>CM062519.1:10000000-20000000 GCA_031439585.1 Pterocarpus macrocarpus
ATCTAATTAAATGCACAATTTGCACTTTTTGGAAATTTCATTTTGATCTTTGTATTATGCTCGTTTGATTAAGGTTTTGGCATAAGTACTTCTTCAAAAGTAGAATTAGAAATAAAAATAAAAATAAAAATAAAAAATTATTTTATATTTAAATATAAATATAAAATTATTTTTGATTAGAATAAAAAATTGTTAAGTTATTTGGATATGGTAAATATAAAAATATTTTTTCAATATAAAATTATAATTTAGTAGATAAAGAATAATATTTTTAAAAATAAAATGGTAAAATAGTATAAAAAATAGTAAATTCAAAATTCAAAATTATTTATTCTCTATTTTATTATTTTTATTTTTTGGAGAAGTAGCTCTCTATTTATTTCTTAAAAAAAATAAAAAAAATTAATTATTTTCTATTATTACTTTTTTGAAAAAACACAAACAAACAACTTCAAAAAAAAAAATAAAAAAGGAAATATTTCGCCCCATAAAAGAAGCATAAACATACGGACCCACAGAATAAGAAATCAATGGAACTGATTATTTCAGCCACGTATATATAGGTAATTGGAAAATGATAATAGAGGGGGAAGACTTGGAGGGAAGACTTTGGAGTCAGAAAACGAAACAAAATCCACCCTATAAATTGGGTAGACGACACAAGTCAGTGGAGGGAGGACTCCAAGTCAGGGGCCGCACGACAAACTAATTAAATTGCGTAGATAACACAAACTCTCACTTCATATTTTTCAAAATAGCAACTAACTTTATTTTTGATTAAAAATTACACTCCACCTATTATGAGAATATTCTAGTAAAATATTTTTATTTATTTAACCAAGGTTAATCCAAAATATTAAAAAATAAAATTAACCAATATTAACTCACATAATCTTATTTTCAATCACTATTTATTCTAACTAGCATATGTTCTTTCTTATTCAAAACTTCCATAAGTCACTATATTGTATGAAAGTGATTGAACCATCTCAAGTATGAGGCACAAACTCAGAAAACTTCGAGCCCTGTTTTTCTGCAAAGTCGGCATCAATGTATTCCTATTGGCATGGAACCCGTGCTACGCACGGGGCATAAGAAAACTAATTAACGGTATCTCTTCTGCAACCTAAAAAAATTATCATGAATAAGAATGCATAAACAAAACACATTGACTATTTTAAGAGTGACATCTTCGAGACTTGGGGTACCAACCTAAGCCTTCACACAACAAAAATAACTGGATGTGGCATAATATTATCAAACGATAAATCTTAATCATCATAATCTTCACAATAGTATAAGAAAGAATGACAAAACAATTAAAATTTATACCAGAAGATGGCCAAAAAGGTATCAGTAGAAGTTACAAACACTCATTTAATATTCATTAATACATAAAGTTCTCGACATATAGAGTTTACAGACAACAAATTTAACGTCCCATTGTGGCGAAACAGTAGGAAAAAAGGGGGGGTGGATGCCAAAAAAAAAAAAAAAAGACAAATATGACATAACGAAAAAGATAATCTTCGACATCAACTTCTACCTGTTGTCCATGGCCCAAGTTTGCATTATCCTGTCACATATTTGTGCTAATGCACTAAAATGAAATATTATTATTATTAAGATAAGTACAATACACATGATCTATTTTATAAAGAAACCAACTAAATAGATAGACGGAGAAATAAAATAACCATATCTCCTAGCATCAAATTCCAACATCAATCACCTACTTCATCAAATTTAAACTGCATGAAAACAAAACATACACAACAATAAATTAAAGTGAAAAGAAAGAAAAAAGAAAAACCAATTTCATACGTTAACGTCTAATTACACACAGTATTATTTATTAATCGAATCAAATTATCTTCTTACCTGTTAAACTCTAGTTATAATGAGAGACCTCAAAGCATCACCATCATTGCGAGTAAATATCACCTTGTCCTCTTTTCTAGGTGCTGCTGCAGGCAAAATTGATACCACTCTTTCCCAATACGAAACTCTTATTTTTAGTATCTTCCTTATTTTCAGCATCTTAAATATTTAAATTATTTTGCTAAACACATGTGAAACTCTTCATAGACAAAAATCAATTATCAACATGTGGTTAGTCAAAATAGTAGATATCTTGACTTTTTAATCAAAGATTTTGAGTTCAAATCTTGGAAATAGAAAAAAAATATTTACTAGAATATCTTTAATCCCTTCAGAGGCCTTCATCAGGTCAGACCAGATTAGTCAGACTCCTATTAATAGGGGCCAACGACCTGTAGTTTCATTGAGATAAAAAAAAAAAAAAAAGAAATCAATTTTACTCACTATAAGTCTTGGTCTTCAAAGCTTTAAATGTTTGTTTATAAGGGCAAAAGAAAAACAAAGTTAATTTAAGATTTCTTGTGCAAAACACCATTACGATAGACACCTATATGAAGTTCATTTGAATCTTGAAGGAAACTTATTGCATAAATTAAATCCAATAACTAATAGTTCTAGAAAACACACTTTATAGAAATACCAAATCAATATTATATAAAATAGTCAAATTGTAAAATTAAACAATGGGTCACAGAAGTCCAGTCTAGTATCAAAATAAAACATCAATTTAGTCGGGCATAAAAAAACATGTTATTATATCCAACTATCTGTTAGTCGAGAGCAGGATCAACACAAAAATATAGGAATGATTTCAATTATAAATCAAATTTAATGTTTAAAACATTTACAAATAAAGGAATGTTTGACTTAGTAAATTACATGGATTGGATTCTCTCAATTTTAAAATTCTACCAAATTTAATATAATTTAATATAAATTGATTTTATTTTATAATTAAATACAAATTAGATCAAATCAAATAAATTTATCTTTTCAATAATATTCCAAATACTATGTAATAAATTTAAAAATAATAATTAATTTTTAAATCAAGTTAACCCTTCTTTTGTTTTCATAAAGGAAATGCCTTGTTATGAAAATTTAAATATCTTATTTATGTAATTGTAACTACATTAACCTAATTTTAATATTTATTACTGAAATAACAGGTAAGAAATATCATTTTATTACGATTTAAAAATCAGATTATAAATTGTCAGTAATGATATTTAAGAAATAGTAAACATGTATTTACATCCAATGAAAACAGAATTATAGGACAAAAGTATGCATAGAATGTTAGAGCAGTTTTCAAACAATTAATATAGTTAGTTGAAAAGAAAAAAAAATGGGAAAAAAACAGCATCTTCTCTATATGCACTTACCTGTCTCTTGTCACCCCATTCACCAAATAAAGTGATAGAAAATGCCTGCAAAATGAAAATGATAAAGGAGTCAGATGAACCTAGCTCAAAGTTCAGTTAAATACAATATAGTGATGGTATTGATTTACTACCTTTAAAAAGATACGAGAGGAAAACTGAGAGAAAAATGGTCGTTTATGTTTTTTCAAAGAGAATCCCTCCAACCAATTTAGAAATATCATAGTGGCAATGGATTGCTGAATCTGTATTCAAGACCTCAATTAGAGAGGGAACTACATGTAAAAAATTAAATCCATTCAACAAAAAGGATAGTGAGAGAAAAGATGACCTTACATCAATATTTGGTATCCCCATCCCCGATGTGGAAGATAAATTTTTCCTCGCAACAGTGAGTTTGGAAATCAGCTCCTTTGCAATGGGTCCTCCATTAAACCTTGCAACATAATTGTTACATCAATCTAAAAGCAATCCAAAAGCACTAAATATTGCTTTAATAAAATCATCTCAGTAAAACAACTTTGAATATATGCAATTCTGTCTAACAAGTAGAACATTACCAAATCAAACTTACTTAACGTACCATACATTTGGTTTGCTAGAATTTGTTTTACCAACTTATATGACATGCATTCCCAACATATTAATAAATCATAGCTCAATGAAGCACCTTTAGGAAAGTTGCAAAAGAAAATAACAACAGACTTGGAATTGCAGAAAAGGCTGATAGAATGTCATAGCAAGCAATATGTTTAGAGTTTGGTGTTAGGGTCAGAAAAGAATCGCAACTGAGTAAGAGATCGGAAATTTGTCAATTCAAGATTTATTGCAGGAGAATATCAAGTGTATGGCTTGACCATTAATAAAACAATAATGGTTCCGGTATTGTTTATTCTAGATCAATTTAAGAGTAAATGAAATTTATCTTGTTTTTATTACTTCACATATTTGTAAGCAAGTAATACAAATAAAAATTTATATGCATTAAATTATGCACACATCAAATTGAGGTTGTTAGGGATAGCTCAGCTCAGTCAAGTGAAAAGAAATGATACAGGGAAGGATCCTGAGAATACAATTGAGGAGAGTTATCAAATGAGTCATGTCAACCGCAACAATGGAGAGAAAGAATCAGATAGAAACTTAAATTCAGAATCGGTAGAGGAAGAAACACCTGGCGGTCAAATTAATGATGATGAAGTCAAAGGAGCAGGTGAAACTTTAGATGAAAGTAACAAGAGGATACATAACAAATTAGGGACAGAGGAGTATTGGTGAAGCCACACAACGAGATGAGATGGTTGGTGAGACTGAGGAGGAGAAAATCGAGAAAAATGTGCATTCAGAGACAAAACAAAGTGCTGGAGAGAGTAATATGGAAAGCCATGAAAATAGTCAAGCTTCAAAAGAAGGTTTTGCTGCTGGTAACCAGTCTGAAACTTTAATTGAAGCTAGCACTGAAAATGGAACTTGGTCAACTCAAGCTGCAGAGTCACAACATGAAAAGGAATCACAAAAGTCTTCGATTTCTGTTGACAGCAGCAAATATGACTGGAAAATTTGTAATACAACTGCAGGATCAGAGTACATTCCATGCCTTGACAATTGGAAAGCAATTAGAATGCTTCGAAGTATAAGGCACTTGTGTACTAGCTAGAGCTTATAGACTTTATAGAAATTTAACTAACCTTGTTTCTTATTATTTTTCCTTTTTCTGGTGTTTTCAGGTTTGCTGCAGCTCTCAAAAATTGGAATGTGTGGGTAACGAATGTGGTTCCAATTGATTTTCCAGACACAATGCCAATAATCTATGAGCGTGGATTATTCAGAATTTATCATGATTGGTGTGAATCATTCAGTATCTACCCTACATCTTATGATCTTCTCCATGCTGATTCTTTATTCTCAAAACTTAAGGAAAGGTATGCTCAGTAATTTATAAAAATTCTAAACAATCCTTACCCTCTGAGTTAACTGATATTTTTGCGAATTCAGGTGCAATATGGTGGCAGTGATTGCAGAAGTTGATAGGATCCTGAGACCAGAAGGATATTTCATCATAAGGGACAATGCAGAAACTATAATTGAGATAGAGAGCATAGCTAAATCTCTACACTGGGATATTCGGTTTGCCTTTTCAAGAGGCAGGGAGGGATTACTTTGCGTTAGCAAAGTTGGAAACCATTGTGTCAGCCATTGCTTGATCAGGATACTTCACTATCTCAATTTCAAAGGCTGCCATTACACTGTTTTTTCTGCTTAACAAATTTTTCTGTAAGTATTCTGTTACCACTGTGTCATACTATTGAAGAATGCCAACTGCGCTACTCTATGTTAAAAAATTATTTATTTTTTAAATCTGAGATTTATAATTCTTCTGGCACCACTGATTTTTTTTAATTAGATTCATATATTCATTCCCTGTGAGTAGGATGGGGTGCAGTTGAGATAGAGTTCATAGGTTCTTAACTTGTAAACTGTATATTATTATTATTATTATTATTATTATTGTCATTCATACCCTTGAGATGAGATGTAATTTGTGAGGAATATTGAATATGAATTTGCACTGTACAAACCACATTAATGTCACTAGGAACAAGACTCGCAGAGCTCTTTGTAAGTTCGGAGTCCCTGTATCTGAAATAGTTGGATTATTCTCGCTATACATCAGAATTGCCATCTTCTAGATCAATGATTCTGTTAAAGAATTATCATCCCTTGTTCCTTTGGCAGTTTGTCCGCACCCCAACAAATCTTCTTATCTGGGTAGAATATTCAAACTGATCTCTTTGGTAGTACAATATACCTTAAAAGACAAGAAAATCTTCATACCTATATAAAAAGAAGGCAAGAAAATATGACCCCAATTGGTACAATAACCCTAACGTTAAATTTTCATGGAAGATTTTAAGAATGTCCTGTCTTTGGTCAGTGATCAGTCCCAAATGCAAATGATCTTGTGCCATGCATCCCACTTCTTCAAGAGTTCTTATGACCCTTCAATCTTTTCTTGAATGTTGCTTGCTAAGGTTCTTCCTTTTTCTTGAATCTTGAGTCAATTCTTGATTCTGATGTCTTCAAAAACCATGTCACTGACCGAATTGCATCACCAAAATATTAAAAGAAAAAGAAATAAACAGTATTGTCGTTCTTACCCTTCTTAAACCTTTGAGCAATTCTTGATTTTTGGCCTCATTGAAAGCAAATTGCATCACCACCATTCTTCCCTTTCTCAAATCTTTGAGCAATTCTTGAATTTTGGACTCTAAGGGAAAAAAAAAAAAAAATTGCATCACCAAAATGTCAACAGCATTAATTCTTCCTTAATGTTCAAGTATTTTTAACAAAGTATTTTTGACAGTCAATAATTATAAAAAAAAAAAGGCTTACAAATATTTTCAGTAGCCGTTTCGTGTCAAAAAGGCTCTTCTTGATGTTACTTTTATCAACACTTTTCGATAGTTAAATTAATGTTGAAAATTATATTTTCAATGGCCAAGAATATCTTTTCCAACACATACGATCCTTAAAAATAGCATATTATCTGGAAATGACAAATAGCATTTTGCTTGTTCTATTTATATTCATAGAATCATAGTTTTTCTGAGGTAGTGGCGTTTTCATCATCTGTCAGTCAGACATCTGCTACGAAAACTTCAAATCTGAGTTGTGGTCTCGTTTACTGAATTACCAGAAACTGAAAATGCTTTTATATCTACTGCATTGTCACAGAAACCAACAGAGAACGCCTAAACTCTAACAATGTTCTTGCTTTCTGATTGCTTCGTCTTTGCCGAATGTGAGAGCAGCTGAAGTGTATATAAACTTATATGTATAAAAATAATTTTGACATCTCAGTGTAAACAATTTAATTTAATGGTGTGCAACAGTGCGAGAGACACAAAAAGACTACTATTAACTCCTAAAGAAAACTGTTATGTTATGAGAGAGTAAAACACAGAGCCAACATTGACGGATTAATATAAATAGTGGTGAGTCCTACAACAAAAGGAAAATTGTATTTTTCTCTCTCATAATATGACTCTCTTGTGTTATATGGTATATAACATGAGAGGGTTTTAGTTTCATCGTAAGCATCTAGTTGTAGAGAAAGGCAAGCTTGATTAGGAGGATCTCTGGAAGTCCACCACTTGAACTTGTGGCACCTTTCTCGGAAGAAAATGGGTGACAGCATCATCCCAATTCTGGCTTAAAAGATCTGTAGTATCTTCCAGAATAGCACCACACAAATGAAAACAATTTAGATTTTGATGAACAAGCTGCACAATATTTAAAATTTTGTCTTGTCAATCCTTTTCTGTCAACCCCTATCCCCTAAGATTACCAAGTCTGATAAAAGCACATGAAGGTTAATTGTAAAAGCAATATCAACTTAGAAACCATTCATCCGATCCCCACAAAAGTCTAAGATCAATTAATTGTCTATGTCTAAATTCACAGCTCAAATCTGGAAATAGAAAACATAAACCATTGAAATTGAAGAAGCTACAAATTCACAAATGCATCAAGGCACATTCACTTGCAAACCTATTACATAGACTTATTAATTTGCTTAGACGTATTAATTACTATATTGGCTAATCACCTTCCACCAACCAGTGATATAGTAATCTGATTTATGCTATCAAGCCTAGAAATAATGCCCCTTCCACCAGCTCCATATTCAACATTGAAAACAGAAGATGATGATGATGCTTTGAGCAAATTTTCATTCTCTTCTAAGACGATTTGTCACTTTTCCATCGGGGCTTTTCCACAATTCTTAGTCCCTCAAGTTCAGCTGCCACTTCTTTCATGGTAGGTCTTTCTTCTCCTTTCAACCTTAAACATCGTATTGCAATATTGGCAAATTCCATTAGTTGCTCTACCTTTGCCTCACCTATTATGTGGCTGTCTACAATGTGTAGTAAACAACCCTTTTTCATTGAAGAAACGAAGTACTGTGCAAGGTTTCTATCATCCTCAGGCAAGGCAAAACATAGTGCTTCTGTCCCGTCAGTAGCTCTGCTAGAACAACCCCAAAGCTGTAGACATCACTCTTCTCTGTTAAGTGGCTTGTGTGGAAGTATTCTGGGTCAAGATATCCCAATGTCCCTTGCACCAAAGTGGTTAACTGAGTTTTATCAACAGGAACAATTCTTGATGCTCCAAAATCGGAAACCTTTGGAGTTAGATTGCAATCAAGTAGTATATTAGTAGTTTTAACATCTCTATGTATGATGGGTGGAGAAGTAGCAGAATGCAAGTATGCCAAGGTCCCAGCAGTTTCTACTGCTACTCTCAATCTTGTTTTCCAAGTAAGTTTTAAAGATTGGTTATGACCATGAAGATGCTCAAAAATATTACCATTGGCAATGAATTCATAAACAAGCAAGGGAACTTCTGTCTGTAAGCAACATCCCAAGAGTTTAACCACATTCCTATGGTTGATTTGAGAAAGTACAACCACTTCATTGATGAACTGCTGAATCTGGCTTGGATCACTAATTTTGGACTTTTTAATTGCTACAGTTTTGTTGTTTGGTAATAGTCCTTTGTAAACTATTCCCTGGCTCCATTGGCCTAGGACATTGCCTTCGTCGAAATTGTTGGTGGCCTTCTTTAGCTCTTCCACAGTGAAGATTTTAGCCGATTCAATTGAGCCTCTGTGTGTGGCAATTTTTTGTTGTAATAATAGGCCACCGTTTTGCTGGAAAAATTGTTCTTTAAGTTTGTTGAGCTTTCTTTTCTTCAATCCCCAATACACATAAAAGCTTGCCACAAGTAGCACTAAGACGCCTACAGTGACAACTGTAGATAACAAGAGGAAACAATCATTTTCTGTTTTATTGATGCATGAGATATTAGGTTCCAAGAGCATGAAAAAATTAGTGTCTCAATATTCAATTTAATCATGTCTCAGCTTTTAGAAATTTTTATGTGTTTACTCTTATAAAGAAAATATTATGTTATGTTATCTAATATTCATCACTTTATTATATTAAAATTATAATTAAAGTGAGATAAAAATAACTTACAAAATAAAAGTATTTGACATTAAATAGTATAAAATATGATTTTTATCAACTTTTAATCTCGTAAGTTTTATTTGCTGATGTCACATGTCTAAAAACTACCGTGCCACACTAACAGGAGATTTTCTGACCTGACAAGCATAGCTTGTAGGACCATTCTTCTTCAATAATAGTAACAAAATAACTTTGAATATTACAACACGATATATTGTTAACTGCTAAAATAATAAAATGTAATAATAATAACCAATTTGCAGTGTAATAGTGATCATGGTTGACATTATTTATATGTTATGGCAGAACCAACAATAAGAAGTGCCATAATCGTAGCTGACTCACTCAATGCAGTTATGAGTATGATCTCCGTCCTGGAACTGGAACTAGATTTTGGACGGCATCCCTTTCCATTAATTTTCCCATCTCCTTCGTATCCTCTCGGACACGAACAATTGTAGCTCCCAAGAAAGTTGTGGCATTTGGCTTCTTTAACGCAATCGTTGGATCCACTGCACTCATTAACATCTAAAGGAAGGACTAAGGGCTTAGTTAAGATTTGCATAATTTTCATACAATGGATAGGGGGAGTTTCAGAATAGAAAACAAAAATTGCTTTTTATCATGTAAAGTTGTAAACTACCTTCGGCCAAAAGTAAAGAGAAAGAAGGAAACTGGAGGCTGGCAGAGGCAGAGAAATAAATAATTAAATGGCCAACTCGTTTAATTTAATAAGACATTTGTTAAAAGATGTCATTTAAAATTGCAATAAAAGCTTGCTAAGTCAAAGGAATAACCTCTAGTCGTTAGATTGGATTAACCTCTAATTATTCGTATCTAGATTATTCAAAGATTTCAAACACAATGTCTGCTATTATGCGAACTTAAATCACAAGAAGAAATCTGAAATAATACCTTGGCAGCCATTACGGAGGTAAGGGTTTCCGTGAAAACCATGAGAGCAGTTGCAAAGGTAACCAGGTCCCTTCTTTGAATCGTAACATCCACTGTTGGGACCCTTGCAGGCATAACTGGAAGCGTTCGTCAGAGCTTCTTTGCACGTGCGGTTCCCCACAGTCCAATCCAGCACCACTGGAAACGTAGTCTTCTCCAAGTTGTTGAGGTGTTTGCGCTGAAAGCGATAGGCTCCATCTTCCACCACAAACACATAACCACATCGACTGAAGTTACTCACATTGGTGTAGTTGTCCATGCTTCTGGCAGCGTAGGCGAAAGACGATAGCCCTTGGCGGGGTATTGAAGCCTCGCAACAACCGTTGGTGGGGCAGGGTGCATTATTATTTTCCAACTCATCAAATTCGCTGCAGAAAGACACGCACCCTGTGGTGTGGCGCTTTTCATTTGAGTCCCACCCCGCTCCTCCTCCAATTGTGTCACAACCAACTGCTGTTAACTTGTTCCGACTCGGTGAGACGTTAAAATCTCCCAAGACGATGTCCTGAACGGTATCACTGATTAATGTGCCGTTATCGTAGCATTGACTGACTACTGGAAATGAAACGCGCAGTTCTCCGTTGAGTGAGATGCTCAGCACAGTTAGGTTGTTTTCTGGCAAAGCCAAGTATGGGGTGGGTGGTAATGCAGAGCCTGAGGTTTGGTTGCAATGGATGAGAAATGAGCTGTCGAGGGAACAATCCTCGGTGGTCCCAAATGGGAAGGGAATGCGGACGGAGCCGCAGCTTCTTTTGCAGTTTGGGCTGGGTTGGGTTGCTGCATCTGCTGCACAAAGGATCGCTACAACAACAAGTAGCAGCAGCGGCAGCAGGGGCTGATGCTTTGATGAGAACACAGCCATGACTTTGTTTTCTAAGGTTCCTGCATGCGGTCATATGTTATGATGTTATGTATAGAAATCCCAAGATTTTCTTTCTTTTGAGAAACATTATTAATTTGTGCCGAACTGTTTTCGTGTGAAATAGGTCGCTTTGTTCCCACATCTTTTTCTTTCTCTCTCTCTTGCTGTGATTTCCCCCAAACAATAATGTATCTGGCTGTAGTTTCCATACAGCACACTGCCATTTGCCAAAAAAAAAATTATCACCCTCTACAATTTCATGTGTTCTCAATCGCCAGTTCTTAACAAAGAAAGTCTATGCTTTCGTTGACTCCAAAGTCCACCATAAAAGGACCTTTGTGCCAATATGCTAAAGGCCGCGTGCTATTCTCTTATGGCCGCCACGCGGTGAAATAATACTTTATGGGTAGTTCAATAATTTTGGTTCTTTTTCATTTTATTGTTTTGACAAATATAAGGCAGAAATTTTATGTCTATATCTCGAGGCAACCACAACTAATGAGGCAACATGGTCTAGGAAATTTTACTGATTTAGCTTAATTTCAACGTTTAAGCCAAAAGGTGCTGTAAGACAAAAAGATATCAACCTTAAGTACCTGTAAAAGCACTTGCAATGACATGAAACATGGCTAATTATTTTGAAGGCTCAATTGTTTTTTTTTTTTTTTTCCTCGTATCTGTTTGCTTCCTTTTGCCCTAAAATGAGAGTAATTGAAGTGGATGTCAATTTATATGTATAAAAATAGTTTTGACATCAAACTGTAAATAAATTTGATTTAATGGTTTGCAAGAGAAGAATATAAAGGGCACGAATAATAACTCCTAAAGAGAACAACACCGTAAACATCTACTTGTAAAGAAAACAAAACCTGATGAGAAGAATCACATATATAGTCTTATTGTTTAAATATATGGTCCTTCTAGGAAGAAATAAGGGTACTGACATACCATCCTAATTCAGACTTAAAAAATGTGCAGTATCCTCATCATCACCAGCAAGCCTCAATATCTAGATTGTTTTCTTTCAAATCCATTTCTTTTTTTTTTTCGGTAGGTTTGCAAATGCATTTCTGGCAACCTGTATATATCCTCTAAGATTAGTAGATTATCAATTCTGATAAAAACACAGTTTCTACATGAAGTTAATTGTAAAAACAATATATATCTCCAGACAAACAGTTCATCCACTTCCCACAAAATCCTTGATAAAATTAATTAAATATCCATGTCTAATTTCACAGCTCGAAACTAGAAAGAAATGACACAAACCCTTTAAATTGAAGATGCCAAAATGCTTAAGTGGGCCGGTGTCTGTTTAAGGGGAAAAGTGACTTTAATGCTGGATGCTTTACGTGCTTTTACGAATACAAAGTGGCGTAGTGTGATTGGAAATTAAACAGAATTCCAAAAAACAAAAACAAAAAAAAAGGGGATGTGTGGTATGTTATAGAAAGAGACATTAATAAAACTATTCGTACACGTTTACGAATTTTCTAATCGTGCTGTTTATCTTTTTCCTTTTCATTTTCTTCTTTTTGGTTTCACCCATAAGGTGTGTTCTGTGCGTGCAATTATTTTATTTGACCTCGCACTTGATTTTGTTCGGTAATTCAGCACAAACACTCGCAACCTTGTTTAAATTTTCCTTCAGTGGTTGGACTGTCGGGACGAAGTTTCAATTCTTCCTTTTTAATGCTTTATATGTGGCTTTTTTATTTTTTATTTTTGGGTATGTCTCCACCTCCCTCAATTTTATCACTGAGGTTCATGGTAGCTTCCATAATTGCACCAATACTGGAGGTGAAGGTTTGTCATAACATAGTATATAAAAACAAATAGAAGTGGTAGAGAAAAGTCACAACTTTGGTTTAAACTAAAGGGGAGAAAAAAGCAAGCATCATATTAAAAGAGTTTTTAAAAAAATCAACTCGTGGCTACCAGCCATTTCTTTCTTTCTTCCAATTTCTGTTTGCATTTTTTTTCTACTTTTCTAATTGTTTGTTTGAAAGATTTTCTATTCAAAGTCCTGGCTTATTTGCACGAATTGAGTTTTTATAATAATTTTTGTCTCAAACATCTTCTTTCAAATTTTTTATTAAAAAAGTCTATTTTCTCAAATTTGCGGATAATACCCACGATTTCTATTGCACAAAACACTTTGAAGTGGTGGATGACATCCAATATTTCTAGAAGATTCATTTATCCAATCCGTGATCATGATTCAAGACTCAAGCTCTGATCAACCTCTGGAGGAAGAAGAAAAGGGGTTTTAGTAAAAGTAATTATCACTTAAGGATAAATCTCCATATTGATGTCCTAACATTGTCGATAAATTTCTCCGCCAATGTAAAACGTTGACAAGAAGAAAATAGGCCACAAGTAATAGAGAAAGCAAAACAGAGAAGCACAAAAAACCCATGAAAGCACCCAGCAAATATTACTCCTTCTGTCCACAAATAATCTTTATTGTAACAAAATTGGTACGTCCATAGATTAATATATTGAGATGTATTGGGATTGTATATTCCTAGTCTTTTTGTGCTTCTCGTTTTTGCCTTCTCTCTTACTAGTGCCCTATTTGAGATATAATCCCAATACATCTCAATCCATTAATTTAAGATCGTATCGATTTTATCAAGGTGACAATTATTTGTGGACGGTAGTGAACCAATATTCTTATATGGGTGAGAGTGTCTTCTCATATGTTAAAAAATTTAGGAAAAAAAAGGCCCAGCTGCCGACCAAAAAAAGGTCTGATCAGCGAAGCTTCCATCTTATTCACCGATTTTTTGTTTGGGTGTTGAGACGCAGATGCTGTTGATCTATGTTTCTTCTCCCTTCCTGCCACCTTGGAATTTACACGATCAGAAAGAAGGACTTTTGGGTTTCATAATTTCATTAGAGAGAATTATTTAAATAATAATATAGTAACACTGCAATATAATTTTCCTTTTGATGGGTTGCAATAATATGATTTCCTTTTAATGTATATAAATGAGATGTTCTGGCAAATTGATAAATAAAGAAGAAAGCATCAGCATTTAACTGACTAATTTTATTTTTTAAAAAAATGGATTTGCTAATACTTTACTCCCCTTTATAGGCGCATTTACCTTGAAATAGCAGTTTGGTATATGGATTGTAATTTCATCCATTGTTGCATTTCAGAACTCAGTCTTTGCTTCAAAAGAAGTTTTTATTGCTGGTACCCTCTCTGAAACTTTAATTGAAGCTAGCACTGAAAATGGAACCTTGTCAACTCAAGCTGCAGAGTCGCAGCATGAGGAGGAATCACAGAAGTCTTCGATTTCTGTTAACGGCAGCAAATATGGCTGAAAACATGTAATACAACTGCAGGATCAGAGTACATAATGTACATTCCATGCCTTGACAATTGGCAAGCAATAAGCCTGTGGAACTAGAAACCAAGGGGTATCAAAACCGGGTCAAAGTTACGGGTGAATACCTTACTTTTCCTGGTGGACGAACTCAGTTTAGACATGGTACCCTTCATTACATTGGATTCATTCAGAAGGTAAGCCATTCTCTTGCTAATATGTTATTTTGCACCAATTGACCTTATTCTTTATATTTTTTTCTTAACCAAGAAAAAGATTCTTAGTTGTAGGAAAGCATAAACTTCTAATTTATGTCGTGTGTTTTGCACACAATAAGTCCACTTGTTTTCATTTTTCAGGAAGAAACAACGTTTGTATTTTTTTTTTTTTTTCCCCTTTTTTGTGCTAAAAATTGTAGTTTGGAATTGCCAATCTAGCATTTACATAATAATTTCTATAGAATTAACTGAATGCTTGAGAAGAAAAAAAATAAAGAAGAGGAAATGTCTATGTCAGAAACCATTCATCTGCTCCCCCACAAAATACTAAAACTAAGTAAATGTCTATGTCTGAAATCAAAGCTCAGAGGTAGAAAGAAAATACACAAACCCTTGAAATTGAAGAAGCTACAAATTCACAGATGCATGAAGGCAGATTCACTTGCAAATCTATTATGCAGTACACGTATACACAGTTATGAATATCACATATATCTAATACTAATTAAGGAGAGCATAACATGCTACATAACCATTTATTTGAAGATGCGTTAGCATATAGTCCTGAGTAAAGATCGATATAAACTTATTAATTACAATATCAACTAATCATCTTCCACCACCCAATGACATAGTAATCTGACTTATGTTATCAAACCTAGAAATGATGCCCCTTACACCAGTGCCATCTTCAACATCGAAAACAGATGATGATGCTTTGGTCCCTTCTGAAGTTGGTTTGTCACTTTCCCATTGGTGCTTTTCCTCAACTCAAAGTCCCTCAATTTCCGTTGCCACTTCTTTCATTGTAGGTCTTTCCTCTCCCTTCAACCTTAGACATCGTTTTGCAATATTAGCAAATTCAACTAGTACCTCAACTTTTGCCTCATCTATTATGGGGCTGTCCGCAATCTGAAGTAAATAGCCCTCTTCCACTGAAGAAACGAAGTATGTTGCAAGGTTTCTATCATCCTTAGGTATGTCAAAAGAGAGTGCCTTCCTCCCTGTTAATAACTCTGCTAAGACAACCCTAAAACTATAGACATCACTCTTCTCTGTTAACTTGCTTGTGTGGAAGTATTCTGGGTCAAGATACCCTAGTGTTCCCTGCACCAATGTGGTTACCTGAGTTTGATCAAGAGGAACAATTCTTGAAGCTCCAAAATCAAAAACCTTTTCTGTGAGTATATTAGTAGTTTTGATATCTCTGTGTATGATGGACATGGAAGTAGCAAAATGCAAGTAAGCCAACGCACCAGCAGCTTCTATTGCTATTCTGAGTCTTGCTTTCGAAGTTTAACATTTGACTATAATCATGAAGATGGTCATAAATAGTACCATTGGGAATGAACTCATAAATAAGTAAGGGTACTTTTGTCTCTAAACAGCAACCTAAGAGTTTAACCATATTTCTATGATTGATTTGGGAAAGCACAACCACTTCATTGATAAAATGCTCAATCTGACTTTTATCATTGATTTTAAACTTTTTTATTGCTACAGTTCTGTTGTCTAATAATAGTTTTTTGTAAACTGTTCCCTGGCCCCCTTGACCTAGGACCATGCTTTCGTCGAAGTTGTTGGTGGCCTTCCTTAACTCTTCCACAGTGAATACTTTAGCTGCTTCAGTTGATCCTTTGTATCTAGCAATTTGTTGTTGTAACAATAGGCCACCATTTTGTTGAAAAAATGTTCTTTCAGTTTGATGAGCTTTCTTTTTAAAAGATTGCCACAAATAGAGCTATGACACTTAGACAGCTGGATAAAAACAAATGGAAACAATCATTTTCTGTTTTATCAATGTATGGGATATTCTTAAAGGCTACAAGAGTGTGAAAAAAATTAGTGTTTCATTCAATTTAATCATGTCTTAGCTTTTAGAAATTTTTATTTGTTTACTCAGTTAAAGAAAATATTATTTTATATTATTTAATATCATCACTTTATTATATATTAAAATTATAAATAAAGTGAGGTAAAAATAACTTAAAAAATGAAAGTGTTTAACAACGGATAGTATAAAAAATCATTTTTATTAGCATTTAATCTCGTAAGCTTTATTTTGCTGATGTCACATGTCAAAAAAACCACCATGGCACAATAAATTGGATATTTTCTGACCTGAAAAGCATAACTTGTAGGACCACTCTTCTTGAATAATTGTAGCAAAGTCACTTTGAGTATGAGCAAGATTTTCCTCTTTTTGGAGGGAGGGTGGATTTACTTCATATAGTATGTGAGTTATTGATTTTTAATTTAAATATATTTTTAGTTTCTATAAATATAGATTATTTTAATTTTGATTTTTTTTAAATTTTTGCTTTAGTTTTCATTTTTTTTTTTGTTTTTAGTCTTTGTCATTCTAAATTTTGATTTTTATAAATATCTTAGAATATGTATTTAACCTTATAAATATTGAAAATTTTATTTTTTATCATTATAAATACTTTATGAATTTTCTTTTATTCTTTACAAATATCACCACTTAACACTAGATATAAATGATAAAGACCAAAAATTTAATAATAGAAAAAAAAGACCAAAATTATAGTAAAAATTATAGAGGGACCAAAACCTAAATAACTTATATTTATAGGGATTAAAAATATATTTAAACCTTAATTCTTCTTGGGTAAAGGAGAGAGAAAAGGGGAAAAAAAAATAAGGGTTAAAATTGAATTGTGGAGAAAGAATCCTCTTGCCCCAGGAGGATAGTAAAGGAGTATATACAACTTCAAATTCAAGTTGACAGCGGCAATTTATAACAAGGATATATTGTTAACTTCGAAAATAATAAATAATAATAGTAACCAATATGCAGTGTATTAGTGATCATGGTTGACATTATTTGTATGCTATGAATTATGACAGAACCAACAAGAAAAAAGTGCTATATTTGTAGCTGAGTCACTCAAAGCAATTATCAGTATGATCTCTATCCTGGAATTCCATTAATTTTCCCATCTGCTTCGTATCCTCTCGGACACGAACAATTGTAGCTCCGACGAAAGTTGTGGCATTTAGCTTCTTTAACGCATAATTTGGATTCCCTGCACTCATTAATATCTAAAGGATGGATAATGGCTTAGTTATGACTTGTATAATTTTCATACAGTGGATAGGGGGAGTTTCAGAATAGAAAACAAAAATTATTTTTTATCATGTAAAGTTGTAAACTACCTTCGGCCAAAAGTAAAGAAGAGAAAAGGAAAGAAATTGGAGGCTGGCAGAGGCAGAGAAACAAATAATTAAATGGTGAACTCGTTTCACTAAATTAATAAGACAGTTGTTAAAAGATGTCATTTAAACTCGCAATAAAGCTTGCTAAGTCAAAGGAATAGGACAAAGAAGAAAGATGTTGATAACATAATATAGAATTTCTACTATCAAATGGTCTAAAATTCGATACTTATTTAATCCTATTCTTCTAATAAAAAAGTTGAATTTTAATATAAGAAAAGGTAGGTCTATGTATAAGTCACACTTCAAACCTAAAAGAAATTCTTATATGAAGGAATGTATTAAGATGTAAAATTATTCATTCTTTTTTCCCGAAAACTTAAGATGTTAACAAAGGTACATGATTGATTTTAGCTCTTAATTAACTTTTACTTAATTATTTAACATAATTTTATTGGAAAACCTTTATATATTTATATTTTATATTAGAATTTATTATATGATATTTTCATATTTAAGTTTTGTGAATGAAAAGAATTAATGTCTTAACCAACTTTAACTCGATTAATTATGTTTAGTAAACTTGGATTGTAAAATAATTTATTCTTTAGAGTTTAATTTGGGCACTATGTTACACTGTCATCCAATCAAAACCTTCTATTTATATGACCATTCAAGTAGTGAGTGGTTATATCAAAAAATTTTATTGATATGGTAATATATAATTAGATGTCTGTATAAAAGTTTTTTACTATTATAGTGTATTCAAATTAAATTCTATTCTTTAATTTTTTTTAAGTATAGCGGTTCAACTACATTCCATCCGTTGACCCGATGACCTCTAATTATTTGATCTATTTCATCCAAAGGTTTCAAACACAATGTCTGCTATTGTGCGAAAATCTTAAACCCAAAAACAACATGAAATAATACCTTGGCAACCATTATGGAGGTAAGGGTTTCCGCGAAAACCATGACAGCAGTTGCAAAGGTAGCCAAGACCTTTCCCTACATCGTGACATGTACTGTTCTTCGCCTTACACGCATAACTGGAAGCGTTCTTCTGAGCTTCTTTGCAGGTGCGGTTCCCCACAGTCCAATCCAGCACCACAGGAAACGTAGTCTTCTCGAACTTCTTGAGGTCCTTGGGCTGAAAGCGGTAGCCTCCATCTTCCACCACAAACACATAACCACATGGATTGAGGTCTCTCGCATAGGTGCAGTTGTCCATGCTCCTACCAGCGTAGGCGAAATTCCGTAGCCCTTGGCCGGGTATTGAAGCCTCGCAACAACCGTTGGTGGGGCACGATGCATTAGCTACGAACTCGTCAAAATCAGGGTTGCAGAAAGACACGCACCCTGTGGTGTGGCGCTCTTCATTTGAGTCCCACCCCGCTGCTCCTCCAATTGTGTCGCAACCAACCGCTGTTAACTTGTTTCGACTTGTTGAGATGTTAAAATATCCCAAGCTCAATAGCTGAGAGGTTTCACTGATTAGTGTCCCGTTAGCGTAGCATTGACTGGCTACCGGCCATGAAACGCGCAGTTCGCCGTTGGGGCAGATGTTCAGCACAGTTAGGTTGGCTTGCGGCAAGTATGGGGTGGTGTTGTTGCAGTCGATGAGAAAGGAGCTATCGAAAGGACAACTCTTGGTAGTGCCAAATGGGAAGGGAATTTTGAGGGAGCCACATTTGGTTGGGCACTCTGGTGCGGGTTGAGTTGCTGCATGCGCTGCATAAAGGACCCCAAGAACAAGAGGAAGCAGCAGCAGCAGCAGGGGCTGCTGCTTTGATGGGTGCACAGCCATGACTCTGTTTTTCAGGTTCCTGCGGTCATGTCTTAATTAAGATGTTATATATTGAAATCCCAAGATTTTTGTTAAGCCACACCATTGGTTGGGGATATAATAAAATTAGTCTTTATAAAGGTTTAAACAACTCCATCCCAAGAACTAACTTTTGGAGTGAAGTTATATTCACAATCTTGCCATATTATGAATCATAGGATAAACTCTCATATCATATCATCAATCATCTCTCCCAAAATCTAAACTAATGGGCAGTGGATAAAGGCAGATGCACGTGAATGGTTTTATGCCCCTAATGCAAGAGCTTTTATATCCTAAAAATCAATAATTAGTAAGTACTCCGCTGGGAACTAAGGAAGATTACAAAGTACTAAATCAAGGAAAATTTAATATGTTAATATGGTGTCAGTGCCTGTATCTTCAACGATTTTATTTTTCCAGCTGTGCTGTAAGTTAACTCCCTTCAAACTGAAATAATATGGCTTTGACGAATTCTGTGTCTTGGCTGTGGTTTCCATACAATAACCGCCATTTGCTACAAAAATATTATCACCCTCTACAATTTCATGTGTTCTCAATCGCTAATTCTTGGCAAAGAAAAATCTATGCTTTCTTTGTTTGTGCCAATACAAAAGGCCGTATGTGCTACTCTTTTATGGCTGCCAGGCTGTGAAATAATACTTTATGGGTAGCTCAATAATTTTCATACTTTCCTTTTTTGTGTTTTGATAAATATTAGGGAGAAATTTTACGTCTACATTTCAAGAGGCAATCTGTTCTGGGAAATTTACTTATTCAGCTTTCAACGTTTAGGTCAATAAGTACTGTAAGACAAAAGATATCAATCTTAAGCACATGTAAAGGCACTTGCAATGACACGGGAAACACATGGCTAATTATTGTGAAGGCTCAACTTTTTTTTTCCTTATCTGATAATGTTCGTGCCTTTGATTTGCTTCCTTTTTGCCCTAAAGTGAGAGTAGTTGAAGTGTATGTCAATTTATATGTGTAAAAATAGTTTTGACATCACATTGTAAACAGATTTCATTTAATGGTGTGCAAGAGAAAAAAGAAAAGGCACAAATAATAACTCCTGAATAGAACAACACACCACAAATATCTGGTTGTAAAGAAAAGAAAACCTAATGCGAAGAATCTCATAAAATCTTATTGTTTGAATTTGTGGTCCTTCTTGGAAGAACAAAGGTGACAGTACCATCCCAATTCAGGCTCAAAAGATGTGCAGTATCCTCCCCATCACCATACCGATGAAAAAAAATTGGATTTTGATGAACAAGCCTCACAATATCTAGATTGTTTTCTTGCAAATCCACTTCTGGCAATCTGTATCCTCTAAGATTAGTGGATTACCAAGTCTGAGAAAACACAACTTCTACATGAAGTTAATTGTAAAAGCAATTTCTCCTGAGAAATAATTCATCTACTTCCCACGAAATCCTTGATAAATTAATTAAATATCTATGTCTAAATTCACAGCTCGAAACTAGAAGGAAATAACACGAACCCTTTAAATTGAAATTTGCCAAAAATGCTTAAGTGGGTGTCTGTTTCAGAGGAAAATAAGTGACTTTAAAGCTGGATGCTTTACGTGCATATTCCCTTTGAGAGTAATATTTGTTTCCTTATAATTGGGAAAAGTCATCTCAACTTTCACATTTTCAGTTTGAGCAATTCTATACTACCAGAAAAATATAACTAAAATCTTTGATAGAAATCATAGTAATGGTTGGATATTATAAAATGATAGAGTCTAATTATTTGTCTAAAACTAAGTAATAATACCACATTATTGTGACAATAGAATTCTAAACAAAATTTTGATTGCTTAGCATTTTCGTTTTTCTTTTGGGTTTTGCGGCTAAGAAACACAAACATCAACATGGACACTTAACAAGACACGAACATGGACATAGAGACGCACCAAATTTATAAAATTATAGAACACGAATACGGCATATAAATATAAAGTTTAAGAAAAATTCATAATTCATAATATCATATTACAATAATTTTAGATATTTATAGATATTAAACTACTAATTTTTATTTCATTCTAAATCCCTATCAAAAAAATAAAGTATTATTAATATATGTCATATATACTTCCTATACCCCTTCCAAAAAATATAGGGTACTATTTTTATTGATATTTCAAAAAATAAATTCTAAATAAACTTAGATTTTTAGGCCTTTAAATTCTTTTTTTTGGTCCATCATAATGGGTTTCCTTCTTTAGTGGAGGAGAAAAAATTAAGAAAATAAATGGTAAATAAAAGAAAGAAAGTGCAGGAGAGTTTGAAGGAAATGAATGGTGTAAAAAAGGAGAAAAACTCTCCTTCATTTAAGGCCATTAATTAGCTAGCAATGTTGGCTATAAAAGCCAATTGTGTATATTTATTTTAGACATCCGTGGAAAACCAAAACCTAGAGTTTTGAGAGAAAATAAAA
Organism: Pterocarpus macrocarpus; assembly: GCA_031439585.1. Taxonomy (NCBI): domain Eukaryota; kingdom Viridiplantae; phylum Streptophyta; class Magnoliopsida; order Fabales; family Fabaceae; genus Pterocarpus; species Pterocarpus macrocarpus. The sequence continues at coordinate 10,022,124 of CM062519.1, forward strand.
CCTCATTCTTGTGTGAGAGAGAAAACCCTTTTGAGAGAAAATCAAAAAAGTGTTTAGCCACTGCATTTGGTGAGATTATTATTAGTGTATTCCCATTATTATACATAGTGAAAGATAATATTTATTGTCTCATTGTAATTTCACAAAGTGTGAGAAAAGCCAGATCCAGAGATAATAAATTATTCATTGGCCTTATATTAGGCAATTGTATTTGTCATATTTCCCAACAAGTGGTACCAGAGCTTCGAGTCATTACATAGTTTAACTTGAGTCATTCATAACGGAAGAGTCAACCTCAACAGCATTGGCAACGATGATTAAGTTAACCTCTTCAAACTACTCCATTTTGAAGCCCAGAATGGAGGACATCCTTTACTGCAAAGGTTTGTACCAGCCTTTCCAAAATGAAGGGAAGAAACCCGAAGCCAAGTTTGATGTTGACTGGAGTTTGATGAATAGAAAAACTATCAGACAAATCCGACAATGGATAGACCAGAGTGTCTTTCATCACGTAGCATAAGAAACAGTTGCATACATGTTATGGATGAAACTAGAGTCCATTTATGAGAGAAAGATAGCCCAAAATAAAGCCTCTACGATTCAATGATTAGTGAACCTCAAGTATAGGGAGACTCGGAGTGTTTTTGAACACTTAAGTGATTTTCAAGGATTCGTGAATCAACTTACCAAGATGAAGATGGTACTTGATGACGAATTGCAAGCATTACTGCTTCTTAGCTCCTTGCCAGACAATTGGGACACACTTGTGGTTTCATTAAGTAATTCAGCACTACAAGGTGTTCTAACATTGAACATAGTAAAAGATAACATATTTAATGAAGAATCAACTAGGAAGGAATAAAGGATGCCAACAGAGTCTGAGGCACTTATCACAGAATATCATGGAAGAAGCAACAATAAGAAATTTCACACTGGAGATAAGTTGAGGGGTAGGTGAAGAGATAAATTTGGAGGAAGGTCAAGGACAAGAAAAGACGTATAATGCTACTACTGTCGTGAAAAAGGCCACATAAAGAGAGAATATAGGAAGCTCAAAAAAGAGCAACAAGAGAATGGTGATGCAAGTAACGTAGTTGCTACCATTTTTCATGGAGACAAGGTAATCTTTGTTTGTGATGCTGGTCGTGTTAATTTGACATCACAAGATGCATGTTGGGTCGTGGATTCTAGTGCACCATTTCATGTAACCTCACGAAAAGATTTCTTTATCACCTACACAAGCAGTGATTTTGGTCATGTGAAGATGGGGAATGATAATAGATCCAAGATTGTAGGAAAAGGAGATGTTTCCCTAAAAACAAACACCGGTTGTCGCCTAACGTTGAAAGATGTGAGACATGTTCCTAACATGCATCTCAATCTAATGTCTACAAGACTGTTCAACGAAGAAGGCTATACTAGTGTGTTTGGGGGTAGGAAATGGAAGCTAACGCAAAGTTCCCTGGTGATAGCCCGAGACAAGAAAGTAAGCACTCTTTATGTGATAGAAGCTAAAGTCAATAATGAGTGTGTTAATGCCCTCGGAGAAGACTCCTTAGTTAAGCTATGGCATAAATGACTTGGACATATAAGTGAGAAAGGGCTTCAAATTCTAGCCAAAAGAGATATATTGGCAAGTTTGAAAAGAATAAATATGTCTCTTAAACCATGTACACACTACTTGGTTGGAAAGCAACATAGAGCTTCTTTCCGCTACAAGGCCCCATACAGAAGACCTGATATTTTAGATCTAGTGCACTCTGATGTTTGTGGTCCAATGACCACTAATACACATGGAGGTGCAAGGTACTTTGTTACCTTTATTGATGACCACTCTAGGAAGGTTTGGGCATATGCCCTCAAAACAAAAGACTAGGTGTTTGTAGTATTGAAATAGTTTCATGCTAGTGTAGATTGAGAAACTGGTAGAATGTTAAACTGTGTTCACACTAATAATGGAGGAGAATATATAGGAGATTTCAAACATTACTGCATGAGTAATGGAATCTAGCATGAACGATCTGCTCCAAGACTCTTTAGAACAACAAAGTAGCTAAAAGGATGGACAAAATGATCATTGAAAGGGTGAGAATGATATTATCTCATGCCAAATTATCGAAGAGTTTTTGGGGTGAAGCTTTAATGATTGCAGTTGATTTGATCAACTTATCCCCTTCAACTCCATTGAATGGTGATGTTCTAAACAAGTTTTGGACAAATAAAGATGTATCCTATAACCATTTAAAGATGTTCGGTTGTAGAGCATTTGTTCATTTTCCTAAAGATAAGAGATCAAAACATGACTCCAAGTCGAAGGAATGCATCTTCATGGGATATGGAAATGAAGAATTCTACTTCAGGCGATGGGATCCTATCGAGAAAAAGATTATTAGAAGCAGAGATGTTATTTTCTTGAAGACCAGAATATTGAAATATTTAGAAGGGTGTAAAGTCTGATAGTTTTAATGAACATCCAGTCAACTTGGATCTAGTTCCTCTTCCAAAGCTTTATAGAGGAGATGTAACAGAAGATATTGGAGATGCAGAAAATGAACCTCAAATTGGTTATGACCCAACTGAAGAAGTAGCGGATAGTAATAGAAGTGATGGTACTGTTGATGATATTATTGCATATTATGAGGACAGAGAACAAGATATTCAAGAGCCTCAGTTAAGAAGGTCAGCCAAGACACCTAAACTGCAAACCAAATATCCTGCAACAGAATATGTTCTACTCATTGATGAGGGAGAACCATAGTCTTATGAAGAAGCTATGATGGATGACCATAAGGGGGAGTAGTTAAAAGCCATGCAAGAAGAAATGCAATCCTTGCATGAGAACCCGACTTATGATTTGGTAGAGTTACCAAAAGGTAAAAGAGCACTCAAAAACAAATGGGTGTACAAGCTAAAGACTGACGAGAATAACTTACAACCCAGATACAAGGCAAGATTAGTCGTGAAAGGCTTTAGTCAAAAGAAAGGTATTGACTTTGAAGAGATATTTTCACCCGTGGTGAAGATGTTGTCCACATGGGTAGTGCTTGGTTTGACTGCAAGTTTGAATCTAGATATAGAATAACTAGATGTGAAAACTGCATTTCTTCACAGTGATCTAGAAGAAGAAATTTACATAGAGCAGCAGGAGGGATTTAAAGTCAAAGGTAAAGAAGATCTAGTATGTCAGCTAAAGCAAAGCCTATATGGACTTAAGCAAGCACCGCGTCAATGGTACAAGAAGTTTGACTCCTTCATGATTGAGCATAGATATCAAAGGACTACTTTTGGTCATTGTGTCTTTGTCAAGAGATTTCTTAATAGCGAGCTTATTATACTACTTTTGTATGTTGATGATGTGTTGATCGTAGGACAAAACAGTGACAAGATCAACAAGTTAAAGGAAGAAATGAAAAAGTCTTTTGCTATGAAAGACTTGGGACCTGTGAAGCAAATCTTGGTGTGACCATCTCTCGTGATCGAAAGGAAAGAAAGTTTTGGTTATCACAAGAAAAATATATCAAGAAGGTATTAGAGCAGTTTCACACAGAGAAAGCAAAGTTAGTTGTTACTCTACTTGCTAGTCACTTTATGCTCAGCTCAAAGCAAAGTCTTGCATGTGGAAATGAAAAGGAGGAAATGTGCAAGGTGCCATATGCCTCAACTATTAGAAGCTTAATGTATGCAATGGTTTGTACACAACCAGACATAACACATGTAGTTGGTGTTGTTAGTAGATTTTTGGGTAAACTAGGAAAAGAACATTGGAATGTTATGAAGTGGATCTTAAGATATCTCAGAGGAACTTCCAAAATGAGTTTATGCTTTGGGAATAAAAGACCTGAACTGATAGGCTATATAGATGCAGATATGGCTGGAGATATTGATTCCAGAATGTCTACTTCTGGATACTTGATTACATTTTTAGGGGAAGCAATATCTTGGCAATCCAAGCTACAAAAGTGCGTTGCTTTGTCAACTACAGAGGCAGAGTTCATTGCTGTTATAGAAGCTTGCAAAGAAATGTTATGGATGAAGCGATTCTTGCATGAGTTAGGACATGAACAACAAAAATACATTGTGCATTGTGACAATCAAAGTGCGATCCACTTGAGCAAGAATTCGAGCTTTCACTCGAGATTAAAACACATTGATGTACAATATCACTGGATACGTGATATATTGGAATCCAAGCAATTGCAGCTTGAGAAAATCCATACTGATGATAACAATTCAAATATGATGACCAAGTCCTAGTATGAATTTTGCAAAAGAGCAGCTAGACTATTGGAGCCCTCTACCTAAATCAGGAGGGGGAGATTGATGGGTTTCCTTCTTTAGTGGAGGAGAGAAAAATAAGGAAATAAATAATAAATAAAAGAAAGAAAGTACATAACCTTTTGAAAAATTCTTATGCCCATAGCCAGAGAGTGGGAGTCTTCAATAAGACGATTTGTGAGTCATACTCAAATAAGATAAAAAGAGATGTGCTAGTGGCAAAAGCCAAAAATGAGATGATCAAACCTCTTACCTGGTTACATGCACATTCGAGGGGAGCGATCATTGGAAGGGGCGCCGGAGTTTCTCTAATAAAGTCACCAAGGCCGAGAGGTATTAGAGTTTTTCCATTAAAAAGGATACCAAGTATTCTGGTGTTTGATTTGGTGTTAACCATAAAAAGCTCTGATACCATGAAGAAAATGAATGGTAAAGAAAAGGAGAAAAATTCTCCTCCATTTAAGGCCATTAATTAGCTAACAATGTTAGCTATAAAAGCCAATTGCTTATATTCATTTCAGACATCCATAGAAAACCAAACCTAGAGTTTTGAGGGAAAATAAAAGCTCACTCTTGTATGAGAGAGAAAATCCTTTTGAGAGAAAAATCAAAAAAGTGTTTAGCCACCGCATTTAGTGAGATTATTATTATTGTCTTATTGTGATTACACAAAGTATGGGAAGATAATAAATTATTCATTGACCTTGTATTAGGTAGTTTTATTTATCATATTTCCCAACACATCAAATAATTGGAAAAAAAAATACTAGATCATGTTCTAACCGTATTTGAGCCATATTCAATCCTATCTGACGTGTGCCCGAGTCAAAAATAATATTTTTTAAACAGAACACATAGAATTGTGTTGGATATGTGTCATATTAGTATCTAGCATATGTCGATGTCCCACTTATGTCGGACACATGAATACACCATCAAAGTTGTGTGTCCATGCTTCATAGGTTTTGGGTATTTTCATTTGAGGAGCACTATTTTTTTTTTCAAATAAAACTTGTACAAATACTTGTGGCATTGTGTGGTTGGCAATCTGACAGAATTTAAAGCCAAAAAAAAAAAGGGATGTGCGGTATGTTAGAAAGAAAAGTTAGACTTGTGGAACTGTTGGTACGCGTTTACAAATTTTCCATTAGCACTATTTATCTTTTTCCTTTTCTTTTTCTTCTTTTTGGTTCCCCAATAAGGTGTGTCTGTGCGTGCAATTATTTGAGCTCGCACTGGATTTTGTTCGGTTTCAGCACAAACAGTCACAGCCTCGATTGAAATATTCCTTCAGTGGTTGGTCTGTAGGGACGAAGTTTCGCTTCTTCCTTTTTAATGTTTTCACATTCTAATTAAAATTTATCTTTTCTACTGTTTCATTGAAGTTTGATTATTATTGTTTTAGAAAAAGAGAAATAAAAAGAGGAACAGAATAAGATTATTTACTCTTCTAGCATGAGCATTTTTGGCTGTTAGTATTACTATTAAGTTAGTATTTGTCAATCTCTTTCTTTCCGTTTCATTTGATGTTCTCTAGCATCCTTGTTTAAACACTTTGAATTCCCTCTTCCTTGGTGTATTGACTACCTTTTTAGGAAGCTTTTAAAATGATCCAAATCAACGATTACTAAATCTCTTACCCCTTTAAAAAGAGTTTAGAAGAGATAAATATAAAATAAAGTAATATGTATATTTATAGTTCTCTAAGCAGTAAAAAGTTCCTTGTCTAACAATATGGGACTTTGAGTGCTTTATAGCAGTCTTTAGAGTAAAAAATTGATAGCCTAAGTAATGAGACTTGAATACTCTATATTTCAATTAGGAATCGCAATGGGGCAAGGTCATGGGCAGCAATGACAGATCTATGTGTTAAAGGTTTGGGGCATTTTGAGATTTTTTTAGAGATATATATATATATATATATATATATATATATATTGTTTTATTATAAAAATTATATTAAATTTCTTGTTATATTTATATATTATTTTTGCCCCAATTACTTAAAATTTCTAGATCCATTATTGATGAGCAAGGGAGAGGTTAATCCCCCATTCCCAACCATATGGATGAAAATCTATTCCCATACCTGCATGTGTACTCATCTTTAATTTTTCTCATAAATAAATGGGTATCCACAGATATTCACAATTATCCAATATATCATTAAAATTTTTAAAAAATTTTGATTAAAAAATTAAATGAGAACAAATTCTAATGTCATAATTTCTATAATTTTTTCAATATAATTGAAATTGTCCAAGTATAATCCCAATAAATTATAAATCCAATAATTTAAAACATTTAAAATAAATACATTATTCATTGATTAGTGCAAGCAATGGTTAGCAAATATTACTAGCAACCCAAATAAAATTATGTAATTTCTGCCAGCAACATGCGCCCTAATAACATTTATAAACTCTTCATGTGAGGGGTTGAATTGAACATGCTTCTAGCTATGGATCAGATTCTATTCTAGTGTATGAGACAATGAGAGCAGCAACATGGATTCCTTAACTGCTTAGAATTATCAAATACCTCACTGTCTGCCATTTATGCATCCTTCCCCAGCCAAACAAGTTGGCAGCCCCCCTACATTACTGAACATGTCTGCTGCCATAAGCCCTCTAAAGATGCTCCTTTTTAAGCCAAATAGTGCTCTGTGCACTTCCAGAGTGGCAACAGTAATAGTAGTACTCATCAATCATTATCATGTTAGGTTCTGGGAGGCACAAGTTCTTGGTCTTGAGTCTGCTTGCTTTTGTTGTTCTGTCAGAAGGGTCAAGATTGCCCAAGGAATGCTGGGAACAGATGCTTCCCAAGAAGCAACCTTTTTCTTCGTCTTCTCCCTCCAGAGGCACAAACTCTGTGTTACCACTTCTTCCACAACTTTGAAAACTGATAGCCTTCCTTCATCGGATGGAAGGGTCTAATGTTAATTCGAAGCAACCTTTTTCTTCCTCTTCTCCCTCCAGAGGCACAAACTCTGTGTTTACCACTTCTTCCACAACTTTGAAAACTGATAGTCTTCCTTCATCGGATGGAAGGGTCTAATGTTAATTCAAACTCTAGTTCTACAGCTCTTTCTTAACTGTGAAAGGGTGCAGTAACAGGGCATTGGACTTGGACGCGCTCCTTACAGATAGAATCACACTATTGTGTTGTAGATTTATTGATCTGGGGTCTGAAGATAGTCTCTTGTAAAGACAATTGAGTAAAAACTCCTTATTAGACAGGATAAGTTTATCTTATCAATAGCAATAATTTAACATGAATAGATATGTTGGAAGGACTAGTAAATTGTAAAATCTCTTGCGAAGCATTTCAGCTCTATACTCCAGGTTACTAGATTTTGTTTCATGTGACATCCTTGCTGTTAGCTATTTTTTCCTGGAATAATATCTTATAGGATCTCGATTTTCTTGGTAAGTAGATATTATCGAGATAACTCTTGTATAGTAGCGGGTCCACATAGAAAGGAATGGAACAACTTTTCATCTCACAAGGTTCAGCTCAGAGAGAAATTCCTAGACATCATAGCCACTCAAATCAACGGTTGTTATGTTTAATACATTCCTTAGAGTGTGTGCATTTTAACATGGCCTACCTACCTTACACATATCAACTATGTATTTGAGTGCCAATCGTTAGCCCTGCCTATGTGACTGCATAAAAGTTTCTCCTTCTTATATTATCCTGAAATCGCAAATAGCATTTTGCTTGTTCTATTTATATTCATAGAATCATAGTTTTTTGAGGTGGTGGTGACTGGTGTTTTGGTCATCTGTCAGTTAGACATCAGCTACAAAAACTTCAAATCTGAGTTGTGATCTCCTTTACTCAACTACCAGGAACTGAAAATGCTTTTATATCTGCTGCGTTGTCACGGAAAGCAGCAGAGAACGTCTAAACTCAAAACAATGTTCTTGCTTTCTGGTTGCTTCATTTTTCCCTAATGTGAGAGTAGCTGAAGTGCGTATAAACTTATACGTATAAAAATAGCTGTGACATCACAGTGTAAATAATTTACCAATAATTTAATTTAATGCTGTGCAACAGTGCAAGAGACACAAAAAAAAAAAACTAATAGCAACTCCTAAAGAAAACAAGACTTGAAATTGATCAAGATTCTCTCGTATTGCTCACTATTGTGATATTGTTATCACTGTTATGTAATGAGAGAGTAAGACACAGCCAACGTTGATGAATTAACATAAATAGTGGTGAGTCCTCCTATAAAAGGAAAATTGTATTTTTCTCTCTCACAATATGACTCTCTTATGTTATGTAGTATATAACATGGGCGTCGTCTGCAATGCAAGGTGCTTAGACTGTAGCGTATCAGATGGTTAAGATTTATAAGGTGTATCAATGTACCGATCATCTATGATACACTGTAGTAATATATTAATTTTAAAAAAATTTAAAAATATGATTAAATATATTTTAGAAATTAATTTTTATACATTGACAGTATAAAATTATATTGATAATATAAAATAATTTTATACTATCAATATAATATTATACTGATAAAATTTTTATGACTTGTAGAAATTAATTTTTATGCACTAATAATATAATATTATACTGACAGAATAAAATTATATTGATAAAATTTTTTTGATTATACTGATAATATAAAATTATTTTATACTATCAATATATAATAATTAATTTTTAAAATATATTTACTCATATTTTTAAATTTTCTTAAAATTAGATATTACTATAATGCACCGTTCTTCTTGACCAACGAGGAGCGTTGTAGATGTAGCCGATAACATGAGAGGGTTTTTGCTCACCGTGAGCATCTAGTTGCAGAGAAAGGCAAGCTTGATTAGGAGAATCTCTAGAAGTCCACCACTTGAACTTGTGGCACCCTTCTCGAAAGAAAATGGGTGACAGCATCATCCCATTCTGGCTTAAAATATGTGTAGTCTATGATACAAAGTAGTATCAGAGTATAAAAAGAATAGAGTGAAATAGATAAAAAGAGAGCTTAGCAGAGCAAAAAAAACTTAGAATTAAGAGAGAAAAATATAATTAGTTAAAGGATAATAATTCACCTCCCTTCCCAATGAAACTACTCACATATTTATACTAATATTGTATCATTATCAGTCTTTGAAATCAACCTTGCCTTTAAGATTGCTAAAAGAAAAACACAAATTTAATCTTAATTACATTATTTTATTTTATTTTTTTCTTTCAATGTAATTATTCCTAATTATCTCTATTCTATTGCACCAAAAAATGAAAGCCCACTAAGGTCCCATTACTTAAAATAAGGCCAATTAGCCATGATAAAATATGATTGTTTGTGTCCAATGATTGAATCCAGTTGGTCTTGACCCATAAATTTAAGCACAAGCCAATCTTGGCCTCTTTGTTGTTGCAGCTGGCCCATTGACATAAAATGAACATAACCTTTAGAAAAATAATAGCCCAGATTCTTGTCCTTTGTGACTTGGGCTTGATGTTGGTCCGTTTGGGCAAAAATTGACCCAAGATGCCAACCCCCACAAGATGCTCTAGTTTCCTTCTTCCTCCCTTCACACAACAGCAGTTGCCCAGCCACCTTTGTTGTGGGAGACATTTCACGGCTATTGCCGCCATTCGGAGGAGCGCCTCGCCGCCCGTTGCATGCTGCCATCTTCACTGTGCCAGAAGACTTCGTGGCTATTATCTCCACCGCGATTGCCGCCGTTTCCTCCACCTCTGCAACATAAACTGGGTGATGAGCCACCGGATTTGAAGAATGCTGCCACCGTCGTCTTCATCCCTCAACAGCTCGGAATGCTTCACCACAACCGCGCCTTCTTACCTCCGACTTTGGCTGCCGTTGCCTCTGCCCGGGCCTGTGTTGAAGACCGCCATTCTCCTCAGTTCTTTTTCTGCTCCACGTTTGCCGCTTCTGCAACCTGCACGCCCCTGCCATCTCCACCAAAGGTTGAGCCGCGAAGATCGTGGTCGACGCCAACGTTCGGATCACCGTAGTCGCCGCTGTTCAAATCGTTGAAGTTGCTGCTCGGATCTGATAGAGCTCCGCCTATCATTGCTGCTCTGCCACAGTAGATTCCCTCTCCCACAGCCTCTGCGATTTTGGTTCCCTTCATGTTGTAGTTGCGCAAATATGATGTTGTTGTTTCTTGATTTGTTTTTGTTGATTCCGATTCTTGATCTATTTTTGTTGAATTTTGAGCTATTGATTCTGGATATATATGGAGAAGATCTATGTGTAGACTGCATGCCTCCTCCTGCATACTTCGCAATTCTGCAAGCATACGGTCCATGAATTCAAGAACTTGAACCAATGGGGATGAGTTTGCTCCACCATTAGTGGCGGTGGTGACTCTCAATGAAAGCAACATTGATACAAAGTAATATCAGAGTGTGAAAAGAATAGAGTGAAACAGATGAAAAGAGTGCTCAGCAAAGAGAAAGGGACTTAGAATTAAGAGAGAAAAGTACAATTAGCCAAAGAATAATAATTCACCCCCCTTCCCAATGAAACTACTCACATATTTATACTGGTATTGTATCAGTATCCACCGGAATAGCACCACACAATTGAAAACAATTTAGATTTTGATGAACAAGCTGCAGAATATTTAAAATTTTGTCTTGTCAATACTCTTCTATCAATCCATATCCTCCAAGATTACCAAGTCTAATAAAGCACAAGAAAATTAATTGTAAAAGCAATATCACCTTAGAAACCATTCATCCGCTCCCCACAAATGTCTAAAATTGATTTATTGTCTATGTCTAAATTCACAACTCAAAACTAGAAAGAGAAAACATACACCATTGAAATTGAAGAGGCTATAAATTCAAAAATGCATCAAGCACATTCACTTGCAAACCTATTACACAATACATCGGCTTACTAATTACTATATTGGCTAATCACCTTCCACCAATCAATGATATTGTAATCTGACTTACGCTATCAAGCCTAGAGATAATGCCCCTTCCACCAGCTCCATCTTCAACATCGAAAACAGATGATGATGATGATGATGATGATGATGCTTTGAGCAAATTTTCATTCTCTTTTGAAAATGATTTGTCACTTTCCCATCCGTACTTTTCCACAATTCTTAGTCCCTCAAGTTCAGTTGCCACTTCTTTCATCGTAGGTCTTTCCTCTCCTTTCAACCTTAAACATTGTATTGCAATGTTGGCAACTTCCATTAGTTGCTCTACCTTTGCCTCACCTATTACGTAGTTGTCGACAATGTGAAGTAAACGACCATTTTTCATTGAAGAAATGAAGTACTGTGCAAGATTTCTATCATCCTCAGATAAGGCAAAACAGAGTGCCTTCCGTCCCGTCAGTAGCTCTGCTAGAACAACCCCAAAGCTGTAGACATCACTCTTCTCTGTTAAATGGCTTGTATGGAAGTATTCTGGATCAAGATACCCTAATGTCCCCTGCACCAAAGTGGTTAATTGAGTTTTATCAACAGGAACAATCCTTGATGCTCCAAAATCGGAAACCTTTGGAGTTAGATTGTGATCAAGTAGAATGTTAGTAGTTTTAACATCTCTATGTATGATGGGTGGAGAAGTAGCAGAATGTAAGTATGCCAAGGCCCCCGCAGTTTCTGCTGCTACTCTTAGTCTTGTTTTCCAAGTAAGTTTTAAAGATTGGCTATGACCATGAAGATGCTCAAAAATAGTACCATTGGGAATGAATTCATAAACAAGCAAGGGAACTTCTGTCTCTAAGCAACAACCCAATAGTTTAACCACATTCCTATGATTGATTTGAGAAAGTATAACCACTTCATTGATGAACTACTCAATCTGGCTTGAATTGATAAATTTGGACTTTTTTATTGCTACAATTTTGTTATCTGCTAGTAGTCCTTTGTAAACTGTTCCCTGGCCCCCCTGGCCTAGGACCTTGCCTTCATTAAAGTTGTTTGTTGCCTTCTTTAGCTCTTCTATAGTGAAGACTTTAGCTGTTTCAATTGAACCTCTGTGTGTGGCAATTTTTTGTTCCAACAGTAGGCCACCGTTTTGTTGAAAAAATTGTTCTTTAAGTTTGTTGAGCTTTCTTTTCTTCAATCCCCAATACACATAAAAGCTTGCCACAAGTATCGCCAAGACGCCTACACTGACAACTGGAGATAACAAGAGGAAACAATCATTTTCTGTTTTATGGATGCATGAGATATTAGATTGCAAGAGTATGAAAAAAACTAGTGTTTCAATATTCAATTTAATCATGTCTCCGCTTTTAGAAATTTTTACGTGTTTACTCTGATAAAGAAAATGTCATGTTATATTGTTTAATATTCATCACTTTATTATATTAAAATTATAATTAAAGTGAGATAAAATAAACTTACAAAATGAAAGTATGTAACATTAAATAGTATAAAAAATAATTTTTGTCAACATTTATAAAAAAAACTACCATGCCACACTAACTGGATGTTGTAGGACCATTCTTCATGAATAGTAGTAACAAAATAACCTTGAAGATTATAACAACGATATATTGTTAACTGGCAAAGTAATAAAATGTAATAATAATAATAATAATAATAATCAATAGAGTAAAATACAATTCCCTCCCTTAAGAGATGATATTATTACACTCCTCTCACCTATATTTCTAAAATATACACTTCTCTTCCTTAAAAAATTAAGATAAGTTATACTTTAATCCATTTTCAAGTTTTCCAAAATACCTTTTATTAATATTAATATGTATTAATTTTGTTTTTTACAAAATAAAATATATATGGCTAATAGTAATATAAAATATTTATATATGTTTATATATATAGTTTCATTTAATTTTTAAATTATTATTATATGAAGAGAACAAATTATTAATAATAACAATAGTTTTAAATAATTTTTTTAAAAAAATAAATTACTTATTTTCTCATCTATTAATTTTAAAATATTAATGAGTATAAAAAAATTATTTGTTAATATCATATATAAAGATGAATTATAATGAAGATAATGAAAAGAATTTTGTGATTTTATTATAAAAAATATACATTAATATTCTAAAATTAATAACTAAGAAAATATGTAATTTTTATGTTTGAAAAATAATTATTACAAATTATTGTTACCGTAAGTAATTTGTTCTTTTAATATAGTAATAATTTAAAAATTAAATTAAACTATATATATATATATATATATATATATATATATATATATATATATATATATATATATATTATAAGCGACGTATGTATTTTATTTAATAAAATTAATATATAACTATTATTAAACTGTATTTTGGTCAAATAAAAAATAATAAATATGAAATAATGTGTAGTTAATAAAAAACTTGAAAATAGAGTAAAATATAATTCATCTTAATTTTTTAAAAAAAGAGAACGTATGTTTTAAAAATAAAAATGGAGAGTATAATAACCTTATTCCTTAAGAGAAGGGGCTCTATTTAAATCTAATTATTTAAGAACAAAAAATATATATTTTAAAAATAAAAGATAGAGAATTGTTATAATATCATTTCTCAAAAGGAGGGGTTATATTTTATCGAGAAATATTTTTTGTACCACTGGAGTAGGCAGACACCTTGGACACCCAAAGAAAAAAAGGAGAAAAGAAATTGTAAAAGAAAGTGAAATGAGAAAAATGATTGATGAAGAGAGAAAAAGCCGAGAGAGGATATTGGAGTATTAGAATTTTTGGTATATATAAATAACATATCTATGTTTTACTCTATACCACATGCAGTGTAATAGTGAACATGGTTGACAATAAAAAGTGCTATAATTGTAGCTGACTCACTCAATGCAGTTATCAGTATGATATCTGTACTGATAACTGCCTTCGAAATGGAGCTGAATTTGGAGCTGGATTTCAGACGGCATGCAGTTCCATTAATCTTCCCATCTCCTTCGTATCCTCCCGGACACGAACAATGGTAGCTCCCGGCTGGAAAGTTGTGGCATTTTGCTTCTTTAACGCAAGGGTTGGATTCCCTGCACTCATTAATATCTAAAGGAAGGATAATGGCTTAGTTATGACTTGTATGATTTTCACATATTAATGGCTAGGGGGGAGTTTTAGAATAGAAACCAAAAATTCTTTTCATCACGTAAAGTTGTAAACTACCTTCGGCCAAAAGTAATAAAGAAAAGAAAAAGAAAGAAATTGGAGGCTGACAGAGGCAGAGAAACAAATAATGGTCAACTCGTTGCCCTAAAGTAATACGACATTTGTTAAATGATGTCATCCATTTTAATGCTTCTAAATATAAAATTTTTAAAGTAATAATTGATTAAGTTAAATATTTTTATTGATATAATAATATATAATTAATTATTTATATAAAATATTTTTTATATTGATAATACATGTAAATTAAATTCATAAGACAAAGAAGATAGTGCCACGACTCACGATTACATAATTATTATTATTTTATTGTTTAGTTCACAAAAATTTGAGGTTTTTTCTCTCACAAAAATTATTCAAGAGGCCCCGTCAAAAAGATAAAATAAAAGTATTCAAGAGGCACGTATTGACCAGTTACTTAAGCTTGTACATTTATATGAAGAGTTAGCTGTTTTTATTTCCCCTTTCCGACGAATCGAATATCAAGGTTTCCATCAGGTTGGTTAACTAAGAGCAAAATAATACAAAGATCAAATTGAAATGTCTAAAAGGTGCAAATTGCATTTAATTAGAGGGACAAATCATAAATATAAGTCATAAATATAATTACAGAAATATATAGAAATAATTTTTTTAATGCTTTTAATTTCTTATTTATGTAATTACATTTTACATTTGATAATACTTAATATTTGTGAATTAAATATTTTTTTTTCAAGTGGTGAATGATAGAATATTAGTTGTGTTTTAAAATCTCATAAATTTTATATTTCTTTTGTTTTACAAGATCCCATAAAATTTAGTAAAATTTTTGTACGAATTTAATTACTTTAAATCTAATTATATGGATTGATTATTACCCTTACTAAGTAACATATTTTATACAATGAAATGGAATCGATCCTATATTGTTATTGAATTCTAAATATAAACTTTGATTTCTAAATTAATATAAATCTCATTTTTATAATAGATTAATACAAAAGAAATACTAGTTGTTAAATTAAATTATTTCAAACTAATTCAAATCAAATCACTTTACAAATTGCATCGCCAAGACCAATCCGACAGGCCAAATTGGAAAATCTGTGACCCGGTCTTTGGGTAAGTTCTATTACAGTATAAACTGATGTTTTGTACCCGTGTGATGCACAGATTGAAAAATGTTTTTAGATTAATATTATTATCAATGTTAATTTCATTGAGTTATTAAAATAAGTATTAAAAACTTCTATATGAAACAAATAAAGTAAATTATAAATATAAAATTATAAAATATTACATTATTATGACTTATTGAATTTAACACTAAAGTGTAATATGAAATGAAATAAACAGTAACATAAATTTACTAAATAATTTCACTGTTCAAGAATGTGATTAATATATAAATCAAATTATAAATTTTAAAAATAATTATTTTAATGAAAAATAATAAAATAAGAAAAAAAAGAAGAAAACTATATATAATTCTAATTCCATCATCTAATTCATGGACCCTACTTATTGATATTTCCTCAAGAGTTGAAGTTTCTGTCATGCTTCAAAATAAATAAAAAAAAGTCACTTGCCAATTACCATTTTTTTTCATGTCATGTTAATGTTGAATTAAATTTTGAGTTAACCTTCAAATTTACGTTAGATTAAAAAGGGAAATATACATAAAATGAATATCAGAAAAAAGATGTGAAAATTTATGTACTTGAGTCACATTTATTTGATATTTATTATTAGTAAATATAGAATCATTTGAATTAAACTTTCTAAAATATTAAGTTTTCTTAATTGCAAATGTATTCAATTTATTACCTTAATTAGAAGTTTTAAAATGAAAACAAATAGAATCACCACATTTTGACACGTGTAAAAGTTTTCTTATAATTTCTTTTATTTTATAAGTAGTATAGTTTTGAACTCCCTTATGTATTTATATTTTATTATATTGCAGTGGAGTATAATCTTAAATTAAACAGTATCATTAGGTTGTATTCTATTAGAAATATGATACTTTCAATTTTAAGTCTTGTAAATTAAAAAAATTAACATTAAAAAGTTTTATCTTACAGTAGATCAACCAACTCAAACCCAATTAAGTAAGTGTTTAGTAAGCTACATATATTAGTGATAACAAAATATATAACACTATTTCATATAATATATTTTTCATAATCTTTCTTTTTATTAATAAAATAGTTTATTCTTTAGTTTTCTAGTTTATGGGTTGACCTAGAGTCAAACCGTTGACCAGACGACCCGTACTCTTTAGACCGGATTAACGTCAAATTATTCTATCTAGATTGATTATACAAAGATCTCAAACATAACGCATGTTATTGTGCGAAAATCTTAAATCAAAAAACAATCTGAAATAATTAATTACCTTCGCAGCCATTCTCGATGTATGGGTTTCCGCGAAAACCGTCAGAGCAATTGCAAACGTAACCAAATCCCTTGGTTGAATTGTAACATTCACTGTAGAAAGACTTGCAGGCATAACTGGAAGCGTTCGTCAGAGCTTCTTTGCACGTGCGGTTCCCCACAGCCCAATCCAGCACCACAGGAAACGCAGTCTTCTCCAACCTCTTGAGGTCTCTGCTCTCAAAGTGGTAGACTCCATCTTCCACCAGAAACGTATAACCACATGGACTGAAGTCACTGACATCGGTGTGGTTTCTTATGGACTTAGTAGCGTAGTAGACATCCGATAGCCGCCCTTGCCCTTGGGGGGGTATTGAAGCCTCGCAACAACCGGCGGTGGGGCAGGATGCACTACCGCTACCTACGGTCTCATTGCTGCAAAATGACACGCACCCTGTGGGGTAGGGGTAGAACTTATCATCTGAGTCCCACCCCACCGCTCCTCCAATTGTCTCACAACCAACTGCTGTTAACTTGTTTCGTTTCGATGAGACGCTAAAATCTCCCAAGCCGAATGCCCAAAGGGTTCGATTGATTACTGTGCCGTTATAGTAGCATTCACTGGCTACTGGAAATGAAACGCGCAGTTCTCCGTTGAGTGAGATGTTCAGCACCGTTAGGTTGTTTTCTGGCAAAGCCAAGTATGGGGTGGGTGGTAATGCAGAGCCTGAGGTTTGGTTGCAATGGATGAGAAATGAGCTGTCGAGGGAACAATCCTCGGTGGTCCCAAATGGGAAGGGAATGCTGACCGAGCCGCAGCTTCCGTTGCAGTTTGGGCTGGGTCGGGTTGCTGCATCTGCTGCACAAAGGATCGCTACAACAACAAGTAGCATCAGCAGCAGCAGGGGCTGATGCTTTGATGAGAGCACAGCCATGACTTTGTTTTTAAGGTTCCTGCATGCGATCATATATTACGATGATATATATAAATAAAATTCCCAAGATTTTCTCTCTATTGTAGCTGGCAAAGCGAGTTAACGTAGCTAAGGGGATGAAGGTCAAGAGGACAGGATTTTCTCCTTTACGCGTGAACTGCGGGGCCACTTCCATTTTTTTTGAAAAATTAATGATGAAAGGATCTAGATGCCCATATATGTAGACGACGACGAAGACTACTACTGCTATTATTAGGGGAAATTACTTTGAACTTCCCGTTCATTAAAAATATAATTGATCCCTCTTAAATTTTAAAACACAAACAATGTTTTATTTTTTAACATTTAAAAATTCATATTTAATTCACAAATATTATTATCAAATATAAAATGTAATTACATAAATAAGAAATTATAAGCATGTAAAAAAAATTATTTCTATAAATTTTTGTAATTATATTTATGATTTGAACCTCTAATTAAATGCATAGTTTGCACGTTTTGGAAATTTCAATTTGATCTTTATATTTGGCCCATTTGGTTAATATTTTAGCAGAAATACTTATTTAAAAATAGAATTAGAAATAAAATAAAAGTGGAAGTAAAAAATTATTTTATATTTTAATATAATTATTGAAATATATTTTATTAGAATTAGAAATTGTTAAATTATTTATATGTGATAAATATAAAAATATTTTTTCAATATAAAATTACAATTTAATAGAGAATGAGCAGTGTTTTTTAAGAAAAAGTTAAGAATAAAATAATAAAATAATATAAAAAGATGGTAAGTTTAAAATTTGAGATTATTTTCTCTGTCTTTTAATGTTTTTGTTTTTTAGAGAAGTAACTCTTTATCTACCTTTTAAAAAAGTAAAAAAAAATTAATTATTTTCTATTTTTACTTTTTTGAAGAAATATAAATAAATAACTTCAAAATAATTAAAAAATATATTTCTTTCCATAAAAGAAGCACAAACATTCGAACCCACGAAATAAGAAAACAATGGGACTAATTATTTCAGCCACATATATATAGATAATTGGAAAATGATAATAGAGGGGAAAGACTTGGAGGGAAGACTTTGGAGTTAGAAAACGAAACAATCCACCATTTTAAATTGGGCAGATAACACAAGTCAGTGGAGGGAAGACTCCAAGTCAGGGGCTGCTGGACAAATAATTAAATTGGATAAATAACACAAACTCTCACTTCAGATTTTTTAAAATAGCACCTAACTTTATTTGTGGTTGAAAATTTAATTCCAACCTATTATGAAAATATTTTAACAAAATATTCTTACTTATTTAATTAAGGTTAATCTAAAATATTAAAAAAATAAAATTAGCTAATATTAACTCACATAATCTTATTTTTCGATCATCATTTACCCTAACCAGCATTTGTTCTCTCTTAATCAAAACTTCCATAAGTCACTATATTATATGAAAGTGATTGAACCATCTCAAGTATAAGGCACAAACTCACAAAACTTCAAGCCTTGTATTTCTGCCAAGCTGACAGCAATGTATTACTACTAGCATGGAACCCGTGCTATGCACGGGGCCGAATAAAACTAATGGTCTTTCCTGCAACCTAAAAAAATTATCATGAGTAAGAATGCATAAACAAAACACATTGACTATTAAGTGTTACATCTTGGAGTACCAACCTTAGCCTTCACGAAATAAAAATAACTGGATGTGGCATAATATTATCAAACAATAAATCTTAATCATCATAATCTTCACAATAGTATAAGAAAGATAGACAAAACTAATAAAATTTATACCAGAAGATGGCCGAAAAGGTATCGGTAGAAGTTACAAACACTATCCTAGTTTAATATTCATTAATACATAAAATTCTCAACATATAATTTTATAGACCACAAATTTAACGTACCATTGTGGAGAAACAGTAGAAAAAGGGGGGCAAGAGGGTGCGGTGCAGGTGTACTAGCTAGAGCTTTCAGACTTCATAGAAAAATAACTAACCTTGTTTCTTATTATTTTGCCATTTTCTGGTGTCTTCAGGTTTGCTGCAGCTCTCAAAATTTGGAAGGTGTGGGTAATGAATGTGGTTCCAATTGATTTTCCCGACACTCTGCCAATAATCTATGAGCGTGGATAATTCGGAATTTTGGAATTTATCATGATTGGTGTGAATCATTCAGTGCCTACCCTAGATCTTATGATCTTCTCCATGCTAATTCTTTATTCTCAAAACTTAAGGACAGGTATGTTCCGTAATTTCTAAAAATTGTCAACAATCCTTACCCTTCTGCGTTAAACTGATATTTTTGCGGATTCAGGGTGCAACATAGTGGCATTGATTGCAGAAGTTGACAGGATCCTGTGACCAGAAGGATATTTGATCATAAAGGACAATGTAGAAACTATAATTGAGATAGAGAGCATAGCTAAATCTCTCCATTGGGACGTTCGGTTTACCTATTCCAAAGGCAGAGAGGGATTGCGTTCAGAAGACAGTATGACCACCACTCTCAATAGAATGAAACGCTAGCAAGTGAGAAATCTGAGAGACATGGGTGTCACCGTGCAAGCGACCAAGCTTGAATGAGAACAATGATACAATGTGGAACGAGGTGACCCTTATTTATAGGTTGGCCAAGTCGGTGGGGTTAGTTAGCCTTTGTCTGTTATGCACTTATATGTCCACCGACTGCAATTGTTATAAATAAATAAGAAGGTTAACAAATAATTATATAAATTAAAAAAAAAAACAAATAATGAGGTTACATACTAAAAGTTATATAATATATAATATTATAATAACAAATAATTATTTTTAACAAAAACATTTAACAACAAATAATATTTTATAATATATAATATTTTAAAAAATAAATATTCAGAATAATATTAAAAATAAATAAATAATAAATGATATTTACTAAAAATAAGATTAAATTAATTATAAATATAAATAATAAAAATTTATTAAATTAATACATCAATGTTTTAATTATTTTTTATTTTTTAAGTTCAAACTTAAATATTTAATAAATATATTATTTTAACATCATAAGTATATTTTTCTGATGAAAAGTACAAGTAAAAATTTTAAAATATATAAAAAGGGTGTGTTATATATTTTTAAAATTTTTTATTAAGAAATATTGAAATAAACAATGAATAATATTCAATATAAATATAACTTTATATTATAAAATTCAATAGCTATTTGAAATAATTATAATCAATTTCCAATTTTTTAATAATAATAATAAATTTTAATTAGTAATTAAATAATCAGTAAAAATACTTTATTATTATAATTTTGTTTTTTTTGGTTACTTTTTTTACTTGTGATTAAAATTATTTGTGATAACTTGATGATAATATTATTTTATATATAGTATAGTGTCTTATACAATATTATACTAAAATATTGTTTAATATTAAATTTTAATAAGTATTATATTATTAAATTTTATTTTATCACGTGTATCAAATGGTTCCTAACATCTTTGATATTTTAGAAGGGGATTGGTTTTTGTATGTAGTTTTGTCTACGTAATCTTCCACACCCTCTATGAATTTTGGTCGGAAAGATTAAAAAAAATTAAAATTAATATAAAAAATTTTAAGTGTTTTTTTTATCATTAATGTAATAGAATGTTCAAAGTTATATCCCATATTTAGAAATTTAAATATAAGAGATCTGGGAAGCTGGGAATTGGAGGTCATAGGTACTCCAAAATGTTTATTGCCACTCCCATTTCATTTACTTTCTCTAAAATGTCCTCAATATTATTTGTTAATTAAAATAAATATTTAATGTTAAAAATTTATTATCAATTGTAGTTTTATGTAAATTTATTATTTTAAGTTGATTTTTTGAAAAACTTTTAATTAGCTATATTTTTATTTGTATATTGTCACTAAACAGTAAATACTATAAGAATTTGCAACTAATGTACTTAATATAAAAGTTTTAAATTAAGTATTAACTTAGTGATTATTTTAAAAAAATAGTAAGTAAAAATAAATAACAACAAATACAAACCAAAAATCATAATATTCAATTCATATATCTAATATTTTACCATCTAGTATTTTCATAGTTAAAAAATTATTAATAAATATATAATAATAATTTGTTGTCAAAAATCCTTTATTTTTTTATTGTCTCTATTCTTAGAAAATAATCTGGCTTGATATATTAAATTAGTTATATTTAGAGTTGGACACTAGGTTGGGTCAACCCATCATTCCACAGGTTTCAACCCAACCTAATCCACAAAATACAAGTTGGGTGAGGTGAATGAATTGGGTTGTGAATTTGAAAATTTTTGACTCACATAATCTAACCCAACCCATCTACGATGTTGATAGAGTATTTGATAGATTATTGTAATGATAATCTAGTAGATCATTTGGATAATATTTTTGAAAAGATCGAGAATAAAGTTAATAATTATATCAATCCATATGCTATATGTCATGACAATGATTTCAATAAACTCATGTAGTTTTTTTATGTTTTTCGGGTTTATATATTTTCATGAAAACTATTAGGACTTAAATATGTTGTTTTGAAAGTTCCTAGGACTTATGAATTTTTTTTAAAAAAATTATACATATTGAGATTGCAATTCTTATTAAAAGATTTAATATATTTGATTATATATTTTGACATATTTTAATAAATAATTTTTTTTAAAATGCATATCAGACCTATGTGTTTATCAAATTTATGGGTTTGACACAACCCAATCCACTAGTGAGTGGGTTAGGTTAGGTCAGGTCAAGTCGGATAGAGTTGAAAAGAAAAATTTTCTTAACCCACCCTAACCTAACTTACTATTTTGATGAACGGGTTGAGTCGAAAAAGCCCTCCAAACTTATTCAACCCAACCTATACCCACCGTTAGTTATGTTCATATGCATTTTTATCATAATTTTTTTTATATTTTTTTAATAGTGTATTATTAAATATATCAAATATCAAACTTGTTAAATAGTATCACAACATATTAGATGACAATATAAATTTTTGTGTCGATATATATGTGACAACAAGTATATAGGAGTGATAACAGAGTATAAAAAAATTATATTATCAATGTAAAAAAATCTGGATACTAACAATACAACCGTTGGCATGAAATTGCATAAGCAATTTCTAAGATTAAAAAAGAACAATATATATATATATATATATATATATATATATCTAATTTAATCCATCAAGTTACCTTTGTTTACAAGAATAAAGAAGACCAAAAAAATTAAATTAAATTAAATTAAAGGGTTAACACTAACAATTATATGTCCATTTAATATTTTCTTCAATTATATAAACACTAGATGATAAAATATTAAATTTGTGTATTGAATGTCACGATTTATTAGTTCTTCTTTATTGTTATTTATTTTTGCTTTTCAAATAATCATTATAACATTATTTAGATAATTACTATATTAAGAAAATTTTGAAATATTAAATTATTTTAATTTTAATTTTATTATATTAAATAAATTAAATATAAATGCATACATTATTTACCAACTTCATAAAATTAAAAATTGCAACAAATTAAAGATTTAAAGAATATTATAAAAATTAATTATTAATTTGAAATAATAAAATTCAATAGAATTATTATTGATAATAGATAATGAAAATTAAATTATTATTTCAATTAATAAATAATGAAACGAGTATTTTAGAGAAAGCAAATGAAAGTTAAATGAAAAGGTCGGATTGTTTGGCTAGCCTAATATTTTTTAACATATTTTATGTAAAGTTTTCAATGTCATATACAATGATAAAATAATTTTGAATTTGTACGTAATAAAATAAACCCCTTCATAAATTATAACATGATACATTTAAAGTTAGAAAAGCAGAAAATACAAAAAAAAAAAAAATCGTTACATTTAAAGCTAAATTAACAAATTAATAAATAAATAAATTACATTTACGTGGTTGATATTGAAACTCAAAAATTAATATATGTAGTAACCTGATTGGAAGAAACGAGTGGGTAAGTGGCTGCTTGAATTAAGAGAATTAATAACTACGATTGATTGATGTAGAAACACCCAAAATATAGTGGAGATAATGGGCTTATGTTACAATATTATGGTAATTTAATTTAATGACTATTCAGTAACCAATAAAATAATAAATAAATAAATAAATAAATATTAATAAAATTTAGTTCAGATTTTTTTTAATTGAAGAATTTCTAAAAATAGTAACTCTTGATTTTAGGCCCAAAATTTTTTTCCGGAAATCAACATATGACATGACTTTCCTTGTTTCAAATTCTTAAAAATTATATTATAGATTTTTCTTTATTAAAAATCTTATTCAATACCTCAAAGATATTGGATAAAAGAATCTTGCTGATATTATTATTTTAATAATATTATAAAGAGAAGTATGAGAAGGCAAAAAGTGATTTCATTTACTGAGGGTCCGTTTGGTGTAACTTTTGGGAGAAGATCTTTTGAAAGAAGATCTTTTAAAAGAAGGTCTTTTAGAAAAATAACTTTTAAAAGAATGATTTTTGTTTGGTTTGAATATATTAAAAGGCCTTTTAGGAGAATGAGTTTTGTTTGGATAGGATAAAGTAAAATTACTTTTGATTGTTGATGTGAGAGTAATAGTAAGATTCTTTTCGTACGCCTTTTTCTAAAATGAAAAGTAACTTCAAAGCTCACTTTCCAAAAGGCCTTCCAAAGGCCTTTTGGAAAAAGTTACAACAAACACCCCACTTTACTGTACAAAGTCATTTTCCTTCTCCTAGAAGGCCTTTTAGCCAATCTCAACTGGAATCCAAACAGGCCATGATATGGTGACTTATATACAAGAAAAATGTTCGGGAGATGCATTTATTGCAATATAGTACGCAACGCATATGAAAAAAATGAGCAAAATGATAAAAATATTTGGATAATGGATCCCACAATACGCTGGTAATTTTCTGGATAAAAAAAAATTGAACAAAAGTAATAATAATCATATAAGACTAATTATCCAAGTATTTTTATTATTTTACTCACTTTTTCCTTATGGGTCGCATACTGTATCACAAAAAATGTGCCCCTGTATCACTTTTCCTATTAGAAGGAAAAGTCTTAACCCAATGGAGAGAAATCAACTATCATAACAAACTAATATGACAGAACTAACTAACAGATAATATAGCTATCTAATTAATTTAAGCAGATAATAATAATAAGGATTTAATTTGAATATACTGTTAGTGTAAAAAATTTTTACACAGACATCCAATCATATTGCTACATCAGCAAAAATTTTTGATATAACCACCTACTACTTAAATAGTTATACAAATGGAAGATTTTGATTGGATAACAGTATAAAAAAATTTTACACTATCAATGTACTCCAATTAATCTCTAATAATAATATAAATAAATAAATAATGTTATTTCTACGCCATAAACTTATGTATTTGTCCCCAAACTTATTATTTTTTTGAAAAATTTTAAAATATCCTTTATTTGATTTGTCTCTTTCTTTTTTCCCTAAAAAAATATATTTATAAGAGGAAGTATATGAGTTTAGAGTAGAAATAACTTTACCATTATTCTAAAGTTTTTTATAATATATATATATATATATATATATATATATTCCTCTCCCCTGATAAAGGTATTTATTACACTTCTTTTCTCTCTATTATTTAAAATATATGCTCCCATCTCCAGAAAAATAAAAATATACTACATTTTAGTCCATTTTTATATTTTTCAACAAATCATTGTTATCTTATACTTATCACCATTTTTTTTACTAATATATATATATATATATATATATATATATATATATATATATATATTCCTCTCCCCTCTCCCCTGATAAAGGTATTTATTACACTTCTTGTCTCTCTATTTTTAAAATATATGCTCCCATCTCCGGAAAAATAAAAATATACTACATTTTAGTCCATTTTTATATTTTTCAATAAATCATTGTTATCTTATATTTATCACCATTTTTTTTACTAAAATATTCTTTATTAACTAATTATATATTTTAATTTTTCTTATAAATACAAAGTAAAAGATGTGTAACTAATAATAATATAAAGACACGATGCATTTATATAAATAGATATATATGGTAATAATTTTATTTTGCTAAAATTTTAAATATTATTATATTAAGAGAATAAATTATTAATAATAAAAATAATTTAATTAAATGCTTTTCTCTCTCTCATTTTTTATATTTATGAAAATAATAAAAATAACTATTAAAAATATATAAATAAATAATAAATAATTTTAAATATAAGTTATATTTATATATAATTATAATTAAAATAACAAATATTTAAAAAATTGTATTACGTCTTAAATTTTTAGTTAAATAATTAATAAAAAGTAATATTTTATTATATATTTTTTGGTAACATTTTATAGGTAAAAGTAGAAAATATTAAAATATATAAAAGAGATAGTATTATGTGTTCGTTAATTTTTTTATATTTTCTAAAATAACAAATATTTATTAAAAATATATAAATAAATAATAAATATCATTTTATATAGACTAGTTACTTAAAGTAATTATCCCTTAAAATAAAAAAATATTTGAATAATAATACTTATTCAATCTGTAATTAATAAGAACTAGTATTTTTGTTCTAATTATGTTTTTATTATATTTGTGATAGTGAAAGAATAATATTATCTTATATAATATAATATCAAATATAAATATACTAAATATTACATAGCATCAAAATTTTATTAGACTCTATAGAATCAAATATTATATTATCAAGTCTTATACTACCCTACTTTATTCTAATCAAACATGCCAAAAGAACCCTTAAAATGAGTGTATTTTAACATGGCCTACATACCTTGCACATCTCAACCATGTATTACAGTGCCAATCGCGTAGGCCCTTCCTATGTAATTGCATAAGAATTTCTCCTTCTCGTATTATCATGAAATCACAAATAGTGTTCTATTTATACGCTCCATCTGTTATGCACCATGTTAAAAATGGTGCTTGATGCACCTTGCATCTATTGGTGTCATTTTGATGGATTATCTATGCATATAGATCTTAATGGTATATTTGAGTAACTCTTGAATTCTCTTTCTGCTGCCTCATCGACTGCACTTGCTCAACCGATGACGGTGATAAAAGCCACCACTGACAACCTTGTCTTCGGCCAACATGTGCGCTTATCCTCGCCATCACCTAAACCCAAATCCACATTGTCGATGCCACTCCAGTGGAGGTAACTGCCGCCACTCCTCCACGTCTTCGCCTATCACTAGGAGCAACTGTGCGCTCCCGCGCATGTGCTATCAGCATTGCTTCTCGCCTCTACTCTGCATATATAGCCTTCACCGGCGATCGAACGGAAGCCGAAGACCGCAAAACCGCCACTCCGTTGACCTCATAATGCAACTTTTCACCCGTGCCAAGCTCTTCGACCACACCTTAAGACCAGACCTTCAACTGCATAATCTGGTTCTATGAAGGAGTAGCAATGTTTAACTTTTTTTTCCTTTTTTTTTTTGTTCAATCTTAGGGGAAAAAGAAAAAACCTCTATGGGAACCAATTTTCTTTGTAAAGAAAGAGCATCATTTTCTAGGGTCCATCATATGGGTTTTGTTTTTTGTGTTAGTTTTTTCAAGCAACCTTTGTGAAGATTTGGAGGTGGGGTTTTGTAGATTTGGTTGCATTGTTCTGTTGCTGTTGAACTGTTGGAATGGATCTGAACTTGAGTGCACCGCTTGCATTTAACCACATTTTATAATGCATTTAACTGAATTTACTAAAAATGGTTAAATGAATCACTGGCCAACACCTTTTCCTGCTTCCTAGTCAATTCTAAATGGTGTATGATGCACTATATCTAATGTGGTGTACCATAGAGCATGCCTTTGTCCTAATGTGAAAGTAGTTGAAGTGTACGGAAATTTATATACATGCATAAACATAGTTTTGATATCAGAGTGTAAATAATTTAATTTAATGATGTGCAAGAGGAGCAAAAATAGACTACTAATGACACCAAAAATTGGTAAGGTTTCTGTCATATTACTTACTGTTGTAAAAGTATTATGTTACTAGAGAATAAGACACAAACAAGCTTAGTAGATCAATAAAAACAATAGTGAGTTTTACTATATTAAAAATTATATCTTCTTTTCCTCGTAATATGATCTTATGTTAATATGTAACATAAGAGAATTCTAATACACCAGAAACATCTTGTCATAAAAAAAGAAAAGCTTGATTAGGAGAATCCCTGGAAGTCCACCACTTGAACTTATGGCACCTTTGTCGGAAGAAAATGGGCGACAGCATTGTCCTAATTCAAGCTTAAAAATATGTGGTATCTTCTAGAACCGCACCATTCAAACGTAAACAATTTAGATTTTGATAAACAAGCTTCAAAATATCTATAATGTTCTTTTGCAAGTCCACTTTTCTCAATCTCTATCCTCTAAGATCATCACCTCTGAAACCATTCTTCCCTCCCCCCCCCAACAAAAAAAAACAAAAAAATACCAAAACTAATTAAATGTCTATGTCTAAATTCAAAGCTTTGAACAAGCAAGGAAAAATACACAACTCCTTGAAATTGAAGAAGCTACAAATTCACATATGCACGAAGGCACATTCACTTGCAAACGTATTACACAATGCACTGAAACACATAGTTATCAATATTTCATCCGATACAAAAAGAGAGCATAACATGCTACATAACCATTTATTTGAAGATACATTAGCAGATAGTCCGGAGTAAAAATATAGACTTACTCCTTTTTGATAATTGATAAGCACTCAAACTCTCATAAAGAGAAGAGCAAATTTAGGTACAACATAAAGCCACAACCATAAATATCTCAACAACATAAACACAAATTCAAAGCAACAAAAAAAGAACACATAGCACCCTGAAATCATAAGGCACAACACTAAGGCTTACAAAACACACCAACAAACACAAACAAAATAATCAAATAGTACAATAATGCCACTTTGGAAAAACACACTGAGACCACATTGAAAGTAGGTCAATACTCTGAACGACACTAAAACTGCTTTGGAAAAACACATTGAGACCATTTTGACAGTAGACCAACACTATGGGGCAATCCTAAAGCATGCCAACACCCTAGAACCAGGCCAAGATTTTCCAAACATGGTTCCCATCACAAAACCAGTGAAGAATCCCGCAACAACACCACTGTAAGGAAGATCAAGGACATAAACTTGCGACCATCACCAATAGCATCGCTGGAGACTTTTCTGCCGCCATGCCAACTCTAGAAATTAAACACAAGTGATACCTACAAAAGTCACCAAACCATAGAAAAATGCCGCCAGTCCTAACCTAACCAACGCATCTCCACCATTGTCGCACACTCAAACCCCACCGCCAAAGAACAACACCGAAGTCAGATTGAAGATATAGACTTACTAATTACACTATCAGCTAAGCATCACCTACCACCCAATGACATCGGAGTCAGGTTAAAGGTATCACACCCAAAACTATTGCCACTCAACTAGTGTCATCCTCAACATCAAAAACAGATGATGAAGCTTCGAGCAAGTTTTTAGTATATTCTGAAGTCAATTTGTTACTTTCTCGATGTTTTTCCTTAACTCTAAGTCCTTCAAGTTTCATTGCCACTTCTTTCTTGGTAGGTCTTTCCTCTCCCTTCAACTTTAAACATTGTTTTGCAATATTGGCAAATTCAATTAGTACCTCAACTTTTGCCTCATCTATTATGTGGTTGTCCACGATATGAAGTAAACGACCCTCTTCCATGGAAGAAACGAAGTACGCTTCAAGGTTTCTATCAGCCTTTGGCATCTCAGAAGAGAGTGCTTTCCTTCCTGTCAGTAACTCCGTTAAGACAACTCCAAAATTATAAACATCACTTTTCTCTGTTAATTGGCTTGTGTGGAAGTATTCTGGGTCAAGATACCTCTGCACCAATGTGGTTACCTGAGTTTCATCAGGAGGAACAATCCTTGAAGCTCCCAAATCAGAAACCTTTGCAGTGAGGTCTCGATCAAGTAGTATGTTTGTAGTTTTGACATCTTTGTGTATGATGGGTGTAGAAGTAGTAGAATGCAAGTACGCTAAGGCCCCAGCAGTTTCTGCTGCTATTCTCAATCTTGTTTTTCAAGTAAGTTTTAAAGATTGACTATGATCATGAAGATGCTCATAAATAGTACCATTGGGAATGAATTCATAAACAAGAAAGGGATCTTCTGTCTCTAAGCAACAACCCAAGAGCCTAACGACGTTTCTATGGTTGATTTGGGAAAGCATGACCACCTCATTGATGAACTGTTCAATTTGACTGGGGTCACTAATTTTGGACTTTTTGATTGCCACAATTCTATTGTCTTGTAGTACTCCTTTGTAAACCGCTCCCTGGCCCCATGGCCTAGGACCTTGTCCTCATCGAAGTTATTGGTGGCCTTCTTTAGCTCTTCTACAGTGAAGATTTTAGCTATTTCAGTTGACCCTCTATATCTGGCAATCTTTTGTTGTAACAGTAGGCCACCATTTTTTTGAAACAATCGTTTAAGTTTAATGAGCTTTCGCGTCTTCAATGTCCAATGCACAGAGATGGTCACAACCACTGTGACGCTTATACCACCAACAACTGGACATAAACGAGTGAAAGAAAAGGAAAAAGGATCATTTTCTGTCTTATTGATGTATGGGATATTTTGTTGTATATATATGGGTCTTAGTGTGTTTCAAACTTAGTTTGTCTATACGTATTTAACTATGGAAGAAGTCCCACATTGTTCATGAAAATGTTTTAATAAACATTTATATATGATGGTACTTAACCGGTAAATACCTTATGGTATTGAGGTACAATTGTGGACTTGGGCCTTAGTTAAATACACACACGCGCGCCCCGCCCCGCCCCGTCTCGTCTCGTCCGTCCGCGCGCGTGTGGGCCTGCCAAACTTTTATTACTCTGCAAATTTTAATTTTTTACCGTTGCAGCTCTTTAATGCTCCAACGGCTCTTTTCTTGACCGTTACCCAACGGCTCTTTTTCTGACCGTTATTCAACGGCTCTTTTACAACAGCTATTTCTTTTCCCTATATAAACCCTGCTACATTGCATAACACAATACACCTATCTCTTCATTCTCACTCTTCTGCGCAGTAGAAGCTACCCCACTGTTTCTATTGCGTTTTCTGCCTCTTGCAAGATCTGCTGCTCAACGTGTGGACGAGTTCCTGTGGAGACCCACGTCTAATCCTGGAGGGTTAACCGTCAACGCCATTCCACCGAGCATAGCTTTGGGTAGGGCGGAATTAAACCCTTAAGGACAGTGCCTTGCACGATTCGTGGTAACCTTGTTCTACTACATCTCATTGTTGCTGTCATTTTATTCTTATTATTTAAAGCTAAATTACTAGTATTCAAATTATTTTTCCCAACATTCTTAAGAGTTTAAATTATGGATCCTAGTATTTTAGCTGCTGCTAAGGTCATTCCTGATGCTTCAAGGATTGAATCATTTGATGGAAATAATTTTAAACGATGGCAACACAAAATTTTAGAAGTTTTAGACTTTTCTCAAATCAGTTTTGTTTTACAAGATCCTAAACCGGAACATGATTCTGAAAATTATCAACAAGCCTTGAAGGATTGGGAATTGGCTGATAAATTGTGCAAACATAATATTTTAAGAGCTTTATCAAATGATTTGTATGATATTTACTGTCATTATATTCATGCAAAGGATATTTGGGATGCATTGGTTCAAAAATATATTTATGAAGAAGAAGGTAGTAAAAAATTCTTGGTTCATAATTATAATGCATTTCAAATGGACGAAAATAAATCATTGCTTCTCAAATTAATGAATTTACTAAGCTTGTAGATGAATTAGCTAAAGAAGGAGATATTCTGCCTGAAAGGTTTGTATCTCAAACTCTTGTTGATAAACTACCTGAATCTTGGAAAGATTATAAAATGAATTTCATGCAAAAGAGAAAAGCTATGACATTGCAAGAAACTATTGTGCATATTAAGATTGAGGAGAAAAATAGACTAATGGCTAGTGAACAAAATGCTAAGGAAATGCATGCTAGAGCTAACATTGCTAAGGATATGCAGTCTAAAAATCATTTTATGGCTCTAAAAATCATAACATTAGAGTTCATAAACCACATTTCAAGCATGATTCTAACCAACAACAAAAGAAGAAGGGTGCTTGTTTTATTTGTGGCAAAACAGGTCATTTTGCATCCGCTTGTAGACTGAGAAGGAACAATCAAGGAGGCGCAAATAAAGGAGGAGGATCATCATCAAAGACAAGGGCAAACGTGGTGGAACATCAAGATGATGTTATAGTGGCAGTAGTGTCTGAATGCTTTTTAGTGAAGGAAGCCAAGGGATGGATTGTGGACTCTGGTGCCACAAAGCACATTTGTGCTAAGAAGGAGATGTTCTCTGAGTTTTCTCCCATAGAGGATGGGAAGGATTATGTTTACCTAGGAGATTCAAGCAAAATCTCAGTCTTAGGTAAAGGAAAGGTGCCATTAAAAATGACATCTGGGAAAACCCTTGTCTTTGTCTCAAGTACTCTTTGTACCTGCCATTAAACATTGTCTGGTGTCGGTCCATCTTCTTAACAATGCCAATGTGAAGGTAACCTTTGATAGTAACATAGTTACCTTATCTAAAAATGACATATATGTTGGTAAAGGTTATCTTAATGATGGTCTGTATGTTTTGAATGTAGTTACTAATTACAATGAAGGAAGCTCTTCTTTTGCTTACTTGGTTGATTCTCTTGATGTTTGGCATGGTAGATTAGGACATGTAAATGTTCCTTATATCTTAAAATTAAAAGAAATGGGACTAATTGATAGATTGGATAATACTAGCTTGGATAAATGTGAAATTTGTGTAGAAACTAAAATAACTAAGAAACCATCTAAACAAGTAACAAGACAAAGTGAATTATTAGAGCTAGTACATAGTGATTTAGGAGATTTAAAGCACACAATGACAAGAGGTGGTAAAGGTTTTACATAATCTTTGTTGATGATTATTCTAGATATACTAAATTATATCTGTTGAGATCTAAGGATGAGGCTTGTGAAATGTTTATTAAATATAAAAATGAAGTAGAAAACCAACTTGGTAAGAAAATTAAAAGATTAAGAATAGATAGAGGAGGTGAATATGAATCAAACTCCTTTAATGAGTTTTGTGAACAACATGGTATAATACATGAAATAACTCCACCTTATTCACCTGAATCTAATGGTATAGCCGAAAGGAAAAATAGAACTCTTAAAGAAATGATGAATGCCTTGCTTGTTAGTTCGGGATTACCTAACTATATATGGGGGGAAGCTATCCTCTCGGCTTGCTATATACAAAATAGGGTACCACATAAGAAACTTAGTAAAACACCTTATGAGCTCTGGTTTGATAAACAACCTAATTTAGGACACCTGAAAGTGTGGGGGTGTTTAGCTAAGGTAATGTTGCCAGACCCTAAGAAAAGGAAACTTGGTTCCAGAACATGTGATTGTGTGTTTATTGGATATGCTCAAAATAGTGTTTCATATAGATTTCTTGTTGTCAAAAGTGATGTGTTAGAACATAATTCCATAATTGAATCTTGTAATGCATCATTCTTTGAGCATGTATTTCCTATGAAAACTAAAGAAAAGCATAGTAGAAACTCACATGATAATATATTTAAGGATATAGTTGATCAAAATGATAATGAATTGAGAAGGAGTAAAAGAACAAGGAAAGAAAAAGATTTTGGTGATGACTTTTATGCTTATCTTGTTTCTGATGATCCTTTAACTTATAATGATGCTATTACATCTATTGATGCTTCTTTTTGGAAAGATGCTATACAGGCTGAGATTGAATCTATTATGGCCAATCATACTTGGGAATTAGTAGATTTACCACCTAAGACAAAACCTATTGGATGTAAATGGGTATTTAAGAAAAAACTAAAACCAGATGGTAGTGTAGATAAATATAAGGCCAGGTTGGTAGCTAAGGGATACAAGCAACAAAAGAATCTTGATTACTTTGATACTTATTCTCCTGTTACTAGAATTGCATCTATTAGAGTTTTGTTTGCCATTGCATCTATTTATAAACTTGTTGTGCATCAAATGGATGTGAAAACCGCATTTCTCAATGGTGATCTTGAAGAAGAAATCTACATGGAACAACCTGAGGGATGTGTGGTTAAGGGCAAGGAGAACAAGGTATGCAAACTTGTTAAATCTCTTTATGGTTTAAAGCAAGCTCCAAAACAATGGCATGAAAAATTTGATCATGTTATGATTTCCAATGGGTATGTGACAAATGAATCCGATAAATGCATATATAGCAAGTTTAATGATGGTGTTGGTGTTATCATCTGCCTATATGTTGATGATTTACTGATTTTTGGTACATGTTTAGATACTATAACTAAAACTAAAAATTTTTGTCTTCTCAATTTGATATGAAAGATATGGGTGTTGCTAACGTTATACTTGGAATAAAATTGAGTAAGGAAAATGATAGATTCATTTTATCTCAATCTCATTATGTTGAAAGCATGCTTAAGAAATTTGGATATTTTGACTACAAACCTGTATCTACTCCTTATGATTCTAGTTTGCATCTAGTTAAAAACAGAGGTGATAGTGTATCACAAATTGAATATGCACGCATAATTGGTAGTTTGATGTATTTAATGAACTGCACTAGACCAGGATATTGCATATCTTTGTGAATAGACTAAGTAGATATACTCATAATCCTAATGATATCCATTGGAATGCCTTAATTAGACTTTTAAGGTATTTAAAAGGTACTAAAGATTTTGGTTTAGTGTATTCATTATCCTCGGTATTAGAGGGATATAGTGATGCAAATTGGATTTCGACTACGATGAATTAAAGTCTACAAGTGGTTATGTTTTTATCTTTGGCGGTGGGGCTATTTCTTGAAGTCCACCAAGCAGGACTTGTATTGCCAAGTCCACTATGGAGTCGAATTTATAGCTTTAGAAAAGACAGAACAGGTTGAATGGTTGAGAAACCTATTGGTGGACATACCATTATGGGATAGAACACAGACATCTGTGTCTATTCATTGTGATTGTCAAGCTGCCATTGCCCGAGCAAAGAACAAAATATATAATGGAAAAAGTCGGCATATCAGACTGAGACATAATATTGTAAGGCAGTTGATTGAGAACAATGTGATATCCATGGATTTTGTAAGGTCAGAAAAGAACTTGGCTGACCCATTGACGAAGCCACTTACTAGGACGCTAGTAAGTGAAACATCGAGGGGGATGGGACTGATGCCTATAACTTAAGGCGGTATGATGGAAACCCAACCACTGTGATTGGAGATCCCATGAAGGTGGTTCAATGTGGTAAACGAAGTCATACGAGTCTCATAAAGGGTATTGTCGCTTCTTACTATTTTCTGCCAGTCATATGAGATGATTGGTGAAGAGTTCCTCCCTATGATGTATGACAGTACCGCTACAGTGGTGTTTTAGGATGAGCAAAGCTCTTAATGGATCCATAGCCCTCAATGTGGGGGTGGGGTATCTGCTGTAGCATACTCCTGATGGATGCCACCTAAGTGAGAGTGGAGATGAGGCCGTCTTCCATGAGTATGGGCATAAAACTCTAGAGCTCTCATGATTCCAGGATAGCGCATGGCCTTAATGCGCAAAACGGCTAAGAGCAGCATATCTTATGGGATGTTGTGTGGTTGGTGGACGTGCTCCAACCGTTATCTTAGAAGTTTGGTTCAAAGAGATTTCTCTACCAAATTTCCTAGGGTTGTCACCCACCTGTACCTAAGGTGAAGTTCAAATCCTTTGGATACTACACTAAAGCATAACATTCCTATTTATTCCTCTAAGTTTGAAACATGTGGGGGATTGTTGTATATATATGGGTCTTAGTGTGTTTCAAACTTAGTTTGTCTATCGTATTTAACTATGGAAGAAGTCCCACATTGTTCATGAAAATGTTTTAATAAACATTTATATATGATGGTACTTAACTGGTAAATACCTTATAGCATTGAGGTACAATTGTGGACTTGGGCCTTAGTTAAATACTCACACGCGCGCCCGCCGCCTGCCTGCCTCTTCGTCTGGTCACGTGTGGGCCTGCCAAACTTTTATTACTCTGCAAATTTTAATTTTTTACCGTTGCAGCTCTTTAATGCTCCAACGGCTCTTTTCTTGGCCAGATTCTCCAATGCTCTTTTTAGTTATTCAATGCTCTTTTACAACAAATTATTTCTTTTCCCTATATAAACCCTGCTACATTGCATAACACAATACACCTATCTCTTCATTCTCACTCTTCTGCTTGATGAGAAGCTACCCCTACTGTTTCTATTGCGTTTTCTGCCTCTTGCAAGATCTGCTGCTCAACGTACCGGGATCATCGTGTGGACGAGTTCCTGTGGAGACCCACGTCTAATCCTGGAGGGTTAACCGTCAACGCCATTCCACCGAGCATAGCTTTGGGTAGGCGAATTAAACCCTTAGGGCAGTCCTTTGCGATTAAGTGTGCCTTGTTCTACTACATCTCATTGTTGCTGTCATTTTATTCTTATTATTTAAAGCTAAATTACTAGTATTCAAATTATTTTTCCCAACATATTTTTTACAGGCTCTAAGACTTTGAAAAAATTAGTGTTTCATTCAATATAATCATGTCTCAACTTTTACAAATTTCTATGTGTTTACTCTAATAAAGAAATTAAAATATTATTTTAAATTATTTAATATTCATCACTTTATTATATTAAAAGTATAATTAAAATGAGATTAAAAAATAACTTACCAAACGAAAGTATTTAACATTGAAAAAAATAATTTTTTTATTAACATTACACAATTTCTCGTAAGCTTTATTCTGCTGCCACATGCCCCCCAAAAAAAAGAAACTACTATGCCGCATTAATTGGATATTTTCTGACCTGACAAACACAACCCGTAGGACCAATCTTCTTGAATAATAGTAAAAAAAATCACCTTGTATTATATATATACAACCTTAAATTCAAGTTGACAGCGGCAATTTATAGCAAGGATATATTGTTTAGTGTCAAAATAATAATAATAATAATAATAAATAGTTGCAGTGTAATAGTGCACATGGTTGACATTATTTATATGTTTTGATCCAACCAAGAAAATAAAGTGCTATAACTGTAGCGGACTCGCTCAATCCAATCGCCACTTTGACCTTTGTCCTCGATTTGGAACGGGGACTGGATTTGGGACGTGAACTGGATTTGGGACGGCATCCTTGTCCATCACTTCTCCCATCTCCTTCGTATCCTCTCCGACACGAACAATTGTAGCCCCCAGGAGACTTGTGGCATGTTGCTCGTTTAACGCAATAGTTGGATTCCTCACACTCATTAACATCTAAAGGAAGAATAATGGATGAGTTATCATTTGTATAATTTTCATACAATGGACAGGGAAGTTTTAGGATACAAAACAAAAATTATTTTCTTGTTGTTATGTAAGGGGTTTAAACTACCTTCAGCCAAAAGCAAAGAAGAGAAATTAAAAGAAAGAAATTGAAGGCTGGCACGGACAGAGAAACAAATAGTTAAGCCATTAGAAGTGAATTACGATTTAGATAATTTGTATGAGAGTTATATATTCAAATCTCAATAATACTGATGTATCAAAAATGAAAAACAAAAATATTTAAAATGGTCAACTTGTTTCACTAAATTAATTAGACTTTGTTAAAACATATATGTCATTAAAAGTTGCAGCAAAAGCTTAAGTCAAAGGAATAGGTGCTCAATTAGGTTAATTTTGAAAGGTGAAAAAAATGCTTTTAATAGAATTATTTTATTTTAATTATTTTATTTTTAATTAATAGAAGAGGAAAAGAAGAAAGAATGATTAGGTTAGAGAAGAAAAATATTAAATAAAATTGAGAGATAATTTTAATATATCACTTTTTAATATCAAATTCATTATAATAGAAATTATAAATTAAATTTATTTTAATCTATTTTATTTTTAAAATTTTTTTAAAAAATTAAATTTTATTTATATTTCAATTCCATGAATTTTGAAACATCTGGTAAACGATTGGACAAACAATTACTTACATTTAATTTTCATTCAATTTAAAATTTAAAATTTAAAAATCTTTTATTATATTATTCAATTATATTATTATATTATTATTAAAAAATTTGACGACAATGAAAAGTTTGACTACGTTTCAATCCAAACGCATCCAAGAATTTCTTTTGGCACTGCCACTCGCCTTTATTAGCAGACAGAAAAGCGCAGCGGGGGATATCCCCACGAGGTGAAGATGCAATACGGGGCATGATGTGAAAGGTGAGCTCTTAAATGATGGGTACCCCAATATCCTCATAAAATTATTTTATTTTGTTCAAATGTCTCTCTTATTATAAAGTCTTATCCTCTTCCCACGCTGCACAAAAAGATTCCTTCTTTTTTCTCTCCAAAAATCCCGCACAGCATGTAGCCAAAACCCCCCTCCCCAAAGCCTAGGAAGGACACGCACAAGTTTTCACCACACAGTGAGCTTTGTGTGCTGTAGTCAAAAACTTTGTCCATATAAGAAGCTGCAGGAGGAGAAGCTGCTGGTTCGATGAGAGCACAGCCACGACTTTGACTTTGCTTTACAGACTGGCTTCGTGACTTCGTGTAATAAAGAATAGTTTCTTCTCACATCTTTCTCTCTCTTACTCTGATTTCCACCGAGCAGTTTACTCTTGAAAAATGATTAGGCTTTGTCGGGCAAAGGAAAGAAAATGAAAGAAAAAAAGTTGATAAAAAGAAATTGAGCGGAAATAAATTGAATGAATTTTTATTTTCCAATGATGCCGAAAGATAATCACACGAATTGTACAGGCATGGCTAAATAAAAAATCCGCCAATCCCATCCATTCTTGTTCACTGCCATGGTTTCCATCCCTCATCGATTTTATTGGACCATTTACATTTTGCACTCGTTTCATCGTACCGTACTTGTACTGTATAGTTTTGAAAATTGTTATTTGCGTGTACTTAATATTTAAGGATTTATGTGCCAGTTAAACAAATGAAAAATTTTCATGAATATAAATAAAAAATTAGATAATATTATTATTATTTATTATTACAATCATTCAATTTTTCAATTATATATAAGAATTTATTTATTTATTTATACATGAATACTCAACGTTAATTACCATCCAAAAAGTTATACTTAAATAATATGACCCATTTGCTGGGTAAATTAGTTTGGAGCATGATTCATGATGAAGGAAAATTGTGGATGTGTGTTCTTTCATATAAATATTTAAAGTTTTATTGTTTATCTTCTTATTTGCTTGTTTGAAAAGCCATAGGACAAGTATTTAATCTCTTAAATGATGGTTTACGGATACGGTTAAATGATGATTCTTGCTTCTTCTTTGCCAGCAGTAGGCAATAGATGAAAGTGTGCTAACGAGCGTGTAAGTTCAAGAGTTGCTAGCAAAAGGGTTGAGAATAAGTAATTGAAAAAAGACATTAAAAAAATCAAAATTAAAAGATTAAAAACTAGTTTAAAAGTATTATTGTCTAATTATAATTTTTTTATCATTTTCCTTAAATAATTTTTAACGGCCCTTTTAAATAATTTTAATATAATTAGTTTGAGAATTAATTTTTAGTACGAAACAAAATTCGTACTCATTTACATGGATAAAGTTTAACTTACAATCCACCATATTTTCCATCAAACATACACTGTATAGTTAACTCGACATTAATTTTTCTTCATTTTTCAACAGCCACGTGCTTCGTACATAATTTTGTCAAAATTTTTATATATTGAATAGGAGTGCTCAGTTACTTTTTTAATTAATCATTATTAATGATGCTTAGTATTAAATTATTAATTTTCCCAAGTTAATTCTTGAAAAAATATGGCCTTAATTTGGTATCTGGGGTTGTAGTTTCCATACAACACACTACCATTTACCTCAACAATATTATCATCTCCATAATTTTGTGTGTTCTAAATCCCCAATGCTTAGCAAAGAAAATCTGCTGCTTCCTTTGTTTGTACCTATACAAGAGGCCGCGTGTGCTCTTCTTTTATGGCTGCCATGTTGTGAAATACTAATACTTTGTGGGTAGCTCAAAAATTTTCATGCTCTTCTTTGTTTGTACTTTGACAAAGATTAGGCAGAAATTTTTTGTCCATATCTCAAAGGGCAACCCCAACAAACGAGGCAATATGTTCTGGGAAATTTTACTGATATAGCTTTCAACTTCTTGTTGATAATTACGGAGGCTTTAAACAACACCTCGAAAAAGAAAGGAGCCAAAAGTATCAGAATACAACATCAAAACAAAAGCAAAAGCAGTATCAGTAACATAAACCATACCAAGCAATGATACATAGTAACAAAACAAAATTGAAGAAACAGGAGTACGAATGAAATGGACCAATTAAATTGGGTGACAAGCATAATTTCCACACCGATAAGAATGCATGGGTGGGATTTGTGTTCAAAACACAGCAGAATTATAAATTCGTACGCGATTTAACGAATTTCTTTTCGCACCAATAAGCATTTCTGAAACCATAACATTACAAAAACCAGAATTCCCAGGACTTTGGAATCAGCAAATCAGAATTTCCTTGCCTGCCATTTGAGCCACCGATTCCTCACATCTTCCAAGATTGACCCACAACTCAGATGAAAGCAGAAGTCAGAACACGTACATTCACAAAGCTCCAATCTTTTATGTATAAAAATAGTTTTGACATCACAGTGTAAACATATTTCATTTAATGATGTGCAAGAGAAAAAAAAAAGGCACAAATAATAACTGAGTAAAACAACACACCAGAAATATCTGGTTGTAAAGAAAAGAAAACCTAATGCGAAGAATCTCATAAAATCTTATTTTTCGAATTTGTGGTCCTTCTTGGAAGAACAAAGGTGACAGTACCATCCCAATTCAGGCTCAAAAGATGTGCAGTATCCTCCTCATCACCATACCGATGAACAAAATTTGGATTTTGATGAACAACCCTCACAATATGTAGATTGTTTTCTTGCAAATCCACTTCTGGCAACCTGTACCTAAGATTAGTAGATTACCAAGTCTGATAAAACACAACTTTGACATGAAGTTAATTGTAAAAGCACTATCTCCTGAGAAATAATTCATCTACTTCCCACGAAATCCTTGATAAAATTAATTAAATATCTATGTCTAAATTCACAGCTCGAAACTAGAAAGAAATAACACGAACCCTTTAAATTGAAATTTGTAAGTGGGTGTCTGTTTCAGAGTAAAATAAGTGACTTTAAATCTGGATGCTTCACGTGCTTATTCTCTTTGGCGGCAAGTTCTTAAGTGATGACAATAAGTGTGTCACCGTCTCAACCATCAAATTTTGAATATAAGAGTTAAAATTGATTTGAAATAAAATAAAATATTATATTTTAATATTTATAAAAATTAATTTTATAATAAATTTATCCGTTATGCCCTTATCTTCTTTCTCCCTATCCAACCCTTTTCTTCCCTCCGACCACCTACCACAGCCTCCCCCGCCCACTGCCAGCCCCCGCTGCCCATTGTCGCCGCCTCGTGGCGACTACCGCCCAGGATCAGTTGGCAGCTACCAGCATGTTAACGGTCATGACCTTGTTGCCGCCGATCCAACGGTGGCGCGACAGATGCTTGGGGTTGATAGAGAAGGTCGCCGCCTCCGTGCCACCCTTGACCAGTCGCCACCACCACCTATCACCCCTGCCGTCGCCAACCGTTTCTGCGATTCACGCCAACCGTTTACACCCTCGTCGGCGGTAAACCCACATCTTGCTTCTCCACCACCATTCGAACTCACTCAATTGCGACCCACCACCGCGATTCCGAGCCTGAGCTCCTTTACACGACCACTGTCAACCCAGCTTCTGATGCCTCAACACTGCTCGCCTCACCGCCTTTAGATCTGCAACTAGCTGCTTCATTCACATCTAATATATCTGGGATTTCAAATTCTTGAATGTGCAATAACTGTGGGATTTGGTTCTCAATTTAATATCTCAAGCAAAATTGAGTCCTGACATTTTCCTTTCCTTCACTGTTCACCCACTAAATTCTGTGCTGTTGCGAAAGATAATGGCGACAGCTGATGAGTACCAGAGGGAGGGAAAGGAAGAAGACAAATGGGTTGGGGAGAGATAAAAGAAAGGGCATAAAAGTAATTATATTTTATTCTTTTAATATAATATTAATAAGTTCCACATGGTGACAAACTTATCGGTCACCATGTAAGAACCCGCCCGCCTCATTTTGACAGTAATATTTGGTCCCTTATAATTGGGAAAAGTCATCTCAACTTTCACATTTTCTTTTTGAGCAATGCTGTAGTACCCAAAAAATATAATTAAAATTTTTGACAGTTGAATATTATAAAATAATAAGATTTATTTGTTCATCTAAAAATAAGTAATAATATCACATTATAACAATAAAATTGTAATAAAAATTCTGATTGTTTAATATTTTTCTTTCTATTTTGGGCTTTTGGTATTTTCATTTGGGGAGCACTATTTATTTATTTTTTTTCAAGAAAACTTGTACAAATACTTGTGGCATTGTGTGATGGTAATCTGACAGAATTTAAAGCCCAAAAAAAA
Organism: Pterocarpus macrocarpus; assembly: GCA_031439585.1. Lineage (NCBI taxonomy): Eukaryota > Viridiplantae > Streptophyta > Magnoliopsida > Fabales > Fabaceae > Pterocarpus > Pterocarpus macrocarpus. The sequence continues at coordinate 10,064,573 of CM062519.1, forward strand.
GGGATGTGCGGTATGTTAGAATTTAAAAAGGAAAGTTAGGCTAGTGGAACTGTTGGTACACATTTACAAATTTTCCATTAGCACTATTTATCTTTTTCCTTTTCTTCTTTTTGGTTCCCCAATAAGGTGTGTTCTGTGCGTGCAATTATTTGAGCTCACACTAGATTTTGTTCGGTTTCAGCACAAACACTCGCAGCCTTGATTGAAATATTCCTTCAGTGGATTGACTGTAGGGACGAAGTTTCGCTTCTTCCTTTTTAACGTTTTCACATTCTAATTAAAATTGATCTTTTCTACCGATTCATTAAAGTTTGATTATTATTATTGTCTAAGAAAAAGAGAAATACAAAAGAGGAACTGCATAAGATTATTTACTCTTCTATCTTAAGCATTTTTGGCTGTTAGTATTACTATTAAATAGGTATTTGTCAATCTCTTTCTTTCCGTTTCATTTGATGTTCTTCAGCGTCCTTGTTTAAAACCTTGAATTCCTTCTTCTTTGGCGTATTGACTACCTTTTTAGGAAGCTTTTAAAATGATCCAAATTAAAGATTATTATATTTCTTACTCTTTCAAAAAATGTTTAGACGAGGAGCAGTAAAATTTTTTTTTGTCTCATTAATATGGGACTTTGAGTGCTTTTATAATAGCCTTTAAAGTAAAAGACTCATAAAATAGGATACTTAAATACTCTATATTTCAACTAGAAATCGCAATGGGGCATGGGCATGGGTGGCAGGGATAGATTTCTATGTTAAAGGTTAAGGGCACTTGCCCCCAACAAAATTTGGGATTTTTTTAGAAGTATATATATATATATATATATATATTCATTATTTTATTAAATTTGACCCTATATTAAAATAAAAATTATGTTAAACTTCTTGTTATATTTATGTATTATTATTGCCCCTAGTACTTAAATTTTCTAGATTTGTCATTGATGGGCGAGAGAGGGGTTAATCCCCCATTCCCTAACATATGGATGAAAATTTGCCCCCATTCCTATCCCATACCTGCATGTGCACTTGTCTTTTAATTTTTCTCATAAATAAATGGATATCCATGAATATTTACAATTATCCAATATGTTGTTAAAAATTTTTAAAAATTCTGATTAAAAAATTAAATGAAAATAAATTCTTATGTCACAATTTCTATAATTTGTCCAATATATTATAAATCCAATAACTTAAAACACTTAAAATAAATACATTATTCATTGATTAGTGCAAGCAATGGTTAGCAAATATTACCAGCAACCCAAATAAAATAATGTAATTTCTGCCAGCAACATGGGCCCTTATAAACTCTTCATGTGAGGGGTTGAATTGAACATGCTTCTAGCCATGGATCAGATTCTACTCTAGTGTATGAGACAATGAGAGCAACACCATGCATTCCTTAACTGCTTAGAATTATCAAATGCTTCACTGTCTGCCATTTATGCATCCTTCCCCAGCCAAACAAGTTGGCAGCCTCCCTACATTGCTGAACATGTCTGCTGCCATAAGCCCTCTAAAGCTGCTTCTTTTTAAGCCAAATGAGTGCTCTGTGCACTTCCTGAGTGGCAACAGTACTCGTAATACTCATCAATCATTATCATGTTAGGTTCTTGGGAGGCACAAGTTCTTGGTCTTGGCTATGCTTGCTTTTGTTGTTCTATCAGAAGGGTCAAGATTGCCCAAGGAATACTGGGAACAGATGCTTCCCAAGAAGCTACCTTCTCCTTCCTCTTCTTCCTCCAGAGGCACAAACTGTGTGTTTACCACTTCTTCCACAACATTGAAAACTGATAGTCTTCCTTCATCAGATGGAAAGGTCTGATGTTAATTCAAGCTCTCGTTCTACAGCTCTTTCTTAACTGTGAAAGGGTGCAGTAACAGGGCATTGGACTTGGACGCGCTCCGTACAAATAGAATCACACTATTGTGTTGTAGATTTATTGATCTGGGGTCTGAAGATAGTCTCTTGTAAAGACAATTGAGTAACAACTCCTTATTAGACAGGATAAGTTTATCTTGTCAATAGCAATAATTTAGCACGAATAGTTAGATATGTTGGAAGGGCTAGTAATTTGTAAAATCTCTTGAGAAGCATTTCAAATCCATATTCCAGGTTACTGTATTTTATTTCATGTGACATCCTTGCTGTTAGCTATTTTTTCCTGAAAATATATCTTATAGGATCTCAGTTTTCTTGGTAAGTAGATATTATCTAGGTTAAGTAGTGGGTCCATAGAAAGGAATGGAACAACTTTTCATCTCACAAGGTTCAGCTCATAGAGAAATTCCTAGGCATATCATAGACACCCAAATCAACTGGTTTTATGTTTAATACATTCTTTAGAGTAGGTGTATTTTAACATGGCCCACTTACTTGTAAAGAAACGCAAGCTTGAGTAGAATCTCTGGAAGTCCACCGCTTGAACTTGTGGCACCCTTCTCAGAAGAAAATGGGTGACAGCATCATCCCAATTCTGGCTTAAAAGATATGTAGTATCCTCCAGAATAGCACCACACAAGTGAAAACAATTTAGATTTTGATAAACAAGCTGCACAATATTTAAAATATTGTTTTGTCAATCCTTTTCTGTCAACCCCTATCCTCTAAGATTACCAAGTCTGATAAAACACAAGAAGGTTAATTGTAAGGTGGCGTTTAATTTGGTCCAGTAGTACTTCTGGAGCATTACATGGTCTTTATTCAGTCATAATGAAATTACCAAATTAACTTTTTATAACTTTTAATTACATTTTTCAACCACTTATCCCTTTTTTCTTCACCCACCTCCATCCTCTCCTCTCCTCGCACAGACAATCGGCGGCGTTCACCATCACCAGCGTTCACCAACCCAGGAAATGAATCTAAGATTTGGAGAAGAAAGGCTTGAGGAAAGGTGGTTGTTTGTTGTTGTTGTTGATGTAGCGACGGTAGTTGGTGAAAGGGTCATGCAAGCAGTTGATGGAGTGCTGCACACGGCAAGGCTGGTGAGCATCGTGGTGGTGATACCGAATGGGTTTTGGTGGTGGTGGTCGTAGAGGCAAGCAGCGATTATTTCGTGCTCAGGTATCGTGCTTCAAAAAGGTGCTTCGATTTCTTCATGATGTTGCATTTGATTTGTATATTGAAATTGTTCTTAACTTGTGACGGCGTTTTTGCGTTTGGTGCTGTATTCTTCTTCTAATTTTGGTTCATATTCTAGTATTTAGTGTTTTCCTGCACATGCATTGAATTCCAGATCCTTGATTTGTTAGTTGAAGTTGTTCTCAAATTGTGATGTGGATTTTTAGTGCTATCCCTTCCTTTTAGATATCATTTTTTTCCTGATATATCTGTTCGGTCGCTCAAATAGAAGGGAAAAGATTGAGTTGAGAAACAGAGAAATTTGGCGGTGGAGAATGGAGAATGGAGAATGGGGAATGAGGTGGAAGGAATGGAAAGGAAGTGGGAGAAGTGAAATTGAAAGAGGAAGAGTGACAGAGAGAGAGTGAAAGGATGGAGAAATTATTTGGTGATTTAATGTTGCGGCACAGAGACAGCTATTAAGTGAAATAGTGATCCGAAGAAAGACGGAGGTGAAGCTTATTTGGCTCCGTAGATTTATTAGTAACTAATTGAAAGATTGTGTGCTTATTTGAGATGTAAATCCTGCACCAGGAGGCCATTTTTATGCTCTTACACATATATCATGAAGCTAGATAGTGGATGAAACTAGCTAGTCATGCATGTGCTTACATATTAAGGCTGAGTATTTTTTGTAGATTTAGAAGAAATCAGTGACAGAGTAAGAATCAAGCGAACCTAAGATGTACTTGGACCACAACTCCCTTAACTACACGTGAACTAGGAGAGAAAGTGTAAAAATGCATATCTAGTCTATAATTTACATGAATTAGGTGATCCTACACTATAGGCTATCACTTCTTGAGATTCCCCTTGAATACAGTTCAGTACTAGTGCTGAGCAGCCAAAATACTAATGTAAAGGGAAAAATTAGCAAGCCAAGGATGCAACTGGGAACTAGTACAATTAAAATTGAGCAATAGCACCCAAGTATACCCCAGATGGTTCGCCTTTCAAGGGGGTTTTGTTGAACTCATATAACTTTGCATCAGAATTGCTATTTTAATTTGTCTTCTATTGCATCAGAATTTCGCATCCGGTTTGCATCAGTCTGGCACATTTCATAGGTCTTGATTAGTTGATATTATGTTTCATATTTTTTAGTCACACTTCTAGTTTTCCCTTTAGTTACTTTTGGCTTAATTGTATTTGGTTGCACTAGTTTATGAAGAATTTGCAAAGGTTTTTTTATAGTTGAAAACAACCTCGTTATGACAAAGATTAATTAGTTTCTAAAGTATGTCCAACTCATGATTTGTGCTGTATGACGGCAAGGAGTTTCCAAATTAAGATCTACAAACTAGCCAAAACTAGTGCACTTTTTAGTGGCTTATGCCTCTTTTTGTACTGTGTACTATCTTCCTAATTCTTAATGTTTTCAAATCCTAGCCATGTTTGACAAGAATGATCCACACACACAGTTTTGGCTCTATCACTTAGTGCTAGAGAATTATGCCACCATCAAATTCATGTAGAGAAAGGTCACATGTATTTAATGTCGTTTTATATGTTGCCTATATAACTGTAGCAATATGGCTGTGATTATCAATGAGTCAGTTAATATTATTTTCAGGTGTGGTAAGCTTAGTTATATTTAGTAAAGCTCTGCTTTGTCCGACTTCATTGTCTGTCAGACTATAGTAGAGGAATAACAAGACTTGGCTAAGACCTTTTCATTAGCTCAGCAATGCCAGTTGCGGTTACACTTAGATTATTGAATTCAGTCTACATTGCATCTTAATTGAAATTAGGAATTTCCTGGCTCAGTTTTCCTATTTTGAGGCTCATCTAGTAATACGCTCTTTTAAGTTATGCTGGATGCCAGTAAAAATTATATTATCACGGATCAAGTGAAAATAGTAGTGAAAGAAATAATTTTAAAAAATTATTGTGGACCTATAATTTGTTGATTCACTTGAGATAACAGAATGAGGAGTTCACTTGTCTGAGGTTTCTCCTATGCGAGCGTTGAGAGAGAAGGAACAAGGAAAGATCATTAACAAAGCTCCACCCTCGCAATCTGAGGTACGTTACTATTTTTCATTTTTAATTATTTATTATTTATTTTTGAACAATTTTTAAATAAACTTAATTTGCGATATTCTGTTAACAAATCGATGAGAAGATAGCGAGGAATGTGGATCTTTGTCTATCTTTTATTTATTTATTTATTTATTTTTCTCTCTCTGTTGTCTTTTAAGGTGCAAATAGACTTACAATTGTTGCTGTGCCAAACAACTTTTTAGTCGCTTGTTTGTAGTAGGTGCACTATGAACTGGTATAGTCAACTGACTTTGATGGGAGTTGTAAGCAACAATACTACTTAATACAGAGCTATCAATCTCTGTTTCAGAAGTCAGAACTTTCTTTTTGCTGCTACTCTTTTATTAAATGTGTTTTTCTTGTTTGTAGGCAACTAATGAATTTGAACTTGCCAGGAAGTTTGGCACCGGAGATTGGCAACTTATCCTATATGCTAAGATTGCAAGACTTAGCATGCATGCAAACCTTGTTTGCCTGTAAGTTAATCATTGGATATAGTTGATATAATTGCAGCCATTAACATATCTTTCTGAGTTTTATTTAATCCTTCATTGTCATGCCTATATCTTGTTAACAACATGCATCTGTGGAGTTGCAGTCTTCTTATGTCACTATGTCAGCATTCAAAGCATTTGGACTTTATGTCAAGTAGTTTGAAATTACTTTATGTCAAGCTAAACAAGGAACGATTATAGAAACTAATACAAGGCACTAAAAAGTGGGTGCATGCACGCACATTCAGTTTATAGGACTATAGTTCTATTAAGCATATCCATTATCTGGCTTTTGTTAGTTAACTTTATCTATCTTCAGTTAATTGTTTATGTCCATTTGTTTGCATGTGATCCAGTGGCATATTTCTGTTCTGCAGGTAGACGAATTGGTTTCATCATCACTGGATTGCTTGGTTGAGTCGATGTTGCTTACTAAAATGACCCACGGTTATTCAACACTGACAAGGACACTGCGGAGAATATAGGCCGTTTTAAGGTACATCCTAACATGGTTCATTTTTTACTATGTTTTCTGAAGGATGGTGTAATCAGATGGCTTGTGTCCTAAATTTAATTCTTAATAGGAGATTAGTGCTATTGTCGAAATCTTCTAGGCTCATCCTGCAATGGCTAGTGCCAATTATTTTGTCTATTGCTTAATAGAGTTACTGTGACTTTGATCTGATGTAGTATTTTTTTTTTTTGGGGGGGGGTGTATGCAAACTTATTGCGGGTTTCTAATTCTTTTTCATTTCTTATTGTAGATAGGAGATCAGAATTGAAGTTTGAATTTGAAGATTGGCATAGATATTCTGTTAGAGAAACTATATGTGTTAGGTTATATACGTAGGTCATAGATAGAATTAAAAGAAGGAAACGCTTACTCTTATGAGTACTTTTAACAGTCAATAATTGTTAAAAAAAAAAAAAAAGCTCAAGTATTTTCAACGAAGCATTTTTTATAGTCACTAATTGTCAAACACAAGCTTAAAAGTATTTTCGATGATCGATAATTGTCAAGAAAAGGAGAAAACATACTCAAGTATTTTTAACAAAGTATTTTTGACAGTCAATAATTAAAAAAAAAAAAAGGCTTCCAAATATTTTCAGCAGCCATTTCGTGTCAAAAAAGTTCTTCTTGATGTTACTTTTATTAACACTTTTCGATAGTCAAATTAGTGCTGAAAATTGTATTTTCAATGGCCAAGAATATCTTTTTCAACACATACGACCCTTGAAAATAGCATATTATCTTGAAATCACAAATAGCATTTTGCTTGTTCTATTTATATTCATAGTATCGTAGTTTTTTCTGAGGCAGTGGTGTTTTCATCATCTGTCAGTCAGCCATCTGCTACGAAAACTTCAAATCTGAGTTGTGGTCTCGTTTACTGAATTACCAGAAACTGAAAATGCTTTTATATCTACTGCATTGTCACACAAACCAACAGAGAACGCCTAAACTCTAACAATGTTCTTGCTTTCTGATTGCTTCGTCTTTGCCGAATGTGAGAGCAGCTGAAGTGTATATAAACTTATATGTATAAAAATAATTTTGACATCTCAGTGTAAACAATTTAATTTAATGGTGTGCAACAGTGCAAGAGACACAAAAAGACTACTAGTAACTCCTAAAGAAAACTGTTATGTTATGAGAGAGTAAAACACAGAGCCAACATTGACAGATTAATATAAATAGTGGTGAGTCCCACGACAAAAGGAAAATTGTATTTTTCTCTCTCATAATATGACTCTCTTGTGTTATATGGTATATAACATGAGAGGGTTTTAGTTTCACCGTAAGCATCTAGTTGTAGAGAAAGGCAAGCTTGATTAGGAGAATCTCTGGAAGTCCACCACTTGAACTTGTGGCACCTTTCTCAGAAGAAAATGAGAGACAGCATCATCCCAATTCTGGCTTAAAAGATCTGTAGTATCTTCCAGAATAGCACCACACAAAGGAAAACAATTTAGATTTTGATGAACAAGCTGCACAATATTTAAAATTTTGTCTTGTCAATCCTTTTCTGTCAACCCCTATCCCCTAAGATTACCAAGTCTGATAAAGCACATGAAGGTTAATTGTAAAAGCAATATCACCTTAGAAACCATTCATCCGATCCCCACAAAAGTCTAAGATCAATTAATTGTCTATGTCTAAATTCACAGCTCAAATCTAGAAATAGAAAACATAAACCATTGAAATTGAAGAAGCTACAAATTCACAAATGCATCAAGGCACATTCACTTGCAAAGCTATTACATAGACTTATTAATTTGCATAGACGTATTAATTACTATGTTGGCTAATCACCTTCCACCAACCAGTGATATAGTAATCTGATTTATGCTATCAAACCTAGAAATAATGCCCCTTCCACCAGCTCCATATTCAACATTGAAAACAGAAGATGATGATGATGCTTTGAGCAAATTTTCATTCTCTTCTAAAGACGAATTGTCACTTTCCCATCGGTGCTTTTCCACAATTCTTAGTCCCTCAAGTTCAGTTGCCACTTCTTTCATGGTAGGTCTTTCTTCTCCTTTCAACCTTAAACATCGTATTGCAATATTGGCAAATTCCATTAGTTGCTCTACCTTTGCCTCACCTATTATGTGGCTGTCTACAATGTGTAGTAAACGACCCTTTTTCATTGAAGAAACGAAGTACTGTGCAAGGTTTCTATCATCCTCAGGCAAGGCAAAACATAGTGCCTTTCGTCCCGTCAGTAGCTCTGCTAGAACAACCCCGAAACTGTAGACATCACTCTTCTCTGTTAAGTGGCTTGTGTGGAAGTATTCTGGGTCAAGATATCCCAATGTCCCTTGCACCAAAGTGGTTAACTGAGTTTTATCAACAGGAACAATTCTTGATGCTCCAAAATCAGAAACCTTTGGAGTTAGATTGCGATCAAGTAGTATGTTAGTAGTTTTAACATCTCTATGTATGATGGGTGGAGCAGTAGCAGAATGCAAGTATGCCAAGGTTCCAGCAGTTTCTGCCGCTACTCTCAATCTTGTTTTCCAAGTAAGTTTTAAAGATTGGTTATGACCATGAAGATGCTCAGAAATATTACCATTGGCAATGAATTCATAAACAAGCAAGGGAACTTCTGTCTCTAAACAACATCCCAAGAGTTTAACCACATTCCGATGGTTGATTTGAGAAAGTACAACCACTTCATTGATGAACTGCTGAATCTGGTTTGGATCACTAATTTTGGACTTTTTTATTGCTACAGTTTTGTTGTTTGGTAATAGTCCTTTGTAAACTATTCCCTGGCCCCCTTGGCCTAGGACATTGCCTTCGTCAAAATTGTTGGTGGCCTTCTTTAGCTCTTCCACACTGAAGATTTTAGCCGATTCAATTGAGCCTGTGTGTGTGGCAATTTTTTGTTGTAACAATAGGCCACCGTTTTGTTGGAAAAATTGTTCTTTAAGTTTGTTGAGCTTTCTTTTCTTCAATCCCCAATACACATAAAAGCTTGCCACAAGTAGCACTAAGACGCCTACAGTGACAACTGGCGATAACAAGAGGAAACAATCATTTTCTGTTTTATTGATGCATGAGATATTAGGTTCCAAGAGCATGAAAAAATTAGTGTCTCAATATTCAATTTAATCATGTCTCAGCTTTTAGAAATTTTTATGTGTTTACTCTTATAAAGAAAATATTATGTTATGTTATCTAATATTCATCACTTTATTATATTAAAATTTTAATTAAAGTGAGATAAAAATAACGTACAAAATAAAAGTATTTGACATTAAATAGTATAAAATATGATTTTTATCAACTTTTAATCTCGTAAGCTTTATTTGCTGATGTCACATGTCAAAAAACTACCATGCCCCACTAACTGGAGATTTTCTGACCTGACAAGCATAGCTTGTAGGACCATTCTTCTTCAATAATAGTAACAAAATAACTTTGAATATTACAACACGATATATTGTTAACTGCTAAAATAATAAAATGTAATAATAATAACCAATTTGCAGTGTAATAGTGAACATGGTTGACATTATTTATATGTTATGGCAGAACCAACAATAAGAAGTGCCATAATCGTAGCTGACTCACTCAATGCAGTTATGAGTATGATCTCCGTCCTGGAATTGGAACTAGATTTGGGACGGCATCCCTTTCCATTAATTTTCCCATCTCCTTCGTATCCTCTCGGACACGAACAATTGTAGCTCCCAGGAAAGTTGTGGCATTTGGCTTCTTTAACGCAATCGTTGGATCCACTGCACTCATTAACATCTAAAGGAAGGACTAATGGCTTAGTTAAGATGTGTATAATTTTCATACAATGGATAGGGGGAGTTTCAGAATAGAAAACAAAAATTGGTTTTTATCATGTAAAGTTGTAAACCACCTTCGGCCAAAAGTAAAGAGAAAGAAGGAAACTGGAGGCTGGCAGAGGCAGAGAAACAAATAATTAAATGGCCAACTCGTTTAATTTAGTAAGACATTTGTTAAAAGATGTCATTTAAAATTGCAATAAAAGCTTGCGCCTCTAGTCGTTAGGGATTGGATTAACCTCTAATTATTCGTATCTAGATTATTCAAAGATTTCAAACACAATGTCTGCTATTATGCGAACTTAAATCACAAGAAGAAATCTGAAATAATACCTTGGCAACCATTACGGCGGTAAGGGTTTCCGTGAAAACCATGAGAGCAGTTGCAAAGGTAACCAGGTCCCTTCTTTGAATCGTAACATGCACTGTTGGGATCCTTGCAGGCATAACTGGAAGCGTTCTTCTGAGCTTCTTTGCACGTGCGGTTCCCCACAGTCCAATCCAGCACCACTGGAAACGTAGTCTTCTCCAAGTTGTTGAGGTGTTTGCGCTGAAAGCGATAGGCTCCATCTTCCACCACAAACACATAACCACATCGACTGAAGTTACTCACATAGGTGTAGTTGTCCATGCTTCTGGCAGCGTAGGCGAAATACGATAGCCCTTGGTGGGGTATTGAAGCCTCGCAACAACCGTTGGTGGGGCAGGGTGCATTATTATTTTCCAACTCATCAAATTCGCTGCAGAAAGACACGCACCCTGTGGTGTGGCGCTCTTCATTTGAGTCCCACCCCGCTCCTCCTCCAATTGTGTCACAGCCAACCGCTGTTAACTTGTTCCGACTCGGCGAGACGTTAAAATCTCCCAAGACGATGTCCTGAACGGTATCACTGATTAATGTGCCGTTATCGTAGCATTGACTGACTACTGGAAATGAAACGCGCAGTTCTCCGTTGAGTGAGATGCTCAGCACAGTTAGGTTGTTTTCTGGCAAAGCCAAGTATGGGGTGGGTGGTAATGCAGAGCCTGAGGTTTGGTTGCAATGGATGAGAAATGAGCTGTCGAGGGAACAATCCTCGGTGGTCCCAAATGGGAAGGGAATGCGGACGGAGCCGCAGCTTCTTTTGCAGTTTGGGCTGGGTTGGGTTGCTGCATCTGCTGCACAAAGGATCGCTACAACAACAAGTAGCAGCAGCAGCAGCAGGGGCTGATGCTTTGATGAGAGCACAGCCATGACTTTGTTTTCTAAGATTCCTGCATGCGGTCATATGTTATGATGTTATATATAGAAATCCCAAGATTTTCTTTCTTCTGAGAAACACTATTAATTAGTGCCGAACTGTTTTCGTGTGAAATAGGTCGCTTCGTTCCCACACCTTTTTCTCTCTCTCTTGCTGTGATTACCGTATCTGGCTGTAGCTTCCATACAGCACACTGCCATTTGCCAAAAAAAAAATTATCACCCTCCACAATTTCATGTGTTCTCAATCGCCAGTTCTTAACAAAGAAAGTCTATGCTTTCGTTGACTCCAAAGTCCACCATAAAAGGATCTTTGTGCCAATACTATACAAAAGGCCGCGTGCTATTCTCTTATGGCCGCCACGCGGTGAAATAATACTTTATGGGTAGTTCAATAGTTTGGGTTCTTTTTCATTTTTTGTTTTGACAAATATAAGGCAGAAATTTTATGTCTATATCTCGAGGCAACCACAACTAATGAGGCAACATGGTCTAGGAAATTTTACTGATTTAGCTTAATTTCAACGTTTAAGCCAAAAGGTGCTGTAAGACAAAAAGATATCAACCTTAAGTACCTGTAAAAGCACTTGCAATGGCATGAAACATGGCTAATTATTGTGAAGGCTCAATTGTTTTTTTTTTTTTTGTTTTTCCTCTTATCTGTTTGCTTCCTTTTGCCCTAAAATGAGAGTAATTGAAGTGGATGTCAATTTATATGTATAAAATAGTTTTGACATCAAACTGTAAATAAATTTGATTTAATGGTTTGCAAGAGAAGAATAAAAAGGGCATGAATAATAACTCCTAAAGAGAACAACACCGTAAACATCTACTTGTAAAGAAAAGAAAACCTGATGAGAGGAATCACATATATAGTCTTATTGTTTAAATATATGGTCCTTCTAGGAAGAAATAAAGGTACTGACATACCATCCTAATTCAGACTTAAAAAATGTGCAGTATCCTCATCATCACCAGCAAGCCTCAATATCCAGATTGTTTTCTTGCAAATCCATTTCTGGCAACCCGTATATATCCTCTAAGATTAGTAGATTATCAATTCTGATAAAAACACAGTTTCTACATGAAGTTAATTGTAAAAACAATATATATCTCCGGAGAAACAATTCATCCACTTCCCACAAAATCCTCGATAAAATTAATTAAATATCCATGTCTAAATTCACAGCTCGAAACTAGAAAGAAATGACACAAACCCTTTAAATTGAAGATGCCAAAATGCTTAAGTGGGCCGGTGTCTGTTTAAGGGGAAAAGTGACTTTAATGCTGGATGCTTTACGTGCTTTTACGAATACAAAGTGGCGTAGTGTGATTGGAAATTAAACAGAATTCCAAAAAAACCAAAACAGAAAAAACGGGATGTGTGGTATGTTATAGAAAGAGACATTAATAAAACTATTCGTACACGTTTACGAATTTTCTAATCGTGCTGTTTAACTTTTTTCTTTTCATTTTCTTCTTTTTGGTTTCACCCATAATGTGTGTTCTGTGCGTGCAATTATTTTATTTGACCTCGCGCTTGATTTTGTTCGGTAATTCAGCACAAACACTCGCAACCTTGTTTAAATTTTCCTTCAGTGGTTGGACTGTCGGGACGAAGTTTCGATTCTTCCTTTTTAATGCTTTATAAGTGGCTTTTATTTTTTTTTGGGTATGTCTCCACCTCCCTCAATTTTATCGCTGAGGTTCATGGTAGCTTCCATAATTGCACCAATACTGGAGGTGATGGTTTGTCATAACATAGTATATAAAAACAAATAGAAGTGGTAGAGAAAAGTCACAACTTTGGTTTAAACTAAAGGGGAGAAAAAAGCAAGCATCATATTAAAAGAGTTTTTAAAAAATATCAACTCGTGGCTACCAGCCATTTCTTTCTTTCTTCCAATTTTTGTTTGCATTTTTTTTCTACTTTTCTAATTGTTTGTTTGAAAGATTTTCTATTCAAAGTCCCGGCTTATTTGCACGAATTGAGTTTTTATAATAATTTTTGTCTCAAACATCTTCTTTCAAATTTTTTATTAAAAAAGTCTATTCTCTCAAATTTGCGGATAATACCCACGATTTCTATTGCACAAAACACTTCGAAGTGGTGGATGACATCCAATATTTCTAGAAGATTCATTTATCCAATCCGTGATCATGATTCAAGACTCAAGCTCTGATCAACCTCTGGAGGAAGAAGAAAAGGGGTTTTAGTAAAATTAATTATCACTTAAGGATAAATCTCCATGTTGATGTCCTAACATTGTCGATAAATTCCTCCGCCAATGTGAAGCGTTGACAAGAAGAAAATAGGACACAAGTAATAGAGAAAGCAAAACAGAGAAGCACAAAAAAACCGTCAAAGCAACCAGCAAATATTACTCCTTCTGTCCACAAATAATCTTTGTTGTAACAAAATTGGTACATCCATAGGTTAATGTATTGAGATGTATTGGGATTATATCTCAAATAGGGCACTAGTAAGAGAGAAGGCCTTATTTGAGATATAATCCGAATATATCTCAATCCATTAATTTAAGAATGTATCGACTTTATCAAAGTGACAATTATTTGTGGACGGCAGTGAACCAATATTCTTATATGGGTTAAAGTGTCTTTTCATATGTTAAAAAATTTAAGAAAAAAAAGGCCCAGCTGCCGACCAAAAAAAGGTCCGATCAGCGAAGCTTCCATCTTATTCACCATTTTTTGTTTGGGTGTTGAGACGCAGAAGCTGTTGATCTATGTTTCTTCTCCCTTCCTGCCACCTTGGAATTTACACGATCAGAAAGAAGGATTTTTGGTTTTCATAATTTCATTAGAGAGAATTATTTAAATAATAATATAGTAACACTGCAATATAATTTTCCTTTTGATGGGTTGCAATAATATGATTTTCTTTCAATGTATATAAATGAGATGTTCTGGGAAATTGATAAATAAAGAAGAAAGCATCAGCATTTAACTGACTAATTTTATTTTTTTAAAAAATGGATTTGCTAATACTTTACTCCCCTTTATAGGCGCATTTATCTTGAAATAGCAGTTTGGTATATGGATTGTAATTTCATCCATTGTTACATTTCAGAACTCGGTCTTTGCTTCAAAAGAAGTTTTAATTGCTGGTACCCTGTCTGAAACTTTAATTGAAGCTAGCACTGAAAATAGAACCTTGTCAACTCAAGCTGCAGAGTCGCAACATTATCACAAAAGTCTTCGATTTCTGTTGACAGCAGCAAATACGACTGAACTTGTAATACAACTGCAGGATCAGAGTGCATAATGTACATTCCATGCCTTGACAATTGGCAAGCAATTATAATGCTTCGAAATCCAATTGGTACAACAATGCTACACATACCAAGCCTGTGGAACTAGAAACCAAGGGGCATCAAAACCGGCTCAAAGTTACGGGTGAATACCTTACTTTTCCTGGTGGTGGAACTCAGTTTAAATATGGTTCTCTTCATTACATTGGATTCATTCAGAAGGTAAGTCATTCTCTTGCTAATATGTTATATTGCATAATCAATTGACCTTACTCTTTATATTTGTTTCTTAAACAAGAAACAGATTCTTAGTTGTAGGAAAGTATAAACTTCTAATTTATGTCAAGTGTTTTGCGTATAATATATCCACTTGTTTTCATTTTTCAGGAAGAAACAATGTTTGTATTTTCCCCCTTTTTTTGAGCTAAAAACTTTATTTTGAATTGCCAATCTAGTATTTACATAATAATTTCTACAGAAATAAATGAATGCATGAGAAGAAAAAAAATAAAGAAAAGGAAATGTCTATGTCAGAAACCATTCATCTACTAAAACTAAGTAAATGTCTATATCTGAATTCAAAGCTCAGAAGTAAAAAGAAAATACACAAACCCTTGAAATTGAAGAAACTACAAATTCACAGATGCATGAAGGCAGATTCACTTGCAAACCTATTATGCAGTACACGGATACACAGTTATCAATATCACCTCCAATACTAATTAAGGAGAGCACAACATGCTACATAACCATTTATTTGAAGATGCATTAGCATATAGTCCTGAGTAAAGATCAATATAAAATTATTAATTACAAAATCAGCTAATCATCTTGCACCACCCAATGACATAGTAATCTGACTTATGCTATCAAACCTAGAACTGATGCCACTTACACCAGCGCCATCTTCAACATCGAAAACAAATGATGATGCTTTAGTCCCTTCTGAAGTTGGTTTGTCACTTTCCCATTGGTGCTTTTCCTCAACTCTAAATCCCTCAAGTTTCATTGCCACTTCTTTCATTGTAGGTCTTTCCTCCCCCTTTAGCCTTAGACATCATTTTGCAATATTAGCAAATTCAACTAGTAGTTCAACTTTTGCCTCATCTATTTTGGGGTTGTCCATAATTTGAAGCAAATGACCCTCTTCCATTGAAGAAATAAAGTACGTTGCAAGGTTTCTGTCATCCTCAGGTATGTCAAAAAGAGCGCCTTTCTCCTTATTAGTAGCTCTACTAAGACAACCCCAAAACTATAGACATCACTCTTCTCTGTTAACTTGCTTGTGTGGAAGTATTCTGGGTCAAGATACCCTAGTGTTCCCTGCACCAATATGGCTACCTGAGTTTTATCAAGAGGAACAATTCTTGAAGCTCCAAAATCAGAAACCTTTGTTGTGAGATCATGATCAAGTAGTATGTTGGTAGTTTTGATATCTCTATGTATGATGGGCATGGAAGTAGCAAAATGCAACTAAGTCAAAGCACCAGCAGCTTCTGCTACAATTTTCAGTCTTGTTTTCCAAGTAAGTTTTAACATTTGGCTATGCTCATGAAAATGGTCATAAATAGTACCATTGGGAATGAACTCATAAATAAATAAGGGTACTTTTGTCTCTAAGCAGCAATCCAAGAGTTTAACCATATTTCTATGGTGGATTTGGAAGAGTACAATCACTTCATTGATGAAATGCTCAATCTGACTTTTGTCGCTAATTTTGGACTTTTTTATTGCTACAATTCTATTGTCTGATATCAATCCTTTGTAAACTATTCCCTAGCCCCCTTGGCCTAGGACCATGCTTTTGTCGAAGTTGTTGGTGGCCTTCCTTAACTCTTCCACAGTGAAGAATTTAGCTGCTTCAGTCGATCCTTTGTATCTAGCAATTTGTTGTTGTAACAATAGGCTGCCATTTTGTTGAAAAAAATGTTCTTTCAGTTTGATGAGCTTTCTTTTTTTCATTCCCCAATGAACATAAAAGCTCGCCACGAATAGAGCTATGACACTTACACTGACAGCTGGACAAAAAACAAGTGGAAGCAATCATTTTGTGTTTTATCGATATATGAGATATTCTTAAAGGCTACAGGAGTGTGAAAAAATTAGTGTTTCGTTCAACTTGATCATGTCTCGACTTTTAGAAATTTTTATTTGTTTACTCAGTTGAAGAAAATATTATTTTATATTATTTAATATTCATCATTTTATTATATCTTAAAATTATAAATAAAGTGAGATAAAAATAACTTAAGAAATGAAAGTGTTTAACAACAAATAGTATAGAAAATCATTTTAATTAACATTTAATCTTGTAAGCTTTATTTTGCTGATGTCACATGTCAAAAAAACTACCATGCCACAATAAATTGGATATTTTCTGACCTGACAAGCAGAACTTGTGGGACCACTCTTCTTGAATAATTGTAACAAAATCACCTTGAGTATATACTTTAAATTCAAGTTGACAGCGGCAATTTATAACAAGGATATACTGTTAACTTCGAAAATAATAAATAATAATAGTAATAATAGTAACCAATATGCAGTTTAATAGCGAACATGGCTGACATTATTTGTATGTTATGAATTATGACAGAACCGACAAGAAAAAAGTGTTATATTTGTAGCTGACTTACTCAAAGCAATTATCAATATGATCTCTATCCTGGAATTGAAACTGGATTTGCTACCGCATCCTTTTCCATTGATTTTCCCATCTCCTTTGTATCCTCTCGGACACGAACAATTGCAGCACCCACGAAAGTTGTAGCATTTTGCTTCTTTAACGCATGGGTTGGATTCCCTGCACTGGTTAATATCTAAAGGAAGGATAATGGCTTAGTTATGATTTGTATAATTTTCATACAATGGAGAGGGGGAGTTTCAGAATAGAAAACAAAAATTACTTTTTATCATGTAAAGTTGTAAACTATCTTCGGCCAAAAGTAAAGAAGAGAAAAGGAAAGAAATTGGAGGGTGGCAGAGGAAAGAAACAAATAATTAAATGGTCAACTCGTTTCACTAAATTAATAAGACATTTGTGAAAAGATTTCATTTGAACCTGCAATAAAAGCTTGCTAAGTCAAAGGAACAAGACAAAGAAGAAAGATATTCATAACATGATATTAGAGTTTCAATAATCAAATATTTTAAAGTTTGATATTTGTTTGTCCCATTATTATAATAAAAAAGTTAAATTTTAGCATAAGATAAATCTGTGCATAATCTACATTTCAAGCTCAAAAAGATTTTTATGTGAGGGAAAATATTAAGGTATATAATTATTCGTTTTTTCTTAAAAGCTTAAGAGGTTAATATAGGGGTATGAATGATTTTAGCTCTTATTTAACTTTTACTTAATTATTTAACATAACTTATTGGAACTCCCTTATATATTTATATTTTATATTATCGTGCATTAAAATCTTAAAAATTTAATTTGTATATATTATTAGTGTAAAAAAATCTTATACAAGCATCCAATATAATCACATCAGTAAACGTAATTGACTTTCACACCTACTATTTAAATGGTCATATAAATAAAAAAGATTTGATAGGATAACACTCAATGCATCAAAATTAAACTCTAATATATAATAATTTTTGAGTTTGAGTATTGCAAATAAAGAAATTAGTATTGAAAAGTACTATTTCATAATAGATCAACCAGCTTGAATCTGATTAAGTGTTTAGTAGATTTCAAATGTTAGTAGTTTGAAAAAATATGTAATACTATATCATATAATATATTTTTATCATAATCTTTCTTTTTATTATTAAAATACTCCCTTAGTTTACAATATCTGCACTTTAGTCATTTATACGGATATTAAAAAATCCAAAATCAAAGAATGATTATAAAATATTTATCAAAATATTCTTATTTAATAACTAATTTATAGTATTATAATTTATTATTTATTATGTTTAGAATTATATGAAAGGTATATTTGGAAATTTTATAATAAATACTTTATAAAAATATGAGAATAACAGATAATATGAACAAAAAAAAAATTTATCTAAAGTGGCAGAGATTGAGAACCGAAAGAAATAGTTTATTATAAAGTTTTCTAGTTTAGCGTTTACATATTCAAACCGTTGACCCGATGACCCAGAGTAACATCTAATTATTCGATCTAGATTTATTCAAAGAATTCAAGCACGATGTCTGTTATTGATAATACCTTGGCAACCGTTAAGGAGGTAAGGGTTTCCACTAAAACCATCAGAGCAGCTGCAAAAGTAACCAAGACCTTCCCCTGAATCGTAGCATGCACTGTTGTCCGCCTTACAGGCATAACTGGAGGCGTTCTTCTGAGCTTCTCGGCATGTCAGGTTCCGCACAGCCCAATCCAGCACCACAGGAAACGCAGCCTTCTCAAACTTGTCGAGGTCTGTGGACACAAACTCGTAGGCTCCCTCTTCCGCCAAAAACGCATAACCGCATGGGTTGAGGTCAGACACATCGCTGTTGTTAAGGACCACACTAGAAAAACCATAAACGACTTCCGATAACCCTTTGGCGGCGGGTGTTGGAACCTGGCAACAACCGATGCCCGTGCACGACCCATTAGTTGCTTCATCATGGTTTTTGCAGGAGGAGTAGCATGCTGTTGCGTAGGTATTTTCCTTTGAATCACGCGGGACCACTACTCCAAGTGTGTCACAACCGACAGCTGTTAACCGGTTTCGACTAGATGAGATGCTATAAAGCCGATAATCTGGCAAGGACAATTGCAGATAGGTTTGATTGTTACTTTTGCCTTTGTCAGCGTAGCAATCACTGGCTACTGGCGATGAAATGCGGAGTTCGCCGTTGAGGGAGATGTTTACCACAGTAAGGTTAGTTTGTGGCAAGTATGGGGTAGTTTTGTTGCAGTGGATGAGAAATGAGCTGTCGAGGGAACAATCCTCGGTGGTCCCAAATGGGAAGGGAATGATGACGGAGCCACAGCTTGTTTTGCAGTTTGGGCTTGGTTGGGTTGCTGCATGTGCTGCACAAAGGATAGCTACAACAACAAGTAGCATGAGCAGCAGCAGCAGCAGGGGCTGATGCTTTGATGAGCGCACAGCCATGACTTTGGTTTTATGAGGTTCCTCCATGCGGTCATATTTTAAGATGTTATATATAGAAATCCCAAGATTTTTTTCCTTTTGAGAAACATTATTAATTAGTGCCGAACCGTCTTCGTGTGAAATAGGTCACTTTGTTCCCACATCTTTTTCTGTCTCTATCTTGCTGTGATTTCCCCCAAACAATAATTTATCTGGTTGTAGTTTCCACTCAGCACACTGCCACGGTGCCACCTCTACAATTTCATGTGTTTTCAATCGCCGGTTCTTAAAAAAGAAAAATCTATGCTTTCTTTGGCTTCAAAGTCCACCGTAAAAGGACCCTTGTACCTATACTGTACAAAAGGCCGCGTTCACGCTGTGAACCAATACTTTATGGGGGCGTTTGTTATGCGGGAATCTTTTTATTTTTCCGAGAATGTTAAAATATTCCCATGTTTGGTAGGAGATTTGAAGAATATCTCCTAATATCAGATTCTCTGAAAGAGTTTCACCCCAAAAACATTACCACCTTCCCCTATGGAAAGGGAATGTTTGTCATTATAAAAAGATCAAAATATCCCTATCACCACTCAAAGCCACCCACCACCGATCACCGCCAGCCACCACCGGTCACCGCCACCTTCGCCGCCAATCGCCGTCGTCGCCGGCCACCCTTCACCACCTTGGCCGACCTCTGCCGTCGCCGTGGTCGCTTCACCTTCGCAACCACTGGTCGCCGCCGCTGCCGCTGGCCACCCTTGGCGACCTTCACCGGCCAGCCTCCGCTGCCGGTCGCCGCCGCTGCCCACCCTTCGCTGCCGCTAGTCGCCGGCCACCCTTCGCCACTATTGGCTGCCGCCGCCACCAGCCACCGTTGGCCGTTGGCCATTGTTGACCACCCTTCGCCACCGTCGCCGGCCACCCTCCGCCATTGCTGGCCACCGCCATCACCGTCGGCCTCCAATTCCATCAAGGGTAATTTTGGAAATTTATCAAATATTCTCGGAAATTCAATTTGCATACCAAACACTCCTAAAATATCATACCCGAGAAAGTTATTCCCGGAAATAGTATTACTTGGAATCCTATTCCCAGGAATGAAAATTCATTCCGTCTACCAAACGCCCCCATATCCAATAACTTTGTTAATTTCTTTTTCATTTTTTATTTTGACAAATATAAGGTAGAAATTTTACGTAGAAATTTTTTTATTTTATCTTCACATAATTTTAATTACAATAAATAATAAAATATTAATATAATAAATTATTATTAAATAAGAGTATTTTAATAAATATCTTTATAATTAATTATTGATTTTAAATTTCTTAATACCTATACAAATGGCTAAAATGATCGCTAATAGAGTAATAAAACTATCTATATATGTTTATAAATTTTCTAATCCTACCGTTTAACTTTTTCTTTTTCCTTTTCTTTTTGGTTTCACCCATAAGGCGTGTTTTGTGCGTGCAATCACTTTATTCGACTCACACTTGATTTTGTTTAGCAATTTATATTATAGACCCAAAAATCGCTCGTGCCAAGCTCTTTGATCGCACCTTGAGACTAGACCTTCGACCGCATAATCTGGTTCTATGAAGGAGCAGCAGTGTTTAACTTTTTTTTCCCCCTTTTTTTTGGTTCAGTTTTAGGGGAAAAATAAAAACCTCTATGGGAATCAATTTTCTTTGTGAAGGAAGAACATCATTAAATTTCAGGGTCCATCATATGGATTTTGTTTTTTGTGTTAGTTTTTTCAAGCAACCCTTGTGAAGATTTGGAGGTGGGGTTTTGTAGATTTGGTTGCATTGTTCTGTTGCTGTTGAACAGTTGGAATGGATCTCAACATGAGTGCACCTTTTATAATGCATTTAACCACATTTTATAATGCATTTAACTGAATTTACTAAAAATGGTTAAATGAATCACTAGCCAGCACCTTTTCCTGCTTCTTAGTCAATTTTAAATGGTGTATGATGCACTATATCTAATATGGTGCACCATAGAACATGCCATTATCCTAATGTGAAAGTAGTTGAAGTGTACGGAAATTTATATACATGTATAAACATAGTTTTGATATCAGAGTGTAAATAATTTAATTTAATGATGTGCAAGAGGAACAAAAATAGACTAATAGTAACTCCCGAGGAAAATGACACCAAAAATTGGTAAGGTTTCTGTCATATTACTTACTGTTGTAAAAGTATTATGTTACAAGAGAATAAGACACAGACAAGCTTAGTAGATCAATAAAAACAATAGTGAGTTTTACCATATTAAAAATTATATCTTCTATATGTAACATAAGAGAATTCTAATACACCAGAAACATCTTGTCATAAAAAAAGAAAAGCTTGATTAGGAGAATCCCTGGAAGTCCACCACTTGAACTTATGGCATCTTTGTCGGAAGAAAATGGGCGACAACATTGTCCTAATTCAAGCTTAAAAATATGTGTTATCTTCTAGAACTGCACCATTCAAACGTAAACAATTTAGATTTTGATAAACAAGCTTCAAAATATCTATAATGTTCTTTTGCAAGTCCACTTTTCTTAGTCTCTGTCCTCTAAGATCATCACCGCTGAAACCATTCTTCCGTCCCCACCCCCCCCCCCCCCCCAAAAAAAAACGGAAAAAAAAAAATACCAAAGCTAATTAAATTTCTATGTCTAAATTCAAAACTTTGAACAAGCAAGGGAAAATACAGAAATCCTTGAAATTAAAGAAGCTACAAATTCACATATGCACGAAGGCACAGTCACTTGCAAACGTATTACACAATACACTGAAACACATATTTATCAATATTTCATCCGATACAAAAGGAGAGCATAACATGCTACATAACCATTTGTTTGAAGATACTTTAGCATATAGTCCGGGGTAAACATATAGACTTACCCTTTTTCGATAATTGATAAGCGGTCAAACTCTAATAAGAGAAGAGCAAATTTAGGTACAACATAAAGCCACAGCCATAAATATCTCAACAACATAAACACAAATTCAAAGCAACAAAAAAAGAAAAAGCGGCACCCTGAAATCATAAGGCACAACACTAAGGGGCTCACAAAACACAGCATACAACAAACACAAACAAAACAATCAAAGAGTACAATAATGCCACTTTGGAAAACACACTGAGACCACACCTTGAGACCACATTGAAACCAGACCAATACTCTGAGCAACACTAAAACCACTTTGGAAAAACACATTGAGACCATTCTGACAGTAGGCCAACACTATGGGGCAATCCTAAAGCACGCCAACACCCTGGAATCAGGCCAAGATTTTTCACAAATGGTTCCCATCACAAAACCAATGAAGAATCCCGCAATAACACCACTATAAAAAAGATCAAGAACACAAACTTGTGACCATCAACAATAGTGTTGCCGGAGACTTTTCTGCCACCATGCCATCTCAAGAAACACAAGTGATACCTACAAAAGTCACCAAACCATAGAAAAATGCCGCCAGTCCTAACCTAACCAACGCATCTCCACCATCGTCGCACACTCAACCCCCACCGCCAAGGAACAACACCGAAGTCGGATTGAAGATATAGACTTACTAATTACACTATCAGCTAAGCATCACCTACCACCCATTGACATCAGAGTCAGGTTAAAGGTATCACATCCAAAACTATTGCCACTCAACTAATGTCATCCTCAACATCAAAAACAGATGATGATGCTTCAAGCAAGTTTTTAGTATATTCTGAAGTCAATTTCTTACCTTCTCGATGTTTTTCCTTAACTCTAAGTCCTTCAATTTTCATTGTCACTTCTTTCATGGTAGGTCTTTCCTCTCCCTTCAACTTTAAACACTGTTTTGCAATATTGGCAAATTCAATTAGTACCTCAACTTTTGCCTCATCTATTATGTGGTTGTCCACGATATGAAGTAAACGACCCTCTTCCATGGAAGAAACGAAGTACGCTTCAAGGTTTCTATCAGCCTTTGGCATCTCAGAAGAGAGTACTTTCCTTCCTGTCAGTAACTCCGCTAAGACAACCCCAAAACTATAAACATCACTTTTCTCTGTTAATTGGCTTGTGTGGAAGTATTCTGTGTCGAGATATCCCTGCCCCAATGTGGTTACCTGAGTTTCATCAAGAGGAACAATCCTTGAAGCTCCCAAATCAGAAACCTTTGTGGTGAGGTCTCGATCAAGTAGTATGTTTGTAGTTTTGACATCTTTGTGTATGATGGGTGTAGAAGTAGCAGAATGCAAGTACGCTAAGGCCCCAGCAGTTTCTGCTGCTATTCTCAATCTTGTTTTCCAAGTAAGTTTTAAAGATTGACTATGATCATGAAGATGCTCATAAATAGTACCATTGGGAATGAATTCATAAACAAGGAAGGGATCTTCTGTCTCTAAGCAACAACCCAAGAGCCTAACGATGTTTCTATGGTTGATTTGGGAAAGCATGACCACCTCATTGATGAACTGTTCAATTTGACTTGGGTCACTAATTTTGGACTTTTTGATTGCCACAGTTCTATTGTCTTGTAGTACTCCTTTGTAAACCGCTCCCTGGCCCCCATGGCCTAGGACCTTGTCCTCATCGAAGTTATTGGTGGCCTTCTTTAGCTCTTCTATAGTGAAGATTTTAGCTATTTCAGTTGACCCTCTATATCTGGCAATCTTTTGTTGTAACAGTAGGCCACCATTTTTTTGAAACAATCGTTTAAGTTTAATGAGCTTTCGCGTCTTCAATGTCCAATGCACAGAGATGGTCACAACCACTGTGACGCTTATACCACCAACAGCTGGACATAAACGAGTGAAAGAAAAGGAAAAAGGATCATTTTCTGTCTTATTGATGTATGGGATATTTTTTACAGGCTCTAAGACTTTGAAAAAATTAGTGTTTCATTCAATATAATCATGTCTCAACTTTTACAAATTTTTATGTGTTTACTCTAATAAAGAAATTAAAATATTATTTAAAATTATTTAATATTCATCACTTTATTATATTAAAAGTATAATTAAAATGAGATTAAAAAATAACTTACCAAACGAAAGTATTTAACATTGAAAAAAATAATTTTTTTATTAACATTACACAATTTCTCGTAAGCTTTATTCTGCTGCCACATGCCCCCCAAAAAAAAAGAAACTACTATGCCACATTAATTGGATATTTTCTGACCTGACAAACACAACCCGTAGGACCAATCTTCTTGAATAATAGTAAAAAAAATCACCTTGTATTATACATCTACAACCTTAAATTCAAGTTGACAGCGGCAATTTATAGCAAGGATATATTGTTTAGTGTCAAAATAATAATAATAATAATAATAATAAGAGTTTAATTGGGGTACACTGATAGTGTAAAACTTTTTTACACTGTCATCCAATCAAAACCTTCCATTTACATGATCATTCAAGTAATGAGTGGTTATATCAAAGACTTTTACTGATGTGGCAAAATATAATTGGATGTCTGTATAAAAAAGTTTTGGCACCCTAATTACACTCAATAATAAATAGTTGCAGTGTAATAGTGCACATGGTTGACATTATTTATATGTTTTGATCCAAACAAGAAAATAAAGTAGCGGACTCACTCAATCCAATCGCCACTTTGACCTTTGTCCTCGATTTGGAAGGGGAACTGGACTTGGGGCGGGGACTGGATTTGGGACGTGAACTGGACATGGGACGGGTACTGGATTTGGGACGGCATCCTTGTCCATCACTTCTCCCATCTCCTTCGTATCCTCTCCGACACGAACAATTGTAGCCCCCATGAGACTTGTGGCATGTTGCTCGTTTAACGCAATAGTTGGATTCCTCACACTCATTAACATCTAAAGGAAGAATAATGGCTGAGTTATCATTTGTATAATTTTCATACAATGGACAGGGAAGTTTTAGGATACAAAACAAAAATTATTTTCTTGTTGTTATGTAAGGGGTTTAAACTACCTTCAGCCAAAAGCAAAGAAGAGAAATTAAAAGAAAGAAATTGAAGGCTGGCACGGACAGAGAAACAAATAGTTAAGCTATTAGAAGTGAATTAATGAAGAGCGATTTAGATAATTTGTATGAGAGTTATATATTCAAATCTCAATAATACTGATGTATTAAAAATGAAAAACAAAAATATTTAAAATGGTCAACTTGTTTCACTAAATTAATTAGACTTTGTTAAAACATATATGTCATTAAAAGTTGCAGCAAAAGCTTAAGTCAAAGGAATAGGTGCTCAACTGGGTTAATTTTGAAAGGTGAAAAAAATGCCTTTAATAGAATTAAGAAAAACATTATTTTTTATAAAAGTATTTTGGAAATATATATACATTTTTGTATTTTTTTTTTGTTCGGACCCTTAAACCAAGAAAAAAAGGGTTGCGATTACATAATCATTAATTTTTTTATTTAGTTCACAATATTCAACAGGCATGTATTAACCAGTTAATTTAGCTTTTTTTCTTCTTTCTAACGAATCTAATGTCAAAGTTTTATTACAACATAATTGAGATTTAGTAATATTTAAAAAAAATTATGAAATTGTGAAATAGTGTTGTTAAAACATTTTACTAACACATATAGCTTATTTAGAACTATTTTAAAAATATTACAAAAAAATTTTAAAATTACTTTTTTATATTTTAACAAAAAAATTTAAATATTATAATTTTAATAAATGGTACTAAAAATTAAATATGCATTAGTGTTTTCTAGAGATTGCTTAAAAGATCAAATTGAAATTTCCGAAAGTTGCAAATTGTATTTAATTAGAGAAATTGTATTTAATTAGAGGGTCAAATCATAAATATGTAAAACTGTATGTACATAAATTTTTTTGCATAGTTATAGGTTTTTATTTACGTACTTACGTTTTACACTTCATAATAATTATCCTCCCTCTGTTTGAAAATATCTTTAAAACAGAAATTTCGTTTCATTTTTTGTTTGTTACTTATTTATTTTTTAAAAGTGATATTTTGATTCAATTTTTGAATCAAATATAGTTTTTGAAATGTCAAATAATAAAAAAATGATTTGCTTTTTAAAATCCCATAAATTATGTTACTTTTGTTTTACAAGATCCTATAAAATTTAGTAAAATTTTGTGAGAATTGATCTAGATTAAATTTAATTAAATGAATTGATTATTTTACCCTTACAAAATAGCATCTATACTACTCTTCTAGTTTAATTGGGGTTTACCTACATTCAAACCGGTTGACCCGATGACCAGTAGTTTTTAGATTTCTGATTATTCTATCTCTAGATTATTCAAAGATTTCAAACACGATGTATGTTATTGTGCGAAATCTTAAATACAAAAAACAATCCAAAATAATACCTTTGCAACCATCATCGACGTAAGGGTTTCCCCGAAAACCATCAGAGCACTTGCAAAGGTAACCAAGTCCCTTGGTTCGATCGTAACATTCACTGTTCTTAGCCTTACACGCATAACCGGAAGTGCTCTTCTTAGCTTCTTCGCACACCTGTCTCCCCACAGTCCAATCCAGCACCACTGGAAACGTAGTATTCTTCATATTCTTGAGGTCTGTGGACACAAAGTGGTAGGCTCCATCTTCCACCAGAAACGCATAACTGCATGGATTGAAGACAGCCACAACGGTGTGGTTATTCAAGCTCCTAGCTTCGTAGGATAATTTCGATAGCCGTCGGCCGGGGCTGGGAATTGAAGCCTTGCAACAACCAGTGGTGGGGCAGGATCCATTAGCTGGGATATCTTCCTTTCTGTAGCAGAAAGACACGCACCCCGTGGGGTAGATAATTTCATCTGAGTCATACACCTTCACCGATCCAACTGTGTCACAACCAACCGATATTAACTTGTTTCGACTTGGTGAGAAGTCAAAATATCCAAACCTGTTTAACTCCAGCTCCACAGTGTTCGGACTGGTTCGTGTGTGGTCTTCATTGTAGCAATCAATGGCTACTGGCGATGAAACGCGCAGTTCGCCGTTGAGGGAGATGTTCAGCACAGTTAGGTTAGTTTGTGGCAAGTATGGGGTTTTGTTGTTGCAATCGATGAGAAAGGAGCTGTCGAGGGAACAACCCTCGGTGGTGCCAAATGGGAAGGGAATTGTGACGGAGCCACAGATTCTTGTGCAGTTTGGGTTGGGTTGAGTTGCTGCCTGTGCTGCGCAAAGGATCCCAACAACAAGAAATAGCAGCAGTAGCAGGAGGAGAAGCTGCTGCTTCGATGAGAGCACAGCCATGACTTTGACTTTGCTTTACAGACTGGCTTCGTGACTTCGTGTAATAAAGGATAGTTTCTTCTCACATCTTTCTCTCTCTTGCTCTGATTTCCACCGAACAGTTTACTCTAGAAAAATGATTAGGCTTTGTCTGGCAAAGGAAAGAAAATGAAAGGAAAAAAGTTGGAAAAAAGAAATTGAGCGAAAATAAATTGAATGAATTTTTATTTTCCAATGATGTCGAAAGATAATCACACGAATTGTACAGGCATGGCTAAATAAAAAATCCGCCAAACCCATCCATTCTTGTTCACTGCCATGATTTCCATCCCTCATCAATTTTTATTGGACCATTTACATTTTGCACTCGTTACATCGTACTCTACTTGTACTGTATAGTTTTGAAAATTGTTATTTGCATGTACTTAATATTAAGGATTTATGTGCAAGTTAAACAAATGAAAAAATTTCATGAATATAGATAAAAAATTAGATGATAATATTATTATTTATTATTGCAATCATTCAATTTTTCAATTATATGTAAGAATTTATTTATTTATTTATTTATACATGAATACTCAACGTTAATTACCATCCAAAAGGTTATACTTAAATAATATGACCCATTTGCTGGGTAAATTAGTTTGGAGCATGATTCATGACGAAGGAAAATTGTGGATGGGGGTTCTTTCACATAAATATTTAAAGTCTTATTGTTTACCTTCTTCTTTGCTTGTTTGAAAAGCCATAGGACAAGTATTTAATCTCTTAAATGATGGTTTACGGATACGGTTAAATGATGATTCTTGCTTCTTCTTTGCCAGCAGTAGGCAATAGATGAAAGTGTGCTAACGAGCGTGTAAGCTCGAGAGTTGCTAGCAAAGGGGTTGAGAATTAGTAATTGAAAAAAGACATTAAAAAAATCAGAATTAAAAGATTAAAAACTAGTTTGAAAGTATTATTGTCTAATTATAATTTTTTTATCATTTTCCTTAAATAATTTTTAACGGGCCTTTTTAAATAATTTTAATATAATTAGTTTGAGAATTACTTTTTAGTACGAAACAAAATTCGAACTCATTTACATGGATAAAGTTTAGCTTACAATCCACCGTAGTTTCTATCAAACATGCATTGTATAGTTAAACTCAACATTACTTTTTCTTCATTTTTCAACAGCCACGTGTTTTGTACATAATTTTGTCAGAAGTTTTCGTATTGAATAGCAGTGCTCAATTACTTTTTTAATTAATCGTTATTAATGATGTTAGTATTAAACTATTAATTTTCCCAAGTTAATTCTTGAAATAATATGGCCTTAATTTGGTATCTTGGGTTGTAGTTTCCATACAACACACTACCATTTACCACAAAAATATTATCATCTCCATAATTTTGTGTGTTCTAAATCCCCAGTGCTTAGCAAAGAAAATCTGCTGCTTCCTTTGTTTGTACCTATACAAGAGGCCACGTGTGATCTTCTTTTATGGCTGCCATCTTGTGAAATACTAATACTTTGTGGGTAGCTCAAAAATTTTCATGCTCTTCTTTGTTTGTAGTTTGACAAATATTAGGCAGAAATTTTATGTCTATATCTCAAGGGGCAACCCCAACAAACGAGGCAATATGTTCTGGGAAATTTTACTGATATAGCTTTCAACTTCTTGTTGATAATTAAGGAGGCTCTAAACAACACTTCCAAAAAGGAAGGAGCCAAAAGTATCAGAATACAACATCAAAACAAAAGCAAAAGCAGTATCAGTAACATAAACCGTACCAAGCAATGATACATAGTAACAGGAAACGTTTATGTTGCTCCAGGCCAAAAATTGGATCTTTGATAATCCAAGTAGTTATAACCGTCTAGATAAAAAATAAAATATTGTAATGATTCAGATTAAACAGGCAATTCTCACATGATAAGTAGTAAAAGATAGACCATCGATACACCATCGGGATAATCGGTTATCCGGTGATGGATTTAAGAAATAAAAATTTTTGCACCGTGAAATGACATTGGTGGACAAGCTTGCGGATTCCACGAGGAAACAACATATGGCCAAGTTCTAGAATTGCACAGTCCCACATATGCAGTCCCTAATCAATGGTACTGGTCTAAGCAAACGCTCTTCATGTGAAGCTTTTTTGTTTTTGTTTTTTCAAACAATGATCGATATAATTAACAAAATTGATGTAATTATTGTAGAGTAAAGATTTATTTTAGTTCTTGAAGTTGTAGGTATATTTCACTTTAATCCAAAAAATTAAAAAATTAATTATTTAATCTTTGAAATTATAAATTGTGTATCACTTTAATTCCTAAAAAAAATGATTTGGAGACTAAAATGACACATAATTTGTAATTTGAGAAACTAAAATAAAACATGCCAACAACTTCAAAAACTAAATTGAATATTCATTCAATTATTGTAATGGTGAAATAGTGAATAAATAGTAGTGCAACGACAAATTACTCATTAGTATTATAATTTTGATATTATAATTATTATAAAAATGATTAATTAATTTTTTTAATAATTTAGTTTAGACGTACTGATAATATAAAATATTATTTTTATATTGGCATCCAATTATTATATCTTGATACATTAATAAATTTGATTAAGTTTCACATCCACTTTTTGAATAGTCATACAAATAAAAGGATATAATTGATTGACCATATAAAAATCTTTTATACTATCAATGAATTATGTTGTTAGTGAATCCAAATTAAACTCTTTTTTAACTTAAAAAATGATTAATAAAGTAATTAATAATGACGGACCTTTGAAAATTCATATCATGTCATTATATTTTGTGTTACGCGGAATGTGGAAAAAGAATAGTGTGTTCAGTATTTTTTTATATGTACTATTTGTAGAGTGAAGTGTTATGGGTTAATTGATATATAATATCATTTAGCAATTATTGATTAATATATATTGTTTAACATTAATATTAAATCCTTTTAAAAAATAATTAAATAAAAAAAGTAGTATTTGTTGTAAGGGTAAATTCAACAATTTTATTAAAAAATAATGAAATAATTATTTTAGGCTGTAGAATTAAAGAGTTAGTAGAGTATATTTGAATTAATAAATTATTTAACTTATTAATTAAGTAATTAAGATGAGATTAAGTTCAATTTAAGTTGATTGTATCAATCATATGATTTACACAAAAAAAAGGTGCTTTTTTTTAGTTGGGGGTGGGTTCCTAACCACTGCTAGGTACTAACTTGAACCTGAGTGTGTTTCTTTGAAAGAAGACATATCCTCTACTAAACTAACGTCTCAAGTACACATTTAATATATACATATTAAAAAAGTGTACACATTTGATACCTTTTATTTTGTAGCCTAAGTATCTTAATGATGCCATTGTCCTACAGAAGTGTTTGCATTTTTCAACTATGATTTTGAGTGTAATAAGTAATGAATAATAAGCAATAAATAAGTAATAACTCTATTTAAGGCTTGTTAGTAGTAGGCTTAAACGGGTCAACCCGCTTATTCTTTTTAAAAAAAGAAATTCTAAATACTTTGAGGAAATTTCTTTTTCATTAATAGATCCCAAACAATATAATTTATAATTAAATTTGAATTACATCCAAATGAAAATTCAAAAACTATACAAAAATGCAATTTTCTAAAATTAAAAAAAAATTAACAAAGAAAAACAAAGTTATGGCCCAAAAAAGTTTTAATTTTTATTTTTAAAAATAAATGGGTAAACAATTGAGCTAAAAATAATTTATTTTAAACGAATTGAGTTAAAAATAATTTATTTTAAACAACTCAAAAATTTTAAAGCTCAACACACCTAATTTTTGTTAGTAAACGGATCAGCACTAGTCCGTTTAAAATTAAAACGTGTATTTGGCCATAACTTTGTCTTTTTTTGTTAATTTTTATTTTTTAAGAAAACTACAGAGATTTATGTAGCTTTGGAATTTTCATTTAGAAGTAGATCGAATTTAATCGTGAATTATATTATTTGGGGCCTGTCAAGTGGGAAAGAACATCCCTCAAAGTACTTAGGATTTTTTATTTTAAAGAAAAGGATAAATAGGCTGAATCGTTTAACTTGCGAGCCTAAATGGGTTAGACTTAAATAGGTTAGATAGGCCTGTTTAGCACCCTTAAGAAAAGGGAGGGAGAAAAAATAGACGGGATAGTTTAGTAATTTTAAATTGTTATCTTAATTCATAGCTTTATAAAATTATTACATTTTTAGATGTAAATTGTTCAAATAACATCTAGTGCTTAAAAGTAAATAAACCATCGACGATGCAAGAGATGGGATAGACCATCTTATAGCTCATATTTAATTATGGCTGTGTTTGGATGTTTCTTAAGACGAATCCACTCTTAAGCTTATGGGGTGGAGTATAATATTGAAGAAGATTGGGATTTGGTGTCATTTTGATCAGTAACTGATCCAGAAAATTTAGGTAATGGGAGCAAGAATAAAAAAATAGATTAATTTATTTTAATTGCATTTTTTTTTATCATAGTGTGGAATTAAACTTAATAAATAATGGAAGCAAAAATATACATACACCTATGTACTCTTAAAAAAATTCCAAATTTTGTTGGGGGCATGTGCCTCCACCCTCTACAACATAAATCCGCTCTAATTTTAACAAACCTCAAAAGTGGTTTTTGCATTTTACCCAAAAAATAATGCAATAATTGCTTTAAAGTATAGGATTAAAGAATTAGTAGAGTATATTCAAATTAATAAATCATTTAGCTTATTAATTAAGTAATTAAGTTGAGATTAGGTCCGATTTAAGTTATTTGTATCAATCACATTATTTGTCAAAGAGAGAGAGAGAGAGAGAGAAAGAGAAGAAAAGAAAATAAGGTATGTTTGATGTATACATATTTGATACTTTTATTTTTTAGTTTAAACCCTAAACCCACATAAGTGCCTTAATTTCTCGACTATAATTATATGTGTAATTAGTTATGAGTAATAAGTAATAATAATAAAAATATCAATAATAATGATAAAAATAATAATAAATGCAATAGTAATTGGATTGGACTCATTCTTTACCCCCTTGAGGCTAAGCCAAAAGAAAGTAGTGAATGGTTTTTTAGAATGAATGTGTTCGAGATAGATTATTAATTGAAATTTCATGAAAATCTCAACTATCAAGCACGACTAACAACAAAGCTAACAAATCCCATGAGAAATTGAGATAATTAGGATCTCATAAGTAACTGAGTAACCCCTAGTTCTAGGGTAACTGAATTCTAATTTAAATGGAGAGCTCCAAAAGTAGTAGTAAAGGGAGGTAACTAATCCATTTCAATTTGTACTCGAGTGGAAAAGAGTTCTAATTTAAGCGTCGGAGTCTCTTGTAAGTCTCCCATCAAAATTATGGACTTAAGCAGAGCTCGTATCCACAAGGACATCGCCATATTAAAGTAAGCAGATCATAAATATAAATATAATAATAATAATAATATCAAAGTATTAGTTTAATCAGAATAATAATTAAGTCAAGAAATAATAAGTATTATTAATTATTAATATTTAATATAATAATTGTACTAGTTTAAGTAACAGTTACGACAATAGTAACAGGAATTACAGCTACTATTAAATAATAATAAAATGTATTAATAATATTTATAAATAATAAATAAATAATTAAAAATAAAAAGATGAAAACAAAATAATAATAATAATAATAATAAGGTAATATTCATCTTACTCCTTTTCATTACAATTGAATTTGCCCATGAGATCGTTGGCACGTGTGCATTATACTTTTCGTTGTCATTTCCAAAATAAAGAGTTCTTATCTCTGGTTACAGTTTTAAAATTTATTCCACTGATAGGTTAAATAGTCTTTGTACATTTTGAAAAAACAAAAGGTTACCATTAACCGGGAAAAAATTGGACTACCAGTGATCCAATTTTTGGCTTGGACCAACTTAAACGTTTCCCAAAATAGACGAAACAGGAGTACGAATGAAATGGACTAATTAAATTGGGTGACAAGCGTAATTTCCGGACCGATAAGAATGCATGGGTGGGATTTGTGTTCAAAACACAGCAGTATTATAAATTCGTACGCGGTCTAACGAATTTCTTTTCGCACCAATAAGCATTTCTGAAACCATAACATTACAAAAACCAGAATACCCAGGACTTTGGAATCAGCAAATCAGAATTTCCTTGCCTGCCTTTTGAGCCACCGATTCCTCACAACTTCCAAGATTGACCCACAACTCAGATGAAAACAGAAGTCAGAGCACGTATATTCACAAAGCTCCTATCTTTTATGTATAACAATAGTTTTGACATCACGCTGTAAACATAAATCAATTAAATGATGTGCAAGAGAAAAAAAAAAAAAAGGCACAAATAATAACTCCTGAGTAGAACAACACACCAGAAATATATGTTTGTAAAGAAAAGAAAACCTAATGCAAAGAATCTCATAAAATCTTATTTTTTGAATTTGTGGTCCTTATTGGAAGAACAAAGGTGACAGTACCATCCCAATTCAGGCTCAAAAGATGTGCAGTATCCTCCTCATCACCGTACCGATGAACAAAATTTGGATTTTGATGAACAAGCCTCACAATATCTACATTGTTTTCTTGCAAATCCACTTCTGGCAACCTGTATCCTCTAAGATTAGTAGATTACCAAGTCTGATAAAATACAACTTCTACATGAAGTTAATTGTAAAAGCAATATCTCCTGAGAAATAATTCATCTACTTCCCACGAAATCCTTGATAAAATTAATTAAATATCTATGTCTAAATTCACAGCTCGAAACGAGAAGGAAATAACACGAACCCTTTAAATTGAAATTTGCCAAGATTGCTTAAGTGGGTGTCTGTTTCAGAGTAAAATAAGTGACTTTAAATCTGGATGCTTTACGTGCTTATTCTCTTTGACAGTAATATTTGTTCCCTTATAATTGGGAAAAGTTATCTCAATTTCACATTTTCTGTTTGAACAATGCTGCAGTACCAAAAAAAATATAATTAGAATTTTTGACAGAAATCACAATAATGGTTGAATATTATGAAATAATAAGATCCATTTGTTCATCTAAAAATAAGTAATAATACCACATTGTAACAATAGAATTCTAGTAAAAAATTTTATTGCTTAGTAGTTTCCTTTCTGTTTTCGGTTTTTAGTATTTTCATTTGGGGAGCACTATTTTTTTTTCAAAAAAACTTGTACACATACTTGTGGCATTGGGTGATGGTAATATGACAGAATTTAAAGCCCAAAAAAAAGGGATGTGCGGTATGTTAGAATTTAGAAAGAAAAGTTAGACTTGTGGAACTGTTGGTACACAATTACAAATTTTCCATTAGCACTATTTATCTTTTTCCTTTTCCATTTCTTCTTTTTGGTTCCCCAATAAGGTGTGTTCTGTCGTCTGTGCCTGCAATTATTTGAGCTCGCACTAGATTTTGTTCGGTTTCAGCACAAACACTCACAGCCTTGATTGAAATATTCCTTCAGTGGTTGGACTGTAGGGACGAAGTTTGGCTTCTTCCTTTTTAACGTTTTCACATTCTAATTAAAATTAATCTTTTCTATTGATTCATTAAAGTTTGATTATTATTAATGTTTTAGAAAAAGAGAAATATAAAAGAAGAACTGCATAAGATTATTTTCTCTTCTATCTTGAGCATTTTTGGCTGTTAGTATTACTATTAAGTAAGTATTTGTCATTCTCTTTCTTTCCGTCTCATTGATGTTCTTCAACGTCCTTGTTTAAAACTTCGAATTCCCTCTTCCTTGGCGTATTGACTACCTTTTTAAAAAACTTTTAAAATGATCCAAACTAAAGATTACTATATCTCTTACTCTTTCAAAAAAAATATTTAGAAGAGGTAAGTATAAAATAAAGAAATATGTATATTTATAGTTGTCTTAATAGTAAAAAGTTCTTAGTCTAATCAATATGGAACTTGGAGTGCTTTATAATAGCCTTTAGAGTAACAAACTCATAGTCTAAACAATACAATACTTGAATACTCTATATTTCAACTAGGACTCAGCAATGGGGCATGGGCATGGGCGGCAAGAATAGATTTATGTG
Organism: Pterocarpus macrocarpus; assembly: GCA_031439585.1. Classification (NCBI taxonomy): domain Eukaryota; kingdom Viridiplantae; phylum Streptophyta; class Magnoliopsida; order Fabales; family Fabaceae; genus Pterocarpus; species Pterocarpus macrocarpus. Next base: position 10,100,433 of record CM062519.1, read on the forward strand.
AAGGTTGACAAAATTTGAGATTTTTTTAGAAGCATATATATATATATATATATATATATATATATATATATATATATATATAGATTTTGCCCCCATTGTTTTATTAAATTTGACTCTATATTATAATAAAAATTATATTAAATTTTTTGTTATATTTATATATTATTTTTGCCTTTATTACTTAAATTTTCTAAATTAATCACTAATAAGTGGGGCATGAGTTAGTCCCCCATTCTCTATCATATGGATTAAAATTTGCCTCCATCCATATCCCATTCCTGTATTTGTATTTACCTTTAATTTTTCTCATAAATAAATGGATATCCACCAATATTCACAATTATACAATACATCATTAAAAATTTTAAAAAATTCTGATTAAAAAATTAAATGAAAACAAATTCTAATGTCATAATTTCTATAATTTGTCCAATATAATTGAAATTGTCCAAGCACAATCTCAGTAGATTATAAATAACTTAAAACACTTAAAATAAATACATTATTCATTGATTAGTGCAAATGTTACCAGCAACCCAAATAAAATAATGTAATTTCTGCCAGCAACATGCGCCCTAATAACATTTACAAACTCTTTATGTAAGCGGTTGAATTGAATATGCTTCTAGCTATGGATCAGATTCTGTTCCAGTGTATGAGACAATGAGAGCAACAACATGGATTCCTTAACTGCTTAGAATTATCAAATTCCTCACTGTCTGCCATTTATGCATCCTTCCCCAGCCAACCAAGTTGGCAGCCTCCCTACATTACTGAACATGTCTGCTGCCATAAGCCCTCTAAAGCTGCTCCTTTTTAAGCCAAACGAGTGCTCTGTGCACTTCCTGAGTGGCAACAGTACTCGTAATACTCATCAATCATTATCATGTTAGGTTCTTGGAGGCACGAGTTCTTGGTCTTGACTCCGCTTGCTTTGGTTGTTCCATCAGAAGGGTCAAGATTGCCGAAGGAATACTGGGAACAGATGCTTCCCAAGAAGCTACCATCTCCTTCCTCTTCTCCCTCCAGAGGCACAAAATCTGTGTTTACCACTTCTTCCACAACATTGAAAACTGATAGTCTTCCTTCATCAGATGGAAAGGTTTGAGGTTAATTCAAACTCTAGTTCTACAGTTCTCTCTTAACTCTAAAAGGGTGCAGCGACAGGCGCTGGACGTGCTGCTTACAAGTAGAAAATCACACTGTATATTGTATTGTAGATTTATTGACTGGGTCTGAAGATAGTCTTTTGTAAAGACAATTGAGTAACAGCTACATATTAGAGAGGTTAAGTTTATCTTGTCAATAGCAATAATTTAGCACGAATAGTTAGATATGTTGGAAGGACTAGTAATTTGTAAAATCTCTTGAGAAGCATTTCAACTCTATACTCCAGGTTACTGTATTTTATTTCATGTGACATCCTTGCTGTTAGCTATTTTTTCCTGAAATATAATATCTTATAGGATCTCAATTTTCTTGGTAAGTAGATATTATCGAGGTAATTCTTGTCCAGTAGTGGGTCCATAGAAAGGAATGGAACAACTTTTCATCTCACAAGGTTCAGCTCATAGGGAAATTCTTAGGCATATCAGAGACACTCAAATCAAAAGTTTTTATGTTTAATACATTCTTTAGAGTAGGCGTATTTTAACATGGCCCACTTACTTGTAAGGAAAGGCAAGCTTGACTAGAATCTCTGGAAGTCCACCGCTTGAACTTGTGGCACCCTTCTCGGAAGAAAATGGGTGACAGCATCATCCCAATTCTGGCTTAAAAGATGTGTAGTATCCTCCAGAATAGCACTGCACAAATGAAAACAATTTAGATTTTGATAAACAAGCTGCACAATATTTAAAATTTTGTCTTGTCAATACTTTTCTGTCAACCCCTATCCTTTAAGATTACCAAGTCTGATAAAACACATGAAGGTTAATTGTAAAAGCAATATCCCCTTAGAAACCGTTCATCCGCTTCCCCACAAAAGTCTAAAATCAATTAATTGTCTGTGTCTAAATTCACAGCTCAAAACTAGAAAGAAAAAACATAAACCATTGAGATTGAAGAAGCTACAAATTCACAAATGCGTATAGTCACAAAATTGAATAGTGGGAAAAGATGCTCGCATCTTCCAAGATTGACCCACAACTCAGATGAAAACAGAAGTCAGAACACGTATAGTCACAAAACTCTTATCTTTTATGTATCCAGCATAACAGCACCAAGCTTTCCCGGATCTATTAACTTCTTATCTCAGCCGATACTAATTCTTCTTTTTCTTCGATAAGAACATCAAGCAGGACCCCCAGGAAAGTTGGCAGCGGTGAGCCATCAATCATCATCTAAAGCGACAAAGACCATGTGAAACAGGAAGATGGCTATCAACTTTTCGGTAAAAAAGTACGTTAAGACAAGAAGATATCAATCTTCAGCGGTACGTACGTGCAACAGGAACACCTTATGAAAGCACTTGCATTCACGTGAAACATGGCTAATTATTGTGACCATTTTTATTTTTTTTGTGTGTTCGTCCCAATCTGATAATGTTCCTGGATCCTTCCTTTAATTTGCTTCCGTTTGTCCTAAAGTGATTCTAATTGAATTGTATATCGATTTATTTATATGCATAAAAATAGTTTTGAGATCACACTGTAAATAAATTTAATTTAAATGTGTGCAACAGAAAAAAAAAAAAAAAGAAAGAAAGAAAACGCACTAATAGTGAAGAACACCAGAAACATCCCGTTGTAAAAGAAAAGAAAACTTGATGATAAGAATCTCAGAGAAAATCTTATCATTTGAACTTGTGGCCCTTCTTTGAAAAACATGCATGGGTGTCGGGTGACAGTACCATCCTAACTCAAGTTTAAAAGTTGTGCAGTATTCTCCTTATCACCGTACAGATTAAAACAATTTAGATTTCGATGAGCAAGCCTCGCAACATCTAGAGTCTAGACTGTTTTCTTGCAAATCCACTTCTGCCAACCTAAGTCCTATAAGATTACCAAGTCTGATAAAACACAATTTCTACATTAAGTTAATTGTAAAAGCACGCATATTTTGCTAGGCTCCGGCTTTAAAATGATGCACAATACACCTGTTGAACCAATGGTGAAAAACAATGGTTTATCAATACTCTAATTAGTTATGATACACTGCAAAATGCCACCACCCATCTCTCTTTGCCTTTGTCGTCGCTCCCTCACCCAATACTCCCCCGTTGCACCATCTCGTCGCCATGAAGGTCACCTGCAACAATGCCGCCATCTTTGTAAACAACTGAGCCATCGCGACCTCGCTTGCAACAATGCCCACCATCTCGCCGCCACGAAGGTCGACAGCACGAAGTCATCCTTCGATCTTGGAGAAGAATTCAGACATTGGGGCGGGTGATGGAGAACGCTGAGTGGGCGGCCACAGTGGAGGCAGTGTCAAGGTAGCCGACAAGGATAAGGAACTAGACATGGTTGTGGAATCTAAAGCAAGGGCCAACAAGGGCGAAGGTGGAGTCCAGAAGGCGAGGAGTGTTGGGGTCATAGGTAGGGGTGTTCGCGGTTCGGTTTGGTTCGATTTTGGAGGAAAAACCAACCGATCCAAACAATAAATTTTATTTCGGTTCGGTTTGATTACAATTGAGAAACCAAACCAAACCAAACCAATTTAAATCGGTTTGGATTGGTTCGGTTTTCGTTTTTTTAATAAAAAATTTTATAAAGTATAAAAAATAAATTTTATTTTGAGTAAACTAAAAGAATTAATCGATAATTACAAATTTAAAATATTGAGTTAAGATATAATAAGAATATTTGAATAATTCTAGTATTATAATATTGTAGAATATATTTACATGTATATTTGTAAAAATATAGATATGGATAAGTAATATATAATATGTAATATATCTTATATGCATATATAATTATTAATGTGTAATATTTTATCGGTTTAGTTCGGTTTGGTTCGGTTTTAGAAATTAAAACCGAAAACCGAACCGATCCGATCTGTTTTTATAAAACAAGAACCAATTAAAACCAATTTATTTCGGTTTTAATCGGTTTTCGGTTTTTTTGGATCGATTTTCGGTTTTAATTCGGTTTGGATCAGTTTTGAACACCCCTAGTCATAGGAGGCGGTGCTTACGGTGGCAGCACGAAGGAAGCTGAGTGGCGGAGGTGGTTGGTGCGAGTTGCCAGCAGGACTGAGCGATGGGAACAAGTAGTGATGGATTGAGATACAACGTGTGTTGAGTTTAGGAACTTTAGGGAGCTACTGCAGTGCATTACTATGATTTGGGTATATAGTACTCCATCAATTTAGATTTAAGATAACTACAAGATGTATCATGCATCATCTTTAGTAGGGTACATAAGGGATGGAGCTATAAAAGCAATATATTCTTGAGAAACTTTTAATCCACTCCCCACAAAAACCTTCATAAAATTAGTTAAATTTCTATATCTAAATTCACTGCTCGAAACTACAAAGAAATAAGACAAGCCCTCGAAATTGAAGAAGCTACAAATCCTTGAGTGGGTGTATTTTTCAGAGGAAAAGTGACTTTGGATGCTTTACGCCTTTACCTGCCTTTTCTCTTTAACTGAGATATTTATTCCCTTATTATTAGGGGAACACGTATCATATTACAATTTTCCTCTTTTGGGTTTTTGGTATTTTTATGTTTTTGTCCTTTTTTTTCTTCCCCCTTAAGGTGTGTTCTTTCATCTTTGTGTGCAATTATTTGACCTCGCACTAGATTTTATTCAGTCAACATATATTCTTGCACGCTTGTTTAAAATATTTCTTAAGTGGTTGGACTGCCGGGACAAAGTTTTGATTTTTCTGCTAAATTATATTAGATAAATATATTATATATAGGATACTATGCTAACTCATCTCCCATCCGCTATTTAATAGAATGTAAACTTAATTCAAGTAAATCCACATTCCATCCTAAGAGGATAAGAGAGATAAGAAAGAGAGGACAAGAGAGAGAAAAGAAAGAGAATGGTGGTAATGACTAAATGTTGTGACTGCCATAAAATTCCAAATGAGGTGCCTTATGGAAGAAAAAAGTGCACCGTTCTCTCTCTCTCTCTCTCTCTCTCTCTCTCTGAAAATGATGTGTGTTTTAATTTATGGCGATGGTGATTACACGAGAAAGGCACTATTGCAGAAAAGGAAATTGGAAGAGTGGTCAAGGTGGGCTTAAGGGTGTGTTTGGATGGAGGAAAGAAATTGGAAGGAAGAAAGTTAAGAGAAAAGAAGTTAAATACAAAAAAATAGAGTGGATTTGTATTTTTTATAAATATATTTGGATAAAAAGAAAATAAAAGGAAAAGAAAATGAAACAAAAATAATTTTTCTTTGTTTGTTTGTGTAAAAAAATGAAAAAAAAAGAGATAATGCTGTTAAATAATAATTTTATTCTTATATTATTAAAAAAGATATTTTAACTATATTAATTAATATCAAATAAAAAAATTTGTTATTTTTAATTTAATAATTTAAAATAATATTAACCTATTAAACCAAACTAATATTAATAAAAATAAATTATTCAAAATTATTTAAAATAAAACTAATTTTTTAGTTAATCTAATATTTCAAAAATATTACTTAAAATTATATTTGATCAATTAAATAATATCAAAATATTATTCAATTATTATTTAATACTCTATTTAAAATAAAATATTGGTAACCAAAAAATTTTAAAATTTTATATTACTTATACTTTAGATATTTGTCGTATTTATTTTTAATAATATTATAATAGAAAAATTAAAATTATTTAGATAAAATTTTTAAAAGTGTTAATTTAAAAAAAAAATGAGAGAGACCACACAACATCTTCAATAATGTTGGATACCCTGCCCTCTCCCAATCAAAATCATCTCATCTCACCTCTCTCACGTAGCGCATAAGGGCAAAAATAGAAAAGTAACAAACGCATCCCTTCCCCTCCGTTTTTCCGGTAGGTACAGGGGAGAAAAAAAATTGTACTGTTCATACGGGCTCCACAGAAAAAATAATACTGTTTAACCTCTTCTTCTCATATTTTCATCCCAACTAAACAATCGAAATTATACTCCTTCCACCCTACTTCCTTTCCTTCCCTTTTCTTCCACCCCAATTCACTCCAACCAAACACGCCCTAAGGTCCGCAAAGCTTGAAAGAGCATATACAGAGGAATACAGCAAAGGCCATGGGGCAATTCAGCTGCTGCAATAGTAATAAATTTGATGAGATCTATGGAGCATAAGAGAAGAACAATGGCTATAGCAGATTCAGGGAGATGGTGAGGGAGACAGAAGAACGGTATGGTGTATGGTGAGCTGCACACAAAGTAAATGGTATGCATTGTAGCACTGGCCTAAAACAATTTAGATTCTGATGAACAAGCCTCGTAACATCTTGACTGTTTCTTGAAAATCCACTTCTAACAACCTTATGCAGTAAGATTACTAAGTCTGATAAAGCACAATTTCTACATTAAGTTAATTGTAAAAGCAATATCTTCTTGAGAAACTGTTCATCCACTCACCACAAAATCCTTGATAAAAGTAATTAGATATCTATAAATTCAAAGCTCGAAACTACAAAGAAATAAGACAAACCCTTGAAAATTGAAGAAGCTACTAAGTGGGTGTATGTTTCAGGGAAAAGTGACTTTAGCTGCTTTACCTGCCTTTTCTCTTTATCTATAATATTTATTCCCTTGTTATTATTAGGGGAATAAAACATCTCAGTTCTCAGTTTTCACTTTTCCTGTTTTGGGTTTTTGGTTTTTTTTTTCCCTTTTATTTTCTTCTTTTTGGTTTTCCCCCATATGGTGTGTTCTTTCGGAAAATTCTAATATCCTCTAGGAGGATGAGCATTTCTTCCTCCAGACTGATTTCTCACCTTTGGATGCATGGGACCCACTTGCAAGTAGAAAATTCAGAAATTTAATGGTGTAGACAGCTAGTGGAGGAAGAAAATTTTTCCTCCCTAGAGTATGGTAGCATGACTTGTGTTCTCTCATCTTTGTGTGCAATTACTTGACCTCGCACTAGATTTTATACAGTCAACACAAACACTCGCACCCACCCTTGTTCAAAATATTCCTCCAGTGGTTGAACTGTTGGGACAAAGTTTTTGATTTTTTTTTTCTTTTCAACGTATTAACATTCTAATAAAAATCCTTTTCTATTCATTAAATATCTTTTTTGAGTTAAAATACAATTTTGATTCTTATACGTATTATAAACTTTGAATTTAATTCCAACACATAAAAGTTTAAATTAGTCCTTATATATACAATTCTTTATAAAGAAGCCCTTAAAATAACGAAGCCTAGCAAATTAAATTTTTAGCACTTGTACTAGATAGAGGCTTCTTTAGTTAAAGATTATACTTTGTTAACTATGCAAGACGATCTATCCATAGAATTATAACTCTAATTAATGGTAGGGAACCTTTTTTACAAATAATTGCACGCGTAGAGACTGATTTAAATTTTTCTTTTCATATGGATTTATTCAAAATCGATGACACTAAAATTACATTTTAGCATTTTTTTGTCAAAAAAAAAAAAGAAATACAAAGAGCAACTGCACAACATTACTCTTGTATCTTAAGCAGTTTTGGCCGTTAGTATTAAGTGTTTGTCGGTCTTTATCTTTCTGTTTTATTATCTGATGTTTTTCAGCTTCCTTGTTTGAAACTATGAATTGCTTCTTCCTATGCATGCTGCCTACATTTTCCATCCCCTTTTTTTTTTAGGGGTGTTGGAAACACAGCTACAAACTTTTGGGTTTCATTGGAGAGATTTATTTATAGAATATAGTAGCATTTATGTTGAAATAGCAGTAGTTAAAAGCCGTGGCTCTGAGGAAGAATTTCCGGGGTGAAGGAAGGAATTCATCAAACTAATATTCGACGGTCTCTGTGGCCATGTTTGATGCATTTTGTTTAGTTGCCATATGGATTGTAATGTCATCCATTGTTCCAATTCAAAATTTAGTCATGAAGGAATCTGAGACCATTAATGAAGGGAAAAACATAGCAAGTGAAAATGGTTCCGGGCAACTTGAAGATAATTTAGGTGATATATCTGAAGAATCAACAAGGTGGATAGCCAGACCCAAAATTCTCAGGGTGAAAGGCTGAAATGCATCCAGAAAACCAGGGTGCCCAGAAAGGAGTCTGATGATCCCGCTGAAGAAAACAAGCAGGAGGTTGTTAGGGGTAGCTCAGGTCGGTCAAGTTAAGAGAATGATTCAGAGAAGGATCCTGAGAATACGACTGGGGAGAATTATGAAATTAGGCATGCCAAATCAAGCACTGGGGAGAAAGAATCAGATAAAAACTTAAATTCAGAATCTGTAGAAGCAGAAACACTAGGTGGTCAAATTAATGATGATGGACACAGAGCACAGTGCAAACTTTAAATGAAAGTAACGAGCATAAATAACAAATTAGGGACAGAAAAGAGAAAAGCCACACTGCCCCGGTCTGAGGGTTTAATATATAGAATAGTGTTATATGTACGTATGTTTTTTCAGCATTCATGTCGATGCATGTACAAAGAAATTTTCCCTAATATATATCCACTTGTTTAGTTTTTTTTTTTTTTTTTAAGAAAGGTATTTGGATAAATTTATGAAAAATGACTTTTTTTAAAATTCTTTTTAGTAGAGTTTTATTTTTTTAAAAAAAATTATTTTGTGTTTCAATAAACTATATGAAAATTACTTTTAATTATTAAAAGTACTTATAAATTTATTTAGATATAAAAGAATAAAAATACTTCTTTTATGGTTAAATTACAAAAAAAAGGCATTTAAAAAGAGAAAAAAGACCTAAAATTTGATAAAAGATAAGAAAAGAAGGATATGTATTGAAATTTTGAACAAAGATAAAGAATTTTTAAAAAAATTATTTTATTAAAAATTATTTCTATTTTTACTTTTTTTAGAAATTAAGTATTCTTAACTTTTAAAAAAAGTGATCAATTGACTTTTTTTTAAAATTACATCCAAATACCTATAAAAACTTATAAAAATACTTTTTAAAAAAAATAAGTATTTTTTTCTTGAAAAAAGCCAATCCAAATGGATTCAATGTTTTTTATGTTAAAAACTGTATTTTGCAATTGCAATCTAGTATCTACGTAATAATTTCTGCAGAAATAACTGAATGCTTGAGAATAAAAGATAAAGAGGGGCTTTGATCATGAGATAAACATATTATTAACTATGTTATTATTATTCCTGATCATAAAAGTGTTTCAAGCATTGTAAAAATGTGAAGTACATTTCCCATTCCTGGCACAGATGATTGTTGTTGTTTTTCGTTTCCTTTTAAGTGGCGTATTTACACTTCTAATTTAGGGCTTGTCATAAATCAATTCTCCTAAAAACATAAGCTAATAGGTGAAGTTAAATAAATACCTTTAATTATATTTCTAACACACACTCTTAGATAAAAGTTCTTTTGGCTTTAAATATAAAGTACACACCTACTATACCTTATTCAAAGCTCAGAAGTAGAAAGAAAATACACAAACCCTTCAAATTGAAGAAGCTAAAAATTCACAGAAGCATGAAGGCAGATTCACTTGCAAACCTATTATGCAGTACACGGATACACCAATACTAATTAAGGAGAGCACAACATGCTACATAACCATTTATTTGAAGATGCATTAGCATATAGTCCTGAGTAAAGATCGATATAAACTTATTAATTACAAAATCAGCTAATCATCTTGCACCACCCAATGACATAGTAATCTGACTTATGCTATCAAACCTAGAACTGATGCCACTTACACCAGCGCCATCTTCAATGTCGAAAACAGATGATGATGCTTTGGTCCCTCCTGAAGTTGGTTTGTCACTATCCCCTTGGTGATTTTCCTCAACTCTAAGTCCCTCGAGTTTCATTGCCACTTCTTTCATTGTAGGTCTTTCCTCTCCCTTCAACCTTAGACATCGTTTTGCAATATTAGCAAATTCAACTAGTACCTCAACTTTTGCCTCATCTATTATGGGGCTGTCCACAATTTGAAGCAAACGACCCTCTTCCATTGAAGAAACGAAGTATGTTGCAAGGTTTCTATCATCCTCAGGTATGTCAAAAGAGAGTGCCTTCCTCTTTGTTAGTAGCTCTGCTAAGACAACACCAAAACTATAGACATCACTCTTCTCTGTTAACTTGCTTGTGTGGAAGTATTCTGGGTCAAGATACCCTAGTGTTCCCTGTACCAATGTGGTTACCTGAGTTTTGTCGAGAGGGACAATTCTTGAAGCTCCAAAATCAGAAACCTTTGCTGTGAGATCATGATCAAGTAGTATGTTAGTAGTTTTGATATCTCTGTGTACGATGGGCATGGAAGTAGCAAAATGCAAGTAAGCCAAGGCACCAGCAGCTTCTGCTGCTATTCTCAGTATTGTTTTCCAAGTGAGTTTTAACATTTGGCTATGATCATGAAGATGGTCATAAATAGTACCATTGGGAATGAACTCATAAACAAGTAAGGGTACTTTTGTCTCTAAACAGCAACCCAAGAGTTTTACCACATTTCTATGGTTGATTTGGGAAAGTATAACCACTTCATTGATGAAATGCTCAATCTGACTTTTGTCATTAATTTTGGACATTTTTATTGCTACAGTTCTGTTGTCTAACAATAGTCCTTTGTATACTATTCCCTGGCCCCCTTGGCCTAGGACCATGCTTTTGTCGAAGTTGTTGGTGGCCTTCCTTAACTCTTCCGCAGTGAAGACTTTAGCTGTTTCAGTTGATCCTTTGTATCTAGCAATTTGTTGTTGTAACAATAGGCCACCATTTTGTTGAAAAAAATGTTCTTTCAGTTTGATGAGCTTTCTTTTTTTCATTCCCCAATAAGCATAAAAGCTCGCCACAAATAGAGCTATGACACATACACTGACAGCTGGACATAAGCAAGTGGAAGCAATCATTTTCTGTTTTATCGATGTATGAGATATTCTTAGAGGCTCCAAAAGTGTGAAAAAATTAGTGTTCCATTCAATTTGATCGTGTCTCAGCTTTTAGAAATTTTTATTTGTTTACTCAGTTAAAGAAAATATTATTTTATATTATTTAATATTCATTATTTTATTATATCTTAAAATTATAAATAAAATGAGATAAAAATAACTTAAAAAATGAAAGTGTTTAACAACAAATAGTATCGAAAATCATTTTTATTAACATTTAATCTCGTAAGCTTTTATTTTGCTGATGTCACGTCAAAAAAGCTACCATGTTACAATAGATTGGATATTTTCTGACCTGACAAGCATAACTTGTGGGACCACTCTTCTTGAATAATTGTAACAAAATCACCTTGAGTATATACTTTAAATTCAAGTTGACAGCGGCAATTTATAACAAGGATATATTGTTAACTTCGAAAATAATAAATAATAATAGTAATAATAGTAACCAATATGCAGTGTAATAGTGAACATGGTTGACATTATTCGTATGTTATGAATTATGACAGAACCGACAAGAAAAAAAGTGCTATGTTTGTAGTTGACTTACTCAAAGCAATTATCAGTATGATCTCTATCCTGGAATTGAAACTGGATTTGCGACTGCATCCTTTTCCATTAATTTTCCCATCTCCTTTGTATCCTCTAGGACACGAACAATTGCGGCTACCACGAAAGTTGTAGCATTTTGCTTCTCTAACGCATGGGTTGGATTCCCTGCACTCATCAATATCTAAAGGAAGGATAATGGCTTAGTTATGATTTGTATAATTTTCATACGATGGATAGGGGGAGTTTCAGAATAGAAAACAAAAATTACTTTTTATCATGTAAAGTTGTAAACTATCTTTGGCCAAAAGTAAACAAGAGAAAAGGAAAGAAATTGGAGGGTGGCAGACACAGAGAAACAAATAATTAAGTGGTCAACTCGTTTCACTAAATTAATAAGACATTTGTTAAAAGATGTCATTTAAACTTGCAATTAAAGCTTGCTAAGTCAAAGGAATGAGACAAAGAAGAAAGATGTTCATGACATGATATCAGAGTTTCCATAATCAAATGATTTAAAGTTCGATATTTGTTTGCCCTCATTCTTCTAATAAAAAAGTTAAATTTAACATAAAGTAAAGTAAGTCTTTGTATAATCTATACTTTAAGCCCAAAAAAAACTTTTATGTGAGGGGAGATATTAAGGCATAAAATCATTCGTTTTCCCCCAAAAGCTTAAGAGATTAATAAAGGTACATGAATGATTTTAGCTCTTAATTAACTTCTACTTAATTATTTATCGTAACTTATTGGAACTCCCTTGTATATTTATATTTTATATTATAGTGCATTAAAATCTTAAGAATTTAATTTATATATACTGCTAGTATAAAATTTTTTTATATAAGCATCCAATCATATATTGCCACATCAATAAACGTAATTGACCTTCACACCTACTATTTAAATGGTCATATAAATAAAAAGGATTTGATTGGATGACACTCAGTACATCAAAATTAAATTCTATAATATATAATAATTTTTGAGTTGGAGTATTGCAAATAATGCAATTAGTATTGAAAAGTTCTATTTCATAATAGATCAACCAACTTGAATATGATTTATTAAGTGCTTAGTAGATTTCATATGTTAGTAGTTTGAAAAAAATATGTAATACTATTTTATATAATATATTTTTATCATAATCTTTCTTTTTATTATTAAAATACTTCCTTTGGTTCATAATATTTGTCACTTTCGTTATTTATACAAGTATTAAGAAACTCAAAATCAAGGAATAATTCTAAACATGTTTACCAAAAAATCTTTATTTAATAACAAATTTATGGTATTGTATTTTATTATTTATTGAGCTTAAAATTGTATTTGAAAATTTTGTAATAAATACTTTATAGAAATGTGTAAATGGCAGATAATATAAATAAAAAAAAATTATTTAAAGAGACAAATATTATGAACTGGAAGAGTAATTTATTCTTAGGTTTTCCAATTTAGGATTTATCTGCATATTCAAACCGTTGACCCGATGACCCAGAGTAACCACCTCTAATTATTCGATCTAGATTTATTCAAAGAATTCAAGCACGATGTCTGTTATTAATAATACCTTCGCAACCGTTAAGGAGGTAAGGGTTTCCACGAAAACCATCAGAGCAGCTGCAAAAGTAACCAAGACCTTCCCCTGAATCGTAGCATGCACTGTTGTCCGCCCTACACGCATAACTGGAGGCGTTCTTCTGAGCTTCTCCGCATGTCAGGTTCCGCACAGCCCAATCCAGCACCACAGGAAACGCAGCCTTCTCAAACTTGTCGAGGTCTGTGGACACAAACTCGTAGGCTCCCTCTTCCACCAAAAACGCATAACCGCATGGGTTGACGTCAGACACATCGCTGTTGTTAAGGACCACACTAGAAAAACCATAAACGACTTCCAATAAACCTTTGGCGGCGGGTGTTGGAACCTGGCAACAACCGATGCCCGTGCACGACCCATTGGTTGCTTCATCATGGTTTTTGCAGGAGGAGTAGCATGCTGTTGCGTAGGTATTTTCCTTTGAATCACGCGGGACCACTACTCCAAGTGTGTCACAACCGATCGCCGTTAACCTGTTTCGACTCGATGAGATGCTATAAAGCCGATAATCTGGCAAGGACAATTGCAGATAGGTTTGATTGTTACTTTTGCCTTTGTCAGCGTAGCAATCACTGGCTACTGGCGATGAAATGCGGAGTTCGCCGTTGAGGGAGATGTTTACCACAGTAAGGTTAGTTTGTGGCAAGTATGGGGTAGTTTTGTTGCAGTGGATGAGAAATGAGCTGTCGAGGGAACAATCCTCGGTGGTCCCAAATGGGAAGGGAATGATGACGGAGCCACAGCTTGTTTTGCAGTTTGGGCTTGGTTGGGTTGCTGCATGTGCTGCACAAAGGATCGCTACAACAACAAGTAGCATCAGCAGCAGCAGCAGCAGGGGCTGATGCTTTGATGAGTGCACAGCCATGACTTTGGTTTTATGAGGTTCCTCCATGCGGTCATATTTTAAGATGTTATATATAGAAATCCCAAGATTTTTTTCCTTTTGAGAAACATTATTAATTAGTGCCGAGCCGTCTTCTTGTGAAATAGGTCACTTTGTTCCCACATCTTTTTCTGTCTCTCTCTTGCTGTGATTTCCCCCAAACAATAATTTATCTGGTTGTAGTTTCCACTCAGCACACTGCCACCTCTACAATTTCATGTGTTTTCAATCGCCGGTTCTTAAAAAATAAAAATCTATGCTTTCTTTGACTTCAAAGTCCACCGTAAAAGGACCCTAGTGCCTATACTGTACAAAGGCCGCGTTCACGCTGTGAACTAATACTTTATAGGTAGTTCAATAACTTTGTTTCTTTTTCATTTTTCATTTTGACAAATATAAGGTAGAAATTTTACGTAGAAATTTTTTTATTTTATCTTCACATAATTTTAATTACAATTAATAAAATATTAATATAATAAATTATTATTAAATGAAAGTATTTTAATAAATATCTTTATAATTAATTATTGATTTTGAATTTTTTAATACCTATATAATCGCTATTAGAGTAATAAAACTATTTATATACGTTTACTAATTTTCTAATCCTACTGTTTAACTTTTTCTTTTTGCTTTTCCTTTTGGTTTCACCCATAAGGCGTGTTTTGTGCGTGCAATTACTTTATTTGACTCACACTTGATTTTGCTTTTTGCTGAGCAATTCAGCACAAACACACACCCGAGGTCATGGTTGAACTGGTCATACCGTTGGCCTTAAAAAGCAGGTGCACCTTGAGGATGTGACTTCGAGTTACAGGAGCATAGGCCCATTGCCTTCCTGTGGGAGCGACAAAAAAAATAAATAAAAAGCACAAACACTCACAGTCTTGTTTGAAATTTTCCTTCAGTGGTTGGACTGTTGGGACAAGGTTTTTAACGCTTTATCATTTCTATGGATTCATTATAGTTTGATTATTATTGTTTTAGGAAAAAATGAGATACAAAAGAGGAGCTGCATAAGATTACTTACTCTTCTATCTTGAGCATTTTTGGCTATTAGTATTAAGTATTTGTCATGCTCTCTCTTTCCATCTTATTTGGTGTTCTTCAACATCCGTGTTTGAAACTTTGAATTGCCTCCTCCTTGGCATATAACCTACCTTTTTCAGAAGCTTGTAAAATGATCCAAACTTTTTAATCCGTTTAAATAGTCAGAAACATAATATAATGGTGAAGGTGAAACAAGATAAATTTAAAATAACACTATATTTGATAAGAGTATCAATTAATCCCAAGTTACTCCGGCAAAACGTTTATCCATAAAAAATTACAACAAAGTGAAATTACATTAGTGGATATTGTCGATGAACTTTTAAGTTGTGTACACGATGAGTAATATGTTATGACTGGCGTGTTATTTTAGAAAAGTAAAATGGTAATTTTTTTTTTCTAAAGGCACAGGACTTTGCGATATTTTTTTAAAAAAATTATTTGTAAAAAAATTTGAATAAAACAAAATAATAAAGTCGTGGCTGGTATGAGATGAGTTTGATAAAAAACAGCGAAAAATATTCGTGCAAAATACAAATCTCCCAAACCAAATATCCTTCTCGTAACCGTCTCTATTTTTATAAATTAAAGATAAAAGAATTTTCTTTTTTTCTTTTTAATATATGTCTCCACCTTCCTCCATTTTATCACTGAGGTTCATGGTAGCTTCCATAATTGCATCAATACTGGAGGTGAAGTTTTGTAAGTTAACATTGTAGAGAAAGAGAAACAGATGTGGTAGAGAAGAAGAGTCGCAGCTTTAGTTTAAACCCCAAAAAGAGAAACCCCTCACATGCAAGGCAGGGGGTGGAGCGAGAATAATATTAAAAGATTTTTAACCAAAGGTCATAGATGGAGATCACGCCTTTAATTATGTTCCACCCACATTTAACCATATTTCCACAAGTGTGATTATTTGGTATTGTAAAATGTGGTTAAACAACAAACTTATTAAAAAAATCAACTCGTGGCTACCAGCCATTATTTTGTCTCTTCCAATTTTTGTTTGCTTTTTTTTTTTTCTACTTTTCTATTTGTTTGTTTGAAAGATTGTCTATTCAAAATCCTGGCTTATTTTAATACCCTCGATTTCTATAGTACAAAACACTTTGAAGTGGTGGATGATATCCAAGACTTCTGTAAAAATTCATTTATCCAATTCGTGATCATGATTCTAGACTCAAGCTCTGATCAACCTCTGTAGAGGAAGAAGTAAAGTTATTTTAGTAATATTAATTATCACTTAAGGATAAATCTCCATATTGATCTCCTAACTTAGTAGACAAATTCCTCCGCCAATGTAAAAGCTTCACAGGGAGAAAATAGGGCACACGTAAGAGAGAGAAGGCGAAAAGGGGAAGCACACAAAACCGGAAAAGCAAGAGAGAGGGCCAAAAAAAGCATAGAAAAATGCTATAGAACCCAAAGCTTTGCCCGACACAAATGATGTGGCACTTCTAATGTGGGCTAAATTTCAGGGTCATGCTCATATGGATATTGCTTGAAATATCCACCAATGGTAATGTGACTTGGCTTTCCCAAATAAAACCACGTGACTTGCAATGTGGAAAGATTACAGTAGATTTGTTTTTCTATGTGCTGGTATATTGACCGGAGCTTCATCACGCCAACCTTATCACCATCGCCACCACAGCCACTACCGTCATTGCCATTCTCGTCGTCCACCACCTCCATTCCTTTGTCTTCATAATCAAAACCAAACCAAAATATCTCCAACCCACTACCATTAAAACTAAAATCAATCAAGCCAAAACATGAATCTAAATAACACAAAATAGAATCCCGAATATCACGTACATCAAACCAAAACATAGAAAACACAGTGCAAATAAAATCATAATCACACTCCTGCAGCATACAAATGAAATCCTCTCAAAGGAAAAGAAAATAAAAGCAACAACAACATCAACAATGAAGTGGGACACCAAACAATCTTCAATAGCACCACCATCCACTCCCTCTGTGCACACAGCCACAAATCGATCTTCTGCACACCGCCTATTCCTCCACCATAACTCGCCATGCAGCCACCGCGCCCTCCACCGCATCAACAACTACGCGGTACCCGAATTGCACTCACAACCGTGACATTGTCACCCTTCTTTCATCGCTTCGCTGTCCTCTGCTGCGACTCACTACCGCTCATACTCGTGGCCAACCACCACCATCACAAGCGTGGCCGTCCCACCCAGCCACAGTCATCACCGTGCTCTTCCGCAAGCTTCACGCTGCAGGTTGCACAGTCCCCTCACCGTTGCTCTTGTCACCATCTCGTTCACCATCGCCAGTCGTGCCACAAACCGTCGCTCCACTGCAAAATCGCCGCACCGCCGTCATCGTTGTGGGTGATTGGTACAGCCAATCCCAAACTTGTAAAAACCACCTTTACAAAATCCCTCAAATCCCTAACCCTTTAGATTTGTTGTACGATGGTTCTTCAAATTTTTTTTTATGTGATTGTATGATGGTTCTTCGATGTCATCGGAACAATGGAAACTCCAATCACAGAGAGTGGTGGTGGTGGGTCCAATTTGGGGAGTAGCGTTCCACCAGTAGGTAACCTACAGGTCATAGCACTAACCAACAAACATCTCTTTCATTGCAAACCACGTGGCTTTATTTGGGAAAACCAAGTCACATTACCATCCGTGGATATTTCAAGTGATATCCATATGAGCATAACCCTAAATTTCAAATCATTCTCTCTCTTCAATCCATGCGTGACTCTTTCTTTCTTCTTACACCTCTCCGAAAAATGCCGGCCATCATCATCAACAATAGCATCAAATTCTTCAATAGACCATCATACTCCACGAGCTAACTCACTGCATCCCAATTGACATCTCCCTGGCAGAGGATTTCACATTGTCCCACTTTCCATTGCCTATTCCCAATTTCTCTTTTGATCTCATTCTTCTTCTCCAATGGCCATCCGAAGGCTTCATCACAAGAATGCTGTCTTCCGTAAATTCAAGGACAAATCCGAAAACAAGCTTCGGGTTCACCGGTTTTAATTAATTATCTATCAATTCACTAATTTTTTATTTTTTTTTTTCATCATTCTATAAATACTCTATTCTCTATGCATTTTGTTCCCGGAAGATGTGATTTGGAGCCTGTCAAATGCAAGTTATCAATCGAATTAACCTCCTTTGCTATCATTCTCTGCATCACAGGACTTTAGCTCACAATGGCAAATAGATGAGTTGGATGAGTTCTATATTGCATTAATATTGGAAGTAGTTATTTCTGAATTTTCTAAATGAAATTCTTATATATTTTATTGCGACTCTGGATTGTCCATAAAATATTTCATAAGAACGTCTATATCACAAGTCTACTATATTTTGTGGTTTCTTTTAATTTATATTTGCTAAAAGCATTGTCAGGAAAATGTTAGAAACCAGACCCTAAACTTTGACTAACTGCCAGACAGGTGCTTGGTATGTCTTATCTCCTTTCATACAATTACTTCTTAGAGTCCGAGGTGATTATCCTATTAGATTTATTTCATGGTTCCATATATGTATTTCACTGGATGCTTGCTAAATTGCTGCAAGTTCCTATAGTTAAGTGTTAGAACAGGGTTAACATAATGGATCTTTGAAGACTTTTTATGAAGTAGTAATTTAAACTAGTTCTCGTGTGAGCAAGTTACGGTGTAGAAAAAATTGTTTTAACAAGACACTGCATGGTTGTCTGACAACAAGAGAGGATAAGCACACTGTGGGTCATCATATATTTTATGATATAGACAATTTCCAATTCTTGAAAGTTGTATACACCTGCCACAGACTTGTGACTGTACAGGAAAATCTATGACCTTTCTGGGTGCCTTCGACTAATGAAATTCTGAAAGAATTTCTACCTTGGTTATAAATACAAATAGAACATGCATTTTCCTTTATAGTTTCTCAATTTTGGCTTTCGAATCAAGAAAGGGCAGAATAGACAGAATGGTGAATTGTAATCGAGATGCTAAACTTGTAATTATCTTCTAATATGAAACAGGTTCAGAGACAGCTACAATTAAGGGTAGAAGCCCAACGTAAATACTCGTAAAAGATAATCGAAGAACAACAGCTGCTCAGTAGAGTTCTTTCAGAGGTACCTGGCTCTGGGATTACGGGCACAGTTCCAGAAGACACTTGCCCTGAACCTGATAACAAGACCGACCCGCCAACCCCTGACCCAGAAAATGCTGCCAAAGAGTGTGCCCCAGCAAAGAGTCTTTCAATCAAATCTCTTTCGTCTCACCATGAAACACTGACACTCGATTCTGGTTCCCCTGCTGACAGCCCCATAGGGGAGAGATCAACGAAGAAGCAACGAGTTAGCATGGAGGGAGCATATTCTAAACTAGACATGGTGCTTCCGCTTCAGATACTGGAGTCAAGCACGCCATCATGCCAGCAACCGAGCACTGTTTTTCCTCACTCAAGACCGATTTCATCCTTCATTGGTTATGTCTGGCGAGGAATTAGAGAAGGTTGGTGGCAGTAACATGTGATTTGGTGTAATATGTAGTTAGTGCACCAGGAACAAAAGAAGAGCAAGATAGTTAGGATTGAGGAATATCTGTTGTAACAGTTTAAGAATCCATTTGGATTGGCTTTTTAAAAGAAAAAAAAATATTTTTTTTAAAAAGTATTTTTATAAGTTTTTATAGATATTTAAATATAATTTTTAAGAAAAATGCTTCAATTAAAAGAAGTCAATTTATTATTATTTTTTAAATTAGGAATATTTAACTTTTAAAAAAAGCAGAAGCAGAAGTAATTTTAAATAAAATTATCTTTTAAAAGTATCCTTTATCTTTAATTAAAATTACAATATATATCATTCCTTTCTTATCCCTTATCAAATATTACTTCTCTTTCCTCTTTTTGAATGTTTTTTGTAATTTGGCTATAAAAAAAGTGCTTTTATTCTTTTATATCCAAATAGATTTATAAGTACTTTTAATAATTAAAAGTTCTTCTCATATATATATCCAAATACAAAATAACTTTTTTTAAAAATTAAAACTTTACTTATTTCGAAAAAAAAGTTTATTTTTAAAAGTTTATACAAACAGACTCTAAATCTATAACCATTTCAAATTTGTTTAGAAACTACTGATTACTAATTTAATTAATTTAGAGTTTAATTGGTATACACTGATAGTGTAAAATAATTTTACACTGTCAACTAATAAAAATAGAGAAAAGTGAGAATTCATGGTGGGTCCCTCATTATAATGAGTGGTTATTTGTATGAGTTGGCACTTTTCACTATTTCTATTGGTTGATAGTGTAAAATTATTTTACACTGTCAGTGTATTTAAATATAATAATATTTTATTAGCATTAGATGGCCTTTGCCCGCTATTTAAAAGATGGTGAGTTCTATGGTACCTTTGTAAAAATGTGCATTTTGTGCATTTTTTGTGATGAACGGTAAGGATCGTGTCATAGATTGTGAGGTGCATCAATGCACCAATCACCTATGATGCACTATAAAAATATCTAATTTTAAGAAAATTTAAAAATATAATTAAATATATTTTAAAAATTAATTATCATACATTGACAGTATAAAATTATATTGACAGTATAAAATAATTTTACACAGTCAGTATAATCAAAAAATTTTATCAGTGTAATTTTAATTATCATACATTGACAGTATAAAATTATACTGGCAGTATAAAATAATTTTACACTGTCAGTGTAATCAAAAAATTTTATCAGTATAATTTTAATTATCATATACTGACAGTGTAAAATTATAATGGCAGTACTGTAAAATTATACTGATAAAATTTTTTGATTATACTGACAGTGTAAAATTATTTTATACTGCCAGTATAATTTTACACTGTTAGTGTATGATAATTAAAATTACACTGATAAAAATTTTTTTATTACATTAATAGTGTAAAATTATTTTATATTGCCAGTGTAATTTTATACTGTCATTGTATGATAATTAAAATTATATTGATAAAATTTTTTCATTATACTGATAGTGTAAAATTATTTTATACTATCAATATAATTTTATACTGTCATGATAATTAATTTTTAAAATATATTTAATTATATTTTTAAATTTTCTTAAAATTAGATATTATTATAGTGCATCATAGGTGATTGATGTATTAATGCACCTCACAATCTCACCACAAGATATATCACAATCTGACCGTTCATCACAAAATGTACATTTAATGTACATTTTGTGCAATGTACCAGAGCATGCACCTTAAAAGATTTGCCAATTGTGATGGGTGAAGCAAAATCGGGAAAGACTTCGGGCCGAGTAGCATGGTTGTTTTCGATACTTTGCATTGATCACTCAATCACCAATAAATGGTGAGAAAAGGGCAGTTACAAGATTTGAAAGTAAAACAACAGAATGACAAATACATATTGTGAACATCCATTTGGCTTAATGAGCTCCTATAAAAGTGCAATGTTTAGTCCATCGGCACCTATTTCCCTATCAAAGTGGCAAATATATGTGATCTTAGCATTGAGCATCTGCGTGATTTCCAAAAATCCACCCCTCCCGCACAGCCGTCGAACTTTAATTGATATCAAAACATTATTTGAATTAGCCGCATACGACTCCAAAAGACCTTGAGGTTCCATTGATTATTACTGCAGTAATTTCTCCTTATTCCATTGGCTAAACCAGAATTCAGTCCTTCGTTTTGCTTCTTCCACATTTATTTCTTTGTTTTCAAGTATAATTCTGTTCCTGCATTACCAAACCGTCTCTATAATCACAGAGAAAACAACCATCCAATCTCTCTTCGATGATCTGTGAATTTTGTAGACATTCATGACTCAAAAGATAATCTGCTGTCATTAGGAGGCACCCACATTGCATCCCATTTCAATAGCCAATACCACCGCAATCTCCAAGCATAGTTACGTGTGAAAAATAAGTGTTGAAGAGATTCTTCATGTCCTGAACATAGCACACAGTTACTATCATGAACTGAGGGGATATTCATCTTTGCCAATCTGTCTTTTGTGCTGACTCTGCCCACCAAAACAAACCATGAGAACAATTCCACTTTACTCGGAAACCAACCCCTTCCAAACGCCCTTCTCCCAAAATCTAAGCTAGTGGCTAGTGGATAGATGCATATGCACATGAATGATTTTACGCCTCTCACGCAAGAGCTATCATATCCTAATCCTAATAATCAATAATTAGTAAGTACTCCAATGGGAGCTAAGGAAGATAACAAAGTACTAAATCATGGAAAATTTAATATGGTGTCAATTCCTGTATCTTTCAACGACTTTATTTTTCCAGCTGTGCTGTAAGTCAACTACCTTCAAACTGAAAGAATATGGCCTTAACGAATTCTGTATCTTGGGCTGTGGTTTCCATACAACACACTGCCATTTGCCACAAAAATATTATCACCCTCTACAATTTCACGTGTTCTCAATCGTCAATTCTGACCAAAGAAAATCTATGCTTTCTTTGTTTGTGCATATACAAAAGGCCGTGTGTGCTATTCTTTTAGAGTAATATATTATTTGTATTTATTTCATTTAAAATATTATGTCGATTTATTTATTATCTATTATTAAAAATTATAAGAAAAAAATTTAAAATAAAAAATTTATCATTTTTAATAGTAGATGATAGATGAGTTGATATGAAGTCTAATATTATTGATACTTTTATGACTGCCAGGCTGTGATATAATACTTTATGGCAGTTCAATAGTTTTCATACCTCTTTTTTTTGGGTGTTTTTACAAATATGAGGTAGAAGTTTTACGTCTATATTTCAAGAGGCAATATGTTCTGGGAATTTTACTGATTTAGCTTTCAAAGTTTCTGTCAAAAAGCACTGTAAGACAAAATATATCAATCTTAAGCACTTGCAATGACACATGAAGAAACACATGGCTAATTATTGTGAAGGTTCAACTCTTTTTTTTGTTTTCCCCTTATCTGATAATATTCCTGCGTTTCTTTTGCTTCCTTTTGCCCTAAAGTGAGAGTAATTGAAGTGTATGTCAATTGATATGTATAAAAATAGTTTTGACATCACAACTTTTTTATTTTTTGGTAAATGAAGAGAAATACAACAAGAACACTGAGCGGAAATTTGATTTAGTAGTGTGCAAGAGGGGACAAAAAAAAAAAAAGAGGCACAAATAATAACTCCTAAAGAGAACAACCCAGAAACATCTAGTTGTAAAGAAAAGAAAAGTTGATGAGAAGAATCTGATAGTCTTATTGTTTGAATTTATGGTCCTTCTTGGAAGAACAAAGGTGACAGTACCATTCCAATTCAGGCTTAAAAGATGTGCAGTATTCTCCTTATCACCATACAGATGAAAAAAAATTTGGATTTGATGAAGAAGCCTCACAATATCTAGATTGTTTTCTTGCAAATCTACTTCTGGCAACCTGTATCATCTAAGATCAGTAGATTACCATGTGTGATAAAACACAACTTCGACATCAAGTTAGTTGTAAAAGAAATATCTCCTGAGAAATAATTCATCCACTTCCCACGAAATCCTTGATAAAATTAATTAAATATCTGTGTCCAAATTCACAGTTCGAATCTAGAAAGAAATAACACAAAACCTTTAAATTGAATATGCCAAAGATGCTTAAATGGGTGTCTGTTTCAGGGGAAAAGTGACTTTAAAGCTGGATGCTTTACGTGCCGCTTTTTCTCTTTGGCAGTAATATTATTGTTCCCTTGTTATTAAGGAAAATCATCTTAATTTTCACAATTTTTTGTTTTGGGTTTTCCGTATGGTCGAAATTTTTTTTGAGGATGTACTTTTATCTTTTTGCTTTTCTTCTTTTTGGTTTCCCATAAGGTGTGTTCTATGCGTGCAATTATTTGAGCTCGCACTAGATTTTCTTCGGTTTCAGCACAAACACTCGCACTGTTTAGGTGACATGCATGCCCGAAGAATGAACAAGGGTGGCACTTAGAGCAAGTGAAAATGGTTCCAGGCAATTTGAAGATACTTTTGGGGTGGATAGCCAGACTGCCAGACCCAAAAAATCTGGGAGTGAAAGCCATCCAGAAGATCGGGGTGCCCCAAAAAGGAGTTGAAAATGTGTCTGATGATACATACAGCACAAGAGGACAAGCAAGAGGTTGCTAGGGACAGAAAAGAGTACGTGTGAAGCCACGCAACGAGATGAGATGGTTGGTTGGTACTGATGAGGAGGAGAAAATCGAGAAGGATAATGATGTATGGTACGAAAGGAAATTCGCACATTGTATACGAATAGTTGTATCTTCAGAGTATAATTGCTTAATGCACCAGCTTCCATGTTTTTTGCCATCATTCATTGATTTTCTTGCCAATGATATGTTGCCAGCTGTATTCGTAGTGTTTCGTGCACATTGCTTTCGCGCTATATAGCAGCGCTCAATCGAGAAAAGCTTGCATTCAAAGACAAAACAAAGTACCGGGGAGAGAGTAAAGTACCGGGGAGAGAGTAATCTATATTCCCTCCTACCATTTTTAAGTGTCTTCTTAATAAAAAAATTTTATCCAAATTTTTTTATTATTTAAAAGTATTTATAAAATATTAATTAATTTTTTTTATTATTATCCTTATATTTATTACCTCAACTAAGTTTGATAGCTATAAATAATGTGAAAAAAGAAAGGGTAATTTAATCCAAATAAATCATTTTTTTCTTCTATAGTTAAGCCAATTCAATAATTTCTAAATTTTTGTACCAAAATCTTAAAAGATACTTAAAAGTGAACATGAAGAGTATGAAAAGAATAATATTATTTGTATTTAACCATTAATTAGGAATAGATTCTACTTTTTTTTTCTGATTAATGATTAAAGAATACCTTTATATATATATATATATATATATATATATGTTAAAATGAATCTCAAAGTTGGGTCTCCCAAAATTGGGTACAAACTATTTTTTGATATGGAAATCCATGAAAACAGCCAAGCTTCAAAGGAAGTTTTTATTACTGGTTCCCGGTCTGAAACTTTAATTGAAGCTAGAACTGAAAATGGAACTCGGTCAACTCAAGCTGCAGAGTCACAGCATGAGAAGGAATCACAAAAGTTTTTGATTTCTATTGACAACAGCAAATATGACTGGAAACTTTGTAATACAACTGCAGGTAGAGTACCTTCCATGCCCTGACAATTGGCAAGCAATTAATTAGAATGCATCGTAGTATATACTATGAAGCATGGGTACGGCGTTTATGTAAAAGCACCCGTACCGGGTATGTTTTGGGTATGGGTATGCCTTAGGTACGACGGGTTATAGCTTGGGTACGGAGGGGCACGATGGAATGCGACTGGGTACAACTCAGGTACGCAACTTATTGTAAACTATGTCGTTTTTAGCTTCTTCTTCTTTTTTTTCTTTTTTTCCTTTCCCAAAAGCAGAGCCCTACCCCCCCCCCCACATCTAAGGATGTAAATGGGGCGGGGGTGGGGGATAGCCCCCCGTCCCCCGCCCCGTGGATGAATACCTGCCCCCGTCCCCCGCCCGTATCCATACGGGTACCCACTTTTGAATTTCCCACGGATTTATGAGTACCCATGAATATTCATGGATATTCGTTAGAATGTAAAAAATTCAAAAAATTTAAATTAAATATAAAAAATTTAATGTCATAAAATACTTAAAATAAGCACAAATACTAATCTAATACTATAATTCGAATTCTAACAACTTAATATACTTAAAATAAAAATAAACACATAAAATAAACATAAAATAAGTACCATAATCCAATTTTTCAATCTAAATTTCAACAAATTAAAATAAAAATAAACACATAATAGTAATTCAACTATTAGTCCAACATATAATAAGTACAAATAAATTTAACTTCTAAATTTAAACATTAGTCTAAATAATTTAAATAGCAACAATATTAACCTAACTAAGTTAATAACTTAACGGTAAAATAGTAATTTTATATCAGGCACCCGCGGGTATAGGGATAGTGATTCCCACCCCTGCCCCGTTTAACATGCAGATATTTAAAATTCCCATTTCCATTATTCCTGAGAGCAAAATCTTCCCCCCATATCCGCCCAGTTGGGGGTATTATCTGCGGGTATCCATGGGGGCGGATTTTTTTGATATCCCTACCCGCATCCGTCTTCTTTCTTTGCCTTTTTCTTTCCCAAAAGTAGAGTCGACCCTAACCCCCTTGTTTTCTTTCTTCTGCAATTTGTGAAGTGAAGACACCCCATCCACTTCCAAGTTTTTCATTCTCTCCCACCAGCCACCATCGCTCCTCTCGCTGCCACACCACGCACCGATTCCTTCGCTGTTGCCAACGGCGGCAACACCCCCACATCGGAGCCCCTGGCCAAGAAGCATAGAGGGAGGCCAAGCCCCTGGCTCTGGAAAGAAGCAGATGGACGCACATGGTACTGTTTGTTATTTGAGTCATTTTGGATTTTGTTCTGTGGTTATTGATTAATGAAGTCATTAGTGGAATTGATTGTGGTCGTTTTTATTGGAGTGTACAGGAGCTGGTGGGATTGGTTTTACTCTACACATGATCTTGGTGGATGCTAATGAGGTATGCAGTAGAAGGAGAAGTGAGATAGATAATGGGTAGTGATTCATAAGTTCCATATAGTTTACATTGTACTGAAAATAACTAGCCATCTAACTACTTAGTTTCATTTATTTGTTTTTTGTGATTTTGTAGAAGTATTATGTGAATGAATCCTTGAAATAGAGGCAGAGTTAATGTTTGCTATAAGTTTAGACCGTATAGTGTATTGAATAATTTAGATTTGTTTTATGTCAAAATTGGTATATTTTCTTATTTATGATATGAAATTTTAGTTTTTATTTTATAAAACTTGTATATATATATATATATATATATATATATATATATATATATATATATATATATATATATATATATATATATATATATATATGTACTGTATTAATTTTGCAAAATTTTCGTACCCTATACTTGTATCCATGCAACATTGAGTATATATAAGGCAATATGAACAAAGCAGGGAAAATGTATGTAACACACCCGATAAAAGTCACATGTTAATAATGAAAGTCAATAACTCAGTCCCCCCCACAAAAAAAAACCCAAAAAAAAATATTGAAATTAAATAGTTTGGGTGCCTATTGCAGATTTTGTACAACAATGCTTCATATACTAAGCTTGTAGAATATAAGCGGCACCAAAACTGAGTCAAAGATACCAGCGAATACCTTGCTTTTCCTGGTGTTGGAACTCAATTAAAACATGGTCCTCTTCTTTACATTGAAATATTGAATTCATTCATAAGGCAAGTCATGCTCTTGCTTAGTCATGATCTTTATGTTTGTTTCTTATCGACAAACCAAGAAACGGAGTCTTAGTTGCAGGAAAGCAAAAGCTTATTATCTATGTCATGTGCTGTGCATATAATATATCCACTTGTTTAGTTTTAATTTTTAACGAAGATACAATGTATTTTACCTGTTTTTCATAAAAACTATATTTTGCAATTGCAATCTACTTTCCACATAATAATTTCTGCAGAAATAACTGAATGTTTGAGAAGAAAAGATAAAGAAGAGGGGCTTTGATCATGAGATAATGATATTATTAGATATGCTGTTATTATTCCTGATCATAGAACTGCTTCAAGCACTGTAAAATTGCGAAGTACATTAACTCTATCCTATTCCTAAGACAAATCATTGTTGATGCTTTTCCTTTCCTTTTAAGTGGCGTATTTACACTCTTCTAATTTATGGATTGTGATTGAGCCAACTCTTCTAAAAACATAAGCTAATAGGTGAAGGTAAATAAGTGCCTTTAATTATATATATTTCGAACACATTGACTCACGTAAGAGTTTTTTGAGCTTGAACTGTAAAAAATGTATAGATCTATTTTACCTTATAATGAAATTTAATTTTTAATTAGAAGTAGCTAGGTTCTTATTATTTGTAAATCTGGTAGAGTTCATAGGTTCTTAACCTTATAAACTGCATTATTATTAATTTTTATTGTTATTTATACCCTTAAGATGAGAATGTAATTTGTAAGGGATATCGAATATGAATTTGGACTGTACAAACCACATTAACTTGTCTAGGAAGGAGACTCGCCGTGTCCTTGTAAGTTTAAAGTCGCTGTATCTGAAATAGCTGGATTATTCTTGTTATGCATCAGAAATGCCGTCTTCTATATCAATGATCCCGGTATGGAAATATCATCCCTTGTTCCTTTGGCAAATTGTCCCCACCCCAACAAATCTTCGTATCTCGAAGCCCAATTTTTCCCATGCACCTTACAAGGCAAGAAAAACTTGAAGACCAAAAAAATAAAGGCATAAATATATTTTTACTCCCTTTAAATATTTGATTTTTTGGATTTGTTCCCTTAAAAAATTTTCACTTGATTTTGGTCCCTTATTTTTTAAACGTTACCAATATTAGTTTTTACTGTCAATTGAGTGTTGTTAAGTGCTAACGTGGCAACATGAGATTTAATCAGTATTAACGCATGTCAAAATCTCACGTTGCCATTCAACACTTAACAACACTCAATTGAAGACAGGGACTAATATTGGTAATGTTTGAAAAATAAAATCGAGCGAAAAATTTTTGAGGAACCAAATCCGAAAATTTAAATATTTAGAATGACTAAAAATATATTTAAGTCAAAAACAAATAAGGAAAACAAAATCTTCAACCCAAAAAAAAAAAACCAAAAAAAAAAAAACATGACGCCAGTTAGTACAATAACCCTAACAAATCTGAGGGGCATTGGTGTCACTGAGCAAGTGACCAAACTTAAGAAGAAGCATGAATGAGAACCATAATACAATGAGAATCGGGGTGAGATATATTTATAGGTTGAGCAAGGCGGTGGAGTTAGTCCTATTTCCACCGACCGCATTGCTATAAATAAATAAGAGGGTTAAAAAATAAGACTTTAATTGTTATTATCGTGTGTTTGTAAGACTTTTAAAGTAGTAGATAGGTAAGTAAAATATTTTTATTGATTGATAATATATAATTAAATTTTTGTATAAAATTTTTTTACATTAATAATGTATGCAAATTAAATTCTGAAAATAATTATATAAATAAAAAATAACAGATAATTTTTTTACAAAAATATTTGACAACAAATAAATTTTTATAATGAATAATATTTAAAATAAAAATAAATATTCAGAATTATAGTAAAATATATAAATAATAAATAATAAAAAATTTATAATAGTTTTATTAATAAATAAAAATATTATTTTATCATAAGAAAATTATTTTTCTGTTTATATTTTCAGTATAACACAAAAATAATCTTCAAGATATTTTGATGTCCAATATTTCTTATTTTGGTTTCTTGAACAACATTCGTTCTTATGTTTGAATATGATGTGTGTATATCAACCATTTGGGACCCTGTTTGGGTTTGACCTTCAACATATACCACATGATTTAGGATGTCTATATGAATTGAGATTTTGAACAGAAAGAGAGGAAAAAAAAAAGGAAATTAAAGAGTGACTATGAATCCATTTTATTCTTCAAATCATTCTCTTTCCTTTCAAAATCTTGACTCATAGTGATCAAATAAACTCTTGACATGAATAATACTTGGCATTTGAATATGGAACCATTTCTCATAATGTTATGATGGACTTCCTTAATTCTAATACGAATTTTAGGTATTCTAATATTCCGTTGATGAGAGTTGAGACTGTTGTGACATCATAGCAAAGCAATTTATAAGGAAATCGTTGAATGTTTGACTCAAAAATTCATGCAGTCATATTTAAATTAATTGCTTACAGATTATACAAAGCCGTGTTGAGGGGGGAAATGCAGTGGTGGAGTTGCTGCGGACAAAAGGCCAGTTATGTAAAAGAGATGGACCTTCGGTACATACCTTCCAACTGCGCAAGTAATCAGCTTTAATCCTAGCTACATTCTTTCTATAATTATTTGTTTGGTAATATATTGTTATTATTATTAAGGTTTTTTAACCATTGTTTTTAAGGTATTACTTAAGATTTTTTGATAGAAGGCATTACTTAAGATCACCATGTAAAAGTACATATATTTTATTTTCCTTTATCTAAAATCTTAGCCAATACTTAAGGATATTGGATAGAACAATCTTATTAATATTATTATCTTAATAATGTTATTTCTACCCCCTTAAACTTATGCATTTATCCTCAAACTTTTTTTTTCTGAAAAATTTTAAATATCCTCTCTTTCTTTTTTCTCCCAAAAATAATAGGTATCTCCTATAAGAGTAAGTATATGAGTCTGGAGTAGAAATAACGTTACAATTAATGTAAAGTTTTTAACATTGTTAATCAATATATTTATTATTTTATATTTGATTTTTAAAATATGTATTATAAAAATTATATTTCTATAACATAATTAAATTATAGCGTAAAATTTTTTTATAATAAAATATATCAAAATTAAATTTTTTTTTTCTTCTTCCTCTTATTATTATTATTATTTGGCTGGTGGCGACAATTTTTTTCTTTTATATTAGGCGGTACATATATTGTACTAAATCATCGTAAATTCATAATACACTTTTAATTCTTTGCAGAAAAACATTGCACTATTTTTTAAGAATTGGTTATCGAAATAATACGCGAACAGATGGTTATATTTGTTTCCATAAAAATTAGTATAATTTAATTTTGATACATTCTAAGTGTAATAGTATTATAACATATATCAATCATGTATTACCACTTTAATAAAAGAGTTTGATTCATATTCATTATTTCAAAAGTCTCATATATGATAATAACATATGATTAAATAATTGTGTAAATTTATTTTATACTATAAGTATATCAAAATTAATTTCAAATTAATATGTATTTCGTTAATTGGAGTATACATTGTCGTTCTTCCTTGTAATGTTTCTTTTTCTAAGCGTTGATGAGAAGGAAACAGAGAACTGAACTAGGTGCTGTGAAGCTAGTTAGCGGCCACAATTAATTTGAACCGCCCTAACATAGCACCTGTATTTTAAATGCTTCTGTAGAAGATTTTATATTTGTACAATACACCAAGTATGTGGCCTTTAAGGCTTTCACTAATCATGGGGATGCCTTAACGCTGACATTTTACCAAACAAAATATCCACATATCACTGACACCACTGCTGCCATTATTTTCCAATAGTTAATGCACTCCATTGTCGGGAAAAACAGCATATAAAGCGCCAAGGACGCTTTTCTTTGTAGGCACTTACTCTTATGTCCCCAGCTTTTTCCATAGTTAAGCCAGATTAGCTTTTAAGCTATACGACACTGATGAAAAGGAGCAGTCTCCTCATGTTTGCATGATTGAAGTTTAAAAATAATATTTCTAAGGGTTAAAGATTTCTACGGGTGACACAAATTTTCTTCCTCTGCTGGCATACAGTACTCTAACACGAAAATAGCGAAGATAGCGAGAAACACTTTTGCAAATTCCACATAATTGCCACGGCCGCATTAATTATACACAGAACAATTCTGATAACAAACATATATTAACAAAGAGAAAGAGAATTAAATATTAGAATCCAACTATTAAGTGGTCGGAGTGATTATTTATTCATTCCTCAAATCTCTCACACATGCACAATCAGATTCTATACTAGTGTATTGGACGATGAGAGCAGCAACAAGGATTCCTTAATTGCTTAGGTTTAACAAATACCTCACTGTCTGCCTTTTATGCATCCTTCTCCGACCAAACAAGTTGGCACCCTCCATACATTAATGAACACGTCTGTTGCCACAAGCCCTCTAAAGCTGCTCCTTTTTAAGCCAAATGAGGGCTCTGTGCACTTCCTGAGTGGGAACAGTAGTAGTACTCATCATCATGTTAGGTTCTTGGAGGCACAAGTTCTTGCTCTTGACTCTGCTTTCTTTTGTTGTTCTGTTAGAAGGGTCAAGATTGCCCAAGGAATGCTGGGAACAGATGCTTCCCAAGAAGCTACCTTCTCCTTCCTCTTCTCCCTCCAGAGGCACAAACTCTGTGTTTACCACCTCCTCCACAACCTCGAAAACTGATAGTCCTCCTTCATCAGATGGAAAGGTCTGACGTTAATTCAAACTCTAGTTCTACAGCTCTCTCTTAACTGTAAGAGGGTGCAGTTACAGGGCGCTGGATGTGCTGCTTACAAATAGAAAATCACACTATTGTATTGTAGATTTATTGACTGGGTCTCAAGATAGTCTTTTGTAAAGACAACTGAGTAACAGCTACATATTAGACAGGATAATTTTATCTCATCATTAGCAATAATTTAGCATGAATAGATATGTTGGAAGGACTAGTAACTAGTAAAATCTCTTGAGAAGCATTTCAACATATTTTGTTTCACGTGACATCCTCGCTATCTGTTATGTTTTCCTCAAATATATATCTTATAGCATCTCAATTTTCTTGGTACGTAATATCGAAGTAATTCATGTACAGGAGTGGGTTCCGCATAAAAAGGAATGAAACAACTTTTCATCTCACAAGGTTCAGCTCACAGAGAAATCCTTAGGCATTATCGTAGACACTAAAATCAACAGTTGTTATGTTTAATACGTTTTTTAGAGTAGGCGTATTTTAACATGGCCTACATACCTTGCACATGTCAACGGCGCATTTGAGTGCCAATCGTAGGCCACATAAGAATTTCTCCTTCTCATATTATCCTGAAATCACAAATAGCATTTGCTTGTTCTATTTATTATCATAGAATCATAGTTTTTTCTGAGGTAGTGGTGTTTTCATCATTCTTTGCTGTCAGTCAAACATCTGCATTCTGCCACAAAAACTTCAAATCTGAGTTGTGATCTCATTTACTCAATTACCAGAAATTTAAAATGCTTTTTATATCTGCTGCATTGTCACAAGAACCAACAGAGAACGCCTAAACTCTGACAATGTTCCTGCTTTTTGGTTGCCTATTTTTCCATAATGTGAGAGTAGCTGAATTGTATGTACTTGTATGTGTATAAAATTAGTTTCGAAATCACAGTGCAAATAATCTAATTTAATGGTGTGCAAGAGACAGGAAACAGAATAATAGTAACTCCTAAAGGAAACAGACACAAGATAGTGATAAGTATTCTCTCATGTTGCTTACTTATGTCAGGTAACTCCTAATGAAAATGACACTGGAAAGTGATAAGGATTCTCTCATATTACTTACAAGCGTGACAGTGTTATTTTATGAGAGAATAAGACACAAACAAAATTGATGGATTAATATAAATAATTGAGTTTTACTGAAAAAAAGTTATATCTTTTCTCTCTCATAATATGACTCTCTTATATTAGTATATAACATGAGAGGATTCCAACTGACCGTAAACATCTAGTTGTAAAGAAAGGCAAGCCTGATCAGGAGAATCTCTGGAAGTCCACCACTTGAATTTGTGGTTCCCTTCTCGGAAGAAAATGAGTGACAACATTATCCCAATTTAGGCTTAAAATATGTGCAGTGTCATCCAGAATAGCACCACACAAATGAAAACAATTTAGATTTTGATGAACAAATTGCAGAATATTTAAAATTTTGTCTTGTCAATCCTCTTTTGTCAACCACTATACCCTAAGATTACCAAGTCTTATAAAACACATGAAGCTTAATTGTGAAATAATGTCAGTCAGGAACCATTCATTAGCTCCTCACAAAATACTAAAATTAATTAACTGTCTATGTCTAAATTCACAGCTCAAAACTAGATAGAAAAAACATAAACCTTTGAAATTGAAGAAACTACAAAGTCACAAGTACATGAACTATTACACAGTAGATGGATACATGCAGTTATCAATATCATATCGATACTAGAGGGGAATACAACATGCTACATAGCCATTTATTTGCAGATGCACTAGCATCTACCGCCAAGCAAATATTAATTACTGCATCACCTAATCACCTTCCACCAACCAATGACATTGTAACCTGACTTATGCTATCACTACTGCCACTTCCAGCAGCGCCATCTTCAACATCGAAAACAGATGATGATGCTTTGAGCAAGTTTGCAGTCTCTTCTGAAGATGATTTGTCATATTTCCATCTGTGCTTTTCCTCAACTCTAACTCTAAGTCCCTCAAGTTATGTTGCCACTTCTTTCATGGTAGGTCTTTCATCTCTATTCACACTTAAACATTGTTTTGCAATATTGGCAAATTCCATTAGATGCTCAACCTTTCCATCCTCTATTATGTGGCTGTCCACAATCTGAAGTAAACGACCCTCTCTTATTGAAGAAACGAAGTACTGTGCAAGGTTTCTATCAGCCTCTGGTATACCAAAAGAGAGTGCCTTTCTTCTTGTTAGTAACTCTGCTAAGACAACCCCAAAACTGTAGACATCACTTTTCTCAGTCAAGTGGCTTGTGTGGAAGTATTCTGGGTCAAGATACCCTAGTGTCCCTCGCACCAAAGTGGTTAACTGAGTTTGATCAAGAGGAATAATCCTTGAAGCTCCAAAGTCAGAAACCTTTGCAATCAAATTATGATCAAGTAGTATGTTAGCAGTTTTGACATCTCTATGTATGATTGGTGGGGAAGTAGCAGAATGCAAGTATGCCAAGGCCCCTGCAGTTTCTGCTGCTATTCTTAATCTTGTTTTCCAGGTAAGTTTTAATGATTGGCTATGATCATGAAGATGCTCAAAAATGGTATCATTGGGAATGAATTCATAAACAAGTAAGGGCACTTCTGTCTCTAAGCAACAACCCAAGAGTTTAACTACATTCCTGTGGTTGGTTTGGGAGAGCACAACCACTTCATTAATGAACTGCTCAATTTGGCTTGGATCATTGATTTTGGACTTTTTTATTGCTACGATTCTGTTGGCCGGTAATAATCCTTTATAAACTGTTCCCTGGCCTCCTTTGCCTAGGATCTTGCCTTCATCGAAGTTGTTGGTGGCCTTGTTTAACTCTTCCACAGTAAAGACTTTAGCTGTTTCAGTCGACCCACCGTGTGTGGCGATCTGTTGTTGTAGGAATAGGCCACCATTTTGCTGAAAATTTTTTTCCTTAAGTTTAATAAGCTTTCTTTTCTTCATTCCCCAATACACATAAAAGCTGGCCACAAATAGTGCTAAAACGCCGACACTGACACCTGCACAATGCACACGAATAAGTGGAAACACATTCGTTGTCTTGTTGCCTTATTTCAGGTTGCTGGTGTCACATGGCAAAAAAAAAAAAAAACACTAGTGTCCCATATTATGCCGATTTATTTCCTCGCAGACAACATAGCCTAAAAGGAGTGAGTTCACTCTTCTAAATGCAAATTGTATGGCGCCAAATTCCGCTTGAGTACGATTGCGTTTGATTACTTTTCATATATATATATATATATATATATATATATATATATATATATATATATATATATATATATATATATATATATATATACTTCTTTTATATAAAAAAGGATTTATTTTTTTGGATGTGGATGGGGAAGGTAGTGCCGTCTCGAGCATGCAACGCGATTGTAGTCGGAAGATGACCAAACCATTAGTGCTGCAGGGGAGGGGCATAAAAGGGTATTTATTGAATTTGTATAATTTATTTAGATAAGAGTTTTTAAGAAAGAATCTAATCTTTATATATTATCATGCAAAAAAGTTTTATAAAGACATTCAATTATATATTATTATATTATTAAAAGTATTTACTTAATAATCAATTATCTTAAAAATCTTATAAATAGAAGTATGTGATTTGATGATAGTATAAAATTTTTTTACATTGGCAATGTATCAAAATTAATTTCTTAAAAAAAAATTAATTATTCTTCTAAAAAAAATTAATTTTGATGCGTTAATAATGTAAAAAAGTTTTTACATTATCATTCAATCGTATGCTTTTATTTGTAAGATTATAAGATAATGGATGGTTGAGTCAACCACTTTTATTGATATGGCAATATATAATTAAATATTTATTAATATTTTTTTATACTGACCATGTATCAAAATTAAGTTTTTTTCAAAGTTAGCAAATTCTTCTTATATTTTTACATTTCTTAAAATACATTTCTTAAAAAATTATCTAAACAAACTATAGCGTTACTAAAAATAGTTTAATTTATATGTACTGATATTGTGAAAAAATTTTATACTATTAACTAATAAAAATGCAAGAAAGTATCAAATTATATTAAGTAACTATTTACTATGATAAGGGACCTTTACACTATTAGTGTATACAAATTAATCTCAAAAGAGTTTGATTGATAATTAGTAAAACGGATCAATGTTATTAATTAGCAAAGAAAAATGCTCAACAATATTGATTGTAATAGTAAACTTGGTGGAATTGATAATTACGACTGAACCCAGGATAAGAATTTCCAGATATAAACGTAGCTCAGTAAGTATACTCACTCAATGCAATTATAAAAATGATCTGTGTCCTGGATTTGCGACGACACTTTGTTCCATCTTTTTTTCCATCTCCTTCGTATCCTTTCGGACACGAACATGTGTAGCTGCCATGTGTGTTGAGGCATGTTGCTCCACTGTAGCAATCGTTCGATTCCGTGCATTCATCAACATCTAAAATATATATGTAAACGCATCAGTTACGTTTTCTATTTCTTGGAGAAAAATCATTACAAAAAAAAAAGAAAAGAAAAGAAACTCCTTTTTGTTATTTAAAATTATGAGCTACGGTCAGAAAAAATCTTTAAAAAATGAAAATGCTGGCGTCAGAGAAACAAATAATTAAATCGTCAACTCATTTCGATATATTAATGAGATATTTGTTAACCGATATCATTTAATCTTCCAATAAAAGCTTGATATGCCAAAGGAATAAGACAGAGAATTAAAGATATTAATAATTGGCTTTTATTTTGGATGCATTTATTTTTTTTTTGAAAAAATATTTCATGATATAATTCTGTCAATTTTTTTATAAATTATTTTTTAATTTATTAACAATATTAAAATAATTTCTGTTTTAATTTTTAAAAATTATTAATTATGTTGAATTTTTATACTAATTTTTAATTAAATTTTTTTTCTTCAAAATAACTCGATCAAATATATATCTTTAATCCAAAAAAAAAAAAATGTGTTCGTTTCCTTACAAAAAAAAAATCAAGAGGCTTGTACAGGGGAAATATTCTGTTAATTAAGCACAGAATATTTAGACAATTTTATTTTTTAAGTATTAATATTTAGACAATTTAATATCAAATATGCCACATATTTTACATAAATATAAAATATATTCTATCACGCATATTTTACTATTCACTTACACTCATATTAATGCAATACACTGATGTCTATAGTAATGTCTACGCAGTTGTGTGGGTTCAAAAACTATTTTCTAATATTATGTGCAGAGTTAATTTGTTTATTTTTCTTTTTGGAAAATCCATTGTAAAAGTTTGCTTAACAAAGCACAAAGTAACATATATAATATAAACATCAAATTTAAATTTTCCAACCGACAAAAGAATAGGTAAAGGTGATACACAATCGAATTCATTAGCACTAGAATGCAAGTTTAAATTTTACAGAAGTAGTTCTTATAGAAAGATTGTATATAAGCCGCTATATTCCCCTTAATTAGTAGGATTAATTTAATATAAAATCGAATTTTGTAGAAATATCTTGTAATCTTAAAATAAAAAGGTGAATATTAGCAAAGTGCTAACACTCTTTAATTAGAGTAATGAATCCTAAATGTTAGAAATAGCTATTAATTAAATATTTTATAGAAATAAATTTGGCGAAAGCTTTTTTAGTATCCTTTTTAAGAGTATAATATCAATTAATAATTAGTGACTATTATTAATCTACATGTTAAATTTTTTTGAAAAAGTATATAAAAGTATATTTAGATTATTAGATTCATGACTAAAATCTTAGCTATCAATTATTAGAGGTATTAGTACCCTTATGAAATATGAGGGGCCTATCGAATGTCCAAATTTTATATATACTTTTAATTTGTTATTATACAAACAGCTTAAAAAAAATTTTAAAAAATAATGAACGTGTATATCAATTAAAATGGATTTAATTTTAATATACTATCAATATAAATATTTAATTATATATTATTATATTAATAAAAATATTTCATTTAACCATATATTATTTTAAAAATTTTATAAATAAAAATATATAATTAAATAATAATATAAAATTCTCTTTTTAATTATTATATAATAATATAAAATTCTTTTACCATAGCCGTGGATCAAAATTAATCTCAATTAAAATTCTTATAGGAACCAAGCAAAAACAAATCTGAAATACTAATACCTTGGCAACCATTCGGGAGATAAGGATTTCCCCGAAAACCAATGGAGCAGTTGCAAAGGTAACCATGTCCCTTGATTGAATTGTAGCATTCACTGTTCTCTGCCTTACACGCATAACTCGAAGCCTCCTTCTGAGCTTCTTGGCATGTGCGGTTCCCCACAGCCCAATCCAGCACCACAGGGAACGCAGTCTTCTCCAACTTCTCGAGGTCTGTGGTCAAGAAGTTGTAGACTCCATCTTCCGCCACAAACGCATAACGGCATGGGTTGAACTCATGCACACCGTTGTTATCATCGACCGCGTCAACAGAACCATAGGAGATTTTCGCTAACCTTTGAGTGGGTATCGGAATCTGGCAACAACCGTTGCCGGTGCACGACCCACTAGTTGTATCATTAAGTCTATAGCACAGAGACACGCATCCTGTGGTGTAGTTCTTTCCCTCTGAATCAACCCCTATCACTGCTCCAACTACGTTACAGCCAACCGCTGTTAACTTGTTTCGACTCGATGAGATGCGAAACTGAGTCATGTTGAGTTCGAGAGGGGTTAGAATTAGTCTGCTTTGTTTGTCTTTGTCGTCAGTGTAGCAATCTCTAGCTACCGACGATGAAACACGCAGTTCTCCGTTGAGCGAGATGTTCAGCACAGTTACGTTAGTCTGTGGCAAGAAGGCCGAAGCCTTGTTGCAATGGATGAGAAAAGAGCTGTCGAGGGAACAACCCTTGGTGGTGCCAAATGGGAAGGGAATGCTGACGGAGCCACAGCTTGTTGTGCAGTTTGGGTTGGGTTTAGTTGCTGCGTGTGCTGCACAAAGGATTGCAACAACAAGAAGTAGTAGCAGCAGGTGCCGCTGCTTTGATGAGTGCGCAGCCATGACCTCGTTTTTAAGGTTTCTGTGGTCTCTATATGTAGGGTTAGAATATTATTAAACCAAGCTTCAAAATTAATGACAGCAAGTAGAAGTCAAATTGCAGCTTATTGTCTGCTTTTGAAGAGGATAATTACGGGTTCCACTTGAGTTGAAGCGCTGCAGAATTCATGAAGAAACACCACCGCTTTGTGGCTTTAATTCTATTGGAAAACAATAAGTTGCAGGCTCATTAATGCATAGTCGATTTAGTTATATTGGTCAATATTGATGGCTCAAGTTGAAGTGCACCGCCACTGCATCTTCTTAAACATCAAGCAATAGTATTTTGTACGTGAACTATGGCATCAATGAAGTGAATGATGTGAGTTTGTGAATGAAAAAATCCTCTTCCTCTCTGTGTCCGTGAGTGGGTGAGTTTATGGAGAGAAAATGTTAATGAGTTATTAGTGTGTAAGATTGTGTGAGCTGTGATACCAAATTGGTATTAGAGCCTGGTTCATTCAGCGTTAATTCATTTTAGAGAATTTATGAGGAACAAGAGAGTTTTTATACAGATATATTTATAGAGTCATTATGATAAATAATTATAATATTGTTTGGTCAAATCCCAAATTAGATGGAAAAATAGATTACAATTATTAGAAGATTTTGATGTCTATCTATTTAAAGACTTATAATATTTGAAGCTTTGTTGAACCAGGTTAAAAAGGAGTTGATGCTACTGCTCAAAGACAAAATCAATTGGCATTGTCTCATATTCATCAAGGTAGAGATTATTCGGTATTTGGTAAAATTGTTAATACCAAAATTAAACTGCCAAAGAAGTTTGAAATATTTTAAAGCTATCTATAAAGGTGTAGATAAGGCACTGCAATTCTTAAGAAGAGATTATGAAAAGTACGAGATATATAACTCAAAAACTGTGGAGCAATATTTTTCTCGTGTTATTGATTATGTCAATAAGATGAGAGTTTATGGTTAAGAAAAATTTTTGAAGCATTGAACTAGAACCAACATGCTCCCACAACAATATTTTGTGATAATAAATCCGCTATTACACTTTGCAAAAATTTAGTGTTACATAAAAGATCCAAGCACATAGATATTTGATTCTACAAGATTAAGGAATTGATAAATAAGAAAGTGTTGATTAATTACTGTTTCACTGAAGAACAAATTGCAAGTACTTTTACGGAACCATTGAATATTGAAATATTTTATAAATTGAAGAAAATACTTAAAATGATTAATTTTACGAGTTTAGTTTAAGAGAGACAACATTAGAATATTATTAAACCAAGCTTCAAAATTAACAACTGCAAGTGGAAGTCAAATTGCAGCTTACTGTCCGCTCCTGAAGAGGATAATTACGGGTTCCACTTTGAGTTGAAGCGCTGGAGAAATCATGAAGAAACACCACCGCTTTGTGGCTATCTATTGGAAAACAATAAGTTGCTGACTCATCAGTCTCATCAATGCATAATCAATTTAGTTAGATTGGTCAAAATTGATGGCTCAAGTTGAAGTGCACCGCCACTGCATCTTCGTAAACATTAACCAATAGTATTTTGTATTATTTTGTATTGAAAACTTGCCTATATATAGGCCATAGCCCTATACGTGAATTACGCATCAATGAAGTGAATGATATGAGTTTGGAATGAAAAAATCCTCTTCCCCTTTGTGTCCGTGAGTGGGTGAGCTTATGAAGATAAAATGGTAGTGAGTTGTCTGTGTGTGTGTGTGTGTGTAAAATTGTGTGAGTTGTGATTTTATATAGTTAGGATAATTGTTACATTATTTAATAATTTTTTATTGGTGTAATTTTTTACAAAACTCATTATTTAATTAAAAGTTTATATTTTGTAGATTATATTTATAAAATTCCAGATTAATTTAAAATTATTTGATATATCTTTTATACACATCAAAATTAACATAATATATATATTTAAAATATAACAAATAAGAGCTATTTAATTATATTTTTATTAATATTTAATTTTGATAAAATTTGATTTAAATGATCTGCATCACGGATAATTGTAATTCAACTTAGTCCAAAGGGCAGAATTTTCTACATCACATGTGGACTACACCTGATACTTACTAATCTTATTATTATATTTCACAAGCTTTTCTTAGATGTTTTGGGTAGGAGTGTTCATATTGAATTGAATTAATCTGATGAAATCAAAAATACAAATCAAATCAATAAAGTTAATTTAGATTGGTTCCATTAACTGAATCACTTTGAGTAAAAAAATCAAACTAACCTAATTAAATCTAATTGATTTGAATTTTTTGTTCCATAAAATAGAACCAAAGCCACTTATGAACACTCTAGTTTTAATTGTAATCCTCATAGGAAATAATGAAATTGTCTTTTAGAAGTGTTTTCTGCTGTTTCAAATCCTTAACTAATGATCAGTTAAAACTTATGTATTGTTTCAGTCTATGTCTAAATTCACAGATCAAAACTAGAAAGAATAAACATAAACCTTTGAAATTGAAGAAAATTCACATGTGCATGAACTATTACACAGTAGATGGATACATGCAGTTATCAATATCATATAGATACTAGAGGGGAATACAACATGCGACATAACCATTTATTGGCAGATGCACTAGCATCTATCACCAAGCAAATATTATAATAGTAGCCTGACTTATGCTATCACTAATGCCACTTCCAGCGGCGCCATCTTCAACATCAAAAATAGATGATGATGCTTTGAGCAAGTTTTCAGTTGCTGTTGAAGATGATTTGTCATTTTCCCATCTTTGTTTTTCCTCAATTCTATGTCCCTCAGGTTCCGTTGCCACTTCTTTCATGGTAGGTCTTTCATCTCTATTCACTAGTAAACATTATCTTGCAATATTGGCAAATTCCGTCAGTAGCTTAACCTTTGCATCCTCTATTATGTGGTTG
The DNA here is from genome assembly GCA_031439585.1 of Pterocarpus macrocarpus. NCBI lineage: Eukaryota > Viridiplantae > Streptophyta > Magnoliopsida > Fabales > Fabaceae > Pterocarpus > Pterocarpus macrocarpus. The sequence continues at coordinate 10,142,666 of CM062519.1, forward strand.
TCCACGATCTGAGGTAAACAACCCTCTTTCATTGAAGCAACGAAGTACCGTGCAAGGTTTCTAATAGTCTTTGGCATAGCAAAAGAGAGTACCTTTCTTCCTGTCAATAGCCTCTGCTAAGACAACCTAAAGCTATAGACATCACTTTTCTTAGTTAAATAACTTGTGTGGAAGTATTCTAGGTCAAGATGCCCCAATATCCCTCACACCAAAGTGGTTAACTGACTTTCATCAAGAGGAATAATCCTTAAAACCCCAAAGTCAGAAACCTTTGCAATCAAATTATGATTAAGTAGTATGTTAGTCGTTTTGACATCTCTTTGTATAATTGGTGGGGAAGTAGCAGAATGCAAGTATGCCAAGGCCCCAGCAGTTTCTACTGCTATTCTCAATCTTGTTTTTCAAGTAAATTTTAAAGATTGGCTATGATTATGAAGATACTCAAAAATAATACCACGGGAAATGAATTCATAAACAAGTAAGGGGATTTCTATCTTTCAGCAACAACTCAAGAATTTAACCATATTCCTATGGTTGACTTGGAAAGCTACAACCACTTTATTGATGAATTGCTCAATCTGGCTTAGGTTATTGATTTTGGGCTTTTTAATTGTTACAATTTTGTTGTCTGGTAATAATCCTTTGTAGATCTTGCCTTAATCGAAGTTGTTGGTGGCCTTTGTTAACTCTTCCACAGTGAAGATTCTAACTGTTTCGGTTGAGCCTCTATGTATGGCGATCTGTTGTACGAATCGGCGACCATTTTGTTGAAAAATTTGTTGAGTTTAATAAGCTTTCTTTTCTTCACTCCCCAATACACGTAAAAGCTCGCCACAAGTAGTGCTAAAACGCCGACACTGGCACCTATACAATGCACATAAACAAGTGGAAACGCATTCATTGTCTTGTTACCTTATTTCAGGTTGCCCGTGCCACATGTCAAAAAAAGTAATATGCCACATTATTGATTATAATAGTAAACTTGGTGGAATTGATTATTGAGTTTTGTTGTATCTTACTAATTAAAACATCCTGCTAATAATTCTTCAATATTTAATAAAAAAAATATTAAATGAAAAAATAAATTTATTTAATATTTTATAAGCATAAAAATTATTCAATATTTTTTTATTTAACAACTAGATAAATTATTAAAATAATATTTTAGGAAGATTTAGTATTTTTTTAATAATTATGACTGAACCGAGAATAAGAATTGGTATATATAATTGCAGCTGAAATAAGTATCATATTATATATCTATATCTTAAAGTATTACTATAACTTTTCATATTCTGAATATCAAAAATTTCAATTTAATATTTTTTATTTTTATCTTTTTCCAAGACTTATATTAAATAGCTACAATACCAATTTTATCCACCCAAAAGAAAGTTTCGAACCCACAAAAGATCAAGTGAAGATGATGCACAGTCAAACTTATTAGGACTGGAATGTAAGTTTAAATTTTGGAGTAGTTTTTTACATGATTAGAGAAGTAGTTCTTATAGAAAGATTGTATATAAGCCGTTATTTCCTTTGTTTAGTATGATTAGTTTAATATATAAATCGAATTTTGTAGAAATATCTTGTAATCTTATGGAAAAAGGTGAATTTTTGCAAAGTGCTAACACTCTTTAATTAGAGGATTGAATCATAAATGTCAGGAATAACTATTAATTAAGAATTTTATAGAAATAAATTTAGCGATAGCTTTTACAGTATCCTTTTTAAAGGTATAATTACCCCTTAATAGTTAGTGGTTATTATTACGCTATATATTAAATTATTTAAAAAATATATAAAAGTAAATTTAAATTAGCAGATTTATTACTAAATCTTCGCTATCAATTATTAGAAGTATTAGTACCCTTATGAAATATGAGGTATCAAAGGAATGTCCAAATTTTATATGGATTTAATTTGTGTGGACTTTCATTGTAATTTTTTTTTTACATAAACATTCAATCATGGATTTTTATATCAACAAAAATGTTTGACTCAACTATCTACTACCTTAAAAGTCTTACAAACACAAGTATTCAATTGAATGATAATATAAAACTCTTTTACATTATCAATGTATAGCATTTAAACTCATTTTATATATCCTTTGGATTTGTTATTATATAAAGAGCTTTTTACTTTTTATGGAATTATATGAAGAGCTTAGAAGACTTTTTTTTAAGAGTTTAATTTTGATATATTAACATTATCATCCTATTATATATATTTTCATATTAGCAAATATATTTAATTTTTATACCTCTTATTTAAAAAATCATACATATAAAAGGATTTGACTATCAATTCATCAAAATCGGCCACAATACACTCATTTGCAGTGGATATTGGGCTGTCTCATAATTAGGGGCTACTAATCTTTTGCAGCAGCCTTTGCACCCCCAAATTTTAGTGGCGGCCTTTGCCTCCTCAAATTAGCGGCGAATTTTGCCTCCCCAAATTTGTGGCAGCAAAGGCCGCAACTAATAGCTAACATCTACCATGCATTTTTTTTTTTTTTTGTGGTGGCAATAGTCTTTCATTTTATTTTATTTTCTTTTTTTTTTGTTTTCATTTTCTTAATAGTCTTTCTATCTAAGTGCTCTAATCTCTAATCAATACTACTATAATATTCTCTATCCAACCAAAATATAACTAGAAAATCATTATCACTTAACACATTCTTTTATATGCACACAAGTTTCCAAAAATTTCAACAAAAAAAAAATACCCTTAAAATTCAATTTGTAAAATATGAGTGCAAAAAACTCACCACAATGGGAAGAAGGGCGGCCACTGACAACGGTTGGTTCTACCTGTGTTGTAGCCATGGAGCTCAATAGAAGTGCAGCAGCAGCGATTCTCTAATAGCGGCAACAACTCCTTGGTGGGTGGATGTTGGTTGGTGGTGAGAGGTGGGTGGAAATAAACTATGAACAAAAAAAAAAAAGGAGTAGAGCAATATTAATGTAGTGTTGGATCTAGAGTTTACTTAATAGTTTTACTTGTGAGGGATTTTAAACATTTGTGGTGGCTTTTGCCACTGCAAAATGATATAAATTATTGGCGGCAAAAGCCACCACAAAAACTTGTAACGGTTATGATAGTTAGCAACAGCAAAAGCCCCCTCAAAACATTTGGTAAATGTGTTGCCGCAAATTTTGAATGGCAAATTTTGAATGACCTGAAGTGGGTTTCAATTTTAGCAGCAGCATTTATGTGACTTATGCCATCACAAATTACTTAGCATGAGTTTTCTACATTAAAGAATAGTGGTGACAATTGCCTCCACTAATTAACGGCGGCTTTTGCCACCACAAATTACTTACCATGAGTTCCTCTGTACATGTCCTACATTAAAAATAGCGACATCAATTGCCTCCGCTAATTAGTAGCGACAAAAGCTGCCGCAAATTACTTGCCATGGTATTACTCTTTATGGGTTACAAGTTAAAAATAAGGGTGGCAATTGCTTGCAGCTGCAAATTGCTTACCCTGACTTTTTACATGTCAATAATAGCGGCAGCAAAAGCTACCACTAAGTTCTATTTAGTAAAGGTGGTATATGCCACTGCAAACATATAAACAAAGTAATGGGGGACTTGGCTGCCACAAATGCTAATCATAGAGGTTGACATTCATCTTTTAGCAAAAGCATAAGCCACCGCAAACTTATGTTGCAAGAAAAAAAAAACACAAAAACCTTTAGCAAATGATTTTTTTTTTTTTTGTTCATGTTCGACTCTCTTTGCGTCCGTTATCCGCCGAAAATTGCGGTGGTTTGAGTTTGCTGCAAATTTTCCGCCCCTAATTGTGCATTTTCTTGTAGTGTAATTGAATCACTTTAAGAAAAAAATAAAACTAACCTCATTAAATCTAATTAATTTGGATTTTTTTTCCTTTAAACTAAAACCAAACCCACCTCTGAACATGCTAATTTTAAGTGTAATCCTCATTGGAAATATATATATATATATATATATATATATATATATATATATATATATATATATATATATATATATATATATATATATATATATATATATATATATATATATATATATATATATTATCAATCCTGATAGGAAATAATGATATTGTCTTTTAGAAGTGTTTTTTTTTTACTGTTTCAGATCCTTAACAAATGATCAATTTAAACTTATGTATTATTTGGGTCAAGGTAGATGTGTTTATACGTTCTATAACCCTACCTCTTGCAAAATCATTGCTAGACATTATTATTTGGATGACGGCAAGCAAAACATCGTTAGGAATGATCATGGCCTAGGTTAGGCTTAAGGATTTTATATGTCAATTTTGAATTTATATTTCATATTATATGATCATGTTGTGGGACTATTAATAACACTCCTATCTGCCTATTCACACTCTTGATTAATTGCTTAATAAACTTTAATTTTTTAAAATCCCCTTTATTATTTTATCATCTTAACAAATCTAATTTTTTTTATTACTCATGCTTAAATGCTTATCATTTAAATACAACAGTTATTTATATTTTAACTAGTGTTTTGTGACCCGTACAATGCACGGGATAAAAAAAATTACTTCAATTTAAAAATTTAAAAATTAATGTAATTAAGTTGTAAGATAAAGTAAATAATTTAGTTTTAATAGAAAGTAATCAACTATTATTTAAATACAAAATTGATATATATTGTCATAATAAATGAATTAACTATGAAAATATAATATTGAATCTAATAAGGAAAAGATAAGTGCAAATAAAAAAAAGTCTTTATAATTTCACATTCGTTTGAAATCTTCAACTTCTTGTACTATACTGCATCATATAAGTATAACTTAGAAAAAATAATTGTATATAATGTTCCATTATGAACTAAAAACTAAAATTAAAAACAACAATCATTATTAGATAAATGCATTTTGGAATAGAAAATAAAAATAAATTAAAATTTATGACCTCAATTTCAAATATTCTAAAATACCTTTTATGAACTACATTTTTTGTTTTATTCCTTGGATTTCCATTGTCATCTAATATCCCTTGAATTTGACTCTTGAAACAGCTGGATAAAGTTGTCCATGACTGAATACAGGTTTTGACCAAAACAACCCAACATACAACAATTATTGCCATTGACTCTTATTAATAGTCATAGCAAAATAAAGTATAAATAAAAATTGTTTTCTTGGAATTTTCAAAGGAATTTTAGGCTTAGATAAAATCATATTCATTGAAGGAATGTAAACTAGCTTGTCATCAATACGATTTCCCATAACAATGATTGCCCCTATAACATTATTTGCCAATTCCTGAATAATTAATCTTGTTCCATTGCACAATTCTAAAGTTTGATCAATATTTCTTAGGAGTATAATCGAAACTCTTTTATACCAGTTTCATTTATTTGAGTCCTTTATTATAAGTTATACCAAATAAAAAAAATATATAACTGAGTAAAAGTTTAGAAAAAAAAAAAACACATTCAATTTATTTGCTCCTGTACTCTTTTTTTCTTTTTTCTTTTTTTTTTTAATAATTGAAAACACATTCAATTTAAAGCACATAACTAGGTCATTCATGTTTTGGGTGTCCTCATGTAGTCAGCCAGGATGTAGTAGGTGTCTAAATTGATAGATAGATATGGAGCCAACAAATAAGATTTTTGTTATCATAATCTTTGGAAGGAAAGGTGAAATTAGCATATCGTTTGGCAAGTCATCAAGGAGTCAGCTGCCTTGTAGGCAAATCTATTGGTGTTTAGTTAATTTCTCGGGAGTCTTTGAACTGCTTTGAGTAGGTGAGTCTTTGTTATTTTGAAGTCTAGTATTTATCTTTTATTTTCCGTTTGATTTTCTTTAGTGTCCTTTTGTTTCTAAGTCCACGTTTGTGCTTCCCACTTGATGTTGGTCAAGCCTATTTTACCTATCCAAAAAAAAAAAAAAAACCAAGTCATTCATTTGCTTTTGAATTATTTGTTTCTTTTTTCTTTTTTCTTTTTAATTGCAAACACATTTAATTTGTTTCCTTAATTGAAAATTTTCTAAAATTAAATCACATTCAATTTATTTGCTCCTTTTTTTTTCCAATTGCAAACATATTTAATTTATTTCCTTTATTAGAAAACTTTTAGAAATTAAAATATGTAGAATTGACTAGGTTTTGACACTTGTAAAGTTCCGTATAATAGCAAGCTTTGTTTTATAACCAGTATACATTAATTCTTATTCATATAAATCAAATAATTGATTATATATTTTTATTTTGATCTTTTTTTAATAGTTTTCACTTTTACTTATTTGATTAAAAATGTGCCTTATTTTTTATGAATAATACTATTATCAAATGTTTATAGATGAATCACTTTTATAAAATTATATTTAAATAAAATAAAAGGAAGTCTTTTAATGTGTTTGTATTTTTAATATTCTTAAGTTTTTTTCAAAATTAAATTTAATACTTGACTATACTACCAATGGTTCCTTCAAAGATACACATGACATCAATTTACTCGTCCAAAAATATGTGACATCAAATAATTAAATCCTGCAAAGATTATAGTGACATCAAGTTAGTTCTGATATCAACTCCTGTCTCTAGTTATTATCTTCATGCCTATAGGTCACTTTATTTTTTATTGTGGCAGGATTAACCTGATAGCACTTAAAATCTTTGATGAACTTATTTGATTTCATTTTAATATTTGGTGGACTTATTTGACCTCATGAGTGTTTTGAGGATTAAATTAATGTCATGATTATCTTTGGAGAACCAAATTAATAGTTTAATCTCAATAAATTTATATATGAAAAATAATTTTTAAAAGTTTAATTTTTTTGACATATTAATCAAATATTAAAAAAGTTCTTAAAAATTTAACAATTCAAAATATTAATATAGTTTAAATCCTTAAATTGAACATTTTTATTACATTTAAGATGTATTAATATCAAATTTTTCAAGTAGGTAGAGGGTAAAGGTGGCAGTGGTGCTGGTGAAAGGTGATAGTAAGGGTAAAGGAGGTAGAGCTGGTGAAGGGTGACGATAAGGGTAAGGGAAGGAGGGACAGTGGTGATAGTGGAGGTTAAAGACGGAAGGTAAGGGTGAGGGAGGGATGAGAGGGTGGAGGTAGAGGTCGGAAGATCAAAATGATGTCATTTTTAGCATTTTTGTTAGGTTTAACTTCTAGGACTAGTAAGTGTATGATGATTGTTATTGTTAGAGACTCTGTATCTAATTTATTTTTATCAAGAACCACTTTATCTAGTAATGAATTTGTTAGGACTAGTTTTGGGAGTTTACTTGAAAAGAAAATAAAAAAAATCCATTGGATGACTTCAAGTCACAAACTAAACTTAGGGGGTGTTTAACAACATAAAAAATCAAGTTAACATGGTATAAAATAGAGCCAGTTATATTAATTGGTATAAAAATAAACTATTTTTTAATTAAACATTTTTTGGTTCCATAACTTAAAAATTAGTTTTAATATGTGTTCTTCTTTTTCTTCTTTTGTACCTTTTTCTTTTTTACTACATCATTAAAGAAACTAATCTAACAGATGATGGCATACAGTGATGCTTGACAGAGGCAGATGGTGGCAACAGGGGGTGGTGGGTGGTGGCAAACCGTTGTAAGTGGTGGTGGTTGCTAGCGACAGACGATGGCGGCCGCAGTAAGATGGTGGTGGCTGACAGTGGTGGCTGGTAGGAATAGTGATGAACGGTGGTGGCTAGTGCCGTGGTGGTGATCAATGATGATGGATAGTGGCAACCGATGGAGACAATGGATGGTGGCGGCTGGTGGTGACAGACGGTGGGTATTGGTGGCGACGGCTGGTGGCAAATGGTGGCTGTCAATGGCAACAAATGGTGGTGGACGGGACCGACAGTGGTAATCAGCAGTGGCGGTGAATGATGGTGGACCGTGGTGGTGAACAGTAGCGGAGGATAGTTGACAAATAATCAAAAGATAAAAAATAAAAGTAAAAAAATTTGGGATGAAATAAAACTAATTTAAAATTAGTTTTTTAAGAACTGATTTTATGTCCAAATTGGTTCGGATAAAAACTAATTTAAAAATATTTAGGTAGTTATTAAACAATATTTATTAAAAATAAGGCCTTATTATACCTAATTATCCGATTTTTCTTGTTTGCGAAACACCACCTTACATTAGTTATTTCGTGGCTTTCTAGCCTTGTTACATGACCAGCTAGTTCGGATTGAAAAAACTCACGAGTCAATTTTTGAGTCGATCACATATGAGGCTCTGCCTTCAGTGATTTATCTACACCTCGTAAAGTTGCAAGATCCATGTTCCATCCCTGGTATGGGTGAATGCATCCCTTCCCCCCTTCATAGAAGTGTTCAAATCCAATCCAATCCAATCAAAACTGCTAAACCAATTCAATCCAAACCGAAAATCGATCAAAACCGCAAAAGTTTGGATTGGATTGGATCTTATCTTTCATAAATTGCTTAGATCGGATCGAATTTCGAATTTAATTTTCAAAACCGATCCAATCCAATCCAAACCGAATAATACCATCTAATATAATTTTTTTATTTTTAATTTTATACTTTTACTTATAATAATTTTAATTTATCATATAATTTTCTATATTTATATATCATTTTTATTTAAATATCATGTTATGCATATTACATTAATCATTTTTATTTTTATTTTTATTTTTATTGATTTATTTTATTAATTTAAGTTACTTTATATTTATAATATTCTATACTTAAGAATTTTTTTTATAAAAAATTAATTAAATCGATCCAATCCAAACCGTAAAAGATTGGTTCGGATTGGATCGGATATAAAATTTAAACTAAATCAATCCAATCCAAAGTGCTATATATTTTATTATTTGGATAGGATAAATTTTTTGCTCAAAATCGATCCAAATTGTACCGCAAACACCCCTGCCCCTCCCCCGTTCAGGGGCGAAAAAGTTCAGTCTAGTCAGAGTTTGTATCAAAAGGTTGCACTAATGTGGTTCAATTCGATCAAACTTAGAAAATTCAATCAGTTCGATCATCTGAATTGATCCGATTCCTTTATTTTTCAAAAGAAAAGCTTATCAAAAAAATTTTATATTATTATTGAATTACTTTACTTATATGAAAATGTTTTCTCATTTTATGCCATATATTTCTCTCTCTTTTTTTTCCTCGTACATATTTGTTCCTAAATATTCTTTACCTAATTATTTAATATAACCTTTAAGAATTCCCTATGCTATATTGAATTGAAATATTAAATTAAATTACATTTAAATATAATAACTAGGTTACATTCCACTAAAATATAAATTATCTTTTATAGAGATTAATTTTAATGTACTATTAGTATAAAAGCATTTTGTATTGTCATCCAATCACATACTTCTATTCATAAGACTTTTAAAGCAGTGGGTGGTTGAATCAAATACTTTTATCTATATTATAATACATAATTATATATCTGTGTAATTTTTTTTACATTGACAATGCATTAAAAAAAATTTTTTTCATATAGTGCATTTTTTTTTATTCTTTATTCGAGTTAACTGATTGAGGCCTACATCTCTATGCAAATAAATTTAATTTAATGGTGTCCAAGAGAAACAAAAAAACGCACAAATAGTAACTCCTAAAGAAAACGACACTAGAAACATCCAGTTGTAAAGGAAGAAAAGGCAAAAAAGAAGAATCTCAAGCAGTCTGTCACTTGAACTTATGGCCCTTCTTGGAATAAAACAATATCATCCCAATTCAGGCTTAAGAGATTTGCAGTGTCCTCCACATCACCACATGAAATCAACTAAAATTTTGATGATCAATCCCCAAAATATCTAGACTATTTTCTTGCAAATTAACCCACTTCTGACAATTGGCATCCTCTAAGATAACCAAATCTGATAAAACACGATTTCCACACGAAGATTAAATGTAAAAGCAATATCTCCGAAGCCATTCATCCACTCGCCACAAAATCCTTGACAAAATTAATTAAATCTCTTTGTCTGAATTCTCATCTGAGAACTAGAAAGAAATAACACACCCTTGAAATTGAAGAAGCTAAAGTTAACAAAAGCATGAAGGCAGATTCACCTGCAAACTTACATGCACAATATACAAATACATAACAATTATTGTCAATATCATATCCTACCAAAGGGGAATACAGCATACTACATAACCATTAATTTGAACATCTAATTCTCAGTAAGGATAGACTTTACTAATTACCGTATCACTTAGTCACCTTCCACCACCCAATGACATAGTAATCTGACCGATGCTATCAATCCTAGAACTAAGGCCACTTCCACCAGCGCCATCTTCAACATCAAAAATAGATGATGATGATGCTTTCAGCAATTTTTCATTTTCTTCTGAAGATGATTTGTCACTTTCCCATCGGTGCTTTTCCACAACTCTTAGTCCCTCCAGTTCAGTTGCCACTTCTTTCATGGTAGGTCTTTCCTCTTTATTCAATCTTAAACATTGTTTTGCAATATTAGCAAATTCCATTAGTTGCTCTACCTTTGCCTCATCTATTATGTGGCTGTCTACAATCTGAAGTAAATGACCCTCTTTCATTGAAGAAATGAAGTATAATGCAAGGTTTCTATCATCCTCAGGCAAGGCAAAAGAGAGTGCCTTTCGTCCTGTCAATAGCTCTGCTAGAACAACCCCAAAGCTATAGACATCACTCTTCTCAGTTAGTTGGCTGCTTTGTAAGTATTCTGGGTCAAGATACCCCAGTGTCCCTTGCACCAAAGTGGTTAACTGACTTTGATCAAGAGGAACAATTCTTGAAGCTCCAAAGTCAGAAACCTTTGCAGTCAAATTATGATCAAGTAGTATGTTGGTAGTTTTGACATCTCTGTGTATGATGGGTGTAGAGGCAGCAGAATGCAAGTATGCTAAGGCCCCAGCAGTTTCTGCTGCTATTCTCAATCTTATTTTCCAAGTAAGTTTTAAAGATTGGCCATGATCATGAAGATGCTCAAAAATGGTACCATTGTGAATAAATTCATAAACAAGTAACGGAACTTCTGTCTCTAAGCAACAACCTAATAGTTTAACCACATTCCTATGGTTGATTTGGGAAAGCACAACCACTTCATTGATGAATTGCTCAATCTGGTTTGTGTCACTGATTTTGGACCTTTTGATTGCTACAGTTCTGTTGTCTGGTAGTATTCCTTTATAAACTATTCCCTGGCCCCCTTTGCCTAGGATAGTGCCTTCATCGAAGTTGTTGGTGGCCTTTTTTAGCTCTTCCACGGTGAAGACCTTAGTTGTTTCAGTTGATCCTCTATGATTGGCAATCCGTTGCTGTAACAATAAGCCACCATTTTGTTGAAAAAATTGTTCTTTAAGGTTGATGAGCTTTCTTTTCTTCGACCGCCAATGCACATAAAAGTTCACCGCAAGCAGTGCTAAAATGCCAACACTGACACCTGCACAATGCACATGAACAAGTGGAAACAATTCATTGTCTTCTTGCCTCGTTTCAGGAGAAATTCTTATATGGTTATAAAGCACTAAGTTAGATATATTCCACTTACAAAATGATATTTTATAGTTAGTTGTTAGTCCTCCCTAATAATTAAAGCCAAAATATTATTTTATAAATAGTCAAAAACATATCTAATCTGATGCCTCATGACCACACAAGAATTTCTTCATTTCATGTTGCTGGTGTCACGTGTCAAAAAAATTAAAAAAAAAATATTATGCCACATTATGTCGATATCTGGTGGCATGACAAACATAGCCTAAAGGAGTAAGTTGACTCTTCTAAATGCTAATTGTATGGCTCCAAATTCCGCTTGAATACGATTGCGTTTGATAATTTTTCTTAATAAAATTATTTTTTATATGTACTTCTTTTATATTAAAAAGTATTTATTAAATTTGCATAGTTTATTTAGATAAGTTTTTTCAGAAAAAGTATTTAATTTTCTATTTCTTTAAAGTTAGCTAAAGCTGCTTCTGTTTCTACTTATATTTTTACATTTTGTCTCTTAAAATACGTTTTTTAAAAAATTATCTAAACAAACCGTAACAGTATAAATGGATCCGTGCCTTTTTTTCTTCCTGAAGTAAAATGGATCAATGTTGTTAATTAGCAAAGAAAAATGTTTCAACAGTATTAATTGTAACAGTAAACTTGGTTGAATTGATAATTATGACTGAACCCAGAATAAGAATTGCTATACATAATTGCAGCTGAAATAAGTATACTCACTCAATGCAATTATTAAAATGATCTGCGTCCTGGATTTGCGACGGCACTTTGTTCCATCTTTTTTCCCATCTCCTTCGTATCCTTTCGGACACGAACATGTGTAGCTGCCATGAAAGTTGTGGCATTTTGCTCCATCATAGCAATCGTTCGATTCCGTGCATTCATCAACATCTAAAATATATGTAAGCTTGTCAGCTATATTTCTATTTCTTGGATAGGTGAGTTTTAGAAAAGAAAAATAATTATTGAGAAAAAAGCAAAGAAAAAAATAATTCCTTTTTATTATATAAAATTATAAGGTACGTTCAGAAAAAAAGAAAAAAAAAAAGGCAGAGAAACAAATAATTAAATCTCAATAACTTCATAAGATACTCTCTTCGTTCAAAATAATTATCACTTTGAGTAAAAAAATTTTATTCATATCATCTACATATCACTCTTACATTTCAATGAAAAATTTATTGGAAATTTTCCTATTTTATTCTCCACATAATACTAAGCATAATAAACAATGAAATATTGATAAAATAAAGTAGTTATTAAATAAGAGTATTTTAGTTAATAACTTTATAATCAACCATTACTTCTGGGTTTTTTAATAATCGTGCAAATGACCAAAGTAAGAGTTCTTTTAAACCAAAAGGAATAAGACAGAGAATTAAAGTCTAAAGATATTAATTACCTTTATTTTGGATGCATTTATTATTAATATTATTATTAGTTTGGAAAAAGAAAAACATGTCATGATATAATTCTTTCAATATTTTATTTTTATTTTTTTGTTTTCAGATTTATCCTCCTAACTGGTGTTTCTAAAGAAATCAAATCAAGGTCCTTTCTGAAGCTATAGTGTACCTCTATTATTCCGTCAATATCTTTGCTGGTTTTTATAATTTTTTAAATTTAAATAAAATAATAAAATAATATTTGTTTTAATTTTTTAAAATTATTAATTATTTTAAATTTTTATACTAATTTCCAAATAAAAAATATTATGCTTAAAAATAACTCAAAGAAATAAATCTTTAATCCAAAATATAATTGAGTTCTTTTCCTCGCAAAAAATAATCAAGAGGCTTGTACAAGCGGAATTGACCTCTCTTTCTTAATTAATAGTAAATTTAAATATGATAAGATTATGTAAAATTTTTATGAGAGAATTTATTCACATTTCTTGAACAGGGATAAAGAAAAACAATTATTGACAAAAAAGAAAAAAGAAAAATAATTGCTTTTATAATATTAAAGGTGCGTTCAGAGAAAAAGGAAAGGAAAATTAAATGCTTGCAGCAGAGAAACGAATAATTAAATCTTCAACTCATTTCAATAAATTAATAAGATATTTGTTAGCCGATATCATTTTATCGTCCGGCAAAAGCTTGTCAAGCCAAAGGAATAAGACAGAAAATTAAAGATATTAATTGCCTTTATTTTGGATGCATTTATTTTTTTTTTAAAAATGTCATGATATAATTCTATCAATTTTTTCATAAATTCTTTCTTAAATTTATTAAAAATTATTAAAATAGTGTTTCTTTAAATTTTTTAAATTATTATTTATTTTAAATTTTTATACTAATTTTTAATCAAAAAATATTTTGCTTAAAAATAACTCATCGCTAATCTTATGAAATATAAGGTACCAAAGGAAATGTCCAAATTTTATATACAAGTTGTTATTATACAATGAGAGTCAAAAGTTTTTTTTTTTTTTTAAATTCCAACAAAAGAGTTGACACAATGGTAGAGATAGATTATGGCCTTTGGAAAGCATATCAGTTCTATTGTTGGAGAGAATTCTAATTAGAAGGGTAAACTGACTATGTCTGAATCTCTTGTAACAAAAAGAAAGGATTTCTTAAAAAACCAAAGAGTTTAATTAAAATTCTTATAGAAATCAAGTAAAAACAAATATGAAATAATACCTCGGCAACCATTAAGGAGATAAGGGTTTCCCCGAAAACCAGTGGAGCATTTGCAAAGGTACCCATGTCCCTCGGTTGAATTGTAACATTCACTGTTCTCAGCCTTGCACGCATAACTCGAAGCGTTTTTCTGAGCTTGTTCGCACGTGTGGTTCCCCACAGCCCAATTCATTACCACAGGAAAGCTGGTGTGTTGGAACTTGACAAGGTCTGTGGACGAGAAGTTGTAGGCTCCATCTTCCGCCACAAACGCATAACCGCATCGGTTGAATTCAAACACATCGCTGTGGTTAGAGAACGCGCTAGAAGAACCATAAGCGACTGTCGATAACCCTCGGGCGGGTATCGGAGACTGGCAACAACCGACGCCGGTGCACAACCCATTAGTTGTATCATTAAGTTCGTAGCACAAAGACACGCATCCTGTGGTGTAGTTCTTTCTCTCTGAAACAATCCCCTCCACTTCTCCAAATGTGTTACAACCAACGGCTGTCAACTTGTTTCGACTCGTTGAGATGCTAAACGGTGTCAAGTTGAATTCCCAACTAATTTTGCCCATTCGCGTGCCGTTGCCATCATAGCAAGCATTAGCCACTGGCACTGAAATGCGCATTTCGCCGTTGAGCGAGATGTTCAGCACAGTTATGTTACCGTGTCGGAAGTATGGGGTGGGTTGTGCAGAGGGTGAAGTATGGTTGCAAGTGATGAGAAAGGAGCTGTCGAGGTGACAACTCTCGGTGGTGCCAAATGGGAAGGGAATTTTGAGGGAGCCACAGGTTTTTGGGCAGTCTGGTTTGGGTTGAGTTGCTGCATGTGCTGCACAAAGGATCGCAAGAAGTTGCAGCAGCAGGTGCTGCTGCTTCGATGAGTGCGCAGCCATGACTTCGTTTTTCAGGTTTCTGTGGTCGTCTATTAAGATGATGTATACAAATCCCAAGATGCCCGGCAAAGCGATGAGAAGCTAGCTATAGGGGGGAGAAAGGTCAGAAGGGCTGAATTTTCTACTTCACGCGTGCAAATCCTGCCATAGCGCCTGACTAATACGACGAATTGCGATTTTTCTTCCACAAAGAAATTCGATTGATAATGAAAGGAACTAGATACATACGTACACTATTATTTAACAAGCTTTTCTTAGACATTTTGAGCAGCAGCGTTCTTTGAATGGAATTAATCTTATGAATCTAAATTTACAAATCAAGCCAATAAAATTAATTTAGATTGGTTCCATTAATTGTATCAAATCAACCTAATTAAATTAATCGGATAGATTTAGATTGTTTTTCTTTGAACTTTAACCAAACCCACTTATCAACACTCTAATTTTAAGTGTAATCCTCGTATAAAATAATATTGAGATTGTATTTTTTCAAAAGTATTTGAATGTTTGTGGGTTAAGATTTTGGAGAAAAGGGGAGAAGGAAAGAGCTTTAAAAATAAAATGGACTTATAATTATTCTTCAAGTCTTTTTCTTTCTTTCTTTTTTCTTCAAAATTTCAACTCACAAATATATTCTGACAGTTTCAAATCCTTAACCAATATTCAGTTAAAACTTTTGTATTACATGTTATATTCTCTAACCCTGCCCCTTGCAAAATCATTGGCAGACATATTATTTGGATGGCGGCAAGCAACTGCTGCAACATAGTTAGGAACGATCATGAGTAGAGTTAGGCTTAAGGACTTGTATATCAATTTTGTTCAAATTTATATGTCATCTCATGACCATATATAGAGTGGGATATTGACATTCCCACTTATCATTCTCACTCCTTCTTAATTGCTCAAAAGCTTTCTTTCCTAAAATTACCTCTATGATTTTACTACTTTGATAAATCAAATTTGTTATTACTTATGCTTCAATACTTATCATTTAAATATAATACTTATTTATTTTTAAATTAATTTTTATTAATATACATTAAATAATTGATTATATAATCATATTTTTCTTTTTCTCTTTATTTTTTAAATAGTTTTTACTTTTACTTATTTGATTAAAATATTTTTTATTTTTATTTTTTATGAATAGCAATACTATCAAATGTTTATAGATGAATCACTTTTTTAAAATTATATTTAAATGAAATAAAAGGAAATTTTTTAATATGTTTGTAATTTTAATATTCTTAAGTTTTTTAAAATGTTATATTTAACAACTTTGCATATGAAAAAATAATTTTTAAAGTTTACTTTTTGTAATATATGAATCAAATATTAAAAGTACTCTTCAAAAATTTTAAGTAACAATTAAAAAAATTAGTATAATTTAAGATAGATTAATTTTTGTAACACCCGTTCATAATAAAGTTAATGGCACAACTTTATATAGAAAGTTTAAAATTGGACATTAATATACATAGATACAGCACAGAGTTCAAGAGCAGAAGTAAAGTTCCACTTGCTATAAACTAAATATTTTAAACCAATAATAAAACTATAATTTATTTAATTACAACTCCACATTTTTTGGCAGTTGGAAGAGTTCACCTTCCTCTAGGGCATTACTAGACTAATTTAAAACCACCAGAAATAGAGTAAGAATTAAAAATTCTCAGTAAATAATGATTAGTTCTGAATTATTTGAACTATGATGGTTCCAGCCGTATCTTAGCACGGAAATTCACACGGCTACTGTATCATAATCTCATCACATTACTTATAAGAAGATCATAATATTATGGGCAGTAAATGCTTAAAAATATATGTTATGCAATACATAAAGTAACAAGTATTAATATCCATATAATCTTTTTATTTAAATTTCCACTTTCCTTTGTTTGCTTGTCTCACACATATTCGAAGGTCTTCTCCTAGGGAATTCACATTTTCTGGTGTTACTTATAATATCGTAATGACAAAGTGAGACTTTTACGCCACACTAACCAAGGCAGAAAAGATTTTACATCTTATCCCTTTGCCTTCTTAGTGGTTAGCGGCAAAATCTTAAATATCTTCTTTAAAATTCCTTACTTGCCATTATAAATTTGCAATAAATATAAAGATACATAATCTTAAGAAATCGATAGAACTTAAAAGAACTCAAGTAACATAAACCATAATATAATTAAATTCATCATAATAAATTAAATAACAAGGCATAAAATAAAACAAATAAAAGTGCACAAAATATAATTAAAGTTATAAACTGAAAATAAATAAAGTGCACAAGAATTAAAATAATAGCTATTATTGCATAAACAGTATCTTAATAATAATAATAATGATAAGCAATAGTATAAAAGAAGATCAATTAAATTAACTTGAAAGGATAAATAAATCAATAGGAATGATAATGAACAATAATATTAATTAACATTGCAAATAACTTAGAATGATAAATAAAATATTTTGCAACAATAAATAATAAGAAGTAATAATATAAATGAACAGTAAATAAAGTAACTTGGGATAATAAATAGAATAAATTGCAACAAGAGTAATATTGAGTAACTTTAAGAGTTTGGAACATAAAATAAACTGTAATAGTAAATAATACAGAATAATAATATAAAATAATATAACTTGCAATAAGTAAATATAGTCATAATTTTACTTCACAAATAATTTCATTATCTACCTCAAAACTCTCGTAGGGATAGAAAGATGGGCACACAGTCAATTCTTTGATCCTTCGTTCCTCTACTGAATCAATATAATTTTCGCCTTCTCTCCGTTATACTCCTCTCACACCCTCACTTCTACGTGAAGCATTTCAATGTGTAATTTTACTCGCGCTGCACTCCTTATAGAGTCACAGGAAATTATTTTTTACTGTGAAATATTTTAATTTTTTTGCCAACCTTTAAGTTGCCGTGCTTGCACCACAAGGCCAAACTTTCTTCTCCTTCGTTTATTACCATGTTGCTTTTCTTCTTCTTTTGCAAGTCTTTCACGTCTGTTGACGTGAACTTTCCTTCTTTCTTTTTTTTTTTTGTATATTATTATTATTACTATTATTATTATATTATATTATATTGATATTAGTATATTAATTACTATTAGTTAGCAGAACACATGTTCACGTATCTGATACCCATACATATATATATTTAATATTATTCTTTCATAAAATCTAGTAATATATTTTGAAATTATCAGTACTAATTTATAGTCTTACTTTGGAAAGTGAATGTCCAAGATTCGATTAATGTGCCAATTTTAAATTAATCATTGTTGTAAAATCATTTCAAACATATCAACTAAAATATTTAAATAAGGCAATTGAATCAAAGTAACTCTAAACAAGTATTTTATAAAAAGGGATGTTACAATTTTCACATATTGAAAGTGTAGAATAACTTTACAGTCAACCAATAGAATTTGAAGAAAATGATAAATCATGATGAATAGTTATCATATAGTATTAGTGGATAATTACATATCATGATTTGACGTTTATCTGGTTGAATTCTGTTGCCTTTTATATTGTCAGTATATAAAAATTAAATTCATAATTTTAATCATTAAATTAAATCTTTTTATTACATTTAAGATTTAATAATACCAACTTTTAGATATTTTAATAATTTCTTATGCCCTGGATAATTTTACATGCATACTAATAATTGTTTATAATTTTAATGTTTGCTTTTGATATTTTAGTTATTTGTAGTGTTTAGATTCCAATTTAAAATGTAAAATATAATAAACGTATTATATTCATAAAGTGTAAATACATAACTAAAAATATAAAAAAATAAGAAGTTTTAATTAAAACATCTTTGTATAATAATTTTTTCAGTATTCAAAATTTTAGGAGAAAGAGGCATTAATACATCTGCCTACACAAAAAAATTGATATTAGTAAAAATATTAAATGTAATATAACAAGGTAGTTTAAGGATGCAATTTATATTAATATCATGTTAATTATTGCTCAAAGTCTCAAGGAGTATTATTTTTATTTGATTCACATATTACAAAAGGTAAAACTTAAAAATATTCTTTCATATATAAAAGGATTGAATGTAGTTTCAAAAATAAAATTAAAAAGTTTTAAAATATAAGTATATGAAAATACTTATTTTTATTTTATTTAAATATAATTTTACAAAAAATGTGTCACCAATAAATATATGATATTACTATTATTCCTGGAGATAATCATTTTTATGAAAATAAATTAAAAGTAAAAATTAATTAAAATTAAAATATGAAAAAAATATAATTATACAATTAATAGTTTCAGTTATGTTAATAAAAATTAATTTGACATATTTTAATAAAAATTAATTAAAAATAATAAGTATTATATTTAAATGATAAATATTAAAGCATAAGTCATAAAAAGCGATGTGAAGGCTATTAAAGGGCAGAATTTTGTCTATGTAGGTGTAGGACGAACAATTCAAACACATTCCGTCACTAAGATTTGTATTTGTAGTTCTCTTCCACAAAACAATTATTGGACTGATATGGATATAACAAGTTTTCTTTCTTAAAAATTTTATTTTTACAGCAGCTGATATTGAAATAAAGTTAGGATGTGAGTCACCAAATAACATTTGAAGAGTCATGCTAAATAGTACAAAGCCAGGAGTACGAATGGCCTGATGAATGATTTCGACCAATTATAATCAAGGAAAAAAAATAAAACAAAAATGCTCATTGATACGAAAAAAAAAATTCATTAAACGGGTACGAATCCAATTTATTGTTGCATTTTGAGCACTAACCCCACCCATGTATTTTTATTTGTGCGAAAATTATGCCTTCACCCAATTTCAATTGGTTCACTTCATTCGTACTGTTGTTTCGTAAATTTTGTTTCGTACTATATATTACTGTTCAAATTAAAAAACTTTGCAACGCATAACCAATCGCAGATGGGTAATTGTTAAAACGGTTCGTACTGTACCATAAAATTTGAATTCGTGCGTCATGTCACCAATTCTTTTTCGTGGTCCATATTTAAGTGACTGAAAATCTCAAATAGATGAAAGAAAAGAAAAAGAAGAGTGACTTAATTGTTAAAACTTAAATGCATAACTTTAAAAAATAAAAAGTAATTCAACAAATAATCAGATTGTGTATTTGAGATTCAAATGAAAAAAATTCATAAATTTAAATCTCTATGTTCAATTCAATAAACACTCTTAATTTAGCTCTGTTCAAAGTTGACCCATAACTTGACCGGTTCCAATTTTTTTTTTATTTTGATCTTACACCCCCACGCGGGGGAGGGGGGGTAGGGGGCTTACGATCTCTGACCAGAGTCAAACACGTGACGTAGCCCCCAATATGCACTTATTGCAAGGACCAACATTTAAACCACTGAACCAAGCCTTACAGTGTGACCGGTTCCAATTTTAAATATGGACCAATCCTATCATCGCCTTATTGTCTCTGTCTCTGCATTTATTTATCATTCAACTGGATACAAAGATTTTTAGCTAATTTGTGATTGTCATTGATCCTGAAAACAAAAGTATAAAACACAGAAAAGTCAGAAATTGCACATGTGTCATGTCCCTTGCAGAAAAAGTAAGCAATGGGACTAATTATTTCAGCCACATATATGGGTAACTGGAAAATGAAAATAGAGGGGGAAGAGTAGGAGTAGAAAACAAAACAAAAATCGTTGAAGATTCCAAGTCAGTGGTTTCAAGACGAACTAATCAAAGTTGCTTCTATTATTGAGTGACTTTTCGAAAAGGAAAATAAAACAAAATCCGTTGAATGACTTCGAGTCAATAACGTTTTTTCTTTTCTCTTCTTTTTTTTTTGGGTCAACGAGTCAATAGGTTTCTCTCTTTTTTTTTTGGTCTGAGTCAATTAGGTTTTTTTTTTTGTCTTGGAATTTCATTGCAGACAAAGACAAAAATACCATCAGCCCATGAATCCAACGAGGAACAAGATAAAGAAACACCAAAACCCAGGCCCGTGAGATGGGTCAACAAAATCAGCCCATGACAGCTCTGTTGATGGTAAAGGCGGGATTGGGGTTTTGACTGAGGAAGATGAGCTCATTGCTTCCCTTCCATTCCGGATCGCCCATAACATAACAGGTTTGCAATTAGAGCCAATCCTTGTTGAAAATAGTCTGTGTTTGCTGCTAAGGCATGTATTTTATTTTATTTGTTAACCATTCCTTCATTGTTGTGACATTTTCTGCATTAGTAGCACATTGGAGCTGAGATCCAAACCAAACCGGAGCTGTCCGGGGTCAAAGAAGCATTGCATGTTCCACTGGTTCGCTCTGCTGATTGCATATTGGGTATAAAAGGGCAGGTAACAACTCTTCTCCTGTAGTGATTCTCTTTGACTGCAATAGCTTTGTTGCATAGTTACCAGAGGAATAATTTTATCTCTTTTTGTGGAATCAAGGCACTCCGTAGGGTAGACCACAACTTGTTAAATAGGTTTGAATTAGAGAGTGATGGCGCTGTAGTTGAGCTATTGGCTAGACAATACCCAATTTTAACTGAGTATTCTCCACTCTTAGTATGAGGCCAGATGACTTTGTCAGGGTGACCTCAGTAGCTGATAGGAATTTGGAGAGCCTGAAAAGTCATATGAGGGGAGAGAGTACCTCTAATCTTCTGGATATCCCATTGCCTATCTATCTTGATTTTCTGGCTCTATCACTTTATATTTTTTTAACACCTCACCATCTTATACCTTTTTTTCTTATTGTATGTTTACAATGAGTATAAATAATATTTTTTCTAAGTTTAATCCCTCGTAATATTGCGGGATTCCATCTCTACAATGGGTGAATCCAACCCCTCTCCCTCCTCGAAATTAGGGAAAAAAAATTCAGTCTAGTTAGAGTTTGTATCAAAATTTGCATTATTGTGATTCAACTTGATCAAACTTAGAAAATTCAATCAACTCGATCAACTGAATCGATCCGATTCTTTTATTTTATCATGCATCGCAAGACTGCATTAGTTGGGTGCATCACATCCAAGTATCAAACCGCCAAATGTCATAAACAAAATATTGAACAGATTCTCAACATACAAAGACTTCCAAGGCCAAAATCTAATACTCGTCCACTCCTCCCCACCACATGCATGTCCATGCCTTCGTAGAAATAGTCCAGTTATTGTGCTAATGGAAAAAGATAACAATAATACAATGCAACAGTTGTTTGGTTGATTTTTATGTTTAATCCCTTTTCTTGTTGAAGTATAGTTAAGGAATTAACATATTTTATAGGAAGAGGAGAGTTGAGTTGATTAACTAAGGAATTAGTATCAACTACTTAAAATCCTTTCATCAGTCTAAGAATCTCCACCTCAATTGACTTAGGAATTCATAGAAATTTAAGAAAAATCAGATCACTCCAATCCTCTAGTGTATTAGAACCTTTAGACTATCCTTGTTTGAGTTGTTACATATTTTGTTAATTTTTGTTCTTTGCTATTTCGTTGTTAAGAGCTTTCTTCAATCCAAAATAATTTGATATAATCTAAATAGAAATGTAATTAATGAAGTGTTACTTGATAACGTTAATCCTCGCCAGATGATACTCACTTACTGTGATTACTACTTAAACGATTCGGTGTACTAGCCGAAGAGTTATCAATGCACGACCCATTGGTTACATACATAGTAGTTAATCACGGATAGCGGTGCGGAGTGGCTGACCCCAAAAACACTATAGCGGATAGCAGGATGGCCGCTATTTGAAAAAAAAATAGATAATTATGTGCAAAATTTATACAACATAGAGATAAATGTTTCAACAATAAGTAACAATCCACAATTAAACACATATTTATCATCAATAATCAAATGTCATGATCTTAATCCATAGTGAAAAGTGAACCAAGAACACCTAACCAGAGGAAGAGACACTAACAAGAGAAGAAGAGTAGGCCATAGGGAAAACAACAGAGGAAAAAGACAGAAAAAAGAAAGAAAGAAAGAAAGAAAGAAAGAAAGACTATGGTGGAATAAAATAGAAGGAGGAGGGAGGAGAGGAATGAAAAATAAAGGAGTAGTAAAGAAAAGGAAGAAAAGGAGGGGCTGGTGTCATCCATAAGAGAAGATATATGCTCTGTTTTTTAGAGAACAATGAAGCTGCTGTAAATGTAAAGTTTGCTTGGTCAATTGAAGAAGGGGAGGTGTAGTGAGGGGGCAAACTAGAAATTTCCTTAGTTTAAGTGAGGGTACACTAGAAATTTTCTTGGTTTAAGTGAGAGTAAAATAGAAACTTTATTAGTTTATGTGATGGCAAAACAGATATTTGACTAGTTTAAGTGAGGGCAAAATAGAAACTTCGCTAATTTAAGTGAGGATAGACATGTAATTTCACATGAAATTTGACAAAACGGGGCTTTCAGATTTGGGGCAGCAGTTGCATAATCAAGTCTGTTGCACAAAGACACGCATCCTGCGGTGTACTTCTTTCCCTCTGAATCAAACCCGTTCACTGCTCCAAGTGTGTCACAACCAATCACTGTTAACTTGTTTCGACTCGATGAGATGCTAAAATGTGTCAAGAGTTGCCGAATGGTTTGATTGATTAGTTTGCTTTCGCCAGTGTAGCAAAAACTGGCTACCGGAAATGAAACGCACAGTTCGCCGTTGAGGGAGATGTTCAGCATAGTTAGGTTAGTTTGTGGCAAGTATGGGGTAGTGTTGTTGCAATCGATGAGAAAGGAGCTGTTGAGGGAATAACCCTCGATGGTCCCAAATGGGAAAGGAATGCTGAGGGAGCCACATTGGGTTAGGCACTCTAGTGTGGGTTGAGTTGCTGCATGTGTTGCATAAAGGACCCCAAGAACGAGAAGCAGCAACAATAGGGGCTGCTGCTTTGATGAGTGCACAGCCATGACTTTACTTTTTAGGTTCCTTCATCATACATTAAGATGTTATATACACATAGAAAGAGAAATGATATGTGAACGTAAGAATTTGAGACACACTACCCGCACAACCCCACCTTCTTTTATTCCTCTTTTCATATGTATTTCTTAGGTTCACCTACTTGGAGAAGGCTTTGGTGCCTCTTTCTTTACAAAGTGTAGTGAACCTACGAAATACATATGAAAAGAGGAATAAAAGACACTTTGTTATCTAATAGTTTAGATATGAGATGTATCGGTGGAACCAATTAGGTATGATACATTGTAAAATTTTTGTTTCAAACTCGATGGCCAACTCAGCAACTCGCTCTCCAAACTCACCCAGCTCCGCAGGCTGAGCCGCTACTCCAACAACCTCAACAGCCCCATCTCTCTATCCCTCTCCAATTGCCTCTTGATCCACGCCATTTACCTCCACAGCAACTCCCTCTCTGGCCCCCTCCTTCCACCGCTCCTCAACCTCACAAACCTCTAGATCCTCAACCTCGCCCACAACCTCTTCTCCTGCAAGCTCTCCTCTTCTTCTTCTTCTTCTGCTTTGCACGACCACCAAACAGCCGTATGGCCTTCCACCTTCCTCCTCCATCTACATTGTGTCTTCGCCACCCATGGATATAGTGTCCGACCACCAAAGCAGCCCCATGGACACAATCATCTAGCACTACTATTGTAAGGTCATGGGTCGCCCTCCCTTTTCTTCGCTGATGTGTGTAAGTTGTCATCGCGCATCACCCATGGTTGTCGCCGATGGTTGCCACAGGTATGTAGGGTGCGCTAGCAAGCCGCGCCGCCACTGCGAGGTGCAGACAAGGTGGTTGTAGGGGCCAGGATGTCATGTCGCTCAACCACAGTCTCCGCCACGCCGTGCCATGGTTGCTGCAGGTGGACGCGACCAATGGCTAGTGAATGGTGCAGGTGTGGCTCGGAAGAGAAATAGAGTATACTATTGTGGTTTATGTTTTATTAGTGCATCAAAACCCTCCTAAATCCAAACCGTTGGATAACAAAGTGTATGGTACACTTTGTGTACACTTTGTAAAGAAAGAGGCACCAAAGCCTTTTCCTACTTGCTTAAGCACCATACATTTGACCTTATTTTCCTTTCCTTTTTTCTGTTTTGGGATTTTGGACGTGACCTTATTGTCCTTTCAATATCTTATATTTCGAAGCCGAGGTATAGTAGTGACTTTGCTTCTAGATATACTATTGATCGACTCTCTATGTTTCCCCCAAAAAATAAAATAAAATAAAATTCTATTGACCGACTCTACATAGAAAAAAAGAGGGGGGGGGACTTGAATGGCTCAGAGTCAGCGGCTCTGAGGCAAGCCAAACTTAGGTGAGTTATTTTGTGATTTTTCTGGATCGTTATCCTTTGCCCCAAAAAAACCATTAGGGACCCTCAACTCACAATTTTTCCACCAAAAAAGGCTATTCAAGGACATAGGAAATTTCCTCAATAGCACTTGACTGCAATACTAAAAAATAAAGTTTCAAATTTATCCAATATTTATCTTTATTTAAATCCAGATCTGATACTCATCTTGCATATATGATCAGCACTCCTACTGATGAGTTCTTCTTTTCTATTTTTTTGTTTTGGTCTATGTACGATGGGTCTCTTTTTTGTTCTTCTTTTTTCTTTTTTTTGGAGTCAGACGGCGAGTCTCTTGAAAAAAGCTGTACTTTGCACGAAAAATTGAAAATCAAGAAAACAAAGAGCGGAAGTAATACGCATTTCCACTCCTAAAAACCATTTTCGGCCCGGGCCATTTTGAGAAATAATGTTTATTTTACTTGTACATCTGATATCCTCAAATCTTAGTAACGCAGACTGACCAAAAAAAAAAAAAAAATCATTGGTAAGGTAGTAAGTCACAATTCACACCCACATACAAAATAATGACTTGTGCGCCATTCGAGACCAATTAAAAATTTAAAACACATATATAAACCTCATGTATTCTTTACACTAGTGGATTGATAGGCACATAGGTGCCTATTAATCCATATTTTTTTAATTATAAATTATAAATTTTAGGTTTATTTATCTTTAAAAAATCAAATTAATGTGAAAATTTATTTTTTTTTTAGAATTTTACTATTCCTAAAATATTTATGAAGTTAGAGAAATTGAGAGAAGTTAAGAAAAGGTAAGAGGAGTTAAAAGAAATTGAGGGATAATAGTAAAAAGTAAAATGTGACAAAAAAGAAAGTTAAAATGCCCCAACCCCTCCATATAGTAGTATAGATGATTAGGGGCAAACAAATGAGGGATCTGGCTAAAATATAATCCCTCGTAAACTAATTTACACTTGAACAACATTTTTTCTTTCATTTGATTTAACATTTTGGTTTAATTCCCCCTCCCCTTTTTCTCAAAAGATGAATGATGCATAACTATTAAGAAAAATTAACATATATACCAAGACTAGCCAATTCCCTTGAATTTAAAAACAAAAAGTTTGGACTAATGTAGACATAATTAATTACTATATTAGCTAATCATCTACCACCACCCAATGACATGGGAACCTGACTTACGCTGTCAACTGTAGAATTAATGCCACTTCCACCAACGCCATATTCAACATCGTAAATAGGTGGTGCTACTTTGAGCAAGTTTTCAGTCTCTTCTGAAAATGATTTGTCACTTTCCCATCGGAGCTTTTCCTCAACTATAAGGCCCTTAAGTTCCACTGCTACTTCTTTCATGATGGGCCTTTCCTCTCCCTTCACACTTAAACATTGTTTTGCAATATTGGCAAATTCCATTAGGTGCTCAACCTTTGCCTCGTTTATTATGTGGCTGTCCACAATGTCAAGCAAACGACCCTCTTTCATTGAAGAAATGAAGTACAATGCAAGATTTCTATCATCTTCAGGCAAGGCAAAAGAGAGTGCTTTTCTTCCTGTCAATAACTCTGCTAGAACAACCCCAAAACTGTAGACATCACTCTTGTCTGTTAACTGGCTTGTGTGGAAGTATTCTGGATCAAGATACCCTAGTGTCCCCTGTACCAAAGTGGTTAGCTGAGTTTTATCAAGAGGAACAATCCTTGAAGCTCCAAAGTCTGAAATCTTTGCAGTGAGATCATGATCAAGTAGTATATTAGTAGTTTTCACATCTCTGTGTATGATTGGTGGGGAAGTAACAGAATGCAAGTATGCCAAGGCTCCGGCAATTTCTGCTGCTATTCTCAATCTTGTTTTCCAAGTAAGTTTTAAAGACTGGCTATGATCGTGAATATGCTCAAAAATGGTACCATTGGGAATGAATTCATAAACAAGCAAGGGGATTTCAGTGTCTAAACAACAACCCAAGAGTTTAACCACATTCCTATGGTTGATTTGGGAAAGCACAACCACTTCATTGATGAACTGCTCAACCTGGCTTGGGTCATTGATTTTGGACTTTTTTATTGCTACAATTCTGTTGTCCGGTAACAATCCTTTGTAAACAGTTCCCTGGCCCCCTTTGCCTAGGATCTTACCTTCATTGAAGTTGTTGGTGGCCTTCTTTAACTCTTCCACATTGAAGACTCTAGCTGTTTCGGTTGACTCTCTGTGTCTGGCAATCAATTGTTGTAACAATATGCCACCATTTTGTTGAAAAAGTTGTTCTTTAAGTTTGATGAGTTTTCTTTTCTTCATTCTCCATAACACATAAGAGCTCACCACAAGTAGTGCTATGACGCCTCCACTGATACCTGCACGAAGCACATAAAGAAGTGGAAACACAGTCATTTGCTGTTTTGTCGTATTGATGTCTTATTTCAGGTTGCAAGTGGCACACCTCAAAAATAAAAAAACATGCACACACACTATTTCGATATTTCCTGACCAGATAAGCATAGCCTAAAGGTGTATATCACTCTTCTAAAGCAAATTGTAAGGTACCAAAATCACCTTGAATATATAGCACTTGAAATTTAATTTCACAACAGCAATATAGAGCATGGATTAATGCTAATAATTAGCAAATAAAAATCTTTCAACGATGTTCATTGTAGTAATTAGGACTAAACCCAAAGAGAAAGCGCTATATATAATTGCAGCCGACAACAGTATACTCACTCAATGCAGCTCTCAAAATGATCTGTGTGCTGGAATTGGAACTGGATTTGGGTTGGCATTTTGTTCCATCTTTTTTTCCATCTCCTTCGTATCCTTCCGGACACGAACAGCTGTAGCTGCCAGGAAAGTTGTGGCATATTGCTCCACTATAGCAGTCGTTGGATTCCATGCATTCGTTAACATCTGAAAGACGGAAAACGTGTCAGTTATGCTTCTAATTTCCAAACTCTTTAACTAGAGGATTAAATAAAAATGTAAACAGTAACTATTAATAAATTTTTTTGTAGAAATGAATCTTATATATGCTCTTAATTTGTTGTCTCAATCACTTGGATTAGAAATTTAATAGATTTTGACTAATCTAATTTGAGCTAAGCTGGCTAGCTCATTATGAGATAAAATTTGCTAGTTTTTCTTTTTTACTTTTTTTAAATAATAATATTCAATTTTAAAACTTTATTTGAGTATCAAATCACTCAAACCATATTATACTTTTAATTTTTTATCATACAAAGAGTTTAGGTTTGTTTGGATGTAGAGAGAAAATGAGATAAAAAAAAAATAGAATGAAAAGTTGCATTTATTTTCTATTGTTTTGATAAAAGAGAAAATAAAGTGAAAGAAAATAATAAGTATTATTTTATGAGGTTAATTTTGATACATTGCTAATTTAAAGGAGTTTTGTACTATCATTTAATTATATCATTTTATTTATAAAGTTTTTAAAATAATAGTTGGTTAAATTAAAAATTTTTACTAATATAATAATATATAATTATGTATCTGCTTAAAATTTTTTTTACACTAGTGTATTAAAATTAAATTCTTACTCTATTTGGTTTGATGGAATAAAATTTGAGAAAAAGAGAATATTATTATAAGACTAACATAAAAGTGGAAGAAGGAAAATGCTAGAAAATAAAAAAAATTGACAGCTCTTATCTCTTTTTTCAACGCATTATTGAGAAGAAAAGTTTTCCGTGTGGGTTCCACATAAATTTTTCTCTCTTCCCGTTTTCTTTGACATCCATGCGGATCGAAAATCTAAAATTTGCTCACTTGTTTTCTTTTCCAAGTTATTTCTTTCTTCGCTCTTTCTCTCGAACCAAAAGATGGGTAAAAGAATTTTATTTAAATTCTTATATATATGTATATAGGAATAAAGCGAAAACAAATATGAAATAATACCTTGGCAACCATTAAGGAGATAAGCGTTTCCGTGGAAACCAAAGGAGCAGTTGCAAAGGTAACCATGTGCCTTTGAATTGTGACATTCACTGTTGTGTGCCTTACACGCATAACTCGCGTTGCTCTTCTGAGCTTCTTGGCATGTGTGGTTCCCCACAGCCCAATCCAGCACCACAGGCAACGTGGTGTGCTGGAACTTGACAAGGTCTGTGGACGAGAAGTTGTAGGCTCCCTCTTCCGCCACAAACGCATAACCGCATGGGTTGAATTTAAACACATAGCTGCGGCTACTGAACGCGCGAAAAGGAACATAAGTGACTCCGGATAACACTTGGGCGGTGGGTATGGGAATCTGGCAACAACCGGTGCCTGTGCACGATCCATTGGTTGCATAATCAAGTCTCTCGCACAAAGACACGCATCCTGTGGTGTACATCTTTCCCTCTGAATCAAACCCGTTCACTGCTCCAAGTGTGTCACAACCAATCGCTGTTAACTTGTTTCGGCTCGATGAGATGCTAAAATGTGTCAAGTTGAGTTGCCGAGTGGTTTGATTGATTAGTTTGCTTTCGCCAGTGTAGCAAAAACTGGCTACCGGAAATGAAACTCGCAGTTCGCCGTTGAGGGAGATGTTCAGCACAGTTAGGTTAGTTTGTGGCAAGTATGGGGTAGTGTTGTTGCAATGGATGAGAAAGGAACTGTCGAGGGAACAACCCTCGGTGGTCCCAAATGGGAAGGGAATGCTGAGGGAGCCACATTGGGTTGGGCACTCTGGTGCGATTTGAGTTGCTGCATGTGCTGCACAAAGGACCCCAAGAGCAAGAAGCAGCAGCAGTAGGGGCTGCTGCTTTGATGAGTGCACAGCCATGACTTTGCTTTTCAGGTTCCTTTGTCATACATTAAGATGTTATATACGCGTAGAAAGAGAAATGATATGTGAACGTTAGAATTTGAGACACACTGCCCGCCACAACCCTACCTTCTTTTATTCCTTTTTTTTTTATATGTATTTCTTAGGTTCACATGCTTCAGCACCATATATTTGACCTTATTTTCCTTTCCTTTTTTTTTTTTCCGACGTGACCTTATTGTCCTTTCAATATCTTATATTTCGAAGCCGCTGTACATTAGTGACTTTGCTTATAGATATCCTATTGACCGACTCTCTATTATTGACCTACTATAAATAGAAAAGTAAAACAAAAACAGAAAAAAAGGGGGGGAGGGGGGCGGCTTGATTGACTCGGAGTCAGCGGCTGCGAGGCAAACTAAACTTCTCTTATTTTTTTATTTTTTGCTCGTGGAGGCATACCAAACTTAGGTGTTTTGTGGTTTTTCTGGATCGTTATCCGACTTTTCCCAGAAAGAGCCACTAGGGACCCTCAACTCACCAACAATTTTTCCACCAAAACAAGCCATTCAAAGACGCAGGAAATTTCCTCAATAGCACTTGACTGCAATATTAAAAAATAAAGATTCAAATTTATCCAATATTTATCTTCAATTACATCCAGAGCCGATACTCATCTTGCGTATATGATCAGCACTCCTACTGCTGAGTTCCTTTTTTGTGTTTTTTTGGGTTTATCTAAGATGGGTCTCTTCTTTCTTTATTTCTTTCTTGTTTTTTTGGGTCAGACGACAAGTCTCTTGAACAAAACCGTCCTTTGCAGGCCTCTAAGAATAAAGATTGGGCCTTCCTTATTAATCCGAGCCCAGGCCATTTTGGGAAATAATGTTTATTTTACTTGCATGTCTGATTTTCTCAAATCATTAGTACGGCAGAAAAAAAAAAAAACCTCTGGTAAGGCTGCTAGATCACAATTCACAAACAGTGGCCCCCCTCCCACATACAAAATAATGACTTGTGCGCCATTCAAGACCAATTAAAAATTTAAAACACAAATATAAACCTCACGTATTCTTTACATTAGTGGATTGATAGATACCTATCCACATTTTTTTAATTATAAATTTAAAATTTTAGGTTTATTTATCTTTAAAAAATTAAATTAATGTGAAATTTTTTTTTTTGTGTTTAAAATTTTACTACTCATAAAATATTCATGAAGTTAGAGAAATTGAGATAAATTAAAAAAAAAAAAAAGTAAGGAAAGTTAAAAAAAATTGAGGGATAATAGTGATAAGTAATATGTGATCAGAAGGGAAGTTAAAATGTCCCAACTCCTTTATATAATAGTATGGATAATTAGGGGGGAACAAATTAAGGATCTGACAAAAATATTATCCCTCCTAAACTAATTTGCAGTTGAATAATATTTTTTTCTTTCATCTGATTTAGCATTTTGGTTTAATTCCCCCCTCCCTTTTTTCCCAAAATATGAATGATGCATAACTATTAAGAAAAATCAACATATATACTGAGACTAGCCTCAAATCTCTCAAATTTAACAACAAAATATCCGGACTAAGGTAGACATAATAAATTACTATATCAATTAATCACCTACCACCACCCAATGACATGGGAACCTGACTTACGCTATCAACCATAGAATTAATTCCACTTCCACCAATGCCATATTCAACATCGTAAACAGGTGGTGTTGCTTTGAGCAAGTTTTCAGTCTCTTCTGAAAATGATTTGTCACTTTCCCATCGATGCTTTTCCTCAGCTTTAAGTCCCTCAAGTTCCACTGCTACTTCTTTCATGGTGGGTCTTTCCTCTCCCTTCACACTTAAACATTGTTTTGCAATATTGGCAAATTCCGTTAGATGCTCAACCTTTGCCTCATTTATTATGTGGCTATCCACAATATGAAGTAAATGACCCTCTCTCATTGAAGAAACGAAATACAATGCAAGATTTCTATTATCCTCAGGCAAGGCAAAAGAGAGTGCTTTTCTTCCTGTCAATAACTCTGCTAAAACAACCCCAAAACTATAGACATCACTCTTATCTGTTAACTGGCTTGTGTGGAAGTATTCTGGGTCAAGATACCCTAGCGTTCCCTGTACCAAAGTGGTTAGCTGAGTTTAATCAAGAGGAACAATCCTTGAAGCTCCAAAGTCTGAAATCTTTGCAGTAAGATCATGATCAAGTAGTATATTAGTAGTTTTCACATCTCTGTGTATGATTGGTGGGGAAGTAACAGAATGCAAGTATGCCAAGGCTCCGGCAATTTCTGCTGCTATTCTCAATCTTGTTTTCCAAGTAAGTTTTAAAGATTGGCTATGATCGTGAATATGCTCAAAAATGGTATCATTAGAAATGAATTCATAAATAAGCAAGGGAATTTCAGTGTCTAAACAACAACCCAAGAGTTTAACTACATTCCTATGATTGATTTGAGAAAGTACAACCACTTCATTGATGAATTGCTCAACTTGGCTTGGGTCATTGATTTTGGACTTTTTTATTACTACAATTCTGTTGTCCGATAATAATCCTTTGTAAACTGTTCCCTGGCCCCCTTTGCCTAGGATCTTACCTTCATCGAAGTTGTTGGTGGCCTTCTTTAACTCTTCCACAGTGAAGACTCTAGCTGTTTCGGTTGACTCTCTGTGTCTGGCAATCAATTGTTGTAACAATATGCCACCATTTTGTTGAAAATGTTGTTCTTTAAGTTTGATGAGTTTTCTTTTCTTCATTCTCCAAAACACATAAAAGCTTACCACAAGTAGTGCTATGACGCCTCCACTGATACCTGCACGATACACATAAATGAGTGGAAATAGTCATTTGCTGTTTTGTCGTGTTGGTCTTATTTCAGGTTGCTGGTGCCACGCGTCAAAATAATAATAATAATGATAAATAAACTGCTACACTATTTCGATATCTTCTGACCTCACAAGCATAGCCTAAAGGAGTAGGATCACTCTTCTAAATGAATATTGTATGGTACCAAAATCACCTTGAAGATATAACATTTCAAATTTACTTTCACAACAGCAATTATAACATGGATTAATGTTAATTAGCAAAGAAAAATCTTTCAACAATGTTCATTGTAGTATGTTCGGACTGAACCCAAAGAGAAAGTGCTATATATAATTGTAGCTGACAGCATTATACTCACTCAATGCAATTATCAAAATGATTTGTGCCCTGGAATTGGAATTGGAACCGGATTTGGGACGGCATTTTGTTCCATCATTTTTCCCATCTCCTTCATATCCTTCCGGACACGAACAGTTGTAGCTGCCAGGTAAGTTGCGGCATATTGCTCCACTATAGCAATCATTGGATTCTATGCATTCGTTAACATCTAAAAGATGGAAATTGGAAAGCGTGTCAGTCCTTTGCATTCGTACTGTCCAGCTAAGTTAATAATCTTTATTTTTATTTTTTCCTTTTAAAAATCGAACGTTAATGTTTCTCAGAGTTTGCTTAAGAAAGCACAAAATCACATAATACAGACATCAAGATGAAATTTTCAAACCCACAAAAGGTTAGGTGATACGCATTCTCAATTTATTAGAGCAGACTCTTAAGTTTAAAATAAATTTAGGGAAGTAATACTTCTGAAAAGATTGTATAAACCACCATATTCCCTTGACTGAGTAGGATTAGTTCAACAAGTGATCCTCTCAATAAATGGAAATTTATAAAAATAACGATGGACCTACTATAATTTCTTATTTTTCAGTATTTTTATTAATTGACAGTGTAAAATTATTTTACATTATTAATGCATACCAATTAAACTCTAAAAATATATTGTAATCTTAAAGAAAAATGTGAATGTTTCCAAAAATGCAAACTCTTTAATTAGAAGATTAAATCATAAATATAAACAATAACTATCAGTTAAAATTTTGCAGGAAAAAACCTTATATAGGAACATCCGTGGACGAATTACTTTAACTAAGAAATACTTCTAATTTGTTATCATGCAAAGAGTTTAAAAGAATTTTATTTTATTTTATTTTTGAATCACTAAGACTTTTGGTAAAGTTCTTATAGAGGAAGAAAGCGAGAACAAATATGAAATAATACCTTGGCAACCATTAAGGAGATAAGGATTTCCCCGAAAGCCAACGGAGCAGTTGCAAAGGTAACCCTTCATTGAATCGTAACATGTACTGCTGTCTGCCTTACACGCATAACTGGAAGCGTTCTTCTGAGCTTCTCGGCATGTCCGGCTCCCCACGGCCCAATCCAACACCACAGGAAACCTGTCGTGCTGGATCTTGGTAAGGTCCGTGGACGAGAAGTTGTAGGCTCCCTCTTCCGCCACAAACGCATAACCGCACGGGTTGAAGTCAAACACATCGTTGTGGTTAGGGAACGCGCTAAAAGAACCATAAGAAACAATCGACAACCCTTGGGCGGGTAACGAAATCTGGCAACAACCGGCGCCGGTGCAGGATCCATTGGTTGGATCTTCAGGTCTGTAGCACAAAGACACGCATCCTGTGTTGTAGTTCTTTCCCTCTGATGAATCAACCGCAGCCACTCCTCCAAGTGTGTTACAACCAACCGCTGTTAACTTATTTCGACTCGATGAGATGCTGAAGTGTGTCAAGTTGAGTTTCTTAGTGGTGGTTTTGCTGATTCGTGTGCCGTTACGATCGTAGCAACCTCTAGCTACTGGCGTTGAAATGCGGAGTTCGCCGTTGAGGGAGATGTTTAGGACGGTGAAGGTAGTTTGCGGCAAGTATGGGGTTGGGGTGTGTGGTGCAGAGGGTGAAGTTTGGTTGCAAGTGATGAGAAAGGAGCTGTCGAGGTAACAACTCTCGGTGGTGCCAAATGGGAAGGGAATTTCGAGGGAGCCACAGGTTTTCGGGCAGCTTGGCTTGGGTTGAATTGCTGCATGTGCTGCACAAAGGATCCCAACAACAAGAAGTGGTAGCAGCAGGTGCTGCTGCTTCGATGAGCGGGCAGCCATAACTTCGTTTTTCAGGATGTATAGAAATCCCAACATTCTCTTTCTTCTTTATTACTGGGCAAAGCGATGTTGTAGGTAGCCAAGGGGAGAAAAGTCAAAAGGGCAAAATTTTCTACTTTGCGCGTGGACTGCACCTGATATTACTGGTACGCTGCTAAGCTAATTAATAGCACTAAGTCACTAGCAATTACTGGTAGCTGGGCGGTGTCCTAGTCCTACGAACAAAGCAACATGACCCATAAGCTTGTCCTTCATCTCAATCTCACTTAGCAAAGCCAAAGAACGGAGGACAGAACAATCTCGTACCCAAAATCATACACAAAAAGCACACCAACCATTCATTTTCCTCACATTTCTCTTTTGCCCACATTTACTAGGCCACATTGTATTTGGACAGTCAATCGTACAGAAACGCACATTGAGGCCACACGAAGGTGATGCACAGAGAAGAGAAATTGCGAGACATGGAGAACGTGCATATGCTATAAGCGGAGAAGAGAGAGGGAGAAATGAGAGACAAGGTGGAGAGGAGAAAGAGACGCGTACTTGACCCAAAAAAAAGCGGGGAAAGAGAATGGGAACCTACTCTTCGTGAGTTGTCACATAATAATCAGGAAGGTTAATAAAATTGGATCGAATGTCGAACTGATTAAGTTGAGGTTCAGAGGTTGAATCATTTAATTGATAGTTTGATTAGGATATATATATATATATATATATATATATATATATATATATATATATATATATAATTAATTAAAAAGTAAAATATTATATTAAATTATTAATAATAATATAATTAATATAAAATAATATTTATTATCAGATATTTTATTAAATATTTTAAATTTTAAATTTATTTATTTTAATTTTTATTTATATTCTTTTTAAAAAATTCTTATAGATAGTATAATAATTATATTTAATTTTTTTACTTTTAAATTAATTTAAGAATATATAATAAATAAATATACTAAAAAAATCAAAATTCTAAAAAAAAATAAATTTTGTTCTAACTAAATTTCTTTCTTTTTTATATAAAAAAATAATATTTTTATCAAAATTAAAAAAAAAAACCAAACTAATCAACTAATTTTTCCTGATTTTTCTGATTTTGGCCATATCCAAATTGATGGTGAAAACCATAGCGGCCTGGAGTTCAGTTTCATGTTGGACCTATTCGGTCCAATTTTCTTAACTCTAACAATTAGACATGCTCAAATGTGATGTCGTACAAGACTCCTTCATCACATACTATTTAGTTTATTCTCTTTCCCGCTTATCAGCGTGTTTTGTGGCGAAGATTTAACTGAGGATGAAAATGCTCTTCCTGCGGGTGTACACTACACGTGTGCGGAGCGACACACACGGGACGGGCAACGCCAAAGGAGTAAAGGAGACATTTAACGTGTATTACAATACTTAAAGTGTATGCTGGGCTTGCAAAAAACGCATTAATGCGTCGTGTATACGTCGGTTGGCTTACATCCAAATAACATTTCACAAGCGGTAAATATGATGATTTATTGATTTACAGCTCCCTTCGATACTCACATTGACGTACAATGCTCTTATTTTCTTTTTATACTTTTCTGTCTCCCACCTACTGCGTCTTTCCTTCCTTGAGGCGCTCTTTCTCTGTAGTTTCCACTGGAGCAGCAACTACTCAGAAAATAACAAGCCCTTAACTCTTTTGGTTCCCAAAATAGAATCGCTAGGTACTCCCCTTTACGTTCCAAGCCCTTGGATTGCAAAACATTGTGCCTTAACAAGGGTGGTCAGGTGGTTTATTGGTGGTTTTTCTTGTCTTTAGGGGTGATTATAGTATAATGGTTCAATGATGAATTTTGGTGTTCTGTTTAAATGTTTGGTACATCATTTGGTGTTGAGTCTTAGAAAATATGAATCCAATGAATGTGGGACCTCAATTACTGTAATGGGATAATATTGAAGATTGGGGTTGTTTTGCGTTCATCTTTCCTGAGGATGGAGGATTGGCTGTGGCCTTTTGTGAAGATGGTTTCTAGTTTTGATGTTTGAACGTCTGTACCTGGTTGTAGATGCTATTGAATTCAAGATGTACTTTGGAAATTTTTGGGCGAATAGCAATTTGAAAGGTACTTCTTTTTCTGTTCCACATTTCTTTGGAGGTTGCTTCTTCTATGATTGAAGGGAGGAACATGAAGGAAGAGAGCTCAAAGTGTATGTTTGCAGAACACGAAGGAAGCGGGCATAAAGTTTTGGCGCCATCTACGGTGCTCTTTGTTGGTTAAGAAGTATGGTGCATCTTGTAATGTGATAGTAAAATTGTGAGGTGTATTACTGTATTAATCACTTATGATGTACTGTAGTAATATCTAATTTTAAGAAAATTTAAAAATATGATTAAATATATTTTAAAAATTAATTATCATATATACTGTATAAAATTATTTTATACTATTAATATAATTTTATATTATTAGTGTAATTAAAAATTTTTTATCAGTGTAATTTTACTCTATTATTATAATTTTATACTGATAGTATAAAATTATTTTATATTATTGGTGTAACTTTATATTATTAATGTATAAAAATTAATTTCTAAAAATTATAAAAATTTTATCAATATAATTTCATTCTATCAATATAATTTTACACTATCTATCAGTGCAATATTATATTGATAATATAAAATTATTTTATATTATTAGTATAATTTTATACTATTAATATATAAAAATTAATTTTTAAAATATATTTAATTATATTTTTAAATTTTTTAAAATTAATATATTACTATAATGAATTATAAATGATTATTATATCAATACACCTCACAAATCTCCATAATCTGATACGTTATAATCACAAGATGTATCAAGCACCTTAAATTGTAAAATGAATCGGAGACGGCGCCTAAAGTTTTTGCCAAACTAAGTTTTCGTTTTCGTACTTTTAAAACTTATTTTTAAAAAATAATTAGTCAAACAGGTTTTCTTGTTCTCTTTTTTTTAAAATTGAATTTAAATTTGTTTCTAAAAACCTTTTTGGAAAACATAAAAACAAAAATAATTTCAAATAAGCCATTTTATTTAACAAGCTTTTCTTAGACGTTTTGAATTGATTTATAGCAATATTTAGTTCTATTTTTATAAAATTGATATTAGATTAAATTGATTTTGTTATAGTTGATTTGGTTAAAATCAATTTTAAGGTAAAATAATTTATGTTTAGTAATTTAATTTAAGAAGTGATTTATATTTAAATAATATTGATCAAAATCACTTTTAGATATATAATTTATAAAGAAATATCTAAAATCAATCATGATAGAATTGAAAATTAACAAATTTTCACTTTTATCTAAAATTAATTTTGATATCATAATTGATTTTGATCATGAAAAACCAAACAATAACAAAAAATAGACAATTAATTTTGGCATCCCAAAAACTGATTGTAACATTCCCCAACAAGCATCCAAACTTAATCTGTTATATTTGAAAATACAACTCAAACCAATAAAATTAATTTTAATTGGTTCCATTAATTGGATCACTTTGACAATAAAACCAAACTAATCTAATTAAATCTATTTGATTTGGATTTTTTTTTCCTTAAACTAGAACCAAACCAGTGAACACTATAATTTAAGTGTAATTCTCATAAGAAGAGAGGTGTTATACGGTCAGAAAATTTCTGGCAAAATTCTTGATAACAATTATGAGAGTTATTAGATAAAATAAAGTAACTGGACCTTTTTATTAATCTAAAAATTAATAATATACCACATCGTTCTCACAGTTCAATTCTAATAAATTTATTTGATTATATCACTTTTTACTCATAAGAAATAATGAGATTGTCTTTTCTTAGGAAGTGTTTTCTTACTGTTTCGATCAAATCCTTACCCAGTGATCAGTTAAAACTTATGTATTATTGGGTCAAGGTAGATGTACATTTTCTAACCCTGCCTCTTGCAAAATCACTTTAGACATATCATCTGGATGACGGCAAGCAATTGCTGCTGCAACAACTTTAGGAATGATCATGGGCAGAGTTAGGCTCAAGGATTTTATACGTCAATTTTGTCCAAATTTATATGTCATACACAGTGGGCTATTAACATTTTTATTTATCAATTCACACACTTTTTTAATTGCTTGAAACTTTAATTTCTTGAAATCCCCTTCATTATTGCATCACTTTAATGAGTCAATTTTTTTTATTACTTATGCTTCAATACTTATCATTTAAATATAACAATTATTTATATTTCAATTAATTTTTGTTTCTATAGATCTAATAATTGATTATGTAATCGTATTTTTGTTTTTCTGTTTGTGTTTTAATTGTTTTGAATTTTACTTATTTGATTAAAAAATATATTTTATTTTTTTTATGAATAATAGTACTATCAAATTTTTATAGTTGAATCACTTTTATAAAATTATTTTTAAATGAAATAAAATAAATTATTTTAATGTGCTTGTATTTTTAATATTCTTAAGTTTTTTGAAAATTATATTTAATACTTTTATATACAAAAATAACTTTTGAAATTTGAGTTTTTTTAATATATTAATCAAATAGTAAAAATACTCTTAAAAAATTTAGGTAGCAATTAATAACATTAACATAATCTAAATCCTTAAATTAGATTTTTTCTTTTACATATAAGATTTACTAATATCTTTTTTTTTCAAGTAAGTAGATGTTTTAATAATTTCTTATGCCCAATATAATTTTACATGCATAGTAATAATTTTTTTTAGTTTAATTGTTTGCTTTTAATATTTGAGTATGTTTAGATTCCGATAAATAATACAAAAAGAAATATAAGTATTAGATTCATATTGTGTAGATACATAACTAAAATATCAACAAAAAAAAAGTAGATTTTAGTAAAACATTTTGTATAACAACTTTTTTCAGTATTTAGGAGAAAGAGATATTAAATCTGCCTACACGAAAGGGAAAAAGATATTAGTAAAGATCTTAAATGCCGTATACAAAGTTATCTTAAGGGTGGTGTAATTTGTATTACTACTATTTTAATCATTGCTTAAAGTCTTTAAGAGCGTTTTTTTTATATCTAATTCATATGTTATAAAAATTAAATTTTAAAACATTTTTCACATAAAAAATATTGAACATAATTTCAAGAATAAAGTTAAAAAGATTTAAAATATAAATATATTAAGAGAATTATTTTTGTTTTATTGAAATGTTATTTTATGAATATAATCCACTTAAAAGTTTATGATATTACTATTATTCGTGAAGAAATAAAATAAAACATATTTATAGTTTTTTTTTAACTTTTTAAAGTTAATATATTAAAAAATTTAAAAATTTTTAATAAAATTTTTTCCTAAATATAGACGTACTTTAAGACACTGATTATAAAGAGCCTTATTTTTAAATATGGACCAACGGTATCATCACTAAACTCTGGCGAATTTATTGGCCCTGTCTCTGCATTTATTTTTTTTTTTGTGAAGCCTCTGTCTGCATTCATTGATCACTCAACTGAATACAAAGATTTTAGGGACCATGTGAACGTATTAATTTCCTTTTATTGCAGCTAAATTTTGCCATTAATCTTTGGGGGGGGGGGGGGAACGCAAAAAAGTCAGAAATTGCATATGTTTCTTACATTTACAGAATAAGAAAGCAATGGGACTAATTATTTCAAGCACATATATATGGGTGATTGGAAAATGAAAATACAGGGCTATGGCTTGGTGTAGAAAACAAAACAAAAACCGTGGAAGACTCCAAGTCAGCGGCTACAAGTCAAACTAATTAAATTAAATTTAAACTTGACTTCTCGAAAAGAAAATAAAACAAAATCCGTTGAATGTCTTCGAGTCGGTAGCTCCTAGACAAACCAAACGGAATGAAGTTTTTCTCATTTCATGGAACATATTTCTCTTCTTTTTTATTTTCTCATACACATTTGTTCCTAAATATTCTTTACCGATTATATTTTCAATTTTTTTCACTCTTTGTTTAACAATTGGATCACTTAGGTTTGATTTGATATTACTGTAATCTTTTGAGAGTTGTTGAACTCTTTAAACACTCTAAAAACTGCTTTCAAAAGTTATAATAGTATTATTTGATAAAATAATATAAAAATTACTTTCAATAAATAGAAGTTATAAAAAAATTTTAATTTAAATGCATTGACAGTAAAATAGTTTTATACTGTCAACTAATAAAAATAATGAAAAGTACCAACTCATACAAATAACTACCCATTATAATGAGGAATCCACCATGATTTCTCACTTTTTTTTATTTCTATTGGTTGACAGTATAAAACTGTTTTATACTGTCAGTGTATATCAATTAAATTCTTATAAAAATAGTGTTTGATAAAATTGTTCTTAAAATCTAAAATAACTATAATAAATATAAATATTAAAGAGAATAATTTCTATTTTTAATGTCATTAAAGAGAGTAAAATTATATTAATTTTTTTAAATGTTAAAGAATATAAGGTAGCTCTAAAAAGTATCTTATATAAACTCCTCAGAATATCTCCTGGCTTTTAAAAATCAAAAACAAAAAGTACCCAACTTTTTAATTTATTAAATAAAAAAAATTAATTTATACTTTTCATAAAATAGAGCATTTATTCAGAGAATACTACCAAACTAAACCTTAATTTACCCACGGATAGCTTTTGACATCACACTTCAAATAAATTTAATTTAATGGAATGTAAGAGAAAAAAAAAATTCACCAATAATAATTTCTAAAGAAAATGGCACGTGCAATTGCAAAGAAAGGAAAGCCTAATGAGAAGAATATCAGGATGTCTACCCCTTGAATTTGAAGCCTTTCTTGAAACAACATGGGTGATATTATCATCCTAATTCTGATTTACGACCTCTAATCACCACAAAAATTAATCCAATTTAGATTTTGATGAACAAGCGTCACAATATAAATAAGTTGTTTCCTGCAAATCCACTTCTAACAACTCGTTCCTCTAAGATTACCAAGTCTTATAAAACACGGTTGTCACATAAAGTTTAATTGTAAAAGCAATATCTCTTGAGAAATCATTTATCCACTCTCCACAAAATCTTTCATAAAATTAATTAAACATCTATGCCCGAATTCACATTCCAGAACTAGAAAGAAATAATGCAAACTCTTGACATTGAAGGAGATACAAATTAACAAAAATATGAAGCCAGATTCACTCGCCAAATCTGTATGTATAATACACGGATACACAACAATTACTATCAATATCATATCCAAAACAAAGAGGGAATACAACATTTTACATAAGCATTTATTTGAAGATGCATTAGCATCTAGTCCTGAGTAAAGATAGACTTATTAATTAATTATTATATCAACTAATCATCTTCCACCACCCAATGACATCGAAATTTGACTTATGCTATCAAACCCAGACTGAATGCCACTTCCACTAGCCCCATTTTCAACATTGTAAATAGATAGTGCTTCTTTGAGCAAGTTTTCAGTCTCTTCTGAATACGATTTTTCACTTTCCCATCGATGCTTTTCCTCAGCTATAAGTCCCTCAAGTTCTGTTGCCACTTCTTTCATGGTAGGTCTTTCCTCTCCCTTCACTCTTAAACACCGTTTTGCAATATTGGCAAGTTCAATTAGTTGCTCAACCCTTGCCTCATCCATTATGTGACTGTCCACAATGTGAAGTAAACGACCGTCTTTCATTGAAGAAACGAAGTATAGTGCAAGGTT
The DNA here is from genome assembly GCA_031439585.1 of Pterocarpus macrocarpus. Classification (NCBI taxonomy): domain Eukaryota; kingdom Viridiplantae; phylum Streptophyta; class Magnoliopsida; order Fabales; family Fabaceae; genus Pterocarpus; species Pterocarpus macrocarpus. Next base: position 10,185,512 of record CM062519.1, read on the forward strand.
TCTTTCCGCCTCTGGCACGTCAAAAGAGAGTGCCTTCTTTCCTGTCAGTAGCTCAGCTAGGACAACTCCAAAGCTATAAACATCACTCTTCTCTGTTAAGTGGCTTGTGTGGAAGTATTCCGGATCAAGATATCCCAGTGTTCCTTGCACCAACGTGGTTAATTGACTTTGATCAAGAGGAACAATCCTTGAAGCTCCAAAATCAGAAACCTTTGCAGTCAGATTATGATCAAGTAGTATGTTAGTAGTTTTGACATCTCTATGTATGATGGGCATAGAAGTAGCAGAATGCAAATATGCCAAAGCCCTAGCAGTTTGTGTTGCTATCCTCAATCTTGTTTTCCAAGTAAGTTTTAAAAATTGGCTATGATCATGAAGATGCTCAAAAATGGTACCATTAGGAATGAATTCATATACAAGCAAAGGAACTTCAGTCTCTAAGCAGCAACCCAAGAGTTTAACCACATTCCTGTGATTGATTTGAGAAAGTACAACCACTTCATTGATGAATTGCTCAATCTGGCTTGGGTCACTGATTTTGGACCTTTTTATTGCTACAGTTCTATTGTCTGGTAGTAGTCCTTTATAAACTGTTCCCTGACCCCCTTTGCCTAGGATCTTGCCTTCATCAAAGTTGTTGGTGGCCTTCTTTAACTCTTCTACAGGGAAAACTTTAGCTGTTTCTGTTGACCCTGTATGTCTAGCGATATGTTGTTGTAGAAGTAGGCCGCCATTTTGTTCAAAAAATTGTTCCTTAAGTTTAATAAGCGCTCTTTTCTTCATTCCCCAGTACACATAAAAGCTCGCCAGAAGTAGTGCTATAACACCGACACTGACACCTGCACAATGCACATTAGTAAGTGGAAACACATTCATTGTCTTGTTGCCTTATTAAAGGTTGCTGATGCCACATGTCAAAAAAAAAAAGAATAGAAAAGTAATATGTCATATTATGCCGATATTTCCTCGCATGACAAACACAACCTAATGGAGTAAGTTCGCTCTTCTAAATGCAAATTGTGTGGCACCAAATTCCGCTTGAATACGATTGCGTTTGATTATTTTTCTTTTTAAAAAAAATTTTTTATATGCACTTTATAAAAAGAGTATTTATTAAATTTTTATAGTTATTTTAGATAAGTTTTTAGACCAAAAAGCTGCTGCTTTTTTTATTGATTGATAAAATTGTTTCTATGTCTGCCTATGGGTGCGATTGATACTGTTTTTTAAAAAAATTATTATAAAATTTAAAATTTATATATAATTAAAAAATTATCTAAATATATGAGAATTGATTTTTTTCAATAAAAAAAAATTTTTTTTGCTAAAAAAATCACAACCAAACATACTCTACATTTTCACATTTTGTCTCTTAAAATTCGTTATTTTTTTAAATTATCTAAACACACCATAACATTATAAAATGGATCGGTGTTGTTAATTAGCAAAGAAAAATGTTTCAACAATATTTATTGTAACAGTAAACTTGGTGGAATTGATAATTAGGACCGAACCCAGAATAAGAATTGCTATATATAATTGCAGCTGAAATAAGTATACTCACTCAATGCAATTATTAAAATGATCTGTGTCCTGGATTTGCGACGGCACTCTGTTCCATCTTTTTTCCCATCTCCTTCGTATCCTTTCGGACACAAACAGGTATAGTTGCCATGTAAGTTGAGGCATATTGCTCCATTATAGCAATCGTTCGATTCCGTGCATTCATCAACATCTAGATATATATATATAAACGTATCAGTTATGTTTCTAATTCTATTTCTCGGATCAGGGAGTTTTAGAAAAGAAAAATAATTATTGACAAAAAAAAAAACAAAGAAAAGAAAAAATAATTCCATTTTAGTATTATTTAAAATTATAAGATACATTCGGAAAAAAAAAGGACAAAAAAAATTAAATGCTGGCAGCAGAGAAACAAATAATTAAATCTTCAATACTCTAAGCAAGTAGCGGTGTAGCAAGGAGCTTTGGTTATGTATAATATTAGAGATTTGAATCTCATTGGTGCTAATGTACATATAAAAACAAAAAAACAAAAATCTACATCTCATTTCAATAAATCTATAAGATAGTTGTTGACCGATATCATTTAATCTTGCAATAAAAGCTTGCTAAGTCAAAGGAATAAGACAGAGAATCAAAGGTATTAATTGCCTTTATTTTGTGTGCCTTTTTTTTAAGACAAAAAAAGAATTCATTATACAAGTCAATCAATTTTTAGATAAATTAATTTTTAAATTTATTAAAAATATTGAGATAGTTTTTCTTTTAATTTTTAAAAATTAATAATTATTTAAAATTTTATACGAATTTTAATTAAAAAATATTTTGCTTAAAAATAACTCAAACAAATCGATCTTTAATCCGAACAAAATTGAGTTCTTTTACTCACAAAAAATAATCAAGAGGCTTGTAGAGGCATACTGTTCAGTCAATTAAGCTCATAATATTTAGACAATTTAATATCAAATATATTCACATAAATATATAATAATTTATCCCACGCGTATATATATATATTGATATTAAATCATATTAATATTATACAGTAATCTCTATGTAGTGTAGTTCAGAAAATAGTTTCTAATACTTATGTGAAGAGTTAATACTTAATACAAAGAAAACAAAGATGAAATAATACCTCTGCAACCATTAAGGAGATAAGGGTTTCCCTGAAAACCAATGGAGCAATTGCAAAGGTAACCAAGTCCCTTGATTGAATTGTGACATTCACTGTTCTCCGCCTTACACGCATAACTCGAAGCGTTCTTCTGAGCTTGTTCGCATGTCTGGTTCCCTACAGCCCAATCCAGCACCACAGGAAACGTGGTGTGCTGGAACGTGACAAGGTCTGTGGACGAGAAGTTGTAGGCTCCCTCTTCCGCCACAAACGCATGACCGCATGGGTTGAAGTCAAACACATCGCTCTGGTTCTCGAACGCTCCAGAAGAACCATAAGAGACTGTCGATAACCCTCGGGCGGGTATTGGAATCTGGCAACAACCGGTGCCCGTGCACGACCCACTAGTTGTATCATTAAGTCCGTAGCACACAGACACGCATCCTGTGGTGTAGTTCTTTTCCTCTGAATCAACCCCCTCCACTATTCCAAATGTGTTACAACCAACCGCTGTTAACTTGTTTCGAGTCGATGAGATGCTAAACTGTGCCAAGTTGAGCTTTTTACTGTATCTGCTGATTCGTGTGCCGTTGCTATCGTAGCAAGCATTAGCTACTCGCGCTTTAATGCGCATTTCGCCGTTGATGAGCGAGATGTCCAGCACATTTATGTTACCGTGTCGCAAGTATGGGGTGGGTTGTGCAGAGGGTGAAGTTTTGTTGCAAGAGATGAGAAAGGAGCTGTCGAGGTAACAACTCTCGTCGGTGCCAAATGGGAAGGGAATTTCGAGGGAGCCACAGGTTTTCGGGCAGTTTGGGTTGGGTTGAATTGCTGCATGTGCTGCACAAAGGATCGCAAGAAGTTGCAGCAGCACTTGCTGCTGCTTCGATGAGTGCGCAGCCATGACTTCTTTTTTTCAGGATGTATAGCATAGAAATCCGGAGATTCTCTTTCTTCTTTATTGCTGGGCAAAGCGAAAGCGATGCCGTCGGTAGCTAAGGGAAGAAAGGTCAAAAGGGCACAACTTTCAACTTTGCGCGTGGGCTGCGCCCGATATTTATTAGTATTATTTGTGGGCTACGGTGTGCTTCACCAAAACAAGGCCCACTATACACAGTACCCCTATGGAAAGCAACGCCTATGGGATATCCTGCCATAACGCCTGACCAATACGAGAAGTTGCGATAGAAATTCGATTGATGATGAAAGGTTCTAGATAGTACATACGTAGACTATTATTATCATTTAACAAGTTTTTCTTAGACATTACAGATAACACTGTTCATTGAATCGAATAAATCTGATGTCTCTGAAAATACAGATCAAACCAATAAAATTAATTTAATCGGTTCCTTTAATTGGATCACTTTGATACAAAATTGATTTAAACTGTACCCTAATTAAATCCGATCCGATTTAGATTGTTTTTTCTTTAAAAACTAGAACCAAACCTATTTATGAAAACTTATCAGTTAAAACTTATGTAGTATTTGGGTCAAGGTAGATGTGTGTTATACGTTCACTAACCCTACCCCTTGCAAAATCGTTGTTAGACATATTATTTGGATCGATGATGGCAAGCAACTGCCGCAACATCGTTAGGAACGGCCATGGCCCATGGGCAGAGTTAGGCTTAAGGATTGTATATGTAAATTTTGTTCTAAATTATATGTCATATTATGACCATAGAGTGGAATTATTCACACTCTTATTTATCTATTCACACTCCTTCTTAATTGCTTAAAACTTTAATTAGTTAAATCACCTTTATTATTTCATCACTTAAATAAATCATTTTTTAATTACTTATGCTTCAGTACTTATTATTTAAACATAATAATTATTTATATTTTTAATTAATTTTTATTTATATAAATCAAATAATTTTTTACTAATCATATTTTTCTTTCTCTCTTTTTTTTAATAGTTTTAACTTTTACTTATTTGATTTAAAAAAATATGTTTCATTTTTTAGTTTTATGAATAATAGTACTATCAAATGTTTATAGATGAATAAATTTTATAAAATTATATTTAAACAAAATTATAGCAAGTCTTTCAATATGTTTGTATTTCTTAATATTTTTAAGTTTATATTTAATACTTTTATATATGAAAAGAATAATTTTTAAAGTTTATTTTTTTAATCAAACATTAAAAATACTCTCAATATATTAATCAAATATTAAAAAATTTAAATAACACTTAAAAGTATCAATATAATTTAAATCCCTAAATTAATTTTTTTATTACATTTAAGATTTACTAATATCAATTTAGGTACACATTTTAATAATTTCTTATGTCCTAGATAGCTATACATGCCTAGTAATAATTCTTTTATACTTTTGTTGTTTGCTTTTAGTATTTTAGTTGCTTTTAATGTTTAGGTTCTAATAAATAATGCAAAAAAAAATATAAATATTAAATTCATAAAGTGTAAATACATAACTGAAAATATTAAAAAAAGAAGTCTTAAGTAAAACACTTTTGTATAATAATTTTCAGTATTCAAAATTTTAGGAGAAAGAGATATTAATAAGTCTACCTACACGAAAAAAATTTCATATCAGTAAAGATCTTAAATGTAGTACTAAAAAGTTAATTTAAGGATGCAATTTATACTAATACTATGGTAATTATTGATTAAAGTCTTGAAGAATATTTTTTATATTCAATTCATACATTACAAAGAATAAATTTTTAAATTATTTTTTCATATATAAAAATATTAAATGTAAGTTCAAAATAAAATTAAAAAGATGAAAAGCATAAATATATTAAGAGACTTATTTGTTATTTACTTAAATATAATTTTAAGAAAATAATTCACCTATAAATATATGATATTACTATTATTTTGAAGAAAATGAAATAAAGCATATTTTTAAATATGGACTCAATCCTATCATCACTTAACTAATGGATTTATTGATCATTCAACTTGATACAGAGAATTTAGCTGGTAGGGTGTCTTTAAGCCGGACCTCCTACGCAGAGTCCAGTACTGATCTATCTCTTTCACTTTTGGATTGGAAACAAAAATAATTTCTAATTAAAATCTTTCTCAATCTAATCGTAGAAAGTAACTAGATCAGCATTGGACTTTATATAGAAGGTGCAGTATAAACACACACTAGCTTGTCTGTGAATGTATCATTTTCCTTGTATTGCAGCAAAATTTTGTCATTGATGTAGAAAAAGAACAACGCAGAAAAGTCAGAAATTGCATATGTCCCTTCCAATTATAGAATAAGAAAGCAAAGGGACTAATTATTTCAGCCACATGTATAGGTAATTGCAAAATGAGAAAAGACGGGGAAGGCCTGAAGGGAAGACTTGGAGTAGAAAACAGAACAAAAACAGCGTAAGACTCCAACAAGTTGGCTTTTTGACCAACACATGCAATTGACTGACTCGAAGTTTTCCCTTGGTTTCTCCAGGAGCTATTGGCTGACTCAAGAGTCATTCAACGGATTTTGTTTTATTTAATATAACCTTTAAAAGAATTCCCTATGTTATATTGAATTGTAATATTAAGCTAAATAATATTCAAATATAATAACTAGGTTACATTCTACTAAAAATATGAAATTATTTTTTCATGTATAGTATGATTTTTATTCTTTTTTTAATTCTTTGTTTTAGTTAAACGATTGGACTACTTAACCTGCTCGCTGATAGTTTTTGACATCACACTGCAGATAAATTTAATTTAATGGTGTGCAAGAGGAATAAAAAATGCACCAATAATAACTCATAAAGAAAATGACACGGGAAACATCTAATTGTTAAAAAGAGGAAAGCCTAATAAGAAGAATCTCAAGATGTCTATCACTTGAGCTATAGCATGTTTTGATCAATAGTTGGGAGGTTTAGAATTTTGATTTTAACCCTATAAAATTGATGTTACCAATTTTTTATGTTATTTAGTTTTAAAAGAAGAAAATTAATTTTTGTCTTTAGGATTGATTTTGAGAGAAATAATTTTTTTTTACTTTCTATCAAAATCACTTTTAGAGAAATTATAAAATATAAATCACTTTATTATAAAATCAATTCTAACTAAATTAATTCTAACAAAATCAATTTTATTTAGAATTAATTCTATAAAAATAAAATCAAATACGCTACTAGTTGCCTTTCTATTGGATCAGCATGGGTGATAGTATCATCCTCATTCTTACTAGATTTCCAGTGTCCTCCAAGCCACCGCACAAATTAATACAATTTAGATTTTGATGAGCAAGCCTCGCGATATAAAAGTTGTTTTCTTGGAAATCCACTTCTGAAAACTCGTTCCTCTAAGATTACCAAGTTTTCTAAAACACAATTTCCACGTGAAGGTTAATTGGAAAAGCAATATCTCTTGAGAAATCATTCATCCACTCTCCACAAAATCTTTGATATATAGAATTAATTAATTAAATATCATTGCCCGAATTCACATTCCAAAACTGGAAAGAGATAACACAAAACCTTGAAATTGAAGGAGCTACAAATTAACAGAAGCACGAAAGCAGATTCACTTGACAAATCAATGTGCACAGTACACGAATACACAACAATTATTGTCATAATTAGAAATAAATGTGTTGACAAAAAAGAAAAAAAAGAAATAATTGTAATTAAGATTAAAATTGCTTTTTCCTTTAACAACCTTGACGGCAAAATTGGTTTAAATGGGGGAGACAACCATACAATAATAGTTAAGAGCATAAATAGGTGAATAGTTTTATTTAGAACTAATTAGTGAATTATTATCATTTGAGTCATTGTACCCTATTTCGCTCTATAGAGCTTTCTTTGCTCATTCTTCATTCTTCTTCTTTTCATACTTCACTCAACAAATTCTCCTTCGTATCAGGTTGTTGGGTGTGCTGCATAAAGGATCCTAAGAACAAGAAGTAGTAGCAGCAGGGGCTGCTGCTTTGATGAGTGCACAGCCATGCATTGACTTTGTTTTCAGGTTCCTTTGGTCATACACTAAGATGTTATATATAGAAATCCCAAGATTATCTTACTTTTTTTTTTTTTTTTTTTTACCACTGTACGTGTAGGACTAACAGTTCATAGTGCACATGATATTTCGGGGTGGCTTCTTACATGTCTTTGCAAGTTGGTGACAAATTTGGTCACTTGACAATATTATAATAAAAAAAAATGTTATACTAACCTTTCTGTCCCTTTTCCTCACTTTTTCTTCAAAGTTCAAACCCTCCATCTTTCTCCCTCCCCCACGCTGACTGGCCCATAGTCTCTATCTCTATCTTCGCTGCTTCCTCTCCTCCTAGTTCTCTCTCTTTCTCTCTGGATTTATAGCACTCACTCAAGCCGCCATAGCTGTCCCAGAAAGCTTGTGCATTAAAGATACCAGAAAGGCACTTAATTAGGAAAAAAGAAGAGGCACTTAATTAATAAAACTTAAATAGACATAACTTTAAAATATAAAAGATAATTTAACAGGCTATCGGATTTAGTATTTGAGGTAGTATTTGGATGCATAACAACTAATGCAATGATATAGTATGATGTGATAATTTTTATAAAATTTATATTTGATAGATATTAATTAGGAAGGAATAGAAGGGTCAAGGATGGCTTAAAAAACCCCTTATTAGGCATTGTCCTCAAAATTGTGAAAATTGTTATCCCTTCAAATCGGAGAGCATAGGAAAAGCAACAATGATTTGTGATAAAATTACTCTTATTTTATCTTTCTATTCCATTATTAACTATTAAATTCTTAAATAAAAGTACTAAATTTCTCCTCCCTTCTTCCCTATTCCATTATATTTTATTATTGATCATTCTTTACTGTCACAAATACATCTTCAAATGGCTTTAGCTTAACGTATTAATCCAATTCAATAAACCCTCATAATTTACAAAGTTGACTAAATAACTTGACCGGGTCAAATTTTAGATATGGAGCAATCCTATCATCATCCACCTAGTGAATATATTAACCCTATCTCTGCATCTATAGGTAACCGTGGAAGATTCCAAGTCGGCGGCTCCAAGACAATTAGACAAACTACTTGCTTCTATTATTGAGTGAATTTCAGAAAGAAAATCAAACAAAAAGTCTGGTTGGTTAGTTGCAAATATATTTAGGGGTATGGATGTGGATTGACACTAAAAAATTTATATATAAATGTTAGAGAAATTCACTTATATAATTGAAAAAATAGGTAACTGCAGAAATAAGTGACAATGTTATTACCTATTTATTTAATTATACACATGAATATTCTACTTATTCAATTTGCACCTAAATCCCATATAAATAACATTTTTTTTCTAAAAGAAAATACATTGAATGACTCCAAGTGTTCGTAGTTCAATGGCCAAGACAACCAAATATGTTAGTTATTTCGTGGCTTTCTAACCTAGTTGTCAGAGATGTTTTGAATAAAAATCTAGTTGAGGTCAAGTATAAATTATACCAATCTATTATATAAAGATAGCGGTTATAAGAATAACTTATTAGATAATAAAAGAAATATAAAGATAAATCTAAAACCAATAATAAAATATAAGAAATTAAATTTAAATTCTAACAAACTAAATCTAAATATTAACTAACATATTTTGTGTTATTTTTGCTTTATCAGTTGCATTACCTGGACCAACTAGTTCAGATTGAAAACTCGGGATTCAATTTTTGAGTTGGACGTGTGATTTAATTTGTCAAACTAGCAATTGACTTGAATTGATCCGGTTCTTTTTTTTTTTTTTTTCAAAGAAAAGTTTATCAAAATAATTTTATATTATTCTTGGATTACTTTACTTATATGAAAATTTTTGTCCTTATTTATTTTCTCATACATGTTAGTTCATAAACAAATATTCTTAACATAGTTATGTAATAAAACCTTTGAGAATTCCCTATGTTATATTGAGATGTAATGTTAGATTAAATAATAAACAATATAATTAAGTTACAATCTATTAAAAATATAAATTATTTTTCATATAATATGATTATTATTTTTTTATTCTTTATTCGAGTTAACCGATTGAACCACTTGATCTACAGTCAAATCACCGGTCTCGATGTCTAGCCCTACGCTAGGTCAACTTTTAGTCCAATTTATACAACTATACTTTTTGGATCACTATATAACCTTGCCCAAAATAAAATAATATGGTGCTGTCTAACATGCACTTTGGTCAATAAGATGCACCATGCACTTTGCTTGTAACCACGTTCACACGTGTTGTTAAATACGTGAAAAAGGAAAAATATGGCTTTACAAAAATATGGCTAAATGACAGAATATTTAGCTACACTTTTTATACATTTAGCCACATTTTTCAAGATACTTAACCATACTTTTTGACAAGGTGTATGATACACTTCATTTAGCAAAGTGCATCATAGCATCATCTTGGCTATATATCATACAGAATGACAATAATGAAGACAAATTACATTTGGTAGATACAAGATTTGAAGAAACTACTCACTTCATCCATTAAGGGTACAAAAGAAATAGAAAATTAGTAATTAGGGAGAAAAAAACAAAAAAATTAGTCATGAGATTAAAATTTAATACGAAAATAAGTTAAGGGACCAAAAACTTTATTTTATCATTTATTAAAACTAATAAGACAAACTACATTTTGACATGTTCGTTTTATTGGGCATTGAATATATGAAGAATGAAAATCTTTTACAACCGTCATATAGGATGACTTAAAAACATTACCAATTACCATCAACATACGAATAAAAATGAAAAGTTACAATAAGTAGTTGAAGAAAGTATCTAAATCATCATATGTGAGAAATATAATGATTATGTGAATAGACCAATTTTCTGTTATTTATATATTAGTCACTTTAGTTATTGGCCTTGGCCAAAAAAAAAAAAAAAAATGCGCACACAAAATCAGGACAAGAAAAAGAATTAAAGCTACCAATTCGTTCAGCCGCTTGTTGTTAATTGAGAAATGAAAATACAGGGAAACAAAGTTGATACTGACCCATGTAGAAAATTGAATAATTAAGCACCATACTCTTGACCTTATCCCTCCCTCCCCCCCCCCCCCCAACAAATCCTTTTTTATTTTTATTTTTATGTGAGACCTTACTTTCCTTTCAATATCTTACATTTCATTATTTCCTAGCGGCCATACATTAGTTACTTTGCTTCTAGATATACCATTGACCGACTCTAAGTAGAAAAGTAAAACAAAAACAAAAGGAAAAAAAAATTTGGTCAAAAAAAAAAACCGTTGAATGACTCGGTGTTAGCGGCTCAAAGGCAAACCGAATTATTTTGTAGTTTTTCTGGATCGTGATACGGTTTTTCCCAGAAAACCATTTTCGGGCCGTTTATTAGGACTCGGGCCTGTTTTATTGGTCCAGGCCTGTTAAGTATGAAGATTAGGCCTTCCTTATTAATCCGAGCCCAGGCTATTTCGGGAGATAATGTCTATTTTACTCTACGTATCTGATTTCCTCAAATCATTGGTAAGGCGGCAGATAACAAACATTGGCCTCCCACATACAAAATGACTTGTGCGCCATTTGGAACCAACTAAAAATTTAAAACACATGTATAAACCTCACGTATTCTTAACATGATCAGGGACGCACAAGTTAGGAAGCTGGCTAAAATATTATCCCTCGTAAACTAATTTACAGTTGAACAGTATGGCTAAAATATTCTGATTTTATTTTCCCCCCAAAATATGTCAGGTCACGGGAAAGCAGCTAAAACCATATGAGTGATGCATAACTATTAAGAAAAGTCAATATAGTGGATTAGACTATTATAGCAAGACTAACCTTTCAAGAAATAATCTTATAGCTTTAACTTCAAGTCGTCCAACGCATCCCATTAAATCTTTTTCCAAAAGATGTCTAATATAATTCGTGTTCTTGCTAGAAACAAATTGATCTCTTAAATCAATATAAGGGCGTTGTTAATTTACAAAATGTGCAGCAAAATTACAAACCTATCCCTTAATCACAGAGATTAGCGGAGGTGGTACTCAAACTATAGCATATTGGCAGTATTTTTGCTTTCTATTCCTATATCTGTGGACTAATCTGCATTTGTTCATTTGTATAATTTATTTATGATTTTTGGGTGTCATATTAATTTATTTATACCGGTCGATTTCCATGACGCAAAGTTAACAAATAATCCTCACCTATCAAAATCTTGTTAGCCTGAGTTTGTCGATCAGAGACACAGCCACTTCCGCCTTTCCTGCCATCTCCTCCTGCCTCCTGCGACATGAACATGGATAACTCCCAGGTTTGTTAATGCAAATGGTTGAACAGTCGTTTAGACTCCGATTGCCACACTCGTCAATATCTTGTAAAGAAACAAACCAATAAACCGATCATGAAATGTCACTAACATCCAATTCGTTCAAACATCAACGAACTACGTAGTAAGAAAAGTTACAAAAAGGCAGTTAGCAAACTAATTAATTACAACTTTATGGGAACATATAGAGTTAGTAACTTGGCATCCACCAGGAAGGTAATGATTTCCCTCATGATCTTTTGAGCATCGACAAAGGTACCCTGGCCCATTGTCAGGGTCAACACGTATGCTATTTGCTTGGCATGCAAAGCTTGAAGGTTTTCTGGAGCTGGAGGTTCGGCAGCAGCCAACACCAAAACAAGATCCATTGCCTGAACTCTCTGGGCAACTACAAAGTAAGAAACAACCCCTAGTTGAGTAACTTTGGCCAATGGCTGCATTGATGACTGAAAGGGTATCACATCCAATTCCAATGAACTTGTTCTGCAGTTTAACAGAGAAGGGAAGTGATTGCAAAGCCACAAGTGCTTTCCTCGTATCCACTTGCACACCCTTTTTATTATAGCAATCATAAGCAACAGCGGAGTTTATCCACATATGACCTTTCAATGACACCTCAAGGATCTCAATGTTTGAGGTCAGATTCCACAAAAATGGCTTGGGAGGTGAGTGACTTGTGTCACAAGTACCATGGAAGTTGCTGTTAAAGTAGCAGTCCTCAGTTGTACCAAATGAATACGGAATGCTAACACTTCCACATTTATTTTGGCAGCGAGAATGAATTGTTTGACATTGTTGAGATCACTAATATCAACCAAGCTACTAGCACTACTTTTGTCTTATCCTGGGATGAAGCCATTTGCTGCAGGCGATCATCAACAATTTTGAGATGAAGCGATGGCTGCCACCACCATGAATTAATTAACTCATACAAGAATACTTTTATCAGTGCTTTGAGAAAATTTGTGCCATGTATTTATATTAGTAAACCATTGAAGTGGTGGAGAAGCGGTGAAATCTTCACCTAGGCGTATTTTCATCAGTTTAAAGTTCCACAACAGAGAACTTTGTAAAACCTTTGGTGATATGGTAAGCGCTATTTTGAAGCCTCTCTTATTAAGTAATCCTCTCATAATATAAGGTCATTGCGAACCAAAGCTTTTTCCTGCAATCTATCAGGTCATAAAGGAAAAATAATTTAGTACGAGGTTAGTTATACTAAGCCCAAGCAGACTTTGGCGCAGTATACTACGAGTCTGTTTAGTATTAGAGTAAATTTCTGTTTTAATCCTAAAATAATTTTTGATATTAATTTAGTTCTAATATTTTGAATTTTGATATTAATTTAGTTTTATATAGATGATTTGATGTAAATTTTGATTTTATGAAAAATTTGTTAAAACTAAATTAATGTCAAAATCTAAAATATTAGAACCAAATTGATATCAAAATTTAAAGTATTAGAACTAATTAAATTGACGTCAATTTTTTTTAAAAAACTAAATTGATGTCACTTTAAAGTGTTAGGATTAAATTAATATCAAAATTTTTTAGGATTAAATTGATGTCAACTTTAAAATATTAAGCATAAAAAGATTATTTACTTTTAGTATTATGAATGCGGGACAAAAGAAATAATAAGGATGCCTGTGTTAAAAAGAAAAATAGAAAAGAAAGGAGAGAGCAAGATTTATTTTTCCCTTGTTTAGTATTACTTAATAAAAAAAGAAATTTTTTCTTTCTTTATTATATAAACTGAGGTCTTCAACTCCCACTATGCCGTGCACACCAACTATATGTAACAATCAGATATTAGGATAACTTTCTTATTCTGAAGATACCAAAGTTGCAAAACATAGGCAATGACAAATAAGAAGAAATTTTTTAAAGAAATTGATTTCACAATTTTTTTTTAGTACAAGTCCACATTCTTCTCTTTTCATTCCGACAGTAAGTATTTATAATTTAGTAAACCATGATTAATATGATTAGAACCTAGTGGTTCAATATCGTAGGTAAAGGTTACTTATCTATTAAAGAGTAAATAAGTATGTTGAGTCTTTGATTAAAAAAAAAGGCTCTCTAATATTTTTCCTTCTACTTTATAAGTACTGATTTTTTTTTTTACATGGAGATAGATATTTACCGATTTTACAGTTATTTAATATTTCCAAATAAAATTTTAAAATTCACCAAAAATAATTAAATAAAATACCTCTCTCATATATAAATCACAACTAGTCAAACAGTTTAAACCACTTACAAAATCAAAAGAATGTGACAAATAATATTCTTGGGGTTAATTATATTTACTAGTAATTAATATACATAAATAATTATTATTCGAATGGTATAAATTTTCTTTTTGACAACTTTTTATCATTATTGGCTTATTCATTAAAATATTATCATAAAATGATAATAAAATATAGATTCTCATCTCATTAAAAAAAAGATGGAAAAATTACTATAAAACGTCAAGATAAAAAACATACTTCATATAGGTACTCAAGTGGCAATTGTTATGTTTTACGTCTCTACCTCCTTTTATTCAAAAGGCATTGACCTGGGTAATCTCCGTGGATTTTCACGGATGTTAAAATCTGCATTCCTCGTATCAAAGGATAAAAAACAAAGTAGAAAAGTAAAAAAAGAAATTGATTGATGATTACAATAGAACTTTTACTTTAGGAGGTTCGATCTACCTGAGAATTTTCATCTATGCATGGATTGCACACATTGACCTAGACCTCGAGCGGAAACATTGAACTCATGACGCTTATCTTTAGAGATTGCAACCTCTGAACCATTAAGTCCACGATATCAGTTTCTTCAAAGGCATATATGATGAAGGTACATATAATTAAAAAGCTAATAGAGATCGTGTCCCTTCATTTGAACAACATGTAGGGCACAGGCAAAGGCAACATGCCCCCAAATAGTAGTGTCTCGGTTATCTTCAATAATTGTGCACAATATGCAAAGTAGTCCGTGGAACATGATACTTTCAATAACGGGAGGCCTTGAGCTGAGGGAGCCCCCCCACCACGGCTTCCAATTCCAAAACCATAATCTATCAATCCCAAAAAATACGGATCCCTTGTTTTCATTCACCTGGTGTTTCTCCTTAGTCGTGTCCTCATCCTCACCTTTGTTTGGTCGTTCAATATATGGGTGCGCTTACACGACCCCTCATGTCATTGGCGTTTATATTTACATTTTTTTGTCTTTTCGATCGTTCCCCCACTTTCCATGTGCTTGATCGCAATGTGTGAAAATTGAGGAAAGAAACATAAGATAATTATTACATGGGTAGGGAACCCTTGAGAACGAAACATCATCCTCCCATTTTATGAAGTGGGATGTAAATACAGAGGGCTGGCAATGGAGAGATTCATTGGTTCATTTCATTTGCATAGTTGCCAAATTTGAACTCTCTACGTAGGCGAATTTCACTTTCTTTATAAGAATCTAAAACCTATTAAAAGTAAATGTTACACTTTCAAAATTTATTACCAAAATTTTTACTGAAAATAATGGTGGACATGAAATGGAATAAAATGGTATAATCTACTATTTACTCATTTAATAGTCAATATGCATACTATATTATTCTAGAAAATAAATTTGAGATGAGATAGTGATATTAAAAAACCTATTTATCTTTCTAAAACGGAAAAAATGGGTGCAGATTAAAACTTCTATTAATAAATATCATGAATTAAACTATTAAGTAGAGAGTTTATTTTAAAATAGCTTTATATCTAATGCACTCCATCATGCAAGAGTTTATTGGGTTTGAAATATGGGCAATATACAAATTTATTTTACCTTGTGTTAAAATTAAGTTTTTGTTTAGAAGCGTGACAGCAACATGGATCAAATTTTAGATTTTTTGATTAAAAAGGCTCTCATATCATGTATGTTATTAGAATACCTTTTTATCTTTCTAAAGCACTTCTTTTTTTTGCTCTAACTTAGGCTTCAATCGCAAATAGTTAAATACTCCATCTTATGGTGGACATCATTAAAAGGGTCTCATTATTTGAATATCAAGAAGACCAAATAACATCTTATATAAATATATTTACTCATTTTAATAAATGTATCTCTCGATACCTATCTATATTTGCATTAGTATATAGTGTCTCATATAAGATATATAGATCTCATATTCAAAAATCATTTTCCATCATTAAAAAGCTGAATCCATGTAAAGTGCAACATGAAGTAGTGGGATTAAATCGCACAAAAAGTCCAAGTTTTGGACCAAACTAAAACTAAAGGGAGAATATTTAAATGCGGGATTGTGTTACCACCTCTAGTAAAAAAGTAAAGATCAGAACAAATCTATTTGTTGGTTAACTTAAAAGGTTTGTGGTTTGGAGGATAGCAACCACTTGGTGAAGTTTAGCAGTGTAGCCTCGTCCGCTCTGTAGTACTTTTGTGTGAATTGAAGCAAATCAGACCATGTAAAATCGGGGTACTGTTTCGTCCCATCCATGCGAACAATATCCTCTGGGGGCCTAACCAGCTTGTCTTCTTTGGGGCATAGAAAGAACGCTAAGGACCTCCTCTCCTTGTACTTGTTAACCACTGCCCTATGTAGGCAACTCTTGTATCTCCCATTTGATAATGCCTGCACAACCAACAAATCAAGTTAAGATCCATGCCACTCCCTTACATGATTCCTTCTATAAGCAGACACATACATAATCCAAAATATTCACCGCTAGGTAGAATACATGTGTTCAACCAGATTATTCGCATATAGGCGTGCGTGTCGCAACTTAAGGCCTTAATTTGTCACTATATATTAGTTTGCATTACATGTAGCTGCAATCCTTGACTTTTTGTAATTATAGGCAAAAAAAGTAGCAATGCTTCTCTACTACTATTAGGAAATTGTTTATAAAAAGTCGACACAAAGACACATAAAGAGAATAAAGATCTTTATGGATCTTACACCGTTAAATTGTATTCTACCTTTAAAAGTGTGATGCTTAATGTCTTAAACACCAATTTGAATAGTGAGACTCCTACTCTTAACCATATCCTAGGATTAGCCCCCTGGAATAATGTGCAAGCGAACATCTTAATTAGTATAGCTCTTCTAACCGCCACATTTTTTTTAATTTAAATTAACTCTTACATATTAATTAAATTTCAATGCATTATTGGCACTCATTTCATGTCATAATCTAGATTTTGGGCAGTTGGGATAATTTTTTTTTAAAAAAAAAGATAAAAAAAGGAAGACGCAGATTACTAGTTATTTCTACCCCTCGTTTTTGAAGAACTAAGGAAGGGAGATGGTGCTATTAAGGCCTCAAGGCTATGATTGAAATATGAAAATTGCTGGCTAATGAATTCATATGAAATGTAATTCGAATGATCTAAATGTTCGCGTGATGCTTGATCTCACTATATTGTGAAAGAAAACTTAATGCTTCAAATCTAGAGGGATATTTCAGGGTCCGACCATCTTGGCAATTTCAATAATCTTCCAAACGTTGACAAAACCATTTGTATTGAGTTTGACAGAAAATTCCCAAAATAAAAATGATATAATTATATCCTAGCTAGACAGAGTCTAAGATTCATTGCTTAACTCGAAGCAACAAAAATGGGATATTCCATTTCGATAAGAACAATGCTAGTCTAGATAGTCTTATTTGAGCACATGTACCTGAAAAATCTTTTCTTTTCTTTTTTTCCCCGTTTTAATACTTATACAGAGTCACTTATATAATTATCTTTTTGAGAGAAATCAAACAATTGTGCAACTAAATATATGCGACCATTGTTGTGGGGGAAAAAAATCCATCTTTCCCTGAGCTTGACCGGTAAGTGTAGTTTCAATGAAGAAAAAAACAAAATCTTAAATGCACATAAATTTAATAATTTATATTTAAACACATTTATAATAAAATTGATAAAATCCATAAATTAATGAACCTATCTTACATAAAGCCGGTGAGACCCACCGTTTCCGAGAGTGTTTGAAGTGCTAGAATTTTATCATTGAAAAATAGCCCCTCTTCGATGAATGTATGAAAAAGTTATGTCTGTCAAATGTCATGATCAACAGTACTGCTTATAGTACATGTGAAGTGACAGCTAGCCTGCCTACTTTTATTTTTTCCTTCTTCTCAGTCATCTATAGATAAACAAATCTGATTTAATTAATTGATTGATTTGTCACGTTGCTAAGATATAATACCAATGTCATGTAGCTGTTCATTCATGTTATTACAATGATAATCACAAAGTATGACGTGGATATAGAAACAGTAGTATAATGTATATATATGTACGTATGTATGCTGTACATGCATATATTGAGGGCCTACCGTGAATGTGTCGCCAATGTTAACTACAAGGGCATCTGGACGAGGTCGAACCGTTTGCCACCTCTTATCTGCAAATACGTCAAGCCCTCCAACTTGATCTTGGTGAAGTACGGTTATAGAAGTTGGATCACAATGCGGTCCCGTCCCAAGTGCAAGGCTTGGCTGCTGGCAAGGTGGGTAATAGTTGCATCTCATGATGGAGCACCCATCTTCAAACAACTCCCTGTAATGCAACCCATCCACGCCTAAGCTTATTGCCAAGAGCTCCGTTAGCTTCACCCCCAACTCCTTCATGGCTTTACAGTACTTCTGGAATGTCACTCTATAGGACTTCGCAAAAAAAATTAAGTACTAGTTTATGTGCTTCAACGTTGCTATAAATTAATTGAGAATATAGCTGGAGTTCTTTTGTAGAATTATGGTGGTGGTTAAAATATAATGGTATAGCCTATTTATTCATCTAAAAGTCACTAGCAAGATCACATAATTCTAACTATAATTTCTGACAAAATCTTTTTGATTATCTGATTTTTCTTTATACAAAAATATTACGTGAACGCAAAATATCGTCTATTATTGCCTGCAACTCATTGACATACAAAAAGAGAAATAACAAGAGACGGGGCAGTGTGTCTTTAAATCTTATTAATGTGTTGGATAATATGCGTTGATTTTTTGCGTTCCCCTATCAGTATTTTTTTTATATATTTAATATGCCTACAACTTGTCCTTTTAAGTTCATGAAAAGGAGAACCAAAAAGTTAAAAAATAAAAAATACTGTTAAAACCAAAAGCAAATTACGATATATTATAAAACTTTATCTCCCACATGCGCGCGCGCGCGCGTCAGAGAAATAATTGCTTTTATTTTCCAAAACAGTTAAAAACAATTAATTATATATGGACTGTTTTAGATTTAAAATGAACTAATATAAACATATACTCACCCAGCTAGTTGAAAATCTTCCCCTAAGGTGGAGTTAAAGTAGTTTGTGACAACAGGCTCTACGGTGTTGTCATGGTAGGGGAAAGAGAGGGTTTCCTTCCATGGCAATTTGGAAGAGAACCGTTCAGCATGGGCACCAGAATAGCCCCACAAGGAACCGGGTGTTTTAGAAAGACTCAATTTCCTGTGAATGGGGAGCCTAAAGAAGGTGTCCATTTGATTATATGCTTGGCCAATGAGGCATGGATCAACCCCATGGTTGATGACTTGGAAGAAGCCATGGTTCAAGCAAGCTTCCCGTATGAGGTTAGCAGCACGTTGTGTGGCCTCATCGTCCCCTCTTAGGAACCCATCGAGGTCCACCACTGGCGCTTGCAGCTCCTCATGCGCATCCACAAGGTGTTCCATTGGCCAAATGAAGTTCGTGGGCAAGTGGGGCTGCACCCCAAGTGCCTTCTGATTCAGTGCTGACATTAAGAGACCCGAATCCATTTTCAAGTTAACGATGTAGTTTTGATCGATGAAGGAAGAAACGCTTGTTCAAACACAAGCGAATAGTGAGCTTAATTAACTAGACCTGGAGATATAGCACACATATGTGGGTATGGCATGTATTTATATAGGTAGAGTGAGAAACTCTCTTATTTTGGTACTATTTAGCTTTTTCCAAAAAGTTATAATTGCTGTGTGACCTATGAAGCGTGGACACACTATTTGGATGCTCTGTCTAATTGTCATATACATATACGTGTTAGTATCAAATTTTATATAAAACATTAATGATACATGTGTTGGACTTTAACAAAAAAAAAATATAATATAAATAAGATCATTTAAAATTTTAAAAATAAAACAATACATTTATTTTTATTTATTTTAAATTTTTAAATAATTTCTAATATTTAATAAAGAAAATAGACATAAATGAAATTTATATGAATAATATTATATAATAATATATTTTTAAAAAAATTTTGATTATACATATATGTGTTTATGTCTTAGAATTTTTAAATTTTGGTGTATCGACTGGATCTGCATCCATATTGTGTCGTGTCATGTCCTATATGTATATCAGTGTCTGTGTTTTATAGTGTATGACATTCAGCATTCAACATTTCAGCCGTAATATTAAAATTGTTAGTAAAATAAAAGATAGTGGCGGTTCACATAATTGAGGTGATAAATATTAAAAGACATAGAATAGCAATCTTTTTTTTTAAAATGTAACAGCATGTAAGAATTTATCAGCTGGGATGAAAAGGAAGCTAAGCGACAAACAAAAAAAAGCCTTAAAGTGGAATTAGAATAAATCAAAATTTTAAAAAATAATTTTATAGAGAGATTATACAATCTTACGTTCTCGTTCGAACAAGAAATAATTTTATATAAATTCAAATAAACCAAACCCATATAAGTACCATATCTTATGGAGTGAAAAATAAATAGTAATGGAATAAATAAAAAGTAATGTTATTTGCATTTATTTTACCTAGAATATCGTATCATTTATTATTGAAAATAATGAGTTTCTTATTTTAAATTTTTTATTATTTTTAATAGTAGATAATAGATAATTTTTTTTTTTTCTGACGAGGAGAAGATAGCCCCGATTTATTAGGCAGGGCACGGCATCAAATCAAACAAAGCAGCGTTACAAATTGTTTGAGGTGCTTCCTCAATCCAAACATAATCCGAAACAAAGCTAGCCAATTTTGCTAATTCATGAGCCACTCTATTGCCATCTCTCCCAATGTGTTCAACAAAACATGATCTAAATTTCCCCATGCATGATTTGCAGTCCAGGATCAGAAGAACAAAGAGCATGTTGTTAGATACTTGATCACTTAGAGCCTTGGTCACGTCTAAACAATCAGTCTCGGTCTCCAAATCCATGAAGCAAAGGTCGCAAGTATAAATCAATATATATAAATAACATTACTTATAAACTAAGTTGATATGGTATGCCAAGTAAAATGAGTATAAATAACATTACTCATAAACCAAACCCATATATATACTATATCTAATAAAAGATTATTATACATTAAGAGTAAGATGGCGGGGCGTACTTACCATTGTATAATCTTCTGCAAGCCTGCCCATGTTTCGGTGATCAGACACTACAGATTTTTTTTTTAATTATTTTTTCATCAAATGTACCGAGTGTTTGAAATAGCATAGACTTCGATAATGTCATTCGTAGATCGATTACGACCATTAAAAATAGACATTCTCAAGAAAGATACAAAAAAGGAATTCCACCGATGTCTTAGATATTTACTCTGGATGTTAACAATGTATGTAATATGTACAAATAACATTAATTATAGTTGTTGTTGACATTGTACATGCATTACCAAATCCTACCTTGAGTAGGGTCGTCCTGAAGACATTTTAGCTGCAGGCTCACAAATGGGGTGCAACCCAGATGCCTACACCAAAAGTTGACAAAGTGATAATCCAAAAGTTATACATATATCCTGATAAAAAATGAAAGTATACATATATAATAATATTTTAAAAATTAAAAAAATATATTATTATTTAATTATATATTATTATATATAAAAATTTTAAAATAATTAATATAAGAGTCAAATATTTTTATTAATATAAAAATTTATGATTAGATATTTGTATAAAATATTTTTATATTAATCGTGTATCAAAATTAAATTTAATATATTATTAATAGTGTAAAAAATTCTACATTAATACTATATAAAATAAACTTTTTTCTTGACCTCTTTTTTTTTAAAGGATTCTTGACTTTTCATTAATGAGTAAGAAATAAATTTTACTTTTTAAAATGTATCTTGCATTTTAAATGAACCAAATCTATTTTCTTTAATTGAAAAACACATGGATCTAACACGGTATCATTGTATACAGTATAGACCGACTTCATAAGATGTTTCAATAATTAGCATTTCCTAATGTATAATGCAGCCGTCTAATATGTGGCGTGCTTAATATTGACATTCCCTTCTTACTTCGTTTTTCTTTGTATAAATCTTTATTAGTTCTAATGAAAAAGATACGTCAGTTTCGATACCAATATTTTATACTTAGGGCTAGGATTAGACTGCAGGCAGTTAGTGATACAGGTTCACAACAAAATTTTAAGGAAAATATAATTGTACATAAGTTTTAGATATCTCTTTAAACATTTGAAGATTGAAGTTTAAATAACTAAGAATTTTAATTATGTTTCTCATAAATATAGTAAATGTAGTAAGATAATTTATATATGTATGAGAAATCTTAAAAATTCACTACTTACATTATTGACATCTTTACTTATTCATTAATGACTTCACAAATGTCCAAAAGAGTATTAACCATTACTATGTACAAGTAATAGTATTTTTTCCCCTTCCATTCTTGTCTTAAAGGTCAAAATAAAATAAAATAATGTAATCTTTACCTGAATTGTCCTTTCACACACCGATAGGAATTTATAGAACATTTTTTATGAATGAGCATTGTATATGAACATTTTTATAAGAACATTTTACGAAGAGTGAGCATGGTATATGGATCTAACTAACTTTTGATATAATATTTACGAAAATGCAAAATAAAAATGTTTTTGTATCCAAATAATCATATATATTTTAAAGCGATAATTTGATCGCTCGCAAGGGGTGGGGTTGCATGTTCTCGAGGGACCCCCTTTGGGGTGTGAGAGAATCCATCTTGAAGATGATGGTAGGTGGAAAGATTGTTGCATAAATATAAATATAATACTTTATATTTTAATAAATTTATAACAAAATTAAATTTAATTAATTTTATTTAACATATATTTTTTTAACTTTAAACTTTATTAATTAGATTGTAAGTATATATAAATATCAAACATTAAATTTATATCATATAAGTATTTTTCAAATGCATTGTCTCTTTTTTTTAATTGAAATCATAGGTATTTTTTCACTAGAACAATTATATTCAAATCTTTAGAAATATATAACAGTATAATTTTTTCATCACTAATTATTCTTTATTCAAAGCTTAAACTCTAGATTACTTAATTAAAAAAAAAAAAGAAAGGAAGAAGAGAGGAAGATATGTCATTCTAACCCACCACGAGTTTGTTGGAGTCTCACTTTTGAGTTGTACTCAATGTTAAAAAATAAGAGTATCCACGGCACGAATTGAAAAGACAACGTCAAGGATTTGGTTAATGTAAAAAGTCAAAAAAGATGTTGACCCAGAAATGTCACGTCCATACTTTTCGAATGCCAATTACAAATGTTGTCCTGAAAGTGACAGCCAGTAATGAAAATGGCACGCAGAATTCATCTAAGATAAAGGGTGCTGGGAAAATTAGATCTTCAAAAAATAATGATCAAAGCATTTTTGGGTTTTTCAACGCAATAATCATAATTTTTCTTCGGGCAACCAATAAAAGTTTTCTGCGACTTTTATGCATGTTCTTAAAAAAAAAAAATTGGGTTTGACGGACAACTGTGAGTTAAAATGTACAAGTGCACACCTGTCGGTAATGGTTTGCTAAAATGCTGTATTTATGGATAGAGGTGAATCCTGTATTTTAAGTTTCAGGAGCCAAGACTTCAGAGTAAACATTCTTCTTCTTTTGTTTTTATTTTTTTTTCTTTTTCGGTGAAGGACTTCATAGTAAATATACGTCTTAAGATATTAACATTTTTTAAAAAATTAAATTAACTATCGCTACTATAAACATAAGAAATAAAATAAATTCAAATCATAACAAATTTGAAATATTCATATATATGAAATATAATTGAATATAAAACAATTAATGACATACACATCTATTTTTTAAGTTGTACTCAATAATGTGGCTTCATATATAAAGGTCGTCTATCATCATATTTATAGTAAATTTTCTGGAAAGTTTCTTTTTGATGCAAATTAGCATATAATTTGTTAAAAAAATATAATATTTCATCTTATTCCTCAACCTTCTATTTTAATAATTTTTTTAGCTAAAAAGTCACACTCACTAATTGTTAATATAGGAATATGTAACCAATATTTGAATAGTTCAAGTAATTTGATATTATTTACATCTTTTAAGCAAGTTTTGAAATTCTAATTTAAAAAAAAAATAGTGTTGCAAGAGTTTAACATTATAATGAATTGACAAATATCAAACTAGATTAATTAAATTCCAATGAATATAATAAGATGCACAAAGAAAATTAAATAATATAACACATGTAAAGATAATTCTTTTTTGTGTTTGTAATTTTCAAAATTTATACAAGCAAACAAACAATAGAGGAAAAAAAAACATTCGAAAAATGAGAAAGTGACCAACTTGCACTTAAACTGAAAATGTAATCTGAATTTATGACTTTATGTGGGTTATATTTTATCTAGGGTGTTTTCTTTTTATATGGTATTTGGATGGAAATCCGATTTTACTACAAATAAAAAATAAAATATTATTTTAATTGAATTCGGAATTTTCGAATTTACCTTTTCTAAAATCGAAAATTCCGATTTTGTCAGATTCTATATCAGCGTAAATTCCTCCCAATTCTTATATTTTGGTATATATACAATTCAAATACCATATAACAAATAAAATCCCTTCTATCTACTGCTAGTAATTCCTCGAAAGAAAAAGTGATTGACTATTAAAGTCAGAACTCATAAATAAAATTAAATTCTTGTCTTATAATTTTTTTAAAAAGATGAATACACATAAACTCCGAATAAATAATACCAAAAGAAAAAAATAATAATGGATACAATTAAAAAAATGGAACAACAAAGAAATTAAAAGAAAAAATATAAGTTATCACTTTTACCAGTAAATTAAATTAGCGTTTTAGAGAACACAATGAGGGGAGAAGGGGAGAAGACTGAGAAGGTGGAGATATCGGAGTCAAGGAAGAAGAGAGACTTGAGAGAGAGTAGAATGAAGTTAGAGCTGCAAAGAAGGATGAGGGATTTTAGGATATTTTTGCAAAAAAAAAAAAGGAAGGATTGGTATATGTGTGATAATCCACGTAAACAAGGCTATGTATATTGCTAGCATAAAGTATTTGCCTTCAAATTTTGGATTACAAGTAATGATATCCAACTAAATAAAATAATATTATAGTCCATATAATTTAAAATTATATTATCAATAATTTAGATGGATTATCTAATATTAACTCCTTTTTAACTTTGTTGTCAACAAACTTTTTTTTTTCGCGGGGAGCGTTTCTAACTTCAAACTTGAATAAAATAATTCATAAACTAGTTTGATTTTTGGCTGTCCCAATTCCCATTATTGGTTGTTACAAGCAGGCCCATAAAGCGTTCACTTGACAAATCAATATCATTTATGCGAATAATTTTCTGACTAATGATATTAAGTAACTCATCATCATCTCATTCAAAATGCCCTTTCTCTTTGGGTTTGGCAACAACTTGCCCTTTCGTTCTGGGCTGCCGATTCCAGGCTTACTATTGAATAATATATCGTTCTAAAAGTATACGAATGAGGATCATTTTTGGACCAGTCATTGTTTTGTTTTGAAAATTTAGGTGAATTCTCGAGGTTGTGTTTTGACACATCAAGTATTTGACATTTTTTTTTCCTATTTTAACTGTTACAATCATATCTCAGAATCTCAAATCGAAGAATGGTCCTGACTTCATAGAATTGTCTCTTCAAAACAAATTACGGGTACTCAAAATCCGATATATGTTGCAAAGCACGCGTATTCTTTTAGTCTGATAGCAATTTTAGTCTGACAAGTGATGAACCAGTGACCAAGCACAAACTGATTAAATGCCATATTCAATGGCCCCAACTCTGTATAATAGCTGGGCCGAGATGCTTGAAAAAAGAAAGTAGAATAACACAGTGATTCAATAAATAGATTTAGAAAGATTAATTATGTTGGAATGCTTTTATGGCTGAATTGTGGAATAGGTGGAGCTTCTGGTATTCGTGTTCTGGTGCATGATTTTGGGGCTTTCGTGTTTTTAGAGCAGGGGCGTTGACGTTGGAATTTAAAACTCGATACGTGAATAATACTCATTCAGTCATTCTTAGGAGTTGGTGGTGATCTGCAGGATTCGTTCCTGATTTTGCGCTTTGTCATGCCTATATGTGGCTCTACTTTCGTGATCCACATGTGGGGTGGGTGTTTTGGACTTGGTCAACCTTGAGATTTAGGTGGAGGGGCTCATTGGCTTGCTTGGGAATTTTTTCTTCAATGCAACAAATAGGTGTAATCAGTTTTTCTGCCTTGCTTAATATTTTGAACCATGTACTCTCGCTCCTCACCAGTCTTTTGGTGAGTTTTGGAGCCTGTTAATGATACCTATCAAAAAAAAAAAAAAAGGATTAATTATGTTGGTACCCCTTCGCGCATATAGTTAACTTCACTTACATTGAATTGACATAAAATATTATAGTTCCATACAACACAGTTATTTTCTTTATAAGAATATTTGCCAATGAAATCACTTTTAGTAATCTTATTACTTCTCTCCTTTTGCTCGTTGTAATTTATTAATGACTTTTTTCATTATTCTTTCTTGATTATTGATGAATTCTTAGTATTAGAAAAAACAGATAAGGGCTCTTGCGAAGGATCTTAGATCTCTATGGCAGGGACTAGAACCTCGTCTAGCAACACACTTGCAGAAAGGGAATTTTGGCGCTAACACAATGGTAAATAGGGATATTCGCGATCCTGTTTGATTTGATTTTGGACAAAATTTCAACCAAACCAAACCAAACCAATCGGTTCTTATATAAGATCATCTAATTGGTTTGGATTCATTCTATCCAACCGAACTAAATTGAACCAAATTTAAATGGTTTGGTTCGATTCAATTTTCAATTTTTAAATAACAAGATTTGTTAACTAAGACTAAAGTTATTGTCTCTCCAACAGGGGAAAAAATAAAAAAGAAAAATAACCTATGCAAACACTTTAAAACGCTTCTTGTAGTTTAGTAGCACCACTTAGCTTTGGACTTTTTAGGCCCCTAGTTTATAAAATGCTATCTGCATACCATTTTTTTTGTTAGAGCAAAATATTAGGTTGAAGGAAAGGTATATTCCAATCAAGGGTTAAAGTTTATTTTTGAATTTATTAAACACTTGTATTTATAGATCACTCACAAATAGGAGAAAATTAGAAATCGATCTAAGTCAAAATGATATATAAATAGAAGATTGACTAGGTAATTAAGTCAACCCCCATTAGCATGCTATCTACTTATACTAATTATTTCATTTCAGAATTATTTTTTTAAAATTAAAATTTAATACTAAATATAAGATGCATTCTTCAGTGAAGGTGGTAGTCAAATCTTCACCTAAAGATTTGTATACCTTTTTATATAATTTTGTTGCAATAATAATAATGTGCACAGTGTGGACCGCATGGTTAAGGCTTGCGTCTCTTTCATGCCCTCAGGCTCCAGTGGATGGGTTCGACACTCACGAACCAGGTTTTGTCTTTGTATACACACTAAAAAAAATTGTGATACACATTGTAATAAACATCATTAACAATAGATAAAAATTTATATATTCATCATTAAAATTAATAGTTACTAATATATTCTCATAATATTTAAGTAAAATTTTAATAAAATATTATTTATTTTTCTACCTTCATCTCTTTCTTTAGTACCATAATAAAAGAAAATCTTAAAATTAAAGTGAAACACATGCATAATATCTATTTACAAATTATTTTGTTTGTGTTTAATATACTTAATCCCTATAAAATATATATAAAAAATTCAATTTTTTATCCTACCCTCATACTATTTAATTTAATTATATTTTATGTAAAACTTTCAAGCTCATGTATATAATAATATAAACAATTCTTAATATTACATGATAAAATACATAAATTTGTAAAATATCACAAAATACGTCTTTATGTATAACTAATTTAAGATGAAATTATCAAAATAAAAAGTTTAATTGTGATATCATTTTACTTGATAATTGTGGATTATCATTTGAAACTATTGAAAAATAAAATCCTATATGAAGATTTATATTAAAAACTAATTAGACATGAATTGCAATATATAAATTAGAAAGAATTTATATAATAAGATTTTTATATTTAAAAATGAAAAATACAATCATTAAAAATATAAATTTATATAAATTTTATTTATCATTATAAAAAATTAAAGACCCAAAAATTCAATTTAATTAGTTATATATACATTATAATGATTGTTAGTTAATGGTTAAAATAAAATAAGAATAAGATATTAAATTTCTTAGCCTTTGTCACAAAAAAAAGATATTAAATTTAATTAAAAGAATTAAATATACATATATTATTGTAACATTTTTTACAATTTCTTATGTAAACAATTATTAAATAAAAACTGAAAAAAAAGTTGAAAACTACAAAAAACAAAAAAAAGCATGTGAGGATTGAAAACAGCACCTCACAATCGTTGCGAAGCAAAGACCCGCGTGCTCACCATTCAAGCCACATCGCGTGTCTAGTTCTATTGGTTCGTTGAAAATATATTAAAAGCAATGCAAATCTTCAGGTGAAGATTTGACCATCATTTGCACCAAAAAATGACCCTAAATATAATACTTTTTCATATAAAAATACAATAAATCTATTTCAGCTTGATACATACTATCTCAATGATCACACTCACATTAATCTACGGCGGTTCTAAGGTATCTATACAATATGGATTGAAAGGACATTTTAATTTCAATTTTTTAAGATGTCCTTCCAATGTGCTGAGACGTAATAAATCCAAACCAATCTAGTCAACGAAAACTTAGAAAAAGTGCATTTAATCTTTATAACTCAACATGCAGAAACATGAATTTCATCAACCTTACAAACTTCAATCGGTGTTATGAATGAATTTTAATATTCAACAACCCCAAGAGAAAACAAACAAACAAACAAACAAACAGAAAAACAGAAAATCGGTTTCGAACTTTCTATGCACACCAAAATATATAAATGCGCAGGACACACTGTTTTTTCTACAAAAAGATGAAACAGTCCAAGGAGATAAGAGGATTGTCAATGTCCTCCATCAGATCCAACTCCATATCATGGTTAGACAGCACATCTTTGATCACGGTTTCATCAATCTTAGATCCAACTCTAAGAGTGCGAGTCGCTCGATGCCTCAAACCAGAATATTGAAGCCTCCCTAAACTACTGTTGTTTGGACTCGTAGCTTTAACACCCTCTTTTCTCAAAGAAGACGAAACAGAACGAGACTGAACTGCACTAACCTTCGGGCTAATATTCATACGCTTCGAAACGCTAGTGTCCATGGTCGTGGCAGCCAAAGAACTTCCGTATTTGTCTCCTCCATTGCAGAACCTCCTGCTCGGAGATGGTGACCCTAGCATTCTAACAGGCCTCTCCGCTTGTTCCTTTCGGAAACTCTTCTGCCTCGTTAGATTGGTTGGTGAGTTTGACCGCACTCTTTTCTGTGGCATCGTGGAAAACGACCCAGCAACCTTATGTGGTGGAGAATGCTGCTTCAATATTGGTGGTGCCAAACCGGCTTTAGATGGTGATGGGTTTATGTTGTTCTTAGGTTGATATTCAGGTTTAGGTTTAGTGTTCATCAAGGAAAGAGATGCGTCCCTGAGCGAGTTGATGCGTGTGATGTGTGGGTTGTCTTTGTAACAAGACCATAGGAACTCGTTGGAGAAGGATCTGTCCTTGGAGGTCAAGGTTGCCAAGGAAGCACTTGACAAAGAGGAGGTAGAAGAGATGGTGTTGGAAGTGGTAGTGCATGTGAATGATGAAATGGAAGAAGTGGATGAGGTAGGAGAAGGAGGAGAAGGTGAGATTTTGAATTTTGAAGGACGAGGAATAATTGTTGGGGGAGTTGGTGATAGTGGTAGTGGCGGAGCTTGCGAGATGACAAGCTTGCCTTGAACATGGTTGAACAACTGATGATGGTGGTGTTCTTCGAGGGAATTTTTGTTGTCGGGTCTGCATTTGCTAATGCAACAACCCATTTGATTAGTATAGCGGTTGAGAATCTAGCAAGGTAGGAAAGGTGGGTGAGGGATTTAAGAAGAAGAAGAAGAAGAAGGGTTGATGGATAAGTATAATATAGCATTTTGGAAGTTGTAAGTTTGAAAAAAGGAAGGGAAAGTAGAGGAGTATGTCTTTTGCTTTTGGTCTTTTTTTTTTTCAAAAAAACCTTTTGCGGAGTGTGTGTGTTTGAATTTGGTTGCCGGGGATGGGTTCCGTTGTATAACGGTTATGTATGGAGATGGTGGCGGTGGCTGTTATCATGACTAGCATTTTTGAGTGCGCAGAGACGTCAAGGTGGGGTCTATTTTTTTTTTCCCTGGTCAATAGGTAGGGTCTGCAGTGCCACAGACTTTTGGGCCACTCCACCTGCTTGTTGCTCTACGGGCTCTCATACAATTAAAGCTCAGACCCAGTAGAGATTGATTATTTGATTTTTTTATGGCCTGTGCCTTGTAGCTAACGACCAAAATCTGGTAGCTCCAGCCGTTTATTGCTGAAGTTTTGGGCTAAGATCCAAAATCAAGATTGAGCCGCAATAAAAAAAATAGAAAAGGTTGAGATTTGGGGCTAATCCGTTTACCAGGGCCCTTGACGAACATCAACAAAATTGTTTACAGGACCCACAAAAAATTGAAATCTATTCATTACCCAAAAACTCTTTTTTGGTCGCTATAACCCAAAAACTGGTATGCTATTCCTTTCTGTTTTTTCTGGGGAAATGCTTGATGACCCAAGTAATGTTTCACAATGATCCAAAACCGAGAAGCTCCATTCCACGGAGGACCAAAATAGCCAATGAAAAGAAAAGAGAGGGGGAATTCCCACCTGAAGGTGTCTCTCAAAACGAAAGAAGGAAAAGAAGAGAAAAAAGAGGAGGAGGAGGTGGAGGAGGCAGAGGAACAGAAAAAGGAGGAGGGGGGGTGGGGGACTCTGAACTGTATAATATAACAGTAATGATAAAAAATAAAAATGTTATATCTTAGAATTTAAAAGTATTTAATATATTCGACAAGAAGAATGTAAGTATTTAATTTTTTTCGAGTGATTAGAAAGATACTTAGCTATTTAGGAGGAGAATATAAAATTATTATATTATGGGTTTTTCTCGTTTTTGAATTAAAATATTTCCACTTTTGGTTTTTTAACAGGTGTCCTCAAGACACTAATTAGGAAAAATCTAATAATATAAGTGATTAATAGAGACATAAAGATCCGTTCATTAGTTAGTGCTTATCCTTGGGATGCATCCCTCGCGATGTTGAGAGTGGAATTGAAAAGGGAGACAAATGATAGTTATTGGCTTCATACTGGTTTTGCAATTGCTTTTTTGGATGCTGCAATCTTTTGGTTTCTATTATGGCTGTGCTGCTTTGGTGGTGTTTGTGGTGCACCACCAGGGTGGTTGAATGCCCTGTCTCTTCTGCCTTTGGTTGCAGCAATGTTTGTTGGTTCCCATGTTCTGTTTTGCCTTGGATCCTTTTGGTCAGGCTCTTTCCTGTATGGATTCTATCTTGTGGGTTCGTTCTTCGGGAGAGCCTTCTTTGAGCCTTTTTGTATCTTGGAAGTTATCATGTTTTAATGCAGGCGGATGTGTTTCTCTTCCTGACTGAGAATGTTGGTGTTTTGCTCTGAGGATTTGGATTGGCTTGCAATCACTACGTTCTTTTAATATTGCCTTCTATGAAACTATAATGCATGAATACTTTAAAATAATTGTCGTATATGTACTTATCGTACAAAATATATATTGTATCAGATACTTTATAAATATTTTTAAATATTCCTAGTTACATTTTATATGTTTCTTTTTACTTTTATTTTTTTGGAAATTTTAAAACAATATAAATGGTAATTCTATAATAATAAACAAATAAAAGCATGTCATTATGCATATACTTACATTGAGATATTTGAAATAATAGACTTTATGGTTTTTTTTATAATAATTTTGTATTTAATTTATATATTTTTTATTATATTTAATGAAATTATATATATATTATTGTATCGTCTCCTACCTACCTATATCCTAATTTTTTCAAAAATATTGTATTCCATACCGTACTTGTATCGTATCGGATACTTATGCCTGTATCCATGCATCATAGCTACGGAGTCAATCTTCCACTTTTCACATAGCGCTGGATGGGGAATCAAGGTCTTATATTTGGTGTGACTGGTAATTTTATCAGCTCACTTCATTTGTGGTAGTTTGGTGGTTCAAAGCTTTTATGCAGCATCGATCTCTTCATTTGTAAATTGCTGGAACTCTATAGGAATTATTTTCTAGAGTAGTTTTTGCAGCTTGCAGGGTGCAATGTTGTTGGTAGGCTAGCTTGGTATGTTTATTTGGTCTTTTGTCCTTGTAATAGTTGGCTAGCTGTATATGGGGGGGGGGGGGTTCGAATGGTGTTGGGTTGTGGTTTATGCCTTTTGTTGTTCTTGTCTTTTTTTTCCATTTTGTTAGTGCACTTTATTGTTCATGTCTTAGATCTAGCTTTTGCTTCCCACCTTGTTCTATGTGGGTTGAGCCTCTCGTATAAACTATCGAAAGAGGAAACAAAAGATATAATGAATCTAGGCGACGTTTATAATGGTCCAGGCTCATTCTGGTGTACCAAGATTTTGAAGCCATTAAGATAACAATAAAAATATTGTAATGATTTGGATTTTGTGTGATAAATCTTACATAGTAATGATATGTGAACAACCATCCATGCATTGCAGGTCATCAGGTTACATTGTTTATTAAATTAAAAATGGATCAGTGTGAAATGAAAAAAAACGAGCATTATCCCACCCTCAATCTAGTTTCCTCTTTTACCCAACTTTTCTTTCTCCCTTGGTGTTCTTCACCCAGATGAATCCCTAGACACCCTCCCTTTTCAAACAGCCACCAACCTGCTACCCTTACTGGCTATGGCATTGGAGATAAGGGAGATTTCAAAAGCATATTTTAATGGATATTATATTATGGCTTTCTATAGAATCTAACATTTGGATAAGCATTAGCAATTACATAGAATGAGAAAGGCAAGAAAATGAACCCAAAAAACAATAGAAACAAAGATTAAGAAAATAATAAACCAGATCTAGTGGTTGCAGTTGATGGTGTGGTGCTGTGCTGTGCTGGGGTTGCGATGGAAGAAGTAACTAGGTTGTTGCCCGCATCATGAGGGAGAATGGGGGGGTCGTGGGTGGCTATTCGCGAAGGTCCGGTGGTCTGTGGTGGTTGGAACAGGGTTGCCCGCAGGGGTTTCGACCGCGGTGGTGGGGCTTTTGCCACAGGGGCTTGCAGCTTGCTATGAAGGGGGAAGGAACCTAGCATTGTGGAAAGCTTTCTCAGGTCTCCAGGGCGTGGTGCTTCCGTAAGCTATGGCTGAGGACTTGAAAAAAATAAAAAATAATTTATTAATTCCCACTATTCTTTCTTGGCACAATGAACTCTCACAGTGACTGTGATCATGGTTTATCAATTCATGGAACCCATTTTATCATATCAATTCATTTGTTCTTATTACTTTTATACTTATACAGATGAAAAATTGATGCTACATCTCAATTCATTCTTTTAATTTAGTTTCTGTGATTCCTTGTAATTTGTGTTAGTTATTGGTTTTGATGATGATTCTACTATAATAGTTTTTGAGATTCCTTGGCTTGAATGTTGAAAGAAGAATGTATAGATAAGACAAGTCGGAGGAAGGAATTTGAGGAGAGAGAAGAATGGTGGTTGAAAGGGTAAATTAAAAATAAAGAGCTGGTTAATTTGTCATTATATAGCATAAAATAAAAAATGACCGTTTGCTCACCGGCCAAAAATCTGGTACACCAGTGTACCGGGATTTAGCCTGAACCATTGCAAATGTCGCCATGAATCTAACCTTAAAATTGTCCATATAGCTTGTGCAGTTGTGCATTTTTTTTTTTTTTTGGGTACATTCTACAGTTTTACTACAGTCAAAACCTTATTCGTACCAACTAGTTGTAATGGCATTTTTTCTTTCTTTCTTTTGTGCTAAAACTATTCTGAGTATGCCTGAAAATGTAAATGAAGAGAGAGAAAGAAAAGGGGGAAGATGGGGTAATCAATTATCCTGCAGCCGCAGCGAACAACACCATCATCATCCTGGTTGGAAAATGGGAACTCACTTCCGGATAACTCATCAGCTGAATTCAGATTAGCATTGAGTTACTAATAATATCAATCCGCCATCACCGAATTCAATTCTATACAACACAATTGCCCCGGATGGGAAACATGCCTTGGAAAAATGACTAGGAAAGAATATACAGAGAATCATTCACTTAACAAATTTATTCATACATAAAGACATATAACATCATACCAATCAACGGGGAAGGAAAAGACTCCATTCCCAGTGATATCATTCTCAATCCTGTCCTGCCTCTTCCTTGGATTCAGTTTGACAATACAACACCAACTACGCCAGATTAAACACATTTATGCTGATATGCAATAGGCTTAACACAAAAACAAACAAACACATACATTATATATATATAGTTAATTACGGCTACTTACTATTTCAGCATAACGTAGGCAAATCGGCAATAACTAATTATTCGGTAGAGGAGGGTTTCCAGATGTCACTGATGTCACTGACAATCTGCTTGAGCACAGCTCCCCTTTTGGGAGGCATCATGCGTCTTGGGCTCCTCAAAGTTGCAGTGCCAGTACCACCAGTGGATCCGTTGGAGGCCCCAGGTTGTGGTTCTCCTGTGGGTCGATGATCACGCCGGTTGGTCTCGCTCATCCTTGCTTGGTGCAAAGCTCACAACCCAAAACCAGCAACACAGATGAGGTGAGCAACTGTGTGTGTTGTGATGAATCTTTGTGGAACCTTATCCTCTAATAACTTCCCAAGAGCTGGGGGTAAAAGGGACTAAACTTCGTACTGCAAACTTCGTACTTCGTTTTGGGATGAAGGTGTAGGGATTCCCCTCTTGTCTGGTTCCACCACAACTTGTTGATTTTTCGATGCATGTCCAAGTGCAATGTAAAAGACAGAGGGAGGCAAAGGAAAGGCGACCCCATTGTCCGTGGGGCGTCCACACTTTGTCCGCAACTGAAAATGAAGCCAGTTCGTCCAACATGGTTGGCTAAAAATAGATTAAATTAATATGTGAATTCCTACTTTATCAAAAATTTAAATACGTTCCTACACTCTGAAAGTTTATAATTGAATTCTTTGATTTACAAAATAATTGTAATTGGGTCTTTGGACATAAATATTTATTAGAAATCTGTCAAAGAAAATAGAATATTCTTAAAATTTAACTCAACATATAAATAACAAATAAAATAACATCTTAATAATTCATTTGTATTGACAAATTTTTTAAATATGTTTGTATCCAGGGACTCAATTACAAACACTTTATAAATTTAGGGATCTTATAACAAATTTTTAAACTATAAGAATCTATTTCAATTATCCTAAAAAGTTCAGGGATTTATAGATTAATTTAATTCTTTTCTATTTTTTTGGGGGTAGAATCTTTTTCTAATGATTAGTTCAATTTATAATTTATTTTATGTTTATTGTATTATTAAAATTAAAGAAAATGTTTTTTAACCCATACGGTATAGGCATTAAATAAACATCTTAATTATAAGAGTTGGATTGGTATGAAAATATTTGTGTATCAAAATAAGATAGATATATTATATATTTATGTGAATGAAGTATGGTATTTAATGCTGAATTGCAAAATTCATGTGTAAATAAAAAAGAGCAATGTTATAAAAAAAAAAGTTGTTAAATGAAATAAACTACTAAAGATTACTTATTTTAATAATTAATATATATGCCGCATTATTGTAGAGTTAAAATTCTTTTAAACAAAATACTCTCTAACATATTTCACTATAAAAAAATTAGCAATAATTAACTATGTATTATTTTCATTGTTAAAAATGTTAAAGAATCAATAAATCATACCAATAAAAAAATGAAAGTAAAATACTGGTCAGATGAAGCACTTTTGGGGATGTTTAGTTGGTTTTTTTATTTTAATTATCAACTGATATTTAATTTATTATTTATAACTATACATAACAATTTATTTTTAATATTTTTGTTTCTAAAATTTTGTAAATATATAAAATAATAAATATTTTCATCATTTCCTTTAAAAAATAAAATTAAATAAAATATTTTTATAATTATTAATAAACATATATTGTATAAAAATAAAAAGAAAAACAAATCACAC
Source organism: Pterocarpus macrocarpus (assembly GCA_031439585.1). NCBI lineage: Eukaryota > Viridiplantae > Streptophyta > Magnoliopsida > Fabales > Fabaceae > Pterocarpus > Pterocarpus macrocarpus. The sequence continues at coordinate 10,222,006 of CM062519.1, forward strand.
ACCGCTTTAATTTTTTCTTTTTATAAACCATTTTGTGAAAATCAACAACTGCCTTACTAAACTATGATTCTGAGTGCTAAATCAGCATTATAATAATGGGAAACGATTACCAGCATATAACTAAGGCAGTAAGGCTTATTTTATCGCACAATCTATGCAGGCGAATTATTAGCACGATTGAATATGGTTGAACCAGGTACTATGTCAACATTCAAAAATTGTATTAGAATTACTGATTGGTTATATACTAGACAGCTGGTACTCCCAAACATATATCAATCGGACAAGCACTACTCCCATCTTCGATCACATGAAAAAAAAAAAAAATTGAATGCTCTAAAGTGATAAAATTTGTAAAATAAAAAAGTGAGAGGTTAACAATTCTTAGATCAATAACTTTTATTATGAGATGAGACTCATTAAGTAATTTAAGGGTTATTAATTCTTCAATTACTCACTTTATAAGTTTTTTCATTTTAGAGAATATAAATTAAAAAAAAAAAGATGTAGTAGCAATACTAGCAAACACATATCAATCGGATCTACCGAAAAAAACAAAAAAAAAAAAAGACACATATCAATCGGACAAGCACTCCATTAATGCATCTAAAAATATCTTATGTGGATGGTATCAAAACTATGCCTAAAAAGAAAATACACAAACAGCTATGAAATCAGATTAGACTCACTCCCCCAAGGGCTTAGACCGATGTAAGTGTGACGGTCAGGAACAGGAAGAGAGCATAGTGATGTCAGCGAGCTTGCGCCATCAAAGAGTGCTATCTCAATGGCGACAAAAAGAAAATCACGATAGTCGATGACAGCCCACGTTGTCTAGTAAAAATATCATATTTAAAAATAGCACTTATTGGCTAAACTTATAAAATATTCGTAATATATATATTTTTTTCACTTCTTTGAACAATGCATGTAGCTAAAGTGCTGAACACGCAATTGGTAGTGACAACTTACAAATATTTAAATCATATATTTCAACTACCTAGGGTATTTGTGAGGCTAACAAAAGGAAGGTAGCGTACCATAACCGCGTTAAATATACCATCATAGAGGCATCTTCACCTAATCACATTAAATATTAATATTCTTTCTTTGTAATTTTCGGTCTTTAACTAAGTATATTCCCTTACATACTGTTACGATTACAAGAAATTTTTAATAATTATTTTTTTTCAAAATTTAAACTTGTTTTTTCTTTTTGAAAGAGCAACACTACTCACTTATCACGGTGGCAATTCGTTGTTCGTGATTTAATTTTGATTAAAATATTTGTATAATTGTGTTACTTACATCATTTCATAACATGTATTAATAATTTTTTTTCCCAAAAAAAAAAAAAATTACTTTCCAAGAAAGATTGAATATGAGCAATATCTCAATTTGTAATCAGATTTAAGTTTTTGTTTTTTTAATTTCTTGACAGTAATCCAAATCAAGATTTTCCAAATTGAGTAACTATTCACTTTGAATTAGTAAATATCTCATAATCGGGTTCTTTGAACACCAAGGAGATAAGAGGAATGAGCCAACCAAGATCAAATAATATAACAATAAGAATGGAGTAAGAGCAATAATTGAAATTTCTCTTTTTTATTGAATAATATTTCTCTTTAATTATAATAGTATTTTCTCTCTCTAACTTCTCTCTAAAATCAAGGATGTGTTCGGTAATAGGGATAAAATTGGGAGTGAAATTGTTATAAAAGAATTTCAAGTGTAATTTTATATATAAAATTTATCTATAAAATTTTTACTCTATATTTTTACCTTTATATCAAACACGTACCAAGAATAAATATATGCTTATCTAATAAATAGTATCACCTCCTATTTATAAGTATGTAAGGAATATAATTAGGGATTAATTGGGGTATACTGATAGTGTAAAATTTTTTTATACTGTCATCCAATCAAAATCTTTTATTTGCATGACCATTCAAGTAGTGGGTAGTTATATCAAAGACTTTTGCTGATGTGGCAATATATGATTGGATGTCTGTGTAAAAAAAATTTACACTGACAGTATATTCAAATTAAATCCATATAATTATCTTTTTCTATTTTAAATAATTGGATTCAGATGACACTTTTTAATTAGTTTTCAATCATTGGTCTATATGTCTTTGAAAATAGGTCTGGTCCACTTTATCGATTGCCTTTAGTGCCTCAGATGTCTCTCTAGAGCCCCTCATCTCTCACGCCTCTTTGGATCTCCCCATTCTTTGGCGCCTCTAGCTCTTCCTCTAGAGTGCCATGTCTTTAGCGCCTGTGGCTCCTCGTCTAGAGCAGCCCATTTCTAGCGCCTTTGGCTTCTCCGTTAGAGCACTCCATCTCTAGCGCCTCTAGAGGTGGCTTCAAAACAGTAAACGAATCTTTCATTTATTTGAGAAAATCAAATGAAATCATGTCTATATAGGTTGAACTTGCTATGAACGAATTCAAGCAGAAGGGTAACAAGGATCACATGCGCGGCTTGTAGAGTAATACTTACAGTTTATCTTATAATGCATCTTGTAATGATGATATTTTGTCTCCTAAAAGGTGGAGTACCTAAAATTTCCTCCATAATCTTGTTTCCAAAATGGTGTAACGATAATTTCAAGCTGGGCCAACTTACCCTCTGTTTGAATTATTTGGAAGTGTAACGGTCATGTATGTATGATAATGCATATCATTGCATCTTTCCAAAAAGATTAAGCATGATTTAATACTTAATACGTTCCCTAACAAATTCAACTTTTTATTTGGGAATTAAAAGGATCATACTTCTAATCGCATAGTTAAGAAAGCTTTGATGGTAAGAATCAATTAGGTATCAAAGATTTAAAGACGAAGGCAATTTAAAAGTTTTATATCTCTAACCCAATCAGTTATAAACTTACTTGTTACACTTTAATTTTGCATCTTCCATTTCGGCCTTTATTTTTTGTGTGAGATATATATTCTTAAATTCGAATTTATGGTCTCAAGATATCTAATTTATTGGATCCCTAGCTAAATCATGGGTGTTCAGATTTTCTATGTATTAACAGTTTTCTTGATAAAGGATTGCCTATTAATCTAGAAAGATACAATTTATCATGTAAGTTTTCTTAAAAGATATCATGATTTCTCTTATAATTCTAACAATTTTATTATCATAGATTTCCCTTTTTTTCTTCTCTGGCATGAACAGATCTCCATCTTAATGTACATACATACATTAATGAGACTGAAAAGAGCTTGATAAGCCTTAGAGCTTAATTATTCGTTAGAAGAACCGAGATGCTCACCTATGCCTCAAAGAAATTCCGCTAGTCCACCCTGCCTTGTTATTCTTGCTTTCTCTATTCAATGTATTTCTTGTTATAAAATGATTGAGATTAATTATATTTGTCATAGTCACAGATGTTTCATGTGGAACGAATTGGATAAGTGAAAGACCACTTTCGGAGGTATGCGGATACAGGACTGGGACGAGAATCAATAATATTATTATCTTTCTTTGTCGTCCTCTTTCTTTGTCATTTTCTCTGTGAAGCATGCATGTAGTTGAATTGTTATTATATACGAGACACAATAGAGAGATTAATTATTTCTTCCTTTTTTGTTTTTTCAATTTGAAGAGGAAGGAAAAGAAGACACTTGCAGATTGAATAGTAATTAATATCCAATCAAGAATAATTCCTATTGATTTAAGGCTGCGAAACAGATTCGATCTTTCCAGCCATATCATCGCCGAGCCTACCACAAACGGAGTTCACGGAATCAAAAGATAGGTCAGGAGTCCCGCAAACAGACCACGAGATTCCCAGAAAAGAGGCTACACACTGCTTTTAATTATTTATGTTCTGTCATCATCATCATGACTTATACTTCCGTTTCCCAATTTCCTCACAAAAGCATAAATTATGTCCTTCAATCCTATGCTATTTTTCAACCGATTTTGTGGGTTTTGGTTGGCCTATTACTGGCACGCAATTCGGTTTTGCAGATACTCCTTGAATTATAAGTTAGGACCTGTATAGCTCCTAGCAATTTTGGAGTCTAGTTAAAAGTTGAGGAAATAGTAATTGCACGTGAGATTTGTGTCTCTTTCTAAGACCGTGACCTACAACTAGCCCCAGCTCATCTTATCCAATACCTCAATACTGCAATTATCTATATATGCAGAATGCAGTATGCACGACTTAATAATTTTCTAACAAACCAAATTCCAATATTTGAAATAATAGAAACAATATTAAAAAAGAGAGTAATGTGTTGACGATAATCGAAAAAAAACTATGGAGAACAAAAAATTAAATATAAAAGGATTAGAGTTTAATTGGTATATAATGACAATATAAAATAATTTTATACTGTCAACCAATAGAAATAGAAGAAAATGAGAAATTATAGTGAATCCCTCGTTATAATAGTTTAAAGGATTAACATTTGATAGTTTTCTTTCACACATATGTGCTCTATAATTAAGAGAGAAAATGTAAGATAAATAAAATTTAGTTTTGATATGGAATGTTATTTAAATTTGGGATAAAAGCAAATTTCCAGAGATGAAATACAAATTGCGACAAATAATCACTCTCGTTTCACTTTATTCTTTATTCGATCGTCAAGGAGGTGCAGCATAACGATTCCACTCCCCGTCTTCATATCTCCAAGGCACGACAACTTTAATATTACGATTTGAGTTTCACCTGATCCTGACGAGTTGCTTATTTCATCTGCTACTGGCAAAGTGCACCCTTTGTTTCGTTTCCATAATTGCCCGCTACGGATGAGCTAAAATCCAAAATAGCTTAGTCCTCAGAGAAAACAGGAATTACAAGAAGGCCCAGCAAACAGAACTGATCAATTTATCGATTGTATATAGTAAAAAGGCAACCGACAAACTAAACCAATAAATAGCCTGTTTAGTTTCCTGTTTTCAAATTTCCAAACCATACTTTTGGAATTCCAAATGGAAATCCAATCATACTAAAAATCGTGGCTATGATGGACACATATTCAAGAAATACAAAAAGAAATGTTTAGTAAGCTACTTACCCACAACATAGAGAGGGTGTGGTGGAGAGCAGGAGCAGACAGAATTCCTAGTATTTTTGAAGTTGGATGCAGTTGGTGTCGGTGGTGGAAGAGTCTTCTCGGCCTTGGCCTTGTAGCAGTTGCCACAGATGCAGTGGATGACACAATTGCACATCATTTTCTTCACACACTTTCTCTTTGCAGGAAACACGCTTGCTTCCCGGGATTTGGGGTTATACGGTTCTGCTCGTTCCAGTTTAACTATCTGCTCCTTTGGTTTGGGTTCCTTGCTTATGTCAGCACCTTCGCAACAGAACCTCAACCTTCTCATCATAGTTATTTCCTCTCCTCGATCGTTCTCTCCCACAACCGCAACAAGGATATGTATGTCCACTCCTCTCAACTCTTGTGATTGTGATCAAATGCCATTATTAACTCCTAGGGACGTAATAAATAAGCAACCTATTAGTATAATATGAAATCATTAAAAAATTGCCAATAAGAGAAGAGGACAATTAATGTGAACGTGGTTAGGACCAAAGAGGTGCTCGAGCGCCGAAAAGTGTAACTTTAGAGAGACTAATAAGGACTCAGAAAGTTATGACACTAAGGAATGACACTTACCACGCGTTGAAAACTATGACGAGTTAAGCATGACATGATCGCAGCTTACGTCAGTTGTTTGCCAAGAAAGAGGAAATGTAATTAATTTTTTCAAAATTAAAAACAAGTTGTGTTGCTTGCACATTAAAAAAAACAAAATAAAGAAGAAGAAGAAGTGCTATTTATAGGCCTAAATTTGATATCAAATATGTTTCTCATAAATATAGAGTATATTAACCTCACTTTATGTATGTATATATTGTACCGCACTTATATTAATATACAATATCTCAACGATATTTCATCATCTCATGTTCAAAAAAGCTAAAGAGTATCAAGGAAAAATTTTTTTTTGAAATGTATCATAACTTTTATAAGTTCTTGCTGCTGGACTATTTTCCTCGTCCAAATGGTTATCCATACTTTTTTTTGTATTTTTGTACTTGTGCCCTGCATACCACAAAAAAGTGCGAATTCAAAAAACTTTTTTAGTGGCACCGGAGGCCGTGGAACGACTGGCAAAGCATTTGCCTCAACAAAGGCGGGTGCATGAATTTAGGGGCGTGACTGAGCCGCAGGGCAGAGCCCCGTGGCCCCCCAAATATCCCTCTTCCTGACCAAAAAAAAAAAAAAAATTTCAGTGAGAAAAACTGATGCTGTGATAGTTAATTTACATGATGTGTCACGGAATTGTTCCCTGGTGAATAGGAGGAATCAACCACAAGCGGACACTGGTCCGCGCCCCCCCCCCCTTCTTTTTTTCTCTGTCTTCTCTACCTCTGGATAGTTTCTCGGATTATCTGCTTCTGCAACCATTCATGCATATTGGGCATTAGCTTTAATCCCATGTGAGACGATTATGTTCAATTTAATTTGTGCATACATTATCTCCCTTGGAAAATTTTAGATCATAATTGCTTATCTTTAACTAATTATTTACACAATTTCCGATTGAATTTAGTAGTTAAGTAAAATTCTCTTCAAGACGAATAGTTTGAAATAAGTTTATTTTCGATTAACTGGTAACATAAACTATTTCAGTATTATTTATTCAATTTTCATATATGATAGTATCACAAAAGAGTCTCATCCACATAGCGAATCCTGGTGACAAAATATTGGCACATAGTCAATGATCACATCACGACAATAAATTGGACAAGTGCAAGCCAGTTCGACTATCCCTGCTCTTTTGGACCATACAGCTGCCATGCTCATTCACTTTTGGTGTTTGCTTGTGCTGGCCAACGAAGAAGGAGGGCGAATCTGCTGTGAGACAACCCAGTACTCGCCAGTTGTCCAAGGATGCGGATCTTCTACAGTTGAAAAAAATGATTGCACAATTTTCAGTTTTTTAACCAATTATTTTTTTTTTCAAGTTATATATATTTTTATTTATATTTTAGCTAATGACCTCAATTATTTTTCACTTCTACAGAAGGGAAAGATAAGTAGGTGATGTAACATGACCACACCACTACCAAATTGCTAATGATTGTTACAGCGAAAGTTCTTTTGTTTTCATGGTAATTAGGTGTTTTTGGACTTCAATTAAAAAAGTTTAAAATTATACAGTTTTATTGAAATTTTAATTCAATTATAGATATATTATCAAGTATAGTTTTTATTATTAATTCAAGTCAGCTTTAACACAATCTTTTTTGAATTGCATTCCTCTATCTTTTGGTCGATGAAAATTTTTTTAACGAATAAAATATATAATCGTAATTGTTGATAAAAAAATTTTAAATGAAAAATTTTATAAAATACAAGTATTTGTGTAATAAACTATATAGGTGTAATAATTTATTTATTTTTATAAAAAAAAAAACGAATATTATATTAACTTTATTTTTTAAGTGCATCATATATTTTAGAGAAGACATTTTTTTAATTAAGATGCCTCATATAATTCTTATGAAGTTGCATAACGTCCGGCAAAATTCAAAACACAGTATTACTTCGTAGGGTTAGTTGGCTTTACTGATGTAATCTCAAGCAAGGGCTCTAAATTCGTTTGAACTTCAGAATACTTCCCAAAGGTCAGAAACCGGAAACAAGGTTGTTTGCTTTAAACTTCAAAGAACAAATATGAAATCTTAATTGTTAAGCAAGAAAGCATATCACCGAGAATCAAACTTCCAAGTTGCAACAATGAAGACAAGAAGCAGAATATTTGTGAAATAAAAGCTTTTCAGTTTTCAAGTGCAAAAGTTTCATAGTAATTAAACCGCGCATTTTGTACTAATTCAACTGTAGCGGTCTGGGGTTTGTTGAAGAATGAACTTTTAAGTATCTGATTCTCAACCATTTTTGGAGTGCCCATGGATGATGGATCCCTTGAGGTGGGCTTCCACACTGATCACACAGCCTTGTCCGTGTACGTGTAACTCTGTCTCTGCCCACAACACCGTGTTCCCACTATCTCAAACTGCGTCCCAATAGCGAAACAGTTGGTGTCTCTTTCAACTATGCTGCCCGCATCGCGCGTTGATACATGGGCCCCCACCTCATATACTTACTAATTTGGGACTGAGTTTGGCTTAGACGAGAAATTTTTGTAGCACATTAATTGAATCAGCACCGACAAACTAAATTTTGTAACGTAGTATGAAGCTACTTAGCTACTTGTCACAAATCACCAACTTCGATGCGCAAGTCTTCGTGGTCCAGTGCTCTATAACTCTATATACATGACTATGAATGGTAGAGGGCACAAAATCAATGTGGGTGAACTTACGTGTATTATATGCAGAGGGCACTCCATCCTTCTCTGCTTCTAGGCCTTTTCCATTTCCATTGGGATAGGGGTTGCATGAGATTAATTAGTGCTCCAGGTCACATATCCTTAATAACATTTTTCAAACAGGAGATCTGGCCGTGTTATGCCATATCAAATATCAAACCAAAGTCAGAATCCAGCTAATGAAGGAGAAGACGTGAGGGTCACGGTAAGCCATTCCGATTCCATACGCACATTTCATCGACGTTTGGGTGACACATGAACGGTCACTCTCTTTGAACAAAAGGGGTGTGCAATCTACTTCGACTGTTTTGCTTTAGCATTCGCTAGATTTCCGACTTTTTCATGATCATATTTTGGTTGACTGAAATTGAAAAGAAGAGCTAGTAATGTCATCTCTGGTTATTAATTTACATAATTGTCCTTTGCTAATAGCTCAATTAGTAAGAATTAAAGACGTGTAAAAAGAGAGCAGTGAGTTCAATCAATTCAAATGATATTCATCTCAATTTCTCTTCTCTGATTCCCCGTCTCTCTCCAATTCTTTATTGGGATCTCTCATATTTTTAAAATTTTTAATATAATAACTGAAGTACTAAATTATGAATAATATATGTCATTACTTTTTTAATTATCATAATATTTTAAAATTGTTGTTTTATTTATTATTTCTATTTTTAATACATGTAAACATAACGAAAGCGAAGAAAAGAAAAACTAATCCCTAGAGAACCACGTTCCCATAGCATCGGCTGGAAGAGCATTAGAAAGAGCACCAGGTGGATCATCCATTGATCCCAGATCTTCTCCCTCCTAGTTTGGCGAGCTCAAAATTTTGCAAGCCAGCCTGTGTTGGCACTATCCTCCCAGAATGTGTCACCTTAACTTTCTAGCGTCCAAATTTCTATATATTTTGTATCATTGTTGTAGAAAGGAAATGAATGGCCAAAGTGAAAACCCACATTCCATTCTCAGTTTAGCATTTCCACTATTAAATTGAAAAGAAAAAAAGCTTAATGTTACGAAATGGTTTTCGTAAATTTTGGTACGAACGTTCTGGTCGGTAGCTTGTTTTGTTGTGAGACTCTTTCTTCTATTCCATCTTGTTTTTTGGCCAAATTCCTCAAACGAGCATTTGCCAACTCAAAGTTATATTCAGTCATTTGTATGTTTTGCTTTCCTATCATAGAGCAAGGCTCAATTAAAAATGTAGCAAAAATAAAAAATATCAATAACTTACAAAACTAAAGTATTAAATTACAAATATAAGAGACCATTACTCTTTTTTTACTTTAAAAGTACATAAGACTCCCTCGTAATTTAGATTGCATGCTTCTCTCATAAATTTTTAAATAATCTACTTTTACATTGATATGACATTTATAGCCTTATAAATGTATTAAAAAAACAATTCAAGAATTAGTTTTTGGCGTACACAAACTAAACCAATTGATTGGCAATTGACTTTGACTTCAGCAAGGTGGGTCCCATTTATGCACTTAAATCTGCTTTTGATATTTGAATGATATATTTAAACTTAATAAATTATTGATTTTTTTAATGGCCATGGAGATAGTCTCTGTTCATCAATTCCTCGGCTTGCATATGACAATATTAAATATGAAAAACGAAGGATAAATGAAGTTTGGTTTAGTGACAAGAGGATTAGTCCATCACAATATTATGGACAATTTTTTTTTCTTTGTAATAGTTATCAAAATGCTAGACTCACCAAGGTGAGAAGCAGCAACAAGATGCAGGATACAAAACGAAAGAGTAACTACTGTTTGAATTTTAGTTGAGAGGTTTGTCTGTATTTAAATATCTTATAATATTTAAATAGAATTGCTTATTTTTGAAAAACCAAATAAATATGACAAACAAAGCTATATCTTTCACAAAGAAACAATTTAAACCCCGTTGCTGCAGTCAATTTTCAATGAAGTTTTTTAATCAAAGTTCTCGCCCCAATTGCGAGCAAGATGATGATGCCTTTTCCCTTTAAAAACCGCTCGTAACACGTTCAATGCTTTTAATAATATATTAAAAGCAAGAGCACAGAACATTCTAAGTCATGGGTGGGACACTCTGATAATTCAATGTTAACTGGAAGAACAGGACCAGAAAAGAAGATAAAGACCAAGAAGAAGAAGGGAAAGCCAAACCCTCGCTAAAGTTGGAAAAAAGTTGACTAGCTGCATAGCATTATGAACTTGACCGTCGCATTCGACTGGATTCATTCTCGATTTGGTTTTCACCGCTATGACCGAATATACTCAAAGGATTGTTCTGTCTCCAACAAAGACAAGATTAAGGTAATTTTCTAACGTAACACACATCACTTCCCTTCTGAAAACAAGACAGAGTACATGACAGCGAATCATCTCCTCGGGGATGGGTGGACCACAGTCTTCCGTCACCTTCCATTAATTGGTGAGTTGGTATGAACAGCGAGTCAGTCAACTGACCAGACATTTGGACTCGATAAATTTCTTCCGATTTCAAGCTCATTCAACTCTTTTTAGGTCTCTTCTTTCAAAATAGCTAAACAGTACGCAAAGATACTCAAGAGATTACATGTAATAATTACATTAGTTGTTATCTAAACCCATTTTCCCATGTATGGTGTTACCCATTTCTCTCCATGTATAGTTCATAATTAGTAACTTTTTCCATATAGAAGCTAGCGCCCTTTTTCTTTTCCTTCCATTACTGTTTCTCTGCCTAAGCAAATAATTGCTACTGTTTCTTCTAGAGGCCTCGGCCCAGCAAAATCGTACTCGATATCGTAATTACACAACTAACATTTTTTGAGAACACCTCCAAATAGGGCAATTTCACTTGTATAACATACTAAACAAAAGGACATAAACGCAAAAATTAATTACCACACACAAGGGATTGTGAGCCTCCGAAGAAATTCAATCAGGAGATATAGAAGGTCAATCAATACTCTAAAATAGATGTTAGAAATGAACCCTAATCAAGGGGTAAGAAAGCAATTGTCAAAGGGTATATAGAAGTGTAAAGCCGGACTATCTCTGGTGTGAACTCAGAGCCATCAGGAGCAAAGAAATTACTTAAAGACGTTGTTAGGCAGAACATGGATGTGGCCATGCGGGCAGAAGTTGGTGGCTTGGGGCTCAGTTTCTGGAGCAGCTTGGTGGTTGCGAACCATTTTAGTATTTGTTTTCTTTTCATTGTTTTCAATTATTTTGTATTAATGTCTGGTCACGTATGGTATGGCCTGGCATCGCCGCTTCAGACCTCACGCAAGAACTTTCCTCAAACACGTGCAATTGACGAAAGTAATCACACACACATCACCAATTTTAGGATTTTGATAAGGGAATTTATTGAAAAAAAAGGTGCGTTCTAAGTCTTAAACCCAAAAAAAAAAAAAAAAATACAATATTTAATATATTTAACATCAGAAAATCTAACAAACGTGTAGGTGTAGGATTCAGAAGCGCTTTTGAGAATATGGATGCCCCATTCACTTGTCCCTGTCCAGTCATGTGATTGGCTTGATGTGATTTTGTACCAACGTTGTAAGATTCTGTCATATGCCAGATTTGGTTGTTTCTGCGAATTGCAGGTTCGGAAAATGGACTTTCAGCGTGCAATATCTTCCTCTAACTGGCTAGAAAAATATAATGATATTTATTAGGCTTAAATAAGTTTGCGTGCCTTATAATTCTTTTATTAATTTTAAATTTTAAATTTAGTATTTATAATTTTAGTTTATAAGTTTTAGTTGTTATAATACATTGAATTTATTTTTTATTCTTAATATTAAATATAAATCTCTATGTTTTCTAAGTTTTTTGAATTTCAATCCTTCTAATTACTAATTTTTATGAAGAATTAGTCTTTCTTTTTTTTAAATAAAAATTTACATCTTACGATTTAAATTATCTTAATTTTAGTAATTGGCGGTTAAATTTTAAACAATGATATTTAAATCGGAAAATATATTATAAGAACAAAATATTAAAATTAATTGTAATTATACACATTAGAATGATATCTAAATCTATAGATTATTTTCTACCTTTTTTAAATAGGAAAAGTATTAAAAAGATATATGAATTATGATGTGATAATAACAAAGTCCCGCCTGCAGTTGAATTGGCAGTGAACACCTATATACTCTGTTTTTGCTATTCTGGGCTGCCGGCTGTGATGAGTTAATCTGCCCAGATGAACGACGAGACTCTTCTAACTCTAATTATCAAAACTAAGGTAAGGATGCAATCACACTGAAAGAACACTAAGGACGAAATATTGGAAGCAAGCCACTGGACCGAACCAAACGCAAAATGAAAACCAGAAACAGAGACCATTCCACTATATATAAATCGCTTTTATAAAAATACCTTATTGCTAAGATTTCGATCATATACATACCATTCATTAAAATCAAAATAATACAGCTGATCTAACTAAAAGCAAACCAAGCCTCTTTATTTCAATTTCCATCATGGATGATCGATGATCATGATCCTATGGCCATATGCGTTTGGTCTTTCTCCTGCAGCAACAGCAGGGTGCTCCGTCCTCCACGGTGTTCATCTTCAAGCAGCAGCCACCGACGACCTTCTCCGGCGGGTTCCCTGATGATTCAGACGAAAACAAACGAGCTATGAAATCAACAAATCTCTCAAATATCATCCTCTTCACCGATTTCCTGGGAGCTGGAATCACCGTTGCATTCACCTTGCTCTTTCGCACCTTCTTCTTCACCTGTGACTCTCGCTCACACTTGGTCGCCGCCGCCACCTTCTGCTGTTGCACCATGGCTTACGTTAGCGTCCCACCTCCGCCGCTTTTCTCCACCTGTGTCACTCTCTGTGTTGTATATCTTTCTTTGTATTTGTTTTCCTCTGCGTTCATCCCATGTAGAATATATATATATATAATTTATAAGGATAGCTGCAAGGCCCAACACATTGAGGAAAAACGGGTAAAGAGTTATCCAATTAAACCGACGAGTACGTGTCTCACTCTAATTCCTTCTTGGGGCACTCCTTTCATTTGACTGTGGAGGCATGCATGAAAGCTATCGATGTCAATGTGAACGCAGAAAAAAACCCAACACCACATCTATCCCCAACTTGCCTCTTTGGTAGAACGAAATCAAATGTCTTTGTCCGTAGTTTCTGTCGTTGTCTAATTTTTTTATTCTTTCGGGCGCAACGAAGTGGACCTGTTTACTCTGTGTTTCCGTTTAACATGTTCCTCATTTATATCTACCAGATCTTACTCTTTTTTAGTGCTTAGTGCTCATTGAATATGTGATATACTATATCAGGAGTTCATATGAGGGAATATATGGCAGACAACACCAATTTAGTATAGTCAAATATACTCAATTTTGAAGTTGAGGAAAGTATGTGAAATATAATTAAGAAATGAGAATATTCTCTTTTTTTTGTGTGTTCACTGCCTAGTACTTAACAATACGCCACAATAAATGGCACATGCTAATGATTTCCCTTGCACTGCGCAAAGTAAAGGACATGCCCACTTTTAATAGAAAATTATACATGTCGTCTCTATGTAAATGCGCAGAATTGATTCTACTGAAATTCAACTCAACAGGTCATTTCATTCTTTGTCATTAGCTTAGCTGCCTTCAAATTTCATCTGACCATAGCCGCCCGGGAGCGATGTCATGACAAAACATGCGCATCGTTTATTTGACACCGCGAGAACTGTCTATTTATCTGACGCAACCGAAAAAATTAGTGGATTTCAGACGATTAGTACTACTTTTAATATTTGAATATTATATTACTTCGCTATATTTAGTCGTGTCTATTCGACAGCCACAACAAGAACTATTGTTAAATGTAGAAAATAAAGAGGACTGAGGAAATATGCAGTTAAAAATACTACTAATTAAAGGGTAGGTTTCAAAGACGATGCGATGATGAGGTTCCCGTGTGCATTCTGCGGGAGCTGGTGGTCCACGTCCAGTCAGGACTGAGCTCTGCTTATTATCGATTTGACAGGTGTATTAAAAATCCATATTTCTCCAATTTTCCATCTGTATGGCAACAATTGGAAACTCTTCATAGGAAAAAACGTGGAATTTAAGTCTGGTCCATCAAGAAAGGGAGAGCGGCCATTGGCAAGTTGGATGGGTGCTCTGTCGTCAACATACTGCTAATGGCACCAAAAAGAACCCATCGGTAAAGAGTATTCATTGATTTTGGTCGCCTTTTTATCTTTATCTGATTTTCAGATTATTCCCGGAAGAGGAAATTTTAAATTTAATTGTACTTTTTCCCCTAGCAAAGTGTCTTATCATCTGCAATTAACTATTGACAAGCTCCAGCTGTAGACACTCATGGAAATCCTTTTTTTGGTTTTGGGTTTGTGTGTTTTGTTTTGTTTTTTTTTTTTTTTGGGGGGGGGGGAGGCGCGGGGCGAAGTGATGATGCCAATTTGAATTTACCAAATCAGGTAACCAGTACACTGGTAGAATAATGATATATAGTTAAAATTATATATAAGCCACAATTTTTGTTCAACATAACAGTTAAATTGTGACAATAAAATCATTGAGCTAGCTATTATGCAATGGCACATCAATTTTCCAGAGACCTCCTCGCTGAGATTACACTTTTTTATTTTCGATAATTTATAAAGGCTCAGAACCCTGCAACTGAAGGGGAGCAAAGTCGCAAATACATCAGATAAAAGCAGACTTAGAACAAGAAAGCTGAAGTCCCTAGCAGGATGTCAGCCACAAGATAAGCCAAATTGGCCAAATAAGCCATCTGCTTATTATTCTATAAAATCTAGACCATTAAAACTTCTTTATTCCTTTTGAAATTAATCACATGCTAAATTTTCTAATTTCCAACTGTTCTGCTATCTTCGAGATTCACCTAACGAGAAGAAACACCCATCATATCAGAAATTTTGTGTGCGAACCAATGGTATGTATACACCACTGGGGCCTACACTTTTTATTGGGATTGTGCCACGGCTCCGTATTCTCAGTGTCAATCTTGTTGATTGGCTTCAATTCCAATTGTATTTGTGTTTGTTTCGCTCACTTTGACACCCAAGCTCAATTTTCTCATCGTTTCCTCTCATATTTAAGAGATATGGTACTTGTATATATTTTTTTAATACTAAATATAATATCTCTCTTATATAAATATATATAATACTCATACTAAATATATGTGTACTTCAATATTCAACCATAATTACAATTTTTCTACTATATCTATACAATATGTTCAAATAATATTCCTGCTTATTTAATAGGGTTGTCAACTTGTCGTTTAATTTTTTAGTGTGTGCATGAATTAATTTATTTTAAGATCAAAGTAACTTATGATAAAAAAGATTAATTAATTTTGATATATTAATATTATAAACAAATTTTATGTTATTATTTAATTATATACTATTATTATATATGAAATTTTTAAAATAGTCGGTCATGTGAGAGTGAAATACTTTTATTAGATGATTATTATTTAATAATATGTCAAAATTAAATTCAAAATCACAATGGATTTCAGATAACACTGTTGATAGGAAAACAAGTATTTTCTCAAAATAATCGGTTGCTAAACACCTCTCTAGTTAATTGATATTAAACTCTCAAAGGTTCTAAATAGTCGAATTTTAAAATTAAGTTATAATTTTTATGCAGTATAAATTATTTTTATCATTAATGGATTATATATTGTATATAATTTTTAAAATAATTATTAGTAAAATTAAATATTTTTATCAATAATTAATATATAATTTAATGATAGCACATAAATGTGAATTTATCAAAGTTAAATTTATTAAAACTTTTGGTAAAAAAATTCACTGAAACTTCAAAAAAAAAAAAGGAGTGTAGACAAAAACAGAAATTATAGCCAATGGGATAATATAATGCAGTGTAGAACGTCATCGTGGGGTAGCAATAGTCGTCATCGTCAAAAATTTATGCCGTCAGCAGTAACAAATGGCAGCGAAAAACGCTCCTATCTGATTATGGAAAAAGTCCACAAAATTTAATACTAAAATTAACGATTAAAAAAATATGTCCATGTCGTTTCTTTTTTGACTCCACTAATGCTGCGCTTGGGGAATAATTCATCCATAAGCTGTCTACGTTCAATTCACCTCTCAGGTTGTGTTTAGTTGAGGTGAAAATGGATTGAAAATTTGTATGGATAAATTTTATGTGTAATTTTTTATATAACACTTATTCACAAAAATTTCTATCATATTTTTACCATTAAATCAAATATACCTTGAAAGTTGAACTGCATGACCCCTCCAAAAGACAAAGTCACGGCTCAAGAAGGCCAAGATTATATATATAACATCCAAAAATTACTCATATATATATATATATATATATATATATAAAAGTTTAAGTGAATTTGATATCGATTATTCTACCAAAGCCAAAGTATGGATTATTGGATTTCAAGGGCACTTACAAAAAACTTATAAAATTGTCTATTAATGAAATCCTCAGATAGGCAGCACAAATTAAACTTGCATTTTTATAAGATACTAACTTATTCCTTTTCAACTATGTCAATATTAAGGAAGCCTTAATTATGTGCCCCTTCATAACTTTTGCCTTTCTCATTATATTTTCTTCTTCACAAATTTATTAAAAAAAAAACCACTTAGGATATGTTTGGTTTAATGATAAAGAAAAATGAATAAAATTTTATGGATAAGCTCTCTAATAAAAGCTTCAGAATACATGGAGAAGCTCTTCGGAGCTATTCTCAAGTGTATTACAGTTCTAAATAGTACTTCTTTCCTCCTTTATTGTATAAATTTGTGCAAAATTGTGATGTTGATAGTTGTATCAAATATATTATACTAAAGAACTAAGATGTTCTATTACATTTCTCCACTGGGATATCATACAAAATAATTCTCAAATTTGAATTACGGCTTACGGGTATTTAGTTGCAAAAATGAAGAAATTTAATTTTAAAATCACAATATATACTTTCTGCTGAGAATTTTTTTAGTTTGATTTTTTTAATGATTTAATTTGTTTCTTTCATGACTTTTTTTTTTTTTTTTGCCAAGATAGGAGATATTTTATTTCTGCTTTGAAACAAAACACGGTCCACAATGGACAACATCAAAAAGTAGGGTCCAATACGGACAACCAGAGAAAGAAGTGGGGAATTCCCAAATAACCAAATGAGACATAAACAAACTAAAGAAGTGAGATTGGAAGACTGTGGAATCTAAATTCTTCACTAAATCTAGAAGCCGTTGCATAAATCTACTGTGGGTGAGTGTCCTTATCTTCAAAAATTTTTGCATTTTTGGCCAGCCAAATTTGCCACAAAGTAAAGGCAACTTGAGCTAGGCGATCTTTTCTATCTAGACTTTGTTGGAATGACTCCCAAAGATGCAGCCACCGGCTCCAACTAGGTCCTGAAGTGTGATTCCAAGAAGCATATCTTTGGTCATGCAACTTCCAGACTTCGGGCAAGAAATAAAACAATGGTACACTAATTCTGACTCAAGCCTACACCAAGGGCACCAATCCTCTGTGATAGCAAACCAGGTTCTGAGATTATGCTTGACAGGCAATCCTTCGTGCATTATTTTCCAGACTAGCACCTTTACCTTGGGTGTAGTTCGAATAGACCAGATTGACTTCCATAGTGTCCTATTATTGAATTGGCTAGGTAAAACTGATATGTGAGGATGACTGAAGTGGAATGCTCTTTTGAAACCATATTTTACTGAATAGTTTCCTTTCGTATCATACATCCACAACATAGTATCTTCTCCTTGCATTGGAGCTGTTTGTAAAATTTCCTCAGCCAAACTTCCTTCAAAACTATTCCGAATTAAGATTGCATTCCAGTTACCTGCTTCAATAATCAGTTGCTTGACCAAAACCAAGTTTGCATTGTAACAGTCTTCATATCTTACTCTGAAAGGGTAGGCATTCGATACCCAAGGATCTGAGAGGATTGAGATACTTTCACCATTCCCTACCTTCCATTTTGCTCCCTTTTCAATCACTTTACGACCTTCAAGCAAGCTTCTCCAAGCCCAAGAAGGATTTGTTCTTTCCCTTGCATTCAGAAAAGAAGTATACCTGAAATACTTGCTTTTGAAAATTTTGTGGAATAGTGAATGTTTCTTGTCTATTAGCCTCTAACACTGTTTTGCCAACATGGCCATATTGAAAGCTTTGAGGTCTTTGAATCTTAGACCTCCCTCTTCTTTCGGTCTACATAGAGTTTTCCATCCTATCCAGGCTTGTCTCCGTTCATTGTTCCTCTGACCCCACCAAAAACCCACCATTATCTTGTATATTTCATCCTACAATGAATCTGGTAGTCTAAAACAGCCCAGGGAGTAGATCGGGATGGCAGAACCGACTGCTTTGATGAGCACTTCTCTGCCACTGGGAGATAAGAATGATCTTTTCCAGTGAGAAAGCTTTTTTGCTACTTTTTCTTTTATAAAATTGAATGTTGCTTTCTTTAATCTTTGGACTATTGCAGGTAACCCCAGATATTTGTCTTGAGTGCCTATATTCTGAATTTAGAATAGTCCGACAAGGTGCTCTCTGACTTGCTGAGGAGCGTTACGATTGAAGAATATTGAAGACTTGTGGAAGTTCACCTCTTGCCCACTAATTTCCTTGTAAGTATTCAATACTGTAATTAAGTTTTCATAGCTTTGAGTTGTAGCTTTGCCGAAAAGGATAGAATCATCTGCAAATAATAAGTGAGTGATTATCAGGCTTATACTGTGAATTTTTAATCCCTGCACAAGATTATCAGTTCAGCCTTGTGGAGCAAATGGGATAAGTCTTCTGCACAAAACAAAAATAGATAGGGAGAAAGGGGATCTCCTTGACGGAGACCCCTTTTTGGCTTGAAAAAACCAATAGGCTGACTATCCACAATAATTAAAAATGACACAGTAGACATACATTCTTGCATCCAATTAATCCATCTTTGGCAAAACCCAAGCATCTTCATAATGAACCACACAAAACTCCATTCTACTCTATCGCATGCTTTTGACATGTCAAGTTTGAGAGCTAGATCTGAACCAACATGCCTCTGATTTTTCAAAAAATGCATACATTCATGAGCAACAAGGATATTATCACTTTTGAGTCTTCCTTTAATAAATGCACTTTGATTTGTACTTATTAACTTGTTCATGATTTTTTGCAGTCTAGGTACCGATATTTTTGATATTATCTTATAGAAAACAGCACATAAACTGATAGGCCGAACTTGACTCATTGATGTGGCATTTTTTATCTTTGGAATTAAGCATATTTGAGTGTGGTTAAAGCTTTTAAGCATCTTTCCACCTCTGGAAAAACTCCTGATAGCTGAGCGAACATCTTCTTTAACAATTCCCCAATAGTATTGATAGAATTTTGCAGAAAAATCCATCATCTCCTAGTGCACTGAATGAATCAATAGAGAAAACAGCCCCCTTTATTTCATTTTCAGTCACTGGCCTTGTGAGATCTCTGTTCATAGCAGGAGAAACTTTTCTAATTAAATCATCTATCAATTGAGAAGGGTTTGAGGGGTTGAAAGTTTCAAAGAGTTCTTCAAAATAGGCCACTACTCTCTTGCCAATGTTCTCAATTCCTATGCACCACCCACCAGCTCCATCCTCTACCCTCCAAATTTTATTTTGTCTATTTCTAGCCTGGAATTTGGAGTGTAAGAACTTTGTGTTCTGATCACCCCACTTTAGCCAATTCACTCGAGATTTTTCCTTTCAGAATCTTCCTCCTGCATATATGCTTCAGCTAACTCTTTCTCTCGTTTTAAGATTTCCTCCCCATTATTGCTGCTCTTATTTGACTTTAGATCTACCAATATTTCCTTTAAAGCTAAAATCTGCATTTTCGAATTCACTATTGTCAATCTTTGCCATTTGACTAGTTCATGATGGCAGTGCTTCAGTTTCTGAAATAGCTTAAACATTGGAGAGCCCACCACCTCAGCTTCCCATACTTCTTCAATTAAGGATCTTACTTCCTCCATTGAGCACCACCTCTCCTGAAATTTGAATCTCCTTTTATGGGGCTGAATTGTTGGATTAGCATCGAGGAGCAAAGGGCAATGATTCGAGCCATTATCATCCAAGTGAAGTAACCTTGCTTTAGTACAGATCGACCTCCACTGAGGGGAAACCAAAGCCCCGTCAATTCTTTCCCTGATAAGAGATCCAGTAAAATTCCCATTGCATCATGTATATTGGTACCCCACATAGCCCATATCCATTGGCATCCCTCTATTCATAAAGTTGATAAACCCCTCTATTGATGAAGCTGGTTCTTGTCTTACCCCAGACTTTTCAGAGTTGTTGGTTATAACATTGAAATCCCCCACCACCACATAATGTTCACCTGCTTGGCCAATTAATTCAATGATTTTCTCATATTGATCATTTCGGATTCTCTCTTCACTATGGAAATGAATTAAGAAGACATTCTAATCAATCCTATTCATCTGATCCTCCATCTTTAAGTGAATAAAAAAACCCTCATTAGCTTGAATAGAAGCTTGAACTTTGTCTTTCCAACCCACCACCAAACCTCTTGCTGTTCCTATAGGATCAACACAAAAGCAGTTATTATAGCCACTAGCACCCAGAGTATTGCTCACAAACGAAGGTTGGTTCTTAGTTTCACAAAGGAACACAACCTTGGGGAAATGAGATCTACATATCCCTTTGAAGTTGTGAACTGTCAGGGGCTCCCCCAAACCCTGACAATTCCACGTCAAAATCTTCATGTCAAGGCGGGTGCCATTCCAAGGTTGGCACCCTCCACCTGCTCTGTTTCAATAACTTTCTCCACACATTGCTTCTTCCTTTTATTATCTTCCTCCCCCTCCATGGTTCTGCGTTTTATGCCACTAACATTCACTAACTCTTTCTGTTGGGTTCAGGCTAAGTGCTTTAGTTTTTGCTTCTTTGGAGAGTTTGAACCTGTTGGTTGCTCTGCTTCTCCCCTCTCTTTTCTTCCTTCTATTTCACTAGCTCTTGTCTCAATTGTTTGGCTGTTGTAGGTTATAGATAGAATATCATTTTCATCAAGCTCTTTTAATCTACTTCCTTCAACGGTGAGACCACATTCCGTTTCTCCAACTTCTCTGCGTGGTATGTTATTCATCCATCTGTTTGTAATAGTGCCCCTTTCCATATCACCTTTTTCTTGATTTTCTTTCATCGACAACTTTGAGAATACATGAAGAAGACTTACAAGCTTTGGTTTTCTCGATAGATCATTATTGGAGGTCTCATAGCTTCTTCTATTGGGGTTGTTATTCTCCTTATTCTCTTCCTATATCCTTCCCACTTGCTCTGCTTTTAGCCATGAACCAAGGGTTTCCTCTTTCTTATCTCCTTTTGCTGCATCTTCTAGAAGAGTATTGCATGATCTGGTTTCATGACCAATGTATCCACAATAATTGCAATGGATGCCGACCCTCTCATACTTCAGCATAATTTCCATGACCTTCTTACTGGGGCCAGCAATTTTCATTCTATCTTTCAGTCTCTGAGTAACATCTAGTCTCACTTTCACTTTGATAATTCTGGCTTCTCTTCTGTTCATGACAAAAGTGGCCACTTCGTCCACCTCTCCTATTCTTTCTCCAATCTTCCTTCCTAATGTCGGTGTTTCGTAGTGCTTTGGCATGCCCTACGCTGTATCCATATAGGGACATGGGCAAAATCTTCTTCCTTTATCTTCATATCACTTCTCCATCTTTTAAGATTTAGTATATAGTTCTTGAAAAGCCAAGGAGCACCCTTTTCTATGCGTAATACATCCATCTCTTTTGCGAAGAATATTTGAAAAATATTGTCACCATGGTCTTGCACCCTGAAACCTTTTGCATGTCCCCATATTGCACTCAAAGCTGCTTCCATTGTTCCTACACTGAAAGATCGGTCTGCCAACAATCTTCCTATTAGGCTTTTTGAGCACTTTTCAATTCCTCCCCTTATATCTTCCTCTTCAAAGAAAAGGATATCCTCTTCCACATCATGGTCATTCTCATACAATGACATAGTATCCATCACGATCTCTTCCCGTCACGTAGAAACAAAACAGGGATGTTCCCACCTTACAGAACAGTGCCGTCTAGATTGACGTAGACGTTGACACTTGACAAAACCCTAGTGGGCACAGAAACCCTAGCAGAGCAGGGCAAATCAATTGTATGAAATTTTTTATGGAAGATGGGAAGAGAGAGAATTGTTATTGGGAAAGCAAAATTTTTTAATAAATTTAAGATCTTTTTAATAGTGATAAAAAAAAGGATTAAAAATCTACAATTTTGCCATTGTAAATCATGTGCATCACACATGCTTCTTTTCTTTTCTTTTCTTTTTTTCCCAGTTTCATAAACAGTGGTTTGTTGAAGAGGAGATCTTTGTAATCAATATATAAAATAGGAATGCAAATTAGAGAGGTGCTAAATATAATAATTATAAATTTTATGGGGGGTCACTCTAATTTTTCTTAAAATTTATTATTGGTACGGCTTAAGCAAACTGAGCTTGTAAACTTGCTATTAAATAAATTGGTAATTAATTTATCTTAACTCATATAAATTACAGGTTGA
Organism: Pterocarpus macrocarpus; assembly: GCA_031439585.1. NCBI lineage: Eukaryota > Viridiplantae > Streptophyta > Magnoliopsida > Fabales > Fabaceae > Pterocarpus > Pterocarpus macrocarpus. The sequence goes on from CM062519.1 coordinate 10,245,016, forward strand.
ACAGACTAACTGGCATGCCACAGCCCGTATACGAAAATTTATATAAAACGAATAATCCAAAGCATTGCAGGGGCAATTACTCATGTTCATCTAGAAGCAGTGTTATTTATGTTTGTGCGTTGTCTGTTAACACATGATCACATATATTATCGCTCCCCAATGATCTCCCCAATCCCCACTCTTGCTGTAGCCATTTTAAAACCCAGTATTTGAAGTATTATTATTATTATTATTTTTTCTAATCAAAGTGGTGTCAATGCGTGCATGTTTGACTTCTTGAAACGTGGGGGGTGAGACTAGACGTATTGGAATCTGGAATCAAACAAAACCCTTGCCAGCTATCAGAGAGAAATTCTTACATGCCAGCTATCAAAGAGAATTTTTTATATGATCTGGGAGCACTATATAATTATACTTTAGATCAATTATATAAATATATTTTTATGAAATTATGAAATGTATTTCTATAATTAATCCGAGAACATAACTATGTGGTGTTTTCGAACTATGTAAATATTTTTCGCTATCAGAAGTAATCAAGCCCTAAACACGCACTCCCATGCTCACACGTTGGGTTCTGAACCGAGGCAGTGCACAGTGGTTTCTCTGTCTCTGCCACCAACACCAAATTTCAAAGTCAGAGTTCGGTCTGTTAAACTTAATGATGCACGTGCACATTTTGGCGGCACGTTAACTTACCTTAGCAACTCAACTGAACTCGCGTCTTTGACTTTAATGATTTGACTAAATAAAAAATTATCCTCAACGGATAAATTTAATTGGGTAAAAAGTTTTCGCACAAAATATGTCCAAGTGTAAGACTCATATGATTGTTATGCCGTTCAACCACGAAGAATGAGTGGTGCAAATGGTTTACTAATGTAACTACATTTTTCTTTTTGCAATTTCTTGGCAGAAATAGAAGTTTATTAAATTTTATCTCGTAAGCCCGGTCCTCCTTAATTTGTTCTTTGCCCGACGGCACCAGATTCTATCAGTCCAAAGGCAATCCCACCTAACAAAGCAATCTCAATTTTAAATCTCCTAATCTGCCTAGTCTAGTCACTAACTGATGACTTTTATTTTTGTGACGGTATACATGCATGTGTGTGAGACTCGGAGGAGAGAGTGGGAGAGACTAAATAATAATCGTTTGTGCGAAAAATTATTAAAAAAATAGAGAAATATATATCATGCCGAAGAATCTTAGAGCACCACCAACTAATCAAGCATAAAAAAAAAAGAGAAATAAGTATTGGCTTTTTTTCAGAGTTTTTTTGAAGCGTAGTAGATAGTGGAGCCGCTATGAGAAACTGGTGTCGAAGTTATCTAGTTTTCTTGATGATATTTTGGGATGTTCATTTTGTTTTTTTTAAGATTGTGTTTGTTTGTTTGTTTGTCAAGCCTCTTTGGTGGTGTAATTTATTTTAAGGGGGTCTTCGATTTTTTTTTGCTACGTGGTTTGGTAGTTTTTGTCTTTGTTCAGGTTCTGTCTTTTTGAAAAGTCTTAAATTTTGTTTGATAAATATAAAAAAAAAAAAGAAAAAACGCTAGGTTACTTTTTAGCTTACAAATAGGTCATAGACCTTTCGATTAAAAAAAATTTGCCGCATTGACCCAAAAAAAAAAACGCATGAGATTTAAATATTAAGTGACATGATTTTTTTAAAAAATTATTAAATTAAACACTAATTATATAAACTTTAATAAAGATATATGGCAATCATTTTTAAATTTTGATGTCTAAGCACACATAATATTTGCATAAAGTTAACTTTTCTTTTTTCACTATCCCGATAAATAAATTTGTTAGTTGATATTAAATTGGTAACTTAAAAATTGTTGACCTCGCACATCTACTCATGAATCACGATAGAAATTTTCTAATGCAAATGATAAGTCAAGGGAGGCGGCCACTAGAAGCCCACGCATCTATTGAACATCCGCATCTGTGCGTAGCCTAATGAAAATTAGATAAGGGAAATAGTATGAGTCATTATTTTATATAGGAGTTATTAAGCATGTCAAATTCATTCTCAACTATTATATAACAAGTTCTCAACTATTATTACGCATGTCTGCGGAAGGTGAGCTGCATTTTTAGGGAGAGGATATTGGTTTAAACTCTAGAAAAATCAATTATTGGGAAGACCTCTTAGTTACAATAGGGTTTGAGGATAGAAATACTTTAAAAACCTAATATATATATATATGAGAACGAATCATATGAGATGAGTGATTTATTATGAAAGTGAAAGGAGCAAATTTGGGCCATATAACCATACATGGATGGTCAAGATTTAAAGTTATTTAAAAGTTACATAATCACTTAAAAAAATCATATGACTTTATATTTTAATCTTAACTATTCACGTAAAATTTAATGACCAAGATTTGCTGCTCTCACTCTCATAATAAACCACTCTTCTCATGTGATACACTTCCATATATATATATATATATCTCAAAAATATTGGTATGCTTTATTCTAATTTGGTGTAGTACAATTTATTATGGTCTGATTTGATTTGATTTGTTTAATTAGTTTGGTTTGATTTAATTCGATTCAGTCTTATCAAGCCTAATTTTATTTGACTTGAATCAATTCGAACACGTCTGATTTTAATTTAATTTGATATAGTTTATTCAAGTGATTTGGTTTGATCCGATATGATTTGGTTCAATATGTATAATCTATGTACTTTGGTCTAGTTCAGTTTGATCTTATATGGTTTGATTGATCCAAATTGATTGGGTTTGTTCTGGTTTAATTTAGTTTAGTTTTATTTGGTTTGTCTAATTTGGTCTCTGGTCTAGTCCATCTAATTTAGTATGTGACTGCCAATCCGCTAGTATAGATAGAAAAGTTAAGTTTTAATATTATATAACTTTAAAAGTAAATGTTTATTTGCACAGAATATTGTTTACGTTATCTTCCAGTGACCCATTTAACCAAAAAATTCAAACCAAAAATAAAATCAATTTGATTTAGTTCGAGTAATAAGATCACTTCAAGCCCAAATGAATGCTAGTAATTGGATTTATGATGTTCAATCCGAAACTCAAGCACCTAGATTGATCAACTAATCAACTATGTCCATTTAATTGTTCTCTTTTTTTTTATTTAGTTTTAAGTTGTGCACTTAGTCTTTATCAATTGGATCACTCTTTTGATTATAAACTATATTTTTTTATTTATCATTACTTTATAATAATTAATTTATTAAAAATAAATAAAGCATAATTTATAAAATAAATAACAAATCATTCGACTTTTATCATTTTTTACAGTTTTAAATTGTTTATATATATATATATATATTTTATAAAGACAAATTTATATACATATTAACCAAAACTATTTTTGTTTATATTCCACTATTTTTTTTTAAAAAAATTATTCAGGAGTTATACTTTTCTTTATATTAGTGTGTAGCTACTTTAGAATATAAATATATATATATATATATATATATATATATATATATATATATATATATATATATATATTTGTCTTTACAAAAAAATTGGATACAAGAAGAAATGTACTCTTTATTATTTCATATGTGATTGTCATACATCAAGCGTCAAAATGAACTTTAATTATATACTTGAAAAGACATAGAGAAGGGCCCAAATTGAGCAGATACGCACGACAAGTTGCCGTTGAGCTCTGCTTCAGGATCCTAAATTCTTATATGTATTTTTTGATAGTACATGTCATTTACCACATTGAGATTTGCTGTATCTTTGCTCCTTCCTCATCGGAAGTCTTGAGACTTTTAATTATCTAAAACAAAATGTCACTTACCACAGGCCAAGTGCAGTAATCCTCAGTTTGGACAATGCGTAGCATCAACATTTATTTCTTTTGAAAAATTTGAGCAATAGCATCATCACTCAACTCATTTCTCTTGAACGAACTATTCTATATTATTTAAATAATAATTTTAGCACTTATTTTATGCCTTTTTTAATTTTGACCTGGTATTTGATCTCTTTCATGTCAGGGTAACCTTGAAATAAATTATATATATCACATGAAACATGAGCGAATCATCAAATAAAATATCCCAATTGAGGTTTCAAACGCAAAGCATCTTGTTTTTCTTATATGAGGCTTTTTTTATATATACAATTAATTAACAAGCATCACATATTAATTGAAGCGGTCAATTAATTATCATTTTAGTTTAGAGTAAATAAGCATTTTAGTTTCTAAAAGATTTGTGCAACATCAATTTAGTCCTTAAAAATTTTTTTATCTTAAATATGTCATTGAAAGTTAAAATATGATATTGCATTAGCCCTAAAAATTGTTTTGACATCAAATAAATACTTGAAAGTTAAAATATAAAATTACTTTAGTTCTTCTAAAAGTTAATTGATATCAAATCAGTCCTTAAAAACACATATTTTATTGAAAAAGGAAATTAAATAGTCTTTCAGTTCTTCCAAAAGTTATTTGACATCAAATAAATTCTTGAAAACTCATAATTTATCCAAAAAAGGGGATCAAATAGCCTTTCAAAAAAACTAAAATTATGTTACATTTTAACTTTCAAGGATTTATTTGATTAAAAAACCTTTGAAAACTAATATGATATTACATTTGATCTTTTAGGAACTCATTCGATATTAAAAATCTTTCAAGGATTAAATTGATATTATACTAGGGGTGGCAAATGTAACCCGACCCACGGGTACCCGCCTCGCAACGAGGCAAATCGGCGCGAAGCGAGTTTTGAGTGTAGGTAGAGTTAAGTTCGGGTTTACGGCAAACCCGCCCCCACCCTATATATATATATATATATATATATATATATATATATATATATATATAATTCCAGTAAAAATACAAAGTAATAACCCTATTCTGATAACATTTTTCCTATTCCCCTTCATGAAGATGTCGCCTTCTTCCCTTCTCCTTGGCTTCTTCCATAGATCCCTTTCTTCTTGCCACTCTACCTCCTTCCTTCTTCCTCATCCATCTCCTTCTTCCTCACACACCGCACTCCCAATCATAGAACCACCATGTCGCAGAACCTTCGCACCGACATTGCTTCCTTCTTACTGCTCTACCTTCTTCCTTTTTCCTCACCATGGTTAAGAAACCAGGACTGGACCGACCGATTGAACTATTTCAATTAGGAATCGGACCCTAGGCCGGTCTAGTCATATCCCTTAAATCGTCTATACTCAAAACTGGTAAGGAACTAGCTAAAATTGGGCAAGACCAATGCGCTGGACTAGTCACACTAGTTGTCCGATTCGATATTTTTTTTTGAAAAAAAAATTGGTCAAAATGTTGACATTTCTTTTAAAAAAAAGAAAAAAAAAAGATCAGTCAGAATAAAAGCCAAAGTAGAAAGTGAGAAATAAAGGCTACGACTACTAGGCTAATGGCTTGCCTTCTCTATCCCTCATTGCTTCACACTACTCATTGCCAAAGAGCGTTGCTCACTGCTCAGTCATCCAATGCATCACCATCCATCGTCTGTGTCACCATTCATCGCCCCACAGGCATTCGTCACCATGATTCAAGTACAGTGCCACTGTGCTCTCTTTCTTCTATATTTTCATTTTTAAATTTTGAAGTTTTAGAACCTTGATTCTTTTGGTATACTTATTTGCTATATACTCTTAAATTGATTTAAAAGTGAAAAAGTGAAAAATTGAAAATGGTTATTATGCTGTCTGTTAGTACTTCTCAAAAGAAATGTAAATGAAGATTAAAGTAAATAGATTTTATATTTGAGATGTTTGATAAAGTGCCATATAATAAATATTATTTTAATTTGTATTGGTTATGTTATTGTTAATGACTTAATATGGTATTTTGCTTTCTTATTAATCATATGTATATATACATGTATATATTATAATCCAGTCAAACCCACGCACCATCGCGCTCCCAGTCACAGAACCCTAGTGTCACAAAACCTCCGCATTGACACTATGCACTAGCACTGCCCATTGGTGCCCGATCGCGGAGTTCTAGTCTGCCAAGGGTCTTCAGCTTTCTTTTCTTGAGCTCCAATCCTTCAAAGGTCTTTTCTTTTTCTTCTTCTTCTTCTCTCTAGATATAGCAGAATGTGTTACACTATTTAAAAGTTCATCCTTAGAACTTGTGACCTTTGAAATTGGAAATAAGATAATTTGTCTGATTTCTTGATCTAATATGTTAGTAAGCCATCTGTTGGACCACTAACTTTATGTCTCAAGTTATGAGAAAATATTATATATCTACTTGCTAATTGCTCATTTAGGATTATTAGAACAAGCATATTGGATTGAATTGAGGTATCCAATTACTATCTATTTAGGGAAACAAAGATTGCATTCTATATTATCTTGTAATTTCCAATTAGTTATATGTAATGAACTTGAAAATTTCCATCAAATGTGATATATAAATTAAATCATGAGGCTTTATCTTTACTATTCACCTCATCACAGGTTATACAAATAGTGGATTCTTGTTTCATATCTAGTTGTTCCGCTCACAATATTTTTTTTAAGGTTTATATTAAACTTAGAAAATTTGTTCTACCCATTGGTAAATGGTATCTCATGTTCATGTTTTATTCTTTTACTTGAAACCTTGAATTAATATTTTTTATCATTTGTGTAGGTGCTTTAAATTTGTTTTCAAGTGGAGAATGATGCCATGACATCTAATAAAGGTTATGTTCCTACAAGAGAAAGTATCAATCCAACTACGAAAGCAATATCATACTATCCCAATTGATGAAGAAGACACACTTGAAGATGACAACAAATCTAATACTAAGAGTGTTTTTTGGCAATATTTTCAAAGATATCAAGTAGATGAAGAATGGAAGGCAAAATGCAATCATTATGGCAATGTACTTGGAGCAAATCAAGGAATGGGACCAAGATATTGAAAAATCATATGCTTCACTATTGTAAGAGAATAAAGCAAGCTAACTCAAAGCAATCAATTATTGCTGAATGTTTTGTGAAACATGGGAAAAGTGGAGATAATTTTACATTTGATCCAGCATATGCAAGAAGATGTCTTGCCAAGATGATTATTATACATGAATATCTAATGAGTGCAGTGGAACGTATTGCATTGAGGGAGTTTGTTACGGCTTTACAGCCTTCATTTAAGTTGCCTCATTGAAACACAATCAAGAAAGACATCTTTCAAATGTCTGAGGAAGAGAAGCTTAAATCAATCAAAATGGAAGTAGAGTGGCAATTACCACTGACATGTGGACTTCCAATCAAAATAAAGGATACATAATTGTCACGGTACACTGCATCAAATGTGCGTTTTGAGGTATTTTTCTGAATATCTTCTTTATATTTAATATTGGTTTAACAATTTTTATCATTTCATAATATGTATGTTCATTTAACTTTTCAACTTTTCTTATGTTTGTACCCCTCACACAAGTGAACCACTCACTCACATATTAATGAAGATTTTGTTGGAATGGAACATAGATAGAAACTTATCAACCATTACATTGGATACTTATTCTACTAATGATGCCATGATAGATGAGTTGTTGGGTCATTTGGATATGGGATATTCGTTATTGGGGTGTAAATTATTGCATATGTATTGTGCTGCTCATATATTAAATTTAATTGTGAAAGATGGTTTTAATATACTTAAGGAAAATGTGGAAAAGATTCGTCATAGTGTATCAAACCCCTAAAAGGCATGAAACATTTGTGACTTGGTCTAGTAAAATGGGAGTTCCATTCACAAAAAAATTAGATGTTGATTGCCCAACTAGATAGAACTCAACTTATGTGATGTTAGAAACTGCTTGGTTGTATAAAGATGTGTTCCCTCGTTTAAGACAAAAGGAACCTCAATATAAAAGTATGCCAAGTAATGAGGAGTAGGAACTTGCTAAGGAAATTTGTGATAAATTGAAAATGTTTTTATGGTGTGACTCAATTATTTTCTAAGACACAATTTCCAATTGCTAATATATATTTTAACAAAATTTGTGAAATAAAGTTAGCATTGGAAAAATGGATTTCTTCTACTAATCCATTGATTAATCATATGGCATGTAATATGAAGAGGAAGTTTGAAAAGTATTGGGATGAAGTTCATGGTATTATGGGTGTTGATGTTGTCCTAGACCCTAGACCCTAGATATAAAATTGCTATGCTTGAGTACAAGTTTTCAAAATTGTATTCAAATCCAATTGATTGTTCAAAGCAAATTCAAAGAATTGAACAATTATGTTGTGACTTGCTTAATTAGTACCAACAAAAGACAAGTTCTTCAAGTAATATGCAAGATCTTTCTACACAAGAACTCACTGTTTCTGTAGATCAAGATGATTATGCTAGCTATGAATTGTATATTAGAAATAAGAAGGCAAGCGGCTCATTTACGAAAATTGAATTTGATTATTATATAGTGAAAGATGTTGTTCCAGAAATGCCTGATTTTGATATTTTGGTTTGGTGGAAGGTAAATAAGGCCAAGTATCCAATTCTTCAGCAAATTACTAGAGAACTATTTGCTATCCCTGTGTCTACTATTGCTTCTAAATCTAGCTTTAATGGGAGTGGGCACTTGATTAGTTCTCATCATGGTAGTCTTAATGAAGACACAATGGAAGCTTGAATGTGTGCTCAAAATTGGTTGTGGGCAAATCCACAAAATAAAGATAAATTGTCTTATATATTTTATTTAATTTTTTTATTTCATTGATATTGATTTTGAGATAATATTAATTGATTTATTATTCGACTTTTTATTTAATTTGTAGATGAAATAACTTATTGTCAATCAAACATGGTTGATGGAGAAGCGAATATTGCAGATTGATGGCTACTGAAGAGTTGTGAGACTAGATATAAAGTGTTGCCTTTGTTGTATTTTAAATAATTGTGTTAGACTTGTTTAGTTTGTTATTTGTTGTTTTCTAATTCCTTTTTTCAAATATTATGACCAGATATGATGTTGATTTAATTTTTATGACTGTTATGTTGGAATAATTATTCTGTGTTTGAGTATTATGTTGTATTATTGTATTTTAAAATAATTTTATTGGAATTTAAAGAAAAGTAGTGAATAAGGACAGGTAGAATACGGGTTGAGATGGGTTCTTTGCAGGTAAGGTTCGGGTCTTGATTGTTAAAACCTGCAGGCAAAATAGGGGTTGGTTGATGACAGTTTATTAAGATGCGAGACAAAATCGGGTTGGATTAAAGTTCGCCCCAACTTGCCCCACTGCCATTCTTATATCAGACAAATATTTTGGAAACTAAAATGCATATTCACATTTTAGTTTAAAAAAAACAAAAAGTCTGTTGCGAATGCTGCATGTATAGTCCCATCAGATCATAGATGTCGGTGCAGAATGCGTTGCTATGCTTTTGCTTGTTGAATTTTCATTGTTTTGTTTTCTTTCTAATCTCCGTTTTTTTTTTTTTTTCCTATTATCAAATGAGGTCGGTTGAATTGTTTACCCAAAAAAGTGAGCTCAGTTGAATTCTCTCAATTGTGCGTAAGGATATGCATAGAAACAGTGAATCGGATTCCTCGGAACCATTATTATAATTGATCGTTAAATATGAATTATCCAAACAGATCACACCATCGATCATCAAAGTCTCTACTACAATACAATCATTAATTATAAGTTTGATACTTGACTCGATTATATTGTTTTTCCCCTAGTACTTTGCTTACTCTGTGCTTTTAAGCTGAAAAATAGAAAATTAAATTACCAACAAATTAATGGCTAGACAGACACTTTATAGAAGCATGCCAGCATTGTATCCCAATTGGATGCCAAGTAAATCGCTTAAACCCACGAAGTATAAAATTTCCGAAAATTAGTTCATCATTATTCCAATTCAGAACAACATTACGCCTGATCTAAACGTAGTATCATTGCAATAAATTAGACATTCGATGAAAACTAGAAACAGAGCTTTCTAAATGAAGTTTCTTCATATATATAAGGAATATCATCTAATACATCAGCGTTGTCTTCTAATTTTTTTTACTATTTTTTATGAAAATAAAGGTTAATGTTGTCTACCTTTCTGCAAGACCTATTTCTGTCACGAAGTTCTATGAAGTGTGAACATGCATGCGTAAAAGGGTACAAGTTTTCCAGTTAATCTGTTGTAATTGTTTCCTTTTGCATAATCAGTGCTTAATCATGTGTGTCTTTCAGTGGGTGTCCACTTTTCCACATATATATGTGGTGCTTTATTCTATGACCGACTGTACCATCATTATACGTAACTTTCTTGCTTCTCATTTTTCTTTTGCGTTTGGAGCAGATTTTTTTGCATTTAGCTATGGTAAATTCTAAATCAACCGAATGCCCTCTACTATTTTCACAGAGACAAATTTAATATGGTTCTTTTCTTTACGTATGAATGATGTTATCGTGATCTGCTTAATGTGATGGTTTGACTTGAATATTTGCTTTGTTCTATTTAAAAAAAAAAAAAGTGGCGCTTTAATTTCTTCATTATAAAGACCCAAAAAATAAAAAATAAAAAATTCTTCAATATGGTCGCTCTACGCATCGCCTTTTTTAAGTGATTAATACTATTTGTTTATTCATGTATGAGGTGGAATGAAGCAAGCCGAACTCGAAAGTCTCAAATATAACTATTCAACTCGAGCTTCAGATTAAATATAAACATAGTTTTTAAACATTTGGTGAAACTTGTGTGATAGATATGCTTTGATTTTTAAACAACACCAGTGCAGAGTGCTGATCTACTATGATTATTTTGTTGACGAATGGATGATGTTATCATGATTTGGCAAATGTGACTGTCAATAGGGATAAAAAGAATTATGTGATATATAAGTATGATTCATGGGTTATTCTTTAATATTTCCTAGATGTTTCACTTTTTAGAAATAAACAGTAAAGTAGAAAGAAATCACAAATTTGACAAAACAATTCACCTTATTGAGAAATTTTTTCAAATGAGCAAATGCTATCCAATATTCTAATTCGATAAAATTCCAAGGCATAATCACAATGTGGCGTTATGATTACTTTACAAAATTAATTTTAGGGGGAACTGATATCTTTTAGTTATTTGTGGCTAAGAAATTGTTATGTGTACTACTAACTCCAATTATAAAATTTTTTAAATTATTTTTAAGTATATTTAATATCCATAAAATTTATGATTAAATCACAGCCGTTGAATATAAAAAAATACTGGTAACTTTATAAAAATAAGGATACTAAAAATTTTCTTAATTTTAATATATTGTCAATATAATATATTTTGTATTGTAAATTGTATTTCAATATATGTGATTTTTGGAGAAATTATTATCAAGTCAACATACTTTTAATAATATAACAATATATGATTGAATAATGGGTTTAATTCTAATGTATTTTTTAGTGATAATGTCTCAAAATCAAATCCACACTTTAATTAGTTCTGTCCGATTTATGCTTGGCTTTATTTATAAGCCTTGGATTTGGATGCTTACACATTAAAGAAGGTACAAAAGTAGTTAGCCTTTTGTCCCCATTTCAAATCTGCAACCATCAAATTTAACTCTTATATAAATAAAGAATAGGTTCTTTGAAGGTTTCCTTGACTCAGTCAAGTTTGCTCATCAGACTTGAGCGATTAGTGCTGCATATGTCTAGAATGGATTCTTTCAATTGTTTTTACTTACATGATTGTGGTATGTGAAGAGTGATAGATACAAATATTTCAAATCTTGTTCCATAAATTTTTAAAAGATTCCCCAGTTTAAAATGTCTTGTCTATTTCACTCTTCAAAAAAAAAATAAAAATCATTCCTACATATTTTCATCTTCTTTTCCTATTTTCCCTTAATGACATGCAACAAAAAGTCAAAAATTACAAGAGCCCGTCTTTCAGTTTTGTCGCAATTGGGAGGGTCTTTGTTGGAGTGGGGCACCGGGGTTTTTTCACTTCACATGAGAAAGATGAAGCACCACAAATGAGGAGACAGGTTTTTCCCAATTAAGTGTGATGATGCGAACATCATTATATGATTGGACCAAAAACTGCATTGATTTTCTGCAATCTCGTCGAAACATACAGTTACATTACATCGACTACTTTACTTCACACCGAAAGGTAACTTTCCCAATCTTTCTATATCTATTGGAAAATTACTTTACCCTAAAAAGTTGTTGAGATTGAAGATGGGTGAAGGTGGTTCAAGCTAGTTAGAATCACTTCAAGCCACATTTTCACATGAAATAATTACCAATAAATAGTTGTTAAGAAAAGAAGATGGAGAAAGACCAAGTTTATCCTTTTTTTTTTGGAAAAAAAAACCAAGAAAAAGTTTACGAAAACCAAGTTTATCTTGTTACTCGGTGATTCCACATTCTTGTTTTTACCAGAAGTCAAAAATCACAATCATATGTTACCTATGATTTCGTACTACCTAGACACCCATACATCTTTCTAATATTGTCACTTCATCTATTTCTTTCTTTTTCTCCAAAAAAAAATAATTTCTTTGCGCGATTTTTATTTTTAATATGGTGGATGAATGTAATATATACAAGAATATGGATTTATGAGTCAAAATATATGAATATGAGACTCAAAAATCGCCAATGACGGTTTTTACTTTTTCAAAAAATGCCAATGGCAATTTTTACTTTTTTCTGGTATGATGCACAAAAATACATGATTTATTTTTTGGTTTTTCAAAAATCACCAATGACGGTTCAATTTTCATATCTCCGTAATTCACCTGAAAATTCCCTATTTTGATATAAATTATTTTTAAATATCATATAAAAAGAAAAGACCCTTCCTTTGCGGTATTGATCAAAAAGATTTTTTTTTTTCAAGTTTAATGCAATGGACACTTTTAAAACTTTTAAAGATAATTGACTGACTGATTAGATTTTTTTTTTTTTTTTCAACTTAGTATATCACCTCACCTAACATGGAATTAGATAAGGTTACTATTTGCCCTATGCTCTGTTTCAATCAAGTTATGGGTTTGACTTGGTATTGGATGACAAAGCCTCAGAATACACTCCCCAGTGAAAATGGGGAATTTTTACACATCAGAGGAAGATCAGAGAACAGAAGGCATTTTCATACAAACACTAATCCATGCTTAGAACATACAACACAAAGTGGAGAACCCAAAAGATAACAAAAGAGCAAAAAAAAAAAAAAAAAACAGAAATGAAGTGGCAAAGACATAATCACTGAACAACATCTATATATAGCAAGGAAATGCATCAATATGTAAGAAAAGCTAGTGTACTATATCAATCATCTGAGGAGGAGGGGTGTACGGCGTTTTTCTGGTTGGACTTGTTGTTCTTGTTTCCCTTGTTGTCAGCCACGGCACGATCCCACATCATTTTCTTCACAGAACGCCTCTTTGCAGGGAAGACGCTACCATTCTTGGGCTTGTGCCATGGCTCCGTTTGCTCGCTAACCACTTTCTCGGTGGCCTTTGCCTTCTTTTCAGCCTCCATATATGTTTTGTATCAGAGCTTCTTACTCTCTGGTTCCTCCTCTCTGTATCTATGTCCTGTGTCTTTGTGGGTTTAGGCGGTTTGGGGGTGCTGCTTTGAGGTTTGTAGAGGAGGGGGAAGGGGTGTTTAAACTTTAAATAGGCAAGTGTCCTATAAGATTTTAGATATAAATTAAATTCAGTTAAAAATGTGACTTAAGGACCAAGATTGGTGTAGTGTAACTCCCTTAGGGCGAGAAAAGGAAAGGTCTAGGATTCTGATATTCCAAGGATGGCACATTGGCGGTGGGAGCAATATATTCGTATAACCAAACCCATTTTCATGTAACTGTAAAGGGTAAGTCAAAAAGCTAAGCAACTTTGACTCAAATAAGGATATAAGTTTATGTTTAAAAGAAACCAATAAACAATTTGCATTTCTTTTATGCATTTGCCATCAAATATATAGTACTCTCGTAAGTGATTGAAACAGTAAAACTCCTCACAATATCTGGTAATCTCGAAAATAAAGAATGCGTTACTATCTCAATAAACCACCTCTCAATGTGAATGCCGCGTTAGTGTGATCGGCATCCCCATCACTGCAAGAAAATAACCCTTACTTCATAAAGCTTCTAGACTGCTAGACTACTAGCCTGCCAGAGTGGCAAAGCGTGAAAGCCATCAAACTCATGTTAAAATTCTAATCTTCATCAACCAATTTCTTGTTGCGGACTTGCGGTAACGGATTAATCATTATCCTTCATTCTTCTTTTTCTTTTCTGAATCCATATCTTTATTCTTCAATCAGTTTACTGCGCACAAGGATGAGTGAATTATAACAACCATCACAGACCCACTGGCAAAGTAAATTGAGGAGTCCACATACGTTGCACTAGATTTTGGTCTTATTGGCATATGCAAGTTTTCAGTAGATAGAGAAGGAAAAGAACCTATCAGGTCACACTGCCTTTTAGCTTCACTCTAGTTTGAATTTTGACTATATTATATTCAATCCTCACTCCAATCCACCTATGATTCAATCAAAAAAAATGTTGACCATCTTTACTGCTTTTTTGACATTCGTCTTGTCACATGCATTACATTAGGAAATTCACATAAAAAAGCTACATCAGATATAATGGCAATCTTTCCTTAAAACGCTTTTGAGTGTGTACGTCGTTCTTTTTGGTTTTTTTAAAGCTCCAATTTCACCGTCTTCTCCAGTAATTTTAACAGCGCTTAAAGTAAGTAGTTCATTTCCCACCACACAATGCTCTGGATTTGACTAAATATTAAAAGGAGTTAAAAGGTAATTATAGACCTGAAAAAGGACTAGGAAAAACGGTTTTTAATTTTATATTGTATAGATAGTGTATAGATATTATATTTTAATATGAGTATAAGTAAATATTAAAATATTTATATTTATTGAAATAAGATAGATATATCATATATTTACATAATAAAGATATTATATTGAATTTAATTTAAATATATTAATAGTATAAAATAATTTATATTATTAACTAATAGAAATAGTAAAAAATATCAACTCACATAAATAATTATCTATTATAATGAGAGATCCACCATAATTTTCTATTTTTTTCTATTTCTATTGATTGATAATATAAAATAATTTTATATTATCAATATATGCCAATTAAATTCTATTATATTTAAAGTGTATTTGATACAAAGACAAAATAAGGATGAAATTTTGGACAAAATGAGAGTGAAAATTTCATATTTTTATCCTATACCAAACAAATCCTTAATAACAAACCCTTAATATTAAATTTTGATGTACTATACTGTCATCCACTTTGGAAAATCAAAATTACTGCTGACGTGTCCTTTTTTCTACGTATATTTGTTACTGATGGATGCAAGGAAGTGCCATCAGACTTCGCATCAGGATATCTTTAGTTACCTGATGTCTAATTAATTTATAAAAAATATAAATCATGAGCAAGCAATCTAAAATAATAAAGCATTGATAAAAACAGCATTGTTATGATGCCAACTATAAAATGATGTTGACACTCAAATTGGCATTTGGATATATACTAACAAATTTAAAGGTCGCTGCTGAAATGCAATTTACTAAATCAAACAGGCACCACTTACTATTTTTCCAAGTAAAAGCTAGAGCAATCCACGATCCATTTATTAAGAAAATCGGAGGCAACAGAAAAAGTAAATTATGACCGATGACCAAAGAAAAAGCAATGATACATTTTCATCCATTATATGGAGTAATGGAGCTAACGGCAAAACAAAGCCAGAAACCAGAAAAAGTAAAATAATCTGAGTGAATGTTTACCAAAATAAAAATCTTAATGAATATGCGGTTGTCCCATATCAAAAAAATAAAAAAAACGGGATGTCTTCCTTTTACGAAAATGAGGTGGCTGCTGCGCTCATTGGTTACGGTTAGCATATCAAGACAAACAATAAAGAAAGTCAAATACTTAATAGGAGAGTTTATTTATTTTTTTTATATCTAAAACTTTTATATTTACTTATAATTATCACATTATTAACATACTTTAAATAACTTTTATTATGTAGTTGTAATCCAGTCAACTTTTTCTAAAACATGATATTATAATATATAATATATATGATTACAAAACAATAAATATTCTAAACAAATAATATATCAAAATTGAACTCTTAATACTATCTGACTTCTAGTTGTCTTAAATACAACGTATTGACAGAATTAAACAAAGCTTTGTTTGCTTAATACAGCATATGTATCTTACCTTGTCTTGTCTTGAAAGATTTCCAAATCAGTTTCAATTAATAACTTTCATATATAAGCAGTGAGAACAAAAATTCTTCGGATTCAATTATTGTTCATGATCTTTGAATTGAATACCTTTTTCTAACTATCGAAAGCTGGCTTCTAATATTTTCACAGTTAAGACAAAGATGCCTAAGAAAAATGGGCAATAGTTAATTGATGGTGTAAGATTCCGTTTGCTTGACCAAGTGTGTAGTGTGAACATCGTCTTTCCATTTAAACTTTTCAACGTCATGTGACGTACCTTTGTTCAACCAACCAAACAAAAAAAAAAAAGGAAAAAAAAGAAGCAAGCCAGGTTGTCACATTTAAGCAGAAGCGTAATATTCCTTCTGGAAAGTGTAGCATGCTATCATTTATAATTTTTAACATTCGTGTGGGGGTCGGCAGAGGATCTGGTCAACTGGCGAACTCACTCAAATTTGACCAAACTCCGCTCACAAAATAATATGTAAAGTTGGGTCAACAAGTTAGTTGAAGTTCAAAATTAAGTATGATGTATGGGTCTCTTTGCTAGTTAAAACTTCCATAGCCCGCACGTATGATCTTTGCTGAATTTTGATATTCATTCATTTCATGTCACATGCATTAAGTTAGGGGATCAGAAAAATAACAAACAAATATTACTTTGAAAATAAAGACTTTCTTTCCTTCTTATGTAGTATATTATATAGCATATAAAATGTTTTTCATCTCAGGCTCATAATCCGTTCATTCTTAATTCCTGGTCTTTGTAAATTTCAATTTCACTAATTCTTCTCTGTTTGCAAGCGAGCACTCCAATTTCCACCCCCACACGAATATGCTGGATTTGACTTGACATTCAAAGTTAAAAAGTTCATTGTCGACCTTTAAAAGGATTATATCCTAATCCACTTTGGATAATTAAATTTACCGCTGTCATGTCCTTTTTCTTGTAATATTTTATTACAGCTGGATTCCGTCCTCGTGCTCTTCTACAGTACTGGTCGATTAGAAGTTGTGTTGGCCACTGACCAAGTCAAAGTGAACACTCAAGTTTTAGGCCCACTAGACAACGAGGCAAATGAAGTCTTCAGCGCTAAGCTTAGCGTTCATATGTACCGCATCAGGCCCAGATTAAAATAACAAAAGTCTCCCGTTCAATCGTTCAGCGGCATTTTTTTTGTTCATTGTAACTAAGGGCAAATTAACAATTTTAATAATACTTTATAACAAAATTAGAGGCCAACTATTCAGAATCTCAATATTCAAACTCAATCAAATTATTTAATTTTGTTTTTATGAGAGAAAGGGAGACCAACGTCTCTTTATTGTTGCCCAAAGTAAAATGTTGTTAATAACAAGAAGTAAAAAAATATCTCCAGAGAATATTTAAGATTTATCAAACACATATAAAACAAAATATTCACCGAAAAAATATATAAAACAAAATATTTGAAACTATAATTGCCCCAAGTTCCATTAGATTTTACTCATTCTTAGACTGATTTCTAACTTTTATACAGGTTGATTGTTATACTGGAATTGGTCTTACTTGTGAATTGTTATACACGTTACTATATATAAATCTAATGGAACAGAGGTACAAGCTGGGCAAACTAGAATGAATTTCAATTCAGAATAGCATAGCTAATTTTAGCGTTGGTTTTTTGTTTTTCATTACATTGATAATTTGATATAATTTTTTTATCTTGACTTCTCGTACACTTTTTGAGGGTAATGCTTAAGGCATTGATATATCACTTTGACTAACTAAATTAATAAGAAATGGATTGCAAATTTACCGAAATGTCAATTTTAATTCGTTAAACAAAAGAGGTGTTTCAGGTCGAATGGCTTAATCAACAGATGGTGCTGGGTTAGTAAAAGGGGTGGGGCGGGGTCTTTTTTATTTTTTATATGAACAGGGGCTGGATTTTTTTTTTTTAAATACGAATAGGAGTGGTTATTCAATGAGTGCTATTTCCATTTTTTAGGGTTTACACGTTTGACGTTTCAGATCAGATGTTTGGAATGGGGATTAGGGTAATAAGAATTGGGACAGAATTGAAACCATATAAAAATATTATGGGGTTGAACATAAAATTAAAAATATATACTTAAGTGGATTAAATTAAATATATAGCTAAATTTTATTGAGCCACTTAAAGAAGGGTTTGGAACCTTTTAATTTTAGGTGGGTACCATAGAAACCACAATTAATAAGCATATCTTAAAAAATGGTTAATCGCAAAAGAAATAAAGTGTGAGCTAGATGGAATATGCAATTTCAAATTCAAATCTTAGAGTCATTATTGCTTTGGGAGATGTTAACTAACTACAATCTTTGACCTGAAGTGATACCTATATACCATATTTTGCTATTCTGGCATCGGATAAATTGATCTTGCTGAGCCTAAAATAATTAAACACGCAGAAAATATGCCCTAGTTCATAAAAATATGAACTTAGAACACCTAAAGCAACAAATAATTTGTATCTTTTTAGGATATATATTTTGAATCTTGAGAAATTTCTCGTTCTAGAATTGTAAGAAAGATAGTATAAACTTGTATATAACAGAATGTTGGATTTTTCTCCATATTTCCTTATATAATAATTTGATGGGAGCAGTATGAAGCAATAATCACACACTATAAAAGTCTCTCATCTCAAAAGAATAATACATATTTATAGCATGAGTAAGGAAAAGATTTGACCCCATTCCTGAAAAATTATCTTATTCCGCTCACCATCCATCAAGCAACTAAACCAACACATATTTAAGCATATTAACATATTGAATTCATCATTTGTATCAGTGATTCATCCGATCATATCATATAATAACAAATATGAAAAAACATCATGTTATCTTTCTATCAATTTTATAAATAAATTAATGACAATCTAATAATTTTGAATAAATCTATCCAAATGGATGATGAGAGAGTTAAACTCAATACTCTTCAAACTCTATTATCACGGATTAAACTTTTATAAAATGAAATATTCTCGAAAGTAAAATGATAAAGGAGTATCCAATTTTAGATTACTAAAGTGTATTGTGTTGGTTTCATTAAATGATTTAAAGATGAGTAGTCCTCACTTTCTTAATTTAAAAATAAATTTATTTTAGAGGTTTTTTTCCCCCAATTATTACAACTAAGGAGGGAATAAGACCGAGACCTAAAAATATAGAGCCAAGAACGGAAGATTGGAAGCAAAGGATTGCCTGGACTGAACCAAACATAGAACGATAACTAAAAGCAAAATAATAAAGCTGATCTAAGAGACGCAAACTAAGCCTCTTTATTCCAACAGTGATATATATATATATATATATGCGTTTGGTCTTTCTTTAGCAGCAAGGTGCTTCTTCCACGACCTAGCTACTAGCTAGCGACTCGGGTGGGTTCGCTGATTCACACGAAAATAAACGAGCGATGAAATTACCCAAGCTCTCAAAAATCATCCTTTTCACGAATTTCCTGGGAGCCGGAATCACAGTTGCATGCACCTTATTGCTCATGCGCGCAGGTGCAGCAGCTGCACCAGCTGGACCCTTCCCCATTCCCACAACCTTATGTTGCACCTTGGCGTTGGCGTCCCACACCTCCGTTGCTTTCTCCACCTTTGTGTATCACCGTGTGTGTGTGTGTGTGTGTGTGTGTGTTTTTTTTTTCTTTGTGTTTGCTTTCCTTCTGAGTTCAGTGTACTGGATATATTAATATACAACCCAAGCTGAAAGGGCCCACAGCGCCACACATCGTGGAAAGGAAGATAAGAGCGAAATATTATCGAGAAGTTAACCTACGAAGATCGGACACTCCGATTCCAACTTGGAAGCTGAGTACCAGCGTACCAACGACAAATTCTCATGTGTTTTTTAAGAGAACCAAAAAAATAAATAAATTGATTGACTTTATTTTATAATTTTATAAATGATTATTATTTTTCATTAACGGTATATTTTTATAACTGAAGTATAAAATTATGAATTTTCTGTTACTGTATAAGTCCTAATAATTTCTCGTGTACCACTGGGGTCCAGGGGAGGGGTGGTTCCTTTCATTTGAGCGTTTTTTTTTTGGGGGGGTACATGAAAGCTCAGTCCACTATGTGAATGCAGAAAAAAATAAAATAAGAAAAAACACAACACAATTATTCCAACTTGCCTCTTTGATAACTTTTCTACCTCTTTTAGTCAAATGTTAATATCATTTTCAACAATGGTATACTATATATATAGCCAGGATTTGTTTTGACAAAAATCAGTTGATTATTAGATAAAATAAAGTAATAAGGTACATTTATTCATCCCAAAATCAATAATTGTGCCACATCATTAACAGAGTTTCTAAACACTTTTCTTTTCTTTTCTAACTTTTTTTTAGGCATAGTGTCATCAACCAATGTACTCCATGCATTCTGCCTACCAAATTTTACTCTTTTTCATTGCATAGATCTCATTGAGTATGTGATATACTTTAATAGGGATGTCAATTTTCTCTGCATGATGGGGATCCACATGGAGACTACCCTATTTGGGACCCCGATCTCAGGGAGTTTTTTTCTGCAGGAAGAGTGTGAATGTAGATATAATAAATAAAGAGGTATAGTATATAACATCCCATAATTTTAAAGAGTTAAGTATAATTTATCTATTTATTTATACACAGTTATACTTTTCTCTCTAGCAAAGTGTTTTGTTATCTTCAATTGACGATTGAAAAGCTCCAGCAGTAGAAACCCATGGAAATGGCAGGAAGAAAAAGGGTGACAATTCCAATGTGAATTTGACCAAAATCAGGTAACTAGTACAGTGGTGGAAGAATGATATCTGGTTAAAACTATTAACCACAATTTTTGTCATAATTTAATAAGATTTAAACATAATAGTTAAATAAGCTAAGTATTTAATAAAAAAAAAAAGTTAAGTATACATTTAAAAATGTAAAAATGATATAAAAGTAGTCTAATATAAATCGTGGCGATAAAATCATTCAGCTAGCTATTATGCAATCGCACGTAAACTATTCCAGAGACCTCCTCGCTGTGGGACTGCACCTTTTATTGGGTTTTTCCCGCGGGTCTGTATTCATATCAGATAGTTGAGAACAAGAAGCACAGAGAAGTAGGAGGGAAAGTTTTGGTGGATGTGAAAAATGATTCTCATGTACTCAAACATACGTACAGAAAGCTATATATATACGCTGAAACACAATGAGTCAGCTATGATGCTATCTACTAACTACTACTTCTCCCATTTACTTATACTTGTCTTTTTAGTAAAAATTTTTTTATCCATAATTATTTTTCATTTGAGAGTTTTAAAGTATTATTATTTAATTTTTTCTAATTTTCTTCTTACTCTTATTCACTTACCTAATCTTAATAAATATTTTATAATTTTTATAATTTTTTTTATCAAAATAGTCTAAATTTTTTTTATTTATGTAATTTTAATAATCTCTTAATCTACATATCAAAATCTTAAAAAACAGTTACAAATAAATGAAAGGAATAACATGTTAGCTGTCAATAGCCGTCAACAACCAATTTAACTGATCTGGTTAGCTAACGTAAGTACTGCACATGCTTTCAATACGGTGACACCCAAGCTCGATTTACTCATTGTCTCCTCCCTCATTTAATAGGGTTGTCGACTTGTCGTTTTAACCTTTCCTAATTAATCGAATTAAGGGTTTAAAATAATCAGAATCTAAAATTAAGCTAAACAATTATTAGTCAAGCTTGTTTTGATGTGATAATTATTAGTGAAGTTAAATATTTTTATTTTTAATAACCAATTAATATATAACTAAAAAAGTATAAAATTTAGTAACTATTGTTGAAAAATGTATTCAAATTTTAAAACAAAAATAAGGGTAAAAGAAAGACATAAAAGTATAGCTGAACGTCATTGTGGTGTTGCAATAGTCGTTAGAAAATTGTTTTTTAGACACACTTTTATATGTCATTCAACTGATAATGAGTCATATATAAATAAGTGGACAATATATATATATATATATATATCCAAACTATCAGGTAAATTTTCTATTTATTAGTATAGGAATCACCATAAATTAATTAACACACGTAAAAATAAATGTAGCCAAATTAACTAACAGAACTCATAGTCATTAATTATGAGAAAAGAAGAAGTGCCATTATGTCGTAGACAAACGACTGATGAAATCAACCATGCTATAGTATTGGAACATAGAATTTGTAGATACTTATTGGCATCATGAACTTACATGTGAAAAAGGAGGGATGTTAGTTAGATATTACACAAGCAAAAAATATTTGTCACAATCTTTGACAGAAATTATGAGAATTGTTAAATAAAATAAAATGATAGAATCTACTTATTTATCTTAATCAATAATATACCATATCATTTTGCCTATTTAATTCTAGCAAAAGATTTCGATTCTGTGGTATTTTTCTTTTTATATTTGTGAATGTGATAAAATAATTAATAATAAATAAAAAAATTCATCAAATTCACTAATAATATAACTATTTATTGATATATTATTCTCCATATTTTCGTATATGTAAATTTACTAGTAACATAACTGAAATACTCACTTTGTATATGATTCCCGAAATATTAAAATGGGTGTCCAAAGACTAAAACATTCTCTTTACGGATTTTCTAGAAGCTGGAATCATAGTGGCCTTGACCTTGTCGTTTCGTATCTTCTTGAAATGTGTCTCACACTTGGTCGCCACTCCCACCACGCCAGCTGGACCATTCCCAATCCGCACTACCTTCTTGGCGCCCACCTCCGTCACTTTCTCGACCTTTGCGTATCACTATGTGTTTGTTTCCTTGTGAGTTCATTGCACTGGATATTAATATAAAAATGAAGCTGATAGGGCCCACAGCCCCATACACTGCGGAAAGGAAGAAAAGAGCGAAATATTATTAGGAAAACCTACGAATATCGGACACTCCGATTCCTACTTGGATGCTGACCGCCAGCGTGCCGTTGGCAAATTCTCAGGTGTCTTAAGAGCGTAAAAAATAATAATAATAATAAAAATTAAAAAAAAGACTCGTTCGTTTTTATTTATAATTCGATACTTTAATTTTATTGATCATTATTATTTTTTTTATTTACAATACATTTTTATGATTAGTTTGTGGATCACAAAAAACCCTAATAATTTCTCATGTACCGCGAGGGTTCGGGAGGCTCGATTCATTTTGTGTGGGGCATGCATGAAAACTCAGTTCAGTGTGAATACAGATTAAAAAAAAAAAATAAGCACAACACGATTATTCCAACTTGCCTCTCTGCTAACTTTTCTATCTTTACTAAGTGAAATATTATTGTCTGTAATGTCTGTCGTTGTCGATATCTTTTTTGGGCATAATATCATTGACCTATCTACTCCATGAGTTCTATCTACCAAATCTTGCTCCCTTTTTTTATTTCGTTGTGATCATTGATTACCTGATATACTTTGATAGGAGTTGATATAAGCGAATAAACTGAGTATGTAATATATTTTGATAGGAATCGGATTAGGAAGATTGGTTCGGTGAGACTAACCATATCTTTTGAGAGGTGAATATGTGTGCTGATGGTCTTGCGAAGTATGGTCATAGGCTCTTTGGGCTTTTAGCCCCATTGCATGTCAAAAACATATATGGCAGCCAACACCATTTACTAATATGAACCCACCTAAGTCTACCATAAAAAGTAAAGGTTTGCATACATATAACACCTAGAACTTCCTTACACAGTTATACTATATATATGAAATAAAGAATCGAGAATATGGTTCATCAATCAGTGCAAATGTAGGCTCTAACTTATATGATATGGGTCCACTTGATTTCACTACAAAAATTAGTTCAAGAGTGGAGATTTAACATCCAAGACCTTTTTACTTAACTGCTGTGGAATTTTCATCAAGTAATATTATTTATATATTAAAAATAGATATTAAGAATCACTACTATAAATAGAGAATGACCTAAAATATTTGATAATGGGGGATTGTGTTAAGATTTTGTACCTTTTACTCTCCATGATATCTCTTTTTAATATCTACCTTTAATATTCAGATAACGTTATAATATAGTCAAATATACTCAATTCTGAAGTTGAGACAAGTATGTGAATAACTAAGAAAAGAGAATTTGATAAAACAAATGGTACTAATTTATGATTAAGAAGGTGCTAAGGTATAATTGTGCTAAGTAAAGGACATGTCCCTTGTTAATAGAAAAATATCCATGGCTCACTGTAACTACACCGAATTGATTCTACCCTAAATTCAATTCAACATTGTTTCATCGTAGCTCAGCTGCCTTCAAATTTCATCTAACCATAGGCGGGGCCGATACAAAACCTCAGGCATTTCCTTAATGGACACCGAAAGAATTGTCGATTAATTTGACGCAACCACAAAAATCGAAGGACTTCAGACGATTTGTCCCAGTTTAAACATTTGAATATTGCTTCGCTATCTTTAGTCGTGTCTATTTGCCAGCCACAAGGACCATATATTGAATAAAGAAAATTGAAAGGGCTGAAGAAATATCGAATTAAAAATCCTACGAATTAAAGGGAAGTCTCCAAATTAACATGACGAGATTCCTGCATGCATCCTGCAGGTGCTGGTGGTCCACGGCGCCAATCAGGACTGACCTCTGCGTTTTATCGGTTTGAGCGATATCAACATCCATATTTTTCCAATTTCCGATCTACGTGTCAACAATTTGAATCTCTTTATAGGAAAGAAATTAAAATTGGAACTCAAGTTGGGCCTATCAACCAAGAGAGAGTGAAGTTGCCATTTGTTCAGAAGAGGTGCAAGGGGGAAGCTCTGGCGTGTGCCGCTAGAGTATTTAATATTCGGGCATGCACGCTCCTAATTTAAAAAAAAATAATAATAACTAACTTTATTTGAGATATATTCACTTATTTATAGATTTTTATTGTCATATTTTCTTTTTTCTTTATATTTTTTATTTGATTTCTCGGTATTTTTGGATAGAAAATCTTAAATCTAATTATAACTTTCTAGCTAGCAAGCAATATGTTTTCTTTAGGGGTGTTTTATAACCCGGCCCAACCTGCCAACCCGATCTGACCCAAAACTTATTGGATAGGGTTTGAGTTGTGGGATTTGATCTTGATACATTTTTTGAGCTAGTTTTAGGTCGTATTTTCGATTGATTCAACCCAGTTTAAAGTTAAATATATCTTTAAAAGGTTTGTTTTAAAAAAATTAGTAATAGATTATAATATTTTATATTTCAATCAATATATTTTATATAAATATAATATTATTTTTATCTTGATATAATTTATTTTAAAATATATATTATAAAATATCTTTTAATTTTTATTTTTTACTTCTAAAATTTTGTGATTTTATTATTATAATATCTAAATTTTTATGAATTGTGTAAATATCAAATTAACTGAATCTAATCCATTTATTAATTAAGTTATTATCGAATTAAGTTTGAGTAAAAAAAAAAGACCTTATTACAAAATTGGGTCAAATTTAAATCCGATTTAACCCTACTCAAACCATCCTTCATACATCCCTAGTTTTCCCATCTGCCGTCGACTATCGATCCTTCGTACGCCCCTAGTTTTCTTGTCTGCAGTCAACTATCGAATCCAGCTGTAGATATACATGAAAATAAGAGGGAGGAAAAAAATAATAAAAAATAATAGTGCCAATTGTGAATTGACCCGAATCGGGCATCGACTATCTGGTATAACAATAGAATAATGACACATTGCGGAACGTCATTGTGGGCAGCTATAGTGGCCGTGCTCAAAGATTTCATGCTGTCAGCT
The DNA here is from genome assembly GCA_031439585.1 of Pterocarpus macrocarpus. Taxonomy (NCBI): domain Eukaryota; kingdom Viridiplantae; phylum Streptophyta; class Magnoliopsida; order Fabales; family Fabaceae; genus Pterocarpus; species Pterocarpus macrocarpus. Next base: position 10,271,106 of record CM062519.1, read on the forward strand.
GTGACTCTTATCGCTAACTCCATTTTTATTGGGTACTTAGGAAAGAAGATTTGGATAGACTATGGTACTGCCTCTTATCTATAACTCTAATCATGAAAAAAGGAATCAATGCCGTCCACAAAATTTAAAACTGAAGTAATGAAAAAACGCTTTCTGGCTTTTTTTTTTTTAGTTTTTTCAAAACTCAAATAACTCTCGGTTTATAGTAGAGATGAGGAATAATATTTATACTCAAGTTTAGATTGATTAAAAAAAGAAAAAAAATAGATACAGAGACGATGGATGGAAAGAAAAAAAAAAATAGATCTATCACATTTATATTTATTTCTCTTTTAATGAATTTAAAATAAATCCAAATTTTAAGTATAAATATTATTTTTAGAATGAAAAATGATATTTATATATAATATTTATGGAATATTATATCGATATACTCACATTCATTATTAAATAAAGTATAAGACCCAAATTAGATAGAGTTTATATTACATCCAATAATGAATAAAAATATATCGATATAATATTTTATAAATATTATATATAAATAATATTACTCTTATGTAGTAGAGGAAGATCAATCCGCATTGCGTCACTATTAGTTAGCTCTAAAATTTGGGAATTTTTTAATGGCTGTCGTATTTATATTGAAGAGTTTTGGAAACAAAGAACTCATCGATTTCGATTCAGAAATTTATGAAATGGTGAGATTAACTGGTCCGATGTAAATACTATTGATGGTGGTGGGGTGCTTATTTGCTTCTGGGAGAAAAATATGATAAAGGAGTATAGTATTCATAAGAACAGGTGGATCTTCGAAGGGTTTAGTCGGATTGGAATTTACTACCAATCAAGTGAAGTTAACCTTAAGTCGTGGTGTACAGATTTCCCCATTAGTCCTCAAGAAGTATTGTCAAATATCCGAGCTTTTAGAGTATGGTTATGGAGCAGGTTTTCAAAGCAGAGTCGAGGTGTTTTTGGGTGCGTTTGTGCTAATCCTTTTTATTTCATCAGTGCATAATAAAGCAGGGAGAATATATGGGTGGTTAGGTGGTCTGAATGAATTCGGTTGTGACATGGTGATCGAGATGAGGTGGTCTCTGTCCTAATGTGGCCATTAGTTGCTGAATATCTTGGTGCTCTTTTCTTGTGTTTTTATGTTTTGGAACCTTAGTGCTATTTGTGTTTGTTGCTTCTGTTTTTGACGAATGTCTTATGTTCTCTGTTGGCCGTTTCAGTTTTGTTTCTTGAAGCTGGACTATTTACTTATTAAAAAAAAGGTACTTATTGGTCAAATAATGTAACAATAAGATGTCATTTATATACAAGTTAGACCTTATAAAATATTAATAATTTGAGATGAGAGAAAATGAAAAAAAAAGAAGAGAAAAACATATTCCTTTATATGTGTTTGGATAAAAAAAAAAAAGAGTTGTATTAAAATGATATATAATTTTTATTATAATAAAAATAAGGATTTAATTTGAATATACTGTCAGTATAAAAAACTTTTACACAAATATCGAATCATGTATTGCCACATCAGCAAAAGTCTTTAATATAATCACCCACTACTTGAATGATTATACAAAGGAAAGATTTTAATTGGATAATAGTATAAAAAAATTTTACATTGTCAGTACATCCCAATTAAATTCTAAAAATAAATATATTATTTTAATTTAGATTTTAAATACTTCTTATAAATCAAATTAAGTTAAACAAATAATTTTATAATAACGTTAACAAGTAATTTAATTTATTAACATTTAGATAAAAGATTTTATTTTAAAAATAATTGTTTAAGTAAAAATAAATTTAATATCACTACTAACTACTCAAATATTTTAATCTTTGGTTGGGGTATAAATGGCATTTGATGCATCCTCTTGTCTTCTCTTCAATTTTCTAAAGCATTAAAAGGAGAAGAAAGTTTTGAAAGTGGGCCTCAGATACCTTTCTTCCTCTCCCTCCACTTTATTTCCTAACTAAATGGAGTGGTTGAGGCCGTGGATCAACTAGCTAATCTGCCAACCTTTAAAGAACCACACTTGCGTTCGATTTTGCCAGAGGTAGGTAGTGATAAATGAACCCATCCCCCAATTCCCCCCCCTCCCCCGGCCAAAAGACCAAAAAATAAAAATGGAGTGAAAATCCTCAAATCAATTTATTTTCTTTCCTTTACACTTTTATCCATCCATTTTCTGTCAAAACAAATAGTGAGGCTGGAAATCTTATAACTGAATTACTTGGTTTGATTTAATTAAATGAAAAAAATTGTTAATTCATTTCTTTAAATTTTGTGTCTTTTTAGATATTTTTGTTTATTTGACATATTTCATAGTACTTTTGACGAAAACTTGGAGATAAATATTATAAAAATTATATTTGTATTATGATATTATGATTTAATTAATTTATTGAGCAATTAATTTAGTTCTAGTTGGACAAAAGAAGTGTTAACCACTTATATCAACCAAATGTTGGTATTGTTAACTTTTAAGTGAGTTTTGCTTCTACTATCAAATTATCACAGAATGGCAAGTGTATAACATTCCTATCCAACGAACTATTCTACATTATTTAAATAATAATTTAGCTCTTATTTTATGTCTTTTTTAACCTGGTGTTTGATCTCTTCAATGTCAAATTAACCTTGAAATAAAATTAAATATATCATGTGAAACATGAGCGAATCATCAAAAAAAAAAAAATCTCACTTAATGTTTCACTATAACAGAATTAAAAGTTAGTAAAATTTAAAAAATATTACTAAATTATAAGTTTCACTATAAAAAATTGTTAAAAAATTTTAGTAACATAATTTAAAAACAATACTGATGACAATATTACTAGAAGATTTTAACAACACTTTTTTTTATATTTTTTGTAATATTTTTAAATGTTATAATTTTAAAAAAAATGTCACTAGAAACTAATTATGTAGTAATGTTTAAAACGCAAAGCAAAGGCATACTCCCATCAGATCATAGATATCCGTGCGAAATGCGTTGCTATGCTTTTGCTTGTTGAATTCATTGTCTTGTCATCCAATTCTAGTCTCCGCTTTTTCTATTATCAAATGAGCTCAGGTGAGTTCTCTCAATTATGCGCAAGGATATTGCCTAGAAGCAGTGAATCAGATTCTTCGGAACCATTATTATAATTTATCACTAAGTATGAATCGTCGCCAGTCTTGGTCCTGTTCTAGTGGTTTGCTTACTCTCATTGACCGGGTTCGAGAATTGCACACTCCATCGTCCAAACCAAAACTAAACATGAATCATCCAATAGATCGCATGCACCGTCAGTGTCTTTATTATAATACAGCCATTATAAGTTTGATCCGTGACTCAATTATTTTTTTCCCCCTTATTTCTTAGTTTACACAGTACTTTTAATTATAAATATAAAATTAAATTACCAATAAATTAATGGCTAGCTAGACATTTCTAAGAAGCATGCATTTTACCCCAGGTGGATGTCAAGTAAATCTTAAACCCACGGAGTTTAAAATTTCCGAAAATTAGTTCATCATTATTCAAATTCAAAACAACATTATGCCTGATCTAAACGTTGACTCATTGCAATAAATTAGACATTCAATGAAAACTAAACAGAGCTTTCTAAATGAAGCTTCTTCATATAAGGAATGTCTAATACAGCAACGATGTCTTCTTTATTTTTCATGAAAATAGAAGTGAATGTTACGCAGATCTATGAAGTGTGAACAAGCGTAAAAGGGCACAAGTTTTCCATTACTCAATTTCAATTGTTTCCTTTGGATTAATTCAATTCCTAATCATATCTATGTTTCAGTGATTGTCCACATTGTCACATACGTGGTGGTTTTTTTCTCTGACCAACGACTATACGTATACAATCACTACATGTATTTTTTTTTATAATTATAAAATACTCGACTCACCTAGCAATGGTGAGAGCAAAATTAATACAACAAGTTTAAAGGGAACACAAAAAATGGCACATCAACAGATTGTAATCTCAAAAAGCAAGAGGCCCGAAAGAAATTTTTGGGTAAGCACTTCCTACCATATAAATATTTAGGCACTTTATTTATATTTTGACACACATAAAAATAATAGCCCACCTATCTTATCATTCATTAACATTATTAATATCTAAACATAATAATATAATAATTATCTTTTCTAAATCTTTAAACCATTAACTTATCATTAAACCATTTAACCACTAATTAATATACGAATGGATGAAATATACGTATATTACTAATGAATTTAATATATGTTCCTGAACATATTTGTCAACACAAAAATAATAATTATCATTATTTAAACTGAATTATAATGACATGAAAGATATTAATTAAATCAAATAATATATATCTCTAATTTTTATTTTATATTAAATGTTTAAAAATAATTAGTTAATAATTATAATTTAAAAAATAAGCTGTTAAAATGGTCACTTAAAAAAAGATAATTTAGATAAAGCAATTATTATATTTTGATATAATTATATGATAATAATAATAAAAATACAAAATGTAAAATCTGGTTTTTATGATACAATTTTTAAGTATTGTATAAGTATGTTATAGGGTGATATTTTGAGTTTTTTGGAAGTTTATATGCATGTATATGTTTATTTATTGGTTGAATGGTTTAATGATAATTTAATAGTTTAAAGATTTTGAAAGGATAATTATTATATTTAGATATTTGTAATTATTAATAGATTGATATTATAAATAGAAAATAATTAATAAATTAATAGTATTAATGAAGGATGAGACATATGGACCATCACTTTTATACATGTCAAAATATAAATAGAGTATTTAAATACTTATACGGTAGGAAATGCCTACCCAAAAATTTTTCTAAGCCCGATTATACTTGCGGTAGTTACCAAAAATTAGTCCTTCCAAATCTCCCCTTGCATAATGCCGCGATTCTTCATTGTGCCTTTACTCCAGGGTTGTTTTAGCTTACCAAAATTTGAACCAGGCTATCTTGTAACTGCATCATCAGATCAAATCGGATTTCCCCACTAAACAGATCATATCCCTACAAATCAGTAATACCACTTGATAGCTCTATGCTTCCTGACATTGTGCTGATTGAAATCCCCTAAGACAAAACTGCTCCAATAACTTCAAGCACGGCCTTCTTGCTAATAGACATTGCAACACCAGTAAATGGAACCAACAGTTACTTCGCATTAGTCAATACAAAAATCACCAACACTACAAAAACCCTTGATGCCTTGAACCGTATGATATAAACCCCTCTCCTTGTTGCAAAATGATCTGAGCCCCATAAAGTGTACAGAAGGGTACTTTACTACTTTTTAACACAATCATGCCCCACTACTTCAAAGTTCCCGGAGAAAACAAGTCCCAAATAGGGCCACGCTTAAACCATACTAAAGCAATCCCACTACAAAAAGGCAAATTCCAAATTCACACCAGAGTGCTTGCGGCTGGAAGTTCCCTATACATAAAACGTAATTTAACAAAACTCCCAGAGATCTCCATTGGCGCTACTATTAGACAAAATCCAAAACACAATCATTATATGTAACCTTCTTACTTTTCCTTCCTTTTGCGTTTGAAGCAGATTTTTGCCCTTCAGCAATGGTAAATTCTAAATCAACGAATGCTTTTCCCCTCTTTTAAGTGAGACAAATCTAATATCGTTCCTTTCTTTACGTATGATATGAATGATATTAGCATGATTTGCTTGATGAGATGTGTTGATTTGCTTTGATTTTTTTACTTTGCTTGATTTTTTTGCTTTGTTGTTTTACATTTATAGTTGATCGAAATTAATTACTTTTAAAAATAACTCTTAATGTCTAAAGTAAAATAGAAAGATCACAATTTGACAAAATAATTAGAATTTAATTTGTATATACTGATAGTGTCATTCAATCAAATTCTCCCATTTGTATGATTTTTCGAGTAAAAAGAGTGAAGGTCATGCATATTTGTTTGTATAACAATATATGATTGAATGACAATATAAAATTTTTTTACACAAATTAGACCTAAACAATTAACGGAATTGAGAAAGTTTTTCAGATAAGCAAATGCTATCCAATATTCTAATTCGATAAAATTACGGGGCAGAACAATGTTGCGTTATTATTACTTTAATTAGTTCTGTTCGATTTATGCCTTGCTTTATTTATAAACGGCAGTGAACTTTCTTTTGTATCTATTTGGATTTGGATTCTTACACATTACCATCAATTTGAACTCTTAAATAAACAAAGAATAGATGCTATGAATGTTTCCTTGACTCAGTCAAGTTTGCTAAGATTTGAATCGTTAGTGCTGCAAATTTCAAGAATGGACTCTTACAATTTTTTTACATGATTGTGGTAAGTTAAGGGTGATAGATAAAGTTATTTTAAGGATAAAGCTATGGTCCTCACGACAAATTTGGAGGATTGGATACCATATAATTTGCAATTATTGATAATGAATATTAACATGAGGAATTAATAAACAAATTTTGAAAGAATTTTAGTTATGTAATGGAAATTAAAATGATTTCTCTCTCTAATTTTTTTTATCTCTCTTTAGCATGAAAAAAGAAAATTTTGAAAAAATAAATTAATAGAGATCAATTTTCAATTTTGTGGGGTATAATGTTATGCAATGAAAATTTTATAAATAAACTTGTACTCAAATACATATTCAAGTATATGGTGTGTTTGAACTAAAAATCTTCACTCTTTAACTTAAAATTTTTCCAAGATAGAAAAGTTAGAAAGTTAATAAGTCAAAATTAGAGAGAGAACTTTTTTTATATGACTAAAAGTTCCCCGAAAATGATCTTTACTCCCATGTTACTGTATTTTACGAACCCTTTAAAAAAAAATTGTTGTGAGTATTGGATCGTTCAAAAATTTTGAGGGAACAGTAGACAAAGTCTTATCTTGAATGTTGTTTCATAAAATTTAAAAAGATTCCCCAATTTATAATGTCTTTGTTTATTTCACTCTTCGATAAAAAAAAAAGAATTTAATTTAAATATATGGATAATTTAAAATAATTTTACACAATCAGCTAATAGAAATAATAGAAAGTATCAATTCATATAAATAATCACTAATTATAATAAGGGGTATACTATAATTTTTCACTTTCTAGTATTTCTATTGATTGTCAAGATAAAACTATTTTACACTGTCAATGCATACCAATTAAACTAAAAAAAAATAAAATCGTTTCTACATATTTTGGTCTTCTTTTCTTATTTTCCCTTAAATGACACGCAACAAAAATTATAGAACCCCATCTGTTCACTTCTGCCACAATTGGGAGGTACTTGTGGGACTGGGGAACCAGGCTTTCTTACTTCACAAGGGAAAAATGAAGCACCATCAATGAGGAGACGGGTTTTTCCCAATTAAAGTGTGATGAAGTGAACATCATTATATGATTGGACCAAAAACTCCATTGATTTTCTATAATATCGCTGAAATATACAGTTAAAGGGGCTACTTTACTTCTCATTTCTAAAGGGATATTTTTGCCAATCTTTCTGCCTCTTGGAAAATTACTTTACTCTAAAAAGTTGTTGATATTGAAGATAGGTGAAAGTCATTCATGCTTGTTAGGATCACTTCAAGCCACATTCTCACATGAAATAATTACCAATAAATTGTTAAGAAAAGAAGATGGAGGAAAACCAAGTTTACCTTTTTTTTCATGACAAAATTTTTTTAGGAAAACCAAGTTTATCTGTGTACTCGGTGATTTTACATTTTTGTTTTTATCGGCAGTCACAAATCACAGTCATATGTTACCTATGATTTCGTGCTACCTAGACACAGACACATCATTCTACTGTTGTCACTGCAACTATTTTCTTCACAAAGAAATTGTAAAACTAGTTCCTTTAAGATTTTAATTAAGAAATTATAAAAATTGATTAAAATGATTTTTTTAATAAGGTTTTTAATACAATAAACATTTTAAAAACTTTAAAAATACTGAAGTCACTGACTAGAAAAACTTTTTCTTAGTATATATGGAATTAGATAAGGTTACTATTCGCTCTTTGCTCTGTTTCAATTATGGGTCTGAGTTGGTGGTCTGCACTCTGCGCCCCTTCTCAATTTGGCTACGGTATAATGTGCAGTTGCATCACTAGCTCCTTCAGAAACCTTAATCTCGTTACGTAATAATTGGGTGAACAGTTGTCAGAATACAATCCCCAATGAAAATGGGGAATTTTTACACACTAGAGGAAGATCAGAGAATAGAAGGCATTTTTACTGAAACATTAATCCATTCTTAAAATAAGAACATACAACACAACGTGCAGAACACCACGCCCCCTTTTTTTTTTCTTCTCCTCGTCTCCCACCAAACCAAAAAAAGAAAAAAAGGAAGAAAGAAATTGAAAGGCAAAGAAGACACAACCACTGCACAGCGTCTCTATCTCTATGAGTGGCAAAAGAAATGCATCCACGTGTAAGAGAATGTAGTGAACTATATATGTATATCAATCATCAACAAGAAGCTCTGAGGAGCAGGGGTGTACGGCGTTGTTGTGGTTGGACTTCTTGTTCTTGTTGCCCTTGTTTTCAGCCATGGCACGATCCCACATCATCTGCTTCACCGAACGCCTCTTTGCAGGGAAGACGCTCCCATTCTTGGGCTTATGCCATGGCTCAGTGGCCTTAGCTTTCTTTTCAGCCTCCATGATTTCTATTAGAGCTTCTTTCTAGCTCAGGTTCCTCCTCTCTATCTATGTCGTGTGTCTTTGTCGTTCGGTTTATTAGGAGGTTTGGGGTGCTCTAAGCGTTTGTGGAGGAGGGGGAAGGGGCTGTTTAAATGGACAAGGGTGTTTTAGGATGTGTTTTGTGAGTTCAAATTTTGGAGAGGAAGGGAGAAAAAGAAAGGATTTAAAGAATAAACCCGCACTACCCAATATTTTTCCTAGTAGCAGCTAGAGCAATCCATCATCCATTTATTAAGAAAATAGGAGGCAGTAGAAAAAAAAAGTAAACTATGACCGATGGCCAAAGAATAGCAATGATACATTTTCTGCCATTATATGGAGCTGATGCCAAAACAAAGTTAGAAACCAGAAAAGCTGAAGTAATCTGAATGAATGTTCGCCAAAAACAAAAGATCTTAATGATTAATGAATGCCGCTGCCTTTCTTTTATGAAAATGGGTTGGGGCTACTGCGCTACTAGCTCATTGGTTACGGTTAACATATCATTATCAAGACAAATAATAAAGGAAATCAAATACTTAAAAAAACAATTAATATGACAGTTTGTTTTTATTTAATATGTAAAACTCTTTATACTCATTTATATATTATCGCAATATTAACGTACTTTAAAAAAAAATTATGTATGTAGTTGTTATCCAGTCAGCCTTTTTCTAAAACATGATATCATAATATATACGATTACAAAATAATAAACATTCTAACAAAAGACTTATAGTAGTCTTAAATACAACTTATAGACAGAATTAAACAAAGCTTCGTTTGCTTTAGACAGCATGTCTATCTTGCCTGGTCTTGTCATAAAAGATTTCCAAATCAGTTTTAATTAATAACTTCAATATATAAGCAGTGAGAGCAAAAATTCTTCGGATTCAATTACTGTTCATGATCTTTGAATTGAATAACCTTTTATAACTATCGAAATCTTCTAATATTTCCATAGTTAAGACAGGGACGCCAACGAAAAATGGGCACCACTTAAATTAGTGGTGTTAGAATCCGTCTGTTTGACCGTGTGTGGAGTGTGAACATCATCTTTCCATTTTAAGTTGTCACGTGACATACCTTTGGTTCAATGACTTCAACCAACCGAGAGAGAGAGAGAGGTGGGGGAGTGGGGCAAGAAATATCAAAGCCAGGTTGTCACGTTTAACCAGAAGTGCAATATTCCTTTTGGGGAGTTTGTGGAGTTTGTAGCATGCGGGTCTTTTTTTTTATATATATGGTATTTAAAAATAATTTATACCAAATTATGGGATTTTGGGGGTGAATTATGGAAATATAAGAATTTAAGAAAAATCATTATTGGCGGTTTTTTAAAATGTAACAGTTTTTTTAAAAAGCAAAAATCGCCAATGGTGATTTTTGAAAAATCAAAAAATAAATCATATATTTTCGTACAATATATAAAAAAAAAAAGCAAAAACTGACACTAGTATTTTTTGAAAAACTAAAAATCGTCATTGACGATTTTTGAGTCCCATATTCATTTATTTTGACCTATAAACCTATATTCTTGTATATATTACACTCATTCACCATATTAAAAATTAAAAACTCATAGGATGCTATCATTTGTATCCGTTCCGACCATTAATAAGTGTCATTTTGGTAATATATTTGGATAGAATTAATTATTGTCATTTTAAAAAGAGTTTAATTAGTATATATTGACTATACTATTAATCAATAAAAATAAAAAAAAGTAAAAAATTATGATAAATCTCTTATTATAATGGGTAGTTATTTATATGAGTTAGCACTTTTTACTATTTCTATTAGTTAACAGTGTAAAACTATTTTACATTATCAGTGTATTTAAATTAAATTCTTTTAAAAATATGTCTGGATGCAATTTTATATATGAATTTGGATCATTTAAAGTGAATATATTTATAAAGTGAAAAAATGAGGGGTCCATCACCCTTTGACCAATAACTTTTATCATGTATAGTTTTTATTCATTAATTTAAAAATAATTAACCCCTCACTTTTTTATTTTACAAATATACTCTCCTTAAATAATTCAAATCCAATTTTTTCTTTTGCAAGCCATGTGGGATCCGCAGCAGATCTGGTCAACTGGCGAATTCACTCAAATTTGACCCAACTTCACTCACAAATGATATGTAAAAGTTGGGCAAGCAACTTAGTTTGAGTTGAAATTAAATTACCTATGATGTATGGGTCACTTATGCTGGTTGCAACTTCTATAACCCTCACATAATATCTTCCCTGAATTTTGATATTCATTTCATGTCACATGCATTAAATTAGGGGATCAGAAAAATATTACTTCGAAAATAGAGACATTCTTTCCTTAATATTTAGTATAGCATATAAATATGTTTTTCATCTCATAATCTGTTTACCCGTAATTCCTGGTTTTTGTAAATTTTAATTTCACTAATAATTCTCTGTTTGCAAGCGAGCACTCCAATTTCCACCGCACAGCTGGATTTGACTGGGCACTGAAAGTTAAAAGGCCATTGAGGACCTTGAAAAGGATCATCCTTATTCACTTTAATTGGATAATTAAATTTGCCGCTGGCATGTCCTTTTTCATGTAACATTTGTTACAGCTGGATTCCTCCCTGATCCTCTTGTACAGTACTAGTGTTCTGTTAGAAGTCTTGCCGCCCACTGATCAAGTCAAACTGAATACATGAGTTTCAGGCCCACTAATCAACAAGGCATCTGAAGGCTTCAATGCTAACCGTACTCCTATCAGCCCCAATTTTTTTTTTGAAAAAAAAGGGAAATTCCAGCGTTCACCGGGTTTTTATTTTTTATATGATATTTGAAATATATATACACCAAAATATGGGAATTTGGAGGAATTTACGCGGATATGGGATTTAACAAAATCGGAATTTCCGATTTTATAAATGGTGAAATCGGAAATTCCGACTTTAATTAAAATAATATTTTATTTTTTGTCTATAATAAAGTCAGAAATTCCAATTTTACTACAGACAAAAAATAAAATATTATTTTAATTAAAATCAGAAATTCCGATTTCACCATTTATGAAATCGAAAATTCTGATTTTATTACATCCTATATTCGTGTAAATTCCTCCCAATTCTCATATTTTTATACATCTTTCATCCAAATACCATATAAAAAAAAAACACCCGCGTTCACCATTTTTTTTCCTTTTAGAACAAATTATTATTTTAATAAAAGTTTAATTTTTATGTATTGAAAATATAAAATATTTTTATATTATTATTTAATAGAAATATAAAAAATTGATATGTCATATATTTTAAATTTAAATTTATATAATTGTTGATAACGATATGATAATTTCTTATATTTATATTAGATGTATATACTACCAATATATTAAAATTAAATTATTTTAATAATGGTTTGATAATAAAATTATAGGTCAACTATTAAATGAGAGTCTCAATATTCAAACTCAATCATGTTATTTCTACGAGACAAAGGTAGACCAACATACCCTTACTGTTGCCCAAAGTAAAATAATATTAATAATATGAAGACGGGCAAATATGTGTATAGAATATTTATGATTTTTCAAAGATAAACAAAACAGAATAATTCCAACTATAATTACCCTATAACTCCAAGTTCAAAGTCAAGCGGGTAGTTGAATTTCACTGTATAATTTGTTTATTAAAAAAGAATTAGGAACTGGCTATTGCAATCTCGAGCTAAGAGTTATTATTAAGTAAAATTCTTTTTAAAATAAGGACTTTTAAATTTGAAATCTTAATATTCCATGCCTTTTATTAAGATTTGACCCAGCTTTTATAACAATTTAACCTATTTTCGAAACTTATTTAAGAGTCTATTTAGCAATGAGACTCTTTTATGGGAAAAATAATTTTATTAAATGGGTCGTTCTTTTTTCTTTTTTTGTCTGTATTAAATGGGTCTTTCAACTTCTAAGAGGTTAACAATAGAGCAAGCCGAATCCTCCACCCACATACCAATGTCCTCCATCTTATTATCATCACGGGCTAAGAAGTCCGCTATTACATTCTCTAGGACATACCGTGTTACCAAGGTGCCAAAATCACAAGTTGTGCATACAAAATACAAATATCATGTAAAATCACACCGTTAGGAGATAGGCCCTCTCCTCATTGTATTCCCCTGGATCCTATCAATTTCTATCTTTGCATCCTCTTCCAAAATGATATCTTTGAAGCCCAGCTCCCATGTAAACAGCATATCCATTCTCTGGCAGCTAGGAGTTCTGCTCTGCCCTGCGTGCATGGTTCCATGCATCCATAAACTACATATCTACCTTCCGTCCCCGCCATAAACTCGCCAATGCAATCTCGAATCTCGATCAGATTACCACACCCAGGCCTATTCTACCAGCATTCATGGAAACTCGCTGCATCAACATTTCATTGACCCTGTAAGTCTCTTGTGGGATGCACATCCATGAAGACGTCCTCACGTAGACTGTGCAATGGGCGTTTCTCGGTGGATTGGCTTAGCAACGAGACTTTTAAATATAAAACTATATACGAACAAATTAAACCTCTAACTTCTTAAATTATATTACATATAAAACTATGAAAAATAATTATAATAATATATTATAATTATTTTATTAAATAGGTTGATTAGTGGTGTTTTGAAATCCTTTTCAAAGCCTAAAAAACACAGTAAACAAAATAGATTATTTTTTTTTAAAAAAAAAAAGAGAAATGGTGTTTTGTCCGAATACAAATTTATACAATCAATTCTTTCATGTTCTCCATCAAACTGTACCCTTTATTTTCTTTTTTTAATAGTTGTTTATGTAATTAAAATAAAACCTTGTCCAACTTGGGCGGATTCATCATCATTTCTTATGAATGTGCTTCATGACAGCACCACTCTAAAAAATAAAATAAAATAAAAAAGAAATTGACCTAATTTATTTACCAAATAAGTAGGGCAATGCTACACTTATTGCATTCTAGGTCATAAGCTTTTGACAAACATTTTGATCTATTTTCATTTTGATTAGGGGTGTTCATGGTTTAGTTTGATTTGGTTTTAGGGGTAAACCCCAACCGAATCAAACTAATTGGTTTATACACTATATCATCAATTTGATTTGACACAATATAGAGAGCCGAACCAAACCAAACCAACCACAATTGGTTCGATTTGGATCGATTTTTCGATTTTCAAAATAAAAAATATCAAAACAAAAAATTGATTGCAATTGAGTAAAATACAACTAAACTAAGCTTTTGTACCATGTAAAATACATTTAAATCAATTCAAAACAGCCCCTAAAATCATAGTTCCTAAAATAATTCCCAAAATGCAAACTAAATAATTTCAAATACACATTGGTGTTTTGGAAAAGAGAAATGGAAAAACAATTTCATACAAATCTATCATCCAATTCCATAAAAATAACAAATAAAAGCAAACCAAATAAAGAGATCATTAGGAGATGGCTTCACAAAAATCACTGTGCTTCCCATCAATCCACGCTTAGAGTAAGGTGGCAAACTAGCGGCTCATGGTTGCCACTACCAAAGGCATCAAGCTGGATAGGAAAGACTGAGAAGGAGAGCACAATTGGAGAAGAGAAACTAACTCCAACAAAGCTGTGACGAGCATGGGGTAAGCAGCGATAGATGTAGGAAGAGGGTGGCAAGTGCAAGTGGCTAGGGAAGTGAAAATACAAAGAAGGTGAAAAAGGTGAGAGGGTGGGTATCGATCAAACAATAGAAAAGGGATTAGGGGAAGAAAACATGCAAAGAAAGTAACAAGAAGAAGGTGAGCGATGTTCAACAAATGAAAAAGGACTAGGTTAAGGTTTGGGAAAGGTGGTGGGGCATTGGGTTAGTAAAAATAAGGGTATTTTTGTCAATAGGTCATGAAAATAAGGGTATAATAGAATCTTGGCCTATATATATTCGGTTCGATTTAGTTTGGTTCGATTTTGAGTTTATCAACCAAAAATCAAATCAAACCGATCGATTTTTTCAAAAAAAAAAAAAATTCAATCAGTTTCTATTCAGTTTTCAGTTTCTTTGGTTGGTTGAATTGGTTTTAAATGGCTCGGTTCAATTTTAAACACCTCTAATTCCTGATACCTCAACACTATAGATGGATGTATAGTTGATTCGGTTAGCACCAGTCCAATTAACGACATACTAAAAATGAATGTGCTAGGCGAAGTAGGCCCACAACTTTAACGGACTAGTTAAAAGGTTGGTCCACATCTGAACTACAAAAGGAGTAATTATCCGCAACCCACAACACTTCGTTTTGCTTCTATTGTCAAGTTTTAAAAAATATTTTGGCTCATGACCAAATTTATATTATATATTGGCTCAAAATTAGTAAATGGATTATCGGATCAAGTTACTAGTTGCCATCATATTATATCTATATATTCTTAAAATAAAGATTTTTTTTTATTGAAAAATACATGGCCAAGCCCGTCAACTCACATTTAAACGGTGCTACAAAATGCTTGATTCATGAGCGCGTAGGTAAGGGTGTTTTAGGGGTGAGATAAGTGGGTTTAGAGTACTTTTTTCCCTTTTTTTTTTCTTCACCCAATTTGCTTATTCAAGTAATGGATTGAATTGGGTGGTCGAATAAAATTTTCCTTTCGACTCAATTTGACTCACTCAACACACATGATGGCAAATATATAATTGTGTGTAAATTACTTTTTATAATAGAAAAAAGTACTACAAAGTAGAGTTGTAATTTTACAAAACAAGCTCTTTTTCTCTCATTTTTCTTCCTAGTGGGGTAAACGGATTGGTTTGGGTTGGATTTGAATAACAAATGAATTTGAACCGATCAAATTTAATTTGTTTGTTTTTGTTTGGATTTTAATTATTTTTTTCAACAAATCCAAACCAAACTTATCCGATTAAAATTAGGTTGGTTTGGTTTGGGTCATCAAATTGAAGTAAAAAATAAAGAAATATATATATATATATATATATATATATATATATATATATATTTTAAATTATTATATCAACTAACAATAATTTAAAATTAAATTATGATATACTTAATAATAGTATAAATAGATAAATTTCTTAAACAAATATTAACAAAGAAGATAAAAAGTGACTATATTACTAAAATTTAAAGGCAAAACTTTAAAATATTAGAAATAAAAAAAATTAATTGATAGGGTGATTAAATTGGGTGTTTAGATAATCGAATTGAAAAATCATAAATTCTAAACTAAACCAATAATTTTGGTTTGGTTCCACCTTAAAAATGAACTAATTATCTAAATCGATCTAAACTAATTCCATTGATTTGATTTTGATTTTTGGGTTCATAAGATCAATCCGATCTACTTACACCTCTATTTCTTCCCATTTCATCCAACAGAATATTTTGTGTGGAATGCACGGTTACTTCTCCTCTCTCCCTTGTTTTTCTTTCTCATTCAAACAATGGAAACTGACAATTTATTTATTTTCTCTTTGTTTTCTTTCCTCTTGATTTCTATCATTCCAGAGATGTTAAGTGGAAGAGATGGACTGGGAACAAAGAGGAGGAAGAAGATAGGTAACCCATTGCTAAAGTTGGGAATACGATGACTAGCTGCATGGCATTATGAACTTGACGGTCACATTCGATTAGATTCATTCTCGATTTGGTTTTCACTAAAATATGACCAAATATATTCATTGGATTGCTTTGTCTCAAAAAGGGCAAGACAACACACTAAACTGGATACATCCTCGATTTGTTTTCTCGATTAAGGTAACTTTCTAACGAAACACACATCATTTCCTTTCTTGAAACAAGAAAGAATATATAATTGAATCATCTCTTCGAGGACAAGTGGACCACTATTTTGCCTCTTGCGTCACCTTTTCTTTCTATTTCGAGTTTTAGCTCTCTAGTTCCCCCCCCCCCCGGGTCCCACTTCTGTTTCTCTAGCTAAGCAAATAATGGCTACTGTTTCTTCTAGGGCCCTCAGCTCACCAAATTCATATTCGATAGTGTAATTATACAATCAAACATTTTTAAAAAAACACCTCTATATAGGGTATAGTTTCACCTGTACTTTAATACGTAATTTCATTTGTATAAAATGCTAAACAAAACGACATTAAACAAAAAATTACCATACACAACAGATTGTGAACCTTGAAACTTTGGCGAGCACTGTGGTGCTTCTCAAACTTTCACGATGTACCACACATTGCCTAATCTAATGGTTAAGATGCGGGGTGTATTTATACACTAGTCTATTCAGATACACTATAGAAGTTCTCTATCTCCTCCCCCCCAGAGGGTCACCCTACCTCCACCCTCTTCCTTAACCTCTATCCCCTTTAGTTTCAAAATCAAGAATTTCCTTCACCGCAAGCTCTGATATGTGAAACCATTTTGCACCTGTGTTAGGCAAAACATTGCCCATGGCATTGTTTTCAATTGTCCTGTGATAAATATTTTTCCTCCTTCTCCTGTCCCATCTCCTATACATGATAGTTAGTACCAAAGCAAGAACAACACTAACAAGGGCACCAAATATCCCAAAAAACCAATTTCAACCCTTGTTCTCTGTTTGATGACCCTTTTGTAAATAGTGGCAGGCCTAGAATGCAAGAAGCCATGCCTAAATCTCTTGGACCGAGCTGGTTAACAACACCAACAACATGAGTTTTCTAAGATTCCCGATGGTGAAGTTTGTCGGAGACGGAGGCTGAGATAGTGGAAGTGGGGTTGGGGTAGAGGGGAGGGATATAGAAAAGTTTTACTGCGTGTATAAATGTCATTAGTGTATAAATACACCTCACATCCAAGTCAATACATTTGGTGGTGTGTGATACACCATTTTTGACCCGGTGCACCATAGACTCAAGGCTGAAACTTTCTTCAAATACATACATATTAAGTTATGGGTCTTAGACAATGAAGAAGAGTGAAAAGGGAGAACTCTTGCTGGTATGTTAAAGTATTATTATTATTAGAGTGAATTATATTGACCTCATCTAAAGTTCAGTGTAATTACACTCGACATTCCTCTATTTAGTCATGTTTCATTGAACTCATTTATTTCTCACATGAGACCAAGTTCCAAGTTCCAAGTTCCAAGTTATCAAATTTTGAGCTAAACCTGCTTTTTAACGTGATATTTTAGGTTTCGAGTTTCGAGATCATTCAATGATAATTCACCCCTCTATAGGCATAATGATCTCCAAACTTGGAAGTGAAATATCACGTTAAAAGGCAGGTTTAGCTTGGAACTTAATAACTCAAAACTCAGAAGTCGGAACTCGATCTCACATGAGAAATAAAAGAGGTTAGTATAATATAGTTAAATAAAGGGCTACCGAATGTAATTATACTAAACTTTAGTGAAGGTCAGTGTAAATCACCCTTATTATTATTATTATTTTGGTACGAGATAATGCATTAAGTAATATGGTATGATATGATACCATAATGATTGTCTTGTCTTCATACAAAACTTTACAATGGATTTATGGGCCTTTCAACTTATATGATCTTTATTAAGTCTGTTTCTAACTAATATAAACCAACACTCACTTAAAATACCCATTTTTTTTATTCTCTCAAGTGTGAGTTCCAACTTTAATACATGCCCATGCCTCATCAATGGAAGACTTTCCAAATATTCATAAGCTAGGAACCAAGATCTAAGCCGTAGTCAATAGTGGGAATAAACTCAAACACCAATCATATCTAAATATGATGCATTAGAAGTCAAAGAGTCATGTATTATTATCTGTTATATAGCAAACATGGAATGCTTAAATGTCTGATGTGGGAGGCAGTGGCTGCAAGGGTGGTTTCTGGGATCTCCTGTTAAGGTGTTGATTTGTGAATGTATGTTTCAATCTTGTGGTGTTTTGGTGGCAACCAGTTCTGGGTCGCCGCAAGGATGTTTGCTGCTGGTTTCTGTGAATGTATATTGCAACTATTGGTGTATCGAAGTCATTTTGTTAAAAGGGTGAGATTGGAGTTGAATAAGGGATGTGGAGTTTGATAGTTTGAAAGTCTAGTGGTTATAAATTGTGTTTTATGCAATTTTTTCAATGGTGTTGTACAAAACAGGATACAACAACTGGGGGATTTTTTTGGTGGCATCGATCGTTACAATATTATGTATTTCCATAAAAGGAGGGGGGTGTTTCACAATCAGATTTTTTAGGGTGCAAATCCAATCAATGAGGTGTAAATAAAGTAAAAAGAAAATCTGCACGATGGTTAGCTAATTGGCAGAAAATTCCTCACTGCAGTTACATATGTGGCGAGAGTTTTGGTGTTTTGGAAGGCATTATTAGGGTTTGATTGCTCTCACTCAGGTGGATTGATACAAAACATGCATGGATGTTGGACAATAGATGCATTGGTAGTTTTCTGCATAATCTGGATGCAGTTTCGCGGATCCTTACGCGGTTGTTGGAGTGAAGCAACCTTTTTGGTGTGAGAAACTCTATAGATTGCTGATTGTGTTTACTAGCAGATTTCCTTATAATTGCAGCTTTATGTATGTTGTACTGGTTGAAGTGTGGCTCCTTTCAGGTTCTGAGTTTTTGGAGGTATGTTTTATAATTATCCAAAAAAAAAAAAAAAAAAAAAGAATGTAAACACACGATCCACTCAAACTATGGCTCATATTACAATTACCGAAAATTATTCATACAAATCACTTATTCCGGAATTTTGATACGAAAGTTAACTTTTAAAAAAAATGTATGAAGTCTTAGGGTGAAAAAAATTTAATATAATTAAAATTCAGAATATAAAACAAACGTGCAGGTGTCGGATTTAAACGCACTTTATTGATAGCTGCCACATTAACTTGTCAGAGACAGGAGACGCGATTGTGAACCAACCGTGTCAGATTCTGCCATCCGCCATATTTGCTTGTTTCTGGGAATTTCAGGCGTTGCTCATATCCTTTATCCGCTGATGAAAACGATCGTGATTGCAAATTTCAGCGTGCACTTCTACCTACCTCTCGCTGGCCAATGCTAAGCTTGCGGTTGGTATGAGTAAAAATGAGAGAATTTATTTTATGGATGAATTTTATATATAATTATATATAAAGTTTATCTATAAAAAAAATCTCTTTCATTTTTATCTTGTAATCAAACACATCTTAAAAATGGTATTTATATATTAGGTTTAAAATAGATTGCTATTGGGCTTTGCCATGCAAGTAGCTCTATCTAATTGGAGGAGGATTACTTTCAATTGGAAGAGTCTTGTGGTTTTGACCGAAAAAACATATTGCTACCTTTCAAATTTTATTGATTTTGAGTTACTCTCTATCATTTTAATCTTATGTTTTGATTTTTATAATATTGTTAATTCAGTTTTTAAGTCTTATAATTAAGTACTAATTTTATCTTTTTTTACTTTTTTAAATTTTACTACTTATAATTATTAATTTTTATAAAGAATTATTTATAAATGGAATTTAGCTAATAGTTAAACTTACTTTAGTTTTCGTAATTGACGGAACGAAATTTAAAGTAAAATATGTTATAATAATAAAAAATTAAAATGCAATGAACTATAAAAATTAAAATAATATTTAAATCTATATATTATTTCTCGTCCTCTATTTTAAACACATAAGTACAAAAAGATATATGAATTGTGATATCAAAATACCAAATGAACACATACAGATTATATGCAGTTGAATTTGAAGTGATACCTATATACTGTATTTTGCTATTTTAGCATGGATAAATTGATCTTGTTGAAATAATTAAACACACACAAAAGTATGCCTTAATTCATAGAAGCATGAATTTAGAACGCCAGAAGTAATAAAAAAAATGCATACCTGAGTACCTCTTTAGGATATCTTGAATCTTGAGAGATTTTATGTTCTAGAATTGCAAGAAGGATAGAATACATTTGTATACCATAAAATACAGGATCATTCTCTCTATCTCCCTTAATAATTTGATGGGAATAATATAAGGTAAAATTACACACTAAAAGTTTATTGTCAAAAACATATATTTATAGCAAGACTAGATCAGAGACCTATCCTTTCGTAAAAAGTTGTCTTATTTCATCTATCATAGATCAAGTAATTGAATCAACATATATTTTAAACACACTAATATATTTCGACTGAGAGCCTAACATGTGATTTTTAATAATTTATCTAATCATAACATATAAAGAGTCCAATCGCGAGCAAATATCAAGTTACCTTTCAACCATTTTTTAAAATAAATCAATGATAGTCCAATATCTTTCCAGATGGATGATGAAAGAATTCAGCTCAGTGTTTATCAAGGATTAAGCTCTCATAAAGTGAACTAGTCTCCACAATGAAAAATTAAAGGAGTACAAATTTTAGATTAATAAGTATATTGTGTTGGCTCTATTAAATGATTTAAGAGTACATAGTCCCTCACTTTTTTAATTTGGAAATAAACCTCAATTTAGAGGATTTTTTCCCCCCAATTATTACAACTAAGGAGGGAATAAGAGTATAAGACTAGAACTCAAAGATAAAAAGCCAAGGACGGAAGATTGGAAGCAAAGCAGTGGACTAAACTAAACGCAGAATGAAAATTAAAAGCAGAATAATTTATAAAGCTGATCTAAGAGAAGCAAACCAAGCCTCTTTATTCCAACATTGATGATCTTAGGGCTATAATGCGTTGGTCTTTCTTTAGCAGCAAGATGCTCCTTCCACGACCTAGCTACCCGGGTGGGTTCGCTGATTCACACGAACATAAACAAGCGATGAAATTAACCAAGCTCTCAAAAATCATCCTTTTCACGGATTTTCTGGGAGCTGGAATAACGGTCGCATTGACCTTGTTCAGCTCTGACTCACGCTTGGTCGACAACCCAACCCCAGCAGCTGCACCAGCTGAACCCTTCCCCATCGATCTCCACCAACTTCTGTTGCACCTTGGCGTGTGTTTGTCCTACTTTGTGTTTGTTTCGTTGTGAGTTCATTGCATTGGATTTGGATATTAATATATAACCGACGCTAAAAGGGCCCCCCAACACATTGAGGAATGGAAGAACACAGCGAAATACAGTGAAGAAAAACCTACGAATATCGGACACTCTCCGATTCCTACGTACTTTGGATGCTGAGTACCAGTATACCATTATATTGACAAATTCTTAGTAATCTTTCGAGCAAGATAGACTTAACTCTATTTTATTTATAATTTGGCACCTCAGTTTTAAAGATTATTTTCATATTTTTACGACTAAAGTGTTAAATTATGAATAAAATAGGATAATATTTATCTTTTTTAAAATGTGTTTAGGAGAAGAATAAAAATAAGGAGTAAATTTTCATAATTTGTTTTTATGTGTAAAATTATACATAAAATCAATCCATAAAAATTTACTCCTCATTTTTATCCATCTACCAAACTTACCCTGAAAATTCAAGTAATTTCTTGTTTGCCACCAGGGTCCAGGGGTTCCTTTCATTTTAGGGTGGGGCATGCATGAAAGCTCAGTTCAGTGTGAATGCAGGTGATAAAAAAAATGAAACAACATAATTATTCCAACTCGGTAACTTTTCTATCTTTTGTAGTCAAATAAAGTTACCGCCATTAGTTTTTGTCGTTGTCTATATTTGTTTAACCAAAAAAGTATAGACAATTTTTTGCAAGATTCATGATAGTCGTTAAACGAAATAAAATAATCGAATTTACTTATTTATTTAAGAATGGAAAGTCATGTCATGTCGAATCTGATCAAGTTTATGGCTTTTTAGCACTTTTTCTTTTTTTTTTTTTACTTGTTTATGGGCATAAGCCATTAACCTATTTACTCTATGCTTTGTATCTACCAAATCTTACTCTTTTTTATTGCGAAATGCTCATTGAGTATACGATATACTTTGAGTTGATATGAGAGAATATATGGTAGCCAACACCATTTTAATATAAGTAATGCGATTTGCATATTAAAACTACACATCAAGAGAGACGCCATAACAAACAAAAAAAAATGCAAATTAATTTTTGATGTAATTTTTAATATATAAATAACATTATTTTTTAAATATAGTCAAATATGCATAATTTGAAATCTATATTAAATTTATCTATCATGTTAACATTCAAATTTAGGAGTCGTTACTTTAAAAGATATTTTACTCAATCGTTACTTTTGGTTCAAGATTATGTGAACAGTTCTTCGGACGAGAAGATATACTCAATTTTAAAGACAAGGAAAGTTTGTGAATATTTTAGAAAAGATAATAACTGATAAAACAAGAAGTACCAATTTATGACTATGAAGGTGCTGAGGTATAACTGTACAACGTAAAGCACATGTCCCCATTAACAGAAAAATATAGAGTATTATTATCAGTTTGTGCGGTATTATTAACATCCATATTTTTCCAATTTCCTATGTGTATGGCAACAATTGGAAACTCTTCATAGGAAAACAAATCTTGGAATTCAAGTTGGGCCCCTCAATAAAGGGGGAGTGAGGTTGCCATTTGATTAGGAACTAGGAAGTGGTGCAAGTGGGTGCTCGGACGTGAACATGCTGCTAATAGCCACGGACACAAAGAGAACGAACTTTCTTTACCTTACTTAGCAAAGATTATATTTCATTGTTTTGTGTCTCCTTTTCTTATTTTTAATTTGATGTCTGGGTATTCGAGGAATAGGAAATCTTAAATTAATTATACTTTTCTCCTTAGCAAAGTGTTTAGTCATCTGCAATTGACGATTGAAAAGCTCCAGCTGTAGACGCCCATGGAAATGGGAGGAAGAAAAAGAAAGTGATAATTCCAATTTGAATTGACCAAAATCCGGTAACTTGTAGTTGTAAAGTGGTAGAATAATGATATATGGTTAGAATTATATACTAACCATAATTTTTGTCATAATTTATCAAGATTTAGACATAACAGTTAAATAAGTTAATTATTCATTTAATTATTCATTTACATTTTAAAAATGATACAAAAATACTCAAATAAATATTATGACAATAAAGTCCTTCAGCTAGCTATTATGCAATCGCACATCAATTTTTCCAGAGACATGCTCCTCGCTGGGACTACACTCTTTATTGGGTTTGTGCCACACGGCTCTGTATTCTCAGTGTCAATCTTGTTGATAGGCTTCAGTTCCAACGGTCTTTGTGTTTGTTTCGGTCACTTTGACACCCAAGCTCAATTTCCTGATCGTCTCCTCCCTCACTCAATCGGGTTGTCAACTGTCGTTAATCTTTCCCACTTAAACGACGTTGAAGCCCAAGGGGCTTTAAATAATCAGAATTTTAAAATTAAGTTTAATTTTTTTGGGTGCATAAATTAAGTTTAATTTTGATGTAGTATAAAATAATTTTATTATTAATTAATTATATATTATTTATATGACTAGTAAAATAATAATTAATAGAGTTAATATTTTTAATAATAAATTAACATATAATTAAATAAGTATAAAAGTTTTGGTAACTTTTGATAAAAAAAAATTCGTTGAAGTTTAAAAATAAAAGTAAAAAATAGGTAACCAAATATATATATATAGCGAACGGATAATCACGCAGTGTGGAACATCATTGTGGGATCACTATAGTTCTCATGCTGAAATTAATTTTCACTTATTTTATATGTGATTCTCAAAATATTGAAATAGGTGTTTAAAAATATGTTAAATAAATATTTCTCTACCGATTCTAGGAGAGGGTTGTCCTAGTTTAATCAAATATTTTGAATTCAAGTTCTGAGTATGTAATTTCATTAAAATTTGGAAGAATTGCTTTTAATATGAGAGTATATGTGGTTTTGACCAAAAAAAAAAAAAATTCTATAGATTTTCTTGAAGTTGGAATCAGGTTACCTTGATCTTGCTATTTCGCATCTTGTTGAGTTGTGTCCCGCACTTGGCCGCCACCCCCACCCCACCAGCCAGGCCTTTCCCCATCCCCACCACCTTCTTGGCATCCCACCTTCCTTGCTTTCTCCACCTTTAACTTGGTTTGGTAATATTGTAAATTTTTTAAAATTGTTAAGTTTTTTGAACTTTTTAAAAATTATTCTTAAAAAGTCATAATAATATTATTTGATAAAATAATATAAAAATTATTTTTAGTAAATAAAAACTATAAAAATAATATTAGATAAAATTATTTTTAAAATTTAAATTAACTATAATGAATATAAAATTTTAAAATCTAAATAGAAACCATCAAAAGGTTAAAATTGAATATCTATTAAAACTTAAGAGGATGTTAGTATTTTTAAATTTTGAAGTACATAAATTGATTCTAAAAAATATTTTATAAGAATTTTCAATAGCTCTCTTAACTTTTGTAAAAATATTCTAACTTTTTTATTTATCAAACAAAAAATTTAATTTATATTTTTTATAAAAAAAAATACTCATTTAAAGAACACTACTAAATCAGGCATTTGTATGTCACTGTGTTTATCTTTCTTTGTCCTTGTTTTGTCGTGAGCTCAATGCATTGGAAATTAACATATAACCGAAGTTGAAAGGACCCATACATTGAAGAAAGGAAGAAAAATGCGAAATATTATCAAGAAAACCTATGAATATCGGACACTCCGATTCCTGCATGGTTGCGGAGTGCCAGCGTACAATTGTTATGTGTAGGTGCATTCAGAATGAGAAAAAAGAATTGTTCAATTTTATTTATAATTTAGAACGAAAAAATATTAATTTACACTCGGTTCTATTTATAATATGATACTTCAAAGTACTTTTGTAATAATAAAAGAAATTACCAGTTCTATTTATAATTTGGCACTTCAATTTTATATATTATTATCGTTTTCTACTTATATTATATATTTAATAAAATAACTAAGATATTAAATTATGCATAAAACAAAATAAGATTTTTCTTTTACTCTGATAACCCTAATAATTTCTGGTGTAGCAGTGGGGGTTCCTTTCATTTGAGTGTGGGGCATGCATGACAGCACATTTCAGTGTGAATGTAGTAAAAAAAAAAACACACACACACACACCCCGACACGCGCACACACACAAACACAGTTATTCCAACTTGCGTCCTTGGTAACTTTTCTATCCTTTTTAATTAATTGTTACTGTCGTCGACTTTTATCTTTTAGCATAAAGTCATTGACCTATTTACACTCTGCGTTTTATCCACCAAATCTTACTCTTTTTTATTGGGTAGTGCTCATTGAGTATGTGATAGGAGTTGACAGAGGGAATATATGGCAGCCGTCACCAAATCAACATGAGTAATCCTGTTTATATATCGAAAATGAATATTAAACGTAAACATTATAAAAAGACAATGATTTTGGTATTTGATAGTAATACATACATATAGAGTCAAGATTTTATATCTTTTCATTTTTTCAATATTTATTTTTAATATTTAACCTTTTATATACAGTTAACATTACTTTACAATATAGTCAAATATACTCAATTTTAAAGTTGAGGAAAGTATGTGAATATTGAAGACGAGAATAACCCATAAAACAAGATGGTACCAATTTATGTTGAGGTATAGCTGTGCAAAGTGAAGGACATGTCCCGCTTTAGTTAGAAAAATATACATGGCTCTATGCAGCTGACCGAATTGATTCTACTTAAATTCCATTCAACATGTCACTTCATTTTTCATCAAAGCTCAGCTGCCATCAAAATGAGGAATTGTATTTATACATAAATAAATTTAGATATAGTGAGATATTGATAATGAGAGAAAGAAACAAATTAAGTAGTGAATAGCAAAAGAAAAATTTTGATGAACTTTACTATTTTTGTATCATATATGTCATTTCAACTTGATTATGTACAAATAATATGCTCTATATCAGATCTAATCCAACCATAGTTGGGCCCATATATTTAGACAAAATCTCACGCATTTCTTTAACTCACCCGTCATAAATCTATCTATCCAAATCTAAATCTATAACATTATATAAATGTGAATTCTCCTATTCAATTTTATTGTAGGGTATAAGTAGCTTTGAGTTTGTCTAATATAATTTAAATATTTGTATATTTATTTATTAAATATTTTTAAGACTATGCTATTCACATCAACAAGATATTAACATTTTTAATTATTAAACTTAATGAATAAATTTTTAATACATGCAATTTATAACTTTATCCTTTCCCACCTCACTCTCCCCTTCACAATTTGCTGACAACACCAATTCTCCACTTCCACTACAACAACCACCTTCCTTCTCCGCTGCAGCCACCACCACTACCCCCACTAAGAGAACCACCCAAAATGTCCAACACCCATGAATCTACAAAGGGAAACTCAAGTGTACTACTTGTGCAGATTGCACAATTGTGAATGTAATTGCCTTCACTTAGAACTTGCCCCCAGTATTGTAGAAGAGATGACGTCATATGGAAGATTGGTTGTGCTCTAGGAAATCTAGCGAGAGTACCTAAGTATATAGGGATATATACAACTGTCTGCCTTTCTAGATGAATATCTTTTATCTTGACCTTCTTTTTTAATCCCAAGTTCTCATTACAAGGATAATCTGCAACTGGAGAAAAGGGAGTTGGCTGCTAACATTAACATTTTCTGGTTTGCCTCTTCTCTCCCCTGTTGCTGTGTTAGTCAGAAAGAAATCCACTTTAAAACAACACAATGAATAAGTTTTTGAATATGGCGGTTTGTTTTGTTAGGGTAAAAATGGGTGAAAATATTGTTTAGATGAGTTCCATATATAAATTACATATATCTATAAAAAATTTCTCTTCATTTTTACCTTCTAACCAAACACACCCTAAAAGAAGAATTTTGAGCTCCAACACATGTGCTATTTATTTATTTATTAATTATTTGGAGCACAATTTCGACACCAATCTTCCATACTTGCAAACATAGTTGAAGTTATGTGGTTTTTCCTCCCAAAGTTTTGAGAATCTAAATCAAACAGATGAAAGTTTCATCCACGCACATCAGTACACCCGCATTATTGAACTCCGCAATAGTTTCTCCCTGAAAATATGGTAACTAGGTGTCTGTCTGCGAAGAATTGGTAGCCATGTTCGACAACCTGTGAAACTATTGGGGAATACTAGTGGTTATGTTAGTTAGGCTGAGCTGGCACATGTTAGTTGTTAGTTATGAGATTGGTTAGAGTTTGTAAGTTAGCTTAGATCAATGAGCTGTGTATAAACACCAGGCACATATTGTAATCATATCAGAATGTCAATACATAATTCAGATTCAGTTTTATCCTTTCTCTTTTTCCCTCTCTTGTTCTCTCTCTCTCTCAGTGGAGTTCTTACATGGTATCAGAGCCCTTTTTCACAGTCCATGGGAGCTCCAAACTCTTCAATGGTTGGAGGGCGGTTGTTTGTTGGCAACAAAGAATCGGTGTGATTGGCAAGCTACGAAGGTAGGAGTGAAGTTGAGGGGGATAAAGTGGAAAAATTATGAGTGTTAAAAATTATTTATTAAATTGAAATGATTAAACAAAATATTAATATTTTTAAAATACCCAATAAATATGCAAATGTCTAAATTATATCGAACCAACTTAGGAAAGTACCAATATATCCTCTAATTAAGCGGTGAATCCTCTATTGCTATTGTTCATGTTGACAGCTTTAATGCAACTTTATTTCATATTTTCATATTAATGAAAGATCCTTTATTGTTTGTTAACTTTTGATTTCTCTCCGTTTCATATTTTTCTTAACTTATCATCTTTTGCAATTTCTCAATTTTTTAAAAATTTTAAGATTATGTTAAGGGAGAAATAAGTTAATGATAATAATAATTTTAAGCATTGAATGCAAATAATTTTATTTAAAATTTACGAGAAAATTATCATAATATAATTAATGTTTGATTAATTCAGAAATCTATTTTGTAAAATAAAAAGTTTCAGAATAAAAACCATATATAGGTTTTTCATGTCTTGAAAAAAATTTTAATTAATAAGTCTAAATAAATTATCGTTATTTTTTTCTTTTAATTGTGTATGTAAAATTAAGAAGTACATCTAAGTATTATCATAAACAAAAAATAAAATAAAATTGAGTAGTATAATTTTAAATCTTAAATACGAGTCTTTCTATAATGTATAATAAAAATATTAATATTAACCATATGTCAAATTAATTGTAAAGTTATCTTGAGTGATAAGTAAATAATAACAATATAATTTTTTTGATACCATAACACTATAATTTTTAAATATTATATTTAAATAGCTTTATTTAAAACTTCGAGAGAACTCTTATAAAAATATAATTAAGATAAAATTTAAAAATTAGATTTACTGAACACATGAAAATAAATATATTAATATCTTTCTTTTTATTTTGTTATTATTTATCAAATGTTAAAAAAGTCAATAAAAACTTTGTGACAAATATATAAAACAAAATTGAGTTATACAATATTTAAATTTTAAATTCGATTAATTTTTATTTTAACTTATAAAGTTATAATTAATATTTTTAAATTAATTTATTTTTCATAAAAATAAATTAATTGGATTATTAATATAAAAAATTAATAATTAAATAAAATATTTATAATAATAAATATTGAATTTAAATAGTCCATGCAACATTGTAAATATTGCTTTGCTATCTTTAGCCATGCCTATTTGACAACCCCAATAAAGACTATTATTATTATTATTAGATAAAAGTTTTAAATTGAGAGAAAGACTGGCCTTAACTAAGTATTAGGATATATATTATCTGTGAGTTCATCAAACATTTATAGAAGTATTTAAAATTATCTATCCATAGAAAAATCTACGAATTAAACTCAAGTTATAATGATCTATACAAGCATAAGGCCGATTAGTGAGACAAACCCTTTTAGTCAACAAGGTCTATTATTGAATATAGAAAATTAAGAGGACCGAGGAAATATCCAATTAAAAGTCCAACTAATTAGAGGTATGTGTTTCCAAACATGATGAAGTTCCACTATGCATCATGGAGGTGTTGGTCGTCCATGTTCCAATCATGACTAACCTATGCATACTATCGATTTTGAGGAGCCATTAACATCATGACCAAAGAAAAAAACCGGTATGATTAACATGGCACGTTCTGTGGTGCATCGGGCTATTTATGGTGAGCAAAATTGACAGTGAGGATTGGTGGTACAGATATACAACCAACCACCACCATTGCACCTAATGTTTTTTCATTAACTCTCTCTTTGTTCTCTGTGTGTTTTCCATAGAAGAGAAAAAATAGAACCACCACCATCCAACATTGTCTCACCTCCACCCTAAGCCACCATCGTCGTCTTGCCCTTCACACCCATAGTTGTGACCTCCGTCCACCACCATTGCCTTCCTTATCAACCGCGCCACCATTTGTTGCCCAAACCAGAACCACCCAAAAAAGGCCATTGAAAACCACCATCCTCCTTCGCGCCACCACCAACTAGGAATGCCATCACCACCACCGTCTCACCTTTCGCCACCCACAGCCTTGAACCACAAATGCCCACCATCGCGTAGCCATCCCCCATTGTGCCTTACTTTTCATTCCCTGCCCTCCACCTCATCTCTCACATTGCCGTCGTCGCATCGTCAGTCACCGAGGTCGACAGTGGCAGTGCTCCCCATGGCCAGCCAAGTCTTCTTTCTCTCCTGGCAGTGGCGATGACGTGTGCACCGTAGTGTTGAAGAGAAGATCTAGGATCAATTTTTGGGAGGAATTTAGCATGCATCTAATGAGGCTTGGTGTATCAATACACCATATATCTCAACTAGTAGATTATCTGATATGCGGTACACCATAGTTAGCCCAGTGCACCACAGAACGCGCCCATTTACATCCATATTTTTCCAATTTCCCATGTGCGTGGCAACAATTGGAATTAAACTCTTCATAGATAAAAACTTGGAACTCAAGTTGGGCCCATCAATAAAGGGAGTGAAGTTGCCATTTGATTAGGAACTAGGAAGAGGTGCAAGTGGGTGCTCTGACATGAACATACTGCTAATAGCCACGGGCACAAAGAGAACGAACTTTCGTTACCTTACTTAGCAAAGATTATTTTTCATTGTTTTGTTGTGGTCGCCTTTTCTTATCTCTTTACTCCTTTTTTATTTTATTCCGGGGTATTCCTGGATAGGAAATCTTAAATTTAATTATACTTGTCTGGCTTGCAATATGTTTCATCATCTGCAATTAACGATCAAATCCAGCTGTAGACATCCATGGAAATGGGAGAAAGTAAAAAATAATAGTGATAAGGCCAATGTGAATTGCCCCGAATCAGGTATCTAGCATAGTGGTAGAATAATGGCGCGGTTTGGAACGTCATTGTGGCCAGGGGTAGCAATATGTGCTCATGCTCAAAGGCGGGTTGATATATTTTAGAAAAAAAGTTAAAGTTATTAATCCATTCAGTCTTATAATAAATTAGAGAGTTAATTCATCTATTTTTTTTTAAATTGTGGATTAAGTATGTTAACTCAAGAATTGATTTGCTAATCTATCTAAACTTTAAGATGAGTAAAAAAGACAGGTTAAACGCGTAAATCAACAAATTAATTGACCAAAAATAAGGGGGTAAAATCCAAAAAATGCCCCCAACGGGTCAATTCATCTTGCTTCACTATAATCCACATGTTGTGAGTGGTAGGTTAAAGTAATTCGCCTAAAAATATGAATTGCAAAATGGAACCCAACTCACTATTTTTAATAGGTTAAATCAGTTGTCAAGTTTAACCTGTTTTGTAAGTTATATCTAACTTAGAGAATAATTCATCCATAAGTTGTTTTCGGTCAATTCACCTAGGGCTAGTAAACAAGCTTGCATGTTAGTTCCACCACTTTTACAATTACGAATTAAATGGGCTAGACTAACTCTATAACAAGAGTTAATGGGTCGGCATTATATTGGCTTGATCTATTTAACTTTAATTTTTTTTTAATTTTTTAATCAAAATTATCAAACACTATTATATCCCAACATGTTACATTTTAATTGCATAAACTGAAAAAATAAATTAAATATCAAAAATCAAAATTCAAAATCTCAAGTATCAAAGTTAAACATATTATACAATCAAACTTAAATCTAAACTTCAAGAGTTCATGTTTACCACATTACAAATCAAATTACACAAATTCAAAATAAACTAAACATCAAAGTTCACATTCAAAGTCCCAAGTATAAACATTCAACACATTATATAATCAAACTTGAGTCCCAACCTTTTTTAAAGCAAAAAAAAAAAAAAAAGGTAAGAAGTCCAACTCATTTACTCAACAAGCTGGTTCAATTTGACTTGCGAGTGGAATGGGTCGATTTTTGAAATTCAACCTGCCTAATTTCAGCCGATAAATGAATTAGCTTGGTTGTGTTTGGTCATTTGATTGTCCTAAAATTCGACTCTCAAATTTGAACAGCTCTAAAGACAAAAACAAGTCTCAAAAAGGCCATGATTATATGCATCTTCATGCTCCTTTTCGTCCACTTGTTTATGACTAATTAAGGATGTTATTAAATTGGTTCAATTTTTTAAAACAAAACTTTCAAACACTATTAAACCCAAATTTAATTAACTTAAATTCAAACTTCAAATTCAACGTATTATATGTTTAATTACATAAATGTAAAACAAAATAAATATAAAAATTTAAATTTAAATTTTTAATTTAAATTTCTAAGTATCAAAGTTCGACATATTATATAATCAAACTTAAGTCCAAACTTCAAGAGTCCCAAGTTCAGCACATTACAAATTAAATTACACAAGTTCAAAACAAACTAAATATCAAAATCCACATTTATCCCAAGTGTTTTTACCCGACAAGCTAGCTTGTTTTATATATTGAATGAGTCTAGATTAAACCTAACCTACTTAACTTTAGCCGATAAATGGACTATTCGACATGTTTGACCCATTTGATAGCCTTAATATTAAACCCTCAAAGTTAAACTGCTCCAAAGACAAAATCGCATCGTAAAATTTGACGGTGCAAAAATAGAGATTTAAGCATTTGGTCTTAAAGGTTTATAGGCTAGTAACTGGTAGTATAAAATAATTTTATATTATTAATTAATAAAATTTAAAAAATAATAAATTATGTTAAATAATTATTATAGTGAGTAGTTATTCGTTATAATTTAACATTTTTAAAAAAATTCTATTATTGGCTAATGATTTAAAATTATTGTTAATTGTTAGTGTATAAAAATTAAATCCCAATATAAGCTGGTTAATAGATTTGTATGCTATTATGTGAATTTTGACCCAATTAAATTAAGTTTGTAAATTTGCAATTAAATGAGTTAATAATTTACTCAATTCTAACTCGTAAGAATTGCGAGCTTAGGGGGATCAACCGTGGACTATAGCCTTAATACTCAATTGTATGTAAAATAAAGAATTATTGCATGTTTGTTTCCACATTGTGCCCAACCAAAGTGCGATCAACTTTCTCGAACGCCGGAGAGAACATGTTTGGGTTTTTTTTTTTCTTTTGCATTCGGCATCTCTCACCGAGTTTTGGACTTCCAACCCCCATTCAGTGAGAAGCAACTCATTGTTGCTTTTGCGTTCATTTTTTACCATTGAGCATTGATGGCAATAATTAAAAATCCCAACCACCCTTCTTTTCCACGGTTACGTCCACCATGCTCAAGCAAAAGAAGGCAAGGAGACATCATATTAGAAAAGAACAAAGGCACGCCTAGACCGACCTACCTTTCATCTTCATCTTAAGTAAATTTTATTTCCCCTTTTTTTGTAATTTACCATAAATTTTGATTGTGGCTAAAATTTGTCCTTATGATCCCTCCAAAATAGGTCTTCACAAGCTCCCTATTTTATTTCTTTTTTATTTCCCTTATATATTTAGTTGTAGATTTTTTATTTATAATTTAATATTAATATCCTAAATCAAATATCTTAAAAAAATATTATTTATAATAATATTAATATAATTTTATTTAAATATGTTTAATATTTAATTTATAATATTTATATAATATCTTAAAAATAAAATAAAATAAAGGATAATATTATAAATATAATATTATACTCATATCCTTTTTTATAATTACATATCTAAAAGTAATTTTGGTTAATATCATTTAAACAACATTCATTTCATCATAAACATTTTTAAAATAAAAGTATCCAAACATAAATCATGTTAATATAAATCCACTTTTGCTCAAAATCCATTTTAGCAAAATTAAGTTCATACAAACCCCAATTTGCATACATCAATCCACACAAACTTAATCCAAAGTAGTGCGGCGGTAATTACTCATATTCATCTAGAAGCATTATTCTTTCTTATAGTGCCTTATCCTTTAACGCATAATCACATATTATTCTAATTAACATCTTACTGATCTCCTCAATCCCTACGTCTAGCTGTAGCCATTTTTAAACCCAGTATTGAAAGTATCAAATATATATTTTTATTTTTTATTGAAGTGGTATAAATGCATGCATGGTTGACTTCGTCGAGGGTGAGAGGAGAGGGAATGGAACAATGTGGAAAAACAAAATCCTTGCCAGCTATCGGAAAAGCAGTAATTAAGCACGCACTTCCATACTCACACTTTGGGTTCTGACTTCTGAACCGTGGTTCGTCTTTCTCTGCCACTCACACCAAAATTCATAGGCAGAATTCAGCCTGTTAAACTTAACGATGTACGGACACATTTTGGCGTCACGTTAACATATTATTTAAGGTGGTGCTGTTCTTAGATGCAACCTGCTAAAGCTGGTGCATCATATACCAGCTTTTAGCCACATTCGCGCTCGGTAGGTGTGGCTAAATTTATTTGCGAATGTTACTAAATGCAAATGCAGCTACATGCGCGCCTCTTCGCCTTCTTCCTCTCCCCCCACGCCACTCCCCTGCACTACTATTAGCCCTCCGCACTTCTTCATCTGCTATGATTTTTGTCAAAGCAAATATTTTATTGATTTTATTGCATTTGTGATATTGTTATTCGTGTTAAATATATAGTTTTACTCTTTTTAATTTAGATAAACACACACTGGTTTCAAATAACACACACATTAAGTTTATAAAAGAGACTTATTTTATTTTTTCGAAACCTAGATTCTGACCCTGTTTCTTATTCTCCATGTGGGCAAACGTAGTTTTTAAATATGTGCAAACAAGTATTTTACATTATGAAAGAATCCAAATTAACAAGTGTAGTTATATAAGGTCGTTTATAGTTTATCAAAAACAAAAATATTGGTTTAGTGACAGTGGTCTACATTTTTAATGAATAAATTTTGTGTTTGATCCCTAAATAAATATATAATAAGAAACTTTTTATCATTTCATTGTGCATGAAAATAGTTGAAATCCAAAACCTATAGGTCATGCTTATGGTATAGTTACATCATTCTCCTAATTCTTCCTAAAGAGTTTTTGTACCTAAAAAAGATCTTGCCAACTGAAGAAACTAACGTCTACGACTTTAATTATGAAGTTTTAGTAAATAAAATTTTATCCGTTAAATTATGAGGTTATGCGATTTCTTTTCTTACATCTTAGTCTCACAATTATTATATAAGAGGTAATTAAGATATGACTAATTTTTCAAAAATTTCAATGTTTATACACATATAATATTTACATTAAATTAATCTTTTCACTAATCCTTATAAATAAATTTAATTTGTTTGTTACTGTCAATTTGTGAACAGAAACTTCTCGAACTTTTACATCTTATCATGATAAAGATTTTTCTAATTAAAATGGTGAGTCAATGTTGGCGGCCGCTCTAGAAGATGATGCATCTGTTGCACGTACTATTAATATAATGAAAGTTTTTGGTATATTGTTGGATTAAGAAATTTCTTACTCTAAGAAGAATCTCAATCTTTAATTATTTTATTTTATTTTTTTCTCTGTTCACTTTTAAAAATAAAGGCTGAGAAGTTCTATGAAAGAAGATATCTTGTGAAGTATAGAAGTCTTTCTCTGTATATAATATCAATTGAGGGTCCATCATAACAACTCAGCAGCATCAAGGTAATTTTTTTTTTTTTTTTTGGATTCAGTATCAAGGTGAAAATAACTACATTATGAAAGATTATGAACCAAAGCCTTCTAATTAGGGGCATTTAATTTCTTCCAAATATTTGGAAAATTAGAAAATAGGTGTAATTTGTGTCGCGTTTTCTGTTATTTCAACTTAGTCCAATAATGTTATGTAACTTTAAAAATGTATAATTTTTAGCTATTAATAATATCTAATAATATTTATTGACTTAAATTAACAACTTCTGTATATTTAAATGAATAAACATTTTAACATGTATTGTAAAATATTCTTTAATCTAAATTTTCTATTTTTAAAATTTATAACTTAACTATACACGCTAAGTTCATTTAACTTGTTTGAATATCAAGTTAACCTGGTTTTAATCCAGTTATTAGTCAGGTCCAAATCTAAAAATCAAACTTTCAGCTGGATTCAGGTCTAAATCCTCCCGTGTCCATTAGCACTTCATGTGTGACGGTCATAGGTCAAGCTTAAAAAAATTAGTAAATTATATTAAAAAGACATACATACCTCGAGGAGGGCCCCAGTTAATCCAAAGGGCAGTCATGGCAGGTTGAGCCCTGCTTCGTTAATAACAAATTCTTCTAGATTTTCTTAGTTAGCATGTCATTACAAAATTCAAGTACTGTAATCCTTTGGAAATTGCGCAGCATCAATGTTTATTTTTAAAATGAGTTATTATATTGGTATGTATGATTTCTAAGCTTCCATGAATGGGAGTGCATAAGCTAGAAGGTCGAAAAATTATACATACTAATATCATTTCTCCTTTAAAATAGAGGAGTAGTATTGTCACTCTTCTCGTTCTATTTATCATGGACATGGTGTTGATGGCGGACCAGCTCGTTTACTATCCATTATTTTCAAATCTTTTCCTCACTATATTTTATCAAACCTTTTTTTTTTTTTTAAATTGACAAAAGGTCTATGTGAATATGCACTTAGTACTGTGTGTCTGTGTCACGTGCAGTGGGTTATAGAAATGGTAAGGGATCAGCTTGTACAAAATTTCAGTAATTTGACAAAATAAGTGACTAATCGCACTTATTGAGAAAATTCTCAAATAAGCAAATGCTATCCAATATTCCAACTCGATAAAATTACGAGACATAAAAATTTTGCATTATTATT
Organism: Pterocarpus macrocarpus; assembly: GCA_031439585.1. NCBI lineage: Eukaryota > Viridiplantae > Streptophyta > Magnoliopsida > Fabales > Fabaceae > Pterocarpus > Pterocarpus macrocarpus. Next base: position 10,307,987 of record CM062519.1, read on the forward strand.
GTTTTAAAGAATTCCGTTTGGTTTATGCTTAATTTGTTTTATTTAGAACTGCTACTCTCCCTTGGTTGTGAAACTTTCTTTGTTATAATGTGTGGCTTGGATGCTTCCACGACAGAGAAGATACAAATATGCAAATGGTTAGTCTTAGTCTGTCCTCCATTCGAAGTTCGAACCGCCAAATTTGAAGTCTCACAAATAAGCCAAGATTAAGTGCTCCCAATAATATCCTTCACTCACTCGAGTTTCCTCACTGGACTTAAACTGATTAATTGCTTCATCTTTCTATCCTCTTTTACGTGAATCACATGCCACAAAATGATCACGAAGCCCACCGGTTCTTATCATATATATTTATCGCTTTTTGCGTTCTTTTGAACATGATTGAATTAACCAACTTTCCTTCTGCAGTTCTGCGCAATTGCGTACCAATTGTTGGAGTGGGACACCAATTTCTAATTCTTAATTTCCGAGGAAAAGAGGAAGCAGCAACAAATGATGAAAATGAATTTTTTTTTTTTCAATTAAAAGTGATCTGGTGTGAAGGTCATCATATGATTAATGGTTGGACCAAAAGCTGCATTATTTTTCTATATTCACGCGGAAACATTCTCTTGAAATGGACTTTTTTTATTTACTCACCATACCACGGAGTTATTTTCCCCTTATTGCTGTCTATGTGAAAATGACTTTTCGGTAAAATGTTGTGAGCAAGTTAGTCAAGAACACTTAGAGCAAGACTATTTACACGGGAAATTAATAATTATCAAGACAATATTATAGTAAGAAAAGAAAATAGAAAGTGGCGTTTATCTTTGTAGGCGGTCCACAGTCCACATTCTCGTTATCTCCATGTAAAAGGCAGTTACTATGATTGATTGTCTACATGATTACATCCCAATCGTATAGACTACTATTGCTTTCTTTCTTTACTTTCTTTTTATTCAAATAAAAAACTTTGTCATCATACATTTATATATATCAACTCATATTTATATATTTTTTATCACCCTCTTATGACTTGGTTTATGGTTTATGGTTTATGGTTTATGATTTATTTTATTTTTTCATCCTCGCGCTCTAATTTTGTCACCTTATTTAATTGTGAAGTGATGTGCTGCTTCTTAGTAATGTGTTCCAAAAATTACTACGACCTCACCTAATGACAAAAGTTTATTTTGGGTTACTTTTTGTCCTGTGGGTATGTCTCAACCTGTTTGTGAGTTTGTCACGGTGATCGGAATATCCCCTCAAATCTAGCTCCTTCGAAAATCTTGATCTTGTGAGCTAATTTTGGGTTTTAATTCAATTCATTCCAGGAAAATATTCATGTAATTTTTTTTTTGCCAAATGTTCTGTTTTCATTTTCACAGCTGCTTGCTATTGTAGCTGAGATCCCACCCTCGGAAAACGAGAATCTTTAGTACTGAATGATCAGATTGCTTGAGAAGACAATCCCCAAAGAAAATGGGGAATTGTCGGAGAGTAGTCAAAATTTGGAATTTTAGGGCACTTCACAGACACAGTGATTGATGCTAATAAGAACATAGTCAAAATACATATAATATAGTTGGCAAGTACATGCATAAATGGCTATTTATTGTCCTAACTAAAAAAAGACACAAGCGTCCAATAACACTAACAACATCATGGATCATCTCCATGAATGGCAAAGAAAAATGCATACATCAGAATATGAGTAAAGCTAATCAGCAAGAGGTTCTGAGGTGCAGGGGTGTACGGAGCTGTTCTTGTTCTTATCAGCGATAGACTCAACAAAGAGATCCCAGATCATTTTCTTCACAGAACGCCTCTTTGCAGGGAAGATGCTCCCATTCTTGGGTTTGTGCCACGCCACTGTTTGCTCACTTGCCACTTTCTCACTGCCCTTTGCTTTCTTTTCACCCTCCATCTATGTTCTGTGTCAGAGCCTATCCAACCTTGTTCACCTTCCTCTGCCCTCTGTCTCTGTGGGTTTAGGACTTTTGGAGGTGTTTTGAGGGTTTGTAGAGGGGGAAAGGGAAGTTTACATAAAGGAGTTTCTTTTAAAATTTTAGATATAAATTCAATAATAAGTTTGGTGTAGTATTTGTGAATCTTAAGGTGCGAAAATAAAATGTCCGAAGATTCTGATGATCTAGTTATGCCACGCGGCGGCTTGTTCTTTTTATGTGCTTAGTTAATGAAGATGGGGACACACATGGAGAGTGAGGATTGGCTGCTGCATTAGTCTCCCACATGACATTGGCGTCAGGGCTTCTGATGTAGGACATATAATTTACCTCTCATAAATGCCCCATTATTATCATCATCATTTCCATCACTCCAACAAGCAACGCTGTTTCATATGCTACATAGAAATATTTACATAGTCCGAAGTTTTATATGGTCGTACTCCCAAATCAATCATATAAATATATTTTATATAAAATTTATTATTAATATATAATTTTATAAAAATATATTTATATTATTAGTCAAGAGCATAATTATATAATACTCCCAGATCATATAAAAATTTCTCTATCCTACAAGGCTGCTAGCTAGAAAGGCCGAGCATGCCGAGGCCATCTAATTGAAGCCGAAGTTCATTAACCAAAATGGCTTAGTGTGCTAATGGATTAGGGTATATTTTGATTGACTTTTGGACGATTATTTTTAAAAAAATTATTTTTGAAGAAATTATTTTTAAAAAAATTATTTATATTTAATTTGAGTATATTAAAAATAAGTTTAAGAAAATAATTTTTATTTAGATAGGATAAAATAAAATTATTTTTGATTATTGATATAAGAATAATAGTAAAATTTTCTCTTAAAAGATTTTTTCCTAAAATAAAAAATAATTTTAAAAATATTTCTCTTAAAAAATCTTTTAGAATTCCAAAAATAAATCTAAAAAAGGAAAATTACAATCTAAACATATTTAAGTATTGTGCATTCTTATTCTTGTGCCAATAAAAAATATTTTAGAAGCCTCAAACTGCAATTTAAATAGGCTCTTAACCATTATAGGGACAAAAGGATATGTAAATCATAATTAACAACTATCACATGCCCACAAAAAAGTAAATTTTGGATAAACACTGTCTATTATAGTAATATGCGAATTATTATTTAGTATGTGTAAAGTCGTAGATAATATTTCCACCAAAAAAAATGTCATAGATATTATAATAAAAATACACTTTTATATATATATAATTTTAAATGCCTAAAGTCTGACGTAATAAATTGTGTGTAGCTAAGAATTTCGCCCTAATAAAAATGGAAACTGAGAAGTTCACAATTTGCACATAGATTTGGGTTTTGGTGCATTCTACCATGCACTTCAGGAATCAAGGAGCATCACGTACCACATAGATCTAAGGGTAAAGATCAATGGTACATGTATATAACTAATAACAATTAATGCATCCTAAAATTTCACCTCTCACTTGCCCCCCAACTCCTCGTCTTCTCCATTTGTGCTCTTATCCTCCTCTGCCGTCACCCTCAGCACCACCGCTGCCAACTCCAGTGTCACAGCCGCCCTCAAAACCACTGCCAACCCTAGTGTCACCGCCACCTCCAATTTCATCTCGAACAACTCCGTTCCCCCCACCCACTTCCTTCTCCCATTGCTAGCATTCCCACCGTCTCCACCACTCCAGCCACTACCCCATCCACCCTCCCACCTCCCTAACCACACCACCATTCAACTCTCCACTGACCCCCTCAATTCTACAACTCTGTTCACACCAATTTTCCACAACAAAGATCCACTCCTGAATCCCAAACCACATACAAAATCAATAGTAGGCTTCAATGGATGATGTTACTCCTCTGTCCTCTTTTTTCCTTTCTTTTATTTGCTTTTTCATTTTTTTTTTTTGGGCAAAAGAATACTCTCCACCGTTGAAGAGTTGGAGCATTCATGTGTATGGAGCCTCAGATTCAATTATATCATCCAATCATTACCTCAAGTATCTGTTGATAATTGGTTTGGTGGTGGGAGGAAGGGGTGGTTGAGGGAGATGGCAAGGGAAAATGGAGATGGAAAGAATAGAGTGCGGAGAGAGTGGGCTAAAGATGTTTCTATGGTGCATTATCGTTCATTGGTATTATTGGTAGACTATCACATCAGCACTGTTGGATGATAGGGTGCGTGATGCTCCTTGATTCCTGAATAACATGACAGAAAGCACCTTGGGTTTTATATTGGTCGGTAAGGTAAGTCTTCAGTAAATAAAATGGAATAGAAACTATCAGGTCACTGTGGCTTTTGTTTTTAGCTTAATTGAAGTTTGAATTTTGACCATAGTCAATCTTTTCATTCCAATTCACACCAGTAGCGGAAAAAAAACTTTGACCATTGATTCTTGATATTGAGCGACATTCTCCCCTTAATGTCGTAAACAGAATGCTTCTTATCTCATTTTTTTTTTTTGTGGGGTGGTAAATCGTTATTTTTTGGGTACATTGTTACGTCCTAGTTTTAGTAATTTCACCGTCTTTTCTGTTAGCTGCACCTTTTAAACAAGTACTTCTCTTTAGTTAAATGAAGTTTCATTACACATTCCACTACACAATTTTCTGGATTTAAAGGTGAGTATGGATCCCTAAATGATTATCCTAGCCCATTTTGTGATAACCTTTGAATTAAAATCCTTTTTTGAACCATTGAAGAAACCTTTTAGTATGTATTTCCACGGTTAAGACAAGAATGTGATGGAAAAAGGGCAATAATTAATGGGGTGAAGTTCCGGTAAATTGAAGCAGTGCCAGTGATAAGTGTGAACATGATCTTTCGATTATAAAATTTCAACCGAAATATCTTTCATCAACCAACCCTACAAGAAGAAGAAGATTCTTTTATTACTAGCCATCAACTATTTTCAAAGTTTCTAATAATAAGTATTCTAGGATCATGAATATCAATTTATTTAAGAAGATCGTCATAATTTAAAAATAAATTATTTTAAGGTTTTAAATAATTACAATTAGGTTTTAAAATATTTATTAGAAATACTACCATTTCAAAAGTTTATTTTTCCCGCCAGATTATGATTATCGCTAAACATAGGAAATTTTCTTTCCCTTGAAAAAATAATAATAAAAGCTTCTACCGATTCTAATATATAAACTATGAAAATTTGTATGTTGAAATGATGAGTACACCACCATCAATTATGAAATCATGCTAATATAGACCCATATAAATGAAGAGTTTTATGCATGACAACATGTATTATTGAATTTAAATATATATAAGATTAATTTTGATTTATCGTTAATATAAAAGAATTTTATATTATCATTTAATTATGTATTTGACGCATCAGTAAAAATATTTGACTTTTATATCTATTGACTCAAAATTTTCACATATAATATATAATTAAATAATAATATAAAACTCTTTTATATTAATAATATATATAGAGAGAGAGAGAAAGAATTATTTATGAACAATAATGTATAGATTTAATTTCTATGCATTGATATTATAACTTTATATTAACATGTCATAGAAATTATTCTTTAAATATATTTTCACATATAAATTTCTTTATGAACTTAAGTATATATTAACACTATTTCCAGTTATGACACTTTTGAGCATCACGTTCCACCCCATCAGCAATTCACATTGGATAACCAACGGCTGGAGATCGAGAGGCATCGTATGAAAATTTAAAATACTAATAACAAAAAGAGCAAGATTAGGGTATATTTATTTGAAATTATTTTGAAAAAAAAAATTACTTATTTTTATCAAAAAATTAGTTTTCATATATTTTGATAATTTTTTAAAAATAATTCAATTATAAAAAAAATTATTTTCAATTTTTTTTAGAAACTAAAGAAAATAATTTTTGAAAAAAAATTAATTTTTAATTTTTTTAATTATATATAAAATTTTAACTTCAAAATCATTTTTTTAAAAAAATTAAAATAATCGCAGCATAAGAATGAGAGCGAGAGTGAGAGTGTGAGAGAGGGGGGAGGGGGAAAAAGATAAAAATTATTATACTAATTATTGGTTCGAGAGTGATTTGTGCAGCTTAAAAGTTACCTGGATGATATATTAATTAACTAATCAAGCAATTATTGGGATGTAAGGACAAGAGAGGCTGCTTTTGGTGGGATTTTGGCTCTAATTTTTAGGGGTTAAATTCTGCAACTTACCTAAAGCGATAAGATAACATGGAAAGTTGGTCAAATATAAACAAGAAAGTCGCTTATTTCAACCCAATGATAACAACGAGTACTTAAGAGCAGAGGTTTATATAAGCGGGATAAATAGTTAAAACTTATGTACTGAAAATTAAAAAGAAATCAATAATCTTCTTTGTATAAATATTTAGACAATAGCATTTTTTATAGTCTGATTTCACTCCCTTTAATTTCTATGATTATGTGCTTGTTTGAGTTTTATTATTTTAATAAAAAAAGATCTGTGTTTTAATATAAAAAAAAGATCTTTTAATGCTTTTTGATATGTTTAGGTAAAAAATTTTAGGAAAAGCAGAATCACTGGAAAAAATATGGAAAGATCTTTTTTAAAAAGTTACAATTTTCATCTTCTAAAAAAAAGACCTTTTTTATAACATAAAAAAATATTTAAGGATAAATTTTTTTTAATATTATATCCAAATATAAAGTAACTTTTATTTTTTCAAAAAATCTTTAAAAAAAATTATTTTAAAAAAAGCTTTTTAAAACAGCTCATCCAAACAAACCCTATAATTAGTTCAAACAAAATTTTTTTGTCTACCAAAATAAAAATAGTAGCATTACCTACTTTTTATTTGGTTTGGATTACCCTTTTCCCTTCTGATTCCTCTTTTTTCTGTGACTTGATTGTGGATTACTGTTACGCTTTGGTTTATCGTCCTTTATTGACAAAGTTAGTTGATTTTTCCTAAAAGGAAAACAAAACAAATAAAAGGGGACAAAGAAATGCAGCCACTTGGAAACAACCCACTATAATCTTGAGTTCCAAAGATTACGGCAACAGTAGTATCATTTTTTTTTAATTTAATTTAAATATACTGATAATGTTATCAGTTAATAAAAATAGTAAAAAGTATCAACTTATATAAATAATTATCCATTATAATGAGGGATCTACCATAATTTATTACTTTTTCCTATTTTTATTGGTTGACAGTGTAATTTTACACTATCAATATATATCAATTAAACTCTTTTTTTTTCAAAATTACATTGAACTCCGCTCAAATATATTGAAGATACATTTGCTCCTTTATAAATTTTAAAATTATACTTGTCTCCTCTAATTATTTAAAAATTATTATAGTAACACCTTTTATTTTTAATAGCACATAAATTACACATGACTAAAATATATGAAATAACTTTTATACCCTTAATTAATTTTCAATTTCTATTTGAATACCACTCCTATTAAGTTCCATCCCTGTATTGCATTATACTTGCTTCCGCATCAGATCTTTCTTTCCAAGACATCTCTTTAATTTCCTTTTCTTTTTCTGGAGGTGGGGAGTGGACCTCAGAGCAGAAAGTTTGAAGAGCACCCATTATACAGATTGTCATACATGCATTTGGGTGAGCCTAGAGTGTGGTATAGTGTCCCCAGAAGATATGCAGTCAACTTTGAAACAATTAGGAAGAAGTATCTCTCAGATCTGTATGAAGAACAACCTGATGTGATGATAATCTAGTGAGTAGTGATTGTACTAGTTGTTATGAAGAATTGTTTTTCCTTGAAAAGTGATAATGATGTATGTTGAACACACTTTCTTTCTCATATTTGTCATAAATTAACCCTTTCAATATGCATTTGTGCATGTTTTTCTGACAAATATGATATTACTGAACACACATTGATGACAAATAAAAAATAAGCTTTTAGTGCCTCTACATAATAATTATTGTGAGTGGTGTGTGGCTTTTGATGTGATTGGGTGCTGCCAGGTTTTATTTGGGAGGGGGTGTCAGCGAAGGGAGAAAACGAAGATGGAATGAGTGTTGATGGAGGCAGGGGAAGTTTCTTTTATGGAGGGTAATTTGAAAATTTTAAAAATTATTTGAAAATAAAGAGAGAAAATATAATTTTAAAATTCAAGAAGGACAAATGTATTTTTAATAGATTTTAGTAGTGGATAATGTGATTTTCTCTTTTTCTTTTGGGCCTGGCAGTAGCAGTAGCATATGCTGAGGTCATTGATTTGTGGGTCCATCACATATGTCGGGTAAAAAACTCACATTGGTCTTTTGTTTCGGCCCACTTGGAGCGGGCCCAATAGGAAACACCCCTGGGCTTGTCCTGGTTGAATTTCCAAAGAGTGTGAGAAGTAACAGAACTGGGAAAGGAGACTTTGGTGATGCAGGGGAAGAGGGATTAAATTGACACAGAAGCACAACAACAAAGAGTTACTTTCCCACGTTGTCACACTTCAGTGGCAATGTCGCATCCCTTTTGAGCGTCATCTTCATTAACACAACGAAGATGGTCGCCACAACCACTCGAACACTTGTTGGACGTAGGACAATGAAGCTATTCCATTTTAAATTTGGTAATGGATATGCTGAAGATGCAGAACAAATCAACTTAAGTAACGATGCTTGTCACTCTATTGGCTTTCTGAGCTTTATCTAATTGGAGAAACAATTCATCTTGTATTTTGGTTTGTTCGGTTTGCCTTTGTGGTTTAAGTACCATGTATTGATTTGAGTACCTGAATATTTTAAAGACCAAATCTTTATTGAGACTTTGCTTGATATATAAGGCACCAATAATCAGTAGTAACGTATTCATACGATGTCAGTATATGAAAACGTGTGTACAACCAAATGAATACCAAGCCCTACTTAGTGTATTGTCATTTTGGTTACAGTTAACATATCAGGACAAGCATCGACCAAAAAAAAAAAAAAAAAATCAAGACAAGCAAACAAAGGAAGTCAGTAATTAAATAATATTTAATAGTAGAGATTAGTTTTGGTGTATACTAATTTTGTTAGAATGTTATTCAATCACAAATAATTACACTAAGAACATAATTTTAAGTAGCTTTTATGTATATGTAGTTAGTTGTCTACTCAAACTTTTCTAAAATATGATAATATATGCATGATTATTTGATAATAAATATTTATATAACTAATTTATTAAATTTATAATCTTAATAATAAAATTTTGTCTTGAAAAACAACGTGTTTACAAAATTAAACAGAGCATTGTTTATACCAGACAGCGTAGATATCTACATCATATTCCGTGAGATTTTCAAATCAGTTTTGGTAGATAATTTTAACAATTTGAATTGAATTTCCTATTTTTAACTATTTAATTAAAAATTAAATAAATTTAATCTTGATATATTATTAATATAAAATATTTTTTATTATTATTTAATTATATATTATGAATTGATATATAGTTAGTATAAACTTTTTAACAAAATCATTTATTCATATATTGTGATTTGTCAAAAGTATAAGCGGAAGCAACTTTTTACTTGCTTCTTAAAAAAAATATTAATTATTTTGAAATTCTATTTTTTTTAAAAGTTTATTCAAACATGTTAAACAAATTTAATAAGTATTTTTCATCAATAAAATGTGCCTAATAATATATAATTAGATGATAATATAAAATTCTTTATATTCATAATATATTAAAATTAATCATATATTATTATATTCTTAAAATAATTATTTTATAAAAATTACAGAGAAGTATAATTTTTTGATAATATGTTAATGCAGAACTGAACAATAATATAAATTGATAGTGCATTATATAAAACCAAGTTCTTTTGAATAATGAAATTTTGAAAATCGCAATTATAGTTCTAAACAATAATTCTCACTAGCAACTTGGAGATTATTTTCCCGAGTAGAAAACTGCTCAAGGGTAAATTGAAGCTTTTTATCTTCTTTACAATTTTGCTGAACAATTTATCTATTATGAACCATGCATCGTTTAATATCTATATACCTTAAAATGATTTGAATAATCGTTTATACAATATATTTTTATGAAAATTTGGATTAAAAATTAAAGAAATAATGTCAACATTAACGTAAGAATTAAAATTTTCTAATGTGATTACGCTATTGTAGATTAAGAAATCAAAATTTTATTTTAAAAAGCTACATAAATTATTATAATTGATAATTAAAAGGTGAGAAACATATAGAGACTGAATTTATTATATCAGTTAATTTGTCTCAATTATTGAATAAAAAAACATTTAAAAAATAAAAACCAATTGAAGGGAAGTTATATAATAAACATACTCTGTTGCATATTAATATAATTCAATATTTTATTTAAAAATGATAGCTGAATTGTCATACAATTCATAAAAATTGTTTCTAAGAGGGAATATATTATCAATTTGTCTCAATTATTGAATAAAAGACATTTAAACAAACGAAAATAATAATAATAATTTAAGAGAAGTTATAAATAATAAACAGGTACCAATAAGTGTTGGGTGCGGCGTATGTAAACTGTACAGTCTTCACCTGTAGATAGAGTACATGAGTTTAAACTCTTGGAAAGAAAATTGTTAATAGGATCTTAGGTACAACAATGTGTAGGGGTAGAAATATTCTGAAAATAATAATAATAATAATAAATAAGAGTCTAATTATTATATATTAATAATATACAAAATTTTTATATGATTATTTAATTAAATATTATATTTATAATAATTTTAAAATAATATTTGATTAATTAAATATTTTTATTGATATACATAATTAAATATTTATTTAAAAAAAATTATATCGATATTATATTAAATTAAATCCTAATAATAAACAGGTAGAAATGATATCATGGACGTAATGACTGGTGAGAGACGTGCGGCGCTTCTGTGCATTGCAACGTCATATGTCTGACGTAATATCTGTGACATTTGTGCTGATGCATCACGCACATGAATAACTTAGATGATGTCCGGACCAAAATTTTTTTCTTTAAAAAAATCCCCATTGATAAACCGACACCTTATTTTAGCGGCACGTGAAACAATAATTAAATACTAAAGTCTCCTTCGTTTGATTTTTTTAAAAAAAAATTTAATTAAAAATAGATAATTTTTTGGGTGCTTTTTTTTTATATGGTATTTGGATAAAAAATTTACAAGAATATAAGAATTGGGGGGAATTTACGTGGATATGGGATTTAACAAAATCGAAATTTCCGATTTTAGAAAAGGTGAAATCAGAAACCTAATTTTTTAGGATGATAGAGCAGTTTTTATTAGAAAATGTTCAATTTAAAAATAATCTTATTACTTTTTATAAGTTAAAATGCTTTTTAAAAAAATTATATTATAAGATATTTTTCTTGAAAAACTATTAATTGGTACATAGCAATATTCATACACTCTCAAAAATAGGATTAAAGATGGTAGTTACTTCAATTGTCACTCTACTCAACTTTAGATGTGTTTGCACTCTAATTTGGTTTGATTTTGGAAGAATACTCCAACCAAACCAAATCAAACCAATCAGTGCTTACATATCACTATCCAATCAATTTTTAGTAGATTAGCCAAATGCATCAAACCGAACTAAAATTTATTGGTTTGGTCAATTCAATTTTTGATTTCGTTATTCTACATTTTTGCCTTAGGTAATGATGCCAAGAGGATGGAAATTCTGCTTAAAATCAACCTAAATATGAACTAAATTTCTACAATGTATTATGCAACATGTACTAAATTTTAATTGCAATAACATGGAAATTGTGCAGAATTTCAAAATTTTGTAGTATGTACTAAATTTCTTATTCATAATTAACCACATTCAGAATATGAAATTATGCAAATTAGAATTTTTTAATCAAAATCAATGCAAATCAGAGTTTCTTGATCAAATTGAACATATTGCATATCAGAATGATTAAAATCAAACCTGCAAATTAGACACATACAAAATATCTATTACTATTTTTGAAAACTATTTTGACACACAAATCCAACTGTCAAATCATCTTGTGGCTAAGGTGGTGTTAGAAAAAAAATTTACACTATTTTTTCTAGAAAAAACAAACACTAACAAACCCCAAAACCATCAACACCATTAAAGAAGGAGTGTAAAAATTGTGCACTCTAGAATCCATTACCCATAGATATGAAAAAAAAATAAATTCGACCTTCTCTACCTCTTCAACGTTGTTGATTCATCATCACCTTCGACCTCTTTTTTTCTCTTCTAATCTAAACTATCCTTTGAGTCTTTTCATTTCTTCATCAACGTGCTTCGATTCAATAAAAGCTTGATCAACATTCTCAACGTCTTCACCCTCGTGCTCTCTATTGGCATCCTCATCACTGGTCTATAGCTGAGCAAGGCGGCCAACATCTATTATGAGCGGCGACGAGAGCAGGGGGTAAGGAAGTGGGAGTGAGGGATGTGGATAAAGGAATAGAGAGGGGCTTCAAAGCACAATGAAATAAGTGAAATGGGGATTAGGATTCCACTGGATTAGGGGGTCATAGGAGGATATTTTTGTATATACAATAGATTATAAGGGTATATTAGGTATTATGTGATATACACTTCAGTTCGGTTTCGTTTGATTCAGTTTTGAAAACCAAAACCAAAAATCGAACCGACCCGGTCAGTTTTTTTATTTTTCAGTTTTTTCTATTTTTGATTTTTTTGGGTCGGTTTTTGGTTCCTTAATCAGTTTCGTTCAATTTTGAACACCTCTACTCAACCCTATGATTTTCGCCATAGTAAGTATTTGATTGATTTCAATACATTTCATATTGCATTTGCAATATTATTATTTATGCTAAATAGCATTACTTATTTTTTCTAAGTTTAAATAAATAAGCACCGATTCCAAATAAGACATACATTAAGCTACTTTTTCTTTGATAGAATTATTGAATTTATTAATTTGCCAAATCAAAAATTAGGAAAGGGACTAAAAATTCAGGAGTTCCTCAATCTATGCAACAATATCATGAAATAAAGCATATTAGCAAAGGCATTAGCCACCCTATTACAATTGTGAGTGATGTGCAAACATTCAAAGGAATGTAACCATGTGGCATGCATATGTAAATATGTCTTGAAGAATTGAGCTATTGTGAGACAAGTTTGACTTTTCACCGATAGCTTTGTCAATCACCCTTTTCGAGCGTGATTGTGAGTTTCATTTTGGAGGGAAAAGGAAGGAAGGGAAGAGGTTTAAAAAGTAATTGCGAGTCTATTTTACTCTTCAAATATCTTTTCTTCCCTCCCTTTTCCTCTAAAATTAGCACTCACAGATACACCCTTAGAGTTAGTCACCTTCAATGGAGAGTGAATTTGAGATAGCCTACTTTCCAAGCAAAAAGAATGCCTTCTCTTAATGCCAATAATTCTCCTCTCTCAGCTGAGGATATACCTATACCACGTAAAGCATTACTAGCCACAAGTCTACCTAATTCATCCTTGATGACTATTCCCAAGACAAACATATTACTTCTATTATTGTTTGCAAAATTATCTGTCACACCTTGCCCAGGGTGTCCATCTCAGTTGCCTTTTAGAGTTATTGCCTTTTTTTTTTCAAAACACAAAAGCACTTCTAGAATTTTGGAATGCTTGAAGGTTCGCTACTATAGAAGAAGCCAATTGATACTTTTGCCAGTCCATACCAAGATACATTGGAAAACTTCTTGAATAGATACAAGTTTAACAACTCATATTTAGGTATACTCACAATAAGGTTAGTGAGACTCAAAAACAAGTAAATATTGTGTCATAAAAAAAGTTGGTGGGGCCTACTTTTTGTTGGAAATATGGCTTAGGATGACAATATTTTAGTTACTATCAATAACAAACAAAATAACACAGGTAGCAAAAATTGACAACAGAAGGAAATGGAACAAAATTTCTATGAATCGTACTACGCATTGTCCGTAAGGATTTATTTTCACCCTACTCAGAGCTATGCTTAGTGGAATGACCATGATGGGTAACCTTTAGGATTAAATATGGGTTTCCTCAAGAACTCGTCCGCACGATAATCTTGGTACATTGAGTAGCAGATATATTGCCCCAACAATCGAACTAGCAAAAGGAGGTAGTAGGGGGAACCTCCAAAGTGTAGCGAAAATGCAAAAGAAGAAGGGTGTAGTAGCGTTGGAAAGAAGCAGAAGAAAAAAAGAACTAGGGTTATTTGTGTATGTCTTAGGCTGTATTGTAGGCCTTTTATAGATCAATTTCCAACAGTAAAAAAATAAGACTGTTAGGCCCAATAAACATGTTCTAATGGAACAAAATAAATGAGCTAGGGATAGACAAAATATCATGGGTAGTAAAAGCTAGGTAGGTCCACACGTGTATTGACGAGACGAGATAGGGCAAGGTGCACATGTGTATTTAATTAAAACTCAAGTCTATATGTTATCTCAATTCCATATAGTATCAACTTTTTAAATGTCTTATATAAATGCTTATTGGAAGCCCTTTCTAAGCAATGTAGGAATTTTATCTTAACTAAAATACACATATGCCCAATCTAAGTTTGAAACATACCAAGATTCATTTATTTAACACCTTTATTGTGAATGTGTCTAAATATGAGTTATTAAACTTGTGTCCATACAAGATCTCTCGTTATACTTTGAGCCCAAATGTTATGCCATGCACTTGCTAGTAATTTCCTTTGTTGATTCTGCAACATTTTCAAAGTAGCATCAATCATAATAGTATAAGCTCCTCCTCCATGTTATTAGTTATAAAGTTTGTATCATTTAATTATAAAAAGAGACTTATTTTATTTTTTGGATACCTATAATCTGGCCCTGTTTCTTATTCTCCATGGTAGCTGATGTAATTTTTAGATATGTGCCACTAAGTATTTTACATGATGAAAGGATCCTAGCAAGTGTAGTGATAGCGGTCTAGACTTTTAATGGAACAAATATTGAACTACTTGAACCATCATTAGTATAGGTCATGCTTATGTTATAATTACATGATTATTCTAATTCTTTCTAAAAAGGGTTTTTGTCCCCATAAAAGATCTTGCCAACTCAACTAATCTTCGACTTTAATTATGAAATTTTGGTAAATAAGGGAATTATCCATTAAATTATGAAGTTATGCGATTTTTTTTCTTACATCTTAGTCTCACAATTATTCTGAAAAAAGTAATTAAGATATGACTTGTGTTTTTAAATTTTTGAATGTTTATACACACATAATATATTTACATTAAATTAATCTTTTCACTAATCCTACTGTCAATTTGTTAATAGAAACTTCTCGAATTTTTACATCTTATCATGATAAAGATTTTTTCAATTAAAATGGTGAGCCAAAGTTGGCGGCCGCCCGCTCTAGATGTTGACGCTGCTGTTGCACTGCTAACATAATGAAAGGTTTTTCGTATGTTGTTGAGGTAAGAAATGTCTTCCTCTAAAGAAGAATTTTAAATCTTTTTTTTTCCTTTTCACTCTTAAAAATGAAGGTTGAGATGTTCTATGAAAGAAGATATCCCGTGAAGTATAGAAGTCTTTCTCTATATTATATCAAATGAGAGCCCATCGTTACAACTCGCCAGCATCAAGGTAAATATAACTAACTATAGAAGTTTCTGAACCGCAACCTTTTAACCAGGGGTTTTGTCTTAATCTGTCCGACATTCGAAGTTCAAACCACCGACTTTGAAGTCTAATATATAAGCCAAGAACAAATACTCCCAATAATTTCATTGACTCACACAAGCTTCCTCACTGGACTTGACTGATTAATTGCTTCATCTTTCTGTCCTCTTTTCCCTGAATTACATGCCACAAAAAGATCACAAAACCTACCTGTTCTTATCATATATACTTACCCCTTTTTGCGTTCTTTTCGAACATGATAGAATAAACCAATTTTCCTTCAGTAGTTCTGCCGCAATTGTGTACTAATTGTGGGAGTGGGAAACCAGTTTTTAATTCTTACTTTGCAAGGAAAACAGAAAGCACCATCGATGATGAAAACGACCTTTTTTTTTTTTCTTTTTTCCAGTATGAAGTGACCTGATGTCAATGTCATTATCATATGGTTCACGGTTAGACCAAAAGCTGCAATCTTTTCTATATTTTCGCCGAAACACACTCCCAAAAACGGAGTGCTTTTCTTCACTTACCAATCACCTCACCAATGAGTTAGTTCCCCAATCTTGCTGTCTATTTAGAAATGACTTTAACCGCAAAACGTTGTACCGAAAGCGGGTGAAAATGTTAAAGTAAATCAAGATCACTTCGGGCAAATTAATAATTATCTAGACAATATTATAGTAAGAAAAGAAAAAGGAGGGAGTTGAAGTTTATCTTTGTGGGCGGTCCACATTCTCGTTGTCTCTATTTAAAAGGTCGTTACTATGATTTGATTGTTGATTGTCCGCATCACAATCGTAAGGGCGATGTATGATTTCGCAACACCTTCAAATTCTTACATCCATTAAGAGGAAAAATTTCCTCTTGTTTTAAACTATTTACTATTTGTGACATTAACTTAACTTTTTGCCATCCTCTGTACCTTTAATCATCTGCATAACTACTACTTTTGTTTTTTCTTTTCATGCTCTTTTTCTTTTACATTTTTTTTATGGTTAGTAAATAAATTAGAATGAAAAAATTCTCCTACTTCAAGAACATATAAAAATTTCTCCACAACACATTAGACCCCCTCACCTGACATCGAATTGTCGCAGTTGTTATTATACTTTTCTTTCTTTATTTTTTCTTTCAAAAAAAAAAAAACCTTTGGCATCACACACACACAGATATATATATATATATATATATATATATATATATATATATATATATATGTAAACTCATATTTATATAATTTTTACCATCCTGTTATAACTTGATTTATTTTATTTTTTAAAACTCGCACTCTAAATTTGTCACCTTATTTAATTGTAATGTGCTCCTTAATAACTGCTCCAAAAATTACACCGATCTCACCTAATGACAAAAGTTAATTGGTTTTACTTTTTGTCCTGTGGATATGTCTCAACCTGCTTGTGAGTTTACCACGGTGATCGGAATATCCCCTCAAATTTAGCTCCTTCAAAAATCTTGATCTTGTCAGCTAATTTTGGGTTTTAATTCAATTCATTCCAGGAAAACATTTTGTTAGCCAAATGCTTTGTTCCCATTTTCACAGCTGCTTGCTATTATAGTTGAAACCCCACCCTCGGAATGCGGGAATGATGAGATTGCATAAGGGTAAGACAATCCCCAAAGAAACTGGGGAATTGCAGACAGTAGTAGAAATTGGGAATTTAAGGCACTTCACGGACACAGTGATTGATGCTTGAATCTTGATTGATGCTAATAAGAACAGAGTCAGAGTATATGCATAAAGAAAAAAAAGCCACAATTAATTATCCAATAACACCAACAACATCATCATCTATATGAATGGCAAAGAAAAATGCATGCATCAAATATGAGTGAAGCTAATCAGCGAGAGGATCTGAGGTGCAGGGGTGTACTGAGTTGTTCTTGTTGGAAACCATCTTGAAGGCCTTGTCAGCGATAAACTCAACAACGAGATCCCAAATCATCTTCTTCACAGAACGCCTCTTTGCAGGGAAGACGCTCCTATTCTTGGGTTTGTGCCACGCCTCTGTTTGCTCGCTTGCCACTTTCTCGCTGCCCTTTGCTTTCTTTTCTTCCTCCATCTATGTTTTGTATCAGAGCCCACTCAGCCCTGCTCACCTTCTCTGCCCTGTGTCCCTGTTGGTTTGGGGCTTTTTGTGGGATTCTTCGAGGGTCTGTAGACGGGGAAAGGGGAGTTTAAATGAAGGAGTTTCTTTTAAAATTTTAGATATAAATAAATTCAATAAAAAAATTGAAACTTATGGCCTAAGTTTGGTGTAGTAAATGTGAATCTTAAGGTGAGAAAATAAAATGTCCGAATATTCTGATAATATAGCTATGCCACGTGGCCTGTGCTTTTAACGTGCTTAAGTAATGAATGTATGGGGAGGCACATCGAGAGTGAGAGTTGGTTGCTATTCTAGGCCTGTTTGTTATATTTGATAGTATAAATTTGATAGGATAATAATTGGTAGTATAAGATTTAGTTGTATAAGATCTGATAAAAATTTAATATTATATAATATTTGATATATCACTATATAAGATATTGTATTATATAAAATATAATCAGAATAAGAGATTATAATAAATATAATTTTTTAATATTAAATTTAAAAATTAAAAATTAATATAATTATTTAAATAATTATTATAATTATTTTAACTATTTTTTATTATATATAAAAATAATTTTATATTAAAAATCATTTTTTTAATATTTTTTCTTAAATATAAAAAATATGTGAGAGAAATAGTGTGAAATAGAGATGGAGTTTTAATATATCGAAATCTAAGTCAGCTTAGTATCATATTCTTCTATTTGGTTGTGTTTTTTATTATATATAATTAAATTTATATTAAATATTATTATTTATATATTGTAATAATAAATTTTATTCCTATATTTTTATTTTAGTTTGAATAGTTATTTTACAATTATTTTTTAAAAAATATTTATTGAATAACTAACTTTCTTTTAATAAAATATATTAACAAATAAAAAATAAAAGAATCCTTATACATTAAAAGTTAATTAGACCTAATATGGTCTTCCTAGGCTAGATTAAGTTATCCATTATTATAACGTATAAGGGAGATTTGATGAATAAGCTTATATAATACGTTGACTGTGCCAAATAATGGATAAGGTCATAAAATATTATATTATCTTATCCTATCATGCTTAATGCGGCATGTCAAACACCCCCTTGGTCTCCCACATGAAATTCACATCGGGGCTTCTAATGCAAGACATTATTTACTGCCCAATTATCTGATGAAACACATAGAGATTTGTAAGCGCTGAGTTAGTCACACAAATGAATGGTAATATGAGTTCTGAATTTTGAGTTTTTTTTCGATAGGAGTTCTAAGTTTTCTTTTAATGTAAATTTAGAAGATGAGAAAGCTGAGATTAGATCGATGCAAATTTCGAGTTCTACTTTTGAGTTCTTAAAACCAAAACTCACATTAAAGAGAAACTCAAAACTTGTAACTTGTATCACTATCCATTTGTTGCATTACTATTCAGCCAACACAGCCCTTTATAGTGAAGTAAACTCTGCGTGCTTCGCCAAAGTAAGCATCAATTTACCTCCCATAAATGCCTCGTTGGTATCATCATCATTTCCATCACTTCAACAAACAGCCCTATTTCATATGCTACAAGGCTACTAGCCAGAAAGGCAAAGTATAGGGAGGCCATCTAATCGATGTTGAAGTCCAATCTCTTCATGAACCAAAATCCGTGTAAACCGGTTATCCATTATGGGAGCAAAAGGACACGCAAATCATAGCTAACAACTATCACAGACCCTCGGAGGAGTAATATTTTTGGGTAAACACGATCTATTATAGTAATATGCAAATTATGATTTAGTATGTGTACAGTCGTAGATATTATTTCCACCGAAAAGGAAAAATGTCGTAGATATTATAATAAAAATGCACTTATTATTAAAAGTAATTATGTATAGTAATAATTTTAAATGCCTAAAAATTGACGTAATAAAATTGTGTGTAGCTAAGAATTATGCCCTAGTAAAAAAGGAAACTGAGAAGTTCACAATCACGTGAGATTGCACATAGATTTGGGTTTTATATTGGCAGGTAAGGTAAATGTTTAGTAAATAAAATGGAATAGAAACTACCAGGTATTCAAGTCACAGTGGCTTTTGTTTTTAGTATTTAGCTTAATTGAAGTTTGAAAAGGGGAAAAAAATCTTGACAATTGATTTTTAACATTGATTTCATGTCACATTCATCACGTAAGAACAGCGACATTCAAATTTTTTGGTGGTAAACTCGTCATTTTTTGGGTACATCGTTATTTCCTGGTTTTAGTAAATAGCAGTTTCACCGTCTTTTGTGCTAGCTGCACCTCTCAGACGAGTACTTCTCTTCAATTAAATGAAGTTTCATTACACATTCCACTACACAATTTCCTGGATTTAAAGGTGAGTATGGACCCCAAAACGATTATCTTGGCCCATTTTGTCATGGCCTTTAAATTGAATTCCTTTTCCGAACCATATTTGAAGAAAGATTTTGGCATGTATATAGAAGCAGTGTGAATTGTGAACACGAACTTTCCATTTAAAATTTCAACTGAAATATCTTTCATCAATCAACCTTACAAGAAGAAAGAAGAGTCTTTTATTACTAGCCATCAACTGTTTTCAAAGTTTCTTTTAATAAGTATTCTAGTATATGAATATCAATTTATTTAAGAAGATCGATATAATTTAAAAATCAATTATTTTAAGGTTCTAAAAAATTACAATTAAGTTTTAAAATATTTATTAGAAATATTACCATTTCAAAGGTTTATTTTTTCCCGCCAGATTATGATTATCGCTACACATAGGAAATTTTCTTTCCCTGGAAGGGAAAAAAATAAATAAATAAATAAAAAGCTTCTAACAATTTCCAATATATAAACTATGAAAATTTGTATTTTGAAATGATGAGTACATCACCGTTAGTTATGAATTCATGCTAATATAGACCCATATAAATGAAGAGTTTTATGCATGACATTATGGATTATCGAATTATAATATATATATATATATTAATTCAATATTAAAAAAATTTATATTATCATTTAATTATGTATTTAACATATCAATAAAAGTGTTTGACTTTTATATCTACTAATTTAAAATTCTCATATATATAGAACAATACATAATTAGATGACAATGTAAAATTTTTTTACATTGATAATGAATCAAAACTTGCACACACACACACACATATATATAGAGAGAGAATTATTTATGGACCATAAATATATAGATTTAATTTCTAACTAACTTTATATTATCAATGAATAAAAATTAATCTTTAAATATATTATCACATATAAAATTCTTTATGAACTTAAGTATATATTAACATTAACATTATTTCTAATTATGACACTTTTGAACATCAATGTTACACGCCATCAGCAATTCACATTGGGTAACCAACAGCTGGAGGTCTAGAGGCATCATATGAAAAATGAAAATTATTGGGATGTAAGGACAAGAGAAGCATCTTTTGGTAGGATTTTGGCTCTCTTACTTTTAGGGGTTAAATTCTGCAACTTA
Organism: Pterocarpus macrocarpus; assembly: GCA_031439585.1. Lineage (NCBI taxonomy): Eukaryota > Viridiplantae > Streptophyta > Magnoliopsida > Fabales > Fabaceae > Pterocarpus > Pterocarpus macrocarpus. The sequence goes on from CM062519.1 coordinate 10,329,183, forward strand.
GCTGAAGCGATAGGAGACGAAGTTAAAATAGATAAATAAATAGAATTGTTGCAGTAGTATCTTGCACATGGAAAGTTGGTCAAATATAAACAGGATAGTTGCTTATTTCAGCCCAATGATAACATCAGAGTTTTTTTTTTATTTTTTTTATTTTATATGGTTAAACATAAAGAGGGCAAGAGGCTCAAAACCTCGAGTGTCTGGGGTGGGCAAGACCAAAGAAATCAAAGCATAAGCAAAATCAATGCACCAAATCCTTAATTTCTAAAACTGACTCCAATTTGGATGCCCCCTATCTGCACTAGTTTGAAAAACAGACTCCAATATTAACGCCCCAAGAACTACATTAACCCGATGATGGCCATCATAACTGCAGCCGCATATTGTAACGGGTGATTATAGAATCCTACTCAAGTACCACACGCTGCTCCACTGTTTGCATCTGCTCTTCAATTCTTGATCAGCAATTCACCCATCTATGGTATCCGTTATAAATATCATCTCCTGTGATCCTTGATCCTCTATGGTATCCTGCAGATCTGCAGTGAACATGCATCCCCTTATTGTTGAGATCTATTGTTCCCCCATGCTGCGAAAGATAGATAATTACACCTGTCACACTGATGTCCAGTATTTGCACCTGTTAACTAATTCCACCATAATCGTTTGGCAGCTAACATCTTGCCACAATCTACTTTTATTCACATTGTCGTGATAACCATACATCACACTAATAGCGACCTCCATCCTTGCCTCTTGAAGACCGACCACCTTTGATACATAGCCAACCGCCTCCCTTTAATTTACTACTCTCTCTCTCTCTTGTCATAAAATTTTTGTCCCACAGACACAAGATTCCACTACTTCTTTCCTGGCATTCACTTCTTCCCAATTAACATCATCAGAACCCCTTATCATTCTTACAAACTGATCAGTGCACCCTATTTTCTTAGTCTCTCTACAAGACCCATAAAACCCACCCTATGCTTCCTCACCATTTTTTAATAGCTGAAGTTTTAACACCACCTCCCAGTCCTCTCACATTCCAATATATCAATTCCATGGGGAATGAATTGACACACATGTATACACTTTCTTCTGCTTCCGACCCTTCCCTTCTTGTTTTCTTACCCTTACCCTTACCCTTACCCTCCTTCCACTCCTTTCTTTCTTCCATGATAGCTTGAATTGCATCACCGTCTTTTGCTGTTGATAGTCCAATAATTTTTTCCACTCTCCAGGTCTGTATGTATGGCTTCATCTTCATCGCTCACCTCAATTTCCTCTCGTTCGCTGTCACAGCTTCCATCGAGAGTAACATTCTCGTTCTTCTCAGCATCAGGAAGAGAATTAGGGACTTTTGCTACATGATTGTTCTCCGTCAAACTCAGGTGGCTCCAACGGATCAGAGTAGCCCGGTCCATTTTCATATTCACCCTCGGTGTCTTTGGTCCAAACTTGATAAGCCGTAGCAATGATGTTATTTTCATTAGGCCCATTATGAATGAGGCCCAAACCTCTCAGTGCCTCCTCAATATGTCTACCATCCTCCAATCCGACCCTTTGGGATTCATTAATGTTGCATGCCCCCACATGATAACAGAGCACTAGAGAGCGGAGGTTTATATGAGCGGGATAAAGAGTTAAAACTTACGCACTGAAAATTAAAAAGAAATCAAGAACTATCTTTTCTTGCTTCTTAGTTCTTTCTTTCTTTTTTAACCCATTTCAAAAGGGGATGCTATTGATTCAACAGCGTTATGAATCGGATCTGAGTCGATCTTTCTAGGTACATGATCTTCCTTATCGGTATGAATACTTTACTACGACGGTTCCCTAGTCAATCATTTTTCTAGACATAGATAATAGCTGCATGCCTTTTTTTTTTCCCCCTCTTTTGATGGGAATGGCTGCATGCTTTTAAACATTCGATGATGTATGAAATGAAATAGTACATAATGAGGTAGAATAGAATTAATAGAAAAGGAGGGAAAAAATTAGTTTTATTGTTAGGATGTTTAATGGCCTTTCAGCTGATAAAAGATAATAAAAATAACGAAAATTATAAATATATTGAAAGAGTCCTTCAATTTATTTTTACTGTTTTTATGTCTTATAAATTACTTATATAATTTGAGCTGTAAGTTATGGTTAGACTATTTTTTTTTTTAAAAAAAAACACGGCTCTTTTATTTAGAAGTTATAAACTTCATCAGAAGTCACAATTTACTTTCACAACTACAGCTAACTATTTTATTTTTACGCTTCTTTGTATAAATGTTTAGACAATAGCATTTTTGATAGTTTGATTTCACTCCCTTTAATTTCTATCATTTATAATCAGTTCAAACAAAATTTTTTAGTCTACCAAAATAAAAATAGAAGTATTACCTACTTTTTATTTGGTTTGGATTACCCCTTTTCTTTCTTGTGCCTCTCTCTTCTGCGACCTGACTATGGATTACTGTTATGCTTTGGTTTATCGTCATGTATTAATAAAGTTAGTTGATTTTTCCTAAAAGGAAAATAAAACAAATAAAAGGGCACAAAGAAATGCAGCCAAAAGGAAGCAACTCACTATAATCTTGAGTTCCAAAGATTACGGCAGCAGTGGTATCAGTAGTAGTAGTAGCATATGCTAAGATTATTGATTTGTGCGTCCATTAGATATGTCGGCCAAAAACCTCACATGGGCGTATTGTTTCGGCCCACTTGGAACAGACCCAATGAAAAAAACAACCCTGGCTTGTTGGCTGGATGCCCAATGAGTGTGAAAAAGAATAGACAAGGGGAGGGAGACTTTGGTGATGCAGGGGAAAGAGATTTAGGATGTGTTTGATTAAGATTTTTTGGATAAAAAATTAATTTTTATATAAAAAATGAATTTATGTATATTTGGATAATTTTTTAAAAATAATCAGACAAAAAAATTCTATCTCAGTTCTTTTATAGAAGCGGAAAAAAGTAACTTTTGAAAAAAATTAATTTTATGCTTTTTTTTAGTTATATATAGGGTGCATTTATTTTAAATTTTGAAAAATATAATTTTAAAATTTAAATTTTATATATAACTAAAAAAAGAGAAAATTGATTTTTTTTTCAGAAGTTATTTTTTTTGGCTTATCTAAAAAAGCTGAAAACAGATTTTTTTGAGAATCTGATTATTTTTAAAAATTATCTAAATATATAAAACTAATTTTTTAGTAAAAAAAAGTGATTTTTTACCCCAAAAAAATACAAACATAAAGGGTATATTTATTTCAACTTTTAAAAAAAGTGATTTTGAAGTTTAAATATTATATATAATTGAAAAAGTTGAAAACTGATTTTTGTTAAAAATTACTTTTTTTAACTTATATAAAAATGTTGAAATTTTTTTTAATATTCTAATTATTTTTAAAAAAACTATCTAAATATTCATAAATTGATTTTTTTGAATGAAAAAAAGTGATTCTTTACCAAAAAATTCTCAAACAAATACATCCAAAATTTAATTTTTAAAATTATTTTTTTTAAAAATTAAAACAAATGCACCCTAAATTGGCATGGAAGCACAGCAAGAAGAGTTACTTTCCCACGTTGTCACACTTCAGTGGCAATGTGGCATCCTTTTGAGCGTCATCTTCATCATCACAACGAAGATGGTCGCCACAACCACTCGAACACTTGTTGGATGTAGGACAATGAAGCTATTCCATTTTAAATTTGGTAATGGATATGCTTAAGATACGGAGCAAATCAACTTAAGTAACGATACTTGTCATTCTATTGGCTTTCTGAACTTTTTCTCATTGGAGAAACAATTCATCTTGTATTTTCGTTTGTTCAGTTTGCCTTTGTGGTTTAAGTTCCTTGTATTGATTGGAGTACCTGAATATTTTAAAGACCAAATCTTTATTAAGACTTTGCTTGGTATATAAGACACCAATAATCAGTAGTAACGTATTCATATGATGTCAGTATATGAAAACGTGTGTACAAACAAATGAACACCCAAGTATGTGGAAACGTGTGTACAAGCACATGAATACGCGTAGATAAAGTGTACAATTTGGACAAGTGATTTGATAAAATCTCGAATTCAATTACCCAATTAAAAAGTTACTTCAGCAATGTAAATTACAGGTGTATTTGTTAGCAGTTCTAATTAACATTATGTTACATACGGGATTATATCTACTGTGATGTCCATTGCCTGGCGTCTATACAAGTGTCATGCCATTTCAAACACGGATAGACCACAAGTCCATAACTACTAATTTGCAGGTTAATCCTATCTGGATTGATAATACTGTCATAATACTGTCATGCATGGCGTTGAAAATCGGTGAAGGGAAGATAATATAGAAATATTTTAATTATTTAATATTTAACATTTTATCTTTATAAATCATCATTGTCTCTAACTTTAACTACATTTTTAATACAATTTTTGAAATGTTGAGCATTGAATGATTTAGAGTAAATTTTTTTTTCCCTCTAAGAACACCTAGAATCTCTCCATAATAATATAAGCTATACGATAAATTGACACTATTTTCCTCGTCTATTAAGTTCAGTTAAATAAATTAATTTGTAATAATAATTAAATTTTGTAAGAAAACCACCCACAATTGCACAAAAACCGCCAAAATTAAATTTGTACAATAAACTCACTCAAATATTAATTCAATAAAATATAAAAAATAAAGCCCTATTTAAAAAATGTCACTACGTACTACCGTTAACAAAGTACAAAATTTAAAATAAAAGGATGACTGCTTGTTTCTAAACATAATAAATAGAGAATGAAACATGAAACTATAAGCAAACTTATTTCCCTCTCATACCATGAACACTCCACAATATTATAAACTTATAGTTGAATCAATGAAGGTTTTAAAAATCAAAATTGTTAGCGCAACCACCTCAATGCCAGAGAGAGAGAGAGAGAGAAATTGTTTCAAAAAAGAAAATATGTGTAATTTAGAATGTTAATTGAACCCTCAATTTAAAACCCTAGAATTCATGATTGATTTAAGTTATAGGACATAATTATAATTTTACATAACATAAACAATAGAAGAAAAATATTGGATTGAAAATTTATTCTTTAGGGTGTGTTTGGTATGGGATAAAAATAGAAGAAAAAATTTTATGAATTCTATTTATGTGTAATTTTACACATAGATAGGACCCATAAAAATTTTTTTCTCATTTTTATCTTATACCAAACAAACCCTTAAGGTGAGTTTGGTATGAGGTAACAACTAGAAAGAAAATTTTCATGGAATAAATTTATCTGAGATTTATGTGTAAAATTATATATAAATCTAATGCATGAAATTTTTGTTCCCATTTTTAAATGTTAAATGAGAAGCTTTCTACTAAAAGTAAAAGGGGTAAAACTTAAAATAAGAGTTAAATAGAAGGTATATTTGATATATGGGTAAAAATAGAGAAGAAAATTTCATGAATTAACCTATTTTTATATCTATACCAAAAACAAAAGAAATGTGTTGGATAGAAAAATTTTCCCAAGCAGAGTAAAATCTTAAATAAGTGTTGCGTAAAAAAATTTCTCCAAAAGAAGTGTTGGGCAAAAATTTTTCAACCAAAAGTAGCCAAGGTAAAACTTTTAATAAGTATTGAACGGAAGAAAATTTCCCCCAAAGTAAAATGTTAGGCAAGAAGTTTTACATCGAAAATAAATCTGGCAAAATCTTAAATAAGTGTTAAGCAGAAAAATTCCTCCTAAAAGTAAAGCATTAGTGAAAATTTAATTTCTTCCAAAAGTAAAGTATTGCACAGAACCAATATTTGGTTGATTCAAGTGATTTGGCATTTGTACATTTTTTTTAAACAATGTCTCAAATTCAAATCTTGTAAATGAGAAAAAAAAAAAACTAGTATTTGAAGAGCTTTACCTCCATAATAGAGTCAACCCGACTTGACCCAGATTAGCTTGAGTTTAGTGAATTTTAAATATTGGTAGTTTGGATGACCAAAAAAAAAAAAATTAGAAAAAAAGTTTATTTTAGTTTACATCTAAATATGCAATCCGTGAAAATATCTCTGCATTTTTTATGCCTATACCAAACCCACCATAAAAGTAATTAGAATGAGATAAAATCTATCTTAAATAAATGTTGGGTGAAAAATTTTTGTTCAAAAGAAGCAAGTTGAGCAAAAAAATTTCCATTAACCTTTAATATCTATTAGGGGGAAATTTTGTGGTCATTAGTACAACCTAACAACAAAGAAAACCAAAGGTTTAACAAGCGTTTAACATTAAGAATAAAGCTAATGTACAGCATAGTAGTGATGGCAATATATATCCTATTTGCGGGTACTAAACCCTACCCAATCCATATGTGGCGGGTTTAAAACATATCCACAAAAGAGCATGGCAGGACAAGTTGAAATAGTGTTGAAGACAGAGTAAGTGCAGGTTTTAGATGTATCCTACCCATACACTTAATAATAATGATGAGATAGTTTTATAATAGAGAATTATAAGAGCGTGATGTATTTGAGATTATTAGATATATTTTTTAATATTTCGTTATTGTTTTATGTTTATTTTTCTTTATTTTGCTTCACTTAATTTTGGTAGGCAAGTAAGATATGAGTTCTAAAATTTTTCTACAGGTAAGGTCTGGGGTACAACTTTAAAAATTCGTGGATTGTGTCGGGAGTGGAATTTGAGAGTTGTATTAAAGTACAGAGCAAGTTCTAACTAAACTAAAACCTTATCCTACCCTATCTATAGCAGGTGCTTAATTACTATCAAATGAACCAATGCTGGCGGAGGAAAAATTTCCAATTTCCAATTTCCATTAACCTTAAATAACTTTTTGGCGGAAAATTTTTCAGTAATTAATACTAACTAACGGCAAAGAAAACAAAAGGCTTAACAAATGTTTAGCAGTAAAGGAATAAAAGCTACAGTTGAGCAAGTGCCACCTTAACAAAATCTGGCGGTGGAAAAAGCGGTATAGATGCCGTAATTTGGACAGCAAACGATGAAGGCCAATAGGCTAGCCGCAGCCGCTCATTTAGATTACTATGGTTACAATTTTGAATTAAGCAATGAAATACATAAAGTGCAGCTATGCCTCTTGGGTAAATTTTCTTCGCAACTTGGTACATATATTCTGCGATGAGCACTACTATTTAGTGCGAAAATTTTTTCACAAACATACGTCACATGTTCGTGATAAAAATCATGTTTTATCAAAAAAATTTGGCACTAAATAGCAGTGCTCTCTGCGATAGATGGGTATAGAAAACTAACCGCGAGTGCACGTGAAGGCCAACAACCCCTACTTATTTTATATGCGTGGTTAGGCTAAAAGCATGTTCAACCATTCGTGCATTTCGTATTCGTATTTAATATCTTTTTCCCTCTATAAATAGAAACCGAGGGAACTCGCTCTAATTGCCTTGAACGTATATTTTTTCCATTCTATCATTTCCTTGTTTGTGTTTTACGTCTTCAAAACCCCCCAACGAAATGGCACACTTGGAGAACATACGAGAGGCGCAAAGAGCTCGTGGCACAGCCACCATACTGGCCATTGGCACCGCAACTCCATCCAACTGCATTTACCAAGCTGACTTTACCGATTATTACTTCCGAGTGACCAAGAGCGAGCACATGACTCAACTCAAGGCCAAGTTGAAGCGCATATGTATGCTCACAGGATTATTAATTATCTTTACACTCATGCAGCATCAATCAATATTTTTGCGTCATTGCGCTTGTGTGCGCCCACATTATTGTGCATTTTATCTGGTCACTTAATAATAATAATTAGAGTAATGATACTTAGACTGAAAATTTGCACTCATTTGAGACTCAATAGGAGAGAGATAATATAAAAGTGGTGGTTCATCATCTTTTCTTTTTCTATCCTATTTTATATATATATATATATATATATATATATATATATATATATATATATATATATTTCTCTCTTAATGAGTATAAATTTTGAATACGAATATCATTACTCTAATATTTAAGGGTTATCAACACAAAAATGCATGTATGCCTTTACGCACCTATTTATATACATGAACAATGTTACACAGCTGAAAAGGTGACAAGAATAATTTTTATGAAAAATAAAGATAATTATTGTATAAAATAAACATAGTATAACTCATTTACTAGTTTAAAAGTCAGTAAGCATATCATCATATTATCATAATAAATAAATTTTGTCAAATTTTCTTATTCCTCAGCATTTTTATCAAATAAATTTTGGTCTTCATCGGCATCTAATTAATTACAAAATTGCATCAATTTTTTATGTTATGCCTTCGCATGTAGATTAATTTGTTTCATTGTAAAAGAACGTGGAGTAACGTAAAAATGATATACATATTAGACAAGTATATTAGCCGAAATCAGGATTCTAAAGCTATTTGCTTTCTTTAGAGTCTTCTTAAGAAATTTAGTTGACTCTAGCTTCTTGGTGTGTTCCCCCACAGGTGAGAAGTCAATGATAAAGAAACGTTATATACACCTGACCGAAGACATCCTCAAGGAAAACCCCAACATAAGCACTTACAAGGAACCCTCCCTCGACGCGCGCCAGGACATGCTGGTCGTGGAGGTGCCAAAGCTTGGCGAGAAAGCAGCATCGAAGGCCATCAAGGAATGGGGCAGGCCCAAGTCCGACATCACCCACCTCGTATTCTGCTCCACCTCGGGTGTGGACATGCCCGGTGCTGACTACCAACTCATCAAGCTCTTGGGCCTAAGCCCATCCACCAAACGCTTCATGCTGTACCACCAGGGTTGCTTCGCTGGTGGAACCGTCCTTCGACTCGCGAAGGATCTCGCCGAGAACAATTCCGGCGCACGTGTCCTCGTAGTGTGCTCCGAGATCACTGTTGTCACGTTTCGTGGGCCCTCGGAAACCCACTTGGACTCTTTGGTGGGCCAGGCCTTATTTGGTGACGGTGCTTCATCCGTGATCGTTGGATGCGACCTCGACACTTCCATCGAACGGCCGTTGTTTCACCTCGTGTCAGCGTCAGAAACGATTCTACCAAACTCCGAGGGTGCAATTGAGGGCCACTTGCGCGAGGTGGGACTCACGTTCCATCTGAAGGAGAATGTTCCTAAGCTGATTGGGAATAACATAGAGAAGAGCCTCGAAGAAATGTTCCATCCACTTGGTATCATTGATTGGAACTCGCTGTTTTGGGTAGCGCACCCCGGTGGCCCTGCAATCTTGGGGAAGATTGAGACAACGCTTGGGTTGGATGAGGATAAGCTGAGAGCAACCAAACATGTTCTGAGTGAGTACGGGAACATGTCGAGTGCTTGTGTGCTGTTTATATTGGATGAGATGAGGAGGAGGTCCATGGAGGAAGGGAAAGCCACCACTGGTGAAGGACTGAATTGGGGTGTTTTGTACGGGTTTGGACCGGGTTTGACCATGGAGACTATAGCTTTGCATAGCGCCGCCATAGAGCATGGCAACTAGTAGCTACTATGATCGATTGATTACGTGAGGGAGATACATCAAGTATATTAAAATTAAAAAAAGAATGAGATCAGGGGTACTTGCTTGTTTGCTTAATCTTTCGTTGTTGTCTTAACCGCATAGGATGTTGGGTTTAGTGCTGGTGTTGTTTATTTTATGTATGATATGATATAAATAAGATTGACTTGTTGTGATGTATGTAATGAAAAAGTTTTCTTCTTTCCTTTTTATATTAATATTATTTAATTGATTAAGTGTTATAATGGAATAATAAGGCTTCGATTGGTGATATCAACAGTCGCTATAAGTTTTCATGCCAAAATAACTGTGGTTTTGAACACATTTAAAAAGCACATGAGCTAAATAATAGATTTAAAATCCTTTTTTTCCAATGACATGCTAGTAGGACCGATTGAAGAGTGAAGATGAACGTCCACAACAATTGCTTTGGATTGCAGTATACATCTTATATAAGCCTTATGTCTTCTGTTGAATGAAGGTTCCGAATTTCCGCCCCAAATGACTTTACATCGATTAGAATATTTGTGTAGAATCGGCCCAAAATAAAAAATATCACCTTGAACGTCGCTGCAAGTTGACCAAAAAACATCGCTGCAAAGGTATATTACTTATTAAATAGGCAAGCTAGCAAACTAGCACGTAGAAGAAACTTAAACAGAAGCAAAAAATTGACCGTTACGTAGAAATAGCGTAAGCTTTAGGTCATCCCTATTTTGCAAATATTAACCTTAATTGGATTACTATTTGTGATAAGGTTTATTTTCTCTGTATGACAGCATTTTTTTCAAATGAAAGATTCAAATTTATTCAAATCAAACATCGCATGCAAAAAGTTCAATAATACAATTTGGGACTTCACCTAACTAGAGGTTCTGACCTAGCTAAAGTTTTGGCACTACAAATTTTACATTGCAGGTCAGTGAGTTAGCAACTCTATTACATACTCCAAGTATAAGTTGGGCTTTAAAGCTCTCAAACCTAGGACCTAATAGAAAAAATTCATGGCTTTAAGCCCCTTCCTAATTTCATGGATCAAGACCCAATTTGTTGGCTGTTGATTGGATATTTTCTGTTTCTATGGTGACGACACATTCTTTGAGGCATGTGGCCTCAGATTTTGACTTTCAATTATGCTCGAAGATGTTATGATGGAAAAAAATATACTTGTCAAGATTAAAGGAAGAAAATTTCACATGATTTTATTGTTTGTAATTTTTATTATTAATTAAATTTTTTTGTGGGTTCTATACTTGACTCCACTTTCTTAACAATTGGTAAAAATAATATATAACAAGATCATACAAAATTTTTACATGAAAGAATTGATTGCTAGTGCTCCAAGTAATAAACAACTCCCTTCGGAAGTTACTTCGATTTCATCTATCACAGTAAGTTATTAATTATCATCATTTAAAAATTAAATTAATCAATTAATTGAGATAAATTTATCCAAATTTTAAAAAAATTAAAAAAATTAAATATCTTCCTTTTATTTTTATGCTTTTATTATAAACACTATTGTGAAAATAAAACATATTTTATTTTATCACCATTTTTCTTCTTACAATATATAATTTCTTTGTAATCTTCAAATTCTATTTATCAATCTCAATTATCAATTTGTAACATATCATCTTTTTGTGCAATTAAATCACTTCGTTACATAATTTATTTTTTCCTTTATTTGTTATTTCCTTTCTTTTCTTTTCTTTTATGAGTTATGACTTAAAAAGAATTAGTTATCAAAAGTATAAAAAAGACCCCGAAAATAATTTTGAAAAATAGAGTGAGCCCAATTGTTTTAGTCCATAGGTCCATAACTCATCTTTACTGGAAAAAACAATAAAACCTTTGGCCGAAAGTGGAAAAAAAATGATTTTGATAGTTTAAATAATTTTATATTCTAATATGTTCTTTATATAAGAGTCTTTTTAAACTTGAAATATAGATAATACATAAATTCTGCTTTATCTTATATTAAAATTTAATATCTATATATTTACAAGAATAAAAATAAATGAAGATTGAACTCTAAATCATTTAATTACAAAAACTTTGATATCATATTATAAATTTTCTCTCCTAATATTTAAGATAATCGATAGAGATACATAAATAATCATCCAATATTGAGAACTTTTTGGAAGACACATGGAAGTTGAAAGACAGTTTTGCAAGATGTGGTTTAATTCGGGCTCAACGTGAGATGAATGAGAGAAAAATTCTTGTATGTTTCAAAGAGAAATTTTATTCTTCCTTCATAATATTTATCTCAATTTTTAATTTTTCTTTCCGTCTATTTCTCTCATTTTCCCATTAAAAACTTAAGAATTCACATAATATATGACATAAATCCATTCTTTCCCGATAGAGGCAAAAAGTATAACTTTAAATGAGACAGCACAATTCCCTGTTAAGGGCCAGTTTGCAGGGTAAACTTCACTATGATTGGATTGCTATGTCTCTTGGATAGGATATTGTCTAAAGAATCCCACCTGGGATGAGCTTTTTTTGTTTTATTTTTGGCGCATGTGGGATGAGCCTGCAAGTTGGAAAAGTTTTGACCTACGAATCACAGACACATGATTTATGCTACATTTATGTGTTAGGCATATGTGTATATCAGATTTTATATAACACATAAATGATACATATTTTTTGCTTCAATATAAAGAGACATAATATAGATAAAATTATTTAAAATTTAAAAAATTGAATCTATTTTATTTTTAAATATTTTTAATATTAAAAATATAAATAAAATTTATAAAAATAATATTATATAATAATATTTTTTAAAATTTTTAATTTTATATGTATATATATTTTATAATTTTTAAATTTTGATATATCCTTTATGTGCATATAATGTCAGGTTTCATGTCCGTGCTCCGATCCATAAATTTTGACATACTCCTCTACAATAAATTTCCGCCTCTAATTTAAAAAGCACGTGGGATGAGCGTGTCCGTTGGAAAAGTTCTGACACTGACACACTCCACCACGAGAAATTTTTTTTGGTCGCATCGGGGGACTCTTAATCTCGCGAGAAATAAGTTAGCAGTACCACCTCTAAAATTTATATGGGTCTTAGAATATTATTTTCTTTATTTTAGAATTGTGTTTAAAATTTAAAAAAAAAATAGATTAAAAAAATAATTTTGATAGTGATATAAATTTATATAAATAATAAAATTATTCCTATTTAAAGATAATGGATTGATCGATCATATTCTTTAATTTTGATTATAATGATAGTGGATGATAATTAAATTAAAGATATAATTTTTTTAAAAAATTAATATTATCTTAATATTAAAAATAGATAAATATTCTAAAATTTTAAAATATTAAAATTAAATAAATATTCTAAAATAGAGAGAATATCTTAAATAATAATTTATATAAATGGATAGTATAAAATAATTTTTTAATATAATTTATGATAAACTTGTAAGAGGTAATATATATATTTTTTTAAAATAATGTGTTAAGAGTCTTAGAAGTCTCGAATTATCTTCCAAATCTCAATCGTTCATCATATTATCTGCCTCCTGATCAATAACTTTTCGTTATTGTTGTCCTTGAATAGTGTTCCAGGAAAACCAATAAAATTCAACACTATCAATCAAATGGGGAGTGGGTACAACAAAGAGAAATATTTATAGGATTCGAAAGTATCATATAATTATATTTTTGAATCATATAAATATATTTTATATAAATTTTATTATTATTATATAATTTTATATAAAATATAACCAACATGTAATACTTCCAAACAATATAAGTTATTCTTGTACAACAAATCTGAGAGGCACAGAAAGCCAAGGGTGTGGCGACCATCCTAGCTATTGGTACAGCAAATCCATCCAATTTCATCCTCCAAGCCGATTACCCTGACTTTTACTTTGGTCACCCAAAGCAACCACATGCCCGACTTGAAACAAAAGTTCAACCGCTTATGTATGTATTTCATGGGTTTGCGTCATTATTACGTGTCTCACTTGATCTGGATAGATGCATATGTAGATAATGCAGCATTGTAGGTAAACATTTTTGTTTTTATTTGAGGTAAATTTTAACATTAATCGTCATATAAGGAAATATAATCACGAGAAACTTCTCAAATTGAATTATGATTTTACAAATATGTAATATTTAATACAGGTTAAAATAAAAGTAATAATATTTATTGATAATTTTAATTGTTTAATTGAAAACTTGTAAAATGCTTTTATATTTCAAATTATTAAATATCTTTTTATTTAATATTTAATACTTTTTTATTTTAAATGTTTCTGTCCTAAAAGCATTTGTTAACAAAAATATTTAAATTATTATTTATATCAAAATTTTCGTCTTTTCATAAAAAAACGCCTTCTCTAGCATCAATTTGACACTAACAATGTCCTTCAAGTGAATTTAACCCTGTTCTCTTCTTTTATTTCAAAACAAATTTTTAAATTAACAATGATATTACAAAAATAATTAAGAAAAACTTTTAAACAGTGTTTTTTTAAACCACAAAATTTGAAAATCTACTAAAATCGAACTTATTTAGTTCAAGTTAAGTAGGCTCACTAACAATGTATGATTACGCGTTTAGTTGGATTATTGTTACTCTTGTTGCTCAAAATCACAAACAACAGAAAATCCTATGTTCTATATAAACAAAGATTTTGTTTGAAGTTGTTGAGCATTTTCATTTTGTTCAACGCTTTTTTTTTTTTCACTAGAAATTGGAGAAGTATATAGCAATATATATAGCTTTGTGTTAGAGTATGTTTGTGAGTTGAAGATTTAGAAGGAAAGGAAATTTCCTCCAAAATCTCAACTCACAAACAGATCTGTCTGTATATATATATATATATATATACAAAACTCAATGATTGAGAAACGACATTTTCTTTATAACGAAGATTTTCTCAAGCATAACTCAAACATTAGTAGATATGGAGCTCCTCCAATGGATACACGGCAAGCCATACTCGGGGAAAGGAAGCAGCGTTGAAGGCCATAAAAGAGTAGGGCCAGCCCTTATCAAATATCACGCACCTTACCTTCTACACAACTTCATGCTTTGGCAACATGCCCGGTCCAGATTATCACCTCACCAAACTTGTTGGCCTCAAACCAACGGTGAACAGGCTCATGATTTTTAGCAACGGCTGCTATGCTGGCGGGACTGCTCTACGTATCGCCAAGGACCTCGCAGAGAACAATGGTGCAGCCTCGCGTGTGCTTGTTGTGTGGGTAGAGACCATGGCCGTTTCATTTCATGGCCCCAATGCTAGTCACATGGATGTTCTCGTAGGGCAGGCCTTATTCGGTGATGGTGCAGCTGCCGTGATCATTGGGGCAGTTCCTGACTCCTCCATTGAGTTTCCACTCTTTGACCTTGTCTTGGCTTCACAAACAACTATACCTGACACTGAGAGTGCAATCCGTGAAATTCCACGAGAAATGGGCTTGGTCCATTATTTAGGGAAAGAGATCCCCACCGTTGTATCTGAAAACATCGAGAAGTGTTTGATTGATGCATTCGGCTCGATTGGTGTGACCGGTGATACTGATTGGAATACCTTGTTCTATGTTGTTCATCCAGGTGGCCCAACTATTCTAAATAAGGTTGAAGAGCATCTTGGATTGAATAAACAGAAACTAATTAAGGGCAAGTAAGCATGTGTTGAGGCAGTACGGAAGTATGCGGAGCGTTGCTATGATGTTTGTCTTGGATGAGATGAGGAAGTGGTCTAAGAATGAAGGAAAGAGAACAACTGGTGAAGGATTAGGGTGGGGAGTATTAGCAGGGTTTGGCCCAGGTTTAACAACGGAGATAATTGTGCTTCGCGGCATGTATCTAATGAGTAGTTAGGTTTAACTAGAATATTCATAATTGCACCTCAGGTTGTCTTCTTATTTGATTTGGTGATTTTGGGTGAGCTTTTGTGATTTCTTAAGAACTATCCGGTGGCATAAAGTTTTGTTTGCAGGAAAGTTGATCGATTTGATCTAGTTTGTTTTGGTGTGGAGAAACAATTTAAGGTTGGAATAGCATGACTAAGTGGAGGTGCTGTCTGATTTAAAATCTGGTGTTAACTGCAATTCTTGTGGAGCCGATTTAGGGTGTTGCTTGTCTTGGTGTCATTGTTAGTCCGCATCAGGTGGACTATTGTTTTGTCTTGGAAGGTTTCTTATCTTGTTATTTTCTTTGTGTTTTTTTTTCTGGTTTACTTTGCTCTGTTTCTCTTCTCTTTTTGGAGAATTTTGAACCGTTTTTAGTAATTATCGGAAAAAAGGAATAATCTATAAGTGTTTGGATTTTGTGTATTGAAAAACTGATCCTTATGTAATATAATAAACTGATAAATAAAAGGTGCATGTCCAAGAGTAATTTCTTGATTAAATTTCTCTAAGGAAACAATTGTGCACAGTTTTATGTATGTTTATGTCACGGCCCTAATATTCTAAAGATGTGTGATTAGCTATTGTCAAGGATTTATTCTTTTACCTCTCTAACGAACAATCGCTTTTTTCTTTTTTCTTTTTTTTCCTCGCGGGGCAACTTTGAAAGTTTGCTTTAAAATTGAATTTTGTAGCATTCGGATGACTTCACAAGAGTCTCATACAATTGTCGAAATAAAATTACCATTAATTTCTAAGTTGCAAACCTATAACTACTCTTAGAAAATTTGGTAATAAAAGTACATCTCAGCAGTACATAAATTGTTTTCCATCCAACAGGGATAGGATAACCGGTCTTGCAAAGAAAATTTTCTTTATTTGTTTTATTACATAATGACACGGTCAGGTCAAGTTGTACAAGAATAAAATTAGTTATGGTAAAGCCTCCGCAGTAGAAGTAGCATTGGCAAAATGGACGCTGGGTGGGACGGGCCACTTTAGGAAAATAGATTCAATCTCTTAGCCCGCTCTATTTAATAGTGGATTAAAAAATTATAAAAATATTATTTTAATATTTTAAATGAATGAAATTATCTAAAAAAAATTTAAAAATTAAAAATTTTAATTTCCACTGCAACCACCACTCACATCCTTCCCCGTATGTCATACTCCCCTTGTTTTCTTTAATTTTTCTATGAATATTTCCTTTCTGATTCAAGTGTCTTTATCCGGTGAATATTGGCCACTACTACGCTCTATTTTGACTTATTCTACCTTCTAAGCCCCAAAAACCCCACATTCAACTCTTTTCTTTTTCAGCAATGCTATATATATATATATATATAACACGAAATTATTTTTATGCGAGTGTAATGATTGTTTTGGGACCAATCATGGACCTGAGAGTGGGTTTGACATTTACTCACATAAACTATTAGATGGCCTGATGGTTAACCAACTAGCCTTTTGAAAAAAAAAAATCCAACCTGCCCCACCCTGCCTTACCTAAGTCTGCCAGTTAGGTTGGTTCAAATTTCTTGATGGGTTCAATATATCAACCAAACTTATCATTTTTTATGAATTTAGCGGACCAACTTGACAGATTGAGTCTGTGTTGCCATCTCTACCTAAAATATACTCAATAAAAAAAAGTGGTCATTTGTTTCATCTAAAGTTCAATTTCTCAATTATTGCATTAAAAATAAAAAATATTTTGTACTAATAGTATTAAATAATTTTATACTATTAATAAATAGAAATTCAAATAATTAACTGAAAAATTAATTCATTATCTTGCTTGATCATAATTTCGTTGTTCATTATCTGTGCTAACGAGTAGTAAAGATTGCCTAGATGGAGTTAATGAGTTAACTCATGTTTCCTGAGTATCACTCCCCTATTAAGTTGCTAAACATGTATTTCTTATAATAATAAACATACGTAAGTGGTAACTCTTAATCAGAAAGATAAATATTGTATTTCACGATTATCTAATTTAAGGGCGTGTATCTTGTATTAATGCTTTAGACATGAGCCTATTTATCTTAAATTGATCTCAGAATCAAGATATTATCATTAAAATTTTCTTTTATAATTGTTATTATTTCATCATTAAAGGTTTCTTGAACTCTAAAGATCTTTTAAATAGTTTTAAGTTTTCTATAATTACAGTCATTGTAGATTTTTTCTAGATACATATCAAACTCCATGAATATAGCGGAAAAGGAATTCCACACATGACTTTGATGTTTAATGTCACTCAAGCATGAAATAGCGACATATCTTAACCTAAATTAACCAACGTGTAATAGATTTTAAATATTTTTAATCATAGGATCTCTTGGATAGATATCTAACTAGACTTACCACCATGGCTCTTTGCCGGTGCCACTAGACTGTGCCTTCCTCAGGATATTGCCAAGGCAAGAACAATGTAGCATGGTCCAAACTCACACAAGCCCTCATGGGCCCTATGAAGGAAACTTGGACAACTTAATGGGCCACACTGGTATCCTCGGTTGATCCATCCTCACTTATCCATGGAACAACTTGGGTCTACACTACAAACAATCCTACCAACTCTGAAGGTGCACTGCATGGGGAACATAGCGCAGTTGAAGCCTGGAAGAAAGCCTTGGCCCAATTCGAATCAGTCAATGGAATTATTGTGTTAGATAGCCCATCCTAGTAGCTCGAGCATTTTTTTTGTCTTCTTTATTTAATTATTTTCAGGACAAACACAAAAAGGGCTAGGAGAGTGGATGCTGTGAAGTGCATCTGTGTCCTAGATGGTTTCCCCCAAACAAATTTGGTTTTTTGGTTGTTGGAAAAAATATGCTTTGCACTTGATGAGATGAGAAATAGTCCGTGAACGAATATTTAGCCATAACGTTTGCACAGCTATTAGCAGACCAAGGAATATTCTCTCCATTGATCAGGTGATATTAAAAAGACAAGAAAATAAAAAGAGAAATTAATGATAAGAATATATGCACATGACAATGCACAATACAATGGAGAAGATGCTTTCTTGTCTATTAGAAGTATTCATATCAATAATTAACATATCCGAAATTGTGTTAACCATATTAGAAAGGGGAAAAAAATGAAAAACATCTTTATTTGAGTGATTATGATAGCCACGTCTACCTTGGAAATTAGCGTAACTACATACCACTGCAGAAACCATTTTAGATGAAGTTTTCATGCAAAATAAATATGACAGAATCTAGATGTAACACCACGAACGATGCCCTCCAATCCAATGCAGCAAACTCACTAAAAGTATGCGTGAATTGCCAACCAAGTCCAAGACGAAGTTCATGACTTATCATCAACCGAACTCAAGGATTTGAGTTTGATACTTCAACAATTAGGAGGAGTTTAGATAGATGATCACGAATAAATCACCCGAAATTTTCTAAGTTGCAATCATTTTCCATCGCATCACCGGCCTTCACTAGCACATTCCGAAATCCCAGAGAAACTACCAAAGAAAGGGTGTGCTGCTTTGAAGGCAAAGTGCTCAAAAAAGCGAACGATTTTTTACCAAGTGCAGCAATTCAGAACAAGCTCTGAACAGAAAGAGTAATGAAATACTGAATTCTAAACAGGAAATAAAACAAAAAGCTTCAATATTTTGACTTGTAACATAACAGAAATTGATTATACAAATTTAGGGAAACACTGGCTTAATAATAACATCCCAACCCAAAAATACTATGCAAGAGACAAGCAAAGCAGCCAATTAAATTTCATATGAAACAAATCTATACTATAGATTCTGACCTGCTTACTCTTGCTGAAGAAGCACTTTAGCCCCATAGCCTCCATAGTCTATAGTCCTGTCTTTCTGTGTCACGTATCCAAAAGTCAGGAAAATCTACCAGTGTTTTACAGCCTAGCAAGATTTCAGTCATCCAAAAATGCGGCAAATGCAAAATAATTGGGTATTAACAGTTCACACAAACGAAGTTAATGGACATTACTAATGATAACTGGGAGGCTCACAAAGCCCTCAAGAAAATTCATGTTCTCTGTGACTCAATCTGGATTGCAACCAAGTTCTCTTCAAAATTCAGAGAATTGGCAGCAGTTAAAAGCATGTCCATTCCTCCACCCTTGTCCAATTCTCGCACACGTTTATTGTTGGACTTCTTTTCAAGATTAGCACTTGGCTTTGAAACATCTTTCCTAGTTCTTCTCCACTGGTTACTCTTCTCATATGCCTTCTTTGCCCGGCGTATTGCTTGGATTCCTGCATCACATTTTCTGCAGAACCATTTGCGTCTTGGAATAGAAGTTCGTGGAGGATTCATGCAATAGATGTGGTATGCATGATCACAGCCATCACAGAGAACAATCTTATCATCATCTCGATCAGCGAGGCAAACTCGGCATAGACAAGAAGGGCAGTACCAACGGCGACCATAGGAATTTGACTGCTTATTAGTCAGACACCTTACATGGTAGTATTTACTGGGGCAAAAAGGATGACCGCATATTTTTATTTTTTCACCATCTACGCCATTTCCACATATTTTGCAATTGGGTGAATTTTTCCCACCTGCCGGTATTTGAATCCCCTCAAAAGTACAATTTGAATTCTCCTCCAATTCATTTAGTGTTTCCTCATTCATAGGGAAACGTTCACCACCAACCACGTTGTTCAGGGTCTTTGCATCATTCAACCTTTCACATACCCCACAATTCTCATGCGTAGATCCACTACCACTAGCAGTACAATTGGCACAATACCAGCTTTTGTGGGGCATTTCCTTTGTAGCAGGCTCAATACAGGACACATGGTATTTTGCCTCACATGAATCACAAACCAAACAGTCCTGGCCATCTACCATGTCTCCACAATGCCTGCAACTGCAAACTTTAACTGTAGCACATTCTTCTGTCTGCTCTGGTTTCATGTGAGGGTCAGACTCCTGGTTGTAGAACTGTGACATGATAAAAGCAAAATTCAAAACAAATATCAAGAACATTTTAATAAATATCCCAAGCAAAACCCTAACATATCACCTAAAGTTTGCATTTGGTACTGATAGAAGGGCAGCGCATTTTCAGTGTCATCCATCCTATGTATCATTGATAGCAAAAGTGTGCAAAATCTAGAAAGGCTACAGAAAAATCTTAAAAACCAAATAAATCCCCTCTTCCAGTCTTATCTCAAAAAATTTCCTTGATGCATTAGAAGAGGTAACTACATTCTTCATGTCTCTGTGTCAAACAGAGGAAAATGAAGCTTTCAAGAGAAAAAGGGGGGGGGGGGGGAATATATTTCCAAATATGTAGGGTTTAATTTTTTTCCATTCTTGCAGAACATCCTACAATATTGCAGTTGGGGCCATTGTTGCAATGATAGATACACTTGGAGTCAAATAGATACAATCACAGTTGTTAGTGTCATGTATCACAAATGTAACCTTTTGTTGAATTTTCTAGTATTGTATCCCATCATGTCTGTTAAAAAACTTTGACAAATAAAATTATATTGTACCATTCCACATAAGAATGGATAAGATATTGCTAAATAACTATCATAATTTCCACATAATTAATTGCCTATTCGCATCTGGTGATTACATATGAGTTCATGCTTAATTGATTCATTGTGTTCATGCTTCAGGCCTATTCATCCTTCAAAAGAAAAACATGCACATAAGTGAAGAAATTTCTGGTCTCTGGTCCAGTAAAACAGAGAAATAGACATAAAGGCCAGAGATAGAGAACTCTCTAGTATATGTATTATAGATACAACAAAACAGAGAGTAAAGATTCGATTTTGGTCTCAGCTATTATGTTTCTGGTCAAAGCTGATTAAGAATCAACAGATTGATGTCATGTGGTTATTTACTTCTCAATTTTACTTTCATAATTTTTTGCATAATTGAAATATTACCATATTTATTTGATTCCCATCCATCAAAAGGTAAGATTGTCAGCGTTTACAGTTCCTCTAGTCTTTTCTCAAAATATCAGAGGATATGCATTTATTTCCGCTACGCACCGTATTTGGAGCTAATAACTTGTATCTTATGATTTCCTAACAGAAAACAGTAGTGTCTCTGACTGCTGCCTTAGATGTGATACTAGAGAAAATTTTATCTAAATTTCATAGACATTAAAGCAGATAAGATATCTGCATGGTCAGCTCGTGAAACGTAAAAAAAGTATTAACACTCTTAAAACTTGCTTTTCATCTTCAAACGTCCTCTGCACTAAAACTCCCACATGAAGGTATTGAAAAACTATGATCTACATGAAGGCAAGCAAATGGTAGCAGAATGTATAGGAAGAAAACAATAACATTTAAAAACAAAGAATAAAGCATGAAACTTAAGTGCTTTGACAAAATTATATTACCAGCTCACAGTAGGAAGTTCTTGATACGTTGGAGAGGCTCTTCGCAAGAGCAACAATCTCGTTACCAGTGTCTTGAAGCTTTCTCCAAACCTAAAAATATAAATAGGGACAAGTCATACAAAATAAGAACCAGAGACTAAATTCTATGACGATTTGTTCAGGCTAGAAATTAACATGGAACACACTAAGAAGTACCCTCAAACAATAGTACAGTACAATTGAGAACCAGATATGATATCTCCTAGCAGTGAGTGAGACATAAGAAGTCAACCAGTTCAAGTCAACAGTTTATATAAATAACACATAACATTGTTACATTGGGGAAGATTTGGCTAAAAGAAATAAATATAAGATCCCCGAAATTATTTTAATTAGAAGAGCACAGTTGCAAAAGTAGATTCAAAGCCTCAACTAATATCAGCAACACAACCATCCAGAGCCATATGAAATATGAATGCAAAATAAGAGGCCATCCTCACCCATGGCATCAATTTTGTCAGTTCACTAAAATTCGATAGATCAGTCGGTCAAACAATGTTTAGACTTCCTCAAGTATTTGATGCATAAAATATTCATGATTGAATTTTCATTAATCAAAATACCTAGAAATGAGAGCAAGATTATAATGATAACAGAATGCATCAATGTCAGTCATCAAGATCCAACGTCATGCTACTAGGTAAACCAGAAATTCAGTCATCTAAATTTTTGGAACAGTATCAAGCACCATATAAGAATGGAGATTGGAGAAATTGTTGAACTTCAATACACTACTAAAAATTACCTGTTGGATATCTGACAGGAAAAGTGTAGGAGATTGTTCATAAGCATGCTCCTTCATCCTTGAATTCATGACACTAAAGTCAAATACATTTTCAGGCTTCATTCCTTGGAAATTTTCAAGTAGAGCCTTACATAATAAACTGAACTTTTCAGAGGTCAAGATATTACAGAGCACACGCTGACACATCTCAGTCACACCATGGCCATGTGGTTCACTAGAACATCCATTATGCATGACATTTGCATGCCCATTAACTTCACTCAGTGTTCTCTGAGATAACCACTCAAATTGTGAAGAGCATTCTTGTCCATCTTTGTCAATTTTAAAAGTTTCCTGCAATCAAAATAAGATTGAACATAAAACAAAAGAAACCAAAAGTGCTTTAGGGTAAATCATGTAAGAAGAATCCAAGTAGTTCTAGCTGTAGAACCAACCATAACAGTAGTGGCAGTGGCATAGCTAATTTTAGGATGATGCATTAGTGCTTCCCTTATGCACCCCTCCAAGCCACCATTACCATCACCTAATGACTGATATAAATGCTTCAGTACAACGTTTCCCCAATGTCCATGTGAATAACCATCTGAAGTATTATTGCCTAAAGCTACATGACATGGTTCCTTCACAACCTGCAATGATATAAAAAAAACAAATACATACACCTTCCTATAAATAACCAAGAAAGAGTATTTATTGTGCTTCGAGACATCTATCTGCCAAGATCAGAATCATCTGCTGTCAACACATTTTTTCCTGTGTATGAATAGAACAGCTATGAATAATATAAGTTCACATACACAAAAACAAGCACATCCCTTAATATCAGCACAGTGGAAAACTAGCCATGATTACAAGCAGTAGGCACATTGTATCTTTCAAGCCAACTGATCAATTTTCTCGGTTTCAATCATATACGTTGACTATTCATGCCAATGTAAACCAAAAAACCTAGAAGAGTACTCCTCTAACGATTCTAAAAAATGAAAACAAATAATATAAATAATATGGTAATTCTATTATGCAAATTGACGAGTTATAACAGAGATTGGCCATCATATTGGAAAACAAACAAAGGAGGAGAGGAAACCTGGTCTGCCAGATGACTAGCAGCTTCCACACATTCTCTGTAGTCTTCCTGAACTTTGCTTCCAGACCTTGACTTTGCATGCTTACGCCTCTTATAAGTTCGGAAACGCTCAGGTCCACCAGAGTCCCTGTCAGTAGAATCAAACCCATTTGAGATCGCCACCTCATTATTAATGGCTTCGCTTTTCAAGCACCGAGTCCCTTGAGTAACACCATTCCCATCTGCAACCACCACCCCGTTAGTAATAGCTTCACTTTTCAATTGTGGAACCTCTTCACTTTTCAAGATCCTTGCCTCTTCAGCAACACCATTCCCATCTGCAATTGCCACCCCATTACTAATGGCTTCACTTTTCAACAGCAAAGTCTCTTCAGCAACATCATTCCCACCTGCAACAGGCACCCCATTACCAATGGCTTCACTTTTCAAGTGCGGAGCCTCTTCTAAAACATCATCCCCATCTGCAATTGCCACCCCATCAGTACTGGCGTCGCCTTTCGAGCGCAGAGCCTCTACAGGAACGCCATTCCCATCTACAACCTCCACCCCATTACTTTTCAAACAGTTAACTCCTTCAGCACATTCTGTGCTGCTGTTATCAGCATTGCTAGTTCCATTCTCAGTGCCCATTTAAAAAATGTCCCAAAAAAATGAAAACCCCTCCAAGTGAAGCTTTGCAGCAGACCAGAATTAGGGTTTGACGGTGAAGCCAACCTTTCCCAGATCCAAAATTTGTCCGAGATTGTTTTGCCGACTACCTTCCAAAGTGAAAACACGAAAACCCCAAAAATCCACTACAAGTTAAATCACTCCGCTCAGTTGCCCCCAACAATCGATGACAGAAAAAATTGCAACTCGAAGCAGTGAACCGCATCGGAACACAGAGAAAAGAAAGAAAACTCAACTAAAACAAGTAGCAAGTAACAGCGCAGCTACACAAAATTTGCTAAATATGCAGAATAGTAAAGAGCCCCAAAGCGTTGTTTTGTTCTGGCATGCAGCAACCGTAACGGAGGGGAAAAAAAGAAGAAGAAGAAGAAGAAGCAAATATAGTAAGGAAAGGCAAATATTGGGAAAAGGACAGAAAATAGAGGAGAGTTGCAGATAGAAGGAAAAAGGAGCATACAGTTAGGAGAGGAGAGAGTGGTGGCGGTAGTGGCTGGTGGGAACGGTGAGGAATTGAAAATGTGAGTTGGGGGTGAAGTGGGTGAAATTGGGTCTCTGCTATCATATGCAAAGGAGCTATTTGTGTTATGTTAAGCGTGATTCTTATCTATCCGACTTGACTTATTTTAAAATTTTGAAATAGACGCGTCTTTATCTCCCCCTTCTTCCCTCAGCATTTCCTTTCCTCTTCCTACACCTCAAAAGGGCGTCAAATTTATCTGGTTACTTTATTTACTAAAATAAAAAGGCTTAATTATAATTTTTGTTCATCGAAATATCATATTCTTTATTGAATTTAATTTTAATATAATATTAATATAAAAAAATTTATATAAATATTCAGTTATATATTACTATATTAATAAAAATATTTAACTCAACACATTTTAACTTAATATATATTTAATTAAAGATTTAAAGGTTAATTTATTCTCTTTATCAGCAATCTAACTTACACTTGATTTTGAAAGTACAAAAAAAAAAAGCATTTATACCAGCAGCTGAATAGATACTACTTATTCTAACATTTAAGCTGCTTTTTTATTTTTTTATATTAATGTAAAAAATGCGAATTGATGTAAAATTATTATTTATAAAAATTCTTATTTATATAACATTATTATTATTTATCGATTTATTCTTTTTATTATGACTTACACAAATATTTTCTTAACATGACCAAATTACATAAGGTAAAATTCTAATTTTTATATTTTTATTTTTTGAATTTAATTTTGATTCACTTTTAGTATAAAAAATTTTATATATAATTCAATCATGTATTAGCATATTAATAAAAATTTTGACTTAATTATCTACTACCTTAAAGTTTTATAAATAGAGACATCTACTTTGATGATAATATAAAAAATTTTTATATTAACAATAACATAACCAACTACTTAAGGTGAGATTACGTCTTTTTTTCTTTTTTTTGGATAACATGTGCTACCTCAACCTATTTTAAATATATCCATTATTAATCCTATTTTCTGTTCACTAATCCAACATAATGTGAAATTAAATTCCTATATTCACAATTTTAATAAGGAGAAGAAATTCTAACTATGTTGGTATGAGACTATTTGCCAGTAAAAATTTAAGAATTTAATTAAAAGATTTAGCTGGAGATGGCTATTTACAAGTGTAGAAATTTTGTGGGTTTAGATTTTTTTTTTTCCTTAAAAAAAAAATTGTTAATCTAACCATCTAAATGAAACAAAAAGAGGATAAAAATGATTTAAAAATATGTATAGCTAAAAATATCAACTGAATCCCAACACAATTACTTAGTATTTGTGGTCCATTTAAGTTGTTGGGCAAAATTGCTATATCACATAACATAAACAATAGGAAAAAAGTGTTAAATGGAAAGTTTTTCTCGAAAAATAGAGTGTGGAGCAAAAAGTTCCCCAAAGATAAACAAGAAAAATATAATCACCATTCAAATATATATATATATATATATAAAACAACGGCTGAAGACCCATATTTATATTAGATTGTTGGTGAAGATTTTAGTTAAGTTTAGTGATAAATTAAAAAGAATGAGTTATAATTTGTTTTAGTAAATAAAAAATTGATTATCAAATTATTTGATTTTAGGTTATTTAGTTATGATATTTATTGTCAATATAAAGGTGAAATTAGTTTTAAAAACTGCTGACTTGTCATGATACTATCATGAATGAATATGAGAAATTCATATTAAACATAATTTATATATTATATAACAAATTGTCACTGCTTTTTTTTTTTTTACACCCACTGAATTCAGTTAAATGAATCAACCATTAAACATAATTAAATTTGTAACAACATCACTTAAAATTTCAAAAAATTACTTTCTCATCCAAATCAAGTTGTATAATACTCTAACCCAAATATTAACTAAATGCAATTTTGAAAATAATGTACACTTTAGAATCTACCACTACCACTTTTCGATAAAAGTGCAAAACTGCAACAGCAAAAAAAATGTTTAATAATCATTTCCAAACATGATGAACAAAAATAAATAAATAAATAGAATAAAACATAAAACCATAAAGAAACTTATCTCATTTTCGAAACATGAATGCCTAACAATATGATATACTATTGGTTGAAGAACTGAAAATATAGCAAACTTATATTTTTCTCATAATATGAAAATTCAATAGCATGATGAACTTTTAATTGAATCAATAAAAACTTTGAAAAATTGTTAACACAACTACGTTGATCCAACATAAAGAGGGAAAGAAAATGATTTTAAAAATGTATAATTTAAAATATAAGATGAATCTCTGATTCACTATCTTAGAATATATGATTTGTTTAAGACAAATTATAATTTCACATAACATTAGTAATAAAAAAAAGTATTAAGCGAAAAATTTTTCCCCCTTCCCAAAAAAATGTTAGGCAAGAAATTTTTTTCAAAAATAAAATATAGGGTAAAAAAATAAGATTTTGAAGAATGCGTGGTAAAGTTGCCTCCAAAGAAAACCTCAATATATATATATATATATATATATATATTAAACGACAAATAAACATTACTTTGATTTTATAATAATGGCTACAATAACAATAATATTAATGGCTGCAATAACAATAATACTATTATAATGACAATTTAAGAATAATGGATATATCTATGTAAAGCATTTATATTCTATGGAATAGAGTCAAATTGAGTAAAAATATCACCAAAAAATAGAGTCAAATTGCCTTAAAGGGCACTTAATACTATCGTTTAATATATATTTTTTTAAAGTAAAAATGAATAATAAAGTTTCAAAAAATATAATAATAGTATGGTGTCAGTGTTGGTAAAAAAAAAAAAGGTAATCAAATAATAGTTATTTTATTTTATATATAGAATTGCATCAAAGAGTAACTTATTTTCAATTAAAAGAAAATACCAAATAATTAAATAAATATTATAATAAAATTTTAAACAAAATATTAAAAATAAAATTAGAAATTTAATGATATTAAGATATAACAGTTGTTAAGAAAAAATAACAAATTGAATAGTATTATTATGATATAATAAAATTCTTATATCAGGAAACGATACAATCAAACAAAATGGAATAATATATAATAAAATTATTTTAAAAAGTTAAAAACAATTTCAATAAACTTAGTAAATATTTTATTTTTTTTATATACATAACTAAGTAAATATTAAGTATAAGATAACTCACATAATGCACAAATAAAATATTTAGTTCTCAATTCACACATTATTAATCGTATTAATCATATTATTTTGAAATGAGAACTAGACCACGTTATTAATCATATTATTTTGAAAAGTAATGATATAGTTCCATAAAAATTCTCCTAAATATTTTTTTAAATATTAAATGAAGTAAAAAAATATATACAATTAATATTTTAAAATCTTAAAAAGTAATAAACTCTTCCTTTATTTAGTAGTTAAGAGGATATTTAGGAGGATTTGATAAGAAAATAAATAATTTCTCTATCTTGAATTAACAAAATACTGCTACTCACAATTAATATCTTACTAGTTAAATCAACCAACAAATCTAGAAAAAATATTCTTTACAACATAGGAAACGTACATTTGAATTTTGTAATCAATCAAATGTCATTTTTAATGTCAGATTAGTTCAATTGGGAATAGGGCGTTAAGTCCGTCGATTATCTTCCTTAAATTGTTAATCTTAAAAATTGTCAAGAAACTGTAAAGAATAAGGGAAAACCATTGAATCAAACCTATTTTTTCAATTCATCGATTCAGTTAATTTTTTTAACAAAATTTTCATATAAATGATGTTGTTTCTTTTTTAAAAAAAGAAATAATAAGCTTGCAAAACGAGGTCATTTTGCAGCTTCAAAACCAAAACAAAATTAAAAATAACATTCCAAAATATAACATTCCAAAAAATTTTATTTTCAAAAAATAAAATTTTAAACCTCCTACCATTCCACGTAGGATGTGGGATAAGAGGAAATTTTCACATGAACCATGCCATCATGGAAGCGCGTCGCGACCTATTTTTTCCCTCTTTCCTTTTTGTTTCAACTGAGAATTTCTCCAAAAATAAATATATATTTTTTAAAAAGTTTTAAAAAAATAAAGAATAGTGATGTGAGAGAAAATCAAGGTATAAAAGGTGACAGTGAGTGCCACACTTCCACAAGCACAGGAAAAAAAAAAAAAAAATCCCAGTGAGTGTGCGTGTGTGTGTGTGTGTGTGTTGCAGAGCGAGCACAGGACCAAGGATGCCACCGCGGCGGTGCTCGGCGTCGGCGGCGAGGGACTATTCCGACATGGAGAGCGAGGAGTACGAGGACGGTCACTTCCTAATAAGGTGCCTGTCGTGCGAGGAGGAGTTCGACCCTGAGGACGCGGGCACATGCAAGGAGTGCTACGAGGAGGCCAATGAGACTGAGGAGGAGCTCAAGCGTCAGATCGACGACCTCAAGTCCAAGGTTGCCTTCCTCAAGTTGCTGTCCCCAGCCGACCGCTCCTTCCGCCCCAACGCTCCCGCCACCGATGTTGTCCTCATTCCCTTCGGCGACCTCGCCGCTCCCCCCAATGCCTCTGTTCCTGCTCACAGGGCTGTCCTGGTCAGTAATCACGTTACCATTTTGCCCGATAAATCCTGGGGTGGGTTCAAGTTTTGATTTTGATGCTCAGGGAGACATGGGCTCTTTTTCTTGTTTTTTAATGTTGAAAAAATGATGGGGTTGATGTTTTTAGGTTTTTGTGTGGTCTTTTGTGGATAAGTGATCGTTGATCGTCGTTTGTACTGATTTTTGTTTTTAATTTTTGATGAATTGAGTGTGTTTTTCGTCTGAATAATTGATCATCGTTTACGTTTATTTATTGTTTTAATAATTTTTTTATGAATTGGATGTGAAGTTTTTAGGGTTTTGTATATTTTTGTGTGAATCAGCGACTGTTGATCCTCTTTTTTTAAAAGATTTCCTTTTAATTATTTGAATTTGATTTTTGTGGGAATGATTGATCCTTCTTTAGAGTTTAGACCTTTTTTTTTTTCTTTCTCATTTTAATGAATTGGGTGTGATTTATGTGTAAATAATTGATCCGTGCGTTTTTGTGCTGTTCTACCCGCTTGCTTCATGTGCTGCTGCTGAGTGTAGCCTGTGCTTATTAACATTAGGGCATGAATTAAACGATGGGGAATTGGGGACTGCTGTGTTCCTTTGTCTTCTTCTGGTTGTGTGGCTTGGCTTTTGCATTAACATGATTTATTGCCTTTTGTTTTATAAAACATTTACTGGTGTGTTATACGGTTGTGAAGTGGTGAAGCTGCTCCTTGTTGTGTAAGTAGATATGAGATCAATTTGCTATTCTTTCATCAGAGTAAGTGTGAATGTTGTGCTGTGTTATGTTTCTCTAGCCAGAATGTGCTTGATATCACTGGGGCCTCTACTTTTTTAGGTTGGTGAATGGCTTCTTATCATGCCTGGGAAATAACATTTGCATTTGAGGATTAGGTGGTGCATTTGATTGAGATTATCTTTGTTCAGTAGTTCAACAGTGCTTATAGATAATTTGGACCTTCTTTTACTCTCAGGATATGAAACAAGTGCATATATATAGGGTTTCAATTGATAGGAGTGAAAATGAGAAGATGGAAAGTCAGAAGAAAAAATTGGACATGTTTGGATTTTGGAGTCATGACACATCCTTCATTCTCATTTTCTGTTTTTCATCTACCTATTACTACTTCCATAGGAGTTAGAGCATATATGGCTTTAGGTTCTGAGGAGTTTATACTTATTTCTTTTTCTGTTTTTGAAACGCTTGCAAGAACTTCATAAACTGATGGCAATGAAACTATTTAAGCCAAGGCTATTGTTCCTGGTTGTCTAACTTTTAAATGAACTGATAGAAACAACTTGTGTCAAACATTCATTTGAATTTTTAATTACCACATCCAGTAGACAGGAGAAAGTACATTAAACTTTACATAACCTAATTTTGGGTTAAAAAAGAACGTGTTTGTTGATAATCCTTGGTGAAGCATTAATCACGGAACTAGCAGGTTGCATTAATATGGTTTCCTAATCCAAAGTCTGGCTTCTTTCTTTCTTATTTTGGTTGTACTGATACGATTTGATGCTGTATGTAGATTGGATTCCTGATTCTTGAATTCCGCAGTCCATACTACATGATTTTTTTTTTCTTGGATTCAATCATGTTATGTAAATCAGTAAACAAAGTTTGAGGTGATATTTTGATCCTAGACTGCATTTTTAATTAACAAATGAGGCATGCATCATACCTTGTATCTTATTTTCTGGTGCAGTTTCGATGTAAAATGAACCCATAACAAAAAGTGTTGAGTCCTTGATGAGATTTGCTATATTAGAATTGCTATATGTTATTACGAGTTCTTCCTGTTTATTGGTCATTCCCAGTGAACCTACTGATATGTTATGATACATTGATTTGATCAGGCTAGTCGCTCTCCAGTTTTCAAAGCAATGCTTGAGAATGATATGGAGGAAAGCCGGAGCGGCACCATCAGGATTACTGATGTAACATATGATGTTCTTCGCGCCTTTGTCAACTATTTATACACTGCTGAAGCATGCCTTAATGACCAAATGGCCTGTAACCTGTTAATCCTAGCAGAAAAGTATCAGGTGAAGCATCTGAAGGCATACTGTGAGAGGTTTCTGATTTCTAGATTGAACTGGGAGAAAGCCATTGCGAACTACGCCTTTGCATATCACCACAATGCAAAACAATTGCTAGATGCATCCTTGGCAGTGATCACAGAAAACATGGAGATGCTCACCAAAAATGAAGAGTATGCGGAGCTGGTGGAAAGTGATCCTCGTCTTGTTGTGGAAATATATGAATCTTATCTTGCCAAGCAGGCTAATACTGCAGCTTGCTTTAAGTAAGTTATAGGAGGATAGCGTAGGAAACATAACGAGGGCTGATACTTCAGTTTGGGATTGTGTGCTTGATTGATTATTCT
Source organism: Pterocarpus macrocarpus (assembly GCA_031439585.1). Taxonomy (NCBI): domain Eukaryota; kingdom Viridiplantae; phylum Streptophyta; class Magnoliopsida; order Fabales; family Fabaceae; genus Pterocarpus; species Pterocarpus macrocarpus. Next base: position 10,360,995 of record CM062519.1, read on the forward strand.
GTAGTAGTATTTTAATTGTACATTATGGTATGCTACTACAGTTAGATAACCCCAACCTCTTATAATTATTTGATCACCTTTTGGTTGTTGGTAGATCGGATATTGGGTATTAATAATTTTAATTATTACAATATTATTGAGGGAGATCCCATATTGTTCCTCCAAAATGTTATTCTATCGTTTGAAAATTTTACATGAGGATTCATTTCCTATTTTCTTTAATGCCTATGTTGCTGGATTCTGCGTGAGATTGAAAGAAATATATTCCAAATAACAATTAAGTATTGTTTCATTAGGGAGGATGTTGCATAGATCAAATAATGCCACACTGTCTTATCATAAATTTTGATTGTACTTAAATCATTATATGGATAGATTTATTTATTGAAAAGGAGCAAGTTGTTCAATGTTCATATGCTATATTGAGGATAAGTGAATTGAAGTTGCCAGTGAAGTGTGGGGGGAATGCTATTGCGAGTTAAAAGTTGGAGATTTCATCAATCACAATTACAATGTATCCAATCTAAATAAGTGTTTTGGCTATAGTAGCAATGGTTAAAGAACCTTAAAAATCAATCTATCTAATCTAATAAGTGATTCGGCTATCGTAGCAATAGTATAAAGAAGCTTGAAATCAATGGTGAAAGCGAGTGTTATGCGCTCGAGCATTTCAACCTTTTGAAATTCGTTAATAGCTGAAGTTAATAAATTAATTAAAAAACAAAATGGGTTTATTAGCAAAATCTATCTTCTTCAATTAGAGGAACTGTGCGTCAGGTATAAAGTGGGACAAGAGTATGTTTGGCAACCATTTCAAAATAACTTTTTTTTTTTGTTATAAAAACTATTTTGGAAAAATCTATCATGTTTGAGAATAAGGGTGCGTTTATTTCAAATTTAAAAAAAATGATTTTGAAGGTTAAATTTTTTATATATAATTGAAAAAGTTGAAAATTAATTTTTTTTTAGAAGTTACTCTTTTCAACTTCTACAAAAAAGCTGAAAATAGATTTTTTTGATAATCTGATTATTTTTAAAAAATTATTCAAACATACAAAAACTAATTTTTTTAAATGAAAAAAATGATTTTTTGCCAAAAAAAACTTAAACAAACACACCCTAAAATGAAAATAACCAGAAACTAATAATTTTAAACTAAAAAATAGTTTATAATCATAAGCAACTTTTTGAAGATTGTGATTATAGGTAAAAGTTTATTATTTTAGAATTATAATGGTTTTTATCGAATTGACTTTAAGTATTAAATATTATATAATATAAACAATCATGTCATATTTTTTTAATAATTTTATCATACAAAAAATAACTTTTTTTATACAATCTAAATAAAATAGATTATCGTAAAATAATTTTTCAACTAAAGTATCCAAACATAAATTAATTCTCATATAATCAATTATATAAAAACATAATTATATAAATAAGAGATTATTAAAATAATTTTAATTTCACAATTTTTCCAAACACACACACACACACACACACACACACACACACACATGCAGACACAAAATATCCGTTAGGGACATATTCAATAATTTGGCAACACACACAAAACATCCGTTAGGGACATATTCCATAATTTGGCATAGCTAAGAAAATATGAAAACGAGAGTGGAATTAGAAAGAGGGCAACAGAGGCGTGCCTTTCCAGCCTTATTTTCTTGTTCGTTTTTCTCCTATTCCTCAACTTCCTTTTCCCTTTTTCTTGTCTCCATAATAAAGTTCTCTCTTTTCTTCCATTTTGCTCTAATTTTTCACACTAATTAGCTTCTCGAGCTTGAGCTAAATTCTTAGCCTTTTAAATTCTTTCTTATTTTGTGTCAAACGCTAAGTTTTTCCCCAAGTTTTATGAATTAAAATATGGTGGATGAACAAATTTTTGAAACTTCGAGAAAAATTAAAGAGCTTGAGAAGTTGAGCTCTAATATATAGTAGTGGACAAGCTAAACTTTGATTTTTACATAATTTATTAGAAACGCTAAACTTTACAATTTGAGATTTTTTTTCTTATAATTCTACTAATTATTGTTTGTCATTAAAATTATTTATTCATAAAAGGTGTGCTTTAAATTCATGAGATCTAGTCAGTAGCTCTTTTTTTTTTTTTTTTTTTTCTGAAAACGACAACAAATTAAAGTTAAGGATATGTTTAAATTACCTGAGTTTGTCGAAAATATCTATATATGATCAGAGGTTCTACATCATTTGCTTCTCATTTAGTTCTTGAAAACAGTTAAGTTGACACTCCATAGTTGTTAACATTGTTTTAACATTTATTTTTAAGAGAGAGAAACATTTGTTAAAGTAATTAACTTGATATTCAACATACATTTTTTTTCTTCCAATGATGATAACTAAACTACACATTTGGAGCTTGTTTTGGAATTGTGATTAGCTTTATTTGTCATTTTTATAAAGTTATGATTTCTAATGCTAATATGATTTATGTCAGCTATTATTTTTGACAGTTGAATATTATTGGTGCTCATGGATGTGATCTAGTTATCTAAATCTTTTGTTTTACTACAAGTTTGCATTGAAAAATTCATGATAGGTTCTAAAATAAAATATTGTTCACCGTTGGTAAAGAGATATAATAATATCATGTGCTATTGGTTAGCTAAATTAATTTGTAAATCACCAAAGATAAGCTAGCTATTGCATTACCCACACTACCAATAGCCGCCGACGTTAACGTATTACATAGAAGTGTGAAAATGAGTTCTTTTTCTTTTTTTTTCTGCTCCTTCAGTTGCAGAATCTGAAAATGAGATTAAACAAATATTTGGAGTTGTTCGCTTCAAGATCTTACAAGAAGGTGTTTACCTGAAAGTCTGAAACACGGGTCAAGAATTGTTTGAATGCGCATGGGTGATAATATAAATTTTTTTATACCAACGATATATCAAAATTAATATCCGAAAAAATATAGAAGACTCTGCCACTTTGCATTAGTTCAAATTTTTGTCAAAGAACGTGAATTTTACCCTGTGGGAGCTTCGCAGCAATGCCAACAGACAAAAACGATGGGAAGTGAGAGGTACCCCACGCACGGGTCTTTCAAACACGCACAAGTAGTGTTTAAGCCCTTTTTTCCGTACTAAGCCTGTTTTTATTTGCGTTCAAGTTCAAACATCCAATAGCATGGAGTCGTTTTAATTGACTTTTTACCGAACAATGTTTACAGATTGATTTGGTCCAATATTAAGTAGGGAAGAGTTTATATTGGTCCATGGACCACTATAAATTATAATGTACCAAATATTTATAATCATTAGATATTAATTAAAATAATATAAATAGTTTAGATTTATTCAAATAAATCTTATCCACCATGGACCACTTTTATCGTTGATCCACCATAGTTACTCACTTGGTGACTGGCAAAATTTTTTGGAGAAACAATTAGGGTGTATGGACTTTTAGGAAAAAATTCTATAGTACATCGCTGAGAGAAAAAAAAATTGGAGCATTGGTGGTCCATGGACCAATGTAAACTCTTCTTATTAAGTAGTTTGTGTTTCATACTAGATGGAAATTGTGAAGTAGGCTTGAGTTATCTATCAATGGGTTTTGGTCAACGAGGTGACTGTTTTAAACCAAACAATTTTAATTGTGCAGATAGACCTGTATTAACAATGATCCACTCCAAAATCTGGACACTAAGGTGCCAGCTTTTATCCGGTAGCCGGTAGGTAATCTACCGTACAAAGACCATCAATCCAATTGTAAAGGCCATACTACAAGTTTGCCCTTGTTATCAAAAGCTTACTTTGTTGCGTGAGAATTGGTAGTTTTTTAATTATTTTCTTATAATTATTAAATAATAGCTCTAATAATTTATAAATTTATCATTATAAATGATATATTTTAAACTAATATAAATAAAATTATAAAACTTTATAGGGGAGGCTTTTTATGGAACCCAATAAAATTTATAGGATTTAAAATCCATATTGAGCTAGACCAATTATAGTATGACATGTAATTTAAATATATTTTGTATAAAATTAAAAAAATTTAATTATTTAACAATTAATAATCAATCCATTTTAAAAGTTTAACATTTGCTATAAATTAAGTCATTAAAGTGGTTTAGTGATGAAAGATCTGGTAATTTATATGAGATCCTAAATTCAAACATCATTATTGTCAATATACCGAAAAAAAAAACATTTATTATAGGTTGACTTAGCCTATTTAACTAACGGGCCCTAGTGAATTCAGTCTAAATGACTTAAGCCAATATTATGTTATCTTGTTAACGTTTGCTATAAGCTAACCTAACTTATTTAACTAGCAAACCCAAATAGATTTAGGTTAGGCCTAAATTGGTGGAGCTTAAATAGATTGTGTTGGTCTATTTAAGTCTGTGGGCTAACTTTAAACAGATCGATCCAACATTATGCTGGCTCGTTAACATTAGCTATAAGATGGCCTTCACTATTTAACTAATGGGTCCAAATCGGTTGGGTCTAACCGGCTTAGGCCAACATTGTGTTAGATCATTTGCATTTATTATAGATTGACCTGACCCATTTAACTAGTGGGTTGAAATGGGTCGGACCTAAACATGCAGGCCTAAATGCGTTGTTCGGCCTAAATGCATGGTCTGGCTTGTTTAAGCCTATCAACTAATATAAAACGAGTTGAGCCAATATTATGCTGACTTATTAATATTTGTTATAGATTGGACTGACCTATTTAACTAGCAAACCTAATTGGGCTGGTCCTAAACAAGCCGTACTAATTTATTTAACAATCTTATGGTTCAGTCCATATGAGGTAGATTAATATACCACTATAGACAACTGTAATCCAGCATCATATTTTTATATATATATTTTTGGTGTACTTTAATTTATTTTATAAAAATAAAAATAAGCATTTATTTTTTGTAAATATTATTTCTTAAAATACTATTTTACAAAATTAAATATTGACATAAACACAATTTACATATCATTATTATAAATTTATATTGATTTTTTTTATTAGTCTATGTATGCAAGGTCTTGGAACTCAAAAATACACAAGAATTAGACATCCTTTTATACCATCTTAGAATTGAGTAGGCTTAACCCAACCTCTTATAAAGATTATCGTAGTCATATTCCTAAGCAAATGTCAGGCTCTAATTAAAAAAAATAAAAAATACAATAAAAAATTCATAATAGGAAAATAGAAAAAAAAAAATCAACAAATAAATTATCATATTTCAAGTGCTACTAAACATATTATCAAATGAATAACAAAATGTAAATTGACCTATTTAGTTATGTTTGTTAGCCTTTTTCAATGGATAACGAAAATGTAAAACTTTCATACCTCATTAGACACTAGGGTTCTTTCAGAAAATTTTTGAGAACCTAATTTTTCTTTAACCTTTGTGAAATTTAATGATGAAAATTCTCTAATTCTAGAAATTCTCTAGAATTGTATTTTTTTTTAGGGCTTTAAAATTTTGTATGTAACAGGTTTTTGATGAAATATTAATATTACATAAGTGCATTAGAATGTCACAGCATCACACTCATTAAAAAAAAAAAAATTGTATCAATCGTATTTAAACCATCAAGTTAAGCATTTTAACTTTACAATCCATATTTTAAATCGTTAATTATTGACATCTTGAAGATATATGAAAATCTAACGTATTGCTTGAGAAGTATTTATTGCATACATAATACAATATAATTAACTTTTGTTAGCTCACCATATTCAGTTACACTAAAGTGTGTTTATTTATAGTTTGTAAATTATAGTTTAATATTCCATAGGAAAGTATCCATTTTCTTTTTTCAGATTAAAAATTATATTAAAATATAGTAAACATTATTTTTATTCCTATTTATCTAACTCCAATTGCTCATCCTTGCAGCTTCGTAACATCCACTCGCAAAGAGTCCATTTTGGACATTTCAAAAAGCTTTAATTTTTATTGTTTAAATCATTAATTCAATTACTAGTTCTCCACCCATAGTCTAAAATTCTGTTGATGCACATAAGATTTACGTCAGACCATCTAAACCGTTCATTTTATTGTAATAATATCTCAGTGGCCAAAATTAACTAGATCATCAATGTCCAAATTTTGGATTGGACCATTTTAAACGCTACCGACTTATGCAACAACCGTACTTATTGTGGTTCTCTGTAGTAGATCGGAACTATGTTAAATTTTCTTACGTAAGAACATGTGCCATACAACTGTTTTGAGACACAGCTTATTACGACTTATTAGAGAATTTAATGTAACTCAAATTCTTCTGTGTATTATACTCCAACCTTTATAGTACAAGGATTAGCGTTTAAGATACTTATCATAGGATAAATTTAATATGTTAATATATCATATTAAAATATTATAATTCATTAAATTGGTATCAGATAATCTGCTGGTAATATCTAACTCGAAATTCAAAATCTAGTGTTTGTATATATTTGTCAATGTGAAATCCAACTTGAAACTCAGTATCCATATATTGATATTTATTAATACAAGGCCTAATTTTAAATTCAAAACTCAATATCCATAGAACTCGAAACTCAGAACTCAGAGCTCAGTATCAATTAAATAATTAAAATAAAATAACTGCTTATAATAAATAAAAAGAAGATGAATATTTAATATTCATATTTAAAGGTGAGCATTCTATAATTTATTCTATAATTTAACTATGTAAATCACAATGCAAATGATCCTTGTTAATAATAGTGTATTATGCACCTTGATATTTGATGGCCAAGATCAGATTAGAGCATCCATACACCAATCAAAAGGAATCACGATAATAACCTCTTTTCTTCTTCCCATTCATCACTTCTTCCCCTTGCTGCCGCTTGCTCGCCCCCCGGCGCTAGCGCCACCGCTACCACCCCCACTCGCCCCCTCTCTCTCTCTCTTTCTCTCTCTGTATTTCCTCAACATTCATCGCTTGGGTTAAGATTCCCATTGGCTATGCACGGCGGGTCTTGCTTTCTCACAAAAAGAATGGAAGGCGGCCGCTACACCTCCACCGCGAGGAACAGGCGCTACCGTGCTTCCGCTGTCCACCATTGAGAAAGATGAGGATACGAGACTGCATGTCCACCATTGAGAAAGATGAGGATACGAGAAAGAAGAATGAGGGGAGGATGGGGCATAGGCGGCAGCTCATATGGAGGTTGCATCGCTGTCGTCACTAGGTGAATGCCGTACATTATGGCAGCCACTTTTGATGCTTCTCACGGTAATTCATGAGAAAATGTAGGTGTACTCCACGGATGGACTTCTGGGGTAAAATTCTATAGTGGACACGTTTCATCATGCACCATTCTTAGATATTAACATGTGCCAAATAATAAATTGCATAAATAGCATACATCCATCCTTTACATGCTAATGTCACCTCAGCCGACTATGCTAACATTAGATAGATCATAAGAAAATTTAAAATTTGACAAGTTGATCGAGGAAAATATATACTAGACAAAGTTGATTCCAGCATTGCACACGGAAAATATATGCTCTATGGGCTCAATGACGTCGAGGTTTTCCAAGTAAATAATGTCACGATCAAAGAATGAATTTCCTCAGAAACTATCATTGTGACCGATCTCTATGGTATTGAACGACTTTACAAATAAATAGTTTGACATGCTACAATTAATTTTTCGAACAATAAAATATTTGCCACGTTTACGGCACACCGCCCATGGATTTAGAAAAGTCTTCAATTATTGAAGGGATTTTATGTTGGGCAATAGACAAATCTAGCCAAAGTATATATATATATATACACACACACATTCTATTGGTTGCAAGACTTACGCCAGATATGACTTTTACATTTGAAAATATACGAGTCCTTTCATTGAGAGCTAGTTAAATGCAATATTAGAATTTGCTATGGTGGACTTTTCCAGAAGCTGGTCATTTTTATGATAGGTGTATAGTAGTTTTCTTTATAAATGAATATAAGAAAGACTATTATTAAAGCTAGCTTTTACAATCATAAGAAAAAAAAGCAGGAAAGACTATAAAACTTTTGTATACATAGAAGAGAAATAAAAATAAAGAATGTTTAAAAAACTTACATATGTTTCACATATATAAGAAAAAAAGATTTTAAATAAAAATTGTGCTCGGAAAAATTCATGAACGTACCATATCATCTGGAACACATTTCATATAAAAAAAAAAATTGTTATGCCGTCTAGCATTTTCCATAAGAAAAAGCAACATAAGCTGACATAACTATATATCCTTAATAGACTCTGAAAGTGAAAACGAAACTCTTGTACATGATTATCACAGTCATCTTCAACTTTTAATTTTAAGGATTACATATGAGAAATGATGTTTTGATATAGGCCATCTCATATTCCTGGCCGACATACCATCCATCCACCATTGGATGAGTGTATGGCCCCCACTTAGACTGGATGTCACACCCATTTAATGGTGGATGGGTGGTATGTCGATTCGGAGTATAAGGTAGGTCATGTACAAATAACACATCTCATTACATATTATCTCATCAGCAATATATAACTGCATTAACTTTTTGTTTCTCTGATCTTGTTTTCATAAAACGGCATTTGTTACGGCTTAACAAGAAGACACCGACTAATAAGTGATCAATATAACCTCTTGCAGTAATCAGTACCATTACTGACCTGCTTTTATTGATCAAAGCCAATAGCCTAATTAACTATCTAGTTAATTTAGTAGCAGCAATAGACTTATATATGTCATAGCAGAGGATGATTCATCCATAATGTACAAATTACAATGCATGGATACACAATAATATACACACAAAATTAAAGGCCAGCCGCCAGGTCTAAGCTGAAGATGCATAATAAAGTTCAGTACAAAATCAAAGGAATCACGCAGTGGTGGTGAGCAACATCATGTTCTTGAACTCCTCGAAATCAAGCTGGCCATCCAAATTGGTGTCATAGAACCGAATCATGCTCCCGCAATCCTTGCCACTTCTTTCATCCCACAAGCCAAGCCTCTTCAACACACACTCAAGCTCTTGGCTGGTGATGAATCCATCCCCATCCAAATCAAACACCTTGAAGGTCTTCACAAGATCATTCTCCAACTCATGATCATGATCATGATCACGCCTTCTATTCTCCCCATTGTTTTTCTTGGATATGGACTCATAAAAGAACAAGAACTCATCGAAGTTGAGGCTATTCTTTTCCCCAAGGGATTCCAACTCATCTAAGCTTAAATTGAAGCCTATGTTTTGGAGCATCCAGTTGAGCTCAACAAGGCTCAAAAAGCCGTCGCCATTCATGTCAAGCTTCTCAAATATCCGCCGCAAGTCGGTGGGAGTTAGCAGAGACATATTTGCAAAGAACATAAAAGGGTATGTGAATATATTTGCTACCTGCTTATTGGCCTCTCCTTTTCTTTTGGTGCTTGTTAGTCCTCTAAGCGCGCAACACCTATATGCCTATATATTTATATAAACTTATATATATAGGCTGCAAAAACGTATTGTTTGGTGAATGTTGTTAAGAGGTCTTTTGTGTACGCCAAAATACGCACACAAGTGAAGCCGAAATTTATTTGCTCCTGAATTTTCATTTGTCGATATGGATGGATAAGAATGGTCTGAGGCTGAGGCACTTGCACGAAGTTTCTGTGTCTTTGCTCTGAAGGCAACTGTTTTCTAGTAAGTAATTGGTCATGTCTTATCAGATTTTTAAACCAGCCGTCCGAAAAACGACTCATTATATTTATCGGTGGAAAAGAAAATTTAACGTGTTTTATAGGTCGATATACATTAAAGTAAAATGTGAGTTGGGTTGACTTAAGTCAATCTAAATAAATGCAATCCAAGTTGATCTAAGTCGGCTGCAACTTAAAAATTTGGCCAAATGAAATCTCGTTTGAGTGAACAAACTTGAATCTAGTTCAGTAAATCCGATTCAAACTGAACTAATAGATTTCAAATTTAGTTACATAGGCAATCTAACCAGACCCGCAAAAGCCTCTTCCTTTACCTACTTGTGTATAATTAATTAATTATTAATTTTAGTGGGAGTTATCTGAGTTCGCTTTTCCATATGATTTCATGGTTTTAATGAATAAGGGATGCTGCGTATATACTTCGGAAAAGACTAGGAGTGCGTTCAAATGCGTGTTGGGTGCGCGTGTCGTGACTATCCGTCGCTCTTATCATGAGCAACACGTGCCAAGGGATGGTATATAGCCGTGGAGCATTTTGAGACCCCTATTTGATTTTATTATGACAAGCAATAATCCCTTTTTTTTTTTTTTTTTGGGGACGCGAGGAAGCAATAATCTTAATTACTGAACGAAAAAAATTGTTCATGTTTCAAAAGTATTACTTATTTCCTATTGAATGTTTTATTAATTATATAAATATTTTAGAAGGTTATATTATTACTTTTCAACAATATACCGTGAGAAATTTGAGTAAATATAGTAGGTGATATATACTATATCTTAACATTTTCGTAGGTTATTTAGATTTGTAGTGTTATGCCCGTATTAATGGAGATGATACTCAAAATAAATTTAGTTTTCTGTAGATTAAGTTAATAAAATATTAATTCATTATCATTTTATATTAAATAAACCAAAATTTTGCATAGGCTTCCTTACCAAATTATTTTATACTGAAAATAATAGATTTAATTTCTTTAAAGTATAAGTGTACTTTAGAGGAGCCAAATTTAAAAATAATAATGTGTTTAGTTTCATTAAGTCTCTATATAATTAGATAAACCAAGTTTATTCAATAACTTTTCGTACCAAAGCCACGGTGATATGAATATGGATAATCAATATGCTTAAGACAAGAAAACTTTGAAGATTTTGTTTTGAACTCTTTCGTTCATTGCCTCTTTTTTGTTTAATAATCTGGTAAGCATTTGTTTTTCAGAATTCCTTAGTAGTTTCTCATGGGGCAAGTCTCTTGCTCTTGCCTTTGCGTGTTGCGTGACACCTTCTTCACCTTATGCACGGAATTTACTGCTACCAAATGAGGGATATTCGCAAGTGTTTCAAGCAAATTTGAATTCAGAGAACAACTTTATTAATTAGACAACTCTCGGTTCTCAATAACTAATCAATCAGTTGGTGCATGAAATGGGAATATAAAATTAGAAATCTCTATGTAGGGGTTAAGGGAACAACAATGCTACACTGCCAAAATTTTTGCCAAAGTATGATGTGCTAGAATGATGTATCAAGATTTTAGGATAATAAAGTAAAAATTCAAAAAATCATGGGAACGGTTCAATTATGGTAGGAACTTGCAGACTGCATAGCATTTTTCTTCAGGGAATAACCGAAAGAAATGTTTCTGTAACTAGAGCCCAGGGTCAAACCGACTTGTTGAAACCCAGGCTTAATGTAACGCTCAAATTACTATTTTGATGTTACTATGATGAGAAACACTGTATGAATTACATGTACTATTCCCATTGAACCTTCAATTAAACAAAATTTGATTGCTTGCATCAAACTTAAAGATTGGAAGCTGCTTCAGAGAAGATAACCGAAATAAAAATGCTGCATTAAATTAAATAAATGTCCTTGGTATGTTCTGCGCCTTGCATGCAACAAAATTAGACAGTGAGATCCAAGTATATAGGCTGCGGAAAGCAATCAGCATGGCCTTTTATCCAGATTATTTTTACATTACTAGATACACGCATGACCTATTTCTCCATATGCACACATGACAAATCTGCTTAAATTTCAACAGCACCAATACAGATGAGCTCAGATTTTTCGCACCTTGCACGCTAGGAATGCAAGAATAATTTCCCTACTCAGAGTGGGGCAAAATTTATGAACAAAAATATTACAGATAAAACTTATACCCACTCAGCCACCTAAAAGGGGGAAAAATAATAATAGACTTGAAAAAAAATGCAAGAAGCCCTGCAAAACGCTGAACGTTACTGCTAATAACAAGTTATTACCAGAAAAGGCACTCCCATGGGCTTTGGCCCCGGTGTCCCACCCGAAAAAAAAAAAAAAGGAAAAAGAAAAGGCAGTCCCAAACCCAGTTTACAATGACACGTTTCAAGAGTAAAAAGAATAATGACCAAAAAAAAAAAAGAAGAGTAAAAAGAACAAGAAGCATGAGAGCTAAAACTTCTTTGGACAGATGCACGTTCAAGGCTTGAGAGAAAACTTGCCAGGCTCAGAGTATTTCGCTTCCAGCTGCTCAACTTTGTTAAACTTAAAACCCCTGATTCTCAATACCTCAGGCTCCGAGGCATCCTTGTGGTCAACAGTTTCAAGAGTCCAGCCTTTGTTCTGAACTGAACCACTCACTTTTACCTGTTTAAAAATTAAAAAAAAAAAATTCCCGCATTAATTAAAACATTCAATCGAACACAAGATCGTCCATGCACGTGCATTAATACTAAACAGGATAAGTTTCAAGCTTAGATTAACTTTTAAAGAAATTGTGCTGGGGTATAGTAATAAGAATAACTAAAAATAAAAAGGAAATACTTATGCAATTATAAGGAGAATGAAATTATAACTTGGCTATTTATTTGGAAAAGTTGGGATCCACTAATTTTAAGGATTACTATGTACTTTGATTTCTCAGTCTATGTTATGGTGTTGAACGTTTAAATTATATCTTCCCCAGTAATTTTCTCTAATCAAGCTATACTGTTCTATCTGCGCTTACATCAAATAGTCCCAAGCAGTTAATATGCAATTCAAGAAACACTCAAGAAAATAAAATACCAATAAACTGTCTTGTCATACCTCCGCATCATCAACAGCATCAATGACGAGAGCCCCATCTAAGGACAGATTTTCAATAAAAATATTTTGACCCTTAATCGCCAGGGTAGACCTTTGGGAAATAGAGCTATTTCCACTGACTTTGCTCTTGATCTGAGAAAAGGTCAGACCCCATTTTGGCTTCCATATGATACGGGGCCAAACTTCAACCTCTTGCCCGTTGAAAACCTGCACTACTGGATCAGCTACTTGGACACCGGCCTGGCAGAAAAACAAAATGCAAAGAGAATTTGTCACAACCTGAACTGTAGATTTGAGTTTTAGCAACTAGCATCTAGGTAGTTGGGACAAAAGCACAAAAAGGGATAAGAGAAGCGGCTAGATACGATGGATTGAAACTCTGAAATTTATCTAGAGACAAGGAAGGTCCTTCAAATAACATTCATAAGTGAAATATAAGTTGTATCTCATTTTTAAAAATATAGGCATATCAGAGCTCAACTCATAACTACTAAGTAAAAAATCTTTGGGATTTCCTAAGTAATCTAAAAAAATTCAAATAGTCAATTATTTCACGAATATTTTAATATTACCTAAATAAGTAATATTTTCAACTAATTCTTATGAAAATAACAATAACATCACTAAAATTGAAACATTACTAAAATAAATACTTGCACGTCATGACATTCAAGACTTAGAAGATTAAAAGGGGACTAATATTACCTTTTTGAGAATACGGCTGTTCGCACTGTAGATAGCCATTTCTCCAGAGGTTGCACTATGGTATGGATTTCCTTTTGGCACCTATAGTAACATCATAAAAAAGTATAAGAAATAATTCCTCTCCTGAAAACTTTTAGCAAGCTAAGAGACTGTTATTCCTCATTTACCATCCAAATAGAGTTTCAAATCCAAATTACCTAATTTCACCCAGTTTGGTTAGACCTGTCCAGTCTACTTCTATTGAATACTGAACACATTAAAATAGGAAATTAAGTGCTCAGACTGGTATTCCCTTTCTGCTTTTCTTTTGCTATACATTTGTTTCTCCATATGAAAATTATAATTTTTTTCAAGGCAATACATAATGAGGTCAAGCATTGCAACAACTAATTGCATTAGAATTCAAGTAGTACCTTAGCAGCCTCCTCAGCATTATTCTTTACAGGTGCATAAGCAAGCCACGTTTCCATCACCTGCACAATTACATAGATCCAGTGAGCTACCAAGCATAATAACCAAAGCATCTATTCATAAAAGATACTGTTACAGGATCACCCATAAAGTGGCATCAGTTCGCACTGACTTCATCTATAACGTAAAAGCTCCAGGGATGGAAAGTCAACCTTGAGCTTTGATTTGCTAAATTTATGTACTCTTCTCCACAAATAGATAATTTACCGTGAACCCAACCCTGGCCGATGGGGGCAATGTTTTTGGATAGTCTTGCATCATACATTCAAGTCGAGTTGAGGACTTAAATGCAGTTTTGCTGGCGTCTTTATATCTGCATTAAGGAAATATAGCATGATGCTATGATATATCACAGAATAAAGAAAACATGATCCCTGAATTCCTTAAGCAGTTCACTGAAACATAAATAAAACTTAAATTTACATGTTATTTATTTATAATCCAGTCATATAGTATTCTAAATTGAACTTTAGGAGCCTAGTTAATTCAAATTTAAGAAGCTTCCAGTGAAAATTGATAGGTTCAAAATAGATTTTAGGTATAAAAAAGATTTTAGTCCCTACTCCCTATAGTTTGCATTGTTTTTGGTTTAGGTACTTATATATATATTAAAAGATTTTAGTCCTTACTCCTAACAGTGTTGCTAATTTGGTTTTTGATCCCTATAGTTGATTATCGGTCGGTCTATTTTCCTTAAGCATTGGTCTCTATAGTTTAATTTATTTGGGTTTTAGTCCTTGAAGGATCAATGCCTAAATGGTAGTACTTATAAGGACTTATACGCAAAAAAAAAGAATTATAGGGCCCAAAACCAAAATTTGATGCAACTATAGGGACCAAAATAGTATTTAACCCTAAATTTTGATTACCACCATTCCTACTCATTTGAGTTTTGGTTCATATGATACTTTTTTGGGTTAATCCCTCCAGTTCCCACTAATCTGGTTTTGGTCCTTATTCTTGATGATTGGCCCCTAAATTCATTTTTTACTTATTCAAGTTTTAGTTCCTATAATTCTATTTATCAAAAGTAAATGGTCGCTATTTTCTGTGGAGGATTGATCCCTGTACTTTAGCTTATTATCCCCTAAAACCTTAATGGTAGGAAACCAAAGGGACCTATAGTGCCCCCCTCCCCCTCTAAAAAAAACACACAAAAAAACCCAAACCCCAAATAAGTAAAAACTACAGGGACCAAAATCTATAGGGACCAAAATCTATCTTAAACGAAAGTGATTAGGTGTATGTCATGACATCATAAATAAGACATCAAATCAGTTTCTGTTTTAAAATGTAGCCATATTAGTGAACAGAAAATTAAGCCAAAATAGATTTTTCTTCAAAGTGTTCACAGAAACTTCTGTCAAAAATAATGCTAATTCTACTACGAACTTATAGGAATAACATGAACATTTAATAATAGCATTAATCTATCTGAGAAAAAGAAGAGACAAAAAAAAAAATGTTAAAGCAAAGTCTAATGCATCAAGAAAGCATAAAAATTGCAATTAAAGAAAATTGATGGTACAGCGAAGCGTTTGAAAAAAATAATAAAGTACAATGAGTATTGGAAAGAAGAATTACTTTGGGTTAACAAACTCCTGTATGGCACCTCCTGTTTTTGTGAGTTCTTCAATGTAAGGACCAAGTTCTAAAATCAACTGTTCGAATAAGATATTGTCAATATGCAAAATGGCACAATCATAATGCAGTTTAACCAAATAAGGATGTGGATGTCACAAGTAATAATAATAATAATCACAGTTAACTGTGGTTAACATCCTGATGTCTCTAGTATTCGGAATGTATTATGAATTGGGTGCTCATACCACTAGAAAGATAATAATGCAGATAAGAATAGTATCAAGTCAGCCCAACAACAGACAATTGAAAAGGTAAATTGCATGTCTTGGTGACAAAGGAGAATGTTGAAGTATGAAAGAGGATTACTTGGTTTATATTTCCTGGAAATGGGGAGTAGCCAGTCTCAGAATTGATGTCACCATCAGGGTATCCACTTGCTCTCAGAAGAGGATCTAGCTGATTGTATTCAACATTTATGACCATAGACCTCCCTATGATTAAATGCATTGAAATTAATAATCAACTGCTAAAAATATGAGTGCAGGAAAATCCATTAAAAACAACATAATGATGTCAAGATAAAGATGGATGATACGTATGTGTTATACAATATTAGGAGACCCCCTCAGTGCCCTTTAATTTGATGAGGGTCAATTACAGCCACATGCCCCATTTAATTAAAATATAAATTGCAAAAGTAGTTTTTCTGTATTTATATTTTAAGTGGGATACAGGGGCAAATATTAGCCACTGATTATTATGGGATACTGGTACCTTCACAAAAAGAAGGGTATCAAAGAAACCCTTAAATAATACATTTGAATAACACTTCTAAGCATGGAAGACCAAAAGTATTAAGCTTTTAAAAGTCTCATTAAATGGTATAACTACATGGTAACTTTTACTTTTAAGCACAGACAGAAGTTCTGGACTTCAAACTGTTACCTCACACCAAATACTTTTTCTCAAAGGAAAGGATTTGTCCAAGTAACCATAGACTTGAATTGGTATCATTTTCGATCCTTAAGAGAAAGGAAAAAGAGAGGGACAAACGCACGTGCAGAGAGAGATATGAAAATGCTGCAAGTCAAATGGATTAAGAGTACGTGTATGTGTGTGTATATGTATATTCAAGCTGTAGTTGAAACTCCATTTAAGAACTAAAATAACCCTGTAAGACAAAAGTCAACAATAAAAACACAAGAGCACTAGTATGCTAACACATATCAAACTGTCATCTAACTTTACTCAGCATCTTAAAGGGACTCGGAGTAAGCCGTCCATCCAACCATAAACTATGAGGTTATAGAATTCTCCATCTCTTGATTGGCAAGGATAAATTATTTGTTTTGTTGCCTAAACTATAAAGGATCTTTGTTACATCAGTTGTAACTCTAAAATAATCTTTGAAAGACCAAAGTTGCTTCATTTCAATACAAGCTTTAGCGGAAGAAGAAGCTTTTGAGACCAACACAAGATAGTTGGCAGCACAAGCAGAAAAATATAGGAACATTTGGCTGTCACATACTTACAGTCCAACAACATGAGTTCTATTAATTCAATTGAATAACGTGATGATTAGCATCAAGATTGTATCAAGTGATGAATAACTATATGTTATCAAATTGATACAAATTCCTATATCAATATGTCGCCTTCAAATAACAACAGTTTAAGATAAGATTTTGTAATAATGAACAACTTTTAAAAGCTTTATCATTCAAAAAAAAAAAAAATGCAGGCAGGTTACTTGATCTACGTTACATCAGTACCAGTGGACAAAGATCAATCATTTAAACCATTTTCCCCCATAAGTGTCATTGTTTCTTATCCTCTCATTAATTATGATAAAAGTATTAACATATTCAAAAATTTTATAGTTTCAAATCACTTTACAGGTAAGCAAAAAGTTGTATTACACCAAGGCATACACCAAAAGCAAGATTCTCACCCACAATAATATAACATATGTAAGTCCAAAATCAGGATTATTATTTTGTCTATTAGGGATGAAACAATTAAAAGTTACCATCAGTGTGAGTGAGTCTGGTAATCCCACCAATAGCTTCTTTTGCTCTCCGAGGTACAGCAAGAGAGTTGACATGGTACTGTTTGGTAGCACTGACACCTAATGCCGATGGAATCGCCTGTATTTACTAGGCAATGAACACTGAGGGGCAAACCAGAAAAGTAACTGAAACTGTGAAATGCAAAAGCAGCTAACCTTGAAGAGAAGTCCATTGGTATCTTGAAAAAAGAGAACCCATTTCAACCCAGCATCATACCTAACAAACACAGATCATCATATCAAATTTATGATCAAAGCATATCAACAGAAGGCAAAGATCCCTTGGCTCTTCTAATTTCAAAGAATTCAGAATACAATCCCACCAATTTACGCAGCTGTCAACCAACTTTCTAGTTTTACATAACAGCTTTTTTTTATCTGCCGAATTATAACATTCTGAAAATTACTCAGAAACAGGTAGTGAAAAGACCCATGAAATGTCTGCAACTCAAAAAAGTAAAATTGGAGATGCATATACAGATCTAAAAAGGTCAGAAAACTGTTTGAGTCATACCATACTTTCAGAATACCACTGGAATAAAGAAGCGAATGCACATCTCCATGGCCATGTGGTTTTGTCTGCCCAAAGAGAAATTGTTAGTAGATTGCACTTTGTTTGAAAATATAATATACGAAAATAACATGCACTTCATTCATTGTCTTTTGCTACATAAACATCTCAGTCATAGTTTTACTTGTACCACGCACAACAATACCTGAATTTGGTATCTGTTTTGCGGATCCAATGCAAGCCTGGCATCATTATCTTCTAAGCATGCAACTTTTTCCTGAATTATATACAAATATAAGAATTTAAAAAAAAAAAATCAAAATTGAACTTTCTGTGACAAAAGACATACCTGCTTTAAAAGTGTTACTTGTGTGGGTTGCATACCAAAGTAAGAATTTGATTCTAACAATTCTAAGGTACGCCCATGGGTGTCATCAGATGTCATAATAACAAAGGGAATCTGTGTCTGGCGTCCACCTAACAATTGAAGTGCACAAGCATTACTAGAAAGGACTTTCAAATATTATAGTTAACATTAAAAACCACAATAACAGTGACAGCCAAAAAAAAAAAAAAAACAAAAGAAGAAGACGATAGAAAAGAAAGAAAGAAAGCCTGAGTATAATTTTTCTTTTTCATAAGCAAGGGCCAACAATTGTAAGACCTTTCATTATGGAATCTTAGATTATCATATATACAAGATGATAGTATGCGCTACATGAAACAAAGACTATGATTTCACAAACAGAGAACCGCGACATATCAGCTTTAAACCATTCTAATTGTTAAGGGTGCATTTGTTTCTAGAGAAAATTTCTATCTAGAAAATATATGAGCTTGTTTCTCCGTTTGGAGTAAAAAAAGCATTTTCCGAAAAACATTTGCCGACATTTGGTGTAACAGTTCAGGCAACAGTTACACCCCAGTGAAGGAGGGAAAAATGACATATATCCTTCTAAGAACTAACAAGGGAAAGCCATTTTTCAGAACAAATCAAGCTATAGAAAGTTTTACAGAATATATCGATTTTTATAATGTTGACAGCAGAATATGTTTTTTAGGAGAAAAATATTTAACAGAAGAAGTTTCTAGGGAGCTATTTTCTATTGGAAATATTTTCCACAAATTTTACCAAAAAAGTTATTTTCCATCAAAACAAATGGACCCTTGGTCCTATAAATTGGGTATAATTTAAACAGGCTACCAACTTTCTGCATTAAACATTTATATATACAAGTGTATCAATGTCTTTTGTTTTACCACATAAGTAAACAAATCATGAAGATAAGTATGACTCTAATTCTATACAACAATGACAATTAATACTAACCTTGTGAGCTGGCTTCTTGAAGTGCCAATATAGATTCAATGTAATGCTGCAAGAAACATGTCCCAGTAGTGGTTTCTGCAGGAAGAGCAACCTGCAAGATGCAGAAACTATAGTCAAGAATCACGAACTAATCCCTTCACATGCTTGAATCAGGAACTAAGCCAACAAAAGCCCCTTTCCAAGACATCAGAAATAGGGCCAATGACACGAAAATCCAAGAAAAAGTTTCCAGCCATCGACACCAGTTTTTCAGGGACCTCTATATATACACAAGAGATCCCATTACACATAATAATATCGCAACAAATACAACAATGATACAGAGTGACAAGGTGTACCTTAATTCCACTGTATCCCAGACGCTCTCCAAGACCGCCAGCAACAAGAACAAACGCAGCTTTCCGAGCTTCCTGAACACCTAGCTCCTCAAATTTGATGAAGTTGTCGTCACCAAATGTCAATGTCTCACCCGTTGGAACCTGCAAAATCATTACCACACAATCTTTTACACATATACAATTCATAGATAGGCTCCATGCCCACACCAAGAGTTTGAATTAATTGCATACTTCATAATTATGTGCAATGCTGATAACAAACAAAGAAGTGTATCAAAATTCAAATCATATAACGCTCATCATACCAATGTGCGACGCAAGCATGCATATACACACAAAAAAAAAAGACACTAATGATTGTAATATCTTACAGAAGGTTTGAAGCCATCAAAAGGATTCTTTCCGGCCTTAGAATCAGCTAAAAGTCGTTTAGCGTTGTTGATGTAAGCTAACAAACCGCCAGGGTAGCTTGAATCCAGCCGAATCACCTGCACAAAACGCAATGCCGTTTAGAAAGAGAAAGAGATCTACGTATGTATGCGATGTAGCATTGTGCACAATGCATTGAAAAAGGAACCTGGTCGAAGAACGCTTTCTTCTGGTCGTCGTCGACGCCGGGACCTGGCCAATCGCGAAACAGGTGGTCTTGGCCGTTATCCAACAACATCTTCGCCAGCTCTTGCTGAATCCGCAAAAATCAGAATCAGAAGAAATTCACCGAAATTCGAGAAAATCAATGGAA
Source organism: Pterocarpus macrocarpus (assembly GCA_031439585.1). Classification (NCBI taxonomy): domain Eukaryota; kingdom Viridiplantae; phylum Streptophyta; class Magnoliopsida; order Fabales; family Fabaceae; genus Pterocarpus; species Pterocarpus macrocarpus. The sequence goes on from CM062519.1 coordinate 10,381,534, forward strand.
GAGAAAAACGAACCTGCTTCGGCGAGAGGATTCTGAAATTGTCGCCAAGAGTGGAAGCCATGGAATCGAATCGAATGGAATCGCAGAGAGAGAAAGAGAGAGTAGAAGAAGGTGGTGGAGAAGAAAGAGAAGAGAAAGAAGAAGGAATAATCCTAGTATATTATGAATTATGATTGTGATTACTGTGTAACCGGAATGGCCGGTGATCTTGTGGATGTGATGATTGTTTTCAGTTAGTCTCATACCCACCGAATTTACCTGCTTCTGACCGGAAAGCACGGGTCACAGTCTGTTAGTTAATTGGGCCCACACCGCGACCTTCATGTCACGGAGCACTCCCCTCTCTTGTTTTCTTCTTCTCTTCTGGGGCTCTCTCTGACCAATTGAGTATTTTAAATAAATAAAACAAAAATTAAATTAAATCCACTCAATTTTTAACTAAATTAAAGTGAATTTTTTTTTTTGGAATGCATTAACTGAGTTTTTATATGCATAACTCAAAATTATTTATAACTTTCCTAACCTTTAAAAAAAGAAAAATCGGTTATAAAACTATGAAATTTCCAAATTTAGCATTACTGCGCATGAACATATTTAGCATAGTTGTTCAGTTGTCTCATCTTCTGGACTTTCAAACTTGCTCGATTCTGCATAATTCTGAATGTGAGCAATCTTATGCCATTCCTCGTGTACTTCATATCAGAGCCCCAGAAGCAACGTAATTTGTGGTTATTATTTATGTGGTAGCCTTAGTCATAGGCCACTTGTTTTGCTATGTGTAAATATTTGGAAGCAAGAGTCCTGTAAACTTGGACAGGCAACTAAGTTGATCCACAGTTAAATTTATTAAAACTCTTTCAAAAAGGAAGCCACTTATAGAAACATTTGTCTTTGAGAATATACAGTGGCCATATTCCATACGGAGTCAGTCAAGTGACTTGAGATTTGTTTAACCTGTTACCAAAGGAGAAGATCACCTAACGATTTTCATTTTCTTCTGCTGTATCCTGTATCTCCTTTAGCCTAGTCTTTTGCTGCACCATTGAGAATCAAAGGAAGAATAACAAGGGCTAAGGTTGGTAACATAAGCGGGGAACAGTTGCCATATATATATATATATATATATATATATATGTAGACTAGACAATACTCTGTGCTGTAACGATATTTAGGTTGGCATTGGTTTTACTCAATCCCTAAAAAATCTAATGTAGGGCAATTTTATACACCTTCAAGAAAGAACTAATCATTATAATAATATCCGGACAATAGGGAGCACTTTGCTCACTATTTTTTGGTGTATTTCATAAATCATTTCTCAGCTGCCTCTTCAGGTTGGTTATCATGGTTGAACATGATGCGTGGCTTGCCCATGCTGAAATTCAGAACCTTTGCGTTCATGTTGTACTTGATCACCCCATCGTATAACAGCTTCCTTATGTAGTGCTCTATGTCCGAACCAATCAGGCGAAGCGTGTATTCTGTCAATGGAGCACCCTGATTCGTATCATCAAAGGTTAGTATCTCACCATACAGAACAAGCTTAGGCAAAAGTAACACAAAATGGAAACACTATCTAAGCTTGATCAAAGCAGTCAAACTTTGCCTAGCTTAATTACCATCTTGCCAAAGGACACTATCTGATGGCATTCTAATGCTCAATTGGCTCAGAACTGACAACAACAAACACTAAATCATCTCTGATCCATGTTATAGAGATTCAACTATGTTGGCTTAGAACTGGCACAAGCCTAAATTTTAATGCCTTCTTTGCTGAAGCTTGTGGTTTACCTACTAGATTATATCCTAGAACCTATCTTTACATCTTTTTTTTTTTTTTAACATCGCTTTTCAAGTTAACAATATTTTGCTAAGGATAGGCGTGTATGCAAGCTGAGCTTAGCTCGAATAATTGAGATTTGTGAATTTGATATTTGCATTAGAAGGCACATAGAAGGGTTATATATTGGGGCGGTGACTAAGGAAACTACCTCATAGTGATCCACAAGCTCCTGGAAGTAAGAATAAACCATGTTGCAGGTCTCAGGATTCCACACAAACTCGTTAGTAGGATCGAGAATAAGGGTGAGCTTGTCCATCTGGGTTTGATCAAACTCACAAGTTACCGGGTCAATATAAGCTGCATAGATCCTCACATGGCGGGTGGCGCAGCTCAGCCACTGCCCTCCATACTCCCTGCTCATGTTTTTGCTCTTAACATTCAGCTGTGGTTCCACTGGCCTTGGCTTTGTTCCTTTTGGCTTCCATTTCTGGCTTTCTACTTGCTCTTGCTCTTCCTGTGCCTTCACGGTCTCTGCTTCCTGAACATCTGCTTCTTGTTGAGCTGAAACGAAAAATGCTCTCCTGTTTCTCACTTCTCTTCTTCCTCTAGTCCAACCTACCATGGATAATTTGGTTGAAACCATGTAGGAGCAACTTGTGGCCATGACTTTTATGCTGCGTCGTGGCTAGGGAATGTAAAATCAGTTTAGTTCCTTTGATTGCCTTTAGTACCAAGGGTACTGGAAGAGGCTATTATTAGTCTGCCAGTAGTTTGGGTCCTTCTTCTATAGATAAGATTTCTTATATAACTAGAGGGAAATTTATGTGGTCAGAGAACGAAGAATAATTTCTTCCATAGATGGTGCTTTTCCATTTTACCTCATGCGCATTCCTTAATTTATCTCTAAATTTATTTTGAATAAATAAATTTCTTGCATTCATTATATCCCATAGTTCAAATTACAATTTAAAATTTAACTTATAAATTATATTTAATTTATTCTCACGTGTCACAGTAGTTTAATATGATTAAAATTAACAATTTATATTTAATCGCATAGTCACCTATATTCCTCCTGTTTTTCGGTCAATACCTGTATTCCTACTAAATTTGCCCAGTCAAATAGTTCCCGCACATTATAAGCTCCTTTACTTCCCAAACTTGCTGGCCCGAGTTGCACTTAAAAATAACCCAAACATTTCTCCGGCACTAGCTTCTATGTTCAAACCCTCCAATAAAAAAAACCTCAGTAAAGCCATACGAATCGCCCTAGATAAAGACGAACTTTAATCGAAACTTACAATTATATCGAATATCGACTTTCATCTGGCACGCCCTGATATGCAAGATAATGCAAATGGAACAAATGCTTAAGCGCATTTTTCAAACTAAGTTTGATGAATCTTTACTTTCTCTCAAGCATAAATGATATCGCCAAGTAAAATGCCATTCCAAATGAGAGGAACAGAGATTCACCTAACTGAACTGCTGGTGGAAGCAGTCAATTTTTATTTCATTATATTTATTCACTTTTCAGATGTTCATGTACAATGAATGAATACATGAAGATGCCATGCGCACAACACAATGACAGGAGGCGTTCAAAACTGACGGTTGAAAAAGTGAAAATAAACGACCCCCAACACAAAAAATAAAAAAAGGAACTGAAAAACATAAGACCCTGCATTACCTCATTTACAATTGTCTCGACCCTCCCACCACTTCGCTAAGCCTACTGTAGGCTACTGGACTCAAGATGATTGAGCCATAAAATTATTTTTCATTATAAGAACCGGTCTAATAAGTTCATCAAGATTATCCAACTGCAAATCCCAGGGATCATTGTCACACGATGTTGCCTGCTTATGTGATTGATCAACACTTTCTGCAACTTCTTCATCAACTTCAAAGCTGATATAGTCAGCAACATCTCCTTCTTTGTCATTACTCTGCTGCCGTTGCCTTTGAGCCACCATCATCCCAGGTTCAGAAATATCAATGGGAATAGAACCAAAGTATCGCCCTCTACTGTCGTTACGATCTACAGACCTCTTCCTTTTCTTTCCCTCACCTGGTTTCTTTGGGTGGTGAAGCTTGCATTTGGTTCCTTTCTCACAGTTTCCTGTTGCTTCAAATGTAGGACAGACATAGCTGTGCTTCTTCCTACACTGAGACCACATATATAAGCAGGTATTAATGTGGGGCCAGAAGAACACGGGGAAGGAGATGGAGCCATGCAACAAAAGGGGGAGGATTGTTACTGAGCAATGCAGAAACTTTACAAGAGTAAAGCTTCTTTAATGGACATTACCAAGGGAATATAATATGACAATATACTCTTGCAGATATAACTGAACATCAGAATTAGCAATGCAACAACCAAGAAAAATAGCAGCAGGCAAAACTAATGTGTCATTCCCAAGAAGTCAATCGCAATTCGATGAAGTCCAAATTGACCATATAAAACACAGTAACAACCACTATAACTACAACGAATCATTAAACAGAAGTACACAGTATGTCCTTTGAATAAAGAAGTGTAATGGACATTTGTGTGCACAGAAATTGATTTACTTAATTGCTGTAAACGAGAAATAGATTCAATGTTCAAATTATCCATTAACTAGATAGAAAATTCAGCAGAGTTATTTAATACCTCATTTCCATCGGCACAATAACCCTTAAGAAATTCTCCACAAATAGAAGCCTTAGGATTCACATTGACATGTCTGTATGGACAACTTCTGTTTGTGCATAAACCTGTCATGAAATTTGTAAGAATCATACATACTTTCATATTATTCACTTGATGAAAGACAAATCTTTTTCACTTGATGAAAGACAAATCTTTCTATAATGCACCTTGCAAAAAATAAGAACAGTCTGGCATTCTCTCCGGAATAACCTGCACAACAAATCGATTAAACTCAGACTCTAGATGGATCAGTAAATTCAGTAGACCACATTCAACTCCTTGGCCTAGATGTCGAATATAACCTTATGAGTCAGTTTGCAGTTGGCATTAGGACATAGACCATTCAGAAACTTAGTACAGACAGCAATTTTTGAGGGATCGTGAATATAAGGACACTTCCCATCATCCTTGTTACATTTCCCAAATCTCGTAAAAAATTGACAATACTTCTGCTTTCGGGCAAGCCGCTTTCTAGCAGTGTGCAGACTCCATCTAACTTTTTCACTAGCCAAAATCCGAGTTCGTTTCTTTGGGTCTCTGATAAGCTGATTACCATTGCCAATTCGGACATATCTGCCAACATTGAAAGTAACCATTTCAATACTCAAATGCTCAATGACAAATGAAACTGCAAGAATTAATATAACACAATTCTTCTCCGAATTCATCATCTATCTTCTTACAAACTTAATAAACAAGAATACCAATATCGATGAAAATTTGACATTATCATAGAAGATATCAAAGCAATGAATAAGAACAATGCACATACACATTTTTTCCAACCACTAATCTTCTTGGGATGGAACCTTCTTTGTTAGCCAAGCCTGAATGGATAGAGGCAGCAGGCAGGGATTCATCATCTACAAAGAGCATTAAGTAAAAAATCACAAGGCCAAAATAATGATAAAATCCATTGCATCGCTGGGAGAAAGAGAAAATATTCTGGAACATATTAATAACAGAAAAAGAAAATGAACAAAAAAAAAGGAAACAATGGACGAACAAGAAAGGAATAAGTCTGAAGAATTCCCAACATGGCAACAAAAGATTGGTACTTGATGAAGTCATACCTCCTCCTTATCTAAACTGACTGTCAACCCAACTATACATACTAATAGCTGAAGAGAATTGTATAAAAAAATCAACCCTAATGAAAAATTGAGAGGCTCTAAGACATTCTCAGAATCCATCATACCTACAAACTTATTCTTGAGCGATAGGAGACCATCATTCCCAAAGCTCATTGTAAATCATTCTAAGGTTTAACAGTCACCAAAGTGACCGACAAGAATACACTGCATCCATATATAGTAAATTACAAATTTATCATCAAACTTGAACATGATTCCAATATCAAACTTTGGCAATAGTAAATCTGAAATACTTGAAAATGTTTTCAATGTTTAAAAAGCATTCCAATGAGTCAATCATAGAATACTAAGAAGTGGTAGAGAATGTGAACGGCCATGGAAGATCCAAGTGAAATGATTTATATAAAAGGTTGACCACCTGAAATCCTCCGGAGTGTCTGCCTTGAAGGGTCCATTCTGTAACGAACTGAACCAATACGAAATATACGTTCTCCTACACAATCAACCGCTACCTCTAAAGTCAGTATAAAACACAACTATATTTGAAAAGGAATTATTTATTTATTTTGAAAGGGCGGAAATCAATAACATGCAAAACATTGAGCCTAAGAAATCATGACAAACTCATGGAAAGTGCTTCCTACTCTTTGCCCGAGGACTGTTACAAGCAACATCTTTTTGTTCTGTCATTTTCCTCTCCACTGCAGCAACAGCAAGTTTGGCTTCCTGAAATGATCATAAGAAATCACGAGAGCAACTATTGAGAAAGATCTATTTTACTTGATATAAAATGCACCTAACTTTAAAGGAGAACTTCAATGGAAAATGCTAAGGTATCAAAAGCCAAACTAACCTCATTAACCTTCCTTGAGTGTCTGTCAATGGATTTGGAACCTTTTAAAATGGATCCACCAACACCTAATACCTTGGGTTTCCAAAGAGAAAACCCATGGGGTGACCTAGTGTAAACAGCATCCCTCTTCCTTAAAAGAAGCAATTTCTTGCTAAAAAAGACAGAGTAATTGACATTTGTTTTGGATAAAAACAAAGTAATTGACAATTGCAATCAAATATTGCTGAGGCATACAACCAAAGGAGAAACAAAATTTAAAAAAAAAAAAGAAGAATAAAACATGAAGAAGCAGTAACATTTATTATCAGATACCTGATTGCCGATAAGTAAGCAGTATTGGAGCTTGAAGCAGGATTATGAATAAATCTTCTTATTGATCTTTTCCATGGAAACAACTGAGGCAAAAACTTCTGAGAATGCCCTGAGGCAATGTCATGTTTTGATGAATATTTGCCACAAAGGGTCCACACTAATGAGGTTTTTAAAGGTTTGCACAAACTCCCAGCAACTGCGAATAAAATTTCCAGTTAACTCTAACTACTAATAAAGCAAAGGGGACTACAAAATGGGACAGCACCAACGGTTCCAGATTCCTCCAAACTCAAAGAAATGAAAAATGGTGACTAAAGAATGAAATGCAAAATCAGGAAAATACTACACTATCAGCTCAATATACAGAAACACAAGCAGACTATTATTCACATAAAAAACAAAGAAAATAAAGAAAGAAGTCATATACTCATATTAGCAAGGCTCAAGAGACGTAGAATAGAAATTTGCAAAGCTGATATTTCAAAGAACATGCAATTTCTAAACAAGCATACTAGATGCATGCGACATAAACATGGGTCAAAGATTAAGAATTTTTGGCAACAAACAGACAGAAAAGACAGCAGGCAATTCACTGCAGTGCTCAACAAATAAATCACAATAATAAATTGAACATGCTACATAGGCCTCAAGCACAAAGAAGCACATCCATTTTGAGTTCCTCAGTTCACGATATGGTGAGACATGGGACTGGATTCATATAAGTGATGGTTGAAAGAGAAAAATTAGGCAACACAATAAGTTCTTCACACACACCTTTTTGTGACCGCTTCTTAGTAAACCTCCTGCTGCAAATCACTTTACAAGCCCCTACCCCATCCGAATTTACATTGGTATTGGGAATTGTCACTGTTGGGCTGATATGACTTACAAATGAAGTCCTAAGTAACTGATTTTTGCTCTTCTTGTAGTAGCCATTGGAGCATGCTGTTTGGGTCTTGTCATCAGTAGATACAGAAGGATCACAAGAATTTGAAGTTGCAACTAATTGATTTGATTTGGGCTTTATATATACTATTCTCTTTGCATTTGAAGAAGAAATATTCCAATCATTTACTTCAACTTGGCCCGCCCCATTATTAGATGGACCAATTTCATTTTCAAATGTTTCAGAATACTTCAGAACATCCTCAGAAGAGTTTGGTGCATCATTAGTTTCTATAACATTCTTAGGATCTGCTGCATTTTCACAGCAACCAATGGAAAGATTCAGTGTCAATGGGGAAGATTCATTCTCCAATTTGGTGTCAATGGGTAGTGGAAGTATTCTCTGGCCTTTCAGAGGAGCATCTTTTACTCCTGTTTTCAATAGATTTGGTTGATCTGTGACATTAACCCTGCTTTCACATCTGATGCTTTTTGGAAATTTATCCAAGCCCAAAGATGGCGACCGATTAGCAACAGAGATTTGTGATGAAGCAGAAACTGGAGTAGCTTTCCTTACAAGACTGTTACCCTTACGAATATAAAAGGAATTTTGAATGCTCCCTTTCATCTCTAGAATTGACATTTGGGGAGGAACAGTTATCACAGAAGGCTTGCTTTCAGATAAAGAACCAGGAGAATTATTACCTGTTCGATGCCAGGTTCGAGGTTTTAATATATGGGTGGAAGAAGCAGGTGTCTTTGACTTGTAAAAAATGAAAGAGTGACTCTTTAAAGTTTTAGGAGTGACACAATGTGGCTCCTTTTTGCTCCCATTTAACTCTGAACAATTTGATTGCTGAGTTGCAACTTTGGAAGGAAACTGGGATGGCTGTGCCATCATCTTTGTCATGGTCAGGTTTCTCTGTCCAGTCGCATGATTCAACTTCACCATTTTTCCAGTATGCTGTGCAGGTAAAGTAAAAGCAACCAAGTCAGAACACTGTTCAATCATAGATTTGCTATCAAGATTTTCTCCATCCCTACAATTGTTTTTGTTGTTGGTTGCCAGACAATCTGAAACCCTTCTATCAGATACTTCAGATGTGATCCCTTGAGAAGGCAAAGCTGATAATGCATCAGACACAGTTTCAATCAATGCATCATTGGAGTTACTGGTACTCACTTCATCACCATCAAATGGAAATTGCATACAGTTATGCAGAGGAAGTAAATCATCCTTCATACTGATATCATAAGATTCCATATCCACACTTGGAGATCTTTGCACAAAAACTCTCTTCCGATGATTTTCTTCAACGTCCTGTAAATCAGTCTTTTCTCCCTTAACATTTCCAATAACCAGAATGCCCGATTCAGTACTACTTGGGACAATTGGAGTAGCATTTTCTTTCTGTTCACCTTCCAACATCAGGAACTGAACATTTGGAGTGGCCGAGTCTTCAAGAAGTGAATGAAAGGCAATGCCTGAGTGCTGCAATTCCAAACTCTCAGAAGAAGAAGAATCTGTTTCCCTATTTACATCCATAGACTCAAAAGATTCTCTACCCAAACTATTGTCAGGCAATTTAGCAATATCCTCCGTATAAGGTGCTGAAGGAGAAGTATACAGAATAGCCATGCTCAACAGTGCAACTTCTTCCTTATGTGCTTGCTTATCACTAAAATTGATAGGAACTTCAGCACAAGATGTAGCAGCCACAGTCGCATCACTGAGCTCAGATGGACATTGAGTGAAATTAGGGTGACTAGCATTGGTTCTTTTCCTTTTATATAAGGGTGAAACCTTATTAGCATCCTCGTTACCATTATTTCCAAAATACAGTTCAGCCTCTGAAACCCCCCTTTTCATATTTAAAGTTGTGGTCCCATCTGTGCTGGATTGTGAGCCAAAATCTAACCTTTGAACAGATAGATCTAAGACTTCTGAAGGACTGGGATCCTTCAACAGATTTAAGGTTGTGTCCACAACATTCACAAGACTAACTGAACTTTCCACATCTGGAGGCATGCTCTCCATCTTTGAAGGAGAAAATTTTAAAAGAGTACTAACATTTCTCTCTTCAATCTTATTTGTGTTCCCTTTACCATAACCAATTGAAATATCAGAATTTCGGAATGATTGTATGTCGTAGTTCTCAGGGAACACAATGACATTACTGGGGGACACCTTTCCAGTATCGTTCATGATATCAGAATGAGGAACAGTGATACTATCTTCTAAATCAGTTGATTCATTATCAGAACCCTGCTTGGCTACACTGGCTTGTTGTAAGCAATCTGGACCATCTTGAATCATACTTTTTGCTGAACTTGAAAAACCAACCATTCCACGGCTTGGCCCATGGATGGCAATATCCAGGTTTTCTTCCAAAATGACATCCTGAGATAATGAAGGAGCATCATTTTCAGAACATGCCTTACCAGATGCATCACTTTCACAACATGCCTTCCCAGCAATGTCATCATTGCCAATGTCACAAACTGTAAAGTTCTCTTCTGACCTACCTGTAAGATCACTGGAACTCGAGCCAGCAACTCTACCAATGGCAGACATAGAATTACGAGTATTTAGAAGATATGTGTTAGTTGCATCCCCTACATGATACCTATTCTGCGCACATCCTACATTTGAATATTTTCCTGGTGAGAGAGACACTTCATTTTGACATGATTGCTTGCTGTCTTCATCAGAGTGATTGATTTGAGAAGTACTTCCATTCAATAATTTGGTAAGCTCGTCAGTATTTGACATGCTAAGCACGCCAAGGGAAGAATTATTTGCTTCTAAACAATCAGGATCAGTCCTTTTATCTTCCTTACTAGAAGCACAAGACGAAGGCTTTGAAATGTCCCCACCTCTTTCAATTCCTATATCAGAATTTTTGTCAGCGTTACATTCTTGAGACCTGGAATGTGTTCCCGAACTCAGAAAAGGTACATCACCCTTTTGGTCTTCAAGCAACGGATTTCCCTCGCCAGGTACAGACTGGAAACAATCTGGGATTGACACCTCAACAATGGGACTTTGGTCTTTCAAAGAAATTTTTTTGATCTTGTCAGAAGCAGAGGCAGTTAATGAATCAACAGTGACACTATCTGCTTTCACTGTTCCATCAGGCTTATTTGCCAACAGTGAATTTGACCTATTCGAATTTGGCTTGACAACTTTTTTGACCACTTTTTTAACAACTTTTTTCTTCTTAACAACCCTTGAAGATGTTTTACCCGAACCCACATTGGCAATTTCATCCGATGCAATCCCCTTGGAGGATTGTGCCACCTTAATTTTCCCATGAGGGTTGTCGATTGCACTGGAACAAGGCTGAGAACCAGAATCAGAGACATTCTTCTGCGAGATCAAGTCCTTCCCAGAATTAGAGGTATCATCTACCAAGCACGGTGAGATATTTGAATTCACAACAACTGTAGATAGTTTCACTAGCTGTGAATCAGAAGACACACTGTCAGAAACCAAAGCCTTTCTTTTCTTTCTTTTAGGAGCCAAATCTATATCAGAAACTGTAGCAGTCATATCAGTATTAGTAACAATGGCAGAACTTGAAGGACCCACAATAGCCTTGGCAACCAGAGTATTTGATTCGAAAGAAATATCAAGCTCAACCGGACTACCTTCTCTCTCTTCTGCTTTCTTGCCATGTTTGTCTTTCCCTCTGGAAGAATTAGAATTAGGGTTAGAGTCCACAGCATAGTTATCATAATTTAACTGTTCATCCTCACTGTTCCTACTGTCCGGCTTTGGCGCCTGAATCCTAAGAAAAGCACTCTTTCTCTTTGCCTGTTTCTTTGGAGTGCGAGTAAATTCATGAACCCTCTTCCCTCCATTATTCTCGAAAGACGAGTCACGCGAAACCATAAGGGCCTTCCTATTTTTGGCACGCCTCTTGCTCGCAGCGATTCTTGATGTTTCTTGCGGACGAAGTTTCGATTCGGTACCATAATCCCTCGATAACGACGCGTCAAGATTCGGTGCAAGAACCACTCGGCGATGGTGGTTTCCACCGTCGAAGCGTTCCGTTCTGAATCTCGAAGCGTGGTTGCCAGGGTTAGCGGTTGAGGGATACGGCGACACCATTGGACGATGATGGTGACGCAAATCGAGAAGGGGAATGTGAGGAATTAAGAGGGGATTATCGGAGAGAACCGAGGGAGGGGGGAAATCGGGTGCGGTAGGATCCACAAGTACGCGGGTGGGAATCAATAGGTCATGACGGCGACGATGATGATGCGGCGGAGGTGGCGGCGGCGAAAGGGGAATGTACCTTGTTGCGCGGCGGTGGTGAAGGAAGTGATCCATTTCGATGATGAATGACGATTCTTGAATTAGACTGTGGAGAGAGTGACTGATCGATGATCATGGATCATCTCAGTCGTCAGAAGAATGTCACCGCATGCGGTGTTTTTTCGTTTTCTGGGTTCTTTCAAAACCCTCCATCTCCCTTTTATAGTTAAACCACCAAACCCTCTTCCTCGTCATATTCACGCTACGCCGCATTCTGAAATGGGCCGTTGGGGCCGCATTAATAAATGGGTCATTGGGCCCGTTTCGGTAAAAAAATGTATAACTGAAAAAAGATAACTCTTTTTCTTTTGCTTAGTGACAAAGTCGGATGAAACATTGAAAAGAACATAATTTGGGCTCACATTGGTTGACATAAGCCCAATTCGTTGCGAATCAGCTTACAGTGCGCCGAGTAGGCCTGTAAATTTTAAGAAATATTAAAATTAACTGTTAGAATTATTTAAAAAAGAAATAATTATATCGACCAAAAAAAAAAAGAAATTATTATTAGAATCAAAAGAAAAGGAAATTATTAGAATTATTAAATTTTTTCTTTTAAAATAATTTTAAACATTATTTATAAAAGATATTTAATTATTTTATATAAAAATTATTTTTAAGCTTTCAATATAATTTAATTTATATTTTTTAATACAAGCTAATTAAATTATAATTACATAAATAAAAAATATGAATCAAACCAAATAATTCACCATTTGCATGAGTTTAGACTGAACTAATCATTTGTTGAATCTCATTTGATAATAGTTTATTTTAGAGAAATAATTATTTTATTAAATTGTCTAAAAAACTTTTAGTTTTAAGCTATTTTAAACATAATAAAATAAATTAATCTAAACACGAATTACGACCTATTATAAATCGACCTACACTCAATTAGCTCAAGTGGATTGGGCTTATTTGAATTGACATCTTCATCACCAGTCAATTTTTTTCTACAAATTTTACGTAATAGTCTTTTTCTATTAAATTATTAAATATAAACTAATTTTACAAAAATAATACCTTCAACAAGCACACTTTTTGCGTTTTGTGCTTGCAGAGTTTCAACTTTCAATGAATTTCAACTGAGTTTCCTAAAACTCACCCATTTTTTCCCAATTTGGTGGTGCCCAACATATTTCAGGTGACAAAGTAATTCATAAGGCAAACATTTTTGTATCATACTATAATTGAGCCCGATTTTATATATGTGAAGAACTTATTGTTTGGCAACAGATACAGGTCAAACTGTCAAAGTACTAAAATACAGCTTGTTCATCTTTATCCAAAGCAAAAGATTACAAAACTCGATCAAATTGAGATCAAGTACTAAAGCTGACACCATTTTAAGTTGAAGGGAAATAAAAAAAAGGACACTCACCCAACAAATTATAAGGCGTAGTCCTCTTTATTAAGGGGAGGAGGAGGGCACACACAAACAACCTCTCATCCTAAACCCGTTTAATAAAACCCCCATAGAGAATGAAAACACAAATAGAACAGGCACAGGAAAAGTTTATCTACAAATTGATTAAGACAAAAGAATAGAGCTTCTTCTTCTAGCAATTTGCGAGTAGTTTTATTCAGTCAAAGCTTGATGAGCGGCTCCACCTGCCTCTGAAGTAGTCCTCCAACGACACATTCTGCTCAACACTGCACATGGAGAGTGAGTCATCCTCCACATCAAGCAGTGCAAGATTAAGATGTGACTGCAGATTGCTCGGTTGACACGCCTCATCTTCGAGCGTTTCCAGTGCTTCTCTAGCATTAATTTCTAACCTTGCCCACTTGATCACATCAGCATCACCATGAAGGAGCTTAGAAATCTGTGGTCCAACAGAATACATCAGATTTTCAACAGACAAAGGGACTTAAATGGAGATAAGGAGAATGATTCGACAGGCAATCAAACATGGAGATAAAGTCAAGGAGTGTATGCTATTAGAATTCAGGCACCACATGACTTAGGATAAGCAAAACACATAAAGTCATGTCATCGTCTAGGGAAAAAAGAACACCCCATATGCAGCAAGGTACCTTTTTTTTGCCATTTTCATATATGGATTATGGAGTACTCAATTGTGGACCACTTACAAGGCTCATTTGAGGCCTAGCTCTTGGAGCACGTCTTATACAAAGTGTGGCTGCTAAGACCATCCTTTCCATCTCTTCATGATCATAGTTATCACCCAAAGTGGGATCTAACAGTTGTAACACCTTTCCACTATTTAGAAGTGGACTTGCCTGCAAAAAGAGCCTTTTTTACATTATTCTTTTCCACAATACATATAATTATGAAATAAGAAGCAAATGAGGATATGCCAGATCATATGATTGGAGACATACCCACATAACGAGACTCTCTTGACCTTTTGGATAATCACCACTTATGGGCTTTCTCCCCGAAAGAAGCTCAAGAAGTACAACACCAAATGCATAGACATCTATCTTATCGTGAACTTTGCCGTACATGAAGTATTCAGGAGCCAAGTAACTGCATAAACAAGTGCAATTCATAACGTAGCACCATTTCATAATACATTCTCATGTATAGATAAGAATAGATGATGTAGTTATGCACTTATGCTGGAGTTGAAAGTACAAACCCAAAGGTTCCAGCAACATCTGTGCAGGTTATCTGTGACGACGAAGTTGATGCCCATTTGGCAAGTCCAAAATCAGAGAGCTGAATAAAGTCAACCAGAACAACATGAGGATTGATAGACACAAATAGTTTAAACAATCAACCAAACAAAAGATTAATACCTTGGGTTCAAAATCCTCAGATAATAATACATTTGATGATTTTACATCTCGATGGATCACAGGTTGATCATCTTTACAATGTAAATAATCCAAAGCCTCAGCAACACCCATGGCTACCTTATATCTCTCAGTCCAACCAAACACAAGAGGATTTTTCTTATTCCCTATATTGGCATGGAACATAAGAAGTAAATAGAAAGTTAACAGGCCACATGGAAAAATGAAAGGCGTATAGTAATGTATATTTGTGTACCATGAAGGTTCTCTTCAAGGCTTCCTCTTGATAATAAATCATAGACCAGAAGAAGATTGCCATTGTCAAAGCAGAACCCAAGAAGAGATATAATGTTTTTATGATGCAAGGTAGTGATAATTTCTATTTCCAAAAGAAACTCCTTTAAAACATGATCAGAAGGCTTTAGGATCTTAACAGCAAGTTCCTTTCCATCAGGAAGGCAGCCTCTATAAACCTGACTACTTCCACCTTTCCCAATCAAGTTTTCTGAAACCATATTGATAACCATGTTAAAAACAAAACAGTCTTGGATAAATTGAAATCAGTCAAATTACTACTAGGGAAACAAACCAGGCAAGAAATTTGATGTTGCTGATACAAGTTCTTGGTACTCAAACAATCTGCAAGCCGATGAGTATTTCTCCTGAAGGCCCGCCAGTTCAATAGGAATGCTTCTTGAATTGCGTTCAGGTGAAGAAAAGATCCTTATTTCAGAATCGACTGGAACAATAGCACCGCTTTTGCTATCTAAAGCCACAGACTGATCTTGACCTTGATCACATTTGTTTGGTTTATGATCTTGGTCTTCAGCATTTGAAAGATTTCTACAAGGCAATCTCATTGCCCACTGGACCACAGAGATCTCGCGCGCCAATAATCTGTCAGGAAATTGGGTTTCCGATAAAATTCTCTGGTGTAGTAGTGGCCAACCCGGTTTCAATTCAGGTTGTCCTGCATCAGTGGCCTGAACAGGCACTATAGCCAAAGAATTATCACTACCACCATCACCAGAAGATTCTTCTTCAGATTGGTGGCAAGAAGGTTCTTCAGGCAGCGTGGGGATTGGGTCACAAATCGAGCAATTCTCTTTTCTAACGACTTCTGTGGAATCCAGTAAAATCTTTGCCAAGCTGTGATCCGAAAATCGGCCAGCACCCTTATCAGCATCCATCCCTGCATTGTCATCGCTTAGCACTTTTGTATTCTTACCGAGTGTCCAGTGAATTGAGCCAAGCAAACCATTTCTGTGGTGACAATCGATCCCTGCAAAAAAAAACTCAATGGCTGAGAATTCAACAAAGTCCATGAGATTCACATCAATCAAAACTCAAAGCCAAGAAAAATTCGAAACCTTGCAAGCCAGCAGCGGCGGTTGCCAGCGAGCCATCACGCTTGAACACAACTTTCCCATTGTTAACAGCAAGAACACAGCATTCCTTGGACAACTTCTTAGCACAGTACTTAGCCACAGAGGTAGATGACCGGATTTTGTGGTGGCCATGAGCAGTTGCCAAAACAACATGAGTTGCAGAATAAGCATTTGCTTCCCGAACCAAAATCTTCCTCACAGATGAACCACGGCAAATTTTTAGCTTGAGATCCACCTGAACCATTCCCACAAAAATCTCAACTTTCTACCCAGTTTAGGCCAAAACACAACTTCAAATTATGAAATTAAAACTCTTTTTTTTGTTTTTCTCCCGATAGGAATTAAAAGCATAAAAATAGGGTAGCGCTAGTCTTTTCAAATTTGAAATTTTTTGCGTGTCCTGCATTTCCCAGGCAATTTGAAAACAGCAACTGAACCGCATATTCAGCCGAGGAAATAAAATAAAATAAAATAAAATAATCGTAGAAATGAGGAAGAAGAATAAGAGATTGAGAAATTGAAACCTGTTTCAAATTGCAGAATCCTTCATAAACAGCAAGAACTGGATCAAAGGCCTTGACAAGCGAAAGCAGCGACGATTTCCCATCTCCATTCACAATTTCTAGGCACACACCCCATTTCACCTCTCAAAATTCTTCAAACCATAAAAAAATAATAAGTTATTAAAAAAAAATGGTGGTGGCTTACCATGGTTACCAAGAACATGCAGAGCAACGACGGTATCACCAGGCTGAGCAACCTTGACCAACGCCCACGTCAGCAGCTCCTTGCTGGGCGAGTCCAACTTCACCCCCACCACCACCGTCCGCCCGCCGGAGCCGCCGCCCCCGGCTTCTCCCACCGGACAGTTCCCCAGCATCCTTTTATTTTATTTTATTTTTTCTGACGTTAACGAGTCAAGTCCAAGGTTGTCGTGTCGGTGGGGGAGGCAGCTAGTAGCAAGCGATCAGTGATCACAACACAACGAAGGAGAGTGCGTCGTCGTTTTGTTTGGCAGGCAATAGTAGCGAGTGAGTTGAATTGAGTTGAGTTGAGTTGAGTTGAGTTGAGTCGAGCATCACATCATATTCATATTATAGGACGCACGAGCTTTGAGGGTAGCTAACCGTCGTTCGGTTTGCTTTTGAAGCTCCCACGCAGACACAAGGGCCACACTTCAAACTTCAACAACAAATAGCATAAGCTTTTCAGTTAAAACTATCATTACGGTATGGCTTTTTCAACAAGATACACATACGAACAAGGTTTCATGCCCCGCCTCTAATTTGACCAGTGGAGCCCCACTTTCCCGTGAAAAACAGTAACACTGGACCTAATATTCTCTGTATCATTAGAATAGAGTGTTACATTTCTAATGGGCTTGGGAATGGGAATTAGGAGGGTCAACTTTATGAAAAATGACAGATTTTAATCTTGGCATGAAATCAGGTGGGTAGGCAAAATTTGTTAGATATAGGATAATGTTAATAAGGAGGAAGGTTCCGTGTGTCAATAACAAACTACAATATGCGGCTATCTTATTTATGTTTGATTTTAATTATTTGCCGTGTTAGTTTGCTTCGTTCTCAATCCTTGTGTTAACGTCTCTCTATGTATGCTTTGGATACATACCCAAGTTGTTGTTATTATTATTATTATTATTTTGGTTGCGAGAGGTATTAACTACTAGTCGTTCGATTGTCTTTTTCGTCTCCTTACGCCATTTTTGACATTTATTTTCTTATTCCATTCAAGGGAAATTCAGACCGTTTTATTTTACTTGATTTGAATATCAATTCATTCACTTCGCAAAAGCAAAAGTAATTTCAATTCCACTAAGCTAAATAAAAGTGTCATCGTTATACCAAGTCAAAAAAAAAAAAGTGTCAACGTTATGGTAAGAGACGTTAAAATTAGTCTACCTAATATCATTTCTATTATTCAAAAATTCAAATGGGTATCGATTAAGTTTCCTCTGTTCTTTCTATTGAAAAAATTGAAAATATCTTTTAAAAAATATTAGAAAGAGAATATAGTTACACCGTATTTATTGCATAATAATGGAATATATAAAGATAGAATTCTACTGACTAGCATTCTAAAAAATATTGATTAAGAAATCAAAAACAAAATTGGCAAAAAAATAAAATTTTTTATTTTTTAATATGAGTTTAATTGATATGCACTGACAGTGTAAAATAGTTTTACACTGTCAACCAATAGAAATAGGAAAAAGTGAGAAATTATTGTAGGTTATAATAGGTAGTTATTTATATGAGTTGGCACTTTTCATTATTTTTATTTGGTGATAGTGTCAGTGCACTTAAATTAATTTTTTTTAATATATTGTGTATTTTAGTACTTTAATTTTTTTAAATTTCTTAACTACTGTCTTAAAAAATAACGAGGATATTATAGGCAAGATAAACGGTATGATAAGCATGGCAAATTTGGCACTTCCTTCTAAGCATGGTGCATGCCTGCATGCGCAGGACGCTACTGTTTTTGTTGTTATACGGCTCTCTTTTCTCTTTTCTTTTGTTTTTAAACTAAATTATGCCTCTCCGATTTATCATTTCAGTTGCAGGTGGAGGCTGTGATGGTCCAGGTCAATTTTGGGATCAAATTAGTGTAAATAATATAAAATTAATAAAAATAAATAAAATTATATTTTTATCCAAATTCTCTCCTTTTTTTCCACCGCCTTCTTCCTCCCTCATTAATTCATAATCTTCTCCCTTCCCCAATAACTTGATTAGCTTCCCCTGCATCCACCATCTGCAACATCTACAACTTGCTAATGGATCCAAGATCTTCCTCCATTGTCCTCTGTCTTCAACCACACACGTTGTCCTTGGCCTTCGCCACTAATGCCAAGAACCCGAAAGTCATCCCCCATGACACCTACATCGCTTAGTCCATTATTGACAACCTACTTGCCTCCTCCAGCAGCTAAGTCATCGTCAGCGTTGAGGGTCACTAACGCATCGTCTACTGCCTCATCAACGGCATCTACGTCCTCGACATTACTGTCGCTGACCACGAAAACTCCAACAACATCTTCGTGTGCATCCACATCGTCAACCAGGTTGTCAGTGTCATTGTTATCACATGTTGCGGAGTTGACATCATGCTGGAGAAGTGCAGCCGCAAGTATGCAAGGGTTCCTGAAAGAGGGGGGTGATGGGGATGATGAGAATTCAAGGAACAGAGGTAAAAGAAAGGGACTTGGCCAGCCAGGGGTGCCGCCCCCAGTGGCTGAGGATGCAACGACGGTGGTCAGGTATGGCAGCAATGGTGGCGTGTTGCTTTTGTGGTGGGGGAGGAAAAGAGAAGAAAGGATAAAATGGATATTTCATTCATAAAATTATTTTATATAAGTAACAAAATATAAATACAATTTATTATAAAATTATTTTTTTATAATAAAAAGATTTAATCTTAACCATTGATTATAATTTTAATGGTCAAAATTTAGGGACCAACTTGGTCTCAAACTTGACTTGGACCATCACAGCCTCCATCATTCACAAGCAAAAGACGTCATGTTTGCAGGATCCTTCTAACCTAGGGAGTTTTAAATAAGGACCAACTTAGTCCTTGAATCGCAACCTTTAATTTTTTTGTCAACGGCTCAGATTTAACAATCTTTAAGATGAATAAAAATTGTAAGATGACCTTAAAAGAGCGTAAAATTAAAATGACAAATTACATTTTAGTCCATATTTGATATTATAATTTGTTTATTAATTTTAAACAATAAGCTTAATTTTCCTTAATTAATATTAAGAAACGACTTAGATCTACTCCAATATCGTCCCCATACCACTGCCACCCCTCCTTTGCACACCACCGTCCCCCAGCTTCCTCACCGACGATCCATCCCATCACCACCCCCTACTCAGCCACCGGTGATCCACCCCTCCCTCCGTGCGACAAGCCTATTCTCTCTCAGGTAGTAACACCCCCTCTTCCCCACCCCCAACCTAAACTAACAATGATAACAACTCAGTGAAGTTATTTCAACATAGAAATCAAGGTCACAAGCTTTAATAGTTATCTTCCTTCTCCTATCACCTATTGCAGAGCAGCAAATTATTATGACCATTATTATTATTTTGGTACGAAAAGTTCATTCATTTTTTTATGAACTAAGTGGGGAGCCTAACATAAAACAAAAAGGTTTATTACCAGAACTGAACACAAGTAGACCAAATTATGAGCACAAACTCTACACTATTAAAATTAAAAGGCCCATTCGAAAACTTGGCATCTTCATTGAGTAGACCAGATCAATGATTAAAAGAACCAACCACCCCTCCATATGCATCATTTGGTTTAAAATTGAAGGAGTAGAGCATAAAAACCAAATGTGTCGGCGGTGGCATTGATAACAGTTGTTGTGTTTTGTGTTGACGATGGGTCAGGAAGATGGGGAGAAGCTGCAAGTGGGTCAAGGCATCAGGCAATAGCAAGCAACAAGCTGCACCTCAAATTGTAATTGCATATTGTTTAGTTACTAATATTCATATTTTGGCCCTTAGGCTATTTAATAATTGAAAAAAGCCTTAAGAATCAAGATAGTCCATAACTCAACAAGGACCATGTTAGAACGAGTCCATGTTTACAAGACAAGACATGCCGTCAAGTTTAATAGAAGAATGTTTTCGAACACGATCTATGTTCACTTAACAGAGATTTGATATCTTATGTAAGATATGGACATACTTGTTTGGTATACATTTAATTAAATCTATGATTAAATCAATAGTCCTACATTTTCTCGCTCATTTCTACCATTATTTTAATCAACAATGTTATACAGCTAGAAATTTTATCAAAATACACTGTGTTAAAATAATGTGTTAAGATTTTAAGATATATATATCAGTACTATCATCACTTTTTTTTCAATAGTCTAAATTATGCATACACGTCGCCTACAACTTTCTCATACTTGGTTTTTAGCTTTTAACAATAAAGATACCTTCTTCTTTTTTTTTAACACATATGATTCAGCTTTCGATGTCATAATTATCTAAATTAAATTATTTTATTTACCGACAAATTATATTTGCAAATTTTAATCAACACCTTAATCTTTTTAAGTATGTCAAATTCGAAATAGTATAGCAATATTTATATTCCTCTAAAATTTATAGTCAAGTTCTACTACCAATAAAACTAGATGACCGAGTTCCCTATTAATTTACATTCGTAATCACCATCTTGTACCGCTGCCTTGTCCCAAAACTTCAATGAAATCCAATGTCTTAAGACGACAAGACCTCCATTGTTTAGCCCCAGATTTAATTAAAACTATTAATACATAATTGCTAGTATCTATACTTTTAAAAAATTTTAACCTATTAATTAATGTTTAGTTGATCCCATGGCTGCTTTGTGCGATATAACTTCTTTTTGTATTGTACATTGAGATAAATATTTTCATCATACTTAATTGAGTAAAATACACTTAATTCTCTTGAGATATTAGGAAATGACATTCTACAAAATCTGCACTTTGCAATCCTCTGTTAACCTCCATTGAAATATTCTAACGAAATATCCTCTAAATCGTGATAAGTTATTTGAAGACAAAAAAATTGTGATCGTTGAAAAAATATAAATTGACCATTATAGCCTGAAGAAATACATAAAGCCAAAGTGTGCCCCTGCGCAATTAGTGCTTATTATACTCACAAATGTCATTTTTTGTTTTCGCTTTGTAACTGTAGCCCTTTATTTTTCTTGCCATTATGAGCCTATCATGTTCTTGAATAAATTTGAACTTATGCAAAATTGATTCCTTTCATCCATACATGAAAAAATAACACAAATATCAGATAATAAAATCGAAACTCAAACTCATACTTTGAAGCTTCTTGCTCTTATTTTGTCTAATTAAAATTGGCTCCTTTTGCACATGTTGTGATGAAAATTGCATGTTCCTTTCTTCTTCATACTAATGATTCTGCATTTCACTTCATTGAAGTGGTGATGGAAACTAAATAGCAAGAGTGGTGGGAATGGTGCGGAGACCAAATCATGGAAGCGGTGGTGGAGACGTTTAGTCTCTTCAATTTTGGTGTATATAATCACTTAACCAAAGGTAGGTGGTATTTGGTTGCTTTCTAATTTAATACTAATTAAATTAAACCGAAGTTAATATAATAGAAGTTGGATAACTGATATTAACAAGAGATTATAACAATGGGATGAAATATAGAATTTAAAAATTAATAGAATAGAGTATAATTAATTTTTTAATACCTCAAAAAAGTTAAATATATTTTTACTCTATTTAATTTGAAATATACTTCTAATTTGATTATTCATGTAATAACTGAACACATAGATTGCAAGCTGTGGTACCTTCGCTTGAATTTCTGTGCCCTTCACATTTAGTACTCCATTCGAAAACAATAGTAAATGCCTCTATCAGACTATTCATTGATTAATGTCCTGTGTCGTGCTAAAACCGACCACACCATGATTCAGGCGGAAGGGGTTAATATTGTGATACTTTAATGCACGTGATAGGCTTTCCTTATTAAAAACAAAAATACAAAAAAAAAAAAAAAAGGTGGTCTCACATAAAGTGGAGTGGGTCTACCACCACTTATTGCGCACACATGTTAATGCCAATCAGATTCAGAATACATAATCCCCATTGGGCAATTCGCCTTGCACCTGCAGTATGATTTGTGTTTGTGCGTGATCCTCCAGTAGCCTTCAAGCGAAAATGATTAATTAACAAACACTCACCGCAGCGATGGGCAACAGTCAACAACATCCACCGTCCCTGGCGGTGCATTGTTTCACGGAGAAATTTATACATGCAGTTATGTATCATTGGTATTAGTAACTCACTCTTATACTTCTTCCCGTCAATTTATTTATTTATTCGAATAATTTAGTTCATTCTTAAATAAGTATATTTAGATTTAATTATATTTAAATATATTAATTTAAAAATAAATTAAATTATCTAAAATAGATAGATAAATTAACATGCAGAGAGTATCATTTAAAAAAAAAAAAAGGAAATCAAAATTATATCTATTTTGTGACTAAATATCGATATTGTTTTTGCATAGTTTATAGGTTTTTGGTTTTATATTTTTATTTGTGTATTCATCTTAAACCTCAATATTATTATTTTCACATTTAATTTACAAATAACAGCAGCGAAAAGTTTTTCTCATGGTGAATATTCATCGAAAAGATATGATATGATTAGATATTAGTACATTAGAGAAAAATAAAGTGTTAGCATCTATTATAAAAAAGATGATAAAATCTTGTCATGAGTAATTTGAATTTGTGTGGAGAATACTTCTAAAAGTCCCAATAAGGAGAATAGATTAAATAAAAGATAACCTAATAGTTAGAGATAGAGACTAAAAAAATCATAGGTAAAATTATTAAAAAAATTTAGATGTTAATAATTTAAATATAAATATAATTTATAATAAAATATTATGATATTATTTGATTTATATAGTGAGTCCCACCTAATAAAATAAGGCTTAGTTGTTATTATTGTTAATGAACACTGACCTAAATTAATCTGTTAAATAGAAACTTGTCACACCGAAATGATAGATTATGAATGTTTTGTCACTAAGTATCGTTATTTCCATTTTGTTTTGACAAGAGGAGAAAACTAAATTAATTTAGGGAAAATTCTATTTTTAGAATAAATAAATAGAAAAGTAAGAGTCATTAGTGTAAATTATACTTACGATAGTAGAGATCGATACCAGGAGGGAACCCAATTGGAGGTGGATTTTACAAAGGTCCATGTGCCCTAATAAGTCCTAACATGCGTAGGAAGACATGCAGTCGCACTAGATATTTCACTTTCTCATGTATTTATGGATTTCATTTTCGGCAGGACTCTGTAGCCATGCTCTCATGTTGGATTCTGTTTGGGGAATTTCAACCCAACACATTTTTTTTTGGGTCGTGGCTTTACCATAACTTTAGGCTGCCTCAAGACACTATTCTATTATCAACGACTGTTTGATCTCCTAACATTCTATTTCAAAACGATTGATATATATGGCCATGTGTGGAATGGTGAATGCTACAGTAGCCCTTATTTGAAAGGAGTATCATGCATATTGTAAAGATGTAACATGATGAGTGAGTGTAATTTAAAGATGTATTGATATACCAAATACTTATAGTATATTATAGTAATTCTTTAATTTTAGTTAGACTTTAGAATTGTAATTAAATTATTTTTAAAATAACCAAAATTTATCAATATGATCCTAAAATATCTCTAATAATATAATATTTGTTTAATTTTAGAATTATGAAAATAAAATTTTGTTTAATTTAAAAAATTATGCCGATAAAATTTAGAATTACTATAATATATCATATTTATTTTAAAAATAATTAAAATTTATTTATGTGATCCTAAATATTTCCAAAAATCTCATTTAATTTTATGATCATATAAATAAAATTTTATTAAATTTCAGATTAATAAATCTTAAAAATTACTATAATATATTACAAATAATTAGTATATTAATACAACATCAAATATTAATTTTTAGATTTTCAAGTTGTATGATGCAACTTATAAGCAAGTTACACCAAAGACAGAGCCTGTGTGAAATATCATAAAACTCACGGCAATATTTTTTCAAGGGAGTAATAAGACCAGTCCCATCCACAACTCCAAAAACGACAATGGTTTATTAATTTTCTTTATGATTGTACTCAATCAAGACATCTCACTTCCCAACTAGTCGTTTACACCACAGTATTGACATGAGGGCCTAATCATTAGGTTGTAATTGGTTCTCAAATCGGCAATTACAAGCAACAGGGAAAGTATTAGAGAATAGAGCATTCAAACAACCCCATATTTTTTCAGACCTAAAGAGCAAAAATAAATAAATAAACAAAAATAAATAAAGGGTCAATTCATCTTTTGTGAACTGAAACATTAATGGGGCACATTTTCTTGTAGCTTAATTAAGGCCTTCGAACATGGCTTTGGTCATGGGAATAGCTTCTCACCACTACCCAAATGCCAACAAAGGTATTAAATTATAGGTAACTTAATTATGGGACAAACACATGAATTTTGCTCACATCCTGCCTAATACTGAGGAGCAAAGATAAGCTTAGAATCATAAGGCAGTTACATGCAATGATACTTGGATAGTTTGAGTTAGTGCCTGGCAATGAATGGCCGTTAAGATGGGTTTGGAAAACCAAAACGACGTATTAACCAAAAGGGAAATGGTGGAAGGCGGCAATGGCAAACCAAAGCCCCATCTTTCTCTTGCCATCTTTCTCTCAAGTTTTTTATATTTTATTAAACAAAGTTGCAAATTTTTGCAATGACAGCGAAACTTAGATTGTCAGTTGGTGGGCTTACTTTCCATGATAAGACACTAATCTAAGTTACTGAATTGAATTCTGTTCTAATTAGAATAAATTATCCTGTTAACAAACTTGATCGCACTAACATCATGAAGACTCTTTATGATCAACCCAAAACTTTTGGTCAGCAAATTCTTATAAGACAGAGAGACAGAAGGGGCCCCCGGGGGGGGGGGGGTGGGGCGGAGGAATTTAGAATATATAAAAACAATAACGGAATATATAGATTGACAATTGATCTATGGAAACTTGAAAAGGAAAAAAAAATTCCAAAGTGCTGTTGTCTCTAAAATGAGAACTGAGATGTATTTATCTTTACAACATTTTATGAAATTCAAACACAATACATTTTAGAGTTTAATTATAATGTACTAATAATATAAAAAAAATTTATACAGTTAATCAATTATATTTTTCTATTTTCATAATCATTCAAATAGTGGATGTGAGACTTTACCATATTTACTTATATGATAATATATGATTGAATGATAATATAATTTTTTTTTACTATTGACAATATATGCAAATTAAATTATACACTTTATTAATTTAAGAATAGATAAATTTTTTTTTTATTTTAGTGACAAATTCACTTTAAATGAGTTAAACTCAAAACTTAATATGCGCTCTGATAGGCGACTATTTTCTTAAAAATTAAAATCCCACCAAGTGGACATGTCAACTCACATTTAACAATATAAGTAAATTTCCACATAAAAAGAAAATCAGTAAATTTGGTTACCTATGTGGCACGATTTAAATTATCCATGTACGCTACTAAAAAGAAAAAATTATTCCCATCCATCCCATGACCATATATTTTTGGATTTGGATTCTCTATAATAAAAGATTTGTAAAGTGAGAAAGTGAGGAATTAATAATCTTTGAATCACTTAATAGATTATATTCACGATGAAAGTTATTGATCCAAGAATTATTAACCCCTCACTTTCTCATTTTACAAACCTCCTCATTTTAGTGAATCCAAATCTTATGTTTCCAATTAAAATGCACATGTCTATATCATACTATTAAAAAACTCTTACAACTAGCATATGAACAAAATTTCAATTGTGCTCAAAAGGATATTCTTATACTGAAAAATAATAATAATAATAATAATAAATTATGCATTAGATGATTGAAGTTGAAGGGAATCTTTTTGAACGTCATCGTGCAACTCACTGTTACCATTTTCCTTCAAATTTAGCCAACTTAATATTAAAGATAAAAAGAATTCTATTCTTTGCCTCAGCAGCCGCCATTCAAGAACAAAAACAAAGGGAAAATTCCCGTCAAAATAAGAAACAAAGGAAAAAGTTAAAAAACACCTCTAAGATTGTTTGTAACTCTCACTTCCTGGTTACTTCCATTATAGTTGTAGGACCAGCACAACCGTTTGTTTGAGAGAGCAAATTTAAGGACGCTAGCATCTATTAATTTTGAGTAGAATCAAGTTCAAAAATTGGGACTGTATCTGCAGCACCAAACGGATCCTTGATTCCTCTAAAATTGAATTTGAAGGCAAGTTCAAGGTTCAAGCACAACTGCACAAGCCAGTTTGAAATGAATGATCGGAGCCTCTGTTGGCCTACCAAATGACACGCATCCAACGTGATTTGTTGGTTTGAGAGGGAATTGGTTTCAAGAACAAGATACTTGGATCCATGAGTTAAGAGGACATAGTGCAATTAATATGGCTAATTAAGAGCACCCATTTGGTTAGTTAGAGGTCAGATTTGTGAGGAAGATGTATATTTGGGTTCCTCAACTTAGTACATCTCTCATTCCATCCATGTGACTTGTGAAGCGCCCTTTTTTTTATATTATCTTAATGTTGGGAACTCCTCAATCTTGCTATTGGGCTACTTCTTTGCTTTGGGCCTTAAGACATATGGTTTCTCTTCTTTAGTGATGGGCCCCCATGAATGGAGGTGATGGGTTTGACTTTGTTTAAAACACACTTATTCTCTCACCAAAAAGATTTTTAAAAAAAAAAGACCACCGTCATTCTGTTATCCATTCAAGTCTTAAAAATGTTGACAATGACCAAAACAAAAGTCTTAAAAAGTTTTGTCGCCCAAATTATCCAAACATGAGGAAGAAATCTAACTGAAATGCCTTCGCGGTAATTATAAAAGAGGGCGTCTTGAAACAAAATAGTCAAAATTCATCACATACCTTTTTTTTTTTTTCTTTCCTTGCTGAAAAAAATATACTGCATGGCTGATTCCAAATACATAGCCTAGTTTGACGAGATCAATTATTTTACTTTATTCAAAATTCGCGTCTTTTGTGTTAGTAAATCTGCTTTTTTGTTTATAAAATAATAATGCAATTTGAGAACTTTGTTTCCTTTTTGCCCCTCCAAATTTGACATTAGCGATCTTCATGATGGCTATCAACGCCCCAAAGAAAATCAATATGATCCCCGAGTTCACCCAAAAGGGAAAAAATATTTTACATACTAACTTTACTTCTTATTTCCATATTTTATCACTTTTTTTTATTACCTTTTTTTTTGGGGTACAATTACCTTTTACTTTTATAAAAGAAACTAAGAATTTCATCTACGTGGGATCCGGATGAGGTTAGCTTAGTTATGGGCCAAATGTGCTTTACACTGGTGAGTTGGACTCTTCGCTTGTAGAGGACCCCCACCACCCCTGAAATTGTCGACCCCAAAGTCCAAACCTAGAACATGCTATGGCTTTATTTTTTTAGTTCGAAACCATTGCTATCCTTCTACCAAAAGTAATTTTATTTTAGTATTTAAGATTATATAAAAGGCATAACTCCCCCTAATATCAGACTCGAACCAATGTCACTCGAACCTAAGACTATGAATTAAGGGAAAGAAATAGCTAGAGCCATCACTCTAACACATGTACATAACAATTTGAGACCCTAAAACAAAAAGTAATGTTCTTTAACACCAAGTATAACACTTTTCACATATAAATATATAGCTTGTTTATCTTTTAATATTCATATATATATTTTGATATTCACTTACGTTTTGCTTACATTTACTTTAGCATATAGTATGGAATATCTATGCATTTGAAAAGATTTTTTTTTCTAAAAAATGTTACATATCAATTACCATTTGAATTTAATTTATATATATTAATAATGTTAAAAAATTTTATACGGATTTTCAATCATATATTATCACATTATCAAAAGTGTTTAACTTAATTATTTATTAATTTAAAAATCTAATAAATAAAATATCTGATTCAAGAATAATGTAAAACTCTTACATAATGATAATTGATTTAGGTTAATCTCTTAACATTTAACAATGAAGTTCTACTAAATTATTATTTTTTTCTTAATAACTTATAATTTTCCTAAAAACAAAAGTCGTTTGGGCCAGTCAATGGTTGAAGTAAGAAGGTCCATAATATTAATATATATGTATTTATTTATTTTTAATTGAAAATTCATTATGGTGACACGCGTCCAGTGAGATGAGCGAGTGCGCGGAATCCATACGTGGTTTCTCCATTATGTTTGCTGTTTCTGTGCTGTCGTTGTTGGTTTTTGGAAATCAAAAAAGCGTTCTTTTTTTTTTGTGCCCACTCCTCTTTCTTTACTCTCTAATTCTATTCCACATAATCACAATCCCCTGACGCTAACTTCTTCTTCTTCTTCTTCTTCTTTTTCATTCCTACTTTTCTGCTTCTCTCTGGGTATCTCTTTCTCTACCCTTAATCATTTAACGGTTACTTTTATTTTTATTTTATGGTTTTGTGCTTTTCCGCATAATAACTGACTCACTCGTGTTTGTTTTTGCTTGTGAATTTTTGTGTTTTGGATTTTGAATCAACGAAAAGCTTTCTCTCTCCCTTACTTCCCTTATCCCATCGGAGAAAAGAAACTTCCGGTTGCTGAATATTTTGTTTAACTGTCTCATCATTGAAAGTGAATTTGAATTTGGTTCATATGTTCCCATTTATCAAATCTATTTCTGGGGTTGGATCAATAGTTTCTTGTTGGTTGTTCCCATAATTTCCATATAATTTTGAATGCAGCCCTCTCTTTTGTCTTTACATGAGGTCACACACGCACACACACACATATACACACTGAAAATTTACTAAGGTAGTAAGGATATACACATATCTTTTTTTTTTTTTTTTTTTTGTGGTAGTAAGGATGACAAACAAAAATTTCTGGTGTTTGGAATGATATCAATTCATGTTTCAACATGTGGCTTGAACTTTTCTGCACTATACATACATCAATTATGACTTATGACTGACATCAGTTCTTACCTGGAAGCTTTTATCACAAGTTGGCTCTTGTTACTTCCCTGCTAAGTTGCTATTTAGTTAGAGTCATCCATTGCTTGACCCTTTCTCATATTGTTTCTTATTGATTCACTCACTGGCCTTTCATGCATTGGTTTTTTGTAATAATTTAAGATCGCGCTTATTGGCAACTTGGATATCATTGTTCTGCAGGTCTCATTGTTCTGTATGATTTCTTGTATTGGTGCAACAAGACATAAACTTTTAGCACTAATTTCAACTTCCCAAGAGCGGATAAGAAAATGCAGTTATATCATCATCCGTTTGATTTGGATAGCCAGAAGGTGAGACTTGCGTTGGAAGAGAAAGGCACTGATTATACATCTCACCATGTCAATCCCATAACTGGCAAGAACTTGGATTCCTCATTCTTCAAGATGAATCCCAGTGGAAGACTCCCAGTTTTCCAAAATGGATCTCACATCATATACAAGCCTGTTGATATAATCCAGTATGCTCTCTTCACAAGTTTTTCATTATTTTGCTGTTACTGGCTTGAAATTTTGTCTATAAAAGTTCTGTCATTTTTTAAGATTTATGCAGCATAAGAAGTTAACCAAAGAAACAAAAAATTTAAATGCTGTTTGCTGACAGTGATGCTCTTTGCATACTTACCGTTATTCCCCAAACCAATTCCCTTGAAGCAACCTACTGTATATGCACTTTGGATAATGAAGTGGTTTTTATGATTTCTTGATGACACTTAATCACCGAGCCCTCTGCTCACTAAGAATGAAGGAGGCAATGAATTTGAATATACTTTTTAAATGCTTTTGTTACAAGCAAAGAGTTTATAGTGCCATTTGATTGTCAGGTACATAGAAAGAATTGCTGTGATCTCCTCAGGGTCTGAGAGTATCAGTACCTGTGGCAGGGAAGTGATTGAATGGATGCAGAAGATACAAGAATGGGATCCTAAGTATTTTTCACTTTCCCATATACCAGATAAGTACCGTGTTTATGTTTCCAAGTTCATACGGCGGGTGGTGATTGCTCGCATGTCTGAGTCCCCTGAACTGGCAGGTGCTTACCATCGAAAGTTAAGAGAAGCCTATCAGACTGAAGAAAAATTGAAAGACCCGGATGTCATAGGAAGGAGCAAGGAGCATTTGGTTAGACTGCTTGATGAAGCTGAGAGGCAGCTGAGTGAAACACCTTATTTAGCTGGTCAAGAGTTTACCATGGCTGATGTGATGCTCATCCCGGTGTTGGCTCGATTAGTGCTCTTGGATTTAGAGAAGGAGTACATAACCGGCAGGCCAAACATTGCTGAATACTGGGTTTTGATTCAGCAGAGGCCTAGTTATAAAAAGGTGATTGGTAAGCATTTTGATGGTTGGAGAAAACACAAAACATTATTAAAAACATGGTGCTATGTTCGTATTAGAAGTTTGCTGAAGAGATACTAGTGAAAATAAATGTATATAATTCATGGTTGCCAAAAGGAGGTTGAATAAGTTAACATCTGAAAGAGCTTTGTGTGTGTATTTAGATGAGGAGGATTTATATTAGACAGTTCTTTGTTTTTATTTTGCCATTTTTGTTTTCAACATCTTTTTTAGAACGGGGGATTCTTTTTTCTTTCTCCCATAAGTAATGGTGATGCTGGGTACTGGACAAAGATGGCTTGGTTTTTATGGATTTGTTGCGTGTTAGAGCTGCCAGTCTACAAAAAATCTTAGAGCGGTATTAAAAACAATTCATGGTAGACAGCTTCCTTCATCCATCAAAAGAAAAGAAGAGGCAAACTTGTTTGTCTTTTAATCAATTAACAATTTCTGGTCAATGTTGGGTCTAATGATGTTGGAACAATGCCTTCCCGCGAGGATTGCTGTTTGTTATGTGTACAATAATTCTGATGTATGTAAATGCAATTACAGGTTACCGCAATAAAGTACTTAAGTCTCCAACACCGGATTTCTATTTCCTGAAGAGATCCGTCTCGTGTTACACATTTTCTTCTTGCTTTACTGTATGAACATCATGACCACCAAGTTTCAGATTGTAATAATATTATATTGTTGGTATCATGTGATAGACAGTTGATTTGCCTTATTGGGTAGACGTACTTGGAGAACCATAATTTCAGTTTTCCTTGGAAATTGGAACCTATGGCGCTTTCCACACTCTTTCCTACCCCGTGACTATGGATCTTGTACCCTATGGATCTTGTATTTTAACTCTTAAGTAAAAAAAACCCCCTAAAAAAAAATTCTTTTTTGTTTTTTGAAAATTAGCAATTTAACATACTTGGACAGAACATATCCAGCCAATCGCGTGCAGAGAGAGGTCAACCAAAAAGATGTCATAAAGCAGCTTATTATGGTACATTTTTCAAATAGTTTCTGAGTCTTTTCTTCAATTCTTCTATCGTTCAATAATCAATTTGCATTTGCTATTATGGAGACGAAGTATAGAAATCATCAACACAACATGATCTCCACAATTCCACATTGAAGCATAACAAAAATCGCTAAACGAAGCATAAAATTACGGGATAATAAAAAGATTGCAATGGAACAGATTCCTCTCTACCAAAATTAGATTGGCAAACCAGTAAACCTATATATTCATGAAACAAAAGAAAAAAGGAAGCCCATCAGCAAATAGATACAATTCATACCAATTACTTGAGACATTCACGTGTACAATTTTGACGATTTTGAGCCACATAAGCATCTGGTCACATTGAAAAGAAAAGAACGAACTTTAATGAAGGATATAATAAACGAGACAAATTACATGATAGCAACGGAAGTAATTGAATTTTATAAAATTTCACTTATTTGTTAATAACAAATGAGCACAATCCCTCAATTTACACCAGTATGCATAATATTTAGTCTCATTCAATCACAATCACGAGAGCAAGGGCTAACACGCACCCAGCACCCCAATGCCCACTCCCACCAAAACAACTGCCCTTCAGCTTCAAACCAACCATATTATTAGAGTGTAAAGGAACATGTTGAAAGCTGAAACCAACATTATAATACTTGTCTCACTACTGTGCATTACCATCACAGGTGTTCCTTTTTTTGAGTGGATTACAAATTATTGAAACACCTTCCTTTTGAAGGTTTGGGCAGCAGATCAGTACTCAGAACAGCAGGATTCCCCAGGTACAGTATAGACCATAGAGGTTGAACTGTGAAGAAGAGGAATGCTGTAATTGAATTGAATTTTCATTGAATAACAGATTCAGGAACAAATGAATTGACAGTACATTAATTTATATGGAAGAAAAAAGAAAACAAAAACAATTTCTTTTTCCTGTGAACAATATTGGTTTTGCTGCTGTGCATACTAACAAATATTATTGCCACCTTTCTCATCTCTACAAATTGCATCCTCTGAACTTGTTACTTCTGACCCCTTTGGTACATTTCCTACACCTATACTGCACATATCACCATTGGTGTTGTTCCCATTGCATTTCGATGCATTCCTCCGGAACCAAGGTCGATGTATTTTTGAATTATTCCATTTCTGCTGTCTAAAGTACTTCCTTCCCAAATCATAGGAGTCATCCTTCAATCGCTTAGGAATGTGTTTATTGTCCTCATCTGTAAGATTCACGTCATCAGGGTTAGTGCCAGTTGTGGTGCGAATCATATCATCTGAGCAACAATTAACTAGGCCACTGGTATCCGACTGTTTAACTTCTGCAGGCTCATCAATTATCATAGCATTAGTAGTATTAGAAGGCTGACAGTCTCTTTCATCCCGTGGATATGGGGGTAGTGGAGGAAATGGGTTGAAAGGCATGCCAGGTGCAGTGACCCAACTCCCTGCAATTTCAGCATGAGGTGTTCCATATTGCTTGACAACAGACCATGGCATTCCATATGAGACAGGCAAGCGAGAGTTAAATTTCTCCTTTGGCTGACCGATAACTATATCAGAGGAACGTACAGAATGGTTTGTATTTTGCAAAGCAAGAATACTAGAGTTTACTGGAGCATTTAACGAACCTACTGGACACGAAAAACCTGGTGGAACATCCTCATGAATGTTCTGGCTTTCAGCAGTAGAGCCAATAACTGCATCAGAATATAAGTTTGTCTCTGCTGGTTGATCCCAACGGCTCTTGCGCTTACGTTTTTTGGTACCTTTGATATCAACCCCATCCGGAGACATTGCAGAGCATCCCTCAGGGGTACCAGCATCTACTGAAGTTGTCACAAGCATTGACTGCTGAACACAATCAATTGCTTCTGTAGGTCTTAAATCCTGCTCATGCCTATGATTGTGTGATGATGAAAATCGGTTACAGTTGAAACTTCTGTGAGATTCTACTCTATTATCATCCCTGTCCATATATCCATGTTTTCTGACAGATCTAGGAATCCATCTGTCTCGGAAGCTTCGAGCAATTTGATGTACCTACATGTGCAAACAAATCAATTAAAACGAACAAGATTCAAACCCTTACCCAGAAAACAGATACTCACACAGTTAGAAAAAGTCCCAACAGCATATTTCGGTACAGAAGGGAATATAGATGACCTGACTAAGTTAATATCAATCCACAATGGACTTGAAAAAGTTAGCATAACACACACCTGTTTGTCATCATGCTCTGTCAGAGACAGCATTGATTCCCTAAAGCTGAGCATAAAACCAATTATCAGTAAAAGATTAGATGCTTAAAGAACAATAGAACAATTTCACCCAAGTTACATGGATGAGAATAGTGTAGTTAATTTGCAAGGCAGAGTAATTACAAAATTTCTTCAAGTTAGAAAATATTTAAGCAATTTTAAGATTGGCAGTAATGAAATACTTGATTCCACACTCGAGATTTAAGACACAAACTACAGAAGTACAGAAAACTTCAAGTTGATTCCGAATTCCAACAATAAACAAGTGACACAACTGTCAATAGAATGAAACGAAAAACTATTTAAGTACCAAGAAAAGCTTCCACCCTAATAGGAAAATGCACCTAAAGACAGACATTATTCTTAACTAGCAGATTGACAAGTGCTGAGGTACCTTTAAATTCACCATTATAATTTTTATTCATAAAATAATATTACGAGTATCAAGTTAGTATATTAAGGAGCTTTTGATCTGGCAATAAAGGAGAAATCAGAGGAGAGGAGAGGAAAAGAAGTGGCAGCAACATGATTCGTGGGTGTAGGTTTGAAACTGTTTTTGATTGGCTTTTAAATTATTGTAAGGGCATTTTAGGAAATATGAATTATAACTAAAGGGATCAATCCCCTTTATTAGTATAGAAGTATAGATTAGTAGTATAGATATTTCAAGCACACCAAGAATATCGTATTCTTTTTGCTAGGGACCAAAAAATGCCACATCAATATATCGCTCACTCTTACTAGTGTTGATGTATGAGTAAAATGCAAAAATCGACGTGAAAGATATTGTACATCTTCTACAGTATCTTTAGGTGATTATAATTTAAAAAAGCTTCAGATATTAAGGGTACGCAACAGCCCGACCCTTTTAATTATTCCAGAATCAGGCCAAAGGCAAACTATAGATCATCTGTTCCATCCCCCCCCCCCTCTTTCTCTCTCCTCTTCTGTGAAAACATGGAATAGGGAAATGTTGATGTAGTATATTTATTTCGTGTGTCTAAGACACCACAATAACCCTTTTTTTCCTAATATATAATTTGGAAGCTTGTGTCAATCATAATAGCCCAAATGAAAAAAGCAACCGAGAAAAAGTCATAATTACGTTGTTACCTAATTCAGTGCTGTAGACAGACAACAGAACCACAAGTTAACAAATTTTCTTACAATTTCTTCAGTGACAAAACTTGAAATTTACTGACCTCTCCATTCCATGACACGGGGGACCACCATTGATATGATCAAATGTCAATATCTTGCTTGCAGCCAGGTACTCTAGGACCTGCATAAGAAAGTTGATTAAGCATATGCCGTACGTTCGCTTAACACTCACTTCACATGGTGAAAGAGAGTACAGAGAAAGAAGAACAGCACATAAAAGCTTAGGATCTAACAACTATCAACTTATTGAAGAGTATAGGATGGTCACATCATTGCACCTAATCAACAATCACCAGATTGAACCTTAATGATTAGAGAAATACGCCAACATCTAAAGAAGGGGAAGAAAATGAATTAACGTCATGTAAATACCAACAGATAGCCATTGGATAAAAATACACAATACATTCGGATAGAAAACAAGCCAACAGTTGAAATCACAGCACAGGCTCTACAATTTCAGTTTACAGCAGACAGTAAGTACTTGGTTCAATGGCATGAAATAATGAATTGAAATATACATAAACTCTTTGAAAAAAAAAATGCAGATAACAAACAACTAAAAGATGAGTGATTTCCCATCTAAGCACCTTAAGAAGCTTTCGTAGTATTGGAATTTTTTTAAAGTCCTGCCTGTACTGCTTCATTATGTTATGTAACATCTGCAAACCTGAAAGACAAAAGCTAGAGTTACTTTTAGACTCAGCAAAGGTTGATGACTTTACAAATTCCAGATACATGGGGGAAAATCGCATTACATATAAAGCTAGTATAGATTACCATTTTTGTTAATTATATCATTCAGCACTGCTCTAGATTTTGTTTTCAGAAGGGCATCAAGGATCATGGAGAGATCTCGATTGCTGCAACCAAAACAAAGATCCTTTCAAAAGAATTTACATATCCATAAAGCCTGAATAAGTCTAGTACAAGTGTACAACATGTGTTTAACAAAGAAAAAGTTAACTAATGAAGAAATAGAAAAAGGCAAACAAGAGGGGACCTTTGAATGGCTTCACGATTGCTCCTATCACCTGATGCCACAGTGAGAAGCAAAAGCTTCAAGTACCCTTTGGTGGCATCCTGTTACAAGAAAGAACGGGTGTCAAATGGTGAAAACTGTAAACCCATAAAACTAACCCAGTGGCAAGCCCAATATTACCCCCAATATGGAGGCATTTATTAGCAACAAAATTAAATAAAAAAAAGACGATGGAAGACAAGAACTATTTCACATAATTGATTATACAGCAAATATAAAATTAAGATATTAAAGAAGTATAGTAGAGGCTGACGTCTCTTGGTTTGTTAGATAACCAAAATTAACTGTGCAAAAGCACACTAGAAAACACATGCACGCACAAGCTTCCAAATAAATGTAACTATCTGAAATTGTCAAATTTGCTGGTTCCAATATAAAGTACTTACTTTTCTTTTGCTTATTCCCCCATCTCCATCCAGCAACTCAGTAAGTTTCTCCTGAACTGCAGGTAATGAAAAGGTTTATCCATTACTACAGGTTTTGTATGTATGGAAATTGCTTTACCATTTATTGTAACTTTGAAAACATCATAAGTTCATCATTAGAACTTAGGAACTTGACAAATCATTTATAATTGTAAATATAAAATGTATTTAGTCCTTGTATTTATATGTATATAAATATAAAGAGCTGAGTGTAAACTTACTCAAACTCATAAAAATAATCAATCTCCAATATTAGTTTTCAAGCCTTTTCAAGTGTATGTAAGAAATTTGTTGCCAAAATGAACAAGGATGACCAACCTGCTTCAAACCTGCCATTAGAAGAACCTTCTACTACTTTTTTCAGTTTCCCAGATGACAACTTCAATCGGTTGACTGTTGGCTCAACTTTGAGGCCATTTGGAGGATTAGCACGAACCTTTCCCTTTTTAATGGAACCATTCAGTTTAGAAGTCTTAACAAGCGGATGTGTGTGTGAAAAATCGTGCCTGCCTTCAACTATTTCCGACTTGGGTTCCCTATTACTACCAGTAGAATTAAATAAGACTTTGCTGAGAGTCACAAGGGAAGAAGTCGTCTCTGTTCTCTGAATGGAGGAAGTTTTGTCTGCAAGATCTGATTCCATTGCATGTCCTTGTTGTACAGCAGGCATGGTTTTGCTTGTTGCAAACTCCACTTCTTGAGAAATTTCTTCAACTTGAACAGAAGATGGTAACTTGCCCTTTGAGTCCTCTTCTACAGAGCTGTGTGACAGAGCAACAGCAGAGGCACGGTTCATAGAACTCTCTTTCTCTGGAGTACTATCTGCATCTATAGCAGTTGTAGACTTGTCTAATACATCCCTGTCTTTTAACATATGCCTAGAAGACTGTCTATCAACATTATCAAAGTACTTGGGTATAGGCACACTGTCTTCAATTTCACCATCGTCAGTAAGCATCACAGGTTCTGGAAATTCTTCATCAGAATCACCTTGAACTATCACGTCGGCATTAAGTGGATCACCACCACCTATATAACCTCGACAATTAAGTGAACCACAATAACATTTTTTGGCAGCAGCACCAAAAACCCTTACATAGTTGTAATCGAATGTCACTTCTTCATCCTGGGGAAGGTGGTGGAAAGAAAATTCAGGTAGGCAGAGAATAATAGTTAAACATGCTCACAGCCCAAAGAAAACATTTCGTGACTATGCTTATATTTCAAACTTGTGAGGCAAGGAAATAGGACCTCCAAGTCCTCCAAAATAACAACATAAACCTTCAACCCCCCCCCCCTACAAATCTCTTCCAATTAAAGACATCAAATATAAAGAGAATTCATATTCATCTATTTCAACTTAAATGTACACAAATAATTCAGCATTGGCAACAATTTTACATAGATCAGCAAAACTGTTAATCTAAGCATGAGGCAAATGTTTTTTTCCAATCTTGAAATAAATAGTAAAAAAATAAATAAATAATAACCTGGGTACTAACTGGCATAGGTCCACAACTAAATGCAAGATCAAGTCGAATAAACAAAGAAATATAGGCAAGCAAAAGTAATAAGTGAACGTTGCAAGCACACCTGCTTAATATCCCTCAGTGCAAACAGTCCAATACATATTTCCCCATTCACCATCCACTGTTTAAAAACAAAAAAAAAAGGACCACACATGGTCAGTCAACTGATGTGGAAAAAAAAAAAAATAATAATTCTGGGTTTCATGCTCTAACCACTAATACGTACAAAAGGTGGCATTTAAGGGTAGGTTCTCGTAAAGCATATCCACATTCCATAATATAAGACAAGCACGCTAATTGACATACATCGATGTACTCATGCATGAAGGTGCATATTTGCAGTGCATATAAACGCTCATAGAAATAAATTAGCTCCAAATAAAAAACACCAAAAAATAAGCTTCTCAAATATCATCATCACCTCTAATAAACCACAAATTATGCAGGTAACAGTATATTCACCTTTTCTGTTCGACAATTAGGATCGCAACTATGATTAATGAAACGACCCAAGTTTCCTTTTGCACTTGCATCTATCACCTGAAAATAAAGAAATGTCAATAACAAAGTAGAAATAACTAAGAACAGATAATAATAATTCTTTTGATCGAAAAACAGATAATAATAATAATAATAATAATATCAGAAATGACAAAAATAAATCTAGTTAAAATAACAAGGCAAGGACACCGCTCTCAACTGCATTCTCAGAACAATTATAACGTGAATAGCATGAAATGGAAAATTTAAAATATGATAATTATAGTCTTAATCTTGATACATTGTCCAGCACCATTACAGACCCAACATGAAATGAGTTCATCCTTTCTAGTTTCCATTATATCAGTAACCTAGTGTCCGTCTTACTATTAGGACAAAAAGTCAGAATGAACAGATATCCCAGATTAATCAAGAGGAATGAATAACTCAAGTACCTTCCAGCCACAGCAAATTTTGTTGGTTGGTTAGTATTTCATCAATTACAAGATCTGAACTTTCAACATACAATTCAGAACTCACAAAAACCAATCTTAACATGTCATCACCCCACACACGTTATAATTAGAAGTAAACCAGAATAATTCATTTAACTTGCCATTAACAGTAAGAATACCAAGACAGTAATATTGCTTACAAGATAAATTTCACGGCCGGTAAATTATATGATGTAAATGCAAGCTACCCTCTAATGGGTATGGTTTTTATATTGAAGTGATTTCCAGGTTCCCATAATTTTATTCAGGGACTTTTTCCAGGGGAGGAAATATAGGTTACCTGTCAAGCCCTTCTAAATTCTCCTAGGACGTGGAAGGTGTAGAAATTTAATGCAAAAGAATCTTATTCCGAGACCTTTATGAAAATAAATTTCTTCCTTCTTTGTTTCTTTGGACGAAGGGGATGAGAACAAGAGGATTTCCATCCCAAACACCATATATGGGATACATCAAAGACAACGCTAGACTACAACTATTCTCTGTTGATGTAGACAATTACATTGTGGAACACACTTTCAAGGAAAACAAACCTATGTATGTTTCAAGGCAACATAGGCGCTCAGCACCCCCAAATGTAAGAATCCAGAGATTTTTGTCTTCGATAAAAATTCCAGTAAGTATGCAGATAAAAATTCCATTGCACTGCCATATGTGATGCACTAAAGACAAATCTAAACTACAACTATGATCTATTTATGTAAATAATTATGATATGGAACACACTATCAAACAAAATAAATCTATGTATCTTTTTTGAGGCAACAAAGGTACTGTGCGAAGCTAGAGATTTTTTTTTTCTTTGATAAAAGTCGATTAAGTATGCAGATATAGGTAAAATTCATACCTCGCTGCCATTCAAGGTCATAAAATAGAAATGTCTATGACCTTTCAAAGCATACTCTCTTTGCCGTGCCTCATAAGCATGCATGTCAAGTACCTGTTTGGACCGTAAATTAGATATTATGTACATAAAGGTCAATTATGTGCACAAGTTGTGTCACATTTGCATATACAAATACACACATTGCATCAATGCCCTTAAATAGAATAACAGAGCAAATACTACCTCTACAAGACATAACATAATTCAATAAACATGGAATCCAATCTGCTTAGAAGACTCCTTGTCCTTAACAAGAAGTAAATCGATTGTTAGATATAAACTATTCTTTAGCCCTAGCCTACATGTGTATGCTATCAGGTTGAACGGTTCTAAGTGGATCAAACGCATCCTAGCTACCTCTATTATTACTATGTTAAGGTTTAATAAAAAGAAACAGAAAGCCTGTGCCTTGTTCATGATTGAAGCCTAAAATTCTTTCACATATGCGACTGCATACATCAATACAATATTCTT
This sequence comes from Pterocarpus macrocarpus, assembly GCA_031439585.1. Classification (NCBI taxonomy): domain Eukaryota; kingdom Viridiplantae; phylum Streptophyta; class Magnoliopsida; order Fabales; family Fabaceae; genus Pterocarpus; species Pterocarpus macrocarpus. Next base: position 10,422,480 of record CM062519.1, read on the forward strand.
TTATTACTCCTCGGCTAAAAGCTTACTATTTTTCCATGGCTCTCTGCTATTCAAAGGGACAATCCGACTGGATAGAAAAATAGGTCAAACTCTCCATCTGATTGGTGCATATGCAATATAGTAATGTCAACTCACTAAATCAGCCCAACTCTCATTTATTGCTAATACATCGATTGAGTAATCACATTAAGTCACATAATATTTTTTTCAGCCGCAAAAAGAAAACAAAGGAAGATGCGGATCCACAAAGAATATCTTGGGGGAAAATAATAAACAAGGACAACAAGAGTAAGAAAAATCTAACTTGACTGCACCTATGACTTTGTTAATGTTACTGTGAATTCTTCCTTACCCTAAAATTTCAGCAAAAACATGGAACCAAGCCACAAATATGATCACAAAATTTAGAGAATCAGCCTCAAATATCAATATTTCATATATCACAATAAATAACATGTTAATCAGCATTACAACGATAATACAAAGGAAGAAAAGTATTGTCCAAGTTACCTCTCCAACGTATTCAATAAGAAACTGGCCTTTAGCTATATCCTCAAGTGCCTTCAGTCCATAACCCTTTTTCCCACATTTAAACCACCTCAGGCTGGCATAATTGCGTTTTTGGAACTGGAATCGAACATTATGACTACAATCACGCCCTTCGACAAAAGAAGGTCTACTAGAATATTTGTAGACTGAAAATAAATAGTTTATAAACCTGCTGATTGGAACAACAGTCCCCACATGGGCAGGTTCCTTGCACACATTCGATGTTAAGCATCCGGTTTAGACATTCATCCCCACAGCCCAACTTGCCTTCTTGAGGTAGTTTGCAATGGCAGACCATTATCTGATATAATTTCATAGGCATAATGAATAAGGAACATCAAATTTCAAAACTTAATTGAAACCTAAGTGCTACCATCATGATTAAATATAAACCTTAAACAAAATGTAAAATAAGAAACTATCAATGAATCGGAGTAGGGTGACAAATTGATGGATTGGATGGATTTTAGAGTGGATCATAATAGATGGATCAAAAACAAATCATTAATCCATTTATGATCAGTTGAAGAAGTATTTAAAAAATCCATTCTATCCGTGATCAACTTAATAAATAAGAGTCTAACCTGATCATTTAATAATTTTATTAAAATTTATTTTACTCCCTCTCTCTCTCTCTTATTAAATGCTTATGCCTCTCTCCAAACTTCACTCACTATCTCTTTAAAATTCCTAAGAACCATTTTTTTTTTTAATAAAAGAAGAATTTTATTAAGATGAAGAGAAGAAGAATAGAAATAGATAGGATGACAAAAGATCCTCTTTATAAAAACAAGAGATACTCATTATAAAAGCAAGAACTATCAAAAGGAAAAACATCCATAAAGCAAAGCTTTCCAATCTCTCAAGATATTTGAGACGGAAATCCCTCTAAAAATATCATGAACATTACATAAAATAGAGGCCAAACGCCTAATCTTTAACAATACAAGAATTATGCTCCAATCAAACACACCATACAATGGCAAAGACTGTGCACTGCCACAAAGATTTGGTTTCCTTCCTTTCCCCGAGCCATCAAAATTAGTCAACAAGAACTAATCTAAAGTTCTAGAGCACACCCAACACTCACCAAAAATACCAAACAAAGCATGTCATAAAAGGTCAGCCATGGAACAGAAATAACAAAAAAGACAAACAAAGGAACGATCATATATAACGAAAAAGACAGAAGAAAGAATGATATATATTACGAAATAGACAAAAGAAAGAATAGCTTCCGTACATATATCTATGGAAACAGTTAAAGACAGAATTGTAATTTATATCCGTTATATAGTGGTAATAAATTAAAATTCTATTACAGATCCATTTTTAACCATAACAGTTACAATTACAATTCTGTTTTTAACCGTTTCCATATATATGCACGTAAACCTCCCTTTCTTTTTGTCCCTTTTTCATTATATAGATTCATTATTTTTGTTATTTCCGTTATATATATATGTGTGCGTGGGGCATAACTGATAGAGTCTAGAATCTCACTGGAATATGACCCCTGGGGGGGCCCGCCGGGGGGGGGGGGATTTCAAGGAGCAAGATCCCGAACACAGAAGACAGCAACAGAGAAATATAAAAAACTGATAAGGAAAGAAAGGAGAATACAGAGAAAACAAAGTGCTTTCTTTATCTCGATTGGCATCAGCCAACCCCACTCTAGGAGGCCCATCAATATCCTATACATGTAAATATGCCTACTAATTTTTCAAAACTTATTTCAATATTGGACACTAGATTCAATTTCAACTGAATTTTTGTGAGTATAATGCATTGGTTAATGTTAAATATCCAACAGATGTCATCTGCAGAAAAAAATTCAATGGATATGATTATACATGTGGTTAGTTCATTAACCATCTGCCAACTAAAACTGATCCAATCCATTAAATTTTGTTATTGTAATTGGATGGACTTAGATATGGATGGATCAGATGGATTAATGGGTCCCTTTGCCACCCCTGAATTGGACTAATTCTGATAGTTTATGCACTTTGGACTATTTCTAATAAATATCTTTTGCACCCCTAAATTGGACTAACTGGATCAATTTAGATATGGATGGATCAGTTGGATAATGGATTAATGGATCTCTTTTCCACCCCTATATAATAGTTCATGTTCATACACTCTGATTAATGGATCTCTTTGCCACCGCTATACACTCTGATCCCTTGGCCATGATCCTGTTTCACATCGTTTTTGGGTAAAAACAATTAATTAAGGGTAAGTTTGGTATGGGGGTAAAAATAGGGGAGAATTTTTCATGGATTAAATTTATGTGTAAACCAAACTCACCCTAAAGTAGGGAAAGTTAAAAGAAAGAAGGTAGAGGAATCCTCCTGGAATAAAAAATAATACACAAATACATAAGAAATAACATCAGCTCATCAGAGCCCTCAGTCCCTCTCCAAGTCAAAGAAGGAAACCAACATCATCAGTTTTCACATTTAAGTACATACATGTTAATCCACGTATAATAAAAACAATATGCACCCCAATCAAATAATGTAATATGATGATTATCTTCAACAAATAAAAAACTAAAACAATTTAGGACCTCATCAATAGTCTGTGTTTTACGGCTACGATGCAGAAACTCATTGGTAAAAATACGGCTAAATGTTGACTCCTGGGAAACTGCAACACATTAAGCGAAGTACACATCAGAAAATAAGATTAAATGACATTCCAAAAACAGACTAAGTTCGAGCTTAGGTTTCTTTTTTTGAAAAAAAAAAAATTCTAGAAAATATTACACACCCAATGGCAGTTGATATTCCAATTCCTTATAATTTTTGGACTCTTCATAAGCATCTTCTTCACCTGAGGCATCTGATAATCCCAATTCTGCATTAATCTCTGCATTTGACTTTTCCTGAGGGATAGCACATTCAGCAAAGTCTTTATCATTGCTGTCCTTGCATGTCCTTCAAAAGAAAATCACACATGACAAGACACAGGTTATTAAAGGGGTTTTACTTATGCACTTCATATGCAAAGACCTAGTAAAGGATTGATATCACAAACAACAAATATAAATCAAGACTAATAAAATGAAAGATTGCATTCAAAACTTGGATAATAAACACATGCTTATCATATTCTGCATCTCCAGCTGTTATTCATGAATTACAGAAAAATGACAATGAGTGATATGAATGAAACATGGCATACCAGGTGCAGTTTGTTTCATCAATCAGGTCAGCAAGCACAGCTGAAATACGCCGCCACTTGTGACAATCATCACAGCGCACCCATGCATTACGTGGTGATAGATGCTGCTCTCCCAAATCAATGCCAGAAAACATGTCCAAATTAGATTCATTGACTGATACTCTGTTTTCACCAGCATTAATTTGTCCATCAGCATCCAACTTGCAATTTCCAACTACACTGGCTGCTGTGACACCCACCAAAAACATAAATCCTATTTATGCTCAATTGCTTAAACCATAAAACCAACAAATAAGATCAAGAAATAATACTAGCCAAGTAAGATTTAGATAATCATGGAGGACACAAGCTCTGTCAAAGAAGAATCCAAAATGCAACAATTAATATCTAATATCACACTAAGATGCAGTCGACTCGATATATAAAAAGCCACCTGTACATGGTTGATCCACTTCACATGTAACATTATGAGAGACACCTTTTCTCTTGACTTCACTCTTATTAATTGGCTTTTTCTGTTTCTCCTTCTGCCCACACGTGGTCTTTTTCCTGCTCGCCGAGTCAGAAGCTTTCGATTTGGCCTTGCTAACTTTAATAGTCGTAAGACTCTTAGGAAGTTTACGCCCCAAAGATTTTGCTGAAGACAGAAAATTCTCAGATTCCTGGGATTCTGAAGACCCACGGTCAACAGATGGTTTACAGGTTGCCTTAACTTCAATGTGACTTCGGACTTTCAAAGCTTCGGCGGAGGCTTCAAGTTCAATCTCACCAGAAAGGGGCAATGGTTCTGTGGACAATTCTTTACTGCTTATGGATTTGCTTGAACCATTTATCTCAGTGGAAGTAGGCCAATCCAAAGAACTAACTGCATCACTGGAATTTTTCTTATGTCTACGATTCTTTGAATGTTTAGCTCTATTATTTCTTTGCCAACCAAGTGATCCATCTTCAGTAATACAATTACTTGAAGAAATATGCTTGTCCTTTTTCTTCCCTTTCTTACTGATAGTAACATCCAAATTAGAATTGAACTCAGATGAAGGACCTAAAACAGCATGATGCACATCTTCTTGATGTCTTTCTCCAACCTGAACTTCCGGAAGTGAATTGATAACTTCAGAATCAGGTGAAGTTCCAGGATCCATATCCTTATTATTGATAGGCTCAATCAATGGTTGAACCACCCTCTCTGGAGGAACCGCAAGACACTGTGCCTCTGCACCCCCATCTGACTTCTCCTTTATTGCAGTACTTTCTAAGTGGCTAATTGCAATTTGACCATTTAGAACAAGAGCATCCTTGTCCAGGTTGTTTTTGAAAGTTTCTAAATTGCCCAAGGCCACCACTTCAGAAAATTTGTCTGCTGCATTGCTAGCTACTTTCTGAGAACCTGAACCAGTCCCCAAGTCAGAAGCAGGAGCCAAGCCATCGACAGTCTCTGGAATCAAGACATTTGAGCTACTTAAATCAATTTCTTTCCCAAACTTGATCTTCAGACGAACACGAGTAGTTGGAACAGGACACTTCTGCACTGAACTCAAAGAACTAGAACTTGCACTGTTCTTAAACGCTTTGCCACTTCGACGCTTGCTTCTAGTCTTCCCCAATTCTTGGCACATGGCTTTACTGACCCCAAGCTCATTATCTTGCTCAAAAAACTGTTCAATGCTCCCACGCAATCCCCAGATAGAAGATCGCGCTGGTTTGGAGAAACAACTCCTTTTCTTTCTAGCAACCTCTAAGTTTATCTTCATACCCGCATCTGGATGTGTCACACCAGCTTTGTTCTTGCATTTTCTTGAAGCTTTTTTCGTTTGCGTCTTACGACCAACTTTAGTTCTTCTACTATTCCTTTGAGAAGGCAATAAGATGCTTTCACTGAAACAAGCAGCTTCAACAATATCTTTTCCATCATTATCTGTCTGTCCAGCAGTGTCCACAGCGCTACTATTATTGACAGAAGCATCATCACCCTTAGGAAGCAGATCAGTTGCATCCTTTGAAGAGCTATTGGTGATTAAAACAACAGAGGGCTGATCTGATTCAGGATAAAATAGTTTTCTAGAGGCACAGTTAGTTTCCTCTGAGTAACAGTCCTTCTGACAGAAATTCTCTTCTATTTGCAAGATACCATTCTTCATTACATTCCCCTGATCCAACAGGGAAGGCTCGGAAGGTGAATCAACTACAGGTGAATTCCCCAAGGTCCTATGGCAACCTGGTGAGGACAATACCTGGACATATGAATCAATAATGCTTTCCTTACCAACAAAAGCTTTAATTTTTTCCTCAAAAGTATTATTCCAATCCTCACCATATTTAAGATCACATAGCTGACCACTTCTGCTCACCGCTTCTGTATTTAGAGCACTTGTCGGCACTTCCATAGCCTGTGAAGGAGATGTCAGCCCGCAAGCATCGGATTCCATCCCACCAAAAGCATCACATTTTTCCACAACCTTTGACACGGGATCTGCATTTCTCATAATGTCCCCCTGCTCATTTTGCTGGTTGCAATCAACTAGCAAGTCAGTCATGGGTTCCAATTCCAAGGGCATTTCAGAATGCCTGAAATCAGGCACACAAACCAAAGCATCTGCAAGTGAACCAGCATCATCATTTTTGCCTTCCACAATAGCTGAATCATCTCCTGCCGGAGTGAATACAATGATATTATCATCCTTCTGCTCACCATGTTGAACACAGTGCTCCTGGAAACCATTCACATTTAGGGACTCCAATGGAATGTCTACCTTCCCTTCATCTTGAAAATTTCCTTCCGAGCACAACTCGCCAGTTTTCTGACCTGAAACTTCAACGTTCCCACAACACATGCCCAAGGGATGCTGACAACCATATTCAGAGGTCTTCTCCAACACCAACACATCAGCATTTTCACATTCACTTGCCAAGGCATCTCTGCACCCATCTGTAACATCAACAATGCTTGCAGAACCCTCAAGTTCCTCTCGGGGCAAATCCATGCAACCATCCTTCACGCTGCAAAGCTCAACATCATCAGAGTCCAACACATTGCAACCTCCTTCTGAACATGACTGCCGCACAGGATCAGTATGCACCGGAATCTCTGAGCACAAATGCTGCTCAATGACAGACCCGTCTGAGATTTCATCCTCAACCATAGCCGAATCCCCACACGAGCCCATCTCAATTAATAACAAACCATTCAAAAATTCAACCACAACTACCACCAAGCCGTCACTGAGTACCAAAATCTCTGATTAACACAACCTGAGCTTCAAAAAGAAAAAACAAAACCAAAAACAAACAACAATAACATCAATAACAATCCCAAACCAAGCACAATGTATCACCCAACCTTAACCACGGTATTTACACAACGCAACCTTCAATTAAAGCAAACTAAACAACACTACCTGCACGTGAAAAGCATAGCTCAGAAAGAAAACCCTAGAAAGCAGCATTCTCCTGCGGCACCTCTTTCACGGAAAGAGAGGGAACACAAAAAAAAACCAAAAAGGAATCAAAAAAAAAAAACCCTACTTTCAGAATTTCGCAAAATAATGCAGACGTAAGAACACGGGTTCCTAGGTACAAATACATTTAAGAAAAATACCGAATATTAAAATCCAAAAAAAAAGAGAAAAAAAAAAACAAATACATAAAAAACTTGTAGAGCAAGCAGAAAAAGGGATACCTGCTGAGGATGTGTAAGATTGAGGATAAGGAGGTTCGGCCTTTTCAACAATGGTAGTTTTTCTTTTTTAAAAAAATAGAAAATAAAAAAGAAAATTATTCTTTTGTCTCAGGGTCGGGAGAGAGAAAGCTGGGTCTGCGTCGCGCGCAGAAGAGAGAGACAGAGAGAGAGATGGTTGGTGAAGTTGTCAAAAAAAAAATTAAAAACAAAAATGAAAACCAAAAAACAAAAAAACGAAACGGTTCGAGGAAAAAGAGCACGAAACAAAAGAAAAAGAAAAGAAAGAGGGGAGAGAGGTTCCGACCAGAGGAGGCTTTTTCGTTTTATCAAATTTCTATGTTGATTTGACCGTTTTGCCCTAACGCGCACGCGGCCGCATCAATGGTTTTTCCCTTTCTCCCTTGTTTTTTGTTCCTCGTAGGACACTTGTCCTTGCAATATCCCTCGCCAATTTTTTTTTCATCCAAACAAAATTCTCCATGATAGGTTGCAGAATCCCATTTTTTAAAATAAAAAAAATCAATAATATGAGACGATCTTTTTTGATTGGGATTTGAGATATTATGGTGTGCCAATCCACAAAAGACCAAAGAAATTGTCTCTGTTGTCCCGCGGTTTGAACATTTTCGTATTATTATTGGTTGTTGGTTTGTAGTCCGTGCCAAGCTGTTTTATGGGTCGTGTTTAACTAGATATTTTGATTTCAGAATTTTATTTGGTTGGTTTTATTATTTGGTTTTGGATTGATTAATAATTGGATCAAGATTAGGCCAACACGAAAGTTAAATAAAATATATAAATTAAGATATTATATATAGTTAAATTATGGTATTTTTGAAGTAAGATTATAATAAATGTAACACATTTTAAAATAAAAGAGTTATGCAAATAGTATATTAAAAGAGTTTAATTTTATTATATTGACAGTATAAAAATTTTTGAGTAAAATATACTTAATATCTTTAATATATTAAGAAATAACATTTTATCCTATTTATTCATAAAATATACATTCCAGTGTATTTAGATTAATTGAATTTTTCCAAAAAAAGGTACTTTTTTAATAAAAAATACTTTTTATAAGTTTTTAAAACTTATTTGGATTGACTTTTTAAGAAAAAAGTACTTTTTTAAAAAATACTTTTATAAAAAGTGCTTGTAATAAAAAAAAGTCAAGTTATCACTTTTTTTTTCTAAAGTTATAAATAGGAATATCCAGCTTCTAAAAAAATAAAAATAAAAATAATTTTTAATAAAATTATCTTTTAAAAATATTATTTATTTATATTCAAAATTATAATATATTCCTTCTCTTTTTATCCTTAACTAAGCCCTACTTCACTTTTCTCTTTTTTAAGGTCTTTATTTTCTTGTAATTTGGCTATAAAAAATAGTTTCATTTTTTTGTATCCAAATAGCCTACTACTCTTAATCATTAAAAACACTTCTCAAATAGTTTATTTAAACATACAATAACTTTTTCTAAAAAAATAAAACTTTACTAAAAAGAATTTAAAGAAAAAAAATCCTTTTTTATATAAGTTTATCCAAACACACCTAAGTAAGTTTGGAAACAAAAAAAGGTCCTTGTGAAAAAAATAATAATTAACCACTTGTTTTAAAATTATTAATACCTAGCTTCAAAAATAAAAGAAGCAACAGTAATTTTTAATAAAAAGTTTGTTTAGTTAAAATTTTAGAAGTGCTTCTTTAGAAGTAGAAGTAGAACTAGAAACAGAAGAAGAAAAATGTTAGGAGAAGCCCTTCTTTAAAAACAAACGCATCCAAGATTATCCTTCAAAATCATATTTGATTTTTTTAAAAAGTTAGGTATTTCTAGTTTTTTTAAAAAAACGCAAATTGATTTTTTGCTACAAGTAACATTTTTCCTAAAGTTGTATCCAAATATACTTTTTAAAACATATAACAGCACTTTTGTTGACAATTAAAAAGTTTTTTTCTCTAAAAAGACAAAAAAATCAATTCAAGCACAATCTTAGTGGATTAAAGTAGAGTACATATTTTGTAAACAAATGGGATGAAATGTTAATTTTTAATACCTCAAGGTTGTTAAATGTATGTTATTCAAAAAATTTTACACTGTTACTCAATCAAAATTCGCTATTTATATGACCATTCAAATAATAGATGTGATATTCAACCATATTTACTAATGTGACAATATATAATTGAATGATAATGTAAAAATTTTACACTGTCAGTATATATAAGCTTAATCTAATTAAATATTAATTTAATAATGTTTTTAATAGATAATTCGCTCAAATCAGTTAAAAAATTACTTTAAATTTGGGTTTTAACAACATTAAAAAGTTAATTTATTTTTATTTATTAAATTGAAAATAGAAAAGGACTATCATGCAATTTTATCCTTCTATTAGATATCAAATTGAAGCATTTTACAAATAATAATAGCAAGAAAAAATTTTGTTTGGTTGAATTCAAATTGCAAACGTAAGTGAAAGATGAAAAAAGGAACAATTTCATAGGGAGACTATTTTAATTTTTTTGTCTTGATAGAATCACCAGTATTTAGACTTTGTTATCAAAAACTCGATCAATTTGACCTGATCTAATAGAGGTCTTTGAAGAAAGTTAGGATTTCTCAATGAGAATTTTTTCCGTTCCCGAGAGTCGAATCCAAAATCTCTGATTAAATGATTAAAACACCTATCATCTTGATGAATCTCTATATTGGTACCATTTTCATTTTTTGATATTGATGATTTAAGATTAACATAAGAAAAATGTCTTTTTTTCTTAACTATCAATATTTAGAGTTTATTATGTCAGGGCTAATTTGATAGAGGGCAACAAACCCTAGTATGAGTAAAATTCTCCTTAACATTATCAAATATATTCATTTGAAGATATTTTCGATTACTTAAGATTGTTAAATTTAATGAAGATAGGTAGATAATGAGTGCATTTGGATAAGATTATTTTGTCCAAAAAAATCACTTTTTTTTTCGATAGATAACAAAAGTTTGACCCACAAAAAATGAAAAGCAGAACTGGAAAAACAAAAAGACAACAAACTAGTCTGGACTAGTAAATACTGAATCATATATTTTCTGCAGTAAAGTATCACCCACTATTAGGCTTCAACATCTCTAATACTGGATCCTTAAAGATCTGTCTTTGGTCACATTGATTGCACTTTTTCTTCCAGATATTGAGATGGAGAAATTCTGAAATTTTTGTTTTAACAATCTTGATATTTTTGAACCACTGTTTGATTGATCTTACTTTTTGAACGTGAATTTGCTCTCCCAGTTTCTATGATCCCCTTCAGTTAACCAATTGACCAATTTTGTAGAAGAAATTCTTATCTAAAATTCTGCTTCTATGCAATCAAACTCCTCTAATGCGCAATGGATAGCTTTCGCTAAAGCCTCATAACCTGCTGCTACTGATGATTCTGCTTCCTTGAAATCCACTAGCATATCAATAAGCTCCCGATCAACATTCTGTAAGTATCCTCCAACTGCAAAATGCTGTCTGTCTGGTAAGAAATCTATGCACAGCCACCATTGCATTTTTAGATTTTCTTGATTGCCCTCCCCAACTGCCATACTGATATCCCTGTGATTAACTTTTTTCACTAAAAAAATCAGTTTTGATATATTTGGATAAATTATTAAAAATAATCAGAATATTAAAAAAATTTATTTTTAGCTTTTTTATAAAATTTTAATAGAGTAGTTTTTGAAAAAAATTAATTTTTAATTTTTTCAGTTATATATAAAATTTTAATTTTAAAATATGAAACAAATGCACCCATTATTGTATAGTGGAGACTAAGTTTAATGAAGAAAGAGAATATGTGAATTCAATTTTAATGAAGAGAGAGAATTCAACTTTATTAATTATGATATTTAATAAAAAAGATTTTGTTATTGAATAAAAAAGACAAAAGAAAACTGAATATTAGATATTAAAGAAAAAGACTTCAAATAAAAATAGTTTAACACGTTAGATGCAAGATAATTTTATTATTTAAATAACTCATTAAATATTTATATTTAAAATTTTTATTTTTATAAAATTTAAATTTAAATTTTCAAATATAACTTATGAATTCGATTGGAATTCTACAAGTCTTACATCATTAAAATTAAATATTTTCTTTTTTTATTAAAGTAATGTAGTCTTAGTTATCGAAAAAAAGGTTCATAAAATACTGAATTACCCTTTGGGTGTCATTGAGTGCTCGATCGTTGAGGAGTCACATTATATTAAGTTATATTAATTTTAAAAAATTATTATAGGCCAACAAATGAGTTAATAAGAGAAGGTAAAAGTTGCATAAATAAATGTTAACAAATTTTAGGAGACAAATATTAAGCGAAACAAAGATAAAATTTGTATAAAATAATTAACAGAATATTAAAATGTAATTTATTATGGCATTAATGGAGTAGTGAGTTACTAAAATAACCTTAAGACTACATTTTTTTTTATAAAGAAAAATGTTTTTTTTTAAATCCAAAACAAAATTCACGTAGATCAACCATGTGTTCACACCGAGACAAGATGGGTTCGCTCACTTTTTGTGTGTTTGGTTATTATTTTCTCCACCAGAAAATGAAGAAAGTGCGTCTTTCAATATCTTTTTTTCAAGGCAGCTCTATATTTATCTTAGTTAAACGTGAGTTTGACTGCCTCCCACCGTAAAAACAAATAGACTTTTTGATGGTGTGCCAAAAACTAGCAACTCAACTACGAGTTTACTCGCCTACACTTACAAAAAAAATGAAATAAAATAAGTACAAATGGTACTTTGATATACAGTATCGGATCTCATTCTGCAAAATTTATACACAAAAGAAGATATTTTAATATCAAATCACAACAAACGCGAGCAGAATAATAATCACACTAATATACAACTCTACAAAATTACAATAAAAGAAAAATCATGTGAAAATCATAGACCCACTACATATCACAATGGAAGCGAAATCATATCTCTAGAAATTATAAACACAATAAAACAATTAATAAGCACAATGAAATCACAGCTTTGCAACTCACAAAGAGATCTAAAGTAGCATTTGATATTGGGTAATCTATCTGAATTACTGGTAATATTTGATTAAATTACTTTGGCTTACAATATTATCTTATTTGGTTGGATAGTATTACTAGCAATATAGATTTCTAAGATAATGTGAATTACCACAATATAGTAATGTGGATTACCCTCTTGAAAGGTGGCAATATGGATTATCATCTATATGGTAATCCTCTCATTATTATTATTGTTAATATTATCATGATTAATTAATTAATAATAATAATTAAATAATAATTAAAAATAATATTAATTATTATTATTTAATAATAATTATTAATAAAATTAACTATTATAATCATAATTAATAATTAAATTTTCTTATTCTTATTAATTAATTATTATTATTATTATTATATTGATTTAATACATATATTACCTAAGAATCTTTTTGATATATCAAACAAGGTAATGTGAATTGCTATTTAGATTATCTATACATATCAAATATTACATTTAGTATTATCAATAATTTAAAAAGTAACAATCTTTCTAAATGATAATCTATATTACCGGCAATCTTAATAGGTAATATATCAAACACTACTTAAGCTCTATGTATAACTCGTATAAAATTTCCATCAAAAGACAAAAAAGGGTTTAGAGAGGAAGAGAAAGAAAAGGAGGGGAAATGGAGACATTAGCATCTAACCTTAATAACAACGGAGGTCGTGGCGTGCTAGTTGTGTTCTTGGTGGGCGAATGCTCTATTGCTCTAGTCGTTGTGTTCACTGTGTTCTCAATTTTCAAGGCTTCATGGTATTAGGTTCTAATTGTACATAGCAATTAAAAGGACGACAATAGTTGGAAGAGCTAGGTTGCTGATAATGACGACATTGCATCGCTCTTAACTTCAGCTTTCAATTTATCACCCTACTAGTTTAAAGATAAATTATAGAATACTCATATTCAAATATAAATATTAAATATTCACTTTCTTTTTATCTGTTATAGGTAGTTACTTTATTTTAATTATTTAATTAATATCGAGTTCCAAATTCCCAGTTCCATGAATACCAAGTTTCGAGTTAAAAATTTGGCCATGCACTAACAAATATTAATGTAAGGATACCGGGTTCCGAGTTCTGAGTTAAGTCTCATATTGACAAAAATATATAAACACCGAGTTCCAAGTTTCGAGTTGGACATTGACAATAGGTTACCTGATGCCAACTTGATGGACTACAATATTAATATCATGTATTAATATATTAAACTTATTCTATCATTCTCTACCATTAGATTTGTAAATAGCTTTAGATCAACGTTTAATTTTAAGTGAACATTCAATATTCATATTTTATGATAAGCATTCTAAATGCTACCTAGTTTAAAGTGTTAATGTGAATCTAAGACTATGGGGAATTTAGGCTTTTTGCCCTTTTGGTAATCCAAAGTCTCAAACTCAACCTAACCCAATAGTTCGCTATCTTTTTTAAATCCCCCAAAAAAGAGAAAAATGGGTCAAATCTAACTCAAACTTATATAACTTATGAGTTTTATGAACCTAGTTATGCATCAATATTTAGTTAGTTCAAGTAGCTCTGTACTTGTTTCTCTTAAATAAGAAATCAAATTTTAATCTTATGAACTTAAAGAAAACACAAACGATAGAAGGATTTTACCCCTATAATGGAATGACTTGGATTGATCCATATTAGTTGGGCTTTTGGTAAACTTCGAATAGTGGTGGTTTAAATCAAAATGTGAACCTAGTTATGTAAACTGCTAGACCGCTAGATAAATAACTGTAATTTTTTTATCCCATAATATAATTTTTAAAGAGTATAATCTTAAATTAATCATTGAAAATGTTGCAAAATATTAATTTGATTCTCAAAATATTTATGACATTAATTTGATTTTTGAAAGATTAATTTTTATTTCATATTAGTTCAAACCTTAGCCACTGTGAAGAAACCACTAATCAATCTTTGATGTGTTATGTTATACGATAATATGTCACATTATGTGATGATATGACATATTATCTATCGAAATGAGGCCCCGAATTAATTCTTGGAAGAGTTGTAAGACATCAATTTAATTATCGAAAGAAATAAAAATTAATCTTTCAATGACTAAATTGATATCTTGCATCTTTTTTGAGGATCAATAAGGGTTCATCTCAGTAAATGATGTAACATATCATCACATAAGATGACATATCATATATCAGTTAACGTTTTCTAAGGCTAATATCTGAACTAAGATAAAATTAAAATTAATCTTTTAAGTACCAAATTAATATCATAATTTTTTTGAGGACTAAATTGATATTTGACAATTATTTTTAGGACTAATTTAAGGTTTCAGTCAAATTTTTAAATGAAGTAGGATACTACAACCTTCAAAAAATGTTAAATCGAAGGAAACCTCTCAAATTCAATGAATAATGAGAATAATATATACTAACTTTCATAAAAAAGATAACACTTAAATTTCATGAGGAGAGAGAGCTGAAATGCTTTTATTATATAAAAATATAAAAGGAGAAAATTAATTATTTTGATAAAAATGAAATTTTCATAAAATATATAATTGTTTTAAATAATAAAAATCAGCTTATACTTAATGTGTTGAATTATTTTTTATTATAAATTGACATTTAAATTATTTTACATGTTGTATCTTTATTATTTTTATTTAGCAAATGAATTCAAATATCAAATATTTAACATGTTGTTTAATATTTTAAAATTATAAATACAATAAATAAAAAATTATTATTCCTTTCCATTAATGACATTAATTTTGATATACTATCAATGTAAAAAATCTGCTGACAACCACATTTTATTGTAAAATTTAAATATTTTTTTAATGTAATAATATATGATTGGATGATTACATAAAAATATTTTTCACTAATAATATATTAAAACTTAATTCTTCATTAATATTGTATTTAATTATTATTCTTTTCATTAAAATTAGTCTTTACTATTTTGGTGGGACTATTGATACTTTATTTGTCTATTTACCTTCAATACTTTCATATTTGAAAAATAGTTCTAAAGTTTAATTTTTGTAATATATGTGTTGGTGGAATTTAAAAAAAAAAAATAGGGTTTTAGGGTTAAAAATGACTTAATTTAAATAATTTTTATTTTTTAAATTCAATCCATTTAAATTTAATAAATAAATAAGTTATTGGACAAATTTAACTCATTTTGATAGCCTTAAAAATAACATGTTGTTAACAAAGCAATACAAACTAGACGTTGATGGCACACGACATAGATTTAAAGTATAAATAAATATAAGCCGATTTCAGCTCCCATTTTTTTTGGTAGAAGAATGGGCCGAAGCCCAACACAACAAACAACTAGACAATCATTACAGGGAATGCAATATTGGCCAATAAAAAATCAGTACCGTGAAGATAGTAGTTATATAAATGACACGTGGATGGTCTATAATACAATTAATCTCACATGATACACCAAAGGCACTCCCTTGAAGACTCTATCAAGCACCACGAGTTCCGACCTCCAAGTATCGAGTTCAAAGTTAGGTATTGCACTAACAAATATCAATATATGACATCGAGTTCCGAGTTTCGAGTTGGGTATCACATTGATAAAAGCATATAGACACCCAGTTCTGAGTTCTAAGTTAGGTGTCACTTTGACAAAAATATATAGAGGAATTTATGATGTATCATATTTCATCAGTTATATAATATACCCATTACACCTGTCATCCACTAATTTGATAAAACGATATATTCATGATATTGATTTTTTTAAATCAGCACCAAAGCAATCGTCTGCAATACTTTGTTCATCCTCTATAGGAATCATATCCAATTCTGAAGGAGGGATACAATAAGGGTGTATTTTTTTAGGATTTTTTGGTAAAATTTTTTTTATTAAAAAATTAATTTTTATATATTTAGATAATTTTTTAAAAATAGTCAGATTTTCAAAAAAATCTATTTTCAACATTTATATAGAAATTGAAAAGAGTAATTTTTGAAAAAAAATTTACTTTCAAATTTTTTAGTTATATATAAAATTTTAAGTTTCAAAATTATTTTTTTAATATATAAAACAAACATATCATAAATAGTCAAACCAAGAATAAGGGAGTACCCTCTGAAAGCCATGTAATCTACTACTTTATTTGCCTCTCTATAAACTTGAAGAACTTGAACTGCCCAATCCCGGCAAAGAAGACAATGAATCTTGCAAATGAGAGTCGAGAAAGGGTACCTATGATCCAAAGGGTTGAGAATCAAAGACACCACACAACTAGAGTCCAACTCAACTACAACCTTTATTTCATGAGCTCCCTTTTAACTTGTATAAACTTATGAATTAAGTCCTGTTTGAGCTTATTTTAAACAAAAAATATTCTTTAATAAGAATGCATGTTAAAAATAAAGTAATTAGATAAATTTTTAAAAAATTTAAGAAAATATTTAAATTCTTTGTATAAGTTAAAAGATAAATTTTAAAAAAAATTAAAATAATAATATTAGAATTTTTTTCTTTAAAAAAATTGGAAACTTTTTTTTTTTTTGTTCTCAATAGGTAAGAGATTTTTAAGAGGCTTAGCAATGGGGTGCATGGAGCCGGGGATCGAACTGAACCTCTCGTCATACAAGGCATGCATGCAAACCATTGCAAATATTATTGCCTCATACACAATTTTTTTTTTTTTTTAACTTGAACAAACACAATCCTTACAAGTGGATTGGTATCGGGTGTGGTTACGTACACCAAACAAAAAAAATTATGGGGTGCAGTTATTTATGTCTTTCAGATGAGAAAGGCAATTTTTTTTTTAAAAAAAAAGGGTATTTATTAGGTTTATTCTGGTTGCTTGGTTAAAATTCTGGAAAAAAAAATGAAAATAATCAATTTTCTATTTTTTTATATACAAATATATAGTTATTTTATGAATAAAAGGTAGCTACTTTAAGTTTTTATGAGAATAAGTAAAATTAAAGAGAGACAAACTCACTCAAATATTCGGAATAGTTTTTCTTTCCCAAAAAAAAAATCCTTATAATATTTTGAAAAAGACAATATCTATTGTTCTCACTTTCGTAACTTTTTCTTTTAATTTTAATATTTTTTTTATCAATGCATGATTTTTTTTTCCATAAAATGATTTACCCTTATTACCAGTTTATTCAAAAAAAAAGATTTTAAAATTAAATAATGGAAAAATATAGTTACAGATTGAAACTTTATACATCCTCGTACTGAAATACTAATTGTAGCTATTTTTGTCTATTTTGTGTTTGAATTTTTTGTAACTTTTTATTGATAAATATTAAAAATAATATAAATTTAAGACATATAAGTGGGTTATACTCTTTATCTATGAATATAGAATTTTGTTAATTATTTTAAAATAACTTTTTGTCAACTATATATTTAATTAAGTTATTTGTAGTCAAAATTAAATAATATAATGTAATTATTATTTTTTAAATATTTACCATGTACAAAATGTTTTTTCTTTTTTGGTTTGAACATATTTCTTGATAATTGATTTTTCATATCCTCAATTATAACTTTAAAAAAAAAAAAGTATTTTTACATTTGTCATATCTAAATCACTTAATAACTTTTAATTCTAATATACCAATACTTAATTGGTTTAAGTGACTCAACATTTATTCTTCTTAAATAAGGTCTCAGGTTTAAATTTAGTAAATAAATTTAAAAAAAATTAGTACTAAAAAAATTTTATTCTCTTAATAAGCTGACCCAATTTGAGTTAGATTAATTGAAATTCAATGAATTTTAAATATTGATAAGTTAGATCCCAAAAATTCTAATATAATAAAAAATACTTTTGTTATTATGTCTAATCATAAAACAATCTTTTTTGGCTTTTGATTCTACCTTTGATTTTGAGAAAGTACGGAAGTTTTTGTTATTATTTCCTGTTTGTGACTATAGTTACCAAATTGCCACTTTGTTTTTAAGTTTGTTTTCGTTTTTAAAATTTTATGAAGGGAAAGATGAAAACAATCCCTTCCCATTTTTAAAATTTTGTTTAGGAAATGGTGAAAATAATTCCTTCACAAAATCTTGAAAAATAGAAAAAAATTGAAAATAAGTCAACACTTTTATAAAAAAAAGTGGAAAATATTTTCTAAAACTAAACACGTATTTTTTTATAATCTTTTTATTTTTATCTAAATGCACCCATATGAAAGGTATTAGAGTAATGTTTTCAAACTCGTTTATATATTGTATCAACTGAAAATTGAATTCAATGCATAGGCTAAATTTTATGAGTGCATACTACTTTGGTCTTTTTTAGCTGTCATTTAAAAAAAATTGATCTATTAATTTTATTTGTCATTTTTACATGTTAATAAAAAATTTATTATTAATTTTTTCTAATTTTATCCTTCATACAATTTAAAACATAACATTACACTTGAGCTTATAAGTTAGTGGTTATTTTCTGCATATCTTACTGAACTCACGATGTCTTGTGTTTGACTTCTATTCCCCTTTCCTTGTCTTTGTTAAAAAAAAAATAAAATTAAAACATAACATTAATTGAGAAATTTAATGTAAGATTAATAAAATTAATTAATTAAATGTTAAAAATAAATAAGAGTATTTTAGTTAAGATGTTTTATAATTAAATGTTAGATTTTGAGTTTGTTAATCATTGTGCACACGACTAAAGTGAAAAAAAAAATCATAGGTAGTTATCAAGCTATTCGATTCGTCATTGAAATCACTATATTCCGAGAGCTATAGGGTAATATATATTGCATTTTTGAATTCCTAAAGCGTGAGCTACTTATCTCAACCTGCAAGCTATCATCCTTTCCTTGAGTCTTTCAATTTCGGTGTCTTGATTCGTTTATTTCAAAAACGTTGATGGTTCCAAACCCTCAATGTCAGTCAAGTGGGAAGATTCTTGTATTAGAGACACTTAGCACATTTTTATTACTATTTTCAGTAAATTATTATTTCTTTTCTTCTATTCCTTTGTATAGGTCATCTCCTACTCAGTTCTTTCACTTATCACAACAAGTGGGTTTTGCATATCAATATCTCTTAATCCTTTCTTGACAAAGCCCTTATTTAATAAGAAGAGTAATGTTATTTGTATATATATAAATAATAAATTTAAAATAGACATTTGAAAAAGAGAAACACAATATATTAGTCACATCTATTATGATAAAATATTTTGTATCTCTCTTGATGGAATCACTAGTATTTAAACCCTATTATTAGGAGCTTGACTAACATCCAGCCCGATCTAATTGAGGTCTTAGAAGGTAGTAGAGGTTTTCAACGAGAAATTTTTTTCATTTCTAGGGTTCAAATTCAAGATCTTTGATTAAAGGGTCAAATCATCTATTATCTAGTCCTATCCTACATTGCTATATTTTGTGTTTCTCTTAAATGTCCACTCTTAATGACCAAAAAAAAAAAAAAATCCCACTCTTGAATGTTGATATATATTAACCAAAAAAAAAAACAGTTCACTTAAAAAAAAATGGAAGCAAAAAATAGTCTATTTGGGCTTAGTTGTCCACGAATTCTGTATACATTACAACTCAATATAGCAGGACACACACTAATTGATATTTGATAGCAGTCTCGCAATTGCAAGCCTAATTAAATCAGTTCACGACAAGTATTTGGAATGTTTAGAGTCTACACTGAGCTCTAACAAATACTACTGAAATCAGTAATGGCAAAAGTTCATAATCTAAGAGTTAGAGCAGAACTACTAGGTATTAGTAGCAGCAATTCTACATTCTCTCTTGATTATTTGACTGTTTTAGGCTGCAAGTGGAAATCAAATGGCATATGCAAATTGAATCCCTTGTGATATTGTCAAATCCATTGGCCGTGCATGTTTCTCACTCCTTCGAGTGCCAAATGCTGTTGCTGTTAAAAACAACAATAAAAAGAGAACAATTAACAGCAGTTTTGGCCGATGGTTCATGAGTATTCCAAATTTTGAGGATCATATACTTATATAGTTTCCTTGATTGAATAAATGAAAGTTATAAACAATTAAATAGCACGTAAAAGTAACATCAAAAACAAACTTATGTTAAAAGTATACACGTTTAGGGCTAACTTGCCATATATGCTTCACATATGTTGCCAAATTCAGCTTTTTACAGATTTTTTTATTAAAAAAATTGCAATTATTTAATAGCTGAAATTGTGTCTGTGATCGGACCGGTGTCTTATAATGTATATAGTCAACTCAACTGAGTGAGAAAATGATTAGTTGTTATTGCCAACTGAAACTGTGGGCTGTTTCCTTGAAATAACCTAGGAGCAAAAAGAGTGGAGCATTTGCAATTATGATTACAAGTCTATCATTTCATCAGCATGTGTAAGTGTGTTTTATTAACCATATAGAACATGAATGATATAAGTAGTGGACACATTAATGCATATTCTGATTTTAATAAATAAAAAAAATACATATTCAGACTGCCACTTACCAGAAGTATATTGAGTTCCCTATTTTCCTCCTCCAAAATCTTGCCCTGGGTAGTATCAAAGGAATTGCAAGAGTCAGTATTCTTTTTTGATCATATACTACATATCAAGGGACTTCCAACGAGTTTGTTAAACATTTATTATATTCTTACGGGTATGTCATTTGAACATGCATTTTCAACATCATTCAGAGACACATTGCATGAAATATAAGTTAAAATGCACTCAAGTATTTTTTTTTTTTATTGTTTCTATTTCAAACCTAAGTCATGGGGTGTCTGCATGATGTCTATTTTTCTATGCACAATCAACGTTCTCTACTTTTATAAATCCAGGAAAAAGTCCACATACGTTTCTCTTGAACATCCTGTGCACTTCCATCTGTCGCAGAAAAAAAAATTAAAGAAAAGGTCTGAGATAAAAATTTGTTTAATTTTCGCTAACCAATATTGATGTAAAAGAAATAAGTTAAAAGAAAAACCTTTTTCTCACGGACTCCATTGAGGCCCTTTTCAAGGGCATCCTCTAGGGCCATCAGCTCTTTGTAATTCAGTGAGGTAATGTCCTCCCCCTTCAAGTGCCTGGAACACACACACACACACACACATATATATATATAAGAGATTATGTTCAGTGATAGCTAGGGCAATAATTAATCGAGGTGCAATGTTTGTGTATATACCTGAGCTCAATTTGCATGCTATCATTCTCTTTCTTGATTCTATCAATTTCATTGCTGAGGTTCTGTGAGTTCAACAACATTAGTTATTGTAAATCTTGACATGCATTTTGTCGCCGAAAAAAGGACACAAATTAAAATGAGCGAGGAGGAAAGAAAATCCTAATTAAAAAAAAAATTAATATTTTTATTTAGATCTGGCACGAAAAGCTGGTTTGCAATGTAAGTCAAGAAAATTTCAGTATCAAGAGAGAGATTCATCGACCGTGTAGATACGGGAGACATTTGTTTCATCTTTTTAAACGCTTCCTGCAAACTCCTACCCGTTCAGCTTTTGAAACTTTTGCAAAGAAAAGGAAGCCAGTGAATATTGTTTTATAGCCAGATCTGTTCATATAGACATATGTTGTTCTTATTGTTCATGCCTCCTTTTTTGTCAATAAAATGTTATACGACAATATAATATAATACTCAGATATAGATAGGGGGCAAGAGTACATGTTCCAAATGTAGATCTACTCAGAGAATTACTGGTTCATGCTCCTGAACATATTTTTAGCAAAAGAACTACCATGTCATTTTTTTCTTGGGACAAATGAAGCAAATTAAAACTATTATTTATTTATTTATTTTCAAATAAATAAACCTACCTCATGCTTAGCGTCCCAGAGCGTCTTCCCAGAGGCTCTCTGGTATCTGTCCAGGATGTCGATCAACCTTCACCAACAAAGGGATCCAAACCCCAGAGAAAGGAAATAAAGAAAAGTTTATTTTTCAGCACTTGAACTCTTCTTGATGAAACAAAGCATGGAAAACTAGAAAAAAAAAATGAAAAATAAAGGTTCAAATATCAAAGAAGAAAGAACAAGAAAGAATATATCCTTACGTGGTGGAGGGGCTGATGTATTCATGCATCTTTCCAGATGCACCAAAGATGATAAGGGAAACTTGTGCATCACATAGAACACTAATTTCTTTTGCCTTCTTTAGGATCCCATTCTTCCTCTTTGAGTAGGTAACTTGCCTGTTGCTTGAGTTCTCAATCCTCTTGATCTCAATCTTACCCCTCCCCATCTCTCACACACACACACACTCTTTCTCTTCCTCTTCTTTTTCCTCTCCTTTTTCTTCTCTTCTTTTCTTTGTGTCTTTTGTCTTCTTAATTGCATGTGAAATGGAGAAGTAGTAGTGGGAAGATAAAGAGGGCATATAGCAAGAAAAGTAATAGCGGAGCATTCCATTATGGGTTTGTGGGTGATCAACTTTCTGAGTGGCACAGAAAGGAAGGGCTTGTTTAGGGGCTTATGACAAAGCCAATTCAACTGCTTTTACTTCATGTTTTAATTTGGCTTTGTGATTTCGTTTAAACTTGTGAGCCATCTTCTTAACCCTTGGTTTCTTTATGCATCTCTCTAGGTCATTTAATTGGAATGGTTTTGAGGATTATTTTCCATTTTTTAGGGTGTGCTTAATTAAAGCAAGGTTTGGTGCATGTTTTGGAGGATACATTGGTGTTTAACTTGTATTGGTGTCTGTGATTAACTTTTCTAGGGTTTGAATGACGGGTAACTAGTTATGGACTAATGGTGTAATGCATGGTTGCTCAACCATCAAATCAAAAGGAAAGGGCTATTCATTTATTCCCATCGTATGAGCAAGGAATAAAGCTCTTTAGAGTAAGGTGTGAAAGGGCATAGGAAAAAACAATTCAAATGTTCCAACCACAATGGAAAATGAGAAGTGTCTCAAGCTAATCCATCAAACAGGAAGACCAAAGATATCATGATTTTGAGTTTGGATCTACGAGAGGAGCCTCTGATTTGAAAGATCCGTACGTAAGTTGTGGTTGGTAGAAACTGCAACCCTCAAATCACTAGCTGTGGCTGGAAAATTGCATGACGTGACAAACACGAGGAAGAAGCCATGTTATAATCCAACTAGCTATGTTAATCGCATTCTTCCCCATGTCAATTAAGAAAAGTGATTAAGTAAATCTTAATCATTGAATTTTATATGAATAATAAGATTGAAATATAAAATTATGTACTTTTCTAAAATGGTTATATAATTTATAATTTAATTTTGATGTATTCTTAGTATAAAAAATTTTATACAGATATTTAAAAGTCATATAAATAGAATTATATGATTGAATGATAGTATAAATTTTTTTGATACTGATAATATATCAAAATTAATCTCTATAATTCAATGATTAAAATTTATTTATCTCGTATAAAAATAGGCAAATAGACCTTTCACTTGATAGGCGCCATACATGATTATTGTATGATGAACTTGTTCGACATTCTTCTCATTATATTATATAAATTGTAAATCATATCATAAAATTAATATTCAATTTTTACATGATAATATCACGCATACATCAGTTTGCTAAATTTTTGTTGCCTAGACCCTATGTATAGTTGACACAAATTTCCTTTTGTATAAAGAAATGCTTTTATCCTCCATGGAGTAAAAGTATTGTATTCCATAAAGCTAGATTAACCTTTGATTATAGATGAGAGAAGAGAGAGAATAGGAAAAAGAAAAGAAATCAATAATGAAAATAGCTTTATGGAATACAATACTTTTACCCTATAGAGGATAAAAGCATTTATCTTTCGCATAATCTAAAGATTTATTGTCTGTTTCTCATGGGTCAAGGCTTTGACGAGTCTCATTGGTTATAGTTAGGTAACCTGAAATTTTAATTTTCAATATTGCAAATAATCAATATTATATAATAAGCTATTTGCTAATGTGGATCTTCTTCAGATTCGCTAGAACTTCGTTCTTCTCTCCACACATTTGTTTGTTCCATATATTTTCCATCAATTGCATCAATAGAAAAGAAAAAATGTATTATATCAAGTTAAGAAAAATCTTCTAAAGCACTCACTATAGTTTATCACAGCCCTTAGCATGCTATTTGAATCATAAAAGCATTGCCAACTAGATAAGATGATTGGCTTATGGTTTGTAAATCATGATTGGAGCCAATGAAAAAGTAATTTTTTTTCCTCAGCTTAAACTATTGTTTAAGACTAAAAATTATATTAAAATATACTAAACTTGATTTTGTCAAACATATTATTGATTAGAGTTGAAATTTCTTTTTGGGAGACCCTTACTTCCTTTAAGGATCTCAGTTGGGTTGGACTGAATTAGTTGGATCCCTGAAAATATGATCCGGATACCAATAGTTCCATCGAGATAAAAAAAAAATAAAGAAAGAACTGAGTTGAAACTTTTAGTTTTTAACCTTCAAGCCATGATTTTGGTTTTCAGAACGCCAAAATAGGCAAGCACAAATTCTCCACGTAGCCATAGACATGTTCCATATCAATATCAAGAGGTGGTTCAGGAGTCTTGCTTGTTGCGGTGCAGTGACCAATCGCCGATGGAGAGGGCAGTCAAACCCATAGGAAGAGGTTTTATGAGATGTTGGGATGGAAGTGGCAGGCTACAGCCAATGCCAACCCTACTTCATACAATATAGACTGCCCTTTTCTTGTTGCATTTTTTCGACCCCTTCAAGTTCAACTCTTCCAAGTCAGTTTTCAGGAAGCTGTTCATGTTACAATTCCCATGTGTGTATGGGAAAATTCTAATTTCAGGAGTCCAATTTGAATATTGTAAATAACCTAACACTATATCTATAGTCTCTACTCTATGCAGGCAAATGCAGGCTAGGAGGTCAGGCATTGTACTCAAGGATAGTTGACTACTACCACTGTAGCATCCACGGTATGACCTGAGGAATAAGGAAATGTTCTCTTCTCCTTTTTGCATGCAACAATTTCACCATCTGAAAGCTGCATTAATGCATCCCATAGATTAGATTACAGCATGGTGTCGTCCATCCCATGTTTACTTGTGATTCTGTATCGGTAGGCCTGGAGTGGTAAGGGCTGCAAACATAGGCAGGCCCTAAAAGGGAAGGAATTGAATCGGAGTGATTCTCGTTGTACTTGTACCCAAGTAATGATCTTATAGTACTACTCTCACCTTTGACCAAAAGAAAAGGACCAGTTTTCACAATTAACTGTTGGGCACTGTTGAGGATTAAAGACTTAAGAAGTTCCATTGTTTTGTATTCTCTTCAAACGAAATTATTTGTTTGATCTTGCGAAATTGATATTGAGAAGTTGTTGAAATGTAGGTAAAGAGGCTGAAGATAGCCATCGTATTTGTGAATGAAGAAAGCAACACTTGTTCTTACGTGTGTGTGTGTGTGATTGTGTGTATCCTATATGTGTTTGTGTTTACTCTATATGTGTATATATAAGAACAACTATCTCTCTATGTATTTTCATTTCCTTCTCCATTGTCCACCTTCCGACCGTTCACCACATCTAACAAGCACAACCTTAGAATCAATGGTGTGAACCGTGATTGTGTTCATTAGAAGCTATATGCATCAGTGAAGAAACAAAAACATTATTTTCTTCACTCATAAATAGAGGGAACATTCAACTGCATGTCATAACAATATATTGGCATATCAATCTCGTAGATCACTGGATTCCAACAACTGCACCTCTAACAAGTTACAACAGAATATATACAAGATCAAGCGGCTTGCACACAATTTCAAAAATGGAAGGTTACATAATATTTTATGCCTAATTCCTGTATACTTGTGCCCTTGCTCAACCTCCCTACCATGCCGTGTATCAATAGCCATAAGGCAGCCCTTGAATGCGTACTTAATCAAAACCAATTGGAAATGCTGAAGTCTCTTAGCTTTCTAAGATGCCTCTCCATTTCTTGTCTGGAATTGATCCACTCTTCCCTTTCTATGACAGTTGTTGGATCATCTTTTTCACTCTGCACATAAAATGGCAAGTCAGCTCTGGTTGTAATGTTAGAGATAAATAACAAATGAATCAGGAAAGGAATACTCACTGCGTGTATCACTTTGAAGGAGTTCCCACGATCAGCTATAACAAGCAAGTCACTCTTTCTGTCTCTATTTCTCCCTCCAGGAGCAGTTACCTACAGAAGGCATATTGATCATTGGTATAAATACTAGCGCCACAGACAACTTCAGATTGACTTACAATTATCCATATTAATTAATGATGCCTTCCTCACCAAGATATGTGAGGATGCAGGGAGAGAAGAATAATAGGATTCCTTGTAAACCAAAAGAAAAAGAATAATAATAATATTCCTGTGTTTATCAGAAGCCCTACTTAAATAACTGTAAGCCACAAGTACAACAATCAACCAAGGCAAAGAAATTCAATCAGGGTAATGAGTTGATTAAGTTTCAACACAATCTACCTGAATTCTCAGTCTTTGTTGGATTCTTTTCTTTTTTCAGACAGTAAGATGCAAATGAGAAGCAAAGTCATTACCATAATCAATCAGAACAACCATCAGTTTTCAGAGACGTTCTTCGAAAATAGTTTACCAGAGGTGGAAAATTTCTAATTGCAAAAATTCTAAATTGCATGTAATAAGTATACAAAATAAAAGCTAGACACTAAAGTTGGAAAATTTATGGAGTTATCATGCTTATTGCAGTGTGAGAAATCATAGCAATCAACAAAACCAACATACAAAGTTGCATCCATAATATCCATCTCGATTCTCAGCTAGAAATATACAGAGGTGGGTGATAAACAGGATTTGTTAGCTTGCACCAGTAGTCTAGGGCCTAAAGTTTGGGCAGAGGTCCTCATATATAGCACTTCTAAGGGCCATAGTAATATTCTAGAGCAATTCATAAGAATATTAATCTTAAACGCTGGTGCACCTTCCATTAATTCATTGTCTAGGTCTCACAAAGAAGCCGTGTAAATAATAAAAGTAATATAAATTCAAGGCTGAAAAAACGTTGAATAGGGAAGGAAACAAGTATTGCAACAAGAAGGAGAAAATTTTTGCAAGCAACTACACTGAGAATCAACAAGCTATTCTTTACCACAACTTTAGCTCTCGTAATTGACTTAGTTTTGGAATCAATAACATAAATCTCCTCGAAATCTAGCAGAAACTCTGGGTCACCCTGCCTTCGATTTTTGTAGTGTTTGGTCAAGTACACCTGTAACAGGAAAGAAGACTGATGAGGGAGACATCTCCAGCAAAGAAGGAAATCCACTCAGCAACTATGTTAGTCTCTTGTTTTGCCAATTCTTGGACTTTATGCTGTAAATTTGTAACAAGTTTGCCATATAAACTTACTAAAGTCTTTCTCCCTCACTTATAAAATCTTATCAGTGCAATTATCCATTGGCGTAATGCCTTAAAACACAAAAAAGAAACCAGCATATGCTTTAAAATACTAGTTATTGATTTCCAGTTTCTCAGAGAATGATAATCATTAACAACAAGAAGATTCATTAATACAATCAATCGTTCAGAATACCCCAAGGCCCCAGGGAAAGATACTTTGTCAGTAATTGATCAAGCTCATACACATGGCAGGGCTAATTTCACTTATCTCAACCTCTGTTACCTAGAAGTGGGAAATACAAGTCCAGCTCTTTGCCTGACTGGATCCCATACAAGGACTGCTCAGCAATATTTCATAACTCCTGAGACAAACTCAAAGCATGTAATCTTTGAAGCAGTTACCTTTACTCTTCCTTTAATAAGGTGTCCATTTTACATCACAAACTTTTTATACATTTTGCTATTAAGTATTAACATCTTAGACTTGATCCAATTGAAAGACAAAATTGTAAGAAAACAGCAATTGGCACATGACTTACAGCCTCAAATACAACAGTTGACCATACCTTCCAGATCTCCCTCTCAGTTTTATATAAAGGATCTCGAGGAGCATCAATAGGCGGCTCTGTCACATTGTAGCATCCATAATCACTAATTGCACATCTAATGTACTGCAAATTTTGAAAAAAAGAAAGCAACCGTCAACATGAAGTAATATATGAATATTTAGAGAAAGAAAAGAATAGCAAACAAATTGAATGGAATGAAATCACTCTACATATATATTATGAACTGCGGATTCCTCCATCTCATAATGCAACATGACACCCATAAACAGAGAGAAGCACTTTTACTATTGAAATGAAAGAGAGATTAAACAAAAGAAAAAAAACCCTATAATAGGATTAGTTGAAGCAACATTTATAGCCTAAAGCTCAATGAGCATTAGGCATGTTTGGAAAGAGATTATTTTGAGGATATAACCCTTTTTTTTTTTTCAAAAAAACTGTCTCAGCTATTCTAAACCCAGAATAGGCTACTCCAGACACACACTAGAATTCCCCTAGACTTATAATAAAATTGCTACATTACCATGTTCGAAGAGTTAAGAAATTATAGTGACATTGAAGCATTTAGTACCTTCTGAGGCAGCGGAGCAAGAACCTTTGGGATTGAATAAACGTCTGTATCTGGAGGAGTCACATACATCTGCAATACCACAAAAAAAAAACAGTTCACAACACTAACTAACTAACTACCTAACTAACTAACTAACTAACAAACTAACCTCCCTGAAATCATAGACATCGTTGTCAGGGTCAGGGGGCTTCCTTATGAAGAAGTCGCAATCGGCCAAGCTTATCTTGTGGAACTCGTCCTCGTTGATCCTGTAATCCACCACCGTCTCGGAGTCCCACCCCTGCGTCGACACGAAGCTCTTGCTCTGCACCATGGCGATGTCCTCGTCGGCGGCGGCGGCCAGGGGTTCGTACTCGATGTCCAAGTCCTTCTTGTTGTCGACCTCTTCGAGTTCTTCCTCGTCCATCTCGTAGTCGTCGAGGCCGGCGGCGTCGGCGTCACCGTCGTCGACGCGGGTCAAGAAGGGGTTGGCTCTTGAACGGAGGAGAAGAGAATAAGGGTTGAAGAAGGTGGATTTGGGTTTGAAGGAGAACGAGGATGTGGGTGAAGAGGTGAAGGTTGGGAACTTTGGAGAGAGGAAGGGTAATGGTGTGAGGAGGAGGAAGGTGGAGGTGGTAGTCATGGGTGGTTTTGAGTGAGCGAGTGACAAGTGAAGACAGTGTTGGGAGTGTTGCAGTTAACAGTGGAAAGAGAAGAATGTTGGAAGTGGATTAGATTAGGCTGCGATGCTTATGCGATGCAGGTCCGACAAGTGCTTTCAAATTTGGTAAACGGGGTCTTATTTTTACACACGATTTCAGACCTCATTACAAGATTTGAAAAATTATTTTATTTTACCTCCACAGGTTTGATTTTAGCATCGGCAATCTTGTTTAATTATTGCGTGTACTTAAATATAGGTAACCCTCTCATTTGCATTTTAGACTACAGTTTATCGTTTTAGGATGGATTAATTCTTTTATTATTAGACCAAATCTTAATTATTAGAGATTTGAAAAAAAATATATTAAAAATTGAGTTTAATTAGTATATATTGATAGTATAAAATAATTTTACACCGTTAATCAATAAAAATAGGGAAAAGTGAGAAATTATAGTGAATCCTTTATTATAATAAATAATTATTTATATAAATTGATATTTTTTATTATTTTTATTGATTGATAATATAATATTATTTTATATTATAGTACATTTAAATTAAATTCTTAAATATTACAAAATTTGTTTATATTATCAGTAAATTTGTTTATAAAAATTATATATTAATAATTAAAATTTTTGTCTATATCTAGTATTACAAAAATATGAATTTCAACATAATATTCACTAAGCATTTCTCTCACCCTAGCTTTGTTATGCTTTGTTTGGATGAGAGGAAAGAAATTGAAAGAAAAAAAGTTTAGAAGAAAGAAGTTGAGCAGAAAAAAAAATAATAAATTTATATATTTTATAGGTACATTTGGATGAAAGGAAATGAGAGAAAAAGAAAATGAAAGGAAAATAATTTTCTCTTATTTGTTTATGTAGAAAAGTGAAAGAAAAGAAAGAAATAATGCAGTCAAATGATAATTTTACCCTTATATTGTCGTAAAAGGTATTTCAACTATATTAAATAATATCAAATAAAAATTTTACTATTTTTAATTTAACAGTTTAAAATAATATCAATCTATTAAATTAAATTAATATTAATAAAAATAAATTATTTTAAATTATTTAAAATAGAACAAATATTTTTAATTAATCTAATATTTAAAACCTATTACTTAAAAATATGTTTTATCAAATAAATAATACTAAAAATATTATTCAACTATTATTTAAACTCTTAACATAGTACAAAAGAAAATCAAATTTTATGTAATACTTTGTTGAAAATAAAATATTTGTTTAAAATAAAATACTATTAACTAAAAAATTTTAAAATTTTATATAGCATATATTTTGGGTATTTTTTGGTATTTATTTTTAATAATATAATGATAGAGAAATTAAAATTATTTAGATAAAATTTTTAAAAGTATTATTTTCAAAAAGAGATCACACAACACCTTCAATAGTATTGTGCACTCTAAAATCCTCCCCATCATCTCATTCTCTTCTCTCTCTCTTTCTATGCACTTACAGTCTGTTTGTTTTAAGAGAAAATGAGAGGAGAGAAGTGTGAAGGAAAGAAAATGAACAAAAAATAAGATTTTCACCTCTTTGGTTTGCAAGGAAAATAAAAGGAAAAGAGAAAAGGGACGTGGGCCCCATCTTCAAAACTTTTCACTCTCTTTTGCGCAGAAAACTTAATGAAAGACGGTATAATACATCAATTGACATATATACCCCTAATTATAGATTAAAATATTATAATAATAACAAAGTTTTAATATTTATATTAAATTTATTTTTCTTAAATAATTAATTTTAAAATAAATTTTATAATTTAAATATTAATAAACCAAATTAATTATTAATAATATTATAAGATTGTTTATTTATTTAATTTATAAAAATGTTTAAAAATTAAATTAAAATATTATATTTATTTTTTATTATATAAGGATATATATGTCATTTTAATACAACTCTCATTTTCTTTCTTTTTATTTTTTCTTTATCCAAACACATAAAAAGAAAACATACTTTTCTCTTTATTTTCTTTTCTTTTTATTTTCTTTCTTTTCATTTTCTTTTCTCTTATTTTCTCTTCTCATCCAAACAACCCGTTAGCGTCTGTTTGAGGCGAGAAAAGCAAGAAGGGGAAACAAAAAATTCACCCCCATTTCCTAGAGTTTCCGCCCATAAGCGGAAAGGAAAAAAAATTATCACTATTCATAGGGCCCTACAGAATTTTAGATATTAGTCATCTTTTCCTTCTTAACTTTTCTCTCAAATCAAACAATGGAAATATACTTATTTCCTTCCTATTTCTTTTCTCTCCCTTTTCTTTCTTTCTAAATCACTTCAACCAAACACACCCTTAAGGATTTGATTACAAGTTTTTTGTTTAATTTAGAGACCTGATTATAAATTTTAAACTACATGGGCCTAGTTAAAAATTAAATAAAATTATAGGGACTTGTAGAGTAATTAAATCTTCAAAATAGAGTTACCTTTTTCATTTCACAGGTTATCTTGATTATAGCAATTAATACTCCTCCCAATACAAAATATGAGAAAAGCAAATGATAAAATTATTAAATGCACACAAAACCTTGTTCAATATACTAAACAAAAACTAGTTGTCAATCAAAGCCAATAACGAACAATCATCCAACGCCCACAACCCTAATAGGCGGCGCAAGTGGTGGTTAGTTTGAAAAGAGGAAAAACGAAGTTGTTTTGTCTCAAAACAATATTTTTTTTTTATTTGGTGCTTGATTGGCTTGCTTGGAGTTTTATTTATGATTTGGGGATATGTTTTATTTATTTTTTTGTTTGCAATTGATTTTGGTGGGACGTGAGTTCACATCCTTTAGTTTGGCTCTAGTTTGTTGCTTTGCTTGATTTTATTTTGGTTGTGAGTCGGGAGGAGATAGCAAGCCTGCACGATGGAGTTGGATGAGAAGAGAAGAGAGCATAAATAATTTTATGTTGAATAAAGGGTGGTAAGTGTATAAATATATTATCACAATTTGAACCTTTATATAAGATAGTATATGATGCACCATATTTGAGATGATACATCATAAAATGCGCACTGTACCATCAAACATTTTTGTAAAGATGATTAACTTTAGGAATTTAATTACAAATTTTTATTTAATATAGGGATTTGATTATAAATTTTAAATTATAGGAATCTAATTGAAAATTAAATGAAACTATATGGAGTTGCAGAGTAATTAAACCAATTTTTTATTAGTTATTTTGTTTACCATTCATCATGTATTCAAATAATGTCCGAAAATTTTGGGTAAAAATATATTATTCTTTGGAAAAATTAATGTAAATAGAGAAATAGTTACTTTTAAGGGATTTATATTGTTTAAATGTTTAAAAAAGAATTACATAAAATTTGTTTTAAAGAAAGATCACTAAATTTCATCTAATAAATACTTTTTTTTTAACTTGTAAATGGTTATGGCATATTAATGAATGGTCATTTGTTTTCAGTGAGTTGTTAGTCAAAAATTATTTTTGATATACTTTCAGTGTAAAGTGTTATAGAGTATAGACTTTTCAAGGACTTGTTAAAATAATTAGTCTCTTCCAATGACATAGTTACGTATAATTTAATGTTTGTGTTTAAATTGATAATGTATCAAAATTTAATCCTATTAATTATTGTAACAAATGTATATATTATGCACAAAAAATTAAATGCATATATTAAATATATAAAATTAGGAAAATGTGAATAATTTTGACTTTTTAATGGTTATTTGTTTCTTATTTTGTTGACAATAGAAATAAAACGTTTAATTAAATCCATTAAAATTTACAATAAATTTATAGATGACTAATATGGTTTTCTGAGTACTTTTTTGTTATTAATAAATGACAAAGAATTATAAATAAAATTATATATTAAAACTATGAAATTTATAACAAATTTTTTAATTGCTATTATTGCTTATTATTGAGTGGGTATTTATTCTAACTATAGATGATCCACCAATGCAGAAACCAAAAGTGGAATCCAAATTATGATACTGCAAGATTAAAAGATCAACCAAGTGAACCAAGTGAACATTACTTTGATTAAGAAAATTTTAATATTTTGGCTATATTTCTTTCACTATTTTTTCTCTCAGAATTTTTTTCTTTTAATTATTCCGTCAAAATTTGGGTGGAACGAGGGAATCTAAAAAGATTAATTTGGTGAAAAGAAAATTACTTATTTATACCTTATTATTTATGAAAATATCATA
This sequence comes from Pterocarpus macrocarpus, assembly GCA_031439585.1. Taxonomy (NCBI): domain Eukaryota; kingdom Viridiplantae; phylum Streptophyta; class Magnoliopsida; order Fabales; family Fabaceae; genus Pterocarpus; species Pterocarpus macrocarpus. The sequence goes on from CM062519.1 coordinate 10,456,330, forward strand.
GCAGCTTATGTTGATAGTGCAATTATCCGTGTTCATTCAATTCGTACCTTTACGTAAAAATATGAGTTATTGTGAAATTGTTAAGCAACACCTATTTTAATTGATATTTTTGAATTTGGATCCTCCAAAGTGAGGATTCTTATAAAATGAGAAAGTGAGGGATTAACAATCTTTGGATCAATAACTTTCATTATAAATGGGACCCCACTAAGTGATCAAAGGCTTGTTAACCCTTTACTTTCTCACTTTACAAACCTTCCCATTTTAAAGGATCTAAATCCAATATTTTTTTATTTGGAGTCCACTACAATTAAGTTTAATGTTATCAATTTGAATTGAATTGGTTTAATCAATTTTAAAAAAAAAATTAAATTTAAACAATTATAAAATAAAAAATTTAAGTCAATAAAAATGAATAAATAAAAATATAAAAATAATTTATTTAATATATATAAAATAATATTTAAGTGATAATGACAAATAAATAAAAAAATTATATGATACTTAAAATTGTTATAAGTAAAAATATAAATTTAAAAGTAAAAAATAATTTATATAGTGTTACGATTTACTTTATAGGTTGAATAGCAAATGGGCTGGATAATGGGACCTAAGATTTAGGTCAGAAATCTCGACCCACTATGACCCTCATCCATGAAACTAAACTAGAAATCGAGGGATTCTGTCTTATTACTTGAAGAGATATTCTAAATCAGTTAAAGGAGGGAGAATCTCATAAAGAGAGAAGATAATCTCTCCTATTTAAATTTCGATATCTCTCCATAAATAGCCTTATGAACAAATAATACAAGTATACATACTTTTCTATTTATAAAATATCACTTGACCCGTATTAACTTAAGTATCGGAGTCTTTATAAATACACCCCTACCGGCTAGGAGCAAGGATCAACGGTAGTTTGGTATTTTCTACGCTATATCTGAGACCAAGTAATTTCCATCTCAATTTTCTAGTTTCAAACATATATAATATAATTTAATTTGAATTGGATTGAATTAATTTTAAAAATTAAATTTAAAATATAATCTAATCTAATTGATCTTTGAAAAATAAAAAACAATTTAATAAAAACTTTTTTATTGTTGATATTTTTTATTTTTTAAATCAATTTAACAAATTTAATTGAATTGAATTGTATTCGAATATCCTAGTGACTCTTTTTTTTTTTCTTCCTTCTCGATGCGAATATCCTTGTGACTCTTATGGTCACTTCAACGTGATACTCTGATGAGTAGAAAAAACATTTTTATCTTTTCCAGATGGTTTCTCCCGGAGCCAGGAGAAGAGGATAAGATTTTTGTTGGGCAAAGGTCCAACAAAAGAAACAAGCTCGAATGCACTGGCTCATTTAACGACACTTCCGAAAGATCTTTTTATTTTTTATTTTATAAACAGTAAAATTTTAAATTGCTCTTGAAAAAATCGGGATATTAATTTAATTTTTAAAAGAATCTAGACATTAATTAATTTCATAAAAAATTTATAATATCAATTTGATTATCAAAAGATTAAAATTTATTTTAGATTAATTTAAAATTAATGTCACAAAATTTTTAAAAGTTAAATCGATGTCATAATTTTTTTGAAAATCAAATTGATGTCACACAGCTCTTTTGAAAACTGATTTAAGATTTTATTCTTTTTTTAAGGGAATTTCTCCAATACTTTATAAAATTCAAAGATATTATACCCTTTAATTATTTTAATTAAAAATTTATTACATATTTTATTAACTTAAATTACTAAATTTTTAAGAGTTTAATTGGTATATACTGATAATATAAAATTATTTTATACTGTTAATCAATAGAAATAGGGGAAAGTGAGAAATTATAGTGGACCTCTCATTATAATGGGTAGTTATTTATATGAGTTGGCACTTTTCACTATTTCTATTGACTGACAGTATAAAATTATTTTATATGATCAGTATATTTAAATTAAATTAAATTTTTAAAATTATTTTTAATTATATTTAAAATCTATTAAATTTCTTATTAAATCATAATAGTTGATTACAAAAGATATCAATACCGTTATAAAAGTAAAAGTACAGAAGAACATCTGATATTTTAAATAAATTTAATTTAATTCAATAAAAATAATAAAAAATATTAATTTATATAAATAATTATCTATTATAATAAAAATTTATTATAATTTTTTATTTTTTAATATTTTTATTAATTGATAATATAGAATTATTTTATATTAAATTCATTTTAAATTCACACTTGTGGTCAACCGCCGGAGTACCGTCTCGGAAGCTCAATCTGAACTGAATCCCGCGGAATGCGGGACACCTTCTCGTTGGATCAAGTCAGAATCTAGTGTGGACAATGACCCGGCCCATACGGAAACCCGCCCCACTTTCCCTTTTCCCTCCCCGGCTTTTTTCTCGGGAAAATAAATCAAGACCAGCAATATTTACGCCCAAACTCGAATTGCAGTTACACACTCCATTTATTTATTTATATTTATATCTAATTATATTTATCCTCATTTTATTTTCGTTAATTAATTTCGGAATCCCGCGCAATCCCTCTCCCGAAGCCAATTCCCCTTGTTCTCCGCCCTAGGGCTTACTCACTGTTTTCCTATTCCTTCCTCGCATGTAATTGCTCGCACCCTAATTCTAGAACCTTCTTACGCCGGTAACTTGATTTGCCTCCGGCGATGGCGGAGGAGAAGCGGCCGTCGTCGTCGTTCGTCAAGAAGGGCGACCGCATGATTTTCTCGGTGGACCTCCGCCCGGGAGAGACCACCATCGTGTCGTGGAAGAAGCTCCTCAAGGACGCTAACAAAACTAACAATGGATCCTCCTCTTCCGAAAACCCCAACCTCGATTCCAGAATCGCTCCGGTTAGTCTCTCTTTTCCATCTCAATCGTGAATTTTTTTCTTTCGAGGATATAATTTTAATACATTGTTAAATTCACATGCTGGATAACTGTTGATTTCTTTTTTTCTTGGACCGTGATGCTTAGCATTGTGGTGCGTGTGATTTTTTGGAATGACGGCGGGTTTTGTGACATCGAATTTTGTTATTACGTTGATCATGGAGTCTAGGTTATTGTTATTTTGAAATTGCATGTGGTGATATGCTTCACTGTTTTCACTAGTCTCTGGTAATCTTTTTCAGGTGCAACCTGATGAAATTGAAGGAAAAGATCAGCCAAACCGTTTCAGTGCTGTGATAGAGAAGATTGAACGCCTTTACATGGTATATGTATATTGCTTATGGAGATTGTTACGCTATGCTCTGTGTCAGCGTTAGTTAGTTCTTTAAACCGTTGATTCATGTTGTGGTTGTGTGTTTGAGTATTAATTTGTAGGTTGTGTATTGTTAATATATGAGATGCTGAATCAATTTGCAGGGTAAGGATAGTAGTGATGACGAGGATATGCTTGATGTCCCTGATGATGATCAGTATGATACTGAAGACTCTTTCATTGATGATGCTGAGCTGGTTGGTATCTCTGTATAATGTTTGGGTTTGTTTATGACCCTCATGATAGTTGATTACCAACAGGAATAGTAGTCTTCTGTTGGGCTTTTCTACTTCTATATTACTTTCTTATGTTACAGGATGAATATTTTGAGGTCGATAATTCTGCAATCAAACATGATGGGTTCTTCGTAAATAGGGGGAAATTGGAACGCATGTAAGTTTTGTTTTGTTTTGACTTTTTTTTTTTTTTTTTTTTTTCTTTTTTAAAAAAAAGAAACTGCTTTGAATATCTATTTTCTTCTTTCTTTGTAAACCACTTAGGTTAAAGCAAATCATAGAAAGGTTTCTTTACAAATTACATAATTGCTGATCTTGTATCACTGGTGAGGTTGGTCTATTGTCATCATTTTATTGTACTTGCTGCCAAATAACGGCTATTTTAGTCAGCTCAAACCTTGAAGTGTTCATCAGTTACAACTTTTTTTCATTTTTGTTTGTTACTTTTTTTATTTATTCCAATCAACATGCTTGTCTTTATTTGATAATCTGGTGTTGTTGGTTTTTTCTTCGTGTTCCTGACAATATTTTTTATTTTTAACATTATTTTTGTAGCTTAGGTAAATATTCTTTGACACTTGTCCATATTATTCTGATTTATGAATACATTTAATTGAGTATTGGAGTAATAAATTGGGTCCAACAAATGATTAATTATTCTTTCTGATTTTCCCTTTTCCCCCCCTTCTATATTACCAGAAATGAACCTCTGGTATTACCTAACCAACAACCAAAAAAAAGGCGCAGAAAAGATATATTGAAGAATCTTGGTGAAAATAATGATGAGCATGTATCAAATAAACAAGGGAAACCGGGCAAGCCAGCATCAGCATCTGGAAAAGCAGCTTCACTACAGGCAAAGAATACACTTAGTTCCTCAAAGAATTTGGTTGCACCTGGTGAAACTTATGAAGGCTTGAAACTTCAGAATCAATCTGATGTCCCTGGAATTAGTTCTAAAAAGAAAACTGCTGATACTAAACCTGTAGTGGGCCCTTCTGTCTCTTTGAAAATATCAAATGATGATGTTCCTGCTTCTGTTACAGAAGCAAAAGATGCTGACAAGCACAAGAAAGGAGTTTTTCAATCTAAGAACATAAGTGATAAATATAAAGATGCAAGTGGCTTGCTTGATGCATCTCATCAGAAGTACTATGAGAAAGGTGCTCATGTACATTCTAAACCCCAACCTGGAAGACCATCAAGTAATATTGATGATTTGGACAATACAAGTCGGTCAAGAGAAAAAAATGGCATGCGTGAATTGCCGGATCTTAACTTGTCTGCAGGAAAGTCTGCTATGCAAACATTGGTAAGTTTTCATTTCTTTTGCTTTTCTGTTGTCTTCCTATTTTAATTTCGATTTGATAAATGATTTAAAGAAGCAAGTGATACCAAAACTAGGGGTACTCTGCACTGGAGTGCTTTCATCAATTCTCTTTTGGTTTTTGATATTAAACAAATGGGTTCTCCCACTCAAAGTCTCAGGCCTTAAGCTTCCCATGATGCATTCAGCAACTGACTTTGATATTAAGCATATTCTTTATAGAACCAATTTCCATTGCGATTAAGAGGTCAAGTCCTATGATGAGGGTTTACATGCTGTGTGCCAGATGAAGTGAGTGTTGAATTTCCCAGCTGTCTGTCCATTTTGCAAGAAGAACAACAATCACATGGAAGATGTTATGTAGGTGTTAAGAATGAATTCTTAGTTTTGTAGCTTAATTGCTTCAAGTCAGTGCTTTGGCTAGCTATCGTGGTTGTCATGAGGCATCCCTTCTCATTTAAAATGATAAAAGGAATTGGAAGGGCAAGTAAACTATCCTTATGACATGCTTTTGGTTACTGTGAATAGCGACAATGAAAGTTGTGAAAAACTGAAAATGGAATCTATCTAAGAAACTATATTTATTCAATTAGTTCCTGTCTTACTCATGAGCTTGTTTGAATGTTATGCAGAAATCTGAATACATGCTCAAGAAAGATGGTTCTAGTGCTAGGCCAAAAATTTCAATGCTTGAAAAGGCTATTCGTGAATTAGAGAAAATGGTTGCAGAATGTAAGTTTTGAAATTGTTGTGAAGTTCACATTACTTATGGATAGAAAAATGTGGGAATTTTGTTGCTAATGCTATGCTTTGCTTTTCTTTCGTTTTGTTCCTTTCAAACAATATGACAGCAAGGCCACCTGCAGTGGAAAACCAGGAGGCTGATGCTACATCCCAGGCAGTCAAAAGGAGGTTGCCTAGAGAAATAAAGCTAAAGCTTGCTAAAGTTGCTAGATTAGCGGTACTGGCATATGCTGCTTTCTTGATTTGATGCTTATAGAGATATATGCAATATTTTTTTTTTTTCAGTCACGGGCTTGGAACATTGTAATTTAACTGTATGTTTTTGTTGCAGCAGTCAAGCCAAGGGAAAGTATCAAAGGAGTTAATTAACCGTCTTAATGGTATTCTTGGGCACCTGATCCAGCTTAGAACATTAAAGGTATTGCTGCTGTTAAATATAAACAGTATGCTTTAGTGTTATTTCTGTCAGTCTCCGACTTTAGCCATTTTTGGATGAGGAGAGAAATTTGAGAGAAGAGAAAATAGGTGGAAAGGAAATGAAAGTTGTGTAAAAAAAACTAACAGAAAAAATGATGATGTAAAATGACATATATTTTGTTATTTTATATATATATATATATATATATATATATATATATATATATATATATATATGAGATCAAATAATATTTTTCTATTTTATTTTATATCTTTAAATTAAATATATTTTTATATTATTAATAGATACATTTTATTATAAACATTAATATATTATAAATAATTAAATTTTATATTAAAAATTAATTTAGAAATTAAATTATAAATTATGAGTTAAAATTTCAGCCCTACCCTCTGTTTCTTTTTCTTCCCACTCTGACCAACCCCCCCCCCCCCCACGCCAACAATCACACACACTCTTCTGTTCTCTTCTGCCTCCCCATCCTATCCTGATCCTCCCACCCCTTCCCATTACTTCCTGCTAAACCAGACAGAAATTATTGCTCGCAACCCCATCATGCTCATCCACAATTACCCACCCACCCTTGCCTTTAGTGTAACCCGGGTTTGGTTTCTTCATCTTCTGTTCAGTTGTTGAATTGCTGTGTTTGGAGTTTGTGTAGTGATTGTCTTTGCTGTAATTCATGATCCTGTTCATAGGAGAGATTTGCAGTGGAGAAGAGTTGGCCATTGGTCTAAGCACTTGGCTGAGAAACACGCACTAAGACAGTTAGAATTGTCATTTTTACTGTTTTCTCTCATTCTCTCCAGTTTTCTTTGGAGTGGAGAGGAGAAAAAGTTTTGTGAGTGCCCGTACCACATGGTTTTCTTTCCCTCAACCAAAGAGAGAAAGTTAAAAATCATTCCATTTGCTCCCCATTCATTTTCTTTACTCTCATTTTCGTCTGAACCAAACATTGGTTAATCTCCCTCCCCCGCTTTTAGCTGACAAATATAGTTAGATCCCAAAACTTATGTGAAGTTGAGACTTGAGTGTGATTGGTTTTGTCTCAAGTCACCTATCCTCCATTGCTGTGCATGTGCACAAATTTTGGTTAGTTTAATTATTAAGATTTAAGATTAATAATAATGGAGATATGCTTTGAGTGCCATTTTGACCTAATCACATGCACGTTTAGTTCAGATTGTGGATTGTGACTAACTTTTGTGACTTTCTGAAGGGAATGCTTCATTTTTTCTTTTCCTTGTTTTTGAGTACCTTTAATGTGGTATGACTATAGGCTACGACATTATCATCTCTACACAGCAGTACTTTTCCAATTTTAACGTCAATAAAAAATGTTATCTCTTTCAGAGTAAAATTTCCTTTACCTTGGTCATTTTAGTTGCGATAGTTATTGTAACTGTTCTTTGTTTCTAGTCATTGTGGTTTAGGCATGTTTAAATTCTGTTAATTCCTTAGACTATTTATCTTCTCATACAATGTTTCCTATTGCAGAGAAACTTAAAAATAATGATCAGTATGGGTCTGTCAGCAAAGCAGGAGAAAGATGATAGGTTTCAACAGATAAAGAAGGAAGTTGTTGATATGATTAAGATGCAGGCCCCAAGTCTGGAATCCAAGGTTTATACAGTTGCCCTTGCTATTATATTCCTTATCAAATATATGTAAACTGGCTTAGACAGTTAGACGTGTTTTGTTTTCATTTATATTCAATTCTTATGATCTCATTATGCCTCCAATAAATGTGCATGAGATAGCACAAATAAATTTTGTTTGTTGTATCTGTTGGCATCATGTGATATGCTCTTCAGTGGTCTTATGTTTTGCATATTCTCCATATTTCTTTAGCTTTGCTGGTCCGTCATTACTTTGTTTCCACATCATAATTCATACTATGCGATGCTTCCTGTCATTATCTTTATTGTGTGCTTCTCTTAAGTGGATCCCATGCAATTTTGTTTGCAATGCAAATGCTTGTTATGGCAAGCTTACTATTGGATCATTTTCTTGGAAAGGGATTTGATTGCTTCTAATTATGATACTCAATTGTGTCTTTTCTCTATAACTTTTTATTTTTGCACTGTATTTTAACAAATTTTCAGGATATTTTCAATCATATTCTTCCTTAATTGATGTTTTGTTTATTTAACTTGGGGTGGTGATTTTTTCCCCCTCCTTTCTGACATCAGCAACAGCAAAAAGCTGGAGTATCAGGTGATGTTCAAGAATTTGGTCCTGATGGAAAAGTGATAGCTAAAACGAAGTTTAGTATGGACACTGCATTGGAGGACAAGATTTGTGATCTCTATGACCTTTTTGTTGATGTACGAAGTTCAGCTATCAATACTTTGAAAATTCTGTTTGTTTATGAAAATCTCTCTTATTGAACTTTGTTTGCAATTGCTGTAGGGGTTGGATGAAAATGCAGGTCCACAAATCAGAAAGCTGTATGCTGAGGTGATTTGCATTTTTATAAATATCATATATCATATATCATGTGTAATGTGTTTATTTTTAACTTTCTGTTCCCTTGTCTTCAGCTTGCGGAATTATGGCCAAATGGTTACATGGACAACCATGGGATCAAACGTGGAATTTGCAGGGCAAAAGAGAGGCGCAAAGCACTGTACAACAGACATAAGGTATCCTTTAGCAGTGAATAATGATTTTTGATATTAGTGAACAATTTTTCAATTCTTACCCTCTCTCTAAATTAGACGCACAACAAAGAAAGAGCTTCATGTTGTCTGTGCTTGAGTCTAGACTGCTAATACCCACCTATGTGGCATTGCCGCATTGGAAATTACACATGCTTGGCGTAAAATGTCTGAGTGACTGAGTGGAGGAAGATGGAGGGCAAAGGAAGGTTTGAGGTAGACCTCCCTCATGTTTGAGAGTTTTATAGAAGTAGGGGAAGAACATGAGAGATTTTCATGTGATCCTCCAAATCCTTCCCTTATTCACTTTTATGAATATTTTAAAGTTCCCCCTACATTTGCATGTCGGGAGTGGTATGGAGCAAATCAATGGAAAAAGGAAGAGAGAAGCCAGAGAAGATAAGCCAAAGTGTCGCATTCTTTTTGGTGTCTCTGCATTGTACAAATTCAATATACTTTTCAAAGCAAGATAGCATGACTAAGGAACCAAATCATCTTATTTTTTTTATTAGAAAATTTATCTATACATACTTTCTTTATGCCTATAGGATAGGGAAAAACACTGAATAACCTAATTTATTGTGAAGAACACTATTTGATTCTTCATGATTTAAATGATATGAATTCATCTTGGCATTGGTATTATTAGAAGAGTGGAAGACCTTGCTTTTTGCTCATTTTGTGCACAGATGACAAGCAGGATCTGATATTTGTCAGCCCAATGTCCGTTTTTTAGTTGATTTTTTATCTCCTTGGTTTACTTGTGAATTATTAGGATCAGGAAAAAATTAAGAGGAAAAAGTTGTTGACACCTAAGCAAGAGGAGAATGTTCGACTTGATACTGGTTCAATTACTGCACAGCAGAATTCGCGAGAGAGAATAGCTCCAGAATCTAGCAGCCATGCTTTTACTTCAGTGAGCAAGCCAGTTTCTAATACAAGCACAAGTGTCCGGGTCCCCAGTCCTTCTATGAATGGTTTAAAGCAAGAAAAAGCAAAGGCAAGTTCTACCAGTTCCCTGGATGATGTCAGGGTTGCAGATGGTGCTTTTAAAAAAAAGAAGATAAAGAAAAAACCAGAACTTGAGTTGGAAGGAGGAGTACATTTTGGTCCCGAGAAGCTAGGCTCTTTGCAGGGTGAAGAAAGGCCCAAGTCCCAGAAGCAGTCCGCTGGTCTTCCCACTAAACCAAATCCTCAGCCAACATCTATGCCTGGTCTCGAACAGTCAAGCTACCATGATGTCAGCTAGGCCATTTGCATAACAGAACGCGTCATAGTTTTTTTTTTTTTTTCTCCTTCCCCAATAAATGATCTGTCCCCAGTCCTCCTTCGCAAATAGTTTCCTACTCATTGCTACCATTTTTGTAACTAGATGTTGCAGTTTTTCGAAATATAGATAGATTTGTTATTTGTTAATTGCTAATTTGCTATTAGTGATACTGGTGACAAACCGTTTTCTGGCCTCTATGCTTCTCTAGCATTTGTGCTTCTGTACTACGCATGCAATTTTGACGGTAAGCTAGAAAGGTGACTCATCTAGAATGCCTGGTGAGAAGAGAAGGTATGTTATGGTAGTAACCAATTTGGTTGCACTAGTAATAGCAGCTAACGTGTTGGCAAGCTTTTAATATTGTAAGAATCACGGTTGGGTTCAAAAAAATGAAACAATAATACAATATGAATACTAGTTCTTAAGGCACGGTGTTTTGAAGTTTTAACGATGTTGAACAAAGTTGTAACCTTAATTCTACTAGTCTATCACCATTTAAGTCAAATATTTGATCCAAAACAAATGATTATTGCTCTAAAAAATTTATTAATTATGATTTAATAATACATTATTTATATAAATTATTTTTATTAAACATTTTTAAATGAACTCATGTTTTGAAAATCTTTCAAATTTATAACATCATAGTATATTTAACAAGTTAAACATCACCTCTGTTTTCAAGGAAAAACAACAGTCATGTTTTTTTTAATAACCAGATTCATATGGGACATTTAATAACTTGTCCAATGATATTAGTGAAAATAGAAAAATGGACACAAAAAAAAATAAAAATAAAAAATACAGACAAACGCAAAGATAGCTCGTGGGCACGTAAACGTCACATCAACAAGGATCATTAGCGGCAACGTGCATCAAAATCATAGCTATCCATCCAGTCGACAACAAAACAGAGCATGTTGCCTCCTGCACCAGTACCACCACTTGCACCAAGCCCAACATTAGTAGTTTAATACAGAAACATTCCCGTTGCGATGAAAGATCCTCTTATTCCTATTCCTATTCGTTGGTGATCAATTCCCATTCCCATGGTGGCATGGCAATGGCATGTCTCTGCACGTGCCACCTCGCTTTCTCCGTCCCCATGAATCCCCCCACCGCACCTTCGCATCTCTGCTCCCTCAAACCTCCTCTGTCCCTCGCCAATGGCAAAACCTTCGCTTTCGGGTTCGAATTGCGGAGAAAGGGTACTAGCCGCAGAAACTTCATGTTCGTCGTCAGCGCCCAACTTTCCAAGCCATTTTCCTTAAACTTAGGATTGGACTCTCAGGTTTCAATTTCCTCAGCTAACTAAATTGTTCCTTGCTAAATTCATGATCTCTTCAATCTTCAATTTTCAAGTTCCAAAGTTTGACGAACCGGAACTTTAGTGTTTCCGGTTATTCATATGTTTTCTTTTTTTTAAAAAATCATGTTAATTTTGTGTGTGTCTGCTTTGAATACTTACGTTGGTTGTCTTCTTCAATTTTCTTCCTTTTCTTATTTTCGGTTTATATGCATAAATGAATTGACTATTGGAAGAGTTTCAATTCATAGATTGATAATTTTTTTTCTTTGCATTTTTTTTTTTTGAAAATTCTTTGATGCTTTTGTTTGTAGAGTTCGAATTCCATCCAATCCAATGATCCATCACAGTTGCCTTGGATGGGTCCAGTTCCGGGTGATATTGCTGAAGTGGAGGCATATTGTAGGATCTTTAGGAATTATGAAAGGCTTCATTCTGCATTAATGAATGCGTTATGTAACCCATTCACTGGCGAATGTAGTGTCTCCTATGAGGTTCCGCCGGATGAGAAACCGCTACTTGAAGATAAGATTGTTTCTGTCCTTGGATGTATGGTAGCCCTTGTGAACACTGGGAGGGAGGATGTTCTTTCTGGAAGGTCTTCGGTTATGACTCCGTTTCGTGCTGCAGAGGTTAGCACGATGGAGGACGCGCACCCGCCACTTGCTATTTTTAGGAGTGAGATGAAAAGGTGTTGTGAGAGTTTGCATGTGGCTCTTGAGAACTATTTAGTTCCTGATGACGGTCAAAGCTTGGAGGTGTGGAGGAAACTTCAGAGACTGAAGAATGTATGCTATGATTCTGGTTTTCCTCGCAGGGAAGATTATCCATATCCTGAACTCTTTGCAAATTGGAGTCCTGTATATATGTCTACTCCCAAAGAGGACACAGAATCTGGAGACTCTGAAGCAGCATTTTGGACAGGCGGGCAGGTAACTGAAGAAGGCCTAAAGTGGTTACTGGATAAGGGATATAAAACTATTATAGATCTCAGAGAAGAGACTGTAAAGGATAACTTCTATCATGAAGCTGTGAATGATGCTATTTCATCTGGAAAAATTGAATTGGTCAAAATCCCTGTTGAATTTAGGACAGCACCTACAATGGAACAGGTTGAGAGGTTTGCATCTTTTGTTTCAGATCGCAGCAAAAGGCCAATCTATCTTCACAGTAAGGAAGGAGTTTGGAGAACATCTGCCATGGTCTCCAGATGGAAGCAGTACATGACTCTCTTTGCATCACCATTTTTTTCTAATGAAGCATTTACTTCCGGTGATATGCCGTCAGATTATACAAATGGATCTAGAAAACTGCAGGACTCTTCAGTGACTGCTGAGAGATCCTCCTGGGGAAAGGATAACAATTTGTTGCAAGAGAGTTTGGGTGCAGCACAGTGTTCTGTTGGAACATTTAACAGAAATACATTTTCAAAGAAGGATATTGGAAAGACTCAAAGTAATGGGCCCTTAAGTGGAGTTACTCCTACTTCATCACAAGTGACTGCTGCTAATGGGGAAGCATCTTTTACAAGTTTCTCCAGCAAAACTATCCCTTTAGAAGCTCAAGTCCCTCCTTGTGACATCTTTTCCAAAAAAGAGATGTCCAGATTTTGGGGAAATAGGAAAATCTCAACACCCTCTTATTTCAATTATAAGGTTAAAAGGTTAGAACGCATGACAGATTCAAGGAACGTGCATACTGGAAGACTGCAGGAGGGAGTGATTATCAGCAATGGTGATAATCCCGTACCTAAAATTGTGGGTCCAGAAGGTGATAATCCTGTACCTAAAGTTGTGGGTCCAGAAAGTTCGAATGGGTCACCTCATGTGGACTATCCATCTGGAGCGCCCCAGATTACAGTTGATGGCAATTGGAAGTCAATGAATGGGAATACTTCCAGTTCTTTTTGGACAACAGTTAATGGGTTAACTGAAGGGGAAATGCATTACATGATTAATACCAATGTCTCTACCATTGTGAACAATGACATTGATAATGTCAAACTTAACTCTCAAGATGATGATGGTAAGGCTAGGTTAGCCTTACGTGATGAAGACTTGGGACTCATTGAAGGAGACATGTGTGCATCCTCAACAGGAGTTGTAAGGGTGCAATCAAGAAAGAAAGCTGAGATGTACCTAGTAAGAACTGATGGATTCTCTTGTGCCAGAGAAAAGGTGACTGAATCTTCTTTGGCCTTCACTCATCCTAGCACCCAGCAACAGATGCTTATGTGGAAATCTACACCAAAGACTGTGTTATTGCTGAAAAAGCCAGGGGAGCAACTCATGGAAGAAGCTAAAGAGGTAATTTTTCAGACTCTAAGAAGCATCTAAGATTCACTTTGGTTTTTAGTGGTCTAGACATCATAGTTTCTAACATTGACATTAAGGAACAAATTTGTGTTTTGGCATGGAGGGACAAGTAATGTTGTGGGGAGGGGAGAAGCATTGAGGTCAGGGTTCAAGGTAGTTGCCAGTTGCTGTACAAAGGTGCTGAACAGGAACAGCTTATTTTCACTCTTTCTTTTCTATTTTGCCATTTTATTAATAATGACTTCAGATTGTTGTTTGCAAGGTAGTGTTATTTATGTATAAAATTGATAATTAATCCTTAATAGTGTAAGTAAATTTTTTTCTCAAGATAATATATTACATTTGATAATTTAATAGTAACATTAATTGCATCAAGGGGTTGTAGCAGTAGTTTGCTCCTTTCACGTTGTCCAATTCTAAGGATTTTTCCTAATATAGAAGCTGGACGGCTGAATATCAACTAGTAAAAGTTGAATTCACAACATTTATCGGATTGTAGATGGAAACTATAAAAGATGGGTTGTTGGAACTGTCTGCACAGCATTCTTTTAGGGATGGCTGGATCTATATTTTTCATTACTAAGAATGCGCCAAAGACAGAGATGCTCGGTCTCTTCCTTGTGTAATAAAGAAGTGGAATTTAGTAATTGAGTCTTTAGGGTACTTGAGAACTGGGGAGTATAGTTCTGAGTCTTCTGACCTTTGAGTGGTATTCCAAGAAAAACTGGTAATTTTGTGATTCCTATGGAAACTTTATGAATATTTATTCTTGTTTTGTAATTAATTTGACTAAAATTCCTTCTCAGAAGAGTTTCTGTATCTAATCTGCAGGTTGCTTCTTTTCTGTATTACCAAGAGAAAATGAACGTTTTTGTGGAACCTGATGTGCATGATATATTTGCTAGAGTTCCTGGGTTTGGATTCATTCAGACCTTCTATATTCAAGATACTAGGTACTGGAGTTTGCAAGTTTATGTGCAGTAACTCCACTTTTCTTTTTACTTATACATAAGCTGTGCTTCATTAAAGGGTTGTTTAATGTATCTAATGCCGTTGATTCAGTGATCTACATGAGAAAGTAGATTTCGTGGCTTGTCTGGGAGGAGATGGGGTTATATTGCATGCTTCAAATCTATTCAGAGGTGCTGTTCCTCCTGTTGTGTCATTTAACCTTGGTTCCCTTGGTTTTCTGACTTCTCATAGTGTAAGCTTTTTCAAATCAATAATTTATTTCACCATAATGTAGGTATCTCTTTGGCCATTTGTTTGACTTCCATTCTGTTTCCTGTTTCTAGTTTGAAGACTACAGGCAGGACTTACGACAAGTCATCCATGGAAATAATACACGAGATGGCGTATACATCACTCTAAGAATGCGTCTCCGATGTGAAATTTTTCGTAAGGGTAAAGCAGTGCCTGGGAAAGTATTTGATATTCTCAATGAGGTTGTTGTTGATCGGGGTTCTAATCCATACCTTTCAAAGATTGAATGTTATGAACATGACAGACTGATAACCAAGGTAAGTTTTATTACATGTTTGTTTTTTGCATTCCAAATTTATATATATCTTTTATATCCTATGATTAGATCTGTCAGTGCTGTAAATTCCATATCTCTGGACACCATCACAAATCAGTGTCATGCCTTCTATATGTTGGTTGTCCTGTCTTTCAGGTACAAGGTGATGGAGTCATTGTGGCCACCCCTACTGGAAGCACTGCTTATTCTACAGCTGCTGGAGGTTCCATGGTAAGCTTGTGCTAGAGTTTGTTAGGAGCGTGGTTTGAGCTGTAGTCGTCACTAAACTAATTAGATGAATTGGCTTGATATCCTTGCCTTGGAATACTTGATAAACAATGGTTATAATCTCTAGCTATTATTTCTTCAAGCTTCTCTTTCCTGCTTTTTCTACACAGTGTGCTAGATGTTGATCATTGTGTTGAGGTGTCTTCTGACACTTACTGCAGCTTTAGATAACTGGATGACATTCTTATTATGTTCTAAGGACGTTGAAACTATTGATATTGTTCGAGTTGTAGTCATCAATCTATTCCGAGCTATTTTGCAAATGTTGGTGGTGGACAATGCAGAATGAGTTGCAGATAACTGCACCTGAACACAGTATTTTTCCACATTTTCCTTTGGCCCAATTTTGTGAAATGCAGATCTTGTTTAAAATACAGTGCTTCTTTCCTTCCTTCCATCCTTCCTTTAATTTAGCTTCCATCATGTGAAAAGTGAAATAGTGAACATCTGTAGAAAGAGTTAAGTGTCTTTGAAGATTTCATACAGAAAGCTCTCGTTTTGCAACGCGGATGGGAATACAAGCCAGTATCCAAGGAATCGCATGCAAAGTTTAAATCAGCATAGAAACCTCATAGAAGTCACCTTTTATAATTTCCTAATATATTTTCATAAATTTTAATATTTATATACATCTTCTTTATCTGTTCAGTATGAGTATGAATTTGACCTGAATTAATCGTGCTTTCATTGACATTTTTATCTAATGACAAAAGAAAACTGCAGGTCCATCCAAATGTTCCCTGCATGCTGTTTACCCCAATCTGTCCACATTCACTCTCATTTAGACCAGTTATACTTCCAGATTCTGCTCGACTTGAATTAAAGGTAAAGTTAATCATTCTCCTTGTGCAAAAACTATCATATTGGATTTTATATGGCTCATGCAGCAACTTCCACACCAAAAAAATGTTTCCCTTCTTTAGCTATACTAAGTTGTCTCTCAGGCATCTGCTGGAAAAAGCTAGACTAAGATCACATGATAATCACGGGATTTTGGGATTCATTCCTTTGTGTAATTTTGAACTTAGGGGTTAATTAATCATTTAATAATTTTAGGGTTATGAGTTACATAGGGTTTATTAATAACAGATTCCAGAAGATGCAAGAAGCAATGCCTGGGTTTCATTTGATGGGAAGAGAAGGCAACAACTTTCTAGAGGAGATTCTGTACGAATATCTATGAGTCAGCATCCACTTCCAACTGTTAACAAGTTTGACCAAACTGGTGATTGGTTTCATAGCTTGATTCGCTGCCTAAATTGGAATGAAAGACTTGATCAAAAGGCCCTATAAAGCATGTGAAAGTGAAGATTAGTTATGTGTTATTCTCCCATGAAGACTTGGCTAGTGTAATTATGGTACAGATTATACATTGAGATTACAGAACTTAGATATAGTGGACAATACCAGTTTCTCACATTGGCTTCCGATGAGGAGATACGGTTTATTCATGGCTTTTCCACACGTCATTTTGGCAAGATGCTGTTGTATACAGACAGTATTTGAAGCTGTAAATTGTTGATCTTAGAAGCAGCTCATTGGTGCGTCTGAAAGTTTATCACTCTGTCAAACCGTGGAATTCTTTTTCTCCTTATGTACTGTGTTGAAATAGTGGCTGTCATAGTTTTTTGTAGTTACTCTGATAGTTGTACTAGTTGTACTAATGGCTGCACACGGCCTCTTTTTTAATATAAATTACACGGACACGTAATGTTCTAGACACTTTCACGACCCCAATTCACAGTCTCTCAGGTCTCTAGATCTTTTCTCTCTCTCTATTTCAACATACCCTTTCTGGAAAATATAAATTCTGCTATCTGCAGCTATATATTCATGCAACAATGTCATAGGAAGAAGAAAATTCGTCGCAGTTTGTGTCAGCCGACTAGATTCTTACAAAATCTACCTACGTATTTATCATTTCCTTGTAGGCATTTTAAGATTTAAAACTGGCTATTTGGTGACTCGTAAAATCTCTATTTGTCTACTTAAAAAAACAGAAAGAGGGTATAACTTGAACTAATCGTAAAAACTCTTCACCACAAGAAAGGGAAAATGGTATATTTTGTTATTTCCATCACGGTGCCGAGTAAGCGGCAGTTCTTTGTCCTTAAGTTCCACGTTACTTCATGTGGATCATAGCTGAAACCTAGATAAGGGCAACAGTATAAGAGGGAAGGGAGAAATTTATAGCAGACAACTTCAGAATTTATGTAACAGTACTATGGTACAATGCAAGCCCAGATGGATGCATACTAGCTCCCACCATGAAATTGAAAGACAAAGCAATATTCTAAAAGACTAAAACAGGAACACTAATACCCACGATGGTTTTCCATTCTTGAGAAATATATGAAGTGAATTGCAACCAAGTGGTATTTCTTTGCTATCAAACATGCTTAACAGTACCAAGACCCAAAACAAATTAAAAAAAAAAAAAAAGAAGCAAATGTATTTTGTGTATGAATGCAAAAGTGCTGTTCTCACATGGCCCTAACAGCTCGAAACCTTGGTTCCTTGGGGAGGAACTTCTGCTCAGCATAGACAGACATGTAGTCACCAAAAACGAATTTAGGATAAGTACCATGCACTTGTTGGTTTTCTTTTTCCACCAACTGTGGTGCAGGACATATGGTGGCCTTGAGTGAAGGGTTATAGAATGAAGCAATTGATCTCCTGTTCCCTTCTGTGGAGACCAGAACCCTGTGCCAACAACTCTTGTACCTGCCATTGCTCAGGACCTCAATCTGATCACCAGTGTTGATCACAATGGCATTTGGCAAAGGTTGGACATCTAGCCACTGCCCATCTTTGAGCATTTGAAGGCCACCAACCTTGTCATCTTGGAACAGTAGGATGACACCTCCTGCATCAGTGTGAGCTCTCAGACCATTCACAAGCTCTGGATAGGGACAGGGCGGGTAGTGGCTGACCTTGGTGCCAAAGAAGGCATTATCTCCATCTCCATCATTGAATGCCTTCTTCATGTATCCTTTGGGTAAGCCAAGGTTCTCATCCATCACTTCCATGACCTTCACTGCCAATTTCTTTAACTCAGACCGATATTCCGCCATGGTTTCCCTGTCATCCATGTGAGAAGTCAGTTATGCATTCATGTTGAAACTCTACCTATTGTGTCATAAATTTCTTATGAATGAGAGCACGTATAAAAGAAATAAAGAATAGTCGGTGCATGGAATGATAAATAGGTGGAGATCTTCCTTACATGAAGTAGAACATTTCATGGGATGTATGACTGTCCTTTGTAGTATGAAAAACTATTGATTTGGGAAAATGCTTTTTGTACATAGGTTTTAGACATTTCTTTACACATTTGGAGATTGATGTGTAAATAATTGAACATTTTAGTTACATTTCTGGTGGTAATTATGGCAAGATGATTGGTAGTATATGAGAAATTCTTAGACTAGATTTATCACTTATATAACTAAAATGTATAATTATTAACACATAGTTCAACATATTCTCTTATTGACAAATTCACCACTTACATAACTGAAATCTACACTTATTTATACATGATTCCATAGATGTTGAAAAGAATGTTGGCTATCATTTTGTACAAATAATAGTACTCATTGATTTGATTCATACCTGAAACCTTGTGTTCTTTCTGGCCATTCGTTGTCATCCAGAAGAGCGATTACATCCTCCCAGTCCACATGCTCCAACTTTTCACTGCTCTTCTTTTCGACTAAATCGTTCATTAGCTTCACTGTTGCAGAGTTCTTGAAATTTTCCTCTCTTTCCAGCTTATAGAATTCAGAGCAAACCTTCTTCACCCTCTCAAGGAGTTCCTCGGGAATGCCATGGTTGATCAACTGCAAAACCAAGCATGAGCTTTAATATGCATATATACAGTAGGATACCAACAATAAACCCACATCTAAGAAAAGGAATGCTTTCATGTTGTTTGAACTGATAGCATAAGCATTTTAGGAGCCATAAGCCATTAATTATGAAGGTAAATGGTGTAATTACCTGGAAGAACCCCCACTCTTCACACCCATTAGCGATCTGTGCCATAGTCTTGGCTCTTTCTTCACCATTCAGCTTTGAGAAATCAATCACCGGGATTCCCATTAGATCAAAAGGTATAGAATAGTTATGATAAGATGGAGTATATGTGTGTGTGTGTGTGTGTCAGAGAGAGAGAGAGAGAGAGATAACACTATTGTTTGAGCTTGGCTAGCTTTGTTCTGATGTGGTTTCTAAGAGAGTGCCTTTGCCTATTTATAGCAAAGCCTCCCATCATCTTGGATACGTAATTCTATGTCAACCAATAGTATTTTCTGGTTCAATCCGAGTCGACCTACTATGGGGATAAAATTCTTTCAATATTAGTTTTTTTCATTTATAGGACTCGAACTTGAGACCTTATTTAAAGAAGATAAGTGCTGAGCCACTTAAACTAACGAAGCGTTGGTCTCTCTTTCATGTTTTGATTATAATTTTAACAGATCTGGAATTAATCCGTGTCAACCACTATGCATGACCTCATTTTGTTGTAGTTTAAAACCTATCCAAGTCATGTTTCAACCAACTAAGCCTAAAGCATTACATAATGATAAGTCTATAAACCCATATGAATTATTTGAATATGACTTCCTCTAAGCTATATGCTCTGTCATTAATTATGGGATTATTTATTATTGTTTTGCTATTGATTACTGTGAACTTCCTATTTCCCTAATAATACTAAGGTGGAATTATCCTTTTGTGTAGGCTTTGAAATTGAACATTTTGCGTAGAGTTTAAACCTCTGCCGACTACTCTAATCAGGTTGACTACCCCACATTGCTTTATAGTGGTAAAATAATAGGCTTTCACACATGTCATGCTCCTTCTTGACAATTGCCATTCCCAATATAATATTGTTAACACACAGATTTGCAGCCATAGTTTTTGGTTTAAGGAAGGCATGGTCAAAGCTGTAGTATAGAATAACACAATCATTTACCTCTAATTTATACATTGTCAACTTCTCAAATTGACTCTCTAATTTTGTTAGTTTTGCTTTATTTTTTTCCATTTCATGTTCTTCCTTGGTGATCTGTTATTCAGAACTGACATTATTATGTTATATATGAGATGAATACTTTGCTGAATTATTGGCCTTTCAATTTGATTCCAATTGTCCGAATGTTAGGGTACATTTCTGAGAAAACAGATTATATTGGCGTGTGATTAAGGGCTCGAGTTTTACAACCTTAACTCATTCATTGCTGTACCTGTAGTACTTCGAAACCATTGTCAAAAATCAAATTTCTTTAGAGATTGCATTACTGGCCTGACTTCTGTGTATATGTGGCCCTTCATGTAGAATGGATACCATAGCATTATTATATGAAGACAAATAATTGTTCAGTGCCAGCACTGAAGTTTTGATCAAAACATCAATCATTCAAACTTTTTTATAGGTGAGGTTCGCTAGGATTCTCATTTTATTTGTTTTTTAATGTGTGCTGTATGATGTATGTTGCATAATAAAGATTATACAATTTGTAAAAAAATCAGATAAAATAACAAAAAATCCACAAAGCAATTTTTTTAAGTATTTTGAAAATCAAAATCTAATTCAAATGTTGATCCACCCAATTAAGTTCATATTTGGGGATCTAAGCCAACGTTTTCACTTGCAACTTACTTTTGTACGTACTGGAAATTGATATTGTGTGTGTGTTTTTTCTTCTTTCCCCATTTTGTGATGTTTTGGTATGTAGAGGAGACACATTAATCATGCCTGTACCGAATGCTACTAACAGATATTCCGGCATGAATAAGAAGTTGTCACTCAAATTGCTAGCTTATAGTCCCTTGGGACATTCTGGTGGGTAGTCAACATTTTACAATTATTGTCACTACCCTTTGTTATCTAGGTCTCCTTTTTTTTGTTATGATTAAACACAATGACGCAAAAAAATATTTGGATATTTTTATGTAGTTCTACACTAATCTATAATTTACTATCCAAATCTCATATAAATAGTTTCATAAAATCAAGTAAATTTCTTTCAAACATAAAACTCATTTTCTGAAAATAGTTGTTGATATACTTCATTCAAAAGTAATTTTCTACCAATTACTCAAAAAAGCATAGGTCTGATAAAAATCAATCTCATATGAAAATAAGACAAAGAAATTTCAATCATATATATATAAGCTTTTTCTGACAGGTTTTTTATGACATAAAAGAACCTGTAAACAGTGATGGACCCAAAAAATTATGTAGCATGGGCAAGGTATATAATGAGGAACACATGATATGATTAAGGACAATACCATCACATAAATAAATATTCTCAACATATTTACATTTACATTTATAAGGTTTATGAATTTGATTTTGATTCACTACTAATACAAATTATTTCATACGACTACCTAATCACATGTTATTATAAAGAGCTTAACTTACTGCTAATTATCTTCAAGATGTCATGAGAACAATAAATTATAAAATTGAAAAAAGAATTATACATAAGCATATAATATTAAAATATCGTATGGGACAATGTGGGGGCATATCAACGCCTGCAATGTGGATCCGTCCCTAACATGGAAAGTTGGAATAGAGAAAAAAGGTAAGAAGATGGAATCACAGAAGATCGATCAAATGCATGACACAGCAACTGTTGTAGTCGGTGTCATGTGAGATATCAACAGATTAGCGATGATCAGTGTGCTTCATTTGTGTCTGACATAACTTCAGCACACAACCATTGTTTTCATTTCGTTGTAAACTATTAACAGCGCATTTAAAACTAGAGATGTTTAGCTTGACATAAAGTGTCTCTCATTTGTGGTACTCATGTTCTCATCTTTTGTGAGTTCCGTTAATGGGAGCCATTGGCCTTTTTCAATTCCAGTGACGGTCTCTCTCTTTTTTTTTTTTTTTTTCAGTTTAACCAATAAAATTATTTAGGTTTTTCTTTTTTTAATACATCAGTGGCACTCCCACTCCTAGTGACTTAAATTTATTTAGATCTTAAATCAGGGATATTTTGAATGATATTGAAAAAACTGGTTTTTAGTATCTCAAATCTGTCTCACATAAAGTATAGGAAAAAGGTTTACAGGTTAGCTCATTAATTCAACGGTTGATCCCAAATTGTAAATAAATTAATTTAAATGTGTCAATATTTTTAAAATTCAACCCACTTAATTTTAATGAATAAATGGGTTAGTTATGGGTTTGACTTGTTTTGATAATCCTACTTTAAACTATTATTTGAATAAAATTTTGTCTATGATAAAAAAAAATAAAATTTTTTATTAATTGGCCTTTGGCTCAGTCTTGTTAGAAAAAGCAAAAAACTCTCATTAAAGTACAATCAATTAATTACTTTTGCGATTTTGAATGATGAAAAACACATACATAATTTATTTTTGTTTGAACCTAATTATGATGTTTTTAGAAGTCATGGTTTCTATTAATATATTGCAACATAATTTAAAATATATTTAGAGGCTCATATATTTTCAAATTTGGAATTTTATCTGATACTAAGTGGAGAGATAGAAATAGAAAAGAGAGAGGGGATAGAAAAATAAGAGATAATACTCTTATGTTATCGAATAATATGAGAGAGAAAAATATAAATTTTGACCAAAAAAATATATTAATTTTAATTATGTATTTTTTTTATTGACATGATTCTTGAATATTAGTATAAAAAAAAATACTATAATGTTTTAGGGGAGGTCAAATATCGAATTGATTTGTATTTAACATGATCATGATTTTTTTTTTCCTATAATTATCATAAAGCTCAAAATTCTCCGAAAAAAAAAAGAAAAGAAAGAAGCAAGATAATAAGATACAGAACACAAACTGAAAGAAAAAGACATCAACACAAAAACCCTAATTAAGCAAATCAGCTTCAACCTGAATCAAACCATCAAACCACCAAGATAGCATTACACCTCCTAACAGATGCCGCTACCAACACCAACCTACACTCACCCACATGAATCATGAGAGTCTTTAAACACCTTAATGACATTAACTGGGTTTGTAGATCCAAAATTGGTCTTAGACCTAGTCAAGCCGTAGCCAAATTTTAGCCGACTTAATGTTGAGCTAGTAAAATGTACTAATTTTGACATAATATATAGTTAGGTTACAAATTTTTAAAAATTAAAAACTTAGCAGGAAGGCATTTTTTTAATGCACCTACACTACACGTTCATATATAACTTTGCGCACTTAATGATCTTAAACAGATACATGAAATATTAACTTATATTAATATAAAAACATTATCACATCATACATATATAAGATATTGATTTATTTTTTTACATTGTTCGCGAAATTTCGGGTCGATTGTAACTGAAGAGCCTTATAATTTATTTTATTTTTTAAAAAAAATCGTCTATCTTAAAACATTATATAATTACTTCAAGTCAGATGCGTCAACTTAAAATGTAACCTAATCTTACCTGAGAAATAAACGAAATACAATTTCTATAACTCAAATCCCGCCAACTTAATTTTGGACTAATAATCACACATCATATATAGGTGGATGCTTATCTTTATTACTTATTTAAATATATAACCACTTGGTTTCATAAAAATCCTTCAAAATATATTTCTAGAACATATATATATATAAAAGTTAATTTATCATAAAACCCCAAATCACACATCATATGCTTGCTTCAAAGTAAACATTAGATCGACATGAGCTTTACATTCAAGTTTTCAACTCACCATTGATTGCGTTGTACGATCCTTTCTTTCCATTGAGAACACTAATAGCCGATAACCATGTGTAATAATTTAATTAGAGCTAGATGGGAAATCCAGGCAAAGTTAATTTTAGAGAAAATTCAGGAGCTTTGTTTATTGTTAGAACTTCTTGAGACAATGATTGGAGATCTCCAACCATCAGGAGTCAACACCAAACTCTAGATATACTCTATCACAAATCAAAGTATTAACAACAACTTACCCTAAATGTCCCGTGTTGATCGGAACATGGGTTTGGTTATCGATGGTCAACTCAACTCAAGGCAAAAACTGAGGTATAAGGAAAGAGGAATAAACCATTCTGGGATAGCGAAATTCAAGTAACTTTGCTCAAGAGTAATACTATAATAAAGTAGGAAAAATTGACAGAAATTTTTACCCAAAAAAAAAAAAAAGGATGGTTGTTAGGTAGAATAAAATAGTATGAACCATTTACCCCTTTGAGTCAATAAGTATATTACATCGTTTTAACAAATAAATTATAATTACGATTCTAATTATTTATAATTTTTGTTTGTTCAAATTAACCTTTATGTCTCATAGCAAAAGAATAACCAAAAGATGTGATTCAGCTAGCTACCAGTTTACGTTTCATGTCACTTTGTCAACCTTCTGCCTATACTTTGTTATAATTTCAGTTTGATTCTTGAATTCTTAATTAAAGAGTTAATATGCAACTATATTCATTCATAGTAAGCATGTCTTGATTTTCAAATGAAGCAAATTTTTTTCTCCACTTAAATTTTTCGAGCAAAACACAATGCAGGCACGCGTGCGCACGCGCACACTCACCAAAAGTTGAAAATTTTAACGTGATAAAGGAATCAAATGTCTGTGTAAGCTAGCAGTTTTCCCCAGTGCTTGAGTTAGACCAGCTTCCATTTATCGATTTGACGTTATTCTCTTCCTTTTCTTGTTACAACATTATATTATTATTTTTCTCAACCAGAATGTTCATGCCGTGCTCAATTATTATGGCCCAGCTCAAAGCTCACCCCAGCATCACCGTTAACCTTCAATTGTCTTTGTTGATTGCGTGCAAATGCACATGTTCCTGGTATTGCTTTGAAGAATGAAACTTGATTGTAAATTTTTTTTTTTTTTAAAAAAAAAAAAGAGGCCGCCATGACATGTTTTAATAACTTTTGTTCTCCTAAAGCGAACTTGTCGAGACACGTGCCATAAACCAGTAACAGAAAGAAGAACTACATGGAAACAGATATCTTAAATAACCACTTTGGTTTCAGAAACTTTTTATTTGTGGAAAAATAAAAAATCCAGATTGACAATGTGCCATTATTATCATTATAATTTTTTTTCTAATTAATTTTGAAGGGTTGAGCTGCATGTCTTGAAGTGTAAGAATTTAGATACAGGTCGTGTACCCGATAACCCTTTTTTTATGAAGAAATGGTTAAGAGCCAAAATGAGAATTTGGTTTAAGTTGATATTAAGATGAAGGATGAATCAAAAAGGGGACAAAAATAATCGACTTCAGGAGCAACTTAATGAGAATTTTAACTTTCAAACTAAGGAGGTTTAAGAAAATGAAATAAGAAATAGATTCGTTCACTCATGCATGTATACTGACAAAAGATTGGAGGGTACAATAGCACCACAATATTTTTCTTGTATGTGGAAATTAAGCTACACAGCAAAAAATTGCCATATATTGAATGTTATATTAGCTACCTATTATTTCAAACTTATGGCAACTTTAGTCACCCGAACTAAACTACTGATGTTTACACTAATTTATTTTACACTCTTTTCAGCTAATTAAAGTTGTCTCTTGAATTCGGAAAAAGAAAATCTAATCAAAACATCCACTTTTACTATAAATAATTAATTTCAGAGAAAAAAGCATATGTGATTGGTGATTACTAATAAATTATTCTCTAGACTCAAAAAGTATGTAGTTCTATGTACACTATAAAAAAATCAATTTCATTATTTTGGCCGATAATATAAAGGACTGAAATATATTTTTGGTTATCATACATTGGGCTTATTATCAACTTTATTCCTATGTATAAAAAAGTTTTTAATATTGGTTCATATATGTATAATTGTTTTTAATTTTGTTCTTAATATCTATCACTATTATAATATCATAAACTTGATATAAATTATAGTAAAACAGAGAGACCAATTAAAAATAAGTGTCATGTAAAAGGGCTAAATTAAAAATGAATATCTCATATAGGACCAAATATAAATATTTTTTGTCTTTATACATGACAATTATTTTTGATAATTATTTTTAACTTAGTCCTTTACCTAACTTTATTATAATTGTTGGCTTTATTTGGCCAACGTCACCTTTAGTATTTAATGGGATTAACATCTCGGCCCATGGCACCTATAATGGATGCAGCCCTTATACTTGATGCAGTTCTTAAAAATTATAATGAAATAAAGTTACACCTTTGCCAACAGTTATAGCTTTTGACTTAGTGGTAAACGCTTGATCCAATAAGTGGTATCAGAGCAATATCATGGGTTTGAATCCCTCGGTTGGCATGAGAGAGGGGGGATATTATTGGCTTTATTTAGCAAGTGTCACCCTTAGGATTCGATGAGATTAACATCCCAGTCAATAATGCCTGTAATGGGTGCATATCTTATATTTGATGTGGTTCTGAGAAATTATAAAAAAATAAAATTGTATTCTTACCAAAACTATAACTTTTGACCTAGTGGTAAGCGCTTGATCCAACAATAATGATTATTAACGATAGCGATTATGTTAAAAATATTTGTAATGTAAAGATTAAAATGACCTTTTCACAAAAAAAAAAAACTTAAAAAATATAATGTATAAGGATAAATTATAATTTTAACTTAATATATAGTTAAGTACAACGATATATTGTCAGGGAACCATCCTTAGAATGAAGTCCAATACATTCCCCCAAGACAGTGTCAGCAGAGATAGTGATGAGCAAGACATGAGAGCGCGTCTTGGGGCAAGTGAATCTCAGAGCTATATTCATGCATTGCATGCTACATTTAATATACTGATTGGATTCCCTTCAACGCCTTCTATTTCAAGATCTCTCAGTTTGTGATTAATTGCAAAAGAACACATGGTGCTGAGTAATGGTGTCTCTCATAAGGCACCCACGACAATCAGGATGACAAAGAATTGGTCCAGGTTGCCTGAATATACACATAGATTGGGTTCATGCTCTTAATTAATTTGCTCTATCTTTTTTATACACAGTTTACTTTTCAATTAATTATAGCTTCTTAATTCCACCATAAAGAAGATTATCTCATATTCATGATATATGTCTAACTTTCATTGGTGAATGATGCTTTTCAATGTGTTAGTGATATAAACAATTTCACATCAAGTTAACAAAGTCGTTGCCTGGTCGGTGTTACCCGCCTTTTTAGCATGGAGATGCTGCATAACATGATGCATTTAGTTACTGTGCTTTCCATTTGAATAATTAGTTGATAATAACCCCTTAACTTTGTTCCAAAAGGAAAACTTCTTAACTGACCAAGACTTTAGGTATATTCTCATTGGAAATCCAAGTAGAGTTCACTTTCATAAACTTCAAAAATATATGTAGGTCCTGCCAATGAGGTCAACTGCATTATTGTAACTGATGAGATTCAATTTAAACCATCGTTGTTTAGTTGCATAACTACCTGTACCTGAAAACTGTATTAGGGTTCCGTGATTGTCTCGCTAGTGGGGCACTATATGTGTCTCTTCCTTAATGGAAGGGCAAAACAGATCAATATCATTTCTTTAATTCTTTTCCATGTGAAGCATGGATGGTTTGATTTCTAGACATACATATAATAATACATTGTATTTCCTTTCTAGTCTGGATTTCTTAAGAAGTAGGTTTCTTCGGTGTATTACATGAATACTCAACCAGACCAAGTACAATAGAATTAATTAGATAAAAAATGTATGAGCACATGAGTTATTATATTATACAATAGTGATATTCAAAATATTGCACAAACATTTTAACGCTGATAGTTTGTAACAAAAAAATTAATCAAATACCAATATTCTTAAACTAGTATTCTCATAGTCATCTAATTATATACATTTTTTATATAATTTTATCTTCATTTTAACTAAATTATTGTTTCATTGTGGTGGATTAAAAGAACTGATTAATAATTAACCTTTCCATCCCTTTTATTGCGTACTTTTGAAAGAGTAAAAAAGTTAAGAAACTCTCTCTCTCTCTCTCTCTCTAATGTTAAGAATCTATCTATTTGCAGTGCATGAAAAATTATTTTCATGAATCAGATTTGACAAATCCTCCATTAGTCAAGTGCTTATATCAGGTCAGCAGCTCCTTTGTTCTGATCTATTTCTATAGTTATGATTTTTCGAATTCGATAATGAGACTTGATAATGATGTTTGGATTCCTTATCACATAATCTATTTTTGGAATAAAACTTTGTAAATGAATCTTGGGACACTAAGCAATAAAGCGTTGGCAATCTTAACAAGCAATAAAGCGTTGGCAAGACATGACATTAATGTGGACATTGATTGCAAATAGATTATATTAGGACAAAAGAAGGTATGACTACTGATAGCTTCTCAAACTAGTTAATGTGGACAAAAGAATGTTCAGAGTGACATTAACATTCTTTATTTCTGCTCCTTTCCTGCCCAAAATCAAAATTCATTGTGCTTAGTCTGCTCGAAGTCCAAGTCTGTGAACACCAAAGACTTCATTTGCCACTGGTTTACTAGTGTGAAACTCTATTAAAGAACCCCCCCCCCCCCCAAAAAACAAAACCAAAAAAAAAAAAGGAAACAGCGGAGGGTTAGTTTATATACCTTGTATAGGTTAAGCCAATAAAAAATCAACGTATCGTGATTTCGTATAAAATAATTACTTTAATCTTTGTTATTACATAATTATTTCATATTTAAACGAAAGAATTATTTAGTGAACGTTCTTAGCTACGGCATTGATTAGGAATTTGTCTTCTAATTTTGTTAGTGAACCTTAGTATACTCTGCAAAATGTGGGCATAAGGCCCGAGTCCGTCGTAAAAAGTTGAACTTAAATCAATTATTAGTTAGTAGTAAAATAAGAAGAAAGAAATGGTTGAAAGTGGTTTTAATCTGTATTACATTATCTTTATTTTTTAGTCACAAATTTCGAATGAAAAATGAGGGCAACATTAGTTGTTATAAACTTTTTGTAATTTTTTTGCATGATAAATGTATGGTTTTGTCTGCAATGTATCCCATAAAGTATGGTGCAGTTGCACTTGGTGGTGTAACTACTGAGAATGTGGCTAAAAGAAAGTTAAATGAGCTTATGAATGTGGCTAAGTACCTCCTCTTAATCTCCTTTGCCTCATTGCTATCGACCATACATCCGGCAGCCTCAATGCATAGTTCATCGACGACCATGACAAAACCCCACCATCGGTGCTCCCATCTCTTGCTATGTGCTTGCCGTCAGAGGCGGCAAAGATGATGGCACATTGTGTGAGGTACGCTTGGCCTCAACCTTGCTAGTGAAGTCGAGCATGGAGTAGTTGGAGATCCTAGACGACATGCTAGGGTGCACCTCCGTGACCACCAGCACCAAACACACGAAAAAAACAACATGCATTTGAAGATCTAAATGGAGATTGCGAATATATATATATATATATATATATATATAGAGAGAGAGAGAGAGAGAGAGAGATCTCCATTGTGTGGTAGTGGCTGAGGGCGGGGAGGGGCAGTGGCGCGACAAGCTGAGACTAGGGGTGGCATTGGGGTGGGTTTTAACTCAACTCGAACCCGCCCTTCACTTTATTAAACAAGTCTTAACCCGCCCCTAT
Source organism: Pterocarpus macrocarpus (assembly GCA_031439585.1). NCBI lineage: Eukaryota > Viridiplantae > Streptophyta > Magnoliopsida > Fabales > Fabaceae > Pterocarpus > Pterocarpus macrocarpus. Next base: position 10,486,342 of record CM062519.1, read on the forward strand.
CCTACCCGTTGGTTTTGACTTTCAAAACCCGAACCCTACTCACAAATAACTCATTCCAACCCGTACTCTATCTGCTTCTACCCACTTTAAATATTTAAAAAATTGTTTTAAATTTTTTTATATGAAAATCATTTTAAAATTGGGGATGACGGCGCGGTGCATGTTCCTGACCTTAGCACCGTTGACCTCGCAGTTCTCTGCCTCAGTGTGTTTGTTGGTCTGGGAAACATCGAAGATGTTGGTCATGGCGGTCAAAAAACAAAGCTTGACTTGGGCATCGTTTTGATCGGAGATGTCGCACTGGATGTAATCCATGGGGTGATCGGCAATCTAGGCTGGTTGGGGGCGGCGAGCCACGCCATAGACCTTCCATGGTCCGCCAATGCGTGTCGACAAATGGATGAATCTCCACTCTCATAACTTGCTCACCCAGTTCCCACCACTTAATCCCCACCGTCCATTGTCATTTACCATAAAATAACACTTCAAATCAAATGCGCACTCACCGTGAACTCGCTGTGCATCACGCGCATTTAAGACAAACCTGACATAGTTGGGAAGAATATGTCAAAATTTGATCCCCTACAAACCTACTTAGCCCCTTTTCTATCTCACATTTGTTAACCCTTAAAGATTAAATGCCCGCAACATTGTTCACATCCTACATACATTTCAATCCGAGGTAACCGTGAACCAGAATGCAACTATCACCTCTACTGTTTCTTCATCTGTGATATCAAAGGCTCCAAATAATAGGTTGCCATAGCGGTACAATCATACAAAGGCGTCCTAACGTGCTCTGGAGAAGAAAATAATTTTGTACAGAGGAAAAACTCAAGAAACTGAAATATTGAAATAATTATGTATTATTTAATCATGCTTCATATTTTACATGCTGTACTTTTAACAACAATAAAGTGTAAAATTACAATCAAACATGAGAATGCATTATCAACTATGACTTTCACTATGGCCCTAACTCAAGACTGTTCAAAGCCCAAAAGATATACTAGATGATGCACATATTTGAATTGGCATTTAATTCTTTATAGAACAAAGAGGATAGAACGGACATTTGCTTGGAGTGTAGAGCATAGCTCTTGCTATACATCTTCTAGGCTGTAGGCATCACAAAATGAAAATCTCACTTCAATTAATCAACAAAAATTATGTCATTCAACCATAAATACTGTAATAAATAGGATCTGCTTTTTGATTACCCTGCTTGTTAAAAAACCATTCTCCAAGCTCTCAATCACAGGAGATTGTACAGAATTCTGTGCTGCATTACCTCCACTATAGAGTGCCCCGCCCATGATAACGAAACTTCTCGGTGAGCATCTCCATGTATCATCCCTGTCCGTTTGAGAAACCAGAAATAAGGATAACACTAATGGAAGAGGACATGACCCGAGCTCTTTTATATGATATCTACACCGTTCAGAACAATTGACTAATCGAAACACCTAATTAACATTGTACAAAAAATTGGCCCTGCAGAATTTGCCCAGCTTTTAGTACTTAAAGAGAATCCAGTCTAAGTTGAAAATTCTTTTGCTTGAATCATCTACCTTTTATGTACATTTATGGTAAAATTAGTTCTTGGGATTCCATCGGAGATGTCCAATGCCGTAGCAGCGCTTCTACAGTTAACCTTCTCGTTGCACTAAGCATTGAGATGAAAAAACGACAACCATCAATTTTGTACTCTTCAAGAGGATTTCTATGGCCAAAGCTCCTCACATTCACCTGCCACAACTCAGATATAAGCCTGTAGTGGTTAAGAAAGCCAAGAAGATTCATGAGAGCAAAAGGAAAAATTACCGCGGAGCTGAGCCTATTCATGTTTACAAGATGATCTCTCCAGAAACAATCAAGAGTTTTCAAAAGAACAGCTCTCTGTATTTCGCAAAATATTAAATACAGTGATTAGTTATATATTTTGAAAGAAAGAGAAACTGAAAACTTCCAGGAAGTGGATAAACAAGAAGCAATTAGAATCCAGTGAGCAAAAACAGATTATAGAAATCAACAATCTCCGTATGCATGGGCCCGGTATCAGTGCATAATTTACCATTTGGACAATATACGTCAAATGTTATCCAAATTAGCAAATGAAGGAGTGCCACACTCATCCCAATCCCCTAAAATCGATAGAGAGAAGGAGCATTTATCACAGCCAAAGTTGTATCTATTAGCTATTATTGGGATAAATATATTGAATGGTTCTACAGCAAGGCTCAAGCTTTTCTTTCTACTTTCAAGAGTAGGAAATCACTGGTAAGAGTACTATCAAGTATCATCCACCCATGGTAAAGATTTTGGATCATAGCTTTGTAAATCTAATATCATCAAGTGATTGTCAACCATCTAACTTTCATTCTATGTGCTTGTGATTGAATGTGCTGCGGAACTAAGACAGTAGGCAATATGATGCAGCAAATGATGCAAAACCCTAGCTACACTTCATTTCCTCTTTGCTTCACCCTTCAGCTAAAATACTGTTCTCTGGGCTCAATTTTCATTTCCTTTCTAGGTCCCTATATCAACATGCTATGAAACACATGCAATCATCAAGACGAAGTGCTACCCCTTTTGGCAAAACTCTAGCGATTGGTTAATTCAAAAATAAATCTAGCAAACGATCAATCTGTTAATTCTAAAATAAATCTATCAAGTGATTAATTATTTCAGAGTTCTGCTTTTTGCTAAAAGTACATCGCCTTATTGTAACTGATAGTGCAGAATCCAACTATGGAATCCACTATGGTATTTTTGGTTGTTTGTACTCAATTTAAAATCCTGGGATGCAGTGTGAAATGAAATGATAAAGATGTGGTACTAGTGACTGTAGGATTGCAGCTATTCTCTACATTAGTGAATTTACAGATGGCAACCAAATTTTTTTACAAGAAAAAAGCAGTTGAATAGAATATCTGACCTCAATTTCCTTTACATATTTATCATCATAACCAGACTCTTCAACAACATTTAAATATGAAGCAATCAGAAAATCTCCAAGATACTTGCGAAGGAGATTCGAAGCTGTCCGATACTTCCCATTCCTACGTCAAGACATACCGTCAGTGTGTTCAAGAACTCTATTAAATTTGTCATATCTACAATAAAGCAATTAACTCACTCAATTAAATCATCAGAGCAAATAGCAAGCCAGCGTCTTAATGAAGAGCTCTTCCTGCGAATTCCCCTGAAGGCATTTGGAGGTGCTGGCAGATTTGGAAGGGAAAAGTTGACAATATCAATGGAACTCAGATCATTCAGTTGCCCAAGTGATTTGAGCACAGCATCATCAGTAATCCCTCCAAAAGATTCTGCTATGTTCAATTTGAGCATATCAATAATTATAGCATTAGTTGCTTTTGAGCCAGAAACCGATAATGAAGAGAACAAAATATTTGCCCATATGGAATTGAAAGACTATAGTTGATGCAAATAAGCTTACCATGCAACAGCTTTCCACCAATTGTCATAAACTCTTTCAAGAGCTTACCCAAACCCCAGCTGCATGGATGCTACAAATCCATTCAAAGCAATAAATAAAAGGAATTGATTGATAGAAACATACAACAAACTAGAGGGCAAGCTGAACCACCTTCAGTGGATCAATGTTGCTGAAGACAATCTCATCCACCACTGCTTGCATGTACCTATGAGCAACACTCTTTAGATTATGAAGGGGAACTAGAAAGAAAAAGCAGTAGAAGAGAAATTAAAAGAATACTCTTGATCACCAAAAGTGGACAAAAAACAGTAATTCTAACTTAAATATGCTTGCATACAAATAAGGTAGATATTATGTGCCTTGTTTTTAATAAAAATTATATACTGGTTGTGCATTATTATGCTAAATATCAACCAAGAATGGCTGCTGCATATCAAGAAAAATGTAATACATGTTCACATCACACAAATTTTCATTCTCCATCTCCACAAGATTGCAAGAGTTGACTTTCCAGTTGCAGTATGTCTTAAAAATTTCTATCCATAGGAGCTTCAAGGTACAGATAAGCTAATTCAGCATACTTTTCTAGACAAATGCACTTCATGTCAGCTCATATTGCTCTCTTTTTTTTTTTTTTTTTTTTTTAATAATAAAACTTAGTGAATGCACGGAACTCACCCCCCCAATTTGATTGTACAGATTTAATCTTATGGCCTAATTGTAACTCAACAGAAGTTTTAAAACGAAGAAATGCAAGAAATGCTTCAGATTTGTTTTTGAGAAAATAGACCCAAGTAAAACAAGAATAAGCATCAACAAAAGCAATGTAATATCGAAAACCTTGCTATGTAATTACTGGAGCAGGACCCCACAAATCAGTAAAAATGAGTTCTAAAGGAGCAGTGTAAGTGCTAGTAGAAGGAGAGGAGGGAAAGCGATGTGCCTTGCCCAAACAGCATACTTTACAAACATCAACAAGCATTTTATTTGAATGTGGAATTTTACAATGCGTAAGAATGTGTGAAACAACATGTTTGGAGGCATGACCTAACCTATTATGCCAAAGATCAAATGTATACAATCCATTATTGACTTGGTTACAAGAAAATGTAGAAAAGTTGTTAAGTAATGGAGAAGCAGAAAAATGCAAACTAGGAGAACAGTTTCTTGAGTTCCTTGAGAAAGCTGTTCCAGGTGTATGAGAGGATGGAAGATGCTGCAATTGAAGTGAATTGAACCGATACAATCCATCCTTGCCCAAAACACCTTGTAGCAAGACTTCTTTAGTGTCCTGTGATTTAACAAGACAATGAAGGGGATGAAATTCAAAGAAAACAGAGTTGTCCCTTGCTATTTTGCTAACACTAACAAGATTCTTAATAATGGAAGGGACATAAAGTAAATCCTGTAACCTAAGTGATCTAGATGCAAAATGAGGTAAAATAATATTAGATTGACCAATATCTGAAATAGTTAAGACCTTGTCCATTGCCAACATGGAGCTGGTCGGCTCCATGATAGGGTGAAGAGTGCATGAGATTCTGAAATTCCGGAGTCACATGGCTTGAGGTACCAGAGTCAGGATACCAAGCTGCATCAGCCACTAAGTTTGGTGTTGCTATAGAGGCAGAGTGACTATAAACCGAGGATGCTGAACTAGGAACCCTAACAGGAGCATGAGCATAGGGCAAATTGGAATAAGGTTGTGCAGAAAGCACAAAAGAAGATGGAAATGAGGTGGTTAGATGAGCATATGGTGGTGACAGTGGTGGAGTAGGTTGGAAATTTTGATCAAAGCAGTGCCAGCAGTTGAAGCTCGTGTGGCCGGTCTTGTGACAAAGTTGACATTGAAGAGTATTGCGCCTTGAGGAACAACCACGTCCTCTGCCACCACGACCGCCGGATCGGCCGCCACGGCCACGGCCACCGTGAAAACCAGTGAATGATTGTGGAGCTTGCGGATTCAAAGATTCACTTGACACTGGATTCTGATCACGGTTTGCTATGTGTACTTGGAACGCCGCTGAATTCACCTTCTGCTGCGCTTGTTCAAGATGAGATTCATGAGCCAGGAGAAGCGCTTTAATCTCAGCCACTGAGTAAGGATCCACACGCGTGTTTACTGAAGTAACAAATGCATCATATTCCGTTGGCAATCTTCCAAGGATTACTGCAATATGTTCAAAGTCAGGGACCACACATCCAATGGAAACCAAGGCATTGACAAGAGCCTTGATTCGCACTGAAATCGGTGTGGATCCCTTGGAGGTGTTGCAAAGTTCCGTCTTCAATTGTTGTTCGCGTGCACAAGTGTGAGAGGCAAAATAGATCTGAAGCTGCTCCCACACTTGCCACGTGAAGTCGCACTCCACAACCTGTGTGAGGATTGATTCACTCATAGACGCCATAAGCCATGAGAGTAGAAGTTGATCTTGCTGCTCCCATAGCGGAAACTCCTCTGAGGTGCAATCCTCGAGTGCATCTTCTGGTGAAGCAAAGCGAGGTGGAATATTGGCATTCTGATCGATATAGTGACTGAGATTGTGGCCTTTGATGGCCGCAATCACTTGATGTCGCCATAGGAGAAAGTTCTTCTCCTCTAGTTTGATCAAAAGAGGTTGAGAAAAGGTGACACGATGCAGCGGAGGTAAGGAGGTTGAAGGAGTTTTTGCGGTGGAGGAAGGATGGTTTTCCACCGGAGTGGTGGCGCCATCAACCGGAGTAGAATCAGAGGGATCCATAGCTGTGAGCTCTTTCAGGCTCTGATACCATGATGAGAATTCTAGAGAGAAAAACAGAGAAACTGAATAGACTGAATCTTAGATATTTTCATTATGTTGAGAACTAATACATCAGTTCCTTATATAGTGAAGAAAAGGCGGGAAAATTAGTTAAATTCTGTTGGGATGACAGCTGGCACTAGCTGTCAGCGCTAACTGCTTCTACTAACAGAGGAAGCTAATCCTCTGCGCTAGGGTCTAGGATATACTAATCTACTCTATCAAGCAGAAAGAAAGAACCCAAGACTGCTCATGTTCATCTATATCATATCACAAAGCAGTACTTTATATTTCTCATTAAGCCATAATTACTCATATTTTTTCTGCAGGTAAAATTATAATTTACATCATACTACCCAGACACGGTTATAAGTGTAGGACATACGAAAGTATAGAAGGTTCTAGGAATAGGTTAGGACTTAGGGTTTTTAATGATTAGGGATAATTAAGGATTAGTTCATTAGAAAAAGCAAGGAATGAAAAAGAAAAAGGAACGGTTTCTAGGCCAGGGCCAGGGTCATCATTAATGTCAAGAACTGAAATTGTTCATGATCCAGAGAAATAGTACAGAATTTGGATAGATAGCTTCACATGTGTAACTCAGATGATTCCTTACACAAATTTCATCCCAATCTTGAATAATAAAATAAGACACCAAACTGCCCAAATGTTGAACAAACATCATGAAATAGAAGACCCATTAAACTATAATTAGTGGACCTGAATACTAGCTAAAGCTCAAAACCTGGCAAAAATAAGATGTCAGCATACTGCTGTGAACAATGTAAATCATACAAAAACTTACTGCAACTCCCAAACAGAACATGGTTCATCATCCCTGAAAGACATTAACAGAAAGGTTGAGAATTTAAAGTCACTCACTGGAATGTGTGTTGGGAACAGCTTTCATCATCTCCTGTTAAGATTAACTGCCTTAGATCATAAACATGCTTTCGCTGTACCTGACAAAATAATAAATACAGAGAAGCGTAGTTGATAAAAGATGATTAGTAGACTTTACGATGAAGTCCAAAAGTTCAATTCTAGAGAGCACTGAAATGTTACTCCATGAAAAATGAATATGCTCTAACCACTTTTTTAATCTGACAAAGGTTTTAAAAAAAATTGAGGTAGACCAAATCTAGTATTACACATTTCAAAAAAGAACACAATTGGTTATGGTAACAAATATTTAACAATTACACATCCGAAAATTGATCTCAAATACATGGCAAAAATAAATAACAGGCCATTAACTTTTGGAGATTTAAAGATAGCCAAAAACAACCGTTCCTTAGGGGTATTGATTGCTGGATATAGACAAAAAAGTTTGCATCAGCCTTCGAAAAAATTAATAACTATAGATCCATTTGGAAGCTCAAATGGTTTAGAGAAACCTTTGGATTTTAAAAATAAATAAATAAATAAATAAGAATTAAAAAAAAAAAAAAAACCATATTATCATAAACATTCCTCTTTCATGTGAAGAAGCTACAACAGTTTAAAGCAGTTCCACCATAAACTTTCATTCAAAGGAAAGTATTTAAAAAAAAAAAAAACAAAGAAAGAAAGAAAGAAAGAAAAAGAGCAGACTTTTTATACAGGCATGGTCTCTCTTTTAAAGAAACCAATAGAATTGTCTACTAACTGTTCAAGGAAAGTCCATCACTTGTCTCTCTTTCCTAGAGGAAAAACAAGGGAGAAGCAGGGCATTTCTAAATTATAAAGGGTATTTCACAAGTATTGTACAGGTTTGGATTTGGTAAAAGAGAATTACAAAGAATATATAAGTGTCTAAGCTTTTTCTTTAAATTATGAAAGACCAAAACATCAGCAAAAGCATAATACAAAATTCTGGCATATAAAGAAATTCTGCCAAAGTAGAAGAAAAATTTGGTTCAATATCCGTTAATTAAATGTGAGACTTCTAATCAACAATAATAATCGTAAATGCAAGACTAACTTTGTAACTTAGACTTTAACCAAGTTGAATCAATCATCATGACAAGAAGGTGTAGTTTTTATACCGTAAACAAATCCAACTATCTACATAACCAAGTATGTTTTTGTCTTTTTGAAATATCTACTCATAAGAGAAACATACCTCCAACACTTCATCAAACTCAACTAAGTTCTTTCTTATACTGAAAAAGAACTTCTCTGCATTGATTTGCAACGCCAAGAGCTATACATATGTGATGATCCCAGAGAGTCATGCGAAGATGACATTCATCAAGCACAGCACACAACAAATATATGAATAAACAAAATTAGAAAACAAGATCACACGGAAAAAGAAAATAAACATATAGAAGAAAGAAATTAAAATATTTTACTGTATTTGTTATGAAAGAAGAAATTTTATTGTAGAAGAGAAGGAGAAGAGTACAAAAGCAGAGGATCAGACATCCTCCCAAAATCAAATATCTATTAACCAATCATAATGTAAATAAGTAGATTATAACCTGTTTCACAATGGCATCACCCTCGATTGGCATATCTTCATCATTTGTAATCTTTGAGATAAGTCTCACGGCCCATTCAGTATCAAAATTGAACTTTTGAAACATCTCGTCCTGCAAGCTATAACATTATGGGATAGTGTGAGATCTGGTTGACAGCCCTCAATTAGTAAACTAGATGCCTAGTCATCCTGTCGACCTCAAAAAACACAGATGTAAATAAACAAATAAAGGAGCAAATAGTATTCAACAATTTAGCCATAAGAATTAATGTTCTTACTTTTTGAGGAAAAAGGCCAGGACGCCAATCCAAAGCTATAACTCCATGAAATATTATATTAATTGTGTTTGTTGCAACATTTTTTATTATTTCAAACAAAACTTCACAGACAAGTAAACTTTAAATTCTAATTTGACCTTCCAGTGTTGATTACCTTGACATAACTACTGAGTAAAATCAATTGAAATTCACACCCAAACTTGTCTTTTTTTTTTTTTTTTTTTTTTTGGATAGAACACCCAAACTTATCTTTTCAAAGAAAATATTTATTATTGTTTGTATATGAATAAACACCAGATAGAGAAACCAAATTTTCCTTTCAGCCTATACTAACCAAAATCCTTTTTCTAGCACCAATGTTATTGATTATCATCTCTGCAATAAATCAGCAAACAGAACCACCGTTGACTGATAATAACTAGCATACCAATCTCTACATGCAATTCTTTCATGTTGTGGATATAGGAAATGCATTCAGATAAATTCGCTTCCATGAGCTACTCATTTTTAATAACAGCGCTCATCAATGTGCAGTCTTTTGTATGATTCGAAATTCTTGTTTCCAGTAAATTATAGATAAATAAAAAATTTCCAACCGATGAAGTAGTTACTCTCTTTCTGATTATTAGCTATGGGAATTTAATTGAATAAGTAATTACAGGATTTTACTTCAAATACAGGACCTCCTCAAACAGTAACATCAATATAAATTTGTTACTCAGTCTCTTCAAATAAATTAGAATTTCTTATTGGGATTAGGGTTTAACTTGAAATTATAATTGGGGGGTTTAAACATGAAAAAGACAAAGTATTTTCAAATAAAAGTCAGTACTTGTTCAGTGATTGAATCATTCATGGTTATGTGTGCTTATAATTTTTTTCCTCTATTCCTTTCTTTCTCAAAATAGATTTGTTATTTTTCATGCTATTTATAAATAAGATGTTATAAATTAAATAAAACAGCCACCCTATCTACCCTCATCTTTGAAGTTAACAGCTTAATACCAATAGAACTAAAAAATAATTGGGCCAGAAGAAAAAAAAAACATTGATCAATCATAGTTTGTCCTAGTGTCCTGTTAGCAACAACAACAATCAAGGCCTGTCTCATTGGATGGGATCCACTACATGAATCAGACAATGCCATAGTGTCCTGTTATAAACCATGTCTATAGATAAATCATTAAAATCACAATCTTTCTTAATAATTTTGTTTATAGCCTTTTTTTTGGTTGGTCTCCCTCTACTTCTAATTCTTGGGCTGCTGTCCAGCCGATCTACTCTCCTTATTGAGATTTCTATAAGTCTTCTTCATACATAACATAAGCAAACTACCTAAGATGAGACTCTACCATCTTTTCCACAATAGGTACTAACCCAATGCACTCTCTAAATCCTATATTGTCTAGTGTGCTCAATTATCCAATGCAACATTCTCATCTCTACAACATTAAGCTTATTCTCTTGTTGGCTTTTTACTACCCAACATTCAATCCCATAAAATATCGCAATAGTTGTGCGGTGAAATTTTCCCTTAAAAAGAAGTGCAACACGAAGACTTCCAAGGAGGTTACCCATCCTAATACTACTCTCACTCAAGAACACTTAACCGTGAAGTTGTAAAAGGATTCAGTGCATTAGTGTTGGTATGATCGCTGACACCTTTATGAAAATAATTATCATTGGTAAAAGGGGAAAGTTGACATAATATAGGACAATTTCATCCTGGACCCATTTGATAACAGAATAACCACTTGAATGGGCCATATAATCCATTATTTTTGCTAAAGCACCTTTTCTGGAATTGTAACAATTATTCCTCTAAAACAATTACGTAAATATATATGCAGAGGAAAAAGAACACAAAATGAGAAAGAGAATGACTATCATTTTATCTGAATCACCACATAACATCCAGTAAAAATGAGGAGCCTCAGCGAAACATATTATGGCTCTATATGCCAATGGGCTAGGACAGAAGCAGAAAGAAAGAAACAGTCAAAGCTCTGAGGAACAAAGAAGTTATTGTTTATATGGCACGCCAGAGCAAAAGCTTGGAAAGTAAAACCTAACATGGACACGTGACTACCAAAAAATGTAGTGATTGAATTCACTCTTCTATTTTAATATTAAAATCATTACATCAGCTAAAAACCGATAGCTCCCAATAATCAAAACAAGAGTATGTCTATGAGTAAGATTGAGCATCACCCTTTTAGTTTATTTAAGTTGACAAGAATTGTTTAGAATTGTATTCATATAAAAACCATCAACAGCAGCAGTTGTAGTACACTACCTGACCATAAATCGTGTTGACCCTGGATCCCCTTGCCTTCCTGCCCTGCCACGGAGCTAAAGAAAAGATTATCATGGATTAACGAAATGTGAGCAAAACATATGGCTGGGATAGTGATAAAAATATATATTGACATTAGTAAATATAGAAGACGATAAGATTCACACGATTTGCATCAAAATTATAATGGCCAATTAGAACTTTAGTAAATTATGTAGCAAGTTCTAAAGAAGTCTCAAGAACATCTTATTGGAGGAATAAGAAACACATTAAATGCTGGAATTATGACTACCCTATGTGCATGTACATAACATTTTGACGCCAAATTTAAAAATCCCCTATTGGAGGCAGCAATTGAAATCCACTTTAAGAATAGATCTTGCCATACTTACTCCATTGAATAACATTTTAAGAATGTTGAAATTCATCAATCCAATCATTGAATTAAAAGTTCATAGTAAGTAGATCAAGTGTAAAAAATTTCATACAATTTAAAAACAATTTCATTTCATCGTCCTATTTTTTTTATGTATAATATGTTTTAAAAATATAAGTAAATATCGACTATTAGATTACATATCTATTAATATCTTTTTTTTTTTTTTTTTTTGAAAATTTCGGATGCTTGACCATCAAGATGATATCACATGACTTACTCCTACAGTAAATTAATACCTTTCCTATACACATACACACATGCATATACGTGTAAGTTACATCTAAGAGCAGCTACAATCAAATGAATATATATGAAGTCAAATATCTTTAAGTACATCACCTGGGCTTTCTTCCCTTCAAATCCCCCACACTTGGGTAGGGAGAGGTTGACGGGGAAAAGCTTTTCCTTTATTTTCAAAACAATTTAAGATTTTTCTTAAACTAATTTAATAAACAATTTCAGAAGGGTCATATTAGATGTTAAATTGTTAACATCTTCCCTGTTTGCCCTCGTTGATCATCCAAGTGGAATAATACAGTAAAAGACAATTTCTAGATCTAATATACTACTACTTAGCCTGTTACTATGCTTAAGGACCTACCTGGTTGTCTATTCTCCGGGACTCATGTAAAGATGTACCAATTACATGAAGGCCACCAAGCCTTTTTACCTCAGACCCTTCATGCAAACAGTGCTGTTCACAATCCTTCAAAACCGATAGATAGGCAAGAGCTACTGTTGGACCAAGAGGGTAAAAATCAGATTCTTCATTAGCAAGCTTCTCCAGCTCCTTCAAACTATATGACAGACTCAATTCAACAGCCTCCAATATAAAAGATTTAGCCTTCTGATATGTCCAACTTCTACCCTCACTTTTGGATACATATTTGGCTGAATAATTCATGTTGCAAAGAATATAACATCTTCAAGTTAAAAGCATGCAATTATTACTAAAATGAACAGAATTTCATTGAAATGGAAAAAAAGATTACTGACACATTAAGGCTGTCTTAGCCAGTAAGGCCATTGATGATGATCCAACCTTTATCTTTGGAAGCACCTATATCAAAAGATTCATTAAAAACTGAATTCTTCCATAAAGAAAATTAAAATGCGATAATACTTTACCTTTTGTGAAATAGTCTCGCTAGCAAATTCAAGATTTGGATCCTGTCGTGTCAAAATTGGAATTACGCTATCCTCTATAATTTCTCTGGCAAGCATCTATACATACAGGAAAAAAGGGGTGTCAGTACAAGATCCAGCTCATGCCAAAGTGACATGTCATACAAACAAGACATCAACTAATTACATAAGAAGAGATGCAAATGATTTCGTGTTTCTTGACATTCAAGAAATCATAGGCAAAATGTGGTAGGACATATTGTTCTCACAGAACAGTGAGCCACAAATAACTAATCTTACTGGCACACTTACTTTTGGATTTCCTCCAAGGATTATATCCGTGCCCCTGCCAGCCATATTTGTAGAGATGGTAATGGCATGTTTCCGTCCTGCCTGTGCAACAATCTCAGCTTCTCTTGCAGCATACTGAATTAAATGAAAGGAAGGTTATGGTGAGAGAGGCAAAACTTCAAAAAAATAAAAATAAAAAAGAAACACTATCTAAGAATTAAAATGAAAGAGATAGACAAAGCATATGCTTCTGAAGATACCAACAAGTTATATTTTCACAAACCTTGGGTCGAGCATTCAGGACATTGTGGGGAATATTCCATTCCCTAAGCAGACCAGCCAAAAGTTCAGAATTTTCTACGCTGCATATGAAAAAAAGAATGAAAATAATTATTCTCCCAAGCTGTAGATTAATGAAAAGCTTTTGCACAAACAAATTTAATATATAGCTCATATCAATTTCAGCAAACAAAGGTGGGTTAAAAAAGCAAAACTTATAACAAGACTTCCATACACAGTGATATGAATTCAATTATGCAAAGACATGCACTAATGCCAAGACACATAATCATTGAAAATGTAAGCGAATTAAATACACTTACTTACAATAATAATATAACGAAGAGAGAAGAGAATTGTCAAGAATTAACTCTCCTAAAAGCTTAAGCTATCTATTAGGTGCAAGCCTAGATATGTCATATATCTATAACATGCCCCCTCATGTAAAATTTAGACCTGAAGCCTGAACAATGCTTAAGCTGTTAGCTGAAGTTATGTCATTTCGACAATCAGATCCCCTAAAAAGCTTAAGATTTTAGCGGCAGACTTAAAGGTTTATATCTCTAACAACAGCATTCTAATTTCATGCAAAACATGTGCCATAATATTTAAAGAATTCAACTTTCTTTCATATAATTGATTTGTCGGATTAGCAAACCATCTCAACTGGAAACTCAAAAAGACCATAGAATATAAATTCTAGCCTGCTCAATATTGATCAACAGATATAATGAGATATGGACATAATAAAACAACAACAACCAAGCTTTATCCTACTAGACAGGGTTGGATACATGGATTAACTGATGACAGTAGGCTTTATTAAAAAACCAAATTTCCAGTAAGGCATTTAGAGTAAGGTCTTTTTTTATGGTTTCTCCTAACAATATGGACACCAAAAACGGGAAGGTTGTCATATACTTTGTGACAGGCTGACAGCCAACATTGGACAGATCGTAGTTCTAAATTATTTGTTCATAAAATACAATTTTATAACATAAAGAAAGATTTTGAAATAAAAGGATGAGAAAGACACAAAAAGATGAAACAACCATGTTCAAGAAACAATAAGACACTCCTGTCCCTAGGCATATCTGTCAAAAAGATTTCCCTGAAGAAATGGTAAACAGCATATCTGTAAAGGTTCTTCAAAACTAAAAAGAACCTATCATGTATTTCACAGCTTTTGGCTGAGAAAGTAGTTAGAATGATTGCTTCTTCTGAAACTGAGCAGTAGACAGCAATCATTAGAACTGCCACATACTTACCTAGTTGTCCCAACTAAGACAGGGCGACCTTGTCTGAACATATGTTCAACTTCTCGGCGAACTTGCTCCCATTTCCCACGAGCAGTCTTAAGTAACAAATTAAAAGAAAAAAAAAATACTTAGAAGAAAATGATAATTTACTGTCATGGAAAAAACCAATTATAGCAACTATAGATACTTAAGAGCAGCAATAATGAATATTAGATGTCCTACAGCAAAAGCTTGAATAGGCAAATCTTTGCGAATATTAGGAAGATTTGTGGGCACTTCAATGACTGGCATCTGGAACATTTTTAAGAACTCTTTCTCCTGCAATGATAGATATGGTCATCAAGCTTACACATCGTTGCACACGAATTATAATAGTAATGACAACTCAAATGTAATGTCAGAACTATATAAATCTTTACTTCTGTTTTTGCAGTCCCAGTCATTCCCGACAACTTTGGATAGAGCTTGAATAATGACTGGTAAGTGATCTGTGCCACAACAACAGAATCTGCCTGTGCAGGGTTCAAACATTGAAACTTAGAATCAAATAGTTATGATTAAATAAGCGTCATGAAACAAAATAACAAAAAGAATCCCAACATATACCTGAATCTTCAAACCTTCCTTTGCCTCCACAGCCTGGTGAATCCCCTCAGACCATCTCCTTTTCTCTTCAACTCTTCCTGTCAACTGAGAATTTTTCAAAATTATGTTAATAATATCATCAGATTATCAACAAAAGCATCAGCCCCAAAAAAAAAAAAAAAAAGAAGCAAACAAACAAAAATCAGGAAAAAAAAAAAGGATTTGTGAAGTTATTAATTAAAGCAATGCACTGCTACTGGAAATACAAGAAATTAATATTGTCAGAGATAAAAATCCTTTCATACACTTCAAACTGATAGCTTTTGGGAGAGTTAGTCCTCAACATGGTACCTGTTGGACATTCAAATTGTAGCCTTCCAATTCCCTAAAGGTTTCCCCAAATTTCAGATACTAGTAAAAGGCAAGGATGTTACATGATTGAGCAAGAAAATCCACCAACTTGTAGTTCTTTTGTAGCTGTAGTTTTGAGTGGGGAAAAAGAAAATAGGCAGACAGAGAGAATAATGATGGAGGCTATGATGGTGCTGAGATTTCTCCTTGTCAAGCAGTTTTTCTTACTGATGCTGTCTGCGAAAGGTAAAAATTGCAAAGGGAGGTGGTATTGGAGAATAAAGCTTTCAACAGCAGCTAAACTGTCTCTAGAACTTTAGATCCTATTATACCAATCTTTTGAAAACTTCTCTCACATAAACTTATCACAGTCAAAAACCACATAGTTATAGTTGAAAACATTAAAATTTTCATATTATATAGCAAAAAAAGCACAGTGCAAGAGCAAATTATAAAGAAAATGTTAAGAAAAAAAGAGGACATATTGAGGCAAAACTTAAATTGAGAAAGAAGAAATGGTGAGTAAATTAAAACTGCATAATATTGAAAACAAAAAGAATACTTGAAAATAGTACCTCATTGATAATTAAAGCCTTCCCATCTCTGACAATGTATTGCACATCTCGGCGATAAAACTCTTTAGCTTTTAAAGCGTTCATCACAAATCTGCAGTAACTCAGCTCTTATTACTCATGTGTAACTGATTGGACAGGAATAATCCAATTCCAATTTGTTAGCCAGAATTTTCCCAGAAAGCAGATAAAATTCAATTAGTATAACAGTAACAATTATGATGATGATGATTAGCCGAAATCACTAGCAAAATATGCACCAAAAAAAGAAAAAGAATTCATGATTACTATAATGAGTAAAATAGAGAAAAATGTAATTCTGTATTATACCCTTTAGCAGGTTATTGTGATGTTAATGTTATAGCATTCATCAAAATAAATCGAGAATACTGGACAAAATCAATGAAGATGTGAGGATGCTAATGCTGTCCTACATTTCATCAAGCAACCGCTGGGATTTCAAAACAAGTGAAATGAATAATTTTCTAATTCAATAAATACTTAAAAGCATGTGAATATTCACCTAGCCCAGGGATCATTTTCATCCCAAAGGTCATTAGTTTCAAGAGCCATTTCAGCAAGAGCAATTCCTTCCTCGGTCAACTCCACTGAATTATCTTTAAGCTCCACTTTGTAATGCTGTTAACAAAAATAAAATCCATATATAGAACCATTTTCTTGAATTATCCAGGCAAACTTAAGTCCTTAGAATGGCTAAAGAGAGAAAAACTGGGTAACTGGTATAATGATGTGCAAGAGAATGAACTCACAATGCCCTGCATAAGCAGTTCGGCTACTTTTGCGGCAACAGGGTATCGTGCAGCATCTTTACTAGCCTGTGATACAGAAGGAGGAGCCAGAATCAGTCTATCATTGAGCTCACTCAATTGGAATGATTATTTTGAATACTGGCAACCAGGATATTGAAGGAGATGATGACAAGCAACAATAAAAATGAAGGTTAAGCTTACCTCACCGCTGATTAACAAAGGATTTCTTCCTTCATCTATCAGGACAGAATCCACTTCATCAACAATTGCAAAATGAAATGGCTTTGGCCTGCTTTCACATAGAATAGTCACTAAGTAATCCAATCATATTCCCAGAAAAATAAATAAAGAAATAAACTTCAAAGTTCTGTCTAAGTAATACACGTTACCATCTCATCACAAGGTCTTCACTATTTCCAGCAAGATTATCTCGTAAGTAATCAAAGCCAAGTTCCTGAGGCAAGAAGGGAAGAAAATGGGAACAAAATAAACAAGCAATGTAAAGAAATAAATGTATAACAACAAAAAGAATAACAATATAAATAACTGATAATTGTAATTACAGAGTTATTGGTATATGTTATATCACATATATAGTTGAATCTCCGCTCTTCGGCATTCATCCCCCTCTGTACATGCAAAAATCAGAAAATAGATTCAAATCTAAGTCATGCCATGATTTTGTAAATTGATAAAAGAATATTCACATACAATCACCCTGCAAAATTATTGAAGACCAGCTCAATTGTACGCAGTACATCATTAAAACATGACCTCCAGTCTAGCCCACCACGAAAAACAGACATATTTTACTACCAGCAAGAGGACACTTACCTGAATAAGACCAACAGAAAGACCTAAGAAACGGTGAACACGTCCCATCCATTCAGCATCACGCTGAGCTAGATAATCATTGACAGTTACCACTGCAAAGAAATCAAGGAGCATAGCAAGTTACTTATTTGTTTATTTATTTATGTAAAGCCAAATGCTGGTGCCTGAAGAAATTGACAACACATACCATGGACACCCTCACCAGTGAGTGCATTAAGATATGCAGCTAACGTGGAAACCAAAGTTTTCCCCTCCCCTGTTTTCATCTCGGCTATTGACCCATCATGCAGCACTGCCCCACCAATAATCTAGCAACACGAAATCCTCAAAAGAAACAACTCAATCACCTACCTAATCCTAAGTGAGTCCAAAGCAAGCATTCATAAAACAAACAAAATGCAAGATAGAGTGAGACCTGAACATCAAAATGGCGCATTCCAAGCTTCCTGCTTGCAGCTTCACGAACAACAGCGAACGCCTCTGGGAAAAAAAATAATAATAAAAATCATCCGTTACAATCACATAAAAAAACACAGATCAAAGACCAATGATCAATGAAAAAGAGTGAACCAGCTTGAATATCCGCAAGGGTCTCCCCTCGCCCGAGCCTCTTGCGAAACTCCTCCGTTTTCGCCGTTAACTGGTCGTCGGAGAGTTCCCGAACGTGGGGCTCGAAGGAGTTAACGGAGTTGACGAGACGGTAGTAGTCGCGAACAACCCAGTAGTTCAAGCTCGTGTAGTCGTTGAGACTCTTTCGAAGACGACTCAGTGACAGTGTTCCCTAAAAATGCAAACAAGTCACACACACAGAGAGTTAGTTAGCGCTTTTCAGTTCACGCGGGCGTTTCGTCGAACAGGTAACGGGCACAGAGCGTAAGAGCACCTTCCCAGAGGCGACAACGGGCGCGCGCCTGGAACGACGTCGTAGCAAGCGAGGGAAGGAGGAAAGAGGAGGGGGTGGAATGACGAAGGCATTGGGGTGGGTGGAAGAGGGTGTGTGAAGAGGTTTAACGGCCAAGGAAGCTGCATAGGAGACGACGGGAACGGTGGCCATAACGGGGGTGGTGTATGGAAGCTCAGCAATCACGGCATAGCATAGGATGGTTTTCAATGAAGTGACTCGGGCCCCGGACTCTTCGGACCGAAACCGAATTCGAAAAAATTGAACTGAAAATAAAAAGTGGATGAACTAAACAGAGATATCTTCACTTATGTTTCAAAAATTAATGAAAAATCAAATAAAATTTCGTTAATATTATTTTTTCCAAAATGAATAAATTGTGTATTATTTATGAATTATAAATTATGTGCTTTTGTCAGAAAAAGAGAAAAGCTAGATATTCCGTCATTCCTTTTCTTTTTCTATCAGGAACTATACTCTAAAAAAATTAATTGTCTTCCTTTTCCTTTCTCTCTCTCTTTTTTTTTTTTTTTTTTTAATTTCATTGCTTATCAAGTAACAAAAACACTACCACGTCAAAAAAAAAAAAAAAAAATTAAAAGAAAAAAGAAAGTAACAAAGACACTTACAGAGCTCTGGTTGGGCCATGACGCATATAGCATGCAGATTGCAGGAGGTTTTGAGCCCGCCCTACACTTAAAGGAGAGATGAGATAGTATGCAAGTGTAGAAACTGTTACCTAATTGCTCCTCACCCTACCTTTTGTCATGACCCACACCGCTTGAATGAGTCGAGACAGTACACGGGGCAACTATACCAATGCCATTTAGAAGAATATATATATTATCAAAATGTACTAGTAAATAAGAATTTGAATCGGTCATTACTTATCATTATTATTGCACGTACCTCTTCCAGCGATCATTTGAGTTGAATGAATCTTTTCTTGAATGATCTTGATTGTTCAGTTCTTCCCTTTTTGCCTACAACCTTGGAGCAGTTTTCGATTTTGAAGTCTTTGAAAATTGCACCATTGAATTGCATAGCCAGAATGTTAAAAAAGAGCAGAAGACAGATACCGTTGCCTTAAATCTTGGAGCACTCTTTTAACTTGGACCACTTTAATTTCAAGAACACCAAAACCTTTATAACGATGAAGAAAGTCAATGACATAATGTTCTTGTCTGCATAGTGGCAGCATCAATAAAATCAAAACAAGAAAAGAAAGCTCACCCACTTAGGTGCTCTCTTCATGTTCCACCTTCACCTTGCGCCGCCACGGAACACGCTCCTTGTCACCAATCAGCCCAAGTTCTTTCATCCCTATGCACTCGTTCTCCAGTTCCCTACTCAACAATCTCAACATCAACACTAACGTCAGCAGCAAACTCAGCAACTTTCAACATCAGATGGAAGAAACCCATGCAAGCTTTCAACCCAACCCATACAGCGTCTTTTCTTTCACGTACTGGTAGGGAGGGACAATACAGCTATATTTATAGGTTGCTTACGCCGTTAGTGTTACGCAACTACACCGTCAGTATGACGCAACTCACACACCGTAAGTCCTACGCAACACCAACTTGTAATAATTCATCTTCATGTTTTCTTAATTAATCAAAATTTATATTTTCTAGGAGTAAATTTTATTTTCTTCTCCTAAGAAATATTTAAGGATACGACTCTTTTTTTCTATTATTCAAAATATATATTTTCTTTTCCTAAAAAAAATAAAATATATTATTTTTAATTTATTATTATATTCTTTTAAATTTCCAGTAAAATATATTAACTCATATTTATTATTTTATTTTTTAATAAAAATATGCCTTATTTATATATATATCAAATTTTTAAAGAAATAAAAGATATATATATATATATACTTTATTTGTTAATTTTTAATAATTATAGGCTAATATTAAGTTAAATATATTATTTCTAAAAAATAACAAAATAATTTTAGCTTCTGAATTCATGATTAAATACAATCATTAATATGACATGAAATACATTAAAGTTTAAGCAATTCATTCCAATAAGATCTAGCCTAATCTAATCTGTTTAGTAAATAGATTAAGTCAAGTTTTTTTTTTTTTAAATCTTTGACCAAAAAAAAAAAAAAAGCTTTAGACATCAAAAAGACTTTTTAGACCTCATGAACTAAGCATATTTAATTGAATAATATATAATAATAATTATTATACTATTATTATTATTATTATTATTATTATTCATAACTTATACAATTTATTTTTATTACATTTTGTATAACTTTTGAGACACTTATTATAAAAATAACAAAGCTTTTAATAACGTGCAATATAAGATTAAACAAATATCCAAATTAAATCTAAATTGATGTATAATATATATTTCATTTAACTCAAGGTCAAAGACTTATTGTTGTTTTTTTAACTTTATCTTTCAATGTTTTTTCATTAATAGAATGAAATAAATTTAGTAAGAATGAACTTTAAAGAAAATAGAAATGTGAGTAAAGTTACATTCCAATTGTTTTGAAGATTAATAAGAAAATAAAATGGAATTTTATTGACCTTATTTAGAAGTTAGATTATAAAGAAATGAGATGGAACAATTACATGGTATTGAAGTTATAGGTTTTAGTTTCTCTTATTCTACCTCAATTTTGAGAGAAATACAAAATGGAAATTTGAAGGAAAAATAAGGAAATAGATCATTCAGTTTTTTTTTTTTGAAAAAAAAGAAATTCTAAACAGGAAAACTTATTTTTATTCCCATTATTCCTCTTAAATTCTCTTTTAAGTGTTCATAATCCGGCCTGGCTCAAAACTTTTTGGGTTGGATTTGGATTTTAAAGTTTTGATCTAGTGCATTCTCAATTCGGATTCAGGTTATATTTTGAATTAGCCTAACTCGGCACAAAGGCACTTAATTCTTTATAAATTATATTTTTTATCAAAAATAATGACAAATTATAAGACTTTTATATTTTAATTAGAGTTTAATTTATATGTATTGATAGTGTAAAAGAACTTTAAATTTTCAACCAATAGAAATGCAAGAAAGTGTCAAATCACACTAGGTAACCATCCATTGTAATAAGAGACCCACCATAATTTGGTACTTCCTTATATTTTTTTTGATTGATAGTGTAAAATTTTTTTACACTATAAGTATATATAAATTAATCTCAATTAATTAATATATTTTACATACCATGATGTTTTTTTTGTATTGAAATAATTTGTTTTGAAATATATCGTAAAGTATCTCTTGAATCTTGTTACTAACTTCTAAAATTCTATAATTTTAGTATGCATAATGTTCGTACATGTTATCTAAATATTAGATTGACTCAGTCATTTTTTGAGTTGTTATTGAGGAGGTTTTAGTCATAAAAAATAACCTGGTTAAATATCAAGCCGGGTTTGGAATTAGTTCAACTCAACCCAACCCATTCCTTAAACACCCCTATTCTCTTCATTATCCATCATCCAAATATGCCCTTAAAAGATAAAATTGTTTGTCTGCTTATTAAAAATCTGTAATGCTTTTAGCTTATATGAAGGTATGTTAGTTCATGTTTGTAACAACTTAATTTAGGAAATAATACTTTTTTCAAAACTTGTCTCATAAATCTTTTGATTATAAATTATTTTGAACTCAAAACAAGTTTATCCAAAGACATATTTTCTCTATGTAATGGTGGCCTATTTACTCATTTAAAGGTCTTATTGTTAAACAAATTTTTAAATAGCTTTCAATTCAAAAGGACCACATTTGGTCTCTTTGCACTCCTAAATGTAGGTCTTTATACTTTTTTTACAATTTAGTTTTTGATTTTTCATGTACCAAAATCAAAATAAATTTAATTATAGAAACTTATTTTTTTTTTCATGAAAATTAAGAATCAACCTTCGATTGAAAAAAAAAAACAGCTATTGAGATTAAAATCTTAAAAAGTAAAAATTATAAGGGCTAATACCCAATTGTAGAAATGAAAAACAAATTCGTGGTGTTGTAAAGATTATAACCTAAAAATAAAAACAATATGGCTATATGGTACCAAAATCTCAAATATGAAAAGTGACGAATACCGTTTCTGTACAATATACGGGGTGAATAATCACAAAGGAGGGAGTAAAAACAATTAGCAATGTTATGATGACACATCACTTAGTAAGACGTTCCTACCACAATTTTTCTTAACTTTTAGCATTTCTCATAATCTAATTACATGATGTGCATTACAATATAATAATTTCCAGTCTAAGTTAAGTACGAACCCCAAGAATCATGCCCTTAAAAGAAAGCTTAATAGCTGTACAATAGATACACAGCACCGTTGAAGTATCACTTGGATCATAATATTTACATATTGGGAAAAAATATGAATTAACAAGCACTCCAAAGCTGAGCATCACATTGATGATTCATAATTTGAGAAAATTAAAACAATTTGGCTGAAACTTGAGCACTCGAACTTGAACAGATGCACATGCTGAAAGTATCACCATTTACCACGATAAACCTGGAGGAATCAAATCAGTAACAGCTGTTGAGCATTGAGGAGTTCACAAGCATAAAACAAAGAAAGACAGACAAAGCGAGTGATAACAAGTGACATAAGATAAACTTCAACTTGCAAATAATTTTATGTTCTATGGAATCTCTGTTAAGGAATAAAGATTTTAAATTTGCTTCTGCACGTAAAGAATCTAGCACCACACTTCAATAGAAGTTATGCATTTACACCTGCAGTGGAACAATTTCTGTAGTATCCTACCACAGTTCAAGATACACTTTCTAATATTGTTTTTTTCAATAAAACATTTAAAAAGAAAACTTTATCAACGTAACTGTAAGATATTTTCATACCCTGTCTATGCTCTTTTCCTTATTTTCTGTTATTATTAAACTTCAAAGAAACCAAAAAAATTAAAAAAAAAAAAATCAACCACTTGATCAGTAGCTAGTAATATAATGTCCAGGCATGAGTTTAGCAAGTAACATAATTGGAGGAAGTGAAATACCTTGATAGACTTGTCAGCATATCCAACAAAAAGTTTTCCTTGGCAGCATAAAATAGCTGTTACAACAGAACTGCAAGGAATGGATCCCAATGCTCTGACATCCAGTTCAAACTCATCTCCTGATAATTCCTACAATTCAACAACTTTGTTTATGAATTTATGTGCTAGTTGAATAAGAAAATATTATATAAAATATCATAATTAAGTTTTGGCAAATTTAAATTAATTAACAGAGCAAACTGACTTCACTAAATTCATTCCCATGTAATTCCCAAAAACATAGCGCGTTTTGCATATCTACCTGTATACTAACATTTTTGTCCCAACCTCCTGTACAAAGGCATTTTCCTTGCATGCTCATAGCAAAAATGGCACCATTATGCAATGATTCGGAACTCATGAACACATCATTTCTCCAGACCTAAACAAGCAAACGATAAAAGAGTTGTTACCCGATGATTTCAGTAGTTGATTATGTGGGTCAAGTCCATATTTCATTTCCAGTGGACTACAATTCATTAATCTTCAAAAGGGGCACAATTCTAAGAAAGTAAGAAACCTTTATGCATCCATTCTCATGAGCTGCAACAAGCAAGTGTTGATCAACAGTAATACCCAGGATAGACTTCATCTCTCCAGGCATATCTTCCCCCAGCACTGTCAATGGGCTGTGATCATTAAGACTCCACAACCGAACAGTTCCATCCCAACTGCCGCTGTAAAGAACCTCATCACATACTGCAAGCGTGGAAACTACAGATCTATGGCCATTCATTGTGCATATCAAAGTTCCATCCTGGTAGAAAGTACAGAAATCCAAAGAATGCATTTCTCAATGAAGCTTTTGTTTTAGGGCGTAACATAAGTGGACAAAAAAAATGACAAGCTCACCTTTAATGACCAACCTTTTATTGTTCTATCTCCACTTCCAGTATAGAGACAAAGATTTCTGTAAACAGTCAACGAATGGATACCACTAAAGCGCCAATCCTTCTGCTCATACCATTTCCTCAAGGGATCTTGCCTGAGAGGGGCAGTGATTCCCCAGACAAATATGCCCCCTCCACTGTCACCACTTATGCACAATGGTTCTTCATCATCTACATAAACTAGAGCCATGACTTTATTCTCATGGCCTCTAAATGTATGTAAATGAGAAAAGTCCTACATAAAATTTGCACAGATGAAATTATCAAAGGAATAACTGACAAAGAGTTTGTATCATAAAAATCACACTATTCAGTAGGAAGAGACTGCAGCCCTTCCAACATCATCATTATTATAAATCATGTTTTGAGGCTTCAAAACAACCTAACTGTCAAGATGGTACTTTTCAGTTATCCTAGTAAAACAAATGTAATAGTCCCACAAAGCACAAGGAAGGAATAGTAAATGTGCATCTTAAGGAAATGTGCCTACTGCAATTTGTCATAGAATTCTAATTTCAGAATGTCAACTGCAATTCAACAATTTCAGAGAAAACCTACTTATTTATTTTTTTTAAATCAAGTCCTAATTTTTAAAGGCTTTTAAAGGCAAAAGGGAAGTCCATAAATCACAACAGGAAAAAATTGAAATATTCCCAACCCTTTTTCTCTCTCTTCCTTTATTCATTTGTCTACTGGCTTATCAGAATGTATCTGCAAACTGATGTCACATTACAAAAATAAATAAATAAATAAATAAAAAATACCAGAAAAACTAGTTACTGGAAAATGCCAAAGGAAATTTCAAACTCTGCAGCATTTACTGAAACAATAACGATGGCATCCCATGCCAAAAATTATTCTATTTGGAATGCACCCGGTAGAATCGTATCAGATAATTGTGTTCTTAAGTGTTACCTGCAAGGACCATACATTGACAGTTTTATCAAATGAGGAGCTAAACAAATATCCCCCTACAAAAACAAACAAATACTTATTAGAATGAAACATTATTATCCATTGCATAATATACATATATCCTAACATATCAGAACACTACAAGTGAAACTTTGACCATGACATAGTTAAAACAACCTTAATGCAGATACTGATTAACAGCCTAGCTTATATGCTACATTACATGCCATACCAAATAATTTATTTGTTTCAAAATTTTAAAGCAATGCTTGAAAGGCATGAGAAACTATGACTAAACCAATTCAAAACCTTCAGTTCAGATTAACCTGGCATCCAAATCTATAGCAAATGTCAATTATTCAATAACTTATTTATCACTTGGTTGAAGGCCCTAAGCACAGTTTGGCTTCAATAATAAAATGAAAATATGATTTATATTATACCCAAAACTACACTCGTAACTTGTAAGTATAACTAAGTATAACTTATTCATCCGTTGGTTGAAGGCCTTACACAGACTTCACTTCCATAAGAATAATGGAAATATGATTTATTTTATGCCCCCCAAAAATAATAGCCCCAAGTATCTTGCCATCCAGACATACAACGGAATCTCGGAATATGATTGATAGAGAAAGCAATATGTTAATACAAACTTAGAATTCTTACCCCCAACTGCCAATCCAGTGATACAATCAAGATGGCCTCGCAGATCTTTAAGTTGAGCCATTCCCTTAGATAGGCTAGCAACAAAATCCTCATCAGATTTACCTTCCCTGTCTTGAATAAGATCTGGTAGACAATCATCTTCTTTTTCATGCAGCTCACGTTCTCTCTGTTCCTTAGAACTTTGATTAGGCAACTGACACAACTCCCCAAGAATCAAGCAGTGATCAGTGCTGTTCCTATTTAACGTGGCCTCCAAGTTTCCCAGAAAATCAAACTGAGTTTTGATTAACATATCCTGAATGCACTTCCTCACATCCACCACATTAGGGCGGTTTCCTGGATTTATGTCCAAGCATTTGCAAATAATCTGCCTCAATGATAGATATTCAGAGCCTAGTTTGCCTTCCAAAACGTAACTAACTTTCTCCACCCAGCAAATGTAACTAGCTGATAAGTCAAAGCCATTCTCTTCATTCACTTCCCAGGTATTCTGAGGGACTGCATCTCCAATAAGAAGCCGCAACAGCAAACAAGCTAATGACCACACATCTGAGCCATACCCAAATGGATATCCTGAATGCCCACTCCCTGGATTAACATCCCCCTTCTTCTGCAATAACTTAGACAAAACCTCAGGGCTTACGAAAAGCTCATTTTTCAAGCAATCCTCACACATTGCCTCTTCTTTGAGCTTATCACTGGTGCCACCAGGAGCAGCATCCACAATCTTCCTTCCCATCACCAACACTTCATTCAAATTGACACAAACACCACCAAGCTCATCAAGAGCAAAGCATGAAAGTCCTAAGCAACCTGCCACCAAAGCTTCCAAATGCAAAGCCAGCACAGACTCACACATGCCCTTCCCGATCATTGCAAAGCTGCAAACCCCACCTTTATCTTCCAATTCCAAGCCAAGGAACCCATTCCTCAATTCACTGAACTTCTCCAAAAGGCTACCACCATAGTGCCTCTCACACACTAGATACAGAAACCCATCCACCACCTCCACCTCACTCCACAGCCCATAAACCCTACACACCTTACCCTGCCTCACGGAAGCTTCTAGAATCAAACCTAACTCCTCCCTCACAACCTCCTTCATCCCCTCCAAACACGCCATAATCCTAGCAACATAACTGAACTTGAACTCAGAACGATTCACAACACGAGGTAAATGAAAAACAGGAACAAGGCTCAAACCGTTGCTATCTCTAAAGCAAACCCTAACCCTACCCTTCAATGAAGAACTCGAACCGAATAGCCCTCGCAGCACAAACCGACCGGGTTCGGGTTCGGGTTCGACCGAAACGGCGTCGTGCGGGAGAATCCAATCCTTCCACTTGGCGTAGAACTCGTCGGACCACAATTGAGCGCGAAATCCGGACCGTTCATCATCACCGTCGTTCGTTGACCGTTGATTCGGTTTCCGCGATCGATCAGAAGAAGAAGAAGATGAGAGGCAGAGCCTGAGAAGGTCGATGTTCTTGGGAAGGGAAGAAGGTCCTTGCTGGGGAGAGTACTTCACGAGTTGCGTACACGCGGGGCACCGAACGGTGTTCGGGTACCGCTCCGGTAGCTCCACGAGGCAAGCTTCGCAGACAGAGTGGCCGCACGAGAGCACCCGAGGGATTGCCACGTGGTCGTTGTAGGGGTCGAGGCACACCGGGCACTCCGGCAACTCCATTTCCGGCTGAGAAAAACGCTCTGCGGTGGCGGCGGCCGTTTCTGCTCCTGCTCCTGCTCCTGCTCCTGCTCCTGCGCGGAATGTGGAGCGCGAAACGGGGTGCTTCGAAACGGTGTCGTTTTTAGTTAATGAGGTATTTATTTCATTTGGACGGGTTTCTCCTCCGGTTTTTTTTTTCGAAATGCCGAAATTGCCCCTTTCGCTGTGGTGTTAAAGGGCGCCTCGAAACGACTATCGCGTGGTGTGGGAGATCTGAAGTCTGAGCTGAAACCGCTGCTTCTGATCTGAGGTGAGGTACGCTCTTTTTTCTTTCTCTTCTGTTTATCGACGTGTAACTTTCCGTTTGTTTCCTGAGAAAATGCGAGTTTGAGGAGGAATGAAAATGATTGGATCTTGAATTCCGTGCTACTTCTGTTCTACACTTAACCAGTCAATTGCTATTTGGTTGGATTTGATGAAACTCGGCTTGCATGAATTGGAATTAGGGTTTTGGTCAGTTGTTTTATAGTGGAGATCGATGTGCCCTAACAGCATTATTGGATCCATTGAGCTTTGGTTGTTGACTTCTTTGTTTTTTTTTTTTTAAGTTTTCTCACACTTCATAGCTTCAGCTACTTGTAAGTGAAATCTGAAATTCTGTTGCGGGTTGAGTTAATGGCAATCATTTTATCAGTGAACAGTTTAGCTTTGTTGTTTCCTTTTCCTGGCTTCGAAATTTGGTGGAAGTTTGAAATATGTTAACCTTGACTTTCGTGCTGGTCTTGGACTTCATGAAGAGATGCTTAGCATATAATCGTTAAAATAATGTGAACATCATGACTATGAGCTGTTTTTGTACTTCAAAAAGATTTTAGTAGACTATGCTTTTAGCGGCTGAAGGTCTGTGGCCGCTTGGGTTGATGCCAAGCATAATTTGTAATTTTGGTATAAGGAACTTATGCACCATTTGTGTCTTAAACTCATTCATGTGTAATAGTGATTCCCCCCCCCCCCCCCTTCTCTTTTCGTTTTGGTTGTTGCTCACTGTTGTTTCTCTTTTTGCTGTTGCTGAATTTGCAATGTGAAGTCCATGGCGGGGTCTGGGAGCTCCATGCTGTATTCCTTTCTTCTATTCACGGTCATTCTCTCACTGCAAGAAATGTACCGTGTGAAACTAGCATCAACAGAATTGTACACCATACTTGGAGGGTTCATCAGCTCTCTCCTATTTCTTGTGCTCCTTACTGTGAGTTTTGATCCATCTATTGACATCTTTCTCATGAATCACAATCATATATATGAATATTAGCATTTTCTCAGCCTTGAACTATGGTATGCCGACAATATTCTGATATTACTAATAAGATTATGCACTAGAAGGAAGGAAAAATGTTTGTGATTGCATTATAGAATGAAAAATATCGATCACTCATTCCTTTTCTGTTATAGGTCTTTTGATATTTGTGTTTGGTTATTTGGGGATATGTTATAATTTATGTGTATTTGTATTAAGGTTTGCCTTCAGAAGGCATCAAATTGTGCACTGCATAATGCTTCCTATGAGAAGTGCCATTTTTGTAATTGAAGTCAGAAGACTTTTAGAAGAATGAGAAATTTCCTTTTGTTTCACCATTTTATAGGTTGATGTTCACATATATTGGTTCCTTGGTCACTCATTGATATAGTCCTTCTACTTTGAGGAAAACAGAGTTATTAGTCTCAGGTGGACTGTGGTGGGCTATGTTAACAAGATACATGTGAATGCTTATTTTCATCCATATTGTCTGCATTTACTTATCTTCTGCTTGTATAATTGTTTCAAGAATTCCATCAAAGCAAAATCTTCCAAGGTAAAATAAAGGTATTTGCATTTGCTTTACATTTGTGCTTGCAGTTCATTGGAAACTTTCAGGAAACAGTTGGCGCAAGAACTGGTTGGGGTGCAGGTATTCCATAATATCTGTTTTGACCGGTTTAATTGCATGTGTACTTACTCATGTAACCTGAGAAATTGTATGCATGATTACTAAAATTGGATTTTTTTTCATAAAATTTATCAAAGGTAATAATTGACGGTCATCCCCCTTTCATTCTTAGTTTTGTGATTATCTTCCTCGTCCTATTAAATTTATTATCCCCACGGTGTTATTCTCAATCTATCTATCTATCTATCTATATTTATTTTGTTAATAGCAATATAATTATTTCATTTATTCTATGCATTTACCAATAACAATTCTAGATGCACATGAAGATGAAGAGCTGTGAATTTTATGGTCTAGGTCACTCACACTATTTATGAACAGTTGTGACACTTGAAGAACAACTACTTTTTTATACTTGAGAATTGCATGAAACATAGGATGAGGCATTCAACTCTTTCATTCGTCCTGGTGTTACCATTTATTGTTCATGTGCACCTTAGTTTCTCATACTGTGTTTTGTGTTCACAAGATGGGTGACAGTTTGTTATTTATTTCACAGTCATAATAGCAGAAGCAGTTGCCCTGATTGCTGCGAGCACAGTCCACAGAGTTTGCATTACTACATGGTATGCTTCCCCAACCTCCAAAACAAAAAAACACACTCCTGCCCCTTCTGTGTAAATAATGGGAAGATAACCACTTAGAAGTGTAGTATTTGAAATATGTAGTATTTGATATTTTGATGATTTTCATATCAACACATTGTTGATCACCTTTTAATGTTGCATAAATGCAGTTTCCTGTTCTCGGCTGTATTGCTGTATGAGGTTAACAAGATCTCAGGATCAATGCTTTCAACAGGTGACTCCAGAACTAAAAAGCAGAGTGGAAGAGCTTGATCTCATGTGTTCTTATTGTGTATGCTTACTGTCAAAGCATCTTCAGAGATTTTGCTTGTAGCATTAGCTTTACTACCCTATTATCATATGAGTATTTTAAAATTGTCTTACTTTTTATTTTACAATTACAATGCTATGATGTGAAATATGTGCAAATTATCAAACTAGGAAACGATCGTTCATTTTTTCTCTCAGGTGATCTTGTTCACCACGTAATTAATGAATGCTAACATGGGTTACAAGCGTTCTGATGGGTTCATGTGCGTTTTCGCATTTGACAACTCACGAGAGAAGAGAACCCTTCTTCCACCTCTCTTGATGTGGCATAACCTCTGTTAAAATACAAGTAGCTATATAGCTATCAGAGAATCCCCTGACATGCTGAGTGCTCTCATGATCGTGAAGAAGCCACGAGCTGTTCTGTAAAAGAAAGTGCATAGCTATCTATCATAGAATCCCCGAGGAAACCATAATGAACGGTGAATCTGCTTATCAAATACTGAGTTCCTATCACTAAGATGCACAATAATCCCTTCTTAAGTGATTGGAGACAAAAATAGCGATTCAGTCAATCCATAAATTAACTCAAAATGGTGCAAACTACAAACAGAGAGATGGATTGCATTTCGTTGTAGAAAGGGAAAGAGTAACAGCCTTTCTCCAAGGTCGCCAAGTCATGCGAGGGAAAAAGTGCAACTCAGATTGGACCATTAATCGAAGATGAAATATGATCATTTATCAGATGCAACCCAACAGAAATACACCAACAAAACCTATTATACCATAATTAATAAAATACAACTACTAGTTGGAAATGCGAACGAACAAACAGTTAGTCCGAGATGCAATCATTGCTATGTATCAAATGGTACTGTCATATGTATTTTGTATCTTTCGAACTACCGAATACTAACTTCATCCAACAACCACTGTCTAAATTAGTAGTCCTCAATTTTGAGGAGAGATTGCTTAGGGACCAGGGCAAGCAGAGACCCTGATATAAATGATAGATAAGCACCATTTTTTCTGACCATTCAGCATATGTTCCACCAATAAGCAGCTTGAAAACTTTGTAATTCTCTTCCCCATCCTTGCTTTTCTAGATTTCTTGATTGTTTTGTCTTTTGATTACTTAGTAAGATGTTCACCATACTGCTCTTACAGAATTCACCATATGTTCTACACATCGTCATGGCATATTATAAAATGTAAATAGGTAATGGTCTCCAGCATTAACCGGCAATATAATGTATCGATCAACAATGCATTTGAAAGTTAAAGAGGGATGTCACAGTAGCTGTATATGGCGCTTCCAGAGGAATACAACAAAAAAAACTGGCAGGTTTTATCAAAAGATAATTACTAACAAAAGAAGCAACACAAAAATGTGAGAAGTAGCAGAAGTCAGTGTGAAAAGTACGGGAAAATTTTATCAGTTAAATTATGGTTTTTATGCTACAAAATAGGCAGCTCCAAGACATTAAAATTGCTATAAAAATGCAACTGTGGTGACTGCAAAATCAGTAGTCTAATCTACATGTATCCTATGTTAAGATGTTTCTAGCTGCCAGTTGCCTTACAGACCTTTTAATCGTATAAAGGCTCCTTGACAAGAAGATTAATTTTCTCATGAAGAAATTTGAGCACATCCTCTCTTCCTTCTTTCATAAGCAACTGTCTTAACCTCCCAAACGTAGCACCTGATGGTCGAATTCCATTCTCTATCATCTCTTCCAGCAAAACACAAGCTTTCATAGCATTGCCCTTTTCACACAACCCATTGATAAGGACTGAAAAGGTGTGCATGCTTGGGACAAACCATTTTGATTTCATATACTTCCATATTTTCAGAGCCATCTCTAGTTCATTTCTCTCACAATACATTTTTATCAACATTGTGTAAGTGTCAGCATCTGGTTCGCATGACTTGATCATCTGGCGGAAGACTCTAAAAGCTCTATCAGTCTCTCCCTGGCTAATCAAACTGCTTATGATAACATTGTAGGTCCTTGAATTAGGACCAACACCATTGCATTCCATCTCTTGCAAGACTCGATGCACATTTTTAAATTTGTTTACTTTACAGAAAGCACCAATCAAGGCATTATATACCACAACATCCGGCTTGATTCCCTTGCTTTCCATATCCAAGAATGTATCGATAGCATCTTCAATCCGGTTTTCCACTCCATATGTATGAACCGGGACGCTATAAATGAAAGACGTTGGCCTGCAATTGTTAGCATCCATATCCTTCACAACCTCAACAGCTTCATCAACTCTTCCTGCTTTGCAAAGAATGTCAACCATTATACCATAAGTGACAATATCCGGGTTGCATCCCACGCAAACCATCTCTCTGAAAATCTCTCTTGCTTTGGGAAGATTTGGAGCCTTTCCCCATCCATCAATCAATATGCTATAAGTTTTTGAGTCGGGGACAAAGCGATCCTTCATAGAGTCGAAGATCTCTTGAGCCTTCCTCACATTCTTGGACTTGCACAAAGCACTTAGCAAACCATTAAATGCAGCAAGATTCGGAGGCATGTCATATTTTTCCATGACATTGAAAGTGTAAATGGCCTCATTCACCTTCTGAGCCCTAGCATACTTTCTCATAATGATACAAAAGGTCTCAACATTTAACATCCCCCTCTTCCTCATAGCATTCACAAGGTCCCACACGATCTGATACTGCCTTATCTTGGCCAAAGACTCAATCACTGAGTGATATGCCCTGATGCTGTGCGCGTAGTTTCTCTGCTTCTCAGCCCATTCAAAGAACCGGAATGCCAACATGCCAGCATTCTCAAACCTCTTAAGGACACTCTCGACCAAATCCGGCGAAACTCTAACTCCGGTTTGGTTAAGAGCAGTGTCAAGTGCCATTGGAGGACAGGACATCATGACCTTGCACACCATTCTAGTTGCATCTCCAACCTCCTGAACTGGTTGACTTGTACAGTACATTCTGGCAAACAACACCCATTTGCATAATAGTTTATTTCTATGCTCAAAAATCTTAATCATTGCTCAACCAAACCCAACAGCACACAAATTCACCTAAACCACTGGCACAAATAAACAAACAAATAGAGGGCGTCAGATTGCATAATGAATAATATAAACATTGCATTTAATTTAAAAAAAAAAAAATATTGAAGCCAAAGAGAGGGCCTACGATGTCGCCGCCAAGAGCCTTTTCCAGGTTGGTCCTTGCGTTCCCTTGCCGTCGATGATGGTCGTTGCTGCAGCTGGTAGCGGTGATGGCAGAGACGTGTTAAGACTTCGAAAACAATGGCGATAGTGATACTGATAATAGTGTGTAAAAGGGGTTGCAGAAATAAACCACCGAAAAAATAAAGGGCTGCAAAAATTTAATAATTTATTATTTTTGAAAAAATTTTAAAAGAAATTTTATTTACCAACCGCCAACAGTTATCCAAATAAGAAATTTTACAATTAAGCTGTTGTAATTGAATTGCTGTAAATTGAATTTTCTTGTAATTTTAAATTGACTCATCCGAACAAATAACATTAGTCTAATCGGTCTTGAGAAATGTATAGTGGTACCACTCGAGTAGGTAAATATCTTAAATATTTAAAGATAGAAAAGAAAAAAAAATTATAAAAAAAATAAAATAATTGATAAAATAAAAATTAAAAAAAAGTATTGAAGTATTAAAATTTTAAATATATATAAATAACATAATTCTTCTATTTTTTATAGACTAACCCCTGATATTATTTGTTTAATAACATAAATGATTAAATATATTATAATTAATTGGGTATCATAAATAAACTATTGCAACAATGATCAAATAAATATTTTACAAGTGCGGGTGGCTTTTAATTTATTGAAAGAATTGTCAGAAGTGCATTATTGTTAAAGTAAAAATAAGTAAGGAAGTGAGTTTTAGTAATGATTAAATTTGATTTACTATAAAATCTTCTATATAAATATTTAATTATATATTATTATATTATTAAAAATATTTAATTTTTGTAGCTAATAGAGATTAATTCATTTGGTTGACTCTATATTTATGCATTGTTATAATTTAGATTTAATTTTTAAATTTTTTTATTAGCAAATAATTTGTAAGCATTTAAATTTTTTACTTAATCTAAAATTTTCTATCATAAAAAAATTATATATATGATAATATTTAATTAATTATTAGTGTAAAATATTTTATATTAATAATATATTAAAATTGATCTCCTATAATAATAGTAATACTATAAAATTGAAAAAAAAGTAAAAGCATATGTATTTATTTTAATTTTTTTAAAAAAATAATTTTAAAATTTAAATTTTATATCTATACTACTATATAAAAAGGTTAGAGTAATTTAACTTCCCTTTTGGTCATATTTTATTTTCTATTATTATCCCTCAACTTCTTTTAACTTCTTTTAACTTTTCTTAACTTATCTCAATTTTTCTAATTTTTGAATATTTTAAAAATAATAAAATCACTTCAATTTAATTTTTAAAAGTAAATAAAAATAAAATTTTAAATTAATAATAAAAAAAGTGGAAGTGCCTATCAATCCACTAGTATAACTAAAAGAATTGAAAAATAATTTTTTTAAAAGTTACTCTTTTCAACTTTTATAAAAAAATTAAAAATAAATTTTTTAAAAATCTAATTATTTTTTAAAAATTATTCAAATATAAAAAAATTAATTTTTTTCAATAAATAAATAATTTTTTATTAAAAAAATTCTAAACAAATACATCCTTAATTATGAAATGAGTAAAACTGCGATAGTTTTACAGCTTAAATACCCTAAATATAAGATAAATGCTAATATTCTAAATGAGAGCATATTATATATTATATATATGTTTAATATTTGAAACCAACATCATCAAGGTACAGATTGTTTAAGTATATAATCCTAAATTTAATCTCAAGGCTTATGGGTATTTAAAATAATATCATAAGAAGGAGTTCATATTTAAATTTTAACTATATAATATTCTGGAAGGTTAATCTTCCAACTATAATATGAGAATACCATAAGACATTAAAAAAAAAGAAAAATTTGAGGCCAAATCAACTGTCATCTGTCAACATGGACACTGATTAAAGACGGTCCATTATAAATAATAAAAAAAGCAAAAGGCAAACTATTAAAGATGATGATATTAGTGGCCAATAACCGCGTCTAGTGTGGGGTTGGCAAAAGGCAAACTATTAAAGATGATGATATTAGTGGCCAATAACCGCGTCTAGTGTGGGGTTGGCGACGATGGAGTCCGTGTGAGCGACTTCGAATCCCAGAAGGACAGGGCAGACAGACACCACCGAACGGAGTTTATGTCAAGACAACAGAGAGAGAGAGAGAGATAGCAAGGACGAAAGAGAGAGACGCAGAAATAGAAGCCCCTCAACCTTTGCCCTTAAACCTTAACCTTAGATCTTATGTCCCTATTTTCCTGCCAAAATTCTCTTCCCCTGTCTTTCTCTATCACGCGATTCCCGCCATTTCTTCTTCGCCATTATCAGAAAAACACACACCAAATCCCATTTCCCTTTCTCTTTTTTCCCTTTTCCACTTTGACTCTTCCCTTTTCCCCTCCTTCACTTCCCTACCCCCCCCCCCCCCCAACAAAAGAAACAAAAAATAAAAACAAATTCTGTTTCAACCTCCTAAACTCCACCCAAAATTTTGATTCTTTTCCCCGCTAACAATTCAAACCCTCTCATCAATTTAACAATTATTTCATTTCAGCTGTTCGTAGCTTAACCCTAAATTTCACATTGCATTGATTCGTTCCCGACCCTCCTTCCATCGCATCCCCCTTTTGCTAAAGTTTTGATCTTTCGCCCAAAATGGACGAGTTTGGCGTGTTGACCGAAAGGTTCGGGTTGAAACCGCAGGGAAAATCGGCTCCAATGGCTTCATCGAAGCGACCCACAAATGTCGGTGGATCCCAAACAGGGATCAATTCGTTTCTAAACCCCAAATCTTCTTCCCAAAATGGATCCAGATCTCACCAGCACTCCACTTTTGATTTCGATGGAGTTTTCAACCCTAGCAACAACAAAACGGGGAACTTCGGGGGTCTCGACGATGGTATTGATGATATCTTCGGTGGGGGCACCAAATCTAATGCCGGCAATGGCTCTTCCTTCGATTACGATTCAATATTCGGTGGTTCGAACAACCGCGTTTCCAATTCTTCCTCGAAGAATGTTTTTGTGGATGACATATTCGGTGGAATGCCTGAGAAGAAGGGCGTTGGTGTTGATGATCTGCTAGAGAAGATTGGAGGGTTAAATGCAAGTAGTATTGGGAAAAGCTCCTCCGGTGAGAAAAAAACACCTGATTTTGATGACTTGATACCTGGGTTTGGTGGAAGCAGCCCTTCAAATAATGGGTATGAAAGCTCTCATTGATTATAGGTCGTTCTGTTTTCCTTGTTGATGTCACTAGCAAAATTAGCATAATTTAATGTTTGAAAGTGTTGCACTTCCCTAGGGCCACACCTATACTTTTGAGCCGTAAATTTTGCACCTTCTAAAATTTTTTGTATTAATTAACTTCCTTATGACACCACAGAATAGGACTGCTTACTAGCACGTGCCTGTCAATTGTGTGTTTGGCGGTTAACTTGTCTGCGTAGCTTAGATTTCCAGGAGATTTGTACTTCGTAAGGTTAATTATGAATTTGGTTTGAGCAATATACTTGAAATGGGACAGTCGTGTTTGTTACTTTGTTATTACCATAATTTTTTTCACCTTTACATCCCATGATGATTTCAAACATGCAAACTCAACATCATTATTTGAAGGGTTTACAGAAATTTGGACGCATGACCTTCAGTTCTGGATTTGTGCATTGGTTAATCCTGGACTTGAACCTAGTCTTTGTTCCTAGTGGTGTATCAAATATTCAAGCTACTGATGCCTTAAGGGATATTTTTTAATCCTTCCTAACAAATTTCTTGGTACAATACTTCAATGTAACACATTTTTATTTCTACTAGTGATTTAAGTTGTTTATCACTTGAATTAAAAATAAATGCATACAGATCTTCTGGCCTTCTTTGTTGATAGGCGTCCTTCACTCATCCTTCTATTTGGTCTCACAATCTCTTCATGTGTTAATTATTTCTTTTCAGTAGAGAAAGTACTGAGGTGAATAAGTCTCATAAACCAACTGTCACTTCAAACAAACCTGCTGTTGCAACTCATGATGATCCGTTTTTAGTGTTTGAAACCACTTCAAGCAGAGCATCTTCAGAATCATTCTTGGACTCACTGGAGCAGATTAGTGAATTAAATAATTCTAAAGGTACAAGAGGCAGCTCTGGTACCTCCCCATCATTGAGACCTCCACCTAAGCCAATGAATGCTTCAAACTCAAATAAAGGTTCTTCTGAATGCTTGAGCTAAAAGGCACAAATACCTATTTTTGTATCAGCGACTCTACTAAGTGGTTTTCTGAATTATTTTTTATGCAGTTAACAGCTCAAGTGTATCAACAATAGATGAGCTTGAGGACTTTGCCATGGGCCGGGTGCAGAACAATGCTAGCAGAAAGGTCAATATTAATACTAGTGAGATTAAACAAAACTTAGCGGCTAAGACCAACAAAGGTAAAGGAGGTCCAGCTGCAAGAGCGAACCAATCAAATGACATGGATGATCTGGAATCCTTTTTCAGCATGGGTTCTCGATCAAGCAGTGTGCCAAAGTCAAGAGCTTCAACTATGGTAAAGTTATAAATATAATATGCTTAAAAGATTTTGCCACATTAAAAGACTATATTCAGTGTTTTATTGTTAATGCATTGTGTAGGATGATATGTTTGATCACCAAGTGAACAACAAAGGGAGATCTGGGGTGTCACAAGGGGTGCCACCTAGATCCTCTGCCAGCGTGAAGAAATCTTCAGTAATGACATCTCTTGATGACCTATCATTGATTTTTGGTGGTAAGAGATTCAAATTTATTGATTTCTAATTTTCTATTATAAGGAAGTGTTTTTGTTCTCAAAATATCTTTTTCTTTTGGTTGCAATGCAAAAGGTTCCCCGTCATCTGAATTCCAGGAAGTTGAAGGGGAAACTGAAGAAAGACGAAAAGCGAGATTGGGACGTCAT
Organism: Pterocarpus macrocarpus; assembly: GCA_031439585.1. NCBI lineage: Eukaryota > Viridiplantae > Streptophyta > Magnoliopsida > Fabales > Fabaceae > Pterocarpus > Pterocarpus macrocarpus. The sequence continues at coordinate 10,525,174 of CM062519.1, forward strand.
CAGAGGACAGAAGAGCGAGCTGTGTGTATTGTTATCTTGCCAGTTTCCTAATTTCTATTAATAAGGAAAGGGGGTTCATTAATGCAAATACCGGTGTGTATTGTTATCTTGCCAGTTTCCTAATTTCTATTAATAAGGAAAGGGGGTTCATTAATGCAAATTATATGTCATCCTTTTATAACCTTTTTTAAAACATTTTTCTGAAATTGTGTGCATTCGTTTGGGTTTTTAAATAAGAAAATTACCTTTTTCATACAAAAAAAAAAAATCACTTTTTTGTGTAGATTGTTTGGATGAGATTCTTAAAAAAATCAAAAGAAGAAAATAATCAATTTATTTATTTGTTTGAGAAACAAATAGGATTGCTTATGATAAAAGCACTTTTAAAAAAAAATAATAATAGTAATGCTGAGTATTGTCTTAAGAGTACTCATTTGAAAGATTTATTCAAAGACACCCATTATATTTTCTGGTATGATTTGATCGTCAGATCTTCAGTTTAATGATCCCTATAGAGATCCAGCATAGGATATTTCTGGTTATAATTCTTAAACTTCAAACTTAAAGCACATACGATGTCTTCATGGTTCATACTGGATATTGAACTTGATTTGTCCTGTTTCATATTGAAAAAATTTCTCACACATTTTTTCACTCTTCTTTCTGTCGTATTTTCAGTTAAAAGCATTGGCTGATATGAACCAGCGTGACCTTGAAACTAAGATGGAGCAAGAAGAGAAGCGTGTAAGCTTTTATAGTGTTTTTATTTCAGCTTTGATTTGTTTCCAAGTATTAACATGGTAAAGTTCTTTTGTTTCTAGTTTATATATTTTCCAGATTTTCTTAGTGTGGTTTGATTTTAATTTGGCAGAGAATCGCCGATACTGTGGATGTTCAGGTAAAGCGATGGGCTGCAGGGAAAGAAGGCAACATGCGGGCATTGCTTTCATCGTTACAATATGTATGATCTTTTGACGATAATTTTCGTATTGCTAATACTTCATTTCTCATTAGGGCTCTTCAACATAGTGACTGCCCCAATGTAAGAAAGTATTATTTCACCACTGGAGAAAGGAAATGGAGACATCAAGTTGTTTGGTTTTGTTTGTATGCCACATAGTGTCATTTATTGCCAGGGTTCAGAATATCTGTCGCTTGGAATTCTAGGGAAGAATGATTGGATCCAGTCTAAAATATTTAGAGAAATATAGATATAGTACACCATATATAGTTGAAATTATTTAGAAGAGTTTTATTTTTCAATCAATGTGTCTTGTCTCATCAAATGCTCTGTTTAATTTGGTTGTGTTTAAATTGTGTTTTTGTGTGAACCAACATGGTGTGCCAAATCACATTGACTGAAAGCTGCGTAAAGTCCATACATACTGGTCATTTCTGACCATAAGTTTCTTTTCAGAAGGGTTGAGAATTATACGTAAATATTTGCAAATAGAAGGTAGCATTGATTGTGTGATTTGGCAATTTATGTATAGTATATGGCCTTGGTTAAGTGGAGGCTTTTGCCTTGCCAAAACTATCCTTAGCCGTTGCCAAGATCTGTAGGGACTCTCCTAGTTTTGGCATCTCTCAATCATTTTTTATATGGGTGGTCTCCGGATGTTGAGGAAGATGAAAGAATCTAGACTTGACTGATGTCAACAATATGATAACATCAATAATAATACACAGTTTATTAATGTGTATAAGGAAGTTTCATATGCTAGAGTAGATTTATTAGCTTTACTTAACAGGAAAATGATGTATCTACTCATATGCCCTTTCGTTTCCTTTTATTGATAAATAATTCTATAATTTATTATTAAACTTTTGTCTGTTATTTTTGCATCTCAAAACGAATTTGTTACATTCTGTGACTCTTTTACCTTGAATTTATATGCAGGTTCTTTGGCCAGAATGTGGTTGGCAGCCAGTGTCTTTGACAGATATGATTACTTCCGCTGCGGTTAAAAAGGTTTATAGAAAAGCAACGTTATGCATTCACCCGGACAAAGTCCAACAGAAAGGTGCTACTCTTGATCAGAAATATACTGCAGAGAAGGTTTTTGACATCCTTAAGGTACCTCCTCTATTGATTATGAAGAGATAATATAGTTTACGTAGAAGTCCATAGCCTTTTTTAATCTCTGCTCAAATAATCTTAAAAGGCACAATTCTTTCATTGCTTCCTTTCTTCATATCTAATAGAAGTCTACATAAATTCTATTGAGCTGCTGCCAGCTGGATTTACATCAGTCACCTTCATATCTGAACACATAAATCTTCCTTTCCCAAGACCCAAAAATAAAAATTGAAAAACTGAAAACCTTAAAATATGTAACAATTTTTTCACACTAATTATTTTTAATCATTAAAATATAATAACTATGTGCTCCTTTTTCATATTTTTGTTCTTCTGATCTTAAAACAGGAAGCTTGGAACAAGTTTAATGCAGAAGAGCTTTCTTAGTCCCCTCTGCTAGTTGTCTTGGGAATATTCACTTGCATTGGTTTTGTGCTGTTGAAGATGACTCTGAATTAATATTACGTGGCATCATTTGGGAGCAGATTCTTTCTCCTAATGCGTTTTGTTGAACGTTCTTCTGTAAGTTATCTTGTATTGTATAGTAATGTTTATTGAGGTCAGTGTACAAATTTGAAGTGCTCCTTAACAGTTTAGACATGCCTGCCTAATATTCAGCCAGCCCTCTCAGATTATGATGACAAGGGCTAATCTTATATTTAGATGTGCACAATTGCACACATTATACATTTTGTGGGAACGGGTATAATTCAATTATATACATGTAACTAGGCTTGTGTCCTTGTTTTTCCCTTGAGGTTTGTATGCATTTGATACGTTGTATGAACAATGTTTCGATTGACTTTTTATTTGAATCAGCGACATTGTTTGTGATTTGGAATCCTCACATTTCTGTGTTTCATTTTCTGGCAATAGTGGCAAATGGTTTTTCTTTGCCGTATATTAATTGAAATGCGAAGTTCTATCATTCAATGCATGAGCTCACCGTTGATCTTATTCTTTTTCTGGGCAACTTCGAAAATGTTGATGTTATATTATTTTAAAAGCATAAAGTCTTTTATATGTTTTCGGTGAATAAAGTTTTATTTTATGTATTTTAGCCAATATAAAAAATTGGAGGTTAGATATGTTAATCATAGCACCATTTTTGACGATGTTTGCTTTTTTTGTTTTTTGGTGCTGACAGCATTATTTTACTACTATGAAATAATTTTTATATCATACACTTATAGGAACAGACAGATAGAATCTAAAATGAGAAAAAATAAACAGCAATGTTCTTTTTAACCTAATTTTTAGATATCACTATAGGAGCATTATAATTGGTAGCACATGCAGTAGTAGTGTACATCATTATTAGACTTTGTTTTTCTGCCTTTTTGATGTCTTTATGTTCGAATAATGTGACTGAAAGAATTAAGACAATTTTGCTGCAGAATCGTCACTGTCTCAATTGTTGTGTGGCTTTAAAGTTTTATGGGTCATTTTATAATGCATGGAGTTTATAACGGTGCTGCATGCACCTTGATGATTAATGGGTGATTTATCTATACACCAACTATTTTTGGTGCTTCCGAGTGAGGTCCATTTTCACTCTCCCTCGCTCAGACGCAAGCGTCCACCCCGCGCTGCAACCCCATCCCCTATCCATTGCCCTGCCCCTCCCTGCTGACATCACCCACGGCCATCGCCTGTCTTGCCCCACCTCCAGTGCAGATGGCTTCCAAAACAACAAACATAAACCTCCTTATTCTCTCTTCCATTCTTTTTCCTTTTTCTTTCTTTGTAGTAGCTTTGCACACACCAAGGCTAAAGCTTCAAATGACGCTGAGTTATGCTTCTCGACAAGTAGAACAACAAGAGCAACATCAATGCTACTGAGCCCTTTCGAGTTCCCCTATGAGTTTGACTTGTTTAGGATAGAGCCACTCAACTTGACACCGGTGGATTCAGTGGCCAACTCTATGAAGACGTAGAGCAGTGACAAGGAGGACTTCTTCACCAGGTTGACTTGTCGGCTGAGTCTACATCCTTGTTATCAAAATTTATTCACTAATGGTAGACAAAAAAAAGCCTATTTATTTACACAAAAAGCATTGGTTAATCAAAATTTTAGGGGTTTAACATGATCAATCTAAAAAATCATAAATTTCTTCCAATCTTAAATACTATGCAAGATTCAGAAGATGTTAACAACCTCAAAGAAGTCATTGAGAGCTAATCTCTGGCGGAGACCATATATATATAGGGAGCGTGTCACATGAGAGAGGTGATTTATTATGAGAGTGAGAGGAGTAAATTCAAATCGTATAATCATACATGAATTATCAAGATTTAAAGTTGTTTAAAGGATATATAATTACTTAAAAAAGTTATACGACTTTATGTTTTAATCTTGATCATTTACGTAAGATCTAATGGTCAATATTTATCCCTCTTATCCTCATAATTAATCACTTCTTTCATGTGATACGTTTCTTATATATATATATATATATATATATTTAAAACCTTGCATTAAAAAACTATATTTTTTTTCTAAAACTTTCAAGATCTCGAATGTGGGAGAAGGAAAGGAATGAAAGCGAGCATGCTAGGTCAATGATCTCACGTTGCACTTGTCTGAAAAGCCCTGAGTCAATGTCATTTGAGATATAAACAAAGGCACGTACTTTGGTGCAGAGGGAATTTTATAATAATATACATATATTATAATAATTTTTTTGTTAATACCTAAAATGAAATAATTATAGGATATTAAATTTAATTTAAATAATTAAATACATGTGAATATTTGGTGTCAAATTACAATAATATTGAAAGAATATGAAAAAGTTGGGAATTGAGAGTCGAACCCACCACCACAACATCATGGACCAGGGTGCTTACCAGCAGACCAACATTACACGCTTTGCTGAGCGGTCGATTGAATTTTATAAAAAGTAAATTAAATCTGCATCGTGCGGATAATATTTCATCTGCACCGCCAGAGTACGCGCCATAAACAAATTCGCCACCACATGGCAAATTTTGTGATTTCCCGGCCCGGGGGATTGTGACCAATTTGGTCACTAAATCCTAGTCATTCGAATCTCATCTAACGGGTGAAATTAAGAGTTTTCAATATAAAAAAATAATTCAAAAATAATTATATTTATATTTTAATACTTGTTGAAAGCTATATTTTTCATTTTATCCTCTTTCATTTTTTCACCGAAATCCGCTGCCTCTTCCTCTCCTCAGAATTCCATCAACCTCCCCCCTCACTGAGCCACCACCCATCCCTCCGGCAGCTACGTCACCGTCGACATGGAATCTGCTGTCACCAAGAGTAGTTTCAACTTCTACCTTATCTTATATCAATCTAATGTGTGTCACTGTCTATAGCCTTTTTATTCACAACAAGTCTTATAAGCACACAGCACTATCTACGAATCTTACAAGGATGATGATAGTTTTATGTACATGGGTTACAGCAACGAGAAAACATTTGGCTAACTTAGTTGTGAAATTTGTTGACACTTGTATTTTCGAGTTGTGTATTCTCATCAGTATTTGGATTTCACTTCAATAAATAATCCACTTGTATGACTTGAAACGAGAATCTCTCATGCAACAAGTAGGAGCGACGAGAGCCCAAAGGGAAGAAACAAACTATTTCAGGGTCCTCAAGTAGTTGATTCGACATCAAGAGAAAGGGATAGTTAACAACCCAAAATAAAAAGAAAAAACCTTGACAGTGGCGGGGGGAAGGCAAGGGAAGGGAGTGGGTTGTCAGCGAGGGACGGCCGGGGTGGTGGCGCTAGCAAGACGCCGTAGTGGGTAGACATGAAGTGGCAGAGATAGGGCGTTGTTGTAGAGAGGCAAAGGAAAGAGGAAGATAAGAAGGGGTGGGAGAAAAAGGTAATTCAGTATTATTATTTTATTATAATAATAATAATAATAACAAGGACCAATGTCCCAAACTTACAATCTCCATCACAGAACTCACCATCTTGGTACAACCAATATTGCAACATTATTCTAGAATTAACCACAAATTAACATCGTATACTCGCATTCTGACTAAGCAATACCATGCGCTTTCACACTCCATGGAATAATCTTTGACCTTTAATTTTAAAGGTACAAGAGAAAGAGACAAAGAAAAAGAGAGAAGATTTAAAAGTGAATAGAGAGAGTGAAATAAGAAAAAGTTTTCCTCCATTAAAAAAATAAGAATTTTCCCCATATGAATAGTCATTATATAACAACCAAAGTTGAAACCACGAACAGAAAAGCGCCAAACAAGTACTTGCATGATTTATGAGGAGAAAACTTTTATTAAAGAGAAATCCTATTCAACCTCAAAGTTCCGGATACATGTCTGGTAGTGGTATAAAAGGTGGTGGGACTGGGATTCACTCGTCTAAATGAATGCCTATCAGGATGTTAGTTTTTGATTCATTTGTAGTAAGTATACAAAGATCTCCTTTATATTGATTTTGTAAATAAAAATAATACAATCTACCAGCTTCTCTGCCAGCTTATACATATCTACCGGCGAAGTTGTGGGAGACAGGTTTGCGATGAGTGATTAAGTGAATCAAACAACTAATAATACTCGAATTGAGTTTCATATATTCACATTTTTCAATTGGATGAAAGAAAAGTCTGAAAGTAACATTACTAAATAATAATTTTCTTGCTTTTGTCTTGGCTGTAATCCATAACTTTATTTGTGGTGGATACTACTGTGAATGAAAGCGAGAAAAAAGGATCTGCCTTTCCTCCCATGCTCTTTGGAGATTCTTCTTTATTCCTCCATTATATAGAAAACACTCTATATGTGGAGGTGAGAAACTTCCTATAACTTCCCACTTATCACCCACTAATGAAACGAAGGCCCTAATGAAGAAAGGAAAAAAAAAAATAGTAAAACAGATTAAAAAAAAAATTCACTTAATCAAGTATTAGTATCCGATGATAAAGCCTATTTTTATGGCCCACCACTTCCAAACAACCACAACCTTTTTCCGGCGGCAGCTACCACCCCACTGTCGCCTCTTCCCATTTTAAGGGTCTCTTGTCCACGCCTACCTGGTAGTTAGCAAAAGTTTAAATAAATTCAGTGAATTGAAGTCCAGATTTGAAATTTTCAGTAGTAGGGGCACTTATCACTAGTGTCTTTATTAGATCATATATACAAACGTATACTGCAACTGCAAGGTGAGAAACATGCAAATTCCCCCCTTATTTTAGCCACAAATTGTGCTTATTTATGGTAATGATATGAAATTTGGTCATAAAACTATAGAAGGGTTAACCAAAATGGGCATCACAATGCTAGAATATTTTGCTGATATGTAATGCTTTTGTTTTATTATTGTAATCAAGCTGTGTTTCGACCTCAAGTAATTAGCATAGTTTGGGATTTGAAGAAGTAACTGTGTGTTCATTCGCGCATCACATGTTCATCTATCACTAAATTAACCTCATAAAATTTCTTTTGTAAGTGGTTCATTGAGACATAATCTTAAGTTATTACATTTCTATTATCCAATCAAGCTATGATTAGAACGTTTTAAGACAATATAATAATCCTAAATCTAATGTTAACCCTTTAAAGTGGATCAGCTGATAACTTTAATGAGAAGTCTTATATTAACTTTCCCTCCTTTAAAGATTCCCTTTTAAAGGTATGGACCCTAATGAAGGTTATGTCAAGGTAATGCAATCTTTATCCGTCTCATCTCAAAGTTTAACAAAATACTATTTTCACGTCAGTCAAGGGCTATATACTTGTTCGTGCAAGATTGTAATACTAAATAGACAGTTGCACATTGAGTGCTACTCTCTACTTAATCCCCCAAGTTCAGAGGCAGGAGGTGGGGCTACCTAGTTCAAAGAACAAAGCAACGTTTATAATTCTCCATTCCAAATTTTGGACCACTCATGGACCACAATTTATAATAACCATTGATTAATTAGAAAAAGGAATCTAATGATTATTATTAAATAAGGAGTGATTAAAATGCTTCACATAATACTTGGAGCAACAATACGATGCTTCTAAAAGATGAACCTATCCTAGCAAAAAATTTAAATGCTATTAATAAGAGATGGTCGGAATTAAACTCCATGCTCAAATTGATATATCCTTAACACCACTTGTATGTATTACTTTCAAAACTGACCCTTGCATGTTGGAACCTGCATGAAAAGGTCACCACCAATGCAAAGCGCATATTGATCATTGCCATATAGGTCTCAAGCTATATAGCTTATCACCCATCAACAGTGTCCCAGCTACCATTAGATCACTCCATCAATGAATAATGAGCCATCACTTTCAAGTTCATTGCAAATTGGAAGCGGTTCAGCGGCGTGCAGTGGATGGTCCAGATTGAACACGATTCTCTTTATGTCAGTGGAACTGTGGAGGTAACATTTTGCACTTTCCGCGGTGCATCATGGCTAATGGTTTAAGACGGAGAAGAATACCACTTTTTCTTTTGTCATTTCTCTGAAACGTGTGTCACAAATCAAACCGTGTTCTCTGTCACTTCGAATGTACATATGTATCTAGGTGAAATACATTGTATGATCACAGAAATGAAGTGTTGTATTTTATGGTAAATTATAATGTTAAACAGCATCAAACTATACTGACATGAACAATCTCTCAATTAACTGATGACTTCAAGATCTAAATCTTAAATATTATAAATAAAATCCGTTTTCTGTTTTCACTTCAACTAACCATTTTTAATTAAATAGCTCAACACATAATTTTGTAAAGGAAAAATTTATTTATACATTCAAAGAAAGCAGACACCTTGACATTTATACCTTGACAAAATATATATAAAAATTAAAAATATATATTGAAAAAATAGAACTCAATGCTATTTTTGTCTTTGCCTTTTTATGGGTGTCCATGATATCTAATGAATGAGAATATATAAATAACATCACTCTTTTACAAAAATACAAAATTGAGCTCCATCAACATTCCAAATAATTATCTGTTAAAGGAATATCACAGGAAAATATTTGATTTTTAAGTAGGAGAATCTAAATGATATTTTAATACATAAATGTTATTTACATTCAATAACTTATTTTAAGAAACACACATTAAAGTATCCCTTAATAATTGATTGGAAGAAAAGTGGGACCTACTCCTAATTAATAGTGAAAAAATATCACAATATGTCATTTAAAATGAATCTTAAAATTGTGTACCAATAATACTCAGTATTTTAATATCGTTTGGTCTTTAATTAAAATAAAGAAAAAACAAGCGTGCGACACGCAAGCCCCTTGAATCCCAAACCAAATTTGAAAGCTTTTGCTTCATTTCTTCCATTTTGTAATGGAATGCAAACAAGTTACAAAGTAAGAGAAGCACTAAAAAGAAAAAGGAAACACAAAACGCAGGGCTATTAAGCAATAAACAACAAGATCACCATCCCAGGCTTTTATATAAACACGAACAAGAACTCAAACTTGGTTAATTTCTTGCCTCTGAAATACCCTATCAACGGTGATCACAGTGTTAATCTCACCCAATCAATCAATATTCGGTACCGAATAGCTTGATATCTTTTAGTTGATCAACAATCCCAGCAATGGAACCAGCTGCAGCTGCTAATGATATGATAAGGCATGCAACACTAAGCGTGAGGAGACATATCCACTTTGTGCTCCACTTTGGTATTCTCTTCTGAACAATGTACATCTCCACTGGGAAATACACAGTGAGAGGCCAGAACCCCAGTGCCCCAAGAAGGCCCACGATGTTGTTGAAGAATGGGAGTAACATTGATATCAAAGTGGTTGAGATCACAAAGATTGTCCTCCAAACCAACCTGAAGAGGTTGAGCTTGTAGGGGTGGTAACCTGGGATTGGATTTGGAATCTCAATGTCTTTGTTAATGAAATCACTGTCTGGGAATCTATTTGCTGCGTATTTTTCAATGAAAGCAAATAAGGGCTGGCAATAAACTTGGAATGCACCAACAAGGTGGATGACTATGGCAACATTGGCTATGTCAAGGAGCCAAAAGGGGTTGGAGAAGCCAGCATCAGTTAGAAGGTTTCCGGGGCTTTTGTCTCCGAAAGCTGCATAGCCAGAGCAACCACAAAGCATGTAGAAGAAGGTGGTCACTCCAACACTGATAGCTGTGGCCTTGTTCATTGTTTTTGACTCTGATGGAGGGGATTTGATGGTGTCCTGTTTTACATCATAGCATACCCTTGTTATTTCAGGCTTCAATTTTTATTTTATTTTTGAAAAAAAAAATTATGGGTTGAGTTTCTTGCTTAGAAAATAGAATTATATATATATAGACCTGAATTTCTATAAGGATCAGTGAGTATGAGTAGGCAAAGGCTATGTCACCAAGAGCTTCGAAGCTGTTCCAAACTTTTTGAGTTTGTGTCACAGCAGCACCAACGGTTACTCCGGTTACGCTTCCCTTAACTGCTCTGTTTTCTGTTACATGACCCCATTGGAGTGAGATTTCTGCTTAGTACTTTAATCCTCAAATTATCATCATAGAGTATGTGAATAGAATCATACCTATAACTTTAACCATTCCCAGGCCAAGCCCAATTGTTGAGTATGTGAAGGACATGACAGCAGCTAAAATGGAGAGCCACCATAACTGATTAAAGTCTGGGATTTGAGATAAAATAATTTCCGCTATACCAAATGCAGCCATGTAAATGTTGCCGTTAATATGGCATGGATCTCTTCCTCTGCTCTGGTGCATACAAATAGACTTTCTTACAGCCCTGTTTGATTCAGAAGCCAAACAAAGCCAATTAAACCCCTTTTTTTTTTTCTTTTTTCACTTCTTGGATTTCTTTTAGATCTTTAAATATCACTAATAGGATCTTGAACTCACATCATGCTCTTGGCAGACGCTATAGTGTAACCAATGGCAACTCCAAAAAGGTTAACATACTGAACTAGCCCACAAAGCTTGACCTTGAGGCCACCTGAACAAACACCGAGATTGAAACTTTGAAAGAGAACACAGAATTTGTTTTTTAATTAATGGAGTGAAATTTTTTTTTACCAAGGTTTGAATGAACAGCATCCATGTAAGTGTAGTTTCTCTTGCCAGGGACAGGGTCACCGGTACGGTAACAAGCAGCAAGAAGAGTGGAGGTATAGTAAGTGACCGAAGAGAAGAGAATCATGAAAGCAGGACCAGCAATCCATCCAAGCTGTGCTATAGCCCAAGCCAGGGACAACACCCCAGACCCAATCACTGCAGTTATTATGTGAGCACTTGCAGTCCACACGGTCCCTATAGTTTGTCAACACACAACGACCACAATAAATAAGAGGAACCAAGAAAACCAAGTAGTTTAGAATGATATGATATGACATGATATGAGTCATAGAAGAAGAGGATTATATATATATATATGTGTATGTACCAGTTCGTTTGAGGCGACCATCATCGTCGAACAACTTAGAGCCTCCTTGTTGATGCACGTCAATGGAGACATCAAATGTTTGGTGATGGTTCTTGGTGGCAGCAGCAACCTTCTCAACCATCTTCCTTATGACACAGACCAACACAAGTTATTAGGCTTGGGAGTTGAGAGTAAGTACTACTGTACTAGTGATGTGCAAAAATTTCAAAGTTTGTGCAGGCACCATGCAGAGTGTGCTGGAGGTTAACGAATATATAAGAAGAAGAAAAGTTGTCGCTAGAGTTTTGTGGAGTTAGAAAGGGAAAGGGTGGTGATTGATGGGGTGCTGCTCAGAGGTGGGAATTAAGGGTAGTTATGAGCCAGTGACTGACTTGTAAGAAATTAAGGTTAACTCTCACTCCCAGTGGTGCCCCTACAGACTGAGCGAGTTTGACACACCTCCCGAGGGTCACCAAGAACCCCAACTAGAGTTAGGAGGTTCAGGCGAAAATGGTGTTCCTGGAAGTCAAAGGAGGGAAGAAGGAGGCACAGGGAGGAAGGGAGGGAGGGAGGGCGTGCCTTGTGTTGGTCTTCGGGCACAACTCCAACTCTGAAGAGTAGAAGGTGAGGAGTTATGCAATGAAGAAGGATGCTGTGGGAGGCATATAAATAAGTGGTGATAGAGAGAGAGAGAGAGAGAATACTGTCATTATATTGTAGATTTTTTTTTTAGTGGTGTTATTTGTACCACTTCAAAGTGAAACACTTTTCAATACCCACTCACAAAGCATGTGAAAAAAAATTATGAAAAAAAATGAAAAAGTGAAAAAATAAAGAGAAAGAGGAGAGAGATAGAAAGAGGATGTCAATTATATAAGAGAAAGTAGATGTATAAAAAATATTTTTCTTTTTTTTTTCCTTATAAATATTTTTAAAGGAATATTTGAGGTGTTTGTTAAATAGTGATTGAATGTGAGTTTTAATTTTTTTTCTCAGTTAATGTTTAGAAACCATCTCCCTTAAGAAAATTAATTAGAGAAGTGTTGGATTCTAATTTTTGTCTTTTGAAGGTTTCGAATTAGAAAAATATTAGATTCTAATTTTTGTCTTTTGAAGATTAAACATGTTTATGTTTATTGATGATTAAATGGGTGAGCGAATTTGTGAGATTGTGATATGTTTATTGATTATTAGATGGATAAGGAAATTATACTACTTCATTTTATTTAATGACTTCTCTTAACTTCAATTAAAAATTTCAGCAATTTTTTGTCTACAATATAACATTCCGATTTGGGTTAATGGGGGATGGGTGCGGGAGAGATGCACGTGATGGAAATGGAATGAGGTGAGAAAAGTGACGAGTTGTCGACGACACCGCGCATTGCGCCTTTGTGTTAGCTTTTTTGAGTCTTAGTAACGTTAAACACTGGTTTGACTCCAGCCGTGTGCGTGCGGGCACTTGGGCTGTCCAGCCCTCTATATGTCAATCAACTGCCCCTACCACTTGCTTACTATCCCTCCCACATACTCATCTTAGTTTCCTTCCCCTTTCATTTCTGTCTCCTCTTTTATGCAATATATATATATATATATATATTGGGAAATATTTTTTGAATATAGTAAACCTCAACACCCTAAAGACACCCCACTAGGATTTTAGAAAAAGTTGAAACAAAAATTTTAAAATATAAAATTAAATAGATTAAATAGTTAAATATAAAAGAATATTGATGATATATCCACTTTTAGGTGTTCAAATAACACATCTCATATATATTTACTGTACTATCTAGCTCACACAACTGATAAAATTATTTTCTCTATTTTAATTTATTTGATAAAATGGTATATTCTTAAATTAATATATTTGAATATAATTTAGATAATTTAGTATATTTTTAAATTAATATATCTAAATATAATTATATTCAAATTCACTAATTTAAGAATATACCAAATTATCCAAATTAACAGATAAACTGAAATAAAAAGAATAATTGAAAGAAAAACTCTTAAATACTCATTATATATATATATATATATATATATATGAGAGGAGTGGTTTATTATTAGAGTAAGAAAAGTAAATCTGAGTCATATAATCATATATAGATGGTCAGAATTTAAAGGTCACATGATCACTTAAAAAAGTCATATGATTTTATGATTTAATCTTGATCATTTATATAAGATCCAATAGTCAAGATTTACTTCTCTCACTTTCATAATAAATCACTTCTCTCATGTGATTCATTCCTTATATATATATATATATATATATATATATATATATATAAAATCTCTAGCAGCCGTAACTGTGCTATCTAGCACAGACAACTGGCAAACATAAATTTGGAAGAAAAATTCTTAAATACTGATTAAATGATGCAAAATTTGTTCTCTTATTTTATATCATTAAACACATACCACATTAATTATAGCATAAAAAAATATAATTTGAATAAAAAACGATAATAGTATATATAATTAAAGAAATACATACATACTCATAAGTTTACAAATTACAATAAGAAATTTCTCTTACTCTAAAATACATAAAAATTCTTCAATTGAAATTAATGGGATTAATCTGAATTGTTAATAGTTTATGACAGGTAACTGCTGCTCTACGTTGTGTTCTGTCCATTAGATTAAGAAATCCTTGTTCCTTCCTTATATGTCCTGGATAGGTTAAGATTGCTGTCCTCACAAATGGGTTGTGTTTTATGTAAGTAATCACATCATTGCCTAAAACTAAAATGACTATTATATTCACGCGAAATGGAAGGATTTTTTTGATGAACAAAGTCTTTAAGTTGACATAATTCCTTAAGTTTTCAGATGTAAAACTTTACCAGACTGTTTATCTTCTAATAAGTTATAACCTAATATATATACACAAACATATAATTGCGGTTCATGACGTTGTTAAAATATAAATATAATTCATAAATTACTTCAAGACTAGTTCACGAAATTTAAGACTACTACTCCATGAAAACATTTTAGTATTGTTATTATCTGATGACTGTGGTTAGACGTGTGTATATACACAGGCACATATACTTACAAAAGAAAGCTTTTCTTTTTCTTTTAATTTAATTAATAATTGTTAAGAAAAGTTAATTCCTTCAAAACGCTTAGAAGACAATGACAACAGTAATCGCAAGCCAATATATATACCCAATGCGAAGCAAATTAATTAAAGCTTCACGACTCTCATACCTTGATCTTCAAGGCTTTCTTTCTTGCCCTACGCTTCCCTGTTTCCTGAAATCACTTTATTATAAACGCAATGTAAATCGCACAGCAACAGCAATAACAGCAGTTCTACTGATACTGGGGAAAAAAGTTATAATTAGAATAGAATAAAAGCCACGTTTTTTTTAATGAAAAAAGCTATGGTTTTTTTACTCGGTAGCTATTGTGCCTATCTTGTACTAATCTTTCAACCTTATATAGTGGAACTCATAGAGTTATACCTGAAATATCATAATCTATCTCTTTAAAGGACCGCCCTAGAATAAAAAATTCTAGTATGCAACGCCTCTCGTCCACCCTTACTGAAAGAGAATAAGTTCCCTTCATTATTCATTCTCGAAAATGAATGAATAACCAAAGTGCCACACTAGAAGCATATTTATCAATTATTTCAGTCAAAATTGTTTCTTTCCCATGATGACCATCTTAAAATACTCCAGAAAATAGCACCAACAATTCTCCTCAATCGAAAATGAATACCTAAACTCTTACAATAGGTGGACAAGTTGCATCTCAATGATGCTTATCTTTTGTCCCCAGTAACTGAGGAAAGAAAAAGGTCATTAGCCAAAGTCTCTTGACGCATCTTTGAAGATGTTGGCTATTCCACTTAACTAATTTCAGGGCTAATTCAATTATAAAATAATTTCCCCTCTTACCTTTATATTTAATTGGCTGGAGACAAAAGATACCCATATGCTCGTATGAAGTCCAATTATACGTTCTTGCTCAGGGAGAGTACGGATCACGGGTATGTTTTCGACTTGCTAATCCAATCCTGATTGAATCACGGTTAAATCGATAATAATTGTATATACAAATTATTATTATAATTGATCAGATGATAAAATGTGATACTAATTACAAACAACAATAGATATATATATGTATAAAAAAAATAGATATATATTAGTTGAATCCTGTCAGATTATGGCTTGCTTTTGCGGTGGATTATGTTAAAAACTTTGGCATGCTTTTACACACAATTTCAACATTGCGGGAAGACCAAATCTTTGGTTTTACAGTGCAGCAGCTCTCGGTGCATGCGGGCGGTTGGAATATGGTAAATTGCATTTAATGTAAGGTAAATTATAGAAGGCTTACCTTTAAATATGAATATTAAATATTCATTTTCTTTTTATTTGTTATAAGCAGTTACTTAATTTAATTATTTAATTGATAATGAGTTTCGAGTTTCGAGTTTCATGAATATCGAGTTCCGAATTAAAAATTAGGCCTTGTACTAACAAATACCAATATAAGGAGACCGGATTCCGAGTTTCGAGTTGGGGTTCATATTGATAAAAACATACAGATACCAAATTTCGAATTTTGAGTTGGACATTGACAACATATTACCTGATACCAACTTGATGGACTACAATATTCTAATATCATGTATTAACATATTAAACTTATTATATCATTCTCTACCATTAGATTTGTAAATAGCTTTAGATTAATAGTTTAATTTTAAATAAATATTTAATATTCATATTATATGGTGAACATTCTAAATATTACCTTAATGCAATGGAGCTGGCGGTGCTTATAAATACCAACCTCATTTGCTGGTCCAACACACAACAACGAGAAGCAAATCCAAAGCTTCTGAAGTGAGTAGTAAAATAGTAAGGCGACAACGCGCCAGTAAAATAAGGATACAGTGAGAAATTTCAAGAGTGTAGTGGGGGTGTCGAGCATACTCTCTAATGCTATGTAATATTATTAATTACAGTAGAAAAGAGTTTTATTATGAAATATTATATTGTAAGTATCTTTAAAATATTTTTAGATTTTATCCTGTAATTTTTCTCTATTATTTCATAGGATTTTTTGTGTTAAAATTTGATGTGTAATTTCTTGATATATTTTATTGTTGTAAATAGTGATAAGTAGATCTCATTATAAAATACTATTCACATGTTTTTTTTTATCTACTACTCTTTACATAAATTTGGGTACGTTTCCGCCCATATTTATAAAATATTTAATATATTTAGGGTGTATTCTATTATGATATATCTAACAAATCCAATTAATACTTGTCTTAAGGATATCTAAGATCTCCTAGAACTCGACTGGTTCTTTATCGCTTCAATTATGCGACATTAAAGTGTCGCTTGGATGTATTCTAATAATTAAGAATGTTACGCCACTCAATTATAAGCTGCTTAAATAGGCACTCAGCCTTTATTGGAACACTATAATCTATATAATTAAGAACTTAATCTCAAGCAAGAGAGGATATGTCTAGCCCATACACATACACACGGAAAACCTACATCCTACTTCATTCCGTTACTGCTATATTATCCATAATCGAGGCTAGAACAAATCTATATCTACATTTCACAACTCATAAAATATTGGTATTTGATAGTGATGCCGGGAATAGCTTGGCATCTTCTAGTCGTCGGAGTCATGCAGGCTCTTCGAACTGCAATTCAATTTGGTTTGGGTAAAAGTTGTTGCTATATATATAGATACATATAAAATTTAAACCCAAAAAAAAAAAAAAAAGTTAGAAGAAGCACATATATATTTTTTTAGAGTTTAAAATGACGTTATTTTTATTTTTATTTTAAATCTCTCATTTTTTGAATTCTTTTAAAAAATCAGTTCAACTCAGTGAACCACTTATTTTTATTTGTTTTTACTAATTTTTACCGATTTGCCGAACTAATTCAGTATTTTATCCATTAATATAACTTACTTCCTCTTTATTTTTTTTTTAAATAAAATAGTGTTAGAAAATGTATCAAATATAGCCTGCAGATAATGGAAATATAAATGTATTAGTGCTTTACAAGATTTTTTGGGGGTATTTTGATGACTTGTAATTATGGAAAATTAGAAATTACAGTCGACAGCCAAAGTGAAACATAGAGTCTCTAGCAACGAAAAAAATAAATGAAACATAGAATTCAATGTACTCGCTCAATAACTACACATTAGTAACTGATATAGCAATTAATCAAATTTTACTACTCTTTTGCTTGAAATGACCGACTCAATGATATCACCCGTTTTCGCTACTTCTCAATTTTCCTCCCAACCTTACTCCTATATCTATACCCAAATTATGGTGATTTAAAATTTTCAATTATGAATTGCTTGCTCTTACGTGTGAATAGTTTTATAATTGAACAAGAGCATGTGAGTCATTAATTAAGTATTCGCTATAAACTATTGATACGTACCTAACTGGGCATTAGAGACCCGACCAAAGCCATAGTCCAGAAAAAACACGTATGAATATGGTCGTGGGCACACGCAACCACACGCATTCAGTTAAAACCACTAATTGGAGGGAAAATATTTGGA
The DNA here is from genome assembly GCA_031439585.1 of Pterocarpus macrocarpus. Taxonomy (NCBI): domain Eukaryota; kingdom Viridiplantae; phylum Streptophyta; class Magnoliopsida; order Fabales; family Fabaceae; genus Pterocarpus; species Pterocarpus macrocarpus. Next base: position 10,543,220 of record CM062519.1, read on the forward strand.
TGGTCTGAGCAGCATGTGATTATCCTTATGGCCAATAAAATCATAATCTTGGGGTAGGATTTATAAATTAATAGTCAATCTCATTTAAAATACTGTGATTTATTAGTTATGAGTATAATTACGTAAAATTCTGGGACCACTCAAATATTTTTCCTAATTGGAGAGTTCATAATTATTTAGAATGATGAGCTAATAAGAGCTATCTAAAAATCTTTTGGAAAAAAGGTTTTATGTATACAAAGAGAGAGAATAACTTTTCTTTTTTACTGGATAAAGAGAAATTAACTTAAGTACGTATATAAGACTTTTTAGTATATTTACTCTTAACTTTATTTGATCAAAATTACTCATAAAATTTACTAGTGCTAACATATAAAATTATTTATTTATCTCTATCTAATAGTTTAAATTTATAAGAGAGATAGTTTGTGATATAATATTACAAGTTTTATGGTTAACTGATCCAAAATTTCAGCTTTGTTGCTTTCTATTCTCCTAAATAAAATAAGTTAAATTTACTTCATGACAAATAGCCATCTCGTAACCTATTTGTGTATTTGGATTAAATTTTTTTATTTCAAAATAGTTTATTATAAGTTCTCTAAAATAACTTTTGAACAAAAAAAATAATATTATTTTTAAAATTAATCAGTTTAACATTATTAAGAGTCACTTATCGAGCATAAGTCTTTATATCTCTAGCACAGCTTGGACAGTATCAGACAAATCATCTTTCGTTCAATTGAAATTCCACATGACGGATGAACATGACACATCTTAATGACGAGATTCGGAGCTAGCTAATCTTCAATTATTGTGGCATTATGTATAATACTTTGCATGAAACACCAAAAAAAAAAAGGGTATAATACTTTACATGGAACGGAGAAAATTAATTTGGAATAAATTAAAGGATGCTCAATTATAACTAATTGATTCCTTTTATCGAACCTTTACACTAAATCACAAGAACAGAAAAATCAAGAATATTGAAAATAATATACGTGGAAAATGTCCCAAATAGTCAGAGATTGTTTGGGATTTAATCCTGTAATTAAACAATTCTTATACAGATCTGGGTGCCATTTGATCTTAAGCCGTTTGAACAAACACATAATTTATTTTGATCAAAATCTAACCTAAAGTAAGCTTTTATTTCTTTTATTTTTTTGTGCATATGTAAGACAAATTAAAAATTGTCATAGAAGGGTTTAAATTGGAAAAAAAAAATTGTCATATGAGTGGTTCTTACCTTTTTATCTCATCAAATAACCATCCTTAAATTTAGCCAAATTTTGTCAAAGTTTTGGCTAATTTTTATGAGTGTTTTTTTTTTTTTTTGGTATGAACAACTAATATTTTAAATTTACTAAACTTCAACTAATATAATTTGAGTCGAGATCGGTCCATTATGAAATAAAACTCTTTCAATACTAATTTATTTTATTAACCTTATTTAAAGAAAATAAATATCAAATTATTTGAACCAATGATCATATATTAATTTTTATATGCATTTAATCAGCATTAGTCTTAAATTAGACATAAAAAAGAAAGAAAAATTGGCTGCGGCACCTTTTTATTTTACATCAGCAGGTGGGTAATTAAGCTTTTTATTTGAAATTAAGAAAATGATACACGCACACCCTTTATTCATATAATTGTTTTATAAATTTTCATGTAATTATTAAATAATAGTTTTGTTTGAATGTGACTTTTTCAAATAACATGCACCTTGAATAAGAGATTTATGTAACTGATGTCTCTACTATTACTCTTAAATTTTGTTAACAGAACTTTTGCTAGTATTACTATTCATCAATTCCTCTCTCTCACTCAAATATCTTACCATCCTACCTATAAATCCTGCTTTTGGTGCATCATATTGTTTAATTCGCTTTGAAGCAAATGGAATCTTCAAAGTCGAAGTACAGGAGAAATCGAATTAGTAGAAAAGCGACGCTTGTGTTTTGTTAAATTAAATGTTTCAGTGAAAGTTTGAAACGATATGATTGCAACGCAAAGCTAGTTGGCACAGAGAAGCTTCGGTTATCAGTTCAGAGAAAATCAAACCCACCAGATATCGGTCAAAAGGCCTTAGGAGCACGCAGCTGAATTGTTTGAATGTGTAATTAAAATTGTAAATGCAGATATTTAATTTGCTTGGTGGTGGTGGTGGTGGGTAATAAAGAAAGAACACAAGATCTCTTCCCTTTTTTTTCCCCCGGATTATTTCCAAAAAAGCTCCAATAAGTGAATAATCCCACTCTCTCTGAAAGCGAGTGTTAAGCACCTACAAATGGTATCGGCACGTCATGAACAAAAAAGATGAACGATAAGAGAAGCAACTTTCCCCATGGTTTGTTGGATATGGAATCTTGCATGCAAACTGTGTAGAACTCTTGCAGTTAATTTAAAGTTTTAAACAGAATATAATAGGGTGGTGGCTAATGGCCCTGTCGGGTTTAAAAAGTGGGTTGCATGCACCAAATCTCTCATAAAGTCCGAGGATGAAACACTTTCTTAAGCTTAGCCTTTAACTGCCCTAGCTATAGTGTCAAATTCAAATCTACTATTTTCCAAACCCTCAATCCTACTACACCCCTTTTTCAATATCTTGGGGTCGAGACAGGTGACAACTTTACCGGAAGCAGTAATTACAAGGAGTAGCTTTTAGTACTATTTTTTTCACCTAGAATTTCTCTCGCTTTCCAGGCAAAGGTTGCATAAGCAAAGATTGGCTTTCCCGCTTTGTGATAATTTATTTGATTATTAAGTGCTACCAAAGATTCTCTACACCGCTTTTCCCTCAGCAAATCAAAATCCCTCAAATTAATCTTCCCGTACATTGTATTTTGGCCATTTCTTGTTTTTGGTATTGCTGTAACCATCAAGATTTATACGCTGTATTTTGGCTTGTTTATCTCATCACGTACTCGCACTTGTGATGCAACTGCGGCTAGCTGTCTGTTGAATTGTCTAGAATAATAATTCATATCTGCATCATCAATATTTCACCTTATCGAGTATATCGAATTATCCCACCCCATCTTCCATAAATATACGCATGCTGCACTACCTTTTTTTACCTCCTTTCGTTAATAAAAAATATATTGCCTTGCGTATGCATATAATATTTCTTTAATGCTTGGAAGCAATTATCAAAATTAATTTTACGTCCAATTGGAAATCAATATTAAAAATCAATGATATATCAATCAAAGTGCTGTCAATAATTTTTTTTACAAGTAACTATTTGCGCAATTTTAAATTAGAAGTGTTATTTAAGTAAACTCTTTTCTAAATGTTAATGAATACATTCTATAGTATTGCTTGGGAATCAGTTATATAATACAAGTTCAAAACCTAGTATGCACTTGCTTATTGCACATTTATTCTTAATTATTAGAATTCCACATTCTTAATTTTAGATGGTGGTTGTGATTTTTTTAAATGTATTTTGACTTTATGTACCCAAAAAAAAAATGTATTTTAACTTTATTAAGGTCAACTTGTGTATCAATCGCAATAAAGTCTTTCTTCGTGTGATTTTAAAGCTCCACAACTCCGATAAGGCATTTAAAAAAACTCATTTTCTTGCATGTTAATTCGGGACTCATTTGGATAAATAACTTATTTAAATTTTTGTGTGAAAATAATATATAAATAAGTTATTTTGTATTTAAATATATAATAATAAAAATATTTGTTTAGAATATTTTAATATGTGTTTCTTGAGAAGTTAAATGTTTTAGTTTTTCAAAAAATATTAAAAATAACTTTTTAAAAAATAATAAATTGTATAGTTAAATAGAACAAAAAATTAAAAATATAATGTTTAATTTCCAAAAAGTTTTAAAAAAAATTATAAATGGTGCTATCCAAATAAATTTTCAATATTCTAATTGAGTAATGAAGGCACAAAACAATATGGTTAATTTTACTTTATTTTTTATGATAGTCATGAATTTAGCTTCATAATATAATATGTATTTAATTAGTATAGCAATGTTATATATTAACTGAGAGGACGTTTTTGTCATGATAATACTCGAAAATAGAAAAATAATATTAAAAACAAAAAAAGATACCAATGTTATACAGTACCCAAAAAAAAAGAAATTTTGACAAAATAGAGAGATAGTTGTTGAACGAAATAGAATAATAAAAATTATTTACTCATTCAAAAATCTAGCATGTCATATTATTCTAGTGAAAAAAAAATTTAACACAAACATTTTTCAATTATTATAACATCTTGAAAAATAAAAAATGATTTTAACCCATTAATAATGTAATAGTTACCACTGATATATAAAAACATTATGATATTTTGTAATTATTGATAATATTGATAGTTCCTCCATTTAGCCCAAACGTTTTACACTGCAAGCAACACGGATCCTATAACAACTATTTTTCTTGAGCAATGATAGGGACTTACAAACAATGCGATGCATATAGAATATATACTGAAAAGTGAAAAAAATAACAAAAATATTTGAATAATGGATCTCATATAATTATTATTACTTTTGTTAAAAAAATTTTTATCCAGAAACTTATTAGCGTAAACAATGCAAGCGTTAGTAAATTTTGTAAAAAAAAGTTTTATGTATATATACAAAACTTACCAGCATTTATACTATTTGCGCTGATAAGTTTCTGTATAAAAAAAATGAATAAAAATAATAATAATTATGTGTGACCCATCATTCTAGCATTTTTATCATTTTCCTTACTTTTTCTGTATGCGTCATATATGCGTCGTATTGTTTGTGAATTCACCGATCATTATTCTTTTTCTTTGGAGCAGCCTATAACAACTATTTGATAACTGATTGTGTAGATCTTACAAAACTCTAGTTTTTTTTTTCTCCCATACTAAGTAACATTATCATCATCCTAACAGTAATGCAATTTACTTATCAAATTTAGTTGGTTCAAGTATTAGGTACTTGTTTCTTTTAAGAAAATTTTTGGATTCGCTCTTATATATGAAAAAACTAGTTTTAGAATAGTTTTACCACATATAATGAACTAATTTAACTCAAATGATCACATTAATTTAAGTCTGATAAACTCTAAATATTAGGATTTTAGATTAAAAAAAACTAGTTATAATAGTGTTTTTTTTTTTTAAATAATTTTGATCTTGTTTGAAATATTTAAACACTGCTTGGCCTCTTATAGTCGGATTCAGCTGCACTTCCCAAAAGAAAACGCAGAAGCCAATTGATCATAGCTTAGCTAACATACACATAAAATGTGATGAGAGCATTCAGCCCTTGATATAATATTAAAAAAGTTTAAATTTAATCGATTAAATATTTTTCAATGGCTCAGACATATAATTTCGTCTGTCTCACTAAATTTATTAGTGCATATGAGCATCTGCCGATCACTGTACTTCAGATGTTGCTTTCTGTGGTCACAAGTTATGACTTCAATTAATGAGTCCTTTATCCTTTACTTGGATTAGAAGAAAAAATAAAAAAAAAAGAAAGAAAGAAAATAAAAAAAAAAAATTGAAGAAAAAAGTATATTTTCTTTTTTATTGATTAGTTAAAAAAAAATGAAAAAAATATATAATTATATATAAAAGATAATTTTATTAATTTATTTTATATAATTAAAAAATATTAAAGAAATAAAGTGGATAATTCAAATCATAAATCTCCTCTTTCTTATTTTCTTATCAATAGAAAAGAAAATTTTTTTATATAGGATCCATATTTTTTTCTTTCTTTTTTGTTTTTTTTTTCCTATTCCAGCAATAAAAAATTCCAATTTTTTTTCTCTCGTGCTTCTTTTCTTTCATTTTCATGCTATCCAAGTAAAGGATTATTGATGGCAAATAATTATTAATGGATGTTGAAGCTCAATAAGATCCCTTTAATTATCAAGGTTGCTCAATCTGAGGGAACAATTATTGTTTTTTTTTTTTGGGACAGAAAATACAAGAATGTAAGGATTGGACGATGATTAGTACTAATACAGAAAAGTTATGTGAGCAGTAGTCACTATTACTCTGATGGGACATCGGTCTCCATTGTTTGGAAACGGCGTTGCAATTTGCAAACAAGTCGCCCTGCGTGCCCGTATATCAAACGATTCGATTCACGCCAAAGGAATTATTAAGTGTCTCCATGTGTTTGACCGTATACAAATTTATATATTCGTTATTATTGTAGACGACTCAAAGTGACGAAATTTGAACTTCGAGAGTGGCCCAAAGTTTCTCTATGATATAGTAATATGATACAAGTAGAATTTTCTCACTATTATCTTGACTTTGAGGCCAAGAGTGCGCTTCGGGCATCACGTTCCCGTATGAGAGCGTTGGCCTATTATGTTTAGCTTATTAAAGAAATGTTATTTTGAATATAAAAAGGTAGACATAATTTTAAGTATAACAAAGGAAGAAAGATACAAAATCTTAACTTTTCTCTTTCAATATCCACCATTATGTAAAAATTTGTGTCTTTATCTCTTTATTGTATTAACAAAATATCTACTTTTTGATATCAAATCCAAATAATTCTTAGCTTATTAAATAATAAAAAAGCATATCCACACACGAAAATTAGAGGACGGGAGACTAGGAGTCATAAATTCAAACTCGCGAGCTGATTAATAGATTTTTTTAATTGTATAACATTTGTCGTGCATGTTAAAGAATAATAAATATGCAGTTTACTCAATAAACACATTAATTAATGTTTATATTTTACAAACGAAAATGTTTCAGCATCCCAAAAACAACTTTTATGTAGTAGTAATAATGATGATGATGATGATATATATAGAGTTTCAATTCACTTGTTGAAAGTTGAAAATGCCGGTTTGTTTTATTAATTGACTTTCGGGATTTAGGTGTTATTCTTAATAACTTTAGGAGTTTAGAGTCAATTATCGAGAGAGAAAAATTAAACTTGTTTGCCATATTATATTTTATTAATTGAGTGTTGGATACTTTTTTTTAAAATAATATAAAAAACAATGGTAAAAACATGTTATTCTAATAATTTTAAGAATACAGATAGTGATCAAGACGTCACTGATTTATTTAGTGTTTTAGAGCTGTAAATAGAAACGAACTCAAAGAATATATATGAATTGAGAAGGTTCGATCGGTACTTTATCTTGAAAGTTAAAGTATGAGATTACTAAAATCAATTAAAATCAACCTCTATGGAAAGATAAATGACCATCACTGTCGCATCACCTCTTAACCAAAAAATTTTTCTTGTATTATGCCAACTTTATTTCAAAAAATAGGTAAGTATCAATAAAGAATAAATTAACAGCATGGGATAAGATGGAATTAAAAAGCCGTGATGCTTCTTCAATTCCTGCATTATCTTATCGAATGGAACTAAAAACTTCCAGAGCTAAAGAAAAGATGAAAAGGACTTCGATACTAATACTTACAAACACATATTAGCAAGAAGTGCGAATCCAAATGCACTACAATATTTCAAAAGCAACCCTTCTTTTTAGTACGAATAAAACTTTTGTACAAAGTACTATAAGATTATAGCGAATGGTTTACAGCCATCAAAGGGAGACGGTATGAATATTAAATAAGTTGGAAAGAGAAAAAATGAATATAAATAAAGCATGGGTTTTAAGGGCCCTTATTAAGATTTCAATAACAGAAGGTTTTGCTTAAACAAATAAAATTTTTAAGTTTTCAATGTATTCAATATATTAAAAATCCCGAAATTTTCTATTTTAAAAACCTTAACAAGTGCCCTAAGCAAAACCTATCAACCATAAATTGCTTGCTTTATTTTACACTTTCTCATATGTTGTTTCCCGAAAATTTCTTCATAGGATTTAGCACCTATCTGGAATGTCAGCAAAATTGATTTTAACAAAAGAAAAACCTTAGTTCCTCTCATAAAAATTGCATTGAAAATAATGTTTCACTCTTGGAATTCGTATTTTTTTTAATATATTTCAATGGACAAGCCAAACGGGCTCCAAATTAGAGTATATTTTACAAAATTATTCCTATCATTTCATTTTCTCTATTCTTTAATAAGTCATCTTTCTACCCATCCATTCATATTCCTTGTTTAATAAGGATAGAATAGAAAAAAAAAATTAATATTTTAAATTTATAAAGTGATAAATAATTATAAAAAATTACTATAATTTTAAAAAGTGAAACTTATTTAAAAATAGATGCTGATACTACTAACTTTGCTCCTACGTATTAAGTGAGCATACTCGATAGTATGTAGTGCTAAGAGTAGCAATTCATCCGGCCGAATTAAAAATTGTTCCCTCGATCATTTGACTGATGTATATAGTTGGAAGATTTGATCATTTTCTTGATTAAATTCAGTAACTAATAAAACCTTCCAACTATATCAATCAAGTGATCCTGTCAACAATTTGTCACTTGTAGCATTCTTGCAGCACAAAATTGTTATAGTTGGAAGGTTTGCTCATTTTCTTGATTAAGAAATTGTTGCAGCAAAAAGTTGTTAATGGATTTAACAATAATATATATAGCTAGAATTCTTTTTTTATTTTTCTAGCCGAAAGAGAGAAAATTAATTTTGATACGCTAACTAAGGTATTTTACAATGTCATATATACGTATATGTATATACCATAGAATGGAATGGAACAATAAAAGCAAGACATTGCCTATTTTGTCAACAACATTCTATCTTTGATTCTTGACCATGAGGAAAAATGGCTTATGACAGAAGGTGGCCGTCACAAGACGCACAGCCATCCAACCCGTGCATGTTGCTATCAGTGAATGGGAATGCGAATAGCGCATATCCGTCATGTACCCAATTCGTAATTGATATGCTTAAGATAATATTACAAAGATGACATGACGCGGAAAAAAGTACAAAGCTCAGACACCATAGTTGACTGGCGTCTCATTGTATATTTGTATTAGATATTTCTCATTTATTAGTGTTCCTATGGTCATGTACGCGCTGGTCCCATTATCCCGTAGAATCACTGACCCTTTATTCGTCCTGTAATGTGGATGATTTCTCCTTCATGGTTTTCTTGCTAGGTAGCTACGTGCAATCTTTTTTTATATCCTACATAGACAAAAGTTTGAAGTAAATTATAGAATATTTATATTTAAATATGAATATTAAATATTTATCTTCTTTTTATCTATTATAGGTAGTTACTTTATTTTAATTATTTAATTGATACTGAGTTCCAAGTTCTGAGTTCAAAAATAGACCTTGCACTAACAAATACTAATGTATGAACACCGGGTTACGAGTTCCGAGTTGAGTCTCATATTAACAAAAATATACAGACACCGAGTTCCGAGTTGGACATTGACAACAGGTTACTTTATACCAACTTGATGAATTACAATATTCTAATATCATGTATTAATATATTAAACTTATTCTATCATTCTCTACCATTAAATTTGTAAATAGCTTTAGATCAATAATTTAATTTTGAGTGAACATTCAATGTTCATATTCTATGATAAGCATTTTAAACGCTACCCAAATTTGATTTCGGTCTTGATATAAGAACTCATTTGATAGACGATCTTATAAGTCTCATGCAAATAATTGTTAAGTCCTGGGACTTTACTCTGACCCTAGTAAAATGATCAGCACAAAATCCACCTAAACTTTTGTTTGAAAAAAAAAAGCGATCAAGTGCATAATTACTCCTCACTTTAACAATTTAAATTAAAAATTTATGTTTTTTTTGTGTCAAATTTTGTTACATTGGTCAAAAAAAGTTTAATTATTCTGCAGGTCCCTATAGTTTCACTCAATTATTCTGCAAGTCCCTATTGTTAATATTTACCTATATTAAACAAAATTTTGTAATTAAATCCTTGAAGGTAACATCGTTAAAAAAAATTTGTGATAATGCTATGATGTACCAAATGAAGCAAGTGTATCATACACCTTATTCATCTAAACAGTTTAATTGTATATAAAATGAAAATCTATAGTTAAAAATAATATAGAGTATAATACACCCCACTTAGTATGGTGTATTTTAGGCAATTATCATAAATCAAAACAACCACCACCATAAACCACACCCCAACCACCACCAAACTTAACCATTGGAGCAAAAGCCAACAACAACAACAACAAAAGCAGAAGCCAATGACAACAACAAAAGCAAAAGCCAACAATAGAAGCAGAAACAACAATGCAACAACAACAACAGAAGTAGCAACAATGACAACAACAGAAGCAGAAACAAATAATGCAAAAGCAACAACAGAAGCAGTAATAACAACAAAAGTAGAAGCCAATGACAACAACAACAACAGAAGCAGAAACAACAATGCAGAAACCAACAACAACACAGAAATAGAAGCCATTGAAGCAAAAACCAACGATAGCAAAGGAGTGTGGTGGTTTGGCGGTTTGTGGCTATGGTGGTTTGGGGTTTAGTTTGGGTGATGGGTAACTGGGGAGGGTGGATGGAGGATGTAGAAAAAGATGAAGATGGAATATTCATAAAATATTCTATTTTTTTGTAACTATAGGAATTTGATTGAAAATTTTTATATAATATAGGGATTTAATTATAAATTTTTAAATTATAGGGACCAAATTGAAAGTTGAGTGAAACTATAGGATCCTGTAGAATAATTAAACCTAAAAAAAATTTATTAGCAAAAATATTTTTAAAAAGTTACTAAGAATAATCTTTACTTGAGTTATTGGATTTTTAACATAGGGGGCTTTTGTCTAAGCTAAAAAAATGCTCCTATAATGTAACTTGCTTAGAGGTTTTTCTCATAAGCTACTTTTACCAGCTTATAAAACAAACATTAAAATAACTTTTTTTTTTAATTTTTAATACATATTTTTCAAAAATAATTATCTATTATGATAAATTTTAATTTATATATATCTTTTAGAATTAATTTGAATGTACTGACAAAATAAAATTATTTCATACTATTGTCCAATTATATATAGTTAAGTCTCACCTCACTACTTGAATAGTCATGCTAATAAAAGATAATTGTATAAAAAAATTTTATATTATCAATATATTAAAATTAAACTCTATCTTTTAATTAAAAACATTTTTTAAAAAACTAATAGCAATTTTGCAATATTCTTGCAACTACAATATAGGGCCCGTTTGGAGTGCAGTTGTAAGCGCCAGGAGAAGAAAAATGATTTTGTCTGAAGAAATGGTAGCGTTTGTTGTAACTTCTTGCAAAAGCCCAAAAAGCGCTGGAAGATTCAAGCTACTTTTCATTTTAGAAAAAGGCCTTTTGAAAAGTAATCTTACTATTACTCTCACATCAACAACCAAAAGTAATTTTACTTTATCCTATCCAAACAAAACTCATTCTCCTAAACTTACTTTTGACATACTCAAACCAAACAAAAATCATTCTTTTAAAAGTAATTCCTCTAAGCGCTTTTTCAAAAGCATCTTTAAAAGATCTTCTCTCAAAAATTACACCAAACGGACCCATAATCAAGAAAATGATCAAACCCAACTATATCAGTCGAGTGTTGACTCGATCATGAGAATTAATCTGACCGAATTAATTTGTAGCATTCTTGCAGCACAATCATGAGAATAGTTTTGCTTTAATGAAAAATTACAGTAGTGTATGACTAGCAAACTAATCTCATGATGATAACAAGAGTAATCTATGACTAGCAAGTTAGAATTTGCAGATTTTGTGCTGGCCTATTTACCGTAATACCCCAACACATGTTTACAGCCTCTCGTGGTTGGTTCGTGAGATATTATTAGATATTCGTAAAGTATGAAGTAAATTGTATTATATCTAATACTAAAATAATATTTTAAATAAAAATATAAATTAATAATAAATTATATTATAAATATTATTCTATTATTAAATATGATCTACCTCATCCATAATAATTTCTCCTAGTCCGTGGGGGGTGAATGATCGAGGTAACTCAATTACAACGAGGCGAATGGGTAGCATAGAGAGAGCATGCGCCATGGGAGTAGGGCCAGTAACATTAATGGAGCAAAGGTGGAGAGAGTGCGCCATGCGATACAAGACAGCACCAAAACTAAAATGGCCATTTTTATTGGTGGTACTGGCTAGCTAGTGCAGTAGGTTTCCGCAGGCTCGTGTCTCCGTGTTTTGCGTGTGGTTAAGATTCAAAATATATAGGACAATCGTACCAACTAAGAAGGTTTTTGTAAAGGTCAGATAAAGATATGTCATTATAGCGTGTTTGAAATTTGTGATCAAGAAGAGATTTAATTAAGCCTGTTTAACGATTCGTGTAGGTTTCTTTTGTAAAAATTATCTGGTATATGTCTGTTCTTAAAGTATATTCATTTCTTGTTGAATATAGTATGCAATAATTTTCAATATTGTCACGGACAAACAAGATTTTTCAACTGCAAGTGTAATATTGGTCGTATATAGACGAAACCTACGAGCCTACAAGATTGATAACCAAACAGTAGGTGTATGCCTAACGGTAGGAATTCAAATATTCTAAAAACCGTCATGGATGGTACTTTTATTAAAACTGACTAACCGTACTTTCAAGTCCGGACCATTGAAATCAGTCAACCAGGATGTGATTTATAATGTTTTCGATACTTAATTGTATTGTTTTGTTTGATCCTAATTAACACGTAAATGCTTTCTATACGTATATAAGTGGTCCTTATATTTAGGTGAGAAATTAGAGGTTGTCTATAAAACACTTTAAAATAAAGTTGCTGCCTCGTGACTCTTGTGACCTCAAGGTCGCTGTTTGTGGGGATAAGACTATATGTAGGGTTACATATATGTCTTCTCTATATCTTATTAAGTAGGAGCCTCATATATTGAGCTGCTCTTTCACATTATAAAATAATTTTATTCATATGTTAATATAAATTATTGTAGTTTTTTTAAAAATGTGTTAAACTTTATTTGCTAGCTGCAAGGGTGTCAAAGCTTGCATGTTTTTTTGCAAGTTCATTTATTTTTATGAAAGTTTCACGGCTTTAAGAAAGCATTCACAATTTTTAATATAGTATTGAGGATCTTTCTAACATGAGGAGTTTTTAATAAGGATCAAGTTGGGGAAATCTAATGGTTGATCAAAAGGGTGTATTCATATATCTTTTTTTATATAATATATTGTAAACTTTTTGGTTTAGTTAAATTAAAAAAAAGGTTAAATATATTTTGAAAATTATTAAATTTTTTCTATGAGATTCTGAAATTAATTGTAAGTTTTTAGGTATCACACAGATAAAATTTGATATTTTTTAGTATTATAGAAATCAAAATTTGGTCATTTCTGAAATATAAAAAATATTATGCAGATAAAATCTGGTCATTTTCTATAAGATTCTAAAATTAACTGAAAATTTTTAAATATCATACAGATAAAATTTGATATTTTTAAATATTATAAAAATAAAAATTTAGTTACTTTCTGACTTAATTAATTTTTATTTATATGATCCTAAAAAATACTATAATATATTATATAAAAAATATATATCAATACATGCCTTTTATTTAGGGTTAAATCACTCGGACCAATATGGACCAGTCGAGGATCACGTTAGAATCAACCATAGTATTGATGTTTTGTAGGATTTTGTTGTTATGCGCAGCTCGAGATTATTTGCCATTTAATTTATAGAATTTGTGCATTATAACAATAAAATGAAAAAGAAAAGGCTTAACTTTAACACGCTCAAGTAATACGCTCGAGTTTTTTATCTGATCTTATTTTATAACTTCTTTTTTATTTTTTACAGTTAAAATTTGAATAATAATTTATTAGGTTATGAGGAACTAACCCTTTTCACTACATCTAATTCTTATAAAGAAGTTATTTTCTACACCGGTACTTATTACAAAACAGCTACAAAACACATGCGGCACACAGCAAGGCTGTTTATTGGCCAGGCTAGGGGATAGGTCGTAGGGCAATCATTTTTTTATTATTTTTATTTTTTGGTCAATCAGAGCAATTATTCTTTTTTTTTTTTTGGGGTCATTAGAGCAATTATTCTTAAGTTGTCTCATTGCTAGAAACCATATCATTAGGACTCCATCTTGTACAAAGGCCCAAGTCCAAGGCATCTCTTGGCATGAATGCATCAGCAAAATTACGTTGACCAAAAAGAAAAATTAAAGAAACTGCAACATTATTATTGACCGACAAAAAAAAAAAAAAAAAAAGAAGCTGCAAATTTGCTCAGCTTTCCCATATTCCAAAATTTGCCAGTTTTGATGTGTCTAAAGAAGGTTTCGACGTGGCTGAGATCCATGGGACACGGGGTATAGGCTAAACCAGCTAAGCAGAAGGACAAGGCAAAATAGCAACAATAACTTAGCCATTTCCCTTGCTTTGTGCATTGTGGTGGAACCTGGGAATAGAATCCTTTCAATTAATAGCATTGTATTACAAGCAATTAAGCAAACCGTATGTCTTCCTTGCTTCGCTTCAGTCAAAGTGTCCATTTATAGTAGCTTACTATTCAGTTCAACGTGGAAGAGTGTGTATGTTATACTTGTCTCTCAGGCAAAACACAATCCAAAAGATATACCCTTATTTCATTTATAAATTTATAAAAGTAAAAGAACACTAATTTATTTCGGCATAAGATGATAGTCCACCCACTAAACTATCAGCTAAATCACTACTGAAATATTTGATAATAACTATTATATACATATTACTAATTGTTAATTCAGAAATACTCTTCTAGTAAAGCATAGATTAATAGGATTATTTCCCCCAAAGGAAATTAATCATTAGAAGAGATATGAGAGATGTTGGGCTACGATATATAAAGTTATGGGTTAATATGCTTTGAATCAGTATCAAAAGAAAGGTTGATGTAGTTTTCTTGTTTTTTTCCATTTAGTAGGCATTAGAGGACGAACACAACATCGTAAACTGAAAAAAACACAACTAAAAATATTCACTTATTCCCATTATAATTATCGAAGCAATTTTGGCGGTCACAATTCCATTGCTAACTACGAAGTTGGCAATGTGTTTTTCTCTTTGTTTCAGTCATTCATATAAGTCGTAAAACATTCGAATAGAGAGAGAGAGAGAGAGAGAGAGAGATAAGATAGTGGAGGATGCAGAACTATGTAAAATTATTTTACTTCCCTCCAATTATTTTATGTAGGCAGCATCCGAATTTTGCATGAGCCAACTGACAGAAAAGGACATCACTAACAAGATTTGCAAAATTAGATATCATTCGATATTTGTTCCTGTTATTGAATTCGCAAAGATATATATTACACAATCCAAATTCCAGCCCATTTGATGAAATTGAGAAACGATCCAAGTTGCTAGCCTTTTATTCTACCAGCCTGTAATTAGATAAGAAACAGGAAACATCACCTCCAATCCCCAGGTTTTTTTGGTCGCACAGTCGGGTAAGGAAAAAGGATAACAGTATCTCCAACTGTGACAAAAAGGGGTCAAGCTTTGTGAGCTAAAACTTGGTAAAAGCCTACATCCATTGTGCGGTAAAAGTAATCAGGATGCTGCCTCGTTGTTTTTGCTATGTGTCGGTTTCATGACTTGAAAGTAAGTCTCCTTAGCTAAATATTTCACTAGTCTTTCACACATTTCTTTTAGTGCATCTTAAACACAATATACTACAGATATATTTACCAAAGAAAACTAGATTCCTCTACAAGCAAATGACTTGCTTCATTACTCAAACAACACAGAACCGTGCGGAAATCACATGAAATTTTTTGTTTGTTTGTTTCATGATGTGAGAGAAGAAAGCCTCACAATGAGCATTTGAGAATCCAATTCCCATAAGAGTTAGCAATATGATTCATTTATGAAGCAACGGGATGGAACTCTTCATGGAAATCACATGGCCTATTAAGCCTTCCCATTGGTAGAACCATGGTAGAAAAATAGTTGCTCCAATATACCTCAATAATCTTTGTGTCAAATGTTTGTTGGCCTGTGACAAGACATGACATATCTTCCAACTATATTTTTGACAGGAAGCGGCCCCCTGTTCATCATTAGAGAAGGTAAGATTCAGGATGAAAAGAGGAAAAAGATAATAATAAGAGAAAGAGTTTTAATAATAAGATATCCAAACAGAAAAGAGATTAAAGAAAAATGCTTCATAGCCTGCGTAAAACAAGAGCTTATGTAAAACCATATTTCCTCAAAATTTAAACAACATACTGATGTAAATATACATCTAGAAAACAGATCAATTGTGTTACATAAAAAGACCTCCAGAAAATCAGACCTCCCTTAGAATTCTAAAATTAATGGACAATGAAAAACAAAAGCACAGTAACTAGTAGCAGAATTTACTTACCACATATGGGAATCATAGCTGTTGTTACGATTATCCCCCAACACATAAACATGGCCTTTAGGCACATGCTGCAAGGACAGAAGTAATATGAGAAAAAGAACAATATGAATCAACAGACAAATAAGGGCAAAGTTAAGATAAGTCATTTGGATTTCAGTCTCAGAACAAACATAAAAGGGACGGAGAGAACACATGATGCTCCATAAAGGGCCATCGTTAATCCAAATGCTAATAATCAGACATTTTTTGATGTTATCTTCTGAAAGGAGCATAGTTTGCATTTTACGCAAAGCCATTTATCCTGTTTCTACCTCATTATGTTAATGAATATGATCTATGGTCACATCATAATTCTTGAATGAAAAGGTAAAATGAAAAAGGACCATAGCAATTAACAAGGGTCTTACAGTTAACCCCAATGTGTATGTTGGTGGCCCTGCTATGAAATCTTCCTCCTGTGCAACACCATTGACGTAGAGTTCCCCACGACAAACCTGCAAGGTGTTACGATTCAGGAGACGAAAAGCTGATGTTAGCTACATTTCCCTCTGCTCATCAAACAAACTATATCTGATTATCAGAACAAGACTAGATATCATTTTGAATTAATTTTTTATTAAAGTCTTTCATAGTAGCATGTAAACAATCCATACAATTTACTAAATCCAAGAATCGGTAACAAAAACATGGCCTTGGTTTCAAAGCTAGTATGTTTAGGAATTACATTATCATTTCCATGAATCTTGTTGACATATTAGTATAGCAATGTTGGCTTTACCAAATTCCCAAGTAGATACTTAATTTTGATACAATGGCCAAAAAAAAACAAAAAAGGTTTTCAAAAGACATTTATACCTCAACAGTGTCTCCTGCTTTTGCAACAATTCTCTTAATAAAAACAGCATCTGTTTTGTCTCCAGAGTGCTACATAGAAAATCAATCATGAACTGATCAGCTGCTTCCTAGGGATCTGCAAGTAGGCTACAAATTGTTTACCACCACGACATACCTGTGTTGGATCCCGGAATGTTACAATGTCTTGTACTGCAGGACTCCTGATGTAATATGAAGCCTGGGGAAGTTTGCAAGAAAAAATAATTAAAATTCAAATATTAAAAATGAGGAAAAATGTAGAAAAACAGTAATTTATCAGAAAGTAGACTTTGATCTTATTTCTGAAAGTGTTTTTTACCACAATGGAAATGGTCATTGGATATGTGCTGAATCAAATAAGCATGTAAGACATAATACAACAAACGACCAACCTTGTATTGTTTCACAGGAATTTCAAAATTGTTTCACAACAAAGCAGAATTCCTCAGAAGCTAAAATTTCATATCCATTAACAAAAAATAAACAAGAACAACAGCAATGGAAACAATCCTTACCCAAGCAATATCTGTTAATTATACAAATTATTGACAAAGCCAGTTGCAATATTCCTTCTGGATCCTCTCTTTCATCACATATCAGTTATTTGCCACATCCCCCACTTAATTTCTCCGCAACCTCATGACCTAAGATCACTTTGACCTAGGTTATTATTCTCCATCTTTCTCTTATGTTCATTCTGATATGTAAACCTTTTTAAGTCAGTTACCCCTAGGCAGTATCAAATTATCAATTTGTTTGTGCCTTTTTAAAAATTTTTTACACGGTTGTGCTCCATTGATATCAAGTTGATAGGACAATGTCTAAATGTCTCGTACGTTTCATCATGTTACGACATGACAACTTTGATATTCAAATTTCCACTTCATACTTGTTTGACAACTAACATCACCCCTAAATTTACTATCAAATCCAGCATATTTAAGCATGCAATTGCATTGCACTGACTAGATCAAGCAGTAATAACTAATAAGTAATTCACTTCAAAGCCATGTGGCTAAACAACTTTTCCATCAATAACCATAATACTCAATCTTATTCCTCAAATCACTAGTCAGTAAATGCCATATCAAGCGAAACTACTTCATAGAATACAGAAAACTATATCTAGATAGCTTAACCAATTAACAGCCCCTTTTACTGAACATCACATTTTAACAGCACTGGTAAAAGAGCGTAAAAATAGCAACAACCATGACCACATCAGAATGTCAGATAACAGAAATATCTTTCTTTTCTTTTCTTTTTTTTTTTTTTTTCAATGCTGCTAAGGAAATCTATAGAAGCAGATAACCAAAATCAGAATATCCACAAATGCTGGTATGTTTAAAGACAAAGCACAACTTATAATGTCAAATCAACTGGCCATTCATAGAACTTTTAGCTTTAGATCAGAGTATATCATTCCCAGGCTTCGCAAGAAAAGAGAATTTCCTCCATGTGCCAGCTATAGAGCGTAGTCTAAGTCAAAAACAAAAGAGGGGGGAGGGGGGGAGGGGAAGCTTTCCATCCATCAAATTAGGAATATAACTTAAACAGCTGAAAATGTATTTGGAATACAATAAAGTCTACATACAACCATCAATACCCCATCTCGAAGACAAAAGCCTAAAAGGCAATGAAAGAATACATCAATTAGGGTTCTCCCAAGATCCAAGTGGAATATGCTAGAACAAATGATCAATGACAATTGACAAAACAATGGCTACAATGTTGTAAAGGCCCCGAAAAAGGGACATTGGAAACCATAACATTCCATGCTCAAGAAAAGATGCCGTTGGGCCTCCATCTAGTACCAACACTAGATGATAGCGACGGTAGCATGAAGGATTGGGAAATTTTTGTTTTTTCGTTTTTTTTGTTTTTGTTTGTTTTGGGGGGTGGGTGGTGTTTTTTGTGGGGGGGGGGGAAGCAAAAAAAAAGGTAAGTAGCAGCAAAGGTATTCCACTTAGAGAAAAAGGGATTCCATCTTATACATTCCCCAAAGATAGGAAGATGCATGCAATTGCAAATTGGCACTTCAAGTTGCTATTAAAATGTTGTAAGGACAATCTATATTCAGAATCTGGGATAGTATTCCATAGAAGATAAAGGTCCAACTTTAAACAGAAAAAATAAAATCATGCATAAAAGGGTAAAGAAACAAGTTTGGAATAAGGTCAAACTCAAAACAACAAATTGGGGTACCTTTTCGACAATAATCCGATCGCCAACACGAAGGGTGGGGTACATGGAAGATGAGGGTATGTAGCGAAGCTCGGAGAACATAGTCCAGAGAAGCACAACCACCAAAAGCCTCATGAAGCCGTCAAGTCCCGGCCATCGAAGGAAGCTCCAACTCTGACAGGGCATCCATCTCAGGGAAGCAGAAGTGATAAGCAAGTTGTACAATGCAGAGGGCCTTAAGAAGGTCATGATGACTCTAACTGCATATATATGAAGGAAACGAAAGAAAAAAGAAAAGGAAAATCAGTTAATGTAGAATTTGATTATTCATGCTTAAATGAAGCTCAAAACTTAGATCAGGATCGATCATCATCAGAGTTTGTACCAGGAATTCAAGAGTTGCGGATTGAAGAGAGTTTTTGACTTTTGACTGAAATGGACAAGGTTGGATTAAGTCAGAGAAATCACAAAAAGAGGTAAATTGAAGAGATTGGAAAAATTTGAGGATTTTTGGTTTCTGAGATTTTAATCCTGTAAGCGAGTAGTGAGTGATTGTGGTTAACAATTCAACATGAAAGAAGCCCCAGCTTGAACCTTCAGAGTTCAGAGTTCAGAGAGAGAGAGAGAGAGAAAAATTTGCATATATGTCCAAGTGAAGTAGGTGATGATACTTGGTGACTAAGTTTCCACACGAGGCAAGGCTGCCAATAAAGCCCACGCGCTTTGTCCACGTAAATGTCAGATTACTGTTACTACAATGGTACGACGCCAACGTTGGATCATGTTTTGTGGTTTTGGGGATTCTAATGTCGGGTCTTTGTTGTGTTTATCGTTACGTCAAACCGCAAAGCGAATGCTCTTTCAACCCGAAAAATGGATAATGTAACCAACAAAACAGACATGCTTTCCTTTTTCTGACAGACATTCGGAAATCAAGGGGGAAAAAAATAAATGAAGTCCTTTGATAAGAAAAGATGAAAAAAAAAAATAAAAAAATTCAGCGACATTCACTCACAATAAATAATGTTGAATAGTTTTGTAAGACTAATAAAACTGGTAACATATAACAGTTTTGATCGTCATAAATATGTTAGCTCACTAACAAAGCGCATTGCTATTGAATAATCAATCCTTTTTAACCATTAAATGTATAAAAACATATTATCATATACCAATAAATTAAAAAATGAATTTACTCTTTTCTTTTTTTTTTTTTTGGGTCAGGAATTTTACTCCTTCCATTGACTTGCAGTTGTAGCTGTTCGATTATTGGGCTAATAAAATTTAAATCCCAGAAACAAATTACGGCCCAATTCATTTAGTAGCCCAATCCTCAACTGTTTAACAGGGTCCGGCATACCTACAAGACCAAAAAAATCATGACCCCAGTCACCACCACAGTTTGGTGTACGGGAAGGGTCCCGAGTACTGATAGCCTCTGCTTCCCCTTATTTCTCAGCCATAAAAAAAATGGTACTTGAAAGTAACATCTGCAGCAGACGTCACTGCACACGAAATTTACAAGAACAGTAACATAGAAAAATAATTTAATAAGAATTTAGAAAGAAATATCACCTAAAACAAGAAAATGGATAAATGACACACCCTTAAGTATACATGCATATTTATATACTAGATGTCGTCGTCATTAATATACCAGAGCTTCCTGGATGTGGTTTCCGAATTTATGTGATGATATGAAAAATTGCAACGATATGGGCCGAGAAGCCACAGTTAGAGGATAGAAATTGACTTCCATGAACAAACGACACATGAGAGTGTTCCCACCTGAACACAGTGCTTTCACCTGGGCCACATGTGTCACTTTGATTCGACACAAGTTGGACCTTGCTTTGTACCCAAAAAAAAGTTGGACCTCGCTTTCACTTATATCATCTTCAAAGCTACACTTTTAACTTATCACCACACGATCTCTCCTCCCCCTTTAAGCTGAAAGAGAAACACTCCCCCACTTCAGTCACTCACACAGAACAGAAACAATGAAAGCTCGCCGCTTACCCTTTCTATGGGTTTTAATTCAGTTGGTGACAGTGTTATTGTTACCGCTACGCTGCTGTGTAGCTGAGGAGGACCATGAAGGCTCTTCCACAAGCATCATCTTCACCACACTTGGGAGAGCTGAGTACGCCTTCGACATCTACTCCCTCCCAATTCAACCCTCACACTCACCCACCCTTAACCCCAACTCTGAGCTTCAACTCACCGATGGCCACTCCGTCAACTTCAACGGCCACTTCCCTTCCCCCTCTTCGTCCTCCATCCTCCTCCCCAACCACTCCGCCATCCACCTCCCCTCCGACCAACCACCACCCCTTCAACTCGTCTACATCACCGAGAGAAACGGCCTCCCCACCATCTACTACGACGCCGTTTACACCCAACAATCCTCAACAAGAAGATCCCTTCTCGAATCCCAAAAACCCACTAACAGAATCCAAGTCCCTCTTTTGCCCAACGAACTGCTGAACCAAAATCAAGTTTCCATGAAAGACAAGCCAACCGTCACCGGAGAATATCTTATCTACGTGTCAACCCACGAGGACCCCGGCGTGCCACGTGCCAGCTGGGCCGCCGTTTACTCCACCCACCTCAAATCGGGTCTCACCCGAAGATTGACTCCCTACGGCGTCGCCGATTTCAGCCCCGCCGTGGCCCCCTCCGGCGCCCTGACCGCCGTCGCCTCCTACGGCGCCCACGGCTGGTCCGGCGACGTCGAGGACCTCACCACGGACATCTACGTCTTCTCGACTCGGGACGGGACTCACCGAGTCAAGGTGGTCGAACACGGTGGCTGGCCCTGCTGGGTCGACGATCGCACCATCTACTTCCACCGGAGGGGCCAAGACCAGTGGTGGAGCGTTTACAGGGCGATTCTCCCCGCCGAGGGTTCAGTCTCCGTTGACTCGGTCCGAGTCGAACGAGTCACACCGCCGGGTCTCCACGCGTTCACCCCCGCCACCGCGCCTGGGAACCACGAGTTCATCGCAATCGCGACGAGGAGGCCGGGGTCGAGCTTCCGCCACATCGAGTTGTTCGACCTTGTCAAGAACGAGTTCACCGAGTTGACTCGTTTTGTCTCGCCTCGGTCTCATCACCTCAACCCGTTCATCTCGGCCGATTCGACTCGGGTTGGGTACCACAAGTGTCGGGGCAAACCCAACGGAAACGAATCGCCTCAGCTATTGTTAGAGAACGTTCGGAGCCCCGTGCCGGGTCTAACTCTCTTCCGGTTCGTCGGTTCGTTCCCGGTTTTCTCCCCCTCGGGCGACCGAATCGCTTACGTCGAGATGCCTGGTATCTACGTCGTCAACCGGGACGGTACGAACCCGCGCAAGGTTTCGGACGCGATGGCGTTCTCGACCGCGTGGGACCCGGTTCGACCGGGGGTTATCTACACTGCTCTAGGGGAAGGGTTTTCTCCGGAGAGCGCGCGGGTTGATATCGTGTCCATCAACGTTGATGACATTGACCAGAAAAACAACATCAAGCGGCTGACCCTTGATGGGCACAACAACGCTTTTCCCGCGGTTTCACCCGACGGGAAATGGATCGTGTTCCGGTCGGGTCGGTCGGGTCATAAGAATCTGTACGTAATGGACGCGGCTGGTGGCGAGAGAAGTGGGCTTAGGAGGTTGACTGAAGGCCCATGGACCGACACAATGTGCAACTGGTCACCTGATGGGGAATGGATCGCTTTTGCTTCGGACCGGCACGACCCGGGTGGTGGGAGCTTCGAGTTGTACCTGATCCACCCGAATGGAACCGGGTTGAGGAAGCTGATTCAGAGTGGGCTGGGTGGGAGGACGAACCACCCGTATTTTAGCCCGGATGGTAAGAGGTTAACGTTTACTTCAGATTATGCGGGCATATCAGCTGAGCCAATCTCGAACCCGCATCATTACCAGCCGTACGGTGAGATATTCACCGTTAGATTGGACGGGTCGGGTATAAAGAGATTGACCCATAATTCGTATGAGGACGGCACCCCTGCTTGGTCCCCAAAATATATGAAGCCAGTGAATATTGAGAAGCCTAAGGGTGGACCTTATTGCTCCTTTGAGGATTGTCATTGGCTTAACTACTTTCCAAATGGGAGTGCTGTGGCGGCTCTGGCTGCTGCTTCTCATAAGAGTAGCCTTGTATTAAACGCTCAGTGTGGTCTGTAAAATGCTGATGGCATTTTATGCTGTATTATTTTTGTATATGCTGTTATCTATTGCCAGCTGCAGAATAATAAGTTTGCTACTGTGGGTTTGGACTTTGGATGATGTGTAATTAATTAGCTGTGGGATAAAAGAGGATGTAAACATTATTGTTATGGGTTGAACTTGAGCATGCTTTATTAATGTGATTTTGTTCATGATACTTGTAAGGCAAGAATTAACTTCTCTTGGAGATTAGGTTACTCTCTTGATTTACTTTGTAAAAAATTCTTGCATAGGACTTAGTTTTATTATTTCTGCTGTGTGTATTGACAGAAATGGCAAGTCCTCATAAGTGATGTGGCTAAAAAAATCTTCTTAATCCAAAATTTCACCGATATATATCTATTGAATGGCCGATAGATATTGTGTAAATTATATCTCATGTCATTGTGAGTGAGATTTTAAATTAGAAGAATTTTTAAGTTGATTATTAAGAGTATATAGCAATATGTGTGTTTTAAATATGAGTTGTGAACATTAATATTTATGCAAGAATCTCTCGTTACTTTATGTCTTCGCTTTTGTGTATGTGGAGTGAAGAGCACGGATAAAAGCAGCACAGAAGATGCACACATCGAAAAATCATACACTATTACATCATTTGCTGTTTCAAAATCCTTATGCGGATTACGTTGAGATCAAGATCTTCAAAGGCACATTAGAATGAGATGCCATATTTAACAAGATGTTCAACAAATTCACTAGCCCGGGGAAGGCATCCCCTGCATTGATGCAGATGCAGTAGCCAAGAATTCAAGTTGATTCTTGAAGCGTTGATATTTTGTCAATTTGTTGACAATCAACAGAAACCCCCCACAGTATGCACATCAAATGAAAGCAGATACAAGAACTCTAATTCAGATGGAAGGGGGGCTAAAAGGCAACTACATATACAATGTCAGAGAAGGGTCTTCTCTTGAGAACCGGTAATTGGACTGTCATCTATCCTCAATTCTGGAAATATTCTGGAGGTATTGAGGGAGGGCAGTACTTCTTGGCCACATATTTGTACTGAAACACAAATAAATTATGAGTAGGAACTAACTCAGACAGAAATAAAGGGAACAACAAATCTTAGCAACTACTCAAGCAAGATGTTATCGTTTACCTTGTGCTGACTGTATTTCTCCCTAATGGCAGGCAAATTAGAGTTAGGACTGTTGCAACAAAGGCGATGAAGATCCTTTACACAACTACTCAAATCAGTAGGCTGGTATAGTGTGTAATGCTTCAATGTGGCATTCTGTTGCAAAAAAACAGAAATAGTGTGTCAAGCATGCACCAGGGGAAAAAATAAAGCCCTTAATCTCATATTCTTTGTAGCATAAATTTTGGTAGAATAATTGCACAAGCGTACCCATGGTTTCGTTGAAGGGGAAAGTATGAATTTGGCTAGAAAAATTGCAGAAGCAGCTATTAGTGATGGAGCATAACATAGCATACTGTATTCCAACAGAGACAATTCGGCAATATAGTTTGTCAAGCACTCTAGTTGCAATGAAGGGGCCTGTTAGATAAATAAAAAAGGAATAGCTACAAGTTAGAAATGGGTAGTAACTTAGAAATGGAATCATACAATAATTTTAATGATAAACAATCACAATATAAGTAAATGCAGTACAAGAACGACAAATGGAAATAGCCACCATCAATGCTATCTTCTTAAATAGCAAAGACTTTTTTTCGTAGAACTGGTATCATGATATTATGATCCATTTACAAAGTAGAAACTAGTAATTATTTGGAGTCAACATGCGTGTCCATATGATCAAAATGGTCTAACATTATTTTGAACTTTTCTTATGACACAGATGCATAAGCCTTATAAATGGCCAGCTTAAGAGAGGAAGATACCTCACTGACTCCTTGAGCTGCACGAACAAATCGTCTGAAATCATATGAATAATAAAGAAAAGGTATTGTATTAGGCCAGCGTCAAATCAAAGAACTTCAAAAGGTCAATCTGATAGTCGTCCGTTAACCATTACCTCAAGAAACACTTAATTGTTGGGGCTGTCATTTCGAATTTCAGATAATTCAAGACAGCAGATTCCATCTGCAAAACCTGCATTGAGTAATTTGCCTTAGATATGCACACTAAAAATACTATAAACAGGTAACTTGAAACCGCAAAATGAAGCCAAAGAATGTAACACAAACCTCTTCTTTGAAGTATGTGTTATCAGTTATATAACAAAATTCCTCCACTTGAGGTGCACAAATCTCCTCATATTTGCTGTCAACGAGAACCAAAAATCAGATCCTATTATTGCATGTCTTTATGCCAATGTTAGAAGGAAAAAAATGTAGAAATTCTATCAATCAGAAATACATGAGGGACTATATGCTTCCTTACGAGGCAATCATCATGGAGGCAACACCAAGTAATTGCAATTTTTGCCTGTTCATCACATTCCCTGAAAGATACCGATCTATGTAGTTCACCGTCAAATACAATGTATCAGGTACAAGTCGATACTCTTCTGCCACCTGAAATTGGACATAGATGTTTAGCATACACAAGGAGGTGTGATAAGGAAATTTAATTTGAGACATCATGAACGCCAATTGCAATATGTGATCAATATTTTTGAACTCCATGTGTCAAGACTAGGTGTAAAAAAAAAAGCCCACATTACTAGTTGACTATCAACAACATTACCTCCACAAGCCAGTCAATCAATATAGCACGCATGCTGGCATTTATGTCCTTCTGAACTCTGTCCATGAAATCCGTGGAAGGCCTTTTCTTTGCCTAAGATTCCACAAATTGGAAAAAGGAAAAATAGAATATTTAGAATAAATAAATATTATTTTTATGCAGATATTGAACATGTTACTGATGGTGGAAACTACAATAAACCATTGTGTTACATTATGTCACACATAGAAAATGAATGCATGACAGAGATCATTGTTAACAGGGAAAATTATGGTCGACCTCAGATGCACGCAGGTGCTTGTAGATATCACAAGCAAACGTTGCACAAAGCTGCGGATCCATGTAATTATTATCGACATTCACAATTTTGTCCTCTTTTTCCAACGCAACAAGTATGTCTCTACTACAAATGTTGCCTGCAAACATATCAATAATACTACATTAGAAGAGAAGACACTAGTACTACCAATATGATAAAAGAAATCAAAACCCACAAAATTGATTGACCAAATAATTAAAATTGTTTTGTTAAAAAAGGTCAAGCCAATGAGACTTAGCTACATGGACAACAGAAACAGCAAAAATGCAACAATATTTTTAACCTGCTGGCTCTGCAGTATCAGAAATGTTGAGATTGCTGAATGTCTTTCTCTCAATCGAATCCACCGCCGAAATATCACTGTTGTCCAAATACTCAATGTCAGGGCTCTTGAAAGAATCACAGGAAGACATTGTCTCATCCACAGACATAGAGACTGACACCCCATCCGATTTACTAGGAGAAACATCCATGCCACTGCATGAGACAGGAACAGTAACTGGGGCAACAACTTTTGGAGCATCTTCAACCCTTCCTGGGACACAAGTAGCCTTAGGAAAAACAACTGCAGCAGTTTTAACATTCTGCGAAATGGGTATCTTATTGCTTGAAATCGTAGAGCTAGTGCCGCTGCCGCATGATGGAGCCTCTTTCTTGGTCTTGGCAACTTTAGTTGCACATGGGACCTAGGCAATAACATACACTTAAGCATCAAATTCAGATGGTAATAACAATTGATCGAAACAATCTCTGCATCATCAAAGAGAATTTGAAGCAATGAGAGAAGACAGAGAAGGAAAAAAGATGAATACGAAGGTAGAGGGTAGCGCTGAGTTGCGAGGAGCATTGTGATTGGTGAGGTTAGTGAGAGGCGCTCGCTTCTTGGCCAAGTGCGAAGGAGGAACGGCTAAAACCTTGCCCACATTGTTGTTGTTGTCGGAGGAGGAGGAGGAGGATGCCGATGCATGGCGCTTGGCCAGCGATGATGTGGTGGAGGAAGAGAACGATGAACGACGATTCTGGGTCGACATTTCAGAGAAATTTTGAGCGTCAAGTCAAAATCCCTTCGTCACCCTTCTCTAGTTTCTTGAACAAGGTTTCTTTGTTGCTTGCTTGGCTCTCTCTTCTGGTTCTAAACAAGAACCAAGCAAAGACAAAGACAAAAAAGAAAAGGGATGGAAAAGAAGGTTGCTTTGTTACTATTTGCTCTGGTTTCAGAGAGATACATCAATCAATTACTATCATTTAAAGGAAAGGAAGGGTCTTCGTGCTTTTGTTTGTTTCTTTGTTTCAAACTTTTGCAGAGTAAAGAAAAAGAGAGAGGATTAGTGAGAATGTGCGAGAGTGCAATAAATCTGTTATAATTATATATTTATTTATTATTTATTGTGATTTTTCCTTTTTGGTAAGATAATATTTATAGTGCTGTTTGAGGCGGGGAAAGGGGTTGGTTTCAAATGTGGGCGTATCTGGGCCGTTGATCGGGCTCGGTATTCGTTAGGCCGTGGAGCGGGGTCGCAGGTGTGGGCCCCCACATGCTTCCATTCGTTTTTTTCAAATTGGTTTTTAAACTACGCTATGCACCCTCATGCTACATTGCTGCCTACGACTTTGAGGGTTCTCATTGGCTGTTATGACCACGCAAGGTGACAGCACGTGAGGCTGGAGCTTCCATTTTGAATTTGAATTATTTCAAACGGTCACTGGATCTGTCGTTAGCTGCTGCTTTGAGGTGCCAAGTTATCCCAATTCCCAACCATCGTCCTGGACATGATATTTTTATATGGTTTTCTCCCATATATTTTCCAATTTCATTATGCAAAATTCAAATTTGTGCATCGAAAAAGAGACGCTCCCTACATTTTAAACCTCTGTTGATTAGGAGAAGAAAATCTTCAACTTAACGTCTTTTTTTTTTCTTACACATGAAAAAGGTTGTCATAGCGCAACACGAACAGGCTCCGTGAGTTAGTGAATTTAATAATGTAATTTGTCATGTACTTATATCTAGCAACACAACACTGTGTTCACGATTTTGCGGACTGTGTTTCAAAAATTGACTATTCCTATGTAAAAGAACACTAAATATTAAAAATACTTTAGCAAAATTCATTAATTTTAAGCTAAGAAATATGGGAAAAAAGAAAACATAAAAGCAATGTCTAAAGATCTTTATGCAAACCAAATAAACAAAAAAAAAAAAAAATTTGAAAAGTATAAGATTAATCTATTGTCAATTGTAATATTAAATTATTGATCTTTTGATATTCAAACCAAGAAAAACAAGTCTTTTTGTTTCTCTTTTTTTCTTTTTCTTTTTTGTCAATTCAGATTTAGGACATTAATTTATTGATCAAATTATAACCTGTTTGGTAGTGATTATTTTTAACACAAACTATCACTCGCGTTCATTCCAACACAAATTACTTCCTTAAATGGTTTTGAAACGAAGGTTAAAATTGCTTAATTTTAACCAACATCAGAGAAAAAAAACATATGATACGTTCATTCATTTTCATAATAACTACTACTCATGTAGCTTTCAGAAATAAGTATTTAATAATTTGTCTTGGTGATAATTTATAAACTAATGATCAGTTGCATGATTGAAATCTACGGCATCATTTGCTGAAAAGTAAGGGAGAGCTCTTTCCTTGGCTAATTGAACTCTATACCATATAATATCAATAGCATTTCATGTTACATCATTTTATGTAACAGTCTTGAGAAGGGGACTGTCCAAGGCAACATGTAATTTGAATGGACATTTATAGTAATTTGAATATCCAATAATTGGCATAGAATTAGCATACGCAAGAGTCGACATAGCAAGATGAGTAAGGAGCACTATATAGTATAGTCTTCACAGCAATTCCAGAATTTCAGAACCAACATACATGACGCATCTGATTGAGCATTAGAATAAGAATGTACAGGCTTAGTTGCCTAGCTCTGGAATACCTTTTGAGGTATTGACGTAGGACAATACTTCTTTGCCACGAACTTGAACTGAATACATGAAATTATTTAGTAATTTGTCAGAGAAATGACATTTTAACATAAGTTTACTGACACATATGTTGACACGTGCGAAAAGTGAGAGAAGATAAGGTGAGGGCAAAACAGTATTCTCTCTCTCTTTTTCATATGTGTCACTTGTAGGGTGTCTCAAAACATGGTTCAAATAACAAAACTCAATTCGTAAACATAATACTCAAGTGTCAATAAAGGTTAACACCATATTAGAAAAAAAGTATTTAAAATAAAAATAGCTCAAATGCTAGCATACTAGTATGTTAAAATTACAAATTGATTGACCCTTTTCAGAGTTGTAAGAGAGATGCAATAAGATCCCGGGGTTGGGGCTGGGAGAAATGGCAAATGCAAACTCAAGTTTGACAACAAGACAATCAAGCAAATGTAGATGGGGCACTACGTGCAGCTTAATGGAAGATTCAATCTTTATCATCCTATGCTTCTTAGCAAATGCCTATGAAATTCTATAACAAACTCAAGAAACAAAGAACTCACTTAGAGTGAATGGGACTAGTAACTGCTGACTAGATCATAACCACATAGAATCAATCAACCAGGCTTCTGAATGAAACTGAGCCTCTAGATAATGAAGGTACAATTAAAATCCACCCCCTAATTGGTATGCATTGCAAACTCAATATAATCAAGTTTGTTTCTGGCATAACAAATTCCACAGAATTCCAATAATTATGAGTAAAAGAAATTTATGTAATTAACAATTTTCAATAATTCTCACGATCATTATCACTTAATCATCTAATTATTTAAATTATGACAGTTTGAGGGAACTTCAAAAATGGTGGACTAGATGTTTTCAAAATGCCAAGAACAAGAGATTGTGATTGCAGAGTGCTTCAAGTCACCTAATGTTACTCCACACATACACAAGAGAGCAATAGTCGGGTATTCTCATTATCACCTTATGCTGACTGTATTTCTCCCTAATGGCAGGTAAATTATGACAGCCATCACAGCACAACCAATGCAGTCCCTTGACACATTCACGCAATTGTGGTGCTTGGTAACCTGTGTAATGCCTTAAAGTAGAATTCTACACAATATATACATAATTGCACAACATCACTACATATATTTATCAAAAGATAAAATATTCCTCAATAAAATCAATCTCCTATCATACGTACCCAAGGCTTCTTCCTAGGAAGTAATATGTATTTAGCCAAGAAAGTGGCTGACGCAGCTATCAATGATGGGGTGTACTTAAGCATGTCATACGCCAAAAGAGATAACTCTGAGAGATAGTCTGCCAAATACTCCAATTGCATCGATGAAACCTAAAAACAACATATGATAAGCATCATAAAGTGTCAAGATGTTATTATCCTAACTCTGATAGACAAATCAGAATCTTAATCAAAAGGCATACCTCACAGGTTCGTTGGGCAACAGTAACAAAGCGCCTGCATTGGCATGAAAACAAGTCAATACTATAGCAATTACTTCCACTTGCACTTCCCAATAATAAGAAAATTAGTCATTACCTTAGAAAACATCTAACTGTTGGAGCTGTCATCTCAAATTTCAAGAAATTCAGCACAGCAGATTCCATCTGCAACACCTGCATTAATTTCATACACATATCTTTTAGGAGAATAAGGCAACCAGACATCAAGAGCTGCAGATATATATTAATAGATGATAAAATCAAAACCTGCTCCTTAGAATATGCATTGTCAGTTACATAACAAAAATCTTCCACCTTAGGGGCAAAAATCTCCTCGTATTTGCTGGCAAAATCAAATTAATGTTATAAGCTTATAGTTATGGGGTGTAAACATACAACTGCATGACAAACAGAAGAAACACACATGTACACTCACACAAATTGAAGTAGAGATTGCTTAACAAACAAGCATTAAGAGATAAGAATCCTACGCAGCAATCATCATGCAAGCAACACCAAGTAGTTGTAATCGCTTCCTATTCATTGCATTGCCAGAAAGATAGCGATCAATGTAGTTAACTGTCAGAAACAGTGTATCAGGTAGAAGCATGTACTCTTCAGCAACCTACGATGTAAAGACAAATTAAGGGGAAAAACATTGAACAAAGGAACTTAATGAACAAGCAAAAAGAATTAGAAAGCCCCACTAATCAGGTTATTACAAAATTTATTAAAATTGTGATATAAAAATGGGGTCACAAAGAAGAAAAATTCCCTGGAATAAATATATCGCCCTGGAAATACCATCAGCCACCATAGTTTACCTCCACAAGCCAATCAATAAGTATTGCCCGCATGCTAGAATTTAGATCTTTCTGTATCTTCTCCATATAGTCCATAGACGGCCTTTTAATTTTCTAAAACCAGAAATTAGACCAAAACAAATGCTTAAAGAGAAATAGAGTGAAATTAGACCAAAGTATGAATAAATGCAGAAATAATATCACAGATAACTTTGTTTGAAACTTCCAAAAGTAACAAATTTTATCAACTATTTTGCACTCATTATATCAAAGTCATATTCACCAATTTTAACAATTATGAGAAGGATAAATAAAAAAGAGAAAATAAATGGAATCATACTTTATCGCTCTAAAGTCTATGTAATATCCATCTAGACATGAATATGGCTTGTCCATTAACATCGAATCTTTCTTAGAGACTTCTAGACAAAGGTGCAACAAAATAATCATAATAGTTGGATATGTGAAATAGAAAAACGAAGTTGGAGAAACAATTCAATTTGATCTTCATATTTAGATCAAATTGACATGTCAGATATGCTACCTTACATACATTTACACGTGTTACTTAACTGCTAGAAGCTAACATGTTCAAGCCACTTATATTTACTAAATTTGTTTGCTATAAATGGGACTTAGTGACAAATAACATGTTCAAGCCCTATTTCAATATTTCAATATATCATGGCTCTTAGCGAGAAATACCACTATCCCACACATTAGTTAAGCAACACGAACTAGAAATTTCTAAACACATAACCACATCATATGAAAACAAACTGCAACGCTGCTAGCGTTCAGCTTGAGAATTACAACAGGTGATTAAACAGTAAAATACGTGAAGAGACGGCGAACCTCATATACACGCAAATGTTCATAGATTTCATGGACAATGGGTGTGCATAATTGTGGGTCCTTCATATTGTTGTCAATATCCACAACTTCATTTGCTTCGATGGTATCATTATCGCATACTCTTCCTGAAAGGTGCATTTACATAGTGTGTAACTAGAACTTACTGAAATATTATAGTCCAAATTAGCCACAGCAAATGAACCTGCTATTTTCGAAGAGTCTGAAATATTAAGAATGCTACATGTCCTATTCTCAATTGATTTGATGGATACGAAATCACCATTGTCAATATATTCGAATTCCGAGCTCTTCAAAGAATCACTGGTTGACATGCTCTCATCCAGCGAAACTGAATCGCATAAAGGTTTACTTGAAGAAATGCCTATCCTCCTTAAACCGTTTAGTTGAGAACCGTTTAACGGTACCGTAGGTTTGGATGGAGCAGCAGGGGTGGTTCTTGCCCCAGAGAGAGAGGCGTTTCTGCTGTTGGTAACGTCGGCGAGAGCGGGACGCTTCTTTGTCAAGTGTTTCTTCGCGGCAGCGACCTTCTTTCTAGAACTTTCCGGAACGGAGGGCCTCGTCTCCGAGGATGATGATGATGATGAAGAAGAAGACGTGAAACGCCGGCTTCGGGTAAACATTTTGTGCTCTGAAAGGAAACCCTAATCACTGTAATAAACGCGAAATGAAGTCAGTTTCGTTTGCAAGAAGAAACAGAGAAAGGAGGTCCTTGATGGAATCGAATGAAGCAGACGAAACTGAAAAGAAAAAAAAAAAAAAAAACCTAGTGTGAGGGATGATTGAAAAGGACGAACCTAGGGTTTGGTAACAATTTTGATATTTTAGAGAAATCCCTTTTGCTGAATTTGTGAGGATTTTCGTTCGCGGAGAGAGAGAGGCAGTGGCCAGAGGTGGAAGTTCAGTTTCAGAATTGATTTGTGAAATTCTGAAAGCGCGAAATGTGAGTTTAGATGAACAATTGTGACCATCAGATTGGAGTCGAGGGAGAGATCTCGACGGTCCACTGTACCCATGAGACGAATCGTAACGTATGATGTCAAGAATGCAATAATCAAACATAAAATTGAAAATCAAAATCCCACTACTCAACTTATCATCAAATCAAATTAAATCCTTAAATTAAAGTATTGTGCCTGTTAAAGAATTGTTTTACAGAATCACATCAAAAAAGAGAAAAGAATTGTTTTAAAGAATTATTAAATTATATTGATACCTCAATAAATTTTAGATTTAATTTAAATATATTATCTGTATAAAATTTTTTTATATAAATATTTAATTATATATTATTATATCAATAAAATTCTTTAATATAATCACTCATTATTTAAAAAATTATGTAAATAAAAGATTTTGATTAGATGATAGTGTAAAAAAAATTTTACATTATCACTCAAATTAAACTCTTAAATTTTTCCATGAACTAAAACAAAAAAAAAATTTGAATTTGATTGATATATATTAATAATATAAAGTTATTTTATATTGTTAATTAATAAAAATAAAAAAATAATAAATTATAATAAACTTTTTATTATAATAGAAAATTATTTATATAAATTAATATTTTTTATTATTTTTATTAATTAATAGTATCAATATATTTAAATTATATTTAAAAAATTTTAATTCATAAAAATGAGAGAAAAAAAAAGGAAGAAGGGAATACACTTCCGTTTTCGAGGGTGTTGATAAGGACGCGAACCGCCTCGTCTCGGTGAGCTACGTCCTTCACTTGCTTTGGCCGGCTGATGCAAAATGACAGTCACAAATCAAATTGTGAGTAAAACAGTAAAATAGTGATTTCATTGAATGTAAATGAAAACGGAATCAAATAGAATTGTTATTCTCAATTTACAATTTGGTAATATTTCAAATTATAATTATTTACGCAAGGTTTCGTTAGTCCTTATTGTTGGATCAAAATAAATGAGTATGACTATAATGAGAATTGTAATTCCATAATAGCCCTTTCTATTTTATTCTCATTGACAATCTGTTTGGACCAAGAGAAAGTGGAAGATTAGAAAATAGGAGAAGAGAAAATAAAGATAAGATATATTTTTTCACCGTTTAGTTGAGCACAAAAAATAGATAAAAGACAGATCATTGAGGCAGGACTCATGCTAAATCTTTTCTCCTCTAAACAGTGAAGAAAATGTGGGAGTGAGGAGGAGAGGTCTTCAAATTACACATATGCACTTCCATAATAGATATAATAAAAGCTTAAATATATTTTTAATTTGTTTAAATATTTAATTTTTTGGATTTGATCTCTTAAAAAATTTTTATTTGATTTTGATCCCTTATTTTTTAGATATTATCAATAGTAATCCTTACCGTCAATTGAGTCATATTAAGTGCTGACATGGTAATGTGAGATTTTGACATGTGTTAATACTGATTAGATTTCACATTGCCACGTCAACACATAACAACACTCAGTTAATGATAGGGACTAATATTGATAACGTTTAAAAAATAAGGGATCAAAACCAAGTAAAAAATTTTTTAGGGACCAAATTCAAAAAATCAAATATTTAGAGGGATTAAAAATATATTTAAATCTATAATAAAATATGAAAAATAAATTCTATTTGCTGAAAAAATAAAACAGTTTTATTTAAAAATAAAGTGGGACAATTTAATAAGACCGAAAAAATATTAAGTATTAAAATTTATACGGTTTTCATATATAAAAAGCAATGATTGAATAATATTTAGTAATTAATAATTTATAAATGTGATTTTAATCAATTATTAATATTAAAAATTGATATTTACAGTGACTATTGAAGAATTAAATAAAATATATATATCATTTCATATATTTTTTATTTTTTTATTTTCTCTCATATTTTTTTTTATTTTCTTTTATTTTCTCTTTACATCCAAACAAGCCATGAATGTAATTATTATTCACTATTTACTTTGTACTATGGGGGTAATTTTTTTCCAAAAGTAATATTATATAATTAAAAAGAATTGTTAGAATTTTTTATAAAAATAAAAGTAACTATTAAATAAAATAATATAATAAGACAAATTTATTCATCTAAATATTAATAATTATGGTAAATCACAAAAAAAATGACGAGAATTATAATTTTTTAATAATTTTCTTATCTTTTTCGTTTTGGTCGTAGTATTTTTATTTTCTCGAGTATTATGGGTCTGTTTGGTTTAACTTTTGGGAGAAGATTTTTTAAAAAAAAATCTTGTAAAAGAAGATTTTTTAAAAGAAGGTCTTTTAAAAGAATGATTTTTATTTAATTTGAATATGCCAAAAGACTTTTTAAAAGAATAAATTTTATTTAGATAGGATAAAGTAAAATTACTTTTAGTTATTGATGTAAAAATAATAATAAGATTTCTTTTCAAAAGACCTTTTTCTAAAATAAAAAATAATTACAAAGATACTTCTTCCAAAAAATCTTTTAAAAAATTTTTTTTATAAAAAATTAAACCAAATATTATTATTTATTATATAAAATCATTTTCCTTCCCCTCGTGAGCGTTACATACTTGGAATCAAACAGTCACTATACCTATAAAGACAGATAGGAAGAATTTGGAGGGTTGAAAATAAATAAAGTGCGGAGAAAAGAAAACCCCGTTGTGGTCTTGAAACGGTGCGTGGAGCGAAAAGCTGTACTCGTGAAAGGAGAGCGGGAAAGAGCCCTATGTATACAGACAGCGGCAATGAGTATTAACGCAGAGGAGAGTGTGAAGTGAAGTAAGCGGTAGCAGATGGCGCCAATCCTCCAGAGCTCTCAGCCATGGGTCGAGAAATAGTACCATTTTCTCACTCTTTTCCCTTTCTTTTTTGTTTTTTCCCGCATATTTTCTGGGCAAAACTAGTCTTTGATCTAATTTATTGGCAATTTGATTTGTGGGTGCCATTGTGTATCAGCCGGCCAAAGCAAGTGAAGGACGTAGCTCACCAGGACGAAGTGGTTCGCGTCCTCATCAACACCCTCGAAACCGGAAGTGTAATCCCTTCTTCTCCCTCTTCCTCTTCTTATTCTTGTTGTTCTTTTTACCCCAACTCTCTCATTCAATCGATTGCTGCTTCAATTTGTGCTTCACAGTGCCCCCACATGCTCTTCTATGGTCCCCCCGGCACCGGAAAGACCACTACTGCTCTTGCAATCGCCCATCAGCTTTTCGGGTA
The DNA here is from genome assembly GCA_031439585.1 of Pterocarpus macrocarpus. Taxonomy (NCBI): domain Eukaryota; kingdom Viridiplantae; phylum Streptophyta; class Magnoliopsida; order Fabales; family Fabaceae; genus Pterocarpus; species Pterocarpus macrocarpus. Next base: position 10,580,104 of record CM062519.1, read on the forward strand.
TGCCTTCGCTCCCTCTAATTTCAACTCTTTTTTATCGGGAACCCTTTAATATTGTTTGTACCTTTTTTTTCTTGCTTTGGGCTTTCTAGTTTGTGTTCTGAGAACCTTATTGTTAAAGTTTCGATTTTGTTTGTTCTGTGACTTGTTGGTATTCATAGGTAGTTTCTTTAATCTGTCACAACCGTGTATTACATATGCAGGCCTGAGCTCTACAAGTCCAGGGTGCTGGAGCTGAATGCAAGTGATGACCGTGGGATTAATGTTGTTCGGACCAAGATAAAAGATTTTGCTGCCGTGGCTGTCGGTACTAACCAGCGTAAGAGGTATGTTAACTGTTAAGTCTAATTTTCTGTTTTGAGACTTGAGACTGTCTTGTTCTTTCCCCCTACTTCTGTCTGCTTGGTGTGTATGCCTTCCTCACTATTTTGTTGTTCTGATGTTTCAGTGGTTATCCATGTCCACCATATAAGATTATTGTCCTGGATGAGGCTGATTCAATGACAGAAGATGCTCAGGCATGACTACTATATTTTTCATTTCTAACTTTGCTTGTCTTGTAAAGTGCTACTGTTTCACATCACCAACAATTTTCTGTACAGAATGCCCTGAGGCGTACGATGGAAACTTACTCCAAAGTTACACGATTCTTTTTTATATGCAATTACATCAGCAGGTACCTTGTCTTCCATATTACCATTTGCCGATTAATCTCGTCAGCATTTTTTATTTAACATCCTTAAGGAAAGGAACCAAGGGCAATTATTGTGGCCACGATAAACATAATTTAAATCAACTTTGCTGTATCTCCTGTCTCCAATGTTTTTGATGGGTATGAGGTCTGGTCCTGATGGATATCTTTCATTTTTATTGTTTAAATCAATTTTTCCATTTCATTAGATTAAATATTTTTATGATTTTAATGTTATATACTTCATTTTATTTCCAAATGTGCAAGAAAATTACAAGTATGGTTTTTACAGATATCATATGATGCACAAATACTAATGATTTTCTTCTTTTAAAGTTTCATGTCAAGTCCTGCAGAAAAAAATAATAAAGCTAAAATAATAACTGTCTCTTATTTATGGCAATGCTTTACCTAGAATAGGTGACCCATTGATTGTGTAATTTACAAGGCTGTAAATTTTTGTAGGATTATAGAACCACTTGCTTCGAGGTGTGCAAAATTCAGGTTCAAGCCATTGTCAGAAGAGATCATGAGCAGCCGAATATTGTACATTTGCAAAGAAGAAGGACTCAATCTTGATGCTAAGGTGGGAACCTTAGAGCTCATACACCATTACACCAGTAGTTTTATTGTGATTGGTTTCAATCCTGTCTATAGAGCTTTTGTTGAAATCATAGCGAAGTATTTTATGTGCCTTTGTTTCCATAGGCCCTTTCAACTCTGAGTTCTATTTCTCAAGGAGATCTTCGTCGGGCCATCACATACTTGCAGGTGAGAGACATTTCCCTATTACTATAGTATGTCTTCAGACATGTAAGTTATATTATTTCCATTTTCTTCTTCTGTCAAAGAAAAATATATTTAGTCCATTTTAATTATTTTACTTACAGTGTTTATTTTTCCTTTAATTTTCATACGTAATTTATTTAACTGAGCCTGTTTACTTTGAATAAGTTGTGTGTATGTATATATCTTAAATGGCTATGCTTTCAATGTGTTCTGCTTGACACCACCAAAATGACTTGTAATTATCAATTTATGCATGAAATGCTGCACTTTAGTATATAGGTATTATAAATCAAGTACTATTATTTTTGGTAATGTTCCAAAGAAAGACCATTTTGATTGTAGGCATGTTTGCTTTTATCTTTTAAGTTTTAATGCTGGCTCAGTAATAAGATTTAGTTGAAAAGTATAATGGAGAGTCCACAAGACTCTGCAGGTACCAGGCCAATAAGAGAGGAGATCCTCTATTTTTTATTGGACTTGTGTCACATCTGGCCAATATTTTACTCATGCTGTTGCCATAAATGTCGGGTGTTTTTCTGTTAAAACTTGGTAGAAAGTTTTACAGGCACCTGGCACTTCTTTGCAACCTACTTCCTCCATTAGAAAATATTTTCAAAGGAGTCTCCAATTGGTTCCATGTAGGTTTTGCTTTCATTTTTTCATGCATAAACCAATTTGTTGGAATAAAATGGAATTCTCCTATGCACTATAGTTGGACAGAAATATTGCTGTCACCAAGAAATGTTAATTTCTTTCTCAAATCAAGGCAGTCTTCTTGAAAGTAAAGGAGTTGTTTGCTTTATGATTTGACTTCCTTTTTCCCTGCTTTTGTGTTGATTAATTTCTTCTTCAACATTAATAACCGACCTATAGCAAATAGCATCTATTTATTATTTGTAATAACTTCTTATTAACTTTGCAGTCAGCTGCTCGTTTATTTGGATCTTCCATTTCTTCAGAGGACCTGTTTTCAGTATCTGGGGTAGGTTGTGGCACTAATTTCAGTTTGCTTGTTCTGTTTCTGTTTTCTAAGAAAATATAGATATAAAATTTGAAGGTGTCTATATATGTTATGCATGTCTGATCATGCACATTACTACTTAATGATTGACATAATTATTTGCCGAAGGGCAGGGGATTTGAGTTAGAGTTTTGGCTTCTCCTTTTTAAAAATAATCTCCTTACTGGCTCTGTTTCTTACATGGATAAAAAGGTTTTTTGTTGTGGCTTGATATTGATATAAAACATCCCGAAATTGCAGTTTGTAATATGCCATTTTGTGAAGCATTGGATGTTTACATCTATTGCTTGAAGTGGCTTCCCAAGTAATATCGTTTGTTCTTTCTGTGTTCTACTATTCTGCAAGATTAACTGATTTTGAAATTTCAATATAATGGTTATGTTATATGTGACATAATTTCTGGTAATTTGTGACAGAGTGACACTTCTTTCTATAATTTCTTCATACTTTTCATCCTTCCTGCCTGTCCTGACTTTCTAAAGTCTCAATCTATCAGGTTGTTCCAGCAGAGGTAGTGGAGGCAATTCTTAAAGCATGCAAAAGTGGAAATTTTGATTTAGCCAACAAGGAAGTGAACAATTTCATTGCAGAGGGATATCCAGCCTCTCAAATGCTAACCCAGGTCTTGTTTTTGCCAGTTTCATTTGGCTATTCTATTGTCAATACCTGTGCCTACTTACCAGTTAATTCTCTTTCTACTAAACCGATTTGGTTCTTTCAGTTATTTGAGGCCATTCTTGAAGATGACATATCAGATGAACAGAAAGCAAGAATATCCAAGAAGCTGGGAGAAGCAGATAAGGTTACTTTTTGATATGACCCTTTAGGAATTAACTAATATACGCGCTAATCGCCACCTCTTTTCTTTCTCCTGTTCCAGGATATGGTATACCACAATTATTTTTTACTAATTGCTTGTGGAATTGCAGTGTCTAGTTGATGGTGCCGATGAATACTTGCAGCTTCTTGATGTTGTCAGCAATACGATGCAAGCTTTTTGTAACATGCCAGAAGGATTTGCTTACGAGAGTTAGATATTAGATAGCATGTGAAATCCAGAAGGTTCAATTATTCTGGTCGAAAGAAAAAAAAAATTGTGAAATTCTGTATCATGAAATCAGATTTGGGCTCCATTGTTTACTTGCGTGTGTAAAATTAAGTTTTGAAGAATTCATCCCGGGTAATTGCATTCCTGGCCCAGGACTTCTAAATAGTAGAATTTTTATGTTCAGCTGCAGTTCATTTCGTTTAGCTTCATGTTGATTCAGTAATTTTATTAGGATAGAATTAGGTGAAAATAAAAATAATATCTAGAATCCTCTTGAGCTCGTCTAGTTGATAGTCATATTACCAATGAGCTAAGGTTTTTCCCTAAAATTGTCTTCTATTCATGGGTTAACTTGACAATATCGTTCCATTGAGGTTGTACGTGTTTATGTATTTATCTTGTTACTGATCACCATCCACTTTGGATTTTAGGATACCGATGAATATCACATAGAATGGTATTTCCATTTCCATCCAATGTGCATGGCAAACGTTAATTACATTGGAAAATTTCTTTTATTCAAGTCATGCCGCTTATAATCAATTGAACGGACAGAACTGAGGAGTCTAGTAAGCACGCCGAAGATTCAGTAATTGCTCAAGATGATATCAATTAGCATACTTTTATACGCTTGGTAACAAAGAAAATGATTTATTATTACAGGTATTGCATGGCAATATTATTATTATTAGAAGCCTGCTCTAGTGCTCATAACCTGTAATTACGGTACTTGTGAGGCCTACCTGAGTTTGCCTTACTGAACAAGTGGCGCTAAATACAACTTCCTGTCCCCCCTGTCAGATATTTGTAGCGCCTGCAAGTCTATGAACTGTTTAGCTACCTATGTAAATGATTACACGTGATCCAACTTGTCCCTATGAAAAATGCACCGTTGCATGTCTATTCTTGCGGACCAATTTGAATCGTGTCTTATGCAAATTATTTCTCCCTGAATATTAGTCAATTGACTAATCACCCTTTAAGGCTGCCGGAGTAAAAACATAACAACCTTGAGCTTGAACCTTCAAATGTTGTACTGAGCGGGAACTCTTGGGGCTTACAAGAAAGAGACAAAGCAATAACTAAAATTGGAGAAATTTACGTCCTTTGAAACAGGAAAAGTCATTTTCATATTTCAAATCCTCTACGTGCATAATCTAAATTCTCAAAAGACGTTTCAATCTTAAAATTTGATTTCGAAAAGTCCAAGAACACAAAGCTTAGTCACATGGTATGTACCTTGGTCTTTTTCTAATAGAGCTGCTGATTATACAACATAGTCAACAACTCATATCAAAATGGACCCGCAAGTCCCACTCAGTCCCCACTAATCCATGCCTTCAATCTCGCAAGCACCGGACCTAATCACTCTCATGCTCATCACCTGTCGAGTTTCATCATATAAATGCACCTTAGTGCTCAGAAGCATCGACACACATAAAAAACACAAAAGCTAAGTTTGTGTTAAACAACCAAAAAAGGAATAGCTTTAGAATACCAAACTAGAAAACAATGGGTGCGGAAGGCGATTCTTTCAGGAAGCCGGGGGCAGTTCCGTTCAAGTGGGAGATAAAACCTGGAGTACCCATACACCACCACCACCACCACCACCAAAAGCCGCAGGCTCAGCCACCGGAACCGCCGTTACGGAAGCTGAGGCCACCACCAGCCGGGTTATACCCATTTTCCCCGGTGGAGCTCAGGACCCGGTCCTTCCGGTCGAGCCCACGGGTTCGGTCCGATCGATGGCGGTTCGAGCGGCCACTTCTTACCCGACCCGAGAGCGTGTCGTCCGGTTGTTTCTTCTCTCCTTTTCTCAGGCGACTGCAGAGCAGGAAGTCGGGTCCGAAACGGGCTGTTCAACCCGACAAGGAACCCGATTATGCGACGGAGCTTGAGACGCTTTCACGTTGGTCCTTGTCGTCGAGGAAGTCCCTCTCGCCATTTCGGGTCTCAACGTCGTCGTCTTCGGTGGCGTCGTCGCCCCGACCGGTGGGCGACACTGAATGGGCCGGGTTCGGCCTTTTCTGACAGAGCCTTGGGCCTTTTTTCTACTGGATCATTTTGGGCTTTCTCTTGTTCTTCATTTTAGGGGTTGGCCTGTGTAGTCGTCGCAGAGAATTTTCCTTTTTCTCGATGGAAAGTAGGTCCACGGCCCCAAAAAATAGGTTATGCGAATTAGTATAAGTATAGTATATCGACCCAAAAGAATAGAATTCGTGTAAGTATAATATAAATAATTAAATATTCGACGTGTGACGAAAACACAGCTCACAATGTTTCAATAGTTTGTTGTATTCTGTTATTTACGTATATCGATACAGTTAAACTTCTTTAATTTCATGCAATTTCACTCTCATTGGTTTACACAAGCAAAAGTTAATATATTTCTATCTCACAGGTTTCATTTTACTCATTTCTAATGAAATTAAATTAAGGAAAATACTTGCTAGTCAAAATTTTTTTTAAAAAAAAAGGGCAGAAATTAAGTTAACCGATTGATCTAGCATCTACCTGCTTGGTTAATAGTTAGAGTAACACAAATTCATAAATTTCACGTTGTCCATACTCTGACCACACTTTACTTATCACATATGTTTGCCTAGTATTACTATTGAATTAATTACTATTTATAGTGTCTTTGGTTTGATGTTTGCAGGATTGATTTTAAGATAAAATGATTTATGTTTAGTAGTTTGATTATTTTGACAAAAGTTAAAAGAGTAAAAACTTAGAAATAATAATTTATTACTTCCACCAAAATTGATTTTGAAAGGCTAGAATTGATTTTGACATTAGCTAGAATTGAAACCAAACAAGATGTAAAAATACCAAAATCAATTATAAGATCATAAAATTGATTTTGAGGATTGCAAACATGCAACCCAACATCCACTTAATCAATTTATGGGTTCGTTTGTTTCAGATTTTAAAAAGTGATTTTGAAACTAAATTTTTTTATATATAACTGAAAAAGCTAAAACTAATTTTTTTCATAAGTTATTCTTTTCAGTTTCTACAAAAAAGCTAATAATAGATTTTTTTGAGATTCTAATTATTTTTAATAATTTATCCAAATATGTCAAAAGTGATTTTTTGGGGCAAAAAAATCTTATCCAAACTCATGCTATATCTCCTTATAGATTTTGGGTGGGTTTGTTTTAGCTTGTAAAAAAAGTTATTTTTAAACTTAAATTTTATATATATTTTAAAAAAATTTAAATTAATTTTTTTTAAAAAAATTACTCTTTTCAACTTCTAAAAAAAATATAAAAAAATAATTTTTCTTATATTTTGATTATTTTTAATAAAAAAAGTTAATTTTTTACCAAAAAAATCCCAAACAAATACACCCTTTGTTGCATTGGTCCAAACTAGGTTGTTTAAGATTGTTTGTCCCTTTATAAATGAGAAATTATTAGTGACGTATAATTATAAATAAATGAAGCACACACTTGAATTTTAATTGGAGAACATAAAGTAGGGCCACATATTGAATAAGCATTGCCATGTGATACGAAAATGTACCGAACAAAACCATTGCGAACTAATGTGGTTGTATTTTATTAAATAAAGATTAAGTTTGGAGGAAGTCATGCCATGTTTTTTTGCATGTAGATTTAGAAAAAATTTTGTACTACGATTATTTTTCTTTCAAAAAGAAGGAAAAGGTAGTTAGAAACATAAGTTAAAAAGGGAACTTGATACGGTGGCAGGAAACCATAACTAAACGCACGCCACACGCCCTTCGTAATTTAAAGTTTTAATAATGTATGCTTTAATAAATTGTCTATGTCATAATTTGAAAGGCTTATATTAATTAAATGAAACTAGTTTTATTTCCATTCAAATTATATACATCTTTAAGCACCCAAATTAAAAAAAAAACTTAAATACATCTTTGCTTGATTATGATAATATTATTTTTATTTTGAGTCATGTTATTTAGGGCGTGTTTTACATATTGTATTAGGTATAATAAGATAAGTTAATACTACATGTTATAACTTTATCTATTATTTGGTGCATATAATATATATTGTGTAAACTTATCTATCATAACCTTCTCATACATCAAAATGATAGATAATTTAATTAAGTCTAAGAAAGTTATATTAAACCTTATTAACTTCTGATATTTAAGTACTCTTTAATTTATTGTATTTTTATATATTTTAATAAAATAAAAATAATTATTAAACAAATAATAAAAATATATAAATAAAATAATATTATTTAATAATAAGTAAATATTTCAAGAAATAATATTAATATAAAATCGCTATTCAAAACAATATAAAAATAGCAGTAATACTTTATTATTAAAATATAATAATAATAAATAATATAAATAATTATTAAAAATAAAAATATTATTAAAAGCAATGAAATAAATAATTAATAATTTCAATATAAATAATATTTTTATATAATACAAACAAAAGTTAATTAAAATAATTATAATTGAAATAATACATATTTGAACAATTCTATTAAATTTTAGATTTTTAATTAAATAATTAATAAAAAATATATTTTATTATAATATCCTTTTTTCTTATTATATTTTATATAATACAATATCTTATACAGTGACATATCAAATACTCTATAATATTAAAATTTATCAAGCATTATACAATCAAATATTATTCTATCAGATTTTATCTTATCAAGTATGTCAAACGGGCCTTTACTATTTAATTCACCAAAAAATGTTATTTACTGTTTGAATAGAGTTTCAAGTTAGGTAATATTTTTTTAGATAAATTTTGATTCACTATTAACGTAAAATTATTTTACATTATCAACCAATCAAATCTCATCATATGTGTGGCTTTCAAGGTAGTTATTGTAAAAGTCAAATACTTATGATAATATGATAATACATAATTAAAATGATGAGATTAATTTTGATATACTATTATCTAATTATATATTACTATATATGAGATTTTTAAAATAGTAGATATGAATATTGACATAATAATGCATGATCATCAAAATTAAATTTTTAAATGACAGTATGTTAAAATTAAATCCATAATTTTTTTTCTATGTAAATTAACAACACTAATTTAATTTGAGTAAAATAAAACTATCTTAATGTTAATTTTATTTATTTATAAAATTTAAATTTAATATCTTATTTAAGATAAATAAATATTAAACTACTCAAACCAATTGAATATTAATTCATGTTGAATAATAACTGTAGTTGTTAGGTTAATTCATTCATTAAATATTCTTTTTCCAAAATTTAGATAGACATTACATTTTAGTTAATCTCATTATTCTACGCAAACAAACACCTTTATATTTATCTAATATTATATGAATTTAATTTGAATGCAGTGTTATTGTAAAAAAATTTTACACAAACATCCAATCATAAATTACTACATCAATAAAATTCTTTAATATAACCACCCACTACTTGAATGATTATACAAATAAAAAGTTTTGATTAAATAATAATGTAAAAAAGTTTTTTACTGTCAGTACACATAAATTAAACTCATGTTATATTAATCTTGTACAATTACAAGTATAATTAAATAATTAATTCAAACAAAACTAAACCATCGAATGTAAGGTAAAGTTTCATATTCCTATACAAAATATATTATCTTTTCATTTTTTCGGTCCTGCATATTATTTAATCGCAATTGGCGCCTTTGTTCTGGGTGGCGCTGCGGTTGCTTGTATTGCCTCTGGCTCCGCCCATGATGTTTCATTTCTTGCGATAGTATTAGGGTCTTTTTAGTGTCTGATTTCATTTTACCTATTTTCAAGATCTTATGAAAAAAATAGTTAAAATATTGAAAATAATAAAATTTTATTTTTTATTTTTAATATTTTTTAATAAAATCCTCAAATTAAAAGATTAATTTCTTTGTATTAATGATATAAAATAATTTTATATTATCAATTAATAAAAATATAAAAAAAATATTAAATTATATTAGATAATTAATTATTATAATAAAAAATCTATTATAATTTAATATTTTTTAACAATTATTTTATATTATTTGTATATAAAAATTAAACTCAAATAAGAAGTGCAAAAAAAAGAAAAATCAAACGTACCTTTAGGTTTCGAACAACGTGCCCCGTTTAGTTAAATTCAAACCATGGGCCTGCTTTACATTCTCCAATTGAAATTGATGTGTGTGCCTCATTTGCTTCCATCACATAAGCCACTTGACTTTCTCCTTCCAGCCCATATTCATCGTGGGCTTTTAGTATTGCATATACCAACCTTTTATTGATTTGATTTGAGCTTACTGCTTTCGGCTTTAATTATTATTATTTTTCTTAGCCTTAACCAAACGTTGCAATCCTTGAATTTGTCGTTTTTTTGGGTCAGGCAAGGACGAGTTCGATCGCTTACGAAGCAGCTCTTTTAGTATTTGTCTTTTTCTCCTTGTTTTTTTTTGGGCGTCAGGAGAGAAAACAAAAATACTTAGATGATCTGAAAATACTGGATGACTATTCCTTCGACCAATTATACAAGATGTACTTACATTTGCTCTCGAAATGTACAAGCATTTCTTTTGGGGGGATGTTTTCAGCCCATTGCTAAAATGGAACACAGATCCTGCAGATTCAATGGGTGCAATTAAAGAATTTGTCGGGAGAATTTGCCTTTACAGCACTTAAAGAGCACTTCCACTTTAATGATCGGGCCCACCTACCATCAAGCCATTTTAGCCGAAGACTGTGGTTAAACACATACAAAATCTTTTTATCTTAAAAATTGTCCACACAATTTCAGTCAAAGATAATAGCCAAGTAAAACTCTTATTAAAGTGGCGATGATAGAATTCAAATTGCAAGTAAAGTGATGTTATCGTCCTAGGAACATACATAAGTTTAAATCTCAAGAAAGTATTTTTTTAATAAAGTTATATAATATTTGTGTTTTCATATTCAAACAAACATTAATCTCATAAATGATTCAGCTAATTTAAACCTATAAAATTATTTCATAATCTCATTAAATAATTACTAAAATTACTTTCATTAGCATATGGCCTAATTTCAAAATAACAATATGCATTTTACGTTAGGAGATTATTATCAACCTATATCTAAGATATATAATTGAAGCTTTAACTTGAGATAAATGATAGACACCATCAACAGTACCTTTAAATTTGAGTAATATTATTTATACTCATATTACTTGAGATATTATACTGGCTTATTTATCATCTATTATTAAAAATAATAAATTTTTTATTTTAATTTTTTATCATCATTTTCAATAATAAATAATAGATGAACCGACATAGTATATCAGATAAAATATATACAAATAATATTACTCAATTTAAATAAGCAGTAATTGGTAAGTATGAATGTATACGTTAACCTCAAGAAAAAAAACTAAGCTCATACAGTGACTCGGTAAAGACATGTACTACTTACATTTGAAAGACATATTAATTTACTTATGAAATGTGATACATATTATCGCGAAGAGACTTTTTCATCAGAGTCTAAATCTTTATTCTTTTTGAAGAAAAATAGCTTTCTTATCGTTGCACCCAACCTTTATTGGTGTATGGGTAAGAATACTCTTAGTATATTGTAGAAGTGAATACTATATTTAAATTTTTTTTTTCTTAACCATTAATTTGTTCATATAATTTTATTTTTTAAAGTAAACTCCCAATTAGGTTCCTGATAATTTTAGGGTCAGATAACTTGGTCTCCAACAAAAATAAATTAGTTCGTTGGTCTCTGACAATATCATCCGTCGGTCACACATTAGTCTCTAACGTCAAAACTAACGAACTTAAGGACCAATGAGTCTAAATTGACAATTATCAGGGACCAATGTGATTAAAGTTTATATATAGCATATTAAAATACAAAAAACACCTAATTACACAGAACACCATCGTAATATTGTTATTCTAAATGGATATTAATTTAGCTATATATTATATTTATTATTTATACAAAGGTGCCTAAGGAGCGAGACCCAACTTGCTACTTAAAATACAAGGAAAATTGACTTTACTATAATCAATCATAAAGTTAATTGAAAGAAAGAAAGGGAACAAAAAAGGAAAGAAAGAAGGAAAGCATCCAAATTATGAAAGCCAAGAGTATATTGATGTCCCTTCCTATTTAGGACATATGTAATCATTTATGAATAAACACGCTGCAAGGTTATATTTTAATTAATCTTTCAGCAACATCTCCTTAATTGCATAAATCAACACGACATAGGGATGCCAAAATGGACATAGGAAGAATAATATATTTTATTTATCTAAAAATGACATTCACCTTGGTATTAACACAAGTCCCTCTATTAGATGTATGAATTATAAGATATAATCACATAAGTCATCATATCAAGTTCATGAATCGTCACATGCAATGACATCATTCATCCCTAAAAAATTGGTTAATCAACACAACATGAACTTGATTCACAAGCTACTGTATTAGATGTATGAATAATCATTTAAAGACATGCAATTTACTACTTATATCATTGTTATCAATGTTGTCAATTATTGATGCACACACACACACACACACACACACACGATATATATATATATATATATATATATATATGTATATATATATATATATATATATATATATATGTATGTATGCTGGCTTTATCTTATTGACCTAAAATAATACCAATTTATTTCAAGTTAAATATATATGACTAAATAAAAATAATATGACTCAAACATAAGGTTTGACTCAATTAGAAAGAATTTTTTTTTTTAAAAAAGAGCCAGCTACTTTACAAATATAAAATTTAATTTTTAAATAAATCATTAATTCATCTTTTAAAGATTATCATGTTATTATCATATTAGTCTATGAAAAATTTAAAGTAGATATCAAATTTATCTTTTTACATTATAACTTTAATCATGTATAAAAATAATGTGATAATATTTTTATATCCTTCAAAGACTTATTTGGTAAAAAGGTTCTTTATTAAAGAATTAATATGGTAATGCTATATTCTTTGAAAAACTAATTTATAGTTTTTTCTTTTTAATTTATGTTGGTAATGTTGATCGCTTATTAATTTATATTAATTTATCAAACATGTTAAATAAATGTCAAATTATGTGAAAAATTATGTAACATCTATTTTATCTAAATGTAACATGCTATTGAGAAAAAGGGAAATAAAAATTTTTGGTGTTTCATGCAAATAGCCGCTTTTTTATATTTTAATATGCTATATATAAAATTTAGTCAGATTGATCCCTGATAATTGTCAATTTAGATACATTGGTCCCTAGGTCCGTTAATTTTGACATCAAGTGTAATATCCGTTCATAATAAAACAAATGGCAGAACTTTACATAGAAAGTTTGGAGTTGGACATTAATATATATAGATACAACACAGAGTTCAGGAGCAGAAGTAAAGTTCTGTTTGCCATAAACTAAATATTTTTAAACCCGATAATAAAATTACAATTTATTTAATTACAACTTCATATATTTTTGGCAGCTGGAAGAGTCCACCTTTCTCTAAGGTGTTACTTGACTAATCTGAAGCCAACAGAAGTAGGGTGAGAATTGAAAATTCTCAGTAAATAATGATTAGTTCTAAAACATTTGAACTTTGGAGGTTCCAGCTGTATCTTAGCACAGAAATTCACACGACTACCATATCATAATCTCATCATATCACTTATAAGAAGATCATAATATTATGGGCATTAGGTGGCGTTTGGTACATTACCTATTAAGATTGTCAGTAACGTAGATTACCACTCAGTAAGATTGCCACCTTTTAAATTGCTGGTAATGTTAAATGCAATGTTTGGTATGTATAGGTAATCTAAGTGATAATTTACATTACCCTATTTGGTATATCAAAAAGATTGCTAGTTAATATATACATTAAATCAATATAATAATAATAATAATAATAATAATAATAATAATAATTATTATTATTATTAATTAATTAAAAAGAATAAGAAAATTTAGTTATTAATTATGATTATAATAGTTAATTTTATTAATAATTATTATTAAATAATAATTAATAATAATATTTATTTTTATTAATAAATTATTATTATTTATTGATAATAATAATATTATTATTATTAATTAATAATAACAATAGCAGCAGCAGCAACAACAACAATAATAATAATGGACGGATTGTCATATTAGTAGTAATCCACATTACCACCTTTCAAGGGGATAATTCATAGGGCCATACTCTGGTGAAGATGGAGTTTTCCATCTTCACGTGAAGATATGATGTGGTTGCAATAAATTGGTGACATGTGGTAGGGGTGTATTGATGCACCAATCACCTATGATGTATTGTAGTAATATCTAATTTTAAGAAAATTTAAAAATATAATTAAATATATTTTAAAAATTAATTATCATATACTGATAGTATAAAATTATACTAAAAATATAAAATAATTTTATATTATCAGTGTAATCAAAAAATTTTATCAGTGTAATTTTAATTATTATACATTGACAGTGTAAAATTACATCAAAGATAAAATAATTTTACACTCGTAATCAAAATTTTATCAGTGTTATTTCACTTAAAATTATACTGGCAATATAAAATAATTTTACACTGTATATATAGATAAAATTTTTGATTACACGACAAGATAAAATTATTTTATACGCCATGTAATTTTACATTGTCGATGTATGATAATTAAAATTATATCGATAAAATTTTTGATTACACTGATGTAAAATTAGTTTATATTGCCGGTATAATTTTACGTGAAATTACACTGATAAAAATTTTTGATTACACTGACAGTGTAAAATTATTTTATATTATTAGTGTAATTTTATACTTTCAGTGTATAATAATTAAAATTACACTGATAAAATTTTTTGATTACACTGACAATATAAAATTATTTTATATTATCGTGATAATTTTATATCACAAGATATAATAATTAATTTTAAAATATATTTAATTATATTTTTAAATTTTCTTAAAATTAGATATTACTACAATACATCATGATGATTTAGATCAATACACCTCTGCCACATGTCACCAATTTGTTGCAACCACGTGTATCTTCACGTGAAGATGGAAAAATCCATCTTCACCAGAGTATGCCCCTAATTCATATTATCACATTGGTGGTAATCTATATTACCTTAAAAATCTGGATTGTCAGTAATGTTGCCCAGTCAAACAGGGTAATATTGTGGGCTCAGGTAATTTAATCAAACATTACCGGTAATCCAGATAGATTATCCCATACCAAATGCCACCTAAATGCTTAAAAATATATGTTATACAATACATAAAGTAGCAAGTATTAATATGAATATAATCTCTTTATTTTAATTTTCACTTTTCTTTGTATGCTTGTCTCACATATATTTGAAGGCCTTCTCTTAAGGAATTCTCATTCTCCGATATTACTTTTAACATCGTGATGACAAAGCAAGATTTTTACGCCACATTAGCCAAGGCAGGTAACATAAAGGATATTGCATTTTATCCTTTTGCCTTTTTGGTGGTTAGCGACAAATCTTAAATGTCTTCTTTAAAATTTCTTACTTGTCATTATTCATAAATTTACAATAGATATACCAATGTATAAACCTAAGCAATAATTAGAAATTAAATAAGAACTCAAATAACATAGAATAACAATAAACTTGAATAATGTAAATAAATTCATCATATTTGAATGATCATAATAACTTAATACTGTGATGTAACTTAAGCAATAAAATAAATAAAAGCGCTCAGAATATAAATTCTTAAACTGAAAATAAATAAATTTATCACATAGTAATTTAAATAATCAAATATAAAATTGAGCAAATAGAATAAACTGAATGAAGTGTAAAAGATATAAATTAATTCATAATCTTAAAGTAAATAAAATGCATAAGGACTGAAATAATATGAACTTAAATAATCAATAAAATATCTCAATAATATTTCTCAAAGTATAGAATTACCAATTTTAAATGTTAATTTCTAAAGAGACCGAATTTAAAATTATTTTTATTTCTTTGAATCTTTCTTAGCATGATCCATATATCTATCATTGTCATTATAGCGTATTTAATGCATATTGGTTCTATCTTTTAGAGGGTCACAGTAATATCCATAAGTCAAGAGTCATCATGATGTCCATAAGTCAAAATATAAAATTCCAAATAAAGGTATTGGTAATTTAATTGCTTAAGTTCATATATAATCAATTTTTTTTCTTATGCTTAGATATAATAATTTATTGTTCATATTGGTCCCCTAAAGACATTATCATAAAAATTGACAACTCAAAATAATGTATTAGTATAGAAACAATACTATACTAATAATAATAATAATGAAAATAATAAGCAATAATATAAAATAACATCATATAAATTAACTTGAAAGGATAAATAAAAATAAATAGGAATGATAATGAGCAATAATATAAATTAACATTAGTGCAAATAGCTTGGAATGATAAACAAACTATTTTACCATGATAACTAATAAGTAGCAATAATATAAAGAAACAGTAAATAAAATAACTTGGAATATAAAATAAACTGCAGTAATAAATAATATTGAGTAATAATGTAAAATAATATAACTTGTAATAATAAATATAACCATAATTTTATTTTATAAATAATTTTATTATCTACCTCTAAATAAGGTATTCACAAACTCCTTGCCAAATCTTTAGCTCTTATCTCTTTCTTCCCTACCATACACTCTTCTTTGTGACAAATGTATAATTCTTTCACTCTCCTACTTATGCTTCTCTGTCCCTCTTCTTCTATTTTTTACACCATCAAAATCTCACTTAATCGTTGCTCTCTCTTTTTCTCTCTTTCTGGCAAGCTTCTATCTCTTTACCCCATAGTCTTGCATATGAACCTGTAAGTTTTATCCACAATCTATGAAAAGTCTACATTGGGTGCAAATAATTTTACTCATGTGATGATCATTTTTTTCTTCATACACTTATTTCAATGCACATTTTCCTACCTAAAATCAATTGACCATATCTCACGTTTATTGACTTGAGTGCTTCTTCTATGATATCTTGAAACCATTACCGCTAATCTTATCTTAAAATTAATATCTATAATGTAATTATTTTGAATCAATTAATTTTTATCATATAATCAATTTAAACAAATTAACTAAAATAAGTCAATAAAGTAGATTTTTCTGCAAAATATTTTGTGAAAAGTAGGATGTTACATCAAAGACTAACGTGTATCCGATAGATGACATTGTCAGTAACTAATGAACTAATTTATTTTTATTGTAAACCAAGCTGTCCGATCCCAAAATTGTCAAGGACCTAATTGGGAGTTTACTCTATTTTTTAATATGGTAACCATGTTTTGAAAATAACATATTTGATAGCCAGATAAAAAAAAATATTTGATAGAAAAAATAACGTTGATTGCACAAGCTTACTACAGTACTTGAAGGAAAATGTATTTTACTTGATGAATTTTTTTTCCCACATATAATTTCTTTTTTTATTTTGGTACATTCCACATATTTTAATGAGCAATATCACATATGACATAACCAGAAAAAAGATGTCAGAATTTAAAAAAAAAAAACAACAAAAATGATTGTTGAATTAAATAAAGTAATGTAATCCTCTTATTCATCACTATCTAGCATTTTCTATATATAATATCAGCTTCATTTAAAAATAACTGTCCACTTTTAAATATACTTAATAATTAAGAAAATGATTGGAGAAGCCTTAATATTAAATAAAATTATATATATTTTATAAAATTATTTTTATTACTTTTTTATTTATTTATCCCTTTTTATTTACTCTTTTTCCTTTATTACTTTCTCTTTTTCTTTCATTTAATAAGAGTATAATTTAAAAAATAATTAATATTATTTAAATTTTTTAATAAATAACTACTTATAAACAAATAAAATTTAAAAATTAGACAATTATTTCTAGACGAAAATAGTATCAACTAAGTACACAGCCCTTGAAGGGCCACCTGCTGTTGATCTCCAACGGAGTTTATTACACACAGAGCCTTTGACTACTGTACTGATAACAAAATTAATACACGTTTATGCGGCGGGATAATGATTACTGTTCCCTTATCTGTTCGTCTGTTGTGTTCTCCTATGGCGATGTATAGAAGGAAGTCAATTTAACTAAGTAAACTTTCAAAACCATTACCAGTTATAGCAGTAACTAAGTCTAAATTCAAAAACTTTACAATCAATCACGCCAGAATATGGCATATATGCTGCGGCCTGTGTTATATATATATATATATTTATGTATAATGTTGATGCAATGGGTGGATTGAAGGACGAACCGCTTCATAACTTGATGCCTGGATTCCTTTCACACTAATTATCAGTTAATTAAAATGAAAATTGCAATGAACCATGAAAATGTTTTATAACATGCACACTAGTGGATCAGAATACAGTCAACGTTTCACAATAATTGTATATCCAATATTGTATTACCGTCCTGTAAAATGCTAAAGAACATGCCAAGAAAGTTGCAACGTAGCAGCCATTGCAAACTAAAAACATGCATTTTGCAGGCCGCTAACGTATATATATAAGTATATTTTATCTGAAATCAGCATTAAATTTATCGCCAAAGACTTGGGTATCTTCAACCTACTACCTAATCGTTTATATTGTCATTATTTGATACTATGCTATCGTATATATGCTTATCAATACACCTTTTCCGGACAAATGGGTGGATTTATTAACCAAACTGATAAATTCAGACGTTATGCTGATTAATAAATTATTGCGACACATAAATCTTACATAGTATGTGAATGAGAATGTCTTCTTCTATTATTTAGACTCATACGCAAAACATAAGCTTTCATAACAAATGGAGATTTATACTAGAAAGAGACCAATTGGTTTTTGTTACTTAATAATTACATAGATACATTTCAATGCAAAAAGAAAATGATAATGAAAATAATAATAAACCGTACGATACAAACATACCTATCAATGTTTGCATTTTTTTTTTCTATACATTAACCAAATGAAACTGTCAATATCTTATCTCAGCAGACTCTATGGGAATCAGTATTCCTGGAGTGTAGTTCTTATTGTTTTTTTTCCGCTTTCGGATGTACCCCAAATTTTTTTAAAAAAAAATGAAACTGTCAACCTATGAAGTCTTATTTAACAGTCTAATCCCTCACCAGTGGTGAGTCACCACAAATTAATCCAATGGTGAGTCACCACAAATTAATCTTAATGGATTGGAGCAACTTTTATGCTAACCACTTCAAGTTTATCTTCCGTCATTCTTCTTTCTATATATTTTGTCATACATTGTTCAATTTCATCTTCTATTTATTTTTTAAAGTTATCAACATGTATCTGTTTGTTTTGAGGAACAAAAGTATTTAATTAATTATGTGAAGCCAAATCATTAAAGAAGTTTCACTAGTGCAACCACAATCTAGGAAGTATGGTTTTGGTCAATGATGTATGTAACATATCATTTAACGATTGTGTGAAATAAGCTATACAAAATTGATAATAATGCATTAAATTTAAAGTCATTTAATTAGTAGTACATATTATAAATATTTTTTTGGTCTTAATAATTATTTGTGCAATTTTAGGCCTTAAGATACTTTTTTTTTTTTGGTAGTTGAACGGGGTTAGAAAATCCAAAACAACAATTAAGTCAATGAGAGGCAAGGAAACCCCAACCAAATCAATAACACCTAGATTAGCAGGAGGAACAAAATAAAAACAAGCTCCCAAGTTCAGAGAATAGCCCAAATTAGCCAACCAGTCAGCAACCTTGTTACTTTCACAGTAAATGTGTTGAATGAGCACTTGCCAATCTCTATGCAGCAATTCTTTCACACGAACAATTATAAAACCATAAGGATGCTTGAACTCACACTCTTTATTCCAAAAATCACCTTCTTGTGGCCCAACAGTCAGGCCAGTTGGAGAGAGTAGAAAGCTCCCCATAATTCAGCTATAATGACCCCCAAGTTAGCCAGAAGACCACCTAAAAACTGTCCAAGTGGTTGTACAAAATGCCTCCACAAGAAGCCTTCTGATTATACGTAACATAACCATTAGAGTTAGCCTTAATCCAACCTTCTTGAGGACAATTCCAAGCAATATGTAATATTGTAGTACCAATTAAGTGAAATCATTTCTCAAAATAACAATTTTTAAATTCAAATATACAATATTGTCGGTAAAGTTCACATGATATAAGAGTTTTTGGATAAAATTAATGAGGATTGAGTTTAGCGGAAGAGGTTAGTCCCTCACAAAGTGGCAAATCACAGTCTAAATCCCAATTTAAAGAGGTGCTCATATTTAGTATCCAACTATGTCTCGAATGAGATTGCCTCCAATAAAGAGTGCTTTTGAAAAACTAAAAAAAAGAAGTAAAAAAAAAGTTCTTGGATAAAAAATATTCAGTGCTGTAACCTAGCATCCACCCTTTTCATAAAGAAAACGTACAGAACAATACTTGCATTAAAATATTGCTTAACGATATAACCAAAACAAAATTGCTTAATGAATAATAAAACTTAATACTTTCATAGCTACAAGACCATATAGAGACAAGATAAGTTCGTCAAGGCTTTCGTAAGTGAATATATATATATATATATATATATATATATATATATATATATATATATATATATATATATATATAATCCAAAATAATGTATGATGAAAGTGAGAAAAGGGGCATGCAACATGACTGCAAATTATTGTTAGTATACATAATACCTTTAAAAAAAATTATTAAAGAATACCATTTATCAGAAATAATCCTGCGCTGCAAAAGATGATCGTTTTAATTAGTATATGATGTTAAAAAGTTTAAATATATTTTGTCAAGTAATACCGATTATTAAGTAGCAATTTGACACTATAAATGTTATTTTAAGATCACGAGATGATCTATGTTATTATTTGTAGAATTAATTAATTCTCGATCAAATGTGAACATTTACCTTATTCCTTAGAAGGTACTTTGATGAAAATTGAATTCCTAAATTATAAGAAAAATTTGCCAACAACATTCATGAATTAAATTATATAAACTCACATAGTCTAAATAAATCTAGACTTAATTTATAATTCGCCACTCACAATGTCATCATCAACTGCAGTCTGCATATGACTCCGAAAAATTTACTTCAAAGGTTACCAAGTTTTAGGTCAAAGGTTTTGTTACCCACGTGAATTTATTAGTCAGACTAGTTGATTCAGTTTCCCTACAATTAGTTATTTGACAGCTTTATTTAGTTACTCCTAACTTGCTCAACTTTCCTCTCTAACTCATGTATATAAACGCTAATTCAGCATCAATACAACTCACCAAATTCCATTCTCAATTCATTCAACTCTCTCATAAATATCTTATATATTAAAATAATAAATAACTTAATCAAACATAAAAGTGAAATTAATTATACCTAGTTAACTTTTAATATAAAGTCTCTTTGTTATCTCTCTCTTTTTGATTTCTTGTGTTTTATTTAAATAAAAAATAACAATTAAAAATACATAATAAATAATATTTCATTTAATAATGAATATTAATTAATAAAATTATACCTTAATATAATAAAATTTAAAAAATATTTACAACAATTATATAATTTAAAATAATAAATATTTAAATAATAATATCTATATTATCAGTTGATGATTTTTTTTATTATATTTTGTAATGGGACAAATAAAAAATATCAAAATGTATAAGAAGGACAAAATATTATATATTAGTTTATTTTTATATTTTAGTTAACCAAAAAATAATTATTAAAATAAACAAATAATATTTAATATAGAATATAATTGTATATGATAAAAATTAAAGATTATTTTTAATAATTATAATTGAAAAATGAAAAATATTAATTCATAATATTTTAAATTTATAATTAAACAATTAATAGAAATTCCGTTTTATTACACTTTTATTTTTTTTTTATAATTTTACTTGTGATTAAAATTATATGAGACAATAAAAGAATGATATTATTATTTTACACAATATATATCAAATACAAAATAATATTAAAATTTTATAAATTCTTATATCATAAATCATATTGTATGATATAATCATATAAGTTTAATTTAGGTGCACTGACAGTATAAAATTTTTTTACACTATCATCCAATCAAAACCTTTCATTTGCATGACCATTCAAGTAGTGAGTAATTATGTTAAAGAATTTTGCTGATGTAGTAATTTATGATTGGATGTCTGTGTAAAATTTTTTTACACTAACAGTGCATTCCAATTAAATCCTAATCGCATTGTGAATATTGATATATCTTTCCAACAATCAATATAAAAATTCTTCTAATTTAATTCATGATAATTGAATTATAATTTACATAATATTCAAAAATTATTTAATATATATGAATAAGATTTTAAATTAAAAAAAAAGTAGACACACAAATGAGTAAGAATTAAAATTTCTCATCGCCTTATACACACAAATGGCTTAAGATGAAGATAGCGACGTGCCAATCTGGCTCGAGCAAAGAGGCATGAAGATGGAAGTCTGACGTGTCCAAAAGCCAAACAAAACAAGTACTGTTGGGTTTTGACTATAAATGCACACACGTTTGATTCATTGTTCATCATCGAAGTGGCACTGCACTCACTGGGAATTACAAAGAGTGAGTGCGAATACGTGACCCGCAGAAATATAAGAGCGATGGCAAGCATGCAGCAGCAGCAGCAGCAGCAAGATGAAAGGAGCGATGCAACCATCTCATCGCGTGGTGCAGGAGCAGGTAGCAACCGGGTCGTTGCCGTCGATGTCACACCTTCTAACAACAACCTCCATCCACCATCTGATTATGATGCCTCCGCAAATCACGAGGTCCTTCTTCTTCTCTCTTGCTGTGTTTTGCTTTATAATATCTTCCCCGTTTATGTTCTCAAGTGTTGTGTTATGTTATTTTTAGTGTGTGTACTCATGAGGAAAGCTAGCTAATGGGTTCAAGCTAGCTCCAAGCTTCATGTTACCTGACTCGATATATTTATAACTATTATTAATATTGTTATTCGATGGCGCAGAAACGAGGGTGGAGAAAGTTCCTGTCATTTGTAGGCCCCGGTTTCCTCGTCTCTTTGGCTTACCTTGATCCTGGAAACTGTATAGCTCTCCCCCTCAATCTCAACTCTCTCTGTCTTCCCTTTATGTGTGTGTATCCGCTTACTTATAAATAATATTGTTTTGATCCATTTTTGCAGTGGAAACTGATCTGCAAGCTGGAGCTGATCACAGATATGAGGTATAACATTTAAGTGACAAACAAGCGACACAAACCAAACCTCAAACCAACAATATGCATACACACACACACACACAGACATACTGATTTTTTGTTTGCTTAAGTAAAATGTAAGCACTAAAATATTAAAATCTCTTGCTGTATTCAGCTGCTGTGGGTGATACTTATTGGACTGGTGTTTGCGCTTATAATTCAGTCATTGGCTGCAAATCTTGGCGTAAGCACAGGTAAGATCCAAAACAAACAAGTCAGAACAATGCGCGCGTGTGCTTAAGTGTGACTAACACAACACGCACATAAAATTGTCTTAATGTGTGTCTATATATATATATATATATATATAGTACGTGCAATATATATATATATATGCAAGCTTTTTAATCATCTGAATTTGGCAGGCAAACACCTTGCAGAAATATGTAAAGCCGAGTACCCAAGACTTGTCAAGTACTGCTTATGGTTATTAGCGGAGCTTGCTGTCATAGCCGCAGACATACCTGAAGGTACTAAATTAATTTGTCTTTGTTTTGTTTCTTCCCCCCCCCCCCCCCCTTTTTCTCTTTTTTTTTCTTCTTTTCAGGCAAAGCCAGGCATTAAGTAATCAATTAAACAAGAAGATACGTTCTGTATTCTTAATTAGACTTGTATACTCATCAATTTTGTCCAAACTTGATTGTGGCAGTGATCGGCACAGCCTTTGCGCTGAACATACTCTTCCACATCCCAGTATGGTCAGGAGTTCTATTGACTGGCTGCAGCACTCTCTTGCTTCTAAGTCTGCAGAGATTTGGGGTAATTTAGCTTTTCTGCGAAAATTTGGAAATATGAACAATATAAAAATATATATATGTCAGTGAAGATACTAAAATCCAATAAGCCAGTCTAATTTTCATTGTACCATTTATCTACTTTCAGTTTTCTCTTTTTCTTAACTATGGTTAAGGAGGTGAAAAGAAAAAAAAAAAATTCAAGCTTTCAATGTATTTAACATATTAAAAAAAAAAAAATTTTAGTTACAAAACTTTTTTTTTTTTCGTTTCTTCATGATTTGTCGGTTTATGAGCAGCACTAGGGTTAGAGAAAGTGATTCATCTTGTCCTGAAATGCATGGCCTGCATTCCAACTTTTACTATTTTCATGCAACTGCTCCGGTTATTATAATGTACTAGTACACTTACTATTTCATGTCCACTTCAACGCCGCAGAGAGATATCATTGATCCCCTACTAAATTAAATGTGGAAAATTTCAATATGTTAATGATTAAATATGGTGAAATTTTTAAGTGCTCTCTGTTCGTCTGATTTATTCATTATTTGTAACATCAACTTTGTAAAGAAAATAGTAAGTATTTAGGAAAACAAATGTGCTTTCTTTTTTTTTTTCTAACAAATGCGTGCATCAATTAAGGAAATAAAAGGATTTAAAAAAAATCAATGCATTAAATATATCTAAAACTTTCATTTCTTTATTTATTTTTAAGTAATGATTTTAGGGCACTCGTTAAAGTATAGCCACCAAAGTTTGAATACTGGTAAGGGATGCGAATTATTTAAAATCTAATAATCATATAATTTTATTTTATTATGTTTTATTTTTTTTAATATTTGGATGATTTTCTAATATAAGTGTATAACATAATTTAATATTTTTATAAATTATATAAATAAATAAAAATATTTTTATTTATTTTAACTTGTTAAGTTACCTTTTTATTACTTTAAAAATACATAAAATATGGTTTTTTTATTTTCTAATTTATTAATAATTATTTATTCAATCTTAATTATATAACTAATACTTAATAATATATAGTATAATTAGTTGTTAATTAGTACATATTATTACATTTGATAAATAATAATTAATACTTAATAGTGGAGATCATTAGGTACTCTTCAACACAATTTTATTGATAATAACATATGAAACATATAGACTTGTCTTTGCCAATTTCAATTCTCTCTTTGCCCTTAAGATTATTCTTTCAAAAGGTTATTTATTTTTTCAAAAGATTATTTATTTAAAGGGTTTCAAACCCTTCTTAAGTGGTCCAATGAAATTTAACCATACAGTTAATTTAATCCACCAAAGCATATACTTTTAATTTTATGTTTAAACCCACAATATTTTTGTTCAGTTTCAATTTTGCCTTACCCTTATTATCCCAATCCTTATTCCAAACATCTGACAAACTATCTTGTTCTAATATTAAATAATTGAACAAAAGATTATTTGATCTGAAATATGTAAGCTCTAAAAAATAGAAATAAATATACCTCCAATAACCCAATCCAAAAATCTTAAGAACTCTAATTTTTTCCCTCTAAATGCAGAAGCTTAAATTTTCCAATCTCCTTCTCCAATCTAATATTGTGAAATTGCTCTAATTTCCCAATTGATTCATGAGACCCTCCTCGCCCTTGATTCGATCAACTGCCCAACCTCTCCCTTCTGATAATGACTAACCATACCACCTGTTTCTGCCTCTTCTCTCTTGTCTTTTCAATCTTTTCCTTCCTAACTATCAAAATCACTCTCTAAGCTCCAATACATGCGTATACTTTTCAATCAAAATAGTAAACCAAAGCTTGATTGAAAGCATACTAATATTAAACATTGAAAAATCAAGTTTTCTTATGACATTCACAAAATAAATTGAATTGGAAAATTGTGATTATCAGCTAATGTCATGTTCTGAACGACGACATCACCCTTTTTGCCATTTAGGGACGTCCTTTTGGAAAGGGAGATTGAGAAATTGGTTCCTAAGTTTATGAAAAAAAAAAAAATCAAGGTTGTTAAGATTTTGATTTAGGATTCTTAAAATTAATAGGATAAAATAACTGTTTAGGCATCTAAGAATTAGAGTAACAAACTTAGTTTGATGTTTGTGATAATAAGAATTGGGGCAAAATTGAAGCCAAACAAAATATTGTGAATTTAAATATAAAATTAGAAGTATATGCTTAGATGGATTAAATTAAACACTTGGTTAAATTTTATTAGACCACTTAAGGAATGGTTTGAAACCTTTTAATTTTGGATGAGTACTATAGAAATTACCTTTATTTACATAATGTTGGGTATTTGGGCAGGTAAGGAAGCTGGAATTGCTGATATCAATGCTAGTTTTTGTAATGGCTGCATGTTTCTTTGGGGAAATGAGCTACGTGAAACCCCCTGCTTCTGATGTAGTAAGGGGAATGTTTGTGCCCGAACTCAAAGGTCAAGGAGCCACTGGCGATGCCATTGCCCTTTTGGGTGCCCTTGTCATGCCGTACATATCCTCACCCCTTTGGCCCTTACCTTTAACTTAATTTGGTCCATATCGTTATCAATTAATTACTTCTGTCATTTCTTCTTATGGTTTTTCACTTCGATTGTTAGCTTTGTTCCTATATTTTACTAGCTAGCTAAAATTTTGCTCATGACAAAATGCAGGCACAACCTCTTCCTCCACTCTGCTCTCGTGCTGTCTAGAAAAGTACCCAGTTCCGTGCGTGGCATCAATGTAAGCCACTCAAAAAATTTAACTATATAAGTTGCACAGAGTTACCTACTTCGGACTAACTTTTTTCTTAATACACTACGTA
Source organism: Pterocarpus macrocarpus (assembly GCA_031439585.1). Classification (NCBI taxonomy): domain Eukaryota; kingdom Viridiplantae; phylum Streptophyta; class Magnoliopsida; order Fabales; family Fabaceae; genus Pterocarpus; species Pterocarpus macrocarpus. The sequence goes on from CM062519.1 coordinate 10,606,583, forward strand.
TATATTCATCATATATTATATCTCCCTGTGTGCTTGATTATGCAGGATGCATGCAGATACTTTCTGATAGAGAGTGGGTTCGCGCTGTTTGTGGCATTTCTAATCAACGTTGCCGTGGTTTCTGTGTCGGGCACTGTTTGCTCAGCCACCAACCTTTCTGGAGAAAATAGTGATCACTGCAGCAATCTTACCCTTAACTCCGCTTCCTTTCTTCTCAAGGTTCCTAATTTATTTCACTGCATAAATTCCTAAAATCCAATCATAAGCAATAAATTTAATCCTAATAAAGCACCAAGTAATGTCACAAGAACACTTGATGTGCATTGCTTGTAGAATGTGTTGGGACGATCCAGCTCAACCATTTATGCCATAGCATTGCTAGCCTCAGGACAAAGCTCCGCTATCACTGGAACCTATGCTGGCCAGTACATCATGCAGGTCAATAGTCAATGCTCATTTGGGAATATCATTAACAAATACTATTTTGTAAACGGTTTTTGTTGAACGATTTACTGAATTCTGGGTTGTTGTTTGGTTGGTGGTAATACAGGGTTTCTTAGACTTAAAGATGAAAGGTTGGATTAGGAACTTGATGACTAGGACCATCGCCATAACACCAAGTCTTATTGTCTCCATTATTGGTGGACCTTCTGGGGCTGGTCGCCTAATCGTCATCGCTTCGGTTTGTATATTCTACCATTTCTCATTTTTTCTTTCCTTTCGTCATAACTTACACCTTATTATTATTATTATTATTATTATTATTATTGTGTGCGTTACCTCGTGCACTTAACCCAGTGAAAATTGTTTTTGCAGATGATACTTTCTTTTGAGCTTCCGTTCGCTTTAATTCCACTCCTTAAGTTTAGCAGCAGCAGTATCAAGATGGGACCTCACAAGAATTCTATCATAGTGAGTTGTCCTCTACCCTTGTCAATATACATGCCACTTTAATTTTTGTCAAAGGATGACACAGTGGTCACTACTCACTAGTCATTATAGTAAAGCAAGGTTTGGGATAATCTTAATTCAAAATGGAATTAAATGTAACAAAATTTTGTTGCAGATCATTATCATCTCATGGATCCTAGGCCTGGGGATCATCGCTATCAATGTGTACTACCTCGTTACTGCCTTCGTGGGGTGGCTAATCCATAGCAGTCTGCCAAAGGTGGCAAATGTGTTCATCGGGATCATAGTGTTTCCTCTGATGGCAATCTATGTTGGCTCAGTTATCTACCTAACCTTCAGAAAAGACAATGTTCAGACATTTATCGAGACCAGTAATGACCCGGCAATGCAAACCAACGTGGAAAAAGGCCTCATGAATCCTAATGGTGAGTTAGAGTTGAGCCATGGCCCAATTAGAGAAGATTTAGCCGATATCCCATTACCGGAATATGGAGGCTGAGTCAAGTGCATCACCAGCAAACAAAGGGTTTGTCCCTAAACAGGAAATTTCACATTACTAATTTTAAGTCATTTTATGAACAAAGGGAATCCGGATAGTTGATTCTCAAAATTCTAGGTTGAAAGTGATTGTAATATTAAGACCTTAGAGAGTCCTCTCCCCAAGTTATCCCTCATGTGCAAATTGTATGTACTATAGTACTAAGGTGTAAGTTGTATCGTTTTTATGATATTGCGGAAGTCTGTTAGAAAACTAGTTTAGTGGAAGCTCCATAGTCAAGTGGTCTTGAAAACTCTTGACTAATGAGACCCTATTCACAAGTGGTAGTGCCAATTTCTCCTTTGAAGTCTAAGGCACGACTGAAGTGACGATCTGACGTTCTGTACTCTTTGTGTTGCAACCATGTTCTGCATGACTATCTGAATTGTGTTCTTTCCTAACAGTCATTTTCTGTGTGACTATATTCATTGAGCTCCTTTCTTCTGTTTTTTCTCCGCCAACATGGAGCTTCGCTTTTTCTAAAAATGTGAAACTGCTTTTCTATTTTTAAATTAGAGAATATAAGCTTTAAATTCTCTAGAGCTTATCTGCAGACAAACACTGGACGCTTGCAAGTATCATAAAACAGATTACATCCTGTGTCCGTGAGACAAACCGCACAATAAAGACATAACCAAGTACAGTGGACAGATCGTACAACAGCACAGGCAGGAGAGACACAAGTCACCATGATCTAGTCATTATTCATCCAAGTAATTAGTATTTTGTGAAATCAAGCAAAACACGATTTGTGTCACTGATGGCAATAAAAATTTCATGGTACGTGAAATGCAGGACCACAGGAAGAAAATAGAACAGTGGAACAACAAATGCTGCTTATTTCCTTTAAGCAACACTTTCACAATCAACTGCAACCAATTACAGGATCTAGAAACTAGATAACTTTCTGGGCACATCCACCTAATTTCGTCTTCACAGCTGTGATCAATGACCAAATAAAATTGCACCATTCAAGTCCCAAAACTTACACCTACTCTCCTAATTAACCTAAACCAGAGTTAGTCCCTGACACAGGCCTCAACAATGGGTGATTGGTAGTGGGCTGCACATTACAAGGGGCTGCACATTAAATGTATGCTATCCAGCAAGAAATGTACAGAGAAGGGAAGCATATTCATATTTTAGTTGAAGCAACAGTAGAAGTCAACGAACAACAGCTATACCTGATGATTAATGATATTAGCACATAGCCTCTGAATTTCTCGTTCTTCGTGATCGGCAAACAATTTAGCTTTCATGGCTGCAGCAGAGAGGCCTGCCTTAACTGCATCTTGAACTTTCTCAGCAGATATTGGGGTTGTCCCACCTTCATTTTGACCCCGTGAACCAAGTACTTTTTGCCTTATCATCTGCAATCAAAAGAAGCAATTCTCAAGAAGAAAACTAAATACCGAATCTTAACGTAGGTTGGGCATTGAATGCTTATCAGCAACAGAAAAAGGCAGCAATCATTACTGACCATTATTGTTTGAAATTGCAATTTCTCCACGAGGGCCACCATCTCTACTATGTGTGCCTTCCGAATTTGTCCTTCATGAGTTTTGGTTTTTTTTTTTGTGTTTTGGGGGGGTGGGGAAGAAAATCAAGTTTGAGTGCAAAATTCATAAACTAGCAACCACAAAAGCAACAGTTTCAACTTAAGCTTGATTTTTCCTCTACCCGCCGTACAACTCTACATTAGGGACAAGACACACAACTTAATAGAGTTGTCTTCCCTTCTTCTCTTACGGGGTGTTTTAGGAAGGTTCAGTTCTACTGTATAAGATACTTTTAATAAAAGAATAAAATTTAATTGAAGAGAGAGAGAGAGAAAGAGGGGGGGGGGGGGAGGAGTACAAAAGCAGAAGATATCTAACAAAAAAACTACGAAAAACAACTAAGAAAAAAACACTGCATCTAAGAAAACTGCATGTGCAATGACAGACTGACAGTCACATTAACCTATTATCATGTCCTAGTGCTTCCATTTGCGATGTGCTGCCAGAATTACCGTCTGACAATACTGATAATGCTGCGTGAGCACAAGCAGCAGCTACTCTTGGTCCAACCGCAGAGGCTAAAAAGGCAACCTATAGAATGCATCCACCAAACTCGATGTGTAAGAATCTCAGCAAAAAGATCCAGAACATATGACCACTGTAATTTGCTGCCAAATGCTGATACAGTAACCAGATACAGTCACTTAGTCAGCACATCATCCTTTTAAGCATTTGTTAAGCGTGGTAATCAAGAATTGCTCCTTCAAACAGAAGCATGCAACTTGAAGAAATGCATTTCTTCAATATACTTTTTACAGATAAACTTGATGAAATAAGTTAACATGTGAGGTGCAGTACTGATAACCACATCCTAGTCTTACTGATAAATATGTTTTCGAGTGCATCTCCCGATTAACCAACAAACTTAGGCATATCATTAGAAGTCACCTACCAGAGCCATAACAGGATTTCCAGAATGTGCAAAAGGAAGCCTGCTGTCAGAATCTCTGCTTTGATGGACAGTTCCTGTGACAACATGGATATCAAATGATCAAAACCATATCACGGCAAATAGGTTTAAAAAGGTATAAGACATACCAGCAGAATCTCCATTTAAGTAACCATGCAATCTTCCACCATCATTTCTATTCATCGCATTGGATGACCAGGACATTGATATTTTCCAATTTTCCGTCTTCCATTGGTAGACGAAGAAAATGAAGAATGCATTGTGCTTTTGACTTGATCCCAACATGCTCAGCAATTCCATTCCAATTCTCATTGTAAATCTCCATTGCTTCAAGCAGCAGCAAAGTTTCTTGATCAGTCCAACTATATATTTCGAATCCCACATCGGGGAGGTCACCTTGAAAGGGAGTTTTATAAGGACTTCGGCTCTTCCACTCCAATAGCTAGCTTTTGGGATGTAGTTCTCCTAAGGATTTATGCGCGTAACACTATCCCCATCTACCTTGCCATAATCCCATGACGAATCCACCCTTATAAAACTATACTTGAATGTCCGACCACAAATCTCCCATCATGGAAGCAATCAGCGCAGAGTAAAATATCAACCTGTAACATGAGATGCTATTACACATGAATGAAAAGGGCAGTCAAAGTTATTTTGCAGGCCACGTAGTTTAGACAAGGGCTATCATAATAAACCAATAGTTTACAAACTTTCAGTACTATCTAAAGGAGAACTATCTCTAGCAACAATATGGACTGAGCACTCAATATTATGGTAACACTCCACACTCATGCAGAGTCACGTGGTGTTATTCGATAACTGAATTACTTCCTAGTTCCTATTTGTCTTTTTGTCCATTATGTTACTGTATGACCAAAGCAATGGACAGTCACGGGACCCTTCATATATTTTTGGCGTTATTAAATTGAAAACAATAAGCCAGTGTACCTCTTTTCGTAGAGATGGCAAAACGGGTCGGTTCTGCTGGATTGACCCGCATAATCCATAATTTTTGGTGGGGTGAACTGATATTTATAACCCATAAAAAAAATTCAATCCGCATGACCCATCCCTGCTTGACCCATAGGTTGAAGCAGAGCAAGATGAGGCGGGTTTGGCACACAGGCCAAATATTTTTTTTCTTCTTTTTTTTTCACATTATTTATACAATATTAGGCTTTTTTTTGTTGGTGTTTATGTAATATTGATGGACTCTATAGTTTTTTTTTTTTGGGATTATATTTATATTTTTATGGACTATATTATTATTTTATTAATTATAAATTTATATTTTATTGTGAACATAGTTAATTTATAGAGTGTGAATTTTTTAACGTTTTTGGATTTGAATATTGATTTGTGAGTTCCTCTGTTATAATTATTTTGGTTAAAAGTTCTATCTTATCCTTATTGAGAATTGTGATTTTTAACTATTTTAGAGTTGAGTAAATAATTTAATATTTGATGAGTAAATGAAATGAAATTCTTTGTATGGAAGTTCTTTTATTGCATTTAATTAAAAATTTCTTTATTTTTTAAAAAAATTTAGATGAATTAATTTATGTAAAAAATACTTTTTTTTATTTTTCATTTTTTGACGGGCCAACCCACAAACCCATGGTAGGGTAGGGCAGGTTGACATATTCAACCCAAATTATTAAGATGCGTTAACCCGCCCCGCCCCACTTAAAGCTTGACTCACAACAGGGCAAGTTGGCCCGTTTGCCATTGCTAATGAGGGGCATATAAGTAAGTGGTGGGAGGGGGGAGAATACTGTTGTTATATTGTAAGAATTTTTTTTCTTTGTTTTTTCCTTGTAAACTTATTTTAACGGACATCTTCATATCTTGATGTGTTCGTTATTGGGGATGTAAATGGGGCGGGGCGTGGATGAATACCCGCCTCTGTCCCCTGCCCCGTATCCGTATGGGTACCCATTTTTTAATTCCCCGCGGGTTTATGAGTACCCGTGGATATCCGTTATAATGTAAAAAATTTAAAAATTTTAAATTAAATATAAAAATTCTAATATCATAAAATACTTAAAATAAGCACAAAATACTAATCTAATTCTACAATTTGAATTCTAACAATTTAATATACTCACATAAAATAAACATAAAATAAGCACAATAATCCAATTTTTCAATCTAAATTTCAACAAATTAAAATAAAAATAAACATATAATAGTAATCCAACTATTAGTCTAACATATAATAAGTACAAATAAATTTAACTTCTAAATTTAAACATTAGTCCAAGTAATTTAAATAACAACAATATTAACCTAACTAAGTTAATAATTTAAGGGTAAAATAGTAATTTTATATCGGGTACTCGCGGGTATGGGGATAGTGATCCCCGCCCCCGCCCCATTTAACGTACGGGTATTTAAAATTCACATCTTTATTATCCGCGGAGGCAAAATTTTCCCCCCATATCCACCCCATTGCGGGTATCCGTGGGGGTAGATTTTTTTAACATCCCTATTCGTTATATATCAATTGAAAGTAAGTTTCAACTATTTTTTCAATTAATGTTTAAACACCATCTCCCCTAAAAAAAATATTTAGAAAAGTGTAAGATTCTAATTTTTGTCTTTTGAAGGTTTTGAAGTAGAAAAATGTTAGATTCTAATTTTTGTCTTTTGAAGACTAAACATGTTTATGTTTATTGATGGTTAGGGTAAGTGAATTTGTAAGATTGTGATGCGTTTATTAATTATTAGATGAATAAGGAAATTAGACTACTTTATTTTATTTAATGACTTCTCTTGACTTCTATTAAAAATGTTAGCAATATTTTGTCTACAATGTAACATTGCGATTTGGGTTAATGGGGGATGGGTGCAGGAGAGACGCACGTGATGGATTGAGGTGAGAAAAGTGACGAGATGTCAACGACGCCACGCACTGCGTCTTTGTTTGCTTTTATGGTCTTGGTAAAATTAAACACTGGTTTGACTCGAACCGTGTGGGTGCGGGCACTTGGGCCGTCCAGCCTTCAACTTCCGCAGCCGCTTGCTTACTATCCCACTTTCTCATCTTAGTTTCCTTCCCCTTTCGTTTCTCTGTCTATTTTTGCCGAAAAAAAAAATTCTCTAGCTATACGTAACTGTGCTATCTAGCTCAGACAACTGGCAAACAAAAATTTGGAAGAAAAATTGGAAGAAAAATCATAGTTATAAAACTCAGACAGTTGATTAACTCAATTAAAGAATTGGATCATTGGGTCACTAATTCAACCAGTAGATTATTGATTGAACCAGATATAATTAAATAAATATATAAAAAAATATTAAAGTTAATATAAATATTAATAAAATGATACAAGTAATTAATAATTTAATATAATTTAAAAATTTGCATGCTTTTATATATATATATATATATATATATATATATATATATATATATATATATATATATATATATATATAAGCATGTATACAATTATTATATACTAGTTAGTATATTTAAATTTTCAAAAAACAACATCTAAAATAAAAAAATTTATTTTAATTTTATCAAATTTTACTAAAAAATTGGGCTCAATACCAAAAAAAGAAAAATTACCTATTTAATATAAATTCAGGCTTACAACTATAGGACTTGTGAGGGCATTGGGCTATTATTGCTCTTTTTAATTAAAAAAAAAAAAGAAGTAAAAAGGCAAATTTGCATCTCTCTCTTAACCCTAATTCATATCCCTCTCTCAACTCTCCTCTACTAGCATCGCAACACAAAGGCACTGAGCTCTATCTCTCTTTCTCTCACTCTCTCTCGGACTCTTGATCTCTCTCTCACGGCCCTTCCTCATCACAAATGTGGTGATGTCGCGACGGTGCGAGATGCTGGTGTTGGCTTGCAATGATGTGAGACAGAAGTCGGCGGCTAACTGGTGGTTGGGGGGGGATGACCAATGACTGGCGTGTCAGCGAGCGATGGAATGGACAAATGGTGGCAACGACGATGACTGCTTCCTCATTCTGTGCTTGCAAAACATCGAAACCCCTTCTCCCTTTCTTTGTTGCTCGTGTTAGTTTGTCTCTGATTCTAAACTAGTTAGGTTTTGTTTTTTTTTTTTCCTGATAAGGAAAATGACATCATTTTTTAAAAAAAAAATGGACAAACATGACTCGACCAAGTCACACCGGGTTGAATCAGCTTTATAGCAAGGCTGGTCCAATAAGCAACTTGAACTAGCTGGGGCATTGGTTCACTGGTTTTCCGATCGAACTGGCCGGTTTGAGCCAAGCTTTACAACTATGAGAAAAATTCTTAAATACTCATTAAATGATGCAATTTTTTTTCTTTTATTCTATATCATTAAACATATACCACATAAAAAATATAATTTGAATAAAAAACCATAATAGTATGTATAATTAAAGAAATGCATACATACTCGTTCGTTTTCAAATTACAATAAGAAATTTCTCTCACTCTAAAATACATTAAAAAAATTCTTCAATTGAAATTAATGGGATTAAGTCGAATTCCTAATAGTTTTATGACATGTAACTGCTGCTCTACGTTGTGTTCTGGCCGTTAGATTAAGAAATCCCTGTTCCTTTCGTAAATGTCCTAGATAGGTTAAGATTGCTATCCTGACAACTGGGCTGTGTTTTATGTAAGTAATCACATCATTGCCTAAGACTAAAATGACTACTATATATATTCACGCGAAATGGAAGGATTTTTTTTATGAGTAAAGTATTTAAGATGACATAATTTCTTAGGTTTTCAGATGTAAAACTTTACCAAACTGTTTATCTTCTAATAAGTTATGACCTAATATACAAACACAAACATATAATTGCAGTTCATGAAGTTGTTAAAATATAACTTGAGACATATTTTTCATTCACCACCCTATATGGCTAAATACATATATCGAGGGTGTCTCCAATCATATAGGGTGTGTATTTAGCTCGACCCAAATATAAATTTGTAAATTAATTTAAGACTAGTTCACGAAATTTAAGACTAATACTCTACGAAAACATTTTAGTATTGTTCTTGTCTGATGACTGGGTTAGATACGGGTGTATATACACAGGCACATATACTTTTAAAAGAAAACTTTTCTTTTTCTTCCACTTTAATTAATAATTGTTAAGAAAAGTTAATTCCTTCAAAACGCTTAGAAGACAATGGCAACGGTAATTGCGAGTATATATACCTAATGGGAAGCAAATTAATTAATTGAAGCTTCCCGACTCTCATACCTTGATCTTCAAGGCTTTCTTTCTTGCCCTACGCTTCCCTGTTTCCTGAAATAACTATATTATAAACGCAATGTAAATCGCACAAAGAATAAAGAATAACAAAGTTCTCACTGATCTTTGGGGAAAAAAGTTATAATTAGAATAGAATAAAAGCCACTTTTTTTTTAATGAAAAAAGCTATGGTTTTTAATTTACTCGGTAGCTATTGTGCCTATTTTGTACTAATGTTTCTACCTTATGTAGTGGCACCTGAAATATTATAATCTACCTCTTTAAAGGACCACCCTAGAATAAAAAATTCTAATATGCAACGCCTCTCGTCCACCTTTATTGAAAGAGAATAAGGTTCCCTTCATTATTCATTCTCGAAAATGAATGAATAACCAAAGTGCCACACTACAAGCATATTTATCAATTATTTCAGTCAAAATTGTTTCTTTCTGTTACGAGTCTCACATCAAGGAGGTCACCTTGAAAGGGAGGCCTTATAAAAATTTGGGCTCTCCCACTGCAATAGCTAGCTTTTGAGGTATGGTTCTTCAAAAGACTTATACTCGTAACAAATGGTGCTTTCATTGAGAGCCGGCCAACCGAAAAAGAGCTACCTGTGGAGGGTTTTGATTGGCGAAGAGGTTGACCGTGATCAAGTGAAGCGACACCGAATGAAATGTCGCAGAGTGCAGCCGTCAGGACGCCCACTTTCAAAGGGAGTGGCAATGTTATGAGTTCCATATCGAGGAGGTCTCCTTGAAAGCGAGGCTTTATAAAGGACTTGGGCTTTCCTACTTCAATAGCTAGTTTTTGGGGTGTGGTTCTCCTAAGGATTTTCAGGGAGGTCACCTTGAAAGAGAGACCTTATAAGGATTTGGGCTCTCCCACTCCAATAGCTAGCTTTTGGGGTGTGGTTCTCCCAATGACTTATGCTCGTAACAAATGGTGCTTTCATTGAGAGCCAGCTGACTAGAAAAGGCTATCGGCGGAGGGTTCCTCCTGGGGGAGGGGTTGACCGTGATCGAGTAAAGCGTCGCCGAGTGAAGTGCTGCTGAGTGAAGTGTCACAGAGTACAGTTGTCAGGACGCCGACTTCCGAAGGGGGTGGCAATGTACGAGTCCCACATCGGGGAGGTCACCTTGAAAGGAAGGCCTTATAAGGATTCGGACTTTCCTACTTCAATAGCTAGCTTTTGGGGTGTGGTTCTCCCAAGGACTTATACTTGTAACAAATGGTGCGTTCGTTGAGAGCCGTCCAACCAAAAAGGGCTACCTGCGGAGGGTTCTGATCGGCGGAGGGGCTGACCGTGATCGAGTGAAGCGTTTTTGAGTAACGTGCCGCTCAGTGAAGTGTCACAGAGTGCAGCCGTGGAGACGCCGGCTTCCAAAGGGGGTGACAATGTTACAAATCTTACATCGGGGAGGTCACATTGAAAGGGAGACCTTATTAGGACTTGGACTTTTCCACTCTAATAACTAACTTTTGAGGTGTAATTCTTCCAGGAATTTATACTTGTAACACTTTCCCATGATGACCATCTTAAAATACTCCAGAAAATAGCACCAAAAATTCTCCTCAGTCGAAAATGAATACCCAAACTCTTACAATAGGTGGACAAGTTGCATCTCAATTATGGTTATCTTTCATCCCCAATAACTGAGGAAAGAAAAAGGTCATTAGCCAAGGTCTCTTGACGCATCTTTGAGGATGTTAGCTATTCCATTTAACTAATTTCAGGGTTAATTCCCCTCTTACCTGTGTATTTAATTGGCTGGAGACAAAAGGTACCCATATGCTCGCATGAAGTTCAATTATACGTTCTTGCTTAGGGAGAGTACAGATCATGGGTGTGTTTTCGACTTGCTAATCCAATCCTGATTGAATCGCGGTCAAATCGATAATAATTATATATCAAATCATTATTATAATATATCTGATAATAAAATGTGATACTAATAATTACAAACAACAATAGATATATATTAGTTTTGAATCTAACTACTACTTGTCTTAAGGATATCTGAGGTCTCATAGAACTCGACTGGTTCTTTATCGCTTCAATTATGCGACATTAAAGTGTCGCTTGGATTTATTCTAATAATTAAGAATGTTACGCCACTCAATTATAAGCTGCTTAAATAGGCACTGAGCCTTTATTGGAACACTATATAATTAAGAACTTAATCTCAAGCAAGAAAGGATATGTCTAGCCCATACACATACACACGGAAAACCTACGTCCTTCTTCATTCCCTTTGAGATTAACACTCCTATATTATCCATAATCGAGGCTAGAACAAATCTATATCTACATTTTACAACTCATAAAATATTGGTATTTGATAGTAATGGCGGCAATAGCTTGGCATCTTCTAGCCGTCGGAGTCATGCAGGCTCTTCGGACTGCAATTCAATTTGGTTTGGGTAAAAGTTGTTCCTATATATATAGATAGATATTAAAAAAAAAAAAAAAATAGAAGGAGCAATTATTATTATTATTATTATTACTGGTTACATGGAGGGCTAAAGAGCCCTAGGAAACTCCTAAACCATGAGGAAAGCTAACACCACGAGCATCTTCATTAAGAAGTGAATCACAGCAACTAGGAGGGGAGCTTAAGATATGAAGACCTATCTCCTTTGAGTGACCCAAATTAGCCAAGGAATCAGCTATCCTTTTTGCCTCTCTGAATATGTGGCAGACCCGAATTATAGTTTAGAATGACGTTACTTTTATTTTTATTTTAAATCGATCATTTTTTTAATTCTTTTTAAAAATCAGTTCAACTCAGTGAACCACTTATTTTTATTGGTTTTGACCAATTTTTACCGAGCTTGAACCGGTTTGCCAAACTAATTCAGTATTTTATCCATGAATATAACTTACTTCCTCTTTTTTTGAAAAAAAAAAGTGTTAAATATAGCTTTAGAAGATTTTTAAGGGGTACTTTGATGAGGTATAATTATGGAAAATTGGAAATTATAGTCAACAACCAAAGTGAAACATACCCAAAAAAATAAAAAATAAAAAAAAAAGAAAGAAACGTAGAATTCAATGTACTCGCTCAATAATGAAACATTAGTAACAGATATAGCTAGCAATTAATCATCTTTTACTACTCTTTTGCTTGAAATGACCCACTCAATAATTTCACCTGTTTTCGCTACTTTTCAATTTTCCTCCCAATCTTTTTTTTTTTCAGTAATTGAATAAGGCACAATAATGATATATCAAAATCCATAACAAAAGGCATAACTTACAACACACACTTTTTTAAACACGGAGTTCAGTAACACAACACACTAAACTCTAAATCCAAAACATGGTACATAAGCTGAGGAACCTTTAGACCAATTTTGACTCCACTGAACAACTTTTGGACCATTTCAACTTCTCAATAAGCTTCTCGAGAAGATACATTGGCTTCCACAATTACGGGCTGACCGCTTGGACGTCTCGAAGATGAGCCTCAAACCAGACGAGCGACAGCCTTAGTCTTCTCTCTATCTCTCTAACTCTCTATCTTCTTCCTGTTTCTTATTCTTCCAAAGAAACTATGTGACTGAGAGAGATTGCCAACATAAAGTGAGAACACCCCGTCCAAGGTTATTTGCCTGTTACCCATATCTAGACTATCCACATCTCCACCTTCACACATCTAAGACTATGAGTCATGTCTTAACTCAAAAGGTGGTTGATGGTCCAAAATAAGAGAAGAGGAGAAAGTCATCTTGACTAGGTATTACACTTTAGCAATTATCTCTTAATAAAAAATCTCAAACCACCTACAAAATGTTTCCAAAAAAAAAAAAATTTACAACTATTATCCAAAAGTAATTTCACATGAATTAGATCAAATCAGAAACTAAAAAAAAAAAAAAAAAAATTCTCAAAAGGCTAATCATAGATTAATGAAAAATGAAATAAACTTTCTCATTTTCTCAAACTCAAAGATGCAACAGCATAAAAAAATTCGAGCTTTTGTTGCCAATTTGGCATGCGAAAGCTTCAGCAAAAAAAATTTTCCTTTGGTTCAGCGGAAGAAAGGGAAAATGCATAGAGAATAATTCCCCAAATCTAGTCTCAAGCAGTAGATAAAGCTTATCCCGGCATAGTCAAATATCTCACATAGTCAAACCAACAATCTCAGAGCAATTTCAGAGAAACAATCGGAGCAATTTTAGACAGTTAAATCCAAAAGTCAGACTAAAAAGCCGCACCAAAAGCATCAAAATCTTAAGATAACTCACATGCCAAAGGTGGTTGTTGCAATTTCGCAAACAGATCGTGGTGAAACTGCCACCAGACAGTAGGGGTTGTAGTTGAGGCGAGGTGGCTCGGCGTCACGTGATTGGACGATGTCATTGCTCACCGGAGTTGATTTCACCGGTGGTCGCACTGTGGCTAAGCATGTTGCCCAGCCTGACTCCACGTGTTAGGCGAGGGGAAGAACGGATAAACTTGTTGCATAGGATCCTATTCACGGATCTGCATCTCAAGAAGAGAAGGAGGAGGGGCAATGGTGAGGTGGGGGCTAGCCAGTGGTGACTGGGTCAAAGGGTGGCCCAACTAGACGAATCTTGGCCGACGATAGCAAGACGCGTTGTTGGGTAGTGGCGCGATGTGAAGTACAACGCAGAGGAGCACGACGGTGAACTACAGGGCGGAGGGGCAGCTACTCGAGGCGGATGCGGTATAAGAGGACGGTGGAGGGGGGCTTTACGGATCTTTCCAATTTGGTGTTCTCGGCGGTGGGTTCCTTGATGGTGAATTAGAGGCGCAACAGGTTTGCATTTAACAACATTTTTTTTAATGCATTTAGCCGCATTCCTAAATGCGGCTAAACAACTCACTCATCAACTCCATCCCAGCCCTTTAGTCAACTTTAAATAGTATGTGATGCACCATATTTAATCTAATGCATCATAGAATAAGTCCATATCTAGATGCGATGCATCCAGAAACGAGTGTTAGCTACTGTTTACCTTACGTGGGAGCTTGTGGTTTCTTTCTGGTGAGTCTTATGTCTTTTTCCTTTTTTTGTTTTTTGTTGGCGAAAGCTGGTGGGTGCAGGACAGCTGGGAAAAAGACAGCAACCATTGAAAAAAAAATAAAAAAAGGTTAACAATCCTATAGCAAACAATCACTAAACACTCCACTATAGCCTTAATGGTTCAAAAAGTGATAATATATAATGCCATATTGTGATGTAACATGAATCAATTGTTAATATTGTAGTAAATCAAATTACCAAAATTTAAGGAATTGTCAATAAATAACAATTATAATGTTAACTGATTTTATAACCGGTTAACAGACATTAATATAATAACAGACCAATGATGACAAGAGTAATTATATTACGTAATGATGATAGAAATTTTGTTAAGAATTTAATTTAAATATACTCAATTTTATACTATTAATCAATAGAAATAGTGAAAAATACCAACTCATACAAATAATCATCCATTATAATAAGAAGTTTACTATGATTTCTTACTTTCTAATATTTCTATTAGTAGTGTAAAATTATTTTACTCTATCAGTGCATACTAATTAAACTCTTTTTTTAAAGAAATATGTAATATTTTTAGCAAGAATTATAATATTTTTTGTAATAATGATAGTATTAATTTTAGAAATGGTGATAATAATGGTAAGAATAATTGCAAAAATATACAAATTATTATGATTATAATGATAATGAAAATAATAATTAACCAATTATAATTATAATCTTAAGTAATTTTATATCCAATTTACCGATAATAACATAATAATATATTGATAATTAATAGTGATAAGCATAATTATATTTTTTGAGTGAGTGATAAGAATAATTATATTAGGCAATTAAGTTATTAATTTTTTTAATTATTGATTATTATTTAAATCGGAAAAATCAAAGCACAATGGAAAAGCAACTAATAGTATTGTGTTTCTTTCTTGATGCAGCAATGCTCAATTCTTTTATTTGTTGATGGATGCAAGCTGTTTCAGGTTCTGCATCATGCAGCTGGGAAAAGAACAGCAACCATTAAAAAAAAAAAATTTGTTAACCATCCTATAGTAAACAATCACTAAACACTCCACTATAGCCCTAATGGTTCAAAAAATGATAATAATGCCATATTGTGACGTAACATGAATCAATTGTCAATATTGTAGTAAATCTAATTACCGAAATTTAATAATTGTCAATAAATAACAATTATAATGTTATCTGATTTTATAACCAGTTAACAGACATTAATATAATAACATGCCAATGATGATAAGAATAATTATATTACGTAATGATGATAGAATTTTTTTTAAAGGAATATGTAATATTTTTAGCAAGAATGATAATATTTTTTGTAATAACGATAATATTATTTTTAGAAATGGTGATAATAATGGTAAGAATAATTACAAAAATATATCAATTATTATGATTATAATGATAATGAAAATAATAATTAACCAATTATAATTATAATCTTACGTAGTTTTGTATCCAGTTTACTGTTAATAATATAATAATGTATCGATAATTAATAGTGATAAGCATAATTATATTTTTTTGAGTGAGTGATAAGAATAATTATATTAGATAATTAAGTTATTAATTTTTTAATTATTGATTATTATTTAAATCGGCAAAATCAAAGCACAATGGAAAAACAACTAATAGTATTGTCTTTCTTTCTTGATGCAGCAATGCTCAATTCTTTTGTTTGTCGATGGGTGCAAGCCGTTTGAGGTTCTGAATCATGCGCAATGATCAAAAAGAAATAAGACTCACCGGAAAGAAGCTACACGCTGCCATGTAAAGTGAACAGTAACTAACACTTGTTTGTCGTTACAGCACATATAGATGTGATAATTCCAGTTTTAACCTATGTTGCACGCTACTTCAAAATAGTTATCATATTCGTATCTGATATATGTTATGTTGAATATTTCACATATATTTTTGAATACTTCTAGTTATATTTTAAAAATTTTTGCTTTATTTTTTGATATTTTTTTATCCATATAAATAGAAATTCAAAAGTAATCAATAAATAAATATATTTTAATATATTTATAAGAATTTATGTTAATATTTAAATTATTATTCCTCTATTTTAATTTAATATTTATGTTTATATTAATTTTTTTCTCATTTTATATATCATATTATAATTATATCGTATGTTATAATTTTTAAACGTATCCCTAAATTTGTGTCGTATCACATCCTAATCTTATATTTATATTTGTTAACAAACAATGAATGGCGCGGATTCATCTTGCGACATTTGTGGCACGGCCTCACCCTGCGCCACCTGAGCGACACGTCCTTGACGCCATGCCTATAATTAATTAATCTTCCATTGCTCCACTGTGATAGAAATAACAACAGGCAAAAAAATTGTTTTAAAATTACCATAGTTTAGTAATTTGTTTTTAAAAGGACAATATTTTGGTTAAAAAAAAAACCCTTTATAATGTGAACATTTACCTTATTCCTTACAAGGTACTTTGATGAAAATTGAATTCCTAAATTATAAGAAAAATTTGCCAACAACATTCATGAATTAAATTATATAAACTTACCATAGGGTAAATAAATCTAGACTTAATTTATAATTCGCCACTCACAATGTCATAATCAACTGCAGTCTGCATATGACTCCGAAAAATTTACTTCAAAAGTTACCAAGTTTTAGGTCAAAGGTTTTGTTGCCCACGTGAAGTTGATTCAGTTTAGCTACAATTAGTTATTTGACAACTTTATTCAGTTACACCTAACTTGCTCAACTTTCCTCTCTAACTCATGTATATAAACACTAATTCAGTATCAATACAACTAACCAATTCCATTCTCAATTCATTCAACTCTCTCATTAAATATCTCTTAGAATTTAATTTAAATACACTGACAGTATAAAATAGTTTTACACTGTCAGTCAATAGAAATAGTAAAAAGTGCCAACTCACACAAATAACTATCTATTATAATGAGGGACCTACCATGATTTCTCACTTTTCCCTATTTCTATTGATTGATAGTGTAAAATAATTTTACACTATCAATGCATACCAATTAAACTCTATCTCTTATATATTAAAATAATAAATAACTTAATCAAACATAAAAGTGAAATTAATTATACCTAGTTAACTTTTAATATATAAGGTCTCTTTGTCATCTCTCTCTTTTTGATTTCCTGTGTTTTATTTAAGTAAAAAATAACTATTGAAAATACATAATAAATAATATTTCATTTAATAATGAATATTAATTAATAAAATTATGCTTTAATATAACAAAATTAAAAAATATTTACAACAATTATATAATTTAAAATAATAAATATTCAAATAATAATATCTATATTATCATTTGATGATTATTTTTATTATATTTATATTTATAATAATTATAGTTGAAAAATAACAAATATTAATTCATAATATTTTAATTTTATAATTAATTAATAGAAATTCAGTTTTATTATGCTTTTATATTTTTTATAATTTTACTTGTGATTACAATTATATGAGAAAATAAAAGAATAATATTATTATTTTACACAATATATATCAAACACAAAATAGTATTAAAATCTTGTAAATTTTTATATGCTAAATCAGATTGAACGATATAATCGCCTTATGAATGTTAATATATCTTTCTAATAATCAATATAAAATTTTATTCATGATAGCATAAATTATAATTTATATAATATTAAAAAATTATTTAATATATATAAATAAGATTTTAAATTAAGGAGAATTTTTAGAGGAATTAACATTTCTCATCGCCTTGTTCAGACAAATGGCCTAAGACGAAGATAGCGACGTGCCGATTTGGCTCGAGCAAGAGGCATGAAGATGGAAGTCCGACGTGTCCGAAAGCCAAACAAAGCAAGTACTGTTGGGTTTTGACCATACATATATACACACACGGTTGATTCATTGTTCATCATCGAAGCTAATCAGTGTTGCACTCACCGGGAATTACATAGAGTGAGCGCGAATACGTGACCCTCCGAAATATAAGAGTGATGGCAAGCATGCAGCAGCAGCAGCAGCAGCAGAAAGATCAAAGCAGCGATGCAGCTATCCCATCCCGTGGTGCAGGAGCAGGTAGCAAACGGGCCGTTGCTGTCGATGTCACACCTTCTAACAACCACCACCATCCACCATCTGATTATGATGCCTCCACAAATCACGAGGTCCTTCTTTTTCTCTCTTGCTGTGTTTTGCTTTATAATATCTTCCCCGTTTATGTTCTCAAGTGTTGTGTTATGTTACTTTTAGTGTGTGTACTCATGAGGAAAGCTAGCTAATGGGTTCAAGCTAGCTCCAAGCTTCATGTTACCTGACTCTATATAATTATAACTATTATTACTATTGTTATTGTTATTCGATGGCGCAGAAACGAGGGTGGAGAAAGTTCCTGTCATTTGTAGGCCCTGGTTTCCTCGTCTCTTTGGCTTACCTTGATCCTGGAAACTGTATAACTCTCTCTCTCTCTCTCTCTCTCTCTCTCTCTCTGTCTTTCCTTTATGTGTGTGCATCGGCTTACTTATAATTAATATTGTTTTGATCAATTTTTGCAGTGGAAACTGATCTGCAAGCTGGAGCTAATCACAGATATGAGGTATAACATTTAAGTGACAACTGACAAACAAGCGACACAAACCAAACCTCTATGCATACACACACACACACACACACACAGACATACTGATTTGTTGTTTGCTTACGTAAAATGTAAGCACTAAAATATTAAAATTTCTTGCTGTATTCAGCTGCTGTGGGTGATACCTACTGGACTGGTGTTTGCGCTTATAATTCAGTCATTGGCTGCAAATCTTGGCGTAAGCACAGGTAAGATCCAAAACAAACAAGTCAGAACAATGCACGCGTGTGCTTAAGTGTGGCTAACACACACAACACGCACATAAATTTGTCTTAATGTGTGTCTATATATATATATATAGTACATGCAATATATATATATGTAAGCTTTTCAATCATCTGAATTTGGCAGGCAAACACCTTGCAGAAATATGTAAAGCTGAGTACCCAAGACTTGTCAAGTACTGCTTATGGTTATTAGCGGAGCTTGCTGTCATAGCCGCAGACATACCTGAAGGTACTAAATTAGTTTTCTTTTGTTTCTTCGC
The DNA here is from genome assembly GCA_031439585.1 of Pterocarpus macrocarpus. Lineage (NCBI taxonomy): Eukaryota > Viridiplantae > Streptophyta > Magnoliopsida > Fabales > Fabaceae > Pterocarpus > Pterocarpus macrocarpus. Next base: position 10,625,901 of record CM062519.1, read on the forward strand.
CTTTTTTCCCCACTTTCAGGCAAAGCCAGGCATTAATAAATTAAACAAGAAGATACGTTTTGTATTCTTACATTGAGTTCATTTCAGATTTTGAAAAAAGTAATTTTAAAATTTAAATTTTATATATAACTAAAAAAGTTAAAAATTAATTTTTTTTTATAAATTACTCTTTTCAATTTTTCCAAAAAAGCTGAAAACTAATTTTTTTGAAAATCTGATTATTTTTTAAATATTATTCAAATATATGAAAACTGATTTTTTTAGTGAAAAAAATGATTTTTTACCCCAAAAAAGCACAAACAAATGCACTTTTAGGCTTGGTTTAGTATTGCCATGGCTTTTTAAAAGCTGCCGAACTCTCTCGGCTCTTTAAAAGTTACTTTCAAAAAGTCATAGTAGTATTTTTTAATAAAATAATATAAAAATTGCTCTCAATAAGCAGAAGCCACAAAAGTAATGTTTGGTAAAATTGCTCTTAATATTTAAAATGATTATAATGGTTATAAATAGTGAAGAGAATAATTTTTATTTTTAATGTCATCAAATAGAGTAAGGTTATATTAGTCTTTTAAATTTTGGAGAGCACAAACTAGCTTCAAAAAGCACCCCATGAAAACTCTCAAGAGCACCTCCTGGCTCGCAAAAGCATACCAAACTAGGCCTTTGTCTTGGCTTGGTATTGCTGTGGCTTTTAAAAGTTGCTGAACTCTCTCGATTCTCTAAAAGCCACTCTAAAAAAGTCATAGTAGTATCATTTGGTAAAATAATATAAAAGTTGCTCTCAATAAGCAGAAGCCACAAAAGTAGTGTTTGGTAAAATTGCTCTTAATATCTAAAATGACTATAATGGTTATAAATACTAAAGAAAATAATTTCTATTTTTAATGTCATTAAATAAAATAATGTTATATTAGTCTTTTAAATTTTAGAGAGCACAAGTTTGTTCCGAAAAGCACCCTATGAAGGCTCCCGAGAGCACCCCCTTGCTCTCAAAAGCAAAGAACAAAAGCACTCCAGCTTTTCGGTTTACCAAACAGAAAAAATTGGCTTATATTTTTTATAAGTCAAAGCACCTCTTCGAAGAGCACTACCAAACTAAGCCTTAATTAGACTTGTATACTCATCAATTTTGTCCAAACTTGATTGTGGCAGTGATCGGCACAGCCTTTGGGCTGAACATACTCTTCCACATCCCAGTATGGTCAGGAGTTCTATTGACTGGCTGCAGCACTCTCTTGCTTCTGAGTCTGCAGAGGTTTGGGGTAATTTAGCTTTTCTAATATATATATTTGGCAGTGAAGATACTATAAAATCCAATAAGCCAGTCTAATTTTCATTGTACCATTTATGTATACTTTCAGTTTTCTCTTTTGTTGTTTTCTTAACTGTGGTTAGGGAGGTTAAAAGAAAAAAAAAATCAAGTTTTCAATGTATTTAATATATTAAAAAATTTGCTTTTTTTTTTTTTTCATTTCTTCATGATTTGTCGATTTATGAGCAGCACTAGGGTTAGAGAAAGTGATTCATCTTGTCCTGAAATGCATGGCCTGCACTCCAACTTTTACTATTTTCCATGCAACTGCTTGGTTATTATACTTTCTCTGTTTTAATTTATCTATTAATTTAGATAATTTGATTCATTCTCAAATCAATATATCTGGATACAATTATACTTAATTACTGTTTAATATCCACTTCAACGCTGCATAGAGATATCACTGATCCCCTACTAAATTAAATGTCAAAATTTTTAGGTGCTCTCTCTTCCTCTGATTTATTCATTATTTGTAACACCAATTTGTAAAAAAAATATTACGTAATTAGGAAAACAAATATGATTTTGTTTTTCTGAGAAATGCGTGCATCAATTAAGGAAACAAAAGGATTTTAAGAAATCAATGCATTAAATATATTAAAACTTTCATTTCTTTATTTAATTTTTAAGTAATGATTTTAGGGCACTCGTTAAAGTCTAGCCACTAAAGTTAGAATACTCGTAAGGGATGCGAATTATTTAAAATCCAATAATCATATAATTTTATTTTATTATGTTTTATTTTTTAATATTTGGATGATTTTCTAATATAAGTGTATAACCTAATTTAATATTTTTATAAATTATATAAATAAATAAAATTATATTTATTTATTTTAACTTGTTAAGTTACCTTTTATTACTTTAAAAATACATAAATTATGGTTTTTATTTTTTATTCTCTAATTTTTTAATGATTATTTAGTTAATCTTAATTATATAACTAATACTTAATAATATATGGTATAATTAGTTGTTGGTTTAATTATTCTGCAGGTCTTTATAATTTCACTCAATTTTTAATTATGTTCTTATAATTTAAAAATTTGTAATCAAGTCTTTATATTATATAAAATTTTTCAATTGAATCCCTGTCTGCATTAATCGTGACAAAAACGTAAAAATTAACGAAATACTCCTTGAATATTTCCTAATTCTGTCACCCTATCCTTCCCCACATGTAACAAGTGCACAATAAAACTAACTCCTCCTTCCCCAATCATCGCCTACCATCCTCTCTTCTAACCACAAAAACAGAGCCAACATCTCACATCTCCAAGCATAGCAAAACCACCAACTACTACATCCCAGAATCACTCTCAAAATCATCTCAGACCATGATTCCAAAACCCAAAAAAAAAAAAACAAAAAAAATAGATCAACCACAGCAACCACACTAAGTGACGGCCTAATGTTCAAAACCGTCCCACCAAAACTCAAAATGGCTGTCAGGTTTAGATTTGACCTAGCATACTCTTTGTCTAGTCCCCAGCAATCCTCCCCACGGCGTCGCCGACAACAAGTGATTGTCTACCACCAACTGCTCCCCACTTGCTGCTATGTTCACCATCAAGGGACATCGAGAGCATGTCGATGCCGTCCTGGATGGCCTGACCCATGTCAGCGAGGATGTTGGAGGCAAAGCATCCATCCATTGGCCAACAAACTTTATATGCCATGACGTGAGCCTATAGGGCCATCCTCGGGGGTCGTAGGGGCTAAAGTGGGCGATGGAAGTTGCAAAAAGATTTTTGGGGGAGAAAAGAAAATTTTAGTGTGCACCATAAATTGAGGACTTATGGTGTATATCTTTAAATCTCTGTTATTGGATGATGTGGTGCTTGGTGCACCATATTTGAGATAGTCCATCATAAAATGTACCCTACATATCAAACGTATTTATAAAGGAAAATAATTTCAGGGATTTGATTACAAAATTTTATTTAACCTAGATTACAAATTTTAAATTATAATGATCTAATGGAAAATTGAGTAAAAGTATAGAGACTTGTAGAATAATTAAACCATAGTTGTTAATTAGTATATATTATTAAACTTTTTTTTTTTTTGCATTTGGTAAATAATAATTAATACTCAATAGTGGATATCATTAGGTACTCTTCAATAGGGGTGTTCGCGGTTCGGTTTGGTTCGGTTTTGGAGGAAAAACCAACCGATCCAAACAATAAATTTTATTTCGATTCGGTTTGGTTTGGTTTGATTACAATTGAGAAACCGAACCAAACCAAACCAATTTAAATCGGTTTGGATTGGTTCGATTTTCGGTTTTTTAATAAAAATTTTTATAAAGTATAAAAAATAAATTTTATTTTGAGTAAACTAAAAGAATTAATCAATAATTACAAATTTAAAATATTGAATTAAGATATAATAAGAATATTTGAATAATTCTAGTATTATAATATTGTAGAATATATTTACATGTATATTTGTAAAAATATAGATATGGATAAGTAATATATAATATGTAATATATCTTATATGCATATATAATTATTAATGTATAATATATTATCGGTTTAGTTCAGTTTGGTTCGGTTTTAGAAATTAAAACCGAAAACCGAACCGATCTGATCGGTTTTTATAAAACAAGAACCAATTAAAACCAATTTATTTCGGTTTTAATCGGTTTTCGGTTTTTTTGGATCGGTTTTCGGTTTTAATTCGGTTTGGATCGGTTTTGAACACCCCTACTCTTCAACACAATTTTATTGATAATAACATGAAAATATAGACTTTGACTTTGGCAATGACAATTCTCTCCCTGCCCTTAAGATTATTTTTTCAAAGAGTAATGATAAAGGAAAGCATTTTTTATGACGCATACTAAAAATGTGAGAAAAATGACAAAAATACTTGGATGATGGATCCCATATAATTATTATTACTTTTATTCAAATTTTTTTTTAAATCCAAAAAGTTACCAACGTATTACTAGTATTTTCAGTAAAGTTACCAATATATTATACAATACCCTGGCAAATTTGCTGTTATATAATATGCTGGTAAATTTGTTCAAAACGTTAATAAATTTGCCCAAAACACATGTAACTTTGCTATTATACAATATGCAGGTAAATTTATCCAAAATACTGGTAATTTTGCTGAAAACGGTGGTAAAATACTAGTAACTTTCTGGACAAAAAAAAAAAATCCTGAGCAAAAGTAACAATGATCATGTAGGACCAATCATCCAAGCATTTTAATCATTTTACTCGCTTTTTCCATATATGTCGCGATTTTGTGCATTCACCAAACATTATTCCCTTTCAAAAGGTTAGTTATTTACATAATGTTGGGTATTTGGGCAGGTAAGGAAGCTGGAATTGCTGATATCAATGCTAGTTTTTGTAATTGCTGCATGTTTCATTGGGGAAATAAGCTACGTGAAACCCCCTGCTTCTGATGTAATAAGGGGAATGTTTGTGCCCGAACTCAAAGGTCAAGGAGCCACTGGCGATGCCATTGCCCTCTTGAGTTCCCTTATCAACCCGTACATATCCTCCCCCCTTTGGCCTTTACCTAAAACTTAATTTTGTCCATATCATTATCAACTAATTACTTCTATCTTTTCTTCTTATGGTTTTTCACTTCGATTATTAGCTTTGTTCCTATATTTTACTAGCTAGCTAAAATTTTGCTCATGACAAAATGCAGGCACAGCCTCTTCCTCCACTCTGCTCTCGTGCTGTCTAGAAAAGTACCCAGTTCCGTGCGTGGCATCAACGTAAGCCACTCACAAAATCTAACCATATAAGTTGCGCAGAGTTACCTAGTTGGGACTAACTTTTTTCTTAATTACTACGTATATACTCATCATATATTATATCTTCCTGTGTGCTTGATTATGCAGGATGCATGCAGATACTTTCTGATAGAGAGTGGGTTCGCGCTGTTTGTGGCATTTCTAATCAACGTTGCAGTAGTTTCTGTGTCGGGCACTGTTTGCTCAGCCACCAACCTTTCTGGAGAAAATAGTGATCACTGCAGCAATCTTACCGTTAACTCCGCTTCCTTCCTTCTCAAGGTTCCTAATTTATTTCACTGCATAAATTCCTAAAGTCCAATCATAAGCAATAAATTTAATCCTAATAAAGCACCGAGTAATGTCACACGAACATTTGATGTACATTGCTTGTAGAATGTGTTGGGACGATCCAGCTCAACCATTTATGGCATAGCACTGCTAGCCTCAGGACAAAGCTCCGCTATCACTGGAACCTGTGCAGGCCAGTACATCATGCAGGTCAATAGTCAATGCTCATTTGGGAATATCATTAATAAATACTATTTTGTAAACGGGTTTTGTTGAAGGATTTACTGAATTCTGGGTTGTTGTTTGGTTGGTGGTAATACAGGGCTTTTTAGACTTAAAGATGAAAAAATGGATTAGGAACTTGATGACTAGGACCATCGCCATAGCACCAAGTCTTATTTTCTCCATCATTGGTGGACCTTCTGGGGCTGGTCGCCTAATCGTCATCGCTTCGGTTTGTATATTCTACCATTTCTCATTCTTTCTTTCCTTTCGTCATAACTTACATCATATTATTATTATTATTATTATTATTATTGTGTGTGCTAACTTGTGCACTCACCCAATGAAAATTGTTTTTGCAGATGATGCTTTCTTTTGAGCTTCCGTTTGCTTTAATTCCACTCCTTAAGTTTAGCAGCAGCAATACCAAGATGGGACCTCACAAGAATTCTATCATAGTGAGTTGTCCTCTTCCCTTGTCAATATATATGCCACTTTAATTTTAGTCAAAGAATGACACAGTGGTCACTACTACTCACTAGCCATTTAATACTAAAGCAAGGTTTGAGATAATCTTAATTCAAAATTGAATTAAATGTAACAAAATTTTGTTGCAGATCATTATCATCTCATGGATCCTAGGCTTGGGGATCATCGCTATCAATGTGCACTACCTCGTTACTGCTTTCGTGGGGTGGCTAATCCATAGCAGTCTGCCAAAGGTGGCAAATGTGATCATCGGGATAATAGTGTTTCCTCTGATGGCAATCTATGTTGGCTCGGTTATCTACCTAACCATCAGAAAAGACACTGTTCAGACATTTATCGAGACCAAGAATGACCCGGCAATGCAAACCAACATGGAAAATGGCTTCATGAATCCTAATGGTGAGTTAGAGAGTCTGGATAGTTGATTCTCAAAATTTTTGATTGAAAGTGATTGTAACATTAAGACCTTAGAGAGTCCTCTCCTCGAGTCATCCCTCATGTGCAAATTGTATGTATTATAGTACTAAGGTGTAAGTTGTATCGTTTTAAATATATTGTGGAAGTCTGTAAGAAAACTAGTTTAGCGGAAGCTCCACGGTCAAGTGGCCTTGAGTAATGAGACCCTACTCATAAGTGGCAGTGCCAATTTCTCCCTCGAAGTCCAAGGCACAACTGAAGTGAAGATCTCACGCTCCGTACTCGTTGTATTGCAACCATGTTCTGTATGACTATCTGAATTGTGTTTTTCCTAACAGTCATTTTCTGTATGATTATATTCACAGTGCTCCTTTCTTCTGTTTGTTCTCCCCCAACATAGAGCTTCGCTTTTTCTCAAAATGTGAAACTGCTTTTCTATTTTTAAATTAGAGAATATAAGCTTTATATTCTCTAGAGCTTATCTGCAGACAAACACTGGACGCTTGCAAGAATCATAAAACAGATTACATCTTGTGTCCGTGAGACAAACCGCACAACGAAGACATAACCGAGTATAGTGGACTAGATCGTACAACGGCACAGGCAGTGGAGACACAAGTCACCATGATCTGGTCATTATTCATCCAAGTAATTAGTATTTTGTGAAATCTAGCAATACACGATTTGCGTCACTGATGACAATAAAAATTTCATGGTACGTGAAGTGCAGGGCCACAGGAAGAAAATAGAACAGTGGAACATCAAATGCTACTTATTTCCTTTAAGCAACACTTTCACAATCAACTGCAACCAATTACAGGATCTAGAAACTAGATAACTTTCTTGGCACATCCACCTAATTTCCTCTTCACAGCTGAGATCAATGACCAAATAAAATTGCACCATTCAAGTCCCAAAACTTACACCTACTCTCCTAATTAACCTAAACCAGAGTTAGTCCCTGATACAGGCCTCAACAATGGGTGATTGGTAGTGGGCTGCACATTACTAGGGGCGTTGAACATGGCATTTGAAGAAGCTGATTGAGATTGTTGTATCATAGATAGGGGCAATCTTTGCCCCAACCCAGACATAGAAGGTCTTGGGGCAAAGGACATGTGTGGATGAACTGGTTGGTTGTTGCCATACCCTGAGATGCTGGGCTGTGAGGGAGAAGCAGAGATCATTTGTTGCCTACTGTTGCCATTACTGTTAGCCATAGAAGGACCAACACCTGACGCATTCAATGGAGGTGTGGCTCCCCCAGTTCCAAGACGAGCTGATATAATGCGGGATCGTTCAGCAGCAAATCTCTGCCTCATCCTCTCAACTTGTTCACATTCTTTCATCAATAATGTTTCAATTTCTGCGAACTGCTTCAACTTCAATTCCAATCTCTTCAACTGTATATAACAGCAAGCCACCAAGAGAAGTTAAAACATCTAAGAATACTACTAATTCTGCACTGATTTTGAGTGGGTTCACATATACATGAATGCCATCCAGCAAGAAATGTACAGAGAAGAGATGCATATTCATATTTTAGTTGAACCAACAGGAGAAGTCAAAGAACAACAGCTATACCTGATGATTAATGATATTAGCACATAGCCTCTGAATTTCTCGTTCTTCATGATCAGCAAACAATTTAGCTTTCATGGCTGCAGCAGAGAGGCCTGCCTTAGCTGCATCTTGAACTTTCTCAGCAGATATTGGGGTTGTCCCACCTTCATTTTGAAGCCGTGAACCAAATACTTTTGCCTTATCATCTGAAATCAAAAGAAGCAATTCTCAAGAAGAAAACTACATACCGAATCTTAATGTAGGTTGGGCATTGATTGCTTATCAGCAACAGAAAAAGGCAGCAATCATTACTGACCATTATGATTATTTGAAATTGCAATTTCTCCACGAGGGCCAGCATCTCTACTATGTGTGCCTTCCAAATTTGTCCTTCATGAGTTTTTTTTTTGGGAGGGGGGGGGGGGGGGGGAAGTTAGGTTTGAGTGCAAAATTCATAAACTAGCAACCACAAAAGCAACAGTTCCTCTACCTGCCTGTACAAGTCTACAATAGGGACACGACAGACACAACTTAATAAAGTTGTCTTCCCTTCTTCTCTTAGGGGGTGTTTTAGGAAGGTTCAGTTCTACTGTATAAGATATTTTTAATAAAAGAATAAAATTTAATAGAAGAGGAAGGGGGGGGGGGGGAGAGGAGTACAAAAGCAGAAGATAAGATATCTGACAAAAAAACATAGAGAAACAACTAAGAAAAAAACACTGCATTTAAGAAAAGTGCATGTGCAATGACAGTCACATTCACCTATTATCATGTCCTGGTGTTTCCATTTGCGAAGTGCTGCCAGAATTATCCTCTAACAATACTGATAATGCTGCATGAGCACAAGTTGCAGCTACTCTTGGTCCAACCGCAGAGGCTAAAAAGGCAACCTATAGAATGCATCCACCAAACTCGATGTGTAAGAATCTCAGCACAATAATCCAGAACATATGACCACTGTAACTTGCTGTGAAATGCTGATACAGTAACCAGTTAGCCAGCACATCATCCTTTTAAGCATTTGTTAAGCAAGTGTGGTAATCAACAATTGCTCCTTCAAACAGAAGCATGCAACTTGAAGAAATGCATTTCTTGAATATACTTTTTACAAATAAACTTGATGAAATACGTTAACATGTTAGGTGTAGCACTGATAACCACATCCTAGTCTTACTGATAAATATTTTTTCAAGTGCATATCTTGATTAAGCAACAAACTTAGGCATATCATCAGAAGTCACCTACCAGAGCCATAACAGGATTTCCAGAATTTGCAAAAGGAAGCCTGCTGTCAGAATCTCTGCTTTGACGGACAGTTCCTGTGAGAACATGAATATCAAATGATCAAAACCATATCACGGCAAATAGGTTTAAAAAAGTATAAGACATACCTGCAGAATCTCCATTTAAGTAACCATGTGATCTTCCACCATCATTTCTATTCATCGCATTGGATGACAAAGGCATGCTTGAAACATTGATATTTTCCAATTTTCCGTCTTCCATTGGTAGACGAAGAAAATGAAGAATGCATTGTGCTTTTGACTTGGTTCCAACATGCTCAGCAATTTCATTCCAATTCTCATTGTAAATCTCCATTGCTTCAAGCAGCAGCAAAGTTTCTTGATCAGTCCAACTATCCCCATCTACCTCACCATAATCCCTTGAAGAATCCACCCTTATAAAATCTATACTTGAATGTCCGACGACAAATCTCCCATCATGGAGGCAATCAGCGCAAAGTAAAATATCAACCTGTAACATGAGATGCTATTACACATGAATGAAAAGGGCAGTCAAAGTTATTTTGCAGGCCACGTAGTTTAGACAAGGGCTATCATAATAGACCCATAGTTTACAAACTTTCAGTACCATCTAAAGGAGACGTATCTCTAGCAACAATATGGACTGAGCACTCAATATTATGGTAACACTCCACACTCATGCACAGTCATATGGTTTTATTCAATAACTGAATCACTTCCTAGTTCCTATTTGTCTTTTTGTCCATTATGTTACCTTATGACAAAAGCAATGGACAGTCACAGGACCCTTCATATATTTTTGGCGTTATTACATTTAAAACAATAAGCCAGTGTACCTCTTTTTGTGACTGATAGCATACAGCAGGAAGAGCACGAGAACAACAATTGCAATGATTTTCAGATAGATGCTCTCTTATTCTGTTGTCCAGATCAGTGACATCAGCATTGTGCATTATCAATGATGAATAAATTTCATCTGCTTTGAGCTTACACTTGGGCTTGTCAAATTTGATCAAACTATCTATGGATTTTAAAAACTCTGAAGGCACATGGACCTCTCCGCTTGCCTCCTCCTTCAGGCAGGACGCATCATTCCAAGGCTCTTGACTTGGCACCCGGGCACAGTAATTGATGATCCCCCAGTGATCAAGGAACCGGACAATCCGAGCTAAATCTTCTTTATCAACCCCAACCAACAATCCCTGACAATCAGAGACCGTAATCCTCTTCGCAGGGTCCTCCATGTATAGTGCAACAATATAGTTCCTACACTCCATGTACTTCTCCGGGGTATGATCCAGCGATTTCCCAGAAAAGAAATGCGGCACTGCTTGTCTCTCAAGTCTATGCACCGAGGCTGGCGAAAACCAATCTGCTTGTACGTAGAAATCCCAAATTACCATCAACTCAAATTGGTCAAACTTCAAAAGGGAAGTCTTAAAATCTCAAGGACAATACTAAACCTGAGTATTGACTAATCTCCAAAAACGGAAATAGCAAGAACAACTGTTGGGGGGCCTAACAAATGATGTAAGCGTTTTCCAAAACCATGTATGTAACTGACCATTTATTAAATTTATCCTCGCAGGAAAATGCCAAACAATTCAAAGAGCAAACCAAACTAAACCAAAACGTTCCAACGTCACGCATTAATTTAAAGTGAAAACACGACACACTGTTATGGTAACCCTATAAAGTACAAACTTTGATAACGCCATGCCCATTTTCATTTGCAAACAAACAAACAACAGTAAAGCGCGCCAGCAGCACAAGAGAGAGGAGAACCTGAATGCATTGGGAGAACAAGAACCCTATTTCCAAAGCGCTTAACAACGCCGCGGCCTTCCAAAACGGGCGGAGGTGTGACGACGAAAGCGGAATTGGTGCCGGCGCCATCGCGATCGACGGCGGGGCTATCGGCGGGGACGGTGGGGAGGGCCTGGAGCTGGCCATGGGAGACATTCTCGAGAAAGGGAGGGTTGTTGTTGTGGAGGTGTTGGTGGGCCTTGGCGTCGCCGGAGAGGGTGGCGCGCTCGAGGGCAAGGATTGACGCAACGGAGGAGTGGGGGCGGTTGACGGAGCGCTTGAGGACGGTGGGGAAGTGGGAAATCTGGAAGGCTTGGTCGGAGAGGAGCTCGATCTCGTTGTGGTGAGGTTGGGAAGTGGAAGCGGATTGGAGATTAGGGTGAAGGGTTTGGTCCTCGGAATCGTCGTCGTGGTCTTCGTCGGCGTCGGCATTGGCATTGGGGTTTTCTTCTTCCTCTTCGTCGTGGTGGTGGCGGTGGTGGGGCTTGTGGTGGCGCGTGCTGATTTGCGATTCCCTCTTTCGCTTCCTCCATTTGGTGCGGTTCTCTGCCACAAATTATTTTTATAAAAATAATTAATCATAATGGGGAAAAAGGAAATTGAGAATACCTAGATAAGGAACTGGAAGCATAGGTAGGGATGGCATTGGAGGGAGAGGGAGAGGGAGAGGGAGAAGGAGAAGGAAGTGAGGGTTTAAGAGAATTGAATTAGTACCTGAAGGGGAAGAAGCTGGCATGGCAACAAAGAAGAAAAGGGTTTAAGAGAGAGAGAGAGAGAGAGAGAGAAAGGGGGGAAAATTTGGATTGTGGGGTCGTTGATTGGCGCAAAGAATATGGGGGATGAGGGAGATTATTGTTGGGATTGGAGGGTATCCCGCGTTCTCTCTCTCTCTCTCTCTCTCTCTCAGCTGGCCTGTCTGTGTCTCTGAGCGTGTGAGGCAAAGCTGGTTCGGGTTAGAGCCTTTTGGGTTTGTGTTGACGTACACCTCCTGCGGGTGGATGGATATTACCGCAGCCACGATGCGAGGTTCCCAGTTCTACTCGCAATTCTGGCGGGTCTGCTTCCATCAGCTGAGTGACACAAACGCCGCTTTCCCATTTGGAGGTGCCGAACACGCGACACTTCACATCCCCTTATCCTTCCAATTTTTTTTTTCCTATTCTGAAGAAAAAAAAAACCTCATCCCGTATACTTACCGCCGATATGTGCTACGTCTGTGCCTTTGTTGGTGTTTCTTTTTTTTTTTTTAATTAATTAACTAGTTTAATCCCTATGCGGTAGAATTGTCTATATAAAATATAAAATTAAGTATATATGAAATTATTTTAATATTAATAAAAATATAATAACAGGCTAATACATTAAAGATTATGATTATGATTATATCAATAAATATTAACAAAACAATTTAATCAAAAATAACATATGAATTTAGAATAGAAAGTTTTTAAAATTAATGAAGATAAATTTAACCGTAAGTAGAAGGAGTGCATATGAATTTATTGCATAGACTTGTACATTGTACAACTATGAAAATATAAACTGTGAGGTACATGGATGTTAACCCTTATGTGCATGATGAACAAGAAGTTATACAGTGTTAATACATGTTCTGACATTAAAAACATACATAAATATAGTTTATTAATTTATATTTAGTTTTAATTATTAATAATTATATTATATATTAATTATTTTCGGTATAATTTATATCTTTACACTAGATGTGTAGTACATATTTAATATTATCCATTTGAGAAAAATCAAATCTATGGCTTTTTTTTTGTAATTAAAATACCTTATGTTATTTAAGAAATTTATAAAATTTTTCATCTCTTTACTTTTAGAGCCATTAAATCCTATGACATTTTTATTAATAAAAAGTAAACAATATTGCATATTGAATATTCAAATATGTAATCTTATAAATATAAATATGTGATATAAATCTATAATTTGAGTGTTATAAGATTAAAAAAAATTAATTAGTAATAATTTAAATCGCTAATTAAAAAGCTAAATTGATATAATTTTATAATGTGCTATAAGTTTTAAAGTTTAAATATTTAATTTTAAATTTGATTTTAATTGTTAATAAATATAATATATATTAATTATTATTTGTACAATTTATATATTTATTATCATCTCAAAATATAATTTTTATGTTTACATAATCTTGTATAATATATTTTTAGTATCACCTATTTAAAGTGTCTATATTCATTACAAAATCACTTTATGATTTTTTTTATTAATGTAATAATATATAATTAAATATTTATATATATAAAAAATTATTGATAGTATATCAAAAGTAATCTCTTATTCCTTTTATAACGCTCTTAATCCCCCCCTAAAAAAGGCTGAAATTATCTTTATTCTTTTTCTGGCCAATATCTTTATTTGAGTTTGCAATGGTGAAAAGGGGCAATGGGAAGGAAACAGACACCACAGATCTCTTTCTTTCTTTCTTTCTATTACATGGACATCATAGATCTTCAATGAATAGGCTCAGTGTATAGTTTTCAAGCCCAAGAGAAACAAATTGAATAACGAGTATTTGCCGAAAACAAAAACAATTTTGGTATTAAGGGCTAGGGATGAAAATAGGTCAGGTCAGGCCTGTATCATAATTATTAGGTTTGAGTTTGACCTGTTACTTGTTAAAAGCTTTATTTTTTATCTAGCCTGGCCTATTTGGGTGGCCTGTCCTGACCTAAACCCTGTTAACAAAGCCTATTGTAAAAAAAACACTCTTAATAGGCCATCAGGCTTAAGTCAGCATGTTAGCCTAAACAGGCCCAAGCATTTGATGTAACGTCCTCCTCTGTACAGTATTATGCTTAAGTCATAGTACTACACTCTGGAGTTGTTACTGTTACTTGAGCAGACCTTATCTGACAGCAACTTCAATCATCTTTGAAACTTCTCGAACTATCTGGAGATAAAATGGAAACAAGAGTGAGAATTTTAAATTCTTAGTAGGATTCACTAAGAAATTTAAATCAGGTAATAAATCGTTATTATCTCCAGCTGCTTCGATTTATTATGAAAAAGGTGGATATATTATATAAACTGTTTAATTTTATAGTTCGAAAACATGTTATTCGAAGCAGAGTCCATTTTATTCATACACTTGTCATTTTGGTGAGCTAATACAAAATCAATTCATGAATTATACTATGAATAATAACTGAAACGTATTAAAATATAATAATACCAATATACTGAAAATATAAAATCTGCACATACCTTTACTTGTACTTGAATTTATGCAGATACATATAATTTTCTTTTCTTCCTTTATCTTCCTTTATTTGTTATATACATTTCAGAGTACGATCACCATGTCATACTCCGTAGGGGTGTGATCAACATGTCACACACCTTAGGAATATGTTCATTCTGCCACGACCCAGAGTATGATCGCCATGTCATACTCCACCGGGGTTTGATCGCCATGTCACATTCCTTAGGGTATGGGATCATGATCGCCATGTCATATTCCTTAGGGTATGGGATCATTATACCATATTCCAGAGTATAATCACCCTGTCATACCACATCAGAACGTGATCACCATGTCACATTCTTTCGAAATATGGACTCATCATCATATCTTTTATCATAGAATCTTTATTATAGCTTTCATCATAATCATGAATGCATATGTATCAAAGTGTATTTCATAACCTATGCATAGGCTTTGCCGAAATTTCGGCAGCTTGACGGATCAAGTCCTCGTTTCCATGAATAGTACCAAGTTACCAGTACAATCAATCAAGTATTCAAAGCAATATGGGACATCAAGTATATAATCACAATATCAATCATCAAAATCAAGACAAGCATCAACAGAGTTTTCTGCTTACTGCACCCTCTTCTACCCGAATTTTGCAAAATTCACCTTTACTCCTATTCAACTCATTTAAACCTGAATTTTGAATATATTATAGCTCTATGTGTCTAGTTTTCAACCCTTTTAGTCCCATCTCATTTTAATTTGTATAGCTCAAGTTATTTGTATTTACCTCAGACTGCCCTATACTTAGCCAGAATTACACTCTTATAAGTGAAAATTCACAAAAAATAGGAATTTAGGTGAAATCATATGAAATTTATACCAAATTAAAGTTAACAGAACAAGCTTTTAGATGAAATAAGTTTCATATCATTTGTATCAGTATATCTTAAGATATAAGCCCCGTAAATTGATCCTACTGGCCTACCCTATTCCAGCCCAGTTTAAACTTAAGACAATTTTATTGATGTGTTAGGAATAAATGGCAACGAGTCTGACTCTGAAATTTTTATGGGATGTTTCCTTACATGTTAGCTTTCAAACAGCTTTAGTTGTACTCAATATAAAGTTGTGTAGAGTGAGTTACACCCTTCTCAACTCATATTGCCCAAATGAGAATCCAAATTCCTGGGTCAAATTTCAAAAATTCATAACTAATTTTATACTAATCCATTGACCTTATATTTTATATGGTTGGAAAGTCCTAGATGTCTAATTTCACATAAAAATAGATTCATCAAGTTTTGATGGTTAGATTTTCATCCGTACAAGATGGAAATACGGATGCCGTAGGGTTTTCACCCAACAATTCTTTGATTCATTCTATCTTCAAGTTCTTTCATTCCAATTTCAATTCTAATCACAACATACATGTAAAATTAACAATAATCTATCATCATCACTCCAAATCATATCAGTATCATGAGAGAAATAGAACTCCCACATAGCCCCCAAATCAAAGAAGACAAGAAGAAGAGCTGGATTCCTACCTCTCTAAGGTGAAATCTTGTTGAATTGGTGTCTTGTATTGAAGAAACTTTTGATGAAACTTGAAGAGGTGATGAAGATGGAGTGAAGATGAGTATGAATAGAAGAGAAATGAAAAGAGGTATGCCCCTTTAGATGGCCGAATGGGTCAAGAGAAAAAAAGGGAATTAATCACAAACTTTTGAACCAAATCTCATATGATTGGTGGATGTGTGTTGGTCATTCAACTTGACTTGGCAGCATTGCGCCATTTGCATGAATAATTTGGCTGAATCTTGGCCATCCATCCTAGTGTTCTCACAGTATAATTTCTATTGATCCGGTTTCGACAGTTTAAAATACCAAAATCTTACCAATTTCTTTTAAATTGGTAAACCGATTTTTAGAAAAATCCTATAAGCTTTCCTATTGTTCCTAATCTAATTTTCGAAATTTTAATCCGTCTAAATCACTTTTAATTAGATTTAAGTGAATATTAAATTGAATCCTAATTAATCACAATTATTCGATAAAAATCGAACAACTTGTTTAAAAAAAAAAGGGTAAAATTTTTCGGATGTTACATTTGAACATGCTATAAACAAACCTTAATCAGGTCTTTACAATCACCACTAAAAATTTACTAAAATATAAATATTAAATGATAAAAATAATATATTATCACCTATACTATGCCACCAAACCACCTTAGATCATCACTTTCTTTACTTTGAACTCTATCATGATATATAAGAACTCAAATGGAGACTAGTGTAGATTTAAGAAATATAGAACATAAAATAGTACCAAATGATATGTAAGCATGTGAGGAAACACAGTTATCTTACAGAGGCCATAAGAGAAAATAATATTTTGAGTACATGGTCAAAACTTCATTTGATACTTATATACTACACAAGTTTAGTCAAAACCTTTGGCTACCTTCCTAGGGAACTAGTTTCAAATATCAAACAACATCGAACTTGATAGGGTAGATCATATAACTTCCATAGATTACACTCAAGCTGCAGCTACAATATTTAAACTTAGCTCAATGGCACTATCTAGATCTTTGAAGCCATACAAATTTGTATATGTTGATCTATTAAATCAAATATTAAAAGATCACAGAGTATGAGCAAAAGCTTTTTACTTATAAGCTATGAATCGATCCCAAATGAGAAAGATGGTTATTTTCCTGGCTAAGAAGAAAGTTCTAGGGTTGTAACTCACATTTTCTTTCAATTCAGTAAAGCTATTTACTTTTTTCATAAGCTCAGCTCTGGGTATGAAAGCTCGCAAACCCTGCACGGCCAAATTTAAGAAGCAGGAAACATCTATCCAGGTGCTACATGAAGATAACTATTATGGTCAATGGTATGGACCTCAATCCTCATTAGCAGGCCCTAGTATTCCACTCTGTAATTCTAACCTCTGTAGGTTCATTGAGTTGTTTTATCTACCCAAAACATTAAAAATAGAAGATTTAAATCTCATAAGCAAGAGAAGCTGTAATTAAACTTCACAAGGTTTAAATTTGCTAAAAGAAGATAATCTGTCATTCATAAGATCATGTACATCAATTTTGTTATTTATTTCCTTATTGACTATAATTTTAGTATAAATATTATGCATCATTTTGCCTCCTTTTCATATGTAATAATCAACTCTACAACCAAAGTAGTCAAGAGAACTATTGAACCCAACTCACAAATTCTATACATGGAAGTTGCAATTAATGCTAAACTAAACATAGGGATGGAGAATATAGGAACAAGAGAAAAAGAGAAACCTGCCTTACTCAATGCCAAGCAATTTGGCGAAAGAGCCTTCTGATAGAAAGCAATGGCCTGCCACTACCCACTAAATGTTCTACCTAGAACCTCAATAAACAAAATGGTTCCAGTCTCTTATTAAAGTCACCTATTTTTTTGTTTGTATTCTCTTATTAAAGTCGCCTTTTTTTTTTTTGGTCTGAGATTAAAGTCACCTCAAAATACTTGTTGTGCGTTTGCAAAATCCGGTTAAGTATCTACATAGGCCTTACCATGTGCATTCAAACTCAAATCACTTTCCAACACATACATTTGCAAAAATCACTTCAAGTCATTGACAACTAACCTGATTTGAGTGAAGGTCCCGGGGTTGTGGTGTGCTAGGGGAGGGGAAGGCGGTGGCAAAGCTAGATGTGGCAGTGGAAGTGGACGTGGCATCGCGGAGCTGAACATAGTGGCGACGGACCTAGACATGGAGTGACGATGCAGTAGTGGCTGAGTTAGAAGCGATGTGGAGGAAGAACGTTGGGGACGGTAGCTATCTCAGGAGTATATGGTGGCAATCTAATCTAAAGAAGAGGTTGGGACGGCTGCTGAAGTGGGGACCGACGCAGTTGTTGTTGACTTGCTAAGGCGGATGCGTCACGCGTGGAGGTGGGGCGGCGGTGAGATCTGAGGAAGAATGATGAATAGTAGCTTTGGCTTAAGGGCCAAGGGGATTACTATGTTTGATTTTCTATGATACGGTTTCACACTTTCACTTCTATTGTGACTTGTGATACTGACACCAGTGAAGGGATACGGTGATACCATAAAAACAAGTAATCAATAAATATATTGATATGCGCTAATAGATATAGGAGCAAAGCTTGGCTTAATGGTAGTATATGTTAAACAGGCCTTAAAAAAGGCCTAAGCCTTATTTATTTATTTATTTATTAAAGAGGCCAATCTAGGCCGCAGGCTCCGGCAAGTCGCCTGGCTGTTTCCATCCCTAAATTAAGGGACAAAGCAGCAACGGTGACCCGACCGGTCGGATGTAACCGTTACCTCCTCCCTCCCACTCCCACCCTGTCGGAACACCTCCTCACCTGAGAGGCTACCCCGAGAGAGAGAGAGAGAGAGTAACATCGAATCGAAGCGCATGCACTCGTTGAATTTGAGACCCATCCCTCTGAATCAGAATCTGATGAAGCCAAAGAGATCCCCAAGAGTAAAAGCGGCGGCGACACCTCCCTCAATGCCCCCAACTCCGCAAACCCAAACCGTCCACAAAACCCGCCGCTCCATCATCAAACCACCAACGACAACGGCCATTCTCAAATCCCTTCATTCTTCTTCAGAACCCAAACCCAAACCCAATCCCCCCAAGTGCGAGTGCGAGTGCGAGTGCGAGTGCGAGTGGGTCCCCCTCAATCTCACCCGCGAAGAGCTCTCCCTCCCACTCACCTTCCCCACCGGCCAAACCTTCCGCTGGAAAAACACCGCTCCCCAACAATACACCGGCGTCGTCGGTTCCCACCTCCTCTCCCTCAAGCACCTCCAAAACGGCGACGTCTCCTACTGCCTCCACCGCACCCACTCTCACCAACACGCCACGGCCGCCCTTCTCGATTTCCTAAACGCCGCCGTTTCCCTCGCCGACGTCTGGAAGGCCTTCTCCGCCTCCGATGCCAGGTTCGCCGAGCTCTCGCAGCACCTCGCCGGCGCACGGGTGCTCCGGCAGGACCCTTTCGAGTGCTTGATTCAGTTCCTTTGTTCCTCCAACAATAACATTGGTAGGATCACCAAGATGGTGGATTATGTTTCCTCTCTGGGGACTTACTTGGGCACGGTTGAGGGTTTCAAGTTCCATGCTTTCCCTACTTTGGAGCAGCTTTCGTTGGTCTCAGATGAAGAGCTTAGAAAAGCTGGTTTTGGTTACAGGTTGGTTGGTTTATATATTTTTACAATTTGGTTTCTGTTATGAATAAAGATGCTGAATTTTGTTTTGTTGTTGTTATAGGGCTAAGTACATAGTTGGCACGGTGAATGCTTTGCAATCGAAGCCTGGTGGAGGGGAGGAATGGCTTAGGTCTCTGCGTAAGTTGGATCTTCCAGATGTTATATGTGCACTTTGTACATTGCCTGGAGTGGGTCCTAAAGTGGCTGCTTGCATTGCTCTCTTCTCACTTGATCAGCACCATGCCATTCCTGTTGATACCCATGTCTGGCAGGTTAGCTAGCTATTTACTTTCACCAGCAAGTACTTGTTGTAGTTGAAACTTGTCAGCATATTGTTTCATGTTGTTGTCCATGCACAATGTCTTTTAGCTGTTGTTTCAGCTTGACTTATTTTTTTATTAAAATGAGGTGCTGAAATGTGAAATGGATAGGAACAGATTTGGATATATGTGAGAAGGCAAATGTGAAAGAGAAAGTTTGGGTTTGTCTATAAATATTATCATTCAGGGAATAAGTTATCTGTAAATTTGATTGTGGCTGTAGGAGGATTCCTGATCCTCCTCTTTGTGATTTATACTTTCTTAATTGAATTTTTCGTTTATTCGGAAAAATATATATCACTTATGCTTTACATTTTTAAACTTGGGTAAGATTGCTATGAAGTATCTCTTACCTGAGCTTGCAGGTTCCCGGTTGACGCCAAAGCTCTGCTATCGTGTTGCAGAGGCTTTTGTAACCAAATATGGTAAATATGCTGGCTGGGCTCAAACTCTTCTATTCATAGCTGAATTACCTTCACAAAAGGCCCTCCTACCTTCACATTTGTGGACTATTGAGCAGCGCGGTCATGCAAAGAAAGAAGATAGTGAAGAAGAAGTTGGTTAGAGAAGCAATTGTAGTCTTCCAATCCTGGTCTTATAAATGAGGCATTCAACATCCAGCATTCTGGCTTCGGCAACAGCAGTTATTTGAAAGATTTACATTTTCTTTTCCCAACTAGAGTGAGAATTACAGATGGTGTGGCTCTCAGAATATAAATGCGCGAGACTTAGATGAGACAAGTTGCTGTTGAGAATTTATGAGATAGAACATGCATGGTGATATATCACACTGCCGGATGGAGGATGATGCCTTAATTGCTAGAGGCAGATTATTCTAGTATAGATACTGTAAACTGCTCTTTATTTAGCCTTTCGCATTTATTACTAGCTTCATAGTGATCTCTTGTAATTGATATTCTGCATCTCATTCATTAGAAAAGAAAAAGGAATGATTTCTTTCACTTGCTTCTTGACATCATCAGATTCGGGATTTTGCTTTCGACGTAAATAAATACTTCCTGTCTTCCCCTAGTTGATTATTTACTTTGATTTTAGCTCCTGCAGATTAGAAGACTTGCCTTATGCTATCTTTTGGTTCATATAGCTTAAGCTGTGAGAAAAGAACTGTGGGGTTTTGCTGCAATTTATGAACATGTCCTTTCATTCTCTGTATGTATAAATGAACATGCTTTCGCTTGACGTATTCTTTTGTCCGATGAATGTTGATGTTGCACATATGAACTTTATCTAGTGGCATGGATATATAAATTTTAAAGTCTTTGACGCTTACTCCTTGATGTCTTTACTCTGAATCATCGAATGTATGACATTAAGTGGTATCAAGCATTTTTCTTTGTTACTTGTTATGAGCTACGTCATGGGTACTATGATGTTTTCACCATTACTTTTCGTTCTTTTTGTATTTTTTTAGCTCATTCCCTGTGCTTCAAATAGTACTTTTAAGTCCATGCTTCCTGTTTCATATTTTAACTCCTTGAACACTGGATTTTCTCCCATGCACTACTAAGTAGTTTTATTATCTTGATTATGATCAAATACTAACTCTATGTTTGAGTCTTATATAAAACCTCAACTTCTGTTTGATTGCTCTAATTTATATTGTGATAAGCAGTTAAGGATGACAAGTATCGTCTGCAAAGAGAAAGGCTCTTTGTTCGAAAGGGCAATTGACAAAGATATTGAATATTTCTCACAACTAATCACAATTTGTTTGTTTGCCTATAAATTGACCACCGTTGTATATTGTGGGATGAATATCTAAATTTGTATCCAAGATACATGCACACACACACACACACACACACACGCGCACACACGCACGCACACAGATACAGATACAGGGCCATGCAAACATATATCTTTCTTTTAGCTGTACCTCCAATCTCCCGAAAGCAGAACATCTTATGATATTTGTTGTTTCCTATATAAGTATGATTGAAGATAGACCATTCATCTTTACTCATGATTTGCTATCCTTCACGAGATGTAGACTGTGTCTATAGTAATCCCTAGTGGGTTCCCAGTTTCTTCTTCAAGTAGAACTAGCAGGTTCCCAGTAGATTGTAGGAGGGATCGGGGTATATGATACCTGAATGAAAAAAGTTACAGCTGTGAGTAAATACAATCTTTACGTCCAATAGATTGGACTAATTATATAATTACATAGTTATGTGAATAATGTAAAACCAAAACTTCAAAGCATGAAGAAAATTAGAAAATCTACTATAATCATTATTCCTTTGTTTTTATGATATGTTTTTGTTGGGTTTTGTCAAAAATTATTGGGAAGTAGGAACATGAAGGAATATATATAAAGAATTGTGGCATGGAAACTTACCATCTTTGTGAAGAATTCCCCTTTGGCGTGTGAAAAGATACCCAATATCGGCCAATACCTTGGCCATTAACCCAAGCTGCTCCCTTTCCCATAGAACCAAGGTTAAGCACGACAGGATCGTTGCCTGCGGGTGCGGCGAATGTCGTCTGTCAATCAGCAAGGAAATGAAATTAGTGTAGTGTAGTGTTGAAATAATAGATTTATAGCCGAATGCTGAGCAGTTGTGATGGCGTGAAGTAAAAAGCCTTAAGCCTTAGGCCTTCACATATTTAGTTTGGATTTCCTCCAAGATTACATATGCACTGTAGAGGACAAATAATGGCACGGAACTTTAACGATGATAATATACCTGATACCATGTGAGTGGTTTCATAGAGCTTTGAAAGCTTTCCCACTCAACTTTACTTGATCCACTAGCTGTATAGATTTGCAATTTTTCTCCTGACAGTCCAACCTTCATTAAGAAATTTAACATCAGCATGCAGTGAACATAGTTTAAATTTAATGATTAGCCATCAGGGCCGACAGTTCAAACACATATCTACCTCTTATAATTTAAATTCTAAGCGGCAGATAATTGTTTGTAAATATGTTAAAATATCATACAGGGGTTGACTAAACAGAAATTTGTTTGAAGAGGAAAAGTTGTAGGAAAAGAAATGCTAAACTAGATTCTGAGAATAGTATGCCAAGATGGTTTACGATCGAAGAAACATAATTGAGATCTCATTTAACTGCAGTCTACTAAGTCAAAATCTCATAGCATAGAGACAATCACCTGATATCCCCATGCTTGATTAGTGAAATCTCTGCCTTGAACTTTCACCATACGCAAACCAGCAACTCTGCGCTCTAGATATGCTCCTGAGTTCTTCATGCAGAAATAAATGCACATTTCATGCCAATCAAATATCCTTCTTTGGCTATCATATTGTCTAATATTTATCTTGTGTGATTTTAAACAAACTTTGTTAAAAGCTGGCGTATGCCTGGCAAACATCTTTTCATAGTAAAGGGTCCTCACCATAATTAAGTCCTTAGTCTTTACTGTGATATTGAATCTTGGTAGAAGCATATCAAATGAAATAACCATGCATCATACCCGGTACTTCATTCTTAGAACTGACAAATGCTCATGAGCATTAATTCAATATGTGGCATTTTTCATTTATCGTTGATGATGAATGAAAAGAAGCGTTAACAATTGAGACAGTTACCGGCAATCCAACTGTTGCACTTAGTAATGAAACGTTGCTCATCCCATTTCTCAGATTGACTTTGTACTCCGTGATGAAAGATTTACTGTCGTGACTTCCGTGTGCAGAGCCTAGAGTTGATTACATATTTACATGTATAAACCTAAATGTTAGTGTCTCAAATTGTAGTATGAAATACAAATTAAAGCAATTGGTGTACAATGTTTCGAATATGAAAGAAAAATGTGTATGATCTAAAGTGATTCTTGTGAAATAGCCAAGTCAGTGACAGTGTTGCGACTATTACTTATATCCAACAAAGAGAGAAGAGAGGGGGGGGGGTGGAATTTCCTTAAATCCAATGATATGGAGTTCTCAGGGGTGAGATTTAAAGCTTGCCTACTAAAACTCCATTGATGAACGCATGCAGAACATGTCCTTCGCTTAACACACTAAGCACAGATTGAGCATTAGGAGAGTTGTCATAAATCCTATACGAGCAAGATGTCAACAAATTAGCATCTCAGTAAAGAATATAGTATCTATGATATAGCAAAAATCTTTAAGTGCAGCTGCCATTAACTACTTATGTTGCTATTTTACCTGAAAGTGTACCATAGATAGTCAGATGTATCTTTTACCGTGCTGATTTGGTCTAACAGTGTATTTGCTCTTAATGAAGTATCATCAAAGTTAGGGATGGCTTCTGTGTACTCTTTCCATTTTTCAGCTGAATTGAACTGTAACTGTGGTTTCGTTGCTCTGGCATTGTCTTGTGTGCTTACCTTCAAGAGCAACATAAAAATGAGAGGTTTCTTTGGCTAATTACATTAAATTAATGCAAAGAATAATGGCCAAAGGAAGATGGATAGAAACTGAGGAGTAGAAGTGCTTTCTAAAAATTAATGGAATAGAATCATTGAGCATCATTTGATCTTTTACCTTGGCGGTGTTGAAGGCTACATTCTTACAGCCTGGTAGAATACTGATTGATCTTGGGGGCAATAGATATGGAATATTTTGAAATTGGATTGTGACATCCCTGCCATCACTGTTTTCCAGGAAGGCAGCACATTCTGTTGAGCTCCTTTTGAAAACATAAGCCTGAAGAAGAAGGGTGGCAAATGATTTTGTTTTAAGAGATTCAGCTTTTAGAGAGTATGCTATGAATTCATTGATTGTAACACTAATACTAGTGTATTTCATAAAAGCTTACTTCTTGCTGCGCACCCAATCTGAACATGGTTTGAGTCCCATAAAGTAAAGCTTGTGAACATGACTTGATTGCAGCATGTAGCTCCTTAAGATGGCCCCATTTTGGTTGCCTAACCAAGCCTGGATACATTAATATTGATATAGTCAATCAAGACCCAAAAAATAGAAGATATCTGCAATTAGGTAAATGGATAAATAAAAGAAGCATACCATATTCATCCAGCGGAGCTTCATCATAGTAAGCCGTTGTTACATAAGCAGATGCCATTCTGTCGAAATTGGTTCCTCCATGGTACTGCATCAAATTCATATTGCTTGAGTTTTTACGCCAAAAGATGTTGTCGTATTACAGCTAAGGTATTAGACAGTGATGATACCATGTAGTAATTGACATAGCTTCCGTTTTTTGCAATGAACAAGGCAACATTATACGCAATGTCTTCAGCTGACCTTATGTACGGCTCTCCGCCAAAGGCTTGATAGCTTCAAATTTCAACACGAAATGAATGGCATTTGTCTAGTTAAGAGACTTTGATTGTTGAAAAAATGACATGTAAATTGTAATAAAATATTCCACAAGAACATACGAACTAGTCCAATTCTCTGTCCACAACGAAGGCTTGTTAGGCGAGTTAGGCCCCTTGAATGTTGTCCCACACTGCATACCATTGCAAGTGTTGATCTGCGGATTACAATACTCCATTAATAGATGTTATAGTGGCCCAAAAAAAGTTAATAGGAGTTATAGGATTCTAACTAAGTATGTGTTACGAATCAAGGGTTGGGCTTGATAAGAAAACTTCTGATTAAATCTATATAACTTCATCTGTTCCATTTTAAATTAGAATAATGATTTTTGCACGACATTTTCTTGGGCAAAAATTCATATCTCTATACAAGGCTATTAGCTTAGTGACCCTTGAACTTGTATGAAGCACAAGATAGTAGAGTGAGAAATTCTTCGTATTTGTTACTTGGAACATTCTGATAAATCCGTTAAAAGGAAAATAGATACTAACCACTGGATTAGGAGCATCAACTTGCTTGCACATTGCCCAAGGCACCCCAGTTTGGAGTCCCACGGCCATTTGAGCAGCCCAACGAACATAGGACGTTCCTTGCTCGTGAAACGCCCCTTCAACATTACCATATTCATTCTCAATCTAAATGGACCATGAACCATTTATAAATTAATCACAAAAAAAAAAAGATCATATTGGTATATATAATTGGCAAGTCGTTGTTGTTGACGTAAAGTTTAAACCTGCGATAGTATGATAGGCCCTCCTTGAGAAGCGTAAAGGTTGGCTGATTTCATCATGTTGACTATTTTGGTAGTGAACCTTTGCATGTAAAACTGCCATTAATGATACCCAAAAAAAAAACAGTTATGAATGTCCTTACTTCAATTAAGATTTGGCTCGCTCCTCTAAAGTGTGAAATGGAATGTATAGAAAGAAAATTCTGTCTTAAGCTCAAATTATAGTGTGGAATGGAATGTAAGCTCAAATTATAGTAAATAGAAAGAAGGAAGGGAAAATAAAAAATAAAGAGCTGGTACCTTGAATTGCTTGTTATCAGTTCTAAAAACAATACCCGGAATATCATGTAACCATATCGGTAGACCGCTGCAGCAGCAAAACGACGAGTCAACATTTTCGAATACGTAATTATTATCATATATACATCCATCTTGGTACCATTGAAGTCCCCAAAATAACTTCAACGAAACCAGAAAATTTGTTAGCAAGTAATAGCTGGAAAGGAGTCCTACCCGTAAGTGCATTCACTCTCAATGTACGGTCCAATTCGGAGGGTCACATATAAGCCTTGTGCTTGAATTTCCTTAATAAATGTCACTAGGTCACGCCTTCCACTAAAGTCATACTGCAAAACAAGTTAAAAAAAAACAAAAACACAATCATCATTCTATTTGTAAATAATGAACACAAGAACAAAATAGAAGAGGGGGGGGGGGGGAACAGAAAATTAATATGATAGACTAGTTTGAGGTCACCTGTCCCTGTTGAGGCTCGTGAAGGTTCCAAAACACGTAAGTTTGTATGACATCTAATCCTCCTTCCTTAGCTTTTGCAATTAAACTGGTCCACATCTGTTAAAATTGAAAACAAATTGAAATTCACAATTTAGAGGTGCGTGTCCCTTTCTTCATGTGGCTCTTACGCTTCAGACACATAATTGTTCTACCCCAAAGCATTTCTGGCTTCATTTGAATTTAAGTGATCTTAACTTTGAGAAAATTACCATGTAATTTTCTGTATTTTACAGTTATTATTATTATTATTATTATTATTATTATTATATATAAACGCCCTTTTAATGTAAAAATTTATATTATTTTTCCCACTCACCAAAATCGCTACAAATAATCTCATTTATATTCATATCATGCCTAATGAATTCATAATTGAGCTGTTAGCTATTTGATGTCTTGTAACCAAATGTCACTGTTTAACTTCAACGATTTAAACAAAAAATTGAAAAAAGTAGATTACCGAAGGCCGGGAGAATCGTAGAATGTAGACAAATTTGTTGGTTGCTGCAAATTATGCAAGACATTTGTCTTTTGAAGATGTATTATCCGGGTTGATTTGTAATGATTAAACTATGATTAGATATGAGATGTGTTGATGGATGCATCATCGCCAAACAGGAAATAATTAATGTATATTTTAAGAAGGATCCCTATCACTAATTTTAAGATAATACTAATAGCCAAAAACTTCATTAAATTTATTTAAATTAACACTAAAAATTTCTTAAGAAAACACACATTAAGTGTGCTTCAAGAATATACAATAACCACGTAAAATATATATATATATATATATTTGGATTTAATTTTGATGCATCAAAATTAAACTCGTAACCTTTCTTATCAAACAACCTTATCTAAAAGGTTTGGGAGTCTAATAAGTGGCAACTAGCGCAAGACATACAGTAATTTTATAGTTCATGGGCCACAGCTTGCATTTTTTTATAAACATTATATTTTTGTATGCAATTTTGAAAACAAAAATGTCATTGATTTGAACCTTCAATAACATATTTTTCTCTTTGTCTCCCTAGAAAAAAATTATAAGTTCACCCATTTGCGCAAGCGGCAGCAAGCCCACTGAAAATAAATAAATATAATTGGAGGACAACTAAGATTAAGTGACAAAAGAGCTCAATCCTAATAACAGCTTGACTCCAGCAAGATCCAGTCAAACATTAAGATAGCTGAAGACAAATGGACAGAAACCAGAGCCAATTAAAATAGTTTAAGCCCACAACTCACTTAATGGTCAAATCAAACAACATAATATAAAGTTTTATGCAGGTAAGGCTCAGCATAGTTGGCAAACTCTATGTTCTTACAAGATTGCATCCCGGGAGTATAAGGAATCGGGTTCGGCTGAAACTGCGTGACCCTTCCCCACAGCACCCAACCCCACATGACCAAGAGAAAGAGGGGGAAAAAAAAAAAGATTAAGTTTTGTAGTTGACCGAAAAACAGGAAGATATAATTAATTTTGTGGAGAAACAACCTGTTGCTCATGGGCCACCCCATGTGAACCCTATACATTAACATACAACAGATGCCACCATAGTATAAACATAATAAAAAAGTAGTTAAGCATGAATATAAATGTACTAGATAAAATAAACCTAGAAGCCCTTATTGCTCACGTTATAACAACACTAAAGAAAAACAGCATGTCCTATGAGATTGTATATGCCACAAGTTTCAGCCTCCAAGAACTAACTGTATCACTGCTCACTGGTTTCTGGACAACTGAATACGTTTGAAATTTCTTACCCAACAAGGACAATGAGAATAAGATGATTTCATGGTCTCTATCACTCGTTTTGCTTATTTTTCAAACAATGAGCTTTGCTCTCGTCTCAACCCCCCCCCCCCCAACAAAAAAAAAACAAAAAACAAAACAAAATGCATACAATAAAAAACATTAGCATTTACCAATAAACATAACACATTTGACCTTGAGGGGATAAAGAACTCAAAAAAAAAAAGAAGACAAATGAAGGTACCTCAGGAGTGCTACGAGGATAGTGAATAGAACCGGAGAATAGGATTTTATGTTGGCCATCAATGATTAAGGATCTTCCGTCATAGGTGACACCGCCACCGTGGACGGTGCCAAACTCAGCCGTTAAAAGGAATGCAAGGGAAGAACACCACCACCACCACCACTCCACCTTCACCATTTCACCCCACTCAATTGTTGCCAGTTTCTTGAACCTCTCTGTACACAACTTGGTAGCTCTTTGCAATGCTTCTCTCAGTCAAAGAGTATAAATAGTGAAGCCGGGTGCGTCTCCCTCGGAGAGAGACCCTCCCTCTCGCTCTCTATATACTCTACACTCTATGTGTATCTATCTGCTTGGAGTCGTAATTAAAAGTCATTTATATGAGTTTGCTCTCCGAGGATGGCTAGCTACGGATGATTTACGTATATATAATAATAATATATATAACATATATGGCAAATTGTTTAATGAGTAATGAAATTTATATACAGTAATTAAACATTTTGGAGATACAGTTAAAAAGAGAAAGATACAAAAGTAATATATGTTCAAAGAGAAAAAGTGGTGGATTTATCATTTTTAATTTATATTTTTCTCTCTCTAATTGTGTCTGTATGATGTCTAATTGACATATATAAATATTATTTTTCTTTATGAATTATTGTTGCCTCTTATTTTTATTACAATTTTAGTATAATATCTAACATATTTAATTACAAATGCCATAAAGTAACATTTTTTTTCAATTATAAAAGCAACTACGAATATTTTTACTTGGAACAGTAGTTAATCATTTAATTAGACATTCAGCTACGAAAGAAATCGTTCGTTGCAGACCAGCTGCTATAGTAACCGAAAGTGTGAGAAAAAGTTGTTAGTTATGATCCGGATAACTAACCTTTTTTAAGTACTTTCTATATTTTGCATATATCGTGTCGTTCTACACAGAGAAAGAATGAAAAATAATGTGATGGAAATTACTTATTTGCAAAAAAGAGTAAATATATTAATTTATTTTATCCATAAGAATGTATTATTTTAAGACTTGATATAGATGAATAAAATGAAACTAAACAAGATAAAAAGGAAAGAAATATACAATATTCTATATTTTATTAATTTGGATGCACTGTTTTTTGTCATAAATAAAAATTAAAAATTAAGAGAATACATTAAAATTTCTTAATGAGAAGAAAACAATAAAAGTTAGATAAAATCCTATCTAGATATTCCTTTAATCTTTTCATGTATCCATTTTGTAATCAAATTCCTCCCATAATCCGCCTCAATTTATTTCCTCCAAGATTACAGTTTATAGAAAAATTGTATTACATAATGAATTTAATCTGTATATATTGGTAATATAAAATTTTTTTATACTATTATCTAATCATATCTTACCATATCAATAAATATGGTTAAGTTTTACACACATTACTTGAATGATTGTACAAATAAAAGGGTATAATTAGTTAATTATATAAAAATCTATTACACTGTAATTGTATCCAAATTTAAACTTTTATATAATTACTAAATTAATATGAATTTTGATCAGTAATAAATGACTAAATCACAAAAATTAACCTGCGGAGGATAAATTTTGCGAAAAAAAAAGTATATCAGAAGCTACAATAGGACTTTGTTTAAAATCACAATGGGAGTCCATTTCTATTATCCTCACATACCTCTCATCACCAGTATAGTGTTGACGAATATGAACATTATTTTTATCTGCAAGTAGCATAGCTCTATTTTTGATTAACCTATATAACAACTAATTAATTGAAACAATAAACACAAGAAAGAGTGAAAGCTGTTGCAATGTTAATTAAAAAGTTTGCGCATCAACTATATCAGGGATATAAAGAATAAAAAGATGACAACCATCACGTGACATAAGTGAGTACGAGTTTGTGAGCACTATATATTTGATCCCCGGAAGAATTTCTAACCTTAATTGAGTGGGTCTAATTCAACTCCAAAAGTTAGCTCTTGGGGGGAGGGTTAGACCCACTCAATTCTAAGATAGTATCAGAGTCTATCCTGTGATTGTTATTATTGTGCCACCCATAGATGTCCAGTCTTGCAAACTTCATACTCCAGATGTCTAGTCCTGGGCGTGAGAGGGGTGTATTAGAGTCCCACATCGCTTAATAATATGGCATAGATAGCCTTTATAAGTACTTGGGCAACCCTTCTCCTATGAGCTAACTTTTGGGATTTAGTTAGATCCACTTAATTTTAAGATGGTATCAGAGCCTATTCTGTGATTGTTATTGGGCCACCCGCAGATGTCCAATCCTGCAAACTTCACACTCCAAATGTCTAGTCTTGGGCGTGAGGAGAATGTATTAGAGTCTTACATTACTTAAAGATATGGCATAGATAGCCTTTATAAGTACTTGAGTAATCCTCCTCCCATAAACTAGCTTTTGGAGTTGAGTTAGTCTCAGTCAATTTTAAGAGTTTTATCTCTTACTTTACGAAAATGTCAACTTTATTATTGTTGCCTAGCATTTGTCACCAAAATTTCTATCGTACCGTTTTTTCTGAAGCACAACAACATTCCATTTTACTCGTTTCCTACGCCGAGGGGTTTCTTGTTAGTCATGAATATGCAAAAGAATCTCATTATTTGAACTTATATTTGTTTAATTTTTAGCCCATATATTCTTAAAGATATTATTGTGATTCATGAGATCGATTCCTCAAATATTGTAGGTCCTTTCAATAGTTTTCTTTTCTAAGATTTGAACATTGATCCTCTCTTTTAAAGTGCAATCCACTTATTATGGTATCGATTCATATTTTAAGACATTAAAGGATTCTATATTTTTAAAAATTGTGTAACCTAGTTATCATGGTACCCTATTTTAAAAAATAGTATGGAATTTGATGGGGTGAATCCCATCTAATCTCGTGAGATTTACAAAATCCTTTATTTTTCTCTATGTGTCTTATCTAGTATTTTTTTTTTATGTAAAAAATAAAAATTCCTAACTGAAACCAGAATAATGTTTGGTGAGCGTACAAAATCATGATGCATACGCGACATATACAAAAAAAGTGAGGAAAATAACAAAAATATTTGGGTGATAGATTCCAGGTGATCATTATTACTTTTGTTTAGGATTTTTTTTTTGTCCAGAAAGTTATTAGCATTTTCAATAAATTTACCAACACATTGTAGAACAGTAAAATTACCAGCATTTTTAGCAAATTTACTAGCGTATTGCATAATAATAGAATTACTAGCATTTTAGGTAAATTTACCAGTATTTTTGGCAAATTTACTAGCATATTATATAATAGCAAAGTTACTAGCATTTTGAGCAAATTTACCAGCGCATTTTATAACAGCAAGTGATCAATGTTTTTGACAAATTTACCAAGGTATTGTATAATAGCAAATTTACTAGTGTATTGTATAATAGCAAAGTTATCACATTTTTGCCAAATTTGCCAGCGTATTGTATAATAGCAAAGTTACAAATGTTTTGGGTAACTTTACTAGCATTTTGGGCAAATTTATCAGTATATAATATAACAGTAAAGTTACAAGCATTTTTGACAAATTTAGCTGGTAATATGCTGATACTTTTTGGACCCAAAAAAAAAAAACCTGAATAAAAATAATAATGATTATATGAAACCCATCATCCAAGTATTTTTACCATTTTCCTCATTTTTTCCGTATGTGTCATTTAGTGTGTCGTAAAAAATGTGTTCCCCTACCATTACTCACGAAACAAATAGCTTGCTTTATAGAAAACGAACAATTTGGTCCTGGACAGTGTGTGTCACTTTCTCGGAGAATTCCTGGGATCAGAGGGAAAAAAATTAAAAATTAAAAAAAAACTGCTACCGAAAAATGTCAAGACGAAATTAATTATCAATTAAAGTTTTTATTAAAAAAATATCAATTAAAATTTAAAATTACATAATATTCTATACAAATATCAGGGAATGAATATTACCTGAAAGATGGACAAAAGATTGATCTCTAAGTCCTTCACATGCAATAGCAATAGACAACAAGGGGCTGCGGTTACTTGCACCGGGAAGGTTTAATGAACGTGGAAATATGAAAATCATCATTAAGAAGCAGAGGAATTAAATTCTCTCCTTAATTGTGCAATCTTTCTTTAAACTCTTTTTTTTTTTTGGGTATTTTTACATTTATTTTCTATAATTAAAATTAATATATAAAGAAACAAAGTCAAATATTAAGAGGCCATTTGAATTGGCTTTTATTAAGAAAAAATCACTTTTTTTAAAAAAATAATTTTATAAGTTTTTAAGTGTATTTAAATATAATTTAAAAAAATTTGTAGAAAAAATTAATTTATTATTTTTTAAAAATTAGTATACTCAATCTCAATAAAAAATATAAATAAAAATAATTTCGAATAATTAAAAGTATTTTTAAATAATCTATTCAAATAACAAATATTTTTTTAAAAAATAAAACTTTATTAAATATTATTTATTTAAAAAATTATATCCAAACGCAACCTAAGGCTAAAGATCCCTTTTTGGATCCATTGTAATACGATGAATTGGGAATGCAACCCAACCCCAAAATTTTTAACAGGAGCTGAATGGGCCACTTGAGTGGTTCACTTTTGACAAGTCAACTACAGTCTAAATCACTACAGTGTTCGATTCGAGTGAATTGTCAATAATAATTTTAAGACGCAAGTGTTGAGATATTTTAAATACACTAATTAAACTACAGAACGGAAGCCCTGCAGAGATTTATGGGAAAAAGCATATCGAAGATTTTCAATTCACCTTAAGATTTTTGTTACTGTCCCATTCATTAATTAGCTAATTAATAACGTTTGACTTACTAATGTCGTTGCTTTTCGATTCGGAAACATTAAAATTAGGGTTTTACTTCTTTGTCAACTCGTTGGCTCGTCCACATAAGTCTCCATGGAAGAATCTTAAACCCCATCCCCGCTATATTTTATGGTAGGGAGTGTGATATTAGCTGCTCGTGCTATTGCTAGCTTTTGTTTTTAATAAACTTGCTAGCTAGGGCTACTAATGAATTTTCCTTTTTTTTTTTCATGAAAATGGTAATTAAAGGACTGATAATTGTATAATGCTGAGGAGATCTGTTAACACGGCACAAAAGCCTCCCTAGTTGTGGTGCAAAATGAGGACATTTCCTCAGCCACCATCGTCCACCATTATGCTAAAATTTTAAATTTTAATGAGTTTAATGCCATGTCAATCATATTGCAGAGGAAGAAGTCTTATTCGGCCCTTGCACTGTTTTTTTAAACAAAAAAAAAAAGAAAATAATCGTTTCAGAAAGTTATTATCGTTAAAAAAATACATTTTATGTTAGATCATTTTATTTATTATCAATTTTAAAAAATAAAAATTCATAAAGGGTTAGCTAGTTGAAGTGGTAACTGGTAAATAACCTTTACCTCATGCAAGGATGTAAGTTCGAATTATAAGGAAGCAATTCTTATAAAGAGATTGCATTACTTTTATGTTCCCATAGTCAAATAAGAATTAATTTTATGGATAATTTAAATGGATTTAAATACAAGCTATAAATTTGAAATATAGTAAATTAAATTATCATTAGCACTAAATCTAGATTTTCAAGTATAATATACAATCAAATATATGATAACATAATATCACATTAGGTAGCCTAATATTTAGAAAATAATATCGCATTACAAAAGGTAGGTTTTTTTTAAATAAAAAGTCCACAATAGTATGTCCAGAGAAGATATTCCCACGTTGAGGTAAATGCATAAATATATCGCATGAAATTTCTTATTAATATCTCATGTTTGGACTTTCGAAATCGTCGGTTAGAATTGAAGATAGGTGCGCTAATGATGCAAATTAGGAACATCTATCAGTTAAGAGGATTTTGTAATGATACAAGACGTCGGATTACCTGACCAAACAAAAAAAAAGACATCGGATTACAAGATTTGACAATTACGTCTTTTATTGCAAGATTCTTTTTGATAAGTATGTGCAAAAGGCGATTTTTATTCCTAGAACGACATTGATTCTATCAAATACAAGCTTGCAAATCAAATTCTAAAGAAGATAATTTCCCTTGTTACTTATTTTGCAAATGAGAATCAATAAACTTGTTTTTTATTTGCATGGATAATGTATTTTGATTTATTGCAGTAAGGCTTTACGGGACCATTTTGGACTTTGCAGGGTGCGGGGGTATAGAATATAAACACACGGCGACGATTTCCATTTTCTTCTCGTAGAGTAGACCTGACTTACCTGACACCAAAGCAATTCGTTTAGACCCACATAAAAAACAAAAACAAAAAAAAAAAAGAAAAGAAAAAGAAGGCAATTGAACGTTCCATTAAGTAATACAATTAACCATAAATTTCACTAGTTTAATCATATACAGACGAAAAGACCAAACGTCAGTGCCACTTTCATAATAAAAGAATTCATAAATTCAGCAGTGGGTCATCGGTTTGAAACAATCTATGGATCCTAAGCAGGTGCTGTACACTTCCTGTTCCAACTAGCAAAAATCTTACAATCAAATGACATTTATAATCTATTAAAAAAAAAAAATGACATTCATAATGAGACTCCGTTTGCTAATCCTTTTAAGGGTTAAAAAGACTTTTATTAGAATGAGAATAAAAATATATACTAATTAATATATTTGAATATATAAAATTTTTTTTTTAAATCTCTTAAAATTTCAAAAGAATTTTTGAAAAAAAAATTCTTAAAATCATTTCTTATTTAAAAAAAAAAAACCTTTTAAAAAAAATTTTATTATTATTTTCATATCATCAACCAAAATTAACTTTACTTTATTCTATCTAAATAAAAATTATTCTGCTAAACTTACTCTTGACATGTTCAAATTAAATAAAAATCATTCTTTTAAAATAAATTCCTCTAAAAGCCTTCTTTTAAAAGATTTTCTTTCAAAAAGTTTTCTCCTAAAAATTAAACCAAACACTCATGTGTAAATAGTATCACTTAATAATTAACAAATTATATGAAAACGCCAACTACTGAATAATATACTCGCTCATTTCACTTGTCATTTTTAACAACCGGGTCTTTGGAGGCACTGGACAGTTTGTTGTACAAGGAAAAGTAGAGAGCAAATGTGATTATTATATGCACAACCATCTATCATTTACAAGATTCAAGGGGCCGAGAGTTCTCCTAACCTATACCGGTTTCCAAACTGCAAGCACCTCCTGAAACATCTCCAACATTAGCTCCCTATCAGCATGCTGGAAAAAGTTACTTATTTCATCTCTAACATCATATATCTTACCAAATTCAAATAAGAACGTCAAGCATCCTTTCTTCAACTTGTGTAGTTGATAAAGCCAAGCCTCGTTTAGCCTCTCAAGAACGTTTCCGGAGTTAAGATCTTCCAGTAGACTTTCCTCGCAGACGTCTTTGAGACCACTAATGTCATATTTATTGGCTGCTCCAAGCAATGCAAGCCGGTGTTTCCAAAAATCATCTTGTTTGATTGTTCCATACAAGTAACTTAGAAGAGCCATGCAAGATTCAAGTGACATGTCTTCTATAAGGATTGTAGATGACTCTTTTTCCTTCAGGTTGTGATGAAACATACTCTGGAACACAGGAGAACTTGCAGACAAAATTGCCTTGTGAGCTCTCAATGTACCATCAGCTGTGACAATCGTTAGGTCAGCATGTATAGCCTCATCAAGCATGCGAGAGAGGCAACTGAGAGTACTTTTAGCTGCAATGGATTGCAATTTTCCCTCAGACGGCCATATAGAACTAGCTTCCCCACCCTGAGTTCAAAAGAAAAGATAAACGGTGATGCAGCAACACTCTGAAACTAGTTCAAGGTCTGAGGTCAATTCAAGTTCATAGAGAGATGATATGCTACGCAAGCAACTCAAACTAACTTCAGGGGTTGCAATTCAGAACTCACATTCATAGGGCATATCTTCAGGTCAAGAAATTCAACATCAATAATGAAGCGGCCAACAAATGAAGTATCAACAGGCCAGACAAAGTCATCATATGTCCTAAGTAGCCTTTCATGAACTGCAGCATTGAAAGCAAAAACAAATGAAGGCTCAACCTGTGACAGCATTTCATAATATAATCTTGAAACTGCTATTGCAATTTCAAACTTTTTGGGTGCCAAATTGAGTTGAAATATGAAATCACCCTATTTCTTCCTGGCAAATAAAAAGGTGAAGAGTAAGGAAGACAGAAGATGCAAACAAAACTAAGCCAGAGAGCCAGGATCATAACTTCAGGCATAAATAAAAGGCCTGATGTCCAAATAAATAGAGATCAGGAGCAAAATTTCAAGCACGGGTTGATAACTTGAATTTATGGGGCAAGAAAGGATTGACATAAAACTTTCTTGGGAACACCAAAGCTCAACTAGCTCAATAACAGAAAGAACAAGGAAAGGTGAAGATAACTACAGCGAATAAGGAGCTTTTAGCTGCAGGATTTTTGTCACAATTTTGGCTCTCTGTTTCTGGTCATCTAAGTTCATATGAAATTATTAGTATGACTGATAACTACTATTCATATGTTTAATTTAATGTGCAGGTCAAAAATTCTGTCACGATGCCATTAGGCCTTCAGCATAAGTGGTCATTAACTGTAAAGCAGTTCCATGTTGTGTTAAATGTGTAAAAAGTGCAACAGTTAGTTTGAAACTTCTCAAATTTGTAAAGCTAGAATACCAAGATCAGGAATATTTTTATGGTAGCATCATAACAAAATAATGGCTGCTTCAAAGGATGATCATTATCTGGGTTTATTTTCTTCCGAGCTCACTTCAGAATGCTCTTGTCTACCATTTTTGTTTGGTATGAATCCAAACCTCACAACACAAATCTTATAGCCAACAAGATCATAGAATATACTATAGTCAGGATTTCAGTTTGTGACAATCTAAATTAAACTAGGGACCAACTACTTTTGTAGATCCTGCAACTTACCTACTTTTATGATAACTAAAATTTTCAAGTCATTGGTCTCACATGCTGGCCATGTTTCATTATTTTCTCTGGCAAACAGCGATCAATTCCAGAGAATTGGGCATACATTTCTACATGATGAAATATTGAAATCTCAAACTCTCAATACTAAGAACCACATCTCTCTCCATGAAAATCACCATTCGCCAAAAGCCAAAACGCGAAAAGAAAAAGCCTTTACCATTGTGGTTCAAAAAGTTTATTCCTTTCTCCCATTTTCACAAATAAAATGAACATACCATATCAACCACATAAGAAACTGAAGTCAATTCGAGAGACATATTATAGTTATAGAATCACAAACAGTAAAACTAAATTTTGAAAAGACCCAACATGTTTTAATGAACAAAAACGAGAAGAAAGTGGTGATGCACGGATACATACCAGGAGAAATATAAAACCTACGGGATGAGCCGGCATTAGAGACTCGAAGAATGAAACGAGCAACGGGTGGCTGCTCCTTGGAAATCCGAGAAGGTTCTGGAAACAGATGTATGTACAGGTACCTGTTCCTTTCTATCGATAAGTACCTGCACGCAATCATTTCAAAGAGACAAAGACCTCAATCTCACTCAAAAAACAGAGAGTCATAGATGATGAAGAGAGAGAGAGAGACAGAAGAGCAGAGCTGCTAGTTACATACCAGTTCCAGATTCCGACCTTGAAAGGGTCAGATTTTTTGTAGGAACAAGGTCCGAAGTTGTCTATTTTCCATTGGGCTAACCTGGCAATTGTGTCTACCCTTGAATCCGCCATGTCTTTTGGCTGGTGAGAAAAATGTGCAACACAGTGAGAGAGAGAGAGAGAGAGAGAGGACTGAGTCTAAAGCATTTTGACCTGGCTGGTTTGTTCACCTGTCTGACTAAAAATCTCATCTCTCTGATAGAGAGAATGGAAGATGTACTAC
Organism: Pterocarpus macrocarpus; assembly: GCA_031439585.1. Taxonomy (NCBI): domain Eukaryota; kingdom Viridiplantae; phylum Streptophyta; class Magnoliopsida; order Fabales; family Fabaceae; genus Pterocarpus; species Pterocarpus macrocarpus. Next base: position 10,664,610 of record CM062519.1, read on the forward strand.
TGTACTCACTGGTCCCTATGACCCTATTACCCTAAAAATTAGTAAAATAATTGATTCTTCTCACACTGCGTAGCGTCAACAATGTGGATGGACACTTGGCACCAAAATCAACCAATCTCCGGAAAATCCGAGGGTGACGAGTGTTTTGCCGACCTGCTTTTTCTTTTTTAACTCGTTGATAAGTAATTTAACTGAGCAGTTAAATCACGTCTATTATATTTATCTTTTCATTGATTCAGGTAATTTCTCATACACTTCCCCTAAGATTGTTGAAACAAAATTGTTCGGAAGTAAGTAACTATAAGGGCTTCGAGTTACCTGAAGCATATGCTAGATCGGAGAGTGAAATTTGGAAACACGAAATTTGAATAATCTCCTTTGCTCCAATGACGGGGGTGTACCCGTAAGAACTCCCTGTACTTAAATCAACAAAAGTCAAATACTACTAATAAGTGAAGGATTAAATTTAGCTTGATATTTGTAGCAAATAGTTAAAAATGAAGGTTCCACCTTTCAAGAAAATTTGGTAGTTACTTATATTTAAGGTAGATGAGGCTGAATAACTACTTTTGATGTGGTTAAATTCCTTCTAGAATAGGAGAAATACTTGATGATTTTGGAGTATTATATAATTATATTTATAGTCAATAATATTATAATATTTTAGATAAAAATATAAGTTAATAACAGATCTCATTTAAAATATTGTGATATTATTAATTATGAATATAGCCATATAATATTTTAAGATCATCCAAATATTTTTCCTAGAATAGCTCATCAAAAAAAGCAGAGTAGTGGATGTCGGGTTGATTTTCAACTCGGACCTACCTATTAGATTCATTCGGCCCTTGTCATCTTGGGTCATATTTATTTTAAATTTTTTAAAAGATAATTATAAAATTTAAATTTTTTATATAATTGAAAAAATTAAACATAATTTTTTTTATATTTTGATTATTTTTAAAAATTTATTTAAATATATAAAAACATTTTTTTAATAAAAATAATTTTTTATCCAAAAAGAAATAATTAAACACACCCTTAAGTAGTGTTTGGAATGACTAAATTTTGAAATTAATTTGATTTAAATTGAATTGATTTAAATTGATTTGATTTATAAATTAAATTTTATGTTTGGAATAATTGTATAAAAATAGGATTTGAATTGATTTAGAAATCAATTTTTATATTTATAATATATTAGATTGTATTTGGCATAACTAAGAATGAAATTAATTTGATTTGATTTGATTTGTATTTAAATTTTAATATCAAATCAATTTTCATCAAATTTTTTCAATTTTGATAAAATTTTAAATATAAAATAATTAAATTCTATAAAAATTAAAAATTACTTTATTTCTTATTTTTAAAATATCTAAACATAATATTTAATTTTTAAATTAAATTATTTCTATTTTTTTAACATTTCAAACACACCCTTATTCTTTTTCTATACCCATTCTGTAAGTTAGTAGGGTTGGTGCTGGCACTGGTACTCAATTAAAGCATCTTTCTCACCCTTTCTTTGCTCCTTTGTTTATCAAAAGCGAAGATCAACTGCTTTTGATAAACAAAGGTGATGCTGCCACATGAAAAGGCAAATGCCTGAATCAAAATGCCACCCACCGCCATAAACTCCACTCATTTTACGGCGTGTTTTACGGTGCACTCTGCAGGTTAGAGTGTAGTGCATTTTATAATCTGATAGTGAGGTTATGAAATATATTGATGTATCAATCACTTATAATATATTATAATAATATCTAATTTTAAAAAAATTTAAAAATATAATTAAATATATTTTAAAAATTAATTATTATATATTAATAATATAAAATTATATTAATAATATAAAATAATTTTATACTATCAATATAATTAAAATATTTTATTAGTATAATTTTATTCTATCAATATAATTTTATACTGATAATATAAAATTAATTTATATTATTAATATAATTTTTTATTATTAATATATAAAAATTAATTTCTAAAAATCATAAAAATTTTATTAATATAATTTTATATTATCTATCAATATAATTTTATATTATTAATATATAAAAATTAATTTTTAAAATATATTTAATTATATCTTTTAATTTTTTTAAATTAATATATTATTATAATATATTATAAATAATTAATATATTAATATATCTCACAAATATTTATCATATAATATGTTACAATTATAAGATACACTAAATTCCTTGGATTGCCAAACGCATAAAAGTCGGAGCCCTCGCTTTAATGCCCAACAACTTTGAGGTCTAAGTAAACTATAAAGTTGCATATGAAGCCGTTACTTTTCTCACTTTTTTCAGTGCAATTACTTTTCTTTCTATAATCGCTTATATTTGTGACAGCTGTGGTCTTTACATTACCATTCTTTCACTTCCATCCCATGGGGTGTTTTAAAATCATACTGATTTTGTCAAATTCCGCTTAAAGTTACTTTATGATTTTTGGCTTGGCGGACACCAAACTAGACACGGAACTTTTGCTTGACGCGACAGAATTTCCCTTCCTCAACCGAAAGGGGTCAGAGAAATGTTTTTTTTTTACCATTTAATAGGTAGATATTTTAGATATTCAAAAAATTAAAAATAAAAATAAAAAATAATAAAATAATTAATAGAAAAAAAAATAAAAAAATATTAAAATTTTAAATATATATGAATAATATAATTCAAAAAATTATGTATGTAGAAATTTTATATTACAATGACACATATAATTATGAAAATACTGACATAGTAATTATTATAACAAATAAGAGATTAATTATTAAAATTACCTAAAATAGTTAAAGAGGATGAACAAATGGAACAATTATCATAATAATATTGTAACGCCTTTAGATCGAAGATTTGAGGAAGTAGAGAAATAAATTATTTCTATCACATAAATAATTTAGAATTTATATCTCAATCTCAATGAAGCAAACAGGTACCTATTTATAATTAGGAATAGATGTCTCTACCTTATGTAAATAACCTACTAGACTAAGAATTCATTTGGACACCATTATCTTGATAAAAAAATATCTTTTTTTTTTATAAAACAAATAGATATTTTATATTTTTTATATATTTAGGTAATTTTTTTAAAAAAATATTCATTAAAAAAGTACAAAAGATTTTTTTTTCATGAACTATAGTTTTTATATTTTTCAAAAATTCTCTTTTATCATATAAAAAAAGATATTTAAAAATAAAATAAAATCTTTTAATATTATGTCTTTTAACTTTTTTAAAAGATTTATTAAAAAGAAAAAAAAATTATTTAAATCTTTTTATAAGCTCATCCAAACAAGTCCTAAGCCTCTCTATTATAACAGGTCCTTACACTAGATTTGCATCATACCCACCTATGATTAGTATTGAATGTAATCAAATCCAATAACAATATTGACTGCCAAATAAGCTAAACAATATCTTTTAATATTTTGACATCTAATTAATCAAAGCTTTAAAATTAAAAATGCAATATCAATTTAGGCTAGTCCACAAACTAATCCAACAATGAGAACTTAGTTTTGTTTGAATAAAGTTATTTTGATAAGCTAACAATTAAAATTCGTGTGTGCGTGTGTGTACCGGCCTTGTCAAATTATTGAAACATTAAATATTCACTTAAGTCTCATACTAATTACTTAAATGATTATACAAATCGAATGATATAATTGATTGATCGGATAAAAAAAATCTTTTACACTATTAATGTATCAAAATTAAACTCTTTATTCAAACGATATTCAATTCTTTTCTTTTTTTTCTTCAGCAATACTACATAGTCAAAGTGATTTTACTTAAATTTTTGTCCGGATATATGATGGTGGTTGGATTAAAAGTGATAATAGAATCTACTAACTCATCCAAAGATCACCAACTATGTCACATCATTTTAACATTTATTTTCTAACAAAAATTTTGGGCTATCTAGCATTTTTTTTTTGGGGGGGTCGGAAAACAATACTCATTTCACCTACTACACGTATGACAATAGAATTCATCTAACACGTTTACTCAAATATTTAAATATTCAATTTGTTTATTATCTTAATGATGCCTTATATAATTTCTTTGGTCAACAACGGTGTTTGGTCAACGTATCTAAATAGGGCCTCGTTTTGGTCGTGTATCTAAATAGGCCCCCTGCTTTTTCTCATGTTGGACCTCAGGAGGGTCTCGAATGCATAAACTGACGAGATGGGCCAACAGTAACAAAACTTCAAGGCGTATATATGGCCCAACCCAAGCCCGTGTGCATCCCAACCTGAAGTCTGGCCCAGGCAAGGGCAAAGAGTTTTCAGTCGTACGGCACCTGTTCCAACAGCATACACGCAGAGGGTGGTGGTGCGTGTGCCAACTATTCGAGTTGAGTTCGAGGGAAATGGCAACGACAACGAAATCGGAAGCAGAAGGTGGTGCCAATGCCAAGGCTGTTCCTGCGATCGTGTGGAACGAAGGGCGTCGCAGGTTCGAGACAGAGGACAAGGAGGCCTACGTGGAATATGTCCTCAGAGATGACGGCAACGTGGTGGACTTGGTCCACACCTTTGTGCCTTCTTCCAAGAGGGGCTTGGGCCTCGCTTCCCACCTCTGCGTCGCTGCCTTCCAACACGCCAAGGCACACTCCTTATCCATCATCCCCACCTGCTCTTATGTCTCTGTGAGTTCTCTTTTCCTTTTCTCCCTCCGTTCGTTTCTTTCATTTTTGCCATCTCATCTTTGCTTGTGCTTATGTGCTTGATTATGAATTCAATTCTGCAAGACGTTGGGTCATTAGTGGGTTCATCTCAGTCCACCAGCTATTTGTAAACCTAGGTTATCAATATGATTGCCCTATAATTGGCTCCTATCATTCTTTGACAGAAGCACTGTTAATTCTGAACTTCATTACCCCAAAACCACAAATTTGGTCCTAGAAAAGTAGAATTGTTGAACTACTAAATTTATGAATTGTGATCTATGAAGTGCTCATATCAGAACTTCAGCTGTAAAATACTCTATACCATCCAATCGATGATTTACTTGGAATTCCAATCTTGGATTCTTAGGTCACCTAAAATACAGACAGCTTACCAGGGATTAGAGGCATCCCTGAAATATAATAGGAAGTTTTATTTTTCAAATTTAAACGCAAAATAATAATAATAATAATAATAATAATAATAATAGTAATAATATAAATAAACAAACGATTAGCTTACTTGAATGTTCCTTAGATGCTAGAATGCTAGAATCTTCTTAAGGTCATTCGTGAAACTTAGATGATTATATCGGCAACAAAAGCAAAACAAAGAAGAGTGTACTTTGTAAGCTTAATTTAAACAAATGGAGAATTTAGGCGTAAAAGTACAGTGCTCAATCTGAAATAGGAACTTCGTCTCCTAAGCTAAAATCCAAAGGCTCATAGCTTTATTTTATTGTGTTGTCATTATCAAATTAATATTAAGAAAAATAAAAATAACTACAACAACAAAGTGCATTGGAGCTTACAGCACATATTACAGACCACTAAATTTCTGGCAAATCCCAGTTTTAACTTCTGTTTCAACAAAGCAATTTGCACTTACCTTCAGCATTTTTTTAATTGGTAGGGTGTCCTTTTGGTTTTACTTTTACTCATGTAACAATTTCTGTTGTTGGCAGGACACATTCCTTCCGAGGAATCCATCTTGGAATTCTGTCTTGTACAATGAGGCTGGCAAGTCTAGTATCTAAGCTTACGAAGCACCTAGGTGTGTTTCTAATTAAACGCTTGTATGTTTAATCAAAATCTACCCAACTGTTGTTAAGTGGCACTGCTATTCAAAACTACTTTGCTTCTAGCAGTGTATTCTGCTTGTAGAAAGTAACCTCTAACTACTTGCTTCTAGCAGTGTATTCTGCTTCTAGAAAATAACCTCTGTTCGGTCATTACAAAATGAAAATTTTGTGGCTATTAACGCCTTTGGATTACATATGGTAACACTTATGAAAGCAATACTCTGAAAATGAACTGTCTCTTAGTGAACAGGAGTTGAGCACTACTGGAAAAATTCTCAGTATCCATGTATTGAAAAGAACCTTAGAAGAGAAACTATGGGGGCAAATAATGCATGGACAAAGGCTATTTTAGTCTTATACCTTTCGAACCTTCACTTAGGCGTCAGTTTGCGTGAAATCTTCTTATAGTGTGTGATAGAATCCACAATAGAATAAACAAGAAGGAAGAATGTGCTGAATATTATTAGCACTTCTTGACTGATGGTGGTAAATATCAGCCAAGGAATAGGAGAAAGTACAAAGAACAATGCAGAAAAGAGAGAAAGGCTTCTGGACACTATAGCAGTCCAGCCTCTCTCAGCCTATTCCCAAAATTCAGCCTACCTCACCCCCCTCCCACAAGCATACAAATATTCCCTTTTTTTCCCTAACAAACTCACCCACGCACTCCCATGCTCTCAAGCACCCTCTCATTAGCCACTCAAGAATTAGTTAGGCACATCAGCCTTCCCCCCCTCATTACCCATAATACCCCTGTATTTTTTCCTTTTATACACCTTGATCCCTTCAGGCGCCCTATCTCTAACAATACCCCCCCTTGGACAACCACCTTGTCCTCAAGGTGGAAAGTGGGAAAGTTCAGTTTGATATCTTCAGCCAACTCCCAAGAACTTTCGAAGTCAGGCATATCTAGCCACTTGATTAGCACCTCCAACTCCCCTTGGGAATTCTATCTTGTTGCTAATACCGCTGAAGGGTGGACCTTAAGTTCCCATTCCTCAGTGAGCCCTGCAGGCAGCGGTTGGCTCTTCACATTAGGTGCTACACATCTTTTCAGCAAACAAACATGAAAGACTGGATGGACAGCAGAACCTGGGGGAAGCTTCAGCCTATAGGCAACGGCCCCCATTATTTCAATTACCTCAGAAGGCCCATAAAACCTAGGGCTTAACTTCTGGTTGATGCGGGTGGCAAGGGACTTTAACCTATATGGTTGGATTTTAAGGTAAACGTGATCCCCTACCTTATACTCCACCTCCCTCCTCTTCTTGTCCACTAGAGTTTTCATACGGTTCTGTGCTTTGGAGAGTTGCCACTTTAGCTCTTCCAAGATTGTGTTCCTTTCTGCTAGGAGTTTGTTTACCTCCTCTATAGCAGAATCCCTGACGTCTCCCTTTATCAGTGCAGGAGGGTCCCTTCCATAAAGGGCCTTGAAAGGAGTTGTTTGTGTGGAAGCATGGTATGCAGTATTATACCATAATTCTGCCCAACATAACCACCTTGGCCACTGCCTTGGTTTCATTCCCACAAAACACTTTAAATAAGTTTCTAGGCACCTATTCACCACCTCTGTTTGGCCGTCGGCTCATGGGTGGTAAGCTGAACTATACTTCAGCTTGGTTCCAGCATGTTTGAACAATTCTAACCAAAAGGAACTCATAAAGACTCTATCACGGTCAATAATGATAGAAGAGGGAAACCCATGTAGTTTGACAACCTCTTGGATGAACACCATAGCTACATCCTTGGCGGTGTAAGGATGGCAAAGTCCCACGAAATGAGAATACTTAGTAAACCGATCAACCACCACTAGGATTGTGTCCATCCCTTTTGCCTTGGGCAGTCCCCCAATAAAGTCCATGGACAACTCATCCCAAACCTGAGAAAGGATGGGTAATGGCTGAAGGAGACCTGCAGGAGACAAGGTTTGATACTTGTTCCTATTGCAAGTATCACACTGTTGAATGTGCTACTGAATGGAGCACTTCATTCCCTCCTACCATAAGAGCCCTGAAACTCTTTTATAAGTTCTGAAAAAACCAGAATGACCCCCCAAAGCCGATTCATGAAATTCGTGAAGGATCAAAGGTATTCGTGGGGAGTCCTTGGGTATAACTAGCCGCCCCTTATAATACAACCTGCCTCCTCTTATTTCAAACCCCGGGTGCGAATCCTTCCCTTCCAATAACTCAAGCACTATGGTTTGTAGTTTAGTATCCTTTCTGATCTCGTCTTCCAAGCCTTCCCACTCTTGGAAAGTCACAGTCGAAATTGCCCCAAAGTAAAGCCTGCGGGAAAGGGCATTAGCTACCTTGTTCTCTTTCCAGCTTTGTATCTAATTTCGAAGTCATATCCCAACAGTTTTGCCACCCATTTCTGCTGGTCTGCCCCCATCATTCTTTGATCTACTAAAAATTTCAGACTCTTCTGATCTATATGCACAATGAATTTCCTTCCCAGCAAGTAGTGTCGCCACTTTTGGACAGCAAACACTATTGCCATGAGTTCTCTTTCGTAGACTGACTTTAGTTGGCCTCTTTCAGACAGAGTATGGCTCATGTAAGCCACTGGTTTTCCACCTTTCATCAATACAGCCCCAACTCCTTTCCCCGAAGTGTCAGTTTCAATCACAAACTCCTTCTCAAAGTCAGGAACAACAAGAACAAGGAGTGTAGTCATAGCCTGTTTTAGAGAATCAAATGCTAGTTGTGCTTCCAACCCCCACCGGAATTGATCTTTCTTTAGCAACTGAGTAAGAGGCCAAGCCATCCTTCCATACCCTTTTACAAACCTTCTATAATAACCGGTCAATCCTAGGAACCCTCTAAACCCCTTCAAATCAGTTGGGGGAGGCCATTCAATCATAGCCGCGACCTTTCTCATATCAGCAGCCACCCCATCTGCAGAGATTATGTGGCCCAGGTATTCCAATCGAGGTTGTTCGAAGCTGCACTTCTTCTTATTAATGTACAAACTGTTTTCCCTTAATAATTCCATCACCCTTCTCAAATGGCTCCTATGCTCGTCCACTAATTTACTATAAATCAGAATGTCATCGAAAAATACTAGCACTAATCTCCTTAGATAAGGCCGTAGGATCTTGTTCATCAACGCCTGGAAGGTTTAAGGTGCATTAGTGAGGCCAAAGGGCATGACCAGGAATTTGTAATGCCCTTCATGAGTCCTAAAAGCGGTCTTCTCCACATCTTGCTCCCTCATCCTTATCTGGTGATAGCCGGATTTCAAGTCCAACTTAGAGAACATTGTGGCTCCACCCAACTCATCCAGTAGTTCATCTATGATGGGTATTGGAAATTTATCGGGGATAGTCACCTTGTTTAAGGCTCTATAGTCAACACAAAACTGTCATCCTCCATCTTTCTTTTTAACTAAGATTACTGGACTTGAATATGGGCTTATGCTAGGCCTAATGATTCCAGCTGCTAACATTTCCTCAATAATTTTCTCAATTTCATTCTTTTGGAAGTAGGGGTACCTATAGGGTCTCACATGAGGAATGGTAGCTCCTGGCTTCAGGTTAATAGCATGGTCTTGATCACGCAAAGGTGGTAGACCCTGGGGTGGTTGACAGACATCATCAAATTCCTCTAGAAGTTTCTTGGTGAATATTGACACCTCGGTAGCTTCTTCCAAACCTGCCTCGCCAGGTGAAGGCGCAATGAGGTACCCCTCCCCATCATCTTTGAGGGCTTTGAAGGTGGCCTTCCAAGAAGCTTCAGCCTTACAGAGAGTGGGGTCCCCTTGAATCTTTCTCATAACTCCCTTATCCCTCCAAGATATGGTTAACTGTTGAAAATTGGCCAAAATATCTCCTAGACCTGAGAGCCACTCCATTCCCAACACAACATCAACCCCTCCTAAATCCAAAGAGAAAAATGATTGTTCAATGCTTATTCCCTGCACTTTGAGAACCACTCTTCTACACACCCCTTGGCTGGCGGTTTTCTGTCCAGTCCCCACTTCCACACTGTATCTAGGAGTCTTAGTGATTGGCAATTTCAATTCCCTTGCTAAGACCTTGGAGATGAAGTTGCTGGTTGCCCCTGTATCGATGAGGATAAGCACCTCGGTCCCACCTAGTTCACCCACAATCTTAAAGGATCGATTGGAAGTTAAGCCATTAAGGCTGTGAAACGAAATCTGCAACGTTCTGATCTCAAGCTTGTCCCATTCTGCCTCTGATGTTTCCTCCTCTCCCTCTAAAGCTTCGCCCTCCGAATCTTCCACCAAGACTAGTTTGTAATGTTTCATCTTACAGATATGGTCTTGTCCCCACCGTTCCCCACATTTAAAGCATAGCCCTCTTCTACTTCTTTCTTGCAACTCTTCCTGAGATAACTTCTTCCCCAGTCCCCGTCCTTTTTCTCCTGCTCCCCCTTCAGTGGGTTTAGCATCACTTCCTTCCTTGCGTTCCCATACCCGACCCATAGTGGGCCCCATCCTCGGTTGATTTGAGCCTCTCGGCTGGTTCATCCCTTTCTCCAATGGGCCTGTCCCCCCTCCTCTCCACTCCTTGTTCCTTTCTTCCAGCATTAAGGCTCGGTCCTTAATCTCAGATAGAGAGCCCAACTCCAAGCTTTTCACCTTGGCCTGTAACTTTGGTTTTAGCCCGTTAACAAAGATGCCCTTCATAATTTCTCTATCAACATTCCTCATTGGGCCTGAGACTTGTTCAAACTGCTCAATGTAATCCATTACTGACCCAACTTGCCTCACCCTCAGCAATGGACCGAACGGGTCCTTCACCACCCCTGGTTGAAAACGCCTAAGTACAGCGTCTTTGAACTGGTTCCATGTCGGAAACAGTACGTGATCCTCCCAAGTTCGATACCAATTCAGGGCCCTCCCTTCTAATGCCACCAACACCAAATCCATCCTCTCGTCACCTTCAATCCCATTCACGGTATAGTATCGCTCTATGCGCAGTAACCATCCTAGTGCGTCGTCGCCGGAGAAAATGGGTAGCTCCATTTTCCTGTCGCGGATACCGCGCTGTCTCGTCGAACTCCCTCGTGAGGAGTTTGGTGGTCGGCTCCCCCAGGAAAAACCATCCCGATGGTGCGAAGGTCCTTCTCGATGATGGGGGGAGTACTGCTCTTCACGGTGGTAAGACCGTGAATCGCGGTTCTCTCTGCGAAAGGAAGGGGAGTTGCGATGACCCCTTTCCCTCCTGGAACCCCCATCCCAGCGGTCCTCCGACTCCACCCGGTGGCGTCCTCCCCTAGGCGGAGACCTCCCTTTAGGTCGAGTCCTATGTTGATCTCTCAAGAGCTGCACCACTTCCTCTAACCTCCTCTCCAACTCTTCCACTCTATTCTCCATGGCAGCTTCCCTGTTTGGCCCTCGCAACGCCCCAGAACGTGGCTCTGATGCCAAAATGATAGAAGCCACAATAGAATAAACAAGAAGGAAGAATGTGCTGAATATTATTAGCACTTCTTGACTGATGGTGGTAAATATCAGCCAAGGAATAGGAGAAAGTACAAAGAATAATGTAGAAAAGAGAGAAAGGCTTTTGGACACTATAGCAGTCCAGCCTCTCCCAGCCTATTCCCAAAATTCAGCCTACCTCACCCCCCTCCCACAAGCATACAAATATTCCCTTTTTTTCCCTAACAAACTCACCCATGCACTCCCATGCTCTCAGCACCCCTCTCACTAGCCAGCTCAGCAATTAGTTAGGCTCATCAGCCTTCCCCCCCTCATTACCCATAATACCCCTGTATTTTTTCCTTTTATACACCTTGATCCCTTTAGGCGCCCTATCTCTAACAGTGTGCCTCCGTGTCCAAGATGTTGGATTGCAGCGCATCTCTCAAAGAGTTTAAACCCAAACAAGCATTTTAGAGGAATGTGAAGACTTCACGTTTATGATTTATCGCCTAATCCCTCTACGAACAAGTGAAAATATAAAACACAAATGCATACAACAAGTTTTTTATAACACATATTATCAGGTGATTTCTTTTGGGTTAAAAAAAGTTGACTCATAAAAATACAAAATGATTACATCATACCAGAAAAATGCTCGATACAGCGATGCTAAAACTTCAAAATGACACTGAAAAATGCATTGTAAATCAAATTTAACCTCAAAAAGTGATGAGTCTCAGCGCATCGTAAACCAATACCATTTTCACGTAAATCAAAATCGCACCCACTGATAAACAAATAACAATAATCTTGTTTGCAGATTTGATCCTGTAATTTTCTTACTCTCGAAGGAACTATGATCCGAAGACAACTCAACAACTGAATCCATGATTTGCAGTAAATTACACTTATTCATACTCTGTACAAAACGGTGTTTTCAGATAATACAAGCTTCCATATCCATATTAAGTGCATATAGCAGAGGAAAAAGTTCCGCAGCATAGACCGAGAATCAATCTCGCACCATTGTCATCCATACATATACATACACAAATGCCAACAACCTTATATCCGAACTTATGGAATATTTACAAATGAACCAAGCCCGTTCCGCAGCATCATTCAACCAGGTACAAAATAATCCATTTTGTCCACAGGAAGATTCAACACGGATGTCTCCACCTATACAAAAAAGCGAAAAATTAAGGAGTACCCAGATTTCAGAGAGAACGAGGTGTGACAAGAGCCTAAGCGGGAACCAAAGAACTTCATTTTTTAAATAATTATTTCTTGGCCTCTCCTGGGCTATTAATATTATCATTTGTGTTAACATTCTCCTCTATAAACAAAGTTAAGGGAAAAAGTAATTTTATCAAATATGAGAAACCGGTATTCTCATCCACTGTCACCTACTTATGTTAGTAACTAACAGATATTCTTACCAAGTGTCGGTCTTTTTTGAACGATGTTAAGCAATTAAAACTACAATTTTTAATAGACACAAAAAAAAAAAAAAAAAAAAATAGAACAAAAAACAAAAAAGAAAAAAAACGGGGAAGTAATGCTCATTGAAGCCACGGGCTCATTAGAAAGTCTTTTCCTCAATTAGTCACTAAAGCCTGAAAGCCAATAGAAGAAAGAGTAAGACAGACAAAAATGTACCTCTTCAAAAGGAACAAAGACAAACGGAGACATGCCCCTCCTATGTGAGACTGCTGGCACATCTGGGTTGTGTGTTTCATCATCCTGCCATCCTTCAACTACTCCGAGAATGTCCTCCTCAGGTGCACTTGCCTCGCTACTGTTCACACCGCTAGTGACAAGTGAGATCAAATCCATCCTGTTGTTAGCCCCTGTAGTTGTTCCTCTTATCCTACACCACACGTGGATACATAGAATAAAGCTTAGTGCAATAGGAAGGTCTAACTTTCATTGTCAGAAAAAGAAGTTTCAAAAGAATAAAAATTAGATTATTAAAATATTAAAGAAAAAAAAAAAAAAACAACAACAACAAAGTGACAAACCACATGCTTCTCTTTCTCAAAATGCAAGATAATTTTCAGAGGATATAAAAACTCTTCGGTTTCTATACTGTTTTCCAGCACTAAACTATTCTAGCCTGTGCACCCAAATGTTCCACGACAATAAAAAGCCTAATCGACATATCAAAGTGATGTAGGACAAAGAAGGATTAATTATAATTTTCAGAGGATACAAATCTCTCCCGTTCCTACATCCTGTTTTTCAGCACTATTATAATTTTTGTATGAACCCCTTTGAGTGATGTAGTTTACTTATTAAGGTACTAAGTATGGATTAGTCAGTTATGTTTTATATATTAATTAGCAAACTCAGCAACCTTTACAGCTGGTTTTGCCTGTAGATACTATGTGTTCTTTGTCAATGCCATTGTTCTGGAACCTGGATGTCTGTGATTTACTTACGATGTGTAACTGAATGGTTAGAAGCTAGTACATATCTCAAAGCATTGCTGCTTTTCCTGCATCGCACAGGTCCTAATCTTCAAACTCAGTACATAGTACATACATCAAAGCATTACAAGAAGCCTGGCAAATAATAAATGAATATCAACCAATGCAATGGTAGTTATTCCTATATGACAAACTTTCCTCTGCTCAGGTCATTCCAATCACAACTTACTGCAACCTTGTTTTATGCTCTCTCTTCACAAGCAAAAACAATGGTGACCCCTTATTTCACACCAAAAAGGATACTCCTGCTTTTTCTTGCTTATTTGGGATATGGGGAGAGCAAAAGTTTAGGGAATTGTTTTAAAGGGCATCAATTGGAGATTGGTGAACTCCAAATCAAATCAACTTTCAAATAATCAAAGTAACAAATTTCTCTAATTCACCATCCCATCCCCCATCAGTTGAAGGTAATTTTAATGCATATATGATCTAATCTCTTACTTAGCAATAGCAATAGCATAACAGCACATCAAATCCCAACCTAATCAGATGGGAAAGTATATTTCCTTTCTGGTTCTTGATGCTAGCTAAACTTTTCATTAAGACATGTTATTCAGGCCCTATCAAATACCTCAAGCGTATCCTCAACACGGTAGGCCGCATGCCTGGATACAAGACAGCAGCTTCAACCTGCAATGATAGTTTCAATTGAGAAATATAGATAATATGCAATACTTTTACTTGAATGAAAGAAAATGCCTACTCATAAAGGAAATAATGAAGATTAAAGAGAATATAAGGAAACAAAAGAAGCAGGAAAAAACTAAATTACATAATTTGACAAAAATCACAACTTAACCTTGTCATCTGACAATGTGTAGTGGCCACCAAAAACACAGTCTGCTTTAGATGATCGAAAGTTCATGCACTTCGCCACATCCTTGATCTTTTGAGAAGAATTCTAGATAACACAATATTAACATCTCATACAATCAGATACAATAAAAGTAGAGAACATATATTTAAGTTTAACTACATTCAGACATCACAGAATTACAACCTTGTAAAGGAATCGCCCAGAAGGAAAAAACCTCATGTACCGGAAATAGCAGACCTGCAGAATACGGCAAGTTAATAATGATTAACAACAGCAAAACAAAAAATTATACTAATAATGTCTATTTCCTAGCAACACAAGTAGATATAAATGCATACCACATGAACTGGATTAGTGATTTTCCACTCTGCAACTCCAGCTCGAATGTAGGTATTTCTACTCACATAAAGACCTGAAATGTGGAAGCATAATAAGACAAAGGGGCCTTGCTGAAAAAGTAGAACAAGAAAGGCATAGGAAAAACATGTACATCTCTCTTTCATATTAAGGTAATTTCTCCTTCTTTTCTTTCATTTTTGGTCTTCTGGTTTGGAGGGAAGGGAAGGTCATATAACCAATGTAAATGTGATAATCTCACCTTTAAATATGAATATGATACATTTTCCACACAGCATTTGTTTATATTAGAATTAAAAAAACAAATCAAACCATCACATGTTTCCAATCAATATAACGAGGAGGAAACAAGGTTACACAATAAAAGATAGCCGATCTTACCATCAGCTCGCAACCTTGGTCGTGAGAGCCACATTTTCCGCCATGAGCCATCATATTTCAACTGAAGGATCTTATAGTTTTCTACCACTCCAGAGAGCTTCATCAAAGACACTCCATAATCAGAAATTAAGATTTTCATGTGCAGTAAAACTTCCATATTAACCTCTAGTGAGTTTACCTGCCAAGCCTTCAAGCATGCATTGCGCCAAAACACAGGGTTACGGATAGTGTACCTCCATTTTCGACATACACAAGATGCTTTTCCCAAGTCATATGGAGTCATTCGAGCAAAGACCTATAAAACAAATTCAGTATATCTATCTATGGGCGTTTATTCTTGTATATAACTACAGACTTTTCTACATATGAATTTTCACTCATCTAATTTGCTCAAAAATCACCGAAAAGGCATTAAAGAGAGATTGATGCAAGTCCCAACAAATGAAAGATTTAGGTTATTCATACTCTGGTTCCTATTTTAAGATCGATTTCTGCTCTCGAAGCTGTAGGACCAAGGACAATGCAAAAACAAAATATGGAGTTAGTTTTCTAAAAGTGTTATATGTGGGTGTATATGACCTGATTTCAAGAATGTGAAAATGATAACCTCTTAGGTTTCCAGTATATGGGGAGACTATTTGTGAACTTTCTCTAAAAACTTGTTCTAAATTAATTTCACAAACATGGCAAAACAGTTTAACATCAAATACTAATATCACATTTCCCCATACAATGTAATTCTCATCCAGGTTTCATATTCACTTTCATGAATAGCCATTGAGCCATGACCAAAAACTGTAACTTCATGATGTGAAATACCTCAAAAAGCAGCTCATCTGGTAAGCATCGATGTATAAGTGCAGAATCCACATAAGGCTTTCTACTTGCGCTTCCAAATGGCGCAACAGGTCTCACGTTAACTCCATAAAGATCTGAAACATACGCATAGAAACATTAGAAAAAAAGAACAAGGCCAACATATCCACTGTAGCTGCGTGAGATATACCAAGCCATGGCCTCCTCGTAACAAAGTACTCAACCGTCCTCAACCTCAAAACCGACTCGAGTTCAGAAGGGACTGCTAACGCAAAATCTGCAGAACAGACGAAGATATACAAACAACACCAATTCAGATAAGCTCCAGGTTAATTACCCTTTCACTGAAAACCCAATTTCTGAACATTTATATAAAATATGACACGAAGCAATGGTCTTAAATTAAATGCAAATTCAGCTGGAGAACTGATCTTATGTTCTTAATTTATCAAATGCTCGAAAACCGATATCGAATTCATGAAAAATTGTTGACAAATTAAGGGACGCCCAGAACCCAGAATCTTAGGAATTTGATAGTAATATAGAATAATCAATGATGTAGGAACAGATATATGCCCAATTCAAAAATCTAGAACATGAGGCGTGAAGTGCAGAGAGGAAGACAAAGTATACCTGAACCTGAGGCCATGGGAACATGCGGAGCGAGGTCGGCTCCACAAATTTCTAAGGCAAATTGAGAAGCTCAAGAGAGAAGAAAAAGGGGGCGTAAGAGGGCGAGGACCGAGGAGAGAAACAAATAAGCTCAACCTTCGTAACAATTAATTGGACCGACATGCCCAAAACGACGACGCATCGACGATTAGCAAATAGCAAGGTAAGTACGCGCCCTTAAATTAGGAGGACAACAACTAGAAGCATCTGACGGTTAGAACTGGAACTTTCAGACATCGGTACCATGATGCTGGAAAAAAAAAAAAAAGTCATTTTTTGGGTCAAAATAATACGTTAATTGCGTCCAGATACATTCAGTTTTTAGTTTCACCCTGTTAGCCCGGGCGATCGACACAGGAAAAGAAAAAAAATAAAAAAACCACTACTATCTTGTGTAAAATGATGTGTCAGGGTGTGTTTGGTATGTTGTATTAGATATAATAGAATAAGGTAATATAATATATTATGACCTTATCCATTATTTGGTATAGCCAACGTATTGTATAAATTTATCTATCAAATCTCTCTTATACGTCAAAATAATGGATAACTTAATCCAGTCTAGGGAGATCATATTAAGCCTAATTAACTGTTAATGTATAAGAGTTTTTTTTATTTTTTAATATATTTTATTAAAAAAAAATAATTATTAAATAAATAATAAAAAATAAAAATCATATAAACAAAAAATATTATTATTTAATAAAAAATTTAATAATAAATAAATATTTTTTAAAAAAATAATTATAAAATAATTATTTAAACTAATATAAAAATATAAGAATAAAAATTTATTAATAAAATATATAAATAATATTTAATATAAATTTAATTATATATAATAAAAAATATAATCAAATATAAGAATATGATATTAGATTTACTTAAATTTTAATTTATAAAAACTCCCTCTCTATTTCTCTCTCTGACACTCACTCACACTTTTTATATTATGAAAAACTATTAAAAATAAATAAATAATTTTTAATATAAAATTATATTTATATATAATAAAAAATAGTTAAAATAATTATAATAAATATTTAAATAATTATATTAATTTTTAAATTTTAAATTTAATATTAAAAAATTATATTTATTATAATCTTTTTTCTGGTTATATTATATATAATACAATATCTTATACAGTGACATACCAAATATTGTATAATATTAAATTTTTATCAGGTTTTATATAATCAAGCTTTATACTATCAACCCTTATTCTATCAGGTCTTATACTATCAGGCGTGTCAAACGGACCCTCAAGATCATAATAAATGAGTGACAGTGAAAAAATAGGAGTGAAACAAAGAAAAATGAAAAAATTTGACCTGCCAATCTCGCTTATAATAATACCGATTGTTTAGAATTAGTCAAAATATTAAAAGAATCAAACTAAACAAAAAATAATTGTTAGAGAAAATAAAACCAACTACATAAATCTACGTAAAACTAAACTTGCTTGCAAGTAACCTTAATTTTGTTCAACATTAATTATAAAATTAAGATTTTTATTTAAAAAAGAGTCCAATCAGTTTGAATAGGGTATATGTTTGCACAATAAGTATCTAATCTTTTAAGATTGTCAAAACACTTACTAAGAATCAATAAATATATCAGCTCATGTTATCCTTATGACAATAATATTCTAACAATCTTACATATTAAATTATTTTTGGCCTCAGAAGGTGTGTCATTACCTTTCTATGTTCTATATTCTTTTTTATTATTATTCGAACCTTTTTAGTGTATATTTAATTTTATTTTTTTAGAATTGATTTTAAAATAAAATAATTTATATTTAATAATTTTTTTAAAAATAATTATGATAAAAAATAAAAAAAATTTACTTTTTCTAAAATTAATTCTAAAAATAAAAATTAATTTTAATCTTATTAAACTAAATATCATCAAAATAGATTAAAATTAATTTTATTAATCTAAAATCAATTCTTGATCATCCAAACACACCATTATTCTTTTGGGTGGTAGCAACTTTGATTTGCAACATATCACATTTGTGTGGCCTGTGTGTGCGGGAAATTATAGCCACGCTATCTTGTTGTGGGTCCAAAACTTAAATTATAAAATAATACACGAGCCCATGCTATAAATATATAAGTTTAATTGGTATATATTGATAATTTAAAATAATTTTATATTATTAATTAATAAAAATATTAAAAAATAAAAAATTAGGGTAAATTTTTAATTATAATAAATAATTATTTATATTAATTAATATTTTTTATTATTTTTATTAAATAATAATATAAAATTATTTTATATTATTAATATATTTAAATTAAATTTTAAATATATATAAAACATCAATATGAAATATTATTTTGTTCTCATATTAAAAATTTTTGAATTAATTTTCTCCTCAATTGAGATTATATTTTGGATAAATCAAACAATTTTTTTTCTATATTTTGGTATTTCCTTAATTAAAGCTTTTTAATTTGCATTTTTTAACACTTGATCCCATTAATTTTAATTGAGATTAAAAATATTAATTTTCTAAGTAACTTTAACAACTTTTTTTTTGTCATTTACCTGCATTAAAACTACTGTATAGACTTTATGTGTTAGATCTGTTCATGTATTACGCTTTGAAGATTTAATTTTGATATATTATTACTATCAAAGTTTCTTACATTATATTTAATTATGTACTGATACTCTAACAAAAAAATATTAACTCTTTTATAATAAATTTAAAAATTATATATAATTTAGCATATAATGAATTGATAATATAAAATATTTTATAATATATAAAAATAAAGATAAATTATATTAATCTCCTTTAAGGTTAGGTAATTTTACATATGATATCTTTTAATTTTTCATGCTTGTATTGATCTTCTTTTATAGGGGTATTTACTATCATATTTTACAAGATATAAAGGTTACATATTTAAGATCATCTATACCTTAAAAGAGGCCAATGTCATATTTATAGAAGTATTTAGTGCATGTTTGGGAAAAAAACAAAAAAAGCTGTTTTCCCAAAAAAAAATTATTAGAGAAAAAAAATCATGTTTAGGTAAGTATTATTGAATTGGGTTATAATTAGATTTGAAAAATTAAAGCTGTTTTGAGGGTTTGGGCATTATTTTGAAAAATATTTTTGTACAGTATACATAATATTATATTTTTACCAAATTGACTCTAAATATCAAATATTATATAATATAAATAATCATTTCATACTTTTTTTAGTAATTTTGTCTCACAAAAGTTTTTTTTTTTCATACAATCCAAATAAAATAGATTATCTTAAAACCACTTCTCAACTAAAGTACCCAAACATAAATTGATTATCATATAATCGATTATACAAAAAAAAATAATTATTGAAATAATGTTAATCTTATAGCTTTACTAAACACACACTTAGCGTTATATTAGATAAGATACAAAAGTGCCGCGTGTAAAATTATCCACAACTGAGGAGAGATCAGTGTATATTTTTAAAAGTCAATAAGTGCTGTGTATAATATTATATAATCTCAGAAAAGATTAATATAATTTATCCCAAAAATAAAACTCACACTTTGTTTTTCACATAAAAAACTCATACTTTATTGACATATTAATAATAGAGATAAGGCTTATTTAAAATAAGTTTGTCCTTAAAATAAAGAAGTAATGATTTAAAGATAAATGAAGTCCTTCTTATTTTCTTGCTTAAAAGATAAGACTACAAAATAAAAATCTAATGACGCCATATAGCTCTTTTCGTTTTTTTTTTTTTGGGGGAGAGGCCGGGAGGATTTTGGAGGGGGGGAGGGCACAGGGGCTCCACCCTTACAGCGACTTGAAGTCGCGCTCTTAATGTAGCCTGCTTTTTAAGAGGCAGAAGTTGTGCGATTAACCACTTTTTTTGGTTTTGGTCCTTGAGGGTTGCGGGGCGGGGGGGAATGAGGGACCGGGCTCTGTCCCTGGGCTCGAAGCCAGGCCCCTCTATATGTGGTTCTTAGATGCTGGCATATATGCCATCTAATCCACGTCCGGTTAACCACTTGAGCTACTGCTCATCTGCATATATAGGTCGTCTGGGCGTGCCCCCATTTTAACATATCTAGCCCGTGCGTTCCCAACATAGCCATCAAATTGAATCCCAGCATATGTTAAATCACGCAATGAACAATTGCTAGGCCTAACTCAGTGATAACATATTGGGCTCACTTAGAATTTCTGTTTTTTGAGGACCCAATCTTTCTTTTCCCCAAGTCTGGACTCTGGATGTCGTCAGCCACACGTGTCGACGGTAATATAGCTCAATAGACCGTCTTTAAGCAAATGAAGTATAAAAAAAATTCAATGTTGCCCATGGCCCAATTTGGCCACGATACGGGTTATTATCGCACATACGACCAAATTATGACGTAATAGCAACATACGCTGAATGCGGATGTGATCAAATAGAAAATGATATCCAGTTATATAGTTTGTCCTAAAAGAGCTTGAATGAGTTGACATAGTTATGTTTAAAAGGATGAACGGTATGTATCTCACTTTATCTTATTCGGAAGTTATATTTTAATCATTGCTAGCTTTCTTTCTAGCTGTCTAGGACAAGTAATGAACAAATTAAACAAGATATAGTGGCAGGGCTGCCGTGCTCACCATCAGAGTAAGCGCATGTTTAGGAATGGCTTTTTTTTTTTTTTTTGACGGGCATGTTTAGGAGTGTTTGCTTATATCTCAAAATAGCTTCTTTTAGGAAAAAAAAAAAAGTTTTTAACATATATAATTGAGCGTTTTGATTATAAAAAAATAATTATTTTATAATTATGATATTTTAACTAAATTAATCATAAGTATCGGATAGTATATAATATAAACAAATTATTTTATATCATTTTCAGTAATTTACTCTATGTATAAGCAACTTTTGTCATATTAACTCAAACTAACCACACTATCTTAAAATTATTTTTTAGTTAGCACATTTAAATATGACATTAATTTTATCCTAATTGATTATATAAAAATCAATTATACTTATATTTATTATTGAAATAATCTTATTTTCGCAACTTATCCAAACACCTCTAATATTTGAAACAATAGTTTGATAAAAAAATCTAAAGTGAAATGCTTTTTATGAAGGAAAAAAAATAATGAATTGAATGAGAACTTGCGAAAATTGAATAGAGGAAATGAAAACTTTTAGTTATTATTTTGATCTCGTTTTCTCTGTCTAGAATCTAGATACAACCTATCTCTGTAAAAAAAGTGGAGTTGCAATTCGATGCGAGGGGTCCTACAAACTGTGTTTACAAAGCACGGATGTAGCCTAAGCTTTAATCTAACAATAATGGGATAAAGTTTTTCTTTTAAACGAAAAATAATAAGAAAAGCCTACCACTCTAGTCAGACTATTCCATTAACAAATAACTCAAGTGTGCATTATTTTTTCATCCGAAGCT
Source organism: Pterocarpus macrocarpus (assembly GCA_031439585.1). Taxonomy (NCBI): domain Eukaryota; kingdom Viridiplantae; phylum Streptophyta; class Magnoliopsida; order Fabales; family Fabaceae; genus Pterocarpus; species Pterocarpus macrocarpus. The sequence goes on from CM062519.1 coordinate 10,686,772, forward strand.
TGCAAAAGAACAAAAAGCACCCATTTTTAAATCGTGGATTATTTGTATAGAGAAAAGGAAGATGCCTTGGCACCGAAAATATTGAAAAGAAAAATGAAAAACGGTCTTCTACATACCTACCAATCTTTGCTTTAATTCAAGTGGTATTGTACTATTGTCTATATCTTTTTCGATAGTTAGAACATGATATGGCTCAAAACTCTCACATTCCATGAGAGAAGCCCAAGAAATCAAGAAGACAAAACCAAAAGTTGTATTGTCATCGGCATTACAAAATATTAAACGTTTGATACTTTTACATTTAATATCATTTCCGAATTTCACGTTGTGGTATACTTTTGAGCTTTGTTAACTGAAAAAAAGAGTGGAATTTGTTACATGAGTTTTTTTTGGGGGGGTTGAGTGGAAAAAAAGGAGTAGAATTTATGTTTCATGGAAAAAGGTTGAGTGAAAAGGGGGGAAAAGAATATTGTATTTTTTGTGGGAAAATGAATCCAATAAAATTGAAAGATATTCATCATCGACGTCGACGACGTAATAATGTATGAAAGTAGTTATCTGTCTCAATGGGAATTGGAAAAGTAACGGAACTATGCTAAATTGAAGGATATGGGAGTGAGAGGAGCTCCTACCCACTAATCATATTACTTGTTGGATGAGTCATAGTCATTTATAAAAACATGCTATGAAAGCACCATATCAGATATTTTAGTGGTAGGACTTGACTGATGTGTCGTTAACATTAAAGCACCCAACAAAAAGCATCCCACCACTCACTCTAGTCATATTATTTGCGTTGATGAGTCATAATCCTTCACAAAAACATGGTATGAAAGCACCATATTCGACAGTGTAAACTAGTAGAGAAAGAACTAGAGTGATGGCATATCATTCACATGAAAATACCCAATTAAATGTCTTTTCCTAAATGAGATGATGAACCATGACCCATGTTATTTATGTCGTATAATTTGCAAATAGCCCTTTAATTTCAATATTATATATTTTGCAAATAGATGATTAATCTCCCCTCTCCTTTAACACCTAACCATTAATTCACTATTCTCAAGTATTGAAACTTTAACAAAAATCTTGTATTTAGCATTATGCATCTATGGATCAGTGGTATGAAGAAGGTTCTATGGCGTGAGTACTCAAAAAACAAATGCAATAGTGTGGTGGAAGCCTTTTTGATACAGTGTGGTGGTGTTGGATTTAACTGGTTTGATTGTGAGAGAGCTGGTTTTTTTCAACAAGTTTCATTATATGGAGAGTTCACTCGTGTCCATACCTTTGGAACCAAGGAGGATTAGAGGAGATGACGATTATAACAGATAGCATAGATGGGTGAAATGTTGATCAAGAATTGAAGTGTAGATGCAAACAATAGAGCAATGTGTGGAATAATAGTTTTTGAGGAGGATTCTATAGTGACCTATTATAATAGGTGGTTGCAGTTATGATAGTCATCATCAAGTTAATGCAGGTGAACTTGGGGCATTAATATTGGAGTCTGCTTTTCAAACTAATGCAGTTGAGGGGGCGTCCAATTAGGAGTCAGTTTAGAAACTAAGGATATTAGTGTTTTGGTTTTGCTTATGCTTTGTATTATGTTGTATTGCTCACCTCAGATCTTGAGATTTTGAGCCTCTTATTTTTGGATTTGAATCTTCTAAAATGAATAAAGTAAAAAAATGAGAATTTAATTACCCTTAGATCAAAGGATGAGATCCATACATGATTAAAGTTATTGATCAAATAATAATAAACCCCTCACTTTCTTATAAATATACTCATTTTAGAGAATCCAAATCCCTTATTTTTAACTATAAAAAAAAAATGTTTAGTAATATGCATCTAAGACCAAGCCACTACGTCTTTTACTTTATACATTGAGTTATTCTGTCTCTATTGAATAAAATGACTCGAAGGTAGACTTGCAAAGAATATGATAACTGCACTTCTGCGCATCAATGGACGTGGATAAGAAATTCAATTTGCTTTTGATGTTTGCATCTGTATTGAAATTGGAAAATTGGTTAAGCCACCACATTGTGGAAAAAGAGAATTGATAGGTCACATTTGTACAAAAAATTTGAAAGTCAAAGTAAAACATGCGCAATTAAATCCTTTTCAATATCTAAAACGACTTTAGGGGAAAAGACACACCGAAATATCCCCATTAATCGAAAAATGTAAACAATTCGTACATAAGAAGATTTGATATAATTCAAATTATGATTTAAGGAATTCTTAAGACATTCTTTGGCATAAAGTAACAAAAGTGAACAGTGAGATAATGGGATTGGATCCTCTCATGTCAAAAAATGACATGATCTTGTCATGTGGTGTTTTTCACCATTGATCAAATTTTTGTAGGTCGGCTGGTCCTACATCCTCGATGATAAAAATCTTACGACAAGATCATGTCATTTTTTGACATGAGATGATCCACTTCGTGAGATAATACCCTACTCAGATGGTCACACTCGGTAGTTACTAGTCATTTTCCTTCAAGTCATATTCATGCATTTATTCGAGATGCCATAGCAAATTGAACCATCATCGATAGCTTTGAGTGGGTCATTAATGTGGTAACCATCAAAGCCAGTAGGAATGATATAATAATAAAGAGTTTAGATAATTTATTTGTTTAAATCTCATTACCACTAATATATAAAAAAATATATATATATATGGTCACCCTCAAGTTATATGTGTAAGCTATGTGCATCAAAAGAGACGTGTAAGCTATATGTGGTTACTCATAATTTAGAGAATTGGGTAATTATATGGCATTCTATTAATTTAAAGTATCTATTTCTCTTTTCTTTTCCCCTATTTCGTACACCGATTTATATTAATTTATGAACAAAGTTTATATCAAATTCTTTATATCAATCTCAATTAATTTTCAATTTTAATAATAATATATAGACAATTTTTTAAAATAAATAATTTGAAAATATAATATACATTCATTTCAAGAAAAAATATTTATGTATCATTCTTTAATTTAAAAATGAATGAAATAAATAAAAAGAATTTAATTTAAATTTTTTTCTTAATTTATTTATAGCTAGTAACCTCTTCAGATCTTGAATGCGAATAGCTCAACATTTACGTTAGGCTAGGACCACCGATTGCTTGGTTGATGACAGTACTTACGTAAGACAAACAAAGAGACATGGAGTTGATGTTCCTTAAATATTCATTGGCTGCATCACTCGCAACTTTACTTTAGCTGATGCGTATGGTGACCTCAGCCATTATTCCGTGAACTGCATCCACACAGGTCATTATCCGGACGCCCAGAAGATAACCGTCCATAGTTTGTCCATCAATATCCTTAAGGCTTAAGCCTTCATCAACTTGCTATTAGGAACCTGACCGGAGGATATTGTGGCATCAATTAAATGTGTGACTTAATATATGTCAGTTGTATGTTTGTATTATTATTCCGTGGAAGTCTTGCTTTGAAACACCAATTCCTTGCTTGATTGGTTGATTCTGGATGTCGTCTTTGTCAATTGGCTCTAATAAATTCCATCAACTTGACTTTATGTTTTCTTTTCATACAAAGAAAACAAAGTTTCTGAGCCTAGTCGAGCTACATTATCAAATGCTTCTTTGCCATGACCTCTAGCCCCACAAGTTGTCCTTGCGTAACTCGATAATACATCAACTTGACGGTGAATTGCTTTCTTTCTTTCTTTGAAAAAAAAATAATTATTATTATTCATAAGGCTCAACCCATATATGAACAAGTGAGGAGCATTGTACATCCAAGACCAGAAGCAAAGCATAAAAGTAAAAAATTGATCCTCAACACATGAGAAACACCCGAAGAAGGGACAGAACAACCACAAGCCCAAGTATAATTCATAATTTAGAACTCCTAAAGTATCAAACTAACAATTAACAGCACAAACTTATGAACAGAGTTACTCAACACCAATAGAGAAACCACTTGTAACAAGGCAGATCCCACCAAGAAAAAAGATACTCTCCATCTATTGCCATCTTCAAAGCATCTACGCCACTGGAGTATCAGCACCATATGGACAACTTTACGGTGAATTGCTTTCTTCAAGTTAGTATTCTCATTTTTCTGCAATTTTTAATATCAAACTTCTGTAGTTCACTTAATTTGACATAACCTTTTAGGGGAGTGTATCCTCTCATGCAAATTTTTTATATAATTAAATTATGTATAAATTTTTACTATTGATTAAGAGAATAAGCTAAAAGAAAAACATATAATAAAAGAGGATTAACTTTAAAAAATCACACATGACCAATCATGCAAAAATCTTATATGAAAGAATTCATTATTTCTAACTTGGTACTTGGATTGTATAGCACTTTAAAATTATAATTCAAAAAAGTACAACAAACTTTCTTGAAATTTCTAGATAAAACACTAAACTCTAAACTTCACAATGTCAATGTCATTTAATGTACACGTCCCTCTTGTATTGAAAAGTTTTTTTTTTTTTAATCTTAAATGTGTACAAAAGAAACAGAAATTTGTTTTTTAAAAAATACAAGTATGTGAAAATTCACTCTCTATCCACCAAAAAATAAAAATCACTCTCTTAATTTTTTTTCATTAATTTTTATCACATATTTTATTTCTTTCGTGGGACCCAAGTTAAGACTTGTATTATATATCATTACAAAAGTCAACACATGATCAAATCATGTGAAATTTTTATATAAGATGATTCATTTCAATTTGAAATATTGAATTGCTGTCTACTTAACCTAAATATAAAGTGATTAAATTGATGTCCAAAATCTTTAAAAAAATTAATTTGATAACACAAAAATCTTTGGATGACTACTTTAAGTGTTTGCTCTTTATTACTAATATTGTAATTTTTCCATTGCTAGTTTTTCTCTCTAACTATTTTTTTTCTTTTTTTTATATATATAAAATATCCTTAAAAATATACTTCATTCGTCTGGCTATTAGTATCTTTTAAAGTCTATATGCAATGATTAAGGATATCCTAGTAATTAGCCCTAGATATAGAATACTATGGTTTAATTTGACTAAATTATCCTTTTCTTTCTTCTATTAATTATTTGAGATAATGAAATTTAATGTTAAAATTGGAAAAAATAATTAATACATTATTAATATTATAAAATACAGATAATTTGGAACAAATTATTTTTTCTAAGACGACAGAAGTGGGTCGAAGGAGTAGTTAACAAGGCATGTTTTGTTTAACTCCCTGCATTCCATAATGATGGTCGTTTTGGACACAACATAAAAGTGCTTCATGTTATTTTTCGATTTAGAATTTCAATAAGGAATTAATTATTTTATAACAATTTATCATTATTTTCATTAATTACAACTTTTTTTCTTTTTTTTATCACCTCCTTTATTCATGTATCATAATTCTTTCCTTTTTCCACTTACACGTCAAAGGATAATTCAATCGTTCATATTTAAATAAGTCTGTTAAGTTATTTTTCTAATCCTAGTGTTACCTTAAACGATAATAATTATGGAAAAAAGTAAGTAAAAAGAACGCAATTTTTATGGTTAGTTTTCAATTTTTTCACCTCAAAATGGATGATCATTAGATATTGAAAACCAATTTGCATATTAAAAAATAAAAAATATTAGAGAGTAAAAAACTTTGTCAAAATTTGGTTATCATAATAATTTTGCATGCTTATTAACTTTTAGATGATTAAGTTAATCATATTATTTTATTTCATTCAACAACCACTATAAATTTTGTTGAAAAATCTGACGTTGTAGCATGTTCATTAAAAAATAGTGTTTTTATAATTTTTTTCAACCAATTCCTAAAAGAATTTAATTTGTATGTATTTATAATATAAAATTATTTTACACTATCATTCAATCACATTTTCTTATTTACATGATTTTTAAAGTAATCGGGGTGAGAGTCATGCATATTTACTTATATAGCAATATATGATTGGATAACAGAATAAATAAATTTTATATTATCAGTACATATAAATTAAACTCTTTCTAAAAATACTAATTACAAAATTATGAAAGGAATTTTTTTAAAATTTTATAATATATTTAGTACATTAAAAACTTAATTAAAAGATTATATTTTCTAGTCATTTTTTTAAAATCAGTGTGGGAAGAGCACATTTTTTTTTAATTAGAGTTGGAAGAGCACTGGTTGAAAATAAAAATAAAAATAAAAATTATACTTAAAATCTCAGGACCCTAAGTATTATTGGCACTAATTAAAGCTATTGTCCCCTATGCTAAAGCTCATCAGCAACATGAACAACTCTAAACCGCAGGTTATTGTCATCATGTTCCAGCTCAACCCTTGCTTGCAAATTTTGTATGATGTCTTCTCGTGGGGGCAGAGGAAGCTACTCGACCTAGTTTTAGGTAATGGATTACAACGGGGTAAACAAGAGGACCATGAACTGTGCAGAGAATTCGAGGATGAGACCAAATCATTTCAGCAACATAACATAGGAAATAAGAACAAATGTAGGGTCCAATTCAAATGGCAGGTAATTAAACCAGGGTGGAAATTGAAGGAAAATTGACTTGCCCGGGACCAACGGAACGAGGGTGAAAGGGTTCCTGAAACTCAAATTGGTCAACGTGAGCCATGATACGAAACAGATGAAGAATTTTAAATAGATGACATAGGATTCTGATCATGTCGCCGCAGGCATTATCACTGATTATGCAATGAAGTTGCCGAGGGAAGTTTAACGGAAGTTTACCGTTAGTGACGCTTATTAGAAAAACAATGCTTCTTTTTGTTAGAATTATTTGTCATTGAGTAAAAAATTTTAATTTATTTTATCTGCCACTCTCATATTTTAATTAAACATTTATTATAAATTTTTCAATTTTATTCTCTACATACAATTTTAAGTACAATTAATAATATAATATTAATATAATAAATTAGATATTAAATAAGAATATTTTAATATATATTTTTATAGTCAACTCTTAATTTTGAGTTTCTTAATTAATGTGCAAATAGTTAAAGTGTAAGATAATTTGAACCGGAAATAATATTACTTAACATGTTATACTTTAATTAAATAATCAGATGGGATAGGAGGGATATCAATAATTAAAACATTCATAAACAAATGTAAAAATTGTATTAACTGCCTTGGGCTTATGTTTACGGACAGCATAGGGTAATTATGTTTAGGTAATTTTATTTTAACTTTAAGGAACTATCGACCTTTTTTTCCCCGGTTGGTGCTGAACGATCAGCATCAATAGTTTAAAGGCTCTTTTTTTTCATAAGGACAGAGAGAAATAATCTATTAAATAGAAAAAGTGCATATATGCCCTAAAAGGAAAAAACACAAATAAGATGTTCAATTGCAACGACCTACGCGATGCATATTCCACCACAACCAAAATAGACATATATTTACGAATAGATGCTCGCGAGTGCACTAGCTACGTTACTGATTTAATATTTGGCAGTTGGCACGTGTTTATTGTAACATATTTAAAAGTTTTATTTTTATATAATTTTTCTTTTTTAAAATACATAACAGTCGTCCTTTGACACTTTTTACCATACTTATTTGTATTTGTCTCTGTAGTCAATTTATTTAAAAACAGAAGAGACATGGAGACCTAGAAAGTATTGTCTGATATGATTGTGAACTCAATGTTATTGATCTCCTCTCCTACAAAAGGAATCTCGTTTGGTAGCAACCATTAGATGAATGGTCTTTTTTCAAATTAATTATTTAAAAAATATCATAAAATATTTGAACATATTATTTAATAAATTATCAAAAAAATATTCAAGCATAAACTAAGACTAGTCCTGGCCAGGCTGGGGTGGAAGAACTAGTGTGGTAGAGATCAGGAATCTTAAAGGGAAACGATACCACCTTTATCAAATCAATGTAAGCTATGTTCCTACCGTGATGCTAAATTTTCACCTAATTAATTTCTGCGATTTTTTTTAAAGTAATCATATAATTTTCAAGTAATTGACAAAAATGCCTTGAACTTGAATTTTGTTAATGATTTTTTTCATTGTCAAATCATCATTTATATTATATTTTATAAACACTAACTTTATGTCATATATTAGGCCTGTGCTAAATAATCTACCTATGTATTACCTTGGACTGTTTAAAATGCCCAAATCGATTACGAAAGGGATCATTGCCATTTAATGGAGGTTTTTTTGGGGTAAAAAAGAAGGGGAGAGACTTCATCCTTTGGTCAATTGGGATCTTGTTCAGTTGCCAAAGAAGTATGGAGGACTAAGTGTGGGAAACTTAGTAATTAAAAATATGCATTATTATTTAGGGTAAATATCAATAATCACCTTTGAGGTTTGCTTAAATAACACTCCACCCCATTTTTCACAAAATTCAATAGTCCGCTCCATCACTTAACGGCACTAATAGGATAGGGGACAATATTCCAACAAAATATTCTTTCTCACTTAACCTAGGTTATGCAGTATTATATTTAAAAATATAAACTAAACCTCCGTTGCAGTTGAGAGTTCGGAAGGTTGGGGGTCATTTCTTTAACAAAAGATAAAAAGCTAGAACTTCTTCATACTATCTTAAACTTTCGTTCCATTGCATTTTTTTCTGTCCTTTGTAACCTCCCCCCCCCCCCCAAAAAAAATGGGTTGTCAAAATCCCAAGCCACCCCTCCTCATCCTAATGCTTTGAGTCCCTTGTCAAAATTCTTCCGTACCCAAAATTCAACTCAATTCTTCTTATAGTAGAAGCCCTTAAATGAATTACCCAATTCCTCCATTTCCCCTACCCAACCTCCTATCGTTGCTGCCTTTTTGTTGAAGAGGCGTGTGAATCAAAAAATAAAAAAGAAAGAAAGAAAGAAAGAAGAAAAACTGGGGAAGTGGAATAGATGGATTAAGGCAAAGAGGAGAGGGGTTTGACACAATCGAAGAGGTTGAGATACTAGACTAGAATGGTTGAGAAATCCCCTGAAGAAGAATATCTCATGGTAATCTCGCTTCTTATAATCCTCATGCTAATCCTTTAATCTTTGGTAATTATTGGTAAGAGGACAAAAAACATTGCCTTTACAAGGCCAATTTTTTTCTCCTTTTTAATTTTGCTTTATTCAGCTAACCACTAATAATGTTTAAAAGCCAACGTGTTAAACCCAAGAAATGAACAAGAGGATACAAGCAAGACAACAAAAGGGAAAGAGAAGCATGGAGCACAAGGATTTTGCAACAGCCAACAAGGGGTTCAACGCAAGGGGTTATAATGCCCCTACCATAGGGGGGTTTTAAGCATTGGCTGCTTGGTTAGGCGGTGCATGCGGTTGAGTCTTGATCTTGTTTGACTGTCCAAGAATGGTTGTTTCATGCAAAGGTTTTGAGATTTCATTCATTTGGTTTTGAAGCAAAGCATGATCATTCTGTGCATGGTGCAGTCTATTTTTTTTTTCTTTAAAATAAGTTTTTACATCGTGTTGTTAGAGCTATTTGCAAATCAAAGGTAGGTGGGCAAAGATTGGGTTAGTAATTGGGTAAGAAAACTAACCTTGGTAACTTTGAGTTTGTCATTAATGGTGTAAAGAAGAAAATGGGGTGGACTGTTGAATTTGGGGAAGATTGGGGTGGACTGTCATTTAAGCAAACCTTAGGGGTGGTCGTTGTTATTTACCCTATTATTTAAGTGGTAGTGGAAGTTCTCTAATGGAGGTGTTTCCTTATGGAAAAAGGTTGTGTGCTCTTGTAACAAATTGTGTATAGACAAACCAATTGTGGGTTAGCTAAACTCAATGGGTACGAGTCCTTGAAGGGGTATTTGTAACATTTGGAAACTAAATAAAAATGTGGAAGTGGTCTGCAGGAAGGGAATTAGAATTGAGGTGGGGAGGGGGGAAAACACTTTTGAGGGAGGATCTTTAGGTTGGGGACATGACTTTGAGGGATAAATTTCCCGTGCTATACTTAACACCAGAGCTGAAAAAATATGGCAATTGAGGATTGCATATTATGGGATGGTTTAACATGGAATTGGAATCTATAGTGGAGAACGGAGTTATTTGAGTGGGAGAAAAAGAAGGCTGATGAACTACAAGGAATATTGGTGAATTTACAGTTGAATAATAAAAAAGAAGATACAAGAATCTGGTGCTTTCAAAATTCTAGTGATTTCTCAACAAAATTCTTTTGAGGTTGTCATGAAGCTACAGATGGGAAATCAAAAACATATATTGCTTCGTGGCAAGAGTTTGGTGTAAAGCTGCCCTTCCAAAGGTGGAGCTTCTTGTTTGGTTCATGGTGCATGGGAGGCTTAATACCAAGGACAGATCGGTGAGGTTGAACTTCATTAACAACAGGGATTCGAAGTGTGGTCTATGTAATGATCATGACAAGAGCATTGAACACTTATTTTTCTCTTGTAACTACGCTTGGGAGCTTTGGTGTTTCTGTTTTGTTGGTGTATGGTTACTAATTAATGATGACAAACATTGTTTTGTAATCTTTAACGTGTTTATTAGTGTTTCAGGAAATGTTGAAAATCTCTTGTAGATAATCTCTTGAAAAGCAATGAGATATTATGGTCAAAGGAGGAATCAAAGGTCAGCACGAAAATGATTGGATGCTAGAGGGAAACCTTCTTACAATTTTTAAGGATAAGAATGCTTATAACAGTTGTGCATAAGAAAAATTCAAAAAGAGCAAAAGTAAGGGAGAGAAAAGCATAAAAGGACAAGTTGTGAGCAAAAAGCATGTTGAGAGGTGTCCTACAAGGATGGTACCACCCAAAAACAACTAGTGATAACTGTAGCAAGGCCTCCCAATGTTCAAAATCCTTACCCATATAAGGAAGCCTTCTGTTGCATTGAAAAGCTGCAAAGAGAGCCCAACAAAAAAAAGTGATATACAAGCTTCTTTTATCGTCGTTCAAGCCATATATTTTCCCTTTTCTCATTTGTTCTTGAGCATTCTTATAAACACCTTTATGTGATTATTTTGCAAGCTTGACAGGAAGGCTTGAGTGTTTGGGAGCTTTCGTTTTTGAAAAAGCCTAGAGTGAACTTTATCATTGTGAAAGAACCTTTGTTTGTGAGTGACTCTTTTGAGAATCTTCTTTGTTTGAGTTTGTTTATTTTGAGAGTTTTGTTCTTGAGGAATCTCATTTGAGAGACTCTTGTAAAAGACTACTCTTTATTGTAAGCTTGGGAAGTTTTTGTAAGGGAAACATTTTGATAGTAGAAATCTCACTTTGTTGGTGGAAATTGGACATAAACTCTTCATTAGAGATCAAACTAGTATAAATTTGTGGCGTATTCCTCTCAACTTTACTCTCTTTACTTATTTTATATTTGTGTGCCTTTAACTTTTTGATATAATACTTCAACTTGTTTATGCATTTTTTATCATAATACCTGTATTTTATTTATTTCCTAAGATATTAGGAGACTTTTCAATAAAATCTCCTAATCTATTAGGAGATTTTGGGTGAATGTTTTAATTATTTTTTTAAGTGTGCAGGAACTTTAATTTACTTTAGTGCTTGATTCAACTCCTTTCTCAAATATGGGTTGATAATCTCATTACAACTCTTGCATATCACTGTATTTTAATTTATGCACAAATCTTTATATGGCCTGTATTTTCATGCTTTGATTGTGTGCACAAGTTTGTTTTTACCTATTTTTTAACATTTCAAGTTGGTTTGAAGTATTGAAAATGGTTTTGAAAAGCTTGAGTTATCAAATTCCTATTTTGCATAATTTATGGCAACAAAGTGAGCTTTGTCGCAAAACATGTTATGATATTGAATTTTTTTTTTTTTTTTGCATAATCCTCTACACAATATGTTTTTCCATGATTCAACTATGCTGGAAAATACATTCATGTTAGTTTCATGGTTCTACACTTGGTGGAAATAAATTAGATTGTTTATGCAACGCTTGAGTCATCTAAACCTTTGCTTAATATGATATCATAATCCATGTCTGCTACGTAACTCTTTATGAAATCTGTATTTTCTGCATTTGAGTGCCCAAACAAATTTATTTGCCTTATTTTTAGTAACCTGAAGTGATTTGAGGCATTAAGAAAGGGTTGTGCAAAATTTGACATCTCAAAATCTCATGTTTTCACTATTTCTAGCTATGTTGTGTATCTAATGCACATCCATTATTCAATTTGTATTTTTTGAGTTCACATAATCTAACAACTTTATTTTATTTCACTTTCATGATTTGAAATGGTTTGAAGCATTAAAAATACTCTATGCAAAATTTGGTCAACGAAAGCATCATGTTTGCATTGTGTCTCATTGATTTGTATGATTGTTGCCTAAACTCATGTATTTTGCATAATCGTTGTACAAGGTATCCAAACAAGTAAATTTTTTTTAATGTTTTTTGTCCTCTAAACTTGTCTAACGTGAAGTGAATTGACTGTGCAATATTTTAATAATCAAAATTACCCAATATATATCATAATTGATGCTTCAAGACACTTGCTGCATAATCTATATTTTTACACTTTAATGGTGTCCTCAAGTTTATTTCACCTATTTTTGATGATCTAAAATGGAATGAAGCACTACAAATAAGATATGCAAAATTTGAGTCACGAAAACTCCTCTTTCCATATAATGTTTATCTATTTTGTATTGCTGTTGCACAAGCATTTGCATTATGATTTTTCTCATGCACAAAATGTCTAAATAAGTCTCTTTCGAGTTTTTTGAAGTTATAAAATGCTTTGGAGTAAAGGAAATTAACTCTCCAAAATTTGAGTATTTAAAACTCTCTTTTGATTGATTCTTGTATGTTGAATACAACTACCGCATAAGATGCTATAAACTTCTCATATTCATGATTTAATAGTTGAAATTCTAACACTAGCATGATGAGTGAGCTATCATTTATATTGCGGTTGTTGTCAAGCAAACTATTAAATGATCCACATTAGTTAAAAAATATATCAAGAAATTGCTTTGAGAACTGGAAAATGCATTCTGTGGCATTTTACTTGAGATATTATCAATGTGACATATTATAATATGATTCGTTGAGCATGAGAACATGTTTGTGATATTCCTTGACAAATGCGTTAGGTCAATCAAACTATGTTCTTTCCAATCTTGGTGTCTGTACATAATATATTTTGGGTGACAAAATGCCGTGTTTTTTTTATCCTTTGCCTAAATGAAGATGCCTTGAATTGCTTATATTCATCTTTATGAGGTTTATATTTTTAAACACTTCTTCTTCACTCTAATCCTAAGATTTCAATTTTGATAAAAGGAAAGATATGAAAATATTTATGAGCTTTTTTGGGAGTCCAACTATTCGACTCATGGTATGATTTGACACATTTTTTTAATCTATCATGTCCTAAAGCACTTTTTGATACATTTTCAACTCATTGATTTGGGAAATGGGCTCATTCTGTTTAGATTTTTATATTTAATGAATAGCCTATTTACTCATTGACACACTTGAGGTTATTGGTTTGTTATATGCTCATATTTGGTTTTCTATGTGCCTATTGATTTCTTTTCTTGGCATATGATAAAAAGGGGAGAATTCCTTTATGTGCTAGAATGACATCACTGTGTCAATATTTGATATATTTCGTTGTGTGCTATATTGTGTTGAATCTTAGGTAAAAATGCCAAAAAAAAGGGGAAAGAGAATTAGATATAAGTTAATCCTGCTTATATTCTAGTTTAATTGTAAACTGATTTTTTAGTCTAATATTGTTCTGACATATGTGTGTTGGTCTGAGCTCTATTTTCAAATTATGGATAATAGTGTATACAACTCAATGTTTTGATCATGATATATATTGATGCTGATCTGATACAAATTTCTGATATCTATTTTTGAAACAACATTGTCATACATATATTTATGATATTTGAAACAATACTGTCATATGTTCTGAGATTGTGGACTGACATTGATATATACATATTTTGATTTTATTTACTTTAGCTTTATACTTTATATCAAATCCCCTGTATGACTAAGTACTTTTGCTGCCACCATGTGCTTCTGCCGAAATTTGAAATTGATATACTTGTTTAAGTGAAAATCTTTCACAACTCATGTATGATATACTTGAATTGTTTGATTAAGTGGATTTGTGAAAATTTCTTACTATGTGACTAAAATGAGTGATTTACTAAGTTGCATGATTGTGTGTGGACTTTGAATTATTTATCTGAGAAGGAAGAAAATTTCTGCAATCTTTGCATTACCACAAATTGGTATGTGAAAATTTTTCAGCAAATATTGTTTAAAATGCCTTCTTGAATCGCTATTTTGATTCTATTCCTTCTTTTTACTAAATTGATGTGATCCTATTATTGAGGGGGAGTTCTTATTAAGGAGGAGCAAAGATTAAATGGTTGTTAAAAAAGTCTTAAGATATCTCCATAGCAACAAAAGGGGGAGTAATGTGGTTTATGGTTTCTGCTCCCTTTGATGACAAAAAGGAGAGTAATATAGCAAATGGGCAAAATGTTGATAGTTCATATAAGTGACTGTAATTGAATTTAATTAGTTGCAGATCATCTCCCCTAATACTATTATATGTTGAATATTTTGTATTTAATATGCTTCTGCTACCTAAATATTGACATGTCTTGATTGTCTACTACACTTAGGAGATTTTGAATATCATAGTCATTGTTGAAAAGCTCTATAATTGTGTGTGTGAAAATTTCTGCAAGTAATAATGCCTTAGTATCTTGATTGATTTAGAGTATGGACATGTGGAAATTTTAGTGCTTTGAATTGGCTTATATTAAGGGGGAGCACAAATTAAAGGGGAGAAAAAGCCTTAAGGAAAGTTTTATCTAATACTCCTCTTTGTCTGTCATCATTTATTCATATTTCTCATTAAGGGGGAGATTGTTGGTTTGTGGTTTCTAATTAATGATGACAAACATTGTTTTGTAATATTTAACATGTTTATTAGTGTTTCAGAAAATGTTGAAAATCTTTTGGCTCGATGATAAATAATCTCTTAAGAAGCAATGAGATATTATGGTCAAAAAAGGAATCAAATATTAGCATGAAAATGATTGGATGTTAGAGGGAAACTTTTTTTTACAATTTTTAAGAAGAATGCTTATAACAGCTATGTATGAGAAAAATTCAAAAAAAGCAAAAGTAAGAGAAAGAAAAGCACAAAAGGACAAGTTGTGAGCCAATAGCATGTTGAAAGGTGTCCTACAAGGACAATATCACCCAAAAATAGCTAGTGATAGGTTTAGCAAGGCCTCCCAATGTTAAAATCTTTGCCCATATAAGGAAGCCTTATGTTGAATTGACAATCAGAAAAGAGAGCAAAAAAATAAAAATGATATACAAGCTACCTTTATCATCATTCAAGTCATATATTTTCTCTTTTCTCATTTATTCTTGAGCATTCTTATAAACACCTTTGTGTGATTATTTTGTAAGCTTGATAGCTTTGTTTGTTTTTGGTTTGGTATCAATTTACAAAGGGCTTGAGTGTTTGGGAGCTTTTGTTTTTGAAAAAACTTTGAATGAACTTTGTCATTGTAAGAGAACCTTTGTTTGTAAGTGATCGTTTTGAAAATCTTGTTTGTTTGAGTTTGTTTATTTTGAGAGTTTTGTTATTGAGGAATTTCATTGGTAAGTTTGATGTGAGTTTAGAGAGATTATCGTCAAAGACTACTATTTGCTGTAAGTTTGGGAAATTTTTTGTGAAGGAAACCTTTTGATAGTGAAAACATCATCTTGTTGGTGAGGACTAGACGTAAACTCCTAATTAGAGATTGAACCAATAAAAATTTGTGGCGTATTTCTCTCAACGCTAGTCTCTTTACTTATTTTATATTTGTGTGCCTTTAACTTTCTGATATAATACTTCAACCTGTTTATGCATTTTTTATCATAACACCTGCATTTTATTTATCTCCTGAGATATCAGTAGTCTTTTCAAGAAAATCTCCTAATATATCAAGAGATTTTGGGTGAACGTTTTAACTGTTTTTTCAAGTGTGCAGGAACTTTAATTTACTTTGGTGCTTGATTTAACCCTCATTCTCAAATACTTTTATAACTCCTTCACTATTCATAAAAGACAATATCTTATTAGTTGTTTCACAATAATCACCTATTTTTCCAATCAATATTATAGGATTTTGTTGATAAGAGTTTTAAGAGTATTTTCCAAAATGAAAAGATATTATATCAATTTTTTCAAAATATTTAATATATTTAAAATTTAAAAGTTTGATTTCTCATATAATACTTTTTTTTTAATTTCTGATAAGTGTTCTTTAGAACATATTTATTAGTAAAACTCTAATATATATTTTTCTAACATAATATTTTTATCATATATTATGATACTAAAGTTAAAGAATAAGAAATTATTATACTAAAATATTTTTTTTATAAATGTTCATTATACAACAAATTTAAGAAATTTATTTATAATGTGATAATTATTCATTAATAAGATATTTGATATTAAACTTTTTTACAAAAAAAACGCATCTATTAAAGAGTTAAACTAATTTAAATTGTAAGTTCTTATAGTTTTAAAATATTTTTAAATAAGTTCCTACGCTTTAAAAACTTTTAACTGGGCTTTTATGCTTTAAAAATTTTGTAAACAAGTTCGTACTATCAGTTAATCATCTATTACCCATTATAGCATACGTACATGATCTTTAAATGTGTTAAGTTGTTAATGCTCTAGTGAACTAGACAGAAAAAATAAATAAATAAAAGAGCATAACATGTACAGATATTAAATATTATAGTGTTTTTAATTATATTTAGAACATGTATAAAAAGTAGAAAGAAAATTATTTTGGACAAAAATTAGATAATAACATTGATATTAGTAAATTTAATTGAAACTCTAACTAATATTTATAATGTAACGAAGTATGGTTAACGACTGCATATATATAAATTTGTGAAAAATAAATAACCAACCAATAGTAGAAATTTAATTATAAAATTTTTAAAGTATAAAAATTTAATTAAAAAATTTTAAAATGTAAAAATCTATTTAAAAATACACTAATACTGTAGAGACCCACATAGTACCATCACCTATACAAAAATGAAAATTCCAATATGCAGTTATCCATCCACTCCAGTCCATTTCTGTAAGACCCTCACTTTTCACATGCTATTTATAATTTATCGTAGCCTTAGAAGCCTACAGCCTAGGCCCTAGGCCTCTATGAATGCATGCACTGTGCAATTAGCCGAAATCTTTTTCAAGTCAAAGCGCAGAGTTTGCACGCGAGACATTCAAACCAAGCCAAACAAGTCACAACAATAAGTGATTCAGTATAAATAATGCACATTTTTAAAATGGTAGAAAAGAAACACTCGAGCCAATAAAAAAATACAAACCACCAAAAAAAAAATAATATTTATATATTAATAGTATAAATTATACTATTAATCAATAAAAATATAAAAAAATATAAAATTATAATAAATAATTATTATAATACGTATTTATTTATTATAATTTAACTTTTTTTTACAATTTTATTAATTTTATATTATTAATATATACAAATTAATTAAACAATAAACACTCGTTGTGGCTTTTTTTATTGGATCATAAAAATTAATTAATGTGAGGCATTAAAAATAGCCTGTAATATCAGATAAAAAGCAATACTTCAATTCATTTTTCTGACTATCTAAGAATTCGAAAATAATTTTAAGAAACTATTTCAACATATTAATTTAATATTATCATAAAATTAAAATTGGTTGAACAGTTTTTAATCTTTGATTAAATATTTTTATAGACATTTTATTGAGAATAACCTTAACACATTGATATTGTCCTGATTAAGAAATTATTTCAGTAATTATTTATTTACTTAATCTTTAAAAAAATATACAACTTGCTTATTCTTATAATTAATCTTCATCATTAAATTGATTGAATATTTTATATAACATTATACAATTTGAAAAAAAAAACGTTGAAAATATTAAAAGAGAAAAAAAATTGTATTACCCAACATCCTGAAAGAAAATAGAAAGGGAGATATGAAAAAAAAAAGAAAAAATAGAAAAAAAAAAGTAGATAAACAGATCCTATACCCTTATAAAAAAGTGTCTAAAAATATTGGAATCTTGAATAATTCAATATCAATCCGTTTATTAAAAAGAATAATGCATATGGATAATCATTGACTAAACAATTTCGTAGGTTGAGGGTGAAGTAATAGTGCAGAAATGGATGCAGGATGTGTCGAACATCCGATAGACCTAGAGCCAATCAACACGAAGAGACAACCACCGCCATCCGGTTGGTTGTGATTCTTTGTCTTTGACGCGATTGGCACGTGGCTGCCCATGCCACCAAAATCGGAGTTTATAACGCAAAAAGTGGAGAAATTGCGAGAAATTCTCAAATAGAAAATGTTTATTAAACTATGCATTATAGTATATGCTGTTTAATTTAATATTTTGAGATAATTATTGTGTTAGTTAAATATTATTATCGACAATATATGATTAAGTGCTTGTAAAAAAAATTCTTAAATAATTTTTTTCATTAAATTAAGCATTATATATTCTATTTAATATTTTTAAATAATTATTATAAAATAGAGTACTTATAGTAAATAATACCTAATAAAAAATTACTCAAAAGTTATTGCCCCACCTCAAATTAAGAGACACTTCTCCAACAGGACCAAGACGAGTTGCCTTGTTAGGTTGATATATAATTTAATTTTGATTTTCAATTTTTTATTTGTAAAATTAGTTATAATTATTTGTGTAAGTATCTAATAAATTTAGAGGCATATTTTAATTTTGGATCAAAGAATTTTCTCTAAATTTAAATTTTGCACGCTAGGACAAAAAAATTAAACTTTTAGTATAGGGTGTATTATAAACATGTTCTTAAATATAAAATATTTTTATAATCGTTATTTTTTTATATGTATTGTTTGGGCCAGTGAATTTGAATCCAAACTCAACAGCTACACCTTACTCATCAGTTTAATTTCACGAAATTTTCAGGTGAGTATATTTTGGGGCCTCCGGGCTGGTGGGTAAACCTCGGTCAACCCAAGGGAATTTTATAGAGCGCCGTGATTCTACTTCAAATTCTGTAGCTAATGAGGTATTGCACAATTTTGCATTTGTGCTTATTTTTAACCTTAGAAGGAAATACATTAATGCGAATCACTTATCGAAAAGGCAAAATGTCTGTATTAAAGCTGTTACGTATTAAATACACAATAAAAAAAGGTAGGTGCAAAGTAGTACTAGTAATTCAATTTTCTCACAACTTAAAATTCAGAGGAGCATGAGATTTTTCAATATTTCCTTTAGCATTTGTTTGTTTTAAGAGAAAATTGAAGGAGAGAAAAGTGAAGAAGAGAAAATAAGAAGAAAATTGAGTTTTTTACTATTTGGTTAATAATAAAAAAATAGGGAGAAAACAGAAAAGGTGGGTGGAACATGAGATTTTTCAATATTTCCTTTAGCCTATGTTTGTTTTAGGAGAAAATGAAAGAAGAGAAAAGTGAAGAAGAAAAAATAAGAAGAAAATTAAATTTTTACTGTTTGGTTAATAATGAAAAATAGAAAGAAAATATAAAAGATGGATGGGATCCATCTCAAAACTTTTCTTCTTATCACAGCACAGAAAACGTGATAAAATCAAAGAAAAAGTTATCAATTACATTTATATCCCTATAATTCATGATTAATAATAAAATATAATAATTTATATTATAATATTTTATTTGAATGGAAGTTTTTAAAATAAATTATATAATTCAAATTTTATTAATTAAATTTTTTATTATAATTATCATAAAAGTATTTATTTATTCAATTTATAAAAAGTACTTAAAAATTGAATTAAAATAATATAATAATTCTTTATTACAATAAAGATACATATATCATTTTAATACAACTTTTATTTTCTTTCTTCTTATTTTCTTTTCATTTTCTGTATATCCAAATATACAAAATGAAAATACACATTTTTTTTATTTTCTTTTCTCTCTATTTTCTTTCTCGTCAATTTCTTTTCATATCCAAACAACCTGTTAGACATGAAAAGTGTGATGAGCACATCATTGCTATGTTAAAAAAATTTGCTAAGTTTTTCTTTTTTTGTGGGTAACTGCTAAGTTTAAAAAGTTAGTACTAATGAATTAAAAATAATGAATAAAATATATTTTTAAATATTAAAAGCATTATATATTATTATCTTAAATAATTAAAATAAATACTACTACATTCGGTCTACTTTATCTGTTACTTTAACCATATACACAAGAATTAAGGAAATTAAAATCAAAATTAATTATAGAACATATTTATTAAAACACCCTTATTTAATTTGTAATATATAATTAAATCATTTTATTAATTTCACACCATATTTTTCAATTAATGCTATACTTAAAATTGTTTAAAGGATAAAATTAGAAAATTAATAATAAATACTTTATTTTTTGGTCTCAATGGAACCACCAGTATCTCGATCTTATTACCAGAAATTTAACTAATCCGTTTTGACCCGATAGAGGTCCCTAAAGGGGGTAAAGGCCCCCCAACGAGGATTTTTTTTTTTTTTTTCATTCCCAGAGTTAGAATTCAAGACTTTTTAGTTAAGGGGTCAAGATACTTATCACTTTAACTAACCCTACATTGGTATAACAAATACTTTTATTGACATATGAGAATGGCAATTAAAATGACATAAAATTATTTTCTCAAAATGATAGATTAAATGAACCAAATGTAGTACCTTACCTCCATTCTCAAATAAGTTTCCATTTTCGAAACTTAACTTTTCCACAAATTATCTGTCATTTTTGTAGTGTTTGAAATTATTATAATTAGGTATTAATTTGATTTATAAGTTTTTTTATCTGAATTTATAAGTTGAATTTTATATTTGAAATGATTATATAAAATATGATTTGATTTTATTTAAAAATCAATTCTTATATTTAGAATATATTAGATAGTGCTTAGAATACTTAAAAATAGGAAGTGATTTGATTTGTATTTAAGTTTTAAAATCAAATTAATTCATATCAAAAAAATATTGGATCTACCCCCTGAATATAATAAAATAAAGAAAACAAAAATGGAACAGACAGTAAATAAAATGGAATTAAAATCGGTTACCATACCCCGCCATTGTTTGTCCCTCTAAGTTTCCTGAAAGAGAAGGAATGCCAATCATCAGCAAAAAAAAGCAAAAAAAAAAAAAAAACATAAAAGGTATAAAATACACAAATGATTTAAATGAAGCACAAAAGAAGGGGAGGAGAACAACCACAGAAGAAGGAACCGATGGGATGGATTGTTTCAGCAACTTAGTGTGCAGCTCACACTTTATATAAATCATCGAGTAAGCCACCTGATGTTTAAAGGCCATAATCATGCGCACGGAAAAATGCATACCCGAAGTAAATACTGGCTCAAATTTCTGCAGGTGGGAAGATAGAGAGCCAAGGTACATAAGCTTCTCAAATAAGCTTTTCGATTCAAATAATCAAGTTCTAAAATAACGAATAATGAATAAATAAAATCATATATGAATATTAAACAAATGAATAAAAGGAATAAATTGTAGCAACCAATTATATCAATTATTATGTCAACTCTATCAATTAACAATTATCATTATCATGATATCAATTACCAACTATCATCAAATATTGATTATTTATTATCGTTTATCATTATTATCGTTAAGTGTTATATACTATCACCATTTTCATTTGATATTTTATTTTATTTTATTGTAACTTTATTTTATACTTTATATTATATAAATATGCATTTAATAGGAAACTGAGTTGGAAGTAATGGCAGAAACATAAAATGTGGATAATTGAAAGAATTAAAAACGTGACCACATGTTGACACAATAAACAAACATTAAATTAAATTTTAAATATTTTAAAAGGAGACTTGAACTGTAGACATGGACCGACAAATCTAATTACAGCATGTGATATAATAAACACCTATAGGGGGACCTTCCTAAATAAGATCAATAAAAAAATTATAATTGAATAAATGGAATGGCATAAATTTTGGGCGGAAAAATAGATTCACTGCATCCTGCCACCTTATCAAGTCTATCAACACAAAACCCTCTTTCATAGAAATAGTATGATATGTAAGTTTAGCATCCCAAACATATTATTTGTAAACAAAGATCAAATCAATGAATATGAAGAGAAAATTTTTATTTTCATTTTCCAAAGATATTTGTGTCATGAATTTAATTTTGGAAATCCACCGTTAATATATCTTTTAATCATGTAAAATATCACTAAATTATCAGAGCCCTAATGTTAAAGCTGGTTTGACACATTTTACATTATTAATAAGTTGCTCTCTCGATTTACAATAGTTGTTAATTTGATTATTTTCACACAAATTAAGAAATTTAAAATTAATGTATAATTATGATATAAATTTATAAAAATACCCTTATATAAATTTTATTATATAGTAGAAAGCATAACTTCTTAATATTTTATCCATAATATATCATTATATGGTGAAAAGTAACCAACTCTTTCAATCAGTGAAGATAAAAAATAAAATTAAAAAATTAATAAATAGTGTAATAATACATAAGAATAACAACTATTATAAATAAAAAAATTATCTAAATTAACAATTATTATAAACTGAAGGGAGTAATTAATAACAAATGTCTTTAAGAATTGAAATAATAACACTTATACCTTTAGACAAATGTCTACTGCATTTGAAAGTAGTTGACGATAATAAAAATTGATTGCGATGAAACAGACACGTAGCAAGAATTGCTCGAATAAACTAACAAGGCCGGAAAAGGTTTTTTGCTCCTAAATTAAAATCATAAATATGTGCTTTCATTAATAAAAAAACCATAAATACACAAATCAAGCATCTAGTTAATCGTAAAGGATACATGGACTTCAAAGAATTTTACTATATCCTACTAAATTGCTTACATTTGTTAATTGCTAGCTTTGTGTTGGGATTAATATATTCTGGATTCCATGCTCCTATAGTTAATTGCTGGCCTTATTTTTGCCGACTTGTTCATAATAATTGAAGCAACAATAACAATAAATTAAGAATATGAATATTTGTTTTTTCTCAAAACTATTAACATAGAGATTGGACTTTTCAAGCTTCACGCTAAGAATTCCTATAGCTACATATCAAATTCCTACAATTTCTATTGAATAACTATTTAAAATAATTTTATAATATCAGTCCATAAAAATTAATCTCTATATATTATTAGAATATATACTAGTATTTATCTCCTTAATTTTATGGATTTATTTTGACCTCCTTATTTTTTTGTTAATTTTGTTTATTTTTTTAAAAAAATAAATAAATCGCATGTTATTTCACCTATTATGAAACCAAAATAAGCTTTTTCCATCGAAATGTATCACGTCTTTTCATAGCAATTCTGAAATCAAATGAATCATGGAATTATTTGTTAAAAATAATTAAAAAATAGTGGAATTGTGTATGAAACAGAATATGGATTTTGATGTACGAGATTTTATACATTTAATTTCACAAATTAAAGTGATGAAAGGAAATATTCTTGAATCACAATTATAATTGGAAACATTTTCCAAAATTAGTCAATCTTATTAAACAATTAAACCGTCAAATTGAAAACTTGCAACACCCTAGATAAACTAATATCTCTATAAAGGTTTCAATAAGAAACTTGAAATTGTAGTCACAATTTTTGTTTTAATCATCAGACTAAGCAAAAAGTGTGTAGTTCTAGCACGATATCTTTAGAAAAGGGAAACACTATACACTTTTAAAAACTAACTTGAGTTTGTGGGTGGTACAACAGACTAATCATCTACCATGAGCAAACTAATTAGGTTAAACCAACAAAAAGTAAATTGTCGTAAAACTTTAGCTATTATAATGTAAATCCTATAAACAAATAACTTTATCTATAAATTGAAAAAATTATAAAGTTAACAAATAATAAGTCATTAAATAGAATTAACATATGTATCAATAAAACTGAAGTAACAACAAACAAAATGATCTATACATAATATCGCTATAGCACCATAAATACAAAGGTAATAAAGTTATTTATAAAATCAAAAAAAGACAAACATCATTTGACATTATGAAATAGCAAGAGTTTAACTTTTAGGTTATTCATTAATACTTTAATTAAAGATTCTTTATGCAATAATGCAAATTAAAAGGAAGCAAGAAGTAGGAATAGCAAACATTTAGCAATAAAAACATTCGATATCTTACCTAGAGGCTGAGAGGAATGAGAACTAAGAGGTGGCAGGAGGCAATGATAGCAATGAGTAAGGTGGTGGTGGTGGTAAGTGACGGAGAAGAGGTGGGATGGCAAGAAAAAGAGAGGACAATCCAAGGAAGTGAGAAATACTTACTTTATACAACTAATTTCATTTGAATATAGAACGTCCGTAATGTGGCAAAAAAAAAAGATTCCTATAGCAACAATAATAACGATCAATATGTCTTGAAGCCACTTTTTCATTTAAAGTAGTACTTATTTAAGAAAAAAAGCGGTTATTTATTTTTTCAAAAGAAAATTACAAATGTTTCATAAAAAGACACACAAATCCTACAACATTTTAGTCAAGCATTGTTGTCAAAATTTAAAAGTAATAAAATACAACAAAAACAAAACATTAGATAGAGATAACATAGCTAGTTCCTACCTGTGTGTATAAGTCAACAACTAAACTAAGCTCCTTGATCATATCTCTAGAGGCCCATTTGCAAAATTTAGTGAGATAAAACATCTCATTCTTGATCCCACTAGTATCAATCTTATTCCCCTTCACTCAGTTAACACATGGCAACTTTGATCTTATAGCAAAGGTTAAGGGGAGACCTATAGTAGCTCCACTAGGCAACAAAGGAGGAGAGAAGATAGCAGGCAGTGGAGGAGGAAGAGAAGGCGGGAGATCGAGTAGAAAGTGTTGGGACAAATGAGAAAAGAGAATAAGGTTTTAAAAAGAGAGGAAGAGAGTTAGAATTTTCAAGATATTTTAATAGTAATAATTTTTCTTTAATTGTGATTTGGAGTTGCCACATGTCACTTAGAGACAATTCATTTAATTATACATAATAAATTATCACCTAAATTCAATTTGAATTTTTTTTATTGATGAGTTATTCATAAATATTTTCATGACCATTTTATGAATTAAAGACATATTTAACCTTTGATTAAGATGATTTTTTTAATTCAAAGTTTAAATTATTAAAAATACATTTATTATAAATTCATAATCACATAAAAAAACATGCATTAATTTTTGGCTAACCTTATCACATATTACTTATACAATGGAATTATATATTATTTACTTATAGTACGACCAAAAGAGTTTTGACGATTTAAAAAAATTTTAAATATCTATTTTTGAAGAGATTAATTTTGATTAATTGTTAGTGTAAAAGAATTTTACACTACAATCTAATTATATGTTTCTATTTGTAAAATTTTTAAGATAGTTAATAATTAAGTTAAACACTTTTATTATATGGTAATACATGATTAGATGTCTATATAAAATTTTTTATATGGATAGTGCATCAAAATTAAATTTATTTTTAAATTGTAAACTTTCTTAAGTTATTTTTTAAGAGTTCAAGAAAGATTTTAATCTCAATAAAATTTTAAAATTATACCTATACTTTTAATAGTATTACCTTATTCTATTTTTTATTAAATTCAAGTAAGCTAGTCTAAATATTATTAAAATTACTTTTAGTAAATTGTTTTTCATTAATTGATTTTTTAAAATTTTTCATACTTATATATATATAATTATTGATTTTTTTATTAAATCTAATTATCGATGATTGATTATGGATTTACTTGAAATAGTATTTTTATCATTTATTTTTTATTTTAAACGGTAGAAATGTATTTAAATTAAAGTACCAAAGTTTTTGTTTTATATAAAAACCAAAAAGTGAATGAACTGAATTTTGCGAATAGTAATAAAAAAGAAGCCGTGAGGTATGTCATATATATGCAGAAGTATGATGGCAGTGAAGAGAGAAATCATGCGCGAATAAAGGTTAGTGGGGTCTTTACAATTTTTTAGCCGGAATAATTTTCGTTTTATTTTAATTAAAAGATGACAAGTGACAATTAGAAGTAGTTAATTTAGTAATGGATAATAGATTTAACATACATGCTTTTTAACAAACTCTATTATCATTGTAATATCAATACTTCAAGTATTAGAGTCGCTACTTGATAATTTTTTTATCTAACTGGCATCTCTAACTTAAAATTACATGAATTAAGATTAAAGATAAAAACATAAATTAAATAGAGCTATGTCTTTTAACGTAACTTTTCATTATTTAATATAATATTTGGATTTAATTTAAATATATTATTAGTGTAAATTTTTTTTACATAAATATTCAATCATATATTATTACATAAGTAAAAATCTTTGATGTAACTACCCACTACTTGAATGGTCATGCAAATGGAGAGTTTTGATTGGATGACAGTGTAAAAAAATTTTACACTATAAATACACCTCAATTAAACTCATAATATTTTTCTTACAAAAATAGATATAATAATTTTTTACTTATATATATATATATATTCATATTCATATATTACGTTTATATGTCTATATTTGAGTGATTCCAATAAAATTGTTTTTATTATCCTCTAAAATTATATAATATTTTGTCCTGGAGCGTCGATGCTCCGCGCTCAGTCTCTCTCATTGGAAAACGCTGAGGAAAGTGGCGGGGTCCCCAGTCTGCCTTTCTTCAGTGTTCATGACCACGTGCTCCAATTGTCTATCCCCTATCACTATAACAAATATATTAAACAACTGAATAATTAAAAACAGAAAGAAAAAGAAAATTCTCTCTCCGTTTCTTTATTTGTTTTTTATCACCACGTGTTAAAATTCCTCTCTCTCTCTTTCCTTTTCTTTTTTTACGTCTCTCTCATCCTTTCCTTCCTTTTCTATTTTCTACTCCTCTCTCTCTCTCTCTCTCTCTCTCTGTTATTCGCTCCCTCTATACTCTGTTCCAACTGCAAACCGTAAACACTAATGGAAATTCTCAACGCTTCGATCCTATTCCTATTAATCCTTCTGACTCCGGCGGTATCTCTCGCCGAGCAGATACCTTCCGCCGCCTACGACGGCGTCCTTTTCTCCGGCCACAAAGAGGCGGTTCCGCCGTCATCCGCGGCCGCCAGCAAGAACAACAACAACAACGCGACACGGCGAGCTGCTGCGGCGGCGGCGACGGAGGAGGAAGACGAGGAGTGCGAGGTGTGGAGCAAGGCGTGCTCGGAGGCGGTGCTGAGGGTGGCGCGGAGGGCGGAGACGGCGGAGTGGATTCGGAGGATCCGGCGGAGGATCCACGAGAATCCGGAGCTGGCGTTCGAGGAAATTGAGACGAGCCGTCTGATAAGGGAGGAGTTGGATCTGATGGGAGTGAAGTATCGATACCCTCTCGCGAAGACCGGTATTCGTGCGTGGATCGGCACAGGGGGTCCTCCTTTTGTTGCCATCAGAGCTGACATGGATGCACTTCCCATCCAGGTATGCACTCATTCCTTCCCCTTGGACCATGCTATATTCCCTTACTACTTTTTAAAAAAAATCAAATTATTATTGTTCTTCCAAATTTTCCACTACTTTTCATGATTCCTTGTGGAAAAGAAAAATGGGAACATAAGAATTGTACATTGATTAGGGTTCTTAACTCTTTACTTGGACTGTTGTGTCTAGAATTGGTTTTGGGCAAGTTACCTACTTAACTTAAGTCACTCTTGTGGTATTTTCATTTGATGATTTTAAGTGTAAAAAAATTATTTACATGGAAATTTTTGTTATTTCATAATAATGATAAGAAATTTGTATCATATATTTGTTTGTTGCGCGAGAATCATCGTTATCCTTTTTTTATGCTAACATGTGAGATGATAAATTTAGGTGCCTCTAATTTATTTTTTTATCTGACACATGAAATTAATTTCAGATATTTCTTCATTTTTGTCAGATCTTTGGGCCTATCTGTCTGACACATATGATCAAATCTTAAATATCTTTTTAGTTTTGTCAGATCTTTTTGTGTTTGATGCAAATTATTTCGATAATGTACTAGGTTGTGTACTTTTATTCTATGTGACAAAAAAGTTGTATTTATTTCTTGTTTCTAGGATGTTGGATAAAAGGTAATTGCATTCATAATGTTTTTTGGAGAGTATTAATGTGTCCTATGATATCTATAAAATATATAAAGCTTCACACCTTTTAGTCTCTATTTTTTTTTTTAACCCTTACTTTTAATGCATTTATAGGATGAGTTTGGTAGGCATAAAAGAGGATAAAAAATTTATAAATTAAATTTATTAATAAAATCATACGAAAAATTAGTTCTTAAAATTTTCACCTTCATGACCCCTATTCTAATCTCTTTTTTTTTTTTAAAATTAAGGACCCCTATTCTAATCTTATCCTAATAAAAAGCTCTTAGCTTTGCACCCAAAATGAAAAAGAGATCTTAGCTAATAGTTAGTTACTTTTGTGGTCGTCAGAGTAATTTGTCTGAAGTAATTTGTATTGACTCCCTGTCAGCTCTCTCACTCTCTCTATATATATGTATAAAAGAAAATCCATCTCATGTACTATTGCGGATTCGTTGTAGGAAGCTGTGGAATGGGAGTACAAGTCTAAAGTTGCCGGCAAAATGCATGCTTGTGGGCACGACGCACATGTGGCTATGCTTATTGGTGCTGCCAAGATCTTGAAAACTCGAGAGCATTTGTTAAAGGTCTGTTCTTCCCTTTTCTTCCTGGACATTCATCTCTCTATTTATTTACTTATTTATTTTTTGATACTAACTCTCTATTTATTTTCAATAATGTGTTTGTCTAATTCTTGAAATTAATTTGTGATATTCCCTTATTATATAATCTCAGTCAATCACTACGATGCTTATGATCAAATTCACCTAATATTTACAGTTAAGGAATTTTAATCATAATTACGTGAATTTATCCTTTTGTTCAATTTTAGAAAAAAATAAACAACTATAATAGATTAATTTGATTCAAATTAGATTAATTAAAATCTAATAATCTTTTAGATATTGGTAGCCCATACCATACCAAAAGAAAAAGTAAACTTGTATACTGCAGTTTGAATATAACGCTATAGGGAGATCTATTATTTAGTCCATTCACTCACTCTCTGAATTCATTGGCCGATTAAATATTGCAACTTTTGGTCCTTCCATTTCTGAAGTACAGGAGGAATGAAAAGGAACTTCACACATTATATATTTCTCCGAGAGCATTGTGCCACTTTGTTGTGGCAGACATTTATAAGAGGCGGAAAAGTCAAGGCCTTTAAACGTCTAGTTATGTTATGTGAATATAGTTTATTTTAGATATTGTATCAGCTCACATCTTATTTAATATTGGATAAGATGTGGATTAAGTTTAAATAAGATTTTATCTTATCCAATAAATAAATGAGATATAAATTAGTATAATATAAAAAAAGTATATTTATATAATATTTCTTTTATACTTTCTTTGCCTATGAGTCCGTTTGGTTTACAGTTTGGAGGTCAAAAATTTTTTTATTAGTATAAGAATGAAAATATATATTAATTAGCATGTTTGGGTGTGTAAATTTTTTTTTAAAAATTTATTTTTTAAATTTCTAAAGATATTTTGAGAGAAGTATTTTTGAAATTATTTTTTATTATAAAAAAATATTTTTTAAAAAATTTTTTTATTATTATATTCATATCAATAATAAAAAATAAATTTTATTTTATTTTATTTAAATAAAAATAATTTTCTTAAATTTATTTTTGATATATTTAAATAAAAAATATATTAATTTTTTTAAAATAATTTCTCTAAAAAAATTTTAACACTTGTACTAGTGAATTAAGTTTGCCTTTTTGGGTTCAACCACAGACAAAATGCTTTCAAGAGTTCAAGCCAAAAGACAAGCGCTACAGCTAGGAGTGAAAGATTATAAATTACCAAGGTCCCCTACGCCAATAATAATAATAATAATAATAAACTGCCATGGCTTTTTGTTAAGGGTTAAATTGGTGACCCTTTGATTTTGCATATTCTTTTATTCTGTTTCCAATTTCTTTCTTTCTTTCTTTCTTTCTCTCCCCCCCTTTTTTTTGTCTTTGACACGATTCTTTTTTCACCATATCATTTTTCTTCTCCATTTCATTTTCCGTTTTAAAAACATGAAACATCAACTTAGGTGTTAGGTCAATTCGCTATTCAACCACTTTTTCTTTTAATGTTTTTCTGCTTATTTTATTATATCCCAACTATGTATTCTAAATTTTGACTACCATTATTCTTTATAATATTAATATAAGTTAAACAGTAAATATAGTTTCCTTTTTTAAAACTGAAAAAGAATTTCAGTAAATTAAATAATTCCTGAACTGTTTCTACATGAAGTTTTCGTTTTTTGTAGCTAGATTATGAGGTACCAATGTTATCAGAGCCTTTTGAACCAAGTTTAATCAGTTTCTTTTTCGTTATTTTTTTGGAGATATAACTAGAATATGAAACTCGCCTCACCATAATTTTTTATCTTTCCAAAGATTAAGCACGTTGGCACCTTTGAAAAGGGATCTTTTAACCATATCATGTGAAGGATAGAGACTTTAAATCTCTTGTTGAAGAGGTCGTATGGCCATAAAATCTTTTGTATTTTTTTTTTTAATACCTTTGATTGTTAAAAATTGTGTCAAGGTGGGCTGTCTAACCAGGCTTGACAGCCAAGAGTGGGTGTCTTCTGTCATATTATACATTTGGCCGTCTCTCCATGTATAAAATTCAAAATTATGATAACTTTGTGGTGTAGGGTTTTATCTAACTAGAGCTTTGGATTCCGAACATACAGCGCAAGTCGATCAATTATTTATAAACAATATATACAATTTTAATAGTACATTATATATATCAAAGGTATATGCCATCATTCATTTCCCATATAATATTGTTTATTTATTCTTACTTCAATGAATTCTAATCTAGCTTCAGATTTTAAATCTTTTTTGGTTTGTTTGATTTAATTTTTGATAGAAGATCTTTTGAAAAAAGGTATTTTAAAAGAATATTTTTTAAAAGAATTATTTTTAAAAAAATAATTTTTATTTAGTTTGAATATATCAAAAGTAAGTTTAGAAAAATAAATTTTATTTTAATAAAATAAAATAAAATTATTTTTTATTATTGATGTAAGAATAATAATAAAAAAATTTTAAAAGAATTTTTTAAAATAAAAAATAATTTTAAAAATATTTTTCTTAAAATTTTTTTTAAATTTTAAAATTTTTTTAAAATATAAAAAATTAAACTAAATATTATTATTTAATATTTACTGTATAAAGTAAAATCCCTTCATGCAAATTTTAATTCAAATGGGCTCTTTTGTATGTCGGATGGCATCTGCTGCATCGAATAAAGTTTGGTTTGTTAATTGGTGAGAGCACGTGATTGAATAACTCAACCCCGGAGTTTATTTCTCCGTTCGAGAGAAAGTAGTCTTTAAGTATAAAGCCTGGGACGTGATGGGACCTGTAAAGTAACGTTGACGAGCATAAACTTTTCTGTGCATTCTGACATCTGCAGATGCCCTTCTGGTGATTGTTTGAAGGGAAATGGCTGTTGTATAGTATAGAATAGAGGCTGTTATTTTGGACCTGTTGAAAGGGTGTCGCTTGAGAGGGTGTCGGGCGACACCACAGAGAGAAGGGCGGGAGGATTCTGAAGATTAAAAAAAAAGATAAAATTTAAAAATATATTATTTATATATTAAAAAATATAGATATTTTTAATATTTTTTATTAATTATTTTATTTATTTATTTATTTATATTTTTTTTCAATTTTTTTAATATTTAAAAATATCTACCAATTTAATGATATAAAAAATATTTATTTAAAATTTATGCTTTTGTGTCTTTAGATAATCGGATGCCTACGAAGATGAGTGGTTCAAATCTTTCTTTTATAAAAAATTTCTCATACACCTTTTGTACAACGAAGGGGGGAAATTTTAATAGTAACTTATTCAAATGGACAGCAGCTAGTCGTAGACTGAATAGACAGTGCAGTCAAGATATGGGAATCCAGTCTACTACTATCACGTAGCATGTGAAATGAATGATTACCGTGCTCAAATAGTACATAAGAGTATAGTCTGGTGCTGGGTATACTGTATAGGTATAGGTGTGGATTATCTTATCCAAGAAGCTGTACTAGTCTCCGATAGTTGACCAAAGAGTAGATTGTTCTCGACGCCTAAACCACAAGTAGAGTTGTTTAGATTTCAGTTAAATATTACACTATGGTGCCCATCAACACCAGTCGAAGATTGTAGACTATAGACAATATTCGGTACGGCGATTTTGATCATTATGCATAAGAGTGTTAACATACCCATCTCGTTAATAGAAAAATAAACACAGGCACTGAATTCCACATTCTTGTACAATTTCTCCTAAATTTTATACTTATTGAGGTTTTTAATTAAAGAGAAATGTTTTTGTACCCTGAATATGATGAAATCCTTATCGACCACCTTTTGGAATTGTGGAAAATGATAAATTGAAAAATTTAAAATGAAAAATCAAGTATTTTTCCCCGTCATTTTGATGGGATATCCAAAGTTGTGTTGTATACTTAGTACAGATAACACAACTCGAAATTAAAACCTTAGCGAGAGCAACCTCTTAGGTAGTTTGGCCCTTGTCATTTTCACAGTTGATCCCGCCGACCTTTGCACTTAACTCTCTGTCTATATATATTCTTGGTGTGTCCATGGCAGGGAACTGTAATTCTGCTATTCCAGCCAGCGGAGGAAGCTGGTAATGGTGCAAAGCGAATGATACAAGACGGTGCTTTAGAGGACGTGGAGGCCATATTTGCAGTTCATGTATCCCATCAACATCCAACTGCCATTATTGGGTCGAGGCCAGGCCCATTGTTGGCTGGCTGTGGTTTTTTCAGAGCTGTGATTAGGGGGAAAAAGGCCCTTGCTGGCAATCCACACCACTCTGTTGATCCGGTTTTGGCCGCTTCAGTTGCAGTCATCAGCTTACAGGGCATTGTCTCCCGCGAATCAAATCCCTTGGATTCACAGGTATTGCCTCATAATTATACCTGATCTCCTCTGTCATATTTTCAATTTCAGTGCACTGTATTCTCTGTTCATGTAGTTTTTGGTGGGTCTTGCCTGCATGCATATTGCATAGTATACCTTCTTTAACTAGGTACGTGGCTGCCTTTGCAAATTAGGTTGTCTCTGTGACTTCATTCAATGGAGGCAACAATCTTGACTTGATACCGGACACAGTGGTTCTCGGTGGAACTTTCAGGGCTTTCTCTAACGCCAGCTTTTACCAGCTACTTGAAAGAATAGAGCAGGTTATAAGCAACTTTCCCATAAGTACATCTTGTTAACTTGAATTAAGCTGAATCCTGTTGTTTTTTCAACAAACAGGTGATTGTGGAACAGGCCAGGGTCTACAGATGCTCCGCAGAGGTTGACTTCTTTGAGAAGGAGTACACCATTTATCCTCCCACAGTTAATGATGACAAAATGTATGAGCATGTGAAGAAGGTGTCCTTAGACTTGCTGGGTCAAACGAATTTCAGGGTGGTGCCACCCATGATGGGTGCCGAAGATTTCTCATTTTACTCTCAGGTGGTCCCCGCAGCTTTCTTCTACATAGGGATAAGGAATGAAACACTAGGGTCTACTCACACTGGACACTCCCCACATTTCATGATCGATGAAGATGTTCTACCAATAGGCGCTGCAGCTCATTCCACCATCGCAGAGAGGTACCTCATTGAGCATGGGTAAAGTGAGTGAAGGAAAATGGAAATACCCTGCTCAGCTCATGTTGCCGTGCCCGCTCAACGTTGTACAAAATTGGTGGACGAGTTTATCCGTCCCCCTCATGTTCCCTATATTTATTTGTTGCTTGGGGTTAAGGAACGGTGAAGTTTCAGGTTGTAGAGGGAAGGCTCATAAACGAAAAAAAGGATGCGCCAAAATTTGTTAAAAATTTGGTTAACGTTTTTGGAGGCAGATGTCCATGAGGATAAAATAATAACCTAGTTTCAGGAAATCTTTGTAAAGTTGTTCCTTTTTTTATCAGCTCGTCCTATTATTAAGAACAGGCTATTACCAGATAATATTAATTCCGATACCAACGCCGAGATAAAAGAAGGATCAACGAAGGAATACTTGCACTATTGTCTGTAGGTTTTGAAATTTGGCGATACTTTGAGCTTTTACCAGTTTCACTTAATCAAACTATGACAATAGCTGCTCGATTATAATGAAGTTCAGTCAATAAACCCTCGTGAGATCTGTTAAAAATGCAAGTCACTGAACTGCGACGTCAAATGAAAATCATGAGCCAGTCATATCTTCCATTTTAACATGTTCTACACTATGAATTGCATTCTCTACTACAAAGAGGAGAAGGAAAATTGAATATAAGCATCAACTTCCCAAGATATAGTTCGTTTCAGTACCCAAAACTCTACGGTAAGAAACTACGTTCTTCAGATCAGCACATTCTTTTATCATACAAAAACGGGTTCACAATAGAGATGTAAAGCAATTAAAAAAATCCAGCATACAGGTGAAATGCTTTTAGCTTTTTGGCCATCTACAGTGAACAACCCTCTACATATTTGAAGAATTTTACCTCTTCTCTCCACACAAACTTCTGGCAGCTTGTAGAGCAAAATAGGTCAGGATGATGTCAGCACCAGCCCGCCGGAGGCACAATAGTGACTCCATCATAACCTTTTCTTCATCAATCATTTTCAGAGCACCACCAGCTTTTATCATTGAGTACTCACCAGAAACCTGTTCCACGAATTAAGAAGGATAATGAAGAAGATTGAAAGAAACAAAGGTCACAGATATAATGACTACTATAGAAACAAATTTTCTATTCAATTATTCCTGGGAAAAAAAAAAGATTAGAATTTCATGACATATGACAGCATAACTGCAGAGCAATAACTGTTAGAGCAACCATAAAACTTGTGCGCCAGACTGATATTGAACTAAAGCATGATCTGAATTTTGTCAATATTTTGCATTATTGCTAGAATAAGCCCGAGAAGAACCTGATATGCTGCAACTGGCAAAGGAGAATTATCCCTAAGGAGCCTTATAATATCCAAATAAGGAAGACCAGGCTTCACCTGTAAACCAATATTTTCAAAAGTTAGAAAAAGAAAATAGCATATAAAAAATGTGCAGAAGATGCGTTTCATTCTTATTATGATCATGCACACACGCGCACACACATAAAAATAAACCAACCAAGAGAATATCAGCTCCTTCAGATTCATCTTCCCGCATCTCAGTCAGAGCCTCTCTGTAATTTGCTGGATTCATCTGATAACTTTTGTTCGGCCAGGCCGGATTTATAAGCAAAGTATTAATTAATAATGTAAAATTGATTAGATATATGGCAGTAAGTTGAAGTTCAAGATAACACATACGTCTTCTTGTCTCCAAACCGGGGGTTTGAGTCCAGTGCTTCTCTAAATGGACCATAGAATGAACTAGCATACCTGTTGGTAACAGATAAATGGCACAACTCAGGACAGTGAGTTGGATACAGATAAAATAGATATCCATTGATACTATGTCTAGATGACTAGATCCTTCATAAACACATTCTTATAAGTAATATAACAGCTCAATGAAGAAATGATTACCCATCCTTAGTACAATTTCAAATAATTTCTTTTTCTTTTCATTTTAATTTATTTCTAAAATTTTGGATGTACTTATACATCTTCGTAATTAACTACACCTTCAGAAATTTCCAATGCAAAAAGAAAATATGATGAGGAAAAAAAAAATGGGCCAAGTAATCAAATTACTTTGCTGTATAGGACATTATAGAAACATGCTGAAAGCCTTCAGCATCAAGAGCTGCCCGCATTGCTCCCACCCGACCATCCATCATATCGCTAGGACTGACAACATCTGCTCCAGCTCGGGCCTTTTTGTACAATCAACAAGGAAAAGATTAAGACAAAAAATAAATGCAGTTAGTGGGGTTATAGAAGTGCAGAAAGGAACCCCTGGAAGTTGGGAACATAAAAGCATATCATGACACCCTCAATTTAACAATGCTCAACCATTACCCTCCGTACAAGTTTTGGTAAATATTACTTGTTCATTACTGACATACAATTTGCCATCCGTTCTTCTTTCTTTTTAAAACATTGAGACATTATGTTATCCTATAATCAAAATATGAAAGCAAACCTATAAGCCATGCAGTCATATTACCTGGGCTACAGCTTGTTTACATAACTGATGAACCGTCTCATCATTCATAATAACGCCTACAAAATATCAAGGATAGAAATTGTGATTAGTACTTTATTGACTGTAACCAAGAAAGATCACTTACTTCAAGAATGTTCCAATCATGCAGAATAGCTCCTAGTCTTCTACCAACTAAAGTTGATACAGGAAGGAGATAGTGCCACAAATTATATAGTGAATTGCTGGCAATTCCTTTTTTTCTTTTCCGGATATTTTTTCTTCTTAAATCAGAGTAAAGATAAAGTGATAAACATACTAAAAACATATTAAGCAGCTACTAAGTGCGAACCTAAGCTACAAGCTCATTATCTTAATGAAGGCTTCAAAACTTCTTGAATCCACAGAATAAGAAATGGGAATTTATTGCAAAATGGAGCAAATTAATGCTTATTTTGTTTATTTTAACTGTGTATATTAATTCCATATGGGATAAGGCTTGGCTGTTGATGCCTATTTATTATATATAATTACAATTCCATCCATATTAATTCGGCGTATCAAACATGAAAACAAAATGGATTTAAATAGATCCCATTCCTGGGTGAACCAAACTTTGAACAAGAATGACCATTCCATTCCTATTCTTATTCCCATTCCATGTTCCAAAAGTACCCTAAAGTTTATCATGTAAGTAGAATTAGATACCGTACCAGAAAACCGAGGATACACATGAGATGGTAATTCAAATAACAAAATAGAAACTTTTACTCTTCTTGTGCTCCTTATTTTTCTCCTAAGTCATACGGAAACAAAGCAATGCGCCTTTCATTCAACTGGCACTGTTAAATTGTCATGCAAATAATCTGTGAACAAATATCTCTTAGCAGTTTGCCTCTTGGTATAGCACTCAACTCCCTAACAGAAGGCAAGGAATCAGGAATTTCCCCAAAAGCATGAATGCAAAAACAATAGCAACACATCCACATGTAAAATGTATAGTTACTTTTGATGTGCCAGGTTGTGTTCAAATCATTTTCCGTAGGAAACAACCCTTTTGTTAAGTGTTCATGCTTCACAAGGCATTTTTCATGAGTTATTAAGTCAATCATGTTCAGTAATAGCATTTGATGCGTATATCCTTCGTGGTCCCTAAGATGGCGGAAATAACAAATTAGGTTTAAATATTGATAGAATTTAATTTAAACAACTATAGTTTTTAATTGTCTGAAAAGATTTGAAACTCTTACCATCTTCTCTAACTATGCCATCATGCCCATCTGATGAATAAGGATCTAAAGCAACATCCGTATAGATAACCTGAAGAATGGTTGAATAAGAATATTATTGGCTTAACTTTCTACATGTACCAGAAAATATAAAATCCTCAAATTATGGGAAATTATGTTCACTTACAAGGTCTGGATACTTATCCTTGAGCAAACGTATTGCCCGAGGCACTAAACCATTCTCGTTGTATGCTTCGTCTCCTGTGGGAGACTAAAGAGGAAAACCAGTCAAACTAGATTATGGTTATGCTACAGAAAGTCTAAAGTTTGTAGGAGAGAGAATAGAACCTTCAAGGCATCTGGAATTTTGGGGAAGAGCACAACACTATTAACACCAACATCCCGTGCCTTTGCAACCTGAAACATAAATTGCTTGCTGAACTTTAAACACTTATACAAGATATAGCAAGAATAATGTCACCATCAACCATGCAGTTTAGCAATATAAAAAAGAAAAGCACCATGTGGGTGGGTTGGCGTGTGTGTTTACTCGTTTCTCATTATTTATAATAGTACACAAGAAAAAACTTCTACACTTTATTGAACAAAGCAAACAATATAATAAGCAGATTCAGGATGGGAAGTAAAATATCCAAACAAAACCTGCCAACTTTCCCCCAGCATGTCATGATTCAAACAATTTAGATACTTAAAGGAACAATCAAATCGTCTAAACTCCTTGACCAAATTTAAACAGCTTCAAACTTCTAACAAGTAACAAATAACACTCAAAACAATGAAGCTAATCCACAAAAGTGGATAAGGATATTTTTTCAAAAATAGGCAAGATGTGACATTAATCGATTGTGGTGCTAAGGAGGACTACTAGAACACCCTTTGTGGGATGGAAGATATTAAATGGAATAAGTATTACTATCTTAATCTACGAAAACTCTAAAGCTACTCACAACAAATTGGAATCTAAAATGATAACAACTTAGCCTTTCTGGGGACTGAAGCAAGAGAGAACTTCATGAGCAAAAGAAACTTATCTTTATTTTTCAAATAACAGTCACAAAATCTTGTTTTTCATAAAAGTAACATGAAAGCAAAAGAAATAGTCCTAAACGGAGATGCATTGGAATACAATCATGCAAAAGCATCTTCAGCCAAACATGCTTGTCTCATAGGAATAGACTTTCCTCAATATGAATTCACTGTTTGGGGCATATCAACCGGTGATTCATTCTACTACATTTTGAAAATCCCAATCTCTTATATATTTTTTGGTTAAAACTAATATCATAAATATAAAAATGATGCCTGAGGAGTGAGGTGATGATGCTTTAGACAAAGGACATATAAGTGACTAATTTATTATGAGACGCAGAAACAGTAGCAGATAAGAACCTCTTCCCCAAGTCCATGCCTCCATCCAAGCCTATAGCATCCAGGCATAGCCCCAATTGGAGTGTCCTCCTCACCTGCCAAGTTCAAGTGCTCTAATCAAAACAGCTCCAGCATACTACACTACCCACAAATGAACAATACATATAACCTCTTAACACAAACTACAACAAAAGCATCATGTGCAAAAGAACCAACCTTCATGAATGAAAAGCGGATACACGAAATTCGCAGGTGACAAACTCGTCTCCTGAAAAGCTTCTCTCAGCGCCGGAGTCCTCCGGTTCCGACGAGGACGCCTGTTAAGTGGCTGATACAAAAAACAAATCAATTGCTCAGCAACGTTTTACACTCACGAATCGTCACCATAACAACAATGCACAAGGTTAAACTTAGTCAAACTCAGGTCAACATGAAAATTCTAAATTCCCAAAATCGAATAAAACCTCAAAACATTCCACTAGCAAAGAAACTATCAAATGATAATTCAATTAGAATTCTACACTCACAAGTGAAGGGACCACCGGGGTCCCAGCCGGAGCAGCCGGCTTAGGCGGCACGGGCGGCGCCGCCGGCACGTTACCGGCAACGACGGCTGCTTCGCATTCTGCGTCGGAGAGACCTAATTTCTTGATAGGCCCAGCACCATTATGGGAATCGCTGGCTCTCACGGCGAAAAGGTTCGGAGGGCGAGAATTCGTTGCAGCGCGGTGAGAACCGAGCTTCAACTTGGAGGGCGGCGGTCTCAGACCAACGTAGCTGTGGCACTCCAAAGAACAAGGGTTTACCGTAAAGGGCGCATTAGGGATCGTGGAAGCCATTGAATTGCTGTGTTAGAAAGCTCACAAGGTTCTGCACCATGCACATGCACATTCACTTCACTTCACTGAGCTGAGTTTACAGACAAATTATAAAAATAACAGTGCAAAGACCAGGAATTTTCCCGAGAAAATGGATCGGAATCGGAGAAATGGGGCTCAGAATCTTACCTCAGATGCGACGAAGACGTAATCACAGAGAGAGAGAGAGAGAGAGAGAGAGAGAGAGAGGGAGGTTGGGGAGAAGATGGCTTATCGGATGGAGGGAGAATACGGGGAACCAATGAGAGGAGAGTTGCAGGAAGAGGATTAGTGAGGCCCAGCACACAGGATCCAACACCTTCGCCCAATTGCCATTTTACTGTCCTCAGCCTACACCAACCAGCCCACCATGGCTTTCCTTCTCAGCAACGTAAGTGACTCGGATCGCCTACATTCATGCGCATTCTGCGCCCTCGCTCTATCGCCACGTGTATAATTAAAAAACCCACTGTCACAAGGTCATAATTTTTTTAACCCTTTTTTGGGTCCTGATTCCCATTTTTTTTTTGTTTTTTGGGGGGTCCGACTATGGTACTGTTCTGTTAAAAAATGGGCTCAAAATAATGATACCCTCAATGACGATATGGGCTCAAGCTGAAGAGGCAGAGCTGAAAAGTTCTAGCTTCCCCGCATGCAAGGCCTGGTGGAAGTAGCGAATGCCTTTGCCTCACCAAAGTGCATCCTCAGCTCAAATAGTGCGGATCTTTGGCCTTATAAATTGCATTCGGGAGAAGCAGGTTCAACCCTTGGGGGTTAGAGACCCCAAGATATCTTCCTCTTCCCCCCCCCCCAAAAAGAACCACACACACACACACACACACATCCCCCCCGGCGACCAAACCACGACAAAAAAAACTTATGACCGAAATAACAAGGAGATAACTATGAAGGGTCTCCAATGATCCAGCAATTTCCAGGCAAGAAAGGAAATATCCAGTAATTTGAGTGACCAAAAAGAAGTTCCTCACGACCAAAAACAAAAAAAAAAAAAAATTGCATTAATTTGCACCAAGTTTGATGGGCAAAAGTGTTTAACGGTCATCCAACTAGCCACCAATTTTTAAACCCTTCGATTGAATACTTAAACTTTTACTTACTCACAATTAGCCATCATCAATTATTAAATTTTTCAATTGAATCTTTGTATTTTCATCCTTGTATTAAATTATTAGTGAATGATGTAGTAATATGTATGAGTGTCACATGTCAAAATCTCTACCATTAATTTTTTTGAAATTTTTCCTTTATTTTTCCATCTAATTTTACTGAAAATATATTGATATATTTAAAAGATCAAAACATAATAAAAAGTAACTTCAATCTGATTTAATTTAATTAAAAAAACAGATATGTTTTAACTTTTTTAATACACGAATATGTTTTTTAAATAATATTAAATGGATAATAGGAGATAAATTAAGAACAAAAAAGGGTAAAGATTTCGACATGTGGTACTCATAGATCTTATGACATTATTCACTAATCACGGTTCGTGTTGAATAAAATTGAAGAGAAGATCTAATTGTGAAAATTATTATAATTATTTTATAGTTATTGGTGTCTATTTGCAAATAAGTGAATGTTTAGGGAGTTTAAATGCTCTTTTTCCCTAAATAAAAATTAACTCAGACATTAAGAATTATGTTTTAAATCTTATATTACTCTTGTTTAAATTTAAGAAATTACTTAACAGGATTCTTCAATATAATATTAGACTGACGTGAAAAAACATTTTATAATAAAATTATTCTTAGAAGAAAAATCTCAACTTTATGTGATGATTAATCAACTCCCCAAAGACCAACAAATAAAAAAATAAAAATTATAAAACAGAGAAAATAAAAATATTAACAAAAATTTCTCATAATGTTGTTTGTCTTTATTCAACATGTTTGACAGGTATTGTTATGTGACTAATCTCCCTACAATGGTAACTAAAAATTCTTTTAACGATTTTATTGTTTGAGGTGTAAATCTTAGTCATACCTTATACGTATAAATTTGCATATTATGTTTGGCGCATTTCATTTTCATATCAAGCGAGAATTATATTATAAACATAATATATTGGTCTCGAGTGCGTCTTTGACTCTAATTTCCCTCGTGTTGAGAATCATCTTTTCTTCATTGGTGTAATTTTTCATCAAGCAACTTAAAGTTTTATGCATATATATGCAGCGAAAACGTATCCAAGTGTACACCTAGATGTAGGTGATTTCAGACGTACTCAAATCCTCCACGATCATGTACCAAAAAAAAAAAAAAAAGGACAAAAAGAAGAAGAAAAATCTCGACAATCACTTGAGTTAAGAATTAATACGTCAAAGCTTCATCATCCATAATAGAAGTACGATACTTAGTTTTTTTTTTTTTTTTTAT
Source organism: Pterocarpus macrocarpus (assembly GCA_031439585.1). Classification (NCBI taxonomy): domain Eukaryota; kingdom Viridiplantae; phylum Streptophyta; class Magnoliopsida; order Fabales; family Fabaceae; genus Pterocarpus; species Pterocarpus macrocarpus. Next base: position 10,729,048 of record CM062519.1, read on the forward strand.
GAAAAAAAGAAGAAGAAGAAGTACGATATATATAGTCTCTCCAATTAGTCAAGGATTTTATTCAAAAGTGCGGTCAATCAACTCGTGGATTTTCACGCTTGAAATCTTTGACGCTTATGACAATCATGGAGATTTAAACATATGTGATATATTGCTATGATGATAGCTAGGCCGAAGGCAATCACGGATTTGAACAAGATACAAATTGAAGATAAAGGAAGTTTCTTTAAATCTTTGTTATTGTTCATTCTCTCACATGGCTTAAAAAGTTCATATATATTGGTCCCACTAAAGACAATATATTCATATAGCGGTCTTGAGAAGGAATATAGGGCGAGTCAAAAGAAACAAAGTTATGTACGAAGATTTTAAGATTATGCTTGTTGAAAGTGTTGATGTTTTCTCTGCTGATCTTTTTCTTTTTTTTGGCTGCTTTCATATTACTAGATATAATTTTTTGGTTGGTTATATCATATCAGCTTGTGCAGCTTTATCTTCCTCTCTCTTTTTCTAACTTTCAACTGATTGACGAAGTTGCTCCGTTAAACACCTATTTGTCCGTAAGAGCTTCGAAATCATTATCCATATCAGAATTTATTTTGTTGGAGATGATGAGGATTTTGTCTTTACATTTTCCATTTGTCATATATTGACGATTAACGTGCACCCTATTTAGAAATATTGTGCTTTTTCGGTTAATTTTTTTTCCCAAATAAAGGGGTAAATTAACAACTTTGTCTCCAATTATTTTTTATTGGCATTTTAATTCTTAATTTTAATTGTTATATATAAGTAAGATTATGAATTCATAACCATTCACCTAAAAAAAGGATTATAAATTTATAAAACTTTGAGTCTACTTATTCCTGTCAACATGAGCAGCCTGCATATGCTATGGGAGTCTCTTTCCTGGAAGTTAATTGTTGTGTTTTCATTCTACATAAGTCAAAAAAAAGTAAAATTGAGATCAAATGAATCCTTTTATAGTATAAATATTTTTTTTTTTAAGCTGGTGTGCCATTAATGCCAATGTATATAATCGCATATAATCAACTGCGGTATTGATATTTGCACACCATTTTTTTGAACTCTGAAGCTTTACACTTTTCCTTTTGATCGTCAAAAATAAGAAAATGTACGTTTCAATTCGTACTCTCTTTCTTTTTCTTTTCCTACAAAGGAAGGTGTAATACTTTAAATAGTTGTGCAAATATAATTTTCATTCAAATGGAGTTCAGTGTTCATATATGTAAATACAAGGAGCGCCAATACGTACATTAGAGAAATTAAGACACGGTACTCTTAGCCCAAGTCTATCAAACTCTCTGTCACTAATTAAACCAAAGATCACGCCCTTATGGATGTGCTTGTGATTTCAGCTTTTTTTTGGTACTACGAACGTACAAATAATCAAAGATTGGGACTGCGCGTGCAAACTTTATCTCCATTTTCTGCTAAGTTTCGGATTCAAAGTTACATTAATTGGATCTGTTTTAGTTCCATGTCTGTATGATGATGGCGCGGCATAAGAATGTGAGACGCGCGCGTAAATAAAAGTTTCCAAAATTGTTCATTCAGGTTCGGTAGTCACACCTTTAATGTCAAGCATTATATTTTGGCTTTCATTCCTACTTGTGCATGACATGTATATATATCAGCTGTGTGAACTTGATCCATTAATTCATACATTATTTTAGTAAAGAATCATATCATATGGCAGAATTTTGGATAGCACATAAATTTGCATGTGATTTGACAACTAGCAAACTCAATAGAAATACTGCATGCCATCTTTTAACGCGGTACAACCCATCCCCATGTGGTCCCCTTTTTTTTTCGCTTGAAATAAAATATGAAATCACAAGTTAGGTTTAAATTTTCGTCGTATAATGATAATATTTTGTTGAAGAAAACTATAACTAAAATTTCTAGATGGATATATATTGAGAAGATTATCTTCTTCCTTTTTACTCCTCTCATATTGACATGGTCCACATGAAAAGTCTGCTCCAATTTGGTGCAAAGATAAATATGGACCAGCATGTATGTGTAATCTGAGGCTGGCCATTTATCTAGAGTCGGAAAACTCTAACACAAGCAGATTCATGGGAAGCGGACCCCTCATGCATCTGACGGTTTTTATTCTTCTTCTTTCCCTTTTATCTGTCACGTTTTTCTAAAGTGGAACCTTTGCCGTGAAAACAATGTATCTTTCCTATACGAGCTTAAATTCTTGTGAGCTTTGTCAAAGTTTCAAACACGAGATCTTAAATGATCATGCGTAACTAGACAAAGCAGATCAATTTGTCCCAAGAATGGATGCGGTTTAAACTGATTGGAAATAAAGTGGGAGGAGTGGCATGCGCGATATATATTCCTAACCAGTTGGGTTTTGCCTTTTGTTTTTCCTTTTCTTTCTGAAGTTGTGATATTCATCAACGATGCTGCCTTCCTACCATAAAATAAAGAGTATTAATATTTACAACTGAAATTTTTTGTACATCTCTAAAAATAGCATCAACACCGACACCTTCACAAGTCATTTGCATATGAGGTACAATATGTAGTTATTCTGCTGGCAGATTCACAAGTCACACATCAGGTGCATGAATCACCACATATATACAATTTTATCCTTTATTATAAGAAGTGATAAATCAAATTTATCGTAGGAATAAATGATACATATTTATTGGTGATCGATGTTGTGTTAGCCCCCTAGATGGCTAGATATGACTTTGGCTTAGGTCACAAGTCACTTATATTATATGCATAAATTGTCGCTTACGGGCGTAAAACTCACTACTTATATTATTATTTCTTAATGTATCGATTCTTAGTGTATAAAAAATAGGATTTCTATTAACAAAAGGATGCATATATTAGAATAGACAATAATATATTATTTGAAATAACGCTAAAGTTACTTTATCATGATTAACCAAAATGTAATTTTAAAAAGAAAATTATAATAAGATGTCTGATCAATATTACATTTGCCATATTTTCTTCTTGAAAAGAATTTAAAAAATCTGTCTAAATAAATTATGTTTGCTTGCTATCTAAATTAATATTGTGCTTTATTTATCTTCTTTTTATATACATACTCTTTGTGGGTTTTTTTTGCTGTCTAACAATAAAAATTATTATACCTTCTTTACCGGACCCACCAATGCGAGGCTTGACTTACACACACAACATTTATATACCGCACCATTATTCTGCATTCTGAAATTTTCAGATCATAATCACGGAGACAAAGTTACCCACCATTGCATATATGCTCATAATTAATTATCTCAGTTCTTAAATTAGAAGCCATGTGGACAGTCTGCACTCACCAATCCGAGACATGCCTTCTACTATTTTTAAGGAATCCATATCTTTCTCTTTCCATTAAAAGCGGTATCCCATCTACATTTCAAATCAGATAAAGTTTATCGATCCAATCAAAAGCCATCATCCATATATTTTCTTTTATTTATTTATTTATTATTTAAAAAGTTTGGATGGATTCAATGCGCTCATTCTACTAAAATTATGCACCAAATTCAGGGTACAACCTCCAAACTCAAACAATATTTATAGGGACTTACAAGATAAATCATCCATATATTTCACTGTAGAATATTTAATCGTCAATGTGATCTTCAAATTTAGCCATCAGCTCGCGATTTCCAAACCCTGAAACTTGCAGCCTGACGAGATCCCAGTTCAATCCAACACTTTTCTTTGTCATTTGGAAAAAGTGAAGTCAAAAAATAATAGAAAACTCATCATGGATCATAGTACACATTGGGGTATCATGCATGATCTTGATTTTTGGTAGAAATGAGCAATTAAAAATTGTCAAGTTGTTTATGCTGCAACTATTTAATTACACTCCATAAGTTGACCTGCCCAAAAAAAATCTAACACAGCTGCTCATTCCTTTCTAATTCCCAAAACAATGTTAGTTGGCTCATCCCCTTGGAAATTTGCTTAGAACAAAAGAACCAAAGGGAGATAGCCAAATTCACGTGGACCCGGAAGCAAGATTTAATGAAATCTCGTATGATTCGGGTACGACCTAAGTAAGGTAGTAAATAGTAATCGGTCAAGATCATCCTCATTTTCTTGTTAGTTGTGGTCCCGTAAGTTGTAACTTAAGTCAAAATGAATAAAAGCAAATTGAATCAGGTGGTTAATTAATGGACGCCACTATAATATTTCAAATTAGTCGTATCTTTTCTAATTGAGGAATTATCGATCTTATATTTTTTATTCAAATTTAAGTGAATTTTTTCCAATCCTAGGTATCAAACTCGAGATCATTGGTTAAGGGATCAAGGCGCGCACCATCTTGTCCAATCCCAATTTGGTATTTAAGTAAGGATTTTAAATGTATTGATACAAATCGTGGAGTAAAAATTGAAAAAAAAAATTGCCACTTAAATAAATTGAATTGAGAATTCATATAATTCATTAGGAGTAAGTTAATGGTGATGAATTTCTTAACTTTCATTATCATTGAGAATTCATATAATTCATTAGGAGTAAGTTAATGGTGATGAATTTCTTAACTTTCATTATCATTGTAATTAAAATTTAATTTTAAAGTTAAAATAGTAAAGACCATTATACCTATATTATTAAATATTTTATTTTGGATAATTCATATTTATTTTAACTCATCCACAATTTATGATTAATTAAATCTTTCAGAATGCAAGATATATTGCCAAGTAACAAAAAAGTATATTTACAAGTCTGTACCAAAAAAAAAAATTTACAAGTTATTAATATAGAATTTAACTCAATTAATTACCACAAGAAACGGAAAATTGTGAGGAAACAAGGAAGTTTTGATTAGTGATAGACACGCTTTAATTTATTTCTTTTGCAATTGCAAATTTCAATCCGGACTTTACATGTAAGAGAAAGTTCACAAAATTCAAAAAATTTGATAAATATTCAATGCACTTTTTCTTCTTTTGTAACCCATAATTATTTAAGAACTTTGTTTTTAAATTATTATGTTTTTTTATAAGTTTAACTCATTTTAAATGTTTATAATATTAATTTTTACTTAATTATATAAGTACAATAATTATGTATTTTATTACAACAATTACTTTTTATAATATAAACTCACATCCTCACTTTAAAAGATTGAAATTACTTACCAGCTAATTAATCTTTACGAGTTTAAATTTGTGAAAATTTTGAGTAAAACAAATCACTTTGTTTTTTCGTTTTGTAAATTAGTCAAATCACAAATCTAGATATAAATTTACTTATTATTAATAAAATTGTACAAAAGTTTGTTTTTAAGGCATTGATTCAGCAATCGATAATTTTTTCGTCATAGCATGAAATTTAAGTTTGAAGTTTGAACTTCACCCATAACCTTAAATAATATAATCATAAAAATATTTTGTTGGCACTTTTGATAGAATTATAATCGAAATAAAACACTAAACGTTAAGCTGGTCAAAGTGGCAGGTGTTTTGACCCTTTAACTAAAGGTTTAGTAACTTTAGTCGAATCATGTCGAATTAGATCTCCTCACCATGAACAAATCTCCTTCGGGTGCAATTTCCTCATCATACTCATCCTCACTAGTTGGGGCAGATTCGGATGAGGACTCACTAGTGGTTTCTCCATTGTCTTTGAGAAGCATAGTCTTCTTGATTGGGCATTCGGATGTTATATGTCCTCTCCCCAAACACTTGAAGCATTTTATCTCACTACTCCTTGTCTTTTTAGAGGTCTCATTGGACTTGAATTGAGTTCTTTGAGGTGTAGCATTGGTGTTGTTAGAAGAGGTACCTCCCTCCTTCTTATTTCTTTCTTTCCAATTTGAAGAATTGAAATTAGAAGAGTTCCTCCTCAATGTACCTTTTCTCTTAAGTTGCTGCTCCACTTTGGTAGCTTAATGTATCAATTCCTCCAACTCCACATAATTTTGTTGCTCAACCACGTCTCTAATATCATTATTCAGCCCATTCAGAAAGCGTGCCATAGTAGCCTCCCTATCTTCATTCACATTGGCTCTAATCAAAGACATCTCCATCTCCTTGTAATATTCATCAACACTCCTACTACCTTGCGTGAGTCTTTGGAGCTTGTTATGAAGGTCCCTATGATAATAGGAAGGGACAAATCTCTTCCTCATTAACCTCTTCATTTCAACCCAAGTATCCACCAAAGGTTCTTCATATCTAAGTCGCTCATTTTGCAATTGATCCCATCAAATGAGAGCATAATCTGTGAACTCCATGGCTGCCACCTTCACCTTTTTATCTTCAGTATAGTTGTGGCAAGCAAAAAGTTGCTCAATCTTCATCTCCCACTCTAAGTATGCCTCTAGATCACTTTTCTCTTTAAAAGAGGGAATGTTGAGTTTCACTCCCTCAATTTTGCCCTCCCTAGCATCACCCTCATTATCTCTTTTTCTCCTTCCATCAAGCCTCCTTCTACCTCCATCAGCATCATGGTGTCCTTGATTTTCTAACCGCTCAATTCTCACATATAACTTCTCTGTATGCTCCCTCATTATCCTTTCCATTTGAGCTGTAATAACCTCCACTAATAATCTGTTGTTTCCTTCAGGAGAAGGGCTACCACTACTACATGTTCCTGCCATCATTCAATTAAAAGAAAATAAAAGTAAAAGTAATGGGACCTCACCACACTTCTCACGTGTTTACACTCTTAGAGATGTATCACTCGTGTTTGTTGCTCTCTAATAGGCTTTTGTGTAAGGTGCTTTCTTGCCTTTTACCACTAAATTGCTCTTATAGGCTCTTAAATGGAATCACAAATTAATTCAAAGAGAAACTTCAAAAATACTTATGTCAAATCACAAAATAAACAAGAGGTCAAATAAAAGAAAATTCTAAGATAAAACTTTTAAGATTCAAAAGAGACAAGCAAGAAAAACTAAACAAAGAAAAGCACATTCAAATCAAAGGCCAAACAAGATAAGAACAAGTTAAAGGTTTGAAGAACAATAAGAAACAAGCCAATGTTTTGACTTTTTTTTTTCAAATTCTGCATTTTTTTAATTATATTTTTTTTCTCCAATCTATTCCATTCCTTGTCTTTTCCATCTTTTTGTGATTTTTATTTCTCCTTGATTGAATTACAACCAAAATACACCAAAACTTAGGGTTCATGGATAATAGATCATAATATTTGGTAATCAGAGCCAGCTTCTTCGAGTTGTAGAATATAGTTTCTATGAAAAAATATTGTAGGTTATGATTATTTCTTAATTTTTGGTTAAGAAGTATATATAATACTAAAATAACAAATTTACAATTGAATAGAATAAATTAATAATATACGGATTTAATTTTAATCTACTATGATTATTAAAAAAATTAATATATTATCAATATAAAACTATTATATATATATATATATTTATTTATTTATTATGGATTATTATATGAGTACATAATATTTGTTATATTCAAATTCAAAAAAAAAAGTCAAAACTGTGAAAAAGCTTCATAATTTAACGACCATATTAAACTTGCCCCTTTACTCGAGGCGGTACCCCTTTACTCGAGGCGGAAGTCATAACACTACACAAAATAAATTTCTCCCACAAAACTTACGGATATTTCAATCATAATCATCCATTTTTTCGTTCTCTCTCTCTCCCTCTCTCTCACACACACGCGCGCGCGATTTTTCGTCACATGAACAGCGGATTTTGAAAGGTATGTCGTCATTCCTTTGTTTCAGATTTATGTCAAGAAAAATGAATATCATGAAAGTCACGGGCAGCCATAAACTGCCAGGTTGGCCAATTGGGGAGGAGGGAATCAGGTTGTAATTTATTAGTCAATTTTAATTAAAAGAAAAATATTATTTTCATCCTTTACATAATTATCTCACATATAAGTAATGCGATATCTTATTAAAATATTTTAATAATTATATTAGTATATATTTAATAAATTAAATATTAAATTAAAAAATATTTCATTCATTTCAATTTATTTATCAATTTAGATAATTTAGTACTTTCTTAAATCAATATTGATAAATCAATGTTGATACATTAATTTAAAAATATAATTATCTAAATTAATAGATAAATTAAAACAAAGGAAATAAGATATATAGTATCTTGAAAATATATAAAAGTCCGAATTTACTTTATATTTAATAATTAATAGATTAATAGATTATAGAATTATTCCTGCTTACATATATTTCGCTGTTACATATTCATCATCTATTTCTTTCCCTTTTGTCTCTCAATCTTTACCCATTATCAGTAGTCCACATTTTAAATGTAAGTTACTTTCGTTATTATTGTTGACAGAATAATTTTACCTGAATCCTATGTGACACTAATGCGTTTTGTCACCTAAGATACTGATACTGTAGAGTTAGCCTTAAAAATTTGTGTTAAGTTAACAATTTAAAAAACTATTTTAATACAAAAATTAAATAAAGGACAAATTTAAGGCCTATTTAATTTGTTTTCGGTATTTCCTTTACAAAAATCTTAAAACTAGAAAGCAAAATAAAAACAATATAATAATATTTTAATTAAAATTCAAAAAATGAATATTAAAAACAAAAACTCGTTTTCTAAAACTGAATAATGTAATATAACCTTTTTGTCTATATATATATGGTCTAGAAAACCATTTAGTTTTCTTCTAATTAAAGAAAAAATTATCATGTGCTCTCGATGCCAAAAAAAAAAAAGAATCTCTTGCTATTTATTTTTGTTATATTTTGTCATATTGAATCACCTATATTTCTTTAACCACTCACTATCCTAGGAATGGAAAAATATTTTATCGGGAGACTCCTATCTTCTTCAAAGATCTCATCAATAGGGTTGAGACGAATTATTCAGATTCCTAATAACAAAATCTATATACTGATAATTTTATCAAAATAAAAAATAAAAAAGCCACTCACTGCCCTTCTATTTTTTGGCTCCATAAAAAGTGATATGTTAAAGCATAAAATGGTAAGACCAAAGAGAAATGTTTTACTCTTTGAGCACATAAAAATTTCTCTAATTAAAGAGAAAACTTAGCCTAAAAACCCATAAAAAGAAGCCTAAATTTTTTCCAACTTGCGAATTAGATTGATGGAAAATACCACTTTAGGAATTAGCACGAACAATAAATGAATGCATGCTATGCTAAACACTTGCACTATCAAGTAGAGAAACTGCGGCTCACTTTCCTACTAGCAGACAAAGGAAAAGAAAAAATAATTTGACAATCCAGCACAAGTTGACGCCATCCTAATTAAGCACACGCAAGTACGTAATATTTGTTATTACTTTGGCAGTTTCGGCAAGATGAATGAACTCGGCAGGTTTGGGTTGAGAACTTCGTTACGTTGTTAAACGCCAGGTTATTTTTTTGACCATGCCATACCCAACATAGTTAATGAAAACAAAATTTAGCATTTGGGAATAAGAGTGTCCCGTGTAACTAGCTTGAAACCATAAGGCATTCTCGCAGGAGGTGCTGGATTTCGTGTACATATGGCAAGCAAGGTAGCAAGCAGGAGGAATTATGATGTTTTGAGAGAGTAAAAAGGCTATGGAGGGGAGACTTTGGTTAAAGAGAAGCGATGATGATTTGTACTCTACTGAATATTAAATCTCTTAAATTTAACCTATAATCATTTTTTTAAACAAATGAAAATATAAAACTAATTGATCATATAATTTTTATTTGAATTTTTTGAAAAAATAGCAGTGCATGGTCAACATAATAAATTATCTGCTGCTACTAGTAACAGATACTACACATGCAGTTATATATATATTTTATGTCAAATAGACCATATATATATATATATATATATTGTTAATCTTGTGACTTTTTTGAAATCCACTTATTCTTCAAATGAAAAAAATGTTAATTAATTTATATTCTTGTCATGATTTTGTCACCCATTAATCAATGAAATATGAGGACATTCATCAACCTTCAACTTTCACTTTGTTCATGTCTTCATATTTTAATGTACAAAAACTTTGAACAAATAAATAATTGATTACGTTAAGTATATTTCAATATTTCACCGCTTGGACTAGTCCCAGTGATCCTAAAAATAACACAGTTTGATGAGCTGCAGTCACATGTGAATGGTTTGTATATTATTGAAATACTCATATTATTCGGTGCAGGAAGATGTATACATAATAAATTATATTGCGTGTGGATGTTTCTTTTTTCTTTTGTTTTCTTTTTTTTCGGTTGAGGCATCTAGATGAGTATTTTTATGCTTCCTTCATTTTTTTTATTTTTTGCCTTATCTTTGCCATTTAATTCATTATTTTGTGTGGCGTGCGTTGCCAAAGCATAGTGTTCTTTATCAACATACCAAATGGATATCGAAAGATTTTAGAAAACAACAGCAAACAAAAAGAAAAAGAAACCAAAAATTACCGCAAAGGAGAGGAAGAAGAGATAGGGAGGTAAGAACCAAGAAACCGTGTAAATGATTGCCGATGATAGTGATGTGATCTGACGGTTCATGTGCAACCACGTTAGAACTGTGTCCCCAGTGTCAGACGATAATTAGGTCTACACATGAAAGAAAATAACACGTGGCAGACAACAATTCGGTCAAGCACTCAAGTGTGAAAAAAAAAATTATGGATTTCGAACAAACTGACTGAGCCTATACAAAGGAAAAACTTTCTGCTTTGGACACCCTCGATGGAAACAGATTCCAAATATTAGGAGATCTATATCACAAGAGAGGAATGGGTTTGGGACCCTACAAAAGATTATATTTGCTTGGACCCATTTAAGATTTCAAATATTTGCTTTGTGGGACCCCCCTTTTTGGTCCCGACTCACAGCCTTTATTTATTTCTTGTCCCCTTTACTATTTATTATACAAACATTAATGGTATTCTTTTTATTATTGTAATGTGTATTTTATGACATTCTTGTATGCATGGTGGTCCCCCTATTAATTTTCATTTCTGTTTTCTTGGTTAGATCTTCAATTTTGAAAATTCTAATAATCTTGTTGGATTTTATGATGTGACTTGTTTACCTAAAGTGAACTATTGACGGAGAGGAGTGATCTATTCCATGCTCTTACTCTTCTCAATTTAAATTGGAAATTGATTGCAAACAAATTTTTGGATCAGGTCTTGGACGATGTCAACATTGCGTCCAATTTCAGGTAAGCACACATCCCTTTATGTGATATTCGGTGAGATTTCATGAAGATCTTGTTATTGTTGTTTGCGTAATTTTGGGTGCAAAGTAGCTAGCAATATTAATTATATCAGGTTATCACATTAACAAGCAGAAATTCACGAAAAAAAGAAGAAGATGAAATATCACAATAAGTCAATAATCATCTACGTTGACGCCATTATTAGAAAAAGGATTAGTTCATAAAAATCTTAATTCAAATCTGTATATCATTCTTATATATTCTCCAAAAAGATATAACATAGTCTTATTATTATAAATGAATTTTTTTTTATTTATTGTTAAAATAAAATATTGACTTCTACCAAAAAATAAAGAAAATATTGACTTGTAAAGCACTTCCATTAACTGGATCAGGCCCTAAAATCTTGCTTAACTGTGCTAGCTTATTTCAAATATCTTGTTTCTTATAATTTATTCAAGGTTGGCGCCTGTCAGGATGAGTTTACCACATATTGCTAGTTGATGGGCCTGAGCATGTGAATATCAACAATATAATTTCTTCATTTTAACAAGAAAAAGTTAAACGCACAAAATAAAATCTAAAAGAAAACCAAAAAGATATATACTCGTGGCTCAAAATTACTTGAAATATTGTATGAAATAATAGTGAGATAGAAAAAAATCTATTGATTTAAATTCGGTGAAAAAATTCCGTGCATCTAAATTGCCCTATATTTTATGGAAAAGCGATGATAAGAAAATGATCCTATTGAACAAGGGGTCACATCCTACATTCTTTACGAAATACTAGGCTAAAGTAGGCTGAGGTGAGATTATCTGTCATTTGGAGGAAAGTCTTCTTAATTATCTTACCCATGCATGCATTTACATTTAATGCAGACCACTGTGTGTTTTACAATGGCGAATTAAATAGAAGTAGCTAGGTAGTCAAGCAAGAATATTAATTAAAATTAAATAAAGTGAAATAAACAAAATAAACCCCACTAAGTCACTGGCAAGTTGATAAAATTAATTCGAAAGTAATAGCAGTTTAATTAGTTAGGAAAAGAAGGTTGCTTTAATTTTCAAAGTCATGTGCATAATTAGTAAAACCCGATGCTATCCACACCCAAAATCAACCATCTTTCCATCATCATCATGACCGAACGGCAACAAAGATCTTTGGTTATATTTTTTGTTTATTTTTATTTATTTATTTTTCCTTAGCAATCAAATAAAATCCAATTGAAAGGGGAAAGAGAGAGAAAGTTGTGTGTGGTGGTTGTACCAGCGCGGTAGAGAGAATCTAAGGAGAAGATCTCAGCATGAAGCACACCAAAAAAACAACAAGACATCAGTGCCACTGTGCCAGCACAGTTGTTTCTCTCATGCACCCACTTATAGAAAAAGGATAATTACATTCCACCTCTCATTTCCATTCCCATTCCCATTCATCACGTTCCCCCCCCCCCCTCTCTCTCTCTCTCTCTCTCTCTCTGCGTGACACTGAATCACTCATATATATGTATATATATTACCCAATTATATATTGCAAGACAGCATAGATCAACAAGAGTCTTCATCAGAAACACCGAGATGGAGCTTATGGATACTAGAAAGCTACAACTACAACAGCAGCAGCAGCAGCATTTTCATGTGTTGGCAGTTGACGACAGTGTCATTGATAGGAAGCTTTTGGAGAGGCTCCTTAGAGGTTCTTCATGCAAAGGTATAGATGTAGCTTATAATTTTTTCCCTCCTTTTTACTTCTTCCTTGGCCTTGGAATATTTGATATCATGTACCATCTCAATTCTAAGGATTTTGTGTGGTCAATTTAATGTATGGTTTTCTGGGTATGTGTGTTTGATTTGTTATGCAGTTACCTGCGTGGACTCTGGTGACAAGGCTTTGAAATATCTTGGCCTGGTTGATAACACTTCTTCATCGTCTTCAGAGTCATCGTCTTCTCCTCCTCAGCCATTACAACAAGAGGTTAATTTTTATCTTCTTCTTCTTCTTCCTCCTCCTCCTCCTCCTCCTCAATCATTGCAAGATAAGCGTGCTTGCTATTTACTACATTTGAGCCAAGCTATTAGTTGTAGTTGCAGGCTTGTATGTTGGAATTTTTATCGTATGTCAAAGTCTTTGCTTCTGAAAGAAGTTTATAAAGAAGAAATTTGAAATTTCCATTCGACGTGCTTTTTTTTTTTTGGGTTTCCGTATATCAAAATTATCATCACAACATAAAGCTATACCTTAAATTTTCTTATAACAACTTATCGTTTTCAAAACAAGAAGGCAAGACCGGCAATTATTTATGTATGGCATCCATTTCCTCGGGGTACAGCACTTGTTTCACCTTTTTAAATAACAAAATTCAATTGTCAGAATGCCTTCTACTCTTTTCTTTTTTTAAGAAATGTATAGACCATTTATGTGCTAATAATTAATGAAGGATCACAAGATGGGATTTGGGAATATCTTGCTCCTAAAATTACCATCAAGAAGATACATACGATATTGAGTCACGAGGAGGTCTATGGAGTTGCTGGTACTGTAAACAACATGAAATTATTGTGGAATCGCATAAAAGACTAGTTAGTGACGGCAAATCTTATCATAACCATAAAGCGACTTTCTATGGAGTTGCCTATTTCTCTTTCATCACTACTTCAATTCATTCAGGCCGCGCATGCATATGATGTATCACAATGCACTATGATTAGAGTGCGTCATACTAGCATCTGAATTCATTCCCCCTGATATATTGCATAGCTATATCAGGACCTCAACATAAGATATCATAATTATATTAGTTATGCATATTAATTGCGGATACTAGGTTCTTTAAGATCCATTAGTATTAGTCAGCAACCATTTGATGATGTCAGATCAGAAAAAAAAAAAACCAAACAATTTAATGAATTTAAACAACCCTTTGTGGAAAAAGTGGAAACCTTTTCATTGTACGGTACGTGTACTCCTATTTGTTAATTTGATTCACCATTGCCTCAGCAGATCTTACATACCCTTGTCTACTATTTTTCTTTAAACCTCTCTTTTGATAACTAGAAGGCTTTAGTATTCAAAAATATTCAATTTGAGTTTTGCTGGTGATTTTTCTCCCTTCTAGTTTTAGTGGGGTGACATAATTAATCATACTTAATCCTAATTAAATAGTGACATATATATATGTACTTACTGTTGATCAACCTTTTGGATTGCAGGGAACCAAAGTGAATTTGATCATGACAGACTATTGCATGCCTGGGATGAGTGGCTATGATTTACTTAAACGAGTCAAGGTCAAAACACAATCCTTATTCCCCGACATCTTCCCGAAATTCTCTCTGTCTTTTCTTGCTTGAATAGCATGTACATTCAGACTGAAAAAGATGCCAAACATTCCCTTCCTCATGAATCAACAGTTAGGATTTATAATCTTCTCTTCTCATCATTCACCTTGAAGAGTGCAGTAATGTTTTTGATTTTTTTTACAGCATCATAACTTTTTTTTTTCTTTTAAACAAGTAATACTGCAATTCTCAGTGAAAAGAAAGAAAAAGGAAAAGGAAAAGTTCCAGATTTCAAGATCTAAGTTTGCTTTTGCTTTTTCCTTTTCTTTTTATTTATTTATTCATTTTGTTTTCCTTTCTTTCTTCTTCTGTTGACATTGCTTACTGCTGCAGGGATCTTCTTGGAAAGATGTTCCAGTCGTGATTATGTCATCAGAAAATGTACCTTCCAGAATCAGCATGTAAGTTTTCTTTTCTTTCTTGTTAAAAATGCTAACTTCTCCTTTCCCCTTTTTTTTTAATAAAAAAAAAAGTTACACAAAAAATAGTAACAAGAAAAAAAAACTAAAAAAAAAAAAAAAACATCATTATGTGCCTGCAGTGTAACAACCTTTTAATTGACATGTTCGTTTGTTGATAGGTGCTTGGAAGGAGGGGCAGAGGAGTTTCTATTGAAGCCTCTCCAGTTATCAGATTTGGAGAAGCTTCAACCCTACTTTCTGAAATCCATCGATAATTCATGTGAACAAGAATCTGCTAATAGTTCCATAGATTCAGACAATGACAATCTCATCAGCAGCAGCAATAACAGTAATAACAATAATAGTATTAGTAAAAGAAAAGCCATGTCTCCTGAGCCTCCGGACAGATCAAGACCTAAAATGAAAGGGTTGGAAGTGGTGTAAAGAAACCGAAAAAAAAAAATAGAGGGTGGTTTATTATGCATGTTATATAGTTTATGATTATGATCTTAATTATGGTTTTCTCCTTTAACTCAAGAGACTAATGAATTCCTAGTGCGTAGTAATATATTATTAGCAATTACAAGGACTCAAATCCGTGTATAATTATTCACCATCTAAGTTATTATTAGATGTTGCATGGCTTTGGCAACTAAATCATTTTAGAAACGATTTTGACAATTAAAAGGAACACTTTGCAAAATAATTAACCTAAGTAAGTCTAGGGTCTTGCAAAATAATTCTATCTGCACCAGAAACTCTCACATATTAATAGGTTTTGCTTTGAACACACGCAATATTGCTGCACGCAACAGACCAGAACTGACTAATTTGCCGGCAAGAAGTAAAACCAACGTTTTCGCAGACAAATCCCTGCTTATATGGTGTCGGATCTTAATTCTAAATAAAGTGTTATGGTCTGCTGTCATTCGCAAGGACGTAGCCTATGCTTCTGATTGGTTTTCTTTTGCGTGTAGCTTTTAAGCAACAAATATAAATTCTAATAAATATTTAATCTATTTTAAAACTTTATTTTTCAACAGGTGAGTTGTTAATAAATTATTTTTTTAATTATTTTTGTATATGCTTTACACAATTCCATTACGAGATATTTTTAGGAACTCTGAGAGCAGAAATTTTTTTTTTGCTTTTAAATCATTCAATATGTGATATTAAAGCAATTGCATTAAAAATGTAACTACAGTAAGTGACAATTATGGTTTACAAAACTGAGGTGTTGAATATTAAATAGAATAGAGCAAAAGTTTTTTTCTTATTTTAAGAGTACTTAACAATTTTTCTTCAATCACAGGATTGCATCCGATGTTGCCATCGGGACTAGAGTTTTATTGTTCATATACCTAATTTTTTACATCAAGGATATATTTGATATAGGTGTATTTATGTATAATTTTACATATGAATTGAATCAATAAAAATGTATCCTCTATTTTCATCCTATATCAAACACACGCCAAATATTGTATACTTCTCATTGTTTTTAGAAAAATTAAAAAGAGGGGGAGAAGTATGCTTTCTGATACATATCTTCTTCGTCTTTTCCTAAAAAACAATTATAAAATAAGCTTAACAACTTGTGCGAAATTTGTGAGTGTATATCAAGACATTGTCACCATTTTGCGCCTGATTAGTAGAAATATTTTAAAGGAAAATATAATTATTCCTGATCTGTATAGAATGCCAAGGAAAGAATATGTTTGTGTTTGAAAGTGATCAATATTGTAAAAAAAATTTAAAAGCTATTTAAGGTAATATATTTTTATCTTTTTTTATCAACATTTTTTTTGGGTCGGTGTCAACAGGCAATACAACTTTTTTTGGTCGGCATCAACGGGTAATAATTTTTATCAAACATGCATGTTGGTAAAGCCCATGTCCGCCCATATCCGTGGAAGCTAGCCCACTCCGACGCAGGGCTCAAAATGCTGGCCACTTTTGTTCTCTTCTCGATTTTTTTTTTAAAATTTAATTTGAAAGAAAGACCCATCTCAATATAGGGTAAGGATATGTTTTCGGGCTTGAGTGTTTAAAAGAGTATTTATAGTTGATTCATCCACAAATGAGTCCCAAAATTCAAACTCAAGGCATAATGATATATTAATGGAAAGTTGACCAAGTAAACCAACTCTATTTATTCGATTTCTAGTGTTTTTAAAGCCTTGAAACGGGGTTGACAAAACTTTAAAAAAGAAAAGAAAAAGTTTGGAAACCAGACACAGTGCAATTTCAACGTAAAATCAGTACTTCATACCCCCCAAAAAATCAGTATTCAATCAAAATTTCAATCCACGTTAAAACATATTAGGTGGTGCAATTTTTATTCCTTTTGTCCCAATATTCTCAAATATGTATTCTTATTTTATTTTCATATTTATGACACAAATTAACAAGATAGTTGGTTTACCAATGTAATTGATGAATTAAAAAAAACAAGTTAAATAATGGCAGGTTACACTACTTATCCCAGGTCTATTGTTTCTATTTTCTCTTTCTGGCTAACCTGTTTTATAAAATTTGCACCCCCCCTTTCTTTTCTCTCTTTCCCCTTCTTCTCCCTCCTTCTGTCCTTCCTCCTCTGTACACGTATCTCTGTATGTGTAGTCTAACGTTGCATGACTCAAACATTCGTGCATACGCATGCACCCTAATAGAGCTCTACAATGACCATTATTGGCCAATGGTGCAATGCCAACCAGTCGTCTGCTTAACAACTAATTATGTTTAGAAGCGAAAAGAAGATCAATCAATCATGTCTCAATGATAAGTCACCAAGATTAAGAAAAACGATACAAGTCACCGCTTGTCTTTCACAACTTGATAATTAACATTATAAGGACAATACTAAACAACCTTGCTTGAATATTTACAAAAATGCATTAGCTACTAATGATTATGTTATTTGAAATTTTATATTATTATTATAAAATTTTATCAAGATTTGTACTATGCTTAATTTTGAAATGTGACAACTTTTCTATCTCTTAAAACTTTTTAGGTCTAATGAGACACGTTTCATTAAGAGTGCATTTGCTTGTACTTCTCAGAAACATATGAAAGGCTTAGGCAATGCAATTAGTAGCGAACATGTGTTTTTTTTTTTCAAAAGAGAGAGAGAGAGAGAGAGAGATAATGATAGTAATAAGCACATTTTATCTTAAAATTGCTCAGAATTTTTACAGTGGTAATTATGTAAAATCCCTTTAAAGAGGCAACTCTAAAATTTAAACTGCAACATTTTCGGTGAAGTATGTCTAACATCGCAATCCACCCCCATTATAAGCAACCATTTTTAGGTAATAATATGCACCTTTGAAACCACAAAATTTTAGACAACATTAAGGGAATCCGGGTTACACTTGAACCCAAGCTTCAGGGTTACAAAATTTGGATTAATGTCCTTGGGATAATGGCTCAAATCGTATATGCATCATATTTTCATATCAATCCATTTTTCAATCGCTTTGACTAAAACCTGCTTTATTGTATTTTGCGCTCTCTTTCTTTCTTTCTTTTTTATTTATTTATTCTTTGGTCTGGAATATTTGGTTTAAGAAAAGGGTTCCTCTGTGCTCTGAATTATTTTCATTCCCCAGGTCCTTTTTTTCTTTGGACCTAAAAACAAAAGAAAGGAATCAATTTTCTTAACCAAATGGCTAATACTCTTAGCTTAGCTTAACGAGTTCTTCTAGACCCCCCGAGTTTTAAGATCAATGAAATAAATCGAGGAGGGATCAAAGAGCAATAACACAACACGGATTTTCATATACGTACAAAAAATTCAAAACAGTGTTACTGTTCGATTAAGTCGTTGGAGAATACGGTCCAGTCACATTACTTAGGTTTGGGAAACATTCGGCCGTGCGGGAAGAACCATGCATCCTTTGTCTGTTTACTCAACTACCAACTGAAACTTCAAATTATCATCTTTTAAGAAAATAAGAGAGCAAGAAACACTGGGTGAAACTAGAACGCCGCAAACTCATCGGCGATCTAAAAGCATCGACTAATTTAACTCGGATCCAAGGTTTTTAACAGCCACAACTTTTCCAGTACTAAACTCTATACTAATACTACGCCAAACAAAAACTCCCATTTTATTCTTATTCAGTAAAAACAACATAAAAGAGAAAACCGACGAAGGCTAGACGAAGGGAGATAGATTGGCACTAAGATTCACAAACATGCTTGATTCTTAGTTACAAAAGAGAGGTAGACCCTACATGTAACTCACTGTGTCTATATCCTCCGAAAGGAACCGCACCTTTACCTGCAAGGGGGGTAACTGAATCAAAATATGAATGAAAAACTGAGAGTGAGTGAGCAACTAATGTCATGAAGATGGTTACCTTTCAAAGCTCATCTTTTCCTTGCTCTGGCTTGGGAGGCTCATCTTTTGCTTGTTCTTGCTGGGCAGGTTTATCCCGGTTCTTTTCAATGAATTGTATGATGTCTTCCTTGGTCCTACCGCCATCATACTGCGATATCTTTCCACTTGCAGACCGGAAGTACACAGTTGGATAACCTTGGACATCAAAGCTTTCACCTGGGATATCGTTGGCAGTAGCATCCTGGAAAGTGACACAAATGATGTGCAGAATAACTTTTAGCCCAAAAATAAATAAAATAAAATAAAATAACATGATTTCATTAAATGTCTTTCTTAATGTCTGCAACAGCACAATTGGAGTCACTATTGTGTTATTATTTTTGTATCACAATGATTGAAACAAATATACCTGCATAATCCTCCAAGCTGAAAATTAGATACATTTCTTACCAGTTTGGCAATGATAACATCAGCATCACTTTGATATGAGACAGCAACCTCCTCCAATATTGGAGCTAACTTTTTGCAATGACCACACCATGGGGCATAAAACTCCAGCAAAACTGCAAGGTGTATGCGTTAGCATAGTTGTCAAACGCGGATAGCGGCGTAGCCACCTATAAAACGCGGGATAGCGGATAGCGTTCCGGCCGCTATTTGATAAAAAATATATAATTATCATGCAATTCATATAACATATATAAATGTTCAAAAATAAGAAATTATTTACAATTAAACTTATTCATATCAATAATGAAAATTCATAATCAATTCCATACTCTAAAAATACGTAATCACCATTAATCTAATACATAAACATGAAGTTGTAAAGGCAGTAAAACAGAAAAAATAGCATCATCAGATAGCACAAAGACAGCAAAATATAAAAAATAATACCAAATTTTAATTAAATCTAAGTCTCTATACTCTAAAACTAACAAAACATTCCAATAAATTAATCATCATCATCATCATCATTGCTAAAACAAAGCAACAAAACAAAACATGCCATTTGTTAAAACAGAAAACAGAAAAAAAAAAAAAAAAAAGAGCAAAGAAGGGGTAAGGACCACCAACGCTTTAAGTGAGGTGGTCCATCCTAAGCCCCCCTTTTTTCCTTCTCCAAGTTCTTCACGGTGAGTGTCCGTCTCTTACCTCTCTCAATTTCTCTCTCACCTCATCTCTCTTTCTCGTTCTCTCCCTCTTTCCCGATCCGAGGAAGATAAAAGAAACAAAACAAAGAGTGCAGGAAGGACAAACCACCGCTGCCGGAAACTCAGACCACCGTCGGCGCAGGTCTTGCAGCCACTAATCTCGCCGCCGTCGGATGTTGGAGGAGCGTCGAAGCAAGAGGGGTGAGGAGGGAGAGAGACAGATGGATTAGAGAGGAAGAGAACAGAGAAAATAACCCTAACCAACAGTCAGATCGAAGAAAAGAGGGGGGAAGCTTCGAAATGAGGGTCCAGAAAGAGGGGAAGAACCGATTTTGGCCGTCGACATCAAATAGCGGCCGCGATGGCCGCGATAGCTGCCGCGACAGCCCGCGATAGCGGCCGCGACAGCCCCCGACGAAGAAACGCGACGCGTCGGCAGCTCTGTCGCGTCCACTTTCCGCTCCGCTCCGCTTCACCGCTATCGCGCGCGATTGACAACTATGGCGTTAGTTTACATTATTCATGGTCCATATGGCCGCTAATTAACAAAAGTAATGTATGGGAGATTATACTTTGCATGTGTAATTAATGCTATACATAATCATAGATAGATAACAGTATCATAAGGACATGTCACACATGTAAAATTTATGCTATAAACAATCACAAATACAGAATAATTCATGGAATAAAAACAAATAGAAGAAGCAATGAAGTATACCATTCTTTCCTGAGTTGAAAACTATGTCCTGAAGACTCTCTGCAACTACCACTTTAACAGGTTCATTGTTAGTTTCGGGAATAGGCTCAGACTTCAAATACGGTTTAATATTTCCATCCTGAAATATTCAGAGAAAAGAAATGATAAAAATTACAATCTCCACGACAAATAACAGACATATTAACGTATTTAAAATTGAAGACTTTACTAAACCCATATATCCTAATTCCTAATTAAGTGGAACAAAGATACCAAATTAAAGCAGGCAAAATCAATAAGCTATCAAAAGAAATAACAATTACCTTGTATTCCTTCAACCAAGTTGAAATGTGATCAGCTTCCAAATTAGGTTTAAAAAATTTCTTCCCATCGTTATGTTGTATGATAATCAGAGGCACTTGGTCTTCCTTAAGTCCAAAATACTGCCAAGACAGGCCATTGATATTGTCAAATATTGACACTAAGCAAATGATAACTATAAAATGTTAAATATTTTCATACAAACCTGGAAGGCGCCTTGACTAGAATCAACATCTCCCACCAGAAAGCTTACACCCTGTGTTCTATATTGCTCAGCAGCTTCACGGTATTTTGATTTGAAAGATTCAGCACCTTCAGCGGTGAAATTGATGAACAACATTGCCTACCAATTTCAAAACCTTAATTTAGATTTTTGGGACACAAACAAAATTGTTATTGTTGGTTTTCTTTCTTTTTCTTTTTTTTTTTTGTGGGTTTGGGGGGGGGGGAGAAAGGAAGCAAGTTCAGAATGGTAAGGGAAGGACACCACCAATAGGAGAAAGAATTTAAAAAAATACACTGCTACAACAGTATGATTAAGACAAATCCTCCAGCTTAGTGTTGAAAGAACAAAGCTGACTAAGATAACATATTACCTTTGCATGAGGATTGTTAAAGAATTTGACAACAAAAGGGTGATTGCTTGGGTCATTGTTAAAGATAGTCACAAGAGGCACACTAGATTCTTCAATAAATTTCTCCAGAGCTTCCACGTGGAAATCCTACAAGCAGACATCCATGAAACAGTTATATATAACCAAATGAGATAAGAACACCAAAAACATGTGATATGGAACAATCAATCTGCAGGAATCAACAATACCTGGAAGTCAACATAAAGTTCGTCAAATGGCTTGAATAATCTAACTACAGGCCCAGTCACTGTTGATTCTCCCCGTGGAAGGTGTTTGGCATCGAGGGTGTGACCAAAGTCATAATCAGAACGCAACTTCTCCGCTAATGCAATAAAGTTCTCATACTCCTCCCCAGAAAATTTCGGAAAAATCCCAACCTGAAGACATAGGAAAATACGATTATAGACCAGCAGATCTTACAATAAAGCAAAAGCACAATGGTTGGTCACTTACAATAACAACTTTATTTTCGCCAATAAAAGCACTAGCATCATCAGCAGATTTAATTTCGGTAGATGCAGGACCACTTTGTTTCTTCAAATACTCAACAATTCCATCTGCTTCACGTGGACCTTTGTACTCTTGAATGTTCTTTCCCCCACTTCTCAGAATCTTAATTGTTGGGAATCCCTTAACTTCATATTCATTTGCAATCTCTTTGTTCTTCTCATCATTGGCATCAATTTTAGCCAAAACAACCGGAGGATCATGACTACTCAAGATAGAAGCAGCTTTCTCATACTGCATGAATATAAAAGACAGAAAATCAACACTTGCATAATCATAACAGTGAACTTAAAGGAAACCACAAAATAAAAGGTGAAAAATATTACCTCCGGAGCAAGCTTCTTACAGTGGCCACACCTAGAAAAACAAAAAACACATTTAAAAATTATATACTAATAGTTAAAACAATGAAAACTGCAATGCACTAAAATTGCCAACAATTTATGACCCCTTCAGCTATCACCCCGACATTCTATCACCATAGTTATCAAAAAAACCAAATTAATCCATATCCAACAGTAGCACACACAGCAAATTTACTGCCAGCTGAAACCAGATTTTGACCATTTGACTGAAAATGCAAATCTAGCAAGGGATTTCACTGATCGAAGATATAATTACACAAAAACGAAGATAACATAAACACTACACCTAAATCAGCATAAACAACTCACATCAGCACAGCACTATGAAATTCTAACAATATATTAGCAAAAAAGCAAGATCTACAACACCGTGACCACACAAAGACTAAGCAGAAAACAAAAACATAAAAAGCAAAAAATTTTTTTAAAAAAAGAACAGGAACAAAAGCGAGAATCGAAGCATACATACCAAGGTGCGTAGAACTCGACGACGATGAAGTCGTGCTTTTTGATCGCGTCGGAGAAGTTGGAGTGATCCAACGTCAGCACGAACTCCTTGGCCTCCGATTCATCCGCGGAGATCTGAGTGGCGAGGAGAGAGAGAGCAAGCGCCAGGAGGAAGCAGATCGGAACCCTATACGCCATCGTTTTAGCTTTGCAAGCGCTTCCTCTGAAAAACGATCTTTTCTGGAATTCGAAGTAGTTAAAGAGTGGGAGAGACTTATGTAGTCCGAGAGTAGAACGACAACGAGACAAACATGGCTAAAACACGTGAGCAACCCCTTCTCAGATATTTTCGCCTCCCTTCTCTACAACAGCGAATCTACTGTCCCCACGTGGCCACTCTCTGTTACGTGGCAGATTGTCATTGGATCAGTCTTGTCACACTGGCTTTTTTTTAATAAATGGTAAAATTTGATGTTTCATTTTTATTTTTATTTTTGCCTTTTAATTGTTTAGTTGCTTTCAGCGGTGTCTCAAGCAGACGGGTTTATAATTTTCTATTAACAGCTTGTTTGTTTTACTTGTCAAACGCACTGTGGAGTCTGGACTAAAGCCGAGTTGGAGCTTCCTTCACAAAACACAGCTCAAGTTAATGAAGAAATTGGAAAATAGAGCGATAAATAGGCATAAAAAATATCAACATTTTGAGGGGATTCTAGTGTTCACAGGTGGATGAGGTGCATGGTAGCCGTTTGTGCCTCTTTGGGTTCAATGAATGAGATGGGCTCAAGTGATTGCGTGGCCCATTTCTGATTTGATTAAGGAAGGGGGGGCCCTGCGACTGATGGTCAGTAGTATCCTGTGACATGTTGTTGTCGAGTTTATCCGCTGATAATGATAAAGCAGGGATGATTAGTTAGAATTTAAATATTTAATTTATTAAAATTTAGATCCAATTTATTTAATCTTACTCTTACTTACAAATTTATCTTTATCTCTTTATTATTTATTAATTTATTAATTTATTTTATTATTATTTAATTATTTATTCTTATAACTATTTTATTTATATAATAAATTTTTTGATATAACTCATACTTAAATTTAACTGATCTTTCATTCAAAACTTATTCGATTAATGTTGTGGTTGGAAGTTTTCAGTAAGCCGATGGTTAGAGTATGCATGGAAAGTAGTGTAATGAGATTTGCGCAGCCAGCAAAAATCAGAATTTTAGAACGACAATGAATTAAAGCAACAATTTGTGATCCATTTTTATTGGAAAATGCCCCCTCCAGATTTTAATTGTTTATATTCGGGAAATTTTAACTACCATGTGTTTGGTAGTTTTGTCAGATTTCTCTGATTAGAAAAATAAGAAATGGAAAATTCTCTTAAAAGAATAACTTGAGAAATCTTTTTATAGCTTAAGAAAGAAAAATGGATCATAAAGATAAATATTAGAAAGGCATTTGCGTTATATATTTTCAAAGTTTTCAATTTTCATTTCTCTTTTCTTTTATTGAGCTGATTTTTAAGAAAAGTTAATATATCTCATCTAGATTCTTTATTTTGTTAAGACGTGGATTTTCTATTGAAATGATTTGGTTAGAAACTTTTATTTGAAAACTGATTTTCATGCAATTCGTTAGTTTGTGTTATAAATTTACCTTTTTAACATGTAATTACTAAAATGTGTAAATTCCCTTTAGGTTCAGCGTTTTGTATCGAGTAAAACTTTATTGCATTATTCAGAAGACTTACTTTTTTTTCTCAAAATAATGTTTTTATGAGGCAATAATACTTCTACATTAGGCAATAAAAAACTAACAGAAATTAGGGGTAGCGGAAGTAATTAAGACCTTCTTCAATGACCAGAAATTGTTAAAAAAAAAAAAACACAAACAAACAAACAAACAAATCAATCAAAAAGCTTTTTCACGTTGCGCAATTGCAAGCCAAACAAATGCAACGTAATATAGTCTGTGCTAGGAGTTCGCTCATAGGGTACAATGAATCATAGCATCTCGGTCAATGAAAACCCACCTTGCATTGAGAATTTATTTATTATTAGTATATATGAAATTCAATCATTTTTAACAATTTTTTATATTATTTGATTTTTAAAAATTAAAATTAATTATTACCTCTAAAATTGATTTTAGAAGAAGTAAAAATTTGAGTACGTTTGGATAAGAAATTTTTGATATATTTTTTATTAGAATTACTTTTAGAGGAATTACTATTTTACTTTAAAATCAATTTAATTAAATCAATTCCAATAAAATTAGGGTATATTTATTTGTGATTATTTGGGTAAAAAATTACTTTTTATTGAAAAAATTACTTCTTGTATATTTGGCTAATTTTTTAAAAAATAATCAAAATATCAAAAAAATTTGTTTTTAACTTTTTAATATAAGCTAAAAAGAGTAGTTTCTAAAAAAAAATCAAATTTTAATTTTTAGCTATATAAAAAATTTAAGTTTTATAATTATTTTTTTAAGTTGAATTAAATACACTCTTAATTCTACCTAGAATGAATTTTACAAATATAGAATCAATCACACACTTTCAATCTCCAATATCAACATTGGACTTTTCAAAGCCTTATAAATTATTCATACTACAGTTGTCAAAATTTTAAAAATTCCCTCATAAAATATAATTTTATCTCTTTACAATTATACTTTAGCTCCCAATATTATTATGATTCCAGTTTACGATCACATTTATGTTTTGAAACCTTCATTATGGTTTTTTTTTAAATAAATACTAAAGTTTAAACTATTTTACAGTTTATAAATACCGAACGGTCCAAGGGCCAATCTCAGTATCTCATAATTTGATTATTTCTGTTAAACCAAATAAATTTCAAAAGCTCTTGTGGCCCATGACACTGGCGCATTAAAGGCATCATACTATAGAATAAACACCCAATAATATAATGACACTCATTATCTTATCAGCTGTGAGTATAATTACATAATATTCTTAAATTACTCAAATATTTTTCATAGAATAAAACTAAAAACAAAAGAAAAAAAGAAAAAAATTAAAAAAAAAAAATTTCTTTCGAGTGGATCAATGTTCGCTGGCAGTTGAGGATTCGTGCCTACAAAAATAGTTGAAACAAAAATACTGAAAAAATTATTAGATGCTCGTGAAATATTATCCAAAATTGTGCTGTTTTTCTTTTGGTTGGAAAGTAAAACAACTAGTAAAATATCATTTGAGTTTCAAGTGATAATGAATTCTCCCATTATATAAAATTGAAATGTCACTCTACAATTATTCAGAACACAATTCTACTTGGCACTCCACGAGCACCTCTTGGCCCTCGGTGATCTTTACAAAACCTTCCTCTATAATCCACTATTGTCCGTCGTTACCTTCCTTTGCTTGGGAGACAGAACCCTTTTTCCTCCAATGGTCTAGTGGCAACAAATGTTGATTTCATGTTCAGCACACAATCAACAATACGACGCATTTTACTATGCACCGCCTTAAAAATGGTGCACTAAGCACCTGAGTGATCAAATGGCAAAGATTGATGGTGTATTGGTGCTCTGATTAGTTATAATACATTAGAGAAACGCCTCTTTCTTCCAAATCTAGACTGCGACATTCACGATAGCACTAGAACCGACCTTCAACAAACAAATCAAAGAAAGCAAAGAGAACAGTTTGAAGCAATTCAAAAACATTTGGCTCTTGGACAAGTCATCCATATGAACACCAAGACCCCTAAAAAGAAAAGGATGGCATGCATAGTGAAAATGAAAATGGGAGAGGAAGACCTGTTGGTTGATAGCGCGAGGTGCGAGGCATGAGGCACGGTGGTTGACACCAAGGTGAACGGTGCATGTGTGAATAGTGGAGACGAACAGTGCGACCACCTCCTTGCCGCTCACGCCACCATCGCACCAGATCTACCGTGTAGTGGCCCTTGGCGACGATGAGGTCAAAGAGCTCGACACGGGCCAAGAGTTCCATGATGAAGTTGATGGAGTGGTGGTTTTGCGGCCTTCGGCTTCCGTTCGATCGCCAATGAAGGTGATGCGAAGCAAAGGCGAGAAGCAAAGCTGATAACGCACGCACGGGAGGGGCAGTTGCTCCTGGTTATAGGTGGAGACATGGAAGAGCGGCGACAGTAATGATGGTTTCCTCCACTGGAGTGGCATCGATGATGTGGATTTGGGTTTTAGTGATGGCGAGGATGAGCGCTCATGGTGGCCGAAGACAGGGTCATCGGTGGTGGCTTTTGTCGCCGTCGTTGGTTGAGAGAGCAGTCGGTGAGGTAGGAGAAAGAGAATTAGAGAGTTACTAAAATATACCATTAAGATCTAGGTGCATAGATAGTCCATCAAAATGGCATTGTTAGATGCAAGGTGTCTTAAGCATCATTTTCAACATGGTGCATAACACATAGAGCCTCAACAACACTTTCATTAGTTAAGTTCTTGGGAAGGATCATATGTATGTGTTTTTTTTTTTTTGGGGGGGGGGGGGAATTTCCATCAACCAGCCAGTGTTTTAAAAACCTGTGG
The DNA here is from genome assembly GCA_031439585.1 of Pterocarpus macrocarpus. Lineage (NCBI taxonomy): Eukaryota > Viridiplantae > Streptophyta > Magnoliopsida > Fabales > Fabaceae > Pterocarpus > Pterocarpus macrocarpus. The sequence goes on from CM062519.1 coordinate 10,756,984, forward strand.
TTCAATTAATTAAAAACAAAAAAAGAACTATTACACCACTAAAATAGTAAAATGTACATAAAATACCAGGTAGAAGGGTACGTCAACTGAAATAACTTGTTTTATAATCAAATTATATCCAAAATGTACCAATATCACATGGCAAGAATTCAAGAAAGGTAGGGTCATTGTACTTATATTTGTCGTGACCTATGAAGTGATGCCAACTATCAGTTTTTTTTTTGGGGGGGGGGGGGGGAGGGGGTGTCGAGTCGTTAGGTTAATAGTGGATTTGTCCGCCTTTTACTAACTAAATCCGGGTTTGATAAACAAGACTTGATTTGTGGTATAAGAATTCTCTCTTTTCATATGAAGGTATGTGTGCATTGAACCAAAAAAAAAAAAAAAAAAAACTACCAGTTTTTCAGCATATCCATGCAGCTTAATTAAAATGAGCATGATAACTGAATGTGGAGCAGCCATCTAACTTAATTAGAGTCAGGTAAAATAAGGACACCGCGTAATGCTAATAGGCTAATAGCAAAGAAAGCGAGAGTGCAGTAATTAAAGCATATTTAATTCACTAGATGATTCTTGAAACTTCTGCTAACATCCCCTGCCTCTTCCTGATAAGATCCTACTCCTAGGCATATGCAATAAAATATACACTCACCTACAACCAATCAACCAATAAATGAATTTTCTGTACAAAATTTTTACCTAACCGTAGGATGGGGGTGTTTCAGGATATGAATTGAAGATGACCGCTTCCTGACATTTAGGCACCCAAAGCCTTCGTTGCTGAAACTTGTTCCAAGCAAAGCTCTTATAAGGGGTATTTCAAGAGGCACTTTCCTACGGAATAAGATTAACTCTAGCTGCAAAACTGGTGGTTAGTACTAAATCTTCCATGTATACATCCCTTTCCTCTCTAAACTCCCTCAATCAATCCACACTAGTAAATGCAATCTCAAGACGTCAAAAAAAATCAAACAGCTAGCATTTCTATGAGTCCTCAGCGTTTTGAAGCCTGACTTGCTCGTGAGCTTTCACCACCTCTGAAGTGAAACTTTCTAATGTCTTGAAAATGGGAATCAAACCTGCTTGTAAACTATTGGAAGCTGCATCACGGGCGAGCTTAATGGCTTCTTTATGCCTTGCCCTCTCTTCATGCAATCTCTTCTTCATAGAATCTAAATCCACCTTTAGATCATCTAATGGTGAAACACCGCTTTCAGAAGGAACCTTCGATAATGCAGTCTTCTGTGAAATTTTATCATGCTCATGTTCGTCCATTTCCCTGCGCAAGGTTCTAAGCTGTTTCTCAAAGTCCTTCTTGAGATATTCTGCTTTGATTCTCTGGCGTTGCTCCTCGTCTTGCCTCTCCCATAGCTCATGTAGTCTCTGAGCAAATTCATGCATGGCGTCTGCCACCCCATTTTCTGATATTTGAGTCATTGCTTGATGCCAATCATTGCAAATTACAAAAACTGGTGGAGCTCCAATACGACTTGGAGAGAAAGGGACAATACCGTCAGCTGTTTCTTCAGGTTCATCATGAAGGCACCTTATGAGCCACTCATTCAAATTTTCAACATAAGACTTTTGAGTCTTAACCCAATTGTTGAACTGACTGCACCAATTCAGAAGCTCCTTTTCAAGTTCTAGGATGGCTTTCAAACCTTCATCCCTCTGTAAACCAGTGTTAATCTTAAGAGACTGAGTTTTACTCTCCATGATAGCTTGGAACTGTTTCTGATGACATTTGAGCATGAATTTCCACATTCTTGTCAATCTGTTGACAAATATTCTATCGTCAAATCTAGTCAAAGATTGTAGCAAAGAGATAACTAAGATAGGGAGCTCTACAATTCTTACTACAGAAACAATTCAACCATGATGGAAAACACTAGATTTTCACACACAAAATCAAAAAGGAAAATACTGATAATGATGCTGTAAACAAGTTTTCTACCATTACCACCTAACAAGTGATAATCCCTTTATCATTAATTTAGCCTCCCAAAGATATAATCTGCCTCAATGTTACCCCTCAACTGGAGACAAAAATCCTCAATGGAATGTCTGAGCTGGCATGTTAAGCGCCTTGTCACCGTCAATTCTCATCCCCTTTTATCCAGGAGGGCTCTGATATCGGCATTAGTGGTAAGTTATGACAGCAGGGCACTTATAACTTGCAAACTCAGTACATTCCATCAGGGATCTCTCATTCTTGGACGGACAGAGGAGTGACAATGAGCCAAAACAAGTTTTTGACATACTAAATTGATGAAACTGAACTATGGGAGAGAAAACTGTTAATTGAAGCATCTTTGGAGGACAAAAACAGGTTTTACTCAATCAAATTTTACAAAAATATTTATAACAATTAGATCACTACCTCTGATCTAAGTCCACACACAGACATATAACCAATGGCATCAATGATGTGACACTTCAAATTTTGCTGGGTCTATGAAAGTTGAAAACAATAATACATTATTACCCATGTCAGTCTAATCGTTGAAGAGAAGAAGAGTTGGCCATACAGGTTGACCTTTGAAACAATAACCCCTTCTGGCCCCCCTCCCCCACCAAAAAAAGACACCCCTCGAAAGTCTTATCTACTCTGAATTTTAACTCTTTGTGGAAAGAAGCTAGGAAGCACTGACGGATAAACATTAGCATAGTGGTTAAGTGAAGCAATTTGATACCCATTAATCAAAGCTGCAAGTTGAGGCTGCAATTCGTCATCCCTCAATTTGTGTAGCCGCAACGATATAGCTTCTACAGTTCTGATGGAAATATTTATTTTTGTCAGCAACTTTCTTATTGATGCCTCAGTGGCATCAATTTTACTAGATTCAGCTCCTCGGTTATCCAATGTTTTCAGCCTCTTGCATTGTTTCTCATAAATAGTTCGTAACCTCTCTTCATCCTGAGAACAATGGAAAAATATGAACATATAAGCACAATTTGACATATAATACAGAACAAATAATCGGTGCTCACTATTGACATATCCGTGTCATATTTGACACCAAACAACAAATGTTATTGAGATATAAAAATTCAGATTATATTCAAATTATATCCTATTCCTATCCAACAACATAAAGTATGAAAGGGAAAAAATATCAAGGAAATTTGGAGGCTTTTGCCCTCAAAAATAGGTGACATAGACAACCAAAAAGATAGATATCAAATTACCAATAGCTCCAACCTTTTGTACCTCATGAATCATTTCAGTGTTAAAGAATCTAAATTCCTGACTAATTTCAACACAATCATATTCATACCTTAACTTCCTTGTACAATTTCTTTTCCCACGCATAAAGTTTCTCCAATGTAGATGAAAGGTTTTCAGGATTTGTCTTGAAATCTTTCCCAGGTTCCCCACAGTATGCTTTTGCCAATTTCATTGCCCTAGAAGATAAATGATTTGGTGGCCTAGACAGAGGTTGTGAAGGTAACCTGGAAGGTGCTACAACATTCAAGATTCTGGAACAGATAACTGCAGAAAACACATAACCAGACATTAAATCTGTAAACGGTAATATTCACATCATTTAGTTGATTAATGTTTCAAACCCACTGTATATGATGGTATGGAGAATAAAAAAAATCAATGAATTGGATCAAATAAAATCCCACAAAAACATATGTAGTAGAAAATTCATCTACAGGACTCATTTTACTTAGACCATTTCTTCAAACTGGACCTGCATTTTCTTTCTTGAAGCACAAGCCCGGACTGAACTAAGGGAATATAAACCCAAAGGGTGCATACAATCTAGTACAGTCTGCAGTCTGTCTACACTAGCTACATTATGTGTTTTAGGGGAGGAGAAGACAAGTGAATAGTGGACAAGTGTCTACAAAAGGATCACCAAAATTGCATGACTCTGGTTTACTCTAGCAAGCTATGAGCCCACAGCTGAAGCCAAAATACAATGAAAAAGAAGAGGAAAAACATGAGAGCGAGTGCGTATTGGGTAAACAGGCTGAAGAGGTGTTTTAGATGCTTGGTTCCTACTTCCTATCATACATCCACTGATCAGTACACCTAATAGTTGCATAAAGAAGTTCCCCCCTCCTGAACATGTTCACCCCTCAGCAAAAGGAGCAAATGAATGAAATAATAAAACACACACACACACACACACACACACATTAATGGCTGGATACAAAGGAGCAACAGCTTCAAGTTACACGAAATCAAAAAAGGGCCGAGTCACAAGAATGCATGAAACAAAAACATCTCAAATTACATTGATACCTTTAAATGCAGCAACCCTGGACCGATATGGCGGCTTGCAAACCTCAAGCAGCAGCGCAACCTCCCTCCCAAAATTAGAGGCAGTCTCAAACTCATCCCTGATTTCCTGCACAACCTCTCGAAGATCCCTGGTTCCATGAGGAGACAAAGTGGTCAAGCTACTCATCTTTGAAGAAGAGTCACCACCATCCACAGCTGTAACAGTTGCTTCCACCTCAAAAGTCACCCCTTTCTTCCTCCCCTGCTCCCCCTCAGGGGAAGGGGAGCTCTTGGAAACAATGGTGTCAGAGCTGCTGCTCTTAATCTCCTTCTCATGAAGGGAACCAGAACCACCATCATCACTTCCATGGAACCTCACTGTCTTGTTGGAACTTCCCTCACCCTTATTGCTTTGTTGTTGTTGTGGGGGCACTGGCACTGCCTTTGAATTTGAGGTACCTTCCCCAAAATCCCTCTCCCTAAAGTGTTGTTGCTGTTCCTCTGTTGGGGCCTTTTCCTCACCAAGCTTCTTCTTCGCCTTGTGAAGAGCCTCCTTCATCACTTCCTGCTCAGTCTCATCTTCCAATTCAGGAATCCCTTCTCTCTCCCTCACCTCCTTCGAATCCGGGCTACTCGAATTCGACCCGAACCCGAATCTCCCCTGAGAGAGATAACCCGGGTAACCGTTATCGTAACTGTCAAAAACATTGAGGAAGTCCCAGGCGGAGACCCTCGGCGGCGATGGCGGTGCCGGCGGCGGAGGCGCCGGCGAAGCCCTCCGCTGCTGAGCGTAGTAAGGGTACTCTCCCGGCTGCGGCGAACCCATCGGAAATCCAAAGAAACCGCCACTACCAGGATATCCATATCCCGGGTCGGGCCATTGACCCGATTCCGCAACCCGGGTCGCCGGTTCCTCATACACCATGGATCTTCCACGAGGCGCAGACCTCTTCATGTAGAAGGCGTAGGTATTATTAACCCCTTGCCCCTGGTGGTAGCCCCAATCACTGGGTTGATGGTATCCATACCCGTAAGGTGGTGGTGCCTCTTGTTCTTCTTCCTCAACCTCTTCGTCGATGTGGATGTGACCCGAAGAAGAAGAGCGCAATTCGGATTCTGAATCAGACAAGTGCAAGTGGGATCCACCTTCGATGCCATCGTTCTCCGGAGAATCGCCGTGTGAAATGGAAGTTGAAGAAGAAGAGAGTCTATTGTTGTTGTTATTGTTTTTCTGTTTTGAGGGTTTGCCTTCGTCGGAGGGCAATGTGAGAACGGGAGAGCTCGGGGTGGAGGAGCCGGTGGCGGAGGCGAAGACGAGGTCGTGGTCGGCGAACTTGCGGAGGGCGTCGCCGACGTCCCTTAGTGACTGGAAATACGCGACGTGTGCGGCGGCCAGGGCGTACCGTTGCTCCGACGCGGCTTTGAGGAAGTCCTTCCGTTCCCTGCAGAGGGTCACCAGAGGCAGGTCGTCCACCTTGGAGCCTCCGCAGCCCATGATTGTCAGCGCCGAAGAAGGTGGCAGTAGCGGGTCATAATGACTGACACAAAGCCTCAATTGGAAATCAAGAGAGAGCCAAAGAAGAAGCGCTCTTGTGTGTGCTCTTGCGAGCGATATCAGTTTACTATTCAGTGTTCACTCTGCTCTGCATTATGAAGAGAGAGTGCTAGACAGAGAGAGAGAGAGAGAGAGAGAGAGGAGCATGAAAATGAGTGAAGGTGTGTTTGTGTGTGTTGAGGGAACGAGAGACAGATCAGGCCGTTGAAATGGAAGAGGACGAAAGGATGACCGTCCATGCAAAACAGAGAATCCATCGATCAGGGAACGACAATCATTTCCAATCAGCCAGAGAGAAGTTTTTTTTTTTAATTTTTTTTTAACTTAGTTTAAGAAAAAGTTAAAGGGAAAAAAATTTGAAGAGAGGGGGGTGGGAGGGATGTTGTGTGAATAAAAAAATGGAGGAAAATGGCATGGAGATTGGTGATGCTGGGGATCTGTATCTTATTGTCTTGTGAGGTGGAAAATAGTTGCGATTTCAGAGAGCTGCAGAATACTAATAAGGAGAAGGAAGAGGCAGAGGAGAAGGACGAGAAAGCTCGTGGAACCCGCCATTCGCAACGGACCCCTTCTATTATTATTACCATTCTCATGCTCTTCTCTTTTTTTCTTTTTCTTTTTTTTTAATTTAATTGATATATATATATATATATATATATCGACGGTATCGATACATTTAAATTAAATTTATTTTTCCCTCTCTTTGTGAATTTATTTTTCGCTGTTGGGTGCGTTCACGCCCGTAATAACTTCGACAAACCCCATCTTAGATTCGTTCCACGTGGTCAATACAAATGCTATATGCGTCAATGAACCACTGGTCCCCCCCCCCCCCAAAAAATAGAATCCCTGCTGGTAAACTATACAAATTGCATAACATGCCATATTAAATTTTGTTTTAATTTCGTTATTTTAATGTTTTTGCAAGACCACGATTTCGGATTTTGTATAGTTTTAAGTTAAATTTCTTTCTTTTCTTTTCTTTTTTTCTGTAGAGGCTAGAGGGTTTATGATTTGATCTGGAATAAAGTGACTTTATTCCGATTCAATGTCAAATCTTATTAAATTTTCTTTATTGGGATATTACATTTCATTTTGTTTGCGACCATCGATAATTTAATTTCGGGACCGCGAGCATAACTTCGCTGCATAAATACTAGTAAATGCGCGTCAAGTATCCTAAGCCCGTCTTTTAACAACAACAAATGCGGAAATTAGTGAAATTTATTCGATACATACTACACTAGACACAACGTCTAGATTCTCCTAGCTTGTTATTCTTTTCGTTCATTTATACTAATTGTCTTTGATGAATTTTCACAATAATTAATTATTATTATTATTATATAAATTTAGATATTAGATATATAAAAATATACTAATAATGATTTGGTAAAGTGGTAATAATATTGTTTAATTTTATTAAAATATTATGTCTCTCTTTTTTTTATTAATTGTAACTCTTATATTCAATTGAGGAAATAAAAAATAAGAATAAAATGAGAAAAAATATTAAATTTTAATTTAGTGCTAATTGTCTAAATGCAGATGAATATTTATTAACAACAAAGCTTTTAGTTTGAACCATCCAAATAAAGAAATACAACATGTCTTTCCAAGAGCATTTATACTCCTCTTTGGTTATATTTTTAGGAGGTCCAAAAAGTCTTTTATTAAAATAAAAATAAAAATATATAATAACTAATATATTTAGTATGTAAAATTTTTTTGAAATTCTAAAAAATCTTTTGGGAGAAATATTTTTTAGATTACTTTTTATTATAGAAAAAGGTCTTTTAAAAAGGAATTTTATTATTATTTTTATATTAATAATAAAAAATAATTTTAATTTATCTTATTCAAATAAAACTCATTCTCTTAAATTTACTTTTGACATATTTAAACCAAATAAAAATCATCCTCTTAAAAATAATTTATTTAAAAGACTTTTTTTAAAAAATTTTCTTTTAAAATATCTTCTTCTAAAAATTAAACCAAACATAACTAAAATTTTATTCACTCATCCCAACCAAGCAGGATGAATGGTTGTAAGTAAACTCGCTGATAAAAAAATGTCATTATTCGCTAATAAATAAAATTAATGAAAAATATGTGAAACATTATTTCCAAAAACACAAATAACCTGATCATACTATTATAATTATTGTGTAAAAGTTTAACAGTACATCCAACAAAAATTAACCATTGACACAACTTTTTTTTTTTACTATTCATGCTAGTAGTTGTAAATTACAAGTAGGATAAATGCAAAAGATGATGATAAGAGAAGAAGGGAATAATTCTTGCATGTCATCATTGGTACGCATTGTATCATACTTATGAAAAGGAACCCCCCCCCCAAAAAAAAAATGTAAAAACTGTATAATAATGTATTTCTCTTGTTTTATAATTCAAAAGGGAAATACTGCACAGCAATAGTTTATAATGGAAAGAATATGCGAATAACATTATTGAGAGAACAAATAATGTGATACGAGTATTTAATTAACTTTAATTTATTTATCACTTAAACTACGTAGGTATATGAATTGAGTTTTTTTTATGCCGTTATGAAATACCCTCAATACTTAAGCTATGTCAATTGTTATCAATCAATTGGACTTTAATTTATTGAAAGCGAGTTTTGCAAGGGTTTGGTAAGCTGATTGCATGAACAAATAAACCAGACAGAAAAATGTTTGGTTTTGGTAGGCAGAAGAGGATGCAGTTAATGATTGATGCCTCAGGGAAATCAACCACTACCATTAGGCTTTGTATTATACCCCTTGAGTGAGACACACGGCATGCAAACAAAAGGGCTTTTATCTATTCTAATTTTTTCAATGTAACGAAATAAAGAGTGTTGCTAACATTCATCATACACGCAAATATAGATTAACAAATTGTCAAATTACATTATGAATGGGATATGTAGTAACTTTTTACTTATATATTAACGTGGCATTCCTATTTATTGTTTAAATGATGTTAGTTACAAGGTTAAAAACTTAGTTGTTATGTAGGAATTTGGCAGAAACTAGCCTCTTTCAAAGTCACATGCTAACTAACCCAACAAAGAAATTTCCTTTTTTAAGGAATAAGAAAAAAGGGGGAAACTTTCCTGCTTACAACGAAATCATATGATAGCATATGAACTTCGATGTATAATATTTCTATTACAATAGAATGGCAAAAAGCTTATCTGCTTTTGTTTAATTTCCAACAAAAAGCATGGTTGAGGCTGGATTCTGATTGGCAATTCTGGGTTGCGGCCGAATGGAGATGGCATACCCCACCTGCACGTCACCGCAGATGAGGGTGAAAGAGGACCCATGCCCCCGACCAAAAAAAAAAAAAAAGCGGAGGACCCGCGCCTAAAAATATCATACATTTCTGCCGTAATGATAGCTAAGTTTTCAAGGGGCAAAAAATAAAATAATAATGTTATATATGCATATAATTACTTGTTTATTTTATATTTATAATAATTGTTGTTATTTAATTATATTTAATTTTATATTTTTTTATAATTTAATCAGCATAGATTAACATTAGCAAATATATATAGAATATCAACTAAAATTTGATCTAGGATAAGGATACTAATCTATCACAACATAATAAATTATAATTTGAATGTGTGTTAAAAAAATTATCTATATTTAAATATTTTATAAAATTCGAATATAATCATCTCCACCAAGAAAATACATGTGAAAAATAAAAAAATATATGTGCTGAATATTATCTTAAAGAAATTATATATATTTAAGTAAAGAGAGTTGCTGTTGTTGATGTCCGCAGCAAAGTTTGGCCCTTTTAGCTCTGACCTAAAACACTTCCAGACAAGATCTTACGCAATGGACACCTTTTTTTCCAAGTACTTCTTGAATAAGTCAATTAACAACATGCTTATGACTCTAGCTAGTGGGTTGTTCTAATTACACCTAATCACCTATTGGAGGGGACTTTTACTTCTTGGTATCTATCACAAGTCAAATGTAAGGCCAATGTGGTCAATAGTGAATTTTATGAATTTTTATGTATTTATTAGTATTTTAAGTAAAATTATTAATATTTTATTTAGAATTATCAATATTTTAAATAAAATTATCAATATTGGTAACTTTATAATGCTTTGATAATTTTATTAAAAATATTGATAATTTTGCTCAAAATACGAATAAATACAAAAAAATTCATAAAATTTACTGTTAACCATATCTATCGGAATAGGTACCAAAAAGTAATCTGTTATTGTAATAAAAATTCCAGCCCCTTTTTGCACTGATGGACACGGTAGCTTATTTTGCATTCGTATAAATCATAACAAAAAGATTAGTGCCTTTTGAGGGTAGTAAAAAAACGTCAAAGAAAATAATTGAAGAAACGCTAGAATATTAAAGATCAAGGAATGTCTCGGATATATATATATATATATATATATATATATATATATATATATAAAAGAAAAGATCAAATAAAAATAAATTGTCATGTAATAACATTAAAAAAAATATAATGAATGTGTGATCTTTAAGAAAGCGTTTGCTACCGTATATCATATATCTAGTTTAGTAATAACCTTGAATGCACGAGTATAAGATGAAATGGTCTTGCATTCAAAGTAGTGTTTAAACGATGAACCAACTTATATCATATCTTAACTAGTTTACCTTTTTAATCTGATTAAAGGCATACAAATTATTAAAATCGGTATTAAAGGATTAACAAAAATATTTTTGCAACTTAACTTTTAGTACTTGATATAATTGAAATTAGGGCATATTGTTGTATGTTTACCCTCACATTAGACATTCACTGATCCCTTTTTTTTTTTTTTTCAATTTTTGATCTAAAAATATGTAATGTTTTTCATTCTTCGCATCCTTACAAAATGTTCTATGATGGTATTGAATTTTAATATGACACTAATAACACCAATCCGTCTTACTTATTATTTAAGTCACACTTACGAGTGAGTTTGATGTATTAGTTAATTATTACTTCCTCCATTTTAGAATATTTGTTCAAAATAAAAAAAATACATAAATTAAAGAAAAAAATTAATTTTAATGTAGCATAAAAATATAAATGGATGAAATTATCTTTATCTAAAAATAATGAATTAGTTTAATACATTTTTTTAACTCTGATTATGATGACAGTGAATGATAATTTAATTAAGGATATAATTAAAAAAATTTTAATACTATCCTAATATTAAAAATAAACAAATATTCTGAAATTCTAAAATATTAAAATTAGACATATATTTTGAAACAGAAAAAATACATTAATAAATCTTAAATAGGTATCACATGTATTACCGGATATATAAAAGGCATCACGCATTCACATTCATGCCTCAAGAAAGAAAATATCACATGTTTGTACTAATCTTATACATTAAATATTAACATATTGGGAGGACATCGAAAACAATTAAGCACTTGCACGGATTATTATTAATTGCTAGACTTGTATACAATTTATCAAACACGAGAGCGTCCTTACTTGCGAAACCAAAAAAAGAGTGTCCTTACTTATGCACACGCAAAGTTAATATAGGATTTAACGGTCAACGAAGACAAAACAAGGGGTACGACAAAGATAAATTAAGGTTAATGCAGTGGTTACATAAATGCGATCTCGAATAGTGTCATCTCTAATCAAAATTACTTTTACAAGAAGTTACAAATGATCGTTGTAACATTTTTTATTGGGTTTTCTTAACACACATTTTTGAAAAAATATTTATTATTTCCCGTTAAACCATCTTAATTTTTTAATAAAAAAATTTACATTAAAAAAAAAAATTAGGAATTCGACGTGTGAGTGAAAATTTAGTGAAATACTTGTGGAAGAATTCGCCTAACTAAGAATCGCTAAAAGGGAAAAGAAAGAGCCAAGAAGGAGGTCGGTGCGTAGGTGGGGACATTTTTTCAGACTCTATGGAAATAGAAATTTCTTTATTATAAAAAATATCTTAACTTTTAATTTTAGGAAGTGTGGAAGAAAAAAAAGTTAATGGTAAATATGTAGGGTGGAATTTCTTTTACCTCTATGAACGTACAAGAATTTCGCTGTTCAAAGTGGTTCCTCCTTATCGGTTGGCACTTATGAAGTGGACCCCGGCGTTTGACTTAATTGCTCCACGGCTAATATGGTACGATGCCTGCCAGCAGTTAAGACTCAGATACAACATGTTACACGACCCCTGCGACATTTTTATTGTGTACTTTTTTTTTTTTTGGGTTAGTAAGCTAGGGCCACGTGTACTATATAGAGTAAGTCAACAAGGTAATGAATACATTATTTATTCTAAATAAATTTATATGACATCAAAATTTAAATAATTATTTATGAACTTAATTTATTCAATTTATATGTAATAAATGCACAACAGACGCGGCACGCCTTATTTTTTCTTTTATTATTATTTTTTATGGTAGCACAAGTCCTAACTTTTTAAAAGAATGATACATTATGTTTTAGGATAGAAATATATAAAGTCTTCTATATTTATTTCATCCAATTTTTAAATTAAATAAGGAAGTATAATTTTTCTTCAAGTTGAATGAGTCAAAAGCTAAAAATATTCTTTTTAGCAGGAAAAACAATTTAAAAGTTAAATTATGTTATCATCTAAAAAAATTATAAATGTCTTTACTTAAATTGAGAATAAAATAAGATAGATATAAGGAAGTTTTTTTAAGTTATTTTCCTATTTTTTATTAGATTGCAATTTTACTAGCATACAATTCTTAAAATATCTTCATAACAAATTTCATACAAAATCAAATGATTTTTTAGATAAAAATAAGTACTAAAGTTATAACTGAAGTATATGGGTTACAATTTGAGAGCTGATCCCCTAAATTTATAATTCGTGTGGACCAGGACTAAATATTTTGTTAATCCACTTATTTGCAAATTTATTGGCCGATCTACCTAGCCTATCAATCAAATAAGCTAAAATCCATAGGTTTATTGGCTAGCTAGCCACCCCCCCTCTTTTTTTTTTACTTTACCCTACTAATTAAAACTTATCCTTTACCTAACCCTAAAATATAACATAAACACATTATCTGTTTTCTAAGCACCATCCCTCCGCCAGAGATACACACAATTCTCTCTCTCCATTATCCATCATCTTCCAATATGACAACAATAGCAACTACTTCTTTATTGAGAAATCCATGTGCCTGTAAAAAAGCCTCTTCGACTCCATGGTCAATTTTCACCCTAGTGAGCTTGCTTCTCGAAATGCTAACTCCATTAAGCCTTCCTGCATCATTGGCAAGGAGGACATCCCTGACCTTTTTCACGCCTTTAGCAACTTCTCCATTTGCAACACGTATAATTTATGTTAGTTGTTAGAAATCGATAAAGAGAATCGTGATTCAAAATAAGTTTATATAAGTCATGTGATTGAAATATAAATGTTTCTTAATTGTTGTTTTCTTCTTGATTATTTTTTGGAAAATGTACTTAATTTGCAATGGTAGATATGATGGACCAAACTCTACTATTCCTCTTCTATTTTCAATTTTAAATACAAAAATAGAAAAAGGATGTTGTTGTGCTGACGAGCCTTGTGAACTTGCGGGCTCATGCAATGTAGCCACAAACTCGCTTTTGTCTAGTTCATTTAGGTTGTAAACCAATTCGATCCGACTCATTTAGGATACGTTTGTTTTAGATTTTAAAAAAAATAATTTTAAAATTTAAATTTTATATATAATAGAAAAAATTAAAAATTAATTTTTTTAGAAGCTATTTTTTTCAATTTTTTCAAAAAATTGAAAAAATAATTTTTTTGAAAATTTGATTATTTTTAAAAATTTATTTAAATATATAAAAATTAATTTTTTTTAATGAAAAAAATGATTTTTTTATCAAAAAAAGCATAAACAAACACACCTTTATTTTTAGTTCGTCATGGATCAAGTTAATGCAAATAGGGTTAACTCGTTTACTCACCTTTAATTAAAACACATTAAACACATATTTTCAATAATAATAATAATAATAAATGTTAAAATTGGAATCAAGAGCAGTCAAATAAAAAAGTAATAAGTATAAATTAAAATTATAAAGAAAATGTCGATTGAAAAATATGTATAATCAACTATAACATAAATTAAAAATTTTGAAATGAAAATTAAATATAATATTTTTTAAAAAATCCATTCTTAATAAAATGTATTTTAATTCAATAAATGAAAATTAACATATTTTATAATAACTGAACTCCATTAAATTTGACCGCTTGCTGGCGATAGCCCGAGCCAATTGCCCAGTGTTTAATTCTTTGAATTTATTAAATAAACAAGTATATGATACGTAAAAAGTTTAATTGTTATTAGTTCTTTTTAATATAAAATAATATTTAAATAAAACTATTTTATGCAGTATTTATTACTAAAATTTAAACTAAGCAAAAGAAAAAAGTAATAAAACATAAAAATAAAATTTTTGCGTCTTGAAAACTTAAAAAAAAAAGAATTAAATAAATTCAAGCTAACTCGCACAAAATGTAACTCGCATAAGTCGACGCAATTACTAGGAATTTAGTAACAACTTTAGCTCGATCGAATCAGCTTAGCTCTAAGGTAAAGCAAGACTAATAACATGCTTAGTTTTTTGTTTGAAAAGTCTCAAATGATAATTCAAGCAAAACTATTTCCCCTATAATTTTTATTCAAACTATAATTTTAAAAATTTAAACAAAAAGCTAAACACACACTAACTTGACTATTTTTTAATTCAAATTAACTTGATTCTCTCACCAAAATTAACTTGACTATTTTTTTTTTTTTATACATTGACAGCAATAAGGTTTAAAGTTAAAATCTTGTACAAATTATTTAAACTTCTTATTACTAGACCACTCTTAATAATTTAAATTAACTTGACTCTAAATTAGCTTACGGCTGCCCACCTTTAAACATAATGAATATTATCCATTTAAGCATAATTGTATTCAGTCTTGTGACTGTTATATTATGATGATTGATTATTCTTAAATTCTTAAAACAAAGAATAAATAAAAGATCAAAGCACACGACACAACAAATTAACATGCAGGGCAGTGCTTAATATTTATCACAGATAAGTCTACAATTCTCCCTGTTTCAAACCTATTCTCAAATTTTTTTTTTTTTTGAGCTTAAACCTATTCACAATTTTATACATAGTAACATAGATGTTACCCATTTTATTTTCTTTCATTTTGTTTTAGAGAAAAAGATTATTTATTGCGATGCTTTCCAAATGTCAGTTGATTGTTCCTATGAATCTTACAGAGTGGTAGACAAGAATCCACGTCCAAGCATGACGTGTAAGCGTATTTTGAAAAGAGCAAATGAAATTTCTTTGGGTACAGACCATAGAGTTCTTGCATCGGTGAGAACACGAGCAGGCTTCTTTGCAACTTCGAAGTTCAAAACTTCGAATTCCAACCATTCAAATTTCAAAGTCAAAAACTATTGTCTTCTCCTTCTTCACCCTTTTTTTTTTTTTTAAACTTTTTTTTCTTGGGCTTAAGAAATGGACATGGAATTCAAATTCTTTACGATTTTGAGATTGTACTTGGTTCCCTTAGTTGTCAACAACAAACGCGTAATCAGAATCCAATTCTCGAGCAGTTCGGGCGAAATGAAGCATTTGAGTGTCCCCATACTGTAGAAAGCATGCATTGTCAGTATTCGATTTGTCATTTTCTTCAATTAAAATGGCTTTGTTTTTGCTTTGTTTCCTTGGATTTGGATACAGAGCTCTGAAAGTGACTCATCGTATTGTTTGATCCTATATACCTCAGACTTACTGGGGACGCAATAACTCAATTGTCTTATGTCTACGGTAAGAACCGTCGTCTCACTATTATTGGTTCTTTGTCATGCTTCGAAACTTAAAGTTCTAGTTGTCAATATATGATTGAAATGATGAAAATTAGAGGATAATAATGTTTAATCAGAGACGTAATAACCTTGTAGTTATACTCATTAATTTTTGCCGACAAGTGAACAGAAATATCATAGTGTAAATTATGTCTTCCCTTCTCCGGTTACTTTGTTCTTGCAATTATCTTCTCTTTAAAATAATATTATTTATATTACACTTTGGGACATTTTGAAAGGAATATCTTAAATATTGAAAGAAAAATTGAGATTTTTACTCCTAAACTTTTCATATTTATTACGACTAAGTTTTATTTTTGGCATACGTCCTAACTACTACTTAATTTTATGTTTTCTCTTTTTTCTAACTTTTATTTGCAATATATATCAGCTGACATGATTTTTTTTTTTTGGATAAAATCAGCCGACATGATTAGTCATTATACATTATACATTTAGGGTGTGTTTCTTTATGGTTTTTTGAGCAAAAAATTATTTTTATTAAAAAATTAATTTTATATATTTGAATAATTTATTAAAAATAATCAGAATTTAAAAAAATTATTTTCAATTTTTTTGTAAAAGTTAAAAAAAGTAACTTTAAAAAAAAAATTTCAATTTTTTTAGTTATATATATAAAAAGTGTGTTTGTTTGAAATTTTTTAGACTAAAAATCACTTTCTTTTATTAAAAAAATCAATTTTTGTATATTTGAATAATTTTTTTAAATAATTAGAATTTTAAAAAAAATTATTTTAAATTTTTTTATAAAAATTAAAAAGAATAACTTCTGAAAAAAATTAATTTTTAGCTCTTTCAACTATATTTTAAATTTAAGCTTTAAAATTTTTTTTAAAAAAAAAATTGAAACAAATGCACTCAAAATTTAAGTTTCAAAATTATTTTTTTAAAAAACTGAAATAAACGCATTCATAGTGGATATCATGAGCCGCGTTTTCTAATGGTTACTAAATTGCTTTAAATTTTAAACTTCTTTCTAACCTCTAGCTTTAATACTTAATATTCCCTTTTTGAAAATCTAATTCAAGTAATTAATGTTACTTCATGATTTATTATATTTTTATTTATGATTTTCATATTATATGAGGTCATTGCTTATTTTAATTTTGGCGTATATGTTTTATTTAACTAGCTAATTAACATTTATTAAGTGTCAATTTGTATTTTTAATTTGGTTTAAATAGGAAAGTGTTAGAAATCAATGATATTTATATAGTAACAAACAAATAATAATTAAATATAATTATAACTAAAAAGTAAACATTATTCAACTACCTTTATTTATAATTAAGAAAAATAATTATTTTATTATATTTATTTTTTAAATTTTGAAATAAAAATAATACATAATAAATATTTTCGAAAGTATTACTTTTTATATAGTACGTAATCTAAAAAATTAATAAAAATTTTATTAACAAAACACCTATTTTTTTTATTCGATAAAAAAAAAAGAAAAAACGCCTATTTTTATTAGGCTTTGAGGCCAATAATGAAAACGATAGGCTAGCCCCAATTCTCTCCTACACTGTCCATTGACATCGACTCAAATTTTGAAATTTATTACATGAGCACTGACAGCTCCACGGCGAGAGAATCTGAGTTTGTCACTACGCACTAGTCATATGTAATGCATGGGAATCAAGAAAGTAGCCATCATTTTGAAGGGAAAAAAAAAGGTTACTCACTTTATATTTACCCTTCCATGTTTAAATCTTCTGTTTAATTAATTTTCGTAATCATGAACGGCATGAGTGTTGTTTAATAAAATTACTACAAGATAATCCTTGTAGTTAATAAATGGGTAAGTAATGAATTCTTTAATGACTGTGTACTGTCACTAGTATCGTGCTCTGTCCATGATTTCAATGTCTCCTTTTTACCAATTATGTTTATCCAATTTCTTATATCCTCTTAAAATTTGTCTGTTATCCAGAAAAAAAAAATTTCTATAATAATTCCCTTAATATATAATAAAAGTGTTAAATAAGAAAGTAAAAATATTTAATATTTTAAAATGTAAAATATCCAATATTTTGCATTTATCACTTAGAAAAATCACTACGAAGATTCGCTATAAAAATTTAAAATTATTTAGGTTTATTAGCAACTATCTTTGAAGGCAATGAAGCAAAAAATTATGAACCGCTTGACAGCTATTTATTGCCACTAATCATTTCATGTCTTTTCTCTCTTTTTTTAAGCATTGTTATAAAATTAAATTTTTAAATACTATCGCAATTATTTTTTTATCAATTATTTTATTTAGGAATTAAACTTCAATATTCTTGTTAACAGTACGGTTCGTTTAATTTCATTTAACTTATATTTGTTTCTTTATATCAACTAACTGCAAAGTTTATTGTTCATGAACATTTCAAATATGTCCAAAGAGATATGAAGGGTCTATGAAAATTAGCATTATAAATTCCCGTACAAAAATAAAGTACATCAATATAAAATAATTAAATACAAAATAACATATAATGAAGTCTCATAAAACTATATGTTTATTGGTTTGTTTAAACTACAAATTAAATTGATTGTAACCGAAATTGCTAGCTATCTTTTCCTTTGTTTTAAAAAAAGAAAAATAGCCGGACCAATCTTACACAATATCTTATCATTACGCATGTAACTTGCAAATTAAGCGGACCAATCAGTAAAGCATGGCCCATAAAAAATAAAAGGAAATGGGGTGATGTCAGAGCAAATTAAATAGAAGAAGACCACGCAGCTGAGGCTATGAGGCAGTGGTTAATATAGAGAAATATTTGCATGGAACACCATGAGTACAGCAATATAATACTTTCGAACCATAATACTTTCGAATCATGCAAGTATTTTCAGTGATTAATATGTTGGCCTCAAAAGAGCCGCTTCCAAATAATTCCATTATTTAACGTGCAGCGTCCAACAACTAAGGGTTTTTTTAACTTTCAACCTCAACTTTTAGTCGTCAGGGAAAAATGGGAGTACAAATTCTAGCAAGCTAAACTCGTCTGCGCACTTTGAAAGTCTTGCAATGACTCAAAAGTAAGTGCCATGACCACAGAAGAAAGAGCTAAGTGACACAAAAGGGGGAGAAGGATAAGGAACTTTGCACTTCCTTTCTTCAGAAAAAGCTGAAGGTTAAAAAAAAAAAAAAGAGGTAAAAAAGAATCTTCATAATTTACAAGAGCAAAAAAGCCTACTAAACTTGATGCATCTACGAGAGTGATAATTAATACTGGAACCCATATGCTTCCAACATGGGAAACAAACTGTATTTTTCACAGCCTTAACACTTCCTGATGTGAAAAAGCAACTTGCAAACGACTTGGGTTCACATGCAACTGCGGTCAGTTTTCCTACTTTGACCAAGAAATTTGCTCGACAAAAGATAGTTAATAATATATGTGTTTATATTATCAATAATTTTACATAATTATTTCATTAAAATTATTTATATATTCGTATAAAACACAGTAGGCTTTGACCAAAATATCCCCACAAAAATTATGGTGATACTAACGATTCCCTTTTTAAAAATCCAGCTCTACCACTACATCTATTGATTGATATATGAAACATATGATGAGTACTTTATGCATTCATACTTTCAATTTTATAAAACAAAATTATAATTGTTTGTAAATTACAATTTTGACATTAGACATTGAAGAAGATGCGCTTTCTATTATATTTTTGTTACTTTCATGTAATGGGAAAGGACCGAAAATTAATCAAATAAAGTAAGCAAGTTGTAATTGACATCTTCCAAAAAATTCTTATCAACCTCGTGCTAAGGCATCTAGACTTCTAGGAAACTAAGTAGGAGGAGAATAAACCATAAAATATACAGAAAATTGGACTAAATTATAGTGAATGCCCCATTTCCCAATTTATTTGGTTGATTCTATCTCTACGCGTACGACGGCAAATTTTATGTATTGCCTGCATGAATAGTAACATTTAGTTATTGATTGTGCTTCTAGTAATAATTTCTACGTCACGAATAACCGGGTTAGGGACTTCGGGATGCAAATGGGCAACAGCGAGTATGTAAAAACAAGTCATTTAATCTCCAACTTACAGAACTTCGCTCTCCATGATTTTAATCATGACCAATTTGCATTATTACCTTTAAATTATCGTACAGTTCTTATATTTCTTAAAGTAAACCCATTAATCCTAAATGACAGAATATGAGGACTAAAAACAACAAATGACAAAGTTAAATGTGTATTTAAAACAAATGTAAGATTAAAATTAATTTAATAATTACTTTTTTATATATCGATTATATAAAAATTAATTTATGTTTAAATATTTTAACTAAAAAATAATTTTAAAATAACTTATTTTATTTAAATTATATAAAAAAATTATTTTTATATAATAAAATTATTAAAATGAAATATCAAATAATTATTTATATTATATAATATTTAATATTTAGAATCAATTTAATAAAAATATAATAATTTTAAAATAATCAATTTATACTTATAACCATAAACTTCCAAATATTACTTATACTTATAAATTATTTTTTAACTTAAAATTACCAATTTTAGATTATAATCTATTTT
The DNA here is from genome assembly GCA_031439585.1 of Pterocarpus macrocarpus. Lineage (NCBI taxonomy): Eukaryota > Viridiplantae > Streptophyta > Magnoliopsida > Fabales > Fabaceae > Pterocarpus > Pterocarpus macrocarpus. Next base: position 10,777,276 of record CM062519.1, read on the forward strand.
CATAATTTTACCAAATATGATAGATTATTTCAAAACAGCCTTTTTGCTAGAAAAATGCTGTTTTTAAGGTTACCAAACATGCACTAGATGTTACCAGCTTCCACTTATAAACTGCAGAATCATGATTCACGAAGGAAAAGAGTAAAAGCCAAGTCAGGTCACCCGTTCAACGAATACGGATTCAACGATTAATAGAAGTTCTAAAAAGAAACGACAAACCGAGGTAGTTGGCATCACTTAAGGGTTATTTTGCCATTCTAAGAAAGTTGAATTCAAACTTCAAAGAAATACAAAGATATTCCTTCTTCCCTCCTGTTGACCCTCCCTATGATCTACGAAAGTGAGAAGCGCTTTTTTAATGGAAAGCACCCAACCTCACCAGGATACGCAACCCGTCGGGGACAAATTTGTTTAACCTTCTTAATCCCAAGTATTTAGCTTTATAATGTGATTATATGACTTACTAACGCATTAATAAGAAATAGTCAAGCGTTTGTTTTCATCAATGCAAGAATAGACTTACTAGTCAAAGGCAAACATAGAAGAAGTATATGTAAATGCCAATGCAATTATAGAGAAGCCCAGAAAAACAAATCCAACTAGTTTCCAAGCAGTGATGTCAAAAATGCCAAAACAGCAATGATAATCATGATATTTAGAAAATAGTTTGACTGTAGAGGCTTATCTGGGCTTCCACCAATTGCCTCATATTCAGCCCGAATCTTCTGCTTCATGGCCTCTGACAGCTCTCTCTGCAATTCAAATAGGCACACTACTGAATTTTATTCCCTTCTTCTTCATTTAAGACTTCCAAATTTTACATGTGATAGATATCACATGATTTGAAAATACTTCTTCTTGTATTACTAAAATATACTGGCACAAGAAAACATGACACTTGTTTTTACTCCTGCACCAAACCAACAAAAGTAAAACAATGAACAACATGCAGACATATATAATTTCCTGCGTTAGTCTTTAAAGAGATACCTAATAAATTTTCTACAAGTATCAGCTAAATGAATAGTAAGATTTGATAAATGGTGCAAGATTAAAACCTTTCCAGAAGAGTACTTGGCTGCTTCAAACTTCTCTGCTTGGGGCTTTGGAGAACCATCTATCACAATGCCCTGACAAACAGACACCAAGGAAAACTCTTACTGGGTAACTTGGTCAAATAACTTGTTATTTGGACTCGGATATGTACAAAGACATGAAAAGAAAAAGGTAACGAAGTTATGTATGCAAGAACAAAAAATCTCCAGGTCACAGGTCACATAAGCATACCCATCTTAATAAGTGAAAAACAGTAAAGGTAACTCAAAATCAACAGACCTCTGGAGGATCAAATTTTGCTCCAAGGTTACTTAGTTTGGCATGGGCTTCAGCATAATCATTGAAGAATGCTTCCTGATCTTCAGCATATTTCTCAGCATATACCTGCATGTTTCACAAAAGTTTAGTTTTATGTTGAATTGTAATAGCCATGAAAATAAAGTTGCAGCTACTTTACCTTGAAGGATGGATCCTCAAAAAGAACAGCATCAGTTGGCAATACCAATAGATCTTCATCCCTTTTTTCCTTGATGTCCTGTATAACAAAACAGTCAGGAATAAGGAAATCATAAACCCCTGCATACTACCCCGACACTACCACTCTCCCTTATTTAAAAAAAATTGGAAAAAAAAATGACCTTGAAGTATGAGTTATCAAACTTCAACCATTGCACTGTCCAGGATTGTCCTCCAGGTGCTCCCGGTCCATCTTTCTGTAGAGAGAAAGACACACATGATTTTCCCATTGTTTTATTGAATTCAAGTAACATTACAATTTAAAAATACTTGATGATCAGCAATGCATCAGCAATTTAAACTAACTCTAGTTGACAGGGCTGTACATACACCACATGATTAGACATAGTTAAAAAAAAACAACTAAGAGCAGAGACAAGCAATTAAAGAATAGATTTAGATTCCATTTTCTTAAAAGTAAACTGAAGTAAGACTCAAGCACAGAAGATCTAGATAAACATAATAACAACAACCACTCATCATATATGATCAATGACTGAAACAGTAAGCTACATTTTGTTTAAGCAGTAAGGCCATAGTGGCTAAATTCAGACTAGAGATGTTTCATTGATAATGTCTAGTCGTGTTCCACTCCATAACAGAGTGATCTTCAGGAAAAGAAACTTGATGATGATGATGATGATGATGATGATTTCAAACAGAAAAATGTTCTTGCAGTCTCCCTTGAAATTCCCTTTCATCACATAGATATCTCTTTCAAAGTGCATAAAAATATATATTGAGCCCCATGAAAGAATTAGACAAAAATATCTATTTACAACAACTTCAAAACTTTAGGGCCAGTGTGGTCTTAAGAAAAATTTTGTTTTTCATTTTGCTGTTTACAAAAATGTCACCTTGTTTTCAATATTTTGTAAAGAAAACAGTGAAAACAACATTTTTGTTTTCTTTTCAGTGTTTTTTACAAAAACTTAAAAACAGGAAATAAAATAAAAAGATGTGGCATTTTTGTAATTAATATTAAAATCAGGAAATGAAAGCAGAACGCATTTTCAAATCATGAGCACATATTAAAAAAAAAAAAAGAAAGAAAATCTCAAGGTGAGACATATTCAGTGGCCTCAGTAGACACTACTGAATGTATGGAGATCTGGGAAAACCACAGCAAGAAACCCAAAAAATGGACATGAATCTTCAGCCTTCAAATATGTCTTGAAGGTGTTATACATCAAGTACTTTCCATCTTCTACACGATTAATAAAGAAAATTAACATCAAACATAACAGCTCATACTCCTGATTACAGCTATTGTCAATGTCAAAAGTAAAAAACAATGGCTATTGGCGTTCATGGGCATTGCAACATCAAATATTAGATTTAGAATTAGAATACAACTTTAAAGAGTTCAAAGAAATTTACTACTACAGAATATTCTTATAACTTGCGGGATAACATACTGTATATTTAGTCTCAGGCTTGCCCCAGCCACTACGTTCAGGTCTAGACCTTCCCAGCGTGTGCGCACCAGATAATGCAACAATTTCCTGCAGATCCAGTAACTTGATAATCAAAATCACAGACATATTGCCACTATCCAATTTACTACCTTGATCATTATTGGAAACGAAGGAAATCACCTTGTCGTTTAAACCCATTCGGTAGAAAACTTGACGCAAATGATCAGCAGGTGAAGGAGGACCAGCATCTAAATACAGAAAATGTCTTCATGTTAGTTGGTTGATGTTAGAAAAAGGAGGGGCTTTTAAAACATGGTAAACTATGATCCACTAAGCTGCAATTATCTTCTTCAAAAGAAGATGTATGATCTAAAGAGACATTATTTTAAGTTCTCAACTTTAACACATCTAAGTTTAGATATTAGCTATATCTCTAACAATGCAAAATTTTAAAATGCTTATAGGTCTAGATGGACTACCAATAATGGGAATGAAACTTGTGTCTTACCTTGTTATCATAGTTAAGTTTCCAGTCAAACATCAATACAGTCCTATAACTGGGCTTTTCAAAACCCATACAAATCTGAAAAACCAAACTGTATTTCTGGTTTGATTTTTATTTTTGTTTGGGTCGGGTTGGTTTCAAATTTTTGAGAAAATTTCAGTTTTGGATAGATTGGGTTTGGGTTAATAGAAGTTTAAATTGAACAAGACCAACATAGTTACTTACTAAGCCAACATAGATATTTATCATTGTTTATAAAAGCATGATATAAAATATTATAATGTATTAATATTTAATAGAAGTTAAAATATGAAATGTCTTATACATTATCAACCTATGAAAGTTAATGAATTGTCCCTTTTCTATACGACTTTCAGTTTCCATTTGGGAGTGTTTGGTAAACTAGAAAATTGGTTCAAAATTGTTAAATTCAAACTAGTGATGCAAGTATCTATGTAAATTTGAATGAGTATCAAAATATGTTTATTGTCTAGTTAGTCTATAATGCCGGTAACTTAGTCAATCCAAGCCCTACAATCAATAGAGAGGCAAATAAGAAATTTTTCCATCACAATATAACATTTACTATGTTCAATTTCTAGAAAATAAAAGAGAAGGAGGTGTGAAGGTGAAACAATATGTCTGGATTTAATTATTAGGTTCAATGCTTGAGTGATATTGCATTCAGCATATTGATATTTATAGATAAGAAGAAATAAACACAACTTACTTTTACAAGAACAATAATAAAGACCTAATCTATTTCCTATGACTGCCATTATTCCAATGGCTTGACTTCCATCATTTCCAATGCAATATTGATCACATGGCTAAATACATTTAGTCACACGCTTTATTCCTAACACACTGGATGTATGGTCTACTTACCAGGAAGTCTCCCTTCTTCAGGGCATTGTTCAGGTCCAAAGACATCCACTCTTCCATATCTCATAGGGATTTTTGGGCCTCCAGCTTCCTGAAAATTCCAAGAAAGTGGTCAATGTATCGTTTAATTAATTTAAGTAGCCAACAGTCAGTCCTGAAGCAGAAAAAGGAGTCAAGCAACCTCGACAGCAGTAGCACCAGCCAACTGGAATAAGTCTGCATATGTCACACGAGAGTATTTGTCTTTGATTGGCTGAAGAAGCTTCAATGCATTCACAAGTCCTGGAATGGCAGCTCATCAGGGAAATAACCATAAGTAAAATTCAGAAGCATTCAATGTTCAATATATCATTACCAGCATTGGCTGCATGTTTCTGCTCAACTTCAAATCTCAAGCTACCATTAGCACCACCTCTCTGTGGCCATTCCTCAATATTCTTATTGTAAGTACCAGCATCATGCCATCCCAAGCGAATCTATCATATAAAATTCTATGTAAATTATTGAGATAAATGAAAAACCTCTATCTATACTACAGTTTAAATTTATTTTTTCTAGAAGAAAATTTTATTATGATGAAGAGAAAGAATTACAAAGAGTGACAATGATAAGGAATCCTCTCCAAAAAAAAAAAAAAAAGCCCAAAAAAATAAAAGAAGAAAGAAAGAAAAAAGATCAACGTAACAAAGCTTTCCAATCCTCAACATGTCATTAGAGAAACCCCAAAAGAAAGGTCAAGATCTTTGCCCCAAATAGACACTAACCGCTAAATCTTATCCCAAAGTAAGTGATGTGTCAAAGAAGCCTCTTTAAAGATATGAGAGTTCTGCTCCAGCCAAATACACCATATTTTGTAGCAGAAACTGCACATTGCCATAAAAATTTCGCCACTTTACTTCTCTCAAAGCCATGGAAGCTAAACCCCCAAAACATGGTATAGGGAGCTAGGATACACCCAACATTCACCGAAAATGCCAAATCGTGATACGCATTAAAATTATATGACAAAGATCCAAGTGTATGGAGCAGATGTATATCATCAATCTGAAATACTATACATGCATCAGAGTTTGACATCTTGACTTAGTAATTTTGGTCACTGTTAAATTTTGTTCACCTTCATTGGAAACTTAAGTTCAGAAGTAAGACTTGACAAGCAATCAATTTCCTCATTACATGCATCTTTTTTGTTGAGTGGTGAATCTATCAATCTCTGATGATCAATGTGATGCAAAGAGTATTCCGCATCATCATATCATCATGGTCAATTAGCTGATCTTTTAAAACAAAAGATATGGTGCAGTCAGAATTCTGCATGAAGTGCTGCATGGACGTTTTGCAGCACTCTTTGTACGAGAGGTTTGGCACCACTGGGTTAGTAGTGTACCAGAAAGACTTCTGCATCGGGCGAGTGGCATATCAAATGCTAAAGGTATCAATTGAACTGTAAAAAAAGAAAGTCCACATCTTGAAATAACAAGATATGAGGTCCATTGCTACATTATATGCGGGTGTTCTCTGCGCTCGAAGACAATAAAACTTGAACCATTAAATTTAATGAAATTCAATTTGAAGAAGAAAGCAAAATAAAAAATAAAAATAATCCAAAACACTGAAATATACAGAGAATACAAGTCCCCGCGCAAAAGCAAATTCGATTAGAACGTCGGCAGCAACTGGTCCTGGACCTTAATTATTTAACTTGAATAAATAGAGCATCAACGATTATGGACTACTTCACAGACAACATGATCGAAGTGTGCGGTGTACTCTTCGATTCCATAAAACAGTAGAAAAATACAAGTTCGAATACTCTCTACAAATGAAAACGAAGGTAAATGCTAAACTTCCAAAATCCTATTGGGACCTAACGCTCGCGACAACGCACTCGTACACAGAGATCTCAAAAAAATGAACGAGAATTTGAACGTTACCAGAATCGGATGGCAGAACTTGGTCCTGAGAAGCTCCTCGATATCTTCTCTAGCACTCTTCAACTGATCAGGATCAGACGCGAAGGACTTCGGAGCAGACACCGTTCCGTATCCTCCACTCGAAACACGAACCTCCGCTCTTCGCTGAAAAAAATAAAAAATCGCAACCACGGCAAATAAATAAATCCATCACGAGCTCAAGTTTAAGATTCAAAACAAAACAAAAAAAAAATGGAGTAGACGAAACCTGATTGATGAAGAGGTGAGAAATGCGAGGAGAGGACTGAAGGCGGAGGCATTTAAGCGAGGAACGAGAAGAGGAAGAAGAAGAGAACAAGGAGCGGGAAGAAGAAGAGGAGAGTGTGGTGGTGGCGCAGGGGATGATGCGAGCGGCGGCGGCCATTTTGGTTGGAGACGGTTGAGATGGTAATGATGGGAGTGAAGAAGGAGTGAGCAACACACCCTCCGCCATATGGTTGGGTCAGCTTTACTTTCTTTTATTGTTGTTATTCGCTGCCTCCCCTTATTCCTTGCGCTTCGGATGATGATCTGTGCCAAAAGCGCGCTGCCACGCACCCTCCAAGTACAACTCTCTCGGCCTTTCCTCGTGTTTGGTATGTAGCGCACCTTATGCTTGTATCGGTATTTATTACTCCTAGTCACGGCTGTTGCGTCCCTCTAAATCTGCCCCATTTTATACCCAAGGGCAACATACACTAGAGCCCTGGTTAGGGTTTAAGTGGTTGGTGAATCTTCACGCGGCATATACATCTATCTACATACTATAGTAAAATTATCGGAGTTAGTAAATAAATTGTTCGAATGAGTGTTATAAATTGATTAAAAAAATGGGTCTTATACAGAAATCTAATTGGTTTTAAAAATGTATTAAAATTTTTTGAAAAAAGGAAAATTATTTTTTATCATATTTTTAATGTAAAAAAATTAAAAAAATTTATATTTATTTTTGTTTTAATAGAACTACCGATAACCAGACCCTATCACCAAAAATTTAATTATTCTGACCTGATCTGACAGAAGTCCTTGAATAGTCTATCATATTATTAGCACTTTCTCTTCTCTCTTTTTTCTGGCATTTTTGTTTTTTTGTGAGTGTTGTTGAAAATTGAAGGGTTCTTATTCATATTTTTTGTCGCAATTTCACTTTTTTATTTTCATTCATTATCATTCTCTTTATCTAATAAATGGTTCAAATCTATTAGAGTATAGTTGTTCAAATTTATTGTTTATATGAAATAGTAGATCTTATGTTTTTGTTATTCTTCTCTTTGTGGTTTTTTTTAGTCGCCATTATAGGTGTTCATATTTTGATGGTCCTATAATAATATCTATAAAAATATCCCAAAGATCATCACCACCATTGCCGATAACAACAACAACAACAATAATAATAATAATATTGAGTCTATATTCTTATAATTAAATATCCTAACTTATTAAGCTTAAAATGCTTAACTTGTATCCAACTCAAATTATCACATTGAATTCAAACTAAGCATATTATTATTGACCCAAGTCTAAGTTTTAATAAGTCTGACTCATTTTCATTACTATTACCAACATTAATTTTTTCTATTCATATAATTTTAATTTGAGATATTACTTAACAAAAATATATGTCTAGTTAGTTAAACCAACTAAATATTATTTCATAAACATATTTTTAAGAATGATAAAATCTACCCTTTTTTTTTCAAGTAAGGCCCAGAATCTTCTCTTTACTTTAAGATTGATTTATAAGGGAAAAAAAAGGTACCTTTTAATTAAATGATATGTATAAAAAATAAGAGATAATTTTATAATTTTCAAAAAACTAAAAATTATTTTAATAATTTTCATGAATTAAAAATCAACAATTTATAAAAAAATTAAAAAAGGTTATATGATGGTTTTTTTTATAAGTTTAAATGAACGCATTCTTATAAAAAAAAAAAAGAAAAGGGTAGTGAGAAAGGAATCTTGTAAAGGCAATCATATAAGGGTACTTGCAAATAGGATAAATTATTTTAAGAAAATCCGAGGGTTTGTGAGAAAAGATCAAACTCGAAGCTTTGTCTCTTTTTACTTTTAGCCAAGTAGCCACTCGCCATCCACAAAAGAACTTCAGTGGATCACGGTATGTGGAAATAATATGGTCAAAGATCTCATTTCTTGGAAACATCTTAATATACATCGTCAAATATCTTATTTTATTTTTCTTCGCCTCCACGAAATGCCAATGTTCCTTTCAATTTAGATGGGTTTAGGTTTTATTACTTTTGTTATATATTTTTCAATTGTTTCCAAAAGATAAAATCATAAAGTTTAATAAATGGTTTCATACTTCATAGATCGCTTTTAAAGGAAATATGAATGGTCTTTGTAATCAATATATGGTCAATTGAAGTGGTAAATATTCATTTTTTTTAATTAATAATTTCAAGTTTAAGTCCTAATTATAGAGGAATCTATATTAGAAAAATCATAACCCTATGAACTTTGAAATGTTCAAATAGAATTGCCTCTATCTCCTCCATGAAAACTCAAACCATAGCCTTTTATCTTCTTTAAATTACAATAAAATATGTTTTAAATAATAATTTAATTTATATGTATTGTTAGTATAAAAAATTTTATAATTCCATTCAATTATATATTATCATATTAATAAAAATATTTGACTCAATCACTCACTATTTTCAAAATTTTACAAATAAAAATATTTAATTAGATGATAATATAAAACTTTTTTATACTATCAATTTATTAAAACTAATCTCTTAAAATAATATATTTGTCAATAAGAAATGTATGTATAATTTTTAAACAAAAAGTGTACATTAATCAAGTGAAAAAAATGTGTTTTCTTTAGTTAAATATAAGCATGATGTAAAATATGCAAGTTATGTAAAGGACAAAAAAAAATGTGAAATTAACATTGGGTTTATCAATATGGATTTTTCAATGGACCTTTGCTTTTTTCTTCACGCCTTTAATTTGGTATTGATCGAGGAGGAAGAGTGGATAATTATTTTTTATACGAGGTTTTTGTGAAAAAATTTGATTAATATAGTATTTTTGATGAAATTAAAAAATATAATTTTCTTTTATTTTTTATAATTTTTTTATTTTCTCTTTTCTTCTCTCTCCTCTCTCTTCTCCCTCCTCTATCTTCTTTTTCTCTCTCATCCTCAGCTCGCTCTCGCTCTCTCTCTCTTAAAAAAATACACATGCATAGGCACAAACACACGTACAACACACAATAATACAAAAAAATAAAAAAAATAAAATCCAATTAAAAATACACCATATTTTAAATTTTTTTATTAAAATAATGAGAACAGATTGACAGTAAATTGGATTTCCTTTTTCTTTCTCTTATTTTTTATTAAAATAATGAGATCCAATTTACAGCAATCCAGATCTCATTTTTTTCTCTTCTCTTTTTTATTAAAATAGTGGGATCCGATTGATAATTAATGAATTTCTTTTTTTCTCTTTCCTTATTTATATTAAAATAATAAGATTCATCTAACAGCAAATCGAATTCCTTCCAAAATCTCATATTCCTCAAATTTGACCAAAAATCCCATATATTTGCAATAAACCACTCAAAACAACATATAAAAAAAAATCACCCGAGGAAGAGTTGTACACGCATTATTAATAGTTTAATTAATATCTCCTATTTAAATTATCTATCACTTTAGTCATTAATATAACAATTAAGGAATCTAAAATCAAGATTTGATTATAAAGCCAATTAAGCATGTGGTTTTAATTTTGATCCCAAAATTCATATGTATAGAAAAACACCTATAAAAAATGTCTCCATTTAAGCGCATGACTATATTTCGGAGAAATTAATCTCTTACATGTCAAGTGGAGCAAAATTCTAGAGAAAAAAAAAGGCTGATTATAAAAGGTGTTTGACAAAATACACTTATTTAATTAATAACCAATTTATTGTAGAGGGTAAAATTAAAAAATTTATAATGGAAATGTGTGAGTGATAAATGAAGTAAACTAAAAATTTTTACTCAACGTAATAGGTAATCTGAATCGAAGAGAATATAAATTAAGTAATGTAGGTCCCGAAGTACAATATTATGGAAGATGATATAAATGATAGAAAGAAGTTCAGATAATGAATGGAATAAAATTACCTTATTTTTTTGTTTAGAATTAATAATGAATGAAATAAAACCTTTTTAATTTTGTTTTGAAGTTATATTGTAAATAAACAAAATTGAATATTTATGTTGTTTAACAGTTATAATTTTTAATTTCCTCCATTTTCTTCACTCCACCCTACTTTTAAGGGAAATAAAAAAAAAATGACTTTGAGGGGAATAGTTCCCATGAGTTTCTTTTTGATCTTATGTGTATTTAAACTCCTAAACAAGAGAAATTATTCCCTTTCCGCTCGTTTTATTTCTATTCTCCTCATCATCTACCATCTAACTATGAATTTTCATTCAATTCTTTATTAATATTTTAAATATATAGGAAAGTAACATTATTCCATTCATTATTTTTCCTTTCCATTCTATTCCTAATAGTTTCGTTCTATACTATTAATGAAAGAACATTGAGAGATAGTGTTAGGCATGCAATGATTTACATGTGAAAATTGAAAATTAATTGACTACCAGCTAATTAAATAATTTTTGGTACAAATGCAGCAATGACATTCATTTTATGCATATTATTCAAATTCCTTACCACGAGATCACTAGTGGCTCAACTAATTAAATGACTAAACTAGCTAATTAAATAATTAATAGAAACTAATTACATGCGTATTTATAACTAACTAACTAAGTGACTCAACTAGCTAGTTAATCAACTTAACCAAATTCAACTACACGGGGTAATGGATAAAATAAAATAAAGCTGAAATACACAACTCACGTTATAAAATTTACGGTTAAACTTATAGTTGTTCTTACTTATTTATTATCTCCGAGTTAGAATGATATCATCCTGGAGTTGTGTGATTTCGATTTGAAACTCTATTCATTCATGTGATTAGTTTCATTAGCATTTTGACTCATTTTATACATTTTTTTTTACATTATTATTCTTTTAAACTTGATTTGGTCATAGATTAATTTATACCAAAGCTAATGCGGTCCAACCCATAAAATGTTGGTTGAGATGTTGTGCAACCTTAACCTCTTAAAAAGAGGATACAAATTCAAATTGTAGGAAGATATTTTCTATAAGAAAACTGCATAACATTTACACTTTCACAATTGAAGGAAAAATAATCTTAATCTTATACATAGTTTAAATAAGTCGAACCTATTAAAGATGCCTCATGACCCATGATCTCACCAAAAATAGGTAATACGACCCACTGTTGAGTATCAACCCTCTTCCAGTTATGACCAAAACAATATGATCCTTCAGCAAGGTTTACTCAAGAATTTGACATGACATCCTTGAAAAATGCTACTTGTTTCCGTTGTATCACCTTACTTAGTTGCCTCCTCTTATACATTTATTCTGTCGACTTTATCTTTTATCATACAATTATTACAGCATTTTTCAACTCCTTATGTTTCTCTTAGTTATATTAATTGAGAAAGTGATAATTTATATTGTAATAAGATATTTAATGAGTAGTTTTACACGTCAAGTTATGTCCAATTTACAGAGTTGATATTAATGTTCCTTAGGGCTTAGTGCTACATCAGCACTAACTTTTCAAGTGATTTACATATTTATACACTTGTCTCTTAAATAATATGTAGCTAAGTCATGAGAATTTCAGAAGGTATACATATGACTCGTGACATTTTAAGCGCATGTATTAAAAATTAAAAAAGTACTATAAGATATCAATATTTGGTTAGTTCAAATGACTCAAAACATATTTTCTTAAGTAAGATATCGGATTTGAATCTTGTAGATTAAAAATAACTAGTGTTGAGAGAGCTTTATTTTTACAGTAAACTGATCTAACTTGAGTAAGATTAGTTAGAATCCTATAGATTTCGAAACCCAATGGTTCATATATAAAAGGAAAAGTACTGTATGAAGTAGTTTCTTTTGGAATTATTTGTTTCATAATTTTATAACTTAAAAGGTATTAAAACGGTTTTTAAGTTTATTTTTCAAATTTTTAATTATTTTTAATTTTTTACATACATATAGGGTCCGTTTGGTTTCACTTTTGGGAGAAAATCTTTTGAAAGAAGGTCTTTTAAAAAAAAGCCTTTTAGAAGAATTACTTTTAAAAGAATAATTTTTATTTGGTTTGAATATGTTAAAAGGCTTTTTAGGAGAATGAGTTTTGTTTGGATAGGATAAAATAAAGTTACTTTTGGTTGTTGATGTGAGAGTAATAGTAAGATTCATTTTCAGAAGGTCTTTTTCTAGAATGAAAAGTAACTTCAAAGATATTTCTTCTAAAAAACCTTCTGAAAGAAGGTCTTTCAAAAAAAGTTAAATTAAATACTACTATTTACTGTACAAAGTCATTCTCCTTTTCTTAGAAGACCTTCTGGCCATTGCAAACTGGGAACCAAACAGGCACATATTTTAGTTAAAATTATTTTATTTAGAAAACTCAAACAAACAGATCATTCAATGTTGTATCTTGAGTATCATATTAAAAAATATAGACTTACGAACAAACAAAATTAAAAAATTATAAAGACAGTACGAGTGTTTTGAAATGAGAACCTTTGATATTCAACATACTCTTATATCTAAAATATTTCAAAATTAATCTGCATATATTTATCAACTTGTGCATTTTTTTTTTTTTCAAAATCTGATATTTAATTTTCATCGTCCTCATAACTTTCCGAAAGTCCACATGCTTCCTTTTCTTTTTTCGGTTGGTTTCAGTGGGCTTTCCCCTTTATATATTCTAAATTGAATCGGGCGAATTGAGACGTGAAGCTTTGAAGACCAGGGGAAAAAGACAAAAAGACCTGAGGCTGAGAAGATATTCGGGTGCTATTGGCGTAGTCAGGTCACTGTCAATTACTTGCGATTTTCATAACTTGCACTATTATTATACAAAGCCAAATACTTAATAGTACGAAGCTGAATTCGTACAAACGATGCGCTAATTAGAAAAGCAAAAGACAGGAGGTTGCGTTTTATAAGTTCCATATATACATGTTTTCTTTTTCTACACACTTCTACAATCACGTCGCTTATGATTGGTTATACGGAATTCGTAACATTTTCGCACACAATTCTTAGTGCTAGCTCTTATATACAAATAACAACATATTAATAATCAAGTCTCGTCTGGCAGTGGCATTATTTCGGAATGTATTTTGTTGTATTTTATTTTTTAATGTTGTGAATAGCATCCCTCCCGCAAGAAAAACCAATCGTTACCAGAAATGCTCTTCGCGTCCGCCTTTGCCCGGAAGTCTTCCCGCATATCTTTATCAGAGCGTGTGTATCAGGTAAATGCAGCTGGATCCTAGAAAGAACACACCCAGAGATAACTTAACACGGCTCTATAGAATAAGATTTCTACGTTCATACCATCATCACACTAACAAATGTAAGATTTTAATGTGAATTTAATTTATTCTTTGACCCATAAAAATGAGCCCATAGATAAAGCGGGGCTGGAATAAGGTTAGCCTAAAGTAGGCCCTCGTTCAAGTCAATAATTGTACAGCATCTGTTTCGGCTAATAACGTGTCCAATAAGCTGAAGATCGAAATCCACGTCTAATCCCAAGAGATGGGACGGGTTACCTTTCTTTTTTAAGTTGATGTTTTTGCTCAGGAGACGGTGTTGCTTGTTTCATTCTTTCTTTGCTGTTAAGCATAAAAAGAAGAAATGAAAAAGAAAAACTCATGTGACTGATGAGCTGTGCAACATCCCAAACTTAGAATTATTTAGAATGGTTGTGGGCCCCATTCAGAGGAGCGCCAACTTTCCCAAAATGTCTAAAATCACCGACCCTTCTCCGCCGTGGAAACCAAAACTCACTTGGATTGGGCCACGGTCGCGGTTGGCAACCAATCATTGACCTGGCGGGACGAAAATCTTCTGTTTTCAGATTTTGTGTCTCCTTCGGTTCCGCTACTTTTTATTATTTAGAAGATAATGCGTACATAAATAATTTCCTTAATTTTTAAAACAAATGTTTTTGCGTCATTATTTGATACTCTTTTAAACATCATATAAGTTAAGTGAAAAATAAGTAAAGCAAAAGCAATTTTCTTAAAAAATATTGTAAGTATTTTTTAAGCTATATATTGTGTATTACCTTGTACCAAAAGAAATTCTGTAATTTTAAGCTACATTAATTAATAATTAATGTGTAAACAGTGTTCAAATTAAAAATCTCCTTTTACAAGTTTTTTCCCTTGCGGCGGGGTCTCAAACATTGCGTGGGCAACAGCACTCCGTGACGATCGACATCGCCAACCGAGGTGGATATATCGTTCACGACTTCACGCTATAAATTTGAATCCTCAATACACGACTTCTCACCAACACAAACTGTTTGTTTCCCTGACTTTTTGTTTTTCTGGGTGAAATTATTAAAGTGAAAAGGTTCGAAGATGTCGGGTAAGCAGTCACAGAAGGCGGTGTTTGACGCAGAAGCGGTGTCGTCGACGGTGAAGGAGCTGAGGGGAAGCTTTGCTGCTGGGAGGACGCGAAGTTACGAGTGGAGGGTGTCGCAGGTGCGGGCACTGCTGAAGTTGGTGGTTGATCACGAGCAACAGATCATCGATGCACTTCTTTCCGACCTCGCGAAGCCCCCGCTCGAAACCGTCGTATACGAGGTCACATCTAGCTCTTTTCCATGTTATCTTTGTTCCGCGCTAGTTGCTCTGTTGGTTGTTTTACTTAGCTTTGCTTCTTTTATTATTACTATTATTATTTTTAATGGTTGGGTAATTTCGTTCTCTCCCCTACATAGTTTGAATGATAAGTTGTTGGGTTACAGTGGAGGTGATATGCGATCGCCTCTATGGGGAAGAGAAATGTTGAAATCTCTGTTCTTGAATGGTATTTGTGTGTGTGCTTATTTAGGTAATACGCATGATGATGTGTTGCGGGCCGTGGATGCATGTTAAAATTTCAATGACGAGATATGGCTAAAAACTGGAATTATAGTATTATACATACGCGTAATTGTAAAATAGAAATTCTTATATGCTATTGGAGCAAGAGATTTTTCTTGTTTGACAAACAATAAATAGATGATAGGAAAAAATAAAATAAAAAATCTATGACTTCAAGAGCATATAAGAATTTTCCTGAGTGAAAAAGGTTGTATAGACTACACAGATAGGCTCAATAAAACAGCCGTTGGGGACGGTACCCCAAAAAAAAAAAAAAAAAAAAACAGTCGTCACGTTGGGGAAGGAGATAAAAAAAGAGGATTTAATTTGTGTAAAATATGTGTGAGAAAGTGTTTGTGTATCATGAACCTACTATAAAAATTATACAGTTATTATTGCATGTCCTAGTACTACTGGGAAAAAAAAAAATAATGTTTGCATTAAAAAGAACTTCTTATCTAAATCTAATTAAGTACACCTAATTTAGCTGGACTGAGTTATTAAAGCATCGAATCTTTATAAATTTATCATTAATTTTTATTAATAAATATTATCTTTAAAAGTATATTAACATTCTATCACTATTTTATTTAGTACATTAAGTTATCACCAGGTTTATGCAAAAATATTTTATTTCAAAACTACAACAATAAAGACATATAAATTCATATAAAATTCGAACTTATAAAATCCTATACTAATCCAAACTTAAAAGTCCAAAAATAAAGACTATCTTTTTAAGTCCAATACAGCAAATCACAAAATAAATCCAAAATAAACTTGAAAGTTAGAAGTCCAAATATAAAGTCTTAAAATACTCTACTTAAAGTCCAACACATCAAAGTACATAACAAATTTCTCTCTCCTTGTGCTGTTCTTTTACAATTTTTTTTTAAAAAAAAATTTATGAATTAAATCATTAAAGTATACATGAAACTCATTCATAAAAAAAATTTCTTCCATTTCTACTCCCTTACTAAATACACATTTAAAAGTAAGAATTTTTTTTTAAAAAAAAAACAGGTAAATTGACTAGCCCATTAATTCAATAAGTTGGTTTATTTAACCCAATCAATTTGGAAATGAACTAATTTAAATGAATTAATAATTTTAAAGCTCAATCTATAAAATTTTAACAAATGAATAGATTAGCCCAACGAATTTGACCAATTTAATGGGCCTAATTGTTATAGTACACTTTGTCTAGCTGTCTCTTGCCATCTTTGTCCTCTGCTTCGTTGGATTTAATTTTTGGATGTTTGTTGTATGTTGCTCACTTGGTTATTCGTAAGCAGGCGGTCCATTTTTGTCGTTTTTAGTTGGTCAAAGCTACATTTTCGGAGAAATATTTGGGTGGTCCTAGAGCATCACGTGATTGTATTGACAGCCAATAATATCACAATATTTTAGATGGGATCCACCACTAACTTACATTTTTATCGAAAATATTGTGATATTATTGGCTGTAACTATAGCCACGTGATGCTCCAGGACCACCCAAGTATTTCTCACACTTTCGAGCTTCGTGAGCTTGAAAAATAGATATAAGTTTAGCACTTGACAAATGAGGAAATGGATTTTCTGATTTGAAATTTTCATATCAACAAGCCATGTGTGAATTTTTATTTTTGATTAAAAAAGTGTGGCTCATAAAACACACATAATAGGAGAGAACCAACAGTAAAAATTCATACATAACCTAATCATGTGAAAATTTCACATGGAGATGGTCTACTCTAACTACTAGAAGCATGCCTACTTAATTTAGTAAAGGACAATTCTGTGCCTATTCGGAGTGTGGTTGGTTAAGTGTGAAATTGGAAAGTTTGGAATGAAAACCAATTTACACCTGCTGCTAGAATAAAAACATGATAGGGTGGAAATAAAGGCCAAGGCTGTGGTGGATCGTGTTAAGTTTGGGTCCAAAATGGTTACCAAATCTTGACCATTAAAATTGAAATGCATGGTCAAGATTAAATCTTTTTATTACAAAGAAATAATTCAATAATAATTTAGATTTATATTTTAATATTTAACAAAATATAAAATATCTGTTCTACCTTTTAGTTCTATCACTTTTCCACCCACTCTGCTTCACCTCCTTCCCGATTATACACCATCCTCTAAGTTTCCGTTGTCGCTGGCCACAAGGTCACCACACTCCCTGGGTAGCAACAAAGGATTCGCCAATCATGGTCGAGGTTTTCAACCAGTAGTGGCGATTCGAATCTCAACAGCGCAAGGGATTTGCCACCAATGAATGGGAGTAGGTCGGCAAGGTCATTCTTGTCGATGTTTAGGTCGCACAAGAGCAATAAGGAGCACGAGAGCAAAGCGAAGGCGGCAGTGGCCGGAGGAAGTGACGGGAGCAGGAAGGCGATGATGCAGAGGTCGAGGTCGGTGGCGGTGGGGTCGATTTCCGACGACGGTGAGGGAGATCAAGAGGAGTAATGGCCATGTGAGTGAGGCCACAACTGAGGATACCATCGGCGATGCAAGTGGCATAGAAAGCCGGCGAGTACATCTCGATCTTACCGGGCTCGCTGGGAGCCAGAATCATGAACTCGCTGCCGCCGCGTGATCCGGCTGCGGATGGCGCGGCGGGGGCAACGATAAGGGCGACGAGAATCTTCTGGAAGGGTAGGGTTTTGGCGGAGGAAGAGGAAGAGTAGAGGAAGGTTGGGATGAGAGAGTTGTGGCGAGAAGAGTCTATTGAGAGAGCCATTGAGACACACACACACACAGAGGGAGAGGGAGAGGGAGAGAGAGATTGGTTGTAAGTGTTAAACGAAAGCGAGAGAAGGGAAGGGGTGCCAGTACATATTAATGGAAGGGACATGGTTGAGTGAAAAATAAGTGAGTGAGGGCAAAATTGTAACTTTATATTTTTTTAATTATAATATTATAAAAAACCAACTTGGACCAAAACTTAATACGGTCCACCACAGCCTTGACCGGAAATAAAATGTATATATTTCACTTTCAGTCTTGGTTGAAAATCATTTTTTATCCATCCTCTATTTTCCATCTCCTCACTTTTCACCTATTCATCCTCTATTTTTTTAATCCATCCAAGGGGCTTGCTCTATTGGACCCAGAGGTCTACAAGAAATATCATAGTG
Organism: Pterocarpus macrocarpus; assembly: GCA_031439585.1. Lineage (NCBI taxonomy): Eukaryota > Viridiplantae > Streptophyta > Magnoliopsida > Fabales > Fabaceae > Pterocarpus > Pterocarpus macrocarpus. The sequence continues at coordinate 10,795,771 of CM062519.1, forward strand.
TATGGAGGCAATTCATAGTTAGTTAAAACTCTGAAAGTTTCAATAACCATTCTTGTTAGGCTCACTCGTATTAAATTGTTGATTTCTTTTATCTGAAGATTTTTAGATCGTAGGGCTTAGGCTGCTGCTGCTCAGTTCCTGCCTAACTTGTTTTTCCATACTATTCCACATTGCATGTTATTGAAGTTTATAAGATTTCACTCACTTGTTATCTCTGTGTATACTGTATGTTGATCTTTGATGATTTGCAACCAGTGGTCCTGGATATGTATCCAGTGTAGTATTTACCTTTTGGATAGCCACATTTTTTTAACCCTGTGGAACCTATACCAGTATTATAAATTTTGATATTATACTAATTGGAAAAGACACTAAATCTATTTTATCATATTAACTTCAGACTTTAGTATTTGCAACTAAAACAAACATATTTTGAAACTTTTGATAAGAACATGAAGCTGAAAATGTGGCAGAAAATCCTAATTTCCTTGCTGTTTTGCTTATTAGGCTATCGAAAGGTCTTGTGCAATCAATACAACTGTGTTAAATATCTCATTTTCCTTCTACTCTTAACTGATGTACTTTATATTGCAGATTGGCATGTTTAAAAACTCATGTGAAGTCACGCTGAAGGAATTGAAACATTGGATGACGCCAGAAAAGGTATTTCTTATCTGAATTTCTTCCGCTGAGAAGGAAATTGATCAATAAAATTGCTTATTACTTATACGGTTTATTTGATTTATCACATGAATTTCCTTTTAATTCAGGTCAAAACTTCAATCAGTACTTTTCCTTCTTCAGCTGAAATAGTACCTGAACCGCTGGGTGTTGTGTTAGTCATCTCTGCATGGAACTATCCAATTTGTATGTTGATATTTAGTCGAACTTGTTTTATATGTCATTGAGCTGACACTGTCAGCATTTTCTTTTCTCAAAGCTTTTTCTTTTAAAATCTATAATGACAGTTATATTACTTTCTTTTTCTGTCTTTCCAGTGCTGTCTCTTGATCCAGTCGTTGGAGCTATTGCAGCTGGTAATGCTGTGGTTCTAAAACCATCAGAAATTGCTCCAGCATCATCAGCACTGCTGGCCAAATTGTTAGGGGAGTACATGGATAACTCATCTATAAAAGTTGTCGAGGGGGCAGTTGATGAAACAACCGCACTGTTGCAGCAAAAGTGGGACAAAATTTTCTATACAGGTTCCTCTTGTTTGCCATTATTCTGGTTTTCTTGATGAACTAAGAACGTTGAATAATGCTCTTGTTTTCTTATGGATAAAATATTCCTTACAATCGGTCTTCTTTTATGAATATTATTATGTATTATGTACAAGTGTATTTCCAAATCCCTTTTGAGATAATTAAATAAATGCATAATTTGTAAAAGAAAAAATAGTGAAGGAATGCAAATGAATTGTCTCATTCAAGCTATATACATGTTTCTTAGCATAAGTAATTCTTGAATTTTTAGGTAATGGAAGAGTGGGACGCATAGTGATGTCTGCTGCTGCAAAACACCTTACACCAGTTGTGCTGGAGCTTGGAGGAAAATCTCCAGCTGTTGTTGATTCAAATATCAATTTACAGGTATTGATTGATACTAAGCCTTCTATTTTTCCCCAGTTACTTGCTATCACCTTGGCCTTCTTGCATCTCATTCTTGACTTAATTTGTATTTACCAGGTAGCAGCTAGACGGATAATTTCAGGCAAGTGGGGGCTTAACAATGGACAAGCCTGCATTTCTCCAGATTATGTTATAACAACAAAAGATTTCGCTCCCAAGTTGGTATGAAATGTTACCTATGTGTAGTTAGACTTCTGAATCTATTTATTTTCGTATTTAGAGTTTGGTGCCTCCTATTTCTAGGTGGATGCCCTAAAGACTGAATTGGAGAAATTTTATGGAAAGAACCCGTTGGAATCAAAAGATTTGTCCCGCATTGTCAGTTCCAACCACTTTGCTCGCTTGGCAAAGCTCTTGGATGATGACAAGGTCTCTGGCAAGATTGTTTATGGAGGTGAAAAGGATGAGAGCAAATTGTAAGCTCTTCTTATGCATTTTACTTTAACTTAGTATGTGAAGTTTTTATTTGGTGAAATGCAATAGATCTTGACACCGGCATTCTATTGTCCCTGAAATTGCAGGAGGATTGCTCCCACTATTTTGTTGGATGTTCCACAAGATTCTCTGATAATGGGTGAGGAGATATTTGGTCCATTGCTTCCCATCCTCACGGTAGGAATCAAGGCTCATAAAGAACTGTTTCTACGATACATTCTTCAATTTTCCATTGTCTTCTTTGGTTACTTTTCCAATAATCTAATGCACATAGTTTTCAACATGTTTTCAAGCTGCAAGAGTTCGCCTCAGTAAATTTCATGTGCTTCTTTGGAAGATCAATAACACGATACTTTTTGTTTTTCTTTCTTGGAACAGGTCAATAAACTTGAAGAAAGTTTTGATTTGATCAATTCAGGAACAAAGCCCCTCGCTGCGTATTTATTTACGACCAACAAGAAGCTCCAGGAGCAGTTTGTAATGACTGTTCCTGCCGGGGGCGTGCTTGTCAATGACACCGCCTTACATGTAATATCTATTTATCTTTTACAATCTTTCCATGATTGCATGAGCTTGCGTGTGCCTCTTTGTGTGATTCTTGTATGCAAACAGAATAGCATTATATGTACTATTCAGCTTCAAAGTTAGGGTTGTTGCTAAGAATTCTCTCTCTCCAAGGTTACCTTTATCTTCTTTCTAAAACGTAACAATGTGTTTTCATCCCACTGCATCTGTTGGTTCATATTGATACTGATGAGTTTCTTCAAGTTGTGCTGGATGGTGTGTTCATATATTCAGAGTCATTTTGATGAAGAAAGAAAAGTTTTTAATCCATCTTTGGGTGCATATATCATTGTTATTGAATGTTCATTGAATTAATGTTAAAAGAGAACATTCTTCATCTGTGTTTTTCTTCCCCTTTTCGTGGTGCAGCTCACAGTTCACACTTTGCCATTTGGGGGAGTCGGGGACAGTGGAATGGGTGCATACCATGGGAAGTTCTCCTTTGATGCTTTCACCCACAAAAAGGCAGTTCTTTATCGCAGTTTTGCTGCTGATGCTTCACTAAGGTACCCTCCATACACGGACACAAAGCTGAGGTTGATGAAGGCTCTAATTAGTGGTGGTATTCTTAACATAATTCGTGCTCTTTTTGGATGGTCCAAGGCTTAATTTGTCTAGAAATTTGGGCGCTATTGATGTATCTTTGATTCTGGCCTCCTTCTATTGTAATCTGTTGTATTCGTTTTTCATAGAAGAAACTCATTAAGCCAGGGTTGTGCTTGAGAAAGCAAAGTAGTTACTGTTTTATTCTTTGTATGATTATTTCAAGATGTCTTAGTTTGTCCTGTGGCTGTTCTGCCCTATGTGAGGCCATGCTAGTCATGATACTACTACGTATGTGTACATGAAGCATGCCCTTTACAGAGGCATATGTAAGGCATGTACTTATGTGTCATAAATGCACAATCCAGGTTTTGCTAGCGGTTTGGATCTCTCATGGTAATGGTAGAGGTACTAGTGCCGTAACATGTCTTTCGAAGAGCACTGTGTTTTTACTTAATACTATTACTTAAACACGGTTGCCATTTGCCATGAAGGACCATAACTGTGTCTAGAACCTAGATGCTGAATTGCCTAGCATGGAATTTTGCAGATACCATCGCCAGAAGTCATTTATACATGCAACTAAAGTTGCTCTAATAGGTTTCCATGAAGTGATTAGTGAAGCAGATTTCCAACATATTTTCAAATTATGCCATCTAAACATCGAAATTTGTCATTATATTTTCCCTGACTACGGAAGAATTTTTTACTTTTGAAGAGGGCTATATTATTAATATGCCTGTGTTCCGTTGGAGCTTCTCCTTTCTTATGACACTGTCGTATTAAACATGGTTTAGAAACGTGGTTAACAAAGAGGAATATTGTAGATGTATCTAGGAAATTGAATTGCCTAACCTGGGATTTTGCAGGTACCATCATCTGAAATTGTAAATATGCAAACAAAGTATCTCTAACAAAAAGAGTTGGTTTCTACTAAGTGATTAGTAAAGTGTATTTCCATTTCTAGGTGTATACTCTGCGGTGATTCTTAATCTGCAAGATTACAAATGCAAGTATTTTTCACCCTACCAGATAAGCCAATACTAGAGTTTCTACCCTAATTTTTTACTTCCGTCGCCTACAAAGGATTGTTTCCAAAGGCTGAGAAATTTAATCTATTCAATTTAAAAAAAAAAAAAAATCTCCAATCACTTTTGGAGATCAAAAAGAATCCTCTAATATACTAACAAACTCAGATCGCTGTTGATCTGCGAGTTCTATTGGAAACTCAACTAGAAATGTAATTCTCAAGTTTCCTCTCTTCCCTGGTTCTTTGGAGATTGGCATACCTTTGCCAGCGATTACCTTCTCATAGCCAGGGTATATGATATCATCCAGAGTCAAATTCATCTCCTCTCCACCCAATAGTGGGACTGATATTGTGCAGCCAGTAAGTGCCTTTAGTAAGGGAATTTCTACACCCAATTCCAAATCATCCCCTTCTCTTCTAAATAATTGATGACTTTTCTCAGATATGAAAAATATGATATCTTCTCGGCATAAACCAGGTCTGTCATTTCCTTTTCCTTCAAATGTAATCTTTGTTCCCGTCTTCCATCCAGGCTGTACATTTATCGTTAGCAATTCATCCTCTTGAACTATTTCCCTATACAGAACAAAGCAGCAAGCATAATAAGTTCCTTTTGTTTTCTTCATCTAATGCTTTGTGATCAAGAGGCTTCATAAATCATTTGCCAAATACCCAGCAGCTGAAATCCTTTATTTCACAACATTTCAGGTTATATTACAAAATATCTTTAGCTCCCAGAACAACAAAAAGTTTGTGCTCTATTCTGTTTAATGTTCAACATCTCATTTCTGTAAATCATTATTATTTTCTACTTTAACTACATTCTTAATGTAATTGCCAAAATGTTAAGTATTGAATGTTCCGGAACACTAACTTTTTCTTACTCTTAGAATTAATACCTAAGAATTTTTCTTATATTATTCCACATTTTTGTAACAAAAATTTGCAGTGTAAAAATCAGAAAGACGAACGCTAACCTATCAAAGGTCAAAGGATGGAAAGGATACTAACCCGGTATCTGTGATGACATCCCTTGTTATCTTGATCTTTTTCTTGCATCCATAGCACAACTCTTCAAGGGTGCATTCAAGCGTTTTCTCAACTGGCAGGGGTTTTAGCATCCCAGAAGAATTGGAAAACATGATAGGAGTGCTGCTCCTACGGCTGGCATTTCTCGAGTTCATGTGAGGTGGCATTTTGAAACTGCGGCTGCCGTTCCATGAAGGGGTAGGTATGGATTCATAATTACCCTTGCTCTTCCTTCGGGTGCTGTTCTTTCCGCCCTCATTCCTAGACAATGAAGCAATTGAAGGAAAGCACGAACTATCTAAGCTTCTGATTCTATGTCTATGTGAACCTCTTCTTCTTGAACTCATTGGATCATTGCCTTTCATATCGTCGTCATTGAATCTGAAGCAATGAATTCCATTCGTGGTGGCACCGGCTTTGTTATCTTTATCAGCTTCCTGATGCAAGGACTTTTATTAGATTTTCATTACCTACGCGCATGCATGCATTCAACGAATTTTTAAGCATGGAAAACCCAGATTTTATGATCATATTTGATAACAACGTGTAGCTAATTAGGAATATTTTTCCGTGTAGATGTGAGTGTGTTTGTAATTAAATTGTACCTGTTGAATTTGGTTTTGGCGTTCTGGGTTATTATTATTTTCTTCCCTTGAGGGCAATGGTTTCTTACGGCGAAACCATCTTTTGACGATTTGTTTATACGCTCTGCATAAGCGACGAAGGCAGTTTATGTCAACGACGCAGGTAAGCTCCACCATGAGAGGGAGAGAAAGAAAGAAAGATAAGGGGGGAAGAGAAGATGCAAGAACGAAAACATCCACACAGGTGAATGCTTGGCGAACCAAATATGGGGCATTTTTTAACATAGCCTTTTATTAGCTGGAAACTTTTTTTTTTTTTAATTTAATTTTGTTGCTTTTGGCCAACTTGCTTATCAATTTTTCAGGTGTAAAACAGGTCACCATTTAACTAAAAGCTTATATTTCGAAGATTGTTGAATCAAGTAAATTTGTAAAATTACATTTAATTTTATTAACTAGCTGAACATACATATACTCCCACAATATCTTGCGAAAATGAATCTATATATGTGCTATCTTATTTGTTTTCTCTGGCATTCTCTCTAACGCTGATTTCATCTCATATTTGCCTAAACGTTAAGTGTTCGCTGACCAGTCTTACAAACAGGAAGGCGTAGAACGCGCTGGGGGTATGTGAATGATCAAATTCTAGAAGGAGGAAAAGAATCGTGTGATGGTTTGATTAATTATCTGTGTCTATTTTTTAATCGACATGTGTCTAATTGTTGAGTGTGCTATCTGTTTATACCAAAAATAAATAAATAAATAAATAAAAATTAATTGCTTACGTAATTTGACTGCCTAGTAGCAACTGGCCAGTATATTGACTCAGAGGGAGAGATAAAAATATAACTCGAGTAAGAAAAAACAGATAGCTCCGGGCTGCAAAAGTAAAGCATTAGAAATGACTAATGAGGGTGTGAGTGGTAGGATTTATCGCCATTAATAACGACAAATAACAGTTGAATACCCGGTGGAGAAAGCCAGGAATTTCTTGTCACCTCCTTATTCTGTTATCAAAGTTATGATTCATTCGTGAATTTCCAAGTTCTTCAGTCTATTTTGTATATATATATATATGTACTTGGAGGAAGATAAATGTCATTTCTATGTTAAAAATGACATAAATATGAACACAGAAAGATTTTGTGATGGTAAATGGGGTCAAAAATTTGTGTTTCAGTCTCTATAATGTCCACTTAATTTTGATGTCTGGATGATATTACTCTCGGAAAAATGGGTATGGATTATGACATTAGGCCATTACACTACGGTTTGTACATTTTGTGATTGAGCTAGCTAAGCCATACATTGATGACTGGGTGTTTCGTCATTGATTACGATTAGTTACACTGCGCGTCTGGTTCAGTTCAATTCAAACAGCACTGAAAAATATTAATATATCAGTATAAAATAATAGGAGATCAATTTAATGTAGTTCCCTACATCTCTTCTTAAAGCATATTTAGTTTATATTTGAGATAGGATCAATTGCATTTTAGTCTTTTGACCACTCTTCCAAGCAACAATCGATATCGACTGCCCATAACCTACTCCCATCTTTTTCTATTTATTATTTTATTTTTATCAATTCCATTCAAGGTGGATGCAATGAGTTAAAATATAGAAGGGAAATGTCAGACGCAAGTTGTAGAACAAAGTGTTTAAGTATGTCATTCAAGGCTAAGATTATAGTGTACTGGATAAAGTATGAGCCATTACACACCAGGTGATTTAATGTTAGTTGTACTATGCATCTTAATAATCTAAGGATTGAAATTAATGGACCACATATACAATCAATAAATGTGATGCACGCTAAACTTCTCTTTCTCTCTCTCTCTCTCCCACCCCCATTCCACCGTTTCCCTATTCCTTCGATGACAATATTCTTATCTTTGGCGCCACCACTGCCCTCATCATCATCGAGGCAACTCATGCGAGGCAGGTTTTCCATCGTGCAACATAGCACCTATCCCTTTCTATCTTCTCCTTCCTTGCAATAGGGGTGGTTGCGGTCGGTTTCGATTCAATTTTGGATGAAAAACCAACCAGACCGAAACTAATTCGGTTTGGTTCGGTTGGTTTTCGGTTTTCACAATCTTCAATAGCAAACAATAATCAAAATACAAAATACAAATATAAACCAGCCAAACTCAAAAATAAGAATGCATAACACAACAATCGAAATCCAAACTCAAACTTTTCAAACTCAACAAAATCCCACATACCCCATGAATTAACAACCAACTCAAATCAAATCTCAAAACTATATCTCAAAATTCAAATCAAGATAGTGTGTTCTCAAATTAAAAAAAAAATGAAAACTAAAAAAAATACAAATCAAAGTTTAAAATTTAAATAACAAAAGAAAAACAAAATAGAACAACTAGTCAAGTGTTAACCAACAACTACCATCTCAAACCCTTGTCATCCCAAAGAGTAAAGACCCTAAACCACCCTCTCACCATCCATGGTTCAACGGCTCAATAGTGGAAGGATGAGGGCCGTCAACGAGTGGTGTTGTGGTCCTCAGTGGCTCCACGGCATGGCAGAAGGGATGTGAGCTAGTGACTGACAGATGAGGCTCCACATCGTAATCGCTGGTGGTGATGGACTGACAGCACGACAGAGGGAAAGCGGCGTGGAACTTGACGATGCGAATGTGAGGGGGAGGGCGACATGTGTGGTGGTTTTGGATGGGGATATGGGTATGCGGTGGTTGTGGAGTGCGACTGGTGATGAGAGATTGAGATTTGAGAGTGAGTTAGTGAGAGGGAATGAGGGAAGAAGAAGTAAATGTTCAATTTAGGCTTTCAGACTTGAGTAAAGTGAGTCAGATGACAGTGGTTGAAAGTGAGGGTGAGAGAGTGAGAGTGAGTAAATCTAAGGAGTAGAGAGGTATTTTTGAAAACACAATCTATAAGTAGGGGAAAATATGAAAATATGTGGTATATATATGATATACATGTGATTCGGTTCGATTAAGTCAGTTTTCAATTTCTGGAATCGAAAATCGAACCAAATCAATCAATTTTTTTAGAAAAATAAAATAAAATAAAAAAATCCAAAATTTTCAATTTTAAATCGATTGTTGGCTTTGTGTAAATTTCGATTTGGTTCGATAATGAACACCCCTACCTCACAGAGCAAAAGACATGGAAGCATTGCCTTGAGGACTAAAGCAGCAGTAAACGCAAACAGCCACCACAGAAAGCAATGGTGGCAGCACAAGGATCACGGCAGTGGCAATGCGAACTCGTGATGGGCGATGACCCATGATACAGATGACTTGCAAGTGACAACCTTCAACAGAAGCGGACTTGCTTCAGGCCGTTGTTGTCAAGGCCAACTTGCCAACTTTTAGCAAATGGTGGAGTTGAAGAGAAGATTAGCGGTGTTGGAGTTAAAGCAAGGGTGGGAAAGAGAGAAGTTGGCAGAGAGTCGACGACAGGGTGGTGCCCGAGCGGTCGTGGTGGTCGAGGTGGGGTGGGGCTGGGGTGGTGGTCAGGGCAGTGAGTAGTGGTCGAGTAGCAATGGTGGGAAAAGGATAGTTAGAAAGGAGAGAAGGAGAGCTAATATAATATATAAAACTGATTGGTTGTATTTGTAGTCCATTATTTTTAACTCTTAGATTATTAAAGTGTATGGTACATCTGTTATCAAAAGTCAAAACACCTAATGTGTGGTACATCATACTTTACCCGGTGCATCACAGCCTTGACCGTCATTCAAAAGTCAAAAGTGATTCATCATAATTAAAATGAACTACAATGATATGTGAACACAAGAAATGTGACTCATACCATCGACACACACTTCCACACTTCAGCGATATATATATATAGTTTTGAACCGTCAAACGATTCCTGAGAGTGTGATTCGCATCACACAATATGTACAAATATAGTTTCTGTATATGGTATGAATTATTTCCATACAAAAATACACAAATCTAATTGGCATTATACTATTGCTTTTTAAGTAAACAAAATATATTAAAAAGTAAAAAATAGAAATTGAGCCCTTTGAAAAACACGGATAGATAACTGTACAAATTCGTTTGTGCACCAAAAATCATTTCTCGTTTCATTTATATTATTAATATTTTTTTTTTTAGAAATTGAGGGTTCCAAATTATTGGAAAAGCTAAATATGTGAAAAAAATTAAAATAAAGATGAATAGTATGAAACGAAAACTTTAACAAATGACTTGGCATTGTTAATTCCTTTTTTAATTCAAAAATATTATATGTATACTCTATTTTTTAAAATATCGTGTCAATACTCACCCACCCACTATTAGATATATTGTGAGTCCCAATTTAAGTAAAATTTATATCCCATTTAATAATGGATGAGTGAATATTAATATAATATCTTAAAAATTGGATATATTCATAACATAACTGTTCTTGATTTATATTAAACTTGCCTTGATTTTTGTCAAATTGGTCCGACACACGTTCACTCAAATGAAACCACGTTGATTTGTGATGTATTTGTACAGAAAAAAAACTTTTGTATCATATAAAAATGCTCATGTACAACTAGTTTTAAAGAAAAATAAAATAATAGATTTATGCATTCAATCACTAATAAAATCTTTATCTTGTCAACTTTTTTGGCAAGACTTCTTTTAATTATAAGGTCTGCTATTTGAACATACCACTCCTAACATCTACTTTTGGAAACCCGTTTGCACACCCAGAATCGATTTTGGATCAATTTTTGTAATATTTGGTTGCATATATCTATCAATTCTTATTTTTAGAATTAATTTTGAAAGAAGTAAAAATTTTTTATTTTTTGTCAAAATTACTTTCAGACGTACTACCAAACATAAATAATTCTAGTTCAAAATTAATTCTAACTAAATCGATTATAACAAAATCAATTCTATATAGAATTAATTCTATAAAAATTAGATCAAACCCGTTATTCGCCACTTAGGAAAAAACACTGCATCAGTGCAAAAGCAACACATACGGTGGAACCCAAAAAGATGAAATTTGCTCTTCTTTCTGTATGTGTCCCCATATTATGTCGAAGCCATTATGTATAAATGATATTTTTGTTTATTTATATATCTATTTATAATTCACATTTGAATTTATAATAATATTGAGAGATATACAATAATGCATTACCCATTGTTTGGGTAAGAAAAAGATGGAAGTAAAGGAAAGAAAAATAATGAAGAGAAAATTGAGTGATTTGACTGTTTTGTGTTGTTTGGTTAGTGAAATAAAAAATTAAGAGAAAAACAAGGGAAAGAAAACAAACCTACACGGTCTCACTTAAAACTTTTAATAATAGAGCAGTTGTGTAAATAATAAGTATACTCCTAATAAATGAGAGGCATTATGTAAGGAATATGAAAGTATGAAGAAAAATAAATTATATTAGATAAAAAATATGAGACAATGCTGTTAAAGAAAAGTGGGACAATTTTAATAAAAAGAAAAATTATATATAAAATTAGGTATTTTTTATATTTAAAAATATCATAAATATTTAAATTTATATCATATTTATTAATATTTAAACAAATAGTTTCAAATTAAATTTTATAATTCAAATGCTAATAAATTAAAATTTTTAATCAATATTTATCATAAAATTCTTTATTTATGTAACTTATAAAAAAGAGTTTAGAAAATAAATAAAAATGATATGTTTATATGATAAGGACATATATGTTATTTTATAATTATAATTTATTTTTCATATATTTTTATAACTCTCATTTTTTTTATTCTCATTTTTCTTCATTCAAATATACAAAGAGAAAATATATTTTTCTCTTTTTTTTTCATTTTTTTTCTTTCATTTGCTTTTTGCATCCAAATAAAACATGTTTAAATAGAAACAATGATAGTGAACTAACACTACATCTCAATCTAAAACTTTAAGACAGTAAATTTATGAGTCTAATTATTTATAATTTTCTCACTTTTCCATTTTTTTATGTGAGATTTCATTTAGTCACACAATCACATATCACTCTATAATTTTGAGTGACATTGTGATTATAAAAGTTAAATATTTTTATTAATATATAATTAATTGACTATATAAAATTTTTTTTATAGTTATAGTAGATCAAAAGTAAATTAAATAGAAAAAACTATTTCACATATTATTTAAATTGATGTATTAATATGGTATTATATTAAAAATAATTCCTTTATTACAATTCTCCATATATCATTTACTTAAATAGCAGTGCTATCCCGTACGAACATTTACGTTACGAAAAAGTGTGCGAATACATTTTCAACCAATTACAGGAGAAGTGAAAAATGCAAAAGGGTGAAAAATGGCACTTAGTTTTGCAAATAACTGCATTCCACTTCAGTTGTAGTGTTTCGTTTCATGATATTTACTATTTCTCTTATTTAAATTACGAACCAAATATATTGATTTCCAACTACCTTTCAATCAACCGAAAGGCAGAATTAAATTAGTCTTTTTTTTTATTTATTTTCAAAAACTACCTTTTCAATTAGACAATTACCATCCAATCAACCAAAAGGAAACAGTAAACTACATTTTAATCAATTAAAATTTTTAAGGGAATTTTTTAATATTGTAATTAATATATTAATTATGAAATTAAAGATAATAAGTATTAAATAAAAGTAAGGATTGATATATCAAAAGTTCAAAAGTATTTATTTTTTAATAATAATTAAAATGATTTAATAAAAGTAGTAAAAAAATTTTAACCAATATTATAATAACATATGTGAATGACTTAAACAAAATTGTGAAACCTAGTTATTATAAAAAATTTATTAATTTTGACTTTCTGAATAATAAAACTCCAAATATGCCTTTCCAAAAAACAAAATTCAAATATGTCTTTTTATTTTTTAAATTGAATTTCACTTTAAAATGAGTGTGATGAAGTTTATGAAAAAGCCAAAATGATTTCTAGTTAAAATAATTTTATCGAATAAAAAATTATCAGACATTTTTTTTTTCTGTGAATTATCAAACATTGTTGGTGGGTCGCGTGTGTGCTTTTTTCATTAGAGAGTAACTACCTGCATTATATTTATATATATGCTTTAACGGATAATCTTTTTTTTTAATCTGAATGCAGAATATAATATTCGAATCATCACCATACTTATGAGTTATATTTGAGGAAGGAAAGTTCTAGGTTTTGTTGACCAATGAAAATTGATCTAACCATAAAACTGGATTGAGCAGTACCATGATTCCTGGTAGGGGAGTGCACGTGTCGGGTTGGATCGGGTTCAGGGAAAAAAAATACCCAAACCAATTAAATATAATCGGGTCGGGTCGGGTCGGGTTTTAATTTTTTTTTCCCCTAACCCGAACCAACCCAACCCGAACATTTTCGGGTTGGATCGGGTCGGGTATAAGAGTAGATAGTAATTTTTTTTTTTGATGAAAGATATATTAAAATACTCAATTTTGTGACATTTTGAAACCTTTAAATTGTGTTTTTAAAATTTGAATATAATCAAATATATTTTTAAAAAAATTACATACATAATTGATAATTCCATAATCATAATCATGAATATATTATATATTATACATTATACAATATCAATCATCAATAAATTTAATTATACACTAATATATTAATATAATCTAAAAGTCAATATTTATAATTATAATTTTATAAATTAATATATAAGTAAATGAATCATTATTTATTAAAAAAAAAAAGGTTCGGGTCGGGTCGAGTCGGAAAACGAGTTTAATTTTTAAACTCGTTACCCGAACCGAATATTGGACGGATCAATCAGATTTTACCTGATTAGACCCGATTATCCGACCTGAACCGACTTTTTTACATTCGGGTCGGGTCGGGTCGGGTCGGGTCTTCGGATTCGCGAGTCGACCCGTACCCGTGCACACCCCTAATTCCTGGTTTCATGGTTGACTAGTTACACCGCGCGTTCCGGTTCAATTCAATTCTTTTTTGGTTTTTTTGGTCTCTGACGTGTGGTTCAATTCAATTCAAACAATAATGTTAAAAAATATTAATATATCAACATAGAATAAGAATAATGGAAGATTCATTAAATTGTAGGTCCCTACATTTCTTCTTAAAGTATATGAGTTTAATTGGTATGTATTAGCAGTATAAAATTATTTTATATTGTTAACTAATAGAAATAAGAAAAAATAAGAAATCATGATAAATTTCTCATTATAATAGATAATTATTTATATGAGTTGGCACTTCCTACTATTTTTATTGACTTATTCAATATATTTAAATTAAATTCATTATAGTCAGAGTTATTTTGGTTTGCCTATTTTTCTAAAAACAATATCAATACCTTTTATTATCTGTGGACATACGATTATACTGTATAGTTTATGTATTTAATATATATTTTTTAAAATATATATATATATATATATATTAAAAAGTTTTATTTTAAATTTGTAATACATGAAAAAAAACAAGTAGTTACAAATTATTCAAAATTATTAATACCCTTAAGAAAAGTGAGGTTGCAGGATAAACTATCATATTTAATTTGTATTTGACGTAAGATCAGTGTGCATCTTAGCCATTCGTCAACACTTCCAAGCAAATATTGAGTGTCCATAACCTACTCCCATCTTTTCCTTTTTTCTTTTTTCATCCCCTTCAAAGGTGGTTGTTAAAATATAGAAGAAGGGAAATGTCAAACGCAAGTTTTTAAGATTTAAGCAAATGTTTATTGAGTTACAAAGTGTTCGAATAATTATTGTATTTGACGTAAGATCAGTGTGCATTTTAGTCATTCGTAAATACTTCCAAGCAATTAATGAGTGTCCATAACCTACTCCTATCTTTTCCATTTTTTGTGGGAGTTAAAATATAGAAGAAGGGAAACGTCAAACGCAAGTTTTGAAGATTTATTTTTTCGATTTATTAGAAAAGGCTCAACGCCAGACATTGAGAGAAGCACTGACAGTACAAAAACAAAGCAAAGCAGAGGAGCTAAAACAGGATACTCCTATGAGAGACTACTTAATAAGCCTAATGCAGCAAACTACACCAGACAATATGCATGAAAAGAATAGATAACCTATATTCTCCTCATATTCATCACATAAAACACACTTTAAATCCACATCACTAATCAGATTTAGTCTTGCAATCCGGTCCTTTCTATTAAGCTTACCAAGAACCACAAACCAAGCTAGCATCTCCATTTTTGGTGGGGCAACATTGCACCAAATTTTCGCAGCATATCTGTTTTTATGACTGGCTCAGTGAAAGATTTTGTAGAGAACTCTCCTGAGGATTGGTAGCACCACAACTTTTTATCATAGTGATCCCTCCTCAAGTGAGCTTGAACTAGAACAGCTTGTAGATCATTAACCATATCCTTCTCCCAATCAAAGAATTCTCTTCCTCCAGCAAGTTTTGGAGATTTAAACAAATGTTTATTGAGTTACAAAGTGTTTGAATATTTTTTTCATTCAAAATCCAAAAATGATTGCTCATAATAAAAATAGATTATAATTCATATTTTTTTTATATTACTAAAATTTTAAATTTCGAAACCATTATTAAAAGACACTTATTTAATTATTACTTTAATTTTAAAATGTTAAATATTTATTAAAAACGAAAAAACTTCTTCACATGTCCTTTTTTTTTATATTTATGTTTCTCGACAGAGCTATCAGTAGTCAACCAGGAGAAAAAGTATTTAATAAATTAAATTAATCAGTATTGATATTTTATGTTTAGGTTAATGCATTTACTTGATATTATATTAAAAATAACATATTTGCTATAGTTCCTTCTGCATCATTTATCTAAATTATCAATCAAACGCATTGGTTTTCAACTGCCATTCACAATATGTTCGATTTAACTTTCTCTCACCCTTTGTTCGTTTGAATGAAAAACAAGAGAAGGAGAGAAAATGAAATGATTGTGATATTTTTTCTTGTTTGATTGAGAGTGGAAAATCAAAACAGAAAGAGAAGCGAGGGATCAACTTTTGAATCTTTTCTTCTCCGGTGTGTGAAGAAAACCAAATGGAGGAGGCAATGGGTATTAAAATGACACTAACACCATAAAAAATTGTCAGCTTTTTAGGATTGATAAATTTATTAATTTACATTATATCTATTTTTATTTAAGCAAATAATAATAAAATAAGTATTATATAAAATAAGTATTATAATTTAAATGTTAATAAATTTAATTTTTTATTAATATTATTATAAAATTATTTTTTTATTTAATTTATAAATTATGTTTAAAAATTACTTTAGAAAAATATATTTACTTTTTATTATAACTCGGACATATAAATAATTTTAACATAATTTTTATTTATTTTTTATTTATTTTCTCTTCAATTTTCTTTCACTTAAATATATAAAAGAAAATACATTTTTTTTCTCCTTATTTTCTTTCTTTTTATTTTTTTTCTCATATCCAAACAAGCATTAATGCTAATGTGCGCTACAGTAAAAGAAGAGGCTCCTCCTTCTTTTTCTCCAATGTGCTTCGTTTAACATTCCCTCAATGCTAATGCATGCCATGAGAAAGGAAGAGGCTTATGGTTCATTTAGATATATTTTTGGGAGGGTTAAAAGATTTTTTTTATTGATATGAGAATAAAAATATATAATAATTAATATATTTAAATATGTAAAAATCTTCTTATAAACTTATTTTTAGAATTTTAAAAAATTTTTTAAAAAAAGTATTTTTAAAATTATTTTTTATTATAGAAAAAGATATTTTAAAAATAAATCTTACTATTTCTCTTATATCAACAATTAAAAATAATTTTACTTTATCCTATCAAAATAAAAATTATTCTCTTAAATTTATTTTTGATATATTTAAAATAAATAAAAATTATTTTTTTAAAAATAATTCTTCTAAACATAATTTTTCTAAAAAATATTTTTTCAAAAATAACTTTTCTGAAAATTAAACCAAATACACCTTTATATCTTTTGCCAAACGTATATAGAAATCAGAATTTTCGCATTTGCCCAAAACAAACATACACCCGATCAGCTGGAAGACAAAAAAAAAGTGTTTTTTTTTTTCCCCCATAAATGACTTTTTCAATTACCTTTCAATCATCTAAAAGACAACATTAAAGTACTTTTTAATCAACTACTATTCTTAAAGACATTTTT
The DNA here is from genome assembly GCA_031439585.1 of Pterocarpus macrocarpus. NCBI lineage: Eukaryota > Viridiplantae > Streptophyta > Magnoliopsida > Fabales > Fabaceae > Pterocarpus > Pterocarpus macrocarpus. The sequence goes on from CM062519.1 coordinate 10,812,747, forward strand.
AATAACTGCACTTAATATATTAATTAATAAATTACAAATAATAAGTACGAAATAAAAAGTGTAAGCTTGATATGTTAAAAGTTCAAAAATTAATTATATTTTATTTTTAAAAGTATTTGATAAAAAGTACCAAACATCATTTAACCAATACGAAAATAACATTCGTTATTTTTTTAAAAAACAAAATTATATCTAAAAAATGTAGTTAGTATATGTTTTTTAATATAACATAATTTTACATTAATATATACCAATAGAGTAAATATTTTTTTTAGTCATAATATTTTAAAATTGATATCAATTTAATCCTAATATTTTAAATTTTGACATCAATTTAATCTTATATTGATAATTTGATTTAACAAAAAATTTGTTAGGATTAAATTGATATTAAAGCTTAAAATATTAAGACTAAATTGATTTCAAAATTTAAAATATTAAAACTAAATTGATGTTAAAATTTTTTTTAAGATCAAATTGATGTGAATTTCAAAGTGTTAGAGCTAAATTGATGACAAATTTTTTTTTTAAATCAAATTGATATTAACTTTAAAATACTACAATTAAAAGGATTATTTACTCATAACAATATATTATCCTATTGTTTAGGTAATAAATTTACTATATTGTATATTATTTTATTCATGTGAAGAAAAATCTTAAAATAAATATAAAAAATATTAAATGTTTCCTAATTTATATATTTAAAATACTCAATCTCAATTTCAGGAGAAAATTGCCCTTCCGAAGCAAATATTAGGATTTGTCATAAAATTTCTGTGGGTTGTAACTGAGACTTATAATCAGCCGTCATTATCAGAGGCAGTACACAACTCCGCGTTCTAGAATCCAAACGCGGTCATCCCACTACAGCCAGCCACGAAACTTCCAAATTCTCTCTCGCCCTCTCACTCTTTCTCTCACTTACGATATTGAACTCAATTTTATACAGAGATCACTCTTCAAAAGGTAACAATATTTTATTGAATGTTAAATATTTATTAGCTAATATTCATCATTAATAAATTGCAAATATTCATCGACAACACCAACCACCGTAGCTTAAAAAAATCAGACTATCTAAGCAATAACAATGTACATAGAAAGTGAATAAATTTTAATTAAAAACACAATCCAAAGCTCAAATTTTATAGCTTTTGGATTCACAATGTAAACAAAAGTCCAAAGTTGTAGAAGTCATGTGCGCGTTTTTTGGTTGGGGGGAAGGGGGGGTCCGTCTCCCTATAAAACACGATGTTTCTGCCACGAGCACAGAACAAGACATCTGCTTCAGTATCCCTTCTATCTTTCTCATCTCTTTTGGTTTGATCAAAACCTTCTCTTCGATTTTGATTTCTGAGACAGCAACCCCGTTTCCCCCGATGGATGTGAAAGGAAGTGGGGTTGCATTGAGGATGGTGTTGCTCCTTCTGATCCTTTCTGCCATTTTTCCACTTTCTTTCTCAAAAGTCAATCAGATCGTCGACACCAAGAAGCCCAGCCAACCAAGTCCTGCTCAATCCTCTGCCTCCACTTTTGTTTTCCCGATTCAAGGGAATGTATATCCTGATGGGTATGTTATGTGTCCTCCGATTTTTTTCATCAAACTTTAGTCCACAAGTAATGTCAACGCGCTGATTGTTTGAATATTATTCTCTGAAAATTTCAAGTATTCTGGGGTGCTGTTTTCTGTCTCTGTGTTCCTATTTCTTTTCTTTTTTTTTACCGGTAAAGCTTTGTGTTATGATTTGAGCTATGCTATTTGTTTGCTTTGCTCTGTATGGATCACCTATATAAAAAAAATTGCAATTTTTTTTTTTCGGATTTGGATGCTGGTTCTGCTTCCCCTGTAGCAGTAAAATCAGTGCTAGTACCATGGGATGTTTGGGGATTGCAAATCGTTGAAAAGTCCACTCAACCATTTTTTTCTGATCAGTTCTTCTCAAGTTACTTCCTTAACAAGTCTTTGCCTAATTTCGTTGGAAAATTCAGAATCCTCTTCGTTCCTATCGAATTTATCTACTATTTCATTGGCTGGCTCTACCAAATCATTTTTTTTTTTTTTTTAACAAAAATAAGAAGCACTATTCACAAAAGTAGTTTGATTGCACACCTTTTTGTTTTATCTTTTTTTGTGTTTCACCCTTTCTGGCAGCGTATCCTTTTAAAGCTTATTGTTTCAACAAGAAGTCCATTTTTGTTAATAACAATAACAAGATGGTTGATTTTCTAAAAATGAATTCGTTTTTGCTTTGCATGTCAAGTTTTACTTTAAATCGATTCCACGAGACATAACTGCATGTTCCTCTCTCGATGTAGGCATTATATAGTGAAGCTGTCTATTGGAAATCCACCCATTGCTTACGACCTTGACATTGACTCCGGTAGTGATCTCACTTGGGTTCAATGTGCACCATGTAAAAGAGGTTGCAGCAGGGTAAGCAAGATTCCCATTAAGAACAGAACATTCTGAAATGTTATTTGTTGTTCTTACTAGCCTAGCCTGTCTTCTTAATTGCCCTGATACTCAGTTCCTAAACTGGTGTTTTTGCAGCCTGCCGATAAACAATATAAATTCAACAACAGCAATGTTGTCACATGTAAGGATCCCTTGTGTGCTGCAGTATCAAAATCTCCCTGCAGCCCCCCAACCGGGCAATGTAACTACAACGTTGAGTATGCAGACCATGGATCATCTTCGGGAGTGCTAGTCAGAGACTCCATTACCCTTAGATTGGCCAATGGCTCCCCCCGGCCAATTCGGCTGGCCTTCGGGTGAGTGTTTCATTTCCATCCATTTGACAATGGTTGCATATACTATTTTGAATTTGATCTTTAGAGTCCCACATCGGATAGAGATATGGCCTAGATAGTCTTTAGAAGTACTTGGACAATTGTCGATCCACTCAATTTTAAGATGATATTAGAGCCTATATGTTGAGTCACCTACATAATCTTCACACTCCAAATGTTCATTTCTGTGCGTGTCTAGGACTAAATAATCAAGAGTTCCTTTGTCTGTTGCATGCTAGGTGTGGAAATGATCAACAGTATTCTGCTCTTGTCCCAAGTACCACAGCAGGGGTCCTTGGCCTTGGCAATGGCAAGACAAGCATTTTGTCCCAGCTTAAGAATTTGGGCCTGATTCGCAATGTGGTGGGCCATTGCTTGAGTGCAAAAGGAGGAGGATACATATTCCTTGGTGACGGGTTGGTTAAAGACCCGCAAAAATTTGTTTGGACACCCATCTCGCCTAGTTCCTCCTACCAGTAAGTGTTAACATAAATTTTACTTGTTTTGTTTTCTTTCGGATGTGTTGCTGTTTGGTTCATGCATCATATGTTGCCACTCATGAGAACTTAACACAAAATCTTTGCTTCAGAGAACATTACGTTTCAGGCCCAGCAGACCTGTTGTTCAATGGGAATCCTACTCCTGTTGTTAAGGATCTTAATCTTATCTTTGATAGTGGAAGCACCTACACATACCTCAATTCCAAAGCTTATAAAGCTGTGCTTGATATGGTGAGATGAAAACTAAAGAACCTCATTGTCAATTTCACTGCTTCATTTGGCTTAAGATAATCATATGCCATATATCTTTGGTTACTACTAATGCTTGATCCATGATTCAGATAACCAATGACTTAAAGGGGAAGCCGTTAAAGATAGTAAAGGACTCATCACTACCAATTTGTTGGAATGGTCCAAAGCCTTTTACCTATTTTAAGACCCTAACACTGAGCTTCACAAAATCAAAGAATTCACTGCTGCAACTACCACCACCAGCTTATCTGATTGTCACGGTGAGCACCTTTTAAGACTATGAGCTACTTCTCTTTCTCTCGCTCTTTAATGAAGGGAACAAATGAAATGAAATTGTGTCTAACAAGCTGTCCTTTTCCAGAAACATGGCAATGCCTGCTTGGGGATTCTAGATAGCTCTGCAAATGGACTTGGAGATATCAACATAATTGGAGGTAAAAAATTACAAATACCTGCTTTTCTTTCCCTTATCATTTGATAATTGGATTGTAACGCATTTTCTTTTGCCCTCAACAGACATCTCTTTACAAGATAAACTAGTGATTTATGACAACGAGAAACTGCAGATTGGATGGGTGCCTGTCCCTATCAATTGTCATCCGGGCAGGCCATAAATCAATATTTGTGATTTCCTTGTCTATTAGGGCTTTCTCACAAGGAAATCTTTTTCTGTAAGTGCCCTGCAACTTATGACATATGAGATTATCAATAAGTTGTTGGGCAGAGAATGCTCGGATGCGAATTTGGTAGGGGAAGCATATGTAATGTCATGGGGTCTAAACGTTATATATTCATGGATTCATTTTTGTCAGTTTACCTATAATGTATGTATTTGCAAAGCGGAAATATCCAACTGCTGCAAGCTCCTGAATTTTTGAGAAAAAATAATGAAGTAGAGGGCCTTCAAATTTCCCATAGAAAAGAGTTAGTCAAGCACTCCACTCCTCTTGTTTTATATTTATTCTTATTTACAAATATCCTATGACTGGATCTTTGAATTCTCAATTAACAAGAGAGAACCTCTCAGTATAATATACTTGTGGCACATTCTGCTTTGGTGCTACTGAAAAATCACCCAACGACTATCAAGAAGATAAGACAGCCAACCCCTAGTTCGGATTTTTTTCGTTTCTTTAATTGTGTTCGGTGGTCATCTTCGACAAATCCTACGCTAGGGAGTCATTAACTTGATAGTGATATGCGACGACATTTAAATATAAACCCATAAATTCTGTCATCATTAAATGGTTAAGTCTTAAGAGTAAGATTCTTTATATAGCACCTCTTTTTTGATTGATTGACTAGTCTCGTAAAACAAAGACTGGAAATGAATTTTAGAAAGTTAAAATCAGATTTCGATGAGGCTTTGGGCGGTGAAATTGGAAAAAAGTGTGCCATAGCCCTTGTGATTCAAAGATTAGGCCCCGATGCTTGGACAAGTAGAAGTTGGCAAACGAAATCAAATAATCGATGACCTTGAAAAAATGGGCTATACAATGTTCATAGAATTTCTAAGGTGACAGTGCTGATAATTATTGAAAGTCAGACGTTTAAGGTTCAATGTTGTAGATCGTATAAAATAACATTAGCCCAAACGGATAAAATGAACGTGAGGTGTTTATAAAATAACGGGAGACTGGATAAAATGATGGTAATCCTAATCAATGTCCTAATAGGAGTTTAGAGTAGCATTTTACTACCAGGCTACCAATCAGAAAAAATGTAACCAAAATTTTTGACAAAAATTATGATAATAGTTACATGAAATAGAGCGATAGAGTTCATTTTTTTATTTAAAGATCACTAACCATGCCATATTGTTCTAATACTTAATTTCTGACAAAAATTATGACTGCCTAGCAATTTTCTTTTACTAATTACTCTTAAATTAAGGAGTGTGTCATTATGAAATTGTTTGGATTTTAAGTTAATTTAAAATCTTTTTGAAAAATTCTCTAAATGCTTAATTAAATATTTATCTAGAAACAATCTAAATAATAGAAAAAAAATCAATTTCAATTTTTTTCCCTTTTGGGTACTTAGTTTTAATTTTTTCTACCCCTCCCTCTATATAATTTGGTTTATAGTTTATGAACTATGGTTTGGTCCAGCAAATAAATAACTTTTTTTATTTGTGCCGAAACTATGGTTTGAGACTAAAAATTATGTCAAAATATAACGTAGCATGATTTTGTCAAACATGTTAAAATGAACTAAATTTCATTTTGTATTATTGAAATCATGGCAATGTTTCTGTACTGCACTAGAATAACTATGGTTCACCACACACTAATTTGAAAAAAATGAGGGTGCACCGTGTCTACCATCGTGGAGGGCAAGTTCCCTCACTCCAAATTTGAGGTCTTCGATCCATCGCTCCATCGCCCCTGCCACTCCACAATCGCCACCGTGCCTTCAAGCTCCTCCAGCATGCTTTCCACGCCCTTTGCCTCTCAATCTCGCTAAGGACGCGTAACTCCAAGCTGCGATCTTGTTCGCTTCCTCTGCGAGGTTCTGGCCACCGACTTCGTAGTTCTCCTCAAGCTTGTGACGGATGAGTTCTCGGCGTCGATGAAGCGAAGGCCTTGATTGAGTGGGAGAAAGAAAGGATGGTGGTGATGAGCTCCATGGTTCGTCAGAGGTGGGAAGTGCCAACGGGACTTGACAGGTTCTAGACGGGGTTGGGTTCTCCAATGAGATATTCCGACAAGATGACGGTGTGGTGGTATTGTTGTTGTTGATGATGAAGTTGGGTGGGGTGTGGAAGCATTGCTCCTCTACAATGCATTTAGCCACATTCGTTAGATGCGTTTACCGGCATTTATTGAATGTGTGCAACAAATCATGCCTCAAATCATAATTTGGGCCTTTTAAACACCAAACCATGCACACACAAAAACCATTACTGACAAACATGTGTTATCACAGTTTAAAGAAAACAAGTGGGTTGGTTTTTGTGAGTGACGTAATAGAAGGGTATGTGGGGCTCTAGACAAACAGTGGGCCATTAAGCCTTTAGCCCACAAACTTCTCTTTCATTTATTTTTATTTTTTGGAAAAGACACTGATACTTCTCATGACGCATGTCTCTCCTATGTTATTTTATTTTTATCCCCCTCCAAGTGGGCCTTCTATGAGCTTCTCCTAGACCTACTCCCCTGAGCAAGAACAGAACAGGGTATCTACCAATCCCCCGTCTCTCCTTTTCTATTGGGCTAACCCCGCTCGGTTTTATGTGGCTGAGTAGTTTTATGTTTATTTGGACCTTTGCTCCCAGTTGTTAAAACAAACCCGCTCGAATCTGTATTTGGCGCCAATAGCCATCGCCGCAGTGTAGTGTAGTGTAGTGTAGTGAGCTGCGAGTGCAAATTTCAATTCTTCATCAAACAACAACGTAAGTCAAGATTCAGCAACAACAAAGAGCTTAGCGTAGCAAGTAGCAACCTGTCAATGGCGGAGACGATCTCTCCAATGTACATCGACGGCGGCGACCGCACTTTCTCTTCAAGGACCGACAAGGGCAAGGGCGTCCTCGTCGCCGGCAACCTTTCCGGCGACAGCAAGGCCACTCCGTGGGTCGAGAAGTACCGCCCTCAGTCCCTCGACGACGTCGCCGCTCACCGTGACATTGTCGACACCAGTAAGGCTCTCTTGTTCTGTTCCCCCTTCCATCTCTAGGGTTTATTATTTCCTCTTCTCCTTAATCTTCTTCCATTTTGCTACCCAAACAGTTCTTCAGAGAGCTTCTCCATAATGCATCTCGATACGAGAATTTTCACACTTTTAGGATAGGCTACTTTTCTTCGTTTGGTGAAAAATTGCTCCACCTGTAATCGTTCTAGGGTTTTACGTATGTGTTAAATGGTGGAGTTATCTAGTTGGATTGCAACAACTTGGTTAGCGAGGAAGGGACGCACTTTACTTTTACTCCTGGAATTTCATATAGGGAATCAGTATATTCGTGCAAGCATGGTGGATGGAAATACAGGAGCTTGACATGTTCAGCTAGTATCACTCTTGAACTTCTGTTTTCTCTCGTGTTTCATTTTCAGTTTGGTTTGGTAAATATTAGGAATTTAAAAAGGATCTGTAATTTTACATTTTGTGATTTTCCATATATATTTGCAATTAAATTATCATGTTTTGTGTTGCTTTTATCTCCTTTGATTCTAGGTTGCACGTCATTCACTGTTTGTTGTTCCTTTTTTGGGTAGTTGATAGGCTGACCACTGAGAACAGATTGCCTCATCTTCTATTGTATGGCCCTCCTGGCACTGGCAAAACATCAACTATTCTTGCTGTGGCACGCAAATTATACGGTGCACAATACCACAATATGATTTTGGAGCTCAACGCGTCTGATGATAGAGGAATTGATGTTGTACGGCAGCAGATTCAAGATTTTGCAAGCACTCAGAGCTTATCATTTGGGTTGTATTCTCTGCATATTCTTTTTTCTACTTATAATTTTTTACTGTGTAATTAATTAGTTGTCTTTTCTGTTTTATCACTGCAATGGGTTGTGCCTTGTAGTTTGTATCATTGGTTTACCTGATTCTAACTTCACTATCAAATTGCTATTATTCAAGTCAGTTTGCTAGTGTGTTATAATCCACTACAATTGAACTTGAAAGCTTCAGAAATTATTTTTGTTGAATATGGAGGTGATAAATCAAGTAACCAAAGTTCAATGCCCCTGTGTTCACACTTCACTGTTGAAAAGTTGCTGAATGTTCACGGTTCTGCTCACTATTGAGCTTCTAATTCCCATGCAAGTTCATTGGTCAATTCCAAGGTTCTATATTGATCTCCTTTCCCTTTTTTTCTGTTGTTTTTTTTTTCTGTGGTCCTTTTTCTTTGTCGTGCAAAGTGTAATTGTAGTATTATATGCTGAATTTCCTTTCCTCCTCTGAAAAAATAAATTAACATTCTCTGATTATAATAGTATCTGTTCTGCAAGGTGTTACTCTGCAAATCTGGGAATAATTTATGAAATAAGCATTGCAAATCGAATTTTTTAAAATACAATTTCCTTGCTGAATGCTGAATAACTGGCACGATTTTTTTTCCCCTTAACTGACTGTCAATGTTTCTCTGTTTAGTGTGAAGTCCTCTGTAAAATTGGTCTTGTTAGATGAAGCAGATGCCATGACAAAGGATGCCCAATTTGCACTACGTAGAGGTATGCACTCATTTTTATACTCTATCTAACTTGTGTATATAGCTTCAATCTATTTTCTTCTGTAATAATATCCTTCATCTTCTTATGGTGCAGTGATTGAGAAATATACAAAAAGTACTAGGTTTGCACTTATCTGTAATCATGTAAATAAGATTATTCCAGCACTGCAATCGAGGTGCACACGGTTTCGGTTTGCCCCTCTTGGTGATGTCCATGTCACTGATAGACTGAAACATGTTATTAAGGCTGAAGGGTAAGTTTCATCAGCTGTGTTATCTAGTCTGCAGTGTATACAAAAATACTCAATGACAAGGGATATTATATTCTCTTGAAAATACTGATAATTGAATCATAGGATCAGGATCCTCTACAGTTGAGCAGCAGGTGTAGTTAGAGACTTACAGAGAGAGGGCAGGTCCCACTGCTTCAGAAAATATAAGACCCAACTCGTGTCTATCTCTCTGTGACTGCACATACTGTTCAACTGCAAGTGATCCAAATCCTTGAATCATATTAGTTCTTTTTATATATTAGTGTTATCAAATCATTACATTAAAACTTCTCTTACTTCAAGTCATGATGAAGTTATTGAGGAGTCTTGTAGATTTTTCAAAAATTTTCTCAGGGAAACCAGTAATTTTATTTAGATTTTCAATAAGACTTGAAATTTGAATCTCGTACACTGCTTTCAAATGGGGAATGCCATTATTATAATGGAAGGTACTAATATAAGTACAACATATGTTAAATTGGCCGTGCATACTAATCTCCATCCCATTCAATGGCATCTCAAATCTTTGTCCCTACTACTGGATAATCACTACTATATTGTTAATAACAGTTGTAACATTGTGATTCAATTTTGGGCTTTATAACTTGCAATATGATGATTAGCATTTTGTAATTGGACTAGGCTTGATGTTCAAGACAGCGGCTTAGCTGCACTTGTTCGGCTTAGCAATGGTGATATGAGAAAGGCCTTGAATATTCTTCAGGTTGTATTTCTTAATTAGATTCTTCCTTCATTTTGATGTTTATTTTGTCAAATAAAGGGTAATTGTAGATTTTGTACGAAATTGAACTTCATTTTGGGAAGGAGTACTACTCGGTTTCTATACCCCCCCTCTCTCTCTCTCTCTCTTTCTCTCTCTTCTCTCTCTTCGCACCTGCTGCTTACATAGACACATTGAGATGTGCATAGAAGCATGAAGTTATACTGCATGCTTACATAGAGTCAATTGTATGACTATGTATGGAAGTCAAGAGTGCTATTAATTGTTTTCTGATTGAAAAGCCAAGAGTGTTTTCGCTCAAAGATTACAATACATGAGTGCTATTAATTTTTCCATTAAATTATTCTCATTTGTTTTTGGATCCAAATGCTTGTTAGTATTGTTAAACTTTGAGTTTTGGCTTTCATGACTTTCTTTCACCCTCATCTTGTGTCCAACTGTCTAGGATATCTACCAATATGCGATTCTTAACCATGGGAATTGTGTTATTAGTTATTATATCCTGAATTGTTTTTTCCCCCTTTCATGTCAGTGGATCCTATATGACATATTCTGTTGCTTTAAAATTCATGCAGTCAACACATATGGCTTCTCAGCAGATAACAGAAGAACCTGTTTACCTGTGCACTGGAAATCCATTGCCCAAAGATATTGAGCAAATATCTTACTGGCTGCTAAATGAACAATTTGCAGATAGTTTTAAAAGTAATAAGTGATTTCTTACCCTTTATAATGATGTTTAATATTTTTATACAAATTATGATTTTTATTTGGCATTAATTTCAAATAGGAGTATATGAAATCAAGACGAGGAAAGGATTGGCCCTGGTAGATATTGTGAGAGAAGTGACAATGTAAGCCTTATGCATCATGCTGACTGTCCCACTGCCAGGCAATTTATTATTATTATTTCTATCTTATTTTGACTATATTGTTATCACAGGTTTGTATTTAAGATTAAGATGCCTCCAGCAGTCCGAGTGCAGTTGATTAATGATTTGGCAGACATAGAGTATGTATTGTTATCCTACTCTTTCACATCGTATTTTCCTTCTGCCTGATCTAACAACAGAATATGTATAACTAATTTAACATTATTTAATTATCATTTAATATTCGAACATGGAGTAATAATCCATGCATTTGTTGCATTGGAAGTATATGCACAAATACTCGTTATGTATATTAGAGATGATATAATTCTATAATTAGAAGTTTGAAGATAACTATAATTTGAAACTTTATTAATTAATGCATCTAAGAGAAGGGGGAAGAAGAGAAAGAAGAGAGAGAGGGGGGGGGGGGAGTTGTAATTTCTCTTTTTGTATGCCCACTTATGATAATGGGAATGCAATTTCATCTCTTCCAGGTACAGATTAAGTTTTGGGTGCAACGACAAGCTTCAGCTTGGATCGGTTATTGCTACTTTTACTCGTGCTAGATCTGCACTGGTTGCAGCTGCTAAATAACCTACTTGGATACCGTTCAACTAGGTGGTTTGGCTTTTACATGCTCTCTGGCTTGGCTTGGCAACTTTCGTCACTATTGAAAATGAGACTGGGAGGGTCTCAATTAGTGTAAAGATTAACTCTATTTGTCGATTTTTAAATTCAGAGCAGTTTTCACGTTAAAGAATTTTCCCAAAATCTTGAAGTAGATCTTTCATTTTTAATTTTATTATCAACATATTTACTGCTATTCGGTTCAGGAGAGACACCATCGAGTTGAAATGTTATGATCAAATATCTGTTGTGACCTCGTATGATGAAATTCCTACGTATAGAAATTTATCGAGTTTTTGCTTTGAAAATGTGAGCCTTATCTTCATAAAAGAAAATGGACATGATGTATCATTCTAAGCATTTTTCTCATCAATGGAGAGGGATTTCCGTTATCAGTTGGCCTATCACTATCAATTGGTGCGTCATGTCTACTAGACTACTCCATGATCCTGTCATTCATGTGAAATCCAAGCAGCATGTGCGCGATGTGAGAGCGGTAATGTCGGGTGGGGTTGGATCTTCAGAGGATCAGCTTGACCCCATGGATTTGGGACCTTATCCTAGTCTAAAGAAGCTTGTATAGTTTAATTATCGCTCGTCAAAAATTGTTGAGAAATTATTAATCTCTACCAAAATTGAATTCAAGAAGTCCGCACGGAAAAACAATCAAACACAAACAACCTTGTGCTTGTAAACAGAAAGCCATTTTTATCTCACAATCAAATTAGAATCTTGTTTTAAGAAACAGAATAACGGACCGGACTGGTAGTAGTTCTTTTCACCAGTTAAAAATCGAGAGTTTAGATAGAGTATTGAATCCTGATTAGAATAGAAGGACTGCTATAAAGAAAAAAAGTGCATATTTTGAAAATAAGGATTAGATGATACAATGATTTGATGGTTAGTGCATTAGTTTCTACTTCATAGGGGATCTAAACTAATCGATTGATTTGGTGAAGTGACGAGTGGATCCTACAAGATACAATTCTAGCAGACATACAATTCATGATGGTACACATAACCAATATTATATGCAGATAAATCGATCATTGTGCCTGAACCATGGTTAATATTGTAAGGACAAACAAGGGTGGGACAAATTGATTGAATTTAGATGGGAAAGGAGAAGAGGACATATGCTTAGCCTCTCAATTCTGTGAGAATACGCAGTTTCGGCACGGGTCATGATATAAGGATCCATTGGAATCTACCGTTGCTTCACGTGGACTCGAATTTTAGGGCAGACCAGAGTCTTGTCGGTTTTATTGTAAAGAATTTATTAGAATCCGTAAATCAATCTGAATCCGAGCCTAATCACCAAATCAGTATGCATATTTTACATCTGAAGTCCACTTCGTCTTCATTATTTTTCAACTGCTCGGTCTCAGTCCGATAGCCATTGGGCAAGTGTATTTAGTTTAATGCAAAATAGTTTGATGGCTTGTCGATCACTTATCTTCAAGTAGTTTAATAGGTTGGTCAATTGCTAAGTGCTCTTACGTTCCTAGTTTAGTTAGGTAATTGTTGAACAAAATGTCTTAAATTTGTTTTTGGTGGACTAGTCCAAACCTAAGGGGAAGAAACGTCTGATTGTGAAGTTAAAGGGTGCGTTTGGAATATACCCAGTAATTAAGTGATTGAATAATGTTTGCTGAACGAATTATTTGCGACGCATGTTGAAAAAAATGAGAAAAATGATAAAAATGATAAAAATGTTTGGATAATGGATTTCACATGATTATCGTTACTTTTATTTAATTTTTCTTTTATACAAAACTTCCCAGTTCAAATAGTGCAATATACAAAACTTACCTGCGCTGGCACTATTTTCGCTCGTAAGTTTTGATCGGTAAGTTCTGTATATATGTACAAAACTTACTAGCGCAAACAGTACAAGTGCTGGTAAGTTTTTGGACGGAAAAAAAATTGAATAAAAATAGCAATAATTATATAAGACTCATCATCCAAACATTTTTATCATTTTCCTCACTTTTCCATATGCATCGTATACATTCACCTGTCATTAGTATGTTTGTGAGTAGAAATTTTGGACTGGAGGGAAGGAAAGGGAAGGAAAAAATTTAAGAAGTAAAAATGGACTCATAATTACTCTATAAACCTTTCCCTTCAAAAACCTTAACTTACAAACATACCTTAAGTGATTTGCGCTACATATAAAAATAAAACTACACAAGATTGTTTAACCGAGCTACATAATTTTCGTTATAAATTCTGTGGACTAGTTTTACTTTGTATTTTTAATACCTACAACTTAAACCCTTTCTCTTTCGCATGACCACAAGTTTAGACCAAACCCAAATAAAAAAAAAAATTCCAATCAACACAAAGTGAGGCTAATTTCGAGTTTAATTTGTCGTTATTTAAGTTTTAGGCAACCTACTGGTTAAGAGTTTTGAACAGCTTTAATACACATTCTCGTATATAAAAACAAATGAATTGTTAAGTGAATTTTGTCATACACCTCACTTTTATAAGATATATTATATATTTTATGAGATTAATAATTAAATATAAAAATATATTATATTTTTATATTTAATTATTAATCTCACAAAGAGTATAACACATCTCATTTTGTGAGATGGACGAGAGAATCCGCCGTGAATGTATATACAAAATTATTTTTCTCGAGAAAGAGGTAGACCCAAAACACAAGGCTAAGACACCTCGCTGGAATAGGGAACAGTACAAGACTTTTTTTCCCCCTCTATTTTATAAAATATGAAGAATAATTGTCACGCTCACCCTCAACTACACAAACTCCACATCACGTCGAGACTTCAATGAACACGATATTCTTTTCTTCCTGAAGCAAAAAATTATATTTTTATTTCGTTGTCAAAATCGATAACTTGCACCAGAAAGTGTGTTTAATAAAAAATTTTATAAATGAGTTATACATAAAATTCATTCAAATTTTTTTTCCAATCAAACATACCCTTCAAAAAACAGAGATACGAAATAAATTGAAATTAAAATGGTCTTAGACTTAACTGCATTACATTATACATTAAAGATAAAATAGAATATAACTTCAAAAGTAAACACAGTAGGGCGTCGCAATCCCCAATTTAAAAATCCAAATAGAAAATGAAAAATATTAAAAATAGGCACTAGTATTAAATGGATGGAACATATACGAACACTACAGATATAAATTAGATGGTCCAAATTGACCTTCTATTACATAACAAAGGTATACCTTATAGCCTATCTACATTGTACAATAACTGTACACATGCCAATCCTAGCCACTACTCCAACACGCACCGTCCGATCCTCAAATGATATGTATAAATCCCACGATCCACAAACCAATTGGTGCACAATGCTGCTTCCATCACATGCATTTCCATCTTCAAATAGCTGCTTTTTTTTTGTTTTTTTGGGTAATTCCCCTCAAGATTAATCACCTAAGGGCTAGCACACGCACAGGCACACTCATAGACCTTAACGTCTCGTGCTACCGTGCGATGCAGAGCCACACTGCAAATGTGTTTTAGATTGATTCTTCAGATCTTTCTAGAATTTCAGTTTTTGGTATTGAAATGCTTCGTTTAGAAGGGCTTTTGCATGTACATGAATATATCCTGGAGCGGCGACATCTGATTAGTGCTCTGGAACTGGGACCCGAAGCCGTTGGCGAGAGTGGCATCGACGTAATTATATGCAAACTCGAGGTTCTTCTCCCAATCGTTCCACTTGGGCTCGCTCTGCACCTCGCTCGCGAACTCCGGCGACACCACCTGCTCCGAGCAGCTCGAGTCCGTGTGCAGCTTCGGGATCGAGTCCGAGTTGTCGAAGTACATGTAGTCCGTCACGCCCCCCGCCGACGCTTGCGGCGGAGGATGCGGCGGAAGGGCGCCGCCACGTGGCACTATGTCCGGCTTCTTGTCCTCCACATCCGACGACTCCGTCTTCCGGCTCACGACGGCGCTGCTGCTCGGTTGTTTCTCGATTGTTCCTTTCTTGTTGTAGATACGGCACAGCACCCAGTCATCCAGCTGCAAAATCACAACCGTTGGATCAGTCAACAATCAAGATCACAATGATGATGATGATGATTTTTATCTGTTTACGAAAGGTCTAAATCTTTCGTTATCATATGCAGGTCCAGCCAGATAACAAGGAATAATTTCTATCTAAATATAGAAAGTAATGATTTGTGGTGGTTCACTGATTATAGTTTTTGTTCTTTGAAAAAATTGGATTCAATGTGAGGTTAAAATTTGGGTCACGAAAAATCAGCCACCACAAGTTTGCATGTGAGGAAGGTCTTCAACTTGCGTTGAAGAGTCCATATCATGACTTGATAAACGCGTGAGAACACATCTGGACCGTACATTTCGATGTGGTTTCCACCGAAAAGCCCTGATTGGTCCACAGGGAACTCTTATCGTGAACCTTAGCTTTATGCAGCACAAACAGACAATAACTGTATATGGCTGGCTGGCCGCAAAACAAAGAGATTGGACCAGAGGGCAAAGCAGTAATCTCATCTCATGCGAGGTCCGCATAAACGAAATATCCTTTTTAACCCTAGCCTTCAGCTAAAAGGCATGGTAGTGTAGTGTGTACAGCGGAGGTGTATACCCTGAGACTGTTCTTTTTGCGAACAGAGCGATCTACGTCGGCGAGACGATATTCGTGCATGATCCAATTGGTCTTGTCCCCTTTGGGTGCTTTCCCAGCGTAAAACACCAAGGCTTTCTTGATCCCAACCGGTTTGGGCTGTCCAATGGGCTTATCCGCCCCGGTTGCCTTCCAGTACCCCGTCCCAGCCGCCCGGTTTGGCCTCGACCCGTTCGGATATTTCCTATCCCTCGGTGAAAAAAAGTACCACTCCTTCTCGCCATACGACGCCAAACCTACCAAAAAAAAAAAAATTCAAAAATTAGAAAGACAAATAATAATAAATAAATTAACCGATTAACAATTTATCAAGAAACAAAACTTGATTTTTCAGAGTGAGATTGATTACCAGGAAGGTCCCAGGGGTCGTACTTGTAGAGGTCGATTTCGGCGATGATGGGAACCGCGATGGGCTGCGATGTGCATTTGCGGCAGAGATAATGCATCACGAGCTCCTCGTCCGTCGGATGGAATCGGAATCCAGGCGGCAATTGAAGCTCCGATGCCATATTTTTTTTTTTTTTTCAATCAAAGATTAGTAAGAGCTAAACTGAACTAATGTGACCCTCACAGTTTCCCTCTGAGAACTCGAAAACTAGGAAGAACTACGGCGGCGCTTGAAACTTAAAACGTAAGGGAGAGAAGGGTATTTATAACAAGCGAGGGGGGACACGTGGCGGGATTAGCCAGCAGATTCTAGAATACACGTGGGCGATAACGTTTTTGCTGGGTCTGGTTGTGGCGGTAAGCGTGAAAGAGAGAGAGGTGGGGGGGTGGGGTGGGGTGGGGTGGGTTGGGGGCTAAAAGAGAAAGAAGGAAAGGCATAGGGGGGTGATGACGCAGGTGGACACGTGTCGATCTGCCAAGTGTGGGGCGTGCGTGTCAAGAGCCCACAAGCGGTGATTTTGTCACTGCTTACGACACTCGTTTTGGACGGGCCTGAGGCCCAGTCGGTTGGGCCCCATCCGCTCTTGCTCTGGAGTCGGCGCCTTCGTTTGATTTTTGTAGCAGGGCATTCGACGGTGGATCCGACGTGCACGTGGCTCTTGGTGGTTTCGCTTCCGTTGGATCGTCGTCTCGCGTGATTTATGATTTGGAGGTTCTTCCATCGACACCGTGACCCACCACACCGCGTAACCTCTTGGCGCCTCCCAAACTTTTTTGCTTTTTCCAATTGCCCTTTTCCCCTTTGCCGTTTTAGTTTTTAGCCCAGTTAAAATATGTATTTCTATATTTAAATATTTAAATTGACAGAATCTCAATTTTTAAAAATATATTTTTGTGCAATTTAGTTAATTTTTCTGCTTTTGGAATTGTTATAAATGATTTTCTTATCTGGCTCCGCGCTATATTGGTTTGGTTATAAATGTTTACATTTACACAATCAGTTATGTGAAAGTTACTTATTAAGCAATGTGGTACTTTCTCAATATATTTACTTGTAATAAAAAAAAGGCAATATTGCTATTATTAACTATTTCATTTGTGATTATGAAAAGTGAAATATACATTAATCGGGATCCGGTGCTGATTATTTGTCTGTTTTGGTAACATAGTGGCTATTTTCCATCTCAATGATAATGGTAAATTTAAGACGGGTTGAATGGTGGGGTACAAGTAGCCGCCTATGGAAAAGACCCGATTCATCCTTTGGAATAATGTAACACATACTCATCAAAAAATAATAATCTAACACATATATTAACCCATATACTATTCATTATTTAAATTGTTTCTATTATTTAATTATAATTAAGCTGACCTATTTTTTTTAGATTATATTTTAATTTTATTATTTGTACTGTAAAAGATATGAGAACCAAAAAAAAAAAAAAAATGGCATGTAATCAATCAATTAGCCGATTGAACCTTTTTTTAATTTCATGATTTCATCGTTGAACTTTGAAGTACGAACATAAGAACATTGACTTGCACGTGTTGTTAGACAAAGAAAGGGTGAGGAAGCTACCAGGCAAGTACCTAAGCCCAACCCTTTATTATTTTATATTGTTTTGTGGGTATCATCCACGCCGCACCCCTTTTTTTTGAAAATTGTTTTCCTGTCAAAATAATTTTATCATAATCTTATTATCCGAATTAGGTGTTACTTATATTAGTGGAGAGTATATAAATTATTTTTTTTCCTATTGATAGTTTTAATATTTTATTTTATTTTATTATCTTGATAAATTATTGTTTCACATCATATTCTAGCAAAAATTTTAACTGTCTGGCATTGTTGTTACCTTTTTGTTATGGATCCAGTGCCAAGAGCAAAACAACAGTTTTATCATCTATCATTAATCACTTAATGCATTAAATATTATATTAAAAATATAAAAAAGTATTTTTTAAAAAATAAAAAAATAATAATAACTTGCAAAAACTAATATATTAATTATTAAATTATAAATAATATAGAACACAACTTTTATCATGCGGAAAGAGAATTAATAGTGTGTTTGGTAATCTATTTCAATGGATTACGATCAATTTTAGAGGATAAAAATCAATTCCAACAAATTTTTGTATTGTTTAGTTGCTTTCTTTCATAATCAATTATTGTTTTTAAAATTAATTTTAAAAAAAATAAAATTTTTTTTATTTTTTATCAAAATTATTTTTAAAAAAATTACCAAATATAAATTATTTTATTTTAATAAATTTTAATAAAATTAATTCTATCTCAAATTAATTCTACGAACTCACTCAGAGCCAAATACGCACTAAATTTCTCCGCGACAAAAACCGGTTAGTAGGAATGAAAAACGAGATAAACGTCATGTGTTTTTTCTTTGTGGGTGCGGGGGTCAACGAACTAGATAAGCGTCCGAGCCGTAATGGCCTTAAAGCAAGGTGGGATGTATGTGGTGCCGCTTCACTTTCGGTGTTCGGTGGTCGTACTAGTATTCAGTGACTCCTTCTCATGCTCGTTGCTGCGGGCTTTATCATGTTTGTGGCTTTGTGCTCGCCATGCTGCGATAGCATCCGCCCTATCACATCTCACTCAAATTTAAATAGAACATAATCTATGTACCCATAACCATAATCTGAAACAAGGCTGTTGGACATATGAGATATTTTAATAACCTTTACGGCAAGTTAAAAGAAAAATATTATTCAATAATAACTTTTTAATATATTTATTGAAATAATATCACACATAAATGGATTTTTGAAAGAGTAAGTGCATTATATTATTTTACTTCATCTAAAAACTATTAAAAGGACAGCCCCGTCCAAAAAAAAAAAAAAGACAACACATTTTAGGCTTGTATTTATCTTGTATTTACTCCTCTTTTGTCAGGAAAATTTTGAGTCTATTTCAACAATTATAAGAAAAAAATATTTTTGGTTTATATAAAAAATTCTAATAATTTTTTTCTAGCTGCATTAGATTATTCGAGTTAAAAAAAAGAAAAAACCTTGCACCATAATAATTTTCGTTTGTTTTGAAAAATTAGTGTAAACCAAATTTACACCTTTTAAAAGAATGTGGTTGAGACAGTGGCGATTTCTCTAGAAACATTATTTTTCCTAAGGATACTAGTACTTCCAAATAATTATCGGTTAATTTTTCATCACCTGTATTCTTTTTAAGGATATCAGTAGTAGTTCCGCATAATTATCGGTAAAATTTTATCACCCGTATTACTAAATCAAAAATATTTTTTATAAAAAATTATATTTATATTTTAAATATATATGAGACGTATAATTCAGTTAAATTCACAAACTAACCAAATGTACTAATACCTTTTAAAAATAGAGTACAAAAAGAATTCTTTATAATAGTACTTCATATTTTTAGTGATAGAAAAATGATTTGGGTTTTTCACTTCTTTGTTGGAATATTCTATGCTTTAATCGTTTTATGGTTATATACCTATATTCTTAGAATTTTTTGTGCCACGCATCAGAAATTGACTCAAGACATTTATAATAGTTGTATAATTAGAATTGGAATTAATGTTTATGTATTGGTAGTATAAAAAAATTTTATAATATTAATTAATAAAATTATATAAAAATATTAAATTATATTATATAATTATCTATAATAATAATAATCTATTATAATTTATTTTTTTATAATTATATTAATTGATAATATAAAATTATTTTATATAATTGATATATAAAAATTAAACTCAATATAATTAAGGTACTCTGTTTTTTTTTCTTTTGTCTTAATGTAATACGCCATTTTTAACAAAAGGGTTATTGCAAACTTCAATTTAATCGAATAAAAGTAAAGCATACGAATTTCTCAATCAACAATGATGAGTTCCACGGGGCACGTAAACACGACCGTCTTTTTCCTGTCCACATATAAATGTCTTACATGGTATACTATGATTTCGCTGTTGTGGATTGTATTCTAACAAAGACTAGTACTTCTTTTTAAGGAAAAAAAAGTAAAATAGACAATATACGCTGTATAATTGCACCGACGTACATTTGCTATAGCGGATGACATTAAAACCACATTGGGTCAATATATTGAAAAGCTTCGGTAATAGTTTTGGGCCCACTCAGTTGATTTCTCAATTTACCTCATAGACTCAAGAATATTTTTGTTCATCTTTCATCTTTTCATCTTTTCATTTTTTTGTATTCTCCTCCGAATAATAGTTCTATTTAAAGACTGCAAGAACTTGTGAAACAAATAACTTCTGTATAATTTTCTCCGTCAACTTAGTTGGGTTGTTTTTAAAGATGTTATACATATTGACTAAATTTGTGATAAAAGAAGTTTAATTTGGGGGCATAAGATACCTATATTATATGTGAGTACAATTCACTCTGAGGATCGGAGAAGTTTAACACTCTGACCCATGATCCATGATAGGGGTGTTCGTAGTACAGTTTAAATTTATTTTGAGTAAAAAATTCATCCAATTTAAATAATAAAATATATAACTATTTGAATTTGATCAGTTTAATATAGATTTTAAATCCGATTCAATCCGAACCAATCTTTTGCGGTTTGGATTGAATTGGTTTAATCGATTTTTTATAAAATAAAATTATAAGTATAAAATATTATAAATAAAAAATAACTTGAATTAATAAAATAAATCAATAAAAATGAAAATAAAAATGACTCATGTAATATACATAACATGATATTTAAATAAAAATAACAAACAAATATAGAAAATTATGTGATAAATTAAAATTATTATGCATAAAAGTACAAAATTAATAATAAAAAATTATATTAGATGGTATTATTCGGTTTAAATTGGATTGGATCAATTTTAAAAATTAAATTCGAAATCCGATCTGATCCAAGCCCTTTGTGAAAAATAAGGTTTAATCCAATCCAAATTTTTGCTATTTTAATTGATTTTTGATTTGGATTGAATTGGTTTAATGGTTTTGATTGGATTAGATTGGATTTGAACACCTCTATTCATGATACATGTGACGAGTGTAGCCTTTTATATTAATATAGTTGTCAATTTGAAAATTTTTTAAAAAAATAATATTGCACCCCATGACCAAAAAAAAAATTTACATCGTTACCCACGGTTATAATTTTTAACTTAGTGTAAGTGTTCAATCTAACACTAATAAAATAAAAAATCGTAACTACTATAATTCAACAGACATTAAACAATTTCAATACCTATAATTTTAATGCGTATTATAAAGTTTTTCCTATCATGTGGAATCGATATGGCCTATAAGAGAAGAAAAAAATTTTAGCCACCAATTCAATAGATATTAAAAAACGTTGATAATATATTCTGTAATTTTAATGTGTAGGTATTGTTTTTGTAAACAATTGGAGTAGTTTATTACTTAAATGTTTTTAATATTCAACTATTTTATCAATCAACTTAGTGAAAGTTTAGACAATAACCAAATGAGATTCATTGAATTAAAATGCGACCTCGAAGGTTACCCCCTACCCCACCCTACCATCCCCCAAAATAATAATAATAGTGAAAAGAGCGACCCCTAAGGAACAAGTTTGCGTTACCCACAATTCCCTTATATACTTATGCTCCGATAAATTCAACGCAAATGAACATAAACTTCAAGGCAGCGACCCATATCCTTGATGCATATTGAAGAACACGAGAACTATGGGAAACTTTCAAGTTTTGATAGGAAATGCTTTTTCAACTTTACGATTAGTGGGAAACATCTTTAACCACTTTGTGTTCCGAGTATCAATCGAGCAATTAGTTCCATTATAACATGATTGGACCAAAGCTAAGATTATTCCAGGTATAAAAAGCAACATAATTGGGTTCAATCAAGTACTCTTAACACTACATAACCCCACTAAAGTTGCTCAAGAAAGCTATAGTGGGTTGGCCTGACCTTTCAAACTAGACTATCCTTTTCTGAGTTTCTTGAAGCGGCGATATGTATTGTCTACATGAATTGAACATGTTTTGTTTCTCTGTTTCTATGTGCCCTATTTAATGAGAAACTTGTTGACAAAGGGGTCACAATAGGGGCGGCCAGATACTAGGACTTTTACCTGCCGCAAGTGCTATTGAATTCACCAAAGACAAAGAAAAAAGAATGATAGCCGCCATCAAAGGTCCATTTCTCATTCTATTCCACACTGGTTTTAATTTAGCAATTTTCATCCATCGCTTTTACATGAATTTGAACGAATCTACATTGTAGTACCTTGAAGAGAAATAATACATTTGCATGACATGTAAGATATGAACTATTCAAATAAAACTAATTTAAAAAAATAAATTAGTACTTAATAACTCATAAATAATATATATGGAAAAATAGAGTTTAATTGTTATGCATTGATAATATAAAAGAATTTTATACTATTATCTAATTAAATATATGTATTTGTAAGATTTTTAAGATAGTGAATAATTGAGTTAAATACTTTTGTTGATATTGTAATACTTAACTGAGTGTATATGTAAAATTATTTTACATTGATAGTGCATACGAATTAAATCGTGTAAAAATATCATTACTCAATATTAAATTACTCATTTAATCGCTTTACATCAGTAGGGGCTTCTTAATCACTCTCAAAATTTTAGCCGTCTATTTGGATGCATGCATGTGCTTAATGTCATCTATGAAGTTCCTCAATTTACGTATTTAATCTGTTTTTGTCGTTTTATGATTTGAACTTTGTTGTACGAGTCACGATACATAGAAATGTAATTTTGATATAATTTATTTTATATTTTAAGCTGATATATCACCTATCTATTATTAGATAATTATAAAACCCATATATAGAAATGTAATTTTGATATAATTTATCTTGTACTTTAAGCCGACATATCACCTATCTACTATTAGATAATTATAAAATCCAATTTAAATGAGATATCACATCTCATCCAAAAATAAATACGCGATATATCGGTTTAAACTCCGAGATGGACTATGCCAAAAAAACATCACTTCACGATAAATGATAATAAAGTTAACTGCTTCCACTTATTCCACGAATAGATACTTTTGTTAATTAATTGTTTATTTTGGCATTTCCATAAGCGAATCCTGTGGTTGATGCTCTTTTCATATTGTGGGGGGTAGGGGTGGATCGAGACGTGAGGCTTCCAGCAGCCTGACCTTATTTTATTTGTTTGTTTGTTTGTTTGTTTGTGCTGTTGTGAAATTTCAATATTATCTTTTGTCTTTATACATTTGAAGTTCAACGTTCTATTATTCGGCTAACACTTTGCATGCATTACAGCCTTTATGCAAGTTGCAGCGTGACAGCCTCCAAAGAAATAGCAACGAACCTTCCCATCTTCGCGTTCCATCAAACATACAGATTACAGAATAGTGAAAAAGCAAGATGCGGCTAACTATTTTGGAACTTGCTGATAATAGTACCCTGTGAGTAGGATTGAGCTACTGCTGAAAATCAATCCAAAAAAGTATAGACTATTGACGAAAGAAAAGAAAATGGCATAAAAATAACTGTAGAATATTTTCATTTGAATTTGGAGTCTGTAATTTAAATAAATTTACATTTGGGAACATATTTATACTACCAAGCATTACTAAGCTTTCCAATGTCACGCTGATTAATTTTATAAGGAAATGCTAGGGATTAAAGTTACAAACCAAAGGAATTAATAACAATGGGGAATTTAATTTTCTATGATATTGTTTGTAATGCGATCCAAAGCTTCTAATGCTTCATTTATTTTTCAGCTGTACATATATACACATCAATTTTACAATCCAAACTAGATAATCAAAGGTTCTTAGCCATCTTCGGAGTCGAAACTTCATTGCCACATATTGGACAAACCTTCTTAATTTGAAGCCACGTGCTTATGCAATCTACATGAAAAGGGTGCTTACACTGAAGTGCTACCATGGTTTCACCTTCTTCATATTCAACCTGACAAACCACACAGCGATCAATTCCACTTTTGCTTTTAGTAGATTGGCAAGTGTAAGGGTATAGGCAGCAGGAGATTTCATTTTCTGATAATCCTCTCTTCTCTTCTCCTATAAACTCTCCCAACTCAATCAACTCTTCATAAGATAACTCATCTGGATCAATTTCATCTTCTTCCATTTCCATTTCTTCATCATAATTGCTTCCTTCACCTTCAAGAAATTGAGGGTCGGTCTCAAACTCTTGGCTTTCGAAAATATCGGAATCGCTGTCATCATTTTCAAAAGAGGAGTCACTTACATCTTCATTGCTCTCGCTTTCAATAGTTGCTAGCGTTGGGAACGTTCCCTCTTGTTCTTGCATGCTAATTGCTAGAATAAAATCAAAGTTAACTTGCTCAAGTTCAGTGTATGGGTTTTTGTGGGTAGATTGTTTGTCCTCCTCACCTTCCATGGATGGGCAAAAGGTGTTCAGATCCTCCAAGTGATGGGTTGAGAATAGAACAAAGCGATTGTGGTGTTTGAGGGGACGGATAGAAACATAATCTTAAAAGAGATTCTTTGGGGATGAACAAACTTCCACGTCAAGTAATGGAAACCCTTTGTCATGGATTCCCAATATTCTAGATTCTTGGTTTATTCCAAGGTCTCCTACCGTGGCATTACCAGTAACGTAACGCTCATAAACTTTGGAGTTTCTTTCTGGATAAGGTAGCCTTTGTGCAAAGAAATAGCAAAACATTCCCCATAAGTAGCAATATACCTTATTCCAAAAATGCAGCTATCAACTAGCATTCGCAGCTCTTTAACCTTTAATGAATAACATTATTCACATACGTATTTGTCAACTTCTTGAGACAGAAAACATATATACCAAAATTTTCAGTGAACATAAGACCTGTTAAAAAAGTACCATCTATCTCATCATAATTCTAATCAAGATTAAAGAAACAAAATTGCTTTGCGGATCCTTTCTCATAGTGATTTCGTGAGAGAAAAGAAAATAAGAAACCTCAACAGGAAGTGTTTATGAAGTGCACGGCTCAAAATCATTTTCTCTTCTTCATGTCCTTTTCCCTGTTATTGTAGAATAAGAAAGAAACAAAGAAGATATATGCTTTTCCCTTTCCTCTTAACAAATCAGAAATTACAAGCATGCATTAATACAAAGTGGTTCGTATATGTACCTTCTGAAGTATCCTACCATCTCTACCTTCTAAGAATTCTTTTCCTATTATTTACTCCTTTTCTAGCAAACTTAGATGTACGGGTTACCTTGATATCATGGACTGTGCCTTTATAATCAACATGCTTAATGGCATTGTTTGTGTAACTAGGATCTCCACTACTATGATGCCTCTTGTTTTTATAACTAAGACTTCTACTAATTTCAACTTGAGCACGACCATTCCTAGGCCGCAGAGATTTCCTTAAATGGGAGCCTTTATAGTCTCTCCTTCTACGCGAGAATGATCTGCTTATATCCACAGGTGTTGGACAATGGTATGAAGGGCTTTCATCACTATAATCCTCTTCGGTTGTAGAGTAGAACCTGTTATCTATGCCCCTTCTGAACCTTCTCCTTCTTCTCCTTTTGAGTTTGTGTAGTTTAACACACAAGAAAGTGCAAGCATATTCCCATATGCAACAACAAGAAGAGCAACATTCCCACATTATTTTGCAAAGAGTCCGGCCAATGCATCCAAATATGCCCAATTTATGTAACAGATAGAAGAACAACAAAACTGCAAGAAAACAGAACACACCTTTCAGATATGGTGTAGTAAAAAGGAAGAAATTGCAATCTAAAATTTATTTAGATAACTTGAGGACAGAAACTGAAGTGATATGCTGTACCAAATCACAAAACATTTGAACTCACCACCATACAGCAGAACAAATACCATGGCCAGTCTCAACAGATTGGCAACGCAGAAATTTTCGATGTAGCAAGCAAGATCCCATGTTGGTCCACATACTGAGCTGAAACACATTCCAATGCCATATACATCAAACAGGAAGTTGGAAAGGGAAGACAGACTATCCTTAAGCACAAGGAGGACAAAGATAAACTATGATAATGACACTGCCTAGTGCCTACACAACTAAATTAATTGCTCCATCAGAACTTTATAACTATCCCACTTAAACTTGATAATTTTTAAACTCATTTGGCTCTAGCAGTAGTGTAAATAGCATTATGCCATTATTCAACTACAACATCACATGAATATCTAAAAGACTAAATATTATGCTAGTGTAGAGTACCATAGCAGGAGTATTGATGACTGTGCATGCTCTTACCTGCAAGACTTTCCCGAAAGAAACTCAACTGGGGAGCTAAAAAGTTTGCCAACAGCATTTCCGAATCCCTGAGCAAATGACTCAATGACGTTGCCCATAAATTCAAGAACCACAGAGCTGTAGGAGACATGCAGGAACAAACAAGGTCGTCAAATTCGAGAGTTTAAGTAAACTCGTGAAAACTCGCTAAGAGTTTACCTATTATTAAAAATCATTTTTTTAAAAAAATATTACACTATAAAATATAATCTAATATAACCTCAAATGCAAAATTAAGCATTCCAACTTCAAAGCACACACATTGGCAACAAAATTAACATAGCATAGCAGATTTTAGAACTTCAGAACCCACAAAATGAACATAGCATGAACCCACAAATACAAATATTTTGCAGCATGAAAGTTGAATTGAAACATAGCACATGTGCATAAGCACATACATAGCACATAGCACAACCCACAAGAACAGATATCACCGTAGTTGAAAACCATTGAAGGAGGACCAAATTTCACAATATTTATGCATAAACAATTTGAGGCAAAAAGCAAATTAACATAGTTGAAGGAGGACCACAAATAAAAGAACTGCCAAGCAGAACGACGTGGAACAGAGGAGGAACAGAGGCGAATGGGCAGCACTGGCGCGATGAGGAACGGGGGTGAACGAGGGGCTAGGCTCGAAATGGAACGTGCAGCGGCGATGTGGCTCCAATGGTAGATTGTGGCGGCGGTGACTTCGAAATGGAGGTAAGATGCGAAGCCAAAGTGAGATGGTGGTGGTGAGACAGCACTAGGGATCACGGCTAGGGCTCAATGTTGGAGAAGAGACTCATGAATGGGGCTGCAAATGAAACCGCGCGAATATGGCTGAGCGGGGTTGAAACAAAACGGCATCGTTTTGTCACCGCACTTTGGCAATTAGCGGGAAACACATCAAATTCATAAAAAATGTGCGTTTGTTTGTGCTTCTTACATAATAAATACATTTTTTCAAATTTTTTTAAAAAGAAGTACTTATAAAGTTTTAGATTTGATTGAAGCGTATTAATAGTATAAAATAATTTTATATTATTAATTAATTAAAATATTAAAAAATAAGAAATTATAATGGATATATTATTATAATGAATGATTATTTATATGAATTGGTACTTTTTAGCATTTCTATTGATTGATAGTGTAAAATTATTTTATATTGTCAGTGCATTTAAATTAAATTTTTATTTATTTGTGCTTCTTAAAAAATATAGAAGCAAAAAAAAAGTCAATTCTTCTACTTTTTTATAAGTAGATAGGGAGTTGTTTCTCGTAAAAATAAAAATTGTAGAAGAGAGAGGATATTACTCCTTAAAATTAACAACAATTTTTTTTTCACTCAATTACGATTTTATCATTGAAACTTTTGAAAAATGCTACTTTCTTTCCACTCTCATTCTCTCTCTCTCTTTCTCCATATTTTTAATTATAATTTTATAAAATAAAGTATTTCTATATTTATCACATCCAAATAATTTAACTTCTAATTTTGATAAAAAAATGCTTATAAAATTATATCCAAACATAAAATAATTTTTTACTTTTACTTTTTAAAATATACTTTTCCTAAAATCTTAATCAAATGTGTCCAAAATCTGGAATAACTCGTGAGTTTATATGATTTTACATGAGCTTAGTCAAATTTACCTGAGTTTATCTGCAAACGAGTTTGTGAGCGGTTAGCTTGATTTTGCTATCTTAACTTGTAAATTCAGACAATTTCACAAGTTAACTCGCAATTTTGATAACAATGATAGCACTTATATAACGCTCTGCAATCACGATAGACAAACGCGAAAATTCAGGTAAATTTGTGAAATCTCATTAAACTTGAATCGTAAACTTGACTCATAAGCGCTTACATGTTAAGAAAATATAATTTAAAAATTATATTTTAGCAACTAAATGAATTGGATAACATATTTTGATTAATATATATATATATATATATATATATATATATATATATATATATATATATATATGTAAAATTAATTATAAATTATAATTATTATATGGTTATACTCTTCTTAAAATTTAAACATAAAAAATGTAATAATTCATGAAGTAGTAATATTTTAATTACAATTATTGAAGAATATTTTAAATAAAAAAAAGTATTGAAAAATATTCTATCACTTAAATTTCTAATAGTTCATTAGGCAATTTATTAAACAATAATATGTAAAAGTAATGATCATTAATTCTAATATTTTATCTTTTTCTTGTATATTTTATCTTTATTTTTTGAAATAAATCACTTAGTTCATCTATTTATACATCTAGAATGTATAATCAACTTTTTTTATTTTTTATGGACTTATATGATAATTAAAGTTATTGAATCAATCTCCTCTTTGAATGACATAGACTTTTATGTCTTATATCAATTTTGAAGTGAAATTAATCAACTATATAACTATTTTATTTCCAATAAACATGCTTATTATTATTTATATAATTAGTTGAACTTCTATTCATCTTAATTTTTTGAAAGAAAAATGTTGACTAATGATGATCTGCACGTATTTTTTAGTAGTTTGTCCTTAAGTACATATGAATGAAAAATAAAAATGTGAGTTTTATTAATCAACTTTCTATACAAAAATAATTAAAAGAAATATATCAAAAGGAATCTTTTCAATTTTAATTCAATTATAATATGAAACCTATTAAAAAATATTAAAATCATATAATTTATCTAATTTTTCTATTTTATCTTTTTTTCTCTTTCACATTTTCATTTTCAATAAATATGTTATATTATGTAATAAATTATAAAAGGAAATAATTATAGGAGAGTTTTTAAATTATCTATTATAAAATGTGAAAAAGAAATAATTTTTACATGATATTTTGAATGGGGTAATTTTTAATAGTATATTTATAATATTAGTCTTAAATTGAATGGATGATAAGTAAATTTTGCATGTGAGTGCAAAACAAATTTTATATGAAAACTTTAGAACTTCAAATCATACAATGTGAATGGAAAATAAACTTTGCATGAAAAGTCTAGAGGAAGTGATATTTCAATATTATATATATGACTATTATTTGAAAATTTTTGTTAAAAAAAATTGCTTATAAATTGATTCAAAATCAAACAAATTTAAACTCATCAACTCGCTAATAAAATCAAGAGTTTACTAACTTTGTTGGAGTTTACTTAAACTCGTGCGAGTTTCAAAAATAGAGTTTGCATATCAATTAACTCATTTTTGTATGGTAGATTTATAAACTCATAAAAGTTTAAGTGTTAAATTGAGAGTTTAACTAACCCCCATTTTACTAACATTGGAGAGAGAGAGAGAGAGAGAGAGGAGAAGGTTTATTTTTCAATGCAATGCATGCAATAAACTATCTTCTTTCTTTTTAATCAAAACTAATTATAATTTCTAAAGAAGTGGAAGCCTAGTTTAAAAGATATGTGCTTCCTTTTGTTCCATTTGACATCATTCTATGCACTATATTTACATATATAGCCTATTATATATGTTACTACTATATATTTGCATTGTATGGTTTCAATGTGTTAATGTTTGGTGTAAAAAAAAAAAAATCAAAGGTCATTACACATATAGACCAGTATAGGGCGTGAGTATTGTGTTAAACTCACCACGTGATAGGGATCCTGGTTCCAGGTGGCGTGGTTGGAGGGCTACTCAATATTTCTCAAACGTGGATTAACAGAGAAAGAAGGGAAAAGTAGCGAAGGTAGTTTCTGAGACCAGCATTTTTCTAGCATTTAAAAAAAAAAAAATAGCAAGGTGGAGTTAACATCCAGTTCTAGTGGTTTATTTTTCCACTTTTGCCATGTGCAATCAATAAAATACAAATGAAAAAAAAAAGATAAAATCTTTACAACTATACATATAATGTAAACCACATGGATAAGTTTAAACTCTTTCAGCAATATAAAAATCAAAATTATCCTGAAGAAATAAAAAGAATATTTACTATTTAGGAAACTATACTTTCACAATTCGAGTCATCAATTACAGTCCCAAAACTAAATTACATATATCCAACATTTAAGTCAAACTATCGGCATGTTTCGATTAGCTTTATTTGGGATATAAACTACTATGAGACAGAAATTAATTTTACGCAACACAAACATCTCATCTCGGCGTCACCATCAAGGGTCAAAGATTCTTCTCGAAAGCCTTCTATTTAGTTTCATCTCATCTCGGCGTCGATATCAAGGCTTTTCTTATACAAAATAAGACAGCTGTCACATATATTATTAAGTAAGATGGACAAAATTTTTGACCGAAAAAAAAAAAAAGGTGGGCAAAGTTAACAGTAGCAGATAGAAATCTGGTTCTTTCTCAAACTCGATAAGAAAGACAATAGAATGAAGGAGAAAAGGGTTCAAATGAACTTTTGCAGCAACAATGCACTCATGAAAGGTTGGAGCAATTTTTTAAAATGTAAGCAGTTTTTACCACGGATGGAATCACCCACACTAAAAGAAGATGGAATGTGTGTTTGTATAGTTATATAAAATTACTGTTTTACCCTAACTTTCAAATGTAAATAAATTGTGTAAAATTATGTAATAATTGCAAAATTGGAAAATTGAGAATTGTGACCAATTGTATTTAAAATGAATTTTGCAAAATATTCAGTTTACTAAAAGCTTTTTATCCTGATCAATGCCTATATGTTTTAAATTTAATAAGCTAATTCTCATGCTTTTTGTTCATCCTTCTTGAAGATTTTAGTTACAGCTACTATTCTATTGGAAGATAAGATGGAGGATATCACACAGAGTAGGGTCTGGACTGGTAAAGATGCAGCTTCACATGGTTTGGTTGATGCCATCAATGGGCTTGCTCGAGCTATTGCCATAGCAAAATTGATGGCCAATATACCTCACCATATCTAAATGAGAAAAGACTTAGTGTGTACATCAAATACTTGACTACTTATCAAAATGATAGCTTTATTTATTCACTCATCATAATTTATTTATTTATTTGATTACTGGATCTAGCGAATTCATAGCGTTCTAATAAAGTTCAACTCTAAGTAATAAATTAAAAAGTACATTCCCTAACTATCATTTGTGAATAAACTCTAACCCTATGAACTTCTATGCTATCAAACAGTATTTTGATTCTGTGCAAACCGTATAGCAACTTTAACTAAGCAATCACCAAGCAAATGTTGGTTAGCTAGCCTTTAAATATCAAATCTTTTACTACAACTATAATGAAGGTGATCAGTTAGAATGTTTGATTTTCATAAAAGACTGACCAAAATTCACCAAGAGTCCCATTTTAGCCTAAATTATGAGGCTTCAATTGAATTTGAGCCTTCGAGCCAAGCTTTGATTTCGTTAATATTTTGGACTAGCCTCAAAATATGTATACTTTTTCTTGGTTCATTTTACTTATGTTAAATATAATTATTACCATAAGAATCTTATCTCATAAATAATATATTTGCTTTAATAAATTATGGGTGTGTGTGAAGTTTTTTTTCTTTTTGTTTAAATTCTAATTTTTAATTAATGCTTTACTTTGGTCGCTACCCCTTATTCAGGAATTTATATAGCTCAAAATTTGATAAGTAGTTTTACATGAATCATGAAAACTAATTAAAATAAATAAATAATTACAAAACTATAAAAACTCGACAGATATTTTAGTAGCATGATTAGAATTTATTTTCTTAATCAAAATTGTGAATTTCAAAAGATATGATAAATAATAATTTTTTAATTATGACTAGATATGATATATGGTTAACATAAATATTTTATGATTTTAATATATTGAAATATTGTTTTATATTAATATCCAAAAAATAAAAAAGGCATAGTATCATGAGAGAGTGAATTGGAAAGAGTACCTGCGAGGGTGATGGAGAAATGAATGCAGAGGAAAATGAAGAGGTGCAAGAAAGGAGTAGGCATTGCACTTTGGAATGCCAAATTGCTTTGTGAGAGGGGTTGTTCTGCAATGCACCCTATAAAGTAGGGCGCATCACGCACAAAATGAATAACCTAGAGTGTATAGTGCTCTGCCATCCCACATTTTCTTCCCCCTCCCCTATTTTAACTTTTCTTACGCCTAGCTAAGCACTGCACTGCCCATCACCATGCCGCCCAGCTCTGCTATCTCCAATCTTCTCATCGCCATCATTACATCCGCTCTAATTGCTGCATTGTGCCATCGTGTTGGTTCCCAATTGCCGCATTGTGTGCTTGCCGATGCGACGTCAGCAGCAATGCTAGTGGTGGCTCAGTGCGTGAAGGCCATTAGATCCTCTTCTCAGAGCCACCACGTGCACATCAAACAAACTTGCAAGTCATGCAACCGCGTCCTCTTCTCGAAGCCCTTCTTCTCCGCCCTTCTCCACTGGTGCTAGAACCACCTCCTCCGTATCTTCCCCTAAGACCCTTCCATTGCCTTAGCCTTTTTCTTTGACCCCAGATCCTCGCGTGGTGCCCTTCCCCCCCATGCTCTGTAACCCGTAGGTCTACAACCTCTACAACTTCACCGCCATCACGCTCGACCACCACCTCTACGTCCTTGCGGATCCCTATTCGACACTCACTCATTCTTCATCGATCACCCTTCCTCTTCCTCCGCCACCTTCTGCCTCCCGTAGTTTCCCCAGCTTCTAAATGATGAGTTTGTGGTAGGAGTTGGCAGAAAGTCATTCTAGTGAGGCAAGATCGTTGACGGTGATGGCGGTTTGCACAGCGAGATAAAGAAGAGAAAGCGGAGTAAGAAAAAGAAGATAAGTAGCTATATCATTTAACCATATTTTAGGTTTAGGGTTTAGCCACATTTTAGTTCACTTAACCATATTTTTAGGTTCACTTGGCCACATTTTTTAGATGTGGATAAAAGCAAGTCCACAATGCACTGCCATGTCCATCATGAACTAGGCTTTACCCAATGCATGTGGAAGAGGGGTCTTTGAGGGTAGTGGTTTCCCTCTTTCTTTTTAGTCATTTTTTAACTTTGTAGAATGGTGTTGTTTTTAAAAATGATTTGCTAAAACAGAAATTATAGCTAGTTGAAACAATTACCTGCTACGTACTACATTCAAGCCCTGGCATGGAATCATGGGAGAGGTTAGACAACAAACAGTTAATAAATATGAGAGAGGTGTGGTGACTTTTGTACAATTGACCCTTAAACAAAGAGAGAGAAAAGATCCAGTTGATGAGACAAAGTGAGAGTAATATAATAACGATAAAATAGTGAGAAATACTTACATGGTCTGGAAGCACCACGTGTCTATACTCCCGACCAATCATGTAAATATATTTTGTATGAGATTATATGTTAGTAATAGATTCTATATAAAATATACTTACATGATTGATTCGGGAGCACAGCCACGTAGTGCTCCCGGACCATGTCTAAAATAGTCTTGAAAATGTGACCAAATGGAAGTTAAACACCTCCCACAGCCTTATATGGTGTAAAGATTTCACAAATACAAAGAAAATGATCCGAGATTCTAAAATAAAATATTTACCACAAAAACAGTTTTCACACTTTTCACACTTTTCACTTATTTCTGGCTAATTACACGCTGAAATAAGAAAAACCCATGTTGCATCATTCTCGTGCTTTGCTTGTCATTCTCAACTAAAACATTTCAAAGGTATAGTCATAAATTCACACAAGACTTACTCCAGAATAATTTAAATATAGAACAAATAAAACTGACTGTAAATACATTTTCAGGGTGCACTTTAAAGTGCCACAATAACAAGGTGCCCATCTACACAGTGGATGATCGTACATGATCTGCCATTTACCAAACTACGATGACAAAACGATGAGAAAAGGGTAACCCGGTTGGCTTCAAAGTTAATCCATCCTTCCTTTCAATATCCTTTCCTTTACTTTGGTTGGCGTGCTGCAGCAAATAAATGGTAAGGCCCAATGTTGAAAAACAGTCAGATACGGCATAAGAATGAAATAACTCCCCCCCACCGCCTCGCAACAAAAAAAAAAAAAGCTTCTTTTATTGATCGATTTATCCTATACTGCCATTATTGCTAATTTCCTATATCATCCGATAAGGTGGATACATGCAACACGATAGCTTCCAACTTCGACCCTCATTTAACCAACAGTAAATTGTTAACTGTATGCGATATCATCATTAGGAAATTAAGGTTTGACTAGCCATTATTGCGAAATTATTTTCTCTAGACTACGGCAAAGAGTCACATTAACTAGCGGCACGTAGATGTGTAAAGTACATAAAATATCAGTGCTTACAGCTTAGGTCCCAATTTGGTAGCAACAGTATGTGAAAAAACTTACTGCCAACTACTAAGAAACATAGAATTTATACGCTTACACAACATAGACATGTCCACCCCAACCACTTAAACAGTCACGATCCACAGATGATAGCAGTGCTTGGGAGATAGTCTCAAACAACTCCTCTGGTTCCTGTGTCACAGATAAGAAACCAAGGGAACATGAATAAAACACTAGCAACACAAGCAAAAAATAGACATGACTGCATGAATTTGCAAACTCAAAGAAAAAAAAGTGACATAAAAACACAGCAAATTAAACTTTGTCACAAACCATGTCAGGCTTAAACATCGACTCACAAGCACCATAAAGAGACTCAGATGCAGTGCCAGCAACAACAAAATCTTTTGCAAGTTCCCTGCCATACAAGAAAATCAAAAGACACTACTAAATTAGTATCACAGAGACACATACATTCTGTTAATGAAATAGGAATTTCAGAATTCGGATTATTCTAATAATTAAAGGGAAGAATAAATTTCCATAAAATGCATTTTCAGAAAAACATACAATCTTGAAAATTTTCAGATTACAGGATACAAGTCCAAATGGTATCATATGCAATTTATTGCTTCACTGTCAGTGTATGTACATAAACCTTTAATCTATCAGAGTTTACAGCCCTATGGGTGGAGATTACCTTAAATCTCAAACTCCAATGGCGCAAACAATGTTTTTCCAACAAATCAGTAGTTAGAAAAGAAATAAAACATCCAGCACACCAAGTATTTAGCTACAGAAACCAACACCTCTTAGCGATAGTAATGCTACTTTGTTTCACTCAGTAAGAATGATTATTAGGGTATTGAAACTTCAAAATGAAAAAACACTTTTGAAACTTCCACCGCTGTCTGATTTCGGAGAAGCAGGAATAGCACGAACAGATAAAGTTCAGAAAAATTGTTCGGATATGCAGAAGCAAGTGATCCCCAACCTGATGCTAAATGCATAATGTGATGTGAAGTCTAAGATAGAATTAGGACTCAAACGAATGTACATTGCACACAGATATCAGCAAAACACAAACCTTCCTCCCCAAAACATAAGGACACAGATTATACAATAGTTCAACCTACTTTGCTCCAATCGCGTCCATTGTGCAAATGAATGGTATGTCGTCGTCTCCTAATCCAGCAATCACAGGCTGGCAAAAGTACGGACCAAACCTGCAAAGCAAAAGAAAGCATATTTTGTCTCTTACACAGTTTCAAAACAAAATAAAAAATAAAAATTCCACAATAATCATCTGAAATATGCATATAATGTAACTAAAATAAGCATTCAGTTGCTTCGCAACATAACGAATCAGTGACGACAATAACGAATTTGAGATCCACACACACACACAGATACACACACGAATAACGGAACCTTTTCTCGTAGAGGATAGCGGAGACTAAGCTAGCGAAGGTGTGGGGCTTCATGTCCCTCTCTTCGCGGAGGTGGTAGAGCTTGTGACGGAAGAGAAGGCGCTGGCAGAGCGTCTGTGCGTCGGTGGCGAGGCCCGAGAGGCCGATGAAGAGCTTTTCGTGGATCTTTGAGATCCTCTGGAAATCGGTGGCGACGGTCTGGAGCTGAACGCCGAGCCTCCGATCGCTGCCGATGGCGAAGCAGTTCCTCCCAACCATGGCCACCACGGCACTCCCATTGTACTCGAAGATCGACATCGTTCGCTGTTTCCAACCCCTAACGCGATGGAAGAAGACGATAGATAGAGGAAGCAAAAGCGAAACCCCTACTTTGTTTCTGGTTGCTGCCTCTAAATCTGCATTTAAACGAATCGTTTTTTGGTTCCTACTGAGGTTTCTTTTGGCCTAAGCCAACAAGTAACCCACCAGGCAAGGCATCGACAACGATTATTGTATTTTTAGGGGGCAGGTAACTGCAATTCAATTTGTTTTAACAGGTTAAATTCATGTTAAAATTGTGTTTAAATTATGAGAGTAATTAGATTAAAATATGTTTGAATTGAACGTATGATTTATGTAGTTCAATTGATCAGTTTAGATTATTAATTTGTTTTATAAAGTATTACCACCGGAATTTTTAATTTTATATATGCGATTAATTTAGTATAGTGTTAGTGTAACAAATTTTATAGTATCAACGAATTATGTATTGTCAGAATTAAATGTTTTTTAAATATGTATAATGATTATCAAAATGGGCTATTGGTTCATGAGATAAATGTTATGACTTCATGATATAATAATCTTAAAAATAAATACTCATTTTGGTTTATGACAAAAATTTTGGAGGATAAATTAACCCTTTAAAATTTTAAAATTGTTGAATAGTTCTTTATTATTTAAAAAGAAGGGACACATTAATTTTTCTGTATAAATTTTTACTATTAAAAATTTTGTATGAAAAGATTAATATATCCCTATTTTTAAATAATGAGAGATCATTTGAAAACTTTTTAATTTCAAGAGATTAATTTATCGTATAAAATTTTTGTTATGAAACAAAATAAGTATTATTCTAAATTCAATGCCCAATATGCTTAGGCATTGTAATAGGGTGGCAGAGACTACAGCCCATGTTGCTAAGATTCAGGTATAAAAAATGTGGCTAGGTGAGGTACCTTATAAAAATGTGAGCTTTTAACTCATGATATTGCTATTGAATCAATTAGCATATTTCATAAAAAATGGTTTTTTAAGTATGATAATATAAACAACAATTTCTCCCAATGTCTTACTTAAACTCATGGCCTTACTCTAACACAGCTCGCTAGATTTAACACTCACAATTAGGTTAAAAGTTGTAGCTTAATTATGACACAAGTTTAATTTTATTTTTCTAAAATCAAGGGGGTTAACTTACTTAGTTAGTCTTCTATTTATATATTTCTATAATTTGGGTTTAATTTCTAAATTTTTTGTTGATAGTGATCTGTAAATATTTCTGTAATTGCTCAATAAACTCATAAATATATTTTTATTTTGAATTGATACAAGTTTTCTATCTAAACTTTAATCTGAATTTAAAATTTAAAAAAGCTTTATTTCCTCAAATATCTCAAGAGTATCATCTAGTATAAAGAGTTGAACGCATTATAAATGTTATGTATTGCAATGTTAATATGTACTGCAATGTTAAGTCCATCGACCCCTGCATGTGATGTTAGCCAAATAAAAGTAACAAAAGCTTTCTCTTATGTTATGTACTTTTTCTTTATTATTAAAGGCATTTTAATCAGGTATTCATTTATAAAATTATCATTTAATTAGAATTTCTTATATTTAATTTGGATTTTACTAACATATGTTATTCAGTTTTTTTATACGTACGATTATGGTATTCAACTTTGATATTAATTAATACAGAATCAATTCTGACTTAGTTATTTTTGGAATCCATTCATCGTTATTGAGATGTGAAGAGTTTTTTTTTTTGTTTTTTGTTATTTCTTTCTATCCGGTTCTTTGTTTAATTTTTTTTGTGTAAATTTGATGAAACATGTCTAGGGGTTAGGGTACATCTTTCTTAATTTCTCATTTGTACACGTGTTTTCTTCTTGATTAGTGTTATGATGATGAATGTGATTTTAAAGAATCTAATTTTTATACGTTTAAAATTTACATTATCATGACTGTAAGCATGCATCATTAGCTCATTTATTTTGATAACTACTATTTAAAAATGGATGACATGATAAATTGATAGATAAAAAAGATAAATACACATAGTTTTAATTAGTATACAAGAACATCGTTTAAAAAGATTAGTTGAATTAATAAATAACTTTGACTTATTTGAAAATGTTAGTTCAAAAACAAAACAAAAAATTAATTTTTGAAAGAGATTGCGTGATCTTTTTATCCCTGTAATATCACAATCAAATAAAAATTAATCTTATCTATAGTTTAAATTGAAATTGTAATAATCAAACCCTATTCATTCAACAATTCTTAAACTTAGAAGAATCTTTCGGGAGCGTCATTCTATTTCATGCTATATTACAGTTTAAGAATTAAGAATTATTCTGATCACAATTAGTATATATAGTTTCCTATTTCTGAGCAAGCACAAACTAGTTCATTAGGTCATGGCGTCTATGCCATTTACTTTCTCCTGGGAAGTGGTCGCTGCCCCATTGGATGAAGCTGAATTGGAACATTACCAAGCCCTGATAGAAGAGGACTTTGAAGATTATTTTTATATTAGGGTATGTATTAGGCATCAACTATGTTTTACTCAGTCGCGGCCACAACAATCCTCTTAAACATCAGCACCCTTTGACTCTGATCAAGGCGCTAGGACAGCAGGAAATAGAGAACACTTATTTTGGTATGATTGTGCTAGACTGTAAACATTTAGATTTAAGTAAGCTGCTGTCTCACTACAAGAAAATTGTCTAATTATAACCGATTTTTTATCGCAAAATGAGACAAATCGGTCGCAAAAAGTGCTTGCGATCGATTTTGTCGGTTGCATTTAGGTAGGTTGCAATATATTTGCGACTGAATTTTTGCGACCGATTTTGCAATCGATTTTATGACATGCCTAATTTGGTCATTTGTTGACTTTTTTATGACCGATTTTTCTGTCGCAAAATTTGGAATCTGCGACCAATTTTTCGGTCGCAAATATCGAATTTTGAGACCAATTTTCAGTTGATAAATTCAGAATTTGAAATCGATTTTTCAGTCGCAAATATAAATGGTAGCAAAATCGGTCACAAATTTTAAAATAGAAAAAAATGAAAAATCAAAATCTTATCAAATCCAAATTTGATACACTTGAATTTTACAACAGTCTAGAAAATAGCATCTAATAATCCAAAAGCAAAATCAGTTAACATTATATATAACTAAGAATTAGTACCTAAAATTTAAAACATACAAATAAAAATTTAAGTAACAATATATAATCCAAACTATGATAATAAGAAATATAAGTTATCCAACATATACATTACTGTCAATTACATATATCCTAAACACAATATATATAAACTATCACAATATAAAACTACAATAACATATATTGTAGACCAAACTATAAGGTTCTTCTCAATAAATTTTTGGAAAATAAATATTTAGCATACTTTTAACTAGTTTTCGTTTCCATGGTTCTTCAATTCTTTCCATAGAGTCTTCAACTTTCATTGATTCATCATCAACTTCTGTTATATCTTCAACCTTCTTCATTAAATCTTCAACTATTTCTACCGAGTCTTCAATTTCATCTATAAAGTCTTCAACTATTGAGTCTTCCACAAAATCAATTGAGTTTTTAACTTGCTTAATTGAATCTTCCACGATCTCTATATTATCTTCAAGTCTATTCATTTAATCTTCAACAAATTAAACAGATGTTTAATAATCATGAATTTTATATTTATTTAGTATAGGTTAACTTTACATCAATATAATGAAATTGCCAATAACATAACTAATATAATCAACCAACAATACCAAACTACTAATAACATCAAAAAATCAATTTCACAACCTCAACCAATCAATATAATTAACCAATAACATCAAAACTACCATTATTTTTAAAAAAATAGATCTAAAAATTTAAGAAAAAAGAAAAAAGAACAACAATATAAACTCAAACTCAACCAATAACATCAAAAAATCAATTTCATAACCTTAATCAACCAATATAATCAACCAACACCAAAATTGCCATTATTTTTGCAAAAATAGATCTGAAAATTTAAGGAACAAAAAAAAGAACAACAACATAAACTCAAACTCAATCAATAACATAAAAAAATCAACTAACAACATCAACCAATCAATATAACCAACCAACAACACCAAAACTACTATTATTTTCTAAAAGAACAGATCTGCCAATACAAAAAGAAGAGGAACTAAGGAAAGGATGGAAGATAACCAGGATGGACTAGCGGCGGTGGCATGGGTGGACAGCAGCAGTGGTGGAGGCAGCAGCAGCGGTGGGTGGATAGTGGTAGCGACGGCGGCGAGAGTGGAGCGGTGGAAATGGTAGAGAGAGGTGGAGAAAGAGGAGAAGTTAAGGAAGAAGAAGGAAGAAGAAAGGGGTGGAGTGGTGGAGATGGTAGAGAAGTGGGGGAAGGGGAGGGGTTAAGAAAGAAGAAGAAAGAAGAAAAGGGAAAGGAAGAAGAGAGGAAGAAGAATGATTTTGATTTGGGGATTTTGATTTTAAAGATATATCGGTCACAAAATCGGTTGCAAATAAGTAAAATTTTAATTTTGAATTTGATATCATCTCGTGTGATACATTTCTAGTATCCTTGTTAAACAATCACTCTATAGTTATTTTTTTGTCATTAAAATTTCTTATGTTATTTAACGTACTTATAAAATTCTTCATCCCTTGCTTTTCAAGCTATTAATTCTATGGCTTTTTTATTGATAAAAAATAAATAATATTGCATATTAAATTTTCCAATATCTAAGATCTATAATTTGAGTGTTGTAGGATTAAAAATATAATTAATAATAATTTAAATCGCTAATTAAAAACCTAAATTGATATAACTTTATAATGTGTTATAACCTTTAAAGTTCAAATATTTAATTTTAAATCTGGTTTTAATTGCTAATAATTATAATATATATCAATTATTATTCGTGTGATTTATATATTTACATCACCCATGTAATATATGTTTAATATCATTTCAAAGTGTAATTTTTATATTTTCATCACCCCGTGCAATATATTTTTAGTATTACCTATTTGAGATATCTACATTTGATAGAAAACCACTCTATGGCTTTTTTTTTTGTGATTAAAATTCTTTATATTATTTAACGAACTTATAAAATTTCAATCTATGAATAAATTTTAAAGAACTTAAAAAATTATTCATCCTTTGCTTTTTGAGCCATTAATTCAGTGGCATTTTTATTAATAAAAAGTAAATAATATTGTATATTAAAGCTCCTAACATCTAACCTTATATAGATATAAATATACGATATAGATCTATAATTTGAGTGTTGTAAGATTAAAAAAATTAATTAACAATAATTTAAATCGCTAATTACAAAACTGAACTGATATAACTTTACATTATGCTATAAGCTTTAGAGTTAAAATATTTTATTTTAAATTTAATTTTAATTGTTAATAATTATAATATATATTAATTATTATTGGTGCAATTTATATATTTACATCACCCATGTAATTTATATTTAATATCACCTCAAAGTTCAACTTTTATATTTGTATCACTTGTGCAATATATGTTAATTTACACTTTCAATAAAAAATTGGGAGTAATTCTTAAAATAAATATAAACAATTTAATTAATTTAATAAAATAAAATTTGTGCAAGAAATTAATTGAATCATTAAAAACTAATATATTAAACTATGGATATTATAGAGTAAAATTTTTATCTTATTCTTAAAGCATTTAAAATTTCTCTCATCTTTTGAAATTTCGATTTGAAGAGTCAATACAACAGCACTATGAAGCATATTTGACGCATGATTTATTATTAGAATTGAGTAATGTGAGACACTTATTACCCTATATAACTATTATTACATTATCTTCCCAATAAAATATTTGATAGAATGCACGAATTTTTTCATTCGCCCTTTGCTTTAAGTATTATCTATCGTTAGTTACATATTCAAAATTGGAAGAGAGGGTGAAACTATTGCTCTATATTCAAGATGTTGATGCAGAAAAAATTTGTGTGGTTTAGAAGTCTTTGTCAACATCAAGATATTTAATCCTGCAATATACAAATGGCAATTTACAATGTTGAAATGTGCACTATTTTCATCTTGTTTGTTGAAAAGGAAAAAGAAATCGGGCAAGCGAACACAAATTAAAGCTATCAATTTAATTGTAATCTTTTATGGTATCATATAAGGAATTTGCTGATACACATGTTCCAAAAGATGCATTTTATGAAGATCAAAACATGCTAATAAAAATTCGAATTCAAGAAGTACTCTACGAAGATCAACGTTCATAATCCAAGAAATCCTAAATTGAGACACCAAATTGTAAACCAATTTAGGCAAGAGTGAAATTTTCTTTTTCCACTAATCTCATGATATAGAGATAATGAATCAAGTCCTGTTTTTAAATTCTATTTATTAAAACTCATGAATAAAAAGAGACTAAAACTTATTTTAAAAAAAAAGATTTACGATACAAGAGATATTTAAAAGATATTTGAAAGAGATAGAAGAAAGATAATTAGATAAAAGCTTCTCATGGAAGCTTAGGAAGAAATTTCTTCAATAAGCATCTAGGAATCACTTTACTTCTTCAAATTATAAATTGATTTGAATTAAATTTAACCAATTTTAAAAAGAAACTTGAACAGCAGATATGGGAAAACATAACCAACAAATCCAATTACAACATGTGATATAATAAACACTTACAGG
The DNA here is from genome assembly GCA_031439585.1 of Pterocarpus macrocarpus. Classification (NCBI taxonomy): domain Eukaryota; kingdom Viridiplantae; phylum Streptophyta; class Magnoliopsida; order Fabales; family Fabaceae; genus Pterocarpus; species Pterocarpus macrocarpus. Next base: position 10,856,025 of record CM062519.1, read on the forward strand.
AGAAGCTTCTTAGATAAGATCAATAAAAGAAAAATAAAAATAAAAAATTATAATTGGTTGATTGGAATGGTCCAAATTTTGGACGGAAAAATGGATTTAGCACATCCTATCACCTCATTAAGGGTATGTTTATGTTTGTTTGTGTATTTTTCAACAAAAAATTATTTTTTTCATTTTAAAAAATCAGTTTTCATATATTTAGATAAATTTTTAAAAATAATCAGATTATCAAAAAAATTAATTTTCAGTTTTTTTTGAAAAAATTAAAAACAGTAATTACTGAAAAAAATTAATTTTAAGCTTTTTTTTGTTATATATAAAATTTAAATTTTAAAATTTTTTTTAAAAAATCTGAAATAAATGCACCCTAAATCCACTAATATAATATCTTTTTTTTTTTTTTTTTATAGAAATAGTAGGATTTCAAGTTTAATTCAAATTTCATTTATGAAAGATTCGATTCCATTGAAGTGATAAAATTTTTCTTATTCCTTCGAAGCATAATAAATTGATTACTCTTAATTTGTAAATTTTAAACTAATTAATGTAAACTTTAATTGAAACTTGGTTATCAAGAAATCACAGCCTTGTCATCTTAAATACAAAGAAGTACGAGAGAGTGCAATAAATACAGACATTAATAAAATTGAGTAGCCCCAAAGAAACTTAGTACCATTTTGCACTTATGCTCTCACATTATTTATTGAGTTTAATTGGTATGCATTAACAGTATAAAATTATTTTATATTGTCAACCAATAAAAATAGGGGAAAGTGAGAAATTATGATGGATCCCTAATTATAATGGGTAATTATTTGTGCGAATTGGTATTTTTCACTATTTCTATTGGCTGACAGTATAAAATTATTTTACATTGTTAATGCATTTAAATTAAAATCTTATTTATTAATAATTATTCACTTATGTTGTTTCATACTTAACAAAAAAATTACACACAAGAATCTCATAAAATTTATCGCTAAGTCCGAACCAATTTTTAAAAGCAGAAAGGAGGTCCGAAATTGTACCGCCAAACCAAACAGGAATTCTTTAATTATCATTGGACTGAAATATATACGTTTCAAAATATTTGTCCAAAATTAAAAAGCATATAGATTAAGAAAAAAAATTAATTTTGATAGTGATATAAATTTATATAAATGAATAAAATTATCTTTATCTAAAAATAGTGAATTGGTCTAACATATTTTTTAATTGTAATATGATGATGTAGATGATAATTAAATTAAAGATATAATTAAAAAAAATTTAATGTTATATTAATATTAAAAATAAATAAATATTTTAAAATTTTAAAATTTTAAAATTAGACAAATATCCTGATACGGAAAAAGCATGTAAGAATAGCAAACGCCTGTGCTACAGGGATGAGGTCAAGCCACCGATTGAGATGGCGAAATTGTGGGGGTAAAAGAACAAGTTCAATATGATCCTGTACACATAAACAGTAAAAGCCAAGTGTACAATTGGTATTCTTTTTCAAAGGGAAAGCGACCGTGTAGTGGTTTCCACGCCTAGAACAAGATGTATGATACCATTTTAGAATTGAGATCGAAAAAAATGAAGGAAGATTGTTTAAATACTTATAAAAATTATTTATGCTATATTTTTAATTGATACAAGACTCTAATAGAACCAAGGAAAGGCATGTGCAAATTGCAAGGTTGTCCGATGGGGCATGGCATGAGTTAATCCAGGTTGAGGTTGTTGGCTACAAGAAGCATCACTGACGCAAAAGCACTCTTTAATCTTTTCATTTAATTGTATCTGCTGAAGGAAATGCTTAGCTCCTCGCTGCAAGGCATCTAGCCATAGCCCGTGGCTTACCCCAAGCTTGTCATAGGATACTGGGGCATTCCCAACATTTGCACCTTTGTTCATCCGCTTTTGCTGCCCTACCACTAGCCATAGATCCTCATTTAAAACCTTTAATAAGTAAACATCAACACAGTAAGAAATATTAAATAAGATTTGTGTTACTTTCTCTCAGTCATTCACACCCGCTTTCCCACAGATTACACATGTTAATCCATCAAAAGCCAAAACAATTTTGTTTCATTGGGAATGGAATGGTACTCTATTTAATCATGCAAATGCACACCAGGGTTTTCTTAAGGCTAATTATGTTTCCATTTTTGTTAAATGCCTCGTATAACTGTTTTCATGTCATTTTTAAGCTTAGGAAAATGATAGTTGTACGTAAGTCACCTACCCGACACACAAACCAGAAGACAAGAAGAGAGGGGAGGAAGAGAAGCCCCCTGTCTGAGGAAAGGTGAATCCCATGATCCTGTGTGTGCCGGGCATAAGTCAAGGGACTTGCGAATAAATATTAGTGCTCTTAAGCTTAAGTACCCCAAATTTACAACAAAACCTGCTTTGTCCTTTTGAGGGGTATTTTACTTTTTATTTTCTTTTTCCCCTGTTGTTTCCTTCCTAGCCCAAACATCAGTAAACGCGTAATTGATTGAACAAACAATGTGCCTATTCTGCCTCCATAGATATTTCATAAAAGGAATATGCTTGAGCAAAGGAGCAAAATCCAGTGACATTCTGTATCCTGTTTTTGGTTTTGAGCAAAGGAACAAATATGAACAACTATACGCAGTATCTAATAGATTTAAGTCATTTATTAGATAAAGAGACCGGCGAGACTGCCACCAATGAAGAAGATAACAATTCCCTCAAGAACACTCAATTATGAATTTTCTCACTGAATTTGTTCATAACAAAGAGCACACTATACTTAAATCGATTACCAAAGTATGCTCTTGACAGATCGAGAAGATAACTAATGAACCATCCCAAATAATTACATCTAATACAAGATAGAATTATAACTCTACATGCATACGGTGGCCACACAAGGGGCACACGTTATTGGTTTCCAGGCACTTCTTGTGAAACACATGGTTGCAGGGCATTGCCACAAACTCACTCTCTTTGCAGCTACTGCAATCCGTCTTCGCGCCTTCTTCAGATACTGCAACAGCTTCTTTCATTGCAGCAGGCACCATCACATCCCCCTCTCTCTCCTCGTACGGCAGTTCTACTTCCACACAAGCGTAGAGAGCAAAAGTCAACATACGAGGACGACGAACATCGTTGCCTTTGTTCAGTTCTTTGGCATACGAGATAATCCTAGGAGCCAACATGTGTAGCAATTCACTGGGAAAGATATTGTTGGGTATGTTGTCTTGCATAAACCTTTCACCGTCATGAAGGAGCACAGCGCAAGGTACCGTAAATGCAGATGGAGGAAAGAGTGCAGATACCTGGACATTGAAAAAGTCTCCCTTACGCAGAAACTCTCCTTGAATGTCAGGATCAGAGTCTTCGTTAAAGATTTCATAGTAGCATCCAAGCTTTGCAGGCCTCATGATTTTGATGCACGGGCACAAGCACAACAAATGCTAAGAACAAGGTAATGTAGAGGTTGAACAAGTGAAGAAATAGATAGCCTAAACAAAATTAAGATTTGCCGACTTGGTAGCGGTTTCGCAGTAAATCTATGATATTAAGTTAAATTGCGGGAAGTGATTAATTTAGATAAGGAAAACCGGCGTGGAGGTGCATCTTTATTAATTTCCCATTTGTACACGTGATTTCTTCTTAGTGTTACGATGATGAAGGTGATTTTAAAGAATTTAATATAATCTAATTTTTATACATTTAAATTAAATTTGCATTATCATGACGGTAAATATGCATCATGACCCCATTTATTTTGATAACTACTATTTAAAAATGGTTGACATGATAAATTGATATATGGCGATAAGGAAAAAGATAAATACACGTAGCTTTTAATTAGTATACAAGAACATCATTTACAAAGATTAGTTGATTTAATAAATAACTTTGACTTATTTAAAAAGAAGATGTTAGTTCAAAAACTAAAAAAATTATTTTTGTGAGATTGCATGATCTATCTCCTATAATATCGCAATCAAATAAGATTTAGTATCTTATCAATTGTTTAAATGGAAATAGTAATAATCAAACCCTGTGCATTCAACCCTATTTATTACAGTTTAAGAATTCATCTGATCCCAATTATTATAGTTTCCTATTTCTGAGCAAGCACAAACTAGTTCATTAGATCATGACGTCTATGCCATATACTTTCTCTTGGGAAGTGGTCTCAGCCCCATTGGAAGAAGCCGAATTGGAAAATTGTCAAACCCTGATAGAAGAGGACTTTGGAGATTATGTTAACATTAAGGTACGTGTTAGGCATCAACTATGTTTTACTCAGTCTTGGTCAGAACAATCCGCTTCAATATCAGCACCCTTTGATTGGTTTTCATCTCATGACTCGCTGCTCCTACCAAGCCAAGAATTCCTTGAAAACGGTACATTATACATGCAAACGTACTTTCCTAGCGCTGTTATTCCCCATGAGTTAATTCATGCAATGATGCCAAACGTGATAACATACGCCAAAGCTATGGTTCAGAATCGTCGTTCCGGTTTCTATTATGGAAGTCCCCATATTCGTTTGTTCACTTTGGTTTTGGATATTGTTATTCAAAAGTTATACGATGAGCGTGATGATGATATCACCGACATGATCATGAGGGAGTCTATGGAAGAGGTCAAAATGGTTCCCGCATCAGAGACTGCCATTGAGTCCCTTAAGAAAGTGAAGCTTGAAAATGGGGATACAATAGAAAGGTGTAGTATTTGTCTGACGGAGTTTGATGGTGACGAAGACGTTTCATCAATGCCCTGTAAGCATGTGTATCACCAAGAATGTCTCATTCAGTGGCTGAAAACCAGTCATGTGTGTCCTTTGTGTCGCTACCCCATGCCCACTTAGATGAGCAATTGAATTAGACATTGTAATTCGAATTCAAGTTCCTTGATTTTGTGTAGTTTGCTTGTAATTCTTGTGAATATTATGCATTTAATTATGTTTGTATGGAGTTTTTTTTTTGCCGTTTAGAAAAAAAAAAAATTCAAAGCAACTTTCACTAGAAAAGAATTATTTTTATTGAAGAAAAGGTTCATAGGTGCCTTAGGTAAGAATTCTTACTCTTGACTATAATCTTAAATTGAATATAATTATTTCTCTTTCAACAAGTCATTTGAAATCATGGTATAATTATATTCTTATATGATAAAAGTGTAAAAATATTCAAATTCAGAGTCTTAAGTATGTAACTGTATTCAAATTCAAAAAATAGAGCTTTGCCGCCTAAATGATTTTATCTGTCTCAATCAAAATTGCATCTAGTAGCAAGAAATATGTGATTCTAATAAAAAAAATTTAAGTTCATAATTACTTCATGATTTTGTAGTTGATTCTTGTTTAAATTTTTATCAATAAAATATAGATGAATATCTACAATTTAAAAATGGTATGATATGATATATTTTTATGTAAATTACACTGATTTTCTTTGAGGTTAAGTGATATACATATGGTCCCTCTTATTTTGTCATATCTATACTGACATCCCAAAAGCAAAACTCAATATCATGTTTATAAAAGTATTAAGTGTTACATTTCATAAAATACAAAGGTATTAAATGTAATATCACTTAAATTTCAAAGGTGCTTGATGTATATTTCTGTAAATCAAGGATTGTCATGTGTGATATCACTTAATCTCAGGGGAAGTTGGTATAATTTATCGTATATTTTTTATTTCAATTTGAACTCAATTTATTTATTAATACTATGACTATCTTCCGGTTATGTCAAGAGACTTCCCGTCAAGAAAATGAGACTTCCCAAAAGCAACATATGTGATTTACCTAAAAAAAAAAAAAATCCCAAAAGCAAGTCTTTTATTTTACGTGGTTTTGTTGATATACGATTCACAAATTATTTTAGTATTACTGTAATTTCAATTCAATACAGTTTTTAATTAATTTAAGTGAAAGATTATTAATTTGAGTTATAAGAAAAACATGATCAACAATTAAACATCTATAGTTGGATTGCTTCTGTATTTTGAGAAAAAAGGCTGCAGTAAATTTTGTCGAAGTAATAATTTTTTTTTTCACCAAAATCGTTCAAACTAAAAATTATTCCTAAGGAATATTTTTGGGGAGAGAGGAGGAAGGTGGAGGTCAAACACGAGATATTCTAGATTTAAATGAGACATATAAAAAATAATCGCTAGGCTGTGGATTTAACCACTTGTTGAAATAATAATTAAGTGATTCAGGAAAAATTATCATACAACAACAACAACGATCATATCGTATCCTACTGGAATAGAGTTTGTTATGTAAATCAAACAACCCTATCCTGTCGTGGACCAAGAAAAATTATCATATACTTAATTTTAAATAAGCATAATAAATTAATATTTGAGCAATTTGACTTATCATATCATCAAATGATCAAACACATCTTTTGATATCTTATAATTTTAAAAATTTCAGGTTTGACTCAAATTTCATTTATGAGGGATTCGATTCCATTGAAGTGATAAAATTTGTCATATCCCCTCGAAGAATAATAAATTGATTACTCTTATTAATTTCTAAATTTTAAATTAATTACCGTAAATTTTAATCGAAACTTGGTTATCAAGAAATCCCAGCCTTGTCACCTTAAATACGCAGAAGTACGAGAAATTGCAATACACACATAAATTAATAAAACTGAGTAGCGCCAAAGAAACTTAGAACCATCTTTCACTTAAGCTTTCACATTATTATTTATTAATAATTATTCATTTATGTTGTTTCATACTAGACAAAAAATTACACACAAGAATCTCATAAAATTTATCCCTACATTCGAACCAAAAAAGAATTTACTTTCATTAAACATTTTTTAAAAACAAAGAGGTCCGAAACTGTAGCAACAAATAAATCAGGAATTCCTCAATTATCATTGGACTGTGATGTTATATATATATGTCACGAGCAAATGCCTGTGTTACAGGGGTGAGGTTAATCCACCAATTGAGATGGCGAAATTGAGGGGGCAAAAATCAATTCGATCCTGTACACATAAATAGTAAAAGCTAAGTGTACAGTTGGCGTTATTTTACAAAGGGGAAGGGACAGCCTCTGATCAAATATAGAAGTTCCCGGATGGTGTTGTAGGAATGCTTTGAAAGAACCAAGTAAAGGCAATGTGCAAATTGCAAGGTTGTCCAAGGGGGCATGGCATGAGTTAATTTAGGTTGAGGTTGTTGGCTGTAAGAGGCATGACTGACACACACATAAAAAAATTAAAAAGCACTCTCTCTTTAATCTTTCCAATTAATTGTATCTGCTGAAGGGTAGCTGCTTAGCTCCTTGCTCCAAGGCATATCTCCATAGCCTGTACCTTACCCCAAGCTTGTCATAGGATACTGGGGCATTCCAAACGTTTGCACCTTTGTTCATCCGCTCTTGCTGCCCTACCACTAGCCTTAGATCCTCATTTAAAACCTTTAATAAGTAAAAATCAACACAATAAGAAATGTTAAATAAGATTTGGGTATCATCCACACAGATTATACATATTATTCCAACAAAAGCTAAGAACAATTTTGTTTTGCTGGGAATGGAATGGTACTCTATTTAATCATGCAAAAGCACATCAGGGTTTCTTAAGGCTCAGTACGTTCCCATTTTTGTTAAATGCCTCGTATCACTGCTTTCACATCCGCTCTTAGCTTTAGTATTATTAATTTTCTTTTTCCCCTATTGTTTCCTCCTAGCTCAAACATGAGTAAATAGGCATAATTGATTGAACAAACATTGTACCTGTTCTGCAAAATGCCTCCATAGATACTTTATAAAAGGAATATGCTTGAGCAAAGGAGCAAAATCCAGTGACATTCTGTATAGCAATCTTGTTTTTTGTTTTGAGGATGGTAAGCAAACATGAAGTTGGTGCAGATGCGTAGCACACTGATTGGTGTTTTGTCCCTCCAATTTACCAGGCTTTGAAATTCCAATGGTCGATAGAACCATGCAAGGTGGCCGGAACTCCATATCAATTGGATAGGGGTCCCAGTATCCCTGTAGGCCAGATGCAGGTGTCAAAAATTTCACTAAGCTGCAAGTTCAAATTCATGCAAAGAGACTGAGTGAGCGAGAGACATGTATTTGTTTTCAGCAGATAAAGCTAAGACCAAATACCAGGATGACCGTACGACACAACGACTACATGATGACATTAGAGATCCATTAACCTAAAAAAATATGTTGAAAATCAATTTAATCAATTGAATCCTGTGCATGGCAGAATACCCACTGTACTCATATGTTTTATGTCCTCGATTGTTTAAGAAGTGTCTTTTACAAACTAGAAAATTCGAGAAATTGTTTTTGTTTGCGAGGGGGAGGTTACAGTTTGGAATGAACTTACTACCACATACCAAGTTATTTAGATCACTTCATCAAGTGCAATATGCACTTTTTTTAAAAAAACGTTAAATGCCTATTTTGAATGACAAATGGCTTTCAGTTTTCAGGGTATTACGAAACACACCTGGGAACACTCCATCCCTTAGCAAAAGTTGAAGAGTGAGTAAAAGGGGCATGTGCAAGATCCAAAAGGTTGTCCAAAAGTAACCCATGTTCAATTGGAAGTTCCAGGACAATCTGTCACATGCAAAGAGCCACCAATTAAGTAAATGCAGCATTTTATATGAATCATATAATTGAAATCCTTGACCATTCACATATGCTTTCATAACATACCTCAGCATGGACTTCAAACCCAGAAGGAGGTAGTAAAGATGGAAGCGTGGCTGTTGGGGGATCATTGCCAGGCCAAATCCAGATCATCCCCTCTTTTTCAAAACAAGGCAATGATTTTATCTTCACATTTAGCAGCCGAGTAGATGGCATTTTCTCACATTTTCCATTAGTATTATATTCCCAGCCTAATATCCAACCATTACAAATTTTCAGTATGTAAGTTTCAGCGCACATCTGCGTCTGTGTGTCCGGAAATGTGGCAAATACATATTTGAACAAGTGCATATAACTTATTGTAATGATATAATCATGTTATTGAAGCAGAAATTTACTGAAGAATCAGCATTCAGTGATTTCTAACCATGGTAGGGGCATTGGATACGGCCCTCATTTACAGAACCAAGGTGCAGAGGACATGCTCTGTGTGCACAGGTATTCTGGACGCATCCAGGCTTCCCATCTTTCCCTCTAAAGATAACCCATGGTTCCTCAAAACATTCTATTGGGATCTGAAATTTAAAAGGATTAACATGCTTATGAGAATTCACATTCAGAGAAAAGTAACTTGCATAAAATCATAACTTCCTACAGGACTGTCCCTGACATGGAATCCCATCACCCAAAGAAATTGAAAAATGAAGGAAGATAAAAAGAAAAGATAGATAGGAGAAACTTAAAAATTGCCGAACATTTTCATTTGCAACCAAGTCAAAATGAGCCACAAAAAGGCATTATAGTAGCCTCGTACAAAAGCAACTTGGGTACAGTCAAATGAGTAGAGATTAAAGTAGAGAGCTTAAGCACAATTCCCTTGTATGTAAAGTGGAAAAAAGTAGAAAAAAGGTGGAAAAAAAAAAGTAGATAATGATCTGGAACATTTTTTGATTGATATTACTTTTTCCCACTATTTTTTAACGTAAAAAGTGGAAAAAAGAAATATCAATCAAGAAATGTTCAGAATAATTATCTGTTTGTTATTTGATGAAAGACAATATCACACTGTCACGCCATAACAGCCTTCCAGTAGATTCAAAAGGATTGAGGTCGATGACAGAAATAAAGTAGGTGTATGACATAAAGAATAACAGATATGGACATACCATTCTATCATCCTTCAAGTCAGTAGAGAAAGCTACAGGATACCAGAAATTTTTCATTTGGGGATGGTATGACTGAACTGGACCTGATACTTCCAAGCTTTTCCTTGGCAGTCTTCTTTTTTCACTATCTATAGATTTAGCAGAAGTACTGGGAGAAGAGGATGTCTGGAAAGCTTCAGTTCTGCTTGTGTCTTGCAAAAGCCTATCATTTACCAATTCTTCCATGTAAGCTAGTTTATCTAAAGCAGTGGAAACCCTTGCCTCAGATATATGGACCTGCAGTTGTTCAGAAGCAACATGAATAAAGTCACTGATTAATAAATTATGTACAAGTTCCTGCCAAATTGGACGAATCTAATACGTCTCAGCTTCATGTTCTGCTGATCACAGCTACTAACAATCAGTACCTGTCTGTGTGCTTGAGCTAATTCTTCCTGCAACTCTGCTAGCTCCTTTTTCATGGTGCCAATGGACTTATAATCCCGAGCTAGAGGATTAAGAACCTCCACCACCTACACCCATCATATTTGGAGTATAAGTACTCAAAATTCACAAAAACTAGACCTTGACAAACATGATATAAAAAATCATTAAAGGATTGGACAGGATTATATATAATAATTAATAACTGAAATCAGTACTTGAAACCTTTTCGTGGAGAAGCATGATGGTAAGCACATCCTGCCGAGCTCGCCAATCACAATACTGAATATCATATCTTGCCACTTCTAAGGCTTGATATACATCCAAAAACTTTCCTTTATACTGTGGGACTTTAGATCTCGGATCCTCCACATCAAAGAGAGCACCCCATGCATTCTTCTTCTCTTCCTCTTCTCCAAATACAGCAAACACTCTAAATCGACCTTTCAAATCCTGAAATTTGACAAACCCACAACAATGTAAGCTACAGAGTACTGACCATGAATTACTACTTCAGCTCAAAAATGGACCAGAAAATAATAGCCTATAAAACATAAATTTATTAGACTGCTTGATATATTAACTGATCATAGCTGGACTTGTAATGGCTAATGAGCCCCATAAGTATTTAGAAATAGAAATGAAACCTTACAAGAAAGAGCGTAAATTGATGCCAAGCATTATGCTACCAACAAGCCACAGCCACAACTAAGTTAAAAGATAAACACGTTATGCTAAATTTTCATCTTCAACTAAACTGCACCCCAAAATACATATAAGGAAAGAAATTCACCCACCTAAAATTCTCGTAAATTTTTTTTTTTGTCTCGATGGAACTACCAGTATCTAAACGCTATTACTAGTTACTCAATTAATCCAGCCCAACCTAAAAGAGATCCCTGAAGAGGGTAAAGGACTTTCAACGAGGATTTTTTCCATACTAAAGGCTCGAATCCAAGATTTCTGATTAAGCGATCAAAACACTTGCTACCTTGACCAATCTTAGGTTGGTGCCTAAGCTTCTTGTAAAGTAAACTAGTTTATTGTTTGAATTAACTTATTTGAGTTTAAAGTAGCTTATAATAAACATTTTCCTAAGCTAGCTTTTTAAAAAAAAAAACAATTATTTTTACGAAATAATCTGTTGCCGCATCTATCAAGCACTCACATCGCATGGTTTCAGTTCAGCAGAAAAACCAATAACAACACAATTACACAAATCCTCCTCCGCGCCTAAACACCATTAGAAACCAAATTTAAGTCAATTTCAAATCAGTTTGACTTTGACTTCAAAATAAAAGAGAACCTTTTTGGCGTCAAGCTTGGATGATCTACCGGATGAGAATGGCAGAGAGAGAAGTGCAGCGGTTGCTATGGCGTTCATGGCTGTCGGAAGCTGACAGTCTCTCTGTGGGAGTGAGGAAAGAGAGAGAAGAAACGTGGGGAAAGTTGTTTTGTTTTGAGGATTTTGTTGATAAGAGGATGGCGTTCCGCGCGATCTCGGTTGGCCTTCTGAGGGACGCCACGTGGAAGAGCGTGGACTCCTTGGTGTGACACGTGGCAATTCTCCTTCCACATGCCGTTTAGAGCTCTCAGAGTATCTTTCCAACAGTGGGGTCCTGAGTCCTGACACGTTGCCAACTCGGATACGGGAACATCTCTTCTATATCCTCTTCGTGTTCGGAACTTTGTCGTTATAAAAGATTTGGATTTTTTTTTTTTGGGCGGGGGTTTAAAAGAGTGCAAAAGATTTTGATTTTCTTACAACACTATAATATTAATTCTTAAAGTTTTAAAAATAGAAAATTTTGAAATTTCTAACGCATTTAATATATTAAAAAATTAAAAATTTTATTTGTTCAATTAAAACTTTTCACTTTTAAAATCGTAGCAAAACCTTAATATTTTTTTTAACGTAAGTAAACTCTGATTTTAAGAAAAGATTCAAATTTTAAGGTCATTATATGTTAGAGAGAATTTTATTTAATTATCATTTCAAACTTAAAATTACATGAGAAATCCAAAAACCACAAAAAATACCTAAATTATATATAACAAAAAAATATAATAATATAAAAGATTTTAAAAGATTTCAAAATGATTATTGTCTTCAATTATAAATATAATATTACTATATTTTTTTTTCTAATCTACTAATATTTAAACATTTATTAAACTCCCATTAATCAGGATTGAATTAAGCATAGTAACTAGTAAAATTTCTCCATTTTCAAAAATCAAATTCAAAATCTTACTTTTAAAAAAAATAAGTGACAACTCACTTACTATAACCAACTATTAGTTCTACTATACAATTTTGATTTTTTTTTTGGATGAATATACTTCATATATTGAAATTAAAGATCCAATGTTACAAGGTTTCTAATGTAACTTGGGATTTCACCTACCTATAATCTAGTCCCAACCAATTTTGCTGAGTGGGTATACAATTTTGATTGTCATGAATATTGATTTTAAAATGAAAAATTAAACATATCTTTTATGTATTAATTTGATAACTTTTTAGAAGGTGAAACGATCCGTACTTCTAGAATTAATTGAGCATTTTGTACTGTTCTAGAATTATTATCATCAATTAGTTAATTAATCATTTATGGATTTATACGTAATAGTAAATATATTTTATTATATACTTATAAATTTAACGATAAACGTATTAAAATAATATTTTTTTGATTATTTGAAAATATTAAGATAAATTAATTGAATTAAATATTTTTATTTTGTAATTATAATTTTTAGATACTTATCAATTTTTATTATATAATAATTCTAATTTATTTTAAATATTATCAATTAATTAATTTCTTATCTTATTAAAATGAAAATATAAAAAAAAAATTGATAAATAAGTTTTTCTTATCAAGATCACAGGTATTCTATAAAAGAAGGCAATATACTTGAGTTTGATAGAACCTCTATAGGCAATTAAAACTCTTCCCTTAAAGTTTTAACATAACTGCATACTTAGAATTCAAAACCATAATATCTGATTAAGTTAAAACAACTCCATCCATCTAACTTATGCGTTTATTAATAGGAATTAATAAATTACTCAGCATGAGCTAGTGGCCCAATGGTAACTCACAAAGGGTATGGATGATCATTCAAGCCGCATAAAAGTTAGATAATAACCACCAATAAAATTAAGATAGGTTACTTGGTAAAATTTTGTATATGAAATTTTTGTATTATTTAGTTTTGAATTTAATTTGTATACATTTTTATTGTAAAAAAATTTTACATAGATATTTAATCATGTATTATCACATCAGTAAAAGTATTTGATTCAATCATTTATTATCTTAAAAATTATATAAATATAAGCATCCAATTGAATGATAGTAAAAAATTCTTTTACATTATCAGTATGTCAAAATTAATCTAATTAGTTTTTTTCTTGATAAATCATAATAGCTGTCAATTTATTAATATTTTAATTAACATCAATTTAGCATTAATTTTTTAATCTTAAAAATTCACAAAAGATAATTTTCAACTTAATTAACATCTGGTTGTGGTGATGTGTTGGTAGAGGATTTAGCTGGTGTATCGCTAATGCGATCTGTTGTCTGTTAGGGGCTATAGCCCCTCCAATACACAAAATAATAATAATAATAAAGTGAATAATAATTACAAAAATTTTTTTGTCAACAATAACAATTATAAATGGTTTTTTTTTTTTGGGTCGTGAATAACGATTATAAATTGTAAACGAGCCTTATTAAATCCATTTAGACATGGGCCTATGCCCCAGCCCATCATTCATGGGCTTGAAATCTATGAATCGAAGCTCACAACCAAAAATCTTGAAATCTACACGACCAAAAACAAAAACAAGAAATCTACAGTGACCCAAAAAATTATAAAACGTTAAATCTACGCAGGCGTGAACAAAAAGCCAAGCGTGAAGTCTACGAACCAAACCCTAGGGCGAATGCCTATATAATGATTGGAGGTACAAGTGTTGTCCAAATTTAAAAAAAAGGTGCAAGTGTCGTCCAACCATAAGATTGTTGTGTTGTGGGGTCGGTCTTATGTTTTTCAGTTTTCTTTACTACTTATGCTTTCAGTTTTCTTAAGTTTCTTTAACTGATATTGTTAAAATAATTCTTGGATCAAAGACATTCGTTGAATCTTATTTATTAAATATTTTATATAATATTTTTTATATAATAAAATAAATATTAATAAATTTTTTTTATAAACAGGATAAGGAACATATTACAACTAACCATCAACTACATACTCGCGATATCAAATTTGACTTCTTGATTGGACTTCGATGAAACCAAATTTGCGACATCAAATTAAGCAGTGTCACTCGTCTTAATTTGATTCTTCTTCATCTTTGCGGCCCTTTATCCCTGCTACATCTTTTCTCTTCCCAGTCTTCTTTATTTTTTCTTTGTTTTCTTTTACTGATCTTTGAAACCAGCAGACTTCAAACTGTGTTTGGCACGAATTTTCTGAGGCAATTTCACAGTAACTGTGACTTCCTTAAACTACGGTGCTGGAATCAAGAACGTACAAGTCAATGAGTGCTAATGTTTTGTATTTTTGGACTAATATTATTTCAGTCTTGATTAATCAAGTACATTCAATCTTGGTCAATGAGCGCTAATGGAACTGCAAGATTAATTCTTGATTCATTAATCAGAAATAAGGAACATTATGACAGAAGGCAAAACTTCCATCTGTGAAGATCCCCTGGTTAATGTTGGATACTGCATTACTATATCAAGTAGCTTGACAAATTCGTATGCCAAATTTTAACTAATTTTCTACGTGGATTGATAGTGCTACTGAGAAAAGAGGCGAGAAAATCCTCAAAGAAGGTTAAGGAAAATGATGGAATGATGAACTTAACCTTCTTCATAACCATTAACAATTAACAACTTCCTTGGTATCTTAGGGCTTCAAACAAAGTCTATATATTGCGGTTTTATGTTCATACTTCATAGTCATGATACTAGAGTATATTTTTTGAATTTGATTTAGATGGACTCTTAAAAATGTTAATTATTAGTTGTGTATTCTATCTGAGAGTTTCCCTACTACAGCTTCTGCATGCATTTTGGTGATGTTTAAGATCCCTATCTAATCTCCTTGAAAGTGAGCAGTGGCTGAAAAAGAATTCAAGAAAACATTCATAAGTCTCCACGTATTCGAGTGTAGTAATATAGTTATAACTTCAATATAAGCATATGATGACATTACTTTTTTTTTTTTTTTCCCTTTTGATAATCCACGACATAGAAGCTTGTCTTTGAACTTTTCTTAACCGTGAGTTATCTAAACAAGACATCATATGCCTGAAAGGAAGATTGCATTCTTGCCAGCAGCTTTGGAGATAGTGCTAGCAAAGGAGACAAGGCAACTGCATCATTAGATGCAACTTTATGAGGTATCCAATTTATTAAAATGCAGGTATGAGTGTTACGCTTTCTATGGCTCCTCTGATTCTACACCAGCAGGGCTCATTCCTCCAACAAATTCTCCTATTCGGGACATAATTAAGTTCAAAATCTTATGCTTTTTACTAGCTGCCAATTATCTTCAGAAACATGACCAATAGGAGGATATGATGGAGTCATTTTAAAATATCTAGAAGGAAAATGAACGAGGTTTGAGACTTATCAATGATGTGCAGTTGTCTACAAGCCATTGTAAAGAAATTACTATGCGGGAGCTCATAGGGGTAATTGTTGCAATTGTGGTCCTAATTACATTGGTTGTGCTGCTTTTGACCGGGGGTATTTTTTTATTAAGTAAAAGAGTAGGGAAGAAGCATGAATCTGTATTAGACCAACAATGGAAGAAGCATATGTTGACGCTTTTTTTTTTTGGTTTGGTTCATTTTCGTACGTTCAGCTATTGTAATTTTATTTCATAGACATACAATTTTTTCATTTTATTTTTGTTGCAACTTATCACCACCATGGAATCCATGAAATTTGATTCCATTACAAGATATGATATACAAGGTAGGTGAGGGTGGATTTGGTGAGATACACAAGGTATGATTTTAGCATACATTATATTTCTTGTTAACAGAAAAATTGTACCAATCGGCAAATATACTATTTATTTTTACATGCAAAATTTAGGGCTTGCTTTCAAGCAGATAAAAAAATGACCGTTGAGAGATTCTCTAAAAGTTCTAGACAGGAAGGATAAGATTGAAGTAGAGCTCCTAAGCTTCAATGTAGACATTTAGGCTTTCTGGATTTTTTTTGGAAGGAGAAGAGAATATACTCACAAATATTAGGGTGCCTCATTTTAAGTAAACGTAGCATTTAGGTGCTTCATTTTAGGGTCCACAAGTATTAGATGCATCATTTTGTGAAAGAGAAGAGGTATTTGAGCGCAAAATTTTAGGACACATACGAGGACAAATGGACAACGTCAAAACTGAATGAAAAAATATGTACAGTAAATTACATGAGAAACCAGTTTGAGACCGGTTATTTGGACCCCAAAAAAGCAAGGTGTCAATGGATATATACAACAATCCATAGTCAAAACTCAATTTTATTTATTTTTAATTTTTTTAAAATTTTTTTTATATCAAATCCATCGATTGTCGGTGACTATCTCGCCACAACCAATGTACAATTAAAGTTTCTGAGTTTAAAAATATGATAGGCAGCATATGTGTGTGGAAGACTTGTGTCAAAATATTATTTCAATTTTATGAGCTATCAAATTTATTAAATAATAATTTACCAAGATAACACTAGATGCAACGTTAAAATTAAATTCATTTTTGTTATCCTATCTAAACCTTTGGTGTTTCAAATTAATTCGTTAAAGAAAACAACTCTGGCGTGGCAAGTAAGTGAGGATATGTTTCGTTTAATTTTTAAAAAATTATTTTTGAAATAAGGTCTTTTAATTTTTTTTTAAGAAATTATTTTTAAAAGAATAATTTTTATTTGAATAGAATAAAATAAAATTACTTTTAAAAATATAATTATCAAAAAGGATATAATGTGATAGTTGGGGATGTGTAAATAAGGGTAGTTCTATAATTTTACTTGACAAAATACTCATTTTGGTCCCTGACGAAAATTTTGGGGATAAATTAGTCGTTCAAAATTTTAAAGTTCACAAGTAATTCCTCATCATTCAAAAAAAGGGACGTATTAGTCTCTCCATATAGAATTTATATAGATTTTTTGACAGTACGGATTTGTACGTATTCTATACGAAAATGACTAATATGTTCTCTTTTTTTAAATGGTGAAAAAATACTTATAAATTTTTAAATTTTGAAGAACTAATTTATTTTTCAAAATTTTTGTCAAAAATCAAAATGAATATTTTATTATTTTATTTTCTTATTTTCTTTTTTCAGAATAAAAAATAAATCAAAGGCCACTTTTATTAAAAGGTCTTCTTTTTAACGTAAAATGATATTTTAAAATAAAAAAATTAAACCAATCACAATAACATAGTTTGTATTAAACCAATCACAATAACATTATGTACAAACTATGTTTACTACTGGTAAAAGGTTTTCTACCTCTAGAGTAATTCAAACGGGCAATAAAATGGCGAGCAAACAGTTCATAACAAAAGTCGGAGTAATATTTCAGCTTTCTTTTGGGAGAGTTTCTTTTTCATTTCTACGTGTAAAAAAATAAAAAAAATAGAAATTGATACAAATATAAAACAAGAAAAAAAAATTGTGAATGTATGTTACTGTAGCTAGCGCGAGTGCGTGACTTAGAATTAGACATGGGAGTCGGTAAAAGCAAAAATCAAAAGATAAAAATGCAAGCAATTGCTTGGATTGGATGCGAATAAGAGAGTATGTGGTAATGCATCGGAGTGAGGAGCAGAGAGGAAGAGGCGGCGATGGGTATAGGAGGGCTCAACATGGTTGAGAATTTTTTCTTCGGCACTCTGATTGTGTGGCTTGTCTCCGTTTGTTTGCAGATAGTGTTCAACAACCGCAGGGAGCTTCTGTACATCGTGGCCGGTTCCTTCTTCTACCAGACCTCTAACTGCATCATCCGGTTCTTGTTCTGCAGAGGCAGAGGCAGAGGCAGAGACTCTCTGTTCGTCAACACCTCCGTCTCTCTTCTCCATTCCACCGTCACCTCCGCTTCAGGTTCCGGCTATCTCTCATTTCTAATTCCATAATCATTTTTATTTTTTGTAATTTACTGTTTCATTAGTGGAATTAAGTCCTATAACAGCTGTATATAAGTAGTAACAACCAGGTCTTTTTCCCGCCAAATGAACGGGGCTTGCTGCTTGAATTGAATTCTAGTATTATCTATCGTATATCTATGAACAGCCAATCCTTCTTTGTTAATGCACATATTGATTCCTAATCTTAATTATCCATCTAGATATGGTATGCAGACTCATGCATTGCAGCATGTAAATGATTGCAGCTCACCACCTAGCATTCTAGCGGGTCTAATTGTGGTTTGGAAAACTTTCCCAGTTTCCCTTCATTTTTAAAAGCGCTCTGTAGTATTAGTTGCACACTATGAAGCGCAGAGACACCAATTTGATGGTGTGTCCGCGTGTCTAACACAAGTGAGACACCGATGCAATACCAGTACGACATATGTCCGACACGCGGTCTTATATGTCTCATTTAAAAAATATTATCTTTCGGCTCGGACACACATCGAACACGAGCTTGGACATGGCTTGGACACGCATCGGACATGGCTCGGACATGCATCATCCTTAATTCCATAAGAAAAAAATTCTCTAAAACGAGCTTGTCTCTAAAGTGAGAAAGGAAGGGGTTCACCCGTAAATCAACAAAGTGCATTATGTGTGGACCTTGAGAGCATTTCTCCAAAACTCCAACTTAGCATTCACTCTCTTGTTTTCTCCTTCCGAATGACATCTTTAGCATACCTTGTGAGTTTATCATTGACAAGTTAGAAAAGGTATGATTGTAATGTTGACACTTGAATCTTGACACAACCGTATTTGTATTGGAAACTCTTCACATACCCTTCTTGCCCAAACATTTGTTACTACTTCATCATACATATCAACGATATTGTTGATCGGTTGAGCATGTGCTATACAATTTCCCGTACGTTGCAAAACACTCCTTCTCTTTAGGAACTCTATTCTAGGCTTTTTCATGATCCATATGGACCATATCTGAAGATCTTATTTTCAATGGTGATACTGCTCTAAGAGCATTGTCAACAGATGGATTGACTCAGCACTCGGTCTTCTTTAACCTCCGTTCTATCAGTGGCTCCTTCGTTCATTATACAAGTATTGAAACAAAAAAGATTTTGTAACTCCGGGAAAACCATTGAGATATTACATTTAAGAGAAACTTCCTGATATTTCACTTGCTCTTTCTTATTGTGAAACATAGAGACAATTGCAGGCAAGTGAGGGAAAAATTAAAGATGCAGAGCTTAGAGATATTAGATGAAATTAAAAAACTATATATATTTATATGAACTATAGCTCAGTGATAGCAATTTCAATAATTTAAGCTTTGGTTTGAATTTAGACCTGTTTCTTTATACAAAAAGTTATGCATCAGCTTCTTCTGATTCATGGCCTAAATGGTCAGTTCAGCCTCTTTTTGTTGCTAGTTAGTGGAGAAGAAAGAGACAAATATTTTGGAGAGCTATCATTCTCTGCAATTGTGATGAGCGGTGCTAGTAGAGAACCAGTGGTAATTTACCTGACTAGTTGAATCTAAATAATTCTTGGGCAAAATCAGTTAAGGTTAGGTTTCAGAAAAGAAGCCGGTCATGACCGAATTTGTTTCTTTCCCAGAGAATACATGGCCAATTTAGAGACAATGTTTCTCAAAAATTTTGAGACTTGAGACTCATTACTTACAAAAAGTACACAAATAATTCAAGGGAGCCTTTTGGATAATCTGCTGTAGTCAAGCATTTCAGTAGTCTTATTTTGTAATGGGCTAGGAATCATTAATATACTGTTATTTCTTTGTCTACACTGGTTGGTGTCCTATTGCTAAAATTCCTTTCTGTTAGATTGCACATGATTCCCTTAGACACAGTCATTTTTTACATTTTTCTTCTTTCTCTTCTCATTGGTGTCCTGTCTTTTGCAGTGATCTTTATCTTGTTCAGACAGTTGTTAAGTAATGGGTCGAGTGGAATGTTTGACCACTCACAGTTGGTTGAACATACTTGGCCATGGGCATTTGAAGCATTGTGCCTTTCATGTGGTTACTTTGCATATGATCAATGGGATATGCTTCATTATCACTTATATAATGGTTGGATCCCTTCTATCCTTGTGCATCATCTTGTTCTCCTCATTTGCTTCACTCTTGCTTTGTATCGAAATGTTACCATCAACTATCTTATTCTCACTCTAATTTGTGAGGTAAGCTTCATTGATTTTGAAACTCCCATTTTTAAATATAATTACCCCCCCCCCCCCCGCTCCTTCTTTTCTGATGTGTGTGCGCTGTTTTAAACTAACAACGACTTTCTGTGATGGTACAGCTGCATTCCATCTTTCTGCATGTGAGGAAAGTGAGACGGATGGCTGGTTTACGCAATGCAAAGAGCATTTATGTTAAGCTAGAATGGTTTCTTAATTGGTTCACCTTCTTTGTGGCAAGGCTTACACCTCACATTCTCATCACAGCCAAGCTCATCCGAGATGCTCACAAATTTGGAAGGGGTATGGAGCTACCACTGGCTCTTTTTGGCATGGCTGGGATGAATATGCTGAATGTTGGTCTAGGCCTTGATCTCTTTAAAGCGTTTAAGAGAGAGAGCATGTCCCAGCAGACTAAACATCACCACCATCGTGAATGAGAAAGAATAGATAAGCATAATGATACTGCGTACTTATTATTGATTTCTTTGGGAAAATGTTTATAAAGACTCGAATTTATGGTGAACCCTATATATTGGCAATATATCAACTAGTGATTTTATAATATTCATATATTTATAAATTTAAATTATGTTTTGATTTTTGAATGGTTGATATGCTGCCATGTGTAGGGTTGCCATGGATCCGAAACTATTGTAACATTAGTCATTTCTTTGTACTAGCACAAAGTCGACCCTCCACCTTTACCAAAAGAGAAAAAACTTGTTATATTCATGGTGAGTGGTGATGTATATTAGTTCCAGTCTCGTTTTCTAAAATACTACACAAACTGATTATTTATAATCTGCACTCTACAAGTTATTTTGAAGCACGTATCTATAATTTAGTCATTTATTTCCCCCAGCCTTTGTACTTAAAATCTCTCTCATTATTCCGAACCAAATTACAAGGGGAATTTTAAAGGTTTTTCAGCCCACTCGAGTGTGAACACGCATGAAAGCACTGTAGTTGTCAAAGTCAAAGAAGAATGCCCAACCAAAAAAAAAAAAAAAAAAACAACGCTCAAAAAAGAATGTGAATGTAATTTTATTAAAACTCATGAGGTTGGCGTAAGACTCTGAAAGGAAGTATCTTTAAAAATATGAATTTATAATATGTAGTATTTACGTACGTTAACCTGTTTTAGCAAAGTTATGTTGACATGGCTCATTATTCGTTGCAGACTAGAATACAGCAGCGGTGTGATTGATATCCACTGCGTTGGTAACAATATGGAAATTTCAAAACCATCACCGTCATCGCGGGGGGTGGTGGCGCAGTTGGCTAGCGCGTAGGTCTCATAGCTTCTGAGAAATCCTGAGGTCGAGAGTTCGAGCCTCTCTCACCCCAAAGTTCCAAATTTTTATGCTTCAGATACCTTACACAAGGTAAGAAGAAGGATTGTACGGTATAATAGTACTCAGAGCACTCAGAAGTAAGAAAAAGCATAGAATCTTTCAAATATATTCTTATCGCCACCGACAGATTAGCAGAGCCACAAAAATTTTTACAACTGCAGAAATAAATGACTTCGAGTTAGAGTTAGTTCTCTATATCGTCACTGAATTTCTAGTCATATCACTTTCAGTTTGAGGGGAAAAAATAATTTTCAAAGCCATTTAGGCTCTTCCCGGAACTGATATGATTTGGCAAGGTGGTTGATGAAGACAATGAAGGTGGGGAGCTTTCTTCCATTTTAGTTAAGGATGGACCAGAGCTCTCTTATCAAGCAACCTTGAAGAACTGGAATCTCTTTCAGGTGATTATGTGTCATTTGAATGCAACTTGCACATCTCCCCACCAGCTCTATCAATGAGTGATGATGGACTTGCAGCGAACTCTGGAATGCTGGCAGTGTCAATGCGGAAATCTTCTATTGTGGTAGGGAATTTAATTGATTTCCCAAAGCTGCTATTGTTTGTTGGCACTCAGCCAGCTTTCCTGCAGCTAGTGCTAGGTCCTCCTGGCATAGAACATGTCACATGCATTAAATGAATTGTGTAAAATGTGTATGACTAACTCCTCTCTACTGTGTAAATCATATCTATTTGGGACATCCAAAATAGGTGTCAATGATGACCAACCTGTTTTATCTTCATGTCACCGTATGAGCTAGCTATTGACAACAGTTTCTCACCCTGCTTCCTCCTTTCTAGCTCTTCCTCCAGTTCCTTACACTTGCATGCGATTTCAACTGATATTGCCCTTTCCTTGTCAACCTCTGCTTCCAGTAAGTGAACTTTTGCAGTTATTGATTGAGCCTCTGCCTCCATGCTCATTAGTTGATTTTTCATCATTTGCTCTGACTTGTTGGCATTTTCTAGCTCTCTTTGCAACTCCTCCAACTTTGTTTCTGCCTCTTTCAGCTGAAGTTGTGACGCCTGAACACGCTCTTTGCTTTTCATCAGAGCTCTCTCCAGTTCAGATTCATCTGCTTTCATCTTCTCTAACTTCTCTTTTAGTTCATGCATTTGATGATTCATAATGTCAAATTCGTCTCTGAGGGAGCTTTCTCCATTAATGCTTTGATCAGTAACAGCTGACTCCTGGATGAAGCTTTCAGCTGTAGTGTCAGGCAATGCAGCAAGCCGTTCCATTTCTAGAAAATCGTCCATGAGATCAATTTTGACAGAACTGGATGGAATTTGTCTGCACTTTTCATTCTTGAACTGATCAAGCTCAGCAATTAGTGCAGTTGCCCATGAATCGGAACTTGGCTCACACTTGTCTGGCTCTGAGCCAATCTTCCTGCTGGTGTCAATCTCAACTGCATTTAGCCTCTCCCCACTGTCTGATTGACTATCTGTGAGAGATTCAGCACAAAATGAGGATGATGTAATGGATTTATGATCATTAACCATGGAAGCTCTACAAGCCATGCTTTTCAGTTTCCGGCATTCGGCCTCAAGCTTAACCACTTTATTGATGCTTTCTAAATGTTGCTTGCTAGCTGTTTCAGCTGCTTGTGTGCTTAAATCCCTCTCTATTGTCCTTATTTCCAACTCTTCTGATTGAGCTAGGAGTTCATGCTTGAGTGCCATGTTCTCTTTCTCCAAATTTTCAACCTTCTGGCACATATCAAGATCAAGTGATGAAGGAGATGTAGCATTCGAAGCTTCCAATTTACTCTGGAGCTCAATGAGCTGGTTCTCAAGTTTAATTTTGGCTGATTCCAAGTACTGTGTTTTCTTTACTACAGCATCATGGACATTTTGTTCCTGCTCTTCTCTTGTTTGTCTTAGCTGCCTAACACACTCCTTAAGTGCACCATCCATATGGGTGACTCTATCTTCCAGAGCTGAATTTCTGAGAGTCAGTGCTTCAAGTTGCTTCCTTAAACCTGCCACTTCATTTTCAGCCTTCTCCCACCCTATAAGTTCATGGAAATGGTCCAATTAAGAGACAACCTAAAACTGGAAGAAAGAGAGAGAAGAAAAGAAATCTATACTAATTATCATACAAGGAGAAAATTACTATGTCAGGGTCAGCCTCTTCAGGTAGATCACATATGAACTATGGAAACCAATATACTACTTACAAAACGCATGCAATTTCTCTCAAGACTTCTATATAAACTCAGCAAACCATCCTTTATGAGGGGAAAATTACTGTGATTTTCTTGCTCAACAATCTGATGAATAAAGCATATTCAAGGAAGAAGAGAAAGGTAATTAACCAATAGAATATAATAAACTGTGGTTACTGTAAAAGGTAGAAAGCAATAGTGGAAAAATGAACTAATCATTAGAAACAATATATGTACCTGCAATGGCTTCTTCAGCCACTTTGGCATGCAGCTTAACCAAGTCTTCTTTGGCACTGACATTCACAAGCGCTGCAGATAACTTCTCTGAAATATTCCTCAATCCATCAGTTACATCCCCATCCTTTATATTTATTATATGGTCCTTTGCTTCATTTTCATCTTCCTCCAATAGACCGCCATTTACGTTGTCTATTGTATTTGAGGTGACTTCAGGTGATTGTGCATTGACAAATAACATATCGTTAACATCTTCAGCACCGGTCACATCTTTTGAGGTTGTGACATCAGGTGATTGATTGCATCCCGTAGGAGATTCATTCGACGCCTCATGCTACAGAGACAAGAAAAACTGGACTCATCAGAAACTAGATGAAACTACCAGTATAATCAACTTCCAGAAGAACTATAAAATATCTGATATTTGCCCTTGCTAGATATTATCATATCAGCAAGACCCAAGAGTTTTAAGAAGGTAGCAAAGACTGAACAAGTCCTAGTGTCACCCATTTTGGAAGAATGATTTCACAAACAAATGTGCAAGGCTTCTGAAAGTAATTTTTGTTTCATTTAGGTGTCATGAAATTCGAGTGCTTACCTGTTCATCTGAGTGCCTCTCAGAAGCAGATCCTGAACATTCAGTTTGCATGGAGTTCATCTGCAGACATTAACCAGATATTCAGAAGCTCACTCAAAACTCAAGATCCCACCAGAAAATCCTGTTCTAATGTATGCTGTAGAGAACATATAAAAAAGCTTGGTTAATGCTTCGTCAGCTTGTTACAAAACAAAGACTTCATCCTAGCTTCAAGCTCTATCCTTAAGAAAGTGGAACGTCAAAGACTCGGACACACATTTCTTCTTCAACAATCTCAGCTGTTTAGACAGAAAAGGATTCTTTGCTCAACATTTCTGACTAGCTTTGTTTTGAATCCACCACATGCCCAAAATGAGCACAATGTAATAGTGGAGAACGAACCTTAGTTTGGCTAAATACCATATATTAGATGAAGGAGAAGAGTCATAGTTCGTGGAGCATCGTTGAGACATTTTTCCCCTCAAACAGGATGAAATTAAAAATCCTACTGCATCATAACTTTTTGCAGCAAATTTGCAGGTAATGAAACAGTAACTGCTACCCAATGCAAAATATCCTAAAATGAGTTACTCATTTGAACCATAGAACACAAATTGTCTCCAACTTTTCCATGAAACAAAACAAATGATGGAAAAATTAGTCTTTTTTTAGCACAACTTACCTATACATGAACATTAAATAGAAAAGAAAACTGTAGGGGAAAAAAGCTCAATTACCTTTGACTGTGTGACTAATGCAACCAACCTTCAGGATGGCTGGAAGCCAATAAATAATAATGAAAATCGGAAAAATGGGTTCAGACTTCAGAGTACAGACTCAAGGTTTGAAACAACAGAATGGAAAGGAAACAAAGACAGTAAATGACATAGTATTATAGTAGCAATAAAAAAAATGGGGCAAAAATCTGTAGAGTGCAAGTATGCATTCACATAAAGATAACAAGTACTGACAAACAAATAGGGGACTAGAAGATAACAGGGACTTCTGTCTTGGTTTTTGGCTGGCCTTTTTTCTTTTCTCTTGATATAAAAATACATGGCCATGTGACAGTACGTGTTCAGTTGTGAAATTCAAGGATCTCTGTGTGCATGACCACAGTCACTTTTTCCAAATTTTTAGAATTTCTTTTTATTTTAATTTCTTTCTTTTTTTTTTTTTTTTTTACTTTTTGACTTAAGTTATATTTGTATTGGATATCATGCCGATTTTTATTCCATTTATCATTATTAACTCCCGCTTAACTCCATCCGTACCTAATCCAATCATAGATGAAATGTGAATCGATACGATATTTAATGCAAAATATATTCACCAAATATTTTTTTCTTCTTTTTTTTTTTATTTTGGAAGAATTTGAAACGGAGCTTCAGTTATTACCGCCATGGACGAGGACTTTGTGCAAGCCAGACATAAAAGGCGGTCATTGTGGAGTTTCCTGCTTGTCGCTAACATCAACTTCCTCCGCATCATTTCAAATTTTTGTCTGTAATTTTCTCTAGATCATGAAAAGATCCAAATATCTCATGCGACTACTCACCATTTCTCTTGTTTTTTCTACTGTATTATAAGATAGTTTTGTTACGACATGGTTTGTTTGTCTTTCCCTCTTGTTTCCTTGCTTTCTTGTCCTTTATTTTCAAGGTAAAGGTAGGATGCTCTTTTTGCTTTTAAGTGAAGTGATGATATTTTCCCATATAAAGGATAGAAGAAAACTATCAGAATTTGCTATGGTGAAATTATTATTTGTTTGAAGATTTTCTCATTAAAATATAATCTTATATGTTCATTCATAAGTTTACATTAATAACAACCATCCTTGTGTTTCGTGCTTCACTTTTTCTTTTTGTAGTATTGAATTTTTTTTTGTTTTACTTACAGTATTTTCTAGAATGAATAGCAACCGGACAGCATAAAAAAACAAATAAAGATACAAGTTCCCAACAAGCGCCAGACAGGGGCACAAACGTTTTTAGTGCCACCACATTATTTCCTTTTTCTTATTACTACGGATCAATGAATGTTTTTGACTTTATATAGCTCAGAAACAAACAAGTTTACCCAGTAAATATGCAGAAGGAGCAGATAAGACAAACCCATGGCTCATTGGCATGTTCATTTATTATTAAATATAAATATAATGTATTGAGCCCTTCTAGCTCTGTGTGTGTGTGTGTGTGTGTGTGTGTGTGTGTGTGTTTGCTTTCAATTAATTTTTCATTTTGCCAGACATTTCAACTGAGGTCTAAGGAAACTTTGAAGAACATGAGAAGCTCATCACTTATCCTCTCCATAGGAACCTTATTGCAAGAGTTCCCTGTTTTTATGTTTCCATTCGTTGATCTTAAGACAATGAAAGAGGAAACGAATATTGGAATTTACTGAGTTATTATATTTTACAGGTTATGTAATCTACAATCAATAATCTGTCCTTGGATGACTTAATAAGACTTAATAAATTACAAAACCGGCAACAAGTTGTAGTTGAAGCTCCGAAATGGTTCATGAAATGAATATAATCTAATCACTAAGATTAGGAAATTATTCATTTGCCCGGAGTGGGACATAGCAAAAGCAATGGTATACGGCATATAGTTGGGATGCTGATGAAGTCCGTGAATTGCAGAATGCTCAGAAGTCAGCAGGAGTCAACGAGTACCTCCCTTATTCACTTTTTGCTGTTGAGTTAAAATCATGCCATTCTGCAATGTTGGTCCTCAAAATGGCGTCTAACCCAAAACACTGATAAATGGCCCTGCACACAACCACAACTTTCATGGTGGTGTTGTACACTAAAAATATCCACAAATTAAGGCCGTGTATGAGACTATCTGCAACTGTTTTATTTTCTTTGTGTTAGGTTTGTGCACAGTGCCTCCTTTTAGTAATATCATACACGCTTTTACGAAATTCTGATGCTACATTTTCCTTTTCTACCTTTTTTGCCCCTAGGTCACATGTTAATAGTTCCACCTCGAATTCACAGTCGTTTACTTCAAGGAATTGCTTTTATTACTGAAGCATGTTACTATTGTGTTTTGCCGCAGCGGCACTGCCTATACGGGGGTATCATTAATTCGGGAATAGGTCATCTTAGTTAAAAATCTCACATGATTTTATTATATATTAATTTTTATTATTAATTAAGAAGTTAAAATCAAGTATGGAACTCATAAAAATATCTAATCAATAGTGAAAATTAACATATAATAAAGTCACATGAGATTTTCAATTAAGATGATCCATTTTTCATGAATAAAAAAACAAATATATAAAGCAAGGGTAATGCTTCTTATCCCATTTTAAAATTAGAGTTCATCCATAAATTTTTCGCTCCCAATTTTTACCCTAACCAAACAACACCCCCAACCAAGTGCACTCTAAAAGTAAGACAGGGCTAACTCTTTGTTTTGGGCTATACTTTGATAATTGATGATTGAGAGTTACTTTCCCACTGATCAGAATAGGTCATTCAATACTGGTCATGAAATGACCCAACTCCAGTCCCTCCTTTTTGGGCTTTTATCTATTCAATTGGTCCATATTAAGCTTCCACACTATACTGGACTTGGATAGGCCTGAGTAATCTACCGCTTGAGCGGATAGAAGTTCATCATCCATAAGCCTCCAAAAATCCATCTTAAGCTTCCATGTGAACGTGGGTATGTCCAGTGCTCATGGAGAAACCTTTTATTATTTTATTTTATATTATTTAAATACGTGCTATATCAGCTATAATTAAAATAAAAGAGTCAGGGTTCTTACAAATTACAATCGCAATGATACATACTCTTTTATTGCGAAAACAACGAATACTTTCTCGAACAAGGAGCAGTTCAATTTTGACTTTTATATAAACGAAATGTACAGTTAAAAAAATTGAAATTCGGACTTAGATGTTAGTTAAAAAGGAAACATGAGTGTGATAAATTACCGCAGAAACTTCTCTTTTATATATAAAAAAGACTGATGTGAGAAGTGATGAGAAAAGTTGTAAAATTTGGGTGACTGAGGTAATACTTCTATACTAGGAATGAATATCCAATTGCGCTACCCTTAGTGAGCGTGTCAAATTATGATTTGTCAACTTCAGATTTCCTTGTCCAGTTCTCCCCACTGAGGGGGAGGTAACTTCTTCTGGGTTTAAATTGTGGCCGAATGAGACCGAGCCACACAGTTCCAAAGAATCCAGACATGTGTCCCTTTGTCCTAAGCTTCCATCGCTTTCCAATTCGATAGTTGCAATAAAAAAAAATTCCAGCTCGGTTTAGATTTTAAACTCAACAACAACAACAACAACAACAATAATAATAATAATAATTAAAAAAAGAAAAGAAAAGTAGAAACAAATCCAATCAAGAGAGTGAGTCTACCAAAGTTTGAGGCAGAAATTAAGTTTATAATACACCAATCATTTCCCTTTGTAATACCTCAAATCAAAAACATTATCACCATACCAACATATGGTAGTCTTGGCAGGGGAGACGTGGGCACTCTAGTTGCCTGTCATGAAGTCCCGTACCACATCCACACCCCTGTTAAAGATTGTATTCCCATTCCACTATATTTTGGGAAACTATTACTAACATCTTGGATACCACCCGAGAACATAGTGAAGCAGCTGGGTTCTTTCTCATCTTGTGAAGCAATGGCTCAAACCATGTTGCTCATGTCTAGTGTCTCTAGTACCTATTCCGTGGATTTGAAGAAAGACCCTTTGCTCCAACTACAGAATCAAAGATTAAGGCCTAAGTTCTCTCATCTCTCATTCAACCCACTTCCTTCTAATTCTCTGTCTTTTCCACCCCGTACATTTACAACTCTGGCTCTCTTCAAATCAAAGACCAAAGCCCCTCCTAAGGCACACATTTTATAATTTTTTTTTTCATATTGTAATAAAGCTTGTGTTTATTCTTGAACTGCAATTTTCAGCTCTCTAAATTTGGTTTCGTGAGATTTATACAGGTTGTAAAGAAGCCAAAGCCAAAGGTTGAAGATGGTATATTTGGCACTTCTGGAGGGTTTGGTTTTACTAAGCAGAATGAGCTCTTTGTGGGTCGTGTTGCCATGCTCGGTTTTGCAGTGAGTAAATAATTTCTTTAGCTCTATCAGTTCCGTTGCCACATGAAATTATCTTAGTTTCAATGTAATTGAGAGCAGCGGTATCTACTACTCAAGACTTTTGCCGTCTTTGTTTGACCAAAACAAATTTATCTTGTTTAAATGTGGAATTGTTCTAGTTTTTCTGTATGATAATATGGATGACCTATGACTAACAGTTTCTTCTAAACGCCCTTTCAAAATTAATAGCTCAAAATGTTACACATATTGGACAGAATGTGTGGGCAATCACTGTCTATACAAGAATTATTCCATTAATTTGAATTGGCTTTTTGTAATTCCTAAAGCCACTAATAGATCAGCAGTAGGGAAGGCATGTCTTGCAAAAAGGTGCATAAATATATGCTGCTTTTGCAGGCATCATTGTTGGGTGAAGCAATTACTGGGAAAGGAATTCTAGCACAATTGAATCTGGAGACAGGAATTCCAATTTATGAGGCCGAGCCACTTCTCCTTTTCTTCATCCTTTTCACCCTGCTAGGAGCCATTGGAGCTCTAGGAGACCGTGGTAAATTTGTTGATGATGAACCTAACACTGGAGGCGTCATTCCTCCAGGCAAAGGCCTCAGAGGAGCTCTTGGTCTCGGTGAAGGAGGTAACTTTCACAATGCTCAATGTCTCATTTATAACCGAGAAATGATTTTTGGACATAGTAATGGACATTTGTGGATCACTGTTTAAATAAGTGTAAACTTCAGTTATGGAAGTGTCAACTACAATGTTAGCTAAGAATAGAAATGCATCTACACATGGTTGGTGAAGGTAAAATTGTGATTTCACACTTACATAACTAAAATACAACATACAATATACAGATATTGATTAGTATGTTTAAGTAGTTATTTACGAACAACAGTACTGTTTCTAGCCTTCTAAACAAGTAGGGTCCATTACAGCTAAATTGACTTGTCTAAATATCATAGATTTGCTTTCTATACTAACAGTTTCACAAGGCCTAATCTAAATTGGTTACATTCAATTCTGATGAAAAGTTTTGGTTGGTTGCTTGGTTTTGTTGTATTACCAGGTCCTGTATTTGGATTCACCAAAGCCAACGAGCTCTTTGTTGGAAGATTGGCTCAATTGGGTTTCGTTTTCTCTTTAATTGGAGAAATTATTACTGGGAAGGGAGCTCTAGCCCAACTCAACATCGAGACAGGGGTACCCATCAATGAAATTGAACCGCTGGTGTTGTTCAACGTTCTATTCTTCTTCGTTGCTGCTTTGAATCCTGGAACCGGAAAATTTGTTACAGATGTGGATGAGGAAGATTAGACACTAACCTCTTTGTTGTACACTTAAGAAGAAAACTTCTTCATTAATCTTCTATGATCAGTGCATTGAGTTCCTGGTAAACAGCTCTACCAACTATGTGCATAGTTGCATGTGTATCTCAATGTAGATACATAGACATCACACGGATCACGGCGAGGCCTTATTATTTTGCTTTTGTCTCATACCATTTGTGTTGTTTAGCTGTCATAACAGAACTAAACATTGAAATCCATATCGTCCCTGTAAGAACTGACTGAATGACGAAAAAAAAAAAAAAAAAAAAGGGAACTGAATGAGTTAAATGAGACATCATTCAGCATACTGGCTGAAAGCGATGACACTTGAGGCTCAATAATGCTGTAAACCTGACATGTTAACTGCCAGTCCCAAAAGAACAAAAACAGCAACCGTTTTTTTTTTTTTTTTTTGGTTACCTACTAACACAGGTTGGATGCGTAAGCGAACTCCATCCTCAATGCCAACAAAAGTTCAAATCTGAATAATGTTTAAGTGTTACCGATCTTCACAGTTCAATCTCCACATATACAAAATTAATGAGTGCAGCTGCATCTAAAGAACATTCGTTTTTTTTTTTTTTTTTTCCCAGTGGGTATGTGCATTTAAAGGACATTTCATTGGATTAAAAATTATTTAAAAGTTTAAATATATTTTTAATTCTAATAAATATGAATCATTTGATTTTGATCTTTTTAAAATTTTTGCTTTGATTTTGATCTTTTTTTTTATTATTAGATTCTTGATTCAATATTAGATGATGATATTTATAAGTATTAACAAAATTCAAAAAATATTTATAATAATCGATAATAAAATTTATAATATTTATAAAGACAAATGCATGTTTTAAAATATTTATAAAGATCAAAATTTAGGATAATAGAGATTAAAAAAAAATTAGAGAAACTAAAAACAACATAATATATATATATATATATATATATATAAAAGCCTTATTTAAATTTGGCGTTTGTAACTATCACTATAATTTATCCCGTCTGAACTTTCGGCTATTGCTTCACCACAAAGGTCAGAAAACGATAAAGAAAGGGAGGAACAAACAGAATTCCACTCATAACCGAAAGCCTTTTATTTTATGGAACATTTTGATTAAATAATTGATGGCTTCCTCCTTTTCCTCGTCGGCGCCTACTTCATGTACATCGCTACACACATGTCAGCATACTTGACAAATTTCTGTTGCCTTTGGCTGTGTAGATGAAACTCTGGGAACATAAAAGATTCCTAGATAATCTTCTTTACACCCCATTATCTTCTTTAACACCGAGAATTGCTTGAAGGTGCATGCTCTGACAAAGATTTTTAAAAATTTTTGTGTGAAGATATAAAGTGATAATATGAAAAGTGGATGTTATGAGTTTCACATGGAGTTAATTAATGGCGTATTCTATGGTATATTTTGTTGGTTAAGGAGCGTGGTGCACTTTATAATCTAATGGTGAGATTGTAAGGTGTATCGATATATCAATTACCTATGATACACTATAATAATATCTAGTTTTAAGAAAATTTAAAAATATAATTAAATATATTTTAAAAATTAATTATCATACATTGATAATATAAAATTATATTATCAATTTAAAATAATTTTATACTGTCAATATAATCAAAAAAATTTATCAATATAATTTTAATTATTATACACTGATAATATAAAATTATACTGATAATATAAAATAATTTTATACTATCAATATAATGATAAAATTTTATAAAATTTTATCAAATAAAATTTTACACTGATAAAATTTTTTGATTATACTGATAATATAAAATAATTTTATATTACCAGTATAATTTTACACTCTCAGTATATGATAATTAATTTTTAAAATATATTTAATTATATTTTTAAATTTTCTTAAAATTAAATATTACTACAATACATCATAGGTGATTGGTGCATCGATGTATCTCACAATCTCACCATCAAATTGTAAGGTGCACCACACTCTTTAATCAGTAAAATACATCATAAAATATGTCATTAATTAATTTTTTTATATAGACCCCACAATATTCACTAATCATATTATCACTTATTATCTTTGTATAAAAATTTTTAAAAATTTTCATTAGAGAACTCCCCTTGGTTGAATAGTTAAGCAGTTGGATAACTAAGACAAGGATAAACAAATACCGGGTGGGTTCCACTTTGCTTGCGGGATTATCGCTTTGGTTTTTATTATTGAGATTAATTTTGAAATATTAAACATGTAAAAAAATTTTATATTATTTTAATATTTTTATTTATAAAATTTTTAAAATAATAAATAATTAAATTAAATATTTTTATTGATATAATAATATATATTAGTAATATATATAAATTAATAATAATATATATATAAATTATATATATTAGTATATTATTATTAATTTATATATATTACTAATATATATATTATTATATCAATAAAAATATTTAATTTAATTATTTATTATTTTAAAAATATTATAAATATAATTATTTAATTAAATAACAATATAAAAATTTTATACTCATGGTTATTAAACTCATTTTAAATTTTCAACAATAATCATGACGCTAATTATAACTGGCAAAAAAATTGAAGAAAATGGTGATGAAAGTTAAATCAAAATAAAAATCATAGTACTGTGAAAAATCACATTTCCGTGTACGTACCAAACAGCGTGGCGTCAAAGTCGTCGTGTCGTCTCTCGTGGGCTGTGAGTTGTTCGTTCCGCGGTAAACGGCACAACACTAACTTCCGTCTTCCAACGAGGCAGTTTCCTTTTTCCCAATTTTCTAAATATATGTGCGTGGTGTGGCTGCTGCTGCAACTGTGCTGGGTTTTTTATTTTTTATTTTTTTTCTCATTCGACACTGATTGATCATCACATTCATATTCACTGCGAAACACAATAAAAATGGATAATTCGGCTGTGTTTGACAACGGAGATGTTCGCCACAATCGAACGTTCTCTTCCTATTCCTCTTCTTCTCAGAGGGATGTCCGTTACAGGTTCTCTCTCTCTCTCTCTCTCTGTTATTCTGCTTTGACTTGGCAGTTGTTCTGCTGGGTTAATTGCAAAATTTTGTTTTTCCTTGAGGAGAATTGCAATCTGAATTTGATTATTTCCAAATATATACCAGTATAATGGTGCTTGAATTACCAAAAAAGTGGCTCAGTGGCTAGTTTAATTCTCCTTCGGTAATTCACCCATCATACATATACTCGAATTTTTTTTTTCGGAAAGATCTTTCAGGTTTTTTTTTTTTTCTGATGCCTCATAACTTTCTCATTTACTGTCTACAGTCCCACTGGAATTGTTTTCCGTTTTGACTTATTGCTAATGGAATTTTACTAGAATCTAGACCATGTGAAATTGATATAGTATCCAGACCATTACCTTTGACATGTTAGCTTATTCCCATTGATGATCCCGCTTTCCATGGAAAAGGATTGGGTTGTTTATTTTGAATCCAATAGCATTTGAACACAACTATTCATTTGGAAAAGAAATTTTTCATGTAATCTACCCAAGTTTGAAAGATATATAATGGAGGATCTGTATGCGAAAAATATATCATGGCCATTTTTTTTGTTTTTGATGATCAAATTGCCATTTATAGTATGCTCCGTCTCAAGTGCTCAAGCTCTGTTTGGGCCTCGAGGGCCAAGCAGTGAGCAAGGAAACAACTTAGAAAGTAAAATAACAACCCCTTCTAAGCTTTTTTTTATCAATTTCCATTTCTTAATCATTTTCCAGGGATTTGATGATAATTTAGATTGGATAGCCTGGAAAATGATATAGACTATAGTTTGGGCCTCTTGAACTGAAAATAAAAGAGTAGGGTTCCATTCCAACCCCTTTCATTGAAAATAAGCCATAGCCTAATCAGACGCAACACATATGATTTGTGATGCTGATAGTCTCATTTTTCTGCTTCCAAATGCGTTCTAGACTTCTCTCACCATGGTTGTTAATATCATTACATAATTTACATTCAAGAGTGACCAGGACCTTTCCATTATAATTCACACATCATATTTTATTTATTTATTATTATTATTATTATTTTCGGCAATTACAATGTCAATCTCGATTTTTGGCAGCTGTGGTACTTGCGGATATGAGCTTAACCTATCCTCCTCCAACCGGAACATCTCATCCATTGGTTCAAAATATGGGAAATCCATAAAACGAGGCATTATATCATTCTCCAACATTGATGATACTAGATTTAGCCAGGTTGATGAAATTGAATGCTCCCCCCACTTCTCTAAACACTCATGGGGTTTGTTCCGCTGCAAAACTAAGCTTCTTTGCCGCAAATGTTGCAACCATATTGGATATGCGTACAATGGTTACACTGCATCCTTTCCTAATGTATCGCACGGAGCAGAATCCGAAGCACCAAGTCATACAAAGTACGGAATTCGCATCCGTGCCTTACAGCCTTCATCTTCTGAAGAGCATGGAATCACTGTGGTTGCTTAATTGAAAAAACGTGTAAAAATTTGTACAAGTCCCTTTTACATAGTGATAATCATATGCGATATTGTTTGGTTTAACTTTTAGAAGAAAATTTTTAAAAGAAGATTTTTTAGATAAATTATTTTTAAGAGAATAATTTTTATTTGATTTGAATATGTCAAAAATAAGTGTAAGAAAATAAGTTTTGTTTGAATAGGATAAAGTAAAATTACTTTTGATTGTTGATATAAGAGTAATAATAAGATTTCTTTTTAAAAGACCTTTTAGAATTTCAAAAAACCTTTTAAAAAAAGGTCTTTACATATTAAATATATTAATTATTATGTATTTTCATTCTCATTTCAATAAAAAGCCTTCTAAACCGCCTAAAAGTATAACCAAATGAGCACAAGGAAGTTGGAAGTTGTTCATTAATTAATAAACGAAAATTTATGTTTTGACAAAGGGTTTTGTGCTCCTTTCCTCTGTACCTAAAGTGTATTAATTAAAAGCCGTATGCAAGTGTTCTAGAATTGAACTAAAAAGGGTTATAGGCGTGGGATCTTGATGAAATTAATTAAATTACAAAACTTCCAACAGAATATGTGTTAGTCATGCTACATAACCAGGTAATGGAGTGGGTGGATTCTGCTTACGTAAGCGTCACAATATAATGTTGATATTTTATTATACAATGTAATGTTACAACCGAAAGTCAAAAAATCAAAAAGCAATACTTATGAAGATTATGTATTTGGGGATGATACCGCATTTATGGAATTGGGACAATGCCGGGTCGGTCTCAGCTGATATTAACCTTTTTTATTATTACCCTGGGTGCGGAATATTTAATCTAATTATTATAATAATTAAAGTTCTCAATAATAAATAAAAATGTAAAATAGCCCTGGCCAATAATTTTTTTTCTCTCAACAATGGTCGAACATAAAAATCTTGATGCTAGTATAGTTAGTTGGGCCGATTGCCACTTTTTGGGCCTTCACACTTCCAAATGATCATCTCTTGGACCATTACAACAAAAAAAAGCCGTACCCACCCAAAAAAAAAAAGACGACCAGACTGCAAGCACCTTGGCTTGGAGTAAATTCTAACCTTTGAAGCTAAGAAATTCTTAGTTATTATTGGAACGAAAAAACATAAAGCTCTTGCTCTAATCTATTTAGAATTTAACACATAAGTGAATGTAAGCCATCTTTATCTCTCAAATTATCAACTTTCACTAATGTGTCAAATTTTGAATGTATTAGAGCAAAACTCATTTTTTTTTTTCAAGAGCAACTAAGAATTCCTTCTCTAAATTTTGTCAAAAAAAAAAATCGCTTTAGGTTTATTTGTGTTACTGACAAAAAAAGAAGTTTATTTGCATTAGACTCCATGAGGGGTTTTTTTTTTTTCCATATCGATGGGACTGAAGTTTGAATTTATAATTTCATACAACTTGTTCAATCCCTTCACCACTATATAAACATGATACAATCAATTTATACACAAGTGTAAAATTAAATAAAGGTATATCTATATATAGGAAAGTGTCATAATTCAAATTCACTGAGATGAATAATTATGTGTTTTAAATAATTTTTTTTGAAAATACTTGCCATGTAACTAATTAAAGGGAGACTGTATTAAACACTCAAGGTACCTATCTCATTTTGGGATTTTTTCAAAATATTAATATTATTATTAATCTCGAACGATGTTGCAGTTTCAAAGCAAAGCCATTGAGACAACGCTATATAATTTACACATTACTTTTTAAGATAATAAACATAAAAAATACATTTTAAAACATTTTTTATTCTTTTAAATGAAAAAGTATAAAAGTAACGTGAAAGAAAATAGCGTGAATATAACATTTCTCAAGCCCTTAATTAAAAGGATCATCAATGAGATGGCAACAACAAAAAGTTTCACGTGGGCTGTTATAACTCGTAAATTTGAAATGAAATTGACAAGAAAGCGATCGAGAAGTTAAAGGCAAAGTAATATAGAGAATAAGTGGCCAACATACAAACCAAAACCAATAGGGACAGAGTAGAGGTTGTGAACAGAGGCCTAACTACTAAGGTGTCTGAAGTTTAAACTGCATTATGATCTTTATAATATTTGCCTTTGGTGAGACACTCCTATAACATAGCAGCTTCACCTTTTTCAGAGGTTTGACAAACAAGATAATGTGGCTTTCTAAAGGTTGTTTCGACTAAGAATCATTGACATTGAGACGAGGCCTTTTTAATTGAAGGATTGTAGCCAAAGCAACTATTGTTCTGTGCACTGTTGCTCTCTACTTTGTCATGAATATGTTCACTTTATCAGTAGTTACAACTTTGAGGGATCCTCGGTTGCCACTCTTCTCCATTCCCGTCACATAAAGCCAGAATGTTTTTTATGCAATGCATTACACAGAGTGGTAAACCAGAGAAGCACATGTACACATGCAGGCTTTGGCAGGGAGGGACAATCTCTCTCACGCACATATGTATGCAAACACATGCAGATACAATATATACCAACAAGAGAGAGATACAAATAATCAAGGATTAATCTTTTTTGTTTTTTATCAAAAGCAGTAAAACTAAAAATTATTCGTAAGGGATATTTTTGGAGGAGAGGGTAGAAGTCGAACACGAAATATTCTAGACTCAAATTAGTCATACAGAAGATAATTACTAAGCTGTAAACTCAATTGCTCAATGATAAATTATTTAAATGTGAAAAAAATAATAATGCTATGGACCATGGCAGATGCAAAGACATGTGCACTTGGATTTTTACCAGTTGTATATGCGCTTCTTCTAAGCTCCTCTTTTGTATTAGTTCACTAATAAGACATAGATTCAGATTTCTATGTTTGAGAGGAAATGTTAGCTCTTGAATTGCAAAGTATCTAAAGCCTTAACTTGGGATATATAAATTAAAGCTATTCACCCCACGCCTGGGACCCTTACATATCCTAAACGTAGTCATAAAGCAATATGTGTTTGTGCTATACCTTCTACAGAATAATTTCAATCATATAATTTCATATGATCCAAATGGTGCCACATTACTACCTCATCTGATGCATTTGTTGATTTTTGTGTGGGTGAAGATTCGATTATGTCTTGTCATTTTCGTCTGCTCCGATTAAAGCTTTTCGCTATCAGCCCCTTCCACTGTGGTCCTAAAGTGGCACATTCATGGCCCTACCCCTAATTCCATCACTCGGTGATATTTCTAACGCAGGATTACCATTAAGCAAATTACGAGGGCCAATGACAAGCACACATGCAATATGACTTGCACGTGGGAACAGCTTATAATTGGGTTTGATGATTATTGAACAAATAATTTGCAATTTGCTTTTCTAGTTTGATAATAATTTTATAAAAAACCAAAAGAAAAAAAACACAGCACACACACACTCTCATTTAAGTATTATTTTGAAAATTGAAGGAACAAGACATTCTCCCACTAATTAAGACAACAATAAGACAAGTCCTGTAGCATTATGTAACAGGGCCCTTACGCTTCATTGTTTCCCACCATGGGTGCCTAACATGAGGGCTTCGGCAGTTCCACAGCGTGGAAAAAGAAGTACTCAAATGTTAAATCTTATTTAAGTATAATTCTCAAAACCAAGGCAATTTTCAGCATACTCTTTTACAGCCTGTACTGTCTATAGCAATGGAGAAATTAGAAATAATAAAAAAGAGCAAAAGAAATACAAGAAGAACCTCAACCCCCCAAAGCATGCAAAGCATTACCCTTTTCCTTTTTTTCTTTTTTGTAAATCTAAAGCACATTTTCGAGAGAGTAACAAAGCTATTTTTGACTTTACCATCTGAAAAATAGTATTATCTAACTTTACAGTCACACTGCAAAGTATTAGGTACCAAAGCCACAAAGGGTCGTTCTTCTCTAGTGTCACTTTCTTTATAGGACTACTTTATTCCATGGTCTTCTTCCTCTTTGTCAGAGTCCTCATCCAACTACCCTTTCTCACCTTCACTCCCTCCACCTTGGTGCCAACGTGGCACACACCGCCGGTCCTCTTCCACCGGATTAGGTGGAACATGTGGCCTATCCTTTTTCGCCACCTAAACGTGTCACGTAACTTTCCATGCTCTATCACACTCTTGATCTCTTTGGTGTTGGTGTTGCTGGTGTCCTTGTTTGGGATCAGGCTATGATGGTTCTTCCGTGACATCTTGTTGCAGTTCTCTAGGGACACCTTAGAGACTGTGCTCTTTTCCCACGAGGCCACCCCATTCTCTTCAAACTTGATTGAGATGAATGAGTCTGCACAAAGTTAAAGCCGTTTCCGGAATATCATTGTGATTCGTCGGTACCAAGACCAAAAAAGTAAAAGGAGCACGTAATTTTTGGCAAAGATAGAGAAAAGAAGAAAATAGTTTAATGTATAGTTGTCCAGGGTTTGTTTACTTTTTGGTTTCAACCTTTAAATTATGTAAAATTATCGGATACATGTAATAGAAGAAGAAATAAAACCTGTCAATGTGATATTATACCTATATATGAATATATATTTGAACTAAATTAGTGTAATACCCACCTATTTCTGTCTGTTAGGTGCCGACGGATTTGATTGAAAGCAGATTCAAAATTCAAGTGTATTTGGTACCAGTGTTCTCCATACTGTATATTAGACACTGACACACACATACATATATTATATATAAAAAAGAAATAATACAAATGTCTTCAATAATGGCATCATACATCTTTCTTAAACATGAATGACATTTTGCCGGATGAGTCGTGTACCCTAATTCCCCACCAAATCCATGTACCAATATCTTGCAATATAATTTCTCGGTGTCATAATAATGCTCTTGGCGTTTGCATCTGACACTCATATGCCACGCCAAGAAGAAAAAGAATGACAGAACTGAAACCCTTCCAATCCTGTCTTAGCACTCTTATCATAGCAGCTATGCCTTTTGACCTTAATTTCGTCATCATCACAATCTTATCTTCCACATGAAGACACACAAACATGCACCGATAATTCTCCACCAACAATGAAAGCAATTCATGAACACCAACCACTGCCCCAATCACCTCACCATGGACATTAAACAAGTGGGATAACAACCCCCACTAACGCCAACAATAATAATCACACTCAAAAGAATTTAAAAAAATAATAATAATAAAGAAAGAAAGAAAAAACTTTTCTTTTTTCCTTTTTATTTTTGTATATAGTGTGAGAGGCAGTGAGACAC
Source organism: Pterocarpus macrocarpus (assembly GCA_031439585.1). Classification (NCBI taxonomy): domain Eukaryota; kingdom Viridiplantae; phylum Streptophyta; class Magnoliopsida; order Fabales; family Fabaceae; genus Pterocarpus; species Pterocarpus macrocarpus. The sequence goes on from CM062519.1 coordinate 10,897,104, forward strand.
AGAAGCAAAGAAGAAAAACTTAAGAAGAAGAGAACTTGACATTAGCAAGCTATAATTAAGTAAAATAAGGTATTTACCTTCTGGACTGGAAGAGACATCATACTCATAGTTAATCTCAGATTTCCACTGCTGAGACTCTGGGCGACTAAAGAGAGAACCAAAAGCAAAGATCTTGTGAATAGAAGTGGGTGGCTTTCTGTGTATGGAATTTTGAAGCCTGTGACTGTGTGAAGAAGCTTTGGAGGCAGAATTCGAACGGTTCTGGTGGTGGTGTCCTTGTTTTGCAGCCACTATGAGGAGCCTCTCATTCAGGCACAAGGGACACACCCCAACAACTACTTGTCTTGGGTGGAAATAGCAGCATGATTTTTCCTCTCTCTGTCCATTTCTATTCATGTTATAATATGGATGACACACTTGACAACAATGAAGAAGGTGCAGTGAATTAAGAAGAATGCAAGGAGACTGAGAAAAACCCAATGTGATGTGAACTAATTTAAAAAGATGGAAGGTATTCTTGAGAATATATATGGTGGGAAAGGTAAATTAAATGGAGGATCATAGGCATGGCCCCACCAGCACCAGATGTATGAGTCGGAGCAATGTAACGTGTAGTGTAGTGTAATGTAGAGGTATATGGATGGATATATGTACAGCACAAGGGATTCCTAGTTCCAAGTTCCAACTCGGATAAATGCAATAAAATTAACCACCCCCATTTTACTTCATATTTAGATTTTATGTTTGAAGTTTTATGATTTTGTAATACACTAGCCAGGTTGGAACCAGCTGGTTGTTATGAAATAAAGTTCTTTTCATGTTAATTTTGTTATATATAAGATTTAAATATGGGATCTTACTAGATTTTTATTATAATTATATTTTTGTTTTAGCAATTGTAGTCACAATTAAATACAGGTTTATAATTTCACTTGAAATTTAGATAAATCATTATAATTTAAAAATTTTTCATCAAATTTTCAAAGTGATAATAGTTTAACCTAAAATTAAATCTATCATTATAACACGGTGAGATAAGAAAGAATATATCAGTTTTTCATTTGATATAAATTACTGTATAGATTCTTAAATTAAATCTTACTCATATTAAATTCAAATAAGTTCTTAATTATGGTAATAATAATTTTATAATTGAATCTTTTGAACATCTACATACATTCATAAAATGTAAAATTTGTTAACAGTCAAATTACAAACATATTATCACTATAAAAATTTGATTACAAATTTTTAAATTATAAGGACGTGTTTAAACTTTCAGGAAAATTATAAGGACGTAGAACAAGTAAACTTAAAGATTATATTCTTCTATTTACCTCTAAAAAATTCTTTTATATTTAAAGTGATAAAATTATAGAAAAAGTTTTAAATTTTTAAATTAAAAAGTAATGTTTGAAATTGAAAAGCGAAATGGGTCAAACTTGTACCTAATATATTAATTTTCAATCCTGAATGATATAATTCTTTTACTCTGGTGCTTAAAAAAAAATTAATTTACTTTAAAATTTAATTTTTTGACATAAAATTTAGATATTTTTAATCAAGCCAACAGTACACATTATATTTCATTAAATCCCTCATGGAATTCGACTGTCGTGCTAGCAAACTTTTGGACTATGTAAATTCTGAAGTGTCTCTTTATTATTATTTTTTTCTTTTGTGATTTCGACTTAAATAAACAAATATGTTAAATAAACATTAGAGACTGTTTTACCCAGACTTTAGCAAAACCTTTTGGTCAGTGTAATCAGAACACGTACTCGAGTTCAGATAGATATGTGTAATGAATTGAGCAACAGCAACGGTTTTCTTTTTTTTGGGTTCAACATTTTAAATGTACCCTCCTTGAATGATGTAACGTATGTCAATCTAAGGGGTGCAAGCTTTAGAAGGAGAAAAAAAAAATCAGTAGCAAAATATCACGATAATCAAGTTACTGATCGATTCCAGGAGTTAATTTCTTTTTGCTGTGAATTTTTGAGATGATTCTATGAACTTTTTTTTCGTGTTATTTTATGACGTATATATGGATATATCACGAAGGATCAATTAACACTTCTTTTGCTTTAATTTGAAATCTCCCAGTGAGTAATCCTCTTTTTTTTGTTTGGATAAGTCAGTTGGCTTACCACATGCCGTTCTTTTACATTTTATTGCCTTATTTATTTTCTGTTTAATCAAGACTCGTGTTTTTATTAACTGATCCTTTCTCTACTCATTTTTTCATTATCGTAAAATAGATCAAAGAATGCCCACTACTTTACCAAAAGAAAAGCTATTATTATTACAATAATTTAAATTTATAATTGACGATAACTGTCGTTTCGGGGGCTAATAATTACAAAAAACTTTAATTAATATTTTTTGTACATAAAATTATCATATTTCACCTCTAATTTCCGTTATGCTCTGCAAGTCGATAGAACTATATTAATTATTAAATATTAAATTCTCATAAATCATTTTATCCAAAAAGAAACAGAAGGAATCTTCAACTAATCTGGTGCGTGTGGTTTGTGTTTGTGTGTGTCCTTTCATGAAAAAGTTGAAATAAATACGGAGTAGACAAAAGCAGTTGGCTATATATGGGTCAAGAGTCTAAGCTAATAAAAATCAAAACGCATTTATTAGTTCCTAGAAAATTTTTTTGCTTATGATGTACTTGATAGGATAGATATAAGTGAAATATTTAGATATATTGCTATAATAAATATATACAAGAAATATAATATAGTATGTTAATATTTTTTTTTGTTGATTGAATAAAGTATGTTAATTATTAATAACTATTACTTCTTCTGTTTTATAATATTAGCCATTTTGAAAGAAGAAATTATGTTTTATTTTATTTGTTATTTTAAAAATTTAAGAAGACAATAACATTTTTTTAATTTATTCTTTTCTCTTAATAATACATTAAGTGAAATGAGGGAGCATTGATAAGGTAAGAGGGTAATTTTAAACAAATAAAATTGTTGTTTTTAATTAATAATATTTGAATTTAATTATTATGAACAGACTCATTCAATCAGATATTTATATTTATAAGATTTTTAAGATAATAAATAATTAAAATAAACATTTTATTGATATAGTAATATGTAATTAAATATTAGTATAAAAAAAATTTATATTAACAATAAATATAAATTAAATTCATAATTTTATTAATTATTATACAAACATTTTAAACAATTAATATTTTGAAATGTAATATTTATTATCCGTCGTTTTTTATCTTTTCATTTTCTTTTAACTTATTCAATAGTACATATGGTGACGAAAATCAGAAAAACAAAAAAGAGAAAAGTTAGAATAAGAAGGGAATAAATTAGAGCCTCATCCCCGGCGAAGAAAAACTCCGAGCATCATGGTGTCCGAATCAAGACCTATAAAAAAAAAAAAGAATAAAAAAAACGAGTACAGTACCTTTGTGGATAGGGTCAAAATTTGCAACTGCCACTTCATCTGGGAATTAGAGCCTTTGAAAATGTCAAAACAAGTGCTTCGGCTATGGCCCCTCTCATCAACATATCTAAGTGAAAAAAAAAAAAAAAGTAATTTTACCACTTGCCCAGGATTAATTTCATTATATTATTTGACCTTGACATGGAAATGTTGTATTACCATGTAGCAAGAATTAAAGTAACACCGTAGAAAGAAATTTTTTGGGAAAGAAAGAAGACTTGTCTTCATTCAACAAATCAATGAGAATAACTAGTAGTTAACAAGCTTTGTGGGATGCAAATCACAATGAAATCCAAAAACATTCTATTATTAAAGATCAAAATTCCTTGAATTGAAAAGATTGCCTGGCTGGATGTCTTTGATATATGCTAAATTATGGCATGATAATTGAGTCAATACCTTTACTCTAGGAACTAAAAAAAAGGAAAGCTTTTCTTTTACTAAAAATGGCAATTATTTGAAGTTGCAGAAGTTATCGTAAACACCCAAATTTGCCTAAATGACAAATGGAATTACTTAGCATTCAGCAAGAGCAAGGGTTTTCGCAGAGAGGTTAAAGATAGTTAAGCTAATACTACAATAATTATATATAATGTAATTATGATTATTATTATTATTATTATTATTATTATTATTAAGTAGCATAACTCATCATTTAATTGATCATTAAATAAATAACATCATATATCTCGGATAAAATTGTCTGAACAAGTAAACCAAAATAAAAAGTCTTCGTTTGAAATAAATATCCGTCGTCCAATAAGCGTTTATGTAGATTGTGGTTCCCGCTCAAGTGAATTAGGCAAGCTAGTAAGCGTGTGGACATAACGCTGGGCACTAGTTAAGGAATTCGTACGAATTTTCTTCTTTATGGTCTCTATGTTTTTGTCAAACATGTGATGGACAGAAGACACAAGGGAGATGACCAGTACATGCATGCACTCACTTCTTCCAAAATCACATATTTCGTATAAGTACTTTGGGGGGAAGAAAGAAAGTGAGAAAGAACGGAAAGGGGAGGGAAAAGTATACTCAAAAATGAATTGAATAGAAGAGAAAGTAGCAGTGGGATGGACAAAGCATGAAGTGTCCGTGAAACATCCGAAAAGGCTTAAAGGTGATGGAAACAAACAAACTAATGGTCACATGGGCAGAGGTGGTGAGGACTGTTTCTGATTTGGTTGGCTTCAAGTCATGCTCACATCATGGTCCAAAGTTGGATGTGGGTCTCCTTCATTCTCCCTTGCCTCCTTCATTTATGGTCTCCTCCAATTTGAGGTGAGTTCTCTGGTGCCTCTAATTTCTTTTTTTTGGCCTTTGGTACCTTTTTTATTTTTTGTCAATAGAAATATGACACATATTCTTTTGTAGGGTGCACCTAAAAAAATTTGGTGCACATTAGAAATCCAACCCAAAAGAAAAAAATCCCTCGGCCTATTGTCGCCGACACCGAGCAGGTCCTTGACAAGGCCCTCTCCTTGGTCCTCAAGTGTCATAACAATGATCTCGTGAAGTGCATGTTCACCATCATCCCCACCGCCATGTTCCGCTAGATGTCCTCCTACCTCGAGAACTTCGTGGGCAACATCTCCTGGATCTTGCGTCTTTGCCCCTGCCAAAGAGTACCTCGACCTCCCGCCGATCGCCGCCAACGAACCAATATTAGGACTCATTTGGGAACAGATCACAATCCTCCACACAAGCTCCATGGACGAACACGCCGATGCAGCAGCGTCACTGATTTCATTGGCACGTGACAACAACTGCTATGGGAAGCTGATAATCGAGGAAGGCGATGTTGGTCCGTTATTGAAGCTTGTCAAGGAAGGGAAGATGGAGGGTCAGGAGAATGTTGCGAGGGTGATTGGGTTGTTGGCACGTGACCTTGAGAGCGTGGAGCATATGATCCACATTAGGGTGTGTTCTGTTTTTACGAAGATCCTCAAACAAGGACCGATGAAGGTTCAAGCGATGGTTACTTGGGCTGTTTCGAAGCTTTCTAGGAATTACCCCCAAGTGCCAGGATCTTTTCGCTCAGCATAATATAATAAGGTTGCTTGTTGGGCACCTTGCGTTTGAGACAATTCAGGAGCATAGTAAGTATGCTATTACTAGTATATAGCCAACTTTAATCCATGCCGTTGTGATGGCGAGTAATAACAATGATAACAATAACAATTCTAGTTTGAAGAAGGTGAATGAGAATAAGGATGAGGAGAAGAGTTGAGTGCAGCATCCTTTGGGTGATAGGTCAACAAAGGATGAGGAGAAGGCATCTTCAGTTTTCTAGATGTGCACCAAATTTTTTAAGGTGCACCCTACAAGAGAACACACATCATATTTTCATTGGCAAGAAATAGAAAAGATACCAAAGACACAAAAGGACAAAAGCACCAAAGAACTCGCCCCAATTTGAACCCTTGTCTCATAGCTAACTATTTTCATTAAAATATATATATATATATATATATATATATCTTCAGCATAATTTTCTTTTGAAAAAAACAACTATCGTGGTGGACAAGTATTAGTCACTGGTAATCGGTTTCCCTTCATTGTACGTTGCCAGAGTCAAGGAAATTTATTTAAGAAGAAAAAGGAAAAAGGGGAAAATGATACATCCAATCTAAGGCGGATGATATGTTTGAGAAACACATCCAATTGTCAAAATGTAGTATATTTTTTGGCAGGATGTTGATAGCATCCAGGGCATGCCATCCTTTTGGAGTGCCATAAATGCTGTTATGTAAAGGGTGAAGTTCAAGATGGTAATCACTTTAACCAGATTTAATTACGATTAGTGAATGTACCAGAGAAATGTAATTCAATGAAATATTAGTTATTTTATCTTAATATTATACTTTGAAGAAGTCAGGAAGCTCCACACTTTTTAGCATGAGATTTTGAGTCTTGCGCGTTTATTATTTCACCACTAAAGCATTTTAAAGGTGAATCATATTGCACGAATGTAATATCTAACTAGTGTGGTATATGAAATATATAACAAATGTGAAATGTTAGAATATTTTTATTGATCAGTCATATCATATAAGCTCGAGTTGGATATCCAATTAATTCGATTCCACAGGATACCTCATGTATATTATATCAGAAATATGGACAATCAAACATATTTTTCAATTCATTTAAAATCAATGAATTGATTTAATTAATAACTAGTTGAATTAAAATTTATAATGGCTAATTATTAACTTTTATTTTGATGTTGAACTTCAAAATTAGCTAAAATTGAAGATTACTTGTCCAGGAAAGGGTCAATGATTTCAGATCAAGAAAAAAAGAAGTCAACAAAAGTACCAATTCGTTTTCGAAAGCATAGCAAATAAATTCTGACTAAGTAGTAGAATTTTATGCTAATCAAACATAAAACGAAAAGTGTAAAATCAATATTTGTAATTATTATATTTTAAAACTATATGGAGATAATATAGTCTTACACTTTTTTTTAACGACTTATCAACTTAAACTGTTTTTGTCTGTAGTAAACTCATTTACTTCGAGTTTGTTTAGTATGCATGATACGATGAAACTTGATAATATAAAATTTGTTAAAATTTTAATATTATATAATGTTTTTTTTAACTGAATATTATATAATACTTAGCATGGTATTACTATGTTATATACTATAATATTATTTTCTTGCTTTCACAAATAATTATGATTGTAAGTAAAAAATTTAGAAAATTAAGATTGTAATATAATTTTTATTAATTACGAATTAGATTGGATGGGCCCATGGAGAATCAAATTAGGAGTTGTGGAAAAAGACTTTTGAGACTATGCATCAAGACTCGTGATAGAATTTGAGTTTAATTAATTATAAATTAAAAATAAGTATTATTATTTAAATTTTTATTTTTTTAATTATAATTATTATGAACATTTACTAATACTTGTTGTATAGATTTTAATTTATATTAAAAGTTATTTATTATTGATTTCAATGTATTTTAATTATACCAACGTGGGATTAATCGAGATGGTAGAGGCTTCGATCCCTTAACCAGATCTTGGATTTGAGCCATAGGAAATTAAAAAAAATTCTTGTTGGAAAACTCTTACCCTATTTAGGGATCTCAATCGGGTCAAATCGAATTAATTGAGTTTCTGGTAATGGAGCCAAAATATTGGTGGTTCTATCGAAATTAAAAAATATATTTTAATTATTAATTTTAATATTAATAAAATATTAAAAATTAACCAATATATAATATTCTCTTTCTCTTATATATTTTATTGTTTTTTATCTGTACTTTTAACATGCTATATAAAAAGAAAAAAAGGAAAATCATATTAAACATAATAATTCTGATTACTTATTTAAATTTAATTTAAAAATAAGTATAATAATTTTAATTTTAATAAAATATAAAAGAATAAAAAGGACCATATACATTATAAACTAATCAAACATAATTCTACCTTGCTAGACTTAATTAAGTTATCAATTATTTTTAGAGTATAAAAAAAAATTAATGAATTATTTTGCTTGCACAAAATGGCATACCAAAAATGTCCTTACATGCATTTTGTTTGGGAGAACTAAGGCGCATACCGCTACCTTTGGGCGTGTCCAAAAACCTTGGAACAAGGGCAGCAGCAGCAATTGGCAAAAATACTATTTGGCTAAACGGAGAATTTGATACCAAATAACAAACAGTGCGTTTGGTTCACTAACATCTCATTGAGTGTGCAATAGAAATCGGGAAAATCCCGTTGAATGTGCAACACATTCTAAGAGATGTTCGATAAAGTTCACTACTGTGTCCTCATTCATCTTAGAATTAGTCCCCACAACCGCCACACGTCATCCCCACTAACTAATTATCAAACTTATTTAGCCAATTATTTATTATTAACTACTTAACTACCTATACTAAATCACTGTTCCTGCCACAAATCCCTTATTAATTATATACGTAGATTGTTGGCTAAATAAGTTTGATATTTCATCAGTGGACCATGCGAAGGATGCGTGCCTAGCATTACTGTTCAAGTTATTCAAAATTTTGGCCTTCTCATAAGACGGCTCACTAACAGGATCATTGTAATTTAAAATGGAAAAATTAATTAAAAAAATACAAAATCGTACTCGCCCCATATTCACTTAACTCTAAAAAGAAAAAACAAAAACAATTATATGGGAAAACTGTAAAAGATCAGTAGCTTCTTTCACTAGGATGAATAACCAGATCCTAGTTTGGTCGTAGTCTATGAAGCATACAACTCTGAGAGCTGATCCTGGAAAGCCTTTCCGATGGATTCTCTCTTGATCTTGAGAGCTGCAGTGACTAGGCCAGACTCAGGAGTCCATGGGCTAGAAAACAACTTAATTTTTGCAGGAATCTAAAATTTTTCCAAACGGACCTTCTTTGCTTCCTGCAAACGGTGTCACAAATTTATTTTTTTAAAAAATAATAATAATAATGTCAAAACATTTTTCATGCCAAATTTCCTGCAAACGGTGTCACAAATTTATGAAAAAGGAATCGTGTCACATGATTTTCATTCCAAATTTTCCACCTTCCCTTTTTCCAACCGCTCAAACAAGCAAATTCTAAGACACATTTAGATGAAGAACTGGTGTTAACCTCAAAAGTTGCTTTCATCAACCTAAATTGGTAAATCTTACTTTAAAAAACGGGCAAATTAATTCTATATTGTTACAACTCAAAAGTTGTAAAAGATCGTTGATACAAAAGGCATACCTTTGCAACTGATGCATACACCTCCTTCGTAGCTTCTTCTTTCCTGCACAATTCTGAAAGATCAGAATAGGCAATTCCTTGCTTCGAAGCCCATTCTTCCAATGCTTGATGAGAAACCACCACGAGTGCCACACAGTAACTATGAAAAGGATCAGCATGAAGCATAATGTTGTCCACATAGGGGCTGGCTATAAGAGCTGCCTCAACCTGTATTTTAATAAATTAGTCATAAAATATTGAGAATATCGCATTCCACAAACCAAGATTCATACCTTTCCCAATGAGACATATTCTCCATGCTGCAGTTTAACAATGTCCTTTTCCGATCAATGATTTCAAGGCAACCATCTGCATGAATTCTACCTATGTCACCAGTGTAGAACCACCTCACTCCTTTTTCATCAACCTTTACAACAAAAGATACAAGAGTAAATATATGTAATTATAAAAGGCAGCAAACCACAACTTTCAACTTCACTATGCAGAACTGTCAAGGACCAACTTAAAGTTTCATAGATGTTTTAAACCTAACACACCTCCTTATGAAAAAGCCTTTTGGGCTAATGGATATACAATGGACAGACCCACTTACCTAATGCTGAAATTCAACTTTTAGTATAATAGGAATGACAAAGATCAAACTCTTGACCACTTTACGATAGAGATTCTATGATACCAAGTCAATGACCAACTATCCTAAAAGCTTACACACTTGGGAAGACTTATGAACAATTTTATATCTAACAAGAACTATTATGACAATAGAGGAAAAGCAGAAGCAGTATCTTATCCCACCTCAATTTTTTCCCCACAAGGGGGAAAAAAAAGGAAGAAGAAGAAGAAGAACATGAAGATATACCTTATAAGACTCTGTTGTCTTTTCTTCATTTTTGAAGTACCCAAGGGTGACATTAGGACCACCAATTACAATTTCACCACAGGGCATCGGTGAATCATTAATCGAATATCCACCTTCAGGCCAGTTGATTAGCTGAGTAAATAATACCAAATGCTGACATAAGAAATATTTTCTGAATGCAGAAAGATAACCACCATTGTAAGATAATCATAGAATAATTCATGACTAAGTCTTGAAGCCTGTTTTACATTGCAGTATAACAGAAGGAAGCCAGACAGGAATAATGGTTTCATACCAAGCTAGAATTCTGAGGGCTCATGGGGAAGAGCAATAGATGTCTAGCCATTTCTATTCATTTCATTCAGTTGCAATGTAACCAGAAACCTTTGAAAAGACTTGCATGTAACAGGAAGCAGTAATAAGTGACAAATTCAAAGCTTAAGATAAGATCAACAATGAATTGGTCTAAAAAGAAAAAAAAATTGGTTGAAAACAAAATCAACTTTTATACAAAGAATACTTTAGGCCGAATGTAAGACAAAATTTTTGACATTGACAAAGTTCTAACAATTCTTAAGTATGAAATGAAGATTAGCTCTACTTATGATGTGAAATGATATAAACAGCAAAGAGTAGCAATGCCAACTCTATGTGAGTAGTGTGATTCCATCAAACAGTAGTAAGAAATGAAACCCATATAAATTTCAAATGAAGAAAAAAGAGATTTATCTTTAGAGAACAATCCTTGAAGTTAGCATGTCTGAAGGGGAATTAGGTCTGATCAATCACAACCTTAATATATGAGCAAGGAAGAGGCGGTCCAACACGACCAACAGTTGTATCATCATAATCAGAAAATGTCCCACCAGCACATGTCTCTGTGAGACCATATCCTTGACCTATTGTAGCACTGGTGACAACTAAATATAAATGTGATAGAAAAAGGTAATAGAGGAAATCTGAAAAGCAATACAGAACAAGAACTACATGAGTAAAGCGAGTAGACTCATAATACTTCCTGTAGCAGAGACCATTTTAGAGTGAATCCATTACTATTTACTTTAGATGGCCAATCTACCCATAACAGATAGAGGAGTTGAATTTTCCATAAGAAATAAGCAGTGCCACAAAGCATGAATTATTTTTAATATCAACTATTGAGCCTAATTGCAGTTAGCTTTCCTAGCATGACTTACAGTGATATTGCTATGACGCAACTGTAAACTATTGGATTCTCAAGAATCTGCCAGTGTATTAAGCAGAAACTGGAAATATGCCAAAGAAAACTCTGGCTTGTGATTTTGATCAATTCATCATCAAAGAATAATCACTTTGTATTTCTGATGTCATTCTTAAGTTGGTCCTTTGATACTCAGCGGTCATGATATAAAAAATAATACAAACTTCAAACAATTCGAAGTAGTTTCGAACTTTCTGCTTGTATGGAATACAATGGTCTTCTCATTTCATGGTTATTTCATAGGGACGCAGGATCTCATAGGTAAACATGCTGTGCAAGACCAGAAAGCATTGCTTACTTGATGTGCCTTGTTTACTCTTGCGTATTTTTATTTTATTTTTTTTCTTTCTGTTTCTTTAGGAGAATATCTTATCCTCTACTATTATGCTTCAGTCCTTTTCTTTTTCAATGATGTTTCTTCTTTTATTTGAGAGAGAGAGAGAGAGACTGACAATACTGACCCAAGACAAATATTGATGAATCTTTGGGTATCAGCAGAAAGGGGAGCACCACCAGACAGTATATAACGGATACGACCACCCAGAATTGCTCGGACCTTTCTAAACACGAGAAGATTCCATAGAAATTTTTCCAAGCCCCAAGCACCAAACCAGCTACCATTAATTGCTTGCAACCTCCGTTCATAGGCTAAATCAAACAATTTTTTTGATAGTCCTCCCTTTGCATTGACCTGTATGATCAGGCTTTAGTCTTAGGACACTGACTTTGACTGTATAGCCAAAAGGCTCATTCAACCTCACTAACAAATACACAAAAACTCTGATGCATAATATGCAGATGAATAATCTTTAATTATATCATAAATGAAATACCTGCTTGAGCACTCCATCACGTACACGATCAAGAATTGCTGGTACAGCTGCCATCACAGTTGGCACCAATACAGAGGCATCCCCCTTTGTCCCCTTTTTTATCTTGTTTGATGTATCAGTTAGAGTCAAAGGAGATCCATATCCTATAGCACCCCCAACAACTGCAATTAAATGCTAAAACAAATAGTTGTAAGTTGAGTGTGTCAGAAGAAAAAGAAAATAGAAACAACATGCCTTTTAAACTGAAATATTTATTCAATCCACTCACTGAAGTTGATATCCCTACCTCAGCTATTAATTCAAGGATATGAGCCATCGGTAAGTATGCCAAATATACATCATTTCTCCCAACGTTTGGAATTATTGTCATGCAAGCACAGACACATGCTAAGATATTAGCATGAGTCATCATCACACCCTGTGCAAAAGACAAAGTAAAGAAACAGCCTAATTAAAAAAAAAAATGAAAGAAAGAAAGAAAGAAAGAAAAAAGGAACAGGAACCCAAAAAAAAAAGTGAAGAAAATTATGCTCTCATCCAAAAACTACAAGTTATGATGTTCACGCCAGTGAACTGATAGAAAAGTTGACATAGGAAGAGCTACATATCTCAATGATGCTTCTAACCTTAGGCACCCCTGTACTTCCACTTGTGTACATTATAACTGCAGCATCTCCTGGAATGGGTAAATCGGCCCCAACCGAGACTTCTGCACCAAGTGTCTCAACTTGTGCAAAGGAAATAACTCTCCAGCCATGCAGAGCAGATGAGACATCAGATGGGATATCGTCATCCATGCATATCACCACACGTTTCACCGACTCAAGTTGTCCACGCACCTTAACAAGTGTTTTCAACTCTTTGCGCCCATAAATCACAGTTGTAACCTCGGTCTAGTAAACATTTTGAAAATATTACATTAAAGAACAGGTTTTTTTTTTTTTTAAGTTAAAAGAAAACCATTTCAAACCATAAACAAAAGAGGCAGAGAAAAAAACCTCATTCAATGAATGACACAGAGCTTCCTCTCCCAACGAAGCATAAGTAGTCACGACCGTCACATTGCTCCTGAAACAACCCTGATAGAACCACAAACAACCAGAAAAAAAACATCAAATTATTCTTTCCTACATGATCAAAACTCTCATGCTTTACACTGTAGAAATAAAGAGACTATCACCTCATCTCAATTTTATGTTACTGTCCAACATGATATAATTCTTCCTTGATTTCTATTAGATAGTGTAAAATTGTTGCATATTGTGCATGAAAGTTATTATTAAAAAATAAAATAAAATAAAATAAAAACCGTATTCTTTGAATTACAAAGACAAACACCTGCAACGCAAGGAACCATTCTTCCCTGGTGTCAGCGAAGATAGCGGCACGCTCGCCCCGATAATGGCCAAGCTCCGCCAATCCATTGGAGAAACGAACGACGGCTTCGTAGGCCTTGCCGTACGTGCGCCACTTGTAACCGCCGAGATGAAGCTTCTCGAAGGATCTCCCGCCGGCGCCCGCCTCGTCCTCCCGCGCGATCAGCTCTCGGCTCCCGAGGAACAGCTGATCGCTGTGGTGCCTGCAGGCGTGCTCAAACAGCTCCACGAGGGTGGCGACGCCGTCCCATGCCGAAGTCACCGGCGACTCGAAGCGGACGTTGCGGACGGCGAAGCCGGGCTCGCCGCCAACGTCTGCCGGGACGCCACGGCGCTTGCGGCCTCGGTGGTTGCGGAGGGCGAGTATGATGAGAGGGATGACGAAGCTGATGACGTAGGACCTCATGCTTAGAGTGTTGTCGGAGGAAGAAGAAGGGACGTGATGGGAAAGGAATGAATAAGCGGTGCGGTGAATGGGAAAATGGGATGAGACTCATGAGAGTTTTAAGGGAGTGTTGGGTCTCGCACTGAGACGGAGTCAGTCACCGAGAAATACTTACGTTACATGTTGCAGCAACACTACGTGGCTGTAATCTTATGAAAATCATGTAAGAGTCAATCAACTAAATATATTTTATATGGAGATTATTATTAATATATAAACTTATAAAAATATATTTATATAATTAATCGAGAGTAAAATCACATAAAACTCTTGAATTATGTAAAAATTTCTTATAAAGAATCAGTCTAGAGTTTCATGACCAGAACAAGTTTCTCTTTTCTTTCTTTTCTTAATTTAATATTACACGTAAAATTCATGCACGAAAATTTTACAGAATCCAATCTATGTGCAATTTCTTGCAAAATTTTTACCCCATTTTTATATTAAGGGGATATTTAACAACCTCAAAAATTTAATTAATATGGTATAAAATAAAATTAATTATATTAATTAATATAAAAATGAATTAATTTTTTATTGAACATTATTTGGTTCAATAACTTAAAAATTAATTTTAAAATTTGTGTTCTCCTCCTTCTCTTTCTTTTTCCTTAATTATGTCATTAAAAAATCAATTTAACGGATCATATTTGTAGGCGGTGGCGGCTAGTGAAAATCAATGGTGGCTAGTTTCGGAAGGTGGTGATAGACGGGGTGGTCGGTGATAGTAGATGGTGGCAGACGGTGGTTGACCCATCAACAGCAGGTGGTGGAAAATAATGGTGGCTAGTGATGACAAACGGTGGCAGATTGAGCGGGCAGCAGCAACAAATGGTGGTTGATAGTGGTGGACGATGCGGCTAGCAGCAGTAGGCAGTGGGGGGCGGCGGTGGTAGATGATGGCGAACGGGGCGGACGGTGAAAAATGATGGTGGCTAGCAACGGTAGACAATGGCACACAAGGTAGGCGGATGATGGCAGATGGAGCGGGCGATGAGATCGTCAGCGGTAGTTAGTGGCGGCCAATGATGGCAATCGACAGCAACTAGCGGCAATCAACGGCAGCCCTGGTGGCAGTTGGCGACAGATGATAGTGGATGGCAACGATGAATGGTGGTGGACGATGGCAACGAACAATTGACAAGGTTACTATAGAAATAATTAATTAGTGTGAAGTGGAAGATATAAAATAAAAAGAGAAAAAATTGGAATGAAATAAAATTAATTTAAAATTAATTTTTTTGAAAACTGATTTTAGGTTCAAATTGGTTAAAAAAAACTAATTTTAAATTTTTTATATAATTATCAAATAACATTTATTAAAAACTAAGCCCTATTATATCTAATTATCCCAAACACCCCCTTAAAGTTAAAAACATTATTTTTTTCAGTTTTTATATGTGTCAATGATTTTGGCTATAGTACTAGACTAAATTTGGAATTAAATCCCTTCATGTCGTTAAGGATTGGTGGTTATAAATTTTATTTTCGTAGGTTATAATTTTTACGTTTGTCCTCACCGAGCCTCCGAGTCTTCTTTCTTTTTTGGTAAAATTTCCCCAGAGTCTCTGGCCGCAGGTTCTCTACGGTAAAGATGGGCGGGGGCTTAACTTTGCGACGAGGCCCATTGCTAAAATGGGAGACTCTGTTGTGGAAAGGTCCACACTAGGATGTTGGCCTTTTATGGAAGCCCATACTGTGAGAGACTTGGGTAACGGGATGTCTAATCCAATTTTGGGAGGATGAGTGGGTCTTAGAGTGTGGGCCTCTCAAACTCTCAGCCCACAACTTGGAAGATTGACTTTCTGGAGTCCTGTTTGCGTAATCAAGTGATTGAGTTGCTCAGGGCGCATCAGATGGGTTCAAGTGGAAAGCGATCCCTAATGGTAAATTCACAACTCCAAGTGCTTACCATGTGATTCGGTGATTTCTAACTCATAATATTATTTTTTTTAACAAAAAGAGAAAGTTCAACAAATTAGGGAAGCTTACCTGCCCTATCGTGGCATGCGTAAATGAAATCCCTTCAAAGAACCACAGTCCTCATTGCGGTGGAATTTCCTTAAGATGACCGGGTTAAAGTGAATATAGCTGGAGCTGTCAAAGGAAACAGAGGATTCGCTGGGTGTGGAGGGTAAATTCGAAATAGCAGAAGAAAATGGATTGTTGGTTTTACCAGAAATATTGGTCGTTGCTCTTCGTATGTGGCGGAGCTTTGGTTGATTGGTCTTCAGACAGCTTGGAGAACGGGTCACAAAGAGGTCATCCTTGAATCAATTGAGTCGCAATGGGTTGATTCAGGCGAACAGGGTTTGGGCTCACCTGTTTGCTTTAGTCTGCAATTGCACGCACAATCCTTACCTCTTGCATGGTTGCGCCGTAAGGTTTGAGATTTGAAAATGGTTAAGAGTCCCGACCCTAAAAAAAAAAAAGAAAAAAGGGTTAAGAGCATATTTTATTTTATATATATAATTGAATTTGGTGTAATAGAAGGAAATAGACACAATTTTGATTTTTTTTTTTATATCGAACAAAGAAAACGTAAATGTTGCATGTTAATGTTTACTAAATTAAAATTTGTGTTGTTATTCTTAAGTTACATTATTTTTTTAAGGCTACTTAATGTGGAGATCAAATCTCACCTATGCCGCTTCAGTGTCAAATTGACCCTTTTCCTTTTCTGGTTAGATTTTACATCTCTTTTCTAATTTAAAAAAAAAAAAAAGCGGCTTCTATTATTTTATTAAAAGACATTCAAATGACAACTAAAAAGACACCCCGTCTATTTGAGATTACTGACTTTTTTTTCTTGCCCCCAGCAAGCGGAGGAATATATATATATATATATATATATATTTGATTATATAAGTTTATATTATATCATTTACTTTAATCATATGTTTAGTGTGATATATGATAAAATAAAGTTAATCCAATCATTTTCATCTTTTTTTTTTATTTATAAAAAAAAATTAGGTTGATATAAAGGCTAATCAAGGTCTAGAATTAAAACATATCTCTAAATTTATTAAATTCTTATAGAGATACTTACAAATAATTTGCTAATAAAAAAAATTTAGGAAACAAATTTAAATTATGATAATGCATGAGTGAAAAGTTGACCAATTGAGTCAAGCCTTATTGATTTTTTTTTTTTTTAACTCATAGTTATAGGATAAATTTGTCATGTTGGCTTCATGAGATCTCATGAGATAAATTTTTTATAAGATAAATTCAATCATTCACTTTAACTTTAACTTTATTGCATGGCAAGTATATATTATATGGAATAAACCGTTAATATATTTGAAAGACCTGTTATTGTATCACAACTTTAAAATCTTGTGAATTATATATAATAAGGAAAATTTTATTTATATAAATTTACATCATCCATTTGCAATAAGTTTTCAAACCCAAAATCTTTTAAGACACAATTACAGAATATTCAGTCTTTTGGGCTTTCTGCCCTTTTGTTATATATATTTTTTTAAAAAATACAATTTTCAATATCTTTTGGCCTATTTATTACTTTATGACAAATATTTAATAGTTAATCATACAGCCATAAGACTACATTTTTACATATTGTCTACCTATCTATTTATTTGATACTACTTAACAATTAATTATTTTTTTGAACATCTCCCTCAGACCATTTTCTTATTCCATCTATTCTCTTACATCACCTAGGCAAAATGGTCATGGCATGAAATAGGGATCAATGACGATCCAATTGCCAAATTAGACTAAATCCTACAATTGTTATAATCTTTGCGCTTCTGATTCACAGTTAGACCAATGGCTTCTGATTTTGGCATGGGAGGGAAAGAAAAACTGCTACTGCAAATGATGCACAGTATGGAATAGAATTGCTATGAAAGCAAGTTAATTAAAACTAACTTGACCATAATTTCAGGCACTTCCCTAACTTTCTCAGTCTCGTTGTGTTATAGCCTATTATTAGCCGTATAGATGAAGAAAAAAGCCAATTGCTCCATCATTCTAACACCACATTTTCTTGTCGGTGTGAGAAAATGACGTGTAGAAATAGTAGCAGTGTAAGAGAAAGATCATGCTTGTGAAGTTTCATATAACTTTCAGATCAATTAAAGTTCTCGACATTTGTGTATTTTAAGTTATAACTAATAAAAAATTAATTAATCGTTTATAATTGTCAGTCCAAGGATCGACTAGATATATAAACGAAATATCTCTTATGATGACCTAAATAATTATCTCTTCTTGAACTAATTTTTAGAATTAAATTAGGTCATAAATTTCACGAACTAGGTAAGTTTCAAATTCAATATAGAGAGATGATCTTTTATTAATATGAATGTAAGTTCTCATTAAAGTTTACAGCATACCCTAATATTAAAAGGTGTTAGATAACCTGCATTATTCTTTAATAATTTGTTTATTAAAAAAAAAAAAATAGTTGTGCTACTCTTACAATTAGTAATTGTTTGGTACAAGCAAATTTTATGTTTTAATACTTTAAAATTTCGTCGGCACCCCTTGCTACCATATGAATTAACTTCCCCATTGATTCACACAATTTACGCTTGGCCGTATTTTTCATAAAGTGCACTAGATATCTCGCAGGTTGCAAAAACCAATCACATGGAATAAAATACTCTTACCACAATTTTGAAGTCTCTATTGTGGCGGTACATCCGTCTAATGCATGGTTCAATTTCAGCAATTGCATGCATGTGCTTTACTTTGCCGAACTTACTCTAGTCGCATTCCTTGCTTAATTTATATTGGCAGCATGTTTGGCTAGCATTGGAGTAATTTAAAAGTAATTTGTAATTACAAAACCAAATTTACTTATTTTATTAAATTTGTTTGGTTTTACGATTGGTTGCTTCTTAAATGAGATTGTGATTTTAGAATTGATTCATTGAGTTGCTTTTACGACTAATTTACCATATTTTGTTAAAAATAATTAGAGTAAAATATTAAACATAAATTATTTTATTTTAAAATAATTTTTAATTAAAATTAATTTTAACAATATTTAAATCACAAAGAAAAATCAAGTTTAAAAATAAAAAACTAAACACGACCGTGGTACCTTAAAAAGATGTCAACAAGTAGTAAAAGAAAATATAGTTAAGTATTATTTCAAGACATTGTCTTAAATGCACTATCCTAAATATGGTGTGTGATGCATCGAGGACATAACATGGGCATTTGTTTAATGTGAGGCGTCGTTTAAAAGTTAAGTAACACTGAATGGTGGGGAAAGTTGTTAGCAAACTATGGACCCGATTTTGAGACTCTGATTTTTTCAAATAAAATATTTTGAAAAAAAATTAAAAATAGTAAAATATTGTTAAAAAATAAAGTGAAATTCATTAAAATAATTTAAAATAAAAACACTAATTCTAATTTGAAATAAAAATTCTAAACCTAAACCCAATTTTGGGGGCAATGGGCGTGAGACCTTTATGCATTTTTATTGGAAATGTAAATCATATGGATTTGGCATCATAATTTTGGAGGAAATTGAAAGAGGAGGTTACTCCTTAGTGCAAGTCTGCTGCGCATTGTTAAGTGAAGTTGAAGTCGATGGTGTCTACCATGACCAACCGTCGACGTCAATTGTAGTTTACGACAGGTCGCATGGCGGAGTGGTGCGTGACAGGTGGCTTGACAATGGTTGTTGTGGTTTATATTCAAGTTGTGGGTGAAAGCTGTCATGGTTGCAACTGGGTGCTTCATCAGTGGTGATGATGGTGTTGAATTGTTGACGGTGGGTGTGTGAAGGTTGACAATAGTGACGGAGCTTGAAAAAAAATTTTAGGGGGCCAAAAAGCTTAACATATTAAGTTATAATTAATTACACATTAAATATATAAAATTTTAAAGCAAAATATTAATATGGCAAAATAATTTCAAAGACAATGATTGAAAAATATTTTATAGTGTATATAATTTTTTTTTAATGATTTGAAATCATCAATAATTAAAATCTTTAGCAATTTTCTTTTCAATATAAATAATTATACTATTTATAAGAAACTCTTCTTCTATCTTATTTCTCAACCTTATTTTATTATTTTCATTATTGAAAATGATTATTTTATAGTAGATTTAGAATATGAAAGAGTTAAGATAAGGCGAATAAACTATTAATTAAGTAGTAAATTTTGAATTTTTTTTGTTTTTACCAAATATATACACAATTCATGAATAGTTGATAAATTTTTCAATTCTAATTGTTAATAGGGATCAAGAATAAAATATTTAAGTTGAAAAGGTAAATTAATCTTCTTCTATTTAGTAAAGTTCATAGTATAGTATTTATTAACAAGAGTACAAATACTAGTATAAAATTTTTTGTAAGCATCCTTAAAATCAAAATAGACCTTAAAATTAATAAATCTATTATTTGATTATTGAATATGCTATTCAACTCTTTGCTTATCTAGTGTAGTAAAAAATATTTTCACTAAAATGATGCTCAATTGTGATGTGATTTCTTTTGTTTTTAGTTGAATTTTATTACAAAAATAAGATAGTACGCTTTTAAATTGGAGAAGTCCATTTATATAAAGTAGCATATTAAAATTTAAGTTTATTTATATACACACAATTCATGAATAGTTGATAAATTTTTCAATTCTGGTTATTAACAGGGATCAAGAATAAAATACCAAAGTTGAAAAGGCATATTAATATTCTTTTATTCAATAAAGTTCATAGTATAATATTTATCAAATAGAGTACAAATACTAGTGTAAAAAATTTTATCCTTAAAAATCAAAACAAAGCTTAAAATTAATAAATTTGTTACTTTATTATTAAATATACTATTCAACTCTTTGCTTATCTAGTGCAATAAAAAATATTTCCACTACAATGATGCTCAATTATCATTTTTTTTTATTTTTAGTTTATTTATTGCAAAAATAAGATAATAAGCTTTTAGGTTGGAGAAGTTTATTATATAAAGTATCATATTAAAATTTAAGTTTATTTACCAATCAAATATATATATATATATATATATATATTTATATATATATATAATTTTTGAAAAAATTTTGGGCGGCCATCGTCTATATTAAGCTCCGCCCCTGTTGCCGATGGATATGGAAATTGACGGGGGGTTGCTTGGATTTAGTCGTGGTGATCGAAGGGACTATTTGGAGGAAGACTGCCATACTGTATTACATCATGAAAAGGTTACAAGAAAAAAAAAAAATTAAAACTAAACTACTGGCTCTTAGAAGACGAACTTCTATTTACCCGTTGCGGTGCATCATAAGCACATGCACCTTTTTGTAAGGTGCATGGTAGCACTTGCCTTGTGTCATATGCAAGGAAACCGAGTTGCCTTTGACGAAGACTTTCTGAGTCGTTTCAGAAGCATTACCGTGGACGCAGACCCAGGCAAGCCAATGTTTGTAGTTTATCCATTCACCTTTATTGGATGTTTGGGGAAAATGCATCGGTTAATGTTGACTTTGTAGACTCCACCGAACAAATTAAAAGCATACAACAACACGGAACTACGCTACGGCCTATGGGGCACATATTGTTCTATGAAAGAGGTGGATCTTGTCGCTTTATGGAGTAGAAAGCAAGCAATGCATCTTTTTTTGGCATATTATTTTGTGCTGTACTTGCCTTAGAAAGGCTTTGTTTTTTATTATTTTCTTTTTTTTTGGTATACATGGTGTCGATGATTTTTCAATTTTTTTTTAGGGTTTCACATTTAATTTGACAACGGAGGTTTGAATTTTAGATCAACACTTCAATTAATTTCAGGTTCATGTGAGAAATGCACTCTTAAGATAGTTTAAGGAGAGATGTTCAATTTTAATAGGCTCAAAAGCTTGTTTGAATGTATACCTTTACATTTTATGTATATTGTGTCATTTGTCACGTTATATCAACGTTAATATTTATTGTTCATGCCTTGGCAATCACCGTATATATACAGGTAATTAGGTATTAGATGCATGTATAAAAATTTGGGTGCAATTATTCATCCAACGTTGGCCTTTCTTAAGCGAGTAACTAGGGAAGGTTCTTCTGGTGGGATAAATCCCGTCAGTTGTAGGTGTGGGGGGATTTTAGAACTCAGATCGGAGATTTGTTTCATGTCATTAAAATATTTAAAAATAAGAGGTATTCTATGATTGATTATTTTGTTTTACCAAAAATTAAATATGTAATTTCTATACCAACATCCATTTTTTCTATTGGGTCAACTTCACTGAAGACTAGGTATATTTGTGTTGGGTAAACTCTCGTTTATCTCTCATATTTTATAGTTATTTTAATTTAGTCTTAATTTTTTTTATTCTATTTATATTTTTAAGTATTTTAATATTATTCTTTTGATAAATAATATTTAAATTATAAATAAAAAAACTGATATTAAAATCAAATTTTGATATTAGTGATATTTAAATACTATCAATAGAGATTATTTATCTTTAATTCTCTAAAAAAAACTTTGAATATGAGTTTTAGTAGGAGAAAGATTAATTGAGCATTAAGAGGGTCTAAATTAAAAAAAAATTTTTATATCCTATAAAAATATAAAAAAATGATAATAAATAATATCATCATATTCAGATAAATAATAAATATATTATCACTAATATTATAATATGATTTTTATATTATTTTTTTTTATAATTTGAATATTAAAAAAATAAAATTAAAATATTTTAAAAATATTATGAATATAAATAAAATAAAAAAAATTTAAAATTATATTAAAATTATTATAAAACATGAGGACATAAATCACATTTTACCTATTTGTATTTGTTATCACGAAAAAAAGGTTGTAATCATTTGCATTTCTACTATTAACGAATATGCAACAAAGATTCTCAGAACGTAATGAGATATTGAGATGACATCTGGGCAGATAATTGAAATTTGAAAAGATTCTTTAATTATAAGGTTTTTGGATCTCAAATACACATGCGAGGGAAACTCCTCCCATCATGCTTTATTCTCAATTATCAAATTCCATTTGTCGGACAGGTGGTGGCCAGCTGAGAGTTTGTAATTGTAATCCCATGCCGCAATTAATTATTAATTAATGGGCATAATTTAGAAAGCTCTTTATGAGGCAATCGCCCGCAAGCAAACAGAAGAAAACGCAACCACGTATAAATCGTTTTCATTCGACAATATTTATTTTATGCATTTAATTTTAATACGTTGCTGATGTAAGAATTTTTTATACAAATATTCAATTATATCTCCAAGAATTATACAAATAGTGCTAGATAATATGTAAGCATAATTATAAACTTTTGTTAATTTTGTAATGTACATATATCTTAAAATGGAATAGTCTTTTTATCCTCCTTAAGTTGTTTTCATATTGAAAATAAAATAAAAAACTAATCCATCGGTAGACAAGTAAAACACGACACTTGATTGGATTACGCATTATCCCAGTCCAGATCGATTCAATACAATTAGATATTGATAAATTATAGAATGTTCACTTTTAAATATAAATATTAAATATATTTTTTTTATTTGTTTAGGTAATTATTTTATTTTAATTATTTAATTGATAATGAGTTTTGAATTTCAATTTCTATAGATATCGAGTTTTAAATTTAAAATTAGGATTTGTACTAACAAATATTAATATATAGATATCAAATTTCAAATTTTAAATTGAATATCATATTAACAAAAATATACAGATATTAAGTTATAAATTTTAAATTAAATATTAACAACAAGTTATCTTATACCAATTCAATAGACTATAATCAACATTCTAAACGCTGCCTTGCAGTTTGCGAAGGTCTTGCGTTCCTCTCGATTGGTGCTATGTTATTTGCCTTCCATGTCTGAAGGTCCAAAAATAATAATAAAAACTAACCCGGCTTTTATTTTAATGCGACGAAAATATAAGACGTTGATATTATTCTACACAGACATATATACAGCACCACTGACCCGTACTTCATCTATCACTGTTAATAAAGGGCATTTGGGGGGGGGGGTTTGGTGGCCAACCCATTTTTTTAACATTTAACCCTTAAAATTATTTATTCAACAACTGTTAATGTGGTTAACAATATAATTTTATGAAGTTAACTACCCATTATGTGTGCAGTCTTTTTATTAAGATGGATCACTTTGCACGTAGGATAGTTTTTTTTTCTTTAAATAAATGGAAAATAAACTTTTAAATTTACAATAAAATAAATAAATGTGGATTGATCAAGCCACTAGTGATATATTCTATTAATTACTCGACAAAACCCCAAATTTTCGGAGCTACAAGTTTTACGCTTGTACATCATTACAATACACGGCAAAAATGTTTTAGTGTGAGAAGGTTTCAATTTAATTAATTGCGCGCATTGATTGGCTTATCTTTCATGATGTTACCAAAACATGCCTCATTTTCATTCTAATCAAGCCGCAGCCACAGTATGAATCAAACCAAAGGCTGAGAAATTCTAATATGGAGAAAGAGTGCTTCTTCCTCCACAATAAATTATGGCTTTACAAAATTTTATTTAAGACTCATTTATTATACTATTTACAAAAATCTTGTGATAAAAAAATAATATGAAAAAAAAATTTTATGCTCCATGATAGATAATAGAATTTCTCCCAAAGGCTTCAATATGTCTCACAGCTTTTTTTTTTTTTTGGGTGCAAAATATGTCTCATCATCTAGGCAAATCAATAATAATTCGAAAATCGTATGACTAGCAAATTATTGTTTTTGATTGCAAAAAGAAATGCATTTTATATGTGATTTGATTAATTTAATTTTTCAAAATAATTTATAATTATAAGTTTCCTAAAACGTTTTTGAAATAAACAATTTTCCTTATAAAAAATAACTCCGAACATGCATGCATGTAATGCCATCTACGCTATTTATTTTGCATGATATAAATTGTGTGGACTTGGTTCTTTGAAAAATAACGTTCCTTCCAAAAGTTATCATATCTTACTTTAATTTAAATTGAAGTGATCAATCCATAGTCAACTTTCTTCTTTTGTCTCCATTATTTTGAATAAGCGAACCATCTTAAGAATTTTTGTCTATAATTTAATAAATTAATTTTGATACATTATTAATATAAATTATTTTACACTTGTTCATTTATATAATTTTTAAGATAGGTATGAGGAAAGTCAAATAATTTTAATGATGTAGTTATATATAATTAAAAAATTATATAAAAATATATCAAGATTAAATCTTAATTCAAATGAACTTAGGTGCAAGTGTCAAACTGATATAATTCCAATTAACAATACAATTACGTTGTGCATGCGATTGGTCATACACGTTTTGTAACAGGGAATTTTTGGCGATTGGAAAAATCAAAAGCACGTGTACGAGGCTAACCTCGGAGACCAAATATTAATTTAATGAATTTAATTTAGTGACCGAATTGACCCCGTCCAAGCTAACCTCAGAGCCCAAGTATCGATAGTGCGGGACCCACAGCCCCAAAGGAGGGTCGAGCGCAAGAGAAACGAGAGTATGGGAACGGAAATGGGACCTTATCTACAATACAAATCAAAAGCAGAAGAAACATATAATTTCCATTTCCATGGCGTGAGCCGATAGAGAGAGAGAGAGAGAGAGAGAGAGGGAGGCAAATAGAAACGTTTCGAATATTTGGCAAGATTAAAAACGGGCGTGTGAGAGAGAAAGAGAGGACGCAAATCGCATGAGAGTGGAAGAGGTACCTCATTCACCGTTACCACCTCTCTTCTTCCATTCATATTCACACTCGTAGCTCCTTCTCTCTTCTGTTTGGGTTTGGATCGGGAGAAGGAGAAGGAGAAGGAGAAGGAGGAGATGGAAGAGAGGCTCATTTGCCAGTGGAGCGTCATCAGATCTCTCTTGTCCATTCTTCAATGGTGGGCTTTCAATGTTGCTGTTATCATCGTTAACAAGTGGATCTTCCAGGTCCCTCTCCATTCACTCTCCCTTCATTTTCTACGTATTCTCCCCGTTTATGTTAAATTCTCTCTCTCTCTCTCTCTCTCTAATAACAAACAAATTCAAATCTTATCCTGTTTATATAAATCGATTTCAAAACAATGAGGAATTCTGCTCTTGTTTTCTAATTTAGGAAATTTTTCTCCTTCTTTTCTCTTTTTAATTTCACATTTTTTTTCCCTCAAAGTATATGTTAGCACCGGAAGAATTTTATGATCTGTGAGGTTTCCAAGCAGTAGCATGCAGCTCACATTCATGCTTGCTAAACTAAGAAACCGTCCGAGTCGACTAAATACGCTACGCGTTACTGTTTTTCATTTTCATGATATATATATATATATATATATAAAGCTTGAGTATTTATAGGAAATCAACAACATACATACACAAGTAACAGACAAGTATGTAGATCAGAAAGAATTCGGAATTGCAACAGGTCTAGCTGAATGAACAGATCAGAGATGCTGTGCAAAAACCTTATGGTTCATGAAGTTATGGTTTTTGCTCAGCATCTCTAATCTGTTCATTCAGCTAGACCTGTTGCAATTCCGAATTCTTGCTGATCTACATACTTGTCCGTTACTTTTGTATGTATGTTGTTGATTTCCTATAAATACTTAAGTTACATATTAAACAGGGCTTGGAGTATCTTGAATTTGATTCTCTCTGAATTTAATTTATGAACCCTGTTGTTCCCGTACGATGCACTAACCATTGCAAATTCCTTGCTTAGATCTTGGGTTCGTCATAAGAATTTAATCAGTTGAAACAAAATATATGAAAATCCTGTAATGTAACTGTCATACGCTATGACATAATTTAGTGTGGCTTTAGAAGCCATTAAAATTGATCCTGACAGGTATTATGTGTGATTAATTTGCGAACAAATAATTGTGGTTTTGAAGCTTCTAGAAATGTGTCTTTTTCCCCATCAAGATAAGGCTTTCTCCTGGTATAAAACATCTACAATACTCAATTCTGTTTAGATCTTTTATTTACTTGTTCCATCTGTAAGTATAAAAAGGTTCATCAGTCTTTATCACTTCTTCCACGGTCCAAATGTGTGTGTGTAAGATTTCTTCTTTCTGACATTGGCCGTTTAATCATCATATCAAAAACTTACGTTGATTGTAACAAGTGGTTTAGTTTTTTTTTATTTTTTTAGAAATTGGATTTCAAGTTTCCGCTATCAGTATCGTGTGTCCACTTTATCTGCTCGGCCATTGGAGGATATGTGGTAATTCACGTGCTGAAGCTTAAACCACTGATAACTGTTGACCCTGAAGATCGCTGGAGAAGAATCTTTCCAATGTCATTTGTGTTCTGTATTAACATAGTGCTAGGGAATGTTAGCCTGCGATACATTCCAGTTTCTTTTATGCAGACAATAAAGTCATTCACACCTGCAACCACGGGTAAGGTTCAAAAGCCAGTAACATTTCATATTTGCTACCCTGCTCTATATATGTTGAAACTTTGAGGGTAAATCCATCTGATTATGATGAACTGGCACAGTTGTTTTGCAATGGCTAGTATGGAGGAAGTATTTTGATTGGCGTATTTGGGCTTCTCTTATACCCATTGTTGGAGGGATTCTTCTTACATCTGTAACAGAGCTTAGTTTTAACGTATTTGGATTTTGTGCTGCCTTATTTGGCTGCTTGGCTACATCTACAAAGACTATCCTCGCAGAATCTCTGCTGCACGGATACAAATTTGACAGGTACAGTCTCTATGCTTGCATTTGGTTTGTTGTTTGTTACTTTATTTTGGTGTTCTATCTTTCCTTTCTCTCTTTCTGAATTTTATTTATGTGGAATTTCCAGTTATTTGCATGGCTGTAATGCCTACTCTTTATAGTGGACATGAATTTTTAACTCTACATCTACTTTGTCTGTCCTTTATATATATATATATATATATATATATGAAAAGCAACCTTTTCCCCAATGTCGAGCTAGGCAGTATTCTGCATTGGAGCTATAAACATCTTTGGGTGCTGCCGAGTTGGATGATAGCAACTGCTACCAGCATCTATAAGCCATACAACTATATGCATACTAGACCAATATTTGCGGAATTTTACAGACACACAAAATTCTTGTGCTATACAATAATATTAAAGAGGATGTGTGCCTTAATGGTATAAATATGATGCAAATGCTTATTCATCTTAGTTGGAGCCATAATGGCTTATAAGATGAGCAGATATTTTTCTTATAAAAACCAGGCTCATTTAATCTTTAGCATGGTTGGTAGAAATAAATCGTTTTTATCTTGATTTTACTGTTGGGTGTAAACTTGCTTCACTTTAAATGGACCAAGTTTCATATGAACATGCCCAACCATATTTATGAAACGGTAAACTTTTGTAAAATAATGATTTCTCCTGTGATCTTTTTTGCTGGCGTTGTACATCCATGATTCTGATTTCTGGACATGCCATTCTACCACATGTAACCATTTTTGTTGAATGAACTAGTGTTGTGTTCTATATTATGCTTTTTGGATGCTTGTGTCCTTTTCTTTTCACCAAACTGACTGTATCCTACGTAGACCTGCCTATGCCTTGAATATTCTTTTAATTCCTTGTTGCAAGGGAAAAAGAAAAAGAAGATTTATACAAGATGTAGGTCCTGCTTTGGCTTTGCTCTATTTTCACTTTTTGGTGTCAATTTAGCTTCCAAAGGCTGCAATTGTATTTCGAGTATGAAAATCTTTATTGTTGTAGCTAAGCAGTCTTTGTGTTATCCATCTATGAAAGCATTTCTGATCTACATCCACCGAGGTGCTGAATTGTTAACAATGTTTTTTGAGTTTCCTTTCGTATGTTTGCTTCAAAAAAGAAAGTGTTGCCACTAGGTAACTAGTGATCTTTGTCACACCTTTTATTACTTGCATTGTTCTTAGTTATGCTGTACATTGTTCTACTCTGCATGTGTAGGTTTCTCTGAGTTGCTTTGGCATGCTTTTTCTGCAGTACACAAGCTAATTTTTTTTTCCATATCACTTTAGCATAAACACAGTTTATTACATGGCACCTTTTGCAACGATGATCTTGGCACTTCCTGCTATGTTACTTGAAGGCAATGGAATTCTTGACTGGCTAAATACTCACCCATATCCTTGGTCGGCCCTCATCATTATTTTTAGCTCTGGGGTTTTGGCTTTCTGCCTTAACTTTTCCATTTTTTACGTGATTCACTCCACCACCGCTGTAACATTCAATGTTGCTGGAAACCTTAAGGTAAGATATATCAGTCAGATTCAAATGCTTCAAGCTACTATATTTTCTAGTCTTTAGCATTCAAAGTCATCATCATGGTGGTTGTTAATTGGTTTGATATTTTGATTAAATTTTGATTAATGGTCCATTTTTTTCCTATGTCATAGCTGGAGAAACTGTAGCCTCACTATTACTATTCCTACAAGAGAGCCTTTCTGCTCTCGTACAGTTGTTTTCTGTTTCAAGTTTTGCCTTAACTTTTGCTTCATAGTTTCATTGAATTTACTAATCTTTCATTCTTCAACTGATCTTGTTTCTGCTTTTGTTAATGGTGAAACCAAACTATAGTAGTATCTTACATCATAGTTGTTTTGCAATTTTCAAATTAACCGGAATCATGTTTTCTGAGCAGGTTGCAGTTGCTGTCCTTGTTTCTTGGCTGATATTTAGGAACCCAATTTCATATTTAAATGCTGTTGGATGTGCCGTGACTCTTGTGGGATGTACATTCTATGGTTATGTCCGGCAGATGCTCTCCCAACAGCCACCAGTTCCTGGAACTCCTCGGACACCCAGGACCCCTCGGAGTAAGATGGAGTTGCTTCCTCTTGTAAATGATAAATTAGATGATAAGGTCTAATTGCTTTAGCTACTACGTACGAGGTTTCTGCCATTTCGAAGGCAGGAATAGTAACAGTAATAGATACAAAGATATCAGTGATTCTGGTTATTTATTCTGTTAGATTACCCACAATTTTTAATACAAGGTTCTTTCTTTTTTTCTTTAACCCACTATATTTGTCAATTCTCTATTTTCTACCGTAGAGTTATTTTGCCCTTTTTACTTTTTTTGGTTGCTGTTTACCTTGTATGGATTGTGTATTACTGTATGCCACAGGCGATTATTCATTATTGTTAATTTACTGTTATTTTTCTAAATGAAAACGAATTGGATGAATGTATGTAAGTAATTTTTACAAATTAATGTTCAAGGCCCAAATCGCCTGTTTACAGTTCAATGCTGACAATGTGTGGAAATGTTCATCAGCGTGAATGCTTATGATTACAAACTACGTTAGATGGTGGTTGAGGCCGTGGATCGACTGGCTAATCTTCAAGCCTCTAAAGAATCACACCTGGGTTCGATCCTGCCAGAGGCAGGTAGTGCTAAATGAACCCATCCCCCAATCTCCCCCCACCCCCCACCCCCCGGGGCGAAAAATCAGACCCAAAAAAAAAAAACTACGTTAGATGGTCTTTTGGGCTTAAACTGTAATAGGTTACTTATTTTTAATTTTGTGGACAATTACCAATGAGATGTGATCAAATTCAATGCTTATTTAAAATAACATTTTTCTGGCTCCTATGATGATGGAAAAAAAGACTGTTCACAAGAATGGGCAGGTTGATTCTTAATTATATGCTCAGATACCATAGACTTAAAATGATGACATCATATGAGTACATTAGTGGGACAATATAGTTAGAACTAGTTACAGGCTGAAATAGATTATAGATGACAATACATTATATTAGGTTAATTTTCCCATTTACCCCTTGTGAACTCCTAACCGGTAGCAACTAAACTCCACATCTAAGCAAGAAGCCAAAAGTTCTTCTGCCACCTAGTGCTGATAAGATAGCCATTCGTGCCCTGGCTTCTCTTCCTCACTCCTATTGTCAAGCAATCCGCGTTATCGATGCAATGCTCCACAAACTCCTCTGTGCTACTGCTATTGCTGCTTCCACAAAGGCTGTAATGAAAAAACGATAAAATTACAAATACCTAGTCTTTGAAGGCTAATAGCTGAGTTACAAGACAAATTTTAAAACATTGACATCAACGGTTGGAAGTTGACCAGACTCTTACCAGCTGAAGAGAGAAGATGGCTTCTTTTGGCCCAGTACCAGCACAGAAACCTCCAGCTTCTTTACTTGGCTCATCACTGTGGCCAGTTTTGGTCCTTGGATTACAAGAGCTTCCACTTCCACCTATGTCAGACCATAACACTATCAACAATTTTTTATTTAAATTTTTTTTTCGGGGGGGGGGGGGGGGGGCGGAAGGCGACAATAAAGGGGGGAATGTGAAAAGAAAAGCTGAAGAATCTGAACACTTCCCATGATTTCTCTGTGGAAAGTGAATAAAAGAAGGGACTCATGCAAGAAACTCAGACCCTTTGCCTCTAAAAGAAAAGAAAAAGTTGGAAAAGAATTCATGGCAAAAGAAATATTTAAAAAAAAAAAAGTGAAAAGGACAGAACTTCCTACTTCAATCCTTTTGAACAGCAGTGAAAATTCACAGAACTATATGAATCAAGATCTACCAAACACAATGAGCACCCCAGGCCTCTCTGGAACCATGGAAAGGAAACAACTAGAGAAAAGAACATGGCATCTGTTTTGTCTGTTCGATCTCTCAAGGAATGAAAAGGAGGGTTAACATATTAACCTTACTCCAATGTTAACCAACTTACCTCTGGCTTGCAATCTTTGCAAAGGGATCCAAGATAATTGACAAGGTAGGTGGAACAAGAAGATTCAGATCCCTTATCCAGAGGGACAACATGAAGAAGAGTCAGCAAATCACCCTTATTGGCTACATGCGTGAGAGCCCACATCATTGCATGCTTGGAATGTGAAGTGTCATCGACCACCACCATCACTCTCTTCCTCACCATCATCCCATTGTCCTCATGGCCATACATGTTCAACCCTTCCATGTGATTCAGACTTGCCTCACACCCACCAGCACTCTCTCCCCAACCACTACTACTATATCTGTTCTTCCCACTCCACCGGTTTGACGTTGATTTCCCAGCCTCCTTTGCACTAAACTGCCTCAAAAATAATCCCGAACTAGGCATTCTGTCTTGCACACCCCTTATGAAAGAGTGCACTAATGTACTAGACTATCACTAGCTGACGAGATAGAACACAAGCAAGGGTAGGGGTAGGGTGCTAGAGTGTAGCAGAGGTTCTGTTTGGTAGGGTATTATAGCTGGGAAGACAAACTTGCTACTATTTGAGAGAGAGAGAGAGAGAGAGATGTGAAGTAGAGTATAGGTTAATGTGGGGGGACAGGTGAAGCAAATAGCGAAGTTGGGGCCTTGGGGGGTTTTTATTTTTGCGCAGATAAAGTGTCACGGGAATCTGTGGTGGTCTGTTTTGTTGATGATGAAAATCATGAAATCCATTTCAGCTACACTAATTCAGAATCTTTAGTACAATGGTTGTAATATATCTTTTTGTCACGGTAAATTTACTTGTACGCGTTGTGTACATAATAATAATAATAAAAAAACAAAAATTACCCCATAACTTATGATGGGTTTCTTCATGCCACATGATGCACATTATGTAAAGTGGTCCATCAAAAAGACATATCCCCAGCTCTGAATGGCATTAGTTAAGGATGCAATGAAAGGCTTAATAGGCAAATTCATGGGTCTAAATTATAGTTTGTTTGCATACATAATCCTGATGGAAGTTTGATGCACTAGTGACGTCGATATGAACATTTAGTTATCTCTCCCCTCCTCTGAATGTCTGATATGATAACTGTTTGGATAATGATGTTATTGCAGCTCACTTTTGCCTAAGCAATGTCGCAATAAAACTAGGGTAGAGGGAGTAACTACATCATTCTAGATTCTAGTTTTTGGTTGAAGAGTCTGATTTTTAGCCATTTTTGCAGGAAACTTGGGTGGGATAACCTCACCTTCCAAAGTAAAGCAATTGATTGTCTTAGAGAATCGAGCAAGTAGGCATGGGAGGTCATTAATGAAGCACAATTAAAGTATAGCATGAAGAAAATAGGACTAGATAAAGCATACAAAATTACCAACATGTATTATACAAATCAAGACTAATTGAATCCTACCTAGTAGTATCGATTATCATCCTCCTCTGTATGATATTCGTGGTAATTGGAGGGTCAGCAATTCAGCATGACATAAACAAATCCAATTAAATACTATTTTGTAATAAAGTGGAATGGTTTCTTTACTTCTCATTCACTCGTCAGTGGTCAGACGGCAGTAAAGAATCCTGACCTGACAGCCTATAATAATAACAATTTTGAAAATATTTAAAAATATGCCAATTTAAAAGTGTTTTATTTATTATTATTAACCATTATTATAATGAGTTACTTATGCAGATGAAGGGGAGGGTGTCAGAAAACAATGGAGACCCCTCGTGAATTGAGTTTTATTTTGTTTGGATTCGGCGTCCTGCTTAGTGCTGTGCACACCCCAGACTCACACCTCATGAGGTCGTACACGCAAATAATTGCTCCCGAATAGCTCGCTGAACCAACTCAAGTGCTCAACTGTACACTACACACTTCCGCAAAACTAACCACTCTAACCTATCAAACTCTTCTTATTTACGACTCATGACACAGCCATGAAATTACATTTTCGGAATTCATATACTTCTTTACATGAGTCCCTCCAACTTGTCATCTAGTGAAGTGAAGATGGTTTAAGAAAAAGAAGCGAGGGTCATTTCATAATTTGATTGTCAGCTCGCATTAACATGATTTTCCAAAATTGGTGGATCAGATTAAATAATGCTGGAGACGATTCACCATCCTTTCTCAATGCATCACTCTCTAGTCTCTATTTGTATTTAAGTGCAATAAACACCAAAAACTTGTGCACCCCATATGAATTAATGCATGAACGCATGCTGTAATTACTTTACATATATGGTTACATGGAACTGCAAGGAGGTGCAGTGCTTTTATTTTCCTTCATTTCTGTGGTCCCTTCTTCAGAATGCAAACTTTTCTTTTGTGGGTTGCTGAGAAACGCAGGATGAAAGTTTACTGCAAGCGTTTAACACATTATCATACTTAATGTAACATGATGTTAGACATACTAAGCATAAATATTTAAGATATTTCATACATTTTTCATAATGGTGTGTATAATTGTATAAATGCAAACGTAACCAAATGATTCTTGTGTGATAAATTTACGATGCAGGGTATTGCTCAGATTCACAGGCTCTTAGGATTCAGTAATATGACATCTCACACCTGAGCGTTTAGAAAAGTATATTATAAATTGTAGTTTAATATTATCAAGGTAAATTTGAAGTTGAGAACGTGAAATACCGAGTTAAGGGAACATGAGGAACTACGTCATTCATTCAATTGAGCATTGAAATGAGGGAACGGCCTCGAAAGAAAAAGAGAGTAAAGACGAATTAACGTTCAGCGCCCAGCAGCAGAGTCTTCGCAACTTGTGAAATGGTATACTAACAAATGGTATCAATGTATATCATCATATACTATAAGACACAGCATCATAAATCAAAATCTCCTTGAGGGTGGTGGGAAATTCCCAATATTCCGATTGGCCCCATCTTTTCAATTTTATAACTATTTTTACCAGAGTTTTTATTTTTAGATTTTACTAATAGCGATTAATTTTTATTCACTATTAGTCAATAGATAATGACCTACCATAATTTAAACTTTCTTAAATCTTTATTAATTAATAATATAAAATAATTTTATATTATTAATACATAAAAATTAAATTTTAACTAATATAAGTGCTCACACTTTTCAAAAAGTTAAAAACAAAAATATTATTTTAAAATAAATTTAATTTATATATATTTTTAATATAAAAATTTTTTATATTATTATTATACATTAAAATTAAACTCTTTAAAAATACTTTTTATCTTTTAATTTTCAGATGAAAGTATAGTGTATTATGTTTTTTAAAGATAGTATTAAAGTAGATACCAGTTTATTTTGGGAGAAAAGAAAAATCTATTTTCATGTGTACTTTTATGTGTAAGTCCTCTCCTATATATCTTTGATGGTGATCTTGTGGTTTTACTGTTTCATCGCATGGTGTGTGTCGGCTATGCCTGTGGCTGGAACAACAATACGTGGTGGGGTGATGGTGGGTGTTACAAAAAGAAAAGTAAAAAGAGGGGAATGCAGTGATGGCAATTATGGCGCTCTAAGGTTTGCCACAAAAGGTCTGTGACATTGAGACCAATGCCAAACCTGGAGGAGTGGCAGGTTTGGTGTGCCAAAAGCAAAAGAATCGAAAACCAGGATCAGCTGCGTTAAGTTTTTCCTTTCAGGTTCAAGTGAGATTGAAGAAAAATTCTTGTATATTAAAGGAGGAAGAATTTTTTTTTCTTCCATCATGAATATCTAACATTTTTTTTTCTATTTTTATCTCTTTTATTTATTCTTAAAATTAAAAGTTAAGATGTTTCATGGAAGGAGGGAAAAAAAAAATCCCATAAAAGAATGTCTCGAAATTGAATGTATTTTTTCATAGGTCACTTTTTTTTTCCCCTTCTTTTGGAAAAATTGCAAAATTTGATAGAAACTTTAACTCCTATGGTGAGAGAGAAAATGCCATCTCACAAAACATAACACAATTGTAAGTTATTAGAAAAATATTCTTAAATGCGACAATAAGTTTTTCTTATTATATACTATTAAATAAAAAAAATCTCCTCATATAAAAATCTCCTCGATTGCACAATCACTATTTTCCATACTATTGACATATATCTAGTTATGCATGTATACAAAGTTGTGCTAATAAAAAGAGGGATAGTCTTAGAAAATTTTAAAAAAAATATTATTTGCTAATTTGTGCACAATTATAAGTACATGTCTCTGAAAAAGTATGCGTCTTTTGTCTTATGGTATTTTATTTTGATGCATATAATTGTTTTGTCTTATGGTATCTTATTTTGCTCGTTTTGTCCAAACTTTGATGTTAGTAATTAGAATATTTTTTGAAATATTAGGGGCAGCATGCATCACATATATCTTATTACGTAGAGCGTTTAAATAAGATCCCGTGTCCCATAGAAACATAAAATAGAAATTATAATAATAATATTAACTAATAATTAAATTACATTAACAAAAATGAATAGTTGTAATTTTTTATTTGTTATAACAATTAAATTATCAAATTCAATTTACAATTAAAATATAAAATTTAAACTAAATTTTAAGTTATAATTTAAAATTACCAATATATTGAGATTTGCTTAAATATGTGTAAACTATTCATATCGATATAAATAATTATCATCCATCTTTTTTTCTTTTGGCACTAAGTACAGAGTAAAAATATTTCTCTCAATATCACCATAATCTTTCTTACTTTAACTTCTCAGCTCTATCTTGCACATTTGAACAGCTTTGGGTTGATTTCTAATTTATAAAAATACATAACAATGTTAAATTCGATCTAGGGTGGGTAGAATTCAATACTATTTACTTCAATAGTATTAAATTCTATCCGCCTTGAATTGAATTCAATACTTAAATAGTATTGAATTCAATCAAAATTAAGTAAAATTTAATACTATTCATTTTAATAGTGTTAAATCCTACTTACCTAAATTACAATGGCCTTCGTGAGTACTCTTAAAATTACATTCACCTCCTCAATTTTAATATTACATCCGGCTTCCCTGAATCCAAACGGCGTTAAACACTGTTAAGCAACATAATGAAAATTCCAAAATGCCTCTAAACCCCGCAACAGGCAATCAACACCCACAATAACAGAGTATCTCATTTGCACCAACCTCCTCAAGAGACCAGCACCCACCTCTTGCGACGCCATTACCTGCCTCCCTCCATCATCACTCGCCACTCGCGAAGCCCATCCTCCCAGCGCCGGAGTGCTCCGCCATCCTCGCGGCCCGTCTTTCCCCAATTCTTCTCCCACAATCCCTAATTCTCCTCTTTTCTCGTGCTCATCTCTCCCTGTGCTCCTCCTCCCCAACACCCGTAAGTTGCGACCAGAGGGAGGCAAGGAGCAGCGCCCCGCCATTCCAGCGAGATAGTGTCGTTTCTTCGTGGTTGTGGGACTGAAGGGATGCGAGACAAGACGCAGTGCAGCGGCATGCGATTATTTGATCTGACGATAACTTCGGCCTGGATCGCTGGTAGGGGGTGGTTGGCGATTTGAAGGAAGGAGGAGGTGGAGGGTTTTGATAACAAGTGCTGTAGGGGCAAGAGTTGGGTTTGTGTCCTATTCTTTTTCTTTTTTTTTTAAGATAAATGATGGCTTTTGACTGTTTGAAATTTAGTAGAATGGAGTTTCAATGGAGGATATGGTTATGAAGGGTGTAAAATGGTGAGTTATAAAACGGTGGGTGTAGGGTGGCGTGGGGTGGTGGCAATAAAGGGCGGTGAGGGCTAAGGTGAGGTGTAGGGTTAGGGTGGGGGTGGGGGTGGGGGTGGGTGGGCGATGGATATGGATGGGCTTCTTAGACGTAGAAGAAGAGCTAGGGACGTGTGGGGTTAGGGTAGGGTAGGGTTGCGGGTGCCGACGGCGAGAGATGTAACTATAATAACTTTAAATCAAGGGAAGTGAGTGTTTTTTTAAAAACTAGAAGCAGTAAATATAATTATAAAAGATCTTAGAAAAGGTCATTATAATTTTTCCAAACTAAAATGAATAACTTTTCTAAAAGAATAATCTTTTCAATTAAAAAATTATCCTTTCTATCAAAATAAACTAGACCTAACACGCCCTAAGCAGTGATTGAGGAAAAAAAAGAGAGGAGAAGGATACAGCTGTTGAAACTAGTGAGAGCAAAGAGATGTTTCGAATATCTCTATACTATTGTATACCCATTATCAATAACACGTGCTCTGCTATTCCTGCTCTGTTCTTGTCTTTCTTTACTCATCCTCTGCTTCAGCAATATCAGACGGATTATAGTTGCATGCTTACAAAGGCAATGAATCATTCAAGCCTTTTCACTAGGAAAAAAGAAAAAGCATCTAAGTTTTTTTCACAGGAAAAAAAAAAAAGAATTATTTAAGCTTTACAAAAAAAGGCAAATAAGTCATTTTTAGAATTGCTACCTCTTCTGCAACTCCTATATATTACCGCTCTAGTTTCATTGACAATCTCAGCGCATTACCATAATCATGATAGGCGAAAACAAACTACACGGACCTCATCCTGACTCCTAAGTCAATCATCAGGGCGTTCTTCTAGTTGCTTGTATGTAGCCAAAATATCACAGAATGAGTAGTTACCCATCTATAAAGTTATAATCATGCATCGATGTTTTCCACGTTAGCTGTACATTGTGGAGAAATCTTTCTGTAGAAATCACCCTCACTCACTAGTGATATATCTTCAGGAGACAACATTGTACATCTGCTCAAGTAATGTTGACCACCCCGTACCCTGCATTGAAATATCATGTGATTGAGCAAATATTCAAAGATACCTGGTTAACTTCTTTCAATGAATCAAAAGGCAGAAAACAACTGAATTTGCTTCATAAACATGTACCTTCCTCGTCTCTTAACAACATGTGAAACTCGGAAAGCTTCTGATCTTGAAATTTGGCGCAATGAAGATAGATATTCATTGAAAGCAACACCTTTAAGTGCCAAGGATATTCTTGCAGGAACAATAGACTGGATGACGTTGAACAGAGATGTATTCTTTTCACTGTATTGAAGGCTCCCAAAGTAAGGTTTGACATCAAGACATGCCCAAATATATTTAACACAAAAAAATGAACATAAAAAGCGTTACAAGTGGAATTTTGTGAAAGGCAAGGCCACATACCTCTTTTGCACATCATATATTGGGTTGTCCAACTCTGATTCCTTTCCAGTATAGATATCCGTGCTTTTTGTGAGATCCAGTCTGGATAATTTCCCCAGTGTCATAACATTAGTTGTGGAAGCCAACATCTCAGAAGTTAAATCAACCCTGCTCTCAAAACCCAACTTTGATCCCTCATCTGCTATACGTTTAGCATAAAAACAAAACCCATTGACAGCAACAGTGGACATCATTATTTGCTCATCATACCAACTAGATGTGGCTTCATCAGAAAGGGACATTGCAGGTTCCATAACATCCTGCACGTTCATATATAATTAAGTGCCTATAAAATACAAAGGAAGAAAAATATCACAATTTTCATTTCAGCTATGAAAGGCACTTACACATTGTTTTCGTTGGTGATCAAAAAACAAGTCAGCTTCTGAAATTAGATTGCTCAGCTCACTAACCAGTTGAACAACTTCAAAAGCACCTAGCTGCTCTGAGGTGGCATGCTGTCTTAAATCCATTCGACACTCACGGAGATTTCTCCACAATTTTTGCACCATATCTGTCTCTATTGATCGACTGGCCTCAACAAA
Organism: Pterocarpus macrocarpus; assembly: GCA_031439585.1. Classification (NCBI taxonomy): domain Eukaryota; kingdom Viridiplantae; phylum Streptophyta; class Magnoliopsida; order Fabales; family Fabaceae; genus Pterocarpus; species Pterocarpus macrocarpus. The sequence goes on from CM062519.1 coordinate 10,936,476, forward strand.
CTTCGACTTCAGCTGGAAATCCACACGACTGCACTCATCCATCACATTGACAATTGTAGTTTCCATGTTTTTATCTGGAAAATCTTGCACAGCCTCTTTTGGAGGGGATTCTGGAATTTCAGTATTCATCAAAAAATCTGGATTTTGTGGCAATTTTACTAGCCGCCTACGAACACCTAAAGTGAACGGTTTCAAATAATTCACAGAAACTTCGGGAGGATCAGCAAGATGGCCAGAAGACACTGCTCCAGACATTGTCCCTATTCCATTTTCAATTGCAGTCTCAGGAACATAGGTTGATTCTGGCACACAGGATATATCTAATGATTTGCATGTTTCATTTAAGCATGTATCATCAGCTGTTTCTGAATATTTAAAATGTTCCTCCTCTGAATCCTCCAATTCAGAACAAACCAATTTGCGAACTGACATGCTGGCGTAGTTTTCATTCAGTTGAAACTCAGAGGGAGATTCATTATTGTCTTTGAGGAATTGTCTCTTGTTAGCTTCATCATGTGTGTATAGAGGATGTCCATTATCTCGATCCTCATCCTCAGAATCAGAGGACATCACTACAAGTTTCCTTCGACCACCATTTTGCCGAGAGGATGCTTGTGGGGATCCAAAAGAAGCAGAAAACTCAGAAATAGCATTATATTGAATTTCAAGCTCACTGTAGTCTGCTATAGACCCGTTTCTCTTAATCATCTCCACTTTCTTGGCATCTATATAATCAGTCTCCATATAGTGCACGTCTAAATCATTTTGCCTTTCATTTATGTAAAGCTCTTCCTTAAGTAACCCTTGGAACCTAGAGTTTTCTTCCGTTATAGATATTGATTTGGCAAGTTCTTCCTCAATTAGTTCAGATAACTGGGAGGGGAAATCCCAGGGCATTATTTTTGGTAGGATTTGATGGCCAACCTCAAGATCAACTGGAATTGAGCCATAACCTGTTTGCGCTTTTCCATCTGTACAGTAGAGGGGAAAATCGTAAGTTTTTGCATGCCATTACAATGGGAATTATAAATAATATTATATTCCAATATTAATTCCCTTAGCACATATATCAGAACATGCCAAAAATATGAAAAAAGGCTTTCAGAGTTGTTAACTTCTAAAGGCATCTAAGAAAAGAAAAATTCACACCAGAATGAAGCAAATACTTATAGCATGCTAAATGATTATAACAAACTGCTTTCTTAATTATTAGTATACTTTCCTAAACACTTCATACTTCTTAAAACCATGCAGAAATCAAAAAATCAACCTGCCCAACGAGCAGCACCAGAAAGGTCAACACACACAGAGAGAGAGAGAGAGAGGAGAGGAGGGGGAATACATGTTGACCCTGATCCAAACAGTAATTCTTATAGCAATCTCAAGGAAGACAGATCTTGCAAGCAAAAAGAATCTGTTTTGAGGGGTAAAAAAATAAGTTAAATGACGGTTTCAATTAATTTTGCTGGTTCATCCGTAGTTCAACTATTCACAATTGCATAACTTAACCCATCTTACCCTTAGACACTTGGCTGGTTCATCCGTAGTTCAACTGCTCACATTTGCTTAACTCAACTCATCTTACACTTAGATGTGGCTACTCTAACCTTTTAAATCTTACTCGATAGACAATAAATGCATCTAACAAGATATTGTCTTTGCTGTGTACAAGCTAAAACTTCCTGCTAATATGAATTAATAAAAGCAGGTCTTAATTGTAGAACAATCAAATAAAAAATGAACCAAAATTTGAATGATCATGATCTTATAAAATAACAAAAGTAGCCATAAAAAATGCCATCTCCAATAAAGTCAATTAACATAGCTGAAAAATACACCTTTTCTAAATCTCTTACTCTGGAACCAGAACTGGAGATTCATAATGGTCTTTCGGATATCTCTATTACAAGACCGTATAAACTTCTCCAGTAAAAGAGGATGGATATGGACTCCTTCAGTGACGCAAACCTGCAGGTCATTCATAGGATATCATTATAAATTTGGATTTCAATTTTTTCCCTCCCATTGGGGGAACAGAGGGGGCAAATCCTTAAGCAGATACCGTGTATAAATGGCAAAGCAACTCCTTTGGCGATGGCAAAGAGAAACAAACATGCAGCCTATCAAGATTATCTGGCAGGCGAGGATTATCACCTAATTTACAAAAATATGTCATTATTAACGTGAACAAATTGATAAAAGCTATATGTTGAATAAGAATACATTATTCTAACTAGTCATCTTACTATTGCTGATCAATATAATTGGCCCCCTTGCTGTCTCAGCAATCTGCTGTATGGCAGCAATACATCCACGATCTTCAGGGAAAAGGATGTCCACCTCCTCAACTAGAATCAAAGTTTGGACTTTGTGACATGTAAATACATTATTTTTGCAAAGTAAATTCTGTGATGCTCCACCGGGACTACGAGCCTCATCATCAGATATGGTTATCAGTTCAACGACCCCATCATCCATCTCATCAGCAGTTTTGCCATTAGGCGAAGTCTCAGATGGGGACAATTTTGTAGTTTTCTTTTGTGAACTTGCAATGTCTTCCAATGACCTGCAATAGTTGCATCAAATAAGAAATATTACCAGAAAACAGCTTGCAAGAAAAGCTTCTTACAATGAGTAACCTGATTCCATTAACACAAGATTCAATCAAGGATTCAAGGGGCATCATGTAAAAAAGCAGTTTCATGCTCTTATTTTCCTTATACCAACTCTTTTGCTTTTCATATCTCAGTGAAGATTGAAAGAAGGAAGGGAGGAGCTAGTCCAGCCACCCATCAAAAGCTTATAACCTTACCTAAGACATCTAGGGATTCCAACACCACTTCTTCATGCTTAATTTCATACTTAACATCTAAAATTTTGTTCTTTTTCTTCCATTGGATAATTGCATTTGACCTTGTAAATCTCCAATCAGTGACATAATGACAACAGCAAAAACTTTGATTTTGCAACAACTAATACTGCACAGCTGTTTGTATCCTATAGCATTTGTACAAGAGCATCAACATTCCCATGTTCAATTAACTACTGATTTCCTGTGAAATAAGTCATGCTCCTCCTCCGGAAAAAGGAACACTCAACTAAGCCAACAAAAAATTGCAGAAAAGTCAAAGCATGTATATAGCATTAGGAAACTAAAGTCAATTAAAATTACTCAGCTCAAGAAGATTGCAATTTGTCAGCAAGCATTGACAGGACAAATTAACAAACCTTTTGAACCCGAGTGAACCAAGAGTATCTCCAAAATACTGCTTGACAGCAGGCCCATTTCGACAATGTGATGCATTGAGCTGTTGAGAAAACACAAGCTTTAAATTTTAATATATTTGGCTATATCCATGATTAAAAAAGACAGACATATGAAAACAAAGAAAATAAATGTCTTAACAACAATAAGTATACACACTGAAAAAAAAAATGCTGATAGGAGTTTGAAGATAAAATATGGTACTGTTTGTTTCTCAAGAACTTTCCATTGAATACTAGGCTAGCAATGGGGCAGTATAATTAACTGTTTCCACCATACTTTACCATTGCTTTTAACTAATAACAAGTTAACAACATATAACAGAACAATGTTTCAGAATATCATTCTTCAAATTGAGCAGGAAACAGCAAGCTTAACTCCAACGTTCAGAAAAGATAGCAAACTTTGTTCTACATCAGAATAAATCCAAATCCGGCTAATTAATTACTATGCTTGATCTTCAGTGATGCTTTCCAAAAATTAAAGTGCCTTTTTACAGGATGCATGAGATCAATGAATATTAATAATACCAAGGTGCAAGCATCAGTATATAAGCATAAATATTCAAAATATCAAAATATATTAATAAATAGCAATACCTCAAAAATCTCAAACCCTTGCTCATGGGCACAAGCATAGACGGCTGCAGACTTGCCACTCTGCAATATGATAGATTTATGCATTAGCTACCAATATAAACAAGAAGTGTTAACAGTGAACAAAATATCGACTCTGGCAACAGGTTAATGACACTGCTCTACAACTATGCCGAAGCTATGAAAACCAAGAAACATTTAGAAGGCACAGATGCTAAAGTTTAAATTTTAGGCACATATCTTTAACTGAAATGCCAAGCGAAACAAAGACAATGATAATACAGGGCTGAACAGAGGAAACCAATTACTGGAAAAGTAAAATTTAAAACTGTGGTTCAATATAACAAAAAACAATGCCTAAACATATAAAATAGAAGCTGGATTGTTGCCAAATTAATGTGGGAGGGGAAACGGGTCATTGATAACCAAAACACTTAGTAAAAGAAACTTTGAAGTTTGAACCCGAAAAAAAAGTGCAAGCACAAATGTAAATTCGTTATGAAGCATTGAATGAACCACAAAGAAATCCTGAGCTTGGGCTTTGTAGTTAATAGAATTTGATTGTGACATGGTTTTATAATAGGGACAAGCAACCATATCTAGTGTGTTTTCATGGAGTAAAAGTAATGCATCCATAGCCAGTCTCTATTGTGTCAAGAATGAAGTTCTCAATTTTCATTCTCCATCACACTTGCACGCATTAAACTATATTTTTATCAATCAAAACCTGTAAATTAATGTGCTCACGGTTTTATTAGTTTTCACTTTTCTGTTAGATCTTCTACACTCTACTTCCTCATGGTTTTACCTTTTCCACTTGGGCTAAGACCTGGATGATTTAACAGAAAACTCTATTCGAAAAGTTCCTTAGACCTGGTCCTTTCTCTAGAACTACTCCATGCATATTTTAGCACTGTGTTCAGAAACCGACCACTATATTACTGATCAATGGTAGCCTTCAATAGATGCATATATGATGAACATGGGAGGGAATTCATGTAAAGAAGTGTACACGACAGCTTTGATGAAGTAGATTTCCACGCACCCCTATTGGCCCTGTAATTAAAAGAACATTCTGCAGGGAATCCTCCTCATTTATATCTTCTGAATCATAATCGCTAAGAGAACAGTTATAATCATCATCATCATCATCACCATCTTGCATGTCTCTCTTATCTCTATTAGAGGAATCCTTCCTTCTTTGATAACGTCTTTCATGCCAAAGATGTAACCAGTCATGCAAGAAATTCACAGATTCATCATTACCACATACCTACAACAAAAATATGAAACAAGAAAGGGAGAATTTATGACCATAGAAAATAAAATGCAACTTTACACCCTTTTTTTTTTCCAAAAAGGGATGACTGACCTCAATGGTCTTTGTTGGCTTGTATTTGTATGTCCATAAGCTGGCCTCAGCCTTATCTTTACAACTATGGTAGTATGATCTCATACTGCAATGCATAAAACAAGGAAAAGCCTCACTATCAGGAAATGAACTTGCTAGCCAAGCCTTTAAGCATATTGAACTGAAAAATGATGTCACAACTGTCTTACTGAGTACAAGTATTTTATCTTTAACTGTTAACAACTTCAATTGCTAAGCAACTAAGGGAACCATGACCAGATCATACTTAAGTAGGCTAAGAGAGAGAAAAAAAATGAAGGCAGCAGAAATAACTTGCTATAATCAGGACACCCTGAGTGTCAAGATGCAAACACCAAAATTCATCTCGCAGCCACTGCAGCCACCTTGTTTTAAGCCAAAAGTCACCAATAAACAAACCTATTAGGATTATATCTTTCCTAGACATAAGGGTCCCATAATTGAGATCCAAACAACAGTTTTGATGGCAACAGAGTTGGCGAAAAAAGGATAAATGAACAGAACAGAAGGAGCAGTTTCTAGTCCTTTAAAATCAGGAAACTTTGCTTGAGAGCACCTTTCCTAACATAGCATTAGTAGGGAGTTTATTTTAGCATTAGTGAAAAATATAGTAGTCAAGAGATGTCCTAACATGTTATCAATTAATGCTGAAAATTTTATAAGATGAGAGGCATTTCAATAACAATTTTTGGATTTATATGTAACAAACATTTTTCTGACTCTTGTTCTGTAAGCTTCTGGCAGCTACTCCGACAGACAAAAGAAAAAACAAAAAAATTTCAAAAAGTTTCACAAACAGATAACCAACCATATACACGATTGACAACTGTTACATCTATCATCCCTACAGCATCATTTATGCTATTATTTAATTTAAAAACCAGAGGTATGACAATAGATCTCCTCATAAACAAGAAATGAATTTGCTCCATTGAATATCTTCAGCTTTTCTTCATTTATTTACTCCAATATCCTTTTTTTTCTCCTATTAGGGAACTTTCATAAAAAAATAAAATAAAATCTCTTAAGCAGATTGTTTGCAACAAATTTCCACATATTTTATCCAAAAAATCCCAGCTTACTAATATATTGACAAAGATAAGAATTTCAACAAAAGGCATTACTTAGCAGCATTTGCAATATAAAGGGAAGCTGCGTGAAATAAATGCAAGATAAAAAAAAAGAAAGAAAAAATAAATGCATAATTGGCTATATATTATGCCATGAAGATATTGGGTGAATGGGTGTACTGGATCATGCATGTGTTTACCTTTCTTGAAGGAATCTACTCAGTGGCTCGGAATCTGACTTTCTAAAAATGCCAGCTTGCCCAGAAAAAGTAACAGATCCATCCACTTCCAAGTCCTAAAAGCAATTTTTGGCAACAGTTAACAAATCACCCACGCGACAAGGTTACATATTTAGCCCTCTAAACTAACTTCCACGGGTTACCCGCATTCCGCAGCTATGCAAAGGGGACAGGTTACTAGACACAGAAAACATTTATTAAAATATAAAACAAATTGTGTACCACTTCCACTTCGGCATCTTTTGGTGGCTGAGGACATATTGTTTGCTCATTAGCTAACAAAGCTGAGTTTGATGATGATATTTCTTGCAGAATTTCTGGCTGTATAGAAAGTCTATCTGAAGAAGACAATGCAGTCTGAGAAATTAAAACACCTGAAGGATCAAAAGTACTTGGAGTCTTATCATCATTTAAGGAATCAACAGAACCCCCCAAAACAGGTGAATTTGAACTTTCGGGACCATAATTCAAGTAGGTATCCTTTCCCAAAAATGTCCAGTTTCTCCAGTCAAGGGATGAGATATCCTCCTGCATGTTTGAATTTTATGCCTAACTTAAAAAATATGATATTGAAGAATTCAAAACCCAGAGCGCAGGGAAATATATATTACCGCCTTTGATCATATCAAAGCAATATGCAAAAGTACCTTACCTGTATATTTTCAAATACATGAATAGGACCACACATAATTGTCTTATCGTCCCTCTTAGCTGTACATAATTTATTTCCTAAGTCAGCCTGCTCCTGAGATTTCTTTCCTGCTTTCCATGAGGTAAAAAATGGATGCATTTGCCGTCCTGCAAACAGCCTTGAATTTTCCTGGTTAAAACAGATATTAAAATTTAAAAAAAAAAAAAAAGTGTCAAAGATATTGCCAGGGTGCAGGCTCGCAGTTAAGCTGCAAGAATAGTATGAAGTGAAGCCACAGTAATAGCTAAAAGTTTTTCAGGCTAATGTCTTCAATGGTTTACAATTATAGCACGCCCAAGTTTTATGTTGGTGCTATTTCACACAATTGAGAGCATATAATCCCTCAAAAATTAAAGAAAACAGGGCATAAACCGAACTTCAACAATGCAAGAACTATCGGACCAACCTCAGCTGAGATTTTTGCCTCTAACCGCAAATCAGGCACGGGTGTATGTGTATCAACCTGATCGGAATCAGGCAACACTTGCCGCGAAGTTGACGCCTTACTCCCATTAGCTGATGAATTTTTCTTCGGCGTGCTATTCTGCTTGCGGAGGAAAACAACATAATCAAATAAAAACATAATTCTAATTTGGATTTCAAATTCCCAAACTTTCCCATTCTCTCCGTAGTGTAAACGCAGCTAAAAAAAGAAAAAGAAAAAAGAAGAAGCTCGAGTTTTACTACGATGTTATTGGCAAATAAGCACAAGAGTTAGACCGAATAGTTAATTAGACTAATCCAACATAACAAATGCATAATGTTAAAACTGAAACTAAAATTAGAAGAAGAAGATGGACCTTGGAGGGTTTTTCTGGAGGAGTGGATTTTGGCTTGGGCTTCCTCTTCTTGTGATTGCTAGCGGGACAGTACTCATCGTCTTTGTCGTCGTCGTCCTTCGCATTGGGTTGTGGTGGCTTGTGATTGTGAGGGAACAGAGTCGACTGAACCAACCGCCGCCGGACGCTGCGGCGCGGCGGCGCGGCGGCGTCGCAGGGAGTGACCTCGGAGACGGGGCCCTCCATCAGAGTTGGATTGGGATTGAATTTGGTCGTGGAATTGGGCTGCTGGATGAATTGGATTAGGGCTTTAGGAATCTGGGGGAAATTGGAAAGTGATTGGGACTTGAAATTGGGCGAGAAAATTTTGGAGGGAATGCGGCCTAGTTCCCGCCATTCGCTATATTATAGTTTCGATTTGGGCGCTAAAGCTGTGTTCATGTATTGTTTCTTTCTTTATTTAAATCATACTAGATTTTGCATCCGCCGATGGAGGGGTGATTAATTTGTTTTTTTTTTTTAATTTAATTGATATGTACTAATAATATAAAATAATATAAAATAATTTTATATGATCAATCAATAAAAATAATAGAAAATGTCAATTTATGTAAATAATCACTTATTATGATGAGAGATCCATTATAATTTCTTAATTTCTTCTATTTCTATTGATAGATAGTGTAAAATTCATTTATTTTTATACAAATGATTATTATTAAATTTTAATTATATTTAATTTACAAAAATCTATACTTACAATATTAATATTTTAAATATAAATATAAATAAATTATTTATTTATACATACATAAAATAATGTTATAATTCATCACTCATATTTAATTTGTGAAAAAGAATTTCACATTTAAGTATAGATCATTTTTGTTTCATGTCAATCATTTTTTAAATTTTATGAACATATTAATTAAAATTATAATTGATAAAGTACATGACATTAAAAGTTGAACTTGGAATTAAAAAAAAAGAAATTATTAACAAAAAATAGTAAAATTATAGAGTAAAATATATGAAAATTAGATAATTTAGATAATCAATTAAAAGAGACACACTTGTCGGCTTCACTTACGTATACCATTTTGCTTTCACTAAACTATCCCCAATTCAATGGTTGCTATGAAATCAAAAAAAAAAAAAAAATCAAGACTTAAGAAATAATATAAGACCAAATGATATATAACCTATTAAAATTTTAATATTATATAATATTTGAAAATACAAGATATTATATAATATAGTATAATATTATCCTCTCATTGTCACAAATAATTCTAATCATAAGGAGAATTTTAATAACAAATAAAGTTGTAATAAAATAATAAATTTTATTATAAAATTTTTATAATTTTGAAAGATAATATATATACATATAAACATTATAAATATTTCTTAATTTTTAATATATAAAATTTTAATATATATTTTATGTTATTATTTTTTATTTTAAATTATTTGATAAATTTTTGCTTGAATAAAATATAAAAAATTAGTAAATATATAATACTCTCTTTTTTATTGCATATTTTAATATTTTTTACTTTTATTTTTCATACTAATATATTAAAAATATTATTAAATTAATTATGTTTATTAATTTTTATTATATATAATTATAATTCATTTTAAATATTATTTATGTTATATGGTTGTTTCTTATAAAATATTTTTAAATATAAATATTATTGATCAATTTATATAAATGCTTTATTTATATTGTTTATTAAAATATAAAAAATTAACCTAGAAAAGCAAAGCAAAAATTTAAATGGAAATAGATAGAGAAATTGTAAAACAAAATGGTCGTAATGCCCTTAATCTAATGGCTCTTACTTCATCAGTAAAATAAAGTTAAGATCAATAAAATAAAGCACAAGAAAAATAAATAAAAAAAGAACATTAAAATTATGGAATAAAATGACTACAACACCCTCAATATGATAATTCTTATTAGAGTTAATTGTATTTTACTTTCATGTATTATAGATCATGTACATTTTATCATCTATATTTTAAAAATGTGCATCCCGACTCTACATTTTATCAAATATGCACTTTATCCAAAACAAGTACATTATACTTCCCTGATTTTTGGGATCATATATAAATTGATCCTTTGAACTTTTCTAAACGTGCAATCTGACACCTTGAATGTGTGATATTTTTATTCGTAATTGATAAAAAAATTAACAAAAGGACCAAAGTGCACATTTGATAAAATGCAGAGAGCCAAGATGCATGTTTTCAAAATGTAAGAAATAAAATATACACAATCTATAATACAGAGGATAAAATATAATTAACCCTTCTTATTATATCAAAAGAATAAAATGAAGGTCAATAAAGTATAGCAGAAAAAAATAAATACAAATAGATATTAAAATTATGGAATAAAATGATTACAATGCCTTTAATCTAATGACTCTTCTTCCATCAAAAAAATAAAGTTAAGGTCAATAAACTAAAGCAGAATAAAAATAAATGCATATTGACAAAATTTTGTTGTCTAAAATTACAATTTTGCTATCAAAATGGACGAGAAATTGGATTGTACTAACACTATCCTTTTATAATAATAATAATTTTAATTTCTTTTTTCTTCTAAATCAAATTTTTAACCATGATAAAACCCAAAAAAAAAACTTATTTTATTCTCGAATTTAATTTTAGTTTGTTACTTCTTACTCTTGGTTATAGTGGGTTTGTCTCTTATCTTATTATTATTTACAAGTTTATTTTTTATTTAATAAATTATTCTTGTAATAAAGCTTAAATATATTTTTAGTCCCTCTAAATATTTGATTTTTCGAATTTGGTCTCTAAAAAATTTTTCGCTTGATTTTGATCTATTATTTTTCAAACGTTACCAATATTAGTCCCTGCCGTCAACTATGTGCTGTTAAGGGTTGATGTAGCAACATGAGATTTTGACAAATGTTAATGCTGATTAGATCTCATGTTGCCATGTCAGCACTTAATAGCACATAGTTGACGACAGGGACTAATATTGGTAGCGTCTGAAAAATAAGGGACCAAAATCCTGCAAAAAATTTTTGAGGGACCAAATTTGAAAAATCAAATATTTAGAGAGACTAAAAATATATTTAAACCTTGCAATAATTATTTCTATATAACAAACTTGGATGGTTTCTTTGATGCCCTTTACAAAATGGCAATGGTATTAGTACCTTATTAGTGCCACTGAAGTCCTACTAATTGAAATTATAAATTTTAAAAAATATTTTGAAAAATATATATATATATTTTTTTAAAGTATTGCCTCATTTAAGAGGTTAAAGACTAATCTCCGACATATGATTAAATGCTTAGGTGAGCACTCCTCCCAACAATATTTTTTCCATATACTTGAATCTCAATATCAAACTCATAACCACATATTTAAGGGATCAAAACTCCTTCTACTCAAATGACTATCTTGTTGATTTTTAAAAATATATGTTAAATGCATAAAATATGCGATTGAATTACAACCAATAATTACATTTCCAAAAATAAGGGTGTTGAAAGAACTATTTAAATTTTTTGATATGACTCATATTTAAGTTAAATCACTTTTCATTCAAAACTTTTAAAACCATTCAATGGCTAGAAGATTTGATCACCTTTAACAATGACTTATTTTAGCCAAGTCATTGAAGACCTCTTAATTTGAACATTGACATGAAAATTTTACTCAATTTTTTATTAATACTTCAATGATTTAATACTTATTGGCAAAATGACTTCCAATCAAGATCGAACTCTTCAACTTTATTATGATCTAGACTCACCATTCATCTATTTTGCCATTATGATTCAAAATTGGTCTTAATATAGTGATGTTCAATTTGAAGTAGACAACAAAACAAGAACAACAACCTTTTGAATTTGTTTTGTCTTATCTTTATTTATAGATTTACCTTCTACCTTATTATTATTTGTAAAATTTCTTTATTACTTAATAAATTATCATTATGATCACTATCTTTATATGATAAATCTTTTTGTACAAATTATACTTTTGTTTACATTTTTTTTTTTTGGGCGTGCAACAAGTTCTTATTTAAAACATTTCTAAACTATTATTTTTTTTTTATACATATTTTTTAAGACACTAAGATTGGATTAATAGTAAGGGACTTGGATAAAATTATATAAGATTATAAGTTTAAATCTTAGAACTATTGATTTTTTTTTTTTTGGGTTTTTGGTGTCAATTTTCACATGGAATTTAAACCTAACCGTTTGGGCCATATCTTTAATGGAAGTGGCCCAACCAAAAAATATTGGTAGACCTAGTGATTCATTGAACACGAAGTATGTGATTTTTTTTTTAAAAAAAAAGAAACACAGTATGTGAGAAACATGAATTCACATTCAGTTGTCTGATTAAACCAAAAAAAATATAGTTACCTTAATATAACAATTAAATAAAATGTTAATGAATTAATTAATATAAAAAGATAAGAAAGATAATCTAAACAAATACAGTTATCTTTTTATATAATTAAAGTTATTTATAATTTTTTAATCTTTATGCAATTGTATCAGACTACAATAAAAGTGAAGAGAAAATTTGACTGTAATATTTAATTCATAACACTAGTGTAACTTTCAAATAAGGTGTAATTATTAAGTTGCATTTGTTTCAACTTTTAAAAAAAATAAATTTGAAACTTAAATTTATATGTAGCTGAAAAAATTTAAAATTATTTTTTTTATAAGCTATTCTTTTCAATTTTTGTAAAAAAGTTAAAAATAAATTTTTTTAATAATTTGATTATTTTTAAAAATTATCCAATTATACAAAAAATAATTTTTTAATTAAAAAATAATTTTTTACCAAAAAATTTCAAACAAACACATCCTTTCCCCTTCCACTTTTTGTTTATAATAATAATTTTATATGAAATGTGTACAAACCTAGAACAGTTGAACAAATATGTATAGGATAAACTTCTTGAAAGGATGACAATCACTGTACACATACTGTGATCATATTGAATGAAGACACAGTCGATAAAGGAAGAGCACGTTTAGTGATAGTTAATTTTGGAGACGTAATTTATTTTAAATTATCTAAAAAATTTATAATTATATTTTTTTAAGCTAAAATAAACGAATATAATAAACACACTAAATGCAGATATGCTTTCACCACTTGACTCACCATAGGAAAGGGACGCTGTTTTAACATAGCAAAGTATCATATTGATATATGAAGGCGACAAGTAACCTACAAATTCCTTACCCTAATGCCTGAAAAAGCAGACTATACGATCCCACATAGCATGAAGGTGGGGCATACCCGGTTGTCCGCAAATCAGCAAAGCAAACTGCCAAATTACCAAAACATCCCCATCTTACGGTGCTCCGAACAATACGACAAGTCATGACCATGCTAATGACAAACCAAAAAATGAGTTATCAGCAGAAAATATAGCTCTAAATAGCAACTTTATTAAATTAAACTAAATCATTCCAAAATTTGAATAAATGATCTCCAATGTAACTCAGATGGCCGTTTTCTGATCCACAATTTAATATTCTGCCACAAAACCGAAAATACATTTAATACATCTCTATTCTCTATTTTGTTAAAATGACTCGGTAAATAATTGAAATATGAATTATTTGGACACAGGGACAAACCAGTCCAGCAAAAGCAAAGCAACCAATGTAGAAAATCTCTATGATCGAGAATCTGACCGGTGAGACCATTGTCCTTGTGGCTCTATGCAACACACCTGTCTCCTACTCGAACTCTTTTCTCTTTGAAAGTGAAACCTTTTCCGCTCTCCAACTCTCTTCTCTCTCTCACACCCTTCTGGTTTCTAAGAGGAAGAAAGAACAGAAAACAAAACGCAGAAAACCCTAAACGGCTAAACCCCTTCAAGCCCTTTCTTTCTCTCCTCCCTCTAAGTGCAAATTTTTGTTCTTTTAACTTCAAAGTTGAACACGTTTCAGAAACACCCCAGAGCAAGTAGGCCACATTGTACCCTGTTTGGTTCAACTCCTTTTGAAACACATCAGGTTCCTTTTTTGACCCATTGCAGCCTCATTCACTCTCTTCTGGTTCTTCCTCCAAACAACCCCTCAACGCTCCACCCAAAACCCACCAAAAAGATCACTTTTTTTTTGCAGGTTTTTGTTCTGTGCAGCCAAAACACTCACCACAGCACCTTCCGCTTTTGTTTTATTCACCTTTGGTTCCATTCCCAGAAAGAATGCCAAATCAAAACCCCATTTTGCACTGCACTTTCCTCTTTCTACTCTTGCAGGTTCTGATAGCACCACTATCAGTGACATGCAAATCCACCATAGAGCCTTGCACAAACTCTGACTCTTGCAATGCCCTGCTTGGCTACACACTCTACACTGACCTCAAAGTTTCCGAGGTTGCTTCCCTCTTCCAAATCGACCCCATAGCTCTTCTCACCGCCAATGCCATTGACATCTCATACCCTGACGTGGAGCACCACATTCTCCCTTCAAAGCTCTTCCTCAAGGTCCCAATTTCATGTACCTGTGCTGATGGGATTCGCAAATCGGTGTCCACCCATTACAGGACTCGCCCTTCTGACACACTATCCTCTATTGCGGACTCTGTCTATGCAGGTTTGGTCTCTGCTGACCAGCTTGCTGAGGCCAACTCCATAAGTGACCCTTCGGTGCTTGATGTGGGTCAGAGCCTTATGGTGCCTCTTCCTTGCACTTGCTTCAATGGCACTGATAATTCCCTCCCTGCAATTTACATGTCCTATGTGGTTCAACCTGTTGATACTTTGGCTGCAATTGCGGCCAGGTATTTCACCACTCTCACTGATTTGATGAATGTCAATGCCATGGGAAGCACAGCTATCACCGATGGTGATATCCTTTCCATTCCAATACCAGGTAATTTCCTGCTTAGCTTACTTTTTGTTTTGTGGTATAAGGAATTTTGGGCTAGCCGTGATGGTTTCGAACCCTTAACATTGCAAGCTCGTTTAGAGTGATCATTTCTACTGCGATCAACCACTTTGGTGTTTTTGGGTGATGCTTGTCTAGCTTTTAGATTGGTGATTATTTTGTTGTTTTTGAAATCTGCAATTTCCTTTTTTTTTTTTTTTTTTGGTGTCCTTGCTTATGATGTGTTGTTCAATTGCTAACAGTGTTTCTCATGTTACAGCTTGCGCTTCAAAATTTCCAAGATATGCGTCTGATTTTGGCTTGCTTGTTCCCAATGGAAGTTATGCCATTACGGCAGGCCACTGTGTGCAGTGTAGCTGCGGACCACGGAATCTAAAGTACTGACTGAGCAACTTTTCTGTTTTTGTGTTTTGCAATCTATTCCTTCTCCCCGTCGTGAATAATTCTAGATTCTCTTTTTAGGGTCAGGTTTAAAATAGGGTGAAAATTTTTCTGTTACTAACTCGTGCATTTGGGTTTCTCACCTTTTCTTCAGTTTGTACTGTATGCCAGCTTCTCTGGCTGTTTCTTGCTCCAGCATGCAATGTAAAAACAGCAACCTTATGCTTGGGAATGTTACGGTGCAACAGACTGGTGGTGGCTGCAATGTTACCTCTTGTAGTTATGATGGCATTGTTAATGGCACCATAATGACGACGTATGTTTATCCTTTATGCACCTGCTTTTCTTGTTGAGATATATCAATGATATCTATTTTGCTTGACTTATGGTTGAACTTTAAGCTCATTCATTCTTTCTTGCCACCCTGCAGGTTGTCCCCATCCCTTCAGCCTCGATGTCCAGGTCAGAATGCAGCAGCCATTTATATATGTTTAGATTCTAAATGCATTATAGAATATAAAATTGCATTCTTCACTTTCTAATCATTATGTTCCATCATAATGATTATAAATGAGTTGTTTTTTTCCGTTCTGAGTTCACATTAGGCGGACTGCAGACATGATTTGTAGGTTTTCTATTCTGCTACTTGAAATTGCCTTAATTCTGAATAGACAACTTTGAATGTCTGAAATTTCAACATGTTACTTTGAGGTATGTTGAACTGTCTTCGGTTTTCATGACTATATGCTCTCTGATGATCACAACTGTATGTGAACTCAATGTCTAAACTCTATTTGTGAAAATTAGAGCAGCTTAGATTTGGTATCATGTAGCAATATAATCCAGATTAAAGTGATGGCGGGAAGCATAGCAATCTATATTTTGTTCTAGAGTTTGTGTGGTCAGGAAGGTTCTTGTTGCAGTTCCTAATTTAATCTGTTTCCCCCTCCCCAAATCTCACCCTAAAAGATGGTGACCCTTAATAAGTTATAATTTTTGAGGTGCCTTCTAAATGTATTTTAAATGATGCTGCAGGGTCTCAGGAATTCCCTCCTCTCATAGCCCCACCTACATCGGTTAGGAGGGAATCGGTATTTGCACCAGCACCAGCACCTCAGTCCGAGGGAATCGGTCCAGCAACGCCCAGATCATCAGTGGTGCCTTCAACAGGGCTTCCAAGATTCTCTCCTGCAAACGGCCCTGTTAGTGCGCTTTCTTCTGGTGCTTCTTCTGCTTGCTCCTTGGTTAATCCATTACCCACGTTGACATCTGCACTTGTGATATTATTTGTCAAGTTGATGATCCCTGTGGCATTGTAATCTTTATCAATTTTGTGGTGGGTTTAGCCCTGATACTTTGATTGTGACAGGTGCTCCTATCTATTGTACTTAATGATACTCATTTGTACTCTTTGAACTGATTTGTGGATCTGGAAAACTATGGGATTTTGGGTTTCATCACATGCTTAGCATTTTAGTGTTTGGTGCCTTACTCTGCTATCTTGTTTTGCTCCCTGATCTAGATCATTAGTTCTAGTTAATCTGTTATCAGTCATTATAGAAGCTCTAAGAAATTGATGGTGACTCCTTTGGGGACACTTGTAATTATAATTATGGAGGTTCTCAACTCTCTTTTATCGTTTTCTCCCTTTCTTTAGTGCTAGTTGGCAGTTATTGGCTTTCTTGGTTTTGCCTTTGATTATTTGTCAACCATTTGCTGGACTACGGTCCATTTCAGGTGTGTAACCCACTACAAATGTTAACCTGAACTTTTCATCTGTGGAATTGGTGAATTCTTTTTGGTTCGCTGACATTTTTTGGTGTATCCTGTAAAGATAATATATAACAGCAGAGAGTTTGAAATGTGCAGAATTCTCTATATGTATATTGTAAGCTTTAGTGGGGCAAAGGTTAAAGCATGAAAGATTGGAATTTCTATACTCTTAAGTTTTTATAACCGCTATATTTTCACCGCAGAATCCGATTAAGTGTAATTTGTAACTTTTGGTTTCTCTATTCCTAACAGTTGAAACATTCTCAACTGTTTGGTTCCGTTATTACCGTAATCGGTAATGTTTTTCTAACATAGAGCATGAGATGAAGTCCAATTAGAGAGCGCGTGCCTCTTGCATGATATGGCCATAGCATGGCCGGAAATTGTTGCTTGGGCATGTAACACATTTATGTTGATCATGGAGTGACAAATCAGGTTCCAACTTGATTACTATATGGCAGGGTGGATCAAGCTCTGTGCTGGTATGATCTGGGAGAAAATGCTGATGCATTATGTTGAGATAAACTTACGGATACACTGAATGACGCACAGCACTATTCCTGCACTCCTGCATCGTAAGTTTCTCATGCGTCTCCAAATTCTTCTCGACTCTTGAAGAGTAATTAAAAAATGAGTGAACTTTCAATTTAGTCGCTGACAATTAAGGGTGTCAAAAAAACCCGCACCCAACACGGGTATGGAGAAGATTTTCTTTTCTGCAGAATGGGGATGGGGATTTTCAAATCTGCGTGTTAAGCATGGCAGGATCACTATCCCCATATCATCATGATCATTATGAAATTATTATTTTACCTTTAAATTATTAATTTAGTTTAACTAATATTATTGTTATTTAAATTAATTAGACTAAGGTTTAAATTTATAAGTTAGATTTATTTATATTTATTATATATTAGATTAATGATTGGATTACTATTATGTATTTATTTTTATTTTAAGTATTTTAAGTTGTTAGAATTTAGATTGTAGAATTGGATTATTGTACTTATTTTTTATTTATTTTATGTGTTTATTTTTATTTTAAGTATATTAAATTGTTAGAATTTTAATTGTTAAATTAGATTATTATTTATGGTTATTTTAAATATTTTATGATATTAGAATTTTTATATTTAATTTAAAATTTTAAAATTTTTAATATTTTAACGAATGTGGATATCCAACTGCAAAAACTCATGATTTATCCACTGTATCCCGCTTGGATAAGTAAAAATGATGCACTGATGATATGGAGCGGGGCGAGGCGGATCTCTTGCTGTGACGAGGGACTGCTGTCCCCCACCCCTGCCCCTCCTCGTTGACATCCCTACTGACAATATTATGAATAGACCTATTAATTCTTAATAAAAATAAATTAAACTTGAGGTCCTTGACGATGACATAAATTGGAGATCTAAGTCTGTAATAACCTTAAAATCGGTTATGAAGTTGACATGGAGGTTAAATAGACTTCCCAACCCTATCCAACATGGTAGCCACCTCACCTCCATCCCCATCCCCACCCCCACCCTCACCCAACACTGCCCTCACCACCGACCTTGTGCCCTCACCCTTGCCAGTAGTTACAAAAACTAAATATGACTTCACTTGCCTGAATTTCTTTATTCATTTTTTTGAGTGCTTGATAGAGATGCAGAAATTTGCGGGAATCCACATTTGGGGGAACAAGCTGCAGAGGAATCAAAAGAAGCTATTGCTAAAGCTCATATATATATATATTTGTGAAAACTTTTCCGGTGTTTTTCTTCTGTTGGACATGCTTTTTGGTGCCCCTGTTTTTTTCTTTGTCTACGGGGGTGGGTTGGGGGGCGATGGTGTTAGCGAGAGGTAGGGGTGCCGGTGAGGTGGCTACTATGTAGTATGGGGTTGGGAAGTCCCTGTCAATATATAACCTCCATATCAACTCCATAACCATTTTCAAGATTATTAGGGACTTAAGTGTTTATTTTATGTCATTGTCAACGATTTTGAGATTAATTTATTTTTATTAGGGACTAATATATCCAGCAATAATATTATCATAAATTAAATTGGGGGTTTATTCCTAAATAAATGTAGCTATACTCCCTGTGGATGAAATTAGATGAACTACAAACAATACATAGAACTACCAATATGGGTTGGGCAAGCGAACTATACTCGTTGCCAAAGTTCAAACCCACCTAGAAAGTAATTGTTAGTAGAGCTTTTTAATTATCATGGGGCTTGTTGATGAGGCGATCGCACAATGGCAATCCCAATCTTGTGAAGACTGCCCCGAAGAGCAAAGAGCCATGTTCGACTCTAGGGCTAGAGACCCTCGTGTCCCTCTCCACTATCCCCACCCAAAAACAAAAACTTATCATAGTGCTCAAGAAGTAAATTTTATAATAATACCTTAAACAATATTTGATTAAAGACCACAGATGCTTCACAAAAAGTCATTAGGAATGATCTAATAATAAGAAATTTTAAATAATTTATATAAAATTTTAAATTTGAATTTTATTGTCATTAATATAAAAAAAAAAGAGGTGCCTAACAATTTTATTACCATTGATACACCAAGCTTGTCTTTATTAAAAGATGAATTTTTTATTTAGTTAATTGGATGGATGAGATAATCTTTAATCAGTCCTTTTTTATTTTTTTAATCTTTATAACAAAAAAAGAATAATAAAAATAGCTTGTTGTTCTAATGATCTTATTAAACAATACAGCAACAATTAAACTTTATTTTAGCAAGTGAGATTAATTATAAAAATCAGACGACGTGATAATATCCTATTATGAATTATGTGCATAACTTTGCAATTGTGTTGTGGGATCACCAGTGGTCCAAACATGAAGAGAATACTATAAAAGCCACCAAGTCCCTCTGCTGCCACAAGCTGCTGCTTTTAGTGAAGGCGAGAGGCACTTGTTCCCTCCCAGCGAACCTCATCCTGAAGCTCAAGCATGCCTTCTGTTCCTTCAAAACTCTATTCAGGTAGCTTCCCCTCTACTCTTTCACCATTGTCCAATCTAACTTCGATTCGCCCTTCATTCATTCTGATCCTTTGTTTGTTTAATTGGTTGCAGATGATGTTAGCCTCCTCGTCGTCACGCTAGACACCAATCCTTTCTTCTGGTCCACTTTCTCCTTCCCTTTCTCCGAATTTCTCTCTCACGTAACCAACCCCACTCTCCCCATTTTTTTTTCCCCATTTCATTCATAAACCCTAATATGCTTAAACCTCTTCCTTCCTATTTCTCAAAACACTTTTTCTTTTTTTAAATTTAATTTTAATTTTCAGGTGCTTGCGTTTCTGAACTCAATCCTGCTTCTGAGTCAGCTCAACCAGGTGGTGGTAATCGCCACCGGCTGCAATTCGTGCAGCTACGTCTACGATTCCGCTTCCAACAAAAGCCACGGCTCCACCACCGGTGCAATGCCCGCGCTCTATTCCAATTTGCTCCAAAATCTGGAGGAATTCGTTGCTAGGGATCAGCAATTGTCAAAGCCGCATGATAATGCTCCAGGAGGAGCCCTTCCATCTTCGCTCCTATCGGGATCCTTGTCCATGGCCCTTTGTTGTATCCTCCTTACTGCTTCGATTTCCACTCGTTGATTGGATTGAATGCCTGTATTTTGGAAGTGAAACGCCTCATTTTAACGATTAGGACTTTCGATTTTTATATTATTGTGTGATAGGGAAGTTATTTGTTTAGTTGTGCTGAAATTGAAGAATTTCACCTTGGACTTGTAAGTGCATTCCGGATATTTTTGTTTGACCTGATTTGCTAATCAGATATACAGAGAGCTTTTCGTTCAGGACCGATTCATCCCCAGCCTCGGGTGTGTTATATATATGCTTGCCTAATTGTGAATATGTTCTTAGATGGAATTTTATACTACAGTTGAATATGATAAGTTGCAACTTGTGCTGTTAGTCAAGTATCATTGACTTGGTATTTTCTTTTGTAGTGTCGGGCATGTTTGTGTGTTGATACTTGATATTACTAGAGCTGAATGGCTATTTTGAAAATGATAGTCAGATCCAGAGTCTCATCTAGAAGTTGATATTTTGTGTGGTTTTGTCCCTTCTTTGAATTCAGTGTTGTGTTCAGTATTGTATCTACAAGTTGCTTCACTTGTTTGTAATAAATAAATAAAGAAAAATTTGTTGTTCACTTTAAACTGTTGTGTGGTCAAACTTGGTTTGGATTGTTCCAAGTTATAAGTGATTATTTACATCTAGTTGATTCTGAACTCGTTTAAACTGAAGTATGAGTTTCTAAAACACCCTACTGGAGATTTATTTATATGATTGATCGTCTTTGTTTTAAATTGATCCTTAGGCAATTGAATTGTTATACAAATCAACATTCTTTTAGTAACTTAGTATTTTCAGCTGTTCATTCTATTTTTTCTTTTTTTCATTCCTACTTCTTTATTGTACCATTTTATTTCAAATTTGCTGATTTTGAGTAATTACTTTTGTATTTACTAATTTATGAACAGATTTTATGTTTGCAAGGATCTGCTGATGGACCAGAACAGTATGTTCCTCGTGATCTTTACATTTTACATATTTATTTCTGCATTGACCTTTCACCTTGTTTCACAATTTTTATTCTTTTCAGGCATGTGGCAATCATGAATGCAATATTCTCTGCACAGCGCTCAACAGTAAGTACAGAATCTGCACTTTTCTTTTCCTTGTATGTTCCTCAATGATTGGTTTCGACCTTGGCATTTTTCTGGGCTAGACACTGTTAAGTAGTCTGGCATTTTGAGGGATCAGTTATGCTGTGAACACATAAAGTAGCTTGTGTTTTTTATGTGCAACTAATTTTCAAAATGCAGGTCCCAATAGATTCTTGTTATATTGGTCCTAACAATTCTGCATTCCTCCAACAGGTAATTAAAGACATGCAAACACAAACCCATTGAATGATTTGGTGTTGCAGTTGCAGAATATGTTTTATTGACACTAATAATTTCATGTTGTGTAATGAATAACAGGCTTCATATATAACTGGTGGCATATATTACAGGCCTTCCCAATTGGACGGGCTTTTCCAATATCTTTCAGTAAGTTGTTCTCTTAATTGGCTGTTTTGAAGCAATGGTTTAATATGCAATATAGTTCTTTTATCTATTACAATTTACAATTAAGTAATGGTCTTTGTGTAATTTTTAAGGTTTAGAAACCTGTGACAAAAAATGCCTTGTTTGCTTGATGCTGAAACTTTCTGCCTTTTTTTCCCTTTTGGCTGAAAGTTTAATCAAACTATGCTTTATGGGGGGTATAATATTCTCTTCTGATTCTGGAGGAAGAAGAGGGAAAATGAATTATAAATTGAGATGGATAGAAATGTGTCACTTTGGTGAAATTCCACCAGTTGACTTGATTTGGAACTATGTATTATTAATGCGGTTGTAGGTTAAGTTATACATGATTCAAATTCGCTCTTCTGTCTCTGAACTCCAAATTTGTTTAACAACCTTGGCCTTGCTTTTTGGGGCCAATCTATGTGTATAATATAAAACTTTAAAATTTGGTTGCGGTATGGACACAGCAGTGATGTTGAAAGACAAAATACATTGCTGATATTAGTTTTGCTGTTCACAAGCCCATGTGTTAGTAATATCCATCAATAAAATAGAGACCGAGATGACAACATCGCATTACTTTGTCCTTTTTATGATCGTTGAACACTTCTATCAAGCTTTAAGATCATAATTGATTTGCAATGGCATCATTGTGAAATACGTTATAAACTCAATCCAACAATGTAGTAAATGTGCAAAACTACCGCCTCAAAGTTTGATTATTAGCACCTAACAGACTCTTGCCAAACAAATTGCTTTTTTGGTATAAACAACTTATCTGAATTTGTTGTTTTATTAGGTTATTTTTATTTATGATTTTATTTGTTTTACTTCAGATACTAACCTAACCTTGTTTATGCAGACGGTGTTTGCAACTGATTTGCATTCTCGTGCTTTTTTGCGGCTTCCTAAATCCGTCGGAGTGGATTTTCGTGCCTCGTAAGTTAATCCTTTTGTAGTAATCTTTTCCTATTTTAGATTTCTTATTTTCATTTCTTCTTCCTCTCTGCTTCTCCCTCCCTCGCATAATCCTAGGAACATTTGGACTGCAATCTAGCTGTCAGCAAACTTATATTTCTTTCCTTTTCTCCAACATCCTTCTCTTTCCTTTTTATTTTATATTGATTTGAAGGGAGGTACACAGCTATTTAGTACTTTATTCTCTATGTTGCTTCTGTTTACATTATGGTGGAGACATCAAACATTTTATAATGAAAGGACATTTGTCCTTGCAAGTCATTTTAGGTAACCGAAGGTTGACCAATATGATATATAATCATCCATGCAATTTTGAGCTAGCATTGGCATTCACTATGTAGTAAATCACAATATATGCAATCAGTAACCCAAGTTTTAAACCCTTGATTCACTATATAAAGAATAGAAACCAAGGTCAACTTTTAGATTTTCCTCTATATAAGTGAATATATGTCAAAATCAGACTGAGTATTGAATTTCTTTTTCGTAATGGATGATATATGTAATGTAATTTTATGGACTAATATTAGTTGTGTATTGTCAAACTCTTTTACACTGGCAATTTTCATCTGTTTTAATAGAAATTATGAGACCTTCACCTAGCTAATTGTATGACATTTGCAGGTGCTTCTGTCATAAGCAAACAATTGACATGGGCTATGTATGTTCTGTATGCTTATCAATATTCTGCGAGCATCATGATAAGTGTTCAACTTGCGGGTGAGTGTTTGTATCACGGCCATTTGTCATTCTGTTTCTGTAAGCTTCTCCATATATGATGCCTCGAATGTAAATGTTCATTATTTAGTTTGAAGATTGTAGGAATGAGTTCGACTTTTACAGAAAATTTCCTCCTCCTATGCTTTGATTTGTTTATTTAATAAGACAGTTGCTACCCTTTTTTTTTTTTTAATTTGATTTTTTATTTTATACAAATGTCAATGTTGGTTTACCTGGACATGGCTTGGTTGTTGTTGCTGTTGATACAAATACCAAAGTTCGTCTCTGTAGCTGATTTGTGTAGCCGTAGGTGAAAGAAACTGTATCTAAGTTAGGGGCTAGCATATTCAAAAGAAAAGTTGTAAGATCAGGAAAACAATGCCAACCGATTAAGATGAAGTTTAAGATGAAGTTTTAAGCCCTATATTGTGGATAATCTCATGATGTTAACTATGCAACCCCAAATTTCTAAGTTTGTTGATGCTTTGTCAATACTACATTGTTTATGCAGTAAGCCCATTTTATCTTTTCATCTCTTTAACACATCTTCCTTACATAATAGAATGCGAGAGATGAAATGAAATATTAGCAGTTGACATTTTGAGATTCACCGGCTTGAGAATTTCAAGGGAGAAATAAATTCCATTTGAATTTATTATCCGCAATGATGTATTCTGAATGAGTATACTGTAATGAAAAATAGACTACTGAAAAGATCAGTAATTTATGATGAACGTGTGCTGATTTGAAATGGAATAGAAAGGCCCGTCCTCTCTTCTTTTTTTTTTTTCCTCTCTCTCCCTCTCTCTCTCTCTCGCGGTAAGCAGAAAGGTTCGTCTTTATTATGTTATTATTTACCTCTGTTGATTTTGTGTCTCTGCACGTTCTGCAGGTCTGTATTTGGCCAGGCTCAACCAGATGTAGCCTCAGCTGCTAACCGGAAAAGAAAAGCTTGATACATTATGTTGCATTCGGCGCATAACATTTGTTTTGTCACTGCCATTAGAAAGCAGATTGATTGAGGTTCTCTTCCATGCAAGCAGCATAATGAAATTTTGGCGTCAAATTGCTTTTCCGTCTGTCCTGTTGGGTAACTGAAGTTTCGTATGGAGATATCATTGTAGGTCTATAAGAATCAGGATCTGAGCAGGATAGGCACGGGAGCTTCATAAAAAGGCTTTTATTATCTAATGGCTGTCATTTCTTTAGAAAGCTATGATTCACATGATGTTCGCATGGTCGGCTGAGCACTTTCTTTAATAGCATCTGTTCCTTTCTGATGAACTATCATGAACTCTTGTCGCATCGGAGAAAGTTGGTTCTATTAAAAGGTGTTCAATGTGTAAATGATGGCCAACAGGCAACGCAACAAAGAATTGCATTGATGATCTTATGAACAGATGTCCTCTCTCTCTCTCTCTCTCTCTCTCTCTCACGAGGCAAATGAGTTGTCTACAGGGCAAGATGATTTGAGGTATCATGAGACTAGGCAATGTTAGGTTTGCTATAATTTATACTTAAGAGGATCCAATCAATTTAGGGCTATGCAGTGAAGTATTAAATAATTTATTATTATTTTAATGTTTTTTCAATGGGGGTTTCTCTGGTAAAGATGGCATAATCCATCTTCATATGAAGATGTTAGCCGGTGTCTATGAGGAGATGACATCTGTTCTGTGTGGGCCCACATTATTTAGTTTGCCGAATGACATAACATGATGAGGTGAGTGGTTTAAAGTTAAATTAAATGTGTGGGTCCATATTAATGATCAATGATGTACAATTTAAAGCATTTGAAAAAAAAAACAAGAAATGCTTTCAAACTACCTTCAGTCTGTAGCGCGTCACTGCTGAAGCACCATGGTATCTAATGTTGCCGGCACCGCGGTATTTGACAACGACGACGACTTCACCAAAGCCCACCCTCTTCTGCTGGCGGCTTTGGGGTTGCAGGACCTGCTGCGCCACCCTCTTCGGCATAATCCCAATGCAACAGCAATGCACTGATTCCTATGTGTTAGATCCTTCCTTTACCGACCGAATTCATTGATACACAACACCAACAAACATAAAAAAATTGCATTTTGGTCCCATGACCAACCATTCTTTTTTCAACACAATTAAAACACAAAATTTAACTCTTAACAATTTAAAAAAAAAAAATAACCACATCCAAAACTCATCAGATTATTCATGGAACCTTCTGTTTTTTATTTTCACGAACCTCTCCTCCGTCTTGCAGGCTCAATGGGCAGCACACCCAACACTACATTACTCTGCTTTTTTCATTTTCAAATATTTCAAAGGGTAACTCTTTCTTTAATACAGGTGGGCCTCTAACGTGCAATTAATCCCCACTTCATTTATGTCTAAACCAACTACTTAATCATGTTTTACTCATGCAGCAAAGTCAACAAACGTGGCCCACAACACATATCATCTCCTCACATGAACCAAGTCAGATCTTCATGTGAAGATTTTTATCTCATCTCCACCAGAGTATGGGTCTTTGTTCAAATAATAGTAGTGAACATGTACCAAAAACACAATAGTAGCAAAAACTCCATTTTTATATATTAATTAGAAAAGATTATTAGACAGAATAATATTTCTGTTCTTTTCAAAAATGCTAAGAGGGCAAAGACCCGAATTAACAATCAAAAAGAATAATATTTCTTTGGCTTATATATATTTTTGGTGATTATAAAATTAGTAAATTTTGGTTTTAGTTCCTAGTTTTTTTTTTGGTTTTAATTTAAATATTTTCAAAAATTTTGATTTTATTTCCTATTAGAATATGAGAAGTGTGACATAATTATTTGTCATTTGTGTTATCACTTAATGAAGGCAAAATAACTATAGGATTAAAATCAAAATTTTTTAAAATATTTAGATCAAAATTAAAAAAAAAACTTAAGAATTAAAATTGAAATTTACTAATTTTATAGAAACAAAAAATATATTTAAACCTACGAAAGATTGCAGTTGCTACGATTACATTTTTTTACTCGACTCATTTGCAGACCCTCTAACAAATATCTTCACCATCTATCTCACTGCAACAGCCAAAAATATCCGTTTGGAGAACGTTGCTATGAGTAGATAGTGTTGAATTGCTTGATTATGAGCATGAACTGGGTCATATGAAGGGAAGTTGAGTAGGTTGCTTGTCTCTTCCACCGGGTGCCCAGCTTAGTCATAGAACTCTCAGGCGTGGCGAGAGCTATTGTACTGCCACTCGAGGAAGATGGCAAGTTGAGAACCGAAGGGAATAGGCTCGGCTGCATCCAGAGACTGCGATTGGCAATACTAGTTGTTTTATATTTTAATTTTTTAAAGTAATGATGAATGGCATTAATGTTTAAATTGTCAGTCTCATTTCTAACTCGCTAAATGTCAATTTTATACTATTTGAGAGATACGTAATGAGATCTTAATGGACACTTACTCTATATGAAAGAATGAACCACCTATTAAGTGCTAAATTCACAATATAAATACTGAGATTTATCAATCTGGAAACTGCACTCTTCACATTGAAGAATGAACATTCAAATAGTAATAACAGACCTCATGAGGATTACAGAGACGCGAATGAATAATCATTGAATCATTCGATAACCAAGATTCAATACAATTAACCAATGAAAGAAAGCAACATTTTAAAAGCCAATGTTACAGTTTTAAACAAGAAAAAACAAAGGTCAATGTTATGTACAATCATCTACATTAGCTAGAGCTTATAGGAAATAATGAACAAATTCGTTTACACTTGAGACAAAGCGCTACAAGCTCCATGCACTAGCTACTTTCATTTGACATTTGACATGGCCGTGGAATACGCATTATCTTTAAAGAGCCTTTAGAGCGAGTTTACTGCCAGTGTGAATACCCGTCGTGGCTAGTCTCAACACTGCACGGCCTCTGTACAGCCTGTTATGAAAATAAAACAAACTCAGAAAAGAGAGTAAAGAAAAATTTATCAAAGGAATTCACATTAAAAACTGTCATGAACCAACTTTTCCAAAAACTTAAGTAATTAGGTAAAAGATCACAAATAATTTTACATGTAACAAAAACCATTGAGCAATACATTACTTGAACCATCCAACATCGAGCTGGAAGTTACCTATTCATTTATTTGATCTTTTCCCTCTTTACTCTATGAGGATCAATTGGTAGAAGCTTCAAAAACTTTCTCTATAATTAAATTTTGCGCATACACATAATGGCAACACACACATATACCGGTTTAGGTACAGGTCCCTGCAGATTTTGTGTGTCTATCATATAGGTCATGGCAGATCATAGATGAAGATAATCAAAATATGCCTGTCCTTATGCACTGTCTCTCAAATATTAACTTACTTTTTCAAATCAATATCAAAGCAAAAGGAAGCATTGAAATTATCGTAGTACTCAACAATAGTTTTTATTATGCAGTGTACCTATCTTTGTGATGGCCTGGACAGGACAGGACAGGACAGGACAGACAAGTATGCACATTCAGAAAGAGAAAGACGTACCCTGCCAAAGCAAGTCCCCACGTGGACAGAGTATAAAACAACTTCCCAGCATTCCAAATATCTAGAATCCTTTCCAGTTTGCTTGCACCACCCAATGCTTTTGTTACAGCTGACATTAAATAATTTAAAATATAAGATAAAACAATTTGTTAATTGCAATAGCAGCAAGTGCACAGTTGAATATTTCATTCAAAATTGCATCAATGCAAGAGAAGCCAAGTAACAAAAATTGAATACAATTAGTACTATGGTATAGAAAGCAATACATCGGCTGTCAGGTCCAAGGAATTATAAATTTTAATACTAAAGATAATAAACCTCAAAACCAAAAAAAGAAGAGATCATTAGGATTAGAGAAACTAGTAATTGCCTCATCCAGCATATTTACAAGGGAACTCTCAATTATATACCTGAACCATTCAAGAAGAATAGTCATGACTTAACAACTCAAAACATAAGGTCAGACGACAAAAGTAACACAGGTTTATGGTTGCTATAAACAGTAGTTCTCCCATAATGCATAAAAAGTACATGGGCAGGACTCAGGAGAACCATTACCCATTTCATTTAAGCAAGAGACTAGATCTTTACACGTAATTTTGGTTAATGTAATGTAAAAGGCGAATGATTCAAAATGTAAAGGTCTGACTGCAAACTTACTCTTCTGCAGTTCCTGTGGTGATAACTTCTGCAATTACAATGACACAAATAGCTTTAGATACATCTTATCAAATAACCAATAATGTGCATAAGTAGCAACTAAACACATACCAGAGCTTTGGGGTTTGACAGAATGCATCTTGCCATGAAGTTGGCAACTCCATCAACAACATGTTCCTCGCTGATGACTACGTAACTTTCGTCATCAATCCCACTCCATTCCTCAGCATTAGTTGGATCAAGCTCATCAGTTACCCACAC
Organism: Pterocarpus macrocarpus; assembly: GCA_031439585.1. Classification (NCBI taxonomy): domain Eukaryota; kingdom Viridiplantae; phylum Streptophyta; class Magnoliopsida; order Fabales; family Fabaceae; genus Pterocarpus; species Pterocarpus macrocarpus. The sequence goes on from CM062519.1 coordinate 10,965,833, forward strand.
CCACCAACTGGGTTGTTGGGAGTCAACATTGATCAAAATATCAGCACAACCATGATCAAGCTCTGTCAAATGTTAACCAACATTTATCAATAACCAAGTAGTTTAATACATAAGTAACACGCATGCACTTAAGTAACCCCATAGAAATATAAATGCATAATTGCATATATACCAGTGGCCTCCTTAAAAGGAAATTGCTCGCCACCATTAACCCCTTCCTGCTGCAACAACTTGAGCCTATTCAGGTACTCATCAGACTCCACAGTAGCAACTAACCGAGCATGAAACTACAACCATCAACAAAAACAAACCATAATGTAAAACACCATTACGATTAACAAATTATTTCAATTTGCATTCCCAATATATAATGCACCCAATTATTAGTATCAATTTACTAAGGAACTAGTAATACACAATTAAAAAGAAAACCTTTTTTTTTTTTTTGGGAAAATGAGATTTTTCAATGAAATGAAGCTGGAATATTCTAGGGCATACATCGGAGGGACAATTGTTTAGGAAAGAAGGTGATTCAGATAGGTTATGAAGCAGCCTCAGATTCTGCTCGAGCAAGTTCCTGAGGCGCCGATTCTCCGATCTCAGAGACTCCAATTCTTCTTCATGAGAGGCAGAGGGACAGTTAGCCGGAGCCTCGTCGGCGTGGTGATGATTGTGGTGGCGGAAGTGGTGGCTGCATTCCACGGCGGCCCAAGCGACGTCGGCGACCTCGAGCACCGTCTTGGCCACCTCCATGGCTTCATGTTGGTGTCCCATGATGATGATGATGATGATTTTGAGGAGGGAACGTGGAATTGGAACCTGAATTGGGCGGAATCTTTCGCTCGCGAAACCCTAATTGGTTTTCACCGGAAACTTGGAGGTTCTCGTCGTTCTGGTGCGCAAGCGTGGGAGATGTTCTCAAGACTTGCACGTTTTGACATCCATGACAGCGTCCACCGCGCTATATCCCCTTTCAGGGATTTTCTTTTAAAAGTATTTCAAATTAAATTAAAATATTTCTTTACACATTTTTGTCACAAAAAATATAATAAATTTGGTAATTTGAGAATTCAGTTAAATTAAATCGAAAGGATAAAATTATATAGTGAATATTTTTATGAAATTAATTTCTATACTTGTAAAAGTATTTTTATATTATCAGTTAATAAAATTTTAAAAAATTGTTAAATTATGTTAGATAATTATAATAGTAAGTAATTATCAAAGACTTTTGCTGATGTGGTAATATATAATTAGATATCTGTGTAAAAAAATTTTACATTGATAATATATTCAAATTAAATCCTTTTTTTTAAAGTATTTCAAATTAAATTAAAATATTTCTTTACACATTTTTGTCACAAAAAATATAATAAATTTGGTAATTTGAGAATTCAGTTAAATTAAATCGAAAGGATAAAATTATATAGTGAATATTTTTATGAAATTAATTTCTATACTTGTAAAAGTATTTTTATATTATCAGTTAATAAAATTTTAAAAAATTATTAAATTATGTTAGGTAATTATAATAGTAAGTAATTATCAAAGACTTTTGCTGATGTGGTAATATATAATTAGATATTTGTATAAAAAAATTTTATACTGATAATATATTCAAATTAAATCCTTTTTTTTAAAGTATTTCAAATTAAATTAAAATATTTCTTTACACATTTTTGTCACAAAAAATATAATAAATTTGGTAATTTGAGAATTCAGTTAAATTAAATCAAAAGGATAAAATTATATAGTGAATATTTTTATGAAATTAATTTCTATACTTGTAAAAATATTTTTATATTATCAGTTAATAAAATTTTAAGAAATTCTTAAATTATATTAGGTAGTTATAATAGTAAGTAATTATCTAATATAATATAGTAATTTTTTAAAATTTTATTAGATGACAGGATAAAATTGTTTTGTATTGTTGGTATATAAAAATTTAACTCTATTTTTATTAATTTAATTTTGATATATTAATAATAAAATATTTTTTATATAATTATTTAATTATATATTATCATAATAAAAATATTTGGCTTTTATTGTATTATATTAAATTATTTTTTAAAAAAATTAATTTAATTTAATTTCTATATATTATCAATATAAATTTTTTTTATACAGATATCTAATTATGTATTATCATATTAACAAAAATTTTTGATTCAATCACCCATTATTTTAAAAATTTTATAAATAAAAGCATAAAACTAAATGATAATATAAAAATTTTATATACTATAAATATATTAAAATTAAACTATTTAATATATTTTTTATTAAAATTTCAATCTTCAATATATTTTTTATTTTTACTAAAGCTGTCCCATTTTTTAATAAATAAGACCGTTTATTCTTTTTTGTTAAACATAACTTATTTTTATTTAAACATTTTTGTATGTTTTTTCATTTATTAAAACTTTGTCATTTAATTAGAGGGCATAATAGTCATTTACACGATTTTTTAACACTTTTCTCCACACATCACAGCGAAAAACATTTTGAGTGGGTCCCACATCAATTTTCTCTCCTCTCTCCATTTTATGCTGTAACCAAACGAATGAAAACTGATAATCTACTCCTTTTCTCTCGTGGCATTTTCTATCGGCTCCTCTTCTCCTAAAACAAACGAGCGCCAAATAACATTATCATTATCATCAAAGAAAAACAAGTGACGTACCAAGAAAAAAAAAAAATCCACTAATAGAAGGGCATGTGTCCTCTCCACTGAGGGGGGCAGTGAGGCAGTCCCATTGGAAATTTAGAGGAAGTGTGTGATTTAGACTTGCTTTACAGTGCATATCGAAAAGGCGAAAACAAGGCTTCGGAGAAATTCCTTCTTTCACTTTTGAAATTGGAGCTTGGAAATTTACCAACGCTTTCGTGCTTTGCACTTACCCACGGCCACTCGCTGAGGTGTGTGTAGTGCAAGAAGAAAAGGCATGGCAGAAGGGAGCGAGAAGAAGAAGAAGAAGAAGCTGGACGATAATGATGTGACTATGGAGTCCAAGATTGAGAGTGCTATGCGCTCTCGCCTCTCTCACTTCAACCAACAATCCGAGTCAGTATGCTATGCTGCTTCTCTTCCTCTCCCTCCTTATTTCGTTCTCACCAAGTATCAATCTTTGCTTGGCTTTCAATGCAGTTCTCTGACGTTTGAGGGGGTTCGTAGATTGCTCGAGAAAGACTTGGGATTGCAGGAATTTGCTTTGGATGTCCATAAGAGGTTTATCAAGCAGTATTTGGTCAAGGTACCTTCTTTTTAAAAATAAAATAAAATTAAGAAACACTTAATCTCAACCTATTGTGGATAAATGGCTCTAGGGCTACACTTCCGCTTTCCGCGTGTTTTCGAAACTATATGCTTTATAGAGCACAGGGATTGTAAAATCCTGGACATGGTTACTTGGTTGTAAGTGAATAAATTCATTGCTGATCACCACATGAAGCACCACTCCACTTTTGCTTGGATTTCATGAGGGACGGTTATTCTCTCCTCCTTAATATGAGTTAAGTATGATTTGTATTGTTTACAATTACTGCTACCTGCGACTAGTTGTGAGAATAACAGTTTGCTATATAATGTACTATTTTGCATCTGATAATCTTGTGAAATTTGATGTGATGAAGAATGCTTGGATTTTATCATATGTATGTGTTTTCCCACTCATTGCTTGCAGTGCTTAGAAGGGGTTGGTGATGATGATGACGCCCTAAAGGTGTCAGCGGAGGCAGGGGAAAAGGGTGCAAGTAGAGAAGAAACAGAAGGACCAAAAGAAGAATGCCAATCAAAAGATGTAGAGGACCTTTGCCCTGAAGATGACGAGAAACTGGAAGACTCTCCTGTATTAGGCCTGCTTAAAAAACAGAAAGGAGTTAAACTTGAAACTAAGGAAAAGGAAGCTAAAAGAGATGGAAGGAAAGTAGTTCCAAGTGAGACCCTAATTAAGAAAGCTGTTACAAAACGATCTTTGTACATCAAGGCTAATGCTGAGTATGCTGCTGATCTTTCAATATTAATCATTCTGACATCTCTTCGTGGCAATGCACATATTTTCCTGTCCTTGCCTTTGATGATGTATGACTGGGTACTTTTCACTTGCTAATTTCAGGAAAGTTACCATGGCTGGTATTCGTCGACTATTGGAGGAAGATCTTCAACTTGATAAATTTGCTCTTGATCCCTATAAGAAGTTTATAAGTCAACAGCTAGATGAGGTAAGTAAAAAATCTGTCTAAAAATTATCAATGATGCCCATAAGAAGCACAACCAAACACTATCTGATGCTTAGCAACTCTGCGTTAAATGTGAAGGTGTTAGCATCTTCCGAAGTTTTGGAACCTGCAAACAAAGCTAAGAAAGTTGTCAAGAAGAAACCTGATCCCAAAGTAACTAAAAAGGTCGGCAGTGAAGAGAGCTCTGATACTTTAGATAAGGAGAGTGATGAAGAAGAGAAACAGGAAGATGAAGTAAAGCCTAGAAAAAATAGTGTTCCAAAAGGCAAGGTGCAGACCTCTGTCAGACCTAAGAAGCGTAAAGGAGAGGAGACCAATCTATCGAGTAGGAAAAGGGTCAAGCCTGCTAAAGCAGCCTCAGGGGATGATAGTGATAGAGAAGATAATGGAAAAAACTCTGAAGATGATCAGTCTCATTCATCACCGGAGAAACCTGCCAAGGTCATACTAAATTATTTATCATATATGCAATGTGCTGATGGCAATGAGGAATGCTTGGTAATAAGTTGGAAAGTTAAGGCCATGACCATTTTTTAATAGAACAATCATGATCTTTGAGCTTAATAACTGCTCTTTAATTATAAAACTAAATGGTTGTCCTTCTGTGTGAGTTTTCATAAAGCTGTCCTCAACATTCTTTATTAGTTGTCAATTCGTACACGTTAAATGGTTCATGTATATTTTATTGCATTGTATCTTTCTTTTTTCCTGAATCACAGAAGAAAGAAGTTTCAGTTGCTGTGTATGGTAAACACGTGGAGCACTTAAAATCTGTCATTAAAGCATGTGGAATGAGGTAGTTTTCTTCGTTGGGTTCCTTTTTATGATCTTAGATCTTTGTTGGTGATGATAGCTTGATAATATATATTTCTGTCAGTGTCCCTCCCTCAATTTACAAAAAAGTCAAGCAGGTGCCTGAAAACAAGCGGGAAGGGCAACTAATTAGGGAGTTGGAGGAAATATTGTCTAGAGAAGGATTGTCTTCAAATCCATCTGAAAAGGGTGAGCTTGACCATTAAGCTTATGTTTGTTAGCGATCCTTATCCCTAGATGTTAGCTGCAATACTTTAATCCTGATTGAATAAAATAGGTATTTGTCAAAGTAGCTTTTGGAGCTGTAGTTATCAGCTGTGCCCAATTACCTTTTATGCAACTCAAACAGCTGACATGTGAGAAACTAAACTGAAATACTTTTAAGTACAATATAAACCTAACAAAGTTGTCCTGTATTTTATCCACACTATAAAATGAATTAGTGTCATGGTTTATGTGATATCTTTACTGCCTTAGCTTTATTCATTATGTATGTAATGCTATCATCACTAGTGAAAATATAATTTGGACATGTTTATTGCTATATGTTATTTTCCTAATAAAAAGTGTTGTTCTTGAAATTAGGTACTGTTGTTTTAAGTAGTTTGTAGTTTATACTTTATAGCATTCAACAACTATGAAATTAGGGAATAAAATTTACTTTTGTGTTAATTGCCGTTAGAATGATATTGTCAGACCTGTATGAGTTCTTTCATTTGGGAAAATTGCACTATGACTTGTATGGATGACTGTACAGAGGGAGTAACAGGGTATAATCATATGGAAAAATAAAAATATAAGGAGCATTTGTCCAGTAAAAATTTAAATTAGGGAGATTATTCTAATTTGTGAAACTTGAGGGGAGGTCAATGTAATTTTAGTTGACCTGAGAGGTTAGGTTAGTGTAGTTTTCCCTTTTTCTTGGGTCACATTTCAATCTAATGTCTAAATTAAGCTGCAGATACTGACAGCCTCTGATATGATTTCATTCTATCTTTTACTTAATGTCTCTTATTTTAACCTTTTTCTTATTTTCTGTCATTTACTTAGAAATCAAGGAAGTAAGAAGGAATAAGGCAAGAGAAAAAGAACTTGAGGGCATTGATGTGAGCAATATTGTGTCAAGTTCACGTAGGAGGACAACAACTAGTTTTGCCGCTCCTCCACCTCCAAAGCCCAAGGTTCCAGTTGAAACTAATGGCAATGGTGCTGAAGATAGTGGTAATCACAACAATGATGAAGGCAATGATAATGAAGAGGATGAAGACGATGAAGAGGATAGTAGTGACAATGATGGAAGTCAGAGTGAGGAATTTAATGAGGGTAAGTTTATTTCATATGTGTTTACTGATTAGGCTTTGCTTTGTTTTTTATTTTGTTGGTAATATCAGAAATCATCTTAGATTCTGGAATCATGTGTTCTTTAGTGCTTTGTGCAGTGGTTAGGTAGATTGTTATTAATAATGATTAATTGCTTTGATAGTGTTCAAACACCATGGATGGTTGGAGCTCAAACTTGATTGTCCTATCAAACGATATCAACATTTTATTTATAGCTTTGGGACATGCCCTGTATTTTAGGTTCCGTTTGGTATCTGCATGCTGTCAGCAATAATTCTAGCACACTTGAATTGAGCTAGGCCTTAATTCATTATTAACCAGAGGTTCTAAATATGCTAAACACAGCACAGCTAAAGAATCTTGGGTTTAAAGAATCACTCTCTGAAGGGGAAAAAAAAAGAACCTTTGCATTTTTTCTTCATTTTTCAGGAGTTGTGGGTGATGAAAGAGATTTCAGGTGCATCAGCATTCATTTTTCTAGATCTTTGTATTGTTTCCTGTGTTACCCAATTTTGCTATGTGGTACCTTTTAATTAAATATTATAATAAAGAGGAAAATTGAGCTGCACTACTCACAGTTTATTGTGTTAACCGAAGACTCCTAAATTGTTTGGTGCATTATCTTCTCCATGACAGCAATATGCATGTGTTACTTCATTTTTGGCTTTGTTGAGAAGTGGTTTTCCTTATTCTTTACGTCTCTCATGTTTGCAGATGAAGAGGACAGTGATTGACCTGAGGCAGATCCCCCAGTAGTTGAACGGTGATTTTTTCTGCAACTAATAACGAGGTATGTTGTATGGTCTATGGTATATGGTGTATGGTGTAATGTGTTGTAGCGCGTTATCTCTTCTTTTGTATCTTTTCTTCTGTTTTATTTTTCCTAATTTTAATCTGTGAAAAGGCACAGTACTTATTGTTAGTTGCATACATATTAACTTTTACAAGTGACTCTGAGGACTACTTTATCTTTGAATTTTGTACATTTTCTTTTGGACAAAATTTACGTAAACAAAATGTATTATTCTTTACACCTCATCATACGTTTCATTCCTCTGGGAACCATCATCGTAGAGACTTAGTTTTAGCAAACTCCCCTTGTCAGAGCTTGACATTGACAAGCTAAAGAGCACTCAGACGTTGCAACTGGACACATTTGGACACTCACCTAGTGCTCAAGGTGGTTTTCGACAAACACCCCTTCCACGAAAAGTTCGATAAGGTTGTCAATGGACAACGGTGAGCGTTGTGTGACTCACTCCTCCTATTATACCTATGCACAGAAGCACACCTAGAAAGGTTCCACATGCCAATACATCTTTGCCAAGGACTTTTGAGTTCTCTTTAAACTTGTTGGGGTTGTTCTCATGCAAGGTTGGTTCTGAGATGGATGACGACTTGTAAAAAAAAAAATGAAACTAGTTGTCTTAATTAGGTATAGCGTCGCAAGCACCAAGGAAGTTTACTTGAGTGTTGCCCATTTTTCCCCTTAGAAAGACATGTTTACCATTAGATTGCCTAGTCTCAACAGTAAGTGGCAGCGAGGCCAACAGTGAAGGTGCAATTGGTCATCTTTTAAAATTTAAGTCAAATATAACTTCTGTTTAACTTTTGTAAGTTTACACGGAGCTTCACCTTTTATACGAAACTGAATTGTTTTAGGCATTTGATTCGTTCAAAAATGGACTGTGTATAATCTTCTTAACTTCTACCCTTTAATTAAAAAGATCATATTTTCTCTTCTAGAAAAACTATCTTGTTTAATTTTGAAAGTGAACCTCAATTTTCAATCCGATCGGTTGAATTCAAATGTCTAGTTGGACTTGATTGGATTTTTGTTGTTGGGCTTGATTTTGGATTGCCCTTTTCGAAAAATTAACAGCAGATTGACCAATGATTAGTGTAATATAATAAGCAGGCTTCAAGATAAGATTTATTTCTTTTAATATAAAAATCATTTTAAGGAGCATACTGTTAGTGCAATATCTTCATCTTCTTTCTTTGAGACCTTCAAAGCAATTCCTTACTATTTCTTTGCAAAATAGAAGTATCTATCTCACATATTAATTACATGTATGTGATAATTTCAACTCACAAGAAAATGAAAATGGCATTGTATTTCTATTTGGTGATTTTATTGGTTGAAACTTAGAAGCACATAAGGGGGGAAAAAAAAAGAGAGAAACTCAGAAGAGCGCAAGCATCCAGGGTTCTGGGAGGTTCTGAGGGGTCCCTCTGTGGCCAGTAGACTAATTACTGCAAGACAGCGAAGACCCACCTTAGAAAAATGTTCAAGATTGTGTTTTGTATCGGGCAATTGAGAGGTTGACGAACATACCTTGATGGAAGACACGTCGATAGCCTTTGCCGAAACCAACAGGGTGTCATTGAAGGGAAAGCCAGCTTTCCAAATCAGAGAACCAACCCTACACAGTACCCACATTATCATGCTTTTATTTACTTTTTCGAGTTGTCAAGTTTATTTGACTCTCACACTTTCGTTGAACCTCTTTGGTTACTTGCTAATTAGATTAGATTGCTGGTTGATAATAGCACCATTTAATAGAGTCAGGACCGACCTATCACAGAATAAATTTGGGTCCATTCGGTTCAACTTGGCCTACATAGGGGTTGAACGACGTATTCAACATGTACTTGAATGAATTTTCAAAAACTGTTTCCTTTAAATAATTTTAAATAAAAATATTAAAAGGTTACGCTTTTTATTAAATAACTTGATGTACTTATTTTTAGATGAGTATATGATTTTGTCACCTATATATATATATATATATATACACCAAAAGATTGGCTTGACGGAGGAGTTCTAATAAAGCTCCTATGATTTTTTTTTTTTTTTTTGGAATAAGACTCGGTAGTGATTCTTATCAATTTATTTCATCAACAGTCATTTTCTATTTTTTTAAATACGTGTCTAATTTGGTGTGGTTCATTTTCTTTAAGGTGCTGACTCAACGAATTAATGTAACTTAATTAATGTGACTCTTTAAATAAGTCAAAAAATAATTTAATTTTGAGTTTTGTTAATTAATGCCTTTAGGCATTGGTTAAGAAATTAGTAATTTTTAAGTTTTTAAAGTATTGAATGCATTAAAAATTTTAAAAACTTTCAACTCTTGCTTTTTTAACCAGAACATTGGTTAGCAAAATTCTTTAATTTTTTATAGTTATTTTAAAAAAAAATTATTGTCTTATAGTCTTACCGTTATTACTATAAACAATTATTATTATAAAATGGAAAAGTATTACATAATTCATGTGAATATTAAATGTCATGAATTCAAGTAATAGTGCCTTCGACCGCAAAATGAAATTTAGAGGGGAAAAAAGGGTCTTCATCGAAAAATAATGACTCAATTAATTTTTACTTTAGCATTTCAAAAACATACAGAAGCAAAGACAAAATGAAAAAATTAAACGGATATATTGCTTGTGAACGAAAAAAGTACTTAAATTATCCAAATAAATTAAGAAATATATAGGGGCATTTGATGCTTCAATTGCAATGAATAAAGGCACCCAAACGAATTCCATTGCAACAAGAATTCGTAAGGAGGTGTGTATCAATATAATTTTATATCTTAATTTAAATATGAAAACATTTTTCGCTTGCTGGAAGTGATTAATGCAAATAGAAGTAGTTAATTCATTTTTTTTAGTCAATTTAAAAATTTAAAATGTTCATTACTTATTTATCAGTTGAGTTAATAACTTAATATTTTATTTTCAGCAGGCGCGCAAAAGTATGTTAATCTTTGATCAATTGTGACATTTAATTAAAAGAATACTACCAGTTACATGTTAGACTCCTCCTGACAAACTACCAAATTACTGGATGTACTTAACACAAACATTGTGGATTACGATTTAGGTACATAAGCACCGCATTTCCTTAAATTTTGTGTGAGTTCTTGGTAGTAACTTTCTATTGACTGATCAGCTGTTCTTATGATTGGCTTTTGCACTTGAATATTAAATTCATGTGTTTGATTGCTTTTAAATCTAAATGTACTATACTTTTTAAAAGTTAGTGTTTCTTTTGAATGACACATTAGAAGTGGTATAAACTTTTGAAAATTGAAACTATTCATATTTTACTTTCTATTTTCACAAATGGCAAATGCAATGTAGTATCAAATTTATGTTTAAAGTGGTATATATTGATTTTAGTAATTAACTTCATCGCTAGCTTATGGATCTATGGGGTTAAATACAAAAGTGAGTTTGTATAGCGAACTATATATAATATTACATATTAAAGACTCTTTTTTTTTTTTTTTTTGGAGTCAACATATTAAAGACTCTTTTTTAGTATAATCATATCAAATGATATGATATGTAAAGGCGTACAAAAAGAATAGTTGTCGATATTCACTTGAATAGCGCACTGTCACTCAATAAAAGCTTATGCATTAACAAAATAATAATAATAAAGTAAGAATGAGACAACAAACATATTCATATATGAACTTCTTGGATTAATAAAAAAAATTAATTATATCTTTGAGAAATGTGTGCTGTGATTTAAACTTTTTAGAGTTGCTTTCTTAGCCACACTCTGATATAAAATACGTGCCGTAGAACACAAACTTTTAACTTTATGATAAATAACGTAAAACACATGTTCTCAAAATGTTTTGTTTCGTTTTAGGCCTAACTATTGTAGTGCTCATGCAAAAAGGACATGTTCGTGACTAGGTATGTTGATGTCGGGTTTCTTTTTTAACAAAAAAAAGTTGTTGACGATATAAAATTTATAAAGCCATATTATTATCTCTAGAAAAGTATGCTGGTCTTTATTTTGGTCAAAAAGATCGAATTTCTTTAGTAAGAAAGTGGGTAGCGTCCTATTTCTCTCTATCTAATTGCATGCACACTTTAGTTTTGTGCAATAATTGCATTTTATTGTCATAGTATTGTCTCCTCCAAAGAACATGTGCATCCTCCCATCTTAATATGTCATTCATTCGTGTCCAGTTAAGTATATAGCTAGCCAATGCTACTTTAATAGTAGAGAATTGCCATTGATAAATATTAGATACATTCCTGATCAGTCACGAGTAGGTGTGGGATTCAAGAACCTGACAAAACTTCAAAGTTGAAGCAATTTTTATATATATATTGAACTTATACTATCATTCTATTATATTATTTTATTCTTAAAAATTTAACGTAACATTTAAGTTAATTTTTATAAGAATTAATTTCTTTAATAACATAATAAATTATAATGGTCTAAATGCTTCTATAACAATAGTATATATCAAAATTAAATTTAAATTGAAGAATATTACTAGATCATTTTATTAATGTATTTAACAGTTCTTGAAAATATTATTTATAAAATGCTTTAGCTAATGACATTATAATTTAAATAACATGAGATTACATTTGAGCAAGTGCATCTTTGAGGGCGCAAATTAGAGTTGCAGGGGTAGAGCCCCATTCCCTCCCCACAAAAAAAAAACCAAAAAAAAAAAATCATGAGGTCCAATAATGTCTGAAAACTAAGAAGTTCAATTTTAACTATGAGACTATTTTCTATTATAAAGATTACGTATTTTCTTCTTGCATGTTTGTTTCAAATTTTTTTCTTTTTTCATTGGAAAGAAGGAAACGTATACTTCTTTTAGGCAGAGTTCATTGAATGCCGATATCCCGGTGAAATAAGTATAATCGAAATTAACATGTTTGTAAAAACATGTTTCTAATAGAAGGTAATATGAAAGTTATATTATTTGAAGCAACTTTTGCGATAGAAGAGGCAGTAGATTTGACAAGCTTTGACGGCTGGACCCTACCAGCCACTATAGGGCACTTAACTTGTAAGTAATATTTGCTTACTTGAAATGGATCAAAACAAGTTGGAGATGATAGCCGACCACTTGTCCATAAGAGGAATGCCCAAACAACATAAATGCCGTTGGGGTGCGAACTAGCTACCTTAGCACGGCAAATATAGCGTATGATTTGGTATTACTGTATCTTTTTAAAAGCTGCTGACCTCTCTCGGCTTTTTAAAAGTTGCTCTCAAAAAGTCATAGTAATATTATTTGATAAAATAATATAAAAATTGCTCTCAATAAGCAGAAGTTATAAAAGTAGTATTTGATAAAATTACTCTTAATATCTAAAATAACTATAATGGTTATAAATATTAACAAAAATAATTTTTATTTTTAATATTATTAAATAGAGTAAGATTATATTAATCTTTTAAATTTTGAAGAGCACAAGCTAGTTCTAAAAAGCATTTCATGAGGGCTTCCGAGAGCACCTCTTGGCTCTCAAAAGTCAGGAGCAAAAACACTCCAACTTTTTGGTTTACCAAATAGAAAAAATTGATTTATGTTTTTCATAAATCAGAGCACCTCTTCAAAAAATACTGCCAAACTAAGCCTAAATATCATATATGCCAACTAGCTACGGACATTTGAGATGAAAAGTAGCACCAAAGAAATTGATAAAAGTGATGTCGAAAACTCAAATCATTCACCCATTTGGGGAGCAAATGTTCAGCTTACTGTGAGAATCGAAATTATTCTAGATTTCTATTAGTGTAGTCTTTCCTAATACATACATAGGTCCTCAAGATTCTGATGATTTATTTAATGTATATATATATATATATATTTTTCGGCCTCATGATGTTTTGCAGTCAGAAGATATAAAGAGTGTACGTTGCAGTTCAGAATCTAATGGAATTTTTTTTTAATGTAAAGAATCTAATGGAATTTGATTCTAATCTTTGTGATCCTTTTTGTTATTCTCCGGAACGTAATGGAATCGCCTGACACAATCACCACCGCATAATGAAATTAATTACACGAGATTCTAATAAATACTTAGTTACCCACAAACGACATCAAATAAATCCTAAACTTAGAACCGAACTTGCGTAGATCGAGATCCATTTCTATGCCTAGCTAGCTAGTATATTGCTTTTTTATGCAGACAACATTAGTCCACTATGAAAATTTATATATTTATTTCGACATATGCATCTGTCAAATTAATTAGCGCTTAGATATTAGCTTAAGATTACAGCTAAAAAGCTAGCTCAAAAGTTCGGGGAGGATTATTTAAATATTTATAAAGATTATCTAGCTAAATAAAATATTTAGTCTAATACGAGTCTTAACACCAACTTCCACGGGGGTGGAGCCAAGAGGGGCCTCTATAGGCCATGTTCCCCCTTACGTCTCAAAATTTTTTTTTTTTATAATCGATATAATTTCTTTAATATTAGTATATGTCCATTTCTTTGTATTGGCCCCCTTCAAGAAAAATTTTGGCTCCGCTACTGGACTTCCAATTAATCAAAACAAGTTGGAGATGATAGTACAACAAACAATATGACGCCATTTAATTACCATGAGAGGATCACATGCAGCACCCAAACAGTACCATTTGTTAGTTGTGCTGTTAACAAGCGGATCAAATCAATACTTAGTCCTAGACAATCGGACTTACGAAGTCTAATTGGTTCAAACCCTATCAAGGTCGAGTTAGTCCAAAGGCCATTATTGAAACTTAATCAGAGGAGATTTTTAGATCATTCTATCAAATAATTGTAATGAGCTGACTTTTGTTAAGCCGTTTAATCTTAATGAGGCGTATGTTTCAACTTAATAATTGTAACCATCATTCGACAAATTCTATAAAAACTTGTGTAAAACATATTCTATCTTGCTTACTTTACACTTTCTATTTAATAATCTCGGAGACCATTCGGACTCCGAGTAACAATCACGCATGATACAAGATTCCAAATACGAGTCACACATGAACAACAAGGAATGTGGAAATGACGAATGGGAAATGCTAATGTGATGAGCTAGAACCATGGATATTGGAAAAGCAACACCCCCAACACATTAAAGTGGAAATCGCATATAATTTATCTACATTTAACTTGTCAAAAGCTTCATTCTAAGGATGCGTTTGTTTCAAATTTTAAAAAAAGTGATTTTAAAATTAAAATTTTATATATAATTAAAAAAGTTAAAAATTAATTTTTTTTAGAAGTTATTTTTTTTAATTTTTATAAAATAACAAAAAATAGATTTTTTTTTTATGATTCTGATTATTTTTAATAATTTATTCAAATATATCAAAAAAAAATTTTAATAAAAAAAATAATTTTTTGAGAAAAAAAATCTTATCCAAACTTACCTTAAAGCATGAGGCTAAAAACTATGCTCAGGCTTTTGATTATGGATACGGTTCCTCTTTATTCATTTAGTAGCTAGTATTTGTCTTGGCAGTAGTGTCCTCAGCGTGGTTTAGCGGGACCAACAAAGCATTTGGTATGAGTCAAAATGAATAGGATCCCTTAAATATAAAATTCTACATTCGACCCTAAAATTTATATGTATAAAAAAAATATATTATTGAAAAATATTTCTACTTAAATATTTGATTGTACTGTAAGAAATTAATTTTTTATTTATCAAATGAGAAAATACTTAAAATAAAATTTCAAAAAAAAATGTTTAGCGGTGAATCTATGTGACAGAAGTAGGTTGTAAAAGGAATCTGAATTTGATTCTCTTCGTTGTAGTGCTGTTCGGATTCATCAACGGAATTGCGCCTGACACAAACACCAGATTGTCAAATCGTCGAATATTTGGCATATATAAATTAAATGACCTCATCATGCATGGAATATATGTAGACTCATCGATCAATCATTCTATTCCAATTAATGTTCTGTTACTTTTCTTTCCCCTTTACAAGTAATGTTGGAAAATAGATAGATTCTTGTACATTTACTGTACACAATTGGTTATATTAAGTTAACTAACATAGATATATATTATTATTTTAAAATATAAAATATTTATGCAGCAAAAAAAAAATTTATATATCCACTAGAAGTATATAAAAATTTCTTTGCAGGCAGACCGGGAAAACAAGATAAACTAAATCTGATGAATAAGGCAAGTACTACGTCAACAGATATGTGGGTTGGATTGACCAATAAACTTTTTATTGTATTAAAGAGAATAATTAAACTTTTATATGAAAATTTTAACTTTTTTTAAAACTTTAATTCATGTTAATCACTCTTTATACAATAAAACTAGTGAAAGTAAAAAATTCCTTTTAAGTTTTGATGGGTTGCCTCGTTACCAATAATAGTTGTGTACAGTAGTACATAAACGTGCTACACTCTCAAAAAAAGAGTTAAGATCTAAACTCAGAAAGAAATTATTACTATTAGGATCTCTTAATTGTAATAATGCCCGAAAATAGAATATTTTTTTTTTTTTAAAAAAAAGGTTCTCTCGTTTATTAACCTTAATATAAAATTATTAGATTAATATATATAAATGATCCCATACAGTGATTCTTTCCCAACTGATAAAACCCCAAAGGCCTGTGAACTACGAACAAACTGACCAATTTTAACAGCTTTAACTAAGAATTGTTTACCGTATAAGTCCAGTGGCATGTTTGTTTTTCTTTTACAAATGGAATATTTGCTTAAGCACACATCATTTAGATTATAGTACAGCTCAACATGAGAGGGAATAAAGAAGAATATGAAAAAGAAGTGTACTTCCAGACAATGACAGAGACAAAAGCATTATTGAATTATTTGATTCACACTATAATTTCAGAAACACGGCAAAAGGGTTAAAGGTAAACATGAAAGTTGCATATGAAGATGAAAGCCAGTGAGGCAGGTGCTGGGAAAGATTTTCACACTGCACAAAATCTTTCTTGACTTCTCTAGCTTGTAGGGGAAAATTTAACAGATGCTATAGTCCTAATTAAAGGACCTTCATGATGCTACTGGTGGGGCATTATTCTTCCCAGCCCCTTTCTTCAACATCTCATCATGACCATTGATCTCAATGCCGTCAAAAATGTCTGACTCTGATCTTGTGCCGTCCTTTATTGGCAATCCTTGGTCTTCACCTTTCCCTATATCTCTTGCGTTCTGACGGTCTTTGCTTTGCCCCCATACCACACTGTAAAGCCCGCAGACAATGAGGATTGCTCCAAATATACTGCAAAGGAAAATACACAAGGAATTTAGTTAGCACATGAATATTTAATTAACTCATGTAAATTAAGGGACACAGATATCTCAAAAAGTGGCACAAATGACATTATTTCTATTTTGATATGAAGTTAACACATACCTCCCCAGATGAACTTTCTCAGCTAAGACAAGGGAACCCAATGCAGCGGTGATGATCATAATTAGAGGGCTGAAAGAAGTCAAAAATACTGGCCCACGTTCCCTGCTCACAACCCCTTGTACGTAGTATGCCATTCCAGAACATACAACACCCTAATTGTTACAAATTTTGAGTGCAAATTAGTAAGTTGCATGATTAATTAGAAATCACCGTTCGCCATATAATCGTTTTAATTGAGGGAATAAAGGATTGAAAGCCTAATTAATGAACATACACACACAAAAGGCACATTAATTAGCACTATGGAAAGGTACTCACAGAATAAACACAGGCAAGGAGCCTTGAATCCCAGCCTAGGGCCCACACGCTCAAGTCCCTCTCAAATATAAACGACGCAATTGAACCCTCAATAATACCCATCAAGCAAATCCAAGCTGTGAGAGAGAGCTCTGCCGGGTACTTCTTCAAAGTGAATGACTAATTCCACAAAATAGCAACACAATAAGTCAGATTATCACTTCATGAACACCTAATTAAAATGGTCATTTTTGGGGTCTTTAACTTAGAATTGATTTCATAAGGTAAAAAAAATACTATATATGTTGTTGTAGTGCATGGCTAGTTTGCTAATATACTTACTTGCAAAATGAAGAAGCCAGCCCAACTAACTAAACTTGCTATGAGCTCTAGTGTTCCGACCAACCAGTGCTCGTCAGAGGGCTCGGTGGTGGCGGTGGTGTTGCCATGGTGGCTGATAGCTCCTCCCCCCTTTATGAGCTGAAAGGCAGGGCCTTTGTACAAGGTCATGACCATGGCTCCAGAGACTGTTATTACGGTTCCAATCACCTTGGCTATGCTATGAAATTTTTTCCAGTTTATTGTTTCTAACCTGATTAGCAGAATAAGTACCACGTGATTAGATTCATTAGAATGGTGAAGAATTTAACAGAAAAAAAAAAAGAAGAAAAAAAAAAGCGGAATCTGAATATCTTATTAGATATGCGTATCATGAAAAATAAAGTTGTTGATTAACCCAACTTGCTTAAGCAATAGCTTTAGACTCCATCAAATGAAGTTTTTATTTTGGTACAAATTTAAATTTAGATTGATGGAAAGGTTTGTATTTTAATTTAGAGTTAAAATATGACTCAACACTCGATAAATATTATAGACGTATTTATAGATAATTTTTAATAGAAAAGCCCAAAAATCAAATTGAAGTTATAATAATACTGATCAAGTAAGTTAACCCAATTGACAAATCAAGTTTTAAAATAAACATAAATATGTATGATCCAAAAATTGTGTATATGGCTCACATTGAAAATTAAGCAAATGTGTATATGGCAGAAAATGCTGTTTGTTATAACATCCGTGAACGAGCGGGCCCATGCCATGTAGTGTGGCTTTATTGAGGAATGCAACTACCCTTTTTTTCCTTTGCGTAAGCAAACATGCTGCCATTAATTAATCTTATGGTGAAGTGAGCGAACCTTTTACCTGAAAATGAGTGCCATTATAAAAGTAATGGCTGGGAGGACATTAACGGTGGCGGATGCAAACGTTGTTGAGGTCGCCTTCATCCCCATGTTGTACAAGTTCTGATCAAGCACTGGCCTGTTCGATTTCATCACCAACAAAGTTATTAATTAATCATTAGACCTCAAACTCGGCATATATGGTGCCTATACGCTATAGCAGCGTGCCTATACGCTATAGCAGCAAAATACAAATCCCTTAAAAGAAATATATAATCTGTAACCTTTTGCAGTTAATTAGATAAAACGATATTAAGACCAAAATAAATTTTTTTAAAAGAAAATATCTATTTATAGTGCGGCATATCTTAAAATACAAAGCTGCACTTATATTTTAATTTACATGTTCATAGTTCCTACTTCTGCTAGATAACATATTTCTCGTTTATGTCATCTCTCTAGTCTCTACGTACCAGTTTGATGGGCGTGCGTCATGTTAATTAACTTGGTAGATGAATATTAAATAATCTCTAATTTGATGCGTTTTATCCCCGCAATTTAATTATGTACAAGTGCTCTGTTGCATCCTATAGAGACAGACATCAATTTGGCCTTGTACGGACCATGTCAACAACGCCATATCAAAGTGTCTTGCTAGCTTTTCCATGGCGTGATTAATTAATATGATTGGTAGCGAGAAAAGAAATTTTGTTTGGAAACGTTGCTTTTTGTTAATGATTTTGTGGTGTGCTACTTTGTTCAATATGATGTGTCATTATCAACTAATCTCTAAATTATAGAGTGTGTTTGTTTGTTACTTTTTTTTTATTGAAAAAATTTAATTTTTATATATTTATATAATTTTTTAAAAAAATAATTAGAATTTTAAAAAAATTATTTTTTATTTTTTTAATTATATATAAAATTTAAGTTTTATAATTAATTTTTTTAAAAACGAAAACAAACGCACCATTAGTTACAGATTATACAGATTATTATGCAGAATATATATTTTTCTGTTTTATTTCTTGAACGATTGGGTTTTCAGTAAGATACCGAATAGAAACAATATGCAGCTGAATTAATACGGAAAAACACCACTGGTTAGAATAGTCTCATATGGTGCGTTCTCAGTAAGAAAGAATATAGATTTTATGCAGCAACATCAAATAAAAAATATATAAGGGAAAGGTTACATTACAGGCATAGCTACTTTGCATGCATGCAAGCATATGAACTTAAAAATATTTTCACACATTCCATGTTGAGGCTGCGAAGAAACAAACAAAATGTATGATTCGATACTTCGAATATATTCATATGAGGAGAGAGTTCGAAGAGCCTTACTCAAGGAAACCAAGCGCCACTATCCTCAGGAAGATGGGGAGGGTCATCTTTGGCCTTATTTTTCTGTAAAGATATAGAATCAAAAACGTATCCTTATTGTTAAGTAGCTGATGCAAGAACAATAGAAAATTAGAAAGAGCTAGGGAAAGGAACGAACAAAAGCTGGACAAAAACACACACACACACACACATACACATTGAATGAGGAAGAGAAAAAGAGATAGATATATACCTTTCTAGGACAAGCGCAAAAGGGGTTATTATGATAGCGGCAACTACATGACGGTACACTGAGAGTATCCAATGGCTCATGCCATGCTTGAAAGAAACCATGGTAATGATATACATCCCAGAGTAGCCAAACTGAAGAGACACGATGGCAAGGTAAGGCTTCAACTTATGAAACCCCTGGCTTAACTTACCATTAGCATTTTGGTCCTCCATCTTTGAGTCTGTGTAAACACACCGGAATGACACACACAATAACTCTCTCTCTCAGAGGAGAGGTATGGATTGTGACTTGTGAGTTTGTGGATGACACTCGAAACGCGAACTGGCCTTCTTATAGACCAAAAAAGCAAAGCTTAATTAAAAAGAAGCCCCAGTTTCACACAACACTTGCGCTAGCTTGTCCAACCAAGGCACTAACTCTCTCACTTCAATTTTTCACCCCAGAGATTCCCTTATCCATTTTGCAAAAACACACCGTATTCCTAGCAATTACTAGAATCCTCTTTTAACGTTTATAATAGAAACAAAAGAAAAAAAGTAAGGGAGATATTATTTGTAGGTCTAGTCGTCTACGGAAAATAATTTATGTTGTCCTCCTATTGTAAATTTCCTTTTTTGTTCTTTTTTTATGTGTTTGATTTCATTGACCACCAAATAGGAATTAGGTTTAGTGCTTGTTTATGACGCAAGCAATTTGTGTTCCCAGGTGGTGTTAAGTAAGAGTGGGTGCTGTACATGTGGACACCATTTAGAAAGATGGATGAGTGAAAAATCATTCGATAATTTGGTGCTTTTAACTATGTCTGTTAATTATTGAGCACATCATGCATAATTTAATTAGTATTTGTCAAAATTTGAATTTTATATATATATATAGAGAGAGAGAGAGAGAGAGAGAGAGAAGGGGTCAAGTGAGAGAGGAGTGGTTAATTGTAAAAGTAAGAGGAGCAAATCTTAACTATTAGATTTTATATGAATGGTCAAGATTAAAATATAAAGTCATGTGATATTTTTAAGTAATTAATAGACCTTTAAACAACTTTAAATCTTGATCATCCATATTATACGGCTCAAATTTGCTCCTCTTACTTTTATAATAAATTACTTCTCTAGTGTGATACGCTCCCTATTTATATATATAAGTCACTCATCTTGATCCATACATATATGTGTGTCATAATCCGTACTCGGATCATATTTGATTTGAGAATATGGAATTTTACTCAAATCTTGTTGGAGTGGGACGAAGTTAATTAATAAGGTTATAAACTAAGAGCAACATTTTCAACTATCTGTTATCTCAACTAAAATTCTTTTTCAACCGACTATATACCGCACCCGAAATAAGCATATTGCTCCAATACATTTTGACTTTGGTGGTTGCCTCACATCATATTATATTCCTTTCAACCAAAATCAGACACGATAGAATCGGTGCTTGCTAGTGGTGTCCTGTTTCGGGTTGTTATAGCAATGCTCAACTAAGAATCTAATCTAATGATTAGGGTACGCTATTTTTAATTTTATTTTTTGGAAGGTTTTTGGGGGGGGGGGGGCGGGGGGAATTCTCAAGTGATTTTAGGGAAAAAAAAAAAACTATTTAATTTTTTACATAATTTGACACTTTAATTTTATAGGTCATGACTATTTCTCATTTGTGCTAAATAATAAAATGGAATAAGATTGTTATCTTACCTGAATGTGTAAATCTCTCTTTTTATTTATATGAGAATAAATTTTTTTATGTAAAAATTTTATATGTTCTTATTATGCATAAATTTTTATTATTAACTATAAATTCTCGTAGGACATATATATATATACACACGACAAGATCATGCGGATGAAATGATATTCACTTCCCTGATTTATACATGAAAACTATTGTCTCCCTAAAGTGAAGGTTGGTATAACAAAGTCATGCATTTATCATGAATTCCAATAGAACAACTTGATTGTGTAACGCTGCTAAGTTTAACGCGAGAGACGTGGGCAGTAATTGCTAGTTACCTCTCAAGAATAGTGGCGCTGTGTTTGGAAGACATGTACATGTAATTAATAATACATGTTTCAACGTCAGACGGGTCATAATCATTTAATTTAAAGAATGAAAAAGGCACGATGAGGTTGATTTACCTGAGGATGTCTTATTTAGCCAATTGCTGGCCTCTTTGGATTTCAATTATAGCACAACTTACAGATATCACGGCTCCCACTCAGGAAAAATTAATCACTGATCGATGTCCGGCGTACATGATGCCATTTGCGTATGAAATATCGCAACCTCAGCTTGCGCTCTCTAAATTAATATGAGATATGTGAGATTATCTCCATTAATTTAATTTGAACAAAAATTTATTCCTGTCTTCCGTTCTTCTTTCTTTTAAGATTTCAGAAAACAATTAGAAAATTTTGAATTTATAGACTGCATAACATTTACGTATCGCTTTTTAGACCAAAAAAATTTTACGTATTGTTTTCCCTTTCTGTCAACTCCATCAATTTTAATTTCCTTTAAAGTTCAGTTACGAATCCACTTATAATCTAGTTGCTAGGCACCTACAAGGAAAATGGATAACAGATACTAAAAACGACATTTTCGTCTCAATGTGATTTATCAGTTTTGCCTGAGATCCGAATAAATCTGCTAATAGGTATATATTGGAAACTTGGTCAGAAAACTAAATTTGGATATCTGGTAATATAATTTTCAGGAATGGAGATCGGTTATCAAAACCGCATCTCATGTGTTCTTGTCATGTTTCTTGTGTCATGAGTCAAAACGCGGGATTTTGCTACCTTGTTAGCAATTATGCAATCCTAAATTGAATTGGATTCTTCCCTTTTTTTTTTCATGAAATTAACTTCTAAAATCTTTACCCTAATCTATCATTTCATAACATGTGTACATACGTATGTTTCTTGATAAGCGTTTGATGGATTCATCAACGTGCATGTGTAATACAATATTACAAGTCTCCGAGAAAAAGAAAATATGAGTTGTCATTTCTTGTAATTTTCATTTTTCCCTTTTACCAATAAAGTAGTAATAAGAAAGAGCGTACCTGAATTTATGTTTGAAGAAGAGAGAAAAGAATTTTATTATTAACACTAGCCATTAATTTTAATTATTATGTTTTAATATTTATGAATTTATTTATGAAAAAAATGCATTTAAGTGCTAAGAGTGTTAACTAATTAAGAGTATAATTTGGATGTATTGATCGTCTAAAATATTTTTATACAATCAATCAATCATATCATTCTATTTGTATGATAATTTAAATAATATGTGTGAAATTTAACTATATTTGTTAATATTGCAAGATATAATTAGATGATAATATAAAAAAAAATTTATACTGTCAGTGTATCCAAATTAAATTCTCTAATTAATATATACAAATTTATTCAATCAACATTATTTTTAATTATGTATAAAAATTAATATTTTATAAAAATAAAAATCACATAATTGCATAAGTTTTATTTTTTAAAAAATAATAAAAAAAATTAATTATATATGAGTTAATTATGTGTATAAATTTAATTATTTATAAAAATAAAAATTATAAAATTTGGTAATTATTATTTTTCTACAAGTTATTTTTTATATTTCCATTTTTCTCTGATTTTTACCAAAAAAAAAAGGGTCAGATTCTCTGTCGCCATTAAAATTATGTTATTATTATCTTTTTTTCGTTAAATTTGATAATCCTATATTACTAAAATATTCTTTAAAATAACTTGATCTATAAAAAAATTCAGTTAGTTTTTGATTCATTTTTTATTTTCATATTTATTAATATTTTTACTTGTAATGACAAAAATGTCATTTTCTTATTTTTTATTTTCTCTTTCATAAAAATTTAAAAGATAATAAAAAATAAAAAAGATTTAATATTTTTATAACAATTAATAAAATTATATTATTTGAAAATTTAAAACCAAAAAAAAAGAGAAAAGAAAGAAGAAGTTCCTTCAGTTTTTATCCAAAATAAAACATAAAATTTGCTAACTTTCATATACATGCATGCAATTAAGAAGAATATACGAAAAACTCCTTCCGCTTGTCTTAAGCATATTTAACAAGCACCAGAAAGTTTTCAAATTGGTTCAAACATTTCATCGCGAAACACGAAATGTATGAAATTAAATAGTAATGTAACAATTACTAAAAGTAAATAGTAGAAATTTTTTTTGTAGGATTAATTTAATATGTTCTGTTTCTAGTTTGTCTTTTTTTTTTTTTTTTCATCCCTATGTTCTATTTGTAGTTGATAATTACTATATAACAAGAAAAAGGGATAGCTTAATTATATATTCAACTGGAACTCTCCATTTATGGGTTGTGTTTAAGCCATCAAGAGTAATTTTTTTTTTTTAGGGAAGTCATTGAGAGTAAATTATTAATGAGATATTTGAGTAATTTATACGAGCTCATAGATTCAATCCTTAATATCGCATATGTACAAAAAAAAAAAAAATGGGTTGTGTCCCATTAAAATGGTTATAATTAACACTGATAATAATGATGAATATAGGTGATTATGACAGTAATCAATCACTCGGCTACAAATGCGTATTCGCGGATATATAGATTACAAGCTGAAATTGTTTTTCAATTTATTTATGCAATTTGGGGCAGACATGGCCGGGAATTAAAGTTGGTGGTTTCATGTTTGGATTCCATGAAGCAATCAGGGTCGGGTTGGTGGAATCCCACCATACAAAATATTGAGGAAGCACTTTGAAAGGAATGCAAAACAAATACTGATAGCTAGGTGGTGGGGCTAAAGGCACATTCTCTTTCGGTAAACAGTGACATTACTGTGCATATACTATATATATGGAGGCGTGTGGCCCATATTTGATTTGATTATAATTATTTCCCAATACATATATTGAGAATCCGTCGTCAGCTACCTAGTGGCCAGTAGTAAACCTTCACCCTTACCCTTCTTCTGCTTCGTTAATCTCATGTGCAAAATCTAAAACCCTTAATAGGCTGTCGTACGTATAATATGTACTAATGGTTTGCATCATCCTTTTTCAAATTCTGGTTAAATTCCCAGCGATTTATTCATATTCTTCCACCCAATAAACGAATAGAATGCTGGTATGTGTCAATCTGTCTCAAGTCAAATCAGTGCTGACAATTAGAAGGGATCTCATTTTTGTATGCAGTTAATTAATGCCAAGGAACCAGAGAAATTGGCATATTAATTACTTCTACCTGTTCTACCTATCCTCTTTCTCTCTAACAAGTCGTTCTAGCAGGGGATTTGGGCTTACGTGCTTTGTATTTACTGCAAAGTATATGTGCGCCTAAAAATACTTGACTCATAAGCAATGCAGCTCTTTTTACATGATCTTCTCATTTCGAATTTAATAATAACTTCTGGTCGTAGTTGTCACCAAATAACTTCTAGAAGTTATATTTAATCAATGATTAAATTTATGTGCGCAAACAAAATCATTAATAATAAGATAAATATTATTTGTACATTTACAGTAGATATCTTTAGAGATATCATGTGAGTGCAAGATGGGAAATAAAGTAAAAAAACTTTGCAAAGAAAAATTTTAAAATAACTTTTACGTATAAAAATGAGGGTGTCTATAGTATACCTACAAAAAAGATATTCGAATAACACCCCTCAAATAATAACTCTACTAGCTCTGTATGAGTTTTGCTCACTAGTAAAACACAGTGACTAGAAAAAAAAAGGTGATCCTAAAAATGAAAGAAACACAAACGAAAAGAATGCAATTTTAAACCATTGAGTAGTCAAAGTATAAAGAAATTCACAAAAAGATATTTCATTTTAAACATTATTTATGCTCGACGACACATCATATGAAAAAACATATACTTTTTTTTAAGACAATTAGTTAGTTAATATGAATTATTTTCAGAACTTAATTTTAGTATACTGATAATATAAAATATTTTTAAACTATTATTTAATTTGTCTGGACACTTCACCTAATGAGATTAGCTATATACTAAGAACAACATAAGATATTAAATTTATATAATATTATATTATTAAAGTATAAAATCTTATTATGTTTATGATATATTAAATTAAATTATTATTTTCATATTTTTTTTAATAAAAACTAGTGCACCATGTTTATAATTTTCTTATTATTTTCATTATGAAAAATGTGAAAGAAAAGTATATTGTCTCCTGCATGTTTAGCTCTATTTTATTTTCTTCTCCCCCCTTCATATAGGAAAATGCTTGACACATATATCTTTTCTAAGGCACTTCTTTTTATATTTTTTTTTCTTGATAAAATTGCCAGTATCCAGACCCTATTACCAAAAACCTGACTAATCTAACCTAGCCCAACGAAGATCCATAAAAGGGGTAAAAGTCTTCCAACAAGAACTTTTTTCATTTCCTAAGCTCGAAATTGAAACCTTTAATTAAGAGGTCAAGACACATATCATTTTGACTAACAGTATATTGTTATATTTATTTATATTTGTTGAGACAAAAAAATTAAAATATGAATTTAATTTTGATATATTATTAATATAAATTTTTTTACATAGTCATTTAATCATGTATTATTATGTCATAAAAAGTTTTTAACTCTTATGATTAATACCTTAAAGTTGCATATATAGTAACATATAATTGGATAATAGTATAAATTTCTATACGCTGATAATATATAAAAATTGATCCCTTAAAATATACATAAATAAAAATGAGTGTGGTAATCAAATGTTTAAAAACACTGTACAAGAATCCATAAGCCTATATTAACGAGGGAAATACATCACACAGCTTAGAAGTTTCTCATATATTCAGTTTAATGCATAAGTTTATTTCGTAATTAACATATAATGGGTTGAGTATACTTTAATTATTATAGATTCGAATGCCTTTTATTTATTTATTAGTGTTCCATTATGATTATAAATAGAATATCTTGTTATATTAATATTTTGACAACTTCGGCGCAAGGTTTAACGCTGGTCACTTAATTCTTCAAAGTTTTTGGCTCTGATCACTTTTAGCTTACAAACTTCTAATATTTAAAGGTGCATTTGGGTAATATTTTTTTTTTGAAAAAAACTCATCTTTTTAATTAAAAAAATTATTTTTGATATATTTAGATAAATTTTAAAAAATAATTAAAATTTTAAAAAATTTTATTTTTAATTTTTTAGTAAAAACTAAAAAAAGTAGCTTCTATATATATAATTTTTTCAATTATATAACTATCTCTAGTGGTAGTTGAGTTAATCCAATAAGAATAACTGTCTCTAGTGGAAGTGACAATGACATAATCGAAACAGTAAATTTGAGATATTGCCCAATAATTTGCAGATCAACTTACATAAAGGCAAAGCATTGATAGTCCATAAAAGTTAAAAACTTTACGGACTTTTGGACTGCTAATTTGTATGGACATATAGCAAGCAAGTGCGTGCATGTGTCGATGTTGGTTTCCAAATTATTGTTTTAGGGAACTAATTAATCACAAATAGAACTTTAAATAAGTTAAGTCAACTCGTGAATTATTTTTATCTCGATTTATTAATAATTTAATAAGCTAAGCTTATGAGCCAAATTTGAGCTTTATCATGTTCGACTCTGTAGCTCGTAAGGGACATATATATATCAAAAATATATTATGTACTTATAGCCAAAAGACTCCATCTATATCCAAATTGAGTCATCTCAACAAGCTTAAGCTAAATTGTGAGCTTTTAGTTTGTCGAACTTAACCTTTAAAATTAGGCTAATTTGTTATTGAGTCGATTTATGAGCTGAGGTCAATACTAATGAGCTGATCTTGGACTATACCAAACTCGAGTTTATCTCAACTCACGTTCAGCCCTAATCACAAATTAATTAAAGAGAATTATCAGCTGGTCTTTTAAGTTTTGCTATTGAGTAAAGCTATAAAATAGTAGTATTTTATAAAAAATGCACATCAAATACAAATATCTATGATTGCATAATTATATATACTTTTAGCAAGATGGTCTGTATATCAAGTTGACATTAATTGGGTTGATGGCAAATACAATAGTTACACGGGTAACAAACGAGATTGAATATATGATATCAAGGGACAACACTTTTTTTGGGGGAAAAAAACGGACAACTTTCTTATAGTCTAACAGCACGTACAAAAGTCTCTCATGGCTTTAGAGATCTCAATGAACTGTGTTAAACACAACTAAACTTTTAGATCGTAGATTGATTCTAGAATTATTTAACATTTCTTATATATGGGAGAAGTTGGTTAATAGTTTACCAATTGAAAAACTATGAGGCAAATATTGTTTACTCACAAAAACGCTAAATTGTGTAATATTTACCTCAAATATATTAAGTTTATGTAAGAGATAAAGAATGTGTGCGGCTACATGCATAATAAACGTGAATTCTAAAAGTAGTTGTGGAATAATAAATAGCGATAGCCTTTATAATAATCTAATTGTAATGCATTCCCTTGTCTCACATTCTTGGCAATACCTTGCCTTTTAGTTCTAATATTCTTTCAAAAGAATATTAAACTTGAAAAGAATGTAATAAAGTAAAGTAGCATCTATAATTTGATTCTATCCCACTTCTTTATTGTTTTCAGTAATTTGATTTTGTTTTAATGATCCATTATGCACGTTTTTACCTTTTATTCTTCAATTTTAATAGACTTGATTGGTTGTCCTATTAAAATAAAGTGTATTTATTCATATTAAATCGGAATCATCACGTATTAGAAACTTGAGTTGCCGGTTCTGATTTGGGCTACTTTATGCTATTTGTTAAAGAATCGCACTCTGAATAACTTTAGTTTCTAATATTTAATTTCGTGAATACGATCAATTTATCATCATTTAATTAAGGGTATAAGGTTTCCTAGCAAGATTCATAATAATCCTAGTTACGTCACCCGAATCACGTACGTAAGCGTTAACTGCAAAAGGTAAAGATTGTAATTACAAACAATCATGTGGGAGAATTGTAAAAGCGTTAGTCTGGAACATGAATAATAAGTTTAGAGAAGTTATCAACTTATTTTTCTGTTATATCAGTAATAAACTAATAATAGGATTTAAACTTACAGCAGTATGCAAATTATCCAAATCCCTTACCACAAACCTACTCCCAGTGGTTTAAGTTATTGACTTACTAAATATTCAGTAAGAATGTTCAAACCTGAAAAGGATTGGTGTAGTGAAATAATTTTTTCCCTTTTTGCTACATTTCTTTTAAATAGAATCTTTTGCTACATTGTAAAACAGTTTCACTGTCAATCAATAGAAATAGGGAAAAGTAAGAAATTATGGTGGATCCACTATTTCTATTAATTGATAGTGTAAAACTATTTTACATTGTCAGTATATTTAAATTAAATCATTCTTTTAAATAATTAGATATGTAGGCTGGGAAGGAAGCGAAATAGTAATTTAACGAGTGACAAATAATTTTACTAATAAGTTAAAATTTAATAATAAATAAATTATAATAATAATAATTTTTATAAATTATTAAATTGTAAATTTAGAATGAATATTATTATTTAAATATTTATTAACTTTTATTTATAATTATTATAAACATTTAATAATTTTTATTACATAAAAATATGAGTTATATTAAATGTAATTTATTATTTATTTAAATAATTTTTAATAATTATTTTACATTTTAATAAAATATAAAAAGTTAACAAATATATATAATGCTCTCTTTTTTTTATATATTTTAATATTTTCTGCTTGTACTTTTCATAATAATAATAATAATAATAATTTATTTTCAATTATTTGAATTTAATTTGAAAAACAATTATAATAGTTATAAAACTTATTTATGAATTATAATTATTGTTAATGCTTTTTATTTGCTATTATATAATTTTAATTTATGTTAGATATTATTTATTAATATATTCTAATTATTATATTATTTATTTATATATGTTAATAAAAATATAAAGTAAAAGGTGAAAGACACCATAATATATATATATATTAAAAGCTAATAAAACTTAATGTTACCTCCTAAATGTTGATTGAATTATCTATTATTTTAAGTTATCTATTATTTGCATAAAACAACTGATAAAATAATAAAATATTATATTATATTATCTTGTACTGGCATACTTAATATATACGTCGAGCATGCTCTTAAGGTGGTGTGTTCAAATAAAAAATAGCATTTATGTGATTATTTATTCATTAAATAATATGCTAATACACGAATAATTCACTAATTAATTTCATATGTTAATAGCTGATTAGAATGGACAGAGTTGGACGATTAATATGGATATAAATGACTAGGCTTGCATTAGAATTCCAAACCTTAAGGAATTGTATAAAGCTGAATACGAAAGCAAATTAGCCACAACAGAGTAAATAATTAACCCACGGCAAAATATTTTGTGTTTTTGGGTTTTTGAAAACGAGCTACTAAAGAGGCCAAGGGGGGCGGACCCAACCAATACAACGGGAGTGAATTTGGGTCTTAATGTATTTGATCAAGTTTTGGGTCTTAACTTGAATGATGGATTCAGTCTCCATGCCACTAATTAAACAAAATCTAGGCCTCTCAAAAAACAAAAAAAAAAAATCAAGGCCTACTTATTTCCGCTGGCTTTCAGGTTTTGGTATTGTGGCCTCCTCATCGCTTTGTTCATCACCCTGAATGACCAGCTGAGCTTTATTATCGTTGCCATCATTTCTGGGAGCTATGACCGGTAGCTGCAGTTGGTCATGCACCGAGTTCTCCTTTGTAGGGGACTCTGGTAGCCCACCTTTGTGCTCTTTAGATTTTCCCCACACGACTAGATAGAGCCCAACAACCACCACTATTGCTCCAATTATACTAATACAAATCACAACAATTAAACATAAAAAGATGGAAATGAGAACAATATTCTCAAACAAAAAAGGGCCAAAAAAAAAACCAAAGTGAAATTAGGAGGAGAATCGTATTGAATTGTAGCACTTGCTACTTGCAAGTATACCTTCCAAGGTAGAGTTGCTCAGAGAGGATGATGCAAGCCAAGGCCGTGACAATGATCATACGCAGGGGATTGAAAGCAGTCACAATAACTGGGCCCATGGTCTTGCTAACCATGCCTTGAATGTAGTATTGGACTCCCGAGGTAACTATCCCCTAAACAAAAACATTTAATGAACATTAAAGATGCAAAACCGGTGGGTGGTATAGTGCAACGTGGGTTGGGCCAATGATTACAGGCTTGTTTTCCGGCCTCAATAAATGTGTTTAGTATTATCCATAAGACCATAACTATAAGCACTGACCGCATAAGCAGGAGCAAAGAGCCTGATATCCCAACCGAGAGACCACGCATGAGAGCGGTGGCGCTCCGCGTAAACTGCTACAACAGAGCTTTGAAGTGCGCCTACAAAGCAAACCCAGGTGGCCAGGGACATCTCTGCTGGGTACTTTCTCAATGTTATGGCCTGCAATTCACCAAATCATCCATACGTTTCCCACATGTTATCAAATACATATACGTGACTTCGTGATTTTTATTTAAAGTTTAGTTTAACTAATGTTTAATGTATTTGATATCATTAATCAATTATATGTTAACATGTATGTTACTTTTGAAGTAATTGTTATAAGAGTTAAATTGTTTTAATGATACGATCTTTACAATATCCAAATTAAATCCATTTATGTATATATGTTAGAGCTTAGCTGGAACTATATATGTAAATATTTGTTTATTGCCTGCTGCGAATTAACTGCCGCAACTCACTTGCAATATGTAAAACGAAGAGAAGCCTGCACAACCAATGAGGAGAAAACATGTCCCTATGACCCAATGGCTCCCAGAAGGGTCGTTCACATTCTCCGGCTGACCCGCGTGGCTGGTTGATGATCCCACAACACTAACTACGGTGCCTTTGTACAGTGCCATTATTAAGGTGCCTCCAAAAGTTACTATAGTGCCAATCACTTTGGCTTGGCATGCTACCTCCTTAATCTTCATGCGCTCCATTCTGCACAAAAATATAATCAAATGTATGATTCTCTATATCCCTTACGCATTAACTGCAAAAAGCATAATTGTGATTTTGTCTTATGCGTATGCATGTTTTAGATGGTGGATTAGCTCAGAAGAAAAATGTAGTTGTACATATCTACATATATCGTGGTTCAAACTGGTCTTTCCATGCGCACTATAATTCCACGCTCCTACTATCTTTCCTAATTATCAATTAACATGTAGTTAAAAACAGTATCTTGGTTACTCAAAAGTATTTAGTCACAATAAATTTGTAGACTGCAACTTAGACAAACTTTACCTGCAATATAACGGATTTGAATTTTTGAATCATCACTTTAGAAAGAATTTTATCTAATAATTATCACCTTGCTTAAAATTATGTGAACAATTCATTAAAAAAAAAAATTATCTTGGTTAAAATGAAAGGATCTTATTTTTGCTCTAGATATTTATACATTCTTTGAGGGAAAAACCAAAAAAAAAAAAAAAATTTTCACACTCACTCTAATTTAGAAAATAAAGATAGGGAGAAAACATGTTTAAAATGTGTGTTTCTCTTATTTTATTATCTATAAAGAAGTGATGTAAAAATAGTCCAATAAGGAAAACAGTGTATAAATAACATTATTATAAAATGAAACATAAGCACTTGGCAGACTTTTCTTTTCCCTCGCATTACTATCTTCTCTGAAGTATGCTCCTTTCGAAGATGGAAAAAATGATGCTCTTACACTAGTTTTTTTATATTATTTTTTGCTAATTAATGATGTATAAATCTTATATCACCTTTTTTGTGTTTTTATTTATCATTAGGGTCGTTATAAATATTAAGAAAAATATTATTATATAGTCTTGATTATAAATAAAATAAAATTCACTTTATTGAATCACACTTTGTTGAAATATTAAAAATATTATTATTACTCTAATAATTTTTTCTCACTTATTAATACAAGGAAAAAGTTAGAAAAATAATTAATGCCTTATTAATTTTTTAAAGATAAAAAAGGACATAGAAACACTTATAAAAATTACTAAAAAGAATTGGGATGAGTAATACTAATAAAATGTATTATGTAATCACTATTATATATATTTAGTTCTTAGCAACATTTATTAAAATTATAATCTTTAAAAAATATTACTAAATATATTAAAAAAATATTGTTAAAACTCTTTAATAATATTTTTATAAGTTTTGTATATAGGTTATATTACTATAGATTTTTAACAATACCTTTTATAATATAGTAACATTTTTCAAAATATTACTAAATCTTTATATTGTAGTGAATTAACATGCATGTTAATAATCAATTAATTACCATAATATACGAGTAATTGATTATTAGGTTGATCAAATAAAATATAAAGTTGATATCTTGCACATCATTAATCAGTATAAAAATAATTTTTTTTTTTAGGAAAAAAACCTAGTGTATAAACATGCTCCTAGATAGTTCAAATTGAATTTCTATTTTTCTAGCCCCCTACAGTTTTGAGCTAAAGTGGTTTCTTTATACACTCGCTCTACAGCATTTTCTCATTTTTACGATTACCAAATAAATTACAAGTCCAAAATGAAAGGTCATGAGTTTCAGAAGACCCGTCTTTGTTAGGTTACATATCAATATCTTGATCTAAAACCTTTTAAGAGTAGTACATGCATGGGCATTTTCACTTCTAAGGTTTTAAATTACTTTATTTTCTATATATCAATGTGTATCACTAAATTTTTAACAGTCTTGTATGAGAAACGTGATGACTTAGAAGACGAATCTGCGGTCAATGCCTACCGCTAAAGTGGCCGCTAGAAAAGATAGAAAGCGACCTACATACGTACTAGATTAATACGAACGTAGTAGATTATTTTTCTATCGAAGGAGAAGTCATACGAGGTGGAAGCACAAGAGATAGTGGGATCTGTGGAGGATTTTCACTTACGCTTTTGGTTTGCGTCAGAGATTTTTCTTTTAAGAACTTTTCTTTACACTAAAATAGACAAAATCCACTTTAGATTTCTAAACCCCGTTTGTGGAGCTCTACCGGGGAAACAAACATGCACTATGACATTTCATAAACTTGGACGATTTAAAGTGGTACTTATAGATTGCGCGGACTAAGGAAATTACTAGCGGCAAGAATAACTCTTTAACTCTCAAAGTAAAGCGCTTGGATACTTATCAACTAAACCAATCCCTGTTGGACCATTAGAGCCTTCTATCTTTGTTAATTACTCAATCTGGTAACTAATTATATTATTTGATTAATTACTCACCGAAGAATGACTGCCAGCACAAAAGTAATGGAGGGTGCGGAATTCATCACAGCAGATAGGAAAGATGCCGACGTAAATTTCATCCCCAAGAGGGCGAAGCATTGATCAAGTATTATCCTGCAGTAAGTAACAGCTTATAATTTAATTATATATGTTGTACCGAAAGCAATTATACTAAGCACTTAATAACAAACCGAAAAGTGAAAGCTGAATTCCAGATGCAAGGGTAATTAATAAGGTGACCATTACTCGAAGAAAGCCAGCGCCATAATCTCTAAAAATATCCGGGGAGTCATCTTGGGCCTAACTTTCCTGCAAAAAAAAAATATATAAATCTTTTAGCAGAAATGAATATGCTTGATATTGGTCTCATTTCCACTTTAGATCAGAAAAGCAAAAAGCTGATATTATGTACAAAATAACAATGAAACTAGCTCAAAGAGTGTATGTAAGTAGAACGTGTATCGGTGTATGCAGAGAAATTCTTCGGCATCTTTGGAATTAAGATTTCTGTTATTTTGATTCATTCAGTGACTGACACATGAGTTTAATTTATGGGTCATATCTATCTTCTTA
Organism: Pterocarpus macrocarpus; assembly: GCA_031439585.1. Classification (NCBI taxonomy): domain Eukaryota; kingdom Viridiplantae; phylum Streptophyta; class Magnoliopsida; order Fabales; family Fabaceae; genus Pterocarpus; species Pterocarpus macrocarpus. The sequence goes on from CM062519.1 coordinate 11,000,347, forward strand.
ATCACTTACTATTTTCTTTAGGAAACTGATGTGACAACCAATGACTAAATCAGAGCAAGAGCACCTAATAATTTCTGGTGTGTGCATGCTGCATGCATGGGCGATGTTTATTATGAAAGAATGAACGAAGGAATAATGAATGGGATTGCGAGGAGGAGACCTTTCTAGAAGAAATGCGAAGGGAGCGAGAGATACAGCGGCGATGGCATTACGGTAGACGATGAACACGTAATGGCTCATGCCCTTGTTGATAGCATCCATCGCAAAAATGAACATGCCGCCCGAGCCAAATTGCACGGCCAGCAGCAGCAGGTATGGCCTCGCATTTCTGAACCACGCACCCATCTTAGTCTCTCTCTCTCTCTATCTCTCCCACAAGATCCCTAGCTAGGTGCGTGACAAGTGAAGTTGTTTCTGCTTGATTTTGTTTATAAGCAACGATATGCCTTCTTAATATTTATACCCAAGCCCCAGTAAATATTTTAAATGAATTTTTAAATGATCGAAAAGTTGCTCAATATTCTCTGCTGTCTACACTCCTGCCCAGCGGCGCTACGGGTTAAAAAGTGAACAGCAGCGGGGGCGGGGGGTTTGTTTGGTAATTCAAAGAAGACAAAAAAGAAAACTCGTGCACCCTACGGGACCCGAGTTCAAATTTTATAGAGAGAACTCTCCTAAAGAGACTAAATAACTATATTGCCACAGACAAACGAGTTATAGATGGTTTAAATAGGCCAGACCTATAAAATTATCTTGATATCTAAAAAAAGGCAAACAAAAGATAGAAAAGGATTAGGTGGATTTAATTATTTTCTTATTATTATTTTGGTGTGTAATTAAATTTAAATTTTCTGAAAAATTTTATTTCACTTTCGATTAGAATATGTCTTTCTAAGGGATATTTATAAAAAAAGTTACAAAAAAAATAATTAATAATTGAACATAATAAACATGAATATGAAGTTGATCAGATGACCCCAATTCTCAGTAGTAATCATTCCTACCTTTGGTATAAGTTCAGGGCATGGAAGGAATAGAACTCGTAATAATACTCCATTCATTTCAATTTATTTGTTAATTTGGATAATTTGATATATTCTTAAATCAATTAATTTGGATATAATGATACTCTTTCTATATCAATTTATCTATCAATTTGAATAATTTGATTTAGATATATTGATTTAAGAATATACTAAATTATCCAAATTAACAAATAAATTAAAATGAATGGATTACTGTATATGGGCATCGCGTATTTACTTCTTTCCATCGTTGGAGAGAAAGAGAAGGAATGAAGAGGAAAAGAAATGTTTTGGTATATCTCACCAAAATTGATGAGTTTTAGAAAATAATATAATAATTTAACAAGAGAATCAATCATTCTCTAATATATTTTCTTTTCTTTTTTTTAAAAAAGATATATTCTTTTATTTATCATTCTTGATTTGTAGGTAATCAAACAGCCAAAAGTGCAATTTGTATAAAAGGAACAGCCAAAGGTGTAAGGGTGGGGTATAGCCGCATCCGAAAGTCAAAATATTTCTTTTGCACAATATATATGGATACTTAAATATGCACTCCCGTCAAATTGAAGTTAACTTTTCCCCCGTCATCTTAAATCTTAAAAGCTTAGCGGCAACTAAATTTTTTCTAATTCCACCGTTTAAAGCGGTGTAATTGGTTATTGTACATATGATGACTTGAATTTATAATATGGAAATGTTAATTAACCGATTGTGTGTTATAGCCTTTGGGTCTTTTGATTTTTTTTTATTTGTAGCTTTTATTAACAAATTTTACTAAGAAAAAGCTATAAATAAAAAAGGTTGGCATGTTTAACACTGTCTATAAGACTAAGATTTATACAATTGCAAAGCACGAGTTATTTGATTTTTCTAGCAAAGTCGTTTTTATAGTTAAGACAGAAATACTTCTTCTGCAGGAAGAATCCAGAATACAAGATTGAGCCACGAGAGCAACACAGGAATAAAAACTAACAACAAAAAGAAAGGCAAGAAAAGAAACAAAAAGGCCACCAAAAACACCAAAAGAACTCGCAGGCAGAATCAGGAACACCAAGAAATCAGCAAAAACTTAGAAATTGTGACTTCCTATAAACTAATCAAATCTTTGATTACTAGTAAAGTCTTAATTAAAATGATCTAAACTTAATTTTTCTTGTTATGAAAATAATATAATTTTCATGCCATAATAACAATATACATTTTCTCTTAAGTACTATCATGATAAATCGGTGAACGGCAAGAGTAATTCAAATGTAATCGCCTCATTCATGAAATCTTGAACTCTTGGATCATTACGATCATTCATTTCATATTCATAAAATTTCTTGTTCGTTAAAGATAGTAAAAGTGATGTTTGACAATTATTAAGAACATTCACTTGTAGAAAGCTAATTATTGGTATAGGTATAAAGCCGCTGTAACTTCTATACGGCATACTTAAATAAATTACATAAGAGATATATTAATTATGTAAATTGAAATTGTTACCAAACTTCCACTGAATAACAAATTTTTTAAAATATCCTATAATATCAATAATTATTTTTCATCCATGATATACAGAAAATGAATTATAATTAATTTCTAAAAGAAAGAAAGAAAGAAAATGACTTATGGAGAGGAGGAAAGTTACTGAGTCGTTGAGGTGTTAGTGTCACAGTGGACAAAACATGGTTTGTAGAAGAATTGACAGTTGCCACTTGACCAAGTGGGAAACTTGTTGGCCACTTCATACGATTGGGATGCGCACCATTCCACCATGCATCCACATATGTACGCATGGAGAGCAACCCGTAGTCCGAGTTTCATTTATCACCATAACCATACAATATAAAAGCCTGAATATTCTAATCCATTGCAGAAGTTTGATAAAATTAAAAAAGGTTCTAAAGATTTCCATAATTGTGAGTTGCGTGTCTTCTTTTTCTTCAAAACAAAATAATTATTCATTTGTTTGTTTTTTGCTTCCTCTTTCTGTATCCTTCTTTCAACTATTATATATACACCCATGCTTTGGTGATGCGAGGAATCAAGAGAATTCTCGATCAAGCAATAGACGTAAGGAGCGAATTTGCCCAAGCCATAAACTTCATGACTCTTTTAACATCCTGCCATCGTGGCATTTTCTTATCCATTGTGTTCTCATAACCCATTCCAAATATTTCTACTAAATTCATTTTATAACTCATCATTCTAGAAATTCCTTAGCCTATACAACTCCCACTTAATGAGTAAGTTTTTATATAGATAGACAATTTGTTTCAAACTTTCAGTGTCAATAAAATATTACTACGTTAATGATATAATTTAAGTTTAAATTTATATATCCCGTCGTACCCTCAGGAGGACAAGTGAATAGGGAATGAGTGAAACTTGAGAATGCATTTTGACGTCATGAATAGCTTATTATATATATGATAACTAATTTCCCTGTGAAATAAAAACTGAGTTAATGCCCAATAGAAATACTCTATTGTCTGTTGTTTGTAGACTTGCATTGTATATTAACCAATCAGATAGCTAACAATGACATTTCAATGGATTCATCTACAGAAATTTTTGGATGGTTCTGATGTGGATTATATTCATAATCAATAATACAATGATATTTTAGATAAAAATGTGAGTTAATAGTATATTTCTAAAAATGTCATTAAGTGTGATCACATCCAGATAGTGCTCCATAAGCATTCGTTCATCCCTTGTACATTTCACTATCCATCTCTTGCTGAGATAAGGTGGATGAGAAAAGTTTAACCTTTAATTAATTTCTTTGGTGTGTTTTCCACTTCAGCATCACTAATTGAATTTGATGCCTCTTCCTCATCGATGCCAATATCACTTTTACTGCACAAACAGCAACATTTGATTTCATTTTCACTCTGTTGGTGGAGAAGGCTCTTACATAATTGGCTACTGAAATTAATGCCAAGGCCAGTCACCAATTAGACAGAATATATTGATTCACGAGGGCAAGTAGTGCGAGACCTTAGTCCGCGTAGGACGAATTTGGACGCACTATACGTCCATCCAGCACACCTGAAAAAGAGATACTAAAACTATATGGAAATTTATATGTGTAAAACACTAGCTAGGAATGTCCCAATGACCTAATAAAAATTCAAGTTACTGTTTAGTAATTTGGTAGATATATTAATTGTGGCATCAGCGCACTCGCTCGTTTCTGCGCAAGGTGGTTGAAGTGCGTTGGTTTTGCTCTTAATTTATATAATTATATATCCTCACCCTCCTGGAAGTTCCACTCAATTAAGACCACAACCAATCTCATGGTCTGCCTAAAGCATACGTCTATTGGTTTAAGGCCAAAACTCGGCCTGTAGCAATTTCGTCATGTCAAATATACATACACGTATATATGCTATTGCTATCTACTTGGTAAATAATGACGCCAGGAGAACAAGATTAATTTCTTGTCTTATGATAAATTATTATTTTAATCACACCTCTCTTAGTCATGCATCTTAAGATTGATTTTAATTATATGGATTATGCAGCCATAACTCTTATCTGTATTTAGAAGAAATGAGAACCAAAAAATCGAACTCTTGACTACTAATCATCCTAACTGTATCAAGAATTAACTCTTATAATATGGACTAGGTGCTTTCATCCTCTCTTATAATTTTGGACAGATAATGTTCGCTCAACAATAAAGAACAAAAGAACAAAAGAATAAAGAACGAAAGAAGATATAACAAGCATGCAGAGTTATTGAATTGCACGCAACATGTAAAAAATATGTTTTCTATATTTTATTATTTTATTAGTTACAATTGCACTTGACTTTTTAAACTACACTTTTTAAAGATCAGATCAGTTTAAACGTTAGTGAAAGAGTTGAGTTTATGCTCCTCTTCTCCTTTAACGGCGTATAGAATATGAAGTACCGATCGAGGATAAAATTCAATCAAAAGGTGTGTAAAGGGCACCTTCTAGGCCACCATAGTTTCGTTAGTTTAACTAAAAAACAGAGAATAAGAAGAAGATGACCTATGTTATTCCTAGCTCCTACCTTTCCAAAAATATTAAACTTGTATTATGCATTGAATGTGGAAAACACACTAGAAGAGAGAAGTACAGTAAAAGGCGAAAGTTGCATGTTTATTATCCCTTTTTTCAATAAGTCATCCTTGACTTTTTGCCTAGTATGTAATACAGTATCTCCTCTTCTTTACTTTGCTAGCTAGATAGTTGCTTCCCATTCAGCGTGCATCATCAACAGCAATACAAGTCAGCGGCCAAAAGCTAAGCAGGTAACGAAAGCAATAGGATCTCGCTTATCAGCCACATATATTATTGCTCTTTTTAATTGGTAGGAATAAACAATAAGAGGGAAAGGTTATTTTGGGCTATACATAGTTGTTACTAGCCATCACTGTGAATTATATGTCACTATCATTTTGTTAATGCTTTCTAATTCACTAGACATTATATAGTTCATGCCAAAAGGAAATGTGCATCGATCGACCATGTAATATGCTTCTTTTCTTCAAGTTTCTACCTAAGAAAATAGAAGCTTTACCAAGGCCGGATGGAAATCATCTTCCCTAAAACTCTATCCAGTTTCCTGTTTTACCATTCACAACTTACCAACTAGAAAATAAGTATTTGAAAAATTTAAAAATCTGAATAGTTCATCAAAGATTATGTGTATATTATCTTCCAAATAGTAAAATATGAATAATGAGACAGAAGGGGGTGCAAGGTTGAAACAGATTATTTACATCTATCAAGACTGATGACTGATTAGCATCTACCAAGACCTGGGACAAATCACGGCATACGGATCAGTAACCAAAAACAATTAACTGATGACTAGCTAGTTAGCAATAGTGGGTTGGATCGGCCGCCATTGATTTGTCTATTCACTTAATGGTTGGACTTCTCTCAATTCTTAAATCTCATTTTTAATATTTTTATTGAGGTTACTTAAAATATGGACTTGTTTCAGACCCTACTTGGTGGAAAAATTGCTACATATTCAACTAATTAATGGCTGCTTAAAATCATGATCTAAATGTGATTATTCCTCACAATTGTTGCAGCACAATGTAATATTGGGCTTGAATCACAAGCTAAGCATGATAAAAATTCCACCATTATTATATGATGATACAGATAAAATAAAAGATTGCATCAGATTCTAGATTGCACTTAAGCCCATGATCAAATTTGATTATAATGCCTTTTAGTGCGGAGGATCTATATGAAGGGCTTGAGTCATGTGACAAAATGCCCACCACTATCATATGAAAAGAATCATAGAGAGTACCACTCCTAGTGAAGTGATCTAAGTTCGAATTATGGGCCGTCACTATGTGGGAATCCACTTTCAAAAATATTATTTATATTTATTTTAAAATTTATCATAAACACATAATTAGAGAAAAAAATATAAAAAGGAGGATAAGATGGCTGTCACTTTTTCTCGTATTATATGTTTATAATGAGTCTTCACAAAGTCATTCATATTTAACTCTTACCATACAAGAAGGCACACATGATGAGAGAGGAGACATGTTAAATTTAGTCACATTCAAACTAAAATAAAATTAATTTTGGTTGGATTAGGTAAATTCTGTACCCCTAAACCCTAAATTAATCAAGATTGAGTGGATTTAGATTGGATCCTCTTTCAATAAAATAAAATAAAACTAGAAAATTGAGTATGAGACCCTCAGGTTTTGTTTGTGGATTTCATTTAGAAGGAAAAGGAAAGGAAAGAAGAGATTTATTAAGATTTGATCTTTGTTTAAGAGTTTTATTTAGAGATAAAAGAGATGTATGAGGATTTTTATTACTCCCAAGAAAAATATTAGTCAACCCAAACAGATTGCCTGTATTTCAGATGCGCAACTGATCAGTTGTCATCCAATATGAATTTATTATAAAAACTATTTTCTTCAATATCTGTTTAATATCTCCCAGGTATTTTGAAAGATGATGGACATTTGTGTCTAGAAACACGGTCGGGTTGCCTACAATCACTCTAATACCAAAGCCCCTTCACTCATATTTGATAGTTTTCCCAAATTGGGGGCATTAGGCAAATTAAAAATTAAATTATTAATCAAATTTTAAATTAAATATAAAAATATTATATTGTTATTTTTATCTATAATTTCTAATATCTCAAAATTTGTAATGTATATATACATGTAAAGAAAAACTCAAAGATAAGAGAGAGCGGAAATTTTTTGGCTTTCCACATATATTCTCCTATTCGATGTAATCCTATTTAAGTACTGTGAGGCACTTAAATTCAGGCAACTCCCCCAAATAAGATTTGAATCATAGTTCATCATGTTGTGGTGGACTGACCCTTTACCGCTAAATTAAATTTCAGTTGGTGAGAAGGTAAAAAACAATATTTTTAGAGAGGAAAAAAAAATAGAACAATAGAGAAAGATTAATTTTTAAACCTACAATATATATATATATATATATATATATATATATATATATATATATATATATATATATATATATATATATATATATTAAAAAATTAATATTGTTATAAAATATATTAATTACATCTAATTATTTTATTAAAAAATAAAATTGTAAAAATATATTATAAATCTAATATGAATTTAATTTGTATATACTACTAATGTAAAAAAAATTACATAGATATTCAATCATATATTACCACATCAACAAAAATATTTATATATATATATATATATTAAAAAATTAATATTGTTATAAAATATATTAATTACATTTAATTATTTTATTAAAAAATAAAATTGTAAAAATATATTATAAATCTAATATGAATTTAATTTGTATATACTATTAATGTAAAAAAAATTACATAGACATCCAATTATATATTACCACATCAACAAAAATATTTAACTCAACTACCCACTATTTTAAAATTCTTTCAAATACAAACATGTGATTGAATGAGAGTGCATCAAAATTAATTTCAATCAATCCTTCCTAAATTAGGACCCTTTAAAGTGAGAGTGATTTTAAAGTAATAAAATGAGAAGTTATTCACCCTTAAATAATTTTAGTAGTTCCCACACACAATGTAATTTATTAATTTAAAGGATAAATAACCACTCACTTAGCTACTTTACAACCACTCTCACTTTAAATAATTCAAATTTATTCTTCCTATACTCTAAATAAGAATTGATAAAACTCTACTTCGCGTCATTCCCTTGTATATCCTTCATTCCCCTTATTGCCTTCCTTTTCCTTTTCCTAGAACTCCTGAACAAACCTTTGAGAAATTGCACAACCCATACCCTTCATCGACATGCGTAGAAGCTTCTTGAAGATGGGTATGCATGGTTCAAATATGTACTTCATACATGACAGGATAGGAACCTGTGGTTAGGAGAAGAGAACAGTGGAAGCCACTATTACATGGGATAAGATGCTGTAGACAAAGACTAGTAGGTCATTTTCATCGATGGGGTCATGCACAGATGCATCATGCAAATGCAAATCTCCTCCAACAAAACACAATATGATGCTAGCAATGGAGGCGTCTCACAATTATCACTCATAAATTTCAGACTTGCATTAAGGGCAGGGCTGAAGGAATTATAATGCCCTTGGACCAAGATTTGATCCTGATTATGGCATGAAAATGAAGAACAGAATAGATGTAAGAGAACCTAGCTCAATCCATGAAGAACGATCGATCCAAAGCTGTTTTCCATTTATTGATTCTGGATATAAAGAGAAAGAGAAGAGAAGAGCTAGCCAAGTACGGTCAGAGGGAGAGAAGAGCTTCTCCTATACCTTAGAGAGCCAAAAGAGCGCTCTGTTTCAATGGGGCTACAGCGTCTATATATAGGGTTAAGAGGAGGGGCCTTTCACTGTGTTAGAAGAGTGATGTGCCAAGCCATCTATTATAACAAGGCCCATACACAGAGATTAATAATAATATCCACCAATCAGCAATGCGTAAGTCCAATAACAATAGTAATTACAATAATTTGGGCCCTAACAATTAGTTTTAATCAATTTTGATATTCAGTTAATCCGAGTTTAAGATTAAAATACAATTTGACTTATGTAAGTCCACAAAATTTTTCAACAATCTCCCACTTGGACAACATAAATCAAATCCTTACAAAACAATTCTCTAGATTAGTTCACAAAATGTGGCCACAATATGATATCAAAATTGAGTTCACACTCTCAACCAAATGGTCCGATATAGGATAATGAGCACTCAGCAATACAGAGAATCATTCTCGAAAGAGTACTGACATCATACACGTGAGATATTTATCTCCAAGTGACCCAATAAATAGTGGTACATAAGCCACTGGGAATGCACAACAACAAAATGACATGCCAATAAATTACCAAAGTGCAATTCCCAACAAACGGCCCTAGCATCCGCCCCAGATGCTATATGAGATCTAATAATCTTATCACAATATAAGACGGGTTCGAAATGTCTCTAATAAGTACCATACCAAACAAAGTGTGCACAATAATATATGGCAACATAAGCATCCACCCATGATACTCTCTGAGATTCAACAAAATATCTTAGCACAACAAAATTGAGACTGAGTCCAATATGTCTCAATAATAATGCCATTATGCAAATTGCATAAACAATTAAGTTGCGCAAACTTAAATGACATTAAAATAGTATAAGGTCACAATAAACCTACAGAGTAACTCCCATTAACCCAAAATGCCAAAGGGACCTCAATATGCCCATAAAGGTTACAATATCAACAATAAAACTTTTGGCAGCTAACCATTAATTAGGGGATCATCAACAATAAGTTTTATAGGAATATACTCGAGAAGAATTTCGAGTCTATCATGAATTGCCATATAATCACAAAAGATACAAATTAATATATGGCATAATATCTTCCACTAATCCAATATATCAAACAATATAAACATTCCCATTATAGGCCATAAGGTTTCAATATACTCTAATGGTATAATAGCAAGTAGTGGGATTATTAATAGATCAGTGGTAAAGTGCTCAATATAAGTTTAAACTCAATTATTCTCTCTAACAACAAAAGCACAAAACAGAGATAATCACATTGTAGAGTCATCAAAATTTTCAGCCATAAAATTTCACAGAATTGGCTTCATATGCTCTGCTTATATAAATGAAGAGATCATAAGTGTCTTTAATACTTTAAAATAAATATCCCCTCTCTTTATCATCACAAACTCAAATAACAACAAATTATAAGGCATAGCAAAATTAATATGCTAGCCAAAGCATTTTAAACCTATATATAGCCATTAATAAGGACATAACAAAATTATAGAGTCTCTAACTCCCACTATAGCAATAGTTTCTATTTAAACGGGAGTAACATCATATTCTAAGAGACTCAAAGTGTCCTTAAATAGGTCTCAACCAATAGAGCAATGACAGACCAATGAAAAAGAGAAAACGTTACTTCAAAATATCATAGTTTATTTATATAATAAAATTGATTTTCTCACGTTCAATCAATTGGACAATTAATTGAATTAAAGACCTTGTATCATAGCAATCCTACCAAAGGGCCTCAGATCACAATACACAAGTCTCTTTCACTTGATAGAGTCTTTCTCTATCACACAATGATTATGTCAAATAATGTCACACCGAAGGGTATGTCCATTATCTACATAACCTAACAATATTCGCAATCCATAGATAATTTAATTCAACATAAATAAGCTTCACAATAGGTAAAAGCAAAGTTCATAAATATTGATTGCTATAAAATGGCCAATTAATGAATAGAGCCTCAAGTAATTGCAATACATTTTAGGGTTTCAAATTTTAACACGAGTAAACTCCAATAAACAATAAAATCACGTCTCTAAAGCTAGTATCGAAAGGATACTGAAAACCTTAGGACACAATTTTCAAATCATTAAGAATTATGTCAATAAAGACAAATTAAAAGGTAAATTCATTATCAACGTAATTCTCAATGCAACATAAGCAACAATACTTAAAATGTCCAAAAAGAGAAAGCATAGCACAACCAAAATAGGAGAATGACCAAAATTTTAAGTTTATCAAATAAATGTCCACAATATTGAAAACAACTCGTTTGAAATTTCACAAACTAAGCACAAATGAGTATATAATAAATAATAAATTGTGAGCTAAATTCTCCATTCAAAATCAAAATACACATGGCTGTCAACATGTGGAGCAAAAGAGAGATTTTCAAAATTTAAATTATTTCTCTCATTTATAATGGTGAACCACATCACCAAAACTTATGTTTAAGACTTTGACTTTCTCTTTATGGAAAGTGATATTTTTAGCCAGAATCAATAATACTTGACTATCACAAATTTTGTGTTTAAACAACAAACACTCTCCAAAAAATAATATTTTAAAAAATCCATAACATGCTCCAATATTTAGGCATGTCTTTAATTTGGATTAAATCCAAATTCAAACTTTGATTTATGCAAATCCATTTTGATTTATGCAAGTCCACAAATATCAACACTCTCCCACTTGGACTGCATAAATCATATTTTCGAAATTTTACATAAAAGAAGTCATTATTTCATATAAAATGGGAGTGTGTAGCAAAATCATATTCTAGAATTTTAGAAAATAATTCTCAAAATAATTTTGCACAAAATTATTCACAAAATTATCATTTATTACAATTGGTTCCATGAAGGCGAGCTCACAATCATGAAAAATGCTCAACAATATTATCAAAATATTCTAGAAATTAAATCTTAGAGTAACATTACATAAAATTCGACATAATTACAAAATTGCAATGTTCCGTAATCAATATAAACAATAAAGGTGCCCAAAATTTATTTCAATATTCAAAATATTCTAACTCTAAGAGTGCATAAATTATAACATGCATAGATACCTCATAATTATCCACAAAATTTTCTAGAACAAAATTTGGGGAATATCATACGATTTTAGACAATTTAATTTTTGGAAAACTCAAAATAATTTATTTGATGCCCAAAATTTCATTAATACTCAAAACAATAGTCTTAATATTCCTTAAACTGTAATTCTCATAGTAATATTGTGCAATATTCAACAATAATGATAATTCACAATTTTAATTGTGCAATATAATGAACATAAAGAGCTCAAAATTATTTCAATATGCAAAGTATATTGACTCTGAGAGTATGCTTAACATAATATTCCCAATAATAGCACAAATGTGCACGAAAAATTTCAGGCTAAAATTCGGAGAGTACCATATAATTTTGAGCATTTTAAATTTGAAATAAATTCAAATAAATATTTTTAATGTTAAAAAATTTAATTAAAATTCACCAACAAGTTTATCTCAGCTAAATACCTAAGCCTGCAAATTTTGGTGCAAAATTGGGCCCTGGAAGTGGTCCCACATGCCTGCACGCGCCTGACCCACAAGTGGGCTTCGCAGGCAAGAACTATTCATCCATCTTCATCCTCTAGACGGGTCATTTGACCCAATTTGCAACCCGCCAAAGCTTGAAATAGGTCGAGCTCGATTTCTCCCTTGTTTCTCAACCGTTTTGAGTGATTCTTGTCTTTATAGAACCACAAAAAGAAGAGCTACAAAACCCACGTAATGGTTTGAAGAACCGGAGCCTATAATTTCTGGGCCAACTTTAAGAAGAACAGCGTGGGTTTCTGCGATTTTTCGCAATTTTCTCCCTTAATTATCAACGAAAATTCAAGTTCTTGGTATCTATGAGTTCATGGTGATGTGCTCTACAAAACCCATATAGAGTTCAAACGCAAATCGGTCCAGATAACTATATTGGATTTTCCATCAAAGGGATAGGGTTCTTCGGTTCTTCCTTCGATTTCTCTCTCAATATAGCCCCAAATCACATAATAATTGGCTCAATAAATTCACAATAACATGAACAACCCTCAACAAATTTTGGAATCAAACAGTCAGAATCATAAATTCGAAATTAACCCCTTTGGGGTTCATGAATGTTTCAAACTTCAAAATGCCCAATCACACCAGAAACACAGACAACAGCTATAATCAGAGATCAAACCTGACTCTGATACTACTTGAAGGAATTATAATGCTCTTGGATCAAGATTTGATCCTGATTATGGCATGCAAATCAAGAACATAATAGGTGTGAAAGAACCTGGTTCAATCGATGAAAAACGATCAAGCCAAAGCTGTTTTCCATTTATCGATTCTGGATATAGAGAGAAAGAGAAGAGAGGAGCTGGCCAAGAAAGGTTAGAGGGAGAGAAGAGCTTCTTCTATACCCCAGAGAGCCAAAAGGGCGTTCTGTTTCAATGGGGCGCCTATATATAGGGTTAGGAGGAGGAGTCTCTCCCTGTATTAGAAAAGTGATGTGCCAAATCACCGATTATTGCAAGGCCCGTAAACACAGAGATTAATAACAATATCCACCAATGAACAGTGCATAAGCCCAATAACAATAATAATTACAATAATTTGGACTCCAACAATTAGCTTTAATCAATTTTGATATTCAATTAATCTGGATTTAAAATTAAAATGCAATTAGATTTATTTAAGCCGACAAAATTTTCCAACAAGGGCAAGTAAGAGGGAATTAATTAAGGGATAAAGGTCGAAATGGGTTGGTTCTAAAGTGAGGATGATAAATGAATATCAAAACAAAACGCAGAAATTAAGATGAAATTGGGGTGAATCAAGTTGGGTCATAAAGTAGTCGAATTGCAGAAAAATAAACCTCCTGCCCCAATTAATCTTTATAACTTTTGGTGAATTTTTATCTAATCTAACCCAATAATTTGAATCAAGCTGATTTTTTTAATTGATTTGGATCAGATTTGGTTGGAGTATCGAATTTATCCACGCCACTTATCACCCCTATTTGTTGTTTTAAACCTTAAATGATAAGGTAAACAAAAGCATATATGCTTTACATGGAACGCACAAATATTTTCTTCCTGATTGTTATAATAGTGCATGGACATTGCCTGCAGTAGCTATCTAATACTATCCCATCACGATGATCTGCAAACCGGAAGCATGAAATAATATACAAGGCTGTTGCAGATTTTATGGCAGCAAAAGCACACTGTTCATAAATCGCTCAATTATTTGTCACTTCCCCAAATATAATTAAGATGGCTTTTTTAATCTATCTTAATTGGCACTCTTAGATATCGGATGATGTAATTGGCAGTTGTTGAATCTCTGTTTGCTTCGTTGTTGCTGTTGTAGGTGTGGGGTCTGAATAGTCTTTGCGTTTACCCCAAACCACGGAGTAGAGACCCACAGCGATAATGATGCCCCCAATGATACTGGGATCGATAACACACACACACAGGCTACTTGGTTCAGAAAACTAACAGGGAGATATAATAAAGATAATAATCACTATGAAATCACTGTGCAAACAATTAAGTACTATGGCATCTTAGATATAACTAATTAGTAGAGCATATTAATTTATATAACTAATTAGTAGAGCATATTAATTTAAGTCGTAATATCACAAAGTTGTCGACAGTTAAAATGGACAAAATAATAACACCTTTTGAAAAATCATAATAAAGATTTTATAAAGTGGATAAAGAAAAAAATTAACAAAATATATGTGGCAATTTTTTTTCCCTCGGATGACCTAAATATTGTATGTGCTTTACATAATTTATTATTTATGGTGTCAACTAAAAACGTTGACATATATATGTATATATGACAGATTGTAGTAAACAAGTTTTTATTTTAAAAAAAAAATTGAGCAAACAAAATATTGAATAAAGAGTGGGAACATTTATAGTCATAGACTTCACCGGGATGCGAATGCAGTAAATTAGAAAGATACCTGCCCAGGTGGAGATTCTCTGAAAGAAGGAAGGAGCCCAAGGCCGAAACGATGATCATGCAAAGGGGACTAAAAGCCGTTAAAAATACTGGGCCTCTGCTTTGCAACACCAGCCCTTGTGCATAATACGCAATTGCGGAGCTAACTACGCCCTGTAATTTAAAATTTAAAAATTTTATGGTTTTACCCTGCTAGCAAACACATCTTTATTGTGAAGAAGAAAAACATAATTTAAGTGGACCACATAGTATCAAATCCTTGTACAATTTTACTATAAGTAAAATCCTAATTATTACAACGATATAATACTTTTCATTTATTAATAATGTAAAATATATGACAATAACAATGAATTGAACATGAACTCATATATATAGTATTGTATAATCAGAAAATAATTTAATTTTATTATACTATCAATATAAAAATTTTTTATATAGATATCCAATTATATATTATCACATCAATAAAAATATTTAACTTAATCATTTACTATTTTAAAAATCTTATAAATAGAAGTATATAATTGAATAATATTATAAAACTCTTTTATATTAACAATGTATTAAAATTAATCTCATTAAAAAAAATTTTTGTTTGGTAAAAAAAAAAACTCTTATATATATATATATTTATTTCAACTTTTAAAAAAAGTTATTATAAAACTTAAATTTTATATATAGCTAAAAAAAGTTGAAAATTAATTTTTTTAGAAGTTATATTTTTCAAATTCTACAAAAAAAAATTAAAAATAAAATATTTTTTGAGATTCTAATTATTTTTAAAAAATTATCCAAATATACAAAATAATTTTTTTGTCAAAAATATCACAACCAAACGTACACTCTTAGGGAGTGCACAAACAATTTGGGCTTAAACCAACTTGAACTGGGGCTCAAAGGGCCCAAGATAAAGGGTTTCTCTTCCCCAAAACATTGCAAGACTTACGACCACAAAAAAACAAAAAAGTTACACCGCAGTACTCGTCTCCACCGATACCAAAGTGACATGGCGAAACAAGCCCTCTCTCCTATGGGGATCAACATCGACAATTGTAGCGCTTTCCCTTAATATAAGAAGGGACATCTCACTTGACGAAAACAAAACGTAATAAAGAAGGGATGTCAAGTTGAGTAAGCCCATCTCAGTCTAACAAAATGCTTAATTTGCATCACTTGCCCCTCACATTTTGTTTTTTGACATGTACACCCCAAATCTTTTATGAGTTTAATTGGAGTGCATTAATAGTGTAAAATTTTTTTACACTATCATCTAATCAAAATATTTCATTTGCATGATCATTCAAGTAGTGGGTAGTTATGTTAAAGACTTTTGCTGATGTGACAATATATGATCGGATGTCTGTGTAAAAGTTTTTTACACTGGCAGAATATTCAAATTAAATCCATCTTTTATATCAATAACAAGTGATAAAATCATGATATAGTTGTATAAAAAGTTTTAATAAAATCAGTTATAATCGGATAATAATACTAATAAAAAAAATACAGATGTAAAGTGATATATATGTGTAAATTATAACATTAGTCTTCGGTCCAATATAAATATAGGCTGAGAAATAACGTTATTAATTAGCACATAAAAAGTTATCGGCACATAACTGTCATCGCCATTTATTTATTCTCCCTTCTATCGCAACTATCCTCAGTTATGGGGATTTGAGATTAAAAATGAAACAAAATTATAGTGAGTAGTGAGCACTGACCGAGTAAAGAGGACCATAGAGCCTGATGTTCCAGCCGATAACCCATGGTCGGGACCCAGAGTGATGCTCCGCCACCAGCGCCACCGCGGCAGATTGCAAAGCACCCGCTAAGCATATCAACGACGCCAGTGACATTTCTGCCGGGTAACTTTTCAACGTTATGGACTGCAAGTTCACAATTTAGGCCGTAACATACTCAATTAGATATGTTATGTATCAAATTAGAAGGACAATTAATAATGAAGAGCTTAAAAAAGTATTAATTCAGACATAATGAATTAATTGCCTGTAAAATGATGAATGACGCCCAAGCGACACAACCCAGAATTATAAAGAGAGTCCCCGAGAGCCAGTGTTTGACGCTCTGAGGGGAGTGACTTGCATCTTGGTGGTGGGTTGTGTTTGGAGAATAAAATAGGTGGACTAGAGGGCCTTTGTAAATGGTCATCACCAGAGCGCCTGAAAAGGTTACCAACGTCCCAATCACCTTCGCTAGGCTTCGCACCTCATTAATCTTTACGCGCTCTAACCTGATGATACATGAACATGATCACACGTGCAAGTGGCTTACACAATTTTGCATTAAAGTTTGCATTATATTCTTTTGTAGTTCTTCGCTCATTATTGACACAAAGTGGTACGTGCATAAGCACGAGTGTCAATGTTGGGGTCACTTTCTCTGCCACAAAATGAACCTTACCTGAAAATTACTGCTAGTACAAAGGTAATGGAAGGCAAGGCATTCATGATAACTGATGCTAATGAAGCCGAAGTATATTGCATCCCCAAGGATGTGAATTCTTGGTCAAACATTGGCCTAGAATATCAAATAGGATACGTTATATCACAAAAATTTTCTTCGCAAGGAGCAAAAGTTTGTACTTGAAATTCTTTACATTGCAGTCTGACTAGAGTACCTATTCCGTCAATTGACTTAATTCAATGATTTAAAATAAGTATAGTCAAAAATTCATTTTCTTCCTCATAATACCTTTTTTTTTTTTATGTATTTAGCTGTTAAATTCCAACTTTTAATTTGCTGATATTACAAATCAAAGGCATCCTTTCAAGATTAATTTCCGAAATCATATTTCTTATTATCAATTTAAAAATTGATTGGTAAAGCCATTCCATCTATGTTAATTTTGTCTAACAAGGAAACATATGTTGACATGATTAGTTTATTAGATTTTAACAATTATTTACTCTGATTGGTTTTTAACATATATAGTATTATAGTCTCAACATGTATACATGTCTAATAGCTCAATCTTTGGTATCCTCATTTTTAATTAAAAAAATTGTACAAAGTAAAATTTATTTTATGCTCTACCATTGCTTGACGTGCATCTACTTGTGTTCTAACTCTACTGTTGTTTCAGATATGTAGGGATAAAATGAATAATCTATATTTGTCATTTTTAATAGAATTCTTTCAAAAGTTCAATCACTCAAATTTTAAAGTTTCTTCGTTGACAATTTAAATTTCGGTTATATGCACCATTTAAATTATAGACTTGTTTGGATGAGCTTCTAAAATTTTTGTAAAATTATATTTTTTAAAAAAATATTTTAAAAGAAGTTATTTTATGTTTAAATGTAAAATTAATTTATATTTGAATATAATATTAAAATTTTTTTATCCTTAAATAATCTTTTTATGTTTTAAAATATATTTTTTTCTAGAAAATTAAAATTGTAGCTTATGAGAAAAAGATCTTTTGTGTTTTTTATAATAACCTTTTTAATAAGCCACTAGAAATGATCTAGATATTTTGATAATTTATATGAGGTCCTAGATTCAAACCTTATTATTACAAATATATCGAAAAAAAATAAATTTTTTAATTTTACCCAAAAATATTAAAAAAAACTTTTTTCGAAAAAATCTTGTTTATAAAAAAATGATGCCCAAATGAGATCGATATATCATTACTCATAAAATGACTATATTTTAGTAGTTAACGTCGAAAGATTAGTTTATAAAAGAGAAATGTTATTACATAATGTCATGTGGTTAAATTTGAGTTCAAGAGAAAAGGAGTAATGATTTCAGTATTCACTTTTCTAGACATCATTTGGATACCTAGAAATCATACATTGATAATTGAAAATTTTAATTATTTTATTGATAAATTTATATCAAAGAAATCATAAGTAATTATGTATTAATTAATAAATGGGAATCAATATACAAATTACTAAAGATTTTAGTTATATTAGTAGTGAATGTGGTAAGGTGACATAATAAATTTTAAAACTTTTTTTCACATTCACGCACATGTAACTAAAATTGTTAATTATTTATATATCGATCCCAAATTTCTAAAATTATGTTTAAAATATAAGCTAAAAAACATTTCTAAAAAGAAAGTGTGCAGGCGTCAATAATGGTACTCTATACGATAAGATTGTTTATTACCAAGAAAAAAGGGAAAAAGTTTGTTGTGTAAGTAGATCATTACACTTCACGTTCACGTGACATTGTTGTGTGTGATTGTAACAACTCAAATGTGCTGTCTAGGTAAAATAGATCAAACCTAAAGAGATTCAACATGTCACATATATGAGTTCTGCTAGCTATAGAAAAGTTTAAGATCATTACTCCAGAAACCCGAGCGCCAATATCTGTATAAAGACAGAGATTGTCATCTTTGGCCTAATTTTCCTGCAAAATTGTAAGCAGTATGTTACTTTACAAAGTAAAAGTCAATTCGACCTTCAAAATTAGAGTGGCCCTAGATACAAAAGTTGTTCATAAAGAGCACACATAAAGAGGAAAAATATTTAGATTCCCGCAAAGTAATCTAACTTCTTATCTATTGTATGAAAAATGTAGTAAACTGATAAGTAATAATTATCCACAATGTTAAAGTGTTTAAATATAAATGGAATAGAACACAACTTTTTAATTACTCTAATAATACTTAAAATGTTTCCAAATTAAAATATACGTATGAACAAAATTAAAGTAAAATGGCGAATAAATGATAAATTAAGTGATAAAAGTAAATCTTTTTATGTGAAAATTTTACATGATCTTATTATATATTAATTTTTATAATAAATTAGATTTTTTTATAGGTCCATACTTAATTAATATTAAAAATTAACGGATAATAAGATCACATGAAATTTTGAGATGAGATAATTTATTTTCTCAAATGATACTTCCTCTAATACTTAAAATCAGAGAATTAATGTGACTTTGGATAAGGATTTGGATCCTCTAGTTATCTATCCTCTGATCCTCTTCTCCTATTAGCCCACACGAGAGCTTCAAGATATATATATAAAAGAAATTAGAGTTACAATAGCACTAGCACCTTTCAAAAATTAATGCAAAAGGAGCGAGGGAAAGTGCAGCAATGATATTGCGATAGACAACGAACACATAACAACTCATTCCATGGTTGAGACTGGCCTTGGAGAAGAGGTATGTTCCTGCCAGCCCAAACTGCAGCCCCACCGTTAACAAATAAGGCTTAGCCTTGGTGAATCTCTTGCCAAAAACGGCACCACATGTTTCTCCCATCCTTCTTGTGTTAGAGACAATATGGAAAATGCTGCTGTTTTTAACACCTGAGTTGGCCTTCCTTATATAGAAAAACCAAAAGCGACGATTGACAGGATAAACTTGGCAGAGCAATAAGAGGATAAGGGATATACTATGAGGCCCGTTTAAAGTTATGCTTTGATCATTCTCAAATAAAAGCTATTATTTAGTCTAGTGCCCACCTTTGCTTGATTCCCTTTCCCTTGAATCGCTCTACCTGTGAGTCAGAGCACACTTTGCCACCAGCTAGTTCTTTTCGCAGAAAACTTTAAATGCTGCATAATTATATCACGAGTAATATCCACTGTCAGAAAAAATTGACAGAACTTTTGACATAAAATAAGAATAATTATTGGATGGAATAAATTAATTTAATCTATTTAATTATTTAAAAATTAATATATAATTAAGAGATTCATCATTTTATAATATTTAAATAAAATTATCTTCAATAAAAATATATCATAGACAACCAAAAAAATATTATTTTAACAAATAAATTTGATAAAAATTATGATTTTCTAGTATTTCCCTTGTATCATATTCTTCTTAAACAGTTTTCTCTAAACACTTTTTAATTTTTCTATTGCAGTGTCAACAATGAGTAATGACACATCTTCATTCAGAGGAGAAGCGAATAGAGTATAGTGATGGCATAGTACCCGCTTGGAATCATCTCGTTTGTTCATAAATATGAGCATCTTCCAAAAGGTTTTCTATGAGAAAAAAATAATTTTATATAATAAATAATAGTATTTGATTTAATTTTTTATTTTTTAAAAGATTTTTTGAGAGAAGTATTTTTAAAATTATTTTTTATTTTAGAAAAAGATCTTTTAAAAAGAAATCTTACTATTATTCTTACATCAACAATCAAAAATAATTTTATTTTATCCAATCTAAATAAAATTCATTCTCCTAAACTTACTTTTGACATATTTAAACTAAATAAAATTCATTCTTTTAAAAGTAATTCCTCTAAAAGACCTTCTTTTAAAAAATATTCTTTCAAAAGATTTTCTCCCAAAAGTTAAACCAAACAGACCCCTTGGTATGTAAATTATACAAGAGAAATGATATTTTGACATAGTCCACCTCGTACTTCGGGCCGATATATCATTCATCCATCATTGAATGAGTGTGTGGCCTTCACTTAAACTGGGTCCCACACCCATCTAATAGAGGATGGGTGGTATGTCAGCCCGGAATACGAGGTGGGCTATGTATAAATAACACATCTCATTATTCAATGATCCATGGACCGCTCATGTTCCTTTTTTTTCTATCAATAATGTACCATAGAATTTTCTCTTTAAAGTCCATCGATGCACCTCCTCGTAGCACTTATAATGCTCCCTCTCTCCACCATGGGAATGCACTTGCACCCAAGGCCTCTCCTATACTTGTACTGATTTTT
This sequence comes from Pterocarpus macrocarpus, assembly GCA_031439585.1. Classification (NCBI taxonomy): domain Eukaryota; kingdom Viridiplantae; phylum Streptophyta; class Magnoliopsida; order Fabales; family Fabaceae; genus Pterocarpus; species Pterocarpus macrocarpus. The sequence goes on from CM062519.1 coordinate 11,021,898, forward strand.
TAAATTTGGTTAGAGCTTAGCAATTTTTGGGAGTTCATATATTTTCTATAAAAATTCCTGCTTGCTTACATTTTTGTTTTGGTTTTTGTTCGTAAATCATTTATTCTAAAAGCATCTTAATCTTAACCGAATCATCATCCAAAATACTAGATGTGGGTACCTCAATTTTAACTGGGTCATCATGTTAGTACGCACTCTCATAAGGATCCATTTTCGAATGCTTTTGGAGATAATCTCACTAAAAGTGTTTGAATCTATACATTCTTTGAGATGTATAGCCACTACAACAATAACCAAGTTTGGTCAAAGATAATTAAAAAATAAGAGATAATAAGACCAAAAATTACAAACTATATCATAATTAGGGGATTGCAGCTAGAAATTATTTTCCAAGTTGGGCTTTAAATAAAGCTGTGAATTTGATTGTTTTTATGGATCAAACTAACGAGAACGAGAAACAAGAAGTTGGGATGGGTTTTATTTTAAACAAGAGGAAGGAAAGACTCTATATTATCTTAAGATAAACTCATCCGGTAAAGCCTTTAAGTTGGGTAAGTGAGGAGCCCATCAGGGAAGAAGCAGTTGGTGGTGGCGACGGTAGTGGCGGCACGATGGAGCTGAAGGGCTGTGGGGTGGCGGAAGGGGGCGAGGTAGCAGTGGCAATAACCAATGAAAAAAAAGGAAGAAGAAAAAAGGAGATAATTATGGTAGATTCTTATAATTAATGTGTAAGATATATCTAAATAAATTTAAACTATTATATTATTTTAATTAATATTTGGATAATCATAAAGATTTGATACACTATAATTTACAGAGTTCTATAAACCATTATAAATGCTTCCGGAACCCAGAAAAAAATAGTTAAAAAGCACCTAAAACTTAGTATCTATCTATGGGTGGGGCGACAGGTGATGTAACGTCAAACACTAACACCCCCATCATTAAACCAAGGATAGTAGGTGCAGATCATCTTTAATGCTATCAGGCACATCTTTAGTGTTATGTGATTTATTGCCCGATTTAATTTTGATTAAGTATTATTATAAATTTCTCATATTTATTTAATTATATATTATTGCATAAGATTCTTTAAATAATTGTTTAGAAAAATGAGATTAACTTTTTCGTTAATTTTATCCTAAGCCTCTATTAATTGTAGCCAAGTGTGACTCTTCCTTTTGTCTCATTATTGGGGTTAAGCTTTTTAATCCCATCCTCTATCTCTTGGAGCTTTATTAATTTATGATTGACTAAAATATAACCTCCTTTTTGAGAAATATTATTACACTTTTCTCTTTTTTTATTTTAAATTGTATATTCTCATCCCTTAAAAAATCTTTTTTAGAGATGATATTATTATACTTATTTCTTCTCTATTTCTACCCTTCCCCTAAAAAATTAAGATAAGTTGCACTTAATACGTTTTCAAGTTTTCATTAATTTTCTATAATTTCATTATTTTTTCAACCAAAATATCCTTTTATTAATAGTTATATATATTAATTTTTTTTACAAAATAAAATATATATGGTTGATAATAATAATCTAAAATGTTGATATGTTTTTTATATATATAGTTTACTTTAATTTGTAAATAATTACTATATTAAGAGAATAAATTATTAATAGTAACAATAATCTATGATACTTATTTTTTAAAAACAAAAATTACATATTTTTTATCTATTAATTCTATAATATTAATATATATAAAAATGAAAATTATATGTTATTATTGTTTTTAAACATGAATCACGAACAAGATAACAAAAAGAATTTTGTGATTTTAATATAAAAACATATATATTAATATCCTAAAATTAATAGCTAAGAAAATATGTAATTTTAATTTTTGAAAAAATAATTATTACAAATTATCGTTACTCTAAATAATTTATTCTCTTAATATATTAATAATTTAAAAATTAAATTAAACAATATATATATATATACATATCATTTTGTAAAAAAAATTAATGTGTAACTATTATTAAAGGGTATTTAAGTCAAATACAAAATAATAAACATAAGATAATAGAAAGTTAATGAAAAACTTAAAAATGAATTAAAATGTAACTTATTTTAATTTTTGAGGTGAGAGGAGTGGATGTTTTAGAAATAAAGTAAAGTGAAATATAATAATTTCATTCGACAAAAGAGAGGGTTGTATTGTTAATTTAATTTTTTAAAGAAGAAAATTATATATTTTAAAAATAAAAAAAAAGAGATTGTAATAATACAATCTTTTAAGAAAAAAATTATATTTTACTCTTTATGATTAAGATGCAGTGCGCGCAGAAGATTGGAGGATATGGAGTCATTGAAACTTCATCTTCTCGGCACCAACATGAGAGAGGAAAGCAAGGCCGAGCAGAATGAAAATTGTGAATCCCCTGATAGCTGGATCAAATTTAAAGATAAAAGCGAGCAAAGATGAAGACCCGCATATCTAGAATTGTGTGTGCCTGTCGGGTTAGTGATTATAAGTTACTTCTAGACAAGTCATATTATTGGGTTTAAGAATCTCAAAATTATGTCAAGTTGCTTCCTATTCAGCATCCATAATGAAAAACCGAGTGCTAAAAGGAAATTATTTCCTTCCTCTTTAATTATTCTATGATGATTTGTTTTTGTTCGATGCTCTGTAACTATGGAAGCAGTTACAAATCCAAAACCGTGGTAGTCTCTAATGAAAAACCTATGTGCCGAATATGGGTGTTGATTATATATATATATATATATATATATTTGGTGTGCTTTACCTTGTGGTGCTTATTTAGTAATTTATATGATTCTAGCGAAGATAAAAACAAAGAATGATAACATTAAGGGCACGATCTGTTGCAATGAGGAAGCACTAGCTCCACTGATGCAGGCTTAAAATAATAAATGAAATCAAGGCAAAATCGTTCTGTTCTATTGAAGAAGCGACTTATAAAATGGAAAACTTAATAAAAATATCAGCAAATAGTTCGCAACTACCGCAAACTTGCATTATCCAATACAATAGTTCGACCAATTAGACACATTGACAATGACATGAAGAGCTTACTTAGCTTAATTTATCAACAATTTCAATGTGTGAATTTTGAATCAGCTACAGCGAAAACGTAGCGGAATATATAAGGTGGCCTATACCACACTCCCAGCAATAATTAAGAGCAGATAGAGAAAAACCAGAGAAAATAACTAAAATATGAGAAAAAGAGGGGAAAAAAGGAGAAGAAGAGAGAGAAGAGGGAGAAAGAGAGAGAGGGGGGGGAGGGGCTTCTTACAAAGGGATGATGATGAGGACCATTAGACCAAGAAGCATGCAAATAGGACCTACTCTTTCTTCATCTGCTAAGAAAGTGGGAAAATAACTCACCCCTTGCATTATTGTGGTCAACACATCTGGTCAAGGCCAAATACCATTATTGACTCTTTTTCGGTTGATTAAAGTTCTTTGTTTTAATAGTCTTGTCCCTGTGTGTGTGGCATAAGAAACCTCTTCAATAAATCTTCTGTTTTTGTTCTGCTAACAGAATCATCTCGTTAACCAAACAGATCCCAATTAATTATATGCTTTGGTTGGTGCATATAATTCTCAATAATTTAGTGTTCTTAATTATGGATATATGTTAATTTCTTGTTTTAAAACTGGCTCATTGAGAGTTTAAACAAAAAAGAAAATTTCATTTTCTTTTTTCCGTTGCTTCATATTTTTTACTATCTATTAAACGAATTACATCTATCATAGCTGTTTATTTTTATAATATATCTTATGTTTTTTATTTTGCTTTTGTTGTCTTTTTAGAAGTTGTTTTGGTTCTCCATTATGGGTTTATCTTAATGGTATTGCATATGATGAAGATGTTAAGATCTATTTAAAGAAAATGTAATATATTTTTCGAGTTGCAACATTTTTTATATTAATTTTTAATAAAAAAGTTTTAGACATTAATAATCTATGAGCAAAAAGTAAAGCCATGTATCACTGATTAATTTAGAGTGTATAATATATTTGTATTTTATTAATTTTGGATTCAATGTATCTTTTCCAATTTATAAGTATCTTGTTAAGCTTCTATAATAATGAACTTTTCTTTATAGCCGAAAAAAAGAGAAAAAAGGGGGGGGGGGGGGGGGAGTTCGTGGGTGCAAAAGCAGCATTCTTATCCGCTCTAGTCCACTATCAACAATAACATTCAATCGATATGATATCATATGAAAATGATTATGAATATGGGATGTGAAACTGATGGACCAACTTTCTATGTGGTCATGAAAATTTAATGGAGACCTCGGTTCATAAGTGAGTTCGCTTGCCATCTACCGTGGAAGTGGGCACGAAGAGAATATCAATTTATTATGCTACTATTTTGTGGTGTATATATATATATATATATATATATATATATATAGAGCATCACTTGCAGATAAGGTATTTGGTGGTGAACAAGAGTATTTGAGAAGATTTGTGCTAATCCCCACTACCTTATCTACATATATAGGCTAGCAGGCTACTGAAGCACATTATCTACTGTAATATACAGAAATCCCTACACGCATGTCAACACTGATTACAGTATACATATGGCCAATATCCCTGGCTGCAGTTACCTAGGCTAAGTGTTGGGACATTGAGATTTGTTGCATGCCTGATTGTTCCACCGTACACATGTCAATTTCCCCAGACATTGTGGATCGGAAATTGTAATTCACTTGTTCAGGAATCAGGATTCATAAAATGTTTAGCTCTGTGTCTTTCTTCTCATTGTTGGGCTCCTCTAATTGGTGCTCGGTTGATGGCTGATCTTCCAAATTACCAGCAATTTCAATCTTTGAATCATTAGCAGTAATTGGCACTGAATTCGTCTCCTCTGCTGCCGATGATGGTAATTTGGGGTTGTCTGTATAATCCTTGGCTTTCCCCCACACAACCGAGTAAAGGCCCAATGTGATGATGACGCTTCCAGTAATACTGTGATCCACATATAAATATTGTTTATGTCAATATGCGGAATTTAGTTTGCATCCTAAGTCTTGTAATCCCTTTCTAAATTTTGAAGAAAAGTTCAAAGAAGTTCTATGTGTTGTTTCAGTTTCATCGGAGTCATATCATATTCCCCGCCCAAAAAAAATAAAAAAATAAAAGAAGAACGGGGCGGACCAAGGAAAATGAAATAAAAATATGGAAAAATATTATTTATGTTTATTTTGAGGATTCATTCTAAATATACAATGAAAAATAAAAAATGATAGATGTTAAAAAAATAAAAAATAATAGACTCATTACTTCATATTTTTTATTTATTTATTGTATATCTACAATAATTCCCAAAGAGTGAGTAACATAATGCTACTAAAAAAATATACCTTCTAACATAGAGTCGTTCTCCTAAGAAGAGGGAGCCCAAAGCAGCAACAATGATCATGCAAAGAGGATTGAAGGCTGTTGTAAAGACGGGGCCTCTCATTTTCATCACCACCCCTTGAACATAGTAAGTAATTGCTGAACTAACCAGCCCCTAAAAGAATTAAGAAACAATATTAAAAACCTCTATTGAGACTTTTTCTAAACAATCCAACTTCTAACACTTTTAAATGGAAACATTTTTTTACATGTTGTGAACTCAACATACCATTATTATTATTATTGTCCCTCTTTATGCCACATTTCCTTTCGTCTGCTGAGTCACATGGTATATAAATATTTTTTTTGGTTGAATACAGTCATGGTGTGTTCTAAATATGACGTGTCCTAAAAATTGATTCAAAAATTCTTTTACCGTAAAAAGAAAGAAAAGAAAGTGGTCATGGTGTACTATAAAGGAATTAGAAGAGAATAGAAATAGCGTTGCATTGAATTGGTACAAACCGTGTAAAGAGGAGCATAGAGCCTTAAGTCCCAACCAATGGCCCAAGCGTGGGCGCGGGAATGACTCTCAGCCACAATTGCCACTGCAGTAGTTTGCACTGTTCCCGCCATGCATATCCAGGTCGCCAATGATAGCTCCGCCGGGTACTTCTTTATCGTTATGGACTGCAATTTGTTCCCACAAAATTACATTTCCATGTAAGAAGAAATTAAACTTTCTTCTCTTCTCATATACTGCACTCAATTTAACTACAACAATTAGCGCATTCATTAGCAAACACATAGGTTGTTACGTTTTGTTTTCGACATATTTGTGCTTCTATTAAAAAAAAAAAAAATCTATATGTAAGTGGAACATATCCATAACCGTGTATATATATATATTGTTTATAGTTGTCGGGTTCACCTGTAAAATGTAGAAAGAAGACAAGGCCACACCACCCATGAAAATATAAAGAGCCCCAACGGTTTGGTGGTCATGGGAGGAGGGGGCCAACATTTTCAGGTTGTGTTGGTCCAGAATGAAAAAGGTTGAATCCAGGACCTTTGTAAAATGCCATTAGCACAGCGCCTCCAAAAGTTACCAACGTTCCAATGACTTTGGCTTGACTCCGAATCTCCCTTAAATTTGAAAAATGATTGGGGACGCATTTTTTCGTCTTAATACGCGACTCATATAGAAAAAGTGAACAAAACGATAAAATTGCTTAGATGATGGATCTCACATAATTATTGTTACTTTTGTTCAGTTTTTGTTTCATATAAAAATTTACCAGCATTTTTACAAAATTTACCAGCATTTATGCAAAATTTATCAGTATATTGTTGAAAAATACTGATAAATTTTTTTTTATACAAAACTTATCAGCATTTATACAAAACTTACCAGCATTTATATAAAACTTACCGGCATTTATGCACTACTCAAACTAGTAAGTTTATGAAAAAAAATTGAACAAAAATAGTAATAATTATATAGGATCTATCATACAAGCATTTTTATTGTTTTCTCATTTTTTTTTTGTATGAGCCGCATACTGAGTCACAAAAAATGAGTCCCATATCGGTTGTCCTTAATTTTACACGCTCCAACCTGGCCAAAATAAAAAGGAGTATCTAGCAATGCTTAATCCGTCATTTAAATGGACTTCACACAGTACATATTATATTGCATTCATTCGAGAAATTGTTCAGTATACGTGGCCTATATACTATTTTTTATATATGGAGATGGCTATTCTCCATATCCACATTTTGTTTTGGATATAAAATTTATTTTCTTTTTATTTTAATCAACATATAATTCTTGATAAATTTATAATTTTTTATTCATATTAATTACTTTTTCATTTTTTTTTCTTTTAAGTAATATTATTTGTACTCACTTTATGATTCATTGTAAGATACATATTAAAGTGTTTCTTAATTATTGACTGAAAAAAAAGTAGAAAATCAATTTCCAACTAATAATTAAGGGATACCTTAGTAAATCCCCTTAAAATGATTCCCAAGATAAGTACAAATAATATTTTTTTTCTTTTTTCTCATTAATATTCTCTTTCCATTTTTTTTCTCACTTAAATAATAATATCCTTTTTCAATTTTTCTCTTACCTGAGTAATGTATATAAGTGATTAAATATTCAAGAAATATTATTATATGCTAGGTAAATACATTATACTTATTCAATAAAATATTTTTTTATAGTAATATTTCTGTAGCAATGCTTAAATATGGTTTAATATTTTCACAACATCATAAATATAAATTTTGGTGATAAGCATGAAAAGAATATAATATATAGAAACAAGTTTGATCTTTTCAATTAGATCTAGAGCAAGCCACAAATGAAATCGAATTAGAAAACATGCATATATATTTCAAGAGATCACGTAAAGTGTATATATATTTTAGTTATTGATAGATATTTGATGCATTGAGGGGGCTTTATTGAAAATGAATGTACACCGATCCTAATCAAATTACCGGATAAGAACTGCAAGCACAAAGGTGATGGAGGGCACAGCATTCATAATAGCAGATGTGAATGAAGCCGAAGTGTACTTCACCCCAAGTAAGTGAAGCTTTGATTGAAAACTGGCCTGTTCAAAATTAACCACGTAATTAACAAGGTTAATATATATTCTCCTAAAAGAATATTTTTCTCCCCTAACGGGCATGCATAAACTGTAACTAAATGTGCGTTTGTATTCCTCCGTACGCATGCTAGCAGATATGTGTCATATGTATACAATTAAAGTTTCAGATCATTACTCAAGAAATCCCAGGACCATTATCTGCAGAAAAACTAAGAGTGTCATTTTGGGCCTAATTTTCCCGCAAAAACAACAATAAAAAAGATTAGGGAATGTAATGTGAAATTGATACCACCATCTTCATGAAAGAACCTGATGGATACATGGAACATTGAACTTACCTTTTTAATTAGATAGTAATATTAAGGAAGACATAGAATGAATATGGAAAACTAGTGACGGACGCAATGACACCTTTCAATAATGAAGGCAAAAGGGGCAAGTGCAGCCGCAGCCATGGCATTGCGGTAGGCAACGAACACAAAACGACTCATCCCACGATTAAGAATATCCTTGAGATGTAATTCCCAGCCATGCCAAATTGCAAGCCAATCATTAACAGGTATGGCTTTGCATTAGTAAATAGAGGGCCTAATTTGCCCAACAAATTTTGTGAACTCATCGTGAGTGACTAGCTAATAGAAAAGCGAAGAGTGAAGAGAAATGCCGTGGTTTGTTATGAACACAGTTTGTGACAATTCCTGAGATGGTTGGTCTTCCTTTTTTATACATGAAAAGCCAAAGCGTATGTGCTATCATAGTAATGCCACTTACACATCTATTTAAGTTACAATTTCATTGGCAGCAGCACGTATGACTGTTTTTAGTTTAGTTGGTTCAATTTTTTTTTAATTAAATTAATCTATCCGTGCAGTTGCATACAATTGTGACCAAAAAAGTATCGATTATCACCGTAAAACCCACTACAGGGAATAAAATCTAGTTTAGACTGAACTTAGGCTTAAAAAGAGAAGGCCACGTCCAGGTAACTACAGTTTTTGTCCTTTTACTATAAATGAGAGTCAATTTCCACTTTCCACCACAAATTGGTATTTAAAAAATCGGAAACAACTGTTATTGAGATCAAATTTTGACTTGCAAGAAACCTTTTATTGGTAAACTTTTTTAAAAAATTAAAAAGGAAGAATTATCCTTAATAAGTTTACAAAGAATATTTCAGCGTCAATAAGCTACAAATTAAGTGTCATCTTCTTTTTAGTCTTTTATGTCGAGGGATTGTTGATTTTGGGTTAGGAATTCGATCTCTACATATCCATCATTTCTCTCATTTCCTAATTCCATTATAAGCTATTTAGAACCCAAAAAAAAAAGAATATCCTCATTGATTGAGTGTTGAACTAATTCGGGCTAAGGCATGAATTTGACCATGGTCGCTATGTGCTCGTAATAAGCTTTGAACTATTTTTGTATAAAACTTAATTTGTCAATTCAACCATACATTATGATAATTAATTAAGGAATACAAAAATATTTATCATATTCTAAAGAAAAATGTTTGTCATACAAAATTTTTTTCTCAATACAAAAAAACAAAAAATAACAAATAGATAACAGTATATCACTTTTCTCAATATATCAACCTCATCTCAATATTTATATATGTCGATACACACCCATAAGTATACAGGGTGAATAGATAACAGAATATGACACCTGATTTCTTGGGTAGTAACATAAGATCAGCAACTACAAATAACAAATATTATTAGTTTCACTTTTCTCCTAGAAAAGTCGCATGCAGTAGTTGGTTTTGATAATAACTTTAAAACTTGAGATTTCTAGAGAGACGACACAAGACAAACTTAGGTATGGTTCTAATCGTGTATAAAGGACATACTTATCTTATGAAATCATCATTATTACGTGCACTTTAACCCATAAAATACAAAATTAATCTCTCAAAAGTTTACGCATGAATATATGTTCTTTTTTTTTTGCCGATACATGAATATATGTCAAAGAAGAAAATTCATGAGTTTGACAAATACTCTCTGTCAAGGCACATTATATATGTCAAAAATGATCACGTGGATAAGATAATATTGATAGTCAAAACAATAAAACAAACCATCACTAATAGATAAGGCATCTATTCGATGCATTCCACTACGAAGCGTAGTTTACAGAATTCAGATTTTGTGGTGATCATGAGTATTACAGGGAGATGTGGATGCTAACATAGGCTACTGAAGTACATTATCTAACGTAATATACAGAACGTCCACGCTCGCTTTTTAACACTAATTACAGAATATGACTAATATCCCAGCAGTCATGCCTAGGCTAATAAGACTAACTCTTGGCACGTTGATATTTGACATGAGACATTGCATGCCTAGTAGTTCCCACGTGTACACAAGCCAATTTTACCAAACATTACGGAAGAACGAAGATTCACTCACTAGTTCAAGATTCATAATATGTTTAGCTCAGTGTCTTTTGGCGCATTGTTGGGCTCCTCTAATTTGTGCTCAATTGATGGATAGTTTTCCAAATTAATAGCAATATCAATTTTCGAATTATCAGTTGCAGCAATTGACAGCGACTTTGTTTCCCCTGCTGCCTGTGATGGTAATTTGGGGTTGTCTGTATAGTCCTTGGCTTTGCCCCACACAACCGAGTAAAGACCCATTGCAATGATGATGCTTCCAATAATACTGTAATCCAAATATAAATATTGTTTACGTCAATATAGACAATTTAGTTGTATCCAGTCTCATAGGATAAAAGTCCTCAATCATTTTTATTGTCTTCCCAATCAAGAGTTAATACATGTATATTTACATGATACTACCTATATTTTTTCTCAGATAAATTCTTTTTAAAAAAAACTATTCATAATTTTACATGTGATAACTTTTGAATCAGAGAACTAGAAAGAAAAGAGAGGAATAATTGAATCCAATCTCATAATTCCTTTCTAAATTTTGAAGAAAGGTCAAAGTTCTATGAGTCGTTTTATTCACTGGAATCATTTTTATTTTTATTTTTTCATTTTTTGTGTTAACAAGTCATATTATATCTTACTGTATATTACTGTATCCGTATGTGATGTATTTCTATCTGAGCCAAAGTATTAAAAATAAAACAGAGAGAATAGGGTGGACCAAGAAAAATGAAATAAAAATATGCCTTCCAAGATAGAGCCGTTCTCCTAATAAGAGGGAGCCCAAAGCAGCAACAATAATCATGCAAAGAGGATTGAAGGCTGTTGCAAAAACGGGGCCTCTCATTTTCATCACCAACCCTTGAACATAGTATGCAATTGCTGAACTAACCAGTCCCTAAAAAAATCAAGAAACGATATTAAAGACCTCTATTCAAATTTTTATAAGTAACCCAAATTCTAAAACTTGTAAGTGGAAACATTTATTTTTTTTTTTCATGTTATGAACCGAACATTATTATTATTATTATTAGAGAAAAGATATATATTTTTTTTTGTTGTAAGAGAAAAGATATTTGAACATCTGCTTCTTGACATTTATAAATAGGCATATACCTTAAACAGTGGTGGTGGTATTTAGTTATTTATTTATTTGCTGAATATTATCATGGTATATTCTAAATATTACTTGACCTAAAAATTGATTCAAAAATGCTTTTACCGTAAAAAGAAAAAAACTGTCGCAGTACTTATACTGCAATTTGAAGAGAATAGAAAGAGTATTGTGTTGAATTCGTACAAACCGTGTAAAGAGGAGCATAGAGCCTGTAGTCCCAACCAATGGACCAAGCGCGGGAGTGACGCTCGGCCACAAGTGCCACTGCAGTACCTTGCGCTGTTCCCGCCATGCATATCCACGTCGCCAACGATAGTCCCGCTGGGTACTTCTTTATCGTTATGGACTGCACTCAGTTCTCACAAAATTACAATTCCATGTAAAAGACAACTTTATTCTACACACGTCACTATATTTAACTATTAAAATTTTCCATCCAAAATATAAATAAATAAAATTAGTGCATCAATTAGAAAACATGAAAGTTATTATGTAAAATATTTGAGCTTATAAAAAAAAAAAACTTTATGTAAGTGGGAAAAAAACTTTATGTAAGTGGAACATTATAACTGTATATATATTAATTAATTGTGGGGTTCACCTGCAAAATGTAGAAAGAAGACAAGGCCATACAACCCATGAAAATATAAAGAGCTCCAACGCTTTGGTGGTCGTGTGAGGAGGGGCCAGCATCTTCATGCTGTTTTGTTCCAGAATGAAAAAGGTTGAATCCAGGACCTTTGTAAATTGCCATTAGCAGAGCGCCTCCAAAGGTTACTAACGTTCCAATCACTTTGGCTTGACTCCGAACATCCCTTAATTTTACATGCTCCAACCTTGCCAAGAACAAGAGGAGTATCTGGCAATTAATCTACTGTTTACATGGACAACATAATACGTGTGTGTGTGTGTGTGTGTAGTATTCACCATTATATGTAAACGAAAGTACACTTATCCTAATCAAATTACCGGGTAAGGACTGCAATCACAAAGGTGATGGAGGGAACAGCATTCATAATAGCAGATGTGAACGAAGCCGAAGTGTACTTCATCCCCAAGTAAGTGAAGCTTTGATTAAAAACTGGCCTGTTAAAAAATTGACCATGTAATTAAAGAGGTTATTCTCATAATAATATTATAAATGTCACTTAAATGTGAAAAACTAAATTCATTTACATGGAATTTGAAATCATTTAACTCGTACCAATTAATGACGGTATTTTGCACATTAGATATATCAACCCCGTATGTTTGACAATCATATATATGGATATGGGATTTAAGAACAAAGAATGTGTGCATACATGTGGCCTTTTTTTTTTCCCGGAGGTTAGTAAGATTAATTTTTTGATTTAATTTATATGCTTTGTTTGTATAAAAAAATTTTATATAGCTATTCAATTATATATTATTATATCAACAAAAATATTTAATTCAACTACCCATTATTTTAAAAGTCTTATAAATACAAATATTTGATTAAATGATAGTATAATGCATACTAATTAAACTTTAATTTTATTTACATTTGCATGTATCAATGTAATATAACATGACAGAGACGACAATGCAAGCATATTTTTGAAGTTTTCCATTTGGATGCCCAAATGCGTGCGGGGAACAAAACATGGCTACAACAGAGAATTACGAACATATCATCGTACAAACTCGGAGGTTTGTGAAAGAAGGATTGCAGACGGAGTCTGTATTCAGTTTTTTTCTTTTGGCCATGGAAGTTTCTTGTTAGTTACTCGAGTAAAGAAGTCAAAAGAACAGTGTCAGTAATTAGGGTCCGAAACTTTCCTTCTTGCAAATTCTGTTTAATTTTTCAATTCAAATTGAAAATTGAAAATGAAATATAAACTACAAGTACACATGCGTTTGTATTCCTCTATATGCATGCATGCATATATGCACTTTTCATATGTATATAAGGTTTCAGATCATTACTCAAGAAATCCCAGGACCATTATCTGCATAAAGATGGGGAGTGTCATCTTGGGCCTACTTTTCCTGCAAAAACAATAATTAAAAAAAATTAAGGAATGCAATGTGAAAATTGGCTCCGCCATCTTCATGAAAGACCCCGATGAATGCATGGTAACTTACTTTTTTAATTAGATAGTAGTATTAAGGAAGACATAAAATGAATATGAAAAACTAGTGATGGACGCATTCAATGACACCTTTCAATAATGAAGGCCAAAGGGGCAAGTGCAGCTGCAGCCATGGCATTGCGGTAGACAATGAACACAAAACGATTCATCCCATGATTAAGAATATCCTTGCCGAAGATGTAATTCCCGGCCATGCCAAATTGCAAGCCAATCATTAACAGGTATGGCTTTGCATTAGTAAATAGAGTGCCTAATTTGCCCAACAAATATTGTGAACTCATGGTGAGTGACCAGCTAATAGAAGAGAGAAGACTGAAGAGTAAAGAGGAATGCTGTGGTTTGTAATGAGAGCAGTTTGTGACAATACCTGGGATGGTTGGTCTTCCTTTTATACGCAAAAAGCAAAAGCAGAAGTACTATAATAGTAATGCCACTAACACATCTATTTAAGTTACAATTTCATTGCCAGCAGCAAGTATGAATGTATGACTGCTTTAAGTTTAGGTGGCTAAATTTAAAACATTTTTTAAATTGATCTATCCGTTCAATTGTACACATTTGTGACTAAAACATTATCTAAGTATCAATTATCATCATAAAACCCACCACGTACATGCATAAAACCTAGTTTAGGCTGAACTTGGGCCAAAAAGGGAAGACCACAGGCAGATAACTATATAAAGTTTCTGTCCTTCTACTATAAATTGTAAAAGGAAATTTAAAAGAGAAGACCACGAGATTCAATTTCCACTTTCCAGCACAAGTTGGTATTTGAGAAAAGAAAGTGGGTAACAGCTGTTACTAGGAGCAATTTTTGACTTGCAAATAAGTTTTTATAGCTATACTTTCTTCAAAAACCCGTGAAGGAAAAAATGTTTTAGAGACTACATAAGAATTCTCTCAGTGATTGAGTGTGGAACTATTTCTGGCTAAGGCACGACTTCCACCGTGATCAGAAAGTGTTCTTAATAAGTTTTGAACTATTAAGTCTAAATAAAATGCAATTTGTCAATTGAATTAGACATTTTAATAAAAAAATTGAAAAATATTTGGCAAGTATTGTAATTTAAAGAAAAATTATCATTATCACAACACACGACAATCAAACATGAGCTGTTGAATAGAGGTGAAGATAAAAAAATTAAAAAAAAGAAAGAAATTGACTGAATGAAATAGAATTATGTAAAAATTATGCATATATAACAAAATTGTATTTTAAATAGGAGGTTAGCTTGAAAGTGAAACATTTCATAATAATATTTTATGCCCGTAGAAAGGTAGAATTTTTTTTTTTTTTAAGTTACATGTTTTCGACGCCTCTTCTTTATTTTGGAACTATATGTGTTATATATATTAATTTCTCTATTTATATAAAAACAAAGGAAATATATAATGAAAGAAAGAGAAATTTGATTGTCCCGTACTGGCGTGCGCACTAGAATAATTTGTTTTTGGTCACAAAGTCATTTTTGTAAATTTTAAATTAGAGATTAATTTTGATATAAGAGTTTTAAACTGTTATTCAATTATGACACTTTTGTGGCAATAGGTGAATAGTAAAATACTTTTGTTATATAATAATATATAATTAGATATTTATATAAAATATTTTTATACAAATAATATATCAAAATTAAATCTTTTTAAATTATGCAATATAGATAAATTCCACCATGATTAATACCTAATCATAGAAGATACGAATGATAAACTATTAATCATGACTTTTATTGGCGTTAATAGTAAATAAAATAGATATTAATTTTAACTCAATACCAATATAAAGTATTTTACATTGTCAATTATGATATATTATTTTACTTATATATAAATTTTGAGATAATTATTGTAAAAGTGAACACATTTCTGACTTCACAAAATATAATTATATAATGATTATGTAAAAAATTTTAATGGTAACAATACATCAAAATTAAATCTAATAAAATAATTGATCTGATACAATAAAGAGATTTTATTATTGACAAAAAGAATAAAGATAATTTAAAGAAAAAGTCAGGTTCGGTAGCAAACTAAAAGTGTATGAACCTTGTTTCTTAATATCTAGTTTCTTTAATGTGAGTGGGGTGGTCTTTTGTAGCTGACTATGATTTGTGCAACAGTAATTAAGTTCAGATGAGGATTTCATGACCTCATCATATCTATGTATGAATGAAATGAGTCGTTATTAAATTTGTGGATAATGATCGTATTCAGTGAGAGAGAGAGAGAGAGAGAGAGAGAGAGAGAGAGAGAGAGAAACCCAGATACAGCAGCATTATATACTTTTTCCATACTACTAAACTAGAAGAACAGAGGAGGAATCTTTGGCTGATCTGCATATATGGGAACAAACTGGATCATAGCCATATTTTTATCAATAAATTGTTGGGGATAAGCAGGTAAAAATTAGCATCATGCGACACATATATTCGTCAAATTTTTATTTGTTAGAAGAAGTTAATTTCTTCCATCACTAATTTTTAATTTGGATGTCCTCTTTTCTCCTCGAAAGGCTAGTGTTCGTTTCTTAACATCTATATAGTTCATCATAGTTGTTTCCAGTTCAGCATGTGTCGGCATTGCATGCTTGACGAGGACGGGTCCTGAAAACGAGTGCCTTTCCTTTTCTTCTAATTATCTTTCCTTACCTTAGTTTAATGCTCTCAATCAATCTAAGAGTTTGTTTGGATAGGGTTTAAAATTTTTTTTAATAGAGTTTTATTTTTTTAAAAAAATTATTTTATATTTAGATTAACTACTTTTAATAATTCAAAGTACTTATATATATATATTTAGATATAAAAGAATAAAAATATTATTTTTATAATTAAATTATAAAAAGAATTGAAAAATAATAAAGCGAACGAGGGTTTGATAAAGATAAAAAAAATAATATATATTATAAATTTGAATAAAAATAAATTTTAAAAAAATTATTTTATTAAAAATTATTTTTTAATTTTCTTTAGAAGCTAAATATTTCTAATTTTTTAAAAATAAGATAAATTAAATTTTTTTATTAAAAGTACTTTTTTCAAAAATAATATCTAAATAATTTTTAAAAATTATAAAAGTATATTTTTTAATAAAAATAAGTATTTTTTTTCAAAAAAAATCAATCTAAATGGACTCTAAGTAGGCAGGGTATCAAATAGCTTGGTTAGATAGGGTTTCAATCTTAGCACTTCAATAAATTCATTTTTGTTATAATTAGACTTCTATCCTTTAATGATAATTTCGTTTTAGGCCTGCTTTTGCATATTTAATGCGGCACAACTACGTAATTTCAGGAATTCTATTATTGGTACATTATAATAGGACATCAAATATACCATCTCTCTTCGAGATGATTACATGGGATGTTCTTTGTGAGATCTTAGCTTTTCTTTTATTTTCCTGGTGTACGAAAAACAACAACAACAACAACAACTTAAACATACAATACATTTATATATTTTATCAAAATCACATCCTCTCTTTTGTTTTCTCTCTCTTGTCAATAAAATTTTGCTAAGTCAAATTACAAAAAAAAAAAAGGACATCACGATGCTCTTTCTCAATTAGAGATCTTACATTTAAGTCCTAAGTATATAATTATGTTAAAATTTGAAAGTAAGAAATTTGCTACTCAAATAATTTTATCTGATTTAAATAAAATTGTCTCCAATAAAAAAATATTTGTGACTTCAATTTATCTATTATTTTACAGGTATCAAATTCTAAGTGATGAATATAAAAGGAAATAAAAAATGAGATAGACGATTTTAATCTCATCTCAATTCTCGTATATTTCGATATTTATACACCCATATTAATATACTATCGATGTTCTTTACGATATTTATACATCATATTTCACAAAATATTTTCCTAATCTCAGAGAAAAATGCAGGGGGGTTGGTGCAGCCATGGACCCCACAATTGTCAAGAATATATTTAAGTTATTAAAATTTTATAGTTGATTGTTGAATATTTAAATAGTATTAGTTAATAAAATAAATTATTTAGTTTATTAGTTATTTTACTTTATTTATTTGATACCAATATTATATTTCCTTAATTATTTATTCTTTTTAACATATCATTTTATACGTAATGTTATGAGGGAAAAAATTTAAAAAGTATATAATATGGAAATACTTAATACTCTTAAATATTTTTATTTTAATCAATTAAAAAGAATATTATTTCAAAAGTTAAATAATTCAATCTTTGATTTATTATATAACATAAAAGTGTATAATATTCAAATGCAATGAAAATAAAATACATAATTATAAAAAAAAATATTTTGTGCAAAAACTATAATACGTTTTAAATTAAAATATTTATGTAAATTAATACCTATTTCTACAATATCGACCCCTCTTTAGTTAATTCTTGTATCCGTCCCTGCATAATTTGCGCGTTACTGTAAACATCCGTTGCATATGTCAAGCGTTTGGGTGAGAGTATGTGTTAAATCTTTTATATATATATATATATATATATATATATATATGGAAATGGATAACCTGCAATTTTATTATCACCTGAAGGTTTTTGAGAAAAAAAAAACTGTGGATAATCATAACTGTAAAAATAAGTTCATGTATCATAAACTATATGCTTTTGATTAGTTTAAATAATACCGACAACAATGTTAAAACGTAAATTAATGACAGTTTGATAAATACATTAATTATACATAGTATTAGGTTAATTTATGCCGAGCTGATTGTTCTTAATTGATAAGTTATTAGTAAGTATTAAGGAGACTTAAGGCATGTAGCGTATGTCCTAATTTGTGGATAAGACAATCTCTTTTCTCTTTAAAATTTTTTTATCAAAATTTTGTAATGACACTATAACGGAGAAATCACACATATAATTTTATTTTTATTTTTTAAAAAACTTATCTTAAGAATATCAGAGTGATATTTTAAGAGTAATTTTTGTGTGTTTCTAAAGCATTTCCAAATCACCATTTTTTAAATAAAAAAAGTATAAGCAAAATCACATATTGAAATCGAAATATCCTACCAACTTTAACATGGTTAGTAGGCAAAGAGTTTCGCCTTAAGTTATGGAAACGACGTGCGGTTGAATAATGCCTTTGCTCTTAGTACAAATAGAAAAAGCGGTTTAATATAATTATGATGGGGTTGGGGAAGGACAGTGGAACAACTCAGCCATCAGAATAGGCAACGAGAGATAGAGAGAAAAAGAAACCCAAAATGTCCACAAAGCAATACCATGGAGGGGAAAAGTTGAAAAAATTTGTACTTCAAACCAGAAGACTGAGGAAGAAATATACAGAATCAAGCATGAGTAAGTACTATATATCCGCAACTCTTATTCCTCGCTCAATGGAGGACGTGCGAGAATAACTAATTCAAATCCGGATACCTTGGCAAAAAGAAAAGGCCATTATTAATTAACACCTTTTTGCTAATTAAAGTGGTTTGCTTTTATAAAATTGATCAATATTCTTGTCGATCTTGTCTTGTGGGACAGGAAGCCTAGCTATCCAAGAAATCTTTAGCATATGTATATTGGAGAGGAATTGAAGCTCTACCACTCACATGTCTATCACCAACTATTTCTCCACGAACAAATCTGATATACGGAAACATTTGTAAAATAAGAACGAGAATCAGATAGTTGAGAATGATATATTTTTCCTTTTTTTCCCCTTTCCATGAAAAATTTCATTACATTATTTACCTGTGTTTGAAACGAAATAAAATTTCCGTTTCTATTTTTTTGTTTGGTATATTAAATCTCCATGCAATTAAATCATAAATGTAACTAAATATATAGAAAATTATAAATTTAATTTACTACACAGATCAATGCAAAATTTTTTGCATTATTAATATCGGTAATATATTATTACATGATTAAAAATATTTTACTTTTACAATAAGTGTATCATAAATATCATACAAGGTAATATATAATTGATTGATAGTACAAAAAAATTAAACTCTAAAATTATTTACCATCACTAGATATAAAATTACACTTAGTAGTTATATAAGACCATAAATAAATTGGCTAAAATCACTTGAAATGAAATATAACAAATACTTAAAAGTGGTTGATCATAATAAAAATAAACTGTATTTTCAAATTAACTTTATTTGTAATGTCAAAATTCAAATCATAATATTACGACTTTGGGAAGGACTTTATTTAACAGCTACCCTTAGCCCGCAATTGTATAAGCTAATTATAACGCAAAAAAATGGATTATTCTTATATTATTTTGAATAAAAGTGACCAGGTAAACTTTATTTTAAAAGATTTGCAACTATTAATTAATTAAGTAAACCCAAAGAATAGGATGTCTCCCCATTCCCCTTATACTTAATCACTGGGGAAAAAAATTATAGAGGGAAAAAAAACTTACATGATAATTTTTCATAAAAAAATTAAAAACTTCAAAATTATAATAAAAATATACATAATTAATTAAGACAAAATTTAAAATACAAATTAAAAATATATTTAATGCATAATTAATTCAAAACAATTGAATTTAATTTTTTTAAAAAAGAAAAATAACACATTATATTTCTTTTTTTGATACATCAGTAATAATGAGATTTAAACCTATAATCTCATTTATAATATCCAAAAACCGTCACTATTAACACATTTTTAGTGATTTAATATAACACATCATTCTTTAAGAAAGAATAAATTGTAAAGTTAAATTGATTTTTTTAAAAAGCAATGTACTTTAATAAATAGGGGCGACTGTTATTGTGTAATGAATAATATTTACATTTTTCATTCACTTTACTAAAGGTTTTTTGTTACAATATAAAGTTTTTTAATATTATCATGTGATCACAGTAGTACATTTACATGTTATACAAAGTGTGACTCTAAAAAAAGCATATATACGGACTCGCGATAACTGACATAATTAAATGACATTGTAAAAAAAATGTGTATATCTATATACACACACATTCCTGTTAAAATACAGAGAGAAGCACGTTTAAAAGTTGACTGATAAATACAGGACGAAGTTGAGTATTTAAATTTGCCAGAAAATATAGTGTCGTCTATCAGTGACTTCCATTATTATGTTACAAACTCGTGTAGACTTGACCGTGCAATCATAATTTTAACATGGGTAAAATAAATAAGCTTAAATCCATGATATACTAAGAAAGTGATGGCCATCTCAGCCTAACCCTGTCATTAGAATTCCAGTTTATCCAGTTGAATATAGGCCACACTACAGATTTGACAATTTTGTGTGCCTCATTTGCTTTCATGCATTTTCAAAAGTTTCCAACATGTTACAGATCCAACTTGGAACATTTGACCAGGATCTTTGTATCTCTAAACATTTGACCAAACAAAATTCCAACGCGCTACATGCACGTAAACATGCAGAGATTCTTTTCTTCCACAACATACACACACCACAACAGAAATCAAATACTGCCTGCAGAGAAAATAGCAAAATGCAAGAAATATCAGGGACAAGTTAACAAGCAAATTAAAATGGCTTTATCTCAACACATGTCAAAATTACATTAAATTTTTTTCTTTTTAATTTAAAAAATTACACGGAACTTCCTTAGCATTAATTGTTTAAATAGAATTCCTTCGCGATATAACCCTTTTTGTTCACCCACACCCGAAAAGGCTTGTATAATTTTTTCATATCAAGAGTGATTTTACATGTAATTTACTCAATATAGATACTTCATAAAAAATTAGACAAAAAGAATGGAATCCTACTGAGAAATTGTAAAGTTATAAAACAAACATTCGTCAATGCCTCAATAGTCCTGAACTGAAACGCCTTTATATCTCTTATTCTCTGAGAGCAGCGGCTATCTTCTTCTGGACGAGCTCCACCCCTAGACGTGGAGACAATCGCGGTAGAGTTTCCTGGAAAACAGGGCAATGCTCACATAAGATACAGATTTTTTATTTTCTCTCTTTAATTTTTAGAGCCTCTTTATTTTATTTTATTTTATTTTCATTTATGATATTTGGTGATCATGAAAGTTACAAGAAAAAGGTAAACAAATCCTAGAACGAATGCTAAAACAAGATGGGAGAATCAACCAAAAAATATAAAAATATAAAAATATAAAAATGAGAACAAAGCAACTAAACGGGGAGAATAGACAAGAATCAAGCAATTTTGGATCCTAAAACTAGACACCTAATATAGGACGAGCAAACTTCTCATGAATTGGTTTCTTTCCATGAGCTTCACCTTTTTTCTTTTTTGGTCGGTATGAGCTTCACCCTCATACAGTAGGCTGAGTAGTGTCAGGGGCTGGGCCTGCACAATGCACTGTGGCCCAAGTTCAGCTGGGGATACTTTTCGGGCTGGGCTGAGCGAATGACCAGACCCATAGGCCCACCCTTTGATAAGACAACGCACAAATCATTTTGGGTGTGAAGGATGTCTCTCTGAACATTAACGAATACTTATTGGATTGCCATGCACAGAGACTCTTTCTTTACAATGGCCCACCTAACCAAATGCAGACGGAGATAATAGTACAACCTTTAAGAAAAAAAAAGAGAAAAAAACCTTATAACTATAATTTAATGCTTATGTTATGAAAAGACGGTTCCATTAATCAAATGTGACCGATTAGGTCTGCATGTGGTAGATTGTGTTGTGCATGTTTGTGCCATTATTTTCTACTTAAATTAACAGTCTAATAATAGTCCCATAAATTCCACGTTAGTGCATCCATAAATCATAATCTCTCTCTACGAATTCAAAAAACGCTGGAATCCAAGGATTTCCAGAGCCCTTGGGAGTTAAATTAACTACCTGAACCAAAGCCTTAAAACCTTAAATTAGCTTTAGTCGTTAACAGACTGCAACCAATATGTTCAACTATAGCACCTGAATTTGAAACTCCATCCCCTTCAACCCCAGTTCAACTTAAACCTACATAGAGATTTAGACAAAACCCTTTTATGAATGATGCAGAATAAATGACATAGATGGCTAGGTTTCACTCTAGCAAATGCCCACTTCCACAAGGAATTTCAAAAGAATTCTGGCATGTAAGAGAAAAGGTAAGATGAGAAACCATCTAAAATTTCTTAATTCCCAAACTGAAAGTTAAGTTATGGTGCTTATCCATGATTCTATAAGGATCCTAAACTAGCCCTACTTACACTCTTCCAATGTCGAACGGTCTGAGTCAGACTGCTACTTTGTGTGTCATAACCAACTACACCAAACAACTTACAAACAAACAACTTGGTTCTTTTTTCCCATGAAAAATGAAGAATAAGAACCCTACAACTTACAGAGAAATTATTTTGAAGATTTCCAGACTTTATTAATCAACCTATCCATTAAATATCAGGCTAGGTGTTGTACAATGTACATAAACAAATGTCAAAACTGAACATCCACATGAATTGTGAAGCATCTTCACTCCATCAATCTGAGTTGCTACATAGATTTCATTTGAAAATTTGAATCATAGTAATTAATTACCACTTACCAGCAACTGCCCGCACAGTTGCTCATTGCCTATGGCAATGGGGTTGGAGCAATAAAACCTCTCTTGCTTTTGACCGTATCATATTATCCAGTTTTTGTGCATGCAACGTGGACAATTTACAATGGCAGAGCACTTAAATCCACCCTCAAAATATAGGCCAAAATTAATCATGCATGTCTCATTTAACACTTGGGAGAACATAATATCAGCATGCTCTGGCCAAAGAGATGGCATTTCCAGCAGCTTTTTTATCCAATATCTTTGCCACTTTGCTTGTCTTTTTCAGTAATATTGTTTATGCACAGAGCCCTAGACTTATGCATAATGTGTGTCATTATTTCACACAGACAACTTAACACTCTAGATAACAAGGAATCTATGCTCCAGAATCAAACAGAAGACTCTATAACTACATGACACTCCCTGCTTGCTCAGATACCATATACTGTATATTTTGCACAAAGTATTGTCATATATAGTTTTGGAAACGTGTTTCAGACTGTAAGCAATGAGAAACTTATGTACAATTTAGTGATCTTTTCTATCTATCATTGGCAAATTTATTGAGGGTTTGAGTGTTTAGATCTCACGCTAAGTATTTGACACCTTGAATTAGAGTTTGTATGAATTCTGCATTATGTACAAGTTATAATAACTTTATTCTGGACTATATCAAAGATGCCCACAGTTCAGTATCTCCCTGCACAATGGATAATGGTTACCAGGAGCCCTTGGGGGAAATAGTGCACCATGTGCAATAGATAACAAATTTGACTATGGAGCAGAATTCAAATGAAATGCCAGTGTAACATATGACCAAGACCAACCAATGATTAGGTGCTAAATGATGAGCAAACACCAGTACTGGAGAGGAGAAATCTTATTCAACTGGGAAAACTGGAAAACCTAAGAAGTGTTATGAACAAAAACATGGCAGAATAGTGAAAATTGGTTAGCACTAATGTACTATTGCTAGACTCCCTACTATTGATTGCCAGTTTGCCTACAAGCATCGTATGCCAGGTCTCATAACATACGTGCCAATATTTTTCAAGCATAAAACTAAAATTATTGAGAGGGATCAAAGAAAACCAAGGAATAACGCGAGGTGGTCATACAGTTATGCACAGAAAACCGAGTCCTTGATAATCATCCATCAATGGATGCTATTTTAATCACCAGCAAAATTCTTTGCCCTAGTACTGATTGCCAGTTAGCCTACAAGCATCACATAGCAAGTCCCATGACAGGACAAGGCCCAAGGTCATGAAAAGCACACATGCCAATATTTTCCAAGCATCATAATAATATTATTGGAAGGGAATAAAGAAAAACCAAAGAATAGGATGTGGTAGCCAGACACCAGTGCAAAGAAACCAGACTCCCTGGTCATAATACAAAGAAATTAAGCATTGCCTAACTTGTAACCCTTCACCAATGTTAAAAATCAGAATCGGAGCAACAATTCATCCTAAGCTCCTGGTCCTCAACAAAACATTTTTTATTTTCACCATAATTATTATGGGTAATTTTTTAAGCAATAGATGAACCCACACCCCCCCCCCTTCTTTTATTGTTGGAGAATTTTACGTTGTATAAGTGGGTAAGCCCCTGTTCCAAACCTCAACAGCAGTACGCCCTCGGGCGCCAAAAATTTAGGAATGTATATATAATCATAGAGGTTCAAAGTCATCATCAGATGACAAATGGTTAAGCAAGAATGAAGATAAAGATGAAAGAGAGAGAGAGAGAGGTACCTCGGTGCCATCAGGGAGTACTTTAGCCAACACAGGTATCTCGTATTGGTAAGCTGTTTCCCACTGGGGATTGGTGGTTATATCCCTTACCTGGAGATGAACGTCGTGAAGGGAATCGGGGCCAGAGAGCAAGAAGGCAGCTTGGAGCTTCTCTTTGAGGCCGTCGCACAAACAGCAACCGGGCTTCGAGTAAAGCACCAGCTTTCTAGTTCTACAACTTGAACTTGAACTTGAACTTGAAGAAGGAGAGGATGAGGATGAGGATGAACAATAAGAGACGAAAGCCCACCTCAAAGACGTGGCCCTTTGTCCAGTTCGCATCCAAACTGGGGAGGGCCTCGCCGCTGCCAATGCTGCCGCTGCACTTGCAGCCGCCATTCTTCAATCCAAGGAAATGTTACGCTGTCGATGCCAACCACAATCTCCGATAGGAATTGGGATTGTGCTTGCTTCTATTTGCATTATTTTAATCAACAGCACATTTATAAATAAATAGGACTTAATTTGTGCTTCATATATATATATATATATAAAGAAATTAAGTCTCGGATTCTACCACGGGCTAACCGTTAACAATGGCACAATAAAATTAGATGGACGTCCAAGCCAAAGTTTATAGCTCAGATGAAATATTCAAGCAATCCCATTCCATCCGAATTCATCCTTCTCTGTCCTCTCTCACACAAATGACAAGCCATTACCAACCGCCATGCCCTTCTATTAAAGCCTAATACATTCACATGTATTTTGCTAAAAGATAATTAATTGCACAATTCAATTTATTAATATGCTAACAAACAAGCAGCATGGAAGCCCAGCTCATTTCTAACTCTGCTGGTATGATTGAAAATTATAGCTGTTATCACAAATATTATTATAATTTAATTGAAAAAATGATATAACAATATATTTCTTGTCATTATAATATGACAATATATATATATATATGATTAAATACTTCATCAATTTTTTTTTCTTCCCACAAGGCGTTTAAGTTGGAAGAAAATTATAGTGCCTTTGTACCTTACTTAAAATAAAATAATAAGCAACCAGTATAATTAAAATCATAACATACTTCTATATATAGCAGAATAAGTTAAGGCTCATACACAAATACAATAAATTGGCATATTTCTTAGGCTTAATTTGGTATTACTGTGACTTTTTAAAAGTTACTGAGCTTTTTCAATTCTCTAAAAACTCCTTTCAAAAAATTATAATAGTATCATTTGATAAAATAATGTAAATATTGCTCTCAATAAGCAAAAGCCATAAAAATAGTATTTAGTAAAATTATTCTTAATATCTAAAATAATTACAATAGATATAAATATTAAAAAGAATAATTTTTATTTTTAATATTATTAAATAAAATAAAATTATATTAATCTTTTAAATTTTGAAAAACACAAGTCAGCTCCAAAAAATATCTCATAAGAACTCTCGAGAACACCCTGGCTCTCAAAAGCTAGGAGTAAAAACATTCCAACTTTTCGATTTCCTATACATAAAAAATTGGAGCACCACTTCGAAGAACCCTACCAAATAAGTTTACAATCAAAATTCTGATAAATATAATGGGAATGAACTTCATTCCATCAATTCATTTTCCTCATAGATGAATATATGTTACTTACTTCAGCTGCTTGTCACTTTCCTCAGCAGTTTTTTTACCCTTTTATTTACTAAAATTTAGAACAATGGTATACAAACAACACTTATTAAAAGTCACAAAACTCCACAGAATTAAATTATCTTTATATTTGCACAATATCATATCAAACATTTTACAGATACATATGTAAGTCGTAGATCCACACAGCTGTAGTTCCTTGTTATTCTTACCGTTAATATTGCTCATACAACATTATCCTAAATTTTAGTCTATCCCTTCTTTAAGACAGGGCTTGCAACAAACAATTTGAATTATGAATGATATTTCTAAGTGACATAAAGAAGGAAGTCAACGATACAGCAGTTGCTCAATTATCAAAACCAATCACCATCATTCGTTTATCCCCAAGAAAGTAACAAAACTCTTCCAATTCTGCATATTATGTAACAGCAAGCCCACCAAACTCCTTGCGAGGGTAACCCACTTAACCCTCAATGATACATGAAAGGATCCACAAGAAGAAAAACTATACAACGTTGGACAAATCCTGGATTCTCCAAAACTTGAGGAAACAATCAGGTGTTGTTGGGAAGTGTCATAGCAATATCTATATGAGCTTCTTCTTCCGAAAGAAGCGCTTCAGATACCACAGCTGCAACACCGAAGCTAAAATGCAGACACCAAGAGACATGATACTGAACCAAGCGACTCTAGCATTGGTTGCTTCACTAACTTCCCTCATCTCCGCTTCCCTGTAGCAATGTCCAAGAAAAGGAAGTTTTAAAATGCATTAGCCAAACCCAATGAATAATTATTAGTTATATTGTATGAATGATGTCTCCTAGGTCACTCATCACCATCACTGATACATATTTAAGCGGTTAAAAGAACCTAACTAACTTCCTACAAGCCTCACAGCAGAAAGATTGCATCATTATTAAATCAAACATCAAAATGAATACAAGAGACTTACCTGTTCTTCAAATAAATTAGATTATCGCGGATGGCTTCCACAGCTCCTTCAAGTTTCCTTAGCTCAAGTTCAACACCCTTATATACACCAACGTCCAAGAAGAATATGGCATTACACTCTTTTTCCATAAATAAATCCCATTTAAGATATTAGAGAGGCAACGATAGAGAATGAATGAAATTTACTTATGGATTACGGATTACCTCAATCTTTTCTTTTCTTGCAACGGTGTCCCAATCTTTGGCAGAAATGCCAGTTTTCCAGTCAAGGCTAACAGTTGCGCTTCTTTCATGTTTACTCTCCGTCCAAAAGCACGCCACGTAGGTCCCACTGTCGCTAGTTGTAAATGCAAACTGGCCGTGGGTGACATTTTCTTTCTGGTGAAGGTTATTTCCATAAGGAGCTGTCACCTGCGGAAAACAAAGAGTAGATGAATAAAAGGAAGATGGTCAATATGAAATTTTAGAATTATACTAATACTTTGATCTATATCTTCATTACACAGCATAAGAGATTAAGAACGAGCATGAAATCTAGTCCTAAATTTGTTAATGAATGATCTAGAACAGGGCAGTGGATAGCAAAAAATCGACGTCAGAAAATTCAATGGTGAGGCAAATTCAGACAGACAGATATTATCCCAATCATCATCGACCATGATTTTCTTTTCTTCCCCCCCTCCCCATATTTTGATATCAATTTCGTTTTCCCAACTGATAGTTCCCTGTTAGCCTCAGTATCAATTTTACCAGCTAGCATACCAAATCAAGCACAAAGGTTTAAACATTCTACAAAGTATGAGCTAAAACTTGTCTCTACTGTCTAATTTACCAACCATTTTGCATACCTAGGCAGAAAGAAATTGGCTAGTAAATCTAAATCAAGTAACCAACAAGCTGAAAATAAAAATAAAAATAAGAGATGGTAATCAAAAATACCTTGACAGAAATAGTGCGAAGGTGGTGAGGTTCAACATCATCGGCTACAACATAGTAATCGGCTAAAACGACGACGTGTGTCTGGATTTCCTCGGAGACGCACTTAGTTCCGGAAGTGGGGATGGTTAACCAGATGGCCTGGGCTTGAGGGAGAATAAGAGTGGTGAAGCACAACAACAAGAGCAGAGTGATTCCAGTTCCAGATCTTTGGCTGATGTCCTTGCCCATTACCCAAGGTTGACCTTATTCCAATCAGATATGCTCTAAAACTCACGGGCCTCAGATCTAAATTTCTCAATTATCCGAATACAGAAGAAGAAGAAGAAGGGAATTAGTATTATATTATTATAATAGTAATTATTCTCAGTTGGTTTTTTCAGTGGGAAAGGTGGCTAATTCTCTTTCTGGGACTCTGGGGGTCGTTTAGTTTCTTGCACTGGTTAACGTTTGCGTCAGGGGGTGGTGGTGACGTGTTAACATATTACGTGGCAAGCCATTCTCCAGTCACAACCATGATGCCCCATTCCTTGTTAGGAAAGCTGGCACATAAACAGTGTCCATTTAGGTTTAACCACACGCGCTTCAGTCGCCTCTGAACTCGTAAATTCAAGTTAGCCCTGTACAAATCCAAGCTTAGATTCACCGTTGTCCGAGGAAAATGAAAATCACCAATGGCACTTTCTTTTTCATTTTTTCTCTTAAATTACTAGGATTTTCACATTTTACATTATTCTATTACTAATACATAGTTTCATGCCAATAAAATTATTCATAAATTCTGACAGGCCTTATCAAATTATATTAGATACGTCTATTGATTACAAAGGTCGTTCAACTTAAACATCAATGTGTTATTCTACAATAATTTTCAAAATATGATTGAATTACGATGTATTTGTTTAGATTAAGAAAAAATATATTTTTGTAATGTAATTTTTTTTTTAGAATTTTTTCAGCTTGTAAAAAAAATTGCTGAAATAGGTTTTATAAAGTTTTTTTTTCAAAATTATTTATTTATTTATTTTAACTTTTTATACAAACTTTTTAATTAAAATATCAAAAAAAGAAAAAAATAAAACAAGTGGATCCTTAAAATTTTTATTTCAATGACAATGATATATTAATAAATTTTATTATGTCCTTTCCTCTGTCAAAAAAAAAAAAAAAGGTTACATTAAGTCATCTGACCAATTTTGTCGAATTTTTTAGACGACCTAAATAACAGTGAATTATTAGTGATGTGATGAACTTATGATATAGTGAGAATAAATGTGCCAATATTTAAATTTTGGGAGAGGAAATGCAATTTATAAGATAAATCAAGCTGTGTATCTCATTAAAAATTAAAAAAAAAAACTGTTACATGCACATATTAAAATATATTTTGTAGGATAGATTATAAACTCAATCTATCATAGGCTTGGATGTATAGATTATATTTTGAGATTCGAAAATGTTAAAGTCATCCGTTGAACTTTATACTTAAGTAAATTATTATCATCATGTTGAGATCTCCCTTATTTTCTTTTCTCGCATTTTCTCTCCAATCAAGAGTTTAGAGTGCAAATCACGTGTATTTGTAAAATTGCTCAGGCTTTTCCATTTTTTGTTTTTTGTTTTTTGTTTTTGGTTTTGGTTCTGGTTCGTAAGTTACTCATGCTTATATGAAGCGAGCGATATGCAATCTTCCTCCTCGGAGCCTTTTTTTTTTTAATTTTTTTGGTTGTTTTTGGCCGGATTCCCAGGAACTTATGTTTTTGTTGGTCAGCAACTCCCAGGGAGATTAATAGGCTGGCTAGCTCATGCTGATTTTAGTGAGGGCCCATACTTTTAGTTTCTTAATTTTTTCTTGGGCCTAGGCCTGATTTCATTACTATGAATATCGACCACGACCAAATTAAAAAAAACCTATGAATATCGACCCCCCGAAAAAAAAAAAAAAGTATGATGATTTGTCATTTTCACATACAAATTTTGATTATTTTAAAAGCATAATTTTGATTTGTTGTTAATATAGAGTGTTTGTATTATTGTAATTAACTATGTATTATTATAGGTGTATATTAAGATATTTATCTGTATTTTGCTACTCTCCTTTTTGGGAGAGTTTCGAGCCATTTTCAATAATTATTAAAAAAAAAACTATGTATTATTATATGTGATTTTAAAGAATTTTTATTATAAAGTTAAATACTTTTAATGATGTCACAAAATATAATAAAATAATAATTTTAAAAAATTATACTAAAACTATATTAAAATTAAATGCTTATTTTAACCTATTAAAATGTTAAGAAATAATTCGAATGAGTCTCGTCTTCATTAAACTTAATAGTTAGTAAGGAGAAAGGGATATTACTATATTTTAAATTAAAAAATAAATAAGTATCTTGTGTGCTAAAATATAAGATCTAGCTTGCTAAGGTTACTTTTCTTGCCTAGTGGATCAAGAAGTTGGTGTTGGCCCCCTCAGATATATAAATTATTGCATATATAGTATTAAAACAGCTATCAAACACTCAATGAGCTATCAATAAGGATATGGTTGTTGATTTGACGATACCCACTCGTACCTCATATATTTTCTAGGAAGTTTCACTATATATTATTTTTCTCTCTTAAAATTTTGGAAAAATACAGTGGATTTGATTTCGTTCCTATAATTCTAAGACCTCGCAACACCCACATGGACCCTGCCTCTTCATCCCCCAACAAGCTTCCAAATTTGAAATCTTTGCCTGTATTACGCCCATCCCTCCCAAGTACTGAGTCCCTCAGTCTCTTGAGAATTCTAACTTGTCGCCTTGTAATTATCTATGTTAATAAAAAATGATACCACCCTGGCCTGGCTGGTCTCAACTCATGCATGCAAGCATGGCCATTGCCACTGGGGTGGGTGAAGTTTTAAGGGTGATAAAATGATTGATAAATTTATTATTTATTCAGTTCAAACAGAGATAAATACAATTCAATTTATCTATTAATGTATGGGTTTTTAATGTATTTAATTTATTAAATCTAATTTATATATTTATATATTACATATATAATAAATAATACATGATCTATCAAGATAAATCAAGATCCAACACTTTTAAAAAAATATAAAATAATACATACATACATACATACATATATATTGGTAGGCAGGAAGGGCCAAGGCCCCTAATTAACTAACTACAACTCTAAACATAGAAACACCAGCTAAATATATAATATAACTTTGAATAAATAGATCAGAGATTTATTTATAAAAAAACTAATACCTAAGCTAAATAATTATTTATTAAATAAGTAATAGATAACTTAATTTTTAAGACATTTTTATCAAATCATAAACAAATTAATAACTTAATTTTTATCAATGGTGCCACATGTAAGACAAAATATGTTACCAAACGATGATAAATCGTGGCGGGTGAAAATGGAAAATAACAATATATTTTGTTTTCAGTACTATCCAAAATTCATTTAACCGATTCATTATAGTGTTTGTTTAGTTTAAAAATTGAGAGATGTGAAAATATTTTTGTTGAAAGTAAAAAAAATCATATTCCTTTTTATAAAAAATATTTTGAAAAAATAAATTTTTAGTTTTGTAAAAATAAAGTTACTTTTTTTTTATTGACAAAAATTTAGGTCAATTCAATGCTGATTACCCAATTAAGATTAAGGCAAAGTTTTAGAGTTCAAAAAATATCTTCAGAGAATTTACAAGGCTCTTTACCAAACAAATTCTCATATTAACAACAAGAATCAAACTTATTTATGGGGGAATATGAGATTGTTTCTTAACACTTGTTGGCTAAAATAAAGTTACTCTTTTCCCCTTAGCTTTACCATCTGTGTTAAGTGTGATCCATTCTAATTGGCCATACAATGCTCGGTGGCTGCATTATTTGGGTGTCGCTGTCATGGGTATCTTCGTGGTTGTCTTATGAGTACGGATGGTCCTATAGTTAGTACGGCCAGTTAGGACAGCGTAGAGTACAGTGGTACATTATCAAAATTGCTCAAGCATGCATGCATCTACATTTATGGTCAAGTAGTTGTAGTTCGGCAATGTCCTACCCATGCTTTCATTATTTTGATAATTTCTATTGGAAATTTTAACCTAAATAGATGTGTACTTAAAGAAATCTTATATTGATATGAGGAATAGATAAAGTTATGATTATAAAATTAAGGACAATCCAGTTTATGAGGTTCCCACTTGATAAAATTTAAAAAGATTAGGTATATGTAATCTTATTATCTGATGCAAAGAGAGTATTTTCATGAATTAAATTTATGATATATTATAAGACAATAATCTTACAGTTATGCTCTTGACCAACCCTCTAAACAATAAAACATAGATTAATTTTCACTAACCACTATTGTGTATGCATGTTTCATGCTTGACACAAGAAGAACAATTTCTTTGCATTACAAATATTATAAGTTTGCCCTGTGATTTTGAAACATAGCAAAGCTTGGGAATTAAGGGTTGTGAAAATTTTCAACCAACCCGAATAAACCAATCAAAAATTGAAAAAAAAAAGAGTTAAAAAATAGTTTATTTTTTAAAAATTGTCTAGTTCGATTCATTTTCTGATTCTCAAATTGAAAACTGAACTAAATTAAATCAAACTTATATACTTATATTGTTGTTACATCCTTATTGTTTTAGTGTATAGACCAAAAAGCCCAAACCAAACCCTAAGCCCACCCCACTTTCACTCTATCACAACTCAATATTCTCACTTTAACTCTCACACAAACTTCTGATCTTTCACTTTCTTCAACTTTGCATCTCTCTTTGGTTCTGCTCTCATCTCTCGATCTCTGGCTAGTGCATGAGTGGAGTGCTTCCCAACCTCTTCTCCTTTTCCGCCGGTTGTCAACATCGCCACTCTTTACTATAAGTGACGACCACTGCTCATCTTTGCTAGTGGTCAAGGTTCTCGATTTCTTGGCTATGCGTCTCTATTTGGTCCACCCTTATCCCTTTATCTTCTCATTCAGCTCCTCCATATATGCTTCTTAACTTTCACTCAGTTATAAATTTAATTGAAAGATTTAATAGTTGATGGTGACTTTTTTACAAGTGAGTAAAAGTTTGATGATTCAATTAGAATATTTAATAGTTGTGGTGGCTATTTACAAATTAGTGAAAATTTAGGGAGTTAAATACTCCAATCCTTTTCCAATTAATATGCGATAACACTTTATTATACAAATTTATAAAATATAAGTAACTTTGATTTATTTAAATAATAATATGAAATTCTAATAAAATTTAGCTTATTTTAATGTTATTTTCTTATTTAGAATTTATTTTTAAATTATTTCATTTGCTGTATATATATTTCATGAATAAATTCATATATATTAATTATCTTAATGCAAATTGATATATGATTTAATAAATAAAATAAGGAATAAATTAATTCATATTATATATATTTGTAAAATGAATTAAATTATTATTTTTAATTAAAGTTAGTTTTTATAATTTTCTCTCTTTTTGTTAAGCTCAATGATCCATTAGCAAAAAAGAAAAAACTCATTAATCCTTAATTACTTAAAGGATATTGCTATAGAAAACTCCGGCATTTATACTACTGAATATTTTAACCATAGGATAGTTACAAGCATATAATAATTGTATAAAAATGAAAATAAATAAATATTCGAGCGCACTAACACTCAGTTGTTTAAGTGCAATTTCCTTACTAAAATGCCTTTGAAACCAAGTTATTTTTAAAAGAAAAAAAAAGGAGATGATAATTAATGCACAAAGCGCTTAAGCTTATGAGAATTTTAATTTGGTGGTCAAGTGCATTTCATTGTCATTGGGACTCGTAACTTATAGAGAAATATCTCTTAATATAGGAGGAGGAAATTTTTCTCTCCATATAGCATCTCAACCTTTACTTTTTGATGGTATAAAACGAAAAAAAAAAATTAAATACTAAGATTCCTACTTAGAGTAATAATTCCTTGCTACAAAAATATATAAGATTTTTTCAACTCTTATAATTAAATAAACAAATAGAGATCAGATCCAAAAAAAAAAAAAAAGAGAAAAAATAGACAAAGAATCCATTAATACTAGTATAAGATTTTACACACTCATACCTGCAATAAATTTTTATAAAATATAATTTTTATTAATATGATTGTTAAATTATGACTACCTATTATATTAATCATCTATGTCAAATTTTTTATAAAATGGATATTAATAAGAATGATAAAATAATTTTTATTTGTATATACTTAAAAAGTATTTATTATATTGATTTATATGTATATAAAAAGTTTACATAATAATTTTAGATTAAAGTTAAATTTTATTGACATAATTTATAGCATATGAATTTCTGATTCCATGACAGGGCTTGTGAAAAAAATTCTTTAGTAAAAAGTTATTTAATAGTATAAGAAATATATCTAACTTACATTAGTGTAGCATGATCCTCTCCCAAATTTTTTCAAAAAAACATGTTATCATAAAAATAAAAACTCAATCCCCATCAGCGATCGAGTGATTTGTAGCATTACCCTAAACGAATAAATAAAGTAAATATTTTATAAGTGGATTAACCCATATATTTAACGCCTTAATATTTTGGATTGAGACATGGTGTTGATCCGCGTACTGTTTGTGCAGCTGAATTGATTTTCTAACAAATGGTATAGGGTTGCTGCCATTAGCATCTAAAGTTGATGAATGCTTAGCCCTCATGTAATTTCCAAACGGTTAAAAGAAACGCGATCCAATTCCCTCTTTCTGATCTCACCGATTTTCTCATTAGAAATTTTCAACTCTACTCCCAGCCTCCTGACTATCAAATAGCTGTTTTCTATTCTTTTTCTATTCCAATCTTTACAACCACGTCTACGTGAAAATGCTGTCACAGCAGATGACAAAGCCTAATGTGGAACATTAAATGATAACTACGGTCTTATGTATATACAGCACACAGCACACAGCACACAGCACACAGCACACAGCTTTTAATTTAGAATTTTGCTACATATATATTACCCCACGTTTCAATACTCAGAATTCAACTATTGGTTAAGTCTCAGAAGTGGCATCCTGATCATGTTCACATAGCATAGCAGAACATCAACATGAGAAGTATACCAAATTCCAGAACATAATCCAGCAAATTAAATGGATAAAACCCATTTGCAAATGAAGTTTCCTCCAAACTTCCAACAACCAGAGCCTTTGCTTCCTCGCAGAAGTCAGAATATCCGACGGATTTACATAATCCTAAACAAAATTGAGTATGGCAAGAACATGTGAGAATCAATAATATAATTAGGCAATGGCATGTCAAAGACCGTACCCTTAGCTGCCAACCAATTTATATATATCGATCGTCAATTTCATTTCTTGGGTTATTAATTTTAAAAATGGCCCTGTTTTCATGGAGAGAGATGCCTTGAAATTTGATCTATGTAACTATGTTTCATGTGTTCCCCCCTTGTCTCAAGTGTGTCACAACATCGGAAGGAAGCAGGAAGGAGGGGAGAAGGGAGAGGACACGTACGGATTGACGACACTACTCTCTTCACAGATGCATTATCATTAATGAAGGGTGCAACCGTGAGTGCTGCTAATTTGTTTTTGTTAATCACTCTCATTGTTTATTCTCAAATTCAAAATAAAGGCGCACCCGTTTTAAAGTTTATAGCTTTGATTGTTTTATCCCCAATGATTGTAATTGCATACACAAACTTGAAGCAAAAATGCGCAGTTAATACTTAAAAGCCACATCAAAAAGGTTGCTCATAGGATATTTAACTTGAGTTTTTGACTTTTGAGAGAGGCTAACGTTTGAACGAATAAACAAACAAATTCTAAATATCTTTCCTTGTTTTTTTATTTGGCATTGTTATTTTTACAATCCATCACACTGGAAGGTCATTGCTATTTGCTAGCGGACAAGTACAAAGCCTTTGCTGTAAACTTGACAAAACTCACACTTATGTTTGCCCACTGTACAAACTAGAAATAAAAAAGTACATTTGCATATTAAAATGTCAAAGTGAAAATTTTATATTAATATAATTCATTTCATACATAGAGATTGTCAATTTCCCACGTAAGAGACTATATTTAATACACAAAAACAATATTTAAGAAAAAAAAAAAAAAGACTAGCAGAGCAGAGATTGAAAACCCTTTGAACCTGTGAAAAATCAACCTTGACCTAAATTTAAAAACGCTTTGATTTCCACACATATCATCCAGCATCAGCACGTGATCAGCACGTGAGCTGGGCTGGCATTTTTCCCAAAGTAAAAAGCAAGCAATTTGGCTTTGAGCCGTACCAGTGGAGATTCCATTCAAAACCTTAAAACTGAAAGGAGTTAAAAAAGTACAAATACGAGGGACAAAGAAAGAGTGCAAAAGTCAAGTAACGCAGGTAGCAATTAAGCATTGTTATGATACCGTTGAGATGTGAGGCTTTGATTTTGTTATTAAAATATTTGTTCCTTACTAGTTTGGAGAGAGAAAAGGGTAACAAGGACATGAGGCACAGTTGCATGAGGAAAGGAGGGTCCATGACGCGGTTTTGGAGCTGAGTACAGAGAAGCAACAGCTGTGTGTGATTGCATAAGCAAATGGGTTAACCGTTCGACTGCGCGTGTCGACTATCGTGTCCATATATTTATTTTACCTTCCAACTTTTTTGTGCATAACAGCTTACTCCAAATGCTTATTAATTAGCATTAGCAAGCTGCAGATCCTGGAAGCTGCCTCTTTACTTAGAAAGAATCCTATGTTTCTCTCTCTCTCTACGTACATGATTGTATAAACCACACATACATTATTGTATAAACCAATATAAAATGTCACCTTCCGCAAATAGTTACGACTTAAGATAACATATTGTAATGTTAATGTGTCAATATATATATATATATATATATATATATATTATGGAGATATAAATTTGCCCATAATTTTTTAAGTTCTGTCTGAGGGTTATTGGGTGTCATCAGTGACAAAGGATATTGGCTTATGCACAAGTCAGACCTAAAACAGACAAGGGACTAATGTGCTTTACTTTCCTGACTTTGATTGGTTCATGGGATTCAAGTCTAATGCATCCATGGATTTTGCCACCTTCAACTTACAATGGCGTTGTTTGAAATTATCTTCACTTGGAGGCTGTCTTTAGTCTTACAGTCAATCTCAGTAATTAACTATCCTGCAAGTTCCCGGCTAAAAAGTCGTACTACATTATTATTTCCTGCCGCCAGAGTAACTACCACGTGAACTTGAGCACTCCACAATGGCTACCTTGACGACATTTAAGACATGTTTATAAGCTAACATTCTGCGTATGACTAAATCAAAACGCCCCCAGAAGAAAATCTCCACAATATTTAATGCACTAGTAAGAAAGTTCATACATACATAACAAGTGATCAAAATGTGCTAAGAAGAACAAGGCAGAGAGATGTAATTCTATATTTTTGTACTCAATGATTAGCTTATTTAGATTGATTAAGTAGAAGAATGGACCATTTCTTGCTAAAATGTGGATGATACACAGGAAAACTGCAAGATGGGGTTAATTTAGTACACATAAATTAGTTAGTTGACACATTCTACTTGTTCATTGTTGAACTGTTTTTCCTTATAGCGTAACATATGGAAAGGGGTAACTGGTAACTACTTTTTACCTATGTGAATTGTGAAATGTGGAGGAAGCTTCACTAAGGACAAAAAAGTCATTTTAAAAACTAAGCTGTCTATATTAAATTCAAATTAACTAGAACCATCTGGCAACAATCTCCTATCTTGACTGCAGGATTTGCTAGCTTGAGATGCAAGCCCCTATCTATAAATAGTAGACTCTACTTCCCCACCTTGAGCTTCGGTCTGATTCTTTTCCCCCACTTTCACAACAGCAAGAAGGGAAAAATAAGAGTTACCCAATAAAAAGAGCCTCTTGAACAACACCCTTTCTATCTCAAAGAACTATTCCTCAACCATCTTTTCAGTTCACTGAAGAACTGTCTTTGCACTCTTGAAGCTGTCTATCATGGTTAAGACGGAGAACAAGATCCACACAGAGCCATCAAAGCCAATGCGATCTTTATTGTCCTCACCCTCATCATCAGGATCAGATATCAAGAAGAAGAAGTACAAGGGAGTGAGAATGAGGAGCTGGGGATCATGGGTATCAGAGATTAGAGCACCAAACCAGAAGACAAGAATATGGCTAGGGTCTTATTCAACCCCAGAAGCAGCAGCAAGAGCCTATGATGCTGCACTTCTATGCCTCAAAGGCTCCTCAGCAAATCTCAATTTCCCTTTGAGCTCTTCACAGTACATAAACATTCCTCAAGACACTGCCATGTCCCCAAAATCAATCCAAAGAGTTGCTGCAGCTGCTGCTAATAGCTTTGTTGACATTAATGCCAGCACTTCACCTTCCCCTCCACCAGCTTCAACCCCATCATCATCATCATCGGTATCATCCCCATCAATAGCATCCTCTCCTTCTGAACAAATCGATGATGTTTCACTGATGTCATCTTTTGGGGCCTACACTAGCTGTGATCAAGGAAATGAATCAATGGCTATTCCTATGATGGAACCTTGGTACAGCTTCGATGGCCTACAACCCCCAAAGTACGTTGATCAGATGCTGAGTGATGCTTTCTTTGATCTTGATTCGTCCCAGCTACTTGGTGATCTATATGAAGAAAGTGACATTCGTTTGTGGAGTTTCTGCTGAGAGAAAGTCAAGCCAACTCAAATTCTTTTTTTTTTTTTTTTAAAAAAAAAAAAACCTTAAATTCTATTCGTTTAGTCTTCAGAGATACAACTTGAAGATATTACTGTCACAAAAATAAAAATTTGTATACCCTATGTTATGCTACATCATATAGTGCAAGTTAGAAGAAATTCATATAGAGATAAGACAATTTTTGGCCTCTCTGATGTGGATTTCTACATTCTGAAATTATGTATCATTGATGCAAAGCTTGTTATGATGTCAATGCCATGAACGTTTTGCCATGTGTAATGGAATAAAGGGAGGAGAAGAAAAACATGTGGTCATCATCAATATCCCTAGTTATAAGTCATTCCTTTCACTGTAGGTAACTATGGGAGAAAACTTTTGCTACTATGAGGATCTGTGGGAAATGCTTTATTGCATGGGAAGGTGTCAGAGATTCCTATTTCCAATTCACTGAGAAGAGGGAACCATGTACAGAGCGTGGTAACTTGAAACCATTGGAAAGTGTGTATTTTCAAAGCACTGTCTGCTCTCCTGCTTGCCCAAAGAGTGTTTCCTTGTTTCCATGTTTAAGTTTGGTATTGTATGCCTTATACTTCTCTTAGGAACTTAGATGGGAATAAATCCTTCCTGGCTAGTTTCCATTTTGTGCAAAAATAGATTGGATATATACCCTCCCACTGTTTTAGGTTAGGATTAGAGAATGTTATTGATTAAGTTGTTTAAGGCCGAAATAATATAATTAATATCAAATATTATTTGATTGTATGATGATTTCTCAGATTTCCTAGTTCTTCATTTATGCTTACTTTGTTTGCCTTTAGTAGCTTGTATATATCTAGCAAAAGAGAACATTTCTAGCCATGACTTTTGATGCAAGCAACTCTTTTCTTTTGTGTTTCATGCTAAGATAACGTGTTCAGAATATTATATGCAAGATGGTCCTCTTTACACAATAAGAACGCTAGACAAACTTTGACGCTTTTGGCCAACTTTTGAACCTGATCATGTGTCCGAACCATAGGGCCGAGCCAATTAGCACACATGACCTGTCCTCTTTGTGATATGGGCGAAGGTATGGGATACCATTCTCACTTGTTCCTTTTACATTGCATCTAGCTACTCTCAAGAAAGACAAGGTGCCGTCCACGGGCTATGCTTTCTCACAATGAGAAGTGCATAAGAAAGCTTTTGCTTTTGGTGTTACTTGTTCAAGGTATGCAGGAAGAAGGGTAGGGGATCTTCCCCTTCCTTTTACTATACAATCATGGACCTTTGCTGCTGTGCATGTATGTATTCTTGGGCCTACATTGCATTATGTCCCTACGGCATCAATTTAATTTAGCTTGTTCTCAATTCTAGGCACATGAAAATGATATAACTAAATGACGATTTAAATGTAGAATTTTGAGACATAGCATGTGAGTGTTCTGTTTTGGCCAATCAGCATGCGAGTTCAAAGTGTCAATCAATCCGGGACACTATAGTATGTTTAATAAATCATTGGTGTTTTGTTTGATATTAAAAAGCGATTGCCTTGCTTAATGCAGTACTCAACCAAATTTGGGGAATTTTGTGCAGATCAGTCCTCTTTGGAATTATTGTAATAGTTTACTAGGTGAGCGTACCATTCTATGCTCATACAAGTAACATGAACTATAATTCAACAAGGCCATAATTATTATTTTTTATTTGAACAAGGCCATAATTATTAATTAGGGTTGTCATCGCGAATTTTATTTATGACTTTTTCAATGACATTTGGTGTAGTGATTATGTGTCCCGTATAAATTAAAAAAAAAAGCCAAAAATAAAAATAGAAACAATTGTCTATTATTTCATGTGGGATCACTCATTTCTGATTACTCATACAATGATTGTGATAAAGAATAATTGCCCACTAAAAAGAAAGGCAGTGGTAGGGAGGGAGGTCGAGATCCAACATTAAGCATGAACTTAATATCCATGTTTGGCCTTATTAAGACATAATTTAGTGAATGTGTGATTAATCAATAATGGGGCAAGATTGCAATCAAGGAAACGTTTATTATATGTTCCCAAAATTAACACTGAATGCTTTGGGTGGCCTTTATTATTTGATTTATTTCACATGGCGCCCTTCCAACAAATTAAAGCAAATTTTTAGATGCAAAATATTTTGCATATATGAAGTGAATGTACTGAAGGCAGACGCAGCAACAACAGTGCCTTGCTTCCATTCACTGTCCAATCCACAGTATGACTAGAATTTGGCCTCAGACGTGTGAAACTGAAAGTTTGAAACTATGGTCTCTCAAGACCCACCCCCCCCCCCCCCCCCCAAAAAAAAAAAATGTGCTCTGTTGACCGTCGTCCCTTGGCACCTGGGATAATAGCAACCCCAGGGCTATTTGGCAAATTCGAGGCTCGAGAATGCGGTGTTGCATTAAAAAAATAAAAAAGCGTTGCATAAAAGGGGTAATTTTAAAAAATATTTAATATATCAAAAGCTTAAAATTTTACTTTCTAATAAGTGTATTCAAAATAATTGTTAACTAAACACTTATAACAATAACAGTTTTAGACAAAAAAATTTCTTTTATTTTATCTATCATTTTAAAAAGTTAAGATATTATTTTTTAAAAAATTTATTCTTATCTTTTAATATTTCTATTAAGTATAACGTGAGAGCATTAGTAAATTGAAAGAATACCTTAATCAAATATAAAGACCATTAGTATTTTTTTTTTTTTTGGTAATTTTTATTAGGATTATGAAATAGAAAGAGCAGTTATTACTACTAAACCACAAGGACAAACCTTTATTGTTATATTATTATTTTAGTGGCAATTTTTTTTTGGGTCATTTTCATTGGCAAATTTAATAATTAATTTAATAGAATACACTGCAGCATTGGGCCTAAGGGCCCAAGCACATTAGTGGGCTGTGACAAATTGTTGCTGCCCTGTGTCTTGTGGGTTTAGAAGCGGAGGAGAACGTAGGTGGACGGGGCCACAGATAACAGAACCAACGAGGCCCATAAACATGTTGAGTGCTGACTCAGCATCGGCTTCGGCTTCGGCTTCGGCTTCGGCTTCCCAGGATTTGTTGTCTTGTTGTGGGAGGGCTCACCTGCAATCTGCAAACGCTTCCGTTCTCCCAATATCCTTTCGCCGTTCAATGGGTCTCTCAAAGGAACAACTTCTTGCACGCTTAAAGGTTCTCTCTCTCTCTCTCTCTCACTTCATTTTGATCTGCTCAATGCCCAATGCCCAATGCTTCCTTTTCCCAATTTTTCCTCACTATTTTTTGTTCAATCAATTCTTCTTCCCTGGTCACTACTTATGCACTTTATGTTGTAATCATAATTTTCCATCCAACCGGGTCTTTTTTCTTTTTTTTTTTCTCTCTCTTTAAATGTAGTTTCAGCAGTTTCTGTGTTATTCCTGATCATTGAATTACACAAACATTAGCTTTCAGCTTTCACAGTTGGAACTTGACTTCCTTCCTGCTTACATGTTATAGGCATTGTTCAATTTGAGATGCCCCTGACTCAATAGCATTTGTGATGTGACGCTTGTTCTTCTGTTCTTGCTTGGGACTAATTGTTCTATGTTTATATTATTGTTTTTCAGGAACTTCAGGTTGATTTTTCCCAGTATGAGCATCCTGTTGTTTTGACTGTTGAGGCTCAGGTCAACGCCTTTCAACAATATATGCTGCATTCTGTATATTGTGTTCTTTTTGCATTTTTTTTATATAGATATTTCTTTTCTGATTCAGTATCCATTTTCCTTCAGGCAAAGTATGTTGGAAATTTGGGGGGTGGGCTGAGTAAAAATTTATTTTTGAAGGTATGTTATATTCAAAGAGAAAAAGAAAGTCTTTGTTTTTTTTTTTTTAAATTGTTAATTGTTAATTGTTAATGCATGCATATTCCCAGCCCTAATGAATACACTTTTTAAACAGGACAAGAAAAACAGGTTTTATATCGTTTCTGCTTTAGCTGATACCAAAGTAGATCTTAAAGGTATGAATGATTTTGTAAACCTGAGAGGAATTTGTTCACTTGCTTGTTTTGCCTTACTTTGATGGATGTTAATGAGAGTCCCTTGTTGCTTCGAAGCTGAGCAGTGTTATCTCAGCGGCTTGGTTTGGGAAAAGGTGGTCTGAGAATGGCACCTGAAGAGGCTTTAGGTGAAATACTTCAGGTTTGTCTGTGCCTTTGTTCTATCATTTTGTTGTTCCAACCTTCATTTACTTTTCTCTTTATTTATTGTTTAAGAAGCTATGTCCATTAAAGTTATTAAAACTTCACAAACTCAATCTTTGCATAAACAGATACTTATCATGCTTTCAGTATATAAATTGTAAAAGTAGGCAAGTTACCTTGCTTATTGCTATGCATTAGATAGTGCAGAAGGAGACCAATTCATATTGATGCATTCACTGATTGAGTTGGTGGGTTAAATTGGTAAATATAGTTAATCCGTTCAAAGGATTTATCCAATCTTTGTTATAGAAACCTTTTTTCAGTTTAATATTTTGTTAGGATGAATAATATAAAGACTTAGAACCTTAATATTGTAAAATGTTCATTTTAGCTTTTAGTTTTTACATTGATATTTTCATTATTATAAGTTTCGATCATATAGTGGTAATACTGCTATGATAAGCAAAAATTGATAATTACATCATTTCAGAAGATAATTAACTTTGTGAAAAATGACATGGTTGAAATTATCGTCTTATCTGATGACCTTTTTTTCATTTTTCTTCTTATCTCACTAGGTCCCCCTGGGTTGTGTCACTCCATTTGCATTAGTGAATGAATCAGCACGGTGTGTTTTTGTTTTTATTCTGTTTTCTTAGTTATGAGATATCTGGTCTTTTTTCTTAGTACTGCTTTCTAAAATACATAAATTTAATTGCCATACCGTCCTTCAGA
Source organism: Pterocarpus macrocarpus (assembly GCA_031439585.1). Classification (NCBI taxonomy): domain Eukaryota; kingdom Viridiplantae; phylum Streptophyta; class Magnoliopsida; order Fabales; family Fabaceae; genus Pterocarpus; species Pterocarpus macrocarpus. The sequence continues at coordinate 11,065,968 of CM062519.1, forward strand.
GTTATTTATGCAAGGGTTTTCCCCTTTTCAGTATGAAAATAGTTTGCTTTGAAATCCTATGATAACTGTATTCCACATAGCTTTCTCTGTTTAGTCTTCATACCTTCCTATGTGCTATTAGTTTCCTTCTAAAGCTTCTTCTTTTATTGAAGAAAAGCTTACTAGTTAGTGGCATTTATGTTTGTGCTTATTAAACTGCTAAAAAACATTTTTCTGGCCCACTTAGCAAAACTATCTATAAGGCGCCAATTTCTTCTATTTTATGTCACATCTTTTCCTTTCTGAAGCGATGTTTCACTTTTATTGGATCAAGGATTCAAGACACAGAAGCACTGCTTCTTCCATCCTCTCTCAAATGACATGTCCATATGTAAGTGAGTAATCTCTCTTATGAAAAGAAAAGGAAAAAAAAAATAAAATTAGTCGCATAAATTTTAATAACCCTGGTGAAGTTGATGAAAATTCTTCAGATGTGAACCCTCCCTTCCTTTCCTTAGGGAACTCTTTTGCTTGTATCTGTCCAACGCCTTGATAGTCCAAAGAGAACTTACTTTCATGACTTCTTACTACTTGAAAATTTTGGAAATTAAATATTTATATAGTATTTTGTATCCCAGTGATATCCTTTATCTCATCTAATTTCATGTAAGACAGAAGGTAATAGGTCTATTTTTGGATGTGCTTTGATACATTACACTGGTCAATAAATTAACTAGGGTCTGATCCTTCACATTTAAAATTGCAGCTCTAAATGCACGTGATCTTGACGAATTTCTTAAATCAATAGGAAGAAATCCCTCATATGTTGATTTGGAGGTGAGTTAATTTAAGGGCACCTCTTGTAGGTTCCCCCCCCCTCTCTCTCTCTCTCTCTCTCTCTCTAATAAATTCACTTATTATTCATTGATAATCATATATGTCTTCTGTATCCCCCAGGCCAATCCTACAGTGGGGAAAGATCAACCGCCTGATCTTGCTGCACTTGTTCCATCCGGTTCAAGAATTTTGCCTGATCAACCAGAAAAGCAACCTTCCTCACAAGTTCCTAAGGACGGGAACCATGTTTCTGTGGATAATACTGCCAAGACAGTTTCAGGTACAAATTCTAGTAACTGTGCTATTCAATGTGTTCATAACTGATAACTAATAACTAAAACTTGTAAATGCACAACTGTATTCAGGCGTCTCGAATTATGTCTCACAAATGGATGAATTGATTATGTTTGTAAAGTTGATGATATGAGCTATGTTTTTTTTCCCTGTTTGATGTTTATGGATTAAAAATTTTCTATACTCCCCCTAGTTTTTTTCATTTCTTCTTTTCTCTATTAATCTTTGTCACCATATCCTAAAAACGTCATTACTGGAGGATTGCTTAATATTGAATTTGATACCACGGAAACCTAGAAGTGTAGGAGGACCTACCCTTTACCCGGTTGTCATTGCTTTTGAGGCAGTTTGCAAATATCTGGTGTATCAGTTATTAATTTCGTGTAAAGAAAAATTTGTTTTCTTTTGTAAGCCTGTAGTTTAGGTGAAGCTACTGTACTACCTGCTGTTACATTATTATGAATTAAGATTCTTATATTGGTGACTGCTAACTTGTCAGAGACCGTTTCCCAGAAGGACTAAAGGTGTACAAGCGTAAGAAATATAGGGGTATTATAGGAAATACGGAAGGGAAGAGAGTGAGTGGAACAAGTGGGCCTCATGCCTAACAAACTAGCTGTCAGAAAAGTGCAGGTGGGTGTGTGTGCCATGCTGGCATGTGAGTGCGTAAGGATTCCGTTAGGAAAAAGGGTATATTTGTTTGGGTATGAGAGGAGGGGAGGCTAGGCTATTTTCTGGTATTGTCTAGAGAGGTTGAGCTGCTTAGTGCTCTGAGTCTTTCATTTTCTGCTTATTTCACACTACTTTCTCTTTATCCTTGACTGATACACCTTGAATTAGCTCAAGAGTTTTAATATACAGTGAATCTTTCTTTCTTTCTTCTATTTCTTCTTTGTGGTTTCTATCATTTTGGCATTAGAGCCTCATTCTTGAGGCTGTGGGGCTCAATTGCGAAGTTGCGATGGAGATGGAGAACCGAATGGAGAACTTGGAGAGAAGGTTGGATGAAGTAGTGTGGCTCTTGAGGGATAGGCCGTGTAGGAGGTCTCCGCCCAGGAGACATTACTGCCAGGTGGAAGAGGATGACTGATGGAATGGGGGTCCAAGAAGGGAGAGGGGTACGCAACAATCCCCTCCTCTTCACAGAGAGCATCGCGACTCTCGGTCCTAGTACCGAGGACAGCGATACTCCCCCGACTCCCATGGAGGTCGTTCGCACCACCGGGATAGATCTTCTTGGGGGAGCCAACCTCCAAACTCCTCTCAAGGAAGCCCACCCTCACGACGGCGTGGAAAGGAACGGAAGATGGAGCTGCCTATTTTTGCGGGGGAGGATGCCCATGGGTGGTTGACCATAATCAAGCGCTATTACAAGGTGAATGACATAGTTGGTGATGAGCACTTGGACCTCATGCTGGTGGCGTTGGAAGGAAAGGCTCTCAACTGGTATAGGACGTAGGAGGACCAGGTTGTTTTTCCATTGTGGATGCAATTCCGAGAAGCAGTCTTGAGACGTTTTGAGCCAGGGGTGGTAAAAGATCCATATGGTCCTTTGTTGAGAGTGAGGCAGGGGGGCTCAGTAATGGATTACATAGAAGAATTTGAGAAGACAGCAGGGCCCATGAAGTATGTTGACAAGGATATCATGAAGGGGATTTTTATTAATGGGCTGAAGTCAGAATTATAGGCTGAGGTGAAGAGCTTGGAGCTGGAAACACTGCAAGATATCAAGGATAGAACATTGATGTTGGAAGAAAGAAACAAAGAATGGAGGGGAGGAGGGGTGAGCCCAGTAGAACAAAGAGTGGGTCATGGAAAAGGCCCAATTCCACTCCGAACTGGACCCACAGGGGGCAAGGGTTGGGCTAACAAAGAAATTGGAGGCCCGAAGCAAGGTGAAGGGAGTACCGAAGACAAAGGGGGCACCTCTGGGAAGAGACTCTCCCAGGCTTAACTACAAGAAAGGAGTAGAAAGGGGTTGTGTTTTAAATGCGGAGAAAGGTGGGGCCATGAACATGTTTGCAAGATGAAACACTTTCACCTAGTGTTGGTAGAAGGATCTGATGAGGAAATTCTAGCTGAAGAGGAGGAAGACTCAGTGGAGGAGGTTCAAGCGATGGAGATGCGATCCCTACATATTTCCTTCAATAGCCTCAAGGGGTTCACTTCTAATAAATCCCTTAAGGTGTTGGGCAAATTGGGAGCAAGGGAAGTGGTGATTCTCATTGATACAGGGGCCACTAACAATTTCATTTCGAAGTCCATGGTCCAAGAATTGCAATTGGCAGTGACTAACACTCCACAATACAAGGTAGAGGTAGGCACGGGTCAGCAAATGGTGGGCCATGGGGTTTGCAAGCGACTAGTCATTGAGGTGTAAGGCGTGAGAATCATGCAGTCATTCTTTCTACTGGAGCTTGGGGGTGTGGATGTGGTGTTAGGAATGGAGTGGCTTGCTGGTTTGGGGAACATTTTGGCCAATTTTCAGAACTTAACTATCAAATGGAAGGAGGATGGTAAGGTCAAAGAGATACAAGGGGATCCCACCCTTTGTAGGTCCCGAGTTTCATGGAAGGCAGCACTTAGGGCACCCAAAGATGATGGTGAAGGTTATTTCATCACTTCCTCTGACAGTTTTGAGATGAATAAGGGAGGAGCAGGGCCGCCATGTATGATCCAACAACTCTTGGAGGAGTTTGAAGACATTTGCAAGGCCCGGCCCCCACTGGATTACCACCACCCCAAGAGCAAGACCATGCTATCAATCTAAAGGAAGGTGCACCCATTCCTCATGTGAGACCTTATAGGTACCCTCATTTCCAAAAAAATGAAATAGAGAAGATAATAGATGAAATGTTGAATGCTGGCATAATTAGGTCCAGTACTAGTCCTTATTCAAGCCCTGTAATTTTAGTTGAAAAGAAAGATGGAGGTTGGAGGTTTTGTGTTGATTATAGGGCATTGAATATGGTGACAATTCCGGATAAATTCCCCATACCGGTGATTGATGAGTTAGCTGGAGCTAGGATTTTCTCTAAGTTGGATTTAAAATCCGGGTACCATCAAATTAGAGTGAGGGAGAAGGATGTTGAGAAAACTGCTTTTAGAACCCATGAGGGGCATTACAAATTCCTGGTAATGCCCTTTGGATTGACAAATGCCCCTTCTACTTTTCAAGCTTTGATGAGTCAAGTTTTGAGGCCTTACCTAAGGAAGTTTGTGTTGGTATTCTTTGATGACATCTTGGTCTTTAGCAAATCGGTTGAACAACATTTAGATCATCTAAGGAGGGTGTTGGAGCTTTTGAGAAAACACAGTCTCTATATCAATAAGAAGAAGTGCCGTTTTGCCCAAGAGCAATTGGAATATTTGGGGCACATAATATCAGGGAAGGGAGTGGCAGCAAACCCCAAGAAAATTGAAGCAATGCTATCGCCACAACCTACAGATTTGAAAGGGTTGAGAGGTTTCTTAGGGATAACCGGGTATTACAGAAGGTTTGTCAAAGGATATGGAAGAATTGCTTGGCCTCTCACGCAGCTTTTGAAGAAAGACAAGTTTCAATGGAGTATGGAAGCTCAGCTCGCTTTTAACAAACTGAAGCACGCTATGACAACTATTCCAGTTTTGGCAGTTCCTTGTTTTAAGAAACAATTTTTCATAGAGACTGATGCCTCAGGGAAGGGACTTGGGGCTGTACTGATGCAGGAGGGTAAGCCTGTAGCTTATATGAGCCAAACATTATTTGACAGGATCCAATTAAAGTCAGTATATGAGAGGGAGCTTTTGGCAATTGTTCTCGCCATTCAAAAGTGGAGACACTACCTATTAGGCAGGAGATTTGTAGTGCTCAATGACCAAAAGAGCTTAAAGTTTTTGGTTGATCAGAGAATGATGGGTGAGGAATAGCAGAAATGGGTAGCAAAGCTCCTTGGGTTCGATTTTGAAATAAGGTACAAGGCTGGAAAGGAGAATAGAGCGGCAGATGCTTTGTCTCGCAAGGCATACTATTGTGCAATTTCAGCTGTCACTTTTCAAGATTGGGAGGGTCTAGAACAGGAAGTGCAGCAAGATGACAAGTTGAGGGTAATTATGCAGAATTTAATTCAGGGGAATCCTACACCACAAGGGTTTGAGATTAAAGGTGGAAGACTTTATTACAAGGGGCTGCTGGTAATCCCTAAGGGGTCTTCTCGAATACCCCTCATATTGGAAGAATTCCACAATTCGGTTGTTAGGGGTCACTCAGGATTTTTCAGAACCTACAAACGAATGTCTAATCTGTTATGGTAGGAAGGGATGAAGAAAACCATACAGCAATACATACAATCCTGTGACACTTGTAATAGAAACAAATATGAGGCCTTGTCCCCTGGGGGGTTGTTTCAGCCATTGCCTATTCCCTCTCAAGTTTGGGAAGAACTATCTATGGACTTTATAGGTGGTCTTCCTAAAGCTCAAGGTGTGGATACTATACTGGTAGTAGTTGACAGGCTTACTAAATACTCCCATTTTCTAGCCTTCTCCCACCCTTATACTGTCAAAGATATGGCTGCACTCTTTGTGAGGGAGGTTGTGAGATTGCATGGGTTTCCAACCATAATTGTGACTGATAGAGACAAGGTTTTTATGAGCTCATTTTGGTCAGAAATATTCAAACAGGCTGGTACAAAGCTAAAATATAGTTCAGCCTACCACCCTCAAACCAATGGGCAAACGGAGGTAGTAAATCGTTGTTTGGAAACATACCTAAGGTGCTTCGCGGGGGTCAAACCTAAGCAATGGCCTAAATGGCTGCCTTGGGCAGAACTGTCGTTCAATACCACTTATAGTGCTTCCACCCAAACCTCCCCATTCAGGGCCTTATATGGGAGGGAACCTCCAACCCTTCTTAAGGGTGATACCCCCGTTTCAGTTGTAGAAGAAGTAAATCAATTAATAGCAGAAAGGAATTCCATATTGGAAGAATTGAAGTTTCAGCTCAACAAAGCCCAAGACAGAATGAAAAATCAGGCAAATAAGAAGAGAAGGGAGGTTGCATATGAGGTTGGAGACATGGTTTACCTTAAGATTCAGCCATAACGGTTGAAATCGTTAGCTACCCGCATGAACCAGAAGCTGAGCCCATGATTTTATGGGCCCTTTGAGGTCCTAGATAAGATTGGGAATGTTGCTCGGCTGAAATTGCCCGCTGCATCTAAGGTGCATCCCATCTTCCATGTATTGTTGCTCAAAAAATGTACTACCCCTGGGGTTGCCTCTCAACTGTTGCCTTCTGGTCTTGCTGATGATTGGGAACTGAGAGTCCAGCCTTCTGAGGTGCTGGCTGTTCGGCAAAACTCTCATGGGAATTGGGAAGTGCTGATCAAGTGGCTAGGCATGCCCGAATTTGAGAGTTCTTGGGAATTAGCAGAAGATATCAAGCTAAGTTTTCCTGACTTCAACCTTGAGGACAAGGTAGTAGCTCGAGAGGGGGTATTGTTAGAGACCGTTTCCCAGAAGGACTAAAGGTGTACAAGCGTAAGAAGTATAGGGTTATTATAGGAAATACGGAAGGGAAGAGAGTGAGTGGAACAAGTGGGCCTCAGGCCTAACAAACTAGCTGTCAGAAAAGTGCAGGTGGGTGTGTGTGCCATGCTGGCATGTGAGTGCGTAAGGATTCTGTTAGGAAAAAGGTATATTTGTTTGGGCATGAAGGGGGGGGGGGGAGGCTAGGCTATTTTCTGGCATTGGCTAGAGAGGTTGAGCTGCTTAGTGCTCTGAGTCTTTCATTTTCCGCTTATTTCACACTACTTTCTCTTTATCCTTGACTGATACATCTTGTATCAGCTCTAGAGTGTTAATATACAGTGAATCTTCTTTTCTTTCTTCTGTTTCTTCTTTGTGGTTTCTATCATAACTACTACAATATTTAGCATTAACTTGGTCTGTATTATATATCTTATACACACGAACTAATTAGAGCTCACAAAATCTCAGCATATTTGCGGCGAACATAAATTAAGTTAATAAACAAGCGAATCTTTGTGATGCAGCCAAAGCTGTCAAGCCATCTGTTAGTGAGAAAAATGCAAAGGGGACACCAGTAAAAAATGTTCATTCATTAAGCTCCTCCGCAGATGTGGGACAATTTGCTGAAGAGATATTGCATAAAATGTCAGAATTATTGCGTTCACAGGTAAGGCAGAAATGTATGCTTTGTCTTGATACCAAACTTATGCTTTACTTCCTGCATCATGATGAAGAATTCTTGGTCATACAGATCAATGAAGAAACTATAAAGCAACATGGAGAGAAGCTGGGTACTGTGGTATCTGACAATTTACAGAAAAGCCTGAGCTCAGATTTTAAAAACCTTGCTGTAAGTATTTGGTGATGCCAGTCAATTTTTTCCTTTTGCAAAAATCAAAGCAATAAAATTAGGGCATGAGTTTCTTGCAGTTAAAATAGGTAAAAATCTGATATTAATATGAAATTGTGGTGGTTCTAATCACTAGATTATCGTTAATTGCACTCAGATGATATTTAAGAACACTGCATATACAGAAGGGTTCCATGCTGGTACTCACCATCAGCCCCGGCGCTTGTGAAGCTCATGGGTTTGTAAGATTTGCTGCTATGAGAGTTAAAAGAGGGACCAAAATTTTAACTCTAGTTGTTCAATATTTTGTTTATGACAGCACCGTGCATTGATTGATCATTCATACAGAAATATATTTGGCAGTTGGCACTGAATAGAGGATTTGAATACCAATTTGATGATAAAAAAACAGGCACATGGAGCGGTTCATCTAAAAACAGTTATGTTACTTATCGAAATTTTCAAGGTTACAACATTCAATTGTAGTGCCTGAGTTATGTAGTTGGAAAATTTCCGCGTATTTTTGAAGTTCTAATAGTATATTAAAATACCAAATTATGTAACACAAACTAGTTCCTTCGCATATCTTTCCCGATTATTCGTGAATACTATATGACTTATGTTTATCGTTGATTTCACCTCATTCAATGAATGAACTTCTTCATGTTTTTCAATGTCTTGATAATTATAGTTGTATAGCATAACATTTTTGCTTTTAAGACTTGCCGAACTATCAAAATGTAGGTGAAATGGCTTGAGTAAGCGCATCATTCCGGAGTCAGGAACCATAACGGCAATCCTTCATATAAATCTGAATCTAATTTGGCATATGCGGAATTTAGTTTTTTGGGCCATAATTTGAGAATTGTGGCAAGATCCATTTGGCCTTCAGACAGATATTATCAAAATATTAATAATTGTATTACTGTATGCACGTAGAGTACAATTTTTTTTTACTTATTTTTTATATTTTTTATAAGGCTAAATTCTCCTATAAAACAGCACAGCATACACAATTGCACATCAAAAGTGCCCTCGATTGTATCGTGACATTTGTCATTGTTAATAACAAAGAGTAATTACGGCATACAAATTGATATAACGCGATAACCAAATAACACTTTAATATGACATGGCATTTATTGTGGCAACACGCACACTAGCCATTCCTTACTATTTGTATATATTTTTAAAAAAAATATAATTTAACTCTTTACATTTACATGCTGAAAAAATAATGCAACATCCACGGAAAGAGAGGGAAGTACCCTTTTTACGACGGCAAAGCAGAGGATTACACTGTTCTCCAACTTAGAAGTATTTGGCGATGAATTCCATTTTTAACTTGATGGAAACTGGAAGGCTATTTTAATTTGCTTGAATAGCAAGTTTGTGTTGCTCCTGCGAAAAGCATTCACGCCATGCAAGCTTTTATTTAGAAGCAGGACTTGGCCTGCGCCTTTATTTTTCAAAAGAAAAAAATTGACAGAAGTTGGCAAAGCATAACAAAGAATGCAGCATGCAGGCTTCATTCAAAATGTCATATTTACTTACTCATAAGCTTGACATCTTGGCTGCACTGCCATCACAGGCTTGCAAGTTACAATCCTATCTAGCACCTGAGCCTCAAGCTGATGTAGTAAAGAGCTAAAGAATGCAGCAAGAGCGTTGGCTTGGATTGGCTGCTGAAAATGATGAGTGCAAAGATAATTCAGTACATGCAGTGAATATTCAAACTGACAATGGTATTCATAAATATGCAGTTTGAATTCAATCTGGTAAGCCTTTTTATATCCTTTTCTTATGAGGTTTCGAAATTCATCACAAGAACTTTCTAAAAAGTTAGGCCAATTCAAGATACAGAATTCGGATTGGTGAATAATATCACGTGACTTAATTAAGCTTTAGAAAAAATTAGCCAATTTATTTTCCTATTGCTCCACATTATGTATGAATCCAGAGCTCAAGTCACCAGCCAAACATCTCAATCAACTGGCTGTTAATTAGCTACGGAAATATACTGATGTACTTTACCATTATTTCTGGCATACACAGTCAAATACTCAAACTTTAATCTTAATAAAGAGATGCCATTCAAGGAAGCACTAGTGATCAATTATTACAAAGAAATGCAAGGGTAATATAGAGTAACTCAAATCATTCCAAGTGATAAACGACAAGCAAACTAGAGATAAAAGGATGCAGGCTCTATTATCAACAATTGAGCAGATTAATGAATATGAATTATTATGAAGTAGTAGTCAATTTAATTTAATTTAATTTAATTTAATTATCACCCCTTGTAGAAGCAGCAGAACGAGCGGCAGCATTATTCCCTCCACGATCAGGATGAACACGTCGATGATACCTTCCACGAAAGGGCCAAATAGAATCAAGCCGTGTCCACCTCAAGCACCTCTGAAACCTACCTTCTCCACCCTCACCACACTCATCCTCCTCCTCAGAACCCGACACGGGAACGTCGTGTCGGCAAATGGGGCAAGAGTTGTGAAGCCTGAGCCACGGAACAATGCAATCAGAATGGTACACGTGCTTGCATGGAAGCTCCCTCGCTTCACCACCAACCTCAAACTCCTCCTGGCAAACGGGGCACTGCGAATTCTCCTTCAGGTGACCGCTCTCGATCTTCACCGTCGGGATGGCATTGATGGCCCTCTCCGGAGCCGGCGCCGGCCCCGGCCGGTCGTTCTCCGTGAGCTGCTCGATGAGCTCGTTCAGCCCGGCACCGAAGAAGTAGTCCCTCGCGTCCACGCCACGTGGGATGGGACCCTCTCGCCGCGGCGGAACCATGGGTTCCAACGAGTTGGGACCGTCGATGGGTTGGAGAATGATCCAGGTTTGGGGGCGGGGTTGGATACCAGGTTCGGGTTCCCAGCCTGGTTCGGTTCTGGTTCGGGGACGATGGCGGCGGGGGTGGGGGAGGCGGCGGATGGGAGGTTCGAGCATGAGGGAAAGTGCTTCGAGCAAACGGGCTTCTGGGGAAGGGTCGTGGTTGGTGAAGTCAACGAAGAGCCTTGGCGTTGGCATGTTTATTTCCACGATGAATTGGCCGAAGCAGCGCGGGCACGCGACTTCCGAGGGGTTATCGGGTGCGAGACGGAGCATGCGGTTGCACTGGAAGCACCAGTATAGCTGGAACGTCCTGGTTTGTCCATTGGTTCTTTCCCTCGGAGGGCTCAGAGACATGACGGTTTGAAGAGTTGAGTTTGGGAAATTAATATGAGTTCAGAATTTGCGTGTGAAATAATGAAATTGATGAAGGGGAAGCATATATATATGATGGGGTATGAAGAAAGGTGAGATGAATGGTGATCAGCGGAGGAAAGGATGACTTATGGGGTTTGCATGAAGTGATTCTGTTTTTGGATGTGGGTTGGGTTTGTGTTCAAAGAAAGCAAGTCCTAGATAGATGAGAGTATAGGCATTGAGGCTTCGAGGTTTTTTATGCAGGTTGGCACTGTTCCTTGCAAGGGTGGGAAAAGCATGAGTGTTTGCGGCAAACTGCATATGAATGTTGCTTCTCAATTCTGATGGCTTGTTTTTAGATTTTGGATTGCGAGTTGCGAGGGAGGAGTTTTAGCACTTCAAGAGCTTCCCCGGCAAGAAGGTAAAACTTCTAAAAATAGAATTACTCTGCTTCTTGAAATTTTTTTAATAAAAAAATTTTAGTTTGAGAGAAAATTTTGCAGTCCAAAGTTGTGCATGCCTTTATCCACGGAAAAACTAGGAAATCAACGAAGTCATAGCATTATACGAGCAAAATTAACTCTGAAAACTCTGTCCATTTGTGTAGTGGGTTTTTTTTTTTTTGGGCCCTGGGGGGGTCTATATCCATTTAATTAGGCTTCTTCATGGGTTGAGTGACATAGTGAGTCACAAGGCCTTCCTTGGCTAGATCAATAGGCCTTGGGTTTATTCACTGGGCCTGGGTAATCTTATGATCAGGCTTGGGTCAAAGTTAAATTAGGTTTAGACTTAAGTCCTACTGAAAGGCTCGGTTTACATGTCGCACTGGTCGTCACATGCACTATATAGCCTACAATTTTGTATATCCAAATTTCTCTAACGTGTTTATTTACGGAGGAAGTCTTGAACCTTGAGGCATTATTGGGGATTTTTATTTCTTTCCTTTTCATTTGCTCCTTGGTAGGTAAGTATTGGAGGATGCTATGGTTTCACCACGCACCTTCATTTAATCAGCTTTTGAAATGTGGCTAAATGCATTTAAAATGTGGTTGAATATATTTAGCTACATTTATTAAAGTATGCCATATTTTATATACATTTAGCCACACTTTGTAAGTGTGGCTAAATAATGGTGCATGATGCATCTTACTTGATCAAGGTGCATTTTAAAAAGCCGGCTAAGTATTTAAATAAAAGTTGCAACTCATCAACCATAGAGAAAAGGGGACAAATGAAAAGGAAGCAACAACTTTAAGAAAGAATCGAGAGTTGGAGCACTTGATTCAATTGCTCACGGGGCTCGTTTATTGCGGGGCCCAGTTGATCCATATTACGTGAGGACAAAAAATGAAACCGATTAAGTCACGTATGTGGGCCTAGAAGGCCCCTTCTCGTACTCAATAGTTCAAAATAAAGTGAAACCTTTTGGACATGGACTTCATTCCAACGTGCCACTAGCCCATTGGTCTCAGTGGGCAACTATGTGCTGTTAATGTTAATAGAGTTGTCCAACCCGAATACTGGAACACAATGATGACTGATCAGTGATACCTAAGTGACCATCATCGATATATCGCATTCTCTCATAGGATGCAAGTGAAAAAAGGGCAGTGCCCATAATTTAAGTTGGGGCATCCGAACATGTGTGAGCAAATTTACATATTGACTTGGAACCCAACAGAGAGGAAGAAAACCCTACATGCATAGACCTACTTTTTGCTCAGCATGTTCAGGGCTGACGACCCATTTTTTGGTTTGATGAGAAATGCTTAATGGCGAAATAAATTATTTATTAATTTAAGGGCAACTTGTTCATATTTTGCAAATAGTCATGGTTTCTTATTGTTGGTAAATCATTAAAATTGTAGCATACTCAATTATACTTTCCGGTCAATAATTTCTTCATTTGTACGTTATTTCGCATGGTACCCTTTCACAATCGTACAATTTTGCTTTTGGGAATACAATAACTAACAGAAGGAAATATCACTATGACCAACATTGAATATTTTGAAAATCTTCCTCTTTATGATGATATTTTGAGGCCATCAGATCTATATTTGATTATGATTATAGCATATAAATCAATCAATAAAATTCATAAACAAAATTAGATGAAGAATATCTGAGTTGATCAAGTAAGAACGAACGATTCACAACTCTTTGTTCTTCGTTCTTTAGATTTGAATAGACAGAGGAAAGAGATAGGTCAAAGGAGGCTAGAGAGAGAGAGAGGAACTCCTCCTATTGCCCAGATAGTTGAATAAGCTTTCCAGTCTCAATGGGGCAACAACTACATATATATACAGAATTAAAAGAAAAGGCTTTTCCCTATATCAACAAAAGTGATGGATCAAGTCCCTCATTACAGTAAAGCCTATATATATAGAAAAATATAACAATATCAACCAATAAATAGTGCGTAGGCCCAACAACCCCAATAATTATAATAATTTGGGCTTAAATAATTGACTTTAATTAATTTTAACATCTAATTAATCCAATTCAAAATTAAATGTGATTTAATTTATATAAACCCACAAAATATTCCAACACTTTACTAACGGCATTGACTAATTTATTGACTTTGTACTCATGACAACTATATAATTTTTTTTATCTTAATAATTGTTCTTATAATTTCAAGCTAGTGGTACTAGCTAGCTAATTAGTTAAAGTCCTCCCTAAAACACTAATTGCAGGATTTGAACTCTTGATATTGCACATAAGCTTTGCCTAGAATTATTGTTTAAATCTACTTTGACCAACTATTTTTGGAATATGTCAGCAACATAAAAGGTTTGAATTCAAAAGTTCTTTATTAATAAAATATATGTAATTTTATTACTAATTCTTCGTAAATTTAATAATTTATTGTCATCTTAAAAATATCCTCTAATCCTTAACTTGATATATGCCCCCGAAAAATCTGTACTCACTGGAATATTTTAAAATCTAACACCTTGTAAAGCAATATTGTTGAATTGAGCCGGTCGCTGCAGCACTCAATTATCTCCTTTATCAAGAAAAGGAAATGCCAAAAGCACCATTTCGAACTCACCGACCATGTCTGCGCGTTTTGACCTGAAGACAAACTTCTTAAATGAAGCTATGAATTACTGTCTATGAAACTAAGTCATCAATATCGACGGGTGACATTCTTTTCAATATAAGCCACAAGGTTGATCAGGTCCAAAGTCCAAACCATCATCAATCGAAGTTGCTAACCGTTTTTTTCAATTAATTCCTTCAACTTTGTTGAACAAATTTAATAAAATGTATTACCAGTACTGCTGGTGGTTAAATATAAAAATTATTTGTGAATTTTCATTTGACAACTTAAACTTTTACTGAATTAATTTTTAATAAAGTATCAAAATCTCTATGGCCGAGTGATTAAAGATTTTACATGAAGGGGATATAAATTTACTAACTGCACAAATAGGATTACTAACTGCATAATTCAAAACTTTGTGATTTTGAATTATGGGCTCAAATGATGGTCCACGTAGCTAATGAATGGTTATAAAAAGGAGAGGGAGAGGTGAAAGAAACTGAGTAAAATAACAAGTGGAGGATAAATATCCTTTGGTGTTTTCGTAATGTACAGGTGTGGATGTGGTGGTGCAATGATACGATGTACGAGTAATGAAAGCCTTTTTTATTAATGGTCAAATAAAGCTAAGATTTCAAAATGTAAATTGGTAATCTATTTGCGAACCACATGGACTAAACCTGATGACAGCATTTAGCTATAAAGATGTATATGGAGATAACTATCTTCGTGTATGAAAGTCAAGAAAGACGATTGGATTAGGTGAATTGATCCACCCACTTCACAGCCTACAAGTGGTTCACACTCTTACCACATTGATGAATGTGATTAGTCAATAGTCACTGTAACTAGGAAAATGACCCAAAATTGTGTGGGAGAAGACATAGCATAAGGTTCACAGCATCACAACTTTAAGGTTTTGAGTTTACATCTTATTTTTTTCATGCCGCCCAGCTACTTTGAACTAAGGACAAGGCTTTGATCTTGTTCTGTTTCAAAGGTTCAAACGTCACTATGTAATACTTTTTTTAGTTGCCTATTATTAAATCTCCATTTGCACCAGCAGGTCAAAGCAGACAGCTTCCTAGTTTCAAGTGAACATAACCATACAAGATTGTATATATTTCTTTGTCATTTATTTAGCCATTAATTATTAGTGACTACTTTTGGGTTAGGGGCAAAATCATGCACCATTTCATTAACATTGAAAGCTAAGCCACACCTACACCACTCTATGGAATTTGAGCTGGATCGAAGATGTTGTCGATTTTTCCCATTTTTCTTGTTTTGGGCAGGTATATCAAAAGAGAATGCTGTTTCCATTATTGGAAGTCAATAATTCGAACTAAAAACGTAGCTACCTGCTTTATTTTATTTTCTTTTTAGCAATCAATTTGATAGGGACCATCCAAGTGAGTACTTGCATATATATCAGATATGTAAAATTAATGATTGAAAATGACAAGTATTGTAGGAAATCCAATATGTATAATTTCATCCCAATAATTATTTGGCAAAATATATGCAAACTCTAAAAGCATATAAAGGGGTCTCTATAATTTCCTTAAAAATGATATTAAAAGCATCATGTCATGTGTTGATCAAATGGCATTTCTACATAAACGACAGAGTTTTCTTTATTTATTCGCCTAAACAGTGCAATACGCCAATGCAAAAGAAAGGGCATACGTTGTGTAGTTTCACAAAGGCTTTGCCTTGATGTCAGAAGAGAATATATTCGACTTTTAACTACCACTTTCTTAAAATTACCTTTCGGTGAGTCTCAAAGCTACCCTTCACTTTCTCCTAATCAGGAAGAAACAAACAAACAAAAAAAATATATATGAGTGCCTGTGAAATGGGAAGGGGAATTAGAGGAAGAACACAAAGAAAATAACAACATATGGCAAGGACAAGAGAATCCTTCCACATGCAGCTTCAATTCAAAGTGCTCAAAAATAGACTTCAAAACTGGCCACCAAACAGCATCTTTAAAAGTTTCACTTCCTCGATCAGTTTGGACAAAACAAGTTTGCAAAAATCGCTTTGGAAAAATGGCCTTCGGCTGTCCACAGGAGTAGTACTGCACCACCAGCTAGTGATGGTTTCAGCATCTGCATATACCATATAATTAATCTCTCCAGGTCCAGGGGAACTACATACACTTTGTCTTTATATCATATGATTCATTTAGGACTGAGAAAAAAGAAACTACTTATCCTGTCCAGGATTGGAACTACCCAAATGGACCACTCCATTATTAATTTATCTTTATGTAAAACCTAAGGTCCTGTTTACATTATGATAATGGGATTTTGATTAAATCACAAGTAAAGTAAAAGAATCTAAAAGGATTGGTTTCTTCTACAATTATGTTCTCTTTACAGTCCTTATAGTGAACATCCTGCAGCAATCATAGCTTGACACATGGACATCAATGCTTGGCCAAAGAGGAAAAATAATTAAGGAGAAGAAGAAGGAGAAGAATTATATTTTTTTCCCTTAGTGAGTATGTGGGTGTGGGAAAACAGAACAAATTAAGAATAAACACGTTGTATTGTGTAACAAAATTAAAAACAAAATAATCAATAAGTGATTGACTTATCCGTTCGAAAATCAGTGGGTTACTAATATCCAAGCATGGTTGCATGATTATAAATTTGATCTACATTTGTATTAAAAAATGTACTTGCAATAATTTTGTTCTTGGGTCAGAGGGACACCTCCAATAATTTTCAAAAAAATTAAAAATTATATTTAAAAAAAAAAAAAGACACAATGGAGAGATAGAGTGGACACATTAATGGTGGGGACAATGACACCCAGGAAATGTTGAAGTGATAATGCACAATGAATGCGAGAGCCAGACATGCTTCCCCGCTCAGAACTCTTGTATTACATAAAATATTGATTTTGAAATTAGGGATAGTTCTTAGTTTGCAAAATTGCAGAAACAGGCATTAAAATTCTGTTGATTCCATTACCAAAAAAAATTCTTTTGATTTCGGTTTGAGATTAATATCAACAACAATCACATTATTGTTTATCTATGCACATGAAGATTCCACAAAATTTTACATTGATTTTTAATTGTCTATTACAACTCTCCTCTTTTATCCGGATTTGAGATTGACTATCTAAAGATTTGCAATAAACACAACATAAGCAGAGTTCAATTTGAGATTAATATACTGTCATAAAGTTTTTCGAAGGATTACACTCTGGTGACACTTGGAACTTGGAAGGACTACCCTCCCGTTTCTTAATTCACGTGATAAGATTATTTGCAATATGTAGATACCATAGTTTAAAAAAAGAAACGAATCTGCAAATCTTGCTCAACTATTATTTACAAGATCTCGTAAAGCAAGTGATAGGAAAATTTTTTAACATAAAGCACTTCAAAACTCTGAGCTCATATTTCATAAACAAGCGCGCGTGCACACAGAAAAAGCGCAATGGATTTAAGAAAATAGAATTATAGAACTAAAGAAAATGGATGAGTTGATCTTGTTATGAAAATGAAGGGTTTAATAAGAAAAGTTAGTATGTACGGGTTTTTAAGGAACTAATGCTAGAGATATCTCGAATAATCGTAAGAAATCAAATTATCAGAATGTACATATTTTAATAGACACCTGTTGTTTTATAATAAGAAATAAAATAAATTTCCATCTAAAACACTTTGAAACATTCAATTTAAAACTGCACCTCATACTTTTTTTTGGGAAAGGGGGGGGGGTGTTCTAACTGGATCCTATCCCCATTTCTATTGCCTCGTTCCATGTTAGTCTCTTGTACAATGGCAGCACCACGTAGTTCTCAGCAGATATAATTTTACGGGGATTCTTCAAGAAACTTTGACCGGCAGAAAAGGTTCATGTACAAGAAAGAAAACAAAAGCCTTAAAATCTTGTTTATTGGGGTAGCTTGGGTACCGGTCAGAAACTGACCCCTCCCTAGGCGACCAAACCAATAAAATTAGCAATTTAAACCAGAATTCATCCAATGATTATAGACAATTTCGTTGTAATTGTGGTCCTAAATGGTAGTGTCATGCCCCAAGATTTTAATTCATGTGGAGTGCTGCATGAAGAATTATTTTTTCCCCTTTTTTTCCTTCTAGTTAAGCACTGTTTGTTATGGAAACGAGCATCCTAAGGACCAGTTCTTGGTATTAATTATTGGAGCCATCCAAAACACCTAAATAGAAAATCAAGCGATAATTGTTCATTTCAGTATGGTATTGATCCCCTTACCCTGTAAGAGAAATAGCCTCTTTATCTTGTTGGACTTTTCTGAGCTGCATGTGGAGTCGTTGAACCAAAAAGTTTAAACACGAGAGATTTGAATCTAGGATTAGATAGAATACAAAGTGAAACTACTAAAAGAAATCTCACAGATCTTAATAAAAAAAAATGAACACTAAAAGAGAAGTAAAGGAATAAAAAAGAAGTAATCTACATGCTTTTTTTAGAATGAGTGACACTCAGATTGTAGATCCAGCATGCTAGAAAAAAGTCATAGTCTTTTTCCTTTTTTTCTTTGAGAAAAGGAATAAAGATCTTACCCACCACAACATCATGTGCCTACAATGTGCCTACAGTTTAAACAAAATGCTAATTATTATAATAATAATGGAAAGAGAATTCCTGTCATCGTCCTACATGAGGAGTGTGCACATGGATTCTTACCACAAATACAATGCTATTATAATGTCATGCATTTTGTTTCCTCCTCTTGTAATTTTATTCGATCTAAGTAATGGTGGTTCTCGAATAATATTTATTGTCTTGAAAAACATGCAACAGGCTTACATAACATCAAGCAGACAGGATTTTTTGGTGATGGTGGTTTTGACCCTTCATAGGGAGTAGTTGGCCAAATTGGTGAGTCTCATTATGCTGATTATCACCCTCAGCAGCACCTTGTGTTTATTCCTGTCAACAATGTGGGGGTAAACCGAGTATGGGCATCTCTGTAGTCTGTACACAAGGGTCAATCTTACACCAGCACCTGCTTCTTAACATAATCACAATTTCCCCAGGCATTAACAATTAAAACGTCATACACGTATCTTAAATTTATATCTGGTTATATATCTTGCGTTGGTTGAATAGTGAAACTTCCTTGAATCGCCCCAACATGGACTTGCACAGAAAGCAGGGATAATTACAATCATCGAGCTAATCAAATTTAGAATGTCACCTCACAGCCAATACAAACATTCTGAAGACCAAAAAAGAGAAGATAAAGGGATCTTTAGAAAATTCATCTTTCGTTGATTTACATGGTTTATGTACATGTTACAGTGTGGTGAAACAAACATCAAAAACATAACTCTCTTCAACCTCCAGTAAGCTTTTGCTCACCAGGGTGACATCTTAACAAGTACTCAGAATTAGTAAAAATTTACAATTCCAAACAAAAGCTAACACCTAATTCTTAGACATCAGTATCGCAAAATTTTCCATCCATCCTGTTCTGAACAGCTTTCACAGCAGCAACTCGAGCAGCAGTGGCAGCCCTGTTAGCAGCGATCACTGCTTTGTTCACTTGGTCATCCATGCGCCTAACATTTATAGCATTCTCTGCTGTTTTCCTTGCAGCCTGCAATTTAACCCACCAAAAGAGAACATGCGCCTATGAGAACAAGCACCAACATGTGTAAAGGGAATACAGCAAGATGGCAACCATTATAGGTAATCATCGAATGTCAATAACAAATACCTGAACTGCTCGAAGGACAACATCAGATTGTGGTGGTAGAGGGTGCTTGAGGTTGCCAGCATCCCATTCACCACATCTTTGGTCACCATTGCGAAACGTATACGTGCCAATACCTTGCCTACGGCCCTCATGCCATGCTCCTTCGTAGCAGTGGCCATTGGCAAAGTAGTAGACCCCAAATCCATGTATTTTGTCTCCAAAGTACTCTCCAGCATACCTATCTCCATTTCTGCAGCGAAAGGGAACATACAACGAGTTAAAACAGGAAAAATTTTGAAACTGCATCCAGAACCTCATGTTGTCTACTACAGCTTTCCATGAAATAAAATAATAGATGTTACTTGAAAGGAAAAACTTTGCAATACAGCAAAATTATTAGGCAAAATTCAATTGATTGTCAGGCCATGTAATAATATCTTTGATAAAGACACATAGATCAGTATTGGACATATAAGTCAATTCAGCAACTAACACATCCTAATTTGAGATAAATTCAATGCATAATTAATCATATTTGAATCAATTCAATGCATAATTAATCATATTTAAAAAATAAAAATAAAAACCTAGCAGATAAGAAAGAAAACAACTGGAACTTGGTACTTCTAAGACACAGCTATGCAAGAAAAAGAAGTGAAAGAAAACAGAGAACTAAGATGCGGCAGCAGCTCAAAATGTAGTAGAATCCAAGAAATCACGAAATATAAATTGAATCAGGGACATATCAAGGTCACTGGGTCCATCCAAGAAAACCAAAGAAAAATTCGGATCTTTAAAAGAAATCTATCCACGGGGGCAAAGATTCAATCACACAATATTTCCTTCCAAGAATCCAATCACAACACGAAAAATGAAACCCACTGTCCTATTTCCAAAATTTCAGTGAAACTGAAAACCACAATAACAATTGAAAAATTAACAGTGTAAAAAAAAAAAAAAATCTTGATTAATGCTCAACATATCCAAGGCAGAATTCAACCCCACATACACACAATTAAGAATTGGAAACCTCAGCACCCGACCTTATCTCCCATCAAAATCCACACAACACAACAGATAAACAAGAAAACAAGGAACTGACCTAAAATGGTAACAACCAAGGCCGTGCTTGACGCCATAGTTAAACTCCCCAATATAACAGCTACCATCGGAGCAAGTCTGCAGACCCACCCCATGGCTCTGTCCGTTACACCACTCCCCAGCATACGAGTCCCCTGTGTAGAACCTATACACCCCATAACCATGCCTCAAGCCCTGCCTATACTTCCCCCTGTACCTGCTCCCCCGAGCCCAGCTCTCTATCCCGTACCCATCATACCTACCGTCCACCCAATCCCCCTCGTACCTCCCATTCACGAAGTAATTGTAAACCCCACTCCCATTGCTCCTCCCCATGTGAAACTCCCCCTCGTAGTAATCCCCATTGCTGTAGAACTCCACCCCTTCCCTCACTATCTTCTTCTTCTTCTTATTGTTGTTCCTCTCCTTCCCTACCTTCCCTGTATCCCCGATGAACCACAGAACCGGTTTCGAACCTTGTTGGGTCTTGGAAAACCCGAACCGCTTCACGTTCTCGTCCCAGGAATGCTTCAGCCCCGAGAGGGAGCGGTTGATGAGACCTTTGTTCCTGGACGCGAAATAGAGCGCCACGGCGATGAAGATCAGCGCGAGAAGCACGTTCTCCGAGGTTGGCATCTCGTAGAAGAAGAAGTAGAAGAGGTAGAGGAAGAGCGAGCACGCCGCGAAGAACCCCAGCGAAGCAACCGCCAGGACCGGGGTCGTCACGCGGACCGGCCCGTTGGGCCTGGGACTGGGCCTGGCCCTGTTGCTCTTCTTCTTCTTCTTGTTCTTGTCGTCGTGTTCGTCTTGTTCTTGGTCTTTGATGAGGATGAGGTCTTCCTCGTTGACGGAGGAGAGGCTGTGAATGGAGGATCGGATGGTGGGTGAAGAGCGGAGGAGTGAGGACTGGGTTCGGGTGAGCTTGGCCTGGCTCTTCTGCGGCACTTCCATTTTGTTGCTGGGTGGGTCCCACTCCAGAATCAATCGATCTCCGCCGTTTGATCTTTTCTTCCCGTCACTTACTGGCCCCTCCGGTAGCGGGATATTCTTATCACGATGGGTCTTTCCTCTGACGCCGGCAACATCTCAGGGGGCGGCCCACCGTCTCCAGTCACACGCCCGCACACACCGTAGCAAAAGCCCCCAACCGAACTTGAGTTTGTTTCCCTTCGTGTCAGAAAAAAAGAGCACTAAAACTCGGTAACGTAGAAATAGGAAATTAGAAACCTTTTTTATTTTATTTTATTTTTTTTAAAAAACTTTTTTAAGAAATAGAGGAAATTGAGTTGCTCGAAGTTGGAAGTCGAGGTTAGGAGTTAGAAGAGATGGAAGGGAAAAACGAAGGGGGCGTGGGTGCCGGGTTTGGTGTATTTATGGGGGGCGACATGAGGGAGAGGGAGTTAGGTTCAATATGGGCCGTTGGATGGAGCTGATTTGGGGATGGGTTTGTGGCCGTTGAATGGTGAGGTCCCGGTCTTGACGGGAGGATGTGGTCGTCGGATCTACATTGATTCGATGCCGTGCCTTTTCGCTTTACTGTACCAGGCCGGCACGTGCCGTCACAGTTTTTAATATATACTTGGTTGGGTGAGGAGCATTCTTTTTTTTTTTTTGGTATTAGAGGAGTAATATCGTTTTATCATGCGACCAGTTCGCCCACAGTTAATTTTAGCCCATGGTTGAATCACCCTCCATCATCATCAGTATTCATCGCAAACAAATGAAGGGAACTTTTTGAGGATCATTTGCACAGGTTGAAGTCCCATGTAGCAAGTGAAAAGGTAAGGGTGCGTTTGGTTTGTGAAAATATTTCCTGTTTTCATTTTCTGAAAGGGATTTTCATTTTCAGATTTCCTGAATTTAGGAAATGCGTTTGGTTTGTCTATTTTTAAAAAGGAAAAATAATGAAATATGTTTGGTTTGTTTGTTTTCAAAATACATTTTCAAAATCAAATTTGAGATAATAAAATTATATTTACTATTAAATAATAAAAATGATATATATTTGTTTTGCACATTTTGTTCATCTACTAAAATTATTTATTAAAAAAATAAATAACTCTATAGAATTGCCAGCATTGTGGGCAAAGTTCTTAGAAATTATGCAAGAATTATCGGTATTTTTAGCAAAATTAATAGTATATTGTGAAAAGTTACCAGTGATTTATGAGTTCTTTAAAATCAAAATTTATGAAATATAAGATATAGAGAAATATTAAATTTATTCATTTATGTGTTCTTGTTCAATACTTGTTAGTAAAATTAGAGAAAAAAAAAATTATACAAATATCAAGCTTTCTAAAAAGTTATCAATGTATTGTATGGAATTACCAGCGTTTTCAACAAAATTATCAGTATTTCAAGAATACACACACACACATATTTTGTTTATCCACTAAAAATATTTATTAATATAATAAATAATTCCACAAAATATTAAGAATAAAATAAATTGTTCACTTTTATGATATTTTACTATAATTATCAATTATTAAGTTTTGATTTGTACGTAAATAAATATTCAAACACTATAATGAGTATTACTTTATTGCTAAATTTTAAAAGTTGCTAGAACTTTTTGCTCTAAAATGATAAATTATAGGTATTACATGCACTATATATGATAATATATAATTAAATACTAATAATACAAAGAAACTTTCACTACAAATGATATCTTTTGCTATGGAATGGAGCAAGATAGCCGGACTTTACAAAATAAAATTGTAAAATTTTCTTGAGTAACAAGATAAAATTATTTTGTCATAAAATAAAATTGTAATATTTTCTTTTTTATAAAATATTTTTTGTAGAATAATTTTGACTTATCTATTTAATTTGAAATATTTTAATTAAGTTATTTAAATTGTTTCGACAAAAAAATTAAAATTTAATCGAAATATTAACTAAGGACAAATAAAATAATAGAAGTAATTTTAATTTATATTATAATATTAGGAAAACTTTTTGTTAAATTACGTTAAACTCTATAACAATTTTTTATCGGTTCCCGGAAATTCTATAACAGTTTTAGTAATAATAATATTATTATTAGAATGTTTACCAAAGGTTACGTATCTTTAACTTAAGATTTAAGATAATAATAATAATAATAATAATTCCTGTCACAAAAAGTCAAAGAGTGACATACTCTCAGAGTGGAGCGATGGAAATTTTGCATGTAGAAGACAAAAAAACGTTGGTATTCTTTTATCAGGAATCGAACAGGTGACGTTGTACAAGAAAAATGAAGGAGGGCTCCTAATTACAATAGTGCCACCGCTTCTTCTTTGAAAACGTTTTCAACAATAAAATCGAAAAAGCTGAAAACGTGAAATTATCGTTTTCAATTTTGTGTCTTCTTTGAAAGATATTTTCACTGAAAATATTTTCTTTAATTTCAATCAAACATATTTTCATGTTTATTTTTCATTTTTACTGAAAATGGAAATGAAAATGAGGAAACCAATCATGCCCTAAATATTCTCTTTTTAGTTCAAGAGTAATTTGTTTTAATTAAGAGTAATGATAAAGATATTTATTTTTCATGGGATATGATTAATATGGTATTTCATAAAAAATGAATATATTAAATTTTTTTTAATTAATTAAGAATTATTTGAAAAGTTAAATAAAGAGTTGTCAGTTGCACTAGTTGGAGTTAAGAATGTAAATGAACATGCTTCACACGAGCTTTTCTAATTTATTTATATATTTCAAAAACTGCATGGTGTATTTTACGAAGAAATGCAAATTCCAATAAAATCAATTTACCTTATTTGTGGTATTGCTAATAACATATAATCTTATCCAATTCATGATTCTGGATATAATTTTATTTAATTAAGGTGCGTTTGTTTATATTTTTTTGGGGTAAAAAATTATTTTTTATTAAAAAAATTATTATTAAAAAAATAATTTTTATATATTTAAATAATTTTTTAAAAATAATTATATTATTAAAAAAATCTATTTTCAGATTTTTTGAAAAGATAAAAAGAGTAGTTTTTAAAAAAATTAATTTTTAATTTTTTTAATTATATATAAAATTTAAATTTTAAAATCACTTTTTTTCAAAATTTGAAATAAACGTACCCTAAGTTAATCACAAATTATGAGTTAAAAGTAATCAATGTTAGTAATTTTCTTGAAAGAAGTATATGTGCTAATATAATGACTATTGAGCATTTATAATTGATAATGCTGTGTGACTGACTTAGTTATCTTTTTTTTTTTTTTTTCTTTTCCTTAGCTTTGTTATGCTTCTTTTTCTTTTTCTTTTTCTTTTTTCACCCGTAAATGATCATCTTATTTTCGTATTTGTAGCAATGGAGGAGCAAATAGCAAGTTGCTTTTCTTGATTGGAGTTTACCCTTATTTATATCTTAATTATCATCTTTCTTTTCTTAGAGTTTTACCAAATACATAAAATGACGATGACATCTTTGAATAAATAGTATTTTTTTTAAAATTGGAATTGTTTATGCAATTTTGAGATGGAGTGATGATTAAGTAAATTCCTCTCTAAAATAATGACTACAGAATTTGAATCTTTACATTGCCAAAAAAAAAAAACATTTTGGATAAAAAATTAAGGATATATAACAGAGAGACCAAGAAGTATTCAGGTCATATTCTTTTTATGTACAAGCCAAATGGATGTAATATGTTATTCTACTTTAGATCAGATCCTCTGTTTTGACATTTGACCCAGGTCTCTACCGAATTTCTCTTTTGTATTGTTGTATTCAACCAAGGTAAAGGTAGAAAGCAATGGCTGAACATCCGCAACTACGAGGGTGCATTGAACGTTACTAACCATTTGTAATCCGTATAGTTGGCTAGTTGTTTTATTCCATCTTTTCAGCATTGTAATAGATTGTTGGCTCCCTCATCTGAGATGGTGAAATTAGTACATGTTAATTAAATTAAATTAGTGTTAATTGATTGACGTTAAGCAAACAAGGTGAATGTTGGATTCTTCCCTTCCTACGTGATTTTTTTTTATTTCCACATTCACGTGGGATATAATATATGGCGCTTTCACTTTTGAATCTGCGAGGAGGATTTGCCGTTCGAGCAT
This sequence comes from Pterocarpus macrocarpus, assembly GCA_031439585.1. Lineage (NCBI taxonomy): Eukaryota > Viridiplantae > Streptophyta > Magnoliopsida > Fabales > Fabaceae > Pterocarpus > Pterocarpus macrocarpus. Next base: position 11,091,573 of record CM062519.1, read on the forward strand.
TGGAAAAAGCAAAGAAGCGTTGTCACTTGGTCAGTCAATTGTTGTACATGACTAATTATCATTAATTCATTATTCTATATTTTCAGGCAACAAGAAAGATGTTGCTAAACCAATTTTGCTAAGCAATGACATAAACACAAATCATTTGGGAAAGTTCAGCTCTTGTATGCAGCAAGCAACCAAACTTGAAAAGACGTGGCTAGCATTTCTTCAAGGATTGTAAATGCCATTCTTTTTCTGGTCATGATTAATTTTAGAAGAATTTAATTTAAAAACACTGTAAAATAATTTTATACGATTAATCAATAGAAATAGTGAAAAGTGTTAAGTCATATAAATAATTATCTATTATAATGAGAGGCCCATCATAATTTCTCACTTTTTCCTATTTCTATTGATTGACAGTGTAAAACTATTTTTACACTGTCAATACATACTAATTAAACTCATTTTAAAAATGCATTATAAGCCAAAAAAATCTTAATAGCTTCTTCCCTCAATCCTTGACGGGATCCGCTACATTAGTTTTCCCTAAAAACGATTACAATTTTTCTGATCGGCAAATAAAAAATATGTTTGGTAACATGAATTCATTCAACGATGAATGTCACCTAAATAATATGCCTTTAAAAGAAAAATTCGTTTCATAATATCCGTAAAATTTGGATAAGATTCATTACATAAACTTCAATTTGCCCTAGTCCAAAGCGTGATTTGGAGGATTTTCAACTTCTTACTGGTCAGACTATTCTTGATGCGATTCTTTTTCTTTCTTCAGGTTGTCTGTGATTCTAAATTCTAACTCAGCGCATACGTAATTAACAGTTACTAATATTAACAAAGATATATAATAATATGTGTCGCTCCTTTCCATAGACTTCGGGTTGCTTTTAATAATTTTTCTTGGATTGTTCAATCTGAAAACTTTCTTCACAATATACAATGTCCTGGTAATTAAGGGGGGTCAAAGAGGAATGGAAAATTGGAAATGGCAGCACAGTTTATTTTGTGATTCCTTGCTTCACAGGAGCTCAAGATGTAATTGAACCGCAAACTGATTTTTGCTATTACTAAGCAGAATTAGAAGTCATGCAAACTTTTTTTCCTTCAAAATTACTTTCTTGAAATTAAAAATTATTGGCTTATCACAAATGAGTACTGATGATCTCTAATATTCCAAACAGCTGGCATGCCAGTTATGTTCTTTAGCAAATGTTTTCATACAAGTGGTTTTATTTACTTGATATCTTTACAACTAGCAGATATAAATGTTCATACTCCTAATTTTAGGTGACAGTGAACTGTGATTGCGAAAGATGACGAAAGGTAAACGCGCTGCTTGGCAAAGTACGATCTGTTTAGCAACCAAAAAAAAGGAAAATAAAATGTTAGCGAGTATATCACCAAACAGAAATCTGCAACTTGCAAGTGGTTCAAGGTTAACTACAATTATCACTAGTTATTGTACATTCATGCCTAGCCAATAGAAAGTACAGTTACAAACCACAAATTATGTTTATTTTGAATGTTTTTCTGGTCAATTTAGGAGAACATTTTTTCGTAGTGTATGAGCCGTCCTAGAAAAATAGTGATATTCATCAGTTTGTGCAATCTATTCCACAAAATTTCATCTTACAAAAAACAAATCATAAATAAGTTTAACTCTAATTAAACTCAGTTGATATAACATGTGCAATTTGCAAATGCAAATGGATGATCAAGTCATGCATAGACACTAGATAGCATATTACTTTGTCCTTTTTTCTGTGTCTGCTTCTACTCTTTCATCCCGAAGTTACAGTGGGCCAGCCCTAAGCCGCAAATGAGTATGCCTCATTATGAGATTGATGCTTGTGGGCCTAATTCATATTGATAAAACAACATGGAAATTCAATCATGCTATCACCCCAAAAAAAAAAAGTGTGAAAAAATGAAAGTTCAACACCATTTTTCTATGGCATCAATGACATAAGGAAAAGATAAATACGCAATATAAATCAGTGGTTGTAATAGAGTACAACCGTGCGATACAAGCTTGTAACAATCAAACGTGCTCATCCTGTTTTCCCATACAAAGTACAAACCAAGATAATTCAACTTGATTCCTTTGTCAGCCCCCTCCTATTGCTCAAATCGAACTGGGCCTAAGTCAGAAAGCATAGCACATGATTGCCACTTTGTTTCTCAAACGGGCCCGACGTTAAAAAAATGGGCCCGATAAGGTTATAGTTTGCCTTGCCCATTCTTTTTTCAGATCACAAAGGTATATTTAGGCTTGGGATTTAAGTATATTTAAGATATATTTGCAGGTTAAATTTACTTGAGCTAAGCATAAAACTTTTCCTTATTCAAATAGTACAAGATAAAGGTTATGCAATCTCTTTATAAAAATTGCCTTCCTAGAATTTAAATCTGTATACTCTTTCTAAAATGTTAAAATTGCTTATTAAACAAACCAATTCTTTACAAGTTGTCTTGCTCATTCTAATGATACTACCCGTACTTCTCAGCTATATTTACAAGTGTACTAGGATTGTAACTTTACATTTTAGATTTAGCTAGTATCAACTTCATATGATTTAAAAAGAGTAAAACCACAAATTAGTCCTTGAAAGAGTTATGAGACATCAATTTGATTTTCAAAAAAATTGTAATATTAATTTAGTTCTCAAAAGTCTAAAATTTATTTCAATTTAATCTAAAAGATTAAAAAAATGGCCACTAATTTGAAATGAATTTAATCTTTTGAAGACCAAATTAATATCACCAACCCTTCGAAAATTAAATTAATATCCCACAACTCTTTTGAAAACTAAATTGATGTCACAAAATTTTCGATAACTAAATTGATATCCCACAACTTTTTCAAAGACTAATTTAGAGTTTTACTCAATTTAAAAATTATACATTTACTTGGGTCTTGATTCAATGAAATTCATATTTTTAAGAAAAATAAAATGAATATTTTGTAGCTTAAATTATACTTTTAAAAATTTATTCAAAATAAACAATGTAGTTTATCTAAAATAATGCAAGGTGAAATTAAAGGGGTTCAAGTTAATTGAGGGTATGAACACACTTGGATTAGATGGGGAGGATAGAACCAATGCGAAGTTGTTAAAGGTGATAGATGTCATTAATCCTTTAACCAGAGGTCTCGAATTCGAATCCTAAGAGCAGAAAAAATTCTTGTTGGAAGACCTGTACCTTATTCAAAGACCTTGGGTTAAACAAGATTAGTCGAATTTATGATAGTAAGACTCGGATATCCATAATCCTATTGAGACCAAAAAAAGATGGGGAGCATAGATTATAATTACCTTATAATCAATGAACAATACAACTACATAACTTATTTAAGCCACGCACGGATGAAGAGAAGAGAGCCATTTTGATGGAGCCCAAACCGATGATAAGTGTTAAATTGATGACTACACGGAAGAGTTGTCATGTCACAGTCATTGCAGATACATTGGTTGCAGGCTGTAGTCCCTGTGGGATCGTGATTCAGTCTGCACGGATTGCACAAGACTCTTAAGCCTTCCGTATTTATATAGTTCAGTACACTTCTCAAATAATCTTCATGTAAATAATCTCTCGTTTATTGTCCTTTCCTTTTCAGTCTACACCATTCTCCTTAACAATGATTCATCAATATGCCAGTATGCCAACGGTGTCTCCATATTATTGCATTCCTAATAGCTGTCAAATTTTTTTTTTGGGTCAAATACATGTTTTTTTTATTTATTTCCTTATGTAATATGGTACCATTTTATCTACATTACTAAATCGTATGTTTTACTTTTATTTGGGGGGCTAATATTTTTTTTAGTATTCACAACTACAGACAATTCATCCTTTTCGAGCAGTTTGTTTTCTTCCTAGGCCCCGTTTTGACAAAAAAATTAAAAAAGAAAAGGTATATATTATAGAAGTGACAATTAGGAGTGTACAATAGATTAGGTGAATCGGGTTTAACTAAACTCGAATTTGACTCAATTTTTGACTAAGTTATTTCTTTAATTTTAGATCTAATTTGATAATAATTCAATTGATGATTGAGTCTGATCATGTCAGCCTGATATTTAAATAATAAGTACATAATAAAAAATTGTATATAGTAAAATTATAAAATTTTAGAAGTAAGAAATAAAATTTAAAAAATATTTTATAATATATATTTTAAAATAAATTATATTAATAAAAAAATAATATTATATTATATAAAATCTATTAATTAAAATATAAATTCATATAATTTATTGCTAGTATTTTTTAAAACATTATGTAATTTTAGGTCCAGTTTGAACCCACCCAAAGTCCAATCCAAAATATGGCCCAATTCCAAACCGATGTACCGGATCAAAGTACAAAACCCGAACCCAATATCATAAATTTTGGGTAGGAAACAAATTAAAAATAAAGTGTGATTGAGCTTAGCGCAAGTGGTTAAACTTATGCCTCCTAAATTCACATATATGGGTTTAATACCCTTTCCAGTCCCCCTCTGCCCTCCCCTCCCGTTGACCAAAAAAAAATAAAATAAAAATAGAAAACGCTTTTCTAAAAACCAAACGAATCCTTAACCATGCTGCGAAATCAGCCCAAGACCGTCTTCGATGAGTTAGATAGCTCCTATGTTTGCTATAGCATTGGCACTAGGGTTGGCTTCACACAATGCATGACTAATGCAAGTATTCTACCTTCTGAGAAAGTTGCTTAACAATTAACATCAGCCAAAATCGATCCATAGTATCTTATGTGCAGTGTGTGCAGAATTTAAATGTTTCATTTGATTAGTAGTTTCTGTTCGAGGAAAAATTATTTCTTAAAAGAAAGACTTTGAGATTAGTAGTATAGTCTATTTTCAAAGATAAATTTCTAGAAGATTGCTTTTTTTTTTCTTGGGGAATATAAGTTGAGAGAAAAGCTCATCATAGACCAAAGTTAGGATAACATTTGAGTACAATGAGTGCTTGTAAAATATGACCTACTAATAGAGAAATCTAAAATTCAAACTCAAGTCATGATAATATATAAAAAATAAAAAGTTGACCGAATGAATTAGCCCCTATTGATAATAAAAGTCTATAACAACGGTCAAATGCATTAGAACACAATGACACCACAAATTTTCCGCGATTACAATTTCTGAATTAGGGCTTTTCCCCCTTTTAGTACAATAGTTCATAAGTAGGGAAGTTTGCCGCATTTCAAATTCTAAACATCTACAAGCCTCCTCTCACACTTATGACGAAAACTTTCTAATGTACAATCAAACGCATTATCCTGAAATCACAATGTAACATATGACAAAGCATTTAAAAACGCACTCTTAATTTACCTTTACTAATTACTAGGTGCTCGAAAAGGGTTAGGCATTACCTAGAGCATGTATCGAAGCTTCATAGAGATTAGGGATCCAAGTCCTTTATACAACTGATAAATTTCAGAGAATAAAGAGCAAGTACCAATCATTGAGAAAATTAAAGGATAAGGTGTTCACATTTTCATGAGTAGTTGCCCATGCACTTCAATTTTATAACCTTTTAAAATCTAAACTACTAATTTTCTCCAAGTACTTTTCAATTCTCTACTTCGTAGCATGTAATTTTCACTTGAAAGAGTTCAAATCCCATATGTCAATAGCCCAAATGTGAATTCACACGGTTATTGCACTATTATTATTTGCCTTTCCACAACCCAAAACAGAAAAAAGTATTATTTGTCTTTCTAGCTTGTATCCCAAATAAATGAATAAAAATGTGTATTTTGGGGGGTGGGGAGATTCTGAATAAGTGTCTGTTACTGAATTGTAAGTTAGGAAAGTATAAACTTACATATCAATTGCTGCCTACGGGACGCATAAGAGTTCTATCCACCTAGAGAATAACTAAAATACACTCATAAGCTTAGAGCAAACAAATAAGAGGTTTTATACTTTTATTATTGATTCCATACATCCAAAACAATGGGAAAAAAGACTTGGGAACAAGGGATAAGATTCCACAAAAACATGATCATGGATAAATGATCCGTAACTGAAAAAGTTTAATGAACACTGAATAACATGAATTACCAGCTGATAGTCATAATATCTGGTTATTGTAGATACCCTTTAGATGATTATTCATTAACCAGCAGATATCCATAAAAACACTGAGATTCAGGGAAGAAAAATGAACGCCGTGGATAACTAGATTTGAGGACTTGTGATAAATAAGCACATGGTAGTGACTAGACTGCCAAGCATATAATTCAATCAACGAGAAGTTACTACAATCCAACATTTAGGTTTCTAGAAAGGAAAATGACTTCAGTTCGATATATATTGCATTACTTGATGATGCATTAGGATCATTTTCTAAGCTTTTCCTTCATCCTCTTAACCGCAGCCCTAAGAGTGTCCTCATCCTTGCAGAAAGTAAATCTGACAAGATTCTTTCCCTCTTCTGGATTCAGGTAAAATACACTGGTAGGGATTGCCACCACTCCCACCTCCTTAATTAGATATTCACAAAATGCAACATCATTTTCCAGTCCAAAAGGTGTGTGATCTACAACCACAAAGTAGGTTCCACTGGATGGGAATACCTTGAAGCCGACAGCTTTCAATCCTTCCACCAAAATAGCTCTTTTTGCCATGTAATCCCTCTTTAGCTCCACAAAGTAAGACTCTGGTGCTCTAAGAGCTTCTGCAGTTGCCCACTGCATAGGAGTGGAGGTTGCAAAAGTGAGGAAAGAGTGCGCCTGTCGCACTCCCCATGTTAAGTGTGGGGGTGCTATGGCCCACCCAATCTTCCATCCTGTTAAGGAGAATGTCTTCCCCAAGGAGTTCATTGTCACTGTCCTTTCGTACATGCCAGGCAAAGAAGCCGGTGAAATATGCTCCATATCAAATGCCAACTTATCGTAAACTTCATCACTGAAAACCAGGACATCATTCTCAATGCAAAGAGATGCAATGGTATTGAGTTCCTCTCGAGTTAACATCTTTCCAGTAGGGTTGTGAGGAGTATTTATCATAATGGCGCGGGTATTCTTTGATATGATGGACTTCAATTCTTCAATTGGGATAGCAAAATCTGGAGGGCGCAAAGTGATGCTTCTTATTTTTGCACCAGCCATGGATAAAGTGGCTTCATAAGAATCATAAAAAGGAGCAAACAGGATAACCTCATCACCAGGATTTATCAATCCTAATATAGTTGCAGCAATTGCTTCAGTGCACCCACTTGTAACAGTCACTTCCTTTTCAGGGTCGACCACAAGCCCACTATCTTTCTTAAATCTATCAGCAATGGCAAGATTCAGGTCTGGAACTCCATAACCCCGGGCATACTGATTTTTCCCATCCCTGATTGCCTGAATTGCTGCTTCCTTCACAAATTCCGGACCATCGAAGTTGGGAAAGCCTTGACCAAGGTTTATGGCACCGTGTTTGACGGCAAGCATACTCATTTGGGTAAAGATTGTTGTTTTGAACTTCTCTAAGCGCTTTGCAACCTAACAAACAAATGATAATCAGCAAGAAGCAAACATTGGCACACATGATGATTATGCCTGTCATTTTTCTTTTTTATCTCATATTTTTTACATTTTTTTTCCTGGTCCATAGATACGAGGTAGTGTACACAATAGAACCAAACATTCTTCCTTTCACAAACCCTACTCTTTCTACTATGCAAGATATGATCCTAGGCCCTTACACTGACTAGGAAGGTTTTACAAGCTAAATAAAAGAATCCATGACTCGAAAGAAAGTAGTTTAGACAGAGGAAGTGAGAAAATGAATAACAGTATTGACAAACATGAGTTCTGTACAATGGGCTCTGACTTATGTATGATGAGCTAACAAACTAACTAATAACGGACTAACTGACTACAACTATCACTAACTAACACAACAAACCCATATAAATAAACATATATACATTCCCCAATATTAAACAGGCTAGCATCCTCAAATAAACTAAACAGCAGCAAATACACCCTTCACCCTGCAACTAAGTAATTCAGAAGGGCAAGCGAATATACAAAAAATGAAAATAGAAAGAACACTGCATCATGATGTGAATACAAAGAAATTACTAATTGGCAGAATAGAAGCTCAGATAAACAGAAACCATGTTGCAATTGAAGCATAACACGGATAACATTCAGACATCAGATTTTTCAACAAACATTAAAATCTCCATTTGATAAACTAATGAAAACCACAAACTTTCATCACAGTGAAAAACATCAAGGTTTTTAAGAAGAGGTTTAACAATTAGCACTAAAAGTGCAACAAGGAAATCCGAGTAGCTGTACAATTGAAAAAAAAGAAACAAAATTCCCAGGGCCACGAGTAAAAAAGATAAAAATAAATAAATAAATAAATAAATAAAATAAAGCCATATGCAAAAATAATGGCAATAGCAAACAATAAAGGGATCTGAAAGAGTGAAAGGGGGAGAAGAGGGTGAACCTGCAAAGGATGGAGGGTTTCGTGGGAGGTGGTCTCATTCTCGGTGGGAACAGTACTAGTGGACATGGCGGCACCAACGAAAGATGGGAACTTAGGGCAAGAAGGAGCGATAACACTGCGGAAATGCTTTGAAAAGCCAGGGAATTTGGAGGAAGGCTTAAATCTCATTAGTGGGTGGGTGCAGGTGCAATGAACCTGCATATCAATGGAATTTGATTCTCACTTGCTGACTGCGTCCCTTTCGTTGGGCGTTGAGAGAGAAAGATACAGTAAACGATGGCTTTTTTATTTTTTATTTTTTATTTTTTATTTTTTATTTTTATTCCTTTTTAGTTGAAACAGAAACAGCACGCGATTTGCACTGGATCAATCTGTGGTAACCACGTTTGCGTAGTGGACGATGATGCTAGCTTCGGCGTCAACTCACAAATGCTTCCACCGTTGATTCTTCAAGAATCAGGAGGGCATGAACCACGTGGTCCCCACATCCCCCGCATGGTTTCATGCAGCTTTTGTAATAATTAACAGATTTAATAATAATTATAAAGAGCCTAATTTTTTTCCCCAAAGAGAATGGGAAACAAATTGAAAATACTATATATATTAATCTGCGAATAATTACGGTTTAAAGCTAATAATAACTTATTATAATTTAATATGTCTGAATCATTGGGCTTACGAGACACATTCTAAATGGGCCACATGGAGAGACCAATTTTATTTAAAAAAAAGAAGTGGGTGATGTTCCAACGTCGAAAACAGAATCTGCCATTTAGTGAAAACCATTTTATGACCCAACAATCGCAAACTTATGAGGCCTTGACCCTTTGCTGCGTTCAGTACTTGACAAGCAGGTTTTGGTTTTCTACCTCGATCTGGTCAATGGTCTTCGGAGGGATGGAATTTTCAACAACTCATATCCTGTTTGTTTGAGTGAAAAATTAGAAAAAAAAAAAGAATATAATTATGTAAAAGATTTATATACCCTTACTATAATATATAATAAATGTAAGTGATCTTGATAAATTTCTAATGTCATAATATTATATTTTCTGATAAAAAAACCAGGTCTTTATAGGCCCATCGCTATTTTTTGAGGGCGATAATGCGCCCATCACTATTTAAACAAGAGAAATGACCAATGACCAAAAACAAAAAAACCAAAAACAAGGGAAAAAACCAAAACCGCTTCATTAAGTGATTAATTGAAGCTGCCTCATGTACTCTAGATGCATGACCTAGTATAAATGCATTTTTGCTACTTGAACTATAAATTTATAATATGGAGCTTCCTGCCTAAGAAAAGGCATACACTAGTGTAATTAATAATTAACAATTACAATATTGGTGAAGGAGGGTCATCTTTATCAGGCTATCGTCTAAATCAACGTCATATGTGAGGTTACTACTTAAGGTTGGCGCCGGAACCCATGACTCTCTTTTGAGTATTAAACTCCTGAACCTCTATTCTCTTGTCTCTAACAGATATATTTATACAGTTTTATTTTTGCTAAAATAAAGGTATCACTATCAAAACTTAGAAGCATATAACATCATATACAAATAACTTCCAAATTCCGCACCCCCCCCACCCCAAAAAAAAAAAATCAAATTCATTTAGCATAAAGGTTTCTTGATAAGAATTAACATACCTCATCGTTTTCTCCCGGCCTCTACTTAACTTACAAAAAGTCTCTTTCACCATGATTTGATCCGAAAGCCTTAGAATAACAGAAAGAAATTGTTGATATATACCTTCAACGCAATCACGCTGTCAAGGGTTAACTAATCAACAGATAAGAGTAGTGTTATTTGTCAACATTTCTCAACAGATAAAATTTGTACTATACATAGAGAGATAGATGAGATTTTAATTTTACATATGACAGTGGGTGATGCCTGTCAATGGTAAACAAACTTGTGTGCTAATTTTATATGTGCAGGGTCCTAAGTACTGTATTCTCCAACTACGATATGAGCAATTTGAATTTTTTTTTGCCCCCTCAATTGCGCTCAGGAGGAAGAATATGAGTTAGTACTCTTGCCATTTTTGAGGTTCCTGTCGGTGCTGATGATCATTCCACTCAACACGTGTAGCTTTTGATAAAGAAATAGGTTGAAAATCGATCATCTCAATTGAAAATTTTACATAATCTTATTATATATTAATTTTTATCATTAATTACATATTTTTATGAATTTTATATTTAATCATATCTTTTTAATTAATAATAAAAAATTAATATATAATATAATAATATGAAATGTTCAATTAAAAAATCTATTCAAAAAATAGGCCAGGTCTTATTGATCAGGGTGCAATACTACCTGACATTATTCTACTTGAAAATTGATCTGCTTTCCGATGCATGCAAGTCCAAAATAATCTGTCGCACGGGTACATTCCCAGGAATCTCCCAGGCAGGATGACGCACGGAAGAGAGGGACACGCCACCTACCAAACGCTCCCTCTGTTATGCTAACCTTTTAGTAATTTTCTTTTTTTGGCAAAAGATCTGTTTTTAAATTTTTTTGTACAAATAATTGTTTAGGTAATTTTCAGATAAAAGTAACAACTAAATAAAGCCATTTTTAAAATACTAATCGCATAATTAAAATTTTAGACATTACAAGTAATAATTATTTAACGTTATAGTTTATTTCTTGCAACTTGTAACCCCATCATCACGTAAAAACAAAAAAAAAAAACCTTTACAACCCCATGATTAAATTTATTTATTTATTTATTTTACTCTATTCTAATTTAATTTCTACGTCACTGAGGTGCTGCAATTTCTACTTCTTTTTCTCTTTGATACATGGAGGAATGAAATTAAGAACAAACCAAATTAAAGTGAATATAAAAAGAAACACTTCTAGCACTTGTTTTTGCTCGTTGAAAAATAATGAACAACTTTTTTGTTTTTGAAAAGTTCATTAAAGTTAATATGAGAATTTTCAAAGGATTATGAGATAATTATTTTTCCTCTTTTAAATAAGATTTAAAAATGAGTGATATTTAGTTAAAACTGATCTTCAATTTATTATTATTATTATTATTATTTCCAATCAAACATGTGTTCCATGCTGTGTGTTGATCGTATATTAGAGCTCGACAAAGCAAAATGCTTTGAATTTCGGATGAACCTTGATTGAACGTTAGCCAATCTACTATCTATGTATAATACACCGTATGCAATTAACCAGCTTGTTTTGGAGTGTTAACCTCTATCTCAAGTCTATGTATAATTTTATATGAGCTTCCAAAGGATAATTAGTCATGAGCTCACTACTCCTGGGAGCTGGGAGAAACTATGCGGTCAACAGTTTGTCTGGATCTCCACAAGCAAAGCTGGCTCTGACGCTCGCTATGACCATATATAACATATCAGACTATAAACTGGGACAGGATATCTTGACCAAGACAAAATGAAACAGATTTAGAAAAGTACATATAATGAGAAACAAACATTGAAGTTGATTGTCTTTTTAACCATCAGATAACTACAAAAATGTGTCAATTAGGGGCGGTTTTTTTTTTTCATTTAGAGGTGGTTTTCAACCTCCGCAAAATGATTTGCGGCGGTTTTAAAAACTCCCACAGATATGATTGCCACAATTGCTCTACGGTGGTTTTTACACAACCTTATGTTAAATTGCGGCGGTTTTTAACCCCCACAAATTGTGGCGGTTCCATTTTATTTGCGACAGTTTTAAATCCACTCAGCCTTGTTTTACCTTTTAGAAAATAAAATTGTTTGTGGAGGTGGAAAACTGCCACAATTTAAATGTCACAATATATCAGTAAATAACCGCTGCAATATAAATGCCACAATATAAATTAATTTAAAGTTGTTTATTTGCGATAATTTTAATTTTATAATTTAGCACTATAATTTTTTGTGAGGTTAAAAATTGCTGCATATATATAATATAGTTTTTTAATGACTCCTAATATCAATCAATTAATTAACAATATACAAAAAAATAATTAAATAACAATTATATACTAAACAATCACTAATGTAAATAATTTCTTTAAACTATTTATATGTGAAATAAATTCAATTACCAACATTCATAAAGAGTTTATGATTTCAAATTCATAATAAAATCCACAAATTTCACAAATTTAAATTCAGAATAAAACCTCAGAGTTCATAGCTTCAAATTTATAATAAAATCCACAAAGTTCATAATTCAAATTCATAATAAAATCCACAAAATAATCATCGCTACAAATCTATAATAACTTCTCAGTAGAAGTGATCTAATAGTTGAGAAAGAAAGTACAACACTAAATATTCTCTTGGTGATTTGTGTTACTGCCACCTGATGATCTTCATGAATCCATTGATGTAGTAGGCTTACTTCCAACATCACATGGCTAAAACAATAAAAAATATAATTAGTAAGAAATAATATACAACTTTAAATAATGTGATTTAGATTAATTAAACTAAGTACCAATAAGAAAATATATAGCACTACATCAAGAGTCAAGACATAAACATTAGATAAACATTATTCCTGAATCAAACAAAACTCATAATGATTTCATGAAATTATATATATTGACATTACTTCATACAATCATGTACAGAAAGCAAGTACTTCTCAAAAGTATAACTCATACAACAAAAGAAATTACTTAATTTTATTGATTTAGAAACATGCTGTAGAGCAAATAAACGTAATAAAGTAATGGAATATTAAAAAAATAGAAATAATTTGATTTAGAAATCAAATCTTGTGTTTGGATATTTTAAAAACAAGAAATGAAGTGTTTTCTAATTATCATGGGATTTAATTACTTTCTATTTGAAGTCCTATCAAAATTGAAAGGATTTGATGGGAATTGATTTGATTTTAAAAATTAAGTACAAATTAAATCAAAGCAATTCCATTCTTAATCATTCCAAACACAATTTAATATATTATAAATAAAAGAATTGATTTCTAAATCAATTCAAATATTATTTTTACACAATTATTTCAAACATAAAATTTAATTTATAAATCAAATCAATTCAAATCAATTCAATTTAAATCAAATCAATTCCAAAATTTAGTTAATCCAAACACACTCTAAAGTAGTGATGCAAGTTTATTAAAGACAAAATGATATGCTTCAAATGAATTAAAATAGTACAATATTTGCATAGAATCAAATATGTAAATAAATCACATTTAGGCTATGTTTGGATTGGTGGTAAGCAGGGGAGTGGAAGGGAATGAAATAAGATGGAGTGCGTCACAACGTGCCCGGAGGGCGCCGCGACGAGAGACAACAAAAAATATTGAAAAATAATTTCAATGGAGTCGCTACCAATTTTTATTTATGGAAAAAATTAGAAAAATCTTTTAATTTTGCAAAACTGATCTTTTAAAGAGATTGAATTTGGGAGTCCAATTATACATAGGGAAGAGTGGAAACTTAATCACACTGCACCCCTAATACATTCATTTTATAACGGTTACCTTAGAGCTTGTTATTCAAATTAATTAATAACGATAATAATATTTATTTTTTCCCCTTAAGAATATAATAATTATTTCCAAAAGAAAAATTAAGCAAGATTAATACAACAATTATTGGAGAAGAAAAATAAAATTGACAATTATTTACAAAAAAGAAAGAGAAGCAAACTAATATAACACTTATTTACAAAAGAATAATATAACAATTATTTGCAAAAGAAAAACAAAATTAATGTGATATATATTTACAAAAGAAAAACAAAGCAAAACTAATATGACGATTATTTACCAAAAGATCATAGAAGCAATATATAGTAATTATTTACAAAAGAGAATATACAAAATTAAGATGATAATTATTTACAAAATAACATAAATGCAAAATTAATATAATGATTATTTGTAAAAGAAAAAATTAATATGATAATTATTTACAACAAGCAAGAAATGCAAGATTTATGTGATAATTATTTCAAAAAAAGAAAAAGAAAAAGATAGATATACAATTATTTACAAAAGAAAAAAGAAAAAATTAATGTGGTAATTATTTACAAAATGAGAGAAAAGAAAAATTGATATGATAACTATTCAAAAAAAAAATAACAAGATTAATATATAATTATTCACAAAAAAAGGAAAATACTATTAATGTTATGATTATTTACAAAAACAAAAAAAAATAGAAATTGATTTAACAATTATTTACAAATAAAAAAGGAAGTGAAATTAATGTTATAATTATTTAAGGAATTAAAATTAAACCAAATTTAAGAAAATTTAATTTTTTATTTGACGGAGATTAACCGCTCCTACGTATCCTCTGGTGTAATGAGGAATTCAAAATCACGTAATTCTTGTAGAAAATAATTGTGGGTTGGATTGATTTTATTTATGAAAAGATTTTATTTGAAAAAAAAAGGAAAAAAAACAAATTCACTCTTGCACAGGGTTTAGGATAGCGTAAGCTATACAATAAATCCTTACAATTTTCACAACCCTTGAGGATGGTCAAGCCATACATCAACATTAGAGATTATCGCATGGATTAAAAAATTTAATTTATTGTTTAAGTGAAGAAAAAAGAAATGAATTTTTAGGTATATTTACACAAAAAAAAAAATATACACCAACAAAAAAAAAGGCCTCAAAACTTTTTGAAGTAAAGTTCAAAAGATAAAACAAAAGCAATAGAATATAATAGACGAAAACAAAAGTAAAATGGAAAGAAACACAAAAGGATACAATGATGGTGGTATGCCATAGATGACGCCTTTAACAACCCAAAAGGAGGTGCAAAAATGAGGTTGTGTAGCAACGAAAAGAAACACGAAATACCATAAAAATGGTGGTACCCTATAGACAATACCTTTAACACTCTGAAAAATGAGCTGTGAATTGCAGGATATATATGGCTGACGCATCATGAATGAGATAGAGAAGAATATGATTGATGTTCAGTGACTTGCAACCTCATGCCATCCCTGTTGATTGAACGAGAAATTCCAAAAAACTGAGCTTGCTACTCTTATGCTCCACGCCCACTTTCACAATTGCTTTCCGTTGTCTCCTTCTTTCCTCACTTCCAAAATCCCCCCAAAAAAATCAGCCCCCTCACCTCTCAATATTTGATCTATTTATAAGTATTGGAGGCATCAATTGTCATTAAATTTGATTGATTCTAATTAGAAATTTGGCCTTAATGATGATTGGCAGATTTGATCTGATTTGGATACAAATGCCAAAATTAAGAGATTTGCCCAAATTTATTTTCATTTATTTTGATTTGATTTTGATTTTTTTTTGTTAAAACATTTCATAACTGAGTTATTCTCTTATTCCAAAAAGTAAATGGGCCAACTTTCTTTCCTTTCCCCTCTCTCTTTTTTTTTTTTTTTTTTTTTTTGTGTCTCAGACAAAATATGGTATTCATATAGTGGAATGGAATGGAGTGGAGTGGTATAATTACTTTATTCCATTGTTTGGATATTTTAGTAATGGAGTGGAATAATTCTCATTTTATTATTTGGATACTTCAATAGAATAAAATAAATTGGTAATAATTATAAATATTTTATTTCTATGATAACCTTATGCCAAATACAATAAAAATATTTATTCTTAACTAAAAAATTATAATTATTTTATAAAAATGAGGCAAAGAGCTATTGAACCTCATTTTTTTCCAATATAATTAATGAATCTCAACTTACGTGTGTGTATATGTGTATACAAGACATGTGTGTGTGTATATATATATATATATATATATATATATGAACACTGGCGTTGCTAGTTGGGTGGCAACATCTATAGGTTCTTTCTTTCTTTTTTTACTTTTTTTGGATACAAGCAATAGCTACATACGGAACCAATTAGAATTAGCTTTGTTGAAGCATGGTGGGACCATAAGACCAGACATGGTTACCTACTTGAAGACAAGCCGGCGCATCATATTGATTTCAATTCCACTCCATTCCTCCCGATTTGGGGGGAAGAAAAATAGAAGGATATGTTATTATTGGATGGAATAGGTTCCATCCTTTCTCCATTCCATTTCATCCAATTTTATGTATCCGAACAATGGAATCATTAAAATTCCATTCCCTCCCATCCCATTCCACCTTATACCACCAATCCAAACATAGCCTTAAAGAGTTCATTGGTTTATATATTTAACATTACAAAGAATCGGAACAAAAACATTAGATTTATAGGACAAATCAAAAGGGCAAAATAAACCACACTTGAAAGATCCATTGTTACATGAATCATAGTTATAGTATATCAAAACTCAAAAGTAAAACTTACTGAAATATTCAAGGGCATGTCAGTAGAGGAACCAATCAAAACTAAAACAACAAATTTTGTTATACAAATCAAATAAGTAATCAAAAAACAAATTTCAATATCAGAACTAACAACAGAAGAAAATTGGTATATAGCACCCAATTTATATCAGAAGTAAAAGATTGAAAAAAAAAAAATCAATATGTGAACAAATCAAAGAAGCATTACTACCCAATTTGCTTGCCACAGTGCATTATCTTTATTTGTTGCATGCGCAACGTTATGAATCTAAGAAATATGCTAAAAAAATTAAAATCAGATTAGAAATGTTCTAAGCTCTAGTGATCAGGTTTTATATCAAAATAGAAATTGAAATTTTAAAAAAAAAAATTTAAACAAAAGAAACTGAGAGTAAGAACAACATAATCAAAATTAGCAACAGAACAGATCAATAAAAATAGCATTATAGAAACTGAGAGTAAGAAGGGCATAACCAAAATTTAAGGGAAATTATTATTATTATTATTATTATCATCATCATCATCATCATCAAGTTTAAGGGATTCTTTTTCTATTCTTCATTTTTATGAGAATATTAATATTCTTAATAATTAATGCTTGCTATTTAATTATATGTTTTATCTAATTGTTAATAAATGTAAAATAATTTATGGTATTTGTATTTAAGGTTAATTAGACATATAGACAAGTATTAACTACTTTATGTTTAATGAAAATCAATATCCCCCAAAAAACAAAATATACCTTTCTAGGTTATAATAAAAGAGCAGATCACAAGCTGCTATGCATGCCCAGATGAAACAAGGTTAATTGTGGTCCAAATTCTGGGTTTGTCTATTTTTATTTTATTAGAACAAAGAATTAAAAAAAAAATCCTAAATAGAAGTTACTTGCGTTAAATAATATTATTTTTCCATATTTAACAATACGTAACATACTTTGTTTTCTAACACAATTTAAACTTGGTTAACAAAAGATGGGCCCAATTAACTTGAAAAATGAGAGAGATAAAGAGATTAGGCCTTAATAATATCTACTTGCCCTCCTAATATTCCACTCAGTCTCTAACTTTATTAAGCCTAGTACTAATATCAATTGGTAGCTCCCATCATCATGCACTACAATGAGCAGGAAGTTTCCAGTGCAACCACCAATATATATATATATATATATACACACACACATAAAATTTGGTCATATATTTGGGAGAGAAAATGAAAAGCACATTTTACTGTATGGTATTGTAGCTGGATAGTAGAAGTTTGTTGCTACTTGACTAGTTGAGTGAGCAGTGGCATTTGTTGTTCAATTCATTGGAAAGAATCACTTCCTGCATACCATTGCAGAGGTAAGTTTTATGCTAAAGCATTCCATAGAGGTTGAGTTGAATTGTAGTTCAGAAATAGTTAAGCATGTTTAATAGGAGTGTTTTTCAGCACTTATGGTTATCTGCATAATTGGAGGCAAAGGATTATATATATATAAACAAAAATAGCAATAAATAAAAGAGCACCTAATATTAGTAGCTGTAAATGGGTAAGGCAATGAGCTCATACAGCCCTGAACATTAAAACAAAGATCTGTTCGGTGATGCTAATCGCATTTACAAGGTATTATTTGTTTAAGCCTTTTTGTTTTGTATGCAATCGGTTGCATGGCTAAGAAGTTCCCCAGAACTAATGCTGAAATACAAGTGTAAGCTATCTTTAATTTCAAGTTTCAAACCAAAACAACGTACCATCAAAGAAATGAGACAATGAAACTAAATTTACATTTTATATCACAATTAAGAATCAAGAACTTTAATAGAATGATATTGGTCCTTGATGGGGAAGCACGAAAAGGATTCTCATAGCAGACTTGTTCTTATGTTATATGAACATAATGAATCCTTCCCCTCGGGGCAAATAGCGATAAAGTAAATGAAAATACAAATAGCTAAATATAGTAAGTAAAACAAATTTCACCCCAAGTCAAATAGCCTTCAAAGAAACATTAGGATACACATAATAATCAGGATAAATAAACAAATGAAACACTCATGAACACCAGCAGCAGGGGGACCATGACAAAAGAGCTCCACGCCCAAAGACTTCAACCAAACCAAGCAGATGCAAAACAATCGGTGCCAACTCCCAACAAGGAAATAGGTAAGGACAAGGAAAATAGGGGATAATGGGAAACCTAACATCATGCCCATGACCAAAACCCCAATTGAAGCTTAATCGACAAAACTCAGGTACCAAGACCGGCTAGAAATACACAAAGAATGCTCAAAAACTATTTCTTCAAACATATCACAGCACCACAAACATCAAGGTGCCTAAACTTTCAAAACCCTTAAAGAGACACCATCTGTAATGAGTTTATGAGATTCATCACAAAATTTGAAGAGAAAAGATCACGTACCAAAACCAACCCACCCCTACCAAAATAGAAAATAACAATAACTAAAGGCAAAAGGAAAAAAAACCCTATAGAAGCTAAAACAATTCACAATGAACAAAGAAAAGGCATTACCATGATTGATGAAGCAGTTAGTAGTAGCAACAGATCGAGTAATGCACGGTGGATGACCAACAGTGGTAGAGTAGCACGGGCAAAGAAAGAGCAACAATGACGGAGAAAGAGTAACCCGCGATGAAAAGGGAAAAACGTGAAGATATTAGCGGGAGAATAAAAAGTATTGAAACCCTTGACAAAATATGAAAGAAGTGGGATTAATGGATCTCTTTTATTTGAGGCAGTTTTAAACCTCCCCAAATTGTGAGAAAAAAATGCTGCTAATAGAATGATATGCGAAAAAACAAAAAATCAACCCTTTTCATTAATTTTAGGTAGTTTTTAACCACCTCTTATGTAAAACCGCCTCTAATTAGCATCTTTTTTTGTAGGCCTTTTAAAACTTTGTAAGAACGACTTTAGCAAGTAAGTGCTTACATTACTAACGTCCTTGCTAGAAAAAGGGCATATGTATATACTTATGTAATAAAATACGTGTGGTCACCATGACTTTTCGCCGTGGACAATAATATAAAGTTCGAGTGTGTATGTGTGTATATGCATATCTTTATCCAAGATTCTGAATCGTTTTTAACAATGTCGTTCAGAAAATGTAAAACAGTGACAAAAATGAAATGAGGAAAACAAGGAGCCCGCAGGTTTGGTAGTACTAAATTATATGTTTTTAAAGCGTTATGAAGACAAGCTACGAATAATTCAAATTCCAATGGCCACGGTTGAGATAGGTTTTCAAAAAGACGTGAATATGAGAACATAATAAATCGCATCGTATTTTACAATGGAAAATATTAAAGTGACCTCTCAATTGTATTACGATTGTCCAAGACCCGATCCAGATAACGTGAAAAAGCCAAAAGCACTAAAGCAGTTCCAGGGCAGCTTCCCAGCAGATAAAACTAAAACCAAAAGGTACTTTCTTTCTTTTAAAATAAAACAAATCTGTTCTTTTTCTGATTGGTGCACTGCACTAACTTAGTAATATATTAATAGTTAATTATTTGTTCATTATTATAATTAAATAATCAAGTACAATAATTAATGATGTGTCTGAATGATCTAGAACATATATTATATTTAAAAAAATTTAATATTTGAGGAAGTCACTAAATTTTGTGTGTTTTACTGGTATATTAATGGCTTCCTTTTATTGTTATTATTATTTTTTTTTTGTGGTGAATATTCCTTCTTCTTTTTTTCTCTTTCATCATAGATAGGTTCTATTTAATATTGACCCTTTTAAACTATAATAGTTTTTAGAATAATGTTACATAATAAAAAAAAATTGTCAAATTTGTTTTGTAAAAAATGATGATAGTTATGAGATGAAATGAAGTAATAAATTCATTTATCCAAACAAAAAAGTATATTATATTATTTTATCATACTAATTCTGACAAGAATTTTGACTATTTAATATTTTTATAAATTTTAATATATTGGTTATGGATTAGTCCGCCATTTCATCCAATACATTCGAAATCTTTTATCATTTGAACCACCCACTTTATACGCATAGCATTATACAAAAGTCGCTCACCTTAATGTTATAGTATTATTGACGGACGATCAAATTCCCTACTATTAGTCCATCCATTTATGATATCGTTGTCATGATTACTTATAAGAACCACCATTTTGAGTTATAGGAGTTATGCTTTATTTTAGAACAATCCTTATAGCACGAAAGTTTTGACAAAAGAATCATCAACCAATCATGTTTTTCCTTATAACTATTTATGGAGAGCTTATACTTACTATCTAAAGCTACATGTTCTTCATCAAAAAATTCATACGGTTAAAATTCGTACTATTTATCTTTTCTGTTTATTATATCCACTTCACACCTTCTGCTTAGAAACCTTCAAAAATCCCAACGGCCAACCATGCTAAGAATATAGGTCAGAACAGGTTACCAAAACATAATAGAACTCCAAAGTCTGGAATAACGTTGAGTTTATAAACTATTAACTGCTCAATCAGTGAAACACGTACCATTCTGCTAACAAATTGCAGATAATTTTCCATATTTATTTTGGCCATACGATATACTTCGATCCATATATACAAATAGAACTGAGGAAAAATTGTTTTTGAACGGTGAACTTACATGTATGTCTAATTGTCTATACTCAGTGAAGGTCATCAAACAAGAAAGTAATCCCAGGCGGAAAGAGATCTGTGAGAAAGAAACAGTTAGGAGTTCTATAAGGTCATAGATTCTTAGTCGTCGTCATTAAAGATCGAAAAACTAAAAATGCCATAAAAGGAAAATAACTCGAAGAAGACTCGATGTTTCCGTTTTTCGGAGGGTCAACCAAGCCAATTAAAAAAGCACATAATATATATGAACGATTGGCTACAAATCAGAGTTCCGATTGAAGTCCAAATTAAGGGGGCAGAATTAGAATCAGCAGACGCGTGATTTCTAATCCAATTGCACCACTTTATACCCGCCGTTGAAAAGACCCAGCAACACCCTCGCTAGGCAACGCTTAGAAACAAGCTTCAAATAATTCAAATTCCAACTTGTACGATAGGTTTTCATATAGGTTGTAGGCATGAATATGAAAACAAAAATCACGTCGTATTTCACAGTGGGAAACTTCAAAATGTTCTTAACTATTAACAGATTCCCCATATCTTCTTCTGCAAGACCAATCTAGAGAACGTGAAAACTTTTAAGATAGAAGCAGCTGCAGTGTAGCTACCAGCAAATAAAATTAATAAAGAATGGCACAACTATTATGCGCTCTTTATTTTATTTTATTTTTTTTAAAAAAATCTTTTTCTTCCAAATACACAACAATTCGACAAATTGATCTACTGACAGTGTTTTTGAAAAATATAATAATTAAAAACTGAAATAATTTAGCTTTTAGGTCAACCATTGCATTAAACAAGAAATCAATCACAGACGTGAGAAAGAAAAGAATTAGGGCTACAAAAAAGAAGTCGTTAGCATAGATCCTAAACCTAAAATACAATATTACCATAAACGGAAAGCAAATGTGTTCGCATTTTGGAGGGTCAACAAAACCAATAACTAATAAGGAAGGCACACGACATGAATGATTAGCTACACTATTCACTCACAGTCGGAAGAACAAGTCCAAATGGATGCAGAAAGCAAAGGCCGTGATTGCCAACCCAACACTAACTTATTAGCACTTATCTGCTCCAACCTATAACCGTCCTTGAACAGATTTATCAGCAGCTTCGCTTGGCTTTGATTGGCAGAGCTCAAAGGAGCTCCCCTGAACCCCGCCGCACCCAACCATTCCCCCCACGACCCTCTCTCCTCCTCCTCACTCGTCCTGTATATCCGGGCCAACGACCCCGCTATCCTGGGCCCAAGAAAAACCCGCTCCACCAAAGCCCGGGCCCGGCCCTCCATCGGAAACCCAGCCTCCAGCGAGTCATAAAAAGCCGAGTAGTGGTGCAGCGAGTCCATGAACCGGCCCACAAACCCAACGTCCCCACCAACGGGCCCAACCTCCTCTTCCACCAGCGTCACAAGCACGGGCCTCAACGCCTTCGCGCCATCCAATAACGACGCAACCGAATCGGGCGCGCGGTGAGTTTGGTGCGGAAGGTTGAGCATGCAGTTGAACACCAAGGCCTCTCCGCGAACGAGCTTCAAGGCGTTGGGCCGAAACGTTTCGTCGGAGTCCAACCTGCACTGGTGAAACGAGAAGGGCTGGCCCAAGGAGGCCGCAAACGCCGTTAGTCTCCGTCCGGTCTCTTGAACGGTGGCGATTGATCTCCGTCCGGAGCCGGTCCTGCACAAAGCGGTTATGCGGAGGTGTGGGCCAGGTGGGCCGGTTTTGTTGGAGGCGAGGCCCTGCATGAGGGAGGCCCACTGGATGCCTTCCATGATGTCGAAGTCCACGATGTGGGCCCGTCTGTGGTGGGCCACAGCCTCAAGGATGGCCTGGTTGGCGGTGAAGTGGGCGAACTTGACGTAAGGGGACATGTCCTGAAGCAGTTGGAAGGCTGCGAGCGTGTCCGTTGGATGATCGTCGCGGCGGGACCCGCTCGTGCTGAAGTAATTGCAGTGCTTGTGGCGGTTGTTGTTGTTGTTGTTGTTGTTATTGTTGTTGTGCGCACCCCCTGTGCCTTCTAGCAAGCCCTGGAGGGCGTGGGTAAAATGCGCCGCGAGTCTTTCCATGTTGGTGGTGTGCGTCGTGGTGGTGGTGGTGGTGGTGGTGAGGGGAACCAACTCCTTGAGCCGAAGCAATATCACTCGAGCCAGGTCGCGGCTCTTGGTGGCGCCGGTGAGGGCCTCCGCCGCTGCCATCAACAGGTGCACCAGCCTCAGGCCCTTCATGTCGTCGTTGTCGCTTGTTGTTGCTTGTGGTGGTGGTGGTGGTGGTGGTGGTTCGTCGTCCGCGGTGGTGGTGGTGGTTGCGTCCTCGTCGTCCTCTGCGGAGGAGGCGGAGGTGGAGGGGAGGCGGTAGTCTGGGGTGAGGTGGAGGGCGGTGGCGTCGTCCATCATGGAGTCGATGAGGTGGTGGAAGTCGTCGTGGGTGGTGGCGAATGCTTCCCAGTTGACGACGGGAGAAAAGTGGTTCCAGTTGCAGGCAGGGTCGTCGTCGGAAGAGGGTGTGTTGGTGGTGGTGCTGTGTCCGGAGAAGTCTAGGTTATGGATGTCCATGTCCATGGTGATGGGCATAGTTGAGCTGAGTAAGCTGGTCATGAGAAGAGAGAGATGTGAATAGTGAAGATAGATAGAGGGGTATGTATGTGTGTTTTGTGGAAGTGATAGATAGAATAGGTGTTTGGGTGGAGATGGCGTGGAGTGAGCGAGAGATTTATAAAGGGGTTTTGGGAGTTGAAAACAGAAAGAAGAAAGGGTCGGAGCAAGAGACGAGGAGGTCCAGAGACCGATTGGCAGTGAAAATGTTATGTGGGCTTATGATTGAGATCACCCCTTGGTTCATCATTTACAATTACTAGTGCCGTTTTTCATAAAGTTTCTTTTCCTTTTTTTAATATAAACGTTTGGGTGAGTTTGGCATCAATCATTTTAAGTTAAGGTATAATATCCATGTTCAGACAATATTTATATAAGAAATATTTTCTTTATATCTTATTAATTGATATATTTTAATGTTCTATATTTATTTTTCTCCTCTTTTTTTTTATTTTTTTACTTTTTTTATAATTTTTTTTTCTAATTTTATCTCTAAATATTTGGATATTTATAATAAAAAATAATATAAATAATACTTTTTTATTTATATTGGACTTAAAAGATCACTTATTAAAAGATTATCATATCAATAGTAGGAATTTAACTCGTTTCCTAGCGAAATATGATCCATTTCTTGTCAAATGTGTCAACTCTGGTTGGCTCAATCCTATAGTTTTTGCTCTCTATGATTTCACCTCAAATATTACATCTCAATCGTCTGAGCATATAATATCTCCGTTCGATATTTGCGATGTCTACACGTCTTTTCTTTCATAAACTACTTCGTTATATCAACAATAAAAATGCTTACATCTCTTTGCATTTTTAATTTGACAAAATAAAAGATAGAAAGAAATGAATAAATTACATGTATACAAAAAAAATGAATGAATTATGTGTTTTATTATTTTAATAATGATTATTTAAAAATATGACTTAATTTATATATATTGTCAATGTAAATAAATTTTATATAAATATTCAATTATATATTATTATATCAATAAAATTGTTTGATTTAATCATCCACTATCTTAAAAATTTTACTAATATAAATATATAATTAGATGATATTATAAAATTTTTTTATATTATTAATATATACTAATTAAACTCTAAAAAATAAAATGGATAAAATCTCATTTACATCCCTCATATTTTAGACCAATTTTAACTTAATCTCAAAAGTTTTATTTTGTTCTATTTACATTTGTAATATTTTTAAAATATCTTAATCTTACTATTTTAACATTCAAATTATAAACAACAAAAAAATAATTTACCATAAATTTTTTCAATATTTTTGTAGGATATAAAAATTTTTCTTTTTAATTTAAACCCTCTTAACATTGAATTAATATTTTTCTTACTAAACCTCGTGCCCAAAAATTTTCATTTATAATTTCGATATCGCCTATCAAAAAGACAATATTGAAATGTTTTAAAAATATTAATAACATAAATAGAATAAAAAAAATTTTGAGACTAAGTTAAAATTGCTGTAAAACGTGAGGTATATAACTAAAGTTTTACCGGAACAAAATAATGGTGTGATGAAAATAGTTTATAAATAACATTATTATTTTAGAAACCACTGATTTGGGACAAAAACTATTAATTAATAATATTATGCCAAGGTAACTTTTAAATTATCCATAACCCCTAGTTTTTCTACAAGCCTGAATTTTTCATCAATATGTTGTAATTCACTCATTTCCCTTTGCCGATGTTAAAATGGTAGCTTCTAAGGGCATAGGAACCGTGAAAATGGGCTAATAGAGTAGGGAGATTAGTGTCTGAAAACCAATTTATTATCTCAAATTTATGTATATTTACAATAAAATTTGCTCTCATTTATTTTAGAAACCACTGATTTGGGACAAAAACTATTAATTAATAATATTAAGGTAACTTTTAAATTATCCATAACACCTAGTTTTTCTACAAGCCTGAATTTTTCATCAATATGTTGTAATTCACTCATTTCCCTTTGCCGATGTTAAAATGGTAGCTTCTAAGGGCATAGGAACCATGAAAATGGGCTAATAGAGTAGAGAGATTAGTGTGTGAATACAAATTTATTATCTCATATTTATGTATATTTACAATAAAATTTGCTCTCATTATCTTTGTTTAAGGCACACTTTTAAATCCTACAGAATTCATTGTGAATGTTCTAAATACCAAATATTAGATTTGTATCTATATAAAAAAATTTCAAAAGAATAAGACTCAAATCAGGGGAAGGGGAGCTCCAAACTTGGATTCGGACATTCTGACGGAGGCTAATAAGCCTGGCCATGCAATCTGCACTACAATTTCATTCACTTTAGGTGTGGGAGAAGATCACCCCATTGTCGGTCTCCATTCTTGAATGCAGCGGAAGAGAAATAAGTGGCAGCAGTTGATGAAGTAGCTAGGGTAGCGGTTCTTCCAATCAACTTGCTACCAAAAAACCTTAAAGCCCTGAGAGCGAAAAGGAAAAAAATTACCCGTTGGATTTAAATAGGGTACATTAATATTTTTGGTACAACGGAAATAGAAAATATATGGTACATTAATTTAAAATATTAATTTTAATACATTATCAATAAAAATATAAATTTAATTTAAATACACTGATAGTGTAAATAAGTTTTACACTGTTAGCCAATAGAAATAGTAGAAAGTGCTAACTCATACAAATAACCACCCATTATAATGAGGAACCCATCATAATTTCTCATTTTTCTCTCTTTCTATTAGTTGATAGTGTAAAACAAAATACATACCAATTAAACTCTAAAAATATTTTATACTATTAATTAATATATCCATTATATGAATTTTAAAGCAGTTATAATAAAAGTCAAATATTTTTAATAATGTTATATAAGATTGTATTATTATATAAATTTTTTTTATACTTGACATTATCTAAATTTAATTCTTAGCTTACTTACATTTTTATAAAGTTTTTTTATACAATATGCTCTATTTTTTAAAAAGAAATCTTATTTGTCCAAACTTTTTGGTTCAATATATACTTAACTCGCAGTCACGTTACTGTCCTGCAAACCTAATCCAAAAACCTAATCTTTTAACGGTGTATCTGGAAACCCAACTTAACGTGCTTTTAGCGAAGTGAGACCAACACTTTCTAAAAAATTGCCTCAAGACACCACAAAATGACCTTCACGGAGGCAACCTAAATGGGTTGATATCTGATCCAAAATATATAAATTTAAGTTATATCCATATACTTTCAGATTTGTGATTAGTTAACGGGCGATCCCCAAATACAAATTTTTATAATTTTTAAGTTAAGTATATTGAAAATATTTTTATGGAACTTACTTAAAATTTATTCAGTATAATAAAATATAATTAAGAAATATTTTTTTAATATTAGATTACTAAAAGATAGAATTAATTTTGGTTAAGTGTTTTGTTGTTAAAAGTTCAAACTTATAGAAAGCAAACTTTGCCATAGGCGCATTACTTTTCTTTTTTAAGTTTTAGAACTTTTAAAATTTTAATTCGTTCTTCTTCTTTTTGTTTTCTTTTTTTTTATTATTAATATACAATGAGTGCATATGACCGCTCATCCATAAGTCATAACAGTTTCCTTTTTTTAGGAAAAAAAAATATGATCAGTGTTTGAAATTCGCTAAATTTTTACTAATTTCACTTGAGCAAGTTGGACTTCTAATATCATTTTTTTTTATTCATAAGACTTAAATTGAAAATTTTACTTAAAGAGAATAAATATTAAATTACTTAAACTCTGATTAAAAATCTTTCAATTTAAATTTTATTTATCCCATTAAGTAAACTCAAACAAATTTATGATATTGAGATGACAAAAATCAAGGTATTGATGTGAGATATTAATTTGGACACTCTTTACTCCAATCAAGAAAAAGAAAAGAGAATAACGCTTCAAGGTATTAAACTCTACAAAGCCTAATTGATTTTTTTTTTTTATCGGTGTAAATATCACTTCCGCTCTTATATTTATTTGCGCGTGATTCATGAGCACTTGTCTTTGTGAGGTGATGGAGAGTGCACATCACAACTTGTCTCAAATAGTTATTACTTAGATCACTTATACTAGGTGTTTGCTAATATAGTGGGTATCTTGATCTGGCATAATATTAAATATACATATAGAATTAAATATATTTACTTATAACTTTTATTTACTTTTATTTTTTTATGGTAGCCAATATACTATCATATACGTAACTTTTAAAACAAAGTGATTAAGCTAGAGAGGACCATGACATGCCTTATCCCGCTTCCCTCCACCACTAGATACATCAAATAACACTTATATATATTTAACCGTGGATCTATATATAAAACATAAATATTAAATACTTCTTAACTGATTGGTATTTATGATCACATTAAACTTTTTAATAATTAATGACCGTATAGTTGCATAAATTTGTCAACTTTTTTTTTGGGGGGGGGGTAACATAAATTTATCAACTGATTCTCTATAAATACTCGAATTTCGATTATCAAAATATATATGATCCTAGCCTACAAAATTTAAGAGAGCCTTAAGGTATTATTTGCTTGGCTGATCTTTCTCATTAACTGATTGGAGTCCGTAAACTTAGGAGCGACAATAACTATATTTGAAGCTTGCAAAAAGCTAGCATAAGAAAGGTTAAATTTTAAGGCACAAAACTTTAAACTTTAACTAACAGTTAAAATACGATCAGCCGAGCCTCTCAAGTAATTTGTCACATTCATTGGACTAATTATTAGTAACATGTTAATTGAGGTAATAAGTAACAAGAAAAGAATTTTTGATAAAACTACTACATATAGGAAAACAACTTCTAAATAGAGATTGCATAATTTTTATATTTTTATAGTCGCATAAAAATTAATTTTATAAACAATTAAAATAAATTAGATTTGCAAAGATACCTCATAATCTCAAAAAATGCAAAAACAAAAATCTCAACTCTAGGACATGCCTCAATGCTAATGATATATGCAATCATGTGCTATTTGAATTCAAAATAAATCTAGTGTGGCATGCTATACGAAGTGTTTGTCTGGTTGAGCACTCCCCGTATATTTAATTTTTAATTGTTTGTGTTGATATTCAAGTTAAAACAACTAAATTAGTGATGGTAGGCGTGTACGAGTGTTTTCTTTCTTAAATACTAACACTCAGGCAATAATTTTTAAATAAAACTCTCACAAAAGAATTTAAAAAAAAAAAATCAACGTGGCTAGTGCCTAGTGGCTACAATAGGTTGCTATCTTTATTTATCTGTCACTCATAAAAAAAAAAAAGAATAAGTGAGAGATAAAATTATAGAGTGATAATAAATCTTAACTATTTCAATACAGACTAATTCAATTAAATGAAGTTATTTTTAATTATAATTAAAGTTATCTAATGACTTTTCTAATTCTTAAGACAAATTAAAAAAATAACTGAAAGCAATTGGTAAAGTTA
Organism: Pterocarpus macrocarpus; assembly: GCA_031439585.1. Classification (NCBI taxonomy): domain Eukaryota; kingdom Viridiplantae; phylum Streptophyta; class Magnoliopsida; order Fabales; family Fabaceae; genus Pterocarpus; species Pterocarpus macrocarpus. The sequence goes on from CM062519.1 coordinate 11,121,015, forward strand.
ATGTTCAAAAGAAAAGCTTTCCAAAAATTTTTATCAGAATGACATGATATTTTATTAACTCTTAGATGAATAAGTGAAATCATATAACAAATTATATTTTGCATAATTAACCGTATGAAACAATAATAGCAATAGAATGGCTATAGATATATGAAGATACATGCAGAGTGGCAAGGCCACTATTTTTTGACGAAAGAGTTGAAGATATACACTTTAAATTAATAGAATTAAAACTTAATTACAACTGCTCCTGCATGTGCCGATCATTATAGAGTCAGGAACTAACAGTGTGTAGACAGCGTAGTCAATTAAAGATTACGGGGCATGATAAACTATTTTAGAAGTGGGTGAGAACGAGCATAATTTGGAAAAACAAGGAGCAAAAATGCAACCAGAAAAAAAAAAAGAAGGGTTCTAGCGGGATGTAGAGGGAGATTGTGGCGAAGTTTTATTGATGAATACGTTTGTCTTCTCAAACATCACATAGAAATCATCAAAATGAAAGCTCAGCTTTGTTCAAAAGTTTAGTTTAATTTTAACCTCATACGATACATCACGAAAAAGACATGCATAAATGATAAACCTTACTATCTCATATCTCAAAGGGAAATGTTAAAAAACTTTAAACCTGTCGGCCTATCCCACTGCGTAATGGTTGGCTTGTACTATTTGATTGCGCCACGTCATCTTGACCTTCATATAGTACGTGGCACCCTCTCATTGGCTGAGATTCTCTTGGTCCTTTGTCGTCACGTTAGGAATGTCTGCTCCTACGCTATTGGTCCATGTGGACATGGGCTCCATACAACAATGAAGATACTGTTTGATTCTAATTTTGCAATATAATTCCATTGGTGGATTCATCGCTTTGTATTGGAGGCGTCGTGAAAAACCAGTGTCCCTCATCGCTATTTTAACTTCAAGAATAAAATTGGATATACACTTGGATTCGAAAATGATTGTATTTGATTAAAATCAAATAAGAAAGTTGAGAGTGTGTTTCCTCTTTTCCCTACGTACTGAGATGACCGTTTTATAGTAGAGATTTTTTATTAACAAGACGAGTTTTTAATTAAACGAAGAGCTGTGTTAGATATAGCAGATTCGTTGATGGGTACAGCTCTACTTGTTAAATGGTGATGGATCAATTAGAATGACCCTTCGCTAATAAAGATATCTGCTTAAAGATTCATTACTCGTCACTGGAAGAATAATCATAGTTTTGGTTTATAATTAATTGTGTCTACCTCTTTGGGCACACAATTTTGAGAGCTTATTCATCCCACGCCCAGAGGTGATTCATTGCATGATTCACACCTAGAATAAATAATTAAAGCCGCGAGTAGACATTATAAACCAAGTTGTCATAGTTAGATATGCGAAAATTACTTTCATTTAATTAATTAGAGATTGTGTTTATAAAAAAGATTTTTTTCGATATTTAATTATTTATTCAACAAAAGGGCTCAAAGACTCTCAATATGAGAAAAGTACAGCAGAGCAGAGAAGGGGCGTAAATAGCTCCATTAGCACGCCCGTGAATCATGATAATTTACACTTTAATGGGGTCTTGTATACGATATACATTACCTTTCTACATACCTAAAAGTTACCATACTTCCGATACTGCCAATATTATGCAAGTCTTAGTCCAAACTATTTTGATTGTAGATGTAGTTGTATGTATGCCATTAATTGGAAAGACTAATATTTTATTTGCCACACACACATAGGTCGGTTTTGCTACATAATCTATGTTCATACAATCTCAAATCGATTGGTTGTGGAGGTGCCGGTCTCGATCCTGCAACGTCGTTCTAGCTAGAAGCCGACCAAACCATTAGTGCTGCAGGAGAGTGGCTCAAGTCGATCGGTTGCATCTAATAGTTACCCTATTACTAATTCATATATATCCATTGTTATTAGAAGGGTAAACACCTGTTTATGTTTGTCCATAAGTAAACAAACACAGCCTTTTGTTCCTCATTTCAATAATGTACATCCAAATATGTAGCCTTAAAAGAGTGATGTTAGTCCGAAATGATGTACGGGAGACAAAATGATGGTGGGTTATTGATGGCGAGGAAAAGAAAAAGGGAAAGAAATGAGCAAAAGAAAAATACTGATATTTATGAGAGTTATAATAAAAAGCACTGCGAGTAGGTAACATTACTTGCCATAAGATTATGTTTCCTAACTCATCCTAGTTCTAAATTTAGAGATATCAACTTTATTAAGAAATGCCAAAAAGTTTTATTTTCTGTATGATGACCAAGACTTTCCATTCGATATATAATCCCTTTACACGCCCAATTTTAAGATTAAGAAAAGAAAACGATATCTAACAGCAATTTGTTTAAGTAAAAAGTCAAATATATATTTTAGAGACTTCAAGCATAACCAATTATGTGATTACTATTACAATTTAGTAACTTCCCAAGATATTATGTTTCCCGTGTGGTTATCACGACGGCAAACATGTGAACCAAAGAAAGCCCATAAATTATGCTGTCACTTGCAAAATAATTTCTGAAAATGACACTGATTTCTTGGGTTCAATAAAAGTTACAACCCATTTGTCATACATGGCCACGCGCACGCCATTAAATAATTGACCAAAACTCATAGGAGAGTGCTATATTTAAATAAGCAGCCCCTAATGTACTAGAGCCTAGTGGACCAATAAAGTCAACGGTTGACTTGACACGTTCGACTTATCATATGCGGCATACTATTTTAGCCATAATTGCAATGAAAGAGTTAATTAGCCCAATGGCCGGCATGTTCCTCGAAGCCAGGCAAGGAGGCAGTCCCATTTTTTTGAGGCAAGCTCCCCCTTTACGAGCCATAATCCCATTAGGTCGGCAAACAAAATCACTTGTCAGGGTTTGTTAAAATGTCACTATATTAAAGTTAACAACAAATGTATATGCATGGACTTTGGTGCAAAAGAAAGAACTATAATTCATCTCATTTTTTTCCCCAGTTATAAGGTTAGTCTCCTAACCACAAATTATGAAGCAAAGAAATATTGATTCTATTCTCGCATATGTATAAGTTTAATTGTATGGTCAACGGAACCTGCTCTAATTAGGGTCGTTAAAATGAATCAAGTCCATCAAATTAAATTATTTATTTGTTAAAATTAATTGGATTGGGTTTAAAAATATTGAGTTATTTAAATCAATTTATTTTCAATCTGATTCACTTAGTTTTGTGAGTTAAATGAATTAGGCTATCAGATAAACAATTTGGCCTATTTACTCCTTTTTTTTCTTAAAAAAAAATGATTGGAATTTGATTATGTCATGTATTGAACTTTGACACTTAGAACTTTAAATTTGAATTTCAATGTTTAGTTTGTATGAATTTTGTATATATAATTTAATTTGTAATGCGTTGAAGTTGAACTCTTGAATTTCGGACTTAAGTTTGATTATATAATATATTAAACTATGACACTTGAGACTTTATTTTTTTGAAAAAAAATGAATGAGATTTTAAATTTGGATTTAATGTTGAGTTTGTTTTTAATTTATGCAATTTAATATGTGATATGTTGAATTTGAAGTTTGAACTTAAGTTTAATTATATTTGGGGTGTAATAGTATTTAAGATTTTTAATTTAAAAAAATTGAAAAATTTAGAATTAAACGGCCAATCTATTATTAAGGTCTGCAGGCTTGCCTTAAATGAGTTGAACCGGTATAATCTTTACCCTTTAACACTTGTTATAGGTTGATCCAACTCTTTTAACTCATAGGCCTAAATAGATTGAACCTAAATGAGTCGAACCAACCCATTTAACAACTCTAGTTGTAATCTTTGTGTAGCATTGGAGGAAGTTCTTCTTAAGCTCTTTAGGGTTATACTAATAAAAATACTCCAACGCTCAAGTCAATAAGTGCGAAATATACATAGAGTTGTAATCAGAGACAAACAAAAATGAACATGTCCGGGGTTCTATATAAGAGCTCTATTCACGACCATTGAGCCCATTAACGAGGGATGATCTATTATAATTCAGGTAATAGTTCGTGGCATCAAACTCATTTTTAAAGTGGTGGTCAAAAATAGTAAGTCACAAATCCACTTAGGCCACTATAGGTAGGTTCAATAGTCTTGAATTATGAACTGATCTAGTCTTCTAGGGAAATGAGTGTTGATCCAATCTAGACTGTCAATAGGTGGTTTGTCCGGTACCTCTTCTCATTAAAATGGTTTAATACCCTTCCTACTTATCCCAATATATTTTTGACATGTGTTTAAAATATTACCATGTAAACAATGACGTGAACCTATTCACAATATTGTTATTAGACCCAAAACTATTTTTAGTTTCACAATTTTTATCTACAGTACTTATTTACAATATTAATTAATTAGTCAAATCTTAAATAGTAAATCAAAATGAAGAAGAACATATAATTAAATAAAAACAAAATTAAATTAACATGAAGGGAAGAACAACTTATCAATGTTCTAGTAAGATCGAGGTTCTTCATTCCAATTCCAACCAAGCATAAGAGAGTGGTCGAGGCCAATTTCATGAGTACTTGGCAACAAGGACAATATCTACTACTGCAATTTGTTGAACATTATCAAGGGACTTAGGATGCTAATATTTAAAAGGAGAACCACACCACCACTGACATTGATTTTAATTTCTGGTTGAGATGAACCATTGGCCTCCCCGTTAGCATTGAATTAGTGCCAATATCTCTTAATAAGGATCCATTTAATCACTGACTTTCCGTTAACCAAAATATCTGGAGTTTGGACCAAGCCCAGATCAGTGTGAAGTGTAGCACATCAAAGGACAATCAAAACATACAATAAAAAAAGAAATATATTGATTTACCATATCAGTCTTCTAGATTAATCATAAATACTTGTAGTTTAGTTTTAGGGAGTGAAAAGCATTTCGATCTATGGGCACAAAAGACTGGAAAAGGGAGGACGTAAACTAGGATCTAGGAAGAAAGACAAAGGAGAGTTTGGCTACACAATCTTCAAATTGCAAGTCTAGGGTTCTTGGCCTTTGAAGAACTAGGATATTAGGGTTGATTTGATTTTGTTTTTATTTAGCTGTATGTTTCTTTTTGTTAGTTAATTTACTGCTTTAAGATATAATTAATTAATATTACAAAGAAAAGTCTTTTGAGTAAAAATTGTAAAACTGAAAATATTTATGGGTCTAATATTAATATTGTGAAGAGTTTCATGTTATTGCTTATATGGCATAATTTTAAACATATGTTAAAAACATATTGGGACAAATAAGATGGTTTCAAACCCCTTTAATTAGAAGCGTACCAGAGAAATCACTCTGTCAATAATTTGGATGTTCACACATTTAATCCTATCAACTTTTGGAGATATCTTCACATACTGTTCATTTGTTTTAAATTCTAAAATGAATTCACCTCGATTATGTGTTTGAATATTTCTTTTTTCATTTCAGTAGGAAAACACATGGCTAAATCACTCAGAATGTACTTCAAAAACTGTATTCATACAGTGAACCAATTATAATCATCCATACAATGGGATTAGTAATTTCAGGCTTTATGGTTCTTCTTTGTCAACATCATCGTGTTACCATAATATTAGTAGTTGCCACTGCAAATTCAACGATTTCGATCATATCGTTTATAAACTCCGTCTTTTAATAGCAAATTCATTCTTAGTCACACGCATTCACTTACAAAACTATATAAATATATTTTCTTTATAATTTTTTTTTTAGAGTTTTTTGATTTTTTTTAATAGAAATCCACGGAGATTCGGATCCCCGCGGGGAATAGAGACCAGCGACGGGGATGGGAAAAAGGACAGGAGGCAAAATTCTAAATGGGGATGGAGGCGGGGGCATGTCTCCACCCCCATGGTATCCATTGCTATTCCTAGTCATATGATATACAAAAAAATATTAAATGAATCATATATTTAAAATATTGTATGAAAAATCATAATTAAAATATTAAATTATGAGATTTTCTTAAATTGTCAAATGACTTAAAGATATTAAAGGTTACACGAAAAAATGTGAGAAAGGAAAAATAAGGAATCCAAATCATTTCTAGGGTTTGTTTGGTTTAAAAACTGTTTTTTATTTTCATTTTCTGCTTTTAATTTTAATTACAAAATGGTCATAGATACATAAAAGAAAGGGCAGCATCATTCTCCTTACGCTAAAAAGCACAAGCAAGGAAAAAGGAATTGGTAAGAGACTCAGATATTTCTAATCACTCCCATCTAAAAGAAAGCTGATGACTGCCACCGACGTGAATGGCAACCGGTGAATTGGTCCCCTCGCTACCAACGCATTGATCGGTGGCTAACGCTTGGAATTTGGACCCATCTTAATGGAGTCTGATTTTTATCCTTAAATTCATCAGAATGGAAGCTCAGCCACGCATAATGGATTTCATATCGTTCAGTACTTAGCTATAAGTATTTATTTCTAAACTATAGCTATACATCCGTCAATTGGATCAATATTGAAATCATTGATGGACACACATCAGAAAATTGTAGCATAACCCAATTATGTAGTTCCATTTCCTTTCTCTAAAATGATCTCTTCGGGTTTGTGGATATCTTAAACTGGTAGTTTCAGTCATTTTTATTTTCTTTTCACAATCAAATGGCCAAAGGCTGAAAAAACACACACAAACTAACCTGGTAGTAGAACTCCCATGACATAGATCATGAAATATTAATCCCTTAACGTCAGTGGCAGGCATCTCGCACATGAAACAAGTCACCCTAAGCCAAGCTAAATTAGGTAATTCCAGAATTAAATCTTTTTACCCTGCACTGAAGAAAAAACTAATTGTAGCTAGGCATGCTAACCCTTTCATCTCTGGATACATAATAGAGTAGGTGAATAATATATACATTGATTGATTGTTTTCTTTTATTTTCCCTTGACTTCATTGGAGCCAAACTGCATGTTAAAGACATCGTTTGATTCCATGCAACAGTATTCTCATGGAATAAGACAAATTATAATGCAATTGGGGTTTAAATATTCGTTACAATAGATATTTATTATCGCTCAGTGAACATCCCCATCAGTACGACATTAATGGTGATGAAAGCATAGGGACAACACAGTATGGTTGGCACAGTTGAACAAAAATATTATTTCTTTAAAAAAAAATACAAGAGATCATCCAATGAGTTTCTGAACAAAATGTTTTCGTCAACTCTTTTGCTATAAGATATATGCTCTCGTATATACCAAGTAAGCTATGGAGATTCTCTGTCTCTTGCAAAGAGCCAAGATTGCCTAATTATTTTTAGTATAAACAGTGATTTGTACTGCAAGCTAATCACTGAATAGTAGTCTGGAATATATCCTTCACTAGCTAGTTATTAGCTAGAAGGAGGCAAAACTTGAGCCACCCACCGTGACAATTATTGTACAAACTACCACGTTTCATGCTTGATATTTCTCTTGTCTATTTCTAAGGTAATTTTGAACTCTTAAATCATCTAAGCACTACTTCGTAATCATGCCTTGGTTTATAACGCACACAGTTACCCATTTCTAAATTCTTATGATGCATATAACTCCTAAATGTTTGTACCCAGTACCGGTACTTGGGTATTTATGAGTATATACACTCAGTATGTTTGTTTTTCAAATTTTGTTATTAAATACTTTTAGCACATTTTGTCAAACATTACACTAAATAAATGTCACCTAAATATCAGTTAGTCTTTATAAAATATCAAATTTTGTAACTAAATTATTTGATTTACTTTTAAATGTAGCAAATTACTACTTCATCCTTCAAATCTTGTACCTCTTTAGATATTTTTACTTACTTGATATTTGTTGTTGTTTTAATGAAAACTTGAAGTTAGAATATTATAAAAATTACATTTATCTTATCATTTAATTACTTTATTATTTACAATTTTATATTTTTAGATAATATATCTGCTGGTACCATTTTGCAAAATTTTTGTATCCCTATACTCATAGAGTGTGTTTGTTTATACTTTTTTTGGCAAAAAAATTTACTTTTTTCACTAAAAAAAATCAGGTTTTCATATATTTAGATAATTTTTTAAAAATAATCAAATTCTTAAAGAAAAATTAATTTTCAACTTTTTTGAATAAACTGAAAGGAGTAACTTCTAAAAAAAACCAATTTTTAGCTTTTTCAGTTGCATATAAAATTTAAGTTTTATAATTATTTTTTTTCTAAAAGTTTAAACATATACACCCTTTATATATAATTGAAAAAATTGAAAATTATTTTTTTTTAGAAGCTATTCTTTTTAACTTTTTCAAAAAATTTGAAAATTAATTTTTTTTTAAGAATTTAATTATTTTTAAAAAATTACCCAAACATATGAAAATTAATTTTTTCAGTGTAAAAAGTAATTTTTTTACCAAAAAAATGTACAAACAAATACATTCATACTTTCTCAACATAGCAAAATTTGATAATTACAGCTTGCAGATCACTCAGCAACAACAACCATGTGTAAATAATATACTCAAGCTAGCTACCAAATAGGAGGTAGCAAAGCTTGATTTGCGCAGTTTGATTTGGTTTAGATTTGACAAAAAATAAATAAATTTGAATCAATCAAGTTTAATTAATTTTTTTTTTTTTTAACAAAATGAAACCAAATTGATCTGAGCAGTATTAGGTTAGTTTGATTCGGATTATTGGGTTAAAATACAAAATAAAAAATATATATTTTTTAAGTTTTTATTCTTATAATAAGTTACAATAATATAAAATTTGTTATGAAATATTTAATAATAGTGTAAAAAGATAAATTCTTTAAACAAATACAAACAAAGGAAATAGAAAATGTAAAACTTTGAAGGCTTATAAATAAATTTTTAAAAAATTTGATTGGGTATTGGGGTTGGCACAATGAGATAATCAAATTGAAAATTTATAAATTTAAAAAATTAGTTAGTTTTGCTTTAAAATAAAACAATTAACTAAACTAATTCAAACCAATTTTATTGGTTTGGTTTAAAGTTTTGAATTCTTTAGGTCAATTTAATTCAATGAACACCCCAATTGCCTGCCATACCTATAGCTGCTGTATAAAAAGTATAAACAAATTAATTGAACTTCTGAGAAACTTTCGGTCCAAGTTGGAGTGCTAATACATAACAGCATGTTTCTGCCATCAATTAGCAAATAGTAGTTATTTAATTATCAAATCATCTAGACACTATATCTTGATCATGGTTAAATTTATTAGTACACTAATTGCGTTTAGTATTATTTTTAATTTTATTGAGCTTTACGTGAAAGTAATAGCTAGATCGTATTTTAGTTTGATGTTATATTTATTTTTCAAATTATTTCTCAGTAATTATTCTTACGACTAATAATGAAACTATATTTTATAGTTATTATGTTGTGAGAAATTATTAATATCTTAAATTTTTAAAAAGAGAGATATAAAATGAGATGCTAATATAAAATATAAATATTAATTTGACACGTAATGATAATCTTTTGTTACTCAATATTAGTATGAATATACCCGTTTTTAAATTTCGAAATAGGGTCACGGTTAGGGTTAGGTATCGTGCATTATTAACTAACTGATAAACTAAATTAATCACTAATTCAACTAACACTATAAATTCATTAATTTTTTCAATTTATTTAACCACTTAAAAAATATGATATAATTAACTATTTATTCCATTTAATCAGTCGCTACTTTATGTCTCACACACACGTATATTAGCTCTTCTTAGTTAATCAAAGGTTGCACTTTCTTCACTGTGAGTATTAAAAAATTGTATACATCCAACGACATATACATTTATGCTGTTTATCTGCTATAATTTTAATGGATAGAATGTAATAAGAATTTCTCAGCACTGTTCATGAAACAACTGGCAGATCAAAGTCACACTTGTGGTTGGAAATTCCGAAACATGAACTTTAAGGGTTTGCACTTATTCAGCTCTTCACTTTTCTTATTAAACTCTCATGTTTGACAATTCACTTTGCAGCTGGGAACTCAATTATACAACTCACAACTCAATATTAAAATGGTTGTATTTTGAGAGGCAAAGTGGCTTGCCATTCTTCCTAATAATTTTACTCAAGTTCTCAAAGGAATGGGATCATCAATGATATGTAAATAAATTTTCATTTTATAGGGTGAGATTTGAGAGTTTTTCATAGTTAATTACCTTGGTAAGAACGTAATTCGGGCACTGATGATCAAGTATCCATCCCTGCAAAAATTATGTTTCTTTCTAAAATGAAAAAGGTGCCGTTGATGGCCTGTCACTACATGACAAATACGTAATTTCACTTAGTAATATCAATGTAAAACACAACTAAAAAGTATCCAATCCTTCCCAGAAACCCCACGATCTAATTTGTCATTAGTATAGTGTATAATTTTTAACATTAATTTAGAAAATTGTATAGTTTTTACCAAAATTATTATAAAAAATAAAATGATTAAGTAAGGCAATAACTTATAAGGTTATATATAATAAATAATAATTAATCTATGTTCAGTATGGCATTAGCGCCAAATGCTGCCTATTCCTCTATTCACCGAACGATATGCTTGCTTCCCCTTTTATTTCCCTTTCCCATTCTCAGTTTTATTCTGCTGGGCCTTCTTCTCAGAGGCGAGACTGCAGGCAATTAATATCATCTCCCACTATTCGAAGTTTACTTATGCTAAATCATTGTAAGGTTATGCTCATCAACGTAATTCTATAGAAGTTGATTAAAAATGTAAGTAGAAAAAGTTAAATAATTTATTTTTATACATTATCAGTATAAAAGTATTTCATATAATCATGCAAGAAATATTATACATGCTCCTAAAATATTCTTATAACAATCCTCTTAATTACTAAATATAAAAAAATATTGAATATTTTGTAAATATATTTATTATCTCAACAACATAAAACACATTGATCATTTTCCTTGTTTAGAAATTAGGGGGATAATTAGAAGGATATATCATTATTCAATCATACAATTGTCTATTACACATTAACAATAATATTTAACTTTTATAATTATTATCTCAAAAGTTATACATATAACTACATATAATTAGCTAATAATATAAAACTCTTTACGATAAGAGTGTATATCAAAATTAATTTCAAGGTTAAAAATGAAATCTAATGATGTCATTGATTAGAACATCATCATAGCCCCTAGATTATTAAAAAGGTTAAGAAACCAAGAAAGGGGTTGTGAGAACTACTTAATTGTCTTGTTTAATGGGAAAGAATCAACAATTATTTTATTTAAACTTGAAAATAATTGAATTGAAGTTTTTTTTTTTTTTTTTGAAAGCATCATTTAACTCATTACTCATTTACTCTTTTGTTGGATGAACCGTTGGGCCTGTACCCAACAAAAGTTGTCTCCCGGGGATGGCGCTTGCGCAATACCTCCTCCAACCCTGCTACTTGTAGTCACTTCTAATTTTTGTTATGAGAAATAAAAAATGTGATCGGATTTTTCTTTGCCAGAACAGGCGCTTTTTTGTTTTTGACTCAAATTTTATTTGTCCAAAAAAAAAAAACTTGAATATACTATGAACAGGCTTTGCAGTGGCAATGGATATGTGTTACATAGTATATGTGAGCGCGTATTATCATAGCTTCTTATGAGGGAATGTGGTCGCAAACTGGATGAGAAACTTCACGGCTCTTTATTTACTCAATCCCTCCCTTCTCTCCTAATAGTCCTTATAGTAGCATCCAAGTATTAAAAAGACCTTTCCCACCAAAAGATTTGAATTCAATATTTCATCTAATTTAATCAAGAAGACAGGCGAAAACAGCACCCAAGCTTCTATACATGTAAAATTCATTGGGGTTTAATGTAGCACATGTTAATCCCAACTCTTTTTTTTTTTTTTGTTAATTTGATAAATAAATACCCATGTTTAAATCAAAATGAGACTTATTAAAGAACTTAAATTGCATTCTCAATATTTGGTCCATTATTCGTTCATCCAATATTTGCATTAGCATTATTCAATGCCAATACTTGATTAGTTCAAGTCGTTTAATACTTTTTTTTTATAAGTATGATCTTGAGCCGAAATCTTATAAATGAAAAAAAAAATTACATTAAAAAAGCTTTATCCTTATAGTGAAAACCCTGCTCAAGCCAAACTAATTGGTATCCAATGCACTTCAAGTACTAGTTGTTCCGACCAGTCGTTTTTTTGGTTGTCAAATACTAGTTGTCTAAATAAAAAATATTTGCTCGATGGCCTAATTCAAAGTAATGAACTATAGCGCTTGTATTTACGCTGCCCAGTGCCCACATACTGACATACATATGATTTGTACAATAATTAAACAAAATGTGAAATTCTCCTATTAAAATTAACATATAAGTCAAGCTAATTTTAGTCTTAAAGTTCAAATTCATTAAAACTTATCTATCAAAGTTTTTCTTTTAATAATTTTTTTGAATTTTAAAAAATATATACATGAATATATCTAATATTTCTAATGCACTCAATATTTTTTTCCATATATACTTCACAGTTCACACTTTATCATAAGACAATAGCTATATGAAACTCTTTTGAGTTTGTTAATGAGTGTTCTAAAGGCAGTTGTTAACAAATAGTATTAACTATTAAATGCATGTAATTATCCAAAGAAAAAATACTTTATCCAAAGCATAATAAAAAACAAATGCAAAAGTAAAAACAGAAGCAGAAAGGTTGTAAGGTTTTTTAAATGTGTCAGATATAAAAATATTTTTTTAAAAAAATTATTATTTTAAGGCAAGAAAATTTACTTATCAAAAAATATGTTTGGATTAAAAAAATATTTTTTGTACATAGTAAAATTTTTTTGAAAATTCATAATTACTTTATATTCTTTTTTAAGAAATAAAATTAAATATATAATCCATAAAAATTGCATTAAAGTTAATAAAAAATTGTTTTGATAAAGTCATAAGTTCACATAAGATTGTATATGTCACCATTTTGAAAAATATTAACGACAGTTTCAAAAACAATTGATTCTGTGAAGAGTATTCCTATCTCAAACTATACGTGCTCCTAACACAATGTAAAGACCCAATGGCGTCGACAACATGGATGTTTTTCGAGTTAATCAACACTAATTGAAAGCTCTGACCAGAAAAAAAAACCACAAACTCATTTTAATTATTGACATATTGGAAAACAAAGCTCATTGCTAGCTTTTCAACGGGATATCACTACAGTGACATGTCTAGAGCATACAGTATGACTATCCTACTCCACACAGAAATTGTATCTTCCGAGTTTGGAGGCACATGGAGAAGGAATTTATTAGAATGAATTATGGGGCCGTTTGGTAGAGGGTTTAGAATAGGATTTAAGAATCCCATGTAGATATCTTTTATGTTTGCATGAGTTTTGGAAAAATATTAAGGGAATGTTACGTTGATTGATTGGCGAATATTAAAATATTAAATCTCACACGGGATTATAACATTCCCATAGCGTGGAATATTTTTCTATGTAAAGACCAAATTACCTCTGCTACCCATCACCGCTACCCTCCACTACCGCCCCATCGCCAAATCGCCATCGACCGTAGTCGGACCACCGCGGTAGCCGCTGACCATGAACCACCGCGATTCTGCTAACCACCATCGGCACCGGACCAACATCGATCGCCGTTGGACCATCGTCATTCTTGCCGCCAACCGCCACCGTGAACCGCCACCGTGAACCACCAAACCATGGCCAAACCGCCGATCGCCGCTAACCACCGTTTCTTGCAGACCACCATTAGCCGCTGTTGAACCACCATCAACCGCTATCGAACCACCATTGTTTGCCGTCGGACCACCATCGCGCCGCTTAGAACCACCGTCGTTCTTGCCGTCGGACCGCCATCACCGTGGCCGGTTCGCCATCAACCACCGCCGGACCACCACCGATCGTCACCGGACCACCGCAGACCGCACCAGACCACCACCAACCACCGTCAAATCGTCGGTGTCTACCGCTGGACCACCACCAACCACCGCGGGCCACCACTAGACCACCATCGACCACCGCGAGCCACCGTCAACCACCGCCAGACCATCACCGCTTTCTTCGGATTTGTCGGTATTTTTGGAAATGAGCAAAATTTTCCTGAGATTTTAATCCGTCTACCAAACGCCTCAAAGTATATATGCCTGGAAAAACTATTCTCGGGAATAATATTCCTAGGATTAAGATTCCCAGGAATGAAAATTAAAACCCCCTACCAAACGCCCCCTATGGGAGATGAGAACGAGGGAAAAACAATAAAAGCTAAAAGACCCATCAAAAACTTCTACGTCATCAACCAATCATATGATATATTATCACTATGTATAACTTTTAAGAAAGCGACCGTAAAAGGAAAACAAGTTACAACTCTTCGTAATCTACCGTAAAATTTGCACTTTTTTTTTGGGTCGGAGTAAGGGGAGGGGATTTGGGGGGAGGGGGGTTCGGAGGTTCGAAGAATCGAACATTGATGCAGCTCCTCAGAGGCCAAATTCTCAACCACCAGCCTCGGTGAATTGTACATTGCACCAACATAGGAATTTATAAGCCCAACAAAATAAACGATTTAACCCACAGGAGTCGAGAATAACAGCGAAAATGACAATAAATTACGACCGGAAAAAAAGTGACAATAGATCGGAAACATACAGTATTCCCAGTACATTAACTCCTGCTAATGTCTTAAACAGTATTCCCTCTGGAAGCTGCTTTCACCAATATCAGAAACATACAGAGATGTCTCAAATTAAATTACCAGTACATGAGTGGCCCACCCAAAATCGAAAAAAGTTATTGGGCTGCAGTCAAATCAAGGCAAGCGAGAAACGAATTATGTTGACCCAAAAAGAAAAAGGAAAAAAAATGTATGAATTAGGCTCTCAGCCTCCATAAAGGCAAAGGAGAACCAAATGCGGGCATATACTAAGTAAAGAGTATATGGAACTGGCCGACAAAAACAGAGGCCTATTCCAGCAAGCTTTTGTTAGAAACAGACACCAAGGCAGAAGCTACAACAAATTCCCCCATATTTCAGTGTAAGGCTTTAAGCATATTCATAGAGCATTAGAAAGTTTAGACCGTGTCATTGCCCCCACCCAACTCAAACTATTCTACTTATCTACAATGGAGCCAAGTCCATCAAAAGAAAAGATCCGGCAACTTTATCCATCAAAATCTTTCGTTGCAAACTGGATTTGCCACTTCAAAACTACCAAGTTACCCGAAATAGGAGCTCATGTACAGCCTCGCCCCAATTTCAAGGGGTCCATCATCACCACCAACAGCATGAAGTGCCACTGGAATTGTTGAAAGAAGACGTACAGTGAGAGGGAAAACTGCAGGGTCAATTTCGGTCTCTGAATTGTTCACTGTATCACATCCATTAGAACAGTCCACTGCAACTTTCAGGTCATATGGACAAACGAGGAAAGCAACTTCTTCAAATGGCCTCCATTTATTACCACTACCCTTCCTAAATGCACGTCTATTAGTGGACATGCTAAGCACCAAAGATGACGTTGCTTCAAGCCACTCCACAGACAATCCTTCAACTTCATCATAATAAATGCGTTGCTCAATCTGAACATGAGAGGTACACATAAGAAGAATCGAGGCATATTCAACAGACAAGCATCACATAAATTGCACAATAAACTCCAATAAGAATATATTCTTAGACAATTCTTTTTTCTTTTTTAAAATGAAATTCATGGACATTTAGAACATGCAAATTCTAAGTTTAGCGTCTAAGGCATTATTTAAGTCTACATCAATGTTCCAGATCTTGGTCCTTTAGGTGTCTCCAAAGACAAACATTTTACTCTTATTTGTCAAATGGAAAAAGGGACGTGCATGTCAAGACACTAGGTTAGACAATTAGATCAAAATGTTCTTGCAATTAATTAATTCTTCTGGGATATGATACGCTTCCAGATAAGCCCCAGGTAAAATTGAACAACTTAAGGTGCTTTTTCCAATTGTCTCAAAATAAATTACTCTCAGAAATTGGAATTTTTTTCCCCATTTACAGAGCATGTAATGTTACACATTACAACCAAACTCTTAATAATAAACTTTGAAAAGTTGTTATGTTATCATTGGCTAATACCCCCCCCCCAAAAAAAAAACACACACACACACACACCCACCAAAAAAAAAAGGCTTGTCTTCAACAAGCATGGACACCAGACACTGACAAATAAGCCTTCTCTTACTCCAGTAATGTGCTGGAAGCGATTCCATTTAAAAAATAAAATTAAAAAAAATAAAAAAGGGAAAGAAACACATTGATACCTCTACCCTTTTTGGAAAAAATAAGAAATGCATGCAATTAGTAGTTACTTATACAGCCCACCTCTTATAATAACAAAAATATGAAAATTATATGCTACAGTTGGCTGCTAAGAGAAAAATTGTTAATCTTTAGCAATCGATGAGACTATACAAATATAATCCCTTCAGTTATCCTAGTGATCATCTAATAGCTGTTCCACCACAATAAACATTTTTATTGGCACCACTGCTTCTTTATGTGCAGTCTAGAGATAAATACAGAGTTGCAAGTTACTTACAGCTAGCTTTTGAATATAAATTGACATGAATCTTGGGCCTAGTCCCAATACTCTTGCTTCTGACAATAAGACCTGCAGAATAGAAGATAAGCTGGTTACAGACTTACAGTGAGGAAGAAAGTATTCAAAAACCAAGCCTAGGCATAGAACACAGCAAGAACAATGAAAAGCTTCTCAATATAACAAACAAGAGTTTCAAACATAACAGAACTGACTTTCTTCACCAATATAAAATTAGTTTATGAAATGGTTGTAAAGAATTATACCTAAAAATCATCTTATTACAATAAGAAATCTTGAAGACATAAATGACATTACAAAACTGCCTAGGACTACATCACAAAAATTTCCTAGTATCAAATCACTTCTTGACATTAGCTGGTCACACAATGTCTTTATGATAAAAAAAGGCACTCAATTCATTTCCAAGTTACTTCACATCCCAAAGTCAAAGACAAACTAAAATTACAACCATGCCATTTTTCACAAGCACAAATAGAAAGAATGTGAAATTCAAAGGAATGCTTAATACCAATCAAATGTCACTATGATAAAGACAGAACAGTATGAAGCAGAAAGCAATCTTCAGATAGCAAAGTCCTAATCATTCTCAATTTAGCAAGCAATAAATCTGGTTCTCAGCTGCAATAAGCTTCATATAGTAATAAAAATGATCAAATAATCTAGAATCGCAAGAGATAACAAGGATGGAAAAGTAACAGAATGATTCAGAAAGACATACCTCCTTCTTCAAGAGATACCACATGTAAAGTTTATCGCATGCATCCTTAACATTTCTACTTGCTAGCTTTCTCTCATTGCAATAAGCAGCAACATCTGCAAGTATTTCCATGGATGGAACTCCATGCTTCAAAGCTGCAGCTGATAGTGCTTTCCTACCTTCCACAGATTCTGCAGCATTTTTGTCGAAGTTGATACCTGTGAAACACCTTTGCATTTCCCGTCCCTTGTTAAGCAGTAATGCCTTCTGATGCTCCAGATATGATTCCTCAGCCTCCAAAGCAGCAAGTAGTGTCCGATGAACAATAATATCAGGATACCGTCGTAGAGGTGAGGTAAAATGAGTGTAAAAAGGGACAGCCAATGCATAATGACCCCATTCGTGCTCCTTTTCCCTTAATTCTCCGCTGCAGAAGTAAGATGCCAACTGCATTGGTTTTGTAGCATAGGAGATAAGAATATCAAAAAGCAGAGAGTCATCCTTGAGCTTTTCCCTGATCAGCTCTAATGACCGATGGAACTGACCAGATGAAGATGGATCCAATTTTAAACCATGTTTCTGACAAAATGCCACAAACTCTCTCAGTTTTCGTATATTAGGTTCAGGATGCCTTCGCAATAATGCATTATCAGGATAAGCTCTACATATGACTTCAGCAGCTGTTGTATTGGCCAAAAGCATAAATTCCTCGACAAGAAAATTTGATTCTTTTTGTTCAGAAAGTATACTGTCATAAGGAATTCCATCGTCATCAAACAGGAAAACAACTTTAGGGTTGTCAAGCATTAGAGCCCCATCCTTTAACCTCTTATGTTTCAAAACATTTGAAATTTCATACAGGCTCTTCACAGATGTAATAACGTCAGGCCATCCAAATTGCCCATGCACCTTTGGGCAGCTATCTCCTAAGATGTTTGAACTTTCAAAATCAATAGCCCCATCAATAATGTGCTGAGCAAGTTCATATGAAAGTTTACAACAAGACTGGATAACAGTACGACAAATCCAACGGTTTACAACATCCCCAGCAAGATTTATGTCCAGAAGCATAGAAATTGCAACTCGATCCACTCCAGGATTAAGTGAACCTATATTCTCTGAAAATAATGCAGGTAACACCGGTAACCTTTTTTGCAACATATAGACACTTGTTGACCTAAACTGAGCCTCACTGTCTAAAGCAGTGTCTGGTAAGACAAAGTATGATACATCAGCAATGTGGACACCTACTCTACAATTTCCATTAGGTAACTTTTCAATTGACAGTGCATCATCCAGATCAGTGGCGGTTGAAGGATCAATAGTAAATATGCACAAATTTCTAAGATCAACTCTACCATGCAATTCCTTTGGCGGCACCTCCCATGGAAAACATGGTAGGCAAGACACAGCTTCAGGTGAAAATTCAGACACACAAATTGCATTCTGAAATAAAATTGCATCTAAATGTGTCTGAACCTCACTACCTCGTCCAAAAACACGCAAGACGCGAGCTTGGGGAGAAAGACTGTCTTCCACCCATTCATCAATTTGTGCTGCTACCAGATCCATTTCAATTGTCACATCCCCACTTTGCAATCTTTTCTTAATGCACTTTGGCAAATCTCTAACAAAAAGAATCATTTTAGGAAACTTAGGATCGATTGGTGTCAGCTGAATGTACTCATGATCAGAACCCAGATTCTTATTCTTCTTTGCATCTCTTCTGCTTAGGCCCTTGACAGAAATCCACTGCTTCACATTGAGATGACCAACAATACGCTCTCGACGCAGAGACCTCTCAGTTATAGCAACCACCTTGCCAGTTGGTCTTTTAGAAGGGAAAGAATTAACTAAGAAACACATCTTTTCCACTGCATTAATTACTTCACTCTGTTGGCCACAAGAACTTATATGTAATGATTCAAAAGCAGCACTGTTCTGTCCATCAAAACTATCATCGGCAGGTCTAAGTGGATCTAAATGGGAAATTGGACCCAGGGAACCACTATCCTCATGGAAGTATTTCTTTTCAGGAAAATGACAACTTCTATAAGGGTTGGGATTTTGATCACTATCTTCCTGGTTTTGACCAGGGAAGAAGCTTCTGCAATGGGCAGACTCATAAGTGGTATCTACCTCACCTTTTCCTTTATAGATATTACCAGCCACTTCATCATCTTCTGTGAGTAGGTTACAATCTTCCAGTGTTGCATTATTGTTGCAAGTTCTGTTAGATCCTTTCATTTTTGTCCACAATGAGAAAGGATCTATTTTAACTGCAACAATGTCACCTTCTACCTACACAGAACAATCGTCAGACACATCTTCCAGCTAGGTGTACAAGGCATAATGAGGCACATTTTTGTTACGGCATCAACTACCGAAGTAGCACTGCAGCTCCATCTCAAAGCCATGCCATATTATAAATGAAAGATTTCATTGTTGATGAGAGAAAGTAAACAGCCATGACAATGAGCCAAACTCGTTAATTTATAATAATGTATTTTTATAAGTCAATATAAATATTTTACAAAGCTTTATTAATGTGTTACTGTTATTCATAACCATCTTGCTCCCATTACATAAATTTTCTGGGTGCTTCACTGTCCGTACACAAGCCCCTGCTAAAGGCCCAAGTAGACTTTATAATGAATAGACATCTAAAGTGGAATATATGATAAAATCAAATTCCAGACTTACAGCTCTATTCTGGGCAGGAATTCCACTAATGAGAACATCTGTTGGCACACCATCAATTTTGCAGTAGGCCTACATGTACAGAAAAATTGCAATAATCATATTAATACATTATAAGTAGTAGGAAGCATGAACTGAATTAGCTAAGAGATAGATGTTAGAAACCTCGAGTCTGTTGTGAGCATTGACACGAAAGAGAGCTTTAAAAACATCACCCTTCTGCAAAACAAAATAAAGCAAGAAAGCAAGTAAGCAAAGTTCATTCCATAGTAATAGTAGAATCTTAATATTTCCAGTTTATGTGCATTAAACTAGTACAGTACTAAGCACTAAACCTCTAATGCCTTCTCAACAGCCTCCATAGACCAGTGTGGACTAAAATAATATCTCTGGGCACAAAACCCTAACTGACCGGAAGGGACTGAGTCTTTGTTCCTACAGGTCCCTGAATCATGCGTTTGCATATCAACAGGTTGCTGCACTTGCTCACTGATATGCATTGGGGGCATTGAATTCAAAACAAAAGCGGCATCAGATTGATCGCTAGGGGGAGGAACATTGTCTTCTTGCTGCTTCAAGGACGCAGTCGTGGGAGTAGGTGCTGTGCTCTCGCCCAAGCACTCCGAAGAAGGCACCCCACAGATCTCATTCACTGAATACAATATGTTATCATAATGTGAAAATTGTGAGGGTCAGTGAAGAAAGGAGGGGAAAAAAAAGGAGAGAAGACAGAAAGAACAGCATATGTTGTTTCTGCATCAAGTGCAGCTTCACAAGCTCA
This sequence comes from Pterocarpus macrocarpus, assembly GCA_031439585.1. NCBI lineage: Eukaryota > Viridiplantae > Streptophyta > Magnoliopsida > Fabales > Fabaceae > Pterocarpus > Pterocarpus macrocarpus. Next base: position 11,141,839 of record CM062519.1, read on the forward strand.
AGTGTACACGGTTCTTAAATTTTATGGCATAAGAAAGAAACTACATGCTCCATTTTGATTTTATGTTTTCTAGGGGGGGGAAAAAAGGCCAAACCTATCGAGCTATAATTAATGAAATCAAAGATTGCAAGAAGGAAAATTGAAGCAGATAGAGAAGGGAAAGGGGTACCTGAGGAGGAGGCGGAGGAGGTAGGGTTTTGTTTAGAACGACGATTGGAACGTCGTTTCTTCTTCTTCTCCTTCTCCCCACTATTATTATCAAAGCCCTCAACCACGGATGGTTCAGTCGCGGCTCTCATAGTTGCTCCCGGAAAAAACAAAAAATTATCAAGAAATCGAAAACGAATAAATCTAAGAAAAGAACCCTAAGTAAAGAAGAGAAAATCTTCCGATACTTGGAGAACAAAAATATATAGCTCGGAAGAAGAATAAGCAAAGAAAGAGAGAAAATACTGTAATTAATGAAAGAGGAAAAGGTAAAAAAAAAAAAAAATGAAAAGATATAAGAGGAAGGAAGGTATAGGGAGAGTTTGGATTGGGAAACAAGGGAAATTAGGATGTTAGATTAGAATTTAGAGCGCAGCAAGTTACAACTTAGAAGGAGGAAACAAAGAATAAATGTGAAAAAGAAGGCAAGGAAGAGGAGGTGGAAAGGGAAGGGACCTTATCATTGGTCGGCGGGGACATTGGCGCCGACTATCCATTTCTTTCCCTCCTAACTTGTTCCCTTTTTTTTTTCTGCTTTTTTTTACCCCTTCTTTTTCTTTTCACTTTTCTTCCTCCTATAATCAATCTTATATCCTATCTTTTTTGAGCTGACCTACCTCTTGTTTCTCTTTTTCTTTTTCTTTAATTTTAAAAAATAATTTCTTTGAGGATAGACGGCAGAACTATGATTTTTAGATTTTATACTTCAATAATCTATTCGCGTCGTTTCTACCAAAGACAGGCCACTGATTTGGCAGGTTGGTAACAAAATTAAGAAAACTTTAAAAGAAAAAAATCACAGAAATTGGTTCACTTTATCGACTTGATTAAAAGATTGGAGTTTTTTTAAAGTTTTATCCGGTTTAAATTGATTTTTTTTTTTTAGATAGTTTTAGTCGATTCCGGGAGTTTTGATCAAATTTTAAACTAATTTAACTTAATTTAAGGTTGGTGTGTTCTATCGTGCACACAACCTGAGTCAGCCAAATATATTGCATCACACATGATGTGCATCTAACGGATATGATGGGATAGCGTATTTCTATCTCACCTACCTATGATTCACCATAAAACTTCTATCTCTGTCTCCTAACCCCATCTCCTCCCTACCTTCGCTTCTCAATTATCACGCATACACACCTTCTCTCTCTTTCTCTTTACCTTCGACTCCATCATCTCCATTGCCTATCGGCGCCACCCACTGCCACCATCGACCACCGCCTTGCCCCCAGCTACACAATCTAGAAAGAGTGGTCCACCCACCTTGTCCCAAATAATATTCACTCATTTTCTTTTCTTTTTTTTTTTTTTCATTCAGTGCAACAATTTCACTCAAATGGTATTTGAACTCTCTACTTAGGCACGTCACTTTTGTAGTTTTAATTTGACATACTAAGCACTAGAAATGACCCACAACCACCATTGTTGACCCCCGAAGCCACCGACCAAAGCCACCATATTTCGTGTTTATAGATTTTGCTTGTCATTAAGTTTTTATTTGAAGAAAGAAATGTTCTGGTTCAAACATAAAGGTGTATTATTCTTTCATATAAAATTTTGCATTTTATAGTGATAAAGCTTTTGATTCCAAGGTTGCTTTGTTATAAACGTGTTCAAGCGAGGTGCATTCTATACCGAAGTGAGAGAAAAGAAAGGGTGTGAAATGTCGATGGGAACCTGGGATGTTGATGTCTCTGTTGGGGCGCTGTCTAGTGGGCCCAAAGGACAAGGGCAATAGCAGGCGATGACATGGGTGGCGGAGTTGGAGGCAGAGGAGAGAGCGGGATGGGTGAAGCGAGAGTTTGGGGAAGAAAAAGAAGTTTTAAAGTGGATTATATGTGTTTAGTGTATCAATACACTATTTTCTGTTAGCCGTCAAACGGGGCAGCGCGTGATGCTCCTTTCCTTATTTGTCGAAGTGCATCTTAGACGATGGCTTGAAAGTTTTCAAACATTCACCTAGAAATCGATGATTTTTTTCCCCCAAAACCATTAAATTTGCCCAAATAATTTTACAACAATTGTGGCTGTGGGCATGGAGGGTGCAAGATGAATGAGCGAAAGGCAGAGTTGGGGAGGGGGAGGAGGTATTCTTTCATCTTCTATGGAGTAAAAATTTTTTAATAAAATTTTTTAATCCATAAAATAATTTTAACCCTTAATTTTGGAGATAAAAAAAATAAATAATAAAAAATAATTTAAAAATGGATAAATATCGTGAAATAAGAAAAAATTCCCTAATCGACAAAATAAGAATTTTCCGAGGGGGAGGGATCAGTGTCTTTGGGATGCATAGATGTAGGCATCTAGCGACACGTGTTTTTTGTGTTGGGTGAATTGCGCTGGCGGAGGGTATGGTTCGTACCATTTCGTTCAGATTCAGTTAGAAGTTATAACAGATATATACCCATATGAAATAGGAAATACGAAATGTGAAATGACCGCAGTACTAGCATAAACAAACGTGTAAATGAAATAATTAAAAATTAATTTTGATTCACTACTAATGTAAAGTGTTTTATAGTCTTAACTAACTATATATTATAATATCTGTGGAGTTAAATATTTTTAATAATGTAATAATTTATTATTAAATAACTGTTAAAAATCTTTTATATTTAACCTTTTATTAAAATTAATTTTAAATAATTAATCCCCCTGTTCGCGTCTTATGTATAACTTGATTAAGAGACCAGGCATTTTGTCCATGATTTGCCCTTTATTTTTTCTTGTGTGTGTGGGTATGAATATTCTTTACTTTTGTCCTACTGCAGAATTTGATCAACATCCATAGCCTCTAGGTCTTAATTGTTCAGTGGTGTTGTGAATTGAAGTTTGAAAAAAAATTGACTAACTGAATATTATTATGTATACTTAACAATTATTATCTTCGTCTTAAAATAATTATCCAATTTTAAATATACACATAAATTAAAAAATAATTGAAAAAGCTTTAATATTAAAGAAATTTAGGTACATTTTATAAAATCATCCTTACTTAACTTTCTTTCTTCCTTAATTATCTTTTTTCATTTACACTCTCTCCTCTATTTAATATTGATATATTTGAGCAAAAATAATTAATATTATCTAAATTTTCTAAATATTTAATTTTTATAGGCAAATAAAATTTTAAAAGTGAACAATTATTTTAAGATGCAGGTAGTATGCATTTTATTTTATAATTTTTAAAATTTAAAGGGATATCATATACTCATTTGTCTCCAATTGTTAATTTTAAAATTTAATATGGTACTATTTACATTTTTTTTAAATTATTAGTATAAAAAATTTATTAGATTCTAATTAATCTAATTGGAGTCAAGTGTATATATTATAGAGATAAAACTATCATAACATTGAATTATTTTTGAATTACTTAAACTTGAAACACTAATTAATGGGAATAAGTGTTAAATTACTTAAACTAACTAAGTGTTTACAAAACATTGTAAACAAAAGGATTAATCTTCATCCTCTGCTACAACATTGCAGTCTCCATTGTAGAGACAACACTTAAGTTACATTTGATATATTACCTAATAAAATTACTAGCAATCTAGAGTATTACATAGAAAGATTATCACTTTTTAAATTAATGATAATACTATAATATAGTATTTGGTATACATAAGTAATTTAACTAATAACTCACATTACCTAGGTTAATGCACACAAAAAAATTATTACGTAATATATGTCTTTTATTATTATTATTATAATAATAATAATAATAATAAAAATATTACTACATGAGTAATAATCCACATAAACACCCATAGGGGACTATCCACATTGCCATTACCAAGGCAACGTATATTGTTTTGGAATATTGATTTGCCAATAAAGAAATTCAACCAAACAAAATAATGTTGTGTGCCCAAATAATTTAAAGTTATATTACCAATAATCCAAATAGATTATTCCATACTAAATATCCTCTTAAAGGCATATTTGACATACTATACCAAGTAGAGTTGTCAAATACAACTTGATGTTGGATTTTGTTGGCCTACTTCTTCACTTAAAGAAAGTTTAAATTACAAAAAATATGTTGCTAAAAGTAAAAAATTATCATTTCACCTTTATAACAAGTAAAACTGCTAAATCTAATTACTGAAAAAAAAAATATTTTTGTCAATTGATTTTTCATATTGACTATACGACAATAATAAGACTATTCTTTTTTTAAAATTTATTTTTAATTATTTTAAAATATATTTATTACATTTAAAAAATTAGTAGATTAGCCTAATATTAAGCCTGTGGCCCAAATAACATTAGGCCAGGCTCGCAAAATACTAGCTTGAAATTATTTTAACCCGATCAAATCCGACCCAAAAAATGGCCTAACCCAAATGGACCAACCTGACCATTTTGACAACTCTAATACCAAGTAAGATAGAATAAATTAATATAATATATTATAATTTGTCAACGAATATTAGCTCATTTTATCGATTTTCCACTCATGCATCACTTGAGTTTGATTTATCGATGACCCTATTGGTGAGCGATCTGCAAGTGTTCGATGAATCCGGATACACGACTTAACTTTGGTATAAAGCAAGCCTTCTTTGCAATATAAATTTTTTATTATCAAATAATAATAATAAATTTATCAATTGTTTGATATAAATAATATATTGTATAAAGTGTAAACTCATTAATTAAGTACTCATATATCAAAATAATTAATAACTTAATCAAGTATAGGGAGATAGGATTAGGCCTAATTAGCTTTTAAAGTAAAAAGTCACTTTTATTATTTATTTTTTATTATTTAAAATAAAAATAATTATAAAATAAATAATAATAAATAAAAAATATAAATAAATAATTATTTTTCATAAAAATTCAATAACAAATAAATATTTAATGTAAATAATGATTATATATAATTAAAATGTTAAAAATTATATTTAATAAATAAATATTTCAATTGTAATATTTAATTTTTAATTCAATTAATTAGTAATAAATATTGCAATACATTTTCTTTTTAATATTACGTTGAAAACTACAAATGAAAAAATATCAAAATATATGAGAAAAAGAGAATATAATATACTTGCTAATTCTTGTATATTGTAAAACAAAATATATTAAAAAATATTTAAATAAATAATAAATAATAAATAAATTTAATATAAATTCCAATTTTGTATAATAAAAATTAAGAAGTATTTATAATAATTATAACTAAATAATAATAAATACTTAAATAAAAATAATTACTTTTAAATTTATGATTATATAATTATCAAGATTTATTATTTTATTATAATTTTATTTTATTAAATTTTTACTCATTATTAGAATTAGCGAAAGGTTTATATTACATAATATAGGATCATACCAAACATTATATAATATTAAAATTTTAACAAATTTTATATTATTAAATATTATACTATCACATCTTATTCTACTCTACATCCTAAATGAACCCCAGTAGAAGTAATGAATGAACCCAGTAGAAGTAATGAACTCATGCGCATGCTAGATTGGCCATTGGTAAGTTCTTCACAACTTTGAACTAGCTCTAGAATAGGGCTATGTTTATAGGGAAGTGACAGAATAGAATCAAATTACCTGATCTTAATCAAAATAATTTGTTTTAAGCTAATTAAAATCAAATTACCTGATCCTAATATTTAACGTAATCAAATATAGAATTAAATTACCCCAATCTTAATCAAAATAATTTGTTTTAGCAAGTTAAAATAAAATTGCAATTATACCAAATTAACTTAGTTAAATATAATTAATTAATTTATTTTCATTTCAAATTCAAATGAAATTAGTTAACGCATGGATACTGCTACTATGTACTGTGCCAACGGATCACTTTTTGGCGCTGATCACCAGAGAGAATGAGAATGTGAATCACACGACACCGTTTATGCGGAAAAATGTTCCTATCAACGATGCCTTCGGCGTAATTGTTGTTACATTAGGTTTATATTAACTTTTAGACAAAAAAAAAAAAATGCACATTTTATTTTTTTGAAAAAAACAATTACGGTGTTTAACTTGTGCAAGTTTGGAAGTCGTACTCTTGTGGATGATTAAAATTGTCTTATCAGCCAACCTCTTTATTTTTTAATTTTTGACATGCATTAGCCAACCTAAAAATTGTACATAAAATCAAATAACCATCTGAATCACCAATGTTAACCCTGGTAGCATGTTAGCTTAACTTTTGAAAAGTATAAGTAAATTTTTTCCTTGTAATTTTTGCACAATCTTTTAGTTTTGAGATTCTAAAAATTAAACCAAGGATCGTACACGTTTAGTTACGTTGCTTTTAGGGACAAAGTCACAACGTCCCGTAACTTGTGCTAATTTATTTCTTGTTTGATTGATAATTTCATATACTCACCTCCCCAAGGCGCCATACAATACAATATTCTCATGGCAATAATGAAATTGCCATCAACATCTTTATTCATTGCCGTTCGTTGATATTTGTTTCGGCGTTATCTTTTTTTATCTTTTTACTAATGTTGGGTTAAAGTAGTAAATGTCTTTTTCTCTTAATTAGATATATTTTAAATTTAAATTTTGAAAATAGAAAAAGATTCTAACCGAAAAACCCTTGCCTTTTTTAGGAATCTTAATTAGATCGGGTCATATTAGTAAATTTTTTAATAATAAAATTTAGATATCAATAATTTTATTGAAATAAAAAAAATCTTTTTTAAAAAAAATACTTGTAGGCCTTACAAATGAATTTGAAACTGCAACTTGTTCTCAGAAAAAAGTGTGCGCCGAATTAAAGATTGACTTCTGTTACTCTAAATGAATGTTACTAAGGATGCCAGAGAAACGGGATTGTTTCCAAGTGTCAACGTCGTATTGTGGTAAACAGGAAGGGAGAACATAGGATGATGTGTAGGATGCATGAAGCTTCGTGACAGCAACCATCAACCGCCATGTGGTATGGAACTATCACATAGTCATAGTCATTATGTCTTGGACAATAATTTAGAAAATTTGGCAACCCCGCATCGCTCGCCAGAATCTAAGCATCTACCTATCCCGATCTCGCACCCTACAGTAATATTCATCACGTAGTTTATTCAAATTAGGTTTAGGATCACGCACCTGGCGTCGTCATATTTATATTACTTAAACCTTTTTATTAGTAAATCAATCCTAATGATTTTTGTTGTCGTCTTAATAATTGGTTTGAATGAAAACTCTTTTCTTTTTCATCTTTATTTTGAATCTTTCAAAATTTTAAGCTTGAAAGAGATATTAAAAACAATAGTTATTATTATTGATATTGAAACAGAAGAAAATATAAAAATAATGAAGGAGTTATAAAATTAGAAAAAAAAAAGATAATGATATATAATTTTTTATATTTTTTAATTTAAAAATATTGTGATATATATATTTAATTTGTTAACTTCTTAAATTTCCAAGAGATCTTTACTATCTAATTTCATCAAACAACTAATTTGTCCCATATTCTGTTAGTTATTTTTAAGTTCTGCATCATTTCTTGTAAAATAGTAATGAAGCCTAGCAATAAGAAGAGTATATGTGTAAATAATAGAAGAGAAAGAAATAAATAATGTAAGTGTGAAACATACGAAAATTATCAACGCCGAACATTAATATCAACTAAAATGACGTAATAGATGGCTCTGAAAACACTCAAAGGTCACTTAAAAATAACAGTGAGTACTTGACTCGAATGGATTAGTTGATGTGGCAATTTTTGGGGCTCAAAATAGATGAAGTAATACATTCATAGATTGCGGCTTATAAATTATATATTTAAAAAGATTATAATGCGAAGTATTTTATGTTAAAAAACAACTGTTAGATCAGTAATGTTGAATATTATAATTTACCAATATTAATTTTACAATTTTTTTCCTACTGTAAATAATAAAAAAACGTTAGGTAAAATGAAAGTACAAGACATTTTTACAGAAATATCAATGCATGCAATTGCGTAACGAATTTCTTTTTTCATAACCTTATAATTTACTCTTGTTAAATGATAGTTGTATGAGAAAATATTTGTTTTAATTAGTACAATTTTTTTAATATAATTGACGAATTGGCGTGAGCATAGTTTTACAAAAGCTATAAAAGAGTGTATATGATCTCTTCTGGCTCTTCTGGTAAATCTCAAAACAGAATGTAAGTGTCATGTTAGTTACATCAACCAATTACGCAAATTTTTTTGAATCATGAGAGGAAATAAGACAAACTACTTTTATATAAAATTCATAAATCTCACCAACAAGTTCGTAGCTTAATTGATATTAATTATATTTTTTTATTTAAATGTAGGGTTGTGATTGAAATTTTGATTATCTGGTAGAAAACCTTTTTGTCCTGTGATACATGCTATTTATAATGTTGTATACCTAGCATGGACCTCAAATTTTTTTAGTTCATCAATAACAATGCATAATATAAAAATAATAAAAGGAAGACTATTAGAGAACTAAAATTTGTACTTAAAATTATTTGTCAATGTGGCATATATGTTAATTTTTAGAGACTAATTTAACCTTTTTAAAGTAAAAAATTATTATGATTGGTGCTTACAATTTTAAAGACTAATGTGAGGATTTATTTAAATAAACACTACGATATCTTTGAAAATAACATAACTAGATATCAAATGCAAATAATCTCTATTTTATAATAGATAAATAAAGAGTTTAATTTTGATATATTGATAATATAAAATATTTTATATTTAAACTAGTTACTGCATTTATTTTTAAAATAATTATTATGAAAATCACACATTGATTACACCACAAAATATAATTTGATAGAATAATAATATAAAATTCTTTTACATGACAATGTAATAAATTTTTACACTGATGCATTAAATTTAGATATTAATTTTGATATATTATCAATATAAAAATATTTTATATTATTATTTAATTAAATACTTCTATTTATAAAATTTTTAAAATAATAAGTGATATAATCAAATACTTTTATTGATATAATAATATATAATTAAATATTTGTATAATTTTTTTTTTACACTGATGATATATAGAAATTAACTTCTTAATTTAATCCTAATTTAAATCAGTGAGGGCTTTTTTTTTTCGCAGACTTAAATATTTTAAGTCAGTGACTGAAAATGAAGACATGCGGCATACTGATCTGGTCATTGTCTTAAAAGGTTGGTCTTCCGATTTTATTTTATTTTTTTAAAAAGGAAAGAAAAGATAAACGTGGATGTCTCTTGCGAAAGAGCTTTCGACGGTCAACATTAGGGGTGTTCACGGTTGAGGCGGGTTGAATTAAATTTAGATCTGGCCTAATTTTTGAGTTGGGTTATTTTTTTAAATTTGAATCCGATTCAATAATGATCCGATTAGAGATTAGGTTATATCGAATCAATTTGAATCTTAAATAACATATAAATATTTGAATATTATACATAATAAAACTATAAAATTTAAAAGATATTATATAATACATATTTTAAAATAAATTATATTAATATAAAAATAATATTAAATTATGTAAAATATACTAATTAAAGTATAAAATTTTATAATTTATTATTAAGTATTTGAAAAAATATAATTTATAAAGTATTATTTAACTTTAGGCCGAGTTGGCCCAACCCAAAATATAACCCAAACTCGGTTTGAAAAATGCATCGGATTAAATTTTAGAACTCAAATCCAATCCTATAAACTTCGGACCAGGATGGATTATCAGATCAGGACAAAACTTGAACACCCCTAATCAACATTGTAATATTTCTTTCGTAATTCCATTCTCTCCAAGTCATCGCTGCACCACTGGTAGCGATGGTCAGCCATCTTGTGTGGTGCTTTGAAACAAATAATTCATATACAATATTAAATTTTTTTATGATTAAGTTATTTATAATGGTGTGTTTGATTGGCGGTAAAATTTTTATAGATAAATACTATGTAAATTTCCCTTATTCATCAAAATTTTACTGTTATTTTTACTTTCCAACCAAACATACTTAAATTTAAGTAAATGACAAAATTGAGCATATCTATTATTATGTTTGATATCAAATGAAAGTAAGTCATATATTTTTATTTAACAATTCAAGATTTTTGGAAGAGATTAAATCCTATATATTATTAGTATAAAATAATTTTATATTATTAATTAATAAAATTTAAAAATAATAAATTATAATAAATAGTTATTATAATAAATTATTATTTATTATGATTTAATATTTTATTTAAATTCTATTAACTGAACATATAAAATTATTTTACACGATCATACATAAAAAAAATTAATTCTAGAATAAGTGCTCGGTTTCTTTTTCCCTCCGCGGACATCTACTACTTTCTATTCTCTTCATTCTCATCATTTTCATTGTTTTTTTTTTTGTCCTCACATTTCGATTTCTAACTCCATGACTGCATCCGAAAATCCATCCCATATTGTCACCCATCAAACCCCGGTGATCAGCCTATTATAGTTTATTTTAAGTAAATTAAAAATTAATTAAGTATTTAAAATTACTTTTTAAAAATTAAAGTTATTAAATTATTTTTTAATTCTAATGTCACTTTTTAGATGTCACTTACATTAATGATACGGAGAGAAACTAATTAATAGCGATAAATTAGAAAGAGATAGGAAGAAATGAACAAGAGGTGCGTTTGTTTCTTTTCTTTTTTTTTTTTGAGAAGAAAAGGAATTTTTAATTAAAAAATTATCTTTTATATAAAATTATTCATTTCAATTTTTACTCAAAAATTTAAAATAGTTTTTTTTAAACTTTTGAGTAGAAATAGAAATAAATAAATTTTATAAAAAGTATTTTTTAAGTAAAAATATTTTTTTGACCAAAAAATTGAAATAATTGCATCCAAAATTATCTTCTTTTTTATTTGAAAGATTAATAAAAAAATAGAAATAAATTTTATTAATTTTTTTAAATTATATTATAAAAGAAAATAAAATATTTATATTGTCTAAAAATTATAATTTTTAATTTATTTTTTATTTTACCTCAATTTTAAGAAAAGTTAAAAGAAAAATTTTGAGGAGAAAAGAAAAAAGTAGTTTCTCTTAAATTCTTTTTAGTTCTAATATATACTACGTTTTATTCCCCTTGTTTCCTTTTTATTCCTTTCCTTTGCAATGGAACAATTGGTTACAATAGACAAAAAAAAAGAATTAATTTGTATACATTATTATTATAAAAAAAATTATATTATCAATATTTTTAATCCTCCTATGTTTGTTAATCAGGATTGACTGTCTTTCAGCTCTATTATTCGGCCATTTAAGCACTTTATAATAAAACAAACTATATGTGCTTCACTAGCTAATCCACCTTGAATAAATAAATTTGGATGTGCTAATCTCCCGCCAAGTCTTCGAAGCTGTGGCCTGTGGGCTGCTCCACAGTGGGATTGGGACATAAGATCATGAACATCGTTTACTCATGGATTTTAGGGCCCAGTTTTCTCCACAATTGTTTACTTCTACACGCAATTAATGTGTCTGCTCTCTTCCTATTTCCTATCCTTCCATGCCTCTCGTGTTTTCTGGTGCATGCACTGTTAATTTCTTCCTTCAACTCTCTCATAATTCGCCCATGTCTTTTGCCTTAAGCGGAAGCAAATATTCCAGGGCTAATCCTCTATATTCGTGGCAAGTTGCTCTTGCCTATATGAGTTTAAAACGACTCTTTAGCCCATTCGGGATTGACCCATTTGGGATTATTCGCTTTCATCGGTTGTTGGAGGACCTTGCACAAGTGACTAGCAGGTTATGTCCCCTAACCATTTTTCTTTAAAGGTTTCTAACATATCCTTTATTGAAAGCAATCTCGTTTAAGGCATATATATACACAAACAGTAGGCACAAGCACCTTTTCCGGCTGGAATTGCAATTGAAGTTTGTCACATACGAGGTACTAACCCTTTCCACTAAGCTTACCCAGATGCCTATGTCCCTTAACTTTATAATGCATAGTTACATAAAATTTGTTTGATGCTTTTTTTTTTTAATCATGTGTTTTCTTGAATCTTTTGGTCAAAACTAAAGATATCCTTCTATCAGAAACAATTTTACTCGAGTTGATTAGGGCATTTATGGTTGGTCAAAGTTCTCTCTTCTTATTTTTAACATAGTTATATACTCAAAATTTGAACTCAAAACTTGTAGGAAAAATTAGGACAATCCATCACCACGAGGTGATCTTTATGCTCATTAAACCCATAAAATCCCATGTACTATGTACCATTAATTTCAGGACAGTCTATCAAGTATTGTAGAAACAAAGAGGTCTTTTTTATTTGCTTTTTAATAAATTGAATATATAAATAGTATACAAAAAGATGAGGTGTGGAAGAATGCATCATGCATGTAGGTACAATTATTTCATAATAAATTATAGTAACTAACCTTGTCATGCTGGCACACAAGTCGTTACATTTTAAAATAAGTGGGCTTTATTTTATTATAGATAATAATAATAATAATTTGAGGAAGAGGAGGATGAGGATTGTGGGTATAGCAGACACTACTGGTTGGTCATTTAAAATGATGGCATGTAAGATATGGGAAAGAAGTGGCACCGAGTCATTAGTTTTCACAATTAATAACTCATAACCGATAAATACTTGCGTAAAAGCCTTTCTGCCGCTGAAATTTTTATTCTTTCGTGCCCATCTTGTGTAGTGGCCAGATAAATAATAAATAATGCTCATTTTCGTCATCATTTGGAATTTGGGAGCAATTTGGTAGAGAGAGGGAAGGTTGGGATGGAGCTTCAATAGTCAACGCAGTTATGGTTAGCAGTATAGGACCAAAATAGAAAATAAAAAGCACCCATAGTTCCAAACAAACCAGTTCCACCTTTTTCTGTTCCACCTCCTCATCAAATCCAAACCATGTCATTCTCTTCTCAGTTCTGTGTTTCATCCAATTATACCATGAAACCTGTCATAATTTTCTCCTTCATTTTCCTTTTGTTTACTGCCATCTCTGCTTACACATTCACGGATTATATCACTCCAAATTTCAGTGCTTCATATCTTAAATTCATTGATGGCACTGGCGCCTTCTTGTTGTCTCCCAGTAAAACATTCCAGGCTGCTATATTCAACCCCGGTGGCCAACAAACCAGCTTCAATCTGTGTGTCATTCATGTTGCATCAAGCACCATCATTTGGTCTGCTAACCGTGATGCCCCCATCTCAGATTCTGGTAAAATGAATCTGTCAGTCAAAGGGATTACCATTGTTGATAAAGACGGAAATCCCAAATGGTCAACTCCACCACTGAGATCACCAGTGTACAAGCTTATGCTGACTGAGATGGGAAACCTTGTCCTAATTGATCACTCCAATGCTTCTCTTTGGGAGAGCTTCCAGTACCCAACTGACACAGTTGTTATTGGACAACGTTTACCTGTTGGAGCATGGCTGTCAAGTGCTGCATCCGATTCAGACTTGTCAACTGGAAACTACAACCTCACAATTACTGCCTCTGATGCAATATTGCAATGGCATGGACAGACATACTGGAAACTGTCCTTGGATACAAAAGCCTATAAGAACTCAAATGATATGGTTCAATACATGGCTATAAACAGAACAGGTTTCTACCTATTGGGACAAGATGGAATAGTGCCTGTCTTTCAGGTGGGGTTAACACTGGCTAATTTTCGATTAGCTAGACTGGATAACACTGGCCAGTTCATTATCAGCAGCTTCTCTGGCACTGGTTGGAAGCAGGAATTTGTGGGGCCAGATGGTGGTTGTGAAACTCCCTTAGCTTGTGGCAGGGTTGGTTTATGCACTCATGACACTGCATCCTCATCACCTGTTTGCTCTTGCCCCCAAAACTTCCGTGCAGTCTCAGGTGATAATTTTGGTGATTGTGTGCCAAGCAATGGATCTTATTCCTTGCCACTTGCTTGTAGTTCTAATAGTTACAATAATCAATCAAATTCTTCAGTTGTTTCATTCTTAAAACTTGGGAATGGTCTGGAGTACTTTCGAAATTTTTACTCTGATCCAGTTATGTATGGGGTGAATTTATCTGTCTGTCAAGATCTATGTTCCCGGAACTGTTCCTGCTTGGGAATTTTCTATAGAAACTCATCTGGTTATTGCTACATGATTCAAAATGAGTTGGGATCCATTCTGTCAAGTGATGGAGGCAATGAGGACCTCTTAGGCTTCATTAAAGCTCTCGTCGCATCTACAGCCACCAACGATGATACTGATGATGTTCAAACTTCTCAGGGTGATGGGTTTCCTGTAGCTGCTGCAGTGCTGTTGGCTGTCACTGGATTCATTCTTTTGATGGCCCTAGTTTTCCTCTTGTGGAGAAGATCAAAATCGTCCAAGACACAAGATTTAAAACTAGGGAAACCCAGCTCACGTTCTTCCGGGGACCTTGATGCCTTCTACATTCCAGGCTTACCCAGAAGGTTTGACTACGAAGAACTTGAGGAGGCTACCGATAATTTCAAGACTCTGATTGGTTCAGGTGGGTTTGGTGCTGTGTACAAGGGCGTACTCTCTGACAAGACTGTTGTGGCAGTGAAGAAAATAGTCAACATAGGCGTTCAAGGGAAGAAAGATTTCTGCACTGAGATTGCTGTTATTGGAAGCATTCACCATGTTAACTTGGTCAAACTCAAAGGCTTTTGTGCTCAAGGGAGACACCGTTTGTTGGTCTATGAGTACATGAACCGTGGATCCCTGGATTGCACCTTATTTGGTGGTGGACCAGTTCTGGAATGGCAAGAGCGGTTTGATGTAGCTCTTGGAACAGCACGTGGACTTGCTTACCTTCACAGCGGGTGTGAGCAAAAGATAATTCATTGTGATATCAAACCCGAGAACATTCTCTTGCAAGACCACTTTCAGGCAAAGATATCTGATTTTGGACTCTCGAAACTTCTTAGCCCCGAACAATCTGGTTTGTTCACAACAATGAGAGGCACTCGTGGTTATCTTGCTCCTGAGTGGTTGACCAACTCTGCAATCACAGAGAAGACTGATGTCTATAGTTTTGGGATGGTGCTGCTTGAAATTGTGAGTGGAAGGAAGAACTGTTTTTTCAGGTCAAGAAGCCATAGCGTGGATGAGCGCAATAGTACCGGTGGTGGCCATTCATCAGCATCATCCACAACAGGAATGCTTTATTTTCCTTTATTTGCATTGGAGATGCATGAGCAAGGGAGTTACCTGGAGCTGGCTGATCCAAGGCTAGAAGGGCGTGTTACAAATGTGGAGGTGGAGAAACTGGTGCGTATCGCCTTGTGTTGTGTTCATGAAGAACCAGTACTTAGGCCAAACATGGTTGCTGTTGTTGGCATGTTGGAAGGTGGGACTCCATTGCCGCAGCCAAGGTTAGAGTCTTTGAACTTCCTGCGGTTTTATGGACGTAGGTTTGCCGAGGCTTCCATAATAGCTGAGGAAAATGAACATCAGGAAGCACGTGATTCTTCAAGCATGACAAGTGGCTCACAAGCTGGTTTTTCTTGCATATCCTCACAAAGTATCTCAGGGCCAAGATAGTGTTATGTTAGTTTCGTGTTGATAAGAATGAAAGTGCAAGTACACCATTGGACCTTGAAAATCGAGTGTATGATTTTTACATCTTCATAATACAAGGCCGAAATATACGCTGGATGCTATACTGGCTGCTTCCATTAGGACTTCTTTTTGAGCATTTATTGTAGTGTTATATCATTCACATGTTTTAATGCAGAAAAGTTAACTACTATCTAAATTGAGATTTCGTATTGTAATCCTCATATTCAATCAATGGCGAGAAAATGCGGAAACATGTCGTCTTATTTTAAGACAATTTGTTCTGCTAGTAATTATTCCATACATTAGCATTTGACAAATAAGAATAGGACATTATCGATGATTACCATTTTTTTTAACAAGAAAAATATTCTTTTTGATAAAATATATATATTTTAAGTTTGTTTAATTTCTTTAGATAAATTTATCAAAAAAATAATAAAAAATAGTTACGTCTGTTTTTAAAATAATATTCTTTTCGATAAGCAGACTAAAAGCTATTTTCACTTCTGTTTTAAATTTTAAAACTATTTCCTTTTAGAAACTTATACAAGCGTACCCATTGCTAATGCCAGACACGTTATAAGTTACTTATAGAAACGTCATTGCAATACCCGCATCTGTAGCAGCAAGAAAAGTTAAAATTATATGTAAGTTAAATTTGGATTGACTTTAAATGTAAGCGTCTTATATTGTTAAATGGATTATAATACTATTTGTTTAAGAAATTGTTGAAACACTTATTATGAATACAAACTTCAATCATTGCAAGAGTATTATAAAATAGAATAGAGTATTTTATTTATTAAAAATCTACACTAACATTCAGTAAACTTTCTATGTCCATAGTTAATTAATCACGAGATAGAGCCCCATGAGTTTGCGATTAAAAAATATTTACACCAGATTTTTATTCACCAAAAATCTTAACTATGGCATAATTATTTTTTTATGACAATAATATTACGGAGATTATAAATTAATGCAAATTACTTTAAACAATTGCATAACCCTTTTTAAAGTTATACGACATAACCTCCTCCTTTATTCTCAAGGAAACAAATAACCTTCTTCTGAACCTTCTTCTTTTATTCTTGAGGACACAAACAACACTACAATCGCAAAGACACTTGCCGACTTTAAGAGCAATTTCAATACAGAAATTAAATCAGCCACACTTCATAAATCAAACTGGGAGAGCTTTGCGACCGAACTCCTCAATTTATGATTTGCGAATTAATTTCACCAACGTAATCCATATGTTAAGATCATAACGATAGGTGCTGATTTGTTCGGCCTACTGGGGAAGCTTATTGAATTTGCGGTAGCGGTACTCAGCGTAGGTTTTTGTTGAAAATTTAGGTGGGTTCTGATCGTCGACCAGTGAAACATGAGGCCCAATCACTGCCTCGTGTGGAGGCACAACGAATACCGCCCATGACATGCGCTTGCGTTCCTTGTTCACCAAGCTTCTATGCAGAACGCTCTTGTACTTCCCATTGCTCAGCACCTACCACATGTGTTCACTAGAGTCATTGAGGAATCGCATTTTCTCTTAATTTTTTTAACATATCCATGATTGATCCATGTTTTCTCAATTCGTATGATGATATAATATATAATATAACATGCCAAAACGTGACATGAGTACTTTACCTCAAGCTGATCACCAATGTGTACGAAGACTGCATTTTGCAAGTAATCGACCGCGACCCAGTTGTTGTCCTTCCAGACTTGGAGGCCTGAAACTTCATTTGGGACGAGCAGGGTAAGGGCTGACATGTCAGTGTGAGGCTCAACTCCCAATGCGAGTTCTGGTTGTGGGCATGGTGGATACATATTTATCTTCATTTCTAGTTCTATTTGTTCATCTCCCAAGCTTGACTTCAAAACCTTCCTCTCCAACCCTAGCCCTTCGGACAAAAGCTCCAAAATTTTGTCGGTCAACCTTAACATCTCCTTATTGTATTCTTCTGTTACTTCCCTGTCACACACATGATAATAACAAATAGATAAATTGTTTCTTGGCCTCGAGAATAATAATACTTATATACTTCCCCATCCAAAAAAAAAAGGAAAAAAGGAAAAGAAAGTCTTATATACTTCTTTAATATGCCATATTAATTTCCTAACTTCGTTCTCAAATAATTACTGCTTTTCAAAACTATTTTTTTTTCATAATTCTCTGTCTCTTTAAAAAATTAAAAATATTAATTAATTTTGTCCTATTCTACCTTTATTAAATAAGAAATATTAATGAATAGGAAGTGTTTTTGCTCTAAGTGGAGTACGATTGGCAGCCAGTGGACAAGACCAGGCAAGCGAATAATTGACTGAAAGTAACAGCTGCTATAAAATGCTGAAGGCTAATTAATTAGAATATGCCTAAGCCCTGTTAAAATTGGGGTGATTTATAGGGGTATAATGACTGAACGATGTAATTGAGGAGTTCATCAATTATATGAGCAAATGAATAGGTTTAGTGCTCCTTGAATGCATTGTTCAGCCATTTAATGGTCTTTGGTTATGTGAAGATAGAAAACTTCTAATTTGTCACAATTTAGCTATGCTTTATTGGGTCGACCAGTCCAATTAGGTATGAGTTCAATACAAAGAAAATATTAAAAAATAGAGATAATTAAGCGATGAGATACATTTATAAAATATATTATAATTTCTATAAAATTAATGTCTATTTTCTTAATTCATCTATACAATTAAAAAGTGACACTTGTTTAAAAATGTGGTACCTATATGATAATTAATGAAGAGTTTCTACTTATTGGAATCGTTATAAACACCACGGCAATGCAAACTGAAGTTACTAAATGCAAAATAATTTAATCACGAACCTGTAGGAAGGAGGGTTTTTGGGCCACATGTCATGGTTAACCTTGGAAGGAGGGGCCATGAGATGAAAATAATAGTCGACCCACTCCACCTTCTCTTCAAGGTTCTTGGTCATCTTGGTCCCGTAGCCTTCAAAGTTCCCAGTGGAAGGGTCATTCGCGTATGCCTCTTTCTCCTTCTGAGGGAGGGCGAAGAACTCCTGACCCACCTCTTGCAACCGTTGGATCAGTGACGGCGATATGCCATGGTCGGTGACAAGGAAGAATCGCCATTGGGAAGCAGCTTCGGCAACTTCCTTCACCAGAAGATGATGGTGTGGTTGAGAGAGTGAGATGACAGGCACGGTGACACCCTCCACGGCTTTGGTATTCTCCGGGCGTTCATTGGCTGGGCGTATGAACTGGGGTGGAAGCTCCTTCAGGTGGTTGAAAGCCAAGGTTTGAATTCTTTCTACTTCCATTGTTTATAAGAATGAATGTGGAGTGTAATATGAAGAAATGTTTCATAGAATTGGGGTTATATAGGGGACCATTCAATTCAGCCCCATCTTGCAGCTAGCCAAGCTGACATGGACCAACCATTCAACCATCTTGCAGTCATCCTATACCAATAAACATAATATAATATGTATCAAACTTACCGTTCGTTCAACCTTACCTTGCAGTCATCCTTATTTTATCTATCAACCATTCAATCGGCTGGTAACTAATTTATTTGGATGTCTGAATATCTGTGTAAACGCACCTGATGATCATTTTAGAAATCAAATAAATATATAAAATAGAAACTGATGACTGAAAATAGTAGAGTTACAATAACAAAAACTGATGGCTTAAATGAATAAATAACTGGGCCGTTAAAAATTAAGTCCCATATTGGCTTTCTTTATTTATTTTTCTGCTGGATTCTATCTAATTGTCCCCAGTTGGACTTTCAGCTTCTCCGCCTGCCTGTGGCCGACTGTTGGACATACGTGTATCGTTCCTTTTTTTTTTTGGTCATGGTGTATACATATATTTGTATCGATTTCTTTCTGGTGTTGAACTGGTGAAAAGCTTTCAAATTAATGTTTGAAATAGTATAAGCATAACCCGAGTTGTCTATACTAGTAATATTTTTTCAGTCCATTTCAGGGAAAGTTCTTGTCAAGTGTCAATTAATGGTAAAAAATTTTCTCTCCAAATTTTCAACTTTACTATTAATAGAAATATTTTACCTTAAATTTAAATAAATCAATTATTAAGCATAAAATTAAATAGATTTAATTATGTTAATGCATTGTGAATACTGATTGGTGGATTTAACGGTTGCCCAATATCTAAAATGGATGATATCCTTAAGAAAAAAATTTAGATCAAATTTATTATATCCATTCCATCAAATTTTCAAATCAAATAATGACAAATATACATTTTTCTTGAAAAAAGTGTATATTTTTAAATTTTAAATTATTCATTTCACAAAAAATATCTACGTATCATTATTTGATTTAAGAATTGATTAAAATTATAAAAACCTTGATAGAGGTCTTATTCTATTCTTGGCCCATTAGTGGTAGGCAGTTGTTTCCAACAAATTGTTTGGGAACTTATTGATACTAGCGTGGAACTCTGTGATACACGGGTATAAATTGTGTGCAATATATTTAATATAAATTAATAATTTTATTACAAAATATAAGTTTAACAAATAATTATAAAATTTATATTAAAATATGGTTATATAAAATAATTTAAATACTAACTACAAAAATGAAAAAAAATTTATGTCAAAAAAAAAGAGAAAAAATGTTTAGAATAACTTAATTATAAAATGAAAGTATAAATTTAAAAGTATTATTGAATGAAATAAGTGATCCAAAAAAAAATCTATAAATTCATTTCTTATATTTGTTAAAAGTATAATTTATTTTATAAAAGTACTTTCAATTTTTAAATGATGATCAAATAACAAAAGAAAAGTTCATTCTATTTTTTTCTTCCTCTATTTTTCTTTGTCTCCTAGTAAAGAAATTAAAAAAAAATCTATAGGATTATTTCATATAACAACCCATTATTAAAAGTCTAATTTGTTGTGTAAATAACAATAAAAAACTCTTAAAAAAATATTTTTGTTTCCCACACCCTTACCTCTCCATTTCCTATAACAATTCATTATTAAAAGTATAATTCATTTTATAAAGATATCTATTTCTAATTTTTAATTGAGGATCAATCAACTCAAAAACTGGCAAAAAATACCATTCCAATTTCATTTCACTCCCCTTCATTTAGTATCTTAGTAAAGTAATTTTAAATAAGAATTATATTTAACCACAAAAGCTATTTGTTTTCCTCATCAATTTGTTAACATGAATATTTGTTTTGAAAATTATAAAGAAAAATCCAAAATATATATAAAAGTATCAAAATGCTGTAGAATATTAATATTACTAATTTTCATAAAATTTGCCTTATCACTTATCAAAAAATAAATAAAAACAATGAATAAAATATAAAATAAATAAAAAAAGAAAAGCATAACACCATCGGATCTTAGAGAAGTAGTATTTTCTTATTCCTAAATAAATCACAATTATTTTATGATACTTGATGATTATTAAGGCTAAATTTAGCTACACGAATAATGTGAGATCTTATACCTGTAATTTTTTTATCATAACTTAATCTATCTTTATATCATGTCAAATAACATTTTCTCAACAATATTCATACATACAGTTAACTTGGTATATTAAAAATTTATTCAGAATTGTTTCTATATTAAATTTTTGAGATAATTGAAAAATTTACACGAAATTTTGTTTTCTAACCATAGCTTTTAACATTGATCTCTCTTTCATATGTTCCTTTTAATTCTTTTTTAATTTCGCTTTCTTTTATTTCTACATATTCCCAAATTCCATAAGCTTCTCCAATAAGTTTTTAACACCTTGTCATTTTCTTAATTTAAAAAAAAAAGACCTTTCCGTTTTTAGTGAATGGTCTTAATAAAGTCTCTCTAATAAGCTTTTAATATATGGTTTTAATTACTCACATCTTAAGAATTTTGAACCATCATTGATTGGCCAATTTAAAATTTTCACATTAATTATACATGTAAACTGTCATTAAGTGGTATAATATAAAAAGAATTGAAGTGATTGGCTGATTCAAATTTTAAATATTTTATTTTGAATTAAATTTGTATACTTTCCTGAAATAAATTTTTTTTGAAGTTTGGAGAGAATTAAGAGTATCTAAAGCTGACATTTGAGAGTGGCTTTCAAGTAATACTTTTAAAATATTATAGTAGCAGATTTGGTTCATAGATTTCGATAAATTGTTATTGGTTGATATAATTAAATTAAATTAAATTTAAATAAATAAATAATCTCAAATATCATTCACCTTTATCACATAAATTAAATTGAATTTCAATTAAAATTAATGAGCATAAACGTGAAAGACCAATCGTCGCTCTTATGAGAATCTGTTTAGAGAACCTGTTTTAATATCTAAAAAAAAAAAAAAAAGGAAAGAGAAAGAGAGAGAGAACATGTTTTAATGTATAATATTACTTAAACTTACTTTGTGTTACTTTTTATTGACCGGCTAATAATAATAAAGATTTAGTTAATAAATTTATATATCTTTATAGTATTTATATATATATTGTTGTTATTCTTAAACATATACCTAAATATTCCCTTATAATTTCGGTTAAAATTGTTGAATTTTTATCGCGTACTTTTATTGTTAATTTTGATTGTATTGTGTAAGTAGTGTTGTAATGGATTATAAATATTATGTATATTTTATTCTACTTTTAAATTTTTTTATGAGTGTTTCTCTTTTTCTAATTTTTAATTTTTTTTGTAGAAACACACGGATATCCGTGAAAATTTAAATCCCTACAAGAAATGAGGGTCCATAACAAAAACAAGGATAAAAATAAGGGATAAACTTTTAAATGAGAATAGGGGCGAGTGGCATATGTCCCCACTCTCATAAATACTATTGTCATTCTTAATTTTAACAAGTAATAATGGGGAATAGGGGTTCATGACAAGATCAGGGATAGAAACAAGGGGCAAATTTTTAAATTAGGATAGGGGATGAGTGGTATGTCCCCACCCCACTTTTAGGAATATCTATTGTCATCATTAACTTCAACAAGTATTAATGAAATATAATTTTACAATTTTATGTTTATGATTTATTTCCATTATTTCATATATAAATTTTTTATACTTATATTTTGATTGCTCAATTGAATTATTATTGATAAAATTTATAATTTAAAATCATTCTTTTAACTCGTGTATTGCATGGGGAAAAACACTAGTTGATATATAGTTTGCTTTGGGCAATAGTTCAAATGGGGTAATTAATTGATAACAAAATAATAATCCTAGCAGTCCCCGCTGTTTTCTTCAGCGGGATTTGGATCAAGGCTTTTATTAAAGAGATATGTTATTTGCAATTGAGAATTGTTATTTATACATAATATTTATGAACATTCTACCAACATATTTTGATCTATTATTGGATGGATTATGGGACTTAAACTAAGTGGAATGTACACTTCATTCAATGGTGGATAAAAATATATTGATATGGTATCCCACAAATATTATGCACAATTAACATTATTCTTTGCAATTAAAAGGGTTAACATTTGGAATAACAACTTTTCTTTTATTACAAGCGTTACTTGCAATTAAAAACGGGATAGGGCGACCAAAACGGGATAGAATGGCATCTAACACTTTTAGTTCAAACGTGTACAATTTTTTTCCCATACTCTTGATCATTATTCTAAGTTAGGATAATCAGAATTTTTTTCTTTTTTTGGGGTGGGGGGGAGGGGGGGGTTAAGAGAAAGAAATTAAATAGTGCGGCAAATTTTTAAGTTTTAAAAGGAGAGTTATGATATTTATAAAGCTAGATAAAGAATAACTAAAACGTTATACGACAAAAATTTCTTTTATCATTTGTTATTTTAATTATTGGCCATACCAGCATATATACCCTATGCAATCTGCCTTTTTACCACACTCGGTTTGTGAAAAAAATGATGAAGTCCGCAGAAAATTGTTATGGGTGCATCTGAGGGAAAGAGGAAGCCTCACTTAGTATGCCTTGGGATCGTGTGTGTTCACCCAAAGAAATTGGAGGTCACGGATTACGCCATGCAAATCATGTCAACCTTGCTTAATTTTATGAGTGAAGTTGGATGGTGCTTGATTCAAATAGATCGAGGTGAGGCCTTGGAGAAGGTGCTTCGGAGTAAGTATCAGTGCGAGAGTGCAACCTCGACTAGAATGCTCTTAATATGGAAGGATGTTTGTTATGCTTGGACCTCAGTTATTAATAGTATTGGGTGGAGGGTGGAGGATGGCAAGTCAATCCGTTTTTGGAGAGACCGATAGGTTCTTTTTGCCGGTGTGCTTATGGACCATAGTATAATTCCTGTTTCTCAAGAGATGATGGATTTTAACGTCTCTTAGTATGTCTCAAGTTCAAGTGGCTCGAACTGGGATATTCTCCGATGATCCTACATGCAAAAGATGTAATTATGGTATTAACGAAAGTATTATGCATGTGCTTCGTGATTGTCCCGTTCTTGGAGATTTTTGGGATCGGCTGATTAGAGGCAAGGGCGGTGCCCAGTACTTTACTGCTGAGTTGCGGTCATGAAAATTTTTAAAAACTTTTATGAATGTAATACGTTCCCACTTAATTTTGCAAGCTTAATGGAAAAATTAAGTCAAACTAACCAAAATTTTGTAACATTGGGTTGTTTAGAGACTTAATTAGAAAAATTTATTCAATATAAAAATTTAATTAAAAATCTTTAAATTATAGGGAGCTAATTAAAAATTGGGCCAAAATATAAGAATTTATAAATTAATTAAGTTGTCTATATATTAGCAACTGAGACTTTGTATGCTTATAACGATACAACCAAATGAAATTGTTGCAGTGACGAATTATATTGGATTTTTTTTTCTCATTTAAACTATTTATAAAATTTATTATTGATCGATGTGTCTATTTATTTATCTCTTAACTTGAAATTCAAGTAGCTTTGGAAAAGAATCTTAAAATGTCTAGAGTGTCTCCCTAGAGTTATTTCACAAAGATTTTTAAGGAGAACGAGTATATTCAAAGAGTAGTATGACAGCTAGCTGTATGTTGCATTGGACTACGAACGCCCTCAATGCAATGGGATGTGTCCTTTTCTTTTTAACTGGCTTTCAACTAAATGACACCGAATTAATTTTAATGTATTATTAATATAAAATAATTTTATATTATTATTTATTTACATACTTTTATTTATAAGATTTTTAATATAATAAATAATTAAATTAAATATTTTTATTAATATAATAATATATAATTAAATATATTTTTTATATTAAGAATGTATTAAAATTAAATTCTTGTATGAATTACTTAAGGTTTGAAATCGTATACTCATCATAATTACGATATTGAAGTTACTTAATTACTATGTGGACCGACGTACCCTTTGTAGGATATTCAAATACTTATTTATGCCTCAACAGTTTTTCAGCGGAGAAAAACCTTCCACGTGTGCGGAAGCTTGCAACCCGTCGTCTTAGCATTGATTGATTGCACCCATTCACTAATTAGAATTCGGCAATCTCGCTGACCCCATGCTCCTTTTGTGCCTCAACCGTATAAGCAGCCCCACCTTCTTCTTTTATATACAGGTACGTAGAGGGGTTTCCCATTAATTTGTTTGAGAATATCGTTTCAAAAATGCAAACGATGAGGGTGCAAAACATAGCCTCCAATTCCAAAGAAACCATCCCTGTCGATTTTGTTAGGTCAGAGGCAGAGCAACCGGGCATCACAACCGTTCATGGGGTGCAACTCGAGGTTCCTATCATCGATTTCAGCAACCCCGATGAAGAGAAGGTGATGCTTCAGGTTGTGGAGGCAAGCGGTGAGTGGGGCATGTTCCAAATCGTGAACCATGGGATACCAACAGAGCTCATAAATAGGCTTCAAGCTGTGGGGAGAGAGTTCTTTGAGTTGCCGCAAGAAGAGAAGGAGCAGTACGCTAAGCCTGCTGGGTCTGAATCTCTGGAAGGTTACGGGACAAAGCTTCAGAAGGAGGTGGAAGGCAAGAAAGGGTGGGTGGATCACTTGTTCCACAAGCTATGGCCACCTTCACACGTTAACTACCGTTTTTGGCCTAAGAACCCTCCTTCTTACAGGTTACCTTTCAGTAATAAACGTGATGTCATTTTCTTCTTCTCCTTCTTCGACTACCTTCCCCTTTTTGACATGCATATTTAACAATCTCATGAGCATTGCCGTTTTCTAGTGGAACAAAATTATGATATATATTCATTGTCATCTCTTTTTGGTCCTCGTCAGCTATTGCTACATTTCGATATATCTGTGCTGAATTTTAGGAACCAGTGTAACAAGTGTCTGGAGATGGATATGCACTGCATGCATATTTTTTGTCGTCATTCCGCGCTATAGATAATGTTTTGCGCCAATTAACTTATGAGTAAAGGCTGGACGGTTTTTATTTATTTATTTTTTAAGTGATTTAACATTATTCTCTTAAAAAATATTTTCTAGTGAAAAATTTGTCAGAAATGAGTTGCCAAAGTTATGCAATAAGGTATGGGATATACAGCTCATTTTTTCTTACCATCCATCATTTTCATTTAGTCATTCAAAATTTGTCACATGTAGGCCAATTATATCTCACAAATCTTCGGGTAAAGCTTCTTCGCGCTATGTAACATGACTTTATTATCTTTAATTAAGATTTTTTATTCGAATCTAATAAAAATAAAAAAAATAATACTAAAAGAGTTTTGTTTCAACAATAAAGTCACTTGACTTGAGTCAAATTGAATGAAAAAAATAGCCTTATAAGTAAATGCCAGGGATACAAGATGCTGATAATCGTGACATGCATTAAGGAGTAGTGTAAGAGTATTATTTTCTCATATTTATATTTAGAGAAATAATTATTTATTTATTTATTAGATATCACTATAAGAAAATCATTATTAGTAATGTGGGCTCCAACTTTTCCCTTATTTTAATTTATTCTTTTGAGTGTCTCACCCTAATGTATTTATTTGGCATTCAAATAACGTTAATATTTAAAATGGTTACCCACAAAAAATAAATATTCAATGTTTACTTGATTTTTAACATTTGATCAAGTTAAAAAATAAATTTAACGGTTGATATTAAATTACCACTCATACTCCAAATATCATATATAGCATCATAATCAATTTTTATGTAATATCAATCATTAGATTTATTTTTTTAATTTGATCAATAATTAAAAATTAAATAAATATTGAATGTTCATTTTTGTGGATAAATATTTTAAACATCACCTCAAATAACATACTCTTATATTTATACATAAGAATGTCTCTTAAGTTGCATACTTTGAGAATAATACCCTTGATTTTCTGGCAGAGAGGTTACTGAAGAATACGACAAGTATCTACATGGGGTGGTAGACAAGCTGTTTAAGAGCTTGTCAATAGGATTAGGGCTTGAAGGACATGAGCTGAAGGAGGCTGCAGGTGGTGATGACCTGATTCACCTTTTAAAGATCAACTACTACCCACCTTGCCCATCCCCTGATCTCGTCCTCGGTGTGCCGCCTCACAGTGACATGTCCTATATTACCATTCTTGTGCCAAACGAGGTCCAGGGCCTTCAAGCTTCTCGAGATGGCCGTTGGTATGACGTTAGATATGTCCCCAATGCTTTGGTCATTCACATTGGGGACCAAATAGAGGTACGTATTATCTATCTTGCAGCGTTTCTACTGAAAAACAAAAACTCCTTTTTCTTTTTCTTTTTTCTTTTTGGCAGGTAACTACACTTATTTTAGGTTCCGAGATCAGATGTCCACAAATTATTTCTGGTTTCTTCCCTACGGCACATTCTATTGCACTAATTGCGATTGCTATTTTGCGGAAATTGATCTCCTCATATTTTTCTATCCAGATGCATGATCATATTATGTAAATAAAGATATATATAAGTACTTAAATTAAGTTTTACAAATTTTGACAAGAGTCCACTCATTGAAAGTATTTACGCTTAGTTCTCATTGAAAATATTTAGAGTCATATGAATAAGAAATATAAGAAGATCCTTTCTTACAGGACTATTATGTTATAGTTCGTAAAAATATGTATATTGATAACATGGAAGATTGATGTCAAACGAGGGACATTGTGGTCATAATTACTAAGCATTGAGCAACGCAAGATACAATAATATTTGCACGTATGTGCTATATCTTAAAATTAATTGGTCGAAGATGAAAATTAGTGCTTTTTATATATATAGCTCGCGTTGAGAAAATAGGTAAGCAGGTATTTTATGGCGCAGTAATGTTATTTGAGTAGCAATCATTCAGTTTTTTCCATAGAAAATTTTCATGTGTGGGTTTTATAACTTTTATTTTATAGAGGACCGGTTCTTCCGAAAGAACAACTTATGAATTTAAGGTACAAATAATGTTACTGTTTAATGGTGACAGATAATGAGCAATGGAAGATACAAGGCGGTCCTCCACAGGACAACAGTGAGCAAAAATGAGACAAGAATGTCATGGCCAGTGTTCATAGAGCCACAACCAGAGTACGTAATTGGCCCTCACACAAGGCTGGTCAACGAAGACAACCCACCAAAATACAAGAGCAAGAAATACAAAGATTACGCCTACTGTAAGCTCAATAAGATCCCTCAGTAAGTGAAGCAGCGCCGGAGACACATTGCAGGCCACGCTGCGCATATATAATATAGAGTTCGCTGGTGAGTTAATTTGCCATAAAAATCATTAGTTTTTGTGAGAAGAAGAATAATGTTTATAGTTTTGTTCAGTTAGTTTATCAAAAAAAAAAAAAAAAAAGTGATGTTCAGTTAAAAACAAAAAAATGCTTATAGTTATGTTAGATGTTCCGCGTAGGTAACCCTGAACCAATTTAAAAAGTAAATAAAGGCTATAGCGCCAGGCGTAATTGTAAAATAGTAATGATAATGATATTTGTGATAGCACGCTAACAGTGGCTTGCTAAAATGCTACACAGTCATAAGTTTATTCAATAAGATTTGGCATGTTTATTTTATCAAAAAAGGGATTTGGCATGTTTATTGTGTGACTATTAAATGAATAAATAATTTTAATCTATTTATTCAATTTCGCAACAATTATTATATTATATTACCATGTAGCATTGCTTACTTTGTTATTGTGCAGTTTCAGTATTGTGATCGGTCTTGTGACCTGATTTCTTAATTCGTATTGTGTTGTTTTTGTTCAAAGTGAATATATAAATAGTTAGGCTATTAGTTCCAATTAGACATCATCAGTCCAATACTACAATTGAATAAGAGATAAAAAGAAAGAAAGAGAAAAGTAACCAAACCCCATTTCAACAAATTTTCAACAACGATCTCTCTTTCTTTATTCTTCAAAGATTTTTTTTTTTGAAAAAAAAAACCTTCAAATAAGGGGAAAAAGAAAGGAAAAGTTTTAATTATATTATTTGTACATATCATTTATTTACTCTTTTATTGATGGGATCAATTGTAACGGCGATTTACTCTTTTATGTACTTATTTACTAGCGTGCGTAGTTATTCATGCGACGCATGCGAAAGTTATACAATTTAAATGTAAAAAAGTCTATATAATTAAAACATTGAATCAATTTGAATATATGATTATTATTTATATTTGTTTTATATAATTTAAGTTTTGAATAAAATTATTTATGATCATATAGAGTAGATAAATTTAATCAATAGTAATTTTTTTATAAATTATTAAATTTATATGAATCTTAAAGTCAAGCTTTTTAGTATTAGCTAATGAAAGATATTGTGTTTAATAGAAACTTTAACAAAGTAGCTTCATTAAAATTTCATTAAAAAAATTTAGTTGATATCATGAATAGATTGGAAAAAGTAATTAACAATAATTTAGATGTCTAATTAAAAAATTGAATTGATATAACTTTAGAATGTGCTATAAATTTTTGAGTTCAAATATTTAATTTTAAATTTAGTTTTAATTGTTAATAATTATAATGTATATTAATTATTATTTGTGTAATTTATATGCTTGCATCACCCGTGTAATATATGTTTAGTATTATTTTAAAGTGGAATTTTTATGTTAACATCACCCGTATAATACATGTTTAGTATTATCTATTTGAGGTATCAATAGTAATTCAAAAACTCATTTATGGATTTTTTTGTGTAATTAAAATCTTTTAGACTATTTAAGAATCTTACCATGTTAGCTAATCTAAGAGTAAGTTTTAAAAAACATATAAAATTCTTCACCGTCTGCTTTCCAAACCTATGACATTTTTATTAATAAAAGATAAATAATATTGGATATTAAAATTTCAAATACCGAATCTTGTAGATTATAAATATAAATACATGATTTGAGTGTTACACTACTAGAAATTTGTTAATAACTGATGGATATTATCGACGACTTAAATCTGTCAGGAATACTGATAGACTATTCGTCTGTAAAATTAAACAAATGATTGATATGAAAATTTATTGATGATTTGATATTCCGTCAATAAAATTGTCGATAAATGTTCGCGCATAATGGTACCAAAATATTATCTATGGAAAAATTATTGGTAAGCAATTGTTTTTCCTTTTAATTTTATTTAAAAAATTAATACTTTACCCATAGAAAATCCATCAGTAAATAAGATTAAATAAATATTAGTTTTTTATTTTCTTATTACCAACAGATTATTCATTTGTATTTGAAATTTGTGAATGACCGATATTGTCTGTTCATTTTCCACATTATTGACGCATTTTCCGTCGATAATGTTCGATTAATGAAATGATTCATTTCATTATCATTTTATCGATAGATATTCCATTAGTAATATGTGATAAATAAAACCAATTGACTCATTAAATTTTTTACCAATGGATTAAAGAAACAGCTCATTAAAATGCAAGCCTGCTTCTTCTTCTTCCTCATTCCTTCGAGCACACACTCTCTCTATATTCTCGCTCCTCCACACAGCCATTGGCTATTTCACCACTGTCGGAGCTTCCATTTTGCTACCAAAGACCGCCATTGTGTTTGTGGTAAGTTTTTGAGCATTTTAATCGGTTTATTTTTTTTTTAACCTTTTTTTTTTCTTAATTCCATTTTTTTACTCAAAGTTTTTAATTTCTTAGCTAGTTAATTAACTTATTTTATTATTTTGATTGTTAAAGACATCATCTGGAGCACTTGGAGCACTTTCATTCTAGTGCATTCATCGATTTGAGCTTTATGGTGTATTACGTATGTACAATATACTTTTTTTTAACTCTATATTTTCTGAAATATTAGAGGCTTAAATTTTCTTGGATAGAACTATAGGATAGAAGAAGTCGGATGGGATGGCATGACCTAGGAAAGACTTAGAGTTCATTCCCGTTGTTTAAATTGTGTGCTATAGTATTGTGTGCTTGGATGATGTGAAGTAAGGGAATACGCTCTGGAACGGTTTTTAGGATTAACTGATTAAATTGCATGACTACATGTGTCTATTTTTTGTATTTATCTGGTGAAATAATTTTTTTAGAGGCTCCTAAATTAAGGAGAGATTCTGTCCAAATTTTTTTTTATCATTTTAAAAATTATTTGAATTAAATAAATATTGTTATTCAATAAATAATTGTTATTTATGTTGAAATACTAAATTAATTTTTGTGGAGGCTCCTAATTTAAGAGGAGACTCAACCCATTTTTTTTATCATTTTGAATATTTTTTAATTAAATAATTATTGTTATGCAATAAATAATTATTTGTATTTGCATTTATATTTATATGCATATTATGTTTGTTGCATGGTGGGTTCTCTGGTAAAGCACAAGTTATTTGCTTCACTATGAAGTCCTAACATTGTCCAATAATAATCTATTCACTATGAAGTCCTAACATTGTCCAATAATAATCTAATATATGGAAAGCAGGCAATGATCGATCAAACTTTATTCAAATGCATTAAATGGCTTATTGTTAATAAAGTGTATCATTTTCCATGAGCTTCGAAACCTTGTATTAGTTTTTTTTTTTTTTTAAGTTCTCCTTGTTTCTCTCTTCCTCCCACGATACAACCTACTCTCACGATGTTGTCGGATCACATGGAACAACGTTGTTGCTGTTGCAGCCACCGTTGCCCACTGTTGAAATGTCATCGCCGCCATTTTTGTCCACCCCTCCTTCACTACTTTTGTCCTCCCTAAGTGAGAAATTTTAGACATATTTGATTTATTGTGGACCATTCTCACTACTCTTAGCTTAATAGAATCATGTGAAGTTATATAAATAATAATATAGTTTAGTAGGGCTTTAGAAATACATCCCAATAACTGAATCTATCTTGCATTTAAGAAAGAAATCTATTTGTAAAGCTACCAAAAAATGGAAAAGGATTCATGAAAGGGCATCAAAACTTTCGATATGTAATCTCGCAAATTATCTTCCTCACTCTGTTCAAGAACAAAGCTTGTATAGGTTGCTATTGTATCTCATTCTTCAACATGGGCATGGATAAATACAGATCTGCATCCCTAACAGCATCATCTCATCATAGTGTTCAAAACGGTGGTGCTGAATAGTGGAGGCGGCGGCGGCTAAGAATGGGGCACCTCAATGACGACGATGCGCCTGAGCTCCAACTTGTTCAAGATTGAGGTTCTTCATCGGCGGCACCGCGCATCCACATGCCCAGTCGTGTTCTGCCGCACTAGAGATGTCGTCGAAAGCATAATTGGTTCTTCTACTGTGGCGATTGGAGAAGAGCAGGGACGAGGGGTCAATGGCGACGACGACGAAGTGCTATGAGTTGAGCAGGGCGAGCACTGAGTGGAGCATAGGTGCTATGAAGAGAGCGTCGACGGTGGCAGAGTAGATGCAGCGGCGGTGGCGGGGGAGAAAAGTTCATTGTTGAAAGGGCTGCTTCAACACTCAAAATGTTTTTATTTTTTTTATTTTATTTTTTTTCCCTTGATTGATTTCAATACTAATGACCTTGGTTTCTACTAATTTAAATGGTATGTTTGATTAACACCTTATACCTTACTTAATTGAGTTTGACCAACTACTGTCCCTACTCTCCATATGTAATGTTATCATTGGCCAACATCAGCACTTCACCATGAATCACTTTACAAGTGCTTCACCAAAGTATGCACCTTGTTGCATATATTTATTGATTTACATCCATATTATACAGATGATCTATGGCAAGATGAGGTTCTAGTTCTGGACGAGGCAGAGATAGATCAAGGAAGTATGGTCTACTCTCTCGCACTTAAGCTCCTCCTACTACCTCCACTAATCCAGTGTCCACCACTGCTGCTGCATCCACTCTTCCTAGTCGTTCTTCACATGGCTAGGAGTTTGTTATGGTACCCAACTTTGGGTATTGGAGCCAAGGTCTTAGCCTTCATTCCCCCTCAATCCACCTCTTAGCCCACTCCATCTCCACACCCACTTGCAGGAGGTGAGGATCGCACCTCACCCGTACTTGGTTCCACTCTTTTCCTTACCCCTAACTAGCCTAGTTCGTAAGGTACCCAAACTTCTTTGTTTGCCCCCTCACAAGGCTACACGAACTAGCTCATGCAACTTAGATATGATGATAAATCCTGGTAATTATTTTTAAATTTGAATTTATTATAAATTTTTAATTGTGATAGAAAATTTAATTAATAGATATCTGACTTAGTCTATTGTTTTTGACATAGTTAGATTCCACTAGCTACGGACCTATATAGGATTACCGAAGTGTTCTAGGAGAACTTTTATGGCCTGTATAAGAGTTTTTTGAAGGCGCCTTAAGCTATATAGTAGATGTGGTGGAGAGAGTGGAGGGTAAAAATAATTATTTTTTATTATTTTTTTTATTCTACACTCGCTTATTTGTTATAATGGAGCTGACTATTATGTTACTTGTGTACAACATATATTCACTATTGGTCCACGCAAGGAGACCTTGATCTATAAGGCATGGAGCATCAGGGCCGGCAAGCAACTCCGTGATATGTTTCATGACATTCATGACAATGACACTAGCACCCACTAGCTCACTAAGGACATTCTCCAAGCACTCAGGGCATACTAGGACTCGCCCGAGTACAAGGCGAAGTAGGTGAAGGCCTAAACGAGTAGAGAATTAGCCCATGGTGGCTCACTACACACTGGAGACTCCACCATCATTGAGGGCACATGGCGAAGGATGCTAAATATCATACTGTACACTTAATTAATTATTTAATTTTTATATTAAATTTTATATAATTATGGAAAAATTGTTTGAAATATAGGAGAAGACGATAAACAGACCGCTAATTCAGGAGGAGCTGTTTCGAGAGATCCACACCCGGAAGTAGGATAAGTCTCATTCGATTGATACTCGGTTGGAGACACATATGTAAATACTTATAAATTTAGTTTTCAATATTTTGAATTTATTATAATTTCTATTATTTATATCTAATTTAATTTATTTTGTTTGTTTTAATTGTAGCATGACTTCACCCAGCAACTGACCAAGACTAGGTCTCAGCAGGGGGATAGGAGTACTCCTACCGGCCCACCTCTTAGTGACGACGACATGAGTCATTGGCAGTTGCTATAAGAGGATTTATGGGATGGGGACCACATATAGCAAGTCTTATTCTCCAACCTCTATGTTTGAAGTTGGGTCTGCTAGTACCGATATAGATGAGATCTGAAATTAGGAGCATAGAGTGAGCGAGTCAGTGCAAAGGCAACTCTAGGGGGTCGACCGGAGGTATATGGAGTTGCAAGAGCGGCACAAAAAGGAAAAAAAGCAGTGCAACCACTAACTGTAGTCCACGGAGTAGAGGTGCACAGCCTCCACCTCTACCGCCTCTGCATTCTCCGTATAATCGCACGCCCGACGATTCTAACGACATTTCGGATACTGACAATGATCAGTATTCGTAATTTTTAGGGTTTTTTTTTTTATGTTTTTAGAACTGTATATTGATAGTTCTATTTGATTTCTTTTTTAATTAACAATTTTTATTTTATTTTACAGTTTATATGTTTTATATTTTTATCTTTTTTTATATTTCTAATTATACGAATTTATGGATAATTAAAACAATAATTTTCAATATTTAAATACTAATTTCAATTTTTGATAACACAAAACTACCCAAAAAAAAAAGTTTTACATTACCAACAAAATAATTAATATAAAATTATTAAGTTCAAATTTTGCGATAGATTTTCTTTGGGTAGTTATATATATTAAAATATTAGTTTAAATATACCAATAGACAATACATTGGGAAGTTATGAAAATGTATTAAATCACTGACAACAAATTCATCAGTAATTATCTATAATTCATAGTTAAAAATGCCTCCTTGATGCTTTCTAACATTCATTTACTGATGAAAAATTTCATCGATATAATTGTCAATATTACTGATGGATACATTTATCCATTGATAATATTCATTTTTTTTTTACACCCACATTGTCAATGGTGTCGTTCGTCAGCAAATTTTTTACCAGCGGATTTTACCAATTTTTCTGTCGTTAATTCCGTCGATTTTTTCACCTTTTTATAGTAGTGTTATAAGGTTAGAAAAATTAATTAACAATAATCTAAGTCGTTAATTATAAAAACATAATTCATATAACTTTCGAGTATACTATAAGCTTTAAATTCAAATATGTAATTTTAAATTTATTTTTATTTTCTAATAATTATAATATATATTAATCATTATCTATGCAATTTATATGTTTACATCACTTATGTAATATATGTTTAGTATCACTTCTAAGTGTAATTTTTATATTTACGTCACCTGTGTAATATATATTTAGTATCACTTATTTGATATATCAATATTTAAATTGTTAATTAAAAAACTAAATTGATATAATTTATAATGTGCTATTAGCTTCATAGTTCAAATATTTATTTTAAAGTTTGCATTTAATTATGGATAATTGTAATTTATATTAATTATTATCTGTGCAATTTTTATGTTTGCACCACTTATATAATATATGTTTAGTATCATCTCAAAATACTTTTTTTGTTTGTATCATCTTTGCAATACATGTTTAGTATTACCTATTTAATGTATTAATGTTGGTCAGAAAACTAATTTATTGGTATGTTTTAAAAAACTTTAAAAAAATTTCATTCCCTACTTTTTGAGCTATTAAATCTATGACATTTTTATTAATAAAAATGTAAATAGTATTGCATATATATATAGACATGCAGTGTTTCTTCAAAATATAAAATCCATGATAGTTGTATTAATCAAAAAGTAAATGACATTGCTTATTAAAAATTAAAGACTTAAAGTACCAAACATAATAAATATAACTGTAATATATAGACAGACAATTAGAGTATTGTAAGAATTAAAAAAATTATCATTAATAAATTTATTTATTAATATTTTATTATCCAAATTTAATAAAAATATTTATTATGAGATTAACAACATATATAAATATAATTTATTAATTTAAATTTAATATAAAATGATAATAATTATAAGATAGGTAAATCAATAAATTCATATTATATATGGTGGTATCGCCCGTTCGACATATATATCTAGTATTTTCATTTGAGATGTCACTTTTTGTGAAAAAACTGTTCTATGACTAATTTTTTTTACTATATAAATATCATTATCTTAAATAAAATTTTAATAAAAACTTATAGTATTAGTTGTAAAAATTTCAAAATTTTTCTTTCTTAGGAAAAAAAATTAAAGTATCTAATCTAATAGATAAATTTATAAGATATAGATCTACAATTAGAGTGTTGTAAAATTTTGAAAAATTAATTAACAATAAATAATTTTTTACATTTTCTTATCAAAATTTACAAAAATTATTTATTATAATTTTAAAAAATATATAAATATTATTTATTAATTTAAGCTTAATAAGAATTGATAAAATTGGTAAGCTAGTTAAATCATTACTCATGTAATGTATATATTTAATATCTCCTATGCTATGTATATGCTTGGTGTTGTCCATTTGAGATATCAGTGTTAGTGATAAAAAAAAATCTATTTTATAACTAATTTATTTTATCATGCAGGTATCAATATCTTAAATAAGATTTTGATATAAACTTGTCATAAAGTTATGAACAACTTATAAAATTTTTTCATTCCCTATTTTTTTAAAGCTTAAAGTATGTAATTTAATATATGTAGTTGCAAAAGATAAGGATCCATAATTTCAGTTTTGTAAAATTAAAAAAGATTAATCAAAGTGAATAAAATTTAACTTTATAAGATTAAAAATACATAAATATAATTTATTAATTTAAGCTTAATATAAATTGATAAAATAATAAAGTAAGTAAACCATTATATATTTGATATCACCCGTTTAAGATATCAATATTAATAAAAAATAATTCTTAAATAATTTCTTTTGTCATGCAAGCATTAATGTTTCAAATAAAATTTTAATATGAACTTATAGAATTAATTATAAAGATCTTACAAAATTTCTCATCTCCTACTTTATCAAGTTGTTAAATCAATCGTATAAAGTAAATATAATTTATTAATTTAAATTTAATATAAATTGATCAAAATGATAAGGTAGGTAAATTATGACTCTAGTAATGTACATATTTGGCATATCATGTATCATGTATATATTTGGTATCACCAATTAGATATATTAATATTAATTAGAAATTAAACAGCATTTATATTAAGAATTTAATTTTTATATATTATTGATAATATAAAATAACTTTACACTATTAGTTTATAAAATTCAAGAAAAATGTCAAACCATCATGCTCTTTAAACTTTATTAATTGATAGTATAAAATTATTTTATACTATCAGTGTATAAAAATTAATCTCTTTTGTTAAAGTTTAAATTATTTAATTTAATAAATATAGTTGTAAGATATAAATCAACAATAAGAATTTTTCAAGATTTTAAAAAAGTAATTAATAATGATTCAAATTACTTATGTTTTCTTCATAAAAAAATATATATTTTATTATATGATTAAAAATATACATGTTTATATAATTTTCCAATTTAAAATTACTATTAGTACATAATTAGTATAATCATGGAAAGGCTTCTTAGATAAGCATCCAATGATCATATGTATTTAAAAAGGAAAATATAAAATATGAAAATTGTGATTGGCTAACATGGTGGCATAGTATGGATTTACAACCAATAAGTCATTGCTATGTAGAAGATAATATAAATCATGGACCGATAATAAAATGGTTGGTTGCAAGAATATAGGTGAATTAATAGAAAATGAAATAAAATAAATAAATAAATTTGATTCGGCTTCATTGGTGGTAGAATTTTATGATTGAGCATCATAGGTAGTGGAGTTTTTGGAAGGAAATCAAAAGTATCACATGATGCCACCTCATCAATTTCGCTTTCATCAAATCTTCTTTTATATATAGATATATGATATGATATGATGATATATGATTTATTCTTTCAAATTCAAAATTTACTCTCTCTCTTGGTGGGGACTAATTTAACTTAATATTATATATTAGAAAGATTAATATAGAGGTTGAAATGCCAAGTATGCGTCCAAAATGACATTTAAAGTGTCATGTTAGCCAATATTATTACGTTTATCTAATGCTAGGTCATGTTAAAATTAATGTGATTAATGGAGTGCAATTTTAAAGACCACGAGCATAATTTTTTGAAGTTAGGAGACTAATATCATCTATGCCTATAATTCTATGGACTAAAATAATAATTTAATTTAAAAATAATAAATCCAAAAATTAAACCCTCTCTCTAACGTTGACTAGAGCACTACCAAGCTCATAAATAATAAAACATTACACTTACACACACTTGGAGGAGTGGGAAGGATTGATACTCAGCATCGAGCCTGAGGTGCGAGGAGGCAGCATACTAACCACGTTGCTACTGTTTCTTTCGCATAAAACATCTTTTTTAAGGCTCCTCCGAAAGGGAAATGAAATTTGGACCCTTGAAAAAGGGTGTTCATGAACATCCTTAAAGACAAAAAAAGAAGAGAAGTGAAGAGAGAAAAGAAAAGGAAGAAATAATGATAATGAGACCCACATTTTTTTATCTCTTGGTATTGGATGTCCCATGATAGAGAGTGGTTCAAATAATAGATCTCCCTCCGAAAAGCTTCAAATAAGGTTGGTCTTGGTCCAATGTCCCAATGGCTGTAGCTTGCGCTGCTTTATCCCATGCCTATCAATATGTGCTAAGTTAAGTGGCCAAGTACCCAAGTCGTCTATGAGAATAAGTAACTTGGAAGCTTGATCAATTGACTTCTACCATAGTTATCTAATATTCCACCCCGTCTTAAATACGTAATTATTATTTTAAATGTTCAAGAGGTGAACCTGGCTTGATGGGCCCCCCATTGGTTTCAGCCACCCAACACATGAAAGTTGCCGCCGTATGCAGGTGAGAACGTGACTGCCAGTGGCCCCAAATCGTGAACCATGGGATACGCAATATTCAATAATTTATTTTCTCACCTTGATGAATTAAATTACGAAACAATTTCACGTGCCAAAGACCGTTTGGTAGGTACTCTCGCCGTTTTAAAATGTTTGTCTAAGTTTCAAAATATTTGATTATTTTTAATATTAAGATAATACTAATTTTTTTAATTATATTTTTAATTTAATTATCATCTACTGTAATTATAATTAGAGTTAAAAAATATATTAGACCAACCTATTATCTTTAAATAAGGATAATTTTATTTATTTATATAATTTTATACCACTATCAAAGTTAATTTTTTTAATCTATTTATTTTTTTAATTTTGGATAAATATTTTAAAATAGATGAAGTAAATAAGATATAATTTTTTCTGCCCCGGTCGTTTTTATACATTTAATTTTGCTTTTTTCAATAAAAGAAATTATAGATATGACAGAATTCCATAAAAGAATGGTGAGGGGAGAAAAATAGAGTAAAATTCAATGTTAAAGCTTTGTTTATGGAGAAATAATATTTATACTCATTTTCTTATTTGATTTATTGTCTAATTCATTTGAGAAGAAAGAATTATTAAATAAAAGTGTATAATATACTATTTAGAGATAAACTTCATAAATTTTTATAAAAATATATCAAATAATAAGTCCCAAACTATCAATACAAATATCAATATTTGTGTTTATATATCAAATAAAATGTTAAAGAGTTAGAATATTTATATTACCAAAATAATATTATATGTTATTAATTCTTAAATAAACAAATGATATCTATCACTTTATTTCATCTAATAATCTCATAATTTTTGTCAAAGATTTTATCAAATATTTTCTGCTTGTACAGTATCACTACTCTATATTCAAATCCATGCATTTAGAAAAGCAATTCTGGCTTACGGCCAAGAATTGACCTTAAACTACCACCAAACTTGTAAATTTTTTTTATTCAAAGAAAAGTCTTACAGCTAAAAGTTGACCTTAATAAAGTATTGGCCAAGAAAATATAAAAGGTGAGATAATAATAGCCACACAGAAATAGTATTATATTTATAGAAGTTTAAGCCACTTGCCAGTGAGTGGTGACTTGGGAGTCCGTGAACGAGAGATGTAGTGGAGAGGGAGGCTGTAAACACAAGTAAATGCAATCCGTGTAAACAGAGGAACTTGGAAGAGCACAGCGGCAAAGAGGAACTTAGAAAATAAGATTTCAGAGCCGCAGAAGGGAAATAGTATATTTAATTATTTATAGGTGTGTTTTGTGTAAATATAAATTCATCGGATCTTTATCAATCCCGATTGAAAATATTATCATATCTTCGGATTGCATCCGAAAATCTTGCAGGTAGATTGTATCTAATTGTTTTGGCGGTTTTTTTTTTTTTTAAACTTTAACCCGAATTGCTGTGTCAGCTCGAGTCAGACGTGTCTCCGCGGTGCGTCGGGATTCTTGAGATTGAAAGTTGAAGGGGTGCGGCAGAAGACACGTCTCCAACACGCGTGTCTACGGTGTCGTTGGCATGTCGATGTCACTGGCGTGTCTGACACTGGTGCGGTCTTTTCGCCGCGTCCGTGAGCAATGACAAATGCACAAGTACAACCAACATCCTTTTGACATATATTCTATCATGCATAACATCTAAATTAACAAAACTTTTGTGAGCTCATCAGTATTTATCAAAGATCTATCAGCTTAATGCCTCCCTTCATACCCCATCCCAATATTGACAGAAATTATTGAGCTTGAGAGTATATAGTAGTAAAAGACATTCCTATGCTTCTCTGAAACTGCTGAGTCCTTCTTTGTAGAAAATTTCGTTTTGCTTCTAAAATAGGAAGGAGCTTGCGGTAAAACTTGGACTGTTCCGCGACATAAAGCGTCAAAACAAGCTTGCCTTGTATGCCCAATCGCTACGTGTCAATGTCAAGCCCCCTTGTCCAAACAGGTACGCAGTAGATTAAGATTCCAAGAGCAAATGAAGCACACATTGTAATAATAGCGTAGGCATACGCTCTCCAAGGATGACTGCTTTCTCTCATTGCATTAAACTCAGCAGCGAAAGTAGAGACAGTACTCAGACACCCTAAGAAACCAAACTGTATTCCAGTTACAGCAGTGTCACAGTCTTTGGTATGCACCTGCATCAAACAAGTAAATACTGGCGTGACCTCCAAAACTGTGATGAGATTCTCTTTGTTTGTTTAACGTGACATAAGGTCCAGATGTCAAAAACAAAGTTGAATTCTCTTTATTTAGAGCTCAGGAGTTACAATCTGAATGATACTTGCACAAACTTTATCCTCACAAACCCTTTGGATTTGTGGGAATAAGGTCTTTCCAACTAAAATAATGTTCTTTGATATGAACACTAAATGTACAGATGGTTCTAATTTCTTCATTTCTTTTACGTTAACCATTCTACTTTTGTCTCACCCATGATTTTTGTTTTTGCCCCTTTGATTTCATACACCAGTAAAACTGGTGCTCAAATACTAAATAAAGCTTCGTAGCTAGTAGCACTACTCTTACAACTATCGTTACTCGCTATAAAATATATCAGAAAAATGGGCAACCATCGAGATGGTATTTTCTAGAGTAGAAGTCATCTTACTTTCAAATTTAATTTTGATCCTATGCCTACTAGCTTAGAGATTAGCAAATGCAGCAGAAATAGGGGGATTGGGACACGAATGGTGACAAAGAAACTTACTGCGCTCTTCACACTAGAAAGTGCAGCCATAATACAAGCAGCTGATACATTGGCAATTAGA
This sequence comes from Pterocarpus macrocarpus, assembly GCA_031439585.1. Lineage (NCBI taxonomy): Eukaryota > Viridiplantae > Streptophyta > Magnoliopsida > Fabales > Fabaceae > Pterocarpus > Pterocarpus macrocarpus. Next base: position 11,183,829 of record CM062519.1, read on the forward strand.
GTCCCAAATGGAATCCATTTGAACAACCCTGCCCTTCCTAACCCGCGTCCATTGAGCCGTGCTAAGAACCATCTAATCCAAACACCTACAGGTCCAACCATGCAACCAAACCATAACTCAGCAGCACTGCCACCATGCTTGAACTTTGCCTTCACCAGTGCACCACTGACACCCCACAAGATTCCCAACATCACCAAGAACATCACCATAGCCGCCAACTGACGAAGGGAGCTATCCACTCTGCAGTTGGTGTTGGAGATACCACTTCCTGAACACATATTCAGCTTGTTGAGAAGCCACCTGAAACCCTTGGCAGTTTCAATCCCAAATATGATGGAAAAGGCAACAAGAAACAAGCCTGAAAAATTCCATTTGTAAAACAAACTCATCAAGTCAATTGAACCAATCAACTTATCTATACATATGAAATGTGAAAATTAGCAGCAGGCGAAAACTTTCAATAAGACAGATCACAGCTATAACTAAAAAGCTCCCTTGTCAAATGCACTTATTTACCTATTAGAAAGCCAAGTGTAGCAAAGAGCCATTGTCCGGAAACACTGAGGTCAAGCATTTTCTGATTCCAACCGCTAAACGTCGTAAGGCTCCCTAGGTAACCAGTTGTTATAGCTATGGCTAGATGCTCTGACACTTGAGATATGTCTGCTTTGAATACAACTCCAAACCATCCCATCAAAAATGAACCAATCTGGAACAATATGTAAAAAATAGCATTAGCATGTTGTATGAACAAGCATTATGAATGAACTTTAAAATGGACTTGAGTTTCATTTTCACCTAACAGCGATTTTCGAAACATTTGTCAGTTTGACTGTATTAATTAATAAAGCAAGATTCAAAACTAATTTGTAATCGTGTAGTTCCGTAGATTAAGGCCTTAAGCATCACTTGACAGCAAATTAAAACGTTCGTCAGATTGAATATATCATAGCATGATGCAAAACAAATTTTCAATTGTGTAACCCTGTAGATCAAGAAGTACACAATAGAAAAAGCAGCTTCTCTTCTGCCATGAGAAATGGAACCAATACCAGAAATCAGAACATTCCTATTTGGCCCCACCTCCAGCTTAGAAGGTGGCACAAATTTTCTCTATTGTTAGAAAAGCAATAGTTATGAAGAATTTAATATACACGGTGCTTTTAAGCATGTTCTCACTATAACGTCTGAAATTTATGCTCCTGTCCAAACATTTCTGGAGTGTTAGTCATTGCGAACACACCATAATCTGTATGTGACCAAAACACAGAAAAATAATATATAAAGATGGAAAGAGGGGCAGACCATATTAGCAGGAAGGTCAAGGTAAAGAATAGTTTGGTTGCTTGTCAAACCGGCATCCCCAGGGCCAAATAACTTTTGCAGTAAATATCTTGTTAAGACCTGCAAATTTATTATGATTATTAGATTCTTGGCGGTGCTAGTTAATCACAGCTGAAGAATTTCCATAAGCATTCAATTACAAGCAAAGCAAAGTACGAATTAAAACAGTTAGCAAATTCAACATCATCAGTAATGGAGTTGGCAAAAAGCAAAACCAAACACACACTAATGCGGTAATGCCATCATGAGTATATCCAAGTCTAACAACGCAAGGTAAAACGTCAGAGCATATTTACCCCAAGAATCCCGAAAACCGCCATATGAACCATACATGAAGCATAGTCCAGCAACTCCGGCAAACCTTTACGAGGTTCCTGAAGGTAGAAACAGATGTACAAACGTGTAAACCACCACGACATGACCAAGGGGGAAAATATATATATATATATATATTTAGAATTATCGACATATATGATTAATTAACAAAAACATGAACCAAAAAAAAAAAAAAAAGCCCAGAACCCATTTAAAAAAAGTGTTGAAGAGATCTAGCTCACTTGCTGTGCCTTTTCAGAAGCCAACACTGCATCGGTGGAAAGAGGAGAAGCTGGTGCGAGCTCAGGTGGCAAAGGCCTAACAGAAGAGCTTCTGTTTTCCACTGAAATAAAAGCTCCATTTTCTGGTTTGTCTTCAAAGGAAAGGCGAAAGCTGCTCCTCTCGCTGAGCCTTCTGCTTGGAAGTGCTCTATCTCCGATATCTCCAGCCTCAGAAACACTCTCACACTCGGCATCGTTGTCTGTCTGGTGGCTGGCGTGGCTTGATATGCTCAACGAACGCCTTCTGATTGAAGAACTTGCTCTGTTCATTGTCTCCATGTGAAGTGAATCTCACCATGAGAAGAGAAGAAAACCACGGGAACTTGTTTGTTGTGTTACGCTGCGTTTAACAATGAATTCCGAAATAAATGTAACAGTTTGACTCATTCAGTTGCCGCCAAGCTGCCACCGATGCTGACCTTGTTTGTTTTGTTTGTCTATTTTTCCGTGGGGCACAGTGCAATAAGGATTGCCACACCACGAGTATTGGAACGGGACAAGTTTGATTAACAATCTGCTACTTACGCTTTTTATTATTATATTTAGATTTTAATGATAAATTTGTACTACTGATGGGGAGATTTTTTTTATAATTTTAGTCTTTACTTCTTTATTTTTATATTATAATGCAATAATAATATAATCTAATGATCTACTATTATTATCAAAAATTCTTGTTGCGTAATTATTAGCCTATTTGATTATAGTTTTGGGAGGGTCAAAAGATTTCTTATTGGCATGAAAATAAAAATATACACTAATTAATATTTTTTGGTGTTTAAACACCTTTTTTAACAAAGTTTTTTGGAATCTCATAAAATCTTTTAGGTAAAATATCTTTAAAATTATTTTTTATTCTAAAAAAAGATTTTATAAAAAGGACTATTACTCGTATATCAATAATCAAAATAATTTTATTTTTATCCTTTCCAAACAAAAATTATTCTTTTAAAGTTACTTTTGCTGTATTTAAATCAAACAAAAATAATTTTTTAAAAGATTTTTTAAAAAAAAATAATTCTCTCAAAAGTTAAACCAAATATTTCTTATTATGGTTGAATTATTAAAAGATCAATTAAAAGAACAAAGAAAAACAGGTCATGCAGTCCATCAAATAGCACATCTCAATAATTTACCTTGATTTAATAAATAATGAACTATTTTGGCCCCAGCAGAAAGAAAATGAAGCAAACGCATCATATAATCAATTTGGTGCCTCACCTTTATATATAGGTATATAGATTATAGAATCATAGAATATCTTTTTTCCTACATAAGCAAGCAATGACTTATGGATTACAGAGATAAACATATGGAAATGCCCAAAAAAAAGTAGATACCATGAGTTATAAGCAATGATGTCAGTGTACCTGTAGAATTATATGTAGACCAGTGCTCTAAAATCTACGGTTAAGATTTTAAATTTCTCTTTTTGGAAATGGATGTGAATTTTAAGCAATCCATGAGGATGAGCATCGAAGTTCAAGACAACTGTTGAATTACTGGACGTGCAGCGAAAGAAAAGGGATAACATGTCAAACAGAGATTCTTACGTAAGACGGCGTTTTTCAGTTGAAAAGGAAACGTGGACCTAATGTGAAAGCGAAAAAACTGTTGTTTTCCTTTTGGATTCTGTGGTTTGTATTTGACTCGTCCCAAACCACGAGAAGCAAATAAAAAAGGTAGGCCAAGCTGGAGGGGCCAACGCGTTAGGCATGACCTCACTGGGTCACATGCACCGTCCAATCCGTGGACAGTTCTCGCTCGTTCTTGTTCTTTCTTGTTCTAATTTCTGTGGCATTTCCCTTTCCCATACGGAAGGGTGGGCGGTGCCAAAACCTACTGACTTGGGCTACTCTCTGGGTTCCAGCCACCTCCAAAAGCCCAGTTGCACCGACACCTAATTAAAGTGAACGCATGAAGAGTGTGTGAGACCCAGTGGACTCAGTCCAGCTCAGTTGGTTGATCTATAAGCTTGAAGGAAAGCCACATATTGAGGGGCATCAGACCCCATAGCTTTAGATTAATGATCTTTTTGGCTCAAACTTAGTTTATTTGGAACTTATTCAACTTGGGCTAACTCTGATGATGTGCATCAAAATAGGTTAAATTTATCAAAATTATAATAATACTTATTTATGTATAGTTTATTAAATTTACTTTCATATCTTTCACTCTCATATACTTGAAAAAAATTATTTAAGCACTAAATATATATAGTATAGAGATATAGTATATTAACATAAGTATAGATAAATATCGAGATACACATATATCGAAATGAAAAAGTGTTGCATATATTTACGTGAAAGAGATGTTTTATTTTATATTAATAAGTTATCTACAAAAAAAAAAAAAAACACTGTATACTCTTATAATCCCTCATTATCAGTGACTAAAATTTTCATCCAACATGCAACATAGGTCTGAAGCGATAACAGATTCAGATACCTTAGGCTTGTATCTCTTCCCACTTAAACTAACCAATTCACCCAGCATCTTTAATATTGAGTTAATGCAAGACAAAAAAATACTTCATTAAAGATGCATGAAGTAGCTATGCGCACCAACAGGCACTTTCAATGCCCACTCATTCTCCAAACAGGTGCGCAGTATATTAAGATCCCCAGACAGAATGAAACGCATATTGTAATTATAGCATATGCATATGCTCTCCAAGGATGCATGCTTTCTCTCATTGCATTGAACTCAGCAGCAAAGGTGGAGACAGTACTCAGACAACCCAACAGACCAAACTGTATTCCAACCACAACGGTATCACAATCTCTGGTATTCACCTGAATCAAACAGCACGTATATATCACAACCTCCACAAATATGATGGCACATTCTCAGAAACTTTATTAGGACATAAGGTAAGATATAACTATACAAATATTCAAAGTAATAACTATACAAATAATGAAAGTAAAATGCAGTAGCCAAGCTGGGGTCAAATTCTGAGGGAAAAAAATTCTGAGGGCAAGAGAAAAAAAAGAGCGGAATATTTTTTAAAAATGAAATATGAGCAGAAGGGCAAGAAAACAAAGGTTAGGTATTAAATAACAATGAAATTCTGAAATATGGCAAAGAGTATGGAAAAGATTAAAGTTAGTGTTATCAAGCAGCAAAGTTGAAAAGAAAATCCAATCCAATAATAGAAACAAATCTTTCCCTTAAACCAATTCTGATCCCATGATTAATAGCAGGTTTGGTTTTTTGTTCAGAGATCTCAGCCCATAGTTTGGACACAAGTTGCAAGAGAGAAGTTTTTGCTCAAACTATGGTTTGAGATTTTAAAAATGAAAAACCAAATATGCTATTAGTCTTTGAGCTCAGCCATTGTCTATAGTCGAATATACTGACAAAACTTACTGATTTCTTCATGGTAGCAAGTGCAGCCATGACACAAGCAGCAGAAACATTGGCAATGAGAGTCCCAAATGGAAGCCATTTCAACAACCCTGCTCCTATTCCACGACCATTGAGTCGAGCTAAGAACCACCTAATCCACACACCCAGAGGTCCAACCAAGCAAGCAAACCATAACTGGGCTTCCTTACCGCCATGTTTGAACTCCTCCTTTTCCAATGCACCAGTGACACCCCATAACAAACCTAACAGCCCCAAGAACACTATGGTAACTACCAATTGATGTTGGATGCTGTTCACCTTCCAGATACACGTGCCACTTCCTGGCCTCATGTTTAGCCGGATGAGAAGCCGCTTGAAACCCTTGGCTGTCTCTATCCCAAATATGATGGAAAAAGCCACAAGAAACAAGCCTACAAAATCCCAGTTGTTTGCAAACTCATCTTATTAGCTAGAAGGTGCTGAGATAGAATTGGCATTTGTTAGCTTTGTAATGTTTTTGATAAATATGATGATTATAAACATAATGTACTAATGACTTGATCTTGGAAAGAAGGAATATTTTGCAAGTTTATTTTCAAAAGATTCTAAGACAACACAAGGAATAATAGCCAAGAAAGGAAAGGCAATAAGATTAGCATTTCTCAAGGAAGACTTCTTAATTAGAACAATGACAAGAAAAGGAAAGATAATCAATAAGGTTGCCATTTGAGGAAAGTCTCTAATAATATGATGAAGTGTAAGAAAGGAAAGGAAATCAATTAAGTCACCATATAAGGAAAGCTTCAACAGCTAATTAAAGAGCAAGAAAAGGAAATACAAATTTGCACTTAAGATGATGCAAGACAGAACAAACAAGAGTGGAAAGCAAATCAAATCAACAAATATGAAAGCTCTTAGAGAAGAAAGTAGCAATGCACGAAAAGGAAGGCAACGATCACAAAATAAATACCTTACCATTTTTATGTGGAAGACCAGATCAAGAATAGGAAAATATGCCACATTTCTAAACTAGTAAGGGCATACTAACCATGTTTCAACAGTCATATCTTAGCCTATATATATATGAAGACCTGTAGCAAGTGTGCAGTAGTAGAGAGAAAATAAGAGAAGAGCAGAAAAAATCGAGAGCTATCATTGTTTATATCATATTGCAACCAATCTCATTTCTCTATTCATCTTTTTCTCAGTTTTGTATTGAAGCTCTAGAAGAGTTGAGATGTAGTTCTCTGAGTAAATAACTAGTGAGAGCTTAGAGAATAACTCATGAACTAGAGAGAGTACCTTAAGGAAACCAATAGGAAAGTGAATCCTAGTTGGTGAGAAAGTAGACTCTAAGAGTTTTGTGAGGTTGGAGAGGCTCTTGTAGACGATTACTAGGGGTGAGTTTGGAGAAGTACGTTCTTCTCAAAGATTACTCAGTATTATTTTGGAAAGGTTATTATAAAAGACTATTCATTATAGTAAAAAATCCCATAGATAATGGGAACTAGATGTAAACTCCATATTAGAGATCAAACAGGTATAAAAATCATTGGTGGAAGCTTCTAGTATCCCTTTCTCTTAGATTATATAAATATTACTGTTATATTTGCTTTATATTAATCGGAGTTATATTTCTGAAATAACTGAAATGTAATTTGCATTCTATGCTTTACATTATCTTTGCATTTATACCAATTTTAGGAGATATCTCCTAAACGTGAGATAGATATTGCGAGAACTTTGATGATAAATTGTTCAAAAATGTAAAAAAGTTTAAAAAGACTAAAGAACTTGATTTAAACCCCCATTCTCAAGTTCTTTGGTACCTACCAGCATTCATATATTTTTTAGATATGAATTCAAATCAAGAAAAATGGGTAAAGAATCTAAATGAGACAGCTATTACATCACTGAATTGCCCTTGTCAAAATGTGGCATAGTACCTATTATAAAGCCAAGCGCAGAAAAGAGCCAGTGTCCAGCAACACCGAGCTCAAGCATTTTCTGATTCCAACCGCTGAAACTGGTTAGGCTACCTAAGTAGCCAGTTGTTAGTCCAATGGCCAGATGCTCAGATACACGGGATATATCTCCTTTAAATACGACACCAAACCATCCCATCAAAAAGGAACCGACCTGCAGAATGTGTACAAAATTTGAATGAGCTGTGAGCACACTATCAAAGTCAGCTTGCTGATCAAAGCACTTCAACAATTGCATCTAAGGGGAATGTTAAAGGTTCTTTGTTGACTGTAAGAAAGCAAAAATAGCGACTATAACTCATTTAATTCTACCGTTTTATGTCACCATATAAAAATATGAAGAAAGGGTCGTAACTTTGCATCATTAATAAATCTCAAATGATGTTGAGTAAACCCTAAAATTCAAATTGAGTAACATGCAGATCAGGGAATTGTAGGAGTGTGATAGAGATGAAAATTCCCAAAACAAACTAGTGCATCTTATCCCATGAAAGAATAAAAACGTGCTTTCTTTTTATGAGGAAAAAAAAAATATAGACTCTGGGATTCTGGATTAATTCCCAGACACATCCCTGTATGGTTTATACACTTCTCTTAGGTGATGAATACCCCGATCAATTGAGTAATCCAAAGGCATGCCACAGTAAAATAATTAATGCCAACTTCTTGTATAAGGGACTGATAAACGAATAAAGATATAGCACAGTGTGTGCAGTATTCTGAATAGTACCAGTGAAATCTATCTCAATAGTTAGGTCTGCATCATTAAGTCAACAGTGATCACAGAATGCTTCAGGCTCAAGACATGGTATAAATGATTCCATTTTAGTCTCGGAAAGGTAGGATATAACTTTTCTCTTCTTTTGTAGCAATCAATTAAGATGAAGAATTTTAAAACACATAGCATTTCTAATACTTCTGGTTCAAGAATATTGTCTCCAAGCACGTTAACACATCAATACCAATAATGACTTAAATTGCTTTTCAACCGGCCAAATGATTCTACATCCAGTTTTTGGTCGTTAATTGTGCAAATGATTGATAAGGATGCAATCATGATGAAAATCATACCCTGAAATTACTATTATACAATCCAACTTAACCTTATTATTTTATGGTTATTTTTCTTCTTTTCTTCCCCTTTGGCAAAACCAGATCAAGTTTTGGCTTTCGAATTCATTTTTCCATCGTGAAAATGTAATAACACATGGCACTGATAATCTGTGCATGCGAAAGGGGGAGGAGCTGACCATATTAGAGGGCAAGTCAGGGTAAAGAATAGTCTGATCACTCGTCACACCAGCAACTCCCGGGCCAAACAACTTTTGCAGTAAGTACCTTGTTAACACCTGCATATTTATTGTGGCAATTGGTGTATTAATGTCATGATAACAACTCTATGAATTGGCATGAAAGATAATAGCAATAATTTAGTAGATTGGCCAATGAACTATAGCTTAAGTGGCACTTCCCTTAATTCTTGTGCTAAGGGGTTGTTGGTATTGAATCAAGGATTCGTTTTCCAATATGCCTTTCTTCCCCCCTCTCTATTCCCCTAACTCCATTAAGAGTTTCTCAGAAAATAATAATAACAATAATTTAGTGGATTGCCAAAATTAATGGTACTTTTGAGTATGCAAATGTTTTAGATTATTTTCACTTATAAAAACATTATTTAAAGATTTATGGAAGAGTTTATTTAAAAAGATTCTTTTTAAAATTATCTTTATTAAAAAGATCTTTTGAAAAAGTAAAAGTTATATTATGTTTGAATATAAAATTAATTTATATTTGGATGTAATATTAAAAAAAATTCTTTATTCTTAAACATATTTTTTATGTTATAAGAAAAATCTTTTTCTAGGAGATAAAAATTGTAGCTTCTTAAAAAAGATTTTTTTTTTTGCTTTTTCTAGTAATTATACTTTTACTAAAAAATTTTACCCAAACATATAAAAAAACATCAGAATTATTTTTTTATTAAAAAAAATCTTTTTATCAAAATAATGATACCCAATCAAGCATTTAATTTGTTCTACTTCAAATTATAGCAATCGTTTATCAGATTCTCCAGAGATAAATGAGAAAAAGAATCTAACAATTTTTTTTCCTAGACATAAACCAATTGATGAAAATAGAAAAATGAAAAGTCAGAGGTTAGCATATTACCCCTAGAATTCCAAAAACGGCTAAATGAGTTAGATGTGAAACATAGTCCAGTAACTTTGGTAATTTTTTGTCTGCTTCCTGCAACAAGAGACAAGATAACTTCACGATTCAACCATATGCTATACTAATCTAAATTAATTAATCTTAAATATATACTAACAAACATAAAAACAATAATCCTAAAAATAAAAATTGCCAATGAACCCACTTGTTTTATGTCTTGAGAGCCAAATTTTCCATTAGTAGAGACAGGGGTGGAGTGCTGTGTTGATGGATCTACTGAGTAGATATAATTCAATGGTGCTGGACATCGCTGCAACTCATGGTCCTCTGAAATGGAAAAACGTCCATTTTCTGGCGTGCCATCGACGGGCAAGCTGTGCCTCCTAGCATGAACAACTCGATCCCCTATGTCTCCTGCCTCAGAGACACTACTCTCAGTATCATCATCCCACTTTTGACTCACTGAAAGCCTACTAACTGCAGAACCCCAACTGGTCATGCGCTCCATGAGCCCCTCAAAAGCCACACAACTTGCTTCCTTCTGAAACAACTACAAAGTCATTAGAGAAAGAACCACCTAAAGATCAGTGTGATACGAAGTGAGTGATTCAGCTGCCACCAGAAATCTTATTTTTTGGTTTTGTTGCTTTTCCCTTTTCCTTTCCGCTGTTTACAGGGAAAGGATGAATCCAAAGTATAAAACATCTACTTAACAAGTTAGATATAATTGATTGTGAACTACTTCGCCTTGAGATAGCTAGCAACATGTGCGCAAATTAAATAAGTGGTGCTACCAACTTGGTAATTTTTTTAAAACAAGAAAGGAAGCCCAAGATTGAAACTTCCAACAAATAAAGAAACAATTTGTCGCAGATGTTAACCTACGTGAACTTCGAGTCAATATGAGAGAGACGAGCAAGCAACTGCCTGGCCTAGAAAATGGTGTCTTAAGATACCGATTGCATAAATCAATAAAAGTTGCAGAATACATTTTCCACCTGTTTACTGTTTTATTTATGGAAACTTGTACGGTACCGATATTGTATGCGCACCGCATGTCAATGTCAGTATAATGAGTATTAAGACACGCGTCTATCAAACTAAACATTATGTGTTTATGTAAGAGAGATATTATATTTAGTATTAAATTTTGAGATTCATATAACATAACTCTCTGTTTTTCTATTGCAAGCAAAAGCATGCTAAATTGCTAGTAAGGTCAGGCCATCAACACTCTTAACTTTCTGATTAAAAAGCTATCCTTGCATTGCAACTTAGACTGATATTCATGGGCATTTATATCTCATCCAAGTTCACAGTTGGAGTTATCATTCATACAACTTTTTTAAGGGTCCGTTTGGTATACCTGTTAATATGAGGTCTAATAGGATAAAGGTTGATAGTATAAAATTTGATAAAAATTTAATACTATGCAGTATTTAGTATGTCACTGTATAAGATATTATATTATATAAAATATAATAAAAAAAATATTATAATAAATATAATTTTTAAATAATTATTATAATTATTTAAGCTATTTTTTATTATATATAAAAATAATTTTATATTAAAAATTATTTATTTATTTATTTTTAATATTTTTTTATAAATATAAAAAATATAAGAAAGAGAGAGAAAGAGTGTGAGTGAAATAGATATAGAACTTTTATACATTAAAATCTAAATAGGCTTAGTATCATATTCTTATATTTGATTGTATTTTTTATTATATACAATTAAATTTACATTAAATATTATTATTTATATATTTTAATAATAAATTTTTATTCCTATATTTTTATTTCAGTTTGAATAATTATTTTATAATTTTTTAAAAAAATATTTATTTATTATTAAATAATATTATTTTTTATTTATATATTTTTATTTTTTATTATTTATTTAATAATTAATTTTTTAAATAAAATATATTAAAAAATAAAAAAATGAAAGAACTCTTATACATTAAAAGCTAATCAGGCCTTAATACGGCCTTCCTAGGCCGTATTAAGTTATCCATCATTATAACGTATAAGGGAGATTTGATGGATAAACTTATACAATATATTGACTACACCAAACAACGGATAAGATCATAACGTATTATATTACCTTATCCTATCATACCTAATCCAACATACCAAACACCCTCTAATAGAAGGTAATTACCAAGTACATCGGCTAATAAACACTTCAAATATAACGGTACTGAAAAGCCCCGTTATCTGAGTCTTGCGCAGTGCTCAATGCATTACCAAAAGGTATTAAAATTCGTCTGTAACTCTGTATCTTTAAATCAAACACAGAAAATTTTAATACCAACGTATGATTTATTAAACGTGATCTACAAAAATTAGAAACCGAACACTTTTCAGATAATGGAAAATCAAAAGTATGCTGTCGTTTCACATCAAATAGGGAAAAAGAAAAAAGTTAAGTAGTTGTGCATGATAACTACTATTGAACCCAAATAATTAGTGCCAACTCTGAAATGAAAGAAGTTTAAAGCTTCACAAGTCGCCATGAACAGTGCTTGTTTTTCTCTTTTCCTTGCAGCGTGTAACTTCTACTTTAAAACCACAAAACGCAATAATGAAAGGATGGCGGGACCATGGCGACAAATGCACCATAGCTCCAAGTCTTCAACCTCGAGCCATGAGAGGTTTCCATGGTATTCGAAAAAATGACAAGTTACTAAAGAATATCCCAAGTACCATGAACCAAATTAATTGGAATACTGTAAACTTTAAATATTAATAGTTTAGAAAAACAATTAAATATACATGATAATAATACTAATGGCTTGGTGTACACAAAATACCTTTTTCACTATTAAACTCAATTTTAAGTTTGCATAATGTCACATCAAAATCATTTTTTAAATTTATAAAAAATTAATAATTATATACATTTATTAGCTCTTTTAAATTATTGGTTCATTTTCTTTATTGTAGAACTAATTATTTATTAATTAATAAGTTCAGTGGAATAGTATCCGGTGGTTCCTACATTTTAAGCGAGTTCTAACTATTTTAGTTTTCCCCTAATTAAGTTGTCTCATTTCTATGAAATAAATATATAAAACTTTTACTCTCCGATTCAGTCAAACTTTTCCATGCGCCGGCAGTAGCCGGATTCAGGTCAACCTGAGCTAACGTTGAAAATTCAGCAATGTATCTTTCACTGAAAGATCTTAACAATAAAGCAAAATAATACTTTTTTGTTGCCTAATGAATCTCAAATCAAGCTTTAAAGTCACTTTTTAAGCCTAATCATGGGGGTAGATGACCCAGGTGCAAATGCATGATTATCATAAATTCCATAATAGAAGTGTTATTTATACATCTAAAAGCATATATCCTATACACATAACAAAAAAAGAAATCAAGACTTTGTATCTTTTTCTCTTCATTATATCTATGAGATGTCTATTTCTAAATATACAAATAATATTTCTCATTTTATAATTTAATAAGTTAGAGGGCATGGTATAACTTTGTTGGTTTACGTGGTTAATACTTGTTACATTTTAGTAAGTTTCGAAATGTTCATGAATGTGAAGATAGAAAGGGATAAGATTCAGTACCGCAAGGCCGAGAAAATATATAGGAATGGAAGCCCACACGCCCGCAGGTTAATAATGGAGCTCCAAGTAGGGTTGTTAGGAAAAGAATGCGTTGTGATGATGATGACGATGAATTTGCAGAAAGTCAAAGAGACATGAGGCAGTAGGAATCACATGCAGGAATTGGATATGGCGACAGCAACTGGGGAAGGTGCAACTGCGAGCAAAATTGCATTGCATGAGTCCCGTCTTTTAGAAGAGAAGAACCTCAATTTATATTCTCCTGTTTTGTCTGTCTCCTAACTTTCCTACCCTTTTCCATTTCACAACAAACAAATTTCCAATTTTTCATTATAAATAATAATACTAACAACAACAACAACAATACTAATAATCGATCTTGACCGTCGTGGAGCGAATAAGAAATAAAAACTACATTAATTATATAATATTGAGAAATTGTTACTAAACAATTTTCCATGACCAATACTTTGTAAACGACTACCAACGTGACACCAACGGAAAATCAAATGAAAGCAACTCAACTTACGAATAGAAGACGAAAGGTAAGTTAATGACGAAGGCCTGCGTTCGAGGAATCAAGTTCTGCATCTCTCAAAAGCTACGAGCCTGTCAACGTTAGTCTATCCAATCTTTTGATTCTTAAGAGATTGCTTTTCAGCTACACCATTCCTTTTGCTTTAATCTATGGTTGCCATTAACGCAACTTTATTTTTGTTTCTTTACTTTTATTTGTTCTAATTATATTTTTAAATTTTTTAAATCATCAATATTGTTTTCAACCTTTCCAAGTTATTGACCAAAATGTCCTCACACTGTGTGGGCTGTGGCCGGCTTCAAGGGAAAGTTTCCAAATGGAAGGATAAAGGATTGAAACCAGTGTGAACTTTCTCAAGAATTAAGCAGAATAATTGATTAATCCTAAAATCTAGTTCATGGAAGTAGAATTAACCAAACTTCTATAAAGATTATCTTAGCAATATTCTCAAGCAACGTAAGATGTTAACAAACTTGAGAAGAAACCTAAACAACATTACTGGAAATTACACGAATAGCAATGGAATTATTCCATTGCTAATTTGCAAAAATCTGTCCCTAAGCTATTTAGCAACAGAAGCTGTCATGACCAACAAAACATCACAAAATCCTTTATGGCTAACTAGTTAGTGACAAAAACAATTTTTTGTGGCTAGCCAATGACAAAAAATTCCATCGCAAACAAAGACATAGTCCGTCACCAAGAATATATCATTATCCGTGGCTAAAACATGCTCAATGACGGAATTTGTAACGGAATTATTCCGTTGGAAAATCAAACTACATTAAAATATATATAGCAACGGAAATGATTCCGTCGCTAAGTATTTTTTAAAAATTTTTTCTTTGAAATTTTAAACAATTCAATTATATAACAGTCTTGAATCAAAATGCAAATAAAAAAATTTAAGGTTAAAATTCATTAATTAAAATGTACATTAAATTTTACAACTAAATTTATATCAAAAGATTAAGGTAAAAGTATTTCAAAAGTACAAGTTTAATATAAGTTTACACATTAATAAATCCTAATCAAAACAAAGATAATGACACCATATTAAATATTAAGTGGAAAAGGAAAATAATCATTCTCAATCATATCATCATCATCCCCATCCTCATTGCCATCCCAACCCTGCCCAATAAGTGGCTCATCATGATTTTCGTGAATAATTTGAAAACCACTAGCAAAGTTGTCCAAGCGTTGCAAGATGGCGGTGTTAATCATGGTTGTTGATCAATCAACTGCATTTAGTAATATTAAAAAAGGCATAACTCAATAATTACATAAGAATTCATAAGTAGTGTCATTGGCAATGTCATAAAAATGGTAGAAGTGTTTATTATATAAACCATTTAGGTCTAATTTGAGAGTTGTCTGTGTGAACAAAATACATGTTTCTTGGCATACTTAGGATAAGATTCTTCTAGTTAAGAAATTCAACCTCAGTTGATACTTTAGATCCTTCAGCCTATGAATTGGCATATAAAAATCAGAAATAAAATTTTCCAATATGGCACAAACATGCATTTTCAATAAATATCACTAAAAATTCATGCAAACCATTGTCGTAAGCTAAAACCTACCTATAAACCAAGCATGGTGTAATTGATTTAGTATCCACATAGCATTAGTAATAGATTTCACTCTATGTCACAACTAATTGTTATAACTTCTCATTTTATCTTAAAAAGTGATACTTTTAATAATATAATTTTAACTTAAGCACTCTATCTAGACAAATTTAAAAATAAATAATAATAGTAATAATAATAATAATAATAATAGTAATGATGATGATGATGATGATGGAGGCAATTTGATATATTATGAAAGGAAAGAAGGTTCATGAATAAGCACTATAATAGATGTATCATGAATAAGGCTCATGATATATTATTGACACGCTTAAACTTACCTTAAGTACAAATTCAAATAAAATAGCAAATCTATTGTGTATCAAATCCTCAATTTTAAACTTCAATTCGTGTAATAATAAACTTCACATGGGTTTAATAAAGCTTGCTTGGTCTAAATGACATAAAGGTGTTAACTTTGCATGTGTAAGGAACCAATAGAGCTACAGAGGTACAAAATCATAGCAATTGTAAAATACTAAAAGTAGCACCATTATGCCTATAATCAACTAATGTATGCATCCACACATATGAGTCCTAGTTGCCACAAGGCACAAGCAATTAGTTTGAAAGAGAAGTGTGAATAAATCTACAAGTATGGATTTGAGAGCCACATTTTGATAAATTTAACAAAGCATAGTCGCTATACACCAACAACGCCACTTGCAAGCTAATTAAGTGCTGCATCCAACAAAATATGCTAAAAATCAATACTGCCTATTCATAAAATACAACACCCCATTGCATTTTTCAACAACTCCACTTCTATTTTCTCATAGTCAACTTCCATGCTTTTGGAAACAAAAATTCCCTTTTCCACCATTTAAATACTACTTTTTAAGAGCACCGTACTAACACTATCAAACTTAGCCTAAATCAAAGAATAGATAACTTCTAACTTGAGGAATAAACATAGTTACTCATTGAAAAAATGAGCTAACAATCCAACATGAATTAACTAATTCATTGAGACCCAAAAATCAGATCCAAGCAAAGCATATATGAAAAACACCCTAACAAAATCATCATGATACTTGGCATGAGCTATTTCTGCCATGATACACAACAATGCTCAATTCTAATTCCACTGCTTCAAATTATCAATCACAACAACAATAAAAACACAAAAAACTAGAAATCGTAAAAAGCCTCATACTTTTAGAAAAGATGTGAAATGTGTTAAGAAGAAGCTCTAGAGTCTTTATGGCTAGGCACATTTAGATCTCTCATTGAGGTCATTCTTGATGGCAATGGCTAAAACCTCAACAAATCTACCAAACTACAGAAAATGTAGTGTTAAAGATGCAGAAGATGGTAGAAGATGTAGTGGATTGTGGCAGTGGCTAGTGAAGGAAGCTTGCTTCAAGGGCGACGGTGGCTAAGGAAGCGTGACGGTGGCTAGGCAGCAACGATGGTGGAGGAGGGTGAGAGGAGGAATTTGGTGGCTTTGGGGAGAACTGAGTTTGGGAACCTAGGGATTGTGGGATTTAGGGTTAAGTTTGACTAGGAGGCGGCATCCGTTATGCACCCCTTTCAGTTTGGTGTACCACGCACCCAAGTGATCTAACAACAAAAAATTGATTGTATAATTATACACCATTAACTTATGATACATGATAAAAATTCTCATGTCTTCTCTTTCTCGATTCCTACTGCTTTCAGTGAACTCCCCGAATTCTCCAATCACCCCTGCCCCATCGCCGGTGCCACCACCCTTCAGTGCCTGCCACAGTCACTTTCGATGTCCACCAAGTGGAACAACGTGATGTGGCAGAAGCTCGATCCAGGCCTCCTTATCATGACAGCAGCGAGAGTAGTCTCGATGATGGCGACAGCAATAGCGATGGTGTTGTTGTTAACCTCCAAGGAGTTGATGAAGCGACGGCAGCGGAGGGATCGATGATGGAAGAGTGTAGTCTGTAGAAATGAAAAATGATAGAGGGAGAGAATTTTAGGGTGTATTTGCAGTGATTATTTGAGTATATGCACTATCAATCTTCACCTTTGATGGACGAGGTGTGTGGTGCACCAAACTTGGTAGGGAATGTAGCATATGCCGCTTGACTAGGATTTGGGAATAGAGAGTAAATGAAAATGTAAGAAGAAATTTGGGAAAATCAATGAGGGGGGAATTTTCGAAAGAAACTTATTTTTTTTTTAATATTTGAAGCATTTAAACAAAGAAATTGTTTAAAATTTTTTTAATTTACATGCATTGAAGATATAAAATAATTTTACATTGTCATCAAATAAAAATCAAGATAATTGCCAACATGATCCATATTTAGGTAACTACTTATAATGACAAAACACTTCTCATAATTTTTATTGGATGACAGTTTAAAATTATTTTATATCGTCACTGTATCTCAATTAAACTCTTTAAAAAAATAGTCTTGTTAATTAATATTTATATTTTAAGTGATTTTTTATAGAGATTAATTTCTATATATTCAATGTGTAAAATAATTTTATGATGTCAATCAGTAAAATTTCAAGAAAGTGATAAATTATAGTAGATTGCTATCGTAGTGGATAGTTACCCACCATGATGTAACAATTTTTTAGAATTCTCTTAATTGATAGTGTGGAGTTATTTTGCAATATCAATGTATAGAAATTATTTTTTTTATATCATAAAAGATTTATTTTATGAAATACTATTTTAGTTTATGTAATTAATAACAAACAATTATTTGAATTAAGATAAGGAGATTATCATATATTTGTTAAAGCTTTATATTTTTATTAAATAAAAATAATTATTACAAAATATTGAAGTAAATATAACCAAAATTAAATATAAATTAAAATGCTACATAATAATTAATAAATAACACTTAATATCTGTAAATATAATTGAAATTATAAGTATATGAACAATAATATTTATTTTTAAATTTATAATAAAATAATTAATCAAAAATATTGCTTCTCGTAATTTTATTTTTATTAAATTTATAATTTATAATTAGAATTATTTTTTATAGCAAAAGAATAAGGTTATATTATATTATATAGTATCTTATACAATGTCATATCTAGCAAACATTATAAAGTAATAAATTTTAACAGGACTTGTGCTATTTATTTTTTAAAATTTTTTTGAATCTGAAAAAAGATTTATACTATTGGACCTTATATAATTAGCTTTTATATTGTTAAGTGTTATTCTATCATAAAATTATATTAACATGGAAATGAGCCCAGCGATGGAAAACAATCCGTCACTACAATGCTATATATTAAGATTTTACATTTTTTATTAATGGGAAAATTCTTAGCAACGAAATCTATTCTGTCACTATATATATCATACATAAAATATTTACTTTTTAATAATCAAATATACTTAGTCACAAAATTTGTCACAGATTTATCAGTGACAGGAAAAAAGATCTATTGCAAATTCTGCTGCAGATTTTAATAAAAGGATGAGCATTACAATACATAAATTGTGTGACAATTTCCGTTGCTAATAGCAATGGAAATGATACCATGATAAAGTTTCGTCGTTTCCCTGTGTTTTTTAGTAGTAAATGGAGGGTATTCTTATGAACTTTGGTAGCCAAAAAAAAAAAAAACGAAATCCCTTGTTTCAATTCATTTATGTTATGAAACATGAGCTTTGTGGTTGTCTATATATGCTTAATCACCCGCTACCCTCTTCTTTTTTGAGAGATTCTTGTGTGTATGAAGTACATATCATTACTTTTGCTATAATTTATTGATCACATGTCACGAAGCTATTGTTTTTAAAGTCAAGAAACTAATGTGTGAAAGCATAAATAGATAAAAGCAAGAAAGATTTTTTTACTCCCAAAACACAAGAATTTCTAGGTATAAAGATAACAAATCACTAGTAATTAGCTTTTAGTGTACGATGGCCGACATAATAATAATAATAATAGTTATTATGTAAAGGTAATATTAGTATAACTAAAAAATAGTGAGATAAGTTTAATATAATATTTTATCTATTAATACAACATACATGGTGCCGCCATTTTTATTTTACTTATTAATATAAAATATAATATTGAAATAATTAATACAAGAAAATAACTTAACTTTAAAATCAAATATTAATAACATAATCTAAAAATGATATTTGATCAAAATAAATAAATAATTATTAATTAATAGATTTAAATTTTTAAACATGATTCTAAGATGTAAATTCAAACTTATAATAAGACATTGGTAACACAACCTAAAAATAACATTCGGCACAATTCTTCAAACTCAATTATCTTTTTATACATTATATTAATTAATTGATTATATTACAATATTATTGCACCGATTTAATTCATAAATAATGTTAGTTTGACATTAAAACAATAAAAAGATTAAAAGTTAATACTATGGAATGACCAAACCATTGTTTATTATTGTCATTATGCTTATCTTTTTTTTTTCTTCCCTCTAGATTGCCCCCTATAATTATCTTTTTCCAAATTTAAACCGTGATTATCTTTTTTAAAATATAACTAATTTATTGTATCATTCCCCTTTTCCTTCAAAAAATTTATCATTATACACAACTCTTGTTGATAGTATATTTTTTTTTTAAGATATATTGATTACAATAGAATTTGATACTATAATCTTATATATACTATTCAAATTCCTTACTACCAATTCACTCATAGTATTATACTGGATCTAAGAAAGATTTGCATTTAATCAGACAAATAAAAGCTGTTATATATTTACAGTAGACATGGTAATTAGCCCCAAGTGTATTGGATTGGGCCTCACCGAAAGTTAATTCGATGCCCTTCACAACTAGTCTGAAATACAGCTTGGTTTAAAAGTTCACATCGAAGCACGAGAATTCAGCCCAATTATAAATGGTTTGTTATAATCTTTTGTACGTCATTTTTTTAGTTACCGGATCCATGTCCATGTATAAGATTACTTTTCGCAAATAATTTTGAAGAGGATATTATTTTAAAAATTATTGAAAACTGTCCAAAAATAGAAAAACAGAGTCTCGCAATTTGAAACATGCTCTTATTCATTTTGTAGCACAAAATCACTACTTAGGTTTTTTTTTTAATGGGATAAATTACTATTTAACTTTAATTATAAAATTTAATTTTAATTTAAATATATTTTTAATCCTTATAAATATGAATTATTTTGGTTTTGATTCATCTAAAATTATTGTTTTCCCTCTTTTTTCTATTATTTAGATTTGATTTAAGTGGTGATATTCATAGAGGTTAAATGATGATTTAGAAAATATTAATAATGACAAAAAAATAAAATTTTTAACATTTGTAAATCTAGACGCATATTTTAAAGTACTGATAAAAATTAAAATTTAGAATAATAGGGATTAAAAATAAAAAAAAAGGAACCAAAATCAAAATAAAAATTTTAGAGGAATTAAAATTAAAATAACTCATATTTATATGAACTAAAAAGGTGTTTAAACCTTCATTTATTTATTTATTTTGCTATTAAAGCTTTTTACATTATTGACTGATGAGAAATGTTGAGTTGTATGACTCCAGTGTTAAGAAATGGTATACGCGAGTTTGGTTCCTTTAACCATTTATGTCAAAGTGAGATGTTTGCCAAAATAAAACATTTCAATCTTTTTTTCTTCTACCGTGGTCAAACAGTGTTTAGCCTAGCTTGTGCGTAATTTTATTAATCCATTTCCTAGTTTAGTTAAAGGCAGAGCATCTATCCAAGGCTACAAGAATGTTTCTTGTATCCAAACTTCAAGTGGTTAATATAGTTAGAGTCTGAAACCATACATGTATGTATTTTAGTTCATCATTTTCTTGTTTATCATTAAACATTGACTGCCGAGAGTTGGTAATAGTGAGTTGCGTTCTCAAAAATAGGGATTAAGGTTAAAAATCAAGAAAAATTAAATTCTTGAGAACAATTATTAGTTGTGGTAGTGTCTAAGAGATTAATTTCACAGTAATATCAATAGTTGGTAGAGATATATTAAAAAACAAAAATATCTTAAAAGATAAAAAAAAAAAAATCTAACTTAAAAAAATTATTGGATTCATACAATAGAGCTTCCAAGCAAGTTATTAGTTGAAGTTGGGAAGTAAAACAGTAATTATCTCACTTAATTATGTATGAATTCTAATCTCTTATGTGATGGAATCCTCCTCTATAAAAGAAATAAATGTAGAATTTATTATACAATAACCTATCATGACAATAGATTATAAGATTCATTAATCATGTTTAAAACAAATTATATTTCTTTAAATCCATTTCCGTACCTCGGTAGGCATAAAATGGATGAGGAGCTGCGAGTTGCTCTGGTTGCAATGGTCTCCATCTGAAACAAGCACACTTCTAAGTGTTAAGGTTTATGAATTTTAATCAAACAGTTGCATATCATTAGTCTGTCATTTCTTTTTCGAGTTAGGCCGTAGAGATGAAGTTCTTCTATTAAAATAAAGACAGTAAGCTTATAGCTTAAAAATTAGAAAGTAATTAAAAAAATGAAAGGCAGATATTGTTGACGTGGCAATAATGTGTTTGGATAAAGTTGGACGAGGGATGGCGACCCCATGTCGCAAAGCCCAAGGGATAACCCAGCAATTAGGGGATTAGGCTTGGAATTGGTCCCACCAAAGGAAAACAAGCCGGTACCATTACCAATATTAATATAATAATTAATTTTTGTTTCTATTTTTATATTATTTAGTGTGCACTGACACAAAACCTATACACATCAGCACCTCCAAACTCCATTCCTTCCTTCCTTCCGTGGGAATGGACGAATCGCAATCCCCACCCTCTGCTCCACACTCCAACTCAACTTAAACGACCTTTACCAACTAAACCAAACAACCCCCTCCCCCCCAAAAAAAAAACCAAAAAAAGAAAGAAAGAAAGAAGGAAACTTCTAGTTTCTTCCAGAACCTTATTTTCTATTATTGTTTTTCTTTTTTATTCGGAAGCCATGGCCGAGACTCGGAGATCTACGGGCACAGTGAAATGGTTCAACGCGCAGAAGGGTTTCGGATTCATAGCTCCTGACGACGGGGGCGAGGATCTCTTCGTCCACCACACTGCCATCCGATCCGACGGCTACCGGACCCTCTCCGAGGGCCAGCCAGTCGACTTCGCCGTCGATTACGGCGACGCCGGCCGAATCAAGGCTGTCGACGTCACGCCTATGGCTAGATCTCGCCGTTTTGGTGGTTTTCGCAGTGGTGCCGGCGGCGGCGGAAGAGGCAGAGCAGGTGGCCGGTACGGCGGGCGATACAGCGGCGGTGAAGGCCGCGGTGACGGGTACGGTAGAGGCGGAGGGTTTGGGCGGAGAGGAGGAGGAGGCTACGGTGGTGGTGGTGGTGGTGGTTACGGTGGCGGATATGGTGGTGGTGGTGGAGGTCCTGAGTGTTACAATTGTGGACGAATAGGTCACTTGGCGAGAGATTGTTATCAGGGGCAGGGTGCTGGCGGCGGGAATCGGAGGCGCGGAGGTGGTGGTGGAGGTGGAGGAGGTTGTTTTAACTGTGGGGAGGAAGGGCATTTTGCGAGGGAATGTCCCAATGTTGAAAAATGAGTGAGAATATGGGGTGGTGATTCTGATTTGCTCTGTTGAATTAAATTGCATTGCGAGTCTGTTACTGTTTGTTGGGTACATTGATTCTGCGGATTGGGCGCAGGAGAACACCAACTTGAGCCACAAGTAATTTCTTTTTTTTCCTATCTATTGGCATTTGTTTAATTACTTGTTTTGCTTTGCAGGATTTGCTAATTGTTAATTAATTCTATTTAATACGGTTCTTTTCAAGTGGTTTATGGTTGTTCGCCGTGTTGAATGTGAAGCAATGGAAGACACAACGAGTGATTAATTAATTTATTAATTATGCAAAATCTTGCATTTGCATCTCTTCTCCGTCTTCAAAAACCTATTTCTTACTATAATGGCAACCACTGTATCTCCGTTAACATCATCCGCTGCATTTGCATGTCAATCACGCCATTGTAATGTGAGAAGCATGTTTTGTCTTTTTTTAGTTCGTTTGCTTCGTGTGTGGATAGAATATAATAATGTTTGTGGTCTCACTGATCTCTATCTTTAAACTTTATCATATAATCCTAGTTCCTCTATAATCTCATGAGTGTTAACTACGTATATTTTAAACTTTAAAGAGACTCTATTTTAATGTTCTGGCTGATGCGTTTCTTTCAAGCTAAACCATCTACTAAAGCAGATTCCGGATTCGCTGTTTGGAAAGAAGTTGATCTTTCGCCCCCTAATTCATATATATCTTGTGGGTCAAGATCTCGCACACCTTATCCATTTTGATAATGTGCGGGGCATTCACGCTACCATTGGAAGATATGCGTAGCAAATTTAGCCTATTCAGGGTCCTCTAGTTTTGTGTGTGGATAAAATATATTGTCATTTTTATTCATTATCCTTGAGCATAATAAATGTTGTGGATGTTCTTTCTTTCATTTGATACTTGCAGGCCCCTTTTTTTTTTGTTTTACGAAAAAAGGAAAAATTATTAGGATCTTACTAGAAGTTTTATAACAGAACTTATAATAAGTACTTTATTTAATGGTCACATCAGATGTTAACAATCATGATAGATATGTTTTATTCTTGTTACGCAATTATAGAAGAGTTTAGGATCTCTGTTTCACATGAAGTTGATATCTTGGCCCAGCTAATATATTCTGCCTAGCTGCGCTTCAAAAGGTTACATGAGTGAACCGGCTGTTGCATCCTTCCTTTGGTTCTTGATAATTGCCGAGAAAATCTTAGCATATCACCAATATTTTTGTTGCTTCAGTTTCACTTTGAACGTATTTGAGTTAACACGAGTCACTCGTGAATATCGATAAATGTTTTTCCATTTATGCGAAGAAATAATGAGTAGTAGGTTGGTGATGATATTGTCCATTTGTGTGAAGAGACAATCAGTAGAGGTTGGTGACGAAATTTTCATAATGCAGCCAAGGCATGGTTTGGGTGCTGTTAATGATGATGTGAAAATGAATTGGAGGTTAGACTCTTGAAATCTTTTACCAATCAAAATCTTGCACATTTGACGCGTCTTACATTGTAAAATACTCAAAAGGCTTTTAGACCATCTGATAACTTGTTTGTTTGGAAAAGTTGTTTATTAAAATTATTTTAATAATTATTTTTTTGTATAATTATTTTTTTATATAATCGATTATGTGAAAATTAATTTATGTTTGGATGTTTTGGTAAAAAAGTAGTTTTAAGATAATTTATTTTATTTTAATAATGAGAAAAAATGAATTTTGTATGATCAAATTATTAAAAAAGATATGAAATAATTATTTATATTATATAATATTTAATATTTATGGTTAATTTGATAAATTTAGAGTATATTAGTTATTGTACATTTTGATTATAATAAAAAAAAATTGTCTAAAAGGAGCTTCTGATTATTTTTGCAAAAATAGCTTAAATTATCACATAAGGGTGATTTTGATTCAGTTTATTTTCACAAACGAAAGTGATTTTTTAAATTATAATCACGTTTATATAAGGTATTCATTTTAGTTTTTATTCAAAAGCTAAAAAAATGTTATTTTTAATTTTTGAATAAAAGTTAAAATGAGTCATTTTTGTAAAAAAAAAAAAATGACTTTTTTAAGGAATTAAAAAATTACTTTTTATTATTAAAAATTGAAACAAATGCAACTTTAGATTATAATCTTGTCATTCCAAATTATCCAAGCAAATTTGTTTTTTCTCAATCTAAATAGCTTTTTCTTAGGGGAAAAAAAGGCTGATTCTATAGCTTCTCAAGCATGCTCAATGTTTGTTCTTTGGCAGTAGCCATTACTTATTATTTTGAGATTTTAAATCTTTCACTATCAATATTAAAGCAAGATTCTACCAGTTGGGTATTATTTTTGTTCTTATCAAAGTGAATTATTCTTTTTATGCGCTTAACAAAAGTTATCCATTCGTGGTTGATAATCATATTTCATAATACTTATCTAGCTTTGTACAGATGGACAGTGGATAGTCAACATTGCTTCCCCTTTGTTGCTTTTGATCACATCTAGAGAGTCTGGGACATTCGTTATGCATGAACTGTCACGCTTGTAACTGAATATATGTAATCTTGTAAATGCTAAAATGTTATTCTCTTTTGTTTTTTTCTCCGAAAAAAAAATTGATACGTATTTCTCCTCAAGTGAGTGTCATATTTCTCCTCATGTGAAGGACAAATACTGTCACAACGCACTTATGCACGACGGTAAGAACAAAAAAATATTAAAATAATAAATTTCCAATTTAGCCACCACCAATTTTTATTTAAAAATCTAAAACCTTTAGCTTGTAAACTCTTGTAAAGAGATTGAATTCTAGCCCAATTACAATATATGGGCTATAAACTTAATCCCACTGCAGACTCCCTAATACATCCGCTTGCAACTACTCCTGAGTTATCACGCAAATTAATAACTTTAATAATATTGATTTTTCCTTTTAAGAACATAACACTATTTACAAATAAAATAAAGCAAGATTAGTACCACAACTATTTACATATAAGATGACATAATAAAATTAATATGATAATTATTTATAAAAGGAAAGTAACACAAAATTGATATAATAATTATTTACAAATAAAAAAAATTTAGATTAGTACAACAATTATTTACAAAAAGAAAAGAAAAATAAAATTAATATACGATAATCATTTATAAAGGAAAGAAAAGAAAATTGATATAATAATTATTTACAAATAAAATAAAATAAAGTTAGATTAGTACAACAATTATTTACAAAAGAAGAGAAAAATAATATTACTATGATAATTATTTATAAAAGAAAGAAAAGCAAAATTGATATGATAATTATTCCTAAAAAGCAAAGATTAATATACAATTATTTACAAGAGAGACAAAAATTAATATAATAATTATTTTCAAATGAAAAAGAAAGTAAAATTAATGTTATGATTATTTACAAAAGAAATAGAAATTATTATAACAATTATTTACATACAGAAATGAAAGTAAAATTAATATATTGATTATTTACAAAAGAAATGTAATTAATATAACAATTATTTACAAATGGAAAAGAAAGTGAAATTAACGTTACAATTATTTAAGGAATTAAAATCTAATCAAATTTAAGAAAATTTAATTTTTGATTTGAGATTCGTTTCGCCCACTAATGCATCCTCTCATGAATATAATTCAAAATCACGCAGCTTCGTAGAAAATAATCAAGTGACGTGGTTGATTTTATTTATAAAAATAAAAATTTATTCTCGTGATAATTTGGTGATAAGATCGCCTATACAATAAATTTACAATTCTCATAATCTCGAGTGATTATTACTGCTCATACATCAATATTGTATTGTTACATAAATTTTTCTTTTTTCTTTTTTAAAAAACAACAGTTTAATTCATTGTTTAAGTGCAAAAAGAAAGAATTTTAAATTTTTCTATATTTACACAAAAAAAAAAATCAAAATGAAGAAAAAGGCACACGCCAAAAAAGGAAAAGAGGAAAGGTCTCAATATTTGAAGACAAAACAGCAACATAATAAACCCAGAAAAAAAAAAAAAAAAGAATAGAGGGTGAAAAGGAGCACGAGTACCATAAAGATTGTGGTGCGTCATATGCAACACCCTTAGCAACCACATGGCAGAATATGAACACATGGAGGGTGACGTCCAGCAACTTGACAAATTTGTGCTACGCAGCGCTTATCGCACAAAGAATCAAAAATTGATCAAACCAATATACCCAACCAAGGCTGATCGAATTCTGATGCTCAAGACTCTGTACACACTGCTCAAAAAAATAAAAAAACTTCCACTCTGATCCAAAGAAGAAAAAAAAAATCCTTTGTACATAATCACAATTTTTGCTCCTACTCTCTCGTGCCGTTCCCCCCCAAAAGATCCCCCCGAAGAAAAAAACCCCCCTCTCTTCTCAATATTTGATCTATTTATGTCATTCACGATCAAACGATATTAACTGATTGATTCTATTTGAATTTTGACTTAATTGCAGAATTCATGATTCGATCCTGATTCTTGACACAAACGCTAAAATTAGATTCGACCAAATTTATTCTCATTTATTTTGATTTGATTTTTCTTTTTTTTGGTCAAACATTTCATACTTATTTTTCTTATTCCAAAAGAAACTACTAACTTTGTTTTCCTCTTTTTTCTCGTCTTTCTTTTTTTTTTTTTGTTTTTTATTTTTTATTTTTTTTGTCTCAGATTAAAAATATACTCACAATGCCTTCTTTACTTGTTTCTTACTATAAAATATAAAACCATAGTTTTAATATTTCATTGATGATGAACTAGTAAGACATGAACACATATTTTTGTCCAGCAATGAAAATGATGAAACTGGGACCTTTGCAATGAAAGGAAATGCTACCTTATCGCTTGCAAATGAGTGAAATGTGGCCTTATCGCTGTGAATGAAATGAACATAGCCTTACGCTTATAATGAAACGCAGCCTTTACCGCCTGCAAATGAGATGAAACGCAACCTAAGCTAAAAATGAAATGAAGCCTTTACTCAAGTAATGAAATAAAAATGAAGCCTTACGGCCATGCTTAATGAAATAAAATGCAGCTCACTACTGCAATGAAAATCACGCAGCCTTGCTAAGTAATGAAACAAGCCTCGTGACCTTGCGAATGAAATGAAATGAAGCCTACTACTTTGCATAATGAAATAAAATGCAGCCTCATGGCCTTTGCAATGAAAATGCAGCCTTATGCCTTGTGAATGAGATGAAATGCAGCTTCATACTTATAAATGAGATGAAATGCAGCCTTGCGGATGGAATATAGCCTTGTGGCCTTGCGAATGAATGCAACCTTGCAAATGAAAATGAAATGCAACCATGTGAATGAGATGCAGTCTTGCAAAATGAAATGTAGCCTTGCATAATTTGAAATTGAACTTGAAGATGCAAGTAGAATTAAAATGGATTTGAAATTGAATTTGAAGATGCAAGCGGATTTGAAATTGAAGATGCAGTTTTACAGATTTGAAATTGGATTTTGAAGATGCAGGCAGAATTGAAATGGATTTGAAATTGAATTTGAAGACGCAAGCGGATTTGAAATTGAAGATGCAGTTTTGCAGCATAGATTTGAAATTGAATTTAAAGATGCAAGCATAATTGAAATAGATTTGAAATTGAAATTGAAAATGCAACTTTGCAGAATTGAAATAGATTGAAATTGAAAATGCAGCTTTACAGAATTGAAATAGATTTGAAATTGAATTGAATTTGGAGATGCAGGTATGAGAAATTGAAATTGAGAATACAGCTTTGCAGAATTGAAACATATTTGAAATTGAATTTGAAGATGCGGCTTTGGAAAACTGAAATTGAGAAATGTGTCATAATCAAATAGATTTGAAATTGAATTTGAAGATGTAGGCAGAATTGAAATAGATTTGAAATTGAATTTGAAGATGCAGCATTAGAAAATTGAAATAGATTTGAAATTGAATTTGAAGATGCAACTTTGAAAAATTGAAAATGTAGCTTTGCCAAATAGACTTGAAATTGAATTTGAAAATGCATGCTATGTGAAATAGATTTGGAAAATGCAACTATGTAATTGAAATTGATTTGAAATTGAAATTAAAAATGCAACTTGAAAATTGAAATAGAGATTTGAAATTGAATTTGAAAATGTAGCTTTCTAATTAAAATAGATTTGAAATTGACATTGAAATTGAAATTGAAACTTTAATTGAAAATGATTTGAAATTGAACTTGTACTTTGGGTAATTGAAATAGATTTGAAGTTGAAATTGAAATGCAACTTTGAGAAATTGAAAATAGATTGGAAATTGAAATTGAAAATGCAGCTTTGCAGAATTGAAATAGATTTGAAATTGAATTTGATGATGCAGACGAAAGATTGAAAATGCAATGGAAAGATTGAAATTGAAATTGCATTTTGGCTTGAAATTGACTTGAAATTGAATTTGAAAATGCAGCTTAGTAATTGAAATAGATTTGAAATTACATTGAAATTGAAATTGAAACTTTGCATTGAAATAGATTTGAAAACTCAACTTGTAGAATTGGAAATAGATTTGAAATTGAACTTGATGATGCAGATTTGAAAGATTGAAACATACAAATTTATGTAATTGAAATGCCTTGTGATAATTTGCTGGAAAATAAAATGATAGTGATAATTGTAGAAAAGTAAAGTGATGGTGATAATTGCAGAAGAATAGATGATTTATGATATAGGATATTAACAAAAGGAGATGATTTGTGACGACTTGAAAATGAATGATCCAATGATATGCTATATTTAATAAGAAAATGACTTGTAAAAACTGTTGAAAATAAATAGTTTATGACATGCAATATTTACAAAAAAGAAAATGATTTGTGATATGAAAAATGCCTAAGAATGATGATGTGACGATGATATGATGAATGATGTCCTGATTTTGATAATGTATATAAAAAAAAAATTTGAATGATCAATGATGATGAAAAGATTTTACCAAGAAAATTGCTCAGCATGAAATGATATGAAAAAATGAATGATGATATGAAGAATGACGTGTGTATTGACTACAAGACCTAGATGACTTAAAAAATGAATGGCTTTACATTAGGAGAAAGAAAGAAAAGAAAAAAAATTGCCCCAATTTGTGAAATGATATGAAAAGTGAATGATATGGTGAAGGTGGTATAAAGAATGAGTTAGTGTTAGCAATATGTGCATTGTCCTAGATAATATGATGATGCAAAAAGATGAATGACGAGAAAGTGAAAAAAATTGCCCCAGTTTACAATTTCTAAACATCATACTTTTGGGAAAATTCTTGTTAGATTCAAGTAAGTTGTTCTATTTTAAGAGTCATTACATTTGACCACTCTTTTGAACTGTTTGTTGTAACCTCACTTTGGCTTCTGACCCGTGGTTTATATGTCAAGAACTCTAAGTGAATTGTTTGCTTCTTGAATTTCTATCTTGACCTTTATTTCAACTGATTCTTTGGTCTTGTGTCAAGAACCTCTCTTGTGAACTGGTTGTCCCATGAGTTTATGTCTTGACCTCCATTTTCAATTGATTCATCGTCTTGTCATGCTTTGGATTTTTCCTTCATTTTTTATTTTGCTCTAACTTTTGTCTAGATCGCCACTTCTCTGTTTTCCATCTAGCGAGCCCCTTTTTTTTTTTCTCAGGCTCTAATTTTTTCCTACATTGCTATCTTGCTTGATCTAGCGAGCATTTTCTTTATTCCTCTTTTTTTTTTTCATTTCTTCTTTTATGCTCTAATTTTTGCTAGACCATTCTTTCTTCGGGTTTTCAATCTAGCTTAGCTTTTTTTTTTTTTTTTTTCGCCTAACTTCGCTTAAATTGCCCTTTCTGTTTTCATCCAATGAGCTCTCTCTTTTTGCTTTTATCACCTGCAATGTGAATTCTAAATCTACTGCTTTGATTATGCATGATTAAAAGAGAACATATGAACCAAACTGTGAATGCACCCTTTGATGATGATAATGAGAGAGAGAGATAGAGAGAATGAAAGTAAGAGGAAAGTAAAGGAACAAGACAAATTTATTAAGTTCAAACTGAAGTGTTTACAAGACATGTATTGCATAGGAAAGATAGATGGAGTATAGAGACTTGCAATGCGATTTCACATGATTGACCCACTTCATTGATTCTTTAGTTACATCGCACTGAATTCATGACCAAGACTATGATCCCTTGCTATGCAACAAGTCAATCAACCCTTGATTGTTGACTCGAAAT
The DNA here is from genome assembly GCA_031439585.1 of Pterocarpus macrocarpus. NCBI lineage: Eukaryota > Viridiplantae > Streptophyta > Magnoliopsida > Fabales > Fabaceae > Pterocarpus > Pterocarpus macrocarpus. The sequence continues at coordinate 11,214,839 of CM062519.1, forward strand.
GATTAATCCCCTGCTATTAATCAAATTGCCCTAGTTCAGCATTCTTCTGGGGTCTTTGTTGGTGAAGATTTTTGCTTGACTTCCTAAGTGATGCACATTTACTTAGGTCACCCTTTTGGTTTCCAACCAAGCAAATATTTTGTCGCTCTAACTTTTACCTAGATTGCCTTTCTGGATTTTCGATCTAGCGAGCTTTCACTTTTTTTTTCTTGCTCTAACTTTTGCCTAGATCAATTTTTCGAGTTTTCAATCTAGCGAGCCTTTTTCTCTTTCTTCTTCCTTTTTTTTCATTGCACTTCACTAGCTTACGAAGTTCTTGGTGCCCTCCTGTCTTAGTTATCTTCTTGAGTTGAGAAGCCATCTAGCTAAACTATTTGAGCTAGAATGCTTTTCCCCTCAACTTTGGTACATGTACCCACGGTAGCTCAATGTTTCTTCTTAATCAGATTCAACTCTTTGGGAGTTCTCGCCTTCATACAACAAACATACAATTGCCCCAGCTTGATAATTAAATCGAGTGAGTGGCAACATTTCGCCTTCTAGTTACAACCGCTTTGCCATTTTGCCAACTAAGTTCAATATCTCAGCAAATTGTTTGCATAGCTAAGTACCATTATCGTGTTCACGATAGTTCATGCCCATTATAACAGAAGAATCAATTGATGGATTTTTCATGATTATCCACATGGGACAGAGATTCTGAAAGGAAGAAATGACCTTATAAAGGGTACAAAAGAAAGAGAGAGTGTATGGACAAGACATGAAAGATAATGTATTGATTTGAAAGAAGAAACCATGCATAATCATTTCATTACTCCAATGGATCTCAAATACAAAATAAAGACAATAAAAGTCTATTATTCAATATTCAAGATACATCAAGTCAGATCAAGATTCACATCACTAATTGTTTAATGCCTCTTCATAGCAATAAACACATCTCTTCATATCTTCCAAAGCTTTGATAGACTCATCAAGGTCGAGGGTTGCAGCTTTTGCCAAGGCTAGGAACAACTTTCAAATATGTAGGATCTCCTCTTCAATGATTCCTTGGGTCATATCCCCTTCTTCTAACTTTCTTTCTTCCGCCTTATCTCTTTTTTTCCTTTTCCTCTTTTCTTTTTTTTTTTTTTCTTTTTTCTCTTTTTTGTTCCGCCCATGACTCTTAAACACAGCTACTTGGATTTAACAAAGTTTTCCTTGAGCGAGCGATGTTTAGAGACAAAATGGTGCATCATCCTTCCAAAAATTATTTTTCATGAAAAAAGGTATGTTAGAAATGAGAGAATGTGTACAATATGCATGAGTAATATCGAAGAGATAAAGGAAAAAATGCAAAATGACGAACTCTTCCTAAATGCTTATTGATTTGTGCTATTATGCACGAGAAAGATGAGGAAAAATACATGCTATGAATGTTTAAAGATGAATGCATGTTGATTTTTTTTTTTTTTTTTTTTTGCTTTTATAATGCATGTCATGAAAATTTGTGGGCATAAGAAAAATGCATGCTATATGGACATTTTTTTTTTTTAATGCGTATCATGAAAGAAAGATGCATGTTGTGAATGAATTTTTTGGCTTTTCTTATCTATGCATGTCATGAAGGTATGGAAGAGGAAGAAAGGAAAAATGTAAGTTCAAAAATTTTTCTTTTAAATTTGTGCATGTTATGAATTTATGGAAAGGATAAAAGAATAAAGGAAAGATGCAATGTTATGAATGAGATTTTTTTTTTTTTTTTTGCTTTTCTATGCATGTGGTGAATCTATGGAAGGGAAGAAAGGAAAAATGCATGTTTGAAGAGGTTTTTTTTTTTTTTTTTTAATTTATGCATGCTATGAATTTATGAAAGGATAGAAAGAAAAAGGAAATATGCAATATTATGAATGAGATTTTTTGGCTTTTTTTTTCTTTATGTATATGGTGAATGTATACAAGTTCGAAGAGTTTTTTTTTTTTTCAAGTTATGCATGCTATGAATTTATGGGAAGGATAGATGGAAAAAAAGGATAGATGGAAAATAGAAATATGCTTTTTTGCTTTTCTATGCATGTACAGAATGTATGGACTAATAGGGGGAGACAATGAAAATGCAAGTTCAACGATTCCTTTTTTGTTTTTGCTTATGTATGTATGCCATGTTGCAATCTATGGAAAGGATAGAAAGGAAGAGAAGAAAATGCATGTTCAATGAGTTTTCTTTTATTAATTTATGCATTATGAATCTATGGAAATAATAGAGGAAAAGAAAGATGCAAGTTATGACACTGCACTTTTTGCTTTTTTTTTTTTTTTGCATGTCATGATCATATGAAAGAGATGGAAAAGAAAAATGAAAATGTAAGTTCAATGATTTTTTTTTGTGCTTATGTATGAATGCCATGTTACAATCTAATGAATGCATGGAAAGGGCAAATGAGAAATGCATGTTCAATGAGTTTTTTTTTTTTTTTTTTTTGCCTATTTATGACGAAAAGTATGCTCCTTTGTGTCCTAAAAAGGTGGGACCTAGTGGTTGGGTACTTCTGAGGCTTGAACCCTAATTGGGTAGTCCACTAGTTTGTTCTATTGTGCACAATTTTTTGGACAGATCTAGACCCTTATAAGTCATGTATTTCTCGATTGCCCTTTATTTGAAAATAAGTGACCTAGTTTTGTAAGCACACCACGTGGACATAAAAGTCACAATGTGGAGGTTTACAATTCCAAAGAGCAACTGAATGAAAATCAATGATTCTGAAAGCGTAGCCTTCAATAACCTCACAAGACCCTTCTACTCCTATGGATTTCAAGGCTCGTATAGAGCCCAATTAGTGTGAGGTAAGTGACAAGTGAGTGTGAAGCATACAAACTTTTTAACTCTAAAACTAAATATAAAACCCTATAAAAGACCAAAAACACGCATATACACAGTATATCGATTATCCTAAGGTTTGAGATATATACAAAATATGGAAAAAAAGATGAAAAGAAATCTGCTACCCTAAGGTCTAAGTGAGAAATAATTACAAATAGAAGACACACAAATAAAAGTTGTGTACAAAAATAATTATTTACAATCACGGAAAATTGAAAAGAAACAGGAAGGGGAAAAATACATATTATTTTAGTTATATAATTTGCATAATTTACTCTAATGGGCTTGACTCTCTAACTGTCCCCAGTGAGTCGCCAAACTCGTTACAACGCATCTTGGGAGGGTGCCATGACGAGAAGCAACAAAAATATTAAAAATAATAAATTTCAATGGAGTCGCCACCAATTTTTATTTAGGGAAAAAATCGGAAAAACCTTTTAGTTTTGTAAAACCTGTCTTTAAAGAGATTGAATTCTAATCCACCTATGATATATGGGCGGTGGAAACTTAATCCCATCACTCCTAATACATCCGCTTTGCAACAAGCTACCCTGCAGCTTATCATGCAAATTAATAACTTTAATAATATTGATTTTTCCTTTTAAGAACATAATAATTATTTACAACAAAATAAAGCAAGATTAGTACCACAACTATTTACAAAAAAGAAGACAAAATAAAATTAATATGATAATTATTTATAAAAGGAAAGAAAAGTAATTGATATAATAATTATTTACAAATAAAATAAATTTAGATTAGTACAACAATTATTTACAAAAAGAAAAGAAAATAAAATTAATATGATAATCATTTATAAAAGGAAAGAAAAGCAAAATTGATATAATAATTATTTACAAATAAAATAAAATAAAGTTAGATTAGTACAACAACTATTTACAAAAGAAGAGAAAAATAAAATTACTATGATAATTATTTATAAAAAGAAAGAAAAGCAAAATTGATATGATAATTATTCCCTAAAAAAGCAAGATTAATATACAATTATTTACAAGAGAAACAAAAATTAATATAATAATTATTTTCAAATGAAAAGAAAGTAAAATTAATGTTATGATTATTTACAAAAGAAATAGAAATTATTATAACAATTATTTACATACAGAAATGAAAGTAAAATTAATATATTGATTATTTACAAAAGAAACAGAAATTAATATAACAATTATTTACAAATGAAAAAGACAGTAAAATTAATCGTTACAATTATTTAAGGAATTAAAATCGAATCAAATTTAAGAAAATTTAATTTTGATTTGACTAGATCAGTCTCGCCTCTACGATCCTCCTGACAAGAATGGAATTCAAAATCACGTAGTTTGTAGAAAATAATTGTGGACGGTTGATTTTATTTATAAAAATAAAAAATTTATTCTCAGATAATTTAGATAAAGATCGCCTATACAATAAATTTTACAATTCTCATAATCCTCGGCGATGGTCGCCCATACATCAATATTAGAGATTGTTACATAAATTTTTCTTTTTTCTTTTTTAAAAAACAACAGTTTAATTCATTGTTTAAGTGCAAAAAGAAAGAATTTTAAATTTTTCTATATTTACACAAAAAAAAAAATCAAAATGAAGAAAAAGGCACACGCCAAAAAAGGAAAAGAGGAAAGGTCTCAATATTTGAAGACAAAACAGCAACATAATAAACCCAGAAAAAAAAAAAAAAAAGAATAGAGGGTGAAAAGGAGCACGAGTACCATAAAGATTGTGGAAAGGCCATATGCAACACCCTTAGCAACCACATGGCAGAATATGAACACATGGAGGGTGACGTCCAGCAACTTGACAAATTTGTGCTACGCAGCGCTTATCGCACAGAGAATCAAAAATTGATCAAACCAATATACCCAACCAAGGCTGATCGAATTCTGATGCTCAAGACTCTGTACACACTGCTCAAAAAAATAAAAAAACTTCCACTCTGATCCAAAGAAGAAAAAAAAAATTCTTTGTACATAATCACAATTTTTGCTCCTACTCTCTCGTGCCGTTCACCCCCAAAAGATCCCCCCGAAGAAAAAAACCCCTCTCAATATTTGATCTATTTATAAGTGTCACGATCAAACGATATTAATTTGATTGATTCTATTTTAATTTTGTCTTAATTCTGAATTTGATCCATGATTTGATCCGATTCTGATACAACGCCAAAATTAAGAGATTTGACCAAATTTATTTTCATTTATTTTGATTTGATTTTTTTTTCTTTTTTTTTGGATCAAAACATTTCATATTTGGACTATTTTCTTATTCCAAAAAATAAATGGGCCAACTTTTTTTTTCCTCTTTTTTTCTGTCTTTCTCTTTTTTGTTTTTTTTTGTTTTTTATTTTTTTATTTTTTTTGTCTCGGACAAAATATGGATTCACAGTCACTGGTCAGGATGTGGACATAGACCTTTTACTTAGAATGTCTGGGGAGGGTCACGATCCAGTTTTACTGGTGATGGGAGATCATAAGCTGACAGTGCGTAAGGTAGTGAAAGGAAAAGCTAGTACTTAATCATTATGTCTTTGAATAATGATGTTTTTCATAATCCTGGTTGCGAATTATGCGTGTCTTTATTTGATCGCTCCTTCTACGCTTCCCGCAATAAGGGTTTTGGAAGAAGTAGTGCCAACCCAAGTCCCCTGCAACAAGGACTATATAGAGAAGTTTTGCAATGACTTGTATGTCTCCCACTGTGAATCTAAGTTGCAGCTATCTCTGGATGTCACCGACACTTATGTTTTGGGTCTTGGAATGTCACTGACACATTTAAGTTATGTTCGGGAGTTTTTATGAATGATGGAAAGGAATGGTTATTAATAAAATGAGAGAAAAAGGTAAGAAATATTTTTTTTGTTTCAATTTATATGTTAATTTGGATAATTTGATATATTTTTAAATTAATATATTTGGATATACTATTTTAAGAATAGTGTATATAGATATATTAATTTAAGAATGTATTAAGTTATCTAAATTGACAAATAAATTGAAATGAATAGAGTAGAATGGAGTAGGATGTGTCACTTATGTTCAACAATTTTAATATTGGAAAAAAAGAGAAATGTGGGCAATTCCTCTCTTGATGTTCTAATTTGAAGGGTCAAAAAATGGGAGTTTTAAGAGGTAAGGAAAGACACCTTATTCCTTCTTAACCATTCCACTCCCTTCTGTAAAATTACTCCCAAACATAGTTTACTTAAATTTAGCTATATCATTCCATGATGCTCCCTTCATTAGCACCCATCCAAACACACCCTTAACGTCTGTTCCAAGTTGAAGGAGTACTTTTTTTCGCGTCCAAAGACTGTTAAAGGAGGTGTTTTTGGTCTTGAAGGAGTTGGAGGGGGTGGGTGCTGTGCTGTTGGGCCTTCAGTGTCGTTGGGTCTTGATCAAAGTGAATATATAGAGGAATATGAAGTAGTCCGACCCATTATACGTTTCCTCTTGTATTTTTGGGCTCAACATATTATTGACGTACGGCGGAAAAGGAAACTCTCTCTTTGTATACATATGTTCAATTTTTACTATTAATGATTTTGTAAGTAGGATTTTGAAAAAAGAATTGTTACATAATCAGAAAAAAATATTATCAAATTGTTTTTTAGAAATCATGATTAGTATTGGCTGAAATGAAGTGGTATAATTTAGTTATTTATTCTAGAATCATTAAGGATGCCAAATAATTCTAACATGATTTTTGACTCTAGTATTTTCCTTTAAAAAATAAGTTTACTACTCCCATACTTACTTCATTCTTAAATAATAATCACTTTTTGAAATTTATTTTGTTTTAAATTGTTTATTACTTTAGATAATTGAAAAGTATTATATAAACATCTAATCATGTGTTGTCATATCAGTAAATATGTTTGACTCAATTGTTTATTATCTTAAAAATTTTACAAATAGAAGTATATAATTAAATAATAATATAAAACTTTTCTACATAATTAGTGCATCAAAATTAATCTCTTAATTCTTATCTCCACTAAAACCTAGTCCAATAAAGCATAATAATGTCCATGAAGGTTTTTGTGACAAAAAAATAAAAATAAAAATTAATTATACATTATTTTTCGACTTACATTTCCAAAAATACAAAATGAGTAGGAACAAAGAGGTTCGAAGGATTGTTACGAAACAATTAGCATCTTATAAGCTACAAGCAGCGTTTTAGCGTCCTGTGCTCCTTTTTAATTGATCCTATTGATGGACAAATTTGAGTTTTCTGATACCCAGAGCCAATGTGCGCACTTGACTGTTAGCCACACAAAATCATGACTCTTAGCCGAAAAAGAGGGAGGAGAGCACCACATTTATCTGTGCTGGCAGTGGCATGCTGCTACTGGAAAGTGCTCCAAGATAATGTTATTTGAACCTCGGTTTGGTGTAAGTCATATCCCCAGGACCAAACTTCATGGTTCAGTGGGGAAATATAACAGATGCATCTGTTCCTTTCAAGCTTTATTATTATTAACTTTTATTTTGCAACATCTTGTTTCTCATTTGCTTTGAGAAGTTTCCAACATGTTACTTCGGCCGCGACAATTTTAACCAACTGGATTTGCATTGTAATGAATGTTCAATTTGGCATGCATGTACCATCATCTACAAAGAAAAGAGGAATGAATGAAGGGAGAACTTGGAGTGACAAAGACAAATCGTATAGAACCAATATCAGCTTGTAATTAACATAGCTATATATATACCACTCAAGTTGTGGCCTCTCAGATAAAATTTCGATGGACACCACCTGGCATTTTGAGCATTGACCCACACTCCATCTGTCAACTAATCCGTTTGTCTACACTTCAAAACTAGGGATAGGTGGTGGGCCAATATAATCCTATGGTCTTATAGTCTGTTGGAAGCTCTTCAAAATCATCTTGCTTGTGTCCATAATATATGGACTGTTGCTACGTGTTCTGTGATATGCATATCATTATGAAGATATTCGACAATGAAGAATATAGAAAACTTCTTATCATTAGTACAAACTAATGCAAGTCCCATCTGATTCTTCTTGCCGGCTCCCTATGGACTATGGTCAATTTGAAGCACCATTCCGACATAGTATTATCCACAGACCAAAGACCATTATTGAGTTTTATCAGCAACGCATAGTGCGGTCACTCCCACATGCAACGCATTATATATATATATATATATATATATGGAGCAATCTCACTTGCATTCTTAAAGTTTGAAGTTTGAAGCTTGAATTACAAAGGGGGGAACCTCGTGGGATGGTATAATGCAGAAGAACTGAAATTTAGGTTGGCACTTCAGTACTTTGGGAATTGGGAGAAGGTGAATTCCATGAATTTGTACCTTGGAAATTGAATGTTTTCTATTTGAAACCAAAGATGATGTGAAAGCTAGTAACTCCTTATCATAAATATGTAAGGTTTTTTTTTCCCCTACCCTTTTCTATAGACTTTCTAAACATATGATGACACATATAATCTGACATCACAACTTGTATCACACTGACAAGGTGACAATTCGGACCCGCACATATGTTCCTTATCCAGCAGTGCTGTTTGATATGCTTGGCTTGGCTCTGATCAATATCTTGATCCTTGTTTAGCAATCCAACAACTCGAATCAGTACAAAAGTATTAAATTAAGGTCTAACTTAGCAGGCTTTGGATGTTAGTGTTTATCGTTGCCAAAACCAATTATAGTGACCAGTGTGTACCGGTCTATTTTCATTTTCTAGAATGTGGGATTAAGCTGCAATTTCACTTGGCGTAGGACAAGTGAAACTTGAGTAAAAGTAATCTGAAATAGAGAGAGAGAGAGAGATTAATTAAGCCTCCGACATTCATTGTTGTCTTTGTCCCATATGGGTGTTTCGGTCTTTTTCTTTTTTCCTGAACTGTTACATCAAGACATAAACTTACGAAACAGGTCCATATATATCACATTAAAATTAATGATGAGGCATATTGTTTTACATGTCATATTCTAACTGGCTTAGTACACATTACTGTAAATTACCGCAAATCTTGTTACAGCTAAGCCAACTAATTTACTTGACCGGAGGCTTGAACTGTTTGAAGTTCGGTCATGCGACCTTTGTAGTGAACTTTTTCTTAGTTACAGGTACTCTTACCTTACTTTACCTTATCTTTCTGTTTTAGGCCCCCAACTACATCATGAATATAGAACCATCTTTTTCTTTATTAAAGTGGCTTTTATTGCTAGCTCCTAAAAGAATAGGGTCCACCCAATTGGTATTTGCTGATTGGATGGCTGGTCAAAAGCAAAGACCAACTCTCTAAAATCATCAGATTCAATGATCCGTTTGGGTGAGGCCACAAGAAAAATTATTGAAACATTCTGTGAGAACTACTTGACAATCCTTGACTTGGAACTTTCTTGTGGAAATGCGAACTTGTGGCCTTGTTGGTTACCCCATCGCTGTTTATAGATATTGTTCTTTTGCTATCCTTGCCAAAGCACACAATTAACCACTACCACCATTTGTATTATGGGACAAAAATTTATTATTGCCATTCCACCCTCAGTTTTAACTATACCCATATTGGACATTAAGATTTTTTTTTTAAAAAAAAAGTCACCCAGCCTCTAGAGTTATTATCAATACAATGTAATTAAATAATTTAAGAGTTTAAAACATGTTCACTTGTCTAATATTCTTCACTTCCCTTCCTCAAGCCATCTATTCTTCGGAGACTAATACTCTTGACACTTTGTTATCGTGTTAGACTCTTGGATTCGATCTTCAGAAATTGTGCTTTCTGAGCTTCATAGCATTGTGTAAGGTCAGATCAGAGAGTTGAAACTTGAAATGCTGAATAGAGCATAGCATGTGGATGAGGTAGCTGTCAGAGCTTTTATTCACGTTGCAGCCATTTTACTTTTCAGCGTCTTACAGAACATTAGGCACGAAACCGAGGACGATATGGTAGGCCCACCAGAACTTGGGCCCACCTACAGCTGGGGCCCATGTGATTCAAGTTAGTTGGCGGTATCATGAACACTCTCTCTCTCCCTCTCTAATTCTTTTTATGAAAAATGCTATAAAGTTATACTTTTTGCCAAAATTTAATTAATGTGTTATAACTACTGACCGTGAATAAATAAGTAGGTGCTTTACTTCATTTTATTTAATAATTAGGTTAAAATTAATTTTTGGTCCAAATTTTGATTTTAGTCTCTATATTAAAAAAACTTGGATTTAAGTCCCTACAGTGATAATTCATTATGAAGTTAGTTCTATCCTTAGAAAATTATTAAACAGTATTTGCTTTTTTTGATGCACCTAATAGAATTTGATATAGATATGATATGATATTAATATAGTTTTAAAACAACTTTTTTTAGGTCTAAGATGACATTTTTTGAAAAATAAAAATAATGACCAAAATAATATTAAAATGGCATTTTCTAAGTCGAAATGGCCTCATATCTTATATTAGTTCACGTTAATTACTTCAATAAAAACAAACAGTGTCTAATAATTCTTTAATATTAGGGACTAACTTATTACCATTAAAAGGATCTAAACCAAAAATATTTTTAGCATATAGGGACCTCAACCAAAAATTTTTTAGCACAAGGACTAAAACCAAAATTTTGAACACATATAGGGACAAAAAAAATAATTTTAACCTAATAATTACTATAGTTTCTATAAAACATTTTAACTATATTATTTTAGCTGTATAGAATTGTTGATCTTTAATTGTCCTAAGTGGTGTTTGTCATGCAATTTTTGTATCTTTTCTTTCTCATAAAAGATTTTAATTGAAAGGCTATTTTATGTAAAAATAAATAAAATCAAAAGATGCTAGTCCGTAAATCTTACTGTTTACTCACTGGAAAATGTTTTTAAAACTATTATCTAGATATTGTATAAATATTGTATATAAATATATATATCAAGTGAAAAGAGTTGTTAATTGTGAGAGTGAGAAGAATAAATCTTGACTATTAAATTTTATATGAATAGTCAATATTAAAACATAAAGTTATGTAATTTTTTTATGTAATTATATAATCTTTAAACAACTTTAAATTCTGACTATTTATATATGACTATATAGTTTTTATTCTTCTTACTCTCATAATAAACCACTCATCTCATGTGATACGCCATATATATATATATATATATATATATATATATATATATATATATATATATATATATATATATATATGAGATAAGTGTTATTTTTTATGTTAAATTTTAACAATGAAACAACATAAATCTTATACATAAACCTAGCGGGCATATCAAAATGGGTAAATATTCATTCTTGTGGGGCTCAGCCCCACAAAATCATAATTTACTATACTGAGAAAAAAATGTTGACACAAAATAATTTATCTGACTTGAAGGGTTTTTGTTCATTGGGTGATTGAGATTAAAAACACAATGAGCCAATAGAGTGGAAACAAGGGCCAACTTGTGTTTTCTAATCTCCACAAAAAATGTCTTAAATTAAATTCCTGTAGATGGACATACATTAGCTAAGTTACCACCTAGGTTTGTAACCCTGACTTTGAATGAGACAACATCTTTTCTTCTCATTTTTTTAATAAGAAACACTTTTTAATAATCTATATATCTCAAATATCTTTGTTATCCCCAATTTACACGTATTTACATTCCGCCGTATTCAATATTCATACAATCACTAGTTGATAAAATTTTAAATAGTTTTGTTTGTCGTGTGCCATGCACACAAAGAAAACACATTAAATTAGGCAGCAGCCAATCTAAGTCGAGCGATAAGTGCCTGAATACTACCGTGCAGGTGTCGTGGTAGGGATCACGCAGGATGGTAAAATAAATCCAACCTGGCAAAAGTTTAATTTGGTAGTGCTCTCTGAAAAAGTGCTCTGAAAAGTATAAGTTATTTTTTTATATTTGATAAATAAAAAAATTGAAGTGCTTTTATTGCTGACTTTTGAAAGCTTGGCAGTACTCTCGAAAGCCCTCATGAGGTGCTTTTTAAAGCTAACTTATGCTCTCCAAAATTTAAAAAATTAATATAACCTTGTTCTATTTAATAATATTAAAAATAAAAATTATTTTCTTTAATATTTATAACCATTGTAGTCATTTTAGATATTAAAAATAATTTTATCAAATATTATTTTTACAATTTCTGCTTATTGAGAGCAATTTTTATATTATTTTGTCTAACGATATTACTATAACTTTTTTATAGCAATTTTTAGATAGCTGAGAGAGCTCAACAGCTTTTAAAAAGACACAACAATACCAAACCAAATCAAATTAACCTGCTTAATCTATTAAAGTGGACGATTTCAATTGTATTTAGCAATTTATTTTATAGTAAGTTATTTTAACATGTCTTGTATTAACTCATGACTTATGGCAAGATGAATTGGGCTAAAGCTAGACGGGTTCGATTTATATGTCACATCATATTATTATTATTATTATTATTATTGTGTTTTTCATTTTAGTTGACTGTTAGGCGGATAAGTCGATGCACTTAACCCATATTTTATTTATTAAGTTCAACACGTTCAAATTTAGATAGATTAATCTGTAAGTTGTTAGAAATGGTCCAGTAATAGAAAGTTTAGATAATTTGCATTAAGTTTTAGATTAAGTTTTATTATTATCTAAGTATCAAAAAATAGGTTAACATGCAAACTTAGTAGCCATCTTCTTTTCTTTTTGAACAAAAAAAAGACCTGAAAACTAAAACCTACTTTTACAAAAGACAAGACTTGTATTAAATTTTTTTATATATATTTCATCCAATTTTTAAACTAAACAAGTGGACAATTTTCTTAAAATAAGTAATTTAAAAGTTAAAGTGTATATTTCTCTTAAAAGAAATCATAAATATTTTTATTTAATTTGAGAATTAAATGAAATAGATATAAAAAATTTGATTTAAATTTATCCATTGATAAAATGGGTGAACTCATCTTGTTCTTTATTTTATGCTAACCCATAACATATCAAAGTGAGTTAACCGATTTTTTCATTTTTAATGAGTGTGTTTGGATTAACTAAATTTTGGAATTGATTTGATTTAAATTGAATTGATTTAAATTGATTTGATTTATAAATTAAATTTTATGTTTGAAATGATTATATAAAAATAGGATTTGAATTAATTTAAAAATTAATTTTTATATTTATAATATTTTAGACTGTGTTTGGAATGATTAAGAATAGAATTAATTTGATTTGATTTGTACTTAAATTTTAAAATTAAATCAATTCCCATCAAATCATTTTAAATTTGATAAGATTTCAAATAGAAAGTAATTAAATCCCATAATAATTAAAAATCATATTATTTCTTATTTTTAAAACAACCAAATACAATATTTGATTTCTAAATCAAATCATTTCTATTTTTTTAAAATTCCAAACACACTCAATATGAATCACAAAAATAGTTTGTGATCCATAACACCCTATTAATGCCATGTTTGGTTCCGATCACCAACGGAAAAATTCCACTTCTCAAGACAGTTTTTATCAAAGGAACACAAGGGTTAATTCCTGAGAATGTGCGGTCGTGTTGAAAAAAAGTGCTAACCAAACACACAGACTCTGCAATTTATAGCTACCAATTCTCACGCTTAAGTTCTTTCACAACAGCTAGGCAATCAATTTAAGGAAATCTATCAAGAGAGAAAGGACCTTTTTCATCTTTGCAAGCAAAGGATTTGAGATAAGATTGGATGATGAGATCATACCATAGTCAGTGTGAGATTTGATCTTTAAGCTACTTCTTCCAACATAATATCATCCATGCAACTTCCATTTAGGTCGTTGTCGTTGTCGATCTTCTAACATGACATACCCATCCTTAACAAATCTGAGAGCATGTGTACCATTTTTACTGGATACAAAATAGGTGGACTTTGAAGAGTAATTCGTGTCAATTATCAAAAATAGTTAGATTTTAATAATTTTGTGGTTTATCTTGCAATTGGTTTTAATGTATAAATGTACTGCGGATGAATTTTCTCTTCAATTTTTTTTTTTCAATAAATTCTCATCAATGTTTACCTGTCATATGTCAAGCATCTCACAATTTGCACACAATACTTGACCGTAGCAAAAGTAGGAATGGTCCGTTTTCGCTTCCTTTAATTGCTCTAGTTGAATGTAGCTATTTGTTATCCACACATTATATTTTAACATTGATCACTAAAAGATGTCAATTATAATATAATATAAATTAATTATTATATAATACAACACTCACCACATAATAAATTAAATTATTATATAATATATGGTAATGATTTGTTTGCTGATGACGGACATAAATATAATATATAAAATTTAAATTCAAAAGAAATTAAGGAAAAAGAGGGAGAGAGCATAAAGCAAGTTCAGCGTATCGAAAAGTCGTTGCACAACAAGAAATGATTAATTAACCAGCACACGAAATTCTAACTGTGAATCCGTATAGGGGGTGGCCGTGATTGCCATCACACCTTTAGCTGACACAATTAACAGCAATAGGCTTAGTACGGTAGTAAAAAAAAATGAAGGGTAATAAATATTAAAAAAAGGTGGGGGAAAAAGTAGAAATGCCAATCTCTTTACACACATGTATAATCTCAAAATATCACAAGAAGCTGGAGAAGCTACTTAATTAAGCCTTGTGAGGGGGACACTGATAGCACTTGGCAAATAGCCCAAATGTGTCAACTTGGTGTATGAAATTAAGCATGCTTGCCCATCCTCCCAACCCAAATCCCACCACCAAAACCCATACCGCCACAAACACGTTCATGGAGTACAATCCTACCCAACCTCCTAATATTGACGGTGGTCTCTCTACGGCATTCTGTCAAGTAAAAAAGACATAGAGATAATTAACTAGGTTGGCACATAACATAAGCAATAAGTGAAACAATAAGAAACATTGAAGAAACAGCATGCATATATAAATTTGTGAAATAAGTATAGTTGTAGGTGTCTAACCTCCCTAGCCGGTGCAGAAGCAAAGGTGACCATGTGTGCCATGGCAGGAATTATGTAAACGGTGAAGCTGACCAGGAGAGATCCAACGGTTGAGTTAATGGGCCCAAAGAAAGGGAATATGATTGCCAGGAACCATATTGGGATCACCACAGGAAGCCTAGCCAATGCCCTTTTGAACAAACTCTTGGTTTCATGCACCCCAATGAATTTCTCCCACACAAAGTATAGAGGGGTGCAAGCAAATCCAAAAGTTATGAACTAGCGCCAACAACAAAATAGCCCTTTTAGATATGGTGTGGATTGCAATTTGCTTTTGTTTCTAATTAAAAATTATTAAATTAATATAATATATGTATAAGAATAAGATTTGTGGAATGATAATTAACCTGATGAATGAGCATGAGAATAACAGCGGTATCTCTGAACCCTGTCCTTGGGAGCAAAGAGAGAGCATTGGAATGGGTAAGGAGCAGGTCCCCAAATGCCCAATACACTGCAGCCGCTGAGGGCAAAGTTAGCGTCAGCACATACAGTGTTGCTATAAGATATATCAGCTTAAACTTCTGTGGCTTCCACATTGCATGCATAATTTCCCTACAATTATAAAATTAATACATGACTGTCAGATTCATATAGCACATGAGGATATTACTTTTTCTAAGCACATAGTCAATTTGTACCCCCAATATATATAAATCAGAAGTTAGGACAAAGTTCTCCTTTAACTTCTCAGGAACCATGTTGCGCCTAATGAAGAAAGAAACCCTTTGCAGCTAAAATAAAAACAATGAAACCCCTTTATAGATGTAACTTTATTCAGCTTTCGAGTCCTCACACTGTAACAGCATGTCCACCGAAAGTGTAGAGAATGTTCGTAGCCCCGGTGAAGTAGAGAACCAATTTGGCTGGCCCTGAGTGCTTCACCCCCTCAACCTTCAAAAACATGAAGATTTGAAGAGCATGAACAAAGAGCAATAACATTGAACATGCATTATGCATTATGCAGAGCAATCAGGCTTTAGTTGTACGTATGATTTGCTTTTTCTTGTGATAAGGCTGAGTGTCCTTTACCTGTCCGTGGATAAGGGAAGCTATAGTCATGTACCATGCGGTGTAACTGGTCATCATGAGGCCCAAGAATGACCAGATTCTGTAATTGTGGAAAGAAGGGATGAAGACTGTTGTAGCACAGCAGGCGCCAAAGATGTAAGTCCAAGTTCTCTTGTCCAGATTGTCGTTTATGTAGTATATGTTACTGAAGCATAGTATAAAAAAAATATTAAAAGTAAATGTTAGCAATAATAAAATGATATATATACACAGATTATGTATTCAGAATAATCATCTATACTACTGCCTACCTTGCACAGGCAATTAGTTGAATTACTGATCCAAACAGAAGGAAAGTACAGTTGAAAAAGAGACCAAGATTCCTCCAGTGTTTGCCTAAAAGTCCATCAAGAACTTCGAACCACTGCAAACAAATCAAAGCAAACAAGATAAGAAGAATCTAAAGCAACTCTTCAGACTGTGTCAGCCTTATACACAGGCTAGCACATATGGATTCATACAAGAATATGAAGTATAGACAATAAACTGAATAATCACCTGGATTACATGGTTCCTGAAATCAACCTTTTCTCTCTCCTTTCTGGTTCTGTACTCAACATAAAGGACACTGATGAGGTAAGCAGTCCAGCTTCCCATCAGTCCATAAAAAAGCTGAAATATAATCCCAGATACCATCCCAAGCTGTGAAAAGGAATATGGTAATGTCAATAGCACTTGTGCGACCTGCATTAAAATGCAACAAACAAAACGATTATGAGACTGTTTTCACGCCAAAAGAAGATTTTGATTACATTAAAAAAAGAAGAAGCTGTGTGATGGTTAATTCAAGAATAATAATAATAATAATAATAAGTGCCTGATTAGAAGCACAGCTAAACCATGCATCATATACTGAGCCACCATGCCAGAAGAGCCTAGACAATTTGCTAGCAGCAGACTTAGAATCTTCCTCTTCCCTCTCCATTTCTAAGTAATTCCCTGCAACAACAGTCTCAACCTTCTCAGAAGCCATTGTTAACTATTATCTACTCCCTTCAAGCGTTGTGGGGGGTGAGAGGGAAGACAAAGGACTAAGTAACTAAAGATAGATAGGAGAAGTGCTTCTTTTATTTTCACCCTCCCACACTCTTCACGTTCTTAATCTTATGCATCCTTCCCTTTCCTTATATAAACTTTTTTGTCAGCAGTGTACTGAGTGGCCCTGGTGGGGACCTTGCTTAGTCACCCTTTTTTTTCACTTAATAATTCTCTCTCACCAATAGCCACTGTGATGAAGGTGCAACTTCATCATCATCCGTTTTTGTGGGCTCTGATGGGCCATGGCTAGCTGCACTGCACGAGCGGGCTGGCCCACCATTGGCCTATTTCTTTTGTTTAATCTGAAAGAGGAAAGAGCCCATGCACACTGATTGATCATGAATGTGAAAAAAAAAAAAGGAGAGAGAAAATTTTCTGCAGAGGGAGATTAGAAAAGTTTATAGTGTGAGTGTCTGTGGGGGAGACTCCAGATGGAACGTATCATTGCTCTCAAGAGGGGCTTAGTGCTAATCATGATTAGTACCACACGTGTTCCAACTGGCTTCGCCTAAAAAATATTCTCGCAAAACCCCATCTTCCTCATCTTTTCGATTTCACCTTTTTTCATTAGTCAGCTATTTTAGATTATCTAAATGTTCTCTGTACATTTCGGCCATCGAAGTGGGATATGTACTAATGATGATGCTAAGTGCCCTATAAGGCTATAAAGGTACCAGTGCTTGAAGATTTCGATTTTTCCATTTTCAGGGAAAAGGAATTATTTGCCACCAACAATTTTTTTTCTTCTATTGAAAAACTTATAGTATTCATACACTTTGTTTGAGTATTCCAACATTAGTTAACAATATGAAAGAGTCCAAGTAACTCGTAATTTTATAGTTTCTAATGAATTTTTTGATTTGTTAACTGGTTGAATGTGAAAGGATGATCTCAATTATGGGGACTTAGTTATGAGATCCTTATCTTCTGGTCAAAAAAGAGCTGAAAGAAAAGAAGTCTGATTAGATTGTTTGGTTTGGGATGGCCCAACTCTTACCAACCCATTAGGCCCAGTCCCAGATAATTGTTGGATCATTGGATGTTCTCTTGTTAAAAGCTTAAACCACACACAATTTTCGGGAAATTTAGTTAACTTTAGTTTACGCAATGGTTTTTGCCAGAGTTTTTCCTAGCCATATCTCCAAAGCCAAAAAAAAAAAAAAAAGAAAAAAAAATGCTAGGTCGTGGCTAGATAAAAATGTCAGTCTTACTTTATTTCATTAAAACTTTGGCTAATTATTTACAAATTAAAAAAAATTAGGAGGAGCTGAGAAATTTTAAAAATTTGATTAGGAACTGTTTATGTCAATAGTGGTTTTGAATATTTCTACAAAATTTTAATTCTTTTTAAATTATTGTTAATCGCTTAGTACAATTAATTTTATCAATCCCTTAGAAAATAATATGATTGATGATAACATAAAATCTAAAGGGGCAAAAGTGATGTGCGTAAAGGAAGCACCGAAGTCAATTTGAACAGAAGTTTTCGTACTGACCATCAATTATTTCCCCTTTTCTGTTATTGTCCTTAATATTAGACTTGGTTTATTCAACTGTACCAAAAAAGAAAAGGTGAATTCTAGGATACCTTATTAAAAGTGTATATTTTGTGCATTTTTTATGATAAATGAGAGGATCGTATTATAGATTGTGAGGTGTATCAATGCATTAATCATATGTGATGTACTATAATAATATCTAATTTTAAGAAAATTTAAAAATATAATTAAATATATTTTAAAAATTAATTATTATACACTGACAGTATAAAATTATAAAATTTTATCAGTATAATTTTAATTATTATACATTGACAGTGTAAAATTATACTGACAGTATAAAATAATTTTATACTATCAGTGTAATCAAAAAATTTTATCAGTATAATTTTAATTATCATATACTGATAGTGTAAAATTATACTGGCAGTACTATAAAATTATACTACTAAAATTTTTTGATTACACTGACAGTATAAAATTATTTTATACTGCTAGTATAATTTTACACTGTTAGTGTATGATAATTAAAATTATACTGATAAAATTTTTTTATTATATTGACAGTGTAAAATTATTTTATATTGCCAATATAATTTTATACTGTCAGTGTATGATAATTAAAATTATACTGATAAAATTTTTTCATTATATTGACAGTATAAAATTATTTTATACTATTAATATAATTTTATATTGTCATGATAATTAATTTTTAAAATATATTTAATTATATTTTAAATTTTCTTAAAATTAGATATTATTATAGTGCATCATAGGTGATTGGTGCATTAATGCACCTCACAATCTCACCACAAGATATATCACAATCTAACCGTTCATCACAAAATATACAAAATGTACATTTTGTGCAATGTACCAGAGCATGCACCAAAAGAAAAAACTCGGTATGGTAACTTCCCCCTATGGGCAATCATTGAATTTATCTACAAAATGGTTGCCAGTTGCCTCTGATCATAAAAACCATATGAATCATACTTTCTTATTCTTTGAGATACTAGATAGTTACTATTCTACAATCACTTTATTCGAGATTTATAAATGAAGTGATGATCAAATATTGGATGGTCATTTTCAGTTAGTGAAACTTGATTTTGATGGTGATAGCACTGATGATAGGCTAAATCTAATCGTTACTTTTTTAAATTGATCAAATGGTTTTCTCACCCCACCTTGCATATGGAGGCATAGGAATGTCACTGCCTTCTTTTCTTGATTTCTGACTCGGAACACATCGATGAGGGACCAGTAAATAACCAAAAGGTTAAAAAGCAAGGAAATACCCCACTTTGACTTCGGTGCTTGCTATATACACATCAACTTTTTCCCCTTAAATTTTTATGCTATCATCAACTGTAGATTACTATTTAATTTCTTTTGATTGGACGCGGAAAAAAAGCCATGTTGGTGAGAATGGGCACTAGTCACTAGACGATAACATTAATGGAAATTGTCAAATTGCCTGGCATGTAAAGATACTTAAGATCAGGGAACAATTTGAGTAACCATTGAGATCTGAAAAATTCTATACATGGCACGGTGAGTTCTTAGTGTTGAGTGTTAACCATTGGAGTACTAATTGTACCATAGACATAGACATCGATGCTTGTAGCCACGGGTCCTCCAGCCAAGCAACACTCATTATTGCATGCACTGTCGTTGCTGGATCCAAAGTTAAGAAGTGCGTACACGGAAAAATGGAGCTCCAACTCCCATTGGGGATCACTATTGCTATGGAATGGAACCTTTGTTTTGGAGACAGATTCTTATGCAAATAAGATTTGTTGCAAGTTTATCTTGAATTTTAATAGCCACGTGCTCTAATACTGTGAGCTACAAGTCCCACCCTGTATTGGCTTGATCTGTTTTAATGGAGTACCCTTAAAAACAACGAAAGGAACCTCTCCTCTCCCGACTATTTTGGCTTTAGAAGAAGTGAAAGTACCTCTAGATAAGATAGGAGTATTTCGAAGTGTAAAGCGGGTGAAAAAAGATTTCATAATTATCTAGTGCTCTTTTCCAAATTATACCGTCTATTTGAAGAATTATAAGTGAGAAATCTTTGGCTAAAATTTAGCTCAATAGGACAAGATTTCACTATCCGATCATCTGTTTTATAAAAATTGCTTAATGCTAAAAAATGACAGCAAGTTTTAGGTGTCTCCCCCTAAAAGATTGGGCTTAAAAAAGATACCCATAGAAATATTGAATTTAAATCTTACGTATAAAAGAGAACTAACTCAACACTGATCAGGTGAAAAAGCTCTACAGTTTAGGAAAAATCGTGAATAAAAATAAGTGCAAGAATTCAAAAATTCACTAATACAATTTGAACTAATTCTCAAAGTGACAACAACAACAAGAGATTAAGTTTGTGTTTGAGCAAAAATTATTAAAAAGAAAATTACCCAGATAATAGTTTAGATTGTAATTGGAATGTAAAAAAAATAGAAATGATTTGATTTGAAAAGCAAATCTTGTATTTGAGTATTTTAAAAAAAAGAAATAAATTGATTTCTAATTTTTATGATATTTGATTCTTTTGTATTTGAAATCTTATTAAAAATCAAAGGATTTAATGGAAGTTGATTTGATTTTAAAGTTTACATACAAATCAAATCAATTCTATTTTTAGTCATTCTAAATATAATTTAATATATTATAAATATAAAAATTAATTTTTAAATTAATTTAAATATAATTTGACATAATCATTCCAAATATCATATTTAATTTATAAATCAAGCCGCATTTTAATGTGCACCACCTTAAGAATGGTGCACCACACACCCGGGTGATCTAATGGTAAAAATCGATGGTGTATCAGTGCTCTGATTAGTTACGATACGCCAGAATAACGCCTCTTTCCTCCTATGTTGCAACATTCACGACGACGCTAGTGCAACCTCCAATAGCAGTGGTTGGTAGCTCAAGCGGGCCACTCATCCTCCTGCGAATAGCGGTGTTTGGAGCCCCAATGTGGTGGCATTTCTTTGGCAATGGTGCGACATTCACAATGGCGGGCCACTCATACTCCTGCACCACCTACACTACATGACATGGCTACATGGTGTGCATTTGGTCGAGCACCCCCTTCCCTTATAAAGTCATTGCCTTCCCTTAACTGCCTTCCTTCTTCTTTGCCGGATCCAATGGCTCCATCATCTGGTGATCCGATGACCACCGCGGGGGCATGAAGGTGGACCACCACTAGAGACGATGTGGACTGGGCACAAAAGCCAAGTGGTAATGGTGGTTGGCGACTCCACAATGGATGGCAGAAAGGAGGGTCTGAGGGAGGATGGGGGAAGGTTTGGGGGTGGGTGGTTTGGGAGGAAGGAAGGGGGAGAGGGAGTGATAGAGAGTGAGAGATCTTACAATGTATCATAAATGTTGGTTGCATCAATACATCATCCAATCTAATCCATTAGATTCAAGGTGCATTATATACTATCTTGAGCAAAATGCACAAGGATGTAGCCATAAAATCAAATCAATTCAATTCAAATTAAATTAAATCAATTCCAAAATTTAATTATTCCAAACACTATCTTAAAAATTTTCACAAAGGATACCATATCACTTGTAACTTTCTAAAGCTTCAGAAAACTCTTTTTTACATGCTTTTTTCTAGGGTCAGGAGAAAATTGCAAGCAATAGAATTTTTTTAATCTTCCTTTTTTGAAAGAAATAATATAAATAGAAGAATTTTTTTAATCTTCCCTTTTCGAAAAAAATAACGTAAAATTCTTTCTCCTTTTTATAGGGATCAAAAGATTGGATTTAGTTGTAAGAAAAATAGAAGATTGGATTTAATTGTAAGAAGAATAGAATATTTGGCTAATAAATAAGTCACTTTTTGATCTTCAACCCCTCGCTTGCAAACGAGCTTATGCAAGAGTAAACAATGGTAGAAGGTGAGCGTTTTACAGACCTAAAAACTCATGACACTAATGAGTAAAGTTCCTCCTTAATTACATTGGAGTCTTGGCGAAAACAACGGGCATGAGAAAACTGGCGTGTCACATCATATGTATGCAGTTCACTCGGATATAAAGGGGATCATAGAACCTTGATAAAAGTTGCAGATATGTATAAAGAAAAAAATCAATGCAGACATACCTTTCTCCCGTCGCAGGCATTCTTTCTTCTAATATCAAATAACAATAGCTTGTCAGAAAGTCATTTGTAGAGCTTATAATTTTTTTTTCCCATCCAGATAGCCAAGGTCGCACTAATTAATCCTGTCGCTAAGCACATTTTTTATTGTCTGGTGAATTCTTTAACATGCTCAATTTCATCATTAGGTCATAAAAATCAATTGCATTCTGCAAGGAAACAATCTGGACAGCACTAATACCCGGTATATATATATATATATATATATATATGCAGTAATACATGTTACGTTCTAACTATGCCAATCTTCTAGAGTGTGCTTGATTGAGTTTGCTCAAATCAAACATGAGTTGACGGCCTTCGAAACTTAAGGTTGCACTCAACTCATTATATTTGGTCAAAAGTAATTTCAGTTTTTAAAACAAGATTTGAGTAAAAGTAAACTTTTGTTGCTTTTTCATTTACTAAAATTATGTTATTTTTTACCTTCTTTTTAAAGAATATAAAATTTTCATTATAACTTTCTTTACTTCCATTTTTTTTCTTTTTTTAATTAATTTTTTGAGCATTTGATTTAAGATTTTTTTTCATTTTCTTGTTCTTATATTTTATTTATTTTATAATTGGTTTCTACATGTATCTTTCATTTAAAAAAATATTTGTATATAATAAATTACTTGTTATGTAAATAAAAATAATTATGTTGATTTATGTATGTTACTCTACTTCTTATATAAAAATATTACAACTTGATTAATCAAGTTTTTTAATTGAATTGTAATTTCTTATATGTATCATTTATTTATTGTAGATTTTTTAAAAAATTTAATACTAGACCGAATATATAATTGTATTTTATAAATTGTCTAAGTATATTAAAAAATAATGAAATAAAAAAAGGACAATTAACATTATAATATATTCCTTTTTTTTTGTTCAAACCTTAGAAAAGATAATTATTAAAATGATCTCTTAATCGTGACAATATTTAAAGGTAGAGATATATTAAATAGGAAAAAAAATCCTTTTTTAGTAATTACACAATTAAAAATGATTTTATCCAATACTATTAAATTATTATTCATTTTGTCAAACTCATATTTAAGAAAAAGGTTTTTAAATATAAATTATATTATATTAAATTTACTTTTAATTAAAATCAACTTTTTAAAAAAAAAAAAAGTTTACAAATTTCAATGCAAATACACAGTTAGATTCACACACACGCTTTTTTTTTATGTTGGCACACGCTTCAACTTTAACAAACATGGCAGTCGGTCACGCCCAACTCTTAAGTTGTGGGCTTTAGTATGTGGCCCGTTTGTTGTTACCACAACAAGAAAGTGCAGTGCAGCTTAGACCCAGAAAAAGTGGACCAAAAGGCCTATATTCATTGTGGATGAGGCTGAGTATAGTGGCAGATTTGGGCTTGGGCATCTTCACCCTTATGATGTCGTTTTAAGGGTGAGTTGACCCAAAAAACAAATGCTTTTAAGGGTGAAACGACAATAGCGTCCGAAAAACGCAGAAGAAAGAACAATATCAGGGACAGTGGCGTTGGCCAAGCACCAGAGAGACATCGTTAGGAGAAGCGGAAAATGGCGGGTGGTGGTGGAAAGGTGTCGTTCAAGGTGACGCTCACCTCCGATCCAAAGCTACCCTTCAAAGTGTACTATTCTCATCTAATCTAATCTTATGTGTTTGTTCTCATCAATTTCTATTTGCTTTGCTATGATTCCTTTTTATTCTTCTTATTATTATTTTTTTCTTTCTGAAATTCTTTCAGGTTTAGCGTTCCAGAGGCTGCACCTTTTACTGCTGTTCTCAAATTCGCTGCTGAAGAATTCAAAGTCCCTCCCCAGACTAGCGCTATTATCACCAACGGTAATTCCCCACCTGCCCCCTTTTTAATTTTGACCAGATCAAGCTTTTATTTTCGTTGATTCATTTTTTTTCCCATTAGATTAGATTAGTAATTTAATTTTTTAAGTTTAGGGTTAGGGATTTTACAATTTGAATATAGTGTTTTGATTGCGTGGTGGATACTGTGTACTCGGTGCGTAGGACAATTTTTTGTGAATTATTATATTAGACCCTTTTAAATTTTTAATCCAGATAGTATTCTAACCTTTGATGGTGGAATCTACTTAGGAAGACTTTTTTCTGTTTCGCTGAGTTTTGTGAATTAGAATAGATTGGATTAAATGAGGTGCTCTTAGGTTTTCTGTTTTATTACATGCTCTAACCAACCCTGATGCTGTTAAATATTGTCAAAGTTCACATGATTCATGGCATCATATTGATGGGATATCTGATCGTTTACTCATCTGTTTGGTTAGCCTGGTTAGATTTTAAATTACAGTGCAAATGGGATCTTCCCCCTCCAAAAAATAGAACTTTCAAATACAAATTTGACAAATTACTTATTTGAGCTTAAAAAGCTTGGTCAGCAGCTGATTAAGTTGGTGAGCCCATCACAGGTTATTACTTTGTCATTTGCTGGCACTGAAAATTGTAATTCTGTTCATTAAGAAGGAAAAAGAATATGGCGAACATAAGCTACCAGTACCAATACTGTAATGGACAGTATGAATGCAAAATCGACCAAATTTAACAGTACTTTTGTGTATGTATTCTTGGTGAAGCAAATTTTAATATTTTTCTTCTTGTTGACTGCAACCTGTCACTATGAAAGCCTATATTTCTTGTGACAGTAATGGTAATATCCATCCTAGATTTGTTAATTTCATATTTATTGCTTTGTATACGTGCAGATGGTGTTGGCATAAACCCTCAGCAGAGTGCTGGTATGTTAATGCTTTATCATTTGTTTCTTTGGCTTACTGTTATGTCCAAAGAATCCTAGTATTTTTCTCTTCAAATCTGGTTTACCGTAACAGTTTTTCTTCTCAAAAACATCTTAAAAATAATCATTTCAGGAAGCAACCGAAAAAAAAACAAAAAAAAACAAAAAAAAAAAAACATGTCGCTCAAACTTTTGGGATGTTGGTATTCTGATTTAGGTTAATGATATATTTGAAATGGTTATGTTGAGGCTGCTTGATTCATATGGTTCTAAGTTGCAATTATGTGTTCTTATAGAAGGATTATGTCACGAAATTGAGTAAAATTATATATAGTATCGAGGTTGATCATAGTTGTTATATTTCATTTGACATACTGTATATTTCATTTCTCAGGGAATGTCTTCCTTAAGCATGGATCAGAACTGCGCCTGATTCCGCGTGATAGGGTTGGCACCTCTTACATGTTATGGGGCGTCTAAGTGGATATTGACCCTTTTCTTTATATATCTGTACTATTGTAGCTTCATAGTAAAAATATTGAGTACCAATGTTACTGATTTCATATAATTGGGATCAGCGGTGTCTTTATCCCGTAAGTTTGTTTGAAAATGGAATAAATTATTGGGAAAATTTTGTAGTTAACTGCTATTGTCCTGCCAGCTTTAATGTGAGGTAGCTCTTTCCTTTGGGCAACTTCCAAGTGCCACCCTTCTTTTCCATATGAAAGCATAGCAAAGGCGTGATCGAATTTGGGTAACGCAGATCTTAAATGCGATTGAATCTCGAAGCATGTTCTGCAACTAGTTGATTGTGTCGTATTTTAGAGATGGGATCTCCATTAGTCCATATTCGTCATAAAAGGGAAGCCGTGTTGTTCTTGACCTTTCACGGCTACTGATAAGGAGGCCCGCAACACGAATTCTATGTGGAAGATAGTTTTTTGTGGTTTCCTTTGGCCATGCGAAAATGGAAGATAGTTAAATGACCTTTCTAAACTTAAAAAATAAGAGTCCATTTATGTGATTCTCGTTGTATTCCATTAGAATTGTTCTGCATTGAAGCCAAGGGTGTTCGGATATCCTTTGTTAGTTATTCATATGACGGATTTTCTTTTTGGTTATTCATATTATTCATGAAAATGGATGAAGTGAGGACAGGATGGCCTAGGAAAGCCCTAGTGGGAAACTGGGTATCCTGTATTTGATAACGGGTCCGGTCAGGAGGTTAGGGGAAGAAAAGACAAACGCATTTAGGCCGAGCATCCCATCCAGCATAAACAATTCACATCATTGTCATGAGTAGACTCCTGTGCTTTCTGCGCCGGTCCCTTAACATTTGTACACTTGTCTCCTCTCCTCTCGGCGTCGACTGTGATGCTCTTCGCTGGTCAAAGGTGCATTATGCACCTTGCAATCTGACGGTGAGATTGTGAGGTGCATTGATGCACCAATCACCTATAATGTACTGTAATAATATCTAATTTTAAGAAAATTTAAAAATATAATTAAATATATTTTAAAAATTAATTATCATATACTGACAGTGTAAAATTATACTGATAATATAAAATAATTTTATACTATTAGTGTAATCAAAAAATTTTATCAGTATAATTTTACTTTGTCAATGTAATTTTATATTGATAGTATAAAATTATTTCATACTATTAATGTAATTTTACACTATCAGTATATAAAAATTAATTTCTAAAAATTATAATAATTTCATTAGTATAATTTTATATACTGATAGTATAAAATTACATTAATAGTATAAAATTTTTATACTATCAGAGTAAAATTACACTGATAAAATTTTTTGATTACATTAATAATATAAAATTATTTTATATTGTCAGTATAATTTTACACTGTCAGTGTATGATAATTAATTTTTAAAATATATTTAATTATATTTTTAAATTTTCTTAAAATTAGATATTATTACAGTGCATCATAGGTGATTGGTGCATCGATGCACCTCACAATCTCACCATTGGATTGCAAGGTGCACCATACTCCTTGACCAGCGAAGAGCACTGTAGATGGCGCCCTCTCCCCAAGTCCCAACAATTCCTATACTTCTAGCCGATACACCATGAGTTTACCCGTACCCACCTTCCGCGAGCTTCTCTGAGGCCCACGCCCCAAAACAATCTCTCGGTTGCGGAGCGATCTGAAAGATATTTGGCATTATGGATTTAATTCTCTAGCATTGTTAATATAAAAGATTTTTTTTACAATCATTCAAGTGTATATTGATATATCAGTAAGATTATTTAATTCTTATAATTATAATAAAAGTTACATTCCCTCAAAATATAATATTTTCCAATTTTGATCTCTGAATTTTTTTGTGTAGTTTTAATCTATCATTTTTTCTTTTTTAATGTTACTACAATTGGTCGTTGACTTTCTGCTATTAAGTGGTAATATAGCAAGTGGAGATAAAGAAACGTAGTGATATGATTCACAATCCATGTTACATGTCATCCATCATCTTCGATTTGCCACGTTGTCATAAGAAAGTTAACGTAGAGTATTAATTGTGATAATATTTAAAAAATAATAAAGGACTAAAACCATATAATTTTTTTTTTTTGAAAAGACCAAAACCAAAAAGGATTATATTTTGAAGAACTAAAAATATATTTATTGTAAACTTAAATCTCATTGGCACGGATGTAAAATATATTTATAAATAAGCGTTTTATGTTTCACGCTGAAACGAACGCGGCGGAACAAGTGTACCAGCTGTTTCGAAAGTTGTCCTCCCAGCAGTGCTTACAGTATGGTAATCCAATGGGCAATGGGTTAGCACATCCACGTAGCCATGGATTTAAACAAAATCCAGTTAGCTCTACGCTGTTGCGGGAGCTTTCAAGCTATCAAGCATGCCAAATCACTTCACTCTTACGTCGTAAAACTTGGCCTTCTTAATCACGTTTTCCTCCTTAACAACATGATCTCTGTTTACGCAAAGTGTCTCCATTTCGATGACGCACGAAACCTGTTCCACGAAATGCCTCACAGAAACATCATTTCTTGGACGACAATGCTTTCAGCATACACCAATTCTGGGAGGCCTCACGTGGCCCTTTCGCTCTACAATCAGATGCTGGAATCCGAAACGGAGGAACCCAATGGGTTCTTGTACTCTGCGGTTCTCAAGGCGTGTGGTCTTGTGGGAGATGTTGAACTGGGCAAGCTGGTTCACCAACGTATATCTCAGGCGAAGTTGGAGTTTGATACTGTTCTGATGAATGCGCTATTGGACATGTACGTCAAATGTGGGAGCTTGAAGGATGCGCAACGAGTTTTCCATGAAGCCCCACGTAAGAACTCGACTTCGTGGAATACCCTCATTCTGGGTCATGCGAAACGAGGTTTGATTGGTGATGCGCTGAACCTGTTTGATCAAATGCCGGAACCGGATATTGTTTCTTGGAACAGTATCATTGCTGGTCTTGCAAGTAATGCTGGTCTCCATGCATTGCAGTTTGTTGCTATGATGCACATGAAAGGCTTTAAATTCGATGAATTCACATTCCCGTGTGCTCTCAAGGTCTGCAGCCGTCTTAGTGACTTGACTATGGGGAAACTGATTCATTGTTATGTTATCAAGTCGGGGTTTGAGTATTGCTGTTACTGTATAACGGCGTTGATTGATATGTATTCGAATTGCAAGTTATTGGATGAAGCCATAAGTATATTTGGTCAATTCTTGAGCAATTCACCTGTTGTTGAAAGGTTGGCACTTTGGAATTCGATGCTTTCTGGGTATGTTGCTAATGGAGATTATGCAAAGGCTCTTAGACTGATTGCACACATGCATCATTTTGGTGCGTGTTTTGATCCCTATACCTTTAGTATTGCTTTAAAAATATGCATGTACTTCCAGAACTCGAGGTTCGCGTCTCAAGTGCATGGTTTGGTCATCACCAGTGGCTATGAGTTAGATTATGTTGTTGGAAGCATTCTTATTGATCTATATGCGAACCAGGGCAATATTAACAATGCTTTAAAATTGTTTGAAAAGTTGCCAGACAAAGATGTTGTGGCTTGGTCTAGTTTAATTGCTGGTTGTGCTAGATTTGGCTTAGATATGTTAGGCTTATCCCTCTTTATGGATATGGTTCATTTGGATCTTGAGATTGACCATTTTGTCCTTTCAATTGTTCTGAAAGTTTCTTCAAGTTTGGCATCTCATAGAAGTGGGAAACAAATTCATGCTTTCTGTCTTAAAAAGGGGTATGAAACAGAGAATGTTATTACAACTGCTCTTATTGATATGTACTCAAAATGTGGTGAGATTGAGGATGCCTTAGCTTTGTTTTGTTTTCTTTCAGAAATAGATACCATGTGTTGGACAGGGATTATTGTGGGATGTGCACAAAATGGAAGAGCAAATGAGGCAATTAGTCTTTTGCATAAGATGATAGAATCTGGTAAAAAGCCAAACGAAATCACCATTCTAGGTGTTCTTACAGCTTGTAGACATGCTGGCCTAGTTGAAGAGGCATGGGCCATATTTAATTCTATTGAAACAGAGCATGGATTGACACGATGCCCAGAACATTACCATTGTATGGTTGATCTACTTGGTCAAGCGGGATGTTTCAAAGAAGCAGTAAAATTGATTCATGACATGCCATTTAAGCCTGACAGAATGATATGGTGCTCCTTGCTTGGTGCCTGTGGAACTCACAAGAACCAATATCTTGCAAATATTGTTGCTGAGCATCTTCTTGCTACCATTCCAGACGATGCTTCTGTATATGTAATGCTGTCAAATGTTTATGCAACTCTAGGAATGTGGGATAGTTTAAGCAAAGTAAGGGAAGCTGTTAAAAAAGTAGGCTTAAAAGGAGCTGGAAAAAGCTGGATTGAGATCTCAAGTTGATAATGCTGGTTTTGGTAATGGCTTGGTTCAGCTAGCTTACCCTTGATGCATAACGGATGAGATTTTTCAAGATGCATCGCCGATTGTTCCAGTTTATAAGAAATGGCATCTGCCTGAAGTCTGAACCATGAAAGACAGTCTTTATATTTTGGTGACTGCATCAGTTCAATGAGAAGGTAAAAGCATGGAAGTATCACATTTTTAAATGACATTTGGATAGAAGATACTGCACCATAAAATGCAAGATTGAATACACTGACTGCAGCACTTAAATCTGATAAGCTTGTTACCTGCTACTTCCACGACGTTTCACACGTTTAATGTTTGCATGCCCCAATGAAAAGGTGAAAACTAAAAATCTTAATAGTAAATACAATTCCTACTTTCAAAGTTTCAATATTA
The DNA here is from genome assembly GCA_031439585.1 of Pterocarpus macrocarpus. Taxonomy (NCBI): domain Eukaryota; kingdom Viridiplantae; phylum Streptophyta; class Magnoliopsida; order Fabales; family Fabaceae; genus Pterocarpus; species Pterocarpus macrocarpus. Next base: position 11,245,591 of record CM062519.1, read on the forward strand.
TTTATTCCACTAGTAATTTTAACCACTTTTAATTTTAATAAATCAATTTCAGTTTCAGATTAACCTCATCAGAATCAAGCCATCAACCATATACTTTGTTTTGGTAAGTGAATCAACCATGTACTACTCACTAACTCGATTAACTGTCAGTCACTTTACTTTTCTTTTCTTTTCTCTTTTTTTTTTTTTTTTGGGTTAAGACCTCACTGTAAGTGGTTCACATGAGCTCAAAATTGGGTTAACATTAGAGGTGGCATCCATACCACTTAAAGTCCAAGCGTGTCTTAGCCTCCTAGAACTTGCCATAGTTTTAATAGTTAAATTAGTGCCTTATTTTTCTAAATTTTTATTTTTTAAATTTACTTGCAATTTTGTACGCTAATTTTGTTATTAAACAAACTTGTCCTTTCTTATTACTTTTTTTTTTTTTAAAATTGTTGTATTCAGGGCTGTATGCAGAATTAATCAGGTCTCAGCTCATCTTTTTTTTTTTTTTGGTGGGTCTTAGCTCATCTTTTAGCATGGTTGAGCAGCTTGACATTTTTTGCATCTCTTTCGAAAGCTTCCATTTGATGAGTATGTGGTAAGATTGGCCTATCTTATTTTTGTCATTTCTTTTTATAGTGAAATCTATTTGTAAATAGTTCTAGAGGAGATTTAGATATGATAATAATAAACAGTAAATCAATTATTACAAAGATATTGGCTACGATTGACAGCTAGGTTTGATGCATAACATGATAATTCCCTAGATTTTTTATACCTAATATCTTAGGTTTTCAGGTTTTATCTCTGAAGTCTAAACTTTATCCTTTTTTTTTTCAAAATATCAATTTTTTTAGGCTACCAAACTTTACTCTTCAGCATATCACTGATTGGATTTGTATTCCAAATTTACAATGATTGAACATTAATATATTTGGTTTGACTGATCTTGCTTGAATTGCAAAATTTGGAAATGCCACCATCGACCAACATCATCACCTTTTTTTTTGTCTTTTCTGGTTCCGTCCTTATCACCCACGTTTGAGGATAGATTGAGACACCACTAGGCAGCAGTGGGAATTTGTTGGGGCAGACGCGAACATACATTGAGCTATGTCTACCACTTTCATCAGAGAGGATTTGGGCTACATGGTTAGAGGTAAACAAGGATAAAATCGTGCTCATCATTTGATTCCCAACAATTTTTAAAACCGTAAAAGCTTTCATGTTTTATATTCCCATGTTTTTGTAAGATCAATTATGCCAGGATTCTGACTTTGTGTGTTAGGCTTGGCCATGATGGGATAATATGAAACTATACCGGCCATAATCATTGGTCTTTCTTCCAAGCCATAGTATTCAGTCAAGTGGCTGCTTTGAGCAGGTAGCTGAGGGCACCTATGTTAGGGAAAGCCCACTATACGCTTCTCTATCTTTCATTTTCTTGTTAATTAATACCTATGTCATTGCACACTGAGTTCTTGGCAAATTGCCAGTTAGCAAAAATGCAACATAACTGTTCCTTAAATTCTCCCAGAATGAGATAACCTAGTACCTAAGGGGGGAAGAACATAAAATGATCCTAACAATTAAGCCCTGTCCAAACCATATACGAGCCAGACCCATCATCACCACTGGGAACATGTGTAGGTCCCACTATTAAACCCCACCTTCTCATTACCACTGTGGCTGTCTGCATAAGGCCGACTCATTGCTATAATGCTAGTGTAACGTCTCCACCATTGCATGCTACTGGCAGTGTCTTCCATGGAATTTATTTTTTGAAGTCTTCCACGGGAATTTTTATTCTCTTGCTACGTTAATCTCTTTCTCAATCATTGCACCCACTTTGCCTCCAGACTCAGCTTTCATGTTTCTGACTTCCTTAAGAGCTTTTCTTTTTGTTTCGATCTTCACAAGCATCACATGTCAAGTTATGATTCCTTCACGGCTTCCAATAACTGCAAGCACACTGCAAAAGTTACCGCGAAACTCCCACGCCAATATTGTTTCTGCCCGTTATTTTCGCGCCATATTTAGTTAGCTATGATGAAGTGCTTAGTGGTAAGCTCAAGCAAACCTTTTTTTAAGCCATAAGCAATATTACATGGACCAGCCACCAGGTTGCTACATCCTAACTCGGCTTCTGATTGGTGTGCCCAAAAGCAAATAGTTGTTAGTGCTTTGTTGTCTTTTTGGTGTTGTTTTGTGGATTTGGGGGGTAACTTGTGCTTTAATATTAATAATTTTCTTGATATTGTTGGTGATTCTTAATTCATTTGGGTAACAAATGGTTGGACGATCTTAATCATACTACAATGAGTACAAAACAAGAGTCAAGCTATGGTGCGACTAGTTCCGTATTCGATGGAAATTAGAAACGAACCACACAAATCTAGATCCCACGCGCGACCCTGAAGTTGCCTTAAGCTAATGCGCATGATAAGATAGTGGTAGTACGATGGCTAAACTATGATTATATGAAATGAAGCACTTCAATTCCGTTAATAATACTATAATCGCTTACTGGAAAGGTTGACACATATATCGAGCTATTATTAGGGCTATGAAGATTTCCTGTTTCACAGAATTCAACTTCAAAAGAAAACAAGTACTGGTTTTTATAAGTAATTTAACATGATTTATCAAGGACTGCGTCTGGTTAAAGAATATTTTATACTCTCTACTAAATGCTTTTAATTATTTATACAATAATGAATTAATTTGTTTGTGATCTTAAAGATCATTTTTCATATATCATCAATATAAAAGTATTTTATATTGACATCCAATTAAATCTTATTTTTTGCATAATTTTTGAGATAGTTATAGTTAGAGCCGAATGCTTTTAATGATATTTTTATACATAATTAGATCATTTAGATGATTATGTTAATGTCATGTTATCATTTAATATTTTACTACTTTTCATTTCTTTAACCATTGCTCTAGGCTCTAAAGTTGCTGCTTTGCAACTTCCTTTTAATAAAACCATAATATGATAGAGAACAAACTGTGGTTTAAAACAATAGGAAGTGATAAGGATAGGAAATGCCCTTGGTTTACAATGATGATAACTTAGCCGTTGACTTAAATCTTTGCTTTTTGCACTAGTGGGTTAAATTATAAGATGCTTTCTACTAGCTCACATTTGTGCAAAGTGGATTAGAAAGTAAAAAGATAAGGATAATTCACGAATTTAAAGAATATTGTCTTAAGTCTTTTTTCCTTGCAAGATTTCATATCGTCAATTTTTGCTCGTTGGAGGAATTTTGAGCTTGTATGTTCACTGTTCAGGAGACTGTTTACCTTCTTTCCATAAATTCCTTTCACTTTATTCTAACGGATAAAATCTGACAGCAATAAGCTGAATCATGAATGTTAGCTGATACGCTCTGTCCATATGCATTTCGATTAAGTTCTGAGTCGTAATTCAAGAAGAAACGAAAGAAAACATTTCTTGTAACGGTCTTATAAAATAATAAATAAATAAACCAAAGTTTTAGCTACCGCTACATATATGCATGTTTATGACAGGATAATAAGGTAAATTAAATGCTGCAATATACAATTCTAGATAAAGTCTGCCATCTATTGGGGAGGGAGTGAGATACCCACCAATGCATACCAAAATGAACCGAAACTGATGTATACATACCCAACAGAGAGCCAGTAATTTAACTAGATGATGTTAAACTTGGAAACAGCTAACTAATGAAGCAAAGCAACAGAATGTAAAGACAGTTCACCCCCTGATCGAACAAATACCAACACACATCAAAAGCCTCTATAGATTACAACAAAGCAAGGCAATATAGCTCTCGGGTTGAACACATACAACTCATCCAAGTTGGAATAAGCCCCAACAGCCCCTGCAACTGAATCATACTCATCCATGCTACCTTCTGCATTCTTCTTCACCCTGCCTGCTATCACCCGGCAAACCAGCATTGCCCTCTTGTCGTTACTCTCATCAGGTGAGACGCCGGCTTTGTCGTGGGCCCTCCCACTTGTCGCCGTCGTCAAGATGCCGTTTCCACCACTGGCTTCTCCATTGACCTTGAATCCATGCTTGATTATGCTACACACATTGCATTGTGGTATTGAGTTGCATAGGTTGGAGGAACCATTTAGGCCTAGTGAGCACACAAAGGTGGTGCAGTGGAACCTGAGTAGCTCATTGCCATCTGCTATGCAACGAGGGTGTTTCTTTGTGAGCTTGGTGGCCTTGGCTTTGATGGAATCTCTGTACTCTTCGAATTTGCTGATGGTCCTCTGAGTGTTGTGGACCTTGAGGATGCGGTCTATTTTGCACACTGGAGACTGCTTCTTTAGCCAGCTTGAGTGGAATATGATTTCAACTATGTTCTTGCTTGTATCTTCTGGATCGAGTTCAGAAACTGGCATTGGTAAAATAGGAAACATTAATACAACATATATTCAGGATGGTGCCCTGACAAGGAATAACTAAATATATGTGCTCCACATTTGTCTAGATGAACTATGCCAGTTTAAGAGTGTTACAAGTAAACACTGAAAATTAGTGATGTCTCTTTTAAAACGATTGATGACTTGATGTTTGTATAAGTGAGCACATATAAAAATGGATTTGGTAAATACATTATGGTATTTGGCATATTGTTTGGGGAGGACATATGTACCTGCATGTTTGACAGCTTGATGATGCTCCAAACTTTCAGCTTTCATGATCTCACCACAGTCAGGACAAGAACAAATGCTACTTCTTAGAGAAGGGTCTCTGGTGAAACCCAAAACGGGGTCGACCACCATTCTACACTCATAGCAACCAGAGAGCCTCCTGAATGGCATCCCCCTAAAAGAGCCACCGGCAGAAGAACTAGAAGATGCTGACAGTGAGGAAGAAGATGCAGACACAGCCCCATTGAGTTCATTCAGAGGAGCCTTCATGGATCTGCTTGAAGCATCATTGTTGTTACAGCCAAGTGACATCCTTCTCTTGTGAATATCTGGGGTTCCTGTCTCAGGCCTTGCCATGATCTTGGAGTTGTTACAAAGCGAACCTGAGCATTTCATCTTCTTGCACTTCTTGCTGTTTTCTTCTGTGACTCGTTCCTCTTGAAGCTTTCTTTGTTCTTGCTGTTTCTTCCTTGGTTGTTTAGCATCCTGCTGCGGCTGCGGCTGCGGCTGCGGCTGCAGTTGTGGCTGCTTCTGCTGCTGTTGCTGGACTTGGACATTCCTACAAGACAATAGGCCTCTTACCACTGCCCAGGAGGGTTGTTTTTCTGTTTTCTGGGGCTGTTGGTTCTGGTTCTGGTTCTGCTTCTGGTTCTGGCTGACATGCTTAGTTAAGGTTGGTTTTTTATGGGTTTTGGGTTTGCTCATTGTTGAAAGGATGGCAGTTGCTACAGCCTAACAAATGATGGCTGATGGCTTTTATTTCCCAAGTGTTGAACAGGTGTTTATATGATATGGAGCATATCGCAGTAGCAAGGTTTGGGACTTGGGATTTGAAGCACTGTTTGTCTATAGTTAGACTAGTAGAATACTATTATTCTGAAGTTGGGTTTTTTGGGACATGGGAGTGTGAGTGGACTCTTCTGTTAGCTCTTTGATATGTATGAAGCTTTTAGGAATCTGTAGTTCTTTCCTCCCTGGGAGATGTATGACTTGTGATGGGTATCTAGCCATTGGTTTCTCTTGACAGAAGAGTCCTTTTTTTAATTAATGGGAAAGTAAAGAGATGTGGCCTACCGGTCCCCTCCTTTCCATGATTTGCCTGTCCTATGTAATTAAACATTTGTTAAATATCATACTGACCATCTTTTTTTGCCTCAAGAAGCTCCTAATTCCCACGATGAGTAAAGTACTTGATTTTGATGGTAAATTAGTAGTTTAATCTTAAATTGCACACTTCGGATTGTTGTCAAATCCTAGACTTCTCTACTTTTTGAAACAAAGGAACGACAAATAATTCTTTTAATTTCCAACTTTGGATGTGATTTTGTTAAGTTTTTCTTTTTCTATTTCTTTTTCGGATTTATCTAACCAGTGCTCGGTACCCTATTAAGAAATCAAAAATGCAAATTTTACATTGAAGAGATGAAATTTTCAAGTTTCTAATATATTAAATGTATCGAAAATTTCAAAATATTTTTTTTTCTTGATTCCTTAATCTGTACCCTTAATGTATTGGTTGAAAAAAATTCTTCTTTTTCATTAAGATAGAATTCAAATCCAAAAATAAATACTACCTCCACCTAAAAATAACTGTTTAATTTTGAATATGTATTTAAAATAAGTTATATTTTATAAAATTATTTTTAATTAATTCTATTTTTTAATTATTTTTTATTTATTTTCTCTCTTATTTATTTAATAGAAATATAGTTAAAAAAATAACTAATATTGTCTAAATTTTCTAAAAAAATAAAATTTTAAAAATGGACAATTATTTCAAAACAAAAGTAAAATTAATACAACATAAAACTTAGGGAGAGTTATACTTCCACTTCATTACAATTTTTTCAACGAGACCATCACGTTTCAATGAAAAGTGGATCGTGTTGGTGCTCAAACTTCCATGATATAAATGTTGCTTTTGTTCCCCGATGCACTATTTATTGCGAGAGCCAAGTTACCGAGCTACCTCTAGAACATGCACGTATATTTGTCCATAAAATTTTAATCGATGCAATGCACCACTCAAGTGGGCACGTTTGTTTGGGATTTTTTGGATAAAAAATTATTTTTTATTAAAAAATTAATTTTTATATATTAAGATAATTTTTTAAAAATAATTAAAATTTTAAAATTATTTTTTAAAAAATCTGAAAAAATGCACCTTAATGCATAGGATAGGTTGTAGTTGCCAATATTTAAATCTATTTCTTATCAATTTCGCTACTTCCTAAGACATTTCTTCCATCCTTAATGTGTACACTTGAACAGATCTTTATATGGAGCAGCCTTGGATTACCATTATTAATTACGAGCTTTCTGAAACCGTTTCTTAACACTATTTGGTTGAAGGATTGAATGAACCTTTCTAGTTTCTGCCTCGGAAAATCTTAGTTTACTATAAGACACAGACCTTGGCTACATCAATCAGCCATAATCGCTGACATGGACCATATCTTAACAGTTCTAATAGATTGATTGATTAATACTGCTAGATGCTAGATAGGACAAAACGTTAACATATCCCAGCTAGAAAATGCATCTAATTGTACTAGCTATTTTCATTTCATAACTCCAACCCGGCACGAATTTATGGTGGACAGAGTTGAAGAATTAATCAGGCTTGTCGTTATTCTAAGCCCAAGGTGGACTTTTTTTGGGCTAAGCGCATTGCACCATTTGCAAGGTACTCCACTAATTACCCCATAATGGTGCCTTCCATGGGGAAAAGCTGATTATTTGATTCCTTTTGCCTCAAAATCATGCGAGCCCATATGCCATGGAATAAAGCTGTGCACTTTAATTAACATAAAAATCAGTAATTTCCCCCAAAAAGTTTTGAAAATTTTGCTTTAACCGCTAACGTCAACTGTGCCAACTTCAGCATGGATTTGAGTAAGCAAGCATAATATACTGTACTATTGCAAGAACATTAGCACAAAACATTGTCGTTGCGAAGTAAAGTTTGTGTGGCTATATATTTTGATCACATTGTATGCCGTTAGGAGAGGTGTGAAGATTACTCTAATTTTGAATCTATAATCCCTTTTATAACCATATGGTAATACTTTAGAATGTGCTTGATGTTCACTATACTTGTTATTTACACTTCAGTTGGGGAAATGAAACTCTCTTTTACTTTGGAAAGCTGATGGTATTGGTATACATGCAGTCACATGTCTTTTACTTCTTTTAGTTGGACATTAAGATAAGAACTTTATTATTTGCCTGCTTGAGTTGATAACACTAAGCAGTGCAAGCACTAAGCATGATTTGAATTTAAAATTAGCCTGTGATATGAGCATGGTCACTTAAAATTTTTTAAAGGTGAGAACTGGGTACTGAATAGAGAAGTACAACACAAGTTAATACAGGAATTGTTTCATTAAATAATTGACCAGTTTTGCTGTTAAGACATGTAATGCAGGGTCCTCGTGGGCATTAGGAGAAAGTGTCAGCTACGGCACAAGAAAACAGAAGCGAAGGCACGAAAAGTGATGTAAGAACCAAAATGGACAATAACGACATACAGATCACAGATATGGGAGAAGCATTGATTTGATTGTTATTGTCCACTCTCCGGACAAAGTAACAACTAGAATATTCGAAGCCACCAACGTGGTTCGAACTTGTGAGGGTGTGTTTAGGTTATAGATTTGCAAATTATATTTTGTTCAAATAGAAAAATAACTTTTTTTTTTAAATTTTTAACCCAAATCATGGTTTAAAATTTAAAATCATATTAAAATATACGTCAACATAATTTTGATAAATATGTTAACATAAATTAAAATTCAGTCATATCTTTTAAAGTATGGTTTAAGCTTTCTTAATGCTAAACTAAACACCCACCAAGTTAGTAAGTGTCTAAATATACCTTTTTGTCTTGTCTAGGGAAGTTGCCATGCCATTATTATTTGATTAAAGAAAAAAGTTTCATTATTTGAAATCATTTTTGGGATGTAAATGGGACACTTATTTGTAAAGCGGAATAGAATTTAATTGTATGAAATTGTTGAGATTTACAGAAACTTATATTTTTCTCAAAATATGTCACATTCCTATGTTAAAAAACCATTTTTCTAAGAAAAATGCTGAGTAACACAAAATTCTTTTATAGTAATGGATTAGGAATATATGGCTTGCGTTGATTAAAAAATTATTAAAAATGATGCTTTGTTTCGTTTATTTTAATTTGTAATCTAAAAACAAAAATAGAGTGAATATCTAGTTTGATATTTGAAAGATGCATAGGATTTAATTTAGTCTTTGAAAATTATATAATATTAAATAAGTTCTTAAAAATTACTCCTATAACATCACTTTTAGGGAAGGACCTATTCAAATAAGATTGGGGACACATGCCCCATGCATCAAAATTTGTAAATTTTTTTAGAAATATATAGGTATATACATATTTTATCTCTATTATTTTATTAAGTTAGCCCCAATATTAAGATAAACAATGTGAAACTTTTTATTATACTTATGTATTATTTTTATCGTCATTATCTAAATTTTCTAGATTCATCACTTATCACTCTAGTTTCTTTGTTATTTGATGTTACTAAAGATAAGAGAACTACTAACCTATTCCTTTATCTTATCGAAATAATTAAAAGACTAAAGTAATACTATATTTTAATTGTTAATAATTTATTTGATGTCATATAACTTTTATAGACTAACCTGATGTAACACAACTTTTATGAATCAAATTGATGCTACACTCATCTTTCATGAATTAAAATAGATGTTTACTCAAAAACAAAACACTTTCTTTTATATGGGTGATTGTTTTTTTCGGAAATTACATATTGCCACATTATTCTTATTATTATTTTTTATTATTATTTTGCCTTAATACTAGTTAAAATTGTTCAATACAATTGTAGGACAGCCAGTTTTCATATTTTTTAAAATGATAATGGAACAAAATTGTTTGAAATTTTCGTAAATTTCAAACTCCAAATCTAAATAGTGGCTCATCTCCATGTCTGACAACAAGTTGTGATCCCTATGGGTACATTTATTTTCAGCTCGTACGCCATTGGAAGTTAATATTACTATTTATTAAATTAAAGCCAACAAGATTCTCTTTGGTTTTTTACGGCTTGAATTTCAACTCATCAGGTCAGTATCTGATTGACAGAGTTTCTATATTCACAACTACAAATATATTTTTTTGATTACACTGATAGTGTAAAATTATTTTATATTATCAGTATAATTTTACACTGTTAATGTATGATAATTAATTTTTAAAATATATTTAATTATATTTTTAAATTTTTATACATTGACAGTGTAAAAACAATAATAATTTTTTTATTATATTGACAGTATAAAATTATTTTATATTACCAATATAATTTTATACTGTTATGATAATTAATTTTTAAAATATATATAATTATATTTTTAAATTTTCTTAAAATCAGATATTATTACAATGCATCATAGGTGATTGATGCATCGATACACTTCACAATCTCACCATCAAATTACAAGATGTACCACGCTCCTTAATCAGTAAAATACACCATAAAATATGCCATTAATTAACTCTTTTATATGGGCCATGATATTTCTTGTCACATTGTTGTTGGCTATATTCATATGAAGATTTTGATACCTTCTTCGTATGAGAATGACCCACCCTGTGCTTGGGTCTTAAAAAATTACACTCATCTATTGTGAGTAGGGTTTCTCGGTTATATGTCGAACAAATTGCAAATGAATTTTGAAAATTAAGATATTCAGGGCAGATGGAAAGAGGGTACTGGTAGCTATCGATAGTTCTTTCGTTTCAGTTTTTAGGTTGCCACGTGACTTTTTTCGGTAGACTAATTTCTTTCTTTTTCTTTTTGTTACGTTCTGGGAATATTTCTTAGTCAGTGCTTTAATGGTTATTTCCCGTAAGAATATATCCTGATAAAGACAAAACATAAAAAGTGAAAAAAAAAACTGCTTTATCAATGCCACACCAAAGCCAGAGCTCTATATTCATGTGCCGTTCATGAATTTTCTGGGCTCGATTAGTACAAGACTTTAGCTCCGCTTAATTTCATAAATAAAATAATGAAGCTTGATCATGCGCAAACACGATCGAAAGATAAAATCACATTTTTTAATCTTGATTGATTAATACTAATGGAGTTGGCTTACTTTGTCAATTTCACTCATACATTGCTATGATTTGAATTCGATTATTAAGTTCTTTTATCGGTAAATGATATGTAAATGTTTGATATTTAGAGATATGTTCTAAACAGGTTGGAGATGAGTCTTTCCTTTATATATGCAAAACCACTTGAATCACTTGGCTCTTAGAATTGGTTTTGAGACGTTAAAATCAATTTTACACTCTTTCCATTTTGGTTGGTTTCTTATTGGATTTATTCTTCAAAATTAATTCTAGATTCAAAACCAATTTTAAATGAAAGTAAAAAATTATTGTTTCTAAGTTTTTATTCTCTTAATTTTTGCCAAAATCACTTTTTACATCCAACTATTAAATATAAATTTATTTTATTTCAAAATTATTAAATTAATTTTAATTAAATTAATTCTATCCGCAATCAATTATTAGTTTGTTTGGATTGGTGGTGGGGAGGTTAGAATGGATTTTGGAATGTCAAAATTGATTCAAATTATTTTTTATGATGTTTAGTTTTTTACTTTTAGAATCAATTCTTATTTTTAGAATTGGTTATGGAAAAAGTGAAAATTTTTAAATTTCTATCAGAATTATTTTTTAAAAAATTACCAAATATAACCATTTAACATGAAAATCAATTATAATAAAATTAATTCTATCTAAAATTAATCCTATAAAAATAGAACCAACCATGCACCGTATATGAACAAAAACGCAGAACGAAATACACTATAGAACGTTGGTGAAGCTGGTCGTGCTTTCAATCTTTTTGGGTCACGCTGATTGGTCTGGAACACGTCTATCATATTTTGCATCAAAAAAGCCCGAATTCGTTTTTAAGGTCAAAATAAAAATTCCCAAATTGTAAGACAGACAAATGCCACCAGCGACCAAACGAGCCCATGGAGAATTGGATCTGACAAAGCCCAAGAGAAGCCCACGAGAATAGGGAGAGGAACCAGTGTGGGGGAGCGCCAAAGGAGCATTTCGTTTCAATTTCAAAATTTCTGGGTGTCAGCCTTTCGAAGCTGTGTGCGTGTGTGTGTGTGCACCGGTAGATGCGAGTGGAGTGCTTTGGACGCTTCTTCGTCCTAGTTCATTGTTGCGTGGTACCAGCAATATCAGCATCTACTGTAGCAGTAATAATCGATGGAATCGATTTGTGGAAAGAGGTAAGTGGATCCTTGATCAGCATGCCGTGGAGATTCCTCCATGGATGGGAAGGCTAACCTTCCGACAAACCCTGACACCAACACCAACACCAACACCTCCTCTTCCTATTCCTATACCTCTTCCTCTTCCTCCCCTCCCGATTTCCTCCGCCATGTTCAAGCTGCATTGAAGCGCCACCGCCCTCTCGGTAATTCCCCCCTCACATTCTTCTATTTCGATTTCAATTCGTCATGCTCTTCACTGTTTCCGTTTCAAGTTCCTAACTATTTGTTCTTTCGTTATTTAATCGAGCGGTAGCTTCATAGATTCTTAAACTTCAAATCTAGGCTTTTTTTTTTTTTTTTTTTGGGGCCGTTCATAGTCGATAAGTCTAGGGTTTCTGTTTTTGCTGGAATTTTATCAGGTACGATGCAGTCTAATTGTATAAGGCCAAGACGCACGCTGCTTCCACAACGAAAGGTGTCCGGAACTTCTGCTTCCAGTGTCAGTCCTGCTTCTACTGTTGCCCTGGATACGGACAAATCCAAAGACTTGTCGATGAAGGACTTGCTTCCGCGCAGGAGCAACACTGCCTCTGGTGTTGGCGAGGGTCAAGACGATGCCTCCATCACGCCTCCTTCTATTTCGGGGACTTGCAACAATACCTATGATGAAGGTTGCAATCCGTCCAATGCACAAGGGCAACAACATCATGGGAAGGGTGTGACCAATGTTGGCATGCCTTCTCTGCAGGCAGGATCTCAATATGTGGATGGTCAGAAGAAAGTTCAGTTTTCGATTGGAACCAACACTGCTGCGCAGGGTAATTTTGTTATATCTTTTTCCCCTTAAGGGACCTTTTTTTTTTTTTTTGAAGGGTTTCTTCTTTCAGTGTGTCAATTGTCAAAGGCTTTTTTTTTGGTTGGGGGGGGGGTTGGAAATAATTTATGATGTTCTGCATACACCAAAACATGTCAGTATTGCCTGCCATATATTTTCTCCTCTTTTAACATGCAGGGGCCCATGATGGAAAGGCCACTGAGTTGGAGAACTTATCATCTCATATGAGTTCACTTGGATTGACAGAAATGGAGTGGGTTGATAGCAGCCAACTTGAAGCACCAATTGGATTCAATCAAGATTCAAAGCATCAAAGGGCTCAGCAGGCAGAGTTTGACATGAATTTGCGATCTGAGGGAGGAATAAGTTCTATGTTGCCCAAGAGAACAACGGCTACACAGGATAATATCCAGCAGTTCAGAAACTTTTTAAGTCAGCCGGCAACGCAATCTTCAGTAGTGGGACCTTCGTGTGCTACAATTACCTCTGTCCATTCGACTTCAGCTCCCATGCTAAATTCAACAACCCGTTATTCTCATTTGCTTGTAGATAGTGGTTCATGTGTTATGGCAGAACCTTTGGGGGAGCTTCCTCAACCTGTAACTGAAGGGGTTCTGAAATCTGCAAATAACTCCCTAAAAGACACTAATAGAATGTCAATTGATCAGGCAGAAATTGCAGTCCAAGCTCGTGGTCCTCCTATTGATGCAGGGTTGGCACTTAAGGAGAGCGACCCATCTAAGGAGCAACAAGGATGCATGTTAAAAGAAACCAGCATTTCAAAATATTCTTCTTGTCATGATGACAAGTCGACTATAGGGAAAGAGCCTGCAGATCTTTCCAACGTACAATCTCAGGCTCCAATGCCCCAGACCTCATCTTCAGATGTGAAGTTAGAGTCTTCTAAGTTAGAAAAACGAGAGAAGGCTGCAAGTAGTAAAGGTTCCACAGCAGCTCGGAAAAGGACCTATGACCCTGATTTATTTTTTAAAGTCAATGGCAAGCTTTATCAGAGGCTTGGCAAGATAGGCAGTGGTGGAAGCAGTGAGGTACATAAAGTGATTTCATCAGACTGTAAGATCTATGCACTCAAAAAGATCAAGCTTAAGGGTCGTGATTATGCTACTGCATATGGGTTTTGTCAAGAGATTGAGTATCTAAATAGGCTGAAAGGAAAGGATAACATTATACAGCTTATAGATTATGAGGTACTCTCTCTGTTCAACTTCTGATTTCTGATATGATATGTGGCAGTTCTTGCTTTGAGTTATTCCTGCTTTATATATATCTTCAGACATTTGAGGATATGATTACAATTACTGAAGTTATGAATTCATACTCTTCATTTTTGGGCTTGATTTTCATGCATCTTAGATGTTTCTCTTATGATGATGGTCATGATTTTGCATTTTCTGTGGACTTAAGCTTGTAAATATTACTTTACAGTTTGTAAATATTGCCTTATATATGTTCTGATGTATTTGGCTTTTACTCAATCTTGTAATTAGGTGACTGACAAGGCTTTGCTTGAAGAAGTCATGAAAGGCTCCTTTAGTAATAAGGATGGGCGAGTCAAGGATGATGGATATATATACATGGTTCTTGAATATGGGGAAATTGATTTGGCTCACATGTTGTCCCAGAAGTGGAAGGAACTGGATGGACGCAATCAGACCATAGATGAGAACTGGCTTCGATTTTATTGGCAGGTTTCAAAATCGGCAATGTAACTTTGAAATTTTCTTATCATTTCTCTTAACTAGCATGTTTTATAACCACTTTTGCCATATTCAATCACTGAAAGTTCTTGTGTCTGAATTATCCTAAAAGAATGTAAATAACACTTCAATGCCTGTATCATGTTTACTTGTATGTGTTCTGGATGTTTAATCAATTCTGCAAGTTTCACATAGGATCTGAAAAGTAGCCTTTCTTTTTGATGGGGCATCAAATTAAATACTCATTCACTTACTGCTTTATTCATAACCATTTGAAAATGATGTTCTCTCACAGTTGTTGCCACTTTTCTCCATTATATGTTGTTGGAGTATAAAGTAGAATAGCTGCAAGTGTAGCTGATAAAAATGCAGGAAGTTAGTTACTGCTGAATTGTAACAGTCTCCCCATTCCCTCCTTATTCAGTTAGGACTTAGGAAGTTTCTAGATGAAAGATGAAAGTAACTCATGCTCACTACTATTATATAAACTCTCTGTAGAAACTACACAATCATAATTCATGATACACTTATTCCAAGATCAGAAAACTCTCTCTAATCTCTCTGAACTTTCTCTCCCGTTCTCACCTTTTCTCATTTTCTTGCCCACATTGAACTGTAATATATGATAATTGTTAGATATAATACTATGCATGTGCTTCTACCTAACAGCTTAAGCTTTTGGGAGAGAAGATTCATGAATAATATCAATACTTCTTTGAAGTTGTCTAGAGTTTAATCTTTGATGGCCTTATTCTTCTAAGCAAAAATTAAATTTCAGCACATGGTAAGGTGGGCTTGTGTATTTTCCATGCTTCACACCCAATCAGTTTTTTGTGAGAGGGTTTGCTAAATATCAAATCATTTATATGCCTTTACCGAACAACTTAAGCTTTTAGGAGAAAAGGTTCATGACAATTATAACCGTGTGTATTCTTTTTCTTTTTTGACTTTCTTTCTTCATTGGATGGAATAAAAATTGTATTGTTTTTGGAGCTCTGCCTGGGTAAGTTACCCGAGTGTTTTGATGAAACCTTTTTGCAGCAAATTCTTCAAGCTGTCAACACTATTCACGAGGAGCGTATTGTGCACTCTGACTTGAAGCCAGCAAACTTCCTCCTTGTCAAAGGTTCCCTGAAACTGATTGATTTTGGTATAGCCAAAGCAATAATGAGTGATACAACTAACATCCAACGGGATTCACAGGTGATGCTTATTTTCCACCCCTTTTCTTTCCCTTTGATTCACATGATCATATGCTACATTTGAGATGCATCTCTCACTTTGTGGTTTTTATGCTGTCTTTTCTTTCGTTATTCATAATTGGAAAAGTGTAGCATTGCCTGACTAATTTTTCTTGTATTGCTAAATGCGGTGCCTAACTGTATACTGGTGAATAGTGATGTACGAACTGTATAAGTGGTTTTGGTGAGGGTGATTAGTTATATTTTATCAGGCCTTCATTGAAGATTTATTAAAAATTACAATTTCAGTTCATTTTTATTGACTTAAGTCCAAAGAACACAATTTTTTTGGTAATGTTTTGGTGAAATTGACTCAAATTGTGTTTCCTATCAGTTGTTACTTTCTTTTAGAATGGGTTTATTTATAGTTAGAGAATTGTTGTTGTAACTGTGAAATAGTTTTTTAGATTAGATATTTCAGAAGTACTCTTCCCCTCGTAGGTTAAAAGCAGAACTATTGCATCCTAAGAGTCATCGGATAACTAAAGTGATTATCTTCACTGGCTTAGACAGAACGACTGTAATCCCAGAAATCAGTTTTATATTTTCATAAAAATAGCGGTGAACATTTTGAAATCAGTTTTATATGGAAATTCATCTTTGAACTTCGTGTCCCTATTTTCAGGGGATATCAAACACACTCTAAATATTAAATTTTTACCCAAGTTGTTTTGAAACTCTTGTAGGTGGGCACTCTTAGTTACATGTCTCCAGAGGCATTTATGTGTAACGAGACTGATGCGAATGGAAACATCATAAAGTGTGGTCGGCCATCAGATATTTGGTCCCTGGGCTGCATCCTTTATCAAATGGTATATGGGAGAACACCTTTTTCTGAATACAAGACATTTTGGGCGAAATTCAAAGTTATAACAGATCCAAACCATGAAATTACCTATGAACCAGTTTCAAACCCCTGGCTTATGGATCTTATGAAGAGATGCCTAGCATGGGATCGCAATGAAAGATGGAGAATTCCTCAGCTACTCCAACATCCCTTTCTTGTTCCTCCTGTACCAAGTCATTCTTTGTCCCAGAACCAAGGTTGTAAATTGCTACAACTTATTGCTGAAACTTGTACATATGACCCCGAAGCATCCCAGCTATGTTGTCAGCTCCAACAGGTCCTTGGTGATCCACTCAAGTTAATATCTCCTCACTCACTAAATTCACTAGATCAACAAAAAAAACTGCTGTCCCAAATATCAGAATTCTGCATTCAGCTGCAGGAACGTTTGGCAAATACTGATAACAAGTAGGTAATGAAGGAAGCTGGTGATTTTTATCTGTGGCTATTCAAAATTTTTGGGCTCTTTGTTCAATATATTTTCTTCAATCTACTTGTAATAAAACGCATTTGTCTTCGTCATACCATATTTTTCATAGATCAGCAGTTTGCTGTGTGGCATTGTGTGTATTGCCTGTTATTCAGAGTAGGTTAAAATGTGGGTAGCAAGTGAATCAATTTAGTACAGGTTTTGTATAAATTTTGTGAGCGAGACAGCAGGATCAGGCTCAATTAAAAATGCAAATTGCACTTACCACTTGATATTTTACTTTTTAATATTGTGTATAGCTCTCCTTTAAAGTTTAAAACATGTCTTAAAATGGATTTTCAGATTCGTGTATTGGTGGGCTATATGCAACTGTGCTTTTACGGCTTCCTTTGTACATTAACTTAGGACAAGTTTATTTTATATTTACCCTGGTCGGGCTTTTCTGTCAACTTAAATATTAAATTAGTTACTTAAAAAGATATCTTAAAAGATGTTACAATGGAATATGAAAAACTAGACAGCCTCCCATCAAAATATCTTACAACAATGGAGGTTAATATAACTTTTTTAGTAAAAGGAAGTGTAATTTAACTGGTTTTAAACTATGTATGGATTGATGGTAAGTGATAAAATTGAATGAAACAAAATGGTATTAAATTCTATTGTTTAGATATTTTAATAGTCTTACTTTTCTTCTCCAATAGATTGAGAATAAATAACTTCAAATTTCTGCCATTTCATCCCATTCCATTGTTTTTTCAAGCAACGGGATGAAAATTTTTCCCCATTTCGCTCTTTGATATTGAAACAATGGAATGGATCCATTCTATTACATACCATTCAATCACAGCCTATTCATTCACCACAAAATATTCATAGCCTTAACGAACTTCTTAAATGAACAAGTGCTAGCATTAACAACAACTAATAATCCTTTGTGTGATCCAGCTCTAATGACTTGCTTGTGCCAGCAGCGGTAGCAATAGTAGTAGTCATCAACTTGTCCTTCTACTCCTCCTCCTCTTTAGGGGAGCATTTGCAAGAGGCTTCTGCACGGGCTTCTTCCAACTTCATCAAAAGTTCCTTCATGAAAGGTGTATTTGTTCCATGAGTAATCCGTAGTATATCCACTGCCTTGGTCAGGGATTTCACAGCTTCTTGTGTGTCTCCCACATACCTGTATCAAGACCAATCAATTCAATATCAAGAAAAATAACAAAGCCTTTCACCCACTAGGTGAGGTTAACTACATGAATCAAAGGAACATCAAACTCTGGTTACAAATTAAGTTTGATAGTTTACAAACTTAAAGAAGATTTACCTAGAATTCAGTTTCTTTGTAAATAATTCCCCCATTTTTAAGGGGGAGGGTGCAGGGTACATTCACCAGATAGATTCACTCTCAACTCAACACAATAACTTATTCGATGATGATTCTAATCTAAAATTTCTCAAAATGGAGAACTAAATTCAAACAACAAAATGATGGATTATCCTTATAGAATTTAGGTTCGGGTCTAAGATGCATTTTTTGGCATTCATGTTGATTACCAACTTAACTAGCATTAGTGCTGTGATTTAATAGAACACAGTTTCTTGCTCAGAGGTATCTTTCCCTACATTGCTATGTTGTTATCTGTCTATCTAAAGTAAAAATGCTACATCCTCCGTGTACAATTACTAATAATTGCAAGTTTCTTCAGCTTTTTTGGTGGAATGTGATGTCTGTATTATGCCATATACAGGCAAACACTTTTGTCCTTTTTACAAGATAAAAGCATGTTATTGTAAGTCCACACAAATGCTCCACTAAGTAGAAGAATTTAACAAAAACCTATGCCCATTTTAAGACTAAATGGATCAAAGCTTCAGTTGACAGATACTAACCATTCGAGTTTTCCACAAGTATAATATTGCAAACCAAGCAGAGGGTGAATAACTGGATACACTCCTGCAATGAAGTCAAACATCCAGCACTGGATATCAGCAACATACTAACGGAATGAATGGTAAATCATAGCACACAAAGCAATTCAGGCAGCAGATGATTAATAAACTACATAAAGATGATTAAGATGGTTTAGCTTTAGCACCATTCTATTCAACAACATAGCTTTTTGGTCCATACATTGAACTGATATAAAACAGTAGAAGCATTAATTTCTGTAACATTGTGTCTGACATAAATTTCCATAATTAACAGGAAATCTAGATCACTTTAAACTTTGATTATGTAGAGTTCAGTGACCTAATATTGTTTAGGTCCAAGTTCCAATTTGGAAGTTGAAAAAAAAAAAAGCCAACAACAACAACACCAACAACATAAAGCTGCTGTTGATTGCTTAAATCTGAAGGAGTCAAGATTCGGCATAAATTGATGATGGACAATTAGGGTTCATTTCTAGACCACTAAACATGTGCAGCAATGTTTGACAAATGCAGGAGGGTGTGCCTGTGTATTTTACTGTCCATCAGTCTTCTGAATCACTCCAAACTGTTTACCCCTTTCCCCCTTAAAACATTATTCTCTATGACAAATTTCATCAGATTACTGTGGGCATAACCTTGCTGTGATTGAAATTTCCAGGATGTTCAGTTAACACATAAGTTGCAACCTCCATTTTTTTACTTGTAGATTTAATCTGCTTTATCTCCAGCATAGCGTACATCATTATCGCTAAGAAAGAGAAATATTCATTTTCTCACTCAACCAGGAATTAATGTAAATAGCAAATGCTTGAAGTAAATAGCAAAAATGAAATAACAGCAACAACTGAAACTACAAACAAAATGGATGCTAAGGAAACTCATATGTCATTTACTGAGATCCACGTTCCAGTATAACATACTTTGATAGACTGGTATGGTCAATTTGCAGTATGCTAGAGCTTCACTCCAATGTTCCAGCTCCATCAATGACTGCAGAGGACAAAAATGTCATATCCTTCAATCCATTATTTCAAAGTTGTAACATTAGCTATTGCAAAAATAGACAATTGTCTTCATTGTTTCATCATATGCCACAAAGAACAAGCCCTTTAATGTAAAGATATGAAGCAGCAGAAGACAAGAATAAATGATTAAATGAGTTTTCTAAATAAAAGAAAAAGAAGTCAGAATATTAGTTATGCAAGATTTGGATATAAATAAAGGAGGAAAAATCCTTTTGCCAGAAAGACCTGTGGTGTACCCATTACAGGGCCATCCCAAGCAGAATTTAACCAACCCAAGTTAATCAACTAGTATCTAATATATTAAACTGACCACACAACATCAAAATAATTAAGATCTGCACCGCACTGAACAAATCGCCACAGGCATTGTACGAAGCAAAGCATTCATGGAAAGTTTGAGCTTGATATCATCAAGCAAGACACTACAGTAAGGGAATAATAACAGAATAGATAATGACAAGGAGGACCCTACCTTCAAAATCTTCTCACGAGTTTGCATCAAGTTGATTGAGAAAGGATGATAGAGTTTTGTTTGCAGTTTCTCAATCATTTTATATATGGAAATAGCTTCTTGATAATCTACAAGTAGTCAAGGATTTGACTTCATGCCTTCATGGTAAAAAAGTGAAAATAAAATTCGTTTGCACGTGGATCAAGCTATTGGGGGAGGGGGGAGAGAGAGGATTGGGATGCAAAAGAAAAAATGAAAATATTTTAGGTGATAGCTATTGCAATTATAAGTTCTTCTCAGAAACATTAAAGGATACTGCCAGCAGACAAAAGCTTAGAAGCTTCTTCTTCTGATCGTGATTTTATTTCGGTTGCAATTTTCTTTATCTCTTCCTTGTCCCTAACCAGTCCACATTGTTGGCATTGGAATCCTTTTCCATCTTCAATTTTAGCAAATTATAATAAAAGGGTCATTGATAAGAAGGATATAAAAGCACCTGGCAGGTTTCTATCTTTTATCTCACTCTTGTTCATAAAGGGGATAATGTGACATCAAACTACAAAATCAATAGCCAGTAAAAGATAACAATTTTCCTCTTCAAGCTACTTGACATTTATTTTAGCCACAGGCAGTCACATACCAGTAGTACGAAGCAAGAAACCATCACATTTTTCATTTTTGCATCTGTAACCTTCTAGAATTGCACTTTCTCGGATATCATCATATTGGCCCTTCAAAACTAACTTAACTGAATTAGCCAATGACAGCATGCCAATTTTACTGAAATAAACCATGATATGAAGCCAACAAGAAGATATCCAGAGTTAATGATCTAGCAGGTACCACTTTAGAACAGCGGGGACATGTACAAGTGAATAGGTACTGCTCTTTGAGAGCTTTTTGTCGAGTCATAGTGCTTCCAGCAGTCTCTATATAACTTATAAGTATCTTAAAAAAATAAAGAAAATTGTAAGTATTCAATTTGATGTGGAAAAGAATAAAGATAAAATCCACCATCCTCCAAAATATTTAAATTGACATCTATAATCACCTATTGGATTTGGATATGAGACATGCCCCAACCCAAAAACTGTTTTAGTACAAAGGAAAAAGTTGAAGCTGCCAGCCAATTCAATTAGAGAAAAGAATTTTGTGCTGTCAGAGGCTTCTATCTAGGCCCAAAACACTCTCATATTGGCATCATTATGGAGTCTCCCTTTTCACTGGCTTTCCTTTATAGATTTGAGATTAAAAAAAATAAAGGAAGCAAGGTATGGCATCATAAAATATGTTCTAGCAATTTCCTGCTCTATAAGCCAGTGAACTAAATATTGGAAATTCATATTTGTACCTAGGCAAGGCGAAAGAAAAGAAATACATACCTCAGTACCTTTGGGCACATGTTGCACAGCACGTACAGATGCTGACCTTCCCTCAAAAACTAACACAGAATTGGGCAAGCAGCTATATGGTACAACCATCATTAGAAGATTAACGAGAAATGGGATGATAATGCTTTTAACTTTTTTTTTTTTTTAAACTTTGGGGTGGGGAGGATGCAGTTAAGTGGTTACCTGTGATTGATAATGGAAATAACAGGATACAATCCTGTTCCCAACGGTCTCAACTCACTGTCACAAATGGTATGTGCATTGCATGCAAACTGCAGGAATAGAATGATCTGACCTTAGAATGGCTTCATCAGAGAGTCAATTCCATATAAACATGCCTTTATCTAAAAAAATATGTAAACCACATAAACATGGCCTTTTCATCGAATGGAGAGTGCAGTAAGTTGCACCTATAAGTGATTTTACATGACAACAGCTCATAACAATTACATGAGTTAATTTAGTTTTTGAGGCAAAAGACCTTAGAAAAATTTTCAGCAGTCTCTTTTATATTGATTTCAGGCCATTGTAGTATCAAGTTTACTAGATTAGCCATCTGTGCGTACAGCAGCAGTTGCTCCTCGGTGATGTCAGACATGTCTTCATGGAAGTGAATGTTAAGAAGAACAATGATTATGAAAATGTTAGAAAATGGACAAAAAGTCTAAGTTCATTACATTAAACCTTCAGAAAATATAGTAAAAAGGATACGGGCCACTAATGCCTCCACCAAGTTGTAGTTGTCCATAGCAGTGCTTGGGATGATCTGACAATAAAATGAATAATTAAACTATCTCTCATAGCTGCTCAATGTGCAGATGAATGGCTGGAAAATACTTTCTAGATGCACAGAAGAAAATTACCAAAGACATAACAAGGAACTTTAAGGATAACTAAGCACTCAAATGCAACTTTATGAAGCTAAATGTGAAAGCAACAGAATATAGAAATTAAGGACTGAGGGAGGCAAGTGCAATCCAACAAAAAGGTTAGCAAAGAATAATGACATTCTACAAACAATTTTTTGGATAAAGCAAAACAGTCAGCAATTTAAGCAGTTGGGAATCTAATAAAGCAAGGTCCAGTAATATTCAAAACTAAATTCCTCCCTGTTAGTCTTCCAAAATTGCAATATTAGCTTACAGTGATTACTAAACTAATAACTCAGTCAATAACTAAGGCCTGTTGTCATGACAAATCATCTCTCCAGGGAGATCACAATACTATCAAACATATTACCAGAATGCAAGTTATTAACTGGTACATATAAACAAGAGTCAGTCAGTAATAAAGCTTGATCTTTCCAAGTTGTGAAATAAATAATGAGATTTGCATTGTTTTTGACATCACTTTAAAAAATTGTCCACTGATGTTATTGGCACATTCATAAAACAAGAAAGGGAAGTAACTTAGATAATGTATAAACTAGTTATTACTTATTAGTTATTAGCACTAATACATTACTCTAAATCTAACTTTCTTTATATTTACCTTCTCATTTTGCAATTTCCTTCGAAGATAAAGTTTCACCATCAATCGAATGGATGGTGTGACAGATTTTCTCTTGCCATTGTCCAGCCTAGACAGGACCTCACATTCAAGACGATGCAACTTCCACTCTGATTTCTGAATATCATTAAAAAAAATATATACCACAATTAAAAGCTGAAGCTATCAGTTAACAAAAATTATGATATTATATTATATACCAACATCTAACATCTCTTCAACACCCTGTCCCTACCCAAGCAAAAATTACATAAGGGGTACCAAAGTAACTCCACAACAGAAGTAACAACAATTTCAGGGGTCATCAGGAGTTATACACTAAAAACATTTTGGGCTTTTCCAACCAATGTCACATTGATTGGAAAAGAAAAATTTTGACTAAAAAATGAAACTTTTTTTTCAATGCATTGAAAACTCACAAAAATGTTAACTGAAACAACATGAGCAAAAATGGAAGCAGTGATGAAAAAAGGGCACACCTGACATGTGCTTCCACAATACCACACAACTTGGCAACGTGAGCACTTCCTAAGGTTAGTTGTTGTGAAACATCCATCACACCTTCTCTGGGCAGAGGAGTTATTTGGAACACAAACATAAGGCTCTTGACTTATGATTACCTCCCCTGCAAACACCAAAAACCAGCATTTAACTCCAAACAATAAAATGGTCATAAGCTACAAGGCAACGAAGCAAGTAAAAGAAAACCAGCAAGCAAGTGTAAACAACTAACAACCCAACTCAGCTTGAAAAAGAGACAAAGAGAGAGGAACCTCACCTGGATAGAAATCCCTTGTTGCAAAGAGAGAGCGACCCTTCTCTGGGACGGTGGAAACTGTTAAATTACGATCCTCCAGAGCACTCTGCAACTCCTCCATTGCTCCCTAGAACCACCTGTTACTTTGCTGGGAGGCTCACTGCTTTGATTCTTCGCTTCGCAGTTCGCTTTACTTGGACTTATTAATGGGTTGGGTTGGGTTGGGTTGGGTCGACCCGATTACTCAAAACCAATTGGTCCGGTTCGGGTTGGGTTATCAGGTCCAACCCGATCAAAAACCGGGTTTTCACATTGCATTTTCCGACCTTGGAGAAAAGGAACGTTTCGACAAAGGTGAAGTTCAGTTCTCGGAGGTTGGAAAAAGAAACGGCGTAGGTTGATGCTGTTGCGGCTTCTACCTACCCACTCTCTGCTGCGGAGCCCTTCGTTGACATTTTCGTCCTTCTTCTCCTTAAACAAAGTAAGATCAAAACTAGTCAACAAAAGGGTTCACTACTACAATCTCTCTACATCTACAGTAATGACTTCAGGTTCGGTCACCATCTGTTTCTGTTCTTGCTAATGCTGTCTCTCACATGAAAACTTTGGTCGACCAACTGGGTAGTTAAAAAGTTTAAAGCTTTAAAACTGGGTGGTTGAAAGTTTAAAGCTCTACTGTTATTTAATTTGAGGGCCAAATCAAATCCTTAGTTATTGAATCTTTAAATGGAGTAGCTTTTTCCTGCGTTTTTATCAGTTATGGAGTGCAATTCACCTTGCACGCTGGTTTTATGCGGGAAGTCACTGGCAGATAATGAAACTGCTAAAGCTATTAAGAGCAATAACACTCTCAAGCTCCCTGATAATGGAGACCTTTTGGTTGTTTTGCATTCGGAATTGGATGGTGAAAGTGTTATGGAAGGGTCCTTCAAAGTTGATTCCTTCATGAATTCTCTTTCCACCGATACATTTGGCAGGCTTCTCATTTGGTCTCCGCAATTAGCTTCAACACATGATGTAGTTTCACAGTATGTCTTGCTCTATTACTTTTGTTGCCTTTTTTTATGCTGTGTGTTCTAGACTATGCTTTCGGTTGTGTCTAAAAGGACGGGAGATTTTTAAATCAAGTTCCTTATATCGCAATTCTCAAATTGAATAATGACATGTGGAATTACATGGAAGTTAAAAGTGTGTAATAATCTCGAGAAAAAAATTCATGTCATATATGATTTGAGAATTAGAAATGAATGCCTTACTCTTATCAAGTTTTTTCTCATTTTCTACTAATCCATTTTCATTCCATCCCCCTGTTGCATATTATCATCATATTATCCTAAATCTTATACAATTTTTGTGCAGTAATTTTTGTGAGCTTCCCATTGGTACAGTTTGTGTTGCTGATGTTCAGACCAAGGGACGAGGTTTGATATGACATTTAGTATTACTTTGATTCTCTGCCCTTTTCAGCTTATGTTTTAATTTATGCCAAATTTGCTCTGAGCACATAAACTCTCAGGTCGGTCAAAGAATGTCTGGGAGTCTCCATTAGGTTGCCTCCTGTTTTCCTTTACTCTGCAAATGGAGGATGGACGAATAGTTCCATTACTGCAGTATGTGGTTTCCCTGGCTATCACAGAGGCAGTGAAGGATATCTGTGACAAAAATGTAAGCACTTGGTTTTAAAGTACTGGCTTAATTCCTAGTCTGCCGGTGAATTAGATAAGCAGAAAGTAGTGAAATATTCTTCATAATCATATTTAACTATCTATATACATTTTCTGATTAAGCTATGCAAGCATGAACAAGTTATTGACAAAATATACTGACAACATTAATTCTTTTGTGAAAACTAATGGTGCTTTATGTGACTGGGAAAAATGTGAAGTTGTGGACAGTAGCAAGAATGCTGTTATTAGAAATAATTGCATTTTGGTTTGCTGAATAGCGAACTTGGTTGGTCAGTCTCACTGCTAAAGATATTAAGAATCAGTGTATTAATCTATTAAGCACAAAGTATATACTGCAGCAAGTTTTCTGAAAGAAAGAGGAAGATCAACTTTCATCATCATAATGTTACAAAAGCTTAATGGGTTTAAGTTTTGTTGGTAAAAGAGAGAGAGAGAGGGGGGAAAAAAAAGAAACTGTCCACTTTCTGAGTTTGTGTTTGGTCAGTTTCCTAAGCCAACAAGTATAATTTGTTGCAGTATTAATTTGTTTTCTGATTGATTTAGATCTCAAATGTTTTTTATTCCAACACTTTCCATTCCAGGGATTACCCTGCGTTGATGTTAAAATCAAGTGGCCAAATGATCTTTACTTAAATGGCTTAAAAGTTGGAGGCATTCTGTGCACCTCAACCTATAAATCTATGAAGTTCAATGTCAGTGCAGGTAATAAGACATTCTTGGGTAGCAAATGCTAATCAATGGTGACTGATTGCACTTCCATGTATTCTTAAATCCCTGTTCTCTGCAGAGAATCAAATTTTCCTTAAGGTCATTTTGGTTGGAGTAAAATGATTTTGAAGTCTATGCTCATGATGAAGGTGATAACCATCCCATGCTTTTGCAATTTGCAGGTATAGGCTTGAATGTCAATAATGAGAAGCCAACAACATGCTTAAACACAGCTCTAAGACAATTGTCTACAGAAGCTTACCAATTTCGAAGAGAAGATGTTCTGGCAGCCTTTTTTAACAAATTTGAGAAATTTTATAGTCTATTTGTGAATCAAGGTACTGTGCTAATTATCTCAATTGTCTTGCACCTATGTTCATCTCTCTCTGTTTCAGAAAAACTCATGGATAGATAAAATTTCTAATAACCTGAATCAAATCAGTTGTCATATATAGAGAAGGGAATTTGGGGAATTTACAATTTCGAACACATTTTGCTTGGTATTTATCTATCTAACTTGGGGAAGGAAAGAGAGGAGGAGGGAAGGATAGAGGGAGATAAGTATAAGGCATTGGATGCACCAGTGCAGTGCGGTATATAATTTGAAATTGCTTGCTTTTTAACCCTTGCACATGCAAAACTTCATTAGCCTCTATTTCCCTTTGTTAGGGTGATTGTTTTTCCATTTTTAAGGCTTTACTATTTGTTTTAAAGGCCTGTACTCCTGGTTTAAAGAGGCTGAGCTTGGCGCAATGACAACATTGCTGCCTTTAGATCTTATGGTCACAGATTCTAGTCACAGAAATAGACACGAGGTAAGGTTGTCTACATTTGACCCTTCCCAAACCCTAAAATTGTAGGAACCCCATGCACGAAGCCGCCTCTACCTTGGTTTCTATATAAGATGAAGAAGAAAAGGGATTATACTTTCTGCTTATATGATCAAATTCACAAGCTATTTTTACCTTACCTCCTATGCTTTTCTTGATCTCTTTTTTCAATTCTTAGCCTTTACTTTGCCAATTAGGAACTTAAAAAGATGAGTAAATTTCCATTTTGGCCCTCCAAAGATATAATTGTCTTTAGGTTGATAATCCACTTATAAATACATAAATTGGTCCTTCAAAGGTGCACTTGCTTGTGCATATTTTTGTGAGAAAAATAAAATTTTTATTAAAAAAAATTCACTTTTAAAATTTGTGTAGACTATTTGGATCAGTTTTTTGAAAAATCTGTATTAAAAAATAATTAGTTTTCTACATTTTTTGAGAAGCATGTTAAAAGTTGCTTCTGTTTTTTAGAGGACGCATCAAAAGAGAGAGAAATTGAGTTAAAAGATAAAAGTGATTTTTATAATTTCATCTAAACGCAAAATAGTTTTTGCTCCTAATAAAATCAATTCTAAGTATTGTCTTAGAAATTTTTCTTTTTTAAAAGCTTGTCCAAACCCACCAAGTGCCAATTTTTGCCATCAAATTGATCCTGGAAGAAGCGACATCAAATTGGACCTTAAAAGAACAAAATGGATTGCTTAGTGATGTCAATACATCTTTGGAGGATCAAAACAGACATTTTCTTGAAGAGAAGTTAATAACAAATCCAGTTGAAGTTTTACCATTAAGTTGTTTCCAGACTTCAAAGTTTTCTTAAATTTACTGTATTTTGTGTTGATTAGTAACCAATTGCGCCTAATACTTTGCATCACTGTGTATGCCATTTAAGGTAATTTTGAATTTTGCTTGTTTCTTTGGATGCAGGATTTCAAACCCTAGAGGAGCTATATTATAAGACGTGGTTGCACAGGTGAATATCTCGAGAATCCCATAGTATATATATATATATATATATACACTGTGATAAGGAATTCATTTATAGAGAATTGCAGGTATATATGTGTCAATGGGATGAATAGAAGCCTAGTATGGCTATAGTTGCCTTTGAATTTTATGACGTAGATTCCTAATGCACATGGCATGTGTCTTGTAATTATTAGTTGTATCTGCGGATGAAACCTAGAATAGGGTTGAGTACTGATTTGGGAATGATAATGAAGCATACCTATGATTTCCTGTGACAATGGGTAGAGTGGATGGAGTAGTGAGGGATAATGATTGAGGTTGCAATCTTGTAGTAAATTTAAAATAACAAAAAAAAAAGGTGATTGAATTTCCTGTTAATTTGCCTCCCTGAAATCAGAGAATTGTCACTCTGGAGAGACTGTTCTTCCCTGATTTTTTCTGGGTGATCAACCTAGCATTCGGTGAACAAATTTCAATCCTGTGTGGCTGCATATTATATTGAGATTCATTATCATTAATATTCTATAGAGACTGATTAGAGAGTAGCAGCCTCAACCGCACGACTCCCTAGCTTTAAATGAAAGTCGTGTTGACTCATCCAATCGTCATGGCGATAGGGTTGATCTCTACATGATTGAGTTTTGTGGGACCTCTCTGCTATTTATGCTACTTTCAGCTTTTCATCTACTTGTGATTGGATTAAGATCCTCCTCTCATGTTTGTTTTGCACATGACTATGTCATGTTAAGAGAAAGATATACACAAGCACTTTAAATTAGATCCTACAAATTTTAAGAGGGCTTTACTTATTTTAAAGTGCTTGTGTCTATTTCTCTCTTTAAAATGACATGGTCATGTTCAAAACAAACATGAAAGGATCCAAATCCTATAGCATCCTAAAGTTCTTAAGTTTACCTTCTTTTACCCTTGATACATGGTTATTTTATATCATGAAGAAGTTGAATCCGAATTGCCAAACTCAAATGTGTTTTAGTTAGCAGTTGAACTGAAGTTTTAAACATCATGTTGTATTCACATCCTGCATATGCTTTTATTTGGCCAAAAATATCCTGTTTATGCATATGTGTGAAATGGTTTAGCTGTACAGTCATCTATATGTTCAAAATATCTTGCAGTGGACAGAGAGTTATTGTACAAGAAAAGAACGAGGACAAAGTGGTCGAGCATGTGGTAACTATTCAGGTATGGCAGATAAAAAAGTGTGTTCTCCTAACTTGCTATAAATTTGAATAGAGCACATATCAAGTTTGTACTTTGATTTAAAATTTGTAGAGACTACTAGAGAGAAAAGAAATAGACAGTTCATGCTATTGGTTAATGATTATTAATGATGACATTGGAAATTTTCAATATGGAACTGTTACGTCAAGTAAGAGTGGGTAATACTAATGTGTGTAAATTATTTGCCATCCATTTGCAATGGAATTATTGATTATGATGGTTTAAATTCTGTTGTCACCATTGTTCGAAAGTGATACAAGTTTTCTATTATTTAATTCTCTTTGTGTGTAGGGTTTGACATCCTCAGGATATTTGTTGGCTGTCGGTGATGACAATCAGTTGTGTGAGCTCCACCCTGATGGTAATAGGTAATGAACAATATGTCTATATCTTCTAACTGCATTATTTAGTTATGGACAAATCTGTTGTGTCTATAATTTATTATTAAGAGAATAGAAACCGTTTTTCTAGGCTCATTGATGCTAGCCCACTAAGTTTCCACAAAATACTGCTGAAACAAAACACTTTTAGGCCATTGAACTTTGGAATTTGGAAGTTATCAGAAACAGTGATCATTCTTATCTGGCACATTTAGAATGAAATGAACCATTTTTTTTTTCTTTTTGATAAAATAATGAAATGAGCACTTCAAATATCTTATTGCATGGCATGTTTATACTATAGATTGAAATGCAAATTAATTTTCTACTATGGTTACAGCTTTGACTTTTTCAAAGGACTTGTCAGAAGGAAACTTGACTGAAGAAGATTCCTTGATGCATTCCACACGAGGCAACTACTCTTGCGCACTTTGTATATATTACCAAGGTCTTGGCTCGATAGCTAAAAAGTTTCCAATAAATCAAATTTTATTTCATGTATATCAGTACGAGTTTAGAGCATTTTGTATTCCATCCGTGAATTTCCTTCAAACTTATTACGCGCTGTCCTTGTTTGGTCAAGTAAGATCTTCAACATTATGGCATGTAAAACAAAACATAATGCAGTCGCAACGAAAATAATAAATGCATCTTTTTCTCTTGATAGGACCTAGTTCATGATTGCTTGAGCCAATCATTTGTAAGGAGTTAGGTGGTCCTCCGCCAGCTATCAAATTATTTGGAAAACATGTTTCTATGATTCATTGTTGTGCTCAATAATCGCCTTTGCTTCCTACTAAAGTGTGCTCGAATTAGATGCTTAATCAGATTGTGTTGACTGCCTGTCATCCATCTACCACCCCATCATGACCGAGGTGGTGTCATATATTCTGTAATTTCGAGGTGCTGTCGCTTTTCAAATTTGGACTTATCTTGGGCCATTATGGCACACTTGATTTCGTTTAAAACACGCACTGGCTTTTTGGCACATATATTTCCCACTTTTCAGTCCTAAGTCACAAGATAATAGCTTCACTTACACTCTAGACGTTACATTTGATCTACTGCTGTGTTATTTGGATATTGGAACATATACGGGAACACCTAGGAATAAAAGGAGAGGTGTCCACTCTCTATCTTTTTCCTACTTCTTCTCTTTCCATAACTCTCCCTCTCTCATTTTTGTTTGTTTAGTGCAATGTCAAAAATCAAATGTTCAAGTGCATATTTGGGAAATGAAAAACTTTTCAAAAATCAAACATGTTTGGCAAATTTGTAAAAATATATTATAATTTAAAGTTGATAATTTTAAGCTGAAAAATAGCTTACAAGAATAAATAATTTTTTTAAACTTATAATTATAAATAAAAGCTGATTATTTCAGAATTGTTATGTTTTTATCAAATTGATCATAAATAACAAATATTATATAATATAAACAATCATTTTATATCTTTTTAAGTAATTTTATTATATAAAAGCAATTTTTTTATACAATCCAAATAAAATAGATTATCTTAAAATTATTTTTCAGTTAAAATATCCAAATATAAATTAATTATGATATAAGCGATTATCGAAATAATTTTAATTTTTCAGCTTTCCCAAATATTCACCACATATCTTTTCTTTTAACTGTTAGTTTAGAAATTGCATGTAAAGCCGTATACGTGCAGCTTGATATTTTCCTTATGGAGTGGAGGAGATAATTCATCTCTTGGTTTTTTCAGCAAGGATTCACATCTCAAAAAATAACATATTCTTTCACATCTCACAGAAATAAGCAAGACAATTCCACTTAAAATGTATAGATTAAGTAAGATGGAACTCATAAGATACAGTATTGTTTAGCTAAAAACTCTCATCTCTAAAGTGTCTAGGATCAAATATTTCACTCAATTCTCCTCGTATATGACACAATATTTCAGAAACTTTTACCAATTAAATGCCACACTAAACTTAGAAAAATGCAATCTGCAAAGAGTAGCATCGTGTGAGTGATCTACGACGGCCAATGCTCTTTTAACGTCCAGCATTTCTCCTTCTTTATGGTGGGAAGTAACATGTTCCATGGTCGAGGTGTACTTGATCTTTCTCTCAGGACATGTGTCTCCATTTGTTTGTATTTCTGTAGGTTACGTGAGATACCACACCGCTCGCCCCACACATGGACACCCTTTCTTACTTTCAACTAAATTGCTAAGCGATATGTGAGTTCATTAGGCCACTAAGCATGAAGCATGTCTATGTAACATCCAACGTCTCCATCATAGAGCATAATCATAGAGGTCTAGTCATTCTCAAAAGGGAGCAAGGGGGCTAGTGATAGAAGCTCGAAGTCACTGTTTTCATCTCTTGGTCATTCTTTGAAAGCCTGGTGAAAGCTTCTTGGCTTTTCCTTTGTTCTGCTTTTGAGAACACTTGATCTGCCAGCACAACCAATAGACAAAGCTGCATTCTTCCGCTAAATTTGGTTTTATTTAACTTTTTAGGTGAATGGGGTGTTGCTCTCCATATGAGACAATGCCCTTGTGACTTGCGATTGCTGCTAGCTCTATTATTTGTCATCACGTCTCGAGCCCCCCATGGAGTTCTTTTAGCAATGGTTTAGTGAAAAATAGCTGGTAACACTAAATTTGGTATACGTCGCCATCAGACATATACATCTGTAATATACTGAACATGTTTATGACAAGAATATTAATATTAATAATGTAGAAGATCCTAAATTAGTCTAGCTGTCCAGAGAATATGGTTTCTTGGCACTATTAACGAAGGCTTGGGATCGATAAATTAACTGAAATTGGGTCATTACAAATGGTTTCCGGAAAATGAAAATTCTCTATCTGTATATAAGACTATGTATATAAATTAAATCTTCAATGTGTGGACAAAAGGAAATTATATATGAAAATTGTGAAGAATGACGCTGTGCTTTCCAGGTTGGTGCTATTGACAAGTAATGCATCTGTAGATACTCCTATGCTGTTGATGACGTTTTCGGCAATCATCATCATGTGAGTGAATGGGTTAAGAAACAGTTGTCAAAGTGAAAAACACACTATTGAAAACTGCCTACATGTTTTGTATCTATATAACGCAATAATAAAATTTTGTAAGATTTTCCTTTTAATTAATCTCTTCTTCACAACCTTCTTTGCAGCAGAAATTATATAACAACTACACTTCACGTATGAGATTAATTTTGATATAATGACAATCTAAAATAATTTTATGCTTTTATCTAATCAATATATACTTCTATTTATAAAACTTTTAAGATAGTGATAATTGAATTAAACACTTTTACTAATATAACAATACATGATTGAATGCTTTTACATTAATAATTCATCAAAATTAAACTCTTCACGTATTTCTTTTAAAACAATTTAAATTATGTACAACTTTTTACATGTTTGTGCAAATAGTACTATTCTTCAACCTTATAAAGCATGAATTCCACAAGGTACAATTACTTTTCTACATCCAATGGATGATTGGAAGTGATGACAAATGACGGATGAAATAAAGTTAAAGGCTTAAGAAGCATCTGACTCGAAGACAAACAAAAGGCATGGGATAATGCTTGAGATCACAGACAGGCCCTGCAGTATATGTATGTAAATTCGTGAGTCATAATTACCTATGATTAATGGAAAAAGAAACCAAAAGAAGATTAGTCAAAGATCCTTTGGATGATCACATGGGGGAGCAGGCTTGGTGGGCCAAGTTAGTTGTGACTCCTACAGAGAAAAGCTTATGGTAAGAAGTTGGGGTTGGAGGCCGAATAAGTCACTCTACTCTAATCACTAAGCTTGTATATATAAAGATGCTACTCTAATTCCCATTCACGCTTTAGCTTTATTATGATCTTAAGCATGGTTTCAAACTTTCAATATATGACTAATCTTCTTTCCGTATATATTCTCAATCTTCTACAATGGAAACCAATGATAATCTTGCCATTATCGAAGTAGATATGACTAACTGAATCATTAAAGTGAAATCATCAAAAGGGAGTCTTCAAAATCATTGATTGGATGAGCCAGTGACAAAACTACAGCAACTAAAGAAAAAACAATCTATCCAATATCTATTTTCTACGCATGAGAAGTGAGAATGGCTGTTTTGTCAACCCACTTTTTTAACTTTAGTTCTTTCTTTAGTATATCTGCGTTGGTTTTTAAATTTGACATGCTCCCAAGTAAGCAACTACGAATGAAAATGTGCTATCTTTAAAAAGAAGAGTGGTGGAAAATTTGGGTTGGGATAATCGGCTTGAAGATACGGGCAATATGAATATGATGATCAACAATTCAACATTACTAATGATAAGGTGGTTGTGGGTCCATTTATGTGATAAAAGAATTCAAATGTACAGTTATATTTGGAAGACGGACGGTGACAGCCTTTTGCACCTTTGCCCGTTTTGGACCATTCCGTCACATGAAACTATTGCTTCTGGGTATTAGCGGGGATTCTTGCGAGGGATATCGGAAGAAGACAGAAAGCCACTCTGTATACCGTGGCTTCTTTTACACCTATGCTTTGCTTCATATCCTTTGGTGAATTTAGTCATGCATTAAATATGACTTTGGGTGACGAACTATCATCCTACCTTGAAAATGATATAAGACAAATGATGGTATATGTTTGGTGAGTCTGGGAGGAGGAGATTTCCATCCACCAAAACTCATTATGTTAACCAATTTAATTACCATGTCAAGGTTTCTTTTCCCCTCCTTTTGAGCTGAACCTCCACCTCTAGTCAGCACTAGCAAAAATGGCAAACACATAGATAGAATAATACCAAGTAACTAGTGAATGAAGTAGTAACACAAACGACATAAGTCCAATCCTTTCGAGCTTTTAATGTGATATATTAATGTTGAAAATTAAATCTTCTAAATGAGATGTTAACTATGTTAGAACGGGATAACTTGATATCTAGGATGCTCGTTCTCCACATAAACCATAATTGTTAAACTATTAAGTTAACTCGTTTGAGTTTAGTTTTTTAAACTCGAGTAAATTTTGATAAACTTTAATAAACTCATGCATTCAATATTTTAGTCAAACTGATTAATATTGTTATCCAATTATATATAATCACCTTATTTAAATATTTTGACTATTCTTATATAGCTACTCGAAAAGTGATATAAAATATAAAATATAATTGGCTAATAGTATAATTATTTTACATTAATAGTGTATCAAATTAGTTTCTAAAATTAAACTCAAAATATTAATAAATTGTGACATATGCTTTATTAGTTATAATCTTTGATAAATTTTAAGTTTCACCCAAATATCCTCTTATTGGAGGCATTATGTTAAACTACTATAAATGGATACTTAAATACAAGTGACTCCCTCAGTTAAGATTTGAACTGTAATTTGGCATGTTGTAATGAAATAACTGTAAAATATTATTCAAAATAAATTCCAATAGAATTATTCGACCATAATTTTCATGCAGGAAATTATATATAAATAAGCAAGAATTGCATTTAAGTAAGTATGTCTACAAAAATAAAATAAAATATTATGCATTAATAACTTAAATTTCAGTTCTCTTATTCATAATTCTAGTAAAAAGATTTATCATTTATCATCAATTACCTTAACACATTTACTACTTTCACTAAATAGATAATTGAAATTCCTAATTATTTGTGCATTTATCTCATCATATCTAAAAAAGGTCTAAAATATGTTAATAAAAAAACATTTGTCAATATAATATTAGTTGATCCACGTAGTGAAGGGTAATCTATTTCTTTCCATAAAATACAAATACTTTTTGGTGGCAACATCTCTTATGCATCTTAACTGCCAAGGTGCACTAGACATCCTATTATCTAACGGCGGTAATTATATAGATCATCCATGCTCCCACACCGAAGGGTGCACTCCAGAAGCTCCTCAATCCCTTACCTCAGAACCTCCTTCGCTCACGGCTGCCTTCGATAACCATTCCAAACTTCTGGCGTGGTCCAACGAGCTCGCCAAAGCTCAGATCCAACTGCGCCGCTGCCGGAGAGCCGGAGAATCCTCTGTAGGCGAAGGATCTCTCTCCCCCTTCGCTTCCCCACTTCACGAACATCTCAGACAACTATATTGAGTGGTAATGGTGGTGGTGGTGGTGGGTGCATCAAGGGCAGTAGTGAGTTTGCCATGGAGGATCAAAATGGTGACAGCCGCTGGCAAGCCAATAGCAAGCATCCAATATTCGACGAGCTCCGAAAACATCTAGGAGACTTTGTGGCCTTCATAGTTGCCGGAAACATCCTCCATGCGTGGGTGTAGCTGGGGGAGCGAGAAAGTTTGCTATTGTGCTTCATGATTTATTAGTGTATCAAAATACTACTAAATGTAAGCCATCAAAAAAAATAAAATAAAATAAAACATGTGATATACCTCGTAAAAAAAGAAAAAGAAAAAAGGCATCGGAGCCTTCGCCTTTTTTGGTTATATACTTATGCTAAAATTACGTGAGGTTCTCCCACCTCAAGTAGGTGACATTGGGTACAATGCAAATCTGCCAACAACACAAAAATTGAGGAGACGATTCAAGCTTGGTGGCCCTTCCGTTTAACAGTACGCGTTCAGATGAACGTACGCATCTGCAGCAAACCTAGCCCCACCCCCACTCTCACTCTGAGGCTGGGCCAAACAAAAAGGCAAAAAGAAAAGTAAAAAAAAAAAAAAAGAAGAGAGAGAGAGTACGTATCTGGTTCTTGTGCAGTAAAAGATGTTCCTGTCCAATACATCATTTTACGGGGACGCTGGCACAAAACATGGCCTATGACCACCACGTGTTATCCTGGTCAGCAACGCAGCGTTTGGGTTTGACTGGCCTTTTGGGTCAAATTCTTCCAAAAAGAAAACGGTTTGTCCGTGATCCTCTGTGTCTCGGTACACGTTAACACGTACATCTGTTTAATACTTTTCTCTTGATTGTGTTCAGACATTTCAGAGTTCAGCCAAACCGAAAGTGACCCTTCAATACGTGTTCTTCAATAACTCCATGACAACACACACACTAAAAAACTTAAATTAAAAAAAAAATACTTGTTAAACACATTTAATGAAGCGAATTTATCTCTTTTATTTATTAACTTAAGAATGAATGTTTTATCATCTTTTTACTTTAACGATAATTTCGGTTTGGAGAAGCGTTTTTTTGGTACAAGTTTGGAGAAGCTTGTTCTTTAAAAATACCTGTTACTTTAAATTATTTAAAAACAATTAGATCATAACTATAATTGGACCTTACCGTAACCTCAAAGACTGATATCAAATTTTTTCCTTCCTTTTTTTTTTAATTTTATAAAGTAGCCTATCATGATTGGTTATGTAGTTCATTAGTTATATTAACAGTTAAGAAGGCACTCTCATGTTATTTTAATAATTGGACAGAATGCCAATCCTTGGTTGAATTGGTGTGTTATTATATTTTTATAAATTATATTACGAACTCTTCCAATAAAAATTAGTGAAATTTAGGAAGACAATAACTTGTAAGAATTGAACACATGACAAATTGTTACGAAACACAATAAATGGTAATAGAAGCTTCATTTGTACCAATCAAAACGTCAATTTCATTTACCAATTGCTAATAAATGTTGGATTTGACTAAACAGATACAGATGTACCGTTTGCATGCAAACTCAAAGAACCCAACCAAGAACCTAGTGATTTTAGCTTTCCTTAAACGGTTTCCCTCTTATTAAAATCAATTTCATTTAGAAAAAATATTAGAGTGAAAAATAAAATCCTTAGACTATTAATATTTTTCAATGTGTTATTTTTTTCATGTAACTGAATTAAGAGAGCTTTTATTTAATTATAAAAAATATTTAGAGTCTTTTTTCAAATTTATTCTTTTAGATTTTAAAAATAATAAATAATTTTTTAAAATGCATGGTTCTTATTCAAAAATATTTAATTATTTAAAGTTATTTGATAGGGGATATATCACATGAGAGGAGTGATTATTATGAGAGTGAGAAAAATAAATCTAGTTATATAACCATATATGAAATGTCAAAATTTAAAATTTTTTAAATGTCACATTATCACTTAAAAAGTCACATGACTTTATATTTTAATCTTAACCATTTAAATAAGATTCAATAGTCAAGATTTACTCTTATTCTCACAATTAATCATTTCTCTCACTTGATTCTCTCCCTATTTTATATATGTATTTTCATTACAAATATTTTTTAAAAAATCAAACAAACAGATTCTAATATATATAAAGTTAACACCTATTATATTATTGTTCATGTGTTTCATTAAGTTATTGAGATTTTACTACAAAAAATAATCTCCATTCTGTTCCATTTTTATATGAATTTAATTTAAATGTATTGACAGTGCAAAACAGTTTTACACTTTCAACTAATAGAAATAATGGAAAGTGCCAACTCATACAAATAACTACACATTATAATAAGGGATCTATCATGATTTCTCACTTTTCCCTATTTCTATTGGTTAATAGTATAAAACTATTTAACACTATTAGTGCATACCAATTAAACTCTTATTATATTTTATTTAGCATAAAAATCTTTTCATAATTAATTTTGAGCTAATTCTCATCAAATTTATTGAAAATAAAAATTTCTGCTTTCGTATGCCAAAATAAAATTTGTAAATTTTTATTGTGCAGAATGCTACTGTTAATAGTTATGGAATTAATTAAATCAGGCACACAGAAGTACGAATATCCTAAATCAAAGATTCCCAAATCCTGTCTTTGCTTCAAATATTAAACTAAAAAACTAGAAAATAAATTTATTTCTTGCTCTTCCCGTACGTTGATTGGCCATTTCTTGGTTTTGATAGATGGGGAAAGATGGAAAAAGCACGTAACAAAACAAAGAAAAGAAAAAGAAAAAGAAGAGAACCCAAAATTGGCAACTTGGCATTGTTATCAACTCTAGTTAACGCACACGCAGCACGAAAAATTATTACGTGGATATGGTTTACACTTTAGAATAATAGAATGATACTAAGATTCCACTAAAATCTTAACTTTCTAATTAATTTCCGTCGTCTTCGTTCTCCAATATAGAATTTTAGAGGAATTAAAATACCTTTATTCAGGGTCGGACGCTTTGTCAATTGTCACTCAAGTCTACGTCCGCCACCTTAGATATCATAAAATGCCAACTTCGATCGGAGATGAATAAAAAAATGAGACACCCCCTTTTTTTTCACGCGGTATGCCAATTAGTTGAATGTAAACATTTTTTTTATATAAGTATAATACCTGTGAATTTGTTCGAGTTTGTAAAGAAGAAGTTTTGTACCAAAAAAAGAAAAAATTTATAATTTACATGTGGTTGCTTAAACTTGAATGGAACTTTTTATATGGAGATTTTAAGGTCATAGTATTCATATCAATCTAACATATTTATTGAAAATTTTAAAAAATGTTAATATTGATGGTTGATGATAAGATTAAAGGGATGAATTACCATATATGTATAATTTTTAAGAGATTAATTTATATGCATTGACAAAATAAAAAATTTTTACACTATCAACTAATTAATAAAAATGTAATAAAGTGATAAATCACTGTAGCTAAGTAGTTATTCATCATAATTTTGACACATTCTTGCCATTTTATTTATTAATAGGATAAAGTTTATTTTATATTGTAAATTTTTTTTATTTTTTTTTATAAGTGCATAAAAATTAATTCTATTTTATAATACAGGTACTTGTATCTCTTATAATATCTTACTATTATTTTTTCCATCGACTATTATGATGGTACATTTTACTTTCTCAAATATACCGTGCGCTTTAGAAGAATCAAATTTTACATATAAATACATCACGTTGCATCAGGTCAATTAAATAGGCATTTATTTTTAGTTTTTTGAAAGCAACCAGGTATTTATCAATTATACATAAAGATATAAAAAGGGGTTGCATTTATAAGCCCACCGTTCTGGATGCTACGATTTTACCTTAACTTCGGGGTTAAGTTTGAGAGTAACAAATAATGAATTACATTGACTTAAACAATATGGTTAGGTGCATAAAGAGACTTTATAGATTCAAAATGCTATGGTGCGGAATATGATTGCGGAGTATTGTTTAATATTGCAAGCCTAATTGTACGATATATCCACCTCCATTGAAGCAAAGCAAGGACTGCTCGATTCGATACTTCTTTTTCCTTTTTAATAAAAAAATGAACGATGTTACACAAGTCAAAAGTCATTTAATTCTGCATACATAACCTATGTTTATATCTTTAAATTTTATTAATAATATATTTTCTAAAAATAATATAACACGATGCGTCACAGCTGATGACAAATTGTAACTTGCTGTGGAGAAATTCTAGTGCACGAGCAGCCATTAATGTAGATTTGTAATAGAGTAAATATATAAATCAATTATGACTAATATTTTTAATTATTCTTTCAATTTCTCCCCAACCAAAAAAAAAATTGTTGTCTCCGTATCTTTTTTTCAATTAAATCTCAAAATTCTTGAAAAGATATTCAGTACATGATTACTATAAGTTAATAATTATTTGAGAATTTTAATAATTTATTTTTGGTAGCCGACAGTTAACACATACAATATTTTTTATTTGACTAATCTAAAAAACATCTATTATTTTATTTTAACTTAAAAGAAAAAAATTAATATTAGGAGAATTTTATCCTTATAGTGGATCAACTCGGCTTGAACCAGATTAGTTAGGATTCAGTAGACTTTCGAGCACTGATAGTCTATACCAAAAAAAAGAATTACAAAATGTTGAAAATTAAGTCTTAAATATACATTCTAAACACAATAAGAATTAAAAAGGAAATCCTATACAATACAAGCTGATCTGGTAAATAATTAAATCAAACGTTAATGCTTAACTAATTTCATACACAAACAAATAGAACAGAAATCATGTTAACTAAAAATACCATAATTTTTAAAGTAAATTTTAAAAATTTATAAAACAACTATTTTCAAAGTAATGCCTTGAACGAGTTTACATGCAGATAATCACGCGCAGAGAAAAATTGCATGCATATGGTTGTACCGTAAGAAAACCGAAGAATGGACGAACACGTGGAGAGGAGTGTAAGAAAGTGAAGATTAGTCGTGGACACTGACAAGACGTTTTCAACGGCGTGGTACATCTCCGAAGAGGCCTATGCCCGATACTGTACGGGGGTATGATACTTCTGCTTGTAGCCTAGCCCTACCCTCATATTCACAGCATCAAATACTCGTAGTACTTGTTTTGCTGCTTCTCATTAATCCTTTCAAAAATCTAGCTCCTTTTCTGCCGATGTACTTGCGCAACCACTCCCATTCTGGGTTTCTACTATTCAATCTTTTGTAGCGGTCAAACATATACCAACAGAAGAAGGCGCCGACTTCGGTGTGCTTCGCAGTTCAAGGTGCTTAGTGTACTTTGTGATTGTAGCGCATCGGATGGTGTAGATTTGTGAGGTATATCGATATACCAATTACCTATGATGTATTATAGTAATATATTAATTTTAAAAAAATTAAAAAATATAATTATATATATTTTAAAAATTAATTTTTATACACTAATAATATAAAATTATACTGATAATATAAAATAATTTTATACTATCAATATAATATTATACTGATAGACAGTATAAAATTATATCGATGAAAGAAATTATATTGATAAAATTTTTATAATTTTAAAAATTAATTTTATATATTAATAGTATAAAATTACATCGACAAGATAAAATAATTTTTCTGTCAAGATAAAATTATATATTATACTGATAAAATTTTTTGATTATAATGACAGTGTAAAATTATTTTATACTCTGTCAGTATAAAATTACACTACAGAGTAAAATTATATTGATAAAATTTTTTTATTATAATGATAGTATAAAATTATTTTATACTGCCAGTATAATTTTATATTATCAATATATAATAATTAATTTTTAAAATATATTTAATTATATTTTTAAATTTTCTTAAAATTAGATATTACTACAGATCATGTAAGTGATTTGATCGATACACCTCATAATCTCACCATCAGATTGCAAGGTGCACTAAGCACCTTGACCAGCGAAGCGCACCGAAGTCGGCGCCACAGAAGAAACCAAAAAAACACTGATCACGGCAGAATTATCTTAAACTAAACGTGATATTATCATTGTCATTTGATTAATGCGCACCCCAAAAATTTAGACATGGTCAATATCATTCGTATTTTTTGTTTTTTTCATATAGTATTATACATATTTCTCAAAATAAAATTCAATGGCAACATGCCAATGTAATTGCGTCCAAAAATGTCGGCATTTCCCAGCGGTAGTTGGGTGAGTCTTTTCAATTCGTTTGATACATTTTTCAAGGGTACGGAATTCACAGTAAGTCTTGTATTTCATTTTATTATTATTTTTTAACTATTAATATTTAACAACTAATTTAACTCAAATAAATGAGTCGGTTATAAGGGTATAATTCTCCTAATATTAATTTTTTTATATATAAGATTTGAATTTAAAATTTTATTTAAAAAAATAAATATTAAACTATTTAAATTAATTAAATATTTATACAGTAATTCATATATATATATATATATATATATAATATTAAATTATTTTTTTATTAATATTATTTTTCAATAATGAATCCATTAAATTCTGTGATATTATCTTGATAATTAAGCATATCAAAATATTAAAAAAAATAAATATTAGTAATTATACAGTCTAATAATCAATATTTATTTCTATTTTTAAAAGCATATTATATGTCAAAATAAAAAAAATGATAAAGTATTAAATTATTTTTAAATAAAATTTAATTTTATTATATTATTTATGTAAAACTTTTTCAAATAGTTATTTAATTATATATTATCATATTATCATAAGTATTTGACTTTTATAATAACTATTTTAAAAGTTATATGTATAATAAGATCTAATTGATTGACAATATCAAACATTTTTGCATTAATCTCATGCATATTTCCCATTAATAGATGCAATAAGAGTTCTACTTAAGGAGTTGGATTGGAATGTGAAAATTAGGCACTAATAGGTTAGTTAAATATGCTCATAATATTTTATACTGTTATCTAATTATATATTATATTATTAATAAATATGATTAACTTCTCTTATAAGCACTATCTTAAAAATTATATTATATATAAGGAGGATTTGGTTGAATTACAATATAATAAAAAATTATATTATCATTATATCAAAATTGAATAATAACTTTTGCCATTTCACTCAAAAATTGCCACATATATTTGGCAATAGTTTTTTTTCCTGATAAACCCATTTTAGCTGCCTAGCATCACTCATTCAATAGTAGCCCTAATAATGAGGTTAGATTTGGGTTGCCCACCTAGTTGAGTTTTGATTCCCTCCAAAACGTGGAAGGCATCCTCCCTCTTACGCTCAAATTGCGTCAAGCATATTATGCCACTGAGCAGCCTCCACATGTCCCTACAGAGTCCTCCCGCGTGTCACGCTGTGATTGAGCGGCGGCCTTTTCTCACTGCATCCTCGATGCAGGCAATCATAACCCGTTAAATTTGGGCAGAGAG
This sequence comes from Pterocarpus macrocarpus, assembly GCA_031439585.1. NCBI lineage: Eukaryota > Viridiplantae > Streptophyta > Magnoliopsida > Fabales > Fabaceae > Pterocarpus > Pterocarpus macrocarpus. Next base: position 11,289,129 of record CM062519.1, read on the forward strand.
AATATGAGAGAGAAGAACAAGAAGAAGAAAATGCGTGCGACGAGTCAATCATCATCACAAATCACAAATCACAAATCATCATAATTCTCAACCAACCTCGCAAATCACAAATCACAAATCACATATCATCATAATTCTCAACCAACCTCCTCATATTTAGTAGAGAAGAGTGGCATCCAATTCCAACTCCAGCGGCTTTCTTCGTCTGTTTCCGTCCTCTCTCTCTCTTCACTTCACTTTTCTCTCTCTCTCTCTCTCTCTTCCTTTTCTTTTACTCCTTCCACATTGCCACCTCATCTCACCGGAAAAAACTTCCCTCTCCGATTCCTTTCTTCTCCACTACAACCAATTAAGTAAAACACACCTATTAATCAGTAATCACTTTCTTTTTATTTATTTTTTATTTATTAATACTAATAAACGTACCATTCATTATTTAATGAGTTTAATATTCTAAAATTCTAAAATAAATGTATAAATATATTTATTTAGTTGAAATCTTCTGCTGAGACGTAACCGTTTTTATCTCACGCGAATTCCGCCTTGGATAGAAGTTATTCTCCTCCATTGCGTGTTTGTCTCTCTCTATCTCTCTGCTAGTGATCGCTTCTTAGCATGAAGCTTCTTCCAACAGCCGCCGCCGCCGTCCACGGCTGCGCCGCCATCGTCACCGCCGTCGAACTCAACGATTCTCCCTCGCACTAACGCGCAAAAACAACATCTCTCCCACATGCATCCTTTCTGCTGCGTCTCTGCCGTCTCCGACCAGTCCTCCCCAGTCAAACCATCTCCCGCGGCTCACTTCCCGGACTTCGCCATGCCTCCTCTTCCGGCGGCTGGCGCCGCCGTCAGATCCGATTCGGCTCCCCGCCACAGCCACAGCCATAGTCACGGCAGCAACCACTCCGTCTCCGGCAGCGGCAACGGGGGGAGCCAGCAGCTGCAACAGCAGCAGAGGGAGCAACCGCCGGCGCCGGTGGTGGTGGACGTGAAGATCAACGACCTGGTCGGGAACGGAATCTCGGGGATACTGTACAAGTGGGTGAATTACGGCAAAGGATGGAGGCCACGGTGGTTCGTGCTCCAAGACGGCGTGCTCTCCTACTACAAGATTCACGGTCCCGATAAGATCATCGTCAATCCCGAGACCGAGAAGGGCTCCAAGGTCATCGGCGAGGAATCCATGCGCAGGATCTCCCGCAACCGCGATTCCCATTCCCAACACCACCGTCGAAAGCCCTTCGGCGAAATCCACCTCAAGGTTCTCTAATTTTCACTCTAATTAGGTTTCTTATTCAATTTCAATCTCTGATTTGTTTTTTTTTTTTTTTTCGCCTTGATTTGTGTAGGTTTCAACGATTCGAGAGAGCAAATCCGATGACAAACGATTTTCGGTGTTCACGGGGACGAAGAGGATGCACTTGAGGGCGGAGACGCGGGAGGATCGGGTGGCGTGGATGGATGCGCTGCAGGCGGTGAAGGACATGTTCCCGCGGATGTCGAACAGCGAGTTGATGGCTCCCGTGGACAATGTGAGCGTCTCGACGGAGAAGCTAAGGCAGAGGCTTCTAGAAGAAGGGGTGAGGGAAGCGGCGATTCAGGACAGTGAACAGATTATGAGGACTGAGTTTGCGGCGCTGCAGAACCAGCTTGTGCTGCTCAAGCAGAAGCAGTCTATCCTCATTGACACATTGCGCCTACTAGAGGTACATCCCAATGAAAAAATAGAAACACACAACACTTGAATGATGATGATGATGCCAATCAAACTGGGTGTTCTCCTTTTCCATTTTGAGTTGATCTAGTATTTCCTTAAATTTGGGGGTGAAAATTTCGTGAATGATTTTTTTGTTTTCGAATTCAGTTTTCATATGGATCTGGTCCCTCAATTTTTTTACCCCCATTTTTAAGGGGACACTACACTATTTGTAATTTCTTCTGCTATACTTTTGTTGTTTGCAACTGTAACCGATAAATTGTTGTATCATTGCGTCAATTTCTCCCCCCTTGTATTATTTGAACACAATCAGTTTCATGTGTTATATGTATTCAGAATCGGAATCTATAGTTTCTAGTATAGATGCCTCGGGTAGGAGTTTGGTATCATACTGTCTCCAAAATATAAATATTTAATCTATGAAGTTGGAAGCTATGGTTAATGGACAGTTAATATGAAGTTTCAAAGCTTCTTTATTTTCTCTTCATTCTTGTGCCTTTTATTGACTGTTGTATTCACAGGATCTTGGCGGAAATTGTACCTTCAACTTATTATATATCTGTTCAACTAAATGCTATCTTTATATAAAATTGCATGAGCTGAAGTGAGACATTATTGTCATCAGACATATGTCTGTTGTGTTCATTTAACTTGCTCTAGGATTTTCTTCCAGTTAAAAAGGCCATGGAGGCAATCAACATTAATGCTAAACTGCTATACCTAATTTTGAGTGTGCTTAAATAATTACACACAAACTAATAGGTTAAGGTTTTATTTCAACCCCTCATCCGTGTCCTGCAAGTGTGCCTTCCTGAGTGAAAAATATAGCTTCTTTTATCCTGGCAGACAACACTGCACAGACCCTGACGGGACTATCTTGCCTCATGGGTGAAGATCTGGGTAGATTCTACATAGGATGAATATTTTTATTATTCTTTTTTTGTAATTAAATCCATTAAATCCTGCATTGATGATACGAATGTGGCCATTGATGTTTAAATCCAACGCTTTTGTGGGTTTCCCCCTTGTTTAACGATATGGTTTCGTTTGACTATGGCGAGTTATTGCTTGATCTTTTATGTTTTTTAGCGCTGCTTTCTTCATGCGTTATTAAGGATAGCATTTTTATCTTCATGTGTATTAATAAACTTTTATTTATATTATAATATTGTAGACAGAAAAGGTTGATCTGGAGAATACAGTTGTTGATGAGAGCCAAAGACAGTGGAATGATCAAGAGGCTTCCTCTAGATCACGGCAGGAAAAATCTAGTGGTAAGTGTTAGTAGAATGGCATGTTGTTAGGCATTAGTTCTCCCTTACGCTTAACCGTCAAGGTCTAGTCGCAGTTCACTTCTATGCGCTTGTGGCCTCCCCCGATGTTGACAATGGTTGAGACTTGAGACATTTCTGCATTAGCAGCAAGGTCAATGTGGATGAGCCATTAGTTTAGTGATGCATTTGCGTGAGACATCAAGTAGTTACATGCATTGATTTCTGATGCACCGACGTTCCCTCCTTTCCACTGCCTTTTTCTGAACTCTCTCTCTCTCTCTCTCTCTCTCTCGTTTAATGTTATTTTCAGATAGTTCGTGATGACTACTCCTCACACCTGCTATCCAATTGTTATAACCTAACTGTGCCTTTTACAATTTTGAATTTCATTTTGCCATTTTTTATCTCAGAAGAAAGTGCAAGTGAATCTGAGGATGATAATGAGAGAAATGATGCCGCAGAGGAAGAAACAGATGATGAAGACAATGCCTTTTTTGATACTCGCGATTTTCTATCATCCAGTTCTTTTAAAAGTAATGGGTCTGATTATAGAGTATCATCTTTCTCTTCAGATGAGGGTGGATTCTATGCATTTGAATCAGAGGAGGATGTAGATCCTACAATTAGATCTGTTGGAGGCAATTACCCTCATGTTAAGCGGCGTAAGAAATTGCCTGACCCTGCAGAAAAAGAGAAAGGTGTCAGTCTTTGGTCAATGATAAAGGATAACATAGGGAAGGATCTAACAAAAGTTTGCCTCCCTGTTTATTTTAATGAGCCTCTCTCCTCCCTGCAAAAATGTTTTGAAGAAATGGAGTATTCATATCTGCTGGACCAAGCATACGAATGGGGAAGAAGGGTAAGTCCAGATTTGGCCAACAGGTCTCTATTACTTTGCCATTTTTGTGCCAGCATGAAGTTTTGATGCCTATGTTAAGGCAAAACTGAGCTCTTTAGTAGAATAGTTTACTTGATATGAGAAAAATGTCACACTTTGTTAAGTTTTTCTTGCTGTCAGTTCTTTAAATGCAGTAGTGGGTGCAATTTTCACATTTTTAACAAATTGGATATCCCATGCAGGGTAATAGCCTTATGAGGGTTCTCTGTGTTGCTGCTTTTGCTGTATCTGGCTATGCTTCAACTGATGGAAGAATTTGCAAACCATTCAATCCATTACTCGGGGAAACATATGAGGCTAACTATCCCGACAAAGGCCTTCGTTTTTTCTCAGAGAAGGTCCAATCTTACCCTACATAGTGATGTTATTAATATATTGCATTTTTTCACCTCAGTCAAATCGTGAGAATCTTTTCTTCTTCTTTTAAATTTCCTCTCCTTCTTCTCTGATTCACCCTACATTTTATATATATGAAAGGGGGTTGTGCTATTTGTTTTGTTGAAAAATGTACCAATGTGTGGTTTTTTTCTAAGAAAAATAAAAAATAAAAAAATCCTTGAGCTCATAGTGAGAGGTGAGAGCTATTTGAATCTTTTATTTGATAGAAATTGTATGTATTAATACTCACATTCAAATTCCTCGCAACCACTTGCCTCTGCTTGAATTTTGAAAGGAACAGTGTTCCTGATATATAGGACCATAATTTGAGGGAATATCTATAATAACATCTTAAGAAACTACATTACTTATTTGATGATAAAAGGTGTGATTGAGTGCATGAGTTCTGTGGAACCCTCACCTAGTTACAACTCTGCTTTCTTCAGTCTCTATGTTCCCCATTTGAAATTTGTTAATATTTCTGCCTCCTCTCAGGTCAGTCATCACCCGATGATAGTTGCATGTCACTGTGAGGGTACAGGTTGGAAATTCTGGGGGGATAGCAACTTAAAGAGCAAATTTTGGGGTCGATCAATTCAGCTTGACCCTGTCGGTATTTTGACTCTGGAATTTGATGATGGGGAGGTTTTCCAGTGGAGCAAGGTATATTTTATAGGTTTTACTGCTCCGACTGATATGATGTCCTGGTTTGGTTGTAAACTGAAGTTCACGTGTTCTTTCAGGTTACTACATCAATATACAATCTCATATTGGGAAAGCTGTACTGTGATCACTATGGTACAATGCGTATACAGGGAAACCGAGAATATTCATGTAAACTGAAATTCAAGGAACAGTCTATAATTGATCGAAATCCTCATCAGGTGCTTCTTATCTCTTGCAGTGTTCTATTTTTTTCAGATTAATAGATAGCCTTTAAATTGCTGTTGCTATTTGATCTGTATATGGCTTAGTTGTCTTCGTGTATGGATTTTATATGCACACATCTTGCATCAGTGCGCAGATTTCTATTTGAGAAAAATAACGAGGCCTTTGCTATTGGTTGGCCTTTTTCATTTACCATAAAACTATAGTACTCTTTATATATGAAATTTGGTTGCAGAGTACTGTCTCTTCTTATTGTGGTTTGCCGTCTATTTTAGGTCCATGGTATCATTCAAGATAGGAATGGTAAAACGGTATCAACTTTGTTTGGAAAATGGGATGAAAGCATGCATTATGTTAATGGAGACTACACTGGGAAGGGAAAAGCTCATGAATCCTTGTCAGAAGCCCGTTTACTCTGGAAGCGAAGCAAGCCTCCCAAGTTTCCCACTAGATATAACTTCACTCGCTTTGCCATCACATTAAATGAACTTACCCCTGGGTTAAAGGTGTGTTTTGATAACTGATACTGTCTTTGGTGTTGCCGTTTAGTTTGTGTACCATTCTTTTTCAAGAAATACAATATTCCAGAAAAATCAAATACTTTCCGTATTCCACTGCAAATTTGTGCCCGCTTATGCATTGTTTAATTGTTGTTGACTTGGTTCTTGCAAGAACAAGGGAACATTGTAAACTTTCTCTAATAAATATGAAGTATAGATCATTTGAATGTAACAATAAAATCCGAAGAAAGGAACAGAATAGTTTTCTCATCATACTGTGCATATATCGTGTTTGTGTGTGTGTGTGTGTGTGTTTGTCATGTCTTGGTGGTTTGTTGGACACTGACTATCAATTTAATTTGTGAATACATAGGAAAAGTTGCCACCTACCGATTCCAGGTTAAGACCAGACCAAAGGTATTTGGAAAACGGGGAGTATGAGATGGCAAATTCAGAAAAGTTACGGCTAGAGCAGCGGCAGCGGCAGGTGCTTACTATTTTATGTTCTATATTTTTGCTTTGTTGGTTTCAATTACAGAAATATGAGTAGGTTTTTGGGTGCTCCGTCTGCTAGAATTCATGAAATCTTACTAATCATTAAATATATACTCCTCGTGGAAGTCAAGAAACAGACAAGCCTTGCTAGGCATAAGCAAAGCACCCATTGTTTTAGTTTTTAGTAGACATAGGTGTTAGTGTAAGTGTGACTATAGGCTATTCCCATTCGTGGTCTCATCAGCTTTACTGTTGACTGGAGAAATTTGCAATGCCGGTCCTCTTGGACCGAGCAAAATTGGTCTATATTTCTCTTGGTAATAATAATTTTAAGGGAGGAGAAGTTGCACATTCCAAGGCTGGCATAAGTTTAGGAATCGAACCAAAGACATTTTTATTCTCCTTTGTGTTCCTGTTTGTTTCTACCAATTAAAAGCAAATCTCATTGGCAATCTAAACATTTATCTACGGAATGGTAACGGGTAGGTTAAGTTGAATAATCTCTACTTTCAAATTGACTGTGTGACCTTGATCAGTGCTATAGCATATACTCTTTATGATCAATAAGATGGCTCATTATAGGGGAATTGGTCATTTTGTGCAACTGTACATTAATACAAGATTAGAACATTTTCAGAAGGGGCCTTTGTGGGGAGGAAATTGGAGTCATATCCTTTGTAGAATAATTAATATGCTACTTGATTTCATGTCATATCCTTAATTGCTAAATAAGTTTTCTTAGTTGCAGATTGCAACTGACCTAATATTTGTTTGAATGGGATTCAGGCTCGGAAGATGCAAGAGAGGGGTTGGAAACCACGGTGGTTCGCTAAGGATAAAGCCAGCGGTACATATCGCTATTTAGGAGGTTATTGGGAGTCCCAACAACAAGGAAACTGGGACTCCTGTCCTGACATCTTTGGCCAAATTCCTTCCGACCATCTCTCTGACGAAGGTCAAATTACATCTTAGTTTTCCAAAATTTTTTTCACTCCAATTTTTTACCGATGGGTGTCAAATGACTGCTAGTTCGCAGTTGTGGTACATCCATGAAATTCATGTAACCCAATCAGAAGAAAATATGAGCGAGTAATAATGCAATTCTTTTTCTTTTCAATTCCAAGTCTATTGGCAGACTCATTAATATTCGGTACATAAGATCATCATTGTTTGTTTTATTATATATGTCAGAATGACAGGAATGCATTAAATAATTATAACATAATAGAACGTAGGAAAGCAAAAGCAAGTTCCCCGAGTCCATAAACATTGCTTACCTCAAATGACCAGCGCGTTAGGTCGAATTTCTTCGACAAGCACCTAAATGCATGAATAAGAAATTTATGTGCGTAAGAATCACGTAATCAGGCTGCTGATGAACAGAAAATGCGATGACTTATTATATAACATTTGTTTTATTTTTGGTCAATACTTCTGATGCCCAAATCGCTGCCATTATGACATCTCTCACGAACTTTCTAAAGTGAAATCTTAGATAAAAGTGTCCGATGGTGATGGATTCTTCCTGAAATATCATTTTATTATTAAATATGAGTATAATTCATCCCATATTTTATGAATATGTAATAATTTCTTGTCCAATGGTGACCAACTATGAAGCACGGACACACCAAATTGATGGTGCGTCTCCTGATACTCGTTGAATATTAGTATAACATATGTTCGATATACAGTTTTACGTGTCCTATTTAAAAAATATTATTTTTTGATTGGAACATGAATCGAACATAATTGGATACGGTTTGAACACAGCAAAAATGCAACCTAATACTTTTTTTATTCAATTATTTGATGGATCAAAAAAAAATTCAAAGATCTAAAAATTTTTATTTATTTAAAAGTTTTATTTAAGGTATCAATAGAAATAGTACATCATATTTTTGAATGGATATGATTTCGGTAAATTTCGATTAACTGCTTTCCAATAACCAGCAATGGTTATTTCAGAGAGCAGATGGATATGGAGATGAAAGGAGATGCCCAAAGATGTGCCAACTCTTCGCTAATGGGACACGGTGTCCGGTTAAACCTTCAGCTTAAAAATATTTTTGTACAGTCTCTGTGGACAGTGTTAATCAGATAAATTAGATAGGGAGCTATGCTGAATTTGTTCATTACAAATTTACACTACTGATGGTCTATGTAGTTGTCAGAGTTTCTGTCCTGGTCATTTTATACTGATAGGACAAAAGCCCTCTGCTTTTAAAATATTTGTTGGTTATGATTAAAACACTAGGATTTTATGAGATTAAAAAAAAGTAGAAGATAAAAATCTATTTCTAAATAAAAAATCGTAATCAGACAGTAATTATTCATTTCATACACTGTCTACTTTGTTTTCCTTTCTCCACTTGATTTGAAATATTGGTTATTCGTTATAGATAAAATAGAGGGAAGAAATATATTCTCTTCTGATGAAGATAAACTTGTTCGTCTAAATGAAATTAATATCATTTGTTTTACTGATACGAGGCTCTTTTGCAGATGCTTCCATTGGTAACTTTAGATTTTTTATATCAGGGTATATTAATGTACTTAGCACAAAAGTCTTCTCTACAGTTTAAATTTTAATTTCTTATAAAGATGTAATTCTCTTACCGCTACATCAAGGCATCAACCTTATAGGTGGAAACATGGACATGTGCCTTGCCATAAGTCCAAGAAGCATTACTCGTATTACTGTTGATCTATTTCATGAAAATTGGTAAGTGGGTGACAGATAGGCCCCAAAACATATATATCATCCCGGCAACTATAGAAAATTAATTCCAAACAAATGTAAAATGTGAAATAAATTGGTGTACCTGACGTTTGGAAGAACGTGGTACGTACGACATTTCATGGAAACTCACATCATTGGCATTATTTTTCGTTTGTGACAGGAGAATAACAGTTCTAACTTGATTCATAATTACTAACAACAAGACATGGCATATCAATGGTGCCTTAAATTGGGGCACGTAGGCCCAATTACTCGACCATATGGTTATCGAGCATCTGCTACCACATCAAAAGGCATGACCCCCCCCCCCCTCTCCCCCCAAAAAAACAAAAAAAAAAAGATCTCCTTCTCCTTTGCTTTATATATTTTACTTAGGCCAGTTTGATTTAAGATAAAAATAAAGGTAAATAATTCATGAATCAAATATATTTGCAAAATTATATAGAAGATTGGTCAATGAAACTTCACTCGTTTTTATCTCAAACCAAATTGACCCTTAACTGTATTTTCTACTAATCTCGACTTTTGATTAGTACAAATTACTCCATAATCGGTATGAATAGAAAATTTGTCCTCGTTCATCATAAGAAAAGAAGCAAGTGGGAAATGATAAAACCCCTTATTTGAGCAACGAAAAAAAAGACTCCAACAATTTTTCTGTTCACCCTTCAACTAAGAGTTATAATTAATAGTAGTCTCTTATTTATACTCCACTAACTAACTATTTATATAGTGTCAGGAAATATTGCTTTTAAGTACATATAGATCAAATCAATTATAAAACTAATAATAAGAGTGAATTGTAGTATTGATGAAATCTTAACTCGTATATATGACACATAAAACAAACTTGAAAGCAATTTTTTTATTTTACTTAAAATGGCAAAACAAAACAGAAGGGAACAAAAGAACGGTAAGATAGAAACTCTCAAGTTACTCATCCAACACTCGGTGAATTTTATTGTAGCCTACGATCGATTAATATCGTATCATCATATGTGGACAAGCGACAAAATAAATTCATGTTTCTGCACATAGAAACACAATGTCGAGCAAACTGTCCAATTTTACTCGTCAGACAAGGTAGTATAGCTAGCTGGTGATTTTTTGTTGCACCCAACACTTGTCATGTGTTTTTTCTTGTTAATTACCCATTTCGCAGGGAACGCAGGTCCATTCTGTAGTGGGAAACCAACCTCCATGTGATGTTGTTTTCAGGTTATTCATTAGGATCACTTGAGATTTGGACATGTGATCTGCCTCTCATGCCTGATGGACGGTGGTGATTGCAGCAAGGAACGAGCTGGATCTATCAATAGGGAAGAATTCCCTTCACCTATCTTTGCACCTTTTGCGGAGTTCACGCCTTGAAAGAACATGTCGTTGTTTCTGCAAATCAAAGCTTTGAAAATTCTGACACACCCAAAACGAAAAAAAAAACAAAAAGGGTAACAGCTACAAATTAGTCGCAGCTGTATTCCTATAAATATGAATGCTGTTAATTTGTTCGTTCTGGATGTATATACGTATAGAAAGCAAATATAGACACAACCAACCTATAACCATGTGCCGTTATTATTCAAAGAGCAACCAAAGGCGTTTCAACCTTATACCGGTTTTGCAAACAAAAAAAAATAAAATTTTGTTTGGATTTCTTTAAATCAGATTTAGAACTTTTTCTTTTTCTTTTTTTTCCACAAAATGCTTAGAATAACTTTTTCTGCAGAGAATACGTATTATTATGAAGTAACATAATTTGAATATACATAGTTCAGGTGAAATATCTGTTGAATTGTTCAATAGTGAATTAATATTAAAAAAAAAAAACTACATACGATTTTTCATTCTAAAAACTATGTCAAAAAATTTTAAATATCAATAATGGGGAATGAATATATCAGTGATGAAAAATAATTTTAATCAAATATCTATTAAAAAATTAATTTTCATGCACTGTAAATATAAATTTATTTTACACGGTTCAATTGATAACACCTACTTTGCCGCTTAGGCGTATAAAGCTAAACATGCGCTGCAGCTTAGAAGATAGCAGTTAGCGCGGACAGAGATCATCTCAAATTACAAAGATCTAAGCCTGAAACTCTTTTATTTCCGAGGTAATAAAATACTGAAAACGAAATAATTTGATACTAATTGGTTAATAATTAAATCAGTAATTGCTGGGCTGCACCCCATCCGAACTCATTAATTAAAAGCTTATTGCCATGGACTGTGTAGTACATCGAATTACCATCACTAATTTTATTCCATCTACTGAAATTTCGTTTTTATTTAAAAAATATGGAAATCAAATCGATTGACGTGTGATTGGAATAGGGCTAAAGTGGACTGAACTGGGAGTGGTGGACTCAGGACTGATTAAACTTGTTCAGCAGCAACGGAACAACAACTGCATGCATCTGCGTCCTCTATCTCTATCCCTATCCCTATCCCTATCCCTATCCCTATTTTTCTTGAGTCTTGAAACTCTTCGTCTCTTCTTCTAAATAGTAAATGGCTAAGAGGCATGCACTACTGTAATTGCTTCTTTGACCATATATATATGTATGTAACACGCCATGTCTCTCTTTTGTGAATGCTCTATATATTTACATTTACTGTTTGGCTATAGGATGACGCGAAGTTTGAGATATATGCATCCGACATCGCAACACCATGCCCACCAGACCTAGCAGTAATCTGTTTGCGCCGCTCTCTGTATTCCTTCCCACTTTTCTGCTACATCATATGAAAGACATATCGGAGGCACAAATTAAGGCCTCACCACCAAACTAGACACCAGATAGTGCCTATTTTTTATGGTAACCTTATATAAATTTGGAAAAAGCAGAGAATATTACTTGTACATAAATTTGTGCACATATAAAATAATACAATATGTATGAGAGAAAGGTATTGTTGAATCCATGTATATTTTTGGACCGAAAATAATTCTATTCGAACATTTGATATCTCATGGGGCACATAACTCTCTTAAAAGAGTTACTTCATTAATAGAATTTAAACTTGAGACTACTGGTGGTGAAGGGAAAAAAACAATTTGCCAATTTAACCAACCATGTGTTTGTAAAATGATGATTCTCAGCATTAGATGATTTATATGTTATTTTCTGTGCATAGTTAATATAACTCAAGAAAAAAAATCTCTTTCCAATCGCAATTGTGTTGAAGAACAAGAACTCATCTCATATTCGTGGGTGAATTTGAAAGTAGTGTGATCTGTAATAACAAAATCAAATATTAGCCGGATTATTTTGGGCTGATTGCCACAGGATCGTTACAAAGATGTGTGAACAGCTATTAGTTCAAAGAAAATGATGTTCATCTACTTGTTCCGTTGTCCGCAAAAGGGACACGTATATCTAATTAACATGCTATTCTTATTATTCGAAATAAATTTTTAGCGTTTTATGAAATTATTGTTGTTCAACTCTAATTGGATAGGAAAAAAAATCCCAATTGTATAGTTATCTAGCTTGTTTTCAGTTTTGTCATTTCAGCAGTACACATTTATGAATTCCTTGCTAGAATTCTCTTCTTTTCGCCTGTATTATTACTCATTGGAGGCAGAAAGGCGTTGAGGATGTGATATTTACTTAACTTATGGATAAAGCAAAAGCACACAGGTAGGCCGGCTGCACGAGTCTCCGTTTTGTCTTGTTAGTTTCTTTTAATTATGTTCCTCAATTAGATTGACTCAACCGCATATATTTCATGGAAAATTTATTACATTTTCATAGGATATCACATAAAATTATTGAATTTAATTTAAATATATTGACACTATAAAATAATTTTACACTGTTAACCAATAACAATAGTGAAAAGTACCAACTCATACAAATAATCACCCATTATAATGAGGGACCCACCATTATTTTTCACTTTCTCCTATTTTTATTGATTAATAGTATAAAACTGTTTTACACTGTCAGTATATACCAATTAAACTCAAAATTATTTACTTGATAGATATATATATATATATATATATATAAAAGTTAGTGTTAGGTTTCATTATTAAGTCATAAAAAGTATTTGATTTTTATATTAATTATCTTGAAAATCACACTTATATGTATATATAATTAATTGATATGTAGTACAAAATATTTTACACCAAAAATTAATCAAAATTAATCTTATTTATAATCATCATTATTATTACTAGCGGCTTAACAGACACTGTCGTGCATGTCAAGCTGCATTTTTTGTTTTTTTGTTTTTTTTTTGGTATAATAGAAAAGTATTCATAATCATATATAAAGTTTTATTTTTAAAAAAATAAATTTAAAATGTATAAGATGAGAAACATTCATATTATCCACTATATATATAAACCAAATAATTTATGATTCAGTATTTAAAATTAAATATACCTCCCTTTATGAAGTTAAACTATTGCGAGTAGTCTCTAGCCTTGTAAGACTTGGATAAGTTTAGAGAACAGTTATATTCCATAATCATAGGAAATAGAAGCTTTAATAGCATTGTTATCTTTGAATATGTAATATTGAGGAGTAGCATTTTATCACTTTAATTAGTCTTCATATTTAATGTTTTGGGATTATTATTCATACAAATAAAATACGACATTTATTTTTTAAAAAATAAAAACACAAAAGCCATCTCATTTTATCCATTCATATACTATTATTGTTATAAACCTCTTCATCTTTCTTCTACATAGTTCAATATTATAGTGAGACAAAGATAAAAGAAAAAATAAATAAATAAATAAAACAAAAGCATGGGACACACATGGACTATCAACACAGTTCAGTAGTAGATAATAAGATAGTAATATGTTAAACAAAAGTCTCAATATCTGATGGTGAGGAGGTGAAAGACAATACCAAGTAACAATATTTTAAAAATTAATACTATACGCGAATCATAGTCAGATTTGATTAATAATATTTACTGAATAATATGCTATATTATCGTATGCTATACTCGTGAATGCTACATGCTATATTTTATTATATATCTTTTTATTATATATGGTATATCAGATTCGTTGAATGCTCTATATTCTAAGTTAATCTAATAAAGCATTCCATACTTTTATTGATAGATCTGTATGTAACTATCGAGTAATATACAGTCAAAAGCAGTAAAAATATAAAGTAAGTAAATAATAAAATGGAATGAATTACTTGGAAGAAGTTCTTCCATCGCCGATGATGTCCAAAACTGCAGAATATGGAAAGAAGAAACTGCATAATTGTATTCAAAACTCTGTAGTGAACAGTAAGTGGATAAAAATTGCATATACATAGTGAATAGTGAAAACTGCACGCACATAGTGGAGTTAACTGCCCATTTGCTGTTCAACTTGCCTTTTTAACCCTTTAAATAGTTCTTGACTAAATTTTATATAAGGGTCAAATATGGAAACAAAAATATAGTTGGACACCAAGAAGGGGAATCCCCTTTATGTTAGTGTCGAGATATACTTACAATCTGTTACATTAGTATACATAAGATGCCACATCTCAATCCACTGTGATAAATTTCGTACAATTTACTTGAAAACATGATAAATTTGTTTATAAACTAGTGAGTTATCCATGTAATGCATGAGTATTTTCAAAAAATTCTTAATTATATTATATTGTATAAATTATTATTAATTTATTTTTATGTTCATAATACATATAGTATTTAATTTTAATATATTATCAATATAAAAAAATTTTTACACAATTATCCAATTAAATATAATTATGTTATTAGAAATGATTGACACTTACCATATTTACCTCAAAAGTTATACAAAACATAAAATATAATTGGTTGTTTGTCTAAAACAATTCATATTGACAGTGTACTAAAACAATATATATATATATATATATATATATATATATATATATATATATATATATATATATATAGTGGTATGTACTGATAGTGTAAAATAATTTTATACTTTCAACTAATAGAAATAGGGGAAAGTGAGAAATTATGGTGGGTTCTTCATTATAATAGGTAATTATTTGTATGAATTGGCACTTTCCATTATTTCTATTGATTGACAGTATAAAACTATTTTACACTATCAGTATATTTAAATAAAATTTATATATATACTTTTGAGGAATTTTTTTTGTTTAATTTCATTTGTTTTATAATTTATTATAAATAAAAATTATATTTGGAAAGCATAGATAAAATTAAATAAATGAAACATAAACATGAATGATGAAGCTAAAAAAACACTTATATTACAAAAGAATAAAGAGAATAACATAACAAGTTAATTAACTCATTCTTAACTCTATATGTTTAGTTACAAATTACAATTTTTTTTGTCTAAATCATCAGTATTTAGATTTTGTTAGACTTTAATTAATCTAGTTTGAGATTTTTTATCTCCATAATTAATTATTTTAAATTACATTTGATCAAATCGAGAGCTAAAATGACTGAAAGAGAAATAAAGATCAAAATCTTTTTTTTTTTTTTATGGGGTACATCTCTGCTGTTGTTTTTAACTTTCTAAAACAACTTTTATGTTAAAATATGAAGATGCATGCGCTGTACCTCTATAGTTATTTTAGGGTACTTTAAAAATGATGACGGGTGAGGAAATGACAATGAACAAAATGATTAAATTTAATTAAAATGTGTTTAAGAGTGTTTTAAAGGAGGGTTAAGGTATTCCTCCTTTGTAACTTAAAATATTTATTTATTTTTAGTCCATTCAAATTAGAAAATCAAAAAAGAAATGAAAATTTTTTTATAGAAATTTTTTTCCTTCATTCATTAAAAAAATTAAGTAAGAGGATGAGATATATCTTTTCATTCTATAGCCTATTCTTTACTTCTTTATTTTATTTTATTATTAGTAATTTCCTTTCATTATATTTTCATCTCTCAAACACACTTAGGTATGTATAGATAAAATAAAACTTATAAAAAGAAAAGATTTGCATAAATAAAAAGGCTAACATAAAAATGATTTAGAAGTTTAAATTTTGTATATAATAAAAAATTAAAAATTAATTCTTTTCAAAATTTATTTTTAACTTTTTTAATTTTTTTTAACTTCTATAAAAATGTTAAAAATAAATTTTTTAAAAAATTAATTATTTTCAAAAAATTATCTAAATATACAAAAATTAATTTTTTTTAATATATATATATATATATTTACCAAAAAAATTTCAAACAGATATACCCTAGATCTAGGTGAAAAGCAAAGGAGGGAGGAGTTATCGTACGTTGGGATTAGAATCGCCAAGCTTTAGCATGCCAGAGAATATTCCCCTCCCTGCTGCAGCACTCATTAAAAAGCATGTTCGTCTTAAAAAAAAAAAAATGTAATTAATATATTGTATCAAAGACACATATAACTTGTGAGAGTGGCTTTCCAGAGACTTCTGAGTTGTCTAACAAGGCCTGCATGGTCCTGCTAATTTTGTTACTGAGAGATGAAGGTTGTTCGTGCATACATGCTTGTGATTATCAATTGAAATCCATTTGTAATTTCCAATAGAAAACCAGCAAATAGTAGCATTTTTCTATAATGGGCAAACTTCACTTCTTATCAATTTGGTTGAGCCATATGTCTTTTGGTTCAGTTTTTGTAAAATTAATTTTATTAGAATTGATTTGATTAGAATTGATTTTGAAGTAAAGTGATTTATATTTGATATTCTTCTAAAAATAATTCTGATGAAAAGTAAAAAATTTTCATTTCTCCTATGATTAATTATAGACGCAAGAATTGATTCTGAGAGTATACAATCAAATAACATAAAAATTGGCTAAAATCAACTCTCATCTTTTAGAATTGATTTTGGAAAGTTGCAATGTGCAACCAAACACACTAATAATACTTCTTCTATTCACTTATAACTATCCTTTAAAATTTTGATATATAAATTAAAAAATTATTAAAATTATATAAATATAGAAAAAATTTAGACTATTTTGATAAAATTACCTTTTTTTAATAAATTATAAAATATTTATTATGAGTAAATAAATAAATAAGAGTAAGAATAAATTTTAAAAAATTAATTAATATTACCTTAAAACTCTCAAATAATAAATAATTATAAATACATAAATTTTACTAAAATGACAATTATAAATAGGTGCATCGAGTACTAATTATCAAGAACCTCACTCTACTTTTTAAAATACATTGCAGAATTGAGGTTACAGTTCCGCGAAAAGATATATGGTACAAGTGTTTGGCCCAACTTGTACATATACACGACTCACCAATACAAACTATTTAGAATCTTTGAAGTTGGTGTATGTTAGCTTCAAACAGATATTTGAAACTAAAGAGACACATTGCAGTCTAATGCTAGTAATCGATTATAATTATCGGCCCTTATCTTAGCTGATTTTTATACCGTTAATCACAGAGCCTAACCAGCAACTCTTGAAGGGCTCTATCTACAATACTTTTCGGGGTCAAAGGTGTGTTATGCACCACGTCATCGAACAATGAGATTGTAATGGTATATCGGTAAGACCAATCACAGGTAATGCACAATAAATTTTTTCTCTCTTTCCCGCATCCGCCATCCTGAATCCCTCCCCTCAACTCTTGAGTCCTGCTCCACCGACGCACCCATGGCCACCACCTCATTGCCTCTACCCCCGGTGCTACCTCATGACCCCTACCACAAAACTCACACAACACTCACATGATCCCAGCACTCTCCCCCATCCTTTCGATTTGTTGCAGAGAAGGAGATAGCATTGACTCAACCTATTTGAAGTGGAGAAAAGATTCATTTGATGGCGATTGCTTTGTTAGCATCATGAAGATATTGTTCTATCAAATGAGTGGATGATAGGTGTAGTAGGTATACCATATAACTGATGAAATATGATACATCATAAACTCCTCTATATATTTTTGTCAATATGACACCCAACTCAGAACTTGGAACCCAATGTCCATCAAGGCGGTTGCTTTGGTGCTGATTTAAAAAAATCAGCACCGTGAAGATATTATTCTATCAAATGAGTGGATGACAGGTGTAGTGGGTATACTATGTAACTGATGAAATATAATACATCATAAATCCCTCTATATATTTTTGTCAATATGACACCCAACTCGGAACTGAGGTCTATGTGTTTTTGTCAACTCAAAACTCGAAACTCGATGTCCATGCATTGATATTTATTAGGGCAAGACCTAACTTTGAACTTGGAAATCGGAGGTTGG
The DNA here is from genome assembly GCA_031439585.1 of Pterocarpus macrocarpus. Classification (NCBI taxonomy): domain Eukaryota; kingdom Viridiplantae; phylum Streptophyta; class Magnoliopsida; order Fabales; family Fabaceae; genus Pterocarpus; species Pterocarpus macrocarpus. The sequence continues at coordinate 11,307,245 of CM062519.1, forward strand.
AACTCAGTTGCTTGATGGGGTCTTCAAGGGAGTGCCTTTGGTGGACCATATGAGATTAATTGCATTATAGACCATCCACATGTCATTTATATAACTGCTATCTTCACAGTGCTGAGCACCCGCCTCATTTGACATGTAAACAACAATTTTTTGTTCCTTCACTTTGAATCGTATTATGGCTTTCTCATTGCAACCTCTTGGGCATCTTTGCTTCCGCCATTAATGCCTTTAATCAAGCTTTCTCTCCTCTTTCTCTCTCTCTCTAAAATCTTGGTGCGTTTGTGTATTTGGAGCATTGACATTTTTTCTCTTTGTATGAGATTCTGATTTGGTATTTCACCATTTTGGAAGTCATCGTAGCTGTGTGGGTGGGGAATGGTGAGGTAATGCCATTGTGGTATTTTTGTATATATTGTTGCTTGTAATCCTTATATAGATCTGGTTGTGTTGTTTTTTATCCAGTGATTTACAATTGAGTTTGGGTTGGTTGGGGCTTAATTTGTGAAGATTGCAAAGAAGAAGATGAGCGGTGCTGTAAGCCTCATCGGGAGAAAGAGAGAAAATTTTTAGAAGTTAAGTACCACTTTAGTCCTTGAAATTGTATGCGTGAGTCACTTTAGTCCCTAAAATTTGGAAATTAACTTTTTAGTCCCTGAAGTTACATTTTGTGGATCACTTTAATCCCTAGTTAGTCAACCATCAGTCAACTGTTACGACTTTGTTGATGTGTCATGTTAAGTGACACGCTAGCATGCCACGTGGCACAACATCTGACGTGGCATGCCATGTGGCGAAGCACCATTACAACCTTTGCTGTGGCATGCCACATGGCATAGCCCTCTAACATGGCATGCCACGTGGTATGCTAACGTGTCATCGATTTTAAATTGATTCAAATTAGTCCCTGAAATTTTTAAAATATGTCAAAATAGTTCAAAATTTCTAAATTTCTCCTCTTCTACTTCACAAGCTCTAAATGTTTAATCTTCTTTAAACTAACTAATTTCTTTCCCATTTTCACACTCTACCTAGATTAGATCCTCTCTATCTAGAATAATAGGAAAAGAATATATAGAAATGAAATAATGAAATACAATAAATAATTTTAATATAGCTCATTCTAGTTCAAGATCCAAGAATATCTCTAGACTTAACGAATACTTATAAGCGTACTTATGTAAAAAATATAAATTTAACATGTTTTATAAAAAATTAAATAAATAAAATATTAATTTTTTAATAAAAATTAACAAAAAAAAGATTATAAAGGCAAAAGTAATAGAACATCAAAAGAAAATTTTTAAAATATCCAAATATTGAACATGGTCGAGTTATTATCTATATATGGACTAATTAGCTATAATTCATTCATCAAGAGTTGATTCACTTGATTGATCTTTTACTCATACTTTTTTATAAATTGGGTTTAATTTGTTATTATTTTACTAATTAGTTATTTGTAAGTACTTATATAGATAGGCATTTAATGAATTTGAACATATTCTCTACGGTAAAATTAGATTAAGCCTTTTTCTTACCTTAAATTAAAATTTTTTAATTTTAAAAAAAAAGTTGAATTCGATTTTGATTAGGCTACATTGATAGAACTTTTATGACAAATGTATCAAGTAAGTGCATGTTTAAAAATAGTTGTTCCGAGAAAAATAATCATTCTTTAAAATTGTAGTTTTAGAAAATTCTTTTGATACATCAATTGCATTGAAGTTTTAAATTATGATCTTATCTAATTACTAAATCCTTCACGATTTTCTAGTAACATGTTTTAGAAAACTTTTGATTATAAATTATTTTGAATTTTAAATTAGTTAATCCTAAACTTTAAATCTTAAATTAAACGGGGCCAATAAATATTTAAAATGTTAATCAAATCTATTTAAATGTTAAATTTGAATTTAATAATTGTCAATAATTTTATAATTTACCAATCTTAATCTATTTAAATTTACTTGTCACTTTAATAAGATGCGCAAACTTCTATATGGGAAGGATCTAGTATAGGTAGGGTATGAAAATGGGAAATAAATTAGTGGATTTAAGGAGGATTAAAGATTTAGAGTTTGTGGAGGAGAAAAGGAGAAATTTAGGAATTTTGGACTATTTTGACACATTTAAAAAATTTCAGGGACTATTTTGACATATTTAAAAATTTTAGAGACTATTTTGACACATTTAGAAATTTTAGGGACTAATTTGACAAATTAAAAAATTTTAGAGACTAATTTGAACCAATTTAAAATCAATGACATGCAAGATGTTATGCCATGTGGCATGCTGACATGTCACTTAACATGACACATCAGCAAAATTGTAATAGTTGACTGACAGTTGACTAACCAGGGACTAAAGTGACTAACGGAATACAATTTTAAAGACTAAAGAGTTAATTTTCAAATTTTAGGAATTAAAATGACACAAGCACATAATTTCAGGGAGTAAAATGGTATTTAACTCAAATTTTTAGTATGCATCCCTTGTTTGAGGTGTACCAATACATATTTAATCCCATCATTTCTCATGGTGGTGCGTGGTGCACCTTGACCCCCAATGTGCACGATAGCATCTGCCCTCTTGAGGACCCCACTAGAAACAATTGTCGAGTTTTGTAATGTGATCAATGGAACTGATTGGATTGAGTTTTGAACAGATAATACGGTCACATGCCCATTCAAGCGCAAAGACTTATGCATTATATATACATATTCTTGCCATGTTTTCAATGTATACGAAACAAAGCACCATGCCACCATCTACCAAAAATGTGAATTTTAGTTTTATGAGTTATATTATTTGCATATATATTTTTTCAGTTTTTTATTAGATACAATCTCATTTATTATTGGATGAAATATGGGACTTAAATCAAGTGAGATTTACACCTTATCTAATAATAGATGGAAATGAATCGATATAAATATTGAGAAAATATATATATAAATAATATTTCTCTATTTTTATTTCTTACTGACCTGATTGTTTTAGATGCCTACTATTAATCCGATGCCTTTTTTGGACCATTTTTAATATGAGAATGTTACTTGTATATATTTTGATATATTACTTTTATATTAATGTGTTAATAATAAAATAAGAAAAGTGGTTAATTTATGTTTTTTTGTTCTTATATAAGAGTAGTGCATGGAATATGTTAAAAAAAAAGAAATTAATTAATGTATCAATATCAATTTTCTTTTCAACAACTATTGTAAGAAGGAAAAGAAGTCTTCTTATCCAACATGCGTTTTGCCGTGGAAAACAGTAAAACAAACTGGGCCATAAATTAATAAGTAATTAAAATCGATAATAATACTTATATTAATAGATAAATAATAGGTAACATAGCTTGGTGTATAGATATTTTTTTTTTTTTTTGCAATTCTAACCTTACAATAGTTTGCATAGATGGATGATTATTGGTGTTTTATTTTTTTGGGTTAGCATTAGGGTTTGACAGGTCACATATGTAATTCACTTAATAATTTTGTTACCAAAATAAGCAAGTGTCATTTATGTGACTAATTCTGTTAAAAATTTAAATTAAAAAAAACTTAACATAAGATTATAAGAGCTAAAATGTTTAAGAAAGTTAAGAATTGAGTTACTCCTTTTTGTGTTATATATAAACTACTCACGGCGCCATAAACTTCAGAAAATCATGCATTTTTCTCAAACATTTGTATGCTTGACATATGTGCAAGTACTTCTTATAAAATTTGTATACTTCTACTAAAAACAGTTTCCTCATATATTACATAGTAAATAAAGCATCAAAACATATATGTACGTATATGTGCCGCGAAGTGTGGCCATTGATAAATTAATTTTTAGATGGATAGACTTCATTAATAGTATTGGTGTTAGAATCATCTTGTAATCAAGGTTAAACTAATGTTATTCTACACTGAAAAAAAATGAAAAAGTTCGATATATTTGTGAGTCCAATCAATGACTTGTCTGTTAGGCTTAGCCTTAAAAGTTGTGGTCTCAACATTTTGGTTATGTACAGCAGATTGTTTGCACGATAGGAAAAAAACAAAACTAATATGCTTGATATTTATTTATTTTATAATTTATATGCAATCATTGATATTTTAACGAAGGTTATCTTCCCATTCTTGTTCACATCAAAGAACAGCTTGACATGCAGAAAAATACTATTTATTACTCCTGGTAGCTATAAAAATTGAAATAGATTACTTAACAAATTCAGATGCAAAATTGTGATGCTGATGGAGACACGCCTATATATATTTATACAGTTGTTTAAGTGGAACAAATAAAGGAGGGGAATGTGTTAATTTTGTTTTGAACTCCAATGATTAACATGTAAGTTTAGCGATTTTAATTAGTTGAGCGTGAATGTTAATCATGTATGCATAGAAACTATGCTTTTGAAATAAGCACCATACAGTCTTTTAGGGCACTCTTGGGCAGCTTTTCCTATTACAATCCATTGAAACCTTATTTTCTCCGTTTTGTTTTCAGATCCAACAAACACCAATACATAACCTTTCTTGTACGAGCAATGCTTATAAATATTATATTAATGCTTACTTAAGTTGATCAATCAATTGTAGTCTAAAAAAATGTTGATCAATTGTAGAAGGCGGCTTTCTCTGTTCAACTGTTAAAATATTATAGTAATAATATATATTCACAATGACTTTCTAGTTTCAGTGAATATGTCAAATAGAAGATTTTTGTATAAAACAATTATGTTATTTAACCAAGTCTTGATAATTAAAGGGCTTTATATATTTGTATGTACCTCATCATATTCTACGTAAGGCTTTCCCAATTTTTTTTCCAATATAATGATAGATCATATCTTCCTAATGATTTAATCTATCTCTCACACGCATTCCCCCCCCCCCTCCCCTTCTCTCTCTCTTTCTTCCTCTTTTTTTTTTAAATGTTTTGACTTAAAGTTAGAACCTAATTAAATCGTGTGTCTAATTATATAAAGGACTCCTTAAGTTGTAATTTGTTTTCTGTTTTTAAAATTTTTATTATTACAAAATAACAACTATTATACATAAGTTAAATGCAGATGTTCATTATTTTGTTTTTTTGGTCTTTAAAATTGCCCACACAATTTTGAGCTAAATGTGGAGATTAGGTAAAATCTTCTTCAAAGTAGTGACTCTAGAATTCCAACCCCAGTAAAGTTTACTTAGGAACGGAGTCTACTTTCACTGTTGCCAACCATTTTTTAGTATAAATGGTTATTATTTATGTAGACACTTATTTCCAAAAGTCTTTAAATCATTACTTTTACATATTGTGATTTTACAATTAATAAACACTCAAAATTTAATTTTTAATTTAATTGAAAAGCTATACTTCATTTAAAACTGATAACCAAACCAACATGGCGAGTTGTAAGCACCTAAACATGATAAAATATGAACTCAACAGTCAGCGTTGTATTATACATTTACAATCAAAACTTACGTGGAAGTGGATATATGTTATTAATTGCTTAATTATACGGTCTGAAGTTGACTTGGATTCCATCATCCCATGAAGATGTTATCACGAAGACTACTTCATTATTGATCGAAATACATTCTTTTATTATTGAGGAGCAAATATCAAATTTAAGTCATGGACACTTGGCTGTTTCAGTATTGCTGTTTGCGTTGTATCATGGTGAGCATATAGCATAGGATAAATAATTAAATATTCCTAGAATATTAATATGATCTTGATTCACAAGATTAACATTATTATTATTTTTTTTACGTAAAACTAATAAATACCAGTATAAATAATCGACGAATACGAAACTACTATAAAGAAAAAGAATTAATTTTGATTAATTGAATAGACCGTTGTGATTAGGTGAGTTTAAAACAAGAGAGTAACTGAAGAGGAGGGACACGCGGAGAAAGGACAACGATGTCCACAGAAACGGCGAGGTCGCAGATTGGAGCATGGCACGTCTGCGTGTCTGTGTTGGAAAGCGACGACGACGTTAACGTCCGCAAAGACTGCTAAAACGCCAGGTTGCGTGGGTCCTTCATGCATGCCTACGACACTACTACCCCTTGCCGTTTGGCCCAAACCTTTCTCTCCTTCCCCTTTTTGGAAGGTAATAATAATTCAATCAAATATTAAACCGACACAAAATAATTGCATAATAAAAAAATAAGTTTGAGGTAGAATAAAATAATTAAGAAAAACCAATAATTCGCACAAAATAATTTCTTCTGGTACTTTTTGACTCCAGAGAAATAAGAGTTGATGAAGGCGAGGAAATGGGTAACTTTTCTATTTTTATATTTATGTTATTCTTCTTATATTATTGGTATAGTTAAACGGATGATGGCTTTGGTTACATCTATCAATCGCTATTTTAAAATAAAGTCGACTTCCTACTGCGTAGTTTATATATTCATAAAGTTTTGATGTAACCAATCCCTATACATTGTGTTTGCATAATATTGTCATTTGTTGTTATTATTTTCTCCTTTCGGTTAACAATAAGACAAAACAAAGATTAGCCAGTCCCTAACAACAAGACATACACAAGCATATCTCAACATGGGGAGAAAGAACAGCAGCAAAATCAATATTACTTCGAGGCATCACACATGATCATGAATGATACCTTATCTCTACCAAGCTTTGATAGCCAAAAGTTCCGAAGAGAGATTAGTCAGGCGACCAACAAAGCCATGAAAGATACTCTATCAAGTACCACACTATCATCTCAGATAACACCACCTACCAGGCTACTCAAATTTCCTCCAAGAATATTACCATCAATTTGGAGTTTAAAGATCTCTTTAGGAGATAAATTACTTCAGCTAACGAGGCGAGTCCAGCTCCTGTGAAGTTGGCTGGAAAGACCTACTAGTTAAAGCCATTGCCTGTTGCATGGGTTATTGCCACAAATTGAAACATAGCACATATTGTAGAGACAAAGCCACCAATACGAGTTGAGTACAATACTGTAGAGATAAGCCAGTTGTACTCCTATAAAAAAGACATGTATTCAAATATGGAAGAAAGCAATTGCTGAAAAAGCGTCTTAGTTATGAAAGTGTTAGAAAGTAAAAATACTATAAAGACAAAAAAAAAAAGAAAGAAGCCACGGTAAAGCCCTCTTTTTGTAACTAAGCGGTGTATAAGGCCCATTAATGAAAATTATTAGCTCAATTAAGTGGCAAGATTAAACAGCATCGCCGAGAAGAACTTGAATAGAAATCTTGCTAATAATAACCATTCTTTGATAACTATCACTAATTAAGCCTCCGGTATATTTATGGGAGCAATTGTACGAGTACACATAATAGGATAAATTAAACAAAATTTATAAACAAGACATGTAGGCCCCCACACATGGGAACTAAGACTTAGTCTGATCCTGATGTATTATATATATGAGACACTGTAAAGAAGCAACAAGCTTTATGCTAAAAATATTGAAATACTGAACGCCCAATAAAATTCATTCAACGTAACCGCCATCATTTAAAATTGAGAAATGTGCTCTTTTTGTTTCGTAAGTGCTCGCAGTATAGGCGTTCATCATATCTTAATCCGTCTGGGTTATTGGGTGGCTCATGAAAGGTGCTTTTATTCTTCGCAACTTAATTATGTAATTTATTCTGAATTTTGGCTTTTAAAATTCAACAAATAGTCGATTGTCATAGAGTTTTTTCAAATTGATCTCCTTGTTAAATCAAGACTTTAACTCCATTACACTGCTAGCCAATAAATATTCAAGGATTTGTCAAATTGACAACTATCATTATAATAATCACTCATTGTGATTTGGAAAAGTATTAAAATTCTATTGATTGATCGTTATGATTTGGCAAATCATTGAAATTTTACTAATTGATATTGTAAAATTATTTTATTTTGTCGGTGTAAGAAAATTAAACTCTTAAATCAACCTTTTGACAAAAAATAAGTGTAATATTATTTGATTCTTAATTAAATGTTTTATTAATTAATTGAGCCAATTAATATATATGTAGTGGGAACTCATTAATCAAAGTAATTTTTTTAGTATAATGAATTCAGTTAACACACGCCGATGATTGAGGAGATGACTGGGATGGTTATCACAACTCACACGCTCAATGAACAACACTTAAGGAAGCTTTTTGCACAATCATCATAAGCACCAAAATTACTGCTTTCAACAATCTTTCTTCTTTTTCCATTTTTTAATAATAATTGCACTGTGAAACACTAGCGCTTTCACTTCAATCCAAAGTTTGAATCGATAAAAGATAAATAATAATAGGATTTAATTTAAATGCACTTACAGTGTAAAATTATTTTATATTGTCAGTCAATAGAAATAGTAGAAAATATCAACTCATACAAATAACCACCTACTATAATAAGGAACCCACTATAATTTCTTATTTTTTAGTATTTTTATTGATTGATAATATAAAATTATTTTACACTGTTAGTACATACCAATTAAACTTATAATAATAAAGAATGTTTAAAGTAATTGTTCTTATACAATTAGAATTTCAAAAGCTAAGCTACTAGAAATAAATTAGTGGTGGAGAATTTGGTTAATACACATAAGATTATATGTTCAAATCTAATTGCGACTGATATATTAAAAAAAATGAACTTGTAAAGCTTAAATATAATTATGATTGAAAAGAAAGAAGAATTTATAGTTTTGTTTTTTATATTTATTTTTAATTTCATAAATAATTAATAATAAGATATTATTATAGTTTTAATATTTTATATTTATTTTTAAATTTTAAAATGGGTGATTAAGATGATAGTTTAAAAAATAACAATTAGTAGAATAGATAATAAGAGATAAAATGAGACAACTGAAATATGATCATTAAATCAAGATTACATACGTAAATAAATACAAAAATACTTAAGCAAAGACAAAATAAAATAAAAATAACATATAACATTTATCATAAAACCAATAAGTAAGATGAACTTCAAATTCAAAAGCTTTTTTTGGGGGTGTACAAAACTCAAAAGCTTTGAGCATTTGCAATCATAAACATAAAATAGCTTGGATTTAAAGCACAACCACCGCACGTAAGATTAAGGGTACATTTGTTTAATCTTAAAAACAAAGCGCTTGATTATATATATTTTTAGAACCTTTTTAAAAGTTATTTTCTAATTTATACAAAAAAAAAACTTAAAATAACATTTTTAGGATTTTTTTCAAAAAAATTATTTAGTAATTTTAATTTTTAATACATAAATTTAACTAAAAAATATTTTTAAAAAATGAAGTAAAAGAACCTTAACTTTTAATTTTTAAGAGATTAACAATTGAGAGAATTAAGCTTATAAAAGTATCTGCTGGTAGTGGCTATAAGGAATTGTAATAAAAATGCGATTATGCTAAAGGTGTATTCAATGCTTCATACATTTTAAATTATTCGTTATTTTAAGAAATGGTTTGGCCATACAATCTTTGAGCATTGAGCACTCGAGTTATTATTGGCTGAAGAAAATAATATTTTTAATCAGTTTAGTTTGTCTTGAGATAGTAATTGGGTCCCGTATAATTTTATTAAACAGACCATAGGAAATTTGATGACTTGAATGCTCAGGTGATCAATAATCATTGTATTTAAAAATTATTTTATTTTTAATCTATTTATTGCTTAAAATTAAAGATATTAGTTTTTTTTTTTTTACAAATTTAATTGTTTGACATTTTCACTAACTCAAATAAGAGAGTATTGATGAATTAATAATATTTTGTATATCTCAATAAAAAAGATAATTAAATCAAATCAAAATTTATTTTTCAATTAAATATATTTAACAAATTTTTAAATTCACGTGAAATTATCTTAGACAAAACTAGTATAAAATGGAGGAATTAGCCAAAATAGAAACATATAATATCTACCAAAAAAGGAAAAAAATAGAAACACAATGACTGTTTTTTTTTTTTTTGACTGGGAACATAATGGTCTCATTTGAGGGAATGGAACCGCCTATTTTCCCCCTGGGCGATTTTGCCATTTGCCAACCTCTAATAAGAAGAAGAAAATATAGGACTCACTCTGTTTTATAATTAATCGTATCAAACCAAATGACAATTGATTTAGTAACCATTTTACCCAATTAATTTGGTTCCTTCATTCCGATATTCTTGATAATTTTGAATTAGGTGAACTACATATATCATATTCCTAGGACGTTTTAAAATAATTTCCATCACTGCCCTACATTTCCTCTCTTTCCTAGTGTTAATAATTTATTTTTTGTCGTTAAGTTTAAAAATCATCATACCACACAAGTCTATCAATAATATTGTCGATGACTTATTATAAAATCTAAAGTTCATCTGTTTGACAGCACAACATGCGGCTGCCATAACTCAACCTGTGAGAATAAAATTTCTACATGAGTAGCAACAAAAATATATATTTTTTTTTAATAAGGTTATGTAGAAAGTTTTATTTGCAATAATTAAGGTTTTGAAATTCTCCAATCCTAAATTTGTAAGAGTTTACTAATTTTAAAAATATATATAATATCTAATTATAATATAATCAATTCATAAAAAAGATATAAATTAAAATTTTTCAATATCATATTAAAGTAAACACAAGTCATAAAATATGAAATATAAATTAAAAATTAAAATAATTTAAGTCAAGAAATTAAGATCTTTAACTTAGGAAGTTCTAATCAAAAGCATTACTTGTGAAATAGTGTGTTTTAGTGCTTGAGAGACCAAATTTTGATTAAAATAGTAAACTCATAAATTTATCCCAAGTTTATATAAATTTATGCAAATTTATTTGAGTTTATCTGAATTTAATCAGGTCTAAATTTACAAGCGAATTGACTTGATTTAAGAATTTAAACTCGTACGAGTTAATGAGTTAACTTCAGAGTTTATTAACTTTTGTAATAATATCATTTTAACAATTTTAATTTATTTATAAGTTATTGTGGGTTATATATAACGATTTATATACATATATCCTGTCAAGTGTTATAGGATCTACAAGTCATTTACATATATTGCTAAATGATTTTTTAATTGCATAATTACATTTAAAAAAACGCATATAATTATGGAAAAACAACAGTATATATATATTTTTTTGAGTAAAAACTTGTGCATATTATGCGATACATGTTTTTAAATGTAAATTACTCAAAAACGAAGTTACGATAAAAATTAAATTTTAATGTTATATAATAATTTAAAGGCGTTTATATAGAAAATAAAATAATTAAGAATTATTATTATTTCCAGTTTCCACCGAATTGAACTACCTATAGAGAGGGTCGTTTACTTTTATCAAGGAAATTAAGTTTTGGGCTGAAAAAAGTAAGTACAAAAAGTTGTGTTAATGTGCGTTGAGTCAACGACGGAAGAGCAAATAATGGTCGGTCTATATTAATGATGTTAGTTGGAATGGTGCATCTAACCGCGTTGGCCATTAATTAAAAAGCGTTAACTTGATACTTACCATAAAAACTTACGAATTTCGTTGATGAGTGCTTTAAACGAATTGAAAATAGAAAATACGAAATAAAAAATAAAATATTTAGTATATTCAAAATTTAGAAAACATTATTTTTCATTTAATATTTGATCTTCTTATTATTTAACTAATATGTTTACAATGTTCATTAACAAATTAAATTTAAAAATTATTTATATTTTTATAATACAATTAATGCAGATTGTAATATATTGTTTAGTAAACAACAGATTAAAAGATTTATGTAAATGATATTAAGTTAGTGGCTTAAAATTTAATAAATCAATTTTATGAATGATAAATATTTTCTTTTCTCAGAACTTACTTTAATATATCAATGTGGGATTGATCAAAATAGTAAATATTTTAGTCTTTTAATTACAGATTTTAGGTTTGATTCATGAGAATAAAAAAAATTCTTACTTGAAAACTCCTACTTCTTTTAAGTATTTCCATTGGATTGGGCCTGATTAGTCAAATACTGGTAATAAGGTCTGATTACCAGCATTTCCATCAAGAGCTTACATTAATATGCTATATGAACATGTAAAAGTTTATCTATAACCTAGATGAGTCGCACATATGAAAAAGAAGAGAGATTGTGAGAGGCTTTTGCATTAATTTTTTATGATAAAATACGATCCATCAATGCATAATCTTATTTATTTCAAACAGAATATAATTATATAAGATTATCGTGCTCACCTGCTTATCTTACCTTTTAAGTCTCAACAATCACTTTGGCCCTAAGACTTATAATATGATCTATTTATGTATAATTTTATATACAGGGCTTTTGGATAATTTTATGTTCTATTTATATATAATTTTATATATAAAATTTATTTATAAAAATTTTATTATCATTTTTATTTCCATATTAAACAAATCCTAAGATGTAGAAGGAGACACCAAAAAAAAAAAAGCATGTTTAGTCTGCATTTCATGCCCCACATGGCATTGGGTGCGCATTGTAACTCATAAGTCATAACTGCCATCATAGTATTTGTTTCGGCCTAACAAAAAATAAAATAAAATAGGTATTACATTCTAGACTTAAAAGGATGCCTCACGTTGGAAGTAGAATATATCTCTAATAATTGGAAGTGAGTTTATTTATTGTATTTCAGATTGTAATTATGATTTAAAGTAAGATTTTTTTTTAAAAAAATCTGCTAAAGTAAGATATTGTTGTTTGCTTAATTATACTTCATACATCATATATAAATTGTGGGGCGATGCTTCGATCAATTGAATTTGATAATGCCATAACGGAAATGTATAACCACTGACGTTTAAATCTAATCAGTAATTAACATATTAATAATTTCAGGAAAAGAAAGTGTGTGAATGGCAATGTGTATTATTATTTCTTCAAGAAACATGGTGCCATCATCAAATGATAAAGCTTGATGTCGCGTACTTACATTCCAATCCAAATGATATCCCAGTAATTGAGGACTTGGTAGCGATGAAGTATTTCATATACTTTCCCAGGCCTTAAGCATTACTTTTAATTACTTTTAGAACATACACACAATGAGAAATGAGAAAAAAATATTTTTAATTTATCATTATTTCTTTGACGAATTTGCTTAACATACGTGAAAATGATATTTGGCACAATTCGAACGTTTATTATATACTTTTTATTTGTTTTATATCATCATTTTCAGAATTTGTTTCTTTATAACTTTTCCGTTAAAAGGAGAATGTATAAGTGTTTGTCGAAGGAAAATAGTAGGAAAGAAGCATAGGAACGACCTGCGGCTGGAATCATCACTTGTTTTATTTGGTGAAATTATTGCATTTTCTTAGAATGTGTCATGCGGTGAATTATATTATTAACTAACATTAAAATATTAAGTTATAAATAGAGTAAATATTACTTTATGTGATTTTTTTTTTTTTTTAAAAAAAAGGTGTTTCCACATTGACTAACCCAACTTATATGGTCACGACTAATAAGTTTCCTAATAATTGACTTTTTCAGCTTTTTTTTTACATGTGAAACTTGCAGACTTAAAACTTATTTTTTTGTTTCTATAATATAATTTATTTATCATTAGAAATAACTTTTATTGGTATTTTATGCGAGACTTTAAAAACATGTAATGATTTTTATTTGTAAAAACAATTCTTATGGTCCTAAAATATTATATTAAATAATTTCAATTTTATTAATAATTAAAATTTTTAAATTTAACTAATAAAAGACCTATTATTAATTTATACACTGATTATTAATTGTATTTTAAATTTGTAAATGATAAAACATAAGATTTAATTTATATGTATTGTCAATATAGACAAATTTTATATAGAAATTCAATCATGTATTATCATATCAACAAATATATTTGACTTAATTACCCACTATCTTAAAATCTTATAAATATAAACATCTGATTAGATGACAATGCAAAATTTTTTTATGCTATTAGTGCATAATAATTAAGCTTTAAAACTTATTATGAATATTATCATTAATGAAATAAACAAGGTTAGTAAATTATAACCGAAATAAAGATAGAGTTATGCATGGTTAGTGTATTTTTTTTATATTATCATGAAATTTTCTATTGTCTATATAAGATTAATTTTGATACACTGTCAATATAAAAAAATTTTACATTATTATCTAGTCATATATTTCTATTTGTAAGATTTCTAAAATAATAAATAATTGAGTCAAATATTTTTACTGATATAATAATATATAATTAAAAATTTGTACAAAATTTTTTTATATTAACAATACATTAAAATTAAATTCTTGTTATATTAGTAAAAATCATACATGTGATACTATATAATTAAATTATAATATAAAATTTTTATATTAAAATTAATATTATAAGGATAATAATATGTTTTTCTCTTTTTTGGTGATAAGGATAATAATATATTATTACTGCATAATAATACTGCTGAAGTGAAATGATTGTGATTTGGATTATCTAAAATAAGAAGATTTATAAAATAAAAAAATAAAAAATTAATCATTTTTGGATTACTTAATAAATTTTACTCATAACAAAAATTATTAATCTAAAAATTATTAATTTTTTACTTTTTTATTTTATAAATCTTCTCACTATAAAGAAATAAAATCTAAAAGCGATTGGCTCCGACCAAAAGAAAAAAAGGGAAAGGATTGGCGAGGACCCCGATCCATGGGTCCCATGTAGTGCATGCAAATGAAGAGGCAACAAGACCTGGATGATGATCCCACATCACACATCACGCATCTACATTAGGTTTTTCGTGACATTAGTATCCTCGATAAATAATATTATTTAAAAAATACATTTTTATATTATTGGGGTACAGTTTATTTTACGAGAAGGGTGTGTTTATTTAGAATTTTTTTTTCCGTGAAGAATCATTTTTTTATCTAAAAAAATTAATTTTTGTATATTAGAGAATTTTTAAAATATAATCAGAATTTAAAAAAAATCATTTTAAATTTTTTTATAAAAGTTAAAAATAATAATTTTTGAAAAAAATTAATTTTTAATTTTTTTAATTATATATAATTTATATTTTAACATTATTTTTTTTAAAATAAAAAAAATATACCTTAATTTATATACACTGATAATATAAAATAATTTTATATAATTAACTAATAAAATTTTAAAAAATTATCATATCATAATAGATAATTACCCATTATATTAACTAGCTACCATAATTTGTCACTTTTTTAAAATTTTATTAGCCATACGGTGTGGGTGTGTGGCCATTAATCTCTTATTTTATATTAATTAATGCGTAAAATCTCTGTATAGATCATGATTTATGAATTTATTAACTCAATCTTACTTTCTGGGTTATTCCTTTCTTTTATTTCCCTTTTGTTAATTACAAACACAGCAACAGCACGAGGATTGAGGGGTGACGGAAGGAGGGAAATCAAATTGGAAAATCCACTGCGGAAATTGGGCCACAAAGTGGGCCATGGGGTGGAAATAGGTCCACTCCTCTACAATTCCATTTTGCCATCACAATTCCCGAAACTCACATAAAGTCAAGTATGATTTTGTACTTTCTCAAGAATTGTTAATTGTTAATTACACCCAAAAACTATGCTTCATTTTGATTCAGTTGCTTCCGAATTAGGTTCATTACGGGCTTAATAAGAACTGATAAAATACAAAGAAGAAAGAAAAAGGAAAGAACCCCCAAACCAACGGACGCGGAATCCAGCAAATGTTTTGTTTTTTTGAGAGTAAAATCAAAATGAAAAATTTATTTAATCTTTCTGAATTATGATACGATCGGCAGAGAATCAGATTCCGTTCAAAATTCAATTACTCACCGATGCCTTTTTGTCTTCCCCTTTAATGAAACATTACAAAATATAGCTGCCATCCAACCAGCCAGTGATAATTGATATGTTAGATCGCAGAACAAAATAACAGATGAATGAGCAATCTCAATTATTTTATGTCATTTAATAATTATCCTTTTAGCATTAGTTCTAGCAAGAGGTATTCCTAATGAAATTCGAACCACTACTTCACCCAGATGTAGTTCATATTGTTCATTGAATCACACCTTATGACTATCTAATAGTATTAATGTAAAACTCTGGATTAAATATTAATACTACTTTAACCTCAACCCGACTCGAATTATACATTTGTGATTTATCGAAATAATAAAGTTGTTATGATATTCTATCAAGTGTTATATTTAGAATGAATATTGTGAACAATAGTAAACATAATAGTTTTTATTGAACCAATAACATTGTAAGCACCTAAAAAAGTTTATTTATAATTTGTTCATAAAATATTTGGCAACTCCTGTAAAATACCGATACTAACAAGAAAACGATAAATACCAGAACAATTTCCTCCAAACATAGAAAACTGTTAATATTTTAAAGCTAAAAAAATAAAAGACCTAACCTTCCTTCAAATCCTTTTCTGGTAACAGCCCAAAAACAAGGGAAAGACACAATGCAAAACAAAATATAAGAAAAATTTTTAGAAAAATCAAAAAAAGGAGATCGGAGCAGAGGCCTAGGCGATCCCGTTACGTCACGATGAAACCAAGGGAGACACAGATACGCTGCGATTGGGCCAAGACAAAGAATTTACAGAATGGCCGAGGGGTATATTCGTCCTATAATAAAATAATCAGAGCTTAGCTGGCTCTTCTACTAACTTTGCTGCATTGGAGCATCACAATTACCCATTCACAATTAGCAACGTTCCCTAGACAAAGCCGCCTAATTAATTAACTATCTCCTTCTCACTGGCTCTTTATTGTTTTCTCCGTTAATTAAAATTGAAAATAAATAAAATGGTGCTCGTAGTAATACATAGAGCGATACGCACCCTCTCTCTCTTCTCCACCCTTTCTCTCTCTCTCTCTCTCTGAATCCACCCACTTCCCCAAAAAAACGCAAAGAGTACTAAAAACACAAAAGAGAAAAGGAAAGCGAAAGCAAGAGCAACAACAACACCAACGCAACCAAATACATAAACCAAAAGCAAATTCTAGAGATAGAAAGAGAAAGGGAGAGCCACCACACCCCTCTTCTCTCCGCTCAACATTCAGCAAAAAGGGGAGAGTGTTACAACGGTGCCGGTAATGCGTTTGCGGTCGCTGGCCGGAAAATGCATTGATTCCGTTTCGTAACCACCTTCCGCAAAATGAAGTCTGATATAGAAAAAGAGCCGTACAAGCCTTCAGCGGCGGCAGTTTCCGCCAGCCGGAGCCGGTCACAGGGCGGGACACGAAGGGTGACTCCCACCAGCCTCGTCATCGAGCCCGATTCCGCCGTGGAGAGGCTCTTACCGAACGGCGATTTATACACTGGAAACTTCTCCGGCAACGCGCCGAGCGGATCCGGGAAGTACCTGTGGACCGACGGGTGCATGTACGAAGGAGAATGGAAGAGAGGCAAGGCCTCCGGCAAAGGAAAATTCTCGTGGCCTTCCGGAGCCACCTACGAAGGGGAATTCAAGTCGGGTCGGATGGAAGGGTTCGGCACCTTCACCGGATCCGACGGCGACACCTACCGCGGTTCGTGGAGCTCCGACAAGAAGCACGGGTACGGGCAGAAGCGGTACGCGAACGCGGACTTCTACGAAGGGTCGTGGAAGCGGAACGTTCAGGACGGGCAGGGCAGGTACGTGTGGAGGAACGGCAACGAGTACGTCGGGGAGTGGAAGAACGGCGTGATTTCCGGGAGGGGGACGTTGATATGGTCTAACGGTAACCGTTACGAGGGGCAGTGGGAGAACGGTGTTCCCAAGGGGCAAGGGGTTTTCACGTGGCCCGATGGGAGCTGCTACGTTGGGTGCTGGAGCAGGGACCTTAAGATGCACCAGCTTAATGGGACCTTCTACCCTGGGAATAATGGGAAGGAGCGGTGCCTGAAGGGGCCGTTCTGGGGGGATAACTTCACCATAACAATGAGGAAGAGGTCGTCGGTGGAAGGTGGCAGAGGCAGCAGCGTCGCCGGGAAGATTTGTATTTGGGAATCGGACGGTGAAGCCGGTGATATCACGTGTGATATTATCGATAATGTGTCCATGTTGTATCACGATGGCACCGGGTCGGATCGTGAGGATGTTAATGTTAATGTTAAGAAGTTTCAGAGGAACCCTTGTTGTTTCTCCAAGGAGGTGAAGAGGCCCGGGGAAACTATATCAAAGGGGCATAAGAATTATGATTTGATGCTTAATCTGCAACTGGGCATAAGGTAAGTAAAAAGGTGGGATTTTTCTTTTTTTATTGTTTAATCTTAGTTTCTGAAATAATATTCAATGCTTTCTGGTAGGTACTCTGTTGGGAAGGAAGCTTCCATATCGAGAGCTCTGAAATCGAGTGATTTTGATCCGAAGGAGAAGTTCTGGACGAGGTTTCCACCTGAAGGATCCAAGACAACGCCGCCACATCAGTCCGTTGAGTTCCGCTGGAAGGATTATTGCCCTATGGTTTTTAGGTATATATCTTCCCTCCCCGCCCCCCCCCCTCTTCTCTTTTTTTTTTTATAGATATTTTACCCTTTTATGTGCCCCCTGCTTTGTTGTTGTTGACTGGATTGTGTTTTTGTGGTTCAGGCAATTGAGGAAGCTGTTTCAGGTGGATCCTGCGGATTACATGCTGGCTATATGTGGGAATGATGCCCTCAGGGAGCTTTCCTCTCCGGGGAAAAGTGGAAGCTACTTTTATTTGACCCAAGATGACAGATTTATGATCAAGACAGTGAAGAAATCCGAAGTCAAGGTTAGATAGATACCTGTGCTGTAGACTTATAGCGTTGTCTCTTGTTGAATTTGCAAACTTCTTCTCATATGCCCATTCACAATAGGTTGTGGAAATTAAGTTCCCCAGCTTGCTTCCACTAATCATATGCACTGGTCACTGGCCAAATAGACTTATGTCTCTGTTGCCTTGTTGCTACTCCAATGCAGTAGGTAGTTAGATTCCTTTCATAATACACACAGTTGGGTTTTTGGTGGAGAGACTTCTACCCTTATAGTGTAGGAACTAATGTATTACATGATCAAATTAATCAGTGATTTTTTTGTTATATAATCGATCCCTGAATTTAGAAATCTCTGGCTTGGTGGACATCTATGTTGATACTTGACTTTTGTGGCTAACTTATAGGTGCTTCTTCGGATGCTTCGAAGTTATTACCAACATGTTTCTCAATATGAGAATTCACTCGTGACGAAATTCTATGGGGTACACTGTGTCAAACCAATTGGAGGCCAAAAGGTATGTCTTCATAGATATATTGTCGCTGTTTTAAGGGGTTGATCCATGCATCTCAGCTCCTGAGAATTTATTGTTAATGAAATCCACAGACCCGGTTCATTGTGATGGGGAATCTTTTCTGCTCGGAGTATCCCATCCATAGACGATTTGACTTGAAAGGATCCTCACATGGTCGTACAACCGATAAGTCTGAGGAGGAGATTGATGAAACTACCACCCTCAAGGACTTGGATCTCAATTTTGTGTTCCGTCTACAAAGAAATTGGTTCCGGGGTCTTGTCAAGTAAGTTGTTGAGCATGTCCTATCTAAAATTCTCTGGGCTGCCACTTGGCAGTGAAAAAATATACAACTCTGTTGATTTAATCTTGTCTTGATATTATGTCCAGACAAATTGAGCGGGATTGTGAGTTCTTGGAAGCTGAAGGGATAATGGATTACAGTCTTTTGGTTGGCCTTCATTTCCGTGATGATAATACGTATGACAAAATGGGACTGTCACCATTTGTTTTGCGCACTGGTATTGATTCATTTTTCTCCTCATTGCACACAGAAGATAAGGTTTATGTAATTGTAAAAGTGATAAAAATTATTCTGTTGCTGAACCTTTTAGGCAAGCAAGATTCTTATCAGAGTGAAAAGTTCATGCGTGGTTATCGGTTCCTTGAAGCAGAGCTACAGGATAGGGATCGAGTTAAATCTGGCCGGTATGTTGAAATTTGTCCCAGTTCCTTTAAAAATATTTTAAGTCGATAGAACTTTTTGGTTGTTTTAAGTCCTGCATCCATAGTCTAAGTGGATGGCACTAGGAATTCCCTGAATCAGTTTTAGTTCCCTGTAAAGACCAAAGAAAAGGTACATGTATTTAGTGGACATTGCCATCCTAATGAAAAAATTTAGGTGTGTCGCCGTCTCTTAAAAGCCTAAGATTGTTGTAGACATGTATATGCATGCTATAGTTGAGTTCTGATTTTTTTATGGCATTCCAGATGCCTAGTGTTTCCAATTGTTGAAAATTGATGACTTTCACACTAATAATTCAAAGTAGTTTGAATTATCTAGGCAGGTACGTGGCCATAGTGTGGCAGACTGTGGGGGCACAGGTTGTGGTCCTGATTTCTTTGGAAAGAACTTGAGAGTTCTTATTTTACTTTTGGCCTGGAAAGAGTCAATGGTGATTGTTTCTCCTGGGATGATTTTCCTCTGCATTTATGTTCTTTCTGCCTTGTCAAATTTTCATTAGGATGCATTTTTTTTGGGGTGGAAGGGAGCTAATAATATTTGCAAAATTTTTATGATGTATTAATTAGTGTTTCTACTTGTTTCAGGAAATCATTGATTAGGTTAGGAGCCAATATGCCTGCAAGAGCAGAGCGCATGGCACGGAGGAGTGATTTTGATCACTACACGACTGTTGGAATCAGCCATTTGACCCCTTATCGCAGTGGCGAGACCTACGATGTTGTTCTATATTTTGGGATTATTGACATCTTGCAAGACTATGATATCAGCAAGAAGCTGGAGCATGCATACAAGTCTTGGCAGGTCGACTCTTCTTCAATCTCAGCTGTCGATCCAAAGCTCTACTCCAAGAGGTTCCGTGATTTCGTGGGTAGAATATTCATAGAAGACAGGTAGCAATGAGTGAAAAATGAGGCTGAAATGTTGTCATGATGGTTAAATGCGCCTGATGCATCTGAATACCCTGGAAAAACAGCTGCAGATTGAATCCCTTGTTGGAGCTAGGCGCATGCTATTGACTGATTGGTTAATAGGCCACTGTGTTTGTGGCTTATATGAGTGAGGGGGCTCGCCAGAATTCAGATTCAGGTTGTTTTTGTGGCTAATTTTTAGAATACGGCCATTTTGAGGGTGTATTGAAGGCAGGCAGGGAGATCTTTGTACATGGAAGATCGAGGAAATGATCTCTTTTTTTTTTTTTTTTTAGGTCTCTCTTTTTTCCCCCCTTGCGGGTGGATGTGGGGCTTGTGGAATTTTTTTGTGGTCACAAAGTAGGGTATGAATATGATGTGAAAAAAGATAGGGAAATGTTTCCCGGAGATTAGATTCAAAACGCGTGAATAGTTAGTAATAAAGGAAGTGTACAGTTCTCATAGAAAGGATGGCTATTAGAATTTTTTCCCTTTTTTTTGGGGGGGGGTTGGTGTTTAACTTCGATACTCATGCTTAGTTTGTGATATTTTGGAGACAAGGTTGTGAAGTGGAGGGCCAATGGTTCTTTGTGATCTCTCTTCACACAACACATGTCTCTTTCTTTTGAATATAAATAAATGTGGCTCAATACGGTTTGAAGAACATTTAAATTAGGGGGGTCGTTGGCTTAGCTTTTGCAGTGAAAGCGAGGGTGTTGGGTTGCAAGGCATGAAAAGCAGAGAAAGCACGAGAAAGATTCGCTAGCGTTTCTTGTTTTTCCTCTCTTTACTTTCTCACGCTTCTCACTGTTCGTATTTGTACAACTCTTAAATCTTACTACAATGTTGACTCCCTTGTTTTAAAAATATTTTTGGCTTTATGGAGAAAATAAAAAGTACTTATCAGTACTAACCTGGATCCTCGTCCGATTGCTTAAAATCAAGCCATTAATCCTGCTCGCGGCAATCGTTCATTTGTTGATATAAGTGAAACTGTTATTCATTTTTATGAGGGATGAGATTGAGTAACAAATGTTATGTCATGTCAATCGCTGTCGGACTCGTGTAAAGATGCGTCTGAAAAATCTGAACGTTGTTTGAAATTCACTGCAGAGGTCAAAGTCAGTGGCATACGAATATTATGCTTTTCTTATTGTATAGATTTGTTACCCAATATAGTTAAAGATAAAAAATACGACACCAAAAAATATTATTTAAATAATTCATATATAAAAAGCTTAAAACAAATACTAATTTTCTTCCATTTTTCGAACCGACACTTGTTAAATATAATAAGAAGGAACACAAAACATTATTAGAGAAGTTGAGTTGGCCTGGGGATTAGAATGGGTTGGAGTAGGAGCCTGTTCTTTTTTCTCTAATTTCCGTATCAGTATTTATTAATAATATAATGACTTACCTGTAGGGTACATAGGGTGTAGGGCTAAGCACTGGTTCTTTAGTTTTGACGTTGTTCTCTTTTTAGGAGGTTCTATTGTCTGCTTGCTAAGACAGGAAGCAATCGGTCTACGCGACGTCACTGCTAGTGGTGGTGGGCCAACTCCCATTTGTTCCTCTCTCCCTCTCTTCCAGGTTGGAAGCTGACGATGATTTCAAAGCTGTCTTTTCCCTCACAAATCAAAATCACAATTCGCAAATTAACCCACCCTCCAGCTACAACCTTACCTGTCTATCAAAATCCTCTTATTCTTGGGGCTTTAATAAATTCTATAGCTTCAATTAAATTATCAATAGGATAGTAGGCTCGGAATGAAATTCATAATAAAATATATGTCAAATTGGTCAGTACAAAACAATTCATCGGAAGATGGGCAGCATGTGTTGGATTAATGCACCCCTTGACCGTCCACTTCCAGAACATCAAACGTGAGTATTACAAACGAGCACAAGGCAACACCAATCCCATCCAATTTAATATCCGTACAACAACAGATCCGGAATTGGCTTCTCCGTATTTTCTAGGAATTGCCTTCGCACTTTTGCCTCAGCACTAGACTCAGGAGCAATGCTTTTTCCATGTGCACTTCAAACCTCTTCCATTCCCACCAGCTCATTTAATGATTACTTTATTACTGCCAAAAGAAAGGGGTTTTTAGTCAAATAATCACTACATCGAAGTATCCCCTTTAAATTAATCTGCATCCGCATTGATTCATACTTAAAAAGCGAGCATTCATCTCGATTTATGTTCACTTAGTGATGGAGCAAATCGGTTTCTTAATCTCTAACAATGATGGGTGCCTTAAGCCCTTTTAGTTAACTCCAATAATAATAATATAACATTTGATTTCAACTTTCAATTCAACGGCATTCATTTACAATGTCATTTACAAGTTTTCTTACTTCCGAATAGTATTGATGTTGGAGAATAAGGCCACATTTCATTACATGAGGAGCACATAATTCTTTACCACAAAATTTACTTAAAGTAATCCAGACCTTCTATAAAATTGTCATGGTTAGCAATGTTCAAGCTACGTCTTATCACGCCTTTCTTAAGGCAAACCATATATAACAATATAATAATGCAAGTTATAATCGGCCTGTATCAGATTCCATACCTTTGAAATTTTTATTTTAGAGTCAAACATAAGTGCTGACCGAGGCAAATAAAATGGATCTGGGTGATGGCGCGTGGAACAAAACCAAATGCAGCATAAATAATCAATCATTATGTCCAAATGCTTCGATAATATAGTAATCTGAAAGAGATACGAAACGTATCTTATTTGGTTCATGCTATGATGATTCGGTCAATTTGGAACCGACGATCAAAATGCAGCATTTTCCTGACAACCAAACTATAGAAAGGAAGAGAAGTGAGGGAAGAAAAAGGTTACATACAGCTAATATTCATGGCATATCTCCCATACCCTAGCCATAGCAATCCATTTCCTCTGATAAGGGGCACGTGAACTATGTGAGGCTAGCCTTGCGTGCATATATAATAGCACTTAGAGAAGGTAGGTGCACAAATACCTAATTAGCACGTATAATGTTATATATATACATACCAATTTTTCACATTTCTCATATGGTGTACATGAGAATTGTATATGATTAATGTTCGGAGACGTAACAAGAAGGAAATGATGGACTACGACTATTCCGCCTCATTCCCGTTTGTACAGGATTATTTATGTTGTACAATAGTCAAACAACCCTATTATATCAAAAGCTTATACTGGAATTGCATCACAACACATTTCAGATGATGGTTTTCCATAGGTGATTTTGGTGAACAAAAGGCTCTGACTTTCGCGCATTTCCTAAAAACATATTACTTTTTCTAAACTAGTGACGGTGTGCAATATTATTTACCTTCTTTTATGGTCTACTGAATAGATTAGCCTCAACTCCCTATAAGTTATAATCACACCAAATAAAAAACATATTCATATACACTACTTGAATGGAAACCTTTGGATTATATTTTTAATTTAATATATGCATTAATTATCATTCTTTATCTTTTCACAACAATCCGAAGAATGAAGGAGAGCGAACATTGAAATCTGTCATATGAACAGGGCTTTAATTTTACCTTCACGACCATACGGACCAAGTCATAACTTAAGACCTATGGCCTTGGATTCTACTATCAATGTGGTGCTATGAAAATTGGAAGTTGCACAGCAACCTCTATAAAAGTAAGCAAGGTGAGTCAACATGTTGTCCTACAGCAGCCAACTGCTTCTTGTTCATTTAATGATATGCATCAATATTCAGTCATTCCTCAAAATACCTAACCATAACTGCGAGCATTAATATGTTCAAAGATAGGACAATGTGGCCTGTACAAAGAAACGGAAAAAAAAGAGGCCCTCACAACGTTCTCAACAATACATCACTAAAAATTTTCCTCCGTGTGGATGTTTATCACGTAATTGTTGTGAGGAGTCTATATTTATATGTTTCGTTCTGTCTATCTCTACCACTTTTCCTTCATATTAGGGTTTGTCTATGATGCACCTCATAAAGTGAGGTGCATCACACACCTTATATGATTGATGGTCAGATGTGAGGGTGCACCAATACACCTTATGAAATTAATGGTCAGATATAAAGGTGTATTAGTGCATCCTCATATCTGACCATCAATCATACAAGGCGCGTGATGCACCTCTCAAACATAGCATTCGCCTTCATATTAAGGTATACACGGATGTGTACAAGGTTTTAAGCCAGTAGCAACAGTAATCTACGGATCAGTACTGCGACTGATAGAGAGGCCAATAAATTTAATTTTAGCACGCGTTCAATTTACATTTGTCACCACCGATGAATTATGGATACGTACAGTACCCGGCTTCATTATTATTGGAGGTATAAGGTAGATATGTCTACCTTCCACATATAGCCCAGCTTTACAGCAACCATATCACAGCTAAAAAGTGAGGAGCAGTAGCATTCCCAATGTATACAGTCACATTTTCATTCAAACTTTCGTCCCCTAGTGCACTTTCGGTTGAACAAGTCCAAACCAGTAACATTCAAACCCTCTTTTTTAAGTTTACATTTTTATTAATTGTCCCTTGCAAAAGGTGGCTTCCTTCAATATATGGATTTTTCATTTTTCGGGTGATAATCTTATCTGTGGATTTTATTACCCGTCCCGTATGTTTCGGCTTCTATGAATGAGGCGTCTATATACACGGTAGTGTCGAGCATGTTAGCATGTGAAGCACATTGGAGTATGACGGAAATATTCGATGATGACGCCTAAATTATCTGGATGAAGATCAAACTCACACATTCGCATACTCCAAGCATACGTGCATGCCTAATCCCTCTAGAAATAAAACCACAGAATGGGTATATGCCCCCTGACAAGCATAAACTGATCGTTTTGGTCCCCGTTTACATTTGTCACCACCGCGAATGCATGAATCTCTCCCAAATTCACGATTTTGTATCAAATACATACGAAGTCCATGAACGTGTCAATTTGTTATTGCATGCATGTATGAGTGACAGGCTAAAAAACTACCTGTTTTCCCATTTTTAAAACTTGACCTTTACGCTTAGGATTTGGTCTACAATTATAAGGATATGGTTAATGTTTTCAAGGAAAATATTACTCGTACATAGCTTTAGACATTTCTTTGGATATCCGGAGATTGATGGCAAAATAATTGGGGATTTTTTTTTTGTTTTTTGTTTTTCTTTTTGTTTGTTGTGAATGTGATAAGATAATCAATAATATATAAAAATATATAAAAACTTCTTTTATTAAATTCATATTTTATGTAAATAAAATTCATAATTATTAACATATACTCCTGCATATTTTTTTCTAAATAGATTCATTACTTACATATTTAAAATTTTTATTTTTATTTTATATATATTTCATAGATGTTCAAAAGGGTGTCTACCGCTACTATGATATAAAAGTATTCGTGTTTTGACACATGTCGAGTATGAATAAAGAGAACACATGATTTTTTTTTTCTCATAATTTTTTTTTAATTGGGGGCAATCATATTCAAAATATAGTGTAGGCACCTCCTCCAATTAGAATTCTATCTAAAGTTCATCACATTGTGGAGAGCTATCCTTTTTCATTAGACTGAATCTTTGTTTATAGATTACTTTTGTTTTTTTTTTGTATCTAAGAACACATGATAATCCTACATTACTATACTATAAATAAATCACGACTGTAATGGACTTAATTAACTATTTGCATTTAAATTTTTAATTCTAATTAGTTAAATTGAAGTTTATTTTGCATTGATGTCTGAATTTTATTTACGAAATTCAAAAGATGATAATTTTTTTTTTGATATACAAATGATGATAAATCTTTAAATATATGTGCGTTCCGTTGAATAACATGTACATTAATTAGGAATACCATATGGGCGTCATCCGAAATGCTTGGATTCATGTCACACCGCACCATGAACATAACGAGGAAATATTTATTTTGATTGGAATAATTATGTTCCTAGAAAGCCCCCCGTCACGATCTTCCTCACTGAATCAGTGAATCCGCCAATATCTTCTCCTGAACGGAATAATAATTTTAAGGCCCCACTCTCAATATGTTGCTCCTATTAATTTGTGGGTGATTTTTATTTTTTTTTGGTAAGAAAAACACGTTTGCGGATTGATTTTATTAGTACTAGTAGTTTATTAGGAAGATTTAGGAACCGTTTGGTTTAGCATTGGGGGAGGTCAAAAATCTTTTTATTAGCACGAAAATAAAAATATATAACAACTAATATATTTGGATTTGTAAATGATATTTTTTAAACTTATTTTTAGAACTTCAGAAGGCCTTTTGAGAAGAAATTTTATTGTTACTCTCACTTCAATAACCAAAAATAATTTTACTTTATCCTATCCAAATAAAATTATTATCTTAAACTTACTTTTGACATATTCAAATAAAAAAAATTATTTTTTTAAAAATAATTTCTCTAAAAATAATTCTTCCAAAAATTAAATCAAATATACCATTAATTGTTCCCTGGCCTGGAAAGTACACCAACCAATTTTAGGTATGATTTAATAGTATTATATGAAGTGGTGCTCTAGCTTATAAAAAATATAAGCTATTTTTTTGTTTAATAAATAAAAAAATTGGGATGTTTTGCTCCTAACTTTCAAAAGTCAGGAGTGCTCTTGGGAGTTTTGTGATATATTTTTTACAGCTGACTTGTACTTTCTAGAGTTTAAAAGACTAATATAACATTGCTTTTTTTAATAACATTAAAAATAAAAATTATTTTTTTTAGTATTTATGTTTATTATAGTTATTTTAGATTTTAATAGCAACTTTATCAAACATTGTTATTGTAACTTTTGCTTATTGAAAATAACTTTTATATTATTTTACCAAACAACTTATACTTATTATGCATTGGAGATTGCTTGGTCTTTGGATCTTCGGAGGATTATTATTGAGCTGAATTCCAAGGCTATGGTGTCTTTGATATGTAAGCCTAGGGATAAGAATCATTCATATTTGAATCTAATTGGCATAATCCATAAGCTTCTTAGCCGGGCTTGAAAGGTGCAGATTATTCGTACGTATCTGGAGGGAAACAAAGCTGCAAATTTAATGGCCTCTAGAGGGCACTCCCTTCCTCATGGTTTGACTGTCTTTTGTGATCCCTCTATAGACCTATGTGTTGTTTTATCAGAGAATGACCTTGGTGTTGCTTTGTCTAGGATGGTTGTTTAGTATTTTGTTTTGTTTGGGCTTTTGCCTCATTTTACTACCAATTTTTTTTTTATCAAACAGTATTATTATAGTTTTTTTTTATAGTAATTTTTAGAGAATTTAGAGACTTCAACAACTCTAAAAAAGTTACAATAATACTAAACCAAACCTTAATATAATTTTTTTTTATGTTATACAATTTATCATATTCTCATCAAGTTAATTTAAGTTCACGTACATTTTATATGTCGTGTAATTATTTTATTATTATTTAATGATATATTAATTTCTTATATTGTATATGTGTAAAATTGTCTTTTCAATAATTTAATACCACCTTTGGTCTACTTTATTTGTCATTTTAAAGAAAAATTCTTAGTTTATTTTATTTGTCATTCTTACACATAAATAAAGTATTTATTATTAAATTTTCAACTTTAACCTTTACACAATTCTAAACATACCATTAATTGAAAAAAAGTAGTGTGAGATTAATTAATAGAATAAATTAACTAGATATTAAAAATTAAATAAGGACACTTTAGTAAACTTATTTCATAGTCAAGCTTTGATTTTGAGTTCTTTAATAAAGTGGCACTTACCATTTGCTTGATTGAGGAGAAAATGGAGACAAAGAAAATGAGAGAAAGGAAATAAGAGAATTTTGAAATTTTCTCTTGCTTGAATGTAGAAAGTAAATAGGGAGGGAAGAAAAAATTGGTTTAGAGCCCACAAAAAAAAATTTTCTCTTCACTCTTGTGAGAAAACTAGAGAGATGAAGTTTTATTTAAAATGACAATCTTAACACCATTTATTGCTCCACACTATTCAATTGTAATAAGGATAAAAAAGGGCAATTAATATGGTTTTTTTTCTCATTTTCTGTCCAATTAATTAAGAGAGAGAAATATTTCTCATTTTCTTTTTTTTTTATATTCTCTTCATCTGAATAAGAGGAGAGAAAAAAAAAACCTCCTTTCTCTATATTTTTTTTTCTTCTTCAATTTCTCTCTTCATCCAAGTAATGGGTTAAAGTGGTCCGAAGATAGTAACATAAAACTAAACTTAGATACATATTAATTTCAAGCCGTTGGTGGTTCGGACTTAGGAGCAATCAGTTGGGAGTTGGGTAAAAACAGTGAGCAAAAGGAAGAGGAGCCTCGTAGTCTATTTAGTACGACAAAATGAGAGTGATAAGAGCTTTGAGTTGTGCGAGCTTATCAATTAATGCATTGCTGCCCCGGCCTGCAAAGTAAAGCCATTTATTGGGTGGCCGCCACATCTCGGTAAAAAGGCGTAAATGTATAGCTAAATGAGTAGTGATTGTGCTACATAGTTCGTGAATACGTTGGTGATTTGTAGTAATTCGCAACAATGCTTTTTCGAAGAGATACAACTTAGCATTAGCTTTTCAAAATTCTTTGACGTTATTCAGGAACGTAATTCTCCCGCCAGCGAATTTTGGTCCAAAACGATGTCAAAGCACATTACAATTAAAAACACACAATGGTCCCATCCATGACCCCGAGAAAAACACACACACAAAGGCTAATTATAAGAAGTTCATGAATATATAAAAGATGGCTGTCCTAATCTGAACAGATAAGGGTTGGCTAATGGTCTTTACAAGACTAATCTCAAGCCAAAACATGAGGTTCCAATAGAGGGGACACTATTCCCCAACTCAATGATTTATTTACCTGCCTCCATTTTGATATTGGATGCGATTGAAATTAGTGTGGAAGACTGAGCCCCTACACGGCTCCAACCTTTGTACAAACAATTCAATAATAAAAGCCTTCATTGTATATGATGTCTAATGTTTCAGAAAAGGCTTCATGTAGAACACTATGATGATCAGGCTGTTTGTTCAGGATAGCAAATTTGGCAAACATAGCTCCCAAACTCTTTGACGCGCACTTTTCTTCTCTGAAAAATATTGTAGGATAAAATTTCATATCTTAATAATATCCTAGATTAAGATAATGATTTTAAAACATTAATAAACCAAATAATAATACATCTTGATTTAGTGCACTATCTTCTAGAAATTCTTAAAGTATACATAGTATGAACCAAGATCTTCATCTTCTTTTCCCTTAATTACTCAATAGAAAAGTGAGAATAAATATAAGATGTAATTAATCACGATAATGATAATCATCATCAATTATCCGTAGAAATGACATATTTATAAACGAATAGAAGAGCAGGCGTAACTTTTCATGAAGAATTATATTAATTCAACCTCATATATAAATCTAAGATGATGATCTCTACTCATCACATTTTTTTGTTTTGGTCAGACTACTCGTCAAATTAGTCCTACGTATAATTTAAATAGACTAATGTTGTGGGCTTTGGGCTTAAACCTCACAACCCAATAAATATGAAATTTCAATATATTTTATTATAACATATTAACATAGATTTCAAAAAGTTTTTAAATTTCCATTGAACTATTTTTAATAAATAAAGTAATTAATAGAAGTCTAACAATATACGAAAGTTTGCTTCTTTCTCTTTCTCTTCGGTGGCTACGATGCCTATACAACACCGCCCTGTCCAGCAGTGCTTAATTTCGCACTTTCTAACGCCAATGAATAAGAATCAACGATTCAATACAGTGATAATAATCAGTCTTTGGTACCAAGAAGCTATTATAGAAGTGCTAAGTAGTTTGATCCCTTGCAAAGATGAAGACATGAATTCGAATTTCGAAAATTACACTTGTTGTGAGGGGAAGTAACTGTAATTGCGAGAGGAATGTCTCTTATAATTTTTTAATCAAAAAGGAAAAATAATTAGCCTTTGGCTGATGTCACTGTGACAACTTGTATAATTTAGGTACATTTTGACATTGATTCGAAAAGGAGAACAAATTTCTGACGGAAATTCCCAGCCCCAGCAAAGGAATCCTTCTGTATATGGTGGTGTATACTATAGGCAAACAGTAGTTGACAAATTGGAATAGGAGGGTAAGGGAAAGCAATTAGAAGGTGGATTTTTTTATGGTTTAATTCGCGTGAAAGGTAAGGCAAGTAGGACATAGATAATGTTCCATACACGTCTGGCCCTGCCATTTGTTTTTGTAGGTGGAGTGGAATCCTTATCAAGATTTGATATGATGTTGTTCTTAGCGCCCTACCACATGAATGCTAATCAAGTAGAATCTCACATCTTAAAAGGCATAGCTCATATAAAATTCACATAATAGGAATCTATAATTTATGTTCTCATAAGTCACAAATGACATGCGCATCCTGAGAATTGAGAAATTCCCACATTGATCAAATCGTGGAGATATTTTATTTTATAAAATTCTGTAAAGGTTTTGTCGGGTAAAACGGATATGAAATTGAAATTATGTGAAATGTTAATTCAAAAGAAAATTTATGGATTAAAAAGTTCATTGTGCTCTATACCCAAGGCCGACCTACCTTGGATATATTATTTGGACTTCTGATCATGTATTGCTGATGACTCCCTAAACTCCAATATTGGTTATATGGGAGCTCATTTTCATTTGAAAATAATAGGTAGAAAATAATGAATATTCTTTGCTAGTATTATATGTGTCTGGTTCGGCAACTGGACTCAAAACTAAATGAATGCTACAATCCAGAAAATCTCTCTCTTTTTTTCTGGGTTGGGCTGGGGGAAGGGGGTTATTGATCTTTGACAAATATGATTATATATAAAGTGAAGTACGGATTTGTTTTTGCATTAGTTGAGATCCCTTCTGCGATATCATTATCGATCCAGAAAGAGGACCCCCCTTCATCAAAATGTACTCCATAGAATAAGAAAACAGATGCACTTAAAAGTAGACAAGGAATGTCATCAATGAGGTCTCTCAATCTGAGTACAAAGGAACCCCACTTTGAGACATCAATAGTTTTGATTTAATGTCAACCAAGATAATAATTGACACATTATCCACACCCTCTCGTGGGATGTTTGGTGCATGCTCAAGTGTTGTTGGGTCTAATAGATGTCCTAATTCTTAAATGTGTGATCATGCTGGACTTTGGGACATAAAAGGGATCAAATCAAATATCACTTCGATAATAACGCATCATATAATTGCAACTATTGCTAGGTTTGAAGCCTCGGAGGCACGTTGCCTGGGTCCTTGGAGTAGCTGATAGCAATGGGCTGAAAGTGAGTTGTGAGCCACTTGAGACTTGACGCTTGTTTCAATTTTTGTTTCTATTTGTTTTTTTAATCGTAACTTTGTTTTGGTTAACAACAACGACAACTCACAAATGGGTTCAAGCCACATGCAGGGCCTCCGTATACTGTTACCGATTTTGGACCTCAATTGGCACTGTCGGAGAGTTTTGGCCCAATATTATGATACAATATGGATATGGGAATACATGAATGTTTAAAATTATATGATATAATAAAGATATAGTATAGTATATAAAACTAATATGAAATAAACCCCTCAGTATGGTTTAGTGATGAGAGATTGGAGTAGTATACATAAGATTAGGAATTTGAACTTTATTGCCATTGATGTACTAAAAAAAACAAGGATGAAATAAATATAAAAAATAAAATCTTAAATTAAAAGAAAGAAATAACTATTTTAATGTTAGCATAAATTATTGCAAACATAATAAAACACACTTATCAATTTGATTGCTATAAAATTTTCATTTCTATCAGTATAAAAATTAAAAAATTTAAAGAAAAAATTTGTAAAATATGATTACAGATATCTAAAAGTATTCTGTACGGATATGATTACTCTGTTGAAGTATTTGTGCTTCTTAGATCTGAACTAATTGTGCTTGTTGCATTGCATGAGTGAGGACAATATAGTATTTCTGTTTTTTTTTTTTGGGGGTGTTGGGGGCGGTCTACAAGACAGTATAGTATAATTGTGATATTACTCAATTTATCAAAATGCTGGTTTGGTTCAGATATTAAGATTCTCTCATGTTTTCTCTTGTTATGTTACAGGTGAGAAAGACACAAATTTTATCATGGTATTATCTATTATTATTTATATTGAGCTATCAATTTTATTTTTGTATCTTGATCCCTGATTTGGACCCTCTCCATTGGAAGCCCAACCCGTTTTACATTGATTGGGTTCCAGTGACCCCCACTATAAATTGAACAATTACAAGAAATACAAAAGCCTCGCCTGTTTCCTTTACTATTTGGTCTCTTATCTTTTCCCCTGTCTATCACCCTGCCAATTTGGTGACCCAAATCGACAAAGTCTAGGTTTTTTTTCTTTTAAACAAACGGATTGAATATTACGTGTAGGACAATTGTCGAAGACAACGTCCAAAACCAGAAAAAATCATAGAAAAAGGTCTCTCTGATTCAATAGTGTATGAATATAGAAATGGGCCTTCGATTTGGACACCCAGTAGTAGTGGGACAAAATAGTTAACGTTCTAGACGAAACGTGATGTCATGTACCATAGCAACTAGACTGACCCAAAATGTAATACATATAGTGGTAGATCACGCAAGCCAAGCCTTTGGTATTTGGTGGTTCTATGATATATCGTGTGTTTGTCTGAGTTTTTTTTTAGTGCAAAAATTTTCTTTTTTTATCAAAAAATAAGTTTTTATATATTTGGATAATTTTTTAAAAATAATTATAATTTAAAAAAAAAATTTAATTTTTTTGTAAAAACTTAAAAAAATAGCTTATAAAAAAATTAATTTTTATCTTTTTTAATTATATATAAATTTTAAATTTTAAAATTATTTTTTTAAAAAGTAAAAATAAATGCACTCTTAGTTAGGTCTTGATAGCAATAGTATCAATTTGGGTTGGCCTGACTGATTTAAACTACTCAGATGTAAGCCAAGCCAATACCACGACTGAAAAAAAAATTAAAAAAAAAAGGCCAAGCCAATGTAAAAGATAAATATAGTGTTAAATGTAAGTTAAACACCACTTGCTGATTTAACTTATATTTAACACTAAATATATAAGC
Organism: Pterocarpus macrocarpus; assembly: GCA_031439585.1. Lineage (NCBI taxonomy): Eukaryota > Viridiplantae > Streptophyta > Magnoliopsida > Fabales > Fabaceae > Pterocarpus > Pterocarpus macrocarpus. The sequence continues at coordinate 11,341,309 of CM062519.1, forward strand.
CAATATATGACGATTTAGGGATAGTGCTTAGGTAAAACTTTTCCTAAATGAATGACTCTAAAATTTGAATTCATGATATTGTAGATAAAGTTTGTTTGGATTGCATTCACTGTGACCAACCACTTTTAAATAAAATATGCATTAAATACTATCCTATATTATTCACAATTTATAATAGTAATAATTTTTTTAAAAAAAATACAATCACTATTTTACTTTTTAATATTTTATCAATCAAGTAAATACATTCTTATATTCATTTATATAATTAATTTCTTTACATATTTAAATTATGCGATTTATATTTTAATGGAATTTCTGTTATTTTATATGATCATTTTATATTTACTAATAAAAATTATATATACATTACATTAATAGTTAACTTTTGGAGAATTTAATGTAATTACCCTATTATATATGCTTCTTTTTAGTTCTCTATTTTTTTTATTTAGATTTTATAACATTCATTTTATAACTTAGTTTCTTAATTGGGCTTAATGCAACAATTTATGAACGACTTTTTCATGTATGCTTTGTTGTAATATTTTACCTTGGAGTTAATGAGGTTTGTTAAGATGGCAAGGATTGAAGTGCCTTTTTATTAGACTTAACTTTTTTGGTGAAGATATTTGACTTAACTTTGATAGCAGGAATTTATATATACTATATACCTAAATTTCTTTTTTTATGGGAATATACTATATACATAAATATACCGTTGGGACGAATCTGCCACCACAAAACAATATTCTTCCCAAAGGGGGTAAAAAAGGGTCACTAAGATAGTCAAGTGTCATCAATCTACGCTGCCAGAAGGGCATAGAGAAAGAGAAGGAAGTTTGTTTCGTGTTGTAAGAAAAGAGAAGTAGTACTAATATGTGCGAGCCTGTTACAAGCACCTTTTGCTCACACCAATTCTCATCCTCCGTCAGAAGTTCACAAATCCCAAAACAAAGTACGCAGAAAGCAAGGAGACGACAACAACGTTACTTCTAACCTCTTGGATTTTTCTGTCACCTTCGCAGGTACAGTTACCCGCTGCAAGTGGCAAACCCTATTGCTTCCCGATGTTTGCCGTCTACTACTCCCCCAACGCCATTTCTGAGCCCACTTTTCTTCTTCTTCACTTGTGTGTGCTTTTCTGGTCATAGACTCAGATCTCACCCATGTCTTCTCAATCAACAGAAAGTAAACCTGATACTATGTCCAATAAGAAGCCACTGAACCCGGACGCAACCCCATTTCAAATTCCACTACCTTCAACTAGAAACTACGATCCTTCGCCTCCTTCTTCGATCAGCAATGCTCAATTGGAACCCCAGGGGAGGGCGATCAAAGCTCCAACGCTGCCGGCACCATCAGAAGAAGCAGCACTAGCCTACAGTTATGATAACCAACTAGTGTTACTTCCTTATCCAACACAGCCTCATGCCTTGTTGGTGTTCCCAGATCACAATGGCACGTGGTATGCACAACCTTTTGCAGCTTATCATCCTGTTAGCATACCAGTTTGCACTTCAATTTCACAACAACATTCAATATATCAAAACTTTGATTTCCCCATGGATCGATCGGAGAGTGAAGAAAGTATAGATCATACTCATCATGGTTTTGATCATGAAAGGGGAGACGAAGAAATAGATGGATCTGTGGAAAATGAGAGGCAAGAGGCTAAGAATGACGCTGAGGCTAAAAGGGGTATTGATGTGGAATTAGAATGGAGGGCTAAGGCTAGGAAGAAGGGTGGCGGCGGCGATATTCCATTTCCTACAACTATGGAGGAAGCGGAGAGCTCTGGAACGACCACCTTAATGATTAGAAATGTCCCCAACTACTATCAGTAGGGCATCTTTTTCCCTTACATGATATGTTCCATCTCATGTTTTTTTTTTTTAATGGCTTTTGTCTCATGATTCATGCATTGGTTTGTGTGTGTCAAAATCATGAGAGAATGAAATATGAAATGTGTGTGTGATATGTTGGTGATTATGATCTCAGGTTCAAAGACTTACTTCCGATACTTGACGAACACTGTTGTGAACAGAACAGGAATGCTGATCGTGCTAATTGGTCCATGTTTGATTTTGTGTATTTGCCCATGGACTTCAGGTGAGAGCTGCTACTTCTTGATGAGCCAAGTCTGCTTGACTCAAGTTTCTTCTTTTCTATATGTTTAAGCATCTAAAATGTAATAATACATAACTTCGAGGAATATGGAGTACTTAATTAGAATATATTTTGGTAATTATTTTATATTATCTTATATTTCTTGATTTGTTTCATTGATTAGGGATAAGTAGTTTACAAGTTACCACGCACTATTCCTTTGCCATAGCTCGGAAGGCCATGCCTGCACTGTTTTTAAAATGTGCCTAAGTGATAAATTCTTAAATATTTTTAAGTGAGAGAAAAATTTTACTCCATTTTATTCATTATTTGACATCTCAATCATTTTATTAAAAATATATAAACATGAAAAAAATTAAAATAACAACTCACAAATTTAAACTATCAAATAATAAATGAAAGAAAGTAAAACTTTTCTCTTATTCTAAAGCATGTAAGAATTTCTTACATGAAACAACTCATCTTTATATCCGCCTACAACTTCCTTTGCCTTTTTTTTTTGCCCCCTTGATTGCCACCAGCTAGCTTTACTCCCTTGGGTTGTGGGGTTTTTCTACTGATTGGATCTAACATGTCTCTTTCTCTCCTAATGATCATTTGATATTCCTCCAATATAGTTCTTACCATAGGCAGTTCCAAAGCTCCTCCAAGGCCCCCTCTCAAATGTTCCTTCAGCATATTGTTAGAAAACAAGAGGGACCAACAAATATTGAGAAAATTTGCAATAATAATCTTAAAAGAAGAGCAACAATAATGAGATGACACCATATCTCAACCTGTCTTAAGGTTTTGGGTTGAAATGTGGGGTGAATCCATTATTGATAATTCTTTATAAATTTATTATTGATCTTCCTACTATTTTGAGTCCTACAAGATTTTAATACAAAAAATTCTTAGATACTTTCATATTATAATTTGATATTGTGCGTCGTCATTGTTTTATACTTTCGCTACACGTTTAATGAAATAAATGGGGTATATAAAATTATAAATGAGAGTAAATAAAAATTTCTCTTCTGGTACGTCAATGCTGGACCTTTGCACATTTCGCAGTCCATTGTTGATGTGTGCCTATACTCATTCTATTTTATCTGTTTTCTCAGGAAACATTCCAGAAAGGGTAGAGTGTCGAATCTGGGATACGCATTTGTCAATTTCACCACTGCAAGCGCTGCATTCAAGTTTTACGAGCAGTACCATGGAAATGGATGGGATGGCGAGGACAAGAGGCAGTGCAAGATCACCGCTGCTTATATTCAGGTCAGTTCTTATTTTATGGCCTGCCATGTTAGTTCAACAACATATACATGCAAACTCTACGCGCAGTAGCTTACTTAAATTTTGTTGATGAGACTTTGTTTCTTCGGTGGTGTTTATTTTTGGTATTGGTGGCGGTTGTTTCGTTCACTTCTATAGGGGAAAGAGGCTCTAGTGGATCAATTTTGCAACAAGGTTTATCGTTGCAAGAGCCCTGGTTTTCTACCCGTTGTTTTCTCGGAACCCCGCCACGGTTTCAATCGCGAAACGGAAGGAACTACGTTGGGAAAGTTTGTAGAGGGCCAGCCCAGAAAAACGTTAGCAAGCTGGGTTTCTCCCAAAACCAAGGAACCGAGGCCAACCTCTTCTTCCCCTCATCCCTCATCATCTTTACCTGAAACTGAGGACGAGCTTGAGCTTAGTGGAACAACATCGGAGAATGTATCTCGGGTTCAATCCCCAAACCCCTCCCCCAACGAAGAAAAAGAATCTTTACCTGAAACTTGATACTGGAGCTTTGTTTAGGGTTAATTTTTTAGGAACTATGTAATTATTGTGTATGTATAGTACATTAGTAACTCTTTCTCCTCAATTTTAGCTACGGAGATGTGACGATTGGGATATGAGTTGATTTGGACGTATAGGTTTGCTTCAAAAAATATAGTGATGGGATTGTTGTTTGATGCCATGATCGCGTCGTAGATTGTCTTTCTTTCTTTCTTTCTTTTTCCATGTGTTAAATTCTTGTAGACCATAACACAAAAAATTAAAAACTTTTCCAAAGTAAATTTCTTTTTGAAGTGATAAAATAAGAGTGAGTTTATTTTTATATTATTTTATGGGTTATTATTAAGATACACTTTTTAAATTTAAAAATAAATACATTTTTACTTTTTCACTTTATAATTAGAGATTTGTATCTAAATCTTCATGTGTTTACATTCTCTCCCCGGAATTCTTGTCAATATGCTACGGTCTGGGGTGAATTGGAGACATTGGTTTGGGACTTTCTCCTGCTTAACTAGAGTTTGTTGTGGATATTGATCGCCATCAGTTTGAATTTTCTCTAGTTTAATAGAACTTGTGTTAGTAATTCTATCCTTCTTCCTGAATAGCAAATATCGTGTTGGTTTACATGCTTTTATCTAGAGCAATGTATACACATAAGGCTTTTGAATAAATGCTAGAAACATATAACTATTATTTACATCTATTTAATTTTCACTATTGATGGTTTTTGAGTTCCACAATAACTAAAACACTTCTACACAATAAGACGTTGCCGCCGCAGATCTAGATTGTAATGGGATGTGCAATCTGCCGCATGTCACCAACATGACAAGTTGTTAAAGAGACCTTTTTATTATAGTCTTTCTTTCCTTTTTATTTATTTTTTTCTTCATTTTTATCACCAAAATCAAGTGCCATACTTTTCTATTTCTGTGCCAAATCTATTTTACAATATATGTGTAATTAGTTTTTTCCTTCAGGTCAATGGCCGACTATTTATTTATCCACGATTTTGATATTTTAATTTGTTATCCTCTTGCATTGATGGTATTTTTTTTAGCTGGTTGTTATCCTTTTCGTATGCGGCTTTCTAATGATTAAATTATCTCAATTAGATTATGTACTTTTGATTTTACATTAATGTGAGTCTGAAACTCGAATGTTGCGACATAAATAGCTTTGCATAAAAGTGATTAACTTCTAGAAACAGATCTATAACGAGATTTTAGAGCCATTGCCAACGAGTTCCTAACTCAAGTGTCATCAGCATTTGCCTCAATGGCAGAAGTAGAAAATTATCCTTTTAAAGGGACTCTAACGAGAGAGAGAGAGAGAGAGAGAGAGAGAAGGGGGGGATAACTCCAGATTTTGGGGGCCAGAGTTTTTCAAAAGTCATTTCGAGAAATGTAAAGGTTTAACTTCTAAGAAAAATTTGAAGATGAGTCATATCGCTCGCCGTCGTCTCTTCGTAGGTTTAATTTTCTGGCTTCTAGGACTTTTTTGTGTATATATTTCTATATATATATAGTGGAATCAATGTTACATAGATAGCTTTTATCATTTTTTTTGTTCCTGGTCGCTATATAGATAGAGTTTTTATTTTTTTTAGATCAGATATAGATTGGCTTGTTTGTTTTGTTTTTGGTCTGAAAATTTAATACAGAGAGAAGGAAACAACCGAGGTGCAAACAGAAGAGCCCAATACAAAGACAGAGAAGCCCAAGCCCTCAGCACCAAACAAACAACAAGAAAACAACAGACAGCCCAATAAGAGACTGGGCCCCTTGAGATATCCACCCCCTACGCACCCCCTTGACTCTTGAGCTATAGATAGCCTTGTTAAAAACCTTATTTGGTTTATGGACTGACATAGTTTCATGATCCATCTACGTGGCCCAGTCTGGTTAGGTTCAATAGGTTCGAGCATCTCCGGAGCCCAACAAAGCAACTGAGCCTTTCATGATCCAGTCTCTTTCAATATCAAATCATTAGTGACCCTTAAATTTATGAAGCAGTCATTTTGTCCCTTGGACTAATTAGCCTTATGATAAAAAACCACTGATGGAAAGACACAATTCATTTTACCAAATTCACACTGGCCGACCACCAGATAAAGCTAGAAATAGTTTATTTTATGTGTGTTTAGTTTGCCTATTTGACCATATCTTTTAAAAGATTAGGCCAAACATTTGAAAAAGTTTTGTCAAACTTTATAAAATGTTTGTATCAAATAAACAGACCAAACTTAGTGTATGTTTGGTTAACATTGCCAACAGAGAAAAAAAATGCTTCCCTAGTCAAAATCCTTAATTGCAATTCATGTTTTCTCGAAGGAAGTAGAGAGTCCCTTCCACTTAAATCGATTGTGCAAACTTTCCAAGCAGGCTCTACGTATTTGAAAAACAGACCAAACTTTAATCTATTGCCCCCCTCCCCCCCCAAAAAAATAAAAACACACACACACACACACACACAGAGAAAGAGTCTCCCTTAGTCAACGGGTTTCAAGTTTAACCTCCATTGAATCCCACACGAAGCTCGCTGACCCGCATAAAGGATGCCTTCATCTTCCCTTGGTCATCTCTTCCCCAATACTTGCCGGGTTTCTGCTTGAGAATTTTGACCCAAATTTTAATATTTATATTTTATTTTAAAGAATGATTCACGATCCAATATGCTGGCTTGTTTAGTTGTTGAATAGCTTTGCCAAATGCCAAGCATCCAACTAGGTCACAAAAAAGCCTGTATTGTTAAAATCACCAGTTCACCACTAGCTTTCCTCCCCCCAAAAAAATCAATTTCATAGGCGATTTACGATTTTAAGAAAAGATTGAGCACAATTGTACAGCTGATGGCACGAGAAGAAAGCAATTCAATAAGAATTTTGGGTGAAAACAAACTACACAGACCAGTTTATCATTGAAGAATAATCTAACAGCACTAGTGTTTATGTTCTCGGGTGAAGCTGCAGTGACTCACAGAAAGATGATAGCAGGCGTAAAAACTGCACCATTACTGATCCCAGCATAGGCATTGCTAAAAATCTAGGAGAACTTACAGACATTACAACTGAACTAACAACAGAGGGCAGCTACGCGAGTGGGACTCAGTTAATATTACTGATAACATTCCCGTGGGAAAAAAAATAAAAGGTTAGAACATGACTCGTTTAATGTTTGTCAAAGACTGAAGATTTAGTGACATTTGCCAAACTTCAGGGTTACTAGATTCGAACATCTTATACTAGCCTATCACAGTACCAGACCAAAGTCCACCAAAAATATTTTACGATTAAGCATACTGAACAACCAAAAAAAAGAACCAAGGAACCAAGTAATACATTAAACTCAATCCCACCCCGGCGGAACAGAAAGGAATAGTTACCAGATTAGATGTGAATTTGATCTTACGTTTGTCAAGAGGATCATATGACTAGAACTAAATTTTTAACATGACCAAGAAGTGGTTTCGCGGGATGCATTGCTAAGAAACTTTAGCTGGACTTCCAAAAAAGGAGAAATTACAACTGACTCAATTAAAACAATCGAATTGTAGTACACACTGATTTTTACACAAATCCCTGATTACTCAAAAGGGCATACTTCACTTTTACTTCTTCTTCTTGCCCGCAATGGCAACCTTCTTACCCTTCAAGGTCCTGCAATTGTTCTTGGTACGCTGTCCTCTGCAGGGAAGCCCCTGAATATGCCTTATCCCTCTGTAGCACTGAATCTCCTTCAGCCTCCTTATATTAAGCGCATTAAACCGCCTCTGAAGCTCCCCCAAAACAGATATAACATTGTTACACAAAGACTCATACAGAGAAAAAATAACAAACAGAAGGTGTGCAGGAGAAAGAGAAGTACCAGGTCGCCTTCAATCATGTATTTGGAGACTTCGTCCCTGAGAGTGATGAGTTCCTCCTCACTGAGGTCCTTAGTGATTTTGTTGTCCATGTTTATATCACACAGGACTTTGCGAGCTCTGCTCCTCCCAATTCCATGAATGTACTGAAGTGAACACTCAATTCGCTTGTTGTTTGGAATCTCTACACCCCCAACACGAACGCACTGGATGCTTAAACCATTAACCTGCATGCATACACCATACCCTGAAACCCAGAAACCTAATCATTGGAACTGAAATGAGTTAGAAAACAATGTTCGTTACCTTGGGAGGGTTGAGAACAGGAAACGAGACGGTTCTAGAAAGAGGTTTGGAATTGGAGATGACAGCTAGAGACGGAGCCACGGGCATTGCCAGCGTTTGTGCCATCTTCTGTTCTTTGCTGCCCAATCATCCCCCCCATCCCCCCATAGCCATAGCTTTATCCCTATCCCTTCCGAACCCGGTTGTTTGGATCCGAAAGCCCGTTTGAAAAACCGGGTCAAACCATTAACCCATATCAACATGCTTTTGGATCTGGGCTGCTTCATCTCATGGGCCCAGTTCAATTCCAGCGGCTAGCACATGGAACTATGGTACGGCCCAAAAGGAAACGAATGACATGGATCGATGATGTACTTGATCCAGAAACGAATAAAACATACCTGGAGTGTGATCAGTGGTAGTGTGGCTGCCTAGATGGGGGCTCCAGATAAGAAAAAAAAAAAAAAATCGATTGGGGCTGCAGATAATTCTTACACAAGCCACTAGTTAACGATTTTGTGCGACTTACGCATTTTTAATATCACGAGGCGATGTTCATGAGTACTCGGTGATCTTTAGGTTAGATTATGCTTTGTTTGGAAGGATGATAAGCGAAGAATGACAAGACAGGAAATGACAAGACATATTCAGAGAGAAAAAGTGAGGTGATAAGGTTTACTTTTATTGCTCGAATTTTCTTCATTAACTTTAATTATCACAAACTACAGCATTTTAATAATAAACTTTAAAACAAATTATCTGATTATCAATAGTAAAATAAATTGTAAAAATAATAAACAGTACACTAAGTAATATTGTTTGATATAAATACATCATATTGATTTTAATTAATGAATATAATACAAATGATAAAAAAAAATTATTGTGTTATTATATTTAATTAAATAATACATTTTATTTATACAATAATTTATTATTCTATTTTTTATTTTAATATTATTAAACAACTATTGTCATTTAGTATATATTCTTCTTTACTAATTATTGCATTTTATGAAAGAAAAAATTGTATATACATACTGATATTGGCATTCAAACAATATATTAGAGTAAGAGAAGGTATTTCAATATGCAATACTAATATAATATCTACTTAAGTTGATGATAAAATGAAATAAATTGTTGATAATACATCCAAATTTATAATAATACATGTAAGGGTTGAAAAAATAAATTAAAAATAACAATACTCGCTCCTTATATAAATGACATTGTTGATAAATATTACATATTTCATGTGATTGAAGATAAAATTAAACAATACATAGGCTTGTATAAAGGTGACAAAGCAACTAAAAATATAATTGAACAAGAGCTTATAAATCAAATAGAATTTTTAATATTTTAAATTGAATTCCTAATTAGACCATTGCTTACAACAAGAAAAATGAATGTTAATTATGCTCCTTAAGAACTAAATTTGATATTAGGAATTTATACTCTTAGAAGAGTAAATAATAGACTCAAAAATAATTACTTAAAACAATGCCCGTGAAAAAGTTCTTTTCTCATGAATAGTTTCGCCAAAAAAGAATTTAAAGCGACTTTTTGTTTTAAGAAAAAATAATTCCTAATGAAAGTGTACTATGCAATAGTAATAAACAAAAGTCTAGATTAATTATTGAATTATATGAGATTATATTTGCTAAAATGAATATTTTATCATAAATAATTATATTTTGCATTATCAAAAGTAATCTCAATAAAAGATTAAGAGTTTTTATAATTGAAAAGGATGAAAAATATAATAATTACATTAAAAAAAATTATGCAACGAATCATTCAATATAAACTTTCACAATATAATTATTTTTGAAGTTTTGATCTATTTTATTGTTTAGAATAATTAAAAAAATTTTATATTTTCTTATCATGTCTAATTTTTAAATGCTACCATAATTCTTTTAAAAAAATATTTTTATTAAAAGAATTTATAAAAAAATACAAATAAACTCGTCTGTGCACGAGAATTAGCTCTAGTATTATTGTAAAAGATCTGCAGATGTCTAAAATAGTAACTCCCAGACCCAAAATCATAAAAATAGTAAGAGAACGAACTATCTTTTGATGGTAGTGGAAGTTGCAACTTAACCATCATCACAAAATCAAAACTCATTTATGGCCTGTTTGGCATGCCTGATAGTATAAGGATTGATAATATACGGTCTGATTGTATAAGGCTTGATAAAATTTAATAATATGCAGTGTTTGGTATGTCACTGTATAAGATATTATATTATATATAATATAACAAAAAATTATAATAAATACAATTTTTGAATATTAAATTTAAAATTTAAAAATTAATGTAATTGTTTAAATATTTATTACAATTATTTTAGTTATTTTTATTATATATAAATATAATTTTATATTAAAAATTATTTATTTATTTTTAATATTTTTTCATAATTTAAAAAATATGAGTGAGTGAGAGAGAAAGAGAGAAAAAAATAATAATAAAGGAGTTTTTATACATCAAAATCCAAGTAAACCTAATATCGTATTCTTATATTTGATTGTAATTTTTATTATATATAATTAAATTTATATTAAATATTATTTATATATTTTATTAATAAACTTTTATTCTTATATTTTTATATTAGTTTGAATAGTTATTTTATAATTATTATTTTTAAATTATTTATTTATTACTAAATTTTTTATTAAATAATATTATTTTTTGTTTATATAGTTTTAATTTTTTATTATTTATTTAATAATTATTTTTATTTTAATAAAATATATTAAAAAAAATCCTTATACATTAAAAGTTAATCAGGCCTAATACAACCTCCTTATGCTAGATTAAGTTATCCATCATTTTGACGTATAAGGAAGGTTTGATGGATAAACTTATACGATACGTTGACTGCACCAAACAATATTGGATAAGGTCATAATGTATTGTATTATTTTATCCTATCATACCTAATACGATATGCCAAACACACTTAGAAAAAAATTAAATATGTCTAAAAGGTCTTGTTTCCACATATATTAAAATAAGATGAACTTATAGTAAAATTAATATTATCCGAACAGCCAAACAAGCATCAACTATCTTCCACAAGCTATCTATTCTGTTGAAGGAGTCCATGAAGAATCTAGGAAACAAGGAACATAGCAATAAAAATTAACTCAAGTACCACATAAATGATTTTAGTCATGGCCTTGAATTTTTAAAAAACTAAAATATATCAAAATTAGCTTTTAAGTTCAAGGCATGAATAAAATCATTTATTGTAATTCAAAGATTAATTTTCAAATGTTTAAATGCCATTTTGATATTATCTTTATAATTATATCAAATTTTAGTGTTGGACCCATAATATATTCTTTTAGGATAAGTCCTTACTATTTCTTACCATTTAGGTTTTAACAATTATGTAAGAATTAAAATTCAATTAAGCTCTTTTTTTTTATATATTAGTGGCACTGATATTTGAACTTAGTATCTTATGCAAACTTTTTAAATCTCTCACTTTTCAAACCTCTCACACTTCTAGTGGCTTAAAACTAAATTAAATTGAACTATAAAGATTAATTCTTCATCATTAAAAAAAATAAAAAGAGGGATCCTCTCGTAGAATATTCTTCTATAAGGACTAAAATATAAAAATAAAAATAAAAAATAAAAAATATAAAGATTGATATCCAATTATATGGACCAAAAATAAAATTACTGATACGGCGGTAAGAATTAAAATCTAAAAATTAAAATTATAGAGAACAGAACTAAATAAGTAGAAACTATAGGCATCAAATTCTTATTTAAACCATTTTTAAACTTAAATTCAATCTGAATAAATCGCACATGCTAAATTATAGGCCAAGTTGGGTTTCAATGCCTCTATCCTCAGCAAAACAAAAAATCCCAGCATATCCTCCCAAGTTCCTGCCACATCCTCCTCAGCAACTATGTAGGCATATCGTTTGGCCTTCTCGTTGTGCTTGACTCCTGTCCCTAGATTTTGAATTGGGCATTGTTAGAGTATCACATCAGTTAAATATATAATAAAGATAATATTTATACTTTGGCAACTCTCCTCTGATTAACTTGTTAAGTTGGGTTATTCAATTTTAATATAATATTAGAGTCTATTATATAGTTATTATTGGGTCATTCATTGCAAACTTCATTTTTTTCTTAATTTTTTTTTATAGTTAACTTCATGATCCAAATGTCCAATTTTGGGAGTGAGTAGAATTTGTTAAAGTCCCATATTAGTTAATTTTTATAAGAGTTTGGGCAACTCTATTTTATAAACTAGCTTTTGAAATTAATTTAGATCCATTCAAATATAAGAGGTATCTTATGCCACCATGAAGCCACAGATCTCCACTTCGTAGTTATATGAACCGGGGTTCCCTTCACTAACGCAAGAAATAGCACCAAAGAATTGCATGCTTTTACCAAGAGAAATGCTGTTTGTACACTGCTCAATACACATCATATGACATGCATACATTAGTGACAAGAAATAATTAAAATTTAAACAAATTCGATGCAACCCAATGCAGCCATGTGTGTAAATAGAGAAATAGCGTTCAAAAGAATGCATGCAAATTGAAGAGCTCTTCTTTGTATTGTCCGTCTCTATAGTTTTATTATTATTTAAAATTAATGCAGTTCGGAAAATTTTTGGTATCTGTTTTGCACCTCACCCTTGTTGACTTACAAATTACAATAAATAGTTTGACTCACGCCTGCCTTGAAGTTACAAGCAATTTAAACTAATGAACAAAGACAGACAACTAATTAAACAGTACCCACTCGCTGAAATCAAAATATTTGTTTGGTAGTTTGTGCGTTCATCGTGACTTTCTAACCAATGTCTACGAAAATGATTAAATAGATATGTAGTCAATAAAAGTATCAGCCATCTTGCAGCTATATATAATAGTATTTTACATCAAAGATTTATGATTGCAACTGATGAACAGAATGATCAAAATGGGCTATGTGCGCGTGCAAACTTTTTAACAGACATGACCCGGCGTACGAATCTTGTCGCTTCAGTTTCTGCAAAGAAAAAGGGCAGTTTGCTTTTCTTCCTGATATTACGAAGGCCAACTTGACTGCTGATATGACCCTTAGGGAAGTGATGCTACAAATCACATCTCGCAATTCATAAATCGATAGTCGAAACGTTACCAAGCGCAGATTAGAGACATCCACCTTAAAAATAAGAGAGATAAAAGAGGATTGGTTGGATCAGTTAGCTCGACCAGGTAAACTAATATTTTTATATACAACAGAAATATATAACTCTATAAATTGAATTAATTAATATTTTTTGGTAAAGGAAAATAACAAATTAATATTTTGAACTTTTTTTTTTTAATAAACTTAATATTTTGAACTTTAACCCTATGCGTGTGAGTATCATTGAATAATATTACATTATCGTTATATATTAGACTAGCATAACTATAAATGTTCTATTCATTCTTATAAGAGTAATATTATTTGAACATAAAAAATAAATATAATACCTATGAAAAGAAAGAAAATATATTGGCTCATTTATTATCATATATACTTTATGTTTTTCTTTTTTTTTTTTAAATTATTCATTCCTATATCCACTTTTTATATCCAAATAATATTATTTTTTTAAATATATCTTCAAGTTGTTACTCAGCGGCATACTTTCTTGAATAAATCAACATAATTTTATCACATCTCAAAATACACTTTTTTTTTTACATTATTTCAATGTCTAAGAAATTATTGCAACTAGGTACTACAACGAAAACAACACAATCACATTAATTGCTGATTTGTGTCATAAAAATTTGAGAAACTTTTATATTGTCAATCAACTATAATTTGGAATTGAGTGTGATTATGTGAATATTTGTAACAACTCACAACATAGACAAAGTAAAAACTATTAATACTACTATTTTTGTTTATTTCCTAAAATTAGGCTGTTCCAAATATTTATACTTTTTTTCCCTTTCTCAAATGGTTTGATCACGCTGACTCAGGAACATAAATAATAATATAATTACTCAAGAACTGATTATGCAGGCAACAATTTTCTGTCGACAAAAGTTTATAGGAAGAGGAGGATTTTCTCATGTCAAAATCAGAACGAACTATTCACTCAGAATTTATAATAAAATTATAAATTATCTGATAACAAGTTGATTCTTGACAAGCAACAACTATTTGGACTAAAAAATAAAGTTATGCTTTTATTCTCGCTTTTTAAAGATTGAAACAAGCCACTGATTTTTTTTTTTGGTTAGTCTGCGAGGTACTCGAGCTCCCCAAAGAACAGGAAGAAACAACAACAGATCAGAGTTGATTACAATAATTTTTTTTTCCTAATTAATAATCTGCTTTCAAAAGGCACCACAAAAGGACAAAAGCATAGCCTGCTCCGTAAATGATTGACTCTTTCCTCCCAACGTCCTTGGAACTCATTCTTATTTGTATGAAATTTATTATAAATTATTATATCAAGTTTTTCAAATAATCGATTGTAGTTAACAAGATCAATTTCCATGTACTCATCAAAAGTAGAGGGGAGGACATATTACCTATTATATAAGCTAGCATAATAATATTACCCTCTCACAGTTATTTTAGAATTTATTTTGCTATGGTTTATGATATAAATTATATTTTACAGTATGTACATCGCATAATAATAACCTAACCTATACTCATTATATACTTAACTTGAATTAGGCTAGATAGTTTCTGTCCACCGTATTTTTTACAGATTGACTTGCTTATTAAGATCCATGTGTCGAAGCTTAACGGCAAGTATTCTTTAATGAATCACACCAGGAAATTATCTTAGCTATAGAGAACTCCAGGAAAAAAGTACAAATGTAATATATTTGCGAGACGACAAACAACAGTATGGTTTTCGTGTTAAAAAATAAAAAAAATAAAAAAAAGGTTGATTAGTTTAATCAATTTATACTCGCGGACAGGAAACAACGAAGATGATTGGTATCACTGTTCCCTTCCTGTCCCTAAAAGCAAGGAAGGCAACGTGATTAATATGAGATAATTGATAATATATATACATATATATTATGTGGAGCCAGAGGCTAGTGGCCCGTGGGGATTTTCACAATACGACGAAATATGAAGCGAAAGAGGGGCAGCATTGGTGCGTGCGGAAACTGGAACATACATGTTTAGTTAGGCGACCTTTCCGCGCGCCAAACATCACTTAGATTTACTTGACCTAATGCTAATGCGAAGGGTGACTGGTACTGTGAAGCTGCGCATCCCTATTAGGCAGGCTATTTACTCATGTCGGACGCGTCGTTCGTCGAAAGACCGCAAACATGCACCGCTGTACGTGTACAATGACCTAAATATCATTAAAAGTTTCGGAGAACTTATCTGCATTCGTTCGATCCTTTGGCAAAAGTATCAATATTCATAGTGAGTTATTCAATATTTAGTATTTGGAGTTTAATTTTGGTTCATTAATAATGTAAAAATAATTTATATTATTATTTAATTATATCTTTGAAACATTAACAGAGATAGTTGATTGTTATATCTATTATTTTAAAAGTGACATATATAGAAGGATTTGATTAGATTAATGCATCAAAATTAAATTTTATTATTTATTAATTATTTTAATAAATTTTTAAATATTTATGACAAAACTAACGAGTAACAAATGGTTTGAATGGAAGGTTAATTTTTCATTTTCAAATTAAGATAATTATAAAACATTTATAAATATAAATTAGATATGATTTGAAGATTACATAGATATTGTCTCATTTTATTCTTTAGTTAATCTTTCCAAATAAAATTTTTTAACCCAAAATTTTTCTTTACTTTTCTTTCGAATCTCTTCATCTAAACGTATTGACAGCAAAAATAATAAATTAATAATATTCTTTTATTTTTAATTTATCTATTAATTTGGATAATTTGATATATTTTTTAATTAATATATCTTGATATAATTATATTTAAATATATTAATTTAAAAATATATTAAATTATTTAAATTAACAAATAAATTGAAATGGGGAGAGTCCTTTGTTAACTATAAAAGGTCAATATTAATTAGTATCATGGGAAATACATTGCAAAAGCGATAGTAAATTTAAGAATAACCTCTTCTAGATATACCGCAATTTTTGGTCTGGATTTGCAACTTGTATGATACATCTAAATATTCTCATTTATCAAGCTTCTCCAATAAAAGGGAAGGGCCAATGCACACCAGCGTCCGGCTGTCCATGGTTCCATGCGATTCTTTTTGGTGCATAACCTTTGGATATAGCAGAATTATGTTTATCCTTCTGAATATTATTAGGTTTAACACGAAGCCAAAAATATGTGTATACGTTCGTAGGAAACTTAAATAAAAATAAAGAGAAAAGATATTCGATTTACTCGCTTATTTGACGTTTTCCGTATAAAAGACAGTACCTTTTATCGTAAGCAAAAAAATTTTATAATGCGAACCCAACACTAATTGAGCAATACGACATATGATTTTATAAACACAGAAAAGTAGTGAAAAACTTAACGTACCTGTCTGCATCTAAACCTGAAGGTTAGGGAACGTAAACGAACATAGCTGTCGACCATGTACAATCTTTCTTTGGATTTTTCGAAGAATAGACAAATAAAAAAAATTGAAATAAAAAAATACCGATACTAATGGATAGAATTATTTTTTTTATATTTAATAATACATATATACACATACAACCTAGTAGTCGGTGCCCTAAAACACGAGCAAGTCGTTCCTGATGTCATAGCCCAACTTCTCCAAATTCGGCTGCACCGCAAACTGAATCATGGGTGGTGGTCCACAAGTCAATGCCAACGTATCATGGGATGCTGGTGGAACATGCTCCCTCATGATACTCTCCGTGATGAACCCCACACTGTATTCCCACCCTTCTCTTTTCTGTTCCACCACGTACCACACCTTGAACCGCTCATCGCTCTCAGCCCATGCATCCATCTCTTCCCTCAGCAGTATATCATCCTCGGTCCGGTTCGCGTACACGACGTGCATCTCGGTGCGGTCCTCTGGGTCCTTTAGGATCGCTTGGGCCACTTGGTAAATAGGTGTGATTCCAGTTCCACCAGCCAACATGGCTAGCCTCTTAGCAAACTTGGGTTTCCCGTGAACCATAAAGTTGCCTTTGCCAGTGTACTCTATGTGGCCTAGTGGACCTTTCACGTCCAAGACATAGCCAATAGGCAGAGAGTCCAAGTGTTGAGACATGAGTCCACCATTAGGGAACTTCGGGTGGACACCTTTGAAGTAAATCTTGACCACTAAATCGAAGTATCCCACTTCATCGACGGTACTCGATGGAGTGTAAGCTCGCATGCATAGTTTCTCGTCGATGGTGGCACACAAGAATATGTGCTTGCCCACAGGCAAACCCAAGAGTTGGTCCTCGGAGGGCAATGCAAAACGGAAGAGCCTAACGTCGTGGGAGAGGGAGGTTTTGGACAGGAGCTTGCATGGGATTTTCTCACGTGGGTTAAGAGCCACGCTACGCAGTGGTGTAACTTCCTTGATAGGGGCCAAGTGGGTGGTTTCAGAGTTGCCATGCACGGAGTTGTTGGGTGAGGAATTGGAGGAAGAGTTGTAGCCTGTGGTCATGAGCTCGCCGATTCGGTAGTCTTCGAGCATTTTCTTGGCTTTGTCAGAGTGGATGGCGTCGAACTCCTCCGTACAGTCGGTGCCGGCGTTGATGAGGATGCTGTCGGTGCCGCCAGGGTGGTCTTTGAGGAAGCGGGTGCAATCGTAGACTTGGCCGTGGACGATGATCCAAGCGGAATCGGGGGTGCAGTGCTTCTTGACTTCGGACATGGAGAACATTTTCGACGTGGCGTTCATGAAGGGTGAGGAGACACTCTTCTTGAGGGTTGGGTTGGAGTCTGAGGATTTCTCAAGGTGTCTTTCTTTGGCCATCCAGCCACCGGATTGGTTGCCTGGTTGGGTTGGATGTTCAAACACTATGCCAATCTCCCCCTTGTGGGGCTTGCACACGTTGGTTTTCACTCTGAACCAGCAGTTGTTCATCATGCCCTGCATATTCACAATGCACAAGCAAAAACTTATTTAAACTGTACATTGTTACAGCAAGGTTTTATTTACATTATTATTCCATCCATTTTCCAGCAATAGCGGTTTTATTAAGGGCAGGACAATTTAATTATTGATGAGGTTTGGGCCACTTGATTTGCGGTAGTAATAAAGAGCTTAATTAGATATTTATAAGTCATTAGAAGTAATTAATGCCACTAGTTTAGTGGGGTCGAAGTTGTGTCTTTTTTTTTTTCATCATAAAATTTCTGTAAAAAATATGATAAATAAATTTCATATAAAATTTTGTGAAACTAAAATTTGTTGTGAAAATAAGCACTCTTTTTTCACGGGGTATATTAGAATTTTTCGAACCATGTGTTATCAAAGTCACGGCCAGCCAGTGCGGATGTGAAAATGAAAGGTGATGGAACAGGGAAGCACTAATTCCCAGTGGTTGTGCAAGAAGACCATTAGATCCAATTCTTCATGTACACGAGTAATACGGAGTACTTTGTACTGGTTCTGGGACTGATCGTAAATATACACTAATAGATAATAATACAAGGTACTGGCTTAATCATCTTCTACCTTTTTTTTAATATTTATTATTTTATTTTTTTATTATATATCTATAATAAATTTTAAAATAAATATAAATAACATTTTTTTTTTTTATATTCACTGATCATTTGTACAGGGGCATGTTAATTTTATATAACAAAGTTGAGATATTATAGACATACGAGATATAAAAGTGATAAAATTTGTTATACCTTTTTTTATGTTTATTAGTATTTTATTTCTCTTTCTCAATAAGTATGTCAGCATTATATCCAACTTATTATTTTCAAATACAATTTCTCATTTGCAAACGTGACAGGAACTACTATATTGATGAGAAGTATCGATAGTCCTTTCTGATACCTGATTGCAATTTCAATTAAGATATATATATAGTTGCTCTCGGAGCATTTTTTATTTTTTGAAATATGTAATGTTTAATATTTTAACTTTGTGTCTCATAATTGTCTTCTATTTTAATTATATTTTTAATATAATTGTTAAAGTGTTAATATTAAATTAAATAGTTGAAAGCAACACTTTTTCTTTGCCATGAGAGTACATAATTATCCAAGTTGTTACTCTTAGGAAATAGGGACACTTACGTACCATAACATTCCAGATAAGCTTCTCAGGCTGAGTGTTGAGGGCCTCGTCCCAAGCACGTACCGCAATTTCCTTGGCTCCAATCAGGTCCAGCACCTCCACCTCCAAGGACCAGAAGCACCAGCACCAGTACTTACCGTATTTGTTGGGTTTTTCTGGATGCTCCAAGTTGCCCACTTGCCACGTGTCACCACCATCCATTGTCACCTCAACACGTGTTACCTTTCTTCCACCCCCTACACGTACGTCAAGAAGGTTGCTCTCACACTCATCTTACAAGTTCCAAGTGGACAAGAAACATAAGAAGTTTCAACTTTCAACCGACTACCTACGATCTTGCAAGTTGCAACCACAATTCCGCAAGTTCCAATATATACTTTTATCACAATTCCGCAACTTAATACATCACTACCCTAGGCTAGAAACCAGTACTTACGTAAAACAGAAAATAATTTTAATCAGTTTTTGTATATTATTATGAAACACCAAGATTTATAACGTAAGCAGTAGTAGATATACATTGTTAGACTCAAATTTCCTTTTATTTTTATCTTTTCTCAAATATTCTTTCGTTATATATGTATAAGTATAAAAACAACCGCCGAGTTCCGACATAACTTTGGGTTAGTTGAATCCTCATAAAGTTATTAATTTCCATAAATAATGGAAATTTTGGTTCTCTAGTCTTGTTATTAGTTTCCGCGAATAAGACGGATCTCCACTTCTGAAATTCAAAATTATTACCCAAACAACTGCAGTCAAATAAAAGCTTCTGATTCAACCTGTTTGTTTTAGATGGTCAAAACCATCCAAACGCTATTTAACAAAAGCAAAAAATGAAGGTACTTCCACTAAAAGTGCTTCGAAGTTTGACAATTCAATATGCGTTGAGATCTCAACCAAACACGCAGAGTTGCAAACAATGCTTTCCCTTTCAGATACAGTTGGTGTCAAACATAAAGATGGTACTCTGCCATGTATATTTATGGGGGAATAACACTGAACTTTTTCGAAATTTAATATAATTATATTTGATACTCTTTTATTTAGCTATATTATATTAATCTCTCATATTACTAATAGGTGATAGAGTTTCGAATTTCAAGTTACCAAGTTCCGAGTTAAAAATATTTTTTAACATAATAATTTACTTCCTAGTTCCGAGTTTCGAGATTATTCCGTAATAATTCACTCCTGTAGACGTAATTATCTCGAAACTCGAAACTAGGAAGTGAATTATCACGTTAAAAGATATTTTTAGCTCGAAACTTGGTAACTTGAAACTCGAAATTCTGTCATCTATTAGTAATAAAGGAGGTCAGTGTAATATAACTAAATAGAGGAATGTCAAATATAATTATACTGAACCTTAAGCAAAGTCAGTGTAATTCACTCTATATTTATTGTAGATAGAGACAGACAAAAACTAGCGTATGCATTTTATTTACTCCCTGACGTCACTTTTACAATTCTTACACTTAATTATTAGAGAAATGATATTTTGATATAATTTATTTCATATTTTGGGTAAATATATCATCTATTTATCATTAGATAGATGTGTGACTCCTATTTAAAATGTGTCTTATATCTATTCAATAGTAGAGAGCTAGTATATCGACCTAAAATATAAGAAAAGATATATATAAATAACACAAATCTAATTATTGATTTCTATACGAAACACTCTTCAACTTTTTAATTGAAAGAAAAAGGAGAAAGAAAAGACTTAAATATTATTGTAAAATAAAAAAGTGTACGATTTAGAAATAGGAATAACAAACTCGTCCTAAGTTTCATCTCAAAGTCGGGTGCTCGTCGAAGTGACATAAACAAATACAAGAAATTGTGTTAACTCACCAGAATATGCGTAGCCTCTGAGTACATAAGGCCTCTGAGTAGTCCATGCGTTAATGGGCAATATCTCATCATGGCATGGTGTCGTTATCACCGAGTTTATGTTCAGCTCATTTATCATGTACTCTGGCTTGTACCACCAAGCTAAAAAAAAAAAAAAAAAAAGAAAAATTAATTCCAGTGATTTTAAGAAGAAAAGAAAGAAAGAGCAATTAAGCAGAGAGAAACGGTACCTTCTGCATTAGCAAGCTCAGCGTCCACGTGGGAGGGAAGTACCCTGTTATCCTTGTAGTGGTAATAACTATCAGATTGCTGGGGAGTTACGACGATGCGTTTCAACCACTTCACCATGCGGCCACCGATGAAGCCGGGAATGATCATCCGCAGGGGGAACCCGTGATCAGGGGTCAAACGCTCGCCGTTTTGCATGTAAGCGAGGATGATGTCGCGGGAAGGATCAAGTGCAACCTCCCTCAGGATACTCGTCCCGTACTTGGATCCACCGCCACCTGGCAGATCCTCATTGCCCTCGAAGCACACGTGGAGCGCACCCTTCGTACGGCTGAAGATACCGCACCGCTTCAGCAAGCTCCTCAACGGCACGCCCTTCCACACGGAGGTTGAAATCGCGGCGGCGCCCCAGTTGAACCCGATGCTCTGCTTCACCATGTTCTGCTCCTTGCGGCGGTTCCCGGCGCAGACCAGGGTGGCCGGGAACTCCCGGGTCGGGAACTCGCGGATTAGCTGGTCCATGGTGAACTGGGCAGGCCGCTTCACCAGCCCGCAAACCTCGACGGTCCAGTCCTCCCAGCGGGCCTTGGGTACAGGCCCGTGGTTGCGCACGTAGTGGAGCGGGACCGGGGTGATGAACCCGTGGTGCATGAGGCGAGGGAGTGGTGGCTCCGAGTTGAAGGGGTGCTTCCCCGTGAGACGGACCAGGGTGGCGTTGCGTTGGACCCAGTGGTCGGAGGTTCCGTCGTCGCGCGGGTCGAAGATCGAGGGTTCCAGTTCGACGGTTCCCTTTCGAATGAGATCCTTCAAGGCGGCGACGTCTTTTTCGTCATCATCGTCTTCGTCGCTGGAGGACCCGTTGTCCACGTGGAATGGGGAGTCGGGGGACTTCTGGGGGCGCGCGAAGTCCGGGTTTTGTGGGCGGTTGTTATAACCGTGGATGGGGGCGTCGGAGCGGTGGATGGGGGAGGGCTTGAAGGTGGGTACGACGCCGTTTATGGGGGGCTGGACTTGGAGGCCTGCGCACTGACGGTTGTCGACGGAAGCCGCCATTGGAGAAATTAATTAGTTCAGTGGACAGTGATGGTTTTTGTGGAAGAAAACTAAAGGATGCTAAACAAGAGAAGTTGTTTTGAAGAATACGAGACGTGGTTGGTTTTGTGTTAAGAAGGTGAATGGTTGTTGAGCGAGGGAAGCATGAGGGGATTGGGGGCGTTATATAGAAGGGGTGAGGGGGGCTCTCATGGAGTACGGAAGGAGGGAAGTACAGAACGAGAGAGAGAGAGAGAGAGAGAGAGAGAGAGAGAGAGGAAGCCAAGGTAAACCACAGGACTAGTATAAGATATGTCCCACCCTGAAAATACAATGTACACAGCGTTTTATTCAGCCAGTGATATCAACCCTGGCATTGGGATTGGGTGGTGTTATTTGAACTGATTTCGCAGAGTAATTATATTTGAACATGAAAAATAGATAGAGGAGTAGATATTTATAGATTGAGAAGGATATAAATTTCTGACTTAAGATGTTTGTGGCTATTCTTGAAGAGTTTAATTTTAACATGTTGCCCGCGTAAGATTTTTGAAATAGTGGAGTAAAAGTTAAATATTTTTATTGATGTAATAAATTAATAATTATATGAGTGTTTAAAATGATATTATTTATAATATTTTATGTCAATTTTAATTTTTTTTTTTAAAATATAATATTATTTATATATAAAAAATATACATCAAAAATAAATACAAAGAGAAAAAAGATACAAAATATTTTATTATAATGAGTAAATCCTAAACTTTATTTCCTTTTCAATTTATAATAACTACCATTAATATATAATTTTAATATACAAATAAAATTACTCTTTCATATAAAAGGGCATCGGTATGAGAAACATCCTTGTTACAACGCAAATTCATGAATTACGTATTTGTTGTACTTCTGAACAAATTTAGATCATAAATTCTATCTTTTATCTTTCAAATGAGAATGTGTGCATGAATATGGCACTTAAGTCCAACTGATGTATATCGGCATAAATATCTTATATTCTTCCTTTTTAAGAAAAAAAATAGAGTTTAATTTTGGTACACTGATATTATTATCTAATCAAAACATTCCATTCCTATGATCATTCAAGTAGTAAGTAGTTATATCAAAGAATTTTTTGATGTAATAATATATGATTAGATATTTGTATAAAAAAATTTTATATTAACAATACATTCACATTAAATAAAAAAAATAAATGAAAAGTGAGCATAACTCAGTTAAAAATTAACTAGGTGAATTCTCTGGTACCTTGGGATATTTGTGCATTTTGTGCATTTTTTATCAGTATTCAATGAATGGATGACATATGTATTATTGAGGGTGTATGTTAGAAAGCTCTCAAGACTCAATTAAAACTACCAGCCTACTAATCATTCTTAGTTTAAGTAATTTTTAGGGCCACAAGATAAAAATATAAATAATTTCTTTTAAAAGAAAGAGTAATTTGAGAGTGTTCATCCTCCTTCAACCTTATGCCTTTGAACCTAAAATCCAAAATGAGCTTATCCCTCAATCAGAGACTGGGCTTACTGATAGGTGGGATGGGAATCATCGTGGCTGACGTTGAGATTGGGACTAGGTGAGATCTTATGGTAGTGTTTGTAAAAGTGAAGGCCAAAACAGATCCCTCCGCCCCAACGTTAAGGTAGATGGCGGTGGATGATGGAAACCGTAAACTTCGCCGTTGAGTTTGCTATCGTTGACGGTGGTGAAGTGGTGCAGCCCATTCAGCGACACAAACACATTAATAGCGACAGAGTGACTCAAATAGAGAGGTGTACCGAGCGCGGTTGCCGTCGGATTGTCTTGCAGCATGATGTACACACCTCGCTCTGCGATACCGTTCCCTTTCCACTGTGCATTTCACCTCTGCACCACACCACACCATCCACACGGCCATTGACACCAATCTCTCCTTATTGGCAAGATCCGTAATACTGGTGGAGTCTCATGTCATTTTTTTTTTTTTTTGGGTATAGGAGAGTCTCATGTCTGTGAAACTGTGACAGCTATCAATGTACTATTTTTCTATTTTTTATTTCATTTTTAACTATAAAAAATAGAACTCAAACGGGGGTTTGGAACAACCCGTAGACACGCATTTTGGATTCTAAGTGCACAATGGCCCACCAAGGAACCACCTACAAGTGTCACAACTCTCACCGTTGGAGACAAAAATGTACAAAATGAACACTTGTGAGAAGGTACAAGAGCATTCACCAATTAACTAAGAACTTTAATTCTATAGAAGAGAACGTTAAATATGGTAAAGTATAAAGGCACAGAGACCGCGGATAAGTAAAAACCAACAAAAAGTCATCGGCTGTGTACGTTTGTGGGTCATATCTAGAAACATAAATATCTGTTGTTCATTAGTTATTTGCATACGGTATTAAAGTATCTTGGAAAAGAAAATATGTGAACATGAGAAAGCCAAGGCGAAAAGAAAAATATAACAAGGTTTTGAGCTAGGCTTTGACTATGGGAAAATATTTCTTCCCGAGTAGGTGAAGGTAGACTTTTTGACCATACTGTGCCACTTTTTGAAACAAAATACCAAACAGTGGCTATTTACAAACAATTTCGCTGTCTGGGGTACTTTTGGCCGTGGTGGAAAGTGGAACATAGTATGGCGCAACTTGACAGTGCGCCAACATCAAGAGCAACTGACACCAACTTGACAAGGAGGCACGGGTTGTGGCTGGCGCAGGTTCAGGTCGCGCCACCAATCTGACGTGATTGACAGCTCCAGGGATGGCGGTGGCTGGAGTTGCGCCACTCCTTGGCCTTCCTACACGTGGACGTATTCACTGTTGGCACTGGTTTAGGTTGCGCCAACTTCCTCCCTGCTCCGTCACATGCGAACAATGTGCAGTTGCTCAATCCTCGCCTATATATACCCCCGAACTTATTTCGCTTATTTCATGCAACCATTATCATCTTGCCATCTTTATTCTTGTTTGAAATTTTGAATTTTCCAGCTTTTATGTACTTTAAAATTTCCGATTTGAAATCCATGCCATTTTGTTTTGTTTGCAGTGTTTAAATTTCTAAAGCTTTATTTTGTTTAAATTTTTTTATTTCTCTTTGCAGTTTTTAATTTTTTTTTATTCTCAATTTTTAGCCTATATTACTCTAAATCTTTGAATTTTTTTAGGTTCTATTTTTTTGTCAAATTAATTTATAGTATTTTCTTTTTAGTTATTTCAAGAAAATAAGTACTTTTAATGTATTTATATATTGGAATGGTAGAAAATTTGATGGACCGCAAGGATGTACTTTTGAAGATGATAAAAGATTAATTAGAATAGAGAAAGGTGTCAATTATAATGTATTAACGAAAAAAATTGCCGCTAAATTAAAGCTTCAGCCCCATCAAACAATTTCCAGTCTCACTTATAGATTTCCAATTGCTCGAGATAGTAGTACATATACTGCTCTTGAGATAGTTGATGATGATAATGTTGATTGCGTGATTAGCACCTTTGAGCAACAGTCTTCTTTGACGGTGCTCGAACTATATGCCAAGATTGATGTTGCAAGTAGTTCATTGATGCCTATTGCTCATGGAGATCACTCTATTGTTGCATTTGATGATGAAGATGAAGATAATGATGAAGATTACATCAGAGATCTATCCTCAGATGAAAATGAAGACGATGAAAGTGAAATTCTTGATGGCGATTCTTCTGAATCTGAGACTGAATTAGATTCTTCGGCTATTGCAGTTTCTCCTATTGCATCCTCGTTGCATATTAGAGAGCAACTTTCGTGACAAGAAGGTTAGTTTTTGATTAAGTATTTGTGTATATTATAATTTGAATAGAACTTTTTTAATGATTTGATGATATTTTTATAGGTGTAACACATTTGATGGAATCTCCATTTTGGAGTGCATCTCCACATTATAATTATATCAATTGGGATCACCCTGATCAAGAAATGGAGGAATTTTCTGGGTTGGATATGCCTGGTTCCTGGCGTATTGGAGATGAGCTATACGTTGGTTTACAATTTGATAGCAAAGAAGCTGTACAAATGGCTATTAGACATTACTCTATGAAAATCCATCAAACATATATTGTGGTTGAATCAACACCGACAATTTTCTGCACAAAATGCATAAGACACAAAGAAGGTTGTCCTTGGCGAATGAGGGCAATTTTAGGAAAAAAGACAAGCAAATTTAATAAGAAAAGTTAAGATTAATCTATACCCTTAGTTTAAGTAAAAATTAATAAAAAAAATTAAATACATATTTAATAAGAAAATTAAATACATTTTTTTAAACATTTACATAAATAACCCATCTTTAATAAACAAGCAGATATGTCCATAATCAATCATGTGGAGAGTTAGGCGATAATATACAACCACATCGCCTATCTCTCGCTCTACGATGCGGGTTTCTTCTCACATTAGCCGCATCATCCTCAGGGCTAACTATAGATAAAAATTCTTCATTCAAGTCAATACCCTGTGGAGAAACAACATTCACACCACGTGGAGTGTAAAGGGTTTCTTGTGATAAGAAATCCATAAACTCCATAGGTGCACTAGATGTGAACTCTGGTGACATATAGCAGGGGGTGCAAATTGTGACGGGCTTAGTGCGGAAGGAACGTATGCCTCGTCTGGACAATACAAGTGATATGCAACATGGAAAGAGGATGCTCCTGCTGTTGTTTGATCCTGAGGTGGCCAATAATAACCTTTTTCACTACCTGAATCCATCGGATAGGCTGATGATGTCGATGGAACATAATATTGACAATAACCACGTTCAGGCAATGGAGGAAGGATATGAATCTGTGTTACCTCTCGCCTTCTACGCCGTTGAAGTCCTTGACCTTCAACTCAAGTCGAAGGTATTGCCACATTCACATCAGGTTGTGGAATAGGCTGCTGTTGAATACGGGGTCCTGCAGGTTCAATGACCCTATCCTCAAATTGCTGCAATAACTCTGCTGTTACGTCTCTAACATCCTCCGTCGAAAAGGTTAAGTCGTTGATAGAGAATAAATGATGCATTCGCTCCAACTGGTTGTGATGTTCAAAATGACAAAAATATTATATACATAAATATTATATACCATTAACAATAACAAAATTAATTTAATTAATAAAAAAGAAATAATACTTACTATTTGCCCTCTGCATACACCATCCCTACTGATCCAGTGACGAGTGTGCTTTGAATACCATCTCATGTAGGGATCATTCTCACTTAATAACCCCATCTGCTAATCACTACGTACCAAATATTTTACCCTCTCATTCCATATTTGGATAACAGAAGCATATAGAAGCATCCAATTATCACTTTCTTTACCATGCAAAGTAAGATCGTGAAGTTGTTCGGGCTGACGTGGTGGGTTTGGAATACTTTGTTGTAAGCCAAATTGATGTATCACTCGATCTAGTTGATGCTACTCTACGATATGAAAAAATATAAGCGGCACAACAACTCTCCAAATATGAGAGCCTTCAAAACATATATGCGGAAGTAACCTATAAAATTCAAGATAGGGTTCCCATACAATCTGTAAAATAATAATAATAAACATTAAAAATTGTATGCGGTCAAAATTATAGGTGCATCAATAAGATGTTCTTACATCTTTTCGCTTTAAACGATCAAGTTTGCGACAATAGTATGGCAAGTCTTGTCGTATAGCCACAAAAGTCATACCACCTATCCATCTGTTATTTTACATATTAAACCAAATATTATAAACATGCAATGATTATTTAAACAGAAAACTTATTACAAAAATAAGAAGGAAAAAAGTCATATCGAGCACCAAGTGGGGCATAGGCAATCTTTACTGAAGGAGTTGGGGTTATTGATGGGAATCTATCCTACACCCATAGCTGAACCAACATAGCGATGCCTCCAATCTCACGCCGATTATAATATGTACACTTGCACAACTCGCGATATAAATAAGAGAGCACAGCTGATCCCCAGCTATATTGTCCAACCACAACGAAATCCTCTAAAAATGGAAGAAGTCTTAAAGGCACCAAGTTTCTAGAATGATCTAGAAATAGGATTGGCCCCATCAACCGCAAAATATTTGCTCGAGCGAACTGCTGAACTAGGATCTCATTGTCAATATGGTCATTTATATCGCTAAAGTGTGTATTTAACCACCCCATTTTTAGTCGATGACCATGAAAAGCGTTCTGCGGGGGAGTTACGCCTAGTAATTGCTAGATAATAGGTTGCCACGGACCAGAAGTATTGCCAGCAACTGGCATTCCATCAATACGAAGGCTGGTTTGAATAGCAACATATTGTAGTGTAATCATGTATTCCCCTAGAGGCAAATGAAATGTATGTGTATTCGGTCTCCAACGCTCCACTAGAACAGTTATCAACGTGTGCTCAATTTGAAAAAATTCAAAGTTTGCAACTTCAAGAAATCCTACTTGCTCCAAGTATGGAATAATCTGCACAGGAATTTGCTCGTCCCTGTTACGAACAGAAGATTTTCCTCTAATAATTAACACCCGATTAGGATGTCCATTCCAAATACACTATGAAATGTGTGTTTCTTGCATTGTCAATAGTGATGCATCTTCTGGCCCGAGCCGTATGATACGTGATGAAGAAGAAGAAGAGCTGGCTGTCATCTGTTAAAAAAAATTAATTATTAAATTGTTTATATACTTTTCTATACATAATAGTAATATAATTATTTTTATTTAGTTTTTTTAGTACTTTATTTCTTCATTAATATAAATTAAAATTTACTTTTTACACATGTCTATAAATATTATGTCTAGTCTAATAATTTTTTCAAAATTCTAATCTTGAAATAAAAAAATTAAATATTTTTTAACACAATAAGTAATTACCACCCTAATTACCATTCTAATATTTTTTTAATAAATATTCTAACTAGCTTCTAAATATCTTAATAAAATTTTTTAAAGTTTAACTAAAAAAAAATTAGAAACTATTATAATTTTCTTAAAAATTTTAAAATATTTTTTAAACAAGTAATAAACTCATAGTAAAATATAAACTAAATGAATTAATTAAAATCTAAAACTAATAAATAAAATTAAAATTATTCTTATAAAATCTATATACAAAAAATAAAATGATAAAAAGAAATTCTAAAAATAAAAGCACATTACTTACAATTGGAAAAGAATAATCTGCAACAGAATTGAGGAAGATGGAGGAAGTGCAAGTGAAGAGGAACGAAGAGGGTGAACGAAAGGGGAGCAGCGATTATATAGGGGTGAAGCCCCATGGATGGCGCAACTCCAACCACCGCCATCCTAGTGCTGTCTTTCATCTGTCACGTCACGTCGATGCAGAAAGGGCGTGGCGCGACCTGAACGTGCGCCAGCCACCGCGTGCTTCCCCTGTCCCATTCGTGTCAGGCGGATCAGCATGGTGGCGTAGTGTCATTTTGCGCCATGTTCTGCATACGTGGCCAAAAGTACCCCAGACAGTGAAATTGTTTGTAAACAGCCGCTGTTTGGTATTTTTGTTTCAAAAAATGGCATAGCATGGTCAAAAAGCCGGTGAAGGTATGGGAGGGCAAAGTTCTAAGGAAGCTTCCGCCGGTGGGAAATGTTTAGTCTACCTAAATATCATTACCTTTTTAAAGTCATTTATGCTAATTTAGGGGATCAGAAAAAAATAAAAAAGAATTCTTGCAATTTGAGTTTAAATTTTGATAAAATTAATACTATTCTCGTTACATATTACGTGTTAATTTTTATCGCAAGATCAATCTATTGAGCTTCGTGTATGAAACCATAGAATTTTATTGAAACCTCGGTCATAAGTATGTTTGGTATGAAACGCTAGTAGTTAAAATCTATCATATTCTAATTAATTTAATTTGAGTCGAATCGATTAACTATCAAAGTAAACTTTTTATAGTATTATTTTTATTTACAAAATTCAAATCTCATATGTTACTTAGGCAGTTAAGTAAATACTAAATTACTTAAATTAATCAATCAAAAATCTCAGTTGTATCTATTTACTTTCTTGATTTATTAAACAATATACATTGATTTAAACACCTAAAATATGGAGGAATTCTTATATGATCATGAAGTGTCATATAGGATTGTATTTCAACTAATTAAAGTATATCATTTCAACTTAGTTAATAGTGAGTCCCTCTACTAATTTATATATTTGTTGATTTTTTTATAAGTTAGTAACGAAACTGACCATTAACTAGACTAAAATGATATGTAGTGATCGGTAAGAATACAATAATCATACAAATATTTTTCTACAATATGATTTTGTCAAGGAGTACTCTAACACTATCACATGTTTACGTGCTGTAAATGGGTTATGTATTTTTTTTCCCTTGTGTATCTGTTTTGTTTCGGAAAAATAGGAAAAAAAGGGTAGAAGCTGAAATGAGGAGATTAGTTATAGAGTTTAATTGGTATGTACTAACAGTATAAAATAATTTTACATTATCAACCAATAGAAATAGGGAAAAGTGAGAAATTATGGTAAATCTCTTATTATAATGTGTGATTATTTATATGAGTTGACACTTTCCATTATTTCTATTAACTAATAGTATAAAACTATTTTACGCTATTAGTGCATTTAAATTAAATTATTAGTTATAAATTGGATAATCAAGTGCAAGCACATGTGAATTGGGAATTAAACATTAGGGTAATAATGGAATTGGCTGGATGGGATCTGGCGACTTTTTCATCCTTCACATGCATCGTACAATGCACAAACATCATCTATCCGTATGTATAGCCTGGTTACAAACTAAAAGTAATATACGTTATACGTATATCGGTGAAAGTAACGAACAATTCGCACAACTCACAATCCAATAAAGAAGAAAAAAGAAAACCCGCCAAAAAAAAAAACGTGGTTAAAAATTTAAACTCTTAAAAAAATTTATTTAATAATGAAAAGCTTTGTAATCGCAAAAATGTCTAAAGATTAATTGATCTTGCAATAATTTTTATAATACCGTAATAAGCAAAAAAAAAAAAAAAAAAAAAAAACAAAGGCATAAACTTTTCTATCCTCAATGAAAAAAAAAAAAAAGGAAATATGAGCTTTGTGCAATTTTGTGTAAATGAAATCTCCTACGAGATGAAAATGTGATGAAGTTCTCTCTCTCTTTCTCCCTCTATTTTTTGTTTGCTTTTAGATAAGAATAAAGTGATGAAGATAAAAATTCAGTTGTTATCTGAAGTGGCTGTGGAGTGATATACTGGGAGATAAAATACCTGGATTTGCTTGTGGAGCCAGTTTGGGTTGGTGCATTATTATGATGATTACTTCAATGACTTGAGTGTCATTCTGTTTTGTTTAGATGGGAGTTTTATGTCCTGTTATTTCTTTGTGTGTGTGTGTCTTTTCCCCTTGATGTGCTTTGCTCTAGTTGCTCCTTTCATTTTGAAGAGTCTTGAGCTTTTTCAATAATTATCGAAAAAAACCCAAGTTGTAACATGATATCAACCCAAATAATAGGGAATTATGGACAAATTGAATTCAACTCATTAATTAATGATTGGTGTCCTAGCTTAGCTTGTGAGGTCTGAGGGATACTCCTTGCATGCAGAGTCCACTGGATTTAGTCTGTGTTTAGCTTAAGAATGAACATGTCTCTTAGCTCGGGACATGGTTCTTATATAGGTCTCCGTAGAGTGTACGTGCGTATTTGGTTCTACTTTTATAAAATTGATTTTAGATATAATTGATTTTGATATAAAATAATCTATATTAAGTAATTCATCTAAAAGTGATTCTGATAAAAAATAATTTTTTTTTATTTTTTTTAGAATCAATTCTAAAAGCAAGAATTGATTATATAGGAATACTACCGAATAACCCAAAAATTTCCCGAAACCAATTCTAACCCTGTAGAATCGATATTGAAGCATTGAAACGGAGAACCAAACACAGGAATTAGAGTGCCGAAACTGTTTCTTTATAATTCAACCAATAACCTTGTGATACGTCTTGGAGACACCAAGCCCAGATACAGCCAGATGTGGTGAAAATGCATGGGTGAGATGCATCTTTGAGGCTGTGTTCGTTTAACTTTCAACAAATATATTTTTAGGATCTAATTTTTTTACTTT
Source organism: Pterocarpus macrocarpus (assembly GCA_031439585.1). Taxonomy (NCBI): domain Eukaryota; kingdom Viridiplantae; phylum Streptophyta; class Magnoliopsida; order Fabales; family Fabaceae; genus Pterocarpus; species Pterocarpus macrocarpus. The sequence continues at coordinate 11,373,861 of CM062519.1, forward strand.
TAAAATTATAATTTTTAATTTATGAAAACAACACTACCAACTTTTTCAAAGAAATTAATTTTAACAAATTATTTAATTTTTTTTCATAGTTTAATTGAAAATATTTTTATCTTAAAACAAACTCAAGCAAACGAACAGGCATAATCGGGTAATACAGCTTTTTCCTTTGACCAAAAACTAAATGAAAAGACGTGTAAATATATACACATAACAAAATAAAATGGTAATAAACTATCAGTGAGGAAGAAATTAAAGTCACGCTGTGTGTTACATAGTTTTGCGATTTCTGGGTTTTAAAACTTAGTATTCACCGGCATCAAAATGGCCTGAAACGGCCCAAGAAATTTACACCATTCCTAGAGCTTGTTCAATTGGGGAAAGGTGCAAGGTCCCTCAACATTTGATCGGCAAAAGTGAAAAGTTTGACTCAATTATGTTTTTGATTTCTTAAATATCATTATTTTTTTTCTTAGTCTATTTTTTTTTTTTGCCAAAGATTTTTGTTATTTTTGAAAAAAAAATATTTATTTTCATTTTGTCCTTCCGTTAATAGCCCACCTTACGGTTTTCTCAATTACGTGTTAACATGGGGTTTCACATGGAGGTGTTGACATGGACGGATAAATAGAAAAAGGATTAAACAAAAAAAAAATGATATTTTAAAGAAAATAATTTAAATAAACGACAAACGAAAAATTCATGATATTTTGATTAAAAAATTATATTTACATACTTATTACAGGAAAAAATTTAATTAAAAATTAATTTATGTTTAATTACTATTAATAAATATGAATATATTTATACATATTAATCTTCATATATATATATTAAATGGTTTATAGTTTTTAATCTTTTTGTGTTGTTTATAATTTTGAATTTGAATTGAAGTAAAATATAATGATGTAAAAATTTTTTAATTTGAAAATTTTATAATTAAAAAAAGAACTATAATAAATTAAAAATTAATTATTAGTTTATCTTTTCAGGTTTATAAAGGACGTAATAATTTTTTGTTTACATTCAAACTCTTCCCATAATAGAGTAATTTTTTTAAATATTTTTCTCACATATTGTATATTTTATTTTAATTATATTTACATAAAATTTTAATTTTACAATATATAATGTAGAATATTTTAAATATTATATATTAAAACATATATTTCTAAATAAATAATTATTTAGAAAATATTAATATAATAATTTTATAATAATAGTTACAAGTAAATTAATTTTATTAATTTTTTTTGGTTAAAATTTTTACTCTATTTATGTATATATGAATATTTTTTTATGTAAAATATCATGATTTTTTTTTCTTCCTCCAAAACATTATGATTTTTTTTCTTTTAATTCCCAAAATATTACAATTTTTTTGTTTGGTCTCTTTCTTTATCGATCAGCTCATATAAGCATCCACTTGGGATGTTAAGTTGGCACTTAACAGAGAAAGCTAACAGTAAGTTAACGGAGGGAAATGAAAAAAATTTGGAATTAAACAACAAAATTTTAAAAATGAGGGATCAAACAAAAGATTGTGATATTTTGAGAGACCAAAAATATAATTAGTCGAAGGGTTTTAGAATAATTAAAAACTCTCTATTCAATATTTCATTCAACATTGGCACTATTTCCATAAAAGGTAATATCATGTAACGTATTTTTTAAAATTTCAGTTTGAAATAGAAAAGTTACAATGAGATAAGAGTGCTGGTATTTATACATACTAATATCAGAGTCATGTCTGACGTACCAAGACACAGAGTGGTTAGTCTCTCTCTCTCTCTCTCTCTCTCTCTCTCAAGAGTGTCTTCTCTCCCTCCTCTTTCTTCTTCTTATCTTGGGTAAGAGAAATATTTAGGTAGTTTTTGAATATCACATGATTATATTCAAAGTTAATAATATTTTAATATTTTAAATAGAATATGTTATTAAATTATGAATTCCATCTTTAATATTATAATATTATTAATTATAAATGCAACGACATGGTACTCTAAAATCACACAAATCAAATATTTGGGAGAGTACAACCATCATTTCTCATGAGCTAGAAAAGTTAGATGTATGATATCGAATGTCACGATGTTGCAGTTCTATTGCACACTCTGCAACAATTTTTATCTCACTGTGTGTTTTTCAACCTACATTATAATAAATATTCTTAATATCGCAACTTTTCAATCTCAAACAACAATTTTTCTATTCTTAACCGTAACTTTTGAAAAATATTGTAACATATTTTTTTAAGTTAATACCAAATCCAGAGCCTAAAAATGTTTGGAGTGATACTTCAGGGCCAAAAAGTTTGCCCGAAATTCACATGCCAGAATGATATGGCAAGTCAATCTGACATACAATGAATGGTTTGATTATATATTTTATTAGCTTTTAAAATAAATTAAATATAGTTGTTCATTTGACCAAAAGTTTCGCAAGCCTTTCCGATTTGCTACTCCCATGAAATTTGAATTGTCATTGATTACTTCTATCAAACTGGAATTATGTTTGATTGATTTTCGATTGTCACAAAACTTCCACGTCTTTTTGTTTTTTGTTTTTTTTTTTTGACCTTTTCCAATTAAGGTGTGATTTTTATATCTCTTTTACCTGCATTTTATTTTCTGTTCATTCATCTTTGTTCATTCTTTTCAACTCTTACCCCAGCTTCTAGTCATTCTGTTCAACTCTTTTTTTTTTTTGTCAATAGGCATGAGTATTTCACTCAGACTTTAAATTTTGTTTCCAAATCGATGGTTTATACAACTTTGTTTTCTGTGAGGGATTTATTTGCTATTTACTTCTTTCCATCCTTTTCCAATTGGAAGGCGATAGTATTAGTTGCATCGCAGACGTGAATTCATTTTAAGTGAGTTTTAAGATAAATCAATTGCATAAGATAATGAATTTTGTAGAAGATACAGTCAAATCTTAGCTTAGATTTGAGGGACGAAAAATTGAGGATCCGCTGAATAAAAATATGATTACGTGTAAATCCACCTTAATTGCCAGATAGTTCGGACAATTAGATTCGGGCATTTTTTCTGGTCAAATAGTGTTTTTCAAATGTTTTTACTTGGCAAAAGTCTGAGTCTAATTGTAACTGAAATTCTTTTTAAACTTCTACATGTTCGAATTTTTAGAGTTTCATGCGTCAATTATAATCCGCTGGCAATTCAAATTCAAATCTGACTATGATATCCACCGAAGTGCGGTAGGCAGTATTTGATGTGATCGCGGCCGCAGAAATGTACTCATAATGATATTTCTCTGTAGTTCATAAAGCCACATCATAAATAAAATTGTCGATTTCTTTCCTATTTTGAGTTATCTTCAAATTCTTAGATAATCTTTAAAGCAGAAAGAAAATGAAGTAATTAGAAAGAGCCTTAATTACAATTTTTTCGGGGTGGCAATAGGACAATAGAGCTAACACCTAACATAAGAAATTCCCAAACAATCAGCCAGGATAGAGGCCCCCCAATACTGCAGGAGGAGACTGAAGAAAAACCAGACGAGCATACATTGATTAGAGAGTTTCTTAATTAGAAAAGTGAAAATGAAAGTGTGACTTCCAAGCGGTTGAGGGTATTTTGGGTCATCCAGATAGAAAGTATCTCTTAAGTTACCCACGACATATATTTTCCCATAGGTTTTGAATTATATTAGTATTGCAGCCAATTAAATTGTAAATTATGAAGAGCCAAAGCGTTTTATCTAGCTGCATGCTTGTGGCGACTCGATGGTTTTAAACTGGCTTGTTAATTAAGTCCCTCAAAGATTCCCATAATTGATCAACATATATTAATAAATGCTTGATGGAGCGCATAGATATAATTTAAACGCTAAAGGACAACCAATGGTAAAAGCTAAATGACTATTAAAGAAAAGGATAGTTGAATAATTCAATTCAAGCTACCTTTGAGGAAAATAACTCGAAAAGGGTAGAGGTGAGCATATAAATATGGGAGGGACAAATTTGCTAGTGCGAAGTGGCGCATCGTGGCTTCCAACAGCCAAGGAACCCAAACCATTGGGCTGGTTTACGTACCAAAGCAAGAGACAGAAAGAGAGAGATGGGTCACAATTTGGAATTTGGCAACAATATGAAAAAAATGGAAAAACAAGAAAAAACAAAAGAAAAAAAGGGGTCACAGTCACAAACTAGGGGCGGCTACTTGGGAACTAAGGGGTTGCGTTAACCTGAGAGGTTGGCTCTTAGGTGAAGCCTGGAGTCACCCGAGTTTTGTGGTTGGTCGCTCTTTCCAACTCTCTGCCTCTCTGTCACCCACTCTCATCACATCTTAGCCAAAATAAAGAGCCCTTTTTCATGTATTTTCCTTTCATGTTTAATAAACCTAACACTTTCTCCCGAATTAAAATCACCAACAGCGCTGTCAACATAAAATGTGCTCCTCACAATGTGTCTGGACCTGGAATATGTGAATATTGTGCCCAAAGGGGGTTCAACAAATTAATATAAAATCGAAAATATATATAGTGGCAACTGACAAGGGAAAAGATTCTCAGTTTTTCCATCTTATGATTTTTCGAGTCTATATTGTGCCCCTCACTCACAATCACAACATACGATCGGACCGAGGAATCCACATCTCATATTTGGTGTGTCATTTTTTTGGTTCTCCTCCTTTCAGTTTTACTTGAACTTCTGTTTCCATCCACATGTTCATCTGCCAATCCCATGTGGTGACTATGCTGTATGTCATTGTCTGAATTGGAGATAAGATGGACAATTACTGAAGGGAAATCATAAACTCTGTCCATTACATATGCCAAGAAGTCGCGCCTAAATTTGATTAATGTCCAACAATATCCTGTTGCCTCATATTCATGAAAAGAGTGATGTTATTTTAACGTCATAATCTAAAATCAAATACAACATTTCTCTTTTATATATATATATAAAACACTTCTTTCATTTTGTTACAGCAATGTCTCATATTAATATACGTTATTTATACGATATCTATATAAAAATGAATTCAAAAAATATTTCTTGGTGAAAACAGAAGTCAATTCAGATTTCAGTGTATCATATTACCAATATATTGATTTTTCTCACTTTCAAGAGATCGCTTCTGATAATGCATTGGAAAGAGTTCACCGGCATGCATGCACTCTTTTGATTCCTAAGACTGTCCATGATTATTTAGTATTAAAAAAGAAACTCCAGTTGTCCTTACTGCTTTTTCTTTTTCCTTTTCTCCACTATCTCTTCAGCACAAGTATGCCAAGGAAACTACAAAAGTGTAATTTGACGACACAAGCAAGCTACATGAACTTTCCTTTTGAATCTTGTTCCCATTCTTGCAATTTGATCTAGATGGAAAAGAAAAACACGAGCAAAGGACAAATTAGAGTTTGAGCAACTTGATCCACATGTCAATATCTTAAGTCACACAAGCGATCTGCTCTCAAGTGCTTGTTTTCTTCGTCAAACAGAAAATGAAAGGAAAAAAAAGAACGCCCTTTTCTCTATTCCTGCTTCCATAGAGCTAGCTAGCAACTTACTTAATCGGCATAAAAACATATTTCAGTGCTTTACTTCCCGTGTTGAAATCATTACGACTTAATATAATATATATATTGTTATCCCTCCCACTTGTCTTTTGGGATGCTGCCATTCCATTGCAAAATATCTTTCTGATTAGTAATACTTTAGGTTGCTCCAAGTGGACATGCCTCGGAAGATGCTGTGTTTTATGAGTCAATGTATAGGTAGGAGTGTTGAAGTCCACTCAAAACCGAATCAAAATAAAAAAACTAATCCAAAACGATAATAAATATATAAAAAAAAAAGGTTTAGATCAGTTTTTATTTTACGAAAATTGATCAATTTGGCTCAATATTCAGTTTTAATATTCAGTTTTATATTTCAAAATGGATTCAAACCACCTCACTAATAATATATTCAACAAGCACATTACATATACACAACTATCAGATTAATATAGTACATATTGTACATTACTTATCCACACACACACACACACACACACACACACACACATATATATATATATATATAAACTATTATATTCTTATAACATATTAACTTAAGATTCTAGATTTTTTTTCTAATTCACTCAATAATTTTGAATTTATATACGATTCTTGTTTTAATATTTTAGTATATTCTTAACATGCTATTGTTAAATGTTAACATATTTTTTTATAATTAGTTTAAATTTTAAATTTATAAATTTTATTAAAAGATTTAATAAATAATTTAATTTGACAAATTTAGTTATTATTTTGTATTTTATAAAAATTTAATAAAAAACTAAACTAGCCAACCAAACAAAACTGAAATAAATTTTATTATTTAAATTAATTGAGTTTTTGACATAAAAGTTAAAATTAAAACAAACTCAAACTTCTAATGCCCCACGTATAGGGGGAGAAGATGGCTACAATAACACACGGGCTAACCTAATTAAAGGTGTTAAGGAACAACTTTTTTAAAATTCTAAGTTATTAGGTAAAGATTCATACGTTAAATTATTATATCTCTAGTATAATTGTGTGTGTGTTTTGATCATTATTATTTTTTTAAGTTTAAAACAAATTATAATTTTAAACTTTTAGAAATAACTATTGAAAAAAAAAACAATTATTTGTTTAAAATAATCTATTATCAAACGTGGCTCTTATCATATAAGAGTTCCTTAAACGTGAAAGATAGATAATACATAAAATTAATTATTTTTATTACGTATTTAAACTCAACATTCTATTTGAAGAGTGAGAACAATAATGATTAAACTCTGGTCTACCGACCAATGAGAACAATAAAGAAAGGAGTGTTTCCCACTGGGCCGCATGGGCATGCTTCGGAATGAACGTTCCATTGGTTAATGGGTTTTGTAGCTCGTTCTAATGTATAGATGCCAAAACGATACTGCCGGTACACGACAGATAAATTAGAATTTGGGCTTCCACCAAAAAAAGAATCTGGACCTCTCACTAGCCCAAATGTTTATAGGCAAAAGATGGACTTGGGCAATGGTCCATGTTGATTTGTTTTTGATCTGAAAGTCCATGTTGATGTGGTGAAACATATTGTAGGAGCTATATGGACTTACATAGTAGAAAATGAAATTGGGCGTAGATTTCGGCTGGACCCTAAAAAGAAACGACAGTGTTCAAAAAGTCTAAAAGAAATGGATAAAAGAAGGGCTCGAACGGAAGCAACAACCAATGACCCAAAAAAATAAAAAATAAAAAACAACCACCGCGTCGCTGTTTGTTAATGTAAGCCAATAAATGACAACCTCGACTTTATATAGTACAAATTAAATTCCAAAATCCATTGTTGCCAAGGTCTTAACTCTTCAATCTTCATGGTTGCCTTCTTAGCCATTCCGTGATACGAGAATGGGAAGCGAATTCCCGGAGATTCACACGTATATGTTCTGAAGACAAGAGAAACTCACTCGCATTAAAATCCTTGATCTCCCATGATTTGTAGTTGCCTCTTGATATTATAAGAGATATAATTTGGTGCTCATTCGAAAGAAATTTCCAATTCAATTCTCATCACTTTCTGATTCCTTTGTCCATAGAATTTTGAAGTTTCTGAAGAATCCAATCATGACATTGGCATCAAAAGAAATGGTAGAGCAGAATAAACACAAGGAAACTGTCAAGGACAGAAACACCAGCACAAGTGGGGTTGTGATCACTGTGTACGAGGAATCAGTGACAACTCGGTCAAGGAAACAATCACAGGACCCCATCAAGAAAAAAAAGCCACACCCACATTTCACAAGGCCAAGGGCTGCACCAACAACACACGGCTATGATCGTCGGGCTCAGCTTCTTGCTCACTCTCGACATCTTAGAAACTATGCAGCCTCCCAAAAGGTTCCAATTCCATTGCCCACCATTCAGTCACAAACTAAAAGCAAGGTGAGTTCTCTCTGGTTTCTTTCGAGTACTAATAATGTGCTGATGGAAATGGAAGCCACGCATGACGAAAATTAGAATTTTGCGAGTTTAGAGGAAGGGCTTTTGGTTAACAAAACCGGTTCGAATCTGCTCGTGCTCGCCGTCAAGATACATGCCTCTATGCCCCAGTAGCCGGTGCAGATATGAACGAGTGGCATCAGAAGAAGAGAGCAAAGAAGGAAACCGTTCCAATAACAGAAAGTCCAGCGGAAAAGCGTGTCCCCCATTTTTGGTATTGTGATATCGAACATTGAGACTCGTTTTCGTATTTCACTATGATTTCTGACGGTGTCCTCTGGCCTGATTGTGTATTTTGATTCAGATTTCAAGTGCTTTTTTTTTTTTCTTTTTTTTGGTGTGTTTTTGTTTTATTTACAGAGTAAACTCAAGAACATGTTGAAAGACCTATCGTGCAAAGAAATCTAGCGGTGAAGAAGATTAAGATCATGGCCTAATGTAGGACAACGGATAAATTTCAATTCCATGATGTTTGTTTCTTCTTATTGTTTCTCTTTTGTTTTGCTCATATTGAAACTTGTCTTTTTAGCTGAAATCTATAGCTCAAAACTTTAAACATCGAAATTTGAAATAATAAGAAGGTGAGGAAAGTACATATTATAGACTTGAATGGATAGTTGGAAAACTGATTGCATTAGATCCCTTTCTTTTTTTTTCTCATACGGTTACTACCATCAGGTCGTGGACTTTGGAAGTTCTAAGTGGAAGATTTGGGAGGTTAGAAAATGTCGGAGAGGCAAACACATGTCCATGCACTGTGTGTGATCTGTTGGTCATTCTTATCTATGATCCATCTCCCGAGTTGCATAACTGAAAAGGTGCGGGCATAAACAGAAAATTGGTAATTTAAAGATCAGGACGCAGAGTTATACCAAAATTGCACCTTGTGTTTGCACATCTCAGGAAACACGTGCTTTTGTGGTTAGCCAAAGCCAGTAGGAAGAAATGAAGGGCAATTTTGTACCTACAAATTGTATGATATTCTGTACTTACGATATTAAAATTTTTTTTTCAAAGAGACAACGAGGCTTACACCCCAATTAGATTTAATACTATTCTTAGGTGCGTTTTCACATGCGGCATAAACCGGCTTTTTAACTGCATTAAGAAAATGTTGCTAAACAAACATCAAAATGTGGCTAAATAACTCCATTTCCTTCCTCTTCCTATGTTCAACACTTGCAATCCCCCTCTGTTCCACTCTTGCGGCCACCCTCGCGGCCCCCTCACCGCCATCATCGCGGCCCCTTCATCGCCACTGTTGTAGCCCACTTGTCGCCAACATCGCTCCCCCTCGTTGCACCCTGGACTCTTTGAAGATGAGTCTGCTCGTCGAGAACTTGTCGACAGCAGCAATGTTCAAGGAGGTTGACATGCCCAGAACCTCTCATAAGAAGAGAGTGGCGTCGATGGTGAGACCAGGTACCATCAGTTCGGTTGCGCCGCCACACAGTGGTGCATGCCTTGAGGCTGCAAAGTTAGTAATGTGGTGGTCAGTGATGCTCTCTCTAATGTCACTATCAGATCCACTTTGTGGTTGATCAGTTACACAGGTGAGGTGCAATGGCAGGTGGTAAGGTGCAATGGCGTGGTGGTGGAAGTGACGATGCTAGGCGAACATTGGCAACATGGAGCTTAGGTGGGTGGAAGAAAAGCAAAAATGGGGGGAAGGAAAGAGAAAAAATGGGAAGAGGAATACACTTGATTTTATACATAAAATGCATCATGCAAGAATACACCCTATTCTTAATATTAATTATTTCAAGCTATCTCCTTTCCTCCCTCAATTTTCATCTTTTAATAATATATATGAGAACGAGTAGAATTATTTATAATCATTTTTTAGAGTTTATTATAAACACATAATAAGAGCAAAAAAGTGAACGATAGTGGATCCATCACTTTTTATTTTTCTAACACCTACTACGTTATGTCTTTCTCTCTTATTTTATGTCTAATAAGTTCTCAAAATAAATACAAATAACATTTTTCTATTAAAAAATTGACGTACAAAATACATCATACCAGTACACTAAGAATCATCGACCCTCATGGCGCAGGCATAAGCTGCCACCGGCATTTAGCTCTTTTTTTTCTTGTCAATTGTCATCAAAGGCACAATGACCTTCAATAATTCAAAACAAATTCACACCAACGAAAAAGGATAAACAAAGTCAGGCAATGTGACACCGAGAATAGGCGAAAGAGGATAAATGACAATTATTAGGTGTACTTACTGGTCACAATCCAAAAGTCATTCTTAAGATGTCCTGCTCCTGTACAAAAAGAATCTAATATCTAATATTCGTCACACTCGGAAACCCAAAATCACTCATATTATTGATAGCATATGATATTTAAGAAATCTTCACTGCAGGCAGCGTGATAGATTTTATAGAACAAAATGGCAAAGGAACTCCGATGTAACTTTATAATTTTAAATCCATGTGTATGAAAAATTTAATAATCTTCCCTATACTAGGCTAAACATTTTTGTACGAGAAAAACACCTCTCATAAGTTCATATTCCAGTCCGTTTATCAGGCATATAATAGCCTCTTCAATTTCATGACTAACAAGAATTTCAAGAAATTAGTATTCCAGTTATCTAGTATTCTATCAGAGAACGTATCCAATGCGTGCAGGTACGCATTAAAAATAGAGCTAAAACAGTAAACTCATGCTCCCGCCCATACATTGCCTTTGATGACAACAACATCTGAAAGACCATTTGACAGTCTACTTCATAACCAGGTGCGGCATGCACGCATCCAACCAAAGCATGCTTAGGTGTTCCTAATCATAAGGACTTCAACAAATACTTACCATTTACGGTTGCAGTCATGTCCACCTTGATCGTGACATGCATTGGGTAACAAACACTCTAGGCCAGGCTTTGACAGAGTTAGATCTGCCGGGAAGTCAAATGACCTGCATCAGCTCAACCACTGCATTACCAATAGTGGGTCCAAGACTCCAAGGACATACAGTCACACAAAGACATTCCACGTCCCTAGAGCTATCAAAGATGAATTATTACGCAGTAATTCAAACTGTGCAGTAAACATCAGAGGAAGAATAAAGCATCTTTTTCAAAATGCATTATTTGGGGGCATCTCCTCGTTGCCCCTAATCACCTGTTCAATTGATCACTTTCCATGACCGAATGACAGCCAGTCCAACCTATGGGATCTAACAATCATAATGACCTTGATATCCTAAACCTAGAAATCAGGGAGGCAATGAGCACTCTAAAATTGCCTTTTTTAACAGTCTATTTGAAAAACTAAAAACAGCGAGTCATGTGATACCATACCAATCTATAGATGAGATGGTACACAACCAGAAGGGGGTCAACTGCTATACTCGGCCAATTAAATAATAAAAATACTCTGGCACAGCAACAAAATGAGCCATGTCAAGGTCACTGGCGTACTACAGCAGAAGCGCAGCTTTTTCCCCACATTTCTGTAATTCATCTCTGAAATTATCTGCCTGCATTCGGCATCCTATGCCTCCGTCGTCTTCTAGACCTTCCTAACAGTAGCCTGTGGAGTCCTCGTCCAGGGACAGCAGCAGAACCTGTAGGTGCAACACTGTGCAAACCAAAATGATCAACATTGAAAGATACAGCACCACGATCCTGATTATACCTAATATTTGAGAAAATGTGGCTATTTCTCCCCAGACCAAAGGGCCTCATGGAGAAGAAATCATCCTCTAGATATTCTTCATCAGAATCATACTCATCACTATAAAAGGCATGGTCATTTGGCTCAAGCACATAATCCCCCAGTACCATAGCCCCTGGCGTTGAAGATAAAATGGTGCTGATCACATCATTCCGTTCTCTTTCACACTCAAGTCTCTTCCATTTTTCTTCTCGTACAGGATCCACCTCTCGCGGTCGTGAAAATGGATGCTTAGACCTAACATGCTTCCTAAGCTCCTTGTAGTTCCCGACAAAAGAGCAATCATCCTGCATGCAGCTTCTTTTCTTGGCATTCAGAGACTTACGTGCAGCTTCAACCACTGTCCAACCTTTCACCTGTCTGCGACAAAGGGGGCAAAGAAGCTCTGGCACTTCTCTATTGTCATTAGGCTCACCTGCACTTAAATCATAATTTGAGTAGTCTGTTTCCAGCTGCAAACTTTGAACAGAAGTTGCTTTTGTGTAGGCCTTTTTGTACTGCTCAAAACAGTTTGAATAGCGATGACTAGTAGCACACATATAAGGGCGACAACCTTTGTTATACGAAGAACAAAGGAGAAGGATAGCATTGTGGGGGACCTCCATACAGACTGAGCAGGTTGCATCTTCCCAATCATTCTTCTCTGATTCTTTAGAGGAGCTCTTCTTTACATTAACATCTTTCAGATTCTTTCGTGCACAAGATAATAGATATGGGGTTTCCCTGTGACCTCGAGACCGGGACTTGGACTGCATCTTACCATCTTTAGCCATTTACAAACTGAACCTGAGACAGATCGCAAAGAGAGATAGATATTAACAATCGAGCAGTTCTAACAAAATAAACTAAAAGGATGGTCATTCCAAACATAATAAATCAAATGTATAAAGTACATTTGTGATATCATTTAAATGAGTTTATAGTAGTCAATCCTGAATAGCAAGATGGAGCAACCAACCACAAAAATACTAGAGGGATAGCAGATAGCAGGATGGTCACTATTTTAAAAAAAAATTATAAATAGATATTATGCAATTTAGATAACATACATGTAAATGTTAATTTTTTAAAAAAAAAAAAATTAAACTTATATTCATCCTTGTCTTTGAGATTGAGATGGTGATGTTGCCATTGAACCTAAGGTTGAAATCAAAACTGAAAATCTAAATTTAAAATTGCTGAGGCATGGCAGCCAAGAAGAGAGATGGGGAAGAGTAATAAAAATGAGGAGCAGCAAAGAACATGAAAAAAATTGGAGGGTGGAAAAAAAACACAAAGGAACAGGGAGAGGGACAGTAGAGCATAAGAGCAAACATGGGAAGGACAGCAAAAAGAGGGCCAGAGAATAGAGAGAAAAGGAAGAAGCAGTGACTCACACCTTCAGTCAAATAGATGGCCGGAATATCTAGGGTGGCGCTTGAAAGAAAACAGATGAGGCTGAGAAAGACAGCAGCTGCAGTCGCCTGCAGGAGGAACTGCGGTTGCTGCCAGAGAGGAGAAATCGCCAGTTGAAGTGGGCATGTTGCTGGTTGACAGAGGCGCAGAGAGTCTAGAGAAGGAGAGATTTTACGGTTGAGAGAAGAGGGGAGAAACAGGTCAAGAAAGAGGGGGAAGAAGGAGAAAACCTTACCTCACCTGTGAAATCCCCCAAAAGCCCCTTTGGCAGGGGCATTTTTGAGTTTTTGCCCCTCCAACAGTTAGCAAAAACTCGCCCATGAAGGGCCACGATTCCCATCCACAACTGCCTCAACACAAACAGCATTCCATCACAGCCGGTGGCCGCTCTGCACCACATCGCTGCACCACATGGATATTTTTATCCACAAAAAAGATCATAGTAACTAAAGTATTTCCAGCAGCTTTTGTAGCTAAATCTAAGCTACAAACTATAGTACTCTCTTCTAAAGCCATATAAAGCACACTAAGTACTAAGTAGAAAATCTGTTATCCCTGCTCAAAGCAATTAGCATTAACCACATGATTTATAGCCAAACTAACAGAAAGAGCATAACCTGCAGGGAACTCTGTCACCCTTTTTAACTACACAACAACATAGTACACAAGTCTAAGATAAAACAGTAATGTGTAAAAATCAAAACTTCACTGTCAGCAAATTGAAACAAAAAGAAATATGAAGCAATGCAAAATTCAGGAACTATACAACAACAACAACAACAACAACAACTAAGCCTTGTCCCACTAGATAGAATATGGATTAGACGACACTATAGTATCCTATCACAAATCATATTTACATTTGAACCAATAATATCTAACTCTCTTTTAATAGTTTCACCTATAGTTTTTCTAGGTCTCCCTCTATCTCTCGTTATTGGACTACGCTCCATCTGATCCACTCTACTTATTAGGGCCTCCACAAGCGTTCTCCATGTATGTCTAAACCACCTAAGTTGAGATTCTACCATCTTTTCTACAAAAATCAGGATCTATAATCCAAAATAAAAATAAGGCAATCAGGTGTCGAGTATCATAACCAGTAAAAATGCTATACACAAATAGAAGCAAAGTTCATAAAACCAGTCCTTCTACATCACTCCTGTTACACATCACAAGTTCAATTACAATGTCCATAGATTTTTTGAGGTATGGCATCTCGAAAGTAAACAAAGGAGATAAAAAGGTTAAAAGTCTTCCCCCCAACATCAACTTAATAACTTTCTAAAATATTTTCATCCTATATGATATGGCCACTATCTCACAAATCAAAGCAGCAGGAACTAACTGTTTTGTTGGTGAAAGCACTATCACATCCAACAGATGCCCAGCCATTAAGCAATCCACCATTTGCACTATTAAAGAGAAAGACAAAGCATCCATGCTTCTTTCTAACAAGAAATCAAGATCATCAAGAAAACAGTGTATCAAAAATTCAAAATTCAAAATAAACTCATAATTCCTGTCCATAAGTCCGTACGTCTGCTTCTAGAAAGCAACAAAGCACAAGTGGCACTTTCAAATGGTTATCATCCAAACAATTGAGTTTCAAAAAATACATCTAGCCGCGAAATTCTCCATCGCTTTCGATTATCACCAGGAAGCAGAATTTTCTGCCACTCGTAGGAAATGCAGACTGAGAACGAAGATTCGAAGCTACAAAAAGATCGTTCAATATCATGACATACACAAACACTCCAAGATCAAGAATCGAATTTCAAACGGAATCCAGAGCTCGTAATTCACAAATCGTAACCGTCGGCGCTCATCCTAAACGAATTATTTTCAAAAAGCACATGCTAATTTAAAAAATAACAGCGCCAAAAACTGAAGCGAGAGACGAAAAGGAGAAAAAGAAGGATCAGGCATCGGAGATCAGCGAAGGAAATCGACGAGTGAGGAAAACAAAAACCCTCGCGAGAGGAAACGGAAAGCGAGAGGAGTACCTGGAAGGAAGTGGAAGCCTGCGATGAGAGGGGAATGAATCGTTGGGATGCGAAGAGAGGGAGGGGGGGAGGGAAATCGGAGAGAGCGCCCCGATCCTGGCGCTCACGTTCTCCAAAATCCGAAAATAAAGGTTGAGAGGTGACGTGTGATGCAACACCAACCTCCCTATCTCTGTTGTGTTCTGTGCTGCAAACTGCTCGCGTAGCTACCGTCTCTCACGTCTTACGCCAGTACTGGACACGCTACGCTTTTCTCAAACCTTCAGGTTTTATATGTAAGTCCGTCTAAACAACAAAAATGAGACGGCTCCGCTACAAGGCTCTCTTGTATGGGCTCTAAGCCCATTTAACCAATGTTGCTGCACTCCCCCCCCCCCCCCCGGGGGGCTTCAAACCCATTCAATCGCTATCACTGTTACGACCCAAAAAAAAACATATATATATATATATATATAGTTTTCTGGCTTCTTACCCCATTAGTGTTTAGAGCTGATGATATTCCGACAAAAAACAAAAAAGAAAAAGAAAAAGCTGACAAGATCAAAAAGAAAAACAAGATTAATTTTGATATCCTTTTAGTATAAATTTTTTTTATATAATTATCCAATTATATATTACTAAAATTAAAATATTTTAACTTTTATAATAAAAATTTTAAAAGTCACGAGCATAATAAAATGTAATTAATTAAAATAAACTGTTCAGAATTAGTTGCATGAGTTAACTTAATTGTACAAGGGAAAAAAAAAGGTTCTCCCCCCTCCCTCCCCCAATTGAGGCCATCTTTAGTGCATTGTATAGGATAAGATTTAATAATATAATACTTAATAATACAAAAACTTCATAGTATAGTATGAGTTATACACTGTATAAATTTTATACTATCCAACATGTAGTGCGCTGGGTATGATCAAATAATTTTGTTTTATTTAATATTAGTTGTGTAATAATTTTAATTAATAAAAATATCTTTATGTATACAAAGATTAAAAATTTATTTTGCCGTTAAGTGGAAGTAAACTATTGAATTTCATTCAATTTGATTAAAAATTAATCTTATAATGAGGCCTCATAAACTTGTCCTATAATCATTAGATTTTTTAAAAAGATGGATAAATTTATTTTTATCACAAAATATATAATAAAAATAAATAATACAATATAAACTTATATTATCATGCTTTACACAACTTAGAAATAAAAAATCCAGGATGTTTAGAAATAGTTGTATAGAGAAGACAATTGAAGTATCTTGTCTCGCATTTTCCAATTGTTTGTACACCTTTTTACAATTAAAGAACTAAGAAAAGTACAAAATGAGACATTCACCCAATAAAAGTACCAATTAAGGGAAGATTTGGTGCGGGTTGATTGCTGTAATTTTTTCTATCTTAAGAAAAATGTTTAGAAAATATTCTACCATTTTCATTAAGCAAAGGCAGGATAAAAGCGCAATGATGAGACCCACCAATTTTAAAAATATCCAGCAACATTTATTATTATTATTATTATTGGTAAGGAGCATGCCGCATCAGTAGTGCCACTCTTTCATCAATTGGTCTTCTCGTACCTATTTGGCTTAATTTTTAGAAAAAGATATTTTAAAAAACAAATTTTTTAAAAAAATAATTTTTATTTAATTTAAATATATCAAAAATAAGATTAAGAGAATAAATTTTATTTGGATAGAATAAAATAAAATTATTTTTTATTATTAATGTGAGAATAATAACAAAATTTTTTTTTAAAATTTTTTTTTTTTAAATAAAAAATAATCTCAAAAATATCTTTTTTAAAAAATCTTTTAAAATTTTAGAAAATCTTTTAAAAAAAGATTATCATATATCAAATATATTAATTACTATATATTTTTATTCTAATTCTAAGCCTCCTAGAAGTATAACTAAATGGACACTCAGCCAGTCGAAATTCAGTGATGGTGGTGTCCTTTTCTTCTCCGGCGGACAGAGGCAGTGCAAGTGACAGGAAAAATTCGCCGAAACCAAGCATTAGTCCCATCATTATGGGCTCCATCCTCGTGTCATTATTCTAGACGGATTTTCCTTTACAGTCAGATCGTTCGATAGCCACCAATCCAAAAATAGGAAACAGAAACCACATTCATCTCTTCTACGAACAAGCAATTTGAAACAAATCACTAAACAATAACAATAATCAAGCCTCAAGCGTTTTCTTATTGGAGTGCACTACACATTAAACAATACCATTGTGTTCAAGTAAAGACCAAAATTTGGGAGAAAAACTTAGAAAGTGGGAAATACTACACATAGAAGGGGGTAAGTGACGGCAAAATGATGAAAATGAAAACTTCGGGTTATAGATGTACACAAACAATGGCATGCTAGTGTGATAATATGTACAAGTAGCATGGTCTCCAATTCTTACTACTTTTGCTCGGAGTGGTAAGCCCAATAGGAACTTGTCAACGGCTAGCTAATTTGAAGGAAAGGCGAGGATAATATTTTTCACCTCGACCTTGATAATCTAGCGTTGCTACGACAGACAAATCATGATTGAGTAATCGGATAATTAAAAATATACTGAGCACAATCCTCCAATTGGACATTGCCAAGTCGATAACTTGGTTCTCTGGAGCCCCATCTCACTCTTATTAGATCCAAAAGCAGTACTTAAAAATAGATTAAGTTACGAGCAAGCATACTCTGCCACAACGCATGCAACAATTGCTGCAATAATGGACCAGTGACCAACACCAGCAAATTGAAGACAGGACATTGGAAAATATGTTACGTGCGATGAAGGACGGAGCTGTCATCAAGAGTGAAAAATTAAAATTAATAGGTAACTGAAGATTTTTTATTTTTTATTTTTTTTTTTAAAGGAAGGGGGGTGGGGGAAGGAAAAACAACCCACGCTTGTACGGATGGACCTACAGTCAAATAACAATGGGAGCAAAGTGAAAAGTATAATGGCGAGGGGGCCAAATTTATATATTTTTTAAAATTGCTACAAAAAAATATTCTTTGAGAAAATTGAGTTGGGCCAAAGCCCCCCTTCATCCATAAGGTAGCGCAATAGCATGTAAAAACTTATAGTTTGTCATTTGAGAACTCCACCCGAGACAGGTTAGAAATGTTTCCAACTTTTCTATTCCTTCTTTATTTATGCATGCATCAACACTAGCCCCCAAATAAAAAATGAGACACTTGAACCCCACTCAACTTAACTTGCATCATATGTACATCCTGAAAGCCAAAACTGACATTTCGACTATCTTGGGCAAATCTCCGTCCAAATATTTGTCAAGACTCATGAGAGATGAATGAAAATCTTGAAAGGATGGACAAGCATGAAAACAATTTTTCTATATAAATTAAGGAGGACTGATAAAAAGAGACAAAAAGAGTAGCAAAATGAGAGACTATGTAACAATCTTTATACCTCCATTGTAATTCATAGTTGGACGATGACAAAGTTTAACCCTTTCTGCCAGAAATATTAGGAAATGAAGAGCCTTAGGACTGGGAAAGTGGCCTTTGGATAAATGGATGGTTTAAGAGTTGAGCAGCAGTGGGACGATCATCTGGATTAACTTGAAGGCACTGCAGGATAAAGTCCCGGGCATCCCTTGAAAGAGAATCAGGAACAGGAGGTCGCTCACCTTTTCCAATTCTAAATAATGCTTGCATCTGTTGATAGAAGAGATTAACAGATGAGATTAATTTAAGTTAATAGTCAAATGTCAAGCAGTTATGCAATGTATCAGTCATAGATATAGTTACTGGAAAAATATTGATTTTTTATATAACTGTAACAATCAGCCAATCTCTACCAATTGCAAAAGCTGGGACACAGAAAATCAACATAATTTACAAAATAAGGAGCAGGAACATTAAGAATTTAGACCAGAAGGGTTAACATGAACTGTTTAATAATTAGCAACCCGCAAGAGAAAAGTTTAGCTGAAATTGATTGAGTTGGAACAAAAATCAAAGCTGAAAATGTGAAAACTGAAGAGTCCTTCAGAGTTCAGACAAAAAGAAAAGACAAAGACAGATTATATGAAAACCCTCAGTACGAACTGCAAATGGTAGTGGAGTGAAAATAGCAATAATATGACACATACGTATTCCAACTCAAAGTATGGAATTTTGCCCGTTAACATTTCCAGCACTGTGCATCCCAGACTCCACATATCAGCTGGAAGCCCATAACCTTGGTTCTTTCCTTTTACAACCTGCACATTCCAGCTTGATAATCAATATTTGTATGCTATCAAGAAATTAGATGATGAAACATCCAAAAGGTGGGATTTTGGCAAGTTCAAGGTTTCTAGTTTCAAATGCAAAAGGGATATTTCTTTCAAACATGAAAGACCAATTAATTGTTGAACCAAAATATGCATAACTACTCCACCACTATCAATAACTATATCCAGCTATTCATTACATTGATCAAGCCTTATGGCAAATAAATAGGACAAAAGCAAAAGAGAAAAGTAAAAATTCAATACAATAATAATAGAAGCTCATCCAGAAGATGAACCCATATTTAAGTTACAGAATCAACCCCAGAAAACTTTTGCAACTGTAAAATTATGCTTTTCCATATGTATAGGATACTGTATTAACATAAAATCTAATGTCCTTGCAACAATACATAGTTTCATTGTTTAAGCTTCTCTTATAACCCTATTAAAAAAGTGCAACATGATCCCATGTTGCTGCATAGTTGATTTTTGTGGTTTGATTTCCACAAGAACCAATAATATCTTTGGGTTCTAGGCGGGACCACCAACAACTTCACATGTCAGTAGCAGGTCAAATGCATACAGTTATGATAACTGTATGACAAATTGACAATCCAATTTCATGTACTGTTTGGACCACGACTGAAGAAAAGCAGAAACTCAACCTAGAGCCATGCATCCAGCAATTAACCAATTAACCTAACTAATTACTGTATTCAGAAAAGGTTCAAACCTCAGGGGCCATCCAGAATGCTCCCCCCTTGCATGATTTAACATCATTCAATTTGATTGCCTGAAAATCAAGTAACAAAGCAATATAAGAAAATGAAAATGTCAAGCAATTGAACCATACTCGGATATCTATAACTGAAATTAAAATATCAAAGAAACAAAGCAGAGACTAGACAGAAGAGTACAAACTAAGAAAGGTGAATACCTTTGCCAATCCAAAATCAGCAAGCTTGACAGATCCGTTTGCATCCACCAATATATTTGCACATTTAATATCCCTTAAAAAATTTTAAAAAAAATTTATATATATATATATATCACAAAGGAAAGTTTTTTGGAAAGAAAAAAAATGAAATTTAAAGTCACCCGTGAACCACATTTCGATCATGAAGGTACTTCAAGCCATACAGAATCTGCCTTGTGTAGGCAGATAGTTGGGAATCTCGAAGAGTATACCTGCGACAGAGGCTTGCAAGAGAACCTTTGGTTACAAGCTCAAGAAAGATATACAGATTTGATTCATCCTGCATAAACATCAAGCAGACATGACAGCGGTTATATAATGAAATTACAAGCCCTATGGAAACATATAGATCAGGAGGAATACTTGAGCAGAACTTGTTTATAGCTGAAAAAAAAATTGAAAATAGCCAGAATGAATAGGATTAATGCAACCAAAAAGAAAGAGAGTAAATTATTGATGGATCCATGGCCATTCAGTTTTTGGTCACATTACATTGTAATAGGCATACACCAACTTGGTAGTTGAACCAAGTATTTTCCAATTTCACCAAATGCAGGGAAATTTAATCTAATTTTGAATCATACACTTACTTATTTAGATGCAAAAATTTACACAATGAACCCAGCCCACAAATGAAAAGGTTTAAATGATAATAATCAGAGACCACAATATTTCAAAAATTTAGTACCTAGTCCTAGTGTTCTGAATTTTTACATTATTTGCTATTGCAGTCTTCTGGATCCTTTGTCATATAAACTTAGACTACATTTCATGGCCGATCATAAGATCATGACCTGACTCTAACCACAAGCATTCCACTTATACTGAACTCAAAGTTCGAGATTGGTAAGCATCTATTACACGGGCGTAATCTGTATCGGCAACTTTCAACATGGAATCAACAATGGTAAACAACAAAAAAATATCAAATTGAACATAAAGGTAAAAAGAAAAGACAAGAAGAAAGTACCATTTCTGTGCCATAGTATTGAACTATATTCTTATGTTCAAATTGACTCAAAAGTGCTATCTCCTGTGACACAAGGAGACGAAGCAAAATGAGCGAAAATTTAAAAAAAAAAAAGAAGTAGGAGAAATATGAAGGATTTACAAATATCACACAAGATCACATAATATTTACGTAAGAAAGTTTTTTCCTCCATTATAAAGTGTTAGTTTTTGGAAAACTATACTATGAAAAATTGGGAAAAAAAAAAAAGTTATAAAGCAATAAAAAGAGAAAGCCCCTCACCTGCTGCAGTTCAAAAACACGTTGCTTTCCGTGATTACCTTGATCAAGCAGTGAAACTTCTTTCATAGCAACAAAGAATCCATCTCTACAGTGATATTCAGATGATAAAATTATGCTTTAATTATTTTATAAATTTCTATAGTTTTCCTTAATTTTTAAATAAATTTTTATAATTTAAAAACTTATAATCAAGTACCTATATTAAACAAAATTTTGTAATATAAGTCCTGCCATCAACAACCATTACAAAAGTTTTCTGGACAATACTATAGCGCACTTAATGCATTTTAATACATAGTACATCTTATTGATATAATCCATTCAATATATATAAAATAAAAATTTATGACTAAAAATAATATAAAATATCAATACATTTACTTAGTATAGTGTACTCTAGACGTACCACCACTGCCTCCTCAATCCCATCACCGTCACCGTCACCATCACCGTCACCATCACCATCCTTTCACTGTTCCTCCTCCTTCTTAGCCCCTCCTCCTCCTCCTCCTCAACCCCTAAAAATCTCCACCAAGTTCTTTGTTTCAATACAAACCCAAAGAACATAGAAAACAACATTCAAACCACACAACATCATGCTTAGAGGAGAGGTGGGAGCCGTGGTAGTTGGGGCTTCGAGGCGTGGTGGTGACGTGATCTGATGGTGGCGGTTCTGCAGGTCTGGTGCAATGGCGAAGATGCAAGGCAAACAAGAGGCGGCGCAAGGTTGGGGATGCGATGATGGTCTTGGGGCAAGCCAACAAATAGTGGCTACAAGACTGGACCCCTAAAGCGCAAAAGATAGTATACAATATTCACTGTAGCTGTTTCTGATGTTAGATGCTTGTATTAATTTTGTTTGTGGAGGATAAGTCTACTTCTAGTCATGGAATTGCTTAGGTCCAGCCAATTTGTGGATTATATGGGTTGCAAATTTTATATTTGTGAAAATAAAATGTTTTTGAAATGTTTTCATTTTTCTGCGGCAACTTGCACTTGCATTTACGAGATAAAGTTTACAATACTGTCTATTACGCTTTTGTGAATTAGTTTGAGATTAAATTTGTTGGCTTGCTTAAATGAGAGAGAAATAGAGATATGTGAGAGACAAGTGGAGAGGAAAGGAGAAGATGTAGATGGAGACTAAGAAGTAATATTCTTATAATATTTTGTTTAGTTTCAAAATTTTGTAATGGTGGTTAATATTAGGGATACTTGGTTACAAAATTTAGTTTAATATAAAAATTTAATTATAAATTTTTAAATTATAGAAACCTATTTAAAAATTGAATAAAACTATATAAATTTACATAATAATTAAATCTAAAATTAACAAGTTAGTATTATGGCTTAAATAACGTAAAAGTAATCATACCTACAATCATCACACCCAGCAAAGCTTTGCCTTGAGCTTTGTACATAAAAATATATACAATTAGAGGATGAGAATTCATTTATATTATATTTTATATTATTTAAAATTTTTCATAAAATTAATTATTGAATTAAAAATTTATATATTATATATCATATCTATAAAATTTTATATTAATTTAAAATTATTTAATATTATATATATATATTTAAATTAATATAATATATATTTTAATAATCTATATAATATATAATTATAATTTAATAATTAAATTAATAAAAATTATATTATATAAAAAATTATTAAAAATATAAATATATCAAATTTTATATGAATATTAATAAATTTCTCTCTCTATCTTTCTTTCTCTCTCTCATATATATATATATATATATATATATATATATATATATATATATATATTACTATGCCCAATTGTGAGCAGCTTAAGAGATGCAAAATTAGAAAATAATCTTGAGACATTTTGGTTTTGATGAAAAAAAAAAAAAAAAGAAAGGTCGATAACATCAATTACAGCATCCGTGCCCCATAGGCCTCTCATATTAAATTTTTCCACAAGCCGTGCATTTCAGTGTATCAATCTCACGATATCTATTACAAAACAATTCTTTCTTCATTTTATTTTATAACCACTCATTTAAATATTTTATTATATATTTTTTTTATTCTCTTAAATATTTTGCGATTAATATTTACTTGAAGGTTAAAAAAAAAAAAAAAAAAAAAAAAAAGAGCATTTCCTTCCTAATATATACAAGAATTTTCCCAATTTCACTCCGTGGTCAAATTGAACAACCTAATTTGACCATTCAATTAAAATTAAGAAAAAAGATTACTGTGGCGATTAGCGAAGCTCTAATACATTTCCTAATCAGGAATCTGGAGGAGGCAAAAGAACACTTGCATAAAAGCGCACATAACCACATGCTAAAGTAAAAATGTAAAACCATAATAAATATTGAAAGAAAGAAGGAATGGAAAGGGAAAAATGAAAAACAAACTGGATTGAAACACATACTCAGAAATTCCTTCATAGACAGAGCCAAGCGAGCCACACCCCAGTAGTTCACCCTTTTGCCAGTTGGCAGTAATACCCTTAATTCGGCTATTAGGAGATATATGATTAGACCTAGGACCCGTGGTAGTGCTTGAAGAATCAGCTTCCTTCGACTCCGCAACAATCTCCGCAAGCCTTGTCGCATTATCCATCCCCTCTTCCTCCTCTTCTCTCTTCGGACTCACCCCCCCACCACCACCACCACCAACTTCCCCACCTTCTTCTTCTTCTTCTCCTCCCTGCTCATCCTCTGAATCGCTCAACGAGTGACCTTCACCTTGGGGAGCAAAGCCCCCGAAAAGGTCCCAAGTGGACCACACGTCGTCCGGAACCCTCATCCTTCGTTCTCCCTGCTCATCCTCGGAATCGCTCAACGAGTGACCTTCACCTTGCGGAGCAAAGCCCCTGACAAGGTCCCAAATGGAGCACATGTCGTCCACAACCGGAACCCTCATCCCCGGCGGCGGCGGAAGCATCGGGGGGCGAACCCCCTTGATTCCTCCACAGACGCCGCCGCCACCGCCACCGCTTTCGGCGCAGCACCCGCTAGTCTCAGCGGGCTCGTCTCCAACCCTAACCCTATCCTCGCATTTCTCGCCCAATCCACCCTCTGCGACGTCGTCTTGCTTCGGCTTTTGCTCTTCCGTCTCCTCCTGACCCTCCTTCGGCCGGCCGAGCTTCAGCCTTGGGACCATATCCGAGTATGACGGAACCTGCATGGCCTTCCACGCCGCCGTGGGGATGACAAAGTCTTCGGGACCGGAGAGCCCCAAGCTCTGGTAAATCATGTTGAACTCGCCCTCGGTTCCCTCGATTCGGATGCTTTTTCGGTCGTAGAACTTCATGGATTGGATGTAGATGAAGGAGCCACCGCCGGAGGAGGAGGAGGAGGAGGAGGAGATCGACAACGAGAAGGATCCGCTGGCGTCGTACTTGACGGCTGCTTTGTGGGGCTGGAGCTTTCTGCGGAGCTTCTTGAGGTCCATGGCGTTGCTGGGTTGCTTTTCAAGGGCTAAAAAATCGTTGTAGATGATGCATGGAGAAGTAGGTCTAAATCCATGTAATAAGAAAGGTTTTGAAAGTCGAAGAAGGTTAGAGGGAGAAAAAGTGGTTGAAGAAGAGAAGACAAAATAGGAGGGAAGGAGAAAAAGCGAAGAAAGACCGCGGAAGTGGGTGGTGGAAATTGAAAAGAGAAAACGCGGTGCTACCGTGGACTAGCAACACATGATTCGGATTGTCATTGTCCCACTGGAAACTGTATATAAATACTAAAGAGTTAATAGGTAAATAAGTCGAGCAAGGATCAAGTAAATTTCCCATCACGACACTTTTCTTATTCTTTTTCTCTTTCTCCCTCCTTCCTTTTTCTGCATAACGATGGGTAATGTGAATGGAACTCAATCAAGGGCTTAAGAAGAAGAAGTCAAGGTGGTGAAGGTTGTGACAGTGTAGGTGACGGAGCTTGGCAATCTTCTCCCATGGCAGAGGGCGAAATCCGTGATCTGAGGAAGTAGTTGAAGGAGGCGCGATGGAGTTGTCGCCGGAGCGCGTGGTGCCAGACCTCAGGATGAGGATGCGGTACTTGCTGGAGCTGGAGCTGGAGCTGCCGGTGACAGGTGGCCGGATTGAAATTGAGGAGGGATAATTTTATAATTTTCAAAAACTATTATCTTATATAATAATTTTAAATTTTCTTCAGTTTTATAAAAAAATCAACGTTATAATAAGGTCTGATAATTCATCTTATAATCATTAGATAAATGTTGCGCCAAATATATGATAAAAATAAATTATATAATATAAACTTATATTATCAGTCCTTACATAAAAAAAGGTAAAATTTGACTCTTCCAATAATTTGTCCAATTTCTTTTCCTTTTTTTTTTTATAATTAAGGGACTAAAAAAGTTACAAAATGAGAAATTCACCTAAAAAATCAGTACTAATTGAGGGAAGATTTGGTGCAGTTTGACTGCTGTTATTTTTCTATCTTATGAAAAAAATTTTAGAATACATTCTACCATTTTCATCGGGCAAGAAAGGCAGGATGAGAGCGCGATGATGGAGCTCACATATTTTTCGAACATCCAGCAACTTTTTTCTTTGGTCTTGAACACGCAGCATCCGTAGATTCTGTAGTGCCACTCTCTCTTTCATCCATTGGTCTTCTCAGACCGGTCGAAATTCAGTGACAGTGCTGTTGTTGTTGTTATCTCCTTTTTTTTTTTTTTTTTTTTTTTTTTGACCTTTCTCCAGTTAACGGAGTTAGTGCTAGAGACACGGAAATTTCACCGAGACCGAGCTTTGGTCAATCATTATGGGCTCAAGCGTAGTGGCATTACTCTAAATGGAAATTCCTCTACAGCCCGGTCATTGAGTAGCCACCACGCCGAAAATAGGAAACAGAACCACATTCATCTCCTATATGGAGAAGTAATATTTTTTTTTTTTTTTTTTGGTCGTGAGATGTAATATTGAAACAAATCATTAAACAATAACAATAATCAAGCCTTTTCTTATTAAATAGAGTGCACTACACATCAAACAATACCATTGTACTCGACTAAAGACCAAAATTTGAGAGAAACATTTAGAAAGTGGGAAATATACCATATAGAAGAGGGAAAGCGACAGCAAAAGGATGAAAATGACAACCTCGGGATATAGATATACACAAACAATGGCATGCTAATATGATAATATGTACAAATTGCATGGTCTCCAATTCTTACTACTATTGCTCCGAGAGGTAAGCCCAACAGAATTTGTCCATCTGTGGGGAAGCCGAGGGTGACATTTTTCAACTCGACCCTGATACTACAGCGTTGCTACAACTGACAAATCATGATTGACTAATCGGATAATTAAAACATATTGAGCACAATCCTCCAATAGGACATTGCCAAGTCGTTAACTTGGTTTCCTGGAGCCCCATATCACTATTATTAGATCCAAAAGCAGTGCGTAAAATTTGATTAAGTTACAACAAGAATACTCTGCCACAACGCATGCAACAATGGCCGCAGTAATGGACCCCAGACCAACATCGGCAAATTGAAGACTGGACATCGGAAATATGTTACGTGCGATGAAGGACGGAGCTGTCATCCAGAGTAAAAAATTCAAATTAGTAAGTCACTAAAAGTGACAAAAAATGTAAAAACAACCCATGCTTGTACGGGCGGAGCTAGAGTAAAATAACAATGGGGGGCAAAGTGAAAAATATAATGGCTGGGGGCCAAATTTATATAATTTTTAAAATTTTTGCCCAAATATTAAAAAAAAAAAAATATATATGAGAAAATTGAGGTGGGCCAAAGCCCCCCTTCATCCATAAGGTAGCGCAATGGGATGTAAAAAATTATAGTTTGTCATTTGAGAATTCCACACCAGACAGGTTAGAAATGTTTCCTACTCTTCTTTTGCTTCTCTTAGTTATGCATGCATCAACACTAGCCCCCAAATAAAAAAAATGAGACACTTGAACCCCCACTGAATATGCATCATATGTGCATCCTGAAAACCAGAACTGACATTTTGACCATCTTCGGCAGATCTCCGTCCAAATATTTGTCATGAGTCATGAGAGATGAATGAAAATCTTGAAAGGATGGACAAGCATGAAAACAATTTTTCTATATGAATGATAAAAGGAGACAAACAGAGCAGCAAAATGGGAGATTATGTAACAATCTTTACCTCCATTGTGATTCATATTTGGAAGATGACAAAGTTTAACCCTTTCTGCCAGGAATATTAGGAAATGAAGAGCCTGAGGACTGGGCCAGTGGCCTTTGGATAAATGGATGGTTTAAGAGTTGAGCAGCAGTGGGACGATCATTTGGATTAACTTGAAGGCACTGCAGGACGAAGTCCCGGGCATCCCTTGAAAGAGAATCAGGAACAGGAGGTCGCTCACCTTTTCCAATTCTAAATATTGCCTGCATCTGTTGTTAGAAGAGATTAACAGATGAGATTAAGTCAATGGTCAACGGTCAAGCAGTTATGTAATTTATCAGTCCTACATATAGTTACTGCAAAAATATTGATTTTTTTATATAACTATAACTATCAGCCAATCTCTACTGGTTGCAAAAGCTAGGACACGGAAAATCAACATGATTTACAAAATAAAGGGCAGGAACATTGAGAATATAGACCAGAAGGGGTAGCACGAACTGTTTATTAATTAGCAACCCCGACAAAAGCAAAGTTTAGATGGAATTGATTGAGTTGGAACCAAAATCAAAACTGAAAATGTAAAAACTGAAGAGCACTTCAGAGTTCAGACAAAAGGAAGCGACAAAGACAAATTATATGAAAACCCTCGGTACAAACTGCAAATGGTAGTTAGCAATAATGTGACACATACGCATTCCAACTCAAAGTATGGAATTTGGCCCGTTAACATTTCCAGCACAGTGCATCCCAGACTCCACATATCAGCTGGAAGCCCATAACCTTGGTTCTTTCCTTTTACAACCTGCATATTCCAGCTTGATAATCAATAGTTATGCTATCAAGAAATTAGATGATGAAACACCCAAAAGGTGGAATTTTGGCAAGTTCAAGGTTTCTAGTTTCAAAAGCAGAGGGATATTTCTTTCAAACGTGAAACAGCAATTAATTGTTGAACCAAAATATGCATAACCACTGCACCACTATCAAGAACTATATCCAGCTATTCGTTACATTGATCAAGCTTTATGGCAAAATAAATAGGACAAAAGCAAAAGAGAAAAGTAAAAATTCAATACAATAATAATAGAAGCTTATCCAGAAGATGGCCCCATAGCTACATAATCAACCCCAGAAAACTTTTATGATTTTAAAATTATGCTTTTCCATATGTATAGGAGACTGTATTAACATAAAATCTTATCTCCTTGCAACAATACATAGTTTCCTTCTTTAAGCGTCTCCAATAACCCTATTAATAAAGTGTAACGTGATCCAATGTTGTTGCATAGTGGATTTTTGGGGTATGGTTTCCACAAGAACCAATAATATCTTTGGGTTCTAGGTAGGACCACCAACAACTTCACAGATAAGAAAAGTAAGCATGTCAGTAGCATGTTAAATGCTTAGAGTTTTATGATAACAGTATGACAATTTAATTTCATGTACTGTTTGGTCCACGGCTGAAGAAAAGCAGAAATTCAATCTGCAGCCATGCATCCAGCAATTAACCTAACTAATTACTGTATTCAGAAGAGAAGGTTCAAACCTCAGGGGCCATCCAGAATGCTGTCCCCTTGCATGATTTAACATCATTCAATTTGGTTGCCTGAAAAACAAGTAATAAAGCAACATAAGAAAATGAAAATGTCAAGCAATTGAACAATATTCAGATGTCTATAACTGAAATTAAAATATCAAAGAAACAAATGAGAGACTAGACAGAAGAGTATAAACTGAGGAAGGTGAATACCTTTGCCAATCCAAAATCAGCAAGCTTGACAGATCCGTTTGCATCCACCAATATATTTGCACATTTAATATCCCTTAAATTGGGGAAAATATAATTGGATTATATTCCCAGAGATTGCTTTATGACAATTACATAACGGATACAAGAAAACAAAAAACAATACCCTAGAGAAAATCATGAGCTAAACCCAAATCGGAAACTTTACCCATCAAAATTTCCAAAACTGAAAGCCTAACATGAATTGTAAGTTCATGCAATTTCAAGTTCCGAAATGTTCTCCCTGCCCCCCTGTCCCAAAGAAAAGAGAAGAAGAACACTGCCTAATAACAAGCAGAATAAAGAAAAACTAATACAACAAAAATCATTTACAAAGAATATTTATATGCAATTATGAAACAGAAAGCAGAAGTGAAAATTCCTTTGAAGCAAGGAAAGCAAGAAACAAAGACATGACTCTTGTCAGCATTGTTGTCGAAATGTGAAACGATAACATATGGCTCAAGACCAAGACTACCACAGAAAAGCAGTAATCAAATCATATATATCACAAAGGAAAGGTTTTTGGAAAAAAAATAAAATTTAAAGTCACCTGTGAACCACGTTTCGATCATGAAGATACTTCAAGCCATGCAGAATCTGTCTGGTGTAGGCAGATACTTGGGAATCTCGAAGAGTATACCTGCGATAGAGGCTTGCAAGAGAACCTTTGGTTACAAGCTCAAGAAAGATATACAGATTTGATTCATCCTGCATAAACATCAAGCAGCATGACAGGGGTTATATAATAAAATTACAAGCCCTACAGAAACATATAGATCAGGAGGAATGAGAAACACTTGAGCTAAACTTGTTTATAGCTGAAAAAAATTTGAAAATAGCCAGAACAAATAGGATTAATGCAGCAAAAAAAGAAAAAAAATTGATGGGATCCATGGAAAAAAAAAATTGATGGGATCCATGGCCATTCCGTCTTTTGTCACATTGCATGGTACTAGGCATACACCATCATGATAGTTGAACCAAGCATTTTCCAATTTCACCAAATGCAGGGAAATTTAATCTCATTTTGAATCATATGCTTACTCATTTAGATGCAAAAATTTACACAATAAACCCCATCCCCCAAATGAAAAGGTAAACAATACTAATCAGAGACCACAATATTTCAAAAATTAAGCACCTGGTGCTCTGAATTTTTTCATTATTTGTTATTGCAGTCTTGTGGATCCTTTGTCTTACAAACCTAGACTACATTTCATGGCCTATGATGACATCATGACCTGACTCTAACCACATTCATTCCACTTATACTGAAAACACTGTAAAAAGTTTAAGATGCGTAAGGACCTATTACATTGACGTAATCCGTAATGGCAACTTTCAACATGGAATCAACAATGGTAAACAACAAAAAAAATTAAAATTAAATTGAACATAAAAGTAAAAGAAAAGACAACAAAGTACCGTTTCTGTGCCATAGTATTGAACTATATTCTCATGTTCAAATTGACTCAAAAGAGCTATCTCCTGTGAGACAAGGAGACAGAGCAAAATGAGCAGGAAAAAAAGTAGTAGGAGAAATATGAATGATTTACACAATATCGCACAAGATAACATAATATTTACGTAAGAAAGCTTAGCTTATTTTCATTATAAAGTGTTAGTTATTAGAAAAGTACAGTATGAATTTTTTTTTGTTTTTCGGGGGGGGGGGAGTTACAAAGCAATAAAAAGAGTAAGCCTCCCACCTGCTCCAGTTGATAGACACCTTGCTTGCCCTGATTACCTTGATCAAGCAGTGAAACTTCTTTCACAGCAAAAAAGAATCCATCTCTACAGTGACAGTCAGACGATACAAGTAACAAGTTAGTAATTAAGACTTACATAACATAAAACTGATGACTAAAGCACGAGCGTTTTTGGTTTTGACGAAAAAGGTCGCATTAAACAGCAGTTACAGTATCCTAGCCCCTGCAAAATATACGCCCCTCACCTCATATTTTTCTACAGTTCGCATTTACTACGGTTTTAAATACATTCACAGAGGCCAACTATTCTGGTACAAGCGCTCTGTATCACTGCATCAATTTCACTCAGTGGTCAAATGAACAACCTAATCTCACCGTTCAATAAAGAAAAAAGATTACGGTAGTGAAGCACTAATACATTTCCTAATCAGGGTGAGCAATCCAACACTTAACATAAAGGCACACACAACCACATGCTAAAGTAAAAATGTAAAAGCATTTATAACCACCACTCCACTGAATGGAAAGGGAAAAAGTGAAAAGCGAACTGGATTGAAACATTTACCCAGAAATTCCTTCATAGACTGAGCCAAACGAGCCACGCCCAAGTAGCTCACCCTTTTGCCAATCGCCGGTGGTAATAATACGCTTGATTCTGCCATTAGGAGATATATTATTGGACCTAGGACCCGTGGTAGTGCTTGAAGTATCATCTTCATTTGACGTAGTAAACCCACACGACCCCGAAAGCTCCGCCACAATCTCCGCAAGCCTCACCGCATTATCCACCCCTTCTTCCTCCTCTTCTCTCTTCGGACTCACCCCACCACCACCACCACCAACTTCGCCACCTCCTCCTCCTTCTTCTTCTTCTTGTTCTTTTTCTTCTACATCTTCTTCTTCTGCTTCTTCTTCTTTCTCTGGTTCTAAGTGCTCATCCTCTGAATCGTTCAACGAGTGCCCTTCACCTTGCGGAGCAAAGTCCCTGAGAAGGTCCCACGTGGAACACGTGTCATCGACAACCGGAACCCTCATCCCCGGCGGCGGCTTAAGCATCGGTGGACGAACCCCCTTGATTCCTCCACAAACGCCACCGCTTTCGGCGCAGCACCCGCTAGTCTCAGCGGGCTCGTCTCTAACTCTAACCCTAACCCTATCTTCGCAATTCTCACCCAATCCACCCCCCGAGACGTCGTTTCGCTCCGGTTCTCGCTCTTCCCTCTCCTCCTCCCTCTGCTCCTGGAGCCCGCCGAGCTTCAGCCTCGGGAGAATATCGGAGGAGGACCGGACCTTCATGGCCTCCCACGCCGCCGCGGGGATGGCGAAGTCCTCCGGGCCAGAGAGGCCCAAGCTCTGGCAAATCCGGTCGAACTCGCCCTCGGTTCCCTCGATTCGGAAGCTGGTTCGGTCGTAAATCTCCATAGATCGGGTGTAGAGGAAGCCGCCAGAGGAGGAGGAGTCGAGCGACGACGAGGTTGATCCGCCGGCATCGTAGTTGGAGTACTTGAGGGCATTGCGGCGCTCGAGCTTGGGCTTTCTTCGGAGCTTCTTTGGGTCCATGGCGTTGCCGGGCTGCTCTCTAGGGCTAAAAAAACGAGGAAGATGATGCATGGAGAACTAGGTTTAAATCCATCTAAAAAGGACGGTTTCGACAATTGTTAAGGTTGTTTTGATGGTCGAAGAAAGTTAGCGGCGATAAATATCTGCGGTTTTCTTTGTCTCAGGTGAGAATTGCGAGTGAGAAAGTGGTTGAAGAGAGGAGAGGGGAAAGAGTAAAGAGAAGAAAGACTGTGGAGGAGTGCGAGTGCGACTGGTAAACGGCGTTGAACTGGAAAGTGGAAATTGAAAAGAGAAAACGCGGTGCCACCGTGGACTACCAACACATAACTAGGATTGCTCCCACCGCGAATTTTTTTACATTAAAATATTTGTCTCCCGCGGATATTTTTTCATTTTTGTCTTCTTCAACGTATACAGAGAGTAAAGTGTGAAAAATGCAGAGAGGTAACGTAAACGTATGTGTATAGCCCACAAGCTTGGAATCAAACCTCGAGTGGCTGCAACTGGCATGCAGATTTAAAAATTAATAATGTCACTCGTTGAAATTAACAATAACTTTTTTTTTCTGTTTAATTATAATTTTATTATTAAAAATTTTAAAAGCTATTACTCTTTTTTTATTTATATTCTTTTAATTATAATATTATCATATTTAAATAATTTAATAAATTTTAATTAAAAATTACTTCTTCTACCATTTTAAAAAGTACTTCTTCTGTCATCAATTAGTAAGCAAATTTTAGAAAATATATAATTTTAATTGAAAATCTCATACAGGGTGCATTTGTTGTAAATTTTAAAAAAAGTAATTTTAAAATTTAAATTTTATATATAACAAGAAAAGTTAAAAATTAATCTTTTTTTAGAAGTTACTTTTTTCAACTTTTTTAAAAAAGTTAAAAATTAATTTTTTTAATAAAAAAAGTGATTTTTTGCTAAAAAAACACAAACAAATACACCCATAATCTTGTCATGTGTTAATTTTTACTATTAAATTAGATACTTTTGTGGGCTCCGTACTTGACTCCACCTTCTTAATAAATTATAAAAATCAACACATAATAAAGTCATATAAGATTTTCAATTAAGATAATTCATTTTCATAAATTTTAAGATCAATTATCTTTTATTTTATTTTTTAAAATTATTATTAATAATGTGGTTCAATCCCTAATATGATATATGCTATCAAAATTTTTTTTTATCAGTAGACCATTCATAATGGCTTTTAACGTCAACTATTTAGCAATTCTTATAACTATACATCAAATTTTGGTATTAAATATGACAACATCTCTAATGCGCTCTACTTACCCAGGTACACCATGCACCATGTTATCTAAAGGTCTGGATGTGATAATATAAGGATATACCATACATATATTATCTACCATAAAATCCTCACATTCTCTCTCTTTGCCCTCCCACTTCACCCATATACTATATATGGACTCACTTTCTCCTCCCTAGCCACCACGGCAACATAATAGCGAACTATCACCAGTGTTCCAGTGAATTATCGCCACCACCACTACATTGAATCTCAATAGCCTTCTCTCTATCAATGGCAACAAATTAGTTTCTCACACATTTTTCAATTTTTCATGTACTGATTTGTGGAATCGTAGATCTAACCAATAAAAAAAAAAAAAAAGGCAATAGCCACCACCTCTTGCCGCGACTTTGTCCACCCATTGCCATGCCTTGCCGCATCTGCTATGCAATCATTGCACTATTCTTCTCCACAACCCACAACCACCATCTTCGCCGAGTCCAACACCTCACCTCAAATCGCCTAACCCACTGCACTCTTCCCAAACATTAATAGGAGCTTCCAATGGGAGCTTGGTGAAGTATGTGAATGGTAGCATGTCCTCCCTTTTGAGGCTCTCTATAGTACCTAAGAAACCTATATAAAAGGAAGAAATAAATGAAAAAGATTGCATTTTGTAAAGGAAAAAGAAATTGGATCTTTGCTAGGTTGAGGGGGGAGAAAGTATCCTTATCAAAGATAAGTGGGAGGAGTGAAAAGAGAGAATGTAAGAATTTTATGCTGGAGAATATGCTTTTGGTAATCCATAGACTATCACATCTGGACCTTTAGATAATATGGTGTATGATGCATAAGATGCATTAGAGATGTCACCTTTAAATACAACATTATGAGATATAATATTTTCTTACACAAATATATAGTATGTCAATTTTACTTTAACATATACATATGGTCAAAAGATATTTTTCACTATTTTGAAATTATATTATATCACGTATTTAAAATACTTAAGAAAGTATTTGTGCGAAAAGATATTTTTATCCTTATAATATAAATGAAGATTAATTTTATAGGTAGATAGAGCACTCAAAAAAACAAATTTATAAGTAGATCGAGAGAAAAGAAAAATCATAAAACAAACAAAAAGATTCGCACTTTCTAAAGTGAGAATGATAGTAAAGTGAGAAAATAAGGAATTATTTACCTTTGGATCATTTCGGTGAGATCCAAACATAATAAAAATTATTGATCCAAATGTAAATAACCCTCATTTTTTTACTTTACAATAAATTTCACTTTAAAATATCCCAATCCAAGAAAAAGTCTAAAATCATGTTTTACAAAATTAAGGTTGTTGCTTAATTAGTATCATCATAATAATTTTTCTACTTCATATACGTTAGATAACTATGCCAATCCTCTAGGTTTTTCTTTTTAATTATATGTTATAAGAATAATAATATAATTTTTTTTCTTTTTTTAGCATTCATTAATGTATAATTTTCGTAACAAATAGCATGTTTATTTTTTCATTTGGAACTTCAAAATAAGTGTTTGAGCAAAAGCTATAAGTGTAACTAGTTGTTACCAAAACCATGGTTTGAGGCTTCCAAATGAAAAATTGTTAGCATGAAATTTATAGGGTAAATTGCATGGATATATTTGGATTGATTAACGTGTAATATAACTTAAATCACTCACACGAAACAGTAAAAACACACATGTCATCAATTTAATATCAGGAATATGTTATGATATATCTTATAAAGGAGGTACTATACGTTAAACTCACTGAACTATTTTGTATGATTATTCAACTCTTTATGAAGATTTAACAATTGCATTAGTTATGATTAAAAAAACAAAAACTTTATTTTCCTCCTTTATCTTTTAGCAATGTTATAATTTTGTGCTAGGAGTTATTTTTGTTTCAATTTTGTTTCTAATCTTTTGATAAAGTTTCAATATTACATTTTTCTCAATGCCATTAATTTTACTAACGAAGATTTCTATCCTATTTTTGATGCGTCCATTTTTATCTCATATCAATATTATATATATAAAAACTCTATTTTTGTTTAGCCAAGATGAACTAAGTCTAATTTATAGACAACTCCTAATTAAAAACACTGAAATTTAGAATATCAAGGGCGAAAATCACTTTTATATATATGATATGATATTCATATAAGATAAAAAATGACATATGAGAGTTAGGTTAGGAGTCCTTATTAGTAAAATTGATGATATTAGTAAAAAATTGATAACATTAAAACTTTATCAAAGTGTTTGGGATGAAATTGAAATAAAAAAAAATTGAGATAAAACCGAAATATCAAAAAAGACGATGAACAAAAATATAGCTTATGTCAATTGTAATTGTGTCCACGGTCAGATTATATAAAAGATACTTATATTTTTCAAAATAATAATTAATTTCTATATTGGTTAACAATTAGGTAATTAATAGTAATGATTAATTTTAATATATTATTAATGTAAAAGAGTTTTAAAATTTAGAGTTTTATATTGTCATTCAATCATAACCTAGTATTTAGGAGATTTTTATGATAGTAGATGTAAAAATAAAATATTTTTGTTAATGTGATAATATATGATCAAATATTTGTGAAAAACATTTTTACACTAAATTAAATTCTTACAATATATTAAATTAAAAAATGTTAACAGAATATTTTCATTTTAATATTAATTGTCATGTGACAAAATTCTAGACCATATAATTGCCACATGTTATAATTCTAAACCATGTATTCTCCTTTAATATGTTATTAGAATTTCACACTCGTATGATGCAAGGGGTGATATTAAAAAATAAAAAAGATAGTAAAAAATATTAAATAGAATTAAATTAATTATAACACAAATTATATAAATTAAGACACTTAATTAAAGTAAATAACATGTACTTACGGTAATAGTAAAGTAAATACAAAAATGTTAATAAAAAATAATTAAGTAAATAATGCAAGACATATTTTAAAACTGTCCTGTTATAGTTCAAAAATGGGATTATAAAATAGTTAAGGCATTAATCGAGCACCATCTCTCCAATGAATTATATTAGACACATGAATGGGATGGATGGCCTTTTTCTTAAACTTATGGCTTGAATCTAATATATTACGCAAGATAAGAAAATCGGATTAGATATTGAACCAATGAAAGCATTAATTCAAAGGTTCAAAGCTCCAATCAGTTCAACAGCTGGAGATTCGATTAGTATGATTAATTAGATAATAAAAAACCATATTAAGTTAATAATAATAACATAACCAATATAAAATAACATGTACTATGGGACACTTTTATCAAATATATCAAATGTAAAATTTATTTACTTTAATCTTCACCTACATTTCTTTTTGAAAGTACTTATAGATAGCATAACAATGGTTTTTAATTTTCACATTTAAATTAATTTACAAATATATAACAAATAAGCATATCAAAAGAATCAAGTTCTAAAAGAAATAAGCTTTTTGTTGTGAATGAGCTTCAATTTTTTTTTAAAGAAATAGCAACATTTTGACCCAAAAAAAAAAAATACCAAATCGATCAATTGGTTTAAGCGGTTCGGTTTGATTCGCATTGGTTTGCTGATTTTATCCGATTCTAACCAGTTTATCATCAATTTTTTAGGCTGGCTGTTCAAAAAGGATGATCAAACCAGCTAGTATCCAGCTCGCGATCCGATATTCTCTTTCATGATATTAGGTTATCCACTACCACACCCCAACAAAAAAAACAAAACCCACAAAAAAACAAAAAAGCACAAAATCACCAACAACCCACAAACAATATCTGGCTTGCCTTTCTAATAATGTGGTTTGATTTGAAAACCAATCAATACCCCAACTTTACACTAAACCTTTAAATAAGCTAACAAACTTATATTTTAAAAGATTAGGTTAATGGATAAAACATTTTAAATAAACCTATAAAAGTTAAGCATCTGAATTCCTTTCATAAATTTAAATATTAAATTGTATAAATTATTATGTTATATAAATATTAAAATATTATATCATATACAATAATTATATCAATAGCTAAATAGGTTGTTTGTCAAGTTTAATAAGTTTTCCAAATGTGTGAAACTTACTTTGTTTAACTAAATAGGCTTCTTCTTCTTCTTTTTGTTTTCAACACTAAATATGTTTTCTTTTGTCAATGTATGCATATTTTTAGGGGAGGATTTATATACCATAAACCAAGTTCTGCTTGTTATTGAACCCATGTACACTTAATAAAAGGTGAATAGATCCACCATTAAATTAATACCTTGACTATCTAAATATGCTTTTCAAAAAGCCTTAACTTACATTTTTTATTAAATAAGTTGGAGCAGGCCATGTCTTACTCAAGTTGTAGGCCTGATATGCCACTTAACTTTTTTTTTTTTTTTGGTTAAAAAGAGTGCAGCTTTATGTGAGAATAAAAATATTTGAAATTTGTGTAAATAATGAAAAATTAATCACAAGAAAAAAAACTCAAAGATTTGCATGTGCAAATCTATTATTATAAAATCAGATTGACTGAATTCAAGAAATATTACATATAATCAGAAAGGCTATGAGAGAAAATTATTTGGACTTATAAAGACATGTCCTTCCTTGGTATTTTCATCTCATGTCCAAAAGAAGCCAACGAGGCTACACACTATAAAGTGATACTCTTAATGATTGGTTATATTTAAATTGATTAGTGTGATAAGAGATTTTGATTAAATATCTAAATAAGGCTATTGTAAGATGTTAGTGTATTGCCTAGCCATCTAGCCTAACTTCCTACTAATGTAGATGGGCTAGACCCTATTATTTTTCTATACAATGAAATGAAATTTTTGGACAAAAAAAATTTGTTATATAATAAGAATTTGAATTATTATATTGATCGACTAATTAGTCAAAAATAATATATATTAATCATATAAAAATTATAGTCAATTGATAAAATGAAAATTTTATATTAATAATATATCAAAAATTAAATCTAAAATTTTATTAAAAAGATCAAATATTTAAAATTATTGAGAGTAAGATGCATAGAGTTGTTAAATGGGCCAAATTGATTTGTTTAGATCTGTGAGTTAAGTAGATTAGACTGATCTTGACATCATGATGGCCTAGCCTATTTAAGGCTGATATGTGGCTGTAAACTTTAAACAAGCCAGACCATGTTTTATCCAATGCATTAGGCATTATTAGTTTATAACACCCAAATTCAGCATATTTCAAATCAAATTACATAAAATTACAAATTCAAGACAAGATAAAAATCAAAATTCCAACTCAAAACAAGCTAAACATTCAAATCAGTCCAAACAACTACAAGATATACATATTTTTTTAACAAAAAGATTGAAGATTGAAGTTGCTGATAAGTTTTTCTATAATAAAAATAGAAGAAATAAAAATAATAAATTAATTAATGGATTAGTCCATTCACTTGTTTAGTTGGCCATTTTAACCCATAAATTAAATGAGTTAAATTAAAAATATATTAATTTTTTTAAGTAGGTCAAAATTAAAAATAAATTAAGTTAAGTAAGTTAAACTTTTTAAAACTCAATCTATTAAATTTTAATGCATAAACAAGCTAGTTGAATGTGTTTAGCTCATTTTGACAATCTTGAAAATGTCACATATGATGCCTCACCATTTATTTATGGTCAAGGCTTTTTTATTTGTTAGTCTCGATGAAATCACTATTGTCTATGTCCTATAATCAAAAATCTAATTAACTTAATTCAATTTGATGAAGGTTCTGAAAGGAGTAGAGATCTTTCAACAAATTTTTTTTATTTTCAGAACCCAGAATCCAAAATTTTTAATTAAAGGATTAATACACTTATCGCTTGACAAGCCCTTCACCGATGTTTATAGTGAAGAACTATGGCAAGACCATACACCAAATTTCAGGACTTGGGCAAAACTAGAGCACAAATAAATAATAAAAATAATAAATAATAAATAAAAATCAATAGACTCAAAGAAGGACAGGGCTGGAATTTGGCAGGGGCAGCGAAGGATACGTCATAAAAACAAAATTAAAAATACCCAGACATATATCTTTTTTTTTTTTTTTTTTTTTACAATATTAATATGAAAAATTAGGATTTGGATTTGCCATAGGCTAATAGCATATTGAGGCGAAGGAAGAGTCTGTTGTTCATACGTTTCATCCATCCTCAGTATCCCAAAGTAACAGAAAATTATACCTTCTCTCGCGTTTCTCTCATATCACAAACACACACATCCACGCCCACACCCCGCACACCGCATCCTCTCTCTCACAACAACAAAACCCTATTTTCTATTCTATTCCCAACACACCACACTCTCTCTTTGTTCTTGTTTCTTCTTCTTCTGGTTCCTTCCATTCATTCCGTCGAACCCCATTTGGCTCCCTCCACAATCACACTCCCAAAACTTTTGTTCTTCTTTTTCTTCGTTCCCTCTGAAACGCATTCTCCAAATCGGCGACACCGTTCTGGCTAGGTTGGACGGTTATCGAAACGCAACCGTTTCGTATCCTCACCAATCACTGTCTCGCTCTTCAACTCTAGGGTTAGTTTCTTGCCTCTCTTTATTTCTCTTTCTTTCCTTTCTCGCTTTCTAATTTCCCCTAATTTCACTCCCTCCGTAACCCTAGGTTCTTGCGTATCTGTTAGGGTTTCTATTTTTTCTAACCGTCTCTTTTTTTATTTTTTCTCTGCGTTCTGCGCTTAACGCAATATTGCCTTATAGGGGGTATTTCGTTCCCTTCAATTCTTGGTGCTCAACTGTTTGATGGTTGCCTCAAACGATTTCTAGAGTTCCACCATTGTTGTTATAGCCGTGGTTTTTCTCGTGCGAGGATCGGCTTCTTTTCAAAATTTTTCACCCTTCAGAGGTGAATGCGAATCCATCTTTATTGCGCGAAGATGGAGGCGTAGAGAACCTTCTTTCCCGGCCGCAACATTGTCTTGCTTTTCAAGTCATTGGGAAATTGCTTCTGCCCCCTCTGTTTTGACGCGTTGTATGATTGGGGAATATTATCTGTTTGTGGTTTGTTGAAGGAATCGTTTAAGTTGAGCATTGGGTGGAGCAGGTATGTCCTTGAAACCGTGATTAATTTTTATAGAGTAACCTGTTTGGAAGGCTGGAGGTTTTTTTTAATATAGTGATAAAAGGCCAAAAAATTTCTGGGGTGTAGCTTCTGTGAAGATAAGCTGCCGTTATGAGTTGTGTATGGTACTTCTGATTTGTGGATTAATCTAATTCCATTGTGGAAGTGTTGACATTTCCGTTTGGAACGGTTTTGTGCTTAGGAAGGTGATTTCTTAATTAGCTTTGGCATCTAGAAGGACGAAAGATGAGGGTTGCGTGCTAGATTCGGTTTAGTAATCAAGTATAACTGTGCGGTTTAAAGGGTAGGGGTGGTGAAGAAGGTGCTCGTGCTCTTTTGCTTTAATTCTGATCATGTTCAGTGTTCGTTATGGACAAAAGTGAGCCTGCATTAGTTCCAGAATGGTTGAGAAGTGCTGGGAGTGTTGCTGGGGCTGGCAGTTCAGCCCACCAGCCATCTACTCACTCGGGTATTTTCATTGTCCAAATTTTTTCACGTATTTTTCATGTTTTACTTTTTTGTAATAAAATTAAGGCTTTAGTTTAATTAATTCATTAGACTATGTTTTTTTTTTCTCATAATAGAATTGTATTCCTTTTATCGTGCATTCATATATCTAATAAACATGTCTTTAGACCTTACTGTGATGTCTCCTTAAAATGGGGGAAAAGAATAATAAGTTACTAACTGTTAGCATTGTTGTGTAGATGCTCCTTATGTAGCCCATCATACAAGAAATAGGTCTTCTAACACCACAAGTGATTTTGATAGCCCTCGCTCTGTGTTTCTTGAACGGACATCTTCATCAAATTCTCGTAGGAGTTCTATCAATGGTTCTGCCAAGCATGCCTACAGTAGTTTCAACAGAGGTCACCGTGATAAGGACCGTGATCGAGAGAAAGATAGATCAAGTTTTGGAGACCACTGGGATCGTGACTGTTCTGATCCATTGGCCAACCTCTTTTCTGCAAGAATAGAGATGGATGGTTTGCGGCGTTCTCATTCAATGGTTGCCAGGAAACAGAGTGAGCTTTTGCCTCACAGACTTGCAGTAGATACAAAATCTGGTGGCAACAGCAACCAGAACAATAGCAATGGCATACTTCCTGGTAGTAGCATTCAGAAAGTTGTGTTTGATAGGGATTTTCCATCACTTGGAGCTGAAGAGAGGCAGGGAATAACTGAAATTGCAAGAGTTTCATCTCCTGGTTTGGGTGCCACTGCTAGTCAAAGTCTACCTGTTGGCAGCTCAGCTTTGATTGGTGGGGAGGGATGGACATCTGCACTTGCAGAGGTACCTGCTATTATTGGAAGCACTAGTGCTGGATCTCTATCCGTGCAACAAACGGTCGCTCCAAATTCCGGGTCAGTAGCTTCCACTACAAGTACAACAGCTGGTCTTAACATGGCTGAAGCTTTGGCACAGACTCCATCCCGAGCTCGTTCTACTCCTCAGGTAGTTGAGCTAGTTGTCTGTCACTGTCTTCTTCATTTGTATTCGTATATATAACTATAACGAATTTTATTTATCTTCATTATCAGTTAATTAGGCATTAACTAATTGTAGGTGTCAGTCAAAACCCAAAGGCTCGAGGAGCTGGCTATTAAGCAGTCAAGGCAATTGATTCCAGTAACTCCGTCAATGCCTAAAGCTTTGGTGAGAAAACTGCCAGTGGAATATTGTTTTACTGTTTGTATGTTGAAAATTTTGGTCTGTTTTAGATTTTATCATTTATTAGGAAATTTGGTTTCCCAATTTGATGGTGCACTTGTTCTTGGCGAATTCCTCTCTCTCTCTCTCTCTCTCTCTCTCTCTCTCTCTCTTTCTCTCTGTTCTTTTGATGAGTGGTGTTATTATAGTAGCAAACGAATGAGTTGAGGTTGAGAATTTGGGATAAGTATCGGAAGTTTGAAGTTGTAAATAACATGGAATGCTTTAGCGATGGTGGGGTTCTAGGGAGAATATTAGACTAATGTGAAAATGATCAAACAAATTAATCAATAGAAAAGTTCCTTAGTTCTGTTTGGTATTTTGTTTTAATCATTTAATGATTGCCAGAATGTGATCATGATTTAGTGAACAATTAACAAATTAGTGTTGTTGGAATCTGGTGTTGCTCTACTGTTGTTAGTCTGCTATTACTGCAAACAGATTTTATATAACGGTTTTTACTTCCCTTTTTTCCTTTAAAATGTGTGAC
Organism: Pterocarpus macrocarpus; assembly: GCA_031439585.1. NCBI lineage: Eukaryota > Viridiplantae > Streptophyta > Magnoliopsida > Fabales > Fabaceae > Pterocarpus > Pterocarpus macrocarpus. Next base: position 11,417,208 of record CM062519.1, read on the forward strand.
GTTACTTTTATTCACAGGCTGAGTGTTATTTGTGTAACACGTGGGAAACATGTATAACGTTCTGGTTTGGTTCAAAAGTTTGTCTCTTTTACTTGATTGCTTCTTCTGACACCATACACAATTTACGAGTACAAAGTGGTATTTATGGAAACGACAAGTTGTTTGTTACTTTATTAGTTATTACTCTCTCCCCACCGTTCTCCCTCTATAAATGGCACTTGTGTTTCCATTATGTGAATATGTAGTGGCATTTTTGGCAGGTGTAACGCATGTGGGATGAAACATGTATAATGTTTTGATTTGGTTCAAAAGTTTGTCTCTTTTACAGTTTTACTTAATTGCTTCTTCTGACACAATACACAAATTTTTGGCTATAAAGTAGTATTTATGCAAGCTACAAGTTGTTTATTACCTTATTAGTTATTACCCTCTTTCCGCTGTCCTCCCTCTATAAGTGGCACACAAATGTTTTCTGTTATATGAATTTGCTGTGGCATTTTTGGTATCCCATGCCTGAATATTTTTTTTCCCCTTAAATTACTTCAGGAAACTGGAATGGCTTATGATAGGGTGTAATGATGTCATTTGATCCATATAGTTGATCCCATCTAGTGGGAATAACTTGGTTTTGTTGTTATTCTTGCTTCATGAAAGTGTAATGTTTCTAATATCTATCCTCGCCAGAATTTGAATCATGTCTGGTAGTAATTTTGGTCTTCAAGCATAAACTAAAATTGTAAGGTAGTAGCAATAGAAGCGCTTCATTAGTCAAGTAGATGATTTTGAAATTTTTTTCAGTTTGCCTTTTAGGATCGATTATGTAGTCTGAATTTGAATCCTGAAGCAGATCACAAGTATCATCAGATGGTTTCTTGTTATAGGCATTCTGTGCACCAATCAGTTTATAAACAGGCACTAGTTCATTTTCCAAGTACTTCATGAAACTTTTACTACATTCATATTATGTGATCACTTGGCATTTCTTTTGGAATACTCTGGTTCCAGCACCACTATTGGGACTGATAACTATTTGTGGATGTCTGTCTATTCTGTTATGATTTTATTTCTGTTGAGTACACATGACATGATTTTGAGAAGTCTTAATCTTTCAGCATTGTTAAAAATCACTTTGATGGTATACTGGTCTGTGTTTGCATCTGTGTGTGTGTGTGTGTGTGTGTATGAAATTCTGTGGAGGGTGCTTGATTTGGATTATGTAAAGTGAAATGATACTTTTACTGGTCATAATCTGTCAAACTATGTTTTAGGACCTTGTATGTTTTTGTTGTGTGTTTGATTCATGGTGGTTATTTCTTATGTCCTAGGTGATTTGTTGATGGTTTTATTTTCAGGTTAATAATTCTTCTGAGAAATCAAAGCCCAAAACAACAGTGAGAAATGCTGATATGAATATGGCTGCCAAGAGTGTGACACAGCAACCCTCTGCATTGCACATTGCTAATCAATCTGTTCGCAGTGGAAATGCTAAAGGTGATGCTCCAAAGACTTCTGGAAAGTTTACTGATCTTAAATCAGTGGTGTGGGAAAATGGTGTTTCCTCCAACTCCAAGGATTCTTCAAGTCCAACAAACTATTCTAACAGCAGACCCGGCAATCAACTTGCTGTTGCTTCAGCAGCTGCTTCTACACCTTTGAGGAACCCCAATAACCTTAAATCCCCCACAGAGCGGAAGCCAACTTCTTTGGATTTGAAATTAGGTTCCGCCATGGATAAGAAACATTCACTTTCTCAAGTGCAGAGCCGGAATGACTTCTTCAATCTCATTAAGAAGAAAACAATGATGAACTCCTCCACAGTTCTTCCAGATTCAAGCACAGTGGTTTCATCTCCCACAGTGGAAAAATCTGGTGAAGTAGATGGGGAAGCTGTTGGCCTTCCTGCAAGTCCTCAAGATCTTGGAAATAGTGCTGATGTTACTAGCAATGGTAATGTCCATGTGGAAGATCACAGACTTAATGATAATGAAGAGAAAGATGCAATTCCTGATGAGGAAGAGGCTGCATTCCTCCGTTCTCTTGGCTGGGAGGAGAATTCTGGTGAGGATGAAGGACTTACAGAAGAGGAGATCAATGCCTTCTATCAGGAAGTGAGCATCTCTTACTCTGATTTTGTTTTCTATTAAGTAAGATAATTTAAATTGGGATTTTTCTTAGCTTCATTATGCATTAATGCATTGTATTATGTGAATTTGACCTTTTTGAAGATAAAAGGCCTTCCTTCATTGAATGAAATCTGTTCAAAACTTCCCTTTTTGTCAAGCAAGGCTTAAGTCATTTGTTATATAACATTACATACATGATTGAGTGAGGCATTTTAAAAGAACTTAGTGTGAAATTACTTGGCTAGGTAAATTTTATGATGTTATCCATTTTGGGCAAAAGGTTTGCTCAGTGTTTACTTTTGTTTTTGCAGTGCATGAAATTGGGCACCACCACATTAAAGCTATGCCAGGGAATGCAGCCAAAGTTGTCCAAACTGCTTGAATCTTATGCTACTAACTTGAATGGAGCTTCTGCTGACTCCGGATCTGAAGCTTGATATACTGTTTTATCATGGACAGATCAAAGTTTCAATTTTTGATGGCAGATGGCTAGTAACATTCTTCCCTTTTGATTTTGAAGAAGGCTGATGATTTGAGAGTGAAAGATGGTGGGTTTTGATTGGAATCCTGCATTTTGCAAATATTGCAATAAGTTACAGGTGCCTCAATCCTGCCTGCTTAACAGGGTTTTTCTCTTTTTGGGTTAAAAGTTATAGGTTGGTCGGGTAGGGGTAGGGTAGGGGCCATTTTGTCTGCAGTGGAAGGTGCTAGGCAATTGCATCTTTTGGGGTATTTTGATCCGTTTTTCTTTTAAGAGGGTTTGATTCTACATGATAAAGTTTATGATGTTTTTGGTCAATTTTACCAAAAAAAAAAAGGAAAAATCAAAAGTTTACTTTTAATTCTAGAGTATGTTGATATGATTATTCTTGTAAGTCTGCCTTTTTTACTGGGGAAGTAACCGGTTCACTTTCCGGTAGTGTTTAGCACTGTCAAATCACATCAATGGAAAATGAGATTCATAACTCGAGGAATTCACTTTGTAAATCCGTTCTCAGTTGAATGCTATCTCTTGTTATATTTCAATTTAACATGCCTCTTGATGCTCGGGGAAGATAAATAAATACGAGATTACGAGTTGGCACGATGCTAATCCCATTTTCCCACGGAATTTTAGGATTGATTATACACGGATAAGCATACGGGGAAACACTTCCTTTGTGCTCACAACAGAGAACATACACATTGTCAATTCCAAAGCGAGTTGATCTTTGTTCAGTTCTTGCAAAAAGGAAGATTTATGATCGATTTTTCTTCTTTTCTTTTTTCTTTTGTAATTAATGGTGACGTCAGATTGAGATTTCCAAGTTTTCATCAGATTAGGCCTCTGCCTGGCATTGGATGAACGTGTCTCAGGTATCCTTGTTTAGTGTTCATTGGTTGTTTTGGCAGATATATGGATATTAACCTTTTTGGTTTGTCATAAATGTGGGTTACATAACGAGATAATGCTCGATTTAAGGAAAAACTTTATTTGACTATACCTGTTTATTTTAGTTATGATACTTGGTTGATATAACATTATCTGTATGTATGATTTTTAGAGGGTTTTTCTAGTACCTTTATAAAATTGAAGGGTGCTAGTATCTTTTAATTATTTATGGCTAAAATTTTGTAAGTTCTGCAAACTCAAATACTAAATTTTTTAAATTATTTTTTTAATAAATTTTGGATTATTTAAAGTGGGGAGGGTTGTAAAGTAAGAAAATATAGGATCATTTATCCTTAAATTATTTTAGTAGAATTTATATATAATAAAAGTTATTGATCTAAAAATAAATATTTTTATTTTTTTGCTTTATAATTATCCTTACTTTAAAGAATCTCATATGAAATGTGATTAGATCACAGTCATTAAATAAAAAAGTGTACCAATACCCTTACAAAAATCAAGGGTATTGAAGGAAATTTCATAATTTTTAAAATAGATATTTAAAAAGTTATATTTTTGTGGTAAAACAATACATGAGTGAATAATAAATGAATTTAATTGGCGTGGCTAGTGTATACAAATTTTCCACGAACATTCAGTACAATTTTGACAACTCATTGTTAACTGTCATATCATCTATACATCCATACAAGTTGGATTTATTTGGTTAAGATTATAGGATAAGTATTTTTTAAGAAATAAAAGTAAAATCAAAAGTAAAAAATTATTTTATATTTGGATATAATCGTATAAGTATTTTTTATCAAAATTAGAATTTATTAAATTATTTAGATGTAATAAATATAAAAGCATTTTATTTAATAAAATTATAATTAAAGATATAGAGAAAGAGAGAGAGAGATTGGGATGAGAGTGGTAATTTTTAAAAATTTTAAGAATAAAATTGTAATTGAATGGAAAAAAAGTAGTTGTTAATTTTAAAGAGCAACATTCTCTCTTCTACTGCTTTTATTTTTGGGAGAAGTAACTCCTTATCTATTTTTTTAAAAAACAGAAAATTTGATTATTTTTTACTTCTATTTTTTTTAGAAGTACAAATAAATAATATTAAAAATTTTATAAGTATTTTTTTAAAAAAAAAAGTACTTATTTTTGAACGAAAAACACAAACAAATGCACCAAATATAATAAAGGAGATTCATTGAGAAAACTACCTTTGGGTGTCCAACTTTTTATACTATGTTTCCCTTTATAACTAATTTGTTTAACAATATCTTTACAATTAAAAAGGTTACTTCAAAGTGAATTCTTTAAAGTGAAAAAGTGAAAAATTATTTATCTTTAGATTTTTTTTATGAAACTCATATACAATAAAAATTATTGATCTAAAGAAAAATAATCCTTCACTTTTTTGCTTTACAATCGCCTCTACTTTAGAAAATTCTATTCTCTTCAAAATTATTCACTACTTCACCTTCATATGCAGTTTTCTATTCCTATTTCTTAAACAGTTAAACTGCTCCTACCTTCACTGCAGTTTTCTATTCCCGTATTCCTTCATGTCATTACTGTTCCATGTAATGCAGCTGTCCTTTGCCCCCTTCACGTCAGTTAACAGCTTCTATATTTCTCTCTTTCTAATTCTTCTTGTTCTGCAACTAATCCAGAGGTGCAATTATTTTGTTTCAATTACGAATCCATACTGTCCTTACTGCTAGGAAATCTTTAGATTGCGTTCTCATTACGGTATTCCCTTCTGAAAACCATCTATTTTGTTTCACGGGACAATCCCTTAACTGCCATTGCTAAGTCTAGCCTAGAGAAGGTTTTCCTTTTTTGTTTCTTAATAAAAATGTATATGATTTCTGTGTTCTTTATTATTATTATTATTATTATTATTATTATTTTGGATCGTGGTGTCCTTTATTACTTGATTCGTTGTTGAATGAAATCTACAATCTTTTTAATCATGTTTTGGCCCACAATTCTGTTTACTATTTTACCTTTTTTTTTTGGACGTGATTGTTCACTATTTTACTTACTTATGACATCATAACATAAAATGATAAAAGGTGATGATGGCCTTGGATTTTCCACTTTCTCCATTAGTGGCATCATAGATTTGATTTTTGAAACTTCTTTAGAGATATAGAAAAGAAGGTGCTGTTTGCAATGCATCTCATAATTTATAGTGCATCATGCATCTTGAAGATTGATAGTGAAGATTTGGTGGTGTATCGATACATCAATTAGATGTGATGCAATATAGACATCCCTTTAGTCTCTTCTTTCTCTCAATCGCTCTCCCACAGCGCCATCCCCCGTCCCATGCCACCCCCCACCATCACTTCCTGGCCTCGCTCCCCCACCATCGACACCGCCATTGCCTGCCCTCGCTCTCCTCCCGCTCCTGCGCCGCCTCCGATGTTGAGTTCCTCCAACATTTTTTATATGTCTTTATTGCGAGATTAGAATAAAAAAGATCTGAGAGCCAATGAGATGTTAAAAAAAAAAAAAAAAAGAGCCAATGAGATGTTAAAGGCAATTTTATGTTGCCGATACGAGATTCTTGCAATTTTAAAATTCGAAATTTTATCAATATTATTATTAGTATTACTACTATTTAGCATTGATGTTACTACCACTGATGTTATAGCGGATACTCCAATGGTACAATCATATTGCATTATTTTTTATACGCCTTTTATAGATGATTGTTTAATACACAATTTGCTTCAAGGATTGAGTAATGGTGAGTAAATATTTTATCTTTTTGACTTATATACGGCATGCTCCCTAAATAAAGAATACAAATATTTGAATGCGTATATCTTTGTATTTAATCATAGCAAAGATTCGATTTTCTCTAACAAACAACATAAAAGAGACGCGATGTTGTTAGGTTCTCATATCACCGTTGTATAGCTTATTATTGGCCAATAATTAATTTAATTTATTTTTGTGTACAAATAGAAATTTTCATGCAAAACAAGATATTAACACTCTTCACTTTTGGTATATTAGTTGATTATCTATTATGTTATTTCATACTTCGAGTCCTCACTCTCATCGAAAATCCTTAATTGCCTGGGTGACATTCATGCCTTAAGTAGAATTGTCCGATTCTCATTTACCGTCAGTGCATCAAAGGATAAGGCTCATTGTCAGTTGTTATCGCGTACACCCAATAATAATAAATAATTTTGTACTCTTACCATTTTAATTTATCTGTTTATTTGGATAAATTAGTATATTTTTAAATCAATATATCTGAATACAAATTATATCCAGATATATTAATTTAATAATATATTAACTTATCCAAATAAACAGATAAATTAAAACAGAAAGAGTATTCTTTAGATATTAATATAATTTATAACTAACACCCCAAAATGAGATTAATATCTAAAAAATAAAAAAAGGCGGCTTAACAGGCATGATAAGCCAGGCGCAATATGGTTGGTTAAGCCGCTAATTATATTAAAAATTAATCACGATTTCATTTTAAAAATTACTTTTAATCATTATTGGGAAGCCACAATCCTTTCTTCCCGAGACATGCGGACTCCTCCTGCTCCATCCATCGTGCACATCTTGCCAAACCAGAATCCTGATGGAAGGTGCTTAAGTGACATTGTATTTATGTTTTTAATTAGAGACCAATTTATCTTATAAATCCTTTGAAAATATTGAGAAAAAACTGACTTGTGTTATATTTATAATATTTAGGATCACAGCATGTTTTTTTTTTCCCCGAGGGATCAATTTATCCAGCGCTATTTTTGATAGGAACCAAATTGAAAATTGTTAAAAATATATAACAATTCTCTTATCTCATAGAAAGTGCCACACATCACAAATATATGAAGCAAATTATGTGCAACCATTTCTGGCAGACACCAAACCAAGCAAATTCTGTATTATATGCTACGTTTTTACTTATACTCCATCCATTTTAAAATAACTGTCACTTTGATTAAATTGATAAATTCTTAAATTAATATATTTAAATACAAATAATATCCAAATATATTAATTTAAAAATATATTAATTTGATCAAAATAACAATTATTTTGAAATGGAAAGAATATTATACATTTGGCCTTATCGTTATGGGGTCAAGTTATAAATGTAGTTTTTGTTGCAACAAGCATCCATCGAATTCAAATATCATTTTGGAATGTTTGCACCCGATGTATTAAAAAATGAAATTGGATCAATTAAGATTCTTATACTGACGGGTTTAGCACAGCATACTCATACGCAATTAAGGGAAGCAAAACTCTGTACAAGACAAAGTATTTGCTTGGACGCGTTAATTCTGACGTGATTAACATAAATACTAACGCAACAGTGGTTAAATGTACTCGGGCAGATTCATGTTCGTGGGACATACACGAGCAGAACAATAGAATTGCGGCTTTAAAACTGTAAGAAGCAGTAGATGGATGCCTGGATTATGATGACTGGATATGTTTGAATCTGAATGAATCAATGGGACATTCTGCTAATTTTGATTGGAATCAGAACTGCAAGTTGGTTTCTCTGGAACTGTATAAACATAGAGCTGTCTGGTTAAGAGTTCGCTATATGTTTGGAGAAACAAAGGACTGGGAAATCGAGTTCCTTCACACCATGAGGGAGGGGAATCAATGTGCTGATTCGCAAGCTTAATAGAACCTTCACCAAGACTACTTTACTCGCCTGGTGATGTAGGGCTATTGATTCAAGCTAATTATGCCGGGGCTTCCATACCCCTTTTGGTTCCTCTACAGTTTTAGTTTTTACCTTGGGGCTTTCGGCCCCATTATTTATCAGGCGAAAACAAAAAGTTATGAAGGATTGGCATTCGACCCAAAAAAATAAAATAAAATAAAATAAAACAAGAGGATAAATGAATTATGGCAGAATTAGGTCGGGAAATCGCTGCCAAATATTTCACTCTGTATAAACAATATTTACACACAACTTCCATGCATAAACCATCTGTGAATACTCCACTTCAACCCATTTTTTTTCCCTAGTAAAACTTAGATGTAATCAACGGTAGAGTTATACCCAGTTATGACGAGAGGAGTTACTTTCGGCGATGCTCCGAGTTCAAAATATTAAGAAAAAGATAAAATATTTCTCTATAGATACCAACACCAAGCAATTGGAATTACATTGGGCAACAGATCTTTGATCAACCATATGTAACAAGCAAAATGAATCTACTCGGGCTCAAGCTTGTTAGCACAATTTACATACACTGATTTACATGTGGCCAGTTATTTCCCGTCACATTAAATAAGCAAGATTGTACATGGGTGGACATAACCTGGTATAATTTGAAGCTCCAAGTCATATCTTGGTTCGCCTTATTCAGGATGAGAAGTCCAATAAATCAATCCACTGTATGCAATGAATTTGAATTAGAATACGAGTAAGCAGTACAAAGGGTACAATCTTGACCATTTTCAAGATTGACATCTGTGGAACTACCAATCCTTTGAGCTTTCAACTTTAAGTGATAGAAACAGGGAAGACACACAAGAGTACGTTCAAAAATTTCAATTTCAGAGTAAGACTTTCAGAGAAGATATATTTGGTTGCATTTTCAAACCGTCTGCGGAAAATTTTATTTATACAGGGCCATCAGAAATCGTATCATAATGGCTTTAGGTTATCCTAAATAAACAATTGAAATAAAAAAAATAGATAAATATTTCTGATGAAATTTGAAATGCTAGCAGTTTGAAAATCATTTTGAAAACAGCTTTCTGAATATTCACTTCTGTAAAAGCTTCTTTAACAATTTCTGTTTTTGATGGTTTTCAACAAAGAATTTCTCCAATTACAAAAAGAAAGCATTTGTACATTACAACTGGAGGATCAAAGAAGCTCTTGGAAAATAATAAGCTCATGTAAAAATTGTAACAACATTCAAGAGAAGCAAGAGAGATGAAAATTGCACAGATGAATCATTATATGTTCAAACACCATAAACCTGATCAAGACAAAAACACACTGCAAAACGCCTGCAACTCCAGTCCACACCGAGGGGGCAGATTTATCTATTGAATCTTGGATTAGTAGACCAGCTGCTCCAGCTAGAGAAACAAAGGATACAACATATGCGACAAAGAGCCACAGCTTCAGTCTGTTAGGAAGAGAAATTGGTCAAAACAAGTTCTCAAAAGTCAAAACAACCAAGAATAGAGAGCCATGTGATTCTTATTTTGTCATCTTTTAACTAGACAACCATGACCCTATATTTATATAGGACTATCACAAGTTATTTCATCTAGTTACTTGATGCAAGAGGCAAAATGCACCAATAACACGGACAGACTTCACTTCTCCATTTTGAATGTCAGATTCCTCTATCGGATAGATAGATTAACAATGATTGATGAGACACTGGGGCACAAAATTTTTTAATATATAAAATATCTGCTGTCTGGTTGCACAGACAAAACTAGTAATATGGTTACCACATAATTCCTCACATTGCAACACTTATTAAAAACATAAAGGGCCAGATCAATAACTCAGTAATGTATAAAGACCAAGGGTAATACTACTCACTTCTTCTTATAACTTAATAGATTGAGCAAATATTTTCACACACACATTCCAAACATACAAGGACATCAGCACTCCTTACAAGCTGTTTTAAATTCTACTTGAGTCGAGACCTTAGTCTGTGCATCGGGAAAGCATAAATAGATAAAAAATATGTACCTGGCGAATGATTGCTTGTATTCTCAGTTCCTAACTCGTGTAAAGTAAACTAATTAAAAATACTAGTAGACACTGATCACACTCCAATCTAAATAAAACCTGACTAAACTAATTCAGAATACGGGTAGTTACTGATCACACTCCAATCTAAATAAAACCTGGCTATGTCTCCTGAGGCATTGACGTGACCAATCGTCAATCTACAAGTTCTTCACCAATTTTCCAACTCAGGCGATGCAATCAAAATCACCAAGGAATAAAACCCTATAATTGACTAATTTTAGCATGCAATGGTTTAATCGAATTGAATTGAAGTAACAGAAGAATCGAATTCGAAGTCGGTAAAAAGACGAAGCTGAAAAAAGCAAGTAATCAAGTGAAAAGACGCACCTCCACTCGCCTTCGTCGTAGGGGGAATAATCAATGTCTTCTTTTCTAACGCAATTGAACATCAGAGCCGCAAGAGATGCAAAAATTCCTGTGACAGAATGAAATCAAAAACAACGACCAAAGTCATAATTGATCAATTGAAACCCTAAAACTAAGAGAAAGAGGGATAGATATGTACCAGGGAGGTAGTGAAGGAAGGGAACGGTGGTAGAGCTGCAAACGACGGCGTCGAGCCAGATCCACCAGCCGGCGCCGAAGACGGCGCCGGCGACGCCGGGGCCGAAGATTGCCCACAATTCCATCAAGTCCATCGTCGCCTGTTATTCTGTCTCTGTTATTCGGAGCCGAAAACCGAAACACCAAAGGGAATTACGCTCTTCCTGCAGCCAGATCAGACGTCTTGTGTCATGTACTTTTAGTTTACTCGAGAAATTTCTTTTCTTTAATTTGTAGGATTTAATTTGTAAGCTATTTTATCGAATTTCAATTCATCTTTTTTTTTTTTTCCATCCTTAACATTTTTACACATTATTAATGCAATATATATTATAATAGAATTCAATTCAGATATAGGCCATTAAAATAGGCCAAATCCAATATCCTAATCCATTTATTCACAAAAAAAGATGGATTAGGTTAAAAAATAATAGTCAATTTAAATTAATCCATCTTCAATTGGACCTATTTAATTCGCGGATTAAACGAAAAAGTTTGCGCGGGAAAGAGGGTCGGCCCATTAATTTACTTGCATTTCTTCTTTTTTAAAAAAAAAGGGTAAAATTAGGATATAAAAATATATTTTAATAATCAAATTTAAGACATTTTTATTTTTTAATCAAGAAATAAGAATTTTTATCTTTCTTTTCTTTTAAAAAAATCAAAATCAATTTGTATTATGTATAATCAAAATTTTAGAGGCCTTAATAGCAAAAGAAAAAAAAAATGGTTAAAAAAGATTGGGGTGCCATAATGTGGCTGCTTTATATAAATATGGTAATAGTGAATAATAATAACTGAAATATTGGATTTTAAATAATTTTACGAGAATATGGGAATCTTGATCAGTTTTCGCCTTGGAGGGGGAAGAAAAGTGGGCAATACAGAATTCACCCTACTGTAGGGCGAAATGTGAGACAAAAAGATTGCAAAGAATTCGCCTACAAGAGGCTTAAATGTGTTCAAAAATTTGTCTCACGTTTCGCCCTGCAGTACGTAGAAATTTGACCAACGTTCAAAATTTTTAACGGTAAAATTTTAACTACTATCGATTGATTCAATATATATATGTAAACATTTCTCAGTCACTTCGAACGACTTTCATTTCCCTTGTCTTCCCTCACTCCATTCTTGCTATTCTCCCATTCAATTATTCTTATTTTGTTTCATTTTCAGTTATAAAAGTGAAAAGTAATACAAAAAAAGTGAGAAAAATTATGGATAATAGTTTAAATGTTACTATTATTGTACATTTTAATGGCTCTGTTATTAAAAATACAGAGGAAGGTGTGATATTTATGTCTGACGAACCGCTTATTATTTTTGTTCCTCAAACCATGTCGCTTATTATAATTGCCTAATGCTTTTATTCTCACATAAACAATTAAAACAAATATTTATTGAGGTGCATATTTAGTAACTTTGCCATTCACCTAAATTGAACCCAACAATTATCAAAACTAAATATACAGTCTTAAAAAATAGAATAAAACCAAAATTACATACAAAAGTTTGAAAAACAAACATGGCATAGACCTTAAAAAGATTAAATAAAAAAATCTATATAACTATTTTTTAATAATTATCTAATATTTTAAAACTAATAATGCACTAAAATTAATTTCAAACATAATATTACCACAAAATAATAATACCTCTTATAATATTTATTTTATGGTAAATCTAATTTGATATACACAGAATTCTAACAAACTAAAATTAATTTTAAACATAATATCAATATAAATTTTTAAATATAATTTTTAAAATAAATATATTACCTCGTAAATTTGTCAATGATATCCTTGAATCCACTGTTGAATCACGGCGTCGATTGCGTCGACTCATTTTTGCCGTCTTGTTCTATCTTTTTTGATCATACACTAAATTAGATCACACATTTAAAATAATTTTTCTCAAACACTCTCACACACTCAGACACTCTTACTCTTATTGGCAAAACCCTTCACTTCGGCAAAATGAAAGAGTGAAGTTCATTTATAGAGCATACAATTCGACTATCAACAGTGCTCTTTCATTTTATCCCCGTCTACCATACTTTTGCCTCCCTAACTTATTTCCATAAAGCATCACCGACAATCCTATTTTTTTCAGACTGTAAGAGCACTTCGGTGTGTTTTTGAACACATGTCTATACTGTTTATATGCATGCATTACTATTCATAACTTTTCTTCTCTCACATTTCGCCATACTGCAAGGCGAAATGTGCTTCCCCCTTTTCACTATTCATGCTCTAAATTTGTGTCACATTTCGCCTTGGTGCAGGGCGAAATTCATGAAATTTTTTGTCCCAAATTTCGCCCTGCACTATGTAGAACTCGGGTAAAAAAAAATAAAATATAAATCCTACTTATACTATGGCGAAATCTATATTACTTCACCACACTCTCGTAATTTTATTATCAATCCCATATTACTGTATTTTAAATCAACTAAATCCATAATATAATTAAAAAACCCCATAATGTGGCCTGCAACTTATTTAGCTCGTTTATTTTGCAGGTTTAAAAGGCTCGACTTATTTAAAAATCATATTTGAATGCATTCTTTTTTATATTATTATCCAATTATATCTTATAATATTAGTGAATATGGTTAAATTTTATATTCACTACTTGAATAATTATACAAATAAAAGGATATGATTGATTGAATATATAAAATGCTTTTATATTATCGATATATCAAAATTAAACTTTTATAATATGCGAGTAATCACTCATGGGAGACTTTTCCCAATCACTCTGATCATGTTAGGTGAATAATTCTTAAATAAAAATGACTTAAAGTATCTAAATTAATATTTCTTTAAAAATAATTTAAACCAAACATATTTTGAAGAATAATGGCTGACTGATTTTTTTTTTCACAAACATATAAATTTTTAACATATAAAATTGATATAATGATGATGGGAGTTGAGCATAAACATGAGGGACAATGTATAAAGAAAGAGGCTTTGAATAAGATAGTTTATATGATAATTTTCTATTTAGTTTAATTTATCAATATTTAAATTTTATTGAATTTTAATTAATTTATCTTGAACTATTCCAATTTTTTATGAAATTAAATTTTATTAATGTTAATTTTTCTTATTCACATTATTTAAATATAGGACTTTATTTAAAAAGATTAAATATGGAGGTACGTGATCTTTATAACATTTTCACACGATACATTGATAAAAGAAATTATTTTTATACCACTTAAAGCAATAGACACTCGTAGATGCTGTTTATTTTTAAAATTGAAAGAGTTAAAAAAAATATAATATAGTAATAACAAAATTATAGGGATGCATCTTTTTGTATATGTATATCTATTAATATCTCTAAAATTGAACGTACAAATTTTAGAATCTACAAATACATAACGCAACTCCATTGATAAAGATGTTGGAACATTCGAAACATGTTGACATTGCTCAATTCTACGGTTGCAAACAAATGGCATAGAACTCTCATAACTTGCACTTCTCTTAACTAAGAAAAAGTTTCAATTTGTACTTATCAATTTCTCAAGTATAAAACAGTGTATTAAAATAAGCTAATCCAACTTATAGAAACTTGCATTGAAAAGTAATTTTTTACATCAAGAAGTGTGTTTCTTTCTTTTTTACTTTTTTCTTTTGGATTGGGAGAGTAGCCAATCAGATTTGGCCCATTTTTGTATGTGAGTTAAAAATTAATAAATCCAAATAAACTTTAGGTATGTAGGTGATGCTACTCGATTGGTTGATTCTCTAATCTCTGAAGATCCCCCCTCCCCACCCCATTGTAAAAATAAAAAATAAACTTTGGGTAGGATCTTTTTTTAAGTTTAATTATTTATGAGATTCCTATGATTTCACTCAATTTTTAATGATCTCTATAATTTAAAAATTTTTAATTAAGTCTTTGCATTAGATAAATCTTTGTAATCAAGTTTTTAGAGCAATCTAAAATTACCAAAATTTTTAAAATTTGATATAATTTAATATTTCTTAACCCAATCATGTAAGTTCAAATGTAATAATTTATTCAATTTAACTAATAAATTTGCAATGACAAATTACTCCTAGGACTTGATTACAAAAATTTATTTAACATAGAGATTTGATTGAAAATTTTTAAATTATAGGAACCTAATTAAAAATTAGTTCAAAGGACTTGTAAATTAATTAAACTTTTTTTTATTATCGGATTTGATTTTAAAATGTATCGAAATATGGAAATTGGGGAAATTTTATATGGTTATAGGTTTTATATGAAATCGAAAATCCCAATTTCAGTTTAGAGAAATCTTTTATTAAAATGAAATTGGAATTCCAATTCTAGTGTAATAAAAAATTTTGATAAACAGAAATTAAAATTTCCAATTTCATTACAAATAAAAAATAAAAAATTTTTAAAACGAAATCAGGATTTTTTATTTCAACTTGTCATCTCCACCGCTGCATGCGTGAATTTAGTTGTGAAATGATGTTAGCAAAACTAAAATTAGGATGTCCAATTTTATTAAAAGCTATATAACTATAAATACTGTCCAAATCCCAACATATAAAACTCAAATCCCATATAAAAAATAAAATTCCACTTTAGGTATGGTAGTTTAAGGGGGAATATCAAATCAAAATAAATATTTTTAGAATCAAATTGATATTTGAATTGATAAAAAAAGGTTTAAATTTTGAATTAAAATATTTTGTCAATGAATGTTGCAAATTTATTCAAAGAAAGATCTCGACCAACAACTTCTGCAATTTTTTTTGTCCCCGAGGCGGCAGATGGGGTCTTTGACCTAGAGTTGAGCACGACTTCTTTGAACTCCTAGGTGCAGTTTTTCATGAGTCCAGTATATCCATCAATTGAGCTATGCCTCACCTGCACAAGCTCAACAATACAATTAGGAATTTCTCCTAACCATATCCTTAAAACATAAAATTTTGCTAAATGGGCTAGGAATCTTGCCGCCATGTTTCATTATCTAGAAACATATTCGACCTTAAACTTTTCAAATCTTAGACCCACTAAACAGATCTCATGTATAAGACTTCCATTATATGAAAAGTTTAACCCACTATTCTCAATATATATATATATAGAAAGAGAGAGAGAGCATATCACATGAGATAGGTAATTTATTATGAGAGTGAAAAGAGCAAATCTTGACCATTGGATCTTACATGAATAGTTAAGATTAAAATATAAAGTCACATGACTTTTTTAAATGATCATGTGACCTTTAAACAACTTTAAATCTTAACCATCCATATATGATTATACAGCGTAGATTTGCTCCTCCCATTCTCATAATAAATCACTCCTCTCATGTGATACGCCCCTATATATATATTAACACAAAAAAATTATATATACGTTAGAAATAAATTATAATGAGATAATAATAATATACTATGGACGTTAGTCTCACTTAATTAAGTTATTAAATTGAGTCAAAATGTCTTATGTGAGCTAAGAAATCACAATTTATAGTATTAGTGAAATAAATAAAATAAATAATATTAGTGAATTAGTTAACTAGATATCTAAAATTGTCAGAGATATTACTCTTATAATTTTGAGAGATAAATTATTTACTGTTAGTCTTCCTCCTAACAAATGCGTTTTTTAAGATTCGAATTTGTGTTATCATTCTTATGTGAATGAAGTTGTTTATCACTCATCCAACTGCTTGTTGACATATTAACTAAACTAGTATTTTGAACTCATGCAATGTACGAGATAGTACAATCTTTTAATTATATTATAATTAAGAAATATTAAGTACAAAGAAAATTATCATAATTAAAATTAATTTAAGAATAATAAAAAATTGATAGATAATCAAAATTTATATTACCACTCATTCAACAGTTGGTTGGTATATTAACTAAACTAGTATTTTATACTCATGTAGTGCATGGGATAATATAATCTTTTAATTATATTATAATTAAGAAATATTAAGTATAAAGAAAATTATCATAATTAAAATTAATTTAAGAATAATAAAAAAATTGATAGATAAAGTCATAGATTAATGTATAATATTTTCAATACATTAACATGAAAAAATAAGAGATACATCAATTGTAGCTATAATATAAAAATTAACCAAATATAATTTAATAAAGCACTAATACTTAAAAGAACTATATCAACGATTTAACTCACAATCTTACATAAATATGAAAAATTATAGCAGACATTAAAAAAAAATAAAAAAGAGTTAGAATATGTACTAATAATTTAAGAGCACTTACTAATCACATCAAATAATTAATTCAATAAATACATTATACATAGGTGTAAATTATATGAAATATATATAATATAATTTAATGTAATAATTTATTGTTGGAATTTTATTTTATAAGTTTAATAATAAATTATAAAAATTGAATAACAAAACTATTATATAAATTAATTTAAAATATTATAAAATTAAAACTATGCAAAATGAAATAATTATATAAATAAGAAAGTATAATTATGAAATTTGCATTGAATAAATCATTTTAAATTATATTTGTAATAATTTATTTCATATAATAATTCATTATCAAAAGTATTATTTTTTGTAAAAATATGTACTTCTAATTTTTAAATAATGATTGAAAAACTAAAAAAATTTTTCTCTTTCTCTCATTTCTTTAGCCACTTATTATTAAAAATATAATTTCTTTTATAAGAATACCTGCATTTAATTTTAAGTGACTATTGAACACCTAAAAGGTCAATTATTTTTTCTTCATTATTATCACTCTTCATCTTTATAGTAAGGTGACTTTAAAGTAAAAAATTCAAATAAGCAATCTATTTCACAACTTTTTTATTGAAAGTGTAATTTCACTTGATGAAAATATATACTTGTTATTATTTAAGTAAGGATAAAACAACTCATAAAAAAAAAATCAATTAGTTTTCATTAACCCTTTATCCAACTTATAGTAAAGTAATTTAAACATTCATGAGGATATTCGCTTTAAGTTTTTAAGTAAGAATTGAAAAAAATAAAACTGAATCTAGTTTTCTTCTCCCTCTAATAAAGTAATTTTTTAAAAAAAAAAATTGTATAAAACAATTCCATATATATAAGAATGCATACTTTCAACTTTTAAGTGAGAAATAGATAACTAAAATAATTAATTTTTCACTCTTCCTCCCTTTTTTTCAATCAAACTCATAATAAAATAATAGTTTAATTAATTTATAGGTCTCTATAATTTCATTTAATTTTCAATTAAGTCTCTATTATTTAAAAATTTGTAATCAAGGGTGTGTTTATTTCAACTTTTAAAAAAATTGATTTTGATTATAACTTAAAACTGGTTTTTTTTCTTTTCAGAAATTACTTTTTTCAACTTCTACAAAAAGTCAAAAACAGTTTTTTTTTTTAGATTTTGATTATTTTTAAAAATTATCCAAATATACGAAAACTAATTTTTTATTAAAAAATTGAGTTTTTTTTGCTAAAATAATCTTAAACAAACACACCTCAAGTCTCTATATTATATAAAATTTCTCAATCATGTTCTTATCTATATTAACTGTGATAAAAATGTGAAAATTAACTGAATATTCCTTGAATATTATGTAATTCCATCACCCAACCATCCCCACATATTATTATATGCATAGTAAAACCAACCCCTCCCCCCATTTGTCGTCTATCACTTTATATTCTCTCTCTTTTTTTCTATCTCGCTCACTCCTCTCTCCCTCCCCTCTTTTATAACCAAAACAACAATATCTAACCAAAAGCTCACCCCCACAGAAATTCCTAAAAGATTATCTCTTCTTTTTCTAACCAAAACAACAACATCAACTTTTTCTTTTTCGCCAACTTCCATAACCTTCTTCTTCAACCTCATCGTACCCTCACCCTTCATTTTCTTCGAAATCCACCGCAAACCACCACATCCTCTACCTTCAACTACCACCGCTATTCTCATTGGTGCTGCTATGCTTGATTATTTCCCATGTCTACTCTTTGCCATGATTTCGGTACCATAATTGCTCATTGCCACCACTACTCGCACCTTCGACGCAACCGCCTTAGCACGCATTTGCGACTGCACCTTAACCCATTAACTTATTCATGATCATTCAACATAAGACCACAAGCTTCGATGGGAGATGGTCCATGGCATAAAGGGCAATGGCAATGGCAAGCATTCACTGTGGAGCGTTGCCAAATACGGTAGGGCAGAGGAGACATGATGCAGAGTTGAAGGCAAAGGAGAAAGAGGAGGGGTTGAAGTGGGCAATGAACATTGTAGAGAAAGTTTTGGGGGGAGAAAAGGATATCTTAGCATGCACCATAGGTTGAAGGCTTATGGTGCACACTATTATATCTTTGTCATTGGACTACACAATGCATGATACACCATATTTAATATGATTCATCATAAAACATGCCTTGTACATCAAACATAGGGATTTGATTACAATTTTTTATTTAATCTAAGAACCTGATCACAAATTTTTAAACTATAGAGATCTAATTGAAAATTAAATAAAGTTAGAGGGACTTACAGAATAATTTAACCTAAAATAATTTTAAAAAAGAAAATTTACAAAAGTATTTCATGTAATTCATTATTGAAAAAAGATTTTTTTTATAAGAATACTATAAAACAATTTTTTAGTGAGGATTGAACTTAGGAAAAATTGTTCCGTTTCCTTCTCTCTCCATATTCTTTGGCTTCATATTAAAGTAATTTCAAATAGAAAAATGCAAAATTTAGTTTCATATGATAATTTAGTGACTTTTTGTATTATAACAGCCTTTTAAATTACATAAATAATTGGGAATAATTATTTACAATAAATCAAGAATATTTTTATATTATATTTTGAAAATTGAAAAAAAATAACATATATATAAACCTTTTTTGAAAAATTAAACTTATTTATCTGAAAAAATTAAGTTATATGTTTAAAAAAATTAAAGTGCAATTATATTTAAATTGTTAAATTAAAATAAACCAAATGCATTAGTGAAAGTAATCATATTTTAATTTTGATTGAAAATGTTGTTAGCGGAAATAGTGGAGATAATAAATATGGTGGAAATCTCAAGCAAGTGGGATGAAAAATAAATATGCGGCAAAACTTTCAACCAATAAAATAATAGATAATATATTTTAATAAAATTTTTCTAAAAGAAAAGATTTTTAAAGTAGTGGAAAGACAAAAATATACGAAAGTAACACGAGAAAAACTTTTCTTGTTAATACCTTTGAATTATTAAAAGATATATTTAGTGAATTAATTAAAGTTAGATAATAAGATGTGGCCATGCAATGATAAATTAAATTAGCAATTAATTTTAATACACTTTTTAATATAAAATATTTTATATTTTTAGTCAATTATATTATATATTATTATATATATAACTTTTGAAATAGTTGTTGTAAGAGTTAAATATTTTTCAAGACATAATGAAATATAATCAAATAATTATGAAAAATAAAAATTATATTAGCAATATATCAAAATTAAATGCATTAAAATGATACAAAATGATGTCAACGAAATTCAATCTTAATATCAAATAATTCCCAAATATACATAATATCACTTGAATTAAGGATATTCGCCTATTCGGTTAGTTATCATTTGTTTAGTAAAGTCAAAATAAAAAATTTGGAAAAAAATTGTACTGATTATTGTATGATAAATTTGGCAATAAACAATGAATCAGTCATACTCTTTTAGCATAAAATTATGGAAAAAAAAATGGAGGTCACATAGAAAAAATAGTTAGACTACCATATCTATTATATTAAAAGAAAATTACTTTTATTTATATATATAAAATATCTTTCATATTGATAGTATATAAAAATTACATTTTATATATTTTTATATATGATTTTATTTTTTAAAGGATTTAATTTATATATATTATTAATATAAAATATTATATATAGATATTTAATTATGTATTATTAAATTAATAAAAATATTTAATTTAATTATCTATTATTTAAATAATAATATAAATAAAAAAATATAATTAATTAACTATATAAACTGTTAATTTATATAAATTATACTCTTTTTTTAAATATTGTTGAACTAATAATTTCTTTTTTTTTTTATGTATTTAACTAATGGTTATTAATATTATTCTTTGCTCACTAAATTTCAATGAATCTTATCCCCGTATTTTCCCTTCTCGCTGCAACCGTGTGAATTATAACAAAAGATTTCATTTCCATAATTTGCGAGTCATGGATTTGGATTCTTCCCTTAAATAATTCAGTTTTTTACCTTGTTTACCAGTACGCGTCGATTTTATGATTTATTTCACAACAGTAAGGCTCAAGCTTCTTTGTTTAATGTGTTTAAATAAAAAAATTGAATGCGTCATTTCATTTTCACTTTCTTCATTTCTCGCTACCATCTATCCGATTGACAACAGTAGGCAACGGGTGAGATGCACGTTTGCACCCACTCCCCGTCACGCGTGCCACGTGTCCATCATTCTGTGGCACACTGAGACGAAGCGTATGGCGTGACAGCACCGTAGAGATACCCCTTCTGTATAAAAATATCTTCAAAAAGAAGCAAGCCAAGCACCCTGCAAAACAGTACCTAGAAAAAAACGCGAATCTCTCCCTTTTTTATATTCTCTCTCCTCTTTGTCGCTCTTCCTCTCTAACGCCACGAAAACGAAATCGAACTGCACAGAAAAAAATAAAATTACAAATCTAAAAAAACGGATCCAAATAAAAACTGAACCCTAACCCTAGAAAACGGTCCTTATCCTCCTCTTCTTCAATTCAATCTCCGTTCACTCCTTCTCTCTCACACTCCGAAACACCGAACGAATCTCGATTTGGGATCTTCTCCATCGCTGCATGGTAGGTTCCGTACTGAACCCTGACCTAATTTGTACGATAGGGTTTCGATTCCTATGATGGAATGTTCTGGCTCTTGTGCACCTTGTTGTTGCCGGCAATGACCGGTGGTGGCCGATGTCACCGGCGGAAGAACATGGCGGCTTCCATCGATCAAGAACGGGGAGGCTCCTCCGAGGCGAGGCCGTTGCCGCCGGCGGATTCTCCGGCGGCTCCGCCGGGAACCTCCGGGAACTCCGCTGCGTTCGAAATTGACTACTTTTCTCAGGCGAGGAAGGCGTTGAGCGAGCGTTCGCCTTTCGACGAAGAAACGTCAACTTCCGGCGTGGTTACTCTGCCGAGGGGGTTGGCAAGTTTGTTAAACCGCCACGGCGATAACCGTAGGCGGCACAAGAAGGCTCACTCCGGCGGCGAGAAGAAGAAGAAATCGTCGAGTGCGAACGAGAAGGCGCGCGCTTCCAACATTTGGGTTGAGACGGAGGAGTATTTTAGGGGCTTGACGTTGCCTGATATTGACACCTTGGTGGAGGCTTCTTCGCTGTTTAGTTTAGGTTCTCGCGAGTGTTTCTTGATTCCGCATTTTCCAAATGCTCCGAGACTCAATGTAGTTAGTGGTAGTGAGGATGAAAAGAAAGATGCTCCAAGATTGGACTTACTTAGTGGTGACGATGAAAAGAGGGCTGATGAAGACGCGAGAAATGAGGACTGTGTATTGGGAATTGAGTCAATTGACAATGCTGCTGATGAAAAATATTTGCCTCAGGATGATGACAAGAATGGTTCTTGTGTGAGTTTAGAGCGACTTTTAGGTTGTAGGAGTAAGGTTTCTTTAACTTCTGAGCGCCCTACGAAGAAAAGGAAGCTATTGGGTGGGGATGCTGGTTTGCAGAGAGTTCTAATGACTAGTCCTTGTGGTCGGGACCAAACCTTTTGTCACTATTGCGGGAGCGGAGACACTGGCAGAGATTCGAACCGGTTAGTCGTCTGCGCCTCTTGTAAAGTTGCAGTTCATCAGAAGTGCTATGGTGTGCAAGATGGCGCCGATGAGTATTGGGTGTGCTCCTGGTGTAAGCAAAAGGGTGGTGCTGACAAGTCGGTGAATCCTTGTGTGCTTTGCCCGAATAAGGGTGGCGCTTTGAAACCAGTTAATAGCACTGTGGAAAGTGTTGGGTCTGTGCAGTTTGTGCACTTGTTTTGTGGTCTGTGGATGCCTGAGGTTTATATAGATGATTTGAAGAAGATGGAGCCTGTTATGAATGTGGTAGGAATCAAGGAAACCCGGAGAAAGTTAGTGTGTAATATTTGCAAATTGAAGTGGGGTGCATGTGTTCGGTGTAGCCATGGTATGTTGTTTTTGCCTTTGTGCACTGTACAATTTCTGTTTCTTTGGCCAGTACTGGTATCACTAAGAACATTACTTTTGTATGTATTTATATAAAAATATATATAATGTTTTTCAAGAAAAATGTTCTTAATGCGAGTAGCCTTTAAATAGGACCTGGTTATTGTTCAAGTCTACTGTGCATTCTTCCTTGTTCATCAATTCTCTTCCAACGTTATTTCAAGAAGAAACTGACGACATTGAAGTAGATTTGATGTTTTGCTGGTGATGACTAGAGGCCGAACGCCGGTGAACTTCAGATTATGAAGAAAGTTTTGTTGTTTCTCTTTTTAACTACTAGCCTGTTTAGTTAGAGTAGAGATTTGAGGCTGCGGGTTTAATACTGCTTCTGGTGACTTTCAATTGACCTTTCTATTTATGGAATTGGAAGTGGGCTTTTTTTTTTGGAATTGACCTTTCCTGCTAATGTATCCTGGGTAGCATTTTAAATAAATATTTGGGCTGAAAAGAACTTCTATGTCTTATTGTTGGGTATGTGTTGCAATCTGATATTCCTCTTGCTATTGAACGATGGGTCCAAAAGCACTTCTTTCCCCTTCAAGAGGAAACTGTAAGGTCGGCATTGCAGAATTTGCACTGCATCTGTTCTTGAAAATATTGAATATAGTTAATTAGTGTTTCTTTTCTTACAAAAAAAAAAAAATTGTTCAGAAGACTCAATTTTTCTTACCTTTCTGTTTGTATCTACCTTTGGCTTGCTGTTCTGTGGCAAGATAGCATGTTAGTCATTTTGGCATTTGCTGATGAAGAAGAGTGTATTGATTGTTCAATTTGAGATTGAATGAGTGACAAGTCTCAATGATTATTGCACTGCATTTGTGACAGCAATCCTCTATAAAAGCCAACAGGGTGATATAAGTAAACTATAGGAGCCAACTAGTGCTGTTGGTGAAAGCTGAGTGTTTAGCCTTTTAAAATGAATAGTTTAACAACGATACACAGATGTTTCATATGCTATTTTTTGATCTATCAAGATATAGGATTTGGGAATAAGTATTGTCGTCATAGGATTTTCTGAGCTGTGACCATGGATATGCAGCAGCTGTCCTCTTTATTTACTAGTTTATTTTTTCTGTTGAAGTTTATTTCCAACTGTCATGTTTGATTATGATTTTGTGGTACTACCAATTGTTTGATTTACTGCAGCTTCTGATACCATGTTTCTTAGTAGAAAAATTTCAATTGATGGGCTCCTTTTCATCTGATATATTACGTGTATTTGGGTCCTGGTATTCATATGTAACTTGTGCTCTTCAAGTTCTCTTCAAATTCTTTTAGCTTGTAACACTTTCCTTCTGGATGGTGTTTCAGGAACCTGCAGGACTTCTTTCCATCCTTTATGTGCAAGGGAAGCTAGACATATGATGGAGGTTTGGGTGAAGGATGGAGATGATAATGTGAGTAATTTGTATTTTTCAGGACCAAATACCCTTTTCTCTTTTCCAGGAAAAAATATGCAACCAAAAAAGAAATAGAAAAAAGATGTTGAAGAACAATATCAGAACGGTTCCTAAATTGCCAACAGTATTTTTTCTAGTCACAAGTTGAAGAACAATATCAGAACGGTTCCTAAATTGCCAACAGTATTTTTTTTAGTCACAAGTGTTTCAACTGTAGTGTTTCAGACATTGATTGTCATTTGTATTTTATGTTATGCTTTGTAAGGTTGAGTTGCGGGCCTTTTGCTTGAAACACTCAGATTTACAAGATAACAGGAGCATCTTGCCATCAGGAGACTCTATTCCTATTGGCAGTGAACTTTCTGAAGCTAACAGCCTTCCAGTGAATAGTGAACACAAGTTGAAAGTTGGTTGCGGGAATGGAGGAGTAATGTCTGATAGCAGTCCAGACAATTTGAACCACAATAACATGTTGGGATGTGGTGGTATGCAGCAACATAATGTTGGAGTGGTAGGGAGGACCAATGAGAATGGTGATGCATCTGACTCCCTCAGTTTTGCACTTGTTTTGAAGAAGGTATTCTGTGTTATATTTTGCATGTATATGTTTAGGATGAAACTCTCATTTTTTTTCAACATTTAATCTTATTTCCTTCTTATTGCAATTTGAATTCAATCTTTGGCAGTTGATAGATCGTGGGAAAGTTGATGTAAAAGATGTAGCAATGGAGATTGGTATTTCACCAGATACATTAAGTGCAAATATCCATGTATTGCCCGGATTTAATAATGTCTATTTTGTGGAAACTGCTTAGTTTGAGTATTATTTTTTTTTTCTTCATTTTGTATTTCTTATTTTTTGTGTTGAACTTTCTCCTCCTTGCAGGAAGCTTATATGGCCCCTGATGTTCTCGACAAAATAGTCAATTGGCTTAAAGCCCATGTATACACTAGTGCATTTCAGAAAGGTTTCAAAGTCAAATTCAAACCACCCAATGCATCCAAGGATGAAAGTGGAGCTGCAGATGGTTCTGATGCTTTACCAATATCAGATTCAGGTTTGTTGGATCCTGTTGCTGTTAAGTCAGTACCGCCAAGGAGGAGAACTGTCAGCAACATTAGGATTTTGAAGGATAATAAAGTGATATGTTCATCTGAGGGGGTTACTAGCAAGAATAGGATGTCAATGGACAAGTTCAGAGTTGTTCAGCCAGACCATGAAAATCCAGGAAGTTCCAATGAAGCATCTCCAGATGCAACTGTAATGGTAATTTTATCTTCTTGATGTTATTTTCCTTTGGCTTCTTTAGTAATTAAATATTACTCTGATACATAATTCTGGATCTTTTAGAGGTCTTTTAGTGTTTTGACTATAAAATAAAGCGACCAAAGTTTGTTTTGAAATCTGGTATTACATAGGATATGTCTTTACCAGATCCTAGAATTTGAAGACCTGATTCATGACATCTAACATTCCGTTGTCAACCTTGAACCACATGGCTGATTATGTTTTCTTTCTTTTCCCCCCCTTATAAACTTTTCAACTCCTTCCCCAAAATGTTATTGACATTTTTTGCAAGGATTGTTTAAATACACAGTACTATATATATATATATATATATATATATATATATATATATATATATATATATATTGGGTATTAGACCCTAATTGGGCATAGGGAAGGCTACATCACTAGGCCAGGGTCTTGATGATCCCCACTAGAGGGCCTAGGGAGTGTGAGTGGGAAGTGGAGGGGATTGGGGGTGACTGGGAACTTGCAAGCAAACGGCCCATATGGTGGTCATGGCCATACCATGTTAGGTGAGGTTCTATCATCTTTTGCTGACAAATATTGGATTAAACTGCCAATTTCATTTGAGCATAGTTATGAGTCTTCATAAGATGCTAGTGTAGATCCAATGTAGTTTTGTGAAATTTTGCCCACTCCTCCTTAAAAGATTTGGTGCCAGTTAGATTTTTATAAATTCTTTCCCACCAACCTTCCAAGAAATCTTGAGTAGGGATCATATTGTCAATGTGATATGTCGGGTTACTTTTTGAATTCTAAAAATGGTTCTCTGAAGTCCCGCTGATGCTTATCCATTACTTTAGTTCTATATATGGTCATAATTATAGCAATGTCAGCTTTTTGCGGCTTGTTTTGGGTGTAGTCCTTGCGTGCACAGTATGATGCTGAGCTGGATAAACAATGTTGCCAAATGTTGGTCAGATTATTTATGTATTCTGAAATCAGAAAATAAGTTTTGAGAAGCCTTTTCTTCTGCTTTCCGTATTCTCGTTCCTCCTTCCTTCCTTGTCTATGTTCAAGAACATGGATTTGCCTTGCTCACTACCTTGTCTTCATGACATTGCTTGGCTATATTTGGTTCTAGGAAAGTTGGTCTTATGTGGATTGATGAGCTTCAAGTTTTCAATATTTTTGTACTTGTTTAGTGTCTAAGAATGTGACTACCAATTGAAGTGTGTGATGTAAGGACATGGGCAGTGAAGATAAAGAAACTCTATCAGGGGGAAGAAATGTTATTTAAGAGATGGATGACAAAACATGCTCCTTGATAAGGCTATCTGTTTGGATGGTGGAATGCAATTGTTTATAACCTGTTTGGATTTTGATGATGAAGTAAATGGAATGGTCAAACATATATTTATGTTCTCATTTCACTTGTTCCCCTAATTTCAATTCTTTTGGTGACTATGTTGAGTCACAAAAATATTTGATTACATCTTTACAGTATAGTTTTGAAGGCTTCCCTTTGCCATGTGTTCCACTTAATCGAAAATTGGAAAATGAAGAATTTTATTTATTTATTTATTTATTTATTTTGTGCAGAATTTAACCAAGTCTGAGGATATTTTTCCTGAAGTTCAAGGTATGGCTTCATCTTGAAACTGTCATTTTAAGAATTCAAGAGTTATTGGCTTGCAGCAATGTCTTTACAAAATAGCCTTTCCTGTCCCTTTTCTCCTTAAAGTAGATGGTTGTATATATGATGAAATGCCTAGCTTTTAGGCATTTTGGTTTGCTTTTAACTGTAAATGTGGCTGAGCAACTTGTATGAGTATTTATGTTCCATATATTTAGTTAGTGCTAATGTATAGTTATGATATGCAGGGAATGCTGATAAACCCTACAAATCCAGCTTACCTGTATGCATTTCAGAAGAAAAGTCCACTGTTTGTTTGCAGAATGCTTCTATGATTTCTGACCGCCACTGTCCTGTTTATTCTGCTTCAGAACTACCTGATTCTGGTTCCATGTGAGCCTTTCAAAGTGGCTATTTTTGTTATTTGTAGCATGTACTGTTTTCTGTCTCTAATTGTGTGTTGGTAGACAATCCTTGATTTGACTTGATCAGTTGGATTTCTGGTTTTAAAAATCCATGTTTCATGTTTTGTGATGCAGAAAGGCAGAAGCAAGCTCTAGTTACATTCACCCATACATCAACAAGAGGTTGCTGCAGATTCATAATGGGGTGATTTTGGAGGACATTATAGGTGAGATAGATTTGACTACCTTGGGAGGTTTTTGGTATGATTGTTATTATTTTCCAAGTATGTCTACACCTGTTTATATGATGTTTGGGTATGAGACATGACAATTCGAAATGTCAAGGTAGAATATGTCAAAACCAACTTTTGGTTGTCGTTGATCCCCAAGGATTAAATAAATAGGTTTCTGAGTATTTGGGAAATTAGAAGGACCACATACTAAATGGTTCCTTAGTGTTTTACATAATGCTTTTTGGAATAGTCTAATAGATTCCTCACTCAGCAGGTCCAAGGGAGGAGGGAATTTCTTCCTTGGTTGAGTCCTCTGGCTCTAGTGGCTGCTCAAGTAGTCAAAATGAGCAATTGACGAGCACTGGCATTTCCAAGCCTGATCAAGAAAATATGGAGCAGTTGGATAGGGCTGGAAAAATGGGACTTTTGGAATTTTCTCCAGAAGATGAAGTGGAGGGGGAGCTTATATATTTACAGTATAAATTATTGCGGAATGCAGTTGCAAGAAAGAAGTTAGCTGGTGTGTCTTTTCAGTTTGACACCGATTGTCATTGAATTTTTTTTTTCTTAATTAATTTGAGGTTTGCAATATCATTTGTTAGGTATCCTATATACTAATTTGGGGCTAGGAAATTTTTTCACTTGTTACACATTATACCAATATTTAATTTGCATGGCTTTGTATTTGCAGATAACTTAATCTACAATATTGCCAAGAGTTTGCCACAGGAGATTGATGCAGCACATCAGCGAAGATGGGATTCTGTGATTGTTAATCAATATTTGCGTGATCTTAAGGAGGCAAAAAAGCAGGGCAGAAAAGAAAGAAAGCACAAGGAAGCACAGGCAGTGCTGGCTGCTGCAACTGCTGCTGCTGCAGCATCTTCTAGGGTTTCTTCTTTCCGAAAAGACTGTTTAGATGAATCTATGCAACAGGAGGTCATATATGCTTTTGTTTTTTCAATTCATATAACAAGCAAGCAGTACTTGTAGTTGTTCTTATTGACAATAGTATACAATTATTTACAGAATTTGTTAAAGTTGGATACTTCAAGTGGGAGGAATGGTGCTTGTTCTCAACCAATGCCACGAGCCACAGAGACACTTTCAAGAGTTGCTGTGACAAGAACTTCATCAGAGAAATATTCAGATTTTGGCCTGCCAACCTCAGATTATTCTAAGGAGCAACCTAAATCATGTGATATCTGCAGACGATCTGACACATTGTTTAACCCCATCCTTGTCTGCACTGGTTGCAAGGTTTTCAGGCATCAGCCCTGGTTCCTTTTCAGGTACTTATTTTCTGAATCTATGTTTCTTAGTAGTATTTTTCTCTTGCAGGTTGCAGTGCACTTGGACTGCTATCGTAGTGTGAAAGAAACAACAGGTCCATGGTACTGTGAATTATGTGAAGATTTATCATGCAGAAGCTCTGCCACATCTGCTATCAATTTCTGGGAGAAGCCCTATGTTGTTGCAGAATGTGCTCTCTGCGCTGGTACTACTGGAGCTTTTAGGAAGTCTTCTGATGGTCAATGGATTCATGCCTTCTGTGCCAAGGTTTATTATTCTCTGTTGATTTCTTTGGAGTGTTCTTGTCGTCCTTTTAATGCCTAAGTTTGCTTAAATGTTAACTTCCTAGTATTTGCAATGTATACTAGTGGGTTTTTGATTCAACATTCAGAAGAGGACAAATAAATGCTGTTGAAGGGATGGTACGTTCATTGGTTGAATCATTAGTTCTTAATTTTTTAAAAAGTGTTGTTTATTGGGGACTCCTATTCTCTTACTTTATATTTTTAAATTAAAAGATTCTAAAGCATTTAATGATCTTTTTTAGCACTTACCTATGTATATTGTTGAATGCAGGAGACTGTGCTGAAGGGAGTTGATACATGTTGCATCTGCCACCGTAAGCACGGTGTTTGCATGAAGGTAAGGATAACAAGGGAAATTATTTTTCTCTTCTATTTATTCTTTCAATCATGTATCTTTTGAAATTAGTATTCCTGATTTCCTTGCAAATTGTCACATGGTGAATGCAGTGTTGCTATGGCCATTGTCAAACCACATTCCATCCATCCTGTGCTAGAAGTGCTGGTTTTTACATGAATGTGAGGACTGCTGGTGGCAAACCACAACACAAGGCTTACTGTGAAAAGCATAGTTTGGACCAGAAGGCAAAGGTTTGGTTTTGTATTTGGTAGTAAAATGTCTTCTTTCTTTGTCAGGCATAACAATATCTTATGTCTCTGTTCCTCATTTGCTCAGTCTGAACGTCAAAAACATGGAATCGAAGAGTTTAAAAGTATGAAGCAAATTCGGGTGAGACTTCCCTCTTCATCCTTTTATCCTTGTGTCCCTCATTTTTTGTTGGGCTTAATAATGGGATGTGTTAGCACTTTTGTCATTGTAAATCGCAATAATGTTTAGTTGTTAATCTGTAAGCCGATTGAAAATATGGAGGTCTAAAATCTCTTGGATGAATTAAGACTCTGAGTGCCTTGGTCTTATTTCTTGATTGGCAGGTTTCCCGTATAAGTATGATGTAACATTGGTGTGATTTGTTGCATCTTTTACTATGTCAGTCAAATCAAGGAATGAGAATGCTGAGTTTATCCTTAGTGAGGAAATTGAAAGATTTAAGGGGTTGGGAAGTATCTTGTGACTATTGTCAGAGGTTGTATTGGCTCCAGGGTACAGTTCAAAGTCTTGTAGCGAAGAACAGTATGGTCACGCATGAAAGTGCTTGGTATTAAAGGAATGATAGGTCAGAGAACATAAAAGTTACTGGGATTTTAAGTGTTCTGTTCTGTCTCAAATTGAAACATTATAACTAATTTTGAGTGTACTTGATAAAGTAGCATTATGCCCTCTAGTTGGGTTGTCTTGAGTAGTCATAGCTCCCAACAGCTTAAATGATTACTAACTGTCTCTGGGTACTTAAGTATGTCCTGTTTTGCACTTAATGAAGGCTTTCCCATCCATTCGTTTAGGGTGTGTTCATGAGTATAGCTTAGAGGGGTAAGGGAAAGGTTTATGAGAGTTTTACCCTGTTGATGAGTTTTAATTTTTAGGAGGGTAAGGCATTTGAGGGTTTTATTAACTCCTTAAAACCCTCCATTACTCCCATTCCATAGTTCTCTCAAATTGGGGGTTTTTAATGAGATTATAATGTGATTGACTATCTAATTAAAATGCTGAAAACTTGAAATGTTATTCTTACCTATTATTTTAGCCAAGAGTCTATATTAACATAAAGATGTTATATGTCCCAAAAAAAAAAAAAAAAGAGAAAGCTTGAATTTAAGTTTTTTTTTTTTTTAATGAAGAAAAATTGAGAGATTTAAAAAGTGGAGAAAAAATATTTTTGAGAAACGAAATATTTTTTAAATTTACAAAATATATGATTTTTACTTTTAAATTAATATCATTATGAAACATATTAATTATATTTAATCATTTGAGTAAAGAGTAAAATTGTCAAAAATAAATTTTAAACTTTCCGTTTTCTTTCCCCTGTGTTGCACTCATGAACAAAGGTAAAGCGAAACTCTCCAAACCCCTTATTTCCTTCTCCTTTGGTGCCTTCCTTTTTCTTTTTCTCATAACCTGCGAACAGACATTAGGGGAATTCTTGTTATTTTTGTTGTTCCTGAACCTGGGTAGCAATTATTTGTTTATGGTAAGTCCAAATTTACACTTGCGGTTTATGAAAAGCCAGAGTGGAGAATGTATTAGCAAGCACTCTGCGGACAGCATTAGTGTCACCAAGATGACAAAAGTCTCCTATGAAAGTATTTATTGTGGGGATAAAGTATCCTGGCATTTTCGTCTGTCCAACAATTCCATGCTCTTGTGACAATCACATATCTCTAAATTCTAAAAGATGTTGGCCTCTTATTCCCAAAGCATTGTAGTTATGAATCTAATGTTGGGAATTATGAGTTGATGTGGGTGAAATGCTGATCATGGTCAAAGATTGGCAGGAGAAGGGGAGTGTAGATCTGGGAAGTGCATAACAGGATGAAATAGCTAGTGCTCGTGGTACAAACTTTAATGTGGTACAGTTGCCGTAGGGTCATTGATTTTCCTGGGATAAAAACTGAAAATCAGTAGTGTCTTGATCCTCGCTTGTGTATGTGCCAATAAACTTTTCTAGTATTGTAATTTATTATATAAAATAGTTGAAAGTTAGAATAACTATACACCAACCAGAACTTTTCATTTATAGGTAAAGTGTATGAAAAGGAATATTTATAACAGTTAATATGTGCAAGCAGTCTCCTCTGTCTTTGAAACACCACTGGTTGTAGATGATTAGGCTTCTTTTTAATATTGTCAAGTAACTCTATTCTTTCCAAATGCTTTTGAGCAGGTTGAACTGGAGAGACTACGTCTCCTTTGTGAGAGAATTGTCAAACGCGAAAAAATAAAGGTATCTTCTTAACACACTGAGTCATGGCCCAACTGGTTTTTCCACTATTGGGTACTAGATTCTTGACATTGTTTCTTTTTGTGGCATTTCTAGGGCAGTACGGCATTTCTAGGGTATATATTTGTATGTCGGGGTTTTGTTGCACTCAGCTGTATATATATTGATGATTGACTTCTGGTCTTGTGCACATTTACAGCGGGAACTGGTTCTTTGCTCGCATGACATACTTGCCTTCAAAAGGGATCATGTTGCTAGGTCTGTGCTTGTTCATAGCCCTTTCATCCTTCCAGATGGTAGTTCAGAATCAGCTACAACGTCCCTTAGAGGGAACACAGAGGGATACAGGTCATGCAGTGAAGCAGTCCAAAGATCAGATGACATAACTGTGGACAGCTCAGTTGCAGCTAAGCACCGTGTCAGAGTTGCTGTATCCATGGACACTGACCCCAAACTAGATGATGACTGCTCAACCTCACAAAGCCAATATAATCACAAGATCCCAGAGAGGAAGCAATTTGCTGGCAAGCAGATTCCTCGGAGAGCTTCGCGTAAACTTTCAGATGAGGGTGGATTGAGATCCAAATCTAGAAAGGTGTGCAATGACTCCAAGACTTGGATGTCCTCCTATTTCATTGTCGCTCATCTTTTACTTTGGAATTTTTAGTTTGTGGGTAGGTGAATTCTGGATTTAGTAGGAGAAGTCCTCATGCTTATTTGCAATTACAGGATGCAGAGACATTTGGAAAAGAGATCGTAATGACATCAGATGAAGCATCTATGAAGAATTTAATGTTACCTAAAGGATATGCATATGTTCCTGCTGATTGCCTGTCAAATGATAAGCAGTCTAACGAGGATGTATAAGCTAGTGGACCAGTGGAACATGATCAGTGAAGGTGTTGGATCCCAGCCTGCTTTCTTATTCGCCCATGAGGCTGACATCCACCATATTTGGTGCCATTTTGTCTGGATATTTGAGTGGCAAATTGTGGAGTCAGGGCTCTGGACACTATTGTTGCAGAACGCTGCATTCTGCTCTCCACTGGCCGTGTGAGAGTGAGTTTTGCTATCTAGCATTGTTGTACATTCATTATGAGAGTAAACTGTACAGTGGGTGTGCATTTCTTGCAATACTTGTATTACAAGGGCATGCAGTCCGTTTTATTGACATTTGGAGAAGGACGCAACAGAAGCATGCCTTCTTGTAACGATCGGGGCATGAGCATCACCTGTTTTTCTGTAAAGTTGGTGTACATATTGTGACAGTCGAATTAGTTCTGAAAGAGATTGTGCTTGGCATCAGGTGTACCGAGCATATAAATTATGTTAACATTCCATCTCCGCCTGAATTTTTTCCCCCCCTTATACTTCATTTCTATCATGAGTATTAATGCTGATTGTCAGTTGTAATCATTTTAACCGAATTTCCTGTTATTTTAACATAGTTAATGATAATTGATCCTATTTCATTTTTCGTTGTTGATAACCCCTGCCCTTTTCCCAGCAAGAGCCTTTCTTTGCAGCTGAACTTACATGCGATATTTGTTTGTTATCTTTTTTGGTAAAAGGGCTTACATGAACTAAGTAAATTGTTTGTAGACTAAAAATGTAGAATTCTGCACGACATGATAAATTAAAAAAAAAAAAAAATGGACGCAGGTGCTGCTAAGAAACTTTGTAACAAGTAATTATTGGCAATCGACAACTCTTGGCTCTGCGTAGGTAATTCGGCGGTGTTTGAATTTGATCTTATTACCATTTCAAGAGAGTAAAAAAGAAATTTTTTAAGCCACTAGAATTAGTTTAGTAACGAGGGATTTTGATAGTTTTGGCACTAGGCTTTAGGTTCAAATTTTATTATTGTTAATATATTAAAAAAAAATAAAAAGAATGGATTTACTTTTTCGCACCAATCAGCCTTTGGCTTTTGGTTTTCGCAAACAGCTCCTTACCTGCGTCAATTTGATAGGCTTTTTAGTCAAACGTTTCTCAGGTTGCAAAGGCCACAGTCATTGTACATAGAAAACAGGTTGTGTCCACGTTCTCAACCTAGTTCTATCTGGCGAAGCATTCATCCGCATCCAATATAAAATTACTAGTTTCAGCCTACGTTCTCTCTCCAAAATTCTACACTTTTAAGTTTGTTTTCTGTTTTACTTTCTATTTTCTCAGCTAGCCCCGCTATATAATTTACATATGTTTAATGCAAATAGCCTCACCTAACATGTCAATGCCTTGTCGGCTGGTATATTGAAATTTCTTGTTACTTTTCAGTGGACCAAATGTTCTTCCTACAATTATTTACAAGTCAGTTGCATAGGTATTGCGGTAATTTGAGTTTTGTAATTGAATTTAATATTATCATACGTCTGTAACGAGGTGGTTAGCAAAAGGAATAAGGTTTATTGGCAGAAGCTTTGTTTTGTGGTAGCAATTCCCTCTATCACGATGTTATCCTCTTTCTGTTGTGTGTTTAATGTGAACGTTCTGACTTATGAACGAGGACGCCACAAGGATTGCTTTGTTGCCATTGCTTTGGTTTGTCCTGAGATGCTTCCAATTCATATATCATTTATGATTTTAAAAGGATCTAGAATCACATGCAGACGTGCCTTTAAACGAGCAGAGCCATTATTAATCATGCATAAGTGATTGGCATTGCCGACGAGATTTTATTAAAGGATCAGAAGAATGGGTCTAATCAATCGTAAATTGTGGAATCCTCTTGTGCACTGCTGCGAGAAGATATAGGCAAAAACTGTGAAATTTAATTCGTATCCTATGCAGTAGTTGATCTACACTGTTCCTAGAGATTTACATGTTCATTTTAATTGGAATCTGTTGTTCACATCTGAACATGGTTGTCCACTAAACAGTTAATACGATTCATATACTATGGCATGATGTTGTTGACTTGAAACACACGGCTTGAGACAAATAATTAATTTCATCATTTCGCTTTCTCAATGTGGAAATGCAGACTTCCGAGTTCCAACCTCCAAACACGTTTGCAGTACTATTACTAACTAATTTCCCACTGTTTTGGCATAAGCGGGTTGCTCCAAGGTCCACACGAAATGGCCGTCCTTTTCTGTGGAACAGTCGACCCTTGTAATGTACCTAATTGTTTGTATCATGTTATGTTATTATCGATCTTTGTTGACCACTTCATGGCGTTTGCTAAGTCTCATTTTGATGCGCACAAAGCAAATCCGTTTTGCTAATTTCTCAATACAAACCTTGTTACTCTTAACAAAGAAATCTCAGGTTTTTTTTTTTTTTTTTTTGGGTAAATATACAACAAGCCTAGATCTTCATATATCCCATAAAAATATGACCATGACATTCTGCATCACCGCCATGTGAGATACTCCAATAAGCCAAACAACACTTCAAATTGGATGTTGAGAAAACTAGAAAAAGAAAACCATTTACATCCTATCTGATGTACGTAAAACTTTGAAGTGAAAAAAACCAAAGCAAGAAAAAATGAATTCTGGATGTGTCTTATCTGATATTCCATAATCTCATCAAACACTTGTAGGCTGAAGACAAATCCTTGGATGGTGAATCTGCTGAAGCTGCAAGCTTTTCAGTGCAGGCCCACCTGACCTCCTTTTCCAAAGACTATCCACCTGGCTTCCTTCCTCCAGCTTCTTCTGCACTCTCTTGATCACAGGCAAAGGAGGATCCATGTCATCAATGCTTATGGAACAACCATGATTCTCACTATTCCCACTGCACCTTTCCTTTTTGGAAACACCTTCACTGTTTACAGCCACTCTTTGCCTAGTTCCGTAGCTTGAGATTGTGGTGACAGTATTAGTAGTTGTTGTTGTGGCGGTGCTCAAGTTTTTCCCAGTGAAGAGGTTCTTGAGCTTGGAGTACTTGACAACTGGGGAGGATGAGGCGCTGCTTGTGGTGCTGCTTTTGGAGGTGAAGCTGAGTCTATGGGAGGTTGGGAACCCGGCTATTTTGTTGTTCCTCTTCACCTGACCCATGCAACCTATTCTTGGGGACAAAGGGTCATTGCTTGAGGATGATGGAGGGTCCCTCCACCGTGGAAGACTCACATCTTTGATGGAAGGCCTTGAACACAGCATTGGGAGGAATGTGCTCCTGTGATGGATATTGTGCAGGTTCTTGTGGTAAAACTGTTGGTGGTGGTGGTGGTGATGATGATGATGATAACGATGAGTTTCACCACCCATGTTTCTTTAATCCTCAGACGAGAGAGAGAGAGAGAGATAAGAGAGTTCAGGATGGTTTCCTAAAGGGGGGAAGAGAAGAGTGAAGATATCAAAGTAAGAGTAAGAGATGCCAAAAGGATTGGGTTGGTCTTTTGGGTGTTACCAACTAGAGTGGTCTTGAGAGTTTGAGCTTATTTAAATACGTACAGGCTCATGTGTAGTGTACTTTTACTTGGTCTTTTTTAAGAGTAAAGAAATGAGAATTATAAACAAGGAGACAAAACATAAAAAAAAGAGATCATTGCAAGGAAGGAGCCTCATGGAAGACTGGGAACACGCATCAAACGGGAGAGGACCAGGACCAGGACCAGGACCACTACCACTGCCACTCTTTGCACCTCTGTATTTGGTTTTATTTGGAATTTATCAGAGAGATCAGGTTTTGTCTCTGCGATTAAGCTCTTCAAAACAAATTTATGACAGGAAAAGGACTAATGATTCCAGCTTGCATATCTTCTCTCTCTCTCTCTCTCTCTCTGTGGTGACTGGTGAGATCTGAATCCTCGCCAATTGATAATGGTAGTAAAGTACTTAAGTACACACACTACTATAGTGGTAAAATCATAGGCTGACCAACCCTTTGTCCCCCCTCTTAAGGTCCACTTCAAGGTAGTAATTACTTACTTAATGGTGTATTGTTTTTGACTTGGAAAGTAATATGATGTAGTAACGCATATGTTATTTTGTGCTGACTAAGTAATCTCAAATATTTTTTATTACCATCATGCAAATTTTCGTGAAATGAACCTAAGATAAGAACAGCGTAGTTTTATGATTTTATCCCTTCTTTTCTCCTCAATGCCAATTGCCAAGTTGCTTGCTTACTCTGTCGTGCAAAACTCAACAGGACTTTGGGCTAATTCGTGAAGTTACACTGCTGCTGCAAACCCAACAGTTAGTAAAAATTCTCGGTGTTTGCAACAAAATTTCTGAATTTTCTTTGCTTACATGAGCCAAAGATAATAATATTATTAGTGGTGACACTTATTATGAGGAGAGACACGTTCACCAATAAGCCAATAATCCAGGGAGGCCATTATTATAATGCACATTACATCGAGTGAACTGCTCTAAACTATAATGGGAGATATGGCTTGGCTACTGTGTTTGTCTTTATATACTGCTTTATTTGTTTATCTTTAGAGGGCTGCTATAATTAGAACATATATTAAGATAGAATATTATTAAGGACACTTAGAAAAATAACAATCAGAAAAAAGATCTTTTTGTTAATCTGAAGAATAAGAAAAAGAATTGAACATATAATAATATACACATACTATTAATTATATTATAATTTATGATGTCTTCATAAGAATATCTAAAAATTATCTATAAATAACATTTTCTGATATCTTTAACCTGTTTATCAGAGGAAAACTATTCCTTTAAATTAAAAATTTAATTAGTATATATTGATAATATAAAATAATTTTATACTATTAACTAATAGAAATATTAAAAAATAAAAAATTATGGTGAATCCTTCATTATAATAGGTAATTATTTATATGAGTTAATATTTTTTATTTTTTTTATTGATTGATAATATAAAATTATTTTATACTATTAATATATTTAAATTAAATTCTTAAATTAAATATGCAAAAATATGAATAATCCAATAGCACACAAGTGGTTGTAACAATTCCTAGAAAAAAAAAATAAATGCAAGTGAAAAAATATAATCTTTTTTTGGTACTGACATGCATTAAAATTAAATCATAAAACTAAATATCAGCGCTAAGACTGTACAAATTAATGTTTACATAAGTTTATCATTTATATATATATTTTTAATAAACTTTTATCATTTATATATAAGAATTTAATTTTCTATATAACAATCTCTTGTCACGTAAACTGGAGGGGATAGCTGGGTTCAAACCTCAAAATTTGAAATGTGTAGATTTGACTCGAATTCAATTGTGGTAATCCAGCGCAGTTCGCGTGTTTTGCGGGGTGGGCCCCCTGCGTCACGACTTGCTGACAGTACTCATCCGACCTGGTCTTTTCTTCCTTCGCCACGCAATAACCATCATGTATTTCACTTCCCAACAAAAAGAAAAAACTTCCCATTGCCAAATTAAATTGAATTGAGGTGGATTATATTGATTTTTTTAAAAAATTTAATATAATTATATTTAATATTTTTTAAATTTATTTTATTTAATATATTATTTATATATAAAGAGATGTCAAATATAATTATATTAAATTTTAGAAAAAATTAGTATAATTCACCCTTATATTTATTCATACGAATTTTTCACTAGCAAAGTATAAATTTTCTATGCTTTTATCAAATTAAAACTAAATCCTAAGCTAAATGTAATTCTCACGCGAATATGTAAAGAACAATAGACTTACTTATTAAAATAATATCAAGTTATATATAGACTATTATCATTTGCAAAAAATCTGTTGACACAAATTTGCCCAGCAAAACGGTTTTATATTTTAATCAAGTTGTGTGGGTTTAATTTTGACGTCCATTTTCAATTTCAATAGCATCCAAGTCAGATTATACACAAATAATATGATAAAGTCGAAGAAATAATACTGTTTTTTAAGAGCTGCCTGAAAAGACTTTTGATTATAACTTATTTTAAATATAGAATAAACTAATCTAAATATACACGTTATAGTGAAAAAAAAAATTTAATTAATATATACTGATTGTCAATCAATAAAAATAAAAAAAATTAAAAAATTATAATAAATTTTTTATTATAATAGATAATTATTTATATAAATTAATATTTTTTATTATTTTTATTAATTAATAATATAAAATTATTTTATAGATGAATACATTTAAATTAAATTAAAAAAAATGTAAAACGGGGAACAAATCACATGGAAGAAAATTGATTCGGAACGTTGGTTGATGTATTTGTTTGCGGCCGACACGCCATCAATGCCTGCATGTGCGAGGCACGTGATCACACACTTTTGGTATCTCATGGGATCCTTAGGTGGGATTTTAATGTGGGATTTTATTTTTTATATGGTATTTGAGTTTAAAATGTGAGTGTTTTTTTTTATATGATATTTGAATTTATAATATACCAGAATATGAGAATTAAGAGAATTTTATATAGATATAGAAGTAATATGAATTCGGAATCTGAATTTGGAAATTTTGAATTCATTAAAAAAATATTTTATTTTTTATCAGTAGTAAATTTGGAAATTTTGAATTTATTATAGATCAAAAATAAAATATTTTTTGATAAATTCAAAATTTTTGAATTTATTACAAACAAAAAGTAGAATACTTTTTTAATGAATTCGAAAATTTTGAATTCAGCTTTACCATATTCAGGTAAAATCCTCTCAATTTCCTTATTCTGGTACATTATAAGGTTGTATTATAAAAATAAAAATGAAAGCAAATTTTTCTTAATCCAACCAAAAATAAAAACAAAGGTTAGGAAACTTACAGGTTTTGGCTCCAACTTTGATTGTTAATATCTTAAATGAGTGTTTATTTCAAGGTTTAAAGTATGTAAAATTAGTTTCGAAAATTATCATTTGGGAATGATATATTTTTATATTTGTTTCAAATTTTAAAATAATATTTCTTGATATTAATGATTTTTTAAAACGTTATATTCTCATGTTTAGAGAGTATTTTATTTTTATTATAGAGATTGGGAATGAAACATTTCATTTTTTTAGAATAAAAATTATTATAAATATATTAAAATAATCCTCAATTATCTCACTTCACTCAATTATGAAAAATTAAATATATTAGAGATTTTTTGAGAATTATTATATATATTTCCCGAAATATGCATTATAAACCAAATAAGATTTAACTTATTTCCAAGAGTCTTAAAATATTCCCATAAATTTTTAATATTAAACAAATAAACTTTTCAGAATACCCAAAATTAATATTTCTGAATATAACATTCCTAAAAATGTAATTTTAAACTTCGAAACAAGCACTTCCTAAGTGATTTAATCTTCAAGTGTATGCACTTAACATATCAAACTAATACTTTACTAAAATTTTCTAAGATGCATTTTTATATCATGTTCATTTTAGATTGAATGGCCTTCTATACAAGGAAGGTTTGCTTGACGATCTCTGAATTACTCTTCAAAGTTCAGACAAATCAATTTATTTCTGAAATAAAAACAATTATAAAATTATACTCAAAATATTTGCCATATATTAAAAAAAGAATTACCATTTGTTTGCAGAGCAAAAAAATTTGCTTCGTGTTATCATGGCTGTATAACTTCGAAGTGAAGCAAGAGAACTTACTTCTGGAAGCATCTTTCTCTGTTATCAATCTAACTTCATAACTCTGCTTTTGGAATTGGAAAAATTGAGTGTGTAGAGAGACCCAAAACTTAGTAAGATTGTATCCAAAATAATGATAAACAGAAAAATAAAAAAAAATCCCGAGTGAAAAGTTAGAAGAAAAAGTAAGGAACATTGTCCAGGGGAAACAACACGAAAAGATAATTAACAAGATAAAGTACAGCAGCAAAGTAAAACTGGCATGTATCCTGCTACTGAAAGTGAACTTACCTTGTTAAAATAATAAACATAGCTATTGCCAAAGACTGTCTTCAAAGAAGAGGACATACATCTGTGTTAACTGTGATCCCTATCAGCTGGAACTGTATATAGATTATTATATAAAGTGTCCAATTAATTGCTCATTTTCCAAAGATGTCTCTGTGGCAGGGTGTAAGCGTGAGAAGAAGCTTAGCTGCATGCAGGTTGGTATACCCTGGCCTTGCTTCTAGATAGGTCAGACAAGTCAGAAGTTTAGTTGACCCACAACATGATCTTGAGACCGTGAAAACTAAACCAAAGCAAAATTTATTCGAAAATCTCACACAATTAGACCTAAACTATTAGTTAATTTGTGCATGTGATTTGCAAAGAGGGCGGTGAGTGGTGAGGCTCTCCATAACTTGTATGATCCCGATACTTGCATTATTAAGGGAATAAAAGTTATTATAAGTATGTAAGAGAAAGAGACAAGGCAGTGGTGCTATCCAGCTTTGTCAAAAGAAGCATTAGCTATTTTGGTGATATGGTGGGCAAAATTTAATGTATCTCGGTCAGATTCTCTATCAAGCTCCCTTGTGTTAAAACATGGAAAAGAAACATCTCATGGAAAGTTAGAACTACATACATATGCATTATGTGCTCTCACTCTTGGATTATTTCATCCCCCCCCCCCCCTCCCCCTTTTTTTTCCAATCAATGCATGCATACCTTTATGGAAAAGAGGAGGGATTTATATACCACAAACTCGGCTCTCTCTGGTATCAAATTCGGCTCTACCTAGTATCAAATCCGGCTCTACTGGATTATTTCATTTTCTCCTTTTTCTTTTTTTCTTTTTTTTTAGTCAACCATTTCTCCTTTTTCTATATATATGATATTGATATTGATTGGGGAGTGGGTTAGATCTAGTCGGTGCTACAAGCCAGCACTGCTGGGGCAGGATGCTCTTGGTTTCCAGCTCCGATGGCCCAATTTCCATGTTTCATAGACCTTCCCACTGTTTATTCTTTTTTATGTTGGTACACTGTTCATTCTTGTTGGTTATAGTGTACCATGAATTACGTACAAATACAATGTTTCCGACATGGGTAAGACCCAACTAGGCCCCCTCTAGATATCACTTTTCTTGGTCCAACATATCATAATATTGCAATCTAGTAGACCATTATCGATCGTCTAATATAGTGAAATGGTAAAACCACAGCTTAAAGTTATCTACCAAACACATCTGCCACTGTGAGATGGACAGATCCACCATTCCCAATGTATTGACATCCAACTCAAATAAAACTTATAGGGGTGTACATATGAACAAGCTAACATTACGCAGCCAGTATCCACTGCATCCAGGGCTAGTCGAACAAAACTTGATTTCCATCTAATCTTTCCTTTTTATCCATAGCGAAATCGAATGCAAACTTCTAATTATTCTTGAGAAAATTCTCATGGCAGTTCTAAAATCTATTAAAGAGCATGTTACAGAGGGCATAGTGATCATGGTATTCCCCATACGTAACATAAGGAAAGCAGGGGCAAGCAAGCGCCACACAACCAAAAATATAAAATAAATTTACAGGAAAAGAGAGTAGAAAAAATGTGGGGTACATGATGAAGGAAAAAAAAAATTGATTGTAGCTAGTTCCAATTACTCTGAGGATTCTATGTTGGCCCCACCTACAGGCGCAACTGTCTCATCTTGTGGCACAACAGATTCAACTGTTTTCTCCTCATGAAGTGAAACTTTTTCTGAACTATCCTCTGTTGTACTTGAATCGGTGGAGTTTTCTGATTTCTCGTAGGCATCTACACTTCCACCATCTGAAGACTCTATTGTGGTTTCAGCATGGTCTTGAGCATAGTTTGGTGGGTGAGATGGAAGATGAGAT
Source organism: Pterocarpus macrocarpus (assembly GCA_031439585.1). Taxonomy (NCBI): domain Eukaryota; kingdom Viridiplantae; phylum Streptophyta; class Magnoliopsida; order Fabales; family Fabaceae; genus Pterocarpus; species Pterocarpus macrocarpus. Next base: position 11,460,384 of record CM062519.1, read on the forward strand.
GTAGTAGAGACGCCTAACCCCTTGGAAAGACACACATACTTGAAAACAAGTTGTTTGTAATTGTTTAGTAGGTCTTCAACATCACCTACTGTTAGGTCACCTACACTAGCAAACAAATATGGATACTCCCTGAAAATTTCATTCACCTTATCCTCCTTTAAAAGCATACTTGCTCCTTTATTCTCCAAATCTGAGAGGGATGGAACCTTTGTGATCAATGACTCATCTGCAAAAGTCACTTTCTTATTTTCGGATTTTGCAACAGATGATGCAGTTCGTAATACAGCGTCATTAGTATAATTTAAAGCTCTATTTTTGTGCTTAGTAGCTTCTGCTTTTGGCTGGTTTCCATGATTTTGATAAGGTGAACCGGGATCCTGCATATGAACCGAAAGCCCCAAAAGAAGGGCACGAGCAAATTCCACGTTTCTCTCAAATTCACTTTCATCCATTGAAATGGCTTTTGCATCAATGTTTGAGATGAAGGACTCAGCAGAGAGCATGTTTGTAAAGTAATATGCTGCTTCCCCAACTAATCGTGATTGGCGTCTAAACCTTTGTATGTACAGTAGATTTGAGTGCAGTTGTGGAGGATTTGCCTGCAAAGTATCATTAGCAGAAGAAACTGTTTTAACTGTAAAATAAATCCATGATAAAATGGCACCTAACAAGAATGTTTATGACAATATTAGGTCTTTATGCATAATTGATATGTTTTGCCAGTTTTCGATAACATGTATAAAAGAAATTTGATCATTCAAGGCTAACACATTGACCAAAAAACAGGATAACATGATACAACACTGTAAATTAAGATTCTAACAGCAGCCTGTCTTACTTGTCTAGTTTCACCATTCTTCAGCTTTGAGGAACAAATAAACTTAAATAACTTTGATAGTAAACATTTCCAAAAATAAGGCCAAATAAGTCTGCACCATAACTAGTTTGAAGGACTAAATTCGTTAAAGCAAATAAAATAAAATAATGCAACAAACAGCCCAAGCAAAGGATATATTTATAGGCAACACGGACATGCCATGATTAATGGAACAGTGCATGAAACATGATATTTCAACACTCGCATTAAATATTGTCTTATGAAATAAGTCATAAGTGATTACACAACTTCACAAAATTACAATCTTTATTCGTATAAGGGAAGTTTCTTATAGTGAAGAAAAAAAGGGGAAAAAGTGATATAGAACAAAAGAAAGACTGCAAGCAAGTGTTTTTTATATTCCCCCCCCCCCCCCCCCCCCCAAAAAAAATAAAAATAAATAAATAAATGATTTTAGATAAGGAGGGCAAAATACAAGAGAGGAAAAGGAATCCTGCAAAAGAAACCACAAAGCTCAGAAAAACAAAAATGAAAACCTCTGTTAGGAAACCACAAAACAAACATATTCAAAAGAGAAACAGAAAAAAGAACCACCACAACTGACCCAAAAACCTCCTATGAACCCCCCCCCTCTCTCTCTCTCTCTCTCTCTCTCTCTCTCACTCTTCCTCTTAACAAAACACCTGCAATAAAAGGGAAAAACTAATACATGTAGAAGTGAATATTCATAAGTCATACCCATAAATTTTTTAGAGAGTACATGAAGTAATAAATATAAAAGGTTTAATTATCCTGAAGGTCCCTATAGTTTCACTCAATTTTCAATTTGGTCCCTATAGTTTAAAAATTTTTAATTAGGTCCCTACATTAGATAAATTGTTGTAATCAGGTCCTTAGAGCAACCTCAAATTACAAAATTTTTTAAAATTTTATATAATTTAATAGGTCCTAACCCAATTTTGTAAGTTCAAACATAAAAATTTATTCAATTTAACCATCAATTTTGCAATGATAGATTGCTCCAGGGACTTGATTACAAATTTATTTAATGTAGGGATCTGATTGAAAATTTTTAAACTATAGAGACTTAATTGAAAATTGAGTCAAACTACAAGGACTTGCAGAGTAATTAAACCAATATAAAACTGTACTTTAAAAACCAAATTACTTTCTACTTGAAAATTATGTCCATATCTATTTATGATGAAATTTTGAGATTACCTTTATGGTAACATAAATTAGCACAGGAAGAAATTCATCAGCTCCTGGAGGATTATCTTTGGAAGCAAGAGAAGCATTAAGCAGCAAGTTACCGATAACCTTGCAACAATTCAGGATACAGACAAGTTTATCTCTGGGTGCCTTGTACATGTTGATCTTCTGTAATTCTTTCTGTGCAAGCTGCCACCATAAGAATAAGATAGAAAATATAAGATTTAAAGGAAGCAGGAGTGCATACAGAAAACCATTGCCAAAGCTGTAGAAAAAACTCAAGATAGGAAGAATTCTTCCAGCATTTCTGCCTGCAATTGAAAAATTCAATATTTACAAACTAATATAGCAACTAAATAAAGCCCAAGGATACATCAAAATAAAATTGATTCTTAGGAAAAGATTGGCCAATCAAGAACATTATCCATCAAACTCTTGAACAGAACCACTAACCACGTAACTAAAATCATTGAAATTCAACATATGACAAACCCAAGAAACACCTAAACTAAAGCCATTGAGAAAGAAGACCAAAGAATGCGTAGTAACTAGTAAGTAAAGCATGGAGGAAAAGTACATTATCATCATTTATCATGTGCTAAACCTAAATTATAAGAATAGGGATTCCTCGGATATGGACTTAGACCATAATCCACATAGTCTAAGGTGCATATGTCCTATGTCAAAGAACAGGAAGTTGTTATGCAGGGTTCAAACTTTGAATTTAATATTTCTCAACAGGTTTGACACTTGAGTTAAACCTACATAAGACATGGGAAGGATAAGGATGCATTTAAGATGAAGTTGTAGCAATGCTGGTCGACAATCCAAGAATTCATTGAACAAAATTACATTTTGAATGATAAAAATGTTGCTAACATGACAAACATAAGTTTATTCTTTTAAAAACAAAAAAGAATGTGTAGTTATATACTCACCAACCATGATGTTTCATTCTGAAAGGCTGGCTTGATATCCAAATTTTCTGGCCGAATAAACTGTTGAACCAAAGCCATCTTCTCAGAAAGTTGGTCATCAAGTTTTACATCATCTGGAACAGAAGCAAATACACGGGCAAATAACTTCGTCATGACATACTTCTCAAGCCCCTGTATATGACCGAAACCCAGGGATAAATAGATCAACTAATACACGAAGCATTGTATACTAAATTAGTAAAAGAAAATTTTACCAGGAGAAAAACATGGTATGAGTAACAAAGTACATAGAATTGGGGATAGCATTCACTTCTCTAGTTGAAAGAATTGATGTTGAATTCCAGAAAATCTAATTGAACTAAGATACTCATTTAACCGGTATAAGTCCCAGCTTTTAACTAAACCAAAAAGAATGAGCTTTAATAAAACTACTTTACTTGCACAAATGGCAGGGATGGGTGTTTAATTTGGCACACAGAGTGACTAGATAAACTTCTAGTAAGATGCACTAATACATGTACCTTGAACTTGCTTGCTTCTTATCCAAAAACTTCCGTCAACTAGAATATACATATTATGCATCATCAAAAGTAAGTCTCATTGTTACGTTGACATCTAGGGCAGTTCAAGTTTTATTTACCTATTTGTAACTGGAGGATAACAACCTTTTATACATTGGCTAACAAGTTTTTAAACAAGTTTGTATCTCAGCATATACTATAACATTGCGCAACAGCCATGATATCATCCCCTGGCACTCCTAGAAGCAAAATTGCTGCTATATAACATTTTCTTGCAATGAGATAAATAGATGCGCGTATATGGACTGCTGTACTAAATTGTCTTCTATTCCAATTTTTATCAGCAATTTTGGATCTTCACTTGTGTTTTATGGAATCAACCATCATTGAAAAATAAAAATTAGAAATGTCCTTCAGAAATGGGACATGGGAAGAGTGGGTTGTTTTCATCAGAATATCAGATGGATAACTGAATTCAATCACCCCAAGATACACGAGGAGTGATCAAAACTGCAATATAAATATAATGTAGAGCAGATAAATTGTCGAGAAACAAAATAGCCTATTTGTTAGTCACATCATCTTTTTTTTTCCCCATGATTTCTATACTTCCTTTCATCTAAACTGCAGTTTGACAAAATTCGCAGAGCACATAAATCAAATGGAAAAAATTAGGAGTATCGATGTCAAGTGACAGTAGAGTAGCCTAGTTAATTGACTATATTGAAAATTTGAGAAGAGAAAAAAACAAAATCAAATATCTTCAGTTTTGGATCAAAACATAATCACAGTACTGCATAACAAGATCATAAGTATGATATCTGAATACAGACCAACAAGTAGAAAGAGCATGGAATTATGCAGAGTGAGAAAAGAAACTAACTTCACCAGCACTTTCGAGCTCCTCCTCAGAGCATCCAGCCCAAAGTGGATGAGCCCTGAAAGCTGATTCCATATTGCCAAGGAACTCTTGGACTGCACCACTGTCCCTCTCAGGATCAGGAGCATTATTTGAAAACGATACAATGAAACTGCAGCAACACACAACATGCGATGTCACTTGTCACTTGATTGTATTGTTGTAGCAATAAATAGTGTGTGTCTTAAATCATAATTAAGAACTATGTTATGCTAACTAACTAAACTAATTTCTGATTATAGCACCCACCAGGTTTATTTACTTATAAACCATAAAAATTAGAAGTCTTCAAGATTGAAGGAAATCGGAAAAGTGATTATTGGTTGAAAATTGAAGCAATGAAATGAATGACCTTTTGATTGCTTTGACGAAATCGGCGGCGGAGGGTTGGCGCATCCGCTCCAGGAAGTCGTGTAAGCCCAGGAAAACGTCAGCGTTCTCCATTCTCCGCCGCAGTGTTTGCGTGTTGTGTTGTGTTGTGTTGTGTTTTTGCACCCTCGTGGACAACACCAAGACGGAGACGCTCCTTCTTGATGCGATCAAGACACAACTACTATGTAATGTCTGTCACTTCTTCACCCTCTTATGATGTAAAGCGTAAACCCTTTTTCTTTTTTACTGCTGATCGTTAGACAGGCTTAGTTATTTTTTTTAGGTGAGTTCTCCGGTAAAGTCTGGTGAAGTTGGCAAAAAAAACTTCAACATGAGCACTGTTGTGTATCAAATGGGTGCATGACATGCGTATCTGTTGGGCTCCACATGTAATGAGCCCCAGTTTGTTATTAAAATTAAAAAAATATTTGGAGACGCATTTTTAAAGTGTAATACGGTACATGTATCGAAAAAAATTAAGTAAAATAATAAAAATATTTAGATAATAAATTTATTATTTTTATTTAATTTTTTAATTTAAAAATTTATTAATATTTTTTAATAATATGCTTATAAATTTTATATTTTACAAAATTTATCGATATATATATTATTTGGGTAAATTATTTTTTTAAACAAAACATGCTGGTCTTTTTTTTTATAAAATTTATTAGCGTAAATAATATACATATTGATAAATTTTGTGTATTATTCATATTGGTAATTTTTATTTTTTACAAAACACGCTCATAATTTTTTTTTATAAAATTTATTTGTGTGTGCATTATTTACTATTTATGTTGGTAAATTTTTTAAAAAAAAATTAAATAAAAATAATAATAATTATATAAAATATATCATATAAATATTTTTATCATTTTTCTCACTTTTTAATATATATCACGTATACGTTTATTATTTGTGCGTCCTCCTATCAATTCTCTAAAATTTAAGGCAGTGTTAATGGATTTAATTATATTAATAACAATAATATTAAAAAAAGAAAAGAAAATATGTTGGTTTCTCCAATTAGCCCTCTTCTTCCCCATGGATTAAGAAACCACCATAGCCCTCCTTGCCCTCTTGTCCTTCGTTTTGCCACTTTGAAAAGGATTGTAAGAGAAGCACAACTTTGAATATAAAAGCAATCCATTATATATTTACTGAAACAATGATAGCAAATATCATAACACTCTTCTAATCACAAATATAGCTAAAGATCCATAAATCAACTCATGAAATCTCTGCACAGCAATACAATATAGGGGAGAGAAGAACTACCACATGCTACTACTCATACTCAAACGACGTGAACCCACATGTGCTAGCACGGCACGCTCAAATCTTGAGAGCAGATTTGAAGACGAGGAAGCTATAAAAATAGTGGTGGTGGGGTTGGGAGCTAGCGCATCAGCAGTTTGGGCAGCACCGACGACGGCAACAAGCACCGCCATCGTGGCCATGACACGTGCGCACCACCACCAACTCCTTCTCCGCCCAATCACACCGCCGCCTGAATCGTTATCCACCGCGAGCCTGCAACCCTCGTCTTCGTGCCGCCACAAATCCGTCGCCCTCTCGTCGCCGGCGTCTGCCACCACCAGCCCACAGAAGCCCTCTCCGCCGTGACTCGCCCACACATTAGCCGGCCGGATCTCCACCAATTCACCAAACCGTCCCTGCAATGCCACTCTGTTCATACTTTTGAATTTATTTTAATTGGTCTTTTTAGCAAGATTAAGAATGCTAGTCATTTAGCAAGATTCTGTGGGTAAACTGGTTTTGTTTTTAGTAAGATTCAAACTTTTCATAGAGAGAAGCTTCCACTCATTTAGCAAGATTCAGAACGCAAATGAGCTGATCTCTGTTTTTTTTTTTTTTTTTTTTCAAATTCAAGTTAAAACAGATGAGTTCATTAACATTGTTTAATCTCTTTATTAAGATTAGTTCACTAAGGCGCACTTTCCACGTGTAAAATTCTTACTCAGCCATACAAGGACTTCATGGTGAAGTATTTTTAACCTATTTCACCAGAGAACTTACCTTTTTTTTAATAATAATCATGACATGTATTTTTAATAAGAGTAATGTTATTTTGATATAATCCATCTTATGTTTCTGGCCAATATACCACCAATACTAGGCGGGCTATATTAAAATAATATTTTTTTAATAATGTCATATAATTCATTTGTAATAACACCAAATGATGTTCATATATAGTTTGTATTTTGGATGAACCCTAATGGTCTATTAGGTTTTATTACTAGAAATCCGACTAAGTTGATTCAATTTATAAAGATCCCAGAACGAGTTTTAAGTCACTCAATAGGGAGCTTTTTCCATTTCCAGGATTCGAACTTAAAACATATGGTCTGTACATATTTTATGATACCATAATAAAACCAAAGGATGTTCATATATACTTTGTATTTTGGATGAAGCCTAATGACTTGTCGGGTTTTATTACTCAAAATTCGACTAATTCGATTCAACTTGTAAAGGTCCCAGAAGGAGTTTAAGTCTCCCAACAAGGATCTTTTCTATTCCCAGGACTCGAATCTAAGACACCTGATTTGTACATACTTTATGATACCATAATAATAGAGATTAATTATAATATATTATTATATGTATGATTTTTAGAACTAGGGCAAATTATACCAATCTTTTCTCTCCTGAGGTCATTACATCTAAACCCTTTTTTATTTTAAGTTGTCTCTTGACTACCTTAATTTGTTTAAAAATAGTGTAATAACCTCCCTTGATCCTAACAATATAGTAATTAAAAATCCAATTTTTAAATTATGGCATGAAACTTGATTTAAGAATCTAATAATAAGAATATTAGAAAATCAATCTAAGTTTTTTTCGTTTATTGAACCGAACTAGACTAGATCGAACCGAACCAGAATGGACCAGACTAAATCAAACCAGACTAGACTAGACCCGGCCGAACTAGACCGAATCAAACCAAACCGAACTGAACCGAAATGAACTAGACTAGACTGGACTAGACCAAATCAAACAGGATCGAATCAAACCAAACTGGACCAAACAAAACCAGATCGAACTAAACCGAACCAAACCAAACCGAACAAAACCAGATCAAATTGAACCGAATCAGACCAAACCAGACTGGACCAAACCAATCCGAACCAAACTAGACCAAACCAAACCAGATCAGATCGGACCGAACCAAACTAGACCAGACTGAATTGAACCAAATTAGATCGAAACAAGTTGAATCAGACCAGATCAGATCAAACCAAACAAAACCAAATCAGATCAAATCGAACCAAACTGGACCGGACAGAATGAACATAGATACATAATTGCTGTATTTTCTTCCATAATCTCTGATAAATGATCGAACGTAAATACATTAGAGTTGTGAAATTTGTCACTTCATTACATCAAAATTATCATATTTAACGATCACCAGAACTTTCAATACATTACTTTCCCTACAAAGAACAAAAAAACGACCTCACACGACTACCAACAAAACCATTGTGTAAAAGGAACAAAAATATTAATACAGAACAGGCCTATGTTACATAACACCGAGTATAGTTGTCATATCCTCCCATACTCAAAAATAAGATTGGAAGGCGTGGTGAACAATTCTGTAACCTTAAATCCACGTTCACGCTTGCTAACTTCAACGAACAGCTTCCAAAAACGATCAACCAGCTTTAAATGGCTGATGCAATCTTCCATGTCATATTTCTATTCGCAAAGGTTTCTCCCTCGCAAATCCAGAAAACTGCCTTTGTTCTGGCCGCTATTAAACAGTCAGTCCCTCTTCCAACCAAGAAAAAAACCTCTTCCCTTTGAATAAATCTATAATAAAGCACTCCAAACAGCTCCATCCCCTTCACCACACTTTGAGTGGACATATTTAATCTTCTCCACTGACTTGCAGATTCCACTGCAGCTCCAATCAAATGATGCAACGCATATGTTACCTGCCTGCGCCTTCCACTCGCAATCTATAGGAACATTGATAGTAAATGAGAAGTGAGAACCATAACCAAAAGAACAAAAAAAGAGAGAGAGAGAGAGAGAGAGAAGGTGGGGGGGGAGTTTAAGAAACTGGGTTGAACTTCAAATAACCTTTAGATTATAGTGTTTGCTAGTTACATATTTTCAGATACCATACCTGGAGGAGTCCCACAGCACATACTGCGGTCATCAATATGCTCAACTTCAAGACCAATGAACCATGAACCAAGTGAGACATCTTCATTAGCGTATTTATGCAAAATTGGCCTGCAGTCACAATAAGGATCCCCATGAAGTTTGTATATTTGTAAGATAGCATATTCTATGCCAAATCTACAAAAGATTCTTGCTGGTTATAATAGATTGATCCACGAGCTGAGAGTTCACATTTGGAAACATTTTAACTTGTTATGAAAGAGGTTTCTTACTTTAATCAAATCATGCAAACTAAGTATCTTGCTTTCAATAAAATATGTTCTATCATTCTGCACAAAGGCAAATATAGTTTAAAGCTTGATTTCACACACACAAACTTTTTCTTCAGCTGCAAATATAGTAAATAGTTGTTGATCTGGTTATCCCTACATAAAAATATGCAGCAAAAAAATACACAGCCGTTGCCCAGGGATCAGAAGATAGCCAATTAAGTACAGCATGAAAAACCCTAAACATACTGGTTGATGGAAATATAAGTGGCCAGATCCTTAGAGATTGCATATATCTGCCCAGTTGCATGGCGGAAGTATTTGTTTCCGTCTTCTCCAAACTTCCAAAACTCAGGTTCATGGTACTTGACATCCCTAGATATACAGAAATAAACTCAACAGGTAAATATAAAGACACAAAGAAGGGCATAGAATAGAAGTAGCTTCATTCCTAATATATGTATATATAGATAGTATTTATATATAGATAGAAGTCCAGTGGAATTACTTTCGTGATAGAACAGGTCCAGATTTCATACAACCAATGTAGACCCTGGGTTTTGAACGATGACGAGCAAGGGTTGATGCCAGAACACCTAAATAGCAACAAATGTTAGAAAAAAGCTTATTTGTGAGGGAAATGGGACAAGAGAAGTAGTAGAGGAAAGGAAACGATGGCAAGGAAACTCAAGAAAGATGTCAGAGAATCCTGAGAATATACCTAAATTGACGTGGACATCATCATCCACCTTGACATAGAAATCAGCATCCCATATTGAAACTGCAGTAGAAAAGAAAATCTTTGTTTTTGCAGACAGTTCATGATACCCTTCAACATGTTCCTACAAGATAATGTATAACTGCAGATTACATTCCTTCCAGATTATCCAGATTTTTCTCACATAAACAATGCTATGATCTGCCTTACCAGGCGAAGGAAGTCTTTGTGCTGGGCTTCTTCCGCATCAATAGCTCGATCTAGAATGCTGTTGGAAGTTGCACTGAGACAACAATGTTAACATCATCCATGTTAATTCCATTAGTATCTAGTAGCAACAACATATAAATATTATCAGCTTTCAGATAGGCTAATAAACTAACAATGAGACCACGTGCTGTAGGATTTGAAAGAATGCAGATTTTAAGAACAAAATTGGCACATATCCTCCCCCCCCCCCCCCTTCCCCCACAATCCACCAATATTATATTAATTACAATGTTTCTTGGCACAAATAATAGTAGCCCCTACAGTTTCCCTGCCAGCAGTCAGCACAGAGCTATGTGGCAAAGGAGTACATATAACGTAAGGTAAAGCATTGAATTACACACTAGTACCTTTCTGCCTTCAGATTTCTCTACATTAAGACTTCATGAATACAGGCATATCAAAAATAAAATCATATGCCCCAATTTTGCAAAATTACAAACTGAAAATTGATCATGATGTTTTAACTTCTAAGATTTTGGTCCTTAAATCATTATACTCAAGTATAAAATAGACGAAGCATGTGATGCAGAACTGCATTAAATAGAAGACAAGGAGTAAATAAGAAAACATGGATGTCTTTGGCTACTTAGAGCATGGGTCATTGTAATATGAAGAAAAAAATACAGTCATCATACCCTCAATGTATATAAACAGAAACAATACACCACACACTCCCAAGGCCAGCAAGGTACACTAATGGGAGAAGACATAAATTACTTCATGAAAGCTACAGTGCAATGGGCAATTCAGTTCAAAATTCTAGCCTGGACACAATATAGACTATTAAAGAAATGGAATGGGCAAAATGAATGATGAAAATGAGTGATTATCTTAATAAGTATTTAACATTAAGAGAAATTAAGTAATGACAATATACACTAAAAGTTCAAAGGAATGGATAACTTTTAACGAGATATGTTGTCAAAAGTCTTTCATAATTTATGATCACACGATACAAGTGCACTGTCCCCCTTTCTTGGCAAGAATGGACTGACTTGATTAGAGAAAACAAAGGAGGAAAGAGGGATCCAATTGTAGCACAAACACTGACATAGACACAGGACAAGACATGTCACAGACATGGGGACATGAGAGTTTTAAAATTGTAGGACTGAGACACGGCATATATATAATAAAAAATATAAAGAAAAAGACCCATTTCACAACATAACATATATGAGCTCCACCCTTAACCTTATGTTCTTTGTTTATTATTAAGAATTGCTCAAAAGTTTAAAACAAACCCAAAATGTATGTTATTTTCTTTTTCAATTTTTAAATGGCCTTGTATATGCTATGTCTGACCGTATTAGAGCTGAAAAACATAATTTTTAAATTAAACATGTATAGACGCATGTGTCAATGTGTCATACAAGATTTGGCATGGATACATTTAGACACATGGATACAGCACCAAATTGGTGTGTCCATGCTTTATGAGGATTTGGAACAAAGTGCTTTGATGATCCAAGGAACTAAGTCAGGTGATGAATCCTTAGTTGATTATGCATGACCACCAAAAAGCGGCTCATTTTTGGGATCTAACAGCCAGATAAGTAGTAGTAGATAAGTAGTAGTGCTAAAAGAGAAAACTTTGTTCAAGCAAATAGGAACAATCTTTTGTGCTATCATACTAACTGAAATAGTGAATACGAGTTTTTCTGAACAAAAGAAATTTCCTACAGATTCACATTGTAGCATTAATTTATTTAGTGACCCTAGTCTCTCCAGATGTTATAACTTTCTCCTGATTCAGACCATATTTTGTTTTGCTAATTTCATATAGTTGACACAACCAGAATCATACAGGCAATTACCTGTGGCCAATCATAAATCTGATAACAATTCCCTTCTCGCGTTCCAATCGAAGAAGCTGTTCCCCTGATCAAAACGGGTGTTAAAAACACAACCTTGTCTAATTTAATCCATCACTATTACGTTCAGTGTCCCCTTAAGATTAAGGATCCAGGGAGACATTTATAGGAAAAAATTGCCTCATATTTTCCTCCCAATTTTAAATGGATAACAATATTGACTCTCTACAGAAATAGCTTTTCATGGAAATGGGATATACCCTGAGGCATCCAAGTCTCTCTAACTGAATCACGCCGCTTCCTGCTACTGAAAGCTGTGTTTATGCCAATCACTATAAAAGCCTTCTTCCTGGGAGGGCCTTCACTGGAGATCCCCGAGGTGGTGGCTGAGCCATCTGAGTCCGAGATCCCCGCTTCATGAGAACTCCTAGCCGCTGCTAGTTCCATCTGGAGCATGGAAACTTGCTTATCTAGAGCTCTGGCATGCCTCCCAAGAAATGCAAAGAACACCAATTATTATATAACCCCAAACAATAAAACAAAAAAAAGCTTCAATTGCAACCAAATCTAGCAAAATGGAAACAGACTCAAAGTTGAGCACTCACTGAATGGCTTCATGGGTCTTGTACAATTCATTCATTGCGTCCTTAGGCTGCTTCTGATGTTCCAAAAGTGAAAGGGGGGAAAAATCAAAATCAAACTAAAAAACAAAAACAAAAACAAAAACAAAAAAAGGGTAGAACATTTTTGACAAATGCTGTTACAAACTTGAGTTGAGAGTTAAGATAATTAAGCATGCCTGTTTGGTAGCGCAGTCTCCCGAGATCACTTGCAGCTCTTGATCACGCTGATGCTGCGAAATAAGCATACCGTTTGATTCAGGTGGCTCCCACATCCTGCATCCAAAACAAAACTCTCAAGAGCTCCGATCACAAAGTTTGGATTTTGAATAAAAGTTAAATGCAAAACGCCAACACCCCAAGTTTCCAATTTTGAAGCAAAACCCCAGCTCCAAGAACTCAAAAGAATCACATCACATCACAACGTGAAAGAGTAAAGAGAGAGGGAAGGAGAGAGAAGAGACCTGCTTGTGATGAGCATACCAAGAAGGAAGGAAAAGACAGAGAAAATGGGAACCCATTTTGCAGAGATTTTGGTAGAGGCACGAGCCTTCATGATGGTCTCGTTCTTTCTGTGTCTGAATGGAAGATGAACTGAAGAGGAGAGGGAGAGAGAAAGAGAGGTATGGATATGGAACTTCGGTGGGAATGGCAGACAAGGAATGGGTCTAATGACTTCACCAACTAGCTATGCACATACGTAAATATTATTATTGTTTATGGCATATATTGTAATTTTATATAAAAATATTACTAATAAATTTGGAATAAAAATAATTGTGATCAAAGTAATGATTGTACTATTGGTCAGTAAATTACCGTATCATGAGTTTGAGTCGTGACGCGCATTCTGATGGTTGTGGTGTGCTGTTGTCAAAGGTTTGGCAAAGTTATGTCATAAATGCTGTGCGACTTGGTGGCTTGTCAGGAACGGCGTCTCCTTTCTCAACAGTTAAACCCTTTGAGTCTAGATTTGTGTTCGTTGCATGATTTTAATTGGTTATACGTGTTGGACGTGTCTTCAAGCGTAGATTGTGTTTTTGTTGTTATTATTGTTTCCAAATTTAGTTTTCTAAGATAAATTTATAAGTACTCGGAAGAATAAACAAATTCAAAATTTCCGCTCCGGAATATTGGATGTCGTGGAATCTTCCTTGAAGGAGATGCTCGATATGACCGAGTGCATTACACCAATTTTCTTATAATCCTCTTGGTTGGGTTCCTTTAATTGTGGTCGCACTCCATGTTTTTGTAATAAGGTCACAATTGTGGTCAACCTATTTAAAGCCGTGCATAATAAGTTAATTTTTATACTTGGAATCTTATTGCTTCTTGTTTGTTCCTTGATTTGATAACTATATGAATTTCGAATTTCAAATGATACATATATGTTTGAAGAGTGTAATTTATTATATATTGACAGTTTGATATTTTTATTTAATTAAATATTTTTATTTTTAAAAATTTTTAAATAATAAATAATCAGATTAAATTTATTTATTAATATAATAATACATAATTAGATATTTATATAAAATTTTGTAACATTAACAATATATATAAATTAAATTTATATTTGAATAAGAGATCTATTTTCAATGCTTGAGTTGGAAGTTCCTTCCATCGTACTGATGTGTTCAGAATAATTAATTTTCTTATTACATGGGTTCCTAGCACATTAAAAAAAAGACAACTAGTAATTTGTACAGCTATTAAAAAAATAGTAATTTGTAAAGAATAAAAAAAAATTAGTAATTTCTAAAGCATGGAAACCCATAAAGAGAAATAACGTGTAATATTTATATTTAAACTAAGTATAACATAACACACTAAATGTGTTTTTGGGTATAATAACCACAAATCTTCGAACCTTCCGTAAACTAGGCAAAATTATTATAACTTATCTACTCTTAATAATTTCATAACATAACTAAATTAAATATTAACAAGAAATTTTAAAAGGATAAGGATATCTTAATAAAGCAACTGGTAACTCAATTAAGAAAAAATGGAGCAGGATTTAGCATCATGGTTTTAACATTTTTTATGTCATTTGTAACAATAACTTATATATATCTCCAAATGCAATGAAACCTAGAAGGTCAATGGCTAAACAGTCGCGGGGTAAGTTTTCACAATCTCTCAATTTTTTTCGGTCAACGGAATGTCTCTATTTTTTCACAAAATGAAAACATGATAAATTAAAGAGAAATATTTTTTATACTACTAGATTGATAGATATTTTTGGATAGCCAAAAAGAGAAGAAAAAAAAATTGTAAAAAAAAATGAAATGAGTGAAATAATTGATAAAAAAGAGAAAAAATAGAAAAGAGGTGTTGAGAATATCCACTTTTTTGGATGTATAAATATTATACCTCTAAATTAAATATTTGAAAGGAGGTGGATTAACATCCCATTTCTTGTTCTTGATGCGAAATGAAATGTGGACACAAAAGTTGCAGGATATATACAATGTATACAACCAAAAAGTAAGAAGAATGAGATAATAGAATTTTAAATTTATAAATTAGTCCATAAATATATTTGGTTGAAAATTAAGTTAATTTAAAAAATACAAACATTTTCAGTCAGTTATTAACATAATATGAGTAAGTTACCAATAATTTGGTCCAAGTTATCCATACATTTAAGTATGGCAAATTTTTAATATATTAAATGTTTAAAAAACTTTTACTTTTCATGATATTTTTTCACTGAAATATAATATTTAAAATCTAAGGTTTAAGTTAGGCATCTGCTTGTGGACATGTTAACTAATTTATCAATTTATTTCATTAATCTTTTTTATAACGAAGTTGCATAATTACAGCTATGTTTTATTTTTCTTCTTTTAGCAAAACAAAACGAAAGCCACCTTATGTGTGTGTTTATTCTAATAAGATCTTTGCACGGTATAAGAATAATTATTATTATTATTGCAAAACAATGAAACAAAACAAACTGGCGGAATTTTTTATTAACATTGGAGGGCCCTAAGGGCCCAATTACCAAAAACGAATGAGCCAGGAACTAACGATAAGGCCCAAGTCACTTTGTTCCAGGCCCAGTTGGCTAACCAGCCGGCCAATTTGTTCTTTCTCTTGCCATACCTAAGGACATGGGATGAGCGAGGGAGATACTCCAATCTTTTTTTGGTGCTGGGATACTCCAATCTTTGCTCATACACTGATTTATTCTTTTCACAATTCGACCAAAGATGATCTCCGCATAAAGGGCATGATCCTGTCCCAAGCAGGAGCAGGAGGCATAAGTAACCAGCAAGCAATTTTCCATTTGCATCTCTAATTAGTAATTACTCCTCCATCGCATCTCCATGTTACCTCTTCAGGCACCGTTGGTGTTGACTTTGACCCACCCATCACCAAGGATCCCATGAAACATGCTAGTTAGTTACTTAGAGTCTTACACTATGAACAACCGATGTTTTTATATTTTTTAATTTTTAATTGAGATTAATTTATTGTTATACACTTATATGACCCACCATGATCATCTCTCTCTCTCTCTCTCTCTCTCTTTGTAACTGAATTTTGTTATGAGTTGGGGCCTTACACATTGCCGCCTCTTTTGGATGAGGTGCAACTTAACACAAGTCATCCTACACATCCACTTTACAAATCTCAATTTTTTGGTCCAGCTCTTTAATCTCTTTAATTTGAGAAAACAACGCAATCCTCGCCTTCTATTGTTCTAGCGGTTACGGCAGTGCATTTTATCAAATATCAGACAGACACACTCCAATTCAAGCGTGCATCCTTTCATGTATGCCCCCAAGGACAAGTACCAATGCTACACGCACCAACAAAACGATACATACACATTTTGTCTGAGGTTATTTTCGTCATTCTTTGTACATCTTGAAACAAAAAATTGTACACATCATCCTCATTCTTTAGTCAAACTCGCATTAGGTGTGTCAGTGAGTTAAAATTTAGGAAAAAAAGAGAAAAAAAAAAGAAAGAATTTAAAAAATAAAATTAATTTATAATTATCTTTTAAATTCTTTTCTTCTCTTCTATTCCCTCTAAAACTGCAATTTACAAATACACCTTTAATGGCAATCTATTCTTTCTTTCTAGTTCTAGTACAAACTAGAGCAGCACAAGCTACAAACATGGGTATCTGATACTCTCTCTGTTATCCATTTGTTTTTTAATTACCATAGTGAAAAATACAAACACTTAATTAAGGGAAGGTAAAACATGTAACATCTCACATTCATCATCATTCCATATTCAAGTATTAATTAAAGGTTCAAATTAATGCAAATAAAGTATAACTTTGTTTCCATTAATTAAAAAAAGTATCATCAACTTGTACATGACACTTCTCTTTCCAAACCGAACCATGTTAAATGAAGCAATTCAGGGATAGGAAAAAGGTTATTACTAAAACATACACTGTCCAATACTCACACTCAATGAACGTATCCATCGCTTTCGTCTGTGATAAACGTACCATATTACATATTACACATTTATTTTTGACAACAGCAATAAATATATCTTTTATTACTTCTTTGAATGGAACAAGTAGCGAAGGGCGTGACCATGGACATTCGCATTCCAATGTCGTGGGGCAAAACCGTAATTAAGAAGCGAGAAGAAGTGGGGATTTGATTTGATTTTGGTTTTAAATTCCCATAGTTTGCATTCGATTTCGTGCGTGTTCTCCGACCTGACCCCAGCACACGTCTCTCTCTCTCTCTCTCTCTCTGTGACTCAGGTCGCAGCTCTATTCAATCGGACACAACATAACAAACTCTAGAGAGAGAGAGAGAGAGAGAAACTCGCGCTCTCTTTCTTTCTCTCTCTTTGTCTGGCATAACAGGTTGTTACGCTTGCATATCATATCTCATTACCCCTCACTCGCTCTATCGTGTTTAAAAACCCAAACCCTCACTCACTCCCTCCATCACTCACTCTCTCTCTCTCTGTCACTCACTCAGCCTGAGTGTCTCTCTTATCCTAACTAACTGATTCCGTTATTTTCGTTCGTCAGCCATCATGCCTCGCCGAGTGCCGCCGCCACAGCCGCCGCAGCCCAGCCCTATCACCGCCAAAATCTGGCGGGCCTGCGCTGGCGTCTCCGTCCAGACCCCAATGCTGCATTCTAGGGTTTACTACTTCCCTCAGGGCCACATCGACCAGGCCTCTTCCCCTCCGCGCAACCTCTCCCCTCTCGTCCACTCCAGGCCCGTCATCCCCTGCCGGGTCGCCGCCGTCAACTTCTTCGCCGACCCCTACACCGACGAGGTCTTCGCCAAGCTCCTCCTCCACCCCCTCACCGCCGCCAACGCCACTCACCAGCCCCTTTCCCCCGCCGCCGCTGCCGCCGAAGGCGACGATGAAAAGATTGAATCCTACGCCAAGATTCTGACGCCGTCCGACGCTAACAACGGCGGCGGCTTCTCTGTGCCGAGGTTCTGCGCGGACTCGATTTTCCCGGCGCTGAACTTCGATGACGACCCGCCGGTGCAGAAGCTTTCCGTCACCGACGTCCACGGCGTCGTTTGGGAGTTCCGCCACATCTACCGCGGGACTCCGAGGCGGCACCTGCTGACAACCGGGTGGAGCAAGTTCGTCAACAGCAAGAAGCTCGTCTCGCGAGACTCCGTGGTGTTCATGAAGGACTCCAACGGGAAGATGTTCATTGGGATACGCCGCGCCTTGAGGACCGAGGACGCCGTTCCGGAAGGCGCCGGCAATGTGCCGGATTGGCTGAAGGAGTTTGTTGGAATGGGAGGCGTCGGTGAGGAGGAGAAGATGGAGGTGGAAGACGAAGTGACGGAGGGGTTCTCGAGGAATGGGAAGGGGAGGGTGTCGCCGAAGGCGGTTGTGGAGGCGATGGAGCTGGCGGCGCAGAACATGCCGTTCGAGGTCGTGTATTATCCGAGTGTCGGGTGGTCGGAGTTTGTGGTGAATGCGGATGTGGTGGACGAGAAGATGAGGATGGTGTGGGGCCCAGGGATGAGAGTGAAGATGGCTAGGGAGAATTACGATTCTTCAAGGATGACATGGTATCAGGGAACTGTGTCTGTTGTGTCTGTTCCTGATAATGGCCCCTGGAGGGGTTCTCCTTGGCGCATGCTTCAGGTATATGATATGCCTGCACATCTTGTTTTTCTTTGTCTCTTTGTCTACTGTGTCTACTGTGCGCGTGATTGTTATATTATATGGGAAATTTGGCCAGATTGTCAATTTCGATTGCTTGGATGAAGTTTACCTTTGATTTCTGATGTTAAAGTGCGAGTTTAATGAAAATCAGATGCGGGTGGAGGTGATAAAACTTATGTATAAAGAAAAAAGAAAGAAAGAAAGAATATGATGTGTGGGGGTACAGAGTTCTGAGTCAACCCACCAAGAAAATATCTGGTGGGCAGAAGTGAAACTCTGCATTTGCTTGGAAAGTGTTTCGGCATGGACGTGGTGTGTTTCTTGGTCACATATGGTGTCTCAATATCCTGTTATGGTATCTTGTATATTATAATGGATTTTGACTGAGAATGCTTTGGTGGATAATGGTTCAATTTAATGTTGCTTGGGCAACTAAATATGTATTTACTTTGTCTGTTGATGAAATATGAGAATTGAACACTGGAATGTATTTTTGGGCATAAAAACATTGGAAAAGGTTCAAGGTAGTTTATGTTTGGTATTTAGCAAACATCTTGTAAATGTGTGAAGAGATCGAACTGGGAAGATACCTGTATGATAAGTATGTTTGTCTGGTGTTTGAGGATAATATGTAGCATTTTTACATTTGATTTGTTATGTTGTCGTATTGCTTCTTTCATACCTTTTGGGTTTCTACGTTTTCTCCGGATGTTTTTCTCTGCTGGGTTTAATTCAAAAAAACATCAGACCTGGGTGAGTTAGAAAACATGGTGAATTGGCTAAAAGCCTAAAACTGTCTTGCGTCACCATGTTTAGTGGATCAGTTGCACTTTTATTTTGTACTTTGGACTTGGAGGGTAGGGATGTGGAGCTGGTTTAGACATGGAGAACGTTGGGTGAACAATCGAGGGAATTTGACTGAGAGGAGAAATGATGAGTGGCAATATGACTATTTCACTATGACTTCTCAATTTCAGAGGCCAATGAAATTTAGGTTACAACTTTTGAAACATGGTTAACCTTGTAGTTCATGTGCCTTTACATGGGGCATATTTTCTTTTTCATGATTATGGTCTCACTTGATATATTGACAATCGAAGGAATCCACTTGCGGCATTAATATTTTGATATTCATTTGCTCTGATTGTACCAAATCTGGACTTCATTTATCACAGGAGCAATTAATATATGCTTTTCTTTCTTGTGTTACTGAGATTCTCTCTCTTCATGCGTGTGTCTATTTGTGTTACACTTGTGTAGGGGAAATTCTTGGCTCACCTTTACTTTCTTATGTATGAGCCTTTGTTGTTGTCTGTTGTGATAAAAATATTGTTATTTGTTTAAAGAAACTACAGTTATGGAGCTTGTTATATACAACAAACGGCTGATGTTGGCCTTTTTATCTTTTCTGATATCATAGATTACATGGGATGAACCTGAAGCCTTGAAGAATGCAAAGTTGGTCAGCCCATGGCAGGTTGAACTTCTTTCTGCCGCACCTTCACTTCATGCAGCATTTCCCCCTACAAAGAAGTTTAGAACTGCTGAGGGTTCTGGGGTTTTTACTGATGGAGAGGGAGACCCCCTCTTTTCTATGACAGGATTCTCTAATTCAACAATTGGACAATTGAATCAAACATTGTTGAGTTATGGTACTTTTCCTGCTGGCATGCAGGGAGCCAGGCATGATCTATTTTCTGCATCTACTTTTCCCAACTTTTCAAGTTATAACTCTCATCTGTGGATGGGTAATTCCTTTGTGAACAACATGGTACCAAGGTTGAATACTATGTTGACAGAGCTAAACGTTGATGGTTCTCAATCTGATGACTTGTCACCAGATAGTAGGAGTAGTTTGCATTCCTTTGGCACAGAATTTGTTGGGACCAACAACTGCAACTCAACGAAATCTGGGTCTGGTTCATTTCAGTTATTTGGTGCGATTATTCAAACAAATCAGCCTGCTGAAAGTGTTGTGCATGGTACTGGTTGCACAGGAGATAATAACAATGAAGGCAGCAATGAAGTGGAAGGCATTGACAATCCACTCGAAGGTTCTTTGATTTACTCGAACTTGCTTCACAAGCTTGAAGGCCAAAGCCAAAGGGCCTCAACAGTTGAGGCATATTATTTGTGAAAGTTGTTATGTCTATGCCAAGCAGAGTAACTGTACAGGTATGCTTATATCAGAGTGAACGGAAACTTAACTAGAAATGAATCAAATATTAAAATCAGCAATTGATGCGTAATTGACAAATTTTGTACTGAAGAAACGGATTGTGTAAGCTTGATGGCATACTTACTGTTCAGACCAAGTGCTAGATAAATTTGATTCCATAGATATTCTTACGAATTAATTGTTCTGGTGAGTGTTGATTTGACTGACTTGAATAATAAGTGTTTCTGTAACTGGATTACTGTTGCATCTTCTTAATATTGCCCATGGGGCCAAATGTATAGAACAAAAGTCATAATTCATGCTTTATTTGCAATACCAGTAAAATGGAAATAATACTGTGAATTTTGTCTTCATTATGTAGATTATGGGTTGTGATAACAGGCCCATCATAAACATTGCCTTGTCTATATTCTGAGAATAATGCATCTCACCGCCAAAACTATATATTAAGACAAACTAGTTCAGTGGGCAGCCGAAAGTTCTGGTTGTGCGAGTAGGATTTCCCATTTTCAAACTAGCATAAAATGCAAGACAATAAATGAACGTTTATTTTGATTGTCAGTAATTTGTTGAGGAGGAAAAAGGCGCTGCTTCCAATATCATGAAATTCAAAGGCTAAAACCGAGAATTTCTAATTCTGGCCTCTCATGCGGGTGTCTTTTATATTATTGTTATTGAACACCTTATCCTGGTTAGCTTTATGTGTTGTTTGGTTTAAGGACACTCCTGGTTCTATGATCGTAATTCATGTCTCAAATAACTTTTTGCTTAAACTCTTATTGCCTTTCATGCAGGTAACTAACACAGGCTGGATGCTGTTACCCTGTTGACCTTGCAGTAGTAACATATCTATATGTATGCCGTTTTCTTTTGTCTTGTTGAAACTTGGAACAACGAAACTAACTTCGTTATTTCGGTTCTGTATATGACAAATTTGAAAGATTTCTAAGGACAAGTTTTATTATCTTATGTTTCTTTTTTAATTTTCCCGATCTTTGGAGAACTGGATTGGAGGTCGGGAGAACTGGATTGAAGACCTCCAATCCAAACTTTTTCACCAACAAGAACCAAAGAACCGCAACATCGGATTGTTAGGTGTTTGTGGATGAAGAAGGTAAGTTAATTTGCGAGTCCCTGTTTATTGTTCTCCGTTCAACTATTTTGTTTCTGATAGGGCTAATCAATCCTAATTCTAGCTTCTAAGGAAGCAATCTTGATGCGTGGAACATTCGAATGTTCCTTAGTATGATTAATTAAGTTAATGCATATGTCGGGGAAATTCTTTTTTAAAAAATATGTTAGTACAAAATACAAAAGTTATTTACTCCAAAATAGTCTTTACTATGACAGAAGCATATAATTCTAGGGATATGCCATTTGTGTTTAATAATTTTTGTTAAATACTCAAATCTCTACAATAATTGATATATTATAAATTCTCACTACAAATCTAATCAAAATCAAAATAATAAAAATTTCAACCGCAAGTTTTACATTTTGTGAACTTTTCTACCCCAAAGAGAGTTGTGTAATTATTTGTTGTTTACCAATAAGCTATTCAACAAATTGTAAACAGCTTGACTCTACCTAAGAACGAGAATATGAGTTCGAATCCTGATAAATATGAATCCCAATAAATGTAGTTGTTGGGAGGGGTAGCAATCACTAATGTTCAATCATCTTAAATTGTGAGAGCAATATCACATAAAAGCAAAAATAAGTTTTTTAAAAAAAGACAGAAATATTTGGTTTCACAACGAACTTTTTAAATTTTTTTGGGTAGGCTTTAACAACGAACAATTGATTCAGAACACCCGCCCCCAGAACTCTAAATAGTCGCTTTCTTCCAAATGCAAACGCACTAATCTAATCTATTTCTTACCCACACAACACAAGACGAGAAGAACAAGGAAGTTTTGGGAGAAAAAATGGCTGCTTTTCTGTCTAATCAATCTATGTTGGTGTCGTGTCCTTGTTCTACTTCATTCTCTTCAAAGCCCTTTCAAACCCTACATCCTAAATCCCTACCTTCCCATCCCCGCCTTCCTCGCCCCGACCTTACTACCACCTTGGGGTTTCCGGCCAAGTCTTCCTCTGTTAATCGAAGCACCCTCTTCAAGTCTTATCTCGCTTCGCAAGATTCCCTTCCAACTGTACGCTCTTTTTTCTCTTACCCTATTATATTATGTTGCCTGCATAAATGTTGTTTTCATCTTACAATTTTCGCACTTGATGTAATACAGCTTCTAATGCCAAAATCACCCTAATTATTATTATTTTTTTTTAAAAAGTAAAACATTTAGTTTGATGTGTAGCTTTGGAGTGGTGAGGTAAGCGGTAAGCGATAATATAATATGTACTAACCAGATTGATAGCATAAAGTTCTGCTCTGTAGAATGTCATGATGTACTATTAGCTAGAAAAACATTATATTGATATTTATTTGTATGATCCTTTTAGACGTACTGGGTTGTGATTTTCCGGTAGCGACCAAGTTCTTAAGCGCTTGGCTTTTTTTACCCCCCTGATAGAAAGTAATGAACAATGAAGATGAGGGTGCGATGTACGACCAAGCAGGTTCAGATTCTAGGAAAACCTTCAGGATGCTTTCATATTCTTCTGATAAAATTGCAATTACACATCGCATGTCAGTTTTGCATTCTATCTAATAGCATTGTTGTAAGACTTCAGTGTGCAATCAATTTAAATGGATTCTAGGTATACATCTACCAAACTCTATCCTAGCACTTAACAACGCTGCCCCTCAGTAAATGTTGGCGCATGCTTAACAAAATAATAAAAGGATTATGTACGTCTGTCTTGATCATCAATATGCTGATGCAACTCAGCATACAGGGTTATATCTTGGATTGTCACAAGTTTGTAACTATGATATAGTAGTATAATAGTAATGCTGTGTTGGATCCTCAATATTTGTTTTTGCCTTTTACCTTCTTGTACCTGTATTATATTGATATCATAATATCATTAGAGAAATATTTTTTGTACTATTGGGGAAGGTAGACACCTTGGACACTAAGAGATAGAAAGGAGAAAAAAAATTGTAAAAGAAAGTGAAAAGAGTGAAATGATTGATGAAGAGAGAAAAAGCTAAGAGAGGGTGTTTGGGTGTTGGGCTTTTAGGTATGTACAAATAACATAACCCATATCATTACTGACATAAGTTTGAAGTATATAGATTCATTTGCTTTTACCCATTTAATTATGTCCTTGATCATCAACACAGTTATAATCTGCGTGTCTTGAAATTATTAATTCTCATTATGTTTGTCCATTTTAAGCTGGAACTGTTTATTTTTTTTCTGTCTCATTAGTTGTTCCTATTTTATATCCCTCCCTAGCTAAACCCCCTCTCTGTCTTGTCTTCCATAGATAAATGATGAAACAGAGGACGCTCAGCATGATGTAAGAGTGACAGATGATGATGAAGATAAGAATTCTTTACCAAGCTTAATGGCCCTCAGTGAAGCATACAAGGAAGCCATTCTTAATGGAGATGAAAAAACTGTATCTTGGATTGAAGTGAGAATGCAGTCAATGGCAAATAAAAAAACTGAACTGATACAAAAAGTATCAACTCTATCAGCAGAGAAAGTTGCTTCTAAGGAGAAATGTCTTCGCTTACAAGCAGATTTTGAAAATTTTAGGAAAAGATCTGAGAAAGAAAGACTCAGCATCCAGACTGATGCCCAAGTAGAAGTCATTGAAAAACTATTGTTGATGGTGGACAATTTTGAGAGAGCCAAACAACAAATTAAAGCAGCAACGGAGAAAGAGAAGAAGATTGATGCAAGCTATCAAGGTATTTACAAGCAATTCGTAGAAATTATGAGGAGCCATAATGTTTCTGTGGTACCAACAGTGGGCAAACC
Source organism: Pterocarpus macrocarpus (assembly GCA_031439585.1). NCBI lineage: Eukaryota > Viridiplantae > Streptophyta > Magnoliopsida > Fabales > Fabaceae > Pterocarpus > Pterocarpus macrocarpus. Next base: position 11,485,249 of record CM062519.1, read on the forward strand.
TTTTAATCCATTGGTAAGTGAAATTTGAAAACTGGTGGGTTGATCTTATATAAGAAATATATTCCTTTTTGCTTTTGATTGGTATTTGTAAAATTTCATTCCAATAGAGGATGCCTCAGCATTCAGTTTTACTGTGTTCAGTATTACACAATCATTTCCCCAAACACCACAAAATGGAAGAGATGGCAAAGAATTTTGCATCCAGGATCTGATACAAGAATATCATCTCTGATTGCCTGTTAAGAGTGCGTTCATTGATTTGTGTTTTTCAGGGAGTTATAGGTCAAATTAATATCTAGAATGTGTTGTCATGAGTGACAAACGTTGGGAACAGTGCTTTCTTCATTAGGTTAGCTTTTGGTATATAGGTTCTTTTTAGAGAGACACTGCTAAAGTACTGCAATCTTTAACTTTATCATCAGTGACTTCCTTGTGATTAGGGATTTATGGTTATAAGGTGCACATAATTCATTTGATCTCACTGGCAACATTTTTAATAAATGGTAAAAAATAATCCATTGAATGAGATGTTTAGTGTGTGTTCGGAGTTGCTACATATCTAGTTTTTGAGGAGAAACATTTTTGCAAGAATTAGTTCTTGAAGAATTAGATCAGTTGTGTTTGGGAATTTCTTTTACTGGTGGTGCGGTTGGGGTTATTATTGTTCAAGTGCCTGGGTGGAAATCACTTTTAGTTTGAACTGCCAAAAAAAAAAATGGTGTAGTCTTATTCCTTGAATATCATGGACTTTTATGTCTTTTAATTTCCATCTGTTATTTCTAAGGCATTGAAGCTGCAAACCGAATTTTCCAATTACAGTTTTGAATATTTTTCATAATGACCTTTTTTTATGGGAAGGATGCACTATAATTCTTGTTTGTCTTACCAAATTCCCAAATATGCACTTCATTGCCTTTGATTGTACTCTTGAGGTGGTGGAACACAGGTGCAACTCCAAACATATTATTTATTCCTCTAGAGAATGAAAATATTATCTCGTTGCTAGTTTGCTTCTTCTCATCACCATCATGCTGCTTGTTTTGCCTGTCTTAAGAGGGTCCTTCACAATGAAATCATGCTTGAAAGTTGAAACTATAATGTGGGACATTTTTCCTGCCCGTAGAAACCATGTTAGATGAAAAGCAACTGAAGCTTATAGAAAATTATCCACATGACTGATGTTAAATCTGTTTTTGGATAACTTTTGTTGTAGCTACATGAAGCCATTGCACGCGAGGAGTCCCAAGAGTTCAAGGAAGGGATTATAATTAAAGAATCCCGGCGTGGTTTCTTGCTCAGAGATCGGGTTCTGAGGCCAGCATGTGTCAAGGTTTCCTCAGGTCCTGGTAATAAGAAATCTACGGTAGCTCCTGACGAATCCAAGGAGCAGCCTTCAGCAGCTGCTGGTGTAGATGAAAGATAGTCTCTTGAACTTCCTCACTCATTCATGAAAAGTCTAGTTCCACCTGCATACCTGATATTGGTCAACTCTAAATGCATCTAGTGTTCCATTATTTGGGTATTTTGGCCCCAGGTGAGTGTAAGCCCTTGTAGCATGGAAAAAGGGAACTAACTTGATCATGAGAAAATGTTGCCTTTCTTGTGCAATGTGTTTTTACTCAGAGCCAGAAATGGTTCTTTCGTCTTGCTGCAATTTTTTATACGCTGATGCTATCGCCCCTCATCTCGATGCATTGAGTTTTGAACATTTCAAGAAGTTATGAGCATTGTTGCCACTAAATTTAAATGGTATATCCGTATATCCTTATTAGTGACAGCATGTTACTTTTATTTACATAGTCATGCAAACCAGTCTAAAGCTCTCAATTGCTATTAGATTCATTCTTTATGATTGGGCTATGATTGTATAATATAGTTAGTACATTTGTTAGGGAACACCATCTTTTAACAGAGATTTTCTCAAATAACTTGGGGATAATGAGAAAAACAATCAGTGTGGTGGGGCCGAAAATATATTTAACCTGGTGTGTATAAAATAATACATATAATTATTGAACTATACGATAACTAGAATTTTAGCGGCGACCAGCTGGTGGTTTGGATTGGAGAGGTTTGCTCCTAATACTGAACATCTCTTGCACCAAGGCTTTGTTTGGCTAACGGAAGAAAATGAAAGGAAAGAAATTAAATAGATTTTTATTTTTATTTTTTTAAGTATATTTGGATGAAAGGAAGATGAGAGGAAAGGAAATAGAAGAAGGATTATTTTATTTTATTTGTTTGTATAGAAAATTGAAGGAAAAAAAAAGATAATGATGTTAAATGATAATTTTACTCTTATGTTATTTTAAGAGATTATTCTAATTATAATATAAAATCATATAAAATATTAATGAAAACATAAAAGTAAATATAATTTTATCATAAATTTGTCTATCAACATGATGTAAATAAATATAATAAAAATTAAAATTTTATATTCTTTTTACTTCTTAAATGAAATATATTTTATATATATTAATATTTATAATATATATTATATTATATTAATACATATTAATATATATACACACACTATGTATTACCTAAGGGGGTATTGTTGGAAGTTTAGGCTTTGTTTGATTAAGAAGAAATTGGAAGGAAGGGGAGGGAAATGAAGGAAATTGAAAGGAAAATGAATTTCCTTTCTGTGACTATAAAAAAAAATATGTAAAAAAAGATTGAATAGTAAAAAAAATAGAAGATGGGATCCTTCCAAAATTTTTCCTCCTATAGATGGGCGGAAAAGGGGGTTGAGAGGTGTGCAGGGTTCTAAACTTCAACGATACCCCCTGTAAGTAATATAAAGTATGTGTATAAATATATTAATGTATATAATATATATTACATTATTATATATTATATATATTTATATAAAAAAATAGAACTATTTGTTTAAGAAGTAATAAGAATAAATAAGTTTAATTTTTATTATATTTATTTATATTATATTGATAGATAAATTAATGATAAAATTATATTTATTTTTATATTTTCATTAATTTTTTTACATGACTTTATATGATAGTTGAAATAATATCTTAAAATAACATAATAGTAAAATTATTATTTGATATTATTTTTTTCTCTTATTTTTTTATATAAAAAAATAAAAAAAATATAATTCTTTTTTTTTATTTTCTTTCCTCTTATTTTCTTTTATTCAAATATACTTATAAAAAATAAAAATTTATTTAATTTCTTTTCTTTCAACTTCTTTCATTTCATTTTCTTCTCTTAGCCAAACAAAGCCTTAGAACCGTACACTCTCCTCCCCCTCTCTCTCTCCCCCCCCCCCCTCTCTTTCCCCGGGGGGCATCCAATCTCCTTCTAACCAAACAAAGCATAAAGGCACGTGAGCAGAGCCGCTGGTGGGAATTGGATGAATTCAAAATTGTGATCCACTATCGAGAGAATCAGAGAAAGTGAAAGGCAAATTTGCTCAGAAAAAAGCTATAGGATAACAAAAAGAGGGCAATGAAGAAATCTAGTAGAGAAAGAGAGGTTGAAAACGACAAGGGCAGGGACTCCCATTGTTTGGTCCGTTTGATTTAATTTTTACAAGAAAATTTTTTTAAAAAAAATATTTAAAAAAAAAATCTTTTAAAATAATTATTTTTAAAAAAATAATTTTTATTTAATTTAAATATATTAAAAATAAATTTAGAAAAATAAATTTTATTTAAATAAAATAAAATAAAATTATTTTTAATTATTGATATAAAAATAATAATAAAATTTTTTTTTTAAATTTTTTTTTTAAAATAAAAAATAACTTTAAAAATATTTCTCTCAAAACTTTTTTTAAAATTTTAAAAAAAAATTTTAAAATAAATAATTAAATTAAATATTATTATTTATTATATAAAATTATTTTTCTTCTCAAATAAGACATTTTAAAATATGTAAAGTGAAATCCAAGTATGCTTGTATCACGTACAATGGCGCCAAATTCAACGTAAGCCAGTTCCCACTTTTGTCCTTTTGCACGATATCTGGATAACTTGCCACGTCCCAACCGTCGGGCCCTTACTTCGATTGATAATTTCACAAGTAAATGAATAATCAGGCGGACGAAGCTTAAAACTATTTAATCAGGTTTTGTTGAGATTTAAAGATAATCGTTAGATGAGTTAAAGAGGTAAAAAATTTCTTACGTATTCAATATTTAACAAAAATATCAGTTCATTTTAATAAAAATTGCATCTAAGTAAAAATTAATAAAAAATTATAATGATATGATATTTTCTAAAAATATGTATTTATCACATAATGATGTATAATAAGTAATATATTATTAAATTGAGAATAATTGTGATATAATATCATCAAATCATATATTAGTTATGTTACTTTTAATATAATAATTATAAAAATTAAATGTTTTTATTATATAATAATATATAATTAAATAATTATAAATATATATTTTTTATTCTGATACTGTATCACAATTAAATTCTTAACATATTTTTACATTTTTTATACACTTTTAAACTGTTGAGTTGTGACATGACAAAAAGTTACATCATATGCTAAAAAAATACTAATTGATTATAATTTTAAATATGTATCTACGCAGATTTAAAAGAATTGATTAGGATAGAAATCACTTCAACATTTTTATTAATTATGTAATAAGACATAATTAAATAACAAAGTAATTTTTCGCTACTAATAAATCAAAATTAAGTTATACAAACAAATGAAAAACATAAAAAAAATGCGAGATTCTTACGTGATATAGTTAATGAATGAGGGAACATTGTTTTATGGTTATTTTTTTGGAATTTGGTTATCATCTTTACACGGTTTACCTTCTTTTGCATCTGTTGATTTTATGCAGACGGTAGTAATATCCAGTTTTCTCGTTTTGTAGTTAGCTACAAGTTGGGCTTTGGCCTTTTAGTTAATAAAAAAGTAGTGAAAATTGTTTTTTTTTTTTTTTTGGTTGCTAAAATTGTTCTTTCTTTTGTTCATGAAATATCTATTAATTTTTTCCACTATATAATTTTGATCTAATTCGTGCTGTTTACAACATTTTAAAATTGTAAAGTTATAACGCCTTCAAATGCCTCACATTATTCTTTGAGATAAAAACATATAATTAATATGATTGTTTTTACCTTTTTTTTAAAAAAATGGAACTATTGATATTCGGATTCTATGATTATGAATTCGTCTAATCCAACTTGACAGATCTTTCAACAAGAATTTTTTTTTTCTTTCAATTTTTAAAGCTCAAATTTAAAACCGCTAATTAAAGAACCAAGATACTTACTATCTTTACTAAGAGTGTGTTTGGATTAACTAAATTTTGGAATTGATTTGATTTAAATTGAATTAATTTGATTTATAAATTAAATTTTATGTTTGGAATAATGATATAAAAATAAGATTTGAATTGATTTAGAAATCAATTCTTATGTTTATAATATATTTGATTATATTTGAAATGATTAAGAATGAAATTGATTTGATTTGATTTGTACTTAAATTTTAAAATCAAATCAATTCCCATCAAATTTTTTTAATTTTAATAGGATTTCAAATAGAAAGTAATTAAATTCTATAGTAATTAGAAATCATTTCAATTCTTATTTTTAAAACATCCAAACATAAAATTTGATTTCTAAATCAAATCATTTCTAATTTTTTAACATTCCAAATACACTCTAACTTCACTTTGGTGATCAGTGTTACCTTCTAACCATGGTTAGTTTGAACAAAGCAAAATTCTTAAATTTGCTCCTAACCTTTGTCTTTCTCTCTTTTTTTTTCCCATACCTGATGTCATCAGCAAGGACAGCTGGGCAGCGGTTCACATTTCATTAGACAGAAAATGGAATAGACCCCAACAGAAAAAGAAAATGGCAAAATGCCCCGACAAAACGCAAAATTGGAAAAAAAAGAAAAAGCGAAAAAAAAAAAGTGGCAACCTTGCGAATTGTTTGACCTACTTAAACAACCCCAGCTGTGAATCTAGACCTCATTCCATCCATGTTAATAAACCTTGCAAGTTTCTATCCTCGTATCGTATCTGCATCCCCCTTTCCTTTATTTATTCATTAAATTTAATTTATGCTTTGAGTACGGCGTTTAAATTGTTCCCACTACAGTTCAATTACGTCTTCATGTGATGCATTCGCATATCCCGTAGCACTCTGTCTGCCCTCTCCCTCCCTTATTCACATCCAGGTTCATTCCCTTCTTCATCTTCCATTCTCCTGTCTCCATCACCATAACCCTTTGCTTTTCCACATTCCTTCTCTTCCCTCAACCTCGCATTCCTCACAACACAACCCCCCTCAAAATCTCCGTTTTCATGCATCCCATTTCGATGCCAACAACACCTGCTCCACCACCACCACCACCACCATCATCATCATCATCATCGTTCCCCTGTTTCCTCCGTCCCTGTCTTATACCCTGTTGTCTCTGTTCCCATTGTTCCTGCACCTACCCACTAGCCTAATTCCCATCAAAATCCAAACTTTTCCTCTTTTCCGAGAACTTCTCCGATTCGGGTCGCGCCATGGAGGCTCAGCCGGGACTATCTCTCGGGTTGAAAGCGCATATGTCATCCCCTGTTTTGCACTCTGCCCCACCCAGTGACACCTCCTTCCCCTTCCACGTTTGTTCCACCACTCGCTCTTCCTCAAACCCGATTCAAACCAAGGCCCTTCGGTGGCGGCAGTTACTAGACGAGGAAGACGACAAGACTCTGATCAAAGTCAAACGCGAAGAAGAAGAACAAGAAGAAGAAGAATCCATAGACGACGAACAAGAACAAGAGGAACAGGGGAACCGCCAAACGATCAACTTCATGGGCCGGTGTTTTCCCGCTAAGAGGCAGATAGAGGGACAATCATGCTTCCCTTCGAAGCGTCTCGCGGTGGATTCAGCCCTCGAGACACGTCGAGCTTCGGTGATGGCATGGGGGAACCAGCCACTGGGAGTTGCAGACCCTGAAGTCTTCGAGATCATGGAGAAGGAGAAGAGGAGACAGTTCAGGGGAATCGAATTGATAGCTTCTGAGAACTTCGTGTGCAAGGCAGTGATGGAAGCTCTGGGAAGCCATTTGACCAACAAGTACTCTGAGGGAATGCCAGGGAACAAGTACTACACTGGGAATCAGTACATTGACCAGCTTGAGTTTCTATGCTGTGAGCGTGCATTGGTGGCCTTTGATCTTGATCCAAACAAGTGGGGTGTGAATGTTCAACCCTATTCGTGCACTTCTGCAAATTTTGCTGTCTACACTGGTCTTTTGCACCCTGGGGATAGGATCATGGGTTTGGATTCTGCATCTGGGGGACACTTGAGTCATGGCTATTACACCATGAGTGGGAAGAAGGTTTCTGCTGCTTCTATCTTCTTTGAGACACTGCCTTACAAGGTGAACCCTCTAAATGGGTACATTGACTATGAGAAGCTTGAGGAAAAAGCACTGGACTATCGGCCCAAGATACTTATTTGTGGTGGGAGTTCTTACCCCAGAGAATGGGATTACGGGAGGTTCAGGATGATTGCTGATAAATGTGGGGCGGTCTTGATGTGTGACATGGCTCATATTAGCGGCCTTGTCGCAGCTAAGGTACTATATCTTCTCTATCATCATGTTTTGTGTAATGACTTCATTTTATGTTCCAACCAGGTTATGAATTTTATAATTATTCCCGCTTTTATGATAACTTCTATAGTTCCTTGCTTTTCAATTTTCACTGGGGCATGGAATGATTAAGCTGCTTGCACCAGCATTAACATTTTCAGACATAATCTTCTACTATATGTTTAATTAAAGTGAAACTATTTAAAAAACCTTTTGATTATGCCGTGGAAAATGATACCAGTTATATCTGTGGAGACAAGGATGAGTGTTCTTGTTTTATTTTTAAATCAGGAAGGAAACATTGAAAGCCAAATTACCTCTTCATTATCTGATTTTCCCTATTCTCCCCTGCATATTTTCATTGTTGAATTGTAACGAAATGGCCTATTTTTTTAATTTGCTTTAATCTCCTTCTTGGAACAAGCTAAGGGTGGTGTGGCTTGCTGTTTACATATGTTCAATGGAAGTCACATATCTGATGTGGATTAGGAAGTGTGTGTCGGTTATTTATGCTTGTGTTTCTGATTTTAGTCTGGCCATCGGTTTCTTGTATATAATATTGTTAATTGAAGAAATGTCATATGTATTTGAACTTTGAACTTTGTTACAGCTTTGGAATTCCATCATTTTTAAAGTGCTTGTGTGCCAAATGTGCTGTTCTTTTTATTTGTTTGGCTCTTACTAAAGGATTTTGATTTTGCATACCGTGTGTGGATGTGCTTCCTAAGTATAGTAACAGTTGTTTTTTACAGGAAATAGCTAGTCCATTTGATTACTGTGATATTGTTACCTCAACAACCCACAAAAGTCTCCGAGGTCCAAGGGGAGGTATCATCTTTTACAGAAAAGAGGCAAAACCAAGGAAGCCAGGCCCTGTTCTTAATCAAGTAGATGATAGTAATTATGATTTTGAGGAGAAGATAAACTTTGCTTTATATCCATCATTACAAGGAGGTCCTCACAATAATCACATTGCTGCCCTTGCTGTGGCTTTAAAACAAGTTGCAACTCCAGAGTACAAAGCATACATGCAGCAGGTGAAGAAAAATGCACAGGCATTGGCATCTGCTTTGTTGAAAAGAAATTGCAGATTGGTAACTGATGGGACTGACAATCATCTGTTGCTCTGGGATCTAACTGCACTCGGCTTATGTGGTAACTCTTTAATCAGCCTCTATCTTTTGCAAATATAAGTTAAAATTATAATTGACTTTGAAATTATTACACCATTTTGAGTAGTAATGATGCTAATCTATTTGTTTTTCTGGCTATTTCAACTTTTGGATTCCAGTACACATTTCTTTCGGTGTGTTACTCTTGATTTCTGATACACATTTTCCTTTCTCTTATAAATTATGTCCTTAAAAGTTTAAGTTGACATGAGCATGCTCTCTAAATAATTTTATTATGTAATGCAGACAGAAACTATGAGAAAGTCTGCGAGGCGTGTCACATCACTCTCAACAAATGTGCCATTTATGGTTCTACTTCTCCTGGAGGAGTGAGAATTGGTGAGTAGCTCTGATATTGTACGTCTCAAAAAAAATGGAATTGGTACAGTTTCAATTATATGATTTTTCAGGATTAATATGTTTGCAGTTGCAGAAAATATCTTATGTTTGCCATGTAATTTAGTTTAGGATTTAGTAATCCATGCTTAGCCTATGATTCTCTTTTGGCAGCAAGCCTTTGATCGAAATTCTAACTGAAATCAATTCCTATAGCTCCTACTTCCACATATTTAGTAAATGGTCCTGCAAATCTCTTTTTCCAGGGAGTTGACGCAGGGAAAGAAATCTGTGTTTTTCACAGTTACAGCCTATCCTTGTGCAGGCGGAGAGCATACACGATCCATGCTCTTTAAGTTACAAGTTTTTTGGACTAAAAGCTGATTATATAGCTGAGATTTCCATGTTTAAACAAATTACTATTACGTTTTCTGTATGCATGTGTATTTGTTTTTCAAATGTTTTCAAGTCCCTTTATTTCATCGGTGTTCAGGTACTCCTGCAATGACATCAAGAGGCTGTTTAGAGGATGACTTTGAGACCATAGCTTGCTTTCTTTTGAGGGCAGCTCAGATTACCAGCAGCATTGTACAGAAGGAACATGTGAAATCATTTAAAGATTTTGTCAAGAGTCTTCAGAATAACAAAGATGTTTCCGAGCTCAGAAATCAGGTTGAGGCATTTAGTTCTCAGTTTGCGATGCCAGGATTCGATATTTGATTTGAAGTTGAAAGCAGGCAGCCTCAATTCAGCCATGACATCATTATCATACCCCTTAGCTTATCAGTAAATTTTGCATCTTAATCCATCGGTTTTTCTCCTAGCTTTTATTATCTATATCAAGTTTGGTCCTGTAAATAACACATGCAAATGTTAGTCAGATCTTCATACCACGGCTATATACATCACACTCAGCAACTGTCCCCTTATTACTGACTCTGAGATTGTACAAATTATTCAACCACAATTCTTGTGGCTATCTTTGTTTTGTTTATGAAGCAACTGCAGTAATTACACTACACTGCAATAACAGGAAATACATAAAGAAAAGTGTTACTATTCACTGGTTTCTTCGATCTGTTATTTGAAGCGTGCCTGAGACGACTATTTTAATTTATAGTCATCATATGGATGCGTTATAGTTCCTTTTTAAAGAGCCTAATGCATTGTCCCTGTCCTGCCCCTCTGGCATACAGCACGCTGGATATTTTATAGCCAATATATATTGGTCATCTTTTGGTCAAAATATCCAATATATATTGGTCATCTTTTGGTCTGTATGCTTGCACTTTGAGCATTATTTTATTGTTTGATTTTAAAGCATCACTCATATGGAACCCTTATAAGGAGGCAAGGCATGTCTTTTTGTGATAATATTAAGAGCCCCGTTTGGATTGACTTTTTTTAAGAAAAAGGTACTTATTTAAAAAAAATATATGTTTATAAGTTTTTATAATTATTTAGATGTAACTTTTGAAAAAAGTATTTTAATTAAAAAAAGTTAATTTATCAATTTTTTTTAGAAGTTAAGAATATTTAATTTTTAGAAAAAGTTAAAATAGAAGTAGTTTTTAATTAAATTATTTTTTAAAAATATTTTTCATTTTTAATTAAAATTATAATATATATTCTTCTTTTTTATCTCTTATTAAATCTTTCTTTTTTTAAATATTTTTTTGTAATTTGACCATAAAAAAGTATTTTTATTCTTTTATATCCAAACAGATTTATAAGCATTTTTGTATATAGATATTCAATTGTGTATTATCACATCGATAAAAATATTTAACTCAGTCACTTACTACCTTTAAAGTCTTAATCATATAATTGGATGATAGAGTATCTCTATATATATCACACACTTAAAAAGAAATGGAATATGAATCAAGTATTATACAAATTCTTACCCCACATTTTTTTTTTCTTTTGTGCATTCTTCTCCCTCATTTTACTCTCTGCTGATATGCTCAATTGATCATTGATTTCTTTCCATATCAATTCCGGATCAATAACCTAGAGTTTCTCGGAAATAATTCATTTCCCTGATCCTCTATTATTTCTATATCAATTGTAACCGTATAAGCCCGTGAATTGGCAGGTTGGTTAGCTAACTCTTTTAATGAATTTAAAAAAAAAATTAAAGAATTTTATTTGTATGCATTGATATTATAAAATTTTTTTATACAATCAATCAATTATTTCATTCCATTTGTATGATAGTAAATATGAGATTTAATTATATTTACTAATTTAATAATATATAATTAGATGATAGTGTAGAAAATTTTTTTACTAACAATACATATAAATTATATTCTTCTTTTAAATTATTTAAATTTTTGAACTCTACTTGAACATTTAAATTATTAGTTCAGTAGTTTGTTGAATTTATTTTGTTTTGTTTTAATTATCTTGTTCTTAACCCGCGCAAATTAGATCGGCCAGCGACCAAATATCCACATGCTCTATGACATTATTTGACCTTACCCAGTGTCCCTCAAACAATTGAAACGTGGAACCGGTGTCTCTCTCGTCTCTTTCTTACAACTAACACAACACGAAACCCACATGCAACTACAGCTGCCAATTCCCAGTTCCCACCATCACTTCGGTCTGAATGGCAGCTGTGACGACGGAATCACTGCTTCCTTGCAGAACCATGGAGCAACAACAACCCCTTTTCTTCCGTTGCTGTGGCTGCGTCTTCTTCTTCTTCTTCTTCTTTTGCTTCCGTTGAGAATGGGGGTCCATCAGATGCAGTAATCTTCTTTGGTCAGAGCTTGGCTCTGGGGATTGCTTGTCGGCACCTCCTATGACTGCGTAGGACCAGAGTCCCTTACACTGTTGCCTTGCTCATCATTGGCATTGCCATTGGATCCATAGGACCATTTTCTTTACCATCTTCCTTTTTGCATTTTTTTCGATGACAGTTGGCTTTTTCTGAACCACATAGTTTTGGTTTTCTTTGGATGCATGCGTATAAATTTTTTTACGATTCAAATTGTGAATCCGAAGGCTAATTTTCGTATCGTGAAGCTTCACGCAAATCATATGGAATAGTACTTCTTGCAATGAAAAAACCGTAAAGAACTATAAAAAAAATCTTGAATCGTTCGAGTAGCGGAGAGTATAGTAATGATTCTCTAAGCATTATTTACTTATTTGTTTGTTTTTTTTTTTTTTTTTGGGTTACAATCTAATGATCTATACGTTATTTATTTAATTCTAACATTTAAGTTCCATGTTGTACTTTCTTCTGTAATGCTTTACTATATTTACTTTATCTTTGCATGTAATTCTCGCATCCAAGGGCCAAGAGGGTCTTCTCTTTGTATCTATAGGAAGTTTTCTTCTGAACAGTAAAGTCAAAAGGATTTGAAGTTCCAACCAAGGGCACATGTATACATAAAACATATTTCAAATATATTAGAATTCAAAATAAATAAACAAAAAAAGGAAAACAAGTAATTTCACAGTGAATAGAAATTATGATGTATTGCTAGTTTGCTATTGAGATGACAGTGGTGAAGACAAGATGCATGAAGTTGTGATAAGGGGCAAAAACACACTGAAAGTACTTCTCTAGTAATATATAGGGAGGTAGATTTTTTTATCTACTTTTCTTTGACAGATTAAGTTTTATGCGTATCAATATCATGTTATTGGCAAAAACCATGCTTATTGAGTTCAATATAGATCAGACAAGAGATTTTCAGAGAATAATTTCTTTATTTACTGACTGTTATAGTTTCAACTAGTTATATTCATAGCCATCTTGGTTTGCATACATACACATAAATCCATAATATCATCTAGTTAACTTGGGATGACAGATTTCTCATGGAGACTTGAAGACGTAGAACTTGCTGTTAACATTTTTTCTTTTGGTTTTTGAATTATAGAAACTTATTCTATGTTGGTTATCATTTCTGTTTATTTTTTGCTTCATTCTTTGCCTCATTTGAGGCCACCTGGGTCTCCGAACAACTTAAAACTTTCCTATTGTTGAAAAATGTTGTGCTTCCCATTCCTGACAATGGAAGATATTCTTAAACAATCATTGTGTTTCTCAAAGATAGAAAACTGTTTTCTGCCAAATTATGTGACAGCTGACAGATAGAGGCTTTCTGCATTGTATGCCTTTACTCTTACAACAGGGTCCTAAGTGTCTTCACATTTAACTACTCTTTGTTTGCCTCCCCATACAATATACACTCTATTGTCTTCCAATTGTTTACTTTTTAATTGTTTTAAATATAAGGAACTTAATTTATTAATGGTTAACTCATGAACAGAATATGGTACTCACCATCGGCTGGGAAAGATTGGGGATGGAATTCGTCTTTGTAAGTTTGTTCTCTTTTACTTCTAGTTATTTTGAATATTATGCACTTGCAATTAAAAGAAAACAAGGAAATGGCTTTTCATTTTACAGCTTTGGAACATGTGTATAGACATGACATTTAGCAAATGTTCCAACTGAAGGAGCTTTGATCTTTACAGCTTGTTCTTTAAAACTCATTGAAGGGATTGAATTTTTTAAGGGTCAGAGATTGATCCAGATCTTCTGTTAGCTGTTTTACTTCCAGCTCTTCTTTTCGAGAGTGCATTCTCAATGGAAGTTCACCAAATTAAGGTTCCTTTTCTCAGCTTTTTGTATCACTACAAACTGACTTGTACTTGATTTATAAAGTGCAGTTCCTATCTCATATATGTGTGCAGGCATTGGCACACTCTTACTTGATTGTGTGCACGCCCATTCAATTTGGTGTGCATTTTCAATATATAAGTAATTTATGCATGCTGTGGCTCCATTTCTAGAAGTAATTTGAAAACTGTTGTGTATGTTTGTTTGGTTTCTAAATTCTATGAAGCCCCCACCTTTCCCTTAGTAAAAAGATTGAATAGAGTGAATAAACAGAAACACAGAGGACAGTTTAGCCTCCTATATAATAAAATATCAAACAAGAGCATGAAAACAGTAAAACAAATTGCGGATTTCTCAGCAAGAAAAGCAAGCACAGGCATGTCCTGACATTGAACTGAGACGAGTTTTTCTCTCAACCTAAACTTTTGTCAATAAAAAAATAAAAAAGCTTGAAGACCTTAACTATTAACCTAAATCATCCTAAGTCCTAACTCATCAGAAGAGAGGAAATAGGTAGCTATATTCTCTATTTTGAACCTAAATTGACAGTTTGACACACTTTCGTTTACATATCAACTCTCTTGTATGATTAAGTACCCCAATTAGAAGAGGAAGAAATTGGAAAAATCACCAAGATTAGAAGTAGCTACCGATGAATGCAGCTAAACTCAGAACAAAATTGGTGCCTTTTGTTTGGTATAATGATGTCTTTATTTTAATGTAAGTCATACTGTTCATTTTTTAATGTCTGATGTTGCATCCTGGGATGCACTTATCTTATTTTCTGTTTTGGACTGTGTTGTAGAGGTGTATTGGACAAATGATCATAATAGCTGGTCCAGGAGTTGTGAGGCCGACCATTTGTCTTGGATCTGTTTTGAAGGTAAGTGAGCCAATGTGTTTAGATTTCATCATTGATGTCATATGAATATTATAACTCACTTGTATTGATGCAGCTTACTTTTCCATATAACTGGAGTTGGAAAACGTCACTATTGCCTGGGGTACTTCTGAGTGCAACTGATCCTGTTGCAGTTGTGGCTTTGTTGAAAGAGCTTGGTGCCAATAAAAAACTAAGCACAATTATTGATGGGGAATCCTTGATCAATGACAGGTATTTTCTTTTAGTTCCCTTTGCTCTCCATTTAACTAATATGTACCCTTCATATAGATTTCTGTGTTTGCTAAATGAATCTAGGTTGCAGGAAGTGGCTTCAAGCCTTGAACATATAGAATGAGTGACTATTTTGTTTTGGACAGAGCTTATTCTTCGTTCTTGTCTAGGGCAGCTGTTCGGCACCAGATATGATGAATGTAGGAAGCGTTATTGAACTAGGAATCCCCAACAATGTGTTAGAAACCCTAGAATTGGGAAGAAGATACAATAGAGGAAACTCCTCCAGACGAGGGAATTGTAGAGCCCTCACTTTCTCCCGAAACAACTAAAACGAACTCAACTAACTACTTTCCTTTCTCCCACTACCATTTATTTGCCTCTACAACTGCTTTTCCCGCCAAAATCCCTCTTCACCAGCTAACTAACTCCCTTCTCGTCCTATGCTATTTCTGAATTATTTACAGCTGGGCCTATATTCTGGCCTATACCCCTGTCATGCCTATATCTCCTAGCATAGACCTGCCCAAACGTTTGGCTCCTAACACTACCCCCCGAATAGAACCACCTTGTCCTCAAGGTAGGAATCTGGGAACTGCTGCTTCAAAGCATTGAGGGGTTCCCAAGAGTTCTCACAATCTGGTAGGTTAAGCCACTTGACCAAAACTTCAGTGTCACCAGAGGGGTTGGTTAGGGGACAAGTGGTTTTATGTGGAAGTTTGGGAAATATTAAGGCACAAGGAAGTGGAATTAAAGTGCAAATAACATAATTAGGCTGGATGAGGAAACTAGGTTTATCTAAGCATGCTGCATATTGATGATTTGGTTTAGCCTTTCATGTTCTAGGAGTAAAAGGAACTTTAGAGCATCGGGCATGACTTTTGTGATTTTCATTTTTATAAACTAATCATTATACTTCTTTGATATTCTCGGCTTTCTGTATTATGAGAGAAACCACATTGTTTGCTTTATATCTTTGTACTCAATGGTGTCTGTTCAGGACCAACTACTTTAAGAACTTAAGCCATTAGATGGAGGGCAATAATGGTATGTATCTCTAACATGCCCTCGGAGACTACAAAGCACATTTTCATTTATCTCGTGCAAAAATTTAATTTGTTTATGACGAATGGGAGCCACAAGGATAAATTCCTAACCAGTTAGTTATAGAAGCTCTGAAATGTTATGGACCAACCTAATAATGTTTTTATTATTTTATTCATGTTTCAGTTCTATGTCAAAATTTAAGTTTGCTAGTCTATCATGTTAAATTTATTTTTAATCTGATCATTATGCTTCTTCCATCCTTGCCTAGTTATCTCTATACCCCCTAGCCACATTTTTTGTTTGCTTCAGCGCCCATTTGGGAAAGTCTGATTGCGGACGAATATGATCTTGATGAGTCTCTTACCTTTCAATGATACCAGGTACTGAGGAACCTAGTTTTTCTCATAAAGGATCCCGTTATCTAGTTGAAACTAGAGCAAGGGTAATCATATTCGACATTGCAGCATGTGAGACTGATTCTCCTCTTGATAGAAGGTCAAGCTCACTGTTATCGCATGCCATGGATCATCCCCATAGTAGTTTGTCGAGCAATCAGGCTGGACCACCTCTTAGTTTGTCATATCCAACCATTGTTCCACATCATGGCATGGCCGTTCACTTGTGTCAGTCCAATGACTCAAATCTGAAGGTGCTGCCACTGCAAAGAAGGACCATGAGGTGAGGGAGTTCAAACCAAATGTTGCAAAGGCCCCTTTACAAGCCACAGAACGTGGAGAACATCATAGAGATGATTCAAGCTATGATTCAGCTGCTGAAGAAGATATTATTGTGAGGATTGATTCTCCAAGCACGTTATCTTTTCCCCAGTCTTGAGGCGGAAGAGGTGAAAAATCAGTTTTGATATATTTGTTTGTGTAATAATTGGTGCTTCTACAAAGCAACATTGTACATAATAACAAACCATTATAATTAGAAAAATGCTTGAGAGACATAGTTTTTGGCAGAAATTTGTTGCCAAAATAATGCAATATGATGAGTGACTCTTAAATGAATAAGTAGATCATTTCACTTTATTTTATCTAACCATCATCCATGATTTTTGTCAATCAAACCACGAGGGCTTCACAATTGATTG
The DNA here is from genome assembly GCA_031439585.1 of Pterocarpus macrocarpus. Lineage (NCBI taxonomy): Eukaryota > Viridiplantae > Streptophyta > Magnoliopsida > Fabales > Fabaceae > Pterocarpus > Pterocarpus macrocarpus. Next base: position 11,502,274 of record CM062519.1, read on the forward strand.
TGTAAGCTAGAATTTATACTTTAAAGAATGTTGATTTCATCATTTTATTATGGAGTTGAATATATTTCTAAGAAAAAGGAAACTATCTTGGTCATTGGAATTAGGAGAATTTAGAAGAATTTTGGAACTGAACAAAATTCTGAGAGCGACAAAGATAGAGTCTTGTCAGGGCAATGGGAAAATGTGGTGAGAAGAAGTTCTCATCATCATCGTTATCTCTATTGCTTTCAAAGTGAAAAAGCTTCCAAAGAGCAAAAGTAGCTACCTTTGACGTTAAAGCATTCCAGGAATCTAAGTGCCCTCTACAATCCTAAGCCTCCTTTTCCATTATTCTTCTTTCAGGACTCTGCATGATTAGTTATTTTCTAAGCACTCAGAATTTATATATATTTTGATCCCTAAATGAATCAAGAGTTAACATATTATTTTTCAAAGAAAATTTAGAAACACTTTCCATCCATAAGGTTAATTACGTTGTAATGAGTTTGTTCTTGTATGCATTGTTGTAACACAGTGTTTCACCTAATTCTAAATCGACTACAATAGGGCACTTAAACAATCACATCATGATCTCCATTAGGAGTTAATGGAAGAAAGTCAACGGAATAGTTAACTTGTTACGTTTTAATTTTAAGAATGAAAATATCATCAAATTTTTTTTAATGGACTAACATATTAAAGAAATGTGTTATATTATTCGACAACCAACATACAATCACATACATCATTAAAAAAAAAGAAGAATTTAATTTTTTTTCAATATTTTTTAATCAAAATGCTTGCCATCCATCGGCAGGGTGTAATGCTACGTCCCCCCGGAGGGTGGATGTCAATTGATAATTTTTTCATGTCAACGTTTGATTTTTTTATGAATCAAGATGTATATCGGCTCAAATAAATAAATAAAGAAATTTAAAAATTAACCTGACACTGTTTAGCGATTAGTACTCACCTTCTTTTGTGGAAATAGTGGGGTTCTTTTTCAACTTTTTCTTGTCATTTTACTATTCTAGTTACTCCCTTCCTCATTTGACTTTTTCCTCCCTGGCAGTAATTCCATGAGCAATCGAGGAACTGAGCCCTCATGCAAGATGATTAGCCTATTGTCAATGACCCAGTACCACATTCAATGCTGAGAACCTTCTCCACAGGCCTCTGCGGGAAAAGGACCTTCACAGAAGAAGAGTAGCACCAAAAAGTTTCAACTACGTTAGTGTTAAAGGAACAAGAATCATCCATGCATTGGACGGTGCATGTGACCCAGTAAGGTGATATGCGTATCGCGTCAAATAACAACCAAAAGCAAACATTTTTCGGCTTTCACAGTGCACAGCTCCACTTTCACTTTTCAACTGAAAGCGCCGTCTCACGTAAGAATATCTTTGTTTGACATATTACGCCATTTCTTTTTGTTCACGTCCAGTAATTCAACATTTGGTTGAACTTCGTTGCTTATCCTCCCCTCACATGGATTACATAAAATTCGCATCCTTTTTAAAAAGGAGAGACTTATAATCTTAACCATAGAATTCAGAGCACTGGCCTACATGTATTTCTACAACTACACTGACATCAATGCTCGTAACTTTTGTTATCTCTTTTTTTTTTTAGTGGTGGTCCTGTTTTTTGGGTTGGGGTCGGGGTTTTTGGGGGGCGCGGGGGTGGAGGATGGATTTTCCATATGTTTAGCTCTCTAATCCATAAGCCATCGCCTATCTAGGGAAAAGATATTCTACGATACTATAATCTATATGCAGTAAGGGGAGGCATTGAATGCGTTATGTTGGGGCTAACAGTGCTTTTATTATTATTATTATTATTATCTTTCGTATTATTTATTAAATCGAGTGAAATATGTTATTTGATGGATTGTATCTGTATGAACTGTTTTTTTTTTCTGTTTTTAAATTGATCTTCTAATAAGTACTTTTCCTAATTAGAATATTCATGATAAGTGTATAATTATTGTGTTGGGAAATCCTTTAGAATTTAATTTGTATATACTATAAAATAATTTTATATTATTAATAAATAGAATTGTAAAAAAATAATAAATTATGATAGATAATTATCCAGCATGATTTGATATTTTTTTTTTCAATCCTTTAACATTTTTTAAATTTTATTAAGGTAAAAAATAAATAAAAATAGATAATAATTTATATATATTGATAATATAAAATAATTTTATATTATTAATCAATAAAATTTTAAGAAATTGCTACATCATAATAGGTAACTATCCATTATAATAACTATTCACTATAATTTATTATTTTTTTGAAATTTTATCATCTGATAATATAAAATTATTTTATATTATTAATATATAACAATTAATCTCATAAAAATAAAGAATATAGTAAAAACTTAAAAATATATAAAAATAATTATAATTAGAGAATAAAAATATATAAAAATTATATTTATTTTTAAAATTTAATTGAATTATTAATCAAACATTATTATTTCATCACATTTATTATTCTTAAACATTTAAATAATTAATAATATATATTAATTATGTTATTCTTTTCAATCAAGCATACCAATAAGGCCTTCCAAGCCCTCTAAGCATAACAATAAGATATTTTTTTAATAATAATAATAATATTATTATTATTGCATTATGACTATGATAAACAGATTTTTTTTCTTGTTTTAGTCATAACCAAAATTAGAGAGGAAAAAAAAAAACCTCTTTTATCAGTAGTATAAATTAACGCAGTTTTCGGTGGTAACGCAACACCAAACAAACCCCTGTTTGGTTCTCTTCTCTTTGTGTCGGTGAAAATTCAAATGGAGAGAATGAACAGTGCTGGTTCTTCAATCAAAAGGCGTTCATTGAGCGTATCATCAAGCCATGCAAGCCATACCACACACAACGACGACGACGCTGCAGAATGCGACAGCGTTTCAGAGGCGGGAGACATTGGTGATCGAGCCCTTCCATCCATAAGGCTCAGCGACGCAGAAAATGAGTCTCTTGTTCTTTCCCTCTCACTTTCACACGACCCCTTAAACTCTTCCCTTAAGCAAGTATTGGGTTCTCAAGACTCAAAGCAAGTTAGCTACCTTTCTCCCGGCACTTTTTCTTTTTCCAGTGTGGTATTAGTTTCCTTGGTTTCTGTGTTTGTTTCCAAATATTTTTAATTTCCTCTTGGGGATATCGTGGTAGCTTACACGTTGTTATTATCTGTTTCTGCCTTCAGGAACCTCGTAGAGGTTTGCCAAAGTGGCTGGACTATGTTTCAATTATGGTTCATTTAGCTGTTTTCGGAATTCTTGGGGTAATTTATTTTCTAACATTTTACCTTGAGTTGTTAGAGCTTGATATATTCATCATGGCATTGACTCATTAGTATTCTTCTCCTGGTCTAATGTAACACTAAAAAATGCGGGGAAAAATGAAAATGATTGAAATATATGGTTTGTTCAAGAGAAACACTGATGCTGACTCAAAGTTCGATCTTTTAATACTTTGGTGTTCCTCTGGCCTTTCACTGTTTAGGAAGGCTACTAACAGATATAATGTTTTCCTGCACTGTCGGTGCAGGATGGACTGCTAACTTATATTTGCTTTTGTCTTAATTTGTACTTTGTTATGGAAATTCTTCAGCTGTGAGTAGCACCATGATATCGTTTATGTTGTCAAACTTCGTGTTAGGACATGCATTTATTCGCAAGAATCTAATAGTCATAATAATTTTGCAGGTCTTAACGAGATACTTACTGCAAAAGTTATTTGGCCCCGAGGGTGCCGGTGTGACAAGTGACCAAACTATTCTGTACCTTGACCTTCCTTCAAATATGGTCTGCCCTTCTTTCCATCTTTATAATTCTTCTGTGTTTTGGTCACATACAGATTGTGGTGTGTTTGCAATGACTAAAACTCCAGAATCGTTTGGACTGGTGCATAACTTTCAGACATTATTGTGAAAACATGCTTAAAAGCACCATGCATATTATATTCTTCATAACTATTGCTTCTCTCTCTCTATAGAGAAATTTTGTGCCACCTTCTAAGCTAGAGGTGAGGCCAAATAGGAATGTTCTGATTTCTGATCTTGAAGTAGTTATCCCTTTTCTCATGGCTGAAGAGGAGCTATTTTCCTATTGTGTACTTCTTAAATCCTTAGTCTACAGGTTTACACAATTGCAAATTTGTTTTGAATCTTGCTATAAAGCAGTCAATCTAAGGTTTTAATTTGCTGTCAAGCGATGCTTAAGGCCTTAATCTTTAGAACTACACAATTGCAAATTAGTTTTAAATCTTGCTTTAATAATTAACACAGTCAAACTGATAGAAGTTTCAAATTGCTGTTAGGTGAAAATCAAACTAAAGTCCATTTTAAAATTCATTCATAAAGCTCATTTGTACAACATGCTAATGCAATTTTTGACATATCGTTCCAGGTTGGTTCATTTATGATGGGATGGTTTGGTGTTGTATTCAAAGCAGACATATCCCAAGTGTCAGAGCATCTAGCCATAGCAATAACAAGTGGCTACATAGGGAGCTTTACAACGTTCAGTGGTTGGAATCAGAAAATGCTTGAACTCAGTGTTTCTGGGCACTGGCTCTTCTCTGCACTTGGCTTTCTGATAGGTAAATAAGTGCATTTAACAAGGAGTTCTTTAGTTGTAGCAGTGATCTGTCCTATTGAAAGCTTTTGCCTGTTACTTTATATATATATATATATATATATATATATATTTTCCCCACATTTCATATGTATAGGTAGGTAAGTTGATTGCTCCCACCCCCTACACCTACCCCCACCCCGCCCTGCAACCCTGCCTTTCTCAGCATGGCTCAATTGACTAGATGAGTTTGTTTGCAAATGGGATTTTCAGGCTTGTTTCTCATTGCATTTTCCATCCAATTTGGGATTGAAACTGCCAAGGGTTTCAGGTGGCTTCTCAACAGGCAGAATATGAGTTCAGGAATTGGTAACTCTAAGATCAACTGCAAAGTGGATAGCTGCCGCTGTCAGTTGGCATTTATGGTGATGTCCTTGGTGATGTTGGGAATATTATGGGGTGTCAGTGGTGCATTGCTAAAGGCTAAGTTCAGGCATGGTGGCAGTGCTGCTCGGTTACCGTTTGCTTGCATGGTTGGACCTATAGGCACGTGGATTAGATGGTTCTTAGCACGGCTCAATGGACGCGGTTTAGGAAGGGAAGAGTTGTTCAGATGGATTCCATTTGGGACTCTAATTGTCAATGTATTAGCTTCTTGTGTTGTGGCTGCACTTGCCAGTGTGAGGAAAGCAGTAAGTTTCTTTGTCATCATTCGTGTCCCAACCCCCCATGTCTCCTGCATCTGCTGATCTCTAAGCTAGTAGTCATAGGATCAAAATTAAATTTGAGAGTAAGATTTACCTCTGCTGGGAAATTGGTTCTCTTTCAACTTCTACTCTAGAAAATACCATCTAGATTGTCGTCCATATTTCTGTTATATTTCATAATGAGTAATGATAGTTGTAAGGAATTTATTGTCACAAATCCTTCACAGACCAGAAGGTGGATTCAATTGGACCATTCAGAAAAAGTTAATGTGCTGTCCAATGGTCTGCATAGAAGTCTGTGAAGGGTTTTGAGGATAAAGTTTGTGCAAGTATCATTTTTCTCTTATAATTTCATCGGATTGTAACTCCTTAGCTCTAAATGTGTTTGCTCATCCAACCTTATTTTTGACCTCTGGTCCTTATATAGCATTACGAAAAAAAGGAGATTCTCATCACAGTTTTGAAGGTCACACCAGTATTTACTTGTTTGATGCAGGTGAACACCAGAAACTGTGACACTGTTGTAACTGGAATACAGTTTGGTATATTGGGGAATATGAGTACTGCCTCAACTTTCATTGCTGAGTTTAATGCAATGAGAGAAAGCATTCATCCTTGGAGAGCATATACCTATGCTATGATTACAATATGTGTCTCATTCTCTCTTGGAATCTTATTCTACTGCGTACCTGTTTGGACAAGGGGCTTTGACATTGACACATAGCAATCGGGCATGCAAGGCAATCTTGTTTTGACACTATGTATGTTGTGGTTACTTGCAAAATAGATATGTATTGGCAAGCTTGCCAATGATGATGCTCTTCGAGTTGGATTTCCTTTTTATTAAAAATCTATTAATTTTTTCTACTATCTAAATTCAATCTAATTAGAGCTGGTTACGAGTTTTTAAAATTGTAAAATTATAACCCCTTCCAATAACTGGCATTATTCTTACAGATAGAAACATATCATTAATATAATGGCTTTTAGCTTCTTCTAACCATGGCTAATTTGAACAAAGCAAAATTCTCAAATTTGCTCCCCAAACTGATGTCACCAGCATGGACGACTGGGGAAAATGAGATTTTTCAAAGCCCATGGTTCACATTTCATATGACAGAAAATGGGAATGGCCCCAAAGAAATGGAAAACGAGAATAAAAATAAAAGCAAAAAGCCTCAACAAAAAACCAAAAAAAAAAAAAAAAAAAAAACAAAGGCACATCCATATGTGCGTAGCTCTCACTCTGCGCCCTCCTCCCTTATTTACATTCAGGTTCATTCCCTTCTTCATCTTCCTTTCCCCTGTCTCCATCACTATAACCGTTTGCTGCCTTTTCCACATTCCTCACAACAAAACCCCTCTCTCTCTCTCTCTCTCTCTCTCTTAGTTCATGCATCCCATTTCTATGCCAACACCACCTGCTCCCTCCTCTAACACTGCCCCATCACCATCACCATCACCATCACCATCACCACCATCATCATCGTTCCTCTGTCTCATGCCCTGTTGTCTCTGTTCCCATTGTTCCTGCACCTACCCACAAGCCTAATTCCCATAAAAAAAAAAAAAAAAACCAAACTTTTTCTCCTTTCGGAGGCCTTCCACGATTCGGGTCGAGCCATGGACGCTCAACCGCTCTTTTCACGTGAAGAGGCAGATAGAGGGGGCATCGTACGTCAGTTATTTATGTTTGTGTTTCTGATTTTAGTCTCGTCTTAGGTTTCTGGTATATAATAATGTTAATTAAAGAAATGTCATGTCATATGTATTTGAACTTTGAACTCTGTTACAGTTTTGGAATTCCATCATTTTTAAAATGCTTGTGTCAAATGTCCAGTTCTTTTTATTTGTTTGGCTCTTAGTAAAAGGATTTCAATTTTGCATACTGTGTGTGGATGTGCTTTAAGTTTATTAGCAGTTGTCATTTACAAGAAGTAGCTAGTCCATTGATTACTGTGATATTGTTACCTCAACAACCTACAAAGGGGAGGTATCATCTTTTACAGAAAAGGGGCAAAACCAAAGGAGCCACGCTTTGTTCTTAATCACAGAGATGATAGTAATTATGATTATGAGAAGATAAACTTTGATTTATATCCATCATTACTAGGATGTCCTCACAATAATCACATTGCTAGCTTTAAAACAAGTTGCAACTCCATAGTACAAAGCATACATGCAGCAGGTGAAGAAAAAATGCACAGGCATTAGCATCTGCTTTGTTGAAAAGAAAATGCAGATTGGTGACTGATGGGGCTGACAATCATCTATGGCTCTGGGATCTAACTGCACTTGGCTTAATTGGTAACTCCTCAATCTGCCTCTATTTTTTTTGCAAATATATGTTAAAATTGTAATTGAATTTGAAATTATTACTACCATCGTGGCAGTGGAAATTGATGCAACTACATGAGGCTTAAATTTATAACAAATTAAAATTGTATGCTCATTGTACTTGTTATATATTTCAGTGCGAGTTGCTTTATAGTTTCAAACTGTTATTTATATAAAATCAAAAAAGATGTAAAATCAAATGCTTTTTAGCATAAGGCTTTTTATCAGTTTTAGTTAAGTTAAAAAAAATATTATTTACTACTGATTAGATCAGTGCTAAGATAATTTTTGTGAAGTATATAACCAAGGAGCTTGGGTAAACTATGGACTCCACTATGTCTGCATAGATAATAAAGGCTATTATTAGTTATGGATGGAGAAATGATTAAGAGTGAAAAAAACTCCCAGAACTTTCAATGATATGGCTTGTTTTTATCTTGCTACCTTATAGTTTAAAGCATATCAGTATATCACTCTTCTCCCCTGAAGTTTATTTTGGTAGTACATAACTCTTAGTTTCTTTAATCAACAGATTAAAATTTTAACAGGAAAAAAAAAGTGAAATCCACCCTTACCCCCCTTGGTGTGAATTGGGAATGGAGAAAGTAGGACTAAGCTGGACATCAACTGTGATTAGTGCTTACCCTCAGGATGAAATTTATAGGGGTTTTAGATGAGCTGAATTGGAGCCGTAGTTTCTAAAATCAAATATATGTTTTTAATATAGGTCTTTCCTAGTTTAATATCCTTAATCAATGCCAAAAAGCAATTATGATTAACAGGTTAGACGTAGATGTTAAAGATAAGTTAAGGCCAAGAAACTCTGTCTCTAGTTTATTTTTCCATGAAGCTATATTCATGAAGTAGGGGGCAGGGAAGAAGAAAAGAAGAACTGGATATGAAGTGTCTAGCCCAGTAGCCCTATTGTTTTGACTTTTGAGTAGTAATGATGCTAATCTATTTGTTTTACTGGGTATTTCAAGTTTTGAATGCCAGTGCACATTTCTTTGGGTGTGTTACTCTTGATTTCTGATATTCATTTTCCTTATGTCCTTTAAGTTGGCATGAGCACGCTCTCTAAATAATTTTATTTTGCAATACAGACAGAAATTATGAGGTCGTCACACCACTCCCAACAGATGTACCATTTATGGTTCTATTTCTATGGAGGAGTGAGAATTGGTGAGTAACTCTGATATTGTACGCCCGAAATTATGGTATTGGTATGTTTCAATTTGTGATTTTTGTGGTTGAATATGTTTGCAATACAATTTAATCTAGGATTTACTAATCAATGCTTAGCTTATGTTTCTCTTTTGGCGGCAAGTCTTTGATCCAAACTCTAAATGTAGTCAATTCCTATTTCTTATTAGATACAACTTCCACATATGTTGTAAATCGTCCTGCAAATCACATTTTCTAGGGAATTGATGCAATGGAAGAAATTCTGTATTTTTCATGGTTAAAGTCTACCCTTGTGCAGGAGATTAGGAGAGCATAGATGATCCATGTTCTTTTATATTGCTGTGAGATTTTTGAACAAGTTACTATTAGGTCTTCTGAATGCCCGTATTTTTTGTAATGTTCTCAAATCCCTTTTGTTTCATTGGTGTTCAGGTACTCCTGCAATGACATCGAGAGGCTGTTTAGAGGACAATCTTGGGACTATAGCTGATTTTCTTTTGAGGGTAGCTCAGATTACCAGCAGCATTGTGAAGGAACATGTGAAATCATTTAAAGAATTTTTTTCAAGAGTCTTCAGAACAATAAAGCTATTTCCGAGCTCAGAAATCAGGTGGATGCATTTAGTTCCTAGTTCTCAATGCCAGGATTTGATTTTTTCATTTGCAGTTGTAAAGCAGGCAGTATTTTCTTTATCAAGTTAGCTCCTGTAAATTAGATTGAGCAACTGTCCGGTTACTACTGACTTTGAGATTTGTACAAATTATTCAAGGGTGTTCCTTTTCTTGAACAACAATTCTTGTGGCTATCTTTGTTTATCAAGCAACTGAAGTAATTACACTGCACTGCAATGACAGGAAATACATAAAGAAAACCGTCACTGCTCACTGCTCTCCTTGATATGTTATTTGAGGTGTGCATGAGATTATTTTAATTTATAGCCATCACATGGATGCGTTACAGTTTTTCTCTGCTTGTTCCTGTTTAAAGAGCCTAATGCATGGGTTATTTTGAAGCCACAGGAATTAAAATATGTATGAGAATACCGCCATCCTACCTTACCTACCAAGGTTTATATCTATGGTTGTTTGTACATTGACCAGCGTACTTTTTAATGCGGTTAATGGCTGTTGCAGCCAAAGCATTGCTTTATTGAAGGGTGGCTGGGTCTGACCACCATTTCTGCCCCCTCTGGCATGCAGCATGCTGCATTATAGCCAAAATATCAGTGCTCTTTTTTGTCTGTATGCTTGCAATTCGAGCATTATTTTATTGTTTGGTTTTAAAGCATCACTCATATGGAACCCTTATAAGGAGGCAAGGCATGAATTTCCGGCAAGGGACAAAAGGCATGAGATACGGTTAAAAATGAGAAAGTGACAGCTGAAGTTTTTAAGATATATTAAACATCCCAATACCCCAAAAAGGGGAAGTTGAAGAATTTTGAAAAGAACAAAATTCTGAGAGAGAGAGAGAGAGAGACTTGTCAGGGCAATGGGAGAATGTGGTGAGAAGAAGTTTTCATCATCATCATCTCCATTGCTTTCAAAGTGAACCGAATCAGACAAAAGCTTCCAAAGAGCAAAAGAAGCGACCTTTAACGTTAAAGCAATCCAGGAATCTCAGACTGCCCTCTACAATCCTAAGCCTTCCTTTCCATTATGCTGCTTTCAGGACTTTGAATGATTAGTCATTTTCATTTTCTAAGCATTCTTCCAAATCCAAAAGATTACAAAAAAATAAATAAGAAAAGGAATTTAAAAATTAACCTGACACTGTTTAGCCATTAGTATTTCCCTTCTTTTGAGGAAGATAGTGGAGTAATTTTTAAACTTTGTTTTTCCCTTTTACTATTCCAGTTACTCCATTCCCACATTTTGTCTTTTTCTTCCATGGCAGTAATTAGAGGAGGAATCGAAGTTTCGCAAAGAACTTAGCCCTCATGCAAAGATAATTAACCTATTGTCAATGTAGCTTTCAAAACGAACCCAGAACCAATATTCAATTTGAGAACCTTCTTCTCCACAGGCCTCTGCAGGAGAAAAAGACCTTAGCAGAGGAAGAGTAGCACCATAAGTTTCAACTTTCAACTACGGTAACTGAAAAAAGGCAAAAAAGACCACAAGAGAGAAAGAAGAAAAAAAAATTATAAAATAAAAAGGGTTAATAAAAAGGTACAACCACCCCATCATCAACTATTCCTCTACCTTGTTCGTGTTTCCTTTTTTTTTTTTTCCTTTTCTTTTTCTTTTTCTTTTTCCACTCATCAATTCCTGTTTCTGTGTACTCTTCACCTATGACTGCAAAAGTCCAAGAGCTTCTTCCTCCCTTCAACAATCTCATCAAAGAAATCATCAAGCTGGCCAACAATACTCTCAGCCCCAGATCTGAGCACCCCAAAACACCCTCTCAGATTCTCCACCCTCTCCCTTATCCCAACCTCTGCCTCCCACTCCACGACCACCGACCCATTCCTCTCCAACTCCCCCCTCAGCTCCTCCATTGCCGCCTTCGACCTCCTGAACTCGTACAGCAGCATCCCCGGCGCCACCCCCCTCATCCTCCCGATCTCCGCCGCCACCCTCTGCTGCAGCCTCGCCGTCGATATCATGAACGCCGATCCCAGAAACAAGCACCCCTCGTACCCCCCTACCACGAAATCCGAGGATTCCGGATAACAGTACACCAAACCGTATAACAGAATCATCAGCAGCAACGAGCTCACGTTCCTCATTGCGTACAGCACTCCCCTGAACCCGTTGAATCCGTTCAGCTTCGACTCGATCGAAACCCTCTCGTCGAACCTAAGTGACAAAGGCTGAATCCTCGTTTCCATCAAAGCCCTGTTCTCTTCCTCCAACCCCACGGCCTCTCTGCGACACCCCGAGATTGCTCTCATAACCTGAACAAAACAAAAACAAAAATACAACCCTGCATCAGAAACAGAACAGAACAGAACAGAACAGAGCAGAGCAAAACAGGGGAAGAACAGAACATGAAGAGAGAAGTGTTAGCAATTGCCAAGGTTGTTTTTTGTTTTTGTTGTGTCCGTTTATGGAAAAGGGGGAAAAGGGTAGGAGAAAAGATTGAATTTTGATGGCTTTTCCTGTGACCTGGCGAGAGAGTTGAGGGGTGATGTGGCGGTGAGAGTCGAGGGAGGAAGTGATGTTCAATGCGGCGGAGTAGTAGTTTTCGATTCCTGAAATCCCGGACTTGATGACGTGGCAGGCTTCCCAGAGCTTGGAGCTCTCGTCCATGTACTCGTCGAGCCACTTGTCACCAACGGGGAGGTGGAGCTTCTGGACCAGAAGGGTCAATTGGGTGTGGAAGGATCGGAGCAGAGAGAGTGCCCTCTGGAGGAATTGGATTGACATGAAGTTGGTGCTGAGGAACACTCTCTCTAGATCGTCGATTCCCCGGGTCAAGAACGAATAGAATCCGTTCACGGAGTTGGTGGATGAAGGATCCATTAATATGAGTTGACAACTGCTCTATGGTTATAGATAGCTATGTGGGAATTTTAATTTTAAATGGAAAAACAGGGGAAAAAAATTTGATGGTTGGTTGGTTGGTTGGAGTGACGGAGGGAGAAGACGGGCGAAGGGAGAAGGGGAAAAGAAACGGGTGTGGGGGAGGGGATATTTAAATTGAGAGAGAGTGTGGAAGCACAAAGGGGAAAAATGGGGGAAACAAAAAAAAAAGGGAAAGAAAAGTGAGAAAACGAATAGAAGAATGGAATGGAAGGGAGGGAATATATCTTAGAAGCTCAGGTATCTAAGGTTGAAAAGGATTGTTGGGGGCAATGATGCGTGTTTCCTACAGAGGGGAATGGATGATTGGTAATATGCCATTTTCATTGTTTAAGGGGCACAAAGGAAGAGAGTGAGGAATTTACAAAATTAAAAGGGGTTGGAAATTATAACAAAGGGGAAAAATAAAATAAAATAAAAGAACACAAGAAAATAATGAAGACAATTATAGGCGAGGGAGTGGGAAGGGGCGGAGAAAGATTAGGCAGGTCAATGACACAAAATCATCTTTAAACCCCCTTTCAGTTTTCCTTTTCTCTTTTTGTGTTTCTTTCTGTCGACCTTTAAACAAAGGATTGTATTCAGAAAACCCGTCCAAATTTACTTCCATTGTTAATTATTATTTTATGTATTAAGGGCTAGAAACCGTAGAAGAGGGTGCAAGCAAGTGAGATTTTGATATTTTATTTATAATTTATAATAATGCACACATTAATAGTGAGATTGAGATTTTCATGGGTTATGCAAAAGTTTGACTGGATTGACTGGGTTGTCTCTCTACAACATCAGTTTTCCATTCTGATACGGGTCACGCTTTTGTTTTGAGCGCTCTTTGGCTCCTTCTTTCCTTAATTTCTTCCTCGAGCAACTGAATTTGCTGGCTCTTCCTCAACTCTATTCTATTGAAATTTGCAGTTTTGTTTTTACTAGATTAGATATATATTGTTCTGTTGGTTTTTTCAAAAAGGAAAACTGGAATGATGAGGCTGCTTGTACTTATGTGCTTCGTAATCTTCTACAATACTTACATAAATCAGTCTTTTGAGGCCAAGTATGCTCTTTTACCAGTTTAATTAATTAATGTTACTTCATTAACTTTGTTTTTGGGACAAAAGAGAATGATGCTTCCTCATGCCCTTTATCCCTCTGAATCCCCCGTATTGATTATATCTAATTCCAAACACTAACTTCTAAGTAGTATGATCCAGATTTGAAGTATCATTATAATTGTATATTGTTCATGCCATTAGCAAAATAAAATAATAATAAATATCTGTATATCCGTGCCATTGATCGAGTAGGCCTTACTAACCATCAAGCGACAGATATTGGTATGAAAAGAAAAAAAGGAAAGATTTTGAGATGCATCAGCTTCATGATTGTTCAGTATTGCAACTGGGTCCCATAATATGTGCACCATACCAAATGGATTTAATTGATTGATCGTTTTTAGTCCCTAATGGATGGCCACGAAATGTGGTTTAATTTAATTTTAAAGACGCCACAGCTATTTTCCTCTCCTTTATTCTATTGGCAAAGTATACTGTATCGTACGCGATCCTTTCTTTTAGTTTTTTGGGGATGGACTCTCTTTTCTATAAATAACTAAATAATATTACTCTAATTGCTCTATATACGGATGACCTTTTTATTTTTATATTTTTTTCCTTCTCTATTTTCCTAGATGGGAGAGAGGGGAACGGGGACCATCCCCAAGCAGTCTAAATTATGCATTGGGGTATGAAACATCTTATTAAATTTGGTTGAGACGAGTGCTCGTGGATTTTTGGAGAATGGGACATCTTAGAAGTATGTTGGTCTTCCAAAGATCTCATTGGAGAGTAAATAATGAATTGGGGATAGGTAAAGGGATTGGTCCAGTACAATAATGTGGGCAACCCTCTTATGTGTCACGACTATAGGCAGCTTACATAAAGAAATGGGGTCATGAAGGTGCCCATTATGGTGAATATATCACAAGGTGTTTAGGCCTTGTTTTGGACCACCTACAGACTACTTCTAAAATTACAAAATTAATCTCATACCTCAAGCGGCTAGTGAATCATGCAACCCAGCTCCAATAACCACCACTCACTCACCGTCGTGCCTCTGTCCTGTAGCCCAACAGCCACCATTACACCACCGCACCACGTCACTGGTGTCACCCATGGCCGCCCTCACCCCTGTCCCTTGCCAAGCACTGTCATGACCATATTAGAACCTTCGGTTGTCGTAAAGCATTGCACCCTACAACGCTGTATTGGGAAGTTTCCGGCCTCACTATCGCTTTGTGCCACTCTGTCCTTTTTTTTTTTTTACTTTTAAAAATGTTAAGTATTATTTAATTTTTTTCAAACTTTGTCCTCATATTTAATTCTCTCAATTAAATCTAATAACTATAACTAGTCGAATTGAGTTATATCTTTTCTATATTTAAATCTATATAATCAAGAGTATTTCTCTAGTTAGGTCAACCTTCGAATCTTTAAGTATTAATTCAACCTAATCCCATAAAATAAAAATACGAGTTGGGTTTGATTTTTGGGATAGATTAAGTTAAATAAACCTATAACCCACATAGTATAGGTCAAATAGTGGGTTTTGAAATTTTCAATCCATACAAACCTGACTCATAATTTTAACCATGGTTACAAAATTAGCAAAACCTAAAAAAAAGGGGGTTCTATAAATGGAATGACATTGTTTAACTTCTTATACTTTCAAAACTTATGAATGTTTTCTTAAAATTATGTATCTTGAAACTAATAACTGTCATATTTGTTACTTGATATTTATATTAAAACTTATGTTATATGTATTTAAACTTATTATCTTCAACTATATATTTTAGTATATTTTAGCAATTTTTTTTTAAAATATATGTCAAACTCGTAGGTTTGACCGAACCAACCTAACAAACATTCCTATATTTAATAATATCATTAATTCTTGTTCAAAATCTTAAAAGACAACCATGAGTGTACTTATGGAGTATTTTTTGAACATATGTATCTCATAAGAGATAAATTATAATCTTTTTTATTTTAAAAAAATGGATTTAAACTTAATGCAATATATTTTTTGAGCAAATAGCTATTTGGTCATCTGAAGATATAGGGAGTATTATATTAACATTAATTTCGATATATTGTGAGGGCAAAGTATTTTATATTATCAATTAATTTATTATTATAACTATGACTTTTGAGATAATTATTGTAAGATTTCAATAATTTTAATGATTTAATAATATATAATTGAATGACTATATATGTAAAAATATTTTATATTAAAAATACATCAAAATTAAATCTTATTATATGTTGTCTTTCTTTAATTTTAAAATATATCAAATTGTTAATGTATAAGCAACACTAAATTAATTCCGCAATTTCAAAATTTTATCATCTCATTATTTCTTAAAATGATATTAAATTAGTTGTTACAGGATAAAAATAATGTCGCTGCCAAACAAAGAGTCAATGTAATATTATACAACTAACAGGCATTAATCCGAGTAAAAAAAGTTCGGATTTCTTAAATATATTTCGTATTCAAGATCAAGATATGTGTATGAACAAATAAAGCTGAGGAGAATTACTCTCGTGTGAGCCTTACTCTAGTTGAAACATGATTGGTCCTATATTCAAAGAATGTAAAGAAGCCTTATCAACTAAAAAAAAAAAATTCTTGAATCCTTAATCAATGCCTTTAGGGCTAAAACTGTTCATTTTTTTTTTCTTTTGTATTAATAAATTCATTTAAAATAAAATCAATAGCTGAGCAAGGTGCAAAATTAACAGTGTAATTCATCTTAGTCAGTAGGCCTTGCAATCACTATTCACAAGTACTTACCCTCCCTAAAATGAAAAAGAAAACAAACTAGTAGTGGTACGTGCAAACTGCAAAGGGAAACCTCGTGTATTTACGCCTGCCATTTTCGAACTTAACCTAAATTTCAAGAAACCTTCCATTCTTGGGCGCCAAACAAAAACAACTAATGAGAATCCAAACGTTGCTTAGCTAAAAGGAGTAGTGGAGGATAGAGGATCTGGTGGTGGACAAGGGCTTGTTTGTTCATCTATGGTAAAGGTTGCGTTTCCTCAAGCAGGTAAGAGAAAACTCCTCTCATCCATGTGGGGAATCAATGAAAATAACTAAAAAGAACAATGGGTGGTAATTGGAATTGCTTTAAGCATCCCATGGTGGAGGAGAAGCCAATGAATTGTAATCTATACACGAGTCTTTATGCATGCAATATTGCAATTTTTTTTTTCCCAATTTGTACAATATGTAATGTATGGTGGCCATCCTTATGTGGGTCCATTCATTGACCGAAAGTAAACACGTTGGACGGATGGATTTGCCTTTCCAGATCTCTTTCGTCCCCATCATGATTTTTACCTAGAAAGTCTCTGTAGAAGAATATTTCATTCTCTTCTTAATGCTCTTCTTAGATGGACACAACTGGACGGTCCACAGCTTCTAAGAAATGAAAATGATACATAGGAATGATTGTTTCACATAGAAAATTGAGTGGAGAATTTCATATATATATATATATATATATATATATATATATATATATATACACACGTGTACTACTTATAGTATAAAAAAATTTTAAACATTTAATTATATATTATCACATTAATAGAAATGTTTGATTCAATTATTTATTATCATAAAAATTTTAAAAATATAAGTATTTAATTAAATAATAATATAAAAATTTTTTGCACTGCTAATGTATAGCAATTATACTATATATCCAACAAGTAAGGGTGGTGAGGGTGTGGGGAGGCTGTTGCTTGCTAAGTCTAATCTTGACAGGTTGCTTATTGTATTAAATCTCAATTTAATTGGGTTTCTAGGGGACCACTGAGTCTTCCATTCTTATTGGTTTTAAATTGTGACTAGTGCATTTCTTTAAAAGCTCACTTTGGTTTAAGACGAGTCTAAAGGGTATACCAAAGCAATCCTAAAATTTAAAATGCTTGCTAAATTGTATGTGTATCCCTTTCAGTTATAGCTAGACTTTGGCATGCCACAATGTGGCCGTTCATTAATGTGGATTGAGTTTGTGATGCCAATTTCCGTTTGGTTTTATCTGTGTTTGTATGTGATCGTGAATAATGTGATGTGATTTGGATTTGGAATAATGGATTACGATATGCTGGCGGTGCTAATGCGTGGAAATGAAATTCAGTCATAGCACCTTGCAGTGAAAAATTGTATATATAGTAGCTTCTTTTGTTATGCACTTGCTAGGAAACTTAGGCGAAGATGTTTGAATGATTGTTCATGATTTCTTCGTCTGTTCTCTTTATTTTTCTTCAGGTCTGACCAAGGCGAAAATAGAAATTACAGCTACTTAAGAGGGGGAAGGGGGAGGGGGAGGGGGAGGGGGGAACGGGGGAAGATTCAAACTGGCAGCTGATGATAAGAGCTTGACACCTTCTCTTTGCAGCACCTTCGAATCATCAACAGCGCTATGATTATTCTTTTTCCTCTCCATGAATTAGTACTTTGCTTGAAGAAATTAATTAAGTTACACATCACATATATTATGATCAATCATGTATTTATGTACAGTCCTTTTTTTACACGATTGTTAACTTCAGATCAACGCTACCTAAGCACCTGAAAAATAGTATTATTAGAAAGGGGGAAAAACGTAGGTTAGCATAGACTAGCTCACATGGCAAACCCAAGAATTAAAAAAGGGCAAGTTGTTGATTTGATAAATAGTTATGCTATTTGCATATATAATTTGGTGCGCATTGCTCACACAAGTTAAGTTCGAAAAATATTTCATCAGCCATAATCATAACTCCTCACTTTTGATTACTTGATTGAGAGCTATTCATTATGACATCAATAATCGTACATACACCAAAAAGTTTTAATATAAATCCCATTGCTATTATTCTTCTTTCTTTCTCTTTTATGTGAATTTAATGGTACACAACCTTCTTTATATGAGTTATGTGAGTATTACATTATTCATAACTAACATTACTTTTTAGATGCCAATGACAGTTGATAAGAAGCAGATTCGAATTCCACAAAATTTTGAATTCTATTTCTGTTGCCAATGTGAAGACTTTGTTAGTATATAATATCATAAATCTCTTGTAAATATTCTTTGAATTCGAGAATTGTGCTCTGAGCTTGCTGGAATAATCAATGTCGAATCCATCTAAATATTTTTTAATTAAAAAAATTATTCTTTAAGCATGTGCACATATAATTTCTCTCTCTCTCTCTCTCCTCTTCTGTGTATATGTATGTTAGAATTAATCTTAACTTTAACTAAGCAATTATCATTTTGCTATATGCATTCATGTCCCTGCACTCTATTGCTTGTCCATTTGACAAGAGTGAGTGGACCAAGAGTTGAAATCAACTTCCTATTCTGTTGGGAACGAGATATTTGAGAGACGTAAACAGTCAAATACGAGGCTACCTAAAAGTAAAAATTTCAAAAAGAAAAATTAAAAATTAAAACATCAATGATTTAAATTCGCAAAATATATCATTTTTACGAAAATCGAACCATTTTTTTTAATTATTAACTATTTTTTAACATTAATTATTAACTATTATTTGTGCTTTTTGTCTTAATATTTAGAATAATGACGTGTGAAGTTACATTTCATAAAAGTTTGTACTTTGAGATCTTGCGATTACAAATAAACAAATATTTGTTGATCGGATAAAAAAATGGATTAATTTTAATATATTATCAATATAAAATATCTTACATTGTTAATCAAATATATCTTCTCATTTATATAATTTTTAATAGTTATGATAAAAATCAAATAATTTTAAATGATATAATTATAAATGATTAGATAATTATGTAAAAATATTTTATATTAATAATACATTAAAATTAACTTCTAAAAAAATATTTGTTGGCATATTATGGTAGTGTAAATTTCTCTTTATTATTTTTTTTAGTATGGTATTGCAATATTTATTCTTTTGATGTTTGAATCTAAAGCTTTTTTATAGTGTAATTTCATTTCAGGTTATTAATGAGTAACTGTTTTTTTTTTTCTAAACATTTTGGATTTTTTAATTAATCATGAATGAGACAGCATATGAAAGAAAAAGGTTTGGAGTCTGATTGATTGCAGAAAATATTTTAGGGTCCGTTTAGTAGCGGAAAATATTTTTTAATTTTCATTTCTTATTTTTAAAATTAATTGCAAAATGTCACATTGTTTCATTTTGTTTTCTATTTTTAAGATTTCGTAATTGTTTTTATCATTTCTTTCATAAAATTCTAAAATAGAAAATATGATAAAAATAATGTGCAATTTTGTAATTAATTCAAACAATTAAAAATAAAATTATTTTCTGAAACCAAACAAACTCTTATTTTTTTATTTTCTATTTTCACTTTTAATTACAAAAATGTCATATTATTTTTATTTTATTTTCTGTTTCCAATATTTTATGAAAGAAATAATGAAAATAATTTTTTTGTTTTTTATTTCTTTATAAAATCCTAAAAAAAATTGAAATAATGTAACATTTTTTCAAATTAAAATGAAAATAAAAAAACTGAAAATATTTTCTAAAACCACATATGCATTTTTTTTCTTTTTTTTTTTAAAAAAAAGGATACATGTGTTGTTTATGTGACTTTGGATTTTATTTCATATTGTATTTTATATATTGAAAAGTGGAATCGTATATGGCTAACCCCAACATCATATGTAGGCATGTAGCCACTTCTACATCCATCATAAAGCTCATCCCAAAATAATTATAAAGTTAACAAATTAAATTATCTAATCTTTATTTTCCTTCAATTAATTAATCAAAAAGGGCAAATTTGTATTAGTAAGAGGAGGATGTTCTCCCACTTCTACCTAATCGTAAGCATAAGTAACTTATTCCCTGCCCTGTTTGGGAGAGGAGGAAAAAAGGTTTTCTAAAAGCTAAGGTAAAAGTGTAATATGAAGCTAGCATTATGCGGCAGGTGGCACCCACCCAAGCTATAAACAACTGGATGATAATTATATTCTCAACCATCTAAAAGTTAAAGATTTCTTTTCGCCTGGACCACCTGATGACTTTATTATCAAAACTTTCACTTCATATTTCATTCGGGAAACAGTTTAAATTAATGAAAACAAAATAAATATTTTGCAGCCAATCATGTAGTGCAATTATTTGGGTGCCCCTTTCCATCGCAGGCCTAAATTGTTAATCGCTATATTAAATTTTCTAAATAATTAAAGAAATTGATAAAAATCCAACTTTCATTTTCAGAATAGTAAAACAACTGAGATAGTACAACAACTACGTACCCAAAAAAAAAATTATTAAACAACTTAGATATAGGGTGAGATATGCTTGATAATAAAGTAGTCGTATGTTATTTAAAAATTTGAATATATGTTTTGGACACCTATTTTAATATATAAAGAATCATATATAAATATGTGAAGAATTTAGTGAGATAATTTTTCATTTATTATGAGTTACTTTATCACATTCATTATATTCAATAATAATGTAATTGAAATCTCCATTTATTTTATTTATATATGATTTGTAATATATTGAAATAAATATTTAAAAAAAATTTAATTTTAATATATTATCAATATAAATATTCTATATAATCATCTAATTATATATTATTACATCAATAAAAATGTTTAATCTTTACCTCCATTGTCTACCAAGTCACGTATACGTATAATAATTGTATGATAACGTAAACTCGTTACTCTGCACTGAGTGTATTAAAATAAATCTTTATTTAAAATATACGTGAAAAAAAAAAGCATCTATATGTATGGTGCACAGTCCTTCACTAATTAATCACCATCCATGATGGAGTCAGAATTTCTTCCTCCAATATATCTTTCTATGCGATTACTTCAATTCTTATCAACGACACAGTGGGAGGCATAGAGATTAGAGAAGATTAAAGAGCAGGGTAACTGTGCGTGTAAGAACGTCCACTATCATCTACTTCTCATGGCTTCCTAAGCATCTATGTAAACTTCCATCATTTCGGCACCTTTCGACTAGCATCTAGTTGATATCCATGGGCCCCTTCGTGTATGTGGGACTAGTCTTGAGAACGCGTGTGAGACACAAGAGAAGCAAAAGGGAATGGACTCATTGCGAGTCAACCAATTAGCATATTACCTATTCAGAAACAAGTAAAAGGGTTCGAAATTATTATATGCGAAGAAAGGACCCATTGATCAAAATTTTAAGTGTCTTCCTTAGGTTTATATTATGATATAACCTATTGCCATGTTTGACTAACATTATGATGGTGAAAGATTATCAAAGGAGGGCTTTTTTGTTTTTCCTTTTTTTTTTTGTTTGGGGGGGGGGGGGTTTCTTTTTGGTTGAACTAAGACTCACCCACTTCAGGATTCCCTCCCACTATTGTCACCTTTTAGTCCCTTTCTTCTCCCCTAAAAAGGGGAGGATTCCATGATTACATAAATTTTCAGGAAAGCTTAAGGCCATCAACTAGGCATTTACGGTAATGCAAGGAATGCTAGTGCTCCTAGGCTTTTATAAATGGGGCATCTTAGGGAGGCTTTTTATGTGGGCAGGCGGGGGTGTTCGAACTGCCCTTTTTCATGATTGTGATTTTGATCTGTGAATTTACCTTCTTCAGCTTATAATAACCAGTATTTAGAGTCGTTACCTCACATGTGACTCAGTGATGAAAAGATGCCACATGTCGCCAAAACTAATGGTTGCCATCGAATGGTGCTGGTGCATGAGGCTTGTGCCCTATGGAGGCGCTGCAAGTTTGCACTTATAAATGGCAAATTTGATAGACAACACTTCAGTTGATCTTGATAAGAAGGAACCCAACGATTCTCGGACAACCAACCTTTTGTCTATTTAAGATTGCTTTTCCCCTACTTTTAATGCTGTTATAAGAATTTTGTATTAATAATTAAAAATTTAAATTATGTTATTGGTAAATTTATTTATAAAAAATATAAAAAATAAGAATTTAATTTGTATATACTATCAATGTAAAAAATTTTACACAGATATCCAATCATATATTGCCACATTAATAAAAATAGTTAACTCAACTACCCATTACTTTAAAAGTCTTATAAACATAAATATTTGATTAGATAACAGTATAAAATTCTTTTACATTGTAAGTATATAGTAATTAAATTCAAAAAAATTATATTTTAATAATTTAAAATTGTAAATATATTATGTGAATTTGGTGAAAAAAAATTTATTTTTATTATATGTTTCATAATTCTCCATAAATAAATTTATGAATTATCCTCCAAATGTCTAAATGTGCATACAAAAGTTATTTACAGAAAATAATTTTTCACGTGCATGAAGTATTGGCCTTCTGCTTTTAGATAATTGTTCATGTGATAGACTAAAACCTTGGAATTTAGACCCAACAAAGTTGTTTATTGGAGGAACTTGAAATCCAATTAAAATTTGACGGATCAGTTGACAATTGCCATGGAGGAGCAACCAGCTGTTCCAGCACAAACGCACACTCACTCACACACACTAAAATTTGAAGAAAAAAAAAAGAAGAAAGAAAAGAAGTGGGCAAAGAGTGCTACCAGCATACAATGCACAGTTCTAGTATCTACCACATACATAAATGCATGGTTCCAAGCATTTGAGAGGATATTAATGGTTTTTCGCTAGAGGAGAAGGACACCGGTCCAGTGTGTATATTTTCTTAGCCGACAGTACCCGGACCAATGAAAATGACTTGAAATTTTCAGCCCAGGTCTGGATAAGAAAAAAAAGAAGAAAATTTAAAAAGTGGAGCCCTGCAATTGTTTTCTATTCCAAAATTGAAAACGACAAAGAAAAAATTAAGCTTGCTTTCTTTCGTACATCTTTTTGCCTATCCGTCTGTACAATTTGGGTTCATCTGCCTGGTTGGTTTGGCAATGAGTACGATGCACAAACCTACACTGTTTACCTGATGGATCTACACAATGCTATGCTCAGAAGGTTTGGCACTTTTTTATGTGCAGAAACTCTGAAGCCAATACAAATTCGGGGTAGGGCATATATAGCCCCACTCTATGGACTCTTTTTTAAGTTTCCAGCGCACTCATTTACAGCAATGTGGCTTCATGGCCTTTTAACCGTAAAGGAGGCGGCCGCGGGTACTCAACAACAGCTCACAGGTCACAGCGACAGCGGCACCGCATGTGATTAAGCCACAAGGTAGATACATACATACTAAAGAGTTCAACACAAGCAGCCAGAATTCAGATCTTTCCAACTTCCAACTGTCATAGCTGTCATTCAAGCTTTAAAATAGGATGAAAATGACTCTACGCTTGCAATCAAAAAAGAGGAGGAAAATAAGGCAATTTGAGGTGAAATTCTTATTTATCTCAATCTAATTATTGAAAAAGACAATAAAGAAATGAGATCCCTTATTATTTCCACAACTTCAATTTTCTACAAGCATGAAAAGGATTCATCTTGGTCAAGAACTTGGAATGTTACACCCGATCGGTCCCCAACAGTCAGAGATTGGCTACACAAACTCCAACATCAAATTGTGTCAGATCAGTTTCCTCAAGCTTCTAATTGAGCTCCTATGGCTATTGTTCTTTCTTCAGAGAGCGAGAGAGAGAGAGAGAGAAAAAAAAAAGGAAAAAAGAAAAAAAGAAGAAGACAAATTGGTAAGATATAAAGCCACCTTCAGCTATGCAGCATTTCCAGGTAATTTGAGGCAAAAGGAATCATTGAAACAACTTGTCTCATAAGCATATCATATCACACAAATCACTAATCCTTGCCCGAGAGATGTTGGTAAAAGGAAAGACCCTGAAGTTGCCATTCCCCATACAGGTCATTGTCAGCTGATCATTGCTCACCATTGTCTGCAGTTGTAGCAGATAACCAGCATTAGCATGAAGCATCGCGCTTCAAGAATCAACAACTAGCTGTAAACTTAAGTGCCTAATTACTTCTTTGTTTACTAATGCTGGATTAATAAATGTCAAGTACCTATTTAATTGCCAAAACACATTTTAGCATGGAAAAGGAAATTGAAATACTTAAACTAGCTATTGGTTTGGTATTTTTATTTTGGGTTGCATAGCTCGGTGTTTTTAATTTGGGAAATGTTAACAGTAAGCTGTATACCTCACAAGAGTTTTCTCTATCTTTGCAGTGCCAGCTTGTGTAAGGGATGCAGTCAACATATGGACACCATGTGCAATAACTGTTGATGTTGATCCCATGAAGAACCGCCACAAGACAACCAGCCAATCTGCAAACAGAAGATTCTTCTCGTCTAAGATTTGACGCATGCCAAAAACCACTACTAATAGAAAACAGCTAGCCATGCAAATTAAACCATTTTTTTTTTAAAAAAAAAGGGAAAAAAAAAACAACATACAGTAGGCTGAAGAGGATAAGAGAAACAATCCTGAGAACTGGTCTGTCCATATTTTGCTTCAACTTTAACTTGATGTAACGTTTGACACCATAATCCAAGAGATCTCCTTTAATTGGAGCCACTTGTTGGAGTTGTCTGCTGAGTAAAAGAACAGATCCAAGAAGGAATCCTGATATAAAACCTCCAATGCTAGAGAAGTTGTCAACATAAGGCAGAAAACCAAGGACGAAATTGCACACAAAGACAAAGGCAAACGATGCTACTGCTGAAACCTGCATCCAAACGAAGAAAATTGATCAATAATTCAAGCAGAAAAACAATGAGAGAAAAAAAAGGGGAGGGCCAGTGAGGGGAAGAAGAAGAAGCACCTTTTTGGTTTGAAATTCCCAGCTCCAAATAAGTTCAGAAAGTAATGTTCCGAGTAATCCATACAAAGCACCGGAAGAACCAACAGCCGGGGTGTTCTGGACAAACAGAGAAGCCACCACGGCACCCACAAATGCAGACACTGTATAGATTATGCTAATCCTTACTGCAAGTAAAAGATTTCACATTACAAAATCATTTCAATATCTTCTAAATTTAATCAAAATAAACACTTAAAAAATAAAATAAATTACGTGGTCCAAGCTCGCGTTCTAGTTGAATTCCAACAAAGATGACACTGCAGAGATTGATGAGGAGGTGGAACAGTCCGGCGTGCAGAAATGGAGATGTGAAAAGGCGCCAAGTTTGATGATATTCTGTCAAAAATGTCCGTCGAAGCCCTCCCATTTCGTCTAGCCTGCAGCAACAACAGCATGTTTAGCCATCAAAACAAAAACGGAACCCTAATACCGGAGCCACTATCCTAGAATTATTACAGTAAGAGCAAGTGCACAAAACATGATAATAAAGTCACAGTGGCCAGAGCAAATAGCTGTGAAACCTGAATCAAGCAAAGAATCAAGAAAGAATCTTCTGAAGAAAAAGAGACCGTTACTTGGACTGGGAAGGGCCTAAGAGGGGATTCTCGGAGAGAGGCTGAAAGGAGAACCTTCCGAGGGCTTGGAGGGCGCAATCGCCGTGGGAATTGGTCCAGCAGTCGTTGACCAGCATGGTGGCGATGAAGACTCCGACGTGGATGATCACGAACACCGACACCACCCACGTGTCAGCACGGCGGCGCTTGCCGGAGGAGGGAACAATCACCTTGGGATCTTTGGTGAATTCCGGTGAGAACATGGCCGGAGAGAGCTTGACAATGTCTATGAATTCCGAACCTTCCGCCATCGATTCTTCTCTCGTTGTTACCAGCAAGCAAGATTGTGGTTTTCTAGAGAGAGAGAAATAGAGAATGTGTGTGATGGTATCGATCTTGTATGAGTTTGAGTATGAGCTACAAGTTAGTTAGTTGCTTGGTGGCGGTTTTTGTAGAGAGAGAAAACGGTTGGTTAGTTCGTTGAGCTTGGCGGGAAATCTGCTTCTCGAGCTTTGCTGCTGTGCTGTTGCTGTTCGCGGCAGGATAAGCGATAGAATATAACTTTTTGTATGAGCCGACAGTAACAACCGGATCCGTGGCGCAATGGTAGCGCGTCTGACTCCAGATCAGAAGGTTGCGTGTTCGATTCACGTCGGGTTCAAAATCCCGATCCGTATGCTACCAGCGGATCATTTTTTCCCCCATTCTTTCTCTTTTGGGCTTTTTTTTTATCCTTCTCTCCTTTTTGGGCCTGAACTTAAACTTGATTGTTTGGACTGGAATCTTCTCCATCTCCTTTCGGCCTAAAATTAAACGTGGGTGTTTGCACTGGATTCCTTCCTAATTGGACTACGTGATCCAATCCTTGATTACTGCCTCGGACCCCCTAGTGAGGGGGACAAAGAAAAACACACATGCACTGCACAGCTTTGACTCTGTAGCTTGAGACTGCCCTTCCCTCCCCTCCCCTCGTCGGTGTGTGTGTGTTTGCCCCAAAAAAAAAAAAAAGATAAAAAAAACCACATAGTGGTTAATTGGCTGTCGACCCCCTCCAGTGCAAAAATACAAAAAAAAATTGGTGACCAAAATAAATGTATATGCTATAAATGAATTCTATTTTTTTTTTTTATGAACTTCCCTGTATTTTTATTTCTTTTATCACATGTTTGTTTATTCACCAACTTAAGTGCATAAGCGAAGTGTGAAATTAGAGAAAGAATCAAAATTTAAATCATAAAAAAAAAAGAGTTTTGTGAGCATTTTTTTAACTAAAATAATACTCGAGTAATTGCCCTAACAATAATGTTTGTAAAAATATCAAATAAAAAATATTCTACAGTTTTCCTTTTGTGAAGTACATATATTATGTGTGTCTTATTTATAAGATGACAAACTAAATGAAAGCGACCAAAAAATTTGGAAACTTCGCAACTAAGATGACACTACGATGGGTTCATCTAATTCAGAACTTTAATTTAAGCAATCCACAATCCGCGTAAAAAATTAAAAAGAAAAAAAAAATCCACAAAGTTAGGAATGAATGTAGACTTTGAGAATAAGGCATTCATGTGTGATTTTGGAAGTGGAGTTCGGCTGCAAGACATTTTGTTATGTATATTTGTCTTCTTAAATTACAATGCCATTTGTGTGGTCATATTAGCTTAATTTTGATTTTTGAGTAGCGCTTCAACTATTTGTTTGGAATGATAAAAATTTACTTAAAAAGGTTCAAAATTCTTGTAACAGTACACTTCCCTTTTTTCTAAAGTAAAATGAAGGAAATCTAAAAAATTATTCAGCAAATCGATTACACTCAACATTTACGAACGTTTGAATGTTGCAAGGTGTAAAGCAAAAATGCACCAAGTCATTTCTAAATTTCAAAACAAAGATATTTTTAAATAAGTTTAATTATAATTTA
Source organism: Pterocarpus macrocarpus (assembly GCA_031439585.1). Taxonomy (NCBI): domain Eukaryota; kingdom Viridiplantae; phylum Streptophyta; class Magnoliopsida; order Fabales; family Fabaceae; genus Pterocarpus; species Pterocarpus macrocarpus. The sequence goes on from CM062519.1 coordinate 11,529,920, forward strand.
ATCAATTTTAATGTTTTTTTTAGAAGAAATATTTTTAATAAATTTATTTTATAAAATGCTTTGGTTTGGTTTTGATAATATTAGATTATCTAATAAATAATTGAATATATTATTAAAATATAATATTTTATTAATAATAGATAAAATAATAAAAATAAAAAATTTAATTTATTTATATATATATTTCAAATAATATAAATAAATTTAATTCTATAATTTATTAATTTATTTTAAATATAAAATTTTAAATTATAATAAAATTGAATTGCATTAAAAATTAGAATCCAATTTTATCTCTTCTTATCTTTACGAACTATAAAGCTTTATAACTCGTAACTAACAATGCTTCCCACCTACTTCGTTGAAGAGGACGATAATTCCAAAACCAAAACCAAAAGTGAAATATGCTGCGATTATTCCCTTAATTCCCTTCATTCGCAATAGCCATCCATTCATTCATTTCTGTCACTCTGTTTTTGCAATCCCCAGAACCGACTTCATCTTCCTCTTGCAGGTGAGCTAAGACGCCCCAATTCTAGGTGAGTTGTCATATACATTTTTTTGTTATAAATTTTTAATGTGTGATCCATAGTTCCTTAAAAACCAAACCATATAATATAATAATTAATAATTAATGTTGGAAGTTGAGTTGGGTTTGGAGGTCACCAACGTGAACGTGCGCATCTAAATCCGCATCCACTCCTTACTAATTAGTCAAATCAAGATGAGATGGTGATGGTAATGGTAATGGCAATGGTAGCGTATAACCCACCCACGCCCCGCAACAGCCAAAGTAGAGAAGAATTTATTTATTAAAGCCTAAGAATGGCCGCGTTGTCAATTCACAAGTATATCATCCTCCACTCCTTATTAGCGCGATTTGACGGCTATTAATCACAACCATTCTTCATGAATTTTGGATATAAAACTTACTTGAACCCAATCAACCGCATCAGAGTAAGATTCTCCCTAACCAATCCCAACCAATTAATTTTGGATTTGATGGTTGTGAATTTTGTTTTTTCTAACCCAAATTCCAACCAACCCCAACTCTTCCGGGTGAGTTATGCTAACTCCGAACTTCTCTTTCTACCCAAAAATTTTGTTCTTTCTTTGTTTGAAAATCCCTTCTGTTGGTATTTCTGCATTTCCTCTGATGAGGTTGGTGGAGACTGTATGTGAAGAAGGGTTTTGCATGGTAGTTATGATAAATGACATTGTGGGTGTAGGCGATTCTATGGATGCGGCAGAAACTCTTGATGCAGAAGTCAAAGCATTTTTTGATTCTGCTCCACCTTTGCACAACAGTCATGATATAACTCAAAAATTGAATCGCTTCATTCAACGGAATTCTTCACCATCAGGCAAGTGACTTACTTGTACAACATTGAATTATGCATTTTTTTTTTTTTGTCACTTTTGATTTTGTGATGATGCTTCCCCTGCATAATTTCTAAACAATGTGTGGTGGATTTTGGTCACCCTCAGAAAATGGGGGAGCTAGGAGAATTGTTTGTGTGACGTCTGGTGGTACCACTGCTCCATTGGAGCAGCGGTGTGTTCGCTATGTTGACAACTTCAGTTCAGGTCATAGAGGAGCCACATCCACAGAGTATGTTGCACTTCTTCTTATTAATGAACTTTCTTGGATCGTTGTTTTGGATCCTTTTGAGAGGAGTAGATTGGTGGTTATGTTGTAGGTATTTTCTGAAGGCTGGATATGCTGTTATCTTCCTGTACCGGAGGTGAAATTTTTGGTCTTATAATATAACCTCGTCTTATGATTTATCTTATGTGTTTGTTTTGTTTCTTTTGGGTTTGTTGGTTACCTGTAAATATTATGCAGGGGAAGCTTCCAGCCATTTTGCAGATCCCTTCCTGACGATCCCCTACTTGAATGCTTCGAGGCCACCGAAGAATTAAACATTCAAGGTTTTCAGTTTCTGTTTTCTCCTCTTCTTGTACCATGAAAAAGATAAATAAAAGCAATACCTATAACCTTACGAGCAATCCTTCACATTAGATTGTTAGAAATAGCATTTACAATGTACTTGATATCATGATAGATTGAAATACTTGACCATGCAGGGCATTAATGGTATGAAATGATGATGTTAAGTGTCTTGTAAGAAATTTTTTTTCTAGATGATTCTTACTCTTTATCATGATTCATTAAGGATAACAAGGGTGTATCTATATAATTTCATCATAAGTGATTTTGTTTGTTTTTTAATCTTGTCCTTGGATGAAGGCCACTCAAAGAATTATAATGAATTGATGATTTTGTGACAACGTTATTGTGCATGCCTACTTCATTTCTTTCTTATGTTACTATTTTATTCAAACATCTGGGGTTGTCTGAATTTTGCTGAATTCTGTTATATGCTTCAGTTCGCAAGGCTTATTCTGAATCAGTGAAGAGAGCTATTGTGGATCATCATGCTGTATGATCTGTGGCTAAGATTTTGTGCTTTCTGTTAGCTTTTTTCCCCCTCTAATTTCTTCTTCTTCTTCTTCTTGTTTTTTATTTTTTATTTTATTTTTTATAGTCATAGCCTCATTGCAATTTTCATTCTATTGCAGGCAGTAGCTAGTGGTCTCTTGTTAAAACTTCCTTTCAACACTGTATTTGAGTATCTTCAGGTTAGCTTCAGTTCATGTCTGTAATTTGTTAGCATCCATTTGATGCGACAGACAGTGAAATCTGTTATATGGTATGCTCAGTGTCTGTCTGTCTGGATGTTTTCTGGCAATCAAACATGGAGGTGTATTAAAATATTGTGTCTTTTCATTTTCATGGGTCTGTCAGATTGCTAGAGCTGCTTCTTGTTTTATTGTATTGTAGCTTAACTTTAAGTGCTTAATCAGTAGATTTGTTGGTGCAAATTAGTCTTTGCTAATTGTGTTTTTGTTTTTGCAGATGTTGCAAATGATTGCAATGCCAATGAAGCATCTTGGCCCACGTGCAATGTTCTATCTTGCTGCTGCAGTATCTGACTTTTATGTTCCTTGGAAGGACATGGTATTAAAATGATACGATAGTTCTTCATTCCATGGAAGTTTTATGCCATATTAACTTTAATATTGGTTTTTGTAGTAGGTTAAGCTACAAGAAATTTATTATTCCATGAAAAATTTTGCATTGTTGCTTGGATCAAATATGAAATCTGTGCTGGAGTCAGACATTGTTTGAGAATTTGCCCATAGCTTCATGTGAAAACATAGGGATCATCACAAAACTTAACTAGTCTTGCTTCTGTTTCCGCAAGAGTCTAAGAGATGGAATTCATGAGTGGTAACTGTGTTACTTGTAAGGCATTAAGGCAATAGCTTGCCTAGAACTGGATGGACTTTCTAAAACCATTCTAGATGGTATTGCGTACTATTTCGCCTACCAGAAGTGTGTGGAACCTTAGAACTTCCCATGGCTTTAGATTGAAAAGTATGGTGGAGAAGTCATGACGAGCAGAAAAATATTTATTTAATAATCAAAATTGTTTTGTATGGTTTATTATTGCCATGACAGTAGCACTATAATGCTAGGAGGTTGGAAGTATAACCCTTCAATTTGTAAGATTTACTTGACTTGATAATGTCGACTTATTATACACTTATCCTACAGGTAGAGCATAAAATTCAGTCTGGATCTCACATTTTGGACGTGAAACTAGTTCAAGTGCCAAAGATGCTATCAGTGCTTCGGAGAGATTGGGCACCCCTGGCTTTCTGCATATCTTTCAAGGTACTGATGGTATTTTGTAAAAATTAGCGGGAACCAAAAGAAAAAAAAAGGGATATCATTTTTTTTCTCTTTTGAAAAAATATATTTGGATCTCTACCATTTCTTGAAATAGTAAATTGCAGTTATTATTAATATAGCAAAAATGTCTTGATATGGGAAGTTGAGAATTTTGCTCAAAGAACATGTATGGAAATAAGTTTAGTCCAACTTTACAAGTGGTGATACCCTGCATAATAGCAAGTGTCCTTTACGCAGTTATAGAACTAATGGACTAACATCATTGATCTAAAGGAACTGCATTATTTATGCTTCCCAATAAAGATATGTAGAAATCAATGAAACTGTTTGAAATCTGTAACAGCATCCTTTGTGAGAGGATCTAAATCCTGCCTGATAGTGATCAAGTATTCGTGTTAATGAGGTTATTTTTCTGTTTTTCAACAACAGAAGTACAAACACAGAAAGAACTGACTTATAAAAAATACCTTGAAACATTGTAATTGAATGCCTAAGATTTATTTAACTTTTCCTCCTTGACTGAACAGTTAGAGACAGATTCAAACATTCTTCTAAACAAGGCCCGCACAGCTCTTGAGAAGTACAAGATGCATGCAGTTGTTGCAAATGAACTCTCAACTCGCAAGGAGCAAGTGGTGGTTGTTACCAGTGATGACAAGATTACTGTTCAGCGAGATAAGAGTAAGGCTGATAATGATGTAGAGAATCCCCTGATTAAACTTCTTTCGGAGAGACATTCCACTTACATTCAGGATTCCAGTAGATGAGATGGGTCAAAGGAATCACTTTGGCTCTGACCTTCTAGCTTCTTCTCCTTGTTGCAATTCCGGGGCAAGACAACTCTCGTTGTATGTAATAAATCGCCTTCATGAATAAGAAGAAGAATTACACAACACCGATACAAGGCCAAAAAAGAAAAGAAAATGTAGTACAAGAAAACTCTTCTGACCGCACCATGAGAGATTTTTCGTTATGCATCATCCCTGAGTTACGGTGTTGTGATTCTTTCTCATAAGCCAATTGGATGTGTTATATTAAATGTGATTCTTTCGTTATGCGATTCTTTCTCAGAAGACAACTCTACCACTTTTGTTATATTAAATGCTAATATTAAACTTTAGGTGTCTGTCCTTTTCTTTTCTTTGCTAGTCAAAATGTGTATCCTGACCAAAAGAAAGAAGATGTTTGCAGTGGAACCTTTGGTTCAATACTTTTGGTTTTAATGAAATTTGTGGTACAATATAAACTGATACCATTTATTTAGTAAAAGAAAAAGGATTATATTGTGAAATATTAACCCAGGGCTTGAGATGTGATATGTGAACATCTAATGACATATAAACCTTTGTTATCAGCAGAAAATTGTATTTTACAGTTACAAAAGCAGAAAAATTTTGTTATTGTATTAATCATTGGAATGTGTTTTAACTGAACGCATGATGTCCTGTGTAAGTTCTTTTCCATTCGCAATTGATTGGTAAGTGTAATGTATAAATCAATTGGTGCAGTTGCAACGAAAAGTTGGAAACTAATGTGTGTTAGGAAGACATGCACATGAGCTGTTGGTGGTATTTATTGTGGGACCAAATGACATAATCACCAAGGCAAATTTTCAGTTAAGGTGATGATAATATCTGAAACAATGGGTGATATATATATATTGAGTACATTGGGTGATATTATTTTAATAATTTAAATATATTTTTAATCCCTCTAAATATTTGATTTTTAGTATTTTGTCCCTAAAATATTTTTTGTTTGGTTTTAATCTCTTATTTTTCAGATGTTACCAATATTAGTCCCTATCATCAATTAAGTGCTATTAAGTATTGACATGACAACGTGAGATTTTGACACGTATTAATATTGATTAGAACTCACGTTGCCACGTTAGCACTTAACAATACTCAATTGACGGCAAGAACTAATATTGATAATGTCTGAAAAATAAGGAACTAAAATCAAGTGAAAATCTTTTTAGGGATCAAATCCAAAAAATTAAATATTCAGATGAACTAAAAACATATTTAAGCCTATTTTAATTTATCGACATGTATGATGTAAAATCCAAAATCCTCTGTATAATTTTACATGCGATGCAATAGTTTATACGTTGGTTTAACAAGCACAAGGAATCATATGACTATTAGGACTGGCTGGATTCCTTTCTACAAAATGAAAGGGAAAAATATACAAATTTTAACAAGAAACTGTGCTATCACGTTTCAAGCTGTGCATAAATCTGGAGATATTTATCTCAGGCTGCTCAAAATTTCATATAATCATTGCAGTGTGTTATAATTGAAAACACTGTAAGTCACAATATATGTACACATATCTTCTGTATAATAATAATAAAAAACAATTAGATTTGTGGAGAGAGACACTATGGCATTGAATCAAATATTAGCTATTGGTAAGTGCAAAACAAATCCCATGTTCATTACAGCGCCTCATCACTATCTGAATCAAGACCTTCTGCTGCCAAGAGCCGGCCCATAGTTTTATTCTTTTCTTCCTCAGCCTTTTTGCGCATCAAATCTCTTTTCTTCAGCACAAGTGTGTGCCTTTTAAGGGTATTGGAGAAATTTTCAGCAGCAGCCTTCTTTTCTCTAGCCAGGATCTTCCTTGCCTCATCAGGATCCATCTGAGTTTTCACAAAATACTTCCAATCATATAAAAGTATAGTAAATAAATATGGTTCTGAGCAAAGATGAAACATGTCATACTGACACCTTCCCACCACCCATTCTTGGGTGAAAAACAACTATATGTGATGTTATATACGAAGCTAGAATCATGTATCCTTTGAAATTCATTCAAATGGAAGCGATGATTAGCAACCTACTCTAACTTCGTCCATAAGTGAGAAAACCAAGTAGGCGTGAATGGCAAAAGAAAAATTTGATAAAACTCCACAATGATATAACCAACTTATTAACACAATCATTCAAGCCTACAATAAGCTGGCAACACTTTCAAGCATACCCCAATACCTTTGAACGTGAAAGTTGACGAACACGATTATTCAACTCTCGTTGTTGCTGCTCAGCCCAAGCAGTAACTGCCATATCACCACGCTGATAAAAAGCTGTTCGCTTTTTCATTATCCACTCCATCCATGCCTCAGATGCCTGGAGGAAACAAAACACCGCATCAATCAAAAATAAGAAGTTACAAAGCAGTACATAGACACTGCCATTTCATGCAGTTTCACTGATTCAAAAAACGTGGAAAGTAAACCAATCAAAGTGCATTCTTTGTACAAAACATGAAACAGTAATATTTGACGTTTATCTCAGTCTACCACGCTTACAGAGAGTAGAAACTGAAAAATGATAACATGTTGTTATTTAATATAGGATTTAAAAAGAGGCGATTTGATTGGTCTATAATATTCATCAGCATCATAACATTTAGTTTTTCCAGACACTACAGAAGATAGTAAGTTTTACTGACCAGCTTAAAATATAAAACAAGAAATTGAAGGACAATGCAACACTATAGCTGAAAGAATTCATTCAGGTTTGATGCTAATAATCACACAGCATATTATAACCCAATTAAAATCGCACATAACAAGTTTCAAACTCGTGAGAAGTTAATAAAACAAAAGTGTAGACATACTGAAGTTCCTCTATAAAGAATAACAAGCACCCAGTCAACCACCAACATAAGATCATCAGAGGCATAAAGATATTACCTTCATAGGGTTGACTTGGTTATCCATATCATACTGTCTTCGCCTCTCCTTATCTATAAGCAATTCATAAGCAGCTTGAATCTTAATGAACCTAGCTTCTGCTGTTTCGCCTTCCTCAAGGGTTCCTCTACCATCATAGACTTGAAGAGTAAAGAAAAACGAGTTAATATGCATTGAGACATTAAATTCATCTTCAAGAAACAACACCAGCACAGCAGAACCGCACCACAGCCAAGTTATATGGCACACAGTTGAGAAACACGGAAAACAAACACTCAAAACCACAACTGCTTCATAGAAACATAATTACAAGAGAAAAAAAAATCTCACAAGTTCTAGCAGACTAGCATTTAAAACAAGATGTAAAAGACACAACGCAAACTAGTTGCAGTTGCTAAGCATCATTCTAAATGAACATATGAATAAATTGCTGGAAATGAAGTAGTGGTTTATGGCTAAGATGAATATACATAGTTACATACCATCCGGATGATAGAATTTAGCCAAACGTCTATAAGCACTCTTTATCTGCTCCTCATCAGCATCTCTGTCCAATTCTGTTGTTTAAGCATAGTCAGTTGAAGAAGCAACAACCAAAACAACTATCCATAGGAATTTTCCATCTCTATTCTCTTCCTACAACAAAGGCTAACATTACACCACTACGCATAATTTCTTCTCTTTCCAAGGAAGTTTCAAATGGTTAATCTTAAAACCATGGTTGGGACGTATTATACTATTAATTTTCCGAGAAAATCATATCATCGGTGCTCTTTTTAGCTGCAAGTCTTTGTTTGACTGAAAAGTCTTCATTTTTCGTCCATTTTGCCAGTAACGAAGGTTGTGAGGGGAAAAGGAACAAACTTGAAGGTAAAAATTTACCAAGGGTTTCATATGGGGATTTTTGTTCGTCCCAATTTGAAGCACTGGCCACAGTTCTCCTCTGATTCACGCGAAACCAGCGCTCAGTCCTGCTCGAACCCCAGGATTCGAGCCGCGAAGAATACAGAGAGGGTGAAGGCAAAAGGGACTTGCAATTAGGGTTCCGAAACGAAGACCTGGTTCGAAATTGGTTTCTGCAACTAATGAAAGAAGAGAACACTGTGTGGGGCCTACACAGGGTTCTGAAAGTGCTCATAGTTCCCTCTGGTTTTAGAAGCTCTTCACCTGAATCAATGCAACGAAACGCTCCCTGAGGAAACCACGATGACCCAAGTGTAAAAATTCTTTCTTTTTGGTCACAACGAACCCCTGCATGTGATGTGAATCTGAGAGAAGCTTTGAATTTTTGCAGTTTTTATTTCTTTTCTTTTTTCGCAGTTCTCCTCTCAAAGAGGAATTTCTGATTTTTTTTTTTTTTTACTTTTTTTACTTTTTGATGAATAATAGCCCGGAATCCACTTTTTTTTTTTTTCCAGGAAATTTGCGAACGGGTTTGGCTTTCCGTCCTCCATCATGACATGACAGTTACTAGTGGGTATTACCGTTATGCCCAACTGCCCATGTCCGTCTGCCACAGCAACTAATTATGAATATCATAATTTTTTTTTAAATGCAAAATATAGACATGAAGCATTGATGTTTGATTATTTTTAAAAGTTTATTAAAATTAAGAGTTTAGTTGTTATATACTGATATTGTACTATCATTCCATCAAATTTTTGTATTTATAAGACTTATAAAATAATAAATAATTGAATCAAATATTTTTATTAATATAATAATACATAATTAAATATTTATATAAAAAAAATTTTATTAATAATACATACAAATTAAATCCTAAAAATATTTGTATAATAGCAAAAATATCCGTCTTCATAACCCAGCAAAATTAGATAATTTTGCTGCATGGTACACTAACTTTCATACATACATATGTACATATATATTTCATCGCGACTTTAGCAACTGTTCTATGAACCACAAAGCAGATCGTCTAGTTGAGGTTGAAGCAGAGGCAAGCATGCAGGTCTCCTCTAAGGTACAAATCCTAGGCGAGTTGGACTCATTAGGAGCTTGAGTTTTGGGGGGAGGGTGAGGCTAGAGAGGGTCAGATGGACGAGCAGCCCAAAGAGAACTAAGAGCATGAAGCCGGTGGAAGTATTCCCCCAGAGCCAGCAACCCCTGAGCAGCTTGATGGGTTGTCAGGTTGCGAGACATATGTATCAGGGTTTGTTGCCGCAGGTGATCGGCCTGTGGATATTGCACAAGATAATATGCATTGAGTTATTAACATGTTACAAACGGACATACATTGCATGCATGGAAACATTAATGTAGGATCAGAATTTCTTTTTTTTTTTTTTTTGGGTTTCCCAAAAGTTTCCTCATATTGGAGACAATTTTGTTTAAATATTGTCGGACATTTAAATGTGAGTGACTCTCCCAACGGAGATTCGAATAGTGATTCGCCACATTATAGCGGGCCAACCTCTTATCACTAGACCAAACCTTGGTTGGTCATAGGGGCAAAAATTTAATGATGAAGCCCTTTGCTCACACGTGGGGCGACTAGGGTGGATGTATATTTGAGTAAACATGGTAAATTTAAGTTCTCTTAGTTGAATTAACTACTGGTTTCTCAAATGAGGTTTCTATTACTATCTATGAAATTATAAGAAACATAATGCATCTAGTCCTACTCCTATCTTATCTTGCAAAGGGTTTAACTGATCCAGAAAGGCCTAGAATTTCTCATATCTGGAAGTAAGAACAAATCTAGAGAGGCCCCAATATATGATGTTGCATTACCTGGTTTAGAAAGCCTTCTAGTGCCTCAATTTTCTCGATGGCAACAGCCATCTGAAACCCAGAGTTCCCTACAACCAACGGATCAAGTGCTATGTTGTGGACAAGACTCTGCTGGAGTTTTTCCAATCCTAGTGTAAGAGCATCTTCAGCTTGCTGAGATGATAGGCGGAGCTTGTTGATTCGAGCAATTTGTTGATCAGTCAAAGGCTCAAGCTGTGGCACGATGATCTGTATGGAAAGATCAAGTGGTTTGTTGATGTGTCCACATATGATTTTATCAAAGGTGTGCAAAACGTACCATGACATGAACAGTACCAATCTGGTAAGGAAGCAATCCAAGCAACAAATCCAGGTTGAAAGGCATGAGTTGTATTATCAAAACATTAGATATATAAGATATTTTTGTTCTAAACATTGTATCAAAACCTGCCAAATGAACTCTTTTTATGCAAGTTCTTGAACTTCAGCAGAACTTAAATAGTTTGCAACATGAGCGAAAAAATAAAATGGAGCTCCAGTTTTGCACAATCAGTGGATGGAAAATGTAAGTAGTCATTTGAATCAGATTAGTCTGCGGCATTTACGTTTAGAAGCTGTGATGGGCGGGATCCTCCGATCCAAAGGAAAAGGCGCTCTGCAGATGATTTCCACACACCACTGATTACATAGAAGATGTCAGCCTTTGCAGCATCTGCTTTCATTCTGAAAAGAGTTGAGTAATGGCTCAAGACACTCTGGACAAGTAGATGGAGTTGTGCATCAGGTGCGTGACTTTGAAATGCATTTCTAAGTTCTTCGTTCAGCTTATGTTGCTCTTCGATCCAATGTCCATATTCGATTTCAAACAAAACAATCCCTGATTCACAGAACAGAAGGACCACTCACAAGAATGTAACGAGCCATAAGCACAATGCTTCACGGTTCATATAGTTTAAGCAGCAAACAAATTAACGTTTGAATAAATGGCCATAACTCTGATAACATATATGGTCATTAAAACTATTCTTATCATGAAACTAGAGTGTAGTGCAACAGTTGCCACTGAATTCTCTCATATTTGAAGCACAGTAAATAATACTTGATAGAATATGACGGATTACATATTGTCATACTAGATGCGATGGTTTATATTTAGCAGTTCAAGAAAGAAAGTTGCAAACAATTTGCTGCATGGAAATGTAAGTATGTAACAACTAACAAATATAAACCAGCAGATTTTGTCACTTAGAAAAGGTGAAAAGTGTCATGTGAAAGGTCAAGGTCAAGGTCAAGGTCGTGTTTAGTGAAGGCAAATTATCCAAAGGGGGATCCCATACAGGAATGTAAAAGTGAAAAAAACATATGTCAAGATTCAAGTTCTTCACGAGAACAGTTAGAAGAACACATTTTAATGAAGCTTGAAACTGATATTAAGAATCATGAACCTGAGTTTATTGTTGCAGGTGGTTCCATATAACTAGCATCCAATGCACTGCCCATATACACCCCCTGCAAGTAGACATTTTAGCATATACTTGAAACATGACAGATGAAGGAATATAAACCACAGTGAGAAGCAGAAGTCAGGGAGATGATTTTTGAGTTTAAGGTCACCTGCTTTCTTGCTTTCCCAATCTCCTGCTCCAATTGCATGAGCTTCAAGCGGCTTGTTTCTAATTGTTGAACATAAGCCTATGAATAAACAAAAGTACAAATCAGACGACAAACACCGGCTGGTGGCTACCTTCCTGTAAGTTCATTTATGCTACCTTTTTTCGCAGCCGACTTTTCCGCGCAGCCTCTCGATTCTGAGCTAGGCGTCTTAGCACCTACGCAAAATATTGAGTAATTATAATGCCAGAGACAACTTAAGATCATTCATGTTTGATATATATCTTCAAAAGCATTGATGATCATGACGCATTTCGGTTTTTGTCAACGCTAAAATGTTGAAGAGAAACTACTATGAAGAGATATGTGCTGATGAAATTTCATCACCTTACTAACATCCTTATTCGTAGCCTCTTGATTGTCTCTGGAAGGTTCCCTTATTTCATGAGGAGGAATATATTCAGGCTGGAGAATTCAAATTCAAAAGATTGTTATAATCTATTTCACATAAAACAAAGCTAACCCCGAAACAAAGAGAGAAACTCATGCTCTATGATCACCTTGTTCTCCATGCTAGTGTTCACCAACGACATTGGGGAAGTGATTGAATTCAGGCCGCCATCAACCTTAAAGTTGTCCCCCCACATGCTCACTTGCTGGAATGGCTCAAATATGTCCATTAATTTTCTCTTATCTCTTGCAACTTCCAAAGGAAAAAAGGAAGTTTCTAAATATGAAAAGAAATTACATTGATTAGACGCCACCACTTAATAACAAACAAGAGACTTCAGGCATGTGAACCAACTAAATCATTATTCACTACTAAGAGTTCGAAGCTGAAAAGAGATAATCAGCAGCTAAAAGGACTAGTAGAGTAATAGTAGCAGCATTTCAATCCAAAAAATTGGCAGCAAAGAAAGAGTCTCCAATACAGCATATATGTCAAAGGAAATTCAAAGTCTTGCTTGACTTGACTCGATAATTTTTTTCCAGGAATAAACAGAAATCAGACAGAGTACTAGTTTTTGCTAAAAACGACAACTTCCAAGTTGGTTAAATTGAAATTGCAACACCAACTTTAATACATAGTACTGCTACATATTAAAGAAAACCAACCTATAGGCTACAGCTAGTTTGATAAAATGTGCAACCTCCAAGTTCAATTTGTCCATGAAAGACCCCATGCTCTGATTATATATATCTATTTATATATAAAAAAAGGCGCTCGCTTAGTTGGTGTGAACTAATATCATTGTTCTCCCCGCATGCAAACAAGCTATAAAAGCAACGCCGTGGCTAAATATAGCGAATCAAATTTAGAAGCTACAGACCGACCTACCGCAAATAAAACTAATCAGTAATTTGCTAAAGTCGTTGAGTTCACACTCCACTATAAACAGTGGCACATCATTAAAATAAAAGAATCAGTAGTGCATTAGGGAAAAAAATGAAACTGAAAATGAAAAGGTTACACAGAAGAAAGTACATGCTCCCATTCCCCATCTTTTCTTGAGGCGATTATGATTCATTCCTAGTAAATATTTCTTTTTGGCTTTCAAAATACTGGTGACTTGATGTGCCAAGAAAAAGATATACCTGACTTTCATTTCGCCTTCAAAAGAAAGTTGACGTACATGAATTTAATGCGGTAGAAAGTAAAACAAAGTGGGTCACTACAGAAAATGATATTAATTGAGTCCAAAAAAAAGAAAAAGAAAAAGAAAATGATATTAATTCAATTCCTGCAATTATGCATATTTAAAATCTGTTTAATTCATTAATTTCAAGAACTATATAAAGAATAATTTCAGTCATTATTTGTAGTTAAAAAATTAATTTGTCATAGTATAATTTATTAAATAAATGAAAAGTAAATTAGATTTTTGTATGATTCATTAATAAATAATTATAATAACATATTATTTTTTAGATAAAAAATTGCTTTTATCTTTTAAGTTTTTAAATTTTTTCCTTTTTTTATCGAAATTTTTTAAAATTTTCAAATACGTCTTTTAATTCATTTTCATTTTAAATTAGTGTTCTAAATTATCAGAAATTCCTAAATTATTAAGTAACATAATGTTTTTAGCATTTTGTATTTTAACTCTTTTTGTCATTTTTATAATAAAACCTAACCCCCCCCCAACAAAAAAAAAAAACCTGCATTTTGGACAAACAGTGACTTGGGCCTTATTTTAACAACTTATATTTAGCCTACTAAAAACACTTGATCCACTGCACCTTGGCCAGTTTCCACCTACAAAAGACATTTATATAAAAAATCACACAAATATGACCCCCCAAAAATAGAAATATTTAGACTGTTATTCAATTACATATTTTTATTTGTAAAATTTTTAGTATAATTGGTGGTTGATTTAAACAATTTTACTGATATGGTGATATATAATTAGATATTTATATAATTTTTTTTTATATTAATAGTACATCAATATAAATTTATAAAAAAAAAAAAGGACAAGCAAAAATAAAGTTAATATGAGAGTTGTGTTACTTGTTTCGGAGTATTTAAGGGAAGTGTAAAATTTGGGGAGATCATTGTTAATAAATGAACAGTGCTAGATAGCACGAAAGATTCTCTAGGAAAATTGAAGAACCATAATAAACACTGGAGCTAGGTATAAGGGCCACAATGTGTGAGTTGCTCCATTTATTTTTTTGCTCACTTTACTTAACTCATAAGCTAAACGAGCTAAAATCGTGGGTTAATGGACCAATCCGCTAACTCATTTATCTATGCCTTTTTATAAAAGAAAAGATATGTTTTTTTTTTGTCTCAATGAAAGTACTGACATTTGGCCCCTATTATCAAAAATCTAATTAATCCAATCCAACCTAACTAAGGTTCTAAAATGGGGTAAAAGTTTCCTAGTGATGATTTTTTTTTTTAATTCCCAAGACTTAAATTCAAAACCTCTAATTAAAGGATCAAAACACTTATTATCTTGACCAACCCCACCTTGGTAATGAAAGATATTTTTAAATTGATAGGAGCTTATGTTAAGTTTTTGTAAGTTTAAATTTATAAGGCTAATAAAAAAAAGCAAAAAGAAAAATATGCAGTGCGAGCTGTCCCATGAGCTCGCGAATCTATATGGTACAAACATGCGTAGTAGAGAGACAACTCATTTATTTCGTGGATTAGCCCAGTCCGATCAATTTAAATATAATCTGTTATCGACCGAGTTGACTCAAATACCTACCTCTGACAAACGATTATAAAGGAAAGTTTGGTGGAAACGTGGGAGTGAAAAAAAAAAAATCACAAATAGCATAATGAGTTGATGACACATACTTTTGTGCTTATTTCATGTGAATTGGTTTCGTAGTCATCAGCATATTTCTTAATAAATCAAGTGAAAATTCATAATAACAAGTTTAGGTCAATAAACATGAGTTTTTTCACCTATATAATCCTTACTTAATACATTTTTAATCAATGTAAAACTTCATGGATACTTAAAAGTCTAACAATCACAATGAGATGTTAAATACAATATCATTCTCTATACATATACAGTACATTCGTTTTATCTGGATAAACTTGTTTTGATATTTAGACACTCTTACATTAATACACGATGTTTGTAAGATTTTTACACTTCATGAGTTTTACTCTTCTAAAAGCATTTCCCTAATGTAACAGACGCATCCCAGTTCCCAGAATGTTGTACTAAGTTAGCCGAAGAAAACAAAAAAACAATGTAGCACTAAGGACTAAGGAATGAAACATTGAAGGTGACGATGACACAAAGCAATTATGACGCATGGACTACGGAATATAAGGGCTCAAAGGCAGGTCCTAAACGATGAACTCAAAGGCAGGTACTAAACGATGAAGGACAGACAGCGGCAACAACATAAACGTGATGGAGGGCTCAGTGTCTGACCTTGAAGGAGATACGACTACGTTGCTGTGGTTGAAACAGCAGGTTTGATCATGGGTTATGGATTTGTGTGTTGTTGGGTTTTGTCTGTTTTGATTTTGCTTTGGATTTGTGTTCTTTGCTCTACTTTCTAGCTACCATTCAATAAATGTATCCTGTGAGTTGATTGCAGAACTGATAACACCATAATACTACTTAAATCTAAAACACAATAACTCATAGCAACATATAGTATCATCGCAACATTCAAGAACACAACAATACTACGACATTAAAACCGAAGATGATTCAGGAACCCATACCTCTTTGCAGCTAGCGCACAAGCAAAACTAGATGCCAAAAATCTTGCCTTATACTGCAGCTGTTCACCCCTACTTAACTCATATGAAGTAAAGGTTAGTCTACTCATTCCTATTCCAAATCATATATAACACATATTATTAGTACTATTTATCCTCTGAAACTCGCAGAAGGAACGATCAACCAACCTTATCTTGTTTGTTTCGGAAAAGAAGGGCTTTAGTTAGCTAAATAAATTGTTTAACGAAAGGTGATATATATACACGTCTGACACCTCAACTTTGATAATAATGAAGTCACATATATAATAGTATTAATTAGTTGATCGCGCCAACTGCCAACTGTTCAACTCGTAGGTTCGACTTCGACCAAAGTGTGTTTCTTCCAACCACATAGGGAAACCTATGGTGCCTCATATACGACATCGATCCACACATGCTTTTATAAAAGAGGAGATAAAGATTTTCCCAAAGTGGGCAGTGTTCTCCTTTATTTTCTTTCTTTTTCTCTCTTTTTCCGTCAGCCAAAATGCGACCACAGTGAGTTCAACTTTAACCAATAATTCCCCTTATTTGACTTTCAACTGTGATCTCAATTATCAAACTCTGCGTTTTATATGGATTTGGATTTTTCTACGACCAGGCCACCTTTTTTTAATCTGCTACCAAAAGCCCTGCATGCATGCCTAGATAACTACCCGAAGAGCAAAATAATTTGTATTTGTGAGCTTGGTCTTGATGTAGCTCTTAATGCAGACACTCGTGCTGTTTTAAAAGAGGTTAATTTTGATCGACTCTCACTGTAAAATTTGGTTGCATTAATATTATATATATTATCATATTAATTATTAACAAAAGTTTGCATTTATATATACATATATTATTAATTTTATTCACTTATTTATATATTGAGAATAGTGATGAAAATATATTTTGGCAACATTTTAAAATTTACAATGACATGTGAAACTCATGCATAACTGCATAAGTTATTACATACTAAGAGAATCGTTTTATCCCCTATCCTGAATCTTGCCTCACTGATATTATATAACTGAAATTTCATTAGCTAGAACATCTATATGTTGAATTACTCACCTTATTTTTCCCTTCTTTTTTTTATTTATATTTTGGTTGACATCATACACCCATAGCTTGTTGAGTAAGTTTTCTTTCTCTTTAAAAGATTCCAATGAAAAATAATTAATGGTTGATTTATGTTTAGGTGCATATATAATTGATCCCGTGTAAATAAAACTTCCCAGCTAGACAGACCTTAGTGGTACATATAAAAATGTATTACGCGTTAACAGCTGACACAAGGGAAAAGAATGATTGCGTCAAACACATACTCTTTAAAGGAAAAAAAAAAAGGTTCAAAAGGAAAAGTAGTAACTTAAAGAACATTTCCAACATATAAGAAGGCAATCTGGATAGTGGGTTAATATACTCCACTAATTTATTGAGGAACACAATAATTTATTGTAGGAGCTAGAAAAACAAACGACTAAATTAGAGAGCCTGCACATACATGACGAAAAGTCCATGCTGTATTCCTAAGTATTTTAGTAGAAAACGGGCTTAAAATGACAACTGTCTACGTTCAGATTAATTTCGCAGACCTTTAACTTTGGTGATGGTGGTATGGTGCTTTAAGAGAACTTGGATTCTTTATTTTATCAATGTTCTCTCTCGACTAATGGCATCTCCTTTCCTTACTCTATGCACTTACTATACCTGATGTGTACGCCCATTACTTTTACAAAAAAAAAATCCCGAAAATGGAATAACTTATAAAATAAGCAAATGCATCAATTTGAACCTTGGTAAAAAGACAATTTGCTTGGCCAAATCAGTCTCATCCTTCTCTCTCTCTCTCTCTCTCTCCCCACCTTTTAGTTAGTTAACAAATAGTCCTAATTAAGGGAAAACTACATGATAGAATCAGAATACTTGAGAAGGAGGAAGTGAATCAAGCACTAAATTAAAACTATGATCCTGCATACTTAAAGCACAAATTAAAATATTTACCAAAATTTTATATTCGCATATGAGATAATCTACTAAGTCGAGATGAGACAAGTGATAACAAAGTATTTGTTTTAGAAACTAGATATGATTAGAACAGAAATTACAGTTTAAATAAAAAATGATTAATATAAGACAACAATATCATATCAAAATAAATTATAGAGAGGGTTAAGAAGATTAGAAGATTGCACCAAGTAATTTATATTAGTTCGATTTCCAAACTTAGAATCTAGATCCAGTTCCCATTAAATAGTGAGAGTTTCCACTAAACAAATATTCTTCTTTACAAACCAAATACAAAAGATGAAGTACTCACTGCTAATTCTAAGAACCAACGAGAGAACTTTCAGAATACAAAACACACTTTCAAAACAAAGTGCTTGCAACACTCATAGAAACAAATATGCAGAACAACAAGGGACTAACAATAGCTTTTTTAACACAAAGTTCATCAACACTCAAGCCTTGTTCAAAGTATAACCAAAAGACACCTTATAATTGAGATGTTTAAACAAATACAAAAATACTGGTATGAGCAAAAAGAGTAGAATTGCTTGGACTTGAAAATGACAATAAATGTATGAATTGTAACTCTCTTTTTCTAAGTCCTTTAGCAGCTGTACAATTTCCTTAAATAGAGAAATCTTTTCTGACCATTGCAACTATTGGTATTGCATGTACTATCCTTTGTGACCATTTTTTGGTACAGTATGATATGTTAAGGACACCTTTCAGCATTTCATTGGTTTACACTTATACTTTTCTTTTTGAAAATTAATTTGTCTCTCTTAATTTTGTTCTTGTAAACTATTCTTTGGTGCAATTGTCCTTTTCTATCTCATAGATGATAAGGATTGATTTTCCCTCCAAATTTTCAATGCTTTGTTGAGATGTACATAATGAAACTTGCTACAAGTGATTTATCTCTTAGTTCATTAAGAGATTTTGGCACCCAAAGACACCTTCTTAGGATATGTGTGCTTTGATGAATATTTATAATTTTCCTAAAACATTAGCACTCATATTAAATGACTAACAAAATATTTGTCATCACATGGTTAGGATATTTTATCTAACACTACAAAATAATAAAAACATTCCTGTGCTCGTATAGAAGGAAAAAATCAAGGAGTACGGAGTAAGAATCATTGGCCATTTTATACACAGAATATTTTTGTTTGATATGCCACAACGTGGTGCGTAGATTCCTGTTAAACATATATATATAGTTGTCCTAAGCTAACCTTCAATTGGCCATTTTATATATATTCTTCTTTTTGGCTCTGACGGTCTAACATTCTTTGACAATTTCTATGGGTTCCTATTGTTTAGGAATGAATGTCCTAATGGCGACTTGCCCATGCTCTACAAACCAAAGAAGCTTGGCATTTTTGCATTAAAATTTGATATACATCTTATATATATTACCTAACGATTTGCATATCATCAAATGAATAAAAAACAAGCTAGATGCAACCGATATATAAATGAATAACAAATTAATAGCTCAAAAATTATTGAGTTGCAGGTGAAATGATGGAAAGAATAACTGTATTGATTAATTTAAGTTCTACAAGGAATCTGTAAAGATTTTTTTTTATTTTTGGGGCAAATGACCCTGCTCTCAATCAAAATGTTCTTTATTTAATTCTTCTTTCTTGTAGCCTTGGACGGTTGGACCTATGAAAGACACAAGCAAGATAAAGCAATACTATACCTCTGGGCTCAGGCAAACTGCCATCATGTTTTGTATTATTCTGTTTTAAAAAATTTATTGTACATATAGATATAGAAGTGCCTTGTCTCATCCTCTCTTATCTGCAATGAAACTTTTGTCCCCTTTAAATTAATGTTTACCTTATCACTGATTAATCAAGTTGCTGAGACACGTATAGTAGCTGAGTGCGGAGAGAGAAAATCAAAAAGAGAGACATCCTTTGGGTGTTTTCAACATTAAATATTGTTATAGTATCTGATATAAATTGTGTAGGCTAATACTATTGATTAAACTCAGAAGTATTAGGCTGTAGCTGCATTGTGTTGAAACATATTTTTGTTTTGGGTCCGCGTGTTGAAACAGACTCAAATTTTAGGTCCGGAAATGCTATTCAAACTGCAGTCAAGAATTGATGTGGGCCGGAAGAGAGTCCAATAATCGTAGTCACATATAGAACTAACCAAGGACATTCAAGGGTTCATTGGGCTAATCAAAGCCCAAGACTCAGGTGCCAACCCAGGCACCAGCCTTCCTGAAATAACTGTCACGATAACCTGTCCCCAAACCTAAAGCGAAACTGGGAAAAAAAATACGATCATCTATCCATTGTTGTTGCACCTCCCTTTCTCAATCAGAAAAGGAATGAAACTATGTGACAAAAAGTAAACTTAAAAACGACAGCTAGATCTGAGCAATAAAAAAGTTATTTGGGTATGATTGTAATCTGTTAGTTATTTGGGTATGATTGTAATCTGTTAGTGAGTTGGGTCCTAGTAGTGGACAACTTTTCCAAACCTTCACCTTCTCCTGCTTCATCTGTTAGAATGCCAAAAAAATAGAAACAAAACGGATGAAATTTTCCGCTATTTTTAATATCTTCTAAATTCTTCATTTTAATTTTGCAGGAAGTAGAGGTAGGAGTTATCTTCAGCTACAAATTATTATGCCAAAATACCAACTACGACGTATCAACTCAGCTAGCATTGTTGGTAGGCAAGGGTAAAAATAGGTCAAACAATTTGTTAGAAACCTTTAACTTAACCTATATTAACCTAGCCTATTTAATAAATAAGTCAAGTTAAAACTTTTCAAAAAATTTTTTAACCAAAAGACTATGTTACAAGCTATACAAAGAGCCTATTGGATGTGATAGGCTAGCTTATTTACATTATATTATTATTATAGTATAATAAATCATGTAAATTAAATTATATTATTGTTTCAAAAACTTAATAATAATAGAAGTCTTTTAGTTTATTTAGAAATAGACTTTTCAATATATTTAGAACACTTTTTAACCTATTTAGGGATATATTTTTGACTTATTAAAGAGAATTTTTTTGATCTATTTAAAATTTTTATTATCAAATAAGTCTTTAAATAGGTTTTTCAATCAGACTAAACTTTTAAAATGGTCAAATTAGGTCTTTAAAAAAAAGCTTATATCAAATAATAGATTTACACTCGCCGTATAGTTGAAATGCAAATTAGGCGCATTTAAGTTAAAGTATAGCCTATCTTAATTTACTTTCACCTCCATTGTTAAAGCTTCTCTAGAATTGATTGGGCTAAAAGAATTGGGTCCAAGATAAGCGATTAGTGGTCCACAGGCTATAGACTTGGGCTTGGGTCATGGTGTCAGCCGTAGCTCCAAATAAGGTAGCATCTAGCTAGGGGAGCTCCCAATGTAGTGATCTAGAAGGCTTTACTATTGGTGCTGCTTCTTGGGGAAAGGTCCCCTAGCAGGAAGCCTTCATGTGGTAGGATTTATGCTAATAAGGAAAATAACAAAGAAAAGGTATGCAGTTACATATACTCTATTATTATACAAATTGGTATACAACATAGTGATACTCTCCTTCTCTATCCTTTGTGGAGGAAGAGTGGATTTACTCCACATCACATGAAAGCTCTTGATTTTTCTTGGAAAAATGAGAGAGAAAAATTAAAGGTTGAGATGATATTATGAAGGAAGAATAAATTTATTCTATAGAGGATATAAGAATTTTCTATACCAGCATTGCCATTAAGTAGAAAGAATCCTGACAAATTGGACATAAGGACAAAGATAATCTCTTGGAGGCTTTGACTTTGTCCTTGTGCTTCTAAGCCTAAAATAGGAAAGACAGTGGCGAATGCTATGATACATCTCAAAAAGTGAGGTGCATCACACACTTTGTATGATTGATGGTTAGATGTGAGAGTGCACCAATACACCTTCACATCTGACCATTAATTTTATAAAGTGTATTGGTACACCCTCACATCTGACCATTAATTATACAAGGTGTGTGATGCACCTCACTTTATGAGGTGCATCATAGACAAACCCGAAAGAAGAAGACAGTAGAATAAGAAGAAAGACAACTTTGGTCTTTCACTAATAAGGATAGCTAACCTACACAAGTCACAAACAGTCATGAAGATAATAATAAAAAATAGCAAGGGAGTAAGGGAGGGAATAAGAAGGGAAAAGGGGGATATTTTCCCATGCACCTAATTACACTCGTGATTGACCAACTGATTCACCTCCAAAGACCACTACTGTTGAGTTCTTCTTGTCCCTCAACCTTACGAACCTGGTCTTGAAGAAGATCAGAGACAGAGCAGAAACAAGCATTAAATTAAAATTTTTCATCACTTGATTGTTTTCTTCATTATTAATTAGCATGTGTGTAATTCTTTGTAAAAGCTTGATTTGCATCATATTTTTGGTAGAATCCAATCGCGTGATCAAGGATTTGGCTGTTTAATTATAAAAACAGCTCGTTTATGATGTCATTGGTAAGGCGAGGGGAGAAATAAGGCGAAACAATATAGCTATGAGTTTTCATATAAGTTGTTAGCCTTGATTTTGTGCTTGCTTAGATGTTGTTTATTGCTTATATAAAGAAAAAACAATTTTATTTTATTTTACTAGTTTGTTTAGATCTTTGGATATAACTAAAGTACTGAAAAATGAGTTTAATTGGTATGCATTGACAGTGTAAAATTATTTTACACTGTCAATCAATAGAAATCGGAGAAAGTAAGAAATCATGGTGAATCCCTCATTATAATGGGTAGTTATTTGTGTGAGTTGGCACTTTTCACTATTTTTATTAGTTGATAGTGTAAAACTATTTTACACTGTCAGTGCATTTAAATTAAATTCCTGAAAAATATCGTTCTATGTCTATATTTTATTTTAGTTTTTTATAAAAATGACTTTTTATAATATTAAGAAGCCATTTGAATATATAAATTTCTATTGTTGAATTTTTTATTATTTTACATTATTCATATCATGTTATAAACGAAATCCGACTACAAACATAGCA
This sequence comes from Pterocarpus macrocarpus, assembly GCA_031439585.1. Lineage (NCBI taxonomy): Eukaryota > Viridiplantae > Streptophyta > Magnoliopsida > Fabales > Fabaceae > Pterocarpus > Pterocarpus macrocarpus. The sequence continues at coordinate 11,553,002 of CM062519.1, forward strand.
ACTATGAGGATAAAAAATTCTCACATGCTTCTAAAGAAAAGAATTCTTTTTTTGCTACAAAATATTATCACCCTTAAATAGTTATATGCAACTCACTTACAAGTACAAGATATAAAAATCTAATACTACTTTTGATTTATTTTATTTGTCACTTTGAATAAATATTATTGATCAATTTTATTTGTCATTTTTATATATTAATAAAAAATAAGTTTAATTTGTATGCATTGGTATTGTTATCTAATAAAAATATAATAAAGTATCAAATTATAATAGATTCCTTATCATAATAAATAGTTATCTAACATAATCTTATACTTTCTTATATTTCTATTAGATGATAATATAAAGTTATTTTACATTGTTAGTATATATAAATTAATCTCATAAAAGATTTATTACTAATTTTTCAATTTTATCATTCTCATTTCTAAGTACAATATACTTTAAAGAGTTTAATAAAATAAATTGATTAGGTTTTAAAGATTAAATAAAGATATTTTAATAAATATTTTTTATAATTAAATCTTAATTTTAAATTTCGTATTGTACATATAACTAAAGTGATAGATAAAGCGTATCAAATGAGGTAGCTATCATATTTTCTTCCTCAAAGAGCACAGAAAAATCAATCCTGAGAGGGGTGCTTGATTGATCCTAAAATTACGCTAAAGTAAGAAAATAATTCATTAATGCAATAAATAATAGGGTAAGAGTTGAATATGAGCCAATTAATGCGTGTAATGAATGCTCTGAATTCCAATATCGTGACTAAGAAACAGTTCAATGGCAAGTTAGACCGTAACGAGAATCAAACCTTTGATCAAACTGAGGGCTGTTAGCAAGAAAGATTTATGAAGACATTAGCTATGACACGTAAATGCGACTAAAAATAATAGAGTAAATATCTTTTTTAGTTCTATTATTTAAAATTAATATTATTTTATTTTTAAAATATTTTTTATATCAATTTAATTTTAATATTTTAAATTTTAACATCAATTTAGTTATTTATTAATAATTTGATGAAAATTTTGATTTCATAGAAAATTTATTGAGATTAAATTGATATCAAAGCTCAAAATATTAATACTAAATTGATATCAACTTCAAAATATTAGAATTAAATTAATATCAAAAATTTTATCAAAATTAAATTGATATCAACTTTAAAATATTAGGATAAAAAAAATAATTTACTCAAAAACAAGCCATAAAATTCTCATGCTACCAAAAATAGAATGTAAGGTGCTATCAATGGTAAAAATTTATATTAACATTTAGTTTTTATTGTAACATCATTTAATGACTTTTTTTTTACGTGAATGACATTGATAAAACATGAAATCTTAAATTATTGATTAATATAATCTTATATTTTAGAGATTAATTTTTATATACTGACAGCGTAAATTAATTTTATATTATTATTTAATAAAAATTATAGGATGTGTCATGTTATCATAGGTAGTTATTTAAAGATGGATCATAATAGTAATTATCTTAATTTTTATTAAATAATAATATAAAATATCAGTGCATAAAAATTAAATTTTATATTTTAAATAGAGAATAATTTTTATACATTAATAATATGAAGTAATTTTATACTATCAACAAATAAAAATTGACAATTCAACTATCTTGTGTAGTTTTTTAAAATTAGTTTTAAAATAGATTAATTGGTGCATTTTTATTAACAGATAGTATAAAGATATTTTATATTATCGATTCATAAAAATTAAACTCTAAAAATAATATATAATATTTCTCTTTGAATAAATTGTATATAGTATTTTATTAGTAAATAATTTTTAAACTTACTCTTAATCATCCTTTAGAACAACTCCAATGAGATTATATTGGAGTCCCACTTCCCAAATTGTGCCAGTCCCACTTTTTTTAAACCACTGGAACTATTATTCGGGATCGAAAAGCTAGCGGTAGGTGGGCCACATCCCACAAATTTGGGAAATTTCTAAAAATCAGAAGTTTCATTCATCAACTACATATATATTCAAATTAAATGACCAAAAACCCAAAACCCAATATGCATAAAGAAAAGGAAATATAAAACACAATAGCTATTAACAACTTCAAAGCCATAAACATGATAAAAATCAAAACTGAAAATGTAGAATTTCAAAATAAAATTCATTACCTTCAAGGAAATAGCTTCAAGACACTAGAATGATAATAATAATAATAAAAAAGATCATCAAACTTGCTAAGAAATAGAAGTTTTATTCATGAAATTTTTTAATATATCATGAAATTGGTAAGAAACAAAATATTTATTTCCAAACCTGAACAAAATATTCAAAAAATCATCCCCAACATTTTTTCTGTACATGAAATTGCTAAGAAACAAAAGTTTTATTCATGAATGACATAACATATCCAAAATAATTGCAGTAAAAACCCAAAATCCAATATGCCTAAAGAAAGAGAAAATAAAATAGAACAAATTATTAAGAATAGAAAAGCCATGAACATGATAACAATTAAAAAAAAAAAAACAGAAGTCTAAGAAAAATTCATTACAGTGAATTGCTAAGAAAATTGCTTCGAAAAAATTGGAATAAAATCAAAGACCCAAAATTGATAAATATCAAAATAAAAAATGCAAAAGTCCAATAAAAGTGTATTACCTTAAATTGATACGGAAATTACTTCCAAAAATATTTAAAAAATTGCTTTGAGGACATTGCACCAAGAAAGACAATAGAAACACTTGGAGTTAAAAAAAAAAAAAAGAAGAAAAATCATTAATAATTAAGGAGAAAAGGGGGGAGGAAAAAGAATAAGACAAAAAGATGAACCTGAAAAGGAAGAAAATGAAAGTAAAAAATAAGAAGAAGAAGAAGAGGCAATGATAGAGAAAATGAAGGGAAAAGTAGAAATTAAAGAGAAAAGATGAAGAGATGTCATGAAGAAAATGAAAAGAATAATAGATATTAAATAGAATTAAAAAAGCAGAAATGAGATGAAAATAAGAGAAAAAAATGGAAGAGAAAGAGAGAGTAAAAAAGATGAAGATAAGGAAATTATTTAATTAATTAAGAAGATATTCGAGAATATTTTATTAGTTTATTGAAAAGGTGAATGAATAATGTAAGAAATGAAGAGGTAATGGAAATAGATAGTGGAAAATTATTGGCATAATTGGGTGAATTTATTAAACATTTTTTTTGTTTTTTATTTTTAGAAAACTCCGCACAGAAGCAGGGTGGCACATTGGAAAATACTAAAACTTATCAAAGTTAAATAAACTAAAAAACAAATGAATTCTAATTGACTAATAAAGCTGGCTGAAATTTTTTTTTTTAGGAAACCAAATTCCTCATAACATATCATTAATATCATTATCTTATAAGGAGAATTTTATTTGTACGTAATATAATCGATGTATCACCTACGCTCCTGTATAAAAAAAGAGATATACTATAATAAAAAAAATTGAAAAAAAAAGTTCAATTGCTGCTGAATATTGATTTTGTAATGTCTTCCAGATGCGTTCGATTTTTACATCAAATATCATATCTCATCTTATAACCCTATATATATATAATTTTTTTATGATATGTTATTGATATAGTAAGTGGTGGGTTAAAAAATAGAACCAATTCGAATATGAAATATTTGATTGAATGATTCTTTCAACTGCATTTATTGCATAATAATTTTGAATGCAATAAAATTCAGAAAGAGAAACCTAAAGTTAGCGGAAAGATGAACATAAAACTTTGGGCAGAGGGTGGAGTCGGCTGCCCCCACGGACTTCCCGCTTCTTGCGTTTGTCCGAAGGACATGAAATGAAATGTCAAACCACGCTCGCTGCCCTTTCCTTTCAGCCGTTTCAACCCATTCAACTCAAAACAAAACGAAACCCCAACAAATAATACTGTGGACTATTGCTATCGAAGAACGAACAAGTCAACAAACTCTCCTTCTCTTCTCTTCTCTTCTCTTCATAACGCATAAATTAAATAAACTCCTTTCCACCTTCCTTCCTTATTCTCCCATCCCCCTCCGATCAACTCTGCTTCTCTCCTCTTCTCTTCTCTTCTCTATTCCCATCGGATCTGTAAGCTTTTCCCTTCTCATTTTCACTATTTTTTCTTATTTGCTTTTTAATTGCGCCTAAACCATATTTCATATTTATTTTCGTTCTTCTGGCACGGAATGGATCGTTATTTGTTTGGGATTTTTTTTTTTTTTAAGATTCCTTCAATCCTGATCCTTCGACACAAACATTGGATCAGGAACATGGTAATTACCATACCTATTTTTGTTTTTGAAGGCCATGTGTTGCTCTCTCTGTGTGATAACCTATTGGAACTCTTCGCTTTTGCTGTAGCCTTCACGCTTAATCTTACTATATTTTTCTGTTACCATCTAAAACTAGAAGAATCTAATTTATTTATTTATATAGCAATACTGGTAATGTTGCCATATGTGTGACTGGATACGTTTTCAGCTTTGAATTCACAAGCAGGATAATTCTTGGGTTAATTTTAATCCCCTGATGGTCATTAGACTATACTGTTATCGATTTTTAAATTGTTTGATTCATTTCAGGCATAGTGCTAGCATATGAGCTCTAGCTTGCCTTCACCATGGAAAATAAAGAGTTAGCGGAGGCAAATGAAGCAAGTTCTCAAGCTGTTGAGAAGCTGCAAGTAGAAGCTTCTGCCGTTCGGAATGAAGATCAGGATAAACAATCAAAGGAGGCAAAAACTGGTCATGAGGGCCCCGAGTTTCACAACGAACAAGATGATGCATCAGGTAAGACCCATGAGGGATTAAGAGAGAATGTGGCTGGAGAATCTGAGTTGGCTCAGAGGATTGATGAGAGTAAGGATTTGCAGTGTGGACCTCAACAAGAAGACTCAGAGAATAGTTCTATACAAAAGGTTCATGAGAGTAATTCCAAGGGATCTGAAGCTGAAGACAATGCTGTTGGACAAGAGTATTCTGGTGATAAGGAGGATGCCAGTGGAGATTTTGAGCCTAAAAGTCAAGAGGCAAAACTAGATAATAATCCTGCACAGCATGACTTGGATAAAGAGAAGGATGGCATCGACAGCAGAGACATGGAATCAACACAGGTGAATCAAAAGGCAGATGAAATTCCAAGTGAGGACCACAATTTGGAGCCAGTATTTGATGGAACAGAGGTTCCTGGGATGGAAGGTCTCCGGACCACATCTACTCATAAGGTGGATGCGGATCAGGAGTCTCCAGGTGTGGTTGAGAAGGCGGTGGCTCTAAAAAATTTTGTTAAGGAGAAAAGTGCAGTGGCAGTGTCCACCATGCTGCGTCGCCTTTCTGGAAAAGGCGATGAAGGAGATGTGGTTAATTTTGATGATGCAGGTAAGGATGTTTCAGATTTCTCAAAAGAGAGTGAATCCACGGCCGTTGCTGAAAAGGAAAAGGCGGCGCAGAAATTTGCCTGGAATCCCTTGAATTATGTTAAGAAGGCATCTGTTGTTGATATGGGTAACAAAACTGAGCAGGGGGATCGTATAACCGACAGTCCACAACCCCCCATAGACATGAAAGGAAGGATTATACTCTTCACAAAACTAGGCTGTCAAGAATCTAAAGAGATAAGGCACTTTTTGCGCATGAGAAGGCTTAGACATTTTGAAATCAACATAGATGTGTACCCCAGCAGAGAGAAGGAGCTGGAGAAGTTTTCTGGATCTACCTCTGTTCCCAAGGTTTACTTCAATGAAATACTTATTGGAGGCTTGAGCGAGCTAAAGACCTTAGATGAGTCTGGCAACCTTGATGAGAAGATTGACTTTCTCATTGGTGAAGCACCATTATTTGAAGCTCCATCACCGCCTCTTTCTGGAGAGGATGATGTGTCCAGTAGTGGGGCACTTGATGAAATGGCTGTAATTGTACGCAAAATGAAAGAATCTATTGCTGTGAAGGACCGATTTTACAAAATGCGCAGGTTCACTAACTGTTTTCTTGGCTCAGAAGCTGTTGACTTCTTATCGGAAGATCAGTATTTGGAAAGGCAAGAGGTAAGCTTGAACTTAAGTCTCAAGCATGGTTTTAATCCCCGTATACAACCCATGTATAAATCCTAATATGTAATAATTTATTATAGATGTCTTGATCTTGCTATGTTTTCAATCAGATGATCAAACAAATCATCTACTAAATATTCAATTGATTCATTTGATATAAATTCCAGCATCATATTATTGTCATTGCTATCTTTCTAATGCTTGTCTGGTGGTATAGGCTGTTGAGTTTGGACGAAAGCTTGCTAGCAAACTCTTCTTTCATCATGTTCTTGAGTGAGTCTCCAAGTACTCTATTTGGTGTTTCTACTTTCCTTTGTTTTAATTATGTTATGTTACAGATTTGACAATTCTTCGGTTTTCAATGACTTTTGTTTTGCTTTATATAGTGAGAATATATTTGAAGATGGTAATCATTTTTATCGGTTTTTGGATGACGATCCAATTGTGGCTTCACAATGTTACAACATTCCGAGGGGCATAATTACTGTGAAGCCAAAACCTATAGCAGAAATTGCATCAAGGCTGAGGTTTCTGTCCTATGCAATGTTTGAAGCATATGTTTTTGAAGATGGACATCGTGTTGATTACACAAGTATGCATGGAAGTGAGGAGTTCGCAAGGTATTAACGTTTTCTGTCTTTTGCCGTGCGTTTTAGAACTTAGGCGTGGCATACTATCATGGTAAATTACTCAGAATTTTTCAGTCTTATTTATATAAGTATCATTTTAGGTATCTGAGAACTGTTGAGGAGCTCCAAAGAGTGGAAATATGGGATTTGTCTAGGGAAGAGAAGCTTGCTTTCTTTATCAATCTTTATAATATGATGGCAATCCATGCAATCTTAGTATTGGGTCATCCAGCTGGAGCAATGGAAAGGAGGAAACTATTCGGAGAGTTCAAATATGTCATTGGTGGATCCACCTACTCACTTTCAGCTATTCAAAATGGTATATTGAGGGGAAACCAGCGACCTCCTTATAACCTTAAGAAGCCATTTGGTGCAAAAGATAAACGCTTAAAGGTAAGCTATTAATATTTTTTATTAGATACTATAAGCGATTAGAATATTTCTTGTGGTTAATAAATTAAATTTGTCAATACTACTTTTGAACTAGTTGTACAACTTCTTGCAAGCAATTTATAACCTTGAAATATTATATATATATATATATATATATATAATCTTACCAATCATAAAATCAATGGTCATTTTAGAAACATACTTTTAGTGTAATTAGTTTTAAGATATTGATTTTAATATACTTTCAGTATAACTATGAACCAATTATATACATTTATACGGGTAACTTTTTGGGAAATTATTGTAAGAATTAAATACTTTTAATAACTCGATAATGCATAATTAGATGACTATGAAAAATAATTTAAACTAACAATACATCAAAATTTAATTCTTAGTTTTAATTGCATTTTCTGTTAACTAATTAGGGAAAAGAAACACTTTTTAGCATTGATTTCCCAGCATTTCACAAACACTTTTGGTGTTTGGCACATATGCTTTCAGTTTCACTAAGAAATTACTTGAATAGAATACTTACTTTGATGCTCACTTTACTTCCTCTCTTTTTCAGGTGGCACTCCCTTACCCTGAGCCTCTTATTCATTTTGCTTTGGTCTATGGTACCCGATCTGGGCCTGCACTTCGGTGCTATTCTCCTGGAAAAATTGACGAAGAATTAACGGAAGCAGCCCGTAATTTCTTGAGAAATGGAGGCGTTGTAATTGATTTGACTGCAAAGGCCGCATATGCCAGTAAGATCCTTAAGTGGTAAGTTCTTTTCAGGGCGGATTCTAAATATGCTATGCTTTTTGGTAAATTTAGAACAACTAATTGAATATTTCTTTCTACGCAAGCGCATTTTATAGTCTATAGTCTATACTTAACATTGTATTGATGAAAATCCATTCTGATGTAATATGTAAAACTTAAATTTGTACATAGGTTCACTATTATCTAAGGTGTGATTAAATGAAATACTTGATAATAAGCATTGCTAAAATTTTTAGTTGTATTTTGGTTATTTTGATATCTGAAGACGGTTCTTTCCCCTTGTTCATTCTCAGGTATAGTATAGATTTTGGCAAGAGCGAAGTAGAGGTACTCAAGCACGTGTCAAACTACCTAGATCCAGCTGACTCAGAAGTATTATTGGACATGCTTGCCACTTCTGAGTTGAAGGTGACATATCAGCCTCATGACTGGGGTTTGAACGGCTAGCAGGTGCTATCGAGGTTGTCTTTGTAAATAGGATACGTGGATTGATACTTATTTTCTATTAGACAATTATCGCTGAAGTAATCAACGGCATATACATATATACTCGTGTTTACTCTTCTGCGGCATTTAATATATAGGCAAGGTGGACGAATAGGGCTTGAAGAAAATGTTATTTCCTGTTCGTTGTACCATCTCTCTAGTTTCTACAATCGCTTGTTCTGTGTTTTTTTCGTTGTTTGATGCAATCAAATCAAATGTACTCTATATGAAGAGCTTGAACTTGTTAAGCGGCGGCATTATTCTGTTGCTAGTGAGTAATGACAAATAATTCATTCTAATAATTTCACAAATCACAACGTGATTCTGTTTCTGAATTTTAGATGTATCTTGTCCAAACATTTTTTCTTTCGCGTAGCGCTTAAATGGATCTTACGGTTGTATAAAGTACATTATGTAAGAATTTAGAAATTATGCCTCAAATCTTAATTTTTGTAGTCATTTATTACATCTTTATGTATACATTTATCTTTCTCCATTTCTCCTTGTCTTAAAGGGGGCAAAAGGAACCTAAACAATGAATTTATTACTATGGCTTAGTGAGCATGAAAGTGTGAAAAATATAACAACCTTATCTTTCTTCAACCAAGGTTTAAAATACAATTTTATCAATGTCAAAATTAGTTACATGCAAAGGTGGGCTGGCTCTCCCTTTCAAAGTAGCTCGCACAGACGCATCACCTGCTAAGCAACTGAGGATCAGAGTACCTTTAGCACAAACGCAGGAAAACAAATTCAAAGTTGCTGCAGACCATGTAAAATAGTCAGTCTTATTCAAATTGTGCTTCGATTGGATATTTGGCCAGCAGAAACCAATGCAGCAAGGGCATAACAGAATCATATGTTCCTTACCCGAAATCAAACCTGGCTGCTGCCCATGGCAACAGTCAGCTCCTGCTACTGCATTCAATATTATACACATGTTGATGTATTAAATTCCTCACATAATCTTCTTTAGTTAGACGGGGCATCAAACAATGAAAAAGACTATATGCTACCACTGGACCAAAGACCCTCTCAAGGTCTCACCTGGCTGCTGATGCCATGATCGCAAAGGGGTCGATGAAGGGACTAGAAGCTAGCGTTGTAAGAGCTTGACTTGAATACCTTTGAGACTGATGAAGAAAGTACAAACCATGACAAAATAGAGGGATCCAACCATCAAATAACTTGTCCAGTAAATGAAATCATTGTAACTGCCCTGTTGTGCTAAAAGATGTTTGGCACTGTTAGGGCAGACACGGTGCCAGCAACAAAACCAAAACGTACATAATAGTGGTGTCCTTCATGCTCTATTGCCACAACCAAAACTGTGTTTTGCAAATCAAGACGAAAGAACAATAAAAACAAGAACTAGGGGTTGCTTGGAGAATGCAGCCTGATTTGGATCAAGTTTTGTTCCCCAACATATCAGCTGGGATCCTTTCTTACTCAAGAAATCTTCTCAAGAATAATACACCAGTTGGACTTATCAAAAAACTGATCAACAACACTAACATTGTTTATTCCAGTTGCCAAACTGCAAAAAGACAGGAAAAGTAAGTTAGAAATCAGAACTCAAGCATCCTGCTAAGCATTTAAATTCATCGGAAACATAATCCTGCATTACTTCCTTTTAAATTCAAAAAGTTCTATTTTGAAACAGAGTATCAGGGCAGTAATGAATAAATAGAATAAAAAGCTCGTTATAATAAATTTGTAATGCATCTTCAGATCCACCGGATAACTTTTAAGGATGTATTTGGTATGGGGGTAAAAGTGGGGGGAAAATTCCTTACACATGAAACTAATCCATGGAAATTTTCCCCTCACTTTTACCCCCATACCAAACACACCCTAAGTGGTAAGAATGCATGAGGGCACAAATGACACTGTACACTTATCTCAGAATATTTAAAATTCCTTCTTCATTACTTTTGAAGACCATTGCTTCTATTGTGAAACATTTCATTATTTGACTCTAGATTTTCCTCATAAATAGCAACTCAATCTATGTGATAGGAAAATGAAGAAAATTTGATTGTTCATCACTTGACAACTAGCTAACACTCAAGCAGCACTTTTACATTTGGACCTTGACTTGCTTTTACTGAATCTAATGTCTCCATCTCTTCCTACTTTGCCTATGCACTCCATATGAAATATGCAAACATAGCACAATTGACTTCTTAACTTTACCAACCTAGTACACGGGGAATAATGAAAGAAAACTTTCAATAACAAGATGCTAAAAAACCAATTACATCTGAAGACATGCTTTAATGGTTTTCAAGCCATGATCAACTAAAATGAAATTGATTAAGACTTGTTCTATATTCATGTGGAAAAATTCTAATGGAGGAGGAAAAAGATTACCTTTCAAGCTCGCCTTCACTAAAAACATGATAATATCTATTATACACTAAAGCACCCTTTTTGTCATCTCTAGTCGCAAGACCATCAGCAAGAGCATGGGCAGAAGCACCACTGATTTCAGCACGATGATAAGGCAAATGCCAAGGAACAAAGTATTCCTGCTGATTCTTCATATTTTTTCCTTCCTTATCCCTTGATAATTTTGATTCGTTGCAATCTTTCATGTGCTCGCCTGATCTACTCTCCTCATTTTCTGGAATACTTTCTAAAGATAAAGATGAAGTGGGCCGAGCACAAGGACTTCCAGGTCCTATCCACTCTTCAACATACTTATCCGAAAGTGGTGTCCATTTGGTAATCAGCGAGCTATCCTCTTGTTCTTTGGCCCAAACTGTAATCAGAACAAAACCACCCCTTTTAACAACTCGGACTAACTCTTCTATTGCTTTTCGTCTTCTATGTTCAGTGCTTAAATGATGTAACACGGCTATAGATATTGCAGCATCACCAAAACCAGTTCTGTAAGGAAGATTCACGGCATCTGCAACCAGAACTTCATGCCCTCTATCTGAGCATATTTTGATCAAGGAAGGACTTATATCACATCCTATAAAAAAGCAATCACGATTCAAACCCAAGTATTTCCCATTGCCACATCCAGCATCCAGGACAAGAGATCCTGAAGGCAAAGATGACAAAAATGTGGCAACCTTTGGCCACTTGGCAAACCGGGTAGAACTGAAATGAGGAGCAATAGCATCATAAACATGATGGACATACTTCTTTTCAATCTCAGGAGTAGATTGTGCACTTACAGAAGAAGTGCTATGATTCTCACTGACTGATGAGGAATCCGTGATGTAGGGTTCCCCTCTGGGAGCAAGAGTGAACAAACCGGAAGCTACTTTAGAATTGATTTCTTTCATTGAACTAAATCCTGAGTAACATACACAACCAACTACTTCCCTAGGTTGATAGAGGAATCTACTTGTTTTTAGAGCATTATGAACCATCAACATGCAACAGTTTGCTAGAGATCACTCACCTGAATTAACTTAAAGGAAAATTTTGCAAATGATGTCTCTCATTTATGCATGAAATCCATTAACCAATAGCAATTCATTCATACACAAATATGAAACCCAAAACTAATATATGACCAAATGAAGTGAGAAGGGTTATACCCAGAATCACCAAAGGCTTAAAAGTCACAACTTTCGAAAGCTGAAAGGTGGGGAAGGAGAATATTACAGGCTAATCTGCTCAAAGGGCAAAGACGGAAAACCAAATATTTGCTTACCGGCTGGCTGCGATTGCGAAAAGAGAACAAAGGATTCAACTTTCTCATGAGATTACATTACATTCGGGAAGGATGAGATTTGGAAACAATCTCGAAAATTATGGGCTAAATTTAATCAGTGGGGGTGTGCCTAAGAGTCTTTGTTTGGCTGCTGAGAAAACGAGAGAAAGTATGGTTCAGAAATTGTTTTTTTTTTCCTCTGTGGGAAAGCTTGATGCTTGTTTGCATTGCAAGGGACTGGTAAAGACGGTTTCGGAGTGCACATCTCGAACTTAATTCGGTCCGGCTTACCATGTCTATTGTATTGGCCCAATTGAATTTAACATAATTTGAAGCATAAGCCCAATTCATTGGGTTGGAAAAGAATCAAGGCCCAATTCATCTCCACCGCGTGGATGGAGATTACCTTTGTAAGCGACCGAAAACACTCCGTTCCCTTAGCCATTTGGGCCAGCTCAGCTGGCACATCCGCAAGCCCCAAAAAGCATTGCACCTACTGGGCACGAGTTCAAACTTGCAGGGCCCGTGCCCCCTCCCCTTCCAACCAAAAATCGCCGCTCCCCCGACCAACCAAAATAGGGACTCCCTTTGTATATAAATCTGAAAATGTGATTTGTTTTTATGATATAATACATTGGAATTTCTCTTCTTTTTTTTTTTAATAAATGATGAATATGAAAAAGTGAAGTACAAAATGAAATTTTGTAATAAAAACTTGTATTTGATCTCAAGCACTGCATTGTGGTGTACACCCAAAAAAAAAAAAAAAACTGCATTGGGGTGTGCTTGATGTATTATGAATTTATCATGAATCCCACCTAGCAGCAGTCCAAATGGGCGAAAAAGTGTCGTTTTGCCAAGACCAGAAAGCTTTAGCCTAGGATTCTCGCTTACCATGAGTAATGGCTAATGAATTTGGTGACTTCTCTAGTACCTTAGCATTTTTGTGCATTTGGTACATTCTCTGTTTTTAGCCAATAGAAAGAAGACTAGTGTCCTTATATGGGTGCACCTTCAAAAACTTTGGAGAACATTAGAAAATCTCCATCAGAAATAGTTAATTACAAAACATATATATCTAAATATCTAATATCAAGTACAAGATGCCCTATCCACATATCGCTAGAAAACTCCATTACCAACCGGCAAAGCAGGTTCCATCATTAACAATGAATTGAAGCTCCAAAAGTTAGCCTTTTTCATAGGTTCTTGCTGCAATTTTCATTCAAAATTTAAGTCCAACATCCATCAACCATCAACAATAAATTTTCACATAGATTCACGCATTCATCGTTGAGGAAGAACACGCATCTCCGAATAGATGTCCAAATCGTGATTGACTTCGACCCCAAAATACTATATAGGTTTATCAATGGCCATTTGCAAAGAATGATGGCTTGGAATAATGCTGTAGATGCACCCAATTACGACCTCCACCATGCCATTCTTTGTTGATGTCTCTTGCCCCCGAAATAGTGTCGACAGCACTGATTTCGACGCTCTTTGTAAGTAGCTTATGGATGAAGTCCCTCATCTGAGACTTGTTGTCAAAGTGGTGTGAGGTCGCTGGGTCCCGGCGCTGGCACTGAAATAAGGAAGGGTCCCGGGGCGAGTGCTTCGTAGATCAGGATTGAAGGAGATGAGCCGAGGGATTTTTTCTTTAGGATTGGGTTTCTAATGTGCACCAAAGTTTTTGAAGGTGCACCCATACAAGGACACTAGTCTTTTTTCTATTGGCTAGAAACAAAAAATGTACCAAATGCACAAAAATACTAAGATACCAGAGAAGTCACCAATGAACTTACCATTTTCTATGTTTGATGAAGAAATGGTCTAGTGCACAATTTAATGCGATTTGTTAACAGTCATGTCAGTCACAACACATGTTATCGGATGGCCATTGAAACGAAGAGAGTGTTTGGCAAAATAAAAAAATCGGCTAATTAAGTATAATTGGGTTTAGTTTTTAATAATTATTGTTTAGTAATTATCTAAATATTTTAAAATTAATTTTTATTTTAATCAATTTTGATCTAAAGTTAGTTCTTAAAAAAATTAATTTTAAATTAATTTTATTTTGTCCTAATTAGTTTTTATTTTATATCTTCTCACTACTATTTTTTTTAATTCACACCAATTGTCAACCGTCACCATTTGTTGTCATTAGCAACCATCATTTTCCACCACCCGTCACTGGCTACCATTGTCGACCGCCATAGTCTATTAGATTGATTTTTTAATGACATAATCAAAAAGAAAGAGATACAAAATAATAATAATAATAATAATAATAATAAGAAGACAACGTATATTAAAGCTAATTTTTAAATTGTCGAACAAAACAATTTTTAATAAAAAATTAGTTTATTATTATACCGGTTAACATAATTAGTTCTACTTTATACCATATTAACTTGATTTTTGAAATTGCCAAACACCTCCTATTTCTTTTATATGATAAAATACTAGAAGCAAATATTAATGAGTTTGTGATCCTTTTGATTTTGATTCTTTACCTCACGCATTTTCAAAAGGAACTACAGAGAATTTAGTTCCTAAGCGAGTTTTTGTCAAACAAACTACAAGTAATCAATCATTTTGCTCTAGTACAAAATCATTTCTGAAATGTCTTTTTTTCAAAAAAAAAAAAAACACAAATTGCTACCAAAGAAAAGATGAACTGAAAAATGAAGTTAAAGATAATATAGGTGTCTTAATTAACATCACTCCTAACATCAATTAACTCATATGTAAAATTAGAAATGTTAAATCCTCTTTAAAAATCTTTCCAAATTAAAATTTTACTTATATTTATTGAATAGTTTTTAGATATTATATAAATTACTAACTCATGTTATGAGTGAGATTTTGATTTAGAAAAATCTATAGGTTGATTATTAGAAGATTATAACAGCACTTATGTAAAATCACTATACACGTGACAAAAAAGGCACTTTCCAATGAAAGAGGTAGGATGCGTTGCTTCGCGGAAACTCTAGGTGGTGACTATGAAAGTAAACGAATATAATGTGATGACATAAACCCTTATCCACCGAATCCAAAAAAGCAAGAGTCTCACTCAACCATTCTCCCTGGAACACTGAATGAATAGCCTATCTAGGTTCACTAATTGCTTGATCCCCAAGCCAATATTTAAAGCCACACACACACCAACCTAGCTACTTTCCAATATAAATATCCACCACCTTTTCTTGTTGCTTCTCACAAACTAACTTGCATAAGTGCCCACAAATACTTGCTTTGCTTTGCTCTGCTAGCAAGACATGTCGATGGCAGGGTTTGGTCTCGCTGAAACATACATGATGCGAAAGCTACATAAGGAAAAAAAGAATGAAGAAGAAGGAAGAGCCAAGACCAAGATGCAGCATATAACATGCACAACCACTACTTCCGATGCCAAAACGTCAATTGGATGTGGTTGCTTCTCGTCGAAGCAGGAGGGCTCGAAAAATGGTCATGTAACAGATTTCAACGCCAATCCTTGATAAGATCTATACCTCGGAGTCATATTCACGACATGGACCTAGGTGCTTCTGTATATATCTTCATTATGTAGAAAATGCTATTTTTAGCTTCTTCTCTTTTTCTTTTTTTTGTTTTCTTTTTTGAGTGATTTAGGTTGGTTCTAAATAATGATTGGTTGGCTATGGCTCCTCTTCTCTAGTGTTTATTTGTATAAATCACTATGCTTTCTATTTCTTTGTTAGGACTCAAGGTTGGAAATATAAAATGGAAGGAAAAAAAATTGGTTTCATTTAAATGAAGAGGAAAAATAAACTGATTATCTAAATGGGAATAATTTGTCTACACACATATCATAATTTGCTGAGGCCTCTATTGCGGAAATTCTTAGCCGTTGCTATGAATACAAGAAATTTAAATTAAACTGAGTGTTTATGCTTATAGGTAGAAAATTAAGTTGTGAACAAAATTTTTTTGCATTTAATATCTGTTGGTAAGTTTTTAATTGGCAGAATATTTCTTATTATTACTCGTCCTATTCTTATATTTGAGCATGTTCTCCACCCTTAAGCTTTCTCATTTATCCCCCCAACCCAACAAAAAAAAAATGAAAATGGCAACCTTGTTATACATATGCGGCATTGGCCCCAAGTTGCCAAATAATTTTGGTTTCATTTTTTTTTTTGTCCAAAATACTAAATTTCATTGATGATCAAATCCAATATACAATTGAAAGATTACAATAAGTCAATAACTCAAAGTCCACAGTTGAGAGACAAATACAACAGCTCTATACAACTATTAGCTACAGAGAAGTTAGAATATATTAAAACAAAGAAAAACAATCCATACCTAATTTAAAACAAACTTTTCCTAAGCCAAATAATCCAATTTAAAAATAAAGATATGCCCAAGTAATTTTGTCCTGCAGAAACTCTCTAAGTTTGCTCCTGTACTTTATCTTCCATTGTAACCTCAAATTGTATCATTTTAAACTTGCAAAAGATTTCACTTTTTTTTTTCTTTAACAGACAAGACATGCTAAATATGCAGATGCCACGAAGCAACAAAATAAGAAGTCTCAACATAAAGCAACGAAATAATTTTGGTGTCTGAAGTTTGCATCGGATACGCGTAGTTGGAGTTTTTGTCAATGACGATGAAGGAAAAGGACTTTTGGTCGGATTTTTTGGGTGAGAGAGAGGGGAAGGGGCTGGGGCCTGGAGCTCAAGAGGCTCGACCCCAAGCGCACTTACGCAGAGGCAGTCAGAATCGCCATCTCATCCAAGCCTCGAAGTGCAAGGCGTTTTTTTTTTGGGTCTTGAAGTTTTTGGTTTTTTGGTCGAACAAGGAAATTGTTTTGTACATTTTATTTTTCAGGTTGGACGATAAAGTTGGACATTCTACAGGCCAAGCCCAATTAGATGGAGTTTATTCTCTCTTAATAGACAAGAACGCTTATTGACCAAAACAAAGAACAATAAGGAGTCCAGACCAAAAAGTAAAAAAGGCACGGAGCAAGCTCTCTGAGGGGAAAAAAACAGTAAGCTCTATATCTAGTAGGAAAAAATGAATGCACGGTTTAATAATTTATATATTCTTCCAGATTAAAAAAAAATTATATACTCTTTGAAAAATAAATTTAAGTGTTTCCAACCTTGTACCATAGTTTACTGAACATGCCCTAAAATGCAACGCCACTTATTGTTTGTTATTATCTGAGTGCATTTTAATTTACATAATTAATTTTGCTAGCATGGAAGTTTATATCTTTTGTTTTGGTAAGAATGGAAGTCTATATCTAAACATATGCATATTTAAATTTGCCTTTTTATCCAGTGTAGCTGGATTAAATATGTAAAATTATAATTGTATTTATTTAAGCTTGAAAATTCTTTCTAGGGAAAGCCAGGTAGGTAAAGGATATAATTAAAAAATCTTCATTAATTCTTACACTAGGGAAATCTTATACGTTTTGCTTTCTAGATGTCAAATTGGACCAAGTATCGTGATTAATAAATGCGGAATGCTTACATAAAGACACATAAATCCTCTTCGAAGGGTATAAAAATTACATGATTATTTTAAACTGTTTCCTAAGTAATGATTATGATATATAGTACTAAACTGTTGTGTTAGTTTATATATAATCATGAAGTGCCCAACTTTATTTATTAGTATTGGCATTAAAGTTGAATTAAAGTGTTGATTGTCTCATGAAATTGACTTCCGGTGATGCTAATATGTCGCTTGTGAAGGGCAGGGGCCCATAAGATAATGTCTTATCCAACACCTAATAGTAACCTTAAATAAAGCTTTTCTTACAACAGATAATTCGTATCTTCTTTCCGGTGATCCTCACTCAAGTAAAGCCCTTTACACCTTTTCATTAAATGCTTCATCTTTCAGCATTAATTCAAACCTCCAAAAAGAAAACAAAGTACTACTACATACAAAGCCCCCAAGATAGAAGCGAGAGAGGCAGCGCTACCTGAGCACTTGTGTCATGCGTCCGTTGAGCCATCACGTGCACCATGCAAGTGATGGGATTGTCGTCACGTGATAAAGGGTATTGGCTTAGCTGTGTGACATGATCAATACTCTTCTGACTATAGAGTTGAAATTAAGGCTCCATCAAAACAAACCCATGTGCAAGGCCAACTAAATATATGACCCCCACAATCCCTATTCCGACTTTGAATTATTATATGGTATGCATAATTCACCACGTACACATAATCGATCAAGCATCATCGGTAATCGAAGTTGCATATATCTTTGGCTGAAGCCACTTGTCTACATGTCTCCAACAATGTATTCTTCAATGGATTTATTTATTTATTTTGTTTTCATCTGTTGAATTATTTACATATCTAAAATGATTTTGATTAGTTCCTGAATTGGTTCTTCTACTCATAATCTCATTTGTTTCAAGCTAACTGCATACCTAGACTTAAAATTAAAGTACCAATAGAAATTCCTAGGGCAACAACTGCGGAAATGCATAGACATATTCAGTAAACGTTGGCATCAGATAGAGTAAAGAATTGGTTATTACATTCTAGGACGTGCTACGACATGTGTTAATATTTGGTCTATGCAAAATGAAAGTCCCACGGAATTGGCTATCAACGAATAGTTTAAACAATGAACAAAAATTTAGATTTGAATAAATAGTAGCTGAAGGCCTGAGTTTTTAGGTTGCTAATAATTTGTTCCTTTTTTATAAGAGAAACAAAATTTTAGAGAGTTAAATTTTTTTTTCTCCATGAAGTATTTTTGGGCACCAAAAAATAAAAAAACGTGAAAAGAAATATTAGCAATGCTCATTTTTCTTGTTTGATACAACCATTGTCCATTACAAAGACTGATAGAGACAGCACCAAAATGACTTTTTGCTTCTCCTAATGGCTAATTCCCAAACCTTGCCATACATCAAGGAGGGATAAGAAGACCTTGTCTTTACCATATCCTAAACTACTCAGAAGCACTGGACAACGGGCAACATACCGAAACCAATTATGTAAGAGAATTTTAGGAATGTGAACATAATTAGAAAAAAACCCCTCAAGGCCTCAACTCATAGTTATCCTTATCAATGGTTAATTAAACAATAATTGAAGGGTAAATCTATAATCAGAGGCTTTGGCCGGTTGCTGAAGTTGATAGACCATCTAATCTCTTGCAGCTCCTCTTCACCTTACTTATTAATTGGTCATAACTCCATAATTTACAGCTAATTCACGCCACGCCAGCGCCTCATCATCATCCTTTGTTTTTTTTTTTAAAGGAAAAAGTCTAAACAAACCAAAACCAATAATACCCACAGGACACAGCACAAAAACAACAACAGTTACATTAAAACACCTCAAATCTGTCTCTCTTAACTTAAACCTCTCTCTCTCTCTCTCTCTCTCTCTCTCTCTTCCTACCTCAAGTGGGTCTTACTCTTACAACCTTGCTTCCAAAGATTCAATCTTTCTTGCTTCTTAAGCAGCCACAGATCTGCAGCTAAGGTAGTACCTACCCACCCAATAACCCCCACATTACCCTGCAATGCACCCCACACTATTTATTTATTATTAATTAAGAAAAATTAATTAAAAATACATAAATAAACTTGTATCCGGTAACTTTGACAAATCTTAGGTGTCACTGTGAAAGCTTTTAGTGGCATTAGCTGCTTGTTTTCCCACTGTGGTAATTTCTCTTTGGTAATGTTTTTGGTTTGAATTAGATATTGCATTTTCTTGTTGCTGCAAGTATCAATATCTATAACCAGGAAAATACAAACAAAAATGAAAATTGCTATTTTAGCTACACCATTTTCTTTTTCCTAGCTTTGTGTAAGCATTCGGTTTTAGGATTCTCTTTTTTGCTCTTTGCTTTTGTCAGTCCTTGGGTTCTGAGTTTCTTTTTATATATATATATATTTTTTTTGGTGGTTCGGTATTATAGTATATAGTGTTGCATTGTCTGAATCAGCATCTTTCTGGGGTCCTCCTCTTTTTTCCCATCTTCCACTTCTTCAAACTCTTCTCAAATTCGAAATCTTTCTGCTCGATCTGCCGATTTTCCCGGTGAAAGTTTCAAGCTTTCAAGCTTTTGTCTTACAGCAACGTATGAATGGCTATGGCATGTAAAATAAGGTTTTCTTTTTATCTTTTATATCTGGTTCTGCTCCCACCCCATTTTGTTTTTTAATTTTCTTATCTTCTGTTTCTTAAAATGGAGAAGAAGTGTTGGATTTAGTTGTTCCATTTCTTGTTTAGGCAAAAAGTGTTTCAGTTCAGATTCAAGGATGGGACTGACTTACACAATACCTTTTTTTTTTTCCTCTAAGTTTTCCTAAAAACTTTCACGCTAATCAAACGAATTGTCTCATGCTTTAGCTTGAAGATCTAGCATTTTTATTCTACTATTTTGGGTTGTCTTAATCTAACTTGAAGTTGGAAATCTTGGTTCAGTTCACAGTTGTAGGTTCTTAGTGCTAGAAGTTTCCTACGTATATGCAATTGTTGCCTCTGGCAGCTGGACCTTTTGAATTTACTGCTACTTGCAAATTACAGTAATACCAAAATAGCCTTCATAGTTATATCACTGGATTTCTTCCACCCAAAAATTTTGCTGGCTCATTGCTGTTATGAGGATGCTTTAGAAAAGACTAATGCATTGCTCAATTTGGACCTCTCTCCCTCTCTATTAGGTTCCAAAATGTTGTGCTGGCTCTGCCCTCCTGGTTCTGCATGTTTGCTGACTAAAACTTACGTTTAATTGGTCTAAGACATTTTAAGTAAGATAGTGCTTGTAATTCTGGATCAGTGAGTTCTAAATTGGTTTGGTTTTTCATTTAAATAGCTGAGTTGCTTGTAAAGTTTATTCAATGGAGCATGAAGTCATGGGAGTATAATTACTTAAATATTTGTGCCTAAGAGTGGATACATTTGAACATGGATATTCTTTGCTTCTCTCGCTTTCAGGTGATTACAATTACTTTTATTGCATCAGTGGCTGTCTTAGTAAACAATTAACTGGGTCTGGGAACTGAGAATGAAAGTGGAATCATCAAGTTATGCAGTTATGCATGTTAGGCATTATTAATTTTCTGAAAAATGTCAAGAGTTACTAAGTGGAAGGTAGAGAAGACAAAAGTAAAGGTTGTTTTCCGGCTCCAATTCCATGCTACACATGTAAGTTCCTCATCTAACAACTTTTCCTTTTATTCCTTAGGTTCTTAGTTTAAATTTCAGACAAGAAGATTTTTCTTTTGGTTGTTGGAAAGGGGAAAATAAATCTAATCCCTGTATATCTCTTTTTAAACTGGAGAACTCCACTCTGTCATTTTAACATGAACGGAGTGCATTGCAGAATTGGTCTGACTTGGCATTCAAAATGTGCAATTCGCAGAATATAATGAAAGTTCAGTTGCCATTATCTTATATTCTGCAGGTCTGTCATGCCAGTATGATCAATGATGGTTGGCACTCTCATATGTCATACTGATTTCTGTCTAGTATTCATGTATTTGACTGGGTGTTGATCATTGTTAATTTTGTCTTATTATTCTTTCATCTCAATTTAGTCTAATTCAAACGTACTAATATGATATTGCTTTGTCAATCTTATGTTCCAACCAATATGCATGGTCAAGATACCACAATCTGGATGGGATAAACTGTTTATCTCTTTCATCCCTGCTGACTCTGGGAAGGCTACATCAAAGACAACCAAAGCAAATGTGAGAAATGGAACCTGCAAGTGGGCAGATCCAATCTATGAAACAACAAGACTCCTCCAAGACATTAAAACACGACAATACGAGGAGAAGCTTTATAAACTTGTTGTGGGCATGGTAATGTTACACACACACACACACACACACACACACACACACACACACACACACACATATATATATGCTATGGCATTTATTAAAGTGTCAAGTGCGCAGCAGAATCCACATTAGACAAACCTAACCATAATGCATAAACCTTTATTATATCACCCACATCACCGTTGCATATTATATAAGCATATTTTTGGGTTGTATGATTAATCTAAGCTCTGAGATCTTCATTAAATTCTCTAATAGTGTGATACAATAATCAAAGATACTTTTGAATAATTTATTTTATTTAATACGTTTCTTATTCAAAATAATTAGATTTTTAATGGATTTTAATGTTGGGAATAAAATCTAACAAACACTATGGCCCATGTAAAGAATATAAAAACTTCACTAGTATTTCTATAATTTGAGTTTTATGATTTTTACTGACAAGATATGCTTTCCATTGTTGCTTGCTATCATCAGAAATACCTAAGCATTGTCTGTGTTTTCCATCAAGAGTAATCTTGTGGCCATTAGTCTGGTTAGAACTGTACTAACTTTGTTTTTGGACTAACCACTTCAGGGATCTTCACGATCTAGCATCCTTGGTGAGACCAATATTAATCTGGCTGATTTTGTTGATGCCTTGAAGCCTACGTCTATTGCGCTGCCTCTTAACGGCAGCGAGCCTGGAACCACACTACATGTGAGGATCTTTGAATTTCATATTTCTCTGATGTAATTTTCTTTTGTGTTTATTAGGTTTTTGGTTATGCACTTGCATGGTTATGTTGCAGTACAATCTAATAGTTTATGCATTTCTAGATGGCAATGGCATACCACTCTTGCATATTTGTTGAGAGTTCTTCAGTTGCTATAGAAATTACTGGTATCACATTTAATGTTGTGTTTCTCTTCTTGTTTGAAGCCAGGTCACCGTACAGCTACTCACTTCCAAAACTGGTTTCAGGTAACAGATTATGAGTTATGACATTTAAGGATGTAACTTAGCTGAAAATAATATACTTATTTGACATGAATATCACTTTCAGAGAATTTGAGCAGCAGAGGGAACTCACAGAGAAAGGTCTACGGACAACCTCTGACCAAGGTTCTCATGATGAATCTGCTGATAGCAAAGACTCATCTCCTGACCAGAATGTCAATAATCATATAAATAAGGTTTCTTACTTCTTCTCCATTGCAAGTATTACTCCGAATATGTTCTCCACAAGATTTATAACCCTTGATTGCTCTAAGAATTTATGCTTTAAAAAAATACTAACCAGTAGTGACATCTTCATATGTACTCCAAAAAATACTCTTATTGTATTTTCTGTACCTATGTTCCTGATATTTACTGTTTAGATATAAAACTATTCAATTGAAATACTGTTCTGTTAGGATTTCTTCTATCAAAAGCATGTTTAAGAAATTGTTAATACATTGGATTAATCAGACACATCTTGGAGACAAAATCATGTTATACAACTCTCATCTTTCCTGGTCTTACTTTAGATGAAAGATGTTATTTCTAGAGATTATGAGTCTGGTTGTTCCCTGTCCATCTGACACTCAATTGTGTGGAATTTCTTATTTGTTATATATATTCAAATCCTGTTTATCTGTTTTTTTGGTTCTTCTTGTTAGTTCATGCTATCCATTGGTTGGAAGAAGATTAACAAATTTTTTGACACTTGACAAGGGCCTAATGGATTCTATTTAAAGTCTTAATCGCATCCCATTAGCAGTTATGTTATTGGTGATGAAATATAATTTTTCTTTGAAAAAATGAAGAGTTCTATTTGTTGGATTGGTTCACTGCTTAAAATTAAGTTTTTTTTCCCCATTTTCTTCTCCTTTATTTATTTCATGAAATCAGGTCAATTCAAGAGCAAAATTGAAAAGAGAATCTAAAGATCTCCCCCGAATTTCTTCTCTCGGAGGTGAATCAGGGGTAAATGAAGAGTATGCAGACTTGGCTGCTGGATTTGATGGCTCTTCTACTACTTCAGAAAGCATATATACTGAGAAGCATGATATCTGCAGTACACATGAAGTGGACAGCCTTAAAAGCACAATCTCTGGTGATTTAGGTGGACAATCCCTCAGTCAAAATCCTCAGCCAGAAAAAGGAGATGCTCCTGACAATCAGCTCCCATTACAGGGCAGCAATTGGGTCCATGGTTGGAGCATAGACTATTCAGCTGCCAATAATTTGGCTGCTGCTTCAGAAGTTAATAGCAGTAGTCTTAAAGGAAATTTAGAAACAGTTGAGTCATCTATTCTTGATCTGAAAATAAAGGTGAGCTCTTTGCAAAATCATGCCGATGAAATAGGTGTTGAAACACAAAAATTTTCCAAGCAACTTGCTGCTGAGATTTCCTCGGGAGAAGAGTTAGCAAACGAGGTTGCTGTACTAAAATCAGAGTGCTCAAAGTTTAAAGATGAATTTGAGCAGCTCAAAAGTTCCAAGTTAAGCTTATCATATACTATCAGAGAAACTACTGAGACACATCAGGATAAGTTATTTCAAAAGTTACCGCTTAAATGGCTGAAGGGGCTTTTGCTTATGGAAGATAAGGTAAGAGTTATTCAGAAGTTGTCTATGGGATTTCCTGAAAGGGATTTTAGGTTCCTAAACTTGGAGTTGGAATCACTGCTTGAGATTTTGCAGCATCTCAAACAAGAATCTGGAGAGCCAACTTCAGGGACTGATGTTGCTAATGAAAGCGAGAAGAAAAAGGATTTACAAAAAGGTGAACAATATTTAACAGATATTGGGTCTGATATAGGTTTATTTCAATCTGAAGGCATGGCTCATTATCTTACTGTACCTGGCCTTGTGTCCCATGAGTCTGATTCTGTAGATCCAGCCATTGCTATGAAAGGAAAAATTTTTGAACTTCTAAGAGAGCTAGATGAGTCCAAAACTGAAAGGGAAAGCCTTGTTAGGAAAATGGAACAGATGGAGTGCTACTATGAAGCTCTTATTCAGGAACTTGAGCAGAATCAAAGGCAGATGATGGCTGAGTTGCAGAACCTCAGGAATGAACATTCTACTTGCCTGTACACAATTTCTGCTAGTAAGTCTGAGATGGAGAGAATGCACCAGAGCATGAATGAGCAGATAATGAAATTTTCTGAAGACAAGCGCATTTTGGAGTCTCTCAACAATGAGTTTGAAAAAAGGGTGATTTCTGCAGAAGCAGCCCTCAAAAGGGCTAGATTAAACTATTCTATAGCTGTTGGTCAATTACAAAAAGATCTCGAATTGCTTTCTTGCCAGGTTCTTTCTATGCATGAGACAAATGAGAATCTTATAAAGCAAACCTTTTCTGATTCTCCGCTTCCAAGTACTGATGGTGGCCCAGAACCAGTGAAATATCCAAAAAATTCAGAAGGCCATATCTCCAATCAATTACTACGTCAAAATCAGAGTTCTTCCTTAAATAGACAACATTTTGGTGAAGACATTTTGCTAAGCGATTTGAAAAGATCACTTCAGTTGCAAGAAGGGTTATACAAACAGGTTGAAGAAGAAATCTGCCAGATGCATTTTGTAAATATATACTCAGATGTTTTTTCAAAGGCTCTGCAAGAAACACTGCTTGAAGCAAGTTGTGACATTCGGCTCCTGAAAGAGGAAATTGTTCAACTCTCTCAGCAGCTGCAGCTCACAAATGAATCCAATGAGTTACTGGTGCTGAGGCTGCAGAATGCTATGAATGATATCCTTTCACTAAATGAGTACAAGGAGATTTGCACAGCCAAAAGCAATGATATTGCTCACCAGAACCAAGTTTTACAAGCAAATTTAAATGATCTTTCTCATGAAAACAATCTTCTTACTCAGAAAATTAATGAGTTGGAAGTTCTTCTGACAGAGTATAGAAGTTATGAGGGCAAATACAGGGCATGCACTGCAGAAAACTCAGAGCTAAGGAGTATGTTGAAAAAAGAGAGCCTAGAAAATGGTCATCTTCGTGAAGAAATATCCATTTTGCAGGGAGAGTTAAAAGCTATCAGAAATAAATTTGATGATCTGGCTTCTTTGAAAGATAATCTGCAGAATAATGTCAGCTTTTTGTCTAACAAGTTGCAGAAATTGCTGGCATCATATGGCGATAGATATAGTGAACTTTCTCTTTGTAGTACATCTGCTTGTTTGGATTCAGACTGTAAAGAGTTAGAAGTTCTCTTATTGCAGCTAGAAGAGCTACAACAGAGAACTTTTGATAGGATCCTGCTACACGTTGAAGAAAAGAAAGTTTTAGAAAATGAAAATCAGATGACTCAGGTATCTTTAAATACAGCAAAATCAGATGTTCTAGTCATGAAACAGAAGTATGAGCATGATTTAAAAGAGATGGTAAGTAAAATAACTGTGTCTAGTGCCGTATTGCAGAAGCTTCAGTTAGATTTTGAGGTGATTGTTGGCAGGATCAATGCTGGTTTTGAATCTGAAGAAATTTACTCTCAGCATCACAAAGAATTTTTGTCCGGTCTTGATCATTTGGAAGCTGAGCTGCAACAACTTAATTCCAGAAATCAGGAGCTTGCTCAAGAAATTTTAAAGCTAGATACGTTAACTGGTGACCTTGAAATGTCTAAGCTCACCTTAACAGCAATCACAGAGGAAAAGAAAGCTTTGGAGTTGTCTTTACAAGACAAAACAGAAGAATCTGCCAAGATTTCATCTGAGCTTAATCTTTTGAAAGCAAGCTTGCATTCACTGCACAATGAGTTGCACACTGAGAGAACCTTCAGAGAAAAATTGGAGAAAGCAGTTACAGATCTGACCACAGAATTGAATGAGAAGCAATGCCAGCTGCAGGATTCTGATATGAACACACAAGAACTGCTCCGTCTTAAGCAACTGGTCTCAGACTTAGAATTTGAGAAATCAAGAATTTCAGATCTTCTACAGAAATCTGAGGAACGCCTTACAGATGCTTTAAAAGAATCTTCTTCTATTACTTGTCTGGAAACTCACTTTTCTGAACTGCATGAATTTTCAATAGCTACAGATGTTGTTATGACTTTTATCAGAGCTCAGTTGGAGGGTCATGTAGTGGAGCTTGTTGAGAAACTACATTCCACTTGCCGGCAACTGGACGTGCTTCACAAGAAGAATCTTGATGTGGAATCTGAGCTGAATGGCTGTCTTTGCAGAGAACTGACTTACATTGAAGAAAATAAAAGATTGTTGACAAGTCTCGACTCCCTGAAATCCAAGTTAGAGGCCTCTTCTGCTCAAAATAGATCATTAATTGATCAAAATAATGCAATGATATCAGAGCTTAAGGAGCACAGGAGTAGAGCAGAGAATGTCAGCAATACTTCTTATATACGTGAAAGCCAGTGTGTTCTTGAGGTTGCAAGGCTGGAGCACTTGCTGGAATGTTGTAGCAGAGATGGTGAAGAACTCTTTTTGTCCAAGGAAGAAGCTGAACTCAAAGGTTTAGTTCTCCAGGCCAAACTGGATGAACTGGAAATTGCTATGACTTCATTAAAACAATCTGAAGGTGAGCTGATAAGGCTGCAAAACCAATGTAATGAGCTTTCCAAGAGGCTTTCTGAGCAGGTTCTCAAGACAGAGGAATTCAAAAATTTGTCTATTCATTTGAAGGAGCTGAAAGACAAGGCTGAAGCTGAGTGTCTTAATGCTTGTGAAAGAAGAGGACACGAAGGACAAGGACCACCGGTTGCTATGCAGGAGTCCTTGAGAATTGCATTTATCAAAGAACAATATGAGACAAAATTGCAAGAACTGAAACAGCAACTCTCTTTGTCGAAAAAGCATAGTGAGGAAATGTTGTGGAAACTACAAGATGCAATTGATGAAACCGAGAACAGGAAAAAGTCTGAAGCTTCCCACATAAAACTTAATGAAGAGCTCGGAACAAAGATCTTGGAATTGGAAGCTGAGCTACAGGCTGTACTTTCTGACAAACGAAATTTGTCAAATGCTTTTGACCTGGTAAAGGTTGAAAAAGAATGCTCGTTGATAACCCTTGAATGCTGTAAGCAGGAAAAGCAAGAGCTTGAAGCTTCTCTTCTGAAATGCAACGAGGAGAGGTCCAAAATTGAAGTAGAGCTTACCTTGGCAAAGGAATTAATTGAGACTGTGAGATCTGATGCAAATGTTCGGAATGAGGGGGGCCGCAACAACTCTTCTTCATTGAATCCTAAGGAAAAATCTCATCACGCAGCTTGCAGTCAAGAGCCAGAGAGTACAAATTTAGTCACAAATATGCAACCCGAGGTAACTGACTTAATTAGTACTTTTGGAAAACATCTTTAATTGTCACTTCATAAAAGAAAAAATCTCCTTGTTTCTTGGATGATATATTGATACAGTAATAAACAAATTATTTTGGTTACTGAAAAATTATGGTTGCCCAAATTTCTAAGAATTACAGTAATCTTTGTTGCATATCAAGGTCCAGAAAGATATCTTATTTAAGAAGGGTCTCTTTATTTTACTTGGTGAATTATTCTCTCAAGCTTTCTATGATTCTTGGTCTACTGCTTTTGTATAATTTGGTGATACAATCTTATTATCACAAGTTCAGTCCTATATCAAGTTATACGAGTTTTTTGGGCTGTTTATCATTGTTGGAGGTTGAAACTTATTAAAGTTACCCACACAGTTTATTAAATATCATATTACATATAAAGATTTTGGAATACATTCTGCATGGTTGCATTTGCTGGCTAGAGCAGAATCTAACTATACTTACATGCAAGGCCTTCTCACCCTAGTTTGTCCTCTTCTTTCAGTTAGTGATTCTAGAAAAGTTTGTTGCCATAAATAATTTATCACAAATAAGAATCATCCAACAAAATGATAATTATTGTTCAAAATTATTTATACCAATTAAATGCCAATTTATGGGAATTTTGTACGTCAAAACCAAAAATTTTTCAAGCTGTTTGTAAAGCTTTCATAAGAAGTTAAGAACCCTCGTATCATGTTATCATGAATCGAGCATATTGTTATTTATCCATGATATTTAATAAAATATAGCCGGAATTCCTCTGTTGAGCATCTTAAATGGCTATAATAGAAGTCTGACATTTTCAATATATTGCATTTGCAATGTATTCCTTTCTTCATCTGTCTTTACTATGAGTAGTAAGCCTTAAAAATTTATTTGCATCATCGTTTGATAGGATCCTCTTGCACTTAAAGTTACAAATGGATGCCAAACTCTTGGAACTGAAGACGACTTGCAACAAAATGAAGAAAAGAAGCACGTGGGCTTAATTGAAAGTTTGAAATCTAGCATGGACAACCTGAATAAGGAGGTAATTTTTTAGGTGTCATTATATGTAACTTTTTCATCGATTCTAGTTTCCGTTACTCTTTCTTTATTCCTCCATACTCATAAATGTAGTACTTTCCTTGTGTAATAAGATAGCGTTGCATTTTCCTTGTCCTTGCGTTGCTACTTTTATAGTTGTCTGATGCCAATGTGATCTAAGTTGTGTCTTCTAATTGCAGTTGGAAAAGATGAAAAATGAGAATCTACTTCCACCAGAAGATGGTCATAGCCATGAACCAAGTTTTCCCAGTCTGCAAAGAGAATTGGTGCAGCTACATGAGGTAAATGATTCTTGTTTTGCATTGATTGCTATGAAACATGTCTTTGTCCAGATTCTTATTAATTTTATACTTTGCTCAGGCCAATCAAGAATTGGGAAACATATTCCCTGTGTTCAATGAAATTTCTGCCAGTGGTAATGCATT
This sequence comes from Pterocarpus macrocarpus, assembly GCA_031439585.1. Lineage (NCBI taxonomy): Eukaryota > Viridiplantae > Streptophyta > Magnoliopsida > Fabales > Fabaceae > Pterocarpus > Pterocarpus macrocarpus. Next base: position 11,582,571 of record CM062519.1, read on the forward strand.
AGAAAGGGTTCTTGCTTTGGAGATTGAGCTTGCTGAAACATTGCAGGCCAAGAAGAAATCAAGCATCCAATTTCAGAGGTACACCATTCTTTGGAGCAATAATGAGATTTTAAATACAGTTGCTAGTTTGGAAGGACTTCTTAAAATTCCTATTTTCTTTGTTCACTCAACTAAAATGTGATCACCAATCGCACATAATCAATTACTACGGGAGACAAGTATCTTTAATTAGGATCCCATCTTAGTTAGATTACACTTAATGTAACATACGGATCAATGTGGTATATTATGATTTAACTTAATGGATAAGGATAAAACCTTAGACATGACAAATATATATTTACAATCTTGAATGTTTCTTGCCTACTATCAAATTTTTACATTGAGACAATGCTATCCTTATTTTCTTGTGCACAGAAGTGCAGCACTTGTTTGCTAGTGGGAAAATGTGACGTTAGAATTTCTATCATAGTTGATTTTCTGGCATGCATGAGCATCTAATGAAACATTTCATTGAGACTATTCAACCACAAAGTTTTGAGACATGTTTTTCTCCCATGTTCCAGTTCTTTCTTGAAACAACACAGTGATGAAGAAGCAGTATTCAGAAGCTTCAGGGACATCAATGAGCTAATTAAAGACATGTTGGAAGTAAAGGCTAGACATTCTGCCGTGGAAACAGAACTGAAAGAGATGCATGAACGTTACTCTCAACTAAGTCTTCAATTTGCAGAAGTTGAAGGTGAGAGACAAAAGCTCATGATGACTCTTAAGAATACAAGAGCATCCAAGAAGGCTCCAAACTCACCAGCCTCCTTAGGGGACCATTCCTTGTAGCCAAAGTGAGGCATCATTTTTTTTCACCCCCTTGCACAGGCTAATAATTCATGCATACTTGGTTAAGATATTAGTGGTCCCATCATGTTACTTATTACATAGATTATGCTTATATAAGGGGCCCCATCAGCTATAGCCAGAGTTATATATATTTTTGCAAGGGTTGGTATGGTATTACATGATTTTCAAAGTTGAGAAGCAGATAATAATTTGTGTAAATAAAATAGTGTTTGTCCTTGGCTCTTAGAATCCTAGTATATATTGTTGTAACATCTTTTGCCCGAGCCCTTCGGTGCTGTAATTGTTTTTCTGTACAGGAACAATATCTTACAAGATTGTTTCTATTTAAAAAAAATTGCGAAGACTGTAGCTTCTCTTCCCTTCAATTATGATATCCAACTGACGTATCATACGACAGTCACTTCAATGTAGTGGATTACGCCTTTGTCCATTTATAATTTTATTTATTATTAGTTAATAATAGTTAATTTATTTTAAAATTATTAAGGTATGATTTATATAATAAGAAATAAATAATTTAATTTCATAATTTGTAATTTGTTTATATATTTATGTGTAAATATTTAATGATATATGATAAAACAAAAAAAATTAATTTTAAAATTTTGATTAAAATAGTTATTCCTTAAAATCAGAAATAGTAATTTTTACAATTTATTTTTCTTATATGTATTTATTTTGTCTTGACTTTCATATATGTCAATTAAAATTATTACTTGTACAACTGAAGTCAAATAAAAATTTACAGCACAAGCATAACGTTGAATTTTGAAATAATCATTTTTAATGTAAAACATTGAATAGTGTAATAATGAATCAATTAGTTATATTTAAAAGTAATTTTTTATTATTTTATATGCTGTACTTGTCATCCTTCTAATTTTTATTTAATGAATAATATCATATATTTTAAATATTGTACCATATCTTTTGTAGAAACAAATTATTACATAAATTTCAAAATTAAGTTCTAATGGATAAATTTAGAAATAAGTTTGCATTTTCTCTTTTTATTAAAACTGTATGCAAACATTCACTTTTTTCATTAAATCGCACTCATCGTTCTCTCTTTTCGTTAAATAGGTAAGACATTAAATGATTTAAATACCTATAATCTTTGATTATTCAAACTCATAATTATTTTTGTCCAAAATATAAACGAAGATAATGTTAAGCTTTTCCAGTGAAAAAAAAAATGGTGAGAGCGTTAGCAGTATCTGGCGGTCGAATGCAGATAATATGTCACTTGGTCCCATCCATCACATGATTATTTTCGTATTGTTGGTATGAAAGTATGCAAGCGCTTAGCAGCTATGAACCAACCACGCCTTTAAGATATGAATAATATTATTTATATTTATTTTAAAAATTTATAGTAGATACATAATAATAAAAAACTATGTAAGGTAATAAGTTAATCATCTTTTACTTTTTCAACACTCTTCAATTTATATCTCTCTCTTTTATTATATATTTACAATAAATCCCTAAAATAAGAACAAATAATATTTTTCTTAAGATATTAATGTTCGCTGTTTCAATTATAGTGGATGTCTGATACTTCAAGGCAATAATAAGGGTGTATAGGATCAACGCGGAAAATGTTTTCGAATCTCAAATACGGGAAAATAGACAGTTTTCATTGCTTACGCTTCTTCAGGAGATGCAAACAAAATCTATAAGCAAATAAAATGTGTAGTATAACATGAAAAACGTGTATAAAACTAAATGGGAAATTGAAAAGAGGCTATAAAATGGCTGAATTGTCAGCCACAAGTTCCTGATTCCAGGATAAATCCCAATCTACCTTACTGATATTTTGCCTAACTTTTGACTAGCAACAAGCATACCACTGTGGAAAATAGTTACTATTGGGACTCGTTCATCCCAGATAAAAATATCAATAGGTAAATACAAACTATTAGAGCACTCCTCATTTTGCTAACACCTTACTCAAAATACAAACGGATTCAATCCCTCAATCCTATGAGGCTAACTCACAGTGTTGATATATCTTTCTAACAATCAATCTAAAAATCCTTCCCCTAATTCAAAATTCCACTCACAATAGAATGAATTATAATTTGCACAATATTCAAGAACTATTTAATATATGTAAGTGAAATTTTGAATTAGGAGAATATTTAGGTACACCAATTAGGAGAATTTAACATTTCTCGGCTAATTCATGTATGTAACTTCCAACAAACCGACACCTTCAAAGGTTGTCAGATTCGTTGGTTAATATCAAGCTAGATGTCAATAACTTGGCAACTTACAAGTTCAGCCTTCCCAAAATCCTTGCTGGCAACTACCTTCCAAACAACTGTATCTGATTCAGCACCCGTTTCATGCAAGGGACTGTGTGATAGAGCCGAGGCTGATGGTGAAGAGTCCCAATTGTTGCGCAGATCAGCCTGCAGAACAGCAATATCATGATTGGCATCTTTTGTAATGACATGAAGCTTTCCATGGAAACCAGCAAGTAAATAGGGGGAATCTGAATTAACTGAATCATATATGGGGACTTTTCCAATAACTACTTTCCAAGCATCTTCTCCTTGATCATATACCTTGATCCTTCCACTATCTGTAGAATTAGAAGGATCAAAAGCATATAATTCACCATCCACTACGACACTCAACTTTGAACCTGCCTGCCTTGCAGGCCAACCCTCACCCATCCCAGTTGGCATTTCTATCCATGAGTTTGTCTCAGGATCATAGATTTCACCCCCAACATCAACAAAAAATGGCCATGAATACAGACTTTGTGGAACAAACAACCTTCCCATGTATGAGGTCAATCCGGTCGCGATAGGCTTTAACATGTCAGCCCAAAAAACTGTCGGCATGACTTGAGCTTTAGAGAATGGCATACTAGGCACATGTGACCATGTATCTGTAGATGGGTCAAACACTTCAGCAGACTGAAGAGGAATTAGTCCACCTTGACCTTGGCTAACCCCTCCAACAACATAAAGCTTGTTGTTTAAAATGCCTGTCTTACAATATGCCCTACCTGTAGACATAGGAGTCACCTTTCTCCACGTATTTTGTATTGGATCGAATCGCCACACGCATCTCATAGTTGAAGCTTTAGAGAATCCGCCTAGAACATAGAGACATCCATCAACAGCTCCAATAGCACAACCGCAGAAGGGCATTTCATCAAATGCATCCTTTTGTCCAAGAAGGCCTCTAATAACTTCAGCAATTCTGATACTCTCCACCATGCTCCACATCCAAATCCTAGAAGAACCCTTTCTAGATTCTTCTTCATCAACAATTTTAGGCATAGTAGGCAGTCTCTGCCATATCTGAGAACGAGGATCCACAGCATGCCACTGTTGTTTATTATCTCCAACCTTGATCAACAGATACAGCCACTCTTCAGTTGCCCCAAGTTCTTTTCTTACTTTATATAGTTCCGAACTCGTGATAGTTGCCTTCCACTTCCTTGACACCAGCCTTACATTGAAGTAACAAATTCTTGGAAGTCTAGCAATAATCTGAAGTGATAACTCATCAGGGAGATTAGGAATTAGTCTTGGACTCTCTTCTTCAAATGCAGATGACATTTTTTGCCTCTTGCACGTCGCATTCAGAGATACTTCATTCTGCTCTCTTTGATCATATTTGGTATTCGCAGCACTAAAAACCGAACCCATATCTGCATTACCAAGAGAGGAAATTTGAATTCTCAAAGCTAAAGGCTTTGTAAGTATCAAATGATTCCTATCTATCCATTGGCAAATAAAATGTGCCAGAACAACCATATAAGCAGGCAACAACCCATGACTGACAATAACAAAATTAGAGAACAATGCAACTCCAAACAGTCCCTCCGGAAGTCCAGAGACATTTTCAAGAAGGCATCATAAATTTGATAAATTAAAAAGAAAAGTGTCCCGCATGACACCTTCACTCCTCAAATGGAAGAAAGCATATACAATCAATTAACAATAAAACTTGCAAGATCTTCTCAAGCAGTTGACAGAAACAAGAAGAAAAAGTACTAAATAATTCATGAAATCAGATGATACAGATCCTAGACGACCCAGAGCTGAAGTATAACCGAAAGAAACACCCAAACAATAATATTTCAAAATCAGAAGTTCAGCTTCAAACTAGTTGTACAAAAGACAGATCACACACATCACAAGCAGCACTTACATTAATGTACTATTTCCTTCCCCTGATCCACCATTTCTCCAAGCACAGACTCAGATGAACACCACCAGTTAATGAAAGAAGAAATTCATCCATGTTCAGATAGATACACAGCCACAAAAATTTTGAAATGATCCACATTGAAATTGGAATGAACAATAAAATTAGAATGATAAATTCAAGAACCAAAATTATTATTAAAAAAAGGGCGAAAGAAAGGAAACCCAGGAAGCAGGAATCTAAGACAAATAAATATTCACAGTGAAATAACTTTAAAAAAAAAAAAACAAACAGTGATTCAGAGATGAGATAAGCTCAACATGATAATTTAAGAAAAGGAGAAGGGAAACAAAAGTAATAGTACCTGGTAAAGAAAAGGATTATCAAAGGATCAAATGGAGAAGAGAAGAATGATGAAAACGTAAAACCGTGGGAAATTAATGGGCATCGCATTCGCACATAGGATCACGTCATGTACAGTACAACAAAGTCGCTGCGTCTAAAGTTGAAAGTTGAAGGTTGAAGAAGCTCTTCCTCGTCCACTGATGACACCTAACACGTGGCTCTGTGGCTTCAACTGAAGTTTCCACGTATTAATACTTGCTTTGCGGTGAAATTTCGAACCTACTAATACTATGAACATGACGATGCTCACTTTGTCACTTAGATTTTTTTTCATTTTTATGACATTAGATGTTCCAACCACTGCTTCCTGTTGTGTTGGGTTGGGGCTTGGAAGACCAATGCCATTACTATTTACAACTTAGGAAAAGCATGTATATGCATATTTGAAGGTAACTTTTCCAATAGATATTTTGTTCATGACTTTAGTTTGATCATTAATTTTAATGTTATTATGAGCCCTTGGACTCGGGGGTAAGTCTTATCCTAAATATGACAAGTTTCTCGTCAATTTAAATTTTATATATTCTAGATATAGATTATGACTCTTGAGTATTCCATACCTTCATCCACCAACCCATTCTCTGTCTTCATCCGTCCACTCTATCATTCACGCTACACTGGGTTAAATTAGTTTATTATTATCATTTTTCAAATCACCGATATTTAAATTTTATTCAAATCTAATTTAATTCAAATTGAATTAATTTATTATAAGATAAATTGTCACTAATTTTTTATTACAAATAATTTAATTTTATAAATTTAATTTTATTTATATATAAAAATAAACATTAAAAATAAATACTATAAAAGAGACACAAATATTTATATATATTTATTTTTATATCTCTCTTTAAAATATTTATTTTTACTCTCTCTTTTTAATATATAAATAATATTACTAATATTGTATTTGTCTTGTCAAGGTTGGTGCCAAGGACTGCCTGCTGATGGTGAACCAGCCCACAGATTTCCTCGGCAATTTTGCTTCTAGATGATTAGAATTTCTCTTGTTAGGAAGGGGAGTATTGTTTTTTACCCTTATTTTTCAAATGTTCCCAAAATATCATTAATCATGTAATTTGTTTTTTCTTTTCTCCCCCTTTTTTGGGTATTTTCAATTCATGAACGTGTCTCTTTCAACGCTACCGCCAAACGAATTTTATACTTTTGTCAATTATATTATATTTAATTTGTGCATTTATTTTTCTTGTTAATGAATGTCATTTTGATCTTGTTTATGGGTGGCCATTACATCGGATAAGCTTTAAACCTACTGAAAAATTTTTCTGAAGGAATTTATTGGAGTCCAATTGTTTTATGCCTGAATTGACCGGGCAAATACATTACAATGTGACGGAGACTCCAATCTGCAATGAAAGGAATTTTTAGATAAATTAAGTATATAAAACCATTACATAGTTTGTATAAAATTATAAGTTTAAACCTTATTAATATTAAAATGGTGGTTCACTTTAGAGTTTGTAAGTTTTTTTTTTTTTTTAAGAGATTGTGAGAAATTTATGAGGATAAAATATGTAAAAGAAAATACTTTTAAATTTAACTTAATTTTAAAGTAAGAAAATAAAAATATTTGTCATTGAAGTTCTTTAATAAATTATTATTAGAATTACTTTATTAATTTAAGAGTGAATATATTTTTATTTTCTATATTTTAGGTAGCATTTGACCTATTGCCTAGCAAAATTACTAGCAATTCAGATTATCACCTTTTAAATTATTGGTAATATTATAATACAGTATTTGGTATGCACAAATAATTTAACTGGCAATTTATATTATTTTGTTTAATATATAAAAAAATTACAAAGTAATATATTTTTATAATATTAATAATATTAGTAATAACTTTTATTAATTATTATTATTATTATTGTTGTTGTTTAATAATAATAGGGTTTAGGATTACGACAACTGTGGTAACTCACATAAATATCCCCTATAAGGACAATTCATATGATCACTTTGAAAGTAATATGAATTACCTTGAAAAATTAGATTGCCAATCACGTGATTCAACCAAACAAGATAATGTGGGGGCTCAGATAATTTAAAGTTACATTATCAATAATCTGGATATATTACCTCATCAAAATATCTAAGTGAATATACATTTCTAGTATATTTAGGTAATTTAGTGAATATATACATAAGTATCATCAAAATTCATTAATGATCATAATCATAATTTTGTTGATATTTATGTCACTTTTTAAATTTTGGTATATCAACAGTATTGAAATTTGCACTTATAACTTCATGTATAAAGCTAAATCTCTTATTACTATCTCACTTTTAATGGCTTTGTCACGTTTTGTGTTCAAGACAGGATATGTTATCTTTTTGGTATTTTTTTTATAGTTACATGTGATTATTTAATAAACATAAATTCACAAGTAGGCTATTATATGTTTCGATAAAAGATTTTAGAAAAAAAAAAAGAATAATTAATTTTTATTTTTAAAATAAACGAACAATAAGATGTTTTAAAAATAAATAAAGAATAATAAAAATATTTTATGACAATTTATTATTTTAATTATTTTATTTTAAAAAATTTGATTAAAAATTTTCAATTAAAACTGAACAAAATCCTTCCGGGAAATTTTTTTTAGTGTTAGCCAAAAAAAAAAAACTATATTTATTTCATTCATAATTCAACACTTAAACTTTATAAACTATTATTATTATTTTTCAATTACACTACATTTTAAATTTAATTGCTGAGATTTTTTTTTTTTGGTGAATGTAAATTACCACTTTTTTTCTTTCTTTAACAAGAATTTCTTTTTTTCATTTTCCTTCCAAAATCTTCGAGGTCAAACATACAAATCTCTAGTAAAATTCCAGAACAACATCGTTCCAATGTCAGATTAACAGAGAGGAGCTTTTGCATCGGTTACATTCAACATGAATGTTAGATGACCATTGAAATATCCCAGAAAACTGTTCAAAAAAATCAAAAACCACACTACAACTACCCAGTTATTACTATCTCTTATTCCCTGCACCTCTGGCATCCCTGCCTCTCTTTCTCTCTTTGTCTGTCTCTGTTGCTGCACAAGGCAAGACAAGACAAGAAGGGCTCACATGACAGAAGTGATGGGCCGAAGAGGGGCCGAAGCAGAATCAGGCCGGCCCATGAACCCATTAGCATCTCCAAGTCCAGCACCCTTGCCTGTCCACAATGAATCCGAATCCTGAACCAACCCACCCCCACCTGCGCCACATGCAGCACGCTCACGAAAATCCCAACATAGCTTACCCTCCTCCTTCTCCCAGACATTACAACCCTCCTTCACCAACTCTTCCTCATCCTCAAACTCGTCAAAACCACCCTTTTCTTCTTCTTCTTGGTTAAATTCAAGATTTTCCAGCTCCACCCCTTCTTCCTCCTCCTCCTCGTTCATGGGGTACCCACACTCTTCACAGTACTCGGTTTCGTCATCATCATCTTCATATTCTGGGACGAGCCTCATGGTGACCCTCCCATTCTCTCGATGAGCCTCGACGTACTCGTGGCGCTTCACCCTCTCTGCTCTTATGATTAGACTTCCATCATCGCTGCATTCCCTCTTGAAAGCCCAAGGCATTCGCCCCGTGGGTGTCCTCAGCAACGTTATCGGCGGTGGAAACTGCCTCTTCTTCCTTTCTTCGCTCTTCTCTTTTCCCCTCCTCAACTTGCTTTGCATCAGTGGAGAAGTTTCTTCTTCTTCTGCCTCGGCTTTCACTTCTTCAGCTTCCACCTGGTCGACTACCTCAGAGGTCATGCAGTCGCCACTCTCCGCTCCAAGCAAGTCGCCTATCATGGTGCACCGGAAGGCGTACGAGCACGATAGCCACATTGATGGTGGCGGCCGTGATGTAGGTGGTGGTGGTGTCGAAGATGGTTTTGATGTTGTTGGGGGAACGGTGTAGCAATGTACAACTCTTGAGGGTTGTTTTTCTTCAGGATGAATTACCAGGGTTTTGAGGCCTAGTTGGAGGTCACATTTTTTGTTATTGGACGATGCAGAGTACTGCTTTGGAAATTTTTCCAAGGAGAATGGTAGCTTCGATGTCCATAGCAAAACGCTGCTATAAAGGGATGAAGTTATGTGCTCCACTTTGCGTGGTAAAAATTCGCTCAAGATATCCATAATAATTTGTTGATTTCCTCTTATGCCCTAGCAGCTGGTTCCGGCTTACATGTGAATTAATCTGGAAATTTTTTTGAGGGGAGTTGAAGCGGATTCACCTAGCCAGCAATCTTATCCTGAGAGAAATGAAAGAGGAAATTAAACAAGACACGTGCATTGGGGGCTGGCTATGGCTGGCAGTAAATTAAAGGAAGTTTCGATATACGTTATTGCTAATATAATAAATGCATGAAATATGGAAGGAATTACGGAGTTGAATTGGAGATGATGGGAAAGGCCAAGCTAGGGTAGTTCCATCAAACGACAAAGCTGGTAGTGATGGTGTTTGTAATATACGTGTTCCATTTAACATCACTGTCTTTTGTTTCTGTGTGTATATAGCACCGTTTCTTGTGTGGAGTTCACTTCGTCTCAGCAGAAGAGACGCTCCCAACAATTATAGGCTTTCGGTGCTCCCTAATTTGGGAAAAGAGCTGCAAGATGTGACGCGAAAAAAAGACAAACCCAAACAAAAAAGAGAGAAAAAAAAGAAAGAAAGAGGGGGGGGGGGATAAAGACTTGTTGTGTTTTGAGAATGAGAACTAGCAAATCAAAAGAAAAAAAAAAAAAGAAAAAAAGAAAAGGAAAAGCTTAACTGGTGTTTTTAATTAAAATTGAAAATGGTGGCCCTTGAATATGGTTCGAACTTCGAAGAAGCGGATAATTATCCATTTCAAATTTAAGAGAGAAATTAAAATCAACTCGTAAAAAGAGAGAGGGAGAGAGAAAGAAATCAAAGAGTAAGTAAACGCTTCTTATGACTACGTAGTACGCACTGTGGATTTTCTTTACGAGAGTGGCAAGACTCGAGAGGTGCAAGCGCAACAATGACACGCCAAACCACCTAAGCAAGAAAGACGTCACAGATATAATCTGAGCTGTATATAACCAATAAAAAAATAAAATGCAGAATGCAAAATATGCCTAAAATAAATGTGTCCACACATATAATCAGTAGCAAAATAAGGATGACAAGAGTACAAACAGAATCGAAATTATCGGATTTAAGAGTTCAACGTTGAGCTGAACCACAAAACGATATTATTATATGCACATGTTGAATTGAACAAAGAGCTATACGATCTGGAGCTGGTACTAAAATACTGAATAACTGTCATGTTCACATATAGGGCATCAACAAAAAAATTAAAGACGTGAAGAAGAAGAGGGGATCTTACTGATATACTCAAGCTCGGTGAGATTGCATCACCTAGAAAGATTGGAAAGTGACAGGGAAAACGAAAGAAATAAAGGCACAAACACACGCTCAAAATTCAGCTGTTTCAATAGGAATGGCATTGCAAACCCAAAATCTGCACGGATAATGACTAAATTAACGGGTGGTATTTATGGGATGAGTTAACGTTTTTACAGAAGCAGACCCAGGCCCCAAACGAGTGTGAGGGTCTTTAATTTTGGGTTTGTTGGGAACGCCTGGGGTCTTTTATGGGCTCAATTGAGTGTAGGTTCTGACACTGAAAGAAAACGGAATACCCATTATTTTGCTGCTTTGCCCTAAGCCAAGCAAGCAAGCGTTTTGATCGGAGTGTGTGCAGAGCGTAGGATTGGAGGGATCCCAGGGAGTGGAGATAAGAAGAGGATGAGAGAGAAAAGAAGCATCATCTGCGTCAATTAGCAGCATACAACAACAACATTAACATTTCATCAGTTTTTGTTGGGTTTTGTATTGTATCCCTGGCTGGCTTCCATGTTTGGTGCCAGCTCAGATCCTTCCTTTCGTTACTCACCACTCTTGGCGACACGTAAGTATGTACTTTCTACTGTTCATTTATTTCTTTTTTGTGCTTTTTTTAATGAATTTAATTTTAATTTTTTTTTCCCCCTTGGAAGGGGCTGGAGATGGAGATGTAAACAAAGTCTCAACCATATTTATTGACAAAGCATTTTACAACTGTGCTAAAGTCTCAACCATATTTTGATATCCTTTCATACCACTTGTATCTGGGCTCCATTAAATTTAAACTAATCTAATTTAAATTGAGTTGACTTGTATTCTACCAACATTTTTATTTTATTTTATTTACAAAACTCAACCCTAAAATCTTAAGGGGTGTTTGATAAATTAAAAAAATCAGAGAAATAAATATAATGGGGTCTGATTTTTAATAAATGTTGTTTAATAATTATCGAAATATTTTTAAACTAATTTTTATCTAAACCAATTTGAACCTAAAACCAGTTCTTAAAAAATCAATTTTGAATTGATTTTATTTCATCACAAATTTTTATGCATTTATTTTATATCTTTTAATTATTTGTCAACTATCTTTTGCTATTGTCCACTGCTATGGTCCACCATCATCCACCGCCGGCCCCATTCACGCACCATTTACTGTAGTTGGCCGCCACCGTTTGCTGCCATCTGTCACCGCTAGTCCTCACCAACCACCACCATTCGTTGTCGCCGCCAGTTGCCACTATTAGTCATCGGCAGTCACCACCATTCATCATTGTTGCCAGCTACACCATTTGTCGCCATCACTGCCAGCCACCACCATCAGCTACCACTATCCCACTGCGGCTACCATTGTTCGTCGCCAGCGACCACCACTGTTGGGCGCCACCGTCTATTATTGTTGACCATCATCGCCTGCCGCCATTTGCTATACTAGTTTTTTTAATGATGTAGTTTAAAAAGAAGAAAAAGAAGAAGAAGAAGAAGAGCAAATGTTAAAACTAATTTTTATGAAACCAAAAGAACATTTAATTAAAAATTAGTTCATTTTTATACTAGTTAATATAATCGATTCTATTTTGTACCATATTAACTTAATTTTTAAGATTGTCAAATATTCTCTTAATTAAGGGAATAAATGCCAAATTATTTTAACCAACCTAGCATTAATGAGTATAAAAGTTTTGTATAATATATTTATTTATGAATTATTATATTATTTTTTATGGAATGCATTGTTGTATTATTAAAACTATTTAATTATATAATAAAATTATATAAATTAATATATAATTAATTAATTAGTCAATAAATTTTTACCAATACCATTTTAAAATTAATTTTTAATTAATGTCTTGGAGATATTTGTTAAAAAAACAATAATTTTAATTTTAATTCAATACATTTGATATATTAACATTTTTTGAAAAAATTTACTTTTAAATTAAATTTTTCTTTTTAATTTTTTAATAAAAACTTAAGAATTTGTTTAAAAAAACTCTTTTTTTTTTGACGGGGTAAAGAAAACTCTTCTTATTTTATACTGATTGATACTTATATGATAATAATATTAAATTTTAATTTTAATTTTGATTTACATCCTGTTCATTTAACTCTATATCATATTATTAAAAGAATTTATGTAACCAATGTGGGGTTGGTCAAGATGAATGATCCTTTGATCTTTTAACTAAAGGTGTCAAGTTTTAGCCTTGAGAATGAAAAAAAATTCTTACTAAGAGACTCCTACCCCCTTCAAGGATCTTTACTGGATTGAGCCAGATTAATTAGATTATTGGTAATAGAGCATGGATATTGGTGGATTCATTAAGATAAAAAAAAAAAAAAGAATTTATGTAATTGTTATAATAGTTAAATGAATAAATGGCATTTACTCTCCAATTAATTCTGTTTCGTTTCCAAATTGAATGTTTCACTGCCCTCTGTCTGTATATAATGAAAAGTCGAAATATCATGCGCCTTATAAGGAAAAGTATTTTGATTCACTACTAGGTGCTGATTCATGCATGAATCAGAAACATGAACACACTACATTCAATGTAAAACAGAAGAAATCGAAACGTAACTCTCGCCTTTAATCATTTTAATCGAGAGTCGCGTGGAAATTGCCATGCCAATTCAAGATTTTATTGGCTGGTCCATTATGGATAAGTTTGTTTTAACTTTTTTTTAGAAAATTTTTTTAAGAGGTTCCTTTTCATGTACTATCAATTTAAAAGAGATTTACACTCTCATCAAATCACATATTTCTATTTGTAAGATTTTTAAAATAACGAATGATTAAATCAAATATTTTTACTAATGTGATAATAATACATTATTAGATGTTGGTATAAAAATTTTTTATATTGATAGTGCATTAAAATTCAAGTCATTTTTTAATTAAAAGACACACACAAGTTAAAATAATTAAATAAGATATTAAAAATTGAAAACTAAAAAATGGTTTTCTTTTCGAATATTTCAAAGTTTATATCACAAAATTGCTTTTTCAACTTAAAAATAAACGCATCCTATGCAATGTGGGTGAATTCTTGTTTCGATTGCTTAAAACCTTGACCATATGACTCTTGAGCAACGGAATAGACCACCAACCTTTTCATTGTTTGCCGTAAGTTGAAATATAGTCTATATATAATTTCACACAAATCCAAATCTCTGATATTAAAAAGTTTCTGAGATTTCATTTCTTAATATTTATTTTTGGGGATAAGCCTAAAGAGTAGTAATTATTTACAAACGATAATAGGGAAAACATGATAAGGAAAGATATTGGTGGACCAATTTTGTGGAGGGACACACACACACACACACACACACACACAAACACACACACATATATATATATATATATATATATATATATATATATATATATATATATATATATATATATATATATATATATAATCAAAGATAAAATTTTATTTCCTCTTTTTATTACAAAGATCGGAATTGGTTTACAAAGGAGAAGAAAAAAATTACAATTTATTCAGCAAATTTTGAGTGTGTTTGGTTGTAATTTTTTTTAGCTAAAAATTACCTTTTTTATTTAAAAAATCAGTTTTTATATATTCAAATAATTTTTTAAAAATAATTATAATGTTAAAAAAATCTATTTTCGATTTTTTTTGTAAAAATTGAAAAAAGTAGCTTATGAAAAAAATCAATTTTAAATTTTTTCAACTATATATAAAATTTTAATTTCATAATTATTTTTTAAAAAAATTGAAACAAATATACCATTTATCTTTAGCTTACCAAGGCTTTAAATAAAAAGAAATACTTCTTGTATTTAGTCAATCCCTGACCCCCGGAACACCCCCTTTTGTTCCCCTCTCCCACGTGATTTTTTTTTTCCTTTTTTATATAATTTTCCCGACTCTCTCTTTCCCCCCCACGGTGAAAATGTCACAAGGCAGAACATATATAACATGGTTCTTAAATAGATTACTGCATTATTCAAACCCAATTAGGCCACTTGGTGTTTATTTTAACTTACCTTTGATCCCTCTCCATGTCAAGTCTTTTGGAAATATTTTACAACTAACAAAATATTAATTTAATTTTGAGTTTTAAATTTTAGCATCCAAAAATACACTGCAAAGTTCAAATTTATAATATTTTGATTCATCATAAGGTAAGGTTGACTGATCAGTTAATAAGATGATATGTGAATTCATTATTTCGACTTACTCCTACTACACATACGGAAAAAAGGGCATTACATACACTCTTACCCTTGTTTTTATTTTTTATTTTTTATTTTTAGTCTGTCTCATTAATTTATGGACGTATGAGTAGCGTATGTGTTGCGACTTTTTACGTTCATATAACAGACCTCTTTAATTATGTACACTCGACATATATATCATGAGTTGGAGGCCATTTGGATCAGGATGATCCAAGCGGTAAATTAACTTTCATTAATATTATTCTATAATTAGTGAATTATTAATTGTTTATGAACTTTTGGCTTGCTTTTAAATGTTAGCAAATTCAAAAATAATTTAATTTTAATACATAGTCAATATAAAATTTTTTTATATAAATGTTTAATAATATATTGTCATATAAAAAAAATATTCAATTTAGTCATCTATTATTTTAAAAGTTTTACAAATAGAAGCATATAATTGAATAATATTATAAAAAAAATTTTAATTGACAATGCATCAAAATTAATCTCATTTAAAATTTAAATATAGTTATTATCATAAAAACGGTGAATAGTTTAATTCGAATATTAAATTTTGTCAATTTAAAATTTTAAAAGATTAACACATACACCAGCTCTAATCCACCGAAAGATTGTGTCAGTCTAATATGTTGATGGCTTATAGTAGATATACGTGTCCCGTGAAAAAAAAAAAAGGTGAATTGGAGAGGCTTATCTAGCTATAAATTTAATGACTTCAAAATTCCTTCCCATTATCCATTATATATATATATATATATATATATATATATATATATATATATATATATATATATATATATATATATATATATATATATCTCGAAAATTTACCAAACAAAAGCGCGCTATAGCATAAAATAAACAAATCTAGCATGATTCCTTTTTATTTTTCTTTTCTAGAAATTCTCCAAAACAGAACATAATAAAAACAAAAATCATAAAATGCTGAAATTGAAAGGAATAAAGCCAAGAAATGATCCCCGTTTGTTAAACCCCCAAAAAAAAAAAAAAAAGCGAAGAAATGAAAAACGCTACCAAAAGTTGTATCTATTGATTGGTTTTCTTTGCAATGCACGTGAGGTATACTGACCATTGCATTTCTAAAAGTGAGATCTACATGCAGGTCTGAAATTTTGTTTGCATAGTTTTAAATTATAATTTAAGCAAAAGTTATTCTTTTGTACTTCCTATCCAAACTATAGTCTAAAAGTTGCAAGCCAAAATTCTAACATGCAATATGTCAATCTTTGTATATCACTTTTTTTTGTACAATATAACACCTGCAATAAAAAAAAAAAAGCCAAAAAAAAAAAAACTCAAACTTTGTAATGTCGTCTTCATTTCAAAGATGACGTCAAAACATGCAACAATATCATTTACGTATAGCGCATCGCACGTCATAGTAGCTCTGGTTCTCATTTCTTCAGTATTCATCACTTTTTTTTTTTTTTGGGTGGTTTACGTATTCATCACATGTTAATAGTAAGACCAACTAATCATTGCACAACTCGAGGCACACAAAGGCAAAGTTATTAGGGCACAATTCTTTATTCTCCTTAATCCTATTTGCTAGGTCATGAATGGGAGGAGGGGTCCGAATGATGGTTAGGAACACTTAGTCTTTGTACGGATAACGTGAAAAAGAGCAGAAAGAAAAGAGAAAATGGAGTGATTACAGGTTCTTTTGTTCCCAGTTTGGTATGAAGAAAAAATAAAAGGAGAAAAGAGAAAAAGTGAGTAGTGGAGCCCAAAACAAATTTTCCTCCCTAATATTTCGCAGAAAACCATACAGTGAGAAAGAAAATAATCTATGTGCATGAGAGAAAAGTAAGGATAATATGCTTTGGGAAGGAGAAATGAGGAAAGAGCGTGATTAAACAATTTTTTTAATACAACAATTATTTTGTTTCCATATATTTTCTATCCCTCCAAGCATATAGACAAAAAATACTTTTTTTTTTTCTCTTTATTTTTTTTTCCCATTTTCTTTTCTTTTATTTTCTTCTCCCATTCAAACAAATTGTTAAGGGGACAAACAAACAATTTTTAGTTGCAACTTCCTCAATGACTTCAATATGCATCAAAAAGCCTTGCAGGCTTTAATTTTATTTAGTGAAATTTGATTAATCAATTAATTGGATTGGTAAAAATAGTTTACATAGCTCAATTCTATTTTTGTGCAACATAAAAATATTTCAATTTGAAAAAACAATTATGTTTTTGGTTTGGTCTAGTTTGGCACGAAAAACCGAACTGAACTGCAACATATCCACCCATAATTAATAGAGGCGGATATGTATGGTGATCAAATCTATTAATTCAAAAATGCTAAATAAAAATAAAAATAAGTTAGGTGGCCCGTTAAGCACTTACAGCCTGACCTATTAAACTTGAGGTTCGTTCTGCCATGCACTGTAGTTGCATGATGCACCATGGAATAAAATGGGCTTACAGTGTTACACAACCCGCCATAAGAGGTTGGAGTCTTTGTACCGGTTATTATTAGTTGTTTACTAATTTAGTATTGTGCAAAGCTCTTTTTGAATATGAACGGGATCTCGACATATGCGCAAAACTCTTTTCATCCGCTTTGAGTCCTTGTCTACGTCAACACCGCTAGACTCACTCTTGCTCAAGTCAACATTGCTAGCGCTGCCTTCCCCATCCTCGATGGTGCCGTCCTCTACCTTCTGCTGCTTTCTCAGCTCTGCGATAACACGCAAGAAATCGTTAGTTTGTCCTTTCATCATGTCACTGTCAACTTCGAACAAACCTGCTTTGAGAGCGTATTTCAGTTGATCTAGCCTAGCAGCACCATCTTCTCCGAACAAAGTGACCAGTTGCTTGAGGAAGTGGAGGCAGCAGATGAACTCTTATTTTGGAAGGACGAGGTTGTTGATGTTCTGCTCCTCGGTGACGGACGTGCTGGCGACAGTGGAGGAGGTGGAGCCAGAGGGTTTGGAGGAGGACGCAGGGGAGGAGGTGGCGCCAGTAGAGGAGGGAGCATCTTTTCTCTGATATCGCTTTTTGCTTTTTTGTCCCTTTCCGACATTCCTTTATTTTACTTAACAATTCCACATATGTGGAAACCAGAATTACAAGTATCCATCAACAAATCCCCACCCTCCATATTTACTAATCGTCCAACGACCACCCAAATCAACCGTGTACCTCAAGGTGCGTCACACACCTTAGTTTGTCAGGTGCACTTAAGACGAAGCCTAAACTTGAATTGACTAAACCTAATAAAAGAAATAAATTGGGTTAAACATTTTTCAAAGGCCTATTTAACTAATAAGGCCAGATTTTATGCTTTTGAAAAAGTTCTTTTAAGCTTTATAGGTTGTTGGGCTAGTCTACATAACTAAATAATAGGTAATCTGTTATTACTGCATAGTATATTATTTATTTAATTTAATGAAATTAAGACTTAAAATTGTTAATTTATTTAAAAGTATAGACTCGTGACACTAGTTAAAATATTTAGGCATTTTAACTTATATAAAAATCTATTAGCGTATTTCATAATAGACCTATTGGCCCATTTAAAGATTTTTATTACTGAATAAACCTTTTAAATCGGTTTTTAAGTTAGATCAAATTTTTAAAAAGGTCGAACCAGATCCTAAATGAAAGTCTACATCAAATCAATAGTTTAGGCTTGAGAGTTTTTCCTCCCAAGTGTTAAAATTGCTGCTCAAAAAGCTCAATTAAATTTTTCCCAAAAGCAATCCAAGTTCTTAAACTAAATTAAACTAATTTTTAAAGTTATAGCTAAATTTTTCAATTTATCGAGTTCAGTCAATTTAATTAGCATTCCATACTTTCATATGTGAAAATAGCTCCGCCATTCACATTAATCGTCACCCCACTTTCACAAAACGTATTGAGTTTTATTGACATCCTGATTATAGCAAACTTAGAAACCTCATTTCTCTTCTTCCTATCTTTTGTCACACCGTCTTCCTACTATTTTTGCCAAACCTCTCCAATATTCTCGTTTTTACACTTTACATTTCTCCTTTGCTTGGTTGAAGGGAAAATAGGAAAAATAAAATAAAATAAAAGAAAATAAAAAAAAATTATGATATTTTTTCTATAGGAAGGGAAATGAATGAATATGGGATTTAACAAAATCTTATGTGTCTATTTGTGAAGAGAAAGCTAAAGAAAAAGAGAATTTATTTAAAATAACAACTTTATTATTATTTATATCTCTATATTATATTATTTTAAAGATAAATAAGTTATTTAGAATAATTACATTTTTTTTTTCAATTTTCTCTCCAATCAAATAAAAAAACATTTCTTATTTTCTTTCTTTTTGTTTATTTATTTTTTCATTCTCTCACATCCAAGTCAAGAGGGGAGATTCAAGTTACACTTGATGCTCATACCCAGACTGAGTGCCACATTCCTTAACATTCCACACATGGGCAGGCTGATGCAGCTACAGCCTACTAAGTCGGGGTTCTGACAAATATTTGCCTCAGTTAAATTATGTATTCAACACGGGAAATTAGTTTGTTGTTAGTTATAAAGTTTCACAATTAGTTAGGTTGTTATCCCCCATTTCTAATTGTTTTCTACTTGCTGGTGGTTCAGCCCAAGTGCACAACGTACATTTTAGGCACTTCAAATGCTC
Source organism: Pterocarpus macrocarpus (assembly GCA_031439585.1). Taxonomy (NCBI): domain Eukaryota; kingdom Viridiplantae; phylum Streptophyta; class Magnoliopsida; order Fabales; family Fabaceae; genus Pterocarpus; species Pterocarpus macrocarpus. Next base: position 11,602,268 of record CM062519.1, read on the forward strand.
TCGTTACGTTATGAATACAAGTTCTTTTTCAACCAAAGCTTTGATGTAACAAGGTGTGTTGTCGTATTTTCATGAAAGGGAAATGCAAAGGACGACGGAGGAGAGAGAATTTCACAAAGAGAAATTGGGTGCAGAAGGCGACGAGTTGTGGCAACGTGGCATGGCATCGAAGTTGTTAATTAAAGAAGTGAAAGCATGCACGGGCGCAGGCAAGCCCAATCATGAGGTCTGACACAGATTGATATATCGTAATGAGTAATTAATTAGTCGAGATAGCTAGCTAGCTGTACTACATATACGGATTCACCAATGTCGAATGAAGGCTATCAGCACTAGTAGCTCGTACTGCCACACTCATCAATCACTCACCTTCATAATCATTCATACATACATTATATAATATATATTCTCATGCTCAACACGCCATGCAACGCTGCAAGTGTCTGAAACGGTAAAAGACGCTCGGAAACTACAAACTCGTTCAGTTTCTTCAGTTGACTTCATTTGTTTGCCAGCTTGCAGGTGTATTTCACAGCTGTTTGCCTACCCATTGATGTTATCTAATCCAATCTTGCAAATTATCGTTCTCCATAACGTGATGATGATTTGTAAATTAATGGTTGATTCCAATTACGGATCGGTAACTCCTGTTCATCTTACAATTATATATACGGTTATAAATTATTTTTAAAAGAATTATTATTTTTGGTGCTGATAAAAAAATTATTTTTGTTTAGCCTAGCTCAATTTATTAAGTTGTCTATAGTTTTTCTCCCTGTTTTGTTGTAAATCAACAAGAAATTAACTAATATATCAATAAAGAAAGAAATTAACTAAAATTTATGAAATCGTTTTGTGTTTTGACTCTGCACTATATAGTTTATTCTCATGCATGAATTGAAATAGGATTTAGGATGCATTTCTTTTAATTTTTAGAAAAGATAATTATAGAATTTAAATTTTATATATAATTAAAAAATTAAAAATAATTTTTTTAAAAAATTTGATTATTTTTAAAAAATTGTCTAAATACATGAAAATTGAATTTTTTTCCAATGAAAAAAATAATCTTTTGAAAAAAAAATTACAAACAAATACACTTTTAATTAATCACCTAAACAAAATCCACCCAAGATTGAATAATGCCTTTTGAGAAGCGTGTGTAGTAATTGATGATTATATTTGTACACACTTTTCGTTATAAGTATTTTATTTTTTTAATTATATATATATATATATATATATATATATATATATATATATATATATATATATTGTATTTTTGAAAGATATATATTTTTTGTTTTTTAAAAAATGTACTTTGAAATCCTAACTGGTTACACAATTTACTTCGAATTAGGATTATTTACAGTTTTTTATGCTACAAGAAATTTCAAGCTTAAATACCAAAAAGAAGTTTCAAGCTTACGAAATATTTTACTTAATGATAAAATAAAAAATTACAAATACAAATCAATGAATATGAACAATTAAGTTAATAGCTGCACTTCTTGCTTTTATTTAGGAAAAAACACAAGATAAGATTCTAATCTCCCTACCACCTTCAAATCAAATACTTATCCCGTACAAGCAAATAACTGGTTCGTGATTTGCAATATATAATTCAGGTAGTAAACATTTTATATTGCAGAACAAGAGAAAACATTTTATTTGATTATTATGATGATGTCATTGCATTCGCATATACCAACAAAGTGATTTGAAGTTCATCATTTTAATTAAATTTGGGTAAATGATAATATTTTTGTGTAAACATGCAGGATAGAAAAAGGAAATTGATTCAATGAATTTTAATGTAAAAATAGTATTACCAATTCAACTATATACACTATTTATAAGAGCACTATCAGAGGCAAATAAGCGTGCCAGACTTCGGTAGTAGAAAACGAACACTGATGATGGACTAGGTCCCAAGAAGAAGAAAACGAAGAAGTAGCTTTATTTAGCCACAAGAAGGAAATTTAAAAGGATCCTCAACAAATCAGCATTCACTCTTTCCAAGTTAATTTTGCTAGAGATGACACATGGGTACAAAATATTTGTCAAATTTTTTTACCGAAATCATAAAGTTTGATGGATAAAATAAAGTGATATATAGCTCCCACTCATTCATTCAAAAGTTAATAACATATCATATTATTTTGAAAACTTAATCCTAGCATAAAATTCTGACTTTGTGGCATTTTTTGTTTTACACAAAGACAACAAAATAGATCTCCCGAAAAAAAAAAAATCAATTTGGCTAATTAACCGTGAACCGTTCTAACTGGATGCATTGGCACCCCAAAAACACACGATGAAGACCTAACTCCATTGCAGTTCAAGCACTTTGAGCCACCATGGGCACCACCTACAGCACCCTTATCACTTTCCATAGGAAGTTCATCGACGCTACTCTCATCATGTACATCTGTAGAGTCATTAATAACACTGTGATCACTACTCTCTTCATCCACTACACCCCCCTCCTCCTCCTCATCGAGGGGAACAAGTTGCAAGGCGAGGCGGCCATTGGATCTGTGTGCTCGAAAGTACTCGTAACGCTGCACCTTCTCTTCCTTTAGAATCAATCTTCCGTCGCTGGTAACGTACCTTTTCAACACCCATGGGACGTTCTGCGTGCCAGATAGCAGCGGTATAGGGGGAGGGAACTCTCTCTTTTCCTTCTTCTTGCTACTGCTCTTGAGAGCACTGCCCTTGGTTTTTGATGATGTGTCACAGTCACAGTGTTCCACGTCGATGTCGTTCTGAAGGTCCATGCAACTCTCGGTGCCAATATAGTCATCACCACTGGGAGGGCTTAATGTGAAGTAGTTGGAGTTCATTATGTGATTGATGGCTAGGTGAAGGTGAAGGTGAAGGTGAGGCTCTTGGGGTGAGCTAGGGAAGAAGTATGGGATGCAAGTTTGATGGAAAGGGATTTTGTAGTGTATAATGGAGGGAGCTATAGGGAAGAATGCGATGGGAAGAGTTTGATGAGAAGGGTTTGGCATTCAATACACTGACAGACATAAGGGCAAGGAAGTCGAGTGGCTAAGTTTATGGGGAAAGAGTTGTTATTGAAGAAAGTAAAATAGACAGCAGAGACAGCTCATACCACTGTCAAAGTCAAGCTTCAGTTTCATGTGGATGGCTTTAAGAGTATCAGAATCTGATTTATTCATTCAGTGGCCTGTTGAAATTCCAAATTCCTAAATCAGAAAACAAAGGACTAGACCCAAAAAGAAAACAAAGGACAAATTCAGGTACATTACACTACAAGAATTTTTTTTTTTTTAACATCAAAACTGCACATCAAGCATGCACTTAATATTTCCTTTTGGATTAAAAGAAATATATAAAAAAACAATTTTCTCTACTTGCTTCGGCTTGATGTCTCAAGATCTAGTTATATTCAAATAACAGTGCTCTAATTAGACAATATATATTATAGAAATGGATTATTTCATGTAAAATTTTTATATGATTAAAATTAGGTGTAAATTTTTATTATTAATTAAAGGATTTTGCTAACAATGATTGAAGAATCAAGAAAAGGTCAATTTTAAATCTTTCAATATATTCAATGCATTGATAACTTAAAAATTTTACCTTTTTTAAATAAAACTTCCCTTTCTTGATTGAAAGGACACTCATTAGATAATCCCTTAATTAAAAAATTAGAGTCCAAACAAGACACATGGCAATATTGAATTAATGATGAAAATTCACTTATGATCATTTCATTGAAAATTTCACATAAAAGAATCCATTTTTCAAACATCATATAAGAATTAAATAATCACATAAAAAAGAAATTAAATCAGAGTGATGTAATTTTGGTCTAAAATATCAATATTTAAAATTCATTGGATTTCAACTAATTTTGGAAATAAAGTTCTCTTCATGCTAAGTTTTTCAATTTACAAAATTTAAATTTGAAATCTTACTTAAATAAAATGAATATTAAATTATTTGAATTAATCAAACATTAATTAAGAATAATGTAATTTAAACATCTCATATTAACACTAAATACAATACTTTCTTCACACTAATATATATATGTACAACATCTCTCATCTTAATAGAGGTATACCTTGATATTTGTCCACTCACGTTAATTTACGATATCTATACAATGTTTATACAGGATGGGTTAAAAAAAAATCCCCATCAAATAAACATGTATCATTCTAGTGTTCTACTAAAAAAACAATGCCCTCACACATGTACCGAAGTTTTTATGTTCTGGCTAAACTTGGTTATGATACCATTTTTAACTAGATAACTATAGAATGATATACATAAATAACATCATTCATAATACTGAGAGTCAGAAAATAACCAAACAGCACATGCCCACAGCCAGAGAAGCATAAAGCAGTGAAGTGGACAATTCTGGGGTGAACAGAACAGTGATGCAGATTGAACAAGAAAAGTACTTTGTCCGTACACGTGGGCAAGCGGGTAAGTTGATCGAACCAGCTGTTATTAGGCATTTCATGCATGTGGATGTTATGGTATCACGTTATAAGTATATATTTTGTATATTTTTATGTTAAATAATGAGTATTGTGATATGTCTTATGGTGAGATTGTGAGGTATATTAATGCATCAATCATTTATGATATATTATAATAATATCTAATTTTAAGAAAATTTAAAAATATAATTAAATATATTTTAAAAATTAATTATCATATAATATAAAATTATATTGATAATATAAAATAATTTTACATTATCAATATAATCAAAAAAATTTATCAATATAATTTTAATTATAATACATTAACAGTGCAGTGTAAAATTATACTGGCAGTATAAAATAATTTTACACTGTCAGTGTATGATAATTAAAATTATATTGATAAAATTTTTTGATTACACTGATAGTATAAAATTATTTTATATTACCAAAGATAATTTTATCTTTGTCAATATATGATAATTAAAATTATACTGATAAAATTTTTTGATTATACTGACAGTATAAAATTATTTTATACTATCAATATAATTTTATACTGTCAGTATATGATAATTAATTTTTAAAATATATTTAATTATATTTTTAAATTTTCTTAAAATTAGATATTATTATAATACATTATAGATGATTGATGCACTGATGCACCTCACAATCTCACCATAAGATATGTCACTATTCTCACTATTCAACATAAAAATACACAAAATATACACTTATAACATGATACCAAAGAATTCACCTTTCATGCATTGGTCAAAACTCCAGAAGGTTCCATGCCATTGCTCACATACATCTGGCAATGCCAGAACCGTACCGTAAAACGTATTTCTGCTACCGGAATTTCCATTTTTTGGAGCAAACAAACGACATTATTTCTACTATACTTCTAAGTTAGTGCCTGGGAATCTGTTGTGAATGTGTCAATGACTGACATATTATATTATTTTTATCAGTAATAAAAATTGAAATATATATATATATATATATATATATATATAAGAAAGGGAAGCCTATACGCGTGGCACATACCCAAAGGATCTGGCAGCTAAAAGGTTGGAAGAAGAAGATGAGTACCTTCCCCTTTGAACTCCTCTATCGAAATCTACACATTATTGTTTGGTTGGAGAACCAAACATACTCTAAGTAGGGTTTTTTTTTTAAAAAAAAAAAAACAAATTCCTCTTATCTTTAGTTAGTACCAAGAGATTAACAAAGCCATTATCAGAGAAGAGTGCCAACTCCCAACTCAAATTTTGTAAAAAGAAAAGAAGGGGGGGGGGATATCGACAAGAAAAATATAAAAAGATGAAATGGGATGAATATATTGATAGCTATTAACGAGAGAGTAATGATCAAACGGTAAAGGGATGATGATGGTGATGATGAGTTATAGAAGGGGTAAGTATACCTTGCGTGTTACTTGTGGGAGCATTGGATATGAAACATAGGGCCCGTTTGATTAAGATTCTGGGAGAAGTACTTCTTAAAAAGTGGAAGTAGAAATGGAAGTAGAAACAAAAGCAGAAAAATATTTTATGTTTGGATATAATTGTATAAGTATTTTTTATCAAAATTAAAAGTTATTAAATTATTTAGATGTGATAACTATAGAAATACTTTATTTAATAAAATTATAATTAAGGATATAGAGAGAGAGAATGAGAGTGAAAAGAGAGTGATAGTTTTTAAAAGTTTTAAGAATAAAATCATAATTGAGTGGGAAGAAAGTGGTTGTGAATTTTAAAGAATAACATTCTCTCTCTTCTACTGCTTCTACTTCTATGAGAAGTAGCTCCTTATCTGCTTTTCAAAAAAATAGAAAAATTAATTATTTTCTGCTTCTATTTTTTTTGGAAGTACAAATAAATAATATTAAAAATTTTATAAATATTTATTTTTAAAAAATTAAAAAAAAAGTACTTCTTTTTATACTAAAAGCACAAATAAATGCACTCATAAACTGAGGATGGAAGCACTTTTCGGATTGAAAAGTGTGAAACGAGGGCGATACCATCTCAATCGAGAAACCAAAGAGCAAGAAGAAAACGCGCTGTTTGTTGTTTTGTTCTTTTGGACGGTAAAAAGCGCTCAGTTTTTTTTTTTTTTGTCTGAGGTGTATCATCTCTTTCTTTCCTCGTTTTTTGTTGGCTCAGAAACGTCTCTTTCTATCGATGACTATTCCTATGGGTTGGAGTGTCCACGGGTTCGGTGTAGTTAGAGAAAGTGGGCTGGGTTGGTCGATTTGTTTGTAAACAATGTAACCTAACCCGATCCACCTAGTGATAAGTTGTGTTGGGTTTAATTTATGGGTCTACGGACCCACAAAAAAAAAGTTATGGATTAAAAACACATATATTCAAAAATTTAACAAAAAAAAAATTTTAAAAAATCGATGCTAGGTGTTTGTTTGGAAATTATGGATTATTTTCAAGATAGTTTTTTCTTGCAGTTGGAAGTCACCTCATATGGTTAAGCCTCTACCTCTTGGAGAACTGCACCCGGGACTACTAACGGAGCGCATTCAACTCGGGCAAAGCCCCAAATGTCCCCCCTCCCCCAAAAATGACCAAAAAAAAGAAGGTTTTTACTTTAAAAAGGTATTTTCAATACAAGATGCTATATTGTAGGACACAAACTCGTTTTTGTTCTAACATGTATTATCTAAAAATTGTATAATATTCATTGGTATAATTTTAAGCTTAGCTTATTTTTCAACAATATTTGTTATACCAATATTTTTATTGTAAATAGGCTACTGCCTTTAATGACTAATCAATAAAAGTTTATTAATAAAATAAATAAATTAGGATAAATTATACTGATCCTCTTTAAGGTTTGGTAAAATTTATCCCGAATCCCCTGTATTTATTCAGGCTACACTGACCTCCCTTTAAAGGAGGCTAAAAGGGGTCAATGTTATATTTATAGGGATATTTAATATCACATTTTATAAAATATAAAAGTATCGAGCATAATATTACTTAAAACTCAGAAGAGGTCAATGTATATTTTTATAAATAGAGGAGAGTCAGGATGAATTTTACCAAATCTCAAAGAACATCAGTGTAATTTACCCAATAAATTATACAAGTTCAATATATTCATTGTTAAAGAAGTTTTAGAAGTTGAACCGGTATCTTAAAGAAATAATAGATTCTTATATGCTCCCTCTTTCTCTATGAGCATCACCATCTTTGGATATATGAGGTCTCACAATCGGATTTGCATAATAATCAGCATAATTATCTTGGTGGAGGACATGAGCATATGTATGCTCCAAGGATGTTAGGGTGTTGATGTGTCTCATGAAGTAGATTGTTGTTATGTTGATCTGCACCATAGATTAGGTTTGGATGCCCCCATATCTGGTAGGCTAGATGTTTCCATGTTTGGCGCTTTTGATAAGTATAATCTTACTTGTTGCTTTAGTTTGTGGTTATTTTGTATTAGGCATTGTTTCTTCATTGTGTATATTTGTTTAGAACTAAGATGAAAGATTTAATGAGCTCACCTTTACTATAATGTATGACACAAAATTGTCCATATTCTAATAATGTATTATCAAAAAATTGTATTGAATTCATTGATTATAATGTCAAGCTTAGCTCAATTTTCAACCGTATATGTTGTACCAATTTCTTTATTATAAACGACCTATTGCCTTTAATCATCCATCAATAAAAGTTTATTAATAAAATAAATAAATTATACAAGTTCAATTCGCTGTTAAAGAAGTTCTAGAAGTTGAACCAAATTCTTAAAGAAATAAGAGATTCTTTATGCTCCCTCTTTCTCTATGAGCATCACCATCTTCGGATATATGAGGCTCTCATATAGGACTTGCATAATAATCAGCATAATTATCTTGGAGGACATAAGCATATAATAATTTTCACCTTTTTCCTGTATTTCACTTTCCGCTTATTTGGGACCCTGGTTTACTTGTTAATTAATTAGATGATATAAGGTATAAACACGTCTACAAAGTTGGGGCCAGGTTCTCCAAACTTTCTGATGGCTTGATCTTTTAATCAGTTTACAATAATATAATCAGATGTTTGCAATCATGTAATTGCCGTTTAGGAATTTTCTTTCAGCATCACGTCCATATAATGTTTGATCATGATACATTTATGGTCAAGCATAATCTGTTGTAATTAAGAAATTACTACGGTATTGTTTGTAAGCCAACGGGTTCATTGGTCGCAGTCCTCCATAGTAACACAATAATTGCAATAGCACCAGTGCACGATTGGGCCTCTCGCTTGTCTTGCATTCCTAGGGCCAAATATTACTTTATTGCTATTTCTGTGTAAGGGGGGGCTCACACCTTTCAATCAATTCACAGAAAGCTATACCTCGAAAGAAGTTCAATCCTATATATCAACCGTGGGTGAAAAGCTGGGCTCGGAACAGAGGTTGTTTAATTAATTGATATGATATGGCTCTCAACTTGAGCCACATATTGAATGATTTAGCCGCTTTAAATCTTGACGTCCTTTCAACCTTATGTAGCTATGTTTATCTCAATAATACAAAAATGAATCCTAAATTGTGTAGGCTCCACGAAAGAGAATGAACACATATCAACTATTTCTTATTATTTCCCCCAATGCATTAATTATAACAAAGACTGAAAAAATCATTCACTGAATTGAATCTTCGAGTAATTAGAACTCGCGTGCTTTTGTACTGTTCTTCTTTTATTAGTTCTTGGATGAATCTGGCTAAGGTGTGGTTTTGATTACGGCTAGGGATATAGAGAGGTTGCATACTCAGTTTGCACTCACACCTCTATGCCTAAAAGGCTAAAATACAAAGTACAAACGTGCTCGCAAAGGACAAATAAAAGACCCTTGTTCTCTTATATGATAAAGGTGTCGACAGTAGCATATCGTTTTTGTACCATAGCAGCTGGCATCTTTGGGTCTCAGCACAGATATTGCCGACTTTAAAGGGGAATAATGCGAACCACGACCATCCTTTTCTGTCTGTTTCTGGTCTCTATTCACAAGCCCAGAATGATCGGTAAGTACAATTATGTGGTTGCACAATATTATGCTTGTTATTATTATTATTTTCTTGATGTGTTTTACCTAGACAATTCAGCGACTCACTTAATTTGCATGACACAAGCCACTCGGTATAAATCTAAACGTGTCCAAGGATATAATGTTAACTAGACAAAGGTAGATGTGGACGCTGTAACTACACATTGACTAATTGGAAATCCTCAGACACTCATATACGATAGGCCGGACAAGTATTATTTTATGTAAATGCCGGTGGTCTAAGTCCAGATAAATTTGGAGTATGCCTTAGGTATGCCTGAAACCCACACCTTATACATCTTACATGCCCTCGTGCTGTCAATTCATAATTGGGAAGAATAGTCTATGCTGGGAATGGAGTGGCCCCTGAACCTGGTTTTACATTTATTTAAGTTCCTTCTGCAATAAAACACTGAAAAGTGCATCCTCCTAATTGAAGGTGATCCACTTGCCTGCCTAATGGGATATGGCTTTGATAGTCCTCCAAATACAACTTTGTCTTATTAATGTTATTAGATTAGATTTCCCCTTATCTTGCATTAGATTATGGAGAAATTAAAAAATAAAATGACAATCAATATTGGGATTTGAGAAACCAAGCAAAGGGGACAACTTCATTTTCATGGACGTGTGGCACTTTCGCACCTCAAAATTAAAATTGCCTAAAGGTGGAGGTTTTAATTATTTATGATCTACAATATTGCAGCCATCTGTCCCAGTATCCAAGCCCAAACCCATATGTGAATTTGTTTATTGGTTGCCTTTCTTCTCCATAGTTGTTAGTGTGTCTTACAGTGCCACCGCCCTATCATACTCCTCAATCAACCATGCATTTTCACAAGTGGACAATTGCCACGTGGCGTGCAGATCAGCCATCCATGTATGTCTCCATGAGCAAGTGTCCTCCAGATCTTTTTGCAGCGTGTCAACGGCTGATGCCATTCAAGCCTATAGACACTCAATTATTCGTGCAATGTTCCAAAAGTATTAGGTGGAATTTTGTCAAACTTATGACGTGGGACCCTTTTCCCCCGAACATAGATCTCCAATTTCACTGACGGTGTGCTTAATTGTAAATTTTTTGTACTCGAAGAATTAAACTCCTTTTTCTCCATAATAATTCTAAATTTCTAATACAAACAAGAGGCAAATCCGCGTTATACTTTCTGGTTATTAATAAATGATATATTTTTTACGGGCTCACTAACTCTGCACCCGCTTGCCTCTAAATACAGGTGTCTATATACAAGTAAAGCTTACATGGGTACAATGAAACTTGAAAGAGTCACCCATAACAACTAGAGAGCCTAGTATCCGTTATCTGTTAATTTTAATTAATTAAGTTGCTCTTATCGTAAGTTAAGGTAATAACCTTTTTTTTTTTTTTTGGGTCTTGAGTCTAAGAAAATTCTAGGAGACTAGGACAGCCAACTTGTCTATTAATTATTTGATTGTAGGAAATACCCTATAATATAATAAGTTCAGCACCTGTATATAAATTTTGTCACTAGTCCACCTGTTGGATGATCAGCACATATAAAATTCACACAAAGCCATCGGCTGTCAATTAATCAGTTGCATGCCCTTTCTCTTCCTCATATTCACTACTCGTATTTGCATATACCACCGCGCACCCAACCGGGACAAAAGTAGAACCTGAATAGTCATTTTCTATAATTCCGGACACCTTAGTCTCTTAATTGTTTGCTTCAACTCAAACCATAGACTCGAACCAGCTACACTCGTTAGTTGTGTCTATAACTCTATATTTATACGATATCCTTTAGTTACTTTGGTTAAGAGCAAGCATATATCACCTTGAGCTAACACAAGGAGAAGCAGAAAATGGGAGTACAAGGCACCATGGAATACTTCTCTAACTTACTCAGCAGCACCAAGAAGAAGAAGAAGAAGCAAACCCAAACCGTGGCTCTCAAAATCAGAATGGACTGTGAAGGCTGTGCCCGCAAGGTTAAACATGTCCTTTCTGGCGTTAAAGGTACTTTTCTTCTTCTTCTTCTTCTTCTTCTTCTTTACTCATATCATTTGCATGGTGCTCGATATAAATAGGTGATGTTATCTCCTTAATAATTATAACTTAATTTGTGGAAAAATTAATTTGACTTGAACTGCAGGAGCTAAGTCGGTGGATGTGGACTTGAAGCAGCAGAAGGCAACGGTGACTGGATATGTTGAGCCAAAGAAAGTGCTGAAGGCTGCTCAGTCTACCAAGAAGAAGGTTGAGCTGTGGCCATATGTTCCCTACACTATGGTGGCTCACCCTTATGTTTCTGGGGCCTATGATAAGAAGGCACCTCCTAATATGGTCAGAAAGGTTGCTGACACTGCCAACATATCCGAGACCACTGTGGACGACCGCTACACAGAAATTTTCAGTGATGAAAACCCAAATGCCTGCTCAATCATGTAATAGATTATTAACATTTGTGTATTAATTTTCTCATTAAAATATATAAATAAATATTAAACAAATGGGAGCTGTGGTTTTGTGTACATTTAATTGACGCTGATAGGATAATAATAGTATATCACTTTTTGCATGGCTTTTGCACACAGCTATGTATGTGCTGTGACTATGGTGATTGATATCGTTATGTCTTATTATCTTAATCTTAATGATCCTGTCAAAAAAATTAAAAAAAAAATCTTAATTGTTAATGTTGGGTGGGGGGAAGCTGGAGCTCTTAATTAGAAATGGGCAGTTTGAAATTGAACACTCTGTGTGGATTCATGCCGTCGTAGTTGTCACATTTTCTTGTTGTTGACCTCTTTATGTTATGTGTGAGGCTTTGTTTTCTGTTGCGTATTTGGCAGGATATTGGCCTTCCTTGGTGGAGGTTTTCTTCTCATTTCAGACTTCTGAGAATGGTACGGTTAGGTTTAGTTTTGATGTGATTTAGACATGGCTTCCGTGAAGAACAAATGTGATTAATATAAGAGAAACTCTTATTAGTTTTTAAGTGTAAGAAAAATGTGGTAGTATGTATCATTTATAGTTTAATATATTAACTTTTTCTACATTAAAAACATAATAAAAATAGGATATAATAATAACTTATAATGATATGAAGTATTATCATTATCTTTCTTTATCTTAGGACAAGTAAGAATTTATCTTAATATAGAGAACTTATTATTAAAACATATTGGTTTTATCTATCAAAAAAATAATAAAAAAATATTGGCTTTGTTAGTTTCTTTTGAATGGTTAAGCGGCTAATCCGAAACTAATGGATGCTTATTACTTCTCCGAATAATTCATTGGAGTGAGCAAATGTAAATGCGGATTAAAGAGTGACACATACATACATGTATCCTTGGATTTCAATCACTAAAATTATCATTTTTTTTTTCAACATCACACCGTTTGGATTTATTTGGTTTTCACCGCAAACTGGAAAAATGAACTTCTTAGGTACTTCCAATTAATAAATAATAACACTCCAATTGAAAAAGAAAAAAACAAGAGAATTTCTTTTATCAAACACGCATTTGTTAATTAGCTAATTCCAAACCCCTAAACTAAATAGTCTCTTAGATTTCAAAAGTACTTCACTAGGAAACATCACTTCCTTATGTATTTATAGCTCTCTCTCCCTTTCTCTCTCTCTCTCTTCCCCCTCTTCTCTCCTCTCCTCCCCTTTACATACATCCTTTATTAGAGACAAATTTAATCTAAATACGACTAGACATTAAATATGAATATCTTTCTTAACTTAAATTTAAACCGTGATTTATTATTTTACAAAAAATTAGCTTATTCGACCGGACTCGTTCTTCATTAGTTGTAACTAATTCTCTCCTATATTCCAAAACCATATTCCTTTCCATTTTTTTTTCTATCACTATAAAAAGGCTTTTTTATTATATTTGTTGCTTTAGAATAATAATGTTATAACGTTAAAAAATAGTTAAAATTTTGATAAAATATTAGCGTAGTTGTCAGATGAAAAATAAAAATGTTAAGGATCATGCACTTATTGAAAAGTTAATAAACATGCTATATCTTTTGGACAAAAATTTCAGATTGCGAAAGTCATTAAATATTGTTTTTTAAATCATACTATTTACAGTAATAAGACAGAAAAACTAAGACAATCATCATAGAAAAATATTACACAGTCAAAAAATTTTCACAACATATTTGTCAAAATGAAGTGGCATATGCTTATTAGCTCTTAAATAAGTAAAAATATTATACTACTTTATTTCATCCAATTACTATGTATGTTAAATATTTTGGTAATTTTTCTAATATAACAGTGGTCATTATCATTATACTCTAATTTTAATAAAAAATAATTTACTAATTTAGTCAAAAGAAGTTCTTTTTAGGTTAAGATGCAAGGAATCTTTTTCAACTACACAAGTCATTTACTCTTTAAAAGGAAAATATTTGAGAGTCAATCTTTTAGCCTAAATTTATTCATTAGAATAATGAGATATATATATTAACTCTTAGATGGATTTTATTCGATCTAACAATTATCTTTATTTTCTATAAAAAATTCTCACAATAAATTGTAGCAAAGTAATATTACTCTTTTTAGAAAATTCCAAATGATTCAAAACTCAACAACCCAACTTCCTAAAAACTTTACAAATCATGCATATAGTATAAAGTTAATAAGTGCACGCAAAAATATTCTCTTGCGAAAAAGTTTATAGTTACAGTTTGATGAGTTTAGAGTCAAAGTATTGAGTTTAAAATTACGAGATTTTTTAAAATTTACCTATAACTGGGTTGATTCTTTTTTCTTTTTTGTTATTGTAACTTTATTTTTTACTTATAATAATGGAAACTATTTAGAATTATGTCGATTTTAATGCATCAACCTTAATATGGACGAATCTTTTAGAATCATTTCTCTTTATAAAATTAATTTCAAACCATTTATTAGTTTATCAATGACCCATTAATTTATCTTTAATCATCAAGGATCAAATTAATTCATTATAATAGTATTGTTTATTATATCATGAGTATTTTTCTATTATATATTAATTAATTATATTACAACTATTAAAAACATTTAACTATCAAAATTGCATTTTTTTAATATTATAATATATTATTAAGTAATAATATAAAAAGCGTGTTAATACGTTAAAATTTAAAATTGCTTTTTAAGTAGACACAATTACACTTAATCAATGACCATATTTATCCAAAAGTAGTTAGTCGTAATGACGATGGATTATGCCCTGAGATAAATTTTACTTGAAATCTTAGGGTTTGACTCCTAGAGACCACTTCAAATGATATGAATTTTATATTGAGCAATTAAATAAGGTCAATCAAATACTTAAACCATAAAACTTTTTTCCAAATAGAGACTAACCTTTTGAGTTGAATTCTCTTTAAAAACCTTTTTTTTTCTGAAAAAAAAAATCAATAACCACGTTTACTGAATAAAAAAAAATTCAAAGTAGTCACGTCCAAGTGCGAAACATCTACGAAGTATCGACACGATATGTAACCATATGAGTTTCACTTTTTCAGATATTGTTTTTTCATTAGTTATTAATATATGGAAGAGTTGAATTTAAAAATTTCTATATATATATATATATACTTTAAATTGTAATTATACCTGCTTTTATGACATAAGAATATATATTTGACAATAATATAAAACTTTTACGTTATTGACATATTAAAATTTCTTTTTTGATGTGATGATATATTAAAATTAAATCTTTCATTTAAAATGAACATATATAAAAGACAATATTGTATATACATTCTTTGTGACATATATATAAGATAATATTCTATATTCTTTGTGTCGGTTTGTAATCTACACATTAAATCCCACCAACTTAGGGAGATCGGGTAAAATTATAAAAGAAAGAAAAAGTTGTGACCGACTTTTGACGAACAGCTTCGGTCTTTCTTTCTATTGACTTTAACGACCGTGGACTTCGTTGGAAGTAGCATGGATGAAAAATTAACCAAGTGGATAACTGGATATGTATGATGAAATGCATTACTCTATATATTTGCAGTTTTTGGCTTTTGTTTTTTTTATTAATCTCTTATGTGATTTGATCATTTTATAATTTAGGCTATAGATTTTTTTCGATAAACTTGTTTTTCATATTTAAGGCTTTAAATGATTAATAAGATATAGTTATTATTTTATATTTTTATTATAAATTGTAAAATAAATTATTAGCATTAATAATTTTATAAAACAAAAATTAATCATTAAAATATTAAAAAAAAAACCTCTTTATCTATTATATTAGTAGCTTGTGGAAATATCAAATGTATTTATAAGTTAATGAATAACGTAAAGTATAAATAAAATTGTCATATTACCACAACTCATCAATTGTTAGAGTTGTGGGACATTCAAAAGAGTATCAGACTCAAATCATCACAGATTCTAAGATGAAGGTTGGTATAATGCGAGTTATCTATAATTTGTAGTCATAATAAGGAGAGGAAAGAATGTGTATGGGGTACGATGGGGAAAAGAAAACTCGCATTGCTGGGATGCGCTAGTGAGTACCGAGTACTGCTGTAGTCACAACTGCTTTTTTTTTTTTTTCAAATGCTGAAGGAAACCCAATGTTGTTGAATTATGATGGATTGGGCTTAACTCCTCAGTTGTTTAAAAAGTGAGATTCTTCCCTTGCTTAACCACGAATCCAGCTTAGTGACCAAAAACACCCATGAATCCAGCTTGTAACCAAAAACAACCACAAAACCAGCTCACCACTAAAAGCTGAATCCAGCTCCTCCCTCCGTAGTCCATCCCAATCCATACGCCCAGTACCCACCCAACTTACAAAAAGAAAACACTGCTACGACACCCCCCCCCCCCCCACACAAAAAAAGCATAAAACACTGCCCTGAAGTGCGCTCCGTTGCTTGCTTATAATGTATACCGGTGTACCCCCCCAACAAAAAAAAAAAAAGAAGAATATTAACTTCATGATATTAGAACAAATAATTTTTATTCTACCTACAGAAACCAATTTACAGAAATAGTATAGCAATTCAAATGCAACATATAGAAGCCTATACTGACTTAATAGAAAATGTTAAAGATGAAGGTTTGAGGAACATGTGCTCAGCCACATGGTTCAAACATATAAGATACATAAAAATAGCTAAGTTTGATGTATTGTGATTATTACTTTTTTTTTTTTTACATTATTTATGTATTGTTACATTATAAGGGTCTATTTGTTCACTATTTTAAAATATTTTTTAATTAAGAAAAATGTATACAATTAAGAAAATTGAGTACTTTTTTAAAAAATAAAACCCAACTCTAAAATAAAGCAATATTACAATGGTAATTTATCAGGATTTGAACAAATGCACCTTAAAAGGCTACAAGAAGTTTCATTGAATTAACTTTAAACTAATCTATATAAGACTTTTAAATAATATTAATTAACCAAGGAATATAAGCAATTACAAGTGAAAACACAACACACATGACATAGTTATAATTCAATGATAGCATGTAAAACCATCAAACTAATAGTGCCATTTTTTATTTGAGTTTCATTTTTTTATCTCTCGACATATGTAGATTATTATTTCTCTCACAGTGCATAACACTACCAAATATCAATGCATTGTGAATTCATTACTAGGAACAGAAGCAACTGTTTAAACTAAATATTTAAAAAAAAAAAAATTGAAGCATACACTAACTGTGCTCTAGATTTATGCAACAATCAGCGGTATCAACTGAACAATTCAAACTTCGAAGCACATACATAGATGATAGGTATGAGAACCCCACCATATTCAAACAACCAAGCAAAGGAATGAATTAACTATAATGGTTAATGCTTCTTGCTATATTAATTAACTAAGAACAATATAATGGGCTCAAAGGAAGCGACCCTTTCCTCTATAAATCCATTAATCTCTCTCCCTCCCTCCCTTTTCTCCTCCCACCCATTTATAGCCATCCCCGCCCTCTCTCTCCTATCCAACTGTCCCTCCTTTCAAGGTTCTTCGTGCATATATATATATATATATATATTCTTACTATCTTAGATTTTCTCCTACAGATATTCTGCATTTCCTTTTTTTGCATACATACCTTTTACAGCTTGTTCATAGATAATAAATCGATATGGGTCGTGTTAAACTGGAGATAAAAAGAATAGAGAACACCACGAATCGACAAGTTACATTCTCGAAGCGTAGAAATGGCCTCATCAAGAAAGCCTACGAGTTATCCATCCTATGTGACATTGATATTGCTCTTATCATGTTCTCTCCATCTGGCCGTCTCAACCACTTTTCAGGCAGAAGGAGGTGTGCATATATTCCTGTTTGTGTCTTTTCCAAATAGATCATGGATCCTAAATTCTTAACCAATTTAGATTACCCGCATTTAATTGTTAACTATGATGAGGTGTATGATCCGTCATTTGCATTGCCTTTTCGATATTGGATATGAAATCTCTCCGTCATCAAAACTTCATGAATTAGAAGAGTTCCTTTAGATCGGTTTTCGTAAAGTTAAGAAATTTTCGTCACCCTTTTCTTCTCGTAATATCCTCATATATGAACTTATGACTGCAAGCAATGACTTGTCTTATTTTCTGCTTTTCTTTTGGAAAGATGAAATTTATCTTTAAAAAACACAAGATGACTGCCATAATCATCATCAATATTCCATACGCAAAAATCAATATTATGCTTTTGTTCTTTCTTTTAACAAATATTGAAGAAAGTAAATCGTTCAAATCATGACAAATTACCAATAAAAAGTGTTATATCTATATAACCCCATCCTGCGGATTAGGATCTTGACTAACATAGTAACATGTGATAAATAATCAGTGCCTTTAAATCGTAGGTCTTGGTAATTAATTCCCTTGAAAGCAGCATACAAAATTGTAACAAAAAGAGTTTTAAAAAATTGTTTTCTTAAATTTTTTTGCATTTTTTAGTGGTAGCTTACTTAGTTTAAAAGTTTATCCTTGATTAATGTATTGTACGAGTTGACATATAGCGCTGCATTAACACGTGACCTCTTTCCTGACTTCATCTGGATTATTTTCTTTCCCATATTAATGAATGCTCTGATTGATTCCATTTCCTCCTTATTTTGTTTTAATTTTGTGTTTAACTGTTATTAATGATTAGTAGTTAATTATATAATCAGCCATAATGATTTTGCTATGGTTATGATAATCAGGATCGAGGATGTTTTTACTCGTTACATCAACCTTCCCGATCAAGAAAGAGATAAGTATGTTCTAAACATGTAACTTAATTTCGCATGTGAAATGTGGTGGTTCTAACGGCATTCGGCTTTTTAATTTAATTATTTACAGTGATTCCTTTCTTGCAGCGCTGTAAATTTTCCCGAGGCACATTACGGCAGGTATACCCTAAAGCATTCTCTCTCTGCTCTACTCTCTTTTTTATTATTATTTTTAGATATTTTTCATATTTTCTTGTACACCAAAAGTCTAATCATGGCACCAGGTTAATTAGTTTCCTTTTCATTTCTCTTAACAGGGGGATTCAAAATAAGGAGGTAGGCAATACTTTTTAAAGTGAAATGTTGTTTGTGCATACCTTTTAGATATATTATCTTTTTAATTTAAATAAAGATAAATTTTAATTATGTAAGTATAGAAAATAAAATTAACTGAGAATGAATATATATTATTCATTAAATTAATATATTGATTTGATATCTATATAATTAAAATTCATATTTATTTGAATTATGATTATTATATATTTATTATTAAAAATAATATATCAATTTAATATTTAAATAATTAAAATTTATATTTATTTGAATTATGATTATTATATATTTATTATTAAAAATAATATATCAATTTAATATTTAAATAATTAAAATTTATATTTATTTAAATTATAATTACTAGATGATGATCAAGATGTCTAAATAAATATATTCAAATAACATAACAGTATGCTTAAATGTACTCTTTCCTATTTAAAATGTCTTATAAAATTTATTAATGCTTGATCATTTTGTAGTATTTGCTTCGGACCCTTCAACAATTGAGGAGTGAAAATGACATAGCTCTTCAAATAGCCAAGTTCGTCTATTTCTACTTTTCTCCTCTATATATTACATAAAAATATTTTTTTAAAAATTATTTATTTAGAATTTCAAATGATCTATTAGTGCTAAATATTTGTTTCTTACTTGATAATGTTTCATCTAATAATTCGACAAAGCCCGGGAGCCATTAACTCTGAAATTGAGGTAAGCAAACTCTCTTATGCTTTGTTGAAATCTCAGCTCAAGTTCATCACTTCAATGTCTTGTTTAATCATTTCTTTCTCATGATTTCGCCAAAAACTTCTTAATTAGGAACTCCGACAAGAAGTTAGTAGGCTACATCAACAACTTCAAATGGCTGAGGTACAGATAAGGTTAGTTCAATAGTAATAATATTGCAACAATATTTTGTACTTATTTTAAAATATTATTGTCCCAATTTTTTTTCTTTCAATTTTTATCTTTGATGGAAATGAACACAGGGAATATGAACCCGATCCATCAAAGATGACATCTATGGAGGAGCTCGAATCGAGTGAAAAGAATCTCGTAGATGCTTTAACACGTGTCATGCAAAGAAAGGTATGTAATTACACTCCACACATGTACACATATTATACACATATATGAGTAAATTTTTTTTATAAAACCTATCACATACATTATACGTATCATATTTATACCATTCATATACTTTAATTTAATTTATATGTATTATTAGTATAAAAAAATTTTACATTAACATTCAATCACGTGCTGTCATATAGACAAAAATAATTTTCTTTTAAAGTAGTGAATGTTAATATCAACTATTTTTACTTATATGATAGCATATGATTAGATATAAGTATAAAATTCTTTTATATTGATAATATATACAACTTAAACTCATATTTATGTTAACTCAAAATTGGTTAATATATTTCTTTATATAAATCAAAATCAATGTAATAGAGATTTTTATAATATATAAAAATAAAAATGATTTGATCTTTGAATATAAATGAGGCTCCCAGTGCATTCTGGAAGTCCTGGCACTTGACGATTGGCACTTGATTATTGTCTTTGAATATAATTACTTTTCACATAAAAAAATGAGTTGATCTTATTTTTATTGATATTCAATTTTTTTCAATATTTTACATAAATAATTTATATGATAGACAATTATAATTTAATGATGAGATTAATTTAAAATTATATTTTATATAAAATTTTTCGAGTGACGTAAATGTAGCAAATTTCAAGTTGATATAGGTCGGTCCTTGCCCATATACCAATTGTTAGTTATTTTTTATTCTTTTTTTGGTTTGTGCGGTTTGTCATCTGATGAACTTGCGTACCTTACGTATGGTTGTAGGAATATCTATTGAGTAACCGTCTTTCTACGTATGATCCGTCTGCTATTGAGGTAACTATATGCAATTTACTAGTGATGCAACACAATATATCATAATTATACACGTTACTTATTTTGGATTGCAGAGGAAAAACGATGAAAGTACGATAACAAGTTTTGAAAATTGTGGCAGGGGATGCCGACAACTTTTGACAATGTAGGATGGCTGCAGGATGGTAGCCAGAACCACAGCCAAATATTCGATGCATCTGCTCCTTTGGATCCCCTCAGGTTTCAAGTTTACCTTTCGTTAAATGCTGCTGATTAATGATTAATTCCTTTTGCTAAAATGTAAAAGAAAATACTCTAATACAGAAATAATTCTTTGCATTTTTTTTTTAATGAAATAACAATAATAATCAGGGATTTGCAATCAACGGTGTATGATCCATTTTCACAAGGAACTCGTTCACATGCTGATGCTCGCAGTATTGGGGAGTGTCACGTGACAAATCCAAGCGACGGGAACCTTCCATCATGGCCTCACGGATACACAATATATCCTCATACGCAGCATGACATGGTGGGACCTGACATGTCCAATATGATACCACATGGACACTTGAATCTTCCAATCACAGCCTCACACGTGCAACCACCCAACAATGAAGCTGCAGGTGCAGAATGTGAGTGTAAACCTCATCATCAGCTTAACACCCAATGACACCCCCCCCCCAGCCCAATAGGCTAATGCTGTTAGGATTCAGATGCTAAACACCATTCTTAATGTGTATAATTACCTATATGATGATCATGTGCATATTTAATGTACTTGAATGGTCCTTGTATTAACAGAAACAAATAGCTAGAACGAAACATAAAATGTTTGAGTGATCTTCAAGCCTCATACGAAGTACAAAATTTGTGCGTTCATTAAGCTATGATAATGCGCTCTGCATGCTGCCTCAGAAGAACTTGTCCAGTGACACTTTAAAGCTATATAATTTACTAGTTAGTAACTATGATCGGAAAGGAAGACTCCAGTCTCTAGGAAAGGGCTTAACCTGTGATTTGGCTTGGAGCTGGTTCATACAGGTTTCAGTGTACGATTTAATTAAATTATATGACTATTTTTCTCCTTTTGGCTCGATAGGATTTTCCATGCTTAGGGTTCATTCTACAGAGCTGGCTTTCCGTTAAGATTCGTTTGTGATGATGATAACCTAAGATTACTCTATTAATGGACACTTTATACAACGAAAAGATTTGCTATGTTATGCGAGCCTTTACTAGGACTCATGACATATACTGTAACTTTGAAATGGGACATTAACAATATCTTTCCTCCTCTTAATTTTTTATTTAAAAAGAAATAAATATTTAATAATAATAATAATAATAATAATAATAACAACAACAATGATGATGATGATGAACCACTTGCCAGATTGTTGAAGGAAAACCATCAATTACTAAAGCTAGCAAATATGTTCAAGATTTTGGCTTTTCAAAATATTTTCATCCACAATAAATGAGAGACTAATCTCTCGAAATATGGTCAGACAATTAAAGTTTCATTATTTAAATTTATTTATAAAACTTTGGTGAGACACCTACACTTAAAATAAGTTTAAACATGATTTGAGATATAGATAAAATAATTTATATTTAAAAGTCTTTAATTTTCTAACAGTATCCCACTTGATTTTTTTTTTTCATGTAAAAAAGGGTTTCTCTTTAAATTATCATGTGGTAATAATTTTGCTGGTTTATACGTCATTTTTTTTCAAGTCAAATTTGGACTAATGTATATGATCTCAACTTCTCATCGTGTTTGTTGTGTCATGTGTGAAGCTGCAGCCTCTAATTGACTAAACCAAAATGTGAAACCTCTTAGCTCTTTTTGAGCGTTTTAGGCCTTTTTTTGACTTTATACGTACGTCTTCATTACTTTCAGGCTCTCAAAGTTTGAAGACATTTCTTTTTCAACGAATATGACACATGATTCATAATGAAGAAACAAAAAAAGAAGAAAGAAAAAGGAGTAGAGGCAAACAATTTCAAGTTTCAACTCAAAACAAATGCTGTTAAGATCTCTTATTGACTCAAGTACGTGTGCACTAACAAGGTCTAATATTACAGTACAAATATCGCTAATTGCGAATTAGTCAAGACTCTAAGCATACTTTCTCTCCTACCTCGTGAATTGACATTTGTGCTTACATCATAATGGATAAGGCCAACCCCTAGGGGTAAGTGCTAGCTCAACTATTCGTGTGTTTGCTAGTACGGTGGGAATATATATCATGATATAAGCTCCAACTATCTAGTGTATATAATTTATATAATGTGCTCTATCAGATTCAATAAAATTAAGAATGATCTTAATGAAAAAAGGTAAAAATAAAATAAAATATACTAAAAAAATTGGACATGATATGAAAATATAATTAGATTAGTATATTTTGTCCCTAAAAAAAAATATTAGTATATTTTATAAAAATTTAAATATATATTCCATATTTCATTTTTAACTTGCATAGCCTTACCTTATTGTCCAAGTAAATTCCAAAATAAAGGAAATTTTAGTTAACGTCAATGGTTATTTAACTCTAAGAAATCGTCAAGATTTACAATATTGTAACTCGTAGGCAGTTATTGAAATTTTTGTACTCTTTTATCGTATATTTTTTTTTTCTAATTGAAATTTAAATTGACATTTTCAAAATGTGAGGTTTGGATTATTGAGAGTTTTACTCACCTATAATGGATTAATTGAAGTGATAGGCAACTTTGATCGCTTAGGAGAATGATATATCACGTAATTTTAAATTTTAAAGAGAGAACTCTTATAAAAAGGTTGTATAATTTTTGTGATTTTGCAGCTAAATGGTTTTCTCCGTCATCCAATAAATGTCTTTTTGGGAAGTTCAAACTCTAAACCAAACAAGTTCTTTGTAGTCTCAAAAAAATAAAAGAGTTAACTTAAAATATGGACGATTTATATTTGTTTTATAAATGAATCATCTGGTGTTTTCACTTTGACAAGTGCTATGTTGTGGGAAGAAAACTTACGACTCTAAAGTATGAAAGAGGCGGCCTAATTTGAATGAGAGAAAAATTTGATTTGAAATACCGCATGAAAGAAAAATATAAAAATACGGCATGAAAGCGCTTTGCTATCTAATACAAATACTAAAAGCCTGAAAGAGTAAAAATAGAAAATTAATGAATGAAGCTAATAGAAATCAATGGGCAGAAGGAAGAGTAGATAGCCGAAATTGAAAACATCACATCACATCAAACAACATCATTGTAAGCGTTTTGTACTGTAAGCATCGTAACAAATATAATTTTTCTCCATGAAAATACACATATAAGCGAATATATAAAACGCAAATTTCATCAAAGAAAAAATATAAAACGCATATTCGCGGCTATGGAGGAACTATTTTGTACCATGCAGCATTCTCTTTCTTTCTTTCTTTCTTTCTTTCTTTGTGTTTTTAACGTCAAAATGTCTTAACCACATAGAGAGAAAGGAAAGCTCTATGGAAATTAGTTTACCTATATATTTCATTTGCTGAAACCGAGAATTTAGTTATACTTTGTACTTTATCTAGTTTACTTAACATGCATGTGTTTGAAAACCCTTTTGAATTTCCAGAATTATTTTTGGGTAGTGAAAATTTTTTATTTTCTATCATAATCACTTTTAAAAAAATTATCAAATATAAATCACTTTACTTTAAAATTAATTTTAAATAAATCAATTCTATTTAAAATTATCTCTACAAAATTAGAACCAAACACATTATATATCAATTTGGACTTCGGCATCAAATTTCGCATCTCTCATTTTGAACATCACTGCCTTTTCTGAATTCTGATCACATGATCAGATTTGTTGATTATAATAGACTCTTTCTCCAACAAATGGGTTGTGCAACATAAGAAGATCGAATGCTATCCAGTCATGGTCGCTTATCACTACCTGAAATCTAGCGACCATAACATAATGAAGACACCGAAAAAGTTAAGGTGTTAAATACTAAGTTTTGATTTACATTTCCTTTCTAAAGGGAGGAAAGAAAGTCCTGCTAGAAAAACCGATCTCGCGCGAATATCAATGCAGATCCTACTTTCTAAAATGCATCTACCTTCTTGAGAATCATCTACAAAA
The DNA here is from genome assembly GCA_031439585.1 of Pterocarpus macrocarpus. Classification (NCBI taxonomy): domain Eukaryota; kingdom Viridiplantae; phylum Streptophyta; class Magnoliopsida; order Fabales; family Fabaceae; genus Pterocarpus; species Pterocarpus macrocarpus. The sequence goes on from CM062519.1 coordinate 11,627,392, forward strand.
AGTTCAAACCCAGAAAAAAAAAATGCAAGCTTAGTCAGTCTCACTCTCACTCTCGCGTAGCTGTCCCTATCTCCCCCCCCCCCCCAAAACAACAAAAAAAGAAAAAAAAAATCTTCCTTTCTCTTTCTGCAAGTTCGCGTCTCTATCGTTCTTTGCCTCCGACTGATAAAATTAGGCTGCAGAAGAGACTAAATTGAAGTTAAGCTGAGGCAGATCAACGAAAATGGTGTTTGAATTTATACTCATGGACCAAATAAATAAAAAAAGAATTCCAAATTCCCAACCACGGCTGTCTAATTCTAACACAAGAGAAAGAAATTGTTTTGACATGTAGGTTTTCTTAAAGGAATGTTATTTGGACATAGAAAATAGAGATAGGAGTGAACATAGAAAGACAAAATTTTCTGTGGATAAGATTTAAGACTTTATATCTCTCTATAGTTATCCATCGTCATGTTCACTTCATATGTCCAAATAACACTACTTGGTTTTTTTTATCCTCTATTTCTATCTGAAGACACAAACCCTCGATTAGGTACAGCAAAACAAATAAAATAAGGCCCCAGTGGGAAAGAGCAAGAGTACACAAATCAAGGTCCTAAATTGATGGAAGATAGATTGTTGAAATCAAACGAAACCCCAGCAACTCTATCATCATCAAATCGTATCCAAACCATTCGAAATTGCAGAACCGAATTAGGAGAATCAGAGAAAACCCAAAGCATATAAGAAAAAGGTTGTTAATTTAACCGGGTATAAATAAAAATAACAATCAAGCAGTAGATATACATTGAGAGAAAAAACAAACCTAGGTTCAAAATTGTTAGAAGGAGAAAGGCGTGAAGACGCAGGCAACAGCAAGAGAAAAGAAATCAACAACAAGAAGGACCGGCGCTCCTGCTAGCCCTACCCTCTTCGCCTTCCCACTTGGGCTGCTTCTGTAACGCAAGAGACTGATGCCCCTGAAGCTGCTGCTGCTGCAGATGATGATGAGAGTGATCCGCTGGGCCCAAAGCCAGCGAAGGCGAAACCACAGGCCCAACGGCCATGTGGCCGTTGAACCCACTCTGCGACCCCGAACCACCCTCCAACCCCAAAAACTCATGCTGCTGCATCAGCATCACCTCCTGACCCGCCGTCGCGGGATTCGCGGCCCCGAACGGGGAAACAGAAAAAGGGTGGTTATTGTTGTTATTGTTACGGGGTAGGGGTAGTTGAGGCGGTTGGAAGAGGGGGAGGGGGAGGGGGAGGGCGGGGGCAGGGGCGGGGGCGTGGTGCCCGATGTAGTTGGCGAGTTCGGTCTTGGCGTGGTTGAGCTCGGCCTGCAACTGCTTGAGCTTGTGCTGGAGGAGTGAGATGAGCCCCACGCACCCGTACACGGGGTCACGCAGACGCGCCTCCGCCTCGTACGCGAGTGACTTCACGGCGTCCTCCCGCTGGGCGGCGCTGAGGTCGTTGAGGAGCTTGGCGACGTTGCTGGCGCCGAAGACCTTGTGCACGTAGGCGAACCTCTGCGGGTTGTCCGGCGGGAAGTACGGCGCGAACACGCACTCCTGCGTGCACTTCCTCCGCTGAATCTTGCACGCCGCGCACGGAGAATTATTCGACGACATTATTGTTCCACCTTTCCCCTTTTCCTTCTCTCACTCTTTACTTACTAATTAATTAAACCCTATAAATCAAATCAAATCAAAATAAAAATCATGATGTTTAATGAGAATGAAACATGATGTAAAAACTGTAAAACGTGGAAATCCAAAGAGTAGTACCTAGACGGCGCCGTTTGGAGGTTGGTGGTTACGCCGAAGCAGAGACGGGGAGTGGGAGAGTGGAAATGTGATGGCGGTGGTGGTTGTTGGCAATGGCAGTTCAGGTTGAGTTTTGATGCGCTGCACCCACCACGCCGACTTATACGGGAACATCTACACACATTCCCCTTCGCTCTTCTCTTCTCTTCACACTATCATCAAAACAAGCAGCGTTAATTAATTGCAAATATTTTCCATTTTTTTCAGTTTTTCAAAATTTTGATAATTTATCTAGACCAATTGTTATACTTTTGACTTTTTGCATGTTTTCTTAAAGCGGTGAAGCCTATTTCCGGCCGTATTATTTTATTTGTCATGACCTTTTATGGAAAAAAAAAAGGTTTAATATTTCATATTATACCTTTCTAGATGATGTTGACTGTATCAATCATTTGTGTTTATTTCACGGATTTGCTAAAATTACAATTGGCAATTATTGATTGTACAAATTTTCCACCTAGTTATTAAATTTAGAAATATTCTATGGTAATCTTTGCAAAAAAAATTTGTTATTATGTATTATTAACTATGTACTACTTTGATTATGTGAAGTATAATTATCTCTTGCTATAATTATATTTTAATATGACAATTAGGGTAATCTATGTTTAATGATATACGATATAGAAATATATTTCTCCTCAAGCACAGACGAATTTCTCATTTATCTATACATTAAAATAGATATAATTAATTTATAAAAAAAAATTCCATACTTCTTTCGATTATCACGTGTTACTTTTATAATCGACAAGTTCAAAAGGCTCAAAGCAATAGTGTAGTGCCTCCGGAGTACTCGAAAGGAAAAAAAAAAAATGCCAAATAAACCATCTTTCTAAATTGATTTTATGCTTGATTGAGGGTAGAAGGATTTGTCGTCAATATGTTTGAATAGTTAATAAAAAGCAATCAATGTGCATACATTGGATAGAAACTGGCAAGTAGCTTGAATGACATCTTGTTTCTTTTTCTTTTTTTTTTGCTTTTGTATGGACTATTGGTATTTGAAAGTCTACTTGATTCTAACTAATCTGATTTAAGCCGATTACTATAGAATGCCCTTTACATAATTTTTAATTTAAATTATTAGATTTAGTAGTGGATTCGGCCAATTATAGATATAATACTTTTTTAGTATTAATTTTTTTTTTATTTACAAGACTCAGATTTGAGACCTTATTTAAGGGAAATAAATGTCGAATTATTTAAATCAACTAAATATTGATGAATGACATTTTTAGCTGCATCACATCACAACCTCCTTGTAGAATCGAGATGGGGTTTATTTGAAATTTTTTTTTAACAAAACTCTAAAGTTTTTTATGTAATTAATTTTTTTAAAAGTATTATTTTTTCAAATACAATATTTAATAACTACTTACACTAAAAATCAGTAAAAGTAAATAAAATAAAATAAAATTTATATCCAAACTTATTTATTCGCACCAAAAAAAAAATCCAAACTTACTTATAAAGTCTTGCAGATACTTATCTTTAAAACAAGTAAATCCAAAGGATTTTAATCTCAAAATTAATTTGATAATTTATTAATGTAATTTTATTTTTCACAATTACCTAATTATGTATTGTCATATGCGTAAAAGTATTTGATTCATTCAATAATTATCTCAAAAACTATAAAAACGATAATTATGATACATTTTTGTTATTTTTATCTAAAGAGAAATATTACAAATTGATATATTTACTAATTTGCATGTAATTTTTAGGTTAAATTAAGCTTTTGATATCTAAACTTTAAATCGATTTTAAGATTGGTCCCTATATTTTTATTTCTTTTTAATTGACTCACTTAGTTGTAAATGTTTATACATAGATCTCTCCTTGTTATTATCAATTATAACATCATTAACTTTGCCTTTTGTTAGCCACAAATATTTTATCATTAAGACTGAGAATATGAGAGAAAGAAGAAAGAAAATGGGAGGACGAAGATAGATGGATGAAAGTGAGAGGGAAAATAATATGATTTTCTTAGGTTTTTGTTGGATCAAAATATTTTTGTTAAATTTTGGATCAATGGATTTAGGAGATGAATATAATATGAATTAATATGTCGACTAGAAAGTCCATTTGGCATTTGATATAAAATAACCTGCCAAACGATTGGATATGTCAGGCTTTAGTTAACAGTGTTATAATTAAGAGTAATGAGAAAAAAATCCAACTCTGGGAAGAAAAGTATAAGGAAAAATTTTTAAATCAATATAAAATGTAGTGATAAAAAACTTAATCTATACTACTAATAAATAAGACTCAAAACATAAAAATTTTTGCCATGTATCCTTTACCACTTTCTCAAACTTACTATTAAAGGAAATATTTTAAATTAAAATTATTTAATTTCAAAATTTAACTTCCAATAAATAGAAACCCTTGATTTTCTTCTTTACTAACTCTTTTTAAATGATTCACTACTCAAATATTTCTATGTAATTTCATTTCAACCATAAAGTGTTGATTAAGAATTTTTTTAAAAATTTATATTAAATTTTCTTTATAAAATTAAAATAATTTAAGGTAAAAATTTCAAACTTAATGAATATTAATGCATCTATTACTAACTCTATTAGGCTATTACCCTTCCACTACTCAACCAATTATTTCATATTTTAAAAAAGTAATGTAAAATTAAATTTGAAAATTAATGTTGATAATTGTTAACATTAATTATCAATATATTTTGACCAATCAAAATTTATTATTTATCCTTTTGTCATCACGAGTCAATTTTTAATCTCTCTAAAAATTAATTACCTTTATTATTATTATTCTTTGAGTACTTTATTACATAATTAGTCAACAAATCAGATTTCTCCTCCTGCATTTTATATATTTATTTATTATTTAAGAATTTATTACTTAACTATATTATTTCTTTTTTATTTTTCCAAAATTAGAATATCATCTATCTATGGAATAATATATTGATGCTTTTTATTTTGGCAAAATGATTTTGATTCTTAATATGGAAACTCACACATGCATGTCCTTAAGAAACATCATATATTTTTATTTTTTTTCAAGTATTGTGCCCAATGATAATTTGTTGAGATATATTTTTAGAAATTAAAAGATAGTAGAAGCATCATTATTTTTATCTTTAAGTTTTCATAAAAAGCTTTCATATCTCTTATATATCTATCCTTTTATATATTTTTTTCTTTTACCAAAATTCAATAGTCTCCGTTTTTCTACAATGGTTGTTTTGCATTTTCTATTTTCTACTAGATATTGTTGTTGAAGTTATTTCTACATAGTCAATGGATGGAATATTAAGAGTTCTTGTTGTTAATAGCAAAGAAATGGAGATTTGTTTTACTACTTCTTCCTATATCTATGACTATAACCATTTAAACTGAGTTTGTATCACAACTTTTATTTCCGCCATTGAATCTATATTTTGCATTTATATGGTTTCATGTTTTTTATGGTTTGGAAAATTGAGTTAAGAGATTTTAGGTCTTTTGTTTTTTGTTTTTTTCTATACAATGGATGCAGGTTTGATGTTGTGAAGGAGATTATTGTGCTTTGCTATTCAGTTGTGGACTACTCTTCAAGCCTCTGAACTCTCTTTATATTGTTTTAAACTCTCTAATTTTTTTAAAAGTAGGTGTGTACTTAAACTCTCTTTATATTATTTTAAATTCTCTAATTTCTTTAAAATCTGGTGTGTGTGTGTGTGTGTAATATATATATATATATGATATTTGTATTTGTTTAATTTTTATCTTCAATTTATCTCTAAAAGAATGTTTTTTGGCTCTAAAAGAATGCGTTTGTTTATTTTCTCTCAATTAGTAATGGAAATAATATATATGTTTGTTTATTCTCTCTTTTTAGTTTGAAATAAATTTCTATGCAATTTTTTTATATCAAGTATTTTTTTATTTTGGAAATCAAATTTTGAGAAAATAATTCTTATAATATATATTCTTCAAATAATTTCTTTATTTTATTTTTATATGACCAACTTTCCAAGAATTAATTAATGTCAATATAGGCTTATTTAAATGTCTAACTTTGAAACAAATAAAAATAATAGGCTATAGTAAATATATAACTTGACCATCTCTATTTCTAATAAGTATACAAAAACTATATAAATTATAAATGTAATAAATCAATTTTAAGTATTTTCAATCATCTGTTTTAAAAATTAGAAGTATATATTTTTATAAAATAAATTATACTTTGAATAATTAATTATTTGTTTTATGTGAATAATTAATTATTATATGGTATAGTTTTATACAATTTTATCTTTAAAATTAATTTACCAGAATGTTGAAAAATAGGGAAGGAGAAAAATGAATTTTTTTTGAGTTGTTTGATAATCATTTAAAAATTGAGATTAGATAATTTTATTTATTATTATTTATTAATTTATTATTATACAATATGTAATTTTTATACTTATTTCAATTTAGTATCTTACAAGAAATTTGAATTTTTAATAAAATGTCAAACATGAAGAAGTTATTTTATTATTTTCTATTTTTTATTATCTTTCATATTAGGCTTTATTTTTTGAGTTACTAAAGTTGCAATGAAATCGTATATTAAATTGTGTGTTTATTAATCATTTTGTTAGTTTTAGATTAAATTATACAATTTTTATACATAATCTTTTTTTTATAAAATTTTTATATTTACTAAAAGTTTTACAAAAGCTTTTTTTTATATATTTGGCCAAAGTTAATGTACGGTCCAAAAACTCTAGTTTAAGCTAAATTTTACTATGATGAGTATTTACTGATTTTGCATCAATTTCATGAAACATATGCTGTAACTTCTGAACTTATGAAGTACAAAAATGACTCCCTTGGTTTACTTATAACTGTTTTCTTAGTAAAAAAATTTTATTCACAATTATATATCATTTGAGAGTTTTAAGATAATATTAATTATTTTTTTTCAATTTTACCCTTTACTTTTACTCTCTTACCTATTTATAATAATTATTTTATAATTTCCTTAAAAAAGATAATTTTATCAAAATAATCTAAATTTATTTTTAATATTTAAACAATTTTAATGATTTATTAATCTGTATAGCAAAATATTAATAGATAATTATAAATGGACAAAGAGAATATTAAATATATATAAAAAAAGGGGCAGGGGGTGCACTTACAGCTCATTGGCTAATTAATGATCGTTTGGGAAGGTCGCAGTGGCACGTCCGTGTAGCGTGGGCGTCAGGTGTCGGCCCCCGTTTTCCTTTCCGTTGTCACTTCTATAACCCGCTTTCCCCTGAGTCAACTTACTTTCCTTTCCATTCCACCACTACGCGAACGGACAGTTGTGTCGTGTGGTATTGAAGTGGGTATTTTCGTAATTGAAATGGTTCCTGCTGCTGGTGGGTGGTGGCAGCAACTTTTGGGATCAGAGCAAAGGGCATAGTGTCCAAGTTCTCCTCGATCACCTGCGGCATTGTCGTTTTGATTGACTGCTAATTAGCTTCTGCCTGCCGTCTTACGTTACATTCATTTCGAAGTGACAAAACCTTAAGCTTCCCACACAGGAGTAGGATAATTAAGGAGGGACTTAGGACTAGAGGGAGAGAGCGCACTGCTGCAGGGTGTCACTGCCACCTCACTTCAGCCGTCGTCACCACCCCCTCCCTCCCTCCCTCCACTCGTGTAGTCGCTTTCACCGCTCAATGATCCTCCATTTCGCAACTCATTTTGCCCATGTGCTCCCCCCCCCCCCCCTGCTACCATTTATTAAAAGGCCACCTCCTCCCATTCCATGAATTCATTCGCCTCAGCATTTATTTTTGTCACTTTCCTATTTAACTATTTTATTACTAACTGTTTTAAAGATATTTATTACAAAATTTTGAATATATATATATATATATATCACATCAAATTTCAAAGTATTAAATATCTTAATAATTTCATTTTTATGTAATATTGTACTTTTAATTTTAATAAATATACTTATGATATTGATTAATAAAACTGTAACTTTGAAAACATAACCAAAAAATAATTTAATTTAAATACGCTGACTGTTTACCAATGGAAATGTTAGAAAATATTAACTCATACAAATAATCATCCATTATAATTAGGGATCTATCATAATTTTTTATTTTTTAACATTTTTATTAATTAATAATATAAAATTATTTTACACTATAAATATATCCCATTAAATTTATAAAAGAAAATAAAAAAAAAAAAAAGAAGAAGGAAAAGTAGGTTCATTAGAGCAAATGGCGGAGGGCTAAGGTAAGAGAAGTTAAAAAGAGGTACGGGACTACGGGGCGTGGGAGAGGAATGGAGGGGGGGACAGAAAGGAGGGAAGGGGGATAGTGGTCGTGAGTGGTGGGTGAGTGCAGAAGCAGAAGCAGGTGGGGGACCATGATCAGTGATGAGGCCAGACAGAGACAGAGACAGTGTCAGCGATTCAGTGTGTTGGTGAGCAATTGCGTAAACACGGATTCATGCCATTAATGTATTCCCACTGGGGCCTCTGCTCTCCTCATTCTGCCTACAATTTCGAGTTCCCTCCCATTACTTTCTTCTCATCCTTTTTTTTTGTCCTCTTCTGTTCTGTTTTTCTTCCTCTTTACAATATCATTGTAAATGGTAAGTGATTTTTTTTCTTTTCCTCGTGAAATCACTCAAACATATGAGTGACCTTCTATGCATGCCGGTATTTTTTCCCCCTTTCCTTTTGGCTAAGAAAAAAATTGCGCATTCTCACCAAAATTGGCTAACAGAAAATGTATTATTATTATTATTATTTGTTATCCATGTATACAGCACTCTTACTTTTGTATATTGTTCACCTCTCCGTTCAATATCTAGCACCTGTTTTTGTCTCGAGGTATCTCCACCCGCCTCTGTGGGTGGAAGCAGCTTATGTCACTGCCGGTTTTGTCATTTTTGTGTTACCTTGGGATATTCATGGACTTCTCTTTGTTACCGCGATGACACACCAAAAAAAAAAAAAAATTATGATTTTGTGTTTAAATAACTCATCACTTAAATGGGGTTTGTAATTATAAAATTAAGCTTATCATTTTACAAATTTATTTTACTTTGCTAAGTTTTACATTGTTAAAAAATATGGTCAAAATAGATTTTTTTCTTTTTTTTTTCTCAACAAAATAGGTTTTATAAAATGCTTGCATATCTCTCTCACACATCTGCAAATTTCATATTTTAGATGTCCGATCTTCGATAGAATTAGACCCACATTTTTGAGATGTTTTACATTTAATTTTTTTCTTAAATAGGATTAATTTTAGCCCTAAAATTTATTTTTACTAAAAGTAACTTTAAATTGTTTTTGTGGTTAATTTACAAGATTTTATCAAAATCACTTTGCATATAAAAATATTAAATTTAAATCAATTTATTTTAAAATAATTTTTAATTAAAACCAAGTTTGCAAACATAGAACTAAACACACATTGTGTTCACTCGGTCTTGTGGTGGCAATTTAGGAGAGAGAATATTTTGACTTAAATAGTATCAGATTAAACCTTTTTATTAATTTGAATATGAGACTTGGAACATTATCGTTTCTTTCATGTTTCGATGTCTATAGAGACTTCATATTATCGTGACCCGATCCAATTTATAGATAATCCTTTTCATAGTTCAATTTTGGCAAACGCACCAAATGTTATAACTTAAATCTATGAATAAAGCTAAACTCAAAACTAATTTATTAATTGACAAACTCTTATAAATAAAGTATTATATTAAACTTACTTATTTACATTGACTTGAAACTCACAGCAGCATCACCGGCAGAACTTTAGCTATAGTACTGAATTCTGCTTCTCATTATGCTCATTGTCACTGTTGACGTTTTAAATTGGAAGTTTGCTGTTGTGAAGTTTAATTCACGTGCATGGATTTGACCTGTTGAAATCAATTTCGAGGGAAGCTTTTTCAATACTGAATATTCTTTTTCTTTTTTTTAGATAAAAGAAAAGGCTCAGATCCTCAATAGACGAGAGCAGCAGCAGTACAAACGCTAAAGGCAGCAAACATTAATGACAATGAATATTCTGCATGCTGTGCCTCTGGCCGTTGAAGTGATGTGTTGTCTGGTCCTACACCGTTCAGCGCCAGGGACGGAGAGGAACGAAACCTACTTTTTGACTCCTTTCCCGCCTCATCTTTTTTTTTTTTTCTTTTTTGAGTAATATTAACATATATTCGAGCCCTACATACAACGACATTTTACCGATTCAAGGCATAATTTGACATTATGAATATATAAGTATTGTAAAATCATTAGTTGAGGTATTGCTACTTGTAAAATTTATGATGAATTTAAATTTATATTAATATTTTTTTATAAACAAAAATTTAATTGAGTTCGATACCAATCATCCCATTAAATTTGAATTCAAATAATACTTTTAAGAAACTTATGAAATCCTCTATTATTAATTTGGTTCTTATATTTGCAACAAAAATTGTACTCACTTATTTATAGAACATAAGTCCATTTTTGCCAGTTGCATCAACTCTGATTAACTTCTAGTCCCATCTATGAACAACAAATAGAATAAAAATGACAAATTGTATTGTATGAACATCGGCGATCGTATAGGATATAAATTAGCATTGTAATTGACTAGCATATATACTAGTAGCTGATTACATATACGTGGTGAGTTAAGCTTGAAACATATTCAGACGTAGATCATACTTCGAGTATCTGAGTGTGTAACGTTTTCTGTTCTTGTATGACCATCTCAAATCAATGTAAAAAATCATATATGTACAAAAAAAATATGAATGAAAATGACGTATTCTTAAAATCAACCGTACACAAACGATGAAAAGCTGCAACTTCCATGTTCTAGGGTCGAGCATTTTGCCTATATATCAAAAAAAAAAAAGAAAAAGAAAAAAGCTGTAACTTGCACAGATATAAAAGATCTGCCAAATGTGGTGTATAATGTGATGACAACAATATTTTTAAATGTATAATATATCAAGACTTAATCACTCATAAAAGATAAGGTGAAGGGATAAATAATATAAACATTACAAGATTAGAATACAAATTTAAACATTAGAAAAGTAATTCTTTTAAGATAAATACACTTTCCTTTTTCGATTGGATTTGAGCATGCAAAAAGGAGTTAGTCAAAAGGAATATTCTCAAAATGTTTCAGGAAGTGTGAGAAAAGCTTAAAAGACATAAAATAAATATTTTGATGGGAAAATGCAACTTTATTAATTCTGCATGTAGAAAATAAATATTGAATTTGGTTCTTTTCTTTTGCACTCAATAATAAGAATTATGTAGTCTTACATAAACAGCAATTCACATTATTCTCATAAACAAAATCATCTCCATTAATGATAAATTGGGACAAAATAATCTCTGAAACCACAAATATTTTGAAATGAATGGACTAATTAATTATTTGATAAGAATTTCTATGTAAGATTGCATTTCTATTACGTAAGCTATTCACATTCTAAAGTTAAAGCATGACGCAAGCCTTAAGTTAAGTGATCATCCGCAGGAAGAATCGACGCAGTTTAATTTTAAACCAATTAAATCTCCTCCACTCACAATTTATCTCAAAACTAATAGACAATTATGATATTTGTTTAGAGCTACAGTATAAATAATAATTTATTGAGTTAAATCTTATTCGACCTATGTGCTTTAGGTCCGCACCTGTATTGCATTATGTTGTTTTAACTTGTGACGATATCCACTCTGAGTAACTTCGTTAGCACAAAATAATACAAAAAGGAATTTCGCGTTAACAAAACTAACCAGATGGGGACCCCGTGTTAAAGAATTAGCTACACAAGAGCTTTGTACTAGCGAAACAAACCAAAGAAAATTTTGTGTCGCCAGAACAGAACTAATCACATTTAAGTAAAGTGACAAAAATCAAAATCACGGTATAATATAGATCTTTTTCCCAAAAGACCAAAATCATAAGGATCGAGTAAAATAAATTAATTTTATTTTATACACAAAAAATTTCACAAATATGTATGTACTACTAACTTACCTTTGAATTTGCGCAATGTCATACTAGTTTTTTCTATATCGATTTACATATAATCAAATAGTAGTGTAAATTTACCCGTCAAGTTAACGGTGACCAAGCTGTAATATGAGGAAAAAGACTAAAGTTTAAAAACTGAGAAAAATAATCCTAATCGTATACAAGTATACATATCTTTTAGTGACATTCAAATATCATTGTAATTGTTCTGTATTGATGGCTCTCTTGCTAAGAGTTAAGGACTTGTAAGAAGAATAGTGGAGTTCAATCTCTACAAATGTTGCTCATCTCATTTTCTTTTCCTTTATCTCGCACTCCCCTACCCTCTAGTAGGGAGTTTCTTAAAAGGTCCATTCGCCAGACTCACCAGGGGGATCCTAGACCTTACCAAAAAAATCATCATGAATTTCACTTGCCCGTATTTTAGGTTGACAACAATTTAATTCCATTAATTGGATCATAAGCTAGTCCCAGTATTTTCTTTGGCAACGAGCTGCTCATATAATTGCATGCTTGTATTGAACTTTTCCAACTAAAGCCGAGCCATGGGTTTAGTTGGGCTGCAGAATTGTCATAAAAACCCAAGAAGGCTTTTGTTACTCTGTTGACACTTGACCCGAAGAGAAAAGATGGCTGGATCTAGTAACTTCGAACCCTTGTTGCTGGTTGATAAGGAAATTAATCCTTATTTGATTATTCTGCAGGTCCCGTAGCTTCACTCAATTTTTAATTAGATTTTTATAATTTAAAAATTTATAATAAAGTCCCTACATTATATAAATTTTTTCAATCAAATCTCTATCTATATTAATCGTGACAAAAACATGAAAATTAACAGAATATTCATTGAATATTCCCTAGTTATGTCACCCCATCCATCCCCACCTATAACAAGTGCACAATAAAACGAACCCTTCCCTCCCAACTCTTCGCTTATCATCCTCCCTTCCAACCACAAAAACCGTCCAATCGAACCCCAACAATCCTCCCCACACCCACCGTCAGCAACAAGTGGCTATCCACCACCAACCACCCCCTTTTGCATAGATGCCAAATTGCTCCTGCATCCCTCACAATTGCCCCCCCTTCTCCACAGGCGCATTCATCCCCTTATCATGAACCACAGCTGCGAAGATCCCCTTCACAATTGCCGTGAAGGCCCCAACAGCGATTGTGTCGCAGAAGTAAGGGTTAGAGTCGCTGCTGACAAAAATTGAGACACATCGATGCCATCTTAGATGGCTAGGTCCATGTCGGCGAGGATGTCGGGGGCGAAGCATCTGTCGGCCAGCAAATCTTGATTGAGATAATGAGCGCCTAGTGAGCATGGCGGTGAAGTGGTGGGGGCATGGCTGAGCTCGTGGATGAGAACAACTGTATCGTGGTGGGCATTGCACATGTCCGACAATGGTGAGGAAGGATGAAGAGGTTGCTGCGATAATGGCTTTGTTGTTGTTTTTCCTTTTTGGTTGATTCTAGATGTAGGAGGGTGTTGGCTCAGTTGTTGGCTTGTAATGATTTTGAGAGTGGTTTTGAGATATTGAAGGTGGTTGTTCTTTTTTTTTTTTCTTCTTTTTTTCTTTTGGGTTTTGGAATCATGGTTTGAGATTATTTTGAGGGTGGCTTTAGGAGAAAAGGGGAGGGAAGGAAATCATGGTCTGAGATGATTTTGAAGTGGAAGTTGTAGAGTTTTTGGGGAGAAAAGGAAATTTTAGTGTGTACCACATGTTGAAGGTTTTTGATGTACATCATTAAATCCTTGTCATTAGATGATGTAATATATGGTGCACCATATTTGAGATAGTTCATCATAAAATGCACCTACACATCAAATATTTTTGTAATGGAAAATAATTCTAAGGACTAGATTACAAATTTTTGCTTAATCTAAGGACTTGATTATAAATTTTTATACTATAGAGACTTAATTAAAAATTGATTGAAACTATAGGACCTACAGAATAATTAAACTTTAATCCTTTTGGGGTTTGTTTAATTTTTATTTTTATTTAATGTGTTTTTTTATTTTTTAGATTGTGTGAAAAAATAGTAAAAATAAAAAATAAAAACAGGAAATTAGTTTTTTTTTTTATTTTCACTATTTTCTTGTTGAACTTTATCTACCATGCTTGTATATATTTTTCATTTTATATAATATAAAATTGAGAAAAAAAAAGATATAAGAATATGTATTATCAATTAGTAGTATAATTATAGTTAAAATGAAATAATTGTTTATTCCATAATTAGTTACAAATTATTTTTCTATTTGCATTATAAATTCTTTTTTTTTATACTTCTTTTATTATTTTTATTGTGTTTTAATTGTGGTACACACTGAATTTAAAATTGGACAACTTCTCCTCTCATAATAAGAATAATAATAATAACAACAACAACAAAAAAGATGATTAACCGGTGTAAAGAAGATATTATTCATGGATTTAATTTTATTGGGCTGGTTCAGATAAGTTATGGTCAACTTTTTAATTTTACCTTTTACAATACTCTAAGTATAGCAATAATCATGAAATATACTGTGACATAATTAAATAAAAATATTTTAATAAAAATATCTTGTAATTAAGTCTTAACTTTAAATTTCTTAATTTCAATGTATATGACTAAGGTATATTCGTTTCCGTTTTAGAATATTTGTCCATTTTTAATATCAAAATAGTGTTAATTTTTTTTTTTCAATTATATCCTTAATTTAATTATCACCCACTGTTATCATAATCAGAGTTAAATATGCTAAACCAATCCACTATTATCTATGTATAGAAAATAATTGTAGTATTAATTATATTAATAGAAGTATATTTCTTTAGATAGGGGTAATTTCATCCATTATATAATTTTGTGCCACTATTAAGATTAATTTTTTTCCTTAATCTATATATATTTTTTATTTTAGACAGATATTTTGAAACGTAGGGAGTAAATAAAAAAATGGAAAGAGTACTAATACTCTAATAGTGAGAATAAGTAAATTTAATATTATTAATGAGAGCATTAGAGCATTAATAACATGTTTAGAATCTCAATGAACTATTAAGGGCATATTTATTTCCGCAATTATTATTGGATAATGATGCAATAAAAATAATAAAAGAAAGAAAGAAAGAAAAGAAAAGAAAAGAAAAGAAAATAAATGGACATAATAAATAACCTGTGACTTTATGTGTAAAATACTACATACAATTCACTTTATCTGGCACGTTAGCCATACGCACAAAAGTTGAGGAGTTCAAAATTAAGAATTAATTATAAAACATGTTTATTAAAATACTTGTATTTAATTTATAATATTTAATTAATTTATTTTTTAATCTCATATTATATTTCTCGATTAATGATATATTTTAAATTAAAAAATTAATATTAATTACTTTATTAATATATGATAATAATAGATAAAATGAATCAAAATTTTTTATCCAAAATGAGAGATAAAATGGACCGGAGATAATTTTGATTTGGCAAATTAAAGTCAACAACAATATCATTTTGTCACTATTTAGCTTAAAAAGATGCGTGGAAAGAGAAAAAAATTTAAAGCTATAGTAATTGTTGTTGTTGTCTGTAATTGAACTCGTGAGGCAAGTGGCTAAGGTGGCTTTGTATTTGGAAAAAAAAAAAATTAAAAAAAAATTCTGGTACATGCATGCACATAAAAATTATTTTACATAATTTTTGTATTTTTATTTTATATATGAAGTTTGCTTTTACCCTTTAACTATTGGATAGAAGAATAACCATCAGTTGCAATATTAAAATTGTCTTTCTTTATAAGTATTTTGCAGCTTGAATGTTGGACTTCAATATTATTAATAGAACAGCTAAACTCAAATTGACTCGGCAACTACAACTTGAGTCGTTCTCTATAGGTACATAATCTTCACACTTGACATATAAGAGATTGAAAAAATTTGCACACGATTTGAACCCATGGCTGAAAAACTTCAACCACTCTTTTGTTGAATGCGAGAAACTTTTATGCTCATACATACATGTATCGTTTTTCGTATATTTATTTGCCATTAGTTTTTTAAATAAATTTTTAAAAGTTATCAAATAAAATTACCAGTTAGCACGCAAATGTTAAATATCGGTGGCCATGAAAATAAATGAGCGACTAACGTAATGATTTTTTTTTTTTTCATTTTTTTCGCTTAGGATTCAGTGTCGGATTCTATATCATGTGGTTGTTGTTTGTTTTAATTTTAGTTGATACATGTGTATAATAATTATAATAATATTTTTATATATTATTTATTTTAAAATCTAGTGAAAGAAATAACTATATTATTCTAAATTTTTTTCACAAAAATTCATAAAAATAAAATAAAAATAAATAATATTTTCACATCTAAACAAAAAAAAAATCGCTAGAAAAGTGTCATGGGAACATGGGTTAAAAATAATGGAGAGAGAAGGAGTTGGTATTATAAAACTATAACTTTACTCTATAATTTAGGAGTGCTTGTGGTTTGATTTGGTTTAATTCAATTTTAAGACAAAATTCAACTGATTCAAATGATAAAATTTATTTTGATTTGGTTTATTTGATTTTATTATATTTGAAAACCTGAATTCCAAATCCAAATCATTTAAAATCGATTTGGATTGGTTCAATTAATTCAATTTTTATTATTTTGATAAAATATAAAATAAAAATTTTTAAGTTCATCAAATTAAGTTAATTATAAATATTTTTATAAAACTTTACAAATTTAAAACTTAATTTAATTATAAAATGTTATATTACTATCTAACACTAGCATATTAAATATGCAATAAAAGATTTAAACAAAAATAATGCATGGATTAAAAATCGTTGAATAACTCCGCTGCTCAAAACTAAAACATAGGACAAATCAAACAAGAAGTAAGAAATTCAGTTTTCTATGACTCTTCTTCACGCATCTTTTCCTTCTTTGTGTTAATTTGCTACAAGTGCAGTGTGTCACCTTAATTAGTACGCCACTTGCTTTGTTGATGCGAGAGAACCAGGACCTTACTTGCATTGTTCCTAAGGCACACGCTTTTTATTTATTACATTTTGACCTTTGTCCTTTTATTTTTTTCCGGAGAGACGTTTATTACATCTTGTCATTTTTCGTCCTCAATAGTCAATATCAAATTCAACCGGATCCACTTTGTAGAACATCTCAATAATGAAACCTGCATTGGGCTTACATACATTACTCCACACGTGCACGGAGCACGGCTCATGCAAGCCTCCGATACGTTTCTTTTCAGTGCCTTCATGTCTCTTTTGTGATCATTCTTTTATTTTCCAATAAAACCGCATATTCCTTAAAGTATCATCAAGGAGATACGACGATATCTTTATGTTATGGATAAACCCTCTCTTTTTATTTATTAACAAGAGATGCTCGTATCAAGTAAGAGATTAGTGCATTTTTTTTTAAGAATCTGTGATTATCTTTGAATAAAAATTTATTTTTTATATCACAACTCTTTTTCATTAGTACTAAATATAAAGATAGGATTACAAATATATTTTCTTATATATCTTGAATATATTAATAAAATATATTATTCTTTCATGTACACCAGATCGATCCATGGATCCATACAATAGTAATTGTTTTTATTTTGGTGTTAACATTTTTTGATTTCATAATTGATTATTGTTGATTTAATTTTGGATTTATGTATAGTTATAACAAAAACATTTTTTGACGCATATTCATAATGAACTCAATGATAAGTGTTTTTCTTTTTTGGTTTTTTTAAGTTAAATTCTAATTAAATAATGAAAAACTTACCATTGGATTCATTGTGAATACGCGGCAAAAAAAATTGTTATGATAGTTGTACATAAATTTTGACGACGACAAATCAATAATTATGAATTGCGAAGTCAACAATCATAAACAACAAAAAATTATCAGTAAATTTTTTAAAAGATTAACATGTAAATTTTATAAGATTAAATTAATAGTATGTCCTTATATAATTTGGGAATGTCGAAATATGTCTCTATGGTTTTAAGAACATTTTTGACATAGTCTCTTAATTCAATCTATTGTTTGGTTTTAATAAGGATCCAATTGTTTTTCTTTTTTAATCATAGAGATCCATTTATAATTTTTAAACCATGAACAAGTACCTAACACTTTTCAAAAAGTATAAGAATCAATCATTTTAAAATAATGCATAATCTATCATGTTGTATACATTGATCAAATTAAAACTGAATTTTTTATGTGATCTAATTAGTTTAATTTTAATTATTTTTGTCTCTCCTATTTCACTTTATTCGTTTTATTCTTTTCTATTTACTTTTTTTATTGATTATTTATTTTCTGTTTACTAAGAAACGAAATACCATTAATTACAAATACGATAAACAAAGTAATGAAGAAATATTTTAAACTTATCATTTGTAAAATTAATCCTTTTATTTCATATTACTCATATTTGGCCGATTCGCACGGGCTTCTTTTTCAATCGATTTCTTTTTTATTTACAAAAATAATAAAAAGTTTTAGATAGTCTGAATTTTTGTCATAATAATGTGATATATTTATTGATTCTTAAATGGATAAATAGGTTATATTATATTATTTTATTCTATTCAATAATAATCATTGTTTTTTTTTCCAAAAATTCTAATGATGTTTCTAACTGTACAACATTGCTCAAAATAATAATAATTTGAAAAAAAATTATGAACTAATTCAAATTTTCATAATGATTTTATTAATTTGCTGATAAACAATATTTATTAATGAAAAATAAGTTAATTAATCCCGAACCATTATGGCACTTGGTGCATGTTTGTCTTATAAAACAATGGGCTTGAAGGGAGTATTCAAGCGACAGACTTGTGTTTGTAAAATTTCAGCTTAAGCTCCCACCATCACAAGGTTAATTACGTATCCCATATCCATTGTCTAATTAAGCTCTTCCATGTTTGTAGCTTGGAGACTTCGTTTCTATGATCAAGCCTCAGTTTGGCATATCCAAATCCTTTTGCTTTCAGCTCTCCTTTCGTTGTTATCAATTTTACTGTCATAATCATCTCTTTTCTGTGTCAGGAGACAGAATGCTCGAAGAAGATGGCACAAATCTTGGTCCATCATCATTTTCTCAATTTTGATTGACAATTATATGTATATTATATCGTTGGAGCCACTTTTTTTTTTTTTCAGGGCTGAAATCAACACATTCATTTTTTGAGCAAGAAATGGTTAATTTGGAGGTAATTATACTCAACTGAGGTGATGAAAAGATATTATACAGCTGAGCACTGTTTCTTGAGCCAATGATAGATTGATCGTTTTCAATTTTATTATTGGTCAAGAAAATGGCAAGCAAAGCATCTTGTTGTCTGGTAAAACAAATTAAACATAAACAAAGAACCTTCTTGTCTTTTTGTTTGTAACTTCGTATGCTAGCGTTGGTGTGTATGTGCATGTTTTTATTATCTGTTTTGCCTTGTTGGTGTTCTTCTTCACACTGCTATTCCTCTGATTGTCTTCGAAAATGGTACTTCAACTAATTTGAATATGCTTAAACACGAATGAGATTTCCTTCCAAATCCATAGCTCATATTGTCTGATAAGCCCTTGCCGAGGTATTCAGATTTAGGGTGAGTTTGATAGAGTAAAAATAAGAGAGAATTTTTCATATATTAAATTTATATATAATTTTATATATAAATCTAATCGATTAAAATCGAGTGACCACTGCCCACTTCCTATCTTTTGGTAAAGTTGAGTAGATTATAATAAAAAATGATATTTTTCAAAAAACGTTTTTATATAAGGTTAATATTAAAAAAATTTATAAATGCTCATGAAGTAAGACACTTTTTTATTGTGTATTTTAAATATGTTTTGGTCTTTTAAGGCATTTTTTGGTTTTTTTTTTTATCGTGAATATTTAATATGTGAATTATTAAGTGTTTCTTTAAATATATTTTTAATATAATAATAGACATAATACACCATTAATAGGAGAGAGTGAAGAAAGTTTTGTTCTCAGAAACAAACAAGTTTTCTTTATGAAAAATAAAATGCCAACGATGCTTGCTTTAAAATATCTTTATATGTGGGGATGGTCTGATTTGGATATGAACAGCTATCATAAATTTTGTATGCTTTTTAGGCGGGGCTACGTAAAAGTCAACCTATCATTTTTATTTTACTCCAGTAATTAAGTCAACCTCTCAAGAGCGTGTCGTTATCGTTCACGTTACCATAAAAAGCAATATTAGGATCTGTTTGTGTTTTTAATTTTTTTTTCAATTTAATTAAAAATTTAATTTATATATACTAATTTTTATATTATCATACAATCATATATTATTACATAAATAGAAGTGTTATATTATTTTATTCACTGTTTTATAATTTTGTAAAGAAAATATTGAAAATAAGAAAATATTATTTTTATTATCTTTTTATAAATTCTCAAAACTAAAAAATAATAAAATAAGGTGATGATATTTTCATAATTAAAATTAAAAAAAGAAAAAAAAACAGAGGACTTTTTTGAAATTAAAAAGACTTTATTTTTATATTTAAAATTATAATTTTTCAACATTTTTTATTTATGAAGAAAAGAAGTAAGAAGAGAAGAAAAGTAATCTCTCTCTCCCTTAACTCTGTTTTTCATAAAAGGCAACCGTAAAAACATAAAAAGAAGCATTAGAGTAAAATTGCTTCGTTTTTTTTTTTGGGTCACTATCAGAGTAAAATTGTTGAACAACAAACAACTCTACTTTGAGGTCTTTAATATTGGAAGTGGCAATTTAGCCTATGTTTGGATACGCGGTGGGTGAGTTGGAATCGATTTTGAGATGTCAAAATCAATTTTGGTAATTTTTTTTTTTTTTGTTGTTTGGTTTTAGATTTTTAGAATTAATTTTTATTTTTAAAATTAATTTTAGAAAATTTTATTTTTTATTTTTTATCAAAATTATTTTTAAAAAAATTATCAAATATAAATTACTTTATCTCAAAATTAATTCTAATCAAATTAAGGGCATATTTGTTTGTGTTTTTTCAGTAAAATCATTTTTTTCATTGAAAAAAATCAATTTTCATATATTTAGATAAATTTTTAAAAATAATCATATTCTAAAAAAAATCAATTTTAAGTTTTTTTGAAGAAATTGAAAATAATAATTTCTGAAAAAATCAGCTTCTTAAAAAAATCAATTTTCAATTTTTTCTGTTATATATAAAATTTAAATTTTAAAATTACTTTTTTTCAAAATTTAAAACAAACGCACCCTAATTCTACGTAGAATTAATTCTATAAAAACATAATCAAACACGCTATTAGTCAGTGCTATTATGATAAAATAAAACCATTTTTTATTTAATTTATTATTATAAGTGACTGGCTGTCTTTATTTTTATCTTTTGCTGCCCACAAATTAATGGGTAATGTAATGAGAACAGGACCTGGATTTGGAGATTGAGTTAGCCAGCACTCTAGGTGAGGACAATGGATGGGATGCGACCAACATCTTAGACAACGTTGGAACACCTTCACCCTTCAACAGCCCCCATGCTTGCTTGGATGAACACAATTTAACAACCGTAATTTCTTTGCCTCTTTTAACATTGTTGTACTATTTTTCGAAAAATGTTGGCCAGAATTTCTATTCAAATTTATTTGTTAGAGTAACGTAGTATATATGTTAATTTATAGACGGGTAAGCAAGTCATTTCATTTTATTTTATTAATAATCACCCTTATTTTTCATTAAAAAAATTGAATAATTTTTTCTCTCAGTATAACATTAGTTTTTATTTCATTACTTGTGCTATTATTCCTACCAAATCCGTTTCAGGAGGAACAACAGCAACAGGAACTCGAGTCCTCTACTTCTGAAACTCTTCCAATCCATGAAAATGAGGGGCCTGTCATTGAGGAGGCTGCAGCTCCTACCCATGTAAGTGGTCACTAATTAATTCTCTCACCCTTTTATTTCATTTTATTAATCTTTCTATGCATAATTAAACGTATCTCGAGAAGGGTTACTGACACTTATCTTAATTTGCTTGAGCTCTATTATGCATACGTATGCACCACGAGGGTGGCCCGTATTTTGCTATGAGTAATTAAAGTATATTTATTTTGAGAACGTAAGCAGTGCACACCTTGCCACAAGCATGTGACGAAACCACAAACGTATTGTTTGTGAACATTGAATTTGTTTGTCCAATTATATATTTGAATAGGGATTCGTTAACACTGATATTAGACTTGGCATATTTATATTTTTAATATTTTTTTTATAGAATATAATTATAACTACATATTATATTGATCATTTGTGCTAAGTTTTTAGAAAATTGGACATAAATATGAACTTAATCAAATAATTTATTTTTACATATATTTAAGAAATATTTATTATATTAATTTAGATATATATAAAAAATGTAGTATTAAACGATTTAAGATTAATATAAGGTTTTATAAATATAATATACAACATATGAGATCCAACAATTAGTTTGTGAGAAGTTTTTTCAATAAAAAGCTATTTTCTAGTATAAGATATGAGTTTAACTATACTGATATAAGTTCATCCTCACACTATATGTTTAAGAATAATGATTTATGATACGAAAAATATTTGGTCAATTTTGTACGAATAAACTTTATAACCACATTCCCGCCGTTTTTTCTGCCCAGTTCTCGACTCTTTTACGCATTTGACTTTTGCTTTCTATCCAATTAAATTTCTCGATTTGTTTTTGTAGCTCTTTCGTAAAATTTCTTTCGAGCTAAATAGCACTGCTGTATATTTAATTAAATATTCAGGTTCACAACTTGAAGGGATCAATAGTTGCAACACAAAAGCAGGTTCAGTCTACTGAGCCTGCTTCTAATCAGGAAAACTCCTCTAACTGTGAAAATCCAGTGGCTCCTACTCTTGTGGATGACCCCAATCCACTGCCCCAGCCATTACCAAACTGTTCAGCTCCACTGCTGAATGAAACACCACCAGCCCTTTCTTCATCATCTGCGGTAAATTAAAAATTCACTATAAATTTATACCACTTCGAATGTCACTATGAGCGATAATGATTTCCCTTCAGTGCTCTACATTTGCCTTATGATTAACTTATTGTACACTTGGATGCAATTTTTTGATAATTTGATTAGGTGGGATTGATCTTAGAAGGAGCAGGTTCATCGATTCAACACCAAGATATGAACCATATGGGTCGCTTTAATCAATTTCCTCGCACGCAAAATGAGAATTCGCATACGTAGGTTTCTCCTATCATTTAAGAATTATGCTGACATGGTTGATCTTATCACAACAAGTTTAAATTTATTTATTTATTTATTTTTCCTTTTTCTTTCTAAGCATTTGCTCCGCTTTCCTATGTTGTAGGCTTGAAGCTGTGGGCATGCCCAACCAGCACAGCACAAGAAATCCGCTGTTGGTGCCAAATATAATGGCAAACAATTATTTCGGCGGAATCAATTATCAGTCATCCCCCTATCCAGCAATGTTCCACACAAACCTTGTCAGTACAATCATCCTAGAAAAACAATGCATAAAGGGGCTGTATTTTGTCAGTTGCCGTGCATTTTTCATATATCCTCTCCAAATATTTTTTTTAATAATATCTCTAATATTTAAAAATATCAAATAAAATAGTAGATGCATTTAATATTTTAAGGAAAAAATCTTGAATATCTTTTATTTAATAGCTAAAGAATTTAATTTTAATGTGCTAATAATGTAAAAAAATTTTACACTATCCTTTAATCATATACTATTGTTTGTAGAACTTTTGATATAGGGGTTGTGGGACTTAACCGCTTTTGCTTATATGATAATATATGATTAAATATTTATAAAATTTTTTTATACTGATAAGGTATCAAAATTAAATTTATAATTAAAAAATTATTAAAGAATTTGCTTAGGATGATTAAAAATTATTTTCGGAGATATTATTGCCAAAGTCTTGATTTTTAAGCAGGTAGAGGCAAGGGCAGGGATTGGAACAGGGCATTCAAGTGGACAATTTATTACAAACCAAAGATGTGCGTTACAAAATATAATTAACCCTCGTGCAGCGCTCATTTCTGGGCGGTATGTGATTCTTACCCATGCTTGTCCTCCTATGACTGTTTCAGAATTGCAACCGAGGCCAGGCCCACACTCTAAACACAAAAGGAGACAAAATTGTGGGCCTACTGACCCAAAAAAATTGTTGGCCTCCGTGTGGACCCCACGTCTCTTTGGAGATACGTGTTGACTGGACCGAAAAAAGTCCATGTTGACCAAAAAAAAAAGAGGAGGCCACAGTTTTGTCTCTTCCTAACCTGTACAAGCTATAGAGTCAAGCCTGTAGACAATCATTTCTTTTAACTTATAATGACGCTTATAAGGAATCATTTCTTGATTCCTATGGTCATAATGACGCTCATTTGAATATGAATTTTGAATTGTAGGCCTGAACACAACCAATTACCGGCTCCTAACGTCTATGATTCCCAATACGCCCCTAATTACATGCAGCATCATTCCTCCGCTTCTTATAGGTACTTGTATTATGTTAGCAATAACTTGATTGATTAAACTCCTTGGTACTGAACCCCTCAAAAGAAAAAAAAAAATCTCTTTGGTACTGAAGATTGATTAAAGTTAACAAACAAATGTATGAAGTATCTATTTTTTAATTCAGGCAGCCCAATTCATTCACTGCTCTGCGGCGTCAGGACGGCCATGGCCCTGGAATGCACAAGATTTATGATATAAAATCTCTAAATTCCATGCCGCCTGCCTACCCAATGTATCCTAGGTACTAGTATTTCATCTCTTCTTTTAAATAATTATTTCTTCTACATAAAATTTACCGTATTGTTATCATTGACAAATCGGCGACTTAGTAAATTAGCATAAAGTATCAACAAGCATGTTGTTGCCTTTTTCGTTTTAGGCCGGAGCCGCACACACACCTTCAGCCTGCTTTTGTCCCAGCGCCACCGAATCCTGTTGCTCATCAACATGGTTATAATAGACCCATGCTTCCTGAGCCTGCAGTTCCTTCAATGTACTTGCTCTTTGAATTTATATTTTTCATTGCTACGTTGACAAATTAACTTCACTTAATCAATTCACTTGACTATATGATCAAACTATTGACACTGAATGGTCTAATTTATTTTATGGATATAGGCCTCCAATGTACTCTACTTATCATCCACAGCCCAGCCCATATGTGACGACATACAATTCCTTTGGCTCTGGATCTTCGGTGCAGCCTCCTAGGTGTCAAATCATTGACCTCAGATTTTCCATTTTGATACACCCCTTTATTGACCATGACATCATAGTCATTATGATATATGGTTTCTCTCATTGTAGGTATCCGCCGTCATATGATAATCAGAATAATCATTATAATCCCCAAACCACGATGCCTGGTGGTCATTGGCAGCAAGGGGTTGGCACTGTGCAACTCTTGGTGTAAGGAACCTTAACCAATAACCTGCAGTGCATTGATTTGAGATGCTCATCTCTTCATTAATTATTTGTAACATTAATTTCTGTATGATAATTAACAATTCTTTGATTTTCAAATAAAGGTCCCAAGGGATGCCACATCAGATGAATGAATACAACCGATTGTTGAATACTCCTAACTTCCAACGGCAGAGTTACACATTGCATGAACCTACAGCAGCTCTGTCATCCAGCCACAAAGGTTCGCAGGCACTAAGCTCAAGGATTGTGGACCTTTCTGCTACTACTAGGACCACTGAACGATCAAGTTCACAAGATTCTAACTCCAGGGAATCTGATGAGTTTGCACGCCTTCTAAGGTATATCAGATTAATTTTCCATCTGGGATTTTATTGTGATAACAAAGATTATGCTTATGTTATGTTAATGATCTGATTGCAAAGGCTTCATAATTATTGTAATTGCATCCACCCCTCTATAGATATTAACTAATTTAATTCTACAGTCTGATTAGGCCTGAAAGTGCATCAGGAACTCAGGTGCAGCAAGTGACCCCAGTTTCAGCAAGTGAAGTCACAAACCAACTTGACAAAGGAAAACTTCCTGAATCTTCGACAACTAGGTAAATTTACTTTAAGTTATCCATGATTTCTCTTGCACTCTGTAGTACGTAGATTCTCATTTTCTCAAATCAGTGAATTACAGAACGTGTTACGATTGATTTGCTTTTGAGATATTGACTAGGAAGAAAAACGACACTGGCTCCCATGGCTTTGAATAAGCAAACGGCCTTTGATACTTGATGTTCATTTCTATATGGTTTGAGTGTGCATAGGCAACCTTCCGAGGCAATTCGCAGAATACTGGACATGAATCCTAATCGAACTGTTACTCGAAATCCTCAGCAAAATCGAAGTCTGAACTTAGCATGTGGCAAAAAGGTAAAAACCTCAAACACTTCTTATCTCTTTAAATGTGTTTATGAATTGAGATTTTTGAAAGAAATTAATGGAGCAAAGAAAAATGTTTGAAGAGTAAAATAAACTCATAGATACTTTTTAAACTCTTTCCTTCCCTTCTTTTTCCTCCAAAACTCAACTCACAAATACACCCTAAGCCAATGATGGTAACATATTAACATGTAATCACTATTTTGTTACTAAAATATCTGAGGCTTTACGTTACACCATTGTCATCAGGGGGTCTGCATTGCCGATCCTAAAAAGCAATTGAGTAGTAATGGAAAGTCCGCAGTGGGAGTGGTAAGCCTCATTGTCATTTGTTCATAATCATAAGACATAAAGTAGTTCCCCCAAGATGTTTTATTTGTGTGTGCGCGTGCATATAGAGGTTTTTTATTATTGAAACAAAACCATTTGAGAAAAAATATGTGCTTATGTACAAAAAGCGAGACAGTCTAGTAAACATGGGAAAGTGAATGCTGCACAGGAGGGACGAGATGAACAGAGAGAAAAGCCGCGTCGTGGTCGTCCCCCAAAACGTCGTGAACCTGCGGGAGAGTCATCTTCGTCTTCCAAACGTCGAAAGGTGCACATTTTTCTCGGGCCATGCATGAATATTTTGTTTGACATTTTTTGTTTTGTCTTTATTTTTCCCTTTTTTGGTGACAAAGAATGCGGGAAGCCAAGCCAGAGTGAGATTTTGAGGTTCTTCTGGTTGGTTTGTTTTGAGTTGTTTGCAGAGGGGTCGACCAAGTAGATCCCCAGAAGCAGATGAGATGACTCCTGAGATTGAGAATGTACAGAATGAAGATCAGAACGCCAACCCCACAAACCCTTCCTCTGATTCGAGGTTGTCTTTAATATCTCGAAAAAGAAATGATGAATGATACTAGTCAATAAACTACAAAAGATTCAAATAGAAAAGAACGAGGAATATAAGAATAATCAAGGATAAATAGGCTTTAGAAGTTGTCAGGAGCAGATACCGTAGATTTTCTTGTCATGTCATTTATATTTAATTTCTTTCTTTTTTTTTTTTGGGCAATGAAACGGGGCTAGCGCCCGAAATCCTAATTAAGCATTGCAGTGAAGTAATGTAATTTATATACAAATTAATCCTTATAAAGTATCAGGTTTATAATTAAATCATTTTATTTGTTTTTAAAATGAAACAGATTACTATTTCAATTCTTTAAATCTTGTACTTCTCTAGATTTTTTTATTTTCTTAATATATTTTATAATACTTTAATGAAAACTTAAAATGACAATATTATCAAATTTGTATTTATTCTCTAATTTGATTACTTTATTATTTATACTTTTATATTTTTATATGGTATATTCTTTGATACCGTTAACTTACTTTTTAGAAATTTGTGGCGCCCCCGTACCTATATCAGTAGACCGGTACTAGAACACGTACATGTATTCTTGCAATATACGTTCTTAGTTCTTACCATATAGCATAATGCACAGCTCAAAACCCCACTTCTCAGCTGCTTTTTCTTTTACTTGCATCTAACAATCACAACTTGGGTGCAGAAAAAATTGAAAACTTTAATGGTTTGGAATTTTCAGTGAATTTTTTAACGCTGTCTATGGCCCGGCATTTGCGAAGGAAGGTGTTCCCATCGACCCCCATCTTCGATCACTCAAAGCATCAGCCGGTAATTACAACTCTCAGAGCCATCCTTTTTTTTTTTTTTTTAGTTTTTGGAAAAAAAAAAATCCCACTTGCTATTATACAGAAATTCAGTAGTATCCTAGTAGTATACTGTCTTGTTATTGCGTAAGATTCTAATTAGTTGCTGTACAATTACATCATTATAGGAAAATTTAGATATATACAAAAAAAATAAAAGTAAAAAGATTACAAGCCAGAATTACTTTTTGAGCTAAAAAACTTTGAGATTTAGGACACTAATTGTGCTGCTCTTCATGCAGAGAATTAATGCGCCTTGCCTGTTCCGACGAAGTGTTTAAGTGCCTGCAATTTGAATGATGTCAAGGCGTGTATGTATTAAATTAATGCTTATTACTGTTAGTCAATTTTCAAGGATTGTATAGGACTCTTTACTCTTTTGTTTTGCATAATATTATTTGCACATATAGTATCTGTAAAATATCTGTGAAGAAAGAAAAAAGAAAATCAAAAGAAATACAGTATATTTTGATGTGCAAATAATATTATTATTGGACTTTCTTTCCTTAGCTAATAGTCAGCAACAAACAGTTTGCAGTTATGTTTAAAAAAATACAACTTTTGTTAATGATCTTGAGAAAAATTTCAATGTCCAATTTCATCCAATTTAATTTATAAGCCTGGTATTGAATGATGACGTGAAATGTTGGACTTAATTGTATTTTTTAACTTAGACTTGAACTACTAAATTAAAAGACTTTCCAATCCAAAGCTCATGAAGGCTTTTATTTTTTCAACTTGTCCAATGTAGGACTTCTATATTTCTCACACATATGTGCTTTCTCCAACACTTTCTTTCTCATGTGTGTGCCGTTTAATTTCTTTTTATTTTTTCTCATATTAAGAGACTCCTATGGACTACATTTAATCTCCAACTAGATGGCAAGGAAAATTTTCCATTATATGTCATTATAAATCTATAAAAAAAATTTAGGTGTTCTCATATATAAAAGAAAGTAGTGCTTTATTTATTTACACTTCAACACTTCAGCTTTGCTAATTATTATTATTATTTTTCATTTTTACTACATTTTTAAGACAATATCCGAGGGGTTGAAGTGTGAATAGAATGAAACATCACATTTTTCTTACTTTGAGAACATTTGAGAATTTCAAAAAATCCTTTTCAATTCCTTTAACATGTCTAATATGAGACTTTTATAATTTATATTCACACATACTTGTGCTTTCTCTATCAATGGACCTACCCTGATAGGAAGTCGAAATGTTTGTTAACCATAACACCTGATTTGTGAGGGTAAAACCTAAGAAAATACGAGAGATACTAGCATCTCTCCTGTCTCGTAATTAGATTTGTAACTATCTATGAATTTTTCTAAATTTTAGCACTCAAACTCTGCTGAAGGTTTTGAAGTTCTGACGGTGCACCATGACCCAAGTCAGTTAGGCAGCCAGCGAGATTTACTTCTCTAAAATAAAAAACTTAACCTACCAATCTACCATGTTCTAACAGATGTGCAAGCCAGAGCTCCATAGCTCATTGGGAAAAAAAATTTATGAGAACTTTTTAAAGCTTGTATATTAATTTTTGATATGTGTCAAATTATGTGGATCATATTAAAAAGTGTACAGCTCGTTCGTAGATACATGCTACATGTTAGTTTACAACTAGAAATTTTCTCTCAACCATTTTTTTGCGCAGCACATTCATTAATCTCCCAGCTTCTTATGTTTTTATTTTTTGAGTCGAGAGCTTCTTAGGTTTTCTTGGGTCAATTTTTTTTTTTTTTATCAATGGGTCAATTCTTAACTTCTTTATGTTTGAAATTCTTACCATTTTCATTTTTTTTTCCTAGCTTATTACTTGTCTTGCGTTACGTCTAGCTTTGGGCCATCTTTTTGGTCATGTCTACTTTTGGGCCTTTCTCCTGATACTTCTAATGACACAACATAATTTGGGCTGTGCTCGACCAAAAAGGCGCTGTGCGTAAAAATTATAAATTTTTGTCAGCTTAATGCCTTAGCTAGTTTTCGTTAGTTTTATTAAAAATTGAATATGGGAATGTTTTAACCACAAAATGTTGTGCTTTTCTACGGCTCACATCCGCCTTAAGGGATTGAAAGTATCTATATAGCTTGAGTTAATTAAAACCAAAAACAACTGAAAAATGTCGACACACCGCACAATTTGAGCATTTTTTAGTATTAAACTGAGAGTGTTTCGAAATTTCGTGTAGAATTATTTTCAAAAATTTTTGAAAAATTCATTTTTTTATAATTAAAATTTATGAGCCTTGAATTGTTTACTAAAGTTTAATTTTATTTATATATAGGAAGTATATATATTAAATGAGATGGTTGCTTATTGTAAGAATTGGGTGAGTAAATCCTAATTATTAGATAATCCATATACATAGTTTCAACTAATCATGTGACCTTTACTTTTGACGCAATTCATATGATCTTTAAATACCTAACAATTTTGATACAATTCATATGAACTTCAACTTTCAAGTAACTTGCAATCTTGACATTCAATGTGAATTTGAATGGTCAAAATTGAATATTCCTATCTCTAATGTCAAGATTGTGCTCCAACTTGATATGTGAGATAGGGATACAGGACACAATCTCACTCCAATAAAACCGCGCACAATCCCAATTATCATTACACTTTATGCAAGACAGTATGATGCACTATGGACTAGACATGCAATTATGCAGCATATTACAAGATACACGAAATCAAGGGTTGGCAAATTTAGAAGACAGACAAGCATCCACGGCTTCGGCAACAGTGAGGAAAACCCATTCTTTTCCAATTTTATCGACAAAGTGTGCCAGTTTAAGCTTGTGAATCACTAGCCACCTGGGGTTGACCATAGCCAACTGCAAAACCACATAACAATGGCACAACCGTTATAGGTTTGAGCAAAACAACATAGAACATTATTAGTTCTCAAGATACAAGTTCATGGCATTCTCACTTCTACACCACGCGAATGCAACCTCTTGTGCAGTTCCTCCAGTGCTAGAATTCCGGAAGTATCAACATTCATGAGGTCTATCAAAGAGAATAGCATAGGATCATTCATAAGGTTACTCAATGTAAATTCAATGAACTTTTTGGCATTAGAGTTATTAGTTCTAAGTTTTGATACTCACTAGTCATGTCCAAGATTATTGCTTGTACCCTTCCCTTTGCAGCTTCTTTAAGGCTATCTTCTTCTTCTGAGACCCACTTCAATATTCTGGAACAAGTGAATAATTTTAATGTCAAAGATTGACTGTATTAAAATATAAAATCATTCATGTATTTTTATTTAACTGTTTAAGCTTTTAAGAGAGATAATTTATGATATAATATTAAAGCCTCTATAACTACAGGGTTTAGAGTTTGATACTTATTTGTCACTATTCTTTTAAAAATAAAAGTTAAATTTTAGCATAATATAAGATAGACTTGTGCAAAGTCCATACTTCAAGTCTAAAGAACTCTTGCATAAAGGGTGTATTAAAGTATAAAATAATTTGTACGTCTCTACCCAATAGTTTTAAGTTTTTAGGAGAGATGATTTATGTGTATAATCTCTCAAATTATTTTGTAAAGTGCTTGCCTTTCTCTGACAAAATTGGCATTTGCAAAGCAGAGTGAGCCAGAGCTTATGCGAATCACCAAGATGCCCGGAGTACTTATGGCCATGGGATATTGGCTAACATCGCAGTATGCTTCTGTGCTTGGAACTCTACCTAGAACTTCTATACCGGGTCTAATTGATTGTATTAGTATCTTTGCAAATGAGATTGAGACCTGCACAAACAAACATCTTAATTAGACACACTGATATGACTTGTCCTTCACTTATTTATCTGTGATTTGATTGGCGTGATGGGTCAAATGAAATGGCTATAACTAAAAAGAGCTTGTAATTGGAAGTGCAGTGAGTGATGGAAGCTTCATATGTGATTACTGATATGATATACAATGCACAGCTTATGCACTACCTTGTTTTTCCTTTTTATTTGCTACTGCACCAGAGAAAAATTAACAGTAACCAATCAAAATTGCTCTTGGACATTTTTTTTTTTATTTAAATCTCATCATGTAATATTTATCAAATGAAAAATTATTTTGCACACTACTCGATGCCAAAAATATGACTCTTAAGGTAATACTTATATAAGAGGGCAATTCTTACATTTTGCATTTCTTCTTACTGAGAATTCTTTCTCGTTAATTAGAAAGATAACGAAAGGAGAGAAGAAAGGAATGGAAGAAAATGATGGGTAAAAAATTCTACTGTGGTAGAAGCTAATTTATACTGGAAACATGTTAGATTTTTTTTTTTAATTAGCTCAGCTAATCTGATGCTACTATGTATAGAAGCTGCTCGAAAAAATAGTTATAAATTGACAAGAATCGCATAACTCTTGGCCAATATCTTTTTTTGGTTGGTTCCACTTCTAATTTAGATTTTATACCTCCCCATAAACGATTTGGATCTCTAAAGTTGGAGATAAGAAAATGTCAAGTCAAGAATCTTCACCTTCTACTCATTATTTTCTTTTATTTTGTCAATACATTCATGCCACTTAACATAAGCGAATAACCGGAATACGGGAGATGAATGGCATCTAGTCAATTAATGAATTGGGTTTGAGCAATAGCCCTAGTGTGGGATTTTGTGACACCAATTGATACGACAGAAATTACTTTTGAGTATTTCTTTTTACTCACATCGAAGTAGCATGCAAACAGACAATTAAACGAACTCAATCAAAGTTTAGATAAGAGCTTAATTCAATTTAGATATAATTAATTGAATTTAATAAGAGTTCAAGCCAATCTAGTATAAGTTAAAATATTGCTGTGCAAACTGCAAACCATATAAAAATAGCTAAATTATAAAGTCTTTTTTATTTTCGTGGTCAGAGTTAGATTATAATGTCAACCATGCAAGCTATGATTTTCGGGGCCAAATTTGTTGATCAGAGTCTACTTGGAAGCCAGACAATTAATTTCAGCAGTTAGCAAGACAATACAATATATTTAAGAGTGTATTTGTTTCATTTTTTTAATAAAAAATATTTTTTTCATTATTAAACAAATCACTTTTTATAAAAATTACTGATTTCAATGACTTTTTAGTAAAAACAATTAACTTTTTCTGAAAGGAAAAAAGGGAAACAAATTCGCCCTAGGCGAAATCATGAGATAAATGGAACCCACCAAGCCTTTGGCCTATTCAGTTTTCGTGTCAGACATTCAATCGGTTCTATAATAATTGTAAACCAAATTCATCATGCAAGTCGAAACCTTAAGACAAGTTGGGATCCTTTGTCACGTGCAAATAGTAAATGATTTGTACTTTAGTGCCTGGCCTGCTTATGATTTATGAAGGATGCTATTCAGTATGCAATAGATGAAAAATACTCGAAAGTGGTGAAAACTTACCGCAACAAGAAGACCAATCTCTACCGATGCAAACAAGACCCCGAAGAAAGCACCAATGCAGGCAAGAAAGTCTAATTTGTCAACCTTCCATATATAATAAGCTTCACCTATGTCAATCAACCCAGGAAGTGCAGAGAGGATAATGGAAGCAAGTATGGCCATGGGAGTGTAGTAGAGGAGCCTTGTAAACAATTCCAGGCACAGAAGCACAGTTATTGCCATAACAATATTTGATACGGATGTTTGACACCCTGCACTGAAATTTACTGCAGTCCTTGAGAAAGAACCTGCGAGTGTTAAGCATGAAAGAATATCAAAATTTGATACACCTAAGACAACCTCTTAATTGAGAATATATCTTCTCATATGAAAATTTTATATAATCATGTGTTAATTTTTATTAATTGATTAAAAAGGTAGCTCTATCCTGGATCCCATAAAAAAATTTAATTAATAGTAAAATTTAACACATGATTAAGTCATGTGAAAATTTCATATAAGAAGATCTATTTTCCTCTTAATTATATGCTGATCTCTGCATTGACTCAATAAAAAAATAATAGTGATTAATTGCACGATTAAAAGAGTCACCAGTTGCCACATAGCATGAAGTTACGGATCCTGCAATGTTCATGCAGCCCATTGCTAACATCTCCTTGTTCCCATCAAGATGGTATCCCTTAATGGAAGCAAAAGATCGACCAACAGCTATTGCTTCCTGAATCAAAAGTTCATGCTGCCATTAGGAAAACAGAAGTAGCAATTGGGAAAAAGAAAAAGAAAAAAGAAACATTTTGAAAAAAAAAGAAGGGAATGAATTAACACACAGTGAGAGCTATAACGGCAGAAATCAATCCAATTTTAGCTGCTTGTCCAACATGTTGACCATGTAATTGTAATTTGTGAGCTGAACTTGGATTAAGGCCTCCTTTGACATGCTTTATTATATTAACACCATGCTTATCAGCTTTTGACACATACACAATCAAAGTTGATAATATAACTGATAGAAGAGGAGCAATAGCTGGCAACCAGAAAAGTTTCTTGTTTCTTCTGCCCTGAAATGAGATTTACATTATCAGAAGTTCAAATCAGAAACAGGTAATGTAGTAGACTTGTGGAGGATCGTGGATGCCATAAATTTCATTGCTTACAATGAACCGTGCAAGCAAAAGGAAAATCAGGAATGAGCACCCGATGACAAAATTCAGAGGGTACCACTGAAATAAACAAAGAATAATGTCAGGTGTCAACAACAAAACCCATATAAATTGTTACTTCTGAAATTTATAAATCAAATAGCAAAACCTACTCACTTTTTCTCCGGATGTAATTTGATGATGGAGTGACTTATAAACAGATTCCAGCACTGATATTGCGTCAGTTTCGGTGGTAAAGTGACTAAGTCCCAGCAACCCCTTGAGCTGCTGAAGGCCAATAATGATGGCTGCGCCTGCCATGAAGCCCACAAGGGCAGCATGTGAAAGAAAATCCACTAGAAAACCCAACCTGCAGAATTTGAAGAATAAAACTATTTAACTTCATAAGGAAACCTATATCACATTTTCCAAAGATGTCACAAACCAGATGAGGAAAACCACCTGAACACTCCAAATGCAGCTTGGAAGATTCCAGCAAATAAGGTCACTGTAAAGACAAGGTTTCTGTAGTCGTGAGGATGAGCAGAAGGATCTACCACTTTGGGGACGAGGGAGGATAGCAGCAATGACACAACAGCCACAGGTCCAATTGCAATTTCCCTTGAGCTCCCCATAGTTGCATAGATAAGAGGAGGAACAACACTTGTGTCTGAATATGCAATA
Source organism: Pterocarpus macrocarpus (assembly GCA_031439585.1). Lineage (NCBI taxonomy): Eukaryota > Viridiplantae > Streptophyta > Magnoliopsida > Fabales > Fabaceae > Pterocarpus > Pterocarpus macrocarpus. Next base: position 11,662,633 of record CM062519.1, read on the forward strand.
AAATACCAATAAAAAAATTTCGAAGAGTGGATTTATATCAGAAAACATTGATACTGTAGAAACATAGCCGAAGTCAGATACTTACACAGGCCATATTCAGGATCAAGTTTTGCTAAATTAGCATATCCTATGCTCTGCAACATCAAATACAAATTAGAAAAATGAAGAGAAAAAGGCTGAGGGAAATGGAAGGTAACCTGCATTGCTCAGAAAATAGAAGTATAACATGTCTGGTTTTGGCTTGGAAAGCTCCAAAGTCCAAATCATAGTGTGGGCCAAAGCTATTCTCTTGTAGCTTTTGCCCAAACTATGGTTTTGGAGTTGCAATGGAAAATCCAAGCAAGCTTTGTGAATATATATACCTGGGGTATGCTGAGGCTGGCAAGAGTTAAACCTGCTAGCAAATCATCCTTGAACTTTGAGGCCTTGTAACTTCTGAACCAGATAAGGATTGGGAACAAGCTCCCCAAGAATGAAAGAGGATGTCTACCACGGCCAGTTTCCTTCTTGGATGAAGAGAAGAGCTTTGTGTCCTTCAATGGACTCAATATCTTCTTCCATAGAGGTGGTGGATTGGGAGAATTGAGCACCCACCTGGACCTCTCAGTTTGAGCTGCACCGTCCTCCAGATGAAGCTGCACTTGCTGCTCTGTGGCTCTCATTGTTGAGGCATCAGTGGGCACTGAACTCATGATGTTTGAAGTGTTTGGACGAACTCAGGTAGGTTCTAGGCGTGTACTTAAATGTTACATTCGTGTCAGTTCAATACAACTGCCACATACACAAGTAAAGTTGAAATGGGTCAATTTGTTTGGATGACTGCTTGAAAGGGGCTGCTACAAGCTTGGATAGAGAAGCCTCTGCTGGATGAGAGGATGGTTTTGGCAATTGATGGGCCGACCTTAAAAAGTTGGGAATGTCTGTTGAGTATAAATTCCCTTTTATATGTTGTTACTATCATACCGATCATTCTGTTCATCTATATGGCAGCGTTTGGTTAATGGGAGGAGATAGGAAATATAGGAATATAAAGATATAAAATTAGAAGAATAGTTATTAAATATTTTTGTCTCCAACTTTTAAAATTCGTGTCTCTTTCTATCTCTACTTTTTGAGTAGATACAAATTTGGCCCAAAATTATTTCAAGAGAGAGATAATTTTTCACTTTTTATGTCTGTCTCTCTTTCTAAATATCTTTCTATCTCCATTATCCTTGTATTTCCTATCCTGTCCCACTAACCAAACGTTGCCTATTGGTTTATAGTTATTATTACATTAACGGGACATTTGATGCTAGATAATTTATCTGGATTATTGATAATATAATTTTAAATTATTTAGGCCTATCATATTGCTTTGTTTGGTTGGGTCTTAGACAATCCACATTTCCAATATATAATATGGATTGCCTCTATTGGAGGTGTTTATATAGATTGTCAATCATGGAACAATCTTCCTCCTACTATTATTATTATTATTATAATTATAATTATTATGAATAAAAATAATAGCAATTAATAATAATATTAATAGTTACAATAAAATATAAGATTAATTACTATGATAATAATATAATATTATTTATTTATTACAATTGGCTTTATTTATTTATTTAGGATATATTTATTAATATAATAATATTAATATATAATATTAATCACTATTAAATAGTATTATTAATAATATTATTAATAATCATAGTTAATAGTAGTCATAATAATACTAGTTTTAATAATAAATTATTGTTATTATTATTATTATTATACTAAAAGACATATTATTTAGTAATTTTTTTTATATACCAAACAAAGTAATATGAATTATTAGTTAGATCATATATGCATACCAAACACCACATTGTAGCATTACCAACAATTTAAAAAGTGACAATTTTTCTAAATGATAGCCTGAATTACTAGTAATCTTGTTAGGTAATATGTCAAACAGCACCTAATAGAATTGTCTAAACAAGTAATAACACCTTTGTTAATTATTAATCTTAAAAAAAATTTGAGATTAATTTTGATATACTGTTGGTGTAAAAGAGTTTTATACTATTATCAAAGCATCTACTTCTATATATGTGACTTTTAAGATAGTGAAGATAAAGATTAAAGCATTTTGTTTAAATAGTAATACATGATTTGATAATTGTAAAAAAAAATTTATACTAACAGTGCATCAAAATTAAATTATTTGAAATTTAATAATTAAGAATTTTTTTAATAACATAAAATAATTTCATGTGATTTGAAATGCATTAGAATTTAATTTTAATACACTATAATAAAAATATTTTATACATATCCAATCATATATTTTCATATTAATAAAAGTGAGGATGTTTGCAATTCAATTTGGTTTAGTTTTGAGACGAAAAATTTAATCATTTTGAACAATAAATTTTATTTTAGTTTGGCTTAGATTTGATACCGAACCAAACCAAATTGATTTAATCAATTTGGATTGATTTGATTTTAATTGACTTTTATAAAATATAAAAATATAATTTTTAATTTCACTAAATTAAATTAATCATTGATATTTATATAAAACTATAGGAATACAAAAAAAATATAAAAACTTATACTAATTTCTAATATCAACAAGTCAAGTAAACAATACACTTTACGTATATATGTGTGTAATTATTATTGGTTCAATTTGATTTGAATTGATTTTGAAAAGTAAAATTAAAAATCAAACCGAACCAAGCAATTTTCATAAAATAAGAACCCATTCAAACCAATTTATTTAGGTTTTAATCGATTTTCAATTTTAATTTAGTTTGGATCCTCTAGTAATAAGGAGAGAGATATCCTTAATAAATCCAAAAAAAGAAAAAAGAAAAATAATTTCGATCAATTTTGAATTTGAATATCTTTAAGCAAAAATGTTTAACTCTTATATTTACTATTTCAAAAATTTTGTATATAATAGCATAAATTAGATAATGGTATAAATTTTTTTTATACCAGTAATATATCAAAATTAACGTCAATATATTATTTGAAGCCTAAAATTATTATAATTTACTATTAATTTTAACAATACAAATTTTAAAAGATTGTGTGATTTCAAATCAAATAATTAAAACTTAAAGTCAGGGGTTCGTTGCAGTGGGATTGCAACCCCGAGCAAGTTTTATATGCAAGATCAGAGATTTGAGTCATAGAATAACTATCTTATCAGAATTTTATCTAAGTACTGGTCTTGATCTGAAGTTGCATGAGAATAAAATGTTTAAAAAAAAATTAGATAGATATTATCGAGTTGAGATAGGTGTTAACACTCCAAGCAAAGAGTAAGAGTGTTAAAAAGAAAAAAATGTTTTAAACGTGTTACAATGCTATTTATATATATTGCAGGCTTGGATGAGGATGAGTTTTTTTTTTTTTTCTTTCTCTCCCAATATTTGAGCACTAAATATGAATACTTCTTTAAATTAAGATTTAAACTCTATATTGTTGGGAAACTAACGACTTCCGCTAGATCGAATCATTATTGATAGGATGAGTTATTAATAGTTCATTGTGCAATAATAGATATTTGCCATATAAATATACAAGTAAATGTATTAATTTATTCCAGACTTGGATGAGATGAGGTATTGGTAGTTCAATAATTAATGTACAATCATAGATATTTTTTATTGCTGTATAAATCTAAAAGTAAACGTACTAATTTATTTTAAGGGTTGGATGGAAGCGAAATGATTTTGACATTTTCTTTCGAAAAAAAATTAAATTAGGAAAAATTCAAAAATCATAATAAAATTAAAATGTAAAAAAAAAAAAAGAATAGGCATATTGAAACTTCAGTACCCCATTCGTTAACAATATGAAAAGGCAAATTTCTAAATGACGATGCTGAAGCTTATATGAGTAATGCTGTGTTTCTTTTTTAAAAATAAATTCTCATGCATATTTTTAACTACTTAAAATGATAAATATGAAAATGAACAAATAAACTTATTTAATGTGCTAAAGAATATACATTTATACTTTTTTAAATAATTAATATTTAAAAATATTCTTTTTGATCAGTAAATAATTAAAAAATATTGTTTAAAAAAATTAATTGCTAATATATCAAATTACGTATTCAATTGGACTTACTCAACTGTCATTCATGCATGTACATGGATGGGAAAAATTTTTGGGTGAACATTTTTATTTTAAATATAAAAATTAATTTTTTTATACATACTAAATTATGTAAATAAAATTATATCTGTATAAACTTATTTTTCACCATCATATCATATTATTAAAAATATTTGAGAATAAAATATTATTGAAAGTATTTGAATTTTTTTCATAATTGCTCCAAAAAGCATACAAATGATAAGATATAATTAGTTATTCGTCTAAAATTCTTTATATTAATAATTTATTAAAATTAATCTAATTTTAATATGTCATTTATCTAATACAATTAAAAAATGGGAGTGGCTATTACCATGCTCTATTGTCTATTGCCCCGCCCTTTTTGCTATTTTAATTTTGATATTCCTAAAATGTCCTTAATTAAAAGTTGTGTTAAAATTTTGTCCATTACTATTTTGATATTTTAAATTATATTTAATAATAATATTAATTAATATTAAATACAAGAATTTAAAAGACAAATAACAAATTTAAAAGACAAATTCTTAATACATGTAAAAAATAGTATATAGACTAATTAAATTATATGTAAATTCGTATAGAAAAACAATAATATGATATTATATAAATTTAGTCTTACTCTAAAATATATTTAATTCAAGATAATTTTTATTCAACTTAACTAAAATTTTGTGTTATACTATATTTGGTTACTTTTATTTGAGAAATATCATTTTTTCAATTTTTAAACATATAAAAATTTAGAGTTTCAAAAGTATAAAGAATTCAAACCTACAATTTGATAAATCAAAATATATGAATTCAATAAAACTTTGCGTATATTTAAAACATACGTATACATTATATAACAAAAAAATTTATTTCACTTGATTTTTTTATGTTTTAATAGTTTTTGTTGATGTAATAATTGAAGAAATGATTTGGTAGACACATACACTCCAATAGGCACATTTTATTTTTAGAGTTCAAAAAGTGTGATGCGATAATGACAAGATCGTGGGAACTCACTTTTTTGTTGTAAATATCTATAAGTGTCTATAAAATTGGATGTATAAATAATATAATTCTTTTAATTGTTGCAAAAAAATTAAAATATTTAATATAAATTTTTAAAATATGTAAATTAATTAATAGGATAAATTTTGAAAGAAATTACTAAAAATATTAAATAATTTTTTTAATAAATACATATAATAGAAATGTTGTATCCAAAAAAGTATTAAATAGGATTCTAATATAAAAAGCTTTGGTTTAATTTGCAAACGAATTAAACTTTGTATAGGCCTGATTTAAAAAGCTAATTTTATTTTAATATTATTATTAAATTACATATAGCTAATTTTTAATATTTGTGGAATGGCAATAGACAAAGTTTAAATATAACTTTTAATTAAAGATATTTTAAGAATATCAAAATAAAAGCAATAAAAAGGGTGTGACAATAAATAATAGGCTATGGCAATAACTATTGCCATAAAAAATTTGTTTATACTTAATATAGGAAATTTTTATGGATTTAATTTTAATATATTATTAATATAAAAGAATTTTACTTAATTATTTATTTATATATTGTTAAATTATTAAAATTGTTTAATTTGTGTAATAACTACTTTAAAATTACGTATATAATATTTGATTGTTTGATAATATAAAATATTTTACATAGAATATATATCAAAATTAATATCAATTTTTCGCTCAAGAAAATTTTATATGAATGGAACATAATTTTTCTAGATGTTGATGATTAATATCAAACCGTCAAAAAGAGTCCCCTTCGAAACCCTTACGCGCAAAAAAGTGCAGCGAATCTGAGATTCGACCGCTTGATTGGAAGGAACTGGTACGCGGACCAATAAACTTTCGAAAGCTGCTGGGATCAGTTCGTGCAATAGGACAGACCAATAACATACACATTAATAAATAGATTTTAAAATTAACATTAGTATGATCATACCACAAATCATCATACGCCTAGATATCATGATTCCATTATGCAAAATAATAAAGAAATAGAGAAAGATATATAAGTCATAGGATTGTGTTATTTATGATTAAAAAAAATTCTATCAAATTTAAAGGAAAATTTTATCACAAAAATATAAATTGATGATATTGTTAATAAGATCTGTGGTGAAAAGATGGAGATGTTGAGTTAGATCAATAAACACTAGACAAAATTGGATTAATAATGAGTGTAATAAAGAGAAAGTTAGTATAATATTTATTGTAGAGAATATGGTTGAATATTATATTAGGTGATTTTGGTATGTGTGAATAAGAAGGCTAGCTTGTAAATGTCTCTTTAAGAAGAGTAGATAAGCGATGTAGCCTAAAAACAATTGATAAAATCATTAAAGAAAATTTATATTTTAATAGTCTAATGTAGATATGATTTATAATAAAATTCTATAGTATCGTCTTGTACACACAATGCATTTTATCTAATAACACTTGACTTCTTGATGCCTAAGCTCCGTGGAAAAGTTCAAATTATATGAAAAAACTGATGGTAAACAGTAATACCAAATCATACTTCCACTTGCCAAATATAGGCAAAAAATAGAGTACATGTTCGAGTACACGAACAATCATTTGGAGCATGGCCATAGACATTTTTCCTTTTTTGTTTTTTTTGTTTTGGTTTTTTTTTGGGGGGGAGATAAATGAAGCATAATCATGTGTACCCCGCGGGATCCTTATACTATTCTACCGAATCAGCTCAATTACACTTATAATTCCAATTTTTTTTTTTTTTTTGTAGAGGCCAAGTTTAACCAAACTTTGTTAAGAAATTGACACGGTTCAACCTCAAAACTATTTTTGGGAAAAGCTTAAAACTATTTTAATATAATATTTCAACACGAGCTTGTTTGGAGATGGCTCATTTTCAACTGCTTGTATCATTATGAAATTGGATCTGCGTTACGTTATAGTTTACTGTGCTCAAATATAGTACCGTAACATAAATTATTGGAAGAGATGGGAATTGGGGAAGCGTTCTAGACGTGTGATCTGATAAACTTAGGGTGTGTTTAGTAACTCACAAGTCAAAAACCTATCGTGTTTTTTGTGAACTATCTACGTACATATTTTGATGGATTTTGATCTTTTCAATGATCCTGCGGGTTTCACAAGTAAAGTTTTCCACCATCAATAAATTATATGTTAATAAATATGTAATTTTTTCAAATAAGTATTAGAGATTAATTTTGATGCGTTAATAATTTAAAATTAGATATTTTTATTTATAAGACTTTTAAGATAATAAATAATTGAGTCAAATATTTTTATTGATATGATAATATATAATTAAATATTTATATAAAATTTTTTATGATGATAATATATACAAATTAGATTCTAAGTATTATGATAATCAATTTTTATTTTATAATATATCAATGTATATATTATAAAAGCTTTTTTTATTTCAATTTATCGTTTACGAGTGCTAAATAGTCCACTTGCAATTTAAGGTGCATAAGCATAACCTAAATATCTGAACAACAAAATAGTGAGTCATGGACCACTTTATGCTTTGAAGTTTGAAGCTATAAGGCAAGAAAGACTTCCAAATTGCATCATGTCATGCGCATAAAGGGCTGCACTATATGCCAAGTGTGAGGATATATAGATTATGAGCGTGGCAGTGGCAATGTCACCACTTAAATATGACAGTAGCATGTGTATGGAGGAGGTTGGAAGGGAGGGCATTGTGGCATCTGCTATGGTCCCCTTGGCCTTTGGCTACACTATTCTTATGGTTCCTCTCAATGGTGATGAAAAGACACATGATAACTACAGCCCTGTAGCCGACCCACTAACTAGTATTCCAAGCATATATAGCAGCAAGTCTTTGACTCCCATCGCCTCGGTGTGTTTGATTTAATTTTTAGGAGAAGATAATTTAAAAAAAAAAAATTTAAAATTTTTTTTTAAAAGAATTACTTTTAAAAGAATGATTTTTATTTGATTTAAATATACTAAAAATAAGTTTAGGAGAATAATTTTTATTTGAATAGAATAAAGTAAAATTATTTTTGGATATTGGTGTGAAAGTAATAATAAGATTTCTTTTCAAAATTTTTTTTTTTCTAAATTGAAAAGTAACTTCAAGAATACTTCTCTCAAAAAATTTTTTAAAATTTTAAAAGATTTCTAAAAAATGACTTTTACATACCTAAATACATTAATTACTGTATATTTTCATTCTCATTCCAATAAATTGCCTTCTGGACCCTCCAAAAGTATAATCAAAAGTAGCCCTTCTTGCCACTTGAAAGCTATCTCTATCTAGACCCTCATTTTTAGAGGAAACTTGAAATTGATTGTGGCTCCTGAAACTCTTATCTCTTGCTCTTGTCATTTCACCATTGCCTAAAGTTATTCCCATCTCTAACACGGGAATTCAAAACTTCATATGGCAAAAAAAATTCTGCCGGCTAAGCAATATGTGGCAATTACAGAAGCAGGGCTTTTGTTTGTGAGGATTGATAAAGACAATGTATATATCATATTAGCATCATTGTCAAGATTGGTTTGTGAGACTTTCTAGCTTGTAATAGGATGATGTAGCTTGCAACTTATTCTACAATGTTCATATTGAAGTTCACGGGACCATTTGTACACATGCCGATGCAACAAAATTCAAAGATGCCTTGCTCTATGAATGATTGCAGCTTTAGTGGAAGTCAACTTCCAAGTAATCAAGTTGGTTGGGTCTTGTGCTAATTGCTTTTGGTTAGGTCTTTGTGCTGATCTTGCTTCTTGGTTTTGCTTTGGTCTTGTACTCTTGTTTGGACAGAGATGCTGTCTTAACTAATCAATAGAACTAGCGGTTGATTTGGATGCTATGTGGAAAATATTCACTTCCCAATAATTGGCACAAATATACAGTCACACTTTTAGATTTTAGTTCAAGTCATGTACTTACAATATTCTTGTAAACTTTATTAATGGTTAATAACGAGTAAACCTTCAACTAGGTCCTTGACAAATTTTGGGGTCGAATAGATTTCTCAATAAAAATAAATTTATTTGTTGGTTCCTGATAATGTCATCTGTCGGATACACATTAGTTCCTGACATCAAAACTAACAGACCCAGAGACCAATGTATTTAAATTAACAATTATCAGGAACCAATATGACTAAATTTTATATATAATATATTAAAATATAAAAGCAGCTTTTTGCATGAAACACCAAAAAATTTTAATTTTCCTTTTTCTCTATAACAAGTTACATTTAGATAAAATAGATGTTACATAATTTTCCACATAATTTGACATTTATTTAACATATTTGATAAATTAATATAAATTAATAAGTGATCAATATTACCAACATAAATTAAAAAGAAAAAACTATAAATTAGTCTTTCAAAGATCATAGTATTACCAGATTAATTCTTTAATAAAGAACTTTTTTACCAAATAAGTCTTTGAAGGATATAAAAATGCTCTCACATTATTTTTATACATGATTAAAGTTATAATGTAAAAGAATAATTTTGATATCTATTTTAAATTTTTCATAGACTAATATGATAATAGCATAATAGTCTTTAAAAGATGAATTAATGATTTATTTATAAATTAAATTTTATATTTGTAAAGTAGTTGGGTCTTTTTTTTTTTAATTTCTTCCTAATTGAGTCAAACCTTATATTTAAGGCATATTATTTTTATTTAGTCATATATGTTGAACTTGGAATAAATTGGCATTATTTTAGGTTGATAAGATAAAGCCAGTATATATATATTATTCATACATCTAATACAGTAGCTTGCGAATCAAGCTCATGTTGTGTTGATTAACCAATTTTTTAGGGATAAATGATGTCATTGCATGTGATGATTCATGCACTTGATATGATAACTTGTGTGATTATATCTTATAATTCATATATCCAATAGAGGGACTTGTGTTAATATTAAGATTAATGTCATTTTTAGATAAACAAAATATATTATTCTTCTTATGTCTATCTTGACATCGCTATGTTTTGTTGGTTCATGCAATTAAGAAGATGTTGCGAGAGATTAATTAAAATATGGCCTTGCAGTATATTTATATGTAAATAATTGCATATGTCCAAAATAAAAAGGGACATCAATATATTTTTATCTTTCATAATTTAGATGCTTTCTTTCTTTCTTTCCTTTTTTTCTTTTAATTAACTTTATGGTTGACTATAGTAAAGTCAAATTACCTAGTATTTTAAGTAGCAAGTTGGGTCTCGCCGCTTATGGCATCTTTGTATAAATAATAAATACAATATACAATTAAACTAATATTCATTTAGAATAACAACATTATGAGAGTGTTCTATGTAAATAGGTGTTTTTTGTACTTTAATATGCTATATATAAACTTTAATCACATTGGTCCCTTATAATTGTCAATTTAGATATATTGGTCTATGGATCCGTTAGTTTTGACATCAGGGACTAATACGTGTCTGACGGATGTCATTGTCAGGGACCAACAAAGAAATTTATTTTTGTTAAAGATCAAACTGTCCAATCTCAAAATTGTCATGGACCTAATTGAGATTTTATTCGGTTAATAATTTACCTGTACCCGAATTGAGAAAATAAATCATTCAGTATACGCCCATTTTACCATTTTAAAAAAAAGGTACAAACTGCAAAGCGTTCCATTTTGTTCTCTCTTTTATCAATTTTATGAACGCAAAAGCCGGACTCAATTATCCGCTCAGTAACCCAATGAGGTCGCTAGCTAGCCTGTACCTGTGGCCTTACCTCCAAACACGGAAGAAAAAACTGACTCTTTGATCTAGTTCCAGCCTTGCAGGCACGAATTTGTTTTTTGAAAAAAAAAACAAATTACGGTGGAGATTTTATTACTTGGTATAAGCGAAAATGATAAATTAAAAATGCATACAAAGTAATTTAGCTAAGGCCAAAATTAATAATATTTAGCTAAGGACACGGTTGGTAACATATGCATTTCAACCCAAGGGAGCAGTAACCTTTTATTTCTATTTCATCATTTTAAATCAAACATACCCAGTGAACCCTTATCAAATCACCGAGGAATATACTTCAAAGCTGTGACTCGATGTTAACTTCCATGGGCTGATCAATAACTCAAAATGAACAGAAAAGGACAGGAAAATATATAATGAGTCCAAAGAGTTATGTTATGTACACACTCATTTTCTCGGACATCATACCGACACACATCTATTTATTATTGGATGGGTGTGAATTTCACTTAAATTGAGGCTCACACCCCATCCAATAATGGGTGGGTGAATCTCAACACGGTGTCCAAAAAAATAAAATGTACACATAAATACAAAATTTATGACAGATGACTATTTATGTTGATGGCCATGAACATCCATATTTAGGTCTGATTTTGTTTTTTATTAGGTGTTTGCTTGTTGTGATTATTACTTTTACGGTGGGTGATAATTTGCTCCTGAAATGTTTGGGGCTTTATGTTACTCCCGTTTAGGGTTGTGGAATAATTTTATATGATAGCCATCAGATGACCATCTTTTTTAATCTAATGGCTCTCATTGATCACTGGGTTAGGTTCATAGAAATTATTTAAAAAAAGCTTAGTGGGTGAATATTTGCTAATAAATCCCCTGCACCTACACTATCGTAGTTGGGGTCGGTGTACCTCCGGCATAAATGGAATGCAGCGTGCGAGCAATTGAAGGAAGGCAGACCCGTTTGTGAGAAGACGTTGCAGAAGAGTGGTTATTGGAGATTGTAGAAGCGTGAAGATATGGATACATGGCATCGAAAACGTTGATTTCGAACAATGGAAAATGCGATTGAAGATCAGAGGTAAGTAATGGTTATCCACTACTTGCCGCCACTCACTGCCTTCGTTGCCTGCCGCCACCTCTGCCTCCACCTTCGCCTCTGACACCAAGCCAACGAATATGTAGCATACAACCTCATCGCCCCATCTCGTGCAGGAATGAGAGACACGCTATTCAAGCAGGGGCCAAATCTACCAATGGAGTGCACACTGAGAGTGGTAAGGGCAGGTCCACGAATTTGCAAGCGAATGGAGGGTGAGACTGAGACTATGAGCGAAGACGTTGAATTTGCAATGGCCAAGAATTGAAGACAAGAGGGAAGAGAGGTTGCACCACTGGCAGTGACTGTAGGCCCAAACAACGAATCAGAGGAACACACATGCAGACCTGATTGCATTCTCTTTCCACCACCACGAACTTCTACACGTTGAACTATAGATTCACAAACGACAACGATGGGTGCCATAACCTGGACAGGGCTGAGAGCGGATGGTGGTGTTTTGCACAAACAGGTTCATAGACAAAGACAAAGCAATGGCTTGGGGGATTGGGATGGTGGAGCTACGGTCAAAAGTGAAGTTGTGAGGTGGCATTGCGGGGGCAGCATGGTGGTGCGAGGTTGTCACGGTGAAGCTGTGCAAGCTTGGTTGGCAATGAAGATGGTGGCTGATGCATGGTGAATGTTCGGTGGTAAGAAAGGAAGGGATGCTGACTATAAGGGCTCCTTTTGCAATAAAAAAAGTAGACTTATTTTATAATTTTTAACACCAGAGGTAACATAAATCTCAAACATTTCAGGACGATGGTGTAACTCACCTACTTTTATTCTCTTATGTTAGTTTGTGAACTCTTGCTCCCCTTGTTTCATGCTGGGGCGGAGCTCTATCATCATCTATCGAAAGAAAAAGACACACAAGTCCAAAATTATGACAACCTACCTACTAGGCTACAAGTCTACAACATCCCTTACCCTTCTACATTATTCATTTTTGGCAAATGTTTCACTTGTTTATTATCCGACCAATATATAATTGAAAATATAAATTCTATTAAAGAATAAAACTTTATTTAAGGGAGAAAGATATAGGCCCTGTTTGGTTTTGTTTTCACTTTTAATTTTGATAAATAATTAATTATTTATCAAAATAAATCTCTCTCTCTCTCTCTATAAATAATTATTTATCAAAATAAATCTCTCTCTCACTAAATAATTAATTATTTATCAAAATAAATCTCTCTCTCACTCTCTCTCTCTCTCTCTCTCTATAAATATGTTGAAAAAAAGGTAATATTTTTATAATTAAAATAAAAAATAAAAAATAAACAGAAAATATTTTCTGAAACTAAACAAATTCTAAAAAAGTGAAATAAAATTTTTTATAGTATTAATATAATTTTAAATAGATAAGTTGAGTACTCTTCTATAACAATAGTTAATAAATAAATTTAATAGTTATTTATTAAATAAATTAAATATAATTAATTTTTTATATTCTTTTATCATATCATAAACAATACTAAAAAATGGTTGATAATAATAAAAGTAAATTATAACCCTAATCAAACTTTGTTTATAATGTTAGGAGTTGAAATTTCAAAGTTATACTTTGTTGAGAATTTTACTTAATTACTACTCAAAATTGCATAAACAATCTTTAGACCAAAAGAAAAAATCATGAATAATTACTAATTTGCGTTTGAGCTATTTATTTTAGTTTTTACATGAATCCATGCACAGACTACACCTACCAATGGGACAAAGGCTTCAGAAAGGTCATCGCAACACGTATTGGCTGGAGACGGTGGCTTTAGCGACTCAGAAATTCCCGTCATCCCCCAATTTCGTTTGCATTATTCACACGGAAATGATCTTTGTATGCATTCCAGTGTACCCATTCTCCGACACTCCCTATCGATTGATGGAAAAGATAAAGTAAAATATTTAAAATAAAAATTATGCATGTTTCTTGACGTTGATGTGACGATATGTCAAGGGGTGAGTCGAAATTTTAGCTTACAAATAACCGGCTTCTTATTCACATGGATCTCCATGCTTTTGTCGGCTGACTTGTTGGTCATGTATGATATGCTAATTGCTCAACACAACGATACTCCCACACCAAATCTTTGCTCCAAATCATTTTATCTAATCACTCCTGCCCTCCTGCTAAAGCGTATATATATGACAAAAATGTGGTGATTATCATGAATTGGATTCTTTCCGTTTGATAATTGTATATCGATAAGAATTGAGAGGAGCAGTTGACACATAGCGTTAGCTTAGCCATTAGAGTGAATCTTGAATTGAAAACCTATAAAAAGAGTAAAAGATAAACCGTAATTCGGTGGATACTGGATGCCAGCCATTTTAGGGTTTAGTTATCGAAATTCGGCTCGCCATATAAATATAATGCATTTTTAATTAGAGTTTAATTGAATCTGGCGGTGTAAAGTTTTTCTGATTCAATCAAAACGCTTCCATTTGCATGGCCAATTCAAGTAGTGGGTGGTTATATCAGCTTTCTTGATATGCGATATATGATTGGATATGCAGTAAAAATTTTCTTTTACATGATGTATTCAAATTAAATCCTTTTAATTAACCTTTCGTTGAAGATTGTCAATCGGCAGAAGATTGGAAAAAGAGATTCCAAACAGTGCATTCACTGGTATTGGATCGATTAGTTCAATGGTATGATAACGATAAATGAAAAGGAAAAAAAAAATTAAGCAGGACATTCTTTTTCTATTCTCTATAAGTAAAATTCTTGCAAATTTTTAGTTTAGAGTAAAGTATAAATGCTATGGTGTTATACAAATAATTTTCATATTCAATGTAAATTAATTTTATATCATCAATTAATTGTTTTTTATATTTTTATGATTTTAAAAATAATAATAGTAAAAATTAAATACTTTCAATAATGTAACAATATATAATTAAATAATTATAAAAAAAGTGTTACATTAACACTATATTAAATTGATTTTTATATTAAAACTAATTTTAATATATTGTTATTATTAAGTATTTTACACTGTTAACTAGTCATTAATTTCTTATTTTTGTGTGACTTGAAAGCAATTAATGTATCCATATTTTTTATTGAAATATATGTGCATAAAAAGATTAACTTTTGTTAATAGATTATCTACATCTTGTTTATTCACAATGATGTTAGTCACCGCCCACTTTTATCAGCAAGCATTTGACCTATTAATTAATTAATTCCCCTTAATTTATTCGAAAATCATGTCCCCTTGAAAGCCTAGATTTGTACCTAATGTTAATTAATAAAAACATTACTATTATATCCAATAATATAATCTTCAATACTTTTTTTGGCAAACAATATAACCTTTAATAACAGAAATGATTTGTCTTTAAAATCAACCATTGCCACCCCAATCAGACGGAAACATCCCAATTAATTAAGAAGTACAACCATTTCTTTCTTTTTTTATTTCTTTTTTTTTAATATTTTTTCGTCAAAAGAGCGGTGACAAGTTAGAACCACGTCAGGTGGTAGTGCAATTTGTTGTATGTACTGCTGAAGGAGGAAGGTGCTAATCAGTCCTCCCTTCGTCTATAATAATAATAATAATAATAATAATTATTATTATTATTATTTAAAGTAATGAAATTAAAATTAAAAAAATAATTTGTAAAAATCATCATAAAAGATTAAATTATCCTTTAATTTATTAAAATGTCACATTAATTAAGTAACATAATTAGAAAATAAAGAATTATTGACTAACAAAAAAGATGACAAGGAACTCATTAAAAAAAAAGGTTATAAGAGAGAGAGAGAGAGAATATCATTGATGAAACAATTAGAGTAAAATATTTATAATTTGTTAGTATTCTAAAATGACGAATAATATGAAATATATATTTTTTAAATGACTATTATTATGAAATGAAGAGAGTATGATAGATGGAAAAACGTTCTTCACAAGTTTGTATATTAGAAATTAAATACATTTATATTTATGTTATTTTATATATTTACACTTTTATTATTTGATTATAAATGAATTCATTTTTTGCAATTACACTATAATTTAATTTATTATAACATTTATAAATAGATATGAGACACATCTCCAAAAATAATAATGTGCATTAAGTATTTTTTTAATAAGAAACAGGTCCCGCAAATATATTTTCCGGCAAATTAATGTCAATTGCATTGCAATTCTATATGTTAAAAATGGGTAGATGAGAGTTATTTTTTTAAAGAAAAATTAGTTGAGTTATCATAAAAAAATCTTAATTTATTGGACAAAATATGAACTACTATATTCTGCCAAAAAAATAAATTGTATAATTAAGTTAAATGAACTACTATTCAGTTGCTTTTGCATTATTCCATAGAATGAGTAGATATTGACTAGCTTGTTAAGTTATCATGTTCTATGCAGACAAACAAAAATTGCTTGTCAATAAGTCATTAGGAGTGGTCTAATAATAAAAGATTTGCATAATTCATATGAAAGAGTTCAAATTTCATTATTATTGATGGTAAAAAAAAAAAAAAAGTTGCTTGTCAAGTTATATTGATTTTTCAAAAGGGATGGTATATAAATTTCTAGTTCGTTTGATAATTTATCTTTAAAATTTATACAGTGTAATATTAATTTTTTTATAGAATGCTACACATGATTTTTTTTTATGTGAATGCTACACATAATTTAATAACTGAATGTATTTATATTTTTAATCTAATGTAGTTATGTATATAGTATTTTTAATTTAAAAACTGTTCAAATATTATATGAGAAGTCTTTTCTTAATCGACATTGACTTATGAACTATCAAATTTGTTAGTTACTTTCATTTAGTTTCCATCTTTGCTAATTATCGATTATTTTAAATATAATATGCCAATTGTTGAGTCTCAGAGACGCCATTAAATTTCTGTTTTATTATAAGTTATATAAAGATAAAATACATTATGTTATATTTTTAATTAGACGGAATATGGTATTCACGACGTTTCTAAAATTTATCCATGCTACGTTACAAGCATTCATCAATCTTTGAAGCCACTCAAACCTTTTGCCAAATTTTCTAGTGGAAAGTTGCTCCTGTATATATATATATAGAGCAAAGCTTAGGTCTGACTGAAAATTTAAATTTAATATGTTATATGAAAAAATAGTCAAAAATGAAAAGTCTTTCAAAATAATCACAAAAGGAAAAATAATGAAACATTAATAGAAGAATTTTTAAAAATATTAATAGTAATGATTTTGAATAAAATTATAACAATAACAGAATATTAATTTATTTATGAAAGAATTAGAAAAGGGGGCGTTTAAGGAAGATTAAATAAAAGTATTAAAAAATTGCACAATTTTACGTTTTAATTTTAATTATTCACACATAATTTAATAATTATATTTATTATTTTTACTTTCAAAATTTATCACTTCTCTCTTTTTCAAGAACCAGCAATAATAATTAAGAATTTAATTTAAATACACTGACATTGTAAAATAGTTTTATACTGTCAATCAATAGAAATGGTGAAAAGTGTCAATTCATACAAATAACCATCCATTATAATGAAGGACTCACCTTGAAGACGTACATTCAAAAAAAAAAAAAAGTTATCTGTAAATGCTAATAGACATATTTAGAGCCACATTGGGAGTGAAAGGTGAGAAATGGAGACAAAAAATGTTGAAAAAGTTTTGAAATTTTTTTGGAAAATACTAAATGGTGCAAAAAAATTTCATGAAACGCTGTACGAAAGTACCAATACAACATGATAGTTTTGCATTTTGTTTTCAATAATTTTCTCTCTCCTCTCTTTACATTCTTAATCTTGCCATTGATTGGTTTTAGGATGATTCGTAACAGTTTGACGAAAATACTTTCGTACTCTACAACACTGCTCATATTTTTTACACATGAAAGTGAGGATGCTCCATGATATGTTTATAAAAAGAATGTTCAAATAAATGTTTCTCTACATTCAAATAAGTATTGTTATATTCGCCTAATAATCAAGCTAAATATTCTCATAATTTAAAATTTCACCTATAATAATATGAGTTGTAATTTATATTATATCTAAAAATTATTCAATAAATTTGAATAAAATTTTGAATTAAGAGAATTTAGCATTTTGTTATTCAAATATGTAAGTGGATGCCAAATAAACTAGAAAATAGAAGAAGGCTGAAAATAGACTTAGTGAGCCCAAAAGCGAACCTAGAAGGTTATCAAGACTTCTCGGCAACATTGTCAGTTATAAACGAAGGTGAACCTTGAAATTCCTTAACCTAAGCATTATTAAGCTTCCTATGCCCGTATTAACCCAATGAGGATATGATTAAACAATAGAAGTGGACCGCTTAAAAAAAAAATAAAAGAAAGTGAGTACTTGAAAAAATAGTTTGACCAAGCATGATATTCGAAAAAAGGTCCTTTGCATGCGAGGCCTAGCACGAATGTCAAATGCCTTAGCCTCAGCACAGTGCATCTCGAGACAGAAATGGAGCATGTTCGACTTTGGGGACAGAGCCCCCAAATCCCTCCCCCCCAAACGGTAACCAAAAAAAAAAATGGTCCTTTAATATTATTTTTTTATCATCAAATTAATTCTTGAAATGATATTTAATATGTATTTTAAAAGATTATTTTTTGGTTTTCCGCTAGTACCGTATTTTGAAAGATGATACAAAGACATTAGTTAATAGTGGGCATGAAATGGTTAATTTGATGTTGTTAATAAATAAAGAACCAATGTGATATTACTTCCAGTTGAAGTGATCTAAAATAATTGTAATTAGTTTTAAAAACTATGAAATACATTTAGTAAATTAACCTTTCTATTTTTTGGTAATTAATCATTAGTTTAATTATTATGCACTGACAATGTAAAAGAATTTTATATTATCATCCAATCAGATGTTTGTGTTTATAAGGCTTTTAAGTTAATAAATAATTGAGTTAAATATTTTTACTAATACGACAATATATAATTAGATGTTTATGTAAAAAATTTTTACACTAATAATATATAGAAATTAAATCTATTAATTATAACAAGTTTTCCTATATGTTTCATAATTATATAGACATAAAGTGAAGGTCTTTTTCAGGTACTACTAGATAAGCCGAAATTCGTGACGAATTATGCAGATAATTTTATGGCTTTCACTTTCTCCGCCTATTTTAGCATGGCTGCCAACGATCAAGAGTTAATTCAAAAAGAGTGGTATTGATTTATTATTGTAGGTTGAAGTTGGAAAGCTGCTGTGGACAGAAAAGGAAATGAAATCTAGCTTTTGAAGCTTTGAATATTGAAGGCCGGGAATGGCAATTTAGCAAGCAAGCCCGGCGCGGGGGAATGAATGTGGTCGCGATGGCCACCATGTTCAAACCATATCCCATTGTTTTACACGTGTGGGGCCGCCCGCAAAGCCGACAGAAAAATAATGACACCAAACAGCAGCATTGACCCAACGACTTAAACAAAAGAATAGCAAAGTCTTCGCTTCCTAGCTCTCTGACTTTTCATTGCTCCATTACCATTGCTGTATTATACCATTGCCCTACCTAACTACGTTACAATAGTGCATGTGACAGCGTGCGTGCTACCCCGGGAATATATCGGCCTTCTTGTTTCTAACATTGTAAACTATAACAAAGAAGTTGTAATAATAATAATAATAATAAAAAAATTAGGCATAGTTTGCGGAAATTTCAAGATTTTCTGTGCTGTTTTTTAAGTCATGAGTATGAACAGTGTCTTTTTATTAACAATTCAAGTGTTCTCGTGAGGACATTTAACCTTTTTGATACACATTTTCTCGGCAACCAAACAGGGTCTGTCGTCCGAGGTTCACCGTTCTTAACCAAACCTTTGACTGTACACTCGGTGACATGTTATGGTCATGTATTCATTGAACCTGGACGATGACCGGGGTTCCTTCTTTGTTTTCTTTAATTAACTGCCCCATTCCCAAGCCTTTCTGTGTTTGTCTCTCCCCCATTCAAAATAAGAATCCAGTCTTTTCAGAAAGGCACATGAGAACCATCAATTGTTGGGATGAGTGGAAAGCCAAGCTGTAATTAATTGCTTAATTTCTGGGGTATACTCTCTATGTGTGTTTGTCTATATATTTAAGTGCCTTTTTTCTCACTTTTTTATCATTGTCCGTTTTTGTTTTAATTTATGCTGTACTCAAAACCTGAAAGGGGAAGAGTTAAAGTGCACTTGTGTGTGTTGGTGTAATTGGAACCGTCCACCATCAATGGCTTGCATGAGAAGCGTAGGAAGGATAGGTGAGGTAAGTCTATTTTATTTTACACTTAATTCTCCGAATTATGTCCAGACTTATGATTCTGGAAATAGACACCTAGTGGTTCATAACTCATAACTCATATGGGGTTGGAAAAGTCCTGAGTTCGGTATTCTTTCATGTTCTGGGAGGAGGTAGCCTTCATGTTCTTCTCTGTTTTATCGTGCAAGTTGCAACTACATATCTATAAAAAGTAAAAGCAAATGTTGCGGCGCCACGTTAATGAGAACTTATGCTACTATGTTTGTATTATTATATAGCAAAATGGATTAATTATCGATCGTCACATTATTAAGCAGTACAGTAAATTGTTGTGATTCTGTTGGACAGTCAAAACACGGTTTTGATTGATATTTTTATTTATTTCAAACGGATGGACTATTCGGTTCTTTGAATTTTATTGAGGTTTAAGCATTTGATTCCTTCCTAGTCTTTTCTGAGAATGACCTGTTTTATACTAGGATTTAAATTCACTACTGATTTAGTAGAAATGAGTGTTATAAATTCTATCTATGCTTTTTCCTAAGTGAGTGGAACTTCAGCGTGAGATTCACTCGTTCCTGCGGAAGGACACAGACGATTTGAACTCTCACTGTTCATTGGGTAGAAAGTCTCTCAATCGAGTTCTCTCATAACATCAACTGAATTGTCAGCTTATCTTTTGTTTATTCTTCCAACATCATCCAAATCTTTCCTTTGATCAAATTACACTAAGGCATCATATTCCTCACCGAAAAACTAGTATTTCCAATAGATGGTTGTGATGGAACTAGGTTTAACTTCTCTTTCTCTCTAAAATTGATTGGCTTGGTGGTTCTTAAAGAAGCGCATGCAGCAATTATAGATTGTCATATATATGATTATAATAATTTTCTCATGGTACTAAACTTTGCTCCCTAGACAACATTTTCTCTTACTCTATATATTCATTCCGCGCCATTCTTCTCATGCTACTGCCAGTTACAGAATTGCTTAATGACCATCTGACCTTAGGTACTTGCAATTCCACGCGATGTTTGGTCGGGATTGAAAATTATGCATTAATAATAACGCGTTGATTGTGACAAAATTATGCATTATGTACTAAACTTTGCTCCCTAGACAACATTTTCTCTTACTCTATATATTCATTCCGCGCCATTCTTCTCATGCTACTGCCAGTTACAGAATTGCTTAATGACCATCTGACCTTAGGTACTTGCAATTCCACGCGATGTTTGGTCGGGATTGAAAATTATGCATTAATAATAACGCGTTGATTGTGACATGTATGGTATCCGGGTTCACACATTAAATTCTTCAAGTTTTCGGTTTCAGCTTGAGAACATTGACCTAAGCTTAAAGCCCTTGAAGTTATATTATCCAATAACTTAACAGCAGCTTTCCTACTCCACACAAGGCGGGCCTTACAGCTTGAACCTGTAACCACTCAAATCTTCTGTCAGCATAACCCCTTCCCTTCCACTCAGGTTGGTTAAAACATTTCATACTCTTAGCTAGAGGGATCTATTTTATTATCAATATGCATTAAAACTTCATAAGAAGTGCTAACGTACCTGAATATCTTCATTTTTGGATTGTATACTAGAGCTGTAAGCAACATGGTAGACTAGTCGCATGCAACATAAACCTTACTCTTCTTGTTATTTAATGCTGCAGCTAAGACTGCTTAATTTTCCATCAATCACTCGTAAGGGTCATCCTTTTTTCAATACATGTGGTTATGACTTCTACATTTGTTACAGGTGAAGGGCATTTCTGATGTCTTCAATGGGTCCTCCAGCCGACGAAAACCTTGAAACAAAAGAGATGGATGGGAGAAGCTTGTCATCTTCACATGGCGAGGCACCATACATCCACAAAGTGGGAATTCCTCCAAGGCAGAACCTCTTCAAGGAATTCAAGGCCACCATGAAAGAGACATTCTTTGCCGATGATCCTCTACGATCCTTCAAAGATCAACCTAAATCACGAAAGTTCATCCTCGGTATTGAGGCCATATTCCCCATACTTAACTGGGGGAGGACTTACAACCTTAAACAATTTAGGGGGGATCTTATATCTGGTCTAACTATTGCAAGTCTTTGCATTCCTCAGGTAATAAATTTGCCTCAATATGTTGATTTTGAGCTCTTCACTTGCCCATTTTTGAGATTTTAATACTTGAATTGGAAAACAGGATATTGGATACGCCAAGCTTGCAAAGTTGGATCCACAATATGGACTGTGTAAGACTCTTGTCTTTTGTCATGAACAGCCCAAGTTGCCCATGTGCTTGTTTTCTATGGATGTTTCACTGAGATTTTGTTGCCTTATGTTTCTTCCCATTTACAGACTCTAGCTTTGTTCCACCACTGATTTATGCTGTCATGGGTAGTTCCCGTGATATAGCAATAGGACCAGTGGCGGTGGTTTCTCTCTTGTTGGGGACCTTACTCAGTAACCAGATTGATCCTACTACACATAAAGCAGAATATCAGCGACTTGCCTTTACAGCCACTTTTTTTGCTGGGATCACCCAAGCAACGCTTGGGGTTTTCAGGTATGACACATCCACAACCTAATGATCTAGAAGGGAATTTGCATTTAACTTTTCCCACCGCTAATGTTTATGTTGTGTGCATGTGCTACCACAGCAGCCATGAAGGTTCCACCGTTTGATACATGATGATGATGTTGTGGTTGGGTTAATTGGTTTTTCTTTATCAGGTTAGGATTCTTGATTGACTTCCTATCCCATGCTGCTATTGTCGGTTTCATGGGGGGTGCTGCCATCACAATTGCCCTTCAACAGCTTAAGGGCTTCCTTGGCATTAAAACTAAAAGTTTCACAACGAAAACTGATATTGTCTCTGTGATGCATTCAGTAGTCTCAACAGCCCATCATGGGGTATGCTCGCTCTCTCTCTCTCTCTCTCGCTCACACACACACACACACACACACGCAATTAGTATATGCTACATACACACGCAAATTATTTTGCTCTAATCCAAATAAGTCCCTGCCTAAATTAAACTTGCTAATTAGTGTTTACCTATATATGCAAAAAAACACTAATATAAATCAAACATCTTGCAGTGGAACTGGCAAACTATAGTCATTGGAGCTTGCTTTTTGAGTTTTCTTCTGGTCGCCAAATACATTGTAAGACATTAGACCCCCTATTCGTTTGGCCATTTATTCCTTAATTAGATCGTTAATATTGTAAGTTGTTTTCTCATTATTTCATGTTATGTTGATCAGGGAAAGAAGAACAAGAAGTACTTCTGGGTGCCCGCAATTGCCCCGTTGATATCCGTTATCCTGTCCACATTTTTGGTATTCATAACCCGTGCAGATAAGCAAGGAGTAGATATTGTAAGTATATATTTCCATTCTCATCATGAATATTGCAGACCGTATTCATATGATTAAGTGATGGCAAGAATAATACTAAATGCAGCAGAACTAAAGTTTGTGTTAATGATATGTGAAGGTAAGACACATAGACAAAGGGATCAATCCTTCATCAGTTAAAAAGATATATTTTACCGGTGACTACCTTGGGAAAGGTTTCAGAATTGGTGTCGTGGCAGGCATGATAGCATTAACTGTAAGTAAATCTTGACATTAATATATACCTCTCTTGAAGAGTCTATATCTACCTCTATACTCAAATCAAGCCGTTACGTTTTGGTTGTCAGGAAGCCGTAGCAATTGGAAGAACATTCGCATCTATGAAGGACTATCAACTGGATGGAAACAAAGAAATGGTGGCATTAGGAGCTATGAATGTTGTAGGTTCAATGACTTCCTGTTATGTGGCAACTGGTAAGCTCGAAGTCAAGTTTTATGAATTAACTTCTTGTCCTCGGGTGCAAGTTTGAGAGAGATGTAAGAAGTGGTCAATTCTGATAAGAACTAAGCAATAAGCATTTATTTTTAGCTTCTAAAAATCAATGACAAAAGGGGAGAAAATCTGGGTCTATTACTATCGACTTTAAGGCCTATAGGAGCATAGAGAGAAGTTGGGATTATAACCATCATGTGGTATATTGCTTCATAGTTGATCATGGAAGTGCATGCATGTAAGGGTGTTGGACATTTTTTAAGCCTCTGATCTATCTTGTTACCTTCAGGTTCTTTCTCTAGGTCAGCAGTGAATTTCATGGCTGGCTGTCAAACTGCAGTCTCTAATATTGTGATGTCCGCAGTTGTGTTCTTAACACTGCAATTCATCACTCCTCTTTTTAAGTACACTCCAAACGCCATTCTTGCTGCCATCATCATTTCTGCTGTCATCAACCTTGTGGACTATCAGGCAGCAATTTTGATATGGAAAATTGATAAGTTTGATTTTGTTGCTTGCATGGGAGCATTCTTTGGGGTTGTTTTTGTTTCGGTTGAGATAGGACTTCTAATTGCTGTAAGTACTAAGGCTTGGTTATCTTAATTCTCTCAAATGTCAAAGTAGTTTCTTTTCACTTAGTTATTGCTACATGTTGTGGCAGGTCTCTATATCCTTTGCAAAGATCCTACTACAAGTCACAAGGCCCCGAACTGCTATTCTGGGGAAGATTCCTAGTACAACTGTCTATAGAAACATCCAGCAATACCCAGAAGCTAGTAAGGTTCCAGGTGTACTGATTGTAAGAGTCGATTCTGCAATATATTTTTCCAACTCCAATTATGTGAAAGAAAGGTAAAGATGTGCTCCTGCTTTGTTTATACATTGGCAAATTAATTAGAGTTTTTATTTTTTATTTTTGGAGGGGGTATTCTTTTGTAGTTCAATTTATTTTTCCGTACATGAACAATATTTCTCCCTTCTAATCTACAGAAGGATTTGAAAATGGTCATTCCAGAACGAATTCCTGACGCTTCAGATCCATTTCTCTTGCAGGATACTAAGATGGCTGATGGATGAAGAAGAACAAGGAAAAGGAGACTACCAAACAAGAATCCAATTTTTGATTATCGAAATGTCACGTGAGTGTCTCTAATTTTCCTTTATTTATTTATTTATTTTTCTCATTTTCCTCAAGCAAGAACATCATTTTCGGGTTGTTGTTTAAATTTTTTTACTAATTAACTTTTTTGTGTTTTTGCTGCAGCCGTTACTGACATCGATACCAGTGGCATCCATGCCCTTGAAGAGTTATACAGGAGTCTTAAGAAGAGAGATATTGAGGTAACCAAACTATATGTCTACTAGGTTCCATACTATATATATGCTTGAATATTGATCAGAAACAATTCAAAGTGATCATATTATTATGTGAAGTATGAAGTATCTTACCAAAAGGAGTTCCTTCCTTGTTTGCACAGCTTGTTCTGGCAAATCCTGGCCCGACAGTGATTGACAAGCTTTACACATCGAGGCTTGCGAACACGATTGGAGAGGACAAGATCTTCCTAACTGTTGCACAGGCAGTTGAATACTGTTCTCCAAAGCTGGCTGAGGACCCATGAATGAAAAAACTGAATTTGCCTCAACAGAGGACAATGGGATATGCATAAATGAAATGTTGTAGTAGAGAGGCCAGTGGTTTCTGCTTAGAAGCTAGCTAGTCAATTAAGATCAAGGGTGAGAATGATGGTCCGTCACTACCAAAAAAAAAGTTGGTAGATGATAATGGCCTATCTGATGCTTCAATTAAGTTAGTGCTATATGGGATATCCTTATCCTAAAGTGGCCAAATAAGAGATAAATTCATTAAATAAAAATAAAGGCAGAATGGTGCGCTTTTTGTGCACTCCAATGAACATTGACTCCTCCCCCCTTGTTTTAGCTTCAAATGAATGTCCAGGAGTCTAACTTAGCTCTCCGTGTAGTCAGATGAAAAATGGTTTTTTTTTTTTTTCTCCCCATAGGGGAAGCTGTTCACCCCCCCTCTCTCTCTCTCTCTCTCTCTCTCTCGTTGTCCCCCTGAATAAAAAAAATTATTTGTTTATTTTTAACTTTTTGTTCCATTTCGTGGTTGTGATTCTTGATGCAATGGGTTTAGTTTGAGCTTTGAATGAAGATAAGATTACAGAAGGTGATGGTGGATGTTGGAGATGTAAAGTTGGCTCTCGTATGAACGAAGAGGCAAAAGAATGCCAGATTCATACAAGCACAAGCAGACTTCGTAAAAGGCAAAAATGTAAAAAGTATCCTAATGTCAGAGTCGGATAGTGAATGTCTGAAAGCATAACACTTTCGCCATTGGCCCAATGGCCAATGTAATGAAATATTATTTGTATTAAAATTATTTTAATTTTTATGCTAATTCATTCTTATTTATTATTAAATAAGAGATAAATTTTATTTAATTTAAATTTTATATCTCATTTTATATTAAATTTTATATTTCATCTAATAATCATTGAATATAAATCAGTATAAAAATTGAGAAAATTATAATACAAATAATATAATTTGCTCTATGAATGATAGTACTATTGTACAGTATTATGTTATCGTATTATTTTGCCTTTCTTTTTCTTTTAAAAAATTAAGATAGGGCTCCAAAACGGGAATGTATGAATACCGGATAACGTCCAGGTGGGTCGGGACATGGAAATGGTGAATGCAAATGCACGCAGTTCCAAGATTTGCTCTTGGATTTAAATCGTTTACTACGTAGAGAAAGGTCCTTTCATGGCCGAGCGGAAGCGTTTCAAGTGTACCATGGCACACTTGAAATAGTGGTGTACTAGCTATTACCCGGTGACCAGTGGGGGAAAAAACATTTTTGTAGATATCAAAGTATTATCTTAAATTAATAATATCTTAAGATTTACGTGCTTGAATTTCAATAATTTTTTAATATAATATCCCCTAATTTTTTTTACTACAAATATTATCTACTAATTATTTTTTTTTAGTGCGACATGGTCAGTAGGCCAAGAAGAGGCTCAACTCCTTGAAACGTTGATCCAAAAATTAAAATATAATCAAATATAGTATAATTATAACAGATCTTTTGACTTTATTTTTTTGTTAAAGGATGCAGATACTTAAATTTTAGAGTAAATAATTTTTTTAGTTTTAGGATTTTATAATTGATATTAATTTAATTTTAAAAAATTTTTAGATATTAATTTATTTTTAATATTTTAAAATTTGACATCAATTTGGTTTCACCATTAAATTCATTAACATCCATCACTCATTTCTTGGTTGGGTTACACATTATAAACTTCACATCGTCATCAACTAAAAACCATTAAATTAACTCTGATAAATCTATTTGCGCAACTAGAAAACCAGGCTTGCAATATTAGATTGCATAAAACATAGCTAACATAGCAGGAACTTTTTCTTATCCTCATAACATCAATGCTTGCCTTTATATCACCACCTCAATATGGGTGTATCTAACTTGATTTTAACTTGCTAAATATGTTTACTCCTAAAGACTATATTAAAGCAACAAAGGCTAACGCCTGATGAATAAAATAGACCAGCAAAGCCATGGTGTTATCAGGTTTGTAGTATAAAGACCAGACTCAAAAACACCACTTCCTTTCAAACTAAAGCCATGTTCCAACTAAGATTAAAAAATACGATAGCAATAGTCATGATATAAACCCAAACCCCCCATTTTGTATTTTATTTTTTATTTTTTTGCTTTTCATGTTTTAAATAATTATTTTTTATTAAAAATAATTATTTTTTAATAAAAATAATTTTCATTTTTAAAAAAAGATAAAAATTTTTATTTTTTTAATGAAAAAAGTGAGAATATTTTAAATTTAATTATTAAATTATATTTTTATATACTAAATTTATACAATTTTATTTAAAAAATAAAAAAAATAAACGCTAGTAAACAGCCCCCTTGTTTACCATTGCAGATTGGCACATTTAACCCGTGAGTTAAATGGACTGGGTTGAAAATAGATTGTTATTTTTTAAGTTTAGCCCACCTATTTTTTGCGGGTAAAAGGGTTGACTCGATGAATTTAACTCATTTTGACGGCCCTGTAAAAAAATTATTTAGTCTAATTTTTTGTTAGCCTTGCAGATAGCTCCCTCCTGGAACGCACAGTTAGCTCCGAATTCCCAAGTTGCCCATTATGGTCATTCTGATCCATATCTACTTTTAAATCGTTAAACTTAAAAATCGAATCCCCACCTATCTTTCTTGATGTGTCTTTCTTATCATGAAACATTATCACGATCTTGGCGTGACATAACTTCTTGCTGCATGTATACGGTTCATAATAACTGGCACACTACTATTTCAAGTGTGCCATGGTACACTTGAAACGCTTCCTGGCGGAGCTCGAGCTTTTTCATCTTCTACTATTTATTTCTGCATATATATCCTGCCAAAAATCGATATATTAGACTATTAATTCACGACACAAATACACAAGCACGCGACATCTTCATTGCGAATGAATCATTAACGGCGACGGTTGAATGATTTGGAGCGACTAATGCAAATAGTCAAAGTGAGCTGGAATTGAAACCAATTGGGAACCTCAAACTTGAGTGCTTATCATTCAAGTGAAATGATATAATTTATTCTTCTCAATAGTGGAGAACATTGTTGATTGCAGTCACGTCAAAGAGAAAAAAACCATTATCGATGGTAGTCTTAGCGTTTGTTTGGATAAAAAAGAAAAAAAAAGAAAAGAAAAAAAGTAAAAAAAAAATTGAAGAAAAATATATATTTTCTTTTTTATTGATTGATTAAAATATATATATATATATAGATAATTATATATAAAAATAATTTTATCAATTTATTTTATATGATTAAAAAAAAATAAAAAAGTAAAGTAGATAATTTAATCTACAAACTTTCTCTCTCTTATTTTTTTAATTAATACAGGAGAGAAAAATTTTTTTATATAGGACTCATATTTTTTTTTTTTTACCTATTCAAATAAAAAAAATTCTCATTTTTATTTTCTTCTACTTCTTTCCTCCCAATTTTTATGCTATCCAAGGAAAGGGTTAAAGCTTAATCATTAGTCTTCAATTGTCAATTATTTCCCCTAATTGTAGAAGTGCTCCTTTCAAAATTTCCATTGCCTTACTTTTTGACATTACCGTTGAGGTAAATTATAGAATGCTCATATTTAAATATAAAAATTAAATATTTATTTTTGTTTATTTATTATAGATAATTACTTTATTTTAATTATTTAATTGATATTAAATTTCGAGTTTTGAATTCTATGGATACTGAGTTTCAAGTTTAAAATTTAGCCTTACACTAACAAATATCAATGTATCGATACTGGATTCCAAATTTCGAGTTAAATATTGACAATAAGTTACCTGATGCTAACTTAATGAACTATAATATTCTAATATTATATATTATTATATTAAATTTATTCTATTATTCTTTATTATTAAATTTATAAATAATTTTAAATTAATAATTTAATTTTAAATAAATATTTAATATTTATATTCTATAATAAACATTCTAAACACCGGTATGGTTGGGCGCCTAAAAAGAATAACTCCCTATTTAGGCGAAAGAGGAAGAGGACTGAAAACAAAGCTCCAAATACAATACAATTCAAAAAGAACTGTCGATGAAGACTATTTAAGAGTGAAATGAGTGTCAAATTTAATGTCTAGTCCAAAAGAGAGAAATCAAGAATGTCTTCCGTGTCATCAGGTTCAGATTTGACTTTCTTTTTTCAAGTTATTATGATAAGCATCGAAGAATTGACTAACTAATACAGAATTAAACAAAAAAAAGGAAAAATCCAATAATTTCAAAATTATGATGCATAATTTTGTGAATATTTCTTTCCAGACCTGTCGCACTTTCTAATTAGGTGATAGTCGCATAAATTCAGGTACACCTTTTCTAGTTTAAGAAATTAGGTTGAAATCTGACTTTCGCTTCTAAATTAAAAGAAATAAACGGTACAAATATTACGATTTCTTTTGTTTTATTGTTTTCAACTGAAAATGTAAGGTACTACAAAGTAGAAAGAAGAAATGGGGGAAAAGATGGATCACAGGGACATGCTAATTAGAATGATCTGCTTATTATGGGATGGGCCAAACCCACTTACAAGAGCATTGGCCTGATATGGGCCAGGCTTCATTCAGGGTCTGGGGCTCCCCGTCACCGAAGAATACAGATAGCACATGGTAACCTTAGAAACCAAAGTAGTGGCTTCGCTCCTCTCTCTGCAACTGCAAGTGAATGGCGCACTTACCCGCTCTCCGTCTCCTCCTCCGTCACATTCACTGCTTCGGCTTCGCTCCACCACCGCGTTCACCCATGGCTTCACTCTATACCACTCGTGCCACGTGGCACTTCCTTCTCTCCCCTAAACCAGCAAGCCCCCACCCCAAAACTCCCAAGCTCCGTGCCACTGCCACTTCCAAGGGTTTTCGTCCAGATAATCACGCGCTGGTGCTGAATAGAGACGAGCGCGTGGGCGATGTTAACGGCGAGGTTGTTGAGGAGGGGAGCACAATCGCGGCGATTGTAACATCGTTGGGGGGTCCACCTGGCGCTGTCGGAATTGTTCGACTCTCGGGTCCTTCCGCGGTGTCTGTTGCGGCTCGAGTGTTTCGACCTGCGAGGACCAAGAAGAAGTCTGTTTCACATACGTGGCAACCGACCAGCCATGTCGTGGAATACGGTGTCGTGTTGGATTTGGATGGGAATGTCATCGATGAGGTATATATGGGGCTTCTCTTTCCAACCTCATAGGGGAAAATCATGTCATTTGTTTTGAACTTGTGTGTGTGTGTGTTTGCAGGTTTTGGCAGTGCCCATGCTGGCCCCGAGGTCTTACACTCGTGAAGATGTGGTTGAGCTTCAATGTCATGGGAGTGAAGTGTGTCTGCGTCGTGTTCTCAGAACTTGTTTGGAAGCTGGAGCAACACTTGCTCAGCCAGGTCTCTCATCTCTCTCTACTTTGCTTCTCACTGTGATAGTTAACTTGAGCAATGCTTATCACTTAAAACTAATTGACAAATTTTTTGAATGAAGTTTACTTAAATAAGATTTATATTTACGAATGAATGTTTATGTAGTGTGAATAATAGAGTTGTGTGACATATTGCATTGGTGATTGGCCTCTTGTTTTTTTCAGGGGAGTTTACTCTTCGTGCTTTTCTAAATGGTCGTTTAGATCTCTCCCAAGCTGAAAATGTTGGGAGACTGATTACTGCCAAGTCTGTGGCTGCTGCTGATGCGGCATTGGCAGGAATCCAGGCATGTCTAACTCAACTTTGTTTTGATATTGTGATGCGGCATGATGTGCTTGTGCATTATGTTAGATCATAGATGGGCTTGGTTGCATTTATGGGCGTTTGGTTTTTTTTTTTTTTTACTTTTGACAGCTGGCGAGGTGATACTGAAAAACCATTTCTTGTTGGACAGGGTGGTTTCTCTGCTCTTGTCAGATCATTGAGAATGCAGTGCATTGAGTTGCTCACTGAGATTGAAGCTCGTTTGGACTTCGATGATGAGATGCCTCCTTTAGATTTGAATCTGATTATGGACAAAATACATACCATGTCGCAAGATGTCGAGAATGCATTGGAGACAGCAAATTATGACAAGCTTCTTCAATCTGGATTACAGGTAAAGTGCTTATCTTTGTTGAAGTACTCTTAGCCCATTGTACACTGTAATAGGTACTGAACTTTTCTCTTTTAACTAAAACAATATTGTAGGTCTATTTTTATATGAATTTCATGATTACTGTTTTTGGCTTTCCTATTATTGATATCAATATGAACCTCTTGCAGATAGCGATTGTTGGCCGTCCAAATGTTGGCAAATCAAGCCTTCTTAATGCATGGAGCAAAGTATGTCCAGTCATTCTATCTATTCAATAATACATTAATTTAATTTGATATTTAATTCATTTATTGAATCTTTGGTCTAGATATTAACCTTTGTGTTAGGAGATTGAAACCGTTCACATAATTATTTTTACGCCTAATTGGCTTCTAAAGTCCATAATGGCAGAAATAGAATATATATTTGAGGCGATAAAGATGTACTCTATAAAAAGGAAACTGAAAATTAAGGGTAATTTTCCACACCTTGAAACCTTTTTGGTGCTCCTGATTTATTTGTGCGTTCGATTCTACTATGTTAGTTCAGCTGCTCTTACCGGGAGATGATGACTGCATGTTTTTCTTGTGCTATGGGTTCTTTTGAGTTTTTCATGCCTTGAATTTGCTAGAAAGATAAATAATTTTTTGCAAACTTGTTTCTGATAAGTTAGGACACAATTAGCTGACCGCGACTCATGGGAAAGGGCTTGTTGTTGTTGTTGTTGTTTCTAATAAAAACTTGATGATCATCTGGGCATATTTAACTTTGTGATTGTTTAACTTATTGAGCATGGTGTTCTTGTAGCATGCAGAGTGAGAGGGCAATAGTTACTGAAATTGCTGGAACCACTCGTGATGTGATTGAAGCAAGTGTCAGCGTCAATGGCATTCCTATAACCCTTCTTGATACTGCAGGCATCAGGGACACTGATGACGTTGTGGAAAAGATTGGTGAGGCCTTGTTTTCGTCCTTTTACATCAAGACATTTATAAGTGTTTTTTTTTTTTTTGCAGAGGTCGTTCAGTGTCCCATCAAATGTGGTGTTATAATCTCTGCAATTGAAGTAAAATGACTTTATCGTGATCTAGTCTTTTTAACCCCTGCAACTTGTTAGACATATTTTATTGAAATAAAAGAATTACCACTAGCAACAGAATAGTTTTATATAGGGTTGCAAATAATTATCACTTGTTTGGAGTATGATTTGCATGAAGCACCCAAAAAAATCAAAGGTTTGTGCAGATAAGGGTTAAAGACCTAGCCTGATTTGGCTTGGCAATATTTAGATATATCTTGTACAAGCATGTTAGTGTTTTGCTACTTACTTGAACTCATTGCTCCAAATAGACTGAGATTTATTTTTCTGTCCTCTCAACAGGCGTAGAGAGATCTGAAGCTGTTGCTAGGGGTGCTGATTTAATTATCATGACTGTGAGTGCTGTTGAAGGGTGGACTTCTGAAGACACCAAACTTCTAGAAAGGATTCAATCGACTAAGGTTTTACCACATAATCCTCTTTCTCCATTTTCTTCTCTTGTTCATGATATTTAATATTACTTTGATATAGATAGAAGTATAACCTTTGTATTTTGATGAAGAAAGATTTGAGTGATGCAAATGCTAGCCCAAAGATATTGCCGCTGAATAGGCAGCATAGAACTAGATAGGTTAGCACAAACACATCATTTCAGATGATAAATTGACACAAAAACACCTGGCTGCCTTGTAAATTTTGGCATTCTTGATACTTGTTATTATTTTTTATCATGCTGTCAGAAAATGAAAGATGCTTATTCGTTTGCAATCTTTATTAAATCTTTCTATAACAACAGAGGTCAACTGGCTCTTCCACCCCAGTAATCCTTGTGGTCAACAAGATAGATTGTGATCCTTGCGCCGAGACTGAATGGAACAACAGATGTCAGACGCACAATTTCTTCAGCAAACGTGTGTTTACATGTGCTGTTACTGGTCAAGGATTACAAGACTTAGAGAGGGCAGTACTAGAGCTTGTGGGTCTTGATGGCATTCCTGCTGGGGGTCGCCGATGGACTGTGAATCAGGTACTGTATCATTGTTGTCTTCTCTCTCTCCCTCAAAGTTTTGCCTTTCAAATTTTTAACCTTTTGCATAGATGGGAAGGAATCACTAGGCTGCTGGGGCCATGTATCTATATTTGGTAGAATTGAACTAGAGGTGAAGGTTAAGGTTATGCTCGGCTAAGGTGAAAATGGGTAGATGGAAAATAACAATGTTATTGGACACTACTTAGTCTAGATACATTTCTGATTCCTAGGACTCCATTTTCACTTCAACCAAGTGTAGCCCGAGTGTTGATCTTTTACTATATGACTTATAAGAAATATTGGGTTGTGATTGCGTTGTTCTGATATAATGATATGATTCAGAGACAATGTGAACAACTTGTTCGGACAAAGGAAGCTCTTGTAAGGTTACAGTCGTCAATAAAGGAGGAACTACCTCTAGACTTTTGGACAATTGATTTGAGGGATGCTGCATTATCCCTTGGACAGATAAGTGGAGAAGATATTTCGGAGGAGGTTTTATCAAATATATTTGGTAAGTTCTGTATTGGTAAATAGAAGGCACCCTATATGTTATTGGTGATATTGTCTGTTGAGCATATCTCCCCTATTCTTCCTTCTTTTTTTTTGGGTCGTGCCCCATTCTTCCTTTTAATCATATATATGATGTTAAATTCCATCTGGGCCAGCTTCCCCCCCCCCCCCAAATGGATATAGTGATGTGCTCGGTTCTTTGTATATTTATTTTGTTTTTTTTTTCATTTGTGCTTCAACCATTTTTTTGGCTTGGATCCGATCTCGTAATGAACTGCAGTCTCCAAAGGAAAAGGAATTTGGCACGATGGTATCCATCCTTAAGCTATGGCTCTCGGGCTTTATATCACCATTTGTTTCTCACACTTGAAACTACCATTAACATGTGATGTTTGAGTAATAATTACTCATAATTTTAATGTTAAATCAACGGCTCAAGTGGAAGTGAAATATGGTGCGTAAAAGAAATATAATCCATTTACTAGAATTTATATTTAATATAAAATACGAAGTACAAGATCCTAGGCAATGAGAATTGACGTTTCGTGCACTAGAAGCACAATGATAAAACTTGTTGGTATCTTGTTAGCAAGTCTCTTAAGATGTATAGGGGATGAAAATGTTAAATCTGCAGTGCATTACGGCATTCATTTTTATTACTACTGTATGGGCTTTCTGTCTAGGGGTGCAGTGTTTTAATTTCTTTATTGAATGAAGCGCGAGGATGGCCATTAGCCTTCATTCCTTATAACAGTCAAATTCGGGGAATAGAATAGGCGTTTAAGAATCGGTGCCTACATTATAATTGTCATTCACAACATAGATAATAAATTTAAATTTAGGCCCATCAATTTCAAAGAGATGAACATAATTTTGTTACAGATAACCAACCATACCTAAAGATATAATACACAATCCAGACCAAAAAAAGAAATAATACACAACGTGTTGGACAGCTCAATGGTTTGATTAAATTGTTTTCATACTAGTGGGTTCAGACAGCAGCAGATTGGTAACGCGACGTGCATACATCGATTGCCCAAAATTTTGTTATTCAATAATAATAATAATAATAATAATAATAATAATAGTAATCAATGTTACAAATTATTACATATTTATTGAGATAGACGACAGGAATCAATCAAACGGTAAATAAATAGAGGGAACCCGGTGATGGTGGTTGCGATTCTCTGACTGCATAAATTACGTATCTATCCACGACAGGTCTCATATACACTGAAGCAACAGATCCCTTAAGTGGAGAGTCCATTATGAGGGATATCTGATGCTTGCTTGCCCCTGGGGATATAACAACTATGCCAAGGGATTCAACACTTGATTGCACAAATAAAATGGGTACACATATATGCGACCATCATCATAGCAAACGGTGAAACTATGAGTGCAGGCAGGCAGATGCTTGCCTTCTAACCAAGTACTTTCTTAAGTTCATCAGTCAACTTCGCACGACTTGATGGCTCCAGCTGCATGACAATTCACAATCATATGTCATACAAGTTTCAAGATATAATGAAGTAAATAACAAACAGTTAATCTAACCCGAAATAACAAAAATGATAATGATAAAAAACAGTTAATGAAATAAGATTTCAAGTGTTTTACCTTGCTCAAAAGGGCAGCAAGACCTTGAGGCAGAGCTTGCAAATCTAGAACTGAGTCACCAATGTTTGTCAATTGAAGCAACACTTTCTGGGCACGCAATTCATTTAGTTTATCCTCGTAATTCGCAGGATTATCCTTCCAACTGAAGAAGGCTTCGTCATCCAACCAAGCATCTTCTCTACCCTTGGCAATATTGGAATTCAAATACCACTTTTTGAGCAAATCCATGGCAGATACATGTGACAAATGGTCACCAGCAGCTTCTCTCACACTGTTGATCAGTGACTGCTCACTGATTCTCCTGTGCAGTCTCTGGTAGAATACAGCGCGGGAGTTACCCCAGTCCAGAACTTCTCTTATTACACCCTTTGCAGCCATTCTTAAGGAAGTATCATGCAGTTCAGCAAATTTGGTAGCTATTTGGGTATACACAGGCAAAAGCTGTTTTTCGCGGGATTTAATCTGCTGCTGTAGAGATTCAATGGCCCCAGAGTCCCTGTTACTCTTGGCCTCCTGAAGTTTTGTCTTCAGAGTTATCAACTGTTGATCAAGTCTACCCATGCACTCCAACAATTCCCGTGTTCTAAATTTTATCTCAATCATCCCTTCCGGCTCCAGCACATTGCCTTTAGCTGTTCGATCAGCATACATTTCAATGTGGTCTGAATTGATCCGACTGTCAACAACAACCCATGCCCCGCCACGGAGTTCACCCATCATTGGGATGTATACAAATATGGGCTGCTTGTATGTTCTAAGGTTCTCCACAATAGTTGAACCGGCCTGAAGAATTCCTTCAAAAAGGTCCCTCTGCCCACCTGAAAAGCCTCTCCAGTTTGCAAGAATGAAAAGTGGGAGCTCTTCTCTGTTGAAATCCATTATTGCTTGGGCTGTCTTAGTAGCAGAATCAGGAAACCACACTTGGCCAGCCTGAGGAACAACCCTCTCATGGGAATCAAGCTGGCCAGGATCAGCAGGTATTATTTGCATTACTGTCTGTGTTTCTACAGCAACAATCCCCACAGGGATTCCTCCAAGCTTTGCTCTTCCTGTAACAACTGTCCTTGCCCATCCATCTAGGGTCTCCACGAAGCTGTCCTTGTCAAAAATTCCCCCCAGCCATCTTCCATTACCATCCAGAGTTCCACAAATGGCAGCACGAGGATCACAAGAGTTTTCTGGGAAGTACTCCACTGGTCTTTCCAGAGGGTCAAGGGGCTTTACAATGGGAAGTGAACCACCTACATGAGAAGGAATGTAGCTAAGCCACTTCAAAATAGCAGAAACACCTTCAAGGTCATCCGAAACCGTAAGATGAACAACTCCATTAGTTGCCATGATTTTAGGTCCACCAAGTTGCATGTGAGAGCTGTATACCTCCCGACCAAGAAGTTTGTTTAGTGCTGAGAAACCGGTAAGAATAATGGGCTGATCAAGCCTCTGTATGCATCTCATCCCAAGCCTAGCAAGATAAGCCCCTATTCCGACAGTCCTACCAGTCACATATGTCAATGTAAAAGTTTCCTTGTATGCCCTTGAATAAGCACCAGCAATGGCTCCACTACCACTCAGGTTTTCAACCCCCAGGCCATCCTCTTTCCCAACAATGGTATCTATAACCCATCTGGTTTCTCCACTTTCAAGCTTTAACTCATGGGCTATCACTGAAGTTCCAATCCGAGCATAATCCTCAGGTGTTAAATATACATACTGAAAACCATGCTCAGGGTTAGATTCCTCAGACCAACCAACTCTGAAACAGGCTTTGACTTCCTCAGCGACACCTAAACGGGCACCAGAATTTGCTGCTAAATAAATTAAAGGTAGTTTTTTGGCACATGCAAGATCAGTTACTGCACGAAAGAATGCATCCTCTCTGGGGCCAAAAGAACCAGCCTTGAAGGTCACATCATTTGCTACAACCAATATTGTCCTTCCAGATGGGAACTCAGGGGTACACATTTCCATAAACCAGGCTACCATGCCAACATCATTGAGTCCAGGAGGACGCTCCACAGGAACAAGAGTAGTACCCCAACTACCCTCTTTGTCAGCAAATTTAAGCTCTGTTACCTTTACAAGATCTTTATCTTTTGCTCTTTGAAATCCTGGCTGTTGGATTTTCCACGACTGTTCCAAGGCCGTTTCAAATGCCTGCAAGAAGCAATTATCCTCAGGAAATATAGTTTGACTTGTCTTATCATCTAATCATTCAAAGGAAGTGGTCACACATGCATGCATACATGCCTACATAAACAGACACAGAAAATAAACCTATATATTTCAACTATTTCCATTAAATAGCACTTACCAGAGGAAAATCGTAGCAATATGTGGTGCTGTTCTTTCTTGCTGAAAGACGTTTTCGATCAATAACTCCCAAAGGTTGATAGGTTTCATTCACTGGTATACCATGCAGCGGACCCTGTACAGTGATTGCACTGTATACCACTTTATGAGTGCCTGTATCCTCCATTTCTCGGTATATCTGAAATTAAGTAAATTGACAATCAAGTCAATATTTACAAATAATCTTCAGTAATAATCACTTCAATGCAGAAGGTGAAATATAGCCAACAAGGAGAATTTATTGTTCACCATCCAAGCATAAGGTTGCAATTGTCCTCACATATTTTTTAATTCCCTAATGGCCACTCACTTCCACAGTGAATACTGAACAACATTTAAGACAGAAAAAAGAGAACATTCCACCCAATTAAAAAAACCATGCTTCTGACTATTTTCCCTACCCAAAAGCCTTATCTAGCAAAAGTTCTCACTGCAGATCTTCTGAAAGAGACTCAAACAGATGAACTGCTGCTATATGAGTTCTATTTGTCACATGATTCATGATTCTAAATACTAATAAAAGGGTATGGACTATGAAATTAGCACTTAACCTGACTACAATATCTCTATCAAATATACGGAAAATGCTCCTTATTCATTATTAACATAAGAGTCTTCTGGTCTATAGTTACAAGGTTTATCCAAGAAGTTTTAGTTGTTGATGCTGATATGGGGGCCAATACCTAGTTTGCTTGTCAAAAGCAACCTTTAACAGCCTGAGAGAGAAGTTTCAGCATGCAGGAAAGCTTTCCTTTTAAACTGTTAAGTAAACAAGACTTACATGTACGGTGCACGTATGACCGGTCACATTGTTTACAACAATCCTCCAAGCACCATTTCCCTGTCCACAAGCTGCCATCCAGAGCTTGACTTCCCAAACAACAACCCCTAATCTATGCATTCTTACACCAACAGATGAATGGATTTCACGTGCCAGTTCTTCCAAGATTGCCTCCACTGTTGTTTCTTCTCGGCCAGCATCTACGTCAATTCTCCTGACATTAACATCCAATTGTAAGACACACATAAAAATTTCTTTATCATATGTTAAGAATATATGGACAAGCATGCAGCCATAATTACTTGGGATAAGGCACAAGATCATTTATATGCTGCTCGCGTATGATATAGAGGTACATATGAGCATGTTCAGGTCTGATAGTGGCACTATGTGCATTAAGTTCCAACTCCTCCATTGCAGCCATCAAGGACCTAAAAATGCTCCTTGAAGTAAAGGACATAGCCAATTGAGTACGAGATGTTTCTGCATCCAGCCTTTGATACGAAGAGAATCCTTCATTTGTGGTTGGCTGTCTTAGAAGTGTTCGAAGAAACATTCTTTGAACTGGTTGTGGCTTGTGATCCACAACAGTGTACAGGTGCCATTGACGATCTCGAGATGGGGTATACCGTATGTTCTCATAGCCTTTAAGTTTGTCCTATAGACAGACAAATGTTAATGAGTTTAAGATCAAGCATACAGGTGGAATTTGTTTCTTTCCCACCTTCTAAAGTAGATAGGGGATTTTAACCATGAAATAACTAACCAATTCAAGATAAATGGATAGGGGAGGTTCTAGATGACGCAACAGAGGTTCCTCCTCGTAATAGAGCTTTTCTGCTGACCAGTGAAAGGAGTGCCTCATTGGGGTGCGCCCTTCATCCCTCTGTATGATACAGCTAATTACTCCAACACCTGCAGCTCGTATAGTGGAGCCTACTTCCTGTTCTTTGAGTATTTTGGCTAACTTATTGATTCTTTCTTGAGCCTGATCTTCATCACCACTGCAAAGCACCAAAAAGTCGCTTGTCAAGAAGATAATTTTGGTTCTAATTAGTACTACAAGTCTACAAAAAAAAAAATATTAGTCCACCTGATAGTTGATTTATAGAAGCAAAAAAGATTTTCAAAAAAAAGTGATATAATAATATTGCCAAATAATACTGATCACAATCATCAAAACAATATGATTTGAGAAGCCTTTAAACTGAAATACTAGTACGAGTCTATAAATCCCAAACAAAACTGTAAGCTACATAACCATTGATGCATCAACAATTTAAAATATATACATATTAAAAAATATAAGGAGTTGCTGAAACAGCACCTATCTTGCAGTAAACTCATCTGGTTGTTGATGCCCACTAATGCAATATGCATCATATTACCATGCTTAACTGGTTCACCAGAACCACTTGAAAGTGCTTCATGAAGGTTATTGGTTGCTTCCTTTAGTGCAGCACTGATAATTGGAGGCAAAAATTGAAGAGATTTAATTATAACCATTACTCCCCATTTCTTCTCGTTGTGTTTCTCCACCAGCGTTTTATCTGACATTTGGTCTTCAACCCCACTCTTCCTTTCAATGTACTCTTCTAAGAACTCCCATGAAGCAATAAGACCAGATCTGTGCCACTGCATTCTGACACTCCCTTTGACAAGATATGGCTGATAGCAGATACTAAAAGTTAGAAAAGCACATGATAATCCCCTTCCATCCTCACCCAAAAAGAACGATAAAAAAAGAGCAAGAAAATTAAGAAAGTGTCAGATAGTGGCAGAAAAGCTGAAATACCTGGTAAAGCCTGCGTATATAAGTTTCGACAACCCTTCTTTGAAGGGTGTGATCACTGTGATCAAATAAACCCACCAGAGCATCTTCAACTGCCAAAGGAGCACTCACAAGG
This sequence comes from Pterocarpus macrocarpus, assembly GCA_031439585.1. Lineage (NCBI taxonomy): Eukaryota > Viridiplantae > Streptophyta > Magnoliopsida > Fabales > Fabaceae > Pterocarpus > Pterocarpus macrocarpus. Next base: position 11,703,669 of record CM062519.1, read on the forward strand.
TCCTCCATTCGGTCATTAATGGCACTCTTCCTCTTGGGAGTATCAATATTTTCACCATCCTCAGTGAACATCTCGAGCTCAGAAAGACTTCTAGCAATGTTGGATCGAAGTTCACTCAATTTAGTTTGTTCCAGCAGTTGACTTGCCTTAAGGGCCAACTGCACCAAGATAATTACACATCAGGATTCTGCTAAAAATATTCCAAAGAAAATAACAGTATCGTATCAAGATAAACCAGAAAGCAGATAATTGACGGATAGATATTCACAAATCTTCCCAGTAGAAGAAACACTATAACTCCTAAAATGAAACAGGATGAAGAACATAGAACTTTATTTTTCAGCTTGAACAGAATATTTAGGGTAATGTCCAACCTCAGAATAATTAGTATGGTTGAGAGCAGACAAGCGGATTAATTGATCCCTGTAGGCAGCAGGGTTAGGGTAAACCAGTTTATCCATTAATCGCAGTATCAGCTTATTTTTACTCTTGACACCCTGAAACCCAATAAATGCAATTAGTACAATTGCACTACAATGTAACATGACATCAAGGAAGCAAAACGCTCAAGCTGAGCATGTTATAAAAGTTTATACCTGATGAGAGAGCACTATATCTACAATCTTCAACAGATCTTTCTTATATTGAAGACGGAGACGTTCAATTACATCAGCCTAGACATCAGGAAAAAGGGAAAAGGTTATGAATATTCTGGAAAATTAAATGATACAGAAAACATCTTTAAGATTAGAAGAGATGCTTGGTTAGTTCCTAATTTAGATTTTGTTGTATGATAAACCTGTTGCTAGAAAACTGGAACAAGAAAGGCAAATGAAGAAACCAAAGAGGTGTCTATTCACAGCACCTCGAGACAATACAAGTAACAGTTTGATATAGATAAATAAAGAATTGAAAACATCAATTGTCATCTTGTAAAAACTAAAAGTAATAAGGTGGAAAAACCACAAATCACATATTCATTTAATTTTTAGTATTACATAGAAAAAGAAGCCTCATGAGGAGAAGTCACAAAAGTAACAGATTGTTTACCCAAATAATACCAGTATAATAAGTGGAATAGTCATACTAACCCGTATATTATCACTAAATAGTTCTTCAACAAAAAGATACTCTTCAAAAAGGGATTGAACAATTATACGGGCATGGCTCTCCCTTCCACCCTCATAAGACTTCACAAGACTCATCAGAGGTTCAATCAGTCTTTCCTGAGCCCCTTTTTCCTTGTCTGGACAGGAGGACAGGTGAGCCTGCAGTGTAAAACACACCCCATGAATTATTCACATCAAAGGGGAAAATATCAGAATGAGGAATTCAAGAACAGCAACTCACTTCAAGAATTCCCTTCAATAATTTGGCAGGAAAATCAACAACTTGGGAGCTTGAAATCCTCTCGAACTCCTTATATTTCGATTCCAACTGACAAAACCACAGAGTGCAAGGCCAGCTCAGGTCACTGTTTAGATGTTATAAAGGAGGGAAAAGTCAGCAGGGTTTCCCTTTACCTCATTTTTTAGATCTTTGGGAAGACGGTTGGCTAGAACTGCAAAGCACTCTTGCCATTGAAGGAAAGGCAATTCAGGACTGTCAAGGCAATTGAGCAAACTTCGCACAACCTGCGATAGATGTCAGACTCGTTAATAAGACACACGTAACATGTCCGAGAATAGTAATAGAATCCAAAAATATGCTATCAATGACAGATGAATCATACCAACCTATAAATACAGTCAAATTACAATTGTAAACAATTCAAATGAAGAATTTACTCACTTCATCAATATTGTGCTCATAACCAGCAAGAATCATCCGTGCGGCATTTAAGCTTGCAGCACATTTCTGATGAACTTTACCAGAAATTGCAGTAGGAGGGCCCAGGACTGGGAAGCTCCCATTGAAGGGTTCTGCCTTTCTTACAGCTGAAGGATCATCTAGATCAAGCCTTGCTATAAGTTCACCAGCCTACAAAAGATAATGCTTTCGTAACCTCTCTTTCAATTTGAGCACATGTACTTTCAATGTGGGGCACTATATACCTGCATTGGTTGACCTTCAGACATTTTGAAATGAATAACCCCGGAAGCAGGTGAAAGAAGTGGCATGCACATCTTCATGACTTCAACTTCAGCATATGGTGTGTCAGCATCAATATGACTATCATCCACAACCAAATACCTCAGAAGCTTGCATGGTGTCTCTGCAACTAACTTTGATGGATCATGATCATTCTGCATAAAATGAAAAGTTTAGAGACTCACCACACACTAGAAAAGGAGATAGAACTTCAACGGCAAAAATAAACTCATTTTACCTGAAGCAAGCAAGTCCTTCCATCTATTAGAAGGCGTGTTCCAGCAGCTTCTTCCTCTGCATATATTACATGACTGTTTCCATCCAGCTGTATAGAAGTGGGAACTACTAGTTAATAACTCCAGAATCGGATATAAACAAAGGACCAGTTACAAAAATAGAGAAGTCAAGCATAAAACACCACAATATTGGCTAAATTGATGATAAAGTCTACCTTACTTCCTATAAAATGCATCCACAAGATATATAGAAATTATAGATGTAGCATAACAAATTATAGTTATGATGAGCAGAATGAAAAGAAAAGATACACTTTAGGCATACAAATCACTTCCATCTAGATAGTCCTATTGTCAACAATCCATATAAAGAACTATCTAGTGCTTCAATAAATATCTTTCCACATATGGTCTGCTCTGAACTCTGACATAATCGTGAAATCATTAAGTAATCCATAAATAAGTTATATAGAAATATCCACATACCTTTTGAAGTTTTTGACATCAGAAAGTTTGAATATCTTTAGAAACAGGAATCGTTTTTCCACACACACAATTTCCCAGAACCTACTAGATATCAGAACGACATGCATCTACAAAGAATCTATGCTAAGTGATTTAATTTCACATACTGTTACTTAAATTTTAGGAGCCAGAACAGCAACGGTTACAGTCCATATCAAAGAATTATAACCAAAATAATTATAATAATAATAATAATGAATGAAATAGTAACATATATATGTTCACCAAGCATGAAATACGATAAAGTTGACTATGATGACTAGTACTGTAATGGGGAAAAGGAAAACTACAAAACCACACATACACATGTAGTTCAGAGAACAGTACTTGCCTGCATCAGCAAACCCCCATCACGTAAAGTATGTATCTCTGCTTCTATTTCTGATTGATTCATTCTCAATCTATAACTTCCAGGTCCTCCCCGTATCATGTCAATCTAGAAATTGTTTTACAAGATATGAATTACACAAATTGATCATGGATAGAATGTCCATCAAATTGACATTTATAAAAATACATACCGTATATTTGCTTCCTTCAATGTTCAAGGACGCTTGAGAATGGACAAGAGATATGTGCTGGCATAATTATTAACTAAAATTAGTATCAATAATAATAAGAAAAGAGTTAAGTGCACTCTGAACTAGTTGTTTCTCCCATTAGACACAATACCTTGGGAGGGATTTGCCCCTTTTCCAGATATCCTACATAGTCTGATACCAAAGCTGCACTGCTAGCAGAAGCTTTCTGTATTAATTGGAAGAAGCACACATCATGAATTCCACTAAATGAAACTTCAAAAAAAAAAAAAAAAACACGCTACTCAGAGAGAAGGATATAAAAGCAAATTTGCTTACATAGAGGGCCCCTCCAACAACAGAAAGATACCAGGGAGGCCTCTCTGCTCTAACCCTCATTGCGATTCTACTGTCCAGCCATCCTGTGTGAATTTTGTTTTCTCTGTAGTCTGAAGCCTGAGATCAAACATTGTACTAATGTCACTTCTGTGTTCTAAAGTCTTCTTGTACAATAATTTGTCATCATGTGAGAGTAATTTACATTCAGAAGATCAATGGTGTAATCAACATTGGTACGAATTTCTCCCCGAATTTGAATCTCTTTCAGCCCGAGAACCATATTTGCAATAGCTAAAGCCCTAGATTCTCCAAAAGCAAAAACATGCCCTGAGGTAAAGGATATGATATTAGAAGCTAAAATACAGTAAGTTATAGTATGGAAATTGTATAAATACATGAACGTAAGGAAAAGAAAGAAAGCATGTTATGGAGAATTTCCAATCTAAGTTCACAAATTTCCAATCTAAGTTCACAATGATGTCTTGGGCATCTAAAGATAGAGAATATTGTTTACTATTATTTGTTTAATTAATAGTTATTACTTACCAAACTGAGAATCTGAGAATTCATGGATTCCTCCTCCAGACTGCAAACATATAATTCAACAAAATTCAGTGCACCAACATTGAAGTTACAGCCACATATGAATAAATAGAAGACTTACCTTAACAGAGAAGTACGCCCACACATTTGGCTTGCTTTTAAAGCTAAGCTCCTGCATAAATATTTTAACTCAGTACACATTATGGGATGAATGAAGTAAGAGATTAGATTGCCATTGGACTTTGTAGTTAACCTGCACTTTCCCACTTGTTGGCTTAAAACCATCGTCAGGGTCCTCACTTGTCACTCGCACAGCCACACAGTGACCTTTTGGCCTTGTAGATTCTGCTTTGTCAAAATCAAAAGGGGTAGCCAAAACTGATGTTTTCCTCCAAGCATCATTCCCCCCACCATGTTCCACCCCATAGAAACGCCTTATCTCTGTTAAGTGAGACACATGAAAGAAATGTACGAAATCAAATCATGAGCAGTTGGGCAAACAAGAAGAAAGTGAATAATTTATCTGAAGTTGTACCAGGAAGTTGCCAGAGAGGGATGCCCATCCCAATAGCAACTTGTGCTGCTGGCAGATTTATCTCTGCTATCCACTCAGTGACAGGGTGTTCAACCTATACATGAATCAATTGCAAAATGGTCAGCTGAGTTGGTGAAAAAAAAAAAATCAGGAAAAAAATAAAATAAAAATAGAAAACAAAACAGGGTACAGAAATTAAGAACTGATTTCCAGCATTCAAACATCCATACCAGAACTCTAAAAATATACAGACGCATTTTCCAAGAGTAACTAGCTAAGCTCAAATGCCTATGTTAGCACAAAATTCCAAGCATTATCATAAAGCACATTATGCTTCTATATCCACTTTAGAAGAAAATATTTACTAACATATTAATCATAATCTAAAGTCAAAAGGAGTATTAATCAAGCCATAAGAGGGAAATAAAGTAACTGGTGTGGGCCAAAATGAAGGTTGTAGTACAACACCTGTAGTCGAGGGTTCAATTCTAAAAAGTAGTACTCGCCAGTTTCCATACTATAAAGATACTCAACAGTAGCTGCCCCAACATAATTTACAGATTTAGCCAATCTTCTAGCTGCCTGTTCCAGTTGTTTCACCGTCTCTGGTGGAGCTACAGTAATAGGACCCTCCTCAATAATCTGTTACAGATGAGTGATTAAGCCATTTGTGAGATTCATTGCACCATGGCAGTTTGATGTGATACAGAAAATTATCATACCTTTTGGTGCCTCCTTTGAACACTGCAATCACGGCTATGCAAAGCTACAACATTTCCGTACTGATCACAAAGTAACTGGACTTCTAGATGTCGGCTCTATTTAGAAACAAAATAGATCATCAGAATATGATCAAGACTCCAAGAATCATGTGCATTCAGATCAAAGTTCAGTGGATTATCTAACCTGGGAGGCAACTTTCATTATAAATATAGGTGAGCCCGGAACTTCACCTTGAACTTGCTTAAACAATGCCCTTACCTCATCATCATTATGAACCTGAAATATCCTCATGACTGTTAAGTTTCTAAACTTTGCCAAACAAATCACACTAAAATAAGGTTGGTACAAAGCTTCTCAGCACTATGGTTATTTGTCCAGTTTTCTGTTTGGAAACAATGTATATACTCCTGGAACACAAAATTAGCTTGCAAGATTAACTGTGCAAATGCTATAAGGTTTTCAAAATGATACAGTATTGATCACACAACACAAGAAGCAAACCTTTCTTATGCCTTTACCACCACCACCCCATGATGCCTTGATCATTGCAGGGTATCCGACAACTTGACAACTGGCAATTGCTTCTTCTGTTGTATAAACACATGCTTCCCGATAAATTTCATCAGGAATAGTAACCATGCAACTTTCAGGAGGAATTTTCACCTGTAAGAAGAAGCTTCAAAGTCATAAATTGGGCATCCCTTACAGAAGAAACACACAATTACGGGGGAAAAAAATTTACATGAGAACCGCTCCATGGAAGGGTTGGCACTGCCGCTGCTTGAGCAATCAATGATGAACCAATTTTATCTCCCAATGCTGCCATCGATACAGCTGGAGGTCCAAGAAATACAATTCCTTTTGCTTTTAATGCATCTGGAAGCTCAGGATTCTCTGATGCATGACCCCAACCAGGCCACACCGCATCAACATGAGTTATCTCAGCCATCTAAGATGTATATTGCATAACAGTCGGCAGACATTAGAAGTTACATAAGCCAAAAAAATCATTACTACATAAGCACTGAAATTGCTGAAATAACAAGAACAAGCTGCAGACAACAAGTACACAACAGGAACAAATTATGCAATAAAAATTTTCATTAAATGTTTGTTTCATGTCTTGGGAAGTAAACATGCGTTTAAAATTTCTTGCAGAAAAGTCTAAAAATATGGTTTCTTCTTGACAACATTCGAAACCTATAATTTTCATAAAAAAAATGCAGAACAATATAAATAAGCATCTCTAAGTATAAATTGCCTATTGTATATTGTTGCTTACTACTTTCCATAACAAAATCTGCTTCAACAATTACTTTTAAGTATAAATTCTCGACAAATAAACTTCACACACCTCTACGATAAGCCGCACATTGGCATAGTTATTGTTATTGGTCCCTCCAGGTACTTCAACAAATTGATCGGCCATTCTGATATGTTCTGCATTGATTCTCATGTCCTCTGGAGTAGCCATGGCAACCAACAAGATAGCCTTCTCCGTGCCAAATGTCTCATAGGCCCAGCTCCTAACACTACGTATAAACTTGACTGCTGCCATTCCATTGTTTGCAATTAATATGCTATGAATTGGCTTTGTTCCCCCAAGTGCATTGCAGAATTCATCTACTTCAGATATTGTAGCAGGGTGCCTATTTGGTAGTACACCGTTCATGTATCCAATTCCACGCCCAATGCCAGCCATTATTGTCCTCCTTCTAGGTGCCTCCTGTGTACTGCACAGTAAAAACCAGATTAGCAGAAGCTCAAGACATTTGAAACTCAATAAGAAATTACGTTTTTTTTTTTAATACATTTATATTGCTTCTTCACTAGTAGAATCCAGGGGTTTTTTTTTTTTTGAGAAGTCTTAATCAGACTTCTTTTATAGAAGAAACTCAATATAAAGCATATAATTAGGCAATAGAAAGTCCATGATAACTTTTTTCTGGCAACAGTGACGTGAAGTAAAAGAAAATGGGAGGGGAAAAGTGTAAGGTTCTGTTTGGTCAACCACATATGGACTCAGTAAGAAACTCCAATTTTGCAAGCATTAAGAACTGTGGGTGATGTGGTGACCTCATTTGGGCAAATCAGTGATCCATACGTAAAATTCTATTACAAACCCATTCCTTCCGAACCTGCAGCTTTCACTACTGCAAGATATATACAGCCAAACACGGCCTAGTGATTCTCTCTCTCTCTCTCTGTGATGCGGTATGGCGAAAACATCAATTGTAACCAAAAAAAAAAAAAAAAAAAAGGCACCATCTAATGATAACTCACGCCTTTTCAATCAATTAACCAGTCGACCATGCAATTTGGGATGCCGCAGAAAAGTGTCACCCGACCCACCTAACATAAAAGACAAATTTTTTATTCCCTAACTAAACCCAATTGCAAACAATAGCGGATAAAGGCTCTTCCTTTCCTTCACGACCAATATAAAAATTCAGCCAAGCTCTGAACTTTCAGAAGGGGAGAAGAGAAAAAGAGTATAGAAATCAAACACAGGGCATCAGCATAAAAGGGATTAACTAGAAGAACAAACGGACCACAGAGACAGACCTTGAGGTGAAAAACGCCTAGAAGAAAGCAATAATTGTTTATTGTTTTTGTGGTTTTGTTTAATGAAAATTGGTGGGAGTTAGGGAAGCATTGGGGAATCATAAGTGGAATGGCGTTGGCATGAATGAAGATGATTGATTATCAATGATCAAGCAGAAGAAGCAGAGAGCGTGAAATAGTGTGTTAGAGGGAGAAGGAGGTAGGTTTGGTGTTGGGTTTGGGTTGGGTTGGGGCTTTGGTGGGTGAGGGTCTCTTCAATGAAGGCAGCACGTGGTACCTGCCCCTGCCAGCCACACCGCTCGCTCTATCTCTCCTTTGTAAGTAGCAGTAGTGCTAGTAGTAGTAGCAGTAGTGCTAGTAGTTCCCAGCTACCCCTTCTCTCCCTCTCTCTCTCTCTCTCTCTATATATATATATATATGTCTGATCGTTCACTTTCTCTTAAATCTGCTGTAATTCAAAAGAACCCGGTAAAAATAGATCAATGGGTAGCTCCAAAATGTGTTTTTTTTTTTCTTGGTAGGAGGAAGAGCAGACGCACATCACACAGTGAATGAATCTAATTTGTGCGTTGTTACGTTAGTTTTGTGGGAATGGGTGCGCCTCCATTGACCAAGTGTTTGTTTGGTGGTGTTGTCCACCAACCCTTCTTCCTTACCAGTAGATGAGTCAAATATGGAAGCTCCACAAATTTGTTATTCTAAACAAACTGACAATCACTACGATCTCTTTCCGTTTCTCTCTCTCTTTTTATTTTATTTTATTGTGCTTTGGTCCAATTTTTAGCTGATTTTCTTACTTTACTTTGAACTAATAAATATTTTTAACTCTTTTAGATATCGGATACTATTTTAAATATTTAGAAGGGTTGACAAGAATTTGTTAAAGATATATAATATTATTTATATTATTTTAAGTGGTTTGATATTTATTTTTTTAATTAATATTTTAAATTTAAATTTTATGAATAATAATAATATTAAAATAATGTTATTTTATAATAATTTGATTTAACTTAAATTAGATTAATTAAAATATAATAAATTTTAGATATAGATAATTTTAAAAAAATATTATTTGTTATTTTTACCATACGTAGTTAATGTATTTTTTGTAGACGATTTATTGAATAGGTATATTATATTATTAAATATGTATATGAGTTATAAGTATTATTTTTTTTATTAACGATTAAATGTCAGTGAAAATTGTGTGTTTTCGTAACTCGTTGGTGTCGTATTTTTCGAATAGTGATTGATTACAATAAAAATAAACTTTAACCGTAGATAAATTTTATTTGTAATATTTAAAGTTTGAATCTCACGCCCTAAACCCAGACTTTAGTTAATTATTATATCTCACTTAAAATTACGTGAGTAGTAATTAAAATTAAAAAAATATATTTTTAATGAAAAGATCACAATTAATGCACGATGATAATGAACGAAGATTTCTTGCACGTACTACTATTCATTTCTATGTAGATGTAATTGCAACTAAAGCTATCCCTTCAAGCTTTTGACTTTTTTGTTGATACATGTACATGGAAAAAATGACCGCCCCCATTGAGAATGTGGGGTGGATGAAAGCAGAGTCAGTGGTTTTTTATTGGTAAAGAAAATAAAGAGATGATAAGCGGAGGTAGCATTTCAATTAAATAATATGGGTGACAGGTTGATATTGGTATTAATTTAGCATGGGTTCGAGTTATGGTTGGGGGTTAGGCCTATTCATGAGTGATGACAACCTCACCTCTCTGATTATCTGCTGCCCTTGATTTTGTCCTTAATCTAATGGGTGAAGTGGGACCTTGAAAGACGCAGAGAACCAAACTCGATCATTTTTTCACATATTTCAGAACATAATATAAAACAACGGGGCCATAAATCATTAACTAGGTGAAATGATAGTTTTGAACCTCAGCCTTTGAATTACAGGAACACTAATTTTGTTTTGCCTTTTTGGAATGTCTAATGTTTTACAATTGTTAACATCTTCGTTTTGTGATGTTACAAAGTAGTAGGTGATGACCGGTTCTATTTTGGTATGCTATGTCAAAGTAAACTGCGAGCGATCTTGGCTCTTACATAGAATGGATTTTCTTTGGGGCATGTAATCATGTCAATTTTTTATTTATCTTATGCACACGCTGATTGGCCAAACGGAAATTTCCCAAAAATGCAATTGGGTAGACGGAGACAAAAGTTCTTTTTTCTTCTTCACCTTCCCACTTCTTCCACTCAACATGTAGCTGTACAATTCAAACCAACTTCGACACATTCATTTCTCCATCTTCCCTACTTTGCGCCAGTTAGACTAATGGCTATGGAGCAATCATAATGAACGGTCAGTAATTCATCTTGAAGTACAGTACATATGTTGGATCAAATCAACAGCAACAGAAGAATGAAGGTCTGTACTGACTACTAACAGAATTTAATTTTGGTGACTCCAACAACAACAAGGATGGCTATAGGAAAAGATTCGAACGAAGGATACATGAAGCTTCCTATCACCGGCAGAAGTCTCCTCATCAAATTCAGACAAATTGCACAAGGTCTCTATGGATAACATCCATAACAGAATCTGGACTCTGATTAAGCAAAAACCACGCGTTAATAAAATATCACGGAATGCTTGTTATGGTTGCTATCTAGTGTATTATTTTTAGCAGCGTAAAATATCAATAACCGAAGCAGGAAGAAGATAAATCAATTAATCAATCACTGAAAGATTCACAGATAAAATACATAGATCGACTTCTAATTTTTCGAGAGAGCGTGCAACAAAGAAGTGAAGTTATCAAATTTTGTAAAACAAATGCTCCTGATAGCCCAACACATCAACGAGGGTATTGTAACGCTATTAGAAAATTGTCTAATTACGACCGATTTTTTGGTAGTAAAATGAGACAAATCGATCGCAAAGAGCGTTTGTGATCGATTTTATTGATCCCATTTAGGTAGGTGGCAAATATATTTACGATTGAATTTTTCGGTCGCAAATTTTTGTTTCAGTAGCAAATTTTTGCAACCAATTTTGTGGCATGCCTAATTTTGTCATTTGTTAACTTTTTTGTGATCAATTTCTCAGTGCAAAATTCGAAATTTGCCACCGATTTTTTAGTCACAAATTTCAAATTTTGCGACCAATTTTTCGGTTGCAAATTTGAGACCAATGACGAAAAAATCGGTCGCAAATTCCTATTTCAAGACTAATTTTCAGTCGATAAATTCAGAATTTACGAAATTCCAGTTTTGAGATTAATTTCTGTTGATAATTTCAGAATTTGTGACCAATTTTTCTGTCGCAAATATGTAGTTTGCATTATCATATGTTTACGGTCACAAAATCGGTCGCAAATATAATCGGTTACAAATTTTAAAATAGAAAAAAAAATGAAAAATTAGAATATTATCAAATCCAAATTTGATACACCTGAATTTTACAATAGCCCAGAAAATAGCATCCAGTAGTCCATAAGCAAAATCAATTAACATTATATATAACTAAGAGTTAATACCTAAAATTTAGAACATACAAATAAAGATTTAAGTAACTAATATATAATCCAAACTACAGATAATAAGAAATATAAATTATCCAACATACACATCACTATCAACTACATATATCATAAACACAATATACATAAACTACCACAATATAAAACTACAACAAGATACATTGTAGATTAAATTATAAGGTTATTCTCAATAAAACTTTGGACGATAAATTTTTAGCATACTTCTAACTAGTTCTCGTTTTCATGGTTAGTGCCTAAAGTTTAGAACATACAAATAAAGATTTAAGTAACTAATATATAATCCAAACTACAGATAATAAGAAATATAAATTATCCAACATACACATCATTGTCAACTACATATATCATAAACACAATATATATAAACTACCACAATATAAAACTACAATAACATACATTGTAGACCAAATTATAAAGTTCTTCTCAATAAAACTTTGGAAGATAAATTTTTAGCATACTTCTAATTAGTTCTCGTTTCCATGGTTCTTCAATTCTTTCCATAGAGTCTTCAACTTTCATTAATTTATCATCAACTTTTGTTATATCTTCAACCTTTTTCATTGAGTCTTTAACTATTTCTATTGAGTCTTCAATTTTATTTATAGAGTCTTCAACTGTTGAGTATTTCACTAAATCAATTGAGTCTTTCACTTGCTCAATTGAATCTTCCATGATTTCTATATTATCTTCAAGTCTATCCATTTAATCTTCAACAAATTAAGCAAATATTTAATAATCATTAATTTTACATTTATTTAGTATATATTAACTTTACATTAATATAATCAAACTGCCAATAATATAACCAATATAATTAATCAACAACACCAAATAACCAATAACATCAAAAAATCAATTTCACAACCTCAACCAACCAATATAATCAACCAACAATTTGTGACTAATTTTTCAGTCGCAAAATCGGTTGCAAATAACTAAATTTGAATTTTGAATTTGCAATCGATTTAGTCTTATATCTCTTTGGGTATGTTGCAAAATCAGTCGCAAATTCCAAAATTTTGCCTTTATCCATAAATCCTCTACATTGAAATATCAGTCGCAAAAAGCCTTCACATATAAATCCTCTATGTTGCAAAATCGGTCGCAAATTTCAAGTTTTGTGATCGATTTTACCTTCACACATAAATTCTCTACATTGAAAAATTGGTCACAAAATTAGTCCAAAACTTAAAATTTGCGACCAATTTTGCCTTCACACATAAATCCTCTATATTAAAAAATCGGGTTTTGCGACCAATTTTGCCTTTATATATAAATTCTCTACATTGAAAAATCGATCGCAAATTCGGTCACAAAACTTGAAATTTGTGACTGATTTTGCGTTCACACATAATTCCTCTATATAAAAAAATAGGTCGCAAAATCGGTCGCAAACTCAAAGTTTTGCGACCAATTTTGCGACTGATTTTATGTTCAAACTTAATTAATATATGCTTATAAATCAATCAAAAAAATCGGTCGCAAATTCTTAATTTTGCCACCAATTTTGCGACCTAAACTAACTAATTACTTTTCTATCTTTGCGACCGAATTTTTTCAAAATTTTTTTTACTTCCATTTACAAAATCGGTCGCAAAATTAATAATTTGTGATTGATTTTGCAACCGATTTTTTTAGCGTGAATTTGTTCTTATTTTACTCAAATCGATCACAAAATCTGTTGCATTTTCGTCAAATTCTAGTAGTGTAATGTGGGAACAGCCATGCTATAAGGTCAATCACTAACCCAATAACAATCAATCGCTTGTATACTGGATCAATTAAATGAGCTTATGCAATCCATGTTGATTGGTTTATCACCTCAGTAGAATGAAATCGTTTAACTTGACGGCATGATTATGATGGAATCGAATTAAACTCGCATTTCGCGTTTGGTTCCAAATTGTTGGGTGTTTGATTTACTTGACTCTATGATTGAGCTTCGTTGTCAGCCGATGGTATTTCGTCAGATCCCCTTGTGTGATCATATGATTTCGCTGTATCCAGTATGAACTAAAAACAGTTCCAATAAATTTACTTCTTGAAAATAATTTATTTTTTGTTGGTTTATTTTATCCATTTCATGACCGCAAGAACAGGAATGCATGTTACTAAATCAGAAGAGAAATTTTTTAACAAAATACTAATCTATTGACTTTATCAATTAATAACCCTTGACATCTGTTAACAAATGTCATAAATTTTAATATAATCATCGTGTGGATCTCTCTTCCCCTCAAAATTAATTGTGTTTATGTCCATCGTGTATATTAATTCGTGGTCAATGATAACTTGAAGTAAGAATATCTATTTTTGCTTGAATTCTACACACACACACTTCTGCTTGACAAAGATGTAGTAGACGCTGACCTGTTTGTGACTTCTGTATCAGTGTTCATTCATTTTTTAGGACTCAGTTGAGGCACAGAAGTATATGGTTTGTGTGTCCTTGTCAATTTTGAGCCAACGAGCGTTTTGACATGTGTCCACAGTCCATATTGCAGTAATGACTCCTTTCCATTATGTGTGTCTGTGTGTGTTTGGTTTTTGTTGTGCTATAAATCAATAAATCATTATTCATCATCTTTTAATAATTTGTGTTCGCCATATGGTTATTGGTTAACGAAGCCTTTTCCACGTAACATGCAACTCGTAAAAAAATAACATAGCACAAAATCACCAAGCAAAAGAGAAAAATGAGCTTAATTGCATTTTCAAATAGAAAAATTATGGCTCAGATGATAATTTCATGTTTTGCTTTTTGTTGTCATTAAGTAATGCATTCACGAAAGTAACAAATCGTGTAGTAATATAATTCCTACAAACTAGCAGATTGAAGAGCAATATATTGATTTTTAAATATATTCTTTTGATCAAACTGAAAAATATATTAAAACGGAGATAGTATATTATAATCAGAAATATTAAATATTTTTTTATAATTACAAAATATTAAATGTATTTATCTTTTTATTTAATACCTTTTTTGTTAAGTATTAGGAGGATGGAGTAAAACCCATACTACAATTTTATTTTTTTTTGGGTCAGAAACGCATTGTATCATATGGAAGATATTAGACTGATCCACAGTCCATGGGTCTTGTTTGATCCAACGAATCCACCAATCAAAGTCAATTGCAAAAAATATGGATTGGGCTAAATATTGTCGACTAATTTAGGGTTTGACCCAATATCAGTTGATTCGGGTATTTGATTTTATTTTTGATATCTGAATAACTTGATTGTTTTTATTATATCTTTTTGAAAAATTAGCATAGAGTATATTTAATTTAAAAGATAATATAATTTAGAAAACAAACAAAAACAAATTCATCATCCATCCCAAACAAACCTAACTATGATTAAGTTGAATTGGTCCTAGTCAATAAAAATATTTCAATCCAACCCAATCTAATCGAACTAAACTTTGTCTTGATTTTTGTTTTACTCAAAAAGAAAAATTAAACTTTGTTTTGATTTTTATTTTTCTCAAAAAAAAAAAAAGACTCACCAAATCTATGATCACCCACAAAAAATGGTGCACTATTATATATTCAAAAAAAAAATTTGCTATAATTTTTTACAGATATTATGATTTTAAATTGTAGAATAAAATAAAGTAGTATGATCCATTTATTTATTTAAAAATTAATAAACATGACATATTATTCTAATTATTAAATTTAGACAAAATTTCTGATTTTCTAGCAATTTGTCACAGGATAATATTAGATAACAAGATTCAACAGTGCGGCTATTTAACTTGTTCACGGATCAATATCTCGGTGACTGTATAATGAGAAAACAAGGCTAGCCCATATTGCATCAAGTTACCGTAATCCAAATCCATGTATCACAATAGGACTGAAAGTCCCCTATTCATACCTTATATTTCATCGGCCCAACTTGAAAGACCATGTCTTCCATGTTATGGTTGATCGGTTGACACACATGCACGGTATACTTTACGAAGCTTAAAAGTTTAGTTAATCAAAATATGAAGATCAATGAGAAAGAGAAAACAATCATAGTACATACGATCCAAAACTGCCCGAAATTTTTGGAAATGACAAAATTAGCTCATTAAAAGAGAAAACAATTACACGAAGACCAACCCGGTGCTGACAATTTCAGCTAAGCTCCAACAGAGCCGTACTAACACCTAGCGGCTTAGCCCTGAACTCAATACTTTGAGAAAAGAAGTAGCATAAGAATAATATAAATGACAACCGAATCGGATATGGAACGAATTGCTTTTTGACCTGAAGATGGGGCAGGATCATGTTCAGGAGCATCTGCTTCTGTTATTGTTGGCTTTGGAGTTTGGACTTGGCAGCCGAATTCTCAGATCATTATATGCAATGTCACGTTAAAAAAAGAATTTCATAAATGTACTGCAAATTATTCGATTTTGACTCTAGTTAGGCACTAATGAGTCATGGAATTCAACATGCGAATATCCATTTCCATCGAATATATCGATCAAATCACTTCCGCATTTTATATGAGGCTACGTGGTAGCCCTGCAAGAAGTAGATTCCGCAATGTCTTTAATCTTTATAGAGGTTCCATTGGCCTCGCAAAAGTACTCAGCATTAGTTTTCCAAATGGATTAAAACCAAGAGCAACATGAGTTATCTAGCATTGGCAGTTCAGTGAATCAGTAATCGAAAAAAACAGTAGACACCCCACTATCTCATATATGATTGAGGCGCAACCCGTAGTTGGTGCTGGTAAGGAATGAACATTGTTGCCTTTGATGACATACGCATAGGTAGCACGCTATCGGTGAATTTGCATGACCCTGTGCTATTAGACTCAACAAACTCAAAACAATATCGCAAAAGTTATGGGAAAGAAAAAAAACCAAAAAAACTCTGACTTCATTCTTTAGAACGTCTCAAACTAAAGTTACCGAATGTGATTAGTGACAAAGTAAAACATTTTGTTTAAAAACCTATAAATTATCGATCAGTTAGCTAACCTGGACTCGTAACTTTTCACAACTAAAATTTTCCAATTAAGTGATGATTCTCATCTTTTAAAATGAGAAACTTTTACGTGCTCTCAAACTAAAAAAGAAGTGGTGAAAAGTGGGCTAGTGATAAAAGGGTTAGGTAACTTATATAAGGTTATATATTCAAATTTTATTATTATTGATATATATATATATATATAAAGAAAAAAAGTACTCAACGATAGTAATTAAAGTGATAATTTTATAAATAATAGTGAAAATATATCAATTGAAAAACGAAAACACACTAAATTAAACAGCTCCTTAATCTTTTGTTTTGGACAAAATAAACTCATACAATAGTATCATGTGTTGTTGTAATGTTATCTTAACCATAAAACAATCAACATTACTTCAATTATCTTAATAATAGTACTAAAAGATAAGCTAATTTATAAAGATAATTATCTTAATTTAATTCATATTTTCGCCTACTTCATTAATAACCATAATTAATGTAAATATTAGAAAAAAATATCTTTTTGATATTTAAAATTAACAAATTCTTTGAAATTAAAAAAACCTAAAATGACAGATGTTCTAAAATGAAAGGAGTAATTAATAATAATTTTTTAATACCAAATTCATTAATACATTAAATAATGTGTCTCCTAAAATTCTCAACTCAAATCCCAACAGGAAATAGCAAGTCAAAAGTTTTTTCATGCAATAGCAAGTCAAGTTTTTACCCGCCTTAAATATAGCTTTAATTAGGCGTCTCCGGAAGCTACGTACCATACTTGCACTTTTTATTTTTGGGGAACAATTACTATACTTGCACTTTAATAGCAGGTTAAATGGTCGCAAATGAGGTCTCAACCCTCGAAGTACTGTAGTACTACTACAAAAGTTGGCGCTCACCCAGTAGAATGAGTCGGCAACACGGCACATCTATAATGGGAACTGGAGAGCTCTGATTAATCAAATCTAATAAATGTGTCTATGCAATGTTTTAGTTTGGGTTTGTTTATTTAATTAGCAACTGATGTAGACACATGCCCACTTGCGCAATTTGACCTAATTTTATTGCTTAATTGCACTCTTTATCGACGTTTGATGTGCTAATAAATTTGAAACAAAGCGACCTTCACCAGAAGTTTGCCATGAGTTCCCATC
Source organism: Pterocarpus macrocarpus (assembly GCA_031439585.1). NCBI lineage: Eukaryota > Viridiplantae > Streptophyta > Magnoliopsida > Fabales > Fabaceae > Pterocarpus > Pterocarpus macrocarpus. The sequence continues at coordinate 11,721,422 of CM062519.1, forward strand.
CTTTTTGATTTGTTAAGCACATGTCATCAATTCCTAGCCAAAGACAATTATTGTGGGCATGGCCAGCCTTGGCTTTTGATCCCAGCACAGAAAGATCCCAGAGCCAGAGTTAAAATGAGAGCCAAATGCATAAATAATTAATCTGTATTAATTATCGTGTATATTCCTCCTATTGATCAGTCGCTTTGCTAGGAACGGTTACATTGGAATGAAAATGATTAAAATAAGGTACACACGGTGTATGTATAATAATTACAGAATAATGCTAATACATATTTATATATACCTATTTTACACTTATATAACTTTTATTATCTATATATTTACAATTCGTCTCATCTTGCTTTTAATATATTCCCCCCTAATTCAACCATTTCAGAAAAAAAAGGAGATATTAGAACTCTAAAGAATGTATATCAATCATTTTCCTAACCTCAATTAATTAAAGGTACATATACGTGTGTTTATATGCATAATGCTAGCAGACCAAATTGTTCATTATGTACAAAGAAAGAAAAAATGAATAAAAAAGTAAGTTTATTTTTGATAAATTATTAGCACAGCATTTTTCATATATTCGTTATATATATATAACTTTTAAGATAATTATTAAAAAAATATATTTATACTAATGTAACAATATATAACCAAATATCAATGTAAAAAAGTTTATACTAAAAGTAAATCCTAAAATATTTGTGAGAAGCATTTAATTTGATATTATTCAATCCCGTTGTGCTCATAGCTGGCGGCCACAATTGGGGTTAGAAGACCCTTCAAAAATGAAATTACCAGCACCGTCAACATTGTTCTAGATTTCACTGTTAAGCATGCTTCCTTAAATAGATTACATTGAACCATTTTTTCGTGAGTCAAAATAAAAAAAGACAAAAAGATTGAGAGAGTTAAGGAAATCTTTTCGTTTTTTAATGTCCCTATTGTTTTTATTGAAAATTTGTCAACGAATTCATCATTTAAGTGTACATGTTAACAATTCGTTCTTAACGAGTATATTTTTGGTTCTTATAGCTAGCTAGTAATCATTCTTCACAGTTTCAGTCAAATTTTCAAATACTATATTTTCCAGGGAAAAAAATCCAGATATATATAAATATTTTAAATGTGTGCATTTCGATTTGTCTTCAGAAGTACTAGAGCTAGAAACATTAGAATTTTTACCAGAAATTCTTTTCATGCGCCATCAAATTAAGTATAAAAAGATCCAAGTAAAGATGGGAATAAATAAATATTTATTTGAATGATTTTTTAAAATCGAAATTAACAAAAATATTGCTTAAAGTATGAAAAAAATGAGAGAGTGTGAAAATTTTAACAAAAATTAATCATTAATTTATTAAATATATCAATACGGTAAAAATAAAAGAAATGACTCCAAATGAAAATGTTTTGTGAATATCTGGTGTATAGATATCTTATAGAAAATACTATACACCGATATGAGAGTGCATAACTATTGGAACAGTATATCGTGAGATAATTGTATATATTTATACGATAAAGATGTATTTGATATCAAATCATGATGTATAAATAATAGAACTCATATTAAAATTAAGATGCATTTGTTTGTGTTTATTTTATAGGACAAATATTCTAATTCATAAAAAAGTAAACTAAAAATAATCAATTTTTTTATTTTTAATAAATGAATAACAATTACTTATGATAATATCAATTTAAAAAAATAATTCCAAACACTATTTTCAAAACATTTTTGACCAAAATTTATTCAAACTCATCCATAATCACATGCGCACCCTAAATCCAAACTTCGATAGATTTTTTTAATATTATCGTGTAATAAAATTAGAGTATAAAATTGTAAAAAATAAAATGAGATTTATTATAATCTGATGATGAAAAATTTAAAAATATAAATTAATATTTTTTTGGAATGTCTAACGCCAAATGAATATAAATTTAAAAAAGAAATTGTTTTACAAACAATTTCTTTTTTTAAAACAATATGAATAAAATAAAATAAATTAAAAACTTAAACAATTTCTTTTTGTGTAATAATTATTTTATTTAAATAAACAATATGAATTTTATTTGGGAATAAAATAAAATTTTATTCCCAAATGAATATGTCAGTGTAAAAAAATTTTACACAGACATCCAATCATATATTGCCACATTAGTAAAAGTCTTTGACACAATCATCTACTATTTAAATAGTCCTGTAAATAGAAGGTTTTAATTAGATGACAGTATAAAAAATTTTTACACTGTTGCATTCCAATTAAACTCTATGTTTATTAATTTACCTAAAACATTGTAGCAACAATAGAATAATTAAGGCTGGGATTTATCTTTATAACAAGACAACTTTGAGCGTTTAATAAATGAATTGATCGAGAAATTAGAGTTTGCTTGATTTCAATTTTCATTTCCTGATTTTAAGTTTCCAGGATTTGTTGAAGGAAATAATAAAAATAATTTTTTTCTATTTTTATTATTTTTTTCACAAAATGTTAAAAATAGAAAATGATAATAAAAAATGAAAATGGAAAACAAACAGGCCTAAGGGTCTCTTTAATTTAAGAACATGTTTTTTTACTTCATTTTCTGAGTTAATTTTCACAGAAAAATACTATTTTATTTTCAACATGTTTTCCATTTTTTGGATTTTATGTAGTAAATAGTGAAATAACATTTATTACTTTTTTTTAATTGATTTATTCACAAAATGTTAAAAACAAAAAAACTAACTGATAATAAGGTGAAATTTTTAATTAAAATTAAAAATAAAAAAATAAAGATAGAAAATGTTTCTAAAAAACCAACCTTAAAATACACAAATTTAACACAAAACCTAAAATGTAAAAAAAAAAAGACACATTAAATTAAAAACTTGGTTAAGCTATAAAATTTAAATAAAAAATTATATATAATTTTTTTGTCATCTATAAATATCTATAATTTTATATAAAATTATGAATAAAATAATCATTATTTACATTGATACTTGGGACTGGTCCCCAAACTACAAGAAACCCACACCATCGCATCTGTTTAGGCTAAGGGAACTACGCTTCCGGTCCTCACAATAAGTGGTTTCTTTTGTTTTCTGTTGGCAAGAAAGAAAACTGGGGTCTATTCTGTCTCCTCTCCTCTCTCCCAAAAAGCTCCAAAATGAATCGGTTTCCCATCAATATTTAGTATTTGTGCAAAGTGGGGCCTTCTCCATGCAAAGCTGACTAAGCCACAGATTCCCTCCTAATGCATCCTCTTCATGGCCTTAATTACACCACTAGTTAAAATCCAATAAGTTAAATAACTCAATTATGTTCTGATGTGCCCGTTTCTTATTTATATTTCTTTTGAAAAATGTGTAAGACTGTATGCAGGTAAAGAAAAAAAAAAAGGACCCCCGGGGGGGGGGGGTGGACTAACTAGCCGATTTAACTGTACTTTAATATGTGACTGCATGACCTTTTCTCCACACCAAAACTAAAAAACGACAGAAGAAAAATCATTTAACTTTTTGTTACAATTTGCAAAGGCCAATATTCTAATTTTAAAATGGAAAATAATTTTTTTCAAAACTCTGAGGCATATAAATATCGTATAAAATACCATATACTAATATTAGTGTGGACAAGTTATAAAACATAGATCAGGCAAATATAAGAGAGATATTATATCAATATTAAAATTTAATATACAAAAAAAAAAAATCTCTTTTAAAATATACTAAGTGTTACACTATCAGTTCTCTAGTGAAATAAGGAGTGCCCCTAGCCATTTAGATCCATTAAGGTCTTCTTTGGATCAATCATTCTTGATCTTTCCTGTATCTTCCACATGCCACCTTTTTTTTCCCCCCTTTATTTTCATAAGTCTCTGAAGGACCCGGCAGTCCATTTTCTCATATGACTGCACTGCACTGCTCCACAAGTGCTGTTCTTAATTTCCACTAGCTGCTGTATCAGCATTTACTTTTGAGAAGGTTTTTAGACACGCCAGTTTTTGATATCTTTATTACATATTATCAAGTGCATACAAATACCAAATCTTTCCCTTTAATTTATATATAAACTGTTCACGATTTGAGTTGGCTTGCAAGTTGTATCGAAAAAGTTACAACTCAATGCCAAGGCCTAAGTAAATATTCATATCCATGAAACGACTGAACATGCACATTGGAATAGGCTTAAGCATCCATTTTAGTATCATGTCACTACTACTATGTAAAGCGTAAACAGCAGCAAGATTCGGTGGATGAGCATGTCATTAGATTCATCATTCAACTAGACCAATTGAAAATTGGAGAACTTTAATATAAATATTATTCAGGATCAGATTACGCATTTTGCCTATTAATTTTATTCCGTTTAATTTTGACATCTCGCCTTGGAAGAAAAGGGGAGTGGAGCAGTGACGCCATAAAGACTCATCAGTCGCATCACCCTCCTAATAATAATTTCCCACAGGGTTTAAAAACAATAATGAACCAGTCCACCATTGAGACACACTATGATGACGTGAAAGGGTAAGGAGGCGAACGCAGTTTTGATTACCCCGTTACTGGGGAAAAAGAAAAATTAACAGCAGGGGACCAATTATGAGTAGTTACATTATATTGTTAATTTGTTATTTTTTTGAGTCTAGTTTCTACACGTATGGTGATTCAAAATCCCATAGAAATTACTACAGCGTACTTCAAAAATACATGCCCATGTTTGCCCATTTACAAGCAGCAAACACTCACTCTCCAAAACAAAGCACCATGATGAAAAATTACACAACCAAAACAAAGGAAAAAGGATCAGAGAGAGAGGAGCTAGGCATATAAATATATTTGTTAACTAAGGTATAAAACGGCATGGGCATGGCTTGCAGATATGCATCCTCGTTGGGATGCTAGGACTACAAGGCAAGCACGGTTTCAGCCTTAGGTGGCGACTTGGGACCCAGAAGGCGGAGCCACAACTTGTTTCTTCGATGCCACACAACACTTATCCTTTCTCTCGTCCTGGTTCATCTGCTGTTGACGGCATTCCAGGCTGCAGAAAGCACTATCACCTCTGCAATTTCCATATTTTTTCAAATTCAATTAATACAAAAATTAAAGTGAAAAGGAAAAAAATAAAATAATTGCATAGCTTAGTATCTCGTGCTCAATATAAAAAATAATAATAATAATAATCACATACACATAGTGCAAAACAACCAAAACACATGGATATATGGAAACCAGATGGAATCCATAATTAACCACGTTATTATTAAGGCGAAAGACCAATACTACGTCGATGTCTGTTTGAGAATAGGCAAGACTATTAGAGGAGGGTGACACGAATCAAGGAGAACACAATTTTGACTTTTGAAAGCACAAGTAGAATTAAGAGGGAAATTGGAAAAAAAGAAAAAAAGTAAAGTTGGAATTAAAGTGAGTACCTGTACATGTAAATGTCACGGCCGGGTACCAAGCGGCGTTTGCAGAGAGAGCAAGCACGCAAGAACTCAGGGGTACTGTGTTCCAAGTCAACGGAATATTGTCTTCTATGGCTTCTGGGTGACACTGTGGCCAAAACCCAGCTCTGATCTAAACCAATAGGTGCAGGTGATGTTGGTGGTGGTGGCTGTTTCCACCACGATGGGCATGGACCACCATCCATTCCCGGTGGTCGGTTCAAGGGGTTGTTGGGATCAACATCCGTTGCTGTGTTCAGATCGAAGGTTATCTCTGACATGCTCGTGGTTCTCTTCATTGGACGACGAGGCCTCTTCCCTAGCAGCATCTTCTTCTTCTTCTTCTTTCACTACTGCTACTGCTACTTTTTTTTCTTTCTTTTTTTTTCTGTTGTCTCTATTGGTGTGAAGTGTGAAGGTTGCAGAAGGGTCTGAGAGGGAAGAGAGAGAGAGAGAGAGAGAGAGAGAGAATGTGCGAGAGGGAACAGGTAGGTGAAGGAGAAACCAGCGCAGCTTGGGGGAGATAAAACAAGAGCCCAAAACCCAGGAGTGAATATCAGCCGTTGATTTCTGAGTCACAGTGATTTCATCGTTAACGAGAAATGACATCTTACGTCAACCCTTCCTTTTCAATTACCGTCATTTAATAAAACACAAATGTCTTTTTAAACCAAGTTTAGAAATCATTTTGCTTACTAGTCGTTGATTAGTGTATTAATTATTACAGATTTTAATTACATTATTATTGACAAATGTGGTAAAAGGTTTTAAAATCATATCTTGTCATATTTATTAATACTGTAACTAAAACTTCCAATAATTAGTGCATATTCAAAGTATGTGTGAAAAAATAGGTTTAAAAATAGTAATCTTAGTTAAATTCGATTATCGAAGTAGTATTAATTTTTTAATTTCCTATTCTTTCTTTGTTTATTTATTTTTTAATTAAATAAATGCTCATTGCAATGGGAACTTTGGATGCTTTCCAGTCACCAAAAAAGAAGTCACTTCGGGTGAGTCTCATTGGCCAGTGGCCATCCAAATGTTCACATCCTTATAAGAAAGATTGGAATCTACCGCATTTAGTGACTCCATGTCTTTCAAATGTCAGTTATGCTCTGGTTTTTCCGCAGAATTACGATACATGATTATTAGTTAAGGATTATTTATTTATTCTTGTCTGTGCTTTATTCCCTTGTTATTTTCATATAACTAAAATTATTTTTAATGACGGTATATTATTTTTTTTTTCAAAATAACTATAACCAGGCATGTACTTTGAGTTAAATGTATTATGATTTTTCTTATTTTGAAAATAAAAAGGAGAGCTTTCTCTTTTTGTTATATTATTAAAAAATTAAATTCACTTAATTTTAAAATATCCGTACAATATTCACATCAAATATAAAATATCCACACGTACTAATTTAATTATGAGAAATGTTAAATAATACAAAGTAGATTTCCTGAAATGACACACGAAATCATCAAATACGGGGACTGTTTTACATTTGGGATTACTTGAATTTTCTCTCTCCTACCTTAATTTTCTCACCCTCGGCTGATTAGTCATCGGTGATTTCGTGACATTTTGACAAAACTTAATTAGTATACTGTATAATATTACTGATTAATTATAGGGAGGTGTCACAGAATAATTAAGATAGCGTGTAAGCACTTCTGCACTTACAACTATTATTTTGAAAGATAAAAAGAAAGTTCGAATCATACATTTTCCTATTATCTTTTTGTTAATCTAACAGTGAAAGCTTGAGCGTTTACACTTACATTTTTTTATTACCTTTTGGTTAATCTAACAGTAGAAGCTTGAGCGTTTACACTCGAGTCATACATTTTCCTACAATCATTTGACTGATAACATTGGCAGTGTGAATATCAAATGTCAATTACTTGAAGTATGATCTTTAATATAGCCTTTGAGACATTTTGCAATGGATTATATATTACAATTATTACATTTTCATTAAAAAAATAAAGGCAATATGGGCAGTGGATTAACTTAATTGTATATGGACGTGGTTCAATTAGCACCAAGGGTTGTGCTCCATTTGGTGAAAAGTTTAGGGCTTACTATTGCGCAAGAGCTTAGACTTCAGACTTCAGAAAATGGCCTCTTTAGATCAACTCCAAGCACTCGACAATTTTGAAAGGTATTATTGTATAATGGGACAATTAATGTCTTACGTCTTGAAGATTATGATGTAATGCCCTAAAATTAATATGATAAAAAGAATGGGAAAAAAAAAAAGAGAAATAGGAAGATAAAAATTAAGTTGTGGTGGGAAAGTTACGCAATAGAATAAGGCATAAGCTATACAATTTGGTTGAGAACGTAAGCTTACTTTGTCATTAGAAAGGAACAATTTGGTGGGAAAGTGTACACGGTGCTTGGAGGACAGCCAACAGCGCCATATATAACTGCTCCACTCTTGCTGGCCTCGTGTGGCTGCCTTGCCTTGTTCGATTTCGATAGTACCCCCCATAAAAAATGGCATCATTTATTTTGGTTGGTCCACGCACCTCCATTTTCACCTTCTTTTTTTTTTGTTTTTTTCTCAACACCTCCATTTTTCACTTTAAGCTTTTAGGCTGTGCAGTATACCGCATTCTTTTTTGACATCATGACCCGAAAGGGCTCCCCCACCACTTTTTTCTTCTAGTCTACATAGAGATTCAAAAATTCATATCTTTCAAAGTTGGGATCCAAATGTCCTCTAATTACTATGGTATGTATATATTCCTATTCATCTTTTTAGTGTTACTAAATTGAGGACCTTTACCAAAGTTGAGAGCGGTGTAGATTAGACTTCAACTTCGACTAACCAAATGCATTTCTCATTAGTTCAATAACTTCTATTTTTTTTGCCCTTAATTATGCTTTGCCCATGATCTGACATGTGACCTATTGGCCTCTTATTCACTTAATAAGATATTAATGCGCCATACTATTGACGGTGGTTGACAGCGTGAATGGCCTGCGGAGAATCCAAATTTACGATATATTAAAGGGGCTTATTAATAAGTGCCCTTTGCATACTTCTTAAAAAAGAAATCTGACATTAAATTAGGTCAAATCTTCTGGTATATTTCAGTATCTTTTCATCAGTTTTTTTCTTTTTTCAATATTTTCTCTTTATAGTTTATACGATAACTGCACGGTTCTAAATGCAAATTAAGTGTCTCAGGAACGATTGTGGAAAAATAGATTCAATATGAATTTATATAGCCTCATATATAGTGTACCATATTTAATTTTATCTAGATAGTGGTCTCAAATTCTAAACTAAATAAATGAGTAATAGATATGCAAAATCTGCAAATAATTGTACACGCAATACTATATATGTATGATTCAGCTGGTAGCTAACATCGACTTCAAATCAAATTATTGTGATGGTACCAAAGCACTTGAGAAAGGGATTAAATCAAATTCTTGGTTGATTAAAATTTTTTCTGTATAGTTAATACTCAAATTAGAAGTTCACACAACTAGATTTCTAGTAGATATTTGGTATTTAGTAAGTGCCTATTAGACTTTATTATCAAATAGCTTGAAGTATAAATAGAATGTATATCCCAAAATATTGTAACAATATAAGTTCAGATTTAGAATATGAAGCTTAAAAACTAAAATGTGAAGAGAAAGAGATAAAAAAATTTGCACCAAGAATTTATAATAGTTTGATTTTCGTAATTTGAAGTTTAAGTCCAGTCCCCTCAATCTTATGGAATTTTTCACTATAAATATTTTCTTTTACAATAAGTCTCTCCAAGCTCTAATGCACTTTTACTTAACCTTGAATTACTCTTTTCTCGCCAACTAAGCGACATTTCTTAATGGTGTTTTCCTCACTTGCACACCTCACAATTAGATTTCCTTTTTCTCTCAAGCTTCACCCATTTAACTTACAACAATATTCAAAGTTTGCAATGAGAAGAAGAATATTAAAGTATAAAAAGCACAAAGCTCTCAAAGAGTTCACAAAAGAACTTTGTCATAGAGACTATGTCACAAAAACTCTAAACTAAGGTTTAGAAACTAGTATTTATAGAGGATTCAATCCATGAAAGTTGCTTGGTCTCCACCCGAGTGATTTGAATATTGAAGAGCCTTTTAATGAGTCCAAAGAGATGTCTTTTCAAGCTATCATGTGTTGTATGTTGTGCCATAGCTTTTTCTTTCACATAGTATAAGTTAATTTGTCATTTTTTTAATTTGGTTTATTCATTTTTTACTAATACCTTTTTGCAATTCTATTTTAGTACAAGTAAACTTAGAAATTATAAAGCAATTCTTTTTATTTCAGCTCCTTTTTGTTTTTTGAATTAGCCATTGATACTTCTACTTCCTTGGGGCAACACTTTGATTTTTGTGCTTTGATACTTGAAATTAGGAGTGGCTATATCTATTAACTCTCCGGCAATTTTTGCTTTCTGAGTTTCACTTTTTATTATTGGAATGTCTAGTTCCTGCACACATAAAATAAATCTTTCCAATATCAAGTGCTAAAAACTTTAACCAATTAGTTTGCATCATCATTATAATATATATCAACTATAGATCCAACAGATTGAATAATAAATGTGTCAAAGGTTCCAAGTGCAAATTACTAATATATATTTATTGTTCTAAATAGGGTTTTCAAATTTTAACCTCAAGTAAGTTGACTTAGAAATGATTAGTAGCAGAGTCGAAAGATTAAAATTAAAGAAATGAATTGTGGTACTTTGGTAATTATTATTTTGATTTATACACAAGGATACACTTGGGCATTCAATTTTTTTTTTTTAAATTTTATACTACTACTACTACTACTAACTACTACTACTACTATTATTATTATTATTATTATTATTATGTTAAAAGAATTCTCGTTTATTAAGGCAAAGTGGCTCTTTTTACCATCTTTATTCACTTTGGCACACACTGACCTATGCCGAAGAACATTTCTCCTCGATGCAACCTTTTTTCAAGATTCATGAATAATGGTTGTCGTTTGGCCACAAAAGGACTACCATTTTATAGGAATCTCGGGAGAATGATGATAACAAAAAGGGAAAAAAAATGCTCAATACACATCTTGTAAATAAGTCATATTACTTTACATTTATCTACGATGGCAAAATTAACTTGTGACTTTATACATGTAGCAAATGAAATAAAAGTAATTATAACAAGATAATAAATATTGTATAAATACAAAGTAATATCTATATAAACATACAAATTTATGGTTATACTAACAAAAATCATGCTTTTATTGTGATATTCAGCATTAGTGCAGCTTTTTCTTTTAAAAATTAATATCGGTATATCACTAGAAACACATAGGATTACATATATAATTGCAAGAGACTCCTATATATATGAGACGACCACGAGAGAGAGAGAGAGAGAGATATTGGGTAACGAAGTGGAAAGTAAAGCTTACACGTATGCTAGGAATGACATTTTCAAGATGAAATCTAAGATTCCTGAAAAAATGTAATTGCTCACTATTCAACGTATACAACTTAGGTTATACTATCTTGTTAACACTTGTAAAGATGTAAGTTTGGATTACATTTTTTTTTTTCTATATACTATATAAAATTTGAGATTGCAATTACTCACATAATTAAAATAATATATTTTATATAGTATATAGAAAAAAAAAATGTAATCCAAACTTACATCTTTACAAGTGTTAATAAGATTTATTTTTCTTGTGGTCATCTACTTATATTTTTTCAGTAACCAAGAGGAATATGTTAAAGGACCATTTTCTTTATCAGAGTACTTAATTTTTATATACACGTTGCTTCTCAACTGGCAGTTCATACGAATCAATTAAGAGAACATATGCTAATTTTATGAGGTTACTTACTTTTTAAGGGAGTACTACAAAAATTTTAAAGTTCACTTGCTTCTAAGGTATGGTTCAAATTCGAGGGAAACTCATCCAATAATATTCATCAAATACTGCACTATAGCCTGGAATATGGGTTTTAGGCTTTTAAGAAAAGTCATTATGTTAAGCATATTCACTTTGTTTTGATAATGACTTGAGGAAACCGAAAGGTATTCTTGAAAGTTGAGGAGAGAATATGGGTGCAACCTTACTTATTTTTCTACGACGAATTCCGACATTGGAATTCAAGTGGTGTAGAAGTTGCATTTTATGCAGGTCTCAAAGAGCGGAACATATGCTCCTCCACTTCTCCAGAAATGTTTTTTGAGCTCACATATTAGATACTATTTTAAACACTTAAGGATCCATATGTAAATAATTAGATAGTTCAATTATGTTTATAATTAAACGCTGTAGATGGGGATGGACACATACAGATTAAGTAAAACGAGTTAGATGGGGATGATGGAAATCTCCATTCTTTTTGTTTTGTTCATTTCCTTGTTCCGCCAAGAGTAATGTTATTCTACAAGAATTTATTGCTAGAAATTGTGATAGAATATGGAGGTAATTGTTATATGGAATAAAGTGACATGACCTATTTTTCCATCCAAGAGTTAATGTACATATATGTCATATTATTTTGGCAAATAAATTCAAACTAAAATTTTGGCTTCCAAATATTTTCCTTTCTTATAAATATAGGCTTAGGAGTTGTATAGGGATTGCAACACGATTCATCATGTTCATATGATTTTGTTTATTTTTTATCTAGTTAACTACATTTTTTTTCCGATAGATACAGCAAGAGACTCAACCCACACAAATGCTGTGGGGAGAATAAACAGTAATCGGCATTCAGGAAAGAAAATATAACAGCTAGCAAAATAACAGTACATCAGCAAATCATTAATCTAATTAATTACATTAACCGTGTGGCATTGAATTCATCAGCTTTTGTGAAAAAAAGAGTTGAAAATTAAATTACAGGCGAACACTATACACAAGTAGCTTGGGTTCTCTTATTCACCAAAAACATGAGAAAAAAAAAAATCTAAATTGCACTATTTTGATTAAATTTGTAGGTATTTATATTCATTATTAACTTCATAATGTTTTATGTGATTAAATAATATTTTAAATTTCACTTATCTTTTAAAATAGTTTAAGTTGAACTCAAACTAGATTAGTTAAAACCAGTAAACTCTGGATATTGATTATTTAAGCCCCAAAAAAAAAAGTTTAATTAACTTGTACATCAATCTATCTCATACAATCATTCTTTTTTCTGGGAATTAAGGTGAGGACATGGCAGTGTTGAGAGGGCCTTGAAAGAAAGGACGAGAATCCGATAATGCTTCCCACCAACATGGTCATGGACAAAACTTATGTCTTTGTAAAGGCTTTACGGTCGCCTCGTGGCGCTGTTCATGAAGTCCAATGGCATCTTCTTCGATAGGGTTTGTGGTGGTAATTGAATTCATACACATAATAAAGGAAATGTGTTATATGAAAATAGTGATACTCCTATATATCCATAAAAAGATACTTTTGGCAAATTAAGTAAATTATATGAATAATTTAAACCAACAGACGAAATATAATAAAATTCGATTTTTTTTTTTTTTTTTTTGGTTTAAGCAATTATGTGTCTGTAATTTCAAATTAGCTAGGTTGACGGTTAGGTGAAATTATTCTTAATGTAATTATAAGTAAATTTCATTTATGATCATAGTCTACTTTTATAGTGATCAAATACTGTGTACTAGTTTAGAATATTGTTTAATAAATTATATAGGAATATATAAAATTAATTTTATAACATTTTTCCATTAGTATTAATTTTTCTATCGGTGCTAATAAACATGAAAAAGTCTTTTCTCATCATTTTGATTTTCGAGCTACAACAACTTTGTCCTTTTCTTCCCCCCACAGACAAATTTTAATTGGTTGACAAAGAGCAAAGGCAAAGGAGTGCCTATCCCATGCTTTGACTAGAGAGTCAGCTACAAAATTGCACTATAAAAATGTCTAGTCCAATCGGCTGTAATGGTTTGAGTTCTTCCCACGGCCTCAACTGATCAAGCCAACACTATTGACTCGTGAGTTGAAGGGTGTATGCACCATACGTGCAGGAACGTATGGAATCTTCTAAGGCCATTGTGTTCTGAAGTCACAATAACACCTCAAATCTACCGTTACAATTCACTTCATAATGACCAAATGGTCACATAATCACCCATCGGTTATATAATCTAGTATCAGGTATGTTCATGTCTCCGTCTAAATTTTCTACACCATATTCTCGCACCAACTTGAGCATCGGAGGAGGCATTTCTTGAACTATACACAAGTTGGCAGATCCAATTGGTTACATATTCAGGCGAGTAACACAAAGTTTTCTTAACCTGATCGAAACGAAAACATGTTTTCATTGAAGCTCCCGATCATTTTGTATATCGGAGAAGTGATTTCCAGCACGGTGGCAGCATAGACATGGTGCTCCAAACAAAGTTCTAATCTAGGCTAAGAATAGGCCAAGGTTTTTTAGTATAAGAGTGTTTAAACTAAATTAGGAATATGTTCTATCTAACTTTGAGGACGGGTTCTTATGGAAGTTGTCAACCAGCAGTTTTAAGATCATTAAAACTGAGAGACTAATTATTTTAGGTAGTGAAAGCACTCCTTCATGACTATTTAAGGAGTCTTTAATAAAGTTGTTTATCTATTGGGCCCGATGAATAAACCGATTGGACGTGTTAGGGAACTATATCAGTCCAGATGATAATGTGAGGGCAATCTTCCTCCAAAAGCTTATAGCACAAAAAGAGTCCACCTCAATGGAATCCATGGTTCCTAGTCTTAGCTATCCTCGAGCAAAGGAGATAGAAATGGCCCACAACTCAGCCTGCATGATCCTACCATGAAGTTTGTTTACCCGGCCAGAATAATTATTTTTTTTAAAAAAAAAAAGAAGAACCTACCATGATGGTCCCGAAACCAGCGATACCACCAAGTTGTCATTGGTCGATGCGGATATCAATGTTGATGGTAACTTGGCTTGAACTAGTTGTAAGGGCTCAAGGAACTGATATCTACCATGAAAAGAGAGTTTCTGTTTGCATAAAATCGAAGAGAGACTTTTAATGCATAAATGGAAATATAAAATAAAATGCTACAGTGAAAACCCAAAGTTCTATAAACAAAATTGTTGACCCCCCCCCCCTCCATCATTTTTTTTTTAGAACTTTCTCACATTCGTATCTCTTTTAGTATCAGATCATTGGTTCAATTTACTTGAATTGTTTATGTAACTAATTCTTATTCGACTTGTCTCCCTTCACTCTTTTCCCCAAAAAAAGTTTCACATTTCTATCCATTTTTATTAGATCCATGAAATATTTTGTTTTTGTTTTTTCTTTTTTTGAAAGCTTTATGATATACAAAAGTATGCTTAACTTTTTTTTGGTGTACAACGTAAAAGGATAAGAACAAAGAACAAAACAATTGGATACGAAAATGAGCTCGTCCCAAAGCATCCTCCATCGATCATCCTCTTCTTGGGCAGCCCCTTTCTTGGCCATGGCATCCACACAAAAGTTGGCTTCTCGAAATATATGTGTGACTTCAACCTGCCAATGTCTAAGGAGCATGCTTCTAATATCTGATAGAACAATACCATGCACATGGTAAGGATGAATGTGTTCTATTGTAACCAGACGCAGTGCCTCCCTTATATATTCCATTTTCAAAATAAAATTTATTTACACATATTAACTTATGTAATGTTA
This sequence comes from Pterocarpus macrocarpus, assembly GCA_031439585.1. Lineage (NCBI taxonomy): Eukaryota > Viridiplantae > Streptophyta > Magnoliopsida > Fabales > Fabaceae > Pterocarpus > Pterocarpus macrocarpus. The sequence continues at coordinate 11,736,564 of CM062519.1, forward strand.
ATACTTTCATTAATTAATTTCTGAATCAAATTTTCTATTTTTTATCTTGAGCAGTTAAATTTATTTATTATCTTAACTTATCTTTTATTGGTTGAGCATGTTTTATTTTTTATTTTTTCGTCTGAATTTTTTATTTTTTATTTTTGGGTCATAAGGCTAAAATCTTTATTTATATATAGATTTGGATCTTTCGCTCAGGACCCAGGAACGCGTAGTGTGACAGTTACTTACCCTTGACAAATTGTTAAAGTCCAATTGCAAACCCAACCGATGCGAACACTCCTCTAAGTCCATTAGGCCCATCCAATAGTGGCCGGTCCATAGATGTCTAATTGGGTTTGCAAAAGGTATGATAAGTTTTCTTTTATGTAGAGCAAAGAACAAAAAGAATAGTACTAAGGGATATCACATCACAAGATCGACCCTGACCCTTTTTTTTAAAAAAAAAAACTGGTATGAAGCAATATTTTATTTTTAATCATGAGGTGTGTTTACAGATACTTATTGAAATTTTGGAACTAAAAAAAAAAAAAGATACTTGTTCAAATTGATTATTAGGCCTATACTGCTGAATTGTGAGAATATAAAAATTACATAATTTTTATATAAAAATGATTCCTTAAAATTTTAACTTATGCTTTTGTTTTAAAAAGTCAAAACCATTTATTTATTACCTTAACACATCTTTGTGAAAAATGATCTTCTATATAGAGAGGTAAAGGAGGACTGCTGATACTCTTGAATGCAGATCAAATAGGAGGTTTAAATCCTTTAATACCTACCATTTGATAGGATTAACGGATAAGAGTTTTATTATCAAATCTTTTTTTCTTTGGGTAAAATTTTATTACCAAATCCTAATGTTTTTTTTTTTCGTCAATAAATTTTAATGTTACTTAGTGGAAGAAACATAAGTTTACTTCCTTTCTCTTTCATTTGTATACTAAACGAACAATCATCTTTAGATTTGTTTAAATGGATGGTTTAAGGAAGATTTACAATTTGACCGAAAAAAAAATAATGCTCATTTGGAAATGTGATTACCGGAGTTTGATTAAGGGCTACTCAAACTGAACCAAGACCAAAAGTGAAAAAGAGAATAACAAAATGAAAAGAAAGAAGGCAAAATTTTCGGCGTGTCACGCGGCGATGATAGATTCACAGCACACACTCATCTAAGGGACAGCGTTTGAGTAAAGCTTAGGTTCACTTGCGGGGTCACATGCAATCACCGACAGCGCCAGCTGCATACAGACACTAACACCGCCCTGTCCTGTTCCTCTATACTCTCCTCTCCTCTACACCACATCACTCCCCTTCCACGTAACCCCCACAAAGCCAATTAAACGTCTGTGATGTGACGTGGCACGTCGTCATTGCGCTACCACTTTTCCTTACGATGCGCTCCAACACAGATGACCACATCCCACGCGCTTTTCTTTTTCTTTAATCTCCAATTGCCCATTTCCCCACACTGACGCTCATTACTTACCTCTCAGCTTTTTATTGAACCCCTCAATTTCAATTTGCTTCATTCATCCATAGCCATTCATTCATACATACCCTTTTCTTCTTCTACTTCTTCTTCTTCTTCTTCTTCTTTGTGTTGTTCCTGTGTGACTGTAATTATGGCCTCCAGGGTAGCGTTGGTGTTGTTTATGTGTGTGCTTCCGGCGATGGTTGCAGCCATCCGCCCAGCCAAGAACCCTTTCTGCGTGAAGGGTCGTGTCTTCTGTGACCCTTGCCGTACTGGTTTCGAGACCTCAGCCACTACCTACATTGCTGGTAATTGCTAACCCCCTTTTAGTAGGCCTTTACTCTTTCAGTCAACTTCAATACCTGCTCATATTATTATATGAATAGTATAGTATATCATTGTTATATGAAGTCACATCTTAGATCTGTTTCCTGTTATTGTTTCAATGTCAAATTTATGAGCTTTTGCATTGATGTGCTTTTTTTTTTTTTCTCTTCCTTCTTATTTGAAATTTCATTCTTTTACAATTAAAAATATGTAATTCTCAGTAGTGAGATCTTAGTTACGGTAGTGAGAAGGGACAACATTGTTCATTTGAGATGGCTTTAGCCTCTTGCCTTACTGGGGTGACAGATCTGACTGTACAATTAGTTGTATTTTAGATATTATTTCCACCTCTTGTCTGATCGATTCATTATGCAGTCTCCAGGATCTAATAATAAAGTCCCGGAATTGGATTTTCACAATAAAACTTTTTTTTGTATTGTTAAATGGTTGCATTTGATGGGTGTTATAAAGCATGACAGAAAACATTTGAAGTGAAATACTTCAGTCTTGTGTTGTTTGCAAGTTTGTAATTGTAACAAGTTTATGTTTAATGATTGGGGGCAGGTGCCGAGGTTATGTTGCAATGCATGGACAGGGCTGGCAATGATGTTGTGTACACAAAGAAGGGGTGGACCGACTCAACTGGATCATACACCATCTATGTTGATGAAGACCACGCAGACCAGATCTGTGATGCCAAGCTTGTGAGCAGCCCTCACCCTCAATGCAAAGAAGTCACCCCAGGGCGTGACCAGGCACGTGTTATCCTCACCCGCTACAATGGCATTGCCTCCGACGACAGGTTCGCCAATGCCATGGGCTTCATGACACAGGAGGTTGCATCTGGCTGTGCTGAGATCCTCAGGCAATACCAGGAGTTCGACAATGAGAATTGATTTTAATTTTAGCAAATCTAGTAGTGTGTCTCTAATCTTATGAATATCTCGGATTTGCGTTTCCTGATATGTCTATTTAATTCAATCTTGATGGAGTGTTATCTCAACATTTTCAGTTTATGCTTATATATGTTAAATGGACCCCGGCTAAATTATATTATTATTACATGAAGATCTGTCACTCTTGGACTAGAAGATTGTAATCCATTATGTGTCATTGTAATAAACTATTCTTTTATATCCGTATTCGTTGAATGGGATGATTTTCGTCAATAGCGATTTGTGGAAAACGCCAGCTTTGGGGTGGCTTCCTTCCATGAAGATGCACGATGGGAAATAATCTGAGCGAGGACTTCGAGCTATTTAGAACGAATACTGAAAATTCTCTGGAGTTGGCTAGTCTTTTTTTCCAACTTAGTTCTTTTCTTATGTGAAAAAACAAAAGGATAAGATGAATCTCTCTTTGCTTATGTTAGCCCAGTGGTGCTTCTGAGGGGTGAGAAAAATAAAAAGTACCTTATTAGGGGCTTACTTTTTTCGGTTCAAGTAGGTGTTTAAGATGGTGTTCTAGAATCGCTTTATTGTAGGGTCAGATCATGTTTTTAAGCTCATCAAGAGGTATTTATAGATGGTAAGTTCTATGGTGCATATCTTTAACTATGTTGTGTGGTGTATTATTTTAAAAAAAAGGGTGTATTGTAAAACAATAGCTTATCATTATCATCTGTTGGGACTAAGTCATATTGAATGGTGGAGATTAAAAATGGGGACCGGTGGTGTCTTGTTTGGTCATGCCGCTACTAGAGATTGCTTGCCAACGGCCACCCTGGTGGCGAGTGTTACTTCCTAGTGACAGAATGACAGTAACAACGATGCAAGGATGGACGAGGATAGTGGTGCAAGAAGTAGTGGTCCAGCTTGGATGTTCCTCTATTGCCTGAGTAATGTTGTGCAATGAATAAATTGGTCACACAAGCAAGAACTTTTCAAAATAGCAAAGATTGATTCAAAAGGATGGCAGAACTATAACCTACATGTGGCTTGTTTGGAGGAGATGTTGCTGGAGAATTGACATGAAATATATGTTGGATGCAGTAATGTTGAGAGTACCAACATATTTCCAGGCCTGAAGAGTACCAAATACCGTGGTAGCAAAAGCTTCCATCTTTTTTAGCCGACCCTAAAAAAATTAGGAAGAAAACAGGGGAAAGTGGTGCATTGTGATTGATCTGGCTCGAGACTATAACTAGGAGGAGAGTAGGTGGTGGTGGCAGGGAGTGGATATGTGGCATTTAATCACATTTCAAAAAATGTATTTAACTGGATTTTTTTAATTGTGGTTAATGACTTACTAATCAAGTTCTTCCCTACACCCTAATCAATATTAAATGGTGTGTAGTGCACCATATTTGTTAGGTGCACGACAAAATTGGTTTTTATAAATTACTTATCAGTTATCAACGATGAACTTAAGAATTGAATTTATAATAATATATGAGTGAAACACGAATCATGTATAAATTAAAAATAATTTAGTTACACTAAAAATATTACGTATATATTAAATCCACTCGATTCATTGCCATCCTTCCCTTGATCTTGGGTTCGGAGTCGGATATTCATTAACATGTAAGCTGTCAATCACGAAGCAATATTTGAAACAGAGCCGACAACAAATAGCAACCGTGACTACGGCTAAAAATTGGGTATTGAAATAAGGGGTTCAATTCAGTATGCGTATAAGATTTGGGATCCCGTGACACCTTCTGGCATGTTGGGTTCATGGACCAAATTTTAGTTGAGAACTGCTATATATTACGAAAGGTGTTGGTAGGAATTAGAAAAGAACGATGACATGGCAAATGGTTATTTGATTTCAATATGTAAATTTAAATTAAAAAAATGAAAATCAACAAAGGTCACTTGTGTGTGCACATGTGTGTGTATATATCATTTTTTAATTTTTCATATATATCTTTTTATTGAAAATAATTTTATTTGAGTACTATGTAATATTTAAATGTATGCGACTCTTCTATCTAAACACCCGATCTGAAAGTAGATTTCCATCCAATGATAGCTGAGCAACCTGGTGAGCTAAATGATTGGCTTCCCTTGACATCCAAAGCAGAGCACAATTGGAAAACCAGTTTCTCATGGTTCTAATGTCCTCCACCACTGTTGCAACCTCATGCGCTGGGGTATTGTTCCTACAAGATTCAATTACTTGTAAGCAATCCGATTCCATGAATATTGAGGGCGAGGGGCATTGACATCCTTCTCTAATTGCCAGGCCTTCTGCTACAAGACTAGAATTGTTCGTATATCATTTCATATAAAACTTCTCGTAGTAAAAAGCATTTCTCATTTTAGATACCATATACACTGAAGAAACGTAAGCTGAACAAGAAAGGAGCTGAGCCCTTTTCTTTCGGTCCAGGAGCTGACCTCATTTGTAGCATCCGCTATAGATATGAGATGGAAATTTGGTTGGGGGGTGACAAGACTGACGACAAGCCCATGATTTAAGAGAAGCCCATTAAACAGAGATGCACTGACACTTCCTGTAGGGATTGTTTGGATTGGACAGGTCCATTTCCATTTGGTTTAACCGTTTGACAAGAAGCAGTTCCTTTGGTTACCTGAAAAAGTTTCCAAAAAAGTAATGTCAGCCAAACTAAACAACTAATTAATTGCGGCTAAAAACTTATTAATTAAGAAATTCAGCTTCAGGTCCCGAAAAAAAAAAAAGAGAGAAATTCAGCTTTACTGCAATAATTTTAAATTTAATAATCTAATCAATTGAAGAAAACATGTGTTTTGTTCACATTATAAATCAAGATAATGTTTTCTGCCGTAAAATGAAGGAACTTTCATAAAAGAAAATCGTAGTTCTTAATTAGTAATAGATATAAATTTTGACCCTTAACTTATTTACCTCGATAGTTCAAGCCTGTAGGTCACTCGAAAGTAAAAGTCTAAGATTATTTATTGGGTTCTCACCAAAAGCAAAAGTATTCTTTATTTAGATGTCCATTGGAAACTTGAGGAGCCATCTGCTATTGATAATCTTAAACTTTCAAGCTTTTTAGATGATCTTGTCTGAAATGCATAGTATACAAGATACGTAAAAACATTATTTCATTTTTAATTGAAATGAAAATTAATTTTGAAGTATGTAATTGTCATATATACATACATATACAGCATTCCGAATTGCAGTTGTTGAATTCCATTGTGTTTTTTGTTAACTAAGTCAACCCAAGAGTAATAACCAGCATCAATATTTAAACAGTTCATTGTTCAGATATGGCATCATAATCATCTTAGGTTTGATTTGATACGCATACAAGGATATTTTTTTCAATTACCAGAATAATTTTCAAATGTGAATTACCCACTTGAAACATGGAAGACGAGAAAATTGAAATAAAAGAGGTTGGTGGTGGAGAAGACTGATCATACCTCCTTTACATTTCTATGGTGGCCATAATTAAATTTTCTAACTCAACTCTATTGAATTTATGACTTATTTGCCTTTCCTAATTTGGTACGGTATAGTTATGGTGGTTCTACTTCTACTTCTCTCTCCTTCAGGGCATCAGCACAATGTGAGAGCATATTCTTTTGCAGCCACAACAAGAAATGTAGTTGGTTGTTGTCCGTTATGGGCCACGTGATCGTGGCTTGTATTTTGGCCTTTGAAAATTTCAAGGTCAAGGTTTTGATCTCAGTGTCCTTGAAATAGTGAAACCAAACAAAGGGAATTAGGTGGGAGAGTGCTTTTGGCTAGTTTGGTATTCAAAGACACTTTGGGATGCATGACATAAGCACGTGCCATTTGTGTGTCGAACCCACCATTAGAAGATGAAGGTGCACTGGTAATGCATGCTGTTTGGTGGTGTTAAATTCACACTTTGAAGGTTTGCTTTGTGTGCTTCCTTCTTCTCATTGTGGAACTAACAAGACATACAGAGAACTGAAGAAAATGAAGTGGGACAGAGGGGCTACCAGGGTTTCGTTTGGGATCCTTTTTTTTTTTGTTTGTTTGTTTTCTGTCCCTAAAATGTAACGAAAGGTTGGTCTAAATAATCTATCTCGATAAAGTTGGCGTGCATTAAAATAATCCCTGTCATTGATGTCGGTTTAATATGACATTTTTCCTTTTCTTTTTTCTTTTAATTGTCTTTTTAAGCTAAGAATAGGTTTGAAGTTTGAGCTGGCGTGAAGTGAAATACTTTTTCAGCGCTTTTCTATTTAGCGTGCATGTTAAAGATGAAAAACGAGCAATCCACCAAGGTTGAACTACAATTGCAAATGGCAAAGTTTGGATGCAGGACAACAACATTCCTCAATCACAATGTGCATTTAGTGTCCGTTCATTAGTTCCAAATTCTAAGTTGAAGAATGCAAGAAAGCCAAACATATAATATATTGCTTATTCCCATGACTGAATTGTTGCTAACAGATACTTGCATGGCATAATCAGGATGATGAAAGCTGGTTGAAATAATTTAGGTCGAGTTTGGATTTTACAATAACTCTTTAGTAATTGACTTTTGTTTCACTGACGCCTGGCGCAAGGCTTGGGGGCTAATTTATTGCAAGAATTGCAAACAATGTCTTCGTTTCCTCTGGAAATCTTTATAAAACAGACAAAACGATCCTGGTTTGTTTACATCATTGAAAATGGTTTAATCATGCAAAAATTATCTGAGAGGTCAATTTCTTAATGTGGACAAAAAATATATACTGACATTAAATCAAAATTAAATTATAATTTAAATCATACACTTACAAATTAGTAGCTTTTACTTTTGGTCCGACTCTGGGCAGGGCCAATAAGAAAATAACAAAAATTGGAGGACAGAAAAAAGAAATAATAAATGAGCACAAAAATGAGGTTAGGTACTTAGGTTTTTTCAACTTTGGCGTTGTACTGTTTTTCAACAACAGTACTAAGTTCTCGTTAGCTGCTGTGTTCATATATATATATATTTGTGTGACTTTATGGACCCGACCAACCCAGCTGCGATTTCTTCTATATCATTACATTGACTCTGCTTCTGTTGTGTTGTGTTGTGCTGCGAGTCGAGAGTTGTGAGGGGTACCAATAACTTGGTTTTCCTCCCAAAATCGACGTCTGTTACCACCTCAGCTTCGGTAACTCCGCCATCTTTTGTTCCTTAGAATCTCTCGTAATAAAATCTACGCAATCATCTCTGCATTGCACCTTCTCCACCTCGTTTTCCTCGCTACGCCTATATAAAAAACCAGGTACTTGAATGACCCTCCCTGCTTTCTCTTTCACATTTGCTTTTCGGGTCTTCCTCTTTCTCTTTTCTTCCATTAATTCCATGTGGGGGTACGCTGATTCCATTTGTATTCATCATGTTGGATTGGACTTAGTACTTGTTGCAATAAAAAAATTTCCTTTTTTATTTTTTTTACCCCTCCTATATGTGTCAAAATTCTATCTGGGCTTGCTCTTGTTTCATTGTTTTCTTCCTTATAGATCTGCTATTGACTAGGTAAGACCTGTGTGAATGATGGGCAGGGTTTTGATTTCGCTATGAAGTTTTTGTTAGTCATGTGAGATCGTGAGATAGATATTTTTTTTGCTTTCTTCGCATTGAATATTCTTCTTCGTATGCGTTTCTTGTTTCGTTGAATCATACGTTTGAGGATGCGTCTAAGAAACTCGTTTAGGCAAATAAGCCTACATGCATCTTTGTGTACGATAGCAACCTCTAAGTGATATTGCCTTACGCAGCCGTTTCTTTTCAATCTTCAGATAATGGCCGCTGAAGTTTATCACCAGGCTATTGGGACTATGCAGTCCCATTCTTATCTTAACAATATTAATCATCAGCAGAAGCTTCGGAACAATGTGGTAAGATTGGTGACAAAGGATTTTATCAGTAGTAATGCCTTGTCGAGCAGAGGAAGTAAGCACTCTAGCCAGAGGAATCGAAGTGTTATTCAATCTTCAGCTTCCCAAACATCAGTGGCAGATCCAGTGTTATCCCCTTCAAGAAGCAACACTGGTGACACTAACAAGAAATCAAGTAAGATGAATACTCCTCCTGTCAATTGACATTTATTGCTAGACATCCTTCTGTGCTATACATGTTCACATTGGTTGCATCTTGAAGTTGGATTTGCCAAGTTTTAGGGGGTTGTGACATTCAAGAAGTTGAAGGTCTGTTGGTTGGATGTTATCTAACTGCTTTTCAATATATTCCAACTTCCAACTCAGATGAAGCAGCTTTGATCCTTATTCGGCATGGTGAGTCGCTGTGGAATGAGAAGAACTTATTCACAGGTTGTGTTGATGTCCCGCTAAGCAAGAAGGGCATAGATGAGGCAATTGAAGCTGGCAAAAGAATTAGCAGCATTCCGGTTGATGTGATATTTACATCTGCTTTGATTCGTGCGCAAATGACAGCCATGCTTGCCATGACCCAGCACCGTCGTAGGAAGGTAACATGAATGGATAGCTATCTTAAGGTGTCAAAAGTATCACAATATTAGAAAGCTTAGGGGATATTAGGCAGCATGTTATACTCCAAATCACTGGTGCTTAACTGAAACTACAGGAGAGTTTAAATATATTTATATGGGCACCACAATCCAGAAAATTAGGCAATAGATAAATTGACATGTTATGCTATACTTATTGCTGATTACGTACAATTGTACGTAGTAGCATACTAAACTCTAGTCTACACTATTTGAAGAAATATTTTCATTTACTGCAGTATACTATTCAAATTTCAATTTATAGGCTATTAACCATCGACCTTTCTTCAGGTGCCTATCATTATACATAGTGAAAGTGAACAAGCAAGGCAATGGAGTCAAGTTTTTAGTGAAGACACAAAAAAGCAGTCCATCCCAGTCATAGCAGCCTGGCAATTGAATGAAAGAATGTAGTAATCTTTTCCCTATTTTCATTCGTAGTTCCTGCTTTACATTGTCGAGATTAACATTAAATTATAATCGACATTTCATAATTGTTATCCTTTCAGGTATGGGGAACTACAGGGTCTCAATAAGCAAGAAACAGCAGACAGATATGGGAAAGAACAAGTCCATGAATGGCGCCGAAGTTATGACATACCTCCTCCGAATGGTGAAAGTTTGGAAATGTGTGCTCAAAGAGCAGTTGCCTATTTTAGAGACCAGGTAAGTGAAAGTTCGATTTTGTTGTATTATTCTTTTATACAATAATGATTTGTAAGATGAGACCACCCCCCCCCCCCCCAAAAAAAGAAAAACCAAAAAAAACCCCCCAAGTTAAATTTGGTATTCAGTTTTCCAGACAAGATTTCTGAATCTTTAAAGTAGATATTCTTCTTAAATCAGTAGCTCTGTTTTAGTAGTTCAGTAATATATTTGCTATGTTTAATGTTATATGGACACACGTAACTTCAAGCCTATATGTGCTGGAGAGGAAGTATTTCTGTAGTTTGATATAAGGTCAATTTTGTGTTATGGTTGAAGTGATCATATAACATTGATAAGGGATTGATCCTGTTGACATTATGCTGCAGATTGAACCCCAACTTTTATCTGGAAAGAATGTAATGATTGCTGCCCATGGAAATTCCCTGAGATCCATTATCATGTATCTCGACAAGTTAACTTCCCAAGAGGTGATTTGAGTATTCTGATTTATCATGGCCTTTAGGTTCATATGTGAAACTAAATAGTCATGAATTTTTATTTTTATTTTTATTTTTATTTTTACCTTTCTACAGGTCATTAGTTTAGAACTGTCAACTGGAATTCCCATGCTTTATATTTTCAAAGAGGGAAGATTCATTAGGAGGGGGAGTCCCATAGGACCAACCGAATCTGGAGTTTATGCCTATACTAAGGTATGTAATTTATATCAGCTTTTGTATTTCAACAATTTTTAAGATGCTCTTTTATTTTTTTTTCCTGCATTATAGAGGTTATGATTTTAGGATAGATATCAGTTGCCTGGAGGGCTGCAATGTCACTTGCATTACACAAGAAACATAAAGAATAGAACATCAAAATAGTTTGGCTTGTGATATTATTTGTCTTGTCTGTGTCCTATGTTATACTGATTGGTATTGATAAATGTTCTTATTGTTAAACTAAGAAAGCTTCGCTATTACTCTCCTTGGACCCAGCAATGAAGTCTAAGACTAGGTCTGGATTTTGTAATGGTAAAGCCTTAAAGATATATACAAGTTGAATTTCATTATTGATGGCTATAGTTCGAATCTTACTAGCTTAGCTCTTGGATTACAAGTGTTTGCTTACATGGTAATATCAGGTTATAGGCTTCCAGTTTGAGCCCTTTTTCATTTTGAGAGTAGTTTTAAGCTTCATCTTTCTTTTTAAGAATTTCATAGACAAATCTAGTCATGATAGAAAGTTAGCATTGATATTCCTGATTGAAAATTTCCTTTGGCTTCAACTAGTGTGGTTGGCTTAATAGCTGAAAATTAGCATTGAAGAAACTCTGGGATAATAAACTCAGTTATTTTTAGAGTAATGATAGAGTCTTCATTTTCATGACAGTGTTGATTCATTCATCCACCATTGGATGGGGTGTGGGTCTCATTCAAGTGGGATCCACGCCCCATCCAATGGCGGATGGGTTGTGAGTCGGCACGGTATCTCATGAGCAATGAGTACACCAAATATTTCTCTTATTTTAAGATTTCTAGACTGCTTTTCATACCAGAAAAAAGTGGCCTCCTCGAACTTCTGACTGCACTTGATAGTTGGGAACATAAAGTTAAATATGTATATATATGAAGTTCGCATTTTCTGGGGTCTTTGATCTATTATTTTGTCATGACTCATCTGCTATTCGGATTGATGCTCAATTTTGATATTAAAATTAAGTTACACTATTCGTTCTACCGATCATCTTTAACCAATTTTGCAAGGCACTGACAACTTCATAACTTGGTCACAGCGTTTGGCTCTTTACAGACAGAAGTTGGATGATATGTTCCAATAATATGTTTTTAAGGTAAACACTCATTGCTTCTTTTAATTTGCTTATCCTTCTCTCTTCATATACTATATTTGATTATCTTTGACTGTTTCAGGAGATGCCTTTACCGTATATCAGCAGCATAACAGTTGGATCACGTACAAGGAGGGTAGATGTTCTCGGTGTTACTGTTAGGTAACATGAAGCTTTACACTTGCCCTAAAATCATGTTGTTTTGGATATTTGAGTATAGTTGTGAGCTGGTGTATTGGGAGAGACCATCTCCCATTCTTAGGTATATTTATCTCATATGGTCAGCGAGTAATTGTTTCCATGTGACTGTTGTAGATGCATCAGATAGACATGATGAACCTGTGATATTTTCAGTTCGGATCCATTATTATAATTGTAAATGAGTTGTAACGGGACTTTTATTGGATTTCATGAATGTTTTATTATAGGAAATAGAGCTACTTGTCCCCGAGTACTCTTCTCTTACACATCTCATTTTCTCGTTTCATCAATTGAGAATTAAAAGTTATGCTTCCCACGAAGCTTTAGGGCAAGTTTTTTAAGGTATATTAAAAATTTAAAATAACGTAATTTCTGAATAACTCAAATAGAACTTTCCATTTCTGTTCTACCGAACAATTTGCCATGTTATTATGATTGCCCCTATAATACAAACGAAGAAAATAGAACCGAGTGGTTCATGCTCTATAGAGCATTCAAACATCAATACATCATAAGAGAGGAGAAAAATAGGTGAGTTATAGAATGCTCACCAGCGTTAAATATTCACTTTAATTTTAACCATTGATCAAATAAGAAATCAAATCTAATAGTGGATATTGCACAAAATAATGAGTCTATATCATATTTGGAGTTTGGATACTCTTCAAATTAACTACTTAAACTTTTTTAGTAATAAAAAAATTTATGGTTAATCAAATGACCTAGCACTACCCTCTCCAACTGCTTAGTTGTCGACACCGACCATGGCTTCTACATCTACGAGATCTTCGGGTAAGGCTTCAGAATAGGCGATGGATCGCCCTCAAAGCTTCATCTTCTTAGTGAGCCATTAACAACCCCAACCCCATCCTCCACCACAAGCCATGTTGTTGCCTTTATCTCACCGAAAAACCACTATCAATCACTCGTAACACAACCATCACATCTGGATGCACTGCCATCATCACCATCCTTCCCCTCTCAACAACACAAGTATCTCTGCCCACCCTCATGCCTTAGCCATAGTCCTCAAACCCAGTATAGCCACTGCGCTAAAAAACCACCTTAACGAAGCTTCGCAGTTTATCCTTGTCAAAAGTTAGCCCCTTCACTACCTACTCGTTCGACCGCTGTTACACCGAAGCTCCACCATCGCACTTTACCACCACCACCACCTATGAAGAGAGAAAGGATATATGGTGTAATGCAATGCAACAACTGAGTTCTGTTTCTCTATTTTTTTTTTTTTTTGGATCTCTATATTGTTATTGTTTTTGCTGTGTTAAATTTGAAATTAAGAAATTTGTTTATTTCACAGGGTATAGAACATCAAATGAATTTTTGTCTTTGGTCATTGTAAGTGCAAAGCATGCTCCTTCCTCGTATCCCCCATTTTTTTTCCTATTTGTTGTACCATGGAAGATGCTTCAGTGCTTTTTAAGCCTAACCAAAAGCTAATTTCTTCATATTATTTTGCAAAAACAAAGAAGAGAGAGGGAAAGAGAGAGGAGTGCCCATTTGATCTAAGAAGAAGGGTAATATAGCCTTTTCATAGTTATTGAAGAAAAGAAATAAAAGGAAAAACTTGTTGTAGCATGTTGTTTTTGAGTGAACATTCAAAGTTCAATTTTAGGGGTGAGCATTCTATAATTTTCCAGGAAAATAACCTACTATCTACTCATGAGGGAGGAAAAAATATTGTCAACCACGAGAAGCACATGACTGCAAGATGCGTAAGCATGCATTCCATGCCTGTTTCAAGGGTCAGAAGTTTTAAAGCCACAAGGTAAAATTGTTTATCATCATAAATCCAACATAGAGTTCACAACAAGTTTCTTGAGTCCAAGTTTCAAACTAGTAACGTTATAGCATCTTGCTATATTACAATTGACTCGGCACTCCTTAGAAAAGACTTGCGTATGTAATTTCTTATTCGCTTACTGTGATATCTTTGACGCCTTGACTAACCAAGATATTCTGATCAGGGCTAGGAACAGGAGCCACTCAATTTTCTGTGTTAGAAACATCAGAATCTGCATCTAAAGGGGTTGCATTGTGTGCGACTGGTGATGTAGTTTTTACCCGTGTCCAGTAAGAGGATATCTTCTTGTCTTCCTCTTTCATCCTCGCAGCATATTTATTTATGTCAAATACTGTGTCATCATTTCCAACAATTGCAGATTCGAGATGATCCATATCGAACAAATCCTCTATCATCTTCTTGGTGTTGTGATCGTTGGAGTAACCGAACTTGACTTTATTGTAAGTCCTGGGCTCTAGAAAGGGCTTTATCATCTGCAGCAATTCACTCTTTCACATCACAAAACGATACTAGATACATGATCAAAACTATTAACAACTAAATCAAAATACGAAGAAAAACCACTTATATGCCAGCGTAAATAGTCTATTACAGGAAGAAATGCATCAATTAGGAGAAAAGACCATAAATTTCCTCTAGTGTCAAACAGAAAACAAAAACAGAAAATATTTTCTGAAGCCAAACATGTCCTATAACTAAAGAGGTCCTGCGTGCTTGAGTTCTGAACCAAGTACTCTTCCATACTTTCTCAAATGGCTTAAAACTTGAGCACGACATTAAAAGTTCCTTTAAGAATGAAATGCACTTTCAGACTGATTCTGACATACAATCTAAAATAGCCAGCATATTCTCATCATTAGCTTGCAGACTACATTTAACACTTCACTATATGTTAATGCATATAAATCATATGTGGCCTACACCAAAACCGCATGTATATATGATATATGAACACCATCCAGAGGATACTGAAGGCATTAAGATGGAGTGTTAATATGTTATCATGGAAAAACCTGTTACTTAGTTACCCTATAGAATGGTTGGAAGATCTTAGGTGCATTGTACATTATTGCCAAACCCAGCCGCTCTGGATAATATTCTTGCAATACACGAGCAGTTTCACGTGAGAGTTTGAATGATATATTTGACAAACTGAAACCCTGGAAATCGATCAGCCACACCACCTCTTCCTGGTGCGGTGGAAGATTGAAAATGGCATTCTCCATGCAGTATACAAAATACTTAATCTGTCCTTTTTCTGAATTTGTGTTCTGCAGTCCAAATAAAGAAGAAATAGGAAATTAGAAATGGAATAGAAACATGGATAAGATTCCTCTAAAGAGATTGATACTTAATGATTTTAACCAATTATGTATTTATGATCTACTGAGGGTGAGTCTCAATGCAATAGTAAGGTTGTCTTGTGATCTTGAGGTCACATGTTCAAATCCTTGAAACATGCTCTCTCCGGCTCCGCTTGGGGGAATAAGGCTATATATATATATATATATATATATCCTTCCCATACCCAATAATATCTATCCTGCCCATGCCCATACCCGACCAGATCGGAGCCCCATGCCCTGGGCCCCTTTTTATATGCATTACCGATCATTTAAACCTCTGACATCAATTTCAAAGCGGGGAGTAAAAGGGACAGGAGTGCAGGACTACTCTGTAAACTTCAAGAATGCTTTCTACAATTGAAAATGGTAGGAATGGAAATCAACAAGTTAGTTGGCCACAATACACCCCTTGTTCTCATCCTTCCATTTTCACTCATTCCAAGCACACCCTAAGAGTCAGAATTTTATGTGATTATGCCCTCATTAAAATAGACAAGATAGAGATCAACAGTGATTTTCAGAAGAAACCTGGCAACTAGGCTTCATTACAAGGACTGTCCTCCCACGCTTGTCACAATGATTTGATCTATAAATCTTCCCAGTTTCTGCTTCACCAGCTACATCTTCCTGCATCACGAAAAAGTACACATCAAATAACTTATCAAAATAGAATATCACAATGTGTGAATATTGATCCAAGTCTCCATGTAGGGATCACAGCCACACATTCCAAGTGAGTCAATAATTAACCCGATTCAGTTGATGAGTGTCAAGAACAATACGTTAACATAATAGTTACTGCCAGTTCAACCAAAATATTATTCAGATATAGCCAAAATTGGATTAAGATCCTCTAAATTGAGTATCATTATAAAGTGAGAAAGTGAGAGATTATCTACCCTTGAATCAATAACTTGCATTGGGTGTGGGTTCTACCAAATGATTTAAAGGTGGATAACTCTTTACTTTCCCACTTTTCAAGAATTTTCACTTCAGAGAATCCAAAGGCAAGTGGATCTAACTGAGCACTTCCGTTGAAGTAGAACAAATACTCTTGTTAACCACCTTAACGTACTTTACATAGAAAGTTATTGAAGCAGACGAAGCAATAGCAAGCAGGCCACATCACAGCCATGCATTTTGTCTCAAAAGTCGTAGGAAGAAACTGTGAATATAAGCAGCTACTCACCCAGCGGATCTCTTCAGGTTTGTATTCTTCTCTCCATTTTAGGCTCCGTTGCAACATTTGAGCTGCCTTCTTGACATTCCAATTTTGTGACCTTAAATACCTTGAGATGGATGCATCAGAACAATAAACAGACGACTTATCTGATAATGGCCCTATCAACCTTCTCACCTCATTTATCTGGAAAGAAGCAAGTTATTAGGGTTTGCATCTTTTGCTCAAATCAAAACATTGCAGTTTAATATTTTCAAAAATGCAACAAGGGTATAAAGTATTTTTGTGTATATAAAAAGAAAGCAAAATAACTGGACATACCTTGGCCTGATGTTCTTGTGATACTGACAATTTCTCATGGCCATTGGAGGCAGTTCTTTTAAGATCCACACTCATGGTGTTCAGTGTAGAGACTCTCTAAAAGTTGGCAATAAACACAGCAAAACTTTGAGGGGAGCAAAGTAAATTCATGGGATATAATCTCTACTTTCATTTGTTTATTGAAATTTGGCGCTTATTTATAGCCACTTTCGTCATGTCACCGTAGTTAGTGGTTAACAAAAGGTTAACACACAGTTACTTAGTTAGCTAGCTCGAGTTTGTTAGCAAGTTAATTTCATTTTTTATGAGTGCATAGTTACAGCCTTCTCTTACGAATAAACCTTGCTTCCCCTGTACAAAATTCATATCGTACATTCGGTTCTTACCTTCATTTTTAGTTCAGATCAAATTTAGGGATCCAAACAAATAAGAGAAGCAAAACCGTGAGAACGTGAGCACAAGAAAACATAGCAATAAGACGAAGCTTCGTTGTAGTAGATCGTGCCACAGTCGCGGGAAAGTAGGAAGATGATCAAAGACTTCATTAAACACGCACATGGGCGACAAATGGATGACATATTCTAGCCATTCAGTATTTTTTTAAACTAGAAAGGATTTCATATCAAATTTAATAAATCTTAAGATTAAAATACATTTCATTAACATTTCACGTTTGCTTTATTTGTGTAACAGAAACATAGGAAAGTGGGATAAAAAACTTGAGTATCAAGAAAGCATCATAATTATAATAACCGGGTTGTTCATAGCGAAAAACTGGATATGATTAACATGACATTGAAGAAGAGCTTGGCAAAAAAGGGAGAGATGCTAGATACAAGTACAACTCATATGCCACTAGAAGTAAGGGATGGACACTCAACAAACAAAAATGGGCAAGTGGCATCCGAAGAAGCAGAAAGAAATACAATGAAAATGCTAAGATGGACATCTTACCTGCGATCAACACTTACTATGTTTGGAAGCTGGATTCCAAAAAGGGAGAAACAAGCAAACAAACAACCTTATCCGTCCCTACGCAGTGGTAGGAGATGGGACTGTGGTTCTCATATTTAAATGCACTCTGTACCTTTGAGAAATTATTGCATGATTATGGAGTATTAGTTTCTTGCATTTTACTCTAAAATAAAGTAATATTTCACATAAAAATATGGTCCTATCACTTACTAAAACTAAAATATAATTTTAATATTAGGTAGAACACAATTTATTTTGGAGTTCCATAACCATTCAATAATTTCTCCTGCCACTCCCATGGTCAGTGTCTCAACTCAATCAAATATATTTAATGCGATTGCCACTCCAGAGAAATTGCTGGATGGAAAATTCCAATCTCTTAATCAATCAATTTTTCACTTTTGTCATGTCACTTAGTATAAAAAAAGTTTCTTCAGAAATTTTTAAGTATTCTAGTAAGAAAGAGATATTATCTTTTATCAATCAGGATAATACCTTAACTTTGTGATTATTTTTTTTATTTAATTATATTTTTACTGATGCATTAATTATTGAAAATATTTTATCATTAAGGAAAATACCTTAATATTTTAAGTATTCAAAGTTTTTTTTTTTTGTTCAAATGATTTATATTTGAAGTTTATTGGAGTTCAATTAATTTAATTTAAATTAAATCAATTCATTATTATAATAAAGCTCTTTTAATATTAATTTTTTTATTCACAAATATTGAAAGTCTAACAATTTTTCTTATTTATGAAAATATTTAAAAGAATTTCAAGTTTATTTCTTTTATAAGCTCAAAATTTAATTTATATGCTTAAAATAAAAACTTTTCACCTATGTCAGTCAATCTATGCGGTATGCATGCGGAAACAAAAAATAACAAATAAATCTTATTTAAATTTTTTTTTTTCTAGTTTTCTGTTTTCCAATAAAGGTTTTCATTTTGCAGGAATTTGTTTACAGTCATGGCTTGAGTTGCAACGCGTACTACGTTAACAATAAGAAAAAGTGGAGTTCGTTTATAATAAGAATATGTAGAGTTTGTTAATAACAATACCCTCCAATAGTGACGGATTTAGAAAATATCTTAAGGAGGGTACAGATAATAAATTATATTATTAAATAAATGTCATGTTATATGATAATAAAACATATTTCATAGTTAAGAAAATTAATACAAATTATTGTACTTTCACCAACTTTAAATATGACGTTCCTTCGAATCATCATAAAATTCACCAACAATAAAATTCATGTAAAATGTCTTAGTAATCCTCCTCTCAACATAAGTTAAAAGATACTTCCTCCGTTTCAGAATATATGTTTAGAATCAAAAAATATATAGATTAAAGAGAAAAATTTAACTTTAGTAGTGATAAAAAATTATATAAATGGACAAAATTATCTCTATTTAAATAAACATACATATATTAATATAATTAATATTATATTCTCTTTAAATAAATAATAGTGAATTGATTTAGCATATTCTTAACTCTAATTATGATGATAATGGGTAACAATCAAATTAAGAACATAATTGAATAACAAAATTAATACTATCTTGATATTATAAATAAATAAATATTCTAAAATTCTAAAATATCAAAATTGGATAAATATTTTGAAATGGAAAAAGTAATCAATAAGAAATTTATTTTCTATCTTATTTCTGAATCTATTCTTCATAATATTCATAAGAGAATGAATGTATACTACTAACATTTTGTTTCTCTCTAGATTTTAAAGGTTTTTTTTAATATAGGATTATTTTTTTTTCCTTTTTTTTTTTTACTTATCTTTTCTTATTCTTATAAAAATATATATTTCTATTTCTAAAAAACAAATAAAAAATAATATAATTAAGCCTATATAAAAAATTAAAACAAATATAGATAATTGCTTTATCATTAAAAAGATAGTCATACCTACACAAATCATGAACTGAGCTTTTGATATTAAATTATATTTTGTAAGTTAAATTATAAATATCATAAGTAATGCTCACAATGATTGCTTAGCGTTTCAAAAGTCATCTTTGTCATAGCTTTGCTTTTTGAGTTTGGATATTAATGATAGGCGAAGGCCGTGTGCACTGCACTTGGGAAGGTGCATCACATATTGTCTCGGTGCATCACATATTGTCTCATCTAACGGTATTTATGTGATAGACTATCTATGCCCTCATCTTTGCTTGTGCACTTCAGCAAAACTCTCCCCCCTTCCAAACATTCCTCATCTCTAACTCTCCTTTAGCCTCTACTACTGTTTGGCGCAACCCACCATCGACCACCATTGCTCACCCCAACTCCACACCATCGATGCTGCCTCCAAGCACTGCCATCTTTCCAATGAGGCCCGTTGCAATAGTACTTGCTCTCAATCTAGTGGTATCCTCGACGTCGAGCACAACATCGACGTCCCCTTTCGACACCGGCATTTGGAGAGTTTCCTCCCTTCTTTGTTTGGTTTCTTTTCCATCCTCTATGATTTTGTTGTTCTTCTTCTTCTCTTATCGACTCATTGCATGTTGAAGGTGACTAGATGGGGTGTCACAAATCAAATGAGCAAGATAAATGGCCTCCTGTTGGTGGAGGGCAGGAGAGAAACATGCGATGGGCTGTTGAACGCAAAGTAGAGATGGGCTGTCGAAGGGGAGGAAGACATGGAGAGATGGGTGGTGGAGGGTGGCGCAGCGATTTCAAGGGATAGGAAGGCAGTGGCAGAGGAGAGAGGAAGGGCTAATATAGTGCAATATATTGTTGATTCTATAGATAGGCCATATAATCTTAACTATAGACTTTCAAAATGTATAGTACACCTTGTAGCTAAAGATGCACCACAATAATACTTCAATTAGCTTTGTTACCAAAGTATTTCATCCTAATTTTTCAAATCTTATCTCATGAGCTAATTAACATATTTCAAAAAGAACCAATAAAGGTTGGTCTACGTGTAAGGCACATGCTTCCGCCCCATTCCTTCCATCCGTCCCTGTCTTCCAATAATGTCTAGTACTAGGTTCTAACAACCAACCATAACCTTTTAAGTTTTCGTTTTGTGAAAGTTGAAACGACGAATAATCGCCACATGGGTGGCTACTTAAATGGTCCTCAATGAAATGGCCCTTGTCATGGTCTTTGACCAAAAAATGAACAAAATAAAAAGTTAAATTACCATTTTATCCTCATTAATAAACTTGAAATTATTATTTTGCTCTTATCTTCCTTTTTCCTACCACCCACTTTTTTCTCCTTATCTTCGTCTTTCACCATTACTCCCCGATAGTAGCGATATTTCCCATAGGGGTGTTCATGGGTCCGGATATACCCATGAACCCGATCAACTCGGCTTAATCCAAACACATAAACCTAGTTTGGGTTGGGTAATCGGGTTTGTTCAAATAAAATCCAATCAACCAGTTCAATGATTGGGTTTGGTATCAGATGCAAAAATTAAACATGTTACCTGACCCATAGACCCGACCACCACTTCTTTTTGTTTTTAATAAATATATCATTAATCTAAACTGATTAACTGAGAGTTTGAGACCCATTTTAGATTTTACCATCTAATCCCAAAAAAATTTCGCTCCTCACTCTCTCTTCTCCTTCAACCTTCAATCCTCCGCCTCCCTTTTGTTCATGTCACTGCCGTGCTGCTGGGCGAGTAGCAACCTTTGGCCCTTACACCTATTCCCTGTTTCGTTTTAATCCCTCATCTCTGGCCTTATCGCGATTCATGCCCAACCTCTTTCCCTCTTTTGGTCTCCACCGCTACCGTGGAAAGAAGGCCATCACCATCCTTATCATCACCTTCTTTTCCTTAATCTTTCTTCTTTCTTCTACCACTACTGCATGAGTTGAGACAACAAGAAAGCCGGCCACAGCATTGTCGCCACCTTGGATCTAGATCTGGTTTGCCACTGCACTGAATGAGCTCACCACTGCCATCTTGTTGCTAGAGACAGAGGCAGGGGTGCTCTGGTAGTGGGAATGGTATCTTGATGTTGCCTAGTTAGACTATTAGTGTGTGTGTTGTTGATGGTGAACAAAGTTTTGATTTTTGTTGATAATGTTTGGTTCTTTTCCTTTTTTTCCCTTGAAATGGAGACTCAAATGTAATCTGAGATTTTTGTTGTTGATGAACAAAGTTTTGATCTTTGTTGATAATGTTTGTTTGTTTTTTTTTTAAATGAGTATTTGTTTCTGTTCTAAGATTTAAGATTAGCATTTTATTTTATTTTATTTTTTGTAAGAGGCAACCTGACCACCTGACTCAAGCCAACCTGAGTTATATCGAGTTAATGATAAAATTTTTCAAAATCCGATCCCACCCAAACCAACCTCATGTAATTAGATTGGACTTTATTTTCCTCTAAACCCAACACAAACCGACTCGTGTATACCCCTAGTTTCCCATCTTATGCCAATATCCTTGTTCAGTGGGATGCCATACCGATGGTCATTATCCTTGTTGGGAAAGAGTGGCTGTACTTGGGATTGTAAAGGTTGGAAGGTGGGGGTTAATAAGGAGTTGGATAATGGTGTGGATAGGGAGGAAGGAAGTTGGGGCGCTTGAGTAGGAAGCATGGAAGTTGCATAGGGACAGTGGCTGGTGGAGCCGGCGGTGGTACTAGGGTGGGGAGCGGTGGCAATGGTGGGAAGAAAGCGACAAAGAGGGAGAAGTGGGTGAAAATTTTGTTGAAGGGAGAGGGCAAAAAGGGGAACTTGCTTGTTAAAAATATTTAAATATAAATATAAATATAAATGATTATAACAATATTTTTATATGATAAAAATAAGTAAGTTTCAACCACTAGATTAAAATTTAAAGATCAAGATTGAGGAATTATCATAGCTCTAAACATTTCAAACTCCACTGTAGAGCTCGCCTAAAACATGACTTGTGCAAGCTACATTAATTGTCCATCTACCGACAACAAGAATAGTTAATGTTTGGTTGATTGTCATTTAGGCTCTAATAATAGAGGTGGAAAGGTTGAGATTCTTACGTTTACTCGCTAAAATAGGGACAGTTTGATACACATGATACAATACGATTTTGATAGTGTAAAATTTAATAGTATAAGGCTTATTAAAAGTTTAATATGATATAATATTTGATAAGATATTGTATAAGAGATTATATAATATAATATAATATTATTGTCATGTTTTCAAAATATTTTAAAATTATAAGAAAAAGTTTAACAAAAATAAAATTGAAGTGAAATAGTATTTTTTATTAATTATTTAGTTATAAATTCAAAAAATATTATTATTTAAATATTTAATATTTTTTAATTATAAGTATTATAAATATTTATTAATTTTTGCTATATAAATTTTTAATTTATATTAAATATTATTTATTATTCAATTCAATAGTTTTCAATAATTATTTTTTTATTTTCTTTGAATATAAAATTTAAAACTATATTTCTTTTATGTATTTTTATAGTTCTTATTTGTACATTTCATCATAATATGTAACATATATATATATATATATATATATATATATATATATATATATATATATATATATATATATATATATTAAAGCAATTATTTTTATTAACCATTTCTGTATAAATTTTAAATTAAATATTAGGGTTAGGGTTAAAATATTATAAATAAAATATTTATTTATTAGTTACAATTATTTTAAATATTTTTATTTTTATTATATATAATGATATTTTATATTAAATATTATTAATCATGTGATATTTATTTTTAATAGTTAATTATTATTTATATATTTTTTTATTTTATTATTCTAAATATGCATATATATATATATATATATATATATATATATATATATAATATTATTTAAATTAAATTATTCATATTAATCACATCAAAAAATTTTATTATTAAATTTATTAATAACTACTTATATAATTTTTAATTTTTAATTTTAATTTATTTATTTTTTATAAACTATTCTTATTTATTTATTTAATAATTATATTTATTTTAATAATTATAAAAATTAAATTATGAAAGAAATCTTATACATTAAAATCTAATCAAGTTTAATTCGACCTCCTTAGATTTGATTAAGTTATCCACCTTTTTTATGTCCAAGAAGGTTCTAATAAATAAATTTATACAATACGTTGTATAGACTAAACAACCGATAAAGGTATTATGTATAGTATTAATTATCTTATTATGCCTAATACAAACACATCCTAAGTGTGCTAAATTGTAAAAATGTTAATTTATTGAAGATATAGTATGGACAGAAAAATTATGACATTGAGAATATTTTTTACAACATAGCATAGAAAACAGGGGTGGAACAAAATCTTCTTAAAAAGGCGCAGTGGAACTCAATTTACTCTTATGATGATGTAATTTTTGAAACTCAGATGATAAATTTTTTTTCACGTGTTATAACTTTTCTATAACAAATTATGACTTTTAAATAATGTTGCAACATATACTATCTTTTTTTTATTAATTTAATTTTGATACATTATCGATATAAAAATATTTTATACAGATATTCAATTATATATTGCCACATTAATAAAAATATTAAACTTTTACATGCATTATCTTTAGGAATAAGATTAAATAATAATATAAAACTCTTTATGAATATCAAATGGACCAAACTTATTAAGATTTACTCCGGTTACTTTTAAAGTTTATTACTTCATTTACTTGATATACTCCCTCACACATAACTATATATGTTATTTAATTAATTCTAAAAATTAAGTTTTAACGATTAAGAAATATTTTTCTCGAAGCATAAAAGTATTTTCTCATGAAAGTACCGGTTTTATACGTGCGACGGTATGAGTATGATAAACTAATAAATAACCCTAAACTAAAAATAAGGAAATGAGTTACCTCGACCACAAGTGAAAATTTGAGGTAATTTGCGGTTTCATTGCTGCATTTAACGGGATTATTCCGGTATCTAAATTTTTAGAAGTGCCACCAAGACTTGATTGTGGAACACTTGTTGCTTGTTAGCTATACTTGCTGAACTATAAACATTTATTATGAACAACAACAGTTTAAAAGAACTACCTAAAATACTGATTAACTAGAAAAAGGAAAAATGATGAATAGTATGAAATCTACAGCACAGATTGTTATACGAATGTTTTATGCTAACTGCCAATTTAGCCGTGATTCGTTACGGGAAAGGTGAGTGGTCAATTGCTCAATTATTCTTCCTAAAATTTCATACTAAATTTTTTCTAACGAATTAGCATATCTCAAATAAAAAACATGATATCGTATCAATTCCCTCCCAACACAAAGTTGTCGTACCAGATTTTTGAAGTACACAAAAGATTATCTATAATTTAGACTTAAAATTCTGAACAAGTCAAGTAGAACTTTTCCAGCTCTACTCTACCATTTATTGAGAATCCCAACAAAACAAGGAAGGAAACATAAATGAACGGTTCATAATCATGCCTTCATGATCTGTGACTGTGAAGCATTTAAACATCACATAGTAATTGCTTAGCAAAAAGGTGACTCCGTCTTTCACCATATTGATTTCACCATATTGATGCACCCGCCAACGGCATATTAATATTTTGGAACAACCACCAAGTTAGGTTGTAATAAATTTCGTAGTCTCATAGGAGTAATTCCAAAGTGAAATCATGTTTCATAAATAAGTAGCCACTTGCCACCTGTTTATCTTTACCTACCTTATTGAAGAATGAACCTGTAGCATCAGACAATGACCTCTATTGGGTACTCTACATCACCCACAAGCAATAAATGAGACCCTTCTTCTATTACCATTGAACCAGCCTCGTTTGCTCTACTCAAGTGCTCACAAGGGCTTAGCTCAAATCCAACATGAGTCATTTCCCCAGCATCTAACAACACACTCTGAAAACCCACCAACTGCTTCATAGGACTTCCATTTCTATGTTTCCCCTGCTTCATAAATAGCAACACAGGATGCTTCCCAACCATGCTTCCATGATTCTGAACCGCCACGGTTACTGATACCGACGTGCTTTGGCAAGCTTCTTCACCCAACTCAGAAACTAGCTTGTACCTGGTGGTTTCGGAATCCTCTACCATCAATTGAGTGGATGTCTGATTGAAGTGAAGCTTGTCATGTGTGACAGAAACGAACTCGTAGGAATATTTTGTGTAGCTTAGGCCATAGCCAAATTCATATACCTTTGGACCTGCGTAAAATCGGTATGTTCTCCCAGGGTAGCCTGATGCCGGATCAGCTCGCATCCTCATGTCTGTCATTGGTACTTTGATGTAATCTTTTGGGTACCAAGTAATTGGCAGTCTTCCTCCTGCATTGCATTGATGACATAAAGCACCCCAATTGAGTAATAAACTTTAAAATCTGTCTTCTAGTAAATGCTCAATTTGGTAACTGAAAAATATGTGAAACATTAAATTAGCTCAAAGATTTTTTACATCAATTCAGTTCTTGATAGTATAAAATATCTATTAATTTAGAAACTAAAATGTCTAATGTCTAAATATATTGGAAGACTCAATTGATGCTCATTTTAAATTGATGTCCAAAATCATTATAAAACCAACTTGATGTCGGATATCTCTTTGAAGGACTAATTTGGGTATGCATTCTCTTTTTTTTTTTTCTTTCCTATCTTTTTGTTCGTGTATATGTTCACGGGTACAATACAGAAGAAAATTAACCTGGGTTGTGGTCACCAAAGATAACTTGTGCAAGTGCCATGCCTCCAAGTTCCCCTGGATAACCAGCCCATAGGATGCCTCCAATTCTGTCATCATACTTGGCTGAAGAGATATCCACAGGACCTCCACAAAGGAGCACCAAAATAACCGGTCGCTTAGAAGCTTTAGCAACACTATTGATGAGTTCCAGTTGCTTGCCTGGCAAGTCTAGGTGAACACGATCGCGTTCTTCCCTCTCTTCGCTTTGATCCAATCCCATAATCAGCACCACATACTCCACTTTCTTGGCAACTTCCACTGCCTGCTCTATTTGAGCAGAAGGACACTTTGGTCCACCATCACAACCAGGATGATAGACAGTGTTCTTAACATAGTGCTGAAGACCTTGCAACAGTGTGACATATTTACAAGGAGGGCCAGCATAGTTTCCTAGAAGAGTTAGAGGGGAAGCATTGGCATTGGGACCTATCACTGCCAGGGAGATAGTGGGGCTTGTCTTCGGAAGTGGGAGAAGTGAGGCTGTGTTCTTCAAGAGGACAATGCCATTTCTTGCAGCCTCAAGGGCTAGATACTGGTGGTCTTTGGAGCAGACATGATTGGGTCCAATCAAGCCAAATGGGAGTTTGGTTGGATCTCCATCAACTAGTCCTAGCCTTATTCTAATAGAAAACAGATTGTGAAGGGCACGGTCTATTTGAGATAGAGGTAACTTTTTCTGCAACACTGCTGATTTAGCATGGTCCGCCAAATAACTACCACATTCCACATCCATCCCTGAAAATTTGAAAAGCACAGTCATCATAATCCATCCAAATTACAATAGCATTAAAGGTAACTAAATTATTTTCAACCAAACATTACACTCCCTCCCTTGCATTGACAAAGTCCGAGTAACAGTAGTGTCTAGGTGAAGTTTGAAATAACACAGTTAACAAATTAAATGCAAACCTGAACCCACTCATAACCTAAACTCAGTACTTCCCAACTCCATTGGCATATAATCATATAGTACAGTACTATACACTCCATCAGCACCTACCATTTGTCGTTTCTTAATTCTTATCACGTGAAACTATATTTAGTTAATTACACATGAAAACTACACACCAAGAAACAGAATGCTTAATGCCATAAGAACTTGAACAGTCTAGCAACTATTGTTTTTAAATCTCAGCGAAACTGGGCGTAGGTGTAGGTGAATTGATTGGACTTTAGTGAGTAGGTGGATGGTCATAGGACCCAAGTCCTTGCATCTGCCATGACGGTGATGCGAGCCCAGTTGCACGGTTGTGTTTGAGCCAAGTAGGTAGTGGTGCTCCACTTTAATTATCAACTGAAAAATTGGATAAAGAAGGGAAGGTGGTGATATCCTCAATCGCTATAATAGGACTTCTCTTCAAATGAGCCTTTGAAATATTTAAACAATTAGTAATATTTTGTCAAAAACATTTTATTTAACAGAAAGAAACTAAAACATTCTAACTTCTCTTTTTTGTGATGGAGAAATGGATAGTACAATATTTTGAAAAATAGTGAAAAAAAAAGTTTCTAGCCCAACAAGAAATTCGTGTAATTTATAGTTAGATACAAATTTAAAAGGAATATTCTATTAGCATCTTAACATCTTTTATTACTGAGATTTAATCAACACAAGAGAATGTGCTTTCTGATTGAAAATCTAGTGTATATATATATATATATATACAATATTTTTCCCCTTTTTTTTTTT
Organism: Pterocarpus macrocarpus; assembly: GCA_031439585.1. Taxonomy (NCBI): domain Eukaryota; kingdom Viridiplantae; phylum Streptophyta; class Magnoliopsida; order Fabales; family Fabaceae; genus Pterocarpus; species Pterocarpus macrocarpus. The sequence continues at coordinate 11,764,544 of CM062519.1, forward strand.
TTTTTGGCTTTCAGGCCTTTTGCGTCGCTCGCTTTCTGTCAGGAGTAAGGTTAGGGCTCAGAAAGTAAAATTAGTTTAGACCTAGATATGACTTACGAGGCTGGAATTATTTTTTTTTTTAAATTCAGGGAGATTAGGCTAGTTACAAGCCATTTGTATTTTTTTTTTCTTCTGGTCCGAAGCCATTTGGTTTGTGCATAATGTGTGTGTGTGTGTGTGTGTGTGTGTGTGTGAAAAACATTTGTTCGGTCGACAGTAAAAAAAACAAACTCTTTTTGCTTCTAGATCTTAAACTGCAAGCCTATAAAGCACAGACAGCCCAATGTTTGGCCCAAAAATAGTACCGGTGTTAGATTTAAAGTCAATGATACATTAAGAACCAAAAAAAAAATTCAATCATACATGAATGATGACCTTTTGGAGCCGTTATTCAGATAATTTTAGTCACGACCGAAAAAAAAAAATTGTTATATAACTGAGTACACAAGTGTAAATAGCTTAGTGTGAAAAGGCGCGACTGTCATTATCGGGACTTGAGGAAGGAAGGCCAGTGTGGTGTGGCTGACAGGCTGGGTGAAAAGCCAACACTGAAAGAACGAATGTCTTTTATGAGGGCTCACTGTTGATAGGTTAATAGAGACAATGACATTGCCATGAGACTTAAAATATTTAAACAAAATTAATTTAAAAAATATTATAAAAATTTAATTTATATATACTAATAATTAATAAAATTATAGATAATTATCTATTATAGTAATTATTTATTATAATTTATGAATTTCTTATAATTCTATTGATTAATGATACAAAATTAATGCATAAAAATTAAACTCACATTGTGATACTACACTAATCTTTAAATAAAAAATTGATATAAGAGAAATTGAAAAATAATAAACTCCGCATAAATAATTATAATAAAATGGTATTAAGGTAAATCGATGACTGTATGTGACCGAAAGAAGTGAGAGGGACGTGGGAGAGAAGTGGAAGTGTGTGCCAAACCATATGACTTTGTTATTGATAGGCTTACGGACAGCAATCCAAGCTACAGAAATTCTTGTGTACTCAAAAGCTATGTAAACCGACAAAGGCCTAGTGACAAAAACTTGTCTTCATGCATAAGGAAGGCATAATTAGGTAATTAATTACCCTTTGCACTTAGAGATTTCAATCATTACCAAGATTTTGACAGTATGACTATTATTATCATTATTATTATTATCATCACTTATAAAGCAAAGCAAGAAAAGATAAAAGATAGGAAATTAAAAAAAAAAAAAAGAAGAAGAGGGGATTAGGTCCCACTGTACCAGCCCGAAGAACATCGGAAACTGCATCCTCCGGTGATTTTGCATATCCTTGCTCGTCATGTATGATCGAGACTGCTCCACAATCCGACGTAATGTACCTGGTACATTTTCACCTATAAACGTTCAGGAATGAATGAACCAACAATTAATAGCGTCGAAAGGAGGGAGGCAAAAATTGTTTATTACCCATCGAAATCCCATTGTTTTCTGGCAGTTTTGGTTAAGAGATTGTAATCAGCACAGTTTGGAATCCCATTGACACGGTTGTAGGCACACATTATCCCACTTGCTCGTCCTTGCTGTACGCAACTCTTAAATGGAGGCTGATATGTGTCGGCTAGATCTTGCAAAGTAACCTGAATCATAATGAATATCGGGCAATTCAGATTAAAAAGGTAAAACAGAAACATTATCATAATTGCTAAACTCTTTTTTTTTACACACTATTAGAACCGGGAAATGAAATTTTAACTGTGTTATTGGCTAATATAACTATGAAGAAATACCAGAGAATTATCTTTTAATAAATAAAAGCTTCAGTTTCCTTATAAACGTAATTTAAAAAATTTGCATTCATTATATTTAGAGTAAATTACAACTATATCTTTAGAAATTTAATAATATTGTAAATATCCTCAAATTTTTATAAATATTGCACTCCACCCAATTATCCATAGACACTAATTTAAAATTTGGAACTCCAGAAGCATAGGGGACAAGAAAAAAGTGACGCATGAGAACGTGTGGTGGATCTATAGACTAGTTGTATGTTTTCTTAATCTGAATTTCAAATTAGTGTACTTAGATAGTAAAATGGAGTATAATATTTATAAAAATTTACGATATTTACAGTATTATGAAATTTCAAAAGATGCAGCTGTAATTTACCCTTATATTTATCAACATTGTAGTTAAAATTTTCATTTATTCCTACATTAATTCCTAAATATTCAAAACAACGTCTGCATCATGAATTAGAATCATGGCTGAGAATGAAAAAGGCTGCAAGGGAGTAGGTAAACAGTAACCTCATATAGCATATCACATCAACCAGTAACCATCATATATAATTCTGCACTGCTCTAATCCCCCTCAGATTAAAGACCCAAGAAAGCAAATTTTCTACAAATAAGCCCGAATCATTGTTTAAAAAGTGAAAAATCATTTACGGCATGGACCATAGCAATCACGCGTATCTTTGTTTTTCGCATATATTTTAACAGAAATTTAATTCTTAGTCTTGAGCGATAGCGATGGTACGCTAATCCATAAAGAGAATAGAAATCACACAGTTAAAGAATGATAAAGTGAAATACTTGGTGCGGGACAAATACAAAGAATCCAATGCACAAAATATTCGTATCAAACACACAGAAACAGAACACTGCACTAACAACAACAATAATATCATTCGACCGAAACAAAAACAAAAACAATAACAATATCGGAAAAGTGAAGCAAACAGGTAAAAGAGTAAAACTAGAACAACGGAAGAGCAATCGATCACGTCACATTACATGATACAGTATCACATTCACATTCACATGCACTTTGACTTACGCGAGCATCAAAGACGAAGCGATTCACACCCTTCCAGTTGTCCAAATCATAGGCAGTGAAATGCTTGCAACAAGCTGAGGCCTGAAGGTGCCCTCTCAGCTTCCCTCCCTGGAAGGAATCCCCTTGAAGCCCTCTCACGTAGGACACTGCATACTCGGAAGTCACTAGTGGGTCTTCCCCAGCTGTCTCTTGTCCCCTACCCCATCTTGGGTCCCTGAATATGTTAATGTTTGGTGCCCAAAACGTCATCCCCACAGCTTGCCCAGCATTGTAGATCGCTCTAGCTTCCACTCCAATAGCCTTCACTCACACACACCCCAATAAAACAAACAAAACCAAAAATCACCATCAGTAACCAAAAAGAAAATGAACTTTATTAGTATTAGTACTATATCATATAGTTATAAGCTCGAGTTATTGAGATTATTTATTGGTTAAATTAGCTTGCCACCTATTCTTCAAATAAAATCTTGAATTCTAGTTTTTTAAGTTTATGCAGCTTTAAGATAATGCAGCTCAAGTTAGAGTAGCTGGAGTTTATCGAAACTATAGATATTTATGCTCTAGATCAAAAAATAAATAAATTATGGATTTTGTTAATTACTATCCTCATCAATAGTGAAAAAATAAAAATAAAAATAAAAAGTAAGATCTTTAATTGCATTAAAAATTTCGAAAACTTTCCGATCCTGGTAAACAAAACCCATAAATTATGAGGCCGAGTGAGTGAGTGAGTGAGTGAGTGAGTGACTCACCTGGCCGATTCGGTACCAGAGGTGTGAGTCAAAGGTGGCGGCGGAGAGGATGACTTGAGGGAAGCTAGTGGCGGAAGGGATGGTGCCATTGAAGAAGATGCCACGGCCAACGCTGCCAACGCCATGCAGCGCCTCGCTCCACCACTGGTAACCGGGGATGCCGAGTCGGGGAATCGGAGGGGCCGAGTTGACGAGTTGGGCGAGTTTCTCGTCCAATGTGAGCCTTGACACGAGGTCCCTGACCCGCTGGGTGATGGGGAGCTTTGGGTTGCAAAATGGGTAGGATCTGGAGGATGGGTTGGACCAGTCGCAAGCAAAAGGTGGCTTAGTTGTTGTTGATTGGGCATGGAGGTGGTGGAAAAGGATGAATAAGGAGATAAAGGCAGTAGCAATGGTGGTGATGGGAAAGGGTGCTGAGAGGGCCATACTGTGGAAAATTGGTGTTTGATGGGAATTGGGACTGCAAAAACAGAGCACGACAGGTTATAAAGAACCGTGCCTGATTGCCTACATGTGCATGTCCATGTCAACAATAATGAGATGCTTATTTTCATTTTTAATATTACTCCTTCAAAAGAGCAATGCTTCCGCTCGATCGAACAGTGACACTTAATTACCCTATTGTTGGATACTGCTTTGGTAAATGGCATGTTTTGGTTTTCAGTTTGCAAAAAATCTCAATCTAGGTAAATGAAAAGGCAAAAATTTCTTACTACTTCTTAAAGTAGTTTGTCAAACATATTAAAGTAGAATTTTAATTTGTATTATTCAAATCATAACTTTAAGGAATACAAACTATAATAAGTCAAAAATTCATTTGAGTAGATTTGGGCGGAAAGTTTTTTTTAAAAAAAAAAAAAATTGGAATATATGCTTCAAATTTACGAAGTTATATAATTTTTATAAAACTAAAAAAATAAAATAATAGCAATGTTCTATGATAATCTATCATTTTATTTTTTGATTTCAAAAAATTATTAAAGTAAATTTTTTTGGTGAAAACTTATCATCCTTTTCCTTTCTTCAATGATCCTCTCTCCGAAACATACCTTTAGTGGATGGTATCAAGCAACGTGATCTGCTTTCTTTTTCTCCTTGCTCCAGCAAAATCCATGCAAGGGTTGTTGTTTTGCTATATATGTTTTCTCATAATTTTCTGTATATTAATGTTGCCCTGTTTAAAAGCTATAAATTCAACAAGCATACGAAGGTCTAACTCACCCACGAGTTTCATCAGACTTTTCTACAAGGATTGACAATGTGAAGAAAAATAGGTGTTTCATAACTTGTGATGAAATTACGACACCTAAAATCTGAGCGGATCATAAAAAAGTAAGTTAAATTTAGTTATTATTTAATAACTTGGAGCCGGTACTCCATACTTTGGATTTTTGGGATGCAATTTCTCTCGCAGCTTCCGAAACTTTAGGTTCACATCTCAATGCTTTCAGCTTGTCTTCATGTTCATTCCTTAGGCACATAGTTTTTCGAAGAGAATCAAAGTACCAGCGAGTGAAGAAAATTCATATACAATAGATTAGCCCCTAAGCATAGACGAGTATGTAATTGGGCTGCAGCAGGATTCATACTTTTCTGATGCAGCTGTAATGCATATAGAAGAATAGTTCTTACGCCAATATTTCACTGGCTTAGGAAAAAGCACTTGTATCGCTACACGATCAATATTCTCTACCTAGTACCTACCGGTGATTTCATTTTTGCTAATGCTAATGCTAATCTAAGCATTTGGTCTCCTACACTTCCTCTTAAAGAGCTGAGCAAAATTGTTTTTAGTTATTTCGTCTTTCTGAAAATTGATAAGAAACTTAACAAAGTAGAATATTAGTAGCATGACAAAGCCTATCATCATATGACATAAAAAAATTAGCAGAAAAGAAGGGGAGAAGAACTAGTTAGTGAGATTGGAACGAGAAACCTGTCTTCTATTTGTTAAATGAAGTTTGAAGTTGTATGACTCTGCCTTTGACAAGTTGGGGAATCAACACAGCCAGCAACAGGCCAAACGGTATTTGTTTAGTAGGATTAACAATGAAGATATTTAAGGGTGCATTTATTTCAATTTAAAAAAAATGATTATAAAACTTAATTTTTATTTATAATTTAAAAAGTTAAAAATAGATTTTTTAATTTCTAAAAAATAAACTGACAATATTTTTTTAAAATTCTAATTATTTTTAAAAAATTATTTAAATATATAGGAAGTGATTTTTTTAATCAAATAATCACAAATAAACTCATCCTAAATTTGTTTATCAAACAGATTCTTGCATTATTACTTACTATAAGGAAAATTAATTGTATAATAGATAACCCTGGAACATTAATTAGTTGTGGGAAGAGGCAAACCCTGAAGCATCTGGCAGGAAGCAAAGTTTCATATCTTGAGTTGAGGCAGGATGACCCTTTCTTTGACTCCAGTTTCATGCAGAAGGTTGTGATTAGCCATAATATCAACACACCCATTATCTTCTCGTAAGTATGTGGCTCAAGTTTGTTGTAAAAAATTCCTGCGAAGAAGTAAACAAAAGGACAAGGTTAAGACTAAGGTGATTATGGTTACTTCCAATGTCGATGAGGTTATTAAGAATCTTGATAAAATTGTAACTTTCGGAATGGGAATCACTTTTAATTTTAGCTTTCCAATAGCCCTTGTTTCCCTTTGTGACAGAGCTGCTGATAAGGTTAATTCCAATTATCTATTCCTACGCTTCCAAGCCTTCTTCAAGAAGATATGGGTAAAGATGGTGTAGTTTCCCGGTTTAAAATACTGCCAGTAATAGAAAAGTGTATTGTAGAATTTATCAACACAATAAATGCCGGATTAGTTATTTTTTGTGATAAAATCATTAAGCAAAATTGCGTAAATTCAAGAATATCATCGTCATGATTCTTCCGCTAAATTTCGTACCTTCTCCGTTGCCACAATTTGCTTATGTTGCCCTCTGAAAAAAAACAGGACTGTTGTTTCCATGTCTTGAATCTTGGAGCACTGCTTTTATCTCTCTAAAAATTGCATCACTGAATAGCATCACCAAAATGTTTAGAAGACACAAATTAATTGCATTACGGTTCTTATCTTTTCTTGAATCTTGGAGCACTTTTTGATTTCGGTCTCTGCGAAAATCGCCTTGCCAAAATGTTAAAGATGAGCAAGTTAACTGCATCACTATTCTTGTTTTCATTATGTTTTGATCACATCGCTCACTTTCAACTGAAACTGAATGCAACCCCATGAATCTTCGGAGAGACATTGGTCTCACTCTGCAGTAGATCAAAATTTAGAACATGCGTGAATGGAATATGCAGTTGCACGAGGCGGTGGGCTTAGTAAATACTACATTGGATCCAAAACACCACCAACATGGATTTTTTTTTTTTTTCAAAAAAAAATCCAAATAAATTTCTGATTTCTATATATATGACATCTTTTATTAATTTAATATGTTTAGTATCTGCACCACCAAAAAAAAATATATTTAGTACATGAGTTAATATTTTAAACTAACAGGAAATTATATTATATTAAGGAAAATTTTCATTCATTCATAATTATATCGTTTACATAATTTTACATTACAATTTTAACGTATAATTATTTCTGAACACTCACTAGCATTTCATGATGTTTATTCAGATGTTAAAAACATTTTTATGATTAATTTTTAATTTTTTTGAAGTTATTCTTTCTAACTTATTACAAATTATATGAAGATACGGTTATTTTATTTATTTTATTTTTTATTTATTTAATTAAAAAAAATTTATACAATTTTTAATCAAAAAGTATGCTTCTTTGGTCGAAAGACCAAGGAGTTTTGATTAGATTAACAACCCATTACCGTAGAAATGATGGGCCCGATCCACACTAAGATGTGAATTTGACGAGGTCCCCTCCACTTGAATAATGGGCTACCCTAAAATGGGCCCAATGATCTTTCTTCAAAGTCCAAGGATTTGGCTCTGTTGACCAAAAAAGGAAGGATTTGGTTGTAGTCAGTCTCTGAGACTGACTGATGATCACTCCAAAAAAGCCCCCCCGCCCCCCCCCCCCGGACAAACAAAAAAAGGGACCCCAAAAAACAAAAAGGTTAGCTGTACTGAAGAAGTTTTCATGAGTAAGAAAGTCTCCAAGTCTGGTGCCAATGTATCACTCTTCTTGGCATGAAAATTAATATACAGGGTATGGAACAGCCGAACAGCTGTGTTGTTGGTTTTTTGGTTTAATTCCAGGAAAGGGTCAGTAGCTTTCTTGTCCTGCATTTTATTCGGTTAAATATGACTGTGAATAACACGATTAACTACTCAGTTTGTGTTTGACATCGGGCATGTGAATATTTTTGTGCTTAGCCCTGTTCAACTTGTAAGACCAAGAAGAATGCTGACATGGAAGAGTGCATGGCTGTCATGAAATTGAGTGACTCAAAGTCTAATTTGAAAGATTATTTATTTTGAGTTAAGAACAAGGTTTGTTTTTCGCGGGGGTTTTTCGTTTTTTGGGGTGGGGTGGGGGGAATATGTCCTTTTCAGCCCAAAGAATATGACAAAAACATTAAACCAAAAAAGCATGGACAGACGGCCCGTGGGAGCTAGTCATCTCCTAGTCGAGCATGTATAACCATTTACAAGGCTCAAAACACTTTTTAAGAGAATGAGAATGAAAATATCTAGTAATTAATATATTTGAGTATATCAAAACTTTTTTTTAAAAGATTTTTTGAAATTTTAAAAAATTTTTTAGAAAAAGTATTCTTAAGGTTATTTTTTATTTTAGAAAAAGGTCTTTTAAAAATAAATATTATATTACTCTCATATTAATAATTAAAAATAATTTTATTTTATCCTATCCAAATAAAAATTATTTTTTTAAAAATAATTCCTCTTAAAAAATTTATTTTTAAAAGATCTTCTTCTAAAAATTAATCCAAATACATCGCTAATCCTGGAGTTGACACGGACGAGGCCTTGGCTTAGTTGATAGTTTGTGGAGCCTCAAGGTGAACAGTCGTGTGTTCAACTTTGGCTCCCGCACCCTTATCCGCCTCCCTCTTAACTCTCTAACCAAAAAAATAATCCAGGAAAAATATAAACAAATAAAAGATCATGCATAATTCCCTGACCCAGGAACCATAGCTAATATAATTACACGCTTTTTTTGAGGTTAAATAATATCGCTCAAATCCATTTTTATTGTTAAGCTTATATAGAGTGACCATTAAATACTTATCATAACATTAGACAAGCTAAATATATGAAATATATATTAAGGGATTTTTACAAGAAATAAATTGTGACATTCAATACGGTTGAGCCCATAACTTAGTAATTATTTCCTGCATCTTTTATTTAAATTTGAGATATTTCATATTTGATTATTATTCCCCTCCTCCCAAAAATATCCCTTTAAAATAATTTTTAATTTAACTATCTTTGATAAAAAATAAAAAAAAAAGAAGTTGTGGCACTTACTTATCATAACATTAGACAAGCTAAATATATGAAATATACATTAAGGGAGTTTTACAAGAAATAAGTTGTCGCACTTATGAAGAATTCTTTTTTACCGCTGTCAAATCATTACGTGCTGAACTTAACTTTCTACTAATATATCAAAGAGTAAACTCCTAAAGTGACCCGTATCTATTTTTATATTGAATAAATTAGTTTTTAATAAAAATAAATTAATAAATTAATTTTTAATACATTAAATTTTTTAATAAATTAGTCTCTAATAAAAATAAATTGATAAATTGGTTTATAATCTTTTAAAATATCAAATAATTTAGTCTATTTGTGAAGTCTCTTGATTAAACACAATGAAATGACCCATTAAATAGTTGATATGGTATCATTATTGTTCAATTTATTATCCTAATCACTCTCATTTATTAAAATGATATCATTTTAATAAATAGAAATAAAATGGTCAAAATGTGCCAAACTTATGTACTAGCAAAAAATAAGTGAATTAGACTTAAAAAATAATGATCTGTTTAAAATAACTAATTTACAGGTCAGCTGATGAAGGTAAAAGGACTGGCCCATTTACTCGTATTTCTTTTTTTTATATAGAAAACAAATATTAATTTAGAATATAAAAATATAATTTAGAAATTAAATTTAGGACATCATAACTTTTTTAAAGTAAGGAATAAGAATATATTTTTTTGGAATCAAAATCAATTTTTTAATCAAAAATCATTTCTAAAAGCCTAAAAAGGAAAATAAAATAAAATAAATAAGTTGGACCGATCTTAAACAGACTAGACTACCAAAATATGGCCTGCAAGCTAACCAGGCTAGCTCATTTAGACCATTTATTTCATGAGCTTAAATGGGTCGGGCCTAAATAGGCCAACCTAGCCCATTTAACAACGTTAAAGAGAAGTGACTAGAATGATAGGGCGAGACCAATATATGGTGAATTGAAGTGGCAGATACTCCTTCTCCTTAATCAGTGATCTTGGATTTGAGTCTTGAGTATGAATAATCGATCTTAGGAGAGTTATGCCCTCTCTAAAATCTCAAATACTCGAATAAAATTATTTCCAATAAGAAGATGCCTATGATTTCGACCAAAAAAATGATTGAGCGAGAGATAACGATGCCATATCAATTACCTAACATGATATATTATAATATTTAATAAAAAATTTTAATTATTTAACATTTTAAAATATTAAAAATTAATTTATTAATTTACTTTTATTATAAATTAATTTATCTAATATAAAAATCGATTCAAATTATTATGGGTTTAATTTGTATCAAATTATGAACAAAAGATGAACCTACTGTATCACTCTGCCAGGACTTTGAAGATATCCTTTGCCCATAACTGTCACCGTTGAGGCGCTGCCACCCATATGAAGTTCTTTACCTAAAGTCGCAAACCAAATGATGACACGCATTGTTATCTCCGTGTAATGGGAATCCAATCTTGGATAATGGATTACATTAGTACGGCGATGGAACCAAAGCCCAAAGCCAGTACCTTTTTGACAATTCAAAGCAAACGAACAGTTTCAAGACAGTTGCGTTTGACAGTATATCTTTAAAACTAACAAATTATTCAAAATTATCTACCCGAAAAATTCTAAAATAAACAACCCTCAAAATATGCAATGACTTGTTAAGAACTAAGAAGTTGCCTTTTGTGCGTGCAATGTGTCCCATCAAGGCTAAATTTAATTTAAACGCCTTATCGCTAACAAATGTTTCTTCAATATAATATAACTAAGCAGTTGGCAGTAGTTTCCAGTGTGGCAGTGTCGGTCATTAAAAATTGTAAATAGTCATAGCAAGTAATCTTTTGTTAATTACCTGTATATGATGTATAGATTATATATAATATAATATAAATGATGATAAATCTAACACCGCGTATCGAGTTCCAACCATCTCTGTTTCGTCAGTCACAAATAGGGCGTTTGAAATGTAAAAAAATAAAATAAAATAATTTGATTTGGAAATAAATTTTGTATTTCAGTATTTTAACAATAAAAAATAAATTAATTTTTAATTTAATTATTTTATATTTAAAATTCTATCAAAATTAAAAAAATTAGATAGAAATTAATTTGATTTTAATATTTAAATATAAATTAAATTAAATCAATCATATTTTTTAATTATTTTAAATATAATATATTATATTATATTATAAATATAAAAATTAATTATTTTTATATAATCATTTCCAATATAATATTTAATTTATAAATTAAATCAATTTTTTTGATAATTAAAAAAAAGAGGAGCAAAAGAGTACATCATACTGCTCCAAAATTTAAATCAAATTAATTCGAATCAAATTAAATCAATTTCAAAATTTAGCCATTTCAAATGTCACCAAAATGATAGTTAACTTGAGTAATCACTAATATAGAGGGCCAATTCTCTAGTGCTGATTTAAAAAAATTAGTACCATAAAAATAGTAGTTATATAAATGACACATGGATGGTCTATGGTGCAGTTAATCTCATATGATACACCAAAGGTACTCCTTTAAAGACTCCATCAAGCACCATGAGTTCCGACCTCCAAGTTTTGAGTTCTGAATTAGGTGTCACATTGATAAAAGCATATACACACCTAGTTTCGAGTTTCAAGTTTCAAGTTTGGTGTCATGTTGACAAAAATACATAAAGAAATTTATGATGTATCATATTTTATCAATTATATAATATATCTACTACGTCTATCATCCACTTATTTGATAGAACAATATCCTCGCGGTGAGCAACCGCCGATACAGAGACAGATGTACTAATTACATATGTTAACTGTTAAGGCATTTGAATTCATGCTTGCTTGGTCTTAAGCAGGAAATAAGTGTGGTGTGTTTAACAATCTACGAAAACGAAAAGAAATGCTTCATTTCAAACTTCCAAACCACCATCATTGTCAACGGGGATTTTCAATAATGAAAATTAAGCATTGCGCTATTCAGAATTTTGACCGTAGCTCTGATTTTGGCAATGGAGTGCCGTGTGCCTTGCTTAAAATTTGGTTGCAGTTTTATGCCATGCGTTGAATTTTTTTTCCCCCTCATTTTTTTCAGAAAAACACGTTTAATTTTGTTGATACGTGAAAATTTGATCTTCCTAATCGAATTTATTTAGATCTTTTAGAGTTAAGGGTGCACTAAAAAATAAAATATATGCCATTATTTTTGGTAGACAATCATTTAAAAAAAAACAAAAAACAAAATATATACCATTATGATCATACACTTTACTTACTAAAATATACCCTTTACTTTAAGGTGTATATATGTTGGTTAATTTTATATTTATTCTCTAACTTCTAAGTTGAAAGTTCAAACCCGGGCGACATGAACCATGTAAACCCAATATCGTTATGTCGGTCCAATTTGCTACTGATTTGATAACCTCGTCTCCATGACCACTGTTTGAATATTATAGTACATGCAGCGTTAATGTTAAATTGTCCTTCGTTGAACGACATTTTCAATCTCAAAATAATGGTGCCTTAATGATGAAAAGAATGTTCGGTCGTTTCCGGATGATTTTGCTGTTCCTTATAATTTATTGTGCTTTTCTTTAATTTTTGTATGCGCATATAATATATTAATGTCATCTGATCATACCCTAATTTCTGGGGTTAATAGCATATATGTTTAATTTTTTACCCCCAATCTGAAACTTCAATCACCGCGCGCTGGAAAGAGATTATATTACAATTTTACGATTTTCATATTTCTTCTTTTTTTACTTGGTACCTGTCATTTCACACATGCAGTTAGAATCGTTGTATTTAAATAAAAAGAAAAAGCTAATTAATTATGGTGTACGTGTTTATCGTTGCTTGCGCTCTTGATAAAAATTCTTAAATGTAGATAAATAGCATGCTAAACATTAATATTATTTATAGTAGATGATATACTTTTTATTTAATAAATTTGTATCAGCACTCATTCTGTGCCTTTAATGATATTATAAAATACTTTTTAATAATAATAATAATATTATTATTATATACCATCACTAATTAGTATATTAACTAATAACTATTTACAAATGGTATCATCAACAGAATTCAAGTTTACTTGATAGTACTCCATGTCATATCAAATATATAGTTTAAATTTGAATGTAATAATCTCTTTCTAATGAGTTATTTATAAGTCTCAAGTTAATGTTCACCTCGCCAGTATATATATATATATCATCGATCAATTACCTAAATTTACCTGGGAAACCTCAAGTTCCATGTCCACCTACTATATATTATTCAGCAAAAGAGTTAATCTGTCAATAGTTAGTAAACTGCCTCCGAAGGGACAAAAGCGTACATTACTTCTAATTTAACTGAACAGCCTCATTTTACTGGCATATCACGCATGCTGCATATGGCACTAGCTAGGCTTCCACAAGCCTTGATGGCATTTGAATCATGCCATAATTTCCGTGATTCATCTTTTTTAAATTTAAAAATGCAGAAGAGTTCATTATGCAATGAATATGCATTCTCTTCCTACTTTATGCCATTTTCTTTCAGCCTAGTATCTTTCTTTAGGTCTCAAATTGTCCTGATTCCTGTATTCAACTCCCCTTTTGGAATCACGTTTAGCTTATGGTTACTTTACTAAGGCCGCTTCTTACATGGGAGAGCTGAGTTAGTTACCATGATGGTGACTAAATTTTAATCATTGAAAATTGAATGAATTGGTAAAATTTAAAGTTTTTTATTATAAAAAAATAATTTTATAATAATTTTTATATATTTTTTAATATTTATATTTATATGAGATTCCTATTTTACCCTCTATCTCAACAACCCTTTCTTTCGCTGCTTAAGATCATCTTTGTCACTGCTGCCACCACATAACGACAATGACCACGCCGCTGCATGACAACAACGACAACTGCATCACCAGTTGGTCCTTCAAGTTGAGAAGATTGTTGGGATCTAACACGCGAACTTCCATCACTTTCGCTGGAAGCTTCTAGATCCGCTCCACTGCTTGGCACTTGCTCGCCGCCTTCTCGAACCTTGTTCCCTTGATCGACCCCCCCGACCTGTTCCAAAAGCTTCTATGACACACGGATCCATGGCTTCATGATTTGATTCAGTATCTTGAAGTACTGCCCTCTGCCTTCGGCCATGAACCACCACTACATGTGACCGACCACCACCTTACTTTTGTCTTGAGTTGCTCTTCCTTCGCTACCAGCGCCGATCACGCTACTGCTCCATGGCAACAAAGCAACTGTACGCAGTAGACCATGAAGATGAACAATCAAATGCTACTGCTCTGCATTTTCTTGGTGCTCCATGCCGCCGGCGATAGTGGCATTGGGTGTGGGATAGGGTGGTGGTGCAAGTTGGTGGGCCTGAGTTGGGTGGCAATTTGGATGGCAAAGGTTGTCGTGTGTAGAGAAGGGGGAGGGGGAAAGGCAGTGGTGCTCGAGTAGAGAAGCACAGTTGTGGAGAAAATGGATGTGAGTATGTATTAATTCAAATTAAATGTGGTATATATGAGTTACAAGATTAATTCAAACTCAACTACGTAGGTTAAAGTTAAAGATAAGATGTTGCAATACCAGGTTGTTATACACTCAAGTTTGTTACAGAGCTTGATTCACGGTTGCTTGATTCTTGGCTGGGCTTAGCACTCCTTCAGTGGGATGGGACAATGGGGTGGGAGAAAAAGAAATGAGGGCCAAAAATGTTATTTAATTATTTCTTTTATTATAATATTATCAGGGACTGTGGTGGTCACAAGTAAGAATTCGCCACCTTATTAAGAACGTGTTTGTTTGTGTTTTTTTAATAAAAAATTAATTTTTTATTAAAAAAATTAATATTCAATTTTTTAAGAAAAAATTAAAAAGAATAATTATAAAAAAAATTAATTTTTTTATAATATATAAAATTTAAATTTTAAAATCACTTTTTTGTAAATATGAAAATAAACACATCCTAAATACAAAATCGAACTCTCTAGAAAAGTAATATTTAATGAATATTATAGTGCTCTGGAGGGGCTAGCTTGGGCCCTTTGGCTAGTTAATTGAATCACAAGTTAATATTCACAAATCACAACCAAATAAATTTTAATCCATTGTCAATTAAAAAAGTTATACTACCTAACACCGTGTTAAACTACTTTTATTTTATTTTAGTTTATTTTAATGGGGTAAACTACTTTTATGTTATGTTATGTTATGCACTAATACTAGATAAATTGGTTAGTTAATTCATGGCCGACTTTAATTTGAAAATGTGATCAAAAGGCTATGTTGTATAAAATTCTTTACTCTGATATATTAGAAATGTGATTAAAAGGGATATTAAAAAGTCTTATTATATACAGTTAAATTCACAGCTTAATGATCATCTTCTGTATATCTTGTTGAGTCTGGATTATGCTGTATTTGACTCTCATCCCCCTCTCTTTGCTTTCATAAAAAAAAAAAAGTCTTATTATGTGAAGAAATTAATTTTAATATATTATTAATATAAACATTTTTTACTTTCACCAATAGTATAATTTTCAATTTAATACTGTAAATTCTTGTTTCACGCAAAGTAAAAGGAGTGTGTGTCCCCTAAAACACGAGAGAGAAAACTTTCGTTTATGAGTTTGATTTTGAGCTGTCTTTTATGAATTGATTTTCATTTTCTTAAATAAAACCTTCCTTCAAATTAATTAGATACTAACTAATGAAAAAAGCTTCAAAAAAAGAAACCCCTACGAGTATTTTCTCCTCTCATGCTCCGTGTGCTTATCGAATGGCTGCAGAAGCGTCATTTACATCCTGCAGCAGCAGTGTATGTTTACTGATTATGATATCATCCCAATCCAGGCTATAATGCAAATATTAAAAAGTGTGCACCAAAATATAAAAAAACAAAAAAAATATAAATACAAATAATTTCATTTTGATATAGTATAAATCTACAAAACAAAAGTTTTTAATTATATATAATTATGTCATAAAAAATATTTAATTTTTTCATCATTCTTTTGAAAGTTATATAAAAAATAATATACAATTAATTAATAATCTAAAATCCTTTAAACTAATAAGATATCAATCCTAACCTCAAATACAAAACAATCCTTACGCATAGTAACGCAAGGCGTCTCTTGAACACAGCTTGACAAGAAGACAACCGACGCCATAGCAAAATTGGTTTGCTGGCTTCCAGCTGCATTTCATTCAATTCATTGTTGTCTTGTACTTAATTACTTAAGAGTGGCTAGTCGTATTATACGTGAATATCGTGATTTTAGATAAACTTTTATATTTTTTGTTCGATGATTTGTAGATAAACTTTATTATCTTCTAAAGATAAGGATTCAAATCTTAAAATCATTACTTTATGAATAGTTTAATCTAATCACGATCTCCAATCTAAAATTACATCAACAATTCCTCTAAAAAACAATTTGTCGTCTTGTCCTCACTCCCCACCAACGCAACGATATCATTACTGCCGTTTGTGTAGAAAACATCATCCACTTCGGTTGCTCACAAGAGAAACCTCAACCTTTTCAGAACATTGTCGTCACTCGTCAGCTATAGAGCATCCTCTCCTCGTACGCATTTATAGCTTTCGTGCCTCCTCGATTGTATGATGACTAGTTTTTCTAAAGTGAGAAGAGTGAGTCCAACAAGTGTACTCAAATAAGAGGTGAAGCACGAGGATCAATCAAACCCAACGCACCGTAGCAATTATGATGATGAGGCGGTGAAATAAAACGAAGGCTAAATGAATCACTCACTCCACCATGATTAAACTCATGACCGGAGGTTGACCTAATCGTGGTTAAACTAACGCTGACAGACGGTATTAACGATCGGAGAAATCAAGGTAAGCGGACCCATGCTTGTGCACAATGCCACGTGGTGGATGTGTAGATCGCCAGTTTTCGTGAATTCGTGCTCTCAGCCAACCACGTGGACGCCGCAAATCGCAGCTGGTGGTGCTAGACTCTACTTCCCCTTCCCGAACGTCCATTGGCTTTACGGGGACCACCAATCAATCTTTTTTAAAATATCTATGTCAAACTTATTATTATATACCCATAATAAAAACAAAAGATAGGAGTTTACTACAGCAAAAAAAAAAAGAAAAGAAAAGAAAAGAAACACGAAGATAACTAGATAAGAGTCTACTTTAGTGAATCACCAAAAAAGTAGTTTGCTTTAGTGGAGGATGCCATGATGTACGTTATCAATTAAGGTACATTATACATTTTTGTTTAATTACACTCTCGAAATATGGTTAAATATATTTAAAGTATAGTTGGATCCATTTACTTACCCTCATCAAAATGTGGTTAAATACATTATTATTTAGCCACACTTTTCTAAATATAATTAGATATATTGGAACTTTGGTGTATAAGTCCATACTTCAGTGCTATAATTTTTCGGAGAAAGTAACCTATATTGGGTAAATTATAGAATACTCACCTTTAAATATGAACATTAAATATTTATTTTCTTTTTATTTATTATAGACAATTACTTTATTTTAATTATTTAATTGATACTGAGTTCCGAGTTTCGAGTTTCATGAATATCGAGTTTCGAGTTCAAAATTAGGTCTTACACTAACAAATATCAATATAAAGACATCGGGTTCCAAGTTTCGAGTTATGTCTCACATTGACAAAAATATACAGACACTGAGTTTCGAGTTAGACATTGACAACAGGTTACCTGATGCCAACTTGATAGACTACAATATTCTAATATCATGTATTAATATATTTAACTTATTCTATTATTTCCTACCATTAGATTTATAAATAACTTTAGATCAATAATTTAATATTAAGCGAACATTCAATGTTCATATATTTTACGGTAAGCATTCTAAATGCTACCCCTATATTGTTTCCTAAAAGTTTACATTGTGAGATTTGAAGGTTATGCACGTGGTGTGAAAAATTATTATGTTAGAAGTACGTGTTAGATATTGAATATATAGCTCGATAACATAATATAAATTAATATTTAGATACATTAATTTTTAAATATATCACTTTAGTCAAATTAATAGATATATTAAAATAGAGGGAATATATTGTTATAATCAATGTATCACCAAGTTTTTTGATATTTAGAAATATAAGAGGATTGCCTACATCAAAATTAAGGATTTGTTAGACGGCGGATTTTGCAATACACCCAGTAGAGTAATGAGTGTGATATACATTGGAGTTGTCTTAATCCAAATTAATGGAATATCTATGCATCTAAATCCTAGTAATGCACTCTAGTAACCCTCATACTCTTTCTCCTCGGCTTTCCTGACTCTATCCCCTTCCATGACACTGGCACCACCCCCAGATCCCCTTCTTTATTGGTCATGTCCTTGTATCGCTTCTTGGTACTCATGTTGTTGCTCACATCCATGTGAGCTGCCCAAGCGAAGGCATTCAATAGCATTGGAGGGGGCTTGTTAGGGGGTCTCAAAGCTGGGATCCATCTTCTTCCTCATCATGATGAGCCCGTTGGAGATTGTAATTCCAACCAGACCCAGACCCACAACAAACCTAACGCCATCAAACACGACTCCTTTGTACACCAAAGTTCCAAGGCAGTGCACGAGGCCATAAGAACCTGGTTTTAACATATGGCTTGTGGGACAAGTGGCGAAGATTAAAGGAAGATGGTTCTTCCACCGCTCACACCTTGGCACTTAAGAGGAAAAAAAAATGTTAGCTAGAAAAGGATCTATTATAATTTAGAGAGACATGGGGTGTTTGGCCTTTTATCCATCAATTAAACGAGTTAGCACATCAAGGAAGGCGACAATGTTCCGAGATCGCCGACGATCATGCTTGGGAACAGGGAGCCAAGGGTGGGCAGCTGGTGTCATGGAGGAGGACAATTAGGACAACCGAGGAGATAAGTTAGGAAAATTTGGAGAGCTACTGGAGTGCATTACCAAGGTTTAGGTGCACAAATATTCTATCAATTTGGATTAAGATAATGTCAAGGTGTACCACACTCATTACTTTACAAGGTATATTGTAGAATTTGCCTTGTTGGACATGTTCATTAGGGTTGATAAAAAAAAATTAATGCAATGCATTAAGATTTTATCAATTATATTGGCACTTACAATTTATTGTATTAACTTATATATCTATTAAGTCTTGAGATATAACTTAGGCCTAGTTAGATTTTAATTTGTAAAGATTCTCTCTAATTTTCTCTCTCCTATTTTTACATATTTCATTAAAATAACAAAAAATAATTAGTAAAGAACATAGAAATAATAATTGATACTTAATATGTGGTTGAATATACAGTTTAGTGATTGTCTCTTACATATTTCATTTAAGTTTGGGATATTCCGTATTTGACTCCTACTCCCTTCCTTCCAAAAATATCCGTTAAGAATAATTTATAACCTTATTGTTTTTGTTAAAAAAAAAATTGATACTTAATATAAATTATAACTATGTATAAATATAATAAAAATAATAATTATTTTTAAATTTATAATTTAAATATTAACTATTTAAATGATATTATTTATTTTTCAATTTATTTAAAATAATCAATAAATTATTATTTTATTATATTTTTTATTATCATATCTTATGATAAGAGATATAAATAAAAAATATCAAAGAATATAACAAAGAATGTATTATATATTTGCTAAATTTGTTATATTTTATTAAAATTAAAATAAATATTAAAATATATAAAAATAATAAATTCTATTTAATTTAAATTATAATTTTAGATGATTAAAAATAAGAAATAGTTATACTTAAAAATAAAAAAATTTAAAATAATACTATTTACTTTTTCTTATTAGATTTTTACTTCTAATTATAGTTTGAGTTTAAGTAGTATGCACTGACAATGTAAAATAATTTTATACTGTCAATCAATAAAAATAGGGAAAAAGTGAGAAATCATGGTGGATCTCTCATTATAATGGGTGGTTATTTGTATGAGTTGGTATTTTTCACTATTTCTATTGGCTGACAGTATAAAACTATTTTATATTATCAGTGTATTTAAATTAAATTCTTATAATTATTTAAGATTGTAAAAAAAATATTTTCTTATATAATACAATATTGCGTCAAACTTCATATTTCAAGAATATAAAATGAAAAGAATTTAATTTAAATATATTGACAGTATAAAATAATTTTATATTATTAACTAATAGAAATAGTAGAAAGTGTCAATTCACACAAATAACTATCTATTATAATGAAGGATCTACCATAATTTTTTACTTTCTCCTATTTCTATTGGCTGATAGTTAGTGTATACCAATTAAACTCAAATGAAAAGCTATTATTTTGTTGCCTCAAAATATTGCCAATATATAAGAGAGATGAGAGAACAAAGAAAAATATTGAAAAATATTACTATAATTAAATAAGCCAAATGTCCCAGTAACTTAAAAAATAGAAGAAAAAAAATGAACAATAAGAATATAAAAAATATTTTTAAAAATATAATGTAATACGAAAGAAACTAAAAGAAAAAAGCAAATACCTTTAATGTAACATGAAAGAAACATAAAAAAAAAAGAATGAATTTCACGATCAAACATGACAAATTATTCATTGCGAGAAGAAAATTTGAAATTTTGCTTGGGACCGATATTGTGACTTGTGAGAAAGCAATATGATGGGACAAGTTTGAGCGGAAAACATCATATATGGAATATATACAGATTTTGAATATTATATAGATATGTAGAATAGGTTAAATAGAATATGGAATACAGAAATATAGAATTATTAATTAGTTAATTATAAAGTTTAATATTAATATTATTATTATTATTCAAATATTTAATATGTTTTAATTATGATTATTTTAATTTTTATTATATTTAATAAGTTTGTTTATTTAAATGATTTTTATTTTTGATAAATACTTTCTATTTACGTAAAATATAAAAATAAAAAAGAAAACAATAATAGGAAATCCTTACTAAAGGATATTTTATTGTTAATTGAAAACGCTGTAATAATAAGTTGTACGTAAGATCAGGATATTTGATAATTACAATATTTACTCTCAATAATCAAATGAAAGAAAAATATTTAACCAAAAAAAAAATGAAAGGAAAATAATATTATAATAAAATGTTGGATTTGACATATATGAGTAGGAAGAGGTACTGTATGAAGTATTTACAGATTTATAATATGAATTTAATTTAAATATATTGTTAGTGTAAAATTTTTTTATATAGATATCTAATTATATATTATCACATCAGTAAAAATCTTTGATATAATCACCTATTACTTGAATGGTTATTCAAATAGAACGTTTTGATTGAATGATAATGTAAAAAAATTTTACATTATCAATATATTTCAATTAAACTCTTATAATATTATATATATAGTTATGTATTATATAGAGAGCTAATAAAACTTTTAAAATTAGTTTTTATCTAAATTAATTTTTGCTTAAAATTAATTTTAAACTAATTTTATTTAATACTTTCTATTTCGTTACTTTACTTTTTTAGTAATTTTAAATATTAATTAAATTAATTTTTTTTAAGTTGTCAAATAATTCATTCTTTTATCTTTTTATCGTATTTTTCCGACTTTCCGTTTTCGGGCAATAGCGACAGAACATAAGCGTTGGCGAAGCCAAACCCAGGAGGGGTTAGCGTGGTGGCTAAGGAGAGATTTGAATGAAACGGCGGAACGGATAAAAAGTAACGGGCGGTTAAGTGGAGCCCACTAACTAGCCCACGGATTCAACACCCTCGCAATGCCGATTGGGCCCCACCCCACTCCCTCCCTCCTCTGCTTCCCTCTATAAGAACAGCTCCCGGGAGCCCTTCCCTCTGCTCTTTTCACAAATCCTTCGCTCTCTTACTTTCATACTCATTCTCATTCTCATATTCGCATCATATCAATCTTCCTCTTTTCCGTTTGTTTCCCGAGAAAATTAAAAAACAACAAACAAAACTATTATGGAGCAGTTCAACAACGACGACCTCGAGTACGTTGTCGATGACTACTACGACGTCCCTGACTTCGAATACGACGACACCTTCCCCGCTGATAATGCTCCTCACGGAAGCTCCGATTTCGATTCTGCGGATGACTCTGACTTCGAAGACGACCTCGAAACGGTACGATTGCTTCGTGATTTTGCTCTTTGCTTTGTTCTGTTCTGTCGATTGCGATATGGAATGGAAAACGATGAGAGGTTCGATTACCTATTTGTTTGTTTGTTTGGTTTTTTTTTTTTATTTTTTTATTTTTTGGTGTGACAGAGTAAGGCCAAGACTGATACGTCTGCCTCGGAAGCTAGAAAGGGGAAAGATATACAGGGGATTCCGTGGGAGAGGCTTAATTACAGCAGAGACAAGTACCGCGAGACGAGATTGAAGCAGTACAAGAACTACGAGAATCTCTCGCGCTCTCGCGAGGAGCTCGACAAGGTGAGCGAGCTTTCACAGTTTCACCTACCATGATTTCTAACGAAAAATTACGAATACTAATTCGTATGATGTTTCTGAAATCTGTAGTTATTTATTTATTGATTTATTTTTGGTTAATGTTTGGTTTGCAGGAGTGCTTGGAAGTGCAGAAAGGGAAGGCCTTCTATGACTTCCAGTTCAATACCAGGCTTGTCAAATCCACAATTGTGCATTTTCAGGTAGAGACTTTGTTCATCTCTACTTGAACTTAGTGAACTCCTAGACATTTTGGGGGGATTGGGCTGATTCATTTGCAATAATATACCATTTACACTGCTATGTGTTGGATTTAAACAGAGATTATAGTCATTAAAAAATAATTAAAAACCATAAATCCCGGCTTCTGTTCCTTGGTCTGATATGTTTTCATCTTTGTTTTACTTTGTCAATAATTAGTGCTGCTATTTTTTTTTTTTTTTAATTTATCATATGGATTAATTTGCTTTACTACATCCAGGGAGTTCATACTGATGTTTGCAGCCATACCTGGCTGATAATGTTATCTGGACATAACGAGTTTTGCTATGGATAATTTTGGTGCTGTAGTTTTGCAGGATTCAGTAATCTGTACTGTTCCTTTGCATACGGATGGAATTAAAGGCTGCTACCCTTTTATATATGGATTTAAATCAAACGGCTATGGGATTTTTCATGTACTTGTTTCCAATCAACTTGAAGTTTGACAAGCTTGCAAGAGTAATTTGTGAAAGCTTGTAATTTTCTTAAACAATCGTCCTGGTTGTTTTATGCAATGCCCAAATCAAAGAAATTTATTTTCAGTGATAAACTCTTAACAAAGATGTTTCGGCAGGTTCTTTATAAATTGCCCCACTTGAAGGCTTTTACGCCAGAACTTTTTCCACTAAAGCTTCTCTCTTCCATAAAAATGTTTCTTAGGGATCCCCCCTCCCCCCCCGCCCTCTCTTTTTTGTTTTTTTTTTTTTTTTTTGGGGGGGGGGTGGTGTACGCTCTGGTTATTCTTTCACTTTCTTTAGTAAAAGAAAAATTGATTTTTCAAAGGAAGAATCTCCAATACATGGCAGATATTTTTTTGCACAGACAAGATGGTTTTGCGCCATTTTATGGATATGGATGCATCAAGGCTATGGTATGACTTCGAATTTTTAAAAATTTGGTGATTTCCTTTGGGGAAAGATTTTGTTCCATTTGTATGATGTGCATACACAGCCACCTATCCAAAACCACACACGACACTTTGGGTCAGAGCTTTGTCAACTTTCTACTGTCATCGTCCAGTATGTCAAATGAATTGCTGATTAACATTCAGTGCACATGAACTGTATAATGGCATGCTGTTTCTAATTGCGATTTAGCAGAGTCACACTATGAAAGAGTATTACTTAAGTTTTCTTTGAACCAGCAATCTGTTTGGGGGCTCCTAAGCCATTTATTTTAGTCTTGTACAGTTATCTGATTGAATGCTGGGAGAGGAAAGCAAGCCCGGCTGACATTATTGTCTTAAATTGTCTTTTTGTGTAGAAGGGTTAATTTACGCGGTATAAAACTTCTGACAATGCAACTAGGTCGCCTTGTTTACTACTTGTGTTAAATTCTGTACTTGCAGCAGAATAGTCATTATGACTTCAACAGTGCAACAACAACTGTATTTGTTTTAACTTTCAAAAAAAATTATTATGGAACTTAAATTTTATATATAGCTGAAAAAGCTGAAAATTGATATTTTGTTTTTATCAAAAGCTACTCTTTTCAGCTTCTTAAAAAAATTGAAAACAGATTTTTTTGAGGTTTTGATTATTTTAAAAAGTTATCCAAATATAAGAGAAGTGGTTTTTTTCAATGAAAAAGATGATATTTTGCCCAAAATATCACAAACAAACACACACTAATAGTTAATAATTCTTAAGCTAAGGTGTCCGTAATCGGTATGGTTTCCTGCACCTTGAATAACTTTGGATTCTATGGCTGTCTACTGTTATTATGTCTCTTACTTTTTATGTATTATTATTCACTTCTGCATCTGTTACTTCTGTAATTGATATATATATCTGTGATAATTCTTAACTTGTTTCTGCATTTAGGCCTTCTATTTCTCTCTTTATGTCAGCTTTTAAAGCAGGTGGGAAGTGAGCAGCTTGGCAGGACCTTATTTTATGGTATGATAGGAAAATATCTGGCCACATTTGAGAGGGCTCTAACAATATCTGTTATTAGTTAGTGTTGATATCAAAAGGGGCCTTGCCTCGTCCTGTTTGGCTGTATATTTCTAGGATCTTCTTGTTTATAGAATAGTTTTTGTTTAATTGCTGTTTACTTTAAGTTATTTTTATACTTCGATAGTTTATTACCTGATCACTGCTGTAGTTTTTTTTCCATTTTTTCCCCCCATTTAACATTTATGTGAAGATCACTCGTGCTTCATGAAACTGTACGTTATTGAAAATTTCTATTTTATGAAAGTGCTAATTCCATATTTTATCATCATAAAGCACTTTGTTGGAGATGTATGGTCGAGTTTTCTTCATAGGTGTTGCTTTTTCTAGCTGGCCTTTCTGTTTGAGATAATAAACTCTCACCATACATGAGTGATTGTTGATTTTCATGATTTTGCATGATTCATTGTATAACGATCATTCTAGTGTTTATATTTGATTATAATCATAGCCATTTCTTTTCTCTCTGTCTTCGACATTCCCCTATCTACAGAAATCAGGGTCAGCATCTGTAGGTTGGCCGCTGCATACATGATACACATTATTCATCTTTCTTTAACATTCCTATTTGTTGAACTCTTTTTCTGCTCAAAAGAAAAAGAAAAGGAAAAAAGAGAAACCTTTTCTGTTATTTGTCATTGGGTTACTTGAGACCAATATCAGCTCCCTAGAATAAAATTACTGCCATCCAGTTAAGAAAAATCGGATTGTAGTTACTTATGAGTGCAGAATTTATTAATATTGTAACTCAGGGTGGAATATATCTGCTGTGTAAATTTTAGGGAGTGGTCTGGAAGAGCAAAAATGGATTTTTGTTGTAGGTAACGCTGACCGTGCTACTGGTACGACACTAACCTGATAATTAGGGTACTAACACAACAACTTAATGTTGTGATACGCTTTGGCATTGTACCTTAATATTCTAAAATTTAGATTAGTTGCTATTGAGAGAAACATGCATTGGAGGGTCATGTTCAACGCCAGTTTGTGGTGCTTGTTTTGTCTAGAGTTATACGAGTTGCTTGTTTACCATAATTATAGATTTCTCTTTGTTGTCCTTTACCACTTGGGTGTTGATATTGATGTCATCAATATGTTTGTTGTCTGTGCAGCTGAGGAATTTATTGTGGGCAACATCCAAGCATGATGTATACCTTATGCAAAACTACTCAGTGATGCATTGGTCCTCATTACAACGAAGGGGTAAAGAAGTGCTTAATGTGGCCAAACCACTTGTTCCAACTCTTGTAAGTGGCCACTTAGTTGATCACATGTGTTTCTATTGTACTTGCTCATTGGATCTGAGTGATGTTGTGTTCGTTTGCAGAAGCATCCTGGATTTTTAGCTCAGCCTGTCTCCAGAGTTCAAATAAGCACCATGGCAGTAAAGGAAAATTTGATTGTGGCAGGTGGCTTCCATGGTGAGCTTATTTGCAAGGTACGGTAGATCATGATTTCTTTCAATTGTATAATCAATCATATGAAGGCCCCCTTTTTTGATGTGTGCTGTGTTATTTGTTGACCAGAATTTGAATCATTTCGGAGTTGCATTCTGCAGTAAAATAACTACAGATGATAATGCCATAACCAATGCTGTGGATGTTTACTGCAACCCAACGTAAGCAGCTAAATGCAGAACCTTATGTTTGAAATGTGGATTTTGTCTTGCTTCGCATCTAAACCTTCACTTTGCAGTGGGTCGTTGAGGGTCGTCACAGCAAATAATGATTCCCAAGTTCGGGTTTTTGATGCAGAAAATTTTTCTTCTCTTGGTTGTTTCAAATATGATTGGTCTGTTAATGTGAGTGTCATCAACTGATATTGCTGTCACTGTAAATCTTCATCTCAGTTGATGCTTTTTCAAACAACAATTGTGTTTACATATTGGCCTTTGCAGAATACTTCTGTCAGTCCGGATGGAAAGTTGTTGGCTGTTCTTGGAGACAGTGCTGAGTGCTTGATAGCTGATGCTAACTCGGGGAAGGTATGTTTAATTTATGGTTGGATTTTAGGGGCTATTACCCTTAATGCTTTATTTAATTTCTGATTTTATCTTTTTTATGGTATCTTCCAGGTTACAGGGAGCCTAAAAGGGCACTTGGACTATTCTTTTGCGTCGGCTTGGCACCCAGATGGACGAATATTGGCTACAGGGAATCAGGACACAACATGCAGGCTTTGGGACATAAGAAATCTTTCAGAGTCTGTAGCTGTGCTAAAGGGAAGAATGGGTGCAATAAGAGCCTTAAGGTTCACATCTGATGGTCGCTTTTTGGCCATGGCTGAGCCAGCAGACTTTGTTCATATTTTTGACTCTCAGTCTGGTTATGTACAAGGTCAAGAGATAGATCTATTTGGTGAAATTGCTGGTATATCCTTTAGCCCTGACAGACAGGCCCTATTCGTTGGTATTGCTGACCGTACCTATGGAAGCTTGTTAGAGTTCATCAGACGACGTCATTATAATTACCTCGACTCTATGTTTTAATGGAGCGGAATATGGAGTGGCGTACCTCCAGATGTACAGCGAGCTACTCCATGTGCATATCTAGCCGAGGTTTATTAATTAAATAGGTTTAAAATTTGATTTTGCACGATGTTTTTTTGCAGGGTTATTTGTCTGTTGAATTTATTATAGAAGCAAGTTGTAAATTTTGGCTCTAGGGAGCTATCTCTGTGGACGACTCTTTCTTTCTTTTCATTTTTTTGGATGAGAGCTCGAGTAGATTATCAGTTTTGCCTTTGTATAAATATCCTTGGTTGCTATCGTATATCAGAGACAATAGAATCAAGCAATATATTTCTCTTTAACTTTATTTTTCCCATCTGAGGACTTCCTGTGGCATGCAAAACCCCGGTTTCTTATTGCCCCCTGTGAACTTGGCTATGTCATGTGCCACTGGTTGATGGTGAGCATCCAATAACCGAACGTGTAGTCTATGCAGTCTGTACTCTAGTGCTTTTCCTGTTTTGTATTCATTTTAAGTAATCTGAAGTTTAAATCAACTTGACCAAAAAGAGACACATTCGAAGCGTGTTATACAAGGCAGGTACTTTTTAGGATTAACGAACTTGTTCCTTGCGCAAATTAAATATCTAAAGTAACGTATCGCTATGAATCAGCTCTCTAGTGTTCCAAGGTTCAATAAAGATGGGTTTGGTGTCCAAATTTTAAAAATTGATTATTTTACTACCGACCAAAACAAAGGAGGATTTTGACGTTTTATTTTCGATAACCTTCAGCCCTTGTCATGAAAGTGCATGTCCCTTGCCGATAGAGGTCCCATCCATATGCACAATAAAATAAACTCATGCAAGAAACCCCCTTATCTCTCTTAAAGACGTGACGACTCCTGAATTTTAATATCTTTCGCCTTACCTTTTTCCATTTGATGGTCCATCAAACAAAATTGACCAGAGGGAGGTGCTGTGCCTGTGATACTAAACATATCTAATTTCTTTGATCTAGTGCAAACTAGATGCAACCTATTCGTATCCTGAAAGTGACCTACGAAAGCTGTGCCTGCGTTTGCGTAGCAAGTGCCCAATTCAATATACAGGCTACCGGTCTAATCTAATTTTATTTCCAGCATCTACATCTAACATTATTAAATACATGCTTAATTTTTCTCTAGGGGGCCGTATGTATTGGGTTGTAAATCAAATACTTGAATAGAATATTGTTAAAGAGTCTAATTTATCATAACAACTAGCAAGTTAAAAATAAAATTGACTAGTTGTTGAGTGGAGCCCCTGGCGACACCGACGTCAGAACTGAAGGTGACTTCCAAAGAGAATGACAGATATGGGCATGGCCAAATCTTAACCATGGGATTTACGGATCTACCATCCTTGCTTGCAAACATTTGGATCTTTGGAGACGTGCAAGATCCATACCTTGATGATATTTACTATAAAATAAAAATTCTAGAAGCCCAAGTTTGTTCCTTCACCATCACGGGGAGCTCCGAATGACAACAGATGGAAAAGAATCATGTATTCTATCGAGTTCTTGATGTAAAGATCTTCTTAGTTGTTTAATTTAGATGGAGATAAACTGACTTTGCCTTAACTGCTAAGAATATCTTTGAATGAACCATGAATAGCATAGTATTGATCTATACTATATAATCCGCAGCTACATGTTTATGCCATCCTGGGGATAAATCGCACACCTGTCATCGCAACTGCTCATTGATTTTAGTATCTAAGTTCCGAGAAGTGGGTAGAGTCATATATCGCTAACAAGTTAAATTCACACACATCAATATTAATATTAAAGAATTTAATTTAAATGTATTAACAATATAGTATAAAATAGTTTTACACTATCAGCCAATAGAAATAATGGAAAGTGCCAACTCATACAAATAACCACCCATTATAACGAGGGACCACCATGATTTCTTACTTTCCCCAATTTCTATTGATTGAAAGTGTAAAACTGTTTTATATTGCCAATACATACCAATTAAACTCAATATTAAATTTATATTTAAAACATTGAAACAACTCCATAAACCTCAAAAAATCAATATGATAAACCCAAGCTAATAATAAAGTCAGACCTGCTATACAATTGACTTTGTGTGATTGGTAATCAAACAGAAATTAAATCAAAGCCCAAAAAAGAGGAAGAGTGACATGTTATAAAGAGAAATTTAACAAATAGAACATTTTATATAGATTGACGAATTGCCTTTTTGCAGCATTTATCTTTTTTATTAGTAAAAATTATCACGATTAAGTACCCAAAAAAGAAAGAAAGAAAGAAATGTCACGATTAAAATTTTGAAACAGTAAACATAGTTAATTTAGAAAAGGATCAAAACACGACTTTCCTTATATTGGTGGGATAAACTAATCTTTTTTCTTTGTTCTTTTTTTTGTTGGGGGGGGGGGTAATCTAATATTTTGCCATATCGGCGCTGAATTGGACATGGTGTGAATGTTGGACCCTCATTGGATAGTGAGCTAAGCCCATTTGTAATGGGTCTTGGCTATTTAGATGCTGAATGGCAAGGATGGGCTCACGGTGCTGCACTTGATAAATTTACGGCTCATGGAGCTACACTTCATGAAGTTTCCTCCGAAAATTTACTGGTTCGGCTAATCGTGGCCTTCTCTATTTAATGCTTAGGGGCTTTATCAAAGGAAGATACTTTTACAATAACGGGCAAGTTTCTTATAGTAACCAGAAAAGGTCCGTCAATTTTATGAAGTTAATATCATTAGAAGTAGTAAAGAAACCCTGATAAACACCTGCATTGGCTACTACCCTTGTTAGACGAAACTTGAAAAACGAGAAGAATAAGAACTTTAATCCTACCAAATTGTGAAGCGGCGAAGATCGTGTTTGGTTACTTCAATCATTACACGGAACAGAATGGAAGGGCATTGGCTGTGGTTTGGGAAATGCTGGATTTTGGTTCCATCGTTAAAATTATCTATCCTAAGCACTCATCTAAGCATTAAATCAATTTTCATATCTGACTAATCGCTATGCATAAAACTTTATTAGCTATATAGCAAGATGCACAAACATATATTGTGCCAAGTTTTGCTCAGCGAAGGCTCCCACCTGAGAATTACTTTTTGCTGATTTTTCATCTTGTTGCCATTATTGTCAATCTTGAGTTTACTAGGCTAAGGTAGGTACACAGCTAAAATGGTCACGTGGTCAGTCTCTTAGTTTTGGGCTAATCAATTGTTCTGTGTTCAGCAGACAGCCAAAAAGTTTGCCAGGTGAAAATTAAAAATAATAATAATAATAATAATAACTAGAAAGAATAACTGATTGTATCTAATTTTTCATTCCGGAGAATTAGAGATAGCAAACACTTATGAATTTGACTTACAATAATATGTTATCAATTATCAGTGGCCGGTTTGGTTACTATTGCAAAAGGGAAATTGCAGCTTCTAGAGATATTTTTGATAAAAGATTTTTATCACTTAAAGTGCCTTGAGAAGCTGCATTTTCTCGTTAGTGATAAAAACCACACATGCACCAAAATTTATTTCATTATATAATCTGCATACACAAATTTATTTTATTATTTAATCTGCATACACACGATCACTCCATGCTCATTGATAGCATATCTTATGATGCATATAAATATGAAAGAGAAGGAATCCATTGACATTGATGCCTCCTCATATACTCCATGAATGAAGAAATAAATTAACTAAGCATCGGGAAGCTAGCAAGTTATTGATTTTGCTCTTATTGAATTGCCTTTGCCTTGGACACTTCATCACTGACACTTCCGGATATGGAAATCGGTAACATGCTCCTTCCACATGCTGTCATCAAGATAAAGCTCATAAAAGCTAGCTTCCCCACTTGATCTTATGGTTAAGGCAGCGCTACTCCTGGTGCCATATAGACCCTGCATATAGATGGATTGATCTGTAAGTCAAAGGTCCCATGATTGTGATTGGAATGTGGGGGTGCAATCCTTAATTTTTTTTGGTGTTAGGTGTGCAATTCTTAATTTACCAGCGGTGTTTCTACTTCAACAAAAATGGAGCTTAGACTGTATTCCCAATCAAGAGAGCATATGTGGGGTAGTACACTTTCGTCAGCTTTAACCGTATCCTTCATTAGCTTTTGAATTACCTCCTTCGCATGTATCTCACCTTCCCCATGTTTAGCAACATGCTCTTTGAAACTGGATTCAAGGCGCTGAGCCTGCAAGAAAAGAGGTTAAACCAATTAGGATTTCTCAGTCGGGAAAAATCTCAAAACAAGATAATCCTGAGTCCATGCGTAGTCGGATGGAATAATTATAGTTCTGTTGGATATCATAAAATGTAGAAAACTGATTATTTTATGGTATTGGTACCAGTATATTCAGAGTTACAATTTAACATTTTTAACTAGCTGGTCTACAATGAAACTGTTTCCATCCAGCAATTTTAAAGTGTTTTTGGAGCAAGGAACCTCCTATTCAAATTATATATTTGACATTTTAGAAAAACCAAAATTGGTTCATAATATTTATCGTTCTGATGTATTAATTTAATAAAGAATTTATGATTAACTTTCCAATTTTATCTTTCACAATTTAGGGTTTGTTAAAAAGTATAATATAATATTAACATTGTCTTTTTAATATTGCAAATGATAACAAAAATTTATATAATGATATAATTGTGCCATTTGTCACATGTTAAATTGGTATAGAAAAAATGAGGTCAGCTCTAAAAGTGGAATGCCTCCCACTTTTATAAATTCTTTTAATACAAAATCAGAAGTGGAATATTCTTCTATTATTGCTATATTAGAAATTGGGATGGTGGTTTGGAGTTGCTCTTAGTTTTAAACAACTAAATTTGCATAGTCTAATGAGAATAAACATAAATTGGATTGACCTCCGGACCCATCAAAATGACCTTTAGCAGAAACTAAAAAACTCCTTGAATACCAGGTGTCTCATAACCGTGCACTACTAATAATCACATCAATCTTTTTTATGATTGGCTGCCAAGATCCTTTATAAATCCCTCATCTATCAATTAATAAGACAGTTCACAAGAAGTCTATAGGTACTCCTTCATATACAAAGACTTCAGGAGCTTACGGATTACACTACTCCGATCCGCCCGTAACATAGGCACGAACAGTTATTGGTTAAAAAGTTTTCATATGTCTGACACTAATTAGCAAACTTATTTTCTGATATTATAATTAAGATATTAAACAATGAATAACACATAACGACGATTTTTTTTTCTTTTTTCAAAAACGTTTTAAGAATTTGTCTTTAATGTACACACGGACCACAAATTCAATGGTGAGTAAGACTCTGAGTTTTGCATCATTAATATGATCATAACATTTGTGTCAGTGGTTGACCCACGAAATTAATATTAATAGTTTATATAAGTACTCGTTAGGTTATAACTAACTAACCTTATGCCATGGCGAGTCTAGCTTATCGTTTGAAAGTACATGCAAGCCTGAAGGAACCACTTGAATGGTTATGGGATGTCCTTTGGGCCTGTTGGAGATGTACACCATGGATTTGGTCGTAACATCGGCCACGATTAAGTTGAACCCATTGTAATAATGAGCCTCGGTTTTCAGGCTTTCAGCAAATTCTTGGGGTTGCTTACTGCTCTGCCATTGTTCATCCAAATGGGTCCAAAAGCAAAACAAAAATAGTAGTCAATTTGAACAAGTATATTGATCCGTAAGATGACGATTGAAGAACAATTTGGGCTTTGACAAAATGTGTAAAAAACGTTGTTCATTCTGCCTTAAGATGTATCGCGAAAACCAAAGCCAAGACTCATAATCAATTATTCATCTCCTTGTTCTCTTTTCTTTGTTTTGTGCTAGAAAGGGAAAACTCGAGAATCATAGCTCTATAGAGAGCAAAAATTTAGCTTTAAAGGGTACGAATTTAAGTGTTTATGTCTGTTTCTCTCTTTGTATGAGGTAGTCATATTCAAAACATACATGATAATATCTCAATCCTAATTTGAAAACACTGAATGTAGGGCTAGTATTTTTGTCGGTGATTTCTTAGACTTGTTTTTGAAACAGGGAATATTTGTGGTTCATTGCATTGAAGTGAGTTAGAATATGTATAGAGGTGATTAGTTTCCACAATTTAGGTATGCTAGGTCAATAAACAATGACATATTCACCATCACTTAAAGTATATAACAATTGTGTGACAACAAAATTTATAACTATTTATTAATGTTGATTGTCTTAGTGTAAATTATGTGTACGCACATGAATCTCTCTAGTTGAAAATACGAGAATGACACCATGATTTATCAACTGTATGTGGTCTATATATACCTTGAGAAATAGGAGGGGTAGTTCTCCGCGACTTTTGGCCTCAGGGAGGTTATGAAGCTCCAAAACATTGGTAAGAAGAGCCACTCTTCCTTCTCTAGAGCAAGCCAGCCATGTTCCCATTGCTATCTCGTCCCTTCCTCCCAGAATATCACAATCTTCCCACCATGACACGGGCTTTGTAGGCCTTCATCCATGTATATATTTTTTAAAAAATAATAATAATAAAATAACGATATGCAAATGCAAGCACATTCTCGAAGTCAATCATGTAAAAACTGAGAGACAATAAAGGAAAAATAAAAACAAACGAAGAAAGAAGAAAACTTGCCTATTACGATACTCATCTCTGTTGTTCAAAAGAAAAAAAGGGTAGAGTGGGTGGGCTTGCCAAAGGAACAAAGCTATGCACATTGTTCAGAAGCGGTGGGATTGAATAAGTTATTGGGTTGGCTCTGCTAGAGCCAAAACATAACAATATATCTCACTTGCAAAGCTCTCATCAATAGAGCAGCAACTAATTTTCCATGCATATATTGCGTGCCTTTTTAAGTGACCAATTGGCTTTATAGGTTACCTAACTAAGTTGGCAAATTTCATCCATCACTTTATGACATAAAAGCGAGGAAAATGGTCAATGGTGCGAATGACCATTCGTTAAATGAGCACAAATGAAAAAGTATAGAAGAAGGATGTTGCGTTTTTAATGTTGTGAAATTCTCTCTCCTCTCTTTCCATTTCAACTTTCCAATGATTGGTCCTCTGACCATTCGTTGCATTTGTATAAAAATAATTTTATACTACCAAGCATTGCTCTAAAAGCAAAGTAGCTAAATTAAACGCAGCAGCGTTATACAACTACACAAGCATTTATGATCGAGGTGACGCAGAACAAAGAACTATCAATTGCGAGTTACTGATTAGTTTGGCTACATTTTATTTTCCTCAACTGCATTATAGTCTTTTTGTCCTAGCTCCTAACAGGATACTTATAACTTCAAAGGAAAATGTGAGGGAGCAGAAGGAGATCATTAAGTGTACAAAAAGTAAATCATTAATTATCGAAAATTTACACAAGCTAATGTTGTGACTAACTTATTATTACAATGCTCTCTTAAAATTAAAAGTGAAAAATTAGTATTGAGAGAGTTTTTTTTTTAAATTATTTTAATTACGGACAATTGCACACGATTTTTGCGATTGAGCCATATGATTTTCTGCAATATTGAGAGTTTAGGGTTTAAGATTTGAGAGAGTTTATACTCTTAAAATTGGCTAATTTAACTTGAATTATATTAATTGAAATCTAATAAATTTAAAATATTATGACTTATAAAAAAATAGCTTTATACTAAAATTTTTAATGGTTTTATTAGTTGACCGAAGTAATATATTTGGTTTTTGCGCTACCATTCCCCTCAAAAAAAAAAAAAAATTGCACATGGATAATGATAGTTAATGAGGTCAATCTTTTTTATTCTATTACTTTTGCCTTTAAGATCACTTTGTAAGCTGAGCAAAGCTTGTAGCACATGTAAGCACCTTACTAGCTCATTGTATGATTGTTCATAAACTATATTGCCATTAATTGGTGTAGTTGCATTTCGGTGAAAATGAAGCAAAAATTAAAAGCAAGATGATATTCTTGACTCGTACCGCTGCTTATAGCCCATAAAGTGCTGAAAGTAGGTAACATAAAGGTATACACTACACGCAAGCAACTATGCTAGCAGGGTAGTAGCTCCCGTACAAATCAAACGACATTTATGCTATCTCCGAAAAAAAAAAAAGGAAGTCCTCTGCTTTGCTTTGCTGGGTTGTTAGAGTTTTGGTGGGAAAATAGCACAATACCCTGCTTGTTGCCAAGAAAAGCACTGGCAGGAATGGAGCGAATTAAAATCTATAAAACTTGCACTATCCTCTGAATCTGAAGATTTTCCTAACGTGGAACCGTTGGTGGAGGAACATATATTTGAGTGACCTTAGTGGACTAGTAGCTGAGGGGGCATGTTGAATTTAATACAAATATAAATCAGGACAGTTTTTGAGTCCTATTTCCGATATGATATTTTGCTAACCCTATAATGAGCCGCCATATTTGGAATAAGAAAAGTAAATCCAATGATGTTGAAAGTTGTGACTCCGAATTCAAACTGTTTACATTGCAGATAAATTCGATGGGTTACAATCTACTTTCACTGTAACTAACGATGTTAATTATGTGTATATATATATTCAAATGTTGAACGGTTAGTTTGGTACAGTGAATGGGGTGTCTATAACTTCCCTGGATATCTTCGTAAGTATTGTATAACACATCACGAGTTCATTATTATCCTCAGTGCTTTATTTTCTAGCTCCTCAATCTCCCTACTTTGGATGAATACATGATTGGAATCCAAAATCTAAATTTATGGCCAATTTTGAAGAAATCCGAATGACTTTCTCCACTTCATCATCACATGGATGTAACTAGAGAGCTGCATCAACGGCTAGGTCCACTGTCTGGTGTCTGATGTTGAGAACTTCTTGTTGTTTGTGGCATCAAGATTTTTTTAAGATGCCAAAAAATCCAAAACAGTAAACGAATAGATAAATAAGAGGTTGTTGCGTGGCGTGAAGCCGTTATCGTGACAGCGAAATAAGAACTAGAAATGTTTTCTGGTTCAAGGGATTGCTGGATTTTGTTCCCAAGAAGGTGGCAAAATCTTCACCATTAGAATCCTAAAATCCTTGCTTGCAAACATTTGAATTAATTAAAAATAAAATAAAATCTAGGAGTTCAAGCCTGATCGATCACTTTCTCTTTAGACATCCGAATAGCAACAGATGGAAACAAGTCATCAGTTTAGGGTCCGTTTGGAGTAACTTTTGGGAGAAGATCTTTTGAAAGAAGGTCTTTTAAAAGAAGGTCTTTTAGAAAAATTACTTTTAAAAGAATGATTTTTGTTTGGTTTGAATATATTAAAAGGCCTTTTAGGAGAATGAATTTTATTTGGATTGGTTAAAATAAAATTACTTTTAGTTGTTGATGTGAGAGTAATAGTAAGATTCTTTTTCAAAAGGTCTTTTTCCAAAATGAAAAGTAACTTCAAATATATTTCTTCCAAATCCAGAAGGCCTTTTGAAAAAAGTTACACCAAACACTGCACTTTACTGTACAAAATCATTTTCCTTCTCCTAGAAGGCCTTCTGGCCAATGCAAACTAGAATCCAAACAGGCTCTTAGTGGTACTCTTTCCCAATATATGGATTTTCTTTCGCATTCACTCACCTCAATTTGCCTTAACCCTAAGAGTATGTCTGAATTATTATTTTTTTAATTTAATTGTATGTCTGGATGATAGATTTTTTTTTTTTGGGGGGGGATGGTATTCCTAAATGTCCATGTCATATTTGAACATGGCGTAGGCCATTTTTCCCACAGCCCTTACCGTTCCCCACCATTCCATTTCTCCTTGCTGTGTAAAAATATCAAGCCAATTTTTTTCCAATAAAAAAATAAAAATGAGACATACAAATTCCAATCCATCTATTGGCTACTGCAGTTCTCTAATTTTTTTTTAAACTGGTCGACTTTATTCGTTTGGGCTGATAAAACAACAGAGTAAGAGATTTCAGGGTATTTAGGCCCGCTCCTTCCTCCACAGCTCCCACCCTGTTGCGGTTTAATACTCCAAACGTTGAGCCCAGCCCAATACGCTTCTAAACACCATGCCAAGAAAAAGACAAAAATACTTTTTTTTTAAAAAAATTGGACTAATTTAGATGAGTTTCTATTGAAAAAAATTAATGATTTTATTTAAAAAATATTTTAAAAAAATAAAATTTAATTTATATTTAGATATAATATTAAAAATCTTCTTTTATTTTTGAAAAACCTTTTATGTTATTAAATTTAAAAATAAAAATAAAAATTATAACTTCTAAGAAAAATCTTTTTATATATTTTTTAATAATTTTTTACTTACTAAAAAATTTACTCAAATATATTTTAAAATATAAAAATATTTTTTATTAATTTTTTTAATCAAAATAATAGCTCCTAAACAAACACTTTGTCTTGAACTAAAATACTACATAGTTTCAAGTTCTGAACATATTTTGTCTCGAGCTTTTAGCCACGATTTTTTTTTAAATTCTTTTCGGTCGTTGGACCCAAGAAGTATCGAGGGTAGGGTTCTTGAAAAGGACTGGGCCGTGCCTGAGGGCCCACTTTGACGGTGTCAACAATTATACTAGCTGGGTGTCGGCAGGCTGAAAGTTGCAAGCGGTAAACGTCTCCTCTGGTGGAGTCTGGAGTTAGAACTTCCATCTTTTGTTTTTCCCCAAGAAACACGAAAAAGAGTTAGAACCTTTGTTGGTGGAGAAAAATTTAATGGCTGTCAACTGCCTCAATTTAAGGTTACAGTATAGTTCAAACTCAACGAATTATCGCCTGGTATTTACGTATAATTCACAAAGACACTAAGATGAGTAAAGGATGACTAGATGAGCCGATTGACGTTAACGTCTAGACTTACAATTGGCCCCATAATTTGTTGTTCTTTACGAAAAATTCTTCTACTTTAAAAACAATCCAAGTGTGGCACTAAAACGTGTCAAAAAGATCTTTCAAAGATACAAGTTTTACCAACCTATGTTCACATCAAATAATCGAGAAGACACACCAAGCTTTTAAGCGTACGCCTATTTTTAAAAGGTTCATTTTAATTGATAAATGTGGTCAAAATATTATGAGTTTAATTGATATGCACTGACAGTTCAACTAATAGAAATAGAGGAAAGTGAAAAATCATGATAAATTTTTTATTATAATAAATAATTATTTATATAAGATGGCTGACTATTAATACATTTAAATTAAATTCAAATATTATTTTGAAAGTCTTTTTTTTTTCCCGTTCCTTTTGAGTAGTATTGATGAGTATACCTTAAAACCTATAAAAAGAGTGTAAAGACAACAGTCTAGTATGCTTAAATCCTTACTTTCAAAATTGCTCAAGAGTGTAATTGTTCTTCATCGATCTTGTAGCCGTGATGCTGATAATTATTGATTAAGGACAAAAGATAAAGAAAGTCTTTTTTTATCCGTGAAATTGCAAAAGTTGTTTAACTGTTAAAGCTCAGGTAAACTAACCCCTCAAGCAATAAAGATGATGGGAGTCTCTGAGGTCTAGTGCCAGATTGACCAAAATAACTGGGATTTGACTAAAAGGCTTGCGTTTCTTTGTGAAACAGGGAAAAGGGAAAGAAAAAGTAGTGGTGAACGAGGTAAATGACAAAAGAAAAAGCACTTTAGGCGCATGCAACTTGCTCTCTCAAGAAACATTCCAACCTTTGCCCTCAAATTCAACATTTACTAAAATTAAAATATGGATTCACCTTTAAGGTTGGTTCTCCTTCTTCAAACACTAACCAATGGGCTATGTGCCCTAAGTCTAGATTTAGAATTCCAACCATAACCATTCAATGAAATCCCATTCCTTCCTTCTCCTTAGGCTTTTGAAATATTAAAGAATGGTGGAAGGTATGGATATATGATCATGATTATCTGGGAAGCATGTGCAGTGCCGTGAAAAAGTTAAAATTGGAGTAACTTGCGCCCCCACCAAATCTGATCGAAATATCTTTTGCTATGACTTGAAAACGATAGTTACATTTGATTTGTTACCCCATTTGCTGAATGGTCCAAAAAATTCAATCCCTACGCTTCTCAACAACGCAAGCATTCTAATCAATGAGACCCATGACTCTTTCTTCCCACCTTTCCAGCTCAAGTTGTTGAAAATTGGGGTGCAACATGACAAAGTCAATTAATTCTTCATTAGAAACGTACATGTTCATCAATTGGACTTCGTGACCAAGCTGTGCTACCTGCTTTCGTTTGATTTCTGCTTCCTAGCTTCTTGCCTTGCGTGATTGGTCTTCAGTCCTGTGGTACCTAAGCAGTAACTTTGTGTCCTAAATTTCCATCAACTTGTGCCTATTAAGTACCACCAATAAATTTGAAAACACTGATAATTGAAATATGAATCCTGGCAGGCTATTGTGAATCTTATGAATCTCTTTCGTATTGAACCTTTATAAATTCGAATTCAGCTATAGCTTGGTTAGGTGCTGCCTTGAAAGGAAAGGCACAGATTTTGTGGTTAAAAATTTCCTGTAAGTCAATCAGCATTGGAATTGGCATCAACATTGACATGCCTTTGCAGAGGGGGCATGATAACTGTACGACACAGTTTCTTCTTAACCAATGATTATCAGAATCACAACTATAAGATGGATGAAGAGCCATTACATTCTTGCGGAGCAATTTTAAAATTAAGTATTTAAGCATGCTTTTTCACGTAAATGATATACATCAATCCATGGAATGTTAGGCGTGCTGAACATTATTAATGTATATTTAGTTTGACAAATTTCGAAACAGGCATCGAGAATGTGAATGACAATGCCTAAATTTAGATTTAGCGGGTCATGATGATGTCAGTAATCGTTAACTGTAGTCTATTGTGTGAATCTGTTAAGAGAAGCTTAGTGGTATTGGACGAGAAAAAGTAACAAATCATGAGCAACACTGCTTCTGCCAGATTGTAAATGCACGGGTAGGAGAGCAAAGTTAACACAAATCATGAGTCACATTATACTCGTTCATTGCAGATTGATTGCAGGATCAGAATGCAACGTTATCGTCACGGGTCACATATTCTTCACCATCAAAGTTCAAACGGATGAATATTGTGATTATGTTTTAAATTTTTATTGTATAAGTTATACAGTAGAGAGTATTCCTAACTTCCTTATTTTTCAAAAAAGTATTAATAAGAAATAAAATAATAATTTCCAGATAACAATAAAAGTAATTAATGAAGTTAATATTCATTTTCTGAAAATGATAAAATTTGGCATAAATCTAGACATTGGATGGTTGAACAATAATTAATTCGGCTTTAACAGAAGCCGTGGAGAAGTCATGCACCAGCCGGTGGTATCTGGGAACGGTAGGCAGAGCAGTGATCATGATGTGCGAAGAGTGAAGAACCAATCAAGCCCCATCCTCCGTTAGGTCAAATAGATAAGTAACGGTACATATGGAGTCAAATCTTCTATTTTCTTTTGGTTTCAAGCTTAGTCTTTGTTGCAGAGATATTTTCCATCCCTAATCGATAAAATTAACGTACATAGTTTGAAAGCGCGAAAGCAAAATTGGTTTGATTGGGTGAAAAAAATTCTTGAATATATTTAAAATTAAGACCTTCTATTTAGGTACATTCATAATAATCAATAAGACTAATTTAGTATATTTGGTATAAATTTGACAGAACCTAATTTTATTATAAGTGTGCCATGCCTATGTTAATATTTATATTTATGTAAAAATCGCTCTCTAAGCACAAGGCTCACGTTTAATACCAACCTGCTCTTTCTGTCCCTAGGTGCATAGATGTGTGCATCCAGCCAGCATCCCAAATATTTAATATCTCAAATTTGCAGTTCATCAAAACTTCACTGACCAGAGAGAAACGGAGAAGCCATGCATTAAGGACACTGCTTGATCCAAGGATGATGGCATATGAAAGGCTGTAGTCTGTATTAAGGTCATACATGCAGAGGTTACTTTTGAAGTTGAACTAATTTTGTGCATACATAAAGCAACTGTTGTGAGATGTATTAGAAAAAAAAAAAAAAAAAGTTACTTACAAATCTTAAACTTAGAGTTTTTTTTTTTTTTTCAAAAGAATTTTGGTTATTAATATAGTATTAGAATTTCTACAGCTAAGGATATATTTGATAAGGAGATAAAAAAAAAGGTGAAATTTTTCATAAATAAATTTATATATAATTTTACATATAAAATTCATCCACCAAATTTTCAATCCTTCAGCTTCAATCTTCTTCAATAAAGTTAAATTTACATGATCAGACCAACCAAAAAACAGCTCTCATTCGGCTTGTTTTTCCATTTATTCTTATGATACATGTGATTTTAATTCGCTGTAGCCATCGAGATTGACAAATGGCCACGTAATTTGGGCTTCACCAATTACTACCCCACACAGATAAGAAACAAATAGAAATGGGTGCTTCATGCATTCAACCTTATCAATGGGTAGTCAACTAGTCATTGATTGTCCAATAGTACATAGCTGCGATTTATATCCCCATAGGCATTTAACAGTGCAAACAAGCATTTGCGGATTCCTTAAAAGCATGGAAATTAGATACCTTGATTAAATGAAGTTGTAATGTGCTGCATGTCTTTGCTTGCAGGGACGGAAATAAATGGGTAATAAATGGGTAGCTATACAACTAGAGTAATATTTTTAGGGGCTGTTGATGACCTTACCCAATTCGATAACTCGCTCCATCTTGGAGTTTATTATGTTGGTTAGCGTCAAGAAATTTTGACTCGGTATGTTTTTGAGCCAATTTCAAGTCATACTTTGAGCAGATTTGTTCTGGCTATAAAAAAAATATTTTTTAGTGATAAATTATAATATTTTTATATTTTTATTAATACATTTCACATAATATAGTATTATTTTTGTATTAACAATTTTTTTTATTTATTGAGGGTATCCCCCTTTTCTATTATCAGAAAAGGAGGTTAATCTCTTTCGGATATAATTAAGGTTGCCCTCTCCATTAATATCCTCTCCAATAATTTAACTGAAATCCTCCTTAGGATCGCAATGTGTCTTTATCACTATGCCAACATCTTCATCAGTGTATTAATATAATTTATTTTGAAATATATATTATAAAATATCTCTTAAATTTTATTTTTTGTTTTTAAAATTTTGTAATTTTATTATGCATAATGTCAAAATCTGTATATGCTGTTTAGGTTTTTGTTTTTTTTGGTAAATAGGTGTCATTGAAGTTTGTACATATAATATTATACAAATTACTCAAATTTCTCATCATTAACCCAATCATAGTGGCTTATATGTTGTTTAGTGTTTACATCCTCCGAAATGAGATCTCGTTATTAAGGTGAGAAAGTAAGAGATTATTCACTCATAAATCATTTAGTGGATCCCACATATAATATAATATATTGATCCAAAGGTAAATCATTTTACAATAGATCTTAATTTAGATAATCCAAATATTGGGTTGATCCGATCTTTAATTGGGTTATTATCATATTAACTCTGAATTCAAATAAATAACCCAATCAAAAAATTGAGTCAAGTTTAGGTTTAATTAAACCCAACTCGCCCTTTATACACCTTTATTTTATTTTTTGGTGTATATATATATATATATATATATATATATATATATATATATATATATATATATATATATATATATATATATATATATATATATATATACTTTCATTCACCTATTTCAAGGATTCAATTTTTTTAAATTGTCTTGCTTTCAAATTGAAATGTTTAAAGCTATAATGACAGTGAACGTATAAAATATGCAAAGCCTTAAAATTAGTTGGAGTTAAATTGAACACAATTTTTCAAATTTTGACACAAAATATGTGTAGGAGAAAACAACATAAAGATTTAATTTTCATATATCATTAGTGTAAAATTTTTCATATTATCACTTAATTATATATTATTATATATGACATTCATGACAATTATTTTAATGATAAAATATTTTAATTATATAATAATACATAATTAAATGATAGTAATAATTATGACATAATGATATTAACAGGAATTATTTTGTATATATTATTAGTATAAAGTGTGTTATTATTTAAATTAATCATATATTATCTTCTATATAACTTTTTGAATAGTTATAAGAAGAGTCAAATTTTTTTTGGTGATTTCTTTGGTACCCAAAAAATTTGGAGGATATAGATACCATTTATAGTTGGCACCATTAGAACAATGACATGTGTTGATTTTACTGTCATATAATTTAAAATTAGTCAAACTTTATTTATTTACTTCAAAACCCCTTATTCAAAATTTGTTTTTATTTATCACCTGTAATTTTTTTATTAACTTTTTAATTTCTATATTTAGATCCTGCACTAACTATCATTGGTTTTGTTGATATCCATATCCTATTAATATCAAAATATCAGAA
Organism: Pterocarpus macrocarpus; assembly: GCA_031439585.1. Lineage (NCBI taxonomy): Eukaryota > Viridiplantae > Streptophyta > Magnoliopsida > Fabales > Fabaceae > Pterocarpus > Pterocarpus macrocarpus. The sequence goes on from CM062519.1 coordinate 11,808,262, forward strand.
TAAATGAAATTAAAATTATCAATCTTTATGACATGAAAAACCCTAAAATCTCAATTTGAATCATCCACCCCCTTGTTGGTTAATCGGACTGACAAACCCACAATGCTTTGAAAAGAGAAAATAAAACAAAAATAACAAATAAATAAATAGCCACTGCACCCTTTTCAATTTGTTGTGCAACAAACACTTAGCCTTTTGAAATTCAAATCTAGCTCTTCCTCACTCTTCTCATCACTATTCATTGACAAAAATAAGAATTAATTGTAACTGGATCGAGACATAGCTTCACTGCACTGCAAGGTCTCTATCTTCATCAGTAGAGGCGTGCTTAGCCTTGAGCGGCTCTACCACTGTGAAGAGCAAGCTGCATGAAATCAATTTACTGCTCTACATTTGGATCTCGCTATTGAGAACAGGATCAGAGGACTACGAGGAGAAAGAAGTGTTGAGCTCATGATGAAAACTGGAAGCACGAAGGCAAGAGTAGTCGCACTGGTAGGCACATTATGCAGGGATGATTTGATAGGGTGGAGGCGATGCAATGGGTGGCACAAGGAAGAGCACCCATCTTCACTGATATGGTAGAGGAAGGAGAGAAGCATGGCGGTTGCGTGGGTAAGGCTATAGTGGTGGCCTGTCAGCAGTGGCGGTGGCAACGGCGACGTCGACAAAGGAGAAGAAGGAGGTTTTTTTTTTTTATGGATTTGAAATAGTGGCTTTTGTTTTAGGGTTCTTTTGGTGACTCTTAATTTTTCTTTCAATATAAAGAGTTTTGATCTAAATAAACTAAAGATTTCATACAATAAGTAAAAATAGATGGAGGGATTTAAGTGCAAAATTAAAAAAGTAAGTTAAACAATATCTAGGATCAAGTTGTAAGAAAAAATAAATAATGGGGATTAAAACAAAGTTCGACCATTTTTAAATGATATGACAGTAAAAATAACATGTATCATTCTTTCAGTATTACCAACTAAGAAGGGCACTTAAACCCTCTCAATTCTAAGGGTACCAGAGCAAGCACCATTTTTTTTATGATATCGTTATATATAATTAGATGGTTGTATAAAAAAATTTATATTAATAATATATTAAAATTAAATTCATATTAATATGTATTTAATTATGAACTTTATAATAAAAAAGGACTCTTATTAGTGGCGCTATAATCATTGTCACGTTCTGCAGTTGCAATAATTACCTCTGAGAAATCATACTAAGGAATTAATTATAAACCAATCTGTCTGATTTAATACTACTTACTTACCGTGAAGCATTAACGTGGAATACGCAGCAGTTTTCCTTTCTTTATATGGAAAATTAGTGAAGGAAACGAAAAAAAAAAAAAAATGTTGCTTGGGCACTTAACGCGAGTGACCAACAGCCGATACTTTATTTGTACCGGATCGTTTTGATTGACCCAAATTGGTCATCTAACTTAGCCAGCGTATCTGTGGTTGAGTTTGCCCAACTCCTCCTCACCAAAAATTAGTAAACAATAAAGAATACAAATAATTGTCACCCCGTAAAGTCTATGCCAACGCTAATCCGCATGCGTATAATTCGCGTCGGAGTTAATTTCTTCCGTTGTGCTGTTTATATTAATTAATTTTTTATGTGTTGCGATTAATTCTAAATAATTGTTAAATGTAGAGTAAAATACTCATTATATATATAAATATGTAAAAGTTCATGATAAGAAAATTATTATTTAACGCAAATAAAGTATTAGATAAATATGCTATTTGACTTGTCCTTTGCTATCGAGCGAAAATCAATTTTATAGATAATTTAAATATATTGAAAAAATAAATACATTTTATTATTAGTTTTATTATTTTCATGCGAGGTATTATAAGCAAATAGCACTTTTATAGAGAGGACTAAATTTCTTACTTTGTAAAAGATCATTGTTGATAGGATATTTAAGTCGCAAAAATATTTGAATATTAATCTTATAACAATGCCTATAATAATATCGGATCAAAGGCCACAAAAATTTTAAAAAAAGTTACCTACTCCGTGCCCTTCTTGTGATAATAATAACTGGAGATCTTATCCCCCCAACAAAAAAAGGGGTTTTCCTTAATCTAAAAAAGGGAGAATCCTATTCTCATCTAAAATATTTTTTTAACAAAAATATAAACTATGGATTAAAAATTATCTCTTTTTTTTTTACTTAATGAAATTGTTATTTTATATTAATTTCAACGGCAACAAATCTCTCTTAAATTATCTTTTTTTTTTTCAAAATAACCCTCTTAAATTATCTCAAGGGCAAGTCAAGAGCACACCCCTCTTTTAAATTAATTTTTTATTTTCTATTTTTAAAATTTTGTAAATGAAACAATAAAAATAGTAATAACAATAAACTAATATTTCTTATCTTCATTATTTTTTCACAAAATTTTAAAAATAAAAATAAAAAATTAGAAGATAAAAACATAAATCAAACATATCCTTAATGTTTTAATTAAAAAAAATTTATTTCAAGTTTTTTAACTAATATTTTAAAGAAACTGGTTAAAAAGCGATAGTGATTAAAGAATTAAAAACAAAATATTTTGATTCACAAACTTTTTAATTTTTTAATACATTCAATAGTTAAAAATCATTTTTCGGTAAAGTCTACTGATTTACCAAACTTATTAACAGACATCTAACTAATTCGACTTGACCATATAGATATCGAGGCTTCAGGTTTCCAAGTGAAACTTTTCACTTGTCAGATAAACCCAAAAAGAAATATGAAAATATCGATGGAGCATTTTCGAATCGTAGAATCCAAGATTCGATCTCACAGTCACAGCTAGTGGCGCCGCAATTGAAGAGTCAGTCGCACGCCCACGTGCCGCCCTCGTGTTGATGCTGTATTGCTTCAATCCTACGCCGTTTACCCCGCGTATGCTCAACCGAACCCAACCACGGTCAAACCCAAGATACTAACCATGGTTAAACCTGTTTCAATTTCATTTCACCATCATTAATGGTACCAAAAACTTGTTCAAAGGCGTGCGTTTTCACCCCCGCAGCACCCCACCACCACCATCATGGGCGCAGTTTAACGACGAAAAATATTTATATATTTCAAAAATATTATGTGATTATATTCTTAAATTAATTATATAAATATATTTTATTTATATAAAATATATTTATATGATCCACAGAAATACAACTACATGATCTAAGTATTTTTTATTCGACGAGTGGCCCTTGGCGTTGTTCATTTTGGGTAACCACTGAGTGGCCCCTATTTAATCCTTTCTGCTACGTCTCTCAACAATTATTAGCCACTTCTATTGCCTGGGCTCCATTCCGGTAACAGTCACTCTCCCTGTAGTATGTAACCATGACATCACCTTCTCGCAATAGTTTCCTCGTCGTCAACGTCTCACCAACCAACGGCTCTGATTTCATGCCCACCTGCCCATCTCTCTTTCTAGCCATCTATACCTAGGTTATTATTGCAAGTTGCAACCGCAATCAACAGCTTTTTGGCACATGTACGACTTTTTTCATGGGCTTAATTAATGATCCTTAACAGTGAATAGTGTGTTTGGTTTTATTTTTATAAAATTAATTTTAGATAAGATTAATCTAAAATTAATTTTTAGATAAAATAATTTATATATTTAATATTTTTTTAAAAATAACTTTAATAAAAAGTAAAATTTTTTAGATTTAATTTAAATATATTATTAGTATAAAATTTTTTTATACAGATATCCAATCATATATTATCATCTCAGTAAAAATTTTTGATATAATTATCCACTACTTAAATAATTATACAAATAAAAAATTTTAATTGGATGATAGTGTAAAAAAATTTTACACTGTTAATGTATCCTAATTAAACTCAATTTTTTTTACCTTTTCAAGTTTAAAGAATTGATTTTTAGTTTTAAATTTTAAATAATATAAAAAATTAATAAAATCAATTAAGGGATTCCAAGTCAATTTTAACCTCCAAAACGTGAATTTAATAATTTGTTTGGATTAAAAGAGAAAATAAGAGGAAAGAAAATAAAAAAAATGAAAAGAAAAGAAAATGAAAAAAAAATAATGTTTTCATTTCATGTGTTTGAAAGAAGAAAAAATGAGAAGAAAGAAAATGAAAATTGTATTAAAATGATATATATATTTTTATTATAATAAAAAATAAATATTATTTTAATTTAATTTTTAAACACTTTTTATAATGAAATAAATAAATAATTTTACAATACTATTAATAAAATATTTATTTATTAATATTTAAATTATTAAAATCATTTAAAAATTATTTGTGTATATAAAAACAAATATAATATAAAATCTTAAACTTTATCAATTTTATATTATTTTAGTGGATATTCTTGTCATTCATCCTACTCTCTCATTTGATTCGAGTTTTCTGCGTATTCAATCGAAGAAGATGTTAAGTGTGCAATCCATAGATTTATTTTCTCTTCTCTCAATATTTCACCCTCATCCAAACAAAGGAACTTAGTTCTCAATACATTTTCTCTGCACCTAATTTTCTATCGTCACATTTTCTTTTAAACCAAATGCATGGTAAATGTGCTATAATATATCCTTTTAAAATTTCATCTGAACAATTCTCTTGAATATAGTTAATATCTTGAAAATATAGATAACATGAAAATTATTTCATACCATAATTAAAAAATTACTTAATGAAATTTAAAATTATTCTTCGGCTCGAAAAAGGAATTTAAAATTATTCTAAACAATTATATGACTTCCAGCTCTTATTAGTTGTTACTAATACTTTGAAAAGGGGACGTGACCTGATCCTACGGGAGAGAACTTTCCAATCTAATCTAGTAATTAAATTGGTTCAATTATTAATTAAATAATCAAAAGACTAATCGATACATAAGAAATTAAACCGGGTGTCCACTATCTCGGCCAAAAACAAATGATAAAAACGGCTGTCCATTTCCCAATTGGTACACTGCGACGCTCTCCACGTAAGAGTATATTATCTTCTTAATTATTTCTGATTACTTATTTCAATTCTCACTTGAAGGAATGAATTATTCTCCATTTTTTTTCGTTTAATTGGACTTATACAGAGATTTTAATAATAAATATGCCGAAGTTGAAACTTTTAAGCTATTAATTTTAGAGTTTAATTGGTATAAATTAATAGTATAAAATAATTTTATATTATTAATTAATAAAAAAATAAAAAATTATGATAAATTTTTTATTATAATAAATAATTATTTATATAAATTTATATATTTTATTATTTTTATTGATTGATAATATAAAATTATTTTATATTTTTAATATGTTTTAATTAAATTCTTAATTTTAAATCAAATTGAAGAATATGGAAGCGTGCAATGGAGGCAATAGAAAATAAAGGGAAAGAGAGGTGCACTATAAATTTAGAATTAAAATCCGAGAGGATAAGATGTTGGTGTGAACGCGCACTAACGTGGTCAACATGCTTAGAGACAAAACAAAACTTAAGAAAATGACAACGTTAAAGACACCGACACCTGCCCGTTTTGAGCTGGCACGTGTCCTTTGCCCGACATCAACCAGGCACGTGTCCATATTTCATTGGCTCTTGCCTTAACAGTTCGAGCATCTCTTGCGTCATGACCAGCGTTTTTGCCGAAGCTAACCGATGGTTATGAGAGCGATAATTAGGGGATTAATTATGTATTAAAAATTTAACAGTGGTATTCAAGATGGCAGGTTGCTATATAACGGAGTGAGAGTCTGAAAGACAAATCCAAGAGCGGCGAGAGATACTCACCAAAAATATTTTTGTCTTTATTTTCTCGAGAGGTTTGAGATTGTGTGGTTCCTGGTCTTCATCCCTTTTCTCCTTTTTCCCCCCCTCTGCAACGCCCCGCTTCTCTGAATCCCTTTCTGTTAATCATCTGTCTTTCAAGTTATGATTTTTGGGTTTGTCTTTTAACTCGTCAAGAAGCAAACTTAGAAGGATTTCTCGAAAGCCAGGTGTTTTCAGAATCGAGATCCAGGTTTTTTATTTTGGTTGTTTAAAAGCTTTACTTTTTCCCCCCCTTAATTTCTCTTTCTCATCTTTGAAATCCGCCGAGAGGGTTGTTTTTGATCCCTCAAAGCTACTTTCATTTTCAAAATCTGGGATTGAAGGGATTGTCTATTTAAAATCTCTTCCATCCTTATTTCTTGTAGAAAGATTTCTCTTCTGTTTTTCTATTTTTCTTGTTGGGTTTTAATTTTTGAGTGTTGACCCAGTAGTATTATCATATCACCTGTTCTTCAGTTTTAGAAAGGCGCAGGTTTAATTAAAATTATGGCAGCTATGATGGATTTCTACAGCAGCGCACAACTTCACTCAGATCCCTTCAGGGGTAGTGAGCTAATGGAAGTTCTTGAACCTTTTATTAGGAGTCCTTCCACAACCCCCTCTCCTTCTCCTTCTCCTTCTCCTTCTCCCTCACCTCCTCCCTCTGCAGCCTCATCCCCTCCTTCAACCTCATCTCCACCTTCTACTTCTTACCCCTCTTTCCCCACCTACTACTTCCACTCCTCTCCTTCCCTCCCTACCCAACAACAACCCGCTTTCTTTTCCGATGGTTGCTCCACATCCATGACCCATGTATTTGCAAACGGGTCACCTAGCACCCAAAACATCTTGGGCTTCGGGCAGCAGCCAACTTCCCTACTCGGCCTCAACCACCTAACCCCATCCCAGGTCAACCAGATCCAGGCCCAGATCCAGGCCCAACCATGGCAGCAGCAGCACAACACCCTCAGCTTCCTCGGCCTCAAGCCCATCCCGATGAAGCACGTGGGCCCCCCTCCGAAGCCCACGAAGCTTTACAGAGGTGTGAGGCAGAGGCACTGGGGGAAGTGGGTCGCCGAGATCAGACTCCCCAAGAACCGTACAAGGCTCTGGCTGGGAACCTTCGACACCGCCGAGGAAGCCGCCCTGGCGTACGACAAGGCCGCCTACAAGCTCCGAGGCGACTTCGCAAGGCTCAACTTCCCCAACCTCCGACACCGAGGTTCCTCTGTTGGGGGAGACTTCGGCGAGTACAAGCCTCTCCACTCCTCTGTTGACGCCAAGCTTCAGGCCATATGTGAAGGTCTGGCTGAGATGCAGAAGCAGGGGAAGTCGGAGAAGCCTGCAACCTCGTCCAAGAGGTCACCTGCGGGGCGATCCAAACCTGGTTCCAAGGTGGTGGCTCAGCCGGAGGAGGGTTCGACGACCTCGAATGTCGGTGAAGGTGATGTGAAGGGCTTGGAGAATGCTTGCAAGGTGGAAGCAGCTTCGTTGTCTCCGGAGAGTGAGGGATCTGAGGATTCTGCGCCTCTCTCGGATCTGACCTTTGCTGACGTAGCCGAGCCAGATTGGGAGGGTGCTACGGATAATTTTAATCTTCTCAAGTACCCTTCTTACGAGATCGATTGGGATTCTCTCTGAATGAAGCCGTGTTTCGTAGTTCTAGTCTGTCTCATATATGTATTTGTGTAACTTTCTTTACTTTTTCTCTTCTAGTGAAGAGACTCATGCATGATCTAGTAGTCTACGTGTAGGTCGTAGTGTCTTGGGGGCTGCTGCAATGGAATTTTAGACAATTGCAGGCCTACTCCGTAGGATTTCGGGTGTACTCTAGCTAGGTGCTTTCCTGCGTAGTTGATTAATCTGTTAATATGGTGTAAAATCTCTCTCGTCTACCTTTGGTCACAGCTGGTTTTTTTCTTGCTGCTTGACCAGGGAGAATGTATGACTTCGGTTATTTTTAGTTCTCATGCAAGTATATTATTGCTGTAATTCAATTGTGCTTGTACTTCATCTTATGAAATTTGAATATTTTTCTAGTTTGTTTATCTTACTGTTCTTTCCCCCCTTTTCTGATTTGTACTAAGCTTGTTTCTAGCCGTACTGGCTTTACTCCGAATCACGAGTTTTGCTGACGCAGCAACGCAAGGTATTTTTTCTCGCGGATGCAATCAATTTAAGGTATTTTATGCTTTCGTGATTGCTGTGTACGCTTGAACGTCTCTATACATGGGGATAATCCACTAAAACCAAAACTTATCTTTGGGGGGTGTTTGGCTTGATGGTGGAAAATTTACACGCGTAGTTTTATCATGGAAAATTTTTATCCCTCCACCGCACTCACCCTTGGTTATATATCTCCCTAAATTTCGCGTAGGTTCACATTTTCAGATTGAAATTCCATTCCATAACTGGACTCCCATATCATCATAAGTTAGGCCCCCAAATCCCTAATTCCAACGTACTTATGCGTTTCACTTTCCGTGAACGCAAACGGGCCAAAACTAGGGAAAGCAATAAACGCCCCGATTCTGCTTTGCTCTGATATGTGGTGCCAAGTTAGTCAAAGGTTACGCTAAGACAAGACATCTTTAAGAGAGAATAAAATTTAAATGTAATACAGTAGCGGTACATAGAGAGTGTATACAGGTCTGTTTCGATACAGCCTACAGATTTGGGCATTCTTCTTCATAATTAATCCCACTCACGGGTTGAAGCCGGCTATGATTCCTATGGAGACACTCTTGTACAGGTGTCCTCGTTCAACTCTAAGGGCACGTTTCAATTTTCGTTTGTAATTCTCAAATACAAACTGTGATTTGGGTAAAAGATATGAGAGAACAGTTTTTATCTAAATAATGGTACGGTATTGCAAATGTAAAACCAAACGTGTTATGATTCATAGGAATAATGGCCCGTTTCGAGAAATTGAGGACACTTCTTAGCTTCATTGTATATTTATTTTTCACTTTCCTTATTTTCTCATTGTAAGATTTATAATACCCTTTTCATTTCAATATATGATTGAAATGATATATTTGAAAATTAAATATATCTATTATGTATTTAAATATATTAATTTTTAAATATATCATTTTAATTAAATAGATAGATATATTAAAATAGAGGATTACTTGACCAAGATTTTGTTCTCTCACCACCCCTAACTTAATGTGAAGTGTGAACACCGGAAAGGAATAGCCGAATAGCTCTACACATTACTATTATTTATACTAGTCTTTTAACTTCATTTGTAAAATAAAATTCAAAGGATTTCCACGAATATATTCCGAAGCACGATATGCTGGCTTAGGAGTTAGGAATCCATGGAGTGCAGTAACCTCATTCTCGAGGTATTCTATTCAATGAACCTTCCTCCCTTACTTCCCCCTTCTTCCCCAGTGATCAAAGAACATGCTTTTAAATCGGCAGAGAAAACCAACATAAAACAAAAGCTCTCAGCCTTTCACTGTTTCATTTCTTTCTCCTCCCCCGATAACCGAAGTTCATCAAGAGATTTTTGAATTCTCTCATTTTTGGTATTATATAAATACAATTAATCTCATCTTAAAATAATTGTTTAATTTTAAATATGCATATAAATTAAAAAAAATATTAAAAGAATCAATATTTAAGAAATTTAAATATATTTTATAAAATTATTTGTATTTAATTCTCTTTTTTCTTAAATTATTTCTTTCTACTGGCTCTCCTTTCTCTATTTAATAAGAGTATAATTGAAAAAATAATAATTAATATTATCAAAATTTTTTAAATAGACAATTATTTATAGGTAAACAAAATTTTAAAAGTGGACAATTATTTCAAAACGGAAATAATAGTTTTCATATATCGTTAACCACGGTTGATCTTAAAACATATCTATACTTTAGCTTTTTTATAAACTTACATACCATTGCTTATGATTATTCTCAAATGACTACTAAAACTTCGTCAATTGCCATCCGAATTGAAATTTATTTTTAAGCCAAGTTGAAGCTCTTCAAAAATGAAAAAAACAAAAAGAAAATGGTTAAAAGCGCTATCATAATACTTAAAAAGATTATTTTTTTGAATCAGTATCTTTTCACGTTCCTTACTAATATAAAAGTGTTACGTTATGATAGAGAAAGCACAAAAAAAAAAAAAAAATTGACACATTATATAATAATAGTGAAATTTAGCTATTATGATCAATTTTCTCTCTCTCTCTCTCTCGTGATGTAACATAAAGAGAACATGAAAGAATTCCAATTCTTTTTAATTATAAAAAATTGAATGTGTCCTCTCAGTCCATGTACAAGCTCTTATCTCTTCTTTTCCTTTTCTCTTTGATGGAAATGCGGGTGAGTTATCTAAAGTACTTTTATCAATGAAGCGGGGCCATTGCATAATCCAATTAAAGGATAAGAAGATATCTTTAACAGGGTGAAAAGTTTCACAGCGAGGATTGTATGTTGTTCACCCAAAAAAATAAAAAAGCATGCCTGCAATTTGCTCATCATGTATTTGTCTGGTCCCTTTGTGTGATGTAAATTGTTGATAATGCCAAAATGCCATTTTTAAATAGAGCTGAAAGCACCATTACTGCTAGGATAAAGAATTGAAAGCACCCCAATAGACTACAAAGGAAAATGCTTAATAGTATGAATAGAGCTAGTAGGAAGGCATGATCCATGATGTGGAGCTGAGTATTACCTTTAAACCCATCGTGATTTCCGTAAATAATGGATTGATAAACCAATCACAACTGAGGCACACAGTTTCGTTGTGATTTTGTGCTAAAGATTTCGTTCCATTCAGCATCACTCTAAAGATAAATGAACTCTATCCTATCCTAATGCTACTTGCTTCTTTTTCTCCTTTTTGATTTCACGTTACAAACTGGGTAGAAATATTCACAGATCTGTGAATAAAATTTGGAATCACTAATTTACAAATAGAAACTTCTGGCTACTTTTTTCCCCCTTTGGTGATCTTGGAGTATTATGTTGTGAAGGGAATGAGAATTCACTGCACAAAATGGACTGTTTTCTCCACTTCTGTTTTTTTTTTTTTTTTCCCTCCTTTTTATTTTTATTTTTTATCAACGACTGTAAGAAGCAAAAAAATTCTAAATCCTCTATGCTTATTTCTCCTGACATTTAGGGTTGTTTACTAGATGGTATTAGGTATAATAAGATAAGGTAATATAATACATTATGATTTTATCTGTTATTTAGTGCAGTCAATGTATTATATAAGTTTATCCATAAAATCTTCCTTATACGTTAAAATGATAAATAACTTAATTCAGAGTAAAAAAGCTATATTAGATCTAATTAGTTTTTGATATAAAAGGGTTTTTTCACTTTTTTATTTTTTAATATATTTTATTAAAAAATTATTATTAAATAAAAAATAAAAACCATAAAAATAAAAAAAAATAATATTATTTAATAAAATATTTAATAATAAATAAATATATTTTAAAAAATTATAAAATAAATATTCAAACTAATATAAAAATATAAGAATAAAAATTTATTATTAAAATATATAAATAATACTTAAGATAAATTTAATTATATATAATAAAAAATACAACCAAATATAGGAATGTGATATTAAATCTACTTAGATTTCGATATATAAAAATTCTCTTTCTCTCTCACATATTTTTATATTTATGAAAAAAATATTAATAATAAAAAAATAATTAAAATAATTATTTAAACAATCATATTAATTTTTTATTTTTAAGTTTAATATTTAAGAATTAATTTATTATAGTCTTTTTTTTTAATTATATTTTATATAATATAATATTTTATATAATAATATACTAAATATTATATAATATTAAATTTTTATTAAATCTTATACTATTCACTTTTATCCTATCAAACCTTATATTGTCGGACATTATCAAATGGACCCTTATACACCAGTTGAGCAGCACTGAGTTTAGAAGACTGAATTTTAAGCTTGCTTTCTATTGCACCATGCTTGATTAATTTGTTTTTATTCAATTAGACAATTTTTTTGGAACATGACTCCGTTGGTTTCTATTGACCACGCTTGTTTAAATACATGAGCAAAATCCATTATACCGGTTTTTTTGGCCTACAATCCATTAGGCTTAACATACCACTGTCTTGTCAACTTTTCATGGCCTAATGCTTTTTTTTTTTTTTTTTCTTTTTCGGGAGCAACCATATCCGTTACATCCAAGTTTTTACAAAAAGTACTTATCAATTAATCAGCTGGTTTTCATTGGCAAGCCAATCAACACAATAATTCGTGTGTGCGCGTGTTAATATTGATTTTCCAATGCAGTTATTTATATATAAAAAATGACGTTCGCACAAATTTTATAGGTGTCTGATCACACATAATTATTTTTGTATCTCTTTTATCTCCTTTTATCTTCTTCGCAGTTTTCGATAACATACATTCTTTTGTGACTGTCAAAACACGTGAACTTATAGATAAGAAGATTTTTCATTCTCAATTCGTCCTTTTTTTCGGGTACTAATACTTGGATAAGTTGTTGCCATGTGAACTCTCATGCATTGTAAAAATCATCAATCAATTTTTAATGATTCACATGGACAATAATGGTTCATCTAAGGTTTCACTCTTCAATGTAGGTCAAGTGTTAATCAATGCGCATATAGAGAAGTGTAATTCAAGCTGACCCTTTGCTTGTTTTAGAGAGAAAAAGGGAGAGAAAGCAACAGGCAGGAGAGAGAATGAGAAAATTTTGAAGTTTTTTTTATTTAGATGTGAGAAGAAAATAGAAGAAAAAAAAAATATTAGTGATAGGATTCATAAAAAATTTTTCTCTCTATAATAGGTGAGAAAATTAAAGAGAGAAAGAGAGAGATTTCATGTAAAATTATTATTATATCTCATATATAAATACAAAAATATATTTATATTATATTATATAGGATGAAAAAATAAATTAATATAAATATATATTTTTTTCTTCTTATTTTTCTTTTCAATTAAATAAGAGAAAAAAAAATTTCTCATTTTCTTTCTTTTCATTTTCTCTTTATTCAAGCAATAGGAAAATAAATAAATTTTTCTCTTTATTTTTTTTTCTCTCCATTTTTTTCTTTCTATTTTCTTTCTTCCCATTTTCCTTTATCATCCAAGCAAAGGGTTAAATTGCTCCTTAAAAAATTAGTTGTGCCATCACATTTTTCATAAAAAGGATTTTGCCATTAAATTAGTCTCTCGCATAATTTAGTGGTTGGTTTCTAAATTTGTAAGTCATGAGTTTAATATCAGTAGAAATATGGCATTCAAAAGTGAACATCTTTAGGAGGGTACCCCAGGTGCTTGCAGTATCTGAAATGAAAATTAAGCAGTTGACAAAGCTTATAATTAGTACTAGGAACTTTCCAGTGGGAATTTATGGCATTGGACGTTTAGTTGGGAAGCCTAAGGTGCTTCGCTGTAGCGTTGATCGCAGGTTAAAACCCGCTAAAAGTTTCTGATATATTGGAAAAGAAAATTTTACTTCAGGGACTAGACTTGTTGGTATTCATGTATCATATGAGCGATCGCAAGTTTTTAAATAGGTTTATGGCTCCCTATGAAGAAAGGTTATCAGAAGAGTTAAACATAAGTTTGACGCTAAGAAAAACTTTTAATCTTTCATAAATATGTTATAAGAAATAATTTTCACGAAACATCTATGAAAAAGCGCTGCCTGCGTTTCACGGTTCAAGTGCTTAGTGCACTTTATCATCGTAGCACATGAGGTAGTAGAAATTTATAAGATATATCGATATATTAATTGTTTATGCTATGTTTTAATAATATTTTAATTTAAAAAAATTTATAATTATAATTATAATTAAATATATTTTAAAAATTAATATTATATATTAATAATATAAAATTATATTAATAAAATAAAATTATATTAATAAATTTTTTTAAAATTTTATTGATTATTTTTTAAAATTTTTTATTAATTAATAATATAAAATTATTTTATATTATCAATATAATACGCAGATGGCACCCTATGAAAAAAGTGATACGGCATAGCTGTTGTTTTTTCTCTCTTTCTTTCTTCTTTTTTCTGCTGTGTCCAATTCTGTATGGAATACCAAAGATTATTGGGCTTCTGTTAAATAAGGAAAAAGTCCACTACTATTCATGTAGGCTGGAGACAAGGTTGGTATTCCATGCAATATCAATTTTCACACGACCAAAAACGTGTGTTTTGTCAATTATCATCGATGGACTAACTAGCTTTTTTTGGAACTGAGATGGACTAACTCGTAAATTACAATATTTTTGGGGTCCATCTGTGTGTAAAGAGGAGACTGAGTATTGGGCCTCAAGCGTATTGTTTTAATAGGATAAAACTCAACGCATGATTTCTGCATTTTACCTTTTCTGAGCCCAAAAGAAAAGTCCTGGAGAGTTCGACCGGAGCACATTACCCAAAAAACAAAAAACACCATAGCAGATTGACCAAAATAATAATAATTTTTAAAAAAATAGACCCCAAGCAGGCATAGCTCAAGTAGAGCTATGGCGGACGAGAGAGTACCTTCTAATTTCTATAATGTATGGAAATGCAATTTCGGGAATTATCTTAAAGATTCAGTTTTGATCTTCACTTTCATCCAACTGAAATAAAATTTCAGTGAATAAAAATTTTCAATGTATGTTAAAGTTAAGTTCTAATTTCCTTTAGGATATTTTTGGTTTGGAAGTAAAAATGGAAGTTAAAATTTTATAAATGAGCCCTCATTTTCTCATCCATAAAATTTTAACATCTATTTTTAACCCCAAACAAAACATACCATTAATCTAAAAAATTTGGAGACAAACAAAAGCAGACCAGCTCCAACAATATCCAATTATCTATGGACCTTTAGTTAAGTGATATAGTTGACCCGTTAAAGCAGGCTCCAAATCTAGCCTAATATTAGGCATTTGGGATGTGTCTCCCCCAGTCTCTAATTTTTTCAGCCAAAGCCATTACCCATTTGTCTCTCAATCACATATTATCTCAAAGTTCCGTGCAAAGTACATACACTAATGCCACTTCCATCCATGCCCCCCATGCATGCAAACACTACGCCCCTCTTCCTCCTCTCTAGCACCATCCCACCTCTACCCTCCCCACCACCGCTCCCATGGAGAAGCGGTTGCCGCCACCTCCTCGTCACGACCATCCCAATAACAAGAAGTTCCATGGTTCCAAACTCCAATTACCCGACATCAGCCCCGGCACCTACGTTGTCCAGGTCCCCAAGGACCAAATCTACCGCATTCCACCCCCGAAGAATGCCCACATCGCCGAGCTTCATCAAAACTCTCCCCTAAGAGAAAGAAAGCAGAAAGGTTGTTGCTGCCTCGTGTTGATCATTGTGATCATCGTCATCGCCACCATCATCTTCATTGGTGGTGTATTAGGTGGCCTTTTCTTCATGGTACTCACCCCAAAGTCCCCTAAGTTCTCTATCCAACGCTTTCACCTTGTCACTAAACCCCACCCTCAATACGATGTCGCTTTACAAGTCTACAATCCAAACTCAAAAGTGGGAATTTTGTATAAAGAAGGAGGGCTGGTTTCCCTCTCTTTGAGGCGGCAACAAGTTGCTTCGGGAGCTTACCCAAATTTCTATCAACCACATAATAATTCGACAGCGTTTGGTGTAGGTTTGAGAGGCTCCAAAGCCCGTTTGCCTGAGGAAATGAATGAAAATGTGACAAATGATAGAAAGAAATTGCATGTCACATTCTCCTTGGCCATTCGTGTCCAAGCAACAATCAAGATGGGGTTGTTGCGTAGTGGGACCATGACATACGGCGTTATGTGCCAAGTGACTATGGATACATTCGCCAGAGACACTAGAGTAATTTCAAAACAATGTGAGACCAAACGACACTAGCTAGCTATATAAGCACTTGTGTGGCTTCCTCATCGTTTGGAATTAGGATCCATTCATTTTATGGAAGCTTTCTGGTATACAAGGAAAACGGTTTGCTAAGGTCAATCTTTTTTTTTTCCCTCCTCTTCTTCATTCTTGCGGTACCTTTGAATGAGCTTAAGCGTATTTAGGACATATGTGCAAACAATAGCAGTTGACTTGGACCAAACAATTTTATTAGTTCCCTTGTAATTCTTAAATTTCCAATTTCTAGATTCAGGTATATTATTGTAAATTTTTTTAAAAGATTATCTTAGGTAATGTTTTGATTTTGATCGAACATGCATATTTCAGTCACAAAAGTTGTATATAAATTCTATACTCTCAGTGTGTGTCTAATTTTGCATTTGTAAAATTGATTTTTAATTAAAAGTGTTCTTGAAATAAGATAATTGATGTTTGATAGTTTAATTTGAGAAGTAATTTTGACATAATAAATATGAGAGTTACACCACAAAAGCAACATAGAGTTGCTTCTGGTCAAAATTGATTGAGTGTGACATTCCGTTTGAAAAAGAACCAAATATGGAAACAAACATCATGAAAAATAACCAAAAGCGATTTCATCCTTCCAAACTCCCGATGAACACCCGCTCACTGCGTAACCAAATAGGCACTTATCCTTTCCCCATGTGAATACTAATTGCTTATAATTTCTTGTATTTGCTTTTTGTTTTTTTAATCAAATCAGATATTATATATATCTTGTCAGTGGATCAAGTGAGCCATAAGGATTGTAATATTATCAACATATAGTCTTTTTTGGTGAGATTATCAACATATAGTCTAATCATTTGGCTACTGTACAACAAATGTTCTAAAAAGATGAAAACTACTGAACAATAATAGCGGAAAATGAGTGGAAAGACTGATCAAGGAAGCATAATTTAAATATTAGGTCGGAAGCATTTATGAGACTCTTAAGGTCTATAATTATAAGAGTTAATTGCAGTTTATCCCCCTCCACTATAGGTTATGTGCACTTTATCCCTTATCTTTTAAAAATATGTAACACGACACCCTACATTTTCATAATATGTACTTTATCCACTTTTGCTCATTTTTTCATCAATTATAAACAAAATACAAGGTGTTGGGTTGCACAATTTGAAAAGTTCAAGGGGTCAATTCGCACATGACCTAAAAATTTAGGAGAGTATAGTGTACTTATTTGGTGTCAAAGTGTATATTGTGAAAATACAAGGCGTTGGGTTGCATATTTTTAAAATATAGGAGATAAAGTACACATAATCTATGATGCAAGGAATAAATTATAATTAACCCTAATTATAACTTAGGTTGACTAAGTTTCTTAAACAGTAACAAAGCCTGATGTTGATAAACCATTTGAACTCGATTTTTATCATGTTCTTCCTTCAAAATCATACTCCTCCAAGCTTATTGACAAGCTAACGAAAGAGTTGATGGGTTAACTTTTTGGTAAATTATAGAATATTTATCTTCAAATATGAATATTAAATATTCATCTTTTTTTTATCTGTTATAGGCAGTTACTTTATTTTAATTATTTAATTGATACTGAGTTCCAAGTTTCATAGATATCGAGTTTTGAGTTCAAAATTAGGCTTTGCACAAACAAATATCAATGTATGGACACCGGATTCCAAGTTCCAAGTTGGACATTGACTATAATATTCCATGAATATTGAATTCCGAGTTGGGTCTCATATTGACAAAAATATATAGATATTGAGTTTCGAGTTTCGAGTTGAACATTGACAACAGATTACCTGATGCCAACTTGATGGACTACAATATTCTAATATCATATATTAATATATTAAAATTATTCTATCATTATCTACCATTAGATTTGTGAATAATTTTAGATCAATAATTTAATTTTAAGTGAATATTCAATATTCATATTCTATGGTTAGCATTTTAAATGCTGCCTAACTTTTCAAGGCACTTAATTGGTCCCGCAATTGCTAATTCTCCCTCCTTAAAAAAAGGTCAAGAATTTTGAAGGAATTCCCATGACACTTTTTTGTGATATTGATATTGGGTGCTTCTGTGATAAGATTATTTTAGAACCTAAATATATCATCACGCTTAAATGTTATTGGTGGGATTTGATTTGATAATAATCTTCTAACTTATACGATTCATCTCTGCATTTTTTAAGGCAAATTTACTCTTCTGCCCTGTCTGTCCCCTGCATGCAGGTAAGCAATATCTTGGACTATTTTTTTTCTTTCTTATATATGGTGAAAGGAACTGTTTAAATAAATAATACCTTCAATACTCATGGATAATACTTTATTTAAAATATAATATCTAACACTTGGCATTATGATATTATCTACTTTTGTCTTGTCAGGCCACTACGCTATCTTGAGCCATTCTGTTAATTAAGTTTCATCAGTATTAGTTTGTCATCAATAAATATGATCATACAATAAATGTTTGCGTGGCCATTGAACTTGCTCAATTAAATGCAAGAAATTATTGCTCAATAATAGGCTTTTTCGCTACAGAACTCACATAGATTTTTACATGTGGGATTGAAACATTTTTGCCATTATTTTACACATGAAACATTTCAGTCGTCCAACCTTTTTCTGCGAGATTTCCCTCCCTTCAAACTTCTCTAACCTGATAAATAATATTGTGATTTAGCTCTTGGTGTATATAGCAACTTATGAAGCATGGGTACTCCATTTTGGCAAAAGTACTCATATCGGATATATTTTAGGTACGGGTACGCCTTGGATATGTTGGGGTACACTTGGGTACGTATTCATTAATTTTATTTTTTGAAAAAAAAATTGGGTATGGCTGGGTGCGGCAGGGTATGGCTCGGGTACGCGTTTTGGATTTTTTTTTTTCAAAATAAAAAACCCTTGTTTCCCTCTTTCATTTTGCAATTCCTATTCCTATTCCTTCAGCCGCATCCTACTTCCAACTCTCACCCACCACCACTCATCTCCTTCACCCATCGCCATGACAAAGACAAGATGATATAAAGAAATACCAAGACACAAGAGCATGGCAAGCAGAAATGTAGCAGGAGCATGCAAGCACAAAACCCAATAGTAGTGCTAGCGAGCACAAAATGCAGTGGCGACAGTTTCTCTCTCTCTAGCTTATGTTTTGGTTTAGGAGGGGATCAAGAGGTAGACACTAGGATGGATGTAAAGGCAAGGCCAACATTTTTGCTGCTGAAGGACGGTGCTCCATAAGAGAAGGTTGTTACTGCAAATGCGGAAGAGATAAAGAAAAGGATAGATGGGTTTGTCCAGTCCATTCGTGAGTCAATAGCATAGTTAAGTAATTTCACTCATTTAAAAATATGTTTTCTTATTTATTATGTAAATTTTTTGTTTTTTTTATATAAGTAAAATATATATATATTGATATACCCATATCCCATTTTTTGAAAAATTTTCATACCTCGTACCCGTATCCGTGCAACATAGATAGCAACTCAATTTTAACAACCTATTAAAACATTAATGAGATATATGGAGTGGGCAATTCGATTATGATAATATCTTAAATTATAGGAAAAAGAGTTTTTATCTAAACATAAGCACTAAATATAGTTTGAATGATTTGTTTGGAGAAGTAGTTGCCTCATTCCATTTGGGGATATCTAAGTATGGATACTAATCCTGAACTAGAAATAAGGATTCTGATCAGAATATATATCTATCTTTTTTATATTACTTAGCTACTTTTTTTTATGGATTTTTAAAGAATTGATATGATTTCTAGACCTTTATCGTTCTCATGAATTTTTCCAATGTAGATTTTTTTTTAAAAGTGTTAAAAAAACACGTAATATCAATTAGAAATAAAGTCCAGAAACCATTTTCCAAAAACATAAAATAAAATAAAATAGGATAATTGTCCTGTATGGCGGGACATATTTACCCTCAATATCAAACAATATTGATAAAGACTAGATAGCAAATCAGGGCATGCTATCCAGTTTGTTTAGTCACATGCTTGAAAAGGAGAAGCCAAATGTTAGAATAGATGGCATACATCCAAACGCCTCCCTTCTTAAGCATTTAGTGTCCTATACCTGTTATGGTGCTATTAGTCATTAAAAATTGAAGGTAGGGAAAGGTTAGATGCCAGCCCATGTAAGCATATTCTTTGGCAATGCATAATTGTTGGATATTTTATATGTGTGTGGACTGGCATAAATCATTTTTATTATAATATTAATTTGATTCTAGATTAGTTGGATGCCAAAATATTGAACCATGCTGTTTAGCCCATTTTTCAAATTACTTATTGTTATTGGGCTTATTTGTGACAACTTTATTTGATTAATGGATATGGTCTTGGTTATTATTATTGGGCTTAACTATAATGGGTAAGTTTGGCCCATTTTGTTATTAACCAGAGAGGCCCCTACTCCTAACCTCATTTAGAGTGCTGTTGCCCCATTGAGACAGTACAGTTTTGAAACTAAAGAGGTGATAGGAGGAGTTCTCTCTCTGTATTCTCTCTGTAGCTTGGTTCACTCTCTGATAGACAAAAGGAAGCACTCAATTATGGATTCATTAGTTTCTACTGTTCCAGGTAATTCTGACACCTAATTCTAATTATAGTATTTGTTTATCATTTGTCATATTAAGAATTAGATTAAAATTTTATCAAGTGGTATCAGAGCCTGGTTTAATTCTGATGTGGCAGTGATTTTACTGTTCCAGATTAGGTGTTGATGATGAATTTCGTATGTGTAATAAACCCTAATATCTAATTTGGGATTTTATGATTTGACTGATTAATTTCGAAATTGACTGAGGGTTATTATTACTGATAAATTCTTGAGAAAATCGACATAAATATCGTGTGAAACGGATTAGTGTACATAGAGAATTTTAGTTTCGAAAATATGAACCCTAACTATGAACCCGATTCGATTTTGAAGACACTCTACTCATAAATGTGTGAAATTGTTTCGATTACCTTAGGGCTTTTATAGATAATAAAATTTCGAATCTATTGAGACCTAGAACAAGAATTTTCATTAAGAATTGAGGGAGAAATCCTCGAAAATCCGAATATACCCACGTGAAACTTCATGAAGAAAACCAGAAAATGTAGACAATGGTTCTTCAAGATATTGTATAGATTTTGTAACTCTCTCTATCACGAGTTCATAGACACTAAAATCATGCGAAACGGTTGTGAAACGAAGGAGAAATCGAGCTTGACCCATTTCGGGTTTGATGGGTGGCGAATCGGGTCATTCAACCCGTCTGAAGGTTGATGAAGATGAATAGTGCTGTCCGCTCGTGCCCACTCGTGTGCATGCAGCGCGTGGAGGCCCTTCCAGGGCCCATTTTCGTACCAAAATTTGCAGTTTTGGGTTTTTTAATAAAATAAAAATATTGGTGAATTTTAATTAATTTTTTGAGCACCAGAAATATTTATTTTAATTTATTCTAGATTTAAATTGATCAAAACTACATGGTATTCTCTGAATTTTTGTCTGAAATTTTTTGTACATATTTCTAACACTGTTAGGCACATAATATATAGTACAATCTCATATTTGATATCATTTGGTTAATTAAATAATTTGTGCCTTATTGTGTGCATAATATTGATTGTTGTGATTATGTCATATTGCTATTATAAAAAAAAAAAAAATTTGTGACATGTTTTGGGGCATTAGGAATTATGTTAATAATGCACCTACCCTATCGGTTTGTCTTTATTGATATAGTTCCTGATGATTGGTAATTATATTTTAAAGTTTTAATATCCTTTCGATATTAGCTTTAAAAATATAATTATTTTCTGTAATGTGGGAGTTAACTCATGTATTATAATTCGGGACCCTTCAGTGGAATTATAATTGCGTGAAGTGACTTTATTGTTGGCATAAGCTCTATTTTGTCTTTTTGGATATGCTTGACAAAAATCTCCCATTAATGTATAAATTCCAGCTTTACCAATGAACATGAACTCTTTACCAAAGCTGAATGGAACAAATTATGAAGACTGGGCTGATTCTGTTAAGTTGTTCCTTGCCATTTCTAATATTGATGCTGCACTTACTGAGGATGAGCCTGAAGTTCCCACACCTGAGTCTTCCGCTGCTGTTATAGCAAAACACGATAAGTGGGCTCATTCTAATAGAGTTTGTCTGATGACCATGAAGTTCACTATGGACAAGACCATCAAAGATAATGTTCCTGAGACGAATAGTGCTAACGAGTTTCTTGAGTCTGTAGGCAAGAAATTTAAGAAATTTGATAAGACGGAGAAGGCTTACTATCTTTCATTGCTGACAAAGACTAGGTATGATGGTGTATCTGGTGTTCGTGAGCATGCTATGAAGCTTACCAATTGGTACAACAAGTTGAAATCCATGAAAGTGGAACTGGGCAGTGATTTTCTGGTTTGGCAGGTGTTGGACTCTCATCCTAGTGAATTTGATGTTCTGAAGACTTCTTATAATGCACAAAAGGAAGAGTGGTCTATTGATGAGCTCGTAGCCATTCTTAATCAGGAGGAGCAAACTATGAGGAAGGGTAAGGCTCAAGTTGTTCAGTTGGTTTCCCATAAGAGTCATGACAAGAAGAAGAATCATTTTAAAGGAAAGAGTAGCAAGCCTTAATTCAAAAAGAAGTGGAGTGATAATTCTGGACCTCCTTCAGTTCAAGAAAATGGTGAACCATCTGGTGTGAAACAGAGATTTAATGACACATGCAAGCATTGTAATGTGTTTGGGCACAAACGATCAGACTGCTATAAGTTTAAGAAGTGGCTAGAGTGGAAGAAGAAAGGTATTTATCTAACTTTAGTGTGTTTTGAATCTAATCTTATTGATGTACCTTCTCACACTTGGTGGTTAGATTCTAGCACGACTATTCATATTACAAAATCTATGCAGGAGCTCAAAACTAGGAGAAGGCCAAATGAAGGGGAGGTGTCTGTTGCAGTTGAAAATGGAATGAATGTCAAAGTAGAACATATAGGAGTAGTTGCTTTGAAATTAAGTGGTGGACATGAGTTAGTTTTGCAAGACACTGTTTGTGTACCTTCTATGAGAAGGAATTTGATTTCAATTTCTGTTCTGGATGATTATGGCTACTCTTTCCATTTTGGATCTAATAAAGTTGTTTTATATTATGAATCTGCTATTGTTGGTCATGGTGTTAAGTTAAATGGCATGTATATGTTGAATCTTGATCCTCTTTCTATTGAACAATGACATTCCAATGTTAATAATGTTGTTGGGCAAAAGCGTAAAAAGGTTGTTGAGAATTCTTCTATGTTGTGGCACAAGAGGTTAGGACATATATCCCGGGAAAGAATGGAAATATTGATCAAAGAAAACATTCTTCACAATGTGGACTTCTCAGATTTTGATACTTGTATTGATTGTGTGAAAGGGAAGCTCACTGCTAGGTCAGGAAGAAAAGAGTTGCTAGGAGTGAATGGATATTACAGTTGATTCATATAGATATCTGTGGGCCAATTACTCCCATTGCTTTGGGAGGATTTAGATATTTCATTACATTTATTGATGATTTCTCAAGATTTGGCTGGGTCAATTTGTTGCGTGAGAAATCAGACTCTTTAAATGCTTTTAAAACTTTTAAAGCTGCCATTGAGTTGAAATATGGCGCACAAGTTAAGTGTGTAAGGTCTAATAGAGGTGGTGAATTTTATGAAAGGTATGATGAAACTGACAGGAATCCTGGTCCCTATGCAAAGTTTTTACAGGATTATGGTATTGAGGCATAGTATACTATGCCTGGCACTCCGCAACAAAACGGTGTCGCTGAAAGGCGAAATCGTACTCTCATGGAAATGGTTAGGTGCATGTTTAGCCATTCCACTCTTCCTGATTTTTTATGGGGAGAAACTTTGAAGATAGTAGCTTATATTTTAAATCATGTGCCCAGTAAATCAGTTCCAAGGACTCCGTATGAACTTATGACAGGGAGAAGGCCTACTCTGAAGCATTTTCATGTCTGGGGTTGTAAAGCAGAAGTCAGACTCTAATCCAGAAATGAAGAAGCTTGATCCTAAGACAATTAGCGGTTTCTTTGTAGGATATTGTGTTGGCTCCAGGGGTTCTAGATTTTATTGTCCTACACACACCACTAGAGTTGTTAAATCTGATCATGCTGTCTATTTCGAAGATGATTTAGAACATGTTGTAACTCAGGTGCCACGTATTGTTAGCATCAGAGAAGAACATGTCACTATTCCTGTACTAATTGCTTCCTTGCCCGAGTCTATGCCAACTATTATCACTCATGATGAGGGTATTGACCCTGTTGTTGATGCTGATATTGATCCACATGTTCACCATCATGTTCAGAATCCTAATATTGTTGAGCCTCAATTGAGGAGATTTGATCGTGTTCCTAGATCTACTGGATCTACTAGATTCAGGGATTATATTGTTTATTTGCAGGAATATGAGTATGCTTCTGTTGAGGATTCTGATCCCATTACTTTCCAAGAAGCCATTTCTAATTCTCATAGTTCACAATGGTAAGTGGCTATGGAGGATGAAATGGCTTCTATGAGAAAGAATGATGTTTGGAATTTGGTGGAATTGCTCGAAGGTTGCAAAACTGGTGGTTGTAAATGGGTCTTTAAGACCAAACGTGATGCTAGAGGAAAGATAGAGAGGTACAAAGCTAGACTTGTTGCTAAAGGGTACAACCAGAGGGAAGGCATAGACTATGAAGAGACGTTTTCTCCTGTCTCTACCAAAGACTCTTTTCGTATTGTGATGGCTTTGGTTGCTCATTTTGATCTAGAACTTCATCAGATGGATGTTAAGATAGCATTCTTGAATGGTGATCTATTTGAGGATGTCTATATAGACCAGCCTGATGGTTTCATTGAAAATGGTAAGGAACATATGGTTTGCAAATTGAAAAGATCCATTTATGGCTTGAAGCAAGCTTCTAGACAGTGGTACTTGAAGTTTGATCATATTGTAGGCTCTCTTGGTTTTAAGGAAAACACAGTTGATCAATGCATTTATCTGAAAAAGAGTGGGAGAAAATTTGTTATTCTTGTTCTCTATGTTGATGATATCCTTTTGGCTGGTAATGATGTGGGTCTTCTGAATGAGACCAAACAAATGCTTACAACTCATTTTGATATGAAGGATCTTGGTGATGCATCTTTTGTTTTGGGCATTGAGATTCACCGTGATAGATCTCGAGGTATTCTTGATTTGTCTCAACAAGGATACATTGATAAAATCCTGAACCGGTTCAATATGCAATTTTGTAAGCCCTGTGTTGCACCCATTCAAAAGGGTGAGAAACTTTCTAAAGCCCAGTGTCCTCAGATTGAAAATGAAATGGCAGATATGAAGAAAATTCCTTATTCTTCTATTGTTGGCACTCTTATGTATACTCAAGTTTGTACACGTTCTGATATTGCTTTTGTTGTTGGTGTACTTGGGAGATACTTGAGTAAACCTGGTGTGGCACATTGGCAGGCTGCAAAATGTGTTTTGAGGTATCTGAAAGGTACCAAAGATTATATGATTACATACAAGAGGTCAGATCATCTTGAGGTGACAGGTTATTGTGATTCTGATTATGGTGGTTGTCCAGATGATCATAAGTCCACATTAGGTTATGTATTCATGTTAGCTGGAGGAGCTATCTCTTAGAAGAGTGTCAAACAGACTCTTACTGCTACGTCAACCATGGAAGCAGAGTATATAGCTTGTTATGAGGCTATGCGTCAAGCAATGTGGTTAAAAAAACTTTATTACTGAGTTTGATCTTGTGGAGAGTATCTCTAGGCCTCTGACTATATATTGTGACAACTCTGCTGTGGTGAGCTTCTCTCTTAATAATAAAAGTTCGAAGTGAACAAAGCACTTTGAGACAAAGTTTATGTTTGTGAGAGAAAAGATCCAAGAGTTTAAAACTCGTGTCGAGCATATCCCTACTGAGCTTATGGTTACCGATCCCTTAACAAAAGGCATAACTGTTAAAACGTTTGTTAATCATGTAACCAGTATGGGTATAGTGAGGTCTTTTGATGTTCTAGATTAGTGGGAGTTTGTTTTATATTTTTATGACCTCTTATTTGTAATATTTCGAGACATTGAATAATATTTGAGACATTATTCAAACAATGGTTATTTGTTGCTATTATTATTGCCATGTCAAAATTGTTTTGTGCAGTTTAATTATTATAATTATTACTGTGCATGTATATATTGTGATGGCATATTGTGGAGACATTTTGGACCCGGTCTCAATTTTGTTAGTGTGATAAAATTTATTGTAACTTATATAGCATTTTGGGCGGATGCTTGAGGCATTTTGTTGGGAAATTGCACTTTGTTCACACTTTGGCATGCCGTTTTGTTGTGCTTTCCCATTTATCCATATTCCATTTTGTTGTTGGGTCACAAGATATAGGTATCTTGCAATGTATGATATCATTATTCCTTCGAGTATGATTCTCTGCATTGTCAAGATGCTTATAGTTCCATTTTGGACCTCTTTCATGGTAAATATTGGCTTATTTTGGCATCTCATTGTGGCCACATATTGTTGATTAATCTGGAATAATATGATGTTTTGATTTATGCTGTCCAAGTGGGAGAATGTTGGATATTTTATGTGTGTGTGGACTGGCATAAATCATTTTTGTTATAATATTAATTTGATTCCAGATTAGTTCGATGCCAAAATATTGAACCATGCTGTTTAGCCCATTTTTCAAATTACTTATTGTTATTGAGCTTATTTGTGACAACTTTATTTGATTAATGGATATGGTCTTGGTTATTATTATTGGGCTTAACTATAATGGGTAAGTTTGGCCCATTTTGTTATTAATCAGAGAGGCCCCTACTCCTAACCTCATTTAGAGTGCTGTTGCCCCATTGAGACAAAGATGCTTTGAAACTAAAGAGGTGATAGGAGGAGTTCTCTCTCTGTATTCTCTCTGTAGCTTGGTTCACTCTCTGATAGACAAAAGGAAGCACTCAATTATGGATTCATTAGTTTCTACTGCTCTAGGTAATTCTGACACCTAATTCTAATTATAGTATTTGTTTATCATTTGTCATATTAAGAATTAGATTAAAATTTTATCAATAGTCACCAAAGTGACCTGCTTGCGAGTTAATTATGGCTACATATCTGTTCGACTGAAGAACTGACTGGATGCATGGTAGTTGAAAGCTAATTAAGCTATGCTATAATATGCAGTGATACATTTCTTTTCAGAGATAATGTATAAAACCTAACTGGTGTGCTCAGTGGTAGTGAGGTCCTTGAGTAGAGCAATCAAAATAGACTAATTTAGTTCACTTAGGTTGATCCATCGCAGATTGAGATTCGCTTTCAATAAGACGGGTTTGCTCATTTTAGGTACGAGTCAAAAAAATCCCAACTCGACTTGACCCACCCAGGTTGGTGGCTTAAAAGTATTAATTAGCTCACCAATAATGAAAAAAATAAAGAAAAAACTTAAAAGCATAAAGAAAATATATCATAGTCATATCATAAAGAAAAGACATAATCAGATTCAAAAACACAACCACATTATATTATGGCCACATCTGTTGTCACAACCACAATCAAAGAAGATGGAAGCAAAATAAGAAGAAACTTCTGCGAGGATGATAGTGACTTCTAATTTTGCTTCAAGCTTCACGTGTGATGGTTTTGAAGTTTGAATCAACAATGACAAAGGTGGTTTGTTGTGGCTGACCTTGGTGTCGCACAAAGGATGTAGCTAGTACTTGGGACATGTTGACAACTTAGGAAGACAAAAATAGATTATTAGGGATGTGATGACTCATGAAGCCAGGATTGGGGATGGCAATGAACTTGCTGGAGGGGAAGAGATGAGGGGGTTGAGGTAGTAAATGGCAGTGACTTCTCAAAGTGAGAAAATGTACTCGAGTTTGAGAAGTGAAATGTGTTGTTAAGGTTTGGAGAATGAATGAATGGGAGAATGAGGTATATGTCTATAACCTGTGAAATATGAAGGAAAATAAGCCAAGCCAAAAATAGAAAAATATCATTTTCTTTTTGTTAAAAAAAAAATTCAGACTAACTTGACTCAACTCAACCCAAGCCAATATAATCGCGGTTTATGTGGGTTGGGTTAATTTGACCCAAAGGTTAAATGAGTTGCATCAAATTTAAGTAACCTAACTTAATATTTTAGTAGGTTAAATTAGGTTAGTTCGAGGGTTGTGACCTACTTCGATGGCGGGAGAAAATCCCTAATTAATGGACATGAAAAGGGGATAAAATATAAAAGAAGGAAAATTGAGATAGAGAATATCTAATAATTTGAAACCCAATATTCTTCTTAGATATTTCTAACTCTCATCAAATAAGGCGTCAATACGGGTATATATATAAAAGCAAATCACTATCTCTTTCACACTACCTGTTCTTCTAATCGACCGTGAGTGAGGGGCTAGATTCCAGCAATAACCCTTTTATGCAATATAAAAACCATGCACTATTTTGCCCCGTCCAACAGCAGCAACTATTCATAAGCATACTTGATCCAATCAATCAATGCCCACCTAGTGCTAACCAGCAGCTCACCATTTATCGACGCGGCACGACGTTTCTTATATTTTGGCATTAATTGCATACATAAAACATGGAACACCGATATATGCTCGACCCTCTATGCGGGGACCAATAGATGTCCTTCGGCAGAGAGCGGACACGCCGGTGGAGATCCATTATCTATTGCAAAATAATGCCTTACAGACAACCATATGGCTGCTAGCTAGCGAACTTAATTATTAAAGCAAATTAACAATTGTACTCGAGTAACAGTTAAACAATAACAAAGTTGTCTAGGCCGTAGGATTTTTTTTATGGTAGGAACTGGGAAAGTTACAAAAATATCCTAATAAGATGGGCTTGGTTTGTCAACTTATGAAGGCGGAGTGTGTTCTCGCTAGCAAATAAACTTTCAGGGGCATTTACTTTATTCCCAGGTGTGGTTTATTGGGAGCATAAAGGTTATCACTTATAACAGAAAGGCATATAAATCTTAAATTGCCTCGATAATCACCCATAATATATGAAATGAATATAGCGGTCAGGCTTTATACTTTTTATCACTCTCAACCCATGAATTATTAGTGAAAGCTGTTCGATTTTAGCATATAATTAGAGAGTGATGAGGGGTTCAGTCGATGTGCCGGGTGAGTGCCCGTTTTGTACCAATAATTGGCACTTCTAAGACTTAGTTTAATTCAGTTTAAGGCACCAATGATGAAACTGAATCTAGTGGCAGCCCATCTTTACACGTACGAAAATGAAGGCATGGGTTCTTGGAACAATGTTTGGGGTCCCCATTAAGAATCCCAATGTGTCTTCTTCAAATCGAGCACCTTGAGTGGATTCCAACTCCTCTTCAACCATTCATAAGATTCACAAAGTAGTGGGCTTCCCTTTCACACACCTAACCCTTTGAAAATAACCCATTAAACTAGAGATCAGATCTCTTACATTGTATAAAAGATTACTATTTTGAGATACCACTTTGATGATATTTGATTGACGTGGGTTCTGTCATATCTGGGTGCCCAATGGTTTTGTACAACATCTCTTTCTGAGCAATTTAAGGATCTCTTTAGGTTTAATATCCCGATTAAAAAAGCATGGGACTTTCAATTGTTAATTGTAAATTTGTAAGGGGTATTGGGAATTAGAAACAAAACCAATCCTCTGCCGTAACAAATGCTTCACTTAATTAGTTTATTATCTCAGATCTTCCCTTTATCTTTAGGAACTTTCTTAACTATATAATCATCATCATCAAATTAATAAACTACGCTCCAGAATTAGAGTTCCTGGCTCCCTGTGTTGGTGCCAGCCGTTCCAACTCTCATCTCAGTACCATTCAGGCATATTAAATTTATCCCTCGTGCTCATGTCTTTTTCCGAGTCTTAATCTGACAAAAGAGTGAAGATATCACTTAGCACAAGCCGGGAGGTACAGGAATGAGCAGGTTTATATAGTTAGAGTATATCTCCTTCAATTTTAATTCCCTCTGTTTAATAACAACATACTTGGCTAAGTTCACAGCACCTTGACATATGGATTCGGATTGTGGGCAATAATGGAAGTGTATTCGAGGGCTTTATGACTAAATGATGGGTAGAGCATATATAGGGTTAACCCTTTAACATTGTCAGTTGTCTTATTAGCTAGTTTTAGTGATGCAATGCATAATTCGGGCTAAGGAAAAAGTAGCCTAGCAAACAGAAACATGGATAGTGATAATCAAAGGAGGAGCCATCAGAGTTTCCAGCTTGACACAGCATCTATGCTCTCACCTAAAGTTTGAAGTTATGCCCTTTTGAACAATTATTACTTGGTGATTGAGAAAGACGTAAGCCAAAGCATGAATTACAAAGCTTTCTGTGTAGAACACAATCAATGTGAATTTATTTGTCTCACTTGGACCTTTTTTTTTTTCTTTTTTTTTTCGGTTGTGTGCGAGTCACACTTGGATTTATTAGGCTAGCTGTTACAATATACGACACCTGACTCATGATTATAAGGATATGCATGTGAAACTCATGGACTTTTTTTCTGTCATTGAGCAATGCAACCAACCGTACGAGTGCTAATTAAAGTAGAAATAGCCCAAATATTTAACAAATGAACGAAAAGTTTATATTGATTCCGAAGTTTAAGTGTCTCCAAGTTCACTAGTCACCCACCTTCCGTACGAGCTGAAAAGATAAGTCCAAAAATTATCGAAGTTCCCACGTTTCTTAAGGATAAATCCAAATGTCTATCAATACAATACTAACATGTGTGCAGTCCTTAAGCTGTGAGTTCCGTTTAACGCGGGTGAGATGGGGTATATATCTTTTCAGATAAGCATAAGACACTTCTCATTCACTATTAATAATACTATGATTGTATTGTGTTACTAAGCACGAAATTATGTAAACCGTTCTTATTTATTATTTTTTATACATTAATAATTACCAATATCATAAATAGTATTAAATCTTACAATTTAATGTTTATATATATGAGTTTAATTAGAGTGCACTAACAGTATAAAATTTTTTTACACTATCATTTAATCAAAACATTCCATTTGTATGACCATTCAAGTAGTGGATAATTATGTCAAAGACTTTTACTGATGTGGTAATATATGATTGGATGTCTGTGTAAAAGTTTTTTACACTGACAGTGTATTCAAATTAAATCATATATATATATATATATATATGAAGATGATGAAGTTATACCAGTGTAAGTCAAACTCACTTCTTACACCACTGAATAACTCTTTATTGAAATTTTTTTCAACAAAACTAACCATTGGATTAAAAGTTCATATATTATAGATTACATATATAAAATTTCACATTAATTCGAAATTGTTTAATATACATTTTATACACATCTAAATTAACATAATAAATGCTTCTTAAATATATATGAAAAAAAACTATATGATCACATCCTTAATGATATTCAATTTTTTTAAAATTTGGCACAAATGATCAACATAATATGTAGTTATAATACAGCAGTTGAATTAATAAGAACTATATTCTATAAAAAGTTATTGAATATGTAAGTGTGCCAATTCTTGCACCGATATCAATAAGTAACAGTATACTACAGGGTGCACATAAGAATCTTAACAATTATTATATGATACTCTCTCTATTTTAGAATATTTGTCCAATTTTGATATTTTAGGATTTTAGAATATTTATCTATTTTTAATATCAAGATAATATTAATTTTCAATTATATTCTTAATTTAATTATCATCCATTGCATTGTAATCAGAATTAAGAATGTGTTTGACTAATTCACTATTATTTATATAAAAAAATAATTATAATATTAATTATATTAATAGAAGTATATTTTTTTTAATAGAAATAATTTTTTCCATTTATATAATTTTATATTATTACTAAAAAAAATTTAATTTATATATTTATTAATTTTATACAAATATTCTAAAATAGAGAAAGTGGATCTCTACTCTACATATGGCTCCGATTATGGAAATAAGGTTAGATACGCTAAATTCAAGGTTTCACATGGCTCTGGTATCTTTATTTTTATTTTTTTTTAGCAGCCTTCACTTAATTGGATGACAAACTGAATAAGCAGGAGTTCCCGAGAACACTGACATCAGTAACTTTCTTGACTCTCGAGTTTACATGATGCCATACGTAGTTGGTCATTGACCCATATTAACAATCCCCAATTTGTGGCACAATCGAGGCCCAAATAATACTAGTTGTATAAGTGACTGAACAATTAATATAACCATAACGTTATAGGGAAATTTTGCTCTTTCTTTATTGAGGTTCGTAAAGTTCTGGTGTTAATTACTACATTGCTTAAACAATTAAAAGAGTTATGTTATATAAATATAACAAATCGTGGGTGGACATATATCAATCATACCATTAAAAAGTATTTTTTGTTATTTTTAAACATTTGTTTTAAATTGTCATTGATTCCATCCCGCAGCTTTTACAGATATGTCAATGCAAAGGAATGTATAATCATTATTTCTCCAATTAAAATATTGACTTCAATTATCCATTCTCTCTTAATTGAATTAAATTTGTGTCTGATATGAGTGGAAACAAGAAGACTGAAAAAGAGATACTCCATAAAAATTGATAATTTATGAATACATAAAGTCTGTCTTTTATAACCTTTCAGCCAACAAATTCTAGTTAGAACCGTAGAAGGAAAGGCGGATTTAAGTTCCTTTTAGTTAATGTCTTTTTCAACTGCTTCTAGAGCTGAGATACTCGATGAAGCAAACCTAACACAAGTATGTCCTTGTTTTTTTTTTTTTTTATAAATTTAGATCATTATTATTTTATAAGATCTTTTTTAAGTTGGACAAAACGTGGAAAGCTACTTCATTAAATATCCTCAAATAACTCATTTTGTATTTCTGATTGTCTAAATCAGCTTTTCAAGTTGCAGTTTGTAATTATCATTTTCAGTATCAATTAGCCACATGTACGATAAGTACAATTCAGAGCAACGAGGTTGACGCCTCATTAGCAACAGCGGCATAAGACATCTGTCTTTCACTGTCCGCATGCGCATGCAAACGTGCGAAGGAATATAGCCATTTGGACTTTGTCCTTCAAAATTTAAATTATGGAAAAATACTATATTCCAATTTTCAACAAGAAAGAGATACAATTCGATACACCCCTTCATCAAATTCTGAGGTGGTGTCAATTCCATGAATAGATCATCTACAATTAATCTACATCTCTATACACTTGCGGAGTCACGGCATTTGATTTTTTCCACTCCACTAGACGCCGCAAAAATTGCTCAACCTGTATGTAAGCATAAAGACATTGTTTATGTATTGCTCAGATTCACAATTCATACATACAATACAAGAATACAAGATTCATGCTTGAATTAGACACTGCCAAACATTTACAAGATAATCATATGTTGGACTTGCCTCTGATGGATCTTTCAAGGTGAAGGAAGCGTCTGTGTCTTTTGGAACTCTAGAAACAAGGATCCCAATCCCTTGACCCCTGCTGCGCAAAACCTGATGATTATATTACATCCATAGTGTAAAAAAGTCAGTTAAACTTTACAACTGAAATGTATAAATAGCAATATATATGCTTTTAACTAGATTGGTGCCTGCCGGCATTTGTTACCTTAAAAGCATCCTCGTCAGTTCGATCATCACCAATATAGATTGGAAATACGTCATTAGAATTCTCATATCCTATAAATTAGTAAAAATGTGACAGTTAATTAGGACTTATATATATGGCTCATAACATAATACGTGCTGACTCTCAAAGCAATGCTATGTCTGCATGTAACATATTACTCACCTAGCGATTCTAACAAAAATTCAAGAGCCCTGCCCTTGTCCCATTTGATGGTTGGGCGAATCTCTAGCACTTTTCTCCCTTGGGTTAGCTTAAGTTTTGGGTACTCATTAAGCACCAATCTAACTTGCTCCGCCAATGCAGCCCAACACTAAGAAAAACAGAGCGGGGTGAATATGGTTAGATATAATTAAATGGTGTTTAATTACCAAACCATAAATGTTTTTTGGTTTTGGCGTGTACGTGTGGGTTAGGTGATTTCACTAATTCAGCATAATTAAATATTATGTTGACTAGTACCTTTT
The DNA here is from genome assembly GCA_031439585.1 of Pterocarpus macrocarpus. Lineage (NCBI taxonomy): Eukaryota > Viridiplantae > Streptophyta > Magnoliopsida > Fabales > Fabaceae > Pterocarpus > Pterocarpus macrocarpus. The sequence continues at coordinate 11,842,184 of CM062519.1, forward strand.
CGTCAACACAGCGGAAGTGCACGGACAAGCAGAACTTGTTGTTCTCTACCTTAGCCCCTGGGACAGACTTTGTTTTTTCTAACAGGATCTTGTACACCTGAAAAATTTTGTTTTTGATAACGACACAGTTAATATCGTATGTGTTGTCAAATGCCAATTTGAGTCTTAAAAAAAGAAAAAGAAAAAGAGAAACGAACCTCTTCGATCATGGGCAGGAATTTACTTGCAGGTTGGCAGAGCACTGCTTTATCATTTCCCTGAAACAAAGCAACAAATCACGAAGCTAAGCAGAAAGAACATAAGGATAAAATATTCAACGCATTAATTAATTGGTTACAGAAGCTCTCTCACTTTCTTTTTTGTTGGCCCCTTGATGTCCATGCCATGGCTGCCAGCGTAGTATACTTCCGCCAATTTCACAAAGTTATATACCTGAAAAATCAAAAATAAAAACAAATCAGAAATTAAGAGCCTCAATTTATTATGAAGGGCAAGGAAAAAAAAAAAAAACCATTTATCATAATAAAGAATCACTTCTAAGTTATTTTTACATTTTGTTGTGCTTTGAAGAAAATGTACCTTGTCTCTGCACCTTCCGGTCACGATGGCCGTGGGAAAATGCCTTGCTATGTCCTTTAGCGTCGCTCTCATCTGATATGAGAACACAGAGAGAAAAAAGTCAATCACAAATATAAGCCCTACATGTTCTATGGATACATGAATCAAACCGAGTAAAAAGAGAAACACTAGATAAGAGATAACAAAAGTAAAACCTTTCTGGTCATGAATGCTTTATCTGGATCCGCAACAATTCGTGAGAGAGTCCCATCGTAGTCAAGAAAGGTTACAATCTGCTTTCCTTTCATGTTGTATATTATCTGATCAAACATGTTCAGCGCCGAAGGATGATAAAGCTGCAAACAGTTGAGAAAATGGAACAGAGTCAGGTCAGCATATATATATATATATATATATAACAATGATGACATCAATCAAAAAAAGGTTGAGAAAAAAGTCTCTTTATGCTTACAATCCAAGAACATTTTTCTTGGTTATCCGAAGCAGTTAAGTTAGATTTGACACGAGTTGGAGAAGAGGCTCTCATTGAATCAATCCAGGTGTTAACTTTGACTCCTCCTTTCCCAGTACCCTCATCATCTTCAAACCCCAGCCTTTTCATCGTAAGTTTTCTGTGGGAAAGGCTCAGAAACTCACCAAGCACGCCGGCCATGGATTCCCGCACTGCTGCATTTGGCAACAGTGGGGAGTTTGACATCGATGCTGCTAATGCAATAAGCATGACATCAGGTCCCACCACATTCTGGTTCGTCATATCCTATCTAAATATCTTCCTTTCAAAGCTCAAAGGGCTTGTGATAATAATAACCAACACAAAAGCTAAAGTTCAGTAGCTGAAGGAATTTCTGGAAGAAGCAGTGGAGAGAAGAAGGTAGCAAGAGTAGAGAGCAGGTGTGGCGATTGTGGTACGTGGCTTCTGCCCCTGCTCGATAAGGGCTTTATAGGAAAAGAAAAAGTCTCCCCCCAAAAAAAAAAAGAAAAGAAAAGAAAAGAATCACACTAACTCACTCGGTTCTTAGTGTTACACTGGTGTCGGCCCAAGTCACAAACCGGGGAGGGGGCGTCTGGTCAATTCATAAACTTAGGTTTCACGGCACAAACCGACGAAACAACCCCTTCTTTTCCTGGCACTTGTACTTTTCCACAACTGTACTAAATAGGCAAATGAACGGGCCACACCATGACCCCACAGCTGCTTCCTACCTCCTTTTATTTTTTATTTTCTTTTTCTGCTGTAAAGTATACGCAATCATCACGAACCTTTACCATAATGGTTATGTAATTTCACAGCGTTTACCACTAATTTGATTTGTTCTATCAAGTTAAAAGGACACCTTTGCTCTTAATTGTTTTATTAGAAGACCTTCTTAGGTACATGGGATTTACCTGAGTTAAGTTAAATCAATTATACAGATAATAATATGATGTACACAGTAAATTTAACAAAATTATCACGGTTTTAGCTTTGAGTCTTTTGGCTGGAGGAGCAGTTGTGTGGTGAAACAGAAAGCGAGTTTTCTAATGGCACTATGTTGGTGCATGCACTAGCTAGCTTAAGGAAAGAGAAGGACCACTTAATTTACCCACTCTAATAACTTTTATGGTCTTGAGCTTCATGAGGTGAGAATTCACAGCCAACGAATCATTTGCATATGAATCTTGCCAACCATAGCATGCATGTTGACATAGGTAACTCTTATATGGTAATATAATTTGCTTCTATATTTACATTTTACATTAAGAAATATTCTGAGGGGAAAATGTGAACTTAGCTCGTGCAAACAACTATACATAACACCCAGTTACGAAATTGAGGGAGCAACGATGTCAAGGAATCAGTTTATATATAGGAGCTTAATATTTTGCTTGTGCAATCTTTAGCAAGGACTTTGAAGAGCAATATCTTTTCCTGAATTTGCCAAATTTTTCAAAGGAGACAAGGCCGTAATCATGATGCTTAACTTTCCTTTAAGGCATTTATTCATTTCTCACTTTTTCACCCTTACCTTGATTTCACAAAATTGACCTTTCTAACCCCCTTATGAACACATTTAAAATTAAACTTACATATTCAAATAAATTATCATTTTTGTCCCTCCAAATGGTAGTCGACTACAAATTCATCCTTATTATTTGGAATCCCCTCCCAAAATCCTAAAGTTGGTACAAATCGATCAAATTTTTTCCTAGATATTAGTCAAATTAATCTCTCTAACTTTTTGTAACTTCAAGGATCTTAAAGAGGTTGTCAAATAATAAGAATAAATTTATAGTCGACTATCATTTTCAAGGACTAATTTGATGGTTTTACTCTCCTTATTCTTTATTTTCTCTATAACCACATTCTTAATTTCAATTTTTCTTAGATAACTCTTTGATATAGAATATTACAATGAGAAATGATTTGTAAACATATTATTTAGAAACCACTTTGGACACTTGATGATTGACATGTAAATAATTGAGAATTTCAATTATATTTTCTATAAATGTGATTAGGTAATTAATAATTGATAAAAAAAAATGTTTTCAATGGATTCACCGATAAAATAATTAAAATTCTCAATTATTAATAGATAATTTTTCATATTTTTTTCAATGCATATTCACCACTAACATAAGTGAAATTATCATATATTTATACATGTTTAGATATCAAAATACGTGTCCACAAAAGTTATGTTTAAATAAGACTATAATATATTACAATTTAGAGTATTAGTACTAAGAAACATAATCTTAGCCTGAGCTATCAACCAATGATAGATGAACCCTTTAATCGCCCCTTGTATAGTTTCACTGAAACACAAACAAGCAGCACAAACCTAACATTTCTAATTATAGTAAACTTCAAAACCAGCGGCATAAATACTTTTCTTTTCTTCTTTCCATTCTTTATTTTCTTTAACTCTCTCTCCTCGTCTTTCTTCAATTATGTTATTGATAAGTGGTTATAAAAAGCAATATACTACACATAAAGTAGGCCACCCCCTTTTCAGTTTAATGCCATGTCATTGTTTTAATTTTGGCAACCCCTAAAATCGTAAAGTTAATGGCTTCACAAGAAGGTTGCATACGTATCTAAAATATCTAATACGTGTCATACAAGCATATAATTAATGGCGAATTTTTATATGCTATGTGAGTAAGACATTTTTCTTGTTCTGAATTATTTATAATTTGTCAAATCAGTCTTGCGAGTGGTTAAAAAATAAGGTAGTAGGTAGCGAAGGGTAAAAGGATGGTTCACAAAGCTTATTTTGACAAATTTTAAATGGATCTAAACAAAAGAAATGTCTAAATCTCATAACACCTAAGAATTTTTATAATTAATTTATGTTTAATGCAATTTGTGAAAAAAAAATTCTTTTTCTGCACGACTAATTGATGACATGTAAAATTATGTCTTTCTTTAGTGTTTACATTTTTCTTTCTATGAAATTTTCACTTTTAATCTTGTCCTTAGACTTCTCATATTTTATTAATTAAATATAAATTTATTGCATAAAATAATTATATTAATAAGAGGTCGATGGATATTTTTTTCTTTTTTGACTGGAAAGGTAGATAGATATTGAGCTACATGTAACATAATAAACAATATATTATATTTTTATTAATACTTTATAACATTAATTAAGGTCTATGAAACATAGCGTAAATAATTGTCACTTAGATTATAATAGTTTTGAACCTGGTTAGGTGTAAACGTATTAATAGTGAAGTATACGCTATACTGCTGGTACAGTGAATCTGTCGTCATACATTTGATTCAAACGGCGTGATGCAAACAGCATTTTTTTCCCATGCCGAAAATGGAAATCCGAAATCTGTCGGAGTAGCCGAATGCATCTGAAAATCTTGAGAAAGTTCCTTGATTTTAAAGCCAGAGAAGAGAACGTTTCTTGCTAATTCATCTGTGACCTGTTACAGGTTCGATGTTATTTTTCAATGTCCATGTTGATATAGTAGGCAAAGGGAGATTTAATTGAAGTTTTCTGTGGTGACAAGAGTCATCTCCCCCCTTCCTCGTCATAGTCACAAACCTCTCTTTTTTTCAAAATAAATAAATAAATTGATTGGTCTCCCACATATATACTCATATGATCATTACAATATCTAGACCTAACAATTCCTAACTATTCTACTTTGTCAAAAGTCTCGGAAATAAAGTTTAGGAATAAATTGACGGACAATTCTTTTGCTATATTTCCTTCGCGAATTTCAGCATCCTACCATTTTATGCTTCAGTTGTCCCCCCCCCCCCCTCCTCTTAATTTTTAAGATATTGTTACTATCAGAAATATTAAAAGAAGTTAAAAATTTTCTTTTCTACTACTCTCCGGTCAACTTTTAATTCTTCACATGTCTAAAACTTTTCGGTATATAAAATTCAAGCATTATTCTGTTCCCCTCTTACTGCAAATTCAAGTGGTTTGTATGGCTCGAGTTAAAAAAATTTAAAAAGTCAAACACTTTTGGTCTTGCTCATTCTTTTTTTTTTAACATAAGATTAGGAATTATTTTTAGGAAATATTTTTTGTGGAAAGGAAATGGAAGTTGAATTCAGAAAATCAAATGAAATAGCTCTTTCTTGTTCTTTCAAGAGTTACAACTTACATTCAAAACCGGTGACCATGGAGATTCTTTCCAAGCTAACTGCCATGTAGAAGGAGGCCGATTAAATTAATTTAAAGATTTCAACAGTGTTGCTGTCTTTTTTTATGATGATTATTATTTTCTTATAAAAATGAAGTAAGGGATTGTCAAAAGGAGTTAGGCATGCAGCACGCTAAAAAACAATTTTAGATCCCAAGGAAAAAAATGGAGAAGGGGTTAATGTTATTGTTAATTATTACTCCCTTTATTTTAATATATCTACCAGTTTAACTAAAATATTATATTAATTTAAGAATGTATCATTTTGATTAAATTGATAAATATATCAAAACAAAGAAAATATTACTGAACCTGATTCATTCTTGAAGTGGGTTTTAAGTTTCCATTTGCATGAAGTCTTGAGGGAACATAATAGGTTAGCATTCAATGTGAAAACAAAATTTAAGTGGACCAAACTGCCATAACAGTTGAGGACTTTGGAGCCTCTTTTGAATCAAACGTTTGTCGCAGTTATTGAAGTATAAGAAAAAGTCAAATAATCTGACTAAGCAAAGTTTCTACGATGCTCCCAATGGAAAACAAAGGATACAAATTTGCTCTCAACGGTCCAGAAACGACAAAGATATTTTAGCAACTGGTGTGCTTTTCGCTGGTACGTGACTGCTTTCTTATGTGTAAATTTTCCAGCTGTTCCCCTCCCTGCCTTTAATTTCCGCACATCAATTTTCGCGGAAAATAAAAAGCATTGAAGGGAAAATGACATGGATCTTGATTTGATTGATCCGTGTGGGACCTGTAAAGGGGTAGATTGTAGTGATACGGCCACGTGTGTCCATCGTGTCCACAATGCAATTGAGCTACTTTTAGTTAACTTATTCTATTGGGTAGCAACTAGGTCTGAGGATCTTTAACCTTCACCTTAGCATGCCATATCTTGTGTCTTTTATTTAGGTACAAGACGGGATGTTTAAGTTAAACAGATTATCTTATCTTAAATTTCATAGACACGTTACAATCGAGTTCTTTTTTTTAAGCTATCCAACGAACTCAAGTAAATAAATAACACGATATCATTAGGTTGTAACCTAAGTATCACTTCACTTGATTCTTGTATTAAGAGAGAGTTGTAGTTCTGTTCTTAATTATTATAGGAAGTCTTGGAATAATTTGTGTGCATTATTTAATTGTCAACAGGAAAGAACTCTTATTAAGGTTAGCCACTTGACATTATATGAAGAACTCTTTTAATTGGTTAAGGTTAGCCACTTGACAATATAAGGTTTGCCACTCGACAAGTTGTCAAATGACATCTTATCCCTCTGATGCTTTTAATAAGATAGAAGGATGAGAACATACTACTTTTTTTTCCCTCAGTAATTCTTGTATAAAATAAAATCACAAGTGGAATGTTATTAATTATTTGGTCATTCGAGGACGTGTGATGGTGGTGCTCTATAGGGGGGGAAAATTAAGTAACAGCTCATAGATGTGTTCCGTAGGTATATATTAGAAACCTAACCTCGTATTATTGTTGTTAATATTTTTTGAGGTAGAGACCCAGCTTTATATTTTATATCATACATATATGAAAAACTAACCAGTACCCGGTGTAACTCAAATCAAAACAATCTTTTTGTCAAAAGATAGATTTATTTATATCATAAGGATTTTGAATTACTTCTAAACCCATTCAAAATTTTAACACTTCTAATCCCTCATAAAACATGTAGTACTTAATTATTTGTAATTATATAACTCAAATTAATACAACAAGCAATAGCTCAATCAGATAAGGAACTAGTTTTAATGTTACAATTTTTTTTTTTATTAAACCATGAATATTTGGAGTTTATTATTGGATTCTAACTGATCTAACTCGAATTAAATTAACTCATTATGAAGGACAAAACTCTCATAACACTAATTTTTTACATTCATAAGATTCAAGCCATAAACCTTACTTAAAGGACACAGGTGTCAAACAAGTGAAGCAACCAGTGTTAATTAATTGTAATAATGTTTTTGTTTTTTTTGGCTAAAAGGTTCCAAACTCTAAACATAGTAATTTTATATTTATTCTTCTTTGATAGATATTTTAGGCATATTTTGTTGAATACATAATATATTGTAACTAATTAAATATGAATTTAATTTTAATATATTGTAAATATAAAATTTACGCTATCATTTAATTCTATATTATTACATCTTCAAAGTTTTTGACTTTTAGAATACTTACTTTAAAGTTGTAAAAAATAAATAATATATGACCAGTTGCTAATATAAATAATCTTATACTAGTAGTTTACTAAAATTCAAACTCTTAAAACATGTGAAGAGAAATTAAGAAATGCAATGAATAACGGAGAGAATGCATTTGCAATTAACAAGGTGTGTACTTTGTATTTACAAAATCCTTTCTTGGATTCCAATATATGTCCTAACTTCTGAGTCATAGTTTTTGAATGCAACTTTTCCCTTTTTGGCTGCCAATCTAACACGAAGGGTGGCATCAATAGACCGTAGTGTCTTTTGAATTTTATACCTGAGATGCTATAATGCATGAACCTCTTTGGGTCAAAAATAGAATCCAATGCCCTTCAAAATATCCAGTGAGGGAAGAACATTATGTAGTATCTTTCAAAATAACGACAGAGGTTCCTTGCTTAAATGATAGAATAAATTTCAATTGGGCTTCGGTCTTGGTCGTGCTACTCTTCGAGCATAAAGCTTCTCTGTTTTCTTTCTTTTCTTGGTTTAAGCTAAAAGCTCAAGTTTCATTGAATTTTTTTTTTTCACCAAATACCAATTTTCTTTACTCTTTTCCTTCTAGAAGACATTGCGCACGGCAAGTATTGTTCCTGATGGTGATGACTAAAGAACACCAACAGCTGGTTCAATTTTTACGATAAAACAGCGAATAATTGAATATTTTGTACATGTACTGAAGAATTTTAAGAAATACAAATATTAAGCAATCCCATTATGGAATGTGAGTTGTTCGTATTCAATTAACAGAAATAATGCATTATAAATTTTGGCTATATGATAATTTTGAGATAGTTATTATGAGTCAAATAGTTTTAATGATATGATAATATATGACTAATGAATAATTGTGTAAAATTTCTTTACACTTATAGTGCATCAAAATTAAATTTTAATTATAAATCTTGCAATATCTTTACATGATAAACTAAAAAGAAATAATGCAAGGAAAAATAATCCGTGAGCATTTTGATATAGGAACTATGGTTTGTTAAAGGACCCTATTACATTATTGAATCTAAAAAAATACTCCTTCTATTTTAATCTGTCTGTCCATTTGGACAAATATATTAAAACGAAAAAAGTATTGGACAACCATAATTTTATCGTCAGAACTTTTGTAAATTGATATAACGTTATTTCTAACCTTTGAATGAATGGATGGTTTTTACTTATTTGATTTATCGAATTACCCTTCTTGAATCTTAACAGATTATGGTCACAATTCTAACAAGTAATTTTAACAAAGTAATATTACTCTTTAATCAGTATAATCGACTCCATAAGACAAACTAGATTGTTAGTATTGTTCTAAAGTTTTGACCTGCCAGCATCATTAATTAATTAATTGTCTTGAAATGCAAATGAGCTTGTTTTCAAATTCGTTGGTGACTCCCTTCCATTGTCTTGGAACTCCCTTCCATTCTACAGGTGAAATGAAAGAAAAAGATCGAACTATTTTTATATTGAAATTCATTAAATATCTATTTATTTAGGATTAACACAAATATAAAAAATTCATTAAATAATTTTAACAATATTAAAAATTAAACTAATTTTACAAAACTATCTTTACATTGAAGTTTAAACTTTGTTCATGTTTTTACTAATTATATTAATAAACATAATTAATATAGGGATAAAATTAAAAAAAAAATTATTAATAACTTCTTGATATTTGAAATAGATAGATAATTTAAAACCTGAAAAATCTTAGATAGACAAATATACTGAAGCAAAGGAAGTATCATTTAATAAAAAAAAAAAAATTATCTGGAGAAATCTATAATTCATCCCTTAACTAAGGGGCAAAGAAATTCATTTATCCTAGTTAAGAGCGTCCAACAAACAATACTGTAAGGAGAAATATGAGTAACGTGAAAAAAAAAAAAAAAAAACCAAAGAAGACCTATGAAGTAGAGATCCCACATAAGATCAAGAAATACGGTATAGATATGAAAAAAATGATATATAGCTCTTGAAAATTATATTATGAAATATTGTTATAATACAACCAATAAAAGTAACATATAATTAATTAAAAAAATCAATTTGATTTTTTTTGGGGGTACACAAACATAAATTTGAATTTGAAAATGAAATAATAATTTTAAATTAATATGAGTCATTAATATAATAAAATAATATTAATTATTTAACTATTATATTATATTCATTCATATTGATATAAAAATTCGAGAAATAAAAGTAAAAATTGTAAGGTACAACAAGAGTATCTAAAATTATGCATAAAGTTTGCGACACAAGTATAACGAATATTTTAAAGTGTTCTACTTAACTCTCATCACCCTGTAATTATTTTTAACTTTGGCTTTGTTGGAAATGAAAAGTGAAAATATATATTAAACTAGCGATTAATTGGGATGTACTGATAGTGAGAAATTATAGCAAATTTCTCATTGTAATGGGTAATTATTTATATAAGTTGGCACTTTCTAGCATTTCTATTGACTAATAATATAAAACTATTTTATATTATCAATGCATGTAAATTAAATTTATTGAACTATATAGGTCTATATATACATGTATATGACTATATGAGTAAAAAGTAAGCCTAGCTAGCTCATGCTTCACTAGCTAAATAACATTCGTATAAGTTAGACAAAATTTTGATACTATTAAATAATTTTTTATTGAATAATTTTTTTACAAGACTGGCCGTTAGATTGAGACATAATAAAAGAGGTAAATATCTACTTTTTTTTTTTTTCTCTTCACATGTACTACTTTTGACAATAATTCTCTTTCTAAATGGAAAAATAAAATAACTTTCAACTTTATTTCAATTTAAATTAATAAAAATATGATTTGAGTGAAAGCCAAAACAAAAGATTGACAATAAGTAAGGAAAATCCAATAATTTATAAATCAATTATTCCAATTCAATTTATTGATTGAACAAATTGGTAATTGACCAAAGAAAAAACAAAGATATGAATGCAAAAAATATTTACCTTTTTTTTCAACGAGGCGTGTATTAATTTTTTAATAAACATTGTAGAGAGGTTCGTGTTATCTTGCTTTCTACCTGAAAGGAATTGGGATCCCAGAATAAAGTGAGCTGTATTTAATGATTAGTAAATTAATTTTTAACAAGTTATGTATGAATGAATTCTTTTATCAATTAATCCAAAATTAAATATCAAACTTAAGAGAAAATAACTATTATGAGGGCTTTTTAATATTAATAATGAAAGTGCTCAAAGAATTAATTTCATAACAATGCGTATAAAAATATTATAATGGAAAAACAAAATGTAATTAGATACACAACACTTTATATGAAGGCTTATACGTAAAATAAATAACAAAATAGGGCATTTTCCCTCACCTTTATATATGCGTGGTTCTGTCCGTAGATTTTGTGTGCTAGGAGAATACAGCATGTGTGATGTCCTCTTTTATAATTCAAGTTACAACATGAAATAAAATAAAACTACTAGCAGTAGCAGATGAATAGTTTAATAAAAATGAGTTTTTTTTTTTTTTTTGACATGGAGATTTGCTGCTTAAAGGAAATATTCGTATTTGTTATTTAATATTTTATGTATGATAACACAGATATGTTATGCATATCCATCATGCAAGCCCTTCAAGTTGCCTCCTTGGACCAAACCATGGCTGCTAGGCTCTAAAGTAGTGGTGCGGTCACCGTACCTCAGCCCTTCAAAAAGGTTCACTCTCTCTCATTCTCAAAGCAGATTTTTCCCAAAATGGAAAGGGCACATATCATAATTTCATAAATGGTAATCAAACTAACTGAAAAAACCGCCAGCCACCATTGAGAGAACTGAAAGAGAGGCCTTCAGTTTATCACATAAATAAGAGTAGTAAAAATGGGTCCCCATTAAGGAAGGAAAACCCAGTTGCAGCTGGGCTTGGGTCCCTTGATGCCTTTTTGTGATGTGACTTGCCACCCACAATGCCTGGGCAATGATTCATCCCGGGCCCACAAATCGTGGCTTAAGGGTTAGTGCTAAGCCCACTTATGCCCACCACGCCCCACTCATCTTTATTTACCCCCTCTTCCCCACCACCTCCTTTCTTGCCTCTACAACGCTAAAGCATCTACCTCATTTCTAATATGCATTTCACGCATATCCACTCTAACCTCAGCTTTTTTAGAATTTTTTTGGCTTTTGTTTTTATATCCTATCATGCTAAGTGGGCCAAGGGAATGGAATTCACTTGGCAAAGATTAAAAGTTGGAATGTTGCTATTGTGCGTTTGGAGCAACTAGGGTGCATTTTAAAGATCTTGTGGTGTTTTTGGCAATCCCAAACAAAAATGGTACAAGTTTTTAAGCTCTTATTGATGTTTTTTCACCTCATATCTTCTGCTTGAATATGCAAAGATTAGGTGCCCAAAATCTTATTAGGCACGCATAGGAGATTTAACGCCTCAATGAGTGGCACCAATAAGTTTGTCAAAGAAGATTTGGAATTGGATGATAAGAGTGCACTTTATGCATATAGTCATGGCTCTAAGTTACTAATCGTATAAAAATATGATCGATCCACTAGATAAATCTCAGTTGCTTCCATCTGTTGAAAATTTTTATTCAAAAGAATACAGTTAAATGTACTTAGTGAAGCGAATAGGAACATTCTACGAACAAAATTATTGTTATAATCTAATTTATCCCGTGAAGTTATGATAAGATAATGAATAAAAAGGATAGTCCTTTGAATCTTTGTCAATATCTTACACAGGTTTCCCTCTGCTGTTTGTTTTTATCATTAGTGCCTAGAGCACTAGCTAGAATGGTCTAAAGTATAATTGATTGTCCTACAGTGCTACCCCATCAAAAACACATTAGATTTTATAAAGTAACACAAATTTAATTTACAATTTTATAGCTTTTTAGTTCATGAGCATTTTTAGAGACGGGATCTAAACCATTATAACATGTTTTATTTTTTGTTTGTAAAGCTTCAAACTGTGATTTAAATAGAAATTATTATCTCATAGCTTTTAATCAAACCATGATTTAGAAGTTACAAACGGAACTCAAAACAAGCACTTAATCTGGCTACTTATGAACCAATGCCTTCCTCTGCGCTTCAGTGGCCGTGATCCAGAGTATCGCACCTTACATAACAGGTTTTGTTTTCAAGGGAGACTTTACAGATAAACAACAGTTCAATAAAGATTAAGGGACAAAAAGGAGTTACTACATAATCGAAACGGCAGTGCAGTGTAAGTGGCCCCTTGCACGACATAAGAGAGCGAACTTTTGAAGTAATGGAATTCTTCTTTATTAATAATGTTACACAGTCAGAATTTGTGTCAAAATTATACATTAACAAAGTAAAAAAATGAAAATTGTGTGCAAAAAAACAATATGAAGTGCCTGTCCACTTCTATAGCATATCAATTACCATAGTAAGAGTATGGTCTGAATACACATTTACAAAAAAATATAAACAAATAAAATAAAGTAAAAAAATAAAATAAGAGTTTAATTTTGATGTACAGATAGTATAAATATTTTTTTTATACTATCATCTAATTATATATTACCATATCAATAAATATGTTTGACTTTAATATCCACTACTTTAAAAGTTATGTATATAAAAAATATAATTGAATGATAGTACCTAAAATAAAGCAACCTCTGGGCCAAAAATAATAACACAAATTAGAAAGGCATAGTTACCGACCCACTCCCACGCCCCGTCCAAATGGAAAAGCAAGAAAAAAGAAAATAAGGGGACGTGCATTGCTTGCATAGAATCCGAGTCAAAATAATGCGCATCTATCATGTATGCCAAGGAACCCCGAGGCACAGAATCTAAAAGAAAAATGAGAGTGGCATTTTCGATGATCGTAGTTTGATGGACTATAGTTCTCAAGAATCGTGCTGCATGCCCTGTTGCGGAATTTGAAACCCGTCCCCCACAGCCACAATATAAAGTTATAACCGTGATTGGCTTTGCACTAAGATTTTCAATATGATTTGATTGAACATACACTCCAAGCACCCACATTCGACGAGACTGGATCTTTGCTAACAGCCTAACAAGTTATGATTCCAATAGCAGCTCCCAGTTTCTCATGTGATCATATACAAGAATGATTGAAGCAGAAAAAAAATCCACACGTGCACTATATTCCCAAAATGTTAGCATCGGCCAACAATATTATTAATTTCGCCAAGAAGGGTTTTAGGGACGTTAAATTAAACACAATTTCATTCTATTTTGAGTTAGTTTTTCACATAACAATTGCAACAAGCCAACACTGTTAAGTTACTTTATGTAAATTTTAGGACACAATTAACAATAAGTGAAAGAAATAATATCCTACATAAGAATAAAGAATTTCTTCGATGGAAAGAAGTTTGGTCTTTGAATCATTTCTTGTCATTGAGCAAATAATGAAAATGTAAAGAGGAAGAGGTTGCTTTCATTTGGTTGTGTGTCCGAATGATTGCCGTCGTTATACTTTAGGTGACGTGATTCACATTGATGTCAACATTATATCACGTGCAGAGAAAAATATTAGAAACAAGAAAATTGAAAGAAAAAAAAAACTCTAGAATTCAACAAAAGAATGAACTGAAAGAACGAAAAGCAACGATATGGGGCTAAATGTAGATCAAATGATCATTGATAACCCTAACGCTTACTGCTCCTAACGAGAGGTGCTTCTCGATTACTATTTGACTATAAGGTGTGGGTAGTTAGACAAGTTGCTCGATTGCATTAGAAAATTTACATGAGCGTGTGCGACAACAACGTTAATGTGTCATAGGATTGGGATAAGTCTGCAAAGGCGTGTATTGTTTTGTTGCCCGACGCGCTTTGGAGTAGCTAAGTGCTGCACGGTTTTGATATAATGTTCTTCATTATCAAGTCCCAACATCTTGAGGCTCTAGTCTTCCTCCTACGTGCCTCAATACATACAGCTGACGCAGTCTACCACAAACTTGAATGCCTTTCCTTCCCCAACTATCCTTGGTAATGACAGTGACAGACACAGCTCTAATAATTGCAAACTGGTATTTTGAATTTTGGTTTTGTGGGCTTTCCCCTTCATTATTCTTTCTCCAAGCGGTGGGTTCTTTTTTGTTTTTTTTTGGGGGGGAGATAAATTTAATATTGATCATCTCATTAGAATCAGAATAAAGTTTCACGATTCAAAAAACACTTACAAATAATTTACAAAATCACATACTAAAGAGATTATCTTGCATTATTGTGACCTACGAGATCACTCCTTAACAATTGTGTCAACCCTCATTGCCTTCAAGTGCTGGGCTCGGCCAAAATTGTTTTGCTTGAGATGTAGAAAATCCTACTAGAAAGAAGTGTGTTTTTTAAGACCATGGCGTTGAATGCAGAGGCAAACCGCATACTGCTTCTAACAGCGAAGTTTTTAAGTTGTTAACAGGACTTCAAGCCACCTATCGAGGACAACAAACTGCGATTATTGATGAAGCATAAATTCAGTCACAAAATAGCTTTTTTTTTTTAAAAAAATTCCTAAAAAATGATCATATAGGATAATTTTAGTTGTGGGTCTATATGTGACAGGACAAAGGTTAAGTCACTTAATTTGAGAGTTTTTTTTTTTTTTTTTTGTATAGACACAGATTTATCATAGATACAAATTTAATATCTCAAGTTAGTTACACTCATAATAAAGAAAAATTCTAAAGTGGTCTTGGAGTCCGAAAAAATTTGTATTATGAGTCACTCAATTAATGATTAATACTTTGGTAACTTGAATAATAGGTTAAGATTTTGATGAGAAGAAATTAAAAAAATATGTCCCCTCAAAAGTGATTATGCAATTATTTTAATTTTTAATAGAATATCTTTTAAATTTATTTCTTATTTTGATACGACAACTCTGAAATGAAATATTTTTTATTAACATTTTTCATTTTTTTAATTGATTGTGTTTTATTTATATGTTGCCAACCTTAAAACTATTTTTTTAGCTTTTACATTTTCCTATTTTATATTGAAACTTTTGAAATAAAATATTTTTAAAATTTTACATTTTCTCATTTGGAAACTAGCGACCTACAAATGAAACTTTTTCTTAATTTTTTTTCTATTTCAATGCTAGCATATAATTTTGAAGTTGATTTTTTTAAAAAAAATTTCAACCATTTCTGTGTTAGCAACTAAAAATAGAATATTTTTAAATTTTACTTTTCTCAATTCTATTTTTTTTTTACACGCTCAATTCGATGTCAGTAACATCAAAATATATTTTTGTAAAAAATTTTTTTGCAATCATTCCAGCAATTTTACAATAACTTTTTTAATTTATTATTTATTATTTTGATATCAGTAATCTTGAAATGACTTTTTTATTTTTATTATTTTCTATTTTGATGTTAATAATAGATAAGTAATTAAATAAATTTCAAAATTTTAGAGGTTTTTTAATAAAATACAAAGGTACGAAAACTCGAATAATAAATTAATCAGCAAGATCTGTAGTACACAATAATTTGTCAAAGTGAATTACACACATATTATTTTATATTTTCTCTTTTATTACATGCCTGTAACAAGCCTTTAAAATAGGTATAAATAACATTTTTTTCCCCTTCTAAATTGATAAAGTATTTTCCAGGGAGTTAACAGTTTAACATGAATCAGTCGAACACTTGACGGCGGGTTTTAGGTCAACCCAAACCCACTTTGTATTTTATTAAATAAGTTTCAATTCATATTTATTTTATATATGAATTTTGACATTCAAAATTTGAATTTTACTATTAGATAATTTATTTAAATTTATATTCTATCAGTCCCTATTCACTTCTCTTTTTAAATGCTTAAAAAATTATTTTAAATTTTTTAAGATAAAAATTATTTTAAAATTTAATTTATATTTAAGATATGTTTGATATGGAGATTAAAAATAAAACAAAAATTTTTATAGATTAATTTTATATAAAAAATTTTATATTAAAAAAATTTTATATTTATATTTACTTTCATAACAAATATATATATATATATATATATATATATATATATATATATATATAGCGTAGGGTAAGCACAAGTTTATCCTGAATCCGAACTTGACCCCACCCGATTCAATGCCTACTGCCCTTGTTGCAGAGGGGTTTTAAACCCAACTCAATCGAGTTGGCGAGGGATGGGTACCCATAGATAGGGTAGTAATTATCATTCCTAGGAGGAAAAGAACCTAGCTAACATGTATAAAAGATGGTATTTCGATAAATATATTTTTTATGAGACATTAATCAATTCATATTTTATCTTATTCAAGTAAAATTTATACTCGATCTAATTCAAATAAAATCTATATTCTATTTAATAATAAATTAAATATAAATTAACACAATATTTAATAAAAGATATATTCCCTCAATGTCCCTCGTTCTTTCCTACATGGCATTTGTGTTGTGGGTCACTACGCATTTGGCGTATTGGCTGCAGTGTGAAAGTGGGATAATGACAGTCATAACAATAAAAGAAAAAAAAGTTGGAAAATGAGTTTTGGAATTTAGTGACGAAGAAAAGATCAAAACCCATGCTATGAAGCTAACATCGACTAGCCACATACCTGTGACGCACACATGTAATTCTTTCTCGAAGAAAAATAAAATTCTTAAGCTGGCCCCCTCAAAGTGAAAGTGATATATTGCTTTTTTTTATTTTTTTTCCCGACTCTCCGAGTTAAATAACGTTGCGCCGCTCCTGTACAGCGACACGAATACATCATTCATCTCACCAAAGCATGTTCTAAGCAATTTTAGACATGGGACTTAAAAGTACAAAAAGCCAATAATTAAGTGAAGCATAAACGGGCCATAAAGAAAAGCCTCTCCAGCTCCATGGCCTGTTCAATTCTATCTTTTTCTTTTATCATTGCATGGTAAATCGTAGTTTAAAGTCTAAAGCCTCATCATTCAACCTCACATTCTACTTATCTTTTGGGTGAATCTTACTCGTACTCCGTCCCTGGTGCTTCTATCAAGAACGTTATGCGGGACAGCAACAATGGCTATGCTTGGATATTTTATAGCTAGTGGTTCTTTCAAAAAAAAGAAATATTTTATAATAAGTGGAGTGAAATAAAATATGATAATAGATATGGAGTGAAATGAAATAGATTGTAAAATGTGTTCCATTTCATTGAATAAATGATAGAATGAAAAGAAATTTTTATCCCATTATTTGGAAATACAACCTACCAATTACAGGGGTGGAATTGTAATATTTTTAAGTTACATGTTTTTAATTCATTTCATTCCATTTTTACCTAAATTGAAGGGAAAGATAAATAAGAATATTGAATAAAATATAATAAAATTGATTTTATTTAATTTTATTTCATTATATTTTAAAATATTCAAATAATAAAACTTAATATTATTTTATTTCATTCTAGTCCACTCTATTCCATTGTTCTTCCTCAATCTATACAGTGCTAATATCGCACGTGTCTAGACCAGGTAAGGTTTCGGCCACTCCAATATGTTCAGGTTTGGGCTGTCCCTCATACCACCGAGCCTTTAGCCCTTAGTGGTGACAAGATGGCCATGGTTTCTGGTAGCATTTAATTTTCCGTTTTCATAAGTAAAATAATTTTCAAAAAAAATTTGTAATTTAACATCTAAAAAGAGAGGTGCGTTTTTTAACTTTTCGATAGTCAAAAATTACTTTATATTTGTTTAGGCTAAATTGTTGTATAACTTATAATTTCCTGAAATATCATTTTTACTATTTTTTGGAAAGTTAAAATATTTAACTTCTCAAAAAATTTATATACAGCTTTCCAGAGACAAATACTATAAACTAAAATCAACATTTAAATTACTGCACATCCAATTATAAAAGTTTTTTTTTTTTTAATGAAACCGTTTGCCCAAGCAGGGCAGACTCTTCTGGCTTTCATAAAATTGAAAAGAAGTTTTATGTAACTTGGTCCAATTTTATTCACCAGTCTTCCCCAATCTAGGGCCTGAGTTATCTTACCTCATTTTAACATACAGTCCCAATGGCCCAAAACCTTGGGCTTATATCTTTTATTCCCATTATACAACTTTTAATTAAGTGCTTCACCAAATGCACCTTCAATCACTTATCGAGCCTTAAATTCAGGATTAAATTTATCTATATGCATGTTGCGGGGCCTTGAAGCTAATGGATTGAATAACTGCTCAGCAGGCTGATCCCAAAAAAGTACTGTTCAGCACACGGCAGCTGGCCTGCGAATGGTAGTTTGCATTGCAGGATCATTCTCAAGCCCATGCCGCCAATATGTTTTCATTGCAATTTTTTTCCCAGGAAAATCAAAATAAGAATTTAAAACCTTTGGCCTTGTATTGAATTCTAGCAGTAATATTTTCCTAGTTTAATCATGTATCCATTCTTTTAAGGAGTTGAAAGCACTTGGTCGGGAGAATGAATCACTTAATGGAGAAGGGAACATCAAACTCAAATTTTAAACATGTGGTTCAGCTCCAATTGACTTATAATTTGTTGGTGACAGGTATTCATTTTTCTTATAAATCGCATTATATAATATATTAAATAATTACAATAAATTTGTGTCGCAACTTCATTAATTGAATGTATAATTTGCATTTATTTTTATCTTAGTTTTTATCAATAATATTATGCATGTCTCTCTAACGTAGTTTTTATGCACATGATATTACGGATGAAAATTTTCTGTCAGTCAAAGATTCTTGTAGGAATAGTTTTATTCGAGACCCTAGCTCAAGATTTTTTTTTTCTCTACAAAAACAAAGATAGAGATAAGAATTCTCCCGAACTCATTATTATTATTATTATTATTATTATTATTATTATAAATCTTTTTTCTTCAATTAGTGTAACATATTTTCAGCTTATCAGTACTTATTTATTATTTTAATATAAAGAGTTAAATTTTCAAAATTTCATTATTCAATTAACTTTTATTATAAAAATATTTAACTAAATCAAAATTAGTCTATGCAGAATATTTTATAAAAAAGAATATCACGATCAATATTTGATGCTATTCATTAATATGTTCACATAGTTGAAATATTCATATTGATAATAATATATTTTTATATTAAAGTAAATAACACTTAGCTTTTGAGGTTCATTGAAATGACATTTCATCTCATTTTTTTCACAAAATAGCACTCCACCCTTTTTACTAACAGCTCCTTTGACTTGCTCAACGATTATCCTTTCGTTGTGGGTGGGTGTTACTTTGATCCATATATCTTTGGATCATATGATGGTCCCTTTAATTTTACTATTAGATCAAATAATGATTGAAATAAACGATTTAGATGAAAAGCAAACAAATATTATACATTTTTTAAAAAAAAGAATTTATTTTTAAATATACGAAAATTATCCCTCAACCCCTCTACTCTCCTTCCCTCTCCCTTCTTCTCTTCCCTACTCTCTCTCTCTCTCTCTCTCCACGATCAATAGTGGAAGAAGCAGACTTCAGTGAAGCGAATGAAGTTGGAGCCAGGAATCAATAAAACAAATCATGATTTCTCAACTAGTTGAGCTCAACAAGCTTATTTCATATACAAATTAGTTATAAAATGAATCAGGCAAAGAAAAAAAAAGGTGTTGTTAGAGAAATCAAATCAAAATAAGAATGTAATTTTGGGGTGTGCCACTTAAGAAGAAGAAAGTGGCTTTTTTGACTTCTCTTGTTCTCTCCACTCCTCCTACTATCATGCTTTATTTTGAAACTTCTTCACCACTTGTGGACCATATTCTAGACGAAGAAGGTGCAGGACATGATGCACACAACTTGCACAACAAGGACAAGGTGGCGATGAGGCGAGGGAGGTGGCACTGCCATTTCACCAGGTTGAGCGCCGGTGCGGGCGACGATGTAGGTGGTGGTGGTGGCAGTTGCAATGGAGAAGACATATAGGGGTGCTTTCGTGATATTAATAATCCCGTAAGATTAATTTTGTAAAATTAAAGGGATCATCACATGATCCAAAGACATGTGGATCAAGGTAACACCCACCTTGTGGGTGACGTTATTTTTGGATATGTTTGTAGCTTCCAATGTGGGACATGTGAAGCTACTCTTCTTAGGTGTTAAAAGTTGCTCGCACTCTCTCTATTATATGCCCTATGGTAGTAGCACTCTCTGATGAGCTCGATCTCCAACTAACGAAGAATGCAAAGCTCCAAGTTCTCTTAGATGAAGGCTTCTTCTTTTTTTTTATGTGTCTCTTAGATGAAGTTGTTCTCAACCTTGCTGAGATAAATTAGATTCCTCTGGTTTTTCAGAGGTTAGTTATTGTAAGTTAAATGGTGATACAAGTAAAGTAACGGATGAGCTGCATAAGCTTGAGAAGGTGCCAAACGGTCTTGGGACTGGGATGTGCAATTTTGAGGATCCGTTGGCTGAAAAACCTCCTGCACTAATCAGTTTGGGTGGAAATGCCAAGTTGTCTCGGTATGATGACAGGATTTCCTATAGCTCATTGTTCGGAGGTTGTGACAGCATGCCAGTAGTTAGTCAAGATGATGACAAAAAACTATTCTGGGTGTACTGACCCTTGTGCCAAAACAAAGTCCTTTGACTTGTATAGATGATAGAAGAATAAGGAAACTATTGGCTTGTAAATATCGCTAATTTGCTTAGGAGCCCAAGGATGAAACATTTTTTAACAATGGTGAGTCCGTACTTATCAAAAGTATATTGTCTAACATATCTTTATAGTATAATATGTCTTTATAGTCTAATATGTTTTCATAGTCAGTCTAATATATTTTTATAGTCTAATACTTTGTTTTTCAACCGGAAACTTGTTAATAATTTTAGATGGAAATTTGAAGCCAACATGGTAAGAAGAATTGCTATAGACGTCATAAATCTCAGATGAATATTCCTTTCAAAAAGATGAAGCCATTTAATTGTAGCTTTGTTTCAAATTCCACAGGATTTATGAGGAGTGGTGACATTTATTATTCACATGAGAGTGGTATGCATCAAGATGCTTCTAGTTCTTCTCCTGGGAGTCATGAAGGTTTTACTCTAAATGACTTCCTCCTATTGAAATTGACTTTTGTTTTGCCTTTAGATTGAAGGATGTCAGGAGATGTGGAAGAGCCAAAGAAGTGCTCATGCTATGAGAAGATTGAGAGAGTGACTCTTTGTGTATTCTTTGACTTGACTAATGTCTTAAAACTTTGAAGGGATTCTTACATGTAGATGTTTTGTGACCAGTAAATATTAAGATCAAGTCACATAGAGTGCCAGAGCTTTTTATCGATATTTCAAAAACTGCAGCCTGAAATACAAACTTACTTTCAAAATCTGATGAAGGCTGTCAAAAGAAGAAAATTAAAGCTTAGCAAGGCTAAGAACAACTTCATCCAAGAGATCTTTGGTAGTTGGAGACTGAGCTCATCAGAGTGTTACTTACTGTCACAGGGCATACAATAGAGAGGGTGTAAGGAACGTTTAACACTCTTGGAAGAGTAGCTTCAGATGTCCCACATCAAAAGCCATAAACATATCAAAAATAACAGTTAAGCAAGTTAACAGAGCCGTTAATAAAAGGGGTGGAATGTCGTTTCAACAAATCTCAAAGGTAAGTGTTATTTACCCTTTATGTTGATAAGTATTTAAAACTTTTAATTAATCAATTTTAACATTAACATAGATTAAATAATAAATTTGTGTTAACATGCAGTGTTTAAAAATAATCAATTGATTTTATAATTTCCAAGTTGGCTTATTTTATATTTTTAAATATACAATCAAAATATTTAAAATAAATAAACAATATATAAAATAAAATAGCTTAAAATCTTGTAGTACAAATTATCTTAATAGATATGAGTTTTTTATTTAATGCGCAAATTTTAAATTAAATTCTTTTATTATAGACATTTTTTAAAAAATAAAATAATTACTGTGATGAGACACTTAAAAAAAGAAGAAATTCAACCACCTCTAAAAAATATAAAAGAATATCATATGTTTTTGTTCTTCGTCTTGGTCGGGGAGAGGGGATTTTTTTGGGGTGGGTTCAGAGAGCAATGGGGCTCTGCCCTGCGTTAATGATGTTCACTGACCCCGAACCTTTTGTTTTTTTCAGTGGTTTGTGGACCCTGAACTCTTTAAAAATCTTAGAAGAGTCGCCCACAATTTGCTTTTGCAATGGTCTCTCTCCAACCTGCAATAGGATTTGGGCCCAAATACAAGGCATCTTCCTTTTAACTGAACGAATGTTAGAATAAGTAAATGGACATCGACCAAAAAACTAGGTCATGGGTCCACATTTAGGAAAATGTAATAATTTTATAATTATAAACAGGGTTTTGCTAATCAGTATCTTTAAGGAATCAAAAATATTTTTTTTTTCAAGTTTTCATTATATTTGATGCATTAAAAATTTAAAATTTTTACATTTTAAATACAAATTTTCCTTTTTGAATCCTGATGGTTAGATAAACCCTTATAGATATGTACCCAATAAAAAATAAAATAAAAACAATGGCTACACTAATACTAATATGCCATATAGTATTGAAGCCTCAATTCACTTTTTAGCGTCTTCTTCCAGCCTACTTTTTTTTGGTTTTTTGTTTTTTTTGGGGGGGTGGGCCTTCCAGCCCACTTATCTGAGAGGTTTATACTTCATAGAATTGAGAAGTTACATTTCATGCCAATGAACTGTATGGTATACACGCATGTATGTTCCAAACTTTTGGCCTAGGCTTGCTTGGCTTGGCCCACAATCAGAAGCTTCTATCCGGCCTTCTTTAAAGCTAATACTACATTAAGGCAAGGTCCATCTTAACTTGTCATGGTTGATCCGAAAAAAAAGGTCGTGACAGACTTAGCACGCGAGTGATGCTGAGAGCCCTTTTAAACATGACTGTATGCATAGGGCATTATAGGCCCCAACTAGAATCCTTCGATCGTATTGCTTTCCATTAAACCTGTGACTTTTTTAATTTGTCATGTGTGAAAATGCAAACTGCAGACAAGGAATCATTATTTCACTGAAACCACCTTTAGCCAATTAAGCAATAGTGAGATGGTACATTAGCTTAGTTTTTTCAAACAATATAGTCACCGATTTTTAATTTTTTTCCCCCAAATGGTTAAAAGGTTGCAAATCTTCACTAAAGTGCGCCTATCCCAGAATTACGATTACTTTTTTTTTCCCTTTTTTTTTTTGTCGGAAAATTTTGAAATTATTGTATCACTGTTCCCCGAAATTTGAAGCTTGCAGATAAAGTGCTAGCAAGTTTTGCAAAGTTTCACGTTAAAAGCATGCAGTGCTACCTAGCTTTTTTTCAAAATTCATTTGATAATTGAAAAGTAAATAGTTGTGATACGTCAACATTTTCAGTTCAGCAAGTTACCTTACCAGTCTAACCCTTAACAATTATCATTTTGTTTGAATGGCTCCACATTGAATATATAGATAGACGTCTAGAAGATCTCCATATCACGATAACAACTATGAATATAAATAATAAAGATGAAGGAAGAGTATTTTTATGATACGTCCTGGCAAAGCATAAAACTATAATCCTGTGGCTGTTTGCATGATGGCTAGAGGGGACCATTTCTCCCATGCTATCAAGAGCATTATTACCCTCTTCATTATGACATCCTCACTTTAATTAGCCACCGTTTCACACCTTGATAACTTTAGTTCTGCTGCAGTTCTCTGAATGAGGATTGAGGAAAAGAAAAGAGGGAGAGGGAATCTACAACCTAGACCTCTGGAATTTCTAGTTTGCGGCTGTCAAATCATATCGCCATATATTAAATGTGTAAATATCAGAGTTATATGCTTTTTTAGCAATATAATTATCTTTTGTGCCCTTCCATTTCATATCAACACTTCTTTCCATACTTCTACATTTATGGTTTTACACGTTAGTTACCTCTTCATTTATATACTTATGAAAAGAACAATTAGGGGAAAAAAATAAAAATGAAAGAGTGAAAAAAATCTCTATGCGTTATATTCTTGTCTCCCCTGGTTAACATCACTGGTATATAAATGCTTTTACTAGTTAAAGAAAAGGCTTTCCTTGGCATGGGTTGGATTATTCTGTAGCAGCGGTTTCCCTTGTCAAGCAATTAAATGTAAAATTGAGTAAACTAATCACCAGAGCAATGATCTCTATTCTGATATTATCTTCTCCAAATCCGGGCCCTTTTCCTTTCTTTAAATTCTCTCACAGAAAGTTGTGGGTTCCATAGGAGGGGTGGTTCGGTAGTTGAGGTTGAAGGCATGTGTGCTAGTGGGCACTGGCAAAATAAACGAGAGGGTATGACAACACCTGGCGTGGGCTCACAAGGTGTGGCCATGATTGGATCATGAAGCAAGCCTCGTGGGCTTATGGCTTTCTATACAACCTTTTTCATTTCATATTGCCAAGCACTAATACAGGTGGAAAAAAAACAAAAAGTAAGTTAAAGCTAAGAAAAGAAAGTTCTCTCCTGTGACCCCAAATTCAAAGGAGGGGACCAAAAAGCATTGCAAGAAGAATTAATTGAACAAACACACATTGTTTAAAGTCACACCTAGATAAAGGCTAAAGCACACAAGGAAAGCTGTCACACCTAGATACAAGGTATTTGGTGCACTTTAGGAGTGTAGCATATTAAATGGTAGAAATTTATAAAATGTATCAATATATTAATTATTTATAATATATTTTAATAATATTTTAATTTTTAAAAAAATTAAAAATATAATTAAATATATTTTAAAAATTAATTTTTATATAATAATAATAATATAAAATTATTTTATATTATTAATATAATATTATATTAATAAATAGTATAAAATTATAATAATAAAATAAAATTATACTAATAAAATTTTTATAAATTTTAGAAATTAATTTTTATACATTAATAATATAAAATTATATTATTAATATAAAATAATTTTATATTATTAATATAAAATTACACTAAAAAAATAAAATTTAATAAATTTTTTTTATTATATTAATAATATAAAATTATTTTATTTTATCAATATAATTTAAAATAATTTTATATTATTAATATATAATAATTAATTTTTAAAATATATTTAATTATATTTTTAAATTTTTTTAAAATTAAATATTATTATAATACATCATAAATAATTAATATATTAATATACTTCATAATTTTATCGTCAAATTACAAAATATACCATACTTCTGTACAAAGAATACTGTAGATTGGGGGGGGGGTCACTGCTTCCCTCCTTTCTTTTAAAAACCTAAGCAAACACTAAAACATCCCCCCCCGCAAACAAGACACACCATTCATAACTTGCAAATCGCAAGATCTAAGGTTGCAACAACAACAACAACAACACACACGAAAGCCCAAAAGAAAGAAAAAAATAGAAAGAGAATTAGAAACATGTTGAAGGGAAGAGAAGCCAAAGCAGCACCATCTGCAGATCTCTTAGTATGCTTCCCTTCAAGGTCTCATCTCACTCTAATGCCTAAGCCCATATGCAGCCCAGCAAGGCCTTCAGAGCCAAACAAACGCCACCCCAACAGCCACCACCGCCGCAAGAGATCAATGTCCAGAATTGGTGGCGGTGGCCAAGCTAGCCCTCTCCTATGGTCCAAGACCACCAAGTCCATGGGCTCCGAGATTGGGGAACCAACCTCTCCGAAGGTCACTTGTGCCGGCCAGATCAAGGTGAGGCCTAAAACCACCGCATGCAGGAGCTGGCAATCGGTGATGGAAGAGATAGAGAAGATCCACAACGACAAGAAGCAGAGGAAGCGCTTCAACTGGGCTGAAACCCTCGGTTTCAAGAAGGAGATAATGCAGTTCTTGAGCTGTTTGAGAAGCATAAGGTTCGACCTGAGGTGCTTTGGATCCTTCAGTGGAACCGATATAACCTCGGAAGATGAAGATGATGATGAAGACGAAGGGTACCAAGAGAACCACGGGGGGATGGAAGAAAAAGAAAATGATCAAGAAGCATCGAGAACCGTGTTTTCCAAATGGTTCATGGTGTTGCAGCAAGAGGATCAAAGTAACACGGGGGCCAAAGACAACAACGTAAGAGGTGGTGATGATGGGACGGTTTGCGAGTCAACTGTGCCTCCTCCGAATGCGTTGCTGCTCATGCGTTGTAGGTCTGCTCCGGCGAAGAGTTGGTTGAAAGGGAGTGAAGGTGGTGATAATCATGATGAGGAACAGGGAAAAGAAGAAGAGGGTGGCGCACGCAAAGGGAAGGAAAAAGAAGAAAAAGAAAAAGCAGAGGTGATGATAAAGAGAGGGCAGAGTTTGAAGTCGTTGATGGAGGAAGAGAAGAGAAAGAAAGAGAACTTGGTGGTGATGCGATACGACCCTGATATTTATGAGATTTCATCTGATATTGCCAAAGAGACATGGATTGTTGGCGGGCTTAGAGATCCATTGTCAAGGAGTCGAAGTTGGAAAAGATGATGGTGATTATCCACCATTACTACTGTTTTTCAGCTAAATTTCCTCTTTTTTATTTTACTTTTTTTTTAATTTTGCAAATCACAGCTTTTTTTTTTCTCTTAGTATTATCGAGTTTGTGCCATTTATTTCCAGAATACTTTGGTGTGATAGCTGGGAAATCTAATAATTAAATCCCAGTTGTAGCTTCGGCTATGGTTAATTTCGTTAATCTGTACAGCTTTCTGATCTCTTTTCATAAGTTCCCGGGAAATATTTTTCTGTCCTGTACGTGTAAGAATTTGCATACTCTGATGGTGATTTTTCTGATGTGTAGATTCTTAAATATTAGTTAGAGGAATATGTGATTTTTATTTTCTAAATTCAAGAATTGATATTTGTTATATGCCTTCTTGTTATTAGAATCGATGCCAAAATATGGGTAGTGCAAAAAGACTGCCCCTGTATGCGTGTGACGTGTCTAGCTGCTTATTATTTATTATTTTTATTATTATTATTTTTTAAATTCTTAAACTTGAATTGCAGTTCGTTTACTCAGTTCAGCTCACAGCTGACCTTGATGCCCGTGAGCTTTTCTGGTTGAGGCTATTTCATTTTTGTTTTTTTTTTGTCCCCTCCGTTTTTTTTTTTTTAGTCTTACACACTCACGCACACACAGGGAGAAGGGAGAGTAATCTCTAACTGCAGAGTCCAACCATAACTCGCAACTCCCTTGAATGTATTTCTTGTAGATACATAATCAATGACCATTTATGCTGGTCTTGCAGTACTTTTTTTTTTTTTTTTTTACCCCCCCCCCCTTATGAGACAGTTTTGATTGTTACAAACTTACAATGACTATAGTTACCGTCAATTTTGTGTACTCTTTTTTTTTTTTTTTTTCGGTCTCCTTGCGTTTAAATCAGTGTACCTTGTTACTTCTTGGACAATTTAATATATTTTTAAATTAATATTTTTGAATTATTTAAATATATTAATTTAAATATATATATATATATATATATATATATATATATATATATTTAAAATTAATAAATAAATTAAAATAGAGAGAATAATAGTTATTACGTGTGAGTCTTGTTAACTTGCTTTGGCCCCTTTCCCAACGTCAGACATCATGAGTTGGCAAATCATTACAAGTGCACTAAAAATGATGGATTTGGCAAGCTTCCAAAGCCTAGTTAATCGAAAGTAGATTAAATTGAAACTCAGTACAATCTCGCATAATTTTTAATGTATAATCATTTTGTGTTGAAAAAGTTGCCATCTTCCCCTTGAGGTATTGTTTGGTTAAGAGGATTTTGACAAAAAGAAGAGGGAAGGAAAAGAAATAAGAAGAAAAGGGACTACTTTCTTTGTTTGAATGTGGAAAGAAATAGGAAAAGAAAAAATAAACAGTATTAAACAGTAATTGAGATCTATCAAATTTGCTTCCTCCCACCTAGGTGGAAAATAGATGAAGGTAGGACTTATGTGATATTCCAATATTGCTTATATTATTTTAGATTGGTATTTATAATCGATTACAATTGAGCTTTAATCCCCCCCCTCTTTCTCTTTCTTTGACACCAATTGGCACTCCAACTTTTTTTTTCAATTTCTCTCATATCTTTCAACCAAATTCATCCATTCAACTTTCACATCCAAAATAAATACAAACAAATGACAAGAATAGAAATCACTTGTTAGTTTTTATTTTTGAACTTTTAGACCCAAAGTTGCAGTTGCAACAAAAAAACAAAATGGAGGAGCAAAGGCTAAGGCTTCTTGGAGTTGTTGTGAGAGTGGTCAGTGAGCAGAGGTGCACGCAGTGGTCGACACAATTTGATTGCGGTGGCACAAAGGGATCCTACAGTGGTGGTGCAAGGTGATCTTGTGGTGGTGGTGTGACGCAATCTTGCAGTAGTGGTGGCGCAACAAGATCCTGTAGTGGTGGTGGCGCGATGAGATCTGCTAAAGATAAGGCTGCAAAAGAAAAAAGGGAACAACACAGTAGTGTGCCTCTCTATCAGTCTCACAATAAGTCAAAAAAGGAAAATAATGAACTAAGTTTAAGTTAATTTTGAAACAATTTTAATTAATTTATTAAATAAAAGTTTGTGAAATGTCATAAAAAGTATATGTACATATAGAGATAGGGTGAATGTTTATCAAGGATAATTTAATCTTTTTATACTTGGGAGGTCTCTGTGTGGCAGGGAGGGTGATCCCCACCCCTGTCCCTATATCTATCACAAGGGACTTTTACCCTTATTTTTGTCCTCATAGGGGAAAAATCTAGGAACATGATTTTTTGACATCCTTTTAGTGAATTTTTTTATTTGATATTAATTAATATAATTATTAAATATAAATTAAAAATGTAAATGTGAATATTTTTATATAAATATAGAAGGTCAATTTTTATTATATTTATTTACATTATTTTGATAGATAAATTTATGATAAAATTGTATTAATTTTTGTATTTCTACTAATTTTTAACCAAATTCTATATTTATAGTTGAAATATTTTTTTTATAATAATATAAGAGTAAAATTGTTATTTAATAGCATTATCTTTTTTTTTTACTTCTTTTATTTTTTCACATAAATAAATAAAAAATATTTTTTTATTTCTTTTCCTCTTATTTTTTTTTATGCAAACATACTTATAAAAATGAAAATTTTATTTAATTTATTTCCTTCCATTTTCTTTCCTTCGCCGAACAAAGCCCGGTAGTCGAAGTATAAACCCGTGTCGGATTATCTATAACTATGTTATAATGTTTCAAAACAATAATTCGATTCCCTTTCAATCACTTTTCTCTTACGTACAACAGGTCAACAGATAAGTCAACACACACCGGCAACTTCATGGGGATAAACAAAAATAAGACTTAGAGAAAGATAGATGTAACATATCCATAACCATAACTAATAACTAACGTTGTATACAGCTCATGAGTCATAACTAGTGCAGATTGTAAAGATAAAATTCCAAAACTATTCAGTAGTCCATGATCTTGCCCTGTTTGTTGAAGATTTTAACTTTTACGCTTTCCGAACCGAAGGAAGAAGTTTTTACTCGTATTCAAGTGCAGTTTCCACCATTACTCTACGACGAACAAACGTGAATAATTTGACTGCTACTTATTGCACGAGCTGTAATTTGTACTTCTAAACAATTGGTTGAGTATTTACAAAGTATGAATTTTTGTTTCAAAATCTAGTATGGTAAGTTTGTAACTGAATTATTAGGATCAGAGTCAAAGTAGCGCCGAAACACCTTCAAGATACTTAATAATCTTGGATTGTTTGGATTGAGTTAAATAAGAGAGTCAAGTCCTATGCCCGTAATCCTATCTTTATAACAAAAGATCGTCAATTATTTTTCTTATTTGTTAATATTTTATTAGGAGAATAGGACAAGAAGGGACATCAAAAGATTTGAATCCTCAAACATCTGGTTAATAAAGGCAAACATTATGTGCTTCAAGGCAATGAATCAACTGTACGAGACCGAGCGTACATGAAATCAATTAAGTCCTTATTATATTGCCCTGCTCATGTACCTGAAGCAGCAGAAATAATGTTAAGCCTTACCCGTGGTTTACTGAATTCTGGCATTCTGCTTTTCAGTGTTAAAGCATGTATACTTTCTCTGATATATGCGGTTGATTAATAAAGGAGACTGCAGAATCTGGAGGCCGTATCAGCCACTGGACGGTGTAGATGGGCGGTGCAGTAGATTCGTAGAATTGAAAGTTGATACTAGATGTAGAACATGGTCAAAACAATCTCCAAAGACATGGGCAGCGCCACTGTAGTAGGCTGGCAGTGGTATCTTCGGAGGTTTGGAATTTAGACTTTGAAGGTCCAATTTCTATTTCAATTTTCTATTGGGGAAATTCTTAGGTGTATTTAGAATAAAAAAAAATTGTTATATTAGTAAATGTGGATCACACTTATTTCTTTAATTATTACTATTTATTGATGTGACAATTAGAGAATGAACTAAATTTCTTATTCCGAAAGTGTCTCATAATTTCTCTTTCGACATGCAACCCTCTGCCTAAGCTATTTATTGCACAAGAGAAACTCAAGTGTGTGACAATGAATGCAGGGTTAAGCTAAGAAAAACCTTTAACTGTTTTTTTTTTTTTTTAAGTTTAATTGTAATTTTCACACATCTTAATCAAACTGATGCTCTAGATGTGTTTAAAGGTTGTGAGTTTCGACTTGCAATTGCAAAATCCTTGCATGTGTGGCACAATGATAGTTTACATTAGACAATAGACATTTAATAGTCTAAAAGCGAGTAGCAACTAGCAAGCACCTGAGTTTCTCACTGCGGAAACAGGAAACTGCTTTTATTTATGTGTGTTCAATGTGGCAACTGATGTGTCCATCCAAAAACAAATAGTTAAAAAAAGGAGCTATTGATCCTGGTTGAGGGGTGGCCCCAGTTCTGAATTGAATTTTATGGTGATGTCCTTAATCCTGAGGTAGTGAGGCCCATGAGAAGATAGAATAGTTTCTAACTTTCTACAGGTGCGTTTGGTTTACAGATCTTTTGGAGGTGAGGGGAGCGAGGGTAAATGAACTTTTATTAATATGAAAATGTAAATATATAATAATTAGTATATTTAGGAATGTAAAAATTGTTTTTAAACTTATTTTTAAAATATATCATTAAAGTTATTTTTTATTCTAAAAAAAAGTCTTTTAAAAATAAATTTTATTATTATTCTCATATAACAATAAAAAATAATATTATTTTATCTTATTTAAATAGAAATTATTCTCTTAAATTTATTTTTGATATATTCAAATTAAATATAAATTAATTTTTTTAAAAATAATTTTTCTAAAAATAACTCCCTGAAAAGACCTTTTTTTTTTATTAAAATAATTATCTAAAAAATTAAACCAAATATACCATACATCAGCAAATGTTGTAGGCTAAAGCATGATTGTTGGACTTCTCTCAAATGCTAAAACCTGCAAGTAGTATCCAAGACTTTCCAAAAACAAATCCGATGACCTACACGCCAATTCATTGGTCAATTACATGATTCACATGAAGACAGGCTTGTAAAGTGCGCAACATTTTTTTCCCCTTTTTTCGATGGAGCCACAAGCTCTATTACTAGGAATTCGATTATTTTGGCCTAATCTAATAGAGATTCAAGAAAAAGATAAAAATTTTTGAATAAAATTTTTTTTTATTCATATAATTCGAATCCAAAACTTTTAATTAAGGAATTAAAATATTTATTACCTTGATGACACTTTAATTAAAGTGCGTTAACTATTGGACTTTGAATAGCTTTCGCATAGGCCCCCCGGGAACATATAAGCAAGTTGGCATGGTATTTTCACTATTTTGTGTTGTTTCTCCAAGGGCGGTCGTTATCATAGTCTACCCTTTGTTTTGGACTTTGAAATGGTCCCTCAATATATTTTTAGAATTGCCACTGCATCTTGGAATCTAATATTGCAATTGACTGCCTTATCTTTTATATTTGCAAATAAAGTCAGTTCTTTTCACCAGTGCTTTTCTGTTTGGGGATCGAAGTTGTTTGTCATTCTTTTGTTCATCTAATCTAATTCATCTAATGGAAAACATTTTGGTTGAGATGCGCTATCACCCAAAGGCTTGCATTGTGTGCAAGGAACCATCGAAGACATCATAGACTATCAGATCTAATAGTGCAAAGAGGAGTTTGGGTTTTTAAGTTGAAAAATTATCGATTTCATGGTGGATGCACACATTAGTTTGTTATTTGCCTTAATTGTTTAAGTTTATGCTATAGGAGGGGATCTTCATTTTATTTATTTATTTTTATGAAAGAGTGAATAAATGAGAACACTGCCATCACTATGTCTCTCACTATTGACTCAGCTGTCCTCTGGTCTTTTCGTTCATGTTTTATGCCTAACCATGAGTACTGATGAGAGAAGAAAGAAGAGAGATTTTTCCGATAGATGGTAGTGGGAGAAGGTGGGAACCATTTTGAGTACGGCTACATAGGAGGTGGCTGACGCGGGTGCAGGCGGTGGGCGCCGGTGTGGATGGCGGCCATCGGCAACAGTAAAGGTGGCAAGTGTCGGAAATGGGGGGTGGTGAGGTGAGGTGAGATGAAAGGAAAGATGGATGATTTGGAGGAAGCTGATTCTTACATCAATTATTTTTATTGTAGGAGTTTTGGAGGAATCTGTAGTTCAATTTGAAAATGCACATGAGATGGAAGGGGACATGGCGGATGGTATAAAACCAATACAAAACCACTAGTGAATCTAACCATTTTGAGCTCCAATACAAAATCAGGGCTTATCTGCAAAAATAAACATTTCATATACTAAATGTTAAATTTTGGCTATAAAAGGGCGGGTGAAATTTCAGCCATTGAATTTTATTAAAACTCAATTTGACGGTTCAAAGGCCCGGACCATGGCATGATCCATTACATATGTTGGACTATGCTATCCAGCACCTTCCCCAAGTGAAGGTCTTTTGCATCTCAGTTTTCTTGCACCTCGCACCGTTCACTGTAAAAGCCATGGTGCTTTGATCTTGGGCGTAATTTTGGTGTGTCCAGTCTCCTTATAGTAACTGGCCAAGCGTTATTTTACTTTTTTTCTTCTTTTGTTCTCAAATGGCTAAGCATCATTTGTAAAAGCTGAGTGCTGCTTGTGCATGTCACCTTGCCAAAACTGGAGCTGGCCAGAAGGGGATCATTTGCTATAGCTGGTTTGGCAGGAGGCCCCTTCTTCGATGGGTCAACTTCTGCTTGCTGATCGTGTCCTACGGGGGATGGTTGTCTTTGTCTTTTTCCTCCTCCCGTTTTCCTTAAGCTAACTGCTTCAAAAGTTTAGGAGAAGACTACGGTACTAATAACATATATTTCGAAGTATTGTAAGTATTTACATGACTCGTGAAAAAATATTTGCTGCTAATTAAAATGTTAGCGGATATTTAAGTGTTAGATTTTAGAAAATTTTATTATGCTTACTAACGATATGTGAGTACTGATAACATTACAGTGAGAAAACAGAAAACATAGAAAGCTAGAATTTTATGTCCTATAATATACTAAAATTTTCAAGAAATTAATATTTCAATTCTCATTAACATCATGGCATAATTTTCTTTTTTTTTTTCAAGTCGTGTATTAGATACTCGAGGACAACTCCCAAAAGTTTATTAAATATAGTACGTTGCCAATAACTGTTTTACAATTGCAAATTCCTATAGTCTTTCCTCGGCTCCTCTTGGCTGAGGTGACATATGATTGATGACTAGTTACTGCAATCACAAGATGGAATCACTGCTGCTGTAGTGTTATCATGTTACATCTTACTAGCTTGCGGCTGGCTTATAAGTGCCATATTTTTCACTACTTGCCTGTTTCTTTCCCTTCAATGACAGTGACTTGGAGAAAAAGCATAATCATATCGGGACTGCTAAATAGGCATCTTTATTACTACAACACACGAGGCCTTAATGATATGTAACCGTTAGAATAAATCACGCTATAATATCATATCACAATGAGTTCACTTCCCACGGGGCAATTTCTGTGATTGTGTGATCAATCTTTCATCTTTTTCTTACCCTCCTCCCCCACTACCCTGATCATATTTTTTGACTCTTATTTATTTTCCTACATTTCTGTCTCAACCTTCAAAAGAATAGTTCTCCTGGTAGCATTAGCCAATAGACCTATCCGCCTTGCCTCACCCCGACTCATCACATGTCAAGTTTAAGTGGAGCAGGCCAATTCATTTTAATAATTTGAATTGAATACATTAATTTATTCCATTTTTATGAGAGTTGACTAGTAAAAAAGTTTTAAAAAAATTATTTTAAATAAATTAATTTATCTATTTTTTTTATAAAAATTTTATTTAAATACAATAAAATTATAACTATATAAACTTTAAAAAGTTTCTAATTATCTAATTTATTAATATCTTTTGAGATATATATATGTATGAACCAATAAGAGACTCAAATATTGAGTATATTGTATAGAAAAAAAAAAAGATCAAAACAAAAAAAGTAACTTATGGTCGAATCCGTTCAAGCCCACTTCGACCTGCAAGTTAAGTGAAACAGGTTATGTGAGTTAAATTTTTTTATAAATTAAAAATATCAATCCAACCCACAAAAAATTATAAATTATACGAATTAACTTGATAAGTCCAACCTCTTTTACTGTCTCTATCTCCCGACCAAAAGAGGAAAAACACACACACACACACACATATATATATATATATATATAAATAAAACGTAGTCCCTAGATCCCCTTCCTACCCTTATGGTTCATAAAACCGTAAAACAGATGCCCCTTTCCATCCATCCAAATAGATTTACTGATTGGTGTAACAGCTAACAAGGCGGAAAAAAAAAAAAAAAAAAAACAAAAACAGTAAATGCTAGCCTTTTGACCGCTTGAATGAGCAATTTTATGTACTTCACAGATTTGTTTCATTTGTTGTTTTTGTTTTGGCTGACACTTGTCATTATTTCCATTATAGAGGCCTATGAATGGTTTTGACAGTATTGAGGATAATTATCACGCTCCGGGCCTGTTTTAGTGTTCAAACACTTGAAGAATCTTTCAGCCTTTGTTGGAGACACGCATGCGTGTGGAATATTAAAGTCCTACACTGGACAAATTAAAGGAATGAAAAGAATTTGTGAACACAGTAAGTAACTGAGTTGATTGCCAGCAAGTATACGGACAATTCAATTGGGGCCTAGTTGGAGTACATTGAACATTAGAACAAGTTAAATGAATGAAACGTGTTTTCTGACAAAAAAAACGAAAAGTTTTTATATAACTTGCATTTTGGAGAAGACAGATAGAGTTAGCATTTTAATAAAGTGGTCTAATTTAAATCCAAGTTCAATAATGCAATCAAATCTAACACTCAATCCTTTATTAATCAAGCCCAAATCATTTCAAAGTCAGCGCTAAATTGCGAATAATATTGTAGTATTCTTTCAACCCAATAATCCTTGAGTTACTGTCAGTTATGCTGTGGACTATCTCTTTTATGCTACTTAAAATTTTGAACCGCAGAAGAGGCTTGAGTTATGATGGCAAGTGTGCTGCCTCTTTAACTCCGCAGCCGGGTGAGCTAGGGGAATCGAGTTCGATTCCCAGGGCCAGTGATGTTAAAGCTGGCTAGACCGAAAACAGTATATATGTTTGAATATTGAAGCTTGAAAGATCAAATGAAGACAATAGAAATTAGAAACTCTCACCACCACTAACTCCACCAAGTTTCTGTGATGTACGGTAATTGTATTCCTTCTACATTGCTCCAATAATTTAAAATGACAACCTCTGTCAAAAGACAAACCACTCCTGTAATGAATATATAACTTCAACCGAAAAAATTGAAGTAGTTTAGGTTTCCCAAACCAATATACATGAAATATAGGGTATGAAGAATTAAAGAGTGCTCAAACATCCAGAGGATTAAAAGAATCAATTACTAACACAAAGAATACCCTTTTTCTATAAACATTTCTACAGCTCCCACTACAGCAATGCTATGCTTCCTCTTTGATTTCCTCCTCCTTTTAAGCAAAGTCAGCAAATTTATCAAGCAGATACAATTAGCTTGATTTATTTTGGGCATCCTCATTTCCCCTCCATTCTGAAAAGTTTAACCTTCTTCCTCATTTTCCTGCACAGTCTATGTTGCCATTGGAAGAAGTGTGATTATCTTCAGCTGCTATATAATTTAACTGATCTTTCTAACAACTGGTGGTTGTTGCCTGGAATCTCTTTGACCCTTGATCCATTCTTGTATATTTTGAAGGCTGGTATAGAGTTCACACCTTCTGATTTCGCCAAGTAGGGGTGATCTTCAATCTCCACCTAAAATTGTAATAATAAGTAAGAAAGATGTAAAACATTGTTGGTATCAAACTATAGCCTATAAGGGCATTTGGTTAGAAGAGTATTTCTTTGTTCCTACACAAAGATGCTATGTTGTTTATCTCACATTCTTGTCCAATGTTAGTTCAAGATTCTTTTTCCAGTTTCTCTGTTAATATCACAAGCTGCAACATTCAACATTAACCAACCTTAAGGAAATTAACTGAAGGGAATCTCTTGCAGGTTTGCTCTAACACCAGCAATACTTGCTTGTGGGTCGCCTTGCTGCAAAACAGCACCACAGACATACCTGTTCAATTGGCCATAACTGGTTAGTCTTTGTTATGGGTAGTGCCCAAATTTTGTTGCATAAGAGACACAGCCAAATGAGACTTACCAGGTGAGGTTACATAATGTCTAAACAGATCATTGCTTGAGATGAAAACCAAATTTGGCCCAAATTTCAAGTCCTTAATGTCTTCACCACGCAGCATCTTGAGTTGAACCTGGGCCTCAAACAAAGCCCTGGCCACCTCCTCGTCCCCTGGCTTTTCTCTTATAAGCATTTCATAGTCTTGAATTGCAGCTTCCCAGCGTTCCAACTATTATACGTGCAAAAAGAAAACACAAAGTTTATTAACTTCAAACAAGCATGTGCTCGAAGAATTCAATATTAAAGTGGCAATTAAGGCACCTTGGCATTGCAATCTGCCCTCCGCAACCTCGCCTTGTTATAACTAGGCTGTACTATAAGGGCTGCAGTACAATCTTCAATTGCTTTCTCGAATTGGCCTAGTTTAGAACGGCATGCTGCCCTGTTGCATAGCAGAACCGAGTTGTATGGATCATATTCTAGTCCTTCGTTGTACACCGCGCATGCTTCTGTGAATTTTGATGCCTTGAAGAGCAAGTTACCGCTCATTCTGGCTGATGTTGCTGCTCTGGCCCTCCTTACCACTGCATTCACCTCACTGTTGCTTGGATCAAGTTTAGCTGCTTGCTGAGATGCTGTCATAGCATCCTCAAACCTGTCACAGAAAAGATACAAGGCAACTTGGGATCACTCTTGACTAAGACAATCCTCATTGATCATTAAATATGAGGAAAGGAATAGCAGCAGGAAGATGATAATTGACTTCAGTGTATATAGAATTTGGACAAGTGAACCGGCTATGAGAACACCAAGCACACTTCAATTGTTTGTATTAGTTAGTAATTTTACAATGTATCAGTATCGTAGTCAAATTAGTAAAATGAATGAATCTGTTGTTCCAGCTTTCTATTTTAAGGCATCGTGCAACAAAGTAGGAAGCCTCGTTGATAGCAATAACTAGCCCTGCTTTAACATTTCCATCTGGTTCCTTTTTTCCTAAATTGGTGCTCTTTCGTTTACATTGCATGCCAAATACGGATATCATGCTTGAAGAATTTGTGAAGTCAAAAAAGAAAGCATTTTCACCAACCTGCCGACTGCCAAATAAACTTGTGCGCCTATCATCAAAAGGTAAGCGCTACGAGCCGGGCCAAATAATTTGTTACACCAATCACGATCAAATTTTGGTATTTTCTCGTAGGTGGCATATGCCTCTTGATGTCTTAGGAGCTTCAGCAAGGCTTCAGTTTGTAAAGCATAGACCTGACATACATAGCCAATTTTTTTTTAATTAGCGTAAGGCATAACGGCAGGTTGTGATCCTGTGGAACTCATATAAAAATAAGGAAAGATTTTAGGATACCACTGTGTGATAAATTCGTCAAAACACTGGGGAACATGAGAATTAAGAAAACTCGAAAAACAAACATTAGACCAAGGAAACTAACCTGCAGAGCTGAATCAGCTCCTAAGGATATTGCAGACTGCGTTTCCTTTAGTATAGCTTTCCAGTCATTGACTTTCCGAGCTTCAGTGCATTTGTTGAGGTGATTTTGAAGAGCCTGAGCTTGGAAAGCAAGTACGGAATCAACATATGGGGTTGCTTGATTGCAAGTCAGTGCCTTTTCTGCTTCTCCCAATCTACACCAAAATTCTCAATTCTAAGGAAAAAGTAATAGAAACACAACAAACACCACATCATAACCCAAAATCTAATAATCATCATTATTGTTATTATTGAGTACCTGAAATATATTGTTGCCAAACGGTTGTGGGCTCTGCCATAAGAAGGCTCCAACCTGATAGCTTCCTCGCATTCAACAAATGCATCCACAAGCCGTCCCAAGGCAATTAAAGTCGCACTCTTATTGCAATGATACGTTGCCTTGTTGGAGTCAAGACCAATGGCTCTGTCATACAAAGCCAGAGCCTCTTCAAACCTTCCCTGCTTGTATGCTTCATTTCCCATGCCCTTCAACACCTCAGGATCTACTCTATTCCTTGGACTTCGAAACTGCGCAAGCTCATCAATGTTCCTTCTCATTATATTCCCCATTACTCCTTTGTTTGCATTATTATAAGAACTGGACATAGTGTTCAACTCTTTATTCTTGGGAACGCATTCCATGCTCTTGGTAATACTAGTTCTTGGGCTATTGTTAACAAGCAAGTTCCCAGTGAGTTTCAAGGGACTTAAGTCTTTGGCTGGGGATTTGCTCACGTTGTCTTTGTGGTGACTAGTGCTTATCCTAGCAAGTTCCAGAGAATTACCAGTGGCTTCTCTGCGTTGCTTGTTGCTCTCATCACTCGAGTCATGGTTGTGTTGAACCTTTGCGTGGCTTGAGGCACCGGATGATGATGATGTTGAGCTTCTTGCAGCATCTGAAGGTCTCCGATTCTGGTTGTTTCGGTGTGCGGAAGATGCTCGGTGACCAGAGGTGCTCTTTCTGGCTGGTTTCTGGTCCTCTTTCAATGTGTGAAGAGTCTCAGTAGTGAAGCTATTTCTTGGACTTGGAATTTTTGAAACATGATTTGGAGACTTCTTGGATTCGGTTTTGCCCTGATCGCTCTGCCGTGGATTGTTGCTAATGCCAGCCTTCATGGGCAGTGAATGAACAGATGATTTTGTCAGCCTATCGTTGCTTTTGAGTTGGAGAATTCTCCCGATGAAACCGCAACCCAAGTCAACATCCACCTTGTTCTTGGTCTTCCCTGCCATGACTGGTTGAGTTTGAAACTGACACTCCTTTTAATTAGAGCAGTGTTAGCAAAGGAGACAAGTGAAATGTCACAGACAAACAACTATGTATATGTTGAAGTCACTATGACAGGAATAGGAAGAGGGTGTACTTAGATGGATAAGAGAAAGTTGAACCAAAGAAATTGGGCTGAAGCTGAAAGAAATCTGAGGAGTTATGAAAGTGAAATCATCAAGTGATGGCTTGAATATGACGGAGTTTATGTAAGA
Organism: Pterocarpus macrocarpus; assembly: GCA_031439585.1. Lineage (NCBI taxonomy): Eukaryota > Viridiplantae > Streptophyta > Magnoliopsida > Fabales > Fabaceae > Pterocarpus > Pterocarpus macrocarpus. The sequence goes on from CM062519.1 coordinate 11,882,334, forward strand.
CGCTTGCGCTCTAGGCCTGTACAAGATGTTGTGTCAATGTGTGTATATATAAAGCTCATAGCCTTCAAGAGTAGCTTCCAAGAAACCTACTTTAGCTTTTTGATGCTTTGGAGGGACAGTAGGTAGTGTCAACGATTCAAACCAATACTAAACATACGCATGAATTTCTATCATGCCGTTTTTCTTTAAAATAAGATAATATTGCGTTCTGAGATAGAAAATTACAATTCTTTTTCTGTACAACGGATTAACATTATTGTAGATGTAGTAGGTTATTAAGAGGAAAAAGACATGATAACTTCCCATAAAAGAAAGACACCATTCTTTTATCAGTCCTTCACATTTTTCTCGCTTTATACATGCATATTTTTATACAGGATAACAAAATCGAAATCCAATCAGACGTGCGAAAATGAAGTTGGAGCTTCAAAAATTACAATTGCATCTGCCGGATTTAAATACGCTGTCATTAGTACATAGCAATCCATTATGAGGCATTATCTATCTATTTTACCACAAAGTAGAGAACTTTTAATCCCCAGGTGAACTATGTGCCTGTGATGTCACGTAAAGAAAATTATTATTTGTAGAAATGTTGGTGTTGTATTATCTATAAGAATCAAATGGTTAAAATGTACCCTTGAAATATCTCGAGGGCCCAGGCTCAATTAAAAAGGAACGTTTTAATGGATTATAATAATGAGTCCTATACAGCTACCATTAGGACTAAATAGAAGCGTATTTAATATATTCTTTTAATAGAACGGTACATAAAAAAGGAGTAGAAGATAAATTGTCTTATCAAGTTGCAGCAATCTTTTGAGAATATTCCTAAAACATGCTGTGTTCTAAGTTCGTTCCTCGTCGATGAGAAACGATATCCAAAAACCAGGATATTTAATTAAGCACCTCACTAATATATACTTGAAAATTTAGATTAACTTTGTGGACATGCTAATCTCCTCCACCTGGATCTCAAGTTTCGAATCTTAAAGCATCCATTGCTTTAATTAAATTTATAATATGATATCATTATTTTGAAGAAAAGAAATGCAATATGTGGCTTCCTTTTAATTATGCTAGAGCTAGAATAAAGTTGATAATTCAAAACTTAAATAAGGAATCACACCACATACACATATATATCAATGGCAGTTTCTTTATTTCGGACTTCGGAGGGAGGGAGGGGGGATTGGGCCTACAATTTTCACTTTCAGTTACTCTAATTTGGAAATTGTGGTTTATTTGATCACCTCAAATTGATTAAAATAAACGTACATATATGATGTTTATGGCCGGTACATTTATGTACACAAATACTTTGAAATAGTCATAGATGCATATATAGTTTGAAACTTTAAGTTGAAGCATGAAGGAACGTAGGTGTGAACTATTGCTCAATTCTCTGCGTTTTATAAATCTTTCTTTTAATTACTTCTCTCAAGTAGTTTTTTTATACATATTTATATGTGCATATGTATAATTATATCGAATTGATATTAAAAATTAGGTTTAGGTGAAAGTTGGGAGAGACAACACTTTTTGACCAGAAATAAAGCATTGAAAAGCATATATATTATTCTCCTAATCACGAAAACAATTGATTTGTTAGCATACTAAAGTGATGTTTCGCAATTGGTTGTGAAAAATTAGCAGAACCATCCATTTGAAAATTGAGAATGAGTTTGTTGTGGGTTCAGTATTAAATTCAAATAATGGACACGATGGCCAAACCAAAACCATCAAATATATGATTGTATATTTGTACCTTTTCCCATGAGGGTAAGAGTTATAGCTGGTAACAAATTGAAAAAGGCTCAAGGTTTGGTGATTGATTGCGAGTTATGATGGCTATTTTGATTTGTTGCCAAGCCACACCACAAGAGAGGCCTTTTCCCAATTCAACCTTCTTGTAAATACTTCCCTAATATATCGCATATAATAGATTCTTTTCTCTTCTTTCCATTGGATTTGGCAAGCAAATAATTTTTGTTTGCCAGGAGACCCCACCAAAATCGGAACAGGCTAAGAAGCTACATCTACTTATTCAAACGCAAAATCATTTTATCACCCTTTTGTTTTGCCACATTTGTGTCTATTCTATTCCATTTTGGAGGTTGGTAGGGATTCTTGTCTATTGTTTCTGTATGAGACTTGAGACACGGCAGATGTCATTGGTTTTCATTAGACAGGACACGTTCGGGACCATTCAATTAAAGAGAGTTGAGATCTTATCAGAAGCAATTGTCCAATAGTCTAGCCACACCCTGTCTCGTTTACTGTTCGTCGGTGCCGGCTTCTAAATACTCAGCACCACCCCGCAACAGACGGCATCCCATATACTTTGAGATTTTTCCTACACTTCATCTCTAACCAAAATCCAACCATGCATTATTTTTTGGTTCACCAAAACTCTAAATTGCTTAGTTTAATTGTAAAAGGCTAAAAATTTTATGAAACAAGATCATCCTACGTTACTAATTAACATGAGAGGGTTATGTTATGAGAAAGAAAAAATATAAACAAAATGAATTGAATCAACATAAAAAATAATAGATATTATTAATAATAAAAATTGTGTTTTTTGATTTTTTAGTTTCTCAAAATATTCTCTCATGATATAGGTGAAAAACTAATTTTTCGAAGTATAGTCAAATTTCTAAATAAAGATTTTTGTTAATGATATTTTTTCATACATTTAACTCTTAAAATCAAATTCAGAATTATATGCTTAAAGAATTTCAATTCTTTCCACCCAGAACAACACACCTTGTTGGTAAAATTGTGTGTTTGCTTCTTCTTCTTCCTTTTTTTTAAAAAAAAAAAATAACGCAACCCTCTCATCATGTTATTGTGTAGCATGGAAAGGAGATAATCTTCTCATATATAAGTTACATATGACTGTACATTTTTAAAATTGATTAGATTATTATTTTGATATGGCCTGATCAATAATAGAAGTGAGTATATAACTGAATCATTTGTAATTTATATATAAGAGGATGCTGAATATGAAAGGATCGTGATCCAAATTTAAACCTACTAGGCAAATAGTTGCTCAAATGAAAATTAATCTGGAACACTTATCGACTATAATAACACATGGCTAGAAATAAAATAATTTCGTTGGGTACACTAAATCATTCAATATATATAAAAACTTGACCGAAAAAGTTTTAGTTTAGTTGACTGGATTTTGTTTTTCTTATTTATGACGTACGTGTCACTATTTCGGTAGCTAATCATTCTTTCGATTCGAGTGATGGGATTGACAAAACTGAGCGATACCCAAATCTGGCTAGATTTTCATCACTTTGATTGTTTGAAGTGGCTAGAATGTAGCCGTTTTTTATCATAGGACTAGGCACTTATATTCATGAAAACAACTAGTTAAAAATTAATAAGACGAATCTGATCCATGTGACTAACGCGTCCTGAGTTTAATTATTTGTTGAAACTATTTATTTTTAACAAGTAAAAATGATGGGACAAAGTACAAACTGACTTCCTCTCATTCAGTGAAAAAATAAAAAAAGATGGAAAGATGTACTGCATATCCATAGAGGCATTTTTTCATTCTCTATAAAGTAAAAAATTTCTTATTTTATAGAGTAATCTTAACCTTTAATTTTGAAGGTATAAGAGAAAGAAAAAGATAAAAAAAGATTTAAAAATAAATAAAAAATAGTGAAATAAAAAAAAATTTCCATAAAAGAAATAAGAATTTTCCCATAAGGATCACATGCCCTTGTGTCCTCGTGAAAATAGTCAAAGTTCTACGACGAACAGATATATCGTCCATTATCGTCCATCTCCTAGATTTTGTTGTTTGCGTTTAAAACAATAAAGAGACACAAGGGGGTAGCAGTTTGCAGCACCGTAGTCCCGATAAGACGGCATGCGCAAAAAGAGAAGCTGGGAGATTTATGCATATTTTAGGCTAAGCAACAAAACAACACAAGAATATTGCACTGTCGTCGGTTGCCATCATAATAATTGTGGTGGGGCTATTTGTATGCATGTTAATACAAAAGAAGGGTGGTAGGAGAGGGTGGAGAAGAAAAAGACATGGGAGATTAGAATATTATGAAGGTGAAGGTTTTGTGGCCATTTGTTTGGTCTCTTACAAAGCCATTGAACCAATCAACTCACTTAATGCATTTGCTGAGTTCCTCTAATCCTGTTCTCCGTCCTGTCTCTTTCTATAAATTAATAAAGGGTACCCTTCAAAGTCCATCTAAACAGAGTTAGCGGTAACCACAAATTAAAAACAATGAAGTGCATCCGTGTACAATGATTGGTTCTGAATCTTAATCATTTTATAAACGCGTTCAGTCTCTCCCCTTTGCGTTATCATATAATTATAATTGGGGAAAAAAAAATGGACGTGTCAACGTTGACAGCAGTAAATAATCGCCACCTGACGCATATGAATATTAACCTTGTGTGACACTTAAGCTTCTCATTTGAAGTGAATAGCTAATATTAAAAAAAAAAAAAATGGAGAATCATGGAATGTCATATTGTACGCATGAATTCGCCGTTCGCAATAACATAATGATAGCTGCATACGTCAAAATAATCTGTGTGCCTATTATTATCACCCGTTAAAAAAAATTGCGATTCAGCATTAATTTGCTAAATTGAAGTGGAACCGAAGCAGAATACGACTAATGATGTATTCGGATGAAGTTTCCGCAGGGTGAGATAAGCTTACGATATAAATTGATCGGGTGAAATTGATATGGATTTAAATTTTCGCTTTTACCGTTTCTTGTCAAATGAAAATTATGCTATGTACAAGCCTAACAACTAAAATTAGCAAATAAGCACTGAATTACTTGATAATATTGGTCAAGTATATTGATTACTCATAAAATAAAGCCGTTGGTCTCACAAAAAATATTAAGTATCAGAGTTAATGAACTGTAACTATAATTTAACTTGAGTGGAATCAGTTTGATATAAGAATAAGATTTTCTTAATATTAATTTTTTTAATTTATAAAATTTATATTTAAAAATAAATATTAAACCATTTAAATCAATTAGATATTTATCAATACAATATAATTTTAAAGGTAAAGAAATATACTTCGTTCCCCAATATCTATAATAATTTAATAAAAGAAGTGCGTCCTAAATCATTTCTCGATGTTAAAGCCTGAATTACTGGCTAATGAATAATAGCTAGTTTGCTGCGGACGTCGGAATGCCCCAAAAAGGATAACGAGGGTTACATTGGGGACTGACACCGGGGCATAGATTATAGGCTTGTGATCCAAGACTGGAAGCATAGCGGCCAAAGAAACAAGCAATTTAAGGCTTTAGACTCAAGTCTTCCAAGTTTGCTAGGTGTCGGGTTGCAGCGACGCACGTATATTTTACGTAAAGAAAATGTATAGAAAAAGGCGTAAAATAGGTGATCACGTGATCCAAAGGCGTTGGAAAGCTGCTCAAGCTTCCACAGGCTTCCAGTCCAAGCTTTGGCTGGCTGGCACTTAATTAAGCAGGTGTGTAATTAAGTTCACATTTAGATAAATTTATAAGGTTTTGCTAGTAAGCATTTTAAAAATATTTTATGAAAAGTAGAATTTTTAAATTAGTTGGAACATTAAAAATTTTAAAATTTTACTTTTAGAAAATAATTTTTTATTTTATAATACTTTCATTTGTTAAATCTTTAACAAGTATCTTTATCCTTTGTCTATTTTAAAATAATAAAAGGAAAGAAAATAAGAGATGAGAAAAATGAATTTGGGTTATTTTCTTTTGTTTAGTTAGTGAGTGAGAAAAAGGAAAGAAAAATAATAATGTTGTAAAATTATAATTATGTTTAATCCTCTCATCTAACTTTATATAAGACAAGGATATATATCATTTTATATAAATACATCTTAAAATTTTTTTATTCATACATTCTTATGCAACTCTTATTTTATTTTATTTTTGTCCAAATATATGAATAGAAAATATATTTTTCTCTCTATTTTTTCTTTTTTTCTCTATTTTTTTCTATTTTCTCTATTTTCTCTATCCAAAAAAAGCATTAGAGTATTTGATCATTCTCAAAGGAATCCCATCTTCACATGTGTACTATTAATTAACAATTAATTATAATCAGTTCCAGTAAAAAATATAAATACCATCAATGACATTTTATTTATGTAGACATGAGTATAAGATTTTTAACGAGACTTGATTTATGGTGTATTTGTTTTAACTTTTTTTGATAAAAAGTAATTTTTTAATTACTAAAAAAAATTACTTTTCCAGTCAAAATAATCTAAACCAAATATACCCTTAGTTATTAAGTACCAAAACCAAAGTATAATATTTTCTTTGTTTGAGTTAAATTCATATGTCCATCAATACTTAGTTGAAATAATTTAAATTTATTTTCCTTAAATAAGGTCTCGAATTTGAATTTTGTACGAATGAAAAAAATTAGTGAAAGAATAATTTTACCCCTATCGTAACCCGATCAAAGTCAAACCAAATTAATTGAAGCCAAATAAGTTCTAGTCATTGATGGTTCAAACCAAAATGGCAAAATGTTAAAAATACTACTAAGTCTTGGTTAATGCTTATGAAGATTTGACCTTGGAATGGGTAACTTACTGTCTCCCAAGATGTATGACTTTGTGTACCCTAAATGCTAAAATTAATTACCATGATGATGCGAAAGAGACCTAGGTAGAAAAATGGGAATGGCCAAAAAAAGCACGGTGACACTACTCGAAGTAACTAACAGATAATCATGGTTGAGATGCCACGGTATCTTTTTCTTTCTGCGTCATTAACTGATGTAATAATGCAATGACTCTAGTATCACATATGCAGTCATGCAGGGAATTGCAAATGAAGCCTTAATTTCTTAGTTGGACACTTGGACCTTCACGATACTTTGGCAAATTTGTGCCGCGGTTGAGGGCGTGATTGCCTGCAAATCTCCGTCTCAATCTGTTTGGGTTTTAAAAAAAAATCCCGTGAATAAACATCAAGTTAAGCAGAACTACACAAATTTTAGAGAAACAATAAATGAACAGAGCAACGAAAGCGCAAGTTTATATGATTCCAATGCTATTGTAATGACAGATTGCTATTATGATAAGAAAATAAGTATACAAGAACTATTAATTAAAAACAAAAGTCTATAAGTTCAAATAGCTTTATCTGTTGTCTCTACATTTCCCGCAGTTTGTGCTTGGTTAATTAGAATCCAAGTTCAGATCAGGTTTTTTTTTATTTAATTTTTTTATTAATTTTGGTCTTGAGTTCAGATTGGTTTTTTTTTTTGGGTCAAGAGTTCTTTGATTTTTTTTTGGGTCGAAAGTTCTTATGATCAACAATGTAATTAGGTCAAAAGTTCAGATCGTTTTTGCTTTTTTTGGTTGAACAAGTTCAGATTCGTTCAAATGTTGAAAATTTCGTCCAAAAATAAATATGGTTTTGATTTTTCGGTCATGAAAAATAGTCATTGGTTATCAATTTTTTTTGGGATTGTGTTAAAAAAATTCCTCTAGCATGTGAAATGTGATTCCTGATGAAATGAACATCAGCCTGGACGTTTTCAGACATTTTTTTGTTTCTGGGCTAGGCTTTTCGGCTCATGTTTGTAATTTGTTAGAGCCCAATCTAGGGCACAAATATGAGAATCTGACCACCTGTTTGGTTAAGCCCACTAAACTTAGAGGCAACCCAAGCCTACAAAAACTGTATTGGATTGTGTAAGAAACAATAATCTTTCTTTGAAAAATAAAAAATCAATGGGTTTTTTTATCTCAAGAAGAATAGGGAATCCTATGTTAAAGGGCCATCTAGTCTAACTAGTCCTTTCTAGTCCGAAAAGGGAAATGGTTTGGGACCAAAAAAAAATCAGTTCACTATGTAGATTCCATTTAGGCCGAAAGAAGAATAATATTTTTTATATTTTTGGGTCTGCTTTTGTAGGCCTTTTTGTGGGTGTTTTTTGGGACGGGGGGACACGGTGCCATTGCCTCTAGGAATAACAACTCCCGGGTGTACTTTATGATACAGGCCAAACATCCATGCTCACCTCCAAGTCCGGCCAAAATAAGAATGGACGAAGTCACATGGCCTGGTCAATGCATCACGCCCCCCAAAAAAAGGATGGTCAACGAAACAGCAGGACATGGGTTGGTATCGGGCATTTGAGAGATGACTTAGGCTATGTAAGGATGGAGGAAAAAAAATTGGAAGGAAAAGAAATTGAGAGAAAAGGAGTTAAGTAAAATGAAATAGAGTGAATTTATATTTTTTATAGTTATGTTTAGATGAAAGAAAAATGAGAGAAAAGAAAAATGGAAGGAAAATATATTTTTTTTTTATTTGTGTGAAAAAGTGAAAGGAAAGAAAGATATAATACTATTAAATGATAATTTTACTATTATATTGTAGTAAAAAATATTTTAATTATATTAATTAATATCAAATAAAAATTTTACTATTTTTAATTTAACAATTAAAAATAATATCAACCTATTAAATCAAACTAATATTAATAAAAATAAATTATTCAAAACTATTTAAAAAAAACTAATATTTTTAGTTAATCTAATATTTCAAAAATCTTACTTAAAAATATATTTTACCAACTAAATAATACTAAAAATATTGTTTAGCTTTTATTTAATATCATATTTAACATAAAATATTTGTTTAAAATAAAATATTAGTAACAGAGAAATTTTAAAATTTTACGTAACTTATACTTTGATTTTTCTTTTGTATTTATTTTTAATAATATAATAATAAAGAAATTAAAATTATTTAGATAAAATTTTTAGATATATTAATTTTAAAAAATAAAATAAAAAAAATGGGAGGGTCCATGCAACACCTTCAATGATATTGCTCACCCTAAAAGCCTCTCCTCTATCACATCACATCTAATGTCACTCACTTTCTTTCTCTCTCTCTCTCTCTCATAAGTCTCACCAATTAAAAGGGCAAAAATGTAAAAATAAAGATGCACCCCTTCCTCTCCGGGTTTCCACCCAATAGTGGGTGGAAAAAAAATGCCCCTGTGTATGTGGGTCTCACTGAAATTTATATACTATTTAACCATTCAATCCCAAATTTTTCTCTCAATCAAATAAGAGAAATATATCTCTTTATGCCCTATTTCGTTCTCCTTCCTTTCCTTCCTTTCTAAATCACTCCAATTAAATACATCCTTAGTTCTGATTCATTTATGTTAAATTTGTGAAATATTCTTAAATACTTTGAAAATAAAAACATTATTTCAAATCATTTAGCATTCACCACACTAGTTATGATATTAAAAATATTGCTATACACCAAAAAAAATATTAATAAAGTAACAAATAACTTTATTAAAAGTAAAAAATAATAATTAATATTTTTTTAATTTAAGTAATTCAATACTTATTTCTTTTAAAATTTTGAATTTAAACATTATAAATAGATAAAATTAATGTTAAAAAAATTTTATCTCATAATTGGCTTAATTAACTTGAATCTAATTAGTTAAAATTCAATAGATTAGTGATTTAGATGAAAAAAAATAAAAAATAATAATAATTCATAGAACTAATGTAATGAATTTTAAATAATATAAAATGATCATTTTTCTTACTGTCAAAATATTTGAAAAATTCTCGAAAGTTGTAGATCTGTAAGTAGCCAGGTTTCAAACAACTGACTGAAGACATACAACCCAACTTTAATCCACAAAGCATGCAAATTAGCTTTCAAAAAGTGTGCGATTTGACGATTTCCCATAAAGTAAAATTGCGCACCGTAGCAAACTCCCAAAATATTTAACATGGGTCCATTTTGCATTTACTTGTGTTTGGTTCTATGTTTGGACCTCTAGAATCAATTTTGCGGTTTATAATTAATTTTATATATTTTTAAAAATATTTAATTTTTCACTATTAAAATTAGAATTGATTTTGAGAGAAGTAAAAATTTTTTTATTTTTTATTAGAATCACTTTTAGAAGAACTATAAAATATAAATCACTTTATCTCAAAATTAATTCTAATCAAATCAATTTTAATAAAATTAATTTTATTTAAAATCAATTCTATAAAAACATAACCAAACACGCTATTAATCCCTTTCTCATCCATTTTTAAACGAATATTAATCACTTTGTTCACAACTAATTAAATGATGTAACCATTCGCACGTTGATTTTTTTTCTCGTTCAAATTTTACTTAAAGTCAGCAAATTTGTGCATAAACTATTAAAAATGTCAAAAAAACTATAAACGAATTCAAATAACATCGATTATCAATCTTAATAACTATCATTAAAATATAACATGGCTTTCAATTTTTTTAAACTATCATTATTTGAAATCTACTATAATTAATTTAACTCAAGTCCAGTCAGGTTTAAGCGTGTGGTTAAGTTTATAGTCTAATGGTTGTCTCTTGTATATCTCATTTGAGCCTGAGATATCCATATTTGACTCTCATCTCCCTTTAGGGGTGTTCAATGTAACATCCCCTATGCTATAAATGATTTTTGTAGAGCAAATTAATTTATTTGATTTGTTTGACAATAATTGATTGATCAAATAATTAAATTATATACATTGACTTTCTAAAGTAAGATTATAAATTAGTAGAGGTAACTTCAAAATAGATTATGTTATCAATAATATGTACGGAGATAATAATTGAATATTAGATTTAATAAAAGAATAATATTAAGTATATACATATAGGTGTTATGTGTGTGAACATGTGTTATGCTAACTAATACTAACTAATATATATATAGATGAAGACTTACGGAAGTCTACGAGGACTTTAGATAAAAAAAAAAAGAAGAAGAAGAAACATTCATGTCGTGGTGTAAGTTTTGGATTAAAGTCTTTACGTTTGACAAAAAGAGAACGAAGGTGATAAATGTAACAAAGAAAATAATATTGGCAATTAATATACTTGTTGAAGAATGACAGTGCATAAATAAATTGGTAATCTCCCAACCAACTCGAGCAATTATAAATAAGGGACAGTGCAAGTGAAAGTGTGCGAATGAAAAAGAAGAGAGAGTGGATGTAATTGTGTGTGTGTAGACGTAAAGAGTCTGAGAGAGTGATAGAAAAGATAGAAAGGAAAAAGGGACATTAGATGAGAATAAGGAGAAGATCAGTGTATCCAAATTACTTTCAACTGTCTACAATAATTTGAGGTAGATAATGAAATTATTTGTGAAATAAAATTATGACTATATTTACTCATTACAAGTTATGTTATTTTAAATTATTACTCAATATTATTTACTACCACAATTTATTTTATGTTCTAAGTTCTTTTATTTATTAAAGTTGCTCAATATTACTCTTGTTTCAATTTATTCTATTTATCATCCCAAGTTATTTTACTTATTGTTTCTTTACATTATTGCTACTTATTATTTATCATGGTAAAATAGTTTATCTACCATTCCAAGTTATTTGCACTAATGTTAATTTATATTATTGCTCATTATCATTTCTATTTATTTATCCTTTCAAGTTAATTTATATGGTATTCTGTTATACTATTGCTTATTATTATTATTATTATTATTATTATTATCATGTTAATTATTCAAGTTTATATTATTTCAATCCTTATGTATTTTATTTACTTCAAGATTATGAATTAATTTATATCTATTACACTTCATTCAGTTTATTCTATTTGCTCAATTTTATGTTTGATTATTTAAATTGCTATGTGATAAATTTATTTATTTTCAGTTTAAGAATTTATATTCTGAGCACTTTTATTTATTTTATTGTTTAAGTTACATTACACTATTAACTTATTATGATAATTGAAATATGATGAATTTATTTATATTATTCAAGTTTATCGTTATTCTATGTTATTTGAGTTCTTATTTAATTTTAATTTATTACTTGGGTTTATACATTGGTATATCTATTATGAATTTATGCATAATGGCAAGTAAGAAATTTTAAAGAGAATATTTAAGATTTGCCGTTAACTACTAAGAAGGCAGAAGGATAAGATGCAAGATTCTTTTATGTTACCTGCCTTGGTTAGTGTAGCGTAAAAATCTCGCTTTGTCGTCATGATGTTAAAAGTACCACCAAAGAATTGGAATTTCCTAAGAGAAGGCCTTCGAATATGTATGAGACAAGCAGATAAAGGAAAGTAGAAATTAAAGTTAAAAGATTATATGGATATTAATGCTTGTTATTATAGGTATTGTATAACATATATTTTTAAGCATTTAATGTCCATAATATTATGATCTTCTTATAAGTAATGTGATGAGATTATGATACAGTAGCCGTGTGAATTTCTATGCAAAGACACAGCTGAAACTATCATAGTTCAAATGCTTTAGAACTAATCACTATCCACTGAGAATTTTTAATTCTCACTCTATTTCTGATGGTTTCAGATTAGTCAAGTAACGCTCTAGAGCAAGATGAACTCTTCTAGCTGCCAAAAATATGTGGAGTTGTAATTAAATAAATTATAGTTTTATTATTGGTTTAAAAATATTTAGTTTATGGCAAGCAGAACTTTACTTCTGCTCCTAAACTCTGCGTTGTATTTATGTATATTAATGTCCAACTCAAAACTTTCTATGTAAAGTTGTGCTACTGACTTTATTATGAACGGGTGTTACATTCAAATATAATCTAACCCAATTAAAACCGATAAATCAATCTAAACTAAATCGAAAATCAATCAAAATAGCAAAAATTTCGAATGAACTAGATTTTATTTTTCATAAACAGCTTGATCAGATCAAATTTTGAATTTAATTTTTAAAATTGATCTAATCTAATCTAATATAAATCGAATAATACTATATAATATAACTTTTTTATTATTAAGTTTATATTTTTACTTGTTATAATTTTAATTTATCATATAATTTTTTATATTTATAAGTCATTCTCATTTATATATAATTTATATATATTGCATTAGCCACTTTTATTTATTTATTTTATTAATTTGAGTTTTTTTTTTGGATCCTGAGGAGGGGTGTCCCAATAACGCAGCCTATCTTTACCCGTTGCCCCTTTTTTAGCAATGGCATCCGCAAGCATATTAGCTTCCGTAAAAATATTTTTAATTTATATTATTCTATATTTAAGGTTTTTATTTATAAAAAAATTGATTAAACCAATTTAATTCAAATTGCAAAAAATTGGTTTGAATTGGATCAAATTTAAAATTTAAATTAAACTAATCCAATTCAAACCGCTATATATTTTATTGTCTGAATTTGATAAAATTTTTACTTAAAACCAATTCAAACAACACCACGAACACCTCTATCCCTCTCTTTCCAAAAATATCTTTTAGGAATAATTTCTAACCTCACTATTTTTATTTAAAAAAAAAAGATCAGATTTAAACTCAAATTAACTCAATATCTTGCTTAAGCAAAATTAAATTCAGATAACTTGAATCAACCAAAAATTAGTATGACTTATCTTAGTCTAACTGTATATATGGTGGATTTTACCTTCTTTCATCTTCTGCGTGAATCAAAGCATATATACGTTCAACTAAAAACTGTTGATCATTTTAGGGAAAGATTTTTCTTATGTTATTAATATTTTTCAATTATGTAGGATGAGGTTTTATAAATTTTTTTAAAAAAAAGCTCGAAAAAATTATTGATAATAAATACACATGCAAAATAAAAATCTCAACTATATATATGGTCCAAATATTTTTGATAAACAATATATGGGCCAAATATTGATGGTCTCCACTTGTCCTGAGCCAGAAGTTAAGGTACGGGTAAAGTTACTCTATTATTTAATATATTAATTCGATCATCATCTCTTCGAAATTGCCTAATAATATGAAAATTTAGAAAATTATTCATTCACTAATAACGCCAACTAGTGAATATTATAGCAATCTATATTTTCCTATCCACTCCACAATAAATGATCTAAGAGAGAAAAGTATATACCTAAGGAGTTCTCGGATGCTTCAAAAATTATTGATCCATTATGCATGAAACGCGCGCGATAGTAAAATCTAAAACGGTGGTGCTCCTGGACTTGGATATCTTCAGCTTAACCCTAAATAATTGGCCATGTTGCCGCTCAGCTACTTTTTGCTCTTTCTCACACACTTTTCAAATTTTAATTTGGTTATTTAATTAACTTTAACTTTATTTAGGTATATCTCCAATGACCATTTTGCCTTGTGTAAGTAAAACTCTGCATCATTGCACGCCACATCCCGCAACACATCCTTTTCGCCCTTTTACATTCGCAACTCTCTCTCTCTCTTTCTTTCTGTCCCTCTCACATTCACTTTGAGTTTGACCCGTTGCCAGCCACCGGCAGCTCTTTTATCTCTACTCCAATGGCGACCCCACCCTCCACTCTCCTTTCTCTTTCTCTAGGCCCGATCTTCATCTTCTAAAGCTCTTTGATCAGAGTCCTCTTTTTCTGAGCACAAACGTTTGATAACCTTCCATCTTCTTCTTTCTTTTCCTTCTTTTCTTCTCCTTCCTCTCTCTTCTTCTCTCAAACCCTAATTCAGACACACACCGGCTCCACAAAAAGGCCAAAAAGATCTATAATTCTAATTCTCAACTCCTCAGAGCGGCCTCTTCGTAATTTACGCCTCGTGTCTTCCCTTCTTTTCCCACTCTCATCTCGCTCTCCGGCCAGTTTATATATATATATATCAATATCATAATTGAGATCTCGCTACATGCCTATGTACACATATTTTAATCTCTTCTTTTTATAGCAACCTTTGTCTTTGACTGAAAGACAAGTCAGGAAAAAGATTAGCTTCCTTTGCTGATCAGTGATTCACAGAAGATTCGGGCTAGCTTCAGGATTCGAATGAGTTCATGGATTCTTTATCACCAACCACGTAATTCATTCTTGATTGCTTTATGCAACTTTGCAGCTTCCACCGCCCATTCCCACCAGGTCCTCTCTTTCTCACTGGTCACTGCTATAAACCTTTTCTATTTCGAATTCCCTTTTTCTTCTTTTTGTCTTTGTTTCCTCTTTTCTCGCTGAGCTATATCTATATATATATATATATGGATTCTGGCAATAGTGGAAGCATCTCTTCTAGCAGCGATGAGGAATATGGTTCACGTGCTGATCACTCAGTATTCCTCAATCATCCAACCCATTTTGGCTCTTCTCATCATCCCTCTATGTTTGATCTTTCCTCAACCTACCTCCACTCTCTCCCTCAATCCCAACCAACCTCATCAACCGCACAATATTCTTTGCTAAATTTGGACACTGCCTCCTCTCATGCCCAAAGATCTGAACTAGCCACTTGCACCGACCCTGCAACCCTACCATCTTCATCAGGAATGAACCATTCTTCCATGTTGGGTCCTCATCATCATCAAGCCCTTCCACACGACGACAATGCAAGAGTACTACTCTCATCATCATCAGCACCAACCAATAACAATGTTGTTGCTCGCAACTCTAAGAAGCGAACCAGAGCTTCAAGGCGAGCACCCACCACCGTTCTCACCACCGACACCACCAACTTCAGATCCATGGTTCAAGAGTTCACCGGAATCCCTTCGCCGCCGTTCTCCGCCTCCTCCTGCTACTCTCGCCGCTTCGATCTTCTCGCAACCTCCTCTTCCCTACGGTCCGGTGCCTCTCACTTGGACACAACCAATGCTTTTCACCCTTTTCGCCCTTTCGCACAAAAGGTTCACCCAAACCCGATGCTTAATTCAAGGTTGTTGCATAGCAACATGGTTGATGCTATGGCTTCAGCTACCACCAACGCTTCTTCCTCTGCCACTGTCAACAACTCTGTTAACTTCCATCTACCTCCTGATCTTGGTTTACCCTATCACCAGCCACAGAACATGAATCTAAGCATGCAAAACAACCCTACTCTAGCATTCAACCCGGCTCCTATTACTCTTCATGCTCCCTTCAACACTGTCCCTGCAGGGTTTGGTGCAAAGTCGCCAGCAAGTTTATCGATGCCGTCGCTCGAGGATCTGCAAGGTATGAGCCATGGTCAGGTGAATACGCATATGGTTGCCGCTACTGGCGAATCGGTACAACCAGGTCATGAACATGTCGCTTCTGAGGGCATACCACTGAGGGGTGCAAGCGATGATGGTAGAAGAGATCAGTTTAGGTCCTTAGATGGTAAGGTAGCTTCTGCTGGTGGTAGCTGCAAGCTGCACTTTTCAGCTTCTGCATCGAGCGGCGGCTTGAACCATGAGAAGCTGACCTTAGAGAATGGTTCCACTAGAGGGGAAGGTACTGTTGATTCGTGGATTTGTTCTTCTGATTAATTAGGATTCATATATGGGAGAGTAAAAGTAGTACAGAACTTGTGAATCATTACATGGTAGAATTTGATGCTGCAATGAATTGAGATATCATGATCATGATGATGTTGATGATAGTGGTGTTGGTGTTGGTGGTTAGCATTTGCAGCTAACATTGTTTTCTTCTTTTTGCCTTTTTTTTTTTTTTAAAATATATTATTACTATTGTAGTAATAAATATTTGATTTTGTTGCAGGCATAAGTAGCTAGTATGGAATTAAATTAAGCATATATGTATATAGATTATAGATTATAGAATATCTCCTTTAACTTATACCTGATGATTGGATGATCTTTCTTCTTTATCACTGTTATCTAAAACTATTATTACAGAAATGTTTGTTCCTGCAGATGATTGTACGTACATATGATTAGAATTTTATAACAATAGCAATAATATAAGGATGATGATAATTTTATATGATCTATCTATCATTTGCTATAGTTTTTATTCATTTGGGTGAAACACTTTGGGAACTAATTAATCTTTACAAGTTGTACTTGCTAAAGAAAACAATGCAGCTAAAATCCCGATAATAATAAAAGTGTTCCTCGCACAAACCCTTGTCAGTTTAGTGGTTGCTGTGAGAAAACATCAAGATTTAAGAAGCATATTTCAAGACCATGGGTGTAAAGTAGAGAGAGAGAGAGAGAGAGAGAGAGAGAGAGAAGCATACTTATGTGTAACGAAAGAAGTCGGTGAGTAGCTGAGTTGTGCTATCGACTACTATTGACTATATGGAACATCGTAAAGGATTAAAGTAGAGAGAGAGGGTTGACATGATAAAATAGGTATTTGCAAGGTGCAAGCTAATCCTGGGGGTGGGGAGGCCGCACCTTGTTCCTCGCGGCTTTGGAGTTAGTATCCAATTCAATTCAAAGGTCCCAAGAATGGGCGCTAGCTAACGCTCTCTCTCTCTCTCTCTCTCTCTGTGGTCCAATCCAAATTCGTACCTAAGAATTTTGACTTAAGCTGCTGAACCAACTTTTTGCCTTCTTCTTTCGTTCGGTTTCCATTACATCTTAGGTTGCCCTCCAGTATGAGCTCAGACCCTAGGTAGGATGTTGCTAAAATGGTTAATGATCAAGATGGTCTTTAAATTTTGTCTATTAAATTTTTTATATAATACTTTTTAATATAATAAAATAATTATTGTTAATTTTTTTTTTATGAATAGAATTCAAGAATTTATAACTGTTAGAACTTACCACCCTAGATATTGTTGATGGAATGACGCTGTTGTTTTTAATACCAGCGACGCATGTATTAATTTGATGTAGGCTAATGAACGGTACAAAAGTGTACCTGATTATATATATATATATCTTGCATCAAGAAATGCTCCTCCAACTCTTTATTCTTTTCATTCATTTTTTTTGTGGTATTCATATTTCTTTTTTTGATAAAAATGGTAGAAAACAAAATATAGTGAATTTCTCTTTCTTTTTTTCATGAAAGGAAATCGTAGAATAAAAGTATAAAATTTTTTAACAAAAAAATATAGGGACTCAAAAAAGCTTTTAAAATATAGTGATTTTTGGATAAATTTAGTTAGATTTAATATTTAAATTTAAATTGACAATTTTTCAGTAAAAAAATTTAATACTATAAACCAATTAAATTACTATACACGAAATTTTTCATATAATTAATGTGATAAAACTTTTAATTATCTTATAATATATGATTTAATGATAATATAGTTTCATACATTATTAATGCATTAATATTAAATTCTTAAAATAAATCTGACTTTGTGGTTTACCATGCATGCATTCGGTTCCGGTGAAAACATATACGATGCTAGATAGCAGCACTGGTACATTATTCTGAAAACTGGCTATTTTTCAGGGTCGCCCCCCCCCCCTCTTTTTGTCTCTCTCTCTCTCTCTTCTCTTCTCTTTCTCTTTTGCCTCTTTTCTCTTCTCTTCTTCTAATGCCTATTGGTAATGCTACCTTCAGCGAAAACAATATGTGAGAACAAAATAAAGAGAATACAGCAAAAGTAGAAGAATATATATGTGAAAAATTTGATAGACGACAAACGAAGTAAAATAGCACATTTGTTGTTAATATAACACTGTTAGCCTAACATGCTTGATGTCTTATACATTCTCCGTTCTATTTTCTAGGATTTGGTTTATGGCTTTAGTGCTACTTTTTCATATTTCATCACAAAAAAAGCCATTAATGTATGAAAGATATGCTAGATTGTACATTTCTGCGTTACTAGTTATTCCTTGATTTCATTTTGTCTTACTCTTCAGTTTTCGACAAAGAATTATAGTTTCTCATGGAGCAATTGGTAGCAAGATTAGTGGTTTCTTTCACCAACTCATTCATAAAATTTATTTCACCTCTTTCCACAACATCTAACTATAGATCCGTGCGTGCTTCTCAAAACTGTTGGCAATTTGCTGTCAAAGGACTCAATTTTAGAAAGGATCCAGATTATAAAGATTAATTCAACTTTAATAGTTCTAGATTAAGTTTAAAGTTCAAAAAGAATATTTATAAAATGTTTGCAGCAGTCATCTTCTGTCGAAATATATAATTTAAACCATGAATGTGAACGCATGTAATTCTCTGTCAAAAAAGAAAATTAAAGCAAGTAATTCGTTGTCAAAGAAATGGCCTTTATGATTATAAAAATTTTATATCAATATTATAGATAAATATATATTCCACACTAAAAATCATATATATATGAACTACCTTTTCTATCAATAATTAAAAAAATTGATGTTTCCTTCACAAGCGTATATTTTATTTGAAATTATCAAGTGTCAGATAATTTTATCTGGAGTATGATTCCTGTGAGGAACAGTATATCTTTTGAGGAACAATAACGTATGCTACTTACAATTTTTTCCTAATTAAGTGCATATTTGATTGTTTTTAGAATAATGATCATTTTAAACGTTTTTGTGAAATTTAATTAAAAATTATTTTAAATATGAAATAAGTTTCTGTAATTTAGATACGAGCTACATTATGTACCAAAGAAAAAAAAAATAATGCTACATTTATTGCATTGACTTTTTAGTTTTAAGCTTCCAAGGTTTTCTGAATAACTTTATATATCTGAAAAAGGGAATTCAGACGTGGATGACATGACATGTACAGTATACATAAATTTTTGAATTTTGCTGACTAGTACCTTTAAAAAATAAAAGCAAAAGGTTTTTATTGAAAAAAAAAAAGATATTTAAGTTTTTAATGACATTAAAAACTTAAAAAGTTCCCGCTTTTACATCCTTAAGACAATGATTAACAAAACCCTAATTTTTTGAAAGGATTATTTCTCTCAAACCAAGTTAATTAGCTTAACTTAATCCCGATGAACGATGCCAAGCATCTTGAATTCTTGATAAATACAGATTCTGTCCTTGTTTATACCAACGAATCTTAGGGCCTATTTGAAATACTTGATAATATAAGGTTTGATAGTATAAGACTTAATTGTATAAGGTCTGATAAAATTTAATATTATACAGTATTTGGTTTGTCGCTGTATAAGATATTATATTATACACAATATAACCAGAAAAAGAGATTATAATAAATATAATTTTTTAATATTAAATTTAAAATTTAAAAATTAATATAATTATTTAAATATTTATTACAATTATTTTAATTATTTTTTATTATATATGAATATAATTTTATATTAAAAATTATTTATTTATTTATTTATAATATTTTTTCATAATATAAAAAATATGAGTGTGAGAGAGAAATAATAAGAGAGTTTTTATAAATCAAAATTCAAGTATATCTAATATTATATTCTTATATTTGGTTATATTTTTTATTATATATAATTAAATTTATATTAAATATTATTTATATATTTTATTAATAAATTTTTACTCTTATATTTTTATATTAGTTTGAATAGTTATTTTATAATTATTATTTTTATTTATATGATTTTTATTTTTTATTTTTTATTTAATAATTATTTTTATTTTAATAAAGCATATTAAAAAAATAAAAAAATGATAGAATTCTTATACATCAAAAGTTGATCAGGCCTAATACGGCTTCCCTAAATTGGATTAAGTTATTCATCATTTTAACGTATAAGGGAGGTTTGATGGATAAGTTTATACAATACGTTAACTACACCAAACAACAGATAAGATTATAACGTATTGTATTACCTTATATTATCATACCTAATACGACATGCCAAACACACTTTTAATCCTTCTTTAACCACTCAAACAAAATAATTACAGTGTTATCATCATCATCACATTCAATAAAAGCTACACAGATTCAACACTCATAAAATAACCGCTATTATTGCGGGGATCTTAATGAACCTCATAAAAAGAAATCGTGTTTCACACACCACCTTTTTTTTTTGGGATTTTCTTTTTATTTTATAGCAGAAATCAAAAAGAAAAAAAAAAAAACAAAGTTACCTTCTTGGAATAATGGAGAAAGTAAGAAACAATATCGCGGTATTAGTGGGTGCTAAACCTCAATTAATGATCTACCCGTTGAGTACCTACTGCATGTAATTATAGCACCAGAATGCGTTTGACAATTCTAAATCTACAGAGATTTGCCTAAAATAACAATGAATTAGTAGTTTGTAATCCCTCCAATTCACAAGAGTTATCAACTTGGCTATTTTCAGACATATTAAAAAATCTAAAATCAATAATAATTATGACATAAGTTTGTTAAAATACTTTTATTAAATTTTATTGTGTGATGAAAAATATAACATTAATATCATGATGGAAACTAGCCACATTTTTTAACCAACAGCGATAAAAAATAAAATTAAAAAATTAATAATAAATATTGTATTGATACGTGATAATAACAATTATTATGAATAATTTTTTTTTTAACCTAAATTGACAATTATTGTGAACCGGAAGGAATACACGTGATGACAAATTTTTCTATACAAAACTTGATTTGTTTTTTAAGTTTTCTGCTAACGTGTGAAAAATTGAAATCATCAAGATTACTGAAGAACAGAACCGAACTAAGCCATGTTAGTTGCCATACGAGGTATCTCAATTTCAAGAGATTGAGGGAAATTCGTGATAGCAATATAGAAAAGGGGACAAAAAATCAAGCAGTGTCACGCTACTAAATTATGACTCAAAAAAAGAAAAAAAATTCAGGAAAGGAATATAAGAAAAACGATAACAAAGAATGATGCTGATGATGATGATTGATAAGATGTGATTATTAGGCCAGGTAATATATGAAAGAAGAGGACACACAGATAGAGGATGTAGTGACATGTGAGTGTTGCTCCTTTTAGAATGATAGTGGCCCATGCCAGAGAATAATCTGGTCTCTAGCAATGATGATTCCCCCTTCCCCCTCCCCAACTTTCTTCCCCCCAATTTCTTCTCTGCAGTATTCTGTTTTCTCAGTTTTCAGTGTCATGTACTCATGTTATGCAACAGTGAGTGACAAGGCCATTAAAATTGCTGAACTGCTATTAATTGCATTTCCATCTATCCTTTCACGCACTTGCACCTCTCTGTGTCCCACCTCTAGTATGAAGAATAAGCGTAAGGGAAGCATAATTAGGCATCAGTTCCTTTTCACCTTTATTTTAGTCCTTTATTCTGATTTTAAGCGTAGTCATTCTGTTGATTTCAAATTCCAACTTTCTCTCTTTTTTATAGTTTCTAGCCTCATCGCATGGTTGTTTAATTATTGTTCTAATCTATCAATTCATTGCCTGAAAAAATCATTTTACAGTGACCAAACAATATTTGCACAAAAGTTATTAGCAAAACTGTCAGATAAGATATTCCCGAAAGTTTATATATGAAAATAATAAAATTTGTTTTATATTAAGAAAAAAAGATAACAAATATTTGTCCATCTTATCTTTTACTTTTTCTTGACACTTGTGAATGAATTTCTTTACGTTTAAAGAATGTTTCTTTATATTTTCCCTAAATTTAGCTAATTGTATGTAGACTGCATATAACAGAAAACTATTGACCAAAAAGTTATTTAGATGGTGGGAATGGATTATAACTTGCAATAAATATATTTTAATATAGTAAATTATGACAATGCCAAAAAAATCCGGGGTCTCTTTTAAAAAAATACTTTTCTCAATTTTTTTTAAACAAAATCATGTATTAATCAAGCTGACATGCCGTTATTTCTGAAAAGTACTTTTCACCCTTATTCATGAATGTATGTGACATTTATTTGGGGTGATTGGCCATTAGCACTAAGTAAAAGGAGAAATTTTTTGATCCTCCATAAAGAAAAAAAATTTTTTGATCCTCCATATAGAAAAAAAATTCTTCCTTCACATATATCTTATATCATTAAATAATTTTGAAAAATGAGAAAGGTGATGAAATTAATAAAAATTGATGATAAATATCACATATAGAAAAAGAAAAATATTTTCTCCATGAAAAAAGAAAGAATTTCTCAAGTAAATATTTTTGTTAAAAAATGTTAAAATTATTTGTCTTCGCGTATTTGTTTATTGGCACTAAAATATTGCTATTTATATACCTTTTTCTTCTTTGGTCGAGTGAGAAATTAGGGTTTTGGGAACATCAAAGAGACTGATCGGGCATCCTTGTTTTGAAACTCTCTATTCATATACTTGTTGAAAGTAAACTTGGTTGGCACAACTAACAATTGATTATGTCCTATTTATTTCATAAACAAGTTGACAATAACAATTCAATGACAAGGGTGCGGGCTATCACGTATAAGGGCTTTCTACGGTGAGCATGTTTTTTTTGTTTTTTGTCATCACTTTCTACTGTGAGTTAGAGAAAGAAAGAGTATAACGATTTGGGCCTGGGTCCATACTGGCTGATTTTTGGGGCGTAGAGGGTGAAGACAACAAAGCCCTCTCTATATTTCGGAGAACCGGGAGGGGCGTTGACTACGACAAAATAAAAAAGAGAAGCGTTGACGAGAAGGAAACAAAAAGAAATGAAACGCTATGTGGATGTTACACGTATCGAGGAGGCATGCGTTCGTGGCAGCGCCCAGCTTATTATGCTAAACCACTTGGCAACTTGACTTTTCAATTTCAATATTTAATTTAAGGGGCGGAAGGAAAGAAAGAATGAGCAACGACGCGGAGTTTGAATTGAATTCGATGGCGGAGGAGGTGAGGGGTTTTTAGTCTTTTAGCTCCATCAAAACCAGGAAACACCGACAGACAGAGACCACACCGTAGGTGGCTGCTAAAATACAATCCCCGACCCAAACTACTCCTATCCGTTGTCAATGACCGGTTGTCTCTGTGCGCGTGCGTGAGAGCGCGTGTGTGTTGGAACTAGCAATCGTTGTTCGGCGATGAAGGGAGAGACGGTGACTCTGGTACTGGTGAACCTGGCGGGGATCATGGAGAGAGCAGACGAATCGCTCCTACCCGGCGTTTACAAGGAAGTGGGTGAAGCCCTTCACACCGACCCAACGGGCCTGGGCTCCCTCACTCTCTTCCGATCCATTGTGCAGTCCTCCTGTTATCCCCTGGCAGCCTACCTCGCCATGCGCCACAACCGAGCCCACGTCATCGCTCTTGGGGCTTTTCTCTGGGCCGCCGCTACTTTCCTCGTCGCCTTCTCCTCCACCTTCTTTCAGGTACTGTTTCCTATTCCTCACGCCTCACTATTGTTATCAATTATTAATTAATTGTGATGTGATGTCAGAAAAAGGATTCGCAAGAATGATTTTAAGCTAGCCGGGGGTTGGGATTCTTACGAAGTAGGCACGCATGTGGAAATTGTAGATGTATAGCTAGCTGATTGTATTCACTTTGAAGTCACTCACTGTATTGTAGGTGGCTGTATCACGGGCACTCAATGGGATTGGCCTTGCGCTGGTTGCACCTGCAATCCAGTCCCTGGTTGCGGACTCCACCGATGATAGCAATCGCGGGATGGCTTTTGGATGGCTTCAGTTAACAGGCAATATTGGTTCCATTATTGGTGGCCTCTTCTCACTGTTGATTGCTCCAATAACATTCATGGGTATCCCTGGTTGGAGGATTTCCTTCCATGTCGTTGGATTGATTAGTGTTGTAGTTGGTATTTTAGTTTACCTTTTTGCCAAGGATCCACACTTCTCGGATAATGGTACAAGTGCTAGCAGTGAAGTTCCCGGTAAAATGTACCAGAAAAACGTTTCCGGTATAACATTTTGGTCAGAAGTGAAAAATCTGGTGGAAGAAGCCAAGTCAGTTTCTAAAATTCTGTCTTTCCAGATCATTGTTGCGCAGGGTGTCACTGGCTCCTTCCCCTGGTCGGCTTTGTCATTTGCGCCAATGTGGTTAGAGCTCAGTGGCTTTTCCCACCAGAAAACTGCTATCCTCATAGCTTTGTTTGTGATTGCTTCATCTGTTGGGGGTTTGTTTGGAGGTAAGATGGGGGATATCCTTTCAACAAGTCTTCCAAATTCTGGGAGGATAATTCTGGCACAAATAAGCTCTGGATCAGCAATCCCCTTAGCAGCAATTCTGTTGCTGGTTTTGCCAGATAATCCAGCTACTGTAATACCTCATGCTTTGGTTCTAACCGTTGTGGGGTTCTGCATATCTTGGAACGCTCCAGCTACAAACAAGTAAAGTCTTTCACACTAACCATTTGTCTTTATGTTTGCTAAATTATTTCTCGCTTAAACTTGTTAAGCTTGTTACTTATTGCGTACTTCTAAGTTTTCAACAACTGCCTGGACATCAGTCCAATTTTTGCAGAGATTGTTCCAGAGAGATCCCGAACAAGTGTATATGCGTTGGATCGATCTTTTGAGTCTATACTATCATCTTTCGCTCCTCCTGCAGTTGGGATTTTGGCTCAGCATGTTTATGGGTATAAGCCCATTCC
Source organism: Pterocarpus macrocarpus (assembly GCA_031439585.1). Lineage (NCBI taxonomy): Eukaryota > Viridiplantae > Streptophyta > Magnoliopsida > Fabales > Fabaceae > Pterocarpus > Pterocarpus macrocarpus. The sequence continues at coordinate 11,907,537 of CM062519.1, forward strand.
TGAAGGGTATACTGAATCCCAAGAGATTTTAACGGATAGAGAGAATGCTGCATCATTGGCAAAGGCTTTATATACAGCAATTGGAATTCCAATGGCTCTCTGCTGTTTCATCTACTCGTTTCTTTATCATTCCTATCCAAGAGACAGGGATCGAGCTCGGATGGAGGCTCTAATAGAATCAGAGTTGCAGCAAATAGAATCAGCTAGTCTGCCCCTTAATAGAGAGTTTGAGTCAGAAGAATCGTATTTTAGGGACAACAATGGTGATTTTGACCTTAATGATGAAGATAACACATTGCTCCAACGGAAGCTGACATTCTCCAATTTAGATTAATAGTTTTAGCAGTTCTGCAGCCCACTGAGGTTGTTTGGCTCAAGAGAGATTAAGTTTCAGGCAGAGAATTTTCAGAACTGCTTTTTGATCAACTGTTGAGCATGCATCACTCGTCAACAGTGATAAAAGAGATTGTATAGCAGTATAGGCTTTCATAATTTTCTCTTCCCTTCTAGAAAAGAATTTCCCTGCTGTATACAGAACTTAATCAAGTATAGATACTTGAAGGTTAATACATTGAATAGCAAAGCATATTCTTGTTATTCCCACTACTAGTGACAGAACTGTGATGATTGTGATATATAAATCAAATGCAAAAACACAAGTTGCAAATGAAGGAGTAATGAGATTTACATCATCTACATTGTCTCACATTCCTCACATATCAAGACTTCGATATTTTTTTCTCATCATCCACCATAACTCCTCGCTTTGGTATGTGCCGTGCGTGATCTTTCCAACTCATGACATATATGAGGCACAAAATTATGCAATAAATATCATTTCTCTAAATGAAGCCTATCTTTTAAGCTATAAGCCTATAAATATCTTCAGCAAAATATGTTTACAAGGCAGCACAATCAGCACCACGAAACTCGATCCTTAACTGGGTTTGGTAGCAGACATCATCACAAAAGGGCCATTTCTAATGCATTTAAATCCAACCAGTCCACAGGCCCTGCAGAGTTCTTCAAGTTCTCGTTCAGAGAGAAAGATGTAGCTCCCTGATACTTGCCTTATATTCTACAATAAAAAACAAATTGCACACTATTTAAACCTGATAGAAACAAATTTTTTTTCTTGTGTGCTATTATAAAAAAAAAAAAACCTGGTAGAAATTTCCTATATATCAACTGAAACGAATCAAAGAAAGCACATAAGATTGATGCAATTTACTATTTGAGAGAGAATATATAATTATCCATGACAATGGGCCAAACACTTGGCAGAACACGAGCCGAAAGATTTTATACCCGACGTAAAGTACTCAAAAATGGGACAACAGTAAAAGGCCCATCAAATACGCAGGTGGTTGCGACAAAGACACCTCCAGGTCGTAAAACACGACTTATTTCAGCTAACTGCAAAAGCGGATCATGGAAATTATGAGAAACAATGCAAATACAGGCTAGACAAAATTAAGCTAGGCATGAAAATCTCATATAAACTGTGCAAACTGCAAAGTGACAAATTTACTGATGCAATTTAGCCACGAAGTTATGGTAAAACTCCAGAAGAAGCCTATGAAACATGTTCTTCATCAATGCTGACACACTACTGCATAAACCATTTGGAAATTCCATCTCTAACACAACTTAATAGAATAACTTTATAAACAACCTTAAAACCATGATTACTTAAATGATTTGCTCCAAGCCATTGGCACAGATATTTTAAACAAACAGAACACTTTCCTTTAAGATCCAAGTATAATGAATAATTATTTGCTTACAGCTGTAGATGGTGAAGGCCAACAGTGGATAGCTGCTCCGGCATGCAGTGCATCAATACAACTTGAAACAAAAGGGAGTCTAGATATGTCTGCTCTAACCAAGGCGAAGCTTCTAACAGCAGAAACACTAGTGAGATATAATTGTGACATAAATCAAAAAGGTATGCTTAAAATGTTCCTCAAGAAGTAGAACTTTGAATTCAAAAGTTCGATATAATAAACTATGATTAATTTAGAAAAATAAAATGTGTACTCTTTTGGAAAGTTCTCCTCCTGCTGAATGAATTCATAACATTGTTGCAACATGTTTTCTGAGTAGTCTAGAGCAATAACCAAAGAAAACAATCCACTCTTTGCAAATAATCTTGAGAATAGTCCACTTGCGCAACTAGCATCAATGATGTTTCCACCCAATACTGGCTTTAAGAAACCCTTCATCAGTTCAAACTGCAGTCAAATTCAATAGCAGGCATGAGTAGATGTTAAAGCAAAATAAAGTATCCATGCATCAGCATGGTGAAGAAGGCAGATTTCAAAAGAATTTTAAAGAATGTCATGATGATATATATTGCAGCATGTATCTGAATTCGTATTCTTCTCACCAATGACCAAAAGGCAAATATGACAAACTGAATGATCTGGCTTTCAGGACATCCATGAACTAAAGTTTGGGACTATAGGTGCTAATTTGGAGCTGGTAGTGTTAGTTGATAACTTCTTGCACAGTTGAATGAGCTTATGAAAATAGCTTATCAAAACCAGCAAAAATTATTTTCAACTGAGTTTGATAAGCTTATAATAAATTAAGTCAAAAACTTCTTGTCTTATTAGCTGCTTAGCACAAGTTGTTGTTGTATTATTGAATGTGAATTGTTTTTATATAAGCACTTATTCAAACAGTTTCTAATGCTCTAGAGGGACCTATATAATAAATATCAAGAATCATTACTGTTCTAATTGGACACTATCTTATACATGAAGGTGGATGCCAAGGGCTCACAACGAATAACTTATAGATAAGAAACCAATTAGAGAAAAAAATGTGGTTCGTTAAAGAGGAAATTGTCTTTAAGAACAGGGACATTTGATTCACCTCTTTCTCAGGACCTGGAAAACCGCCCCATACAGAAAAAGTTTGGCGCCAACCCCTCTCATACAGAAATGATATTAATGGCAACCTGATTCAGAAAACAACCAGCACGCATAAAATGAAAGTGACAAATCAGCGTCAAATTCATATGCATGCTAACGAAAAAAAAAAATCTTGTGTCAAGAAAAAATATAGATAAAAATTGCATGCCTGAAAAACTCTGTAGAAGCTGGCATGGGTTCACCATAGATCTTGGCTCCACTTGTGGCCGTGAGATCAAGATGCGTTTGCTTTCCAACATATGTTTTCTGACAGGTGCCACATTGTAAACTAGACCCAGGGATCGTATCTCTACAAAGAAGTTACATATCTGATTATAAGAAAAAGAAAACAAAAGAAAATTTACAGAGTAACAAATTCATATATTCATATATACAATATAATCATAAGCTGGCAAATTAATATATAAATATATATATAGGGGGGAAGGCAATGATGGATAATGGATTATTAACACGAACTCACATGGACAAGCCAGGAGCACTAGTCCATGTCAAGCAGTCGTAACATACAGGACAAGCCAATAAGTTGCTGCTTTGCCTCGCTTCCTTCTCATTCTCAACCACAATGGAATCCTAAACACACAAAATTACATGCCACGAATGAAATAATTAAAAACAAAAGAAAAAAAAAAAGAAATGAATAAGCGTATGTGAATTTATTTGTTCAATTTGCGGACGGTGATGTGTAGGAAGAAGAAGCGTTACGGTTGGCTTGGTGTCGACCAAAGCAGTGGAAGAAGCAGCAGCTCGAAGTCGAGATTTGTTGGCAGCAAAAGCAGTTGGCGTGAAGCGGCGCGCGAAGCGGTTGAGTGAAGAGAGCGTGGGGGAGCGAGCGTGGATAGAGAACAATAAAGAGTTGCCGGTAACTGCTATGCCTATGGCTGCGGCCATTTTTGCCGTTGGCGCTCTCACTCTTAATTCGGAATCCTGTGTGTGTGTGCTTGCTCCTCTGACGCTGAGCCTCGAGGCTTCTGTTGAGGAGCTTCGAAATGGGGACCGCGGAGGTGTCGTGTGCCACCTTATGACCCGAAAGATTTTCTTTCTCTTTTCCTCGCCTATGGTTCTCGCTCTTTGTCAGCTTGTTATTTTATATTTCAAGCTGGAATTTTTTTTTCCTTAAAAAAAAACAACTTGCTATAATGATTTTTTTTTTTAAACAATGAAATTAAAAATTATTTCTAAAGATATTTTTCGAGGGAGAGAATGAGAATGAAATATGATATATTTTATATTCGAATAAAATATATAGAAGATAATCATTAAATTGTGGATATAACTATAACTAGTTATAATGATTGAATTGTTGTAACTAAAAAAAAATAAGGCTAAAGGAATATAAATTTAAAATTTCTAATTACTTAACAGTTAACTACTGAAGTTTTTAATTAATAAATGTTGTAGGGTTATTTTTGTTATTTTAATAAGTTCTTATTATATATTTTTTTTTTTGAGATTAGTTTCATACACTAAATAAGAGGCTACCTAATTTAGCAAAATAATAATAATAAGCTACCTAATTATTGATTAGCAATGAATATTCTTTGCAGATTTCCTCTTTATTTCATAAAAATTAGCAATTCTCATACCGAACGTGATATAAATGATTATCCTTAATGGATTTTAAATATCTTACTTTTAAGGTCAACAATCGACAAATATTTAGTAAATCATTAAAAATGTCATATTTTTATCATCATTCCATTTAATATACTCAAACATAGAAATAATTTTTTAAAGCAAAATAATATCAAGAACATATACACACGTTCGTATTTCACTTCACATTTTTATATTTTTTCATTATTTAATTATAGCTAGGCCTAACTCATTTTTTTATACTCTTACGTTTAAATTTTGACGCACAAAATTTGTGATAATTTAAAATAATATTTACACACTTATTTTTTGTCTTCACACGCCTACATTTTAAAAATGTGTTACTAGTATTCTTCTAAAAATAATAGATTAGATAGCATGCCTAACAATTGTTATAAAATTTAACATAAATAATCTAATTTAATGTATTATCAGTAAAATATTTTATAAAGTCGACTAATAATATATTAACTTTGGTATGACATTTAAAATTGTTATTGTAAGAATAAAAAAAAAATTTGAAGGAAGAATCAATATTTTTAATAATGTGATAATATATAAATAAATAATTTATGCAAAAATTTATATCAATAATGTATAAATTTTTTTTAAAATAAACATTTATTTAATTTCTCTTTATATATACAATGTACACTTGTCTTAGACATTACAGTAACTATTAAATGATAATTAATGATTTTGATTTTATTAACTTAAAAGCCGATTTAATAATATTTTGAAGACTACTTTAATTAGACAGATCAATTTATGTCAAACCTAATTAACAATAGTAAGTGGATTGTGCTTTTAAGAAGAGGATTAAGATTCAAATTATAGAGAAGACCTTATAAATGATATTGTTCAAGTGATTAGTTTTATAAATAATGCGTGTAAATATACTCTAAAAAAACCTAATAATAATTATAAAAGTTAAATAATTTAATTGATATGCCATTATATAATTAAATAAATTATTGTGTAAAAAAAAATTTACACTAATAATATATTAAAAATGCTGTCCCTAATGCACCATGTTAATCATGATGCATCAAACACTTTAGAATTGTATTCCATCTAAACTGTTGGACTAACTATGCACTTAAATCAAGTAATGCACTACAGGAGTCCTCGGTTGTAAGATCGAAATTTATGTGAAAGATCTTGCTCCATCTCGGAGGGTGTGAAAATCCAGTTCCATCTTAGACGTTGAGTTTGCTAATAAAATAAAAAAATCTAGCATAAGATCGAATCTCAGGCGTAAAAATTACGATGTGGGAGTAAGCATAATATCAGAACTGGGATAAAAAAAATCCTGTTCTAACTTGAACGTTGAGTCTGCTAGTAAAATAAAAAACTTGGCATAAGCTCGGAACTCAGGCATAAAAATCATGTTTCAATTTGGACGTTGAGAGAGTAATTTTTATGGTATACCACAAGAAGTAAGTATATAGATATATCTAAATATCCAATCCAATGAATCACATGATGCATGGTGTACCATTTTTAACGCGATGCATATTAAAACGCGCCTATATTAAAATTCCATTTTAAAATTTGTACATAATTAAGTGATGCGAGTATAGTGTTAAACAAATAAATATGTCAGATACAGAAACGGTACACGCAGTAAATAATGCACGTCTATTCTTTCTCAAGCTAAAAGATGGTCTGATGTAATAAGTATTAATGCCCAGAAAGATTAACGTAATCATATTAAGATGGTGTGTACACGTAACGTAGAGTTAGTAGGAAAAGAAAAGCATTTTAATCATTAAATAAACGCCCGTCTAGCTCAGTTGGCAGGGCGCACGCCTCTTAACCTTGTGGTCATGGGTTCGAGCCCCACGGTGGCCGATAAGGATTTTTACATTTTTAAGCATTTTGTTTTGCTGGAATTTGTAACAGGTGCTTACCTTCTCTGTTTTATATTGGTGTGGTGGACATTGCAGCAGGTGCTCGCTTGAACGCAGTCTTTAATTGTGATTGGTGACTGCTGAGTTGGGGTATTCAAAGTTTCTGTTTGTCATCTTCATCCTCCTGCCGACACATAAATTATTATTTCCCCTTGGACCCTGACCCAGCACAAACCAAAAGCCGTGATAAATTGATAACACCCCTTTTTATTCTGATTCCATCTAATTTCAATCATTAGTGCATTGAATTGATGCCTAGTTATGAACCCATCCTCACCAAATCACATTATTGCTTTATAATAACAATTTATAATACATATCCTTAACTACTTTCCTCTGGTAAGGCCTATTAGTATCGCCTACAAGAATACAATACAATTCATTGTAAATGAACATCTAGTCATTTTCTCCATGACTCCATCTATTGTGGCATCGAAACCCACGTCTCTGTTTGGTACTGCTATTGAAATGAATCTACCACAAATCCATCGCCAAATTGATAATTAAGCAGTAGGGTATTAAAAAAAAAATTGAAAGATTAATTCATATTGGTGCGGTATTATGAATTAAAACACGGAGGACCACAAGCAAGTAGCAATAGCTTGTTCGGTCACCCATCCCTTTATCAAAACTGTATTATTATTCAGGTCCTGACAATTCAACCTTATTTTGATCTTGGCTTAAGTGTCTGGGTACATATTCCTTCACAAACTTATTCCACATTCAAATATTCGGTGGATCATTTTCGTGTCCTCCTAAGTCCTGTATAGGGCTGAACTGGATCGTAATATATGTATATTTTTTAGAATAAAATAATGGAAGTGCAATATTGCGTTATCGTTTGAAGGAAATTATCAATAGCAAACGCAGAGCTAGACTCCCTACCTAGTAAAATCTAGGAGTATATATATAATACAACAATGCTTATCAGCTACTTTATTTTAAAATTAAAAAAAAAGTTTTGGGAGAATTTATGGAATCCATTAAATTAAATTAATTAAAGTCTAATCATTTTAATTAATAATAATTTTAGAGAAATAAAAAGAAATCTACCTTATCCAAGAATGCTGGACTTGTTTGTCAAAGTTTATTCTCAACGACGTGCCATTGTCACAACAGGGTTTTAAAATTTTGCGGCCATCATATGTGACCAAGCAGTTTTGGTGTCACTGCCAGACCCTGACACAGACTTTGAAGTGACTTCCACAATTAATTATGATCAAAGGTGAAGGTTATCAGCTGGCATGCCTTTTATAGCGGAGAAATGGAAAACGGATACAGTATATTGATGAAATTATCGCAGATTAATTACCAGGATATTATTTTTAAAAGTGTATTACAGCTTGGACTCGATCGTATCATAGTCATAATCATAATAAAATACAAAACTGTTCTGTGAATTATTACTTCACTTGTTAAATAATGATCATCATGAGGGCAGCAGATAAATAGCAAATTTAAATATTATTCAAACAATAGGGGAATCAAGAGTTTAAAAAACTAGTAGAAGACTAATTAACCTTAAGGCTTCTTTAAGGAATCTTCTTCGATTTGTTAGTTGGGTGTGCTTCAAGTTAGGTTGCACTAAAGTGTCGGACATTATATTAATTATATTTTTCCGCATTTGGTTTCCGGGCCACTCTCCTTCACCCCAAAAATTTTGGTGACCTAATAAATCCAAACCCCAGACTTGATAATCATGAACCCCGTGCTTCTAACATAGTTACCTCCTTTAAAAGGATTATCCCAAAAATTTATATTTTTCCCCCAAATATACGCCTTTTGTTGTTTGACAATATGATTACAACACAGTGGCACGTTGAAACTAATAATCGTTTCGTTTGGATTTTGTATAATCTAAAACTAATGTTAAAGTCAAAAGTTGTCTCGAATGTTATGCGAGAGGAACTTTATTTGATTTAATTTCTTAGAATCAACTTCAATTAGCTATAATATTATATTAATAGCTTAATTGATAATTAAAAATGATAAACATGTAACAAGGATAATAAAGTTTAATCTTTATAAATACTCTTTAAGACAAAACTGAGGAATACTCGAGCACAGCTCAGCTCGAGGTCCTCAAACACTGATTTATGTATAGAAAATAAAAGTTATGAAGATTGTTAATTGAAAAAAAAAAAAATACTTTATGAAGATTGTAAGGTTGGCCAGATAAAAAGGAGAAAAAAAACAAAAGAAGAAGATTGTAAAGGCCGGAGATGTAAGCATAGCGTTAGTATGATCATGCGTCTCACAATAGCTTTTTAACTATTTCTGTCTTGAAAAAATTATTAATTTTTAAAATTTTATTTTTGTTACAAATAACTATTTTTTAAAAAAATACAAATAATATTAATTAGTTTTTAATTATATCCTATTAAATAAAGGAGAAAGAATATAAATAAAAAAGATAATTAAAAAATCAAATAAAAATAATTTTATAAAATATATTAAAAAATTTTTAACATTAAAATTTTTTTAATTATATATATATATATATATATATATATATATAGAGAGAGAGAGAGAGAGAGAGAGAGAGAGAGTTTAATTAGTATGTACTGACGTAAAATAGTTTTATATTGTCAACTAATAGAAATAGGGGAAAGTAAGAAATTATAGTAGATTTCTTATTGTACTGAATAATTATTTGTATGAGTTGATATTTTCTATCATTTCTATTGGTTGACAATATAAAACAATTTTATACTGTTAATCAATAAAAATAAGGGAAAATAAGAAATTATGGTGGGTTATTCATTGTAATAAGTGATTATTTGTATGAGTTAGTATTTTTTACTATTTTATTGGTTGACAGTGTAAATATAAAAAATGCCAACTCATATAAATAACTACTCATTATAATATGAGATCTATTATAATTTCTCATTTTTTCCTATTTCTATTAATTGATAGTATAAAATTATTTTATAATATCAATATATATCAATTAAACTCTCTCTCTATATATATATAATTAAACAGTTATTTTTAGGTGAGGGTAATACTTTTTATCTCAACTTTTTTTTGAAAAAAAATTATCTCATACTCCTTCCGTGGCGGTACTGTAGTAGAACTCTGCACAGCATATTTCCAGATGGGTTTGAAGTCTACTTTTATATATATGTATCCTGAGATGAGGATCATCCTGTTATATGGACTTGGAGTCCCAGGTTATTCTTTAGGTAATATTTGATATATTACCTATTAAGATTATTAGTAATATATATTATTATTTAATAAAATTATTATTTTTTAAAATTATTGATAATATTAAATATAATATTTGATATATATCAATAATCTAAATAATAATTTACATTACCTTATTTGATATATTAAATCGATTATTAGATAATATAAATATTAAATCAATATAATAATAATAATGATAATAATAATAATAATAAATATCTAATAATAATAATAATAATAATAATAAAAAGTTTATTATTATTAGTTATAATAATATTAATAATTATTATTAAAAATTAATTAATATTATTAGTAATTATTATTAAATTAATATTATTAGTAATTATTATTAAATAATAATAATAATTAATATTATTTTAATTTATATTATTTAATAATAATGAATTATTAATATAATTAATCATAATAATATTAACAATAATAATATTAATAATATATTATTATTATTATTTATTGATAATAAAAATAATAATAAAATAATTACTATATTGATGGTAATTCATATTATCATATTTCAAGTGGGTAATCTATGTTATTATATTGGTGGTAATCCATATTACTTTAGAAATTTAAATTGTCAATAATATTATCCAATTAAATAAAATAATATTATGGACTCAGATAATTTAATCAAATATTATCGATAATCTAGATAAATTACCCTATATCAAATACCACATAAGAAATTTGTCATTTTGTGGCAAGCGCAATGAAGCGAGTGATGTCTATTGGATGGGATGTTGTTCATTTTATGTTGCCAATAAAGCAGCATGCAACCAAGAGGCGCAAGGCCATAGAACAACTCAGCTAACAAATTAAAGTTAGAAGTTGTGTTAGGTTTCTCTGACGTCTACGAGGAAGGTGGGAAGCCTTCTCTTATTTAAGAAAAAAAATTTCATTCTACTCTAGTTCACAAAAGGAAAAAGGCTTAACCACAGCAAAAGCAACCATTCTTATTATTATTATTATTATTATTATGAAAAAGAAAAGAAATGGGAGATATAAAAAGAAGATTTAAATAAATTTTAGTTTTAGTTCCTATAATTTTTTTTTTTTAAAGATTTTGTTCTTGTAGTCCTGAAAGTAATTATTAATCCTTATAGGCCTTTTCAAATTTTAGTCCTCATAGTTGCTATTTTATTTTATTTTTTTTGCATAAATGATTGGTCTTTATTTTTCATAAAGAATGGGTTCCTATAATTTAATTTATTAAGGGATCAAAACCCAAATAATATATAGGAACTTATACCAAAAGAAAAATATTATGGAAATCAAAGCTAAAATTAAATTTAATTATATGAACCAAAATACTATTTAAATCTAAAAAGAAAGAGAATTGAGGACTTTTTTATTAAAAAAGGATTAAATTAAATTTAGAAGTTTGTCTATAGACATTAATCTTTGCTCAAGAGTATACAAAAATTAGGTACTTTCTTCACGATTCATTTGAACTACTTATACAATTTATCCATATTAAAAGAAGAGAGTAAAAGAGGCATGCAGTTTTCACAAAGGTAGTTATTATTATTATTATTATTATTAGAAAAAATAGTGGGTACATTTACTTTTTCAACATTCACTATTTTGTATCTTTATCTCATATTATATGTTTACAATGAATTCAAAAAATAAGCATAAATAACAATATATTTAGTATTATTTTGTGGTTTGAATTTGTGTTTTTGTCCCAAAATAGTGCTCACTATCCCAAATAATTATTTATGAATAAATTGGAAAAAGTTTAATATCTTTATTTTAATGTTTAAATTAGAGAATGAGAGCCAATGAAGGTGGATGTAGTCGGTTAAGATTTTGTTTATATCCCATAAAGCCGTGAGTTTAAATTCTGTTAACCAATATGAAAATCTTATTAGTGATGCGATATGTAATTTCTCCTTAAAATCCTCAAAAAGGTCGGAGGACTTAATGGCATGCTGGCACTTGTTCATATCTAAACTTTTCATTACCAAGAGTTTGAGAATGAGAAGAAAAAGTCGGATTAGTTAATTATCATAGTTTTATTTGATTTAAAATCATGTCTTTTTGTTTTTTTTTCTTACCCTTAATTTGAAACAAACAAAGACTTTAAGTAGAAAAAAGGAGATTTATTAACACTTTATTGATTCAAGTAGTTTGATATTTATTTCTTTTAAATATGGTCTGAAATTCATATTTTGTTGGAAGAGTTTTATCCTTATAATAAGTCGACTCAATTTGAGCTAGATTAGTTCGAGTCTACTAAATTTTAAAGGCTAGTGATTTAAACAAAAAAAAAAAAAGAAAAATATTTTCTTTTATTTTTAATTTTTATTTTTATATTAAAATTATCTAAATAAATATAGAAGTAACTTTTTTTTTCTTTTTTTCTTTTTTTAATGTATTTTTCCTTCTCTTTTCTTTTCTTATTCATATTGAAACATAATTTTTTGTTGTACTTTTTTTTTAAATAATGATAGAATAATATAGGTGACGTTTAAATAAGGTTTTTATTTTATAATTTTTTTACACTGATATTGAATTAAAATCTTCATCAAATAAAAATGGAAAGAGTATATACAATATATATTGATAAGAATAAGAATTTGTACAAAACATTTTTGCGGCTTAGCTCCAGCTCCACAATAATTTCGAAATTTGAAACATTCCCGTAATTAGTGTCCACAAGCAACCGGTTGGAGTTTGCTTTCCAACGGATCACTTTATCGTTAGGTTGGATACCGTTGCACTCCCACAATCATCTCTTATATTTGATAGACGAAAATGCCCTTACATCCAGTGGTTATCATTCTCTTCCACTTGCTGGTTTGACACGAATTTCATATTTTTTTCCTTATCTGTCAGTGTGGGGGCTCGGGACGGGAATTTTCAAAGAAGGAAAAGAAAAGGCTGAAAAGCAAAGCCTCGCTAAAACCATGTGAGCAAGGGGACTTTCATCCTTGAGAGCACAAAACCGATCATCATGCATCACAATGTTGATGGGAGATGCCCACTGGCCACACGTGACATCTTTTCTTGTTTATTGCTTCTGTCCCACGAATGGTTTCTGATTCACTGAAATATAAAAAGAGAAGAATTTCATGTGCCAGAAATTTTTTTTTTTTTTAAAAAAGAAGAGAATTCAAGCTCAATCTCTTAATTCTGGAAAAAGATCACTTGATTTAATGTCTCCTCTCGCCCTTTCTTATGCTGCGGAGAATAAAATTTTTCTAAAGTTACAAATTAGTTGGCCAGCCTTGACTTTTTGCAGATGAACGTCACGAGATCTCCGAGGCCAGGAATGTGTAGCAGCTGAAGCTTGTATCGCATGTAGAACCCACTCCACTAGCCAGTAATATTGTGTTGCCAACAAGTTTAGGAATATCATTATCTTTGTAACGTGCTGAGGAGGAAGATACCTTGTTAATTAATAACTTGGTATAACATCTCGTTTGTTGTCCTGAAAAAAGGTTATTAATTAGTTACTGGACACTTGTATACTTAAAATATCAACTGGTAAGTCCCACTTGCACCTTGAGTATATGGTAAAAGACATGTTTATCAATTGGTAAATTATTTGATTATTATTTATTTCCCTTTTGCATCAACTAGTAGTAGCCATGATTTTGAGTACCGGCTTAGGAGGTTTAAAAAAGAAAATAAAAAATCAGCTCAGTTGGTTAAAAAAGGACGGAGATTAATGGTAATTGAGTTGAAGAGAAGAGGGCAAGGAAGTAATAAGGGAGGAGCGGGTTTAATCGCGTGCTCCGTTACAACAACCGACATGTGGCGGTACATGCGGCACACATGCTTACCGTCCGCAATTAAAATCAAAATTTAAATAAGAAAGGGGTAATACAGATTGAAATAGAAATACACATACACAAGGGCGGTATGAGATTCAAAATTTAGGAAGAGAGATGGAGAGAGATAAGAGATAGTAAAAGCAAGTAAATAATAATAATAATTAAGGAAAAGTAAGGGGGACAGCATAACACAAGGGAAGAAAGATATTATATATAGGGACGCGTAGCATATCCTTGGTTGGCGTTTGCTTTGTTTTAAAACAGAAGTAGAGTAGCTTCTACTGCTTCTTCTACTTGTACCGGTCCTGTATCTTCACTCTCTCTGCTCTCTTTATTTTTCCCCGTTTTCTCATATATAAAATCCACTGTCTCCTCTCATCTCCAAAAAGAATCTTCGAGATCGGGAGGTCATCGTCGTCATTTCTGCGCTGGACAGGAGATTAACATAACAACCTCAGCCCTCAGCAACAGGCACGTCTCTTCCTTCCCCCCCCCCCTCTTTTCTCTTCCCTCTTTTTTTGGTTGTTGGTTTGTTAGTGTTATTGAAAAGAGTAATGAGTGTTGTTGGTTGGGGATTGGGAAAGTAGGAATAGGAATGGAGAGGAGCACTCCGGTGAGGAAGCCACACACTTCAACGGCAGATCTGCTTACTTGGTCGGAGACTCCACCCGCCGATTCCCCAGCTCCTTCCTCCGCTACTCGCTCCTCCGTTCGTTCTCACCAGGTGGGTACCCTAGACATTCTCTCTCTCTCTCTCTCTTGAGGGGGTGTGTGGTTGGTGGGAATGGGTATACTAATTGAACAATTTGTGTGATGGGATTGTAGCCGTCGGATGGGATCAGCAAGGTGGTGTTTGGGGGTCAGGTCACCGATGAGGAGGTCGAGACCTTAAACAAACGGTGAGATCTACTCTCCCCTCACTCCCTACTCACTCCTCATTTCCTCCAATTTCATGCTTCCTGTATTCTTTTTTTTTTTTGTTTTTAAATTATTATTATCTAATTAACAACCATTACTGGATTAGTACACCTGGCAAAGGACCTGCTTCCGGAATCGATTTCTCTTTTCCAAAAAAAAAAAAAAAAAATGCGCCCGCAATTTGTGGGTCTTTCCGATGGTTTCAAACGTTGCTAGCGCCAATGAACTGTAGTCATTATTCTTTGTTCCTTTTCTTGGCCGTAGTCCTTTACCCACAAATTCAGCATATTATCCGCCCCGTAATAAAAATTTAATGTTTGAAATGGGTCGAATTAATTGCTTGAGTTGTTGGCGGATCTATCGTTTCAACCATGCTTTCTTGTTCCTTCTGATTTCCAGTCTCTTCAGAATTGCGCCTGATTTTTTCATTTTAGAAAGGAAGTGGTGAAATTTGATGCTTCAGTTTAGTGTATCATCCGAATGTCATTCTCACCATTAGAGTAGGGGAAATCACATTTAAAACATTGGGCTGGTTATAAATAGTACGTGAAATTCAATTCGATGTATCTTCATTGTTAGTGTCAGTCTACTACTCTAGTCAAGAGTCATCTTTTCCCTACAAAACCTGCAATTTTAGCTCTCATTTTGATCATTTTGTGCCTGTTTACTACAATCCCATATTGACCTATCAGTATCGCCCTATCTTTTTGTACAAACACGGGCCATATCACTGCTGGTCCTAACTTCCAGTTCTCTCATATCTCAGAATGAAGAAACACCTTAAATTGTCCATCTATCCTTTTCGCTGATTCCCTATATATAAAATAAAGGACGGTAATTTATTTCTTTTTTATTGATACTTTGTGGTTTTCAGCGTCATGCGCCGTGCTGTGCTGTTACAGCGCCTACTTCAATATGTGATTTGCAAACTACTCCCTCCGTGTCAATATATTTATTAATTTGAACACCTTGGTATATTCTTAAATCAATCCAAATTGACAGATATATTGAAACAGAGGAAGTAGTGAGAGAAATGAATTCAAACTCAATTCTTGAAACATATTATGAACTGAACTTACACTTTTTCCTACTTATGGATCCTAGATCATTTTGGTTTGTTCCTTTATGTTTTGTGGCATCTGAAATTGTCTAGCTGTGGAATTTGCAGAAAGCCTTGTTCGGAGTATAAGATGAAGGAGATCACTGGTAGTGGAATCTTTGTAGCCGATGGAGAAAATGACACAGCAGAAGCTGGCAGTGCCAATCCTCCCCAAAATAAAACAGGACTGCGCATGTACCAGGTATCATATTCTTATATGTGAACATGGATACTTTCACATCTTGTATTGATTGCAGTATTGCGGTGGATCCCTGCTAACTTGTATTGTGATTGTTTATTGTTGAAAAATGAAGCAAGCAATTGCGGGAATCAGTCATATCTCCTTTGGTGAGGAGGAGAGTATTTCTCCAAAAAAGCCAACTACTCTGCCCGAGGTGGCCAAGCAGCGTGAGCTAAGTGGAACTCTAGAAAGTGAAGACTCCATGTTGAAAAAGCAGCTTTCTGATGCCAAGTGCAAGGAGCTTAGTGGTCATGACATATTTGCTCCACCACCAGAAATCAAACCCCGGCCAGTAACTCCTCGCATACTCGAGTTGAAAGGGAGCATAGACATTGGAGAACCTGCTGCACGACATGTATGCACCACTATAAGTTCCTAACCTTAATTATTTGGGTGAATATTTTTCAAATTTCGAGCTCTCTCTCAAATTTAAGATATGGACTTTATATCCTCTGTCTATGGGCATATAGAACACACGTAGGACTGTTTATGCAAACATGATGAGTGCAGTGATTTGACAAGAAAGAAAAACCCGAAGTTATTGTGTCATTGAATGAATAATGGAGACTGGACATCATAATTTGGGGATCTTGATGACGTTGTGGGTCTAAATTGTGTGCTGCAGAGTGCAGAGGAATTATGAAGCCTATGTACTTAATGCATAATACATAGGGTTGTGCATTTAGAATAACAAATTGCTTGTGTTGTGACTTTGGTTTACAGGCTGATGGAGAGTCTAATGGGGAACCAGTTATGAAGACGGCAAAGAAGATTTATAACCAGAAATTTGCAGAGCTTTCAGGAAATGACATATTCAAGGGTGACATGCCGTCTTCATCTGCTGAGAAATCACTGAGTGGG
Source organism: Pterocarpus macrocarpus (assembly GCA_031439585.1). Lineage (NCBI taxonomy): Eukaryota > Viridiplantae > Streptophyta > Magnoliopsida > Fabales > Fabaceae > Pterocarpus > Pterocarpus macrocarpus. Next base: position 11,924,105 of record CM062519.1, read on the forward strand.
GCTAAACTACGAGAGATGAGTGGCAGCAACATCTTTGCTGATGGGAAGGTAGAATCTAGAGACTACCTTGGTGGTGTACGGAAACCACCCGGTGGCGAGAGTAGCATTGCCTTGGTATAATTTGTTAGGTCTAACAGAGTTATTCTCATACTGTCTTGTTTTGTTAATTAATTTTTAGTGGGGATGTGTTATTACATTATTTGACCATGTATTCTGGGTTTTGGTCATTCGTGTTTTAGGCTTCTTGATGTCTTGACTAAAAAGGGCCATCTGCTAATTGGTTGTATGTCCATAATCCTGTGTTTTCCTCCGTGTTTGGTTTAATGAAGTTTGGACTGTTTACCTGATCTAGTATATGCGCTAGTACTCGCTCCACAGTTTACATTAACCACCTTTTTTGTTAAGTTTGAATCCGTGGCTGTATGAGCATGCTATAGCTTATATTGATGGGGGACCAGCCACCACATTGATTTGGAGCTTATTTGGATCAATAAGCTGGAGTATAGAGAATTCTTCTATACCCAGTGGGAAAAAATGAAGGGAAAGAAAAGAAATGTTATTTAGGTAAAATAATTTTGTCAAAATTTTTGACAGAAGTCATAAAAGATGTTAAATGAAATAAAGTGGTCGAGTTTGCTTATTTATTATTTAAGAGTTAATATAGTATGTTACATTATTTTTGCAATATTCTAGTTTGAAAAAAAAAAAAAAACAGAGACTCCAGCAAAGGCAACGCTGGCACTTTATAGGGCACCTTTGAAGCGAAGGAGCTATTGACTAGAAAACCACGAATTACTGAAAATCCTTCGTCAGCAGGGAAAAAAGCAAGAGAGTATCATTCTGATTTGGCAACAAACCAAATAAAAAAAAATAGAAAAATATCCATTGTCCCAAGTGCCCGGGAAATTGGAATCAAGTATGTACTACAACAAAAGAAATAATATATTGGATGAGCAAGGGAGTTTCCATGTTATAGAGGATTTAATCTTTTGCTTGGTGAAAGAGGACATGAGAAGGAAAAAAAAAATGTAAAAAGGGAGATTTTAATGTATTTTCTTGCTTAGTAGAAGAGAAAAAATAAGAAAGAATAATAAAAAGAAAGAGTGGCCCTATTTGGCTTGAAAACCAAATGCATTAATTTGTGCAAAAATTTTTGCAATCAATGAAATTACTTTTTAGCAAAAATCATGGAAGAGAGAGAAGGAAAATTGTGAAGAGAAATTATAAGAGAGATTATATTAACACTATTTGTAGCAAAGTATAAATTTTTTTCCATACTATCTACCATTTTTCAAAAAGAAAAAACCTATGAGATTTACCAAAATAGTTTTTTCTTTGTTTTTGGAGAAAAAATTAGAGAAGAATTTCATTCAAAATATTAATTTTATTGCCAATGAATTGTAACTCAAGTGCATCTCTGTTGCTTCTTGTGCCAAGGAATTGTGGTGTTGGGTATATTATATTGTATTAGCGTAAACAAATAATTTAATATAATAATATTTTCTTGCATCTTACTGTTCTCTCTAATCAAGTATATGAAAAAATATTGACTTTTTTTTATTTTTTATTTCTCCACTTTTTTCCCCTATTTTCTCTTTTTATTCATTCGAATGGTAAGAGTGTCTTCTCATTTTTCTGTTAGAAAGGTATAGAATTTTGAAATGTTACTTAGTTTATAGTAGGCTTGTTTAGTTAAAATTTTAAGAGAAGTACTTCTTAAAAAAAAGAAGTAGAAGTATAAATAGAAGTAAAAGTAAAAAATTATTTTATGTTTGAATATAATTATATAAGTACATTTTATCAAAATTAAAAGTTATTAAATTATTTAAATGTGATAAATATAGAAGTACTTTATTTAATATAATTACAATTAAGGATATGCACAGAGAGAGAGAGAGAGTGGTAATTTTTAAAAGTTTTAAAGATAAAATTGTAATTAAATGAGAAGAAAGTGATTATTAATTTTAAGGAGCAATATTATCTTTTTTACTATTTTTATTTTTGAGAGAAACAACTCCCTATCTACTTATCAAAAAAATAGAAAAATTGATTATTTTCTTCTTTTATTTTTTTAGAAACACAAAAAAATAATATTAAAAATTTTTATAAGTACTTTTTTTGAAAAATTAAAAAAAATATTTCTTTTTATACTAGAAGTACAAACAAATACACCCATTAATCTTGACAATGAGTAGCATCTTTTTGGGAGGTAGTGGCTTTTTAAAAGAGAAGTAATTTTTGAACCCTTAAAGAAGTGGACACCTTAGACATCAAGAAAGAGAAGGGAGAAAAAAATTATCAAAAAAAAGTAGATAAAAGATGTTGGGATATCCACCCTTTTTTGGGTATACAAATAAAATAACTCTTTTTAAATATTACAGCTTATAATTTTTTTTTGAGCAAAATAGACTTTTTGGTCCGTTGTTTTTACTCAATTTTTCAATTTGATCCTAATCTTCTATTTTTTCTCAATTTGGTTACTTATATTTCAAACAATTTTCAATTTAGTCTCAAATTACTATTTTGTCACATAATTAATAGAAAATGTTGACGTGATACAAACGGTGCTAATGTGTTACACACGTAGATTTAATATGGATTGTGCTATGTCAATATTTTCTATAAGTTATTTGATAGAACAATAATTTAGAATCAAATTGAAAATGATTTGAAATATAAATGACTAAATTGAAAAAAATAAAAGAGAAAGAACCAAATTAAAAAATCAAATATAAATGAGGGACCAAAAAGCCTATTTTACCTTTTTTTTATACATAAAAGTTTAGATTAAATACAAGACTCATCATAGTTTATGATTAGGACGTACCTCTAGACTCATTAAACGCTTATAAAAGTAATTATAAATTATCTATTAATGGAGAAAACTAAAAATCAAATATAAGTGATGGTGATACATGAATAGAAGGCCAACCAGATATATCAATTTTGTTGGCAACTTATAATATATATAACTTTACAGGTCAAAAAAGGCTACCACACATGTTTATGTATACAAGGAGGAAGAAGAAATTTTTTTTCCCATAATGATTATCTACCATCTATTGCTTTTTTTCTTTTTATCTCGTCTCCCTTCTTTACTTTTTGAAATCGAAAGCTAAAGGACTCTTTGGAAGAAGATATTTCTTGCTCCGTGAAGAATGAAATATCTCAGACGAACATTGCTGCATCAGAGAAGGTTACCTAGAATTGATTTGTTATTGGTTGTACAATGACATGTGTACCTTATATTACAGTCGAAAGTAATATTATTTGTATATAATTTGAACACATCAAGGACAAAGAGTGACACAATAACATTACTCTTCTACGTTCACTTTTAATGCCTCACTCTTGCAATCAAAACCTAGCAAGAACGGGAACGGGTGGTTTCATCAGTAATTAGAACTCCTCATTCTTTAAATCGATTAGTGCAATTCAAATCATGTTTGATTTAATGTTTTAATGATTCAAAAACTCAATCTTCCTCTACTAGGACCCTGCACCACATATTTAGATGTTAAGCCCAAATTATACGAATGGCAAGAGCAAAAGTTAATGGTGCCATAAATATAATAATCAACGTATATATATATTTTTGGTAAATAATCAACTTATATTTAAAATTGTTCATAAATAAAGCAAAATTAATAGTTCCAATATCGAAATAATGTAAAATGATACAATTGGTAAACATTGCATTAGGCATTATTATTATTATTTTTTAAAACAGATGCAACTACTTTCCTATCAACACCTTCATCAACTGCTTTTCCTTTTTGCTAATTGTGCCATGGTTCTTTCCTGATTTACGGGCTTTCTTTTTATTATCTGGTACACTGTTCAATTCAGACTCTTCCTTTTCGTCCTTCAATATAACTTGATTTGTAACCGCTAGAGGATAATACAAAAGCCAAAATCTCAGAAGAAAGGAGAAATTGATTGGTCCTGTTCGGACTAACTTCCCCTGGCGTGGTAATATCCACTAGAGGTTGAGGGAGCACATTTGCGGCATCATCACTGTCGTAGAAGCTCACTGTCGGTTGCAGAGAATGCAAAGAATTTGGCATAAGCACACGACGCTTCATATTACCACTATGACCAATGAAAAATCTATGATTTTATTCTATTTTTTTATGTAATGAAAAATCTATCATTATCAGGATGCGAAGGAAGCATCACATATGGGGTAGGCATTGAAAGCATATTATTTTCATGATGATAAGCCCCAGATAATATTTTTGTGATTGAAGGTTACTTGTAACAGAAAATTCTTTTTTGCAGGCGAAAAACTTGTTTTTATCCTTAACTACTTTTATCTTTCATTTTCAAAATCATATGCCAAAAACCATTATTCTGAAAAGTAGATAATTATTTTTGGTAACAAAAATCAAAGATGCCTATAATTTTGGATCAAGATCTTTTATAATTCGTTTTACAAATTACAGAAGATTCGAGCCTTGAAATTAATTAATTAATTTTTTTTTTTTATAATAAGAATGCCAACAATAACAATCAATTCACAATATTCAACCGCCTCCTCAGGAACGGCTGATCCGATTCCCACAATTTTATCGGATCAGCTTCGCATCACTCATCCTTAATTTCAGTGTTAATTACTGCTTATACACACACAAAAGAGAAATTTGTGCACACTCACCGCACAACACACACACACAATGTGCAGCTCAAAAAGAAGGGGCCTTGTTTGTAACGTGGGTGGCTCGTGATGTTGGGGGCGTAAAGCCGCGCCCCCGTACACGCACACACTCGCTCCTAAACCCGTCACCATCCAAAAATCAAAAACCCCTCCTTTATACTCACACACTGATTTTCCTTGATTCTCTTCTCACACAAATCCCCATGACACACATTCCACATACACACCTTTGTGTCCTTTCTAATTCTATCCCCTGTTAGTATTTCGAACGTGGGTTTTGTGAAAAAAACAAAACAAAAAGAAACAAAGTAACAACGGCTGAATCCATTTCTTCTTTTCTTTTTCTGGTCCCTCGTGATGTTGAGGATACAGGACAACAACAACAACAACAATAACAGGAGGAACGCAGAGTGCACGAGGACGACGAGGGATGATGACCCCGGGACGAGGTTGTTCGGGATTCCCAATGCGCCGCCATTGCTGAACCTTCGCCCCGACCACGTGGCCGTTGGGTCCCCTCTCTCCACGAGGCTCTCTCCTCCGACCCCTTTCTCCAACAACGGCTCCCGTTTCTCCGCCGGCGACGGTGGAGGTGGCTCTCCCTATGCAGCTCAGTTTCACGGCGATCATTGTCCTGCTAACGCCAAACTCTGGCTTGACTCTGAGTCCTCGAGTTTTCAGGTTGGGAAGAGCACTTTCTCCGATAACAAGTGGGTCGATGATCTCGGAGGAGCACTCTCCAACAATTTCGCCAGAATGAGCATCGTCGATGGAACAAAACCCAGAGGATCCTACGATGTCGACGCGTACAACAACGCTTGTTCTCTTGATTCCAATGTTCCTTTTTTCAATGAAACAGAAGCACCGTGTTGCAATGCAGGGGTTTCGGTTTCACCGGGTTTTGTTGGGAAAGGTTACGCTTTTGAGCCTTCCCCTCTCGCTCATGATCACCACCATCTGTATCATCATCTCATTGACCAGAGGGTGATGAAACAGGGGACCAGTGATCAGGTTCAGTTGCAGATGCCTTCATCTTTTGTTAACCCCTACGTTTGTGATAATCGTTCGCTGGGGTCGCAGCATTTTGGGGTGGACTGTGAACCTGCTTCTAGGTGGGGTGCCAAGAGCCCTTTTAGATTCTCTCAGGTAATGCACCAAAGGATTGGTTTGAGCCCCAGTGCAAATACCCCTTCTCATTTTCTCCCTGCCACAAGGGATATGGCTATGGCGGTTGCAGCTGCTAACGGTGCTGAACTTCCTCAGTGTCTCACCCCCACGAGAGGTGGAACCGAACCTGCTGCGTTTAGGTGCGATAACAGCATTATCATACAAGGGAAAGATGCGAAACCCTTCGTGGAAAGCGGGTACGGTTCTTTGAGGGGATGCAAGAAGGCTCAGGGTCCCTATGATGAGCTCGCGATTCAAGTTGTGGGAGAGAATGTTTCTAGACACATTTCTCATCATGCCCCTGTTGGTGGTCAAATTTGTAGAAACAATAGCAATTTTGCTAGGGATTCTTCACTGCCCTTGATGCTGGATTTTTATAATCTGGCTGAGGCGAAGGGTTACATTTACAACATGGCGAAGGATCAGAATGGTTGTCGGTTCCTGCAGAGGATGGTTGAGGAGGGGACCTATGAGGATGTGAGGGTGGTGTTTGAGGGGATCGTTGATAATGTTGTGGAGCTTATGATGGACCCTTTTGGGAATTACCTTGTGCAGAAGTTGCTGGATGTGTGCACCGAAGAACAAAGGCTTCAGATTGTGCTCATGTTGACTAAAGATCAAGGGCAACTCGTCCGAATCTCTTTAAATACTCATGGGTATGTATGCCCCCCAAATTTAACTATAAATTTAATAATTCTTTTATTAATAGGGTAAAGTGCGTGTTTTATTTTTGGTTTTGGTCACTGAGTTAATGGTGTTACCGTTGTATCAGCACGCGCGTGGTACAGAAGCTGATTGAGAACCTCGACTCCGCGAAGCAAATCTCATTAGTGAAGACTGCCATTCAACCAGGTTTTCTTGATCTTATTAAGGATCTGAATGGAAATCATGTCATACAACGTTGCTTGCAATGCCTTAGCTGTCAAGATAATGAGGTATAACAATTCTCTCTTTTACTTCACTTTTTTTCCTGCTTTAAGTTTCTGCAGTCAACTTTATCCATCGGATTACTTTTTGACTTGTGTTTTCTTCTTTTGACTTGTTAAACATTATGATGCAATAGTCTTATTATTTGAAATCATTTTTGAGAAATTAAATGGGACACATACTCTCTAAACAAATGTGAAATTTAAATTAAACCTTATTAAAATAATTCATGATCAAAAAGCATTTGATTCTCATGTGATATCCTATTTGATGTCCTTTTTCATGTAAAAAAAAAAAATTCCTCATGAAGCAACTACATGGCAATGCAATATTCATGGCGTCAAAATTGAGTAATGAAAATAGCTTGTTAGGAGCCATTCCTCATTCTGACAAAACGTAAAATCTTTATGTGAAAGTAAAGAAAAGTATTGTCACACCAGTCATATTATCATAATAATAATAATATTATTATTATTATTATTATTATAGTAACCTTGACTTCGCATTGCATACCATGGGAATTAGATATAAAACATCGTTCTCACTTTCTTAGCTCGTGCATATCAAAGCCATAAGGAATAGTAGGTTGGTAAGCTTGTTGACTTCATCACTGTAAGTCTGCAACTAATCCTCATAAATGCAGCAACCTTACAATTGGTCAAGTACTTAAGATGTCAAATCTATCTCAACTTTATTCAGTGCCATATGATGCCATCAGTCTGAATCTTCATTAAAACAAACAGCCTGGCACAAAATGATCTTTAATCAATTTCACATGGAATTCAGAGCATCCATGCAAGTTATACAAACTTGGTTTAATAATGATTTAATACATTTTTAGCTTCTTATAGTGTAAGCTTTCGCATCTCATGCAGTTATGCTTTAACTTGTTCAGTGCCAGCCTGACGAATTTCTTATGCTTGAAAGTTTCTCTAGTCTGTCAGCTGTTGAACCTTTGATAGTCTCCCAGTTTCTGTGATACAATCTACTCCAAAATGTCATGATTAGATTTTTACGACTGATGGTGGCACATATCATATTATATCATATTTCTTTCAAATTTTTAGTCCATTATTGTTTAGTATTTACTTACCCCTCTGATCAATAATTTGTTTCTGGGATTTGCATATCTAGAACTCTTATGTTTGTGGGATCTTATCGCCAGAAATTATGAAAAGGAAAGTCAATTGTAGAACAAAGCTAGCTATAAATTGCCGAGTCTGTGCACTTGTCTTAATATCCAATACATTGTCTGTTTTCCCTTGAAACTTAATTGACCCGCACCTAATTGAAACTTAATTATGAAGTTGCTTTTTGTTTATCTTTATCGTTTTATGGCAGTTTATTTTCGAAGCTGGCGTAAAGTTTTGTCTTGACATAGCTACTCATCGACATGGATGTTGCGTACTACAACGTTGCATCGATTATTCCGCGGGAAAACATCGAGAAAGGCTGGTCGCAGAAATATGCAAGCATGGGCTTCTCCTCGCTCAGGATCCGTTTGGGTAATTAGCCTCTGATCTTGCATTTCCTTCTTTTTATATTGTGACAAACGGGCCAAGACATTATTGATGGCCCAAATTGATTGAAGCTATCCCTGCAATACTTATTGGTGTTCTTTGAAAGATGCAATGAGTTTCAGATTCAATGAATCGTCTCAATGCATAATTTTGGGGTTAGATGAAGTACTCTAGACTTTTCAGCATTATACCATTGCCTATTTGGAGACCTGACTATCAACTAGATAATTCTTTTGCCTGTTTCTCATAAGAGATTTTTAATTATGTTAGGAAGACATTCACTATCTGTCCTTAATTTTGCATGTATCCATTAACCATTGGATGGAAATCTTCGGTCTCTAATATCATATCTCTTTTCCTATTCCATCAATTATGCTTTGCCACATGGAAGATAACATGATTGATAACCGTCACAAATTTTGAAAATTATTTTAAGTAGTTATTTTTCAATTGGCAAATCATGATTGGCGTAACAGGAAAAGAAACAAGATTTGGAGACGGATGTTTTCCATTATTAATCATAGATTATTAGTAACAATGATCTAGTTTAGACTACAGATTTGAAACCATGGTTCTTGAAACATGGTGTGGAAGGAAATGCTCGTATGCGCAAATTGTTGTTTATTTATTATTTATTTCCCTAAGCTTCTAAAGTAGAAGTGACTCAAATTATCTCGCAGGAACTATGTTGTGCAGTATATTATAGAGATAGAGAACCCAAGTGCCTCAACCAAACTGATGTCTCAACTCAAAGGGAACTTCGTAAACCTCTCCACGCAAAAATTCAGCAGCCACGTTGTTGAAAAATGCCTCAAGCATGTTGTAGATTGCAGGTCGAGGATAGTCCGGGAATTGCTGTCTGCACCTCACTTCGAACAGTTGTTGCAAGACCCATATGCCAACTATGTCATTCAATCTGCTCTTGCATATACCAAGGTAGATATCACAAAAAAAATAAAAAAAAAAAGGTAGATATCAAGTGTGGATACCATAGAGAGAGTTAGAGACACAAAACATTCGGTTATGTCTCTCTTTATTGTGTTCACTCTTAATGCCTACTTTTTGATTTGCAGATAAGATTACTCTTCGTCTATATCAGAATGCATTGATAGTTAATGCTAACTAATATGAGGATTGTGATGATATACACAGGGAGCTCTGCATGTATCCTTGGTGGAAGCAGTTCGGCCATACAAAATCTTGCGCACAAGCCCATACTGCAAGAGGATTTTCTCGGGAAGCCTGCTGAAGAAGTGATGTCTAACTGCAGTCAGACAAAGATATGTTGTTGTTCTCAAATAATTCCCCTAATTAGAGCCCCTTTTATTGTTTGTTGTCTAACTCAGCCCACTAGTGTATTTCTGTCTGTTTGTTTGGCAAATGAACAACAAAGAAGTTGGCAAATGAACCAAGCACCCTCTCACAGCCTTGTGGTATGCAGCCTCGGAAAGTTGCAAGCAAAGTTGTGGTTCCAGGTGCTTGTGATCCAGGTCCATCTTGTCTTTGTATTATTCTGTTGTCCTATCTGTTGTCTGCGGTGTACGCTCCATCCTCCGGTCTTCTAAAGCTTCTAGGATCATGTACATTTTCTGGTTCCTTTTTGGAGAATATTTTGCTCCGACTTTTGGTAGTGTTGTCTTTTTCTAATTCAAGATACTAATAATTTGGAGATTTTGCTCCTTTTGTGGCCAAATCAAAATGGTTGAAATTTCCATGGCTCTTGCATGGCGGGTAAGTACTACTAATATTGTTACAATTAGTGCCTACAGTTTCAATTAACTTATTTTGTGTTAAAAGTAACTAATAATTAAGATTTTTTTTGAAAAGTATAAATTTTTTTTCCACTAAATCTTATCAAATCCTAACTAGCTCTAGTTTGCAATTATGTAAAAACATGCCCTATGTTTCCAGTATTTTTCTTTAAACTATTTTGGGTTGTAATGTTTGAACGGTTTTTTTTTTTTTTTAAATAACTAAAGAATTTCGATAATGTGGATCATTTTTAACGGTAAATATATCACATAAATTTATAAGCTTAGAAATAAAATGTGGTGATTGAGAAGGCGACTATGATAGATGATGCTCGGAAATATAGCATTCCTATCTTCACTATAAATATGTATATATAAAAAGGATTAGGATCATACAAATCGCGCACAAATTTTGGTATGCATAATTCACATACTAATAAAATAATACGTCCACTACTAAGTATAATGACAAAATTAGTGGATAAATTGTTCTCTATTAGTTTCCTAACGTTAAAATTAATGGTTAAATCGTGAATATATAAATACAATACTTACCTTTAGGAGAGTTCTTTCAAATAATATAATGACAATTTCATTGTAGATGTCACTTGTAAGTAAATAATTTTAGACAATGTTATATACATCCAGAAATAATTTTTATCTACAACCTCAAGAAGAATTAACCTCCTTTTTTAATAATGGAGAAGGAGATATTCTCGATAATAAAAAAATGGAGAAATAATTTATTTTTCTTGCACATCTGCGTTCAAAAAGGCCATGACCAACATATATATCGGATCACCACAAGGCAATTTTCTAAATTATACATGTCTTTTCTTTCTTCTCCTGAAATTTTGAACAACCCACCACAAAATAACACTAGAAGCCAATCAAACCTAATTCTTTGCAATCTTCTGCCTGGTTTTTGCTTTTGGTTATTCTTCCTCTTTCATCTTCGTTTGCTTTTGCTAGACACAGACTGTTATTGCATTTTCTTTTTTCAATTTCACTAGTAGCTTACATAATTTTTGTTGTCTATTGGACATGTTTCATGATGTTTTCCTCTTTTTGGTGCATTTGGTAACATTTGTTATACCTAATGACTGTTGAAAGTTAAACCATTTTGGCTACCGAAGCTTTTTCAAGTTTTAAGAAGATAAAGAGGTTTTATGTAAGCAAAAGAAGTGAAGAAAAAAGTGAGGCAGAGAAAGAAAATGAAGAACATAATAAAAATCGTGAATCATACGTGTATTTTATGACCCCTGTAGAGAGTATAAGAATTCAAAGATACTTACGACTTCTTTCAATTTTTGAATGCGGATAAAATTTATGCACTTATAGATTTTAAACATATGAGTACATAATTTGCACCTTTGCAGTAAAAACAAAACAAAACAAAAAAATTGGAAGAAAAAAGGAATTCATCCTTCACGTTTTCTATATGGACAATTTGCTACGCTCTTATTATAAGCGTCCTTGCACAGAGTTAAGACTCAGCTAATTAAGTAGCCGGCGTGAGTGAGATCGTCTTTCATAATGGCGGATGGGGGATTCGGTGTTGATGCACATCCCAGTGTTTTTGACGGCAAGATAACACTCTCGGTTGTGATCACATGTATAGTAGCTGCATCCAGTGGACTCATTTTTGGATATGACCTCGGAATTTCAGGTTTTTTTTTTTCTTTTCTTTTTCCTTGTTAATTTGTCTCTTGAAAATTCTTGGCACCTTTTCTTATTCTTGTTATCTTATGTTCTTGGTCCCTTCTAATTAAAGCATTTAATATGAGCATGATATTTGCTTTCGAAAGTGTCTACTTGACGACAAATTAGCTTTGGTGATTGCTTTAGACTGTTTAAGAATCGAGAAGAGAGGATGAAGTTGTAAGAATAATTAGAGAAGAATCAAGAATGAGACATTGGATGGAGTAATTCATTGCGTTTTATTATAGTTCCCAGTTACATTTTCACTTAATAGCTTGAAATTAGCTATTTTTTAATGACAAAAAAAAAAAAAGTAACAATCTTATTTTTCCCAATAAAAAAAGTTTCTATGAAAGGACAAAAAAAAATTGCATTTTCCAAGCAATGAAACGTTGGCGGTTATTCACAGTAACTGAACCACGACAAGCTTGCTGTGGCCCGTCACGATGTCAACTTCTTCTACCTACCATACGAAAAGAACGCCCAAAGTGATTTGCATTATTAGCAAATCCCAAATGGATCGGATCACACAAAAGTCAAAAGAAAGTCTTTCGTAGTTTGCACATGGTTAGCCATGTCAAGCTAGTTCTGTTTGTATTTCAAAGTGACATGATTTTTATACGTGTGTTACATCCAGAAGCAAAAAATTTAGCTTAAATAGTTTTTCGTTGTTGACTTGTTGCAATTTACAGATTAAGACAAACAAATATTTGCATTAATTTATATAGTATAGTAGGTGGTAATTAAATTAAAGCTAACCCTTTTCTTAATGAAAGTGTTATTATGAAATTCCAGGAGGTGTCACTACGATGGTACCATTTCTTGAAAAGTTCTTCCCGGAAATACTGAGAAAGGCTGCTAATGCCGAAAGGAACATGTACTGTGTGTATGACAGTCAAGTATTGACATTGTTCACGTCGTCTCTGTATCTAGCTGGTTTAGTGTCATCTCTCGTAGCTAGCAGAGTCACAGCAGCGTTGGGTCGGAGGAACAGCATTATGTTGGGTGGCAGCATCTTCCTTGCCGGTGGTGCCGTTAATGGAGGCGCTGAAAATATTGCTATGCTCATCTTGGGCCGCATCCTTCTCGGCTTTGGAGTCGGTTTCACTAATCAAGTGAGTCAATAGCATATGTATTTCTTTGTTATGAGAATTTTCTTCTTTTTATTTTTATTTATTTATTTTTTTTAAACCTCAAAAGGCGATAATAAGCGGCATACCTTATAATGGGAAAAAAAAAAAAAAAATTGGACATAAGATTTTTAAATTAGGTTCCATTTTATTGAACGCCAAACCTGTTTTGAGAGTAAATGTCTCACTTAATGTCTTAAAAATTGGTTGTAATATATGAGTTAGGCCAGCAGGTTTCCTTCACATTTTATTTTAGTATAAAAATGCCCATACCTCATATAGATAATTACTTGCACCATCACCCAAATGTACTTTGTATGAGAAGGCAAATAATTTTTTATGATCAGCGGTTCAGTGCTCACTGTTTTCTTTCAGCGAACAATAATACACATTGTGATTAACTTAATAAAACCACGGATGAGTCCAACCTTCCATACATGATTATTATATCAAACAAAGCAATCTTTTAGGGAAAATAACAATGAATTATTATTATTATTATTATTTAAAAATAAAAGAAAGAAAGAAAGTAAAAATGTAACACATGCACGGTCTGAGCTTCATTTTGTCAATAATATAAAGCTTAATTATGATGTTTTGATTGACTATAAGGCTGCTCCATTGTACCTATCTGAAACCGCTCCACCCAAATGGCGAGGTGCACTCAACACAGGCTTCCAATTCTTCATAGGAGTTGGCGTGGTGGCTGCAGGCTGCATAAACTACTTCACCGCCAAGTACACCTGGGGTTGGCGACTCTCTCTTGGCCTTGCCGTGGTGCCTGCATTATTGATGACAATCGGTGCCTCCCTTATAACCGACAGTCCTAGCAGCTTGGTGGAGCGTGGCAAGTTTGAACAAGCCCGAAACGCATTGCACAGAGTGAGAGGGTCCAACACCGATGTTGAACCCGAGTTGGAGCAACTCATTAGGTGGTCGCAAATTGCAAAATCTGTGGAGCAAGAGCCCTTTAGGACCATATTTGAGAGGCAGTATCGACCTCACTTGGTGATGGCATTTGCGATACCCTTTTTCCAGCAGTTTACGGGGATCAACATCGTGGCGTTCTATGGACCCAACCTCTTCCAATCTGTGGGTTTCGGGAACGATGCGGCTTTGCTTTCTGCCATTGTACTTGGAGTTGTCAACCTTGCTTCAATTCTAGTCTTCTCGGCTATTGTTGATCGGGTTGGTCGAAGATTCTTATTCATAGCCGGGGGTGCTCAGATGCTTGTCTGTCAGGTAAGCCAATTAAGCAATTACTTTTGTGATATAATAATAATATACGGGTATATATCGAGGGTGAATATTATTTTACCAACAACCACGTAGGTCACCTGATAGGGTTGTTCTAATTTAACCAAGTTCAAGTTATGAATGTTTGTGGTTTCGACAAAAAAGAATGATGAATTGGTGGGGGAAATAAGAATGATTTCTTACATAAGTTTTTCCTATCTTTCTTTTAAAATTTGATAAATCAATTAATAATGGATATATATTATTAGTTATGAATAACCGAAATTTTTTTATTAAATTTATCAATAACTGAAATTTTTTGCTATTAATACAAGATTATCTACAAACAAATTTGTAGTTAAAATACATGATATATACATGATGTTTCATGCTTCAAAATGATAAATAAATTTTAGGTGGTTTGTTTGTTTAATATTAAGTTGATAAAATTGTCAATTTTTAAAACCTTCTTTTAGGTATATCAATTATATATTGACAATTATAATCTAAAAATTTGATTAGGATCATTGGATTAAGTTGATAAAAGTGTCAATTTATGATTGATACATTTGATAATAGTTTCAAATCCCTTCAACTTGAAAGGGTATCGGATAAATCACCTAGATCTTAAACTATATCAGCTTAAAAAAATTATATTATAATTTCATGATCATATGTAGTTATTTGAATTTAGTCGTCTCCCTTGTATAAGTCATTCATCTCACATATGCTATTATTAATATTTATACAAAATTGATATGTTGTGCTCCATATTATGCACACGTGGCTGGCACTAAATTGTGGCATCACTGCGCAGATTGCGGTGGCTATTGTGCTAGCAGTGTCGACCGGCGTTCATGGTACAGCACGCCTATCGAAAGGCAACGCTGAGCTGCTGTTGGTGCTAATGTGTTTCTACTCCGCAGGTTTTGGTTGGTCATGGGGCCCTCTCCTGTGGCTAATTCCAAGTGAAATTTTCCCCTTAAAAATCAGAACCACTGGACAAAGCATAGCTGTTGCTGTTCAGTTCGTAACCGTATTTATTTTATCCCAGTCATTCTTGTCCATGTTATGTCACCTTAAGTTCGGCACTTTCTTGTTCCATGCCTGTTGGATAGTAGTGATGACCATCTTTATTATATTTTTCTTGCCCGAGACCAAGGGAGTTCAATTGGATTCAGTCTATGACTTGTGGAGCAAACACTGGTTTTGGGGTCGGTTTGTTAAAGGAGAGATTCTGGGACACTCCACAACTTGAGTATCAATTCTGATGTTATTTGTAAGCAAATTAAATATGAAAATTTTGCTCCTTCCATTTTGTAGCTATTAGATTTTGTGTAAATGTCTGAAGCTCTACGTATGATTTTGTGTATAAAACTATAGTAGCGGATCTCACCGGATGAGACGAGACTTGCTGTATTATAAAACTCTTAAATCAAGGAATTTCGATGTTGGTTTTACATCTAGTTTTCTGTACTGCGCGATATTCCTTTGTAGGTACAGGGGTATGTACTTGTAGTCATTTTACGTCTTATTGTATAAATTTGCATCATATTACTTTTAAGTACCAGTGAAACTGTCCATTTCTTTAACAATAATCCAGATTGTCACATGGTTACGAATGAAATGTACAATTGTTCTGTAATATCATTATTATTAAAATTAAGAACAACCCAAAAAAGTTGAATAATAATATAATGCAGTTGAAGATAACAGCCTTTGGTGACTTAAACTCTGCCACTTCAACTTGGACCGTTGAAACTTGGAACTCCTGAAAGTCTTCTATCCTATTCTTTGTTAATTATTATCAACGTGTGCGTTACGCTTTCAAATGTACTTATTTTAGCTATTTTGTTGGAAAATTATATATGGGAAGTAAGATATATATATATATATATATAAAACAAGCGGCCCACCATCAGCCTCTCTATTTGCTTCATGAAAGGTATGATTCGCGACCACGTCTAAAGATTTTTATAATCTCGTCTAAAGATGTAATATTATATATAAAATTTTTACGAAACAATTAAAAGAAGAATATTAAAAATTTAAAATTTTTTATCAGAATGTAATTATAAAAATGATGTAATATAATTATTAATTATCAAAAAAATAAATATAAAAAATGAGTTTAATTTTTATGCATTAATAGTATAAAGTAATTTTATATTATCATTCAATCATAATAAAAAAAAATGTTATATTATGCTTTTTAAATTTAAATTTATGCAATTATTCATGATGACATGATATATTTTTTTAGCATTCTAATTAGATAATAGTGTAAATTTATTTTATATTATTAATACATAGAAATTAAATTAAAAAAGTAAATATATTTTCCTAGCCACATAATATTGTTCTAACTATAAAAGTTAAATGATTAAAAAAATATAAAAGTTACATAATTTTTATGAGTAAAATTTAATTATTTTTGTTAATATGTAAATACATAATAATTCAATTATGTTAAAAAAAAACTTTATATTAGCCATTGATCAAAATTAAAGTATCTACTAATATAATATTTCAAAAACTAACTTGAAAAGTTCTGTCAAGTAGCAGTTTTCCTTAAAATTTTATATTAAAAGAAATTCTATTTATGGCAAACTATTTTAATTGGTTGTTACTATCCATTATCTATTAGTTTCACTATCTCCACTACCTACAATATCTTCACAAGCCCACTAACCAATAAAGATAACCATTATTATATTTATATGAATAATACTATATATATTTATAAAAGAAATATAAAATTAATACTATATATAACATCTGTAATAAAAAATATAACAATTTGAAAAACATAAATAAATATCTATACTATTTTTTTTTTAAAAATTACAATATGCGTAAAAAATATCTGCATTCTCCATGTAAGTATTATATTTAATCAATTTCTTTTAGTATTTGTTTTAAACATGTGAGTTGTATGTAACTACATATTTATTTTTATATTTAATGTTGAAAACATATTCTCTAAGGTTTTGTTTAAATTAATAGTTATTAGGAGTTTGAATAAAGGGAAAGCAAGAGAGTAAAACAAAGTTTTAAATAAAGAGAGTGAAAGAGAATTGTAATGATTTTCTTTATTTACAAACTTTTTTAGTTATAATAAGAGAAACTTTTTTAATTATAGTAAGAGAATGATTTTGACGTTAACTCTTTTATTTTGATTTCGAAATTGAGGAAAATTCTTATAAATAAATTTATTTTTGGTAATGGGTTGTTATACAAAATAAATGATATGAATTTACATGAACTTTTAAACCAACTTATTCTTAATAATAATTTAAATATTGAATATTTCATTTCAAAATTTAATTCATTATATATATGATAAGTACAATTTTTAGAAAATAAATAACTCCCCATTAAAAAAAAAAATAACTCAAACTTTTTAATGAGAATGGGTTTATAGAATTTTTTGGAACTATTTTCTACGAAATCGAAGATTTGGTAGGGAAAAAGAAATGAGGCAATTTTACTATATTTTCAGTTGTCCAACCATCACTTAAAAAATACTTTTCACTATTTTTTGAAATAAAAATTCTAAAATTATATTATTAATTGCTACACTAATTTTATTTCGTATATGTTAAATTTTTTAAATTATCTTTATATGTTAATTTATGCAACCATTTCTTAACTATATCTTTGATAAAAACTCATGAAGTCTTCTTTGAAATGGGTGAAAGTGGAAGTATTTCTATAATTAAACAGAAATCTAGTCTCATTTTTTTTTTTTTTTTATAGCTTTTCAAAGAACTACTCAAATGGTTCTTTATAACATGTTCAATCCTGCACAATATTCAAATTCATTTATATTATTATGTACAAGATTGAAAATTTTATTAAAAAATATTATTAAACAAAAATATATGAGAATAGTTAATAACTTCCCCCATTTGCCACATCTTATATAAAATGTTGAATATCTACAAAAATATTGCAAGAATCAAGTTTAATTTAAAATTTAGTTTTTATAATAAATATATATTCTTTACATTATGGTTTTTTAAGGTAAATTTTATCTCTTATAATTAATATATATTCTTTAAATTATAGTTTTAATATATTGCTATTAGAAAGTCACATAGAGAGGCTATATAAAAGTGAGTGAGAGAGAAATAAAATGAACTTTTTAATAAAGGGGTGAAATTAAGAAATGGAATTTTTTTTTAGTTGCTTGAACAATATTTAAAAATTAAAAATAGATCTATGTGACTAAATTATGATTTTAAAAAAAATGCTTTCAAGAATATATTTATGTTATTTTCTATAAAATTTCTTATTTTCTTCAACAACAATTATGCAATTATATTTTTTCATTTCTCTATATATTTCTATAAATATGTGTATATTATTATGTATGAGAACTAATTATATTTTATAGAATTTAATTTAAATGTACTGACAGTGTAAAATAATTTTACAATATCAGCCAATAAAAATAGTGAAAAGTGCCAACTCATATAAATAACTACCCATTATAATAAGAGACTCACCATGATTTCTTACTTTTCTTTATTTTATTGGTTAACAGTGTAAAACAGTTTTACACTGTCAGTGCATACCAATTAAATTCTATTTTATATGGGATTGAAATTTTTTATAGAATATAATTAAATTTAAACATACGAGGATGGGGAAATGATATTTTAAATTTTTTATTATTATTAAATTTTTACTAAAATTTTGCAAGAATATATATTAAATAAAATTTTAGATTTTAATATTAAAATGTAGTCTTTTCAGGTTGGTTTTAATAAATTGTTAAGAAGTGAGAGAAAAAAATGAAATAAATTTTATAATAAAGAGAAGGGAGTAGTAAATAAAATTAATTTTTTATTCTCATATAAAAATTAGAATAAAAAATTTTTTTACAGATCATATTTAAATTTTAATAGTAAATGATTATATAAAATAAATATAAATATTGTTTAAAATAATTAATTTATTCAATAAAAATTTTACAACTACTTTTTATTTATATACATATGTTATTTTACATAATTTAAATTAAATAATATTTACAATTGATTTATTTAACCGTATTTTATTAAAATTTTATATTTTATTTTACTTAAACAATAAAATAGAATATCATAATAAAATATTAGAGTTTAATTAGTATGCATAAAATAGTTTTATACTGTCAACTAATAGAAATAGGGAAAAGTGAGAAATCACGGTGGATCCCTTATTATAATAAGTAATTATTTGTGTGAGTTGACACTTTTCACTATTTTTATTGACTGACAGTATAAAACTGGTTTTAAATTAAATTCAAAATATTATATCAAATTATATTATATATATTTCTTACAATTTACACATACACATTGCACGGATTAAATACACTACACTAGTATGTAAAAAAGAGTGTAATGTGATAATGTAATGCCAATCCATTGACATTTATGATTTGACAGTTTATAAATTTTATGGGGTTACAGATATTTATAACGACCAAGGCTTCGGTTCCCACTTTCTACCTCATCTTGCGAGACTGAAGCGCACATATTCCGGCAGGAGTGGACATGGCGGCAGGCAGCAACGGCTTGGAATTGGCCTTGCCATCCACTTCATATTGTTTTAGCGCTTTCCGTTATTTTGAAGATAAATATTTAAAGAGTGAAATTGTTTATTGTTCCCCCTAAAGAATGAGGAGAATTAGAAAGTAATGGGCCAATTTCAGAGTTATTTTGACTCCTCAAATAAGATGGCAATTCAATGATGGTGACCGATATATTGGTCCGGTGTAGTTTGGGATCATTTGATAGTCCGGTAGTTTTAACGGTCAGATTTAGACTCATTAAAATCGCATCGTCTAGAATTGACTCGGTATTTATATTCTTTTGAATTGCGTAATCGGTACAAGTCAATATAATTTTGCTAATAAATCCCCATCTTTTTTGTAGCAGAGTAAGGTTTTCTTCACTGGCAGGAGATTTTTACGATTTTGTTTTCTATGAAAAGTAGGAGTGACGGCAAATCTATTGTCATAGGGTTTAACCGCTGGCTTTGGGGTAGTTTGTCACTGATATTATTGACGGAGTTGGATGAGTGCGTACCTTGGTAGGTCTTGATGGATTTAGTAATGAATGTGGAGGAGATTTGTTGTTATTTTTCTGGTCTATTATTGCCGATTTGGTGGTGTCTTGAACAATGCATACAGTAGGCCATGGCAGTGGGTTGTTCAGTGAAGGGAAGTGGTGCCAATGGTTGTAAAAGCTTAGAAATGTTCCCAAATATTAGGCACGTAAAGTGTATGAACCATACACCTCACGAGGACCAACAAGGAGTTTGTCAATTGCTTCACATACCAGAATCCCAGCAAGCAACCATATCAATTGGATGGAAACCAAAGTGCCAAGAATCTCTATTCTGAAAAATCCATATGACTGGCAGGGTGTAGCGTCCCATCGAACAGCCCATAATTAAAATAAGGAGATGGCAAAGGCTGCAACATCTAAAAGCAAATGTGCTGCATTAGTCAATATTGCAAGATTGTTAGCTTTGATCTGCGACTCCAGATGGTTTCTTTCTGTTGCAACGTTCTCAAATCCACAAGCCTATGTTACCTTCCACCTTTCCTATGTAGCAATATAACAAATGACTGAAGTTTCTATCAACGAAAATCAATGCATTTTTTTATTGATATCGCAAAATGTTTTTCAATCTCCTATATATTCTCTCTGATTGCTCACCAGACTTGAACAATGCCTTAAAACGGAGAAAATAAAACAAGGACTGAATAGCAATTATTTTATAGCTTGATTAGAACATGTGCAGTGGTAAACTTGTAATTTTAAACAAGGACCATCAAATGATCCTAAATTACACCCGACCAGCATATAATCCGCCTTCAATGATTATTGGGTTGAAACGGCTTGTTTTGCTGGCGTATGGCCCTAATCAAATTGTGTTCTTGGTTTTGGTTATAAGGTGAGTGTTAATAAGGCCCGATGTATGTATTGGACCATGTCATGCTCCACCTTTTTAATCCCAAAATTTATCAGTTTATCCTTTTTTACTTTCAAATCTTCAATTTCAACCATTATCTTTCTTTCTTTCTTTTAACCCCCACTATTTTCTACTTTCACCCATTCCTATAACAAGCTTCCAATGCCCATCCCAATGATCACCTGCAGCCATGCCTCTTGTCTCTTGATAATAATTCACCATCTTTATTTTTTAAAAAATCTTGATTAATGATAAAAGTGATTTTTTTTAAAAAAAATTGATTTTGCCAATATTTGAATCTAAGAAACAATGCTACTTGACTCTTCATTGAGCACCCACATCGGTTATCAAAATCATTTCCACAAAGTCCTTTGGCAATATAACTCACCAACCAGTTGAAGCCATTGGTTATCTTGCAGGAACTATTTCCTTTAGATCTCGTCATATAGTGTTGTTCTTTTCTTGTTGTTCTCTTGTTAGCACCTAACATCAAACAAAAAAATGAGAGGAACAATGGTGCCAATAGGTATTGAATTTGGGTGGTTGATTCTAAGGCAATCTCCTATATTATGCTATTGGGTTAGTTTGGGTGCTGATTTGAGTATGAGATAATAGAACCCTCTTGAAAATCCAAGAACCAAGCAAGTTACTATACAAATTGAGTTGCTTCATTAAGTTGTGGGTGTTGTGAGGGATGGCCGGGATACCACTTTGAGGAGGTCGTTGCCAGCAGCCAGAGGCTACAACAAGGGCAGCTAGTGGTGGGATTTGGTGGTGGTAAGATGAGAGGAAGGGGAAAAAAAGGTGAAGGTTTAAATGAAAAATTGAGAATTGAGTTAAGGTTAATTTTGTAATTTTATTATTTTAATTTTAAATTTTATTATTTATTTTATAGTTTATATAATTATTAAAGTTTTAAATCTGAACAATTCAAGTAACATCCAATGATTTTAAAAAGTAGGTTATGTAATAATCCAAAATATATGGGGGACCATTGTATCCTTCACTTAATTATAAATCCTCCAAGGTGTCCCTTTTTATTTTGGTCAGACCAAGGTGGCTTGACGTGATGACTGTGTTGGGACATATTGGGCCAGACCATGAAAAACTCTTCTTTTGTTCGAGATAATTCTTTTCCTATGGAAAAAAAAAAGGAATAAATAATTATTTTAGTCCTAATATTTTAAAACTAATATTACTTTAATTTTGAAAAAATATTTTATATTAATTTAATTTTAACACTTTAAAGTTAACATCAATTTGATTTTGAAAAAAATTTTGATATCAATTCAATCTTAATATTTTAAATTTTAATATCAATTTAATCTTAATGATTTGATATTTGACATTAATTTAGTTTGAATAAATTTTTCATAAAATTAAATTTTCCATCAAATCATATGAAACTAAATTGATGTCAAAATTTAAAATATTATGACTAAATTAATATTAAAAATTATTTTAAGATTAAAATAATGTCAATTTTAAAATATCAAAAAAAAATATTTACTCAAAAAAAAAAAGTGTTGCGCTGAGGTTCTTAGTAACAGTAATGCTATTTCTTAAGAATTTGATTCACGAATGAACCAAATCACAAAGCACGCTGTTTTGACAAATAAATATTCAATAGAAATTAAAATGTTATACAGGGCAAGTCAACTTCTTCGTAAGTGTCATTTACAGAACTAATTGCATGTAAGTCGTCATTTACCTTTTAGTAAAAGTAAAAATTGTACAGCTCGGGCTTGATGAACATTATAGTCCTCTTTGACTCGATGACTGGATTAATTTGAATCATTTCAGATAATATAGGTTGGGTTGAATGATTGGGTTTGATTTTGATTAACACCAATTAACCCATTTAATTGATTTAAAAATCAGATTTTTTTTTTTTTTGTTTGAGCTAGATCAAACACAAACTACCTAAATTATTATCTCAAGTTGGGTTTTCTTTTTTTTTTAAATTTAATTGTTATACATTGATAGTGTAAAAGAGTTTTATATTATCATCTAATCAGATCTTTATATTTGTAAGACTTTCAAAATAATGGATAATTGAGTCAAATATTTTTATTGATATAACAATATATAATTAAATATTAATATAAAATTTCTTTACATTAATAATACATACAAATTAAATCTTTTTTTAAAAAAATATTATAAAACGTCATTCTAGTATATTGAAAATATTAAAAATATCAACACTATCACTTGATTCAAACTAAATTATAATAACAAAGTTATTTTGGTTTAGGTTGCTGATTTTTCCCCGATAAATTTATCTCAGCTTGATCAAACTAAACCTCTTGGATTCAGTTTTTAATTTCTTACTGTCTAAATTGACCCAATTAACTTAACTTGTGATTATCTACTAGTGACCAGTGTAAATAATCTAATGAGTTTATGTATATGAATTTATTTAATTTTGGTATATTGTTGGTATAAAATTTTTTTATACAAATATTGAATCATGTATTATCACATTAGTAAAAGTATTTAACTCTTGCATCCATTGTATCTTGCAAATAGTAATATGTGATTGAATACGTGTAAAATTATTTTTATACTGATAGTGCATTAAAATTAATTTATTTGTAAGTCTTAATTAGACTCACTCACACAATTTGACAATTTGTCTAAGCATCTAATGCCAATGCTCAGTTTTATTTGTAAATTTGTCAACATTTATAGCCATCCCCAAATTTATCAATGTTACTAATAGTACAATTTAAAATTTTAAGTAAAATATTTATATGTTAAAATTAAGTTCATTCTCACCATGTTTAGATCCACCTTATTAAGGCCAATTCTGAGATGCACTTGATAAAGATGGTGCACCATATACTCTTTAACTTTGACTAGGGTGTAGGGGAGGAATTGGCCACTAAGTCATTTAGCCACACACCCATTCTCCTCCCAATTACAATCTCAAGCGAGAACCATCACATCCACTGATTACACCATCAAGGTTATCCCCCTTAGCCTTTGGAAATTGGTTCATAGAAAGCTTAAACCTTCAAGCAATCAAATATAACTATAAATTGGTAGCTTTTACAATGATCTAGTCCAAAACCTGGACACTAATGTACCAGCTTTTATCCGGTAGCCATTAGGTAATCTACTGTACAAAGATCATTAAACCAATTGTAGAGGCCATATTACAAGTTTGCCTTTGTTATCAAAAGCTTATTGTATTGCATGAGAATTGGTGGTTTTTTTATTATTTTCTTATAATTATTAAATTAATTGCTCTAATAATTTATAAATGATTTTTTATGTATCTTTATGAATAATTTATTTTAAAATAATATAAATAAAATTATAAAACTTTATAGGAGAGGCATTCTATGGAACCCAATAAAATTTATAGGATTTTTAAAACTCATGTTGAGTTGGATCAATTGTAATAGGACATATAATTTAAATATATTTTGTATAAAATTTACAAAGTTAATTATTAATAATTATGAATCAATCTATTTAAAAAATTTAACATTTGCTATAAGTTAAGTCACTAGAGTGGTCTAGTGATAAAAAGTTTGATAATTTGCATGAGATCCTATATTCAAACATAATTGTCGTCAGCGTATCCAAATTTTTTTTTTTGCTATAGATTGATTTAACATATTTAACTAGTGAGCCCAAATGAGTTAAGTTTAAACAACTTGAGCCAATATTATATTGTCTTGTCAATATTTGCTATAAGCTAATATGACTTATTTAACTAGCAAATCCAAATAGATTTGGGTCGGATCTAAACTAGTGGAACATAAATAGATTGTAATAGCCTGTTTAAGTTTGTGGGCTAACTTTAAATAGGCTAATCCAACATTATGTTGGCTTGTTAATATTAGCTATAAGTTGACCTTCACCATTTAATTAGCGGGCCCAACTCAATTAGGCCTAAACAACTTAGACCAACATTATGTTGGCTCATTTACATTTACTATAAATTGACCTGACCTATTTAATTAATGGGTTGAAATAGGTTAGACCTAAATATGTCAGGCCCAAATATGTTGTTTGGCCTAAATGCATTGTCTAGTTTGTTTAAGTCTATCAACTAATATAAAATGAGTTGAACTAACATTATGCTAACTTGTTAATATTTACTATAGATTGGATTGACCTATTTAACTAGCAAACCTAATTGGACTAGGCCTAAATGAGCTGGACTAACCTATTTAACAATTTTATGGGTTAGCTCATGTGAGGCATATCAATATACCACTATAGGCAACTGTAATCTAGAATCATACTTTTGTATTTTATTTTTTTTTGGGTGTACTTTAATTCATTTTTATAAAAAAATAAGCATTCATTTTTTGTAAATATTATTTCTTTAAATACTATTTTACAAAATTAAATATTGACATAAACACAATTTACATATCATTATTATAAATCTATATTGATTTTTTTTATTAATTTATGTATGCAAGGTTTTAGAACCCAAAGATACACAAAGACTATATATCCTTTTATACTATCTTAAAATTAAATAGATCTGATTCAATATAAAAAATTAGCTAGTGGAGAAGAGTTGCCCAACAACTTATAAAAACTATCTTAGTCATATTCCTATGCAAATGTGGGGCTCTAACAAGGATTTAAAAAATAAAAAATACAATAAATAATTCCCAATAGCAAAATAGAAAAAAAAAATCAACAAATAAATTATCATCTCTCAAGCGCTACTAAACATATTATCAAATGAATAACAAAGTGTAAATTGACCTACTTAGCTGTTTGTTAGCCTTCTTCAATGGATAATAAAAATGTAAAACTTTCATACCTCATTAGACATTAGGGTTCTTTTAGAAAATTTTTGAGAACCTAATTTTTCTTTAACTTTTGTGAAACTTTAATGATGAAAAGTTTCTGATTCTAGAAATTCTCTAGAATTATATTTCTTTTAGGGCTTTAAAATTTTGTATGTAACAAATCTTTGGTGAAATATTAACATTACATGAGTGCATTAGAATGTCATGATATTACACTCTTTAAAAAAATAATAATAATTATGTTAGTCACATTTAAACTATCAAGTTAAGCATTTTAACTTTACAATCCATATTTTAACTTGTTAATTATTGACATCTTGAAGATATACGAGAATCTTACGTATTGCTTAAGAAGTATTTATTGCATGCAGAATACAATATAATTAACTTTTGTTAGCTTACCATATTCAGTAACACTAAAGTGTGTTTATTTATAGTTTGAAAATTATAGTTTAACTCCATAGGAGAGTATCCATTTTCTTTTTTCAGATTAAAAATTATATTAAAATATAGTAAACATTATTTTTATTACTCATTATCTGACTCCAATTGCTCATCCTTGCAGCTTCGTAACATCCAGCCGTAAAGAGTCCATTTTGGACATTTCAAAAAGCTTTAATTTTTATTGTTTGAATCATTAATTCAATTACCGGTTCTCCAACCTTGGTCTAAAATTCTGTTGTTACATGTAAGATTTACCTCAGACCATCTAAACCGTTCACTTTATTTTAATAATATCTCAGTGGCCAAAATTAATTGGATCATCAATGTCCACATTTTGGACTGAATCATTTTAAACGCTGCCCTATAAATTGCTCAAATTTTGAGCAAATCAGATGGGTCACAACTCACAAACAAATTTTTCAAAAGGTTGAAATCTTTTTTTTTCTTTTTAAATCAGAAACTTACCACTTAAAACTAAAACTATAGTTTCAGATTACAATGCCATAAAATTTGTGTTATTAGAAAATGATCATGAAGTCCACTTAACCCAAACATGTTGCTTAAAATAAAAGGCGACAACATTAGCGAATCCCAAAATCGAAGCATCAACAGAGTGATGTTGGATGCAGCGGTGATTAGGTAGCTGGCGACGAGATAACTAAGGTCAATGGCAAAGAAGCGGCTATCCATGGGGGAGGTGGTAAAGTGCTTAAACTTGACAGGTGAAAGATATGACCTATTGGGTTTGGTGCTGCAAAGGAGAATCAAGGTTTTTTTTTTTTTTTTATAAATATAGTGTTAGGAAAAAATATAAAGATAAAAAAACTCTACATTGCACCATATGCTGGAGTTTGCTGGAACCTTTGACGTAGGGTGGCAACACAACCCCATGCCAGAGATAGCTTGAAGTGTGGAGCAGATCAGTGAAAAGGGAGGTTTAAACAGGAGTTTCTATGGTCTGGATAAGAGAGTTTCTATGGTCCAATAGTTGGTTTTTAATCCCCACCGTTGGATATCAATGTAGCACAATAAATAGTTTGAATGAAATTAAGATCCATGATAAACTGGCACATCATTAACGCCCACTTGAAATTTAACAAATCTCAGCCCCTACGTGGGTTAACTTACAAGCATGTGTAAAATAGTGAGATTAATTTATAATGTCCAAATGTTTAGAAATAGTTGCATGGTCCAGGAGCACCACGTGGTTGTGCTCCTGGACCAATCATATAAGTGTATTATGGGACTCATCACTAATACATAATTCCATGCATAATACACTTATATGATTGGCTGGGAGCACAGCCACATAGTGCTCTCGAACCATGTAAGTATTTCTCCTAAATGTTAATGTGAATCCGTCACTATTAATGAATAATGAACGTTTGTGTTGTCACCACGCCAGCAAACAATTTGCATCAACCCCATTGATTTGTTAAAAAATATCATGACTTTTAAGTGTGAAACTTGTATGAAAGAGGTCTCAAGCCTCTTTCCAATCGAGTAGAACTATCAAAATGGATTTAGATACATGCCCAACTTGTTTTGTTTTATATAAAATATGCAATTTACATGTGGTTTCTACGATACTCATCCAAAAATAAAGGGTTTCAACCCTCATTAAGTGGTCTAGTAAAATTTAGCCATATATTTAATTTAGTTTACTTAAACATCTATATGTCAATACTTTTAATTTTATATTTAAATCCACAATATTTTTGTTTAGTTATAATTTTATTCCAATTTTTATTACCCTAATTCCTATTCTAAATGTTTGTCAAACTATGCTATCCTGAAATCTAAACAGCTAAATAAAAATTTATTCCATCTAAAATGTATAAACCCTAAAAAATAGCTCATCATTCTTGAAAATAACCAAATCCCTGTAACAGAAATTGTCATCACAACAAAGGAATGGAAAGCTTAGAGAAGCTTCAGATGAATGAAGAAGACAAGAAGAACAATGGGAAACTTTATTCAAGAACTAAAGTTTACAATACACAGTTAATCGGACAAGACTACATCAACTACTTTATATACATCTTCTACACTAACTAATTCCAGGTTTTATTACTAAACAGCCCTTACTACATATAAACTCCAATAGCCCCCCTCAAGCTGGAGAGTGTATATCATACATGCCCAACTTAGGAAACATAGTTTGGAAGGTCTGAGGAGGCAGAGGTTTAATGCACAAATCTGCCACTTGAGATTGAGAGCTGATTGGTAGTAAATGAAGCAATCCGGACTTAATCTTTTTACAAACTACGTGACAGTCAAGTTCAATGTGCTTAGTACGTCCATGACACACGGGATTGGCTGCCAGATGTAGGGCAGATCTGTTATCACAGTAGAGAAGAGCAGGAGCAGAATATGGAATGTGAAGATGTTGGAGGAGATATGTTAGCCACTACACTTCACAGGTCGTAGCGGCCAAGGCACGATACTCAACCTCAGTGGAAAACCGAGAAACGGTGTGTTGTTTCTTGGATTTCCAAGAGATGAGGGAGTTACCCAAGAATATGCAGTAGCCAGTGAATGAACGCCAAGAGTCTGGGCAAGCGGCCCAATCTGGGTCACTAAAACATTTCAGCTTCAACTCAGAATTGGAGGGGAAGAGAAGATCTAAGTCCAGGACTTCCTTTAAGGTATCTCAGCACCCGAAGGGCTGCCTGGTAGTGTGAATGCATGGGGTGAGACATGAATTGGCTGAGAAAGGTCACAGCAAAATAGATGTCCGGCCTATTGTTGGTCAGGTAGAGTCCAGCCCCATCTGTCTCTATACACAAATCATCAGCGATGTTGCAAGCAGCGACCAACGAGGACCACTTCCAAGCATACGTGTAAGGAACGAAGATGCGGTCAACCCACTCATTAGCGCGTCTCCTTCCTACAGAAAAAAGTATAATAGCGCAAAAGAGGCTAAAGTCCCCAGTAGCACAATCATACAATAACAACTAAGAAGTTCGACACCATTCACAAATTTTTCGAGTTTGATTAGGATTTATTGATTAGTACAAATCAAAATACGTTCCTTATATAGTGCATGTTTTTCCAGGATGTACAACTTTGCCAAAAGAAAAAACATTTTAATAAAGGAGCTTTTGATCTTTCCAACTATGGCCTGCAATGAGATCTTAATATAAATTCATATGACGCTTATGTAAGAAATAATGTATTCACACTGGATGTGGTTTTAGTTCTACAAAAATACATTTGCTTATTGATCATCGTTTCTATAAGAAGGAGACGCATAGATGGTGCTGGGTTATTTTCAAGAATAATGGGTGTTATTTCTATTTTTAAGGATTTATACATTTCAGATAGAATAATCTTTTGTTCATCTATTTAAATTTTAGGATAAGATAGCTTGTCAAATGTTCGGAATAGGAATTGAGATAATAAGTATTGGAGCAAAATTGTAACCGTACAACAAAATTGTGAGTCTAAGTATAAAATTAAAACTATTGACATGTAAATACTTAAGTGAACGAAATTAAACACAATTAGATTTTATTGAACCACTTAAAAAGAATTTGAAACCTTTTATTTTTAGGTGGGTACTATAAAATCCATCCAATTTACAGCCATTAGATCGTAAATCATTATATGCTCGTTTGACTGTCTTTATAAATGAGACAGATACAAAAGTAGCCCCAACTTAAATTTGTAAAGAAAAAAATTGAGCTTTTTTCACAACTCCAAATCTGCAAACGGGAACAATATTTCCAGCCAATTAAGTTGCAAGTTAATTATCTGTGTATGGTTGTCACACACAATTAAAAACTTCAAAGGTTCCTCAAATTACGTAGAAAACGTGGATAGATAATTTTAACTATTCATTTGAAATTTTCAAGACAAGTAATACAATTGCTTACTGACAGCTATGACATGGGCTGCGACTTCGTCCGAAGAAGAGTAGCGTATAGCTGGCTGTCAGCTAAGCCGGGTGTGGGCTGCTAGCTCGTTAGTCAATCTATCCCAAGTTGACCAACACTCGGATGTACGGCAAGACCATTTCTCTCCTGAAATTCCCCCATGATGAACAAACACAAGAAAACAAAAAACTTTTACATACAAAGGTATTTAGTATCATATTATTTCACAAAATGTTAAAAGCACAAGTATAACATAATCACGCATTATATGAAATTAAACCTAGATACAATCTCAAATTGTGAAAAGTATACTCTGATAATATATAACTATCTATCCTAGAAGATAAACCAACTCTGTAGTTGTAATCGCTCTTGCCTCTTTTCTGCTTCATAGTTATTATACTTTCATCTTTGTTGGGGTTGTGAGACGTAGGCAGTTATTGCTTTTTTTCGGTTTCCGTGGTCCCCTCTAAAGAATTTGAGTGTTGCCTTGCATAATTTTCTTTGTCCATTAGATTTGTTTCGTGAGGCTTCCCTTATTTTCGGTTTCCCACATGATTATTTGGTGCAGTTAGTAACATTTTTTATATTATTCCCCGTGAATCTTCATGAGTTTACCTTGGCTTCGGAAGTTATTTCAAGTTCTAAGATGAGAATTGTGAAGATTAATCACAATTTTCTTAAACTTTTTTCTTTTCATCCGATAAATAGTTTAAGTTGCCGGTAAATTTTGTCTTTGATTGTAGTCTTTCTGACAACTAGAGGTTAAATAAAAAGGTCTCATTCTCGGGTAGGATTGTGCTTAAGAAAAGCCCTCCCTTGCACTGTAAACTTTAAGTCAAACAATCAAGAAAATTAACACAAGTATAACACTTGTTGGCTTATAAGATATTCAAATCTCAAATTTAAATTTATTTTTTAATAATTTAAGGAACTTATGATGTTAGCTTGTTGAATATGCATATGAACTTAGAGACTTTAATAAATTTCTGTCATTATCAAAATTTTGTTTCTGCAAGTTTTATCAAGGCTTTGATGGGGATTCAATGGATATCATCCGAATTACCTCATTCTGTCTCGTAAATTAGCTAGCCCATAATTCATTTAACCCATAGTACAATGAAGATCGGATTGGGAAATTTAACCCTTTTAAAAGCCTGCAGGCCGTTCATTAACTTGTCTCAAAATATTTGATTCCGTTAGGGTAGAGCTATTTTTTTAATCGCACTTGTGAGGTGCCATTACTTTTAAAGAATAAAAGTGTGACGTTATCTTAACGAATCGAGACGTAAACAATATTTTACATGACCCGTGATTATCAACAAAACTGCACTTATCTATTCAGTGTTTTCTTCTTCTACTTTTATTTTCATACATGTTCTCACAACTTGTTGATTTTTCTAACACCTACCCTGTTTTGTGTCTTAACTTTCAACTCTGTTGCTCTTGCACTAGCTCCCTATTTCCACAAACTTCTCAGTTTCGGTGACTTTACTTTTCTATTTCCTATTCAAGCATTATTATTGTCACTTAAATGTGTAATTAAGTTTGCTCAAGGGTAGTTTTCAGTTGGAGGAAATTCTAACGCTTTAATTATTCAACATACATATACCAGCAGCTGCTATTATTGAGGCAATTAAATTTGGCCATTGCTGTTTTTTTCAAGTTTTTCACTGCATACGAACGACTATTCCCGAGTTTCACAGACTTTCCACCATAATAGTCAACATATTGAACAAGGGAATTGAATGTAATAGACTTACAAAATATCCTTGTTGGACTTCTACTATCGCCTGCCCAAATCAGGCACTCTTCGTATTGGCTAGCTTTATAACTAGCCCCATTTTGCTTTGACCGTTCGTTCTTATAAGTGTGATAGATATCTGTCTGTATATTAATATTCCACATTCTTAGAATTTTGATGCAAACGTCAGGCCTTCGCATAAAGTAAACATGAGGTAGCTTTCATTCCCATTTTCACTTGCGTAGTATAATGAAAGCTAGCTTGGTAAAAGATCAGGATTGCCTGCTCAAATAAGTATCGTAAGCCTGGTCTTGTTGTAGCGCTTACTTTGGAAGAGAATGTTAGATATAAGTGGTTAGCTTGAGCCTGCAAATTGAAGCTCAAAAACATGAGAGCACGCGACTAAGTAAACACGAATTTTTAATATCGATCATTAATTGATATGCGCTGAGTTGACCCGCAATTTTTGATTCATTGCTATGGGTCCATTTTTATTTTTATTTTTTGGTTTGTCGAGGATATTTTCCTCACTATTATCAAAAAATGAGACTAATTCTTTTTTTATGTAGTCAAACTTACCATTTTAACTTGTGTCCTTTTCGGGAATCGAACCGATATCCTCCCTAAAGTTGTAGTGTACCTCTACCACTACGCCAATATTTTTGTTCATGGTCCATTTGGTTTGATTTTTAAAAAAATTACTTTTAAAAAATTAAATTGAAAAAATTATTTTTGGATTTTGTTTAGATGAAGTATTGTCAAATTTAAGAGAATTTCAAATTTATAGAAATTTAAATGTTTCAATTATATTTCCTTCAATTTTAAATTTTTTCTGTTTGGATGAAGTAATTACATTACCTTTATTTATAAATTTTTGTATACCGGTGATAACAAGATTTGAATATAAAACCTCATGTAAACTACCTAAACCTCAATCCTAAGCTTACTATAAAATATCTTGTTTGGGTAAGATAATTTCGTCAACTTCATTTACAAAATATTTTCTTTTGTAAATAAAATGTTATTTTTTAAAAGCAATCAAAATTCAACCCAATCAGATTTTGAACTCTTCTAATTATATCTAACTTTTTTTTTTTTGGGACATATAAAACAATGCTCGACACTCTGAACGAAAGGAGCATGCTGAGGACTAGGTACATACCCTTCATAAGATAAACAAGATAATAAGGATAAGCAGAAGCTAAAATGCATCTAACTAGCCTTATGCTGGCATCTAACTTTTTGATATTTTAGTAACTGACAACATTCATTGATGTAATGTCCCCCTTCATCGTTTCTTTCTGGAAAGGGAGACTAGCAGAAAAGGACGTCCTTAAGAGGGTCGCCCAAAAGGAAGACAAATGGAGATCGGTTTCTTGAAGGTGGAGAGGAAGAGGCTCTATAAAAAGATAGATTAAATAAAGAGGTTAAATCGAGAGGAGGGATTTTCAATTCAAAATTCCATGTCTATAGGTGAAAATTGAAATCCTGTATTTTAGATAGGTAATATTGATTAAAATCCCTTGAAATTTACAATTTCTTTTAACGAGATATCCAAACTAAATATATTATCATAAAAAAATTTTAAATCTCAAAAATTATATTCCCTACTTCAAATGATTTATCCAATCACACTTTAAGAGTGAATTTAATAGATTTTTTTTTTTTTTTGGATGCTTGGATGAAGGTCTTGATTCACCCTTGAAAGGTAAGGAGCAAAACAAACAACAACCAAGGAAATAACAATCCTGATTAAAGCTTAACAACATGAGCCTAAAAAACAGCAAGAAAACTATCAAAAACAGAAAACACCCAAGCTGCAACACCACCAGGAAGATCGAAAACAGCATACAAAGGCAGTAGGACTCCAATCTTGAGAAGCAAAACAATCAGAAACAGCCAAGACAGCACAAAACCAATCTTTGTAAAATTCACACCCGTTCCACACATTTGGGCAAAATCCAACAGCAAATCTAGCTGAAGAATATCAGAAGATGATACCATAATTGCCATAACAAGCAGGTCAAAACCAGAGATCCAAGATGCTAGCTTGCTGCAAAGTTTAAGAGAATTGTTTTTATTTAAATAAGATAAAACAAAATTACTTTTTGAGGTATAAATTATAATTCCCAAAAATGATATGATATAATTTTAAGATAGTGAGGGCTAGAAGAGAAAATGAGAGGTAGGTGGAAAAGAATAATAATGGATTTTACTGTAAAAATATTTCTCAAACTTGATGAATGGCAAATGAAAAGTAACACCAAATTTACTTTCATCAAACCTAAGTTAGGAAACCCAAAAATGAAGTTTGGGCCACAAAAATTGAAGCCGAACACAATTATTACCATACAATCTAATTTTCATTCCGCAGCAATTAAGTTTAGGGACCTCAAATTGCAAACCAACAAGCACTAATTCAACGAGTGGATATTAATATATTATCAGACTTGCAACTGACAATAAAAGAGAAATCCAAAACATTGAATACTAATAATTGATTAGTATTCAAAATTAATTATGAAAAGCATATTTTTCAGTAGAAGGGTTAATATGTCGAAAGTATAACGTTAGACTTTATTCTCATATATGGGTGTATTGTGAGAGAGAAGACTTAAACACTACGTGATTATAATATTATTCCCAGTAAAACAATCAAGTATCAATTAGCTGATAACTAACAAATGATCTTGGAAGAAAAGGTCGAGCAATTATTATCACTTTGCATTTCAGTGGTGTGCTGTACGGATGTATTATAGTCAAGGTTAGCTAGAAGAATGTATCGTAGTCAACAAGATGCAAAATATATTTAATTCACGTGGCATCGTGTGATTAATTGATAATCAACATAGACAGTGACATAATTCTTTACAGAAAAAAAAATGGGTAAATAAAATTCATGCAGCACTGTTTCTTCTATATGGAGCCATTTGCAAATTAAGGACAAACGTGCACACAACCTCTTAGCCTATAAATTAGTTGCCACGCTCTTATTATGAGCGTCCTTGCACAGAGTTAGACTCAGCCACATCAGGTAGCAAAAACCTGCTGCTTGGAACCTGATTGAGGAGGAGATCCACAGAGAGGGTTCAAAATGGCGGGTGGGGGATTCGCCGTTGATGCTCCAGGCGGTGCCTTCGATGGCAGGATAACCCTCTCAGTTGTCATCACTTGCATCGTTGCTGCATCAAGTGGACTCATTTTTGGATATGACCTCGGAGTTTCAGGTTTTCCTTTCCCCTGGTATTCGTACCCCCCTCCCCCCCCCCCCCCTTTCTTCCCTTTTCTTTTTTTTTTCCCCCAAATTCTGCTTCCCCCTTTCGTTCTTCTTATCTTAATGTTCTTAATCCCTTTCTGAAGCATATAGTAAGGGCATGATATTTGCTATCAGGAAGGGTCTTTTTCAAGTGCTTTACGATAAATTATCTCTGGTGATCCTTTAAGATTTGGTTAAAAATCAAGAAGATGA
This sequence comes from Pterocarpus macrocarpus, assembly GCA_031439585.1. Lineage (NCBI taxonomy): Eukaryota > Viridiplantae > Streptophyta > Magnoliopsida > Fabales > Fabaceae > Pterocarpus > Pterocarpus macrocarpus. Next base: position 11,959,488 of record CM062519.1, read on the forward strand.
ACAAGCTATATCAGTAATTAATAAGAGAAGATTATATACTATATAAAAAAAAGGAGGAGATATTTACCTATGTCACTTCAAAATAATGTCATTCATGTGTTTTATTTTTATTTTCCATAAAGTTTGACCTGAACAATAATAGTCTTGGCTCACATGTTATATCTTCTTAAAATATTTTTAAATATTAAATAAAATAAGTATTAAATAAAAATATATTTGATATCTTAAAAATATAAAAAGCATTCTATGTTTACTTTATTTAATATTTAAAATTTTGTGAAGAAAATAGATTAATAAGATATAAATTATTCAACTTTGCCCAAAAAAGATTGCGTACACATAAAATGACATGAAAAATTGCATTTTCCAAGCAATGGACCTTTAATGCCTAGAAAAATGTCATTTGAACATTTATTTTTTAGATATTCTATAGACACCCTCAGTTTTACGTGTAAAAGTTATTTTAAAATTTTTCTTTTCAAATTTTTTCTCCATTTTCTACCTTTCACTCACATACTTTCTCCAAAAAATGTAACATTTGTCTAGTGTTTATTCACGGTAATTTTATAAACGGCTTAACTTTGGCCCGTCAAGGCGTCAAATTCTTATACATACCAAAGGCAAAGCTATTTAATCTTAGACGAGATAGTCAATCATAGATACAGCAATAGTAATTGCCAGATGGTCACACGAAGTCAAGTGAACGTCTTTTGCTGTTTGCACATGGCTAGCTAAGCGTTGCTAGTTCTTTTTGCATTTCAAAGTTGCAATGACTTTTACATGTGCACACTGTCCAGAAACTGAAGTTTAACTTTTCCCCCTCTTTTATTGCAATTTACACTTTTATGAAAACAAATACTTGCATTAATAATTAATTCATGTAGTATTGCCTACCAAAAAACTAATAAAAGTCTTCCAAAGAAAAAGAAACATTCATGTAGTATTGAAGGTGATAATTAAATTGGATCTACAAGCTCCCGCTTTTTGTTAATTGAAAATGTTATGAAAATCCAGGAGGGGTGACAACGATGGTACCGTTCCTTGAAAAGTTCTTCCCGTCAATACTGAGAAAGGCAGCTGGCGCGAAAGTAAACATGTACTGTGTGTATGACAGTCAAGTGTTGACATTATTCACGTCTTCGCTGTATCTAGCTGGCTTGGTGTCATCCCTCGTTGCTAGCCGAGTCACGGCGGCGCTTGGTCGGAGGATCACCATGATGATAGGCGGTGCCATCTTCCTTGCAGGCGGTGCTATTAATGGAGGTGCAGAAAATATTGCTATGCTCATCTCGGGCCGTGTCCTTCTCGGCCTTGGCGTCGGCTTCACTAATCAAGTGAGTCAACACATAAGTATTTCAAAAATTCTACAACTCTTAGTCGAATACTTTGAATTCTAACAAGTAGGCCATTATTTTTCCTTTTTGAATCGGTATAAAATTTCTCAATATGTCCAACTTGCATCATGACCCATATACAACGAGTAGGGAATAAGGCTAAGCAAATAATTTTTTGAGTGAGTAAAAACCAAAAAGTAAAGTTAAGGGTATTCAATTTTTTTCCCCTATAAGGCCTATATTTATTTCGTAGAATAAGTTGCACTACCTTAACAACCAAAGTAAGAACGAAACAACGGATTGAGTCCACTCCTCTATTACAACATTATTATTATTATTATTATTATTATTATAATAGCATATGCAACAAATGGACAGAAGTTAATGATTCAGCAAATCAAGAAAAAAAAAAAATATTGTACACATGGTCGATGTTTTATTTTTATTTTTTTAAGGATTTTTTTAGTCAGCCGTTTTCGTCAAATATACTTATTTAAGATTCTTAAACCTGATTAATCGGATTAGAAGTAAAAGTGAATTGTAATTTTAATTTGAAGATTAGAATTATTGTTTTTTAAAAACTAAACAAATACTGTATATAAATTAAACCCATAATAATAATAATAATAATAATAATAATAATAATAATAAAATATATTCCTTTTAAAGATATCTTTTACGCACTGTTTTAAAGATACTGATTAGTAAAATGTAATTTTAAAATTATTAATAATTAACTGTATAATGTTGCAACTGATTCAGGCTGCTCCACTGTACCTATCGGAAATCGCTCCGCCGAAATGGCGAGGCGCATTCAACACAGGCTTCCAATTCTTCCTGGGAGTCGGCGTGGTGGCGGCGGGCTGCATCAACTACGGCACATCCAAGCACACCTGGGGCTGGCGACTCTCTCTCGGCCTCGCCGTCGTCCCCGCCGCACTCATCACACTCGGCGCCTTCCTCATAACCGACACCCCCAGCAGCTTGGTCGAACGCGGCAAGGTAGACCAAGCCAGAAAGGCCCTGCGCAAAGTTAGAGGCTCCGACACCGATGTCGAACCTGAGTTGGAAGAACTCATTAGATGGAACGAACTTGCAAAATCTGTGGAGAAGGAACCGTTTATCACGATATTTGAGAGGCAGTATCGGCCTCACTTGGTGATGGCGTTTTTGATCCCCTTTTTCCAGCAGCTTACAGGTATCAACATCGTGGCTTTCTATTCGCCTAACCTCTTCCAATCCGTGGGGTTGGGACACGATGCGGCTTTGCTTTCTTCCATTGTACTTGGACTTGTTAACCTCGTGTCTATCCTCATCTCCACTGGTATTGTTGATCGCTTTGGTCGAAGGTTCTTGTTCATTACGGGTGGCGTTGTCATGCTTGTCTGTCAGGTAACCAAATTAAGCGACTATTATTATTATTATTACTATAGGTTTCTTTTTTTTTTTCTTTGTAATCTCAAACTTTTTGAAGGTATCAATACTTTGTATTTTATTAGTTAATATATCTAATAAGTGATATATTCTATTTTTTTTAAAATAAAAATATAAAAAATATATGTTCTAAATTAATAAGTTTCGGTTAATATTATCCGGTCAATAATAGAAAGTATTGATATTACCATGTTACCGGTAGATTTTCCTTATTACTATAACAATAATAATAATAATAATAATTAATTTTGATATTATTATTAATATAAAAATATTTTATATTATTATTTAATTATATATTTTTATATTTATAATTTTTAAAATTATAATAATTAAATTAAATATATTTATTAATATAATAATATATAATTAGATATAATAATATAGTTGGATAATTCTTTAATCTTTGACATTAGTATAAAGCTGTATAGAATTTATTGCACTTTTTTTAATACAACACAAATGGTTGTTACTAATTAATCTGTGTTACCGCTGGGAAGATTGCGGTGGCTGCCTTGCTGGCAGTGGTGACGGGTGTTGACGGTTCGAAGCATATATCGAAGAGCAACGCTGTACTGGTATTGGCGCTGCTGTGTTTCTACGCCGCCGGTTTCGGTTGGTCATGGGGCCCTCTGGCGTGGCTAATTCCAAGTGAAATTTTCCCCTTGAAAATCAGGAGCACTGGACAGAGCATAGCAGTTGGGATACAATTCCTAATCACATTTGTGTTATCACAGACATTCTTGTCCATGCTCTGCCACTTCAAGTTCGGCGCCTTCTTGTTTTATGCGGGTTGGATTGCAATTATGACCGTCTTTATTATATTTTTCTTGCCCGAGACCAGAGGGATTCCCCTGGAGTCAATGTACACCATTTGGGGCAAACACTGGTTTTGGCGCCGCTTTGTTAAAGGAGAAGCTGACCAAGATAATCTTCCATGATGAGCTACTTATATATATATATATATATATCACTTTGGGTACTGTTACTGTTGTTTGCAAGCAAAATATGAAAATTTTAGGATCTTCCCTTACTTCCAGCTAAAAGGTTTTGTGTATATGTATAAAGCTCTAGCACAATAAACGCTCATCTCTGATCATATCGTAGAGCACAATGTTATTTGTATGGCACTTGCCTAGTCAACGACGTCTAATATTAGTTTTGTTTTGCATCTAGTTTTGATATCGTTCGTAGGTACAGGGTTATAAGACTTCAACAATCCATAACGTTTTAAAATATCACAATGAAATACACGCGGGTACCCACCAATAAAATGAAATACACCCAGGTTTCACAAGAAGTATAGTGGCTTTATAAAGCACACTCCTTTAAAATGGCATTTAGCTTACTTTCATAATCAAATATTTCCATATTTGTGAATGATGGAGGCTACGGTTTCGTCCCTGAAGGAGAAGAGAGATCGTTTCAGGTGCTTAGAAGAAGAGTGCTTCTCTATTTTCGTAGACAACATTCCTCCATCTTCGTCTAAGGTGTGGCTCAAGCTGATATTCGAAGCCTTTGGTGAAGTAGCTGACATCTATTTATCTAGAAGACCCAGACGCAGAAGTACATCTCCCTTTGCTTTTGTACGATTTCGCAAACAACAGGAAGCCCATCAAGCAATCAGAGCTATGCACGGAAGGGACTTTGAAGATAGCCGAATGACAGTGTCTGAAGCAAAGGGTTAGAAGGCATGAAGATAGATTCTCTGGTAAGGAAATGACTGAGAATGAGGGTAGGGCTCTAAAGACGATGGGAGGTGTTAGAGCTGGAAGCGGGTTAGAGTCTCTGGATCTATATCATTCACATGCGAAGAGGGAGCATCTTATCAGGGACACTCAAGATCACGAGAGCGTGCAGGTGGTTCGCGGTGAGGTTTGTATGGAAAAGGTTGAATGGCTGCAAAGAAGTCTAGTGGCAGAGAATGTCAAACCCATTAGTGTGAGCCAACTCTCAGAAGGGCTGCTGAAAGAGAGGAAAGGGATAATTGAGGTTAGAGGGATGGGTCCATATATGGTTTTGGTCACCTTTGCATCGAAGGAAATATTGGATGAAGTTCTTCTTCATGAAAAAGAATGGTTGTCATAAATTGTTGTCTTCTCTCTTTTTTGAAGTAAGACAGTGGTCGGTATTAGAGTGGAGCCATTCTAGTAGAGCTTGGCTTGAATGTTGTGGTTTGCCGCCCCACGCTTGGTCTATCTCTAACCTTCGTAAGATAGGTGAGCTATGGGGAACGTGGTTGGCTTTGATGAAATCACTGAATTTGGAAGGACGTTTGGATCAGCCAAGCTTTTGGTCGATACTTGCTTTCGACATTTTATCAAAGGTTGGGTGTTTCTTTCCCTTGGGGAGTTGGGCTGCGATATCTATGTCAAAAAGATTATTAGCGGTGGCTGTTTGTGCTCCCCTTCGTTGTCTAGTAGTGATATGTTCAAAGATGGGTTGTGTGATGTCTTTGTAAGCCCCACTGAGAACATTCTGGATGATTGGTTTGCAGGCAGCCTTCCCAGGAAGCTGAAGAGTTGCGCTCCAAGGAAGAAGATCATGCAACGGTTGAGTTCATGCATGGGGCCTTGGAACCATGCGATGGTCTTAATTATGATAATAATGTTGTTGTCCCAATGGGTGGTTTTCATGACGCGTGCAATAATGAGGTTTTAAGGCGTAAGTTAGTGGGCCATGAAGAGGAAATGAGCCATACGCAATGCTTAAGTGATGAGAGAAGGACCTTTGATGTTATAGTGGAGCAGAAAAAGATGTTATTGGGCCAAGCTCTTGATGGACCATCTAAAGATGTTGCTCATGTGGAAATCAGGAACTTACAACTTGAGAGTCTTGGAACTGAAAACTCATCCGAAGCTTCTCACATGTATCCTCCTGGTTTTAAACCTATTGGATTTGAGTCTTACGGGACGAGCTCTCTCAACTTGGAAGTGGTACCTGAAACTCAATGTGATGATATTGGAAAAGTAATTAGCGAGGGTCCGATAGATGATAGTGCCAGAGGTTTTTCTCTCGAGGAAGATCAATTAGTTGCAGCTTTGGCAGCCAAATGCAATGCTAGGAGAAAGAAGAGAAGATGTGCTGGCTTTGGTGGAGATGGCATTTTCATCTTCATATAAAGATCTGATGTGGGTGTAACAACCAAATGACATATGGTAGATGTGGTTCCAGTTTAGATAGTTCTATGCATCATTAAGATAGATAATGAATGTGGTTTAAAGTGAAAGTAAAATGTGATAAAAATAATTTTTAAATGGGTGGACTCAGAAAAAGTTTTCAACCGGGGTTTGCAATTCATTTGGGTGGAGAACTGAGTGGAAGGCCACCAAACAGCACGCTCAAAGGTCACATAGAATTTGTCAAGCATAAACAACAGATTCTTCGATTTGCTGCGTTGAATGTTGATAGTTAATTTTGTGTATTTTTATCTTATGAGATGTTTTGAAAAGAGGATAGTTGGTCAGTAGAGGAAAATGCAGTTGGGTCCACTGCCATGAGTAGGAGGGACTAGAGTTCAAAGAAGTCATCACAGGTCTCCAATATGGGGTGGCGCTGGCAAAGGATATGATGGTGCTTGGGTTGTGTCACTTTTTGCAGATTTCAGTGGACTTTGGAATGCTGTGTGGCATGGTGGCATTGCAGGCTCTGAAGTGCGGCGAAGGGAAGGTTGGTGGTGAGTTGGGGGTGGGCTCTAAAGTTTAGTGGGAGCGACTCCCTCTCCTTGGTCGGTGCTTCACAGCCAAGAACAGTCCTTTTCCTTTTGTCCTGTTTCTTTTTTTTCAAAAAATCCTTTATACAGTGAAAGTTAACTTAACACTAAATCGAGCTTCATTAGGCACTTAATGACTTTAGACCATCACTCTTGCGTTCTTAACATAGGCCCGCATGAAACAAATGTCGTCTCCCTATTACACCCACGTGACATCTCCACGTGAAGATGAAAATGCCATCTCCACCAAAGCAAGCACCGAAAGAAGAAGGATGGAAAATAGAGAAACAAAGAGAATATTGACTTCAAAAGAAGGGCAAAAAAGACTAAATCCAAATATGAAGGCTATGAATCCCCTGTGTTGGAGTCTAACGAGATGGAGGAAGCAAGAAAAACTTGGGATGTTGGAAAACAGCTTGGCTTGTATGCCGAAAATGATGAGGAAGTTTTGATGGCTTTGATGAAACGAAAAATTTCAATAAGAGACGAGTCTAAGAAAAGCAAGAGGAAGAGATGTAAAGGAAAGAAAAAGTGATCTAATGGCTTTGTGCTTCTATTGTGGCCATGCATGTGTTTCTATGAACTGACCTCCGTGTTTCATCAATGTGTTTAGCCGGGTTGTTATGTTAAGTCTTCATGTTTATTCCTGGACTGTAGAAGTCGCATTTGTGTCATTATTTTAGTAGGGTGGTGTCTTGGTTGTGTTAGTCCTTTATTGGGTTGTGTTTCTTTATTCAAGTTTGTCCATGTTTTACACCCACTTTGTGGTAAGATGTTGTACTGCTCCTCTCGCCATTGAGAGTTTGAGCGTTATCTACTTATCTTAAAAAAAAGGTATAGTGGCTTTATAGATCATTATCTAAACAATTTCTCAAATTTATAAGTCTGAATGATCCAGAAGTAACAAAAAAAAAAAAAAAAACTGATGGATTTCGAGTTTTTTATTTATGCTTTTAAGACATTGATCAAAGAATAAAAGAAAATGTCGAGTGAGATAAAATTTTTTCCTTTTGATTTATTAATCATTGTCCTAGGAATACTGATTAAAAAAACCTCAAAAACTAGTAAGACGGTAACAATTTTTCTTAAAAACTGTGGCATTTAATTTGCTAAATTGTCTCTTGTTAACATTTTTCTTAGAAACATCTACATTCCTTTTTCTTTTGGTCAGAGATATGTTTATTCACTTCTCCTGTAAATCTCAGAAGGTCTTTGAATATTAAAGACAGTTTTTTGGAGGTGATAACAAAAAAAGGAATCAACATCTTAGTTCCCAAAGGCTGATCTTCTATTTTTGGTCACAGAAGATTTTTTTGAGCAAAATATAATTTTGGTCCTTCAAGTTATTTTTGTTTTTTAACTAATTTTTTATTTATTTTGGCCCCCTAACTAATATTTTATTTATTTTAATCTCCTAATTCTTTATTATTAATTATTTTTTTATTCATTTGATCCCTTAATAATAAAGAGATAGGAGACTAAAATAAATAAAAAAATTAATTAGAAAACCAAAATTAAAAAAAATTAATAGTTAAGAGATCAAAATAAACAAAAAATTAGTTAATAGATCACAATAAAATATAAAAATAAGTTAACGGACCAAAATATTTATTTATTATTTTTTTTTAGGTAAAAGAAGATTTTGAGCGAGGAATCAACCTCTCAAGGCATTTTCAATTTAAAATTTTGATTCTCCCAACCCAATTTTCTTGGTCGGGCTTCCAACCCATTGGTTTTGGTCATTTATTCCCAACCCATTTTTTGTGTCGTGAATGATTCCCAGCCTGATTTTCAACATGACACTCACCGTCATCTAGATTGAATTGTTTGGCCCAAACCATTTGTTTGACAAACCCAACTAGATAGACTACAGTCCAATCCATATATATATATATATATATATATCTTGTGAGCACTGACCAGAGCATGTTCACAAGCCTCATTTGCCGTTGACCAAAAACAAACCACATTTGCTTATTGACCGAAAAAAAACTCATTTGCTTATAAACAACTAAAAAGAAGCTTGATTAATGTATAGCTTGCTATAACTTTATTGAATTTTCAAATAGTTTTTCAATAAGCTTGATTTTGGTTAAAAGTGATTTTAAAGTAAAGTTATTTATATTCGATACTCTACCTAAAAGTGGTTTTAACAAACTTGTGAATTAATTACGAATGAAATTTAAGGGTGTTTTGGTGAGAAACAATTTTAGAACCACAATACTCTTTGAAAAATAGCCAAATGTAAAACCAAATAAATTTGTAAAGTAGACAAACTTGATTTTGTGAGTATACACACTCGTCTGAGTTATATATACAAACATATTACCAAACACACTACTAATATTTATACTAATAGTTACTCTCTTTACACAGGACTCAAGAAACCCCCAGAATCAAGACTTGACTATGAAATGATTTTATCAAAATATCTTTACTGAATTTTTAATATCTAATTAATTTATCCTATCACATTATATTTCTTTTTTTTTTTTAGTGAGCACCACAATATATTTCTCGATTATTGAGATGTTCAAAATTTTATAGAAGGTAAAATTAGAAATTTAGCTATATATATTTCATTAATATGTGAGATAATAAATATTATAAATCAATTTTTTTTTATATATAAAATGACAAGTAAATAAGTCGAAACAAACACTTTTAGATTTAACAATCGTTACGGCCATTTAATATAACTTTCTCACTTTACCAATTTTTTCATTTTAGAGGATCTAAATTCATATATATTCTCATAAAAATAAAAACTTCTTTGATTATTTTCTGTTGGGATCCTAACCAGTACCGTTGGGATATTTATTGCATAATGTTAGTCCTTTTTCTATACCAAAAAGGACTAATAAACTTGTGTTCTTGACCAACAAAAAAAACCTACAAATTGAAGGAGTGACGAATGGATTCCTGGTTACTTGATGAAGTAAAACATTATGATGAGAAATTTTCAAAAGCGTTGGATATTAGTGATAATCTTTGTTATTTGATTGATAAAAAATTACAAATATTTATTATTTTACAAACAGATTTGTTGTGGCCGTGCCTTTGCAGAGAATTCCAGTAACCTAAAAGACTAAAACCATACGAAGATACTGGCAGATGATAAATTGCCTCCATTTAGGAATTGATGGCGTTGGTAATAAACTAATAATGGTTATGATCTTTGTGGGTAAGAGTACTGCTCCAGAACGGGAACATTTTGTTGCGCATACTAGATCACCTTTATCCTCTTTGCTTCTAGTTGCATAGCATAGGTGAGCCAAATATTCTCCCAGAAGTCACTTATTTCGACTGGCAAAGGGATGCATGTTAGAAATCAAACATCCATTAGTTTAAACAGTTTGACATTTATATCTTTTTAATAGTCTCAAATTTAACTAATCGGGTCAAATAGGTTCCAAATATTGATATTCAGACAAACAAAAATCATATCAGATAGCGCAGCTGCACATGTTCGATCATTAAGCTTGAAATATTATTATATTTAATATTTAATTCATCTGGTATGGATAGTTCCTTCACAATAATCACTAATAAACATTGCGCCAGCAACCGGACTGTGAACTCAGAAGTCAGAACTACCGGCCGACATAAACCGATGAATAACCATCCTTCAAGTAATTTTGCACAGAAAAAGGTGGGACCCCTAACAGATGTTCCTGAATCCTGATGATCAAACTCGCGAGAGTGAATAGTTTTCAGTCATTCATTCGGTTGTTCTTCAGCAATGGTCCCATCCCCCCCCCCCCAACACTCTCACGTGTAATTAAAACGTGTCCTTTGCATACTGTTGATCCATTAGAAACTACACATTAGCTGTGCAAACAAAATTAACTACAGCTATATATAACCATAATATGTGTGGGCTTTTAATAAAGTTTCCGTCTATTGATGAAGGAGAGTGCAGAGGAAAGGTATGAGCAACGCCAACGAAGGCAATAATATCCCTTAAATAACTACAATCGCCAAAAACTATGGAGTTGCGACCTCTCAGCAATGACCTGACGATGTTGAAGTTATTTTTCACATTCACTGGTATGATATAAATCATCAAATGCTAGTACCTCATGAAATCAAAATGGTGATATAGAAACTTTACAAAGTATATGACAATATGGTTGGTAGAATTGTCGAAATTTATTTGATCATAATAAAAACTTCATTCATAAACTGAAAATATAAACAATAAGGTGTGGTGAAGCCTCCTCACCTAATTACACACTTTAGCTTTTATACGGTTGCTGTCTTATCTGGCAATTGGCATTCCAGGTTCCAAGGTTCAATCACTCCCTCTTCAACTTTTTCTGGTGTAGTATTCTCGGAACACTCTAGCATGGAGGTGGTTGCTGCGGATGTAATGGCGGTGGGACAGGACGCTGCTTAGGAGTGCGCAACATGATTTTGAACGTGTGACTTCTCTTGAGGGTTTGTCATAGCCCAAGAATAAGGTGATTTGTCCTTGAAGGCAGGTTTTGGCTGGGGAAGAAGGGATTTCTTGGGCCCATTGTGGGCCCACATACGATCCATATCCATATTCTATGTCAATATTATAAAGACTAACAATTTTGGGGAGGAAAAAAAAAAACAAAGTAGTTTGACCTCTCAAATATTCACGTAATATCAGGTTAGTTTGCAAAGATACGCGTGATATAAGTTTAGTCTTTGAATAATTTTTTATATTAGTTTTGTCTCTAAAAAGTATGTTATATTATTTTGATTTCTTAAAAATATATGTGATATCTATTTAATTTTTTTTTTTTAATAAATTCATAAACTTGTTTGATGTCATATATATTTTTTAGGGATTAAACTGATATCATATATTTTTTTTAAAGACTAAATTAATATAAAAAAATTTTAAAGATTAAATTAATATTATATATATTTTTAAAGGACCAAATTATTAGTTTAATCTGTTAAAAATAAAATGAATAAATCAACCAAGAAAGATAAAATAAAATGAATAATGTCACGACCAATAGAAGATAAATAAACAAATGAATACTTACGAAAATATCTATAAAGGGTTAGTCTTAGGTGTCTTTAAATATTGGTTAAAAAAAGGTTGAGACTTACTCTTAAATAATTTATCACACGCTGTCAAATACTTACACGCAGACATATAGAAATCACAAATTGGAAATTATAAATAATTATATTGCTTATCTTTTATTACTTTGTTTACCATTAAATAAATTAACGATTAGAAAAATAATAATAAATAAAAAATATGCATTGTACTTGTCAATCTACTAGTAATTATAAGTGAGTTAAATAGTTATTAATAAAATTGTTCTCAAAAGAGTTAAATTTATACAAGTCTTTTCTATCATTGAAAAATGTTTAACATATTAAAAAAATTCTTTAATTACTTTATCTACACAACTTACATATAAGTATTAAATTGCGTAAAAACATATATTAAAATTAAGTGCACTCAACACAAAAAAAAAAAAAAGTCAAATCGAATTATGATTATTAAATTTTTTATATTACACTTTATATGATTATTATAATTTAAATTAAGGTTTTTACACTTAAAAAAATTTCCAATTAAGAACTCAATGTAAGGTATTTTGGTTTTATTTTTTTAATCAAAATAAATTGTTTTAAATGCGCAATATATATTCATTAAAAATTAATAATTGTATATATTAAATTTAAATAATAATCATCATCATTATGAGAACAAATTAATGACAACACCTTTGCAGCTTCCCCTTACCTTCAGTTCGCACGTAACGTTAATTATCAATAAGACCCTGTTTTTTCATGATCAGGATTGGTATATAAGAAACGTTAAATTCTCTTAAAATATTTTCTTAATAATTCTTCTAACTATTAAATAAATAAAGTATTGAATTTTTTTATATTTATAAAGTATTAAATATATTTATTTTTTATTTAATTTTTTAATTAAACATTAGGAGGATGTTTTAGGATAAGACCAAACTCTTAATATACAGAGTGGTTCTTTGAAAGCATTTCTCATTAAGTGCTTCTTTTGTGCTGTAGTGGTGGTAGATAGGAGAGCTTGAAAAGGGTGTGGATTTAGCTACGGTAGTGCAGTAGATTCTGACAGTTTCTAATATGTGGGAAGTGATTGAAACTGGAAGAAAGAAGTGAACATAAATGAAGGGAAGGCAAGGTGGGTTGGGGCATTTAACTGAAGAAACCTGCCGGTGAGAGTGAAGAAGAAACATGACCAAGAAAGCAGAGGTGTTTTAATTTGCACACTGTTGAAGTTTGCATTTAAGTGAATTCAAGGTGGTTTAAAGAAGGCAGGTAGCCTTTCTTGAAATTGAGCACTCCATCTCTCTCTCAATGCCTTTAATGGCCTGGTAGTTGGGACCCTTTTTTTTTCTCCTCCCTTCTTTAGCTTGGATTTCTCCCCTGTCAATTTTCCAGTAGTCCCAAATTCAAGCAATTACTACTAATTTCTATTCTTGTCTTTCACTGTTTCTTGGTCAGTTAGCTAGCTAGTAATTTTATTCAGTTGTAGTTCAAATGATATCTCCTTTAATTCAAGTAACAAGAGGTTTGTCGAAAACAAGTCAAGACTTCTATCCACACTTGACCATCTCTTTTCCCATTTCTTCTTTAGCTTCACTAGGAATTCCCTAAAATAATGAAAAAAATAGATATTCTTTAACTTTAACCTCCCAACCAAAAAGAAAAAAAAGCATATTTAGTAGATATTCTTCATATTCATTTGCTATTGTTGAGCACATGAAGTAGAGGAGAGATTAGTGAGATAATTAAGTGCAGGATCCCACTTGTAGTTATTATCAATCACTTTTTGACTAACAGCAAACTTCATCGGATTGAAGAGTAATTAGCTATGCTGCCGATTAAAAAAACTATTATATTTTTCTCATGAAGTATCATCTAAAATTATACGCATTTTAAATTTGCCATATTCCAGTCATAATTAATGTTAGAATTCATCGTTAATATATTAAAAATTGATTTTGAAAAAATGAATACCATCACATAATGTTATACAACTAGAAAAGCATAAAATTTTTGACATAAATCATTGGGGTGGTTGTATGAAATGAAGTGGTAGGACTTAATCATTTATCCAAGGATCAATAATTATGCTATATTGTTCTCTCAAATGAATTATGACAAAAATTTTTACCCTTTAGTATTTTTTTCATAAAAAAATATAATTTTCAAAATATTTAATTCATCAAAAACATAAAAAAAATTATGCTCTTTTTACATAATAATTTCCTTTTTTCGAATCTCCAATCAATGTCTTAAGCGTGTTTGTTAGAAAATTTATTTATTTATTTATTAAAATTTAAAATATTTAACTTATAAATATCTAATTTAGTAATTAACGAATTTTATTATTAATTATCCTTGAAGTATTAACTTTTAAACAAAATGAGTACAATTTTATATAATATTGTATATATGTGCAATTTCCCTGATCAGGAAACCTCAAAAAATTTATTTGTGATTTGTGACATTAGACGTTCAATACCTGTCGGTTAAGTATATGAAGATGCAATAATTTTCTCATCAAGAAGACCTTATAAATTTTATTTGTAATTCGTGACATTAGGCGTTAAACATCCCTCAACACCTAATGGACCAAGCGTATGCACTCTTCCTTCTTTCAATGTAAGGAAACAGAACCAAAATTCCCTAAACGCAATTCATATTTATATCCTACATATGCTTTGTCTCATCTTCTTGTGCATGTGTGTTTTTTTTTTTTCAAAAAAAAAAATTAATGATTTGATTGTATAATCTTATTTAATTAAGTGGAACAGAAAATAGGAATAATAAATAATTGTTTGTATGGATTAGATTTCAGTTTTTATCATAGCAAATTACTTTAATATATGGTCCATGATAATAAGAATCAAAGGTGTTTGTGATAATTTTATGTGAATTTTTTTTATCTTTAAGATATTTCTATTATCCAGTGCTCTTGCGATTAAGATTTTTTATTTTTGGTGAAAAGAGACTTCAACAATTGTTGTTGTTGTTTTTTTTTTTGGGGGGGTGTTTGAATCTTGATCCGAGTGCAACTAGTAACCCTAATTGGTTTTATGTGCATAATCTACGTGAAAATAGACAAGCATTACAAGAAATTTCGGTTGCATATAAGGACAATTTTGTTTTGATGATACGAGGGGATTTGCATCAAAGCTAAATTGTCGAGTTTTTGCGAGGAAGTCAGCGACTATGGGCATGAAGTGCAGCTGATGTCAAGGGAGGAAATGGGAAGCGGTTGTTTCGAGGATTTATTTAGGAGAGAGAAGGAACAATAAATTTGCGTTCATATTTTTGGTAACTCATAGGACTTGGTTGGTTTAATGGGGGAGGGTGTTGAGAGCCTTTAAAGCTTACTTGTTGAGTGTTTAATAGCATAGGTCATCTGTGGACGTGGTTCGTTTTAATGGCTGACGAGGGTGTTGAAGGCTTTAAAGCTATTAGTTTTTTGAGTGACCCAATTGGGGAAGTTGGAGTTATTATTTACATTTAAGTTCCATTGGCATTCAAGACCTTTCCTTCAACTGTATACATACAACATTAATGACCACACCATACCTCTCCTTCTCCACTTCTCACCGCCTTTCATTAGTGCGAAAACTTGCCCTTTCGGCTTCGCTAGCTTTAGAGTAGTATTATGTCCGTAATGTCACGGAGGAGCCAAATTGATTTAATTTATTTTATCCTACGATTATGTCGTTTGTTAATTTGTTTTGTTGTGCACATATGATCAGTGATGTGGCTTTGAGAGATTTGTATTTATTAGATTGATGTGGTGACATATTATCATGCTATACAACAATAGCAAAAGTTTTCCTCACTGCATGGGGTCAGCATGGATAAGATGGCCATTGTGCTGTGCTATCCATCATTTTATATTAAACGAAAAATGGTATAAATTTGTGTACTAAGTAGCTAAACTATATTTAAAACGATAACTACTTTTTTAATGTGTGTTGATTCAAGTAAAAGAAATTCTAATCTTTTAAATATATTATGTCAAGTTTAAGTTACATGTACGAACAAAATATTATTTAGGGAGCTTTCCCGTACGGAATTTGAATAGGATTACTTATATATTCCAAGGATATTACTGACAACCATAATCTCATATTCAAAAGGTGTGAAAATCTATAGTTACATAAAATTATGTAATTTTTTAACTCAATTACTCATTCCGGTTTATAATAGTTGCCAATTTGATTATTTTCTCACAAATTAAAAAACTAAAATTAATGCATAATTATGAAATAAGTTTACTAAAATACCTTAATAAATTTTATTATGTGGTGGAAAATATAATTATATTATGTAATGAAAAATAGTCATATTTTTTAATTAATAAAAATGAAGAATAAAATTAAAAAATTAATAATAAATATTGTATTAATATATAAAAATAATAATAATTATCAACAAAATTTTTTTATCCAAATTAACAACTATTATGAATCAGATAAATACTCTAAAACAGTGATACATCTGACTAAGGCAAGTCGTAGAACTTTGACAAGATATTAGTATTGCATTTAAGGAAAGTTGATCCATTTGGCACGATCTTCACATAAATTTATATTAAAAAAAAAAGATCACATTGACACGTTCAAAACTCCTAAGACCTTATAGGTCAAATTTTATTAAAATTTATGAAACTTTATTGAAAATATTTTTCTTTTTTTGGTGGTAAAATGTTTTCCTTTCTTAACATAATCGTGTGAAGTGAAAAGGAGATGTTATATATATATATATATATATGGACCCCCTCCTGATAATTGGAAATGTCCTGCCTGCCTCAGCTCTTGATCTTTCAAACTTTTCTATATATATATATATGGATCCCCTCCTGATAACTGGAAATGCCCAGCCTGCCCCAGCTTTTGATCTTTCAAACTTTCCTATATATATATATATATATATATAAACAAAGCCTTTTTATTTGAGTAAAATTATTAGGGTTTCGATAACAAATTGGAACTTCAGAAATATAACAAGGATGTAAAATAGTCATATATAACCCACATAGTTAAAATAGTACGTATAAGAAATTTTTCTTTATTCCAAAGTCGTAATAATATCTCCTTATTTTTCTAACCTTCTAGTTTTGTTCTTCTGTTAGATTCTCTTCAGCGATGATAAGTTTAAGAGAAACTCATTCTAAATAAGAAAATGAATCATTTCAAATTTTTTGTTTGTATAATTACAGAGATAAATATAAGCATTTTAAATAAAGTCATACAAATCTAAATATACTTCACATTTTTAAAGTGGTTATGTTTGTCTTTTCACCTAACACGATAGTGTAAAAAGAAACATGAGAGAATCCATTCATTCTCGTGCATCATGATTTGTTCGTTAAATTGTACCTTTTATAGTTTCTCATCTAAGGGTAAAAAATCATTAGATTATATTAATTCTAAATATTTTATCAAAATAAATAAAGATTTGAAGAGACCAATATACTTATAACATGTTTAGTTTTGGAACACCACTAACTATAATTTGAGTAAAATTTTTTTTTAAAATCTAAACTTTTTGTTTTATGTTTTAAAACGTTAAATCTCTTTCGACGAGATTAACTCATCCTCGTGCATTGTTGTAATTTAGATTTGATTTTTTGATTTCCCAAATAATACATAACTTATAAGTATTTTTATAAATGCCTGATAAAACTCAAAAACACGCATTGAAAAATGCCAAGCTCTCTCCTGGATAGCTAAATCTAAATCTTTATTATTATTATTATTATTATTATTTTTCACAGCATCCGTATCCTCCTCCTCTTCTATATATAGGGTTACATACACCTCAATCTTATACTACATGATATAAAAGATAGACACGCACACAACCGCAAGGTTGAGGGAGTGAAACCAATCTTTGAAGCTATAATGGTCTCGCTTCAGAAAGCGCTGGCGCCTGAGAGTCCAAGAACCGAAGTTCATACAGAATTTGAAGCATCGTCGAAGAAGAGAAAGTGGGGGGAGCCATTTGCTGAAGATTTCTTGAAGGATCATCAGACAAGTTCAGAGACAAAAGAAAAACCCCTCTTTGACATAGAGCTTAACCTCGACAACCCTTTCACTGCAGATAAATGGCGTCAATTCCTAAGCATTCAGGTATGCAAAAACTGCCAAACTTGTTGGAAAAGCCATGTATATATCTCTGGGTAAATTCTTAACTCTTTGTTTTGCAGTCGGGGCAGATACACTTGTGTAACACGAGGGTGGATAATTCAACAGCAGAGGACTCATGGAGAAACCCCGAACCACCGCCTCCTCCTCATCACATGAGCTTAGACCTTGACCTGAACTTGACATGTCATGATGTAAATGTGAAGCAGAATTCAGGTTCCACTGGGAGTTTGGGTGAACATGATCATGATCTTTTGTTCAATGAAGTACCAAGTAAGTGTAAGAAAGATTCAGATGATCATCAAGGTTTAACATCAGAGGGGGATCACAAGGAGATGGTTGCAACGGTTTGCATGCGGTGCCACATGTTGGTAATGCTGTGCAAGTCATCTCCTGCCTGTCCTAACTGCAAATTCATGCACCCGCCAGATCAGAACCCTTCAACATTCTTGAAGAGAAGGTGCAGCCTCTTCTGCTAGGTAGAAGCGTGCAGATACTGATGTAGAAATTAATTTTCAGCTTTATAGCGCTCTTTGGTGCCTGAATATATAGCCTAAGTTTCTTTTCTATGTAGCCATATTGGTCAATCTATCTCTACGTACTGGTAAGTTGACGGTTAGAACGAGTACGAATTGGTGACTAACCACCTTGTTTTACAAAAAGAAAAGGAAAGAAACTAACCTGGTCTCATATATATTTGTAGTGTTCTTGATCATCCAAAATTTATCCATGTTGCCAGATGATAGCAGAATTTCGGTAGATTCTTTCAGGATTTGAAACTAAGCAAGGCTATTTTTCTGGATGATGCCTCGTAGCTCGCAAAAGTTTGTTTCTTCACGTTGCAAAAAATATGTTCAATTTGACTATTGTGATTAGTAATGAACTAATGATCACTGACTTGGCCTTGAGAGGGCCACTTCTGGTAGCTCCACATAGGCTATGCTGGTGCCAACAAAAATTGATTACTCTGTTGAATATTATTGCACAATTCGAATTTCCAAGAATTAGTTTGTTAATGATCAAGCTAGAGCATTCTCAACTCAAGAGTGTCAAATGTTGGATATTTTAATCCAGCATGCGTGCAACACTGCTTCGCTCCTCACGGCAACAACTTACACTTTATCCTTCGACCGCTTATTTTATAATCACTAACACAGGTTTAGTGCTGGATCCCGTGTCTGTAATAATCTCAGACCGGCCTATCTCAATCCCATCTACACTTCGAGTTAGCATAATATTTGGATTCCTCTGAAGGAAGATCAATAGCCAACAAGCAATCAAAGTTAAAAATGTCAGTATGTCACGACTCTATATTTGGTGGAGTGTGAGAAGCCAGAATTATGCGTGACTATGAACATAGGCTGACACTTGTCAACATAGCCAATCAAATTATCTTGAGTTTCAAAGCAAAGGAAACTGCTTTAATGAACATCACTCACCAAACAAATAATGAGTTGCTCATCTCAGTTATATGAACTAAAACAGGTATTGCATTGCAAGCAGTCAATAGCCTAATTCTGAGTTCACAAGCAGTACTAGAACTTTTGTCAAATTCGTTATATGTATAGGTCAACTTCC
This sequence comes from Pterocarpus macrocarpus, assembly GCA_031439585.1. Taxonomy (NCBI): domain Eukaryota; kingdom Viridiplantae; phylum Streptophyta; class Magnoliopsida; order Fabales; family Fabaceae; genus Pterocarpus; species Pterocarpus macrocarpus. The sequence goes on from CM062519.1 coordinate 11,978,705, forward strand.
TAATTTAATGCCCTCAGAAGTTGTAGTTCAAGATCTCCAATCCCTTTTGAGGCCAATTTACAACAAGGAATACCGAAAGCAAAACAAATCAACAATGAATCAACTGCAACAAACTGAAGATATTAATTGTTGTTCTCAAGGTCTAACTATAGTACTTTTCTCGACGCTATATAACATACACAGAGACATGCACTCATGGAAAACATAGGAAACTTACAGATCTTAAGGATTAGCTAAGATAAGTTTCAAATTGTTATGCACCGAAGAAAGAAGACCAAATTCATAAAAATATGTTGCATTTGACCAAAGGATATCTGTTGGCTGTCACACAAATTCACATACATTGGAGGCAAACTTCAGACTATGCTAACAAATATTATGCTAACAAATATTTAGTTTTATTTTAAGAAATATTATTTGTACTCATATTTTCTCGATTTTTGTGCCGATTCATTTCTATACACTATTAGATTGGATGTGTATCTCACTTGGTCTAGATCCTGCACCCCAGTCAATAATAGATGAGAGTGAGTCGGCACAAGGACTGCCGAGAAAAAATGAGTAAAAATAACATAACTCTTCTCTTAATTCTTTCTCGATCTAGACAATGAATGGGTAACTTTTTATCCTGTAATTTTCTGAGATCAACGACAAATTTTCAATTTTGTAAACTCAGACATATAATTTAGTCGAAAGATAGAATAAATGCTACACTGACAATTCTAAATTCCAATATTCAAGAAAATCTGATCCAATATAGTTAGTTGGGAATTACCAATTATACAAGATTCCAAGAAAGATTTGTTACAACTTTGACCTTAGATTGTAAGAACCACAAGGGTTGTTGTCCTGAATGACAATCAATACCTTTTCTCCAAATTTTGCTCTTTTATTTTTTCCTTTTGAGATTTTTTCTCCTCGTCCCTCAACTGTTGACCAGTGATATTTTCTCTCTCTGATTTTTGGGAACCTCTCTTTCTTTGTAGAGCATGGACATTTTCTGCTGCCAATTTGTAGAGACACTACGTCTGCACTCCTCAGCGTTTGCTGGTGTGTCAGAACGTGAGGAAGAGTGGGAGTGGGAGCACCAAGATGAGGAACCAAATCCAAGGCAGAATACGTTCCGCTTCCTGAGCTCCTAATTGAATTCTCAGTTGGATTTTGGTTTGAGCTCATACTTAGTTGGGTAGTGAGTTTATTAGCTATGGCTCAGTGAGTTATATTTATATAGTTGAGTTTTAAAATGGATAACGGGCTTAATATACATGTGCTACAATTGCTTATATGTCTACGAACTTAAAACTCTTAATACGTATAGATATACTACATTTTTGTTGGTAAACTACTTTTCACTAAATAATAATAATAATAATAATAATAAGAGTTTAATTTATATGCATTGATAGTATATACTTTTTTTGCATTATTATCTACTCATATGCTGTCATATAAGAAAATATGTATAATCTTCATCTCTGCTACTCTAAAAAATCATGTAAATGGGAGAATATGATTGAATGACTTAGTAAATATAAATTAAATTCTAATAATAATAATAATATATAAATTATTGTTGTTTAAATTTTTCTTATGTGAAATTAATATTTTTTAATAATTATGTAGATTGTGAAGCTTATGAAAATTAAAATTAAATTCATTTATTTAATTAAACAAATAAATTTAATTTTTAAACATTTAATAAGGCGAAATCAAACAATATAGGTACACCCCTAAGCCTAATGTGTACCCTGGTTTAAAGATTTACTCAATGGCTTTATGTTTTACCGTACGACGCTGGCGTCCCTTTTTAAAGGTTTTAATTAAATTAAGTAACCGTTTCGTTGTTATGATCATGAAAAATCGAAAAGCAACAGAGGAAGGAGGAGTTATAAACGGAAAGGATAATGTCAAATTCAGATTGTCAGTGGTTGTTCAAAATTGATCTAAATTGAATTAAAATTAAAAGTTGATTAAAATAGAAATAAATTAATTTTAATGGATTTTATTTTGTAAAAATTAATCAGATTAATTTAATTTTTAATTTTAATTTATAAAATTAAATTAAATCAAATTAAATTGATAATATATTATATATTAACAATTTATATTTATATTTTTATAAATAAATATATATATATATATTATAATATTTTAATATTAAAATTATTCAAATATTTTTATTATAATTTAATTTTATATTTTAAATTTATAATTATTTATGAATTTTTTTAATTTACTTAAAATAATTTTTTTAATATTTTATAAAAAATTTTATTAAAAAATTGAAAATCAAAATAATCAAGATCGATTTAAAAAATTATAATTAAATTGAATTGAATTAAATCATAATAAAATTTATTATTTAGATCGATTGATTTTTCTGTGAAATTGAGTCAAACTGAACTGCAAACACCTCGTGTACCGGCATGTAGTTTGGCTAAAACAGCTGGAAGAAGAACTGAAGAAGAACAAAAGGGAAGGACACTGTTGCAATATTTGAAAGACGAAGGCCGGACATAATTGTTATTTGTGAGTGTTGTTGAGCTGGGGACGGGGGAAATCTAATCTGCAACAGGAAAATGTCATCCTCGTAAGCTGCGATTCAATAAAAAAATATGTCGTGTCATGTTCATGTCTCCGCATTCAATAGCCCTAACTAACTTGAAATAACAGCACCCCCATTCACAAAACACCACTGTTCCGCCTCCTCAGAAAAATGCCAGCACAGGACCTCACTCCGCAACAACACTCACACTCTTTTCTCATTCCCTTCAATTTCACTTCCGATTTTGTTTCCTTCACCGCAGGAACCGGGGGGTTGTTTCTCGAACCCACAATTCCCGATTCCTTCCTCCGCTTGATTCCTGCGACTTCAATTCGTTCTGAATCGAATCCCCGGCGGCGACGGAGGAGGGTTCCGGCGGTATCCGGCGGCTGTTTCTTGTCGGTGAGCTTGCCGAGCGGTAAACTCGGTGCGGAGACCAAGGCATACGTGGTGCAGAATGGGGACAACGGCTCCGACAAGGAGACCACTTCGGACGGCCTTGTTGCGGTACATAAGTTTCGGAGGGTACGAGGAGGCAATGCCGTCAACACCACCAAGCATCTATGGGCTGGTGCTATAGCTGCCATGGTTTCTAGGTATATTATATTATATATTTCACATAGAGAAATTATTTTTGTACATAGTGGTTAGACATAGACGTAGTGTTTGATACATGTGAATCACAATTCAAACAAGTGTGGATTTCGGTTGTTATGTAAGTATCAAGTGCCATGTTAATTGAGAGTGTGTCTACATGGTTTGAGAAGGTAAATTGTTGATTCTAAGCTTACATAATTGAAATTCGAACTTATTTAAACGCCTAACATAACTATTTCACATATCAATTATGGGAGATTGTAACTAACTTTACTGTTAATTTGTTTGTCAGTGTGTGTAATAAAGACATTCTTGTATAATTGCCTTCATGATTTTATTTTTTTCCCCTTTAATATTTTTTTAGACTACTAAATGGTTTTGTTTTGTATAATAAATTAGTACTAGTCTGGCAGCATTGATCTTATTTTTGTTCATAACTGCACATGTATTGGCTGTGTCAGAACTTGTGTTGCTCCACTTGAAAGACTAAAGCTGGAATATATAGTTCGTGGTGAGAAGAAGAATATACTTGAGCTTGTTAGAAAGATTGCCACTTCTCAAGGGTTGAGAGGCTTTTGGAAGGGGAACCTTGTAAATATTCTGCGGACAGCTCCATTTAAAGCGGTTAACTTTTGTGCTTATGATACATATAGGAAGCAACTGCTCAGATTCTCTGGAAATGAGGAAACTACCAATTTTGAGAGGTTTATTGCTGGTGCCGCTGCTGGGATTACTGCTACCATTATTTGCCTGCCACTGGACACTGTATGTGGGAGTTTCAAATACTTGAATTATGATTTTTTCCTTAGTTCATTTTCTCTTTTACGGCACAACAACCAAATAAACTTGCATGCATGAGCAGCATGTGCATAAATTTGCATGTAGAAATGAAAGCGCACAAACATGCCCATCGTGCATTGTTATTGGTGTTAGATATAGCAACATTTATGGGCCTTTACCTAAAAGTTTAGTCTTTTGGAAGAGTTGATTCATGATAATGTTATCAAAGTCTCTATGACCGAGAGGTCTAATATTTGATCCTTATTGTCTTTATTCTTCTAAATAAAAGGTTGAATTTAAGCATGCTTCAAGCCCAATGAGCTCTTGCGTGAAGGGGCATGTTAATTACAAAACTATTCATGTGTTTTTTAGGAGAGTTGATTCATGATAATTGGGAGGTCTTGAATTCATAGATTGCGATGGGCTCAACCGGTAAGCTTTCAACTAGGTCCATTAATATTGTAGTATTTATCCATTTCAGTTGCAGGAACTGATTAGCAACCTTTTAGTTGTGTCATGTGTACGTCCAAGAATTGTCTGGTATCCGGGTCTTGGTTTGAACTAATGAAAAATCAACCGAACATTTTAAGTGCTTAACTTTTTTTAGTTAAGGAAACATTTGGAATGATTTATCTGGTTATGGGGTCACTACAAATGAAGAACATGGAGAATAATTCTTGTTGGTAGTTTCATTGCTATGCTGATGAAAATCTTAACAAAATAAAAGAAATTAATATTACTACTTCTATGCTTTCCTGCTTATTTATGACAGGACTTTATGGTGACGTCTGATCTATATAACTGATCCTACCTAATGGGACAAGGCTTAGTTGTTGTTGTTGTTGTTATACTTTCTTGATTATTTCTTTTTTCCTATCTAGCTGGCTGTGACCCTTGTGTTCAAATACTTTTCCCTGTTATCTATACAGTCAAATGAAAAAGCAGAGTTTAATCTGCATATGATTTTTTGTATGGATATGGATCCTGTTGGATTAGCTCCTAACATGGCCATGTTAGATTAGCCCCTTTGCCCCTGTGCAGGATTATGGGACCCTGTTCTGGAAATGACCAGGTCATTCAAGAAGCTGAAATGAGATTATTTGAATATGTTTCATAACCCATTCCAAGTAATTTCTTAATGGTGCTTGCATTCTGAATGTGACTTGTCCATGTATGTTTTCTTCAATCAGCGTGAACACCTGAATCATGCATAAAAAATTAGGTTCTGTAGCAAATAAAAACAGAAGTGTACACATTTAGCCACGCGGTGTGATCAGTTGAAAATATTTACTATTGGTTTCTTTCAGATCCGGACCAAGTTAGTGGCACCTGGTGGGGAAGCTTTGGGTGGTGTAATTGGTGCTTTCCACTACATGATTGGAACTGAAGGATTCTTTTCTCTTTACAAGGGTTTAGTACCATCAATCATAAGTATGGCTCCTTCTGGTGCAGTTTTTTATGGAGTATATGATATACTGAAATCAGCTTATCTGCATTCACCGGCCGGAAGGAAGCGAATGCAGAACTTGCACAAACAGGGGAAGGAATTGAGTGCCTTAGATCAGCTTGAGTTGGGACCAGTAAGGACACTGTTGTATGGTGCTATTGCAGGTGCATGTGCAGAAGCGGCTACATACCCATTTGAAGTGGTTAGGAGGCAGCTTCAGTTGCAAGTCCAGTCTGCTAGATTAAGTTCTTTAGCGACTTGCGTCAAAATAGTGGAAAAAGGAGGCATTCCAGCTCTGTATGCAGGACTTATTCCCAGCTTACTACAGGCATGTGAATTCTTAACTTCTGGCATGCCCAAGTTACTTATATTTTACTTTACTCACTAAATTTATGCATTTGGAATACCTATTTCCTGTTGAATTAGGGTTGTCATGCACAGGTCACCGATCTGTTCATGTTGATGATTCACTAAATTACAACTTAAATTTTTTAATGTAGAGAATATAGATTTATAGTTCATGTTAGGTGATGTTTCTGTTAATTTACATAATCAAAATTCCAGTATACATTGTACCATATAGTGATCACTAGCTCGCTTTGATTGTATATGGTCCTTCTGCATTTCTCTGAACATAGCAATGTCTTGCTTATGAAATGCTTTGATAATTCCTATTAGGATTTTTTCCCCCTGTATTATTCCACAATGTCAGTGGTCATTTTGGTAATAGTATGTAGCATCATTGCAGGCTTTTCCCTGAAACATTGATTCGTTTGTATATGCCAAGCCAAAATCCATTTTTTCTGTTTATCATGGAGATGTGTAATATAGGGTCCATAACAAAAATTATGCGCTGCTTTAAGGTCATCTTCCTCTGGGCTCAATTTATATCTATAATAGATGTATGCTTTCATTTTTTTGAAAAAATTATAATGATCCTTCTACCAATTTCTTCCTTTTTTACTTCCATGCTGCTTAAGGTTGCTTTTTATTAATCACAAAAGTTAATGCACTTTTTATTTGAATCCTCCGTTGTTCAGGTACTTCCTTCAGCTTCAATAAGTTACTTTGTCTACGAGTTCATGAAGATTGTTCTCAAAGTGGAGTAGGCAATGAATAGATTATCAGGTATATACTGATAAATTGTAGCATGGTTTATAGGTGAGCACATGATATAGTTGCAGAATGGTTCTGTTTAACTTCAATTGGGAATCATATTTGATGTCTGCCTTCGAAGGTGAAAGCTTAATTCGGGCATGCAACCCCATGGAACTGATCACTATCCACATGCATATTTCCTACAGAAAAATTTTGGACGGACTTTACAGTCGATCTACCCAGGCTTCAATTCCGCAAATAAATTTATTTAGTCACACTGCTACATCTTGACTCCAATTCTTGTTCGCTCAACACACTTTTGTTTAACTTTTTTAACCATCTGGCAGTTGGTCTTTACTATTATCATGGGGCAAACAAGCAAGCACCTATGGGAATGGATCTTCTCATCCTAATCAATGGTGGAATAAGAGGATCCATTCCCAAGCCCCTTATACTTTAGGTTGTAGCTTATCAATCTTCCTTGTGCATTGCTTGCGCCTAATTGGATCATGTAATAGCGATTATACTGCATTGCGCAGGCTATTGAGAACTACTTCACATGCATATGCCGCAATCATGAATTTCAGCTTGTTGATAGGCGTCATAATGGATTGCTATGTACGTGAGTGGGAAGTGTTTTGGTGCAAATTTATGAATGTTCTTGATTGGGTTTTGTGTACCTTTTCCATGTGAAACCCTGGCAGGGTATTTTTAATTCACCACCTACTCCTTAATTTGAGGTCAAAAGTTGCTGGTTGAGCGTTGTACATAAATAACATTAACTTCTCAAATGATCGGTAAACATGTGAATCTTACATTGAGAAAGGAACGTAAAGCAATAGTGCCAGAAGAATATTTGTAACTACAAAGATCGAAAGCGTTTCAGCTGAGTACTACAGCATCATTTCCAGCGAAGAGCGCCCAACAAAATTAGTCTCAATACTAACTTGTTCCTATGGTTGCTTTATTCACAATCCTTCACACCCTGCGGTTGAGATAAATGATAAATTACATATTTGATTCATTCGTGATTCTATATAAACATTAGAACTTTATAAAGAATACCAATCTGATATCGTCAAATTTCAAGAAACGTTTGCGTGTCTACCGAGTCGGTTGAGTAAATTCGTAATTCGCAGACGGCTAATTCAAGAGGGTCAAGCGTTGTTGAATTACAGCCCGACCAGCCAAAATCAGAGGGTACAACACAACATTAGTCAAAACTAAACACTGCCAAATCCTTAAACTGCAGGTGATATGTTGTTTCCATTACCAACATATATTTCAATTACAGAGCGGGAAGCAAAGGCAAAGAGATTAATAATTAATTAAGGAAATTCAGTCAGACCTCGTCCTCGTGGAGAAGCATGTTGGGAATGCCCTTATTGACGGGGAAGCGTCTCGCAGTCTCGGGGCATACGAGGGCACCTTCTTCGAGGTGGAGCTCCAAGAGCGCGTGGTGGAACCTGCTCAGGAACTCGTCCGATTCCAGCATGGCCGAGTCGGCCTCATCGGGGAGCTCGGCGTACCCCATGGTTCGAGAAGCTTCCACGAAGGCCTTCCAATCGATCTTGTCGAACATCTTCTTCAGGAATTCAGCGTTCATCTCGACGGGCTTCTCCACCACTTTCTCCGCTTCGATCCGCAGAGGGAAACCGTTGGTCACACCCTTTATGTTGGACGATAGCATGTTGTGCGTTAGCAGCCTCATCTTCTTCTTCTTCTTCTTCTTCTTTCCCCGCGAGCTTCACTGTCTATCTGCACTGGCAACACCCAGCGCTTGCCTACCCTTTTCTCTGTTTCAACAAGAACGCAAACTCAAGCAGAAGAAGAACCCTCGTTTGGTGAGTGCTCCTTCTCTTGCTTTAAATATAGAGCCCTAATCTCTGTTCAGCCCAATCCAAACCAAAGTGGGCTTATATACACCCGTTTTGTTCCCTACGTTAATTACGTATTAGATTTATATCAAATAAACTTGAACAACCTTTCGAACGTATCGCGGTAAAAAAATATTAAGCTTACAAAGCCCAGTTTGTAACAATTTGTTCTCCTATAACGCCCCTCAATCATCAGTTATAAAAAATGAGAACGTGTTTAAACATAATAAACTTTAAATAAAATGCATTTCCTTGCTTCATTTATACTCATGATTATACTCGAATTTATTTTTTTTTTCTACTTTTTTTTTAATCCATTATCAACATCTTAGTCGAAGCACAGCTTTGGGGTAATCGTAACTTAACTAATTGAAACATTTCTTCCGTTTACTTTTGTTTTATTAAAATTGATCGTTTCAATTTTAAAATTATTTTAAAATAAATCATATGATTATATATATAGGACTTTATAATACATACGTACTTATAGGCGCGTTATGCAATTCACAGTGCAAAGTAAGGCACATGATGCACCCGCCGATGCAGCATGCACATGCTCTTACCTGCATTCATAGAATGTGGGTATATGAAACTCAAAATATGGCTAAATGCCTAAACTCCCACTCTTTCCTTCTTTCGTCTACAACAAATCATACACTTTGCCATTCTCCTTCTCTGTTGTTGTTGCTTCTCCCTGAGCTATTGGAGGCTAGGCTCACCATTGAGGCAGTGGAGCTAGATCCTTCGTTGTCGTTGTCATTATGGTGCGGGTGGTAACAGTAGCGAGAGGTGTCGCTGTAGCTGACGATGTCAAGGATGATCCAGCAAAAGGAGGAGGCGGAGAAGGAGTTCTGGAGGCGGAAGTGGCCATCGACGACAGCATCCTTGGTAGGGTGGCGGTGGTCAAGTTTCGGTGACACTTTGCCATTCTCCGATGGATCGACATTGTTGAGAAGAATATCATAGAGAGAAAAAAAGAGAAGGAATGAAGGAGGCTCTAGTTGAGCTTGAACGACGACGACAGTGCAATGCTTTCCTCCGTTGAATCACGATGATTGCCACCGAAGCCTTGCTATAGAAGTGCTTGGAATAGTTTTCACCCATAATAGTTATCGGCGTTGGCATGATGGGTTAAGACGGGTGCGACACGGTAGATGACGCGGACATTGTGGAGTGTGACGAGAACGTTGGAGCCAGCAAAGCTGGGCAGCAAAAGTGGCGGTACTAGGTGGAAATGGCAATGCAATGCTTCGCTAGGAGGAAGAAAATCAGAAACAAGGGAGGGGGGAAGAAAAAATGTGGAAGGGAAGGACAATACACCGGTTTTTATGTATAGGGTGCATCACATACTTTACTTTATAAGGTGTATAACATATCTTGCTTATACTTATATATTATTAAATTTCAAATTTTTACATTCTATGAAACTTTTTAGGCGAATTTCTTGTTTGTGTGTATTCAATAATTGTTCTGTTAAGGATTTGTAAGCCAATTTGATATTAACTAGGGTATGTCATAAAGTTACATCTTCTTTTAGAAAAATAATAAATTCTAAGTGAAAAATCAATTAGACCAAGTGTTTACTTAATTTTGAGTCAATTTTGTGATTAAGTAAATTTTTGCTTAAAGTGATAATTATTATAGGATTCAAATCCCTAATATTATAAGAAAAATTATTAAAATCCCAATTCACTTCTACTTCAACTAATTAATTTTAAATAATTAACTGATTTTTATTAAGATATATAACACATATGTGTTATGTAAAAAAGATAAAGAAAATAGATATTTGTTTAAGACAAAAATTAAAAATTCCCTAATTAACAATAATTAATAAAGATATAATGTACAAATAATTAATTGTTATATAAATTATTGTGAGTTCTAAATATATATATTAAATAATTATTTTTTGACTGGAATATTAAAGAATTATTTTAAGTACAAGAATAAGAGAAGAAATTATGAGTGATGATGCAAAAGACGTTTTCTGAACTTTTCGTTTAAATCATCAATATTTAAAATATAATGGATTCCAACGAATCTAATTAAAGAATCAACCCATTATAAGATAAAATTCTATTTGGATTAATTTTTCCTACTACATAGCTTAAAAGAAATAAATGTTAAATCATTTAAATTTATCCAATATTGGTAAAATATTTATAACTTTGACCACAACAAATTGTCATTGTAGTTACGAGAGAGGGTGCAGCACCAAAGTTGCACTTATAATAGCATAAAGTATATAACTTCTCGTTCAAAAGATAAATCGTATCATTATTCATAATTGATTTTCCGAATGTATACTTTTCGGTTTAGAAATCTAAACCATGGTCTGGGTAAAAATTATAAGAGAAAAACTTTTGTCCAGACTATAATTTAGAGTTTCTAAAGGAAAATCAAACATGCTATTAGTGCCTTCAAGTCTGATTTTTTTTTTTTTTTGGTTCAATAAATCTGAAAATATAAACATGTTCGGCTTAGCTATGTTAAGTCATGTACGATGTAATTATAACATTATATATTATTCTTAATTCCAAAAATGTATACAAATATGTTAAGAAAGCTACAAGGCATATGAGCTATTCCTCAACACATACAAAGCGCTAGCTATTTGGGATTAGAAGGGAAGACCGAATTATCTTTAGTCAATTTTATAAGATAAAAGAGGAGATGAACAAAATTCTGTCAACATATCCCTTTTGGTTTTCAAATCTGTAGAAAAATGAAGCACTTTTCAGCAGTCACGGTTTATGGATTCCCCCAAATTAAACGAATCAAATCAACAAAATTTTAACTAAAATCGGGGTTCAGAAGAATCTGCAGTTATGCTGCCACACAACAAAATTCATTATCAGCTCGATACATACTCCCACCATTTGTACATAGCATATCCATAAATCAGGCTATAAGCAATCACCCTAACAGGAGAACTCGCAAACCTGCATCAGATATAAGAAATTTCCAATAACAAATTATTCAAGTAACATTCATCCATGCACCTACTCCTACGAATGAAGATGAGGCCACAGAGGCCAGATCAGATCCACAAGTCTTCAATAATAAATCCTCCCCGACTCTTATCTTACCACCAAACCAACCCATTTTATGAAATTAACATTACTTTGATGTACACTAGATCTTTAAAAGAGTGACACTATTCTTGTTAATTAACTAAATTGAATTTCCTTCCAGTTAGTGATTCATGATTGATTATCCATCCTTCAGTTTTCCCAGCAACCACATATAACAACAGAAAACAGGAACATATATATACATGAAATTAATGATGAATTGATATGATATAGAAGCCAGAGAGAAAATGGGCACCTTAGAAGTCCAGATCGTTGAGCAAGAGAGGCCCTTTCCTCAGCAGTGACAGGGTAAGCCCAACGAGAGAAATCACGGTTGAAGTAGTCCCAATCAGGTAGGAGCACCGCAGCAATCCCAACAACACCCAACACATAGGTAGCCATCATCTTCTTGAAGGAGTGAGTGCATGTTCCAACCACCAATATAAGTGCCGCCAGCCATAGGAGGGAGGTCCTGAGGGCGCCGTCGTTTGCCATTGGTGATGAGTGGCTGAGACTCGAGATTGAAGTTGATGGATGGCAAGTAAATGGGGATTTCAAGGAGGAGGAGGGGCCATACAATACAATGACAGCAACATCAACATCAACATCAACATCAACATCAACATTTGCTGCAGTGTGGGGTGAGGTTAACACGAAGTTAGATAGGAGGACCGGTATCATATCAGCTTTAAATGCGACCCCAACGCTCCCTCATCGGCCTATGCCTTATATTTAATGTCGTTTCGTGGCGCCATTTGGGGTTGGCGGGTGTGATTGTTTCCCTCCTGACACTTTGTCAGGCATAGTTTATAGCTTGATACGTGAGAACATGTAAGCCTCAACAAAATTTGCCCTTTTCATTTTTTTAGTAATGCTACAAAAATAGAAAAAGATGTGAGTTTAATGGGTATGTATTAAGAGTATAAAATAATTTTAAATTATCAATTAATAGAAATAGGAAAAAGTGAAAAATTATAGTGGATCATTCGTTATAATAATTGGTATTTTTTATTATTTTTATTGACTGATAATATAAAATTATTTTATATTATAAATATATTTAAATTAAATTTATAAAATTTTATTAAAATTTTTAATAAAAACTATAATAGTTATTGAATGAAATTAAGTGGTATCACTCTCAAATTTAAATATAAATAATTATATCACATTATTTGGACAACTAAATTTTAGACTCTTTAATATTTTTATTTATTTTTTATTATTTGTGGTTGTTTTGTCATTAAGATAACTTTTTTTTTTTTTTGGTTTTGCTTAACGATAGTAACTGCTAGAAAAACATCTTGAAGTTTTTTATTGTTGGATAAAATCCTTGAGGTTCTACCAGTAATTGACTCACTACTTGGCGAAGGTGAGGGATGAACGTACTTAGCTATAAAAGGATCTTATTAATTAATTCAGTCAGGTGGCACTTTCTATTAAGAGACTACTTATTTACCAACAATTATTTACTTTCATAAATATAATTATGAAATGAAATTATAGTTAATTCTATTCTAATAATAGAAGGGATTCCACCAATATTTGGTTAAAATGTTTAGTTCAATTGTTTTCACATTTGTTCCTTTAACCAAGATTTTGGTCAAGTTTTGAAGATAAAAAAAAAAAAATTGTTGGGAGAGTTTTACTTTTATGATGAATTAACTTGACTTGAGTTGGATTAATTTAGGTTTAATAGACTTTAAATATTAATAGTTTAAAAAAAATAATAATAAAAGGGATTCCTTATCAAAAAAAAATTTCCCTTATTAACTATTTTTGGTGCCAATTTTAACTTTTCATGTTTATTCTTATATTTTATTATATATATATATATATATATATATATATATATATTGAAAAAGGGGTTAAAATTGTTTATTACATTCTTTATTGATTATCTATTCCTTTTTTGATAACTGTCAACTTTCAAGAAGTTATTATTTGAAGTTAAATATTATTTTTAATTTTTAAAATAATAAAAAATAAATAGACGACTTATAATCCAAAAAATTATTACTCATATATTTAAATTATTTTTATTTTTATTTTTATTTAAATGTAATATTTTTAAAAAATCAATAAAAACAATCTTTTAATTTTACACTAAAAATAAAAAATATAAATGATAGAAACGTTCAATCTCCTACTAATAATAATTCCAATAAAAAAAGGTTAAATGCGCTTATTCTTCTTTTTTCCTTTTCGTCAACAACTGCACTTATTTTTCAGTAGTCGGTAGATCCACATGGGACAATTCGGTACGATCCTGCATATATATATATATATATATATATATAATAAACCAATACTATGTTTACGGGATGAAAACCAACCTTCAGGATACGTTGGTATGGTATAAAATAGGAGCATGAAAATTTCTCTCCTATTTTTACTGTCTTGTTGGATTTAAATCAAACTGTGCTACTTAATTTGAATATTTGATCAATACTATATAATAAAAAAATTTATAAAAAATTATTATTAAAATTTGTTAAAATATTATTAGACAAGTAAAAAATGTCCATCCAAAAATCTGAAATAATGTCACATTTTGACAACAAGTGATATAAGATTTCAATAAGCCATGAACGGACACGTTAGTTAGGAGAGAAATTGTTTGTTGCAGGTCAACACACCGTCTTGTCAAAGCCTCAATGGACTTTTATGTATGTTTGGATAAAGAGATGAAGAATAATGTTTTTATTTTTAATTATAAAGAATTATAAAATTAAATAAAAATGAGAAAAATTATAATAAACTATCATTTTTTTTAAAAAATTATTAATTAGAGAATAATTTCTCAAAATAAAATAGCTACAAACGAGTTGAGTTGAGGGAACTTGCCGTTGCCCCCTGCAGCGACGATCGATGGACTTGGCCGCCACCATTGACATTTAAAGTCAATACAGATGCTGCGATCTTTGAGGATGAAGGCGCTGCTGGATTGGGAGTGATAATCCGAGATGAAAGTGGAGTTGTGGCTGTTGCGAAGTGCCAAAAGTTGCAAGGCTAAAATTGAGGTGTTTTGGGCTGAGCTGCTCCCCACAAAGGAGGGGATACATATGGCTTTGAAATTGGGCTTTAAGGTCCATCATATTAGAAGTGGACACTAGAGTAGTTATTGTGAGTTAGGAAAGTAGTTCAATAAAATCCTTGAGTCTGATTCAAAAGCCATTGTTGCTTTGTTGACTTATGAGCCTCCTATCAAGAGTCACCCGAATGCTCTAATCAGAAACATCTTCGACTGGCTGCCAAGAAACTGGAGAATTGAAATTCGTCACACCTACAGACAGGGTAATTGTTGTGCTGACTGGCTTGCTGGAGCAAGCCTCAACCTCACCTATGGGTTGCATATATGGGATACTATACCCAAAAAAGAAAAAAAGATTATTCATATAATGGTAGTCTAATTCATAAAATTTGTATAAAAAGACTTGAGATTTGAGAAATTTAAGGTCCAATATATCCCTAGAGAATATAATAGGACAGCTGATTCCTTAGCCCACTACGCAAAACATCATGTGTTAAAATGGGTGGTTAGGAAAAAATTCTGATTGTATTTTTGATCCTTTGCCTTTCGATGCTTGAATTAAATAAATTTAAAACTTTTTTTTTTTTAAATTACTCTCTCTTTTTTCTTTTCTTTCAAAACATTCTGCCTCAAGCATACTATAAAGACCCCCGCCCCGCTCCGGGGGAGGGGAACTCTAGCTAACATTTATAACTTCGAACCTAATGATGAACACTTGATTAAACAAAACAGTGCACGCAGGCAGTTTCTACGAAACTCCGCAGCAAGCTTTGGAGTACAGAATGACCAGCAATTTACTGAATGAGTGTTTTTTTTTTTTTTTGGTCTTCCTGAATGGGTGATTTTATCTACAGCTAATTCGCTACCATGTTGGTATTTGGCTTTTTGGTCCACCTATGATATTGGTATAACCGACTCTTAAATTAGATGGCTTATTTATTGGGCTTGAAGCCTGTAGATCATTAGGCTTGAGGCATCTGATCATGTGTATTGATTCAAAAGTTCTCATCTCGTAGGCCGTAAGAAGGCCCAATTCATCATCCAATTCTGATTAGCCATTACTTTCAAAGGACATTTTTTTTTTGTTAACTAAATAAAGACTTCCACTTTGACCCCAGAAAAAAATAAAAAATAAAGACTATGGTCTAACATTACTAACTGAGTTATCATTTTTAAAAGGCATAGGCATGTAGGTCTTTTCCTTGATTTTGAAACCTACGTCACTTTTTTTTTTTTGGGTCTGAAAACATACGTAACTTTGTAAAGAAGCTGAAGCCTAGGAACATGTAGTGGATCTTATCCCTTAGCGTAGGGACTTCATTTCGTGGAATTTTGGGCCTTACATATTGGGGGTTTCTTGTGTGGAAATTCACACTGCCTTGTGAAGATCTTCGGCTACTTATCTTGGAGTTTGATTGAGCTCTAGTCCACTAGGCTTGCAAATGAGAAAAGATTGAGGTGCCCCGAAAATTTTGACATTGCCGTAGGAATGATATGTGAGTAGACATATCAATACAGTATTAATTAGCTGAATTTTAAGTAGCCTCTTGTCAACATAAGATGTGTATTTAAATGATGATTTTCTTGAGAAAGGAGGTAGCCTGACTGAATTTGGTAAGACCCTGGTGAAGTGAGAGTTCCCCTTGGGATAAAGCACAGCCACATACGTTTTCTCTTGGTGATGAGTAGGTTATCAATTAAGTATTACACAAGTTGCATGGTCGGCACTTCTGTTTTCTTCATCGCTTGCCCAAATTACTCAAGCAAATGTGCATAAACTCAAGCTCTTCCTCACGTGTATAATTAATTGTGTATCGTCCTCAATTTCGTGGAATTTGTTATCTTTTATTCACGCCATCGAGTGTCTTTAATTCGCTTAATCTTGTTAGAAATTATCAATCACGTACTTAAATTTATGCCAGGTTTGTGGTGCATAATGCATTTTTGTCAGAATGGTAAGGTTTTTCGAGTGGAGTTGCATTAGTACGTTTCAAGAAGGCTCTGACCAAATTGACGCACCGTAGCCTTTGTATGTTATTAGAAGTAAATAGATACGGAGTTTGAATTCAGTGTTGGATGAGTGTCCTTCAAGCCAGGGGAGAAAGCCCTTCATAGGGGACAACGACGGATATGTACCCGGCAATTGTGATCGTATAAACTCAGTAGGTGGTCTCGAAGTCTGTTTTTAACTTTTTATAGATGTATTGGTTGGAAACCCTTTCCAGCAAGCAATTCAGTTGTTTAGCTGACACTGAAATCAAATATGATATTATATTGCAACTATAAAGTTAATCTTACATCATTGGCCCCCTTCTATTTTCATTAAAACACACAATGGTCCCCCGACAAGATCCATTGGCTGAAAGACCAAAGCCTTTGTGTGTATGAACCGTTTACTAACAAATGCAATTATGATGGGGTAAAGACAGTGAGGTTTGCGACACATAAACAAGGAAGTGGAAAGGTAAGTGTTAAAGAAGAAAAAATGGTCTCTCTCATTAACCCCTTTTGCAGCTCCACATAGATGCCGGCACTAATCAATTGAATAAATCTTAGGTTTGAAAATGTCTGGCTTGTGTATGAAGCAACATGGGCCACAATTTCTGTAGTAGAAATATCGAAAAGAAAATAAAATCTTATACCTGTATCTAAATGTCTATGGTTTTGGAATTATACTGGTTGATCTCTTGACATAATAGCAGAATTTCTTTAATCATTTTTCAATTCAAAGTTTGATATTTCTTCGTCAACCTAATTTTCCAAATTACATTAAATTCTAACGAGCCAGATACAAACAAGGAACCAATTAGATTTAGCCAACTGTAGAGCTACTGCTCTAGATAACCCACCCAAAAGCGTGTCGTTTTATAGAAATATATTGGAACTAACTGAGTGATACAATTACGATTGATTTCACATTTAGGCCAACTTTTAAAACATAGTTTGTACTAAGCGATAACCTTTTACTTTGTATTGCGTTTAAAATGCAAGAGTATACCATGGCTAAAGAAAATTTTGCAACAGAACAAGGTGCATGAGGACAAACCACCAACAAACGCCATTGAAGGTTTCTCAACCGTGCATAGAATGTCTTAAGGGTTACAAAAAAATTGGTGTAGATTTGGGCTGTTTGCTGCACCAAATTCTCCTTCACGTCTCCAACTGCACCACCCTCCGAGTCAAATGAATCACATCCTTTACGTCCTTTTCAGACAACGAGCTATACTAGCACCTTGGGTTTGTCCTGACTTTTTAACCTCGAGGCTTTCACTGGTGTAGTTTATTTGTCTATGGCTATGCCTTTTTTCAACAACTTGATAGATTTTTTCGTTTACTTGTTTAAATATTCAGTTAAAGTTGTGTCTTATGTGTCTATATTTTACGTGCCAACTTGACCTACACACCCATGAATGTGGTTTGGTGTGTTTGAGTAAATACGTTATTTACACATCATTTTTATTATACTATTTTTAAAAAAAATATATAAATAGGTTATAAATGAAATGGTGTGCAAGAAATATTTGCCATATTTGAGTGGCTGTTGAATGTGATGGTCAATTATAAGTGTAACATATATAACCGAAAGATCAATCTAATTTAGAGCCCATATGCTCCTATAATTTTCTTAATGCTCATTTTTTTTTTCAAAAAATAAGAATAATTTAAATCGTTATTTAAGAAAAATAAATACTAGAATTGTAATATATGACAGCTACCAAAAAAAAGAAAGCCTTTCTTTAATATTTATATGTGTATGCACAGAGTACTCAAGTAAATGACAAATGCATGTCAATGAGCCTAAACTCCGTTAGGATAATAATATTCATACATTATTTTCATTTCACCACTATTTTCTAAAATAAAAAAAATTAAAATTCTCAATATATATTTTCTCTTTTACTTTTCTTTACAAGTATGGGCCGGGTGTAATTAAAAAGTGCAAGAAAAATAGTACTAATTAAGCAACAACTTAGCTAATACACATAAAAATTGTGATTTTTAATTTTCTGAAATTTTGATTTTTGAATTTTTTTTAAATAGTACTAATTAAGCAACAACTTAGCTAATACACATAAAAATATGTATATCAGTTAATATACGTGCATACTAAAAATTTTTACATCATTAAGCGACATAAAATTGATGTTGTAGATTAGAGTTTAAATAACATTTTTGTCTGTATATATATGAAATATATGCAAAGTACTTGTCATAGGCATACATGTACGGTACATAGTTTGAGATACGATATTAATTCTGAGATTATATTTCGTAGTATTGTTGAGTGAATGATTCCCAGTAGAATTAAGGGGGCATGAAATCCAAAAAGAGAGGACGTGAGTCATTCGATGCCATGCAAATATGACGAAAGAAGGACCTCTTTGCGTGCATGGGAGGGGTTCCTCCGACAAGCACTCATTCGCCACGTGTTACGTAATCAAATTTGTATGTTTCGTCCCATAATGGATACTTTAGTACCATATTAATTGAAATTAAAAAAATGTTTAGTCCATAATTACCAAATTGTCCTAATGTCAAGTATGAATATCAAACTTCTTATTTCATTTTCGATTTTTACAGAGAAGGGATTGCAACTGAATAAAATTTGAGCTCTTAAGGAGGTCTAACATAAACTCGTTCATGCTGCAATGTATGTATATGCATGTGTAAAAAGATTGTGTATATGGAAATAACATATATTTACAAATATATCAGAAAATAATCAATTAATTAATTAGCAGTGCATTTAATTAATACAGATACGAAACCAACATGTGGAAGAATTGCTTAAATATAATGTCTCTCAGGCAACAAAAGTTTTCTGTCTCTAAATTCTGTCTGTTTTCTTGTTCTGTCAATTATAATTTTTCATTTAAAAATGAATGTTTTAAAAAATATAAAAATTTAAAATAATTGTTAATTATATGTTATCTTCTAAGTGACAAAATACGACTGATAGGAGACTAAAAGTAACAGAATTTGGCATAAGAAGATTTCTATTCATATAGGATAAATGCAGCCGGGATTTCGTCCTTCCAAAATAAAAAGATCATGTAAGTTCTCAAAACAAAATATATAGTCGCCATTTATCCTTCATATATTATTTGAAGGGTATACTTGTCAAGGAACGAGACATTTTGTTGTTCACACTTCAACCGGATGGAAGTGTCCAAATCTTTTACCAGCCTAATAAAGATTGCGAAATGTTTTTTTAATCCAAATAATTAACGACAAGAAGCAAGCAAAAAGAATGGATAAATATATATATATATAAATAGTATGGCGCAGCCCCTAGTTTGATTTGGTAGTAACAGAGGAAAGATCAATAGCTTTAGACCATATCTCTCTAGTAACACAATGGGAAGGTCCCCATGCTGCGATGAGAATGGCCTTAAGAAAGGACCCTGGACTCCTGAAGAAGATCAAAAGCTAGTCCAGCACATTCAAAAACATGGCCATGGAAGTTGGAGAGCTCTCCCCAAGCTAGCCGGTTTGTAAATCTTGTTTTATGGCTTTATATATGTTGCAGCAGCTATAGATCTCTCTCTTTCGAGTGTTTCCTCATTCATCTATTTTTCTTGCAAGTTGCAGGTCTTAACAGATGTGGAAAGAGCTGTAGGCTAAGGTGGACTAATTATTTAAGGCCGGACATCAAGAGGGGAAAGTTTTCTCAAGAAGAGGAGCAAACAATTCTGCATCTTCATTCCATTCTTGGAAACAAGTACTTTCCATGCCAAAGTTCTTTTTCTTCTTTTGCTGGGGAGGAAGGGTACTCAGTTTTACTCCCAAATTTATAACCAACTCAAGTCTTATCTCCAATACTATTGGAATTGTTATGACTTGCTCTTTCTTTTGTTCTTGGGGCGTCAGAGGGAATGGACATGGAGGAGAAGTTCCATTTTTATTTACTTATTTTCAAAATGTTAACTATGGCTTAACTATATGCAAATATTCTTTATCAGATGGTCAGCAATTGCAACCCATCTGCCGGGCAGGACGGATAATGAGATCAAGAATTTCTGGAACACTCATTTGAAGAAAAAGTTGATTCAGATGGGTTTTGATCCAATGACTCATCAGCCAAGAACTGACCTTGTTTCCAGCTTGCCGTATCTGCTAGCTTTGGCCAACATGACAAACCTTATGGAACATCAGTCACTTGATGAACAGGCACTGAGCTTACAAGCGGAGGCAGTTCAGCTGGCAAAGCTTCAATACCTTCATTATTTACTCCAATCCTCAAACTCCTTAAGCACCAACTCCTATGACCAAAATGGCATCACAAACATGGAACCTTTCGGTTTGTTAAATTCCATCCCCAATGTGAAAGAGAGCCCAGTTATAGAGTGCCCACAAATGGATAATCCAGCAGCCTCATTATTTTCTCATGGGATTGATAGCTCCCAACCACTCCACCACCCAAACGTGCTATCTCACTTTTTAGACCCACAAGTCTCTTTCAGCTCCCAATCATGTTTGAATAATGAGCAG
Organism: Pterocarpus macrocarpus; assembly: GCA_031439585.1. Classification (NCBI taxonomy): domain Eukaryota; kingdom Viridiplantae; phylum Streptophyta; class Magnoliopsida; order Fabales; family Fabaceae; genus Pterocarpus; species Pterocarpus macrocarpus. The sequence goes on from CM062519.1 coordinate 11,999,652, forward strand.
GGTCAAGGTACTAACTTTGCAATGATAAGTCAAGGGGATCACACAGTTGATGACTCGTCCTGGATTGTTAATCCATCTCCTGCTCCATCTATTGCTCCAAATGTGACAGGGACACCAACTAGCAATCCAGGAGATGCTAGCAGCAGCACTTCTAGCTATGGAGGAGGATCCTCCTCTTATTGGTCTGAACTATTTTTTGTGGACCCAATCATGCATGAGCTATCTTAGTATTTAATTTGAAAGAGGGTTGTATTATGGTGTGTGTTATGCCTTCACCAGATTATTGTTTGCTTCTTGCTACTTAAGTCAAGGCATATATAGGCTCTACTATATGGTATATACAAATATGTACGTCCATTTACATATATACGTATCTATATACCAATACATGTTTTATGCACATAACTTCGGGACAGCTTCATGAAATTATAGTATGAATGTCAGCATGGTTAATTTTCAGCAGTTATATATAATTCTTTACGCAAATAAAATTTGGCTTTCGTGGTTTCTCTTTAATTAGCTGTTTCGTCTGTTAGTTTTCTGTATATCGAAGTACTTGATTTGAATGTGACTTTAGCTTCTAGTAAAACTAATTAAGAAAAATAAGGGGAAAACCTAGACCATCCAAAAAAGGAGGAGGAGGAGGAGGAGGGGAAAGGGCATGAAGGTATTGGATTTACTTAATTTAAAAATATATATAATTTTCCAGACCACTGAGATATGATACAAATTCGCCTCATTGAATTACCTATAAGACTAACTCTGTTCAACCGCAATAGCACGCTAAATTACTAGCTTGTTTGCAAAAATAAATCACTAATTGTTTTATGATTTATCTATATATTTCTGTTTGAATAGCCATGGCATGAGTACCAAGCATGTATTGATAATTTCCGCTTCCACATTCCACCATCAACGGTTTGAAACACTGTCCTATTTTTCAAGGAAGGGTAGGAGGGAAATGGGAAGGAAATAAAACCTCTCCGTGAAAATGATTGTTTTCATAAACTGACAAATACAGTTTAAAGAGGCATATAGTTAACTTTCTTCTCAACTAGGCATATAGTTAACTTTCTTCTCAACTACCATTCTAAGTCCAGGCTTCAGTAGTGGAGCAGAAGTTGAAATGTTGCTACAAATTAAAAAACACGTTAAGAATTGTTTCTCCAACTTTTAAGGGCTTAAATTCAAGCATGTATGTAAACCGGAAAAAGAAGTGCATAATTATAATACTACCAGTGTACAATTCATAGCATAATTAAGAGTTATGGCTTGCAATGCTCGTAGAGTAATAAGGAAATATTTTTATCTAGAATGTAAATGGATCCTATTATGAAATAATTAAAGACTGATCGTCCCACAGAGCTAATTAATTGTTTCATTAATATCATGCCTGTTCATTTTCCATTTTTGTTTTCCTTGTATAATGATTTTGATATATCTGCCGGATGTGTTGCCTGGCATAGAAGATGCTTATTCTACTATGTTGAGGTGCCCATTATATTTCTGAGTGAACATCCGAGTTTTTTTTTTAAATATATTTCAACCATAGCTTGCCCAAAAGGTAATAGAATTAATATATTACTATTATAAGTTATGTTATTTGTACTCACAATTGGGACTCATTTCATGGGATTTACTAAGATATTTTTTTATTATTAATTGAGAGTAGATTCCATTTTCTTCACCAACCAATGATTAAAGTACATCTTAATAAGTCCCATAAAATGAGTCTCAATTATGAGTATAAATAACATTTTTATATTTCCATACATCTCTTAGCCTGATGTGAAAACGTAAGTTCCTGTAAAATGCTTCTCTGCTCGTTCCATCTCTATCTCTCAGAGAGAATTGCTGCCCTTTGCTTTGGATTACATTAGTTAAGCCTAAAGAGTACCATAAAGCTTTTTTTCCCCAGAAAGCCAAATACCTTGGGGTTTGGCACTATATATCTATGCCCCCATTGTGCACAACTTTCTTATTCGGTAATCACCCAAAGCTTCCACAGAGGAAGGAGAAGACGTGAGGTTTGTGAAGGGATTTATGTGACACTAATCATTAAATAAGTAATAGCTTATCTAATCCATAACAATAATGAGATTCAAATCTTTGAAATATCCAGAAAATCTGAAACTATCATATAAGGACATATATATATTCAAGGGGAATGACTGCTCAAAAGGCAAAACAAAGCTTTTATTTCCATAAAGAGCAGTTAGATTTGATTCCTTTTCTATCAAGAAGTTGACTGCTAGGCCTTCAAAAATAACACCCTAGATTACAAAGTCTTCGCATTGAAGCTGATGTCCAACACATGTCCATGCACAAGTGGACTTGTAATTAATCTAAACGTGCCTTTTCGATCGGAGGGTATATGCCTTGTCAAAGGTACTTGAATAATTCGATTGGTTGAGGTCATAGATTGTCATGGTTGTCAAAGTAACAAAGAAAATCCATATGTGGTTAGGTTTGTTCTCCTCCATGCTCTCCCAATTTTAAAGTGTAACGGGAAAATTTTCACCACCTAATCCTACCCCATGGGTTGTGTACCACTTAACGATTCTTATGTCACCGCAATTATGTTAAGTTAAAAAAGATTTTTGACGTCTAAACTAAGCGTGTTAGACCCCTGCTGGCTGTTTTGATGGATGGATTAATGGCATATATAAATATAGACAATTATTATATACAACTAGTGGTAACGCATTGGAAGGGATGGCTGTCCTGCGAGTGGCAACATCAGTGAAAAAGTGATGTAAACAAACTCATATTCCTAAATCATAACTTCAATCATTCCCGAAGTTATGTATGTATTTTATACCAACATACGGATCCGTGTGTGCTTGAGCAATCTGTCATATATAGGATGAAAGTCTTCCGATATGTAAAATAAAAAATAATAGGCTTATCAATACCAGAAAAAAAAAAAAAAGGTCCTGTCTGTCTAAACAAATAATCATAAGAATAATTTTGGCCAAGTAGGGATGGGTTTATACGATATTCACATTTGAATTTCTCATAAAAACAAATTAAAAATATTATATTGTTTTTATATCTATAAATAAGCTCTTATATGCCAATAACCTGTAACTCAAGTGACATCCCTTTTACTCTATGTGATAAGGGATTTGTTGGCTTTAAGTCAGGAATTTGATACTCATTTGCCAATTATCTTCCTCATTTCTTTTTAATTCAGTTAAGAGCTCCTTAAAATCTATAAAAAAAAAAAAAAACTAAACTCCTACGTAATTATGTCTGTAGCATTTTCAAAATAAATTACTTTCAATCTTTCTACAATTATTGTTAACTTGTTTTCATTAACTACAAAAATTCTGGCTTTAGAAAACAAGCCGAAAAGCCAACCGAGAAAGAAAACAAGCCAAAAACGACTTTCTCCAAAGTGATGAGCTACTTAGTACACAAATACTAATTTAAATTTGATTTTTTTAACACAATAATGTGCTACGTGCCACTCGTAGTAAATTATCTAACCACTTTATAGATGTTATCTAGGACGATTATTTGGCAAAGCCCTCGTATTGGATGTTATCTTTTATTTATTTATTTATTTTTCATCTCAACATTTCATCTTGTCGCAACCACTTCAATTATATGTTCAAGTAACTACTGTCATTATAGTTACCTCGTAAATAAATTCTTTATACTGGATTATACTTAATATATTGCAAATTGGGGGGCCTTGGACCTGTGCCTATTTTTTTCTCAAACATATTTTGGATTAGATTAATTATTTGACTAGATGGAACTGCGTTTTCATTTGGTATTCTTCACCAAGTTGTCACATATATATACACTCTTTCTTTACCATTGACAAAAGACAATCAAACAAGCCTGCCTAACGCGATGATCAGCCCGAGAGATTTTTCCACACAAGACGGACCTAATGTCCTGTTTTGTCCTTACATTATTGATTAATTTTGTAAAATTGTTTCCTCGGGATTTTTTTTAGATAATTTGATTTTTTTTTTTTTGACTTAGCAATTACTCACATAATTTAGGGTGCATTTATTTTAACTTTTAAAAAAAGTAATTATTTTATATATTACTGAAAAAGATGAAAACTAATTTTTTTTTAGAAATTACATTTTTCAATTTTTACAGAAAAATTGACAATAATTTTTTTTAAGATTTTAATTTTTTTAAAAAATTACTCAAATATATAAAAATTGATTCTTTTCAATAAAAATAATTTTTTATCAAAAAATTACCACTAAACACACCCTTTAAGTCATAAATAATTATTAATGACTTTTTTAAATTAATAATTTTAGAGTTTAAAAGTGTGTTTGGTTGAGTCTTTTGGGACAAAAAAGTGATTTTTTCTGTAAAAAAATTAATTTTTATAAAAATTATTCATTTTAATTTTTATTCAAAAATTAAAAAGATATTCTAATTTTTAAATAAAAATTGAAATAATTATCTCTTATAAAAAATAATTTTTTAATAATTAAAAAAAATTTAATGAAAAAACTGAATCAGCGCATCCTAAATCCGCAAAATCACAATTAAATTTCGTCTAAGGTCGCAATTTTGTTTCACTGTAAACAACTCGTTTGGGTTGAGAGAATGACATTGAAGAGCATTTTGATTATTTTCTATCTTTTTTTTTTTCAGTCAATGATTATTTTCTATCTCCAAAGGTGTATCTCCATTCTATAACAAATTGAAATCTAGGCCGAAATATAAACCAAAAACAGCTAGGCCCTTTCTAATGCATTGGGCGATCATAGAAAGTTTATTTGTTAGTCTTTGACCCAAACAAAAAGCTCCGCACAACGACCAAAAAGGTTGGACTTGAGTTCTAAGTCCAATCCTGACGCAGTTTATATATAAGAGAAAAGAACACCACAGCCTCTGAAAATAAAAGATAAAAACACCTATATAAACATCAATTACTGCAGATGAGGCTGAGCTCAATTGGTTCATGAGTGCCTCGCTAAGTTTGTGGGATCAGGTTCAATTCCCACGTTCCGACGGCCGCACCCGAACGCCCCTGTCCCTGTGTCCCCCAAAAGCAAGGGGCCGCCCCCCACCCTCTAACCAAAAGTTTAAAAATCAATCACTTTGTTAGTAATTAGAGTTAAATGTTTTTAATGTTGAAATAACATATTAAATAATAATTAAAATTTAATAAAATATTAAAATTAAATTTAAAATAACAACATTTGTACACACATCATCTTAATTATTCTTAACTTTTTTTTTATTTAGACTACCAGTATCCGAAGATCAATTATTGAACCTCAATTAATTTGATTTGAGAATAGTCTATCTATTATAGAGATAAAGTTGTATGGATGTTAGTTTTTTTTTTTAATTAATAAAAGAATAAGTTTCAAACTACTTAAATTAATCAAGCATTGGTATCATATACTATATCTGTCTGTAAATAACTATTCAGTTTTAAATGCGTATATGAATTTAAAAAAATGATTAAAAAAATATCAATATTAGATAATTTTAGGTATATTTTATAAAATTATCCTTACTTAATTATCTCTTTTTATTTACTCTTTCTCCTCTATTTAATATGAATATAACTAAAAAAATAATTAATATTATCTAAATTTTCTAAAAGTACGGTTATTTGTGAAAAAATAAACTTTCAAAAATGGACAATTATTTTAAGGCAAAGATATTCTTAACTGATCAACTATCAAATTTATGTTACATATGTTTGATAATTGATTAATTAATGTAATGAGAGATATTTTATATGCAAGTTTCATGTTTTCAAAGCAATAACACAATAATTTATAGAGCTGAGTATACGGCTTGCAATTCATAGGTTGATTTGTTTCACTTGTAATCTATACAGGTTATGACTAGATATTTTTTTAACCTGTTAATTTACAGACTTTTTGACTCATTCCGTTTAACTTGTGAGCTAAACAAGTTAAATCCACGGGTTAGGAGGTTTTTTATTTTTATTTTTAAATGTAGAGTCTATACCTTTTTACATAATAAAAGATATATTCATATCAATAAAATTTTGTGTCATAACTTGTCATTGTAGCTTAGTGGTAAAAATTCCATATTGTGACCTAATAGACTTGAGTTTGAATCCCACTAGCCAAATTTTTGCAAGTTTAAATTTACAATGCCAATAAAAAAAAAAGTAAAAAAGAAAACAAAATCATTGTAGAATCAAATTTGAGTATGGAATGAAACGCAAAAGGAAACACGACAAAACAAGAGTTCAATGACCCGACACGAATTTAATTAATAGAAGTTAAGTGGGCTATGAATACAGCACATTAAAAGGCCGCTGAAGGAGATAAAACACATTAACAAGTTTTTAATGTCACTGGCTCTGGAAAAAAAATTACGTACATTATTGTAATAGGACACGGCATTATATCTTCATCTCCAATAATTGATCTTTAATTTGGGTGTTTGCACGTGGGAAAGGGATTGGAGTACCCTTGAATCTTCCAAGATTGTGACAAAACACTTGAGAAGCCCAACAGTGCAGCCAATATCTACGGACAAGTGGACAAACACACAGCACGAGATGGACCACATGACACGTGCAACATTTGCACCCAGTACGTGGCTGTTACCTTGCATTCGGACGTGCTACATCATCTTTCCCTATTTCCTCGCTACATGGTTAAGACTGAAGACATGTTAGATAGCAGCCCCTACAACTAGTTCTAACAATCTAACGACTAGTGGAGCTACAACTAGCTACTAGGACCAGCAGTTTGCTATACCAAATATATCTATCATTTTCATCTTACTTATCATAGCATCCATCATCCTACATAATACTAACTAAACGTTGTGTTGGCTACTTGCCGTAACGTGCAATTAACTTTTCTTCTTTGTGGTATATATCTACATTTTTTATAGTGGCATATCTGAGAATTGACTTGCAGCTAATTAAGGATGGACTCCACACTGAACAACTACGTTGATTTGTATATTCAGGATTTGGACTTGACTTCTGTAAGTGTCTAATACCATCATATCAATATGTATTATGATTGGAGCTATATAGGAACAGCTTCAAGCTCAATATTAATGTCATTCGGGACAGTGGTATCGATCCTTCCTAGATTACAAGTACTTGGCCTGCCATTGTCGCTAGGTGCCAATATATTGTCGATTTGTATATAGTGCGGAATATTACTATGCATTGTAGTTGGATTTGGAATGGTTGGCCACCTTGCAGGCCTTAGGATTGGACTCACTTGCCTAATCAAATCATATATGCAATGGCCACCATCCCATTATTGATCATAACAAACATTCATCTGCATGCATGTTATCTGTTACAGAGAAGATCATGCTGTTGTTGACAAAATGAAAAAAGAAAGATTCATGCCGTCTGAGACGATACATCGTACGCCTTCAGTGAAGCAAAATTTATGATCACGCTGAAGGTCCCTCCAGCCCGGTCTCTTCCTATCGACACCTACTGCAAAACGATGGAGGACCAGCTTATGTGCGGACAAACCATGAATGATAGCTTCTATTGAAAGCGACACACTAACAGTAGATATGGATGGACCTAGTTAACAGTCTACTAATTGCAAGTTTGAAGATTTTATCTCCCTGCTGTTTTGATGCTATGATCCATATGAATTTTCCACAATAATAAATATAACTACTGAGGTTTGTGCGTATTTCTTATTCTAGACGTAGCTAACACCCTTTCTTTTTTTTTGGTAATTTAGATGTGGCTAATACTGAAAACATAGATTAAAAGATCGAGAAAATCATAAAATTTAAAAGAAGAATGTACTTAAATAGATTGAATTATAAAGTTCTAAACTACCAAAAAAAAAAAAAAAAAACTACGAATGGCATGTACTATTTGTTAAAATATTAAATGTTTTTTTATGACGATGACTACATAGTGAATATTTAATGTTTTGTACTTTTTGTGTGCTGCGGGCGTTGTTATGGTGATAGATTTGGTCTTTTATTATTAGTTGATGTTATGATAGTGTTCTGAGTAGGTTGGGAGGTGTGTGTTTCCGCTATGCTTCTCTCCTACTCTTGTAGAGTTTTGAGCCTTTATCATTAATTATCGAAAAAAAACATAGCAAATATTTAATTACTTGAGCTTGTCAAATAAACGTATTTTGCAAGATAGGCAGAACAAAAAGAGAACGAAATCAAAGTCAACAAAAGAAAAGGAAGATTAAATATGGAATACATACTCTATAGCAAGAAGCAGCTAAAAGAAATAAATGAGACAAGTTGGTAGAAAACTTAGAGACCAACAATTTAGTTGCAAAACCAAGTGAAGTACTAAAAGGGAAATGTTATTTACGTCATTTTTTGGGGTATATTTTAAGGAATACTTTGAGGTATCTCTTAAATATTGATTGGCGGTAATTTTTAATTTTTTCCTTAACCAATATTTAAGAGATATCTCACAATATTGGAGAACATTCTAAACAAATGACAACTACTCCAATATTTTTTTTTGAGTAAAACTACAATTTAGTCCCTAAAAGATTTTTGTTTTAACACTTTGATTTTTAAAAGATCAATTATATACACTTGAATTTCTTAAAAATTTGATATTGTAACACTTTGATCTCGAAAAATCAACTGTATATACTTGAGTCCCCCCCAAGATTTGGCACTATAACATTTTAGTCTCTAAAAAAATTGTAGTGGTGGACTGAAATGATGTAACGCCAAATCTTTGAAAAACTCAAGCATATACAATTGATCTTTTGAGGACTAAAATATTAAAACAAAAATTTTCCAAAAATAAAGAGTAGTTTTACTCATTCTTTTGTTACTATGAAAACTTCAACAAGGACAAATTTGCTCAAACAACATTCAAATTGTACAAGGAAGACAAAAGCAATTGTAACATGACAGAAAAAAAAAATGTACAAGGTACCATGTATGAAGACATATTTAAAAAATAAAATAATAAAAAAAATAACAACAAAGAATATCCTTTGTCAGCCCTGTGACGTTTATTTCTTTGTCTTTAAAAGAAGCATAAGTATAATAGTAGAGAAATTTCCAGAGCAAATTAAATCCTTTTACATCATTTTTCATCCTGGGTTTTATTTTCTATCATCTTCTAAGTGATTTCCTCCCTTTAACTATTGTAATTCTTGAGTGACAAATTGAAAGTCCAGTGAGTGGAACTAGAAGGAAAAGGCTATGTGATAGTGTGAAAGTCAATCAAAGAGGAGCCCTTAGGTGCAATGCACTCATAGTGAGTCTCTTAGTTGAAAAGGCTAATTGTGCAACGACTACCCGGTTCTAGTAGGAAATATCACCTTTGGCAAATATAAGATGTATATTTTATATTACAGATCGAACTAACATAAAATTCTATGTGCTAGCTTCTCCTTCCCTTGCTCTCTATTTTAAAGTTGATCTTTTTATGCATTTAGCGGTTATCTCTTTCACTGAACTTAGATAGTTTCCAATAATATCATCAAAGCACTGCCTTTGGAAATCTTTCTTTAACGGCTAATTAGTTTATTGTCTGCTTGTCTCATACCGTGATGGTACATATTTTATCACTTGTAATAAAATTTCGTTTCAACTAAGCATGTAGTTATGGGCTTTATTTTGCGGAAAAAATAATGATAATAATTACCAAATGACTTGATTTAACCCACTTGTCAACTTTTTTGGTACTATCACTATTATTTTAAAAAATAAAATATATTAAATTACTTTCAGTAAAAGAAATTAAATTAAATAAATAGAGGTAAATAAATTACAACGTAATTTTTCCCCTTATCTATAATTTATCATTAATTTTTAAAAACTATAAAATATTAAGTATTATATAATATCGAATTAGGTTGAATTAAGACTCGGCGCAAAAAAAAAAAAAAGAAGAAAAGAAAAAGAAAGAGAACTTGATTTATTTTTTGAAAAACTCGAACCTAATTTAATTAGCTCAAAATAAAGATAAGTTGAAGGACTGAAACAGACCTTGAACACTCTTACATGTTGACTTAATTTTCAAAATTTGAATTAGCTCAATTTTTTATCATCCTATAAAAAGATAATCGGCCTATTGGTTTGTTGGTGGGCCAAATGTATTACTCAATAATACTCTTAGTGGTTAGTACACATAAGAATTCAAGAAAGGAATAAAACATATGTGTATTAAAGAAATCATGCAGAGGCATTGTATACTACGGCCAATAATGATTAAGTAATTCATCGATTTAACAAATGATTAATTCAGCTCCAAAAATATTTTGTTGATAATCTTATTAAAAATTAACATTAAATTTTGAATTTTCTTTTTATAATAAAGACACCAAATACGATATTGAATTTTGCAATGACATGTTATTAATATTTTTGGTGGTTATCGCACTACCAAAAAACCTATTAAAAACAACACCTTTTTTGCTACACTTGCATAAGTGTGGATAAATAACACTAAAACCCAACACACTTGATGATTTTTCTAGCAAAGCCTAACTCCACTCTCACACTCTCGCGCACTATCTCTCTCCGTTCTCCAAAAACAGAGCATCTTCCCCCCCTCTCTCTCTCTAGGAGGGCATATTCCGTTCCACCATCGTCTTCCGTCGTTGCCTCACTGCGTTCAGCTGCAGCATTCTATTAAAGCCTTTCGCTCGAGCGTCACATTCTATCAATGCCTTCTGCCGTGCTTCTTGTTTCGTCAATGCCTTTTGCAGCCGCATTTTGTCGCTGCCTTCCACCGTCGCATTCCGTCACAGCCTTCTGCCACTGCTTTCCATCGCCACCTTCCGCTGCCATGTTCTATTTCCATCTTCTGTTGCTGCGGTTCATCACCATCGCGTTTCGTCACCTCGTTTCGCCTCCACCTTGCTTCTCACTCTTATTATGAGGTTGAACTCTAGTTCGACTTCAATGGTGAAGTTCTTCATCTTCGTTCTCGCACAATCACTGAGCTCATTGGATATCAGTGCTATGATTGATCCTCCATTGAAAATTTTGGCGGTGAGATTTTGTTCATTTGTTAAATCTATCATCATTTTTTAATTTTACTACTTCTTTAATATACTTATACTGATTATATCTTGACTTAGGAGTTATGATAATTGTAGATCTAATCGCTCGTTGCTACAATCTTGACACCATTTGCCATTGTTCTGTGTCATGATTGTTCTACTCAGTTCATCATTTGACTCTGTTTCGCTGCTTCAATCACGATGCTTGCTAGGTTAACCCGTTTAGATTAAGTGATTACTTTTCTCATTTGAAATTTTTTTAGTATATTCATGAAACATAAGGTTGAAAGAATCGAATGGTAGCAGTCTCAAACTGAATCCATTCTTTGAGGTTCGATTTTCTCTCAAATAGTCAATGTTTCTACTTAGATTGATTTTGATTTGTGCTTCCTAGAATACATTGTCAATTAGGGATTTGAACAGAACTAGGTATTAGGGATTATAATTTACTGAGATTTTCTTTAACTGATTGATGAATTTCTATTATGTATCTTGAATTTACATTAATTTTGTGATGCTCTCATGTCTTACAAAAGATATTTCTTTTGAACCATTGATATGTTGTTTGTGATGCCAAAAAGCATGCAACAATAGTTGCAGGGAAAAGAAATTGCTAAACTGATATGTTTACTGCCAAAACAAATATTATGTGATCTTTCAAAGAGGCCAACTAATCAGGTGGCTTTCTCATCATGTTTTGCTATAATTAATTTGCTAAAATTACTATATATCCATTTGTCTCACTAATCAAATTTGCCAGCTCCTAATTCTACATCAGTTCTCTTTTGCAATAACTCATAAACTTAACACATGGCTGCTCTAATAATTAGCAAAATTCTCAAGAATGGTGGCCACTTGAACTTCTATACTTCTAGTTGTCATGACATGAATATTGTTAATAGTAATGATTCATCTTACACTAATAGAGCATGATATTTAAAGCTATAAAAGGATACATCTTTGAATATATAAGGTTTGAGAAGTTAATGGCTATACCCTAACAACGTAAACAAAGGGAGATATAAGGTTTTTCGAACATGAAGAAATCATGGTAATAAATATATCATACTTCTTAATCGTTCAGAAATAGCTAGAAATAAAAAGGAGAGAAGAGATTTATGTGTCTGGTATTGCTTACTATAATCTGATGTCTGTGGTTTTGGACTGAGAGAATCTTTATGCTTCTTATTTTATTTACTAACTTTTTCTTTATCATGAGTATTGATTTTATGCTACTTGGAGTTTCTAGTTTCTAATTTTTCTCCTACAGTACTGCTGCACATGTTGACTCATGGTGATGAAGGATAAATTAAGTAGCCACTAACTAGTAATATGCTTTACACGGTTCCGTTTTCTGCAATTTTGCATTAATGCTTGCTTTAAATTTTCTAACAAGTTATTTGTGTAATATTTCATGTAATGACTTCAAACAATCAGTGCTTTGGCACTATGATTAATTGCAATGCGCTGAAATTTTCCCTTAGTTTTCTCTTTTAAATTAGTTGAGTTTTACAAGACTACTCGAGTTATTGAATGTTTGACTATAATCAAATGTCAAGTCATTATCATAAAATTTGTTTGCAAGACTTTGACATGTTTGTCACTAATTTGATAGGTGACTACAATATACCAGGCAAAGCAACTCCTCTGTATGATATTAATTTTGTTGGTGTTTATTCTAGTAATACAAAGTGAAGGATACCAAAATTGATCAGATATGTACATGCATATGAACTACACATGGATCAAGTGAGTTTCTTGATCCCTTGAGAATATTATTCTTAGATTAGATAGTTGATGAAACGTTGATCGCATGCTTTAGTGGTTTAACCAGTTAGTATTGATCATATCTAATGAGCATAGGTTGCTCCGTATTTCGACTCATTAGTGAAAACAATGTTAATGGCTAGGTGATATTTAAGATTAGTATTGAAGGTATTGTTTGTTGTCTAATTATATCTTCCTATAATATAAAAGAGAATACCTTTAAAACTATAAATAATAATGGCGACACTTACATGTAGACTTTCTTTACTTCTCTGTTGTGGATTATCTAAAATGGGGATAATTCCAAATTTTGAATAAGACATAATGTTTGTGATATGTCTTGCTTTCAGGTGAAAATTCACAAGAAAGGAACATTGTGCATGAGATTAGTGTCAATGAAAGTTTGCCTAATATTTTGGATACTTTGATGAAATGTTCAATAATTTGGGCAAAATGGCTATAGTTTGGATATTTCAAGTTTATTTGAATTTTTCTCAGTTTTAGATTTAGTGTACTTGTGTTAGTTTGTTTGAAAGTGCTCTTTTTTGATGTATTGTACATGATTTATTTTCAATTATTAGATATTGCTTGGGTGTGTATTTACATGTTACTTTTAAAAAAATCATTTTCTATAGTTTTGAATACAAACTTCGAGTGCCCAAAAAAAGGAAAAAAAAAAAAAGAATACAAGCTTAAAGTGGATGTGAAATAGTTTTGAACCAGTATGGAATTAAGCAAAAAATAATTTTTAATTGGTTGAATAAGTTTTGAATCGGTTGGGTGAAATTTTTTATGTGAATCGAGCATATATTTATAGGTTAATCAATTGTTTGGGAGCTAGAATTTTCTTTTTTTTTTTTTTGAAAAAGGTGACATTAGCCACATTTTTGAAGTGTGGTTACATTAACCACACTTTATAAGTGTAATAAATAAAAGCTAAAGGTGTGGCTAATTAATATATTACCCCACATACATAATAATCGCATCAAAAGTATATGTTAAAAGATCATTTAACAACACTTAAAAATTGTAGCTAATTGATATTTTTAAATGTGGCTAATCATCATATTTTTGGTCGTTATCAGTGACATATTGTATGATTGGAATCTGAGCAAAAAGGAGCAAAGGCCCACCAGAAGAGAAAAAGGCCTAAACCAAGTAATCGTCTTATCCATATCACATATATCCCATGATCGGCCTTCCCTGCTAACACCCCGGCCTCCAATACAATTCCCAAGTTGAGGTATAAAGAAGATATTCCATGATCTTTGTTCACCAAAAAGGAAATAAAATTAAAAGTCTAGACCTCAACTAGCAAAATGGAAAATGACCCCGGAATCAGATGCGATTGTAATGATTGATTTATAATTATAACATATCAATGAGACGTCAAGCCCTTCCAACTGACTACCTTACACCCCAGCCCCATCCATTTTTGTAGTCGAAGACCAAGATAAATATAGAGGTGGCAAAGTATGTTTTATCCGATAGCCCAGTTGTTTTTTAAACTAAGTTATTTAATCTAATTTGTTAAATTAATGAGCTGTGTAGAAATGGATTGGCCTGTCAATTCAAATTCTTTATAGTATATTTATGTATACGTTATATTTTAAATATAAACTCATAACATAATAAATTAGAAATAAGTTATACGCACAAATGAAGCATATTATTCGTAAATTACGAAAAAACGACAAATGAATTATGCTTTCATAGATGTCAAAAAAATAATATAAACCTTTTTCCTTGCTTGTGATGTTTCGATATAAAAGTTATTGTTTTATACTGCAGAAATTAATTTTAATATATTATTAATATAAAATATTTTATACTATTAACCAATTATATAATATTATTTGTATAACTTTTAAATAGTTATTACAATAATGAAACACTTTTAATAATATGATAATATATAATTTGATGTCTATATAAAATTTTTTTTACACTAATAATATATCAAAGTTAAATTCTTATACTATTTAATATTTAATACTTCAACTATTATATTAAACCTATAACTAAAGTGAGAGTAGGATATTGTAACCGACAAATATGTATTATACGTCTAAACATAAATAGAAGAAACTGTGTACACCCAAAAAAAAAAACAAAAGAAGGAGAAGAAGAAGAAGAAACTGTTGATTAAATACAGAAATAAATTGGCAATGAATGAGATAATTATGAATAATTGTAAAAGAATATGAGGCATCAAATGGGAGGAATCTGAATACTGTTTCAATGCATGTGAGAAAACTGCAGAAACAACTTGATACGTAATGCGTTAACAAACATTGTGGTAATTAAGTATAATTAATTGATTGATTAATTAATATAATTATTATCATTAACTAATATTTTCAGCTCAGGTATACATAGAGATGGAAATAGGTCAAGTTGCTTGTCGCGAATCTTTGACCTAATTTACATTTAGCCTACTCTGTCCTACCATATTTAGTAAATAAATTAAGTTAAGGTTTTTTAAAAAGTTTTTTTTAACTAACAAGACCATGCTATAGGCTATACAAAAAGTTTATTGATCCTGATAAGTCAACTTAATTATACTATATTATTTTTATTATATAAATTATATCAATTATATTATATTATTATTTTAAAAATTTAATGATAATAGAAGTCTTTTAATATATTTAGAAATAGATTTTTTAACATATTTAGAAAATTTTTTAGTCTATCTAAGAATATATTTTTGGTCTATTTAAAAGAACATATTGGATTAGGCGTTTTATCCCCACTTGCCCATTCCATTTCCCATTTCCCTCTAGTTCAAATAGGAGCTCCTTAGAGAAAAAAAAAAATATTTTTGTTCTATTTACAAGCTTTATCATCAAGTAGGTATTTAAATAAGTTTGTAGGCCAAGTTAGATTTTTAAAAAAATCATATTAGGACTTAAAAAAAGTTTATATCAGATAATAAACCCAAACTTAAGTCGCATATTTAAAATATAGATTAAGCCAATTTAAGTTAAAGCTTTGCCTAGTTTAATTTATTTCCACCTCTAGCTGTGTATGCGTAAAGCTTTAGAACATGAAGACAGAAACTAGTTCAGTACGTTTCATTGTGTTAAGCACATAAGTGCTAAACAATGGGTTTTTTTTACTGATTTAAAATAAAAAAATTTGTTATCTTCAGATATATTTTATTTCAATTTTTTTTTACTAAAATGTCCTTCTTTTTGGGGATAGTAGTGAATTTGATTAAGGTTAGATCGAATTTATCACTGATCAATTTTTTCTTGGATGAATAGAAATCGATCCAGAATGAGTAGAATTTAATACTATTCACTTGAATAGTGTTAAATTCGATATAACTTTGATCGAATTCAAGGTGAACACAAATTTTTAGGTGAAATTTATGATGGAATATAAATTTTTTGGCGCATGGTGGACTTAATATGGTTAAATGACAAAAAAATATGATTTATTATTATACAAATATAGCTAATTGCCACATAAGATATGAGAAAACGCCGAATCCATGATGGACTAGGTCCATCCTAAAATATGGCAACTATTAAACTTTACTTTCTATTATGACCGTAAAGAAACGGATGAGGAGAACATCAAGATCGGTCATTAGAGGCTTAAGAGCCACAATATTTCATATTTAAAAAATCTATACTTATTGTTCCTATGTATCTGATTGAGTGTATGTATATTCTCTCATTATATCTAAAGATAATATATTTTTTTTATACTTATATTACACCAGTGATAAATTCGAATTCATCATTATTTACTTAAAAGAAAAAAAATAGAAACCTATAATATTTTTTAATTAATTGTCATTATAATAAATTAACCAAACTTAATAATAATTAATTAAGAAATATCACATATTTATATATATATTTTTTCTTTCAGGTAAATAGTGATGAATTCGTGGTGCAATATAAATATAAAAAAAATTATCTTTAGATATAACGAGAGAATATATATACATCAACAGTCATATATATAGGAATAATAAGTGTAGATTTTTTAAATATTAAATATTGTGGCTCTTAAGCCTCTAACAATCAATCCAAACATTATCATCATCCATTTCTTTACAGTTTTAATAGTATGGTCTAATAGTTATCATGTTTTAGGATGGACCCCAGTCTATCGTGGATCCGACGTTTTACCATATCTTGTGTGGTAATTAGCTATATTTATATGATAATTAATCATATTTTTTTGTCATTTAATCACATTAAGTCCAAAATGCACCCAAAAGTTTAGATTCCACCATAAATTCTATCTAAAACTTTGTATTCTCCCTTAATTCAATCCAGCCTGAATCAAATTCAATATTATTCACTTAAATAATATTAAATTCTACTCACCCTAGATCGATTTTTGTTCATCTGAAAAAAAATTGAATAATGACGAATTCGATTCAGCCTCAATTGAATTTACTACTATCCCAAAAAAAGGATATTTTCATAAAAAAAAGTTGAAATGACGTATATCCAAAAATAATAAATTTTTTATTTTAAATCAATAAAAAACTCACTAAACAATCACCTGTTGTCTGATTAATATGTCTAGTGAAAATAGGATTTATAGGACTTAATTTAGATGCAGAGACTGTCATCCAATAAAATTTTTTTATACGTATAATTTTTGAAATAATAAAGATGAGAGTTAAATATATTTATATTATCAGTATATCAAAACTAAATTAAAAAAAAAATTACATTTTCATATTAACAAAACACACGTGCAAATCTGTACCCAGAAAAAAGAACGCACATGGAAATAAAATAATTGAGTCTGCACCAAAAATAAAATAAAATAAAATAAAATAATTGAGTCAATGTCTTTTAATATCAAGATATTTGCAATCAATCCCAATACGCATGTTATCTTTCAAATTAAATACTTTATCTCATTAATTTAAGAAACGTTTGCTAATTAATAGCTAGTTCCCTATTGTAACAACTGAGTTTGATGGGTTCAGATTGGTGACCTGTGAACTGGAAGATGCATGGATGAAAAATTGGAAATTAAATAAAGTCGAGAGTAGTGAAGCTGAGGGAGATGTATGATTTTTTCCCGTCTTCCTACGTGTGAGACACAACTTGTACAGAAATAGAAGAAACGAGAGATTTGGATGGGATATGTTTTATTTATCGCTTTGTGCATAGCATAGGATAAAGAGAATAGAAAAAAACGAAATATCTACAGAACAAAAAGTTGTGGTTGCAATTTGCCTATCAATTCATTGTATCCCCCACTCAGTTAACCAATCTTCTTCACTTCCTATTCCTTCCAACTTATCTCTCTCCGTGTCTCTATTCTGTCACCCCGGGACTTCTTTAGTTTTTTTGTACAACTAGTGAAAGGAACAACGTTGGTAAATAATTTCACCCCAAGAAATAGAAATAAAAATTGTGAGTAAAAAAAGAAAGAAGTGAAACATGAAGTACCAAAGCTCAAAAAGTCGTCAATCCACTGATCAAATTGTGATTTTACCTATTTATGGCTTAAGATCTCACATTAAAACAAATTAAATAGGAAAACCAATAGAAGAAAGAAAAAAAAGGGAGAAAAGGAGAGACAACACAAGAAAAAGCAAAAACAGAGATAAGACTTGATTAACGTTTCTTGCTTGGTTTGCTTCAGCACATATTACATAACATGGTCAAGACTTGACAAAGAGGGTGCGTGTATCTGTGTGTGTGTGTGAATAATTTTCAGGTTGTGGGGTGGTGGTGGAAGTGTTGTAGAGATGTCAAGTGGTGGATGCAGCATAGTGTGGTTCAGAAGAGATCTGAGGGTGGAGGACAACCCAGCACTGACGGCAGGAGTGAGAGCAGGAGCTGTGGTTGCAGTTTTCATATGGGCACCTGAAGAAGAGGGACAGTACCACCCTGGAAGGGTCTCAAGGTGGTGGCTCAAACACAGTTTGGCTCACCTTGATTCCTCTTTGAGAAGTCTTGGCACTCCTCTCATCGCCAAGCGATCCACTGATAGTGTGTCTTCTCTGCTAGAGGTTGTCAAGTCCACTGGAGCCACTCAACTCTTTTTTAACCACTTATATGGTCAGTTTCTTTTATTCTTTTTTGCTTCATATGTTTCGGCACAATTGTAGTACTTGCTGCTTCAGCTTTCTTTTTGCCATTTTTATTTTCTATGATTGGTATTCTACTGTTTGTTTTGTTTTATACATTTTAACTGTTGATGTCTAGAAACATGATATATTCCCGGATTTTGGGAAGTTCATTGTCTATGCTTAGTAATAAATAAATGTCATTGTGGATTGTAGGATCCTTAATCATATCAACTGGAATTGTTTCTTTGATTGATTGGTAAAGTGTGTTGTTTTTTAGTCAGATATCATCGTTGTTTGATTTGTTTCTGTTTATTTATTTCTAGCATATCAGATTGTATAGTGTTTATCTGTGATCACTTCTTTGTACTAGCTAATCTATTATCTCCATACATATTTTCGGATTTTCTTTTTGCTAATCACAGGAAGTATAGAGAAATAGTGCATTATTCTTCATGTTGATATTTTACTTTCACTGAATCTTGCTTACAAATAGGCAGGAGAAAAGGCTCTGTCTAAATGACTAAATATTTATTGTAATTTTATATGTTGCAGATCCCCTATCACTTATCAGGGATCACCGAGCAAAGGAGGTTCTGACTGCTCAAGGCATAACTGTACGTTCCTTCAACGCGGATTTATTATATGAACCATGGGATGTCAATGATGGCCATGGCCAACCTTTCACAACTTTCACTGCTTTCTGGGAAAGATGCCTCGGCATGCCTTATGATCCGGAGTCACCTCTTCTCCCACCTAAAAGGATCATTCCAGGTCTAACTTTATTCGGTTCTTTCCTTAGCCTCAGTTTTCTTTTAGTTCTGTTGACAATGTTTATTGGTTTCCAATGGCATAGTTCATTAAGCTCTTCACTGAACGAATGATCTAACTTGGAGAAGAAACACCTGTGCTGTGCTCCATTTAAATCATTTGCTAAGTTGCTATTTAACAAGGGAAAAAGGTGTGCAAAGCATAAGCACATAAATCATTTGCACTTGTTGACAAATGTAAGATGTTGCACTCTTTCAGGTGATGTGTCAAGGTGCCCTAGTGATACATTGGTGTTTGAAGATGAATCGGAGAAGGCAAGCAATGCACTTCTTGCTCGAGCATGGTCACCTGGGTGGAGCAATGCTAACAGGGCTTTGACAACATTCATAAATGGTCCACTGATTGAGTACTCGAAAAATCGCAGGAAGGCTGACAGTGCCACAACCTCATTTCTCTCCCCCCATTTGCATTTCGGCGAGGTGAGTGTCAAAAAGGTCTTCCATCTTGTCCGGATCAAGCAAGTTCTATGGGCCAACGAAGGAAACAAGGCCGGCGAAGAAAGCGTGAACTTGTTCCTTAAGTCTATTGGCCTTAGAGAATATTCGAGGTACATTAGCTTCAACCATCCCTATAGTCATGAGAGGCCTCTTCTAGGCCACCTTAAGTTCTTTCCTTGGGTAGTAAATGAAGGCTATTTCAAGGCATGGAGACAAGGCAGAACTGGGTACCCGTTGGTGGATGCTGGCATGAGGGAGTTGTGGGCCACTGGTTGGCTGCATGATCGGATTCGTGTTGTAGTTTCCAGTTTCTTTGTGAAGGTTCTGCAGCTTCCTTGGAGATGGGGTATGAAGTATTTCTGGGATACCCTCTTGGATGCAGATCTTGAGAGCGATGCTCTTGGTTGGCAGTACATTTCTGGTACTCTACCTGATGGCCGTGAACTTGACCGAATAGATAATCCACAGGTGCAGTTAGTTATCTTTGTGTTAAAGCTGCATAATCAAGCTTTATGCTGATTGATGACCTTTTGGATATATGATCATCTGTTTGCATGTGCATGTATTTTATTTGTTAATCTGGAAAATCATATGATGTGTTGCATAATCCTGTTATATTTTCTTTTTAAATTTTTGCACATAAGAGATTCTTCTTTCCACCATTGAGAGATTTTCTAGAGTGAAATAAAACCATTTCCATTAGTATTTCTGGCATCTTCTCTTGATTGCAACAAAGACTACAATCTATGTATAGCATACAGGCCAATGATTATGTTTCTATTCTAGTTATCTCTTTAAATATCAATTTAGATGAAGCTAAAAGATCATCCCACAGTGGAGGTTTCTTGTTTTTTGTTTTTTGTTTTTTGTTTTTTTCTTAACAAATCTATTTTTGCCTAGATTGCTGCCTTCCTTTATTCTTCCAGCTTTAGGGACAGTTACATTGATTTTTTGAGATTGTGATTATTACATTGGTATTGACATTTCGAGTTATGTCCTACTGTTAGCTATTTGAATTTTGAATGATGAAAATGACAGATTTCTAGTAATAGATGCACTCATTTCAGTTGTTAGATTTTATAGTTTGAGGGATACAAATTTGATCCGAATGGGGAATATGTACGACGTTGGCTTCCGGAACTAGCTAGATTACCAACTGAGTGGATACATCACCCGTGGAATGCACCAGAGTCGGTACTCCAAGCTTCTGGAATTGAGCTGGGATCAAATTATCCTCTTCCAATTGTGGGAATAGATTCAGCAAAAGCCAGACTTCAAGAAGCACTATCACAAATGTGGCAACTAGAAGCAGCTTCAAGAGCTGCAATTGAAAATGGAACCGAGGAGGGACTTGGAGACTCCTCAGAATCAGCCCCTATTGCTTTCCCTCAGGACATACAAATGGAGGAAAGTCATGAAGCTGTTAGGAACAATCCCCCTCCTGTTGCTCGGCGCTATCAGGATCAGATGGTTCCAAGCATCACTTCTTCACTGGTGAGAGTGGAAGAGGAAGAAACTACTTCGGATCTTCGAAACTCAGGAGAAGAAAGCAGGCCCCAAGTGCCAGTAAATGTAATTGCACAACAAAATGCAAGAGAGACATCGCGAGTTTGGCATAATACTACTACAATGGAGCTGAGAAACGCAGCTGAAGATTCCACAGTAGAATCTTCAAGTAGTAGTAGGAGAGAAAGGGACGGAGGCATAGTACCAGAATGGTCTCCGCCAGCTTCTAGTTACTCAGAGCAGTTTGTAACGGATGAAAATGGCATAGGAAGCACTTCGTCTTACTTGCAAAGGCATCCTCAGTCTCACCAATTGCTGAATTGGAGGCGCCTACCTCAGGCCGGGTGAGATTTCCCTTAGCACTGAAAACAGTAATAATAAACCTGTACCTCATACTGCCTGTTAGTGTTAGAAAACCATGTCACAGGATCCTATGTTCTAATCATTGAGGAACATCCAATAAATTGCCATCCGCCACTGTTTTCACCCAAGTTTTTCGTTCTATGTTTAATTTAATGATTGTTTATGATAGAACGTAAATATGTTGTTTGATCCAAGTAGCCGACCCTACCCGGTGGGAAAAGGCCTCAGATGTTATTGATGTTGTTATTGTTAATTTAATGATTGCGATCCTTCTTTTCTTTTGTTGACTCCTCCTTGTTATGTTATCACAATTAATATTGTTATTACAGGTAATTCATCTCTAAAGCAAGCAGACCAGAAGCAGGGAGGGGGAAAATACACTCTCACCTCATCTCGAGAGAAAGTGGGATGCTGGACCCGCATAAGACATACATGTGCTTTTTTTTTTCCTAATCCTTTTACCAGTCTTGATGATACATGATTAACGGTTGACCTCCAATGCGTATGGAAATTTCAGTTCATACGGCAGTTCATCTGCTTCCCCTTTTGCTTTCTTGTAAAATAATTTTAGGCCTGCTTTATAGTATATTTTGTGTAGTGAGGGAGAAAGAGCCCTTGTAAGATCTTTGGTCCGCTAATAAACTCAGATTTGTGGTTATATTTAAGGCAGGTATATTACTTCGTGTTCCATGCTTTGTGTGCGGTGTTCAATTTCTGTGTTGTACATTTCTGTTGACCACTGTTAAGTGCACCTCATCTCGGTGCTCACATTTCTGAAGAATGTGGATCCTCTCCTGTGACAGGACCATCCTTAATTTTGGAAATAGACAAAAGTTTTACGGTGCAAGATCCACCATGATTGGTTATAGGGTTCACTGGTTTTCTATTCAAAACAAATTAGTGTCTTTATCTCTCTAAAGTCTAACCCTCTCCTATTGTTCATCAACTGGAGAGAATCTAGATCTGAAGGTCACAAGGTAAATCATAGTTCGGTCATCAGATTTGGAAGTGCCTTCTATTCAAGCAAGATTGAGTTAGATAAAAGACATAAGAGGTTTAGTTTAGAGTTAGTCACACACACAGAAAGAGAATAATTAAAGAAAACTTGGCCTTGGAGAAAATTGCTATAACGGTACAAGCTAGGTGACATATTTGCATCTGTACATTATGCTCTAGAGCTACCTATAAGAAGTTAGGTGAAAGTGGGTCCAGCCTCATGTGTGGCTTCTTTGGGCCTGGCTGGCTAGAATTTGCTTTGTATGCGCTTGTTCACGAGACAAATCATGCTTACGTGAAGAGAATCCCTCAACTAGCATAAGTCTAAAACTGGCAGCGAATCTGCATCGATAAAATAGCTGTGTTAAGAGCTCAAAACCCGACTTTGATGAGATAGATGAACATTGGTTTATTATTATGGACATAATCTACTAAAAAAACTGCTAAAGTGATTTGAAGGTTTTTTTTTTTTAATTCTTTTTTTGGGTGGTTGTCTAGGAGAGGGGGAAAGTGTGCATTCACCCATTACACGAATTGAACCCTAAACTCAACTTTCTGGTATCAAGGTTATGGAATAAGAGTTGTCATTTGTACATTATTTTATAGACATATTAAGGATATCTTCACTTACGTAAAAGGAAAAAATTATTTTTAAAAATTTTTCAGTTATTTCTTACCCTCATTTTATAGAATTGATTGGTCATGTCTCATCTTTTACTAACAATTTAAGGATTTGTATAAATTAATACTCCCTCCAATTTAAAATAACTATTATTTTGAGTAAAATTTTATATGTCACTCTCATATTTCAATGAAATATTTATTATAATTTTTTTTATTTTACCTTCCGCACAATTTTAAGTACAACAAATAATAAAATATTAATATAATAAATTAATTACTAAATAAGGATATTTTAGTAAATATTTTTATAATAAATCCTTAATTTTGGATTCCTTAATACTCATGTAAATGGTTAAAGTGACACTTATTTTGAACCAGAGAGAGCAAGTATATGCTTTTGCTCCTCCGTAGAGAAAGTTTGTAGAAGCAAGAATAGTAATGTCACCTAAGGTTAAATGAAAAATTCCTGTGTACTCCAAAAGCAAGTTATTACTTTTCTTTTGATCCATTAATTACATGCCACATAAGAGCAATAGCTTAGGAGCTACGAAATATGGACACACCAATTTAATAATGTATCCCCGTATCTAACACAAGTGGGACACCGACACGTGTTGGACACCAGTACAACACGTGTCCAACATGTGGTGTGTCCCATTTAAAAAAATATTATTTTTAGCTTAGACACACATTAGCCATGATTTGGATATCACATGGACATAGCTTGGGCATGATCAGGACATGGCTCGAGCATGATCAGGACACGACTTGGACACGGTTAGGACATGGCCTAGTACATTTTTTTTTTCCAATTATTTGATGGACCAACAAAGAATTCAAAGATAAAAAAATCAAAATTCATTTAGGAATTTTTTCGAGATATTAATAGAAAGAGTATCCCATATTTTTTGGAAGGGGTATAGGAAATACACATGACATATATTAAGAAATGCTCCATATTTTTTTGGGAGGGGTTTAAAAAATAATAAAAATTAATAGTTTAATATCTATAAATATCTACAAGTATTATAATATAACGTTATGAGTTATGAATTATGAATTTTTCTTAAATTTTTAATATATATATGTGTGTGTGTATGTGTATGTTTATTTCTGTGTCCGTGTCTGTGCTTCCTATCTTAGGAGGAGTTTGGCACATTACCTTACAGGATTACTAGTAATGAAGATCATCACTAAAAAATATTGTTACTTTTTAAATTGTTAGTAATATTACAATGCAGTGTCTGATATATATAGATAATCTAACTGACAATTCATATTATCTTATTTGGTATGTCAAAAAAATTACTAGGCAATATCTATCTTTTATTAAAATGCCCTCCAAATAAAAAGTAGTAATAATAATAGTAGTTATTATTATTATTATTATTATTATATAGCAACAATAATTATAATAATAATGCTAATAATTATTATTGTAATAATTATAATAATTTTTTACATATTAATATAATTAAATATATTTATTTATAATATTAAATGGTTAAACTATTTTTTAAAAAAATTATATATACGTAAATTGCATTAAGCCACTTCTTTTATAATACAATTATATCATATCTAATCATAATGCAATTAAGCTACTTTTTGTTTTGATTAAAAAAAAAAAAGCAACGATAATGATCAGATAAACTAGTTCGCTCTTCAGGAAAAAGTATATATATATTTTTTTGATTTTGAATGAAAGAAAAAATAAGTCCCGATATGCAATCTGAGTATTCAAATTTCAAAGTGATCGAATATAAGGTTGTTTATATTCGGGCATTTTTGTTTAAAAAAAAAAAAGGAAAATTGAAAGATTACCATTTAGATAATAATTCATATAAACACCCTCATGAATTTAATATAGATTACTATTTGAAAGATAATGTGAATTATCTTTAAAATATGAATTATCAGTGTTATAGTGTAACCAAATAACATAATTTTATGGATCCAAATAATTTAATCTGATATTATCAATAATTCAGATAAATTGTTCCATTCCAACCGCCCATTTAAAATAAGAACAATAATTTACTCTTGATGTGCATACGAATTTCTCAGGTTGTATTTTTTTTTTTTGGGTCAAAGAATTTCTCAGTTAAATGGTTCCAAAAGGGAGAAAATTGAGAAGTTCGGGCTAGCGTTCCTAACACTTGGTCGGCAATTTCTAGAAATGTGTGAGAACATTCCATCGGGCCCATATATAATCAAACAAATTGGAGAAAGAAACATTGAAACACACGCAGTGGAAAAATGTGGAGTGAGGTAATATCGCGGCAAAACTAAGATATTGATAGTGTCAATTTGTGTCATCGGGTCAAACTAAAATTGAATTAATATATTTTTACCCAAGAAAATAAAATTGAGTTAATATATGGCAATATAACATTTTGGTCAAATGCAATTCTTTAAATAAATGTTATGTTTATAAAGAATAATGATAATGATATCATATTTTTTAAATTAATTTTGATATATTATCAATATAAAATTTTTTGACATAACTATTCAATTATATTCTATTTTTTATGTGACTCTTGAGATAATAATTACAAAAGTTAAATATTTTTATTGATGTAATAATATATAATTAGATAAATATAAAAAAAATTTTACACTGAGAGTATGTTATATCAAATCCATACTTTTTAATTGAAATGCTAATCTTCTACTATTCCCTTAATCTTTCTTTAAAAAACCTGACCGCTTAATCTTTTATCGACAATTGGACTTAAGATACTTAACAACATGAGCATAATCTTTTTATTAAGGATTAATGAAGGGTTGACATCGACTTTTTGCTTTAACAAAATTTTCAAATCAACCATAGAATCAATAAATCTCAAGTGGTTTGAAATTTTGAATTTGGAGCTTTGGGACATTTATTTTAACTGAAAGATTACCAATTAAGGCATATGATATCTTTTAAATTTGTATCATATAAATTTTACTTTTCATATAAATGTATGATACATTTGAATTTAGAAAGATTACATGACTAGCGTTACAGTAAATGTACGTTTAGAATTACTCATGATCCATATACATTTCAATTATATATAGCGCCAAAATGCCAAAAAAGTTATTTAACGAACTTATCCAAGCATGAGAAGAGGTACAAGAATTTTTTGCTGTCGTTTTTCTAGTAGGCGCATTATGGGCCTGATTCTTCCTATAAACAAATTTCATGCCATGCTTGGTGCAATTGAATAAAAAAGTTGCCCATTCGGGTCATTCGGAAAAGCCTTGCTAGCAACTAAAAGGGCAGCAAAGGGCAACGAATCTAACAAAAAAAAAAAAACCAAAACAAAACAAAAGAGGGCAACGAAAAAAGTCCTCTAGTCCTAAGTTGACACTCTATTGAAGCGGGAGCTATCAGTTGACACTTGACAACATATTTTTCATGTAAATCTCTACAAATTTGTTAATTCTTCAGTTCTTTTGCTTGATGGCATTCCCTAAACGGAATAATCATCCACGATTGTACAATAGGGTTTATTTTTGTTAGTGTCAAAATCAACTCGGGCATTAGTTAGACACCAAGATCGTTTATTGACTTCATAAAAGTAGCTGCACAATATGATCCGAGACTCATTTCTGGATTTCCTTAATCCCTTTCTACTTAACAAGTGTTTTTAGAAGCACAGACGGTACTCATGTATTCCATGAAAACTTTAATGGACAATATTAGTGATTCTTGGCGCCTTATGAGAATTACAGGATAGTGAAGCTAGAAATCCGGTATAAAGCCTAATAGTCTATCACTCATGTATGTACTCATGAAATCATTGAGCTATAGCCTATTGGCTATTATGGGATCGTGTGAACTGTGCTTCATCTCTTTAAGAATCCTGGGAGGAATTATGATCTCCTCTTTTTGATTTTTTTTCCCTTTCCTACAAGCAAAGCATTGGATTCCATGTTAGATATTAGGGCCACTGTCCAAGGTCAAACATTAATTAAGTAAACCTTATTCACTTAAAAGCCTGGAGTCATGTTAATTAATGCCGTGGCCTCATAGGATTCGGATGAAGCAGCTACTTGCCACTAAACCACTAAGGCAGTGGTTAATTACTTAAAGTTCCTCACCATCTCATCTCATGTATATTGTGGGAAAAATTAAGAACCTGCGAATTTATGCAGTTTCTAAATTATGTCAAGTTGAAATCTGGAAGTGGAGTTCATATTAGATTAAACTATGCATGCCATCAGGTGCTTCACATTTCATAACAGGCAAAATCGTTGGGAAAAATACACAGAAATTAAGATGCTTCGGAGGCAAACTTCAGTACCAATTGAAAGAGGTAGACTAACTTATTGGAAGCGGTTAATGTAGCACGCTTATGACATTAAATTAGCAACTTGACGACGCTGGGGAATCAATCAAAATTAACAAATGGAATGCAATTTGCTGAATGTCATCAAATGGATGGCTTTTGAACTTTGATTAGAATATGAAATTAACAAAAGCTCCCCATAAAAAATTAAAGCGAACTTGCAGCTAGCCTGCAAAAATGGCTCAACGAAATTCGTAGAAACTTGTTCCACTGGCCTGCTTTTGAACAAAACTATCATGCTTGTCTATTTGTTAGACGAATAGTACTTGGCGGTCTAAAAGTCTTCAACCAACACATAACGTTGTATTGAGTGGATGACTAGCCTTGTCGTACATGAATTGTAAAGATGAAGGTTACATGATCAGAGTCAAAATTTGGACCAATTCAATTCGTTGGTCAATGACCCTATAGTTTTAATAACTGTAGTCAGTGAAAATTTTCAACTACTTGATGAAGGCACTACGAAAATTAGGTCATTTCAATTAAACTGCCATTAATATTGTATAGTCCGCGGCATGGTACTGCAAGCTCTGCAGCATATAGAGTCACACCAACTTCCAAATTCCTCAGTTTGCAAAGCACTTACAGTAAAGTATAATTGGCTTTTTTTTTTTTTTTAAATGTGAAAATATAGTATATGTTGTATTGGTTTATAATATTGTATTCTTGCCTTTGCAAAATAAGTGACTTATATATTATGATAAGAAATTGTGAACAACCACTCTACTATTCTTTTAAAAACTAGCTTGGGTTTTGACCATTGCTCTGAAAATCGGACCGGACCAGCCGGTCCAACCGATTGAACCAGAAATTGGCCAAGTATCTAGTCCGGCTATATTCAAAGAACTACTCCATCTAAAAATCGGTATTGAATCGACTAAATCAGCCAAATTGAACCAATTTAACTGGTTGGCCGATTTTTTTTTTTTTGAAAAAAGAAGTAAAAAATTATTTTTTTATCATCAATAGTAAAATTAACTACTTCATTATAATGAAAAATGACCAAAAATATATTTTGGTTGGCCAAACCAAAAATTACTACATCTTTCTCTTTAGAAAAGAGTTTAGAGGTAATAAATATATTAAATATAAGAAAAAATGATGCATAAGTACTATTTATAGAAATCTTAAGAGTAAAAAAAAATTTTATTTAAACAATATAAAATTTCTTAAATATTTTATAGTAGTTTTAAGAATAAAAAATTCAAAATTTAAGTAATATGAAATTTAATATTTTACTTGTATTAATTATATTAATATATCTTAATATAATAATTTTGATTTCTAAAATTATTTTTATTATATTAAAATTTTTTAATCATTTTTATTTATTTTATAATATATTATTAATCATATATATATATATATATTTTGATTGAATTTTTAGTTGAACCGATTAAACTATTAAATCTTTGAACTAATAATATATTAAGTCCAATACCTGTTCTGATTTTTAGAATCTTCGTTTTAACTCAACAAAATATATGAAGATTAATATTTTAGCGATGGAAAATAATGAGTAGTACGAAATAAAATTCGTACTTTCTTCACGAACAGGGTTTGTAAGTGCACTGTTCCTCTTATTTCGCTCTCTCCTGTACTCCATTACATTTGAGTTTTATTCTATTACCAATAAAACTTTGACACCTGTATTCGTATAAGTGTTTGTATTAAAGTTTTTGAGCCAAAGAGCGGCTCCTCTTAGCGATTTGTAATACACATAGGATAACGGCGAATGCTATGATGCACCTCATTTTGAGAGGTGCATCATGCACCTTGTATGGTTGATGGTCAGATATAAGAATGCACCAATATATCTTTATATTTGACCATTAATTTTATAAGGTGTATTAGTATACCTTCATATCTGACCATCAATCATACAAGATGCGTGATGCATCTCACAAAGTGAGATGCATCATAGACAAACCCTAAGATAACAAATCAATTTCGAAATTTCAATTGACGATTCATTCATTATTCGAAAATATCATTAATACTTCAAGACATGTTTTAAGAATTAATCATTTCATAGCAAAAATTTACTCTTGAACTCGTTTCAAAAATTAAAATCAATTGATTACAAAAACTAAAACTAAGAAATGTATTTATCAAAAGACAAAACTTGAAATGTAATATATATAATTTTTGCTGAATGCCCATAGTAAAATCACTACACCTAAACGGTTGATAAGTGTGTGTTATTATATTAAGGGAATTTCAAGCTTTATAATTAAATTTTAATGAGGTGACAAAGTTAAAGTAAAATAAACAAGTAAATATATATCTCACGTTTGCAATTTCTTATTTTCTTATACGTTACGTGCATCTGATAAGAAAAAGCCACACCATCCACATATTTTATTCTTAACGAAAGCAAGGAAACACCCTACAATTTTCACCTGCGTTACATAAATAAATTTATTTATTCTTTTTAACATTCAGCTAAAATAAATGGTTGGAGAAAGGAGACGGAGGGAACATTAGAAACTAGCAAAGTCAACAGGAAAGAAGACATTACTCTGTTTTGTGGGCACCATTTTTCCTTTCCTATCACTAAAATATATATATATATATATATATATATTATTTTATTTTTCGTCTTTGTGAAGTTTAAGGCTTCCGAAACGGTTACATAATAATATCACAACAGAGAAACATAAGCATCCTACCATTCCTTTCTGTCTCACACAATCTTTTATAATTATCATTTCATTCTTTCAACACAGAAGTTCTCGCTCTCTCCTTTTACTTTGTTTCTTTTTGTGTAACATATAACTTGTGTTGTGCGAACTGGGAAGCTGAGCAGAAGAAGAGAAAGAGCATGAGCATGAACATGAACCATCAAACCAAGTTGAATCCTTGATGAATTTTGATTGGATAGGTGAGCTGAGATTCACTCACACCTTGCTTTTGCATTTTTCCTTGTGTCGCTGCACTGATGCCTGGCTTTATGCGGCTGTGGGATTGTTTCTGAAAATTCTATTTTTGACTATTGCCTTTCGGTTTTTGGTCACACAGTTCGTGATTCTGGACTAGACCTGTGATTTCCTGAAGTGGGTTTCTCTCCAAATTTGAATTCAAGGTGTCTACCGAGTGGCCTATGCTGAGAATTAGTTGAAAGCATTGAACAAGTTGCGCGAACTTCTCTTTCATGGCTAAATTATGCTGTTTTAAGTCTTCCTACTCTCAGGTAAGAATGTAACATATCCTCTAGTTGTCTGTTTTATCTGATGTTTTCTACATGAAAAATTGTCTACTGTCTACTGAGTTTGATAGAAATTCAGTTTTCTGTGAGGACTTTTTTCATGATTAACTTGGATTTATGTGTATATAATCTCACTAGTTGTTGTTCACTGACTTTGGGGCAAAACTCGAATTCAATTTCTGGGATTCATATTTGTAGAAAATACTAAATTTGATTGGTATGAAATCATCAATATTACTTTATAATTTACTTTGGACTCCATTATCCTTATCTTGGGAAGAGGGCTTGCTCCCTCATCCTGTGACTATACCCTTTCTAATTCTAGAATTTTAATGTATCACACTAGCTTGGTTTTGATTTGTTATAGAGTGCTTGTTTTGTCTGGATCCTCATGCTTACTGGGAGTTGGAAACTTGTAACTGTTTTAATAATTACTTGAAGACAATTAACTTTTGCTACCCCAAGTTTCTAATTTTTTCCAGCCTGTAACTTTAGGTTTAGATACATTAAATAATAAGTTTTTGTTTTGGGGCACCCATGACCTCATAATAGATGGCTCCTAGAACTCTAAAAGACTGTGTTTGTAATAGGGGGTTGTTAATGAAATAACAGTGCCTTTGTTGTCTGACTTGTTTCCGTTCATTGTGGAGTGGTTGGTTTGAGCATTCAAACACTTTTCCTTGCTTCTATACATGTCCCCAAAACTGGAAGTACTTTTCTATTTCTTGCTTTGGTTGCTCTACAGCTTGTAGCGTCACGTTCTTCATCCAGCACTGGTAAGGGGAAAAATCATGAAGGCTCAATAAAGTATGGTTTCAGCCTAGTGAAAGGGAGAGCTAATCATCCAATGGAGGACTATCATGTTGCCAAGTTTGTGCAGATACAGGACAAAGAATTGGGTTTGTTTGCTATTTATGATGGCCACCTTGGAGACCGTGTACCTGCATACTTGCAGAAAAATTTGTTTACCAACATTTTAAGGGAGGTGGGTTGTTGCTTGTTACTCTCAAGAGTTGTACAAAATAATTGTATATATTCTGTGCTAGTTTGATTGAAATTCGGCTTGGAAATGTTACATGCTTATGCTTCTTTCATATAATCCTAGGAGGAGTTTTGGGTCGATCCCACTCTATCTATCTCAAAAGCATATGAGAGCACAGATCAGGCAATTCTATCACATAGTTCTGATTTGGGGCGTGGTGGATCAACGGCCGTAACTGCAATATTGATCAACGGACGCAGGTTATGGATTGCTAATGTTGGAGATTCACGAGCTGTTCTTTCGAAAAAAGGTCAAGCATTACAAATGACTACAGATCATGAGCCTAACACAGAACGAGGCAGTATTGAGAATAGAGGTGGTTTTGTTTCCAACTTGCCAGGTACTTCAGAGCTTCCATTATTCCAATTTATGGAGTCTGTGTGCCTTCAGGTTCTAGTTTCCCGTGTGGATCTTCTCACTTTGTTTAATCTTCAGCTGCCATTTGGTGGAAAGAGAAAATGTTCAAGTTGCTTACGTAAATTTTACTGTTATAATTCTCTTGAGAAAGAGTTGGAATTCTTTTGTTGTGATGTCAAAATAGACAAATTAAATTAATAATGCAATTGTTTAACTAGATTAAACAACCTGCACAGAGGAGTATTCTATTGTTAGTTGTGATGATTTTCTCCAGTCTGCTATAGAATGAACTTTAAAGTGTACGAGTTCATGTGCTATGTTTTATAAGTGATAACTAAATTCACTCACAGAAAATTCTTTTTATGTTGTTTAATATATTATAATATTGCATACTGCTTTGTCATTGTGGTTTTCTTGGAATAGAATTATGCATATGTACATCATAAGCGTTATGATTTTGGTTGTTTTTAACATGAAAATGTGTACCACAGTCTCCTTTTTACCGAAACCCCATGTTTCCAAAAATCATGTGACTTATGTTAATGGAGCTTAACTGTATTCATATTCCGATGTCTAAGAGTTGCAACCACAATGATGAGTTTGAGTTGTTTTTCCAGATTGTGAAATCACATTTGTGTACCTAATGATGAAACAACTGCTGCATATCGTATAGTAATAAAATGGTTATTGACTTATTGCATGCTCATTGTATAAGTGATTATTTTTACGACAGAAGTTGGCATTGAATAGCTACTTACAGTAACATTAATGGTGATGGTGCATGTAAGGTGATGTGCCTAGAGTAAATGGTCAACTAGCTGTGTCTCGTGCATTTGGAGACAAGAGTCTCAAGTCACATTTGCGATCAGACCCTGATGTACAGAGTACTGACATAGATGATGCTGATACTGATATTTTAATTCTTGCAAGTGATGGACTCTGGAAGGTGAAACAAAATTGTATTGTTGTTTTCATGGTTCTTGCTTTTAAAGATTATCATAAAAATCAAAAAGGAAAAAATTCCTTTTGCATGTGGTAAACCAGGTCATGGCTAATCAAGAGGCAGTGGATATTGCTAGAAGGATGAGAGACCCACAGAAAGCAGCTAAGCAATTAACAGCTGAAGCATTAAAAAGAGACAGTAAAGATGATATATCTTGTGTTGTGGTTAAATTCAGGTGATGATATCTTCCTAAAGAACATGTCTTGCTGCGTGAACTTTATAGCAACAATAAGGGCATATTTCTACGGGGCATGCCAACTTACGTACTGGACCAAAGGGCATATATCACATACATGGTTGGGTTAAACCTCACTGAATTCTTCTGACTAGGTAATTTGCCAAAGAAAAGAACAAAAGAAAGAAGGTTTTGTCAAGCTGTAAAGTGGCTTTCTTGATCAGATTCTTGTCGTTTGAGAATGTTTGATTTCTTTCTGTCAAGTTTGAGTAGTCGGAATCTGTCGTATATTGTCTTTTATTGTGTGCATTAGAGACGAGGCTGGCATGTGTAGATGACGAATATGCTTATAGCGATTGTTTGGATGGATATTGGTCCTATCCACGGTTGTTTACCACATTATTTGATAGGAATGACCGTCTTATTTTACTTATTTATTTCTTTGATCCGCACCCACCACCCGCTCTTCTTCTTCCTTTTTTTTTTTTTTTTCGGGGGTCTGATTTTTCCTTTGTTCCGTTTTCCAAATAGGAGGGGTGTGCAACTTGGGCCTTTAGGGTATGTGTAGAAGGGTGGCAATGGAGGGAGTGGTAAGGAATAGAATGGCTAAACTTAAGTGACCCATGTTTAAAAGCAATTTAGGAGGAGATGATGGAATGGTTAAGGAGGGACAATATGCCCCTTCCTTATCATTTAAAACTCTCATTTTTTAACCCTTCAAATTGGGGGGTCAAGGAGGGATTGTAATACATTTTTATTCCCTTCTCTCATTAAACTAATAAAACATTTAAATATGAGGATGACATCATCTAGATGACTTCATTTATTGACTTTTTAGCTTATTTTATTACGAGTCACTCTCTTTCATCATTTAAAAACCTTCTAGACGTAGCCTTAGTTGTTTTTTGATGTTCAATTTTGTAGTTTTTTGGTACAATAAGTACTTTTAAGTCTTAGAAGGACCCAAAAAAAAGGTACATTGAGTGGTACAAGTGAACAATATTTTTTACAACCCAAGAAAAAAGTGAACAATTTTTAAATAATGTTGAACAACATATTTGTAAATAAGTTATATTAGGATATTTATTTAATTTTTTAATAATTTAACAACATAGAATTGGTTAAGGTGGTAGGGGTGGGAGACCCCTACGCTTTTTATGGACCTCCGTTATGTCGGGCTAAATTAATAGATTTGTTAGTAATAGAAATCGAACACCAGTCATTCCATTAAAACTAACAAAAAATATAAAAATAATAATTTATTTTCAATTTTTTAAAATAAATTTAAAATTATATAATATTGGTCGCTAAACCCAACTCAAAATCGTGCCAAAACTAAAAAATATTTTATTTATTGTTAAATTATATATTTCTATACACCTGAGTCTTTGAAACGGTGGTTGATATATTCGTCTCAAGAGAGCTATACCATAGGTTCGATTATGAGAGTCGAAACACCCCAACCCCCAGGGGCCGCACGTGCAAGGGTGTATGTGCTTGACCAAAAAAGGAAATTATATATTGCTATCAATAACGTAAAAATACGATATTGTTTTAACTTTGTTTCTTGCTTTTAAATTTTTGTAATAAAATAATAAAAAATTTGTAATATTTTAATAATTATTAATGGATATATATCAACTCTAAACAAAAACAGAAAACAAGCTAAATACTAATTTTCAAAACTAAACCTGGTCAATTCAGCTCCAGCCTAGACTAGGTTATTGGGCCAAATTTGTCTTGAGAACCATTAAAGAAAGGTGCTCAACGAATTATGATCTCTTGAAACACGTTGACAAAAAAAAAAAAGATCTCTTAAAACATCTGATCATTGAAACTTAGATAAGGTAAAATGTTAATTCATCATGATTTCCCTTTAATCCCTCTTATGAAGAGCGATCAATGTACATGGAGATGAAACAGAATCGCGTTGGAAGAAACCAAGCGTTAGCTCACCCAGACTTTCTGTATCTGGCAAGAATGAGAGTACTTTGAGAGCGATGCATATTAAAAGTAATAATAATAGTTGCAAGCTAGCCTTCATATAGGGAGAAGGCTTTGGTACACTTTTCTTACAAATAGTACTATACATGTTGAAATTTGATGGTTTAAATGGAAGGGTGCATTGATGTAACCAACAATCATAATGCATCATAAAACACTCTCTTTCCCTTTCCCTAACCGATTTCTCCCTTTCCTCCTCCTTCTTCCCCTTCTTCCCTTCCTTCCCTTATCATCGGCGCCACTGCCACCCTTTTACACCAAAATCACGTCGTTGCACCACCCGACCACAACAACAGCAAACTGATATGGAAGCAAACAAGGTAGTGGTGGGGTTACGGTGGTCCAATCGAATGCTCTGTCGGACTACCATGTTGCTCCCAGCACTAACAATCCAGCTACAGCAGGCGCATCCACCTCCTCCGCTGTTGCAACCAACAGCTACAGAGGCTTTGATGAAGAAGAAGGGTTGACCTAGAAAGTACAGACTAGATGGGTTGGTAAGCATATTGTCGTCTCCAAAGCTTATATCTTTTTCTGCCCTACTACCGACGATCGATTTCTCGACAAAGAAGCGCGAGAAAGTGCAGCCACCTAGCTTCGTTAGCAAAGGCAAGGTGGAAGACTATGGGGCTATTTGGCAGTTGAGTAGAGAAAAAGATGAAGAGGTGCGCGAGGTCAAAATCACCCAACTGTTCAACCACCACCATTAGAGTTGCTTGCCTTAGACCCTCATGCAGTGGTCTCCGATAGTCGGCGGTGTTCCTTTGCCTGACTGGGGAGAGGGAAGAGAAATGGAAGTTTTACGGTATATCATACTCAATTGGTTCCACTTATACATCTTATAATCTAAACCATCATATTATAACATGTATGGTACAACTTGTGAAAAAAAGCGTACCAAAGCCTTCTCCTTCATCAAGTTCAGCATTTAAATGCAATATACCAGCCCTATCCCAGTCTTAATCACCAACGGAGGCTAGTAAGGGACTAGTTGAAGGGGCTTTAACACCAAAAGAGGATAGCAAAGGATCTCGCCATTACAAACTGGGAATTTTGAAGACAGGCAAATAAATATCTCCAAAGGAAATGATTAAATCAGATTACTCCAGCTCTTGATATAAAATGCTTCTATATGATATCTGTTTATCCCCATCTTATAATATTAGAACTTTTACAAATAACAAAGCATCCAGTATATGAACATGGTATACAGTCAGTACAAAGCAGGGTTTACAATCACTTCATTACCAACAAAAATTAATTTATGAACTGATTGACCTTCAAGTAAACCTACAAGTCAAAGAATTATAGATTTCAGCTCGAGTTTGCTACATTTAAACTATACACATTGAAGTCTCAATTTTCTAGAATGCTGAATGAAGGATTTCTTAAGGGGTGGATTACATCATTCAGTAACATAATTGACCTCACAGGATGAGGCTCAACGGTGTAAATATGAACTTGACACAAAAATACATGGCATAACTTGCAGCCAGGCCTTTCATAGGGTATTCCAAATCTCCAATTTCATGAGGGAAAACTCGTCGGTACAAGATACTTACTGGTGCATCCCACGGCTAGTGCTTCCCTCCCCAATTGAAACGGTGGCAAGGGACTTGGAAGCCCAAGCTTTAGCATTCATTGCTCCTTCCTGCAAATTACTTCTCTTGCATGGCTCTTTTACACAGCTAAATGACTGTAATATTCGCTTCAGATATACCAAAGGGTGTTCCAGCAAGCTCCCTAATCTAACATTTTGGATGACTCTACTCCAAGCACATTGAATAAACATAAGCAATGTAGGAAAAAATAAGTAAAGTAGTCTCAGAACCACAAATGTAGTGGCCAAAGCCAAATAAGTCTCCTGCCGCAGTAAATGTTCTGGAGATCTAGCCCATGAAAACGGGCAACTTTCTTGCTCTGGGTTACCATGATTGTCATGAACTGACAGATGCCCAATATTTTCGAGGGATAGTTGATCAAGTGAATCAATCCTAACTCCTACAGTGACAACCAATAACAAACGAAATTGAAGAAAATAGGGATATCATGACCTGCTACCACATCAACAGATAAAGATTATATATATATATATATATATATATATAACATAGAGCATGTATGGGAAATGATGATGGGACCCCCTTCCACACACACACACAACCCCCCAAACCAAAAAAAAAAAAAAATGAAACCAAAAACACAGCAACTCTTCCCCCCTTGACATGTAAAAGGCACTACTTAATTGCAATACAGTTATACAGGACAATTAAGGCACAGGTAAAGCATGTGAATGATCAAATATTTAAACTTAACCTTAACAAATCACCAAGCTATGTAGAAGAAAATGGCAAATCCTTCAGATGAACCAAATAATTAAATACAACATTTTTTTTTTTTGGTGTCAAATAAATCCATCCATTTTTAATGTAATTGTATTTGTGTTTATGATTATGCTCCTCTGGAGTGTTTCTGAAAGCTGTATAAATGGTTTCATCACCCTGTCTAGTGCAGTGTCCACTGATAGTATAAAATATTCTACACTATCAGTGAATCATAGTACCATAAAGTGCCACCTGTTTGAAAAATAGGTTAAAACTATCCTGTTTAGTGTAAAAAGTTTTGCACTAACAGTAGATCAAGTTTAAATTCTATTATTAATCAAATTGAGAATCTCAATTAAAACTTGCATTTGTTTTGCAAAAGAAAATATCGACATAATAAAACACAAATACCAAATGTATAAGTGACAGAATGGGTGTTACCAGTAACATCACTGTAGAAACCTATAAGAGCGCCAAGGGTCCGAGATCCGTGATAATGAACACGCATGGTAGAATTTAAAATGAGTAGTGTAGGGAAACCATGGACACCATATTTTGATAATATGCTGCAAGAATTGAATTGGTGTTACATTGATAGAAGCCATGAAAGAAAGGATTTGAGATGAAAACACAAACCTTGGCCTAACAGATGATTCTTCAATAGCAAAATGAGGAATGGAAGGATGTAGGGAAGATAGGATGGAGAAAACTGGTCTAAAAATCCGAGAGAATGGGCACCACGATGCATAGAAAAGTACAGCTACGTACTCGCGATTATTCTTGTGAACCATATTTAATGCCTTCTGCAAAGACACCTCATCTCCCTGCATAGTTTCAACGGGAATCATGCATACAATCCTCTATCAGCAACCATGCACATGATCTTTACGCGGCAAAGCTTAAATATAAATATAGGGTTTTCTTAGCGAATATCCTAAGGTCGCTAGTTAAGGAATAAAAATAACATTTATTACTTATCCTAGTTATCTAAAGAAAGAAGAAATAACTGCATTTAGATTATCAAGATAACAAATACTTGTATTTTTATTAATAGTTTCTACTTTTTTATTCATTAACAATTACGCACTCTTTAACAAAACCCAAATTCGACGAAAGTGCAGTACTATTCAGTACGAAACCAAATTTGACAAAAGTGTTAATAGCTGGCGTTAACCAATCAAAGTGTCTTCATAACCACACATGATGGGTAAAATTGTCAAATGCAACTGCAACGAAGAAAAAGAACCCTGACTTCCTAAATCATTTGTAATACTCTTTCGTGAAAACAAACCCTAACATCAAGCATTATTCAATTTTAAAACCGCTTCGACAATTGATATGTCGTTAACAACAACGAACAGTGATTATTGTCAACGAAAGCAAAGTTAAATGGCATAAACAGTGTTCCAGCTCGAAAACGAGGTAGAAACAGACGAGTTGAACAGGAAGTTCCAAGTTATTGAGAATTCAAGCTATATCATATTCATCATCTCAATAGTACAAATACACAATTTCGAATCCCAAAATTGCAGTATCAATATCATATTGCGAAAAATTAAATAAAAAAACAAAAATAAAGTGGTAAGGGAAAGAGAATCAGTGACCTCGATGACACCAGTGTAACGGATGGATCCAATAGAATCAGGCAGCGAGCAGGTCGAATCTCGAAACCCTAAGATGAAATCGAAAACGGTCTCCGTCGGACAGACGGCCGCGGAGGTGGAGGGCGGCGGAGCCCTATGCGGTTGGGCGGAGCAGGAGAGGCTCCAACAGAGCAACACGGCGGCGAACACGATCTCCGATCCCGAAATCCTCATCATCCCCTCGTTCCTCTTTCCCTCAGAAGTAACGAACAAAATTGGGGGCCAACCGAGCCGAGAAGAATTTCGAAAATAAAGTTAAAAAAAAAAAAAATTGGGGGAATGGAAACCCTAATCGGATAGAATGGGATTTGAAGGAGAGGGAGATGGGGGAATGAGGGAGCACAAGGGAAGGTCGCGAAGACGAGATGAGAGGATGTGACGTGGCTCAATCTGAATGGACGGATTCTTATTTTCTTTTCTTTTTTTGAAGAAAAAATAAAATTGAAGGGAAATGGAAAGAGGGGTTGGGTTAGGTTGGTTTGGAAATTGGGAAGTGGGGAGTGGGAAGGAGAGGAAGGTGCTTGTAGGTATCAGTTGGTGGGTGTGATGATCGGTGGTGGCAATAGCATCACCATTTAGCTTTTACCACAGTCAGGTATATGTAGCTGTGCCCGTTAGAGAGAGAGAGAGAGAGAGTCTTCCCTTACTTCATCACCTTTGTCATCCACAGAACAAGCACTATGGTTGGCTTATAGTCTCTTGACTTCTCTTTTATTATATTCCCTCCCAAATATAATGGTTATTTATTTTTAGATTCTATTTTATCCTTTTTTTTTAAAATGATATACTGTACTCAAGTTTACGAACTATTCGCTTCTTATCTCACACTATGATTATCGTTACTTATTTAAAAGATTCATCCAAAGATAAAAAAGCCTACACGGCAGTGGGGTATGAAAGTCCCAAACAAATCAGCATCTAAGCACGTGATTGGAAAAATTGAAAGATTAAAATTATTTTAATAATTATTTATTTATATAATTATTTTTTTATATAATCGTTTATATAAGAATTAATTTATGTTTGGATATTTTAGCTGAAAAGTGGTTTTGAAATAATCTATTTTATTTGGATTGTATGAAAAAAATTATTTTTATATGATAAAATTATTAAAAAAGATATAAAATAATTATTTATATTATATAATATATAACACTTGGGGTCAATTTAATAAAAATATAATAATTCTAAAATAATCAACTTTTGTTTATAGTTATAAACTCTAAAAAATTGGTTATACTTTATAAGCTATTTTTCGGCTTAAACTTATCAATTTTAGATTATAATCTATTTTTAGAAATTTACCAAACATACTTAATTTTTACAAAACAGCTTTTTTCCTTAAAAAAAAGCTGCCTTTTTAAGTTTCCAAACATGCACTAAGTGTTTGGATTATTTTAATTTTTAAAATTTAACATAGTTTATGATCAAAATTTTTGTGAGATAGTGTTTTTGAGAAAGTGATTATATCCTAAATATCTTCCCAAACATTTCTTAACTTGCTTGTAAAAATTGATCTTTCATGAACATGAAGGCCAAACTTCAACTCTAAGCTCCACAGTTCAGACAAGGAAGTGGGGAAAAAAAAAGGAAGAAGAGAGCTCTAAGTTCCAGTGCATTCTAACATGTGCTTCGCAAGTCAAGGTGCATCATGCACCACGTACATCTGACAGTGAGATATGATGGTGTATTGATATCTTTTATCATTTGTGGTGCATTTTAAAAATTGCACTTCCCCCACGTAAACAACTTACGGTTTCTCCTTGTTACTCTCTCTCCGCCTCCCCCCTCTTTCTCTCTCCGCCACCGACTCCTCCATCTCTCTGCAACCCATCCCCCGATGCCACCGCCAGCCACCATTAGCCACAACCGGCTCAACCTTCCTCACTCAATCTTCAACTAAACATGGTGGCGGATCCGGCGAGATGGTGGCAGATCCATGGTGCCGGTCGAAAGAGACTGCGGCAGCGAGGTGGTTACACAAGAAAGGGGTAGAAGCTTGCGGTGGTAGATGACAAAAGCTCACAACATTTTTGTGGTATCTATGTGGAGATTCAACATGTTAGTGCTTTTAATTTTTTTTTTTTTTTTTGGCTTTGAAGTTTAAAGTTTGCCTATATTCTGGATGGGTTTCACCATGAACTTCTTGTATTTGTTTGAGGATTTCTTTGTTGCTACTGTTCTAGTATTGGTTGAGGATTTATGGTATTTGGTGTTCTATTTGAGGATTTCTAATATTTGATTAAGAAAATGTAAAGCGAAAGGCAAATGGGAAACTCTGGAAAGGATTGGTTGTATCAATTGCAGATAGGGGTGTAGGGGGAAGGTGGGAGAAGGAGGCGCAGAGAGGCTATGGATATATGAATATGGATGGAGTTGTGTGTGTGTTTTGCAAATCAAGTTTGAAACTTCGTCTCCCAATCGTTGGCCCCGGGTGGCGCAGTAGTGGCAGGGGGCAAGGGTGGGGGCGGTGGAGGCGATGGTCGTGGGTGCATCGGTGGAGAGTTGGGGGGGGGGAAGGGGTGAGGGGAAGGATGTGGAAAAAAGAGAATGAAAAACTTTATAGTACATTGCATGTGATTAGTTTTATCGATACATCATTACAATCTCACCATAAGATAACACGGTGCATGATGCTCATTGACTGCGAAGAGCATTGAAGACAGCGCCCTAACTTCCACTAGGCCAACCAATTCGCATGAAAAGTGAACATATACTTAAAATTTTTAAGCTCCTTCACCTCGTATTGATGTAAATAAGAGGTGAATGTTAATGTAAAGATTGTTAAAATAATATTCTTCTTCTTCCATTGACAAAAAGGCGAATGTGACAGAAACATGAAAACACTGTTAACCTAATTTAACAAGGTTGAGTCGACCAAAAAAGAAAATTTGGTTGAGTAAAATCTATATAAAATACCAAATCTCGTTTGCAAATATCCACCCATTTATTAAAGAGATATATGGACCCAATATATTTGATTCACCAATTATTTAAAATTGAAACTTGCTATTGACTAATACTATTGTGATTAAGCCCACAGTTTAGTGGTTATTTTTTATATATTTTATTTGAATCTGCGATATCTTGTGTTTGATTCCCACTCCCCTCCCCTAAAAAATATCTCCTAAAAATAATTTCTAATTTTATTGTCTTCAAAAAAGAAAAAAGGTACTACCATCATACAATTCAACAGCAAATCTCAAACATGTAAAGGTCCTTTGCTTTTTCTTTTTTTTTTTGTACATAAGAGGTAATAAAGCTTAAACATATGATCTCATATAATAGTTTATTTGATTTCTTATTTTTATTTCCCGTTTTTCTCATTTCTTGTTTAGAATATTTCTCTCATGAGAAATTAGAAACAAGAAATAAAAATAGAAAGCAAACAAACGCTAAAATTCTTTAGAGAAATAAACACTTCATAAAATGCAATTAGTAATTATCCTAATTATCCCTCGACATTTATTCTGTTATATTTAGCTTTAATGTTTTAATATAAAGAGTATGTTTGGTTGGGGAGTAAAAGTAGACAAAAAATTTTCATGAATAAACTCTATATATAATTATACATATGGATCTCATTCATAGAAAATTTCCCCCTAATTTTATTCCCCAACCAAACACACCTAAAGAATATTGATATTTGTACACACTTATTAAATGTGTCCATTGACACCAGAAATTTTTGCATATAAATAATGAAAATTTCACTTGGTTGAGCGAAAAATTGGGCTTTCATTATTACACACAATGTCCCCAATATCCACGGATTCGCTAAATAAATGTGTCCAGATAACCAAACTCTTTACATGGAATGATTAGCTTTAAAGACGAAGATCCTCTGAAATTTGAAATAAAAGATGGCATACGACCGAAGTTCAACACAAACATTTCTACTACCATTATACAATTCAACAGCAGTTCAGTTGCCTTCCGCTGAAGGCTCTCATGAATAACACATACAAAGTTCAAAGTATTATTAGTTGGTTTGTTTTCCCAAGTCAATTTGCCAAGAAAAAATATGGGGACCTCAATTCTTCTACGGCTCCCTTCAACTTTTTCAGTGGCATAAAATTGTTTAGCAAGGCCAACTTACATATGAAGCTCTGCTACAAGAACTACAGGTCAATCATGCCAAAAAACTAAAAAGCATCCTCCTGAAAAGTGCAAGCATGCACTGAACTTCGTGTTATAGCGATGGAAACAACACTAACGAACACGAGGAAAGAGGGTGAAAAGAAAAATAGACCAGACAGTAAACATAAGATAAAGAATCCCGAAACAATATCAATAACGATTGTGCAAAATAGTTATTTTCATGTCACAGACGAAAATCAACAGGTAATTTGGATTTTCTCTTTAAAAAATAGGGGAAAAAATAGCTTCTGCATTGGATGGACCTAACTAAAATTCGATGTCAGTATACTGTTCTACCAAATGAAAAAACATGTTTGGAACTAAAATAGACCCACAAGAAAACTTCTCCTGAAAAATGGGCATCTGAGCTCTAGCAAGAAGCATGAGAAGCGTCACACCCGAACTGCAAAATAACCTCGATAAAGGAGAAGCCACCAGCACGACCTGCTGAATCTATCAACAAAATAATGCTGCCTCCAACCAATTGTCTGTCTAGTCCCAAAGGAAAAGCAACGTCAGTGATTCGGAAGCCTGGGGAAGTCAATATTAGCTTCAGAGATAAAGCATGAACCCAGAGAGAAAGAAAAAAGTCTAATTCCTT
The DNA here is from genome assembly GCA_031439585.1 of Pterocarpus macrocarpus. NCBI lineage: Eukaryota > Viridiplantae > Streptophyta > Magnoliopsida > Fabales > Fabaceae > Pterocarpus > Pterocarpus macrocarpus. The sequence goes on from CM062519.1 coordinate 12,044,044, forward strand.
GGGTAGCATTCATTTAACAAAAGAACAAGACACAAAGAAGAGCATGCATAAGCAAATAACTCATAATAAGCACTACGATGTTATCCCATCAAACAACCCTAATCAATCGAATCCTTTTTTTGGATAGAAATCAATCGTATATTTTTAAATATACAAAGCTATAAACTCCATCCATGTCCAAAATATTTATTCCTAATATTTCATGGAAGCATTTAATAGAACTAGCCATAGAAAAAGCAATAATATGAAGGTAAGGAATAACAAATGTGAAGGTAATGAATAACAAGGTTCTTTGATGGTGTAAGGCTGTAAGCTACTTTCAGACTATAATCACTTTCGATGTAATTATTACCCAACAAAAAAAAAAAAAAAAAAATCATCTCATCATTAATTTCAGAACCACTTTGATCAGAGAGGGTATAAATGGATCCCTAGAAACAAACCAGCCCTTCTGCAGAAAATAATTTTCTATCAAACTGTGAATATAATGGTGTTTCATTACCTTTTCTAGGCTATCATCCTCGACAGGAAATTGAGAATATACAAGCAGAGCTTTGTGGTTAGCAGAGCACTCTGCAAAACTACCATACATGTTTTATTTAGAAACTGTTTAGTGCAGCGCATTTGTCACCCTATCTGCATCTGAACTATCTGACTGCTACCGAAAATCAGGCATACCCATAGAGTTGGTTTGAAGTATGTCAACTTGCTCACTCTTAGCATTCTCTGATAAGCAAGATTTATTTGCATTATTCACACCATCATTACTTTGCCTGTCAAATAGGTTTAAAACACTGCTACCAAGAGCAACAGATTCACAATCTTGCCATCTTCCCTGCAAAATGCTTGCATTAGTACATGCATCTACTGCAACATCATTGCTGCAAGAAACAATGCCCAACTGAGGCTCCTTCCAACCAACATCAACAGCTTTGAGTGCACCAAAAGTACCAGCAGAAATATTGTTCAGATTATCATAAAAATCAGAAGAGTGCTCATCACCAATTGGAGTTAGCAAGTTACTTCTAGAACTTGTGTGCAACAAATTGTCCATTTTGCAATTTTGGTCATTCAAGGAAATCCTTTCTTGTGCACAGCTTGTCACAAGATCCTCATTTGGAGGAGCATGATTATCACTAACATTCTTTGCTACTGAAAGATTAGGGGCAACATCAACTCCACCAAACTCAGATGCATCTTTTGTGCAAGTGCCTAAAGAAACATTACGAATGTAACCACTGGGAACACATGTTCTCTCGTCAATAGGTAAATCACTGTCAAAACATCTTCCCACAGCAGAGTCCTTTGGCATGAATCTCTGTATCCTGTCTGAACTATTTATAGACATATGTTTAAGTTCTTTCTGAGATGGGGCATGAGAAAAACCATCATAACTACTCTGCAGTTTAACATTGGTAGAAACATCTTTAATTTCAGACCGATCACCACAAAAAATAATGTGTTGCCCGTCGTCTTTAGCAGGCTTTCCATCACTAATCTCCATGTCTTGTTGTGAGCTAACAAGATGCCTATCCTCTAAGTTGCTGCCAGCAAACTTTTTCCCTTCAAAATTTGGAGAAGGCACGCTGCTTCCAAAACCTACTTTCTGTCTGTGATCTTCCACTAGTCTGACAGAAAGACCATGCCCATTGTTGTCAACATGCGCTTGCACATTTCCGCAGGGAGCAGTTTCATGGCATCCAGTATTTCTGTTGTCACTAGCAAAATTACTAATGCCACTTCTTACGCAGGTGACAGCATTTATTTCATCAGAAAGTTGACAAATACCACTATTATTATTGGGGAAAGTAGTTGGGAAAACCAAAGGAATATATAGATTGCAGGCAGCATCACTAGCCTCAGTAGTATCAACCATCTTCTGATTTTGCACTCTATCTTCCTCAAGATAACATCCCTGAACTGAATTTGCATTATTGCTACCATCCATCATGGGTTGCTTATCTTCAGTTTGATGGTCAAAGGCTCGACTTGTGGTATCTCCTAATTTACAACCCCCCAAGGAACTATTGAACTTCCCATCAGAAGTGTTTAGCTTCTCACTTCCAATTGATGATGATACAGTGGCTTGCTTCTCATGATGAGAGTGTACAGATGTACTAGCTAAACTTAAACAACTTGCATTGGCATCAGTCTTTATGTCTCCTGTAGGGACATGACCAACAACCTGCTGGTTGTGGGACAACCAAAAAAGAAAAAAAACTGAAATTTGTTTCTTTTATTTTTGGAATAGAAAAAGAAGTAAAACATCACAAGTATTATGGCTTACACTTCCAGATGGCACATTGATATTACTGGGAAACTGCAGCCTGCCATCAGTATAACTAGATTTTACAAGATTTATATCTTCTCCGTAAAAGGAAAGCAAGTATGCAGAAACTTCCTTGAAGGACACAAACTGGTGCCCATAAGGGCTGCATGGCAACAAATTAGGGAAATCAAATAAGTATCCAACATAAATAACAGTTATAACTACAAGAAAGCAATAGCCAATATATGCATGATCCGTACCAATAGAGTTTAGTTTATGGCTGCCACAAAGTAAACATTACAGGAAAATCCATTTCTCATCCACATAAATCAATACTTGTAGCATTTTTGTTCCTTAAGGATTAATTTTATCAATTTAATCCCCCAAACTTCAAAGCCCCAGCAATCTCACTCATTCCTCCATCCATTTTCTAATTTTTATTTCTTATTCAATTGTTCTTAATTGATGGAAAACACCAATAGAAAACCACAGAGAAAGACAAGGAAGATATTGGGATGTAGCCAACTCAAATATTATATTTTCACCAAACAAGAAATATTTTCAATTCTTTTTCATAATAAAAGTCAAAATTTTATTGGATCAAATACAGTACAGATAACCATGATGAAACATCCTCTGAAGAAGACCAGAAATTAACAAAGAACATATAAAAGCAACAAGTATATCTATAAAATGAAAACCCCCCAACCCTGGTACACATTTTCAAAAAAGATTTAATTTTGATACAATAGTATACTCTCATCTAATCACAAATTTTTTTTTATTTTTTATTTTTTATCCGGCTCATCTAATCATACACTATTACGTCATTAAAAGTGCCGAATTCTTATAATAATTATCTCAAAAATACATAAAAAGAAACATATGATCAGTTGCCAGTGTTAAAAACTTTATAATGACAATAAATTAAAATTAAGGAATGGCTAGCAAAAGCTCCAGTGTTCTTCTAGCCACAAAACTGATCATTTATTTAAACTTTTGTTTTTTTAATTAATTAGTCATAGAAAAATGAAAAGATGTTTCAGGCAACTGTAACTTACACTAGCAGGACGCTCAAAATTAAATTCTTTAAAAAAAAATACCCCAAAAAAAAAAAGAAAAAGAAAAATTTAACACTGGCCAAGCATCACATATGAGCAATGAAAACTATATCTATATGCCTCATGTAAAATCTTCTCCTTGCATATACAGGCATTTCTCTTGAACCTAGAACAACACATTAAACCTTCATAATAGCAATTCATAGAAATGACATATATAGGCACAATCTAATCTTCCATTCACAAAGTATTCAGCCATTGAATTTGAACAATCAATGAATCAACAACATACCACAGTTCCATGCATCTAAGAGCTAGCAAAACAACCAGTTAGGGGAAAAAGGAGCAAAGAGGAAAACCTTACGTAACGGCGACAAACTATGGAAGCGCGACCCCCTCTCTTCATGAGAGAAAGCACCACCTTCCACCCTGACGGCAAGAAGGGACCCAGATCGCTGGCCTCCACAGTCTTCTTCTTCTTCCTCTGACCCCCCCACTCTCCCTTCAAACCCTCCAAGAACTCCACTAGCTGCGCCTCCGTCTCCATCCCCACCGTCCTCCTCTTCACCTCTTCCCCAAACGGGTCCAATTCCTCCACAGAACCCTCACCCTCCGCCTCCTTCTTCGGCGGCTGCCGTGGCGCCACCTCCTCTACCACACGCGCCGCCGAATTCTCGTTCTTCCGCGGCCGCCCGCGCTTCCGCTTCCTCGTGCTCCCATCGTCCACGACGTCGATCGGAATGTTCTGGAACGCGAGGGCGTCGGGCTCCGGCTGCTTGAACTCGACCTGGACGGGGACGAGGCCGTCGTCGTCTCCGCCGCCGCCGGAGGCGGCGGTGGCGGTGCGGAGAGACTCGACGCCGAAGAGGTGCTGGAGCATGGAGATGATTTGGGAGTTTTCTTCGTCCAGGGGAATGTGGGCGGCGGGGGCGGGAGGGGGAGGAGCGGCGGCGGGCTGCTGGCCGCGGCGGGCGAGGCGGAGGCGCGAGTAGGTCTGCTTGCGGCTGCCGGCGGACTCGTTGAAGACGGAGCGGTCGATTTTGGGGATTACTTCGTCGTCTTGGCAGCGGTGTTGGGCGGGGGAGGCCGTGAGGGAGAGCGAGTAGAGCTCCGATTGGGAGAGGAGGCGGAAGTCCACGAGCGGCAAGGAGTCGATTTGCAGAGAGCGGCGGCGCTCCTCGTCGTCTGCGGAGGCTGAGGGCTCCGCCGCCGTCGCCATTGCATTGCGGTTCGCCACCGTTACTTTGGGTGTGTGCGCCTCGTTTCGAGTGTGTGTGTGTGTGTGTGAGAGAGAGAGAGAGAGAGCCGGAAAGAGATTGAAACTGAATCTGAATCGAAAATTGGGGCGAAGGAAATGAAATATTGAAAAATTTGGTGTAAAAATCTTATATTAAAATTGCAGATCTTACCAACGTGATTTCGTAGGAAATAGTAGTTTTAACTAATTAAGTATGATTTTGGTCGCTAAAATTCTAAATATGCTTTATTTTAGTTTTTAATTCTATAAAATTGTCAAATTAGCCTTCAAGTTTGTAAAATGTAAGTTATATTACTCCCTTTTCCTAGTTTCGTCCGTTCACTATCACTATTTTACTAATATATCACGTTAAATAGTTGAAATTGAAACTTGGAAATCAAAGGACAAGAAATAAGTGAATGAGGCGAATTCAGAAATATGAAGATATGGAAAAAAGTAAATTTGGAACCCGAAACTCAAAAGCTATGAAATTATGGTTGAATTCGTAAAGTTTGAAAAAAAATTTACTTCAAAATCTGAAGTATTTCATGTTCCAACTTCATTATTCACTTTTTCTTTATTCTCCAAATTTTTACTTTCGAATTCAATCACTTAACAGTAAAGTTCGAAAGAATTTACTTTGAAATATGAGTTTTGAGTACTAATTTCAACCACTTAATATGACATATAAGTAGAATAGTAATATTGGACTAACAAAATTAAGAGAAAAGACTAACAAGATTCATATTTTCCAAATTTGAGAAACTAATTTGATAATTTCATAAAGCTAAAGACTAAAATAAAACACGCTTACACTTTCAGGGATCAAAGTGATATTTAACTTTAGTTTTAACTTTTTTATTATAGGTTCTGGATTCAAATCTTTAAAAAAAAAATTATTGGAAGACACTACTTTCTTTAAAAACCTCCATCAAGAGATTTTTATTTTTTTCAGGAACCTCCATCAAATTAAATTAAATTAATTAAATTTCTAATAATAAAATTTAAATACTAATAATTATATCGAAACTAAAAAGAATTTGCAGCCTCTGAGTCCCCCCCTCCCCCCCCTCTCTCTCTCTCTCTCTCTCCCGTAATGAATTTCAATTCTTCTGCATTTTTTTAACCTTTTCTTGGATAATTTAATATACGAGAGGCTAGTGGCTTAGCGCATCGAGGAACTGCACCGAATTATTGAACCGACGGCAACCGTAGACTTTGCGTTGCTGGGAGGCAGTCAAAGACGGTATCAAAATTTGGCTGTCCAGCAGATATGGATCAAAAGAATATCTAGAAATAAATCTTGAGGCTTAATTACTTCGGATAAAAAAAGGTACATTAAATTCTAAAAAATATATTAAACATTCTCTATACCAAAAGAATATATGAAAGATTTTGTATTCAAAAAATGGAAAGAACAAATTGCAGATCCGAGAATAAATATTAGGTTTACAAGTAAATTCAAGAATAGAGATATTACATATTAGATTTAAGAAATTGTAAAAAAAAAAAAACAAATTTATTCGGAGTGAAATTTATAAGAGAGTGGCTTGAGTCACTTTGAAAAATAATTATATTTATTTGTTTATATTTAATATATTATTAGTGTGTTGTTGTCACTATCCCTACTACACGCTCAAGAGGTACACAACGCAGCAGAATTTGAAAGTGAAACAAATAGAAACAAATAGACAAACGTTAATTTACATAAACTTTTGCTTACAAAATGTGTACCAATGGGAATGCTTTTATTCCCCGCAAAAAAAAAAAAAAAAAAAATGTGTACCAATGGGTCATTGCACTTGCGATGCGAAATACCAACATGCTAAAAGTGCATTGTCTTTTTTTGACTGTTTAACCTTGCTTAATATTTTCCCTTAAACAAAAAGCTTGCTTAACATGCATTTTTCTTGTCCAACAGCGCATCATATTTCGTGGTTTGCCTATGGATTGAGTCATAACTGGACCTGCCAAACCAAGGCCGCTATGCATACATTTTTGCGCCTTGAAAGCCCACATTCCTCTTTTGGGTCGTTAGAAGCCCAACGTAGCTAATCAACGAAATACTCTCATTTGATGTAGCAAGCCTGGTCCAAAGAAAAGATTTAAGCAAAAGCGAGGAGACCCCCAAAAAATGAAAAACGTAGGCAAACCACAACTCTCATGTGTCAAGGTGCGGTGTTAAATCCATAGTCATAATTTGCCAAGGTCATTGATAGAGGGTTCTCAAATTTTTTTTTTCTCCCTTCATTACGTGAAACAACAAAAGTGGTATGATTCTGTAAATACTGAAAAAGGCTTCTGGAGGGCATATTATTATTTTTTGGTCAATGTACGCACACCTTCATGGAAAGGGGGAGGATTCATATACCACAAATTAGACTCTACTTGGTATTGAATCAGGATGCAATTAGTAAGAGAGAGACAAATTTACCACTAAATCAACACTGCAATTGTGGATATTAATATTTCAATTCACGTCTGAAGGTAGAAATGTATTGGGTTGTGCACCAAAAAAATATGTATTGGGTTAAAATGAGAATCACATAAATAATATTTGATATTCAACGAAAGTCTGACCTTTTTAATTGAAAAATGAATTAATATATAACAATTGAACTGGACGGTGTAATTTTAGGTATATTAATATTAGCCGCAGAAATTTCATACAAGTTGTCCGTAAAAAATCAGTAGAAGTATGGCAACTTTTAAGGAAGGAGAGGAAGTAAGTTATATACAAAGAGAGGAAATAACATTAATCTCTTTTGAGGTTTGTTGAAAATATTCTTATCTCCTTCTAGATTTTAAAATTACATTAGAAGGGGGCAAGTGTAATGAATCTCATAAAAGGTCAATATAATTTTCCCATAAATTAAAACTTTTGGGATGGCCAGGATCCCTTTGAGAATAAATGGAGCAAGGGAACATATTGCATGTACTCTTTCTACAGGAGTTCTGATTTGCATTATTTTTATTCAATCATCTCCAGGTAAGCCTAGCTATCCTTTCTGTTTGGTGGATGGCTTTTTTTCACCAAAAAAAAAAAAACCCTATTTTCCTTAACCAAAGACAAAAACCTGGTTAGACTTTAGAATAGAGAATACAATAGTCAGTCAAGCTAGCTAAGAGACGTGTATGGTGGATGGCTTAAAACAAGGATTTTGCTGTTGCAGACAAAACAAAAGAAAATCTGGGGGCTCTGGAAAAAGGCGGAGCAGGAAATGAGGATTTTTAAAAGGAAAAAACGGGTGGCAGTCGAAGGAGAATATAGAAAATTTGAAGGTGAAAATGAAAAGGTGGGGACGCCAGCATACGGCAAGATGATGGTTACGGTTTGTCAGAGAGGGACAACTACTTGAAGAGGATGGCAGGCATCTTGTTGTACCATTGTACGTACGACACAAATGTGCGCGGTTCTCATCAATCCGACCCACTGCCATCACTGAAAGCAAGAAAAAAATGCATTGTTCTTCGTTAGCGTGTTACATGCACAAGCTTCCAACTATCGATCAATCTCAAGCATGCATGCGTCGGTGGTGACGTCGCGTTTTACCAACTTGCTCGACCAATTGGGTTCGAAAGGGCTTACCCAGTCAGAAAAATCATTAGATAGAGATAAATTTTAAGGTGTTATTTAATATATTACTTATTAATATTATCAGTAATATAAATTATTATTTAAAAATATTATTATTTTTTAAATTATTGATAATATTAAATATAATATATATAATATATATAATTTAAATAATATATATATTAAATTAATATAATAATATTAATAATAAAATAGTTAATTATTATTATTGTTATTATTAGTAATAGTTGTTATAATAATATTAATAATTAATAATTAATAAGAATAAAAAAATTTAATTATTAATTATGATTATAATAGTTAATTTTATTAATAATTATTATTTAATAATAATTAATATTATTTTAAATAATTAATAATAACAATAACAACAACAATAATAATAACAAAATAATTATCATATTACTAGTAATCCATATTATTACATTGGTTATAATCTACATTATCTTAGAAATTTGGATTGTCGATAATGTTACCTAACCAAATAGGATAATATTATGGGTTCAAATAATTTAATCAAATATTATTGATAATTCATCCAACCAAATAGATTATCCCATATCAAATATCACCTAATAACTTATTTTTAGACATATTTATAGTAAAATAAATAAAATTTATAAATAAATAAATATATTTTAAATTAAAATGGTGAGACTTATTTTTATTGTTAGTGTATCTAAATATATGTTATTAATTTTGTATCTATACACAAATCTCTTTGTTAAATAAAGCAAATAAAGCACAGCCAAGCGATTTTAGTTTTGAACCGGCGTCTACGTCAACATCAGCATTAATTCTACTCTTCTTGAGCACTCTGTTGAAGAAAATAGTTGGCCCCATAACTTCCAAAAAATTAATGAGATGAACATATTTTTAATAAAACCGGTGAGACATTTTGATCATTGTGTGTATCTAAATAAAAGTTATTAAACTTGTATTCATGAAAAATCTCCTGGTCAAACAAAGCAAATAAAGCACAGCCACGCGATTTTAGTTTGAAACGGGCATCGACATCAACGTCAACATTAATTCTACTTTTCTTGAGCACTCTGTTGAATAGTGCACATGTGTAGTTGGCCCCATAACTTCCAAAGAACCATGATTCAGTGTTGTGGGTAGATGCCGAATTGTGTTGAAGAAGAAAAATGGAAAACCCACCAACAGAGGAGCTTCTGAAGAAGATCGGAACAGCTAGAGGAGTGTCACACGCACCTCAAGCAAGAACATGGATTATCTGGTTAAAGATGGATTAGTTACTTAATCAATAAATTATTTGGTTGAAGATGCAGTTTTAAATATTTGATGGGCCAATACTTAATTTATAAAATATGTTTATAAAATATAGCTATTCATTTTTATAAGGTTAAAAAATATTAATAGTGAAACTTTCACTACAAAAGATCTCGTCTATTAATTTAAATTATAAAATATTATAAATGTTGTATATTTAAAATGTCACCAAACTCCCTAACTCACAAGATCTACTTTAGAATCCTCCTGTATGGGACCGTGAAAGTGCACATGCACCACTAAAAGGTGTTCAGGACTTTGTCCAGAGCCGATAGGCTATATCATGATCCCAAGTTTATTAAGCGGATGCGGATTTTGAAAAATTGGTTTGTTATATTTTTGGTTTGAGTTTGAGTTATTTCGGATAATAATTTTATTCTAGTTGTTAATAAAATTAGTTATCTCATCTTATTTCTACTTAACAATTTTTTTAAAATATTTTTAAATTTATATGAAATGATAAATTAATTTTATATTTATCATTAATAACTATATGAATTTAATTTAAAATGTCTACAAGCGTACGAGATGAAACAGTTGCTGATCTAAATGTTTTATCTACAAAACGAGGTGACTTTTAATTCATAAAATTCCAGGCGAGATTGAATTGAGTAAAAACCTACCTGTATCCATCTATTGCCAAGTCCATTTACATCTAATAATTTGAATATTACTTCGAAAATTTGTGCCTGGTTGATAAATTTTATCAACAGCAAATCTAGTACTGAAACTATCTTACCTTACCAAATCGGTGTGGCTTTATATACACGGTTCCTTTCTAATCAGCTCCTCATATCCACACCGCCCAGAGGCCCACCATGTGTCCTTGTCTAATCTCTAATCACGTTTTTATGAACCGTGATCTTTAATCATTTCCTTTTACATGGTCTCTAATCAAAGTTAATATTTGAAATAACATATGCACACACTTTGTTTAGCTTTTAAATAATTGGCAGTAATAGTTATAAATTTTTTGTTTTTAATTAAGAGTTTAATTGGAGTGCACTGACAGTGTAAAATTTTTTTACACTATCATCTAATCAAAACATTTCATTTGCATAACCATTCAAGTAGTGGGTGGTTATGTCAAAAACTTTTGCTAATGTGGCAATATATGATTGGATGTCTATATAAAATTTTTTTACACTGACAGTATATTCAAATTAAATCCTTTAATTAAACCATGACACTAACTGTAAGTTTGTAATGAGATGATGTCCTTCATATTTGTTTAATAATATGAGCTAATAATTTGATAACTAATATTGGTCATCATTGTTAGATTTAGTTTTAATTTTGAAATATAAGGGTAAATCAACAAAAATCTTCCTACATACTTTGACCCATTTATGCATTATCTTACTAAGTCAAACCGTTACTAACCGAATAAGTTAACTGAAAGTTGGTTATATAGATAAAATAAGATAGATAATACTTAGTAGTTAGTAATACTTAGTAAAGGCATTCATGATAAGAATTATAGAGGTATTCTCGCCTAAAGAAGATAAAAAGAGTTGTTTTCTCTAGTAGAGAGAAATACACCATATAAATATAGCATGGATTCCCCCATCTAAGTTAAAACGAATAGTCAGCTATGGTTGATTACTATAGATTGAAGACACCTGTGTATGCTTACCGTGTTGCTGTTACTACAACTGATTTGATGCCTACAATAATTCAAGAAGCCATGGATGGAAATCACTTTAAATAGCATGTCTTCAAAGAGAACCGCAATGTTATTACTTGTATATTTAAATTGGTGTATGTTCTAAATTGTTTTACAAATTCAATTAAATTTTTATCATGACATGATAAAAGAGACGGGATTTTTTTTAAAATATTTAATTTTGATAGAATTTAATTTTAATATACTATCAGTGTATAAAAAATTTATACAGACATCTAACTATATATTGTTATATAGGCAAAAGTATTTGACTTAATTACTCACTATCTTAAAAATCTTACAAATATAAGTATATGATTGGATGATAGTGTAAAAATTTTTTATATTGATAATACATCAAAATTATTCTAATTTTAATATACTGTAAGTGAAAAACTTTTATACATAATCATTCAATTATCATATATAGACATGTCATTAAAATTATTTGACCTTTATTATAACTACACCAAAAGTCATATAAAATATAAGGCCTTTTTTTTTCGTCTAGACAAACTAATTATATATTCAAGGCGGATGAGTTTACCATGGGGGTAACAACAAAGTTCTCTTAATATTAATTTTTTTCATTTATAAGACCCGAATTCAAGACCCTACTTAAGGAAACAAATGTTGAACTATTCTAATCAACTAAGCATTGATATAAAGAATATAAAATTTGATTGGTTGACAATATAAAATATTTTATACTGATGATATTGATATTTTTTTTCAAATGACATAATAAAAAATAAATGTTATATAATGACTTAAATTAATGTTTTTGATTGATGCATATTATGGTATTAGCAAGGATAATACTGCATGTATTAGTTGCTCTTCACAAAAACAAATTAATAGATGTATTAGTCGTAGCATAATTACGAATGAAAACTATCAAATAGACAAGAAAAATGCTCAACAATCTGAAATTTTTCCCAAAAATTAAATTCTATAATGATGTGATATAATTAATGATCTTTGAGTATGGAAATAAGTGGAGTCTATCGGTATATTTCACCCAACTACCACTATAATTTACGTCAAAATTCTGATTACTTTACTTTGGGTTTGTAGCATTGCTAAATAGACAAATGGAACAATGTATTGTAACATCTTTCACGTTTTAAATTTAATTCGAGCGTGTTTGGATGAAGCATTATCAAATTTAAGGGAATTTAAAATACAAAGAAATTTAAATGTTTCAATTTAATTATCTTCATTTTTATTTTTATTTTGTTTCTATAAAGTAATTATATTACTTTGTTTACAAAATATATTGGTTGTATAATAAAATTATATTACATTCTCTTTAGACAATTGATCTAGAACGATGGTTGGCGATCTCCAAGGGGTGATCGAGGGGTGATCAATGGTCAATAGTTGGCGGTTGGTGGTTACTAGGGCTTAGTTAATGGTGGTCGGGGGCCGGTTGGCGGTTGCCGAGGGCGGTTGGCCATGGTCGCTGATGGGTGGTTAGTGATTGCAATGGGGCGATCGACGGTTGACAGTGGCCAGTGGTAGTTGGCAATGGTAGTTAGACGATCGACGGTCATTGGTGTGTAGCTGACTAGTGATGATAGACTTGTAGCAGGAAGGGGTTAAGAGACAATGGGTAGAAAAAACAAAGATTTTAAAATTCTTTGTGAAAAGGTGGAATTTGAGATCCACTCTGTTGAAATTTAGAAAATATCTTCTAAAAATACTTAAAATTTTAAAATTCTTTTATATTATTATCTAAATAAAGAATTTTAGGGTAAATCAATTGAAATCCTCTAAAAAAATATATTATTCTCTAAGAATACTCCATCCAAATACACTCTTCGGAGGCATTTGATAGGAGGTTTGAATTTTTATTCATGGGAATAGGATTTCTGTGAATGTTATCCCCAGGAATAGCTTTTTCCAGATATGTGTTTTTTACGATGTTTGGTAGATGGATTGACTCCCAAGAATGTTTTGTATATTTCCAAAAATATCCCTAATGGAGGGTGGCGGTCCAGCAACAGTTGGGTGATGGTTCGGCAGCAAAGGGTGGCGATCCAGAGGCAATTTGACGGCGAAGGGTGGCTACAGCGGCAGTCTAGCGGCAAAGGGCGGTGGCCGACAGGGTGGGCGATGGTCCGATAGTGGTGGGTGGTAGTGGATGACAATAAAAGTGATTTGGTCTTTTCACAAAGAAAAATATTCTTATTCCGTAAAAATGTTATAATATCATGTGTGAGATGCAAATATTTTGATGAGAATGTTAACCTAAAATCAATCCTAGAAATGCTTTACTCCCAAAAATATTTTTGTAAATCCTCTATTAAATAGGAGAATATGAAAATATTCCCCATACTAAATACTCCCTTATGGAATTTAAACATATAACGACTATTTGTAGACTGGTCTCAGCCTCAAGTTTGCAACACGTGTATGTTTTCCCTAATTAATAATTGAGTTATCTAAGAACTTTGATTTATTTTATAACACCAAAATCGAGTAGTACTTAGATTACTATTTATGATGAATTAATTTATTTAATTGTTTATTAGTGTTAAATAGAAAAAAGTGACACAGCGCTCAATAGCCAATCATGATGTCATCGCTTTAATAACATTATATTTTGAGTGTGAGACGCAGGCATTGTTATTTTATTTTATTTTAAATGAAATAATTGAGGTTTATTATCGTTGATTAGTTGAACAATGAAAGCTTTTTTGAGATAAAGAATAATGAGGAGCTAAAGGTCTCTTTCCTTCCCCATTTTTTTTTTTTGTCTGAATTACTAATATTCAAAATTAACTGGACTTTAACAAATTTGATTGGAGACAATTCAATTTATTATAAGATAAAATTCTCTTAATAATAGTTTTTTTCATTCAAAAGATTTAAATTCGAGATCTTATTTAAAGGAAACAAATACAAACTATTTAAATCAACCAAGCGATAGTCTTGGAGAAAATATTTTTTATTTTTATTTTCTATTTTCAATTATAATTACCAAAGTGTTATTTTATTTTATGTTTGTAAATTTTGTGAAAAAAATTATAAAAGCAAGTAAATCAAAAAATGAAAAGAAATGAGAAATATAATATTATATAAATTTAATTTTAATATATTATCAATATCAAAAAATTTTATATAAATATTTAATTATATATTATCATATTAATAAAAGTATTTACTTCAATTATTGACTATCTTTACTATTTAAAATATCTAATTAGATGATAATATAAATTTTTTTTATCCTATACATCAAAATTAATCGTTATATTGCATGTATATGTATGTATGTATGTATATATGGAAAGGTATATTGTGGTTGGCTAAATTATTGAAGTAGCGCATGCATTGGCCACGCCTTGATCGCAGCCTGACCTCACATGGCACGGGCACAAGCACACACTGGTATGGTAGCTGCACACAGCGTGCTGGTTGCGCGTATGTATGTCTTTCACTTTCATAGTTATTTCAGAACAAATTCTACCTACACTCACCACTCTCCAATAATATCCCAGCATCTCCAAACAACAACACACAACCTCAACCTCCCTAGTTTCACTTTGTTTCTCGTACAGGCACCACACAATTAAGATGTTCCTTTGAGAATTGAGAACCCCTAGTACGAACACAGATCTCGGTGCTCGATTAGTTTGACAATCTGGCGAAATTCCGCTCCCAAAGGTTGGCTTTTCGACCACAAATGTCCCCTCTTTGTGCATATGGTCTGTGTTACAATTACGAGGAGCCATTCGTGCTAGTTTGTTGTCTGTCTCCTTTGACTCTTGAAACATTGCCGCATGTCAGCTGTTTTTGCTATTTTACCTCTTATTGTTGTTGAATTCCTAGCGTACCCCTCGCTAAAGAGTATTCTTATTTGATCGATGCAGTATATGAGAATCTGATGCTTGGTCTTGGAGGGTTTTAGAAATATCTAGATATATATAAAATTCTAAAAGAATTTATTCGTACACCGCAAGTTTTTTTTTTTTTTTTGGTTTTATTCTGTTTGATGGGGGTTTCCGGAATTTTCCAAATCAGTGTTTGGCATATTTATTCCAATGTCTGGTCTTCAACTGGGTAGGTTTATTTGCAGGTACAAATATTCGTGGAGCTCTGAAGAGCCGCAGCATATACAACTCTGGCCAACTCTCAAGCTATATCGTCACCAATTGTAGCAGCCCTTGGCTCTTGGTTTTCTGCTTTCCGGTTTTGTCTGGACAGGCTTCTATCTGTGGTCCTGCGCCTCCCCATTGATTATGGCTAATTTCTGTCAGATTCGGTCCTCTTCAATGTGATTTTCCATACTCTCAAGCAATTTCTTTTATTGCTAACTTATCACACAGAGATGTGAGCTGCAATAGGATTGTGTATATAACTAATACAACGGATTGGAAAGCACAAACAAGATTGAATAAGAAAGGATTTAGAACAAGCTTCACCATCTGCCATGGCCATGTGTAGGTGTGTCGATGTTTTAGTTGGAAGGAAAGAGAAAAACAAGGTAAACACTTGTGGGGTATTGTGTCTTGCTTTGTTTTCGTGAGGTTCTTGTAAACCATGTAAATTTACCTGTTTTGGTCTCTCATTTTGCTTGCTTCTTCAGGGTACCGAACGGTCTTCAAAGAAAGGGCACCTTAAAACTCTACTTGTTGAAGTAGAACACACAAAGAAATCATCAGATTCAGAGACTCGTGATGTGAAACCACTCACTGGTGATGTTATGGTTTCTTGTGGAATCCAGAAAAACTCAAGGTGTAACGTGAGGGTTATGAATCTTGAGAGTCCTGTGAAGGCTGAAGCTGAGGAAGCTTATGAAGGGGAAGATGAGCGTGAAGATTCACATTCCATCAAGAGGGAGCTCTCTGATATTGATCTCCAAGCTCATGATGCTGCTGTCTCAAGGGAACGAGCATATGATCCAGGTCCAACAGATAAAGAGACAAAATATAGCGAAAAGAGTGGTGAAATAATACAAAGTGGACATGTCAGTGATCCTGGGATTGGCAAGGCAAATTTCTGGGCTTCTCCAAAGCTCACTCGATCATGCTCTAACCTGGAAAGAAGGGATGTGCTTGGTAAGACAACCCATCACTTCCTATCTTCAAAGTCACAGTCTTTTGAGGATTTGCAGGAATTATCAGCAGATCAGGTGGCTAATCTTCAAAGCCCCAGGTCTGTGATGACTCACTGCAGTGCTGATAGAGTGATGTTGAGAAGGCATTCCTCAAGCCAAGTTCTCCCTTCTGGAAGCAAAAGGTTGTGGTGGAAGTTGTTCCTCTGGAGCCACAGGAACATACATAGACCTCCGGTGAGCAAGTCAACACAGGTACATCCTGCAGTAGCTGCTTTAAACAGTCAATATGGGTACTCTTCAGACACCCTTGAACCAAAACATAAGTCATTGACACGCGTGGAATCACCATCACCGAGGTCTTCTAGTGGGGAATACTTTCGCAAAAGCTATAGTGATAAGAATATTGATAACCAAAGGAGGAGCAGATTTCACAATGAAAGTTTTGGTTTTTGGCCACAAAGCCAATGGGTGGCCTTCTCAGCAGGATCATCCTCCTTTAACAGAGTGGATGAGTGGGTGAAAGATCTTGAAATTCAGCAGCCACCTCCTGAGGATGATTTTAATCATGACAATGTGGAAAGCATTGTCTTCCCACCTTCTCCTGACGCTGGTAGATCAATGGCAAGAACCATATCTCAGTTAAGTCGATATCCAGATGCCAATCTTTCAAAGGAGATTTTGCATGCCAATAACGTAGTCCAGTCTCTGAATTCAGCCTCAACTGCAGCTCATATAACTGGCATTGGTATAAAAGCCATCCCTGCTATTTCACACTTCTCCAGTCTCCGCTCTATCAACTTGTCAAACAATTTCATAGGTATACTTCTTTGAGAGAAGAAAGTAACCCTTAAGATAGAACCAGTTAGTGATAATAATAATAACTGACTAGATTGATTGTTTCTCCTCTTCATTGATTTGCAGTTCAAATCACGCCTGGACTTCTTCCCAAGGGTATTCAAACACTTAATTTGTCAAGAAACAAGATCAGCACCATTGAGGGGCTAAGAGATTTAACCCGGTTGCGGGTACTTGACCTGAGTTACAACCGCATCTCAAGAATTGGACAAGGTTGGTTTTTGTATTAAGCTGATGCTCAATGGAGATTTTCACATCTCGAATTTCTTAGCTTTCATCAAGTATTGTCTACAATAAATTGTTCATTGTGTTTTATCAGGTTTATCAAACTGTACACTTATCAAAGAGCTGTATCTTGCGGGGAACAAGATCAGTGATGTTGAGGGGCTACACAGGTTACTGAAGCTAACGGTTCTGGACTTGAGCTTCAACAAGATCACAACAACAAAAGCATTAGGCCAGCTTGTGGCTAACTACAACTCACTGCAGGCCTTGAATCTGCTTGGAAATCCGGTTCAAAACAATATCAGTGATGAGCAGTTGCGGAAAGCAGTATGCGGTCTTCTTCCAAAGCTTGTGTACCTTAACAAGCAATCTATCAAGCCTCAGAGGGCACGAGCAATACTCACTGATACTGTTGCCAAAGCTGCACTTGGAGACAGCAGCCGGAGCTACTACCGAAGAGCACCAAAGAAAGGTGGCCAAGGAGGATCAAGTTCCTCAAATGTGCATAGAAGCAATGCCAGCGTTGTCCGGAAAAGCAAGAGCATGCCAAAGACCCGAACTAAAAACCATTAGTTGCCCGTAAAAGGAGCAGGCAACTAACCAGTCTTTTTATTTTTTAAGACTCGATAAGTTTCAGATTTATTTGTATCCGACATTTGCTTCAACCCGTAAGCCAGTAAGGGTTGAGGCTTGGTTGTGATTGTCGTTAGTGATTGTTGTGTTTGCTTAAACATGTTATCACGAGTGTTTGATTTTCACTATAAGCGAGACTGTACTGGGCATCGATGGCCTTTTGATTTAAAGACTCGATGTAATGCAGACTTCAGTGTTTCCACTTTCACGTGTGCAACTTAAATGTCATCACCCGGCTTTCAGGGTTCTATGAACATTATGTAAACAACTTTGGCTGCGCGAGACAAAAATTGGTCAGCCCCTTTGCCACTGTTGTCGGTTGTTACAATAATCATCATCCAAAAGCTATGTGAATAGTGAATACCTAGACAATTGAATATAATTAATATCTGGCATTATCAAGTTTGGCTCAGGAGCTGTAACTGAAAATGGAATATGCCAGGAGTAAACTCCAATACATGTGGCATATACTTAAAGGTAACATCAAACTCGAAGCCGAAAGAAGTGGCCTTACTTGCATGTAGCAGCTATGCAAACTTAGGAGCAGTTAAGATTAATTTGTCTGATAAGTAACTCCGTCAGCCTATAATATAAAATTTTGCTGAAAGACAGGGGGGCCCTGCCTGAGAGGGTATGCTCTCAAGCAGAAGACAGAGCACATGGTGTTACGATATTTCGAAATTTGGATTTATTCTCCGAATCAGAGGATAATTTCGTAATGCTAATAATTATGAAAAGATCATACAAGAAAACCATGATCATATGAGACATTTCCTCACAGACGAAGGTCGAAACTATGCAAGCTAGTGTTAGCTAGATGAAATGATGTGGTCGACAAACTAAAATCGTTGCCACCTAGGCAACAGGAGTGCACGCCGCTCTGTCTAAAACAGGACATTATCCTCAACTCTAATTTTTCTCCCCGCCATCTTCTTTCTTCCTTGGAACTAATGATTATCTGTTAAGCCAATCACTAGCACAGATTGAATTATTGAAAGAAACACTGATTTCATCCCAATTATCAGAAGGCCATTTCATTCCTATTTTAGAGCACCCTTAAATTGAAGAGCACCAAATATTCTTTCTTGATTCACAAATCCTTTTAAAGTGCTTCTGAGACCACATTTTAGTTCATTTGAGCTTGCCATTCAGAAACTCAAGTTAAATGTTGCTTCTCCTTCCCAACCTCAGAACCGGGTTCCATCTCCTGCATCTGAGCATACTTATACAACTTCTCATTGAACACCACGTGGGGATCCTTCTCAATCAAAACACCATTCTCATCATAAGCATCCTTCAAGAACACAACCCAGTTCATCTCCGTCCCCGCCAAATAAAACGCCCTGGGCTGCTTCAAAAGCATATGATAAGTATGCTTGGTCAAACAAAACTCCTCCTTGAACTCCACAAGTTGGTGTATTGATGCCTTCTTCTCCAAAGTCAAGCTCAAGAACTCATGAACCACCCCAACCCTATACTTCTCCGCTTCAAGTGTCCACACATCCAACTTCGACCCATCAGAATAAGGCGACACCAAAGGCAAAGTGTTCAACAAATTCAACTTCCTAGTATCCTCGAATTCCAAACCCAAATCCTTCCCATACTTCACCGGAAACCTAAATTTCCTCTTAGCACCATCCTCATCAACCATAAATTCCCTCTCAATTGCACTCACCGCTAACAAAGGGTCCCAATTAACCAACTCGAGGACCCTCTTCCCATCACCCTCAACCACGACCCGAAAGTAATTCGGGTATTTCACGACCCGGTCCCTGAAATCGTCGGGTATACCGAATAGGGTTCTGCAATGGTGGATCTTGCTTAAAGGGATGCGCTTTTGGGACGACATCATGAGCAATTTGCGGACTTTGGCGATGCGGTCGTGCTCCATGGAGTCCATCAGGGCGCGCTCCTCTGTGAGCAGGTCCTCCATTAAGTCGGTGAACCCTAGCCACATTTTGCCATCGGTGTGGCGGTAGGTCTGGAGGAGGAGGGGGTGGCGGAGGACCGAGCGGGAGATTTTGCGGCCTCGAGGGAAGCCGAGCTCGCGGTGGAGCTTGCCGGCGTCGTCGAGGCGGAGCACGTGCTCCGGCTGGGCGGAGAGGTATTGTTTGGTTTTGGTGATGAATTTGAAGGTGGCGTCGCGTTCGACGATTCGCTCGAGGGCAGGGATGAGGTTGGGTTGGGTCTGGACGAGCTTGGTTCGGGGGCTGGGTTTCTTCTTGCGCTTCTTTCGGAGGCTCTTGGGGGTTTTGGTGACGAGGAAGGAGGTGGAGAATGGGGCGGTGAAGAAGGAATTAGGGTTGGGCTGGGGTGGGATTAGGGTTAGGGTTTTGGAGGAGTTTTTTATGGTGGTGGTGGCGGTGTTGGTACGGAGGAGGAATAAGAAGGAGCGCCAAGCCATTGAAGATTTGATGAATGGTGAGAATCAACGGTGAGATATACATGTGTGATGATGATCGAAGGAGAATTTTGGATTGGGAGGGAAGGAGGCAGAGGGGAAAAGAAAAAATAGTTTCCGACCTGCCGGATTCGAACCAGCGACCTAGGGATTGGCTATGAGGTTTTTGAACCCACTACAGTCCTCCGCTCTACCAACTGAGCTAAGGTCGGAGACGGTCCTATTTACTAATATTTCTTAGAATAAATATGGCCATTTGCCGCACTCTATTAGATGTCTTTCAATTTTAAAATTAACTCTATAATGTTATACATATTTGTAACTATGTGCCTCATGGAGGTTTTATTACTGAAGACCATGATGCAGTCTTCCTTCAATGTTGTTTTTCTTCCCCCAGACAATCTCAATATGCGATAAACGCTTTCTTTAATATGTATTTTTTTATTAAAAGAAATTTTTTTAGGCATAATCGCACATTAAATATGGGCACCTTTTTTAACTAAAATTTCAATCGTAATTTATCACATGTGAAACTAACCCCTTTTGTTAGGCCAAATTTTATTTGGTTTTAATTTTCTTTTTTTTTCCCCTAGAAATAAATGCTTATTTTGGGATTTTCTTAATTTTTTGGCAAGTAACATGGTGTCTAATAAACTAATCAGTGCATGCTTCGACAAATAACTAATTTATCTTCTTTCCTATTTTTTACAAATACTCTTTATTGGAGGCAATCATCTAGTAATAAGCATACCATGTACGTCAAAACTATGAAAATCACAAGAAAATTTCTTGAAACTCGACCTACGAATTTGATGAAAATAAACCTGTACCTGTAACTCTGCACATATGCTTTCATTCATTACTAAACCAGCTCCCGTGTGCGTGTTTTTTCTCCCTCTGTTGGTGCTAACACTTTCAACAGTTTGATTATTTTATTTTACTTTTATTGTGAAATATCACTTCTTCAAATTATTTTATAGACAAAAGTTTGGAAAAAGTAAGTTTTTTTGTTGGGGGGTATTACAACAAAGATATATTGGATCTTGTACTCCCCTACAGCAGTTTCTAGTTTTACATTATGCCCAACCCAACAAAATCATGAAAATTGTACTCCTTAGCAAATCGAGTTCTAAACAGCACACAAGCAGCAGCACTGTAAAATGCTACCTTACAGCGGTATTTGAATATTAACATGTACCTTGCTCCAGTTTAATCCAATCTACGGTGCCCGCACATCCAACCACAAGTGATGTAAATTTCACATTATGAACATTGACAAATTTACCAAATAAGAGTTTTGCCGGGCCATTGCAGGAGACATCAAAGAACCTATAAAATGAGAGCAGAAAAAAAATTCTGTAATAATAAGGGGGAATTAACCGCTGAGCATTTTATACACCACAGCAAACAGAAATAACTTATTCTATCATTATCTTTCCCAATCTTAATCATCATCATGTGTCTGTATAACTGTAATCAGACATCACATGAAAAATTAAAATCTACCAAGTATACTTCCTCATCTGCTCTTCTCCTCGTTTGGTAATTACATGGCCCTATGTACACCTTACGGCTACATAGGAGTTGTGGTGGCATCACTGACGAGAATCCACTGTTTCCTTCTACTGTTTTTCCGGCTTCTTCTTTCCGTCCAAAATTTTCAATCCCCACTTTCTACGGCGGAGCATTATGATAATAAATGAACATTATGAAAATGAATATATGAATATTATGGTCTAATTTCTTCCAGCACTTCAATGAATCAATTTGCCTGTCTCTTAAAGAAAGGTTTCTGGCAGATCAGGAGTCTCTGATCACTGTCGCTTTCAATTTCTACAACTCGCGCATCCCACTTCAACTGTGTCGTTAGAGCTCTAGTTGACTCTATTAAAGGAATTGTGTCACGAATTACAACCCAACCCTGCACACATGACCATTGTCAGTAATATCAACAGAGCTATAATACAGTAACTCAACTTAGAGAGAAGTAGTTATCTGTTGAGAACCTCCTCCAAATTTTTTTCACCAGAATTCCCCTTTTTATGAGTTTGCTCAAGTTATCCTTACTCCGACTATGAGCTTCTAGAGTAAAAGATGAATTTTCTTTATCATGGTCAGGAAACTAAAAAGGTTCATTGCTCCATGCCTCATTGTTTTATATATTTATACTTCATAATACCAAAAAATGTGAATAGAGAAGAAGAAGAAGAAGAAGAAGAAGAAGAAGGAGAAAAATAAGAAGTAAAGCTCATAGCATTAAGCCTATCTACCTCAGGGCGAAGTAGCCTGTCAATTTCTATGAACAGATCAAGCATAGTGCAACTGCGCTGCCGAGCAGTTTCAAGAGATAGAAGTCCTGCTGCATGCACCAAGTCATAGGTTCTAGGGTACGTTGGAAATGCCTCACACCTGGATGCCACAAAATATCATACTTGTAAGACAACTAGAATTTGTGTAAGACATAGTAGCATTGTTCACAAAATCATAATTTTAGAATTTTTTAACAATTAAAAGCTGCAACCTTGTGCATGAAGTTGTTAGAGATTTAAAACCATTCCCAGGTCATCACCTAATAGCTTATGTTTTAAGATGAGTTCATCCTTGACATGGTATCATAGCCTCCATAACCAAGTGATTATGAGTCTTATCCTTGCTACCCCCAATCATAATTAAATTGAATTTCTGCATTTAGTAGAACAACTCTGTGAATATGCTTATGCCCAACGAGCTCTGCATTGGGGCACTTCATTATTCATTGATTTTTTACAACTTTATTACCATATTTTTTACAACATCATAGATCTCAATTATTTTATGTCAGACAAAGCTTTAACACATCAAGAGTACTCAAACCTTAGGGTGAATGCTATATCCACCACCAAAACATGAATAAGTATGACACTGAGATCAAGGCATCAATGCTAAGATTTTACACGGAAAACTAAGGAAACAAATAATCCTATGTATTTAGAAGGGATCGAGACATTAAAAAATGGAAGGAAGAAAGAATTTAGTAGTATTCAGCCAAGCAAAACAAAAAGGGGAAAGAAAAGGCAAACAGAGAATCATGAAATTTTATAAAATAAGAAGAAAAGGAGAAAAATACCAATCATGCAAAACCCCAACATAACCCCTGTCAAGGATCAAGGGAAGATAGTTTGGTCCAGTCATCGGGACCACATTCATGACCCACACAGATTTCCCAGCTTGCAGCAATGCAGAATTAAAACCACCAAAACGAGCATTCATGTCCAGAACATTTCTTAGCATGTTGTAAGGTGGTGGAGGGTCCTCTTCTCCAGGCCTCTTAGGATGATCAGAAAATATTAAAGGAGACAGAAGAGACCAATAATTACGGACTGCTGTTCTCCAGCTTTCAGTGTCCTCCGCAAATTCATCAGATTGCAACCCTGAGACAAGTGAATATGGGGCATAATAAGATAACCTAGCGGATAGGCAATTTCATTCAGTGAGACAGTACAGTGCAATAATGTAGAGCTCTATATATAAATGTTGAAGAATATAACAATAACCATGGATTGCAAGCTCATCCTTGTTCAAGTTATCCCGAGAAGGCCAGGTTGCCCGCTTTTCAATAGAAATCCAACGGCTGCTGTGTGTTCCTCCTATGCAGTTTTTCAGTTCCCGATAATATGGAGACTCCACATCATAGCCTCTACCACATAAAGGAGGGGGAGAAGGAGAACCACTCTTTCTGAAAATACAGACAGGCAATGCTAAGAATCAGGAATACTCGTTAAGCTTAATGCAGTAAACAAATACATATACAGAGGTCAGAGGTCCTATACAAAAAATCTGCTTCCCAGGATATACAAAGTGAGATACTTTTTCATAAATACATGCCATAGCAGCATTACCTAGAGCTATAGCAATTTCTTTTACTGGTTTTCTTCCATACAACAGTTTCATCTTGCTGTGAAAGCATTTCCCAGCAAAGATTTTCTGTAAAATCATGTATGAACTTCCACCTTTTCTGATTATCTTTGTTACGAGCATTTGTAAGCGGTGATGTCCAGACAAAGTAGCCACCCGGTTTTAATAGTCTGTCAGCTTCAATCAAGAGAAGGCCATCTGTGATGCAATATGAACAATTTATAAGATCCATCAGAGTCCAGTGACTTAGTGACCCTAAGGTCCTACAATATTAATAAACTAGCAAAATTGAAGCTAAAAGTTTGAACCTCAGAAACAACATTCAGATTTTAAATTCAAACATTAAAAAAGGGGGATAGTAATACCAAAAAAAGGAGGTTTGATGGATGAAATTCACACGGATATGAGAGTAAGACTTTGAAAAGTTAACTCCAGTCTGCCAGATAATTCACTGATTATGGAAAATAAACATAAAAGGTATCTCTACATATTTCCATTTAGTAGGTTATCAGCTAGAGGATGAATGTCATGTGTTACATTGACTCTAGAGAAAACTTTAACTAAACAGGAAGCCTATATGCAATCAATGATGAACAGTTTTCTCAAAAAAAGCTTGGCCAGTCACAAAGCCCCAAGCGGGGGGAAAAAAAAGAAGCTAATAACTACAATGTTTAGCTTCACAAGATAACTAATAAGCTAATTGAACTAGAATGGCAACAGACAGAAAATCATTAATACATTTAACTTTGGGAAACTCCCCGTAACCAAGAACTAAATTTAGATATTTTTCCCAAAGCATACAGCATAGTGTTCTTAATTCTGCATTTCAAAAGTAGAGTTACACCAGAAGCAAATAAGGAATACAATAAGACTTGTAAATATCCTAGATGGAAAATTTTTAGTTCATGTGACATACATGGTTAGAACAATACTTTTAGTCAAAATGGAAAAGGCCCAAATATTGAGCTTAGTTGGAATGACCAGAAACAATACAGAAGCCAGGACAACGGTCAATATTTTTCTTTGGTTCCAAAATAGGTCTAAGATCAATAGGAAAAACAATACACAGGTATCCAACTTTTATTTTTTTCCAAAAAAATACTTCAAAGAACCTAAAAATGCATAAATTGCATTATTTTCTTTTTCACCTCTTAAATCAAAATGGGAGAAGTCCATGTACTAAGCTTAGCTGGAAGAACCATAAATGGTATAGAAGGGTAATGAACAATCAACATTTTCTTCGGTTTAAAAAAGTTTGATTTACACTCACTAGAGAAAAATACAACACCACACACCAGCTCTCAAAGTTCAAGACCCGAGGCATATGAAAAGTACAAAGGCATAATTTAAAAGACAGAATGGAGAATTATTGTAATAATGGATTTATTTCTTATTTTATGATATCTAATTCCTTCTTCCAATGACATTTGTAATCTAACATTTTAATTTGGAAGGGATACAAATCCAGAAAATAAAAGGTTTTTGTCAAACAATGCTTAGTACAACATAGCCACATTCTCCTTATAGAAAGTAGCATGAGGTTGGTTTTCAAAAGATACCTTTCTGATCCCAATCAATGCCACATCTAGCACAATGCAACATATCAAATGAAAGAGATGGATACGGCAATTGTTTTGAAGTGAAAGAAGCAATCATAGCAGGAAGACCCCTCTCAAGCGTAAGCTGAACTTGACTGCCTGAAGGCTCATAGTTTGCAATGCACATTGTTAAAAGCTGACTCTGAAAGAGGTGTGCTCCAAAACTACCATAGCCACAACCAATGTCCAGTATAGTTCTAACCTGTAGATATTAGAATGCTAACATGCTCAATTAAATAACGTTTCAGGCAAGGAATATGTTGATCAAACTTTAAGAATTAAGTGTATATTTACTACCACCATAACCAATGAGAAAATCTATCACAAATCCCTCCAAATGCAAGGTACAAAAAAATATATATATAAATATAATTAATCCCAGAGAACACAAGTAGATGTTCCAAGGCCAAAGATGTCAAAAAAATTATTCAATAATCCTGTGTGATTTTGTGGCACTTAAGACAAATCTATTCTAGAACAAGGTACATGCTGAGAACAGTTCAGAGTATGTATAGTTAACATTCTTGTGGATGGAAAATATTTGGAATATTCATTAATTGTTTGCAGAAAATACCTCCAAGATAGTTAATAACTTACTATTTTTATATTTTTAGTATTATCAATATTGCAGTGAGCTAAAAGTTAATGCACATACCCACCCACCCATTTATCACAAGTAACGAAGTAAGTAAAGCAGACAAATTAAGAATGCTCAATTCTGTAATTAACATGTACCAAATAAGTGAAACAAGTGTGTAATTGATAAGGACCAGTGCCAAAAATCAAGCAAAAAATACTCATGTCAATACAGAATAAATATTCATTTACCCCAGCTTGTATGAAGTTAGATTCATTTCTAAGTCCAATCATTTCTGCAATTTGATGTGAGTAGTCTTCAACACCATCAAACATAAGAGATGCTGAACGAAAGGAAATTTGCTCTTCATCAAGCATCATCATCCTGTAAAGATAAAACACATAAAAAATTTTAAGATGTAATGATAGCTGAAAGTATGACAGCCTGTAGGAGAGACGTATATCACTCACCTCTTGGTCAAGCTTCCAGAAGAAAGAACCTCCTGAGCAGTGATTTTAACATTAGCAACCCATATAACATCCCTTCCGGTAGGCCACCGAAGAGGAATTTTGTAATTTGTTGGTGAGAGGATTACACAATTTTGCCTAAGCTCATGGCCACATTGCCGTTCAAACTCATTGCCATCAGAATAACCCAGAGCCAGATTCTCAGTAACATTATAGCAAGGAAGATAGTTTTCGAACTCCTGAGAGCAGAATTCCAATTCTTTCAGCCTTGATGGAGCATTAGATAGCTCCCCAATATCTAACAGGTCTGACAGAAGTTTCTCTTGAAGTCTTCTATAACCATGGTAAATGTGACCTCTTGATGTGGTCGAAATAGAGACTGTCCACAAAAAAGATCCAGCAAGAGCAAAAATAACTATAAATACTAAACTACACTTCAGTAAAAGCAGAACCAATTTATGCCGACTTCTCGCAGTTCCAATGAAGGGATCAGATGAGTAACCATTCTCAGTGATGCCATATTTAGAATGAGAATTATCTGCAAATAGCAACCTTAAGGGAGACTTCAGGGGTGAGGGGCTGTGATTTGAGGAACCTTTTTTATCCAAATCTTCCTTTTCTGTTTTATCTTTATGTTGAGAGTCCCACGAATAGTGGTTGTATTCAGGGATCCGAACCCCTGATACACCTCTATGCAGAGGCCTGGACATTCTCTGACCAAGCAATTGATGGCTAAATGCAAATACTTTTTATGAACACACCCAGAACCCAACACAATCTTGCTATTCTAACATCATTCGGATTTGTGTTGACAAAATCATTCGGAGAATCCACCTCCAGTTGAGCAAATAGAAACCTAACATTAAAAAAATAAAATAAAATAAAATAAAATAAAATAGAGATACCTTGTCAGCTTGGTGTTGATAATGTTCATTTAGAACCAAGCAAAGCAGTAACTAAAAGCAAGTTAGAGAACCAATTCAGCGAGTAAATAAAACAAACTTCATTTTCAGAGAATCAAAAAACATAGGAATAACGACAAGCTAAGGCTCTAAGCCATTAAATTAATTCACCGCCACCAGATCCATCACGGACCAAACATTGAAATGCTTATGTACGAACAGAAGATAAAAAATTAGAGAAAAAAATTAAAACTTGAGTGGTAATTACAACTCCGAACTCGGATAGAATAAGAAGGTTCGGAGAAATTAAAGTTGGTAGTAGTAAAGCAGATAAGTTGGTGGGTAACACAGCAGTTAAATCACTTGCAACTAGCTCCATAACCATTAGTCATAAAAGCGCAAGCTCATTTTTGTTTAAAAATTTAAAAAAAAAATCACCTTCATCGTGTTTCCTAATCGAAAACCCAGAAGCAAATCACAAAAACGGGAGGCCATTCTCTTAAAAAGATAAAAATTTTAAAATATTTCACCTTCATTGGCCATCGTAATCGAAATCCAGAAGGTGTCATTCAAAAAGGGCAACCTCATTTTCGGGAGAAAAAAGAGATTTTGACGTATCCCAATGGAAATTCAGAATGGAAAAACAAAAACCCATTTAGATCAAATGCAGCAGCTGCGAAACAACGTTAGATCAAACCCACTGAAAACAACAACCAAAGCAAAAAAAAAAAAAAAAAAAAAATGAAGAGGTTTTGAGCCAGCAATAACAAGTACCTAATCCTCGTTGGGGCAGAAAAAGGAAGTAGAAAAAATAAGGAATCCCGATAAATGAGGGTGAAATTTGATGGGCTCGTTCGTTGCTCCAAACGAATCAAAACGACACCTCAATCTCTTTATTTCTTAGTTTCTTAGCATTGGTTTTGTTTCTGTGTTTTCTCACTCACTGGTTCGAACGCCAACACTGCTCATGAAACAAAGCGGAAGAGGGGACGCTAACGTAATAAGAAAGCCCGTTTTGTACTGATCCGATCGCGATTCATCACACTCTGCTCTCAGGCCAAGAAATAATAAATTTGGGAAATAATTAAATAAATAATAAATAACAGGACGCGGTCACAGAGCTCTTAAAATTTTAAATTAATATTTTAGTTGTGATGACTGAGAGTTACTGTTTGACGTGTTTAGTCTACTAGTTGAGGCACAGGATCAATCAATATTAGTAAATAATGGAATAAATAAACTGTTATTCAACTCTATACCAACTGGAATATTTCACCTTATTTTATTCACCGCATTAATTCTTATTTTTTATATTAGTAATTAGTAATTCTGTGCGCACCGAGTGATGAATAGAAGACAATAGGATAAGATAGCAACTTAGGAAGCCGCCTAAAAAGGCAGCCCAATTAATCTTTCACAGGAAAAGTTGTTACCTAATCATATCATATCCTACGAAAAATGCTCACATCTTGTGAAAATGGAATGTAATTTATCAATGTGCCACATCATGGCCCTTTTAGTAATTAGGCGTGTTTCTTCCATATGAAGTTTACAGCCAGCTTGTCAAGTAGTAAACAATAAATGAAAGAAGTGGAAAGCGGGGAAAAACTTTCTTTGTTTTTTGGGGTTCAAAAGGTGGGGATTTTTATTAAGTTGCTATAGAAAGGGAAGCGATATTGGTAGATCTAAGTGAAGGAGAATTGGGGAATACCGTGAGAGATGAGATCATTCTTGTTACTTTGTGTATGTGACGTATAATTTGGCTTGAGCCTGAAATAGTGCACACTGACCCACACCTTATGTTATCATCATTCAATAAATGCAACAATTGGTGCGCATTCACGCTTGCATGAGGTCACACGTCGCCTCCGCTCGTTCATTTATAGAGTATGTTGGATATTGTATTTGTAAGGTACTTAGAATTGATTCTATTAGTTTTTAATAATATTTGGTCGTTAATTTTTAGAATTAATTTTTTTTAGAATTAATTATAAAAAAAGTAAAATTTTTTTATTTTTTATCAGATTTATTTTTAAAAAAATTATCAAATATAAATTATTTTATTTTAAAATTAATTTTAATTAAATTAATTTTAATAAAATCAATCCTACCTAAAATAAATTCTACTAAAATCGGATCATCTATGCATTTATTCTATTAACTTTTTGCGTATGTTTGTAGCGGTTTGCCACTGACCCACATTTTACTGTGCCAGGCGCATATCCAATTTTGTTCAATGATCTGTTTTCTCCGTGAAAATAAACACCTTCCAGGCTGTAACCCAGCAATAACAGTTTCAGTGTCATTCGGAAAAAGAAATTACATTTCCAGTAAAAACAAAAAGGTTGGCAGATAACAGAGATTAACAAGCTTTGACACCTCTCAACTTTATTGAGATTTCGTTGTCGATGAAATGATTACGCTTTGGAGGGTTAATAGGGCACGTAGATTTGGAATATCATTATTATAATATATAATCACGAGAGACAGATTTTCAAACTTTAAAAAAGTATAATTACTGAACATATTCATTTTGACCTGGGACGACTGCTTCAGGTATACGAGGTAAAAGGTGTATGGTTAAAATATAACTTATATTGACCATATTCTTTAGTTGTATATTTATATTATTTTATTATTACCTAATAATCATTTTACAACTATTATTTTTGTATAATAAAATGTCTAATATGACTTGTATTTAAGTTCATTTAGCATTTTATTAGAAATATCTTTATACTTCTGATAGATTTTTCTTTATACAGTGATATTGATAGAGAAATATTTGTGTAATCTAAAAGTGTTATGTAGCCATACTCATAGCCATATAATATTCATGAACCACACAAGTATTTCTTGGTGTTGATGACATGAATGCCGTTTAGTCAAAATTTCACGGAGTGATTTATGAACAGTCAAGATGGGCTACATGATTTTAGGGAAGAGAGGAAAAAAAATATGGCTCCATCCAAAAATGCATCTTACTTCCACTGATTATTTTTCATGAAATAATGATAGATAAATTCATCCTTTTTTAAATATTATACCGATTCACACCCTATTTTTCATTAGATGGAATCCATATCGCCATTCTATAGTAGATGAGAAATAAGTCAATATAGTATCCCAAGAAAGATATATTCACCAAATATTTCTCTTTTTCATGTTTCATTTTATATGAATATTTTTGTACCTTTTAGCATTTTGTTTCTTTTTATTATCTTATATTCTTCTTTTATACAAACAAAATGGAATAATATGTCCTATACCCTCACCCCCAAAAAAAAAAAGAGTGCTTAACAGGGAAAAGAAGAAAACCAATTTGGCTCGGTGTGTATTTGGTTCTATGTAAACTTAATTTTTATATGATCTTGATTTTGTTAAAATTTAGTTTAAAATGATTTTGAATTAAATTGATTTAAATATAGTATATGTGCATCTTAAAAATGATTCTAATAAACTTGGTGATCTAACTGCAAAAGCAACTCAATATTATTTCTAATGAGAACCAATTTTTTTTATTTTTATGGAATTTGCAAATTTATTCAAGACAAGCATCCAAAGCTAAAGGCTTCACAATTCAATTAGGAATTTCCCCGAGCCACACTTTAAACATATGATATTTTGCAAAGTGGCCTAGAAAATCAGCTATCCTATTGCATTCTCTTGGAACGTATTGAATTTTAAATCTCTCAAATCTTAATTCCATTCCACTAATTTCATGAATAATGCTACCATTATAAAGAATAATCTAGTGCACTACTATCTAGACTCTCAATAACCAAGCTAGCATCCACTTCAAAAATAATGGACTTCAAACCCAACTCCAGGGCTAGCTTGATCCCCCTCTTTTGCAGTAAGTAGTTCAACCCTAAAGACTTTCCACTAGGCCCTATATTCTTCTAGCCTTCGCCACGACCACGATTCTGCTCTCATCTCTTATTACGGCTCATAGACTTGCTATTCCCTCATCAATGAAAATCGTAGCATCTATATTAACCTTGAGCATCGTTGGCGGAGGGTGCACCCATAAGCCACTGCTGCGGAGTCATGGGTAAGTGAAGTGAGCTTTATCCCTCAACTTAGCTTGTTTGTAGTTGTTTAATGTTTCTATGGCTTGCTTAGCTATTTGATTGGGTCCTTTCTTGACTTTCCATTCCATATTATCTTGTTCAATTGCCTTCCATACCTTTGCTATCTTCTCAATCTGATTCGAGGGCGAATTCTAAAACATTTCCGGCAAGAAAAATAGCCAACTCATTGTGTCAATTACGTTCCCAAGTCTTAGCTGAATATCACTTACCTGCAATGCCTGACTTCATAACAGATGCCAAATTGTCTTTGGTTGTATGTTTAATTTCCAAAGCTTCCCCATGTTTTTAAGTTGTTTTAGATTTTGTAAACTTGAAGCACCCATGTCCTCTCCAAACTTTTTAAAGTCATAATTCTGTTTCAAATTTATTCAATTCAAGTATCTAAAGCCAAAGGCTCCAAAATACAATCAGGAATTCCCCTAGCCACACTTTTAACACATGATGAACAATGAACAAACTTAATTTTATAATTACAAATTCTTATTTGAAGTACTCAAGTGCAAAACTAAACACAATACAAATCGTGAGACCCACGACTATAACCATATCCCTTATGGTGAGAATAAGACTCCATTAAGCTAAGAGACACATATAAGTGTTGAATGTAATATTGATTAAACATAGATTTACACTGTTATAAAAATAATACGTTAGTTTGATATTTACATAACTAAAGTACATATTTATTTAAATTGTGATTACCATGTTGATTTTGGTGTTTTAATAACTATGTTCGAATAATAAAATTATTAAGCTAAAGAAAAATAACATTCTTTCATTATTTTTATCTCATTTTTTTTAAAATAATATATTTACATATTAATATATTTTTGTTTTTATTTATTTTTAAAATAAGTATGGGCGAAAAAATATCATGAAAAATAGTTCGAGGAAATCATTTTCTGAAAAATTAAAAAAAATCTTTCACAATTTTGGTTGGGCAACTTCTTTTTACTTTGTTTCCACTTTCCATCGCTTGTGTTGTGTTGTCCTGATTTAGGCTTTTTACCGGAGATGAAATGGGATGATGGCTTGGGCATGCTAATATGCTAATTAAATTCAATGACTTTGATATTTATTTACAAACAATTTCACATTGTTTTCATACTTTGCTTATTGGAAAAAAGGAAAGGTAAATTATGGATTGAAGTGTGTATTTTTTATCTTATTATTTTCCCTATTTTTAGGTATTATTTGAGGAAATGACACTAAAAAAAGGTTATTTAACGGTCTTAGTTTTTAAAAAATTAAAAGATAAAGTTATGCTTTAGCATATTAAAAAAGAAATAATTATGATAGACAAAAAAATGTTAAAAAAAAAGGATCAAATTGATATAAAATACAAGACTTAAGGAACTCAAAATCTAGATTTAATTATGATACACGTTTATTAAAATGTTCTAATTTAATTTTTAATATCTAATTAACTTCTTTTATTAATCTCACACTATTTTTTTTTTATTTATGGTGTGTTTAGGATTGTGTAAAGGATAAATTTGAAAAATTAATAATAATTAATTGATATATAAAGATGACAAATAAAATGAATCCCAAATTTTAACTTAAAGTGATAGATAAAATAGGCAGAGGTAATATAAAGAAAAATAATTAAAACAATGCTTATTAAAAGATTACCAAAGTATTAAAAAAAAATGACTGAAGATAACTTTTTTTGAAAGGAAAGTAACTAATTTATTCAACTACAATATTGCAAGCCAACAACTCAAGAATACAATCCGATTAAGCCACAATTTTGATCCGAGTCTTTAATACATTGGCTAGAGTATCACGGTATCACCTACCTTATTACATGGTCTAGGGGCTAAATTTTTAAATTTTTAATGCACTAAATGTATTAAAAATTTGTATTTTTTCAATTATCTAACCAATATTTTTTTTTAAACAGATACAATGGATGAAAAAACCAAAACAACAAAGGACAAATCAAAACTGATTCTTAATGGAAAAAGTGCTGCTTAAGGCATCAACGAAAACGAGCTGGTCCACACTCCATAGGTGAAGGATTCGTTAGTCCACCCCCACTTATGGATTAACGTTAGTCTTCCCATGCTTATACACGCTTAACCATTGGATCATGTTTTTTAAAAATCAAACGGACAATATTTGACCTATCTTTTTTCACTAATAAAATGAAGTTTCAGTGCTTTTATTGTTTTTTTTTGCAAATCAGTCCCTAACAATTTTGAGACCAGAAACGAGGTAGCTACACCAGGGTAGTTTCGACGACTTGTTGGCGTGGAGATGGAACCTAAGCTGAGGCAGTGTAGATCTTATAACGGTATAGATCTAACCAATGAAGGAATGAGAAGAGTACAAGTAGTAGATGATGGTGCATTTGAGAAGTGATGGCATTGCAAACCCTAGTCTTGAAACAAAGATTGGTAGTATAGTGCACGTTAAAAAATGTGAAGCTAAGTGGGATGTAAGAGTGGTTTTATTGGGAAAATGTTTTGTTTGAAGCATTTTTTGATGTTTCAATTGTTTGTTATGAATGTTCTGTGGCATCTGTGAATGGTTACATATGTACCTGTCGAAGATATGGAAATGGATTCCCCTATCCCCTGTTTTCTATGAATAATGCAATAATGTGCTTGGAATAATTGATAGATAACAGAGCAGCAGTTGATTTGGCTTCATCAAGAATGTGAGCAAATTGTGAATCATTGGGACATTAAGAGTGGGAACCATTTCAACTATGGGGTGGTGGTGCTTGAGGTGGTGTGTAGGAAGAGGGTGATTGAGAATAAAGGGCATACGGTGATGAATTTGGTTAATTGGGTTATGTTTTTGCTATTGGGGTTGAGCAGAATGTCAACAATGAAGATTGTCAATAATGAAGTTGCACCCATTGTTGTTCCAAAAGTGAAGCCAAGCCTCACTTTGTCAACTAACATGCCCCTCACAATTGATGAGATTGACTCATTAAGTTACTCAACTTAAATTCAATTTGATTCTTTTATTGTTTAATTTTTTTTTTTCAAGGTTTGTTGTGTAATGTTGATGGTATGTAGGCTGAGATGGAGAAAATAATGTCATGGACTCATGGTTCATTGGCTAGAGTTTTTTAGGTAATCCATAGAGCTTCAATCATCAAAAACATTAGGTTGGAAAAACTTTAGCATCATTGAGAATATATCCTTGTTTTTCATCTCACTGAACAAATAATAAGAATTCAAATAGAACATCAAATACGGGACCACACACTAATTACAATTTGTTCTGCAGAATCTATTATATGATGAGAAAATGGTGGTGTTGTCTAGTTTTTCGTATTTACTTAGTATGCATTTAAAAAATATAGCACTTGCAAATGAACTCAAGTAGCTATTCTTTCCACTAAATGAGACAAGAATAATTTCTCTGATAAAAATTGGACACAGTTTCTTCTGATATATATTTCAATATCTTTCTCCAAGATTTTATAAGGATAAATGTCAAATTTCCAAATAAGTACTTAGTACAATATACAATATACAATGAACTTAAAATTTGATATTGTCATATTGAATATGAGATATCTCCATGATGAAATAAATTAGGTCCAATTCTATAATTGACAATACCTTCCCAGTTCATT
This sequence comes from Pterocarpus macrocarpus, assembly GCA_031439585.1. Classification (NCBI taxonomy): domain Eukaryota; kingdom Viridiplantae; phylum Streptophyta; class Magnoliopsida; order Fabales; family Fabaceae; genus Pterocarpus; species Pterocarpus macrocarpus. The sequence continues at coordinate 12,079,477 of CM062519.1, forward strand.
TTCACACCTTACAAGTTTATTTTGGCAAGTTTTTCTTTTACAAGAACTTGCAATGACCCTAGCATTGAGTGTAAAGGTACTTATAGCATATAGATGTTCATTGGTCAAGTATTAGGCTATATCAATTCATAAATTTTTCCCATAATTGTTTAGTCAAGGTTTGAGATTAACTACAAACTTCTTACTATACATACTTTTCATTGCAGGCCAGGTGCCCTTTCCCATGATTATTGCCCTTTTTTTTCTAGAAGAAAGTACTATGATTAAAGCTTTATAAGTCTTCTTTCATGCGGAATTAATGTGTCACAACATTGTCTTTATTATCTATTTCCAAATAAAGTTTCCAACTGCATTTTTTGTCTTTTTCTAGAGTATGTGTTTGATTATCACACATGCTTATGTGTTATGATAGACACTTGTAATATTAAAAGAAAATTCTTGTGTCCAACAGCAGTTGTTATTATCAGAATTCTGATATGGTTGAAGGAGAAAGTGCTTGAAGCTCAGAGTGAGCTAGAGAACGAGAGAAGGAAGAGGAAGCAACAAAATGAATTTCTTTATGTGAATATTTTCTAATACAAAATTGTTTATATACAAGCTGCTAATAACAGGTTAGTACTAACTAATCAAAGATAGTACGAACTAATCAAAGATAAACAAAAATTAACTCTAACTAATTATGTAATGAACCAAAAATCTGTGACATAAATAGCATTTGATACAAGTAAAAGACTTGACTGAACTAAGTAAGCTGAACAATTATCTCTTGCCTATTTCATCACAAAGTTTAAGGAGGACTAGGCCGAAAACAAGGTATAAATGTTGGTTAATAAAATTTTAATCAAATATTCTTCACTTAGTTAAATCTCTTTTTTCATGAAGATCATATTACTAGTTTTATAAACCTTCACACAATCAAATGGCTAACTTGTGGTTCATTTTCAAGATTCTATCTCTTTGCATTACATAGTTGCTTGGTGAAGATGTTGACATCTTATTATAATATATGGATTAAGAATAAGAATTTAGTTTGTGAATAACAGTGTAAGTTTATATGTCAGTAAGAACTAGCAATGAAGGAACAGCAAAATTGCTTCTTGGCTTATAGAATTTTAAATGTGGTCTAAGAAGTAAGAACAAGTGTGCTTGCATGTATATTTGGTTCAAGCCAAAGGTTGTTTGTCCACTCATTTTTAAAACGCTAGATTGGAACGAATGCTACCCATATGCTATCCATATGACATTCACATTGTTCAGTTGCAGTTCAATTTGAATTATTTGCAGATCGAGAACCCTCTATGAGCAACCTCAACAAAAGGCTATGTTCAATCCTCTCTGCACTTCTATGTCCATGAAACCTCTCTATGCAGATCGAAATGCCTAGTGCAAGGCCACTACGACCACCACCGACATTATTACATAGCCCTAATCCTTAATCGATTTGTCAGCACAAGACAAAGATGCCTCCACCAGATTTGCTCTAATAGAAATGGGAAAAATCAGATTGGGGCTCTACTTGCAAAGAAAATACACGAGGCCCTGTCTTGTAAACATGCGGAGGATGTATTTTGTTATTTCCAAAGGGGGACTAGTGTTAGTCCACAACATGGGCTGGACTATCGAATCACGTCCCACTCCATATCGGCCGCAGTCGAACAAGGGTCTACCAGGGCAAAGAAACCATCGCACCCCTCTCGATATCGATCAATGATAGTAGTATTTTCGTAAATTCAATGCAAAGAACTAGATTGAGCGTCCCACTATACTAGGTTCTATAGGTATCGATTAATGGAGTTATATCATTTATTCACGAACTTAAATTGCATTAAACAAATTTGTACTCTGAAATTAATGAACTTTTTAAATTATTTTCATGTGTTGTTTGGATTTTGGTTAAGGCCACTTTCGTATATGCACAGGTAGTAGCAGGATCCTACCATCATCTGCGTATGTAGTCATTTATTATAAATAGGATACGAAGTCCGTAATTATGATCATAATATATTATTAAATGATTTTATGAAAATCACGTATTAAACTAGTTTTTAAAGGAAAAATTTCTTGAATGGTTACTAACAAGCATCACATGAAAAACTAATAATGTAAAGAAGTAAAATATTAAATTACTAAATGCTATCATACTATCGTACTATCGTTTAGGGTTATTTGCAGTTTATTCTACATCGATTTTTAGTTAAAAAAGGATTTGGTATAATAATAAAGGTATACTATGATTTTAGGGAGGATTTTGATGCAATTTTTGAAAAGAATATTAATTGAGAGGATAAGTTTAATTATGCCTAAAAGAGATTAATTAATTTTCTTTCCTAATAATATAAAGAGGGATATCATTGAGAAACCAAAAAATAATATAGTTTATATTGCTTTAAATTAAATCGTTTTACTTGAGATTTTGAATATGATCTAATTCAAATAATTTTTTATTAGTTTGGATTGAATCAATTTTATCAGTTTTTAACTAAAAAAGTTAAGCTTAAATACTATAAATTGAAAGTAAATTAATTCATTAAAAAAATAAGAGAGTAACATATTTATTATGTATAAAATAAATTTTATTTAAAAATATCACATAACTAGAAAGTATGTGATAAATTAAAGGTATTATGATTAAAATTATAAATTTAGTCAAAAATATTTATCAGTTTATATTGGATTTTTTTAAATTTAAGATCAAAATTTGACCAATCTAATTAATTTGTTAAAAATAAGAATCAAATTTGACAAATGCTAGATAGGTAGAACGTATACTGAGACCAAGTCACTTGCTCGTAAGGAAAGTATAACAAAGCCTGGCAAAATTTCTCATTTATGCACACAATCCTTTAGTCTACCCGTGACTAAATTATCAACTTTCTTGGCTGCGCACAAGTAGATCATCTTTAATTCTTTATTTATATCATGTAGAATACTCTATTAATCACATATAGGATAACCCATCCACAGATTGTGCTTAATAAATGGTAGAAATTTCTTTACAAAAAATTATATGAGTAGAGACTGATTTTTTTTTTTTGTAAGGACTAAATTTAAAATCAATGACAACTATGGAATCAAAATTATATATCTTAACCTATAGTAATTCTCCAAATATAATGTAGTCTACATAATTATTTGAAATATATATATATATATATATATATATATATATATATATATATATATATATATATATATATATATATATATATAGTTTAATTGGTATCTTATTTGATAATATAAAATTGTTTCTGTTTTACATCACAACCAATAGAAATAAGGAAAAGTGAGAAATTATAGTGGGTCTCTCATTATAATGGGTAGTTATTTATGTGAGTTAGTACTTTCCACTATTTCTATTGGTTGATAATATAAAACTATTTTACATTATCAGTGTATTTAAATTAAATATATATATATATGTATATATATATATATATATATATATATATATATATATGTATATATTCACTTAAAAGTAAAAAATTGTGCTTCTCAATCTCAAGACACTTTTTGCATCGGTCAAACATAATTTTGACCATTTTCACTGACAAAACAAACGAGCTTTCAATCGCAATCGGGTTAGTTAGTTTAAATTGACAAAAGAAATTTACCGTTAATTTAACCCAATTCCACTAAACTCGCGACCACTTTTGCAGAAAGTAATACATCTTTTATAATATATATATATATATAAAACCAAACAACCACTGAGTTTGTTCGGACACAGTCACTAGTTGATTTTTTTCCTATTTTCTTAATAAATAGGATAAGTTATCGGCCTAAACCAAACCTGTAAGTTTGATGTGTTTTTTTGGGTAGACATAGTGCCTGATTGGATTGCAATTTGCATCTATTAAAAGGTTATTTAGGAGAAGAAAAATGACTTTATATAATAAATAGTAGTATTTAATTTAACTTCTTTTAAAAGGCTTTCTTTCAAAAGACTTTTTGGAAGAAGTATTTTTGAAGTTATTTTTTATTTTAGAAAAAGACCTTTTGAAAAGGAATCTTACTATTACTCTCACATCAACAATCAAAAGTAATTTTATTTTATTCTATCCAAACAAAACTTATTCTCCTAAACTTACTTTTGACATATTCAAATCAAACAAAAATTATTTTTTTAAAAGTAATTCTTCTAAAATGTCTTATTTTAAAATACCTTCTTTCAAAAAATCTTCTCCAAAAAATTATACCAAACAGACCCATAGTTTAACGAGTGTTCGAAGAAGAAAAACACTTTTTGGACATGATATATATATATATATATATTGATGTGAGCATAAATAAACACTAGATTATGCGTATTAAAATAAGATAATATGTTATATATTTATGTGAAAAGAAAAATTATATTTTTGTGTCTTCATATAACATCCAAATAATAAAACTTGCTTGCAGATAGTCTACTTTGTATATCTTTTGTTTTATTTTATGGGTTTAATTGAAATGCATTAATAATATAAATTTTTTTTATATTATTATCTAATCAAAATATTCTATTTATATAATCATTCAAGTAGTAAGTGATTATATTAAAGACTTTTGCTGATGTGATAATATATGATTAGATGCCTGTATAAAAATTTTTACACTGATAATATATTTAAATTAAATTTTTATTTTATTTATTTATTTATTTGAGAAAAATGATGATATGATAATAACGGTTAAAAGTGGGTGCATTCTGCCGCGTTTTCTGTGTCGGTGGACCAAAACAGTGACGTGTCGGCCCGTCATACAGTGGTATCGTGCTGCATGTCACAGTCGCAGGGCTTTTCTATATTGTTTTTGGTTGGAGTTGAGCTGAGCTTGAGGATTGTAGCCATACCAATACCAATATCCATGCCATAGGCGTTTGTCTGATAGTGCGGTTTTGTGAGCAGTCAGTGCTGCAAACACGGAATTGAACATTTGGCCATTTGGGCTCCGCAGGTGTCACGGGACTCCGATTGTGTTTTCCTTGTGGAAATTGCTTTGTTCAATACTTTTTTGTACATTTTTAATAAAAAAAAATAGTTTTTTGTACACTTTAATTAAATAAGTCAATGATAAATTAATTAATAATTAATAACACGCATCCATTAATCATACGCATCATTATTAAATTATAAAATTATTTGTAGCATAAAAAAATATAATTATTTAATATATTAATATTTGATTGATTTAATTAGTTTGACAATTACTCATCTTAAAGTAAGATTTTATATTTATATATTGTAAATGAAAAGAATTAATGCTAAAAGAGTTAAAGTCTATTATATTTCAGAGACTAGTGGTCTAAAATAAAAAAAAATTATTATTTATCCTGTATAATTTTGTGTAAATAGTGCTTATATATTAAAAAAATAAAACATTCGTCGTCTGAAGAAATAATTTATATGCATTATTATTCGGTAATTAATTCATCTTTAATTGGTGCATAAAAGGTCCGGCAAATTGAGTGCACAAATAAAGACATAAAAAAGGAAGTTGCTATAGTTTCTATGAAAATATGTTCCTAAAAACGAATTGTTAAATATTTGTTCATTTATTGAGTTTTTAAATTTATTGCCTCTAATAAAGAATATTTGTGGAAATTTAAAATATTATTATAATATAATAAGAAATAAATAAATAATTAATCGTTTATCTTAAATATCCAACCCTAAAAAAGTAAAAATTCCAAAAGCAATACCCATTAGAACTATTACAGAATTGTTCACATAAGCCAATAATCTCTTCTCTCGTTGTAGTACACGGGATGTATATACTGTGAAAAGACCTCAATTTTGGGTGAAAAATAACTTAAGGGTATTAATTTTTTAAAGTTTCAATTAAAAACCTCAATATAATTAATTCAATATTTAGTATCTAGTTGGCACCAAAAAAATAAAATATAAGCATTAGAAAATGCTAATTAAGCATAATAACATGTCAACTATTTTTATGTTTTATTTTTAATTAGCTTAAAAATTTAAACTTGACATTTTTTTCCATTTACATCTTTGTTGACTATTTCATGAGAATTTTGATCTATTTTTTTTAAGTTGATTTTTTTTGGTGCAGTTTTTAAGTTGCTTTCTATTTATTTATATGTAAAAAAAAAATAGATTTATTTTGAAAAAATATATTACATTGTTTAAATTGTAAATTTTTTTCAATTTATCTTTACTATATGATAATAATTTTGTTTGTAATGATATTTTTCTCATTGAAAAGCTTAAATAAAATTATCTTCAATTTTTTGAAATTAACTTTTTAAAATATATCTCTCATTTTAGGTTATTTTTAAAAAGAAAGAAAAATATAGCTTGCAAAAGTAGATGATGGTCAAAGGTAAATACTAAAGTAAGCAATACAATGAAGTGAGTAAATATTAATTGGTACATGATATAGAAAGGCTTACCAATTTCATAAAGTATTGATATCTCAATAAGGAATAACTATGCAACTCAATTTGAAAAATAAAACAATTTTCATAAGTTGTAAAAGTAAATTCGAGACATATCAAATCACTATAGAATAAATATATTTAGGCATATGACTCAAAATTTAGATGAAAATAGTATAATTTGGAGGGAAAAAAATTAATTTTGGTGCCAAAATAATTATCTCATTAATTTAATTTGATGACATGCCATTGCATAATTTGCATAATATATATATTAATAACATATAATTATAATTTGCCACATAAGATTTTTCCGATCATCCGAAAATAACTTTGAGGTCTTGATTGACAAATAAAAAATGTTTAGATCCTAAATTGATTAGAGTATAAAAATTAAGGTCCTTAAAATATAATGCACTGTATACTATTAGAACTACTATTGTGCTATAGTGTATTAAGACATAATCAAATAAAAAAGGGTATTAAGACATAAAAATAAAAAAATAAAAAACAACATAGATATCCCAATGACTATAGTGCATATTTGGTTGAACGTTTGCTACCATCAAAATTAATTCTATGATCTTAGAACTGATTTTAGTACTTTTACATCTTGTTTGGTTTTAATTCTATCTAATGCTAAATTCAATTCTAGCCTTCCAAATTCAATTCTGTTTAAAGTGATAAATTATCACTTATGGGTTTTTACCCTTTAAATTTTTATTAAAATCACTTTTCAAATTAAATTATTAAATATAAACTATTTTATTTTAAAATTAATTTTAACTAAATTAATTTTAATATAAATAATTTTATTCAAAATCAATTCTGTACATGTAAAACTAAATACATGCTATATAAGATTTGTTTTGTGAGAATAATTTTTGGCAACCACGTATTATTTTGTGGTAAATTATAAAAGGCTCATTTTTAAATATGAATATTAAATATTTATCTTCTTTTTACTTATTATATGTAGTTATTTTATTTTAATTATTTAATTGATACTGAATTTCGAATTCCATAGATACTGAGTTTTAAATTTAAAATTAGACTTTGCACTAATAAATATCAATGTATGGATCTCGGGTTTCGAGTTCAGAATTGTGTCTTATATTGACAAAAATATACAGATACCGAGTTCCAAGTTCCAAGTTAAACATTGATAACAGGTTACTTGATGTTAATTTGATAATCTACAATATTCTAATATCATGTATTAATATATTAAATTTATTCTATTATTCTTTATTATTAAATTTATAAATAATTTTAAATCAATAATTTATTTTTAAATAAATATTTAATATTCATATTCTATTACTACCCTTTCTAGGCGGTACGGTTCTTTGTCTTGTTTGAAATTTGTCTCCATCTTGCCATAAAGAATCAGGTGGCTCAGTACTAGCATCAATAGTGCAACTATCTCGCCACGCTCTTCCCGAAATTTGCGTGTTCCAAATTAACATGCAAATTTCAGCATTTGCTTGTATTCCACTTCTCACGTATATTCTGCTAAATTTAATGAAATATTAGCATCATCTCACATTTACCTTTCACGATAAGCTTGTTTATAACAAATTATCGCTTTCTTTTTCTTTCCCAAAGAACAATTATAGTTTTAGAACAGGCAAATTATATATTTTTTTTTCAAAAAAACAGTTTTAGTGTCATCCATGTGCTGCGTTAGTTTCCTTGATTTCGAAGCTTCAAGCATTACAACTGTGCCCTTCAAAATTAATTTGCTAAATTTCAGACAAAAGAGATATTTCCAAATTTAAATTGAGCAGTCAATAGTGTTCTATTTTTCATGGGGTCATAGATGCAGTTGAATTTTTATCCAGTACTAATTAAAAATATAATAAAAGCCCCACCTATCCAGGCAGAAACAGCGGATCCAAAGACCATATCTGCATAGTATTCATCTCAAACCGGTCTGAAGCGACCCCACCTCAGAATATTGCAACCGCTCCAAATCTTATTGTCTATTATTGGCATTTGGCAACCAACCCTATGCATTTCCTTTTAGATATACATTCTTCTCAGAGCTTGTCTGTGGACTGTGGAAGCACCACTTCACCATAAAACACCGTACTGCAGCAGGGTTGCAAGACTTCTGCCTAAATCTGTACACTCCATTGATTGTAATCCATTTTGCATTATGCTTAGTGTCCAAACTCTAAAGTATACCCACAAGATCTGCTGTTGTGGGGTACTTGCTTTGCTGACATTACAATAGGATTCCTCTCCCTTTTAAATTTTCTTTCTGCTTTATATATATATATATTTTTTTTTTTTTGATAGTGTAACATTTGTTAAATCCCTGGGCCCGAATGCCTTGTCACTCGAGTTTTTTTTTTTTTTTCTAATTATTTATTTATTGATATTATAGGAGCATCTATATTCGCTGTCTCGTTTACTTTTGGAAGAATATGTAAGATTTGAGTATTTAAACTGAAATATCATTTTCTTGACCAATCTTGAGACTCCTAACACTTACAAGATAGCAATCTTGAAAGAATATGACCACAGAACAAGTTCAACAGTCAAAGAATCAAACTTCTTCCACCTAATTTTGGATGGAACTTCACCAAAGATACCATAAAGTAACATCAAGGGTGCATAATAATGACTGGCTTGATTATGTGTGGGTTGTCCACCTGTCCTGGTAATTAGTTAAATTTCAGACCTCCTTATGCTTAATCATTGTCAAACTTTTGGAGATCTGCGATTAATAATTGCAGCTATTTGAAAATTACCCAAGTGGGCGTATTTTATTTGAACATAGGAGCATTGATACAAACAGTCCACAAATGCCACAAGCTAGGTGGATCTTGATCCCTAATTTGACTCCAATGTGCCTCTGAATTGATAATTTCGCTGAAATCAATAGTCATAATGGCGAAAGAATTAATTGGAGAATGGAAGCCAATATAAAAAATGGACCTCGCTGCCATATATATATAGGTAAGAAGGTCAAAACATTTCATGTGAGGTCGGCGCTTCGGCCTCTTGGATTTTCTTCATCAATGTTTGACTAGTGTCCGTAGCCTTGTCGTAGATCTTGCTATCTCACCCTGTAGTTGTAGGGTATAATATACTCGGGTCCCATTCTTTAAACATAAAATAGGACACTCGAAAAAAAGAAATAATAGAAATAGAAAAACTGAATTTCACAATGACGTATATTTATTAATATCGGTGTTACAAATCATAATATTCTGGCAATAATGTCTAACAAATGAATTTAAAATTCTCAATTTAACATCAGAAATTAGGTATTTTTTTTTTAAACGGAGTTCACATAGATCTATACTTGCCAATGTCTTTGTTACAAATCATAATATCCCCATAATGAAGGCTTGAATACATCGTCAAATAAGCAAAATTTGCTACATTAAGTTGCTTGGGTTTAGTACAAAATAAACAATGATATATTCCTGCATTTTCTTGAATAGGTGTGGATAAAGAAATTAGGTTATAAAAGTTTATTGTAGTAGCCTAATAGATGCAATGACTTTATTTGATTCATGAAGTTGACTTCCCTAATTATGTTTGGCAAAGGAAAGAAATTGAAAAGAAAGAAAGTGAGAGAAAAGCAAATGAAAGGAAAGAAAATGAGCGAATTTTTATTTTTCACAAGTATGTTTGGATGAAAGGAAAATAAAAAGAAAGGAAATAGAAGAATAGGCATTTTCTCTTATTTATTTGTATGAAAAAGTGAAAGGAAAGAAAAAGATTAAGATGTCAAATAATAATTTTACCTTATATCATTATAAAAGATTACTCAAACTATAAATAGGGAGTTAGGTAAAAAATTAGTAGAAACATAAAAGTCAATATAATTTGGCCATAAATTTATCTATTAAAATTATATAAATAAATATAATAAAAATTGACCTTCTATTTTTATATAAAGACATTCAGGTTTATATCCACTTTATCTATTATAACTCTTATTTCTTTATTTTTATTTTAATATTACTAAAACAGCTTAATTAAAAGTTGTACTAAACTATTGTCATTTCTATATATTTAATTTATATTTAATAATTATATTAATTAATATCAAATATAAAAGTTAATTATATGGGTAATATTGAAAATATTGATTTTAAATCCATTTTTCTTCCCCTTTTCATCCACCTTTGGTAGGAAACAAATATAGTGGACCCCATATATACTTTTACATTATTTACTCTTTCCTCTCAATTTTTCTTCCACATTCAAATAAGAGAAATTAACTTACTTCAGCCTCTAATTTATTTAAATTAGCTTTTAAAAAAAATTATGAAATTAAAATTTTTATATGACTGAAAAAGGTAAAAATAGATTTTTTTTTATGAGTTATTCTTTTCGATGTCTGCTAAAATGTTAAAAATAGATTTTTTTAAAGATTTTAATTATATTTAAAAATTTATCCAAATATATTAAAAATAATTATTGTAGCAAAAAAATGATTTTTTTTTTGCCAAAAAAATCTTACCCATTTGCACCCTATATTTTTCACATGTAATGCCTTATCAACCACTAATCATCTTTGGGCGCAACTTTTCAGTTGATATGCTTAGACGTTACAACTTATTTTTCTTTTTATGTGAGTTACAATTGATTTTTCTTTTCCAATACTAATAATGTACTAATGTCAACGCCATTATTGTTAACTATACTGAACCGTAGAAAAAATAAATTGTAATGTGAAAAATTCAACGTGCACTTTAAAACTGCGAGCCTAACTTCTTGACATTCTGTTCGATATTTGGGTGAGCAACTCTCCTACGTGTATGTGTGTGTGTGTGGAACTTGCCCAGCATGTGCAGCTACGGACCTTTTTCATCTATGTACTTTTCTATCTTCAGGATGAGATAATGTTTCTATTGCCTACCCAAAAAGAAGAAAAAAAAAGAAGAAGAAGCTGATAATGTTTCTCTTGCTCTCTTAAAATTTTCTCTGCATTCTCTTCTCTTAAGAGGGTGCTTGCGCAGAATCCCTATCTTACCTTGCCGACATCATGCAGTGACTTGTTTTGTTCTTAACAAGACCTTTAATCCCGACAAAAATGCAATAATTGTAGACCTGAAGTTTGGATTGGAAGTATTGGCCTATCCACTGACGGGTGGGTACTTGACTTGTTATTCTCAACCTTTCAGCTATGTAGGGAATTGTATAACTCGAACCATTGGTTGATGTAATAATTCATTATGACCTTATCGTGGTAGCCACTAACAATGGCGAAATCTAGTCTTTTCGAAAAGCATGTTTTTGAAGCGAGTAGCACATACATTTAACTCTTTCTCAATCTCAACCCGGAAAACATTGAAACATACGTGGATGAGGTTCAATGTAACTATGCAACGTTGTAAGCAAAAAATTTAGGTATCATAATCGGGCCAAAGCGATAGTTGCCCTTCGGCCCCGGTAAGTACTCCTTCGTTACACATTGATGCGTGATTGTTGTGTACCCCATGGTCTCTTATGTTGAAACTCAAACACTTTGCTTGATTTACCCCTGGACATGTGGATCAAATCCATTTAACTTTATACCCAAGATAAGACGCAGACGATCAGACCAAACTCCTTCAAGACCCAACCTACTTTCGCCACTCCCACCTAGTTATTTATTGTTTTGGCTGCCATTACTTCAACAAATGTCATCCATCAACAGTCTAGTGCTTTGTGAGAACGTCACTATAGGGGAGTTGCGTGTCTTCTTTCGACAAATTGATCATTGCACAATAAGCAACCAAGGCATGTCAACTTAGTTAGGGTACCAAATAGCATCAGGACCCCGCATGGCATGTGACGGGTTTATGGGATCACTACTTTCACTTGACTTGATGCTTTAGTGGAACTCTTAATCCAATTTTTAAATTTTTTTTTTCCCTAAATATTCTTGAGAGCAGTCATGTTAACTAACACCTCTCATTATGTGTCAACACCAACCCCCAATTAAGTCATTTAATCAAGTAACTAACTCAGTAAATTATGTCATAAAGTATTAATTAGCACTGTTAAACGGGAAATGTGACCGACAGAGAGAAAGCGAGTTACAAAGCTAGTGATTGCTGTGCTCGCCATCTCTGGATCAATGGCATGTTAATGCATGTGATGATCACATATTTAATGCATAAATTAAATCATGCATCCAGAGATGGGAATGAATGGGGGCTAGTTTCAGCCATATCAAGATATCATGACGGAAGAATGGGTATCATAAATGCAGGCTTTCATCAGCCAACATGGAGAGCCATATAACTTCAATAGCAGTATTCTCATGATCTGTATCTAGTACTCTTTTACTTTCGGTCCACAAAGACCCAGCGGGGACCGATACGTGCAACAGGAAGCAAAATCTCACTTCAAAAGTCTCAAGTATAACAGGCTAGTTGGAACGGGACACATACTGCTGGAATTGCTCAACCAGGCATGTAACATGAAATGATCATTGCACTTTGTACATGTTGATTTGATAAAATACCATTGGGTTTGTTGACCAAACAAAACGAAAGATACTCTTTGGGGGTGTTTGGTAGAAGGTTAGAAAACATATTTTTGGAAAATTAAAGAATATTCTTATGTTTGGTACAAATTTTAAAAAAATATTTTCGGAAATATTATATTTCTAAAATTGGTTTTGGGTAAGATTCATACAAAAATATTTTTATTTTATATACGGAATTATAATATTTTTATAGGATGAAAATATTTTTTATAGAAAGATCAAAATTATCCCTATTGCCATTCATTGCCGTCGTACCACTGTTGAATCACCAAGGGTATTTTTGAAAATAAATAAAATATTTTCAGAAATTCAATTCGTCTATCAAATGCTCTAAAAATATATGCTTGAAAAAGTTATTACTGAAAATAATATTTTTAAAAATAGAATTCTTGAGAATGAAAATTCAAATCTTCAATCAAACACTCCATTTGGGTTTAAGTGACAAATTCCCCTCCCCCTCTTTTTTTTTTCAGTCTCGACAGTAATGAAGATTACGAAATTGTATTCGTACTTTTCTCACAAATGTTGCAATTCTGAAATTAGTTTTGGGGTAAGATTCATACAAAAATATTCTTATCTTATATATAGAATTATAATATTTTTATGGGATAAAAGTATTTTTTATAGAAAGATCAAATTATTCCTATCATCATCTATTGCCATCGTACCACCGTTGAATCGCCAAAGATATTTTTGAAAATAAACAAAATATTTTTAAAAATTTAATCTGTTTACTAAATACTCTAAAAATGTATACTTGAAAAAATTATTACTAAAAATAATATTTTCGAAAATAAGAGTCTGAGAATGAAAATTCAAATCTCAAATCAAATGCTCCGTTTGGGTTTAAGTGACAAATTCCCCTCCCCTCTTTTTTCTTCCTGATAGTGATGAAGATTACGAAATTGTATTCGTAATTTTCTCACGAATGATTATACTTGCAGAGCTCTGTACAAATCACGCCACTCCGTCCCTTATATTGAAGACAAAATTTATTACATCATTAAAAATATAGGCAACTATAGCTCTCTGCAGACAGACAATTAAAACCAAAACAATGGGGTGAGAGAGGCTCGAACTCTCGACCTCAGGATAACTCAGAAGCTATGAGACCTACGCGCTAGCCAACTGCGCCACCACCCCATGACGGTAGTAACAGTAAAATATTTTTATATTAAAAATTTCATTTGCTGAAAATTAAATCTCAAAATAATAATAAATATTCCTGGGATGGATATTCAGAAATCCTACCCAGAATCAAATTTGGCATGACTATCCCGAAGAAACAAGTGGGCCGAGATCATGGACTCATGGTGAGCTTAATTTTCCCTTGGCCTTAGCAGCTAGAGTAGAGTATGCTATCTTAGCCCAAGCACAAAGTGACACCCAATAAGACACAAACTAGAGGCCCTTACATCCGATTCAAAGCCCCCACTTGAATCTGAAACAGTTTTAGCCCAAAGTGAAATATCTGTTTTTGTTCAAGGCCCAAATAATTTCAGACCAAAAGATAAAGGCCCAAATAATATTTATGTTGCAGTGGCCCGCACTTGAATCTGTTACAGTTTCATCCAAAAAAGAAATATCTGTTGCTGTTCAAGGCCCAAAAATATTCAGACCATAAAACATCCTAGACGAAAACAAAAAAAAAAAAAAAATAGCGTATCTGTCCAAAAATTGAACATATACCATTAAATTATAAGTCATTTGTACATAGCTTTTGTAAAAATTATTTAGATATTTCGGGAATTATATATCAATAACAGAGTATTTTAGTTACATTATCAATAAAGTTGATGGTGAAGAATCATATAAATCATGTGTTAATAATTAGATATTTTAATTATCTTATTAGTTAATTTTGGTGAAAAAATTTCACATCTATTATTGATTACTTTACTAAATTCACAAATAAAATAACTGAAATTTTGATTATTAACACATAATTTTTCATGGACAAATTCACCAGTAGTATAACTAGAAATCTCATGTTATTGATGTATAATTCCTCATGTGATCAAATGTTGCTTGCAAAAGTTACTTACAAAAATAAATAAATAAAAATAAAATTTGCCGTTGGGTAATGTTTTCTGGAAGGGGAACTATCTACACAATTGCTTCAAATGAAAAATAAGTCAAACATAAGAGGTAGACGCCCATTGTAGACTATGTCTTGTTTGGATTAGGTTCTGATAGTAGGAAAACTACAGGAGAAGGAAAATGATTTTGTATAGTAAAATGAGGTGTTTGGTTTAACTTTTTTTAAAATGCCTTCTTCCGAAAGGTCTTTTGGAAAAAGTATCTTTGAGGTTACTTTTCATTTTAAAAAAAGACCTTTTGAAAAGGAATCTTACTATTACTCTCATATCAATAACCAAAAGTAATTCTACTTTATCCTATCCAAACAAAACTCATTCTTCTAAAAGGCCTTTTGACATATTCAAACCAAACAAAAATCATTCTTTTAAAAGATCTTCTTTCAAAAGACCTTCTCCCAAAAGTTAAACCAAACGGAACCTATTTCAAACAATTACATGAAATTCATAGTGTTATTTTTCCCCCCTTTTTAGTACACTCTGTGCAAGTATTTTACTCTCTTCTTTTTTCGCTTTGCCAGGAAAGTGTGAATATCATTCAACTGGATTATAAGCCAGTACACCCCGAAGAGATAAACTGTAATATTTTAGAAAAGCATCCTCAATCCAATAGCTACTAGAAGGAAAAGTGCATGCAGAACGAAAAAGCTTGTGAGCTACTTTTACGCCTGTCCTCTTCTCGCGATGAAATAAGCAAGTTCTAAACTCCATCGCCAAATGCTTCCAATCTTGAAGGATCATCCCCACATAGAAACAGGACTCCAAAGGTTTCTGTCGAGATGAGAGGCAAGTTATGGAGTCCATCTTCACTACAACATCATGTGAGAAGAGTTCCTTAGCCAACACGAACCCATAACTGATCACCATTGCCTCTGTCAGAGTCACTTCCAACTTCCCCGGAAGCTGTCATGATGCTGCCGCTATGATAACATCCTCTTCATACCTAATAATAGCTCTCAATCCACTCTTTTTTCTCTTTAATTATTCTAGCTCTTGTCCGAAAAACTAGAATCAGGAAAACCATAATTTACAATAAGGCAAAAAAAAAAAAACATCATAGTCAGTGGTGCTTTGAAACCTTAAATTAACAAACATAAGGGTTAATCAAATTTTTTAGTCCTTC
Source organism: Pterocarpus macrocarpus (assembly GCA_031439585.1). Lineage (NCBI taxonomy): Eukaryota > Viridiplantae > Streptophyta > Magnoliopsida > Fabales > Fabaceae > Pterocarpus > Pterocarpus macrocarpus. The sequence continues at coordinate 12,095,574 of CM062519.1, forward strand.
AATTTTGCTCAACAAAACAATTAATTCTTTAGTTGCAATCAGAGTAATACTGGTCCTTCTCTACCATGATAATTGATTTGAAACTAGATCAACTCTGATCAAGAAGTATATACGGAAGTACCTGCATATTATTTATCTTCTCTGATTTTGGGGACTAGAAGGATACTATAAGACCTCTTGTGAACAACTACAAAGTACTCTGACTTCCTTGGAGAGCGATCATGGGCTTATGAGCTGGTAAAGAGGAAATTGTCTAGAATAGTTTTATAAACCGCGCAGTATAGATTCCACAGCTTCATCTTAGATATTTGACAATCTTAGAGAGGGTAAATTTTTATGGATCTGGATTCTTTTATTTTACCCTCCTAGACAGAGCAGGAGCTTCGATGTGATTGAGAAAGATATAAAATGCTAATATATAAAAATGGTAGACCCCAACAGATGTAATGATGAGTTCCTGAATCATAAAATTTATGTCTCTTTTCGTAACAGCAGCTGAGCCATTGAAGAGAAAAAGAGGATCCGTTCTTGGTCTTGTCAGTTGATTGTTATTGGGTAAAATATGAGGCTCGGGTGCACAATCAAATGGATTGGATTTGCTAGTCTCTTCATTTGCTTTGTGTTGTTGGTATAGCACCGCTATGGAAGTCAAAACAAAAATGAGCATGCTTACGACTGTAATGCAGATTAGATTGTGCACCAAACTCCTTTGCAACAATAATTGCACTCTAATTTTATCAGCTGCATCTGTAATCATGGAAAAGACACCCTAAATTGCTTACTAAAGGAGCATCAATTTTCCACCTCAATGCTACTGATCCAAATAAAATTAGCTGTCCTCTGTCTAGCTGAATTGATAAACTGTTATATACTCCTAACAAACCTCAGTAACACCATCTTTATTACTTAGAACAATAAACATTAACTGAAAACATTAACTGAAAAAGTAAAGTATTAAATATTTGAAAATTTTAAATATATTTTCTTTTTTTTTTAAGAAAAAAATAAGTAATAGATTGTTTCGATGATTTATTAAGAGTATATACAGCAAACCACCCCCTTGTGTGCGGTAGGTCCTTTGGCAAGACATGGCAGGGGTTGCACGTAGACCACCAACAAAATAAAAGGAGTATACATTATTATTCAAACATAATTTTCATCACGTAATAAATTTGTTAACACACCCTGCCATCACCTAACCAACTTGCTGTTATGTTAGTTACTGAACTGATAAATTAAGTTAGGAAAGTGGTTAGAGCAGTTATTTTACTTTCCTCTTAGGAGTTGTACAACCGTGTATATAAACTCATGTATTCACTCATTCCTCAACTAATGAATTCATTTCACTCAATTTACGTTCTTGTTATGGTATCAGATTAACACCTTCTCTGCGCCTCTCTCTTGCGATTCTCTCTCTCGCGATTCCTCTTCTCCTTCCGCCATGGCCGAAGCTGTCACTGTTCCTACTCTACGCTTCACCATGGACGACGTGCAACATCCAAACAACACTCTCTACCTTCATCCGAACGAGAGCCCCTCCTTGACCTTAGTTTCCACTCCTCTCATGAAAACAAATTATCATGCTTGGAATCGATCGATGAAAATGAGTTTGTTAACAAAGAACAAACTCGGCTTCATTGATGGATCCATTGTCGAACTTGCCAAAGACGATCCTGTTCATCCTCACTGGGCTCGCTGCAATGTCATGGTGATCGCTTGGCTCGTGCGTTCCATGTCTCCTGAGATCGCACAGAGCATGCTTCTGATCGATAACGCTAGAACCATGTGGATTGAACTTCAAGAACGATTCTCTCAGACGGATCTCTTTCGCCTCTCAGACCTTCAAGAGGAAATCTTTCTTTTTCGGCAAGGTACACTTACTGTGACTAGTTACTTCACTGGATTAAAGATCTTGCTCGATGAATTGGATATCTTGAATCCTGTTCCTGTTTGCTCTTGTGATGCAATGAATGCTTGCATATGCCGAGCCCTGGCCAAGGTTCGTGATCAACCCAACATCAAGCACGTCATCCGTTTCCTAAAAGGCCTCAATGAACAATTTTCCGGAGTCTGCTCGCAAATCATGCTAATGTCCCCTCTCCCTGCACTAAATAGAGTCTTCTCCATGGTGGTACAGCAAGAACGCCAATTTGGCACTGAACACAATGCTGATACTTCTCGTACCATTCTTAGTGTCTCGGACTCAAGACATTCCTCACACAAGCAGCAAGGGAAGCCGGCATCTAAGAGCAAATGCACATTCTGTGGAAAGAATGGTCATACCATTGACGTGTGCTACAAGAAACACGGCTTCCTTCCTGGCTTCAAATTCAAGAATCCAGCGGCTGCTGCAAGGCACGCTCACATGGTGCAAACTGAATCCGCAGAACATGTTGAGGATTCCCAAGGCAATCAAGAATCCCGCTATGGTTTCACGGCTGAGCAATATCGAAGCCTCTTAGCTCTTCTGCCTTCATCCAGTCTGGCCTGCAATCCCTCCACACAAATTGCCCAAGCCAACATGAATCTTGCCAACCACACCTCCACTGAGAACGGTAACCTTTCTTCCTCCTTGTGGATTCTTGACATTGGTGCTACCGATCACATATCCACCACTCTCACACACTTCACTTCTTCCAAATTCATTAAACCTGTTCATGTTCATCTACCTAATGGTCATACACTTGTTGCTAATATTTCTGGCACAATTCACCTTTCTCATTCCCTTACACTAACTGATGTACTTTTCTTGCCTGATTTTCGATATAATCTCATCTCTATCTCCAAGTTGTGTCTAGTCCTTAATTGTCGTGTCTTGTTTCTTCACAATCTCTGCTTATTGCAGGATTCCAATGCCTCCAGGATGATTGGCACTGCTAAGGCTGAAGGTGGACTTTATGTTCTGCAAAATCCCCTTCCCCCCCATCCTATTGTAAAATTTCCTCAATCCCTTAGTCTTACACACAACACTGATTCAAATAAATGTAACCTCTGGCACTCACGACTTGGACACATGTCTCATGACAAAATGCAAGTTTTACATGTAAAATTTCCTTTCATTGATTGCAATAAATCTCCTGCTTGTGACATTTGTCATTTTTCCAAACAAAAGAAACTTCCATTTCCTGTAAGTTCATCACAATCTGCATGCATGTTTGACTTAATTCACGCCGATATTTGGGGCCCTGCCCCTGTGCCATCAATCCATGGCCATCGTTACTTTTTAACTATTGTAGATGACTTTTCACGTCACACTTGGATATTCCTCATGAAATCCAAATCTGAAACTTCATTACTAATACAACAATTTTTTACACTCATAGAGACACAATTCAGTTTTAAAATCAAGTCTATTCGCACTAACAATGGAACAGAATTCACTCTCAAAACCTTTTATACCTCCAAGGGCGTTCTCCACCAAACCTCCTGCGTGGAGACCCCCCAGCAAAATGCCATAGTTGAGTGTCGACACCAATCCCTTCTAAACACAGCTAGAGCACTCCTGTTCCAATCAAATTCACCTAAAAGTTTTTGGTCTTATGCTATGGCTCATGCCAATTTTTTACTCAACAGAACACCATGTTTGGCTCTCTCCAATGACACACCATATTTTCGGTTGTTTGGTCGAGATGCTGACATGTCCATGCTAAAAGTTTTTGGCTCACTTTGCTATGCCAATACCTTGGCTCAGGGACGCTCTAAACTCGATCCTCGAGCACGTAAATGCGCTTTCCTAGGTTTCCACACTGGCACCAAAGGTTATGTTTTGTTTGATTTGACCTCTCGCGCTTGTTTCATTTCACGACATGTGCATTTTTATGAGACAATTTTTCCATTTCATAGTGCTCAACATACCCTTGATATTCCTGCACATCCCTCCCTTCCAACTCATCCTACCAACTCCCATGACATTCCCCTTGACTATGCATCTATCTCCCACAATAATGAACAACCACCTCCCCAACCACCATCCCTTCCCCCACCTATGCGCCAATCCACTAGAACCCGTCGTTTACCTTCATATTTGCAGGATTATCACTTAAGTCTCTCTTCAGCCTCGGCAGCTCCACAATCTCCCAGTGAGCATTCGGGTTCCCTCACTGCTTACCCTCTCTCCAATTACATCTACTATGATAATCTCTCTTCTACTTACAAAAGTTTCATTTTCAACATTTCCTCTGTTATTGAGCCTTCTAGATACTCCCAAGCAGCAAAATTGGATTGTTGGCAGAAAGCTATGCAGGCCGAGATTGAAGCTTTGCAAAGAAACCATACGTGGGACTTGGTTAACTTACCACCAAACAAGACTCCCATCGGCTACAAGTGGGTATATCACATCAAATACAAGCCAGATGGATCCATTGATCGCTACAAAGCTCGGCTTGTCGCTAAGGGTTACACCCAAGTAGAAGGAGTTGATTTCATGCACACTTTCTCCCCTGTGGCAAAAATGACAACCCTGCGAGTCATTCTAGCTCTCGCCGCTGCTCAAGGTTGGCACTTACATCAACTTGACGTTGACAATGCTTTCCTCCATGGCTTTCTTGATGAAGAGGTTTACATGACTCTCCCCCAGGGGTTCCACTCTCCTAAGCCCAACCAAGTTTGCAAGCTCCGAAAATCACTGTATGGCCTCAAGCAAGCTAGCCGTCAGTGGTTTTCCACTCTTTCTACTGCTCTTCGATCTCTAGCCTATCATCAATGCTCTTCTGATCACTCGCTATTTGTCAAGAAGACTGACTCTTCCCTCACCATACTCCTGGTGTATGTTGATGACGTGCTTCTTGCTGGAAACAGCATTGCTGAATTTGATACTGTCAAGCAGTTTTTGCACTCCAAATTCAGAATCAAAGACATCGGTGAACTCAAGTTCTTTCTCGGTTTAGAGGTGGCTCGCTCCTCAACTGGAATAGTGCTTAACCGACGTAAATACACCTTGGAGTTGCTCTCTGATGCTGGCTTGTTAGCTTCCAAACCAGCTTCCACTCCCATGGATGGTGCTCTCAAATTGGCTAAATCTGATGTCACCCCTCTAACTGATCCTTCTTCCTATCACAGGCTCATTGGTCGTCTCATCTACTTGACCACAACTTGCCCAGACATTGCCTTCTCCATTCAGCAACTGAGCCAATTTATGTCCTCTCCCACTGATTCTCACCTCAAAGCTGCCCATTGTATCCTGCACTATCTTAAGGCCTGCCCAGGCCGCGGTTTGTTTTTCCCAGCAGACTCCTCGCCTTCTTTGCGAGCCTTTAGTGATTCTGACTGGGCTGGTTGTCCTGACACTAGGAGATCTGTCACTGGATTCTGCACCTTTCTCGACTGTTCCTTGATCTCTTGGAAATCCAAGAAACAAACCACCATCTCCAAATCATCCACCGAAGCAGAGTATCGGGCACTTGCCTCCACTGCATGTGAGATACAATGACTACAATTTCTGCTGAATGACCTTCACCAACCATTACCTCTACCTGTCCCTCTCTACTGTGACAACCGCTCTGCCATACATCTTGCCCATAACACTGCTTTTCATGAACGAACCAAGCATATTGAGCTTGATTGCCACCTAGTTCGTGAAAAGATTGAAGCTGGCTTACTGCATCTTCTCTCAGTTCCATCCGCCCTACAACTTGTTGACATTTTCACCAAAGCCTTACACCCATCTCCTTACAATAACATTCTCTCCAAGCTGGGCCTATACTCCATACACTCTCCAGCTTGCGGGGGGGTAACACACCCTGCCATCACCTAACTAACTTGCTGTTATGTTAGTTACTAAACTGATAAATTAAGTTAGGAAAGTGGTTAGAGCAGTTATTTTACTTTCCTCTTAGGAGTTGTACAACCGTGTATATAAACTCATGTATTAACTCATTCCTCAACTAATGAATTCATTTCACTCAGTTTACGTTCTTGTTATTTGTAGGCATGATTATAAAAGATTCTTTCTTCCCATTCTTTAGTTAGCTGAATAGATTGTGAAAGGTCTTTAACTTCTCGTAGTTCGTGACAAAGAGGTAACGGGTTCGTAACCCCATTTGCCAATATATATGATACAAATAGGGGTGGTAAAAATGAAGTAAATTGCAATTGTTAGGCGTCAGAAGAGTAGATATCATTGAGGGCGAGCGTCATTGCATAAGATCCTGTCTCGTGAAAGGAAAGGGGAAAGATGGTTTAGTCAGTGACTGCCCAAAAGAAGAAACATCTTTAGGGGTTACAAAGAAATGAAAGATGAGTCCCAAAGTGGAAGTCTATAAGGAAGAAGTGATGCTTTATATGCTGAAAGCCAGTGGGTTAGGAACAAGTATTTTGCCCCGCACATATACTGCAACTTTAAACGGGGCATTGATTGGCGGGTGTTGGTTGATGAAAGCCAGGTTGGGGGGGTCATCTATGTATAAATGTCTTGTGTACTTGCCAAAATCCCTAGAGTATAAAAGAAAGTAGATGGAAATCCAGCTCATAGTTCTTGAGCACTGATAGGAACCCATGTGGCGAGGACTGCCAGTTCACGGACTAGCTTGTATTCAAGGGTGGTTTTTTTAACATATAACTAGAGGTCCTTATAGCTGTCTCGCTCGTCCCTAACGCTGGCAACAAGCTAGATAATGACTTCTTCTGCCTCTTCCCTTTCTATGTGTATGTGTGTTTGTGTTTGTGTGTATGTTTGTTGTGAGCGTGTGCCTCATGGCTGGCTCACTAGCAAAAAAGTCATGTACAAAGTTATGTTATGATCATTATAAAGGCAAACCCTCTAATAAAAACATGGGAGTGCCAAACGTGTATGATCCAACTATGTATGACTGTGGAGGAATCATCCCTTTCAAAGGTATTGTTAATTAAGTGGCAGGAGGGGGTAGAGACTTTGTGGCTCTCATGTCTCGTGGTCGTGGGCTTGTGGACAAGATAATGATCTACCATCATTAATAATAAAATAAGTGGCATGTTAGCTTGGATAGTTGGTATATTAACAATTGTTATCGTCGCGAATCACGAATTGACAAGGGAATGATACGATGGTGATGGATACATAACTCACAATAACAGTCTTATGTTTCACAATAACAGTCTTATGTTTTTGTTTTTCCATCGCTGCCGCCTTATGTATGGCTCTTGCACATGATTTCCTATCTGCCTTAAATCAATAACAGAAGTGTATATATATACATATCCTTTTTCCTTTCTATCAAACCTAACTGTAAGTGTTGCTATTCGTTTTGGTTGATTTGCTCCGTAATAGTTTAAGATTAGCGGATTCTGGCTTAGGAACATGGGGTCATGTGGATATGTATTTTTGGTCCCAACATTAAAAGGAAAAAGGTGTAATAGTGATTGCTTCAGTTGATTACACCAGTACACATGTGTGCTACTATAGTCAAATATAATTGACCAGCAAATGGAACTGTGTATACCAGAAATTGGAGTGGTAAAACTTTAAATTAAAAATTAAATCAGTATTTTTTTTTTTTTTTTTTTTTTTTACATCATGAGTAACTTTTGCTGCAACAAACCGCATGGAAAGAAGTGGAGGGAATAAAAAAAATCAGCCCATTCTCTACCTGAAAACTAAAGCTGCAAAGCACACCACGCACCCTCCTCCTTCCCATCCATTATACAGTTTCTTCTTTTCATGTACAAAGGCACATAGGATGATGATCAGAGGGTCCATCTATATATATATATATATATATATGAATATCTATCTCCTTTCGTCTGTTAAGAGTAGACTAAATCAAGGGTATATACAACTATATACAACTATAAAGGAATCCTCATGTTAAGAAAAGAAATTAATTAAATGCACGTCAAAAAAAATTAATTAAATGAATAAATAAAGAACAAAGTTTAACATGTGTGGCCGTGGGTGAGTGACAAAAAAGGGGAAGCCAAAAATCAACGGGGAGAAGAACACAAGGACAAGGAAATAAAACTAGTTAAGCTAGGTATTGAAAACGGAAAACTGATTGGTTGGTGGGAGAGTATATTAATGCAGCGACAGGGAGGACAAACACACTCTAGTGAGATAGCAACGCAGCTGTCACTCGATACTACAAAAGCCCCATTGCCCTTCTTCCCTTCTCTCTTGGCCAGCAAATTAGCGTTTGCAGCTGTCAGATCTCTCTCTCTCTCTCTCTCTCTCTCAATAAAAATAAATTTCTCCTTTTCTTTACATATATAGTTCTGGTTTAATGAACCAATGCCTCTGTTCTGTTCCAAGCAACCATCAAACAATAACGATAATACATCATCATAGACCATACCCACCTCTTCCTCCGAGGCCCTCTTCAAATTCAATGATTCTATTTCTTCTGCTGTGAAGAAGAAGAAAGAGGCTGAATGGTGGGGGTGGAGGCACGCACATAGTATAATAATAGAGCAGAACCAGAAGCTTTCGAGGACCACCCCCTTTTTTTTTCTTCTTTTTTGATACCATGGCTTACCCACATTACCGACCACAGTTCGGAGACACAACGTTCACGAAGTTGTTTGTCGGAGGACTGGCTTGGGAGACTCCAACTGAAGAACTCCGCAAGTATTTCGAGCAGTTTGGGGAAATCCTTGAAGCCGTCATAATCACTGACAAGAACACAGGAAAATCCAAAGGCTACGGATTCGTATGTTTCTTTCTCTTCATGTCTTCCCTTCATTTCACTTAAGAATGCCAAGTTTTATTCGCGTAACTATAAAGTGTTTGATTCATTTGAATATTTGATCCGTAGTATATAGTATATTAATATGATATATTACATATGAATGTTCCAACAATGATGAACAGGTAACATTCCGTGATCAAGAATCAGCGAGGAGGGCTTGTGCTGATCCAAACCCAGTAATAGATGGAAGAAGAGCAAATTGCAATATTGCTTCTCTTGGGAGGACTAGACCATCACCACCCCGAGGTCAATTTACATCCTTTTTGTTATATCTTATATATATGTTTGAAACTGAATTATTAATATTTTTTTTTTGTAATTTATTTATATATCAATATATACATTTCTTATGCTATACAATAATGAGGTTTTGGTGGTTGGTAATGCAGGGAGGAGCTACATAGTTCAAGGTGGAGGAGGAACAGCACAGGGTGCGGCGTCGTACAGTGGTGTTCCGGCGGCAGGACCACCATCATTGCCACCACCACCACCTCTACTGTACCCACCTCCGTATGGGTGAGTTGAGTAAAACTTGAGTAATTTAGTTAGCTCTGTTCATTTACTGGAGCTATTAATTATGCATATCACTCGTAGTCAAAAGGGACCGGTCCATGGTATTAATGAAGAACTGCATGTAGACGCATATATTACTGTCTAACATATGATGCTTGTCTGCTCCCCCACCATTTACAGTAGGTATCAGTGTCAGCCCCAAAATCATATCCCAACAAAAGTACAAAGGGAAAAAGGTTGCTCTGCCATGTACTTAATGTGCATTATTGCTCCCCTCTAATTTGCATAATCTCAATTATATTCCCATTAAGCTTAATCTACTGCAATTAATTCAGCAGAGGAATTTAACTGGCCGAGCTATTTCACCCTTTCATCCACAATCTGATATATAGATCGACTAAATTTGCATTTTTCGCTTGAATATATATTTCTGTTGATTTGTACTTTTTTTGTTGAAAAAGGTTTCTCTCTTCTTTTTTTTTTTAAATTATAGATATCATAAATTTTAAAAAGGCCTAGGAAGATAGGGACAAACACATATATGTATAGTATACTATTGTTTGATGTATGTACAACTATGATAATAGTAGAAATGCTGGTGATAACAGCTACATATGATAATAGATATATAATCCCTGGTAATGGATGTACGTATATTTATATCTCATAGTGGTCCTGCATCAATTAATTTAATTTATGATCTTGTACATGATAAAATCCCACAGCTTTCTATTGGTACTTTTGCCTGTTCTGAACCATTCAGTCATTTTCACACCAGCGATGTTATTGTCTAATGAGAAATGTACTGATTGTTTGGTAATTTTTTTTTTTTTACTTTAAGTAAAAAGGCACAAACACACACACGTAAAAGATGTTGAACTAATAAACGTAAAAGGAAAATACTCCTTTTTAAATATTTCTCAATGCTAATAGGATTCGGATGGAGAGAGCTGTGTGTAATATGCAGCAAGGTTATAAGTTTACTCCCAAGGACTATAGAATAGAAAGAAAAATTTAGTTACACAATAGTATAGAAATTAGATTTTCTTAAGAAGGCTAGATTGATTAGAATAATGTGATATATATATATATATATTAACATTAACATTAGCTGCTTTCTTTACTCTAAAGCAAAAATATTAGAATAAAATATGGAGATTCTGACATGAGTTATTCAATTTGATGAGTTGCACATTAACTCTGACTGAATTTTACTTATTTAGTTCAATAACAACTTGAATGACTTGCATGGTAAGTAGCTTATCGGCTTAATTCCTCCCTTAAACACTACCAGTTGATCATAACACACAAGCTATACAAAAGGAATGGCCGAAGTCATAACTAATACAATCTTAAGGGCGATGCGTACCAGACCACAATGTAGGCACACAACATTAATCTCTCTCTCTCTCTCTCTCTCTCTCTCATTATACACTGATCAATATGGGAGCCAGCCACATACGATGTCACTGATATTAAAGGTTCCTGTCCGCAGTGGACTTTATGCACACATTAAGCACCAGCCCACAACAGGAGAAGGGTGCCATTTTGAGTCATTGCTTCTTTTCACAGAAAGAAATACACTACTGAATTTTGTGTACGTATTTCTTTTCATATTGCGTCACTAATTAAATTCCTTTCAATTCTGCTCTTGCAGCTACCCAACCTACACTCCTGATTATGGGTACCACCAAGTAAGCATCTCTCTCTTTCTCTCTCTCACATATCGATTAGCAACATTAAGTTTTTAATATATGATCTCAAATTAGCAAGTAATAATGGAGAACAGTTGGATAATGTACGCTTAATGATTTGGATGAGCACAGGCGACATTGTACTCCCCACAGATTCAGCAACCACAATACTATCAACAACTCTATGGATCGTCATCATCCACTATGGGCTCCCCATATTACTATGGTTATTCAGTGCAAGCACCAAGAAGCACATTTTCTTCACCCCAAGCAAATCGCCTACCACCAGCTGGACCCTCCTACCTATACTACCCTACCCCCATGGAAGCCTCCTTCTCTGGATATCATCCACTCCAACAACCACCAATACGGCAACCCTTCCCTTCCCCTACCGGTAGCTTTCTGTTCTATTATTTTCAATTCAATTTACTTTTTTATCCTTTTCAATACTCTTTCTTTCTTTCTGTTACGTATATATATCTCAAAGAAAAACACACACATGCCCACACAAAGGGGTAGTGCAAGAGAGAGAGAGATGCACACACACACGGATAGATTTATGAATTATGATGCACTTACTGACACATACAATATTATATTATGATTTGGCTGCAATATATGTGGCCATGGGGGTCCACATGGGCAACCCCAGACCCATGTGAATGAGCTGTCTTGGTTGTGCCGTATAATGGGTCAATGTGGAAGAAAGCCATGACAGAGGGGGAGAGAGGGTCATCGTGTAAAGTAACAGGATGCATGTGGTTTCAGTAGGAAATGTGGTGGTTAATTCTTTACGATGCGGTCAAATGTTCTTTCATACATGCATTGGCCCACATTGCATGTTACATACTATACTATCACTGCAGTAAGTTTTAATTTTAAATAAATAAAGGCCTCACAATTCACAGCTGATAAAATCATTTTTTTTTTTTTCTCTTTGTAGCTAGTGCCCTTTGTGAATACAACTTCTGCTAGATTAACTTCCAACTTTTGTGTTTGCTTAGAAAATTAAACAAAGAAGAACATAGAATAAAAATGATTTCATCCATATTGAAACAATACAAATGTGATAGGGTAGCATTCATTTTTCAGATTTTAATCATTCTTACAGTTGGAAAGTGATTGTAAGTAATATTTTACTTAGTATCTAGTAATAAAATTTGAAAATTGAAGTTTTCTATTTCATTCTGCTTCCACATTCCCATATTTTTCATATCCACCAACAATATTCTACTTGCTTAATGAATAATCTTAGTTAATCATCGTTTATATATATCTTCTCTTTGTAAACTCTGTGTTTAGCACGATGTTAATGATTGTGTATTATGGTTGCTCTTGATCAGATCTACAAACTCGGCAGCGCACCTCCTCTGAGACAGCAGCTGGAGTAGTTATAACTTCATCAGAAAGTTCAAATACCCAAGGGAAGAACTAATAGCAATAAATATATACACCTGCTAAGTTTCAACTGTATAATCCTCAAGTTGAACTTTCATCACATTAATTCTTCATCTTTTCCCATTATATCTTAATTTTTTTGGGTCCACAAGCTGTCGCTTTAGGAAATAATGGGTCAGCTGATTACTTGTGTTCTCCACAGCTATGGCATTCAAAGATGGACTAATCCACTACTTCATTCAGATCATCGTCATTCTCTTTTTCCTTGTCTTTTCAACCTTTCAGGGATTTTCGCTTCGAACTACTTTTAATATTTAATTAGTTATATTTTCTTTCTTGCATTAGTGTTTACCAATTATAAAAGATTACCATGTTGCATCATGGCATTATATACGGAAAGCAGAGTACTAAATATATGCATTAAGAAAAATTGTTAAAGCATTCAGATTCTCATATCCATATTTATACATGGTCAATTAGCAATCAGTTTATCTATAAAAAATATAAATTAGCATTCACTTTTGTGGATCCAGCTATTTATATATTCTAGGTCATGTAATTGTATTAAAATTAAGAATCAAACTAATTTGTGTTGTAAAAAGGTATAAGTGTATATCTCTAAAATGATTTAGTAAATTATGATTACAAAATATTTGTTAGTATAAAGTAAATATATTTTTACTTAAAGATAAGCTTATTTAATAGGCATTATCATAAAATTAGAAAAAATGGATTGGGCTAGCTAGAATTATCCTAAATATATTTGTAATTCTCTATATTTTTTTAAAAAACTGTTTTTATATAATTTGACCTGTTTAGAAAATTTAGATAAAACTTATTGTAATTTTATCTTATTTTATTTATATTAAAAAAATTTAAAAGGCATTTTTTATATTTTGATTATAAACAGAAATTGATAAACAAATATATAATATTATATAATATTAACCCTAAATATATAATTTTACATACTGTAAACAAATAATCTAATATCCTTTTAGCATTTTACTATATATAAGTAATTTTTTTATACAAGTCAAATAAAAACACACTACCCTAAAATCACTTTACAATTAATATACCCAAAAACATGAAATTGTTCTGATGATGTGCATGTTTCGAAATCTTGGTTATCCCTCAAAAGTAGCTTATTTTTTTATTTGGTATATTTTTATTTATAAGAAATAATAACTTTTTGACAAAATATATTAGTTTTGAGCCTTTTTATGTTGATCATTTTAAAGTTATGATAATTTTTATTAAATTAATGCTAAGTATCAAATATTATATGATATACAAAAAATTATTTCATACTGTTTTAGAAATGTATTATACATAAGCAAATTTTTTTATACAACTCAAATAAAATATAATGCTTTAAATGTGTTTCAATTAATACATCTAAATACAAAATTGATTTATCATAGTCGATTAAAAAATTAATTATACTTATAATTAATTATTAAAATAATTTTAATTTTACAATTAATTCAAACACACCTTTAATCAATTATAAATAAAATCAATTATACCTATAATTAAATATTAAGCTAATTTAATTTTACACCTAATCCAAACATAAAATAATTTGTTGGTATTAATAGAAAGAGAAGAGCCAGACTAATGGAGTTTTACAAATGATGAAAGGGAATAATCATTAATAGATTGGAAAAGAAAGGTGAGAAGTGGAGTGAAATAAAACATATCATGCTCTTATTTGGATGTTTAGAAAGTTTGGTAAGAGAAAGAAAGAGAAATGAGAATCAATTCCTCCTTGACCACCAATTTGGAGAATTAAAAAAATGAGGATTTTGAGTGATAAATTCCTAACCATTTTACTCCTTCTTCTTAAATTACTTCTAAATATGTTCACTTAAATTTAGTTATGTCATTTCTTCTATTGCCATCCTTCCAAACATAAACTAATGAAAAAAGAAAAGATGAAAAGAGAAAAGTCGGCAAATGAAAGAAAAAACTGAACTGTACTTGTTACCATCTATAGGGTGATTATTTTAGACTTTTATCTTACGAATAATTGTACTTCATTTTGCAGTTCTTTTAACCAAAATTAATTTGTGCTGCATGTTTTGTTGGATATTTTATGTGTGTGTGGACTGGCATAAATCATTTTTGTTATAATATTAATTTGATTCCAGATTAGTTGGATGCCAAAATATTGAACCATCTTTGTTTCTTAGTTTCAAATTACTTATTGTTATTGGGCTTATTTGTGACAACTTTATTTGATTAATGGATATGGTCTTAGTTATTCTTATTTGGTTTAACTATAATGGGTAAGTTTGGCCCATTTTGTTATTAACCAGAGAGGCCTCTACTCCTAACCTCATCGATCTTTGTTGCCCGTTGAGATAGCCGCGGTTTGAAACAACAGAGGTGATAGGAGGAGTTCTCTCTCTGTATTATCTCTGTAGCTTGGTTCTCTCTCTGAAAGACAAAAGGAAGCACTGAAGTATGGATTCATTAGTTTCTACTGCTCCAGGTAATTCTGACACCTAATTCTAATTATAGTATTTGTTTATCATTTGTCATATTAAGAATTAGATTAAATTTTATCAAGTGGTATCAGAGCCTTGTCTAGTTCTGATGTGGTAGTGATTTTACTGTTCCAGAATAGGTGTTGATGATGAATTTCATTATGTGTAATAAGCCTAATATCTAATTTGGGATTTTGTGATTTGACTGATTAATTTGAAATTGACTGAGGTTATTATCTTGATAAATTCCTGAGAAAATCGACATAAATATCGTCTGAAACGGATTAGTGTACACAGAGAATTTTAGTTTTGAAAATATGAACCCTAACTATGAACCCGATTCGATTTTGAGAACATTCTACTCATAAATGTGTGAAATTGTTTCGATTACCTTAGGGCTTTTATAGATGATAAAATTTCGAATCTATTGAGACCTAGAACATGAATTTTCATTAAGAATTGAGGGAGAAATCCTCGAAAATCCGAAGATACCCATGTGAAAGTTCATGAAGAAAACCCAGAAAATGTAGACGATGGTTCTTCAAGATATTGTATAGGTTTTATAGCTCTCTGTATCACGAGTTCATAGACACTAAAATCATGCGAAACGGTTGTGAAATGAAGGAGAAATCGAGCTTGACCCGTTTCAGCTTTGATGGGTGGCGAATCGGGTCATTCAACCCGTCTGAAGGTTGATGAAGATGAACAGTGCTGTACGCTCGTCTAAGCTGCAGCGGCGTGTGTGGCGTGGATATGAGCCCTTCCAGGGCCCATTTTTGTACCAAAATTTGCAGTTTTGGGTTTTTTAATAAAATAAAAATATTGGTGAATTTTAATTAATTTTTTGAGCACCAAAAATATTTATTTTAATTTATTCTAGATTTAAATTGATCAAAACTATATGGTATTCTCTGAATTTTTGTCTGAAATTTTTTGTACATATTTCTAACACTGTTAGGCACATAATATATAGTACAATCTCATATTTGATATCATTTGGTTAATTAAATAATTTGTGCCTTATTGTGTGCATATTATTGATTGTTGTGATTATGTCATAAAATAAAAATAAAATAAAAATAAAAATAAAAAATTTTGTGACATATTTTGGGGCATTAGGAATTATGTTAATAATGCACCTACCCTATCGGTTTGTCTTTATTGATATAGTTCCTGATGATTGGTAATTATATTTTAAAGTTTTAATATCCTTTCGATATTAGCTTTAAAAATATAATTATTTTCTGTAATGTGGGAGTTAACTCATGTATTATAATTCGGGACCCTTCAGCGGAATTATAATTGTGTGAAGTGACTTTATTGTTGGCATAAGCTCTATCTTGTTTTTTTTTGGATATGCTTGACAAAAATCTCCCATTAATGTATAAATTCCAGCTTTACCAATGAACATGAACTCTTTACCAAAGCTGAATGGAACAAATTATGAGAATGTAGGCTGATTCTGTTAAGTTGTTCCTTGCCATTTCTAATATTGATCTTTCAGACTTCTTGAGGATGAGCTAAGTTCCCACACCGAGTCTTATTCTTTGTTATAGCAAAACACGATTAGTGGGCTCATTCTAATAGAGTTTGTCTGATGACCATGAAGTTCACTATGGACAAGACAATCAAAGATAATGTTCTGGGAGCGAGCAGTAAAAGCTAAGGAGTTTCTTGAGTCTGTAGGCAGAAATTTAAGAAATTTGATAAGACGGAGAGGGGCTTACTATCTTTCATTCTTGACAAAGACTAGGTATGATGGTGTATCTGGTGTTAGAGCATGCTATGAAACTTACCAATTGGTACAACAAGTTGAAAATCAAAGCTGGCGGTGATTTTCTGGTTTTGGCGGTGTTGGACTCTCTTCCTAGTGAATTTGATGTTACGAAGACTTCTTATAATGCACAAAGGAAGAGTGGTCTATTGTGATGAGCTCGTAGCCATTCTTAATCGGGAGGAGCAAACTATGAGGAAGGGTAAGGCTCAAGTTGTTCGATTTTGGTTTCTCATAAGAGTCATGACAAGAAGAAGAATCATTTTAAAGGAAAGAGTAGCAAGCCTCAATTCAAAAGAAGTGGAGTGATAATTACGGACCTCCTTGATTCAAGAAAATGGTGAACCATCCGGTGTGAAAGCAGATTTAATGGCACTTGCAAGCATTGTAATGTGTTTGGGCACAAGCGGTCATTGCTTTAAGTTTAAGAAGTGGCTAAGTGGAAGAAGAAAGGTATTCATCTAGCTTTAGTGTGTTTTGAATCTAATCTTATTGATGTACCTTCTACTTGGTGGTTAGATTAAAGCACGACTATTCATATTACAAAATCTATCACGAGGAGCTCAAAACCAGGAGAGGCCAAATGAAGGGGAGGTGTCTGTTGCAGTTGGAAATGGAATGAATGTCAAAGTAGAACATATAGGAGTAGTTGCTTTGAAATTAAGTGGTGGACATGAGTTAATTTTGCAAGACACTGTTTGTGTACCTTCTATGAGAAGGAATTTGATTTCAATTTCTGTTTTGGATGATTGTGGCTACTCTTTCCATTTTGGATCTAATAAAGTTGTTTTATATTATGAATCTGCTATTGTTGGTCATGGTGTTAAGTTAAATGGCATGTATATGTTGAATCTTGATTCTCTTTCTATTGAACAACGACATTCCAATGTTAATAATGTTGTTAGGCAAAAGCGTAAAAAGGTTGTTGAGAATTCTTCTATGTTGTGGCATAAGAGGTTAGGACATATATCCCGAGAAAGAATGGAAAGATTGATCAAAGAAAACATTCTTCACAATGTGGACTTCTCAGATTTTGATACTTGTATTGATTGTGTGAAAGGGGAAGCTCCTTTGGAGTCAGGAAGAAAAGAGTTGCTAGGAGTGAAGGGATATTACAGTTGATTCATACAGATATT
Source organism: Pterocarpus macrocarpus (assembly GCA_031439585.1). Classification (NCBI taxonomy): domain Eukaryota; kingdom Viridiplantae; phylum Streptophyta; class Magnoliopsida; order Fabales; family Fabaceae; genus Pterocarpus; species Pterocarpus macrocarpus. Next base: position 12,113,241 of record CM062519.1, read on the forward strand.
TGTGGGCTAATTACTCCCATTGCTTTGGGAGGATTTAGATATTTCATTACATTTATTGATGATTTCTCTAGATTTATTTGGTCAATTTGTTGCGTGAGAAATCGGACTCTTTAGATGCTTTTAAAACTTTTAAAGTGCCCTTGAGTTGAAATATGGCGCACAAGTTAAGTGTGTAAGGTCTGATAGAGGTGGTGAATTTTATGGAAGGTATGATGAAATTGGCAGGAATCCTGGTCTCTTTGCAAAGTTTTTACAGGATTATGGTATTGAGGCACAGTATATTATGCCTGGCACTCCGCAACAAAAGCAAGTCATTTGAAAGCGAAATCGTACTCTCATGGAGATGGTTAGGTGCATGCTTAGCCATTCCACTCTTCCTTCCCGATTTTTATGGGAGAAGCTTTGAACTGGCGACTTATATTTTAAATCATGTGCCTAGTAAATCAGTTCAAGGACTCGTATGAACTTATGAGGGGAGAAGGCCTACTCAAGCATTTTCATATGCAGGGTTGTAAAGCGAAGTCAGACTCTATAATCCAGAAATGAAGAAGCTTGATCCTAAGACAATTAGCGGTTTCTTTGTAGGATATTGTGTTGGCTCCAGGGGTTCTAGATTTTATTGTCCTACACACACCACTAGAGTTGTTGAATGCGATCGTCTTTGTCTATTTCAAGATGATTGAACATGTTGTAACTCAAAGTGCAGCGTGTAGTTAGCATCAGAGAAGAACATATCACTATTCCTGTACCAATTGCTTCCTTGCCCGAGTCTATGCCAAATGTTATCACTCATGATGAGGGTATTGATCCTGTTGTTGATGCTGATATTGATCCACATGTTCACCATCATGTTCAGAATCCTGATATTGTTGAGCCTCAATTGAGGAGATCTGATCGTGTTCCTAGATCTCTTTGGATCTACTAGATTCAGGGATTATATTGTTTATTTGCAGGAACATGAGTATGCTTCTGTTGAGGATTCTGATCCCATTACTTTCCATGAAGCCATTTCTGATTCTCATAGTTCACAATGGTTAGTGGCTATGGAGGACGAATTGGCTTCTATGAGAAAGAATGATGTTTGGAATTTGGTGGAATTGCCCGAAGGTTGCAAAACTGTTGGTTGTAAATGGATCTTTAAGACCAAACGTGACGCTAGAGGAAAGATAGAGAGGTACAAAGCTAGACTTGTTGCTAAAGGGTACAACCAGAGGGAAGGCATAGACTATAAAGAGACGTTTTCTCCTGTCTCTACCAAAGACTCTTTTCGTATTGTGATGGCTTTGGTTGCTCATTTTGATCTAGAACTTCATCAGATGGATGTTAAGATAGCATTCTTGAATGGTGATTTATTTGAGGATGTCTATATGGACCAGCCTGATGGTTTCATTGAAAATGGTAAGGAACATATGGTTTGCAAATTGAAAAGATCCATTTATGGCTTGAAGCAAGCTTCTAGACAGTGGTACTTGAAGTTTGATCATATTGTAGGCTCTCTTGGCTTTAAGGAAAATGCAGTTGATCAGTGCATTTATCTTAAAAATAGTAGGAGAAAATTTGTTATTCTTGTTCTCTATGTTGATGATATCCTTTTGGCTGGTAATGATGTGGGTTTTCTGAATGAGACCAAACAAATGCTTACAACTTATTTTGATATGAAGGATCTTGGTGATGCATCTTTTGTTTTGGGTATTGAGATTCACCGTGATAGATCTCGAGGTATTCTTGGTTTGTCGCAACAAGGATACATTGATAAAATCCTGAACCGGTTCAATATGCAATTTTGTAAGCCCTGTGTTGCACCCATTCAAAAGGGTGAGAAACTTTCTAAAGCCCAGTGTCCTCGGTAGAAAATGAAATGGCGAGATATGAAGAAAATTCCTTATTCTTACATTTGTTGGCAGTCTTATGTATACTCAAGTTTGTACACGTCCTGATATTGCTTTTGTTGTTGGTGTACTTGGGAGATACTTGAGTAAACCTGGTGTGGCACATTGGCGTATAGGTAAAACGTGTTTGAGGTATCTCGAAAGATACCAAAAGATTATATGATTACATACAAGAGGTCGAGATCATCTTGAGGTGACCGGTTATTATGGTCCCGATTATGGTGGCCGGATGATCATAAGTCCACATCAGGTTATGTATTCATGTTAGATGGAGAGCTATCTCTTGGAAGAGTGTCAAAGCAGGACTCTTACCGCACATCAACCATGGAAGCAGTATATAGCTTGTTATGAGGCTACACGTCAAGCGATGTGGTTAAAAACTTTATTACTGCAGTTTGATTTTTGTGGAGAGTATCTCCAGGCCTCTGACTATATATTGTGACAACTCTGCTGTGGTGAGCTTCTCTCTTAATAATAAAAGTTCGAAGCGAACAAAGCACTTTGAGACAAAGTTTATGTTTGTGAGAGAGAAGATCCAAGAGTTTAAAACTCGTGTCAAGCATATCCCTACTGAGCTTATGGTTGCCGATCCCTTAACAAAAGGCATAACAGTTAAAACGTTTGTTAATCATGTAACCCGTATGGGTATAGTGAGGTCTTTTGATGTTCTAGATTAGTGGGAGTCTGTTTTATATTTTTTTTATGACCTCTTATTTGTAATATTTCGAGACATTGAATAATATTTGAGACATTATTCAAACAATGGTTATTTGTTGCTATTATTATTCCCATATCAAAATTGTTTTGTGCAATTTAATTATTATAATTATTACTGTGCATGTATATATTATGATGGCATATTGTGGAGACATTTTGGACCCGGTCTCAATTTTGTTGGTGTGATAAGATTTGTTGTAAATTATATAGCATATTGGGCGGATGCTTGAGCCATTTTGTTGGGAAATTGCACTTTGTTGACACTTTGGCATGCCGTTTTGTTGTGCTTTCCCATTTATCCATATTCCATTTTGTTGTCGGGTCACAGGATATAGGTATCTTGCTATGTATGATATCATTATTCCTTCGAGTATGATTCTCTGCATTGTCAAGATGCTTATAGTTGCATTTTGGACCTCTTTCATGGTAAATATTGGCTTATTTTGGCATCTCATTGTGTGCGTATTGTTGATTAATCTGGAATAATATCTTTGTTTTGGTTTATCTTTGTCCAAGTGGGAGAATGTTGGATATTTTATGTGTGTGTGGACTGGCATAAATCATTTTGTTATAATATTAATTTGATTCAGATTAGTTGGATGCCAAAATATTGAACCACCGTCTTTGTTTAGCCCATTTTTCAAATTACTTATTGTTATTGAGCTTATTTGTGACAACTTTATTTGATTAATGGATATAGTCTTAGTTATTCTTATTAGAACTTAACTATAATGGGTAAGTTTGGCTACTTATTTTGTTATTAGAGAGGCACTCTACTCCTAACCTCATTCAGTCTTTGTTCTTAAAATTGAGATAGCACAGTTTTGAAACAACAGAGATGATAGGAGGAGTTCTCTCTCTGTATTATCTCTGTAGCTTGGTTCTCTCTCTGAAAGACAAAAGCTTGAAGTATGGATTCATTAGTTTCTACTGCTCCAAGTAATTCTGACACCTAATTCTAATTATAGTATTTGTTTATCATTTGTCATATTAAGAATTAGATTAAATTTTATCATGTTTATGAATCTCATCAAAGTTTAGGGTTGCTTTGGCTTCTGTTTTCCTGTTTTTCATTATTTCATATTTTCTTTATTTTTAACATTTTGTAAAAGAAATAATAAAAATAGAAAATAAAAATAAAAAATATTTTTTATTTCCACTAATATTGTAAAATAATTTTACATTATTAATAAATAAAAATTCAAAAAAATAATAAATCATAATAGGATAGTTATTATGATGGATAGTTACTCACTATAATTTGCCATTTTATTAAATTTTTATTAATTGATAGTATAAAAATTATTTTATACCGTCAATATATAGAAAAAAAAAATTTTGGCACTAAAATATCAATTAATTTTAGTTGATGTGTCATATACTTGTACTCAAAATTTAATAATTGTAACTTGAAGGAATTAGCTGAGTAAAGCAAGACATAATCTTGTATATGATATATTGCAGTTTTAGTCCCCACTTACCTCTTTATAATGAGTTAAATATAAGTTTCTCTGTAAATATTTTTTGAGTCTAAAGATTTTCTTTACCTTAAAATAAGATGCCATCCCTTTACCCTAAATTTTTCTTCACGAAATAATAATAATAATAATAATTGTAATCGTGTAATATTAAAAGAACCTTTTTTTTTCACCCTTGATGGGAGAGAGATATTTGGAGGAGGGGGGAGATTGAATGCCAGTATGTGGTATTACGTGTCAGCAGTTTTGTCACTGTTGCCATGGCCTCATTCACAAAGGACTCTCTCTCTTATCTTTTGGAAATCAGCACTTTAATCAAATGGTTCTCAATCCAAAATAATAAGGCCTTTTCTATTTGGTTTTTCGGGTAAGTGTGGAATCAGCACTTTAATCAAATGGTTCTCGATACAAAATTTAAGGCCTTCATAGTTTATTGTTTCTATTGGGTTTTTCAGGTAAGTGTGGGGCAAGGCCCAGAATGTAAAAAAAGGAAGCTATAGTACACTGACCCAAAAAATAAAACTGTCCTATAAATTTTTTCAAATGATGTATGTTATTTTATATTTTATAAACTATTAGTATTTTTATTTATTTCTTAGAGTTTTTCCTCACCCAATAATGAAAGGCTAATCTCCTAAGGTCGGCCAAATATTTAAGTGGGGACCGCTTCAAATAATATTTTTTTTCCATATACTTAAATCTTAGAATTGAACTCAGAATCCCATATTTAAAGAATCGAAATATCTTCTATTCAGATTAACACTTTTTTACTTAAATTGTTAGTATGCCTTAAGTAGTGTCAACCTATTATTAGTATATAATTTAAGGAGGATTATACTTGTCCAATGCATATTTTTACTAATATTTGGACATGCAATATTATTCCATGCATACTATACTATATATATTTTACCATATATATTTTCTTTCTTTTTTTCCTATAGGAATTAAATTCTTCTTAAATTATTAGTATTTAAAGTTTATTGATTTCAACTAGTACGGCTTGAGTAGTGTCAAATTATTATGGGATAAATTTTTTTAAATATTAATTTTTCAGATATTAATTTTAATGAATTGATAGTATAAATTTTTTTAAAATATTATCATCTAATCAGATTTTTCTATTTGTAAGATTTTTAGAATAGTGGGTGGTTAAGTCAAATACTTTTGTTGATGTGGCAATACATGATTAGATATTTTTGTAATTTTTTTTATACTAACAGTATATACCAATTAAATTAAATTTTTTATATTTACAAGATTTGAATCATAAACCTTATTTAACAGTAATAAGTGCAAATCACTTTTATCCTCTTGATTTATGTTAATTTCTCATTGAAAATCCAACAACATCGCACCATATATATGTTGTAAAATAAGCCTTGCAAAACAAATAAAGTTTTTTTAAAAAAAATAAATAAATAAACACACACACACAAGAATACTAGTAGTATGAGGTATGCAAGTTTACACTGCACTTAAGGATTATTTCAGCATTGTGAATATTCCCCGGGATACAATAGACTCTAGCCAAGATCTAAAAAACAGCAAGGTGTTACTCAATATAGACAAGATAGATAAAAATAAATGAGAGAAAGAGAGAAAAAGCGATAATAAAAATGTAGAAAAAGAAGATATACTCGTAGTAGTAAAAGAAAATAAAAGATTTTGTTATTTAAATAAAAGTCACCCAACTTAACACTCATGCAATGTTGAATTTATTAATTTTTTTTCAAAGGAAATATGAATTTATTCAATTTGAGAATCAAACAATAATAGATGGGTAATCTCCTCAAGGGGATCTTCAATCCAAATACTATCATTACATAAGGACCCAAAATGAGCAAGTTCATCAACTAATCTATTACAAAGTCTAGGAACATAATTGCAATAAAAAATGATTAAACCAATAAGCATAAAGACAAATATCTTGCAAAATTGTACCATTATAAAGAATGGTCTTCTCCCGGGTCTTTAATATTAGAGTAGACTAGCTGACCATTACCTTCTAAGACAACTCTTCTAAAACCCAGCTTCCGAGCAATTAGGAGTCCATCTCTAGCAGCTAATAACCCAGTATAATAAGGATCAAGACAATTAGATCGAGACTGAGACTTACCAGTGATGAAGAAACCTTGGTTGTCCCTTACTATAATACCCAAACCCATCATTGAAATAGGTAGATGAATAGCAGCGTCAACATTGATTTTATAAGTGTCCCTTTAAGGAACCTTCCATCTAGTCTACGTTGAAACTACTTCATCATTATTAACCCCTATAGTCCGCAAATCATTTGGATTGAAGTAAGTCCAGCGAATGACTTCCTCAATAGAGGGGCATGGTTTTCCTTGCCAAACAGCATTTCTAGCCTGCAAGTTGCACACTAGACTTGTAATAATCTAATCCAATCCTGTTTTGATATAGAAGAAGCACCCAGAACTAAAGATTCAATCCAATCTCCAAGCCCAAACTTGCAAAGAACGTCCGACTCATGAGTTTTAGCTATGACCCTCTTAGCATAAGGACATTGACAAAATAAGGGAGTCATAGTTTCCTCATGATTCCCACACAAATAACAACGGTCACTAGCATCTACATTTTTGGCCTGTAACCTGTCCTTAGTTGGTAAAGCACAACGAGCCAACCTCCAAGCAAACACTCTTTGTCTTGGCAACACATTTAGTTTCCACAAATTCCTCCACCAGTTACTATAGCTCTTCATTCTCTCATATCTTTCATAACCTTGTACATTCTTTTCTACTTGATGCTTCGAAACCCGTTACATGTGTATGACTAATAACAAGGGATCTTTTGCTTCAAAATCGCAAGATGTTGTACATGCATATCTTCCACTAACATACAAAATATAAGAGGATTTCAAATAACAGTAGAACAAACTTTGACTTAGTTATCTAATGGCACCTACGTGGTATTGGTTGAAGTAGCAGGTACTTTGACCTCTTAACTAGGTGTCTCGAATTTAAGTTCTGGGAATAAAAAAAATTCATGTTGGAAGAGCCTCCTTTAAAACCTCTATGACCAAGCCAAATTAGTTAGGTTTATAATAATAAGGTCTTGATAAATTGGTGGACTTCACCCAAAAAAGAAAAGTTATCTAATAGTTATCCAAAGAAAAAAAAAAGGGTAGTTGCATGATAAGGTAACAAAAGAACTAAGTTTTAAATCTAATATCCAATGGATAAAAGGTTTAGTTATCATATAAAGAAAACACCGTATACTCCATGTGAATGTAAATTTGAGTTTGAAATAATAAATATAGAGCAAATGACATTTACCACCCTCCAAGTTTACTTATATAATACTTAACCCCATTTTACCCAAACAAAACAACACTCTACCCTAACTCTTCACTTTGGTATAACAGCAGTGTTAGATATTTTTACCCATTTAACCATTAGTTATTCACATACTAAAAACCAATCATACCAAGGATCCCAAAGACAGTGAACCAACACAGAATAAACCAAGTGGGAAAAGCACTATTCTGTGCTTTGTACCTTCATGCAATCCACATGCCATTGTACAAACTCATTGCACCAAGTACGATGGACATAAAACCACTACCTCTTGAATTTGGAATAATTAACATTCTTGCACAAAGTAAGATTGTTGCTATATATAGAAACCTATTTGAGTGCTTGTTGTGGTTGTTATTATGGTGATGCAGTGCAAGTGACGATGCAAATATGAAATAAGTGTTATAACTGGAGCAGACAGCTCTTTACAGGGAGCGCTTTGGAAATCCATTATATATATAATTAAAAACCCATCTTAACCTGGGAATTTCGGGTTGTAGTTTTTCAAGAAAATAGCCAATGATTCATTTTAAAGACAAACTTCTAAAAGCCATAAATAGTAAAACTATAAGTACTTTTCTTCTAAGCCATTTTTGGTTCAATGAACTAGCTTTAAAAGATATGACTGATATATCATATATCAGAGTTGTTTCTCCTGTTCTTGAATAGTTTATTCTAAAAGGTGATGGAGAGGTTTTTATATTGAAGTTGTAATCGTGTTGCACTTAATTACTACTCTCATAGCCTATTCAATGCAGACCAATATTATAGTTCAATGAGTCTCCAAGTAGGAAGGAGTTCTCATGGTTGCTGTATAGATGTCTTCTAACTTGGCACACACTGTCCCTTCAACCCGCTGCCATGAATTTGTTGTTAATTGGTTTAGAGTAGTGTCAGTGCTTCTTCCTACTTTTCAATAACTCAATGCTTCATTCTCTGTGTGACTACACCCGCCCCATCTTTTTTTTTTTAGTTAATTAACTCTGCTTAAAAAAGAATATCCTGTCAGCATATTTCTAACAGAAACTTAGCTCTAACACTTAGGTGGAGTGGAGTGATGATTTTTGCTGAAAATGGGGTTAAGTGTAATTTTCGCAAACCTCAAGGGAGGCAGCTAATATTTACCCTAAATAATAATAATAATAATATAACAATACATTCATTATCACTTCATACTAATTTCTTTCATGCTAAATAGCAAAACTCTGGCATTGCTTATTATCAAGACACTTGCACTGGCAGGGGACTTCGCCCAAACTTCACAACATCCTGTTCGATTATTGACTTTTGTTCCAATTTGTAGAGTAGTAAGCCTTTTAATTTCTGAGCTTCCTAGTATTTTATTAACTTTGTTTTTAATTTTTTTTCAGAATATACTCATTCACAAGTTTCTTTGTCATTAGGACCCTCCACTATTGTTTTGGGGCTTGATTTCTCAAGCTCAAGCCCTAAAATGGTTGAGTGTGCGCTTCGTATAAATTATTATAGTGGTGGCTGTGTCATGAATCCTCATCAACAATAGGTAGGTGATATTTTAGTTTTTTTTTTCTTTTCTTCTATATTTTGTCTATTGAAAAATTAGTTATCACAGGAAGATTTTGGTTTTGATGAGGTTTGACTTATTAGCTATTAATGAATTCTAGCTTACTAGCTATTACCATATAACTATAACAAACTCTTTTGAAGATTATATTTTATAGCACTTATTTTTTTTATCATTGGTATTATTTGTACTTAGCTCTACTTTTTATAATGTGATATTTTATTTTTAAATACTTCTACCCTACCTATATTAGCATTAAGGGAGATTGGTTTAGTATAATGTTCTTAGATTGATGCTATGATTGTCATTGTCAATGGATATTTGTTATTTCGAGATTGCCACAATTTACTTCTATATATGCATTCATTCCTTATCAAGTTATTGTACTCTTCATTCTTTGTAGTCATTCTATGATTCTAGTTTTCCTTTCATCATATACATATTATTTTGTCTTTGTAGTTCTTTTCATATTTAATGAACAAATGATCAAATTCTTCTTCTGTAAAATAATCACTTCATAATACTAATTCTTTTTCCTACATTCCTTGATATGTATCTTCTTATGCATCTTATTTGTATTTTGTTTAGGTGAAATTATATATTGGTCATTTCATAAAAGCAAATTCAACCAATACAAAAGTGTCAGATGTCATGGAATAAATCAGCCTACTTTTTTGCTTTTATATTATATATTCATTTGTTATGTATTCATTCTTCTTTTGTTTTTATTAATTAAATGCTTGAGACTTCCTAATCATGTGTTGAGACTAAAGAAGAGAGTACTTGTGATGTTATTGAGAAATATTGATCAAACAATTGGTTTTTTCAATAGCATTCAATTTATTATTATGGAACTTGATGTTAATATTATTGGTGCTGAAATTATTTCTGAAATAGTTTTAATATTATGTTTTGATGTTTTGATATTTCTGGTAAAAGATCGATAATGTTGTATTAATTATAGTAAAAAAAATTTGTATGTTGTATTATTTAGGTCTTATTTAAAATTGTAGTGCACCGTGCGTAACATGGTCCTTCTGCTAGTTCTTTACAAATTATAATTGGTCATAGTTGAATAAAAGTTAGCAAGAGGACTCGATATTTCCCCTATTTCAGTAATACTCGTTGAATTTAATTAATTTCTTAATCATGTCTGTATGACACATTGTAAAATATACAGATAATTTATAAATTTTGTTTATTCATAAAGTATTTGAAAATATAAATGACAAATTAATAAGAACATGATTAATTAATTAATTAATTGCTATAATAATAAATTACATCATCCTTTAAACAATATTTCAATATAAAAAAATGATTTTGCTTACCTTTGCTTATTGCGTTGGATAGCAGACAACTGGGCAATGCATAGTTGAAATAATGGACAATTTACAATTGAAAATCTTAGGGAATTGATGAATTATGCTTCTATCATATAAGAAACTTTTCAACAAAAGACAAACACTGATTTTCTTCCTTTCTATGTATCTATATATGGATGGTCAATCTTTCTAATTTCTATATTAGATATTTTATTCTATATGTAGCAAACTTATCTCTAGCGTCATCCAAGATAATGACAAGTATACTAAAAGAAAATCCAAACTTGAATATTACTTGGACTGTGTCAACTTCATACAGATCTAATGCAAGTTCTAATCGAGAAGAACTTGATGAACAAGTTTATCATAATTCAAAAAGGAAGAACCATGAGTGGTGGCATCTTCTGCCAATTTTTTCCACTCCAATGCTTTCTTGGTCAACTCCCTTCCCTCCTCTTCTTCCATCAACTCCCTCATAAGCCTCTCAACCCTGTCCCTCTCAACACCACCTTCTATCTCCAACCCAACACCCCATTCCTTGCAGCAGAATCGACAATTCGTTGGTTGCTCCGCAAAGAAAGGCCAACATATCGTAGGCACCCCATTACACAAACTCTCAAGTGTTGAGTTTTAACCACTGTGTGTCAAGAACCCTCCAATTGCTTGGTGAGCCAGCACTTCCTCTTGAGGACACCAACCTGATAACAGGCCTCTATTCTTGGTCTCTATCACAAACTCTTTAGGAAGAATTGTGGTTTCACCAGCCACAAGATTAGGTCTTATGACCCACAAAAAGGGTTGGTTGCTATTAGCAAGTCCCCAAGCAAACTCAATCAATTGGTCACTTGTCATAACTGTGATGCTCCCAAAGTTCACGTAAACTACAGAGTTTGGTTCATTGGTGTCAAGCCATTGAAGACTCTCTCGTTCTTCTTTCCAAAGGTTGGATCCCAGTGTGTTCATGTCCTCATCTGTGACATGATTCAAGAGTAAATTTAAGGGACCAATGGTGTAGATAGGAGGCAAAATGGATGAAAGTGCGCCCAAAACATCATGCCCCAAGGCATCAAATGTGTTCAAAATGATTGTGGAAGCTTCCTTCGCTCTCCGGCACTCCTCCAGTAAAACATTCAGCATAATGTCATCTAGGTCTGTGGTTCTGACGAAGCTGGGCACATCCCTTAACCTTATTTCTTTGATGCCTGGTAACCAATTGATGGCAGTCTCCAAATACCCATTTGTTAAATAACTCAAATCTGCAAATCAAATATATACTTAACATGATTAAGTGCATATATGATCGTACCAATTAGAGATATGTTATTTGAACATAGACACCACCTATGGGATATATGTTGGGAAAAAAAACTCATATTTTTCTTTTGAATTATTATTATTATTTTTTTGTATCTATTTCTTACCTTACTCATAAGATTTGAAAGATGTACAAAAGTCATTTGCCTATCAATGACGCTTCCATATATCACACAGTGATTCGGGGTAACAGTATAGAAACCAACATACATACCTTGTTGGATAATTTTATGGACTTACATAAATCAAATTACATTTAATTCTAAATTCGGATTAATTGAATATCAAAATTGATTAAAGTTAATTCTTGAGCTCAAATTCTTTCAAATTATTGTTGTTATTGGGCTTATTTGGCCTATTGGGTTTATGCACTATTCATTGATGGATATTCTTATATATCTCTGTGTGTATGGGCCTTGCTATAATAGTGGCTTGACATATCACTTTTCTGACACAGGGAGATGCCCCTCCTCCAAACCCTATATATAGGTGCTTATGGCCCCATTGAAACAAAATGCTCCTTTTGGCTCTCTGGAGAATAGGAGGAGCTCTTTCTCCCTCTGGCCTTCCTTGGCCAGCTCCGCTCTTCTCTTTCTCTCTATATCCGTATCAAAGAGCGAAAATAGTTTCAGATCGATTGTTCTTCATCGATTGAACCAGGTTCTCTCGCACCTACTCTGTTCTTGATTTTCATGCCATATGGGCCTTGCTATAATGGATGACTCAGCACATCACTTTTCTGACACAGGGAGATGTATAAGAATATCCATCAATGAGCAGTGCATAAGCCCAATAGACTAAATAAGCCCAATAATAGCAATAATTTGAAAGAATTTGAGCTTAAAGAATTAACTTTAATCAATTTTGACATTCAATTAATTCGGGTTCAGAATTAAATGTGATTTGATTTATGTAAGTTTACAAAATTATCTAACAATCTCCCACTTAGACAACATAAATCAAATCCTTACAAAATAATTTTCCAGACTCATTCACAATATGTGGCCACAATATTATGTTAAAATTGAGTCCGCACTCTCAACCAAATGGTCCGATTTGTGATAATAAGTATTCAACAATGCAGAGAATCATACTCGAAGGAGTACTGACATCATATACGTGAGATACTTATCTCCCAATGACCCAATAAATGGTGGTACATAAACCAATTGGAATGCACACAGCAGAATGGTATGCCAATAGATTATCAAAGTGCAATTCCCAACAATTGGCCTAGCATCCGCCCTGAATGTTATATGAGATCTAATAAATCTCATCACAATATGAGACGGATCCGAAATATTTATAATATTTGCCATATTAATACAAGTGTGCACAATAATATATGGCAATATAAGTATCCGCCCAAGATACTCTCTAAGATTTAACAAAATATCTTAACTTAACAAAATTACAGCTGAGTCCAATATATCTCAATAATAATGCCATTATGCAAAAATTTGCATGAACAATTAAAGTGCACAGACTTAAATGGCATTAACGGTAGTTTGAGGTCATAATGAATCTACAGAACAAGCTCCTACTAACCCAAAATGCCAAAGGGACCTTAATATGCCCATGCGGGTCACAAAATCATAAATAAAACTTTTGGTGGCTAGTATTCAATTAGGGATCAATAACAATAAGTTCTATAGGAATATACTCGAGAAGCATCTCGAGTCTACCATAAATTGCCATATAACCACAAAAGGATGCAAATTAATATATGGCACAATATCTCCCACTAATCCAATATATCTAACAATATAAACATTCCCATTAGAGGCTATAAGGTTTCAATATACTCTAATGGTACAATAATCAATTGTGGGATAAGCAATAGTTTATGATAGAGTGTTCAATGTAAGTCTGAAACTCACTATTATTCTCTCTTTAATGACAAAAGTACAAAATAGAGAGAATCACATTGCAGAGTCATTAAAATTTTCAACCATAAAGTTGAAATAATGGTACAATAATCAATTGTGGGATAAGCAATAGTTTATGATAGAGTGTTCAATGTAAGTCTGAAACTCACTATTATTCTCTCTTTAATGACAAAAGTACAAAATAGAGAGAATCGCATTGCAGAGTCATTAAAATTTTCAACCATAAAGTTTCACAGAATTGGCTTCACATACTTTGTCTATATAATTGAGGAGATCATAAGTGTTTTTGATACTTTAAAACAAATATCCCCTCTCTCTATCATCACAAACTCAAACAACAACCAAATTATAAGGATATAGCAAAATTAATATGCTAGTCAAAGCATTTTAGACCTATATGCAGCCATTAATAAGGACATAATAAAATTTAAAGTCTCTAACTCCTACTATAGTAATAGTTTCTACATAAACGAGAGTAACATTACATTCTAAGAGACTCAAAATATACTCAATATAGGTCTCAAAACAATAACACAATGACAGCCCAAAACAAGGGAAAGAGAAAACCTTACATTAAAATATCGTAATTTATTCATATAATAAAATTGATTTTCTCACGTTCAATTAATTGGGCAATTAATTGAATTAAAAACCTTGTATCATTGCAATCCTACCAAAGGGTTTCGGATCACAATATATAAGTCTCTTCCACTTGATAGAGCCTTCTCTATTATACAATAATTATGTCAAATAATGTCACACAGAAGGGTATATCCATTATCTACATAAGCCAACAATATTCACAATCCATAAAATAATTTAATTCAACATAAATAAGCTTCATCATAGGTTGAAGCAAAATTCACAAAATATCGGATTGTTTTAAACACTCAATTAATAAATGGAACCTCATGTAATTACAATACCCTTTTAGAGTTTCAAAATTTAACACATGAGTAGACTCCAATAAACAAAAAAATCATGTCTCTAAAGCTAGTATTAAAAGGATATTGAAAATCTTATGACACAATTTTCAAATCATTAAGAATTATGTCAATAAAGACAAACCGAAGGTTAAGTTTATTATTAACGTAATTCTCGATGCAACATAAGCAACAATATATTTAAAATATCCACAAAGATTAAAGATAGCACAGTCAAAATAGGAGAGAAACTAAACTTTTGAGTTTATCAAATAAATGCTCATAATATCAAAAAATAACTCCTTGAATTTTCTCAAAGGAAAGCACAAAATGTACACAATAAATAATAAATTGTGAGCTAATTCTCCCTTCAAAAGCAAAATACACACTGCTGTCAATTTGTGGAATTAATTATAGAGAGAATTTCAAAATTTGAATAATTTCTCTCATTTTATCATGATGAGTCACATCACCTAAAATAACTTTCCTTTATAGAAAGTAAAATTTTAGCCAATATAATAATATTTTGATTATCACAAAATTTTGTGCTTAAACAACAAATACTCCCTATAAATCAATATTTTTGAAATTCATAACATGCTCCATTATTTAAGCATATATTTAATTTGAATTAAATCCAAATTCAAATTTTGATTTATGCAAATTCATTATAATTGATACAAGTCCACAAATATCAAACAGGAGTCACACAGGATGAGAGTATCCTGTGTGGCATCCACGTCCGACTCTGGTAGACCGTCATGGATTGTATCAAAACTAAAGGAAGTCGTTGAGGGAATCTGGTCCCTAGGATTTGAGAAGGCATTTATGGTTGAACTCTGTGTTAACTAAAGTGATGTGGAAACCTCTGGAGTGGAGGAGCTTTGCTAGTTGGAACATTGGGGTTATGTGGCCCTAAGCTGGGTATGGTATGCAAAGTGCATGAGGCTTCTTCTCTACGATGCTCAAAGAATTCATCTTGTCTTGCCCTGCTTGTGCTTACTCAAATTAAACTCACTTATAAAGTGATTATGGTTGCTTGCTGCTATGGGAGAATCAGATTGGTACGTTTCTGTATCATATATAATATTATTATTCATGAGCTGCAGGAACAATTTACGTAGCTGATAATATTTGTATGGGAATAAAGTTTTTCCCGTTATTTTTTTATATAAAATAGTTGAATTCGGTAAATTATTTAAAGAAAATAAATATTAAATCAATTGAATCAACCAAATAGTAATAATATATAAAATATTTTTGTCAACAAATAAGTATGTTTTAAATATATTAAAGAAAAAAAAATTTTAATGTGTGAGGGAAGTAACTATTTTTAGGGAAAATATTGTTTGTATGGAACAATTAGACATTTATATTGACATATATGAGGTGTTTGATTAACTACAAAAATAAGATAATTAGGTATCATGTTTATATGGGTTAATATAAATAATTTTATTTTATGCTATATTAACTT
The DNA here is from genome assembly GCA_031439585.1 of Pterocarpus macrocarpus. Lineage (NCBI taxonomy): Eukaryota > Viridiplantae > Streptophyta > Magnoliopsida > Fabales > Fabaceae > Pterocarpus > Pterocarpus macrocarpus. The sequence goes on from CM062519.1 coordinate 12,129,113, forward strand.
AATTTTTGGGATTGTTAAACAGTCGATAGTGATTGGTGCGAGGGATGAAGCCATTAATGCATTTACCACCACAGCGCTGCTCCAGCAGGTGTTTGGTAAAAGATAAGTCTCCATAACAGCAATATTATTCAAATATATAAACCGTTTACAATTGACCTCTTTAAGAATACAATTGGCCGGTTGAGTTCAACGTTTTTGCGCATTCTGTACGTAGGCCTGCGGTCGATCTCATCTCAAATATCAAGCTCGTAACCAGCAATAATTAATCAGTTAAGATTTAATTAAGATGTTTATTATGACTGTGTCAACTTTGTTCAAGCTTTACCATTAGTCCATGAGACAAATCGACTAATAGTCTTTTCATCTTTGATTAATCTCTTGCCTCTTGCATCGAGAGAAATGAAGGATTGAAGCCAAAAAGATAATGTTAGAGGTCAGCAGTCTACATCCCAATGTTGAATTAATAAAATAAATTTTATTTTATATATGAAAAAATCTAACTAAGACTGGATAACAGAAAGGACGAATGATGAAAAAAAAAAAAAAGGAGCATTGCTATTTAATACGAATAGCATTGTGATGAATGTGCACAAAAAAATTTAGCATCAATCAAATATTTTATTTGACAGAAATCATGGAGGAAAAGGAAGGTTGGGAAGAAAATTGTCATATATTAACACTCTTCGTGTCAAGTGTTCGAAGACAATTTCGTACCAAATAGTATTTTCTTAAAAAAAAAAAATTACGAGCGTTCAGATTAATTTAAAAAATGAATGTCTTAAATAAAGGTCATAGGTTATTAAATCAATTTGCATGCCCTATAAATTTAAATCCTCTTTTCTACACAGCAGACAAATGTTACACGCCACTCAACATTAATGCTTTTTAATTGACAAGTTGTTAACATTATGTTTATATCAGGAGAACTCTTAGTCAACAATTTCAATATTTTTATGGTATTATTTTTAATTGAAATTACGAAGTGAATGATAAATATTATTAGGGAAAAATTACTAATTTAGCTGTTTATCGATGGCCAATTTAAAATTGTCATGCAAAACATATTGGTTTAATTATGTTTTTTATTTCTTAATTAAAATATAAAATTTTTTTCGTTTGGACGTTTTTTTTAAAAGTTTAAATCACGAGTTTATTTCATTCCCAGCTCCTTTAATCTCCTCTTAGTTTTCACGGTAGGCTGAAATGGACTAAAGCACAAAAAGAGGGACTATACCCCAAAAAAAAAAAAAAAAAGGAAGAAGAAGTGATTTTGAAGAATTAAAAATGAAAATTGTGATATTTTAGAGAGCGAAATGAGAAATTGTTATATTTCACCTGAAAAATATTTATAGTTATATACATAAAATAAAAATTGTAACTCTAATTAAAAATTTAGTAAAACCAAGGAATTTGATTATTTTAAAAAAATTATCCAAATATATGAAAATTAATTTTTTTAATAAAAAAATAATTTTTTATCCAAAAAATTCCAAACAAACACATCCTAAATGGCACTTAAATGATAGCGATGTAATTGAAATTAGAAAGAGTCAGTGACTAAATATAGATATTTAAAAATATTTAATTAAGTTTTATAAAATATGAATATTTAATTATAATTTCTAAATGAATTAATTTAACCTTGTAAATATTTTATTAGATTTTTTTTAGGTCAACATATATTTTCATTGATAAGGAATCAATGACAACAGCCTAATTACATCATAGAACTTGATACCAAGCAATATATGAAATAAATATATGATTACAATCAACGAGATTACACAATTTTAAATAAACATATCAGAACATATAAGTGCTTATCAAACTGCATATAACCATAAAAGCACAAGTAGGCTCACCAAGATCTTTGATCTTCGGCCTTGACGAAACTTTTATTTATAACCAGTCATATAGTAAGAAAAGAAGTAGTGTATGGCTAAAATTTGAAGTCCAATCCCTTTTTTTTTTTTTTTTTGGTAAGGAAATCCAATCCCTAACTAAAGCATTTTAACCAAGAACTAAACCAACGTTCTGAACATTATAGTACCAAGCCCACATAGTGGTACATACCAACACATCAACACAAAAAATAATGGTTTGACTCCAAAAGATAAAGGCCTATTTCCTCATCAGTATCTTCGCAAAAGAGTGCATAAAAGGCACCATCGCCAAAGCCTAAAAACAATAAACCCCATTTTATCCACCATCAACAGAGATTGTCGAACAATTCTAATCTAAGCATAATTTTTTGATTTTACCTGGCGTATCAACAATAACAAGAATCACAAAGTTTGAACAAATCCCATACCATCTCAAACTATTCAGACACGTTATCAAAAAGGTTGAACTACCTACAAAGTGCATTAAAAGAAACGGCTTTCTTTTTTGTTTTTATTTTTTGGGGGGTTCCACAATCGTTTTTTGTTTTTGGTCAATCGTAACGGTCTCTTCTTTTTGGTTTTTGGTCAGTTTTTCTTTTTTTTTAAAAAAAGGGACTAGTTATGGTTGACCCAAAAAACTGACCAAAAACAAATGATAACATAAATTGGGGCCAATTAGATCATTAGCAATACGTTACCAATTCTTTATTAGACGTTACCAGTTTATTTTGGCAAGTTCTTCTGTTATAAGACCTTGCATTGACGCTGGCGTTTAGTGTTAAAGCTACTTGCAAGGCGGATTACAATCAGGAATACAAATTTTCTATTGCAAGTTATAGTCAGTTTCACGGTTAGAATCTTACCTTGCAATTGGGATTACAATGATACTTAGCATTACAGTTTTTTTAAATTGCAAAAGTGCAAAATAGTTATTTTTTCATCAAAGGCCTATATTATTGTCATTTCCACACAACTTTGGTTCATCCGTAGAAACAAAGAAGATCTAGTAACACGATTTTATTGATTTATTTATGAATAGTATCGTTGAATGTTGATATGTCTCAAATTTAGTAGGAATGCCAATTAGGCAACCGTAGCTGTTTTATTTGGCTTGCTTAGGTGGTTGATGGAGGTTGATAAAGTCACTTCCAATATAAGAAGTGATTGATAAAGTCATTTCTGTCTTTACTAATACATGGAAGAAGCTTCTGGTTGTATGAATCTGGAATTGCATTTCCTGAAGCAACGATGCAGGAACAAAAGGCCGTTGAATGGTTGACACTTGATCCAGGTGGTATAGATTCCGAAGTAGTATTATCCAGGTGGTTGATAAAGTCACTTCCAATCTAAAAAGTGATCAAGAAGGCCAATTTTGATTTGGTAATGACAATAGACCCTCAAATGAATCAAAGGTAGAGCACAGGTAGGGCTATGCAAAATAAAGATGAATTGAACTGTCCTTAAAGTTCTGATTTTATTCCTTTTTAGTCGACCCAACTAAATATCATCAAACATCTACCGTAACTTTCATTGGTTCAGGGATCACTGTTGCAAACATCTTCCCTAATTATTTTAGCTTAATTTACAAATATTATACTCAAAACAATTAGGTCAAATTAAAACCATGCTAATATCATAATTTATCATACAAGCCACGCGGGGTGGGAAATCCAATACTGCATCTTATAGCTGTTCCATGACATTCCACTTATAAACAGACATCATTTCAAACTTCCTACTAAGTGACAATTTCTATGTATACTGCGGTGCCTGTAATAAATTAATCATCTTACCTCCGCCATCTATATAGGAACAAGGTGATACGGAAGTCTTCGAAGTTAATAAAACTTTAGAAAACACGCTTCGATCAGCAAGATTGTGCGTTGCAATGCACCTCTACCCAGTTAAAACTGCCGTTAACAATGGTGGGGCATGAGAAAAACATATTTTTGGGACTTGCATAAAAAGAAATTAACACCGGGTAGTTCCCTTAATATTATATAGATTTACTGAAAGAAATATAGATAAACATCAAACCAAGACTACCTCGAAACACTGACCATGGATCCTGAAATTGGAGGGCCCAGCGACGTCTTCTTCGACACAGTGAGTTCGTCCGTTTTGTAGATTGACAACCCTCCGTGAACAACCTCAACAAATAGCTATGTTCAAGCCTCTCGCACTTCTATGGCCATCGCGACCACCGCCCACACCATCACAAATCCCTAATGCTCACTCCATTTGCCGGCGCAAAAACGAATAAGCCTCCAAAAGAATCCCTCTGGCAAAAGTTGGAAAATCGAACACGGGATTAATTTGCAAATAAAAATACACAGGCCCTATATAACAAATTGGCAGAGGGATTATTTTGCTATTTTAAAGGGGGACTAACCGTAGTCCACAACATAGGGTGGACTATTGAAACGCCCACCTTTCATTGTATTGGCAAAAGTAAGTCTTCTTCTATTTTTTTTTTGGTCAGCAAAATAAGTCGTCTGGTATTTGGACCTATTACTCATGGGCCGCGCTAGTAGACTGGATGGAAAAGACAAAGTCACATGTGGGACTTGTTGACCCAAAGCAAAAGTCTATATGGGACTTTAAGATTCATTTATGTCTGGGCCTTTACTATAATGTTATCACAATAGGACTTGGCAGTTGGCATTTGTTGCTTGAACTGCCAATTTTGACCAGAAAAGGGACAGAGAAAAAGCAAATGCAATACGGGCGAAATTCAAAAATACATGAAGTGGGGTGAGAGAGGCTCGAACTCTCGACCTCAGGATAACTCCGAAGCTATGAGACCTACGCGCTAGCCAACTGCGCCATCACCCCACTGTGTTGATTAATGGTCGTCGCATACACTAGTACTTGACTAGTTATCGTGTGTCCAGTTACCCTGGTAACACATTTATATCATAAATATTATTCATACACCTACATTCTTATTCCTCACTCTTAATATTCTTCTTTTAAGAAAAAAAGAAGAAGAGATATAGAATCGGGGCTAACTTCACTTCCGCTGTTCCCCCCTACCTTTTTTCTGTCCTTTTTTGTCCCACAAAAAGGGAAAACAAAGTGAAAGCATAACAGTTTTTTTTTTTTTTGGTTTTTTATTTTGCATAATTAGTTTCAACTTATTAGACCTCAGACAGGCTGTATGCGCAGTCTGCTCAAGCCCATCCTAGATAGGACCCCCAGCAGCTGCGTGTTGCTAATTCTTATTTATTAGAAAACCATTTGAGTCCTATATATAACCGTTGACCAAAAATATAGTCTCATATATGACCTGACAACCTTTCCGTTACAAATTGGTATGTGTCTGCAATAATATACTAGTGCACGTCCCTACTACCTTTTTTTTTTAAAATCAACCCTACTAATTTTTATCAAAACGGGAGGATAAGTGTGACATTAACGCTAGGACAACTGCTTCAGGAACCTTCCTGTTTAATTCCTAAGAAATTGCCTGCTATCTTATGGTATTGGACTAAAGGCACAAGTAGACATCCATGTTTTATGATGAGCTAGCTTGAAAGCATGAGCAGACACTGGACTATACGGTCAAGGTAACTGCTCCCCCTTTTATATACCAACCCCAAATAAAAACTATCTTTAATTCCACCAAACATTCAAAGGAGAATATGGGCATTCAAGATCAACTGATTCCATTGATTAAAATCTTATCTCACAGCTACCAGTCCTGTGTGCATCACAGACAGACAAAATCCAATAATTTAGTCAAAGCCCGAAGTTTTCCTAAATAAATATTTTAAGACGTATTGTGCGTGTTTGGGCAATGAATTATTAATTTGAACTAATGTTATTAGATTCGTGGACCTTGTTCAATAGTTATATACGTCAATACTGTGTCTCCAAATTTGAATCAGGCCACGCTCAGTCCAGAGGTACATGCACCATCACAAGCGCTGGGGTTGTCTTTGTGACTATCGGGAATTTAGGCCATTGTAAGCGGACACCTAGCAAGTGTTTGTTTCGTATTATGCATGAAACTCCATTTAAAAAAATAGCGTAGCGCCATTCCCTCGTGAATCTGGCTCAATGTTTAAGACTGTATAGTTTTGTTCTCGTGATTCTAGGTTAGCGACATCATATAATAATATATATATGCACAGTTAATTACCACGTAATGGCAATTATATTTTCATTTGAGACGTGCAACGCATCTGACCTATTATTTAGAATGAGAGGACAGGCAACGACTCTTAAATATTAAATGATCATTTGATCAAAGGCAGTTTGGCTGCTGGGATGGCCAACGAGTAATGGTCCTCAGCCTCTCAGCCATAGCCAACACTAGCTAGCTTAGTCCTGCAATAGCGGGACTGGAAGTCATTGGCATGCTGAAAGACACCAAGGCTTTTCTATGATTAAATTGTACTGGAATTGAACTAATAAGAATTTTAATTTATGATTAAATTTTGTTATTGAATTGTTATTAAACTTTTTTTGGTACATAGTATTGTTATTAAACTGTGGTTGAATTTAGCGATGCTTAAATTATAAACATAAACGATTTACAATTAGTCAGACAGTTAGATTCAATTTTAGAAATATTGATTAAGACATGATATGATATTTCAATTGAATTTCAAATTTTACTGTTTCTAGAACCAACACTAGTCTCAAGTGCAACCAAGCTCTGTCATGATGAGCATTAAAGGCCTGGCATGGTTAAGTGGAGCAACGTGTCAAGCTATGTATAGCCCAGGTGGAGTAATGCATCCACCGTGTGAGGTCACGTGCCTGGTGCGTGGATCATTACCAAATGAAGAGGGCGCGTTAAGTCACGTGCTTCCTCGGATACTCCCTTGAGGCATTGGGCAAGTGCCAGTTGGATCCATCCTCGTTCCCCGATAAAATACACAGCATCCAGACTGTCATCCCAACGTCTTTCTTCGCCTCGCCCCATAATTCCACTCTTCCTTCGTCCTATTCTACCCTTGCACGCATTTCCATTCCCACATTATGCTCGAGGCCAATTTCGACAATCACCTCATTCTTCAAAATAATCTAACTGTTCCTAAGCTGTAACGCTTTTGTCACATAGCCATCCCCACAAAACAAAGCCCATCACTTATTTCCACAAAGGTTGCACTACCTTTTCTTTAATACAGAGCCCTTTTTAAATGCTTTCCCACGCCATCGCCAATGGCTTGCCTCTCACGCCCTACCTACAACACACATTTTGGCTCGGCGCGTGGATGCACTTGAGTAGTGGTGAGGTGGGATGAGAGTAAATGGGGGGTCCCTCTACTTTACTTACCGGGCAAGCCGTGGCTCGTAAATGCCAGAGGGGCTAACCACTTCCCACGCACAAAAGTCGCCCTTTAATCTCAAGTGGTAATCACTGTCTATTTCTTGGCAAGTTCCACACTGTAAAAACACATTTTAATCAATAAAAATAGTCCTAATTAAACCCATCCTGGGACCTATAAATACTCTTCCCAGTCCCCTCACTCAATCCACAAACAAAAATTACAAGAGCTTTCTCAGCCTTCTTCCTAAGCTTCCACGCAATAGACCGTTAGCATTCTCTGCTTTGGTCTCTTCCATTCAAAAAATGGCCACTTTCGTTTCTTCTCAATGCTTTTTCAAAATCTTCCTTCTGATCTCAGTCTTTGAACTCTCTTTCGCTGGTAGGAAGTTGAATGAGCTGGTGCAGGACCAGTCTCAGCTACTTCACTACCACAATGGTCCTCTACTATACGGCAAAATCTCCGTTAACCTAATTTGGTACGGTCAATTCAAACCATCCCAAAAAGCCATAATCTCTGATTTCATCACCTCGCTCACATCCCCAACAACGGTTCACGGCAACGAACCATCTGTTGCCACGTGGTGGAAAACCACCGAGAAGTACTACCATCTCAGCTCCAAGAAGAAAGCTTCTTCTTCTCTTTCCCTCTCATTGGGCAAGCAGATCCTCGACGAGAACTACTCGCTTGGAAAATCGCTCACGAGCAGGCACCTCGTCGAGTTGGCCTCCAAGGGGGACCAAAAAGATGCCATCAATGTTGTCCTAACATCCGCTGACGTGGCCGTCGAAGGTTTCTGCATGAGCCGATGTGGGACTCACGGGTCCTCCTCCTCCTCGTCCTCATCCTCGGTCGGTCACGTGAAAGGAAAGAACAACAAGTTCGCTTACATCTGGGTCGGTAACTCTGAGACCCAATGCCCGGGCCAATGCGCGTGGCCTTTCCACCAGCCCATTTATGGGCCCCAGAGCCCACCATTGGTTGCGCCCAACAACGATGTGGGCCTTGACGGAATGGTCATAAACCTCGCTAGCCTCTTGGCTGGGACCGCAACCAACCCATTTGGAAATGGGTTTTACCAGGGCCCAGCTGAGGCCCCTCTAGAAGCTGCATCGGCCTGTCCTGGGGTTTATGGCAAAGGGGCTTACCCTGGCTATGCTGGTAACTTGTTGATGGACCCTACTACTGGTGCTAGCTACAATGCCCATGGTGGTAATGGCAGGAAGTACCTGCTTCCTGCTTTGTACGATCCTGCTACTTCTTCGTGCTCAACGTTGGTGTGAGGATTACAATGGTGATCCTCATTGCCACTGCTACTGCTATATTAGATATAAGGGATTAGTATTTCGTAGAGGTTGTAAAAATAAAGCACTTGTGTGTAGGATAAATTCATTGATTTGTTCATATCTTTTGCTTATGCGGATTAATGACATAGAAGCAAATTTACTTTGGTTTGCTTTCAAATATTGGGATTATCACTTTGGATCAAAAACCTTTATTTTTTTGGACTTTAATCAAAACCTGATTGGAATTTCAATCCCATGATCTTACTCGAGTACTTGGGTTTAGGGGGCTAAATAGGTTTTTACCCCCCTACTAAGAGGAAGGTCCTTACATTATAGTCCTAGGAGATTGGAAATTTCGAATGGCTTGTTTATTATTTCCAATATGCAATATGCAATTGGCAATTACTAAAATGTACTGGGGCTGGGCCTCGTTGGTTATCAGATTAAGACATAAACACTCGACGAATTTCTGGACTTAGTTTGCTAGGATGTGGCCCACCTAGATACTATAATTTAATAGAAATACGAACACGTTGGATCCAGCCACAGCCAGTGTTATCCATACATGATACAACCATGTTCGATGTTCCCACTTTCCAGTTTGTTTGTCTTTTTTGTTTTAGCCGGAAAGTGAAAATTAAAAAAAAATTGGTGCAGTGATAAAAAAATAAAAATAAAAATAAAAGTTGGTGCCTATCCCCATTCCCCACATTACCCTGAGCTCTTCACGTGCCAATGCTTTTTCTTTTTGGAGAACACAAGAACAAACTGATGCTTACCCAAACAGCCAGAAAAACAGGAGGACACCACCTAAATAAGATACCTCGCCTCATAAAGAGAAGACTGATTAGGCTGCAATTTTGGAGACAGTGATGCCCTCTCGTTTAGGGTGGCAGTTGATCTTAATCGGTGGGTAGGTTGTGCCGGGACCAATTGATATGCTTACTTTGTAATTTGGACGGGTGGTTTAGTGGTTAAAGGGGTCTATTTCTTCCTAAATCAAAATTTGGACCAATATTTAATTTTATAGTAATGACTTAAATATATTTTTAATCTCTTTAAATATAAGTTGATTTGATTTTAATTTTTTTAAAATTTTTACTTTTTTTATATAAAAATAAATGATAGAGAAATTAAAATTAAAATGATCTATATTTATAAGAATTAAAAATATATTTAATCCAATTTTATTTTATTAACCAAGGTAGAGATATGCATACTTTATGGGGAATTATAAATAATGATAGAATAAATAAATAAATTCAGCCAATATTGTGAATGCTATTTTTTTATTATTTAAAATGAATTAATTTATTATGAGATAAAATTCTATTAATATTAATTTTTATTTAATTCTTAAGACTTAAATTCGAAATACTAGTAAAGAAGAAAAAATATCAATTCATTTGAACTAATTAAATGTTAGTATTCATATTTTTTTAATTCAAAGCATGTTGTAACCTTTATTTACCGTTTCTTAAAAAAAATCACTTAGAACATATTATTAAGTATAAAATTGCTTTAGTTTATGAAAAACAACCTTTTTTCTTTAAAAGTTTAAAAAAAATTATAAGACCAGTTTTCAAGCAAGGCGAGCACAGAAAGAATAAATTGTATATTCTTCCAACTTCTTGACTTAAATCAAAGAGTTTAACTTTGTTATTCAATGTAAAAAATTTTATATTATTAAGTAATCGATATTATTACATTTAAATTTTTTGAAATAATTATTATAAGATTTTAAAAGTTTAATAATTCAATAATAATAATAATAATAATTAATTGATAATATAACCAAATTTTATGCTCACAAATGTATTAAAATCAAATCCAAAACAAAACTCAATGTTACTAGTAGTAAAGTCATCATCCGTTCAAAGTCGTTCAGTATACCCACATGCAATAGCCAAACTTTTTTCTTTTTTTCTTTTTTTTACGAGAATAGCTAAGCTTGATCCACGTAATAAAATAGAACGGTTTTTTAATCTTGTCTTATACTTTAATGATAAAATCTTAAGCAAGAGCAATGATAGAAGGCTGTGATTGAGATCCTTTCTGTCTAATTATAGAAATAATATCTATGAACACAAACAGAGAATGCCATTTATAAAGCATCCGGAAAACCATTTCAAAACCCAGCAAAAGAACAAAGATCTATCTAGGAGTAGTCCCACGGCCAGCTTTCAGCAGAAAAATAGAATGTTCTGAAGCATGCTTTCCTTGCTCAAGTACGCCCCGGCTTTGCTAGTCGTATCACATTAATTTGTCCTTTTTCTGCCATCACGGCTGTTTTCATGCCGAGTAGCGTTATTTGTTTATTGAGTAATATTATTTATACAGTTAAAACTAATATTTTTTATTAGATATTATAAAAAGAGAAAGGAAAAATTTATTTAGTAGTAATTAATAGGGCCAAGGATTTTTTTCTTATAATATTAATTAAATATGTCCAAGTTTAATATGTAAATAATATTATTTTTTTATTGTGTAGTTTTTTTTGGGCCCTAAAAGTCTAAAACCTGAAGTTAAAGTACATTTTCCGCGAAGACAGATATTTGAACTACTCAAGCTACTTTCATTCGCCTGTGGACTAAATTAGTTGGATGCGTTTTAATTTTTTAAAAATTACATACATTTCATCTTTCTTTAAAATTCAATTAAACTTAATTAAATTGTGTTTTATATGGTTCATTTTTTTACACCTTTTGCAATGATTATGAAAATATATTTCATTTAGTAAAATGATATTTTGCTCTAAAATATTAAATTGTATGAATTATACTTATTATTTTACAAGGAGAAGTGATTTATCATGAATAATCATAAGATGATAACTATTTGATCATAGTATTTTTTTTTTTCAACTATTACGTCTTTATTCTAAAAATTATACAACCACATTGTTATTTTGAAAGTGGCTATTATTGAGAATGGATCCTCTCAATTGAAAATCTCACATCTTTATTATGTATTAATTTTTATCATTGATTAGATACTTTTGTAGATCCCATATTTTGCCCCACCTTTTAGCCAATAGTAAAAATCAACACATGACAAGATCATATGAGATTTTCAATTAATAGGATCCATTATTGGCTATTGTTACTTTTATATGCCTATTGTCATTTTTATTTAACTGATATTCATTTAGCTTCGTTAAAATATCATTCTTCTTATTTGTTAATCAAAATGATGGTTTAATATTAATTATTAATATTAATTCTTAATCACAATTTTATTTAAATTACAATAAAAAATAAAAGTTGATATCCACAAATTCTTATATCATATATGTTTGTCTGATATTATTTTATTTATATAAAGACTAGATGGTGAAACACTAGACAAGGGTATTGAAATTACGATTATTAGTTTAACTTTACTATTACTTGCTTTTTAAAAACAATTAAATATTTAAATCTAATTAATTATATTAACTAAGTAAACTATAAAATATTTATAGAATTTAGCGATTACATAAAATAAAAATGTAACAAAATTGAAGATTTTAAAAGTTAAATTAATGTTCAATTATATTAAAAATATAAAAATTAAATAAAAAAATAATTAAAATTAAAGTGGGAATAAAATTTTTATGCTCTAAAGCTGATTTGTACTCATTGGCCCATCTTGTGATTATACCCACCAATAACCAGCATGTACGGTCTAGACCACCGTCTCCAAATTTGTCTCGTTGTGAGCCCATTTTTGATAATAAACTTTATACTGTAATTTTGTTGTCAAAATAATAGTGTAATATTGTAATTTTTTACATCAAAAAATAATTTTTATATCTTAAATTATAAATTTTCATCTTAATTTTTTTTTAAAAAAATATTATAATAATATTTTTTAAGTAGCACTAAAATAAGCTTTCCAAAAAATTGAAAGAAAGAGGGTCACAGACCACAAATAATAATAATAACATGTTCAATGAATCTTGAAATATAAAAAGGATGGAATGACCCTTAATCTTTATGATAAGCTACTATCTTTTATGGCATTGAAGAAATCTGTCTATATTTGACCTTATAATACCATGGTAGTCCCCAATCAATTAGATAACTCTACAATTAAGGTAAGTAACAAAAGAATTGGGTTAAAATTAACACACATGGCTTTTGCCTTACAATAGTCTATGGAGGCATAGCAAGGAATGATTACGGGTAGTTTCTAACAGCCTGAAGTGTTAAGCTAGGTGCCGAAATAGTTATTTTCTCCAGGCTTTGGGGCATTTTTTGGGCTTTTCTCTTCGGGCGTAATTTAGGATATCGAAACATTGTGTTGGAGATGGACCCTTAGCAGCTTTCAACTTAGTGCAGTAGGGGTTCCTACTACTCATGTTTATACTGCCACTATTCATGCCATCCGGAGACTTTATAAATGAGGATTGGAATGTAGAGTTTTGCCTCATTTATTGTGAGGCGAATAGACATGCTAATAGGCTTGCTAGAGTTGGTCATAGGCTCCCGATGGGCATGAGTTTCTTTAATAGTTTCCCGGCGCCGACTTCGGTGCACTTCGCGGTCCAAGGTGCTTAGTGCACCTTGTGACTGTAGTGCATCCGATGGTGTAAATTTGTGAGGTGTATCGATATACCAATTACCTATAATGCATTATAGTAATATATTAATTTTAAAAAAATTAAAAATATAATTAAATATATTTTAAAAATTAATTTTTATACATTGATAATATAAAATTATATTGATAATATAAAATAATTTTATACTATCAATATAATATTATACTGATAGACAGTATAAAATTATATTGACAGAGTAAAATTATACTGATAAAATTTTTATAATTTTTAAAAATTAATTTTTATATATTAATAGTATAAAATTATACTGATAGAGTAAAATTATATTAATAAAATTTTTTGATTATAATGATAGTGTAAAATTATTTTATACTCTATCAGTATAAAATTACACTGACAGAGTAAAATTATATTGATAAAAATTTTTTATTATAATAACAGTATAAAATTATTTTATACTGCCAGTATAATTTTATACTGTCAATATATAATAATTAATTTTTAAAATATATTTAATTATATTTTTAAATTTTCTTAAAATTAGATATTACTACAGTGCATCATAGGTGATCGGTGCATCGATGCACCTCACAATCTCACCATCTGATTGCAAGGTGCACCATGCTCCTTGACCAACGAAGAGCACTGTAGATGGCGCCTAGTTTCCCACCCCTCATTTCCTTAGACTTTCAAGGTGATGCTTCGGGTACCTGTTGTCCTTGAATGATTAGACTGTAATTTGTTGTTGTCCGGGCTTCGGCCCCGTAGTTTGTCAAAATAATAATAATAATAATAATAATAATAATAAGGGTTGCTGACAAAATAAAAAAAAAAAGGCGGAAAAAGGTTTCTTCAATGACAATATTACAAAGTCAGAATAATATGATTAAAATTTTTAACAAAATTATAATAATATTTTGATGATACATAATGATAGAAACAATTTTTCCATCAAAAAATTTCTAATTATATTATACTATATTGTTTGGCCCTTTCTGCTGTGCTTCGATCTGTGCTAAGAAATAAGCAACGCACACATTGAATCGTGACTATTGAATTTGTGGCATTTCCATGCGTGCTGCTACGCCTTATTGCTCCCCTGCTTTCCTTCAGTCGAGAGGCGCTGCAGTGGATGAAGCGACGAGGGTGGTGCTTAAGCAACAGCAGAAGCGTGATTGCGGCGGGAGAAAGACGTTGAGCTCCTACAAGGCGCGATTGTTGTTTGGTCCATTGTTACCACCCCTTCAACGCGCCGTCCATGGAACCAGCACCTTCGGTCTTCGTCAATGACAACGGAAAATTAACGCCAAGCGGCTAAGTTCGTCGATGCTATGTAAATAGATATGAACATCATTCCCTTTTTTATGCTTTGATATGTGTTGCTGCAGGTGGGTGAGTCCTCGTTTCCTTTCTTTTTATTCTTTGTGGTGGAACTCCGACAAAGGGGAAGGATGACCCTGATGGTGGAGCTTTAGCTATGGAGATGGACGGTGGAAGGGAAGGGGTTGGAGTGGCTAGACATAAACGATGGAGGAAAAGGGTTAGGGGTGATTTGGAGAACTACTAGAGTGCACCACAATTAACTTAGCTCGCAAATATTCCATTACATAATAATAATAAAATAAGGGTGAATTCTGTGATGCACCTCACAAAGTGAGGTGCATCACACACCTTGTATGATTGACGGTTAGATGTGAGGATGCACCAATACACCTTATGAAATTAATGATCAGATATGAAGGTGTATTGGTATACCCTCACATCTGACCATCAATTATATAAAGTGTGTGATGCACCTCACTTTGTGAGATGCATCACAGAATTCGCCTTACAATACACATAAGATTATGCTATGTGTAGTACTCCTGACTTATGTGGGAGCATAGCAGCAATCGCCACATTATTTTAGTACTTAATTTTTTATTAAAAAAATATAGTAATTTTCTTTCCATAAGTGTGTGTTTGGATTAACTAAATTTTAAAATTGATTTAATTTAAATTAAATTGATTTAATTTATGAATTAAATTTTATATTTGAAATGATTGTGTAAAAATAGAATTTAAATTAATTTATAAATATATTTTAGATTATATTTGGAGTAATTAATAATAAAATTAATTTAATTTAAATTATATTTAAATTTTAAAATTAAATCAATTTTATCAAATTCTTTTAATTTTGATAAAATTTTAAATAAAAAATAGTTAAATCTCATAATAATTAAAAATTATTTCATTTCTCATTTTTAAAATATTTAAATATAATATTTAATTTTTAAATCATATTATTTTTATTTTTTTAACATCCCAATCACAATCTAAAAGCAGGTACTTCCTTGGCTGAAGCTCACACCCTAATTTGACTTGCCATCATCTATACTCTATACTGTCAGCACTCTTTTTTCTTTCTCTTTGTATAAGTAAGCATTTTATTTTAGTAAAACAAAATACAGTTGGAGGAATTTCAACTCTATATGTCTAAACTATTAGATGAATTTGACGGGGAAAAAAACAAATTTTGAGAGGGAAAAAGCTTATAAATCAATTGCCGAAACATGAAAGTTGAAACCTTTATAGGCGCTTAAAAAATTGAATAAGCATATGTTTGGATTATCGTTTTGGAGCTTCAGAATCGATTCTCATTCTCTACCAAAATTTATTTTGAATATTTTTTTAATTTGTTTGATTTTTCACTTACCTCCACTAGAATCAATTCTTGCTTCAAAATTAATTTTGGACAAAAGTGAAATTTTGTTGCTTTCAATTTCACTAAAATTGATTTTGTGCATTTTTTTTATAAATTATACATCTAAAATTGATTTTGATCAATATTATTTAAATATAAATTACTTCTTAAATCAAATTATCAAATATAAATAATTTTATCTCAAAATCAATTTCAACCAAATCAATTCAATCAAAAATCAATTATGTAAAAGTAGAATCAAACATACATTAAGGCTTTGTTTGGATGGAAGAAAAGAAATTGGAAGGATGGAAGGATATTGAGAGGAAAGAAGTTGAGTAGAAAGAAATAGAATAGATTTATATTTTCTATAGGTATATTTGGATGAAAAGAAAATAAGAGGAAAAGAAAATAATTTTCTCTTGTTTGTTTATGTGCAAAAATAAAAGGAAATAAAGAGATAATGCTGCCAAATAATAATTTTACTCTTATATTATTATAAAAAGTATTTCAATTATATTAATTAATATCAAATAAAAAATTTCACTATTTTTAATTTAACAATTTAAAATAATATCAATCTATTGAATCAAACTAATATTAATAAAAATAAATTATTTAAAATTATTTAAAATAGAACAAATATTTTTAGTTAATCTAATATTTCAAAAATATTACTTAAAATATATTTTACCAAATAAATAATACTAAAGATATTATTCAGCTATTATTTAAACTCTTAATATGGCATAAAAAAATTAAAATTTATGTAATATTTTATTTAAAATAAAATATCTTTTTAGAATAAAATACTAGTAACTGAAAAATTTTATATAACTTATACGTTGGATATTTTTTAATATTTATTTTTAATAATAATATAATGATAGAAAAATTAAAATTATTTAAATAAAATTTTTAAAAATATTATTTTAAAAAAATAAAGAGAGGAAAGACCACACAATACCTTCAATAATATTATGCACCCTAAAATCCTCCCCATCGTCTCATTCTCTTCTCCTTTTGCACTCGGCGTCCGTTTGAGGGGAGGAGGGCAAGAAAGAGAAACAAAAAATTCACCCTCTTTCCCCGTATTTTCCGCCCATAAGTAGAAGGGAAAGAAATTGTTACTATTTATGTGAGCGTATAAAATTTTGGATACTATTTATCTTTTTCTTCTCAACTTTTTTCTTTAATTAAATAATAAAAAAACACCTACATTTTTTCTATCCCTTTCCTTCATTCCTAAATCACTCCAACCAAATATATTCTAAATATTTGTTTGGTTTGACGTTACACAATAGGAAAAGTACTTTTGATAAAAAAAAATAAAAAATTATTATCTATAAAAGTGTCTCAAAAAAAATTAATTTGTCAGTAATTAAATTAAACAAACAAGCCCTGAGAAGATTAGTTGCATTTCTTTAACCAGCAACAGGGATCATATGTCGCTTCCAAACAATAGTTAAACCAATGAGCAACATTAAACCAACGCGGTTCATATGTCTATGACATACATAAGTAATCCTTATAATAGTTAACATCTTTACAGCTCCGCAAAGCTTCGTTTCCAGTTATAGGAATGTTATTTGTACAGATAAAAAGGAGAATACTTTCAATACATTTTTTTTTATTTTTTATTTTATTAATTATTTTACTTATTTCATTTTTGTTTATAATTTTTTTTTCTTTCTTCTTTTTAGGTGTCTAAAAATATCTACTAATTTAATGATATAAAAAATATTTCTCTTTCAATTATTATATTAAAGCAATCAGTACGCATGCCGGACCGTGAAACGACAGAACCATAATATTAGTTAGACGAGTGGCATGTGTTAAGATTACTAAATTGCATGAATAATTTTCTGAGGTAATTTAAGCATAAATTAGGTGATGTACAGCTTTTTTGATTTGTAGAAAGGTAATACAACATTTTCCTTTCTTCTTAATTTCAATGAAACTCAATTTTAGTAAAAATATTTATTACTTTTGAAATTTATAATATTATGAAATTTTAAAACTAAGTTGATCAATTTATTTTACATCAGATTCTCAAAACTATAAAAATGGCAAAGTGAAAAGGTGATGTGGAAAACAATACAAGAGTAAAGAGACGCACATAGGGGGAAACAATTTGCACAAAATCCCTCCGAGGCATTTCTAATTCATTGTGCTGAAACAATTTCTTCCTGTGATCACATACAGTCTTAGTAAACATTAGAGAGCTCCTCAAAATTCCTGCAGTTTTTAAAAAAATAATAATAATAATTGAAATTTGTTAAATTATCCAACAGATCCAGCACAAGTCCCGTGAAGAAATGAGGCATGACGCACACTAAAATGGCACGCATAGTTTTGTGTTCGTATGTCAAGCCTGTGATGTTTAATTGTCTCCATTCGGCCTTAGCTGGCCATGCACTGTCCGAGTGGGATATACCTATGAGTCTGGCTAGTTGACTACACTAATAAATAATGCGGTCAAAACATGAAAGCTCGCCTCACAAAGTAATTTAATGTAATTGAGAAGAGCAACGCGTCATCAAGCTGGCAGGCAATGGCACCTCAACCAGTCAACCTCACTCCACGCTAACCCATATAATTTGACTTCGCCACCACGCCCTCTCCCTCCTCTTTCCCTGCACCTTCCTAATCCGTTTTCCAATCCAATACCCTCCAATTCCCCTCC
Organism: Pterocarpus macrocarpus; assembly: GCA_031439585.1. Taxonomy (NCBI): domain Eukaryota; kingdom Viridiplantae; phylum Streptophyta; class Magnoliopsida; order Fabales; family Fabaceae; genus Pterocarpus; species Pterocarpus macrocarpus. Next base: position 12,147,479 of record CM062519.1, read on the forward strand.
CGTATATATACCTGCTTCCGCATCCCTCTTCTCCACAACATCCCCACCTCACTCCAAAGCTCTTCAAAATCACTTCTTCCCTCTACAACAATTTTATTCACAGTTTGCTCTCGTTTCCCCAACACATAAAAAAAAAAAAAAACACACACACACACATATACACAAAACGGCAATGGCCTCTCTTAAGTCCTCAAGCGTTCTCTTGAGCCTCTTCCTCGTGATTTCCCTTCTCCATTTGAGCTCAGCAGCGAGAAGACTCGCCGAGTCGGATCAGCAGCTGCAGTTCCAATACCACAAAGGCCCACTTCTCACGGGCAAGATCTCCATCAACCTCATCTGGTACGGCCAATTCAAGCCTTCCCAGCGCGCCATCATCTCCGACTTCATAACCTCCCTCTCCTCCCCCACCACCAACACCCAACCATCCGTCGCCACGTGGTGGAAATCCACCGACAAATACTACCGTCTCATCAAATCCAACAACTCACCAACCTTCACCCTCGGTGCCCAAATCCTCGACGAGAATTACTCCCTCGGCAAGTCGCTCACCGACAACCACATCATACAGCTGGCATCCAAGGGTGCCCAAAACAATGCTATTAACGTGGTTCTGACATCCGCTGACGTGGCAGTCGAGGGGTTCTGTTCCAGTAGGTGCGGAACACACGGTTCCTCGGTGGGTGCCCAAAAGAGCCACAAGTTTGCTTACTTGTGGGTGGGGAACTCGGAGACGCAGTGCCCGGGCCAATGCGCGTGGCCCTTCCACCAGCCCACGTACGGGCCCCAGAGCCCACCGTTGGTGGCGCCCAACAACGACGTGGGCCTTGACGGCATGGTCATCAACGTGGCTAGCCTCTTGGCTGGGACCGTAACCAACCCCTTCGGGAATGGGTACTTCCAAGGACCCAAAGAAGCTCCTCTGGAAGCTGCTTCGGCTTGCACCGGGGTTTACGGGAAAGGGGCCTACCCGGGTTACGCTGGGAACCTCTTGGTGGACCCTACGAGTGGCGCTAGCTACAATGCTAATGGAGTCAATGGGAGGAAATACTTGTTGCCAGCACTGTTTGACCCAACCACATCAGCTTGTTCTACTCTTGAATGAGACTGAAATGAAACCTGCGTCTTCCTGCTGGTGGTGGTGGTGGTGGTTATTAAGCACTTCCGGGCTTCGAGTTTCCACGTATCAAGCGATTATACTATGTTAGGTCCTAGGCTATATGACTAGAGAGATTTTTTGATTCAATTGTCTTATTGAATGAATAATAATATGAAATTGACTGTATCAGAGAAAAATAATATACGAATTGAAAATTTGAAATTGAGTTAATGTCTGAACGATGTTTCCTTGTCTTCATCATTGCGCGCAACACAGGAGACATATGTCACATATGTTTGGGGATACACTTCTGAATGAATTTAGTACGTTTAACTTAGATATACAATAAATTATTCATATACAGTTAATAATTATTAATATCTCAACATTACTTTAAACACCCGTTTTTATTATTTGTTTTAAATGGTTTTATCTTATTTTATTTGTTATTTTATAAATTAGTGAATCATTAATTTTTTAAAACATTATCCTTCATGTTAATGAACAAGAAAAGTTAGTATATTAATAATATCAATTTCGAGTGTCTAATAGGAATAACTCAAAAAATAATTTATTTTTCTTATATTATTATTTCTAATAGCCTTTTAATTCGCGGTGAATTTCTTTTTTTGTTCATAATGAGATTTGGACAAAGTTTATTTTGAAAGGAACAATTTGAATATGTTAGGATATGTCTTGGGAGTCACTTGTTAAAATACAAGAAAAATATTATTTATACATGGAAAATTAGACATCCTATAAATTTACTAGAGAGAAAAAGATATAAGCTCTTAATTTTTTTCTCTCAATATTAATCATCATAAAAATTTTATGTCTTTCTTTGATCTATGATATATTTGTAATATGTCTAATTTTCAATATACAAAATAAAATTTTCAAAATAAAAACGGTGAATGTCATAAAATTATGTGATTACGCAACCTCCAATTATTATATGACCTGATATATGCTATATGTAACATCCCTTTTTTAAAGTATTTGAGTAATTTAGTTAATTTAGTTGATTAGAATATTTTAATTGATGTATTTGAGTTAATTTTGTGATAATTAATTGATCAAATAACTAAAATAAAGACACTTAACTTTTAAAATAAGACTATAATTAATAACAATAACTTCAAAATATATTACTCTATTTACTTAAGATAAGAACTAATATCAAATATTAATATTAAAAGAGATAAAATAATAATAGTAGTAATAATGATAATTACAAATAATAATATAATTATAAGGATAAGATAATTCAAAAAAAAAAAAAAAAGAGGGCAGAATTCACGTCAACAACGTGAAGACTGAAGCAGTGGTAAGCATATTAGGTGGAGAAAAAATTTGCGTAAGCAATAAATGTAGAAAAGAAAAAAAAGAGGGGAAAGATGTTAGTCAATGGCGTGAACAGTGGCATCAAATCTGTTGGCAAAAAAAAATGCCCGGTAGTAAATTTGAAACAGAGAAAAAAAAGGAGTGAAACGTCATCAGTTACGAGCTGAAAAATTCTATATAAAAAGATGGTGAGCGTCATCACAAGCACAAAAAGAGAAAGATTATTGTTATGCCGAAGAAAATAATATTAGAGCGGGAGAGCAACAATCACCTAGAAAATGAAGGAGAGAATAGGAAAAGTGAGTGAAAGAAAGAACGGATACTGAGATAATGCGAAAACAAAAGAGAAAGGAATATGTTATGCACACGCTAGTTTTTATCTCAGCAAAAATATTAAGGTATATAATAAAATTATTTATAAAGTAAAATTATGGTGATATTTAATTATTATAAAATTATATTATTATTTATTATTATTAATTCTTATTATTTATTTTATGTTTTAAGATATTTTATTCATTAAAATTACTCCATATTATTATTATAACAAATTATTCTATTTATCCTCCTAAATTATTTTATTTAATATTTTTTTATATTATTACTTATTATTATTATAATTTATTTTACTATTTCAAGTTATTTTATTGTCTTTTTATATTATAGTCATTTATTATTAATTATTATTGCAGTTTATTTATTATTTCAAGCTATTTTAATTATTGTTATTAAAATTGTTCAGTATTAGTTCTACTGCAATTTATCTCATTTATTATTTTTTTATATTTATGTTACCTATTATTTATTTCCAATTACTTTATTTCTTACTCCTTTACATTAAAGTCACACCTTTATTTAGTGTTAAAAATTTATTTATCACCCATTACTTAGCAAGTTATTTAATTATTCTTTTATCTTACAGTTGCTCATTATTATTATTATGAAGATATTATATATATTATTTTGAGTTGTCACTTTTTATAATAATTTTTTTAGGAGACCAATATTAAAAATAAATTATTGCATCTAACATTTAAAATGAGTAAAATGGATTACATATGGATTTGAACTATAAAATTATTTACACCTTTATGTGAAATTTTATACCTTGACTTACAGATAATATGATAACTTTTGACTTATGGACAATATTGTGACCCTTGCAAGGACGCCTTTGTGCGCTAAATGCACCATTATGACAAAGACAAACTCATGGACCATGATAAGAAAGTTTAAAATAAATTAAATAAAGGTGATATTAGATTCGGTCTTTTTAGAAATTAACATTTAGAATTGACAACTCTATATTTTGAGAAATTTTATTGAAATATTATGCTATTTATTTTACTCAAGTTTATATCATTTCAGTTCTTATGCACTTCATTTAGTTTAAGTTTATGAATTAATTTATAACTTCTACACTTTATTCCATTCATTACTTAATTTTATATTTTATTATTTAATTTATTATGAGATAAATTTATTTATACTATTTAAGTTATTGTTTATTTTATACTGCTTAAGTCTTTTATTTAAGTTATATTTATGACTTAAGCTTATGCATTTGTATATTTTTTGTAAATTTATGCATTCTGGCAAGTAAATATTTTGAAAGAAAGATATTTAAGATTTACTTCTAACCACAAGAAGACAGATGAATAAAATGTAAGATCATTTTATGTTACTTAACTTGGTTAGTGCAGCGTAAAAGTCTCCCTTTGTCATTACAATATTAAAAGTAACACCAGAGAATGAGAATTCCCTAAAAGAAAGCCTTTTAATATATGTGAGACAAGCAGATAAAAGAAAGTATAAATTAAAGTAAAAAGATTAATTAATGTTTGCGCATTATGTGTTGCATATCATATATTTTTTTAACATTTATTGCTCGTAATATTATAAAGTATGATTTGGTTATAAGTAATAAAATGAGCTTACAATACGGTAATCATGTGAATTTCTATGCTAAGACATTATCAGAACCATCATTGATCAAATGCTCTAAAATTTTTCATTATCTACTGAGAATTTTCAATTTTCACTCTATTTCTGGTGGTTTGAGATTAATCGAGTAATGTCTTAGAGGAAGGTGGACTTTTTCTAATTGCAAGAAATACATGAAGCTGTAATTAAATAAATTTTAGTTTTATTATCTAGCTTAAAATACATAGCTTATGGCGAGCATAACTTTATCCTTGCTCTTGAACTATGTGTTATATCTATGTATATTAATATCTAATTTTAAATTTTTTATATAAAATTGTGCCATTAATTTTACTATAAATGGGTGTTACCCTATAAAATTCATCACAAACAATCAATTAGGAGTGGATTTGACTAAATTTACAGTGAACAACTGCCAATTTTCTTGTAGTACAACAAGGTGGATTTAAATATTCTCTAAACTTTTCTGTCCTTTTTTCTTTTCAATTAGAATTTGATGCATGTAATTGATATCACTCATGTATTTTGTCAAACTCTTTCGTAACTTAGAAATTATTTCATACTTCACAAGCATTTTGTCACCTTGTGCTCATTTTATTAATTCAATAATATTTTAGTTTAATTAGTTAGTGGTGGAGTTTATGACAAGCTGATACGGCGCTTTAGGAGCGAGTAACAATTTTTCTTCATAATTATTCATGAATTTCCAATGATAACTTTTTTTCGGGAGACAAGTAAATGGACAGAAAAATGAAACAGGAGAATTAAATCACAAATAGGTTTGAAAATAACAACAAATTAAACCATCTCTTCTTAGACATAATTACATATTAGTTGTTAAGGTTTAATTAAAAGATTGAATGAGATATATAGAGTTCAATGTTAATATATTATTATGGTAAAATTATAAGGTTTAAACATTTTGAATGACATAATAATATATGAGTTTAATTTTGATATATTGATAGTGTAAAATTTTTTTATACTATTATTCAATTATGTGATGCCAAATCAATAAATATGTTTGACTCTTACATCCACTATTTTAAAACTTATATATATAAAAAAATTTAATTAGATAATAATATAAAAAAAATTTATACTGTCAGTATATTAAAATTAAATTCATAATATATAATCAAATAAGGATTTAATTTATATGCAGTGTGTAAAAAAATTATATATAAATATCTAATCATATATTGTCATATTAATAAAAGTGTTAAATTCAATTATCCACTACCTTAAAAATATTACAAATACAAATATTTGGTTATATCATGAGGTAAAATTCATTTACACTATTAATATATAGCAATTAAACTCATCAAATCAAATAATCATATGAGGAGTTTACTATGATATTATATAAAATTAAATTCAAACTTGGTTCCTATTTAACGAGGGAAAAATAGTGAAATAAGTAATGTAAGATAAGTCAAAATTTCCCTATTTATGGTGTTTGTGGTTCACATCAACCATTTCAACCAATTGAAAAAGACCAGTCATCTATGAACCATCCAAGTCCATATACAAATACAATAACATGGCATTGGATCAACTGTGACAAGACTTTGACGACAACGCCGGCGGGATGGCTCTGTACCCAAACTGGCGAACAGTTGCGTCGCTTTGAGTCACCGACCACCACCGATTCATCAACTTTCGGACTTCTCTTTATAGTTTTCGTAATCGTGTGCCAGGTTTTGCCAAATACCCCCGCACTTCCTCGTCCATCACCGAAAGAATTCTGAGCTTACCGACCCCACTGTCAACTGAATGCACCCAACCCAAACAATCATGTTCGTTCCCTTTCCATGGGATGGGACAACTGGACAAGCACAAGCACAAGCGTGTGAATCGATTCGGCTCGTCACTCTCTTCATAATTATAATTCATGAAAATTAACAGCTTTTAATATTCGAAATAGACACAAGCGGAAGCTTTAGCTAACATGGAAATAACAAAATTCCGCACAAATGGGGCAACTGCTCGGTTCTCTTTTATATGCGTATATAATCACATCACACGCTTCTTTGCCACATCACATCACATCACGTCGCTCATACCAGGCTGCCACCAAATACACATCCCGTATTAGAAAAAGAGTAGCGTTATTTGGCCCACGCCTTTGGCAACATATACGGTTGACACCGTAAAAAATAGAGGAAAACGACAACATTACCGTATAAAGGGATTGAGTTACAATGGGTTAGTATATGATGGGTGTAGCATGGAATAGCGTTTGATTTTATTTTAAAAAACTTCAATCCCTGACCTTTCTCCCATTTCTCAATCCCGCTTCCAAGCCTCACTCTCAGATGTTCACATCCCTTGCTACCAACAAAAATGCTGAGAAGAAAACTAATGAAAATCGAAGTCAAGATCAAAGACAAGGAAGAACTCGGGGAAGGTCGCCGTTGCAACAACATCATCGCCACCGCCACCGTTGGAGGTGCCGCCGTCGCCGCTTTTCTTTGCTAGTTCGATCGTGCCGAAGATCCCTCTTCCAAACCACATCACATCAACCTCTCCTCCTAACAACCCTTCCTCCTTCTCCCATGCTCCGTCTCTCATCTCCATTCTCCAATGGAGGTCGAAGTCAAGCTCTACCTCGCCTTGCAAACGCTAAATCGAACCGCAGGGTAACCACTTTGCTTTCCCCCTTCCACACTGCAACCTACCACCAGTGCAACCTCTTCTTCGACTACGCCATTTGGAGCTCTCGGCGTGGCGGGTCGTGCTTCGCCTATGGTTCTACAATGACGACGAACAAGTTCGGAGCCAAGGAAGCTTGGGAATGTGGAGTTTAGGGTAAGCAGGCAAGTCAAGTTTCCCTTGAGTTTTGACTTAGGATGTCTTATTGAGGAGTGAATAGCTTTTTCAGCTTGCATACATAATTAATCTTAGGTTTTTGAAATCTCTTATGGTCAAGTCATGCATTTGTCCTTGTTTCTGCAAATAGATTGTGCATTAACGATTTGCCTTGGCATGATCAATCTCAAAACAAGGATCAATGATTTACTAAAAATTTAGTTTTCAATATACCTCAATGGCATTGATTGACTCACGTATCCACTCCCATGTTGTTGCCTAAGTCTGGAATGTAGTACATGACTTTTGGATTAAAATGTTATTAGTGTCTGTTACATGTTATTTACATATTAAAAAGGCACCATATTTTTAAGTATTTCAATGTACCATAATTGCATCCATGCATGGAATTGAAATATGCAATTTAGTAATCTTGAATTGTAGCCTTTTGTGATATTGAACTTCAATGCTCTGTATATTTTCCTAGGTGGAATCTTGAGGGGTTCAAGGAGAGAAAGATTATTAAGTAAATTTGTTGAAAATGTGTGTGAGAAGATAGACAGGCTAATGGAACTATACATGAGGTAGGTTAGACTTGCCCTCTTCTCTCTGTCAAGTTCATGATTGTCAAACTTACTCCCTTTATTTTAAGCTGCTAGTAATCAAGTTTAAAGTAGTACACATCTTTATAAGTATAGAATTATAAAAATTGTGGTAGTATGGTTCTTGATTTATGGCTTATATTTTCATTTGAGCATATTGAGTTTATTTTTCCCACTAAATATTCAGATAGAGTCAAAGCAAAAACTGAACGGTTGAATCAAGTTGAGCTTGATGACTTGGAGATAGTTTACTTACTTACTCTACTTCTACATATCTTATTGAAACAACCTTTTTTGAGCAAAATTTAATGTTCCTATTTTTTATGGATGGATGACGATGAGAAATACAACCTTAAATTGGAATGTGAACTTTATACTTTTCACGTAAGATTTTATTTTTTTTTATGGACTTAATAATCCTGAGAAATGACTTAGCAATAGTTTTTGGTGTTTTGTGAACTCATACACAAATGCTTCAAAAAAAAGTAGTGTCTTTTTAATTTATGATTTCTTTGGAAACATGCTTGGAAGTTGTTCTTTGTACTTAAACAACTGTACAAATATTGACCAAAAGGATTTTTATGAAGAGTGTTTTTGATACGGAAAGTATTTTCCTCCACTTTATTACCTCGTATTGAATTATCTTCTTTTGTAGAGTGTTTTTTTTATACGAAAAGTGATCATTTGGTGAGTTGGGAGGTCCTTGTCATCCTAAGAAGGAAGGGGGTTTTAGGTCATGCTAATTTGGTATAATGGCTCTCAAATTGCTTTACCGTTTTCCTGGGGAACCTCCTTGTACCCTTTGACTTTACTTTATCTGAAGTAAGTGCGACTTAGATCAAAATGGGTGGGAGGCTAATGTGGTCATCTGAGGTTCTCATTTAGTTCCATGCATACTCGTCTCTCAATGTTAGTCTTTGCTTTCTTTGAAGGTGGATAATAGCTCTCATGCCTATGTGACCATCCAAGATCTTCATTTTTGTTGAATGTTGGGTGTGTCCTTGCCTTCGTCCCAAGATCAATTATTGAGGATTAGCCTTCGTGGCTTTGGTAGAAGTAAAGAGACTAAGTTTTTTGTGGCAAATGCAATATATGCTACACTTTGGTGCATTCGGTTGGAGTGTAACTCATATTTTTAAAAATGTTACAACAGCAAAACATCTGAATAGGGATAAGGCTTAGTGGTTGGCTTCTGTTTGATAAAAAACACATGACCTTCTTGATTGGCTCTTACTAACAGATATATTTACAGATTAGGCAGCTTTGTTCTATTGATTTTCTCTTCATCATTTTTGTTTTCTGACTTGTACTTTTGTTAAGGAGCATTCCTTATCATCCTTTTTCTTTGTATTTTTTCCCTATGTCTTAACAAATATCTTTTATGAAAAATAAATAAATAGACTCCTATACTTGATTAATGTAACACTCACAAGTCCAATATTTCTTCTTGATACAATTCAAGGGCTTTAGTAGGAGTTAGAAAGGATAAATGTTATGTCGGTGTTCTAAATAAATGCCATATATAGAATTGGTATGAACGCACTAATCTTCTGGCCCATGAAATTACTCCTATATTTTCCCCTGCCATGAAATTACTTCTGGCCCATTAAATACTTGAGATTGATATTTTTGCCTTTTATCATTTAAAAAACCTGGTGTGATTGTCTGTTACTCATCTGGGTAATGCATGCATGTGTGTTTGAGAAAGTTGCTCTAGATGTTTGTGCCCCTGTGGGTCTAAAAGGCAAATGATATGTACATTGTATTCAAATGTTTTACTTTCCTTGGAAGGTGCATCAGCATTCACTAAAAGTATTATTCACAACAACATGGGTGAGCTCATTTGACTTCATATAGCCTGCAATTTAAGTCTAATAATCCTTGAGATGATTTTTTTTCATCTTTGGTTGATTGACTTTTTGCTATGCATGTTGTTGGATGATCTCCTATATCATGCTGTATTCCACATCTTATGAACACTTAGTTGTTAAAATTTTTCACTCAAACTACTCACTAATAGCTTTTGGAGGAAATATGTTGACTATTTAGGGTATTGCGACACATTAGATCTAAATAAACTTTCTTGTTTTTGGGTGACACTATAAAATAATATTTGTTGCCATTAATCTTTAAAAAGCTATGACTGTTATTTTTCATGAAAGTGTTACTGTTCTCAATGAAGCAACAACAAGTTTTTAAATATTAAGTATGTAACTTGTGCCAAAACCTCTATAATGAAGTCTTATTGAGATGCTCTTCAATTGCTTCATGTTTCCTTAGTTGTTGATGATAAGTGCAAGTGATTTTAATGATAGTGCATATATTTCTTTTTGTACTAGACAATATTCCACAACCCAAAAGAAGTCAAACCATATACTGTTCCATCACCTGAACGTTGCAATCTTCCTACAGCCGCCATTCACGCATCTTCAGATACGGTTATGGTTGTTGATATGAATGCACTAGCAGTTCATGTTGCACAACACAAGTGGCAGCCCAATACACCTGATGGTCAGGGTACTCCTTTCCTCTTTCAACATGGAAAAACAACATCAGGCTCTGGTAGTGGTACATTTATGCGCATGTTTAAAGTGCCAATTGTGTCTGCTGAAGAGTGGCAATTCCCCCAAGCAGTAGCATTTTCTGTCTCTAGAATTAAAAGCCAAGCTATCATTTCAATAACATGTGACAAAGAAATTATTACTGGTAAATGTAGGAGAGCTAAGATTGTTCAAAAATATGTTGCCTTTAGTATTTATTTTATGGAAAAGAGTTTTTATATCATATAAGCAGTTAGTATGAACTGTATAACCATTAGGATGGATTTATACTCATGCCATGCAACATAGTGAATAAATCCCGATTAATCTTTGTTGTCAAGGAATCTTTCTCAAGGGATGAACCCTGAACGCGTAGGGTTTTTGATTGTCATAATGTTTGCTTATCTACTACTTGCTGTTTCCTTTGTTGCTCTAGTATTTAGAAAATTGGATATTGCAGGGCATTTGGGTAGATGCATCAGAAAAGGAAAATTGAAAAGAAAAAGATGCAAGTAATAAGGAGGATTCAATGACTTAGATATGACAAATTATTGTATGATAACCTTGTGTAGGAAAATAATTTAATAACTTAAGCAGTGGAAAACGCAATGGAGCAATCATTTATCTGTGTATTTAAATATTAGAGCTAGATTTCTAAATGGACATTTATGTGATGGCAGGGGTTTTGGCAAGTCTTCTTGATCATTTTTAAATGAAGCATTCCTTTGGCACTCAATGAATATCTTTGGAAACATGCTTGGAAGTTGTTCTTTGTACTTAAACAACTATATAAATATTACCCAAAAGGATTTTATGAAGTTTTAGCTTGTCTCCTTTTCAAATTGCATTTATGGAAGTGGTAGTGAACACCAGTGTTGCTTGTAATAGTACCATCTACAAACAAGTAGATATCAGTTTTATAGTACCTTTTTGTGTTGACAATTTTATGTGTGATTCTGCAGTTGATTGCTATTTTTCTAGGTCATATTTGGTGCCTTGGAGTAAGTATTTGCATCTATAAATTAATGAATGTTAAAAAGATTTGATGTGTATGTTTTCAACAGACTTGTCTTAATTAATACTTTGCGGTCAAGCACCCACAAATGAGAGGAAGAATTGAACTACTTCGCAAGCAAAACAAACTTAGTAAGAAGCATCTCAAGGATATACTTTAGGTATGTGTCCTCAGTGGCTAATATTTGAAATAATGATTTTGAAGTTTATTATTTGCTTTTTTTTTTTCATTTTTTTGGTTGTGGTTTCTATAGTGGCCATTCATTGATGGAATCCTAAGTCCAAGTGTAATATCGTTTTTGTTTCTCTTGATGCTGTTGTGGTCATTCATTGCTGCTCAACTGGGTGAAGATAAGACAAGGTCATTCAGATTAGCACAAGTAATTCCTGGAGCATCTAAAGTTCTAGACAATGAAAGGAATTCAACTTTTGAGGAATCAGGGCTTGCCAACTCTATGATCTCAATGACTTGGGATTAAGTTCAAAGTCATTGCTTGGTTAAGTTTATAAGACCTTGGAGAATTTTAATTGGTGATTCCCATGTACATGATCCCTTATTTTCATATTTTGAATGATGAGGATGGTTTATGATCAAAGAGAAGGGGATGTTTTATTTCAACAACTTGTGTATATTTTATGAATATGAATGATGGGTTAAATTTTAATTAATGGAAATATATCAATGTTTTTATTTTTTAATTATTTTTTGATACAAAGAAATATATCAATGTTATTTGTACTCTTTTTTCTTCCCTTTGGGTTTTTAAACTATGCAAGTTTCATATAACAAAATGTTGATCACGAGTAAGTTGGCAGTCAATGAACTTATGTTTCAATTTGTTTTTAATTGAGAAATGTCACTGTAAAGTTTAAAATAATTCTCCAAGGATCAAATTATTAAGGGTGTATTTGTCTAAACTTGAAAAAGAAAATACTGATATAATGTATTTTTTTAATAATGTAATTTAATGTAATTGGTTGACAATTATGTACATTAGGTAGTAGTATGTGGTAGATAATATTTTTGTATACACCATTATATAATCCACATGTTTCGTGAAATATACTATTAACATTTTTATGCACCAATCATGTATCAAAGATTAAGTTATGCAACAATCAATTTCAGTTGCATATTTATAGCTAACATGTGGTCCATTGGCAGTAAAATTTGCTCTAGTGAACCTAAATACAAGATGGAATTAGTGCAACACTAAACAAGTAACTTTTTATATTGTGCACTCAGTTGGTAACCTTGTTACAACAGTTGGTAACTATGAGTTTTCTGCTAATTTTCATAGCACACTATACTAATGGTTGTATTTTAAAAAATTGGTTTACTTCATGCATTTCAAGTTGTGAATCTGATTGAAAAAAAGTCTGTTTCTTTTGTTTAAGCTATCAAGAAAAGCAATAATGAGGTGGATCGATATGGACACTTGCTGTTTGTATCTCTTACCTTGAAGTGACTACTTGGCAAGCTCTTTACATTTGATTAGTCCTACTATGTGCACTTGTGTTAAGTTCTCTTTGACGCATTTATGAAAAGAATTGCCATTGTGTCGGTCTTCATTGCATTATGTTGTTTTAGGGATTCATAATGCAAGAAATTTAGCATCTTCCTATTGCATCATGGGTTCCTTTTACAAGTGTTGCAAATTGATGATCAAATGATCCATTATTTTTGTGTTCTTTCATGTAAAAAATGAGACAAAGTTATCTTTATGTGTTGTGAGTAGTGTTAAAATCTCATTTATGAGACAGTTTGAGACCCGAATCTCATTTATGAACCATTTGTTGGTATCTTGTAGTGGGTTTGTACATTACATGTTTAATTTATTTGTTACCTTAAAGAGTAGTTAGAATGCACCAATCCATTCCCAAGGCCAATAAAACCAAGACAGCAACTAACTGATAAGTTATCAGCTTTTTACAAAAGTTACTACTTTATTGAACTAAAGTTACCAGCTTTTTGAGTCACGTTACCAACCAAGCGCAGGTCCTTACTTAGGCTTTGCTACTTACTCCCTACATGGGGATGAGACTTCCCTTACCAATCTAGCATGAATGAGTGTGATTTGTATGCACTAATCCATTCTCAAGGCCAATAGAACCAAGACATCAACTAACTGATAAGTTACCAGTTTTTGGCAAAAGTTACTAACTTATTGCGCTAAAGTTACCAGCTTTTTAAGTCAAGTTATCAACCAAGTGCAGGTCCTCATTTAGGCTTCGCTACTTACTTCCCACATGGGGATGAGGCTTCCCTACCAATTTAGCATGAATGAGTGTGGTTTGGATGCACCAACCCATTCCCAAGGTTAATAGAACCAAAATATAAACTAACTGATAAGTTACCAGCTTTTTACAAAAGTTACTACTTTATTGAACTAAAGTTACCAGCTGTTTGAGTCAAGTTACCAATCAAGTGCAGGTCCTCACTTAGGCTTTGCTACTCAATCCCCACATGGGAATGAGGCTTCCTTTACCAATCTAGCATGAATGAGTGTGATTTGTATGCACCAATCCATTCTCAAGGCCAATAGAACCAAGACATCAACTAACTGATAAGTTACCAGTTTTTGGCAAAAATTACTAGCTTATTGAGCTAAAGTTACCAGCTTTTTGAGTCAAGTTATCAACCAAGTGCAGGTCCTCATTTAGGCTTCGCTACTTACTTCCCACATGGGGATGAGGCTTCCCTACCAATTTAGCATGAATGAGTGTGGTTTGGATGCACCAACCCATTCCCAAGGTTAATAGAACCAAAATATAAACTAACTGATAAGTTACCAGCTTTTTATAAAAGTTACTACTTTATTGAATTAAAGTTACCAGCTTTTTGAGTCAAGTTACCAACCAAGTGCAGGTCCTCACTTAGGCTTTGCTACTCACTCCCCACATGGGGATGAGACTTCCCTTACCAATCTAGCATGAATGAGTGTGATTTGTATGCACTAATCTATTCTCAAGGCCAATAGAACCAAGACATCAACTAACTGATAAGTTACCAGTTTTTGGAAAAAGTTATTAGCTTATTGAACTAAAGTTACTAGCTTTTTGAGTCAAGTTACTAACCAAGTACAGGTCCTTACTTAGGCTTTGCTACTTACTTCCCACATGGGGATGAGGTTTCCCTACCAATCTAGCATGAATGAGTGTGGTTTGGATGCATCAACCCATTCCTAAGGCCAATAGAACTAAGACATAAACTAACTGATAAGTTACCAGCTTTTTACAAAAGTTACTAGCTTATTGAACTAAAGTTACCAGCTTTTTAGGACAAGTTACCAACCAAGTGCAGGTCCTCACTTAGGCTTTGCTACTCACTCCCCACATGGGGATGAGACTTCCCTTACCAATCTAGCATGAATGAGTGTGATTTGTATGCACTAATCCGTTCTCAAGGCCAATAGAATCAAGACATAAATGAACTGATAAGTTACCAGCTTTTTACAAAAGTTACTAGCTTATTGAACTAAAGTTACTAGCTTTTTGGGTCAAGTTACCAACCAAATGCAGGTCCTTACTTAGGCTTTGCTACTTACTCCCCACGTGTAATGAACATAGATTTATAGTTTTTAAAAAATAATGGTGACAAAAGGGCAAGTAATGAACATGGAATCATTACTGAACTCAGATTATACAAATCATTTACATTAATATGAAAATATGAAAAACAAAAATCTTTTGCACTAACTTTGTTCATCTGCAACTTTCCCTTCTCTTTCTAAGCAACAAAAGTCCGTTGATATCTTTAATGTTGACTTTGGTGATTTAGAACACTTGGTATTGCAAGGATGTGATATCTTTTTAGCCTTTACACTTCCTTTAATAATCATCTTAGAAGAGCATTCATATTGTGCTGCTAACGATAATTTCCTCCTTTGACTACATTTCCTCTGTTGGTAGCATTATCTTTTTAAAATTCATCTACACTTTCATCATTGTTTGCTGCACTTGACGCACTTGAGTGTCCATAGTTGTTTCTTGGTACATATCCATTTCCATATTGACTTTGACAATTATCATCCTCATGGATTGTGTTTCTTGATGCATCTTGTCCATTAGTATAAACTCCAAAGCCACCAGCATTGAGTTTTCTTTATGTTTCTTCCTCCAACACAGAATACTCATTATTTATTGACTGCAACAATAGTTTAAGATTATAATCAGAGATCTAATATTGATTAGTTTATAAAATGTATTCCAGTTGTATACCAAAGTAAAACAAGTAAACCTTCTGTCTCATAAATGCATCCTTTGATACCACACTCGAAGAGGGAGAACTGCTAATGTTATATTCAGAAGATTCAATAAATGATTTGTGCATAGATCCATTATCTCTTCTCCTTGTTTCTCCGTTGCATTTATAGGAACTTCTTGTCTCCAAAGTGGAGGGTTGAGAATTACTATATAGGGAAAAATCAGATGCAGCAGGAGCACCAATTCCTCTTACAGGGTGAACCAAATTATCCAAAGTAACACTCTCCCTTAGAGTCTGCTTCAAAATGTCATAGCAGTGGTGTTCAAATTTTTATAAAAGCCACTCTCATGACTAAATTCGTCAACTGAAATAGCCAGAGGAAATAAGCTTGATTTTTGAGTATACAATTGCTAGCATTCTTGCTTGTGAATTTGCTTGCAGTGGATTCTTTGACAATTCCTAGAGCTACAAACCACTTACAACTCAAATTTTGAGAAATAATATAAGGTAAAGCACAACATTTTACTCAACAATTATATTATTGAAGAAGAAATCATTAAAAGAACATATAAGAACACAACAAAAACAAAACAAAAAGAAAAAAAAAATACTCTGAAAGACTTGTAGGATAAATACAATAACATGAATGACAAGATTATCTAGTTCCATTTCATTTCTATTAGTTAACTGCCAATAAGGCAACCTATGTAAAAACTATTTGAGCTAAGTGCCAAAATGCAACCTAGCTAAAAACTATTTGAGATCATTTCTATACAAGTGCAAATTTTCATAGCCATGTGTATATTCACAAATGTTAACAAAACTATGTGGTTATTACCCGTCTAAACTAACTGTGCATGACCCACAGTGTAGTTTACTTTTAAATTGGCAGAGTATAAAACTATACATCTAGTTTCCAGACATTTGTCATTATTCTTTAGGCAGGTATTCCAAGTGTTCAAAGCATACTTCCACATAATGTAATTTAGAAATTGACAAGGGAAAATGAAAAACAAATTTGCAAATACACTTGGTTAAAAGAATTACCAAAGATCTAATGCACTTGCATCCGAGCGTAAAGTTAAAAGCAAGATATAAACCACCAAAGGGAATACAACCAGGACTAGAAACAAGATAGGAATATCATATTCATATGGTTCAAGCATATCCTCACCAGCATACTCATGTCCAGTTTCCTCCTAAACGCTAATCAGTATATGATCATTTATCACCTAACAATCCAAGTAAATGGCATTTGGTCAACCAACAACTTCAAGTCTGACAAAGATAAACCATGGCCCACCATTCAAACCTGTCAAGCATCTGCTACTTAAAATTATATTGGTTCAGAACACTAAATTATTTATATTGGTTTATTTAGTTTAGAACATATATTGGTTTAGAAAAGGATTGCTCATAAAGTGGCATGTTTGCAAAGCAAATAATAGAAGGATCTTGAAAAAATATAATAAGATGACTAGACAGAGACCCATTAATAAACTTGCATTGTAAGAATAACAAGGTTTCAATTTTGCATGAAGAACATAATAGGTTAACAGCAAATCTAGACATAACACATAAAGATGTGATTATGAGAGAAAGATAGAGAGAGTGTATAAGTAAAGAAGCCTAGCATAGCCTCGTCTTTTCGCTAATGCGTTGAGATGGGATCAAAAGGAAATGAGAATTGTCAATAGAAAGCGATTGGCATTCTTTGTCACCGCCTCTTCTTTCGCCACCAACGCCAACAACAACTGCTGTCATTGATGCTTGTTTCCAGATTGATGCGAATGTGTTTGGGAACAAAGTAATTTCTTCCTCTGCATCGCAACGGAGATTCAGTGGTGAAGGGAAGAGATGAGGAAGAGATGGGGTTGGTTTTGGAGTTGGGTTGAGGAGTTTGGTAGAAGAAGAGGGGGTTGAAATTTGGGAACAAGGTATGAGATTGTGTATGCTAACTGTGGCAGTAGGAGAAGTGAGGTAATCCCCTCCCAGAAGACGTGAATTTAGGTGTTAAAATTTTTTTGTTTTTTAAATTCAAATTACCCATCCCGCTAACTCACCCAAGACCCATCATATAATAGCTTGCTGCAAGTCACTCTTTTTTGTCCTTTTCTCACTATTTTATACGGTGTCAACCGTATATGTCGAATGAAGGGTGGGCAAAATATCATTTCTCTTAGAAAAATAATTAGAGATTTAATTCCTCTAAGATTTCTTTTTTCAAGTAAAAATTTATATGGATTTGGCATTGGCTATTTCATCAAGATTATAACATGACTCCTAGGCTTAGAGATTATTTATAGAGGATTTACGAAATCATCTATTAATTGGATCCTTATATTGGTAGTAGAAATCAAACTCACATATTTATAAAATATAAATATATTCCTTACCATTTGAATCAATTCTCATTGCCCTCTAAGATTAATTTATTTTTAAAATAAAAAAAGAATGTTTAATTTTAAATTATTTAATTAATTTAATAGAATTTGCACATAATATATTTTATTTATCTAAAGATAGATATTCTTCAGTTTCTCACTTTAGATAAACCTTTTTCAATAATTAATTAATCGGTTCTACATAATTGTTACGTATTATTGGGGATTTATACAAAAGTGTTTAATTATTTTGTTGTAATTAGGCATTAGCTTTTAAAGTATTAGCCACTTCTATGCTGTCACAATTTACAATACGCATTGATAGCTCTAAACACTTGGTTATGAAGCTCCAAACCGAACCTAAAGTGTACTTGAATGCATAAAATAAAGAAAGATTATGCAACTAATTTGCCATTGATTAGTCTTTATAAAAGTCTTTCTCTGAAAATACTTCGTATTTAAAAAAAAAGAAGATAATCACAACACACAGCTTAAGTAATTTAAGTGTGCATCAGAATAAAGAACGAAATTGGAAAAAAAAAAAAAAAGAAGAGAAAAAGGTCATTTACATTAATTAAGTTTTTGAATATGAATTGTTAACTTTCAAAACTCCCATCCACTCTTTAGTAACGTAGAGTACATTTCTAAATTTTTGTGCCAACTATAAACTCATTCCGGATGGCAAATGAATAAAATAGATGAATTTTGAATTACAATTTAATAGATGATCAATGATTAATTAAGATTCATTAAAATTTTGTTAAAAATAAGTAATTATTTCATTGCATGAATATCATATCAACTTATGTAAAATTTAATTTTAATTAAATAGAAAGTAATATACATGTTACACATGTAATATAATGAATAAATTTTAAGATTGTAATTAATAATATTAAAAGCATTCCTATGAGCTGAACAAGACCAAGACCAAGACTTGTAAGATATGAATTTTAATATTTTGTCACGCATTCAAGTTTTAATTCATAAAATCTACATTATCAATAAGGCGAATTGAGTGCTATTTTGAGGTTTTTTCTTTAAGTATAAATGACTAACATTCAAAGTCTATAAAAACTAAAACACTTGAATTATCTAGTCATTAATTGCTCTATTATCAAATTTAATATCAAATTAAATTAATCTATACTGTATAAAAGGAATTGCCCTAAATAACTGCTTTTGATCTCTACCTATTGAAATATTTTTTTCAAATCCATATACATTTCGTGTTGGTCAAGCCGCTATTCGATTCTAATAGCGTTAATTCCAGGGCCTGGGCCGTTTGGCTGGCTTCGCAGAGTTCGGGCAAGGCCATATTTTGCCGGCATTTGTATCTTCAGCCGTTGAATTGGATTTCGTCAATCTGACCCCATGTTATGTTGTATAATTTTCTTTACCTGGAAAGGTAGGACTTGAGCGCACAAAAATACCAGAGTCTGTAAAGCGTAAGAGTTCTTTTCTAATGAAATATGCATTCATTTATCAAGACCCGTAAACAGGTAATCTATTGTGAACATTTCATGAGGTCTATTAACTGTGATATTCGAATGACACAGAGGCACGATATATTTAAAAAACACACACAAAATACCACGTCTCTGCCTCGCAAAACAGTGACCTTTCATAAAGCGCTAACAACCTGTGTTCAAGATGCGATTAAAGCTATTCAGTGCTGATTTATGAATCCGCGTTGCCTGATTCATGGTGGGGTTTTAATTTTGCTGCCACCAAATTTAATTTATTTTGCCTGCGTTTTGGTTAATTGATGCAAGTGTCCTTCACTGAGGCCGAATAGTTGGGCACCTCACGCGGTCGAGGCAATCTTTTCGAACAAGAAGGAATTAATACCCAACCTTTTCCCTT
The DNA here is from genome assembly GCA_031439585.1 of Pterocarpus macrocarpus. Taxonomy (NCBI): domain Eukaryota; kingdom Viridiplantae; phylum Streptophyta; class Magnoliopsida; order Fabales; family Fabaceae; genus Pterocarpus; species Pterocarpus macrocarpus. The sequence continues at coordinate 12,167,290 of CM062519.1, forward strand.
AATTTCCAGTAAATGCACTAACCTAGACTTGACCTGTCAGTGTTATTGACACCTAGTCCTCGAATGCTTATTCCAAGTTTCCAACCACCCAAAACAGCTTTGTAGCTTCTAACAAGCAATTCCCTTATAACTGGGCTTTCTGATTTAAGTGACGCATATAATTATTAAAGTATAAGCATAGTAAAAAGTATCCATGACCAAAAAAGAAAGCATGTTAAAACGTATAAAATTATGACTATATCTTGGTGATACGCAATGGGTTTCTACTTTCGTACGCAATTTTTTTCAATGGATATATGACTTACGTTTTCCCTCAATAATTCCTGAACAGTGATACTAAAAACATGCACTGAACGAAACATATAGTACCAACTTTAACATAAGCTCTGTCCATCATTAGGGGATCTGATTCAACTATTCAGGTGGGTTCCCTCCTCTAAAGTGTCCCTCAAATTAACCTAGGCGGTTCCCGTAAGTTAATATCAAACCATGCATTTCCAAACCATATAAATACCCCTTAATTTCAAGTTGAATTTGAGCCGACCCCAAACCTCAAATTCCATTACCAGCTTATATATATACATAGCTAACACATAACTCTATCCAGTAAATCAATATCAGCTGTTAGCAAATACCAATGGGTCGTGGTCTTTCGCACCCTTTGAGCTTCAAACTTGTTGTTTTATCCCTTTTACTTCTCCTCCTATCTCATCAACCAAACACTTCGAAAGCCAAAGCCAAAGCCACAGCCACAGCCACAGCCATAGCCATAGCCAGGCCTTTCAGCCACATGCTGGCATTGGTTCCGCAGGCACCCGTGGTTCTCGAGTACCACAAGGGTCCCCTCCTCAAGGGCAACGTCACCCTCCATCTCACCTGGTACGGCAACTTCACCCTCACCCAACGCTCCATCATCCTCAACTTCATCCAATCCCTCACCCCCTCCCCCCACCACCACCACCCCCACGCCCCATCACCCTCCGCCTCCTCATGGTGGCAAACCACCGCCAAATACACCCGACGCCCCTCCACCCTCACCGTAGGGAATCAAATCCTCGACCACTACTCCCTCGGCATATCCCTCAAAACCACACAACTCCTCGCCCTCGCTTCGAAACAAAAAATAACTGCCGGCAGTTACAACAGTTACAACGCCATCCACGTGGTGCTAACCGCTGCTGACGTGGCAGTCGAGGACTTCTGCATGAACCAGTGCGGGACTCACGGGTCTGGTCGGGTTAAGAACAGACGGGTCGTTTACGCTTGGGTGGGTAACCCGGAGAGGCAGTGTCCCGGAGAATGCGCGTGGCCGTTCCACCAGCCGTTGTACGGACCACAGGCTCCGCCGCTGGTTCCGCCGAACGGCGACGTAGGTGTGGACGGGATGGTGATAAGTTTGGCGACGGTGTTGGCGGGGACGGTGACGAATCCGTTCGGGAACGGGTACTACCAAGGGGCGGCGAGTGCGCCGCTGGAGGCGGTGTCGGCGTGCACCGGTATTTTCGGAAAGGGGGCGTATCCGGGTTACGCCGGTAACGTTTTGGTGGACAGAAAGACGGGGGCTAGCTACAACGCCGTTGGGGGGCACGGTTGCAAGTTCCTGTTGCCGGCGATGTGGGACCCTCTCACATCCACCTGCAAGACGCTCTTGTGAATGAATGTCATCGTCGTAGTTCTTCAGTCTGGGTGTTTGCATGAGACAAAGAAAGAAAAGGCTTACTTTTTTCTTTTTCTTTTTTATTCAGTATATTTACACGTGTTTTTTTTTTCTTCTAATTTTATCTTGAGCTTAACGTAATTTTAATGTACGGCGAATTGGAAATACCTTGAAAGTGCGTTTTTTCCTTACTTGCGTATGGGAGATACCTGGAGTGTCTTTTATAGTTGACATGTCTGTAATACTTCAATTTATTGATTCGTGCTTACTTTCACTTGCAGTATTCTTTTGATGAGCGAATATATTCGGTTGCGCTTTCTGACTATTGGGTCTTTCTTTTTATTCTTCTAGTTTTGTGTGCTAGATATAAAATACACTGTTGTAGATGAAGCAGGCTCGAATATGCAAGTGAACGTTTTTAATTGGGGCTAACTTGTGAGTTAAAAGTTCCGCAGGCTTTTCACACGTACATATTGTCATATATAAAACGATTCCATTGCTACAAGGTAAAAAGAAATACATAGAAGAGGGTATATTTAAGTGGAATGTTTCCACGAGCACGGAAGGTTTGGTTGTTTGCAACTTGGCAGTGTAAAATGCCTTCTTAGCTTTAAGCCTTACCTGTTTTTTTTTTTGGTTTTGGTCTGGGATTTAAGCCTTACCTTATAATTTGTATCACTAGCTGGGCCGCCAATTGATACATTTCATTATACTGGTGGCCCAAGATCGAACTTTGGGGTAGTAAATGACACACCTCCTTCTGACCTGACCCATTCTGAAAGGAAAATTAAAAGTCCATTATGGCCCACCTAGTTCCTGTTAATCCATCTGGATCTGGATGTCTTGTCTTGTCTTGTCTTCCTATTCCCGAGCAACATAGAAGGCTCTCATCAGACCTGATCGCTGCCACTCCCAAAAATCCTCTGAAATTCGGGTAACATTCGGCAAATGTGTCGTTCATCGCACTACCTTCCATATGAGGAAGTTGCATGCATCTTATTGCTTGGAGCCCGCTGGGCACTGGATCCAATGAAGTTTGGTCGACCACAACAAATTGCATTATTTCAACTGTCTATATATGTGCATCTTTTGATTTCCGTTTGCAGCATACACCATGATTTGGTTAAAACCATAGTCTGTACATTCATCTTATTACTTGCTTGATATTCTCTCCTTCCCAAACAAGGTAGTCAATGTTGTCCTGTTTGGCCATTATTTTATTCGGTTATGACTTATGTGTAAATTAACTTGCTGGAAAGTATCTAAAGACTAATGACTTATCGAAAATAAATTCCGTGCAAACATCATTTTTCATAGAGTGAGTGTTCCCCTTACATCCTGTCTTCAGTGTTGTATTCGGTTAAAACTAGTAAGATAATTTAATATTTATTTGTATATATTTTTGTAAAATGAAATCAAATAAATGAAAGAAAATATTGATTATTTATCAAATGATATCAAACAAAAAACAAGTAGTAATAATTTTTCAGTTTTTGCCTATTTTATTGTTCTATAATATTCTTTCTTTTCTATTTTTATTTTATGATACTTAACAATTTCTGAAGTTTGATTTTCACTATCATCCTTTGCGCCTGAATTTAATGTCGAGCCCCATTAAGCAACGGGATAATTTATTATCGGCGAACAAGAAGTGAAAGAAAACAAAACGGTACTATAATGTCTCTTTGCCCTCGGCAAAAAGCAGGCCAACTACTAATAACTACTACTCCATTCTAAAGGAGGATGGAAAGCGAAAAAAGAAGCAATTCCAATTTGAGTACGTATCGCTAATGTGGCACACTTTAATCAGTATTTTACGATACTGTTGGTACTTTGTTGTAGCTCCGAAGCATTCCTCTGATACCGAAGGTGGTACACATTCTACAGAACATCATCAACCCCATCCGCAGTAAACACTTGACATTAATAGTGTGCATAGATCATTCAGTGACTGTTGAGACCAAATAAAAACATTAAAAAAATAAATGTTAAAAATTTAATTTCAAAATTTTAGGTATTTAAATACAATGAAATATCGTACTTATTTACACTATTGATTGTAAGAGGAATTTCAAAAATTATGCCAAGTTCAATACCCAGAACAATCATTTTATGTATATGTATTTGTACCCATGATTTTATTTAATATAATGGATGTCATAAAATAATGAATAATAAATATGATTAAATTTGACAGTAAAATAAAGAAGATTTGTCATTATTAATACATAAAATTTTATATTTTTTCTATAAATAAATTAACCGATAATATAACTAAAATTTTAAATTATCTACACGTAACTTACCGTGTCTATTTATTCCAAAAATTATGTTGAGATAATATTACGCTCACCCAAAAATTTAACTGGCTCAGGAGTTGGGAGCTGAGTCACATCGAAGAATGCAGGTTTGAAATTAAAAACAGTACAACTTGAGTACTCTTGACTCTTGACCACGAGGCTTATGCCACTCCCACATGGCCACAGTAGGAGAGAGGTCTTGTAGCCAGGACGACTCTGGGCCAGAGCTTCGAGGTTCAGACACCGCCCCACCTTGGAACCTGGATTGTTCGTAAAATTATTGAGACAACTCATTTTTTATAAAATATTATATCGATTTATTATTTATTTATTATTAAATAATATAAAATTTATTTAAATTAAATCTATATTTTATATAATAATAAATAAATAATAAATTAATATAATATTCCGTAAAAAATAAATTTCTCTATCATTTCTTGTTATTCACCCACCCCTTCCTCTGCGGCTATCGCCCTAGCTATCGCCTTCATATTCTCACTGTTGGAGGTGTTCTCATCTCACTCCCCTCATTTACTGTATGTCATTTTATAATGCAACTTAGATATAATGACTATAATAGACTTCTAATAATCAATTGTGCTGATAACGATGCAATTAATATCTGCCTTACTTTTCTAGTCTAAATCGACCTTTTAATGACAAATTAATATTCTCTCGATTCCATCTCTCTCTTATAAAATATTCATGACAGGGACAAATTTGACAGTTTGAGTATTGCAGTAAAACACCCATATTTTATCCTTCTGCAACCATTTCTTTTCTAGCTATATACGAATACAATAATGTACTCGTTTTTTTGGTTCAACGGGCCCTCTGTGTGTTTGATAACTTCTTCCACTATAATTTTTGGCCCTTTTCAGTCTGTAGCCTACACGTACCTTGCTTTGCCACTGTGTCTTTAGTCTTGTTCTAGTTGCTGGTGGTTTGCATCGAAGCTGAGGGTAGGTGGGGTGATAACTTCTTGTTTTGTAGCTCTCTCTTCTTTTTCCTTCTCATCACTTCTCTCCCCTCTTTTTCCCCGGCGCATGTGGCGGATGAGCCGGTGACTGCTTCCATAATTCAGCTCTTGGAGGGAACACTGTCTTCTGACCAAAGATTCCCACTGGGAAATCTCATATCTTTTTGTTGCATGTGACTGTGAGTGATTTGTATTCTCTCTCTCTCTCTCTCTCTCTCTCTTCTGGTCTGTTTCTTTCTCCTTTAACCCTTTTGTTTATTTACACAGGAAACTTGACTACCAAACAAAGAATAATAAAAAGAAAAGATTTTGCAATCTGGGAATTCTTTATTTGCTCAAGAATCGCTATCTGGGACTAAAAAGTTAATTTTTTCCCCCTTTTCTCTATGTTTTCTTGGAAAAGGCCTGGATTCTGGAATGTTGTCTCTGCTTGTGAATGGCTTGGACATATTTGTGGTTGTTAGCATTGTCCCAGGCTCGCGGTAGGCCTGTGTTTGGAGGGGGAAAATGTTCTGGAATTTCTGCTTTTCTGCTAGGACAAAACCAATGTTCTGGCACTTCTATTTTTTTGTCAGGAAATAAAGTTTTTGTATTTCTATTCTCCCAACTTCATGTTGGTGTTGACTTTGTGAGATGAACATGTAAAGCTGAATTTTTCTTACTAAATTCAATTTGTCAAGTTTAGTTTCATGCTATTCAGTATTTCCTTTATGTTCAATTTTCAGTCTCCTCTGATCCTTTCCAAAAGAAACTTCTTTATCAGTTGTGTCAAAAGAATGTGTAGTTTGAATTTGAAGTATTCATTCTCATGCTTGTGGCGGATATTTTTGGTGTATGTGAGTCTAGCCATTTAATGTGCTTTATAGTTTTTGCTATGAAGAGTTGCATTTGTTATGAATGCTTTTGCTTTGTAGATGCCTATTTGATTCTTGAACCTCAATCAGAAACCGAAAAGATACAGAATTTTTTTTTCCTCTTTTGTAGATTGGATGGAAGAAAATTCTGATTTTCGAAGTTGGGATGAATTGATTCCTGATGCCCTAGGGGTAATCTTCTCCAACCTCTCTCTCCAAGAGAGAGTCACAGTGATCCCCAGGGTATGCAAATCATGGGCTAAAGCAGTAACTGGACCTTACTGCTGGCAAGAGATAGACATCAAGGAATGGAGCAGCCGTTGCGAGCCTGACCAACTTGACCGGATACTTGAGATGTTGATCACAAGAAGCTGTGGATCCCTCCGCAAGCTCTGTGTTTCTGGTCTCCAAACTGAGAGGATTTTCACTTTCATTGCTGAACAGTAAGCAGAAATTCAGAATTTCAATTAACGTGGCCCATTACTTAATTTACTGCAATTTAGAGGAAATCCTGTGGATAAATACTTCAGTGGTTGTTATGCTAATTGCTAAAAGCATAAAAGTAAGACATGAATTTGACACATTTTTTTACAATGTTTTAATGCTGCCTGTTCGTATTAAAATTAATTAAGTGGTCTTTATTCAGTTATGCTGATGTCCTTGTTGTATACCCCCTAGGCTAGAATGCTAGTTCTTGTTTTTTGTAATGAGGACTTCTTGTCCTCCATTCACTTTGTAATATTCTTTTCTTCTTGTTCAAAAAAAAAAAAGTATTCTTTTGTCAAAAAAAAAAAAAAACTCCTAGGCCAGAAGAAATTCAAATTGATGTAGTGTACTAGAATGAACGTGGTGTTAGCTGGATCCTACTAGCTTTTTTGCTTATACGGTATTCCTTTACTCTTTTGCAAGTGCCTGCTCCCTCCAGACTTTGCGACTGCCAAGGAGCAGCATGAGTGATTCCATTGTGGAGCAGATTGCTGGAAGGTTTTCTATGATTTCATTCTTGGATGTGAGCTACTGTATTAAAATTGGTGCGTGTGCGCTAGAGATGATTGGCAAGAACTGCAGAGTACTAGAAGGGTTGTGCCGCAACATGCACCCGTTAGATACTGCAGGAAAGCCCTTGAAAGATGATGAAGCACATGCAATTGCCTCCACAATGCCTAAACTCAAGCATCTTGAAATGGCTTACCACTTAATCAGCACTTCGGGTGTTCTTCAAATACTCTCAAACTGTACTAAGCTTGAGTTTTTGGATCAGAGGGGTTGTTGGGGTGTCACACTAGACAGCATGTTCTTAAAGCAGAAATTTCCAAAGCTGAAGGTTTTGGGGCCTTTTGTTCTTGACACTTACGATAGTGATGGCTGGGATGATTACTCGGATATATCGGATTCTTCTGAGTATTTGGCCTGGGAGGACTTTGTGGCTGGTGGCATGGGTGAATACTATGTTGATGATAGTGACAGTTATGATGGGATGTGGGATGAGGAAGGAAGGTTAGATGAGCTTCAGTTCAGGTTTTATGAAGGGATAGAAGATGCAGGAATCTATTGGCCTCCATCTCCATAAGCTGTGTTACTTACATGTGAATGGCAATGCTTTACTACTTGTTGTAACTATTTCTTCTACTCTTGACTTTATTTTATTTTAGTATGATGTATGTTTCCGTGAAAATCAAGAAGTTTGGTTTGCTCTCTCTATCATAAATCATAACTGAGAAGCATTTTAATGGACTTACTTTAGGTCTCATTTTATGAGTCACACATAAAGGTGTGAGTCCCCTAGGTGACCCCTAAGACTTACATTTAATTTAGCGTTTGCCTAACACGCCACAGGCATCTCTCAAGGGAAGAAACTTAACATTTGGCTTACGACGCTTGCTTTCCCTGTTTTATCCCTTCGATATTGTACTTGTTTGAACATATCCGAAAGAAATATCATAGAATGAGGTTGTGCAAGTGTATTTTGAAATTTTATCGTTGTAATAAATTAACTACCGATATTATTATTGTTATTATTATTATTTGAAAGAAAGTGAAAGGAAGCACTAAATGGTGAGTTGACGTAATTTCAAAAGGTTGTTGGGTGAAGCCGTGGTTAAGTAAACGGGATCCATGACCTGTACAAGCAACTTTAGTATACATATTACCTAACATTCTTTAAATAGGACCCGTGAATTATTTTTTGTGAACCCCGAATTTTTTTTTTCAAAGTTTTTTTATAAGTTTTTATAAATATTTGGATATATTTCTTTAAAAAAGTGTTTTAATTAAAAAAATTAATTTATTATTTTTTAAAAAATATTAAAAATATTTAATTTCTAAAAAAATAGAAATAAAAATAATTTTTAATAAAATTATTTTGTAAAAATATTTTTATTTTTATTTAAAATTATAATATATATCATTTTTTTATCTCTTATCAAATTTTATTTTTTTTAATTTTTTTATAATTTGACTGTAAAAAGATATTTTTATTTTTTTATATCTAAATAAATTTATAAATATTTTTAATAGTTAAAAATATTATTCAAATAATTTATTTAAATATAAAATAATTTTTTGAAAAAATTAAAATTCTTTTAAAAAAAGATGTAGAGAAAAAAAATCTTTTTTTTAGAATAGTATTCAAACGGACTTTTATTTCCCTAGAGTTTCTACGTTCCCTCTGGAGAAGTCAAGATCTCTCTCTCTCTCTCTCTCTCTCTCTAAAAAAATATATTTTTTAACATAAGAACTATGTTATTTCAAGCGCGAGTTACCAAATTTCTCCATTCCATTAAAATTAAACCTCCATTATGCACACAATCCCTTCGTGTGAAAGACGAATTCCTTTGCAGATGCATTAGGGACCTGCAGTGACTGTTTGCGTGGTTGCCTTGTTTTGTTTTCTTCAACTAGGGTTGCAATGCAGTGAAACAAATTACTTTTTACTGCGTTTGGTAAACTGCACAGCATGTGTTTCCGCCGCCGTACTTTATTCCCTGGGCCCAAAGAACTCATTACATTATTGAATACATCTATTCATATGGTTTTGAATTTTTTTTAATAATTAAAAACACTCACCCACTCAGCAAAAATGAAATAATCAAACAATATTACACTTGCAGTCGAACGCAAATGATTGCCACAAAGAATCTCCACAGTTTCTCAAAACCCCGCGAAACCAAAATCTAGGATGCCTCGGAAGTTTTGACAGGAGCAAAATCAAAAGCTTTGATTGCGGTAGAACTTCCTGGAACATGTGTGATTATTGACTAAAAGTATTTAAAAAGCAGAAGTGGTATGTATGAATCTTATGGTTACAGAGAGGATGTAACTCCAGTGTTTTGGTAAAACTGCGTTAATTACCATCTCAATTCTTACGGTCATCAAGTAAAGTATGTATGATTCATGCACTTGTGATGCTGTGTCAATGTTTCCAGGAATGTCTCTGATGGATCTTTGCTCATCCGTCGTATATACTTCATATTATTTATTTGTTATTACACTTTGTTATTTCTTTATTATCTTTAGTATCCTCCCTAGGTTTAACTTCTTATGTTATACCGTATAGCAAGTAGTCACATGATTACATGTGATGATGTTTTTGGATCTTGCAGGCTATAATGACTTCAATCCATCCTTTGAAACTTGTGTCCAACCATTGTTTTTGTGAGTTCAGAACTTCAGATAATGGCATTAAAGTTGGTTTGGCACGTGCTAGAAGAAGTTAGAAGTAAATTTAATTAGGATTTTCTTATACTAATATAGATGATGACAAACAAGAGGATCAATTTAACTCCATTAATTAATCAGGCACACGCCATGGTTAGCTGCAAAAAATTGAGCTGACACAGCTAGTGATTATAATTTGTCCCGATTATTTTTTATGTCCAACATCCTTAATAAATTCCATTTTGTAGTTTCCCTGATTGTGAATCAGTAGGGTGGAGGGTGTCCTTGTCCTCATTGTCTCATTATGAAGCCAAGGTTCCAGGACCACCAAAGGCATAGTCCTCACTTTCACGTATCTGGTGCCTGTTCCTTGCTCCCAGAACCGATCTACAGGAATATGCAATTTTGCCATCGAGTGTGAGGTGCTTCATAATGCCTCATGATTAAATAAGCAGTGGTCCCCCAACCACATACACACACACACATACTTTGACATCAATATTTTTTTACTTTTTCCCCACTACAACTTGATTGCAAATTTGCAATGATGATATATACTGTCCACTTGAAGTTACATAATCGATTCTTATGAGTCTTTTTACAAGCTGATGCTTATTCTGACTCGGTGAAAAACATAAAACAAAATGAGTGATATAGAAAGCCAAGGGTGATATAGAGAGGAGTCCTGAGTAACAGTATTTAGACACTCAAACCGGTCATGTAAGCTGGGTTCTTTTGTTTCTGGGCTAAAAGGCCCCCCTTGTGTGTGTTTTTTGGGGTTTTTTGTTTTGGGGAAGAAGAAGAATACACACACTCAAAATATCAAATGATTTTTTTAATAAATACTAAACATGTAAAATCTGTTGTACAAAACTCAATACAGAACAACGTGCTACTTTTTATTTATGTTAGACCAATCAGTCACCTATTAAACTTGTAGTTGAAACTTAACATTTGCAGGATGTGTTTCCAACATTATTAGACTTAATTTTATCTTCAAAACATACAAGTTAAACTTTAGAAAAAAATTATGTAAAAATATCAAAATTCTTCAATTAATTAAGAGTCAATAGTCTAGCCAGTAGCCTGGTGACACAGACAAGGTTTTCAAGATTTGGGGAGATTTGTAAATATTGGGATTCAAAACTTGGTAAACTGTATGTAAATACGATTAGCTTATATTTTTTGGAACAATATGAATGGTGTGACACATACAATACAAATATCACCTGGATAAAAAGAAAAGAGCCTAATTAAGATAACAATTAGGTTATAGATATCAAATTAATGTTATACGACATTGGAAAAATGTTAAATTTTTTTATTGATCACTTAGCAATTATAAATAATATTAATATTGAACATAATAAAGACGGGCTGTGTGCGTGCAGACACCATTTAGGGGTGTTTGGTAGAGGGTTTAGAATAGGATTTCCGAGAATCCCATGGAGATGCCTATGTTTGGTATAAGTTTTGGAAAAATATTTTCGGAAATATAATATTCCCAGGATTGATTTTGGGGTGAGATTCCCCCCAAAATATTTTCATCTCACACATGGGATTATAACATTCCCATGGCATAGGAATATTTTTCTATGTGAAAAGACCAAATTACCCCTGCTACCACCCACCACCAGTTACCCTCCACTACCGCCCTCCATCGCCAAACCGCCATCGACTGCTGTTGGACCACCGCGGGCAGCCACCAGACCTCCGCAAACCACCGCCGACTACCGCCAACCACCATCGGGCAACCACCGGACCAACATCGATTGCCGTTGGACCATTCCCGTTTGCCGCCGAACCGCCACCGTGAACCACCACCGGCCATGGCCAGACCACCGCCGACTGCCGCCAACCACCGTCGATTGCCGCCAGACCACCATCAGCCGCTGCCGAACCACCATCAACCGCCATCGAACCACCGTTGTTTGCCGTCGGACCACCATCGGGTACCGCCCGAACCACCATCATTTGTCACCGGACCACCATCACCCGCCGTCGGACCACCATCAACCACCGCAGGCCACTGCCAGACCACCATTGACTACCGCAAGCCACTGTCAACCACCGCCGGACCATCACCGTTTGCCGCCGGACTACCAAGGGTATTTTTGGAAATGAACAAAATTTTCTTAAGATTTTAATCCGTCTACCAAACGCCTTAAAGTATATATGCCTGGAAAAATTATTCCCGGGAATAATATTCCTGGGATTAAGATTTTCATGAATGAAAACTGAAACCCCCTACCAAACGCCCCCTTATTTTTTATTCCCGGGATTAAGATTCCCATGAATGAAAATTGAAACCCCTTATCAAACGTCCCCTTATTTTTTTGGTCTAAGGGTGGAGACACCAAACGGGCGTTTCTTTTGGTCGAAACCATATGGGCTTGGAAATTGTTTACAACCCTTTGGGGTATTATAATAATTTGGGCTTTTGCATATACGGAAAAGCCGTGTTTTGGGCTGCCAGCCTCCCACGTCAAGAGAAGGTAAAAGCCATTCTTTTCAATGTTCTTGGGACAGACCAAAAATTGAAGAACAATACTATTGGGATGTTGTCACAAAAAACCAAAAAACAAAAGATGTTGAGACGAAATATCCACATGACCAAGCAAAAGAATTGGCAGATTCAAAATGAAAAATAATAATAATAATAATAATAAATGTTTTTTTCTACCTTCTTTTTTGCTTAGCAATTTTTTTTTGAAAATTCTAAAATTTAGATAATTAGGTATGACAAAGTCAATTATAAAATATAAAATATTTTGTAGTTACTTAAATTTTTTAATTTTTTTTTATATAAATTAACTTTCATATAAAACTATCCTTAAAAAATTATTTTAAAGCTTGTTTCTAAATTTAGGTTTTTTTTCCATATTGTTTGACCTTTTCATTTTTTTTTTTTGTATGGAACTACCCAACTGCAGATAATATATTTTAAAGTTAGGTAAAAATATAAATTAACATGGTCAATACGTTAGCTAAGAATCGAAGCCCCACTAGAAACATAAGTTGGCACAAAATAAAAGGAAGTAATGAAAAATCCAATAACGAAAGACGAAGTTATGAAATGCTTTAGGCCGAAGACACACATTTTCTCAGTTCAATTTAATAAAAAAAAAAAAGAAAGATAGAATATAATACTCATAGATCAAGCGACAGAGTCAAGCGATTGAGGCAGCTGAAGTAGAATGCATGTAAATGCAAAATGCAATATCATTACATTAGACTGGTACTGCACTGCCCTACAAAGTCAGCCGCACCCTGTTTGGTAAAAGAGACAGAGAGAGGGAATATTCCAACCCGATGCCATGGTACCCGACACGTGTCTTTGGAATAGTATATGCTTAATTTTTATTTTTGATGGTGGGAGTAGGAGCGTAGGGTGAAATAACAACGGTGCATGTAACTGCATGAAAGAGATTTTTTCTTTTTCTTCTTCTTTTTTTTTTTTGGATGGAAGTCATAAAAGAGATTATTACATTAGAAAATGCTAATTACACATATTCTATCAGTTTATATTGTTCATAAGTGATATATGTAAACAAATTCATCATATTTAACTATAAATTCATTAAATATGAACTCATTATATACATGTGAGAGACGGCATAGCATTTGTGTGTGTGTGAATAGCTTTTTTCGATTAATGAGTGGAAAAGGGTAGGTAGGTGGGGGTGACTTGGACTCGCGAAGGCGCAAATCTTCAGCGCCGGTTCAACTTAGAAAGACGGCAGGGTATATTAGTCAATTGAGTAAATGCGCAACGCAACATGACTACAAATCATATTGACACCAACCCCACGTTCTCACATGTGTCATGGGTGTCAGCTTTGGAATTTCTTCTTTTTTTTTTTGGTTGGATGAAATTTCCTATTTTGGAGTGAAGTCAGCTTCAGAAATTGAAACTGTTACAGTACAACTTTCCTCACTAAACTCTCGTGTTGCGGGCTTTATCTTGACGATAAGGTAACAGTTCCACAACCAAACAAGAGTGCTGTGATGGGAGAAGTGCTCGACACTGCTGATGGTTTATAGTTGCAGGAGGGAAAGAACCCAAGACGGCTTGTTAAGAATGGGTAATTTGGTAAAGATTTTGATACCAATCTAAGGTTAAGGTTATTATGACGTATAAAAAATTTGCTTTTGCGGTACCTTTTTTTTTTTTTTCTTTTTTCCGGTGAATACTATTTAAAGCAAGTTGTTCATGAGCCATGCATGAAGAAATAAAGTGTGCAAAACCAGTCTACCTTAATGTGATATGGTGTGAAATGACGGAATGAAAGATGTTAGAAAGCACATGACTAGTGTAAATGCTCGTCTATACTGACAACATGAGTTTGCATTACCATTAGAGAGCTTTGTTTAAAATGCTCACAAATATAGCTGAGGTGTGTGTCTAGATTAGCGTTTATAAACTTAAATTCGGGTAAATTTGATTTTACAAAATTAATTTTGATCAAAATTAATTTTATAGTAACGTGATTTATATTTTGAAACTTTTGTACGAAAAGTGATTTTGATATAATAAATGCTTGAATAATGGTGTCTAAAATCAATTTTGATTGTATAAATATTAAAAAAGATATAAATTTCATAATATCTTTATTATTTTTTATTTTATTTTTTATTAATTTGATAAAATATGAAATAAAATATGTAGCAATTTATGTATTCTGCTAGGTATCATCTCTTTTTTACATATCCCTATTGTAGAAGCACAATTAGCATTGATTTGATATTTGAAGGTCGAAGGAATAATTAAAAAATATGCAGCTGGTGCACTGAAAAAAAAAAAAAGAGCAAGTGTATGTTGCAGTTAATTTAATAAGGGATAAAAGTGAAAAAGTCATTCTTCATGAAAGGTGAATGAGATATTTTGAATGTTAAAGCAACTCAGAGTTGCTTTTATTTTAATGAAGGTTTGGTGCTATAACCAATTGTGCCAACTGAAAATCAAACATAATATTTTTCTTTAGAATCATGGTTGACTGATATTGAATATGAGTTTGGTATATTAAACATTAATACACACGCTTCAATATGTTTATAAATTTTTTATACTATTTGTTAATTTTTTTAAAAATTAATATATTTATTAGGAATATAAAACTTTTTTCTAATACAGCCATGTATTAATATTTGGAGAACTCAATTTTTTATTAAAGAATTTAAACAACTTCCACTCTCCACTTTTTTGTTTTTAATAGTTTTTTATTTCTCAATAAATAAAAATAATTTCTCAGAGAATAACACATGATTCTCCAATAAATGATTGCATAAAGACACATAAAAGTGAAAAACAAAATTCAATTCACCATTAAACATAGAATTTAATTTAAATATATTGACAGTATAAAATAGTTTTATATTATTAGTCAATAGAAATAATGAAAAATGTCAACTCATATAAAAAATCATCTATTATAATGAGAGATCCACCATAATTTATCATTTTTTTCTATTTTTATTAGTTGATAGTGTAAAACTATCTTATACTATTAATACATACTAATTAAACTCTTAAACATACTTAATTTTTATGAATTAACACATAATTTCTTAACATATGTGTAGTACAAAACTTACTGTGATGGCACCGCATATTTCACAAGGTGGTGCTTTGTAAAATTATTCTCCGAAATAATCATTTGAGAATTGGGAATGATATATTTTCATGTTTATTTTAAATTTTATATATATATATATATATAGAGAGAGAGAGAGAGAGAGATGTTAACTATTCCTAGGAGAATTACATTCTCATAGTTAGATAATATTTTATTCTCATTATAGATGTTAAAAATAAAATATTTTCATATTATGGACATGAAAATTATTATAAAAAAATCAAAATATTCATCAATTATCTTATTTTTCTTAATTATAAAAAGTTAAATATATTAACGATATTTTGAGAATTATTACATATATTTCTAAGAATATGCATTATAAATCAAATAAATTTTATATTATTGAATCTCAAAAAATATTTTCAAAAATTTTTAATATTAAACAAACAAATTTTTTAAAATACTGAAGAATAATATCGTTAGGTATGACATTATCAAAAATATGATTCCTATGTAATTTCAAATTTTAAAACCAACGTCCCCTAACATATTTGCGTGCACTGTAAACTTTTCCTTCCGATTAGGAACCGTTCAATTGTTTCTACAATTGTGTAGTTGTCCACATTTTTTTGTTTTTGGTGTGCGCGAGTAAAACTAATAGCGACGAGCTAGCTGTCAAGAAAACTGCTATTATGTAGGCTTATTAGTAGGGTAAGACTTGACATTTTTGGACAAAGTATACATGAATATTTTTTTGGTACATAAAGCCTACATGAATATATAGCATGCCTTAAATATTTTGTCAATAAGGTTAACATGCAGATTCGTCTGCATTACAAAATACACTAATAACATAAACATTTCAAGTTCTTAAAAGAGGAAGCAAATATCATGGATTATCGCTCTATGAATATGCCGAGTTATGTCTCAATTATAAACATCATTCCATTTTTTGAGTGAAATTCTTTATTTTTTTGGGTACTAATGAGTAAATTTAATTCACTGAAAAGTTCTATCTATGTTAGTATATACTAAAGCTGATTTGTAGATGATAATAGACTTTGTAAATAATTATTTAAATTTTGATTTTCATGTAGTTTGTTATAAAAAATTATAGTGATAATATATTCAAATTATACTTAATTATTTGAAGCATCTATGCTTTTTTATGATTCAATGTTATTGGCATATTCACTTATTAATAAATACGATTTAATTTTGTTGCATTATATATCAGTATAAAAAAGTTTTGTATAAATATTAAATTATATATTACTAGTATATTTAATCTGTGCAATGCATAAATGTAAATCATGAAAAATATATATAATATAATATAATTTGATATAATAATTTATTATTAATATTCTATTTTATTGTATAACTATAATAAAATATAAAATTTTAATAAAATATGGTTATATAAACCAATTTTGAAAATTATTTAACAAAAATTAAGTAAAATAAAATATTTATATAATTAAAAAGTAGTTGTGAAATTTTTATTGAATAAATTAATTATTTTAAACAATATTTGTATATATGTATTTTATATAATAACTTACTACTAATATGCTAATACATTCTATAAGAAACTTCTTTATTCCAATTTTTATATGAGAAAAATTTTTTCCATTTACTACTCCCTCCCTATTATCATGAAATTTATTTCATTTTTCTCTCCTACATATTAACAATTTATTAAAATCAACCTAAAAAGAATATATTTTAATCATAAAATCTAAAATTTTATCTAATATATGTTCTTGCAAAATTTTAGTAAAAAATTAATAATAAGAAAGTAAAATAATCATTTCCCCATCCTCGTACTTTTAAATTTAATTATATTTTATAAAAAAATTTTAATCTCATATATAATATAATTAATTCTTAGTATTACATAATAATATATACATTTTTATAAAAACACATAGAAAAAAATGGAAAATATAATTATGTAATTATCGTTGAAGAAACTAAAATTTTTTATAGAAAATAGTGTAAATATATTCTCGAAAGCATTTTCTTTAAAGCATAATTTAATCATATAGATCTATTTTTAATTTTTAAACAAGGATCAAACAACTAAAAAAAATTCAATTTCTTAATCTCACCCATTATTAAAAGGTTTATTTTATTTCTCTGTTGGTCATTTTTATATAATCTCTTTATATAGCTTCCTAATCATGATATATTAAAGTTGTAATGTAAAGAATATATATTAATTATAAATAATAAAATTTTATTTAAAAAGCCATAATGTACAGAATATATATATTTATTATAAAAACTAAAATTAAAATTAATTCTTATAATATTTATGTAGATATTCAATATTTTATATCAGGTCCATCAAATAGGAGAAGTTATTAATTATCCTTATATATTTTTATCTAATAACATTTTTTTAATAAAACTTTCAATTCCATACATAATAATATAAATGATTTTGAATATTATATAAGACTGAAAATGGTAGAAAGAATAATTTCAATAATTCTTTGAAAAAGTTAAAAAAAAGGATTTTTATTTATTTAGCTATAAAAATGCTTCGACTTCCATCTATTTCAAAGAAAAGTCTATAAGATATTGTTTTAAAGATATAGTTTAAAAATAGTTACATAGGTTAACATATAAGATAATTAAAAAAATTTAAAATATATGAAATAAAATTAGTATAGAAATTAAAAATATAATTTTATAATTTTTATTTGAAAAAACAGTGAAAAGTAGTCTTTAAGTGATGGTTGAACAATTAAAAAAAATAATAAAATCACCTTATTTCTTTCTACCGACCAAATCTTCGGCTTCCAAGAAAAATAATTTAAAAAATTCTATATGTCCATACTCATTAAAAAGAGTTATTTATTTATTTATTTTGTGGAGAGTTATTTATATTCTAAAAGTAGTACTTATCATATATTATATAATAAATTAAATTTGCAAATAAAAAGTTTAATATTTAAATTATTATTAAGAATAATTTAGTTTAAAAGTTCATATCAATTCATATAATTTATTTTGTATAACAATCCATTATCAAAAATGAATTTATTTATAAGAATTTTTTTCCTATTTTTGAAATTAGAATAAAAAAGTTGAATTAATTATTTTTTTAAAAAAGGAAAAGAATCCTAATAACACAATTTTTATTAATATTTATTTTTATTCCCTGAAATAAATTGAAAAGTATATCAAAGAAACTAATTGATGAAGGATAAATAGACAAAATAATTAGAGAAAGGAGGAAGTGGGATTAGCAAATCGAAATAGTGGGTGGAGATGTAATTATGTGATAGAAGATTTAGTCAATAGGAATTAAGAAAATTATTTTTATTTTCTAAAATATGTTTGAAAATTTTCCCTTTTTAGTAAAAAAATTTAAATAGGGGAAGTGAGAATGCTCTTAAAGTTATCACTTGGCAGTATTTTCTAGTTTATAATTTTTTTTATTATAGTTATAAATAGATAGATAAATTATAAATTATAGATAAATTTTATTAATAAAAATATTTGACTCTTTTATTTATTGCCTGAAAAATTTTATATATAGTAGTATGTAATTGAATATCATATCTATAATCAAGACACTTATATCGTATAAATTTTTAACAAGGCGTAATATTGACCGAAGAAAATAAAGAAAAAAAAAAAAAGGTTCATAGTGGTGCCAGTAGGACGTTGATTCCAAGCGGCGCCGTCAGGCCATCTACCCAAGTAAGTGGAAATTAGTAGGTGAAGAAGAGTGTTTCTCTTGGGGGAAAAAACATGAAAAATGCCACCAACTACAATAATGTGTTTAACCAAATTTTACTTTAAACCTTAAATTTTAAACTTATATATATATATATATATATATATATATATATATATATATATATATATATATATATATATATATATATTGTTAATTTTATACTATTAATTAATATAATTATAAGAAAATATTAAATTATAATAGATAATTATTATAATAAATAATTATTTATCATAATTTAATATTTTTTATAATTTTATTAATTATTAATATAAAATTATTTTATATTATTTATATATAAAAATTAAACTCATGAAAATATGATTTTTTTATATGGTAAAATTTCTAAAAAAATAATTAGGAAAAATGATAAAAAGAATGGATAAACTCAGATCAAATGCCTGATCTAAAGCCAACAATCTCCTAATCACTTGAATGAATAGAGATACCATTTGAATTATAATTCATTGGCAGTTTTTGTATTTTAACATTTACTTAAATTGTAATTATAATTATAATTTGAAATAAAAATGTGATTCTTAAATAATGATGTAAGATATACAACTTGCTCAATATATTAACTTCCGATCACGCCCCAGCGAAGCTGAATTGACGAAACCACCCCTCCCAACTACCCCCTCGCACAGAGCCCAACAACCCGGGGCCGTTTCTTATAAGAATTATAAAACCCTGGTTCTTGTTGAGGAACCTCAGCGAAGTGAGACATCTCTCTCAATTTCTCTCCCCGCTAGATCCTGTTCTTCGTACCTCTTCCTCCTGTTTCCATCACAAAAAACCAACAATCACAATGGCTGTCTCCACCTCCAACTCCCTCATTCCCACCAAATCCATTACCCCAACCCACCACCACCACCATTCCCTCCTCCCACCACCCTCCACCCTCAACCACTCCGCCTTCAAGCCCAGGCCCAGCTCCAGGCCCATCCAAGCCGTCCATGCCGCAGAGCCCGCCAACAACCCCGTCGTCTCCGACAAGCCCCCAAAGAAGCAGCAGGCGCCCCAGCCCGCCACCCGCAATGCGGGCCAGGCGAAGTGGGCCTTGGACGGCTGGAAGTCCAAGAAGGCCCTCCAGCTGCCCGAGTACCCAAGCCAGGAGGAGCTCGAGTCCGTTCTCAGGACCCTCGAGGCCTTCCCTCCGATCGTCTTCGCCGGCGAGGCCCGCAGCCTTGAGGACCGCCTCGCCGACGCCGCCATGGGCAACGCCTTCCTCCTCCAGGGCGGCGACTGCGCCGAGAGCTTCAAGGAGTTCCATGCAAACAACATTCGTGACACCTTCAGGATCCTCCTCCAGATGAGCGTCGTCATGATGTTCGGGGGCCAAATGCCCGTCATCAAGGTCCGTCAATCCGTTTTTTCTTTTTCCTTTTTAGTACCCATTTGTTTATTAGCGAAAAAGATACGGCTTTTGGTTTCAGATTTGGGGTTGTTTGTGATGTATGAATGTGGGGTGGTGCTTGTGTAGGTGGGGAGAATGGCGGGTCAATTTGCGAAGCCGAGATCGGATCCTTTCGAGGAGAAGAACGGGGTGAAGCTGCCGAGTTATAGAGGAGATAATGTGAATGGTGATGCTTTTGAAGAGAAGGCTAGGATTCCTGATCCTCAGAGGATGATTAGAGCTTATTGTCAATCCGCAGCGACTCTCAATCTTCTCAGAGCTTTTGCTACCGGAGGGTATGCCGCTATGCAAAGGGTCACCCAATGGAATTTGGACTTCACAGAGCACAGCGAGCAGGGAGATAGGTACGTGCAGCTGCAACCTTGATTTATCTTTTTCGTTCTGTTTTTTATCTTGCTAGTTTTGTTCCTTGAATCAGTATTGACTTTTTATTTTTATTTTTTTGGTTTTAAAATAAACCTTTTTCGGGCAGAGAATTAGATGTTTCACGTTTGTGATTGGGATGGGGTGTGAGAACGACTGATTATATTGCATGTTGAATTTGATTTGGTTTCCTGAGAGTAGAAAAATTTTGTGTGCTATTAGAAATTAAGAAAGTACTACACGGATTTTTTCACAATTTGTTTTTAAGTAGATGAAATCATATTATTTGTGAAAGATTTTGTTACGTTGTCAGTTGTCATTTTCAGCTGTGAAAGGTTCGATTTCGTGCCTTTGTGAATAAAAGAAATCAATGTTTACCACTCTTTCCATATTCATGATTCTCTTCTGCATTTTCCAGTTTCAATGTTTATGAATAAAAGAAATTAATGTTTACCACTCTCTCCATAATCATGGCTCTCTTCTGAATTTTCCAGTTTCAGTGTTTGTTAGTTGTTACAGAACATCCAGATTGGCTTTCTGTTGTTGAAAATTAAAGGGAGTATAATCTTCTTTTTTTTTTTTTTAATAAAAAAAAAAGAAGAACTGATCTGAAACAACTCTCTTTTTGTTTTATAGAAGGTAAGAAACATGATAACTGTATAAGTGATAAGAAATGCATCCATGTTTTGCATTCATTTCTAACACTGTATTCCTTGATTTTGGTGCACCTTTTAAGATTTTAACTGTTGTATCGTTATGTGCTCCTCACGTGTGCAACATTACATTTAATTTAATTCCTTAGTCGACAGTTTTATAGTACGCTAACGAACCCTACATTAATGAACCTTAAACTGTAACACGAGCCTAGGTATATTTCAGGGAGCCTTTTTATAATTTGGTTTGTTAAAAAAGGGAAACTTTTAACTGAAATGCGAAACTTTGGGCAATAGTTAGAAAAACCTCTATAATTAGACCTTAGATAAAAGATGTACTGCAGTAGTGGGCAGTGGGGTGTTGTTCCTTACAAGTGATGGATAATGAATTAGTGTTTGGGGGATGGAAGATAGAAAAATGCTAGTTGCACACACTGCAGTGCACATAATCTGACATAAGTGTATGGGAAACAAAGTTGTAATATAGGTGCGCAAAATTTTCAGGTGAAACTAGCTGTAATCAGATGGTGAAAACTATGTCGATGTAAAATAACAGTTTCCTTGGTAGGTATGTGAGGAAGTGAGAATGTATGAATAACGGTAGTCTTCATATGCCAACAAGTTGTGACACTATTTTAGGAAAAGTGCTAATCAAAAAATAATTAGGAAGATGACAAGGCATATTGCACATGAAAAATATGGAGGGCTTCACATCCATACAACCGCCAGAAATGGTTGTATCATTCAACCTTTTTTAAAGTTATGTGAATCACATTTGTGGCTGTGTGTGCTTGAAGAAGCAACACGTAAGGAGAGAGAAAAACATTTTGCTAAGAGTGTACTTGATAGAACATTTAATGTAACAGAGATGGTCCCAACTGAAGACGAGCCCTTAGATTGTAAACAAAACGAGTTATGTAGAAGGTATGTGAAAGTTATGACACGCAATGGTGGTTAAAACTTTTTTCATTATTTGTTACATGAATAACGTAAATGTCATATCAACATTTGAAATGTTACTTGCTTTTGTCCCAAATTATATGGGAAGATTATAGAGTTATTTGTCATGTAATTGTTGTTGCATAAATCATGCAGCAGTTACATTTTGTCTATGGAATTGCTCTTTCGAAAATGTATGATCCACAAAAGCTGACTTTTTAACCAATAAAATAACATGCCGGAGCTGATAGCAGCACCGCCCCATTGCCCGATAATTACAATTGATATGATGAATTTGCCTCCAAATCCCCCCCTCTCTCTGTCTACATACACATACGCATGCAAGGTCTAGCTATGTTAATCCGTGTTGCTTGAGGTAAATTAAATATGTTCTTGGCATTGCAGGTACCTAGAGCTTGCTCACCGAGTTGATGAGGCCCTTGGATTTATGGCTGCTGCTGGCCTCACAGTGGACCATCCTATAATGAAAACAACCGAGTTCTGGACTTCACATGAATGTTTGTTATTGCCATATGAACAATCACTTACTAGGTTGGATTCAACATCTGGACTCTACTATGACTGCTCCGCCCATATGCTTTGGGTTGGGGAGCGGACCAGGCAGCTGGATGGTGCCCATGTTGAGTTTCTAAGAGGAGTTGCTAATCCCCTAGGAATTAAGGTAATCATTTTATGAAGTCACAAGAAGCTTGTGCAAGCAAAATTTACTGTAACTGTTACGATTTCAATGTTTATTCAGTCTCAAGTGTTTGATTATTCATTCCTCAACATGAAGGCATGTAAGTTCCTTGATTTGCTTTTTAGAAGCTGAATCATTTAAATGATATTGCAGGTAAGTGATAAGATGGATCCAAATGAGCTTGTTAGACTCATCGAGATCTTGAATCCCCAAAACAAGCCAGGGAGAATAACTGTGATCGCAAGGATGGGAGCTGAAAATATGAGGGTAAAGCTTCCACATCTAATCAGGGCAGTACGCAGAGCTGGGCAAATTGTCACATGGGTCAGCGATCCTATGCATGGAAACACCATAAAGGCTCCATGTGGACTCAAAACTCGCCCCTTCGATGCCATCAGGGTACAATTCTTGCAACTAATTCTCTTTTTGATTGGTCATAAGGCATAAAGGCTTTAGGAAGTCTCGCTATTAAAATCATGTTAGTTACTGCCATTTTCTGCAGCATATTCTTGAACTCATTTAAAAAATCATACCCTTTGAAACTTATATCTGATTATCTGAAAGAAGTAAAAGGTTCCACTTGTACAAGGTAATGAAGTGATGCAGTCTAGCTGTTATTTGGTTATTTGTTCTGTAAGAAATGTCATTGTGCAGTTGGGTCACACCTCTTTATCAAAGCAGTAGGTGGGATATAACATTTGGGTCCCATTTTGATTCATTGTGAGATCCTCCACTTGCACAGGAAATGAAACCAAACTTTTCAAAGCAATAATTGAACGGACCTTGTCTTGACTGGTTATGAATTTTAACTCTTACCAACTTATTTCATAAACATCATAGGACTGCCAATTTATTATGATAATTTGGTTCACAGAAGTACTGATATTTGATTGTAGATGCCTCTAATTATTGTTTTTTTCCCGCTTCATTGGACAGGCGGAGGTGAGAGCATTCTTTGACGTGCACGAGCAGGAAGGAAGCCACCCGGGTGGGGTTCATCTGGAGATGACTGGTCAAAACGTGACTGAGTGCATCGGTGGGTCAAGGACGGTCACATTTGATGATCTGAGCTCTCGTTACCACACACACTGTGACCCCAGGCTCAATGCCTCACAATCTCTTGAGCTTGCTTTTATCATCGCTGAACGGCTCAGAAAGAGTAGGATCAGATCCGGGCAGGCTCTTGTGTAGGACCTTAAAAGAATGGCTTTGAAAACCGGCCAAACTAGTCTTGGTCTTTTCCCTATATGGTCGTTATACATGGACATGGGACCATTTAGGTAGTGAGCTTATGTTGTGTACTGTATGTTTATGTTTATGTGTATATTGCCGAGTAATGCGACTGTGTTTTGGAATTTTTGGGGCGCACATGCAATTGGCAGCTAGAATCCATGCCGACAATGAACTCGCCGACTCTTATGCTTCTGCTACTATATGATATCCTTTTCTGATATTTCTTTTTGAGACAAACAAACAATGCTTCATTGCTTATATGTTTCATAACATTTTACATATAAAGAAGGAAAACCTCAGAGCTGTGGCTCACATTCAATACTTACAGCATGCCTGGAACAAAGACTCAACCAGGGCATGTATATTAAACGGGGCAGGATGTCAGACCACATGATATGACCTTTATGCCCCTAAAATTGGTTAGCCGCAGACTGATTAAGGATGAAGCCATACACATATCATCACTTCTGCAAATCGAAGAATTTGAACACTGCCATTGGTACAGCTACACTACTACTACAACGTCAGTACGAGTACTACTACTCCTTTTTCACATCTGGCTAGTGTAGTGCAGCCAAATATACAGACCTTGGGTTTCTTGTATTTTACTTCTAAGATTCGTTACCTTGAGATTAAGTTCTTCCTCCGTCTTTTCATATTTAAGAGATTTTGCGTGTAGTTTCTTGTTTTCTTCTATCAAGGCTTTTTTTTTACCTCTCCAGGTCTTTGGTAAAGCAGATTTTGACACCTTGTTTGGAATAATAAAATGAGATATAATTAAATTCAATATTATCAATAATTAAATTTAATTCTGTTATAATTTGAATGTTTATGTTTAGAATGAATTAGCAAATTACGGAATTGAATTCATTTATACTGTTTGAAATATATATAAAAATGAGTTGAATTCTTGATCTTAATTATTTTACTCTTTATTAATAAAAATTTATATTTTAATATCAAACTCGATTATTCATTAAACAATATGATACAATCAAAATCAAATCAAAGTGCTCTATAAAATAAATTTATCAAAAACTTTTTTCCACAAAAAAAAAACACTAAAATTGATAAAGTCCGCATAATACACAGCACACCAAACATAAACAACAATATGCAGTCCACCAAAAGCAAAATTCAACAGTACTTTAATAATTTTTTAAACCGAAAGAACCAAACATCAGCACCAAAAGAACTATAAGTAATTAAAATATTATAATTTTTTTGACCTTTATAATCTCGAAAGCTTGAAAACATGGGACCAAAGATTTTGAAAACGTGTTTTAATTCAAAAAATAATTAAAGACCACTTTTTTACCAACTAGATCGTGGAAAACAAATAGAAATATTTCAAATCAAGACTCTTATTTTACCATTAACATGCAGAAAAAGGATCAAGTATATATGGCTTGAATTGGTTTGTAGCCGTAACCTGTTTGAAGAAAATGGAAGATAAAAGTGTTAAGAGTAGAGGTGAGAAAAGAGAAAATATTATATAAAATTGAGAGTATTTTTGGTATATTATTTTTTAATATTAAATTTATTGGATTTAGAATTATAAATCAAACATATTTTTATTTAATTTATTTTTGGGCCTTTTTAAAAAATTTAATTTTCTTTAAATTTTAATTCGATAATATTAGTTGATTTTAAATTAAGAAATTAAATTTCAAGATTTTCCAAACAATTTGTGAGGGAGGGGTTGTCGTGTCGATCCCCTGGATTATACTCTCTTTTTTTATAGTCTCTTTCTTTCTCTTTTTCGGTCGTATTATAGTCTTATTCTTGTATTTCTACGTTTGCGAAGCTTTTTTCCTTTGATTGATAACGGGGCCTAAGCCCACAAAGAAAACAAACTAACAAGCAACAATCCTGGGCCTACAAATGGCCATATTGTTATCAGAAAAAAGCGGTGGTGACAAAAACCACATAAGGAAGTAAAAAGCCTTATACCCAAAGGACCCAACTGTCCATGTAGCCTTCATATCTGCACGCCCATTAGTCTCTCTGGGTTTTTTTTTCAGGCCAAAAAAAAAAAATGGTCTCTCTTTTAGGATAACGTAATCAAGTAAATTAAATAACCAAAAAAAAAGTAAATTAATATTTGAAAAGAAAAAAATTATTTGTTAAAAAATATATTTGTTCAATATATATATGGGGGAGAAAACCAATTTACAATAATGTTATATAAGTTAAACTCAATTTTTATACTATTGAATAGTTTTTTATTAAAGAATTTTTTTATAAAATTTATCCTTGGATTGAAATTTTATATTTATAAAATTTTATATTAATTTGAAATCTTTCATATATTTTTTAATGAGATTAATTTTAATATATTATCGGTGTAAAAGGGTTTTATATTATCATCTAATTATGTATTATTATTAGTGAATTTTTTGAAATAATGGATGTAAATGTCAAATATTTTTACTAATATGATAATATATGATTAGATATTTCTATAAAATATTTTTATATTAATATTATATCAAAATTAAATTTATTTTTCATATTTAAAAGTATACAAATAAGAATGGTTTAATGACAATCTTATTGATATCTAAGTCTTTTAAAATTTGACATAAATGATTAACATGATATATATTTATAAGTCAATGATTGATTGATAAAAATTATATTTAATAATTATGTACAGTATTAGGATATATATATATATATATGGATTTAATTAGAATGTACCGTTAATATAAATTTTTTTTATATATATATCCAATCATAAATTGTCACATCAGTAAAATTTTTTAACATAATTATCCATTACTTGAATGATCATGTAAATAGAAAATTTTGATTGAATGATAATATAAAAAAAATTTTACATCATCAATGCACTCTACACGTGTATTTTATATATGTATATATATATATATACACACACGTGTGTGTATGTAAAGAGAATATCAACAAACTTCAGTATAGTTAAATACATATTTTACTCTATTGAATATATTTTCTTTTAAGATATTTTTTTTTTGTAAAACTCTTCATTGCATTGAAACTACATATCTTATATAACTTCAGTTTAGTTAAATAGATATTTGACTCTATTGAATATATTTTCTTTTAAGATATTTTTTTTATAAAACTCATCATTGCATTGAAACTACATATCTTATATATTATATATATAGAATTCACACTACCACGAAATTGTTTAATACATTTTTTATATACATATAAATTAATTGAATAAATATTTCTTAAATGTATACCATAAGAATTAGGTAATAGATTATATTAGGCATATGACTATATGAAATATTAAGATTAGCTTATTATTTTAAAAATTTAATTTGTATATATTATTAATATAAAATTATTTTATATTATTATTCAATTATATATATATTATTAAATATGATTAAATCTCATATTTATTATTTAAAATAGTCATATAAATAAAAAAATATAATTAATTAATTATATAATTTTTTTAACATAATCAATATATTATAATTAAACTCTTATTTAGTAAAAAGAACAACTAATTTTTTGGGTTTCAGCGCTGACGAATATAAAAAAAGGACAAAGGACAGCAAATTTTTGTTAAAGATTGAGGATAAACAAAGAGATAAAAAAGAAAAAAAAAAGGAAAAATAAAAACGAAAGAAAGAGGGAAGGGGAGTGGGAGAAGAGAAGGCGAGTTTGGGGAACGGTGGCGTAATAATAACGAAAGGCGCGCACACGGTAAGGAAGCGCTTTGAAAATACGCGGTTCGCGACGTGAATGGATATGAATTTGACTTGTCGTTTTGAAGGAAAATTCTGAAGCTCAGCAGAGAAGACAAGCGAGGTCCTGATTCGTGATTCCCGTTTCTGAAATCTGAATTCGACTTGTCGTTTTGATGGAGAACTCTGAAGGTGGGGCTCAGCTAGATCGCAGGGCAGATGCTCTCGGAGATCTTCGGCTCCTTCCCGATGAAATCCTCTGCGCAATCTTGGAGTATCTCACTCCCCGCGACGCTGCTTGCCTAGCCTGCGTTAGCAGGTATACCTATTTTCCATTTCCATTTGTCTATTATTTTTTTCCGATTCATTTTTCATATCTCTTGATTTTGATTCAAGCCTCTTGGTTGCTTTCTGCATAATGTTCCTTCGTCATTTGCGCTTCATATTTCATTTTTGATTTAATGGCCGAGCTCCGCTTCGGTTTTTGTCAAATTATTAACATGATATAGAACCTGCATTGATTTGTCTGCTTGTTTCATTGCAATTGCGCTCAACGTTTTGCTTGTAGTTGTGCAATAATTGTGTGACAGGGATTGATTAAGAAACATTGTTTTAGATATTGTAGATCGTATAATTCATGACTTGTGTGAGTATAATGGTTATCCAAATACAGTAGATTCTGGTCACTTTTATCGCAGCCTTTTTATTTATTTATTTATTTTGGGGCAGTGTGATGTACATACTGTGCAATGAAGAACCACTGTGGATGATTCTATGCCTTAAAGGATCATCTGGTTTGATTCAGTACCAAGGCTCTTGGAAGAAAACTGCCCTGCATAAGTATGTCTCACCGTACCTGCAATTTCTGCTTCTTAAATACATTTATTATCCTTTTTCTGTACTTCATTTTAGTTTCTATTTGATTTTAACATATTCGGAATTGGGCATTCTGAATGCAGTGAGAATCTGCCAGACAAATATAAAGAGTGCCAACCACGACCATTATATTTTGAGGGTAACAGTTTTGATACTGCAGGGATCATACCTATTTTCTGTGCAATTTTGGGCTCTATGTTCTGAGACTTTCTTAAGGAAGATTTTTCTCTAAACTGGGGATATTCGCCTTCCTGCAGGGTTCAACTCTTTATTTTTGTACAGGAGATTATACCGATGTCAGACCACATTGGAGGCATTTCATGCAGATAATGGAACTGTGGAAAGAATAAAAGACATCTCTTTGAAGGATTTCTATGACAACTATGATGCGAAGAAACCGGTACAAAAATAAAAGAATTTTACTAGTAAACTACATCAATTCTTTTCCGCATCATGGTTCTGTTTCAGTGTCTATGTTTAAGCTATCTTACCAATAAAAAGAAAATGGGTGTGTTTGTTTCAGTTTTAAAAAAAAGTGATCTATATGCAGCTTTATTTTTTTTCAAAAGCTACTTTTTACAGCTGTTGAAAAAAGCACCAAAATAGCTATATTTTAGGTTTTAGCTTTTGCTTTAAAAAAAAATATTTTTCTCAAACTCTTTTATATATATCTTTTAATTAAAAAAGCCTTTTTTCTTGAAAAAGCTAAAACAAATGGACCCAATATCTTCGACCTCTATCATTCTGTTGTTTCTTTTGTTTGGCAATGCTTTTGGAAGAATAGGAACAACATTTCTTTTTAACATTGTATGTATATTTATATACATGTTTGCTATTAATCTTTGAAGCATTTGGTTACTGGTAATTTTTTTTTTAAACTGAGAATGAGAAAACATTATCTAACTGAAAGGGTCTGTTACACATGATGGTTTTCAGGTTGTTGTTGATGCTATGTGTTTTAGATATCTTAGAATTCATCAATCGTTAATGCTTTTCTTTTTATTGAAATGGAAGTTTGATGAATTACACATCCCAGGTTATGCTTACTGGATTGGCTGATAAATGGCCTGCCAAGCATAAATGGACAACTGATCAGCTGTTGCAAAACTACGGAGATGTAGCATTTAAACTTTCTCAAAGGAGTTCCAGGAAGATCTCCATGAAGTTCAAGGATTATGTCTCATACATGAAAGTTCAGCATGATGAAGATCCCTTGTATATTTTTGATGAAAAGGTGCTTGAGATATTCTTGTTTCAATAATGCTCTGCCCTGCCTCCATGCACCAATCCCTTCCCTTATTCTTGTTCTTTCAATTTGAGAGTTTGGGAGTTCTTTTAATTTTTTATTTAATTCTTGTACAGTTTGGCGAAGTTGCACCTAGCTTATTGAAGGATTATTCTGTGCCTCATCTTTTTCAAGAAGACTTCTTTGATAACTTAGATACTGATAAGCGACCATCCTATAGGTGGCTCATAATTGGACCAGAGAGATCTGGTGCCTCTTGGCATGTTGATCCAGCTCTTACTAGTGCATGGAATACTCTTCTTTCAGGCCGTAAAAGGTAAAAAACTGAGCTACTTGACATGAAATTTTCGTATCTGTTAAAAAATGTGTAGCATAGGCCTCTACCATTACATGGTATCAAAGGAAGCTATATGCATTGTCTGTTTTGAGTTTAATCCTTAAAAATAATTTGTTGCTACTTCCAGCTTATTGCTATATATATATATAGGTCCCATGACCTGGTAAGGGGATGGGGAAAGGTGGGTTAAATTTGGACGTTAAACTCACTATGTTTCAAACCTGTCATCAGGTTCTTCCTAAAGAAGCTGGGTTCCATTAGACTACAAGGCCACTGGCTCCAGCTTGTTGCTATTTATGTTACACTTACTACATATTCATGCACACAACTCATTTGCTTGTCCATGCAAGGATGTTGTTCTGTTTACCAGTTTCATATTTGGTTTTGACTTTTAATGTAACCTAAAATATAGTTCAACCCAAGCTGAATTAATGCTATATAGAAGAATTCTTTCTCTAGAATTTATAAGATAGGAGAACTCAGATAGTATGTGAAAAGTTATTAAGGTTGGATACTTTCAGACTTGGTGCAGTACTGCTTAGCTGATATATAAGTTAATATCTTGCAAAAATCGTTTTCTTAAAAATTTATATGGACCAAGTTTGGACAAAAATAGTAAAGGATGTCACTTAAATCCTTTATAGACATTTCGCAATCTTTTCAACTTTTTGGGTTTTTAGATGTTAATCGACAATAGCCATGGATAAATATGAGCTAAGTTTTGTGGTTTTCATTTTCCATTTAATTTTCTGTGTGTCCTCTGTGGGCGCGGGGGAAACTGCTAGACATCCTTCTTAAAATAGGAGTCATTGAATTACTAAGTCAACATCATGGTAAAGCATAAGGACAATATTAGTGCAGTGAGGGCCTGAGGTGCCACTGCTATAAATTGGGGTTTTTGTTCTTTGACGATTGCCCCACAAATAACATGAATTTTATGTAATTTGGTATGTAGATTTTCTGTGTGTTAGTGCTTTATAATGTTTCAAATAAGCAGTGCTTAAGAGGCAATGTTTCTCTTGCATTTGATAGGTGGGCATTATATCCTCCCGGAAAGGTGCCTTTGGGTGTGACAGTGCATGTTAATGAAGAAGACGGTGACGTCAATATTGAGACTCCATCATCACTGCAGGTACTATAATGTTGCATTTGGAGTGATTTATATATCTTCTTTTTGGTGGTATATATTTATAATCAATAATCATGCCTCCTGTATTGTTTCTAGCTGTTGATGTGGTTAATCATATTTCTGTTCGTTTGCAGTGGTGGCTAGACTTTTATCCTCTTCTTCCTGATGAAGACAAGCCAATTGAGTGTACACAACTACCAGGAGAGACAATTTATGTTCCGAGTGGATGGTGGCACTGTGTTTTAAACTTGGAAACAACCATTGCTGTCACACAAAATTATGTGAATTCCAACAACTTTGAATTTGTATGTTTGGATATGGCTCCTGGCTATCGTCATAAAGGAGTTTGTCGTGCTGGATTGCTTGCTCTGGATGAAGAAACTTATGAAAATGTCAGACAGAACATGGCATGTAACGAAAAAAACTTAAGTTATTCTGATTTGTCAAGGAAAGAGAAAAGAGCCAAAACTAACAAAGATGTAGATGATGTAAATTACGAAAGTACCGTGAATGGTGCATCTAGAAGCTATAACTTGTGGAAAGATGGATTTTCCTATGATATAAATTTCTTATCCATGTTTTTGGATAGAGATAGAGACCACTACAGTTCCCTGTGGTGCTCAGGCAACGGCATTGGTCAACGAGAACTAAGAGAATGGTTATCGAAGCTTTGGATTCAAAAACCACAAATGAGAGAGCTAATATGGAAGGTTATTTTCTTTTTATAATGGTGCATTCTTTGAGCTTACTAAGTTACCCTATCAGATTTTATGACCTTTTTTCTGTTTTTATATGTCTAGGGAGCATGTATTGCACTAAATGCTGACAAGTGGTTAGAACGCCTATCAAAAATTTGTGCCGTCCACAATTTGCCCCCTCCCACTGATGATGAAAGGCTTCCAATGGGCACGGGTAGCAATCCTGTGAGTTGTTATTCATCTATTTATTAATTTTTACTTATTTGTGTTTTGCTGAAGACTGATCTTCATCAAATTTTCTTAGGCTTTGGTGAAAATATATGGTCTTTAGTGTCCTGAACGTTATTGATGAAATGATGATAACCCACCATTGCCTCAGAGTTATAATAGATTTTTAGTGGGATCATTTCGAAGGATTTTTCGGTTCAGTCAAACTGCTGGTGCTTCACTGAAATAGTCTTGCCCTTGTAAGATATGAGTTCTCATCCTGAACATATCCTCCCTTGCTGTACACTATCAATATTCTGGACCAGAATCTAGAGACTAGCTACAATAGTCTTGGGATCTACAAACTAGTTTTAACTCAAGGTACCTTGTCATCTGGCATTGAACTAGTTTTGACAGAATTAAAAACCTCCTTTCTGTCTTTATTTGATTGTGTAGTATTTTTCATACAAAGGAGTTGGTTGTTATAAATAGAAAACGTTCTAGAATGATGTCAAAATGATAAGAACCTTGAGAGATCCACACCAAAAAAGCTAGCTATTGTGATTGGAGAGCCCAAGGCCATATAAACCCTTTGAAATCCCATACTTTTGATGTGGGACTCTAGTCCCATATCTTGCAATTGGATCCTAATATTCCACCACACTCTGTAGCCCTAGTGTCCAGAAGGGCTGGTTGTGCACTAGCCCCCTTGACTAATCTCGAGTGAACATTGTAATGCTGGCGTACCCGCACTGCTTGATTGCAGCTGAGAGACCTGGTGGAAGGCTCTAATAGCAATTGATAAGAACTTTGAGGGAACTATAACACAAAAAGCTAGCTATTATAATTGGAGAGCCCAAGGTCTTATAAACCCCCCACCAGAATCTCATACTTCCGATGTGGAACTCAAGTCCCATACCTTGTAATTGGATCCAAACACAAAATTTGTCTATGGAACAGTAGTAGTTATTTTCGCATCAATTGGCTGGTGGTTAGAGTAATTTAGGCATGATTTGCTGTTGTTGGTGTTTTCTTTTTAGGGTGCGTTTGGCTCAGCTTACTTTGATAGAAAAAAGTGATTTTTTTAAACAGAAGCTATTCATCTTAGCTTATGCTGTAAAGCTTAAAAAAAGGCTATCTATCTTAGCTTTTACTCAAAAGCTAAAAAAAATCTGCTTTTAGCTTTAGAGCAGAAGCTGAAATGAGTAGATTATGTGAAAAGTGTTTTATTTTTATCTTTTTAGTAGTGAAAATATCACTTTTGGTCAAAAAAAGCGCTGAAATAAACACACCCTTAATCTTTTGAAAAAGCCAAAACTGGATTTTACTTTTCTCTTGTCATTTTCTGAAACATTTTTGGAGGGTAAAATCCCAAACAAAAAGCATGCTTATGTTGGACAATGGACATCATCCAGCCATTATTATTTTTGTTATACCCTTGTCCAATAGCTTTGAAATTAACAATCCACTGAATCCGTTGAAAACAGAATCACATTCCAATGCCAATCCCCCCCCCCCCATGGCTTTTCTTCACTGCTTGACTAGAAGATCTTTGATGAACTACAATATCTGTCTCATATTTTACTTTGGGGTCGTTTTAGCCCCTCTTAAATTGATATTTTGCTGCCTTAATGTACTTAGCTTAGTTTTTTCTGTCCCCCCCCCCCCCTCTCTGCCTGCTGAGGAAAAATAAATACAGGCTCTTGGATCACCATTTGGCACCTCATAAGGTGATCCCCTAGGCACCAGATATGAGTGTCTTGCTGATGGTGCCTTCAGTAGGCTAGGTTTGGAGCGCCTAGCCTCAGCAATATGTGAACCACCTGTCACTGGCTACACAAAGAAAACCAAAATCACTAACATGATAAGATAGGATTTTAGTTGTTGTTGATCTTCTTTTCATCCATCATTTTTAGGTTTGTGTTATTGTTGATTTTCCTCTTGAATTCATTAATATCATCCCATTCTTTTTTAGCTGCTATAATATGCAACCTAATTAGTTAGGTTTGTTCCTTATGGTTCTCTAGTTAAATTAGGACATGAGAATGGCATGTGGTATGATTATTGGATTACCTAATAGAGTACTTGTGCAGATGAAGTCTCTTTCTAACTCTGGTAATATTTTGGATTGTCTAAATAGGTTTATCTAGTGGGAAGTTCCGTTGTTAAAATTTTTGTCGAAGGAGGACTGGAAGCTTCACTTTATGGTTTAGGCACAGAGGTACTTTATTGGCATTCTGTTTCCATTGCATCTGCCATACAAATCTAACTTCAATATTGTACATTTTACAGCTAGAGTTTTACAGTCTACTGCATGAAATCAACTCCCCTCTCCAGAAACATATTCCTGGTGTTTTGGCCAGTGGGATTGTTTGTCTTGAAGATGGATCTTTTAACACTTTGACTTGGGATGGAAAAGGAGTCCCTGGTGTCATAGCAAAGAGCAATCTTATCAGGACAAAATGCGACGATGGTTTCTCATTTGGGGTATGGGGCAAGAAACGGCTCGAGTATAGGAATGCTGGGATGCCAGTGGATGGATCAATTAATTTAGCAGGTCACTCAAACATATGGCCATATATGATAACGAAACGATGTGAAGGGAAAATATTTGCAGAATTGTAAGTCTTGTCCTTGTGGTTCACTGATAATTTCATCACACAGCTTAGCAACTCAAATTTCTGATTTCTTCAAGTAGCAAAGTTCTCTTCTCTGAATATTGTTTTTATTCTCTTGCAGAAGAGACAGACTATCGTGGGAAGATGTAACAAGCTTGGCCTCCTTCTTAGGGGAGCAGCTGAGCAACCTTCATCTCTTGCCACATCCACCTCTGAATATTTCATCTTTCACAGATATTGAACACGAATTAAGTTTTCCTGAGACTAATGGTTGTGTTGCTACTGTTAATTATAAATCAAACACTGCAGCAGAATGGGGATTCTTCATCAGAACCTTGACAAAGAAGCGGAAGAATGTTTCAAGCCGTTTGACCAAGTGGTATACTTTGTTCTTTTGAGCACCTTGATTTCTTGTTAAACAAAATTGTTTGAATTTGAAGATATGTAAGAAATACACGGACGGAAAGTACTATCTTGTTTATGCACTCAATCTACTGAACTTCTGAGCACTTTGGAGCTTGAAGTTTAAATGGAGTCTATTAATTTTTTATGGCTTTTTCAGATACAGAAACTGCCAATTTTAGTAGCTGTTTTTCAAGTATTTATAAACCCTCTTTTGACTTCTTCTTCACCGTGTTTAGATTGTACTTAATTCATGTGTTTCACTTGTTGGTTCTGCCTATGTGCTTCCCTAACATGCCAGTTTCTATGATGAATCTGTGTTAGTCTGTTTCATTAGTTATACACCTCTCATTCTTACTACTAAACGTTTGTAGGGGAGATCCAATCCCTAGGAATCTGATAGAGAAAATTGATGAATATATCCCACCTGATTTTGCTAAGCTGCTAAATACAGCTGAGGTTTCTTCTAAACTCACTTCTACACTCTGATATCAATTTTTTGTAATGGATATGGTGGAATAAAATTGGTTTTTGTAATTTCTGCTAGTTTTATTTGACTTCAGAATTTCCCAAGTGGTGCTTGTAAACCTTGCTCCTGGATACACTCTGATATTATGGATGATAACGTTTACATGGAACCATCATTGGTTTGTTCTACCTCAAGTGGGAATACAGAGGATGCTGCCCTGAGTGGTTTTTACAGCAGCTATGATGAAGTGAAATCCTGGCGCCCGAGTTACATCCTTGATTTCAGTGATCTTTCAATAGGTCAGTACATCTCCTTTCCTGCCTCTTCCAAGAATTTTCATCCGACTTCTACAAGAATGCTCATCTTTATTAGAATTGACTTTGAGTGTTTTAATGATATGGCATCATAATATCAAGTGCATCAATATCTACAAGAAACTTTTATCTGTACAGTTGAACTGATGTTGTGTTTTCTCTAGAACAAGACTAAGACTAACGTTATTCTCCCCAAATACTGTTTGATATTCCCTCAGTTATGCCTTCCTTTCTTTCTGCACAACTTTTATGGTTTTCAGTCCAATGCATGCAGTTCTGCAAGAAGTGATTGTCATAATTTCATTTTGGTCTTCACTTGTTAATTATTGTTCTGATGTGATTGTTTGAGATGCATAATCTTGAAATAATTAACCAGTAGTTTATATATGATTGACTCGGCTTAATTTAAGAGCAGCTTTCTAACTCTACGCATATATATATATATATATGTTCAAAACATAGTATTGCAGTGCAAGCATTCTGATGTTATTGCTATTTGGTGGTGATTTAACTGACTTTTTTCATTTCTTTTGCAGGTGATCCTATTTTTGACTTGATACCAAT
Organism: Pterocarpus macrocarpus; assembly: GCA_031439585.1. NCBI lineage: Eukaryota > Viridiplantae > Streptophyta > Magnoliopsida > Fabales > Fabaceae > Pterocarpus > Pterocarpus macrocarpus. The sequence goes on from CM062519.1 coordinate 12,203,933, forward strand.
TTATTTAGATGTGTTTAGAGGTGATTCAGATCTCCTTATGCGATTTTTAGAAAGCTACAAACTTCCTTTTGCAAGTCACATATCAAAGTATGAGTCAACAGAGGGTGGTCAGAAGTTTGCCCGACTTTCATATGTTGCCATGTAAGTAACTATCCATATTTCTCTTGCACAACTAGTGGATCTCCCACTATTCGTGTCTATTAGACTTCTTTTATGGTGTATTTCAATTCACATGCGTGGGGTTTTATGGAAATATGGAATAATCCACCTATAAATCAATTGAAATCAGTCAAGCTCTCCTGAAAGGTCTAAGCATAGCAGAGATGGATACCCGGTCAGGATAATTTTCAATACTTTCCAAGGATGTTGAATTGTTAATAAATTTGCACCTTGCACTATGCCCTTTACAATATTTAATAAAAGCATGCAGATAATTCATAATTGAAACTCCTAAAGTAGTCTGTAGGTGCAAAATTACGGATCCTAGATCTTGTTGATAAATTGGTAATTGTGAAATTTTTTAATGCTTGTTGATTTCTTAAAGAAATGAAGGCTTTGTTCTATATGAATTTGAAGTCATTTGATTGCTTTGATGCGGGAAATCTTCGTACGGCCAAGATTTACAAACTTCTCTTTTGACCTATTATCAAGAATATAAGTATTATGTTTACTGTGAGTTAAAGAACGCGTTTAGACATTTTGTGCCTGCCTGCACAAATAAAGATGTTTTGTTTTGTTCCTGCCTTTCATGGACTAAGCAATTGTTGATGTTACTTAGTTGGATTTCTTCATTTTCTTTTATAATTGTAGGTGCTATTGTATTTTGCATGATGAGAATGTATTGGGAGCTATTTTTAGTATATGGGAAGAACTGAGATCAGCAAAGTCATGGGAAGAAGTTGAGCTGAGAGTGTGGGGGCAATTGAACAATTACAACGGCTTTCCTTGACCATTCGCTGCATTTAAATATTTACTGAGCCTGAACGCACATCAGAGCCCCAGTGATATATACATGTTTAACTTGTCTAGTAGCCAAAAAAAATTGATTTTACATATAATGGGTTGACACCGGGCCTTTTTTTTTTTAATTGATTATATTCTATTTAATAATTCAATAAAGTGTCCCTTTGCCCATTGTTGAACAACGTTAAAGCACAGATTTCTTTTTTTAATCTGAAAACTATAGATACATATTTATTGATATAGATATTCCTTATTTTACCCAGAAATCATTAAAGTACATTAGAACTCCCATCAATATGAACACGACACCACATGATAATAGTGTTTTTCTCTTTTGTGAATCTGATGAGTTTTTGTCGGTATCAGTGGTAGTTTTTTTTTTAATTATTTTTTAAATTATTAGTGCCACATTTTAATTTTATATTATTCTTACTTAAGTTTAATTTTTACTGATTTATTGCTCAAGGCATTTTAAGGCACTACCTTGAGTATCATTATTACTACCCTAATATCAAGTAGCATAAGTATGAGATAAAATTCGCAATTGTAAGCTTTTTGTTAAGTTGATATTCTCGAAATTAAACTCGATTACAAAATCATCGAAGCAACGAAACTAAAGAACCAGTACTCTAAACAAGACGACAATTTAATCCTGTCTCTACATTTTCCTCTGGGCATGTTCATCAATCTGCAGCACCAAAAACGAATAAAGCAAATTGAAAGGGTGAAAAGAACCAGGCAGACCATCTGGCCCCTATCAATAAACATTCAGCAAAATCATCATTGGTCTACTTATTCCTATCACCATGGCTACGGCAAAATTGCCTTCCACATCTTTGGCAACCTCGTTGGACTCCATGATTAAAATTGCTCAATTTGCAAGCCAGAACACTCAATCTCTTTTGTCTGTCCAATTCCCTATGTAATTTTTTTCACAGAAATACCGAAGACCAGAGCTTAGAAACGAATTTATTCCTTTCCAAAATTCAGCAGAGGACTTTCTTCAGACGTAGTAGGTGTGGGGTTTAGCCATGTCCTACAAATATTGAACTTTTCAAAGATCGAAGCAGTATTTGACTGCAACGAAATGTTCTTGATAGAGAGAGGCAAGTGGGGTGGGGGATACTTCCTTTTAAAATTGCGTTGCCAACTTGCCATACATCCTGAAGATGCTTTAGAGAGATGAGTAAAGATATTCTCAAAGCATTTTATATGTTGTTTTAACAACTTGTTATCTGAAGAACCTTGTACGATGAAAAACTAATACCAACATCCACACAAGAAAAGTAAAATAAAATAAAATAATAGGTTTATCTCATTGAGGATAGATACTACCGATACAATGAGTTTGCAATTAATTTCAGATAAATCGTCCAAGGAATCATATTCCAAAATCGATATAATTTCAACAATCACCACAACAAATTAGAAGGAAAATAAGACTTTCGCTTTAAGGGATCATCACACTGCCATTGATCAATTTGCAAGATGTATAATTTTATTTAGCAACAAATGGACCACCACTGCATCAATATCATGACTTGCGGAAGAACTGCTGTCTTGCCTCATAAGTTTATGGAGTGAAAATTGTTTTTCTTCCCTCGCTCAATAACATTCACTCGATGATTATTGAGTGAAGAACTACTTTTTTCTTCTCTATAAATACTTTCATGCACATGAACATGACTAGTAGCGGCAGGTGATAATCGCTGCTATACTCTATTATTCTTCCCTGGTAAAAGTGGGTACTGGGTGCCTGATACAGATACTGAGACTGTCAGTGCTCAGTAGTTGCTGCAACCAATAATGTAGCCAGAGAATGGACGAAACAAAATAGATAGGCCTTACATTTTTTCGATAGGAATCCATTCAAAAGTTCAAAATTTTTCACTATTCTGTTGATTACTTGGCCATGTTGGCGGGTCTATTTCAGATTTAAAAAAAAAGGTGATTATAGAGCTAAAATTTTTTATATTATTAAAAAAATTGGAAATAAATTTATTTGAGAAGTTATTATTTTCAATTTTTATTAAAAAGCTAAAAATATATATTTTTTGATATTCTGATTATTTTTTATAATTTATCTAAATATATTAAAAATGATTTCTTTTAGTAAAAAAAAGTTTTTTTTTTGGCTAAAAAATTCTTACCTAAGTGCACTCTTCGTCGCTTGCTGCCCAGGTGTATTTTTTTTTCCCAGATGGAAGTCCTGAATTTATTAAGCAACAAAATCTCCAACCAACAAAAGTAACAAGTCCCCAGGTGTATCTTCCAACCATATTTTAGTTTCTCCCCTAAGAACCTTGTTAGCAAGAAAATCAGCTACTTCATTGCATTCTCTAAAAATATAACAGCATCTAAAGCTACGAAACCAAGAAGCATATAAAACAATGTCTTTAAGAATGGACCCATTATCGGATAAATCATCATCAGCCCCTTTAATGCAATTATAGACCATGCGAACATCCCCTTCTAGAATTATGTTCCTGAAACTTGCATCCCACGCAAAGATAAGACCTTCCTTTACTGCCAGTAATTCTGCCCTATAAAGATCCGAAACACCATTAATCCTCAATGTTCGACCAGCCATGAACATACCATTAAAGTCTCGAATTGCAATCCCAATTCCAATATAGTTCTGACTTGTTGACAAGGGTACATCTGCATTGACCTTGTAGACGTCTTCTGGAGGTGGTTGCCATCTCATGCTCCTTCTATTCGAAATGATAAGAATGCCTACAGGTTCTTTTTCTTCTGCAAAGGATGACATCAGTTGAACTGCATTCCTTTCAGCTTGGATGGATGAAGGAACTTTCTTCTCGAGCCAACTTGCATTCCTTGCATTCCATACTTCTTGCCAAACCGTGATTATTGATTGAAGCTCGTCCATTGACTTGCCATCTGCCCAAGCCATAAATTCATTCAGGCAATTTTCTGCACTAACCACCGGCAACACACATTGGGGATTAGCTTCAAACAATGCATTCATCGTGTAAGGGCACTCAAAAAATATGTGTTTAATAGACTCCTTAGTGTGCCACACATGTAGCACCCTCCCTCAATAGATACGCCTTTGGACAGCAATCGATCTTTGGTTGGCAATACTTTTCTACATAGTCTCCACACAAACACTTTCATTCTTGGCATTATCTACAATTTCCTTATGTGCTTCCACCAACGGGAATATTGTTTTAGCTGGGAGTAACATTGACAACCTTGCCTGTTATTCTGGATGTTAGACAAAGTATAATTATTCCAAGCTAATTCGTATGTTGACTTAACCGAGAAATACCCTCTCAGCTCATACTTCCAAAATAAAGAATCTTCTTGGGAACTTTGGGTCAAAGGGAGCTCTGAAATAGACTTGGCATCCTTGTTGGAAAATTGAGCCAAGATTTGGTCCCTATCCCAACGAATTGGACGCTGAAGGAGAAGATGAGACACTACTTGAATATGATCTGGAACTTGGTCTGGGTCCATTAGTTTAAAACCTACATTGTAGGGAAGTCAGGGATCCCTTCTAACACCAATGAAGGCTCTAGATCTTACTCTCCACATAAGACCTTTCCTCAATAGATCTCTACCCTCAATAATGCTACGACAAGTAAAAGAAGGATTAGCTCCAATGTGTGCATTAAGGAAATTGCCCATTTGGTAGTATTTAGCTTCAAGAACCCTTGCCACCAAAGAATCGGGATTATTGATCAACCTCCATCCCTTATTAGCTAGCACTACTAAATTGAAATTATAGAGAGCCCCCTAAACCCCATACCACTTGCCTCTTTGGGCTAGCACATTTTTTTTTTTCAGCTTATTCAATGAATTTTCCTATCGTTTTCTTGTGAACGCACTAGAATTTACACGAGAGTTTCCAATTCTTTGCAAAGAGTGAAGGAAATTTTAAAACAACTCATGGTATAAGTTGGAATTGATTGAGCTACAACTTTGATTAAAATTTCCTTCCCACCCTTAGATAGAAGTTTTTCCTTCCAACCTTTCACTCTTTTCCACACTCTATCTTTTAGAGATTATAGAAACCTATGTTTAGATCAACCAACCATGGATAGGAAGCCAAGATACTTTTCTGAGAAAGCAACTGTCTGGATGCTAGAAAGTTGTAGAAAGGTAGACCCGCGTTCATGATTCATAACTCGACTAAACCAGCAAAGGGATTTCTCAAAATTTATTTTTTGCCCAGAAGATTTCTCTATATTTCTAGAACTTGCGAAATTGCCTGACAGTCTTGCAAAGAAGCCTTTGAAAAAATAATATTATCATCTACAAAGAATAAAAAGGTTACCATAGGAGCTGCTCTACACACTTTCAAATCGGAGAATAATTGCCTTCTCTTTGCCTGGTATAATAAAGATTATAGACCCTCAATACAAATCACAAACAAGTAAGGTGATTGAGGATCCCCTTATCTCAATTCTCTCTGAGGTTGAAAATAATCACCTGGAAACCCATTCAATAAAATGGAATAAGAGATAATAGACACATACAGCATAATTCTACTAATCCACCTTTCTTGGAATTTCATCTTCCTCATCATTGCCTTTAGAAAATCCTATTATACTTTAGCATATGCCTTTTCCATATCCAATTTCATTGCCATAAAAACCCTCCCTGCCAAATTTCTTGCTTCTTAGAGCATGAACCAGTTTGTATGCTATAAGGACATTATCCAAGATACATTAATTCTGAACAAAAACACTCTAAGATTTTGATATAATAGAGGGTAAGACAATCTTCAATCTATTAGCAAGAACCTTGCTAATGATTTTGTAAAATACATTACAAAGGGAGACGGGTCTAAAATGCTTCATGTTTTATGCGTTAGGGATCTTCAAAATTAGAACAATAAAAATTTCGTTGATGCCATCAATAAAATCTCCATTGTTCAAGAAATTCAGCACAGCACGAGTAACATCACTTCCTAATAAACTATAATATTTTTGAAAAAAAATATGCAAGCATACCATTAGAACTTGGAGATTTAGTGGCATGAATAAGAAAAATAGCTTCCTTGACTTCTAAAGAGGTAAACGTCATTGCTAAGAACTGGTTAAACTTATCGTTAACCTTTCCTTCTACACCTGAAATGGCCTTTTCCAAAAGTGATGGGTTGCTAGTTGAAAATAAGTCATGGAAATACATTTGTGCATGGCCCAACACTTTTTTCTCCCTTCCAACCACATCCTCACTGCATCTTGTAGCTAAGAAATTTTGCTTTTTCACTTTCTTGTAGAGGCTCTAGTGTGAAAAAAAAATCGTGTATTCCTACCCCCACTCCTCATCCAATTAATTCTAGGCCTTTGGTGCCACATTATCTCTTCCTTAAGCAAGAGGTCATAGAGCATTGACTTTTCATGTTTCAACCTGCTCAAATTTTCCTCCAAAGGATCATTCTTTTGCATCTTTTTAATGGTCTTATGTTGCCTCCTAGTCTTTTTTTACCACATGCCCAAAAACTTCCTTATTCTAGAACTTAAGATACTCACTCACATAGGCAATTTTCTGGGCTACACCTGGAATATTATTATCCTCAAAAATAGATGACCAACCTTCTTCTATAACTCGAGTGCAATCATCATGGTCTGCCTACATTCTCTCAAAACACAATACATACTCCAAATGCTTCTCTTCTTGCTAAGTATTATTGCATTCAGTATCTAAAACTATAGGACTATGATTCGAGTGAGAAGAAAAAGTATGTTTGACCTAGGTATCGGTACATTGATTCACCCACTCATTAGTAGCAACAAAAAAACCAAGTCTCGCTTGCACATTATTCACACCGTTCTTACTATTAGACCAAGTGAACCAATAGCCAGTAAAACCCAAATCTTGGAGCTTGTAATGATCAAGAACATATTTGAAATCCTCCATTTGCCATGCTGTCCGTTGTGCCCCATCTTCTCATGGGCTTCCAAGATTTCATTAAAATCTCGTCCAATCACCCATGGCATTGATGGAATATTGTTCAACCTCCTCATAAGATCCCAGATCTCCTTCCTATTAGCAATCACTGGTTCACCATATATCAAAGTGAACCTCCATTCCATTGTCCTTTTATTCTCCTTAATAAAACAATCCACAAAATTCCTCTCGTAACTCTGCATAGAAAGTTCAAATCATTCATCCACAAAATACCAACTCCACCATTTCTTCCTCCACTACTCACTCCTAGAGCACCATTAAAATTCAGCTTCCATTTAAGTTTCTCAAATTCAATGCAAGATAGTTTAGTTTCCATCAAGCACAAGATTTCAAGTTTCTCTTATCTCACCAGGAGATGTAAAGCTAGAATTACCTATAGATTCCCGAGACCATGGTAGTTCAAAACTGCCACCTTCATGTTGGTGGGCAGGGCTGCTGCATAGTCCTTGCCATAATCATGGATAAATGTTCTTCCTCAACACCTTGAACCCTCGAATTCTTCTTTACTGATCCACATTCCTCCACATCCATGGCAATTGCACCCCCAGCCATATCTTCCAATGTCTATTTTAGGGCCACTAGAGATTGTGTTACCCTTGTCCCCTTCTTCTGTTTACCCTTAGATCCTTCATTCTTCCTCTTGATCTTCTTCTTAGTAGGTCTTTTCTTCTTGTTACCATTCTTTGGGGATATAAAGTTGCATGAAGGTTCCTCAAAAGCTACTTCGTTTGATTGATGATCACTATTAGACTTAGTTGCACCTCTCTTCCCTGGACTACTATCTTCACCCTTGTATCTTCCATAATATTCATTTCTTTTTCCTTTATTTCATTCGTCAATGCCAAAATCTTCTCCAACGAAATCCTTGGCTTTGGAATTGCACTAATGGATGCCCTCATCCAATCACCAAATTGCAAATCTTGCTTAATAGCAGCTCCTTCCTTCTCGCAATCCTATAGAACATGACCTAATAACCCATAATAGTAAGAAAAGTTGGGCATTTGTTCATAGAGGATAAAGAACCATTGTGGTTCCTTATCACTACGTAGCTATAATCGTACCCCTCTCCAAAGTGGTTTATAAACATCTATAAGCACCCTGATATGAAGTTGGTCCCCCTTGGCATTACCATTATGATCCACATCTACTTTCACACATCTTTTTAATGATCCACCAATGGTTTCCCCCATGTTTTTCGTCATTGTCGAAAGTGGAAGATCCACCACTCGAATCTAGAAGGCAGCCCCTGTAAATGGTAATTGTGAAGGCCTCGTCACCCTATCATACTCCTCCACCGTCAAGAGACTCTTATTATACTCCTCCACCATCAAGAGAATCTTATTAAAGAACCATGGGGAACCCTCTAAGACTCGGTCCTTATCCTTCTTACTTTGGAATGTAAACAACATCTCATTTTGTGCTAACTTCTTAAACTCCATTGCTTTCATTGGATGCCAAATCATCTCCATAGTTCTCCCTAGGGCTTTGTAGTTAAACGGCCTAATAGATAACAGGCTGGCCACTACCATAAAACCCTATTCCCTGTCCGCATTGCTTTCTCCAACCATCACTGCTTCCTTTCCGAATAACTTCAATTTCCTATAATGGGGCGTCAACTCCTCTACCATAGTTGATCATCATGTTGATCTCCCACATTAGGAACGAGGAGTGGCTACTCACAAAATGTGAGACTCAATCTCTATAAAAACCTAAGTGTCACTAAAAAAAATCTTAGTAGAGCCACAATCTTGAGAGTGGCACAAGCCAAATAAAGCAAAATGCCGATAATTGCCAAATACGTACAACCAAATTTGCCTCAAGCCAAACTAAATTTCATTTTATAAACCACCTTTATATGCCTTGGATAATACCGATAATTGCCGCCCTTATCATAAATAACCATAACTTGCCGTTATGCTTAATACATAAATAAATAAGACTATGTTTATACAAATTGTTGAAAATCATGTCAAAACAATTATTTGGTTGTATTCGAATCTAATCATCCAATTGTAATAAATATAAGCAGCGCCAATTACTTTAAAAAGTACAATGACATGATGTTTTATATGGAATTAGTCTAACAAACTTTATTGAGCAAAGACTGGGTGGGGTAACAAGTTTACCAGTTTTCATATTCGAGTCAACTAGCGAATAGAATGACCAGCCAACCACTTTCTTAATTCTTAATTTTATTTTATTTTTTTCGTTATTATCTTGATTCTTAAATCTAACGGAGACCTGTCACCTGTGTAAGAAAAAGAAGACAAGAAAAGGTACAGAGAAAAAGCAGTTTGCTTTATTAAGGGCCTAAGCAGTGGCTGGTCGAATCCAATCTCGAAACGGGCCCATCACCACCACCCAACCCAGCCGGCCCATTGCTTTTCCACCCAAATTGATGACTATTGAATTAATGAATGGAGTGACCTTTCTGGTTGAAACTTTTCAAACCAACCAAAACGAATACTATTCTTGGTTATAGATCAATTAGATCCATCCATCCATGACTGTCCATCACAAAATTCACAATGAGAGAGAGAGAGACAACAGTGATCAACCTTTTTCGCCCACGCACAAGAAGAGGTATCAAAACCCCGTGTTTGACAGCTGTCCCATTTTCCTTTCTTTAAAAATCACAACAGCGAAGAATTTCCCAATTTCCAGATAATTAAACAATCAAGCCAAAATTAAAATAGTAATCAATTACAATAAGTACCAAAACAATAAAATAACCGATCCAACGGTCCATACCGCGTTTCCAAAACGACCCCACCCACGCTTCCCAAAACGCAATTATCGGACGCAGCAGCCTCAAAAACCACCCCTCTCCCCTTCGTCTTCTCCGCGTTCTTCCCTCATTAGCTCTCTCTCTAGAAATCCCAGATCTCGCTCTCTCTCTCTCTCTCTAGGAGTCGAACAATGGCGGCTGCACCCTCGCCTCGCGAAGAGAACGTGTACATGGCGAAGCTCGCCGAGCAGGCGGAGCGCTACGAGGAGATGGTCGAGTTCATGGAGAAGGTCTCTGCCGCCGCCGACAACGAGGAGCTGACGGTGGAGGAGAGGAACCTGCTGTCCGTCGCGTACAAGAACGTGATCGGGGCGAGGCGCGCGTCGTGGCGCATCATCTCGTCGATCGAGCAGAAGGAGGAGAGCCGCGGCAACGAGGACCATGTTGCGGTGATCCGCGACTACCGATCCAAGATCGAGTCGGAGCTGTCGAACATCTGCGACGGAATCCTGAAGCTCCTCGACTCCCGCCTCATCCCCTCCGCCTCCTCCGGCGACTCCAAGGTGTTCTACCTCAAGATGAAGGGCGACTACCACAGGTATCTCGCCGAGTTCAAGACCGGCGCCGAGCGCAAGGAGGCCGCCGAGAGCACCCTCGCCGCTTACAAATCTGCTCAGGTATCGTTTCCTTTCCGTTCTCTCTATTTTTTTCCCTTCCTTTTATAGCTCTCTATTTGATCTTGCGATTCAGATCTGTTAGATTTTGTTCGCCAGATTTGGGATCTCGACTTGCTATTTGGTTTCTGTTTATCAAATCTACACGATTAGCTTAGTTATGTTTGTTTCTCTGCGATTATGCATGTTTGATTTTACTGGTTTAAGATATTTTCGTTATTTGTTTTGCGAATTTTTCATCCTTAAAGCTAATAGGAGTTTTGGTTGCTAACTTTCCCCGATTGTATGTGAAATATTCGTTCGTCTTTCATTGTATACTATTTTGAATTTGAATTGTTAGATTTTGATTGTGACCTTCTCTTCCTTCTTTTTTTTTTTTTCGGTATGTATAGGTTTGATGAATGAATTTAAGATGTGTTAGGTTTAATACTGTATACTTGTCAATGCTGTGCAGGACATTGCTAATGCGGAGCTGCCTCCAACTCACCCAATTAGGCTGGGTCTTGCTCTGAACTTCTCTGTATTCTACTATGAAATCCTTAACTCTCCTGATCGTGCTTGCAACCTTGCAAAACAGGTTAGATTTAGCGGGATGCTGAATTTCGTGCTCTGTGTGTGTGTGTGTGTGTGTGTTTCTTTTACTCTATTTTCGATCAGATATTTTGGATGTTTGCTGAGTGAAATGGAAGGAACTGTGGGCAGGGCCCCTCTGCAATGGAATCATCAACAGTTATTGTCCATTGATTTGAATAACTTTATTGCAACTCAACTCCTTATTACTTTTCGTTAATGTTGATGTTACATGTTGGGTTCTAGGAACTAAATAAGGAACATGGAGTTTGCTATGTCACCCACCCTTATGGGTATTTTTTACCTCCAGCTTAGTTGTCAAATTATTTATTGAGTGATAATTTGGCAATAAATGTTTGGAAGTTCATTAAATATAGCTGATAACCACTAAACATTTGACAATTCATCATAGATATTGGAGCCCATGTTTCGAGCGATCCCCATGGAATATATTCTTGAAGTTTTCGTTGTGAAAATGTTCTTGTACAAGTAGCAAGAGCAGAACTTTAAGTTGTTCTTTTCTGATGGTATATTTCATCCTCATGAGGAATCCTTTTCATTTCTATATTCACTAGGCTTTTGATGAAGCCATTGCTGAATTGGATACACTGGGAGAGGAGTCTTACAAGGATAGCACTTTGATCATGCAACTTCTCCGTGATAACCTCACCCTGTGGACTTCTGACATGCAGGTATTGATTTGAGTCTTGCCATAAGCCCCATAATTCTTGTATTACATCATTATTTTCATCATCTTCACATGATCTATATATTTATTTATTTATTTTTGGTTGGTTTCAGGATGATGGAGCAGATGAAATTAAAGAAGCAGCACCTAAACAGGATGAACAGCAGTAAACATAATTTACTGCTAATTAGAATTGAACTTCTCCTCTATATGTTTTTCGGTGGAGAAGGTGCTTGTTGCTAATCCTGCTGGGTACTGAGATTTTAGGCATTCATGTCTGTTGTGACTTATGGATGTACTGGGCTGTTTTAGTTTGTCCTTCCATTTTTAAGTGTTTCTAAATTGCCTATTTTCTTGGGGACACTGAAGTTTTTATTACATGGAATTGGAATTTTAAGATTCTCTTCTCTCTAGTAAATTTGATGTCGCTGTTTTTTAGTGAGTATTTGCATTCGTTTCACCTGTATTCAAATCTGAAGCCTCGAAAACTGAATTTAGCGAAAAACCGTTTAAACGAATTATTGACCCAAAAGTACCCCAAAGAAGTTGCTAATCGATTATGTTATATACGTTTTCCATCATTCCTTTTTGTCCTTTTGTTCTTTTGGTTTTTGCCATGATTTTCGTCCATCGTTATGGCTATGGCTACTCATAAATAGCACCTAGACAAGCGACTCAAACGGTTACTGTAGGCTTTGTTTTTTTGGGTCTTGCAGTCACTTCAGTTTATTGTCATAAAAAATATCGTCAATGTTGAGAACATATAATCATAGGGGCATTAGGGCGGCTGTGGATGCATGCACTCGAAACTCTACGGATTGCCGCTTTTTAGCGTGAAACCTAGGGCTATACTTTTGCCCCTCTGTTTGTTTTGTAGGACGAAATTCGTTGCCGTGATTGTAACAAACGGAATCTTGCGATGCACCAAGTATGGCTTTAATTGACAGCTCTCATCATCCCACCGGCCTCTATGCCAAGATATGATCATAACATTAAATACGTTAAATATCCCACCTTTTTAATTAGAGATGGCAATGGGGGTAGGATGGGAGTGGAGGGTAAGTCGCCATTTGCTATGCTTTACTGGTCAAAGAGTACAGGTATTAATTATTTATAATATATTATAATAACATTTTAAATTTAAAAAATAAATTAAATATATTTTAAAAGAAATTAAAATTTATCTGAATAATCTTAAAATTAAATAAAATATTTTGGGATATTCTGAATAATTTTAAAGTGTTATAAAATATTTTTTTAATTTATTTGCATAATCCTAAAATTAAATAGAATTATTTTAAAGTTAAACAAAATTTTTCTGGTAATTTTTTTTTGAAATTTTATTAAATAATAACATAAAATTATTTTACATTATTAGTATATATTTTGTACTGTCAACATATGATAATTTTTAAAATATATTTAATTATATTTTTTAAGTTTGATTAAAATTTAAAAATTATTATAATGTATCATAAGTAATTAATGTATCAATATACCTCACAATCTTCACCATCAAATTGCAAGGTAAACTATGCTCTTTAACTAGCAAAGAGCATAGCAGACAATGCAGGAGTAATTCCTCATTTTTTGCTCCACACTTCTAAAGCTTCCTCTATCTCTATCTCTACTCTCCATGGATCCTCATCCCTCATGAGAATCCACGAATATTTCAAAAAAAATTTAAAAAATAAAAAAATGCCTAAGCAATTTTATTAGCTTAAATTGGGGGGGGAAGAAAACTTGAAAATAATAATACAAAACTGATTTAAATCTTAGATTAATAGTCATACATTATTATTACCAAATTTTCAAATTGTAAATTAAATCACAATTATTAATTTATCACAAGAATATCATAATAAATAACAATAAATGTGTAAGACTGTGAAAAGGTAAATAAATTAGGATTATATTTTCTTTATTTTTATTTTGAAAATATAATAAATGTCAATTTATATATGAACTTACCAATATATCCTCGGGGTAGATATCCATATAGGGTGGGGGCATAATTTCTATCCTCATCCTTAAAGTCACTGCAGAAAGACTTTTATCTCAAACTCTATCCCTACAAAAAAAAAAAAAAAATCTCCACATTTAAATCTCCATATACAAATATCTCCACTAATATATCCATCTATATGTCTTCGCGAATATATCCACCTATGCATTCTCATTGCTGAATCTATTTATAATATCAATCATCATAATAATTTTCGGCATTGATTAAAAACATCCAACTAAACAATATTTATTAAATTTCATTTTTAATTAAACTCGTATATTTTTAGGGAACTGCTCTGAAATTCTAGACTTTTCAACACCCCAAATGTATGTTTTTTTATTTACACAAATTTCTAAGCTCTTTTTTTTTGGGAAAAATCAGAAGAGAAAAATGGAAAGACTATGGAAAGAAAAGGAAATGAAAAAAAAAAAAAAGATGGAGAACAAATGAAAAGTAAAAAAAAAAAAAAGAAGAGAGAATTGTACAAAAATATGAGAAAAAAATTTATATTAAACAAAATGATATGTGTCTTTAGTGTAATAAAGTATAATCAGACTATTTTTATTTAATTTCTAAAAATTTTATAAATTACATAAATAAATGATTTTGTAATAAATAGTAATTTAAATTTAAATTAACAATTAAGTTGCAAATTTTACTTTGAAACTATTTGTTTAGAGAAAACTAAAGTGATGTAAATTTAATTAATGGTATTTTGATATATAACAACTACCTCAAATATAATTTTTATTTCCACCAAAATTATCCCACTTCTTTTGGTAAATAAAATCGTCTTTCATTTTTTTTTATCAAATATAATTTATTTTTCTTTCTTCAACTTTTAATGCCACCGCACCCACCCCTAAACTGTTTCCCATGCCTTTTAGCAGGATATAATTGTTGTAAGTAGTTTTCTCTCACTCTCTCGTTTTCTCTATAAAAGGGAGGAGAAAAATCTTATGAGTTCCACATGTATTTTCTTCTTTTTCTATCTATTTTATTCTTTAAATCAAATAAAAGAAAACGGTAGAATCACCTCATTTTCTCGCCATGCTGGGTAAGAGTTGTGAATGATCGTAAGGCTTAAATGCTTGAACATTTATACGTCCATCCTTTTTATAGTATCATCTTTTTTTCATGTTATAATATATCCTAATTGAATTTGACACTTAATATATGTAACTTTTGTGTTTAATTTTAATAATTACACTTTTTATATTATTTAATAATCATATATTTTTTATATATGTAATTTTTGAATAATTATTATAAAAATTAAATATTCTATGATAATACATAATTAGATGGTAGTATAAAAAATTATACTAAAAATTAGATACTTTTTTAATTGAAGCAAGAGCTACTTTTTGTGCTTGTTGTCTAGTGCATGCAATGACTTGCAAAGAATAAAAAGTATGTAAGTATCTCTCACATACAACGCACGACAAATTATAAATTTAAAAATAAAGAACAACGCGAAATCAAGCCATAAAAAATTAAAGGGAAATTGTAAATATGCGCACAGCCCTTTATGATATAGCACTGAGTGCTTTTGACCAAACTTTTGAGACTGGCAATTGAGCTCATCGGGATTCCGTCCAAATCAATAAAAAAGCGTTATTTAGATTTCGCATGATGCTCTTCCAATCACATTAGTGCCCCAAATTAATCGAAACATCGAGCGACAGAAAGGCTTCAGTCACTTGATGTTCAGTTTCTTCTGCTACAGTCAAAAGAAAATATGTTCCGGCTTATGCTTTATATAAAGAAACCCGAATCTAATAACCAAGAACAAGTACAAGAAACATTATAGAAACGAACAGAGAAAAATACTACCCAAGTAAAATCTGTATTCTATTTCATAACAATAAAAAATAAATAAATATAGCTTCTGAAACACAATAATGCCTGTGATCTGCATAAAATTTTATTTGAGAAACACAAACTATCTCTTTACGCAATCCTTTTTGAATTTGAAACATGAACAAACTGCATGGCTACTTAAATTTTGTATTTAGGTAGCGTTTGGTATATTACCTATTAAGATTACTAATAATGTAGATTATCATTTAAAAAGATTATTACCTTTTAAATTGTTAGTAATATTAAATATAGTGTTTAATATGCATGAATAATTTAAATGGCAATTCAGATTACTCTGTTTGGTATATTAAAAAAATTATTAGGTAATATGTATATTAAACCAATATAATAATAATAATAATAAGTTAATGATAATTATTAGTTAATAAGAATAAGATAATTTAATTATTAATTATGATTATAATATTTTTATTTTATTAATTATTAATATAATTAATATTTAATCATAATTATAATTATTATTATTAATTAATTAATAATAATAATTACAATAATAATATTTATTTTTAATAATAATAATAATAATAATAATAGAAGGATTGCCACATTAGTGGTAATCCACATTATTACATTGGTGATAATTCATATTATCTTGAAAATCCGGATTGCTAGTAATGTTATTTAACCCAACAAGATAATATTGTGGGCTGAGATAATTTAATTAAATATTACCAATAATCCAGATAGATTATCTCGTACCAAACGCTAGCTAACATCACTTGAGCATTAGCTTAAGGTGGGTAACCTTGCAAGCAAAGTGAGAACTAGGTTGAAATCTCCGTCCACTAACTAGCAATTAGCAAACACCAGCTCTTAAAAGGGGGAAGAAAAACTCTCTTCTTTTTTTCAATTTGAAAAGTGAGGGACTGAGGGTGTTATTAAGGATGACAATGCCCAATGACCAACCCTTATTTTTTCATCAATGAAGTTTTGAAACCAAAATAAGAATAAAGTCTGAAAATTTATTAGTTACAACTCGAAGACTGATTTGATACTCCAATAATTTCAACGTTTAGAACAATTTACTGTTAACAATTAATACCAGAAAATTACAAAAGCAAAAGGAAGGAACAAGAACTTCCTTAGTTTCAATCAAAACACGGGATATTTCCTCGTAACATCCATCCCCACAATTTGTCTTCGAGCATTGACCATTTCCTTCAGCGAAAGTTGTTGTAACGACCAAAGTAGGTGCATTGCAGATCACGTTATTCTTTAGAAATGGACAATGTTCAGCAATAAAAGCTCCTCGTTTGTTGTTCTCTCCCTATCTTCACCCAAGTCACTCATCTATCTTGGCGATGCCGCTCAATCATTTTATCCTATACTTTCCTCTCCTTTCTTTTGGCTCCTTCCAAATGCCCATTTTTTTAATAATGTTATTTGTATCTAAATTTTTTAGACATCACTAGAATACATAGGAAATTAAATATTCATAACTAAAATTTCAATTACATTATTGGTGAATATATTTGTGCTAAAATAGGAATCAGATATTAATAAATGAGAATTTGTATATATTATCAGTTACTTTAACCGATCCACTTTAGCCACTGATGATGTTTCAAAAGTCTTCATTGTGGTGTTTGATATACTTTATATTAGGCCACTCGCAGATATTCAGTTCTGCAAATTTTATGCTCTAAGATATTCATACCTGGGTGTGGAGGGTGTTAGAGTTCCACATTGATTGGAGATATTACTTAGATAGCCTTTATAAGTATTTGTATAACTCTCCCTTTGTAAGGTAGCTTTTGGCATTGAGTTAGGTGACTATATCCACTTAATTCTAAGATAGTAGCATGCCATGAACCATGTTAAGGAGAGACATATAAATAATTTTATATCTTAATACCCCATTTCACACAAAAACTCCTTTGGACTTGAATCATGGACAATGTATAGATCTATCCCATCTTATGTTGAAATTTATTTTTTTGTTTGGAAGAATGGGGGGCAAACAAGAATCAAAATTCTATCTCATTTGGTCGTAGATGCTCTAATATCATGTCATAAACTATCTCTCCTAATAGCTTAAGTTGTTGGGTAGTATCACATAAATGATTTCATACCTTAACACTTATTAATATGTGATCTCCAAATGTCCAAAATTACGTCTCAAAAACTTGATACAAAAAGCATTTTTGTTTCTAAAACACGACATAAAATAGAGTAAAACCCTCTTTTGATCCTTTAAAGATGTAACACTCGCCACATTGGTCCGCCAAAAATTTTGGTTCAAATTAGTTTCTCAATGATTGAAAATTTCACCATGCGTCATAACATTAGTTCTCCAAAGATTATTGTCACCATATTAGTCCCTCAAAGATTTAAAACGTCATCATCTGCATCGTTTTAGAGGACTATAATTGGTGATGCAAAAGAGGCCAATTTTCTAATTGTTTTAAATTTGAGGGATTAATATGGTGATAATGATCTTTGGAGGATTAATAGAGTGACGTGTGGAGATGTTTTCAATCATTAAGGGACGAATTTGGTAACCAGAATCTTTAGAGGAATGATGTAACTAGCATTATGTCTTTGGAGGACCAAAATAAAGTTTTACTCTTAGATATATGGCCAATATAGCAATTTTTTTTTCTCCTCCTCACAAGTTGATGGACATTTGATCGCATATGAGCGCGTAGAAGGGGGGACGGTAAAGTTTGGTGAAGTGATGTTTTTATACATGTCACTTGCTTTAATGAAAGCCTAACAAGCTTCATTACACAATCCCGTAATCTTAGGATGATCAATAGATACACTCACGTTCTCAGATGAACGAGTACGTGCAATATTCTCACTTCCTAAGTTTATCACTACGAACTCCTTCCTATCCTTATTTCA
Source organism: Pterocarpus macrocarpus (assembly GCA_031439585.1). Classification (NCBI taxonomy): domain Eukaryota; kingdom Viridiplantae; phylum Streptophyta; class Magnoliopsida; order Fabales; family Fabaceae; genus Pterocarpus; species Pterocarpus macrocarpus. The sequence goes on from CM062519.1 coordinate 12,222,235, forward strand.
GCCAGGAATAAAAACACATTCGGCAGAGTAGGAAGAGACTTTCTTAGCTTTTCCAAAACGGAGGTTCGACTTACGTTAACATGCCAATTCAATTATGTTTTTTGAGGTTAGGTACCCTCCAACTACGCATGAAAACGGATTGGAGTCACGTATTTTTACATTCAAGTTCCAAAGCCATCATGAATTACATTGTAATCCAATAAATGCTATGTGAACGTTAGCTAACCAGCCTAAAAATTTTCGTGAGTAAATGTCACCACAGAAAATGACGCTGCTCAATTGGAATTCATTTCAGACAAGACTACAGCACTAATGTCTATCAGAATTGTATCTTAAGCACAACATCATTCATGGGAGTGATAATATGGACGGAGCCCCGTTGAGCAATATCAAGGGGTACTATTGACTCCAGTTGAGCATTTTTTTTGAGAAAATTGAATTTGAGAAATCCCGGGCCCAACGAGGGTTAATGATATCGTTAACACAAATAGACCTTGGCCAACAATGCAAATTTTTGCTGAGCTTGAACTAGCACATAGAAAGGCAACATAAAAGCACAATCCATCTTTTAATGAGGAAAATCAAGACCCGTTCATAAGTTTTATAGTTCTAATCCAATTTCGAATAAAAGAAAATGAAAGTATCATACATTTTTGTAAGATTTACAACACCCCAATCCCTACACAAGTATTAGTTCAATTCGCTCACAAAAGACCCACCATGTGTGTGGTAATGTAAAGGGACCAATCTCTATACAGGAACAACAGTTTCAACAAATGTAGGTATCCTCTGACAAATTGCAAAACAAGAACAATCCAAGTACTTTCCGGATTGGAAAAAATGAAAATTAGAAGAATGGGCTTGTAAAGTCCCAACTGATTGCATAGCAATTTCCTCTCAAGTTGTCAACCTTGTATCACAAGAATATGATGCAAATCTGAACACAGGACACAGGACACATTCTAATGCTAATTAAATCAAAGAGTTCCTGAGTCACAAAACTTCGCAGATGAAAACCATAATTCAACTTTGCAAATCTGAACAGAGACGAGAGAAACAACTTTCAAGACTAAAGGAATCAAGTGTTTTCATGAATAAATATATATTGAATTATTAAACTTGTTCATAGGAAAGACACCAGGTGACAATTCAGAAATCAAAAGCTTCAGAAAACCATCACAAAATTCTGGGACAGAGATAGCCAAATGGAACAATAAAACAAAGCAACTTACTCTGTTCGTCCAATCTAAGCACTTCTTCCTAAAACAATAGCTAGAATTAGTTTTCCCATTCTGAATTCGCTTTTTTCCTATTGGAAGAGGAAGATTTGAGAACATCTGTGAGAATCCGAAAGGAAACATCAATCACACCAAGTTAAACCCCACTATTTTGAGCTGACACAAGAAATTTTAACATCGGTATTTTGCATACTGTACTATCACTTTCAGAACCACTTGAACTCCACACCACACACCACATCCATGCTGCATAATCTAATTAGATTGAGAATTTTTCACCATATAAATTTTAACCAAAAGACTATGCTTAAAGAACCACAACCAATGTCAACCAAAAAAAAAAAAAAAGGAGAGAGAGAGAACCACAGCCATAGCCTTAGCATCTCAAAGCTTAAAATGCAAAGCAAGAGCAAAAATTCATCAGCATCACCAAATAACAAGGATATATAGCGGAAATTCTAAGCTGCACGGTTACTAGTACTATAAAATTTCTAAAAAGTATGGCTACGGAAAGATATATCAAACAGAAATTAAAAAAAATATAAACAATAAAGTTATTAGGTCATAAGATAAATACAATCTTCACATCATTGTGACTCTTTTCTAACAGAGCATCATAAAATATATTAAGTAAGCAAAAATATCTAAAGAGGACAAGATTTGAAGGAAAAAAACAGCAGTTTATCTCATTTCGTAGCAACCTAACGTTGCAAATCTTGGTATTTTGCAAGGCCAGCTTGTACTTAAGTAGCATAGGCTGATTGCAATGCTTGGTCAAGTTGAAGCAAAAGTATTTAATAACAACAAAACAAAATTTTAAGTATCCTCGTGTATTCAACGAGTACTGGTACCAAACACGTACTCGATATGGATACGACAATCATTTGAGAGTATCCATGCAACATAAATGGATATGACAATCATACAAGAGTTATCCATGCATCATAAATGGATACAACAATCATATAGGAGTTACGCATGCAACATAAACGGATACGAGAATCATATAGGAGTTATGGGATACAACAGTCGTCTCTAAGTACCCATGCATCATATAAAGATATGGCAATCATTCATGAGCACCCATGCTGCATACAGCGGAACACATTTAAAAAATCCCTATATAATATAGTAATGTTGGCCATTACTCAACATCAATGTAAAGTTGCAGGCCAAGAAAATAGTAGATTCGAAGATAACATTACTATCCTGTTCTGGTACAGCATCAGCTACCATACCAAGGTTCAGTAGAAGAATTTCAAACCAGCCTTTCAAAACAAACTCTCTCCACCGAAACCTTTCCAAAGCCAGGCTTTCCAAGGAATGCACTGCATCTTTGCATAACATACTCCCCAACACATTCTGACATTCATAATTGAGCCAGTCAACTATTTCCCATGTAAGCCCATTGAGGAGTCAAACAGTGGCACTGTAAGACCACAGCCCTTAAGAAGGAAGGTAGGGGACCATGATCTTAAAACTAACTAATTCAAAAGTGCTGCTAATATCAGCCAGACTGACACAAGCAGCAAAGGAATGGCAATATAAGCAAGACCACGGCAATTACATATTTAAAGGCGTGAAATAGAAAATTAAAAAAAGAACATCATAAACAGAGAAATGTTGAAGATAATAAAAGGTTTTTACATCAAAAACAGCATGATCCAACTATATTTGTATAACACCTAATTTTTTCCTGATCCCCCCCATATACCCCTAAAAAAGCAGAAACAAATGCAAAATTGTTCCTTTCTCATGTCTTTGATATCCCATTTACAGAAAATAAAGTAAAGTAAGCAGCAGCAGCAGACTAGTTTCAGTCGAACCACCACAAATTGAATAAACCCCCATTCCCACCACCACCTCCTAAAACCATTTACAGAACCAACAAAAGAACCGATCCTAAAACCTGAATCTGAGAACATCAACATCATCATTCTGGCCATCCTTTCTTACCTCATCTCAAAGACCTCTCCACCTAGGGCTAGGAACCGGCACAGTGGGCGAAAGGGGAAGCTGGGGAAACCCTAACTGACCCGAATTCGGGGAAAACAGCAGACCCGGAGACAGCAGAGGGTAAGACGACAGCGGTGAATTCAAGCACCCAAAAGGGGAAGGAGGAGACGGCATCGGAAACTGCGCCTGTGACGGAACCGCCGCCGGCGGTGCTTGTGAAGGAACCGCCGCCTGCTGCGGCGCTGGTACCTGATGCTGCTGCTGCGGCGGCGGCGGCGGCGGCGATTGTTGCTCCGGCTGAGCCTGTGGCTGAACCTGAACTTGAGGCTGAGGCTGAGGCTGATGCTGAGGCAGAGGCAGAGGCAGAGGCAGAGGCTGTTGTGGATTGAAACTGTTCCATCTTGGCGAGACAAGAGGTGCTAAAGGCGAAAACCCCGAGAACTGTTTCGAGCTTTGGTCCACGGAACTGTGCAGATACCGCAGGTACGCGGAGACAGGGGACTCAGCGGCGGCGTGGACGGCGGGTAACGGCGGCAGCGGAGACAACGGCGGCACGACGGGTCTACCAAACCCGGAGAATCCCCCAACGTTGACAGCGTTCCCGTGAATCGCGGCCTGCGGCGGTTGGTGGCGGGGCACGGCGGCAGAAGCGAGCATGGTGGGCGGACGGTTTCCAATCTGCGCGAGTGGAGGAGGGCGGATCCTCTGGAGGCGAGAGCTGGGGGGCTTGGGCTGGTGAATGGGGGGCGGCGTTGAGATGCGGTCGTGCGCAGGTGAGCCCGTCAGCTTCTGAACCACATCCCTGAAGTCGTTCTTGTTGATGTTGTACACCGGCGGCTGGTGCTGCAGGCTCTGCTGGTGTGACGGTAGTTGCGGGTTGTGGTTGCTGTTACTGTTACTGTTACTGTTACTGTTACTGTTACCGTTACTGTTGGTGAAGGTGTGGATTTGTTGGGGTGGGTTTTGAGGATGGCTGTCGAAGGTGGGTCTTTTAATGATGGGTTTGGAGATCTTTTGGGAGAGCTTGTTGAGTTGCCTGAGGTAGTTGTCTCTGTTGGCGTTGGCGTTGGTGTTGGTGTTGCTGCTGCTACTGGTGGTAGTATGAGTAGACTCTGCAGAGGATTGACAGCTTTTATTATCCATTACACAACAATTACAAATACACGCTCCTCTCTCTCTCTCTCTCTCTCAAGATCTAAATATATGTGTGTGTGGACTGGTGAGAGGAGAGTTTTTTGTGGTGTGGTGGGCTTCGCTCTTATCACAGACGCCGAGTAGGGACACGCAAACAAAGACTTTGTTGAATATTATTTGTCATTTTCTTGGCTAGTTGTAGGGCTTATAAGATGTGGTCACTGACTCACTGCTCACTGGTGAGATCACCACTCCCAACCGCCACCCGAGCAAGATAAATTCAATCTTGCGCTACTCACTGCCAATGAGTAACCAGGAAGTGAATGCTGAATAATTGTGAAGCGAAGGGAGAAAAAGGTTGCCAGGAAAAAGAAATAAAGAAAAGGAAAAATAAATAAATAAAGATGGAATATGTCTCTGTCTATTTGGTGCTTCTGTTCCACCTTTTTGTTGTGCTTCTCTCTTCTCTCTTCTCTCTAGTATCATCTAGCCTTGTCTGCTAACCTTATATTAATTGCCATTCCTCACTCCCACTCACACGAGAAATTCTTTGATCATCTACGAAGGAAGAAAATTAATGTATTTTACATTATTAAATACAAAAATAATAAAATTTAAAAAATAAATAACAATCATCACATATAAAAAAAAAAATTTATAGAAAAAGCAAGAATTTCTCCACTCACAGTCGGTGGTATATGTCAAGTGCTCATCAATCGAGCGAGACAAGAGATCTCTTGTAAAAATAATATTTAAAAATTTGAAAAAGACAAAATTTTTGATAAAATTTAACTGTCAAAATAAAATAGAATTTAATTTTTATATATTGATATTATGAAATAATTTTATATTATTAATTAATAGAGTTATAAAAAAATATTAATCATAATTTAATATTTTCATATAATTTTATTGATTATTAATATAAAATTATTTTATATTATTAATATATAGAAATTAAGCTCAATGAAATAACATGTTTATTAATTTTCATACTATTATTATAATTTTTGTTAGAAAGTCTCACAATATTTTTTTTTAAATTTTAAAACATTGCTTTTAAAAATTATTATTTTGAAGTTGTGAGGGGGCGATTCACATGGCTAGTTTTCAAGTTCGGTCATACTCACCGTGGCTGGTCAAACCTATTACGGTTGGCTTCGCTTTGGCCGCGACCGATTTGGCCACGGCACAGAATCTTAAATCATCTATGTCCAGCATGAATGATGGCTCCACCCAAAAATTTAAAAACCACAAAGACGATTACGGCACTTAGAAGCAAACAAAAGATAAAGGAGCATCAACGAAGGTTTTCTTAGGTGTTCTGCATCTTTTTCATGTCCAGATACTGTGCCCTCGAATCAGGTGTTCTTAAATCTTAAGTTTACCTTACATAATGGATAATAAACTAAAGTAGTATTATTTTTCTTTTTATAATTCGGAAGAATAAAAGGTTTATTGTTGAAAGTATTTTATTATATTCTCTTAAAATATACTCTGATAACTACTGTCTTCATAATAAAGAAAAATATTAGATAAAAAATAAATGCAGTCAATATGCACAAACTTGTTAATATCACTTATTTGACAATAACCTAAAAAGATTATCAAAAAATGATTAAATAATTTAAAGAATTTTTTTATATTCTCCTAAAATAGTCTTACTATTTAATACATAAACTATTAAATAAAAAAAAATGAATGCAGTCAATATTTTAAAAATATAGAAAGCATTCAATATATATTGTTTTGTAATAATTTAAAGAATTTTTCAAAGTGAATTTAAAATGATTATTCCCAATCCACCACAGCCTTATTTGCTTTTATTGGGCATTAAGCATTTTTTTTAATTATCATATAATTAATGAAAGGGAAAAATATACTTTATTCCTTATATTTTAATGAATATACACTTTATACCCTACATTTTAAAAGCATGCATCGACACATTGTCTTTTATCAAACATACACTTTGTCCCTTCTATCAAGTTATCTGTCCTTACTCTTCGTTAGTGACACATGAACTTGGAACTTGGATTTCCTTTTTATTCCAATATAAATTGGTTGAAGAAGCGAACTCTTACTCGCTCATGTTCCAAGTTCCAAGTTTAATAAAATTCACTTCTTTTTTATTCAAGAATTTTGAGTTCTGAGTTCATATATTACTAATGAAGAATATGGATAGAAAATTTGACAAAAAAACTAAATTGTTTGTTTAATAAAAAGTAAGGTGTTATGATAATGTTTTTAAAATATAGGTTATAAAATATAGATTCGTTAAAATATAAGGTAAAGTGCATTTTTCCCTTAATGAAATAAAGAGTATTATTTGTACCTTTTTTATTATAAACACCTAAATATTTAGAGATAAGATTAAAAAAAAATGAAAAAAACAAGTGAAGAGAGGAGAGAGATAGACCCGAGATATCAAAATATACCAATTAGTGAAATATAAAAAAAAAAAAAAAAAACATTTCTCTAATGAAATTAACCGTTTTCAAAACCCGCTTCACTATATCCTGTTTTGGTCAAAAGTCCGTTATTCTGCACTGTGCTAGTCAGTGATTCTCTTGAACGTTTTTCTAAGCTTCCAAAGACCTTTTGACCCATCCTGATCATAATTACTTCTAATCCCCTTTCGCGAGTGGCACTGTAGCAGTTGAGGAGGAAGGAAAAAAATATTAAAACTGGAAAAGGCTGAGATGCGTCATATATGTTCTTATTTTCCGGTGGCATTACATATTATTATTTCTCTTCCGACAAAGTGCCCTGTGCATCTGCTGTCCATCTCCCTATCGAACTTCATAATATATTGTTTTAACTTTCTGAAGTGTATGAAGAAAAATCAAATGACGCAATTTCTTCTATTTTATTGGGCGATCATACTATGAGTAATGGTTCTCTTTAGGCGATTTTAATATCACTACCATAGACAAACAATATTGATATTTTTGATTTTATCGTATCCTGTAATCAACGCTAGATAGAAATACACAAAGGTCATGGTGACAGTGACATAAACGAGTATAGGAAACAAACAAGGGAGATACTACAAAGTTTTAGTCAACAAAGTTTTGCGAAAGCCGATCCATAGCCTGAAGACTTTTTATCCGTTAATGCCACTAATGCTATCAAAGCACGAAGAAAAGGCTGAGCAGGTGGGGCATTTTTTATAGACAAAATTATTGTCGTGACCTAAAATTAAATTAATTTCTAGCATGTTTAAAAGTCCGTTAGAGAGTTCTGGAATTGATTCTAACTTTTTATAATTGATTTTTAGAGTTTTTTTATGATGTTTGATTATTGATTTTTAGAATTATCAAATATAAATTATTTTATTTTAAAATTAATTTTAATAAAATCAATTTTATCTAAAATCAATTTTACAAAAATAAAATCAAACACGTATTTCAATTTTCATTCGTAATAATTACTTATGTTACGTCTAAAATATGAATGGCCACAAGTCACTATAATTGAGTTAGTAACAAAGAATTTAAATAATTTACATGAGTTTATCAATTCAAAGTTTAATATCACTTATGTATCAAAGAAAAATATATAAATTGTCATACTTGGGGCACTTATTATAAATCTAAAAATTGTGCGGAAAAAAATCACTCTTAATTCTGTTAGCATTTTGCACCCAATCGACATTTGGTTAAAGATATGCTGCGAATCCCAAACCGTTATTTCTGCTCGCCAGCGGACATTGGAAATTTGAAATATAATGAACATATCTATTTTCTTCTTTTTACCCAGATTTACAATGTTGGCCCTCTATGGTGTTGTTTGGCACTAGCAAAGCAATGCAGGGCCCTGCTTTCCGTGATTGTGACCCCCACCTTAGATGGATTACACATTCACCAGGCAAATGATTAACAAACTGCAATCGGAAATATCATTAGTTAACTTTTCCAGCCTTATGTCATGGTGGTGTTTCTTACTTTAACTTCCCTTACGGTGCCTTTTGACTGAGAACAAAGCAAGCAACTTACACAGTGTTTCTTTCTGCGTATTCAAGGGGCAAGCGCGTTGGAATCTCCAAGTGTGTTTATGCCAGTGATTAGTCACAATGGCTTTTTCTCTTTTTTTTTTTAATTTCCTTTCTTATATTCATTATGCAGTGACAATTTTTTGAACATATTGATATTGACATCGGGTTTGGCTGTCGCTTTCTCTTGAGTTTGGGATTACAAGTTCACGAGCCATTTTGTGGCCTAATCGGCTCGATGCATTCACTCAACCAGAATATTAGAATATACATATTCCAATATTCTATTCAAGCTCATCTGCAAGCAACACTATAATCTTTTCGTGGAACTGTTGAAGGGATTGTCCTTATACGGAGCATGTAAGAAATTAAGTACACATATCATATATAATAATGAAGTAAAATAATAAGGTTGCTACTTTTGAATATTTATACAAAAAACGTCGCGTTGATAGCAGCAGCTGTTGAATGTGTCTTTTGCTTCTGCCAACGGGTTCAGGTATTGAATATGTTATTTAAAAAAATAATAATAATGAAAGAATGCATCAAAGTTCAGTTGAAGGCTTGAAAAATATAATTTGTAGTTGACGGTGAGGAATCAGAGTAGAATCCAAGAGAAAAAGCGGGACAGGAACTGGAAAAGAAAACCATCAAGGAGTACTGGCAGCTTCATTCCTGAACGAAAAGTAAAATCCAAGAATACGGTTCAAAGCAAGCTTTCCAAATGGTCACAAACATCGCACGTGTCTGGAGGTTAATCAGTCTTCATAATGTAATAATTATGTTTTGACGGGAATCTTGAATATGGAATAAAGCATAGAGAATTTCTTAAATGCTGTAAAGTCCGTTTTAGAAGTTGAAATTATAATTGAATCCAAGAATTTTAGAAAGTAAACAGAAAATATAAGGTTCGTTGGTCTTATTTAAATATTGCTAACAAAATTTCCCCAAATAAAAACATCGCTATAAAAACTAATATATTGATATTCAGCATAGTAAATATGCTTAAATTAAGGAATTAAAAGACTTTTGAATCGCACGATTTTGAATCAAATTATTTTGCACCATAAAAAGATGGAAATAACTTAAACAAAATTGTCATCAACCAACAATGTTACAATAGTTTAAGTGATTTGGTACCTATTATCTTTAAGATTTCATATTCAAATACTGTAGGTGAAAAAAATTAGTAGTGAGATAATTTTATCTTCAAAATAGATTGATATCATATGAGTCAAAATAATTGGAATCTAATAAATTTTAAATAATAATAGTTTGATCCAAAAAATTGTCACCAACCACTTTGCAAATAGAATTCACTTGAAATTATAATTTATTTTATTATAGCCAAGTACTTTTAGTTAGGGTACAAATGAGTTTAGATTGACTTAACTATCTGACCTAATACAATTACAAATTTTCGGATTAGTTCAAGTAGTTATGTCAATTTAGGTAAAATCGGATCAACTTAATAGAAAATCGATTTGGGTAACAGGTTTCAAAATAGACCCTATACTAAAACTACGTTATTTTGTAAACTATTTATGTATTTTAGATTGATTAGTGCTAGATTGTAAGTTTGTAATGTAAAATTTATTTATATAATGAATTGATTTGATTAGAATCAAATTAATTAAGGATCTCTGGACCCAAAAACTCAATGATTTAAAAAAAAAAATAGAAAAACAAAAGACAGATCCAGTTATATCTTATTGCACAAAAAGAAATTGCAGACATCTAATTTGGCATTAAAAAAATAAATGAATAAGCAATTTTATTTATATAAATTAATTCTAAAACTAAAAAAAAAAATAAACCCATTGCTATATATTTAAATAAGTTTGAATTTAATAATAATCATTTAAAATATTAAAATTTTTAAGTATTAAACTAACATATTGACATATAGTTTAATGTTAGTGCAAAGCAATTATACTACTTGTAGGCCAAAATTAATTATTTAATCTTGAACAAGTACGTAGATCAATTGGCAAGAGGTGTTCTACCTTAATCAAAAATCTTGGAGTCGAGTCTGGGGTATGTAGTTATATTAAAACTCTGAAAGAAAAGCTTTTGTCTGCCCTAATAATTATATGTTGCTTGAACTGAATTGCCTCTAGTAAAAAAATATCTGTAATTTTAACCAAGAACTAAAATATTAATTACGGTGAAAGCTAAAAAAAATCTTAATTATTGGATGAGGTTACCATATTTAAAAAATTTCTGAGAGATTTCAAAATCTTTAAAGATATTTCATTATATGATGGTAAAAATTTAATAATAAAGGTGAGTTTATTTCAGTTTTTAAAAAAATTAATTATAAAACTTAAATTTTATATATAATTTGAAAAGTTGAAAATTAATTTTTTTAAAAAATTATTTTTTTAGTTTCTATAAAAAAAATTTAAAAACATATTTTTTTGAGATTTTACTTATTTTAAAAAAATTATCCAATTATTTAAGAAGTGATTTTTGGCCCAAAAATTACAAATAAATACACCCTAAATATAAGTTATTGAATCTGAAATATTAGAAAACAAAATACTGCTCCCTTTTGGTGATTGAGATGAGATGAGAAGTTCATTGTTCGCGAGTGGTGTTATTTGTACCACTTTAAAGTGGGACATCCTCCAACATCTACTCACAAAATATGTAAAAAAAATTACAAAAAAAATAAAAAAGTGAAAAAATAAAGAAAAAGAGGAGAGAGATAAAAAAAAAGGTGTTAATTATGTAAAAAAAAGTAGATGTATAAATAATATTTCTCTATTGTTCGCCCATCAGACACTTTCAAAATGGGATTCTTGCGTCAACAGCGATAAATATTTTTCATTAAAAAAAATTGTTAAAGTTCGATTAACCTAGAACAAAATAGGTAATGGACTACTTTCCGTTACCTTTTTGTTTTTTCTTGGGGGCACGAATCATTTTTTTAAGGAAAAAAAAAACTACCAAACCAAGCTATCAATCTCATTCATTGGACCAGTGTAAAGTTAAGGATGCGTTTGTTTTAAATTTAAAAAAAAGTGATTTTGAAACTTAAATTTTATTTATAACAAAAAAAGTTGAAAATTGATTTTTTCATAAGCTACTCTTTTCAATTTCTTCAAAAAAGTTGAAAATTAATTTTTTTTTAGAATGTGATTATTTTTAAAAATTTATCCAAATATACGAAAATCAATTTTTTTCCAATGAAAAAAATAATTTTTTGCTTAAAAAAGTACAAACAAACACACCCTAAATTCAAGTAGCAAACATTCAAGTAGAAATTTAGTAGCCAAACTTGGTTATCTTAATGGATAGTATTACTTGTATATAACAATTAGACATTTTTAAAATAGAGTCAAAAAGAAAGATATAAAAATAGTAATTGTTGAAAGAGAAAAAAATAATAATATATTATATTTATAAAAAATATTAGTTGAATTTATAGGATGTGAAATATCGTGCCAATTTATATTTCGTCATCATTCGATAAGGTGAAGATCTCACTTGGGCTGAATTTACACTCTATCCAATAATAAATGAAATATGAGTTGAGGCAAAATCTCATATCAAATACGTTCAAACACTATAATTTTATATTTGTATCCTTTCTTTAACTATCTATTAATATATAAAAGTTTGATAGTTCCACTCCTAGCACATGCCATTTGTCAAGCAATGATGAATAAATATCTCTCCAAAATTTTCACATCCGGTGGCAACCAATCATATTAATTCAACTAATTTTATATTTTTGCTAATTATAAAAACTGAAAATTCACTTCAACACAATAATCAATAATTTTGGATAGATTTTTGCAAAAGCTTCTATCACACACTATCCAATTTCTTTTTTTTTTTGTTTTCTTAGGCCAATCCCTACCTCCCAATATCTCCTCTCTCTTGATTTGACCAATCAAATATATAAAAAATTTCCCACCCTTATATGAAAGACAATCAAATATGCCAAAAATAATAGGAGATGATAAAATTATTTTCCACATACATTGTTTTTCAAAATGAAATTATTATTAAACTATACCTATTCCAAATGATTTGTAATAAATCTATATTCAAAATTTTAATTTTATAGTAATTTTCTTTCTTTCAATCAAATTACATAAATTAGTATAATTTCCATTATCAATGTATTGACAAGTTTTTGCGCGGCTCATCACTAATCTTTTAAATAATTGATTACATTTTCTTGCATACGAAATTTATAATTACAAAATAAATTTCTATTTCAAATTGATTTTTTTTAACTAATTTAACTTATTATCTTTTACTACACTTTAATTGTAGATTATTTAAATTTTTATTAATTAGATACTTTAAGCTTTAATACGAAATGTTACTTTTTATTAATAAAAATATTGTGATTTTAGCGACTCGATGAAGTAGGGGATAAAAATTTTAGAATGTTTTTACAATATATGATACAAATTTATAATAAAATTATTTTGAAGGTTGTGATATTTGTATGATTGCAAATGTTACAAAAGAATTATTACCACAGAATTATTGTTACAAATAGTGATACGTCAAATGAGTTATACTAAACATATATATTGCATTGATAGAAGATATGGACAATACACAGATAATTATTGGGTCTATTATATTAGATTTATTTTAAAAAATATAAATCCTAATAAATTTATGTGATTATTATTTTTTAAATAATTTTTTAGCTTTCAATTTTTTTTGCTTGGTATTTCTAGTAGTACCTAGGGGAGTCGATGAATTGGGATAAGAAAAAAAATCCCTTGAGATAGGGATCCAGGATAGAACGAGAAAAAGATGAGGTGGTGAAAATGTGGAGTATGAAAGATACATAATTTGTATGTAGTGAAGTTACGGAAGTGGGAAGGTTGCACCAATTTAATCGATTTCTATTTAATATTAATTAAATTTATCAATTTAGTAATTAATATTTATATATGTTGTTAAATTCAAGAATCATTATCAATTTAAATAAGACAAAAATTTCATTTTGATCCCTAATAAAATTTATGGGAGATAAATTAGTCTCTCAAGATTTAAAAATTTAACCATACTCCCTTACTATTTAGAAAAAGGGGACAAGTTAGCCCATTTTGTGAGTTCTGCATAAATTATAAGAATTTTATTATCTCATTTTTATTTTTATTAAAGATCAATTTAGATATATATAATTTCTTTAGGAACTAATTCTTCCTCAAAATTATTTATTAATTAACGACAAGTTCACTGATGGAGAAATTTGTCCCTCACTTTTTAAATGATGAGAGATTATTATTGGATATTTAAATTTTGAAGTATTAATTTGTCCCTCCTAATTTTTGTAAGGAGGCCAAAATAGATTTTTTGTTTTTAAATAATTTTTAAACATTGATTATAAAATATAAACAATTCCAATTATTAGTAATTAATTTTTTAATCTTCAGCCATGGTCATATATAAATTATTTTTTTAATCTTATAAAAGGTATTTTCAAACATTCTTGTAATTGCAAACTGATGTCAAATTTATCAATATATTTGTCATTTTTTTAGTAAAGAATATATTTGTCACATAAATCCACACGTGCAATTTTAAAATAAGAACAGATTGGAAATCATGCTAAAGATTGAAAGTTGCACGATTAATGTTTTGTACAAGGAAAATTTTTTATAAACTAAGATGACGAGCTAATTTATTCATTTTCATTTACAATTTAATTAATGGATGATTATATTCACTGACAACAAGTTATTAACATGATTTTTCAATAGGCGGAAGGTGTAAAAGTATGGGCAGTGGACACGTTAAAAACTTTTGAATTCTTCGCGATGTACATTTCAATGTTATGCTGGATTATTTGCTGAGATTGCAATATATATCTTGCATTTGGTGTTATTTCTTTCATATTCATAAATATTATGCAATAGAATTAACTATGTTTTTAAACATATTTTAAAAATTTCTGTTGTTGCAATAAATTGAAAAAAAGAAGTAACAAATTAATTTTATCCTTTTAATTTTTTAACTCAACAATGCAGTTAAAATTTATTTTTAAGTGATATTACCCTATCAATATATAAGTTATGTTCATATTATGTAATTTTTTCGTGCATTGCACGGATAATAATCTAATATTTTTAAGATATGTAATTATTACGTACAAACTATGATTTCTCCATCTTAACAGGCGAGTTAGTATAGTAAGTTGAGGTGTTGCGTTTCTGAATTGTGAGGTATGATGGCTGATCCGCTTGCAGGTCTTTCTGACTTGTTTAGTTATTCTATCATCATCCCATCTATAGCCCACCGTTGTCTTTATCCTCCACTGCATCTATAAGACTATAACCTACATTCATCTAATCATATCCAGCATAATTATGCATCCCCGCACATTTTTGGCATTTCGAATTAACTAAAACACCTTACATAAACCGGACGTAACTCTACCTCAAAAGATACGTTATTTGTATATTTTTTACATCAAATGTAATACTACCTCTAATATATAATATATTTATCTCATTTTAATATAATAATAAATGGATGAATGGTGAAAAATTTAATAATTTAATAAGTAGTCACGTTTAAGATTTTTTAGCAAAAAATTATTTTTTTATCAAAATTTTTTAATATATTTAAATAAAATTTTAAAAAGAATTAGACTAACAAAAACATTTATTTTTTATTTTTTAATAAAAATTGAAAAGAATAATTTTTAAAAAAATCTACTTTTAACTTTTTTAGTTATAAAAAATTTTAGCTTCATAATTATTTTTTTAAAAACTAAAACAAATGCACCTTAAAATTTCTGTGAGCAGATACTATAAATCATAGTAACAACAACATTGACAGGAAAATAAACCAAGGGTCTTTATATCATTTTCTTTTTAAGGAAAAAAAAATACATGAGCGTTGGTCCACCCACTCCAACTCACAACCCACAAGGGGGAAAAATCAGAAATAACTAAAGCAGAGTGCTGCATACGTTATTTACGGTACAGAGTGTTGCATTTTTCCATTTTGAGCGCAGCAAGGGTACTTTTTTTTTTTCTGGGTCTCTAGAGCAATGGCTGTAAAAATAGCTTTCCAATCAATGGCCCATGGTGGTGGAGGAAAACAATCACAGCAAGCCCAGTCCAAATGAATGTCAACAGCGAACAATCCTGATTAAAAAATAAAAAGGTGCCCACGCTGCCAGTTGGGCCTTTTTTTCCAGTTAGGCCTTTTTTGGTGCTCGTTCTTTCATGACCAGAAGAAAAAGCCAGATTTTCGAGTTCAGCCAAAAAAAAAAAAAAATTAAGGGTAAATTACATTGATTATCTTGAGATTAGATAATATTACATATAATATCTCTTAATTTTTTATGCCTACACTGACCATTTCTTAGGGGAGGTTACTGTCATATTTACAAGAGTATTTAGTATAAAGTTTTATAGAATACGAGAGTATAGTATGTAATATTACTTACAACTCGGGGGAGATCAATATATATTTTTGAAGGGTGTCATATGTAATATTACCTAATTTCATGAGAGATTAGTATAATTTATCCAAAAAATAATAATAATAAAAAGAAAGCCTGAAATTCAAGGTACATAACTCATTTGAAAGTTACCGATTTCATATTTTCCTTTAGATAAAAGATATTAAAATATTATTGAAAAAAATATTTATTTGTGCCTTCGGTGATGATTTGTGTATGATTCTATTAGGGGAAAAACTGATCAACCTATGAAATTGCCAGTACTGCATTTTTTCCGCGCAACTACTTCAGATGAAGTGAAGGAGTTCATGAATCATGATGGAAGGAAAACAATTGTGGCACGATACATAAACAATTTATAAGACGAGTTTATTTATGTTTTTCTGTCATTCACATTAGTATATAATATTGGCAAAGATTTATTTGCGATTTGTTTATTTTCTAGGGTAGAACGAAGGAAAACAATTGTGGCACGATACATAAAACAATTTATAAGACGCGTTTATTTATGTTTTTTCGACGTCATTCACATTAGTGTATAATATTGACAAAGATTTATTTGCGATTTGTTTATTTTATAGAGTAGGACTTTCATGGAAGTAAAGCTTACAAGGAAAAATTCTACCTTTCTCCAGGAGCAAATCCATTTTTACTTTACAATGTCACATTTCTCTTTGATTTTCTTTTTCTCTCCCTTTCATTTTCTCAAGAAGGATCAAGGGCTTCCATGTGAAGTAAAGTAAATTCACTCTTCCTCTAGGAAGAAGAAAGAATGACTCTTTTTATAAATTATAGAGTATGTTTATTTGAAATTTTTTTTAGTAAAAAAATTATTTTTTATAAAAAAATTAGTTTTATATATTTAGATAATTTTTTAAAAATAATTAAATTTTAAAAAAATTTACTTTCAATTAAAAAAATAAAAAAATAACTTCCAAAAAAATCAGCTTACAATTTTTTTAATTATATATAACATTCAAAATTATTTTTTTTAAAGTTGAGATAAACGCATCATAGACTACTACATCTTATTGCTGCAAGTTTCACGTGACTCCCAGCTGCCGCTTTACCAATCGTATACGGTAAAATATCCACATAAAGATGCTTTTTGATTAATTAAAAAAAAATAAAGATGCTTTTTGGTACAAACAACTGTATCAGATTAGAATTAGAGTTGTATTACGTGTATCTAAAGGTTCACACACTACTTTTAACACTTTTAATTTCAACCGTTAGAAATACATATTTTTTTTTTAATTTTTTTTTCATCTTTTTTAACAAACCCAAAGTAAGGTACGTATTGGTACGATACCCAATAAATTACAGTACAAATGCACTTTCTCTAAGCAATAAGAAGTGGTGACCAATAATGTGCCTCTCTCTTCATTCAACACCACCCACGTAATTTCACTCAAATTTTGAGTGCACTGACATTTACCAAACGCTATGGCCCATTTGGCATTTGTGATATGATAAGATCTCATTATATATAAATTGATAAAGTTTTAATATTATGCATTATTTTATATATTATTATATAAGATGATGTATTATAAAATATAATAAAAAATAATATTATAATAAAAAAATATATATTTTTATTAATTATTTAATTAAAAAATTAAAAATTAATATAATTATTCAAATATTTATTATTTTAATTCTAATTATTTTAAAAATTTAATTTTTATGTATTAATAATATAAAATAACTTTATCTTATAAATTAATAGAGATATGATCATAATGAATCTATTATCATAGTAGGCAGTTATATAGTATAATTTGATTTTTTTTTATATTTCTATTAATTAACAGTATAAAGTTATTTTATATTATTAGTATATAGAAATTAATATCTTACTTTGATTATTTTTTGTTTGTATTATATATAGATATAAATATAATTTATATTGAAAAAATATTTGTTATTTATTTATATACTTTTAATAGTTTTTCATTTTTATAATTATTTTTTAACAATTATTTATTTATAATTATTAATATATTTTAATGATGAATGATTATTTATATTTTTATATTAGTTTGAATAGTTCTTTTATATTAAATATTATTTCTTAAAATATTTATATATTATTAAATAACACTTTTTTTATAATTTTTAGTATTTGTATAATAATTATTTTTATTTTAATAAAATATATAAAAATACAAAAAGTGAGTGAATCCTTATATATCAAAAGTTAATAAAACCTAATATGATCTTTTTAAACTAAATTAAAATATCCATTATTTTGATATATAATAAAAATTTGATAAGTAAATTTATATAATATATTATTTATATCAAATAATTAATAAAATTATAATATATAATATTAATTTATTTTATCATACCTAATAAAGAATAACAAACACACCTTATGTCACCTCAGGACTATTTGGTACAAAAGAGTTTGGTGTTTATATATAATATACAGCACTACTTCAAAGTCTCTGGAGAACAACCCTTTGTTTAAAGGCGCCGACTTCGGTGCTCTTTGCCAAGTCTTAGTGCCTTGCAATCGATTTGAGATTATGAGGTGTATCGATGTACCAATCACTTATGATGTATTGTAGTAATATCTAATTTTAAGAAAATTTAAAAATATAATTAAATATATTTTAAAAATTAATTATTATATATTGATAATATAAAATTATACTGGCAGTATAAAATAATTTTATACTATCATTATAATAAAAAAATTTTATCAATATAATTTTACTCTGTCAGTAATTTTATCTTGTGAGTATAAAATAATTTTACATCACATTATGATCAAAAATTTTATCAAGTATAATTTTACTCTGTCAATATAATTTTTATCTTGTGTGTAAAATTATTTTATACTGTCAGGTAATTTTACACTACTAATGTATAAAAATTAATTTTTAAAAATTATAAAAATTTTATCAAGATAATTTTACTGTCAATATAATTTTATACTGTCTATCAGTATAATATTACATTGATAGTATAAAATTATTTTATATTATCAGTATAATTTTATATTATTAGTGTATAAAAATTAATTTTTAAAATATATTTAATTATATTTTTTAATTTTTTTAAAATTAATATATTACTATAATACATCATGGGTAATTGGTATATCGATACACCTCACAAATCTACACCATCCGATGCTACATGATCAAGACTAAGACTTGATCATGCAGCCTGGCCCAGCCTTGTTTAAATGTAAAAAGAGAACAAGATAAGAGAAAATAAAAATAAAAATATATTTTTGTTATTATTTGGTTAAAAAAAAATAAAAAAAGGCATGGAAAAATATAAGTGTACGTACATAACTTTTATACAATTACCTTCTTATCATAAAAGAAAAAGATATATGAATATAATTGTATATAGGAATATAATTGTAATTTTATGTCAAAATAACCTTCTTCCCTATTTTCTCTCGATTGCTGCAAAGAAAAGTTCAGTTGGGACCGACAGCAACTTTTTCTTTCCCTTCTATTTTCACCTCTCGTCCAAACTGGGGAAAACGCAACAATTCACCACTTTTCTTCTCCCTCGTTCTCTTTCTTCTTACCTTTCTTTCTTTCGGGTCCAAACGACCCGCTAAGAGACACGGGCTCGATCTTGCTTTTGTGAAGAGATAATCCTAGAATCTGACAACTTGGAGTTCGTGGAGGCATGCAGGTCCGGTGTTCTTCTCATTGATGAAGCAGCGGTCTTGGAAGATATTTTGGAAATGAAAAAGTCTGTTTTAGTTTGTGCTTTTGGTTGGGCTCCACGACATTGCTAATCAACCGGCTGATCTTGTGGCTATATTGCTTTCGGCTGGAGCTCTTCCATTGGATTGGGTTATGCGCAAACCGCAGTCCCTAGCATCTCTTCTTAGCAAGGATTGCCCTGTTTAGTGATTTGGTTTGTTTATCCAACAGTGGGCTGTATGTTATAAGACTTTGTATTCTCCCACATTTGTTGGGCTTTAGATGTTATGCATTTTCCACTTCTGACCAAAAAAGGAAAAGAAGATCTTCTCGCCTTTATTGTCATGCGTGCATATATATATATATATATATATATATATATATATATCTTCTTTTTATGGATGGTGACTGCCTCGGTCTGGCCTACTTTTCATAATGGAGGGATTTTTAATTATAATTATATGCTTGCCAGAGTATCAACTGTGCCTCACCCCACCTGAAGCACATAACAGCAGAATTATATAATTATACATGTTGTGGAATTATATATATTAAAGTATTGTCACATTACATCTGGACTTGTTGACTTCCGCGGGTTTTGGTGCATCTACTCTGTGGTTGGTACAAATTCGCATTTGTTACAAATAAAGGAAGAAGGGTAAAGATAGGTACAGTGTTAACCTCTGTATCGAGCCACCCACACCTGAGTTCCTTTGTAGCTATGGCATGCAGAAGCGGTGCAAATATTGGCAAGCCAATAAGATGCAAAGGTTCTATTCTAATATTATGGTTCTCCAAATGTATGGCTGTACATTATATATACATGACTCGATCTAATTAGTCCCTTTTGTGATTTGGAACAGCTGCAATATGCAGAAAAGCAGGTGAACCTCTTGTTATAGAGGAAGTTGAGGTAGACCCACCAAAAGTTTGGGAGGTCCGGATCAAAATTCTGTGCACATCTCTGTGTCACTCTGATGTAACCGTCTGGAAAATGGATTCAGTAAGCACAAAAGTGTAGCTTAGGAACAACCAATTCATCAATTTTATGTTTCGATTAAGTCTAACTCTCTCAAATGGGCGTATCCAACGTCATTTCATTCTCAGGCTCCCATGGCTAGATTTCCAAGAATTTTTGGACACGAAGCCGTTGGGTAATGATTAATGAGCCACTTTATCTAGTTCCAACTGACATGTATAATTTTCTTCTCTCGTTTCATCAAATCTCATATTAATTATCGGTGCAGAGTTGTGGAGAGCGTGGGGGAGCATGTGGAAGAAGTTAAAGAGGGGGACATAGTGGTGCCAGTGTTCCTCGCAAACTGTGAGGAGTGCATAGACTGCAAAAGCCCAAAAAGCAACTCATGCACGAAGTTCCAGAAACAGTGGTTTGGCATGCCCAGAGATGGAACCAGCAGGTTTAGGGACATGAAGGGAGAGGTCATCCACCACTTCTTCTGTGTTTCCAGCTTCTCTGAGTACACCGTGGTGGATGTGACCCACATGGTCAAAATTGGCCATGACCTTCCTGTTGATAAGGCCTGCTTGCTCAGTTGCGGAGTTTCAACAGGTTAGAGCGATAATTTATTAATTTATTTTCTCGCCACATTTTCGTTATCCTATAATAAACTAGAAAGTCGGTTGATGGATGCAAATGATTCATTCATCGATCGACAACCGGAGGATAAATTTGATTCTTTGTTCATGCATGTATGGTAATATCAAACATTGCCAAGTAAAAGAAAACAAAAGCATTCTGAAATCATGGCTAGTTCAACTTTGATAACATTCTTCATACTTTACACTTTACAGGGTAAGAGACTAGGAATAATAGTTGGTTTAAATATATTTTTAATTTTTATTAATATATATTATTTTTATTTTAATTCTTCTAAACAAAAATTTTGACTTTTGGTCCTTTTTTTCATATTATATTTTTATAAGGATAAAAAAATGCTTAAAATAATTATAAATATAAAAAATAAACTTTTTTATATTTATAAGGATTAAATATATATTTTAAAATATTTATAAAAAATAAATGTAAGAATGACAGGATAAAAATATAATATTAAAAAAAATTAAATGCCAAAAAAATATTTTATATGAATTAAAATTAAAATTATAAATATTTATAAAAATTAAAAATATATTCAACCCATAATATTATTTTTCAATAATATTTTATTAATTTAAATAATTTGATATTTATTTTTTTAAATAATAAAATTTTGAATTTAAATTTTATAAATAAAAAAATTAATATTAAAAAATTATATTTTTATAATAAATCAACTCAATTTAAATTAAAATAATTAATATCTAATAAATATATGAGTGATTTAAATTATAATATTATCTGTATTAATAAAAAGTGCCCCATAAAATAATATATTTCCTTTCATAAATCCAAGGGCCCACGAGAAGGTTTGGTTTCTTTCCTTTTTATGTCATTTCATTAATGGAAAGTTGTACCCTTTTCTTCCTCCTTGAATGACAATTGTCTGTCTCTACAAGTCGTCTGGGTGCGTTTGATTTTATCCATGCATATTAGATTTTTTTTTCGGCAGTATTTAAAATGTTTTTCATAAAATATAGGTATTAAATATTTATTTAAAATTAAATTATTAATTTAAAATTATTTATAAATTTAATAATAAAAAATAATAAAATAAATTTAATATATTAATATATAATATTAAAATATTGTAATTTATCAAATTAGTATTAAATAACTTATGATTAATATTCAATTTAAAACTTGATATTTGTATATTTTTATTAATATAAAATCTAACTTAAAACTTAAAATTTGGTATCTATATATTAATATTTATTAATACAAAACTTAATTTTAAATGTAAAACTTAATATCAATTAAATAATTAAAATAAAATAATTATTTATAACAAATAAAAATAAATAAATATTTAATATCTATATTTAAAAAAAAAAATTTATAATTTACCTCCTTCAAAAACTTGGTCAAGTAAGACAGTTTTGGGCGACTTTATTCGTTCAGGCTACGTGCGGATTCCAAAATTATGAGTGTGTTTGTGCTGTGAAAATAATATTATTTTAATAATTAAGTGTGAGCATAATTAATTTTTATTATAATTAATTATAATAGAATCAATTTCATGCTTCATATTTTAATTGAAAAATAATTTTTTATAAAAAATTGAAAAATAATTTTTTATTTAAATTATATAAAAAATTACTTTTACATAATCAATTATTAAAAAAGGTATGACATAATTTATTTATATTATATAATATTTAACTATTAAGTTTATTATAGTAAAAATGTCAACTCTTAAATACTCAATTTATACTTATAATTAAAGATAAATTATACTGATATTTTTTTATATTAGATGATATTACATATGATATTTCTCGATATTTCATATTTATATTGAACTCCCTTTAGAAGAGGTCAGTATCGTATTTATAAGGTAATTTAGTATCACATTTTATAAAATACGAAAGTATCATGTATAATATTACTTATATTTCAGGGGTCAACATATATTTTTGAAAATAGAAGGGTGTTATGTGTAATATTATTTAACTTCAGAAAAGATTAGTATAATTTATTCTATAATTAAAATACTAAAAAATAATGTTTTTAAACCTTTTAATATAAATAAAAAAGTTAAAGATTATAATAAATTTTATTCATATTTGTCAAACATACTAAATTATACTGAAAATAACTTTCACGAGAAAAAAAAAATTATTTTGGAAAAGAAATAACCTTTCCCAAGCATGCATTGTAGGTTTGAGTAAAGCTATACTTTGATCCCTAAAAGAGTTATGTCTTAAAACTTTAGTTTTCTAAAGATTAATTGTATATATTTGGATCACCAAAAGATTTGGCTTTATAATATTTCAGTTTTTAAAAGAATGATTGTATATACTTGAATCCTCTAAAAATTTGATATTATAATACTTCAATCTAATAAAAAATAATAACAATGGACCAAAATATTATAATATCAAATCTTTAGAGGACTTAAATATATATAATTAATATTTCAAAAATCAAAGTATTAAAACACAAATTTTTCATGAACTAAAGTATAGTATTGCTCTTCTTATCAATTGTATGCCTAAACACGGATACATGGTCTATTCGCCCAACTAAATTGGGCTCGTAATAACTTAAACAGGCTGTGGCTTGAAATCTTAAACAAGCCAGACTTTGACCCCAAAAAATAACGCTAAGGTTAGTTTGTTTTTATACAAGGATTTATGTTGACGAGGTAGAGACATTGGCTTAGTGATAAATTTATTCGTTTTTTATTAACTATACCTAGATTATATACTTGGTAGAGCATAATTTATAATATATGAACTCTCTCTCTTTTTTTGAAAGTGTACGTGGGTTGACAAAAAAAAAAGATTTATGTTGACAAAAAAAAAGAATTTATGGTTTTTCACTGTAGAAAAAAAAGGATATATAGTTTTTAACATCAAGCCACCAAAAAAAAAAAGAAAATTGAAATAAGCCTCTAAATTAGGCTTATAATGAAAAGGTGATATATTTAGCTTGGAAATTTTAATATTTTTAAATTAACAAACGTCAATTAACGAATTTGCAAAATGAGTGATTTTATGTTTTTCGACGCACAAAATCCAGATAAATGAACCAACTTGCAATCCTCAATCTAGTTGTACCCAAGCAATTACCAAATTATTGAGATCGTCTTCAAAGTAATTTTCCACTTCATTTTCTTTGGGAGGGTTTTTTTTTTTTTCAGAAAGACAAATAGTAAAGTATATTTGTGTTTGCGAACTGCACGTGGATTACGTGGAAACTACACAAATCCAATATTTGATTTGGTTGTATATGCCGTTGCAGGGGTGGGAGCAGCGTGGAAAGTGGCTGACGTAGAGGAGGGGTCCACAGTGGCTATTTTTGGGCTTGGAACTGTAGGCCTAGCTGTAAGTTAGAGGAGCCCAATCAGATCACATGACAACAGCTCCATTTTTGACGAAATTAACACCTGACAGCCCTGAGCGCTGCGCTTGATCTTGCACAGTCAACACGAAATAAAAATTATAAATGCTTATAATAATAAACAGCCTCCACTAACTGTTGATTGGGAGTTTTGATGTTAGATTGGGAGGGGCTTAGGATATGTCTTCAGCATCATTTTTTTTTTTTTTATGGGTTACATCTTCAGTATCACTTTTACATGACTCCATTATAGCATCAGGATTAATTATAATTCAAAAACTATGATATAAAAAAAAGTGATGTGCTGCAGTAAATTTCTAACTAGTAAGTCAATTGGCATTATAGCCAATTAATTCAACTTAGTGACTGAAGAAGTGAGCTATATATTTGTCTTAACTACATATAGGTTCAAACTTTGTTGCAGTATTTATTTCTCTAAATACACAACTAATTAAAATAAAAGAGTAACAGACATGGAATATACTTTATATTAGTACGGATTTTTCATATCCCATTTTGATGGAGAGAGCTTCTTATAATATAGTAAATGTTATAAATCGGAATTAATTGATTTAGTTAAAATTTGATTAAGTTAGTTGAATGACTTAACAATTAGTTAAGAATTAGTTATATTTTTCAGTTTATATGCATATATTGTTAAACTTATAGTAAATTTCCTGTTAACTTTAACCCGCGAGTTTTGGGTCGCAACAGGTTGCTGTAGGAGCAAAGCAACGGGGAGCGTCAAAGATCATAGGCATCGATCTTAGTCATGAAAAAATTGAAATAGGTTTTTGGCTATCTTATGTTCGGTGATCATTTTGTGTAGAACAGTATATACTTTGTATTAGTCTTTTGGTTGATATGAATCTTGAGAAGCATCACTGTCTTGCTTATTTATACAGGAAAAAGATTTGGAGTCACTGATTTTGTGAATCCCTCCACGTGTAAAGAGAAGTCAGTGAGCGAGGTCGGTTATTATTCATTTGTTCTTAAGGTTATTATTCATTTGTTCTTAAAAAGCAGCTGAAAGCCATGTATTTATGTCCAATATATATAAACCATAGTACTTTCCAGACGAAAAAAAGACAATTTCCTAAATTCTAAATGGTGATAAGGAATAAAAATTAAGCTAGTAGGTGTGAGTGTATTGTTAAACTATATACATATATATATTGACTTGAACTTTGTATATTTGAATACTTCTTTTTCTCAGGTGATTAAGGAAATGACAAACGGAGGTGCTGATTATTGCTTCGAGTGCATAGGCTTGGCATCATTAATGGCGGAGGCTTTTAACAGTAGCCGAGAAGTTTGCTCTCTTCCTCTTTTAAATTCTAACATGCATGCACACATTTGGATGAAATTACGTAAATTAATTAAAAAACCCAGTCAATATTGTCTAATTAATTGAAAATATATGCAGCTGTCTTTTAACCAAGTCTAATATCAAATGACTTGTTAATTATTTTCTATGCCACTTTATGTTATCCAATTAAAAGACAGGGATTGAAGTTTGGGTTTGTTTCCTCTAGTCATATGCATCTCCATTTCCTTTGTTTACCATCTGAGTTTGTTATATACATTTTATTAGCTCACCATGGTTGTTTTGATGGGATCAGGGTTGGGGGAAAACGGTGATATTAGGGTTGGAAATGCATGGCTCGCCATTGACCTTGAATCCTTATCACATATTAAGAGGCAGAACGATCATAGGATCGGTATTTGGAGGTCTCAAACCCAAATCTGATGTTCCCTTACTTGCTAAGAAGTACTTGGACAAAGTAAGTGCTATATATATATATATATGCAATCAATAAATTAACATGCATCAACACTGTTTTTAAGCCCAAAAGATTAGTCAACTGAATACGGTAAAGATGGCTGTAGCCTATAGCAAAATGTCGGCACAAACAATGGATATTGATATTAGGAACAACCATTGGCTATTGCCATTTCTGTTACAGGAACTTAGCTTGGACGGCTTCATATCGCATGAGGTGGCCTTCGAGGACATTAACAAAGCTTTTGATTATCTCCAGGAAGGAAAGAGCCTCCGCTGCATTATAAGGATGGATCATTAGCTAGCCTGCCCACATTTCAACTTTGAAAAAATGCCAATAAAGAGTCTGAAATATTTGTCAGAATTGAATTTCTGGTATAATGTAGTATATTATTGACTCTTTAATAAATTCACCTTATTATATTCATCAATCTCATTATTTTTATAAAAGATTCTAGTAAATATTTGTTGGTTGAGTAATATTTCTGATTCTTTTATCCTCAGCATTTATGAAGGATGATGATGCCCAGCATTTCAAAATATATAACAACAAATAAAAACTAAAAGACAGTTATATCAATCTTCTTCTTTTTCTTATTATTATTATTATTATTATTATTATTATTAGGGTAAGTAGCACCCATATAGTTTTAATATAAATTTCTTTTAAAATAATATTTTATCCCTTTAATGTCTCTTTTTTCCTTTCCCCTTTATGGATATTGAAGAGCTGAATTTTTTAAAACGGATTTATTAAATTTCAAGTTACACTTATAGAGGAATAATAATTTTTTTAAAAAAAAAGATATGCATATTTTTTTTTTCTGTGAAGTTTTTAGAGGAGCAATTAGAGGAAATGGGGAAGGAAATGAGCAAACGAAAATCAAACATTTGAATCAAAGACAACAATCTTCTAGTCACATGGATTAGGGGAAATGTCACTTGAATTATAGTTTATTGGTCTTTTCATATATATATATTTTTTATATATACATAATAGACATCCCTTTGTGCCAAATCAATACCGTATATTGTACCAAAAAAAAAAAATCAATATTCGATATAACAATGTAGCTGAGTTAATGGATAATTCATAAGATGTGTCTATTCAACTTTGACTGTTTAAAATTTAAAATAAAGTAGGTATGTAAAAATTTAATCAAGCTAATATGGGCACGTGTTTAAGATTATCTGATAAAAAAATTAGTCTCAACTGATACGAAAGTTGATCCACAGAAAACTTCTACCGTGAAAAAAAAAAGATGAAATAGTATATGACTAATATTAATCCAAGACCTCATGAATACAATCATTAAAAGCTGTAATAACTCGTAGTTCATTATGTAACCAAAAAAATAAAGAGATAAAATACACATTTTTGGTTCTTGAAAAAATTTCAAGAGATAAATTAGTTTTTTAAAATTTGAAAATTCACAGTTAATTTTTTACCATTCAAAACAAGAAATAAATTAATCCCTTCGTTCGGATTTACACAACAAAAAAATTCTTAAAATTTTTATTCAAAGAGATTAATATGTCATTTTTTTGAATAGTAAAAGATTACTTATAAATTTTTAAATCTTAATAGATTAATTTATTTTTCAAAATTTTTATCAAAAGACCAAAATAAATATTTTATCAAATAAAAAACTTGTAATTCCTTCATTCCCATGGCTGATGCTACATTTCTTTAACGTTAATTTTGGGCGGAGGACAACATGGACTCTCCACCAGCTGCCAATGTACTCTGTTGTCAAGGCAGGCATTCTGCAAGGCTAAACTTGAAGGCCCAGCCCATTCTAAAACCAAGAATCTATGAAAAGAAGCCCAAGACAGAGTGGTCCAAGGATCTAATTCGAGGACCCACATGATGGGAGGCACAACTGCAACTCGGGGGAAGGTTCAGGCTCGCGGTTCTTCTATCCACTCCCAAGTCCTAAATTGTGTGTAAGTTTACACGTGTTAGTGTTGTCAATGTCTTACGTTTGAGAAGTGTTGAGCGTGCTTACCCCCAATGATAGAAATGATATTTTAAAATAAAATTTATTATTAATTTATACTTTTATTTAAGATATCATTTTATTATTCTCTTACCACAATTCACGTGGCATTTTCAGTAGTTCTCAAGAGTTTTTCCTTATATTTTGGATTGGTGTTACCGTAAAGCGCGACAATGTTCTGGGCTTGTACCAGTAACTCTTGTGCTGCCATTTACAGCCGCAGACCGCAGTAAATGGGTAATAAGCCACTGCACAGTCTCCTTTTTGGTTTGTCCGCCTCCAACCCTGTTCCTACACTGCTTATCGCTCCCTCTTTCATCAATGGCTGAAGCTACTCCTCCTCCTCCTCCTCCTCCTACTGCTGCTTCTGACAATTACCCAACTCTTGCCGAGGTATGCATTGCTCACACACCTACTCTTTTCCTTCTTTCTTTTTTCATTAATTTATTTTATAAACACAATTTTCAATTGGGCTTCGAAACATGCATGGATCAGCCACTGCGTCTGCCTTGTTTCATTATAGTGTTTGTTGATTTGTGGATCCCCTTCTCAATTTCCTTTCTTCCTGACAAGGGTTGAATTCGAATTGAGCGTTTGTTCAATGAACCAACAGTCTTGGAATCCTTCATCTCGGAGTTCGTTAGTTTCAGACTTTCGATTTGTACTCTAGTTGCTGTTTTGGAGCATTGTCTTTTGAATTTCCTTCTGATGTCTTCGTGAATATATATATATATATATATATATATATATATATATATATATATATATATATATCAAATTGAGAGAATAGACAATACTGCATCGGTATTATGAAATTTTTGCAACTTTTCCTTATGCTTAGTCCTTTTACTCGAAGACTTGATGGACAAGTCTTTCATCAATCATTATTGTGGATAAAATCGCCTCTATGCTTGCTTAGTCATGTCCGCTGCACCATGGGCATAGACGATGTGAAGTCAAACTACAGTCCAGGAATATTGGAATTCCCAACAGGCAGAATTCCTAAGTACGATGTGTTGCTAGCAGCTTCTATCTTTCCATTAGAGGGGTGATTTGGTGCCTGATGGTGTCCTTTTCCCCAAATTTCCTCGTGTGAAAGCCTGAAACAATACCGTTTATTGTCTTCCACACATTGATGATTGGTTTCTCTTGCTATATGACATGAGATAAATGTAGCGACTGGTTTGTTTTAACTTGCAGCAATATTATGTGAAGGAGAAAGAGGACAAAACAGATGTAGCTGCGAAATCTGAGGAGGGGAAAGAAACTGAAAACCCAAAGGAGGCTGCTTCTGAGGAAAATGCCGTTCAAAAAACTGTGGAAGAAACCCCTGCAGTTGCTAATGAAAGCAGTGAAGTCGCCCTTTCTGCTGAACAAAGTACTGATCCCTCAGATGATGCTTCTGAAGTGAGCAATGATGCAGCAACAGAGCAAAGCAGTGGGAATACTGAAGAAGAAAACGTTGGTGATCAAGATGAGGCAGAAAAAACCCCAGAAATTAAGGTTTTTTTTTTTAATTTTAAAAAAAAAAACTTAACTCAGTTCAAGCATTCTTCTAGAATAGCTATTTAATTGCATCATAAGCATGCTCCTTTTTCTGGTGTTCATATTTTGCTATTGATTTTCAGCTTGAGACTGCTCCAGCCGATTTTCGTTTTCCAACTACAAATCAAACAAGGCATTGCTTTACCCGATACATTGAATATCATCGGTGAGTCATACGATGCTTTTGTTTTTACTGATCTTCTTGTTCTCTCAATCTGAAGACATCATTATTTTAATCTTAACCTTGGAGATTCTTGTGTAGATGTGTAGCTGCAAAGGGAGAAGGTGCCCCAACATGTGAAAAGTTTGCAAAATATTATCGTTCTCTTTGCCCTGGTGAATGGGTAATGTATATTTTGACTTTCCAGTGCATATTGAATGTTATTGATTGGTGGCGCCCGAATATCTATTTGCTTATGGCCTTTCTGGACATTTGAAATGGAGTTACATATTTTATTTTGTTGATGATTAAATAATTGTTGTCGGTCAATTTAATCTTCTATGTTACAACTTTGCTTTCTTCGAGATGCTTTATTGGAGAGGGACTTCTTAATTTCATTTTGTGGTGAATTTTCCCTTATACGAATAGATGCATAATACTATGGACTTGCACAGTTTTATACTTTTAATTAATTTCTGGCTGCTCAGCACTTTCATCATCTTTAACATTTTAAAATTGTCTCCAGCCTGTCAACCCTTGTGGCTTGTCGACTGGATTCTATTTATTTTTTGAGATGTAGAAGTACCCTTATGTGATAAACTGTGCTTTAGTTACCTGACCAAGCAATTCCATATGATTCTCATCTTCTTGAAATAATTAGCACCTTTTTTATTCAAGCCATATTTGAGTGATTTGTGAAGCATTTTATTTGGTTTTATATCTTTAAACACTGAATTGGAGAACATTAATGTCTGAAATAATTCATGCAGGCAGTATTCACTATTCAGTAATCAGTGGTACCGTGTATAACTCTATGATGCTTATATTGAATTCTCCTGCTTGTGTGGTGACTGAGAACTAACCTTTTAAGATCTTTACCTTGTTTATAAAGTGGCCAAAAAGTTAGTTACATGGCTTAAGATTTCAACATCCTTATTACAGTTATGTCCTGTTGTTTTAAATGGATGCCTGATGAATATTTTCTCCTAAGCATTTGCCTTCAGATGAAATACTAAGATACAATGTTGATATTGTGTTGTGATTTTTCCTCAAAAGGCATGGCTTATATGTCACTGAAACTAACCTTTTTTTTTTTTTTAAATTTTAATCTTTCTGCTGCTAATATCTTAAAATTGCATTCATGAACTAACATATGTTCTTGTGCATTTTACTATGCACCAGATTGACAGATGGAATGAGCAAAGGGAAAACGGAACATTCCCGGGACCACTGTAGGCCGCGCATGTTTGAAATCATTGACCAAACCCCTTGCTCCTGTCACATTTACAATTGCTATTCTGCTCCCCATATAAAATTTCTGCTGAGAGATGAACTCTCAACCCTTTGGTGGATGTTCAGTGTTACTCACCCATTGAGTTAATAAGAAATTTTGGCGGTCTATTTGAGCTGCTTGAGTTTGAATACGGATGCTTCCATTGCTTATAGAGAAATGTTTCATGTCGTGTTTATTCTGTTGAAGCCTACCTGATTTGCATTCTCTTTATTAAATCGTGTATCACTGGGCTAATTGATCCCCATAGAGGGACATGTGATAATCCCGTTAGAGAGGTGTATGGTAAAATTTTCCCCGCCTTGATAAAGTAGATACAAAACCCAGGTGTTGAGCAAATTTTCTTCACCCTATGAGGGATTTAGATTTATCTTCAGGAAAAGTACCATAAAGTTAAAAAACGGAAATAGGCTGAAAGGAAGGATATCAGAATGCATTTTACCTACTTGTGACCTCTTGTCCTTAGCAAAATGACGGCAATTTCCGACAAATATAGGTGGAAAACACTTTAACAGCCGTCTCTTGCATACGTTTTACATTGCTTTGCCCTCAGTTGTGTATAGAAATTATATCTCATTGTTACTTTAAAACCAAGAGTAGAAGAAAGAGGTATGATTAGATCGTTTTGCTGAAAACATAACATCAGAGCGTGATCAGTGGCTGAAAATGATGACTGGATGCCAACTGAAAAGGTGCGAAGTGAAACTGTTTAATGTTGGAAGCCGCTGCTTGAATGTGCATTAATATATGCCAGAGGAGTTTGAAAAAAAAAATTAAAAAAAAAATAAAAATGTAAACATGAGATTCCACGCTGCACATTCCACCGCAGTCGAACCCAACCACCCAGCCACCATTTTTTTTTCTTTTTAACACAATTTTTTGGACCCTAATGCTAAATTACGGATAAGCAAAGAAAGAACCCAATTGACAAACAAGGGAACTAACTCAGTCGTTAATGATAACAAAATTCTGCTAAATTATGCGGGAAGTAGTCCAAAAGCTGCATGCAAAGTCTCTATTTTTATTTTTCTAACTTGTATAGATATACCAAAAGAAAAGTCTGAAAACAAGAAGCAAGAGTTTAAGATAAAATCCGGTTGGAGCTTCTGCCGCAGACACCGCATACGAGGGACGAAGACAGAGAGAGATGGGTTTACATGGTTGTCTGAACGGGACAACCTTACCAAGCCTTAAACTTGCTCCCACTCCCGCTTTCGCTTTCCCTTCTCACCATGGTAGATACTTCCAGAAACTTCCATTCCCGCGCCCCAACAAAGCTCTTTCCGCCTCCTCTGCCGCCGTCAAAACATCTCCCGCCACTTCCCCATCAACGGCCAAGGACGACCAGGGTCGTTCCCTTCTCTTCACTCTTTCTCTCTCAGTTCCGTTCTCACTTCTCAGCGACCAAACTGAATGAAATAAACCCTTTTGTTATTGGTGTTTTTGTAGGTGGGAAACCTCAATGGAAGGCCGCAATAGACTTCAAGTGGATAAAGGATAACAAGGAAGCCGTTGCTGCCAACATAAGGAACCGTAACTCTGATGCTGATTTGGAACTCGTGCTTCAACTTTATGACAAATTCTTTAATCTTCAGAAGGTTACCTATTTCTTCAATCTTTTACTCCTTTTTCATAATCGTTAATGTGTTATTTCCGATGTCTAATCCATAATTGTTGTTTGTTGAGGAATGGCTGTTATTTCTAAGCTTTTCTATGCTCAATTACATATAATAGAATAGAAGAAACATTAATGAAATGACATAAGAAGAAGAAAGAAGGACTTTTTGTTCTCAATGGCTTAGCTAATTGGTTTCCAGATAGCAGGAAGTTGAGAGGGTACGTGGAGAAAGAAATGCGGTAGCTAACAAGATGAAAGGAAAAATGGAACAATCTGAGCGTCAAAGGCTAATTGAGGAAGGTGCTTTTGGCACCCAACTAGCTTTGCCCTGGTTTTTAGGTGAATTCCTTAAGAGACTGTTGCATTTTGCATGCAGGAAAGAATTTGAAGGAAGCACTTACTGCTTTAGAAGAAGACCTGGTGAAGCTTAATGACGAGCTTCAACGGGAAGCACAACGTGTACCAAACATGACTCATCCAGATGTTCCAATAGGGGGAGAGGATTGTTCCACTACAAGGAAGCTGGTATTTCAGTTACTACAATTCCCTTCCTCTTTTCTTCTTGAGGAAAAGCGTTGCTGCATTGGTTGTAGGTCTTGTTCATGCATCATTTTCTTTTCCTCAGATATTAATGCATCTTGTGACTTTTTAGGTTGGCAGCCCTCTCAAATTTAGCTTTCCAGTCAAGGATCATCTTGAAATAGGAAAGGAACTTGATCTTTTTGATTTTGACGCAGCTGCAGAGGTATGCTATGATTAATTTAAGGCATTAAAACATCATTTATTTGAAACTTAGCCATTATTTATGTCATTTCAGAGTTGTAGGTTAGTAGTATATGCAACAGATGAAGGTGAAACATTGCATTGCGGATATGACTAGATGGGAATCTATCTACTTAGTACCCTTATTATTTTCTAGGAAATGCAGGCATGCTGTTACTATCTTACGTGAAAGTAGCCAGGGATGGTTTTTTTATATGATTTTAGCTTGGAGAAGTCTTAATTTCTATCACTAAATGCTTATGTCTATAACTGTTCTTGTGAATGATTATGGGAAGACCACATTTCAAGTGCTAACTAGATAGTAAATTGTAAACATTATGTTGACGTGAACTTCGGGTCTTGAAAAGAACACAGATATAATCGGCTTTTGGCTTCAGTTCTGTGTCAGATGCATCTAACATGCTACTTCACAGGTCAGCGGGTCAAAGTTCTACTACCTGAAAAATGAAGCAGTTTTGTTAGAGATGGCCCTTGTAAATTGGACACTCTCAGAAGTGACAAAGAAAGGCTTTACTCCATTAACAACCCCTGAAATTGTACGGTCCTCTGTTGTTGAAAAATGTGGGTTCCAACCTCGTGCAAACAATACACAGGTTTGCGTGTATTTCTTTGACATTTGTTTCTTACTCGCCAATTGCTATCAAACTATTATTTGGGCTTCATGATCATGGATATAAGATACACAGCTGATGACAAACGTGTCTTGGCAACCATTTTGACTGAGTCAGATAGTTTATCTGCTGGCAAAAGAGCATGTGTCTTCTATTCCTTCCATATTTATCGTGTTTTATATTTTGCTAGTCATAGGACCTACAAATTGGTTGGTCTTATAATGATAATCACAACAGGGTTCCAACCTTATTATGTAGCAAAGAATTACAACAATCATTGAATTTTTCTATTTTTCTGGTTGAGGTTCATAGCTTCTTTTGATGTTTCACGCCAAAATTGTACAGGTTTATTCCATTGATGATAGTGACCAATGCCTCATTGGCACTGCAGAGATTCCTGTTGGGGGCCTTCACATGGATTCTATACTTGATGACACATTGTTACCCTTAAAATATGTAGCATTTTCTCATTGCTTCCGTACTGAGGCAGGTGCTGCTGGCACTGCAACAAGGTAATTAATTATAGGGCTGATTTGGTCCTTTGATGTTCCTAGCTATTGATTTGGTCCCAAATTTTAAATCCTTAATAATATTCAACCCTATAATATATCAGGAAATTTGAACTATCCACATACTTGTGCTTTTGTTGCCTATGTTTGCTACATGGCAATGTTAACGTTTATAAATATTTGGTTCTTCTAAATTTTCTGATTATGATTAATACTGAGCAGGGGTCTTTATCGAGTTCACCAATTCAGCAAGGTTGAGATGTTTATTTTCTGCCGCCCAGAAGAGAGTGAATATTACCATGAAGAGCTTATTAAAATTGAAGAAGACATCTTCTCATCCCTAGGGTTACATTATAAGTGAGAGTTACTACTTAGTACTAAGTACATCCTTTCTGCATTTTCGACCATGGTTCCATTACAGTATTTACTATGATTGTGAGTTTTTCTGCAGAACTTTGGATATGGCCTCTGTAGATTTAGGTGCACCTGCTTATCGTAAATTTGACGTGGAGGCATGGATGCCTGGTTTAGAGCGGTTTGGTGAGGTACTGCAAAAATTCTCGCCCTTTCTATCTGAGAGACACAGCACACTTTTATGCCCCCTTGGGCTAAGATTACTGCTTTTTGAATGTTCATATTGGTAAATCATCTAAATACGGCCGCAATGGCTGCTTGCACTAAGGGGAGCTGCATTTTCTTTTGTTACTCGTTAACAATATACTAGCTATAGTGAAGCTTTAACCACACTTGTAAAAGAAACTTCATGCTATTCCCATTTGCAAAAATCGTGTGGCTTTTGATATGATGTGCTGAGCCTCCTTTCCTTCTCATGTATGATATCACGACAGATCTCAAGTGCATCAAATTGCACAGACTATCAGAGCCGCCGGTTGGGAATCCGGTATCGCCCAACGGAAGCACCGATCAATAGTGCAAAAAAATCTAAAGGCAATCTTGCTCCACCACAGTTTGTTCACACATTAAATGCAACAGCTTGTGCAGTTCCGCGGATGATTATATGTTTGCTTGAGAATTACCAGCAAGAAGATGGGTCTATCCTTATCCCTGAGCCCTTGAGGCCCTTCATGGGTGGCCGTAATGTTATCTCTACAAAACCATGATACAACGGATCACAACATTTGCATCCATTTGAAGGATTTTGCTGTTGCGGCTTTAGACTGTGGTGATAGACGAGTTCAAGCAATTTTATATATGGAAGTTGCAAAAATTAAGTGGTTAGTTTTACGGGTGATATGCATCAAACTCTAATTTAAAGATATCAGTTTGTTTTCTTAAGAAGTCAAGTATATTTTTGTTAATGTAGCCACAAATTTTATAACGCAATGTGCATATTGAAAATTTATCGATGACAAACATTAGTCCTAGTACGTTTTAACTTTTGCGTTAGTAAAATTTATATCTTGTTTTGACTTGCAAATATAAATGGACTCTAAAAAGTGAGTGGCCGCAGGATTGGAGTGCAGAAACCGTCTTTATAAATGGAAATCATTCATAGCATACCCTAATGATTGAGTTCCTAGCCGCAAGTGTTCCTCAACAAACGGTACCATGAAACATAAAGTTTTATATTGTTAACTAACCAATCGAATTTCTTTCCGACGAACGAATGAAATTGAAACAAAAAAAGGACGAAGCAGCAGTGTGGCACCAGCAGCCGTTTGTAGGGTAAGGAACCAAGGAAGAACAATTAACATTTGACACGCATAACATAAAATATGCTTCATATTTTGGGCGGGCCCACGGAATAAGGAAAATGCGGTATTATGCATTGTGTAAAATTATGAATGAAGGATCTACTTCTCTTTGAAAACTGCTTGTTACCAAAATGAATGAATGAATGAATGAATGAATGCTAGTATGCTACCTGTCTTCTTCCACAAGACCCATCAATATATTCTAGAACATCTAAATTTTGTATACCACATCCCTCATCTGGACCTTTTATTTATTTATTTATTTCTCTTTTTCTTTCACTTTTCGATATATACACTCTGCCACCCCGCCTAAAACGTGGGTTGAAGGACGATGCATGTGTCATCATTTCCTACAATATCTGATCTGCCTAACTAACAACGTGAGAGGCGTTTACAGTTGGTGATCCTGTCTGACACAGACAATCAGGTAAAGGATTTGCATAAAATGCTTCTTCTGACCGAAACCTGTCCAAGCCCTTTGTTCCAGAAATGGGCCCTTTTCTCTTCCTTAAGAAGCCTAGCCTGCCCAGCACATAACCCACAAAAAAAATAAATTTCAAGTAAATAAAGGTTTTCCTATTGATCAGCATATCATAATAATTATAAATTGAGAACAATGCCCCAAACACCTTCATCTCTCATGTACTAAAAAGTGATGACAATTCCCCAGACATTAGGCATCATCATCCATGCCAAGCTAATAATATTCCCACCTAGTACCTCCCCCTGGTGCAAGACTCTCACCTATGAATCTTGGGATCTAGTTTTTATCTTGTCAAAAGTTGGGATTAAATTCATTGAATGCCAAATCGAAAACCCTGGATGACTAAGAGCCTAAAGAGAGGAAATTTGTAAGGACTAACAATAATAATAACGGCATGTTGAAAAAAGATAGGGTCGTAAAAAAGGCAGAAATGGAAGAGTAAATTATAAAACCGTGTAAGGAACTTCAAGTTAGCTAACTGAAAGAACCATAAACATACACATGTCTAACAGAAATAAAATTACTTAACATATACATTAATGCTTCTTGAATCACATACCGTCTTTTGTGGAGATCAATAATTTTATTCGATAGATTTATCCCCTCGGTCATTGTTCCCTTTGCCAGTTTATCAAACAGACGAACAAGGGCTTTCCTGATTAAAAGAAGCAAGGATAACCAGAAGAGCATTGTAATGGATGAACTGGATGGGGTAATATTACAAAAATTTAAAAGATTAATAAAACTCGATCTGCTAAAGAAAAGAGACAACCATACCTGTCTGGGGATATCGACCTTCCACGCCCAAGAAAGCGACGATGACCTTCAACAGCCCTTGCCATGTTTCCAGGGTAAGAATGTACAAATACATCACTTTCAACCGATACAATATAGTCAAGAGCAGCCATTCGAGATGCATGATTAGAAAAGGGTTCAAGATCATCAATGGATGCCAACTTTTCCTGAAATTAACCATAGGTAGGTTAATCACAGTAGCACCTAAATGATTTAATTGAAACTAGAGCAGGAACAAAAGCAAAATGTCTCTAACCAAATGCAATTAAATAATGGGGGGCATTTTCTCCTCCTTTGTAGGATGGGTTTTCCATCTCCAAATATCTAACCCTATTAAACACTGCTTCCTTTGCAATTTTAAATGCATAGGGGAGTATGATGATACTATGGATGTGACAATATAAACCTTTTCTATCAAAACCTCAATTTTATTATAACTCAATATGGCAATATTAACAATTTACCGGTTAAGAATTTTAAGTCAATATTGAAGAGACTTTAAACAAACTAAGACCTCATTGAAATTCATTTATCAAAAGAAAAATCAGCTCAAAAAAAGCTTTGTCAAACTTCATCAACATACAGCAACAAAGTATTGCAACCCTTACCTTGCTCATTAACAAGGGATAGCGGGATCGCAGTTCAGTCATATGGGAGTCACCCCCATATATCTCCCCAGCAGCAATATATATTGGAGTATTTGACGGGTATCCAAGAGCAGTAAGAAAAATTCCAACTTCCTTTGGAGTTAAGGGGCAAAACCCTTTTGACCTCTCTTCTATGGGATCAATGTACTTTCTTTTCCAATATATAGTGTTCTCTCTACAAGTTTCATACGAGATAACAATTTTCAAACATCAAGAATCAGGAAAAGACCTGAGATTCATATAATCAATTTGAAGAATCCATACCTGATAATCCTTAGCTCTTCAGCCTCAGCTGTAGATAAATCATGTGTACACCCGCTAAATGCAAGCATATCCTTCTCGTAACGTAAATGTAACGCAATATAAGGACCAAATGATCTCATCCTCTCCACCAAAATCTGCAAGGAGCCCAAAAGTATTTTAAAGAAATACTTAAATAAATCAAAACCACCCTCAAGTAATGGACAGGGTAGAAGATGGCAAACAACGAAGCCAACAGGAGTTAACATCTACTTATATACTTTTCCCATTTGCTCAATGTGCGGAGAGAAACGGAGAGCTTCAAAACAAGCTCGGCAGCGAAGCTTCTGAATATCTGCGGGTAGTTTGTTATTTGCTAACCGAGAATCAGATTTGGAAGCTCGAATAACCTAAAGAGGTTGTCAATAATGGGATGATTAGGTAATATGTTAGAAAATAAGGTAAATAAATGAATAATAACATAGAACTGTATACGCCAACAGGTTTCAACCAGAACAAACATACTTTGTAATAATCCCACATGGAAGCAATCTCATTCTCGTAGTAATCCACACCAGACCAGCTTTTGAACTGCATGACCATTTTGTTTGCATTAACTAGTTTTTTGGGAAGCTTCTTTATGATTTTTACATCATTAGCTAGAGAATTAATGAACCACTCTTGATCAAAGATATCAGAAAAAATGCTGCAAAACAAACAAGACACTATAAAATCGAATTAACCAAAATCCAGAAAAGAGAGAGAACTTTAACTGAAAAAAAATTAAACTCAAACAGAATTTAAACAGTTACCTATTGTCCTGCCAAAATGATTTTTTATCAAGTTCTGGAATTACAAGAGTGGCATTTATGATACGAGCTACAGCTACCATATCACATATCTGCAGTAAAGGAAACAAATTTTCAGCATCTAAAAATACAGTCCAAAAATAATATCCAAAATTGACAAATATAGGTATTGTCAACAATCGGGCATTTTAGCCCTATTTTCTGTGTTTTCTTTTCTTCTTAGCAAATAACTCAAGGTGGAGAACTTCCTGAGATCTAAGAACAAACAAGTAAGCAGGATAAAAACTCAACATCGAATAGGTTGACATTAAAACAAAAATATTTCATATGAGAGCTAATTAAAGTGATAGAAATCAGACCCCAGTACGCATTTGGTTGAGCCCACCATTCGTATGAACTAAAAGGTAACCTCGTGACTTGGCAGGAGCTGAATAAACATTTAATACATCAGTTTGGTACCGAAAAGAGTCACACTTACAAATTGCGACATAAGTTTAGGTTTCTTACTCGTGTAATTAGGACTAGGCTTTGTACAGGGCAGAAACGCATGATTTGACGGAGGCTTCCACAGTTTCTCATAATCTGAATCCCGTCTTGAATCATTCAACTGTCAAAACGAAAGGAATCAAAACACTGAAGGTGCAAAATTGCTCTGCATAATTTATAATATGCACCAAGATACACAACACCCTCAGCATAACTGGGAAGCACTAAAACTAAAAACAAGTCATATGATTATACAACGATATGAGATCAATAAACATCAGCAGTGAACACTGAACAGAATCAAGAGAGACGCAGCAATAACAGCAAAATAAATTCCCCGCCACACCACCGAGTTGGCGGGAAACAGAATGAAAGTAACTAATGAATGTAAATACATGTTTGCAATTAGGATGGTTTTCCAACAATAAGAAACTCACTCAAACAAGCAAGTGGAATCTATAAGATTTACCCCTTTGCTTTCTAACAATGCATTCTTTTTATAATTTTCTTGTTATTGGGATCACTGCCTGTGTTGATTTTGTATCTTAATCACATTCTCAGCATCCAAACAGATCAGATCAAAAATTCATTTATAAGGAGCAATGAAAAGAAAACCTTGCAAGCAGCACGTGGAGCCTTGGATAAATTCGGCGGAGCCTGCTCTCGCGTCCAGCTTTGCGGATCATGAAACTGTCAAATTTTGAAATTGACCCAAAAAAGAAAAGAGAAAAACAAAATGGAATTTTGATCGCTAAGCCATTAAGGATCAACCCAAATACGAAACTTTCCAAAATGAATTCTGATAAAAATCCTACTAGAAAAGCATAAACCAAAGCGGACAACACTTTCTATATTGGTATGCACAGTTTAGTGGCAATCATCTTCAAGTCAACAAATCACTGAAAAATTGAAGCCTTTCAAAAAAGAAACCGCAAAATAGCGTCATTCTTAGCGCATAAAAAAAAAAAAAAAAAAAAACCAACGAACGAATAAATCAAAAATAGCATCTAGCACACAACAAATACGGTTACAGAGGATCACGGAAATTCCCAGAAAAATCTTAGAACCCCAAGTAACCATTAAGCCAAAACCAAAAAAGGTTTTTTTTGGGTTTGTTGTATACGAACAAATGAATGAAGAGGAGAGGAGGAAGAAGGAGGAGAGACAAACCGTGGGGAACTTGTCATTGAAGTAGCTGTGATGAGAGTGAGAGTGAGAGTGAGAGTGAGGGTGAGAAGAGGGAACGTGAACGTGGACAAGTAAGAGAGAAGTAACAGCTAAGGAGCATATGGTGGCAGCAAGGAACCTCCTCAGCATGCCCAATGGAACTGCCCTGCGCCTCTGCATTATTGCCATGCCTCTGCTTTCACCGGAGTTGTTGATGCCTTTTCTCTCTTCACTCAAACGACCATTACAATAACACATTTTTGAAATAATAATAATAATAAAGAATGAAACTGGGTGTACTAGATTAGATTCTGAGCAATAAACACTTGTATGTTTGTATGTATGTGTGTGTGAGAGAACCTCGGACTCTGGGGGTCGTTGCTAATGTCGTGCACTGAAAGGCCAGCAAGGTATTAAAAAAGCGGTGCTGCGTGGTATGTTTTCTGTTTCGTTTTGGCCCTTTTAAAATGTCGTGCACTCTCCCACCTCCCTCCTCGCTCGGCTTTTCGCACCACAACCTCTCTACTCACATCGCTTTTATTTTTACTTATTTTTTATTTTTATTATCAAATTATCACGCAATTCACTTCTTCTTCTTCTTCTTCTTCTTCTTCTTCTCTCAATACATCTTCACTTTAATTTACTGTATGAAAAACATGAAGGAACATTTATTGCTTTCTGCGTATATTATTATTTTAATTTATGGAGCGAATTACTATTGTATGTAGTATACAACTAAAGAATGAGTTTTATTTTTATAAGATTTTTTACTTCATTTTTTTGGCATTTCATACTATTAGTAATTCCATTTCATACCTTCTGATTGGAATCGTTTGGTTTGAAGATCTTGTGAGGGATCCACCCACTTTACCAACAGTTTTTTTTTTTTTTTTTCTCCACTCTCACTATTCTTTTCTGTTTTCTTCTACTAGATAAACTCGAATTTGAGATTACTGTTATCTTAATCCTTTTTTGATTTATACTTCTATCTTTGTCATTTTAATTTGGTATAGATGAAATTAAAGTGAGATGACAAATGAACATAATTGTAAATTACGAAGCGCGAATGAAGTGACTATATTATTTCCTCAGGAAAATAATAAGTACTTCGTTTTTTTTTTTGTTCAGTAGTTATAGTAAATTGATTAACTTCTCACCTTTTTTTTTTCTAGTAAGAGTGTTTGAAAAAACAAAATGGATACACTCTATCCCATAAGTTTATTTTTTATATGCTATTAGTTTAAAGTTTGATACACTATTAATTAATTATATATTATTATATATAAAATTTTTTAAATAAATATTATAATAATTAAATATTTTTAATGATATAACAAGTCATAAGTAAAAATGATATAAAAAATAATTCTTATCATAGCTATATCAAAAGTCATATAAAATGTAATATATAATTAGTTGATAATATAAAAAAAATTACATTAATAATATATTAAAATTAAAATCTTTTCCATCAGAAAAAAGTTTAAAATCTTTAATTTGTACACTTTATTAAGATCATAATCTATCTAACTTAGTCACTAGTGTAAATGTCCAAACGAGATTTAATTTTTAAAACTTGCATTAATCAATGAGTGATGATAAAATAGTATTAGATTTATGATAAAATCTACACACACACACACACACACACACACACACACACATATATATATATATATATATATATATATATATATATATATATATATATATATATATATATATATATATATATATATATATATGAGTTTAATTAGTATGCACTTACAGTATAAAATAGTTTTACACTGTCAACCAATAAAAATAGGAAAAAGTGATAAATTATGGTAGATCCCTTGTTATAATGGGTGATTATTTATGTGAGTCGGTACTTTTAACTATTTCTATTGATAGACAATGTAAGTACATTTAAATTTAATTTTATATATATATATATAAGGTTTACTATAAATCGGAGACTATAATATGTTACTCTTAATCAATAGGCCAGAAATGTAAGTAAATGGAGAGTTTTACTTTTGTTTGATTATTCAATGAATATCTTGAACACTTTTAGAATAGCAATGGTTCCTAATACAACCCCAATTAGATAGTTAGGGAATAATTAATTAGTTAGATAATATTCTCACACTAATTGGGTATAAATGGAGAATAATGTCACGTGTAATATCATAGTTAAAAGTTAAATAAAACATTGAATAGTTTTGGATTTTTTTTCCTTGTTTTGAAGAGGGAGATTTTAACATTTGGTGCTCTTATTGAGAGCATTTTTTTAGCAATTTTGAGGCTAAGGTTGGTTTGAAAGGAAGGATAACTAATACAATCCCAATTAATTAGTTAGGGAATAATTATTAAATTAGAGAATATTCTCATATTAGTGAATACAAATAAAAAATAATATCATATGTAATATCGTAATTGAAAGTTGAATAGAGAATTTAGTAGTTTTTGAACTCTTTCTCTCTTACTCGAACAGAGATGCTCTAATAGTCCCATTAATTTAGAATTGACGTGCGCTACAAAATTAGAGCAAATCTAATGGTGCAAATTGCCATCCCATTTTTTTTGTTGAT
This sequence comes from Pterocarpus macrocarpus, assembly GCA_031439585.1. NCBI lineage: Eukaryota > Viridiplantae > Streptophyta > Magnoliopsida > Fabales > Fabaceae > Pterocarpus > Pterocarpus macrocarpus. Next base: position 12,265,875 of record CM062519.1, read on the forward strand.
AAGGCCTCAAGTGGAATTAGATTTGTCCCTAGCTATTGGAGTATCAATAGCACATGGGTCACATCCCTCTAAACTAAGACTAGTCCCAGTTTATGACACACCAATAGGAGAAAGACAGGTGATTTGGCAGCAACTTTTTGAACCTGCACTTTTTTCTTAAATTATTGAAGCTGCAATTTTTTTAATTTAAAATTTATTTAGGATGAAAGTTAACTTCTTTTATTGAAAAGAAGACTCTCAATTTTATCCCATTTTCATGGAGATGCTTTTGGAACAAGCTAATCATCAGCAAGAACAAGAAGACATACACTAAACTTTGTTATTTCAAGGAAACACTACGTATTTTAATGGTGCGGAAGATATATATAGGATCAACCCCTTCTTTGTAAGTAAGTTTTAAAAAATTATTCACCAGATGACATAGAAACATACACACACGCTTCACACGCAACAGACATGGAATGAGTTGGAGTGAATGCATACGATAGTGACTATTACTACACCGGATGCCATGTCATTGTGATTGTTGTCCAAGAAACAAAATGTGACTGATAGAAAGCCTTAAACCAAAAAGTAAAAATAAAAAAAGAACCATCCAAGCTGTGAATGTGGTAACTGGTAAGGAATGTTATGCTTGCAGAAAAGACAAAAATTTCAAGTACCCACTTTGGATTTACATGCTTATTATCTTCTAAAAGTAATCTTAAATAGCTGCGAAAAAAAGAAGGCAAAACTGTAATAAAATATAAAAATATACAATTAAATAAAATAAAGATTTAATATTTGAATATACTGATAATATAAAAAATATTTATATTATCATTTAACAATATATTGCCATATCAATAAAGTTGGTTAATTTTTATATTTTTTATTTAAATGGTTATGCAAATAAAATGATTTAATTGGATGATAATATACAAAATTTTGATATTATTAGTGTATTAAAATTAAACTCATAAAATAATAAGAAAATTTTCTCTCGTGAAAAAAAAAATAAACAAACATATTACATCTGTTTTTATTTTTTATTTTTCAAAAAAAACTGATAAGGTTTCTGGTTCTGTAATACTGTTGTATCTTCTAGTACTCGAAAAAGCCAAGGAAGCCCATCCAATTTCCCGAGAGCCTTCATCCTCTTTCTTTGTCCTTCAGCTTTGTCTCCTTACAGTTTGCACAAGAGAAGGCCCTGCCAATCCCAGTGAGCCAGTCCCATGTCATGATTTGAAGCGAAATCCTTAGATAGAGTAAAATTACATGAACTAAATTGGTTTCGCTTTGTTCAACTTGCAATCATTATGACAAAACCCGGATTAAAATTACACATAATTTAGAAAAATTCAGGCTAATTAATTCCGATTGCTAGAAAAAGTACATGAAAAGTATAATTGAAGTAACTGAAGGCATCTTTGTGTCTGCATTCTAGGGCTCGTAGAAGACAAGACAATCATCTTTGTATTTTACAGGATATTCTGAATATTTTATTTCTGGTTTTTTTGTGTTTTTTTTTTTTTTTGGAAAGGAATAGTTTGTTTAGATCTACATTTTGGGGGTTAGAATTAATTTTGATCTCCTAAAATTAATTTTATCAATTTTTTATATTGTTTGATTTACAGAAATTAAAATTAATTCTTATTTTTAGAATTAATTTTTAAAAAAGTAAACAAAAATTATTTTATGTCAAAATTATTTTTAAAAAAATTTATTTTATCTTAAAATCAATTTCAATCAAATTAATTCTATTTAAAATTAATTTTACAAAAATAAAATTAAACAAGCTAGAAGCTGTTGTAATGGAATGGATGGATAACTTTTGTTTTTATTTTTAAAGATGTCTTCATGTTAATTTGTTGTGGTTTGGAAGAATCTAGATGGCGTGATGAATTTAGAAATTTATATTGGACATCAGAATTGCCACTTGCAAAGCTTGCTTTTGCCAGAAAATGTGAACTTTTGAGATGAGAATTGAAATTAGAGCCACACCTGCTATTTTGCATCATGATGACGTTAAGACTAGGGAAATGACAAGTTAATAAAATAGAGTAATTTCTATCATTAGGTGCGACTAAGTTGCAAAATCTTTTTATTATGTACATGGAATTTGGAATTTAATTATGCGGATTGTTATTGCTTCTTATTTTATTAAGGAATTATTGTATGTTTAATAGGGGCGTAATTAATGGATCGTCTTATATATATATGGTGCTGAGGGGATGCAAAGGCTCTGTCGAGCAACCATTCGAAACATATAACTTTAAATATCAACGAATAAAATTCTTTTAAATTTATTACAAATTATGATAAAAATTTTAGGAAAATATTGAATGATAGGAGGGCGAGTAGGAGAATGTTTTAGAAGGTCGTATTATAACTCTTCTTAAAAGATGTATTTATTATTTAAAAGTAATTGATTATAGTCAAAGTGGATTATGACTCTAAATGAGATTTATATTTAATATTAGGGATTTGAATCTTAAAATTATTATTTTGAAAATAGATTTACTTAACTGTCAATATCAGTCCAAAGTTATGTGAACAATTCTTAAGAACAAAAATAAAATAGGCATTAATTACACTACAAAAGTGTGTAACTTTTTTCTTTAATTAATTTTGTTACATATTCAATAGTATATGACTAGGAAAAATTCATTTTCTAAAAACAAGTAAGAATTTGTAAAGAAATAATTACAAGAAAAGTGAATAGATCATATGTTAAATATAAAACAATAAGAGCAACATGAAGAAGGTAGATAGATGAGCTTATCAATTGTATGCTTTTAAAAAATAAATGGTAAAAGGACGTATTTGTGTTTGATATTTTTCATGAATTAGAATAAAATAACATTAATGATGTAAAAATATTTCTTTAATGATTTTTAAATAATTTTAAAAAATTGTTACATTAAGTCATATGTATGATCATTATACTTCCATAAAACATCCTAACATAGATAGGGTTAGACATGTTTTATTGTGGCTTTTAATGCCCATGGTACTTGAATCCGTTAAACAAACTTTCACCCGGTCAAATTTACTCTATGACCCGTCGAACTCCCTTAACCTTGGCGTGGGTTTTTTTTTTTTTTTTTTTCCATTTTATCTTATTTTATATATTTTTTTTTCATTCCATCTATTACTCAACTTTCTTATCTATAAGTATAATCTTAAAGATATATTCATCTTTGAATTAAAAAGGTATATTACAATTATAATATAGATACTATGAAATAAATATATTTTTATTTTCCTCACATAAAAAATATTTTTATTTTTCACATTGAAAGTAAATTCAATTTAACAGAACTTTTACCTCTGTAATCATCACTAGTTACTAGTATTCAAAAGGATCACTCATGAACTTGGTAGTTCCAACTTCGTTGTCCCCTGAAGGGCGCTGGTTCTCCAAATTCGTAACGCGACATGCATGATGTTTAGTTTTTGAAAAATCTTAATTTATAATTTAGGTAAAATTTTGTCTTATATAACTGTCATTGAAATCATAATTTTAAAATTTAAAAACTAAAATTACATTTTAAAAAAAAAACCTACAACAAAACACATAAATTATGTTATGTCAACTGCTCTATCCCGCAATAAAACGTAGTTGCTATATTAAAATAAATAAATAAAACATAGTTGCAGAAGAGAATCATATCTCACGAGGATGACCCAGGAAAAATGTACGTGCTTGTAGAGCTTGGGAGATGCAATATATAGTTACAATAAAGTTAAAGAATTATATCCAAAAAAAAAAATGTAAAAGAATGTGTGTAGAACCCAGTTCGCCCCCACCAAAAAAAAAAAAAAAAAAAAAAAACCAAAAACAAAAAAGTGTGTAGAACGTGACTGTGACTCTTCTCCATCGTCCTTCCACGTGATTGCAGCATTTTTTCTTTTTCTTTGCCCATAGTATTTTTGTAAATATCTTTCTCATTTCTCGGCATATGAAGTTCGTATAAAAAATTGCTATTATATGGTTCAAATCGAACTTGTGTATTCTTGTGTGTTTTCCACTGGTTCTTTTTCTAGACTATAAAGTATTTTGGGTAAATTGCATTTATCCTTCTTAAAGTTTTATTATATTGCAAATACTTCCAAATGTTTATAAATATTGCATTTCCTCTCACTACTCATAGACTTCGGATTCCAGCTTCTAATTTTATTATAGTATGATTGTTTTCCATTCCACAATATTAAAAATGAAATTAGAATTCGAAATTCTGAAAGCATGCACTTACTCTATAACCTACCAAACACCCTGAAGCGTCACTTCTGCCTTATACTTTTTGAGTTATAAGTTTTGAATTAGTTTATGTGGAGAGTGAAATAGAGTGTAATATTTATAAAAATTTAAGAATATATGTAATATCATAAAATCTTAAAGAATATGTGCAAATAACTCAAATATTTTTATAAATTCAATTTATTTGAATTATTTATCAAATCAAGTTTTATTTAATTACAAGAATATAAAAATTATACGATCTTCTTATAAAAATTCTTATTCAAATTTAAACTTACATAATTTTTCTAATGAATCAGTTTACTTATCAGACCAAGTAACTCTTTCTAACTAATGTTTCCTTTTTATAATGTCACTTTTGGATGTGTCCCACAGGTAAGGTGTCACATTACGGAGGCTACAAGAAATACACGTGTCATTCATTTTTGGTGAGACAATGATTTGGGGAGAGAATCTTATCATTCGTCACGTTCTTTTATATTAATATTTAATAATATATAATTATATATTTTATGGGGTTGATTATTCAAAAAATTACTATAATTGGACCGGCCCATTATTTATTATTGAGCGACCAGACTTACGGAGTTTTATTAAGCCAAAATCCATCAAAGTAAAGCAAGTTCAAAAGTCAAAAGTACTTAACGAACTTTTATTACAAGAGAGCGTTAAATCATCGTATTAAGCAATTATAGTCAGCCAACTTTTATTAAGTCGTTTAATTTTAAGAGTTTAATTGGTATGTATTGATATATTTTACATTATCAATTAATAAATATAGAAAAAAATAAAAAATTATGATAAGTTCCTTATTATAATAAGTAATTATTTATGTGAGTTGACACTTTCTATTATTTCTATTGACTGATAATATAAAATTATTTTATACTATCAATATATTTAAATTAAATTCTAATTTTAATAGACCACTTATTTTAATTTGATAATTATGATGAGACAATCTCTGTAAAAACTCTTCTCCAATATTTAATTTGTTCAAATAATTTAATATTTATTATTTTAAGAAAAATCTAAGTTTGAGTTTTTATAAATAATAAAATAAAAATTAATACCAAAAGAGATTTATCTTATCTAACTAACATAGCTCAAATCAAATTAGTTTAATCTACATATTAAAACTTTGGACAAAAGAAAACACGCACATGCACACGCACACTTCCTCACCTTCCTTCTATGAATAGGAAAAAAATATTAAAAAAATAGATAAATCACATTGACTTTTTTTTAAAGTTAAGTGATATTTTATGTGTTATTTTTTTATTTTTAAAAATATATACTGACTTTTTCTAAGATATAAGTAATTTTACACGTAACATTTTTATATCTTGTAAAATATAATAGTAAATATTCTTATAAATGTAACACTAATCTCTCTTAAAAGAAGGTTAATATAGGTATAAAAAATATAACTTGTAAAATATGATATTAAACACTTTTATAAATATAAAACTGACTTCTTATAAAAGGAGGTTAATATAGGCATAAAAAATTGAAGGATGCTATATATAAAATTACCTAATCTCAAAAAAGGTCAACATAATTTATTCTAAAAAAATTGATATCTAGTACTTTTTAAAATATGAAATTGAAAATAAGGATCATTACCAAATCTTAAAATGTTGCAATTTACACTTTCGAAAATATTAAACTGACTAAATAAATATATCAAACAAGATATGTGGGATTCCAAAATCAAAATTATACAAGTCATCGAACCTTTAGCTAATGGTAATGGTAATCCTATTAATAACAATGCAGCTTCCTCCTCAATTCGAGTTTGAACACCAAACAACATTATTAATAACAAAAGCTTGATGATGCTAAGGAGACCCTTTTTTTTTTTTTTTCGAGTGAAATGCTAAGGAGACTTGGTAGTAGGTATATATGACATGTACCAAAGAAAACCGTTGTCATTTTCTCTGGATTTTGGGCTGGACCTGGAATCATTGCATCGGCAATTTAAGTGGCAAAGACAAAGGGTTAGTATTTAGGTCGAGAATGAATAATGAGAAGCCGCTAATAAGCGATCAGCACGTCTTTCAATTTGGAAGAATGTAAACGTAATGCGCACGATAAGAAGATGGGGGCACAAGCAACCACTAATGAAGCCCTTTAATATATCATTGTGCCCGTGGAAAAGTATAATATTTGTCGCACATCGACTACTACACCAACGTACGGTTTCGTGTGCTTTAAAACTCCTGCTAATCATCACGGCAAATTGGAAATTGATGATGATAGTAACAATTGTGACCTTCCACAGCGACGAGCTATTTTATTTTCCATTGTCTTACTTTGTTAAGCCACTTTCTTTTGGTTAAATTGAGATGCAATTAGATCGGCAAGAATTTAAGCGTATTTCAGTTTGTAATTATAAACTCTAATCTATGTGAGTATATTATAGGGGTTTGGATTTTACTGCAGTATTTAACCTTAGAAAAATGCCATCGAACGCTCAAATGTATTAAAATTTAATTTTGTAAATTAGGGTATATGTTAAGGATTTAAAATTATATTTATAAAAATACTAAATACTATTTATATTCTTAAAATATTAAGCATTTTTACTATTTATTGAAGAATTTTTATGTTTATTTGATTAACTTATATTTTTAAAGCATCCATTAACAAAACTCAAAAAAGTAATCCAAAAAATGTAGAGATAGTTTACTACTGGTAGCCCAAAAATGGTGAGTCAATTTAATGTTTATTTACTTCTCCAATTACAGTCCTGTCACCGCGTGCTTTATTGAAGTAAGGAAGGAAGGGATACGCTTGCGATCATATCAAATGCCTTTGTCATTTATAAGGTAGAGCAAGTTCGTTTGGTTTAATTTTTGAAAAATTTTTTTTTTTAAATAAATATTTTTTAGAAAAATTATTTTTAAAAGAATAATTTTTATTTAATTTAAATATATTAAAAATAAATTTAAAAAAATAAATTTTATTTAAATAAAATAAAATAAAATTATTTTTTATTATTAATATAAGAATAATAATAAAATTTTTTTTAAAAGATCTTTTTTAAAAATAAAAAATAATTTTAAAAATATTTCTTTCAAAAAATTTTTTAAAATTTTAAAACATCTTTTAAAAATTAAGAAATTAAATTAAATATTATTATTTATTATATAAAATTATTTTCCTTCCCATATAAAGTTTTTTGGAGGATGCAAATTACAACCCAAACGAGCTCTAAGTAAATGACATCTCGAACTTGAACAAGTTCTGAAAATCATAACTGTTAGTGATTTGACCAAGCTAAGCACCTAATTGTTCGTTCCTTCCATTGTGACACGTGAGGTTTGATTGAGTACATGTTAGTTTTAGGAATATGTTGTCACTAGAATTAAAGAATTGTTAGTACATTACAGTTACTGATGAGGTTTAGACAGTGTTTATAAGTATTTGAGTAATTTTTTTTTTAAATTGAGTTAAATTTACTTAATTTTAAAATAGGGTTTGTTTGGATGAATTTTTTAAAAGAGATTTTTTTAAATTTTTTTAAAAGATCTATTCAAAAAGTAAAAATTATTTTATATTTGAATGTAAAATTAATTTATATTTAGATGTAATATTAAAAGATCTTTTTTTATCTTTAAATTTTTTTTATGTTATAAAAAATATTTTTTTTAAAAGATAAAAATTGTAACTTCTCAAAAAAATATTCTTGTACTTTTTTTAGTGATTCTATTTTTACTAGAAAATTTTACTCAAACATACAAAAAAAACACCAAAAGTACTTTTTATTAAAAAAAATATCTTCTTTTTAATCAAAATAATGGCACCCAAATAAACACATAGTATCAGAGTCTATCTTATACTTTATATTGAGCCACATGCAGGTGTTAAATCCTATAAACTTCACATTCCAAATATTCATTTCTAGACATGAGGAGTGTGTGTTAGAATCACATCAACTTGAGATAAAGTTTAAATAACTTTTATAAATGTTTAGATAACCCTCTTTCTATTAACTAGTTTTTGGGGTTGAGTTAAACTCACACAATCTTAAGAAGAATTAAATTAAACAATGTTTGAGAATTTTGTATAGAGCAAAAAAAAATTTTTTTTGAGTAGTAAAGAGGATTTATGATTAAATAATTTATTAGTAGAAAATACTAAACATTTTAAAAATGCTCTAAAAGTAATTGTTAACAGCACCCCACCAAACTTGATATATTTTTTGGATTTATTTTTTAAGCTCGCATAACATATGTAGTAAATTAAAGGGCAAATTACACTCACCTCTTCTGATATTTGCTAAAATACACCCAAACTCTCCTCTATTTTTAAAATTTGTTGTGCAAATCTCTAAGTTTTCAAATTTTCACACCGGCCTCCCCTACTAATATTGCTCCGTTAGTGAAATTAATGGAAATATTGTCATGTGCAATGCACATGATTTTTAATGGCATTGTTGTAATATTTTAAGCATTAATAAACATACTACATTATTTTCTAAACCTCCCTACTAATGTTGCTCCGTTAGTGAAATTAAAGAAAATGTTGTCATATGCGATACACATGATATTTAATGGCATTGTTGTAATATTTTAAGCATTAATAAACATACTACATTATTCTTAAAAAAAATATATAGGCTATCTAATATTTTCTTTCAGTTATAAATTAATGGTTAGGATAGCATATTAGTCTCTATATTCTTATTTATTTAAGATTTTAATTTATATATTTTTCATTTTTTTATAGTTTATTAACTTAAATATTTCAATCTCATACAGAATAATATTTTAATAATTTAAAATTGTAAGAATTAATGTTTAATAAAAATGGAGATTAACATTTTCTATAACTAAAAATTTTAAAAAATGAAAGTTAAACTTATAAAAATTAAGAATTATTATTTTATCTAAGAGATTAATTTATATGTATTGATAATGTAAAATAACTTTCCACTATTTGCCAATTAAAATTCAATACTTTGCCAAAAGAATGAATAACTACCCATTAGAATAACTAGCCATTCTTTTGGCAAAGCATTGAATTTCTATTGATAAATAATATAAAATTATTTTTTGTTGGTAGTGCATATAAATTAAAAAAATTATTTTTTATACAGCATCAATGTTAAATATATATTACATTATGAATTTTTAAGAATAAGTTAATAATGTTTAAAATATTACAACAATACCATTAAAAATTATGTGCATCGGACATGACAATATTTCCATTGATTTCGCTAACGGAGCAACATTAGCAAGGGAGGCCGGTGTAGAAATTTGAAAACTCATGGAACTACACAACAAATTTCAAAAATAGAGGGGAGTCAGGGTGAATTTTCGCAAACCTCATAAAAAATAAGTGTAATTTGCCCTAAATTAAATAAGCAAGGCTCTACCAGAAGGGGAAAAAAATGAAAAAAGAGCAAGGGCTAGCGAGGAATCAAATTAGTGGTTTAAAATTAGACCCGCGGCTAAAACCGTGGCAATTAGCAAAATGGAACCACGGTAATTAGGGTGTAACTGTGAAGATATTCTATCAATTATCAAATGATCAAAAAACATTAAACCGATAAGAACTGATGAAAATATGCCAAGGATATTGACTTATGTAGTTGAGTTTCCGCTTGTGTATTTAAGATCTACTAATAAAATTAGTATTAACGTGTAATTCTGCTGCAAATTTTTACCGATATTGATAGTTTGCCTTATTTTTAAAATGGAGAATGCCTCTACTCATTTAACACTTGTGCATATAAAAAAATCAAAGAAAAATGTGAAAGTTTGAGATATGCCTTTAGGGTTGTTTCCTGCTGTTTGGTTCCTTGGAGGATTTGGTTAAGCCAACTCAAATGTGTGTGAAGCGTGAACCACGTATGTGTGCTAGCTGCAACCAGCCAAGGGAAAGGGACCATATATGCATGCATCTTCTTATTTCTGAAGTGACAATCCCAAACGTTACATTGCATGCACCTATAATTTAATTAGGTTTAAATATATTTTTATCCTCGAAAACATTACGAATTTTGATTTTAATCTCTATAAAAAACAAATTTTGATTTAGATTCAAATATTTCCAAAAATATTTGGTTATCCCTACCATTATCTTGTTTAATTTTTAATCTTTGTATCAAAGTAATATGTTTGTTTTAAGTTCCTAAAAAATTGTGATAATTTGGTTTAAATCCTTTAGAATATTAGTTTAAGGTTCCTCAAACCAAATTATTATAATTTTTTAGGAACTAAGATCAAATATTTTTGGAAATGTTTGAATCTACATCAAAACAAAATTTTTATTTGGACCAAAGTCAAATATTTTTTAAAATGTTTGGATATAAACCAATTTTTTTTTGGCAAAAATAATAGATTTGTCCTATAACTTATTTTGTATTTTCAAATTTGCCCTTTAAAATTATAAATATTTCAAATTTGCCCTCTAATTTTAAAAAATTGAACATGTTTATCCTCTTCATAAATGACATTACTTACATTGATGAAAAAATTTTATTTGACATCTAAGTTAGCAAAAATAATATATATGGTATCTTATATGATAAATTATATTTTTAAATTTAATTTCTAATGAAACAGATAACATTTGTAAAAAAGTTGCAAAGATGACAAATGCGTTTGCTTTTTAAAAGTTAGAGGATGAATTTGAAATGTTTATTATTTAAAGGAAAAATTTGAAATATTTATTACTTAGAGAACGAATTTGAGAACAGAAAATAAGTTAAGGAATGAATCAATTATTTTTGCCAATTTTTTTTAGGGATCAAAATCAAAATTTACAATATTTACAAAGATCAAAAATATATTTAAGTCTATTATTGGTGATATGTGTGAAAATTAATAAATTTATTATTTTATAATTGAATATTTACATTTTTTTGTATGTGGTAGATAATTTTCATGACAAAAATATTGATATTTATAGAGATACCGAAAAGACCAAAATAATATTTTTGTTACATTTATTAGATTATTAACTTTGCATATAATATAATTAAACTAAATTGTACGAGCTATTAAAAAATGATAAGAAATCAATTTTGGGAGTTGTTAAGTCCCAACTTAAAAATTTGAAGTATATGTTTTAATAAAATGAATTTCAAATATGAATCTATAACTCTTTTACTTTTAAATTTATATTTTATTCAATAAGAATTTCTATCTTGATTCCTCGCTATGAATCTATTGTTTTTTTTTCTTACTTTGAAATTATATTTTGTTAATAAGAATTCTCTCTTCCTTCCTCATGAACTTTGAAAAGGATTAACTAATTATTAACTTTGAAATTATTATAATTTTTATTATGCGATATTCAAGTTAATTTTGTTTTTTATAAATCATTATATATTGCTCTTATTTAAATTTTGAATCATAAACTATATGATCTTCATAAACGTTATAGATTTACGTTAAAATTTTACTTTAAATTTTGCAAAAAAGAAACCATAGTTTCATTTAGTCATTCTGAAATTAAAATTTTTATCTTTTTAGTTATTTGATTTTAAATATTTTTATTTTAAAATAAGTTAACAACTATTATTTAAATTAATGGCTTAAATATATTTTTGATCCTTGAAAATATTGCAAATTCTGGTTTTTATCCCTATAAAAAAAATAAATTTTGGTTTAAATCCAAATATTTCTAAAAATATTTTGTTTAAGTCCATACCATTATCTTGTTTGATTTTTGATCCCTGTATCAAAGTAATATGTTTGTTTTAAGTCTCTAAAAAATTATGATAATTTGGTTTAAATCCTTTAAAATATTATTTTAAGCTTTTTGAAATAAAATTATCATAATTTTTCAAGGACTAAAACTAAATATTTTTTAAAATATTTGGATCTATATCAAAATAAAATTTTTATTTGAAACAAAGCCAAATATTTTTGAAAATATTTGGACCTAAACCAAAATTTTTTTTTATAAAAATCAAAACCAAAATTCATAATATTTATAAGAACCAAAAATATATTTTAGTCATGTAATTATATAAAAAGAAGCAGGCTATGGTATGGGACACTTGTCTTGGTGTAATTACTTATTACCAGAAAAAACTTGGGACAGTGTCAAATGAGTTAAACCCTAGGCGCACAAGCATGCATCCTTTAAAAAACGTTTATAGATGAAAGACAACACTCATGAGGGTCATATAAAGGAAGGACACATAAGTGACCAAAAACCAAAAATATTGTCATCACACCTAATTAAATTTTAAATAGTTAAACCTATGTCAATTAAACTACAAGAACACTTACCAAAAAACTCCTTGGCGTCTCAGCGTCTTAGCTTAACTTTCATTTTGCCTTCGTGGACCTCACTGGTACTGGGTACCTACAAAAAGATCTCACAAAGTCTTAAGCCATAAATGAGGCCCAAAGTCCGAAAGGGAAACTTCAACAAATCAGGCAGCCCAAAACTTTCTGTCCGTTCACTCGTCGCCGGCCCATGACCCAAGGCTTCTTTTTATTTTTTGGTGGTTTTTTACTTGATTTCCTCCCACCCAACTTTTTGACCACATGGTAGGAGAAATATCCTAGAAGGAATGTAGTATCATGCTTTTTAGCAGAAGAAAAATGCTAATTTGTACTCATTTTGAGCTCATTTTAGACTCCTAATAAAAGAAAAAAATATAAAATAATAAGTGTTGACAAGATAAAAAATGATTGATCAATTATCTTGTGTCTTTTTTCCCCCCACCCCCTCATTGTGATCCCAAAATAAATACATATGATATTATTCTTAGTAGAAAATCTTGAAAGAAAGAATAAGCGAATACATAAAATAATCATAAACCAAAAAAAAAAAAAACAACCAATTTCTTTAGTTATGATCTTGGAATAACTAAGGCTTAGTTTGGTGGTGCTTTACTTATAAAAAGCATAAGTTATTTTTTTTTTATTTGGTAAACAAAAAAAGTAGGGAGCTTTTATTACTAGCTTTTAAAAGTCAGGAGATGTTTTTAAAAGCCCTCATGAGGTACTTTTTAGAGTTGACTTATGTTTTCTAAAATTTAAAAGACTGATATAATTTTATTTTCTTTAATAATAGTGAAAGTAAAAAACTTCTCTTATTAATATTATATCCATTATAGTCATTTTAAATTTTAAGAGCAACTTTATCAAATATTACTCTTATGACTTCTACTTATCAAAAATAATTTTTACATTATTTTACCTAACAATACTATTATAATGTTTCAAGAACAGTTTTAGAGAGTTCAAAGAGCTTAACAACTCTAAAAAAGCTATAACAATTTCAAATTAAGCCTAAGAAAAATAATACACAAGCGTGCTTTCTCTCCAATTAGAAAAACAAAAATGCATTTCTACTATGAATAAAAAGAATATAAATTTTCAATAATCACCTTTCATAATAAAGTGCTCTAAAAATATTTGATCTAACTTAAATGTTTGTTAAATAATTAGTGAGATGTCAACCGAAAAATAATAATTAGCGAGATGAAACAATAAAAGTAAAAATATAAATTATAATATACATTTTTCTAAAAATAAATAAACTTTCCCCCTCCATTTTCTTTGTGTCACATTATCGTCATAATTTTTCATTTTAGTTGCTTTTTGCGCACACATGTTCCACTATTTAGTGCCATCAAAGGTAAGGAAAAGGAAGATGGTTTCATTGATCTTTGTCTATATGATGTTTTATTTTCTCTAGTCAAACAATTATTCATTTATCTTAACATTAGAGATACAATTACTTAAGAAGGTGAGGATATGGCTTAGAGTATTGAACCCCCCAACCTCATCCTACAGTCTTAAAGACACGGAGCATTGCCAATAAAGAGTATAAATGACTGTTGCCTGTATATTTTTTCTGTTCATTTCGTAGTATGTGTTCTAATTTGAAATATTTATATATTTCACATGTCAATACCATGGTCTTTAGAGTGGAGGAACAGAAATTTCCATTATCTTCTTAATTGAATATTAACGGATTCGAATTCCTAACCTCCTTTAGAGTAGAAAAGAAAATTCATACAAGACAAGCGAATACTTCTACTACTCAGAGTCAGAAGACATTTCAATGAGTGAACCTGGACAATCTTAAAGAAGCAAAATTGAAATAAGTATTTGTTAACTCTCTATTTTATTTTATTCATTGTTGTGGTAGCCAAGCATTTTAGCAAAGGAGCTCCTCGTGGCCTTAATTTATAACAAAACTGTAAAAGGTGGCAAACATGATGTATGCGAAATTTAAGTGATACCTTCAGTTTCTGCTTTCTAAATTTTTAGCTAAAGAAGCATAAATACATTGAAAATAACTAGTTAACCTGGAAATTTAAACCATTGTTGGAAACTAAAACAAGCATTTCGGCGAAGGAAATTAAAATATATATATAATAAAAAATGCAACTACTAGAGTGTAAAATTTTTTCTCTGAAATCCAAGATATATGATGTGGAATCAGTAGTTTGCGGACCAAATATAACAAGAATCAGCTGAAAGCGCAAAGAAATAAAAGAAGGTGACAATTTACCATCGGCAATATATTTAATTGGTGACCGTAGCCGTAGGTAGACTGGTAGGTCTTAGCAAAATCCAAGATGAATAATGCAACCTCTCAACAAAACGATTCCCGCGATACCTTTCAATACATTGCATGCATGTATACACTAGTAATACTTTATTTTTATTTCAGAAATGGAATATTAATTTTTCGTTTTAGTAGCAAAATCAAACGATCGATAATATGTATATTTAATTTGCACAATATCTAGGTCTCCTTCTCCTAATATATATACTAAACCAAAGAAATGTTTAATCTTACTGTTCAGTTTTCAAGAGAACAAATGACAAGACGAAAAAGGGGTTCAGCTACAATAATTTAGAAATCTTGCACGCCTTTGCCTTTTCCTGTTAAGAAAAATGTTATTTGTATGTATATTTTTTTGACTTCTATGCCGACGCACTCTCATTTATTATTAGATGGGGTGTGGATTTCACTTGATTTAGGTTTCATAACCCATCCAATGATAAATGAGAGTGTGTCAACACGAAAGTCGAGAAAATATATGTACAAATAATATAACTCTCTCTACTAATGTGTATATGAGAATATTTTCCTTTTTCTTTTTTCTTTTTAACTTTTGATGCGCGAGTACAAGGGATATTTTTCTTGTACTAGAATGTGTGGTCTTTGAAACCGCCGTTAAGATTGGATCTAGGTCTTCTTTCTGCTTTGGCTTAATTTTTCAATTTCTATGCTCCAGACATCGGAGAAGACATCAACCTTCAGCTTTGTGGTGCCAATTCAGCAGTTTCTACTTTACAACGCATGCAACGAAGTTGCGAGGAATATATAATGGACCCACGGGAATTAATTATACGAGCTGTCAAATAGGGTTGCGTTTTTCCTATTATGGTATGACTAATCTCTGCACGTGTAAAGACCAAGAAAAGAAATTAAGAAAAGTAAAAACAAGAAAATAAAGTAAGAGATTACTTCTGATATAAACGTGTAAAAGACTTTCCAATCACAAGGCTTTATTTATAAGAGTTTTAAGATAATTGATAGATAAGGTAAATATTTTTATTGATATAATAATATATAATTAAATATTTATATAAATTATTTTTGGTATATTGATAATAATAAAATTTAAATTTAAAATTTTATACAAATTATTTAAACCTCACATTATTAGATTAATCCTAATAATTTAATGCTCATATAAAATTTGTTTATATTAAGAATATATGAAAATTAAATTCATAAAATAATATAATAAGAAAATTTAAAGTCTCGGTCTCAGACCCCAACAGGCCAACACGGCGAACCGTACCCCTTCATCTAAATTTGCATCCTCGAGAAAATTTCATTGGAGTCGCAGACTATATATTAGAAAATTATGAGATCAGCCTTAATTACAGCCATGTATATATACAGCCAAGTCATGCCAGTGATACATGTCTCCGCGCTTGCCTAGCTGTTAATCACCATGTCAATTGAATTGAATAATATTCTATTATTCGTTGACCTCTCTCTTATTTACACCTATAAGTATAACCGCCAGAGCATTCAATATAACCAAAAATATAGAAGAATCAAATCTAAATGGAATAATGAATCATCCCTCTGGCATATTGATCCGTGAACAATTTAATATACACATTACTCTACGTACCGCTACTTGTACAAATATAATTAAGTATGTACTTTCTTTTGTTTTCTCTTTCAAAATCCAAAATGTGTGCATCGAATTATATACAGAATACACAAGCGTACAATGCAATACAAGATCTGATCTATTTTCCTTTTTGTTTGTAGAAAATTAAAGAAAAGTGGAAAAGAGGAACTAATAATCAAGAACTATAATCCACCCAAAAATCAAAGGGAGGAAAATAAAAATGAAAGAAAGAATCACTAATAAGAGATGAATGAATAATCATCAATATTAGCTAGCTACGTTCGCCGTTTCTCTCACAGAACTAGAACGAACCGCCACCTTAGCGTCCTTCTCCTCCATTCTCTTGCTTCTAGGACGAAGCAACTTGGACCAAAACCCACTTTTCTTGTCACTCTTCTTATTAACAGCACTACCTTCACCGTCTCTTCTTGGAGCAACAGCCATTGACCTGCTCTTGACGAGTCCATGCTTGGAACTCAACAGAAAGATCGACAAGCTTCGTTTTCCCTCGGTGGTAAGAGGGAAAGGATGATGCAATGGAGAAGCACAAGAAGAACCCGAGGAGGGGGAGTAATATGAAGACAAAGAAGAAGCAGAAGATGAACAAGAAGAACCAGCAGTGGCAGAGGTTGTTCTGCTCGAGCTAGAAGCAGATAATTGAACAAGCTTGTCCCTCAAACAAAGAGAGCACACACCGGGTGATTGGCGGTGTTTGGGGTGCTTCTTGCATCGACCATCTGGCTTGAAACGACCAACAATGTCCTTGTCCTTTGAAGAAGGCCTTCGTAGGTTTAGGTTCGCCATTTTGCATAGGCTTCATCGTCGTTTGGAATGTGAGCAAGTTGGTTCATATATAGAGAGATATGAATCAATGAATGAATGAATGAATGAATGAATGAGGCTTGGGTGACGGTGTGTTACACTTTCCATGATAGTTCATGGGAGCTTCCTCAAAATGGTCTTTTTGACGGTTTTTGTAGAAGTTGAAAAATGGACTTGGAATTCTGCCTGGTTAAAATGGACGGCTGTGATGGAGACATGTGGGGTGAATCGACGGTTGTGATGGCTCGTGCCCGTGAAAGGGGTGTTGAGCATGTGGAAAAGGCAAAGGCTTTTTCCTGGGGCGGCGTGGACAAAATCAAAGCAACCGTGCTGGTAAAACAACTAAACGTAGCCGTTTCGTATTGGTATTGAGTGTTGACTATTGAAGAAGGAAAACTAGTGATTTGGGTTTGCTGTAATTTACTACATAATTCTTTTTCTTTTTTTTTTAATTATTCTGATTATGTGGTTGGGCAGGGGGCCCCCACCTGGCACAGTAGTCCTAGCTGGCAGGAGTTGTTAGCTGGTTTCTTTCAGTACAACCAATGGTACGAAAAATTCTTTCATACACCTGGAGTAGATGACATTTTACTCCATAAAACAATTTTTATTTTTGATTTCTTTTCTTTTTATTTCTCTTTCATTCTCCTAACCAAATATGTGATATTCTTATATTTTTTATGGAGTAAAATTTTTTTACTTAATAAAATAATTTTTATATTTAATTTTAAATATACAAAAAAGAGAAAAAATAAATTTAAAGATAGGTAAATATAGTGAAGTATAAAAAAGTTTGTCTCCACGAAAAAAATAAGAATTTTCCGCCAAAAACAACTCTTCCTCCACGAGCATCGAAAAGTGACTCCCAATGGTACGTCGCCATGCCTTTGAGACCGTGAGTTCTTCATTCTTGACTTATGAGTTATGACAATTGACAAGTGTACTTTTTTCAACCAATAAGATTCTGTCTACTTTCGTTCCATTGGCAGTAGTTTGAACTTTGAAGGGACTGTTCGCACTTCAACAACTTGGCCCATGCCAAAGTAATCTAAACGTGAGCAAGTTTCTGACCCCTTAATCAAGGTTATTTTGAGAGTGAGATCTTTTATTTTTCATGTGGTTGTTATATTGATTCTTCTCTATTTCGAGAGTGTAATTTACTCTATTTTGTATATAGAGTTATGCAAGACTGCAACATTATTCAACAGCATAACCATTTTCTCATCTTCACTTTCTTTCCAATAAATATGGTGACTTGATTGTCAATTTTTTATTTTTAACTTGACTTGATTGTCAATTTGATGTGTAGGGACTTGGCTAATCACGAAATTGTCCATTTTTTTGTACAAAGAAAAAGATCTATATGTGCGTATAATTCATACAAGAAAACTACTATCTATTTAAAATTCTAATGCACAAAAGTAATTGAATTTAATTTAAATACACTGATAATATAAAATTAGTCAATAAAAATAGTAAAAAGTATCAATTTATACAAATAATCACTTATTATAATGAGGGATTCACCATAATTTTTTATTTTCCTTTATTTCTATTAATTGACAGTCAATACTTACCAATTAAACTCAAAATAATACATATACATAAAAATAAGTGCAATTTCCTTCACATAATACATTTTATTAACAAAATATGTAGACCGACGACTTGTTTAGCATTCTCTGGGGAAAAAAAAACAGATGAATATGAAAAGCAATATGGGATTTGCATTGCAATAGAAAATGAAAAAGAAGTGAAAGAAGAATACATTCTATAATAGCATAGCCTTCTCTAAAGTGAATTTGTTACTAAAATGAAAAAATAATGATATATGTTTTTTTATATCAGCTAGCGGTTTGACAGGCATGACATTTTTTATTTTTAAGGTATTGAAATAAATTATTCATGTTAATACATAAAACTTTTTTGGATAAAAAAAAAGGGTTATTAAAGTTAAAAAAAAAAATAGAACCAAACAAAAATTTGGTTTATAGTATTGGCGGAGTCCTTCATTTAATTGTCTCTTCGTGTTAAAGTTTAGCTTTAAACAAAAACCCTGACCAAAAAAACAAAAAAAAACCAAACAAAAATGTTTTCTTCGTTGTAAACTACATTTGGTTATTTTATTGTGGCTTTGGTTGAATTTTTATTCCAGTGGCTCCTGCTTGTTGCAGTAACCACTAAATTAGGAAGTGATCCATTCATAAAAATTAAGAAGCCTACTTCATCTAATTGCCCAAAAAATTGACTCAAAAAATAAAAAGTGACATCAAAATTCATGTTGAGAGATATACCTAAAATCGCTGTACATGTACATGATGTTCTGATTGCTTTGCACTTCATCTGGTCTCTTGTACCACTTGTCCCCTATTTAACGATGAAAAAATATGGTAAAACTTTAGTCAATAATTGCAATTGTAAACCAAATAAACAAAATAAGGAGTGAAACATGGATTTGAATTTTAGGTTGCATCAAATGAGAACATCAACAAACAAAATCAAAGATACGGCTTAAGCTGAAACAAATAGGGAAAAAAAAAAAACACCCTTAAACTCCATGTCAGAGAAATTCCTAGTGAGCATGCAATTGTGTGGTGTATATTATTGACCCTTCACGCGAACAAATAATTTATACCTTTGTACAGCACTTAGTTTTTATGCATTATGGTAAGTATGTGGACTCTTTTAACTTCCTTCTTCAGATTTTGATAGGATGCCCTCCAAACTTAGTGGGCATTTTCTTGCCAGACTACATCTTTAATGTTCTTTACTGCTATCGATTGGGTTTGGATTTCTCTTTTCCTTTTGTTCTTTTCAGAGATAGAGAGAGAAACGTAGAGGGAGATGAGATTGGACACTGAACAAAACTGCTACCATAAACTCCTTTGTAAAACTGAAGATAGGCATAGAATGACAAATATTTCCATGTATGAAGTAGTTAAAAGAGAATAGCAATAATGGTAAAATCGGAAAAGAAATTTGGACACCAAGGACCATGAATCGCCTTTGTATATGTGTATAGATGTATATATGAAGACATTCTCTGCCCAGCGTGCCAAACTGCTAAATATATATAGGATAAAAAGTGCAAAAATGGATGAAAGACGTAGGGGACGCTGCGTGGATGAAAAGTGCATAGATAGTGGAAGTAAAAATTGCACATTTAGTGGAAGTTGAAACTGCACACACGGTGGGGTATTACCTTCAGGGTAACTGCTCTGGACGTGAAAACTGTCCACATATAGTTAGATATGGTTGTGTATATAGATAATACTAGTGGATTTGTGTGAGAAATATATATAATATAAAAGTTTAATTGGTATGCACTGTAAAATAATTTTATACTGTCAACTAATAAAAATACTAGAAAGTAAAAAATTATAATAGGCTCCTCATTATAATAAATAATTATTTATATAAGTTGGTATTTTTTACTATAGATGACAAAATGGATCGGACCCGCTGGGTTGACCCGCAGATCAACACAATACATACAATATTAAGTATTTTTGTTGGTATTTATGTAATATTTATAGACTCCATAGTTTTTTTTTGGATTATATTATTGATTATATTTATGCTTTTATAGACTATATGATTGTCTTATTAATTATGAATTTATATGTTCTTGTAAATATGGTTAATTTGTAAAGTGTAAATTTTTTAACATTTTTAGGTTTGAATATTGGCTTATGAGCTTTTCTACTGTGGTTATTTTGGTTAGAAGTTTCATCTTATTCTTATTGAGAATTATGATTTTTAACTATTTTAAAGTTAAGTAAATAGTTTAATACTTGATAAGTAAATGAAATGAGATTTTTGTATAGATATTCTTTTATTGCATTTAATTAATTTTTTTTTTTTCAAAAAAATTTAGATGAATTAATTTATGTAAAAAAAATATTTTTTTCTTTATTTTCCATGTTTTGGCAGGTTTGGGGCGGGGTAGGGTGGTATACCCAACCTACATTATTAACATGGGTTGGCACGGCCCGCTGCACTTAAAGCTTGACCCGCAGCGGGACAGGGCGGGGCGTTTGCCATTCCTACTTTTGACTATTTCTATTGATTGATAGTGTAAAATTATTTTATACTGTTAATATATTTAAATTAAATTTATAATATAATTTGATATATTAATTTATTGTTGATATTCTATTTTATTGTATAAGTATAATAAATTATAAAATTTTAATAAGGATTTGATTTGTATGCACCGACAGTATAAAATTATTTTATATTATTATCTAATCACAATCGTTTATTTGCATGACTTTTAGAGTAGTGGGGTGAGGGTTGTGCATGTTTACTTATGTGGCGATATATGATTAGATGATTGTCAGTGCATACAAATAAAACTCAATTAATAAAATATGACTATAAAAATTAATTTTAAATATTATTTAATGACAATTCTATAAAATAAAATATTTTTATAACTAAGTAGTGATTGTGAAATTTTTATTGAATAAATTAATTAGTTAAAATAATATTTGAATATATTTATTTTATATAATAACTTATGAGTTTAATTGGTATGCACTGACAGTGTAAAACTGTTTTACACTGTCAACCAATAAAAATAGGGGAAAGTGAGAAATCATGGTGGTATAATAAGTAGTTATTTGTGTGAGTTGGCATTTTTCATTATTTCTATTGGCTGACAGTGTAAAACTGTTTTACACTGTCAGTGCATTTAAATTAAATTCATAACTTATTATTAAAATTCTAATATGTTCTATAAGAAACTTCTTTATTCCAATTTTTATATGAGAAGAAAAAAATCAACTCCCTCCCTCTTATTGTGAAATTTATGTTGTTTTTCTTTTCTATCTATTAACAATTTATTAAAACCAATCCCAAAAGCATATATTTTAATCATAAAGTCTAAAATTTTATCTAATATATGTTCATGCAAAATTTAAGTAAAAATTTAATAATAAAAAAATTAAAATAATCATTTCCCTATTCTCATACTTTTAAATTTGATTATATTCTATAAAAATTTCAATCTCATGTATAATATAATTTTTTTTGAACTATAATCTCATATATAATATAATTAGTTCTCGGTATTATGTAATAATATATACATTTTTACAGAAATATATTGAAAATGAAAAATATAATTGTATAATTAAGAAAATAAGTAATTTTAAAGAAAATAGTGTAAATATACTCTTGAAAGCATTTTTTTAAAGCATAATTTAATCATATAGATCTATTTTAATTTTTAAATAAGGATCAAACAATTAAAAAAAAAATTCCATTTCTTAATCTCAACCCTTTATTAAAAAGTTCATTTTATTTATCTCTAACTAAAAATTGTATAAAAAAATTATTTAAATAGTTCTTTGAAAAAGCTAAAAGAAAAAATTGGATTTCAATTTTGCTATAAGATATTTATTTATACTAGTGGATTGATAGACATGTAATCCACATTTTTTATTTTTAAAGTAAATTTTAAAATAAATTTTTATTTATTTATTTGAAAAATAAACTAAAATTAAGAGAGGATAAATATGTTAGTGGTTGGTAGTAGTTAGAGGGTAGTTTTAAAGTATATATAATGAGAGTTGATCAATTAATGGGTAGTTTTTTTTGACAATTTTATCTATTTTTAATTTATATTTAATTGATTATACATATAAATATGTTTATGGAAGTTCAAATTTATTTCAATATAATTTAGAGAGACCAAAAGATAGTCACTAAAAGGAATCCCCTTTAGATGTATAGATTTTGCAAATGTTATATTTATTACGATATAATAATAATAATAATAATAATAATAATAATCATAATCATAATAGAAAATACAAATTATACATCAATATAAAAAAAAATGCAGTTGGCAATAAGCCAATAATTCAACTATTGCACACTTTCATTTATTTTAAATATGATTAATTTTTTATTTCAAATTAATTTTCCTTGATAATTGTGTAGAGATTTTGAAGATAGTGTAAGTAATGAGGATAGTAGGACTAATAAATAATGGAGAGTAACAACTAATCAAAATAAAAACTACCATAAATCATTTTTTTTATTTTTTTGGTAAAAGTTTAAGAAAGGGAGCCAGAAAGCTACCAACTGACAGAATTTTTTAAATTATATTTTTGAAATATTATATTAGTAGATTAGTAGATAATAGATAATATATGTCTGGATATGGAAAAAAGTTTCAATAGAGTTAGATACACGAAAAATGATTACAAATTACAATTCTCTTTATATAATATTATACATTATAGATAAAATGCATTTCAATTATAATTTATGAAATAATTTAAGAACAAATATATTTTAATTTTTTCACATTAAAACAATTTCATTTTATATACAGAAATTCCACTTGTACGCACAATGTGTCGCGACACAGACCTTAAAAACTGTTAAATGGGTTGAAAAGTGTTTTAAAAAATATTAAAAGTAGATAGTAGTGAATATTAAATGAGGATGCAAGTGTGTCGGTGGAATGAACCGAACTTAGTCAGTCCACGTAACAGTGCTCTTTTAAATAAGTTTTTTTTTTTAATATTTTTTTTCCCCTTTTTCATAGTGAAGGACTATGGAACGATATTGCAACGCCCCATACGCAAATTATTTTTAGTTTGTTTTTGTTTTAACGTAAAAAGCACTCATCTCTTATCATTTATCAAATTCAACAATGAAAAAAGAGCTCATGCTTATACCAGCAACATCCTTTCCAACAATAAATACCAACTATCTTTGCCGCGGTCTGAATCACAGGAAAGAAGAAAACTCCAAAGTTTGATGGAGACAACTGTTTACGGTCGACAAATCTGGGACAGTATCGTTTAAGAGAAAGCGGAAAGGCCCTTCGCATCCTCCACTTCTGTTCTGAGTTGCCATGCTGAGCTGATGTGCTCACATTCTTCTGCTACTGCCGCAAATTCAGTATCAAGTATGCTTTTTCTGCTTTTACTTTCGCCATTATGTTACTTTATTGCTCTTCCTTATCTTTTTCGCCGTGCAAGGGCAACGTTTCCTTGATGTTTATATTAACTCTTGGTGGAAAGGGGGAAAAAGGTTCTTCTAAATTAGAAACGCAACAGCACGCGTTACTTTTTTATTTTCAAATCATTCCAAACGTTTTTCATATATAACTAGGGACAGATATTCTTTCTTCATCAACCAATATGACGTTCACCCTCTAAAATTTCCCCAAAAAAAAAAAAATGGAAAAGGCTAAAAAAAAAAACCACAGGAATGAAAAGAAGGCCTTGGAACACTTTCTACTCCATTAGCAAATTCCAGGAAACCACGATAAATGCATTTTGCAATTGAACACCAAACTAAGCACAAGAACGATTTTGATTGATTTTTACAGAACTGTTTGTCAGCAGGACACTCTCGGCAGCATTTTGATCATATATTTTTCTGAAGACAAAATAAGCAATCCAAACATGCACTCTAATTAAAAGCTATATATATATGGTATCTATAGAAGGGATTACCCAAAAATCCTCAAGCATACAAACCAAAGAGCAGAATTTTGGGCATACAAAGGCAGTACTTATAATATGATACTAAATAGACGATAGGAATATAACAGCAAGATTTTATTAATAATTTTGATACTCTAAATCATGCATCGCATAACAGATATCAACAATAGATTAATATTTAACTAGAATATCGTATACTTGTGCTAGTCAATAATTACTCAAGACATTATAATGCTAAAGAGGTGACCAGCAAAACAAAGGGCTATCTCTACCAAATCTTTTCCAAGGAAATATGTCTGCAGTTACTAAGAAAGCATCTCACACTACTCCATTTAGTTATTTAGTCGTTTCAGAAGCCTCAGAAGCATTGATGTCTGTAGGACACTGAGATACATATGGTTTGAGCTGCACAAAAGAAGGAATGATGTGAAACAGCACTGATAGTGCATGAGATAAACTCTAATCATAACAGTCAGAAATTCTTGACTCCTAATCATTCATAAAAGGAAATAATCTTTTTTAAGCTTATGGTCATCTCTATATAGATGAAGTGATAGAGCCATCTTTTTTGCCCCCTCTCTAGGACACAGGAGTGTTGGGGCAGTGGGGCTACAAATAATGACTATATTTTCAGATCACCATAGCAGGCATTTTAAGCTAGACCATGTCTATGGAAGTAAAAACAGTATTAATATGAGATAAGAGAGAATGCGGCACAATTAAATAGTATAACTATATCACAAGAATCAAACTACTTGCCATTGTGGATCCAAAACATGGAAGCTGAAGAAACGTAAATAACCATAACTGAGCTAAACCATACTAATAAAGCTCAAAAGAGAAGAATTAAAGAGCAATTAGAGAAACAATGTCAAATTATCTACAAGGGCCTGTTTGTGAGTTATGTCTAATAGGGGAAGGGAGGGAAGGATCCTCGTTTGGGATATTTATTTAGAGGAGGAACAGGCATTTGAGAATTTCTACTAACCCTCTAAAACCTCCCTTACCTATATTTCAGAATTTCCCCCAAAATGGGGGTTTTAAACTCCCAAACAAGCGCAAGTGAAACCCTCTAATCCCCTTCCTTCCCCATTGATACCTTCATTTTCCTTTCTCTCATAACTACCAAACAAACTATCTCTTGGGCAGAAATTTTATCATGGCAACATATGTCAGCATTGTAATCATGTTGAAGAAAAACAGTTTAACAGAATACAAGATAGTGATGAGACTAAATGAGTATCATATACAAACCTTAAAATCAGTCAAATCAGGGACTACATAGTTTGGCAATTTTTCTTGCACCACCACATACCCACCTGCAACAAAGCACAGAATTGCATTCAATTTGACGTTTTTTGTTGTTTTTTTTTGTTGTTTTTTTTTTGGGGGGGGGGGGTTACTGACAATAACTATGGACCTTAGCAAATATTTTACTAAAATAACTATAATAAAATTCTTGGATACTAAAAACCAATTTAGAGAATCAAGACCAATTTCTACAAATAAAACTTCAGTAATGAATCCAGAGTAATGAGTCATGACAAAGCCAAACTTTCAAACTGCAGACTTCTAAAACACGATGAACAACACAAAGTATTTACCAACAAGGCCACAACTTTTTTTAACTTGGAAATGAAAATGCAAGCAATTTTCAGTCAACCACACCCAAAAAAAAAGGGGTAGGGACTAAGGACTACGGGTCTACGATCCCTCCTTCAAACTAACATCAATTGAAAAAAGAAGTGAGCTTCATTTCATCACAAGTAGCCATCACCAATCAAAGTCATAGAAAAGGTGAAACTAAGATAAAATTTAAAAAGCTCACAAGTTTTAAACCAATATTAAATAAGGCACGAGTTTCACCGGAAAACAAACATTAAACCTATACATTATAAAACAGTAGATACTACAGCATCGCTTTCATTCACAACAATTGAGAAGCTCGAGATTGACGAAACAAACCTTTGCGGGTGTGGAAACCAGTGGGCTTGCAATTCTTGCCCTTGTAATAACCTCGGGGAGCACGTTTCGATGATAGAATGTCCAGCGAAGATGTCCGCTTCCTGCGGAAAACTCTTCCTATTCCTATAATCAGCCCCAGAGGCATCCTTTTTTCCCCCCTTTCTTTCTACAACGCACAGAACAAAGAGATAATCACCGAGACCAATCAAAGGAACAACGTATGTTTGAACCAAAATAATAATAACAGTGATAATAAACAATGAAAACAACAAGAAGAAATGCATAGAAATGCTTGCAGATTCAAGGAAAAATGAGAACAACAAGATAGAATGAAGCAGAGAATTTACCTGAAAACAGCGAACGGCTCACACTCTCACTTGTCACTGTTGGCGAGCTGCACAAATCAGATTGAGGGTTTGCCTTTCCCCCGACCGGGAATTTGCTGTTGTTACAACTAACAAAACGACGCCGTTTTATTGTAATTCAGATTGAAGGTATGGTTTTCCACGTCGTTGCCTTTTTGTATTTTTATCAGGGGGCATTAGAACCCGGTCAGGCCCATAGGTCTTCCAGTCTCAAAATTTATTGGGCCAAATTCGAATTGTAAAATTTTTTGCCTTATTTATTTGCCATATTAGCTGATTTATTCTTTCCTTTGCATGTGCTCAAGAATTTTATTTTAATATCTCTCAAACTCCACATTGTTTCTTCGTCGTTCTCTATTAATGAATAGTTGAAAAAATATAGAATTTCATTTCACAGCCTGTATTACCTTTCCACAGGACATTTTATTTTTCTTCCTTGCATCATTCTACCAGTTTTCTTCTGCAATTAAACTATATTTATAACCACAATTAAAAATTATTTCGTCCATTAGTCAATTCTCGACAGAGTATATTCTTTTCCGTTGTTACAGTACATTTTTTCCCTTAACAAAGCATGGTTGATTTTGTAGATCACATTCACATCATTTTTTTTTTCAATTAATTCAGTTATATATTTACAATTTAACAAAAAGAATTACATCATTTAAACAGTCACGGAAAACAAATGATATAGTTTGCTGTTTGCATCAGTACATGTAGTCGCCATTATTTTTCTTTTAACACTAGCATTAATCAAACTCAAACAAGAATAACCGTTGCGTTGATTGTCACAACTTGACTATAGAGCTTGTTATAACGACGAAATCCAGATGCCCATTGGCTATGAATTTTTTTTTTTTTCCAAAATAAAAAAAAGGGTAGTAATGTAGGCTGCGATCCTGAAGAATGACTTGTGTATCTAGAAATTCTTGGTTAAGTTTCCAGGGGAATTGATCAACTGATATACAAATTTTGCATACACAAACACAACCATGCATAAGCATACAACGGCTCCATGTAAGTTCAAACCAAGAGAAATAGGATCGCCTGAACATAGACAGAGTCATATCTGTACTGTTAGCAAACTTGTGGATGTAAGAATTACATTCTAGCTCCAATGTATCAGTAAAAACTTATCATCAATTGTAGTTTATAGGAACAAGACCTAAATCAAGCTTTCAAGACTAACCTATCCATAATTTTACATTGCTCTATGACACAATATTAATCTCAAGATGAGTGTCATAAATAAGCAGAACTGAAAAGAACCAAAAGAATGCCATTAACCTTTCATAATTTTCACTGAAGCGGCATAAGCAGGATAAAAAATTTATGCCGCAAAAAATCGTAGTCCAAACTAATTTGTGCATGTCTTCAATGCAACTTGCTAACTTCCATATCTGTCTGCCTGTGCAATTTCATTTTTACCCTGTCGAATTCTCCTGACACATTATTGGAATCATCTTCTTCGCATGATGAAAATGGAGCACAGCAAGAAGAAATGTCAATTCCAGCTACCTCCATAGCATTGCAGACCCACTCAGGAACATCACCTTTCGGGAACTGCAGATGGAAGATGAGAAGGTTTAATAGCACTCAGGCAAATATTTCGGTAGCTTCAAAAGATGATGACGTTAATAAAAATTGAAAAATAGCTTTTATTTTCAAAACAAAGATTTCAAAAGACAATATGGAGGTGACCTATTAAATTCTTTAAATACATGACAAGTAAATGTAAGAGACGTCAGTATAAAAGGGAAAATCAGATCCTATGTTTACTTCAAAAGAATTGCCCGAGTAAAACTGAAGAGAATGACTAGAAATAGGCCCCAGAGGCCCAGTCTGGGCAGAACTTCTAAGGATAAGTCATGACTTATGAGTAAAATATGGGCCCAATCTAAATAGATATTATGATGAGCTCAAAATTCAATGGAGGTTGACGTAAATTTCTCTAAATAGATATTGTACATTAAGTTGAGAAGAACAATGAACAGGCAGAATTCAGTATTAAATACCATTTTCCGTAGAAAGTCACATACAAACCTGCAAAAAGAAAAATAAAAGGGTTAGTGGCGGATGGTGAAGGATGGAATTTGTTGAACAGAAAAGACAATTTCACATTGGAAGTGAGATGAAATGATAGGAACGAATAATTTAATATAAACATACTCTGGGAACCTTCCCTCAACTATTGATGAGTGTAGATCCCTACTAAGCTGCAAATTTGAAAAGACATTGACTTTAGTCAAAAATATACATACAACGATAAAAAATTTATAAGCAAAATTTTATCACATAACATAGGGTTTGTACCTGCATCATGTAATATAAATTATGATATGATAGAAGCTGAGACCCCATAGCATCTTTAGTCACAAGGCAATGGATGTAAGCCCTGGTGTAGTTCTTGCAGACCTGTGAAAAATAAATTCAAACACATAAGCCCAGTTCTAGAAAGAATTTATCAAATAAAAAAGTATCCTCTTAGAAGCATACCATACAAGGGCAGGTAGAATCAATTGGACGGGTGTCATCAGCCATGGCTCTGTGTTTAAGTTTTAGTACTCCCTGCAAAAATACCTCAAAGAAAAAGGTTCAAAAACATTTGGATGCATAAATGAGTGGAATTGTGTGTGTGTGTGTGTGGAAAAAAAGAATGTTATAAATCGTCAATAAAAGGGAAAAAAGATCACCTCAGGAACAAGAGCGGTGCCAAAACGTGCTGTACGAGTGGGATAAACACAATCATACATGTCAGCACCCAAAGCACTACAGACGACAATATCAAGTGGATAACCAACTCCCTGAAATAAGTACAAGCCAATGTCATGAAATTAATTTGAAATATTTCAAAATAACGGTTGTGATGATGAAAGTCATTCTGACCATAACATATCGTGGTTTATCCTCTGGCAAAGCAGCAGTGCATTGAGCAACAACACGCCAAAATGAATCTTTATCTTCACCTCCTGAAAGACCACCAATGGCATAGCTGTGACAAGAGAAAATTACATTTAGCTCCTCAGTACTAAAATTATTAATTCCAAAGCTCCTCCTTGCCAGTGTGGCGTATACTCATAAAGGTTGATATTAACACAATTCAGATTTCAAATAAGTCTTTACAAAAAGTCTTGTTCTTTGCTGAAAACTGAAACAGCCAACCAGGTGCAATGAAAAATAGTCAAAAGCTGCAAGGCAACAAGACCAAATTCATGCTTTCCAGCACAGAATGCGATGAATAGTCCACAAGGTTGGTTCTAATTTGAGTATATGGATAAACAAAGACCTTTATGCACATTTTCAAAATATCTTATATTATTTGTAATCACTGTTTTGATAAAAAGAACTTAGTTTTCAACATGCATGATGTATCTATCATCTATGTTTCCAGGCATCAATGGATGTTACTAAACACGGGAAAGATGAAAACAGTGCAATATAACAACATGAAGAATACATCAATTTTTCCACCTTTGCGAAAAAATATTTTTGTCATCCGCCTAGACCATAGCATAAATACTAGAAACTGATCACCAAGCCATAGAACCAATGTATTATAACAGGACCAGGCATCAGATTACAGCAGCCAACAGAAATGGTTTCAATTTTTTTTACATAGAATCAGAGGGAAAAAAAAAATTCATACATATAAAACACATTTAACCATGTAAAATTATTTTCTAACCTCATAATTTATAGTTTAACATTTTAGAAAATAGACACACTGCATAAATGATTTATGAATAATATGACCAAGCCCAGTTTTGGATAGTGCCTATACCCAAAGAAAAGGTAGATGATGTTCAAACCAGCTAGTACAGTCTAGTCTAGTTCGTAAAACACACCACCAAAAAATAAATAAAAAACATTGGAAATGGCACTATGCTTGAAACCATAAAATAGATTATATGCTGAAATAAATTTACACTTACCCAGGCAAATTGCGATCCACCAAACCTTTGACACAGGTGTCCCTGAGTACAGCATATCATAAATCATAAGCAATACACAATGACACAATAAATGGCAAGAACGTATGGTTTGTGCTCACATTTACCTCAACTTAGGATCTAAACCACCTTGTACAATACCAAACAAGTTCTGATCACAAGGTCTCTTGTGAGCTGTTAAAAGAAGGCAATATGCATTATATTCAGCATTGAAAATAACCAGAGACTTTAATGTTACACTTCACTAACATAATTACCTGCTATACATCTATCTATCCATCTAAGTGTTCGATACATAGCTTCCTCAATTCTTGGACCAGTAATGGTGGTCCTTACAACATCATCCAAAGCCATAATGATATCTGCTCCAATTCTATTCTGCACAATTTATGACAAAAATATGAAAGCATGTGAATTTGGAGGGCATTAGATATTAGTAGTTACAAGTGGTTATAAAAAAGCTGTGACAACAACATCAATATCTTAACTGAATTCAACTTCCATTAAATTCTTTGCTGCTGTTTGCTAGCCTTAAGCTCCAACAGAAGCAGGCACATGAAAACCAGAAATTATTAAAGACTCTTTATCTGGGGC
Source organism: Pterocarpus macrocarpus (assembly GCA_031439585.1). Classification (NCBI taxonomy): domain Eukaryota; kingdom Viridiplantae; phylum Streptophyta; class Magnoliopsida; order Fabales; family Fabaceae; genus Pterocarpus; species Pterocarpus macrocarpus. The sequence goes on from CM062519.1 coordinate 12,297,434, forward strand.
TTAGAGTCTGATGGTCTATTTAAATGATATTTTGTTTCCGGGACAAAATGATAGAAAATGTTGAATTATGTTTGTTATAGAAAAGAAGGGGTCCATGCTTGAGTTTAAACTTTAGACAACTTCCAACATCTGCAGGTGTCTAGATAGAAGTGCAGATGTTTGAAGAGAATATGTACTTAAAATTTAAACTTTTGACAACTTCCAACATCTTCAGGTAGCCAATGGTACAGTATGCAACCAATGTTTATCAACAATCAACTTCCATACACTAAACAAAGAAAGGAAAAATGACTTGATTTAATCTATGCAACTGATAGTGACTAAGAACAATGAATCAAATTCCACTGTCAGTACTTAGTAGTCAGTACTACAATCTGTTATGCATAGCCACTTACAATTCTTACCTATCTTATCTATAAACTAATGGGAAGAAAGTTGCTTTGTGAAAGGAATTCAGAAAAGGCAACATTACAATTTGCGTCAAGGGGAAAATAGGAAAGAAAGATGATGGATAGCATCTACTTTTATAGGGATAAATGACAAATGTTATGGAAGTTCTAATAAAGGAAAGAACATCTTTCTCAAATTAGAAATAAATATAATTTAAAACAAGAATTCAAGAACAATTTCTATTTGAAAGAAAATCACAATATGCAGACTCCCATAATTTCTATAATTTGAAATATACTATCAAGTAAGAATTAAAAGAAAAACGTGGAGAAATAAATTAATCAACCTACCTGGATTTGAATTGATTCCTCAGGTGTTAGAAGCATTGGCTTTCCATCCACTGGTGACTGAAGCAAGAAAATAATTCTTTAGTTACAGATCACAACAGAATGGCATTGTACATGATAACTGTGAACCTTTTCTTATTATGAATTTTTCTCTTATCTAAAAAAATAAATTAATTAAATACAAATTCAGTTGGTTGTAAATCGACAACCATGTATATCATCTAATGCAAGGAGGAAGGAGCATTTATAACTTTGATATGTATCAGACAATGAAACCATTTCAAAACTAGTCTGGCTGGTTCTCTAGCTTTGAACAGTTTAACCAGTTTTCACTAGTTTTAGGTGATTGAACGACTTAAGCAGTTTTAAGTTTTGACCTAACTAGTATCGGCTCAGTAAGCGGTTCAACCAGTTCAATGAAACTAATTTTTAGAACACTGAGCAAGACCGGAGCAGAAAATACCTTTCAAATCTTGTCTATATCATAAAAGTAAAATATATACCTGAAATGTCACACCTTTTTCTGTGATATCAGCAAGATGCAACAGTGAGACCTAAAACATTGGTGAAATAGATTGGTAACAAAAATTTTCTAAACCAAATATAAATGACTTTATTCAAGAAGATCCCCCAATATAATTATCAATCCGAAAAAATATTATATAGATTCACTTCACATAATAAATTTTGCTACAATATCATTTTGATTGTCAGGCCTATCCTCTCAGCCTTGAGCTGCTTTTCATTGCAATTTTGGTTACTTTCGATACTTCTCTTGGTGGGATCAAAATGATTCTTCATTCTGAATTGACATTATAATTTTTTCTTTTGAGAGAGAGAAACTTATTTAAAGGTTGAAGATACAGAGACAACACATAGCACCAAAAAAACAAAAAAATGGTGGTGTGGCATGAGCAATTGTCATCAGGTAAAGTTAGAATGCAAAAGTATTAATGGGGTGAAAGATATTAATAGTATAATTACTAGAATGCTATAAATCACAACAGTATATGCAATGTTAATAAAAACAAATATCAAGTATACATAAAGTCATAAACGACCATTTGAAAGCCACCAGAGTCTGTAAGGAGAGCCCGTGGCCAGTTCATAAAATTGTGAAGACCGCCAGCTTCTTCAAGAAGCTCAGAAGTAGGTCGAAGGGCCAAGTGATATGTATTTCCAAGAAGTATTTGGCAACCAATATCCTCAAGCTGGTTATTTGTCAGTCCTTTGATTGTCCCTGATCATTCAAAAACCCCATCAGCAAAGCAAAACTGCAGCATCTAAAGTGCAACACAATCATTTAGTAATCCGCCAAAAGCCTGCCAAAGTGAGAAAATCAGGTCAACCAATGCAAATATCAACATCTGAGTATCCTACGGACAAGCAATAACCAATGTCCATAATTCGCTTCAAAATGTGAAGCGTTTCTTCAATTACTTGCTCCAATGAAACAGGAGGTGCATAATTTCTCCAAATCAGCAAACTTGATGCCAAAGGATTTGGCAACTGAATTAATAAAAGTGAACTTTGTTCTCTTATAAGTGATAGCATGCAAAGTCGTAAGCAGGAGAACTACATTTGCTGAGAGCAGCCATATCAGAAAGAATAAAGTTGAAACTCTAACCTTGAGTGCCCACTGGCATAAATAGAGGCGTTTGGCACACAAAATGAGGGAGTGTCAATCGAGCTGCACGAGCACGGTTGAACCTGCCAAGAATCTGAGAAAAGGAAACAGAATAAAGCTATAAAAAATAACCAAAACAATGCTTCTCTCGCAAGCACACACACACACCATTCTTTCAGCTTCAGACATTCAAAAGAAACATACTAATAAAGAAATGTGTTGATTGACACAGGTTCGAGATTTGATTAACCGCATTCCATGCCACATAATACAATTAAAATTTCAGACAATGTGGCAGTACAAGAGAAGAGAACTAGAAGGTGAACCTCAAAACGAAGCGCCATGGGGTTTGTCTGGGAAGGAGGGCCAAGCACACTAGTAATGGTATATCCTGGCATGGAAGAAAGGCCATAAGCATCATGAGCAGTGGAAACAAAAAAAGAGTCATCAGTGAGAGAGAGAGAGAGACAGAGACAGAGAGAACTTACAGAGAGAGAGAGAGAGCAAGAACATGCGGCGAATGAAGTGCCCTAGGCTATGGCTATGGGTAATGCGAAGAAGAAGAGGAAAGCGTTAAGGCTGTGGCGTTCGTACCTTGGGGGCTGCGAAGGCGTGCCGGCCGCACCTTGATATGTGGTGGAATGTTGTTACTGTTTGGTCTCAAACTCAATGGAACCACAGTGCTATTGCTCATGCTCATAGCCATGGTCATAGTCATCCCTCGATGTTGAATTGGTAAACGGCAAAAACCCGCCTCACTCCCGAGACCAACATTTTCTTCCTTTCCAAATGCCTTGGGTCTCCTCCTTGGAGATAAATATTAAAAAGAAAAAAAAAACAGTTTTTTATTAATGATTTAAACTAACTTTTTCAAGATAAATATAATTATCTAAATAGTTTTACTTATTTTTATTGATAAATAAAAAAAATCAAATAAATGAATAAATATTGTGCGAATGTTAGTTTACTAGTGATAATAATTTATCTAAACCTTGTGCATATAGTTACTTAGTTTTCTATTAGAATAAAGTGTAATATGTTTAAAGTTACTTGATAAACCATAATTTATTATTTTATCATACACGTCACATGAACGCAAAAAATAATGATAACAATAATAATAACAACGTATCTTAGCGATGGTCACTAAATTGGGTAAACCTATTAACTCATGAGTTTTAACTAAATCTAACCTACAAAATATGGGTTGGTTGGGTCGGGTTAAAAATTTTATAACCCATGAGATATAGGTTGAATTGTGAGTTTGAAAATTTTTACCCATACAATCTAATCCAACCCACCTATAAAAAGTTGATAAAGTATTTAATATATTATTACAATAAGAATCTAGTGAATCATTTAGATAATATTAAATGTCTTGAAAAAATTAATAATGAAGTTAATAATTATGTTATTCTATATGCTATATATGATGACTAATTTCAATAAATTTATGTAGTTTGTTATATTTATAGGGCTTATATATTTTTTTTTGAAAATTACTAGGACTTAAATATATATATTTTTTAAAGCTTCTAGGATATACGAATACTTTTTAAAATTTATTTTATATTGAGATTGCTATGTTTATTAAAAAATTTGATATTTATGTTATATTATATTTGATTATATATTTTAATATATTTTAATAGAGAATTTTAAAAAAAATATATATCAAACCCCGTGGATTTGACCTAATCGAGGGTTGGGTTGAAAAAATATATATATACTCAACATATTGCTTGGAAGAATGAGTTAGGTTAAAAAAATTTACCAAATCCACCCTACCCACCCAACCCACCCCCACCTGTAACACATCTAGCCAAATCAGCAGGAATTGAAGTAAGTGATGATAGAATTTAGTTAGAGTGTTATAGAAACATTGGTTAAGAAATTAAAAAAATAAAATAAAATTTTGAGTTTAGCTTGAAGTGTTTTTAATTCATTAACAACTGTCCTTAAGATAGTCATTAAAAAAATACTTATTTGCCTTTTTAATTTGAAAATTAATTCATTCAATTGAAAAAATCAAGCAGCAACAATAACAAAATGTCCACATGAAGATTTCAATATGAGTATTGGAACCACGATAAAGTCAAATGAGCAAACTTATCAGCTATTCTATTACAAATTTTAGGAACAAAATCACAATCAAAACAACTTACCAAGAAGCATACAACAAAATATCTATTAAAATGGACTCATTGTAGGTGAAGTCATTAGCTGAATCTCTATTGCATCTGGAGACATTGTTTACATCACCTTTCAAAAATAATATTCTCTTCAACCTCTTTTTCCAAGCAAAGAGTAGCCCTTCCCTATCAGTTATCAAATCAATCTTTGTGTCTTGATAGGATTAGTTTATTTGTTCAGTTTTTATTCATGTATTATTATAATTTGGATTCAATCCTCGAGTTCTCCTGCTACTATATGATTTATAAGTATTTTTGTAAGTATTCATTAAATTCAAAGGTATATCTTGATCTTGGATTGAAACAATCATTCCCCATAGTCCAAATTTTTTACCCAAAAGGAAAATTAATTCAGTCTTGTGTGGATCTAAGATACCTGAATAATTATGAGCTTTATCTGCTATTAAGTTTCCAGTACAGTCCCTAATGACAATGCCAATCCCCACGGGCGTTTGGCTACAATTATGAAAAAAACAAAAAAGGGGTCGTACATAGAGTAATTGTCTATTTGAAAGGTAGTGCATAATCAACGATTTCCTAAATTTGATTAAAGATAATGCATTAGTTATAAATTAGGATTAGAAAACTGTCAACGTCGTAAAGACACACTTTAATACTTGCATGGCATTAGATTTAATGTAGAATGACTAATTACTATTGAAGTATATCATGTGCTAGAAAGCATTTGTTTCAAGGTTTATTAATTTATTTTTGAAAATAATTATTTAAAAATGATATATTCTTTTGTTTATTACTAGTTTTATAAAAATATTGTTGAGTATCAATCATTCTCAAAAAAGTTATATTATCATATTTTAATAGAATTTTATTATCATAATAAAAATTGAGAATGAAAGATTTCCATGGTATAGAAATAAAAATTATTTGATAAAAATACTAAAATATTTCTCAATTAATGATAATAAATAATAAAAATAAATATATTAGGAGATTTTTTTGAGAATTATTATATTATTATAAACCAAATAAGCTATTTATTTATTCTCAAAAATCTCAACAAATATTCTTAGAAATTTTTAATGCTTTATAATTAAATTTATAGGCATAGTCTTAAGCAATTTTTTTAATGATGATTTTAACTATTTTAAAATAACATAATGAAAATTAAAAAAAATGATTAGATTCATAATAATATTTGATACACGGAAGCAATAAAATAAAGTATAAATATGTAGAAAATAAAAGAAAATTACTAATAATAAAATCCAATTGTAAAAAAGTGCTCATATTTAATGTATAACCATATCTTTAGCAGAATGAAATTATGATTTATATTAAATATTACCTTGTTATTATTTAAATAATTTTTTATTCAATAAAATATAAATAGTTTAATATTGGAATGAAATGTTGATTTTTTTAAAAGTTTAGAGTTAGTGTGTTTTTCAAAAGAAAAATGTTATTTAAATATAAAAAGTAGATACTTTACAAACATAACTGGATCAACTTAGAATTGAGCAAACAATTCACTATGCTATGTCCTTGTGCTCTTCAAATTTGGGATAAGAGGGCTTGTGGATTGACCTAGAATCGAGCAAATAATTTACTATTCATCTATCCCATGTCCATCTACTCTTCAAGCTCAAAATTTGAAGAATTGTAGACCAGCCTAGAAGTGCATAAATAATTCACTATCCCATTCTTTTTATCTTTTCATGCTATAGACAAGAGAGCTTGTAAATCAATGGTGGATGAGTAGTGAATTGGTACAATATTTTACAAAAAATAAATCCGCCTATCATTTCTCATTCTCAAGTAGCCCTTCCAAAATCATCCTTATCGTCCTTTAAGCTCAGACATTATAAGAGAAAGATTAGCTAAAAACTCAAATACTTGGTCACTTATCCGAGCTCTCTTATCTTTAACCCTCAACCGTACTCTAAATTTGAAATCTCATTATGAAAAATTCCAAAATCACCCTTGTGAGTCCCTTCCCATCTCTCAATTAGGGCCCCAACAACCACTAAAGATTCCTTTTCTCCTTATAATCATCATGGTGTAATAGGAGAAGCCGTAAGTTCATTATCTAGTCAAAACAATACTTACTACACTTCATTTTCAGGACATAATAGCAATAACATTTATTTAATATATAGGTATAAATAACGTTTATTAAAAAAAACAAAAAGCCTCAAGGAAAGTGGATATAATATTTTTTTTAGATGAAATGAATATTTTAGTCTCTTAAATTATTTTTATTTTTTATTTGATTTTTTAATTAATTTTTTAATTATTTTAATTTCTTAATTAATTTTAATTTAATATTTATATTGATCCTTAACTTTTTATTATTAATTAAGTTTTTATTCATTTTGATCCTTTTATAGTGAAGATTTAAAAAATCAAGATAAATAAAAATTTAGTTAAGGGATTAAGATGAACTGAAAATCAATAATTAAAGAGTCAAAATAAATTAAAAAAATTATAAAATTAAAATAAAATATGAAAATAAGTTAAAGGATGAAAAATTCTATTTTGACAATTTTTTTATTAAATCCCAGCTAAGATCAGATGAGTGAGATATTTTTTTGGGAAAATGATTCGGACACGTGCAGAGCCCGATAACGATGGACCCGACTCCATATTGTCACACTCTCTAGCCACGGTTCACGTGGCGGGCATGAAATTCGCAATGCTTGCTTACTTGCCTCTCTCGAAAAGATGCAACAGAGTCACAACAAACCTCTCCCCCAAGCTCCTCCACTCTCCACTCCCAATACCAATTCCTCACTATAAATAACCCCAAAACAAAACAATCCAATACAAACTCAATCACCGCCCATTCCTCCGCCACTTCCTTCCGCTCTCTGCTCTTCTGTAACGATTCAAGAAAGATGCTTCACCAGCCATTGCTCTGCGCTTCAAGAGCCACTACTCACTTCACACTCTTTGCTTCCGCTTTTTCTGGCGGCATCAGCTCCGGCCGCACTTCGTTCGCCGGAAATTCGTCCGCCGGTGACTTCGGGTACGACTTCACTTTTAAACTCGCTTTCGATTTTGCATTCCGTTCTCTGCTTGTTGTGGATTTCGAGAATTGACATGGTTTTGCTTGTTGATCCGATTAGGTTGAAATTTAGCAAGCAAGCTTCGGGAAGCAAATCGAATAACGGGAGTGGAATTTTCGGTGAGGTGTGTCATCGTAATGCACTAAAGTATTCCACTCCGAGTGTGTGTCTTCTCATCATTGCTGTTTGTGAATTTTGATTGAAATTTTGGCATAGGTTAGGCAAGGGACCGTGCCAAGCTTAGGACAAGTAATGTTTACGGTGCTCGTGCTCAAGAGGGGTTAATTGAGGTATTTGTGTCATTTGTGTGTGTGTGTGTGTGTGTGTGTGTGTGTGTGTGTGTGTGTGGTTCTTACAACAACATAGAGTTACATGGCATGGTTGTAGAACAACTGGAATAGGTAATGCAAATTGATATGCAAGGGAAGTAGGTGATGCAACTCAATATTATATGTCTGTATATATCACTATCATTCTCATCAGCTTAAATAGAGCACTTTGGTTACTATTTATTTATCTTATAGAAAATGATTTTTTTTTTCCCGTGAGGTTAAATATTAGTTTGCTAACATTCATTAATTCGTCTTGATGTCATGAAGGCTTGCTGGTTAACCTGAAGTATATATTATTTTTGTGACTAGTGCCATCCTGTTGAAATGCTTCACTTTGCAATTGCAGGAAGAAGCCTTCCAAGTGATAGAGAGCAGACCATCATGGAAAACTTTCCCAGGCCAGGCATTTCCATTGGGTGTATCAGAAGTTGACAGTGGGATCAATTTTGCTATTTTTTCACAGCACGCAACTGCTGTCACACTTTGTTTAGACCTTCCTGAGAGGTAAATTTAGATATTCCTTTTGTATGGTTAATTCAAACTTAAAAGTCCATTCATCAAATACAAAAGGATTTGAAAATTTAATTTGATTTTAGCCACATTTAAGCATTCTGGTCATGAGTGATGAGTCTTTCATTTCTGATGCTGCAATTTTTTTAATCGTTAACAACTTTCTATATATATTCTCAAAAATGTAAATTTTGAAGAGAGAGCATTATTAGTAAGGATTCAAGACTTGCATTGATTTTGAGATCAATTCAGAAAGCTGCAAGGGCTTGGGCTCTAGGGTCTAGACTTGAATATATCTTGAGATCAGTTTCACATAGTGGTGTGGGTTGGGTTTCTTTTGGCATGGCTTTATGATGCAGGAGCAACATAAATAAATGCTAAAACCTAGGATATTATTCACGCCAGGGAAGCATAAGTGCCATACCAATTTTTATTTTAGCCATTCTTGAGTCCTTACTTAATAACTAGGCTTTTGGGTCAAGTTGCTATTCACATGGTATGACAGCCTGATTTACAATTTGGTCTGCAGTTCAATTTTTCTTGCTCTGAGTCAAATTGAAGTTTTAGTTCCTTGTCTTTTGAGTCAAATTTTGAGGATCTTCTCTGTCATTCAAGGTCTATAGACATTTTTTAAGGGGATACAGGCTGCTGCACCTTTCTGATATTTCATACTTCATACCTTCTGTTCATTTTAAAGACCAATATATCTCTTGCATGCAATATCTCCTCAATTAGTTAGAGTTCTCTTTTGTGGCTTGAGCACATGACAATGTGTTGGGGTTTGTGGATGGGGCGGAAAGTGATTTTGCAGCATGAATTGATAAGATAAACTTCCTTGACTGCTGCATTGCCTGAATTGTCCTGCAGTCGTGCCTTAAAACTTAATGGTTTGATTCTAGCCAGACCTCCCCCAACCCAAAACAAAAAAAGAAGATTAATATACAAATAATACTTATAGTTTATTCATAATCTGCAATCTGCACACTTATTCTCTCTCTTTTTTTTTTTTAAAATTAAATAATGAATGTTAGGGGAAGCATTGGTACATTGGATGGTGGCATGATAGAACTGGCTTTGGATCCTCATTTGAATAAGACAGGGGACATTTGGCACATATGTATTGAGGTATATCTTCTGCTAGACTGCTTTAAAAGGCTGAAACCCAGCCTTGCCTTGTCTTTGGTTGATATTACAACTTTAAAAATGTAACACTTGTGCAATTATCAAAATAGGATTCCTAATTCAATAAATAAACATTTTTCTGAGTTTCTGTCTATAAACTTATTATACTAATATGCAATACTTTCCTGTTCTAGTGTTTTAATTTTGTGGCTGAAATGTCTCATTAAACAGACAAGTGTGAAAATTATTTAAACTACACCATACTGTTACAAACTATTGACAATGATGGAGGGAAGTATATGGCTTGTCTGTTTGAATGTTCACATTGGATTGGTGTGCTGCATGATCAAGCTTGGTGTTGAAGTCAAAGATTAAATGTAACTTGACAGTATGTATCAAATTTGGTGCAGTTATACTATAATGGCTGTGCAGATGAAAATTTCCATTTGAAATTTGGTAAATCTTTTATTCATTTGCTTCTGATTTTTGTCAGAAACTTGTAGACATTGGCTATATGGATGAGAATTTTCATTAAGAAGGAGATAATATGTTGAAACAGGAAAACATCTGGCAGCAGTGTCTTCTGTTTTGGAGGATATCTTTTATTTATGCCACCTAGTTGCAATTTTTCTTTTTTCTGTGTAATAAAGTTTCTTTGTGCCCCCCCCCCCAAAAAAAAAACAAAAAAAAAAAGTTTCCGTTCTATTAAAAAAGCCTGTCAATACCCTTGTGAGAAACTTGATTTTGATAATGGACATGAGGAACTCTTTTGTGGTGATTATGAAATGTTAATTGGTATTTCTTCTGGTAATTATGCATGTTTGGTGCTTGACTTGGCTTTTATGTGAATCACATTGCTATGATGAAGATGATTTATGGTTAGATAATGAAGTTCTCTGGTGTACATGTACATCTAGCTGTTTTTAATTTACCCTGTACAAATTATAATAAAATGAAATAAGACCATTAGTTTTCTATGAGACTTATGCCGGTGCAAGTTGAGCTACAATGTTGTTAGCTCTACATTTTTATTTCTTCTGTTTTACCCAAGTTCAATATTGCTTTTAATATATTTTCCCTTTTCAATGTGCAGGATCTTCCTCGGAGCAATGTTCTGTATGGATATCGCATAGATGGGCCTCGAGACTGGGGTAAGGGGCATCGATTTGACAGCAGCATTGTGCTTGTTGATCCTTATGCAAAACTAATCGAAGGTCGACGATATTTTGGGGATATTAGCATGAAGTTGTCTAAGTTTCTTGGCACATATGATTTTGACAGCTTGCCTTTTGACTGGGGAGAAAATTACAAGCTTCCCAATATTCCCGAGGTTAGGTGTTTTACCTGCATAAATGACTCTTGTTGCTCCTAAATGATACTTATCACAATATTTTCCCTAGATTAAGGCTTCATACATGTTGATTTATGCTCAGTACCTTATCTATGTCTTGTTGTTTTGTATGCTTTTACGGATGTTGTCTAGTAGTTTTCATTTGACTGAGAATATTTTGTATGTGTCTGGTTGAACGAAGTCTAATGCTTACTTCCATCTTCATTATGCTCCATTTATGCCTTTGCAGAACGATCTTGTTATATATGAGATGAATGTCCGTGCATTTACAATTGATGAATCTAGTGGGTTGGATAGCAATGTTCGTGGCAGCTATCTTGGTCTGATTGAGAAGGTAATATCTGTGTATATAATTAAGCTGAACATGACAGAACACTATATGCATGAGTGTAAGTTTTAAAAATTACTTTTCCTTGTTGAGTGATTGTCCAAAATAATATTAAATGAAGCCTAGTGTCAAAATACTGCAGGTTTGACCAAATGAAACCTAGTGTTAAAATATTATCAAAAGTGTTAGAAATAAACACTTAGAGAACCTTGGGGTGAATCTATTTGTAACAAGCTTGGCACATATGACATATATGCTCCAACTTGAGGGGGAGTGTTAGAAATAAACACATGTTAATCATGTGCCTTTTCATATTACTAGACTAGCTCTTAGTTTATAGTGCTCATTGCTTCGTTTCCAATGTACATTAATGTAGTATTTATGTTGTGTGGGAAGCTAAAACACATATTTTCCCTACAATTCTATAAAAAGGATTGCAGTGAGTTTTGTTTGGGCAAACAGAGGTTTAATCATTAACTATAGGCAACTGAGAAATTTTTTTGATACTGACGAAGATGGGGATTTGAATATTGAGACAATGTTAATTTTGTAATGAAATGTTGCAGTTCTGTAGCAGTTTCAAACCCCTGATGGAATAATATATTGTCTTTTTGGAAAAAGTAATAGAAGGCAGACTTCCCCCACCACCAAAAGGGAACTGATTATGAGGTGGTTCAGTTAGAAGTGCCTAAAACCTGACTGTAAGAAATTTTCAGTCTCTCCAATCATGCTATGACAGGATAGGATAGACTTTCCAAAGGGAGCTATAATGAGATGATAGAATATTTCTTTGATCCTTCGGAACAACCCATGACCCAACAAATCTTTATACACCATACAAAATTTATGTGTATTAAAAAATGTGAATGACTGAGATCTTAAGAGTTATGTTGAAACTTCTATAGAAGGAGAGAAAAAGTTGTTGTTTAACTGTTCTGCGCAGAATTGTGATGAAACTAGTAGCAAAGTCCATTCTCTAAAGTGGTAGAGTTTATGTAGCAGAGACACTGAGCCACGGAACATGATAGGACACACACATGGGGATTCACCAAATTTTAAAAATTGTAGTAGACAGACACATATATATAAGCTTCATTTATGCCTTATTTTGTTTGTTCAATATTTAAAATTGCTTAAAAATTTTAAAGAAACTCAGTTTGTATTATTTCCTTTTTCAAATTTAAAATAGCACTGTCTATGTTGTTGGCTTGTCTAAAAAATTAATTTTTAAAATTGAACGCATATAGACTCGTGTCATCGGGGTGTCATACAAGATATGGCGTGGACACGTGTCCGGCACATGGGCACTGTAGTCAAATGGTGTGTCTGTGATCTATTCTATGATAAAGCATATGTAAGGTTCATAAACCTAATAGTTCTTAGATACTATATTACTATCACATATTCAAAAACAGCTTTATTTATACATGTTTGTTAATTGGAGACGGTATTCTTGCCGCGACTTGTCAGATACAATAAAGGGAAAGAAAGATTTAATGCTGAAAAGCTTTTCCTAGGCTTTTTTACCACAATAGTGCATTTTCATTTAGCTATTTACCAATATAGTGTAACTTTTAAAAAAATTATCGAATTGATGTAAGTTGTTCTAGATAAAAACGACTTGGGTGGGGATTCGAGGTGAAATTTGTTGCCTACAAAAGTCGTCACCACTATGCATGACTCATATTATAAATAAATTTTAAATAGAAGTCGCACTTTATGGTCATGACTTTGATTTTTCTAATAATAATAATTATTTTTTAATGTAAGTCGCACCTATAAGGGACGACTTTGCTTATATTACATTTTACAATTGGAAGTCATACACTTCATGTACGACTTTGGTTCATGTTTTTTTAGGGTTTGTATTTTTTATCTTTTTCTTTTTAACTTAGAACTTGAATCCAATGGAATTTAGCATTTAATCATTAATTAACATAACCTTAATATATTTTTGAGAAACAACCTAGAAACTGAAAATAGACAATTAATACTACACTTCATGAGGAGCATCATAAGATGACATCTTTGAATTTTAAGACAGCAGAAAAAAATTCATATCAGTAAAGGTGAATATCAGTAATAAAACAATGTAATTAACATTTGTAACAAACACCTTTTGTATTGAGTAACTACAATAGCTAATGAATAGGATGATATGAAGCAAATATAGTGAACGAAGCAAATACAGTTTGCGGTGCTTGTATTTCTAAGCATGGAACACAAGTAAAAGTAAAATAAAATAAAACCATTGGAAATGCAAAGAAGTAGATATAGTTGTTGCTGCCTGTCTTGTGAACTTCATGGGTATTAATAAATTTCATTAAATTCAAGTTCTAAGTAAAAAGAGGGGGGGGGGGGTAACAAAAAAGGCAAAAAAAAAGCACAAACTAAAATTTAATATGAAGGGTATGACTTCCCATTGGCTTGCAGGAAAAATAATATAAGCAAAGTCATTCCTTGTAGGTGTGACTTCCATTAAAAAAAAATAATAATAATAATAAGAAAAATCAAAGTCGTGACCATAAAGTGTGACTTCTATTTAAAAGATTATTTATAATATGAGTCGTGCATAATGGTGACGATTTTTGTATGCAACAAATTTCACCTTGAATCCTTCACCCAAGTCATTTTTATCTAGAACGACTTACACCAATTCAGTAATTTTTTTAAAAGTTGCACTATATTGGTAAATAGCTAAATGAAAATGCACCATTGTGGTAAAAAAGCAACTTTTCCTATTACAGTTATACACAAGATTATGTTATCATTTTGTATCATGGAATAGGAGGGTGTAGACAATGCTTTAGTGGTTACACAATGTCTCCAATTTTAGGAAATATGGTTGTTTATTCATTATTATTTCTTTTGTACTTATTATTTATTTCTTTTCATCATTTTAACTTATTTTGTTGCTCACCTGTAAGATCCCACACCTTCTAAAGCTTGGTATCAATGCACTGGAGTTGCTGCCTGTCTTTGAGTTTGATGAGATGGAATTCCAGAGGCGCCCAAACCCCAGAGATCACATGGTAAATTAGAAAAGTATTATGATCTATTTTTGTGTCACAAACTCTTGCATCAACATTACGTACTCTGTATCTTTAGTCCCAATAAACAAATAAAACTCTTCTCTCTGGCAGTTTACATGTGAATTCTGAAGAAACTTAATATTTGATAACCTGAACTCATATGTAGGTAGCACAACTATTTTTTCATTTTCTCATTTAATTAATGTGCAAATCTGGAAACACCAAACATGGCTAATGATATGTTAATAGATAAACTTTGACTTATTAAGTGGCCTTATATGATACTAACAATTGATTGTGTTTCTGCTTTTCAAGATTAATACATGGGGTTATTCAACAATAAATTTCTTTGCTCCTATGAGTCGCTATGCTAGTGCTGGTGGAGGACCAGTTAATGCTTCCCGAGAGTTCAAGCAGATGGTTAAAGCCTTACATTCTGCTGGCATAGAGGTAATGTTAATATTTCACTGTCACAAGTTTGTTGTGGGAACATGCTTTTTATTTTGTTCACCTGGTTCTGTCTTATTTTATATCCTCTAATATCTTATATGCTGCTCGCAATAAATCTTATCGATACACAGGTTATTTTGGATGTTGTCTATAATCATACTAATGAGGCAGATGATGCCAATCCTTACACTACTTCATTTCGTGGCATAGATAATAAGGTAATTTGAGATTTGTGGTTATATGTTTGGCAGATTATGTTATTTGTGCATTGGTATACTTGCAATACCTCCTTTATCCCTTATAATACGGGTTGAGCGTGCTTATAAATTGGTTAGTTTGTCTTGTTATGTGTATATATATAGTATACTTTACCTTGTGGATGGAAAAGAAGATACATTTTTTTACTCTTTTTTTTTTTTTGTTAATGACGTTTAGTTTATAAGACTCCAACTAGCATAACATATGATATGTATGCCAGTTAAATACAAAATGAGGTAAAAAGAGAATAGAAATCATCTAAAAAATAGAATTTATGTATATTAATAAAAAACTTGGAAGGTGACATTAAGAGATCCATGTAAGTAATATTATCAGTAAATTTATTTGGCATTATCCATGCAACAAAGTTAGAACTTAGAAGGAGGTAAGGAATCCAATTGGTTCAAGTTCTTGCCTTAAGCAGTAGATGAATTCAGTGTCCTCTGAAATGTTATAAGTACAGTACCAGCTCACGACCACAATTTATAATGCTACAATTAAAAAAGCATTTCCTGGTGTGTTTCTTTCTCAAGTTGTTCACTTGTCATTGGCATCATCTATTCACTAACACATTATTACTTATTAGTCTATGTTTGTCTTTAGTAATATAGAATGTTAAAGAATGATTTGATTTTTCTCTACTGAAACTTTCTTAATTTCTACAGGTTTATTACATGTTGGACAAAAATGGGCAGCTGCTGAACTTCTCTGGCTGTGGTAATTTTACCGTGGTTATCTTCACAGCTTTGTTGTTCATTTAATAGCTCTCTTTTGATTTTAATTGCCGCTAACAAAATTTCAGTATGTATCGTTTGATTCATATAGCCGACCCCATCTAGTGATAAAAGGCTTGGTTGTTATAACAAAATTTCAGTATGTTGATGTCAATATTAAAGTCCTCTCATTTGGAGTGAATATTTATCGTCAGGAAATACATTGAACTGTAACCATCCTATTGTCATGGAGCTCATCCTTGACAGCCTTAGACACTGGTATGGACTGCTTATATAAAATTTGCTATTTATATGATTGCATATTGTATGTATCTTGATTAATTTAGTGGAATTCATCTAATGCTTTTTTTTTTTTTTTTTTCTTTTTTATAAAAAAAAAAAGTGAAATGAATAATCTTTTGTGATGCCATTAGAAGTACTAAAAATTCGAAACTAACTTTCATAATTTTCCTTTTAAGTTCCTATCTAAGGAAGCACTGCTTTGTGATTTTTTATTTTTTTTTGGGTATAGAAGCTCTACTTTGTGATTTGTATATTCTTTTTATTCTCTTAGATTGAATACCTAATTTACATCATCATATATATATATATATTTTTTTTTGTTTCACCTTATTGTAGGGTCACTGAATATCATGTGGATGGATTTCGATTTGATCTTGCAAGTGTCCTTTGTCGAGGAAGTGATGGTTCCCCCCTTAATGCTCCTCCTCTTATTAGGGTATATGTACACTTGAGTATAGCTGTGTAATTAATAAGCTCAGACGGCATTTTCTTGAACATTGTGATATGGGGTTCATCAGTTTGGTTCAGTCATTTGGGATCACAGATCATCTGAAAAGGATGCCAGGCAAGTGTTGGGCATCCGTGTCAGACATAATGCAACACTTAAAAAAATTCTGGACATCATAGATTTGTTGCGTAATTGATTTGTTGGTCAAAGTGGCTCACAAAAGAGCCAATTAGTCCCTTTGCAAAGTAGAATGGGGAACTGATTTAAGATACCTATGGCCTGGTAACCAAAAGAAAGAAGGCATGACATGAAACATGAAACTAACAAAAGGAGTGAAAACAAGCCTGTTGTACGAAAACAATGAAAGAAGAAGGTGCTGAAAAAATAAATTCTGGCTTTTTGCTCCATCCAAAGAAGCACCAATCACGAGTCACGAGCACAATTTCATACCACCTTGTTCTCCTTTTTATCATCCAAACTTGAAAACAAGTAGAAAAGAAGACCTCCAAATTAGGTGGACAATCGACGTTATCCTAATAAGATGAACTGTTTAGAAATTGAAAACCAAGGGAGGTGAGCTACCAATAGAAACGAGAGACAACTAAAAACTGGATTTAGTTAAGTTTATTAAGTTCTTGATCAGTTTGGGTTGGTTTGGTTTCATTTAGCCAGTTTGGTTTTAAACACCCCTACAGTTTATAAATTTGAAGCCAATCATTGAGTACTAGTTCTCCTCTACCTCTGCTAGGAAATTGGTTAAAATTTGATTATTTAGTTAACTGTTCTTATCTCTATTTTCTTTTGCAGGCAATTGCTAAAGATGCAGTCTTATCAAGATGTAAAATTATTGCAGAGCCGTGGGACTGTGTGGGTCTCTATCTTGTTGGAAGTTTTCCAAATTGGGATCGGTAATTTATTATTTTGTTATTAATTTTTATTGTTTTCAGTAAATATAATTATGCTATGAATAATCTTTGTTATAATCCTATACATCATGAAGGTTGATGAACTTTAGGCTTGGTTGATTATAGACCCCCATTTACTAATGCATATGCTACAAAAGAGGGGACGGGAAGTAGAGGATCAACACATGCAAATCAGGACATAATAGGAAAGTAACAGGAATATTCATGCTAAGGAGCATAATTGAATTCTGAGCTGGCTAGGAGTGGTGGAGAGGACAGAACTTGATGAGAAATGCGAATATAAGAGGGACGGATAGGAAGTGTGAAGGTAGACAATTACTGAGTGAGAATTAGGGAGGGAGGTTACGGGTCTCTCCAGTGACCTGTGATATCTTTTGGTTCTTTTTGTTTTGAGGAATCCCAGAGGTCTACCTCTGTTGTAAGGAGGCAGGCTCTACTGTTCCATAAATAATTATCAGTTTTGCTCAGGTTCCTATCAGTTGAAAGCCAACAGTTTCAAATATGAAGCCTTCATGACCTTTTTGATCTTGATATTGTGTATAGATTACTAGTTTAATTCTTGATCTCAGTGGCTTGGTATCATGATATTTGAGACTCCTTTTCTTTATGATTCAGACCTTCATCACTGACAAGTCACAACTTTGCTAGCGATTAAGTATGAAAATGCATAAGTTTTATGACAAACAAATCGACATAAAAATTATTTGACAATTCTAACTCTGCAGTTGAATTCATCAAGGTTGCTGGACATGTTTGTTTTTTAGCTCTTTGGCCCAAAATGGTCACTTCAACATCATGTGATCTGTTCCAATGGCCAAAATCTTCTGAACTGCAACAATATGATTTTGTTTAGAATGCAGAAAAGATGATTTCAAGGAAATTATCTGCATACATTTCCTGGAATTGAGTTCTTCTCTAGAGAAATTAATGTATTGTTAAAATAGAAAACCTGTTTCCTCCATTAACTATTTTTCTTTGATGTAGATGGGCTGAATGGAATGGGAAATATCGTGATGATGTGCGGAAATTTATCAAGGTAATTCTAAGAGGAAGAAAGTACCTAATTTAGATCGATCCAGATTGCCTGACCTTTCTTTTGGTTGGATAAATATTGTAATTTCCAAAAGGCAGCTTCATGCTAGTACAAGGCAAACCAACTGTCTGTCCTATCAATATGTTATATGGGAAAAAAATGAATGTATTCAGATGCGAATACTGGTTGGCTTTGCAATGTGCTATGATTTGACTTATGACTTGTTTAATTTTTTACTGATTTATTTTCTCCTTTTGAAAACATGTTCTAGGGTGATCCTGGTATGAAGGGCAGCTTTGCAACTCGTGTTTCTGGATCTTCTGACCTTTACAGAGTAAGCATCAGTACTACTTATACCATGTCAAAGACCAACTCTTGTAAAGCTTATGCTATTAAGAGGAGGTCTGGGAATGGTTCTATATCTATAACAGTTAGGAAGTTGAACTATTGAGGCTAGAATATTAGATTAAACTAATGTAAATTATTTTCAAGTCCCAGTATTTTGTCTTTCACATTTACCATAAATATGTGATAAGTTTTTAAAGGTCAATTTTTCACATGATAATCATAAGGGTCTATCAAAATTAAGGTCTTTCTGCACTCGTGAAACAAAATGCACCATCAAAGTCGTTTTTTCCCCCTTGATGACTATCTTGCCCACGTTTAGTACCTTCACTCAATATCATTATGATACAGTCAAACTACCATGTGTCCAACACTCCAGCTGCTAAAGATTTTTTATTGATCTTGATGTTTTTTGGGTGCCTATTGGGTGATATTGAGAGAATTGCTTAGTTTTATAAAGAAGATAGACTCTTATCAATGCAATGTATCAGAGCAATATGGCTCTCATTGTATGATATCTTTGTTTTATTTCACGGCTACAATACAATAGAAGTAAAACTGTCTTATTTTATTCCTCCCTTGGTTTCTCTCCAATGCTTTAAGATTAACCTACTTTTTCAAAGCAGTAGGTATGCTATTTCTATCTTACTTGAATAATGTATTGAATTATGGGTCAAAGACTTGATACAGCTGATTTTCACTATACAAATTTCAGGATTGCCATATTCTGCTATCTAAATAATTCTATAATAATGGATTTCCGTCTTTATTTGTTTATCTTACAGGTGAACAAGCGTAGGCCATATCATAGCATTAACTTTGTTATTGCACATGATGGGTTTACCTTGTATGATCTTGTTTCATACAATTTCAAGGTACCTCCTCCTAATTCTGTTCTTGAAATTTTCATTTTTATGAAAACCTAGTGTCTTCCTTGATTCTTGGTTTTGTAGCACAATGAAGCCAATGGTGAAGATGGACGGGATGGAAGCGATGATAATTTTAGTTGGAATTGTGGTTTTGAAGGTAGCCTCCAAATTACAATGCTTTTTTGCTATACACTGTTTACCTCTGCTTATTTTTGTTTTTCAGTAGCCTGTTTCTTTTAAATTAATTCATTCCAATATACACATTGATATTTTAGTAAAATGTAAAAGCTATTAGTCTAATAGCACTACAATATCGATTTCTGAAGAACATGCACAGGTAGTGAATAAAGACTGAATTTCACTCTCTTCCAACTATGCCACTACAAACTTCAAATGTCATCATCACTCAACATTTTCTGAGAATGTTGTTCATAGTTAGTGAGTCTTTCCCGTCCAAAAAAGACCCAGTTTGTAACACTAGTAAAATTTTAATTTTTCTCTGTGGATGTCCTTTAAATGCAATCATGTTACAGCCATTGTTAGCAACTGTTGGAGCCAATTTTTTGCTCATAATCATACATAAGTTTTGAGATTGCAAAACCAATTATCTCATTGATTTGTTTGAGATTGCCTTTTCATACCTATTCTTTTTCTCATTTTTGTGGATATTTTTGAGAAGGACATGACTCAGGTTCTGGTAACTGAGCAATGCTTGGTTTGCTCTTTGGGAGTGTGGACCTTGCAGCATATATTGTGTTTAACTATAGTCACTTTCCAACCAGTTGTTTGTCCGTCAAACATTGAATTATTAACATTTTACTGTAAACTGTTAATTATCTGTATTTGTCTGACAGGGGAAACTGATGATGCTAGCATAAGAGCTTTACGATCACGGCAAATGAAAAACTTTCATTTGGCACTGATGATATCTCAGGTGCATACTATAAATATTTTGGCATACTTCAGTTGTTTAGCAAAAAATTGTGTCTGGAATTCCATGCTCAATTTTTTGGATAAAACTCTTCTAAAGTGAGCTTGTCTTTAAAGGAAGAAAGTGAAGGGTTATTCAACCTTAAATTAATTAAGTGCATTGTAATTATATCCTACTGAATGATTTAAGGGTGGATATCCCCTTCTTTTTTACTATAAAGACAACCTCACTTTCGAGATGCTTTTTCCCAAATTTTTATATCGTTTCCAGTTGATTTATTGAATTTTGGCCAATTTTGTTTTTTTTGCATATATATATATATAGTTTTTGGTTAAAATGCAGATAACCACCCTTTAACTTTGACCCTTTGCCAAATAACCCTTCGCTGTTTCAATTTTGGAAGTTAGCCCACTGTGACCATATGTTAAAAGTTTAAGCAGGTTAATTGCCAAATGCAAACCATGGGGAGCTTTGTGCCAAAGGGTCGAATAAACAGTTGATTATTTGCATTTTAACTTATCATATCTATAACTGTGTATGCAGTTCAGATCATAGTAATATGTCGCCTTTTCAATTAATTTTGTTTTTGAAGAAACATTAAAGATGTTGCTGAATGATTTCATTGATTTGCATTATGCTACCACTCAAACCAGAGTAGGGATTAAAATTTTGTAATGAATGACTAGGGCACACCTATGATGCTAATGGGAGATGAGTATGGCCATACTCGCTATGGAAACAACAATAGTTATGGGCATGATTCTTCCATTAATAATTTCCTGTGGGGTCAGGCAAGTTTATAACCTGTAAACTTCCCTTTTGACAGCTTCCTATAGACTATATTTATTGACAGCATAATGTTTTCACTCAATAGTTGGATGCACGGAAGAGTGATCACTTCAGGTTTTTCTCCAAGGTGATAGAGTACCGGCATGCACATAAAGTATTCAGTCATGAAAATTTTCTCAGCAAGGTAATCTGATTTGCTTCACATTGTAAACTAATACTGCAAATGTTGATGCGAGTGCACACTGTCATTTGTGCTTACCGAACTATTTTTTTTTTGGGCAGAGTGACGTAACATGGCATGAGGACAATTGGGACAATTGTGAAAGCAAATTTCTTGCATTTACGTAAGAATATATGCTCATCTTAATTGAGAATTGGGATTGTAAAACCTTAGTGCATTTTTAGTAATGCTTTCACACAGCAGAGCACCTAAGCAGTGCCTTGACCCTTGAGATATCATGTTGGTCTTGGAATGTACTTTGAATTTAATATTAAGAACAGTTTTAGATTCGTGTGTGTTTTGAATCATTTTAGTGGAATGTCCATTAGTCACTATTAGTCAACTGCGACTGTGCCTGACAGCACTTGCTTTGCACTTTGTGCGTGTCGCATGTGTATGCAGGCTTCATGACAGAAGTGGAGGAGATATCTATTTGGCATTTAATGCTCATGACTACGTTGTTAAGGTTCTGCTTCCAACACCTCCAACTAAGAGGAGGTGGTTTCGTGTGGTAAGTTTTTCCTTCTTTTGGTACGTATCCGAAAAGGCCTTCTTTTCTCTATTGCATGCATAAATTACAATGGATGGTACATGTTAACTTGTTATTAAAAAAATATTTAATATATTACAGACTCCCCAAACTCCCTAAAGCTTTTTTGAATCAAAATTTCAAATCCAACAACTTTGAAGCAGGGTCTAGTTTCATGGTAGTATATCAAATTTAAAGAAATGAAATTAGTATAAGCATTTTGTCATTTTGGTCAATTCGCAGTATCATATTGTAGGTTGTTGATTTAATGTCCTTTCATAAGAAAACCAGAATGAATGGCAAGTGCCGCAAGTCACTGGATAAGGCCAATAAGAATTTAGAAGATCATAGTATTAAATTTGTGTGCTCTGCTATGATTAGAGCATCTTGTTGGAGGTCTGTGATTCATGAGATGAGAAGAATACTTGCGTGATTGGGCTTTGTCTCAATGCATGGTGTGATTGGATTCCATGTTTGTTATTTTACATATTCTCCTGGTGAGAATTTTAGATTTTAGAAGGAAATTTATTTATGCTGGGCACTAACATCAACTTTTTTAAATAGTGCCATGGGTAACAAAATGTTCCTCATAAATTTTCTATTCAGTTTAAGTTGAATTCTTGACGCATATGCAGGTGGACACTAATCTCAAATCTCCTGATGACTTTGACCTTGATGGTGTCCCCTGCAAAGGAAACACGCACAATGTTGCTCCATACTCCTCCATTCTTCTAGAGGCGAGGTTTTGATTGCAGAAGCTGTTGTGCAACACGTGTACCCACCCTTCACCCACTCCTATCAAAAGTATATGTAAAAAGGCTGTTATTGTATACATGTATCTCGGATGTCATGTTTAAGCTGCAATGGGTCGGCGTGTAGTTGTATCTTTGCATTAGAAGACGCGGATGCATATATGTACAAAACAGGCGAACTGCACCTGCACGGAAATGTTTTGTAGTTCAGCTCACGGATCAAGGGGAACAAAAGCGGAACAGGAAAATTTGAACTAAATTTCATTTCCAGAATGGAGCAGTGCATAGAGTCAAGTTACAAGCTACTTGAGGCTTATTCACGATGTTCGGATGATCGATTACTACTTTATTTTTGCATATTGTAAAATTGATTTGAGTTCAATAATGTTGTTATCCATCTATCTATATTTTATTTGTGTATATCTATGTATATTGTGAAATTGACTTTAATTGAATAAATGTCATTATTTTTATTTAAAGTAGTCCTAAGTTCCCTTTCATGGTGCTAAAATATGTTCCGAACTCAACTAGTAGTAATTTAGCAATATTGAATTGTTTCCGAATGTACAATTTTCCTTTTTATTTTTGATAGATTACAATATTTTTTTATTAATTAATATGGATATTGATTAAACTGATTTATTTTTCAATGTTACGATTGTGGGAAGATTTGGTTAAGTTTTTAAGTGGAATGTTTACTATCATCATCATCATCGAGAGTTAAGGACGCGGTTGGGAATAAGATGTTGGAAGAGTTGCTTAGTTTAGACGGTTGGCATATCTAATTGCAAGTTTGCAACTGCATAAGATTGTGATTGAGCACGATTTTATGAAAAACTTAGATATGGTTTATCTAGATTTTTGAAAAATTTAGACTATTTTATAATTTTTGTTGAATAAACTACGGTTAAGTTTGATTCCATTTAAATCTTTTGAAAAAATTATAGAGTCCATTAATAAGAGAGAAAAAAAATAAAAATAATATATATATATATATATATATATATATATATATATATATATATATATATATATATATATATATATATATGTTAAAGTGATGTATAATTTTGAATGAATAATTTGAACGTTCATCACTAAAAATAAATTAGATCGTCGTTTATTTGAATAAGTTAAAAATAAATTGAATGTTATTTTTATTCACAAATAAACTAATAATATAGTTTTGTCTTATCCATTAGATGGAATTCAAAATTTATAGAATCTCTCCATCTATCCATGTGAGATTGGAAGATTTGATTAGGATGGATACTTGGTTTATTGCGGTTGACTCGGTTGGACTTAACAAGAAAAATTTATTCGCCACTTATTGACAACAACAGTCCTCCAAGTACAAAGGTTCCCTCTCACTCAGATCTCATATACTGAGTAATATATATACCCCACACACCGCGTCTTTCTTCTTCCCCTTCATTCTAAACCCTCAACACTCTTTCTACTCTCGCTCCACTCTTTCTTTGTCTCTTACCTAGTTAACCATGGCCACCCTTGCCTTCCTCCTTCTCACCGCTTTACTGGCTACCGGCTCTCTCGGTCAATCCCCCACACAGCCACCGGCTAACTCCCCATTCGCAACCCCGAAGAAATCTCCCTCCCCCAAGGCTGCTCCTCCCCCCACCACCACCACCACCACCACCGCACCCGCTCCTTCCCCTCAGCTCTCTTCTCCGCCTGCCTCAGCCTCCCCCACCGAGTCCCCCGCCAAGTCTCCCGCCGAGTCACCTCCTGCCCCTCCAGTCGCTCCCACACCGACTGTCCCCATCTCAGCTCCCGGTACCTCCATTGGCGAGACTCCCGCTGGGGCCCCCGGTTCTCCACCCACTCCCAAGAGCGCCGCCCCCCTCCGTACAGTTACCATCGGCGGATCTGTGGCCGCCGTCGCCGCCGCAGCGCTTCTGATGTAGATCTGATGAGTGCCATCACCGTAGTTGCTGTGTACGGTTAGGGCTTTGGTTTTACTAGTGTTATTGAGTACGAGATTGTGTTCAGTTGGAGTTAGAGGCATTGGACATTTAGTTTTTTTTCTTATATTTAGTTTTCTTTTATATTTTTAGTTTTTAATATTTTGATTATGATTGTGTTTAGTGATGGACGATGATGACAGTGATATATTGGAGATCTTTTGTTAGGGTTTGAATGATTTGGATAGCTTGACTCTCTGAGACTACCATCATCATCATCATTATTATTATTATATTATATTAGCATTTTATTATCATTGTCTTTCCTCATATGGGATATCATTTAGTTTTTGTGTTTATTTATGTTTCCACCTGTTTAATGATTTTCTCTCTACCCCATCTGATCCGACGTGCTCGGCTAAATTCGCCTTTTTGGTCGTTTCTTTTCTTGAATTTGATTTGTAGACGGAACTTGTAAGATAGAGCTTATGGATGTTGTATGGATAGAAGATTCTGGGATTGTGTGCGTGCGCGAGACACAGATCTGATCTGAGCGACGAAGGAAGGAAGTGATGGAAGGAACAAATTTTTGTCGTGTTTTGGGGTCTGTAAACACAAGCCATCGACAGCTGGAGTGTTGGGATAGCCATGGCTTTTTTGTTCTGCTTTTATTGTGTTTTTTTTCTTTAATAAATATTTTTATAAACTTTTTTCCCCCTAAAGTTTAGTGCATGATAAAATAGAAGAGATGGACAAAAGTGGGGTTCGGGATGTTGTTGGATGGGGGGAAAAGGTGGAACAGGTGTCACACGCAAACACCTGTTATCGGGCTTTCATGTGTCACGGACGCATGTGCTTCGCGACCAATACTAGGGAAAGATGGTCTGCACCTCTACGGTGTATCTGTTTCAGTTTTTTTTAAAAAATAATAGTTATAAAATCTAAATTTTATATATAATTAAAAAAATTAAAAATTATTTTCTAATAAAAGTAACTTTTTATAAAAAAAATCACAAATAAAAATCTTATATTTTGCTCCAAAAGGCAAAAGCTAAAACAATTCTTTTTGATGTATTTATTCCCAAAGGTTTTTATGCTTCTTTTTGTTTTTGTTTATTTTTTATTTTTATTTTTATTTTGTAGGACTGACTTAGGATTTGCTAACTGGGCAGCAGGCACGGAAACAAAAGTAGCAAACCAAAGTTTCCTCTTTGTATTTTAAAATAAACGGATTTTTTTAAGTCCGTGGCTCTGTTCTTGCTTGTTTGTTTTTTAACTTTTTTAACAGAAGCATGGAGAATAAGAGTTAAATATACAATATTTTAAACTTAGTAAGATATACAATAAATAATTATTATATTATGGGTTCAACTGCATTCTTATTTGTTTGTTTATGATTGAAAATAAAATTTACTAAAACCGTGATTAAAATTATATTTGGTTAGGTTTATAGATGTGAGATGTAGTTGGAATTGAGATTTTCCAAAAAAACCTATGCGCGGTATTTGGAAGAGCTTATAATGTATTGTGGTTGAATTAGAACTGTTTAAATAAATATTTTATTATCTTTTTTTATATATACCTTTTTTTAATAAAAGAGTTTGACATTATCATATAATAATATACTTGTATTTGTAAGATTATTAAAGTAATAAGTGATTGAGTAAAATATTTTTACTGATATAGCAAAAATATAATGAGATGTTTGTGTAACATTTTTTTTATATTGATAATATATATAATTGATTTTTTTTTTACTTTATTGGTTGTATATAAACAAATTGATTTTTTTTTTCAATAAAAATTTTTATGACTTCTGTATATTCCCTGTCTGGCCAAGATATATGATCAACTTATGTCTGCGTTTTGCGATACATTCCCGGCGATGATGGGAATAATTGCTCTTTAGTGGTTGGTGCATTTAGCCAGCATGAAATTGTAATATGAGGTGGACATGAGTTTGCAGGGTTGGTGGTGGTTGTGTTTTTACTGTGACGATGGACAGCGGATTACGTTCTTGATTTGGTTAATTTGGGCATAAACTCCACATAGAAGGGCTTTGGACTTAATTTTATAGACACGTCTTTCGGTTATCAAAAGAGGCCGAAGCCCAAAACAAACAAGACACTACGTCGTAGAGTTCACAATGCCGGGAAATCAAATCCCTGATCCATCACCTAGGAGGCAGTCCCTTCGATTACCCTCTTTGTACTTGTGGATAATTTTCACTTGCCATTCCTTATGCAGCCAAGAACTAATTCTATGTAGAAGGCCTTGATGGTTGAACCCCATTTTGATGTGTACGAGAAATGGATTACTTCTAAACGTAGGATTACTTCTAATAGAGCTATAACCTTTTTTTTGTTGATGGTATTTTA
This sequence comes from Pterocarpus macrocarpus, assembly GCA_031439585.1. Taxonomy (NCBI): domain Eukaryota; kingdom Viridiplantae; phylum Streptophyta; class Magnoliopsida; order Fabales; family Fabaceae; genus Pterocarpus; species Pterocarpus macrocarpus. The sequence continues at coordinate 12,324,557 of CM062519.1, forward strand.
TTGAACAATAATGTTACGTAATCAAAATTATTTATCATAAATATTGTTAGAATTTATCAATATTAGAGAAGGGTGATTGGATAAGTCAAATGAGAGAAGATATCTACTTATTCAAAGGATAGAATTTATGTCATATCATCCTCATTATGGTTCTATAATATTTTATTAGTTGAATGGCAAAGGACTTAAATTTTACAAATACACTGAACTTAATTAGCCTCTTATTTTAAAAATTTGACCTACCTTGATAATATTAAAAGAGTTAACTAAGCCTAAACCACTCGTTATGGATCAGCAAGCGAACTTTTTTTTTTTTTCCAACACTCTGCAATTCATCCGTCTCCATCCTTCTCTTTTTCCTTCCTCTTTGCTCCCCCATTCTCCCAAACAACATTAGAGATCTAGGCTATGCGTATTAGAGTAAGTACCAAATATGAAGAGCAAAAATGAAGTAGGATAGAAGGGTTTTGGTTAGTGGTAAAAATTTGTAGGAGAATTGAGATTTGACAGTAAATGAGTTGCATTCCACTTTCAAATGTTTAAAATTTTTAGATGCATTCCTTCTAAAATTTGGAAGATTTTTTTAAAAGTAAACTTTCATTTTTCTTGATGTGCAGTGTACTTCCAAAACTTATAAAGAAAATTTTCAGGTATTAACTTCAAATGACATAAAGCCGAAGGGATTTCTTAATTTAATCTTAAATGAAGATTCCAACTTTTATTTTCTACCTACTCAAATAAGCATTTATAATCTTAATAAGCAGTAATCACTCAATATATTAAACCAAAATTATAAACAGGAATAACATGCGAGACTTCCTAGGTTACTAACACTACTGGAACCTCGATCAATACTCAGAGAAATCTGAATAGATCAAACAAGAGGGGAAAAAAAAAAAAAAAAGATTAATAATGATAACATAAGAAATAAAGAAACCATGGGAGCACTGCCTCTGTCCTGGCTATCTCTAAGCAAACTCATACCAGACGCAAAACACAGTATGAGACCCAAGAAACAATCAACATAACAATTGGTGTGAGCCTACTCACTGAAGATGCATCTGATTTAGTGGATGAAGTTGTGGTGGTGCTTGGTGTGGCTGTGGTGGTGCCATCAGAAGGTGAACCTTTCGCGGATGATGATGGTGTTGCAGAAGGAGCTGTGGATTTTCCTGCCTTGACAGTAACAGCAAGCTTCATGCCACCAGCACAGTGTCCAGGAACAGCACAAATGAAGTAATGAGTGCCAGCAGTCTTGAGGGCAATGGTGGTGGCGCCACTGCTATCTGTGCTAATTGAATTGCCTGTAGTGCATGATTTGTAGTCACTCTCTTTGACTTCATCCACTGTGTGCCCAGCTCCATAGTTGAAAACTGTTCACATGAATAAAACGTACATGAGGTTCTTCCTGATCTGAATTTGAGAGATTACTAAAAAAGAAAATGGCAACATAGTGCACGAGACTCTACATGGTGGAATGTGGCAACACATGCCATTGCGCCAAGGCTAACCCTCTAATTTGAGAGATCAATAGCATGTTTAAGATTGTGCTTGAAATAAAAGGACTTTTTCTTAGTTCTTAGTTCTTAGTTCTTACCGAGGTTATCACCGACTACAAAGGCCTTGTCGCTAGCCCATGTGCTATAATCACCACCAATGGCCCAACCTGAGGTATCTCCTACAGTGTAGACGGTTGCCAGGGTTGGCAGGGCCATGTTGATTGCTAGAAAAAGGGCCAAAACCAAAGCATTAGAGAAAGCCATTTGGTGAGAAAGTGAAAGGGAAGGGAAAGAAGGGAAACAGATTACAGAGGAGGCTCTGATTTGATCATGCAGTTTGAGAGTGGCTTTGCTTTATATAATTTAGGAAAGGGATGGGAGTTGTTAGAGTGAGGCCCAGTTTGTCCAATTTTGCATGAGGATGGCTTGAGTTACACTTCATACCTAATCGCCAGAAAAAAGTGGGTCTTTTGTGTTCTTTCCTACTTCCATTATTTTGAGGATGTGAAGTAGTGGTTGGGTGGAATTATTCTATTGAAATTACAATGCCGTTGACAAAACCTACGGGTAAGACTTCACTTTTAACAGCCTAAGTAAGATGATCGGTGTTATGATTAATTATTAATGATGAAAAATTAAATGAATGTTAGTTTCATATGCCTATCTCATTTGCCTGCCTAATAATTCTAACTTTGTGGCTAATCCGATTATGGTTGGAAGGGTTATGCATTGGTGCCTCGACGGATCATTTGTCGACTTTATTGGATGAGGGCCCCTCAATATGATGCATAATTACATAGCAAGATCATGGTTTGAAAATGAATGATTGCTTAGAACCTACTCATTGTATGAACGTAATTCCTAGCACGTACTATATACCGAACCCTTTACCATAAACCAACGAGTTCCCATTGGCATGCCCCAATTCATAATTACAGAGTGCTAAACATTAACATGTACATGAAAGAGATCATTGCGTAGTTCTTTGTATACGATACATCTTATTCGACGTACGTTGAGTTCTACCTTTCGGGTGATGTGAACCGTTTAAGAAAAAGAAAATTAGTAATCACATGATGAGTAATTCACATTATTTTTGTCCTTAATTTTTTTTTCCTTTCCACATCCTTTAAAACGTGTGAGATTAATTATTGAATTGACCCCTCTTCATAAAAGTTCTGACATTGAGGAGGCCCGCTTGAGTAATTCACATTTGAGTACTTTACTTTTGGATATCTCAAAATCTGGATAACATAAAAATGGTGGTTCTTTGCAAAACTTTATGGGTTATTTTTCCTGCCAAATTATCACTTAAAAAAAAAGAAGAGGAAATCAAGTCATGCAAATGGGAAGGCTCGAGAATTATAGCGCAAAAGCTTAGACCTAGTTTGATAGTGCCTTCTGACGGAGGGGTAGAATTTTTTCTGTTTGATATACCAAAAATTGGAGATGCTTTTGCTCTTAACTTTTAAAAGTCAGGGTTGCTCTCAAGAACCATCAAGAGATGCTTTTTAGAGCTGATTTGTGTTTTCTAAAATTTAAAAGACTAATATAACCTTGATCTCATTAATAACTTTAAAAATAAAAATTATTCTATTTAATATTTATATCCATTATAGTTATTTTAAATTTTAAGAGCAACTTTATTAAATATTACTTTTGTAGCTTCTATTTATTAAGAGTAACTTTTACATTATTTTACCAAACGATATTACTATGACTTTTTTATAGCAGTTTTTAGAGAATCTTGAGAGCTCAACAGCTCTCAAAAAATCATAGCAATACCAAATCAAATCTTAGTTATTTTCAGAGATCACTTTAGAGGGAAGCAAAAAGAGGAAGTCAGTAGAGGAAAAATATGGTGAACGCGGCAATGGAAAGCAGAATTTCTTCTGGTTTGGGGAAAAATGTGAGATCCCGAAATCTTGATCCTAACTGCATACCAAACACCATGACGATTGAAAGTAACCAGGCCTCATGGGCTCCTTCTTTCAGAGAGACTCTTGGCAATGAACCCATTATGACAATTTTGAAATCACCAAAAGCATATCATTCCGTTTGTGTACAAGATAAAGTTGGTATGGCTGGGATTGTTGGGTCCCTTGCTTTCTGGCCAACTACCAATACTATTGCGCTTCTAGATAGTGTCAAAGGGAACAATCATCACTGTTGAAGTGTCTCCAGCTGTTCAGCTTAACTATAGTGAAACAATAATTGTGTAGAAGGATAACATAACACCCCTATGAAATTAGACATAGGATAAAACCATTTTGATTTATTGGACCTTAGCAGTAACTAAAATGAATTTGGTATTTGCCTTGTACATTTCTTCATCATATGTAGAAGAGCCATAAAAAGCAGGTAGGGGCTAAAAATGTCACCATGTTAGGGCAATAAGATTGCCGTTCATGCATCTTTTGTATCATGGGTTACGTTCTTCGCTCACTCGGAGTGCATTGAACGTAGCCTATACCGGGAGAAAACGGGTTCTCATGTACACACCATTTTTACAGGCCATTCATGAAATCGCGTTTCGTAAAGCCCAACGTAAAATTTAGGCGTAGCATCCGCAATAAATGAAGTAAAAGTCAATAATCGATTCAAAGATCTGGTCATATGCCACCAAAAAAACAAGAACTTGTCATATCAACAGCAGAAGTTGCTAGCACTAGCAAGCAATGCCTTAGAGAACAGGGATAGCCCTACTGACGCAAAAAGAGCTTCCCAACCACCAAAAGCCCAAAAAATGACTAGGCTAAGATGGTAGAGAAGAGATATGCGATCCCTTTATTGTGTCACTTTACTAAAGTAGGTCATGTTACTAATCGTGCAAATTTTAATGCAGAACACAATGATTACTGGTATAGGAAGTAATCATAATAAAAGTTATGACACTTTTAAGCAGAAAATGTTTCACGTAGCTCAATAACAAGATATAAATTAAAAGCTTATATAACTACTCTAAAGCGGACAGAATGCATAACAAACACTTAGACAGGTAAAATAAGCGGCTGCTTACACGATTTTTCATTAAAATTGTCAGTAACAAATATTTCCTGGAAAGCCCAAACAACTGCCATACCATGATACGCTTTGCCTAGTATAACCGTAAAACCCATCAATAGAAACGTTGCTATCCACTACATCAGAGATTTACATGCATTGGCAGAATTCCCCTTTTGTTGACAATATAACATAACATATACTCAGCAAGAATTTGACTTGGGGATACGAGCTAGCAATGACACATAAGTAGTCACACTGAACTCTTAACGTAGAAGGGAACACATTCAGGCCAACTTTCAAGCGACAATCAAAGTTAATATATAGAACACGAGCGAACGCCGTAACTCACGTAAGACAGGATTTTTTGTCTTATGGCAATTACTGTCTTAGAGCCATATCGTAAGACAATCTATAAAACGTTTATGTTCAAGCTTTTGTCTTTCCCCCTCTTTCAATGGTCTTGATATGTTTTCTTCTGGTTGATTCCAAACCAATGTTCTTTATCCCCCCCAACACACACACACCCAAACATATACTAAAGAAGAAATTGTTACATAGACCACATCCACATGTCATTGTGCACTAAACGATGAAGATGCAATTGCAAACAGCATCACTAATATTGATATGTTTCTCGCTGTCTTTAAGATACAATATCATTCCAACAACTGTTACATTAGGCAATGAAGATATCTTGATTCCATGGCGATGTGATCGTTCATTTACAATGACTATCCATTTCTTGAATCACAGAAATGCTCATGCTTACACCTATTCATTTCTTGTATCCCTTGAGTCTCTGGTCTATAAAGGTGTAGGTAAACCACCTGTAAAACACGATTGTAATCAATCAAACGTTTCACATCAGCTGTAAGAATGAGCCAAACAAGCAAAAACGCCTGAAGCAAGGGAATACAACATCAATGATGTTGATATGCAGCAGGGAAACAAAGGTATCAATCAGCTTTGTCAGCTTCTGCCCCATTCACCCTCAACTCAGATGTATCATCAGGCTTTTCACTCTCCTCTACTCGTAGTTTAACAAATTGCCGACCACGAGCCACCCTGATAGGTCTCCCCATAAAAATCTGCATAAGAACAAATTTCCCACAACAATCAAAAATATTCCAGAATCCAGACATGAAGAAAATAAAAAGAAAAATCATGATAACATAATGACCATTATCCATGTTCATGAATCCTAATTCAAGTAAATGAACTGAAGTAAGAAACCCTGAGTTACCTTTCCTTGGAACTCAGAAAGAGCTGAATCAGCTTGTTTCTTGGATTTGAAGGCCACAAATCCATAACCGGATGACCTTCTAGGGTTATCATGAAATATAACCTCCGCAGAAACAACGCTACCATTTCCATCATCAAAAAACTCCCTGAGATCTTTAGACCTTGCTTCATAGGACAAGTTTGCAACAAACAAGTTAAATGTCACAGGCTTTGGTTTCACGGGAGGTGGTGTTTTCTTCTTTTTAGGCCGAGCATAATTGAGTCTTAATACCCGGCCATCAAACTCCTACACAGCATTCAGAGAAGGAAAAGCACGTCAAGTCAAGTTCTCTTCCTAGGTGTATTTGTAAACAAAATCAGTAAATGCAGATGCCAAAGTGAAATTCAATAATTAAACACACGGATACTGAATATAGACAAGGTTCATTGAGGGACAGTTTGCTTTACAACAAGAATAACTAATCATTGTCCCATTAGGTGGGGTCCGATATATGGACCAAACAAAGCCATAGTGTTCTGTCATAAATCATGTCTACATTTTAAACCCTTAAGCGGGGGTCAATTTGTTATCCCCAACGAAAATTTTAGGGATGAGTTTGGTACTAGAAGTTGTATGAAAATTGAAAAACCATCACTGAATTATTCATTCTAATTATAAGGGAAACCAAATGACCACCAAACTGTGTATAACTGAGGGTATGTTTGGATGGATGGCTAATAAGAGAGTGGCATGGCAAGGGTTGGCAACTTTTAATTTGTGTTTGGAAATTTAATTTTATGATGGAAGGGAATGGCCAAGGAGGGTGTAGAAGTCCCTCCCTTACCATTAAACTATTCAAATTTGTTGTCCCCCCAATTTGGGGGGTTTAGGAGGGACACCACTCCAATCTTATTTCTAAACATGGTTGAGTTACTATTTTATCCTTATAAAAATTCAAACCCATCATTGTTCATACTAGACAAAAGGACAAAATTGGAAAACAAACACATCTCTTTCCCTTCCATTCCCTTATATCGTAACTAGCAAACAAGAGTAGGAGGACACTCCTTTCCCTCTCCATTAAACTTCCAAACAAGAGAATGGCATGCAACTATCCATTACATTCTTCACTTTTCCATGCCATTCCATTATTAACCATTCCTATCCATTACTCTAGAATCTCCCAAACATACAGTGAGGTTAATGAAAAAACATTATCAAACCAAGGAATAAGAAATGGATGAAAAGAGTGTAACGGCTATAGCAGCTTACATACGATTCGAGATTTTCCAGAGCCGCACGAGCCTCTTCTGGTGAACCCATTTCCACAAAGGCCAAACCCCTGTTCTTGGTCTTGTTATACATTGACAACTTAAACACAAAAAAAATAAAATAAATAAACATAAAACGCTCCTCAGTCACACATATCAACAACATCAAAATGAACATAAAAAAGACAATGCGAGGAGAAACAAAACCTCAACTTCGAGGACTCTTCCATGTCTCTCGAACAAGGAACGAATGTCTTCTGGGGTACTGGTCCAAGGCACGTTCTGAGCGAGCAACCTGGTCCGAGAAAATTCTTCGGTTCCTTGTTCCTCGGTGGAGACACTTGCTGCTGCCTCTGCGTGTTCGGCAAATCTGAGAGTAAAGTTAGGGCTTCGTTTGGTTCTGATAAGTGTCGGGGTGTGGGGAAGGGACAATTGTAAAAGGCGAAAAGAAGAGGGTTGATTGGTGGTTATGGAATGGTTCTGAATGTTAAGGGATGAGAAAGAGGTTAGAAGGGATTGGTTTTGTGTAGAGAGGTGAGTCGTCGAAGGAAAGCAAAGAAGACGTAGTAGCGCCATTGCTCCGTTAGCAACTTAGCACAGCAATGGCAGACACAGGTTTCTAGTGTACTGTCAACCGCGATGTCCTCAGTGGATAAGGGATTCAATTATTTAGTACCTTTAAGTCTTCCTCCTAATGAAGATTGGCTTAAATTTATTTTTAAGAATTTAATTTTAACCTTTATAAATATAAATTATTTTGATTTTGATTTTGATTTTGATTTTAGTCTTTTTTTTTTCTTTTTTTTTTCAATATTATATTTTTGTTCTTATCGTTAATCAGTATTGTTAAATAATAATATTTATAAAAATTTAAAAAATTCTTAAAATATTTATGTGAACTAAAAATAAAGTTTTTAATATTTATAAAAATTAAATAATATTTTAAAATATTTATAAATATCAAAATTTAAAATAATATAAACAAAAAATATAATATTAACAAAATGACCAAATGCCAAAAAAAATTTTCAAAATACTAAATGTAAAACAATCTATATTTATCAGAACCAAAAAAAATTTTAAGCCATGAAAATTTATCAGTTATCATATATGATGTCAAGATGATTTTTAAAGCAAAAAATTTTAAGTAGCGTGTGTCTAAAAATTATGCTTATATCTGTTAAATAATTTTTAGATTGTGTAAATTGCAACTCATATTATTATGAGTGAAATTTTTATTTAAGAGAATTTTTAGGTTGAATAGTAAGATGATATAACAACTTTAAAATTATTACATCTTAATTATTGGTTGGCACAAATATACGACATTGTGCTCAACTATTAATCTATCATTTATATCTTTTACGTGGTACGTGATTTAAACATCAAAATTATTACTAAATTTTCTGTTAGTTTCCTATTGTTTATTTAGTATCATATTATAAATACGACCTTTATTTGCCAAAAAAATCTGTACCATTTGGTTTGTATGCTTGATGCATGTTTGGATTATTTATTTTGGATGTGTTTTAAGAAACTTAAATTTTATATATAGGGCTTTCTATGGCACCCAAGAGGATTTTAAGGGTTTAGAATCCATGCTGACTTGGACCAATTATAGCAGGACATATAATTTAAATATATTGTATATAAAATTTAATAAATTGAATTATTGATAATTGTAAATCGATCCTTTAAAAATTTTAATTACATTATTTATTTCTAAATCCTAACTAAACACTCTTGGAACTTTTGGAAGATTGAGTGCCCTCTATCCGCTGCACACTACACAACCATTCTGCCCCCAAACCCACACCACGAGGACCACACTGTTCTACCTCAAACTCGCGTTGAGGATAATCGACTGTTTGCTCAACCGCCGACGACCACCGCACTACCCGCGACTTCATCAACACTACCCGTCTCCGCTGATCCATTAGCACTATTATGACCACGGTAGCCAAAACTATGCCACCGCCATCCACTTCCATCGTCGATGTTTGAACTCTCCTCTGTGTTGCCTCTTTTATTGCTTCTTGTTACAGAAAAATGAGAATGAAGAAAAGAAAAGGAATGGAGATAGAAATAGAGGATTAGAAACAACCTTGGTAGAATAGGAATGGAGTGGTTGGGAATAGGAAGAAGATGGAAATGAGTGGAGTCCCACCACTGATGGATCGGTGAAGTCGCATGCGGCGTTGTGATCGCTAGTGGTTGAGCAGAAAATCAGTGGTCCTGCGATTTTTTGAGCAACACGGCTGCTCATGTAGGGACAGAAGTAGTCAAGCAAGTGGTGCTATGATTGTCGGTGGTTGAGCAGATGAATGGAGCTCCTACGGTGCTTGGGGCAGAACGATTGTGCACGGAAAGAGAGCAGTCAAGCTCCTAAAGAGTGTTTAGTTAGGTTTTAGGATGAAATATGTATTTTACAATTAAAATTTTTCAAAGGGTTGATTTACAATTATAATAACTAAATTTATTAAATTTCATGTAAAATATATTTAAATTATATGTCATGCTATAATTGGTTCAAGTTAGTATAGGTTCTAAATCCATAAATTTTCAAGGGTGCCATAGAATTCCCCTTTTATATATAGTTAAAAAAGTTGAAAGCTATTTTTTTTAAGAAGCAACTCTTTTCAATTTTTTTTAAGATTCTAATTATTTTTAAAAAATTATTTAAATATATGAAAGATAATTTTTTTACCTAAAAAATTACAAATAAATATACCCAAATCTGTCTCCAAAAAATTGTGTCATCAAAATGATGCCGAGAGGTTTTAGCTAAATAACAGTTCTATAAAAACCTATCAAAATCAAATATGCGCTTAGTTTGGTGTTCCATTGTAAAATACGTGAATAGCCATAACTTGGAATCTGGCGGGGCAAAGGCAGAAAGGGCATATACAGGTATCTCCCCACTTCATTTGAGTTCTTTTATTACATTCATTATATTTAAATATCTGATTTCTGATGGAAAAATAGTGTTCACAATACATGCACAACTGAATAAAAAAGGATCTATTTTGTGTCTAAAATATATTAAAGCAATAACAAAATAAATATTCTTAAGTACCCGGATGAGATTCTTGAAACTTTAAGAGTTTCTTTCAAACGTATGAAGGCTCCACGTGTATCCACACCAAGACTAATCCTTTGCTCTCAACTCTTTGAGCGGTGGAAAAAAAATTTCAATCTTCTAACTGGAATTTTTTAAAGAGATGAGAAGAATAGTACATTACTAATTGTGTATTTTTTTCTCTATCTGCTATATTTATAGAGTAACTACATAATATACCATTCCTCAAAATTAGGAAGCATATAAGATTAGATTGGATTTTATCTATCCATGCACGTGTTTCTCCCAAGTCTCTTTTATTAGTTTGAAAATATTTGACTTAGTCATAAGTCTGCCAATAGGTTCTATCTTTCCCTGTTACTTTTTCGAACAATTTCAAATGCAGTGCTAGTGCATTTCGATTGGCAATCATATTGCCAAATATTTTATTCCAAATGTCAAGTGCTTATTTATATTATTTATATTCTATGTGCTAGCAATGAATACAATAATATTCCACTTAGAAAAATTTTTAATTTGATTAAATTAAATTCTCCAATTTAATTATCAAATAATAAAATTTTTCTTTAGCAAAAATTAGAACACTCATTTGTATGTGACCCCGTAGGTTCAAAACTGAGCCGGTAGAAAATTAATCAAATTAATTTACTAAGAAAGTTGGCGTCTAGCAACACTCCTTAACGTCCAAATAGCGTGAAGTAATATCTTTTACTTTTAAAAACCACTAGAAGAATAATGACATATTTTCTTCCATATTTACTGCTCTAGGTTAACTCTAGAGCATGGTATTATTGTTAAATTCTAATAAGTTAACATATGATGAATGACTTAAAAAACTCATTTCTTTATTCATTCAATTGCCCTAGCCAAGGTCTTTAAGTTCATATAGAGTTCAAACTCATTACTAAGAGTTGATAAATCCCTTATTGATTAATCATTAACTCTACAAGTATTTAATCATGCCCAATATCCATTCAACTAACATCCCAAAACATTAGATGTCCGAAATTAAAGTATAATAAATAACTTATTAATTACTATGATAATCTCAGGTCAAAGGAAACTATAATATTTCTTCATGAGAAATTCCTGTTGACAATTTAAAAGTAATATAAACCATTAGGAATTCTCCTTTAAGCCAGTTCAATGATCATATCCCTATATGCATCATTTAAATATGTAATTTAATAAATGAGATCTATTAATCTTTATCCAATAAAGACTATTACACATATATTGATCTATCCGAATTATTGATGTCCCATTCAATAATTCTATGATCAGGAATAATTTAGATTAAAATTATGAAAGACTTGTTTCTCATTATTATAATATCTATTATAATAACAAGTCTCTAATTTTAATCAAGGACCTTATCAATTAACTATTTAATTAATGGCAAATATGATAATAACAAACTTTAACTCATCTATAAAACAAGTAGATTGTGATAACATGATTGATTGGATCTTGGGCATACCTAATTTATTCCCAACAATTTCTTTGCTAACTACATACAATAGTTATGAACCTTGGAGCCTCTCAATTCTCTGAGATATACTTACATGGTCCGGGAGTACCACGTGACTGTTTTTTCGATCAATCATTTAAGTACATTTTGCATGAGATTGTGTGTTAATGGTGAATCCCATGTAAAACATATTTACATAATTGGTCGAGGAGCACAACCATATATTGCTTCTGGACCGTGCGAGTATTTCTCCAACTCTCCAACCTCCCACGCCTTTCCAAATTCTTCTTGAGAAGCAATTGCTTTAGCATCTTTTTAACTTTCACTTTGAAACCTAACAATGGATCTTCCCCGATGTGTTGATGACTCCATTAAAGACATTATATCTTGGGGCTTCCCATTTCCTCAAAAGCACTAGAGGCCAAACTTCAATTGTCTCAAGAAATTGAGTGGCATTTCTGAGAACAGAACCAACATCTCCTTGCCAAACTGAAGAAGAAAGATTAGGTCATTCATCGCACCATGCACCTGATGGAAGGCACTAAGGTATTGTGTCTTTTCTTTTCTTTCTTTTTAATTTGGTAAAATTTCTATTTGTTTTTTCAATTAACAATCAAAAGTTTCCTTTTTATTGTTTTTATTTTTATTTCTTGTTTTGGAGCAGCATAAAGGAACTATGAATGCACAAGCATGGAAGAAAATGGTCGAGGAGAGACAAAGATTGACTTTAGAGTGTAAGAATCCCTGGGCTAAATGCAATAGCTGGGAAGAAGTCAAGAAAGTCACTTGGAACGAGAATTGAAGAAATACAAGCATGATCGCATATTTGTGTAAGGGCCGCATGATCATAGATTTCACTTTCATTTTTACCCATTTGTTACCTTTTTTTGCTTATTACCTTTTTACCCTTATCTTCATACAATCTTTGCATATAGGGCTGCATGATCATATTTCACCCTCCTTAATTATCAAATCCCAAAATTTGTTCCCTTCATTATCTCCCTAATCCATTATTTTTCAGAGGTAAATTAGTATAAGATTTAGGTCACCTTTTCCATGAAACAACCAATCAATTACTACACGAATTATTAGGAATCTTCTTATTAATTTTAGAGTCTTTACTAGGGTTTGTCATTTCACTTTGAGTACAATTTCAAATTGGACCTCAAAAAAATTATGAGACATCAATTTGGCATTCAAAAGGATTGTGGAACATCAATTTAAAACTCAAAATATTCATGAAATCAATTTGGTCATCAAACGATTAATTTTCATGTCACATTAGTTCAAGAAAACATCAATTGATGAATGATATATTATGTCATGTGATGATATGTCACATCATCTAGATAGACTCTATAATGGCCTCAAAAGAGTTGTTGGAATCAATTTATTTCTTAAAAAATTAATTTCCATTTTTTTAGGACTAAATTGATGTTTTGTAACTTTTCCGAGAATCAATTAGGGGTCAATTTTTGCAGATAACATGTCATATTATCATACAATGTGACACATTAGACACTAATTAATGATTTCTTCATGGATGCTAACGACCAATTTGAAAAAAAAAATAATCTTTTGATAGCTAAATTGATATCACGCATCTTTTGAGAACTAAATTGATGTCCCATAACTCTTTTAAAAACCAATTTGAGATTTTACTCTTCTACTTTTGCTATTTGTTATGCTATTGGACCTGTGAAGATCCTTTGGCTACTACCATGTCTGTCACTTCATGCATTGAAGGCTGCACTACTTGAACTCACTATTGCCTCCCTTACACTCTTTCGTGTGGTGGCCATTTATGCAATCCCTTGTATTCAACTTGATAGGTGGTTGTTAAACTCTCAACTTATCTCTTAATCTCTTATGAGTTTACAATCACCATACAAAAATAAGTTAATTCACATATAAATTTTTCTTTCAATTAAACACATAGAAGTTTAAATAAAGTCTAACAAAATCGGTAAAATCTCGATTCTACTAGCAAGTTTATGAGTTCAAACTTACATTTGGTTTTGGATCAATTTGTAAGTGATTGATTTTAAGAAATTTGAAAAAAAATTCTGAAATAACAATCATATATATAATATCGAGATAATGCTTTCTCAAATTTTCATATCAAATTTGTTTCTCATTCACATGAAAATTTTATATATAATTCATTCAATTTAATAATAACATCATAAATATACTATTAAAAAATTATGCTATTAAAAAATATCATGTAAAAGTTATTTCCTTCATCACATTACATGATTAATAGTACCAAAAAATAAAAAAATAAAAACCCCATGCAATAATTTCCTTTTTATAATTTATTACATAACACAACGTATTTAGTTATTTACTGAAAATGAAAATGTGAAAGGAATAATAAACTAATAAAAGAGCTTAATAGGTTTCATATTTAATTGAATTAAAAATGTAAGGATTTCTTTTGATATATTTCTATTAATTATTTTTCATAAGAAGTTTGCCAATAAAACTCACATTTTCATTTTTATTTCATCTATGCTTAAGGATTGATTGTTAAGAAATGTATATTGATCATCATTGATTAATATTTTCCTTTTAAAAGTTAAGATAAATATAAGCGCAAGTAAATTTTATAAATAATAATAGAATATGTTGATTTTTAAATAAAATAGTTACATATTTGATTAGATTTTTTTCAAAGTTGACATAAGTTTATGTCACCTAAGAGAGAGATCGGACCGATTATATAATAGGGAGGAGGATCATGTTCTGTTTAAATTATTTGAAAAAAGTTATTTTTATATGATAAATTTACTAAAAAAGGTATGAAATAATTATTTATATTATATAGGTATTTTATATTTAGGATCAATTTAACAAAAATATAATAATTTTGAGATAATAAACTTCTGTTTATAATTAAAAACTTCAAAAAATTGTTTATAATAAGCTATTTTTTAACTTAAAATTATTAGTTTTTTATTATAATTCATTTTTATACTCTACCCAAACATCTTTGATTATATCAAAATAATTTAATTTGTATACATTGTTAGTGTAAAAAAGTATTACACAGACATCCAATCATGTATTCCTATATCAATAAAAATATTTGATTCAATCACCCACTATATTAAAAATCTTATAACCACAAACATTTGATTAGATAATAATATAAAACTTTTATATTGACAGTGCATATCAAAATAACTTTTCTTTTGGGAAAAAAAAAATTGTTTTGGATAGTTCCCAAACATGCTACAACTGTTGAAAAGTCGCATGCATTCTATTATTATTATTATTATTGTTATTATTTTGACATGACATGCGTTCTGATCTGGACTGCAGTATAGTATCATTGGCTAAATAATGCAAAGCAATTTGGGTGGGTGCAAAGCAACAAAGTATTTCACTCAGGAAGCAAAGACTGATGTGCTTGACCTAACTAATTTCCTTAACCAACCCGAAAAACCTGGGATGCCCAAAGCCTCTCTCTACTCATCATCGATTACCAAACACAATACACCACAATCCACTTAACCTTTAGAAAAAGACAGTAAAATGATTGCTTTTCTTTTAGTTCAGATAAAACCAAACTCCAGCTTATCAATAGCATTCTCAACCTTCATTTCTTTTCCGAACAATTGTGTTTGTAAATTTCTTCTTAAAACTTCAATGGCCGGAGACCAAAGCAAGCTCTTTCCTGGTCATGCACAGTGACTATTACAAACCAAACCCAAGATTGTTCTGATTTTTGTGACCCTCATATGCCCATGCAACTGCTATGCTTTCCCATACAATCAGTACATTAGTCTGTCATATTATTTCTTGTGGATTCTACAATCTGGGGAGTTAATTCGTAAGGGTGATAATGGTTGTCGTGCTGAATCCATATTGTCAAAATCAATCTTCCTCTCCACTGGGCTACTTGTCCTGGGACTAGACTTCCTCTTGTTTGACTAAAAGCAAAAAGTGATAAATACGAATGAGATAGAAGCAGAAGACACATAAAACATAACTATTTGGACGCCTAGACGGTATAAATCATCAGCATGGTAAAAAGAAAAGAAACCAACTTTCTCACCTTGGCAGATGCACTGCTGGTATGCTTCCCACCAGAACAAGGTTGGTTTCTTTCCTTGTAATGCCTCAATAACAGTTTGTTCTCCTTCTCCAATGTGTTATTTTCATCAAACAGTAGTTTGACCTGTGCATACCAAGCCAAGTTAGATAGCCCGAATAATCCATAATTAGAAGAGAAAGAAGAAGGGTAGGGGGGTTGTCAAATCCTCCACAATAGGGGGTCAACCAATCTTTACCTCCTCCTCAGCTTTGTGAAGGTTAGTTGTCAGATGTTCCTTATCTTTCTCAAGTGATTTGACTTTGGCAACTAGTGACAAAACTCTCTGAGTTGATGGCTTTATGCTACCAAATCCATAATTAAAAATAAAGCTTCAAACTATGAACCGACAAAAATTTAGATGATAACATGAACAGAATGACTCTAATAGTATTGAGCTACGCGTAAGTTAATAGAACGGGTTATGATATAACAATTAAAATAGGCCAAATGAGAATAACCCCTGAAGAATTATGAGAAAAACGAAGGAAACACGTCAGACAATAAGAAGAGGTTGGGGGCTTAGTGGCTTACCAGTTCCACATAGTCAGCAACTTGTTACAGTAATCATCTTTACAATTTGCTTCCAGGAATGTATATGTACAGTAATAATCTCTACTAGTAAGTGTTGCCAAAAGAGAGTCAATTAAATTCTCTTCCTCAAGTGTGCATGTAGAAGTAGAATCAAGCTTCACGGAAAAAGCAAATATCTGGGGTTAACATTGCCAACCAAAGGAACTAGAACTAGCAATTTGCAAAAGCTATTACAGTTTCACGATTTAAGAACAAGCAAAAAAATGAAATTATGAAGAAGATTAATTAGTAACATAGGTTCATTAGTATACTATATCACCTTTGAATTTGATAAAGCACATTAAAATTGTGTCATTTTAACAGCCCACAGTCAAATGCTTCTTGAGTTAGCAGCTTCACATGTCACGAAATCGATAATTGCTATGTGATTCATAATCTGTTTTTAGTTTCCATTGATAGCATCAGAAATTGAATGCATTTCACCCTAATGTCACTGCTTCAGTTGATTCATACCAAAAACATTGAAGCAACTCCAACCTATGGAGCTGTGTTATAAGGCTTGATAGCCAATAGAGAATCTTTTTCTAGTTTCAACATATTAAGGTAAGCATATATTCACATGGCTTGTTCATAATAAATCTAACAGAATCTAAGAGAGATGCCTCGTGCTTGTCCATTCCAAATTGCTGTATTAACATCAGAAAATGAAATCCCAACTAATCCACTGAAACCGAACCCCTGCCCCGTAATGCATGATTGAAAGAACCACATAACCACATCAATGCTGCAAGTATCCTCAGTCTCAATTGCTAAAGTTGAATAAAAATGAAGTCTTTACCACCGATATCCCTTCATGACCCCTTAACTAGCATTACAATATTTTCCAGATTATAATCCCCCAATTAGATCAGATAATAACAAGGGTTCAACCAGAATGATAGAAAGAAGAATATATATATATATACCAAATCATGATGATGCTTGTATTTCTTCAATTCATCCTGCAACAAGAGCAATTCTCGTTCCAAGTCAAGAACACGCGATTGAGCCTCGCGTGCCCGTTCGTCAGCATCGTTCCCGAATTCCATCAACGCTTCCCTGTCATGCTCGTACAGCGCGCATTCCTTTTCCCAATTCTGGCATTGAGCCAGCAGGTCCTCACACTCCAAAGCCAATCTCTGGTTCTCCTCAACGAACTTCTTCAGGGCTTGTGCGTTCATAGTGGCTTCACCCTGCTCCAAGACAAGAACAACAACAAAAAAAAAGGATGGAACTTTCGATCATCAATTGAAGAATAGAGGTTTCACCAGAGAAGACTGGAAAGAATGGAAACGACAGCGAAACCTTGGCGCGTTCGATGAGTTGGTCTTTATCCTTCAATCTGGAGAGTAGATAGAGGTTCTGTTCGCGGAGGCGCCGTTCAGACTCTTGGGAGGCTCGAAGCTTTGCATCTAGAGTTTGCGAAGAAATGGGAAGCCCCAAGCAATCGTCGATGGTTTCTTTGATGTAATCGTCCATCTCTCGTGGAAGATCCATTGTTGTTGTTGGAAGTTCAAAATTCTAGGGTTTTAAAGAAAGTAGAAAGGAGAAGAAGAAGGCAAAAGCCCCGGATTGTAGGGTTTCAAAGTGAGAGTGATTGCTTTTTCAAGAATTTGGAGCGCTGTGGCGTGGTTGTGGTCGGAGAATCGAATCCTCTGTGACTGTGTCTCCTCGATTCAAATTGAACGTGCTAGCCGTTGGGGCCGCTTTTATAGTAGTGGCGAACTTCGTTTTTTACTTTTTTGGTCGCGATAGGCGAACTAGGCTTCTTAGTCCATTCTTCTGTCATTGGGCTGTCATGCCACCGAAGGCCCAACCAATTGTTAAGACTTAATCCGCCATCTTAGTAAGTCCAATCTCTTCCTTTTTTGTAGTACCTAGACTCTTTTTGAAAAAAAAACCCGATTTTGAGCATTGTTTGTACCATAGTGACAAAAATTCAACTATTTTTCACTGTGTCATCTATAGTTATTATGCAAGTTTTATCTTAAAAATTAAGTTACAATTGATGAAACATTTTGTTGTATTTGCTATATTTATAAATAGAAAAATGTGCTACAGAAAGATCTGATTTGCCCTAGTCCAAATAGGTTATTATATGGTTTGAAGTTCAAAAAACTTTATGAAATCTTATTTAACACATTATTTAGGAGTCAATTAACATTACATTGTCTCTTCTTAATAGCTTAATGGTCACAAGTTTGATTATTACAAGTATCTCCACTTTAATATGTCGATATTTTATTTTCCATTTAAACTTATACTTATTTCGCTCTTACTGACTTGAGCATCAAAGTGTTTTTAGTAGTTACTGTTCTTAATGTTATGATCTATTCACCATTATATTATCTTTGCTTAATGAATTTAACAGTTACAAGTCCAAGTATGATAAGTACATTCATTCTAATCACTCATGTTCGTTCCTTTTCCACTTAGATTTTACTCTCTATCTACTATTGATGACTTGAGCGTTAATGATTTTTATAGGTATTACCCCAATGGGTTTGAGGAAATCTCTCATACTATATTACTTTGGGAGATTGGAATGAATACCACCAACTATCTGGTCAACCGAAAACCTTGGTGGAAACATATTTATATAATGCTTTTAAAGATATGGGAGTAGATATGGTCATGGAAAAAAAAAAAATAGGTACAGTCTATTTGAACAATAGAGAAGTTGTTGAAAATTACTTTCGACTAGGAGATTTTCATGCCCCCAAAAAATTGATTTTTTTTTTCTTTTTAATGAAAGATGAAGCCAAATCTGGTATCAACTTTTAATAAAAAGTTTATATAATTAGCGTTATTCTAACAGTTAAAAAGTCACATTTTAGGCTCTAGCGTTGAGTTTGGCTTTTTGACCAAACCATCGTCCTTTTACGACCAATTTACCAGACTATAACAGTTTCCAAACAATTTTTTTGTCTATGGTTATTTCTGCCACGGTGGAACGGGAGTAAATATTAAATTGTTAACATGGCGCAAGTTGAGTGCGCGCCACTCACATCATTCCGCCACGTGTTGAGCAACTATCAGATGGCGCAAGTTGAGTCTGCGCCACTCACCTGGAGTCACTGCAGCTGCCGTTGGATGACATTGCACCACCCTTGATATCACTGCAATTTCACCTTTCATAGGTACATAATGAACATATGTATCATGACGACATTTTTATTCTTGTATGAACTAATTAACTAGAGAAGCTTTGATATATGATGGAGTGGCGCTAATTAATTGGCAGGAAATGAGTCACATTATTCGATCATAAAGCAAGGCCATTTCGAACGTTTAGATGGTCTTTGTCGTGCTCACATTTTTCTCTTTGAGTAGCCAAAAGTTGAAGGGAGATACATTTGTTCTGCATGCGACGCTAACATTCATCAAATTGCCAAAATGCTTAACAAAAAATATCCAGAGTACAAGGTGCCCACAAAGTAAGAGCTACTTTAAATATCGTGCTTTGCTGATTAATTGCATGCACAATTTTATACTAAAAAATTATTTTTAAGCAATAAGCAAATTTAACTTCGTGATTGTTTTAAGGGGTATGTTTAATTTTACAGTTAAAAGGTGTGGAAACTTCTTAAGGAAAAAAATGAATCAAAGTAATAAACAAAACACGAGATTCTTAAGTAAGAAATTTCTATTTTAAGCATTTAAATTATCTTTTAACATGTATAAAGTTACACTAATAAAGATAAATATATTTCTGAAATGACTCACATTAGTTTAACATATATCAAAGATAATTTGCTAAATTTAGGTAGGAGATTCAGGGTAGAACTTTTTCTAACACTTGTATAAATAATAATAGATAAAAATGATTTTGGGCTAATTGAACACAATGGAATTATAGATTCAAGAATATTCTAAATGAATTGGAGCTCTAGAAACACCATCAAATGGCACTACACAGAAATAGATATACTTTAATATCTTTGTGCAAGGCATGTTTGGTGCAATGTCATCTAGCGCCAACTGCAGGGGCTTTACACATGGGGTGCTGGGGTGAGATGAGTGGCGAAGACTCAACTTGCGCCATCTGATAGTTGCTCAATGTGAGTGGCGCGGACTCAACTTGTGCCATGTTAACAATTTAATATTTACCCCCGTTCCACCGTGGCAGAAATAACCATAGACAAAAAAATTGTTTGAAAACTACTATAATCTAGTAAATTGATCGTAAAAGTACGATGACTTGGTCAAAAAGCCCATTGAGTTTTGCTCAAACATCATTGAGCAACACGCTCCACTAAGACTACAATAAATGGTTAAATAAATATATGCAAAGCAATTCAGGTGGGTACAAAGCAACAAAGCATTCCACTCAAGAAGCAAATGAATTGCAACAAAGGGCAAGGGCTGCATGAAATTGACAAAACCTTTTAATACCAGATTACTAGACGATTTAGCTAATGTCAAAGACTGATATATTTGACCTAACCAAACTTATTTCCTGTTAGACAAAACCAACCCCAAAAATCAGGGAGGCACAAAGTTTCTCTACTTATCATCTATTACCAAACGCAACAAACACACCACAATCCACTTAACACCTTCAGAAGGGACAGTAAAATAAGGAAATGATTTCTTCTCCTTTAATTCAGACAAAATCAAGCTCACGCTCATCAATAGCATCATCATGATCCTTCGTTTCTTTCCTGTTCTATCCCCTCTGTAAATTCCTTCTTAAAACTTTAATGGCCAGGAAACACAACAAAAAGCTCTTTGCTGATCCTGCAGTAACTAATACAAACCAAACCCAAACAGTTCTGATTTTGGTGACCTTGCATGCCCCTACAATTGCTACGCTTTCCCACACTATTACTTTCCACGACCACCTTCAAAACAAATTCCAGCAACTGACTCAACCGCTGGTAATTAATTAACCATGTCTCCTCCAAACCTGATCATCCTCGTTTTTTTTTTTTTTTTTTTTATCACATTCATTTATTCTCTTGTTAGTTGTATCCACTTGATCATAGTAAAGTGCCGTGCCCATTGGTGGGGCGGGAGAGTCAGTAGACCCAATACTTCCCAATCAGACAACTCCAACGAAGAGGAGTTCCTCCATTAGAACCAAGTTGATCACCCTATCACCACCCTTGGTTTACAACAGTTAATCATACTCAAAAAAACTCAATTACAGCATGTAAGTATAGAAAGGGTGAGGGGTTGATTGAAGGAACCGAATGTTCAGTGTGCTTGAGCAAGTTCCAGGAAGATGAAACCTTGAGACTCTTGCCAAATTGCAGCCATGCTTTTCACATCACCTGTATAGACACCTGGCTGAGGTCTCTTATTACTAGTTGTCCTCTTTGCCGTGCTGGTATTGTCTCTAACAATGCGAGTCATGAAGCAGCCTCGCCAAACTTGGATCCAGTGGAGCAAAACTGTACCGGTTTGAGAAGAAATCAAGAGACACATGTGGAGAATACGCGGAATGATGGGGAAATAAGCAACAACATGATAGTAATAGTGACTGAGGCCTCAGGAATGAGGTAAGAAATCAGATCCTTAGAAAATTTTACATTTTTATTACATGTATTTCTTTTTCCCCCGACCTCGACTTCAAATGAACTTTCTTGAGAAAAAGCTCTTAGCAAGGTCAGGAATAACAAATCCGCAATTGAATAAATTCACATATAAACTCATATTTCTTCATCATTAGTATTTTTATTTTTTTTAATCTATGAACTTTTACATCGATGTTCTTTTGCACAAATTTGCATGTATTGTTGTAACGACTCTGATTCTGAACATTTCTTGTCTCTTTTTATTATTTAATTAAAATATTAGCAGCATTCTTACCTTTTTAAGTATTACATAAAAAATAGGATATGAAATCACTTTTGTTTACTGCTAATCATGGTCTAATAATTAGAAGTGTCACTTATTTAAGTGACCATATCTATTTATGAGATTTGTGCTTGCAACAAGCTTTATGGAGACTTGTGCACTTTCGAGGACTTCCAAGTTTTCCATTAGTTGCTTTAAAAAACACGCCAGTACTGAGTCGACTGACTTACAGTTTGCAGATAAAATTCACACAGAATATTGATAAGTGTTCTGAGCTTTGTTAAAAAGATCAATGTACTTTTGAAGAAAATTTTCATGTATACAATTTTTCTAAATTTCACAACTTAGTATAAAAATGTCCTAGCGATATCATGCAAAGGATTGATGCTGTGCACAGAATTGTGCATTGCTACAGAAGAAAAATGGTTCTAATTGAATTTAGGTGGTTTCACTCAGAAACCATTTATGTAGTTGGACAAGTGAAAGTGACATAAAATTATAATTTTACAACATTTGAGAATTATACGATTGCCATTGAGCAGGCTAAGATATTAAGTAGTGCGCAACTCGCCCAAAAAAAAAAAAAAAACTTCTTGCTCTGCACAAATTTGAATTATATATATGCATAGATTTTTTTTTTCCAGCCAAGACATTAGGAATATTTTTGCCTTTTTTATTGAATGAGAAAATTCTCATTTTAACCCTTTTTTTTTCGAATTTTGACCTTATTTTTTTATTTTAAGGAGCTTTTAATAGAGTTAGAAGATGGAAGAAATAATATATATACGTGAATCAAATTTATGATCCAAGACTATAATCCTTTAACACAAAGATTAAGAGAGATGTCACTTGAATTATAGCTTGTCGGCAAATATTGACCAATTATTACCCTCAACTCCTGCAAGGCTGATAAACACTTCCTTTTTTTGTCCAAGATACTTAATTTCATTGATTGATTAACCCCAACAACAAATGGGAGGTAAGATGGACCAAGCACTCTCAGCCCACTAGTTGGGTCAAAGAGACTAATGTATACAAAGAACGTGTGTTTTTTTTATTTTTATATCGACCCCAAAAAAAGGGGTCTTTTTTAAAAAGATTAATAACTAACCTGGGGGTGAACTAACAACCCAATCTTAAGGAAGATTCTCAGTTCCGACCCCAAAAAAAAGGCAAGATTCTCAGCCAATTGGAGACGAGCCACGTAATGGGCAACTCCATGGGCCTCTCGAGGAGTCCAAAGGAAAGCAAATTCAACAAACCAGTTCTTCACTTGAGCTATATCTTCCACAATGGTGACTATCTTACTTCTTGCCAATCTATTCCTGCATGCGTCCACGACCTCGAGGCTGTCGGATTCCATAAGAACTCGGTCACAGAAACAGCTGCTAGCAATTTAAAGGCCCTCCCGTAAAGCCAATGCTTCCGCCACTCTGCTAGAATTACAAGGTAATTTCTGAGCTTTTGCCGCAACTAGGTTCCCACTGCTGTCTCGCACTGATCTTGGTCATTTTCCTTTTCAGAACATTGATGGCTTAACTTTCCAGAACAGATCCCGAAGCACCAAGGCCCACCTACTAAGTTAGCCTGTTGCGGCTTCGAACTTCGGAAACGAATCCCTGAAAAAGAAAAAATTGAACAAAAAATTGAGGCGTGTAATACAGTCAACTTATCCTGCTATGGTTTGGTTGCTACATCTTTTCAGATCAAATGTACATGAAAAAAAAAAAAAACTGCTATCACCTTCTGTTAGCTTTGTTTCCATTGTTGCAACTTGCATGCAACCAGCTCCAGCTCGAGTGCAGTGCAAAAAATTCTTCAATTTTCAAGTTTTATTATTTATTTATTCGAGAGACTTTTGCTTGATAGGATAACACGAGTAATAATATATTTTCCTAAAATATTTTTCCGACAGTCTTCCTAATTACTAAATATATAAAATATTGAATTTTTTTATGTTTTTAAAATAATAAATATATTTTTAAAACAATCAATATTTTTCATATTTAATAATTAGAAAGATGTATTAAGAGGATATATTATTATTAGCACAATATGTTACTATAATCTTTGGAGAACATTCTGTTCTGAACAAATTTTTACTGTAGGTCACTTCACTAGCTAGCTATTTAGCAAAAAGAAAGCGAGGAATACCGTACTAGCTCCCTGGAGGCTGTTTTAAACTTCTACCTTTCATAATGATTTAGAATCTACATCATTTCGTTTGCGAAACTTCTTCAATGTTGGTCACACAGCTGTACTAACAACCACGTTAGAGTAAAAGAATCTTCCAGTCCCAGCTGGTATAGCATCATACAAATAACACATGGCAGCAATATATGCATGACAAATACATATTTTATTATTCATTCCGACACCTACTTAGCTACTTTTTTTTATTTTTCAACAATCACTATAATGTCTTGCAAATATTCCCTCCAAATTTCCAACCAAAGGCAAATCATGCCACTTCAACAAGAGGGATTGAGTTTTGCAAAGGGAAAAGAAAGAAATCAGCAACATTAATTCTATGGGACCCTCAAAATGAGCATTTAGAAATGTATTTTCACTACTGTTGATAAGATAATGCATATAGATCGAATTGGAAAAAGTCTTCAGTGTTATTGAATTCGAATAGATAATCAAAGAGACGTGAGGTCGCCCCTTGGAAAGATCCTTAAGCCAAACTAGGTGTGCCTTTATAGCTCTTTTCTTTTTCCCTAAAGTGACAACAAAATCTAATGGATCTTCCACGACTTAGATGTGAAAGTTTATTAAATTGGTTATAAACATCATCATTTGTGTGATTTTTCAGGGACGAAACATATTCACAAAGAAGGTAAGGACAATAAATATATAGAAAGGCTTACCATAATAAATAACCATATATATAAATTTGTATATGACCCTCTTTAATATTCATGATTGTGATTTGTCTACTAATAAAGAAAATTTCCACAGCGGCAATCGAGGACGTTCTCTTGATCTTATCATGTTAGCATGACATAAGCACAGTTTGCTGGCTAGCTATATGTATCTATATGGGCATAGAGGGTAGCGCATTAATTGTATCCATAATGAAAATGAAAGAAAAAGATCCAAAATCTAAATTTGTTGTAATGGACGCATATATACCGACACATTTTATCCTTAGCAAAACATGCAAATACCAGCTGGCCAATGGCAGCTTCAAGAAACGGTCATCATTCCTCAACTAAGTCAATTTTGGGTTCTTATTGAATATTGATGGCATATTTTTCATGTGACGGTTTAATGAATTTCCCATCAAATATGGCATGCAGTTTGCAAAATTATAAATTTTTGGTGAGCTGAGCTATTTGGCCCATAGCATCCCTGCAATTTAAGGAGCTTGGAATATTAGTCCTTAATCGCAACAAAAAGTAATGCTGCATTGGCATAGATTTTATGACTTTATCGGTTTGAATGCGAGTAATTAAATAAAATATGTCATAGTAATATATTTATAATAGTGAGCAAGGAGCGATGAACTAGATATTCAGGTCTATGTGTGTGTGGTGGGAGGAAATTGGTGACGAATTGAAGGTACAATTGTGCAGACTACAAATCAGGGATTTGTCCACCATTAAGCTTTGAGCATGGCCAATGTCATCTAGAACCCATACATTGAAACTTATAACCTCGACGGTACCAGACGCAAGACAATGATGATGACCGTTGACTCTTAGGCAGAGCTTTATTTCTTTTGGAAGGGTTTGTCCCATTACTTTATATGCTTGTGAAGGGTGGTTGATCAAGAAAAAGATCACTGTTTTGTACCATTATTTCAAGGACACAGAATCATCCCATTCTCCTTTTCACGATTCCAACCCGAGGCATCATTATAGGTGCGTGGTGCAATTGCCAAGCAGACAAAGATAAAAAAGTGTTAAAAGAATATTCACACGTGAAAGACAATATGGAAGGTGTGTATGTAGTTACCAATATATTTGATGAATCAATAAGAAAATTGAATGCCTCTTTCAACTATTTTTGATGGTTCAGCAGGATACTTGATTATTTATAAATTTATAACCCAGTATAGGTTTGACTCCTATTTTGTTCCCTTTTTGCTTCTTGTCCTTTTGAAGTAAAAGGCACGACAGGAAGTGCTTTGCACAATCCCCAGAAGAGCCAAACTAATTGCAACCTGGAAGATTAGTTAGGTTAAAGGTTGTAATCTATTTTGTTTCCGCTGCCCATAAGGCGTGAGCCATGTTATATAGGTTTCAGAGCTCACGAAATAAAACAAAGGCATAAATGTATAATTGCTGGCAATGGAATGGATTATCAAGTTATACAATCGCAAGTCAGTGTTATTCTTTTCAAATAAGTGAATTACAGATTTGTTGCAATTCGTTGCCTCTCCAAGTCGGGTTTTTAATTGGAAAAAAATGGTACAAATATAAAACCAGCTTGATTCAACAATACATAAAGTTTATGAAAGTAGCTTCGAGTTGTGGTCGAACTTATAAAGTAAAAGACATAAAGAAGTTAGTATCCCTAGAAGAGATACAATATTATTGTCTTTTCTGTAGAATCCACTTTTTAAGAACACACTATTTTGCGCTTGGATGACGAAACAAATTGTGCATATAGTATCTTAAACGTTAACTACTTGAACTATTAAATACAGATTTATAATTTATACTTTTATCACATCTCTCAAGGAAAAAGATCTTTAACTTGAAGGTGAACAAGTTAAAATCTACCACCACCCCTGTGAAGGAATGAACACTTTAAATCGTATTGAAATTTACATATGCTTTCTTTTATCTAGAAATTTAATACATCCAAAACGTTAGGTGAATGTATCTGAATGTAATTAGCCTTTGTAGAATTGAACTAAAGTGGGGACAATTACGCTCATGATTAATTTACCATTTGTGAGTTTATGTGGATATTTATTTAAAAAAAACACTTAAGCAACATTACTTTAATCAACCCTAATAATTTAAAGTTAAGATGTGGAATTTATTCTATAAAGAAATAATTCCCGCGAAAAAAAAAAATTACAACTTAACTCTTGTGTGCAACTAAAAGAAAACAAGCTCAATTCAGAGAATAATAATTAGACAAAAACTATATAGAAGCAACATTTTGTTATTTTTGAGTGAATAATAATAATAATATAATATTATTATTTATTTTATTTTATACCTCTTAATCAACCTTTGATTATAAAAGAATCTATATTTTCATTAATCTGTTTATATAGTGCAGCGCACGGTTTCCAATGCAACTTTGAATCTAAACAAAATTGAAGGCACCGAACAGCGGAGTAATTCTAATTTAGTGCGCTTGTTATAAGTACTTCATTTAGTAAAAAAAAATATTATTCTATATTATTTAACATTAATTATATTATAAAATTGTTGATGAAGTGAGAGATAATAACAAGTTACAAAATTAGAGTGATAAAAATATTAATATTTTTTATTTTAAAAAAGAACATAAGTATTTATTCAATATTAAACAGTAAAGTCTATGATAAAACAAATTAATATCTAAATAATGTTTTTATATATTAAGTATTGAATATATTATCTAAGAGATGATAGGATAAATAGTAATAGCTAATTTATAATTTTATTTAAACAGTAAGCAAACATCATAGTTAGACAGGTCCTATAAGAGACACTATTTAATTATTCTTTTTCGGATTGGAGACACTTCAATATATAATATATTAAGTAATTAAGTAATGAGACTTGTATTAAGAATATATCTATTTCTAAAGTATATTTCTATACTTATCAACTATTGAATTTCGTGCTTAAAAGAAAAAATAAAAACTATGATAGCTTGTGACTAAACAAAAATTTCTCCCGAAAATAGAAAGGCACCAAACTATGAATTCTAAAAATGCGTGTCGTTCTGGAAGATAGACCTGTACGTACGATTTGTTCTTTGGAGAAATGCATGTATAGATGTTCAAATTGACCCACACGAGTATACATGCTTGAGGAAACACTAACGTTAGATTGTTAGCAATATTAAGATATTTGTTATTTGTACTGCTCAATTTTATGGATACTTCTACATTGAAATAGAGAAAAGTATGGGATCCACCACCTTCTTTCTCTTCTTTTTTTTTCTCTCTCCGTTGCCCTCTCTTTTTTCTTTTTATAGATGTCACTCGACACTTTTTACAAGAGTTTAAATCCCTTTTCCCCTTATATTAAAATTACTTAACCAAGTGTAATTACTAAACAAAAAACAGTTACTTATCCAACAATTTATAATATGTTTGAATTTCTACTAAAATAACTCGATTTTGGCAAAAACAATTAAAAGAAAAGTTGTTGTCCAAATCACAATCATTAAGATGTTAACACTATTTTTAATGGTCTTTTATTTAAATTATAATCAAAATCGTACATAAATTTTGTAGGGTTGAATATCTATCAACGACTCAAAAACAATCATAAAATAAACTCTTATATTATTTTATAATTGAGTACATTTAACTCAATTTAAAAAATTAACTTAAAAAAAAATTACCTAAATTCTTATAAAAATTATCTTTATCGTATCTTCAAGCATGATGGGCCTTTAACCCTAGCTATCTAAAAACACCATCTTTACATTTCACTCATGTGTTTTTAGTCTAAGGCATAGAGTCATATACATATGCTTAGGATAAGTCAGTTTTAGACGAGAATTATCTTAATTATATATTGGATTCTGTGAAAGAAAGGGTATAAGAAAATCACGATATGCATAGGAGCATAATAATAATGTAAGCGATTTACTTTGATTAAGCATCTTCCCAGCTTATTGAAATGGACTAGTATTCTCATTGAGACTTGCGAGGCAATTGCATGTACATACGTAGGGGCATGGCATATCAATCAGGACATTAAAGTCGTTTTGCACAATTGCTGATACTAGAGGGTGGATTAGCACAAAAATAAATAGCAACAGATATAAACATCAACACCGCAATGGACAGAGTCATATATATCCCAAATTACTCAACAAAAGAGAAAAATTCCCAACCCCCCCCCCCAAAAAAAAAAAAAAGGCAAATATAACTTCCAAGTTTAATTCAGTTGAAAGCCGCTTCTTCTCGGACTGTGCATAATAGTTGATTCGCAGCAGCAGCAATTTCATCCACCGTGTTCAGCTGACATCCATCCTCTACCTGTTCCAATTAATTCACACAGAAAACAAACTCAGAAATTAAAAAAAAAAAAAGAAAAGGAAATAGATAGTTTTTAAAATTTCAAAAAGAATAAAAGAAAGAAATTAACGAAGCAAGAACCAACCTTAACACTAACTGAGTAAAGGACCATATCGTCGAGAGTGGTAACATTGAGGTGGAGAATGTTGAGCCTGAGAGATTGGAGCCCAACAACCATCTTCATAAGCTGGCCGGCTCGTTTCTTGGACAGTATCTTGAGGTTGGCATGGCTGTCCATCATGGTCACTTCTATGTCCGCCACGGGCCACTGTTTCTGCTCCTGCAGGTTCTGTTGTGTCATCGTCGACGTGGCTGTGTTGTTGCTCTGAGTTGTTGCACGTGTTGTGTACTGAGGAAACGTGAAGAACTCGGCGAAGGGTGAGCCATTGTTTAAGCCGGTGCCACCACCACTCTCGTGTGGCTGTTGCTTCGTTTTCTTCTGCCCCCCCATGGACTGCAAGAGCTGCTCTAGCTCCTTCACAAAGTTAATGGCGCCCCCAATAATGGACGCTTGGTCACCCTGTTTTGTAACCACACACAGAAAAACAGTATTATTATTATTGTATAATGTCTTCGCATTTTCGGCAAAACCGAAATTAAGGAGAGCAAATTATGTTCGAACGCGTTATTAATAATATTTTTTTAAGCAAAATACAATTGATTAGTTGGGAACTCATGTCATGTGATGTCATGTCATGCTCTTTTGGAATTCTAATAAATAAGGTGTAGAAGTAGAATCAAAGCAAATTAAGAATCTGTTTGGTTTAAAAATAGCAAGCTATGGTTTGATATGATGGAGAAGTTTTTTTTTTTTTACTTTAACTATAAATTGAGATTAAAAATTGTATTAAAAAATATAGATTTATTTCATATTGTTATTTAATAAAAATAAAGAGAATCACTAATATAGGTAACTATCCATAATATCATAATATTTTTCATGATTTTTAATGAGAGATAGAGTAAGAATATTTTACAATTCCAGTGTATGAAAATTTGTCTAAAACATGTAATTAAAGTTTGAAAAACTAACCCTTTGAACATAAGAAGGAGGCATCAAGGATCGGAGGACGGCGAGGTACTCGTTCATCTGTTTTCGGCGATTGCGCTCGACTGCAATGTGGGTCATCCTCTGGTTCTCGATCTCCTCCTTGTTCTTGGCGCTCTTGTTGCGACGTCGTTTTCGCCGCCCCGTCGTGGCCTCCTCGGCGGAGGATGAAACAGCAGCAAGAGGAGGGAAAGGCGCCGCCGTGAGAGGTTGATCAACGGCGCAGGGCTCATGATCAGGGGAAGATGAGTAGTGGGAATCCCACTGTTGTTCCTTGACGTTTTGCAACACCGATGGGGAAGAAGAAGAGTCCCAAGTTGTTGTTGCATGGAGACTCTGTTCTATGTTGTTGTTGATGATTCCGAGGAGCACTTTCTCTTCCTCCGCTGCTTGGAAACCGTAGTCGTGGTGGTTACTGCTCCACGCTCCGCCAGAACTTGCTGCACTTCCAGCTTCTCCTCCTCCTCCTCCTCCTCCTAGAAAGGAGTACAAGTAGTCCTTGCAGCTATAAGTGAATGGATCTTGTGGGAAAACCACAGCCTCTAGTGCCATTATATATATACAGTGAGAAAAGAGAGCACTAGGGAGCACTCCCTGCTGCTCACAAAGGAGACACAGACACTACTTTTTGTTTGTTTGATGAGGATGGAGGGGAGTAAGGGAGAGAGAGCAGATCGAGCAGGGGTGAAGGGAAAAAGTTGAGAGAGTGAAGTGGGAAGCTATAAAGGAAAGTTAGAGGAGGGTGAGTGAGATGAAGGTTAATTATTAGAGGCAAAAAACAGTTTTGGCAAAGAGAGAGAAAAGAAAGGAACTTGAGCGTGGCTTGAAGCCCAATGCACACCCACTACATTCCCAAAGGACCAAACAAACACAGCCTTTTATCATCGCCTTGTGGGAGAAAGCTCCCTCTCTTTGAAAAGAGGATTATTAATTTGTTATTCAAAGTTTTTTTTTTTTTTTTTGGTTCGAACAAACAAAAAGCTACAGCCCACTGCACGTGAGGTTTCATTGTAAGACCACCTCCTTGACCGTGCAAACCCAACCACTCGAGTCAGGAACACACAAAAACACACACACACGCAGAGATTCTCGTGGCGCTTTGTTAATATTCCTTAATTTTTGTGATAGTATTAGTACTAGAGATAAATTGGTCTTTTATGCAATGCTTTCAAAGAATAAGGTTAATAAGGTTTTCAAACTCCATATGATTGCCTACTAAATAATTCCATCGTAAAAATCCCCCCCCCCCCAAAAAAAAATAATACTCGCAATGTCACTTAAATAACGTAATCTTATCCTCATCAGTTCATCATCTTAAAATAAATATGAAATAAAGCAAACACACTGTAGTTGAAAATAAGCAAATAAATAACCCAATAATCTAATTTTAATTATGAAACAACAAAAAATGGTTAGTTGGCAGCCAAAAACAGAAAAAGCTATGTCCACTAAATGAATTTTACATTGATAATTATAACAAAACATAATTTAAATAAAAGATAATAATAATTTCTATAACTAAAATAATGATATTAAAAAACATAAAATAAGAAAATCTTCTTTCTTTAAAAAAATTTAAGAATGTGCCTCTCTCTATATATATATTAATACCTGATTTGTGAATATTGTAAAATCTCAACTGGGATGCAAATCACATATTTGTTATTTCAAATCTTGTCGTTTTTCCTGTTGCACTATTCGTATTTCATCATTTAGAAGATAATATATACATAAATTTTTTAAAACAACAATATATACATAGTTAATAATTACTTATGAGATTTTCACATTTTTCAAATTATTTATTTTATAAATGATAAGGCGTGAGTGATTAAAAAATTAATTAGAGACCGGTAATTTCCAAACGTATCAACGGCGAGGACAGCCATCTCCTTATTACGTGCGTGTTTTGGTTCTATTTTTTTTTTAAATTTATTTTAAATAGAATTGATTTTATTATAATTAATTTGATTAAAATTAATTTTATGATAAAGTAATTTATATTTGATAATTTTTTTAAAAATAATTCTGACATAAAATAAAAATTTTTTACTTCTTTCAAAATAAATTTTAAAAATAATAATTAATTTTGAATAATAAAAATTAAATATCATCAAAATTTAAAACAATCAATTATAAAGTGCCAAAATTAATTCTAAAGGCTGCGAACGGATTTCCAAACATGCCATACACCTCTATACTCTGTCAAGCTGAAGGACAAGGTGGTCCTTTTGCCATGCACAAGTGTTTTGCTACAATATAACATATCGATATATAGGTCAACAATCAATCGTTAATATTTTATCTATTTTAATGGGTCTGCGGTTACATTTGGTAATAATGTGGTCGGAGACTCAGACATGAAAAAGAGGAAGGTGACGAAAAGCTGGTGATAACTTTCAGATTCTGAGGGAGATGCATATGCGGAACAAATGAAGGGGGCAAAAATAAAACAAAATTAAATAAATATAGAAACGGCAATTAAACAGCTAAGTTCAGGCGTCGAGACAAGTTCCAGAGATCAGACGAATCCATGTGACCACACAAAGGGCCACTCTGTAATCATATACTATGAACACCATGCTCCTATCTCTCTCTTCCCCTTCCCGAGGACCCTGTACTCTTTTTTACTGTTCTTATTTTAAGTTATGTTATTTTAATACTTCATGTAAGTGTTAATATGTAAGGTACCCCTCTTATTCTTTTTTAAAAAATGTATAATTCCCATTTTATTTTACTTCTACCAAGGAGATAGTTGTTTCACACACACAAAAACTTTATTAACCATTTGACCACATCTCGATAAGACATTCTCAATGTTTTCTTCCCTTTTTTCTCGGGCATATCCCTTACGCGGAATATAGCTACCACCATATGCAATACTTGTTTATTACCATTCTAATCTGTTTTTGAGTTATTCCATCGATGTTTATTATAGTTCCACAGCTAGTCTTTGATAGACGTGTGCAGAATGATTAATATATTAAAGAAAAATCCAAACCCAACTGGCATTCCTTTGAATGTATCACAAAAAATGGTAGATTATAGGATTCGTTGACTGCTTAAGTCTTAACTATAGGGCAACTAGGCTAATTAAGATCTGCTGGTACTAGTATAGAGATATAGTTATATACTATTTCTACTAGCTCTCCAAATACTGTTATTATAAATTTGTTATTTTACTAGGCGCTTAGAAAATTATTGTTAGTACTGTGCTGATTATCATATTATGCAAGCCAGCGTATAATGTCCCTGGCCCCGCTATTCCAATATAAAAATGTGCCTCTCCTTTCTTCAATGGATATTGATAGCATACATAGTTATGCTTTTTTTAATGCAAGATGCATAATGTTAATTACTTGCAACATAATTACGGTATAATTATCTTCCCATCAAAGTCATTAGGTATGAGTATTTAATATGCTTATAAATATTTTTATAATTTTGTCCCACGCCAACAGAATAATAGCTCAATAAAGAAAAAGTTTGTCTTCAGTGTATAATATATATGTATACGTAGAATAGCGTTGGATGTTAAATGTTAGGTTCTGCAAATCCCATTCAAAGATTTAATGAATTTATCGTCGTGATAATATATGTTCAACTTGAAATTATATGTCACATGCAATGATTCGTTAAGTATTCCGATCTTGTATGATATATAAACAGTATGAAATGTATTGTTGAAAGGGCTTATATATAATAAATGTTATTTATATCAATTTTTGTGATTTTTTTAAAAAATATTTTGAGATGTCTCTTAAAAATTGGTTGAAAGAAAAGATAAGGACACATTCTTAACCAACTTTTAAAGGACATCTCAATCCCTGAAAGATGTCCCTAAAAAGTGGTAGAAATAATATTACTCATTATATATATATATATATATATATATATATATATATATATATATATATATATATATATATATATATATATATATATATATATAATGAGTAATATTATTTCTACCATATAAAAGGTCATACACTTATCTCCACTTAATAGTTTAATTTTTTGCAAAGATAACTTATGATATAGTATCAAAACAGCTAGACCATGTGCTCTAAAGTTTTATCCATATTGTCCCTAATCTTTTAAATAAAAAAAATTTAAGTTTAGTACAACATAGATAGATTTGTACATTGTCCATGATTCAAACCTAAACGACTCTTATGTGAAGGAACGTATTAAGATATACAAATTATATCCAAATACACTAATTTTCAAATCTATGACTTTGATCAAACTTATAGATATATTAAAATGAAGGGAATAACAAGTATATATTGGGTACAATAATAAATAAGTTTTAGTATCAGAAAAGATACTTAAGCTTATGTATATATAAAATATCTATTAGAATGATCTCTTTATAACGTTGATATAATGTATGTAAGTATATTTTTTGGTCAAAGACAAAACAAAAATTGACATAAAACAAATTACATATCATATTCTCTGCCCTTTCCTGTTGTTCCCATCTTCAGAATTAATTTTTTAATTATAAATACAATACTTGAAATACTATGCTAATATACATTCTTGTCTTTTTAATAACATTATGGAATTTTACACATTGGGCGGATAAAATTTAAATCATACACACACAATATAGGTAAACTTTATGCATTCTAACTCTTATCAAGCATGCTAGTCTAAATAGGGATGTCAATTTCTCTCCATGATCAAGGATCCTTGCTAGGATTGTCCTATTCAGAGCCCCGAATTTGGGGATTTTTCCCTCACAGGGATGGAGAAGGGGATCAAATTTCCCTCAAAGCAGATTCGGGGATGGGGCGGGGATCACACTCCTCGCCCCTGGTGTCCGCATGTACATGAAATGACAAAATTATCCTTATTATTATTATGTATATTGTATCTATAAAATAAATACTTTTTAGTTATTTTATATTTTTTATTAATTTTAAAATATTAAAAAAATCCCCAATTTTAATCACCCAAATCCTAAAACATGTCTCTCACTTTCTTATTCATGCTGCACTCTGCCGCCTAGCATCTCCCACCTCTCTACTAAGCTTGCTGCTTCACTTGTTTTCTACGACTGCTTCCCTCTGCGTGGTCCTCGTTCGCTCTTCTCCACTGCGCTTCCCATCACGTGGTCGCGATTTGCTCTTCTTCACCACACTTCCCACCAGCTACTTCTTGGAGCCCTCAGTTTCTCATTCTTAATCTGCAATTTGCATCGTGACTTAGAAGACAACGCAAGTATGGAGAGATCGGTGAAGAGGAGGCAGATTGTGAGCCCTAATTTGGGTACACTGGGGAGCCTCGATGGGAATGCTACAACCACAATGAATTTGGCATTTATGGGAAGATGAAAGGTGGCTCCTTGGAGAAATCCCCTAAGTTGATATATGAATGTTGTTCCATGAAGAGATGGATTGTTTCTTCCCCAATGTCTCAGTCATTGAAATTGGGAATTTGTGTTGAGTATCTACCTGTTTTTTTTTTTTTTTTTTGGTTAAACTAAATGCAAAAAATGGGTTTGAGACTTTTTAGTCACTTTGTGGGTTGTGTTCACTGATGTTTTTGCTAGTGGCTTTTGCATTGGGGGTTTTCATCTTCGTTACCTGGTTGGTGCTGTCATCATGGGAGTTCCTGGGAATAGGTTTATTTTGTTTTGTTTTGTTTTAATTTGTTTGTTGTGCTTGATAAGTATGAGTAAGAAAGTTCTTCTTTCAAATATTTTTTGAATGATTTTGTATTTTTGCTCCTTACATATTTTTCATATTTGATGTTGATAAATTTTATTGCATATAAAGTCAATTTAAGGGCAAGGATCCCCCGTGGGGACTTGTAAAGATCGAGGAACGAGTCGGGGGTAAAAAAAAGCCCCATGATAGAGATTAGGGATGGAGGCGAGGAGGAAATTGAATGGCAGGTATGGGGAGTGGGGAGGCACTCCCCGCCCCCGTCCTACGCCGATAATATCCCTAGTCTATATGTAGATTGATGTGTGACATGTACAAATTGTGTAACAAAGGATGGACACGTAGCCTATTCTATGACATCTAAGATTTTGTCCTTTTCTGGAACACACGGCTGCGCCTAAAGGCCTCGCCTAATGAGAACAAAAAGATAATCCAGATTCGTGTCCAATTAACAACTTAACATGTCTCAGTTGCTTAATTGCATGTGCTTCAGCCACAAAACACGCTATATCAGCAACTCCAACCGCGGCAGCCGGGCACAAGGTACAATTAATTTATACCAATTTGTATAATAATGTGTTAAGCTAGCTGATTTGGTCAGAGATTTAGTTTTATTAATCAGCTAAGTGTCCTGTTCGCTAATAGGCTTGTTGACTTGTTCAAGAAACCAAGCCTTGTAGGGTACCTCAAATTCTGGGAACCTGCGTATTGTTTTATTTGTTGGTCTTGGCTGCACAGATTCTCCTGATCAGGCTTCTTCATCCTGTGCTATGCCGTCACCGAGGACCAGAACCATTACCAGCCACCAACTTTTGGTTTCACTGCCTCTAGTTTGCCCCTTCAAGTAGTTGTTTGTCTGTCTTTGGTTATAAAACATCAGTAATGTACGTCTACTAGATCAAGTTGTTTATATGACACTTTGCTCGATCCTTTGTCATTTTAATCAAAGATTTATTTATATTCCGATACTATCAGCATTCATGCTGATGAAACAATAATGACGACAAATATATGGTCAAGGAAAACATAGGGTTGAGCATTATTTAAGCTTGGTGTATATATTATATACCAGAAAATTACAGAAAATGTTTATTTAATTAAGAAAATACGGATTGCAGAAAACTTTTGATTTATTTAAAATATTATTTAATGTTACTTTTTTTGGGTACATATCTTTTAATGTTACTTAAGTTATAATATTATTAATTAATCCCGCAAAAAAATATTATTAACTAATGTCTACATTAATTGAATAGACTTATATTAAAATTTTTGTTCTACGTTTCATTTCATTTTCAAACAAAGCACTTATTGAGCCCTAAAAGATAAATGATATCAACACTATCTAATGTGCTGTAGCTTATGTGGCATATTCCTTAATTCTTGTATCAGTAAATTGTTAGTGTTAGATTAGAGATTCGTCTCTACATATCCGTCCCCTTCCTGTTTCGTTAATTATTCTATTAAAATCTCCTTAGAATAAATAGTAATAATAATAATAATATCAACACTAGCGATTCATTGAAGTATCAGTTGCAGCAGTGTGAAGTTAAAGCAGATTCGCGATGCTTCATATGTTGTCCGATATCTCCGTGACTCAAAGCCTGTGACAGTCGTACGCAATGGTGTCAATTTTTTTGCAGAGATTCGCCAGTTAGCCCTGACGTGCCATAACTTCAGATGAGAACTATTAGCAAAAAGGGAGAGTAAAAAAGCTTCAGAAGAGAACAATTTCCTCTCTGTTTCTCCGCTCAGCACATGTATAGGCTACGCCTAATTTCAAACGTTGCAATAAGTAGGCCTACTGATAATTACGTTATTGTTTAACTATAACTATATTTATAGTCATTGATGTCATTAAGGCACTGGTAATATAGGTCTAGAGCGTTGGGTGTTTCATTAGAGTTTAGATTAGAGTCTACATATGGCTCTAAGTTGATTAGCTGGATTAAACATTGCTCCAAGGTCCAACTGGGGCCGGAATCCGTAGATATAGCGTGGGGCCGAGAATATTTACCGAATGGCTTCATTCGCTTGTAGGCAAATGATTGGTCACAGAAGAATATTTTTAATGTTTTAATGATTAATAATATAGTTTTTATATATATGGAATAACTGTACCAAAAAAAAAATGGAATAAATCAAATGAAAAAGTTTTTGGCTATTCCTATAATTATATTATTAGCTAGTAATATTAATACTTTTTTTTTTAGATCAGCAGTATCTTAATAGTATTGCTGGTCCGAAACAAATTTAAATAATTATTATATCAATAGTACCATCATAGATAAATAAAAACTAGCGGTAAGGTTACATTGAATATGTTCACACTCAATTTTTTTAAGAATAGTGTTTCTTATATATTCTCTTAAGATACTTTTAATAATCCTCTTATGCATAGTTAAAAAATTTAAATAAGAATGTAATTATATATAGAAAAATATTAAATAACCATCATTTTGTGGCCAAGTTTTCTACTAGAACTATATTACATTATTTCTAATATTTGAATAGATGAGTGATCTTATTTTCATAACTTATTGAACCCTTTCTCTTTGAATATTGATAAATTATGGCAACATTTCTGATAATTAATTCTGACTATATGTAGTGTTATTTATAAATTTAATATTCTAAATTATACATCTAATATTTATTCAGACAGAATCTTGGGAGGGTTTAGATTTTTTTTAACGTATATATCGTATAGTAAGTTTAATTAGTGACTACTAATCAGTTATCTGTTAAATCTAGATGGAGTCATAATGTCTATGCGAATTGTGATATAGTAATGCATGCACCAATGTTTTTTTGGGTTCAACATAGCAATGTGCAAATGTAAATTCAACTACTGTGCTACAGTAAAATGAGTCCACTCATGGCAAAGGATATTTTAATAATTTCTCGGGTACACGCTCTATAAATGAAACATGACTTTCTCTTTGGCATTTTTTTAACTCAAATGAAAAGTTTAGTCAGAGTAAACTAAGTGATGTATATTAATGTCACACTTTTAATTAAAAAATTAATATTACACTAGTGAGTAATTAATTTTCAATAAAATGAATTGTTTATAAAACTTAATTACCATTAAATCAAAATTTGTATATCTAACAACAAAATTAAAATTGTATAATATACATGATGTTATAAATTTGCACTAATAATCTGACATTATATTTATTCTATTAAACATTTGAAAACAAATATAAAATATTTTTAACTAATAAAAATACCAATTGAGTGATTATATGTTTATTTTTGAAAATTTAATATGTTAGTAGTGCATATCAATGAATAAAATTTACGGTTAAATATTATTGTTTATCATTATTAATTTATATATTAGCGCCAGCATGGACGTGTTTCGAACATTCTAAAATGACCTTCGCCATGTGCAAGTTATTAGGTTAGATACGCGCGTTTCCAGCTAGCAAATGTGCGGCGCTGTGTTTCCGTTCTTCAGTTTTCCCACACATAAAACCTAGGATTACCTCCTTAGTCTCTACCTAACGCCCTTTTGAATCTTATCTGCCTCCAAAAACATGAAATCTGTAATTTATTTAGCATCCATGGTGGAATTTAACATTATATATATATACACCGAAGTTCATAGTTTCATATAGTTATTTAATGAAGTATTTACAAAAAAAGAAAAAGAAAAATTCTAGGATAATGATGTGAGATGTGTTGGATGGCGTTTATTAAAAATGAAAACACTCAGATTGAAAGATATAATTCATGCTCAGTCACAAACACTACTGGTTTACCAAAAATTCTATTTCTCCCATTTGAAATACAAGTCTATCAGGATTGTATTAGGTATTCTAAATTGCATTTAGAATTCTGTTACTGCATTATTTCGGGATGAGGTCCCTCTCAACTGGATAAGAATGCCTACTGATTTAATCAGCGTTAGCTTTACTTTTTTTAAAAAAAAAATAATAAATTTCAGATTATGTATTGATTTAAGATTAATTTTGATACACTGTCAATATAAGAAAACTTTATATAATTATTTAATTATATACTATTGTATAAAATATTTTTGGGACAATAAATATGAAAATTAAATATTTTATTGATATGATAATATATAATTAAATATTTATATAAAATATTTTTTCATTGACAAGCACACCAAAATTAAACTCATATAAATATGCACACAGATCTTCATATTTTGAAAATTAGTTTCGACATAAACGATTATATACATGTATGCAAATAGCTTTCGTACTTTGAGAAATTGCTCTATTTAAATGGTGATATAACTATGAAAGCAAACTTTCAAAAATAGTTCCATTTTAAACTATATAATTATAGTTGTAAGGTAAAACCTTAAAATGAAGATTGTTTACAAGTTTATAATAACAAGTCATTATTAATGTTAATTAGCAACTTCTTTTTTGTATATTAATATTTTTTTATCATATTTGACCAAGTTATTTTTGCAGGCATTATTATTAGACTAACCCATTAAGCATTATTTATAATTAAGATGTGGTTCTAATAATAAGATGCTACATGTATTGGTATCTAGTGTACATAAATATCTCTTGTCATAATATTGCGTAATTGGGGCGAGCTTAAGATCTGATTTTGTTCTGTGTGCATGGCTCGACCACTAAGAATGATGTAAAATTCTGTTTATTTTATTTGTATTTAACAATTTGGGTTTAAATTAAAAAACTTATCAACAAGGTGAGATAAGTGATAAGCAAACTATACTCTTAAAAAGAAACCATTTCAGTCAAAACAATAAAATAATAATTATTTGTTTATTTAAATACCTATCTCTCAAAAAAATTATTTATATACTTATTAACATAAAATTAAAATAATAAATATATAAATAAGTACTGAATTATATTTGAGATTAATTTTGATACACTATTATCCAATTAAACATTTTTTTTAATATTTTTAAGGTAGTGAATGATTGAGAAAAATACTTTTGCTAATATATTAATATATAATTAAATATCTATATAAAATATTTTGACCTTGATAATATATCAAAATTAAATTTATTATAGTTGATGTTATTTTTTTAAATATATATAATAAAATCTTACATGATATTTTTAAGAATAAACAATAGTTTTCCTGCCAAAAAGCTCTCAGAGATACAACGTACCATAAAGAAACACAAAATCTCCTCCCGTTTTTTGGTCTTCAATTTCTTACCATCCATACAAATTAAGGGAAACTCGTTAACGCCATTCGGTCGTGCATCATATGATCGATGTAACCCACCAATCCACTAGATTAATATATTTATATTAGTTGAAAGAAACATATGATGACAGAATCAATTGATTATTTAAAATTCAAGCAACTGGATGGTTAAGCTTTGTGGGCATGCAAGCGAGACAGAATTGTCTTCATGCATCATGTCCATAAGAAAGTCTAAGATATAAAGTGTAGCAGCCATGATTGAAACGTCACTTGCCACTTTGCACGTCGCGAGACGATGCTGACATTCACTGAGCAAATGCAATGAACTTCTAAATCTTATGACTTATAATAAAAGTTCAGTTAATTTGGTTCTGAAACGATAATTAAGGCGACAGATATAGAAATAGGGAAAAGAAAACAATTATAATAATATTTGCAACATTTAATATAAATGGTTTAATTTTGATGCATCAACAATATAAAATTTATATTATCAATAATATCAGTAAATATATTTTACTCTCACACTCATTACTCTAAAAGTTAAATAAATAAAATTTGAATGGATTGAGTAATGTATTTGGATTTCCACAGGAGAAAAACTTATGTCGAAATCATAGTTTAGAGGTTTTAAACCGAAAATTAAACATACAATAAGTTTAGTGGTTTCCAAACTAAAACATACTATAAGTGAGAGAATATAGCAAATGACATGTAAAAACTACAATATATCACTTATTATAAGTGAGAGGATAGAGCAAATGACATCTAAAAACAATATTACTGGCTACAATTTGAACCATTGTTTTAAATTGCGGACCGCATCACGTGATCGCTAGCAATATCATGCGATTCTTGTGATCACAATCGCAATCGCAGATGCTTTCGCCATTCACGTAAATTGATCATAACGTAACCGTATTGGAGTCGCGTCGAGGCGCAAAGTCGCGTCAAAGCGTAATGCGTAGTGTCAGTCGTGAACGAGCTTAATTTCAAACGACAAACTTAAAAAGAAATCGCACCGCAATAGCCGCAATACACATCGTGATAGTTGCAATACTTGCAATTGCAACAACCGCAACCACAACCGTATCCGCAATCGCAACCACAATTTAAATCACTGATTTGAACTTTGGGTCGCGGTTGAACGGTTTCAACCTGTAGAACCTTTTCGGACTTTTCATATCGGATTGAGATTGAAAGCAACTTGATCAATCCAACTTGGATTAAGATATTTCAAATATTCTGGAACCGTAAACCATGCATCCTTTCTACAAGCACTATATATAGGCAACTACGCAAGCTGTGTTTGAATAACAATCACATACGAACAAAATTCAAATAACTTTATAATTACAACGACCTTATAACTCACATAATTATTGTGGCCAAATCTGTTAGGACTAGCTATAATAATGATGTTGAAATTTCATGACTTCACCAAGTTACTTAACCTCTTATGTTTAGATACGTTCACTCTCAGTATATATATATATATATATAGATAGATAAGCACTTATAAGTCTTACATCTAAAATAGTAACTTATTCTATAAGTTAGAGATATAATCATTTCACAAAAACCAGCAAGGATAATAATATATCGATGCCAATTGAGTTACGTGTATATATATTGGGTAGTTACGAAATCTTCCTTTGAAAATTTATAATGTATATAATTTTATGGTGACAAGAATATTGTTATTACACTTAACCATATTAATTTGACATTACTTTCAATCCTGGTACCGGATACTTCACGATATAATTTAAACATGGACCAGCAGTAATATTTCCAATTTCTAGCTAAATACCAAAAACTTTCACATCGATCACAGTTTGTCCCAAAACGTTTGGAGTGTTTCTCATCCATTATCAGCCCCTAATTGTTAATATGGTTATTTTCTTTCTGGGATTTTGTTCGCTCATTTGCACGAATTGTTGGATAGCATATATTCACATTTTGCAGTTTTACATCCTGTTCCTTGACTAGGTCAAGGTATGTTCTGTCTTCTTCAATATTTTGTTTTTCAGGTTTTAGAATACGAGAAGAGATTAAAATTTTTTATGTATTTTCACTTTTGAATAATTTTAATTTGTAAAATACGTTTAACTAATCCGGCTTCAAAGTAAGAGATTTTTATTGACATTATTTAATAACATCATTATTTTTATCATAAATAGTATAAGTAGAAAATAATTTCTATACATTAGTTAAGTAAAGTTATTTTATATTATCAATACATAAAAATTAAATCTTAAATATAATTGTTCCTACCAAGTTTTATCGAAATCCAATCGGACAAGGAATCAAGGATCCGACTCGATGATATATAAGTCTATGATGAGGCTTTTGTGGCTAGAGAATGATGCGACCAGTCTAATCTTTGGTCTTTTACAGAGGCCTGAGAATAATGAGAATCATTTCAGGATGTTTTCCGTTATGATGATTACACTCATTTTTTATTTATTGAGTCGCCTCCAATTTATGTACATAAAGAATCATTTTTAGGATATTTTTCGTTGTGATGATTACACCCTTAAGTGCTTCTGTATCCGTCTGGCCATAATTTATATATGTCTGCTATGGAAAGCTAGAGACAGGTGTGGTCCAATCATTTTTTTGTAGAAAAAGAAATTGATGCTTCTAATTTAAGATATTTTTAAGGAGATTAATTTTAATATATAATCAGTATAAAAATTTTTTATATTA
Organism: Pterocarpus macrocarpus; assembly: GCA_031439585.1. Taxonomy (NCBI): domain Eukaryota; kingdom Viridiplantae; phylum Streptophyta; class Magnoliopsida; order Fabales; family Fabaceae; genus Pterocarpus; species Pterocarpus macrocarpus. Next base: position 12,368,399 of record CM062519.1, read on the forward strand.
TTATTCAATTATATATCTCTATTTGAAAGGTTTTTAAAATAGTGGGAAGTTAAATTCAACATTTCATAGATGTGGCTATATGTTAAATATTTGTATAAAAAATTTTTATGTTGATTGTTTATCAAAATTAAATTTTTTTAAAAAAACATTATTTTACTATCATTTTAAAAAATAATAACGAGAAGATAAGTTGAGTTATGAAGTTTGTATGAAATTAAAAAGAGAAAAATTTACAAGGTTAGTAATTTTTGGGAGAAACAAAAATTTGTTGATGGTGTTAATTACTGGAATAGAATTCTCAACAAAGTAGTAAGCAAAAGATAGGAGTGGTTTTTTGTTTTTTTTTTTATATTTTTTTTCTGATAAAAGAACACATAACGTACTAACCTACACATGAAAAAAGGTTTTAAGATAAGATTCCTCATAATTTGTTTACGATATCAGTTAATAGTATATTGACACATTATTAAAAATATTAAAATTATGATAAATGTTGTAAAATGTTAAACTTATTTAAAAATTTATTAATATATAAGTAATATATAGTGTCAGAAATCTTAGATCAGTAATGTTTCAAAATTATACATATTCGATATTCGATGACAACCGACATGAGTGTGTTACAATACGAACCCTATAACGCCTGACCAGGCTTTGAGAGTTAAAAATTAGAGGAATATTGCGTTCATACGTACCCCAAATATTAGAATAGTGGAGAATATATGGAACGAGCATGAGGCTTGAGGACCAGGGTACGTAGAGCCAAAAATTCCCACGAAAACAGCGTCACTGTGTAGTATGCTTGAGTTGACAAGATGATTCGCCGGATTGGAATGGACAAGAAACATGTTGGTTACAAGCAACTACTTATTCCAATTTAATCTCTGAAATGAGTTTTTTTAGTTTAAAGATGTTTGTTTCCTTTCTTCTTCTCTTAATTTAGTCTCTGAAGCCGGTGCAGCACAATGAAACCGCTTCTAGGCCAAAACCAGGGGCCTGCAGCATCTATGATCACCATGCTCTCCACCACAATTATTTAGTGTTATTTGCCGGGCGTATACGCAATAACATATTGCATATCATTTATACTATTTTTTCCTTGATCGACGAGTTTCCGTAACACACGACTGCCATCTTTTTTCGCGTTATTTCAGTTCAATATACATATATAATGTGTGTCACTTATGTTTAATTTGTCATCGAAGATTAAAAAATTGATTTTTTTTTTTGAAAAAATCAAACTTGCTCGGTTAATCCTCGCCTTTAAGTTAAAATTAAAGCCTCAAACGTACAAGTGTAAAACCTATATATATATATATATATATATATATATATATATATATCGAAAAATGAAACACGCTGGTCGGATGCAAGTAAAATCCAACGAGTGCATTCGAACTCTTAAATCAAAAGTATAAGCGTATATAATGTATGTTTGGGTACCTTCTAAAACAGTTTTTTTTTTTTTTTATCAAAATTAATCATGTTTAGTTTAAAAAGTGAAAATAGATTATAATCTAAAGCTGATAATTTTAAGTTGAAAAATAACTTATAAGTATAAGTATTTTCTTAGAATTTGTAATTATAAGCAGAAGCTGATTATTTCAGAATTGTTATGTTTTTACTAAATTAACTCTAAATAATAAATATTACATAATATAAGCAATCATTTTATTCCCTTCTTAATAATTTTACCATATAAAAGTAACTTTTTTCATACAACCCAAACAAAACAGATTATCTTAAAACTACTTTTCAGCAAAAATATTCAAACATAAATTGATTTTCATATAAACGATTATATAAATAAGCAATTGTTGAAATAATTTTAATCTCACAGTTTTTTCAAACACCCACTATATGTATAGAATTCGGGTTTGCCAGTGAGTTTTTCTATTTTTACAAAATAAAAAAATCTGATTGGGTTATGGCTATATCATAAATAATGAAAATATTACAACTAACTATACAATTAGTTAGTATTTAATTTTATGCAGTTAGGTTGTCAGGACCATATTTACAAGTTGGTTGTGACAGTTAACCAATGACCGGTGTATGTAAACTTCATTTTCATTCAATGATCGATCATCGAGTGATATTTTCTCGTTCTTAATTAGAGTCTAATAGAAAACAAGTAGCTTATAATAATTTTAACTTGTGTTTCGATATTGTTTTTAGAAAGTGAATTTAACACTAATCTAAACTCAAAAATTCTAGGATTATAAGTTTTAGAGGAAAATGTAAGCAACGAGAGAGTTGGAACCAGGTGGGTAAGATGGGTGACTTTAGCAGTGAATAGTATAGCTACCAATGAAATTAATGGAGGGATGATTAAGGTATCTTTCCTCTCTTAGCGCACTAGAACACTAAGGACATGGGCTCAACTCGCGGGTATTGGGTTTCTATGAGTTTCACTCTCTATATTCAGTGTACCTTGTGTAGACAGTGTTGGGTGATCTTTTTCCAAGTTATGGATGTCTAGTTTCAAGTGGAATTCAAGGTCGGTAAGATGAATATTAGGTAGCAAATCTTGTTTGGGATACAGGGGTGTTCATGCTAATGGTGTTTTTATGGGACTTGCTTCCTATGCTCTGGGTGTGTTTTCCTGTTATTCCCCATACTTGGGAGAGGCTATATTTATTGGTTTTAGTTTGTGGGTACCAAGCCGCTCCTTGGGATTGGTGGTCAAAAGGGGACACTAAGTGAAAGAGACATGTCTATGGGTATGGGAGAGTGTGTAGTGCTTTTAGTTAGTTAGTTTCAGACAAAGCTAGGTTGGGTTATAGCAAAAGGGACATAGAAGCAGAATGGATCCTTGGGAATCTTTCCCATTTGCTGCAATTCTCGAATAAGGGCCCGTTTGGAGTGCAGTTTGCAGCGGCCAGAAGGCCTTCTAGGAGAAGGAAAATGACTTTGTACAGTAAATGGTAGCGTTTGTTGTAACTTCTTCCAAAAGGCCTCAAAAGCGCTGAAGATATCAAGCTTACTTTTCATTTGTAAAAGCGCTTTTGAAAAGTAATCTTACTATTACTCTCACATCAACAACCAAAAGTAATTTTACTTTATCCTATCCAAACAAAACTCATTCTCCTAAACTTACTTTTGACATACTCAAACCAAACAAAAATCATTCTTTTAAAAGTAATTTCTCTAAAAGGCCTTTTTTCAAAAGACCTTCTTTTAAAAGATCTTCTCTCAAAAGTTACACCAAACGGACCCTAAGTCATTTTGGATTGTGGGTTGTCGCTTGAGCATCCTTCAAAGAAACCTTTGCTTTATTCTCAAGATTCTATTGGTGTCTCTTTTAAGAGATTTTTTTTTTTAGGACCAATACTATACCTAAAACCTGTCAAACCACACCTTTATAATAGTTCCCAGGGTCAATTAGCTATCTTCCTGTGATACCTGTCGCAGAGCGTCATCCCTATGCTCGATGTCTTAGAAAGTATCTAATCTCCCTTTTATAGCCATTAGTCATGTAAATCACCCCATAACCATGATTGAAACTATAATCATGGAAATAATTATTTGTGATAACCTTTCTACCCAAACTGAAAAGTTATGCTAATTAAATGTGAGCTCATGCCTCAATCCAAAATTTCACCCAACCTGTTGGCTAAAGCATATGCCGCATGAATGAGGAGTTTGATGTATAGTTGTAGTCACCTTTAGATTGAAGTTTCCTACAAAACCATAATGATTAGATCTTGTATATTTCTTCTTGAACATTATAATGAAAAAGAAGGATCAGACACTCAGCTTTTTCATTTATTAAAGGGTGTATATATATGTACAAGTGTTGGTTGCAGCTGTATAATTCATGGTGCACCTCTGGGACACGGTCTGCGCTTATTACATTCTGACACAATTCAAAGGGAATAAAAGTGCGTATATACATTCTGTTATATACCAAATATAAGAGAATCTAAGGAAATAAAATCAAATTCCTTCACTCAGCGAGCCTTGCATGCTGCCGATCTGTCCTCCATCTGTTAAGAGTGTAAGGAATGAGAGTGTGCTTCTCCTCCTGATGCATAATGTCGTGAGTATACTGAGGAGTGTAGTTGTCCAACATTTCTTCTCCTTCTGCATATTTGGCCCCAAACCAAGTGATATATATTTGAACCTGACTCTCCCAACTCTAACTTCATTTTCTCTTTGAACCTTGTCCCATTAATTCCAACCTCCCCAACCTTTTACCTTTTAGGATATGTTTGGTTCAAGATAAAAAAGGGGGAAAATTTTTTATAGATGAATTTCATTTGTATGTTTAGTTTAGGGATAGAAATAGGGAGAAATTTTTCATGGCCCCAACCAGACACACCCTTATTGTTATGGTTAAAAATTCGTACTATTTAAATCAAATACCTTGCGTAATTAATCTTATATCCTGTAATTATCTTTTAAGTTAATTTTGTATGACATATTTATTCATTTGACTGATTAACATTTATTTATTTATTTATTCCCTGAAGTTTAATAGTGGCACGTTCGCTATATAATTGTTAGCTCTTTTTCAATAAAATACACATCCGAAGTAGGTTAGATGTCATTAGAGTTTTATCACCGCTCTTTTCCAATTATAGTGTTAGAATCCTTGAATCTATCGCTCACGTAATTTGTAAGTGAAGTGATGAATCAAATAAGAGAAGTTAAAACTTGTTAAAACAACAAAAACTAAGAAAGTCAGTCGAAACAAATTCTTAGTGCATGTACAATTTATTTATTTTTAATGCTTTTTTATTTTGGTCATTGATTTTTTATTTAAGTTTTTTTTTTTTCTTTTTGGGGTCAAGAGATGTGCATTGATCAATTGAAGACAAAACCTGCAGACAAAGATATTTGTATCAAATAAGTTGATCCTAACAAGTTAAGTCTACAATTACAATCAATAAAAACTATACAGCTTAAAATAAAGCATTAGGAATTAGGCGATATTCGCATCATACATGAAAAAAACATAAGGCTTAATGCTAAAAAGCCTCAATAACAGTATACAGGTTTTGCCAAATTCAATATTAAAAAAAAAAGGAAATGGCACATCTCGGCCCAATAAGGGCACAGAATCAGCTCATAGATTTCTGAGCCCATGAAGACTCAGAACCTGGACATGCAATATGCACCCCCACTGGCAACTTAGTTCTAAAGCGAGACCCATACCCAATGGGATCCAGTTTTGAGCTCATCTCTCCCCACTTTGCGGTATATGTACACACCAGCAATTTCTCTTCCTCAAGACCCAAAAAAAAATGAAGAAGAATTTCTCTTCTTTAATAGTAATACACGTTTCATGGTGTCGAAAAGTAGAGCACTAGAAGCATATCTCTTTCATTTCTTCATTGGTATTATGCGGATGTATGCGTAGAGGATGCTTAAACTATTTTATTTTCCTGTCTGTTAATTAGAAGAAAAATGAATGTGGCAATAAGTGACAATACTCGATACTCCATAGCCTTGTACATCAAAACCGATAATATTTTTTCTTGGTCGTTATCAAAACCGATATTTAAGTAATCGACAATATATGGGCCGGCCCAATTATCATTTTCTAACAAAACGGATACTTAATTCAGTCTATCATTTCGACCAAAAAGAGAAAGGTAAATTCAGTTTATCATATCTGTGTGTGAATGTATACAAGAATTTATCTTGTATTATACTCGAACCCCTGGAGCAAATGCAGCAATATATGATATCATTTTAATGTCTTCTGTGTTTGCCCTTGGCCATGGGTTTAATCATCGCGTTTTTACCAAATAAATAAGAAACATGACTCCATCATCTTTGGTTATGCACGATGGGAGGAGCCGAACATTGTTGGCTTCTGAAACTCATGAGAAGTCCAAGAAATTAACTTTGAAAAATTATAATTAATAACGAGATTCTGAAGTTTCCCGATCAAAAGCCGCAGAAGCCCACGGCTTCTTCCCAGATCCGCTTATATTTAAACACCGATCATATAAAGTTCTAGCTTCTTTCGCTTTTCCTAAAATAATATATATTGAAAGCAATAGAAACCAGTTAGCGTATCCCGTAGACTTTGCCACCAGTTTCAAGCTAGTAAAAAGTGCATGGTTTTTGTGCTCAGCTGCTCTTTGCTTTTCCTCTTCTTTCGAATAGTTTGCAAAGCAAACCTAGCAAAGCAACCAGGGGCAAGAATCTAACTGAACGCATAAACCATGAATCATGATCGCAAATTTACAAAATGAATATCCAAAGCCGAAGAAAAGTCATTGCGCTCCTCCCCCCAACAACAACATTCTGACTCTCGCACTCTCTAATGTTCATCACGCCCGCCATGTCTTGCTTGCCCTAATTTTCCTCCTCGCGCATACCGCATCTCCGGCAACCTCTCAGCAGGTGCCGCCACCACCTGGACACGCCGAAAAAAAATCAGTCACGAGCATCATAGTGGTGGTGCCCATCCTACTCTTCATCTCAGGGCTTCTCTCCCTCTACACCCGCCAATGTGCGAACCGAGGACAACCACGAATCCGAGGCGGCAGGCTCGACCACGCTCTTCCAATAGGCGGTGGTGGCACCGGCGGCCGGCGACCCCACTCGGAGCCCAGAGGCCTTAGCCCTGACGTCATCGAGAGCTTCCCCAACTTCCTTTACGCCACCGTGAAGACCCTCATGGTTGCGAAAGAAGCACTAGCTTGCGCGGTGTGCTTGGACGAGTTCCAAGACGAGGAAACGCTGCGTTTGATCCCAAACTGCAGCCACGTCTTCCACCCCGATGCCTGGTTGGCGTCAAGCCCAACCTGGCCCGTCTGCCGCGCCAACCTCGTCCCGACATCCGAGGAGGAGGAGGAACCGCCGTTGGTTGCCGTTGAGGTTCTTCCAGACGACGACCAGGAACAACATCAACCGAACGACAACGACGTAGCCGTTGGAGCCGCTGTGGATTCTCCAAAGGAGAACATACGCCGTCGGATTCGGAGCCGTACGATGAACCGGAACCGGACTATGCCTCGGTCACAGTCCACGGGGTTTCCAGTTGGCTTGTTGTTTCCACGGGGATGTCACTCGGCGACGGTTGAACGCTGCGAGAGGTTTACTGTGAGGTTACCGGAGGAGGCGCGGAAGCAGTTAGTGGTGAACTCTACGCTGAAGCGTGCGAGAGTTGCTTGAGCTTCGAGGGGATGGGAAGCGGGAGAAGGGGTTGCAGGACAAGAAGCGTTGGGGAGCAGTGGGGATTCCCATTGACGCCGCCGTTTTTCGCTAGATCAGCAAGAAGATCACCTGTTCAACGTCCAGAAATGGCATCGGATCATCATGTTTTCCGTGATGAGAGATCCTCTGATCACTTATGTCCAGGGATACTGGACAGCCAGGGTGAGGGTGGCTAATCAGAGCAACGCCAACGTTGCATTTGATCGTGTATATATATATATATATAAGAAAACTGGCCAGTAACTTTTTACAGTCTTAAAATTGATGTAATTTGGCAACTAGCATACACTAAAACGTCTCTCCTAGTGAAACATGTACAAAATTGATACTAAAATTAAAGTATTCAAAAACTTGAGCAGTAGTAAATGAAAGTGAAAAATGATCCAGTAGTGACTTTTTGTTTTTAATTTTTTTTTTAATGAAACATGAACAATCTCAATTGAGATCGACGAATGATAAATTTCTAAGATATGTCTTCCTTTATGAAATTTGAGTGAATCAAGTCATTATACAGTTTGTCGTGTGCATAAATATTAAAGCCGGGTGTATCATTCAATGAGTCAAGTCATTATACAGTTTCTATCACAAAAACACCCAAGCCTTCTCTCAACTTTCGTTCTATTTTCCTTGAGTTTCTCACACTCTCATAAGTCACAAGTTATAACTTGTAAAAACAACAAGAATTAAGAAAGTCAGTCAAAACATATTCTTGGTGCATATATACAATTGCTGATTTTTTTTAATGCTTTTTTAGGTGGTGTAATTTGTTACTGCTAAAGCGCCTCAACAACATTATACGGTTTTTGCCAAATACAACCAAAAAACGAAACACAGAAGGGAAACGGCTGATCTCGGCCCAATAAGGGTAACTGAATTTTGTGAGCCCATGGAATGGAACCTCAGAACCTGGACCTGCAAGATGTATCTCCATTGGCAACTTAATTCTAAAGCGAGACCCATTCCTGATCGATGGGATCCAGTTTCATGCTCTTTTGCTCCCAACTTTACAAGAAATGTCTGTATGTTACAGTCCAAGAACTCTTTTATCTTCTGACCAAAAAACAAAAAAAAGTATTTTTGTATTTGGTTTGGGAATAAATTATAGGTAGAACTCATCCATAAAATTTTACCTCCAAACTAAATATATCCTTAATAGCAATACACGTTTATATTAGCTTACGGTGTCAAAAAGTTGAGCACCATAAGTATGTCTCTCCGCTTTAGAACTAAGTCTACAGATCCTCTTTCATTTCTTCATTGGTATTATGCCTAGAGGAGGCTTAAACTATTTTATTATCCTTTACAAGTTCAAGCTGTTCACATGCTCCTTCGGTGGGGGACTCGTAAGAGACTCTAATACTCAAGTCAAAACTCTATTTTTAAATATGAGTAAAAGGGATTAATTATTTACCTTTAGCTCTTACTAAACTTTTTCTTATATCTAAATTTAAATTAAGATTTCCCCATTCCTTGGCGATTCCAAGTTATCTATTTCCGTGTGATTTCCGTATGTCCGGTAATTACTCATAACAAATTAACTACTTTTACACATCAGCTTAACTTGAGATTATCTTAAGTAAGTTTTTTCTAGAAAAGCACTTGCTAAGTTTCTATTGAGTAGAGCTCTAAGGCCTGATAAATTTGTTCAATCTATATATAAGCGTATGTGTGTGTGTAAGATTGGAAAGTTCATTTTAATAATTCTTATATAAATATTCAGAAGAAAAATGAATTTCCAATAGACAAAAATGGTCTTGGCCAATAAGGCAATAAGTAACCATACTCTGGCCTTGTACACTAAAGAAAAGAACTATACAGCCAGACTTTAAACCACAATTTCTATGTTGCATTGTAGATGTTAGATTAGATACGCGTTTAGTTAAATCACTGACAGTAATTAGTTCTTTTTACCTGGTTACAAAGAATGTACAACCTTGCAACTTTCCTTTGTGGTGCTGACATGTGATTTAATGGGGAACCGCTATAATCCCCCTTTCGTTTCAATTAATTTATAGAAGATCAACAAATATTAGAGTTCAGCTCTTTTATGTTTTACTATTAATTAGTAATCAACAATTTATTTGCCGGCCCAATTTTCTTTTGCTATCAAAACAGTTAATAAAGTCAATATGATATCTGTGTGTATACAAGAGTTTCTCAAGTATACATGAAAAGCACATGCAGGGTCAGAGCCTATTTTGCTCTATCATTTTTGACGTTTTCTTTGTCTGCCCCTGGCCATGGGTTTAACCCATTGTGTTTTAGCAGAATAAAACAACATATACTCTTTGGTTATGCTAATGCACGGTGGGAGGAGCCAAACATTGTTGGCTTCTGAAACTCATGAGAAGTCCCAAGAAATTAACTTCCAAAAATTATAAATAATGTGAAGATTCCGAAGTTTCTCGTTCGCCAGCGCAAAAGCCCTCGGCTTCTTCCCAAATCCGCTTATTTAAACACTAAAATATTTCGATCATATAACTATATATTGTTATATCCCTTTTCTTTTAAACTATTTCAACCTGAGATTTTGCTTATTGCTTAAGAAAAATAATTCCTGAGTCACTTGAATTTTTAAACATATACTTGAAAGCACTAGAAACCCGTAAGTATGTATTTCGCAACTCTGCCCCTTTGCAGCCAGTTCCAAGAGCTAACAAAACGTGCATGGTTTTGGTGATTGTCACTTGTTACCACTCAGCTGTTCTTAGATCTTCCTCTTTTTTCGAATGGCTTGCAAAGCAAATCAAGCAAAGCAACCAGTGCTATATATGCATGTAAATGCATGATCGATGATCAAAAGTCTACGAATGAGTATCCCAAACCGAAAGGAGAGTCATCGTGCTCCTCCCCCCAACAACAATATTCTTCTCACGCAGACCGCACCGCCGGCAAGTGCTCAGCCGTTCCCGGCACCGCCGCGACACGCCGGGCAAGAATCAGCGGCGGAAGTCATTATGGTGGCGGCCATTGTACTCTTCATCTTAGGCTTTCTCTCCCTCTACGCTAGCCAATGTGCAGACCGAAGAACCCGAATCTGAGGTGGCGGCAGCAACGGCGGGCTGCGACACAACGAGGAGCCTGGCAGCCTCAGCCCTGACGTCATCGAGAGCTTCCCCACATTTCTCTATGCCACCGTGACGGGCCTCATGGTTGCCGAAGAAGCCTTCGCTTGCCCGGTGTGCTTGCACGAGTTTCAAGACGACGAAGTCGTTGGCGGCGCCGAGGAATCTCCGAAGGAGAACATACTTCGTCGGATTCGGAGTCGTACGATGAACCAGGGTGCGTTCTCTGGTGCCACTGAATTATGAAAGGCACCACCATCACACGTGTACAAATCAATGTAAGACACTACCTAGCATGAATCTCTTTTGCAGCCTTAAAATTGATGTAATTAAGCAACTAGCATACCACTGTCTCTACAAGTGAAGCATGTACTGTCAGGATTGTGGCTTGCTTTCGCGATCCACAATATCAACAAAGGGGCTTGCAGTTTGTACAATGCCAATGTCAATAATTTTGACATGCTTTTACACACAATTTCAAGATTGCAGGTAGACCAAATCTTTCGTTTTACAGTGCAACAAGCTTTCGATGCATGTGGGTTGTTAGAAGGTGGTAAATTGCATTTAATGCAATTGGAGCTTGAGGTGCCTATAAATACCAACCTCATTTGCTCATCCAACACACAACAACGAGAAGCAAATCCAAAGCTTCTGAAGTGAGTAGTAAAATAAAGAGATAGTGAGAAATTTTAGCGTGCGTGAAGTGAGTAGGAAAATTTATTCAGGGATACTCTCTAGTGCTCTATAATATTATTAATTGTAGTAGAATAGAGTTTTATTAGAAAATATTATATTTTAATTAACTTTAAATATAATAGAATATTTTTTGAGTTTATTTAATGATTTTTTTTCATTATTTCGGAGAATTTCTCATATTAAAATCTTTTTGTATAGTTTTTTTGATATATGTTATTGGTGTAAATAGTAACAAATGAATTCTACTATAAAATATTATTCATATATTTTATTTTATTCATTACTCTTCTTATAAATTTGGCTATACTTTCGTATGTATTTATAAAGTATTTAATATACTTGGATGCACCATACTAAAATTACAGTACTCAAAAACTTGACCAGCAATTACAGTAAATTATGAAACATGAACAATCACTTTTCTATACACTTAAGATATGTCTTCCTTTATAAAATTTGAGTTAAAAAAAATGGTGAAGTGAAAATAATAGGCCATTAAATATTTAAAAGCTAAGACATATCATAGGAAAGTAAAAACTAAAAACGAAGAAATACCTGCCCTTTTTCACAACTTTCTGGCGAAATTAAATTTGAGACAATATACAGTTAGAAGTAAGCTCCATTTCATTATGTCTAGAGACAAAAGGCAAAGAGATATGTTGTTTGTATAATACTTTCGACATTAAATACAATATTATCTCATATAATATCTCGATACATGTTTATATGCTTAGCAGCACCCCACACTTATATTATAGTATAGAATGTTTATATAATATTTATATAATATGGGTTCAAATAATATTTCTCAAATGCAAAACCAATGATTTCAAAAAAATTGTATGGTAATCAAACGGCAATTCTTTTTTATTTTTTAAAAGGTTTGATTGCATTGTTTGTATTTGCTTCTGCCAAGGTTCAATTTCGACAGTCAGTTAATAAGACTGACCAAGAGGAACGGACGTAATGGTAATGGCGGTAAAGGCAAAGCTAGAAAACAGGCCATTGAGTAATGAGGGTCGGGTGAGTATCCTAGTCCAAAATGAAGATATTATGATGGGTTGGTAGAGGGAGAGGTCTAGCATATTGCTTTCTGTGGTTTGGGATGCGTAAAATTTGAGGCCAGTTGAGTGTGTGATGTTTTACTGGGGTTTGTGGTTTTGGTTTCTTCTGCTTCTTTGGATAATCGCATGTTGCTTTAGTGTAGTTGAGTTTTTAAGATTGGGGTGGCTGCCTCGTGTTATGCCATGATATGGGGTTTGGCTTGGGATTAATTCTTGCTAATTATAACTATAAGGTGTCTCAATTTGGGTTTTTTGCTTTGATCAAAAGGTTGGGGTGGAGATATTTTGGCAAATATATTTCAATTTGGTTTTTGGGGGCTTTAATCAAGGCTTGGTCATCTGTGGAATTGATTTTTGTTGGTTTTTCTGGTGTTGTGAATATTTGGCCATGCCGTGTAGCTGGAATTTGCATATAGTGTGGTGTTTATGGATGCAGCTATGGGGTCTCAAAATTTGAATTTCGCCCTGAGCAATAGAGAGGTGGTTTTGGTCTTTCAGCTGCAGTTATGTGTGGAATAGTGTCTATGGTTGGAAGATTGTCCTTGTTCAGCGATGCCGATGGGACCAAGTTTGCCTTGGTTGTTACTAAAGGGTGCATACAGGTGGAGACTTTTGGTTATGACTCTTTGACTTTTTGGTTGGTCAGTTTTGTTCATGTGGCTTCTATCATAGGCGGCAGTTGACAGTTGGCATCAATAGGTGGATTGATTCTTCATGTACTAGGTGTTGGTTGTATTTTTTGTCTTTTGTTTCTGTTTATTTTTCTGTTTGGGGTCTTGAATCTCGTGTTTTGATGCACCCTTGGCTCCTCTCATTCACGAGAGCGTGTTGAGCCTTTTTCAATTATTAAAAAAAAAAAAAAGAAACTGACCAAGTGGTGACTTTGGTAAGGGACTCGAGTTTTATGGGTATTAGAGGTTAAAATGGAACATATCTAAGTTCGATCGAACTAGGGATTTTATATAGGTCAAATAAGGTAGTAGAAGGAGCATATTAATCATTCGAGCGATTTATTAATTAGTCCTTAAAGGTGGTTTTTATTATTAAAGATAAGAGTAAGTAGTAATCACGTTAAGAGGACAGCCTTTAAATATTTTCGATTTGATAGTATGCAAGTCGATTCAATTAAATTTCGAATAATTAGATTTAAGATTGATTTTTTTTTCCATCAAATTTATATTTAGAAGCAAATGTGGAATATTATTATAGTTTTTTTTTTCAAAAATTGCTTTTTCGGGGGATATCTTTTTTTTAAATAAAAAGAGTAAAACTATACTTTAATCCCTGAAAGATTTGTATTTTAACATTTTATTTTTTTGAAAAATTAGTTGTAATACTTGAGTCCTCAGAAATTTGACATTATAACACTTCAGTTTTTGAAAGATTAATTGCATACACTTGAATCCTCCAAAGATTTGGTGCTATAGCACTTTAGATCGATAAAAAATGGTAATGATGAACTAAAGTGTGTTATAATGTCAAATCTTAAGGAAAATCAATTGTATACGATTGGTATTTCGAAGATTGAAGTGTTAAAATACAAATCTTTCATAATTAAATTGTAGTTTTACTAAAAAAAAAAGGTAAAAAATAATATCTTATGTTCATATCTATGGAGGATAGAGATAATGTAGACGACATGCAATGAGAATTGAGATGCGGCCAGAGACTCTAGTTAGGTGCAAAAGTGCTCTGAGCTCGTAACACTGAACATATGAAACTTGCTATCCAATTCTTCATCAATACCATTGTTCTGAGAGATTAAAACTAATCGCATTATAAAGTTGCTATAAGCTGGGCGTAGGATGGCCGAATCAATCATGCGGCTGTGGACTTTGAAGGCGAAAAACATGAGATGAGTTTTACATATTGGATCATGCACCATGAGAGTCAAATGCCTTGCCGAACAGATGGTACTTATCTAAAATTATATACTATATTTCTTTGGCTTTAAGTGACAGATTTCCCCTCTCTTTTCACAAATAAATTATATATTAATAATACAAAGCAAATGATACTTTTCTCAAAAAAAAATAAAAATAAAATTAAAGGGCAATCATACTACCCAAAATGATAGACAGAGAAATTGTCTCTGATTTTCAGTACCCCCCATCAGATAATTACATTAATGTCTCGGTTATACGGCTGAATTTTCCACAGGGTTAGGATAAGAGAAATACGACATAAATATAATCTCTCTTGAAGTCCTCAAAGCTTCTTTTCGCATGAGAAATTTCTTATATAAAATAGATGTCTTAGTTTTCTTATTTTTATTAAAATTTTCATATTCAGAACTATAAAATAAAAACATATATTCTACACTAAATTATTGAAATTGCTTTTAAAAACTTACATTAACATTTTTTTAGGATTTAATTTTGATATAATATTAATATAAAATATTTTTATACAATCATTTAATCATGTATAGTATTAAGTCCCATATTATTTAATTTTTATAATCACTTATATAATCTTTCCCTTGAGCTAGCTTTTATTGTGGAGTTAGGGCCACAATCTTAAGGTGGTATTAGAATCTAATATGTGATTGAAATGGAACCACCTATAAATGTCCAATTAATTTCATGCTCTAGATATACTATCCTACATGTGAGGGGGTGTGTTAAATCCCTTATCAGTTAAATATATGATAAAAATAGCCTTTATAATTATTTAAGCAATCCTTCCTCTTGAGCTAACTTTTGATATGAAATGAGATTTACAATTGTAATATGTGAATTTAATTTTGATGTCTAATAGTGTATCATTTATTGTCACATTAGCAAATGTGTTTAACCGTCACATTTACTATTTCAAAAATGATTTGATTAAATAACAATATAAAAGAAAATAATTCTTTTACATTATTAATATATCAAAATTAATATCCTTAATATATATATAATTGATTATCAGTATAAAATTTTTTATGCTAGCAATGTAATAAAGTTAATCTCTTTCTTTAAAATATACTATATTATAGTAGCTGTGTATGGGAGCATAATTAATAGCTTTCAACTTATATCAATCGATCATTATGTCACTAAAAAGGTGGACCATGGATGTTTAGACGTGAGCTTTAACGCGTTCAACTAAATGCATAAATTATGATAATTGTAAAAGAATTCAAAACCAAACATCTAGAATAAACATGGTTCTGAACTTGTGGATAATCGACCATCGTGAGACAGCTTGTTACGGTAGAAGAATCGATTAAAATATTTTTCTCCTAAAGTATCAAATGTACATATATACCTTTTAAGTCATTATCTTTATTAATTAAGTTTTGTTAAAAAAATATTCAAAGCTTGATAGTAAAGAATCAACTATACTAATGGGAATTAGGTCTAGTAGAAGGGAATTGTCCCCTTCGAATTGGCGAATTATGATTCGAATTTAAGTTGATAACTCTCAAAAGGGATTGCCTATAGTAAAAAATATTTGTAGGAAACAAAAGAAAAACAAAAAGAATCAACTATATTTAAATTCAAAAGAACTTTGTGATTCGATTGTGGACGCTAGTACTGCTGTTTGAACCTTATTAATTTCGATATATGTATGAATTTATTAGTTACCTAGCTAAAACATTTACTTTTTATTAATTGTTAATATGACTATGTATGTGAAACAGAAACGTGCAGATTGATCTAAAGCTACCATGGAAATGAAGTCGAGGTTGTTGGATAATTTGGAAGACGCATCGAAGTTGTGTAGGGAAAGTTCCTTGGTTTGACGTGGATCTATATTCAAATTCGAATGGTGTTTTCAACGGAAACCACTCTATAAACAATTTTCAGTGTTAAATTACTTGATGAAGATGGGGACTGACAAAGACATGCAAATTAGATAAGCAGCGCGAGCTTCACTAATAATCTTGGTTTAGTTTTATTCGATAACTTGCTGGCTTCAAATTGACCCCTCCGTCTCCATTTAAAAAAAAAAAAAAAAGAGAGAGAGACTAAATTATTACCCCTTCGCAGTTTGCAGCTACCCGTATTTAAATTAGAATTATATTGTACGAAGCTTATGTCTAGCCCTAATGCAAGGGTAATCATTAATGTATATTCAATACAAGCAGTTCGACTGATATTTTGTTTCTTTGGTTACGCTCAGTATTTGAAAATAAAGAAAGCAATTACTCTAATCCATGAAGCTAGAAATAATAACCTTTCGTTACGCACAATGGAGCCAGTTATACGCTTTCCAGTTACTGTCTAGACTTTTGAATATAAAATTCAAAGTTAGCGTCCCTCCCCACGAGAAATTTCTCCCCACCTCACCCCCTCCTTCCTCTATATTCCCCATTTCTCATCTCTTCCAACCAAAAAAGAGCTTGAAAACTTCGGTAAAGTGGG
This sequence comes from Pterocarpus macrocarpus, assembly GCA_031439585.1. Classification (NCBI taxonomy): domain Eukaryota; kingdom Viridiplantae; phylum Streptophyta; class Magnoliopsida; order Fabales; family Fabaceae; genus Pterocarpus; species Pterocarpus macrocarpus. Next base: position 12,384,755 of record CM062519.1, read on the forward strand.
GGAAAAAATCGTTGCAGTCTAGATAGTATCGACGTCACTTGTTTTTCTTTGGTTTTATTAGAATTAGGAAATAACTTACTTGATTGCATATTTTTGTGTTTGGAACTTTCTTTTCATATTTTTTCTCGTGACAATTAAGGTATAAATGATATTTCTAGGAGCAAGTTAAGAATAAGATAAAGCCAATATTGATTTTTGGAAGGGATCACGGGAATCATGAATGGAAGAATAAGTAAGCAAAAGGGTGAAGATACAAAGAACTAAACATAAATGAATAGTATAACACAGGTATTTGGACATTACAATGAAAACTCGAATCAGTAAACCACTATACCGAAAATGGCCCCCATTTCCAGCGGCTGCAGGCAACACTGTATCCACAAGTAATAGTGTATTTGGATTTATTTGTGTAGAATTGGTTTTGGGATAAAGTAATTTTTATTTGATAATTTTTTTAAAAGTGATTTTATTTAAAAATAAAATTTTTTTATTTCTCCTATAATCAATTTTAAAGATAAAAATTAATTTTTATTTCTTAAAATCAAATAATATTAAAACTTGATAAAATTAATTTAGGAGGGATTAAAATCAATTCTAATCCCATCCCAACATGCTATAAATAATTTGCGATATGTAAATATAAATTTGAATCTTTTAAAATAAATATCTTTATAAAATAAAAAAATAAAGAATTAAATAACTTTAAATTATTTAATAATAAAATTCACACATAATAAAAAATATTATTTTAAAAATAATTAACCCCTTTTTTGTTGCTTTATCAGAGTGTTCACTTTAGAACATCCTCATCCGATAGATAAATATCCCTGATCCAAAAATATCAAAAGATATATGTCCATTGTGGTTCTATACTTATCCGTTGAAACTTAATGGGCCCATCGCCATTTCGAAAGTCAAAGCCAAACCTAGACATTATTATAGTATACGAGTCTACTCCTTATAAGATACGTTTGGATAAAGTCATAAAGTTTTTGAAAGGGGAAAAAAAGAGAAATAAGAAAAAGCGCAGCTTTTTTATAATTAAATTAAATAAAAAAAAATTATACAATATTTCATAAAAATAAATTAAAAAAGGAATAGAATGTTATGTTAGAATATCATTTCATTGTTTTTATTTTAAAAAATTCAAAAATAAAATACTCCGCTAAAATAAAATTTTGTCATCTCTATCCATTTTTTCTCTAAATTTTTCCACCCAAACATAGCCTTCCAATTAGAGAGAGGCAGAAAGCAAAGCCGATTATGAGTCCTTGGAAGTACAAAAAATACAACAAAACCATAGACCCAATTCTACTTACAAAATATCAACCCTGTCCCTCTGTTATTAACTCATGGAACATTCTCATTCTTACTACATCTTCCTTAATTCCCCATAGCCACCCACACACAAACCAACAAAGTGCCTGCCCTCTGCTATTTACTTTCGCTTTATCGTTGCTTTACAGTTACAACCAAATCATTAACACTCTGAGAAAAAAAGATAACAGGGAGAGCAATCAGTGGCCATGTAGTGCTAATTTACCATTAGAACCACCCCTAATCATATTCCTTCGTTCCCCTTTCAGCAAAAATGAAATCCACCTGCACACTCCCATGATCAGCCATGTCCACCACCCACACCCACAGGGAGTGCTCCCATCATGGCCTTCCCTTGGTGCTCCTCCTCCTCCACCTCCTCCTTCCGCCGCCGCAAACCGCCGCACAGGTCCCGAACAAGCTGTCGCCTCCGCCGCCGGACAGCCTCTCCAAGGTGAAGTTCGACAAGTCCATGGCCATCGTGCTGGTCATCCTGGTCGTCGTGTTCTTTGCCCTGGGCTTCCTCTCCGTCTACACTCGCCAGTGCGCCGAGCGAAGGATGCGAGGCAGGTTCGACCTATCCGTCCCCATCGTCGGAAGCAACCGCCGGCACCGTGGCTTGGACCCGGAGATCATCGATACGTTCCCGACGTTCGTGTACTCCGCCGTGAAGGCCCTCAAGATTGGTCGCGCCACGCTGGAATGCGCCGTGTGCCTCAACGAGTTCAACGACGACGAAACGCTGCGTTTGATCCCCAAGTGCAGCCATGTGTTCCACGCCGATTGCGTCGACGCTTGGCTCGTCAACCACTCCACCTGCCCCGTTTGCCGCGCCAACCTCTTCCCCACACCCGGCGACAACAACACCTCCTTCGTCGCCGTCCAGATCCCCGATCCTGAATCCAACGGCTTGAATCGACCCGAGCCTGGATCGGATCCAAACGTTGATAACGGTAACGATAACGGAGCAGGAGTAACGGTTACCGTGACAGAGTCTCCGAAGGTGGATAATTCTGTTAATCAGAGCCGTCCGCCTCCTCGGTCAAGGTCAACCGGGTTTGGGATTGGGAGTTTGTTTCCGCGGTCGCACTCGACCGGTCACTCGCTGGTCCAACCGGGGGAGAGTATGGAGCGGTTCACGCTGAGGCTGCCGCAGGAGGTGCGGAACCAGCTGCTGGTGAGTTCGACGCCGAGAAGCACCGCGAGTCACGGCGGCGCAATCTTCGCGCGTGAGAGCAGCGTGAGGAGGGGTTACAGGACGAGGAGCGTGGGTCCTGGGAGGAGCTACCTGCAGTACGAGCGGTTCGGGTGGGTGGACCGGCCGCGCGGGTTCAATTGGACCCCGCCGTTTTTGAGTAGGGCCGGTTCGACGAGGTCGCCGAAGGGTTCCGCGGAGCCATACAAGGAAGCGGTGGAGGAAATGGGTGAACGCTCTTCGGATCGGTTATTTGCAGGCCATGAGAGTTAGGTGGTTGTTTAGGTTTTTAGGTGATTTAGGTGGTTGAAGATGATTACTAGTTTCATTTCACAGAGTTTTTCTTCTACTTTTAACTTTTACCAAGTGGAGAAAATATGAATACTACAGAAAATGCTACACACAGATTCATCCAAACAGGCATGATAAGTGGCTTAAATTTTTTCATGGTGTATGTAAGCTAGTGGCTGAAACTATTTCAGTCACTCTCTTGAAACTTTTGTGCACTGCCTGTAAAAATAGGTCTCATATGTAGCTGTCAACTGAGGCTTCGTGTTTCATAGAAATAGAATTACATTTTTTATAATCCTTTTCTAATTTTATTTGTAATGATATAGAAATAGAATTTGTAGTTTTATACTTTTAGAGGTGATGTGAGGTTGAAAAGGTGACAGAATTTTGTACTACGTAAATAAAATGGGTTTTTCAATGTTGTAAAATTTGAATATCTTTTTTCTTTTTCTATGAGTACTGATTAAAAGTACTCAACTACCCGTCAAAAGAAAAAAAATGTATAATCAACTAAATTTCAGATTTTAAAATCTGAAACATTTACCTTTTTCTTTATTCTTGCTTCTTGAGATTTTATCATTTTCTGGTGTATTAAAGTTGAAAATAGGGTAGCAAAATAGTGTAGCAGATGGTTAATTTCTCAGGTGGGGGACCCCATGCAGAGACAGTGGAGTATAATTACTTAATTAGGATACCTCAGGGTCGCCGATTTTTTAGCGTCTTATGCTTTGTCTTTGGGTTTGGCGTTGCATGTTGCGCCCCCCTCCTACGGGATGTGGTCAAACTCTCTTTGGTGCATGGTGTTTCGATGTAATTTCGGCCCTTTGCCCTCCTGTTCGCCAGATAAATTCCCCGAGCAAAATGTGCAATCTTTCATCCGTTTTATATGAATTAACTCTCAATGAGATAAATTCTTTTCAGAAAATTTGGTTACACGTCTATTTTTAAATCTGTAATTGCTTTTTGCCAATCTTTGAATCATCTGTCAGTTTAGAAGATATAATCATAATTTGCAATCAGTTTTAACTCAAAATAGGCATTAAATTCCACCAATTACTTTATGAAACTATTTTAAAAAAAAAATAGAAATGTATAAATTAACAAATGCGTATATAACGGATTTTGAGCAACTTTTATGAACAACTATTTGGAGAGGATCGTATAATGAAAAAGAAAAACATAAACCTTAATTACCGTTATTCATATGGTGGAGACTCCAATAAAAGAGCTTTAAGCAGCTTCAATCTATTAATCTCTGCAATTTTCCCTATAAAGTTACAAAAATGATTGCAAATAGACTGCTGAGTACTATGAGTAAGATTGTAGCTCCAATTCAGAATACTTGTGTGCCAAACGGGCATGAACACTCATAATCTGAGTTTCTACGAAGAATGTCAAGAAGCCCGGGCTAGGACGAAAACTACATACGTTTTATTTTTTTGCAAAATTACATACATAATTGGTTGGATGTAGGTTGTAGAATCAGGCTCGCAGTTGCTGGTAAGAATCTTTTACCCACCTTCCCAAGCCTGATTTTGTAATCGGTACCCCTCCACACACATGTTGTGGGCTTCTGTCGCAGCTCATGCAAAATGAGCTGGATGCGTTGTTGTGTATTTTTTAGGTAAAAAATTTTTTTATTAATTTTTTTATATATTTAAATAATTGTTTTAAAATAATTAAAATTAAATCTATTTTCAATTTATTTTATTGAAACTGAAAAGAATAATTTTTAATAAAAATTAATTTTTAAATTTTTAATTATATATAAAATTTAAATTTCATAATATATATATTTTTTAAGTTAGAACAAATACACTTAGGGGTTTGAAATCTAACATAATGGCTCCCAACACATGTAATTTGCTTCGTATAAGTGGCCTCGCTGTACCGATGAGTCTAGCCGAGGGCTAATATGTCCCTTTGTGTTTGGGCTTTATATTACATTCCCTTTGACCAAAAACAAAATCCAACAGATTGATAAGCGGTTGACCAAAACAAATAACAAGTGAATTCCAGTCCAGTCTATCCCTTACCCAACGTCTGCCTGATCGATACTGGGGATCACATGGAGGTAAAATAATTGTGTTTCCCACTTTCGCTCACCGTTAATTTTGTGACGTTATTATTCATTAAGTTAAAATTATACTTTAATTTTAGTTATTCATATAAGATTTATTTTGCTACAAACTACGAGAGCAATCGAACATCAAAAATAAATAAATAAATAAAAGTACATCAAAAAAATTAAGTGATTATTATTTTTATGATTGTGGATTTCATTCTAAAAATTAGTTTATGAGAGAGAATTTTCTAAATATTTTATATAGGCTATTTTAATTATATTTTTAAATAACATGAAAATTAACATGTTCTTTATGTCTAGAGCTCAAAATTTGGAGTGTACTGAATGATTGTGAATTGTCCAATATCAATCACTTAATAAATTTTGATATCGTTTTAAAATTTGTGAGCTTTTACTCCATCCAAAAACTAGCTAATTGGGAGGGCTGTTAAGTGATTATAAAGGTTAAGTAATGTGGGACTTAACACTATACATTATTAAATAACTGTATAAAATTATAATAAAAATTAAGAAATTGATACCAACAAATTCTGATATTATATGTTTATTTAATAGTGTCTTTAGTACATAATAAAATATTAGGTATGTGTATTAGATACTATGGTTTATTAGTTCACCTCTAATATTATTATTTATTAGTGATTTTTTTCACCAAAAAAAATCACTGCTATATTATTTAAATAATTATATTAAATTAGTTAATTATAAATAGTTGTATTAAAAAATGAGACAAAATTAAATATATTAAGAAAATTAAATTAATTATCAATCAAATTAAAAATATTAAGTTTAAATAAAATTATAACTAATAATAAATAGTTGACATTGAACTATTATTTTAATTAAAAAAAATTATGAAAGGTAGTTTAAAAAACTAAAGAAAAGTTAGTTAAAGATATAATGACAATAGACATGTAAAGTGGAAATAGCCACTCCAACGAACATTTTTGTAAGATTTGATGATCAAATTTTGTATATTCATAAAAGATTATATTTCAACTTATATTGTTTTTAATAAAACAAAAAATGCTAAACAGTACAAAAAAGATTTCAAAGAAATCACTTACAAAATTACGTGTAATAAACATATTGGTAATTGTATTTTACTCAATTTTTTTGGATTTTGATAATTATCTTCCTACTAAAAATAATCTTATTCGAATATTTAAGATTCTATAGAGGTATGACTTTTTTTATATCTATTATTCCATATCTAGTATCAAATCCATGACCACTAATTAAGAGATAAGAGTACCTATCACTTTAATCAACCATGTGTTAGTTGTATTTTACTCAATTTTCATAAGTGTGGTTCCTTAGTTGTCTCTCATTTATAGTTACCAATTAGTCACTTTTTCACACTTAAACGCTTTCTACCGTTTAGTATCACCCTTTATAAAATTGAGTAGCTTTATTTTGTTGTGTATTCATTAGGATTTTTACGCATAATTGTTGTTAATTTAATCTTAAAAAGAAGAAAACTGAAATTTGGTTTGAATTTATTTACATAAACATAATAAAAATGTTTATTATATAAATAACATTAATGTTATTTTAATACATTGATAAATGTGTGCATTGATGTGTTTAGTATCACATTAATGTTACTTGAATTTTAAACATTAATACGTATATTTATATTTATTTGCAATTAATTAAACATTTAAATACTTCCTGCATTTTATATTGGCAATTTGTTTCCAAGGCGGTAGCAGCAATTTTATATGGTTCTCAATCCACTGTCTATGATTTTGTTTCTGTATTCCCAATTCCCAAATGTCAAATTTTCAAATCATGTATGACGCAACTAGTTTGAAAAGTAGTACAACGATTGATTCATTCCTTAGGAACTGAATGAAAATTCAAATATCGAAAAAAGGTTCCACGGTATTGACACATTTTTCTTTGAATTAAGCCTCTACAACTATTGTAAAATTAGTAAAGTAATATTTGAATAAACAAAAGAGAGTAGTAAAAAGAAAGGAAAAAATAACAAAAAACATTAGTCAATGAATGCGACAATCTATGGAAATGGTCTAGGAAAAAAAATAAACCACACAAATTTTGGAATGTGTGAAAATACCACTTAAATCTGAAACATTACATTTTCACCATGTACTGTATGTTTCAATCATTGAATTTTAAGCATTCCAAAACTATCTCTCTCTCTCTCTCTCTCTCTCTATATATATATATATCATTTTCATTAAATCGATGATGCCTTTTCGGCAAATAATTAATTAACAATAAATCTATCCACTTCATGGAAAATGTACATAGGTTCCTTGGCCGCGTTAACTAGAGATGGAAAACTCCCGGAAGCAGACAATAAAATGGACCACACCTACCAAGTGCTGCCACATCAACTTTATATGGTTTTAATTCAATTTCTTGTTCAATCCTATGACATCATAGAGACTTTTTAGAGGCATTTTCGGAAAGAAAAAATATCACATCTCTTTTCACAGAATAAAAAATATACTATATTAGAACCGTGTGGGATTTCGTGTGCGAGTGAGACTGGGGTCATTATTGACCCTGTCTAGTGCCATAGATAATTATAATTATGAATTATCGTAGAACATGGCATTTTGAAATCTCTAACACCAAACCCTTTATATTCTCGTAGCTCCTCTGCCATTCCCTCGCTCGTCAACATTCTTTCTTTTCTTCCCGCGATGGCCCAACAAAAGAGGCTAAGGAATCTCGCTCACAACCTGAAAGACAAAGCCTCAGTCATCGCCGCAACGCTCTCCATCAAGCGCCACGTGTCCTCAGTCCGCGTCCGCGTCCTCCGCGCCACCACCCACGCCCTCTCCGCCCCTCCCTCCGAGGAACGAATCGCCGCCGTCCTCGCCGTCGCAAACGGCGGCAGCTCCCGCTCCCACCTCCTTCCCCGCGCGTGCATCGATGCCCTCATGGACCGCCTCCACAGCACGCACAGCGCCACCGTCGCCCTCAAGTGCCTCTTCACCCTCCACAACGTCGTCGTCAAGGGACCCTTCATCCTCAAGGATCAGCTCGCCTATTACCCTTCCTACGGCGGCCACAACTTCCTCAACCTCTCCACCTTTCGCGACGACTCGGACCTGGAATCGTTGGAACTCAGTGAGTGGGTTCGTTGGTACGCGGCAGTTGTAGAACAAAGCATAACCGTTTCCAGGGTCTTAGGTTATTATCTGAGATCATCTTCCATTGAAAGCGCCAAGAAAGACATGCAAGAAAGAAAGTCTTTGGTTCTTGGAATGTCGAACGCTGATTTGTTGTATAAAATCGAAGGTCTCGTTGCTTTGGTGGAACAGATAAGTAGAGTGCCTGAGTCGTTGCAACTGCAGAGGAACGAGCTAGTGTACGAGGTTGTTAAGTTGGTCGGAGAAGATTACAGAAGCGTTCAGCGCGAGGTTTTGTTGAGGTTGGAGGAGATTGGGAACAGAATGGAGAATTTGGACGTCGGTGAGGTGAGCGAGTTGGTGGGTTATTTGAGGAGATTGGAGGAGTGTAAAGAGAAGTTGGTGCTTTTGTTCGTCAACAAAGGGAAGAACAGTGGGTTCTGGGATTTGATCAAGGAGACGAAGACGAAGGGCTTGAAGATGAAGGGGGAGATCGAAGGAAAGTGGCTCACGGTGGTGACTTCCAAGGCCACCGAGTTGACTCGGTCGACGAACCCGTTTCTTGAGCCGGGGCAAATGAATCCGGTCCCACCCCGAAGTTTTGCAACGGTAAGATGACAAATGACAACGGTCATTTTTCAGTAAGAAATACTCCAACGGTGGCTTTTTCCCTTTTTTTTTTTAACTTTTTTCTGTTTCTTTCATTCTTTTTTGGTAGTCTGCACCTTCGAGTTGGAGGTGCGGTGCCATATTTCTTTGTTCTTTTTGGAGTGGGGTTCGCTGTCTGTCGTTGTAAATAATTAAAGTGATAACCATAGCCAGATAATCATGTATATCATAAAAGAAAGATATTTCTGTAGCAATATCAAATAGAAAGAAGAGGTTTAGGAGTGTTTTGATCCTTACTTGTTTCTTTGTTCTGTAATATATTGTGAATTTATTTTATTAAAACGGAATTCTTCAAGCAGACGTGGGAGACGGCTATATATATTAGAATTCACACACACAAAAGTCCCACCTGAATTATGCCGACCGACTCTTGACGTTTTTAATCGAAAGAATGGGTATAAACTGTTATGCTATTGTAAATGCTTCAATTAATGTTGAAATATTTTTTGTGATTAAAAGCTCAGATGTTGTACATTAATTATCCTTTAACAATTGCTTCGAATTTATTGTTTACCACAAGGGTTTTCATTAGAAAGTTATATCTGATATTTTGTTCTGATGTTTTGATTAATTTTTTAAATATATAATAAATTATTTCTAACCTTCGAAAGCATAATAAATTAGTATAACTAAAAGCATATGATGGTACCCTAGAAATTAATCTTTCACTTATCGGATGAAGGAATAATTTAGAAAATTAATATAAAAGAAAAATAAATCAATTCTAACATACATTTAGTACCTTAGTGGAGTACCATGTTCTAAGAGTAAAGACTTAAAGAATACAATTCATGAGCGATTCTTATTTCTAGTCTTTTACTTCCAGTTCCAGTTCCAAGAATAACAAATGAAATTTAATTATTATGACTAAAATTCATATTATGAAATTACCGTTATTTCAGTATACAAACTCGCCTCTTCATTTATTTATTAATATTTTTATGATTACTTTTGCTATGCTTTGAAAAAAAAAAAAAAAAAGAGCCATTCCTCTCCGTTTCTCGGGCTATGACAGGTTTATTCGGATTTCTAGTAGCAGGTTGTTGCCAGCGGCAGGTGAGTAGAATGAATAAGTTTCGTGTAACTTTATTGTTTTAACTGTAATTGAGTCCCAAGCTATGGTAGAGCTTTCGAGTTATCTGTTTAATGCTTGTTTGAGTTGTCGGCCCAAAAAAAAATGCTTGCTTGGGTTCAATTATAAATTTTTTTACAGAAGAATTAACTGTATACAAAGTGATTGTTTAAGTCTACGGATATATATATATATATATATAAGCAGTACAGTACATTTAAAGTGTAGTGAATTTTTCCCCCTCCTTTTAGAAAAACTAATTAACTCTACCATACATGCAAAAATAATATCAATACTAATAAGAGATTCAAGTAATAAATAAAATTGAACTCACCGGTCACAAAAACAATATAATCCTGAGTACTCTGCCAGAGCCCAACAGCAAAACACTTGTGTCCTTAGGGGTTTTGTAACAGCATTTGCAGAAAGCTGAAAACATCAAGGCGAGTGCGAGGGTATTATATTCAAGTATTCAGTGTATTTACTGACCATCATTCTATTGTGTAACTATTGAAAATAACTAGTAAAGTTAATCGGTAAAATCTCATATGCGATGTGTCAAAATAAATAAACTTTTGTGTAAAAATTGGATAGATTTATTAACATCATCTTCAAATTCTATAGAACACAGTATTTGTGATTGATTTTCCAATATCTATAAAAAAATTTAGATATTGACTAAAACAAAATTTGGTCCAATATTGACAAACTGTTTTGCTCAATTGACAAAAATAGATTTTCTTTTTGGACTTGAAAAAATTATATATTGAATAAAGGACTTGATTTAAAAAAATCAGGCCATAATCTTTTTCTGGGTCATGGATTCTCATTTCAAGGCCCAACCTAATTTTAGGCCCATAATATCCAACCTTCTAAGATTGAAAGCCCATTAGCTTTACTTGGCCTCTGACCTCATAAGGGATGCCCACTTTATAGGCCTGAAAAATGCTGGCTTTGCAGGCCCAGAATTGCGTAATTACATGTGCTAATCTCCACTAACGACAAAGACAATGCATTATATGTTAGTTATGTTTATATTTTATTAAAATAAAAATAATTATTAAAAATATATAAATAAACAATAAATAATATTCCAGATAAAAATATAACAAAAACGTGAGAAACTATTTTTTTTTTTTTTGGATGCAGTTTCTCATATCTTCTAGATGTCTAAGATGCTATGCTGACGGAGGAAAAAAAAAAATCTCTTTCTATATAAAAGAAGTTGTTATTGTTGTTATTAATTATTAGTTTCTATGATATGCCAAGTTGTTTAGGTCCTAAAATGCTGCATAAGCAATCACATATGGTGTCTGGTGAAGTAAGTTTAATTAAGCCCCTGGATAATTGTCAGTGCGCCTTTACAACGAACTGAAATTGGGAGTAGATTCTGGCACAAGTGACGTTGTTTATGAATGTGGTTTAAAGAATTTTAAGCAATGTTAAGTTAATCAGGCTGGTTGTTTGAATCATTAATTTGATATAGCAGAGAATTCAGTAAACGTCTGTGTCATCCCACTGTGTCTCACACTCATAACATAAAGAGAAGTAAATGCTTACCAAAAAACAATATAGATAGATCCGAAGTATAAATGATGTGCAACCTGCAATCTGCACGGTGATTAACTAGGGAAGATTTTCCAGCTAATTGTTTTTAATACATGAACAGAAAGAATCAAAGAAATACTTGATCTTGACCCGGGGAAATCACATTCACGTGCTTCATCATCTTCTTTCATCTTATTTTTCCCCGTATAAAACTGCAAATAAAGTGGAATGTGCATTAATCCATCTAATTAATCTAACTAATTAAAGATTAATAACAACGCAGTCAACGCTTGTGTGGGATCATATCCAATCCAATATCCAATATAAAAAAAGGAAAACAACGCCTTTTTTACCTCCGATCAGTGTATTCAAACAGGCTCGATGCCCTCAAAATAAGAGAGAAGCCAATGAAAGAAGTCCAAACATACAAGCTATGGGCAAAAAAAAAGGCATCATAGCAGAGATGCTGCAAACATCAGCAGCAACAAAAAAAAAAAAAAAAAAAAAACACGAAAACTGCATACATAGATATGCTATACTAGGCCAGTACACCAAACACAGCCGGTACATACTACCATCAGCGTTACTTGGAACAGGAAAACAATGCCTGTGTGGCAATGGATGAACTGAGCAATATATCCGTGATTCTATCCTAGAGAATTCCACGGATTATGTTGGATGACAAGTTGACAACTGTGTTATATAGCCAGTGATTTCGATAGTTCAACTGAAAGAGTCTAATAATCTATACTATAAATAGAATGACAAGGCTTATTTTGAATCACAACTTGTTTGGGTAGTGATTTCAAAAGCCGAATTGAAAGAATATTATAATATAAACATACAATGGCAAAACTCGGGTGATAGGCCCGAGACTGGTCATTATTGGTGCACCAAATTAAACGATCAAACTCGAGTTAGCTAATTCTGATATTTAATTGAGGGAGGCTTCTAGTTGCTCATTCGAGTTAGAGGTTGACCACTTCTTTACACGGGAGCTAGCCTTTTCAGCCTGCCAATGCAATTAAGGCAAAATATTAGGATATACACTTATAAGTCAGACATGCACATGTTATTGATATTGATATCGTGACATCTTTGGAACTTGTTTGTTGGTGTCCTGGTTTCTATTATTAACGGATAAGAAGAACGAACGAGCTAGTTTAATTCATTTTGAACTCTACCTCCTTTTCCCAATCACATCGTGCTGTTAATATGATCAATATCAGCGTTTGGATTGCAGTGCCTCCGAAGATCATCCCTCCCCAGATGCCCTGCCACGCACACGTCCATCACACCCATGTTACTATGTTAGCAGAAAGGCTTCCACATTACACTAACACAATTTTCAAGTGTTCAGACGGTCTTATATTATAACTTAAAAAGCAATCAAAACATACTTTTTCATTGAGTCTTGTCATAATTTATAAAAATATAACTTGCTATAACTAATATAGATAGTTTGATACTTACAGACACGCCGCTTTTAAAGACCCATCCCATGAGAATTCCAAGTGGGAGCCCGATAATGTAGTAGCACCCTATATTTACGTATGCTACAAATGCTTGCCATCCGGAACCAACAGCCACTCCTATATCATATTATCATATAAAAAATTATCAATATTAGGTAGACAAATACTCTTCAAGACTACAACCTAACAAATTACTATCTATGTTGTATAATTTATTTTATTAAATAAAAACTTCTCCGTTGTTCATGCTTTTATCTGTGCAATAAAAAATATATATAGACATAAAAGCATGAATCACGGAGTTCTTATCACTTATTATTTTATTAATTTTTGAAGTTATCATAATCTTTAAGTTCTTATTATCATAAAATTTTCATTGCTTTGTGCATATATAACAGGAATCTATTTTGTTGCACATCAATATGATTTTTCAATGCTTCGTAAAATATTTTACGTTAACTTTTATATTTTTCTTTTTCTTTTTGAAGGGCTTTATATTTTTCTAATTAAGTATATAAATTCAATAAATATATGATTAATCGATAATATAAAAAATTTTGCACAGATAATATATAATAAAATAAAAGTATGCATAAAAGCATGAATCACGGAAATTTTTATTTAATAAAAAAGCTTCACTTTTTATTTTATTAATTATTAAAGTTATCATAATTCTTAAAGTTCTTATTATCATTGAATATTCATTGCTTTTGTCTCCATATAACAGAAATCTATTTAATTCAACTTCAATATGATTTTTTTAAAGCTTCATAATATATTTTGCGTTAACTTCTATATTTTTCTAGTTAAGTATATGAATCCGATAAATATTTTATTAATTGATAATGTAAAAAAATTTATACGGATAATATATTTCATCGTAATCATGTTCTTATTGCTAAGATTTACATAAATAAAATAAAATATTAAAATCTAATTTACAACTTATACACATAGTTACATTAAAAATATACAACCTTTCAAAGGCAAGTCCTGTACTTAAGAAAAGGACCAACTTAAGTAAGAATCTATATATATCTTGTTGCCTATACATATTAATTACTAAAAAATTTTAGTAAATTAATAGGTTTAGTTAGTTGGTTGAATCCGTATATGAATATAGAATTAAGATTTCTTCTTTTACTATTATAATATGCAATGTAATACGTTTTGTTGGGCTCTTTTTTAAGTTCAATTTGGTGGGTCATGCACAGAAAAGAATGTTTGAAGTACATTCTTTTATAATTGCAATATTATTATTAAAGTGGCGACATATTTTAATATTTTTTTTTCTTTACCTGATAAAACTGGTTGAACACTGTTAAGAAGAATGGTGACAGCCAAGAGGAAGGACATGTTGTCAACAGCTTGGAGGACTACGGAACTGGAGGTGAATATGTATGCGAATTGGTCATGGAGTATCATTATAATTACACAGAAGAGAAGCCCGATCACGGTTGATTGTGCCACCGACACTTGCGTTGCAAATTTTGCTGCTTTCCCATTGCCTGCACCTAGCTCATTAGCTACCCTTACCCTGCAAATTAACATAAAAACTAAGTCAATTCATTGATCGAAATAACCAACAAATAAGAATTTCTGTTATTTACATATTATTATAATTATAATTAACCGAACAAATTATTGTCAATGGATCTCATTCTTTCCGGCAAATAATGCTCTTTTTTTTTTTTTCAAGTGAGAAAAGGTTTCTGGTAAATAGGGCTCTTTTCTTTACCAGATTGAGTACTTTTTTTTTTTTTCTGGTGGGTAGTAGGGAGGATTGAGCACCTTTTAATCCAAATCTTATTGGCTCTAGTTTATAGACATGATAAGGGAAATAATAGACACAAACAGTACTCGCAAAAAGACGACCAGCAATCCTGTCGGAAGGATCATTCGGCACAGTGACATCATCGTCTCATGGGGAGGAGAAATAAAGAGCAGTAATTTGCTTGCCAGGCGATCCAATTGTGAGATTTTTTTTATAACACTTATAAATCTAAATCGATATGCTATAACAGGTGTACAAATAAATAAATATAAATTTTAATTATGTATTTTATTATTAAAAGTAATATATTAATTCCATATTTATATAATTAAAATTTACGTTTATTTAAATTACAATGATTATCTGTTAACTTTGATGTCTAAATCATTACCTATAGTTCCTACTTTTGATACGCTTACAAAAGAGAGAAAAAAGGAGAGAATAAAGATAAAGATGATTTGTTTACTAAGAAAAAAAAACGACAAAGCAAAGATGATTTTCAACGCGACTTATGAGTCGTGATGGAAAGGCCGAATGGATATAAAGAAGAGTGTCCAAAGTGATTTGTACTGCTAATTTGTGCGGAGCTCGTCAGTGGACATGAGTAAAACATGAAATGCCAGCTAGTGACATGCATATTTCATATCTAAATTTTTAATCTTGACAAGCACTTTAAATTTTCATTTCATTCTATGTGATAAAAACACAACAGCCGAAGTCAGGGAAGCATGAGAAGAGGGGTAAAAAAACAGTCAGAACAGTACCCGACACCAGCGAAGAAAGCCAGGGGAATCATCATTTCCCACCCGTTGATGGTCATACTGCAAAAACCAAAGCCAACCCAAACAAGTTAAAATAATTATTAAAAAAAATAATGTGTAAATTAAACAGAAATTAAAGAGAGAGAACGGGCGAACAAATAACTTATACCATACAGACAAGGCATCAACGGCAACAGTGGCATTCTCTAACTGGCCGGTCATTAGCACCAGTATCCTGTAGTACCAGTTCTCTAAGCTGCATCCATCAATTACCAACATTAGAAACATAAGTAAAGGATACCGAGCAATGAGCAGCTTAGAATTTTATAAGGACGAGGACACAAGCTCAATTTAAGTAGAGAATATCAACAAAGAAAAAACACTCTCAAGAAACTCGAGAAGCATAAGAGAAATGATGATACCATAGCATGACCCCAGAAGCAGCAGAGAGTTTGAGAAAGTCCCAGAGTCCAGAAAAGGCTTCCATGGAAAGACCAGTCCAAGTCAAAGGGCACCCACCACAAGCCGTATAACCATACAACCCAAACACCAACACCCACCACGAGATGTCCAAAGCAATAGCCGCACCCACAACTCCAAAATCCCACACATAGATGAACAACCAGCTTGTGACCACATTCACCGCCAGGCCCAGCAAGGACACCCAGGCAATGACGGCGGTCTTGAGCTGGCTCTGCAGGAACCTCTGCAAAGGGAACTGAAACGCGAAGCTGAAGTGAAGGGGAATGAGCCACAAGGCCACAACCCCGCTCCACTCTGCGACGTCGTCTGTCTGCCCCAACAGCTTCAGAATCGGAGTGGCAAAAACGTAAAAAGGCAACAATAGGAAACAGCAGAGGAAGAGAACAACCCATGACCGCTGCATGTATATACCCAACATGTGATATCTCTTGGCCCCAAACGCTTGCCCGCACAGTGTCTCCAATGCGCTTGCCATCCCCAACTTAACGCAAGAGATAAAATCGAATCATTCTCAGAACAAGACAGAAAATAACTTTTGTAAGCATATATATATATATGTGTGTGTGTGTTGTGTAGTTGATTAGGACTTACAAGGAGGCCGAAATTGAAGCCGACGATGACGGTGTTGGCGATAGAGATAGCGGCGAGCTCGACATCGCCGAGGTGGCCGGCGAAGGCTTGGGTGACGACGTTCATGGTGTAAGCTGCGACGCGGCTGAAGATGGAGGGCCCCACGATGTGCCATAGCTTCCGCGTTTCAATCCAGAGCTTGTTGCAGAATGATTCCTGTTTGTTCTGGGTTTGATCTTGCTGTTGGGTGCCGTTAATGGCCACCTCTTTCGGCAAGAGGGATTGGGTGAGGTTGGCATCTTCGTCGTCTCTCTTGAAGCTACCCATAAAGCCTTGTCTGTACGTGCTGCGTTTGGTAAGCCAGAACCTTGGATAAGTAGTTCTAGATAATTAACTTTCATCGCGTGACGTCGTAAAAGAAAAAGATGTGGTGCTCAATTCCAAATTGGATTCTTCCAGTTCCACAGGAGTGGCCGTTGCATCCGCATCCAAAACTCTTCCTTTTGTTTTTCAGCCATTATTATTATTATTATTATTCTATAACAAGTGAAAATTACGTGCATGTATGGTACAGAATATCAATGGTAAATGTATATATTTATACTAATAATATTTCTCATTTTTACTTTTTTTTTATTATTTGATATAAATAAATTAACATATATTTATATTCTAATTTTGATATAGCCAAAGAGGAAATGCATATTTTATTAAAAAAAATGCATAACTAATATTTTTATATAAAAAATTTTACATTATAAACCAATTATATCTTATCTTTTTATATGATTTTTGAGATTATTATATTAAGAGTTAAACGCATTTGATGACATGATTATACATGATAATTCTGTGTAAAATAATTTTATACTAAAAATATATTAAAATTAAATACTTAAATTTTTTACAAGTCAAAAAATTAGGTGCTTGCTTTGGTGTATATGGACAAAAAGAAAAAAAAAATACACATGAAGATCTTATATATATCAAATGATTACATGACATTTGATGTTGTTAGGTCCACATGAAAAGAAGTTAATTAACCCTGGATTAAGCTTAAGTTGTGAGTAAAACTTATTTGAAGTTAATTATTGTTGATATTGTTAACATTAAAAGTAATAAAATTCTGCCCATCATTCCCTTCTCCCATCTTTCACCCCTTTGACGCCACTATCCTTTGACCACCAGTCCATCCCCCTTTGACGTCGCTAGCGGTCCTTTTTCCTCCACCACTGCTTCACTGGGACAAGCATGAAGGATGGCAAAAGATCACATTGACGCATATTTAAAAAAATTTAGAGTATCGAATTACATATTTAAAAAAGTTTAGGGGATTGATTTACATATGATTCAAAATTTTAAGGGATATAGTATATTTATTTTAGCTAAAATATATATTTAAAAAAATTTAGGGAGATCAATTTGCATATTTTCAAAATTTATAGACTAAAGTGCACATAATGTATAATTCATAAGGTAAAAATGCTTTTTTTCCCATAAAAATAAAATATATATAATCAAGGTCGGTACTATATAGTCAAATATGAGGGTTTTGTTATTATTATTATTATTATTATTATTATTAGGTAATTTTTATGGTATCCCTTCAATTTGAAAAGGTTTTGAGCCTTTCTTATATGGCCCAATTATATTTGAACATGTGATAAGTGACTATCCATATAGATAATGACATATTATTACCTCAATATTTAAATTTAAGTTCCTTTAACTTTTTTATTTTAATTGTGCCCCAAGTTCTATTTAGAAAATTAAATATTTTTTAATTTCAAACATCAAACTAATATTATTATTCTAATTCTCAAATATCTAAATAATTATTTTACCCAAAAATCTTAAGAACCCTAATTCAAAAGCTGATGAACCCTAACTATTCCTCCTACACCCACAAGTCCTAAATTTCCCCATGTCAGCCAAAAGGAACGGTGGCCTGGTTGACAAACAAAAATTTTCGGCTTGAAGCTGTAATTTTTTTCTTTATAGTCCTCAAAATGCAAAGTCTTATCAAAGTTTCTAATATTTTTAAATGACCAATATAATATAATTGTGGAGTAGTTTGAGTTTTGTTGTTTATTGACGACATTAGAATTGAAAAGCTGGCCACAGGAACTTTGCAATATTAAATGCCAGCAATTTTGGAATTCGGTTTACATTGGGTGATTTGTTCTTAATTCTAAGAGGTACAATTAAGTCAATAAGATAGTATGGATTCGATCAGAGGCCATGCTCATGTTTTTCGTATTCCAATTGTGTTTTCAATTAGGCACGCTAACAATGATGATATTTTTTGAATGGATAAATAACATTTCGCCCCCTTTGAAGTTTGTAAATATGATACTTAATCCCAAACATCTCAAAAATTGACGCTCCACTCTACTCCCATATCTTTTTAACATTTAAGTGAGACTTAACCATGGGTTAATGTGTATGTTAAAAACCAAAAAATAAATAAATAAATAAAAGTAAAAGAAAAAAAAGAGAGTTGGACATGGACCACATTGGAAGCAAGTCATCTTCATCTCATTCAGCTTATGCTCCTCAAAAATAAAAATGCAGCAAGTGCTTTCCTTTCCCCGAACATGGGTGGAGCCGCTTCTCCTAACAAGGGCGATGCCCCTCCAAACAATGGTTATGGTCCTAAACTGTGAAACCTCGTCATCTGGTGGTGGATCATATATTGGTCTACACAAGCATGCCACTCGTCTTCTATTGTTGCATCTTGCATGAAAAGCACACATCCATTTCTGACATTTTGCACCCAAAAAAAATTACTGACATGCTGCCAAATACAATGTATGTCTGCCTTATCTGCTGGAATTATTATTTTATAATTTAAATTCACGTGTTTATTTCGAAAATTTTAAATAATTTAATACTTTAATATACTCTTTGCGAATAGCATTTTTGCTTATTATAATCACACGGGTTTTGGACATTGGGTTTTATATATTGTCTCGTGATACTCCTTATAACCAAAATTAAAATAATTTAATACTTTAATATAGTCTTTATGAATAACATTTCTGCTTAACCTACCAACTGAGGTTTTGTCTTGTTATTCATAAAATTACTCTTCATTTACTTCAATATACTCTTTATCAATAACCTTTGTATAATCAATGTATATCAATAACATTTATATAATTATGGGATTTTCACTTTTTTTTTTTAAAGCTGTCCCAATAAATTTTTTGTTATAAATCGTTTTGTATTTAAAATAAGTTTATCTAAACACACAAAATATTTTTATTCGTATGATATAAAGTAGTAGTTATTGGTCATAACTAATGAAAGTAACACACATGTCAAAAAAAAAAAAGGGAAAGGTAACACATAACGACCAGGAAAGTGTCCTAGTAAAGGTGAAGTTCCGCATGAAAATTGACTTAATTAATTTGATTTATGTCAGTCAAAGCTCTTGATTTTAGTTTGCCATGTTATTGGAGTAGTTTTTTTTTTTTTTTTCCTGATCTGGTCCATGTTATTGGAATACTTTTAAACTAAATATTTGTTATAATTTCATTAGTAGGATTCAATAATATTACATATAATATGTGACACGTTTATTTTCATATCAGTATATGATATTCATATGATTTTTTTTTGGGTACAATATTTATATCATGTTTATATATTAATGTATACAAATAATTTTCAATAATAATAAAAAAAGGAGAAGTTTACGAATTTGCGTGAGTGGCTGGCTGATGTGAGGTATTATATGTTAAAATAAAATGTTAAAAAAATATCAAATTATTTTTAAATTATATAAAATTTGATAGACGTCACTTATTTAATATAAACATTTAATTCAACAATCAATAATTATACAATAACATTAATAAAATAAATATGTCAAAACTTACTTTTGAAATATATAAATTCAAAAAATTTATTGGTAACCACACCACAGCTTGAGCTTAGTGATATTTTCACAGCAGCCAGTACAACATGAGTTTCGCCGTTGTTATCGGTTGGACCCTGCCTTCTCCTTCGCAAGAATTTGGGCTTTCCGTACCTATTAATAACAGATTAACCACATGCCGTTAACATTCTTGGAAGTTCTGTGTAGAAACGAAAACAGTACATTTTCGGAGTGCGGTGAGCTTACCTCTTTTCCCCAATCATATCTCATCGTAATAATAATCAAAACCAATGTTTGAACCACCGTTCCACTCATCATTCCACACCACATACCCTGAGACGTACAACAAATAAATCACGACGGTACAAAATAGTACTATATCATAGAAACGAAATCAAGAGGAGCACTGCATAAATTAGCCTTCACATCCCAGCACTCTGTAGAGTTCCTATTTTCGTGGCAAGTTAGCCTAATCACATTATCCGCATCTATAATTGGCATATGACGAAATAAAATTGTGGTAACATAAGCAGTATAGATACACTTACAATAATACCCGAAGGTAGCAAGCAGCCTAGGCAGACCCCAAGAGGCATTCCCACCAAGTAGTAACTGCCAATGTTAATGTAAGCCACTATTGCCTGCTTTCCACATCCAACTGCTACCCCTGAAAACCAATAGATACCAGAATTAAGCACAACATCAGAAATTGTAACTTTCTTTGGTTCATAAAAATTTGAGATTCGAGTTTAGTGCTTATAAAGTGTATAAGATTGTCACCTGAAAGAACTGGTTGAAGGCAATTAAGAAGAATGGTAGAAGCTAACAAGATTGCCAGTTCATTGACCATTTGGACAACAGAGGAGCTCGAGGTAAAGATCAAAGCAAGCTTCTCATTGAAGGCCATAATTATCAACCAAAATACAAATCCCACCAGCACAGTATTTACCACTGAAACCAGAGTTGCAAATTTTGCCCCTTTCGCATTGCCTGCTCCAAGCTCGTTTGCTATACGCACCCTGAGTTGAATAATGTTAAATAATTATAAGGGAGAATATATAAGTTGGTTTTCTAATGAGGCAGAGTTCTTTTTTTCACATTAAACAGATGGAATTTTTATTTCTACAATTATTTGCCTAGGCCTACTTGTAAGGACATCATATTTGATATTATTTGCTGACTTGCATATACCGGTTGGTTTGTTATGAAGCTACATGTTTTTACAAACCTCCGAAATCGTAAAACAAACTCTGCCAAGACTAGTTGATAACGCAACATGGATAGGATAGAAACATATACCTCTACAGTTTCCCTTAACATAGACCAATGTCTCCAACCAAATCGATTTTTGAGAATTTCCATTCATGTAGGTGGACTTCTGATTAAAAAAAATCATGGAAAATGACTTGAAAAGTTTCAAGAATCTAGTGGAACTTTTCTTGAAGAGCTTCTATTTTACTTTGACAAATGCTGTAAACTTTTGGAAGCTTATAGAATGCCTAAATACATCTAAAACTTTCCAGAAATGTGTACTAAACTTGGGGAGGCACTGTCTCAACCCCTCAATATCAGCTGCCATACTTTTCAAGGCTCTATCAAATGACTTATATAACTTTTCAAATAAGATAATTACCAGTGTTGTCAGCAAAAGTAGTATATACTTGATATGGACAATGATCTCCAAGAGATTAACTACTTAATGTCTCATCACAATTCTACTATGTTTTACAAAGTTAAGAACTGACAAACTTGCAGAATGTTTAGGAAATGGTAACATAATTTGAAAACTTCTAAAATATTCACATGAAGCAGAATTGATCATGGAAAGATGCTAGACCTTCCATGAAATTTAGGGGAAAGAAGACAATGCTACTCTAGAAATTTCATATCCAAAATCGAAGACAAATGAAGATAATCAAGATCTCATCATTCGCCTCACTAAATTTTAGCAACAGTCCCCATTATTATATAAGATAAGCTGTCTAACTGCTATTGTAATTTCACAGAAAACATGTCAACGAACAAGTAGAGAGCAATAGCAGAATAAGACAAAATTTAGACCATATTCAAGGGTTCAGCAACAGCAAAAATCACTCTTTGTTCCCTGTCACCACAACCAGTAATTTACAATTACATCCAATAGCATCTTCAATCATTAGGAAGGGGGGTAACACTCATGAAACAAACTATAGTTCAAGATATTATCACTTTGTCTTGTCAGAATCAATCAAAACAACTACACAGGATGGTTATATGTGGATTCAAATGGTTCTGCTTCTGAACCTTGATTCCACTTGAAGAGTACATCACAAAATATGCTACTGTTGGGGCAGACTCCCCAGCCGTTGCAAGTCAATCATGTCCGAAATTTACCATAATTTCAACCAGTTAACTTTTGCAATCTAGTTAAAAGTTCTCCTTACTATCCACCGATAATTTAGCATTTTTTTGAGAGAGGAAGCAAGGTAGACTTACAAAGAGTGACATACCCAGTTGCAGCCAAAAATCCAAGAGGTATCATGGATTCCCAACCATAAATAGTTACACTGCCAAGTAAAATTGAGAAAAAAAAATCAATAAATGAAAAGATTCGGTGAAAGACATGGTTACAATTATCAAGCTAATAAATTAGGAATTTACCAAACGGAAAGAGCATCAATGGCAATCTCAGAGTTGTGCATATAACCAGACACTATAAGCAGCAACCTGTAATAGAAGTTCTCTAACCTGCAATGCCACACTAATACCTCTTAAGAATCACATCAACCTCAAAAAAAAAAAAAAAAAAAAAAAAAGGAAAGAAAGAAAGAAAGAAAGAAAGAGAAAAAATGTAAACTGCATATAAATCAGAGGGATTTAAAAACACTAACGCGAGCATGACCCCAGAAGCCACAGACAGTTTGAAGAATTCCCAGAGGCCAACAAAAGCTTCAGAAGAGAAACCACTCCACGAGTGTGGACACCCACCAAAGAGGGTGTACCCAAGCATTCCCACAACCGAAACCCACCACGAGAAACCAATAGTAAGGGCAGCACCAACAACCCCAACCTTCATCTTACACACAAAAACCCAGCTAATTAGTACATGGATCGCAAGGGCACCCCCTGAGACCCACGCTATGACACGGGTCTTCAGCTGGCACTGCAAGAACCTCTGCAGCGAGAACTGGAACGGGAAGCTCAAGTGAAACGGGATCAACCAGATCGCCACCAAACCCGTGCGTTCCGCAACCGCCGCAGGTTGTCCAATGAATTTCAAGATGGGAGATGCAAACACAAACATGGGAAGCAACAAAACGGAAGACAGGAAGAGAACAACCCAGGAACGTTGCAAGTAAACGCCCAACATGTGGTACTTTCTCGCACCGTAGGCTTGGCCACAGAGGGTCTCAAGCGCGCTTGCCATACCCAGCTAGAGAACCAAACCAAAATGTGGGTGAAGTTCAGTAAAACTGGAAGAATATCATAGTGAAGAAAAAGGTGATTTTTTTTTTTTTTTGGTTACCAAGAAGCCGAAAGTGATGGAGATGAGGACGGTGCAAGAAATGGAAATGGCGGCGAGGTCGAGGTCGCCGAGGTGGCCGGCGAATGATTGGGTGACGACGGTGATGGAGAACATGGCGAGGCGGCTGAAGATGGAGGGGCCAGCTATTTCCCAGAGCTTCTTTGATTCCAAGCATGCTTGTTGGATCAGAGTGTCACTGTTTGGTCCCTGCAATTGATGCTGATCTTGGGTGTTGTGTCGCAGCGTTGACTCTAGCAGGGGATGCTCTGCTTCGTTGACGATAGTGCCCATGCGTTTGCTTGGTTATGTAACTCTGGAGGAGAATGCAATGCAAGGACAGATTTTGAAGGAGACAAGACAACGATTCAACGAAACGAAACACAAGGTGAGGAACAGAGCGTAAATATCTTCCAAGCAGAGATTTGTTACTTGGAACGAAATTGAAATCACGAGATTCAGAGGGGGAAAAGAAGGAAAGAGTGGGCATGTTAGCTTACTCCCATTTAACCATGGGAGTAATTTAATCCTTTTAAAAATAATAAAAAGTATCTATTGTTAAATGGATATCATATATTCTTTTTTTTGCAAATAGAGTTATGTCCCAATTTATCCAGCTACAAGTATCCTCCACCCCTTAACACTTTATCCACATCAAACAGCATGAGCTCCATCATCATCATCGGAATCCACCAGTTCACGATACGCCCACAATGCACCAAATCCACCAGCCCCGTAGCGCCACCGACTTGTTGTACGGTGCACCAACGCTCATCATTGTTGTCACCACCGTCACGTTGCGGAGCTTCATCTCCGCAGCAAAAGACCTTGTCTCGTCGTAGACAACTAGACATCGATCCCTACTCGGATCACCAACTTCGCGAATTTCGCGATATGGAAGAACTGCAAGATCGGGAGATTGAGGTCGGTCTTGTAGGTGGTGAACTTTGAGGATGGAGAATACCAACTTTCGCTTCAGTTTCAGGTGGTTTGAGTCGGGCTAGGTAGCATTTGAATAGCAGAAGCGATGGTGGATTGCAGTGGCAAGGCGATGATTGCAGATGAACAGCAGTGATCACAATGGTTGAAGCTTTGGTTGTGGTTGTAAGGAGCGGTTTACAATTGAGGACAATGGGACGAGAATGGTGGTTGGATGAGGCGCAGTCTCTATGTTGATGGTGGGCAACACAGTGCTTCTCTTTGGGTTTTGCTTAACATTGCAAGTTTGGGTACCATGATTTTTGGCTGTGTTGGTGGTGGGTGAAGGAAAATGTTATGCTGTCTTCTTTTTTTCAAAAAAAGAAACTATTGTTGGTTCTATTCTGTATAATTGACTTAGGGGTGATTTTGGGAGATGGACTTGGGACAATGAAAGTTTAGTTATGGTGTATGTGTATATTTTCTCTTTAGGAATTTGTGCTCTACTACTTGGGTTTAAGAGGAATGGAAATGGTGGGCATTGTAGATACTAGGAAGAAGATGGATCTATTCTGGAGGAAACTCAAGACAAACCTCTATTTGCAAAGAAAATTACAAAACACCCTTTTTGTAATATTAAGTGAGCTTATTTTATAATTTTAAGTATTGGGACTAACTAATTCCCAAACTTTGTTGGGACAAACATAACACGAGCCAGAAAAAGTGAATCAAAAAAGTAGGAATGAATGGTTTTAAGTTTTTAAGCAATCAACATCTTTCATAATGTTGTTGTACTATGTTGGTGGGGGCATGCATGAGTCCCCTCATGTTTGGGACTAATAGTTACTTCACCCATTATGCACCATTAGATTTTAAATGGATAGTTTAAATTGATCATTTATAATATTGTATATAATTTATTAAATAATATAATAATTTTAAAATCTCAATTTCTCTTCTTCCTTGCTTGTTTTCCCCTTTCTCTATCTGGAAACCTCTATCTGGCGAAGTCATTGCTGCCAGCGAAGCCCCTATCACCACCACAACATTGCTACCACCTCAGCTTAGCTCTCTTTCTCTCTTACTCAGTCACTCACCACTCTTTCACAATTCTATTCCCCAAACAGCATACAGTAATAAGCGTCAAAGGTTTAAAGTTTCTTTTTTTATTTTTATAAATAGATACAAATATTGAGGTGCTTTCATTGGTTTGTTTGCCAAGTTGAAACTAAAATGGAGTGCATGGAGGGAAGGCTGTGTTGAAGACTAGTTTTAGGAATTAAAGAGATGGCCATGAAATTAGCCCATAGATCTTCATTGAGAGGGGGAAAAATGTTTCATTTTGTTTTTTGTTCTTTGTTTTCTCATAAATAAAAGAGTGAGAGGCAAAAAAGTACTGGGATGTCGAGCTTGCTAATGGGGATAGAGCCAAAGTCATTGTTGGCATAATAGTGAGTGGTGGTGGGGATGCAAATTTCGTGGCTTTAGTTGGGAAAGACACAACCCTTGTGTTGTTGTGGTCCTTGTTATTGTTCTCTTTATTCTTCTTGCACAAGCAGGTGGTGGCCAGTAGAGGCGATGATGAGCGTGCGAAGGTGGTGGCTGGTGGTGGAGTTGAGGACGGTGGAAAGGGAGGAGGACAATACAGGACGTGAAAAAAGAAGTGGAAGGAGAAAAGGGTGAGTTGTATAATGAAAAATTAGATATTGAAAAAAGTTAGCTTGGTAAATTCAAAAGGTGAACTAATGTTAGTCCAAAACATAAAGGGACTAACAAATCCCCCACGTACTATGTTTCAATGTGTACATTGTGCAGAATTGTGGATCGTCATTGATTTTAACCTTGATATCTAAATTTAAACTTTTTTAGTGTTAACGTGACTAAATTTTTCTTAGACCATATTTGGATATACAGTGATGAATAGAATGAAATGAAATAGAGGCTGTGATGGAGTTGTGCAAAATGAGATGGAGTGAAATAAAATTTACATCCTCAACTTCCGTGTGCTCCTGCCATTTAATTATGCGGGCATCACTCTTAAAGAGGATAAGTTCATATTTTTGGTCTTGAAGTGGATTAAATCAGTGTTTTTTTGTTAGGCCCTATGGGTTAACATAACCACTAAACCACACCTCCAAGGGCGAAGCAAATAAAATCGTAAAGGGTTTGTTTTCTCCACGCTCATGGGCTTATCATTTATAGCAATGGGCTGACCAACTGGTTGTGGACTAGTTCAATCAACATGTTTTTATCAGGACCGACTTAACACAAAAAAGAGCTTGAGGTTAAATTATGTAATTTTAGTCCTCCTGTTTGTTCATTGACCAAAAACAAAAAACCTCAAATTTCATTGATTTATTTAGACCGGTTTATTTGGCTTTACTTATTTTAACACCCTTAATTAATCATATCCTCCTGGTGGCTCCTCATTGTAAGGGTGGATCCAACACATCGATTAGCATGTTTGGTTTTATTTTTGTAGAATTGATTCGATTAAAATTGATTTTGAAGTAAAGTGATTTATGCTTGATAGTTTATCTAAAAATGATTTTGATAAAATGTAAAATTTTTTTACTTTTCCCATAATCAATTCTAAGGGCAAGAATTGATTCTGGAGGTGGAAAACTAAATTTTTGCCAAAATTTATAGAATCAATTATGACCCTCTAGAATTGATTCTAAAGGGTAGGGATGTGCATGGGTACGGGTCGACCCGCAAATCCAAAGACCCGACCCCACCCTTGTGCAAAAAAAAATAAAAAAATCGATTCAGGTCAGATAATTAGGTCTAATCCGGTAAAACCCGATTAACCTATCCAATATTCAGTTTGGGTAACGGGTTTAAAAATTAAATCTGTACCCGACCTCAATTTTTTTTAAAAAAAGTTAATGACTCATTCAATTATATATTAATATGCAAAAATATAATCATAAATATTGATTCTTAGGCTCTGTTAATATATTAGTGTAAAATTAAATTTATTAATAATTCATATTATATAATGTATGATATATTATATATTTCATGGTTATGATTATGGAATTATCAATTATATATATAATTTTTTTAAATATATTTGATTATATTCAAATTTTAAAAACATAATTTAAAAATTTTAAAATATCACAAAATAGAATATTTCAATATTTTTTTACCAAAAAAAAAAAAGTTGATTGTCTACCCTTATACCTGATCCGATCCAACCCAAAAGTGTTTGGATTGGGTTGGTTCAGATTGGGGGCAAAAAAAAAGCTAAAAACTCGATCCAAACCCGATTCAATTATATTTGATTGGTTTAGATATTTTTTTTCCCTAAATCCGACCCAATCCGATCCGTACACGCCTTTGCTAGAGGTCCAAACGTAGAGCCAAACATAGGCGATGTACCTCCGATGTCAAGGCAGTGGATAAGGCCGACTGGAATGGACAAATACTAGATTAGCTTTTGCTTTATTTATTTATTTATTTTTATATGTAAAGCAATAGTGCTAATTTTGAAGAGATTTTGGACACCGCAAATGTAATTTCTACCGAGCAAGTGATGACACTAAACGATTCTAATATCTACAGGCCTGTGTTAAACTTGTTTGGGTGTTTTTAAACCGCATACCGGGAGAAAATCTTCAATCCCACGGCTGTAAGCCTATAATCACATTGAGAGGTAATGACCTGAGATCGCTAGCTCCTGGTGAAAAGAAGTAATAATCAATTAAATTGTTTTTCTACACTTTAACTCAAAGCACCCGAACATCTTAAACTGTTTTTATGTGTATGTATATTTAATTTTAAATATGACCAACCACCACGTGTTCCATTTCGTCCTACCAACTTGTTGGAGATCTACGTATTTAGTGAATGTATGTACGAAACTCCTACCTATAACTAAATAACTAATTAATAATATACAGGAATAAGCGCGCGTATTAGCATATGAAAGCAAACCAAGTTGCCGCTTTAGCAAGATTTCTCAAAGCGGATAATCATGTTGCTTTAGAAGAGATATGCTTCTTCTAAACATTTTCTAATCAAGTCTCATTGCCGATTACACGAAACTCAATCATCTATTAATTCGAACTTCTTTAGTGGGTCTTGGAGGTGCTGCCCTGAGAGTAACTCCCTCAAGTTGCTGTTTGAAACTATAAGAAAATTGTTTATGTGTGATTTTGAACTATTTAATCTATATCTAGTTGTCCACGGGCACAAAAACTAGATAGAATATTAAAGTTTTAAAATGGACTCCAATAATTTATCTGGCGTTTTTGAATGCACAAATTACATCACGTCGAATTGACGGCGGAAGTATAATAGGGGTATAACTAATAACGAACTATCAAGTATCACCGGTTATCTAGCTAGAAAGTGTGTGTTCGGGAAAACTGTGAGATTAAAATTATTTCAACAATCGTTTATTTGTATAATTACTTTTTTATATAATCACTTATATGAAAGTCAATTTATATTTAGATGTTTTAGTTGAAAAGTAATTTTAAGATAATTTATTTTGTTTGGATTGTATGAAAAATATTGCTTTTATATGATAAAATTATTAAAAAGGGTATGAAATGATTATTTATATTATATAATATTTAATATTTAATGTTAATTTGATAAAAACATAACATTATGTATACTTTATAAACAGCTTTTAATAAAATATGCCCAAATTTTAGCTTTAACTTTTTTCCTCAAAAACAGCTTAAATTCTTAAAAATTGATTATAATCTATTTCACCAAAAACTACCAAAACAAAATTTTATTTTACAAACAGCTTTTTTTTGTTGCTCCCAAATATGCACAAAGTCTCGTGGTCTTTATGGCCTCTAAAACAATACTCGTTTAAAGATAAGACACATAACACCAAGCAAGTTCAAGCGCAGGGTACAGCCTGCTCTAAATAAAACCTGCATCCCGTTGATTGGCAAATACGCATTCCAAACGTTTAGTGTCAACTGAACGATTTGAATTAGACTAACGAAATTACATGGCATAAAAATGGCACTTTCTTATCGTTCTTATGAGCTAATTGCAACTTGTACAAGCATTCATACTTCTGTGTTCAGATTAAGAGCTATAGTGATTGATATGTTAATTTAATTGGCAGCATAAAAGAAGCTAGGAAAATGTATTAAAATATTTTATTTTATTTTTTAAAAAAATTACGTACAAAGTATCTTACAAGTTTTAGTTATTTAAATATTTATAAAACTAATTTTCATTCAACTACATAAGCATAAAAACTATACAATATCTTGTAAGAGTTTTTCGAAATTTGAAGTTGCATTGTGTTGTCCCAACAAATTAAAGTTACATGAATTTAAAAAGTTTAATGTTTGTTGATAAAATTTTTTATTAATAAGTATGCGTAAGGAAGTAAATCTCTGATGACGAGACTTATGAAGTATCCTAACCTCCCTTAGTATTAATTAGCATCCTTCCTCCTAGTATATATATATATATATATTTACACTCCTGCTTCTATGCCATATATAAGTTTTGATAATTAAAAGCTCCCAAAGATTGAGTGGAAAAATTTTGTCTTTAACATTGATATTGCACCCCCCCCCCCTTCCCAAAAAAAAGTTTTGTGTCCGTTGCTTCGTTGGAGAATGATTTGGATGAGACAAACACATTACGTGACATAAGCAAGGAATTTTCTGACTGTTCCAATTGCAACTTGTTATAGTTCTACATGAATTTATAGTTTTCAGCTCAGGTGCCATCGTGAATATGTTAATTCTTTTTTCTTTTGGTCTTAGCAGTGGATTAGACTCAACCAAAAACGTGAATGGTAGACTTGAGGTTGCGAAACACTTTAAATAGAGCTCCCCATTCAGTGCAGCCACACTGAACTCTCAACAACTAGTTGCATACCCATTAGGGAGAACTCTCAACCCTCTAACTCTACTAAAGTTTCCAATAATTTTACAATGAGTTATTACTACTCTCCTCCACCTCCTCCTCCACCCAAATATCCATACTATTCTCCTCCTCCACCACCGGGTCCAGACTGCAACATGACAAAACCCCCTTCATCTCCACCTCCCCCGCCACCACCGCCGCCACCACTTTGCCCTCCGTATCCGTGCATATGTCCTCCTCATCCCCCTCCACCTCCCCCTCCTCCTCCCCCTCCCCCTCCTCCTCCTCCTCCTCCTTATCATCCTCCCTATGTTGTTGACCACGACTACAAGGCTGTTATTGCAGTTTCTGTTTCACTGGGGGGTATCCTGGTCGCATTTCTCGCCCTTGCTATCTTCTTCCT
Source organism: Pterocarpus macrocarpus (assembly GCA_031439585.1). Lineage (NCBI taxonomy): Eukaryota > Viridiplantae > Streptophyta > Magnoliopsida > Fabales > Fabaceae > Pterocarpus > Pterocarpus macrocarpus. The sequence goes on from CM062519.1 coordinate 12,415,671, forward strand.
TGCATGGACCAAGAAGAAGCCTGTGGTGGTTCCTCCACCCCCACCTACATATCAATATGGCCAAGTCCGACAAGCCGTAACCGATACCTACGAAGACATTGAGATTCAAAGGGAAGGCCGTGGTGGTGGTGGCGGTGGTGCTACGGGCGGTGCCGGTGGCCCGTCTTATGAAACAGGTGGTCCTGCCCCTGACGTCGTTCATGATAATGGCCGTAACACCTATGGTTAACTAAGTTTGTTACTTAGGGGCATTTAATTTCTTCCGGAAACCACATGATCCATCTTTCTTTGCATCATCATTTGCTTTTCAAATAAAATATACTGTGGAAACTTCCAGTACTGTATATATATAGTTGGTTACTTGGTTTGGATGTTGGGGTTTGTGTCATTGTGTGTGAACATTCGTCGTGGCTACAGATGGTTGTTTTATTGTATGTTCTACGTACTAAACAATCTGTTTTTGTATTGTGTGGATGGAGCAAATCGATCACTGAAGAGACAAGGAGCATGCACATAATTTTACAGCTATTATTATTATTGTTATTGTTGTTTTTGATGTTGCATGCACAAGATCATAGATACTATATATTCAGTTAATTCAGGCATGATACAAGTCTTGGTTTATATGACTATGAATTGAATAATTGCCAGATATGTTTGGCTTTGCAACCTGCCCTGGAACTGAATTTTCTTTCATGAAATCGTCAATTTCTATGCGCGTGATGATTCCGTCGATCATGAGTTTAGTTTCATTGAATCATTTAGCTATTCATGTAATTAAGAAAGTATATAAAGTAACATCAGTAACAACGATAAGCAAGGCTGAGCTAGCTAGATCCTTTTTGAAAAAGAAAAAGGATAAATTTTTTTTCGCGTAGTCGACAATCAATTTTTTTTTTTGTTACAAAAAAGTTTTGTTTGAGTTGAAAAATGTAACTATGAAATTAAATTTTATATACTGTATTTTATATTGTTAACTAATTAAATGTTATTATTCATGTGACTTTTAAGATAATTATAGTAAGAATCAAATACTTTTAATAATAATAATAATACATATAATTGAATAACTATAAAAATTAAATATTTTTAATAATATAATAATACATAATTGAATAACTACCTAATAATTCTCACGCATTAAAGCTAGGTTAAGTTTAGGTAATTTGCATAAAAGTATTTATGTATATAAAAATATAATATAATTATAATTTATTATTTTTTTTTATAGAATTTATGATTTATTATTAATCTCCATGCAGCACCACAGCATATAATCTTTTTAGTCACTAATTTTGTTTATGTTATAAAAAATTTGATAGTATAAATTTAGAATTTAAATTTGATGTACTATTGTTATAAAAAAATTATATAATTATTCAGTTACATATCAATATATAAGCAAAAGTATTTAATTCTTATAATAATTATATAAAAATTATATAATAATAAATAATTGGATGATAGTATATATAATTTTTTATGTTAATAACATATTAAAATTAATTTCATAAAGTGTTTTTATCCAATAATCATTAGAAAAATTTATCCAACTTAATAAGATCTTTAGATCATGATTAGATTTTTTTTATCAAATTAAATTATTTTTATCCGATCAAACATAACATGCTAAATGTTAGATATACATAGCATGATATATAGCATGTTTAGGAAACAGCAAAAAAAAAAATTTCCCCAAAAAAAAAAGATATTTTGGAAAAACAATTGTTTGGATAAATTTTGTTGAATTGGATTATAATTAGATAAAAAATTAAAGCTATTTTCAAGGAAAAAGGTAAAAGCTAAATTTTGGGTATTATTTCAAAAAAACTTTTTGTATAGTATATATAATATTATATTTTTACTAAATTGACATTAAGTATTAAATATTATATAATATAAATAATCACTTTTTAGTTAAAATATCCAAATATAATTTGATTTTTATATAATCGATTATACAAAAAAGTAATTATACAAATAATAAAAGTGATTATTGAAATAATTTTAATCTTATAATTTTTTCAAACACACCCAAAGTATAATGTAATGTATACTATTTTGTTTTGTATCATCAAATCTTATAGTATTTTCATCTTATAAGATCCTATCATTCTATAATAATAGTCATTTTAAATTTTTTTATTCCATGTTTTTTAAGCAATAATAATCATTCTATATTTTTTGGACCAAGTGTGCTTGAAAAAATTGTGAGATTAAAAATATTTATATAATTATTTTTTTATTTAATTGATTATATAATAGTCAAATTTTATTTGAATACTTTAGCAAAGAAAAATGATTTTAAAATAATCTATTTTATTTAGATTGTGTGAAAAAATTTGCTTTTAAGTGATAAAATTATTAAAAAAAGATATGAAATAATTAATTATATCATATAATATTTTATATTTAAAATCAATTGATAAAAATATCATAATTCTAAAATAATCAATTTTTGTTTATAATAAAAAATTTCAAAATTTTCTTATGATTATAAGTTACTTTTTAGTTTAGGTTATTAATTTCTAATTATAATCTATTTCCATTTGATTTCCAAATATCACAAATTTTTGCACAATAGCTTTAAAAAAAATTATTTTATTTTATTTTTGGTCGTAAAAAAAAAAAATTGTTTTGGAACGGTTCCCAAACATGCTAAGCCTCCGCCTGCCTGGTTTTTCAAGCATCCACATGTGCTAACATTGAGTAAAACCGGGCCAGCTCCTGAAAATAGCTCAGTTCAGTAGAATTGGGTTGGCATAATTTGGGCTGATTATTTGTTTAACCAGACCTAGCCTGTTATCACCAAAATAAAACAACCAGCCCTGTCCATATTATCATGGGAGTACGGGACAATAGCACCGAATACCGATGCTCGACCCGTCAGGTTTTAACGAAGAGGTGTCCAGTCTCAAATTTTAATAATGTAAAATATTGTACACTAATAGTTTATTAAATTAAATCTAACAAAAAATGATGCCTTCTTTTTGGTCGTCCCATATGATACGTTAAACAAATAAGAAGTTAAACAGTATTTGCGTAAGCACATCAAACCACATAATCAAGCAAATAACGTGAGACATCCTTCGTGGCAAAACACAGTCTCCCCAATAAGCAAATGATATTATTCTTAATGTTAATGGAGGAGCACTAGATTAGCCAAAAAATAGAGGAGCACTAGATTAGCCAAAAAAGAAGTTTGAAAGATAATCTTAACCAGCTGAAAATAATCTTAACCTAATGCAAGAAGCAAGAAACATAACTAAAGACAAAGAAAAGTAAGGCCATTATGCAACCTAGTTAGTGTTGTTCAAATTCAATTTAAATTGAATAAAAATTAACAACTAATTTTATTAAAAAAAAGGGAAAACTAATCAAAACAAAAAAAAAAGTTTAAATCATTATTTTTTTAAATCAAGTGATTTAAATTAGATTTTAGTTTTAATTTTTAAATATGATCTAAATCGATCAATATTACATAATATATTTTTTATTATAAAATTTATAATTTTATTTATATTAACTTTAATTTATCTCAAAACTTTTATTTATGCGTTCTTATTAATTAAAGATTATTTTACACCCGTCAAATGGATTATTTTTATCACTTCATTTATTTTTATTTAAAAAAAACTAAAGTTACTTTTAATTTATAACATTCAAAACGTAATAACTAAATATTATTTATGTGTCATTGTTAATTAAATATTATTTTATGCATACTAAATGATTTATTTTTCAATGACTAAAATTGTTTTAAGTTTGTAATATTTTAAGCTTAAAATTGTTTTAATTAAAAACTGATAAAACCCGATTCAAGTTAAATAAATAAAAACCGACTTGAATTTAAAATTCAAATAAGTCAATTTTATTTAACTTGATATAAATTACGTTATTTCGATCAATTAAATTTTTATCTCAGAATCCAAATCGCTCAACTATAGCTGCCAGTTGTTATGCACCCAGAATGAAAAGTTGGTAATGTTCATACGTAAAAAATGTCGAGTCTCAATCACACCATTTTCATAGGCAAAATCTATCGTAGATCCTGATGAGTTTTGGTCTAAATTAATGATTGTCATTATTATAATAAAAATAAATATTAAAATAACTTTTTAATCGCTGTTATATGCCCCTCTCTCTCTCTCTCTCTCTCTCTCTCTCTCTAACCTTTCTTTAGTCTCTCTTCTTTTTCTTCTTCTTCAAAACACCATTTTCACCAGCGATCATACTACCGCATCACTGCCCCAGGGCCATCCTCCGCTATCGAACTCATTGTGCGGTGTCGTCCTCTTTTCGCACGACCGCTGCCTCACAGCCATTAATTGCCGCTGCAACAACATTCATCCCCTTAGCCATGACCCGTCAAACCTTCTTGCTGTGCCAAGTTCACACCGCCAGATTCAACAGTTGGGTTGCTAGTGGTGGTGGGCGGCAACGGTGAAGATAACCGATCGAACCTTCCGAGCTTTTTTTTTCTTCCTTACATTTTTTGATATGCTTGTAAAGTTCAAATTTTTCTTTTTTTTTTTTTTTGGGTTAGGTTCTCTGATTTGGTATGTGAAGTTTTAATATTTTTTAATTGATTTTTGAATTTGGGATTATTGGGTGTGTGTTGAAATGTGGGGATTTATGGAGTTTGGTGTGCATGTGGGGTGGTGTTCATGTAGGGTGGGTGGATTTTGCTTGCTTTTGGGGATAGTCATCCGCTGTCGTTACTGAAGGGCATGTTACAGTGGGCGCTGCAATAGATCTTGCCGCTTTTCAAGAGAAAGAGAAAGGAGGGGGTTGTGGCGGTGATGGTGGCGCCGGATGATGAGGCTGAGGCTGTGGCAGTGACATGGGTGGAGGGGGGACGCAGGTTGGCGGTGGTATGGAAAGAGTATAGATGAGAAGACGGGATGGGAGAAGAGAGATGAAAGAGTAACATGGATGATTTAATTTTTAATAAATATTAAAATATGAATATAGATTATTATATAATTATTTTTTTTATAATAAAACTTTCGATTTCACCTATTGGATGAAAATTTAATGGATGAGATTTAGTGACCAAATTGGTCACAAACTCATCACTTCCCACCATAGACTTCACCCATTTTCATTTCTACATGAATTAACAACCTGATCACTTTCCATAGGAAAGAACAGAAGCAAAATCACTTTTGTTTTATGCTTCTTAACTTGTATGTTATAAATAAAGGAGGAGTTCCTCATGAATAAAGACTCACTCTTTTGATAGGCTTTTATTCTTTTACCATACACTCTGAAGTATTTAATAGCCAACATATTAAAATGTTGGATATATATATATATATATATATATATATATATCACTTACCTCATTTTTAGTTAATTTTATGTATAGCATCTTTTATTTTTAATATCTACACTGATCTTTATTTTATATTTATAGGGATATTTAATATTATATTTTATAAGATACAAGAGTATCATATATAAAATTACTTAATTTTAGAAAATGTCAATATAATTTACCTTATTTATTTATTAAGAGCGGATTCTAAGCCCAAAATCACATGTTCACAACCCTGGGCTAACGTGCCCGACAAAGTTAGCCTAGAAGTGCAGCCTTTATATTTTTTTGGGTAATTATCAGAAACCACCTCTAAGGTTAAATGACGCAACACCCCATTTTCCCCAAAATCTAACACTCCGCCCCACCCTTTAATGTGACTAGCGGATGAAGTGAGAATATTCCGTCATGGTTATGATACACTAAATTAAAAAAATAAAAATAAAAATAAAAAAAGATGGCCATTGCATTTTCCTGTTGGGGCGAGCTCCTCCTTCAATTTTTTATTAGACCCCTTTTTCATCAACTGGAGGTATCAAACCCAACCACCGTAATCACCTTCATCCCTTCATCACATCCCTTCCTTCATTGTCATTGACTTGAAAATAGAATCAGTATTCAGATGGTACAAAGCTTCCAAACCACTAAAACCACATTGATAGGCGACAGATAACGCACTTTTCAAGTCAAGCGGGCTTGGGCACACAACATAACAATAAAACAAGCAACCCATATACTATTGAAACAAAAGAAAGAATCATCGAAACTCTTTACAACCTTCCAACAAAAGACCCAAAAATAATTATAAGTTCACAACAATTCCTTCCCCAACCAAGGACCTCACAGCTATTCAACATAGCTCACTCTTCAGAATCATAATTATTATTGAAAAAAAATGATTAAAAGGTGAAAAAAATCAAGTATTGGAAACAGAGTTCAAAGATATGAAATAAAAGGAACTAAATTCAACTCAAAATGAACAAAACCCATATAGGATCAATGAATGTCGCGTCCAGGTGCTACTTCATCCCAGCTTTGGTGGTTGACGGTGGTCGTACATGGAGGTGGGTGGCCGCCACTGCAGCTCATGGGTCATCATACGAGAAGATGGGCTTGCACGCTACTGGTTGTTGAGTGGCATAGCGACTCACTAGTCCTCGCAAATGCTCCTCGCTGCACCAAGCTTAGTGGGTCCCAGCTCACAATGTTGTCAGAGAGAAGAGCTTGATCCTCATTGCACAGGTTGCCAGTCATAGTAGCCGTCATCAGTCTTCAATCTGCCACCTAGGTTGCTTGTGTTCTTTCATCGGTTAATCAAGGTTTCTGATATAGGGGTTAGGGATTTGACCTAAATAATGGCCGCTTGTGTTCTTTCTTTTGCCTATGTTATTTTAGTTTCCTCCACTCTATCCACTCCCTGATTTTGTCTTTGGCTGAGATCAAAATGTTAGGGCTTTCATTGGCGAAGGTGACTTTGTGTGAAGAGGAAGGCTTAAGACTTTGAGAAGCTCTCTTCGCTGAGGAACCGAGGGTCTATGCGTGTGGGAAGTTGTGAGTTGTTCTTGTCTCCCGCAAAAGGTACCAATGTAAACTAGAGGTCGGTGAGCTTGGGTTACTTCTTGGTTAACTTCTAAGAGTGTTTTTGACTCGCTAAATTACGTCGGTTAGTCTAGGAAGACTAATTCACTAGTCACTAACGGTGTTCAAAGACAATGGGGCAGAGTGTTATATTTGGCAAATAATGGGGTGTTGTGTTATTTAGTGAAACCTCAAGTGTGGTTTTTGATAATTATCCTATTTTTTTTGGTGGGTGCAGCCTTTATAGTTAATTACAGTATTAGGAAGGTATTTTAAGAAGGTTTAGTACTTTTGTTTTAAATAATTTTTTTGTTTTTTTGTTTTTATCTTTTTCATCATAAATAATACTAATTAGTAGTGGTGTTTAATTACATGTAGGTTGACGATTGAGGTGTTTTTTTTTTCCAAAAAAAAATATTTTTTTTGTATTACGAAAGTTATTATATTCTTTAATTCGAGACTAATTATTGCTAAAAACATAATTATTAATATCAATTTTCGTAAATATTTGAATATACTACAATTTTCGTAAAGATTATTTTATACCCGTCAAATGGATTATTTTTATTATTTTTATTTTTTAAAAAAACTAAAGTTACTTTTAATTTATAACATTCAAAACTTAATATTATTTGTGTCAATATTAATTAATTATTATTTTATGCATACTAAATAATTTATTTTTCAACGACTAAAATTGTTTTAAGTTTGTAATATTTTAAGCTTAAAATTTTTTAAATTAAAAACTGATAAAACCTATTCAGTTTAAATAAATAAAAATCGATTTAGATTAATTTAAAGTACAAATAAATCAATTTAATTTAAATTGACATAAATTACATTATTTCGATCAATTAAATTTTTAACTCAGAATCCAATTCGCTCAACTACAACTGCTAGTTGTTATGCACCCAGCATGAAAACGCGGTAATGTTAATACGCAAAAAATGTCAAGTCTCAATCACACCATTTTCATATCTACACATGAACTAACAACATGATCACTTTCCATGGGCAAGGACAGAAACAAAATCACTTTTATTTTATGCTTCTTGACCTTTATGCTATGAATAAAGGAGGAATTCCTCGTGAATAGGCTTTTGTTCTTTTACCATGCATTCTGTAGTAGATAATAGCCAACATATTAAATGCTGGATTTGTCGTGTGTGTGTGCAAGTGTCTGTCTTCATAGTTGTTTGTTTTATCAACAGCGGGGCCTGAGAAGAAATTTTTACATGGTCCGGGAGCACAACATGGCTGTGCTCTTGATCAATCATGTAAGTGCATTTTCATGGGATTATATGTTAGTGGTGGATTTCATGTAAAATACACTTATATGATTGGTCCGGGAGTACAATCACGTGGTGCTCCTGGACCATGTAAGTATTTCTCGGGGCCTAAGCCCGAACTCACAAGTTCACAACCCTAGGGCGTCACTACGCCAAAATAGACTTTTAGTGGCAATTACTTAGTGGCCATATTGTTTTTGTTAGTGATTTCCTCCACCAACTAAAGCTTTTACGGCCAATACATATTAGCCAATAATAACCTATTATACAGTGGCAATTATGATTAATTGCAGTTAAGAATAAAATTAATCACTTGCTAAAACTTAATTCCCACGCCAAGAAAATCGGCGTGCTCTCCTTTCCCTCGTTTCTTTCTTTTCACATTTTTTTTACTCTCTTTTTTTGCACACACCCACATAACTCAACAAGAGCCACTTGCATAGGGCACTTATCCTCCATGACGACGCAGCCTTTGCTTCCATCGCGTTCCTCCGTGAGCATCGTCGCTCAACAAAACCCTTTCCTCCGTGAGCATCACGCTCAGTGACGACGCAGCCTCTGCCTCCGCTACGTTCCTCCTTGACCAAGTTCCTATCGTCTTCTTCTTCAGAATCATGATGTGCTCCATCCCTTTCTGATTTCCACTGCAGCTCCCTGTCATCTTCTTCATCTGAATCATGATGTGCACCACGATCCTTGGCCCTATCCTTGGTAAATCTGTCTTCGTTCTCATTTCTCCTTAAATCCCTTTTATTTTAATTTTTTCATTCTCAGCTTTAATTTTTTGTTCTGAATCTACTTTGATGTTGCTTTGATTTTGTAGAGCACAAGAGGTAATACACAACTCACTAAATCCTAGTTTCTATTTGATATGAATTTGCTTCTTATGATTTTGATTGTTGAAAATTAAAATTCCAACTCATTGCAGTTTAATGATTATATATGGTACAATATCTAGTTCGCCTTTGCTTGAAATCTCATATTCATGTAATAAAGTGCATAATTGTTGTTCGGTATACATGGTTGCAGCTTGGGATTTGTTTTTCCCTTTTTTCCAGTGTGTTTTGTGAATGGAATTGAATATCTGACTATTGATAGATGCATAGAGCAACAAGCTATATAGCTATGGGAAATTTGGTTCACTTTGCACTTAGTGGGTTGAAAACATGTTTAATCCTTCTTGAAGCTGAGAATGAGAGGTTGAAAGGTGGGTCGCAAACTTGGAACGGAAGAAGACATGAGAGAGAAAGAGAGAAAGGAGGGGTGGGGTGGGGTGGTGCTTCTAATGTGCATCACCTATCAATGGTGTAGAGGTATTTCAAGTATAACCTCAGCCATTAATATTAAGATAAATGGTTGAGATTAAAGAGTGTGTGATGCTCACTACAAAGTCGGTAGCAGGGCAGCAATCACCTTAAAATTTTAATGATTTGATGGTCTGATAGTCATTTGATGGTCATTTTTGCCTTGTAGTGTTTGTGCCTAGCTTTGGACTTAGTTTTTTGAAATTTAGTTCAAGAAGAGTATAGGAAATTTCTAGCAAGTTGTTTGTAAACTTTTTCGAAATAAACATTTTTGTATTTTTTTATTTTAGCTTTTTTTTTTTAAATCCAACATCTTTCTCTTGTTTAGGTATAAAAATTTAGCAGCCTTTTGATCACTACTCATGTTTATAGCCCCAAGTCAAATCAAAACACAATATGCATGGTTACTTTGTAGTTGCTAAAGCAGTTTACCTTATAATATTCAAGGTAAACTGACCAAATCAACTGAATCCTCTAAAAGGTGTATTTCCTTTTGATGAAGCTTGGTTAACCTTACACATAATGTAATTTGATAATTCTAATTCATAATTTAAAACCTTACACATAAAAGGACTAGTTTGCTATGACTAATCATGTAAAATGGGTTGATACTAGTATGAGTTGCGTTGTATATATTTTCAGCACCATATGGTTATTAAGTCAAGACTCTGTCTTGTTAATTCAATATACCTTGTCTAGCTACATCACAATGACTTAATGGTAGGGTTTAGAGTTCTAATTAGGCTTCAATTTGAAGCCTGGTAATTTTCTTGTGCTCAAGAAACTATAGTTGGAATCATGCAGGCAGCAGACAAAAGTAAGGCTTTTAAATGGGTAAAGTTAAGGAACTGATGGGGTAAAAGCAAGTGAAATTTATTGTTTTTTTTTAATCGTTTTAAATGAGTAAGGTGGCTGATTATATGGTGTTAATCTGATTAAAGAAAAATGTATGCAATGGACTTGAACAAATTATGAGCGACTATGTATATTTGATGGTGCACTCACTTTATTCACCTCCCCCGTCCCCTTTCCTTTTTTTTTTTTTTTGGTTTATTGTGTATCAGGTTCTATATAAAAGTAGATGCGATAATAGACTAGATGAGATTATAGAAAGGGTGTCTGCAGATAAGCGTGAAGTATGTTCCTTTTTTTGGAAATATGATGTAAGTTTAAGATGCGAGAAGAATGAACTCTCATTTGGTGGTATGTTACAGGTAGAATCATTAAGCAAGAAATATGAAGAGAAACAAACAAGTAGTAGAAATAGCATCCAAATTGACTATAGAAGAAGCTAAATTTTGTGATATATAGGTAATTAGAAGTCTACATTATGTGTTGGCATATAGTAATAGGCGTGAGCTATTGATTCCTCTCCTCCATGTTACTTTCCAAAGATGAACTCATGTCTTAGTAGTTAGGAGGATATGCCTTGAAACATTTCAATGCATCATTTAACCATTTCAGTGCATCAATTTCCTCCAATAAGTTTATCCATATTGGCAATTTCAATTAATCACTAACAGAGGGCACACATCTTTTGGAACAAGCATGATTTTGTAGAACATTTTAATTATTTAGTTGTTATTAATTGCTATGAGCAATACACCCTGGAAAATTCCTTCATGTGAATCTTGAACCAGCCAAACCATCCCTTAGTTTTTAGTCCATTTAAGGTGCTATTCTGTTATCTATAATATGTTATATTATGTTAACTCATTTTTCCTTTATGAATGATGATCAGGTGCTATGGCCTGAGTGTGGTTGGCAACTAGTTTCTTCGATTGATTTAATTACAGCCACTGCTGTTAAAAAGGCTTATACTAAAGCTACATTATGCATTCATCCTGATAAAGTACAGCAGAAGGGCACTCTTCAATAGAAATATATTGCTGAGAAGGTGTTTGATCTACTCAAGGTATTCAGACTCTTTTATATAACTTTTATATGCACTGTAATCAATGCTTTATGATGAAAGTAGTAGTTGCCAATGGCAATCAAGTCAGACTAAATATTTTGCTACTGTTATTTTGAGGTAGCTACTAAATGTGGGTTTCTCTATAACACTTCATGGTCAAATGCCTTGCATGTAAAGACAGGCATTCCAATGGCTATTTTGTTTCTTATCTAGTATTCTCCTCATGAATAAGAGGATGCTAGGTGTGGTTTTCCATGATGTGTTGCCTCTGCAGTTTATCAGTTTCTTATCCAGTTATATCATCACAAATAAATATGTACCAATTCATAATTTTCCTTTGCCTTTGTTCCTTGATCTCATCTTCATTCATGAACCTTGGAGTGATTTTGTATCTTGGGGCATTTTCTTTCACGTCTCCATTTTTGGGTTAATTTGTCATGTCTTGGAAATGTAAATTGCTAACTTGTTCAAAATAGAAAAACAAAATATGATTAAAATAAGTCCTATTGGTCTAGTGCACATACAGAATGGTGCATCAGATTCTCAATTTTTTAAATCTTCTAGATTAAATAAAATAAAAAAAATGATTGACATGCACTCTAGTTCGTGCCAAGACACTAGTGGTCTGGTATATTATTTTGCTTTTGCTAAGTGTAGGATAATACGATGCCTTCATTTTTGTCTAAAAGCTTGATAATTTATAATAGGAAGCATGGAATAAATTCAATTTAGACGAGCTTTTAAATTAGTTTGGAGAGAAAAAATTTATTGAATGGTCATGGACAATCCTCAAAGTAGAAGGTGGATGGAGTGTGATAGAGTTAGTAAAGAATATCTAGATAGAGTAGAAGAGTTTCTAGACCATGCCTTTCGTCAAAGCAATGGAGAATCAATTCCATGTCCTTGTAAAAAATGTGTTCTACACTATTTAGTAAATCGGATAGCGGCATATGATCACCTTGTGGTCAATGGTATTATACCATCATATGACATGTGGTTTTGTCATGGGGAGTCATTAAATTTGCCTATTTGTATTGAAGAAACCTATTGTAGAGAAGAAGCTTCAAAGGGTGATGATATAGTAGGAATGATACATGATGTTTTTGGAGGCTTTACCTAATTGATGGATAATAGTATTACTAAAAGGGATGATGTGAAGCCAAACATGGAAGAAAACATTACTCATTCATCAAGAAATCAATCTCATCCAAAGGTGGAGAAGTTTAAGGAGTTGATGAAAGATGCATATGAAGAATTATACCCCAGATGCAAGAAATTCAGTAAACTTTCATTTTTACTGCATCTTTACCATATAAAACGACTATTCAAATGGACTGATGAGTCTTTTAATACTCTGCTTCGACTATTAAAGGATGTATAACCCGATGGAGAAAAGTTACCTCCTTTTTATTATCAGACTAAAAGATTGTTGAGGGATTGGGCTTAAAGTATGAAAAGATCCATGCTTGTCCTAATGATTGCATGCTATCTAGGAATGAATTAGTTGATACGAAGGTTAATGAATGCTCAATTTGTGGGGCTTCTAGATGGAAAAATAAAGAGAAAAAAATTCTTGCCAAGGTTCTAAGGTATTTTGCTCTTAAGCCAAGGTTGCAAAGATTATTTATGTCTTCAAAAACTTCTAAACTGATGAGATGGCATGATGAAGGGCATAATAAAGATGGGTTTTATGGCATCCTGTAGATTCTGAAGCTTGGAAAAGTTTTGATAGTTATCATACAGAATTTGCTAAAGATCCCCGCAATATCCGCTTAGGATTAGCTGCTGATGGCTTTAATCCGTATGGTACAATGCAAAGTGTTTATAGCACATGGCTAGTGATTTTGATGCTATATAATCTTCCACCATGGTTGTGCATGAAGCAAGAATTTTTTATTTTATCATTACTCATTCCTGGACCAAAAGGGCCTGGAAATAATATTGATGTTTTCTTGGAACCTTTAATGGAGGAATTAAATGAATTGTGAGATGTGGGGGTGGAAACCTATGATGCCTTTGCTAAGGAGACATTTAATATGCGAGTAGCTCTCATGTGGACTATAAATGATTTTCTAGCATATGGTACTTTATCAGGATGGTGCAGTTATGGTCAATTTGCATGCCCTTCTTGCAACATAAACACTTAATCTAGAAGGCTCAAACATGGTAAAAAGTTTTGCTACATGGGTCATCGACGTTTCTTGAAGCTAGATCATAAATAACGAAATGATGCAAAGTCATTTGATGGAACTAAAGAAACAAGACCTGCACCTTTTCCAATATCTGGGTCATTGGTTTTAAATCAAGTTAGAGGCATAAAGTTCACTCTTGGTAAGTTGAGTCAAGAGGTGAGTGGGGTGATGAAAAACACATGGAAAAAGAGGAGCATTTTTTTCGATTTGCCTTATTGGGAGTATAATTTGGTGCGCCATAACTTTGATGTGATGCATATAGAAAAAAATGTGTGTGATAACTTGATTTATACATTGTTGGATCTTGGTAAAAAGTCAAAGGATAACTTGGAAGCTCGGTTGGACTTGAAAGAGATGAGTATAAGACCTAGCTTATGACCTCAGCAACGAGCTAATAGTAGGACATATCTACCTCCTTCTTACTTTACAATGTCCTCACAGGAAAAGAGACTATTCTATGAAGTACTAGAAAATGTTAAGTTTTCGCATGGCTATGCATCTAACATCTCACGTTGCATTCATAAACGAAAAATATCAGGGCTAAAAACTCATGATTGCCATGTTATAATGCAAGAACTTCTTCCTCTTGCTTTGCGGGGAACACTAGATAAAAAGGTGAGTTCTCTTTTGATCGAATTATGCACATTCTTTTGGGTGCTTTGTAGCAAAGTGCTTAAAATGGAAGAGTTAAAGTTACTTGAAGAGAAAATTGCACTAACATTGTGCAATATAGAGAAGAAACTCTTCCTCCCATCATTTTTCACAGTTATGATACATTTGGTTATTCACTTAGCAACTGAAGCTAAAATTGTAAGCCCGGTACATTATCGTTAGATGTACCCAATTGAAAGGTATGAAAAATAGTATTAAGTTTTTATATATAAGTTGTACATACTTAATAATATACTTAACTAATGACATACTTAAATAGTAAAATCATGCTATATTGTAGGTACTTATGCACTTTAAAATCATATGTTCGTAATCGAGCATGTCCAGAATAACAGAAGCATATCTTGCAAATGAGTGTTTGACATTTTGCTCATGGTATATGGAGGGTGGAGATTCAAGGTCTTATTCGTTAAGAAAACATGAAAATGAGATTGAGCATGAAGTTGATAAAGAAGGATGTCTTTTTCCTACTATTGGGCAACCATATGGCAAAATAGAAGCATTTATTATGGATGATAAGATGTGGTTGCAAGCACATCGATATGTGCTTTTCAATTGTGAATCTGCTATAGTTGAAAATTATAAAAAGTGAGTGGTATATCTCTATCTTGTTGACTATATATAACTTCATTTGATAGCAATATTGATAAATGTGAGTTACATGTGTAGCGAACACATTAGTGAGATCAAGAGATCACATCGCAAGTGCTGCCTTACAAAACACCAGCTTGATCGCTTATATTTTGATTCATTTCATGAATGGTTCATGGAGCAAGTAAGTAGAAGAATTTAGTCATTATTTATTTTAGGTTAATATCATGTTATTTAAATTGAAATTTATAGCTAGTTGTATATTGTTTATTGGTTAGGTTAAGGAGTTAGATATCACATCTAATATCCAAAGTGATCTAAAAGCCCTTTCACAAGGTCCAAGTTACATTGCAAGAAGATTCAAAGCATTTGATGTAAATAATAGGTACTGATTTCGAATAAAGAAACATGAAGAGTTCATGGCAATGCAAAATTTTGGTGCTAGTTGTTTCAAAGGTAGAGAGCTATGCAAGTACAAATGATAGTGCTCCAAAGTCAGCAAATATCACTTATTATGGGAGATTGAATGATATTATAGAGTTAAATTACTTTGAAAAATTTAAGGTTGTCTTATTTAAATGCGATTGGGTCGACATAACCCAAGGTAGAGGAGTTAAGGAAGATGACTTGGGTTTCACACTTGTGAACTTCTCACACTTGATACATTCTAGCAATCGAGAAAGTCATGAACCTTTTGTATTTGCAAATCAAGCTCAGTAAGTGATATTTGTGCAAGATCCTCATGATCATGAATGGTTTGTCCCTAGGCCAATTAGACCTCGAGACATTTTTTATATAGGAGAAGGAAAGAGTATGTAGTTTGAGTCATCAATGCAAAATAATGTTAATGACTTGACTTTGTTAGAAAATATTAGTGACTTAGAGCATGACAATAATGATTGGGCAAGAAGTGATGTTGATAGGATAGTAATTGATATTAGCCTACATTCTAGCCATTCTCCGAATGAAGTTGAAGCTAATAATGATGGAGGAAATGACAATGAATATGATAGTGATTCTGAATAAGATAGGTAACACTTAGAAAATGTTTAAATACTTTGCTCAAGCTCTGTGTTTAAATGCTTTTTCTTATTTTTCTTTCTTTTGTGTTTTTGTCCTTATTTAAACTATCATTCTATAGTCATTTTCTTTTTGTTGTGTTATTGTGTTTAAATGCTTTTATTTGTTAATTTTTAAACTGTTTATACATTATTTTAATCTTAAATTTTTATCAGATCAGATGTGCTTGGGAAATATATTTGTAAAACTGTTTACATAAGACTAATTACACTACCTATCACTTAGGAAATACTCATTTTTGACAAATCAAGTAGTCAACTGTATGAATCATGGTTTGAATAGATTTTGTACTAGAAGCATTATAGATTTAGAGTTCTATCCCAAAAAAAAAAAAAAATGCATTACACATTTAGAGTCATCATGATCATAAGAATGGAAATGCTATCTTCTAGTGTGGCCATAGGCTGTAGGACCATTTTCTGTTTCCAGTAGGAAGGAAAATTATTTCTTAATCTCATTACACATGCATTGACTTAATAAAACCATTGCGCTAAATATTGATTTGATGTCATCAGTTCTTTTTGTTTAACACTTTTGTATTTTGGACGATGAAAGTCTGCAACTTTTATTAGACTATGAAACTTCTCAGGTTCTTTGTCTAATTATTGATATGATGGCCATTATGTCACTCACATCCTCACATATTGTTTTATAGGGAGTACATTTTGTATCAAAATGCCTAGAAAGAATAGTCTCAAGTTTGTTAAAGATCAGTGGCATGATGAAGAAGTGCGGCCCTATATTGAGCAATTGTTGAATGACCAAAATTGCTCTCAAGACCATGCTTATAATACTCAATTTGAAGAATTGAACAATTCGGATAGCACTGATTCTAAGGAAAATGATGAGTCAAGTAATATTATTGTAATGAATTGTTTTGTGTTTCCGAATTTGGGAGGCAGATGGGCCTACCTTACTAAAAGATATTTGGAGTATGCCTCGAGGAAAGACAATTGATGTGCAATTCAATAACCGCAACCAAGCTATAGGAAAAGAAGGTCGAAAGCTTGCAAGTTTTCTAGGCATTATGGCTAGAACTCCAGAAATAATGCCTTTAAACATAGATGATTGAAGAACTTATGATAAAGAGGAAAAAAAGAAATTGGTGAATTCTGTAAGGGTATGAAATAATTGTTCTTAATAGGTTTTAACTTAATTTTGAATTAGTTTTATCATGCATGATATGAGCTTGTAACTACTTGCTATGTTTTTGTAGAAAAAATTTTCTATCCCAACACACGGTGAAGAGTTTGTCAAAAAATCACTTGGGAAGAAATGGAAAGATTACAAATGTGATTTGAAGAGTATCTATATGGCACAGGATAAGACCAAGGATGCCTTATTGAAGAATAGACCAAAATGAGTACCAAGGGACCAATGGACCAGTCTTGTCTCTTATTGGCTTTCTGATAAAGCAAAGGTATTAACTTTAGAAGCCTTAAATAATACACATGCACACACTTAGTTTCTTTGTGTTCTTATTTTATAAAAATGCATGACTTTGTTTTTGTGTTACAATGATAGAAGCATAGCCAGGCAAATAGGATTAATAGGACAAAGTAAAAGATGCCTCACACAGAAGGATCCAAAAGCATTGCAACCTTAATGAATGAAAAGGTATTAATGTACAAATTCCAAAATATAGTATTATAAATAACATTAGTTTAAAGAATATTTCTGACATTAATTTAATTGTACTAAGCCAAAGATGGAATACAGCCTACACGAGCAGAAATTTTTTTATTAACTCATAAGAAACGTAAAGATGGTAGACCATTGGATGAGGAGTCTGCAAAAACACTGATAAAATCTCCATTCAATTCAATCCTTCACAAGTTACATCCTTTTGAAGTATTAAATTATCTTTATTCTTTTTCATATGGGTTTAAGTATGCCATAATTTGCTATCTTAATTGCAGTCAGGAGCTAATTCAAGGAAAGTTGAATAGTGATGAGACATCTAATGAATAATCTATTAATGGTGTTGCTTGGGAAGGAGATGTTTAATCCCAAGTGTTAGGAAGTGTGGCTTTGTCCGTGGTCTAAGATTTGGTCCAACCCCTTCTTTGATGTGGGGTAATAAATCTTCCTTGAGAAATATTGCTGTGAATGGTTTATCTAATGAGGCAGCCCAAAAATTAGAGCAGGAGATAAAGGAGTTAAAGGAAAAACATGAGGAAGAAATGAAATTGATGAAAGAAAATCAAGATAAGTTGTTGTCTGAAATGTCTTTCATGAGACAAATTATGTGTAAGTTAGTTCTGACATAATCATCCGTACCTCAAAACTTTAATGGAAGCTCCTTTGGACAGGTATTATTTTCAAATATTTAAATCTTTTAAACTTTGATATTATAAGAGAATTCACCTATCTCATATCTTTATATTTGCTAGGTTCCGGATGCCAATAGTGGCCATGAGCAAGCACTACAAGCACTAGCTAATATTGCTGATAAGAATATTGCATTTCATCATGGTATGAATATATCAATATAATGCCTATTTCTCTCAATTATGCATATATTTTAGATAGCAATCAAATATTGTAGTTCATAAAGAGTGTTGAATAGGATAATTTATAATTATAGAACTAGTTATTGCTTGCTGAAAATATTTGTGTTGACAATGTTTGCTGTAAACTGGAACCTGGATATGTCTACATTGGTTGATTATATAATTTTAGACTATGAAGTGTACAAAGGTGTATTGGATGATATGCAGATTGGATTCTTGCTTGTTTCCCATTTTAGTTCTTACATATTTGAGTTCTGATTTAGTCGTTAAAAATTCCTATTTTTTAACACAATCTGTAAACTAGAACTTGGATATGTCTACATTGGCTGATTATATAATTTCAGACTATGATGTGTACAAAGGTGTATTGGATGATATGCAGGTTTTGCAAAAGTGTATTGGATTCTTGCTTGTTTCCCATTTTAGTTCTTATGTGTTTGAGTTTTGGTGTAGCTATTAAAAATTCCTGTTTTTTAACACAATGATTGATAATTTTCAAAGTTGGTTTTATTCATGTGAGATGCTTCAAATTGATATTTTGTCTCATGATTGATTCTTAGTGACTAGTGTCTTTTTTATGATACAATAGTTGATAGTTTTCAAAAGAGATTTATGGTTTTAGAAGAATACAACAACCCAACATAGGGGGTGTGAGCCATTCAAATTTTTGTTTTTTCATAAGTTATTTGACAATGACATAGAGAAATTTATGCTTTTGAATGTTTCAAACTAATTTATTTCATTTCATATCATAAATGGGCAAATGCCCTTTGTATGAGGTATGGACATCCTTTTTGCATCTAGTAATTTGTTTAAAGGTCTTCTTATGCATGCTGAATCTCTTGCATGGATTGTATGTTTTGTGGTATGCATGATATTTGTTTGCTTTGCCACTTGTTTCTTCTGGAACACTTATTTTGTGAAGTTATCATCACTTAATAGCAAGGCATTTAATTTTAAATACTAATCACTTTGTTTTGTTCTTTTCATTTAATCATAGGTGTTTAAATGCATGTATTTCCTGAAGGATTGTTTATGTTATTTGTTGACTTATGCACTTACATTCATATTTAAATGACATATTATTTTTATCTTATCATTTTGGGTCATACATTGTGATTTTTCAGAGTGGAAGGCTTCATTATAATCATGCGTTAAAAATTTGTTATTGAAGTTTTTATTATTCTGTATTGTGACTATTTGATCATACTACTTACTAGGATCAATGACAATAGTTATTGCATTCGAATTATGTACTTATTGGTCTTTTGCTATTTGACATGTACGTAGTTAATGATTAACAGTTGCTTTTTTATTGTGGATTTAATGAAATATTTGTTGTTTTACTATAATAAAATTTGATATGTTTAATTTGAATATTTATAATTATTTGGATTTTATAGAAACAAATATTGCAACTAAACTAGTTAATTAAAAAGTCACATTTTTGGTAACAAATAAGCATAACATTTTTTGGCAATAATAATTGCCTGTGAACAATTTTGTCAAAAAAGAGCAACATTTCCCGACAATAATAATTGTTAGTAAAAGTATTGTCAATGTTTTTCCTAAAAAATAAGAATGATATTTTTCGACAATAATAATTGCCTGGAAAAATATTGCTTAATTTTTTTCGGCCATACCAAAGGCCGCTAAAAGGAAGGAGAGGGCAATTTTGAAACTAGTTGTAGCGGCAATACAAATTGCTAGTAACAATGGTGGCTAATAATCACAGCTTTTCCCGGCAATTAATACGATCTTTACCGGCTGTCACCACAATGGCCGGAAGAACCCTTTACCGACATTGTCTATGCCGGCAAATGATTAATGGCCGGTAAAGGTTTTTGCGGCCATAGACAAAATTTATGGCCACTAAAAGATTTTTTTGGTTTAGTGTGTGGGGCTAACATGCCCAACAGAGTTAACCCGAAACTGCAGCCTTTATTAGGGATGTCAAAAAAATCCGCCCCCACAGATGCCCGCAAATAATACCCGCAACAGGGCAAATATGGGGGAAAGATTTTGCCTCCGTGGATAATTGGGATGGAGATTTTAAATACCCACATGTTAAACGGGGCAGGGGCGGGGATCACTATCCCTATACCCGCGGGTACCTGATATAAAATTATTAATATTTAAATTTAGAAGTTAAATTTATTTGTACTTATTATATGTTAGACTAATAGTTAGATTACTATTATGTGTTTATTTTTATTTTAATTTGTTGAAATTTGATTGAAAAATTGGATTATTATGCTTATTTTATGTTTAATTTTATTTTAAATATATTAAATTGTTAGAATTATTAGAATTCGAATTGTAGAATTAGACTAGTATTTGTGCTTATTTTAAATATTTTATGATATTAGAATTTTTATTTTTAATTTAAATTTTTTGAATTTTTTACATTCTAATGGGTATATATGGATATCCACGGGTACCCTAAACCCGCGGAGAATTCAAAAATGGGTACCTGTATAAATACGGAGCGGGGATGGGGGCAGGTATTCATCCATGAGATGGAGGTGAGTATTCATCCACGGGGCGGGGGACAGGGGGCTATCCCCCGCCCCTGCTCCACCCCATTTACATCCTAGCCTTTATAGTTAATTACAGTATTAGGAAGATATTTTAAGAAGGTTTAGTATTTTTATTTTAATTAATCTTTTTTTTTCAAAAAAAAAAATTTCATCATAAAGTCTACATGTAGGTTGACGATTGTAGTTTTTTTTTTAAAATTATTTATTGTCTTACGAAAGTTATTATATTCCTTAATTCGAGACTAAGTTTTGCAAAAAAAAATTTTAACTGATATCATATTTCGTAAATATTTGAATAAACTATCATTTTAATACTTAAAAAGATAGCCTGACATTATTTTAATTAGTATTTGAAAGATATATTATATCAATTTAATTTTTCAGTTATAAAAAGTACCATCGAAATCATCTTTTCACATGTATTAATACAAGAATAAAAGACTAAATTAATGTTATTTTTTATTACTAAAAAACAAAATGAATGCCAATTTTTCAACTTCAATAATTGAAAGCAATGTTAAAATATCCCAACATAAATTTCGGCACAGAAATTCAGATTATTTAATATTGTTCCTTATATATATATATATATATATATATTCAACGACCAGCATCTCAAGATTGTTTGACCGGTTGTTCAATTATTGTTCATAAATTCGGAACGCGGAGAGAAACAAGAACACTGTAGTAGGAGGTAGTGGCAAGCCATGCCGGAACCAAGGGGAGCAGAAGAAGAAGAACGAGAAAGAACCATGAACAGAATCCTCCTCATAACAAACTGCGCACTGCTCGCATTAGGAACCAGCGGCGGCCCCCTCATAATGCGCCTCTACTTCATCCACGGCGGCCACCGCGTCTGGCTTTCCAGCTGCCTCGAAACCGCCGGCTTCCCCATCATGCTCCTCCCCCTCGCCCTCTCCTACTTCCGCCGCCGCAACCTCAACCGCCGCCCCTCAACCGAAACTGCACAACATAGGATTGTCTCCATGAAGCCGCCGCTGTTCTTTGCCTCCGCCGTCATCGGCGTCCTCACCGGCCTCGACGACTACCTCTACGCCGGCGGCGTGGCTCGCCTCCCGGTGTCCACCTCCGCCCTCATCATCGCCACGCAGCTCGCCTTCACCGCCCTCTTCGCCTTCCTCCTCGTGAGGCAGAAGTTCACGGCGTACTCCGTGAACGCCGTCGTTTTGCTCACCGTCGGGGCGGCGGTCCTGGCGTTGCATACCAGCGGGGACCGCCCGAAAGGCGAGTCCACCAAGCAGTACGTGATGGGGTTTGTTCTGACACTGGTTGCCGCTGCTTTGTATGGGTTCGTTTTGCCCCTTGTGGAGTTGGTGTACAAGAAGACCAGACAAGCTATTACTTACTCTCTAGTGATGGAGATTCAGTTCGTGCTGTCCTTGTTTGCTACTATGTTCTGCACTGCCGGCATGATCATAAACAACGACTTTAAGGTTGTTGTTCTCTCTTAATTTCTTTTGTCTAGGTGTTTCATTTTAATTAATTAATTAATTTATTTATTGTTTATTTCGGTAAATATATAATTTTGTTGTGATTTCGGGTGTTGGAATTAATTGGCAGGTGATTCCAAGAGAAGCGAGGGAATTTGGGCTTGGGGAAGGTAATTACTATGTAGTGCTGGCGGCGAGTGCAATTATGTGGCAGGCTTTCTTCTTGGGAGCAATAGGGGTCATCTTTTGTGCCTCGTCGTTGTTGTCTGGTATTTTAATCGCTGTCTTGCTGCCCGTAACGGAAGTGTTGGCGGTTATTTTCTACAAGGAGAAGTTTCAAGTGGAAAAAGGGGTTTCTCTCGTGCTCTCACTCTGGGGCTTCGTCTCCTACTTTTACGGTGAGATTAAACAAGCCAAGAAAGTGAGGAGGAAGAACAGTGCCCCAGAAAATGGGCTGCCTCAAAATCATGGTGTTCCTAATCCGTGAGTACAACAAATTCTTAGTGCATGTTTGGCGGTTGTGTTGGAAGTTCAATTGGTACTTGGTAGGTTAGCTATGTGGTCCAGCCCCCACGAAAAACGTCAAACAGGCGATGCCGTATGCACCCTTCAATATGGGTATCGCTCCAAATCCTACCCGACATTTTCTATCGGCCGAATCAAGGCCAGCATAATAGTATAAAACACTTTATTGTATTCGAATTTTACACGAATAAAGATGAGCGGCGAGAATTATCTTCATTGTGCATCTGTGCAAGCATAATTCAGACGATATGGGATTATGCAACTTGTGATTGGCATAAATAGCGCTAGCTCATACCTGAAAAATATAAGCATAGCGTTGTTGTAGTCTAAAGTAGTAGTACTATATTAGGCTTACAAATTGAGCAAAGCATTCACCCAGTACGATGATAATGATTTGTCACAAGCTCTTGGAGCCATCATCCATTTGCTTGTTGCATTTGATTAGGACTAGAAATAGACAGAGACCAAACTCATAAATATCCTATACGTGACAGATCAAACCAGCACAAGATAGACTTGCAAGGTTGTACGCCCTTGGATGTTTCTTTGCCTGCCCCGTTCCCACTTTACTATTGCCGCTGCTAAAGTAATACTGTATTAATATATAACTTCACGTTTGATGTGAGGAAATATGTTTTAAACTGATATTGAAATTAAAATACATGATTCCTAGTGTAATGGCCGTGGTCGAAATGTAATAATGCCGGCACCATTAACGCCCGCGGGGTCCTCCAATCAATTTATAGGGTTGTAGCGCATGGTCACGACACTAGGCATCTTCACGTGGTAGTACAATGACATAGGAGATATGAATAGAGAGATATTTTTGCGCGAGTAACAAAGAGTGTAAGAAAGTAACAATTACGGTCAGTGGGACTCATATGAGTGTTACGCTTGTACTCACTGCTAGGCTTGTACTCACCCAAAAATTATTCTATTTGTATAATGGAAAATTGTTGTTATTTGTTAATATCAAGTTACACATCATGAAAAGGCACATAGTCAAAAACAAAAGTCAGAGAAAAAATTAGGCCTACAATGATATACATCCACCACCACTTATTACATGACAACTCATAATATCTTCATAAAGTTTTCTAAACATTGTGTACAAATAGCATTTTTGATAATGGAAATACATATCTTTATGTTCATTTTTCGCATAATTATCTAATGTGAAAATGGAGATAAGTTTAATTATTATAAAGAGGGTTTATCAAAATTTGAAAAAATATGTCATATAGAAAAATATGAAAAGACGAACAACTTTGGTTATAGATAAGTATTTATTATAACAAATAAACAAAAATATCCATCCATATTCCATCCTCTTATTTTCATCCTCAGCTAGACCTAAAGTTGGTTACATGGATTAAACAGGGCGCAGCACATGGTGCGTGTGACACGTCCTAATCAAAGCACCAATTGAGGTATGGTCCAATAATGTCGAATTATTCCCAGTCAAAAAGAAAAAAAGAAAAAAAAATCAAATAATCCAGTAGTGAAATGCTGCGTTGAATAACTTATGGCGGTATCTAATAATCAAAATACATTATTTTAAAATTATTTTTCAATTAATATATCTAAATAGTTAAAACTTAAAAAAATACCTGTATAAAGAAAAACTAAAGAAATCAAAGGACTCGTGTAGCACTGTCCCTTACCAAGGTTAGTTTATCATAATATAACAAATCATGATTTGAATCTTAATAAAAAAATCGTTTACATCTAGGTGTCACACAATATTTGAGACAAAAATGACGGAAGATAATACGTGTGTGTCCGGTTATTCAAAAGAACTTTGAATAAATAAAATGTTGTCGGGTTCGGTTAACTACCCTACCGGCCCAGCGCATTAGCACATGGCCACACTCAAGAATTGCGCACCACGCCACTATTGACAATAAAAAAGTCACCGGGCTGCTGCAACCGACAGATATTATTTAAAGTGTAAAATAGCTCGTGAAAAGGCCTTTGGCTCAGTGGCAAACGCCGCACCCATTGTCCGCCAAGGAGTTAGCTCGGCTCCCAGGTGCGTAATGTTAACCCCCAAATCCCCCCCCCCCCCCCCAACTCAAGTGACGGAAAAAAAAAAAGGTTGTAAAACAGTTCAGACACAAAAAAAAAAAAAGAGTGCTAAAATAGGAAGTGACCAGAAAAGAAAGAAAAAGTAAAACAACACATGATCAAACAAAATGTTGAGATGAGGCATAGCTTAGTTGGTCAGGTTTTTGGCCTCATGGAGAATCCCGCTCCCCAACCTCACCCTTCAAGGAGGAATATGGCAGTATAGAGAGCTCTCCCCGTGAACAGAGTAAAATGAGGAAGTTTGGTGCCATTGGGGTTATTCTTAGAGATAGTAATGGAACCTTGGTCACTGGTCTAGCTAGGAAGTTTCCCTGTTCATCGAGCTTTCTTGCAGAAGCTTTAGCTATGAGGGAAGGACTCCAACTAGCTCGAAATTGCCTATGCGAGGAGTTAATCTTATAATCTGATTGTCTCCAGTTGGTGGAAGTTGATGACATTGTTTTTTTTTTTGGGTCCGAGATGACATTGTTAAGTTGCGAGAAGTTTTCGCTTTCTATGCTCTGGTATGGGCTCCACGGGAAGCAAATGGAGTGGTGCACCAAGTGGCGTCTCTTGCATTGGATGGGAATCTGCCAGCTGATTGGCTTGTTAGAAGTCCAACATCTCTTTGCAGCCTGTTGGATAGATGTTGGGCTTGGATCGCCCTTAGGATTTTGGGCTCTCCCAGATTCTCCCACTGTTTAGTTGGGTTTGGTTATGCATTGAATTCACTGCTCTTGACCCAAAAAAGGAGTTTTCGGCCTCATTGAGAAGCTACATCATTGAATAGAGGTAGCCGTGTTCGACTCCTCTTTAGGGGTCGCAGAACCCCCCCCCCCCCGGGGGCGGGGAAAACACAAAAAAACAAAGAAAAAGAGAGCAAAATTAAAAAAAAGGGGGTAAAACAACACTCAAATGCACTTTAGCCAAACCCAGTGTAAGTGAGTTATTGAATCGGTAGAATCCATTAAATTCAACAAAAAGACCTTACGTTAAGTTTCTTCTTTAATCATAAGTTGTATGATTTGAGTCATAAAAAAATCCTTGTGATGTTCCCTCTATAATTTGAATTCCATGATAAATTAGCAAATTGTAGTTCCAGTGTGTTTTTAAATAGATCCCCATGCTAAAAGTTTTTAATTAGGTCTTTATATTTAAAAAATTTTGTAATTTAGTCCTTATCACGAGGTGATCATCTCCTTTTTTTTTTTTTTTTTGGTTACACTATATAAATGATTCTATTAACCTTGCTGAGGTGTTAACAATTTGAGTAATGCTATTTGGCTCAACAAATTTATACACAAAAATATACAAATACACATGGAATAATTTTATTGGAGAAGAAATATAAATCTAAGGCAGAAAAAAAAAAAGGACAGATAGCGGAAAAACAGGGAAGAGTGGGATATAACACTGTTCGTACATTATGTCACAAATTCTGATTTGTGCCATAAATCATTATTGTAACGATTTAAGTGAGCTAAATGAAAAAAAGAAAAGAAAAGAATAATATACATAGAAATTAAATATTATGATTTTTAATTACATTTAGAGCATGTATGAAAGGAGTATGAGGAGGAAAAATTATTATATGCAGAATTTAGACAAAAACATGGGAATTAACAAATTTAATTGAAAGCTTATGTGATATGCATGGTGTAACATAGCATAGTTAGGGTCTTGGGATAAAAATGGATGGACTAGATAACTTTATCTTATTGTACATCGCACCAAACATATGATAAAAGAAACAAACAGGGTATTAGTTTCTTGTGTTATCTGCGTCTCTTAGAAATTAGTCTGTTCTCGTCTTTCCAAATCCACAGAAATTTTTTGTTAAGGTTCGTGCATTTGTTTGGGTTGCAGTTCAGCCTTTAATGTTCAACTCGAGGCACCTAGCCAAATGAAATGCGTTTTAAGGTTATCAAAGGTAATAGAAAACCAAAAGATAGACAAAGCCTAGCAACGAGAGCTTATACTAAACTGAGAAACCATGATTGAAGGTCGCAATGGGAACTTTAAATGGCTACTGCAGAGCATTTTGGGCAGCATTTTGAAGTGCGAACTGCGAACAACTAACTATATTAGACTGACAAAATGGGTCTTTCAAGCTTATCATTGTTACAAAATACTGCTTAGGATGGACCTTTGTAATAATAAACTGGCCTCCCCCATCGCCATCATCAAAACGGTGGAAGAATGGTTAAACCCGTGCTATTCTCGAAGCATTAAATAGGTCTCATTTTGATGGAGTAATAATAATTCCTGACTGTTTCCTGCAGGACATGCATTTTTTACTTTCTGGGGTAAAACAATTTATGCATCTTCTACGTTTGTGTTTGTGTTGAAGCATAAGGAACACTAGCAGTAATAAGAAATTTAGAAGTGCTAAAAAATTTCACGGGTTCTAAAACAGAAAAGCTTTTCCTTCCAACCCCTAGCCCATACGAAAGGTTTCTACCATTCATCAATCAGTTCCAGCATCGTGTTAAAGACAGCAACATGCAACATGGTCTTGTAAATATAGTAAGATGGTACTTTAACATAGCCTTTCACAGACACAGTTACAGATATGCACGTAACTTCCCAGGTAACTTACAAGAACCGATAGTTTCCTCATAATTCTCCACATGTATACAACATGATAGGTTGACCATGATGTCAGGCCCTTGTTTATTTATGGCAATGCGCAATTCATATAATACGATGCACACATGAACACACATCAAGCTTGAACTAAGCATCACATATTGCACGATATTGATGGAGCAAAAACTTTTAAGTGGATGAAGATGTCAACAAGTCGTGGAAGGCCTTGCCGTGCTTCAGCAGTTTATCACGAGGCGGCATGCATTCTTTGATAATTGGAAGGCCAAGAAAATCATCGAACCAAGCATTAAGCTTAGCCATCGACTCTGTATCAATAACGTTTATGCCCACAATTTCCTCCACTATTCGAACCCACATTCCAAGCAACCCAATAGCAATGTCTGCGAAGCCTATTTCTTCACCTCCAAAGTAGCGCTTTCCCTCAAGTCCACTTTCAAGGGTCTTTAGATTCTCTCGAGCTTCTTGTGCTGCCTTCTGTTGCTCTTCCCCTCGCTTGGAAAATGCTCCCATAACTGTTGGCACACACTGAAAAATAGAGCAATCTTTTATCTTTGCTTTCTTACTAGAGGTTGAGCATTGAAGAAAATCACTTGATAACTCTAGTTTGAGCGTGAAAAAAAAATAGCATTTGTTAATATAATAATATGCATTATAATAAATTATTACTACTTTGCAGCCTTGTTGGTGTCAATGCTTTTCATACCTTTTCATCAACGAATCTAGACCAGAATCGTGCCTTGGCCCTTTCATAAGGATCGTGTGGAAGAAGAGGATTTTGCTTCCATGTCTCATCAATATACTCAAGAATCACCAGTGACTCTGCCAGGGGCTTGCCGTCGTGCACAAGAACCGGTACCTTCTTGTAGACGGGGTTATACTTAAGGAGCATGTCGCTCTTGTTGTTGAGATCTTCTTCCACATATTGGTAGTGAATTCCTTTCAGTGCCAGCGCCCACTTGACCCTTAGTACAAATGGACTACCCCAGAACCCTATCAACGTTACTGAATCTCCTGCCATTTCTGTATCTTAATCTGCTAATCCAAAACGAAATACTAGCATCTATCTCCCATTCTGAGGTCTTTGTGATTAATATCTATTATTGTTATTTTTATTATTTTTATCGTTATTATAAGTGGCATATGTTAGCACACGTAGTATGCCCAAGTTAGAAGTAGCTGAGTGCTAATGGTCGGTTGCTAAAGTAAAGCGAGTGGGTATGGATCCGACCCTTTTGGCAACTGTGATGGAAAATGGTGCTTAAAGAGTCTTTATCTTAGGGTGCGTTGGTGAGTTTTATTTTCGAGAGAATGAGATAAAAGGAGACGAGTTTTAAAGAGTAAGTAGCGTTTTAAAATAGATTTCCATACTAAAATATTTTTAATTATGTCTTTATATATATATTTAAAAAAAAATTATAATTAAATTCTCGTTATAACTTAGTCATCCATTTTTTGTTACACTAGATAAACAGGGTCATTCTCTAGTGTTGAAGGTAGTCAAATCATCACTTAAAGATTTGTGTTTCTTTTAATAAAATTTAAGGGAACTTGGGCAACTAGACGCGCGATGTTGCTCGCATGGTCAGCACACAGGTTCTTGTCTTCTCATTTTTTAAATGTACAAAATCTTATTATATTAATATTTTTTAATTTATACATTACAATTCATATCTAATTAGTTTTTAATATAAATTCTCATATATATATATATATATATATATTCAATATTTTCAAGTGGTAGTCCACAATCATCAAGCAAAATCATATCACAATTATAGTTTTTATTTCTATAATTATTTCATCTTAAATTAGTTATATATAAAGATGTATTTTGAAATATTTTACAAGTATGTATGAGCATTTTATCATATAACATTAAAAATTATTTATATTATTATGTATACGAGCTTAAAAGCCTTACATAAAATATAATTAAATTAAATTGTACGAGGGTAGGATAAAAAATTAAATTTTTTATATATATCTTATAGGGATTAAGTATATTAAATACAAACAAAATAATTTATAAATAGATGTTATAGATATGTTTCACTTTAGTTTTAAGAATTTTTTTTTAATTATAATGTTAAAGAAAGAGATGAAGGTAGAAAAACAAACAATTTCTTTATTAAATTTTTACTTAAATATTACAATAATATGTCAGTAAGTATTAATTTTAATAATTAATATATACATTTTCATCTCTTTCTAATGATGTGTATTACAATGTGTATATTATCACAATTTTTTTTTAGTGTGTATACAACAATTGCCATATACATGCCCCCAAAAAAAAAATCAATTGCCAAATAGAAAATTGCAAAAAAAAAAAAAAGTAAAAAAATGTTACACAATGAGACTTGAACGCAGATCCTAAACTTCATTGCGAAGACGGAAGTTTGCCCTTAGCCATCTGTGCTACGGCACACATTTGTATGATAATACAACAAAAATATTTAAAAATATATATGGATTTTCACATGAAAATTTGACCCGCGTCTGCACCAGAGTATCCGCCATTTAAACATGTCTACTAACCATGCTGAGTTGTTAACGGTTTAGTGTACTAGATGAAAGAAAAAAGAAAACAAATATGCATAGAAACTAAATATCATGATTTTTAGTCACGTTCAAAGCACGTATGAAAAAAGTATGAGGATGGAAAATTATTATATGCAGAATTTAGACAAAAACAAGGGAATTAACAAATTTAATTGAAAGCTTATTTGATATGTAATTATGTATGGTGTAGCATAGCATGGTTAGGGTGATGGGATAAAAATGGATGGACTAAGTAACTCTATCTTGTCATGCATCACACAAAACATATGATAAAAGAAATAAATAGGGTGTTAGTTTTTTGAGTTGTTTGCCTCTCCTAAAAATTAGTCTTTTTCTCATCTCTTGGTAGGTTCTCTGGTGAACTGCTTTTCTTGTACTTCACCATGAAGCACATATGTGTCTTAAATGGGTAAAGGACATATGTTCCTTATGGAGTCCACATGAAATGAGATTAAATTTGTAACTAACAAATAAGACAATCTTAATAATCTGATCAACACTAACAATAACAGTATTTAAAAAAAAATGGAAATATGTTGTTTTATTTCTATCATAACCCTATTCTTCCCAAGGTCATCATCCCCACCAGCTCTCTATCAAATCAAAGCATGCACTTGCCGATCAACCATCTCCACAAGCATAAACCCTAACCTAGCAGCGTCACTTAGTTCTCTAGTGCCAGCTTGAATCGCTACGAGCCACAGTCATTTGTCGTCATCTCTTTTGAATCTGCAACGTTGTCGTTGTGGCTTCCACCGAGATACTCAGCGGTTGACTGTTGATGGTTGAGGTTGGAATGATTGGTCGGTGAGGCTGGTCAGGGACCTTAGACTGCTTCTCACCAGCACTGTTCCCCCACTCATTCAAGCTCTTTCTACAAGTTGTTCATGCTCACATAGTCCACATAACCAGCTTCAAGGAAGATTTTGGTGTTGATTGGGGAATGTTTGGATTTTATAAATAGTTAGATTTGCTGTATTTGTGTCAATTTTGTATAAAAATATGACCTTTATATTTCAACTTGTTGGGTTAGTTTAAATTTCATGTCAAGTTTCAAGCTGTGTGTAAAAATAAGACCTTGATATGCTTGTTGGTGGTTTATCTATGCAAAAACTTACTATTTAGTTTGATATTCAAATTTGAATGAAGGAATAAGTGTTTTTAGGCAAATGGTGCAAAGCTGAAAACTTTATGCTCTTGTAGCATGCCCAGCTTCTTAAGTATTTATTTAGATTTTTGTGCTTAATAAATTTACATCTTTTTTTGTTTTTTTAAATTCTGGAAACATAGAAGAAAAAAAAAAACCAGCATAGCATTGAAAGTTGAAGGTTTTGCTATGATTGTTGAAGTTAACCACTTGAGCACAAGGATGCATTTGTACTCTCTTGAGATCAAATCCATTTTAACTAGAGCGCAAGAGCACTACTTAGAGATTTATGGTACTTTTCAAGTTTTGGGACGGTAATCTTCATTCCATCTTGTTGAAATTTTTATAGGGGTTTGTCCCAGGTGATTGAGAACAAGTAAACTGGTGGTAGTTGTTTTTTCCCCCTCAAACTTAAGTTAAAATAGAGCACTTAATTATTACACTTTAACCTCTTCATTAAGCCATATAATGAAACGGCCCGCTCTCCTCATGCACGATTATTACTCGGCCATGTATGAGCTTCACAGTGAAGTGCAAGAGAAGCATTTCACTTGCACCTGCATTCAAAGGTTATGTTGCCTTGGAAAGTAGGTGACTTAAAATTAAAGGTGGAAGCAGGACAGGCGGCTTGTCAGGGGACTTTCGGCCTAGCCTATACTGGGCCTAATTTGGCCTAGTAATTTTTAGTAAACAAGTTAGATCTAGACTTTTTAAAAAGCCTTTTTAATCAAATAAGCCAAACTATAGGCTATGAAAAAAGTTTATCATGTCTAATAGGCTAATCTATTTATATTATATGATTATTATTATTACTATTATTGTTATTTAACAAATTCTAATGATAATCGATGCTTTATGATATATTTTGAATAGATTTTTTGACCTATTAAGAAAATTTTTTAGCCTACTTAGAAATATACTTTTTAACATATTTAAAAGCTTTTTGACTTATTTAAGAGTAAACTTTTTGATTTATTTAAAAATTTTATGATCAAATTAGCTTCTAAATAGGCTTTTGGATTAGACTAGATTTTTAAAAAAGCCAGGTTAAGGCACAAGCTTGGGCTGCATATTTGTAATACAAGTCAGACCCATTTAAATTAAAATCTAACCTAACCTACTTGTACCCCAACTTAACATAGTCTTATCACTGTTAAGTAGGTGACTTCCATGTAACTCACAAGAAACGATAATTTCCTCATAATTTTCCCCACTGTATACAACATGATAGGTTGGACATGATCTCAGGCCCCTGATTATTTATTGCAATCCGCAATCCATATAATATGATGCACACATGAAAACATATCAGGCATGAACTAAGCATCACATATTGCATGATAAGCCCTTTAAGTGGATGAAGATGTCAACACGTCGTGGAAGGCCTTGTTAACATGCTTCAGCAGCTTATCACGAGGCGGCATGCACTCTTTGATAATTGGAAGGCCAAGAAAATCATCGAACCAAGCATTAAGCTTAGCCATCGACTCTGTATCAATTAGGTTTATGCCCACAATTCCCTCCACTATTCGAATCCAGTATCCAAGCGACCCAATAGCAATGTTCGCGAAGCCTATTTCTTCACCTCCAAAGTAGCGCTTTCCCTCAAGTCCACTTTCAAGGGTCTTTAGACTCTCTCGAGCTTCTTGTGCTGCCCTCTGTTGCTCTTCCCCTCCCTTGTAAAAGGCTGCCATAACTGTTGGCACACACTGAAACAACAAGTAATGTTTGCTTTCTTACTAGATGTTAAGCATTGAAGAAAAACGCTTGATATAATCAT
This sequence comes from Pterocarpus macrocarpus, assembly GCA_031439585.1. Classification (NCBI taxonomy): domain Eukaryota; kingdom Viridiplantae; phylum Streptophyta; class Magnoliopsida; order Fabales; family Fabaceae; genus Pterocarpus; species Pterocarpus macrocarpus. Next base: position 12,448,807 of record CM062519.1, read on the forward strand.
ATAACTCTAGTTTGAGTGTGACAAAAAATGGCATATGTTAATATGCAGTATATAATAAGTTACTACTGCTTTCATACCTTTTCATCAACGAATCTGGACCAGAATCGTGCCTTGGCCCTTTCATAAGGATCATGTGGAAGAAGAGGATTTTGCTTCCAGGTCTCATCAATATACTCAAGAATCACCAGTGATTCTGCCAGTGGCTTACCGTCGTGCACAAGAACCGGTATCTTCTTGTAGACAGGGCTGTACTGAAGGAGCATGTCACTCTTGTTTTTGAGATCTTCTTCCACATATTGGCAGTGAATTCCTTTCAGTGCCAGAGCCCACTTGACCCTGAGTGCAAATGGACTGCCCCAGAATCCTATTAACGTGACTGAATCTCCTCCCATTGTGTTTGTATCTTAATTCGCTAATCCAAAGCGAAATACAAGCATCCCTCTCGCATTCCGAGGTCCTTGTGAGTATTATTATTATTAGCCGATGAATCATAAGTGGCATTCCCCGTCGCCATCACGGGACCATAGAGCAAAGACTTTAAACTGGCTCATGCCATTTATTTCTTTATAATTGAAAATTGGGACACACACTCAACGATTAGGATGGTTGCGATATCCTTCAAATTAGGATAGAAAACGTTAACGTAACCTCAGACAGGAAGTTTACTTATCTCCGGTCTAACACGAGCAAAAACATTAATAATATCGAAACTCGATGGGAGGGAGAATAGCATCTAAAATAATTAAGGGTGCGAGACTGCACATGTTTAAATAAAAGGGGGAAAAATGATGCAGAAGCAAATGCTTCAAAATACAAGCAATATGTGACATAAGTTAACGAAAGTGTCATATTCATTATTCAGTAACAATTTGTGCCAAAAGTGATAAGGATACAAGTTAAAATACAAGGCGAAGGCTTGTTTTCAAAAACAACCCTTTATTCTTGCAAAGAAGAAAACACAAGGATCAAATTTTCTGTTTTTTCTTTTTTTTTTTTTTTTTTCATAACTATAATAATGTATAAAAACAAGCTCGTTTTCGAAGAGCATAAAATGTTCTTCTGTCTCTGTTTTAAGCTTTAATTTTAATAAAAAAATAAAAACTTGTTTGCGAAAGTTCTGTTACTTGTAAGTTTTAAAATATATTTTCAGAAAGGAGTCCTTAGAATACAGAACTAAAATAGGACCCTAAAATTCCCAAGCTACTTTAAGGATGACAGTGCGGATGCAACGTTTCGTGAAATTCGCTCATGTATTGGCTCCTGCAAAAAGAAATTAAGTTCTATTCCTATGATTGCATCAGATAAAAGAGCGAGAAAGAAAAGTGTTGAAATATATGGATTACCTCAGACAACGGCACCTCAAACTTTGATTTTGTTATAGTCTCATACAAGAAGATGTATCTGTCCAGCATAATAATACAATGCTCATTTATACTGAAAAAAACTTAAATTTGTGCAACCAAAAACCTCCATAAGTTGATTTAAAAAATGCAGATCCATACAAACAAGCATAGACATGACAGACATGTCATGCAACCAAAACCATGGTTATTACTGTATCATGGGAAAAGAGTATAACCCTGTCTAAATTTTCTTTTGAAGCATCTTACGCCTGGTGACAAGTTTATAAAACAAAAATTTCAACCACTTCTAACCCATTCAAAACGAAAGAAGCTACAACCTAAAAAAGTTGAAGAGCAACCTTTCATGTTATTGGGGGAAAAAATATACATAAAAAATTGCAGATAAAAGCTAGATTCTAGAGTGTCACTAGTAGTCTTCACAAACACATTTTGACATGAAAGAGCAAAGGCAGCTTAAAAATGCTTGGTAAACACATGTTCAAACAGGAAGTGAACATTAGAGAGGACAATAAACGGCACATAGAAACATCAGAGCATAATTACTGAATTATTAATAGAAGCAATCACCAACCCTAATTCCTAAAGACAAGCAACACATAATTCTTTGGGTCATTTATTTGTATACTTATCTCAAAGAAAAAATATCAAGTGCAAAATAAGCAAGCTTCACATACCGCCAAGCCAATTCACAAACAAGATCTTCAGGAGCATCAGGAAGGACCTAAAAGAAATCCACTAATGTGATTTGATGCCTTATTTAAAGTATACACTGTACAGACTAGTAAATTAAAATTATAAAATGAAAGATACCTCATCTTCATAAGGGTTGCAATGACTTTTGAACCACAGCCTCAAGAACTCCTAAAATTTAATTTTTAAAGATCAGCAAATTGCTTACTGTCCATAATTCGTCAATACAGACAAATGAGTAGAATCAATGGAGGCCAATACATCCCTTAAATCTGTAAGCAAACAATAAAAATATAATGCACTCTATGAAGAAAACAAATAAAGGTAATGAAAACTATAAAGCACCTTATCAACATTTTCAGGCTCTAGACCATTTTGAAAGCGCTCATCATAAGAATTGGCAATCCAATATCTACTTGAATCAGGAGTATGCATCTGGAGTTGTGAAAGAAGAAAGTTTATTATTACATGTCGATATACTTGTGTATAAGTGCATGTGAGAATCCAATAAACATCAGGAATTGCACTGAACCTCGTCAATCAACATAATTGAACCATCATTTGCCTTCCCAAATTCATACTTTGTGTCAACCAATATGAGGCCATGTTCCAATGCCACATGCTGGAAAGTCAATCAAATGGTCAAGTCAAATGGAAACAAAGAATAGAAAAATTAAATTAAACTACTTGACAGGACTGAGTAACCATTCAAGTGATCAGCCACCATACACCTATGTGGCAAGGCAATGCTGAGTATAATAAGCAGATAATATAATCAAGAGGTTGTCACTAGACAGCAATAATTTACACACAAATCTCTGTCCCGCTTATTGTGGGCAAATGAAAGTTATACAGCTAAGGTGTTATTGATAAGAATACATGGACTTGTTTGAGTGAACTAGTGCTTGAAGTTGCAAACTTGTCTCTAGAGGAGCAACAACTCTTTTCACTGATGTCCCTGATGAGAATGATTGAATTGATATTTTTGACTTTGGGCTATGATGGTGACTTTTATGATTTAATAATATACTTAGAAGTTATTTGAGAATCATGATGACTGCAACAGCTCACTTAATCCTTATGCTTATTTTAATTTCTGACTTGTCTTGGATACAAGATTTTTTTCTCCATGTACAGTAGAGATGCTTCGTCAAATGTAGAATTGTAGATTATTATTTGGGATGAATATGTTTTGCTTGGCTGATAATGCTCATAGACTCACATTGCCCTGATAACAGGCTTATGCAAATTTAAAATATAATATTATCTAAATTTAACATTAGAAATTCTTCAGTAATATTTACAAGTATATAGTAAGGATTTCGGTTATCAGTACCCTCCTGTTCAAGAGGGCATCTTGTTCCCCAGTTTTCTGTCTCTCTCTTAGTCTACCATGAATAGCAGATAGACATAAAAGAACATGGAAACAGATCCTCCCCAAAACAGTAAAGGATTTGTATCCATATTATAAGTGTTCAACATACCCTATCATTTGTAAAATTCTATATTTTGCAAGAATGGAAATATCCCTATACCCAATAAGTTTCCTTGGAGGTCTACAAACGCAAAGCCCTTAAAAAATCGTAGTACATTCATGAAGAACCTAACATTGTGCTATATCTGGAAAATATAGAAATATTTCCCTAGAATATTAACTTTTTGTGTAGTAAGGAAAACCTTCATGGTTTTTACCTTGGTATAGAGAACCAGACAACAAAGAGCTTAATCAAAGGTGTTAAACAAATTATGAAAATGCCTGTCATTGAGGTAAGTAAGCTCTTTAGCACAAAAATGTTTACAATGTCCACTACTGACAATGCACACATAATGCCATACCAACTTTTATCCCCAATAGTATGCCCCATTAGTTATAGAACAGATAGAATATGACAGACAGCATTGAAAATAAGTATCTAATACAGTATCTATATAATCCATACAAGAGACAAAAGACCATACATTAAAAGTGTGATATTAATGTCTTCTAGCTACAATGAGAAGGCATGCCATTATTTTCTTTATTTCCTGAAATTTACAATGACCGAGCCAAAAAAGCTTAATTACCTGTCCATATTCAAACAAGCTTAATGCTTTTTTACTTGCTTCTTCATAATCAGCTCTTGTCATTAATCCCCTTTCTATAATCTGCAAGGGAAATGGGTCACAGAATAAGCGAGAAGTTGGGATGAAAAACTGTTAAAAAATAGTAAAAAGATTATCCATTTTTTTGGAAATCCGTAATAACCTCACTAAAATCAAGAAGCAAGTGTACTGTATGATCATTCAAGTAGATAATTGGGTGAACCTCTTAGGTTATTAATCACAATATTGGATTTTCAAAAGAGAATTTTGTTGTTTCTGTTGAGTGCAGACCTAGCTTCACTGATCTTGGATGACATTTTCAAATACATAATAATATCACCAAATCAAAATAAATCCACCTGAAGGAAAACAATATGACATTCAGGGGGGAAAAATGGCTTAATAGGAAATAGCTTCACTATTTTCCTAGTGTTTCTTTTTCCAGCCAAATACATTATTTGCTTTCTCTGTTCATTTCTTTGGCCTATGAAACCCATCCTTCATTGTAACTTCAATCATATTAAAGAAGATAGCTGCATATGATAATACTGGGGATCGTACCTCATCCGGAGTTACAGGAACATCATGATCTGCAGCTTTGGTTGTAGGTGTGAGTATAATTTTTGGCAGCTTTTGGTTTTTTACTAATCCTGTCATGTGTTGTATAGCCGATTAAATAAGGGGGCAAACAATTTTAAGAATGCAGAACCAAAAATTTAGAGGCCCCACCATCTGGGAGGACATTGCCACAGTAGTTCCGGATGCCTTTATTGTAGACTGTCCATAATGAAGTATCAGTACTGCCAGTCACATACCCTCTAGCTGCAAACCAGCAATACAGGTGTCAACAAACAGTTTCTAGAATCCTCATCTTCAATTTTGGAAAGACAATTTTTTTGATATCATTTACATTAACATGAATTTTAAATTTAAACAAAACGAACAATGAGCATAACATGTTCAAATTTGGCTAGCATAAACTTAGATCATTATTAATGATGACTGCAATCTGTTTATCCCAATTGCTTAATATTGTTGCATAGTTCTTCCAAAGTAACTGAAAAAAAGAAGATAGGCCAAGCATACATCCGGAACATATATTCTATCATACTTTCCCAGCTATCTTTTTCCAACAAAAGAACTCCTCCTCCACAACCTATATCAAACATCTCCTTACACTAAACTATATGTCAATGAGGCTTCGGTTCAATATGCCAATCATAGCGGTCAAAATCATTTAATAAAATATGTGTGCACGCAATGATTGAAAAGCATTGCAAATATAAAAACAAGTCCTCATATTAACAAAATAACTCACCAACAAATTCAATAGGGAACACAGAACATTTCTTCGCTATAGTAACATTTGGATCCGGAGCCGACACCACAGCATTAGAAGTTATATGATTCGTTTTCTCAAACCACCACAAACTTGTCTGGTTAAGAACCTGCAAACGGTTAGCAATACCAAACCATGATAAGAACATTGATTGTGATCAAGCAATAGCTGCGTAAATAGAACACGGGTAGTGGATAACAAACAAAACCTGTCCTTTGAAAGGAATGGAAGCGAGGACTCTGTCAAATGCACTCTGGCGATCAGTAGTCACCAAAACAAGGTACTCTCCACTATCATATATATCTCGAACCTATACCATAAGCACAAGTAACCAAAATTGATGAATTTTACAACCAAATAAATAAAAGAGTTATAAAAATGGGTTTGTTGAGTTGAAATTATGGAATACCTTGCCCCTGGTTTTGGAGTTGAGGCCAGGAACTGTGAAGTGAAGGTTTGTTTCGGAGAGGCAGTTGAAGGGGGAGGAGGTTCGGATGGCGTCGAGGACTTGATCTTTGCGAGTGCCGCTGAGGAGAGCGTCGAGCACGTCGAGCAAAGGGGCTTGTTGTTGTTGTTCTCTCGGCACCGCTGCGGCGGCGGAGATAGCGTGGAAATTGTTTGGTTTGAAAGTGATTGTGGACCTTGACGACGCCGGAGAAGCGGGGTTGGGGTTGATGGGTAGGATTTTGGAGTGGAAGGTTTTGGGAGGGTTTAACGCAACCATGGACATAGATTGAGTCATCCCTCACTCACTGATCACTCTAATGTTTCTCGTACGGTTTGGTTGGGTTAGCGCTATAGTTCTGATTTCTCACAACGAGCACGGGCCCTAGTACTAGTATTACCCTGTTCTCTTCCTGTTGGGCGTTTGGCTTTTCTATGTTAACGCTAACCCCGAATATATTACTTTCCTTTCTTTTCTCGGGCATATTCATACGCTGAAACGGGATCCATTCTAATAATATATTTTTTTTACACGAAAATTTTGAAGTCGAATTTAGAGTTATATATATTTAAGGGATCCAAGTTCATTTCACTTGAGTAAATATGCTATTGATCTTTTTTCTTCTCTCTAATTTTATAGGCTATGAATATCAAACGTGTCCACGTTGTAGTTTGGATCACTTTTGAATAAAATATTAAATTGATTCGAATAATATAATTTATAATAATTTGAATTAGATTAATTTTGATTTAAATTTAGAATTCATTCCATTTTAATTTTTATCAGTTTAGATTGGATTAATGAGTTTAATTGTTATATTTGGCAGTGTAAAAAAATTTTACACTGTCATTCAATTAAATACTTATATTTATAAGATTTTTAAAAAAGTGAATGGTTAAATCAAATAATTTTACTGATATAATAATATATAATTAAATATCTATATAAAATTTTTTTATATTGATAATATATACAAATTAAATCCTATATTAATTTGATCTATTTTTCAAGCAATAAAATTTAAAATTTAAAATGTTATAAACTACAAATAACTTAAGTAATAAAATAAATAAATAAAATATATAATTTATTTAATATATATATATATATAATAATAATAATATTTTAAGTGAGAATAATACATAAATAAAAAAACATGTAATAAATTAAAGTTATATAAATAAAAGTATAGACTTAATAATAGAAAATTATACTATATAATATTATTATGTTTGGATTAGATCAATTTTAAAAATTAAATCCAAAATTGGATCCAATCCAAATGATTTTTAAAAAATAAGAATTAATCCAATCCAAACCTTTATTATTTTAATTGATTTGGCAGTTTTAATTGGGTTAGATTATAATTGAACATTTTTAATAAATATTAGCAACATATCAATTTTATAAGAGATTAATTTTAATATATTGATAATAAAATTTTTTTTACATTGTCAACTAATAAAATAAAATAAAAAACAGCAATTATGATAGATAATTGTTATAATGGATAGTAATCCATGCTAAATTGATAAGTTCTTGCAATTTTACTCTGTAAAAAGAAATTAATTCCATTTTATTTTATAATATGTAAACATGATTCTATAAAATGCACTATCTACTTATGAGAAGCCAAGTTTTTAAATTAATAATGAGAAAATTGAGTATAGAAGAATTTTATTTTTACCGTAATGATATGATGCTTCTATTTTTTGATAGTACGCAAATTCTTATTATTAAATTAATTTTTATTTATATTTATTTTATCTTTTAAGATATTTATATATCATTTAAGTGAACAATAAATATGAATTTATGATGCATTTGTTTTAATTTTTAAAATCAAATTATAAAATTAAAAAATTTTAAACAAAGATTTTTTTTTAAATTCTAATTATTTTTAAATTTTATCTAAATATATTAAAAGTGATTTTTTTAATAAAAAAATGATTTTTTTTAGCCCAAAAATTTTCACCTCAAAGCAACCTTAACGTGTCAAGACTTCTCTTGACAAATACCTTATTGTAAAGTTTGAATTTTTCCTATATTCCATCTATTTCGCAATATCTATTATTTTAATATTTTTTATGATGTAGTTATGTATGTATTTTAAAAATTAAAAAAATTAATTGTTTGTTTTTAATATAATCTTTATATTAATTTGAGTTATTAATTAATTAATTAAGTAAAATATCTATAGTTTTAATTTCAGTATAAATATAGTTTTCTAAAACTAATTTATGTTTTACTATTAACAAAATAATTTTTTAATATTCTTGATTTGTATGCAAACTTTAAAATGATTTTTTTTTATAGATAAAGTTTGGGTTAGGAAAAGTTTCACAAAGCTTAAAATGATAGATATTGTGAAAATAGATGGAATATTATACAATATTCCTTGTCAAATAAATTCAAACTGATTTAATATCATGCCATGACAAAAAAAAAAAAAAAAACCCACGCCATTCCGTTGTTGGTGCTCTACTTTAAATTTTTGGTTGAAACCAATAATTTAAATCAAAGACCGGTTAAATTAAAACAGCCCTGTGATCTACGTACTCGTTAATACTCTACTTTAAATTTGAAAGAATTAAAACACTAAATAAGAACAAATAACATCCTTTATTTAGTTGTCCCTTAAAAAAAAAATCATTTATTTAGTTATGTCCTTATGTCTTTGTCACCCAAATAAGAAATAAAACAATTTCTCTCTATGTAGCTTTCAAGTCTATTTCATTCACCGGTCGAACATCTTTCATAAAATAGCAAGTCATTTAATTAACATTGGTTTTTCTAATCAACATACTTGATCAGTTTCATATTAAACAAAAAAAAAAATACTTGATTAGTTTGAAAAGTTATTCGACCGGCGTATAATGTCATATGTATTAATGAATATGAATTAAAGACTTTGATCTTAATTGCCATTATAATTTCTTACATTATACTCAAACACGTGCTCTTTTACATTGTTAAGAATATTAATTACAATAAAAGATTTTGATTTTCTTTCCTACTTGATCGTACCTCTCTCTCAATTGACCAAAATAATTCTCATTTTCATATTGGGAGAGGAATTCTAGCGTATAGACAGAGAAAAGAAAACGAGAAGATCTTTTCACATTTTGAGGGGCCAGGCCAACAGCAGCATGATGAAAAAGGTCGCTGCAAAGCAAGCAGGAGGGTACAGTTGAGGGGGCCTAGGCCCAATTGCCTACGCTACGCACGTGAGTCCCCCTGCCTGTCACCTGTTAAGTCACGTGTCCACGAACCCTGAACCCATTGTTGTCGGTCTCTCTCTCTCTCACGCTCTCTCTCGAGCAAACAAAAGCACAAATCCCACGTCATCCAACCACACACTCCCCCAAAAGCCAAAAGCCAAAAGCCGAAAGCCGAAAGCCGAAAGCCACTGCCCCAAACAAAAAGAAACCAAACCAAACAAACAAAACGCCAAAAGCCGATGTTCCAACCCGAGAAGAAATCTACGGCTCCAAATACCTACCCTTTTACCGTGGTGAAGCGCCCACCGCAGAACTCTCTCCCTACAACCAAGAAACACTAACCAATGCAGAAAGGACACGCAACGCAACACAAATTAACTGGCAGCAGAGAGAAAAGCAAGGCTAAACCTCCGAAAACAGGGTCTCACAAAAAAAGAGTCTTCTTCTTTTCCCAATGCTTCAATTGTTGATCTTATTTGGTACAACTCCTCAACCTCCAATTTCAGCAGGGATTTCCCCCAAATCTTTAGTCATCGGAGATTGTTAGGGTTTTCCGTACCGGATTTCTCCCAATCTTCTCCGCGATTCTTCGGGATTCCCCCCCCCCCCCCCAAAAAAAAAATCTTTCTTTACCCCTTCTTCCGCTTCACCAAACTGTGTCTCGTTACTTTCCCATTCTCTCTGCAACAGATCCACAATAGAGGTTTGTTCTTTTCGCGTTCTGTTAATTCAATTATGCTTGATAATTAGTAACGATTACGCGTGATCGTTTGTTGGGGGGAGGGGGTGGGTAAATGCTTGCGTGTGTGCTTGCGATGCTGTCACATTCAATGTCTGATTTCTAAAGGAAACCAGAAAAAGCCTTTGTAGAAGGAAATCTTTTCTTTTGAATTACTTCTTTCCCTGTTTGCCTGCTGCGTAATGGCGCTGTTTGGTGCGTTGTGAACGTGTTTCATGGGTTCGATTTACCTTTTCTGAGAGTAGGTGTTAATATATTTGACGGGTTTTCACTGATTGATCTAGTGTATCTTGATTGTAGCACAGAACCCGGAAGTGTGTTTTTGACGTTTTGCGGCAAAATCGGACAAATTGGTGGTATTAGCGACTCTTGTGCTCATGGGATGTGATCTTAAGAAGATTGAAAGTGCTTGATAATTTGCCAACAACCGATGTTATGAGGAAGAAAAGGAAAGGAAGCGAGGCTGATGCTTCCGATCTGCCGGATATTTTGCCTTCAAATCATGATTCTGCATCGTCTAATTTGAAGTGTCATTACTCGCTGGAAGATTGTTTGAGGTTGAAGAAGAGGTGCAAAGAAGATGCTGACACTGAGCCAGCTGCTTCGTATAAGAGTAGGCTTGCCGGCATTGCCACAGCTCCACCTTGTGGGACGTCATCGTTGATCACGCCGGGGAGAGGTCTCAAGAGGAAGATAGGTTGCATTGATGTTGCTACCCAGATGGGCAGGAAGAAGAAGATTGAGGATGATTATGTTTCTGGTGAAACAATTGGGCAAGGAAAATTTGGATCTGTTTGGCTGTGCCGGTCCAGGGTTAGCGGAGCAGAGTATGCTTGTAAGACTCTGAGGAAGGGGGAGGAGACAGTTCACCGAGAGGTTGAGATAATGCAGCACTTGTCTGGGCATTCTGGGGTTGTGACGCTGCAAGCTGTGTATGAAGAAGCTGAATGCTTCCATCTTGTGATGGAATTGTGCTCTGGGGGGCGACTGATTGATCGGATGGTTAAGGAGGGTCCATATTCAGAACAGCGGGCTGCTAATATACTCAAGGAAGTGATGTTAGTCATCAAGTATTGTCATGACATGGGAGTTGTGCACAGAGATATCAAACCTGAGAACATTCTGCTCACAGCATCAGGAAAAATAAAGCTTGCAGATTTTGGCCTGGCCATGAGAATTTCAGAAGGTTACATGTGAAACCTGTTTGTATGATCATTTTTTCCTATGTATGTGTATGTTTAACTTGCAAAGATTCTTGCCTAACCTGCTTCATGTAGAATTCTATCCGAGTCAGTAACTATTAGTAAAACATGTCTAGGGCTTAGCAGATATGCTAGTACTTCTGCATTATGGTTTTGTGTCTGCTTGAATCTATTGATCTTTTGTCATTTTCCTGTGGTGTGATAAAGAATTCAACTAAAACAGTTGTTTATTGAACTTTGGAAGTAATTGCTATTCTTTCCATTCATGAATTTTGAAAGTGATTGCAAGTCTGTGATTTGCATCCATTGGATCTTTAGTTACTAATGTTACCCTGTCCATAGGAGTAAAACATGGAGGGATTTAGATGGTTATCTCTTGCAAGTTTTCTGCATTCATCGTTCCTCAAGAATATGTGTTCGCAATTTGAGTACAGGAGGTCCTAGGGAAAATGCTCATATCAGTTTGAACCTAACCATTCTTGCAGTAGGTCCACATTGTTTGCGTTTTTTAGTCAATTGCAAATATCAAAGTGTAATTCACATTTTCTTTTTAAATTTGTGCTCCATATATATTCAGACAATTAATTGTTCCAGCGTTGTCTTCATAACTAAAACTTTGTATCTCAGGTCAGAACTTGACTGGCTTGGCTGGAAGCCCTGCATATGTGGCCCCAGAAGTATTGTTGGGCAGATACTCTGAGAAGGTGGATATGTGGAGTGCTGGAGTGCTCCTGCATGCCCTGTTGGTTGGCAGTCTTCCATTTCAAGGAGATTCATTGGAAGCTGTTTTTGAGGCTATTAAGAATGTCAAATTAGATTTCCAAGCAGGCATGTGGGAATCGATATCTAAACCTGCGAGAGACCTTATTGGGAGAATGCTGACAAGGGATATTTCAGCAAGGATATCAGCTGATGAAGTACTTAGTAAGTTCATGATAGATTACAAGTGTATTGTAGGTGGCCTGTTTTATCTTTCAACCTCGATGATGCATGCCCCAATAGTTGTATTCAATCCTCTCTTCTGTTATTTCATTTGAAATAATTACAATAGGGAATAATTCCAGGTTTTCTTGAAAGTTGTTAGTAAAATAGAAGATTTGGAAGCTCTCAACACAACCTTGCGGATCAATCCTGTACTAGTGATTAATCAGTTCTATCCTGCTATAGTGCTTGCATATTTATCTTATTTTTTGGTATAACAGTGAATCTGTTGATTTTCTATTCATATGCTCTTTTCCGCTTCCTTAATAAGTTTTAGGAGAAAAAACTGAAAATGATTTAAATGATTCTTTGATAGTTTGAAGTTGTTTGCATGTTATATTAACATTTCGCTTGTTCAATTTCAGGGCATCCATGGATATTGTTCTACACAGAGCGTACATTGACCATGCTTCCCATCAGAACAAAATTGAAGCACCAAGTTGGTGCAACATGCGGGCAGTTTGTTGCTGCACCTGAAACTAGGTTAGGAAGAAACAGGTTAGATAATGGCTTCCTTAGTGAGGTTTCATCCTCTGAAAGTTGCAATTCAGATGATGAGGATGGTGGATGTGTGCTGATTGATGCGCTTGCCACTGCAATTTCACATGTGAGGATATCCGAACCAAAGAGGAGCAGGTTGTGCGGTCCCACAGGTCCAATAGTTCAGCAAGGTTCATCTAACATGAAGGCTAATAACCTCTGTAAAGCATTTTGACCTACTGACAGGCTGACACTTACCTGTACTACTATCTCAACTGCCTTTAGCTGGGGGTTTTTAGAATTTACTTTCCCCAGCACAACAACACAACACAACACAACAGAGTCAGTGGGCAAAAGTGGTTACATGCCGACATCCCACGTTAGGTTGGCCTGGGTGCCACTTCCTCTCTAAGTTCCTTTTTAGTGTGAGATCTAATTGCAATATTTTTTAGTCTCTTTGCTCATTAACCTAATAATGATTGACTGAGATACTCAAATAATTGTACAGCATATGTAAATATAGAATATTAATGTATCAATGCCGCTGTTCTCGCTCTTGCTGCAGCACGGTTTATACAAATAGAATGCTATGATTTCATGGGTTTATGTTCTTTGGAAGATTTTAGTCCATTGAAGAGGAAAGCATATGTTCTTTGCATTTCAACCATGCTGCGTTGTTTAATTTGCTTCGCGTGATTATTCGCGATATTGGGAAATATTTAATTTTAACCAGTTATATGTAACTTTCTACAATATTATTCAATCACCCGTTGTGATGTCATCTAAAGAGCTTGATTATGGTATAAAACAATAATATGTAGTAGAGAATAGCGTAACACAATTTATAAAGATAATTGATCAAAATTAAATATTCAGCAACAGCTGAGTGGTGGTGTGGGGAATTTCAGACATAACACATGGCCGACGAACATTAGGTAAACTTGAAAACAGGAGCCCCTATGATTTCTCCTCTATAAGTATCGCAAGAAGATGCAGTAAGATATCCACACAGGGCATACGAAATGTGTTTGGAAAGATGACAATCTCGAGTTTTAAGGATTATGATTTTTTCACAAAAATGAATATGAATACAATCTCAGCCGTTACGGAAAACAAGAATTTAGTTGATTTATTACGAAAACAGAGTGAAGAAAGTAAAACCTTTGTACACGTAACTAACATCTAGGGCATGCAATACTGATAGTATGTTTGCGTTCAGAAGCAAGAGAAGTCATGAAACATACAAAAGCAAGTTTGCTTGCATGCGATAGACGCAATGATTGGTACAACGCAAGAAATCATTACTGTAGGGAAGTGACTCCAACGATCTGTCGCGTCAACGTATTTTATATTTCTTTTTTCCGTATCATAGCAATACCCATTGATTTTCCATCTATTAAAGGGGTAAAAAAAAGAAGAAGAAGAGTAGAATATGATATGCGAGCATAAGACGACGTCCCTTCTAAGCCTGAAATATAAACATTCCGCCATCATCGTTAATTCGTTCAACTGCCATTGGCATTGATTCTTCATCTATTTTTCGCGCACACGGTTCACATTGCAACAAACCAGCTAACTTGACCATTTTGGGGCTTTTGAGCTGAACAGGTTCTTATCTAGTGCCGTGCCACTTAAGGTTGCTACTTCCTCCTTTATTTATCGCACAAAATGTACATCGAAGAGAGCACTGTGAAACCTATTTAACAAGCAAATTATGCCTTCTTTCACACATAACCATGCGTTAACCAAGTAATATATCAAATTCGAAAGTCAAAGATTCTTAACTATATACTTCAAAGGATAGTGGAGCTTTTCTATACAACAAAATTAGGCATCACATAAAGTCGTCCGTCCGAAGAAGGCCTTCAGTGAAGGCTTTCAACTTAGCTGGAGCAGCAAACCCCTACGAGTCATCATTTTCTGAACATCTTTGACCAAAAGTACACTACAAAGAAACAAACTAAAGCAAAAACAACCACATGAACAACATGGTTTGAACCACTTCGGATGATGCTCTTGTTCAATCTTCTTAAATTATTCTTCACCCCAGCTTGAGCCTTTATCATTGTCATTTGCTGTATTGAAACAAATACAACCAAAATGTTAACAAGACCAGTGGGTATTTTCTTGCCAAAAAGGAGAAAATGTATCAATGATTGATTAATAACTGCAAATCGACATGCAACAGAAACCAGCCGAATTCCTCCTTACTTATTTTTAGCAGAGCAGTAAATCTCACTAATATGAATACTATAAAATGTTGGACATATTTCTCATCAATTGGACTCATCTTCAGATGCAAAACCATGCACCCAGAGTTAACCCTAGCTAACTACCCCAAAGAAATCAAGATCCACAATATGGAATTATTTAGTTTTTCTATGTCAAAGGTTCAAATTATAGTAGTAGCATTAATGGCATGGTTTTTCATTTTAAATTTCTGACAGATAAACATTTCCTGCCACAGTTAACATTTCAGCTTTCAAGATCTAGAGAAATTAAAATTTCCTTAGTAAATCCATTCTGCCTGGTTCATAGGGCAGGCAAATACAGGCAAAAGGTACTCCTTTCTCCAGCTAAAAGTTGAACTAGCAGAAAACTTGAGTTCGAGTTAAGAATATAGGAATATAGGTTATCCAGGATATGACACACCAGTGTTTCCAGAAAATCTTTCTGATACTTGACTTCTGTACCTATCTCTTCAGCAACCTGCACCAGATATGTATGAACTTGTGTATGAGATCAAAAGGAAGCAGAAAGGGAAACGAGAGAGAAAAAACAAGTTTTAAAACACGATACAGTTTCCTCAAACTAGTTCCAGTAATATAAATAATTAGCAGTATAGAATTCAACAATAAGTGAAGCTGCCAAGACTCCATAACTATAACTTGGAAATTCAACACAGTATTCCATCATTGCCTACAGCAGCAGGCATACAAGCATCTATTACGCTATCCAATATTTTGAATGAAAGAAAGCAAACATGCACAAAAAAGCGCATGCATAAAAAGATCAATACATTAACATAGTTCTCATCGTTTTTCTCTCTCTCTTTTATTGGGCCACGAATATACACATAATCCTTCACTTCTTCTCCAAAATAGCACAGAGCAAGCTCAAAACATGTAATAATTCTCCCTTCTACGTTTCAAGCATTTTAATCTTAGAAATGAAGATTCCTTTTCCTGTGATGTGTAGTCCCAATTCCCAAGTAATTACTTACTCAATAGGGTGCATAATCTAGCAATTAACCTTGTAAATTGTTGGCTAATGTTATGGCATTGGAAATATTGCAAGCAAGTAAGATAAGAATAACAAAGGAATAGAAAGAAAAAAGGTGAAAATTGAAGAAAATACATTTCTCAACTTTTTAACTTGGCCGCGAAGACCGGTGATTTCGTCGTCCAAGTCGGTGTCCATGGGATCAATGCGCAATTGGATTTCATCGGAGGAAGCAACGGGTCTGGTGCTAAGCCCTTCTCTGCAATCCCAAATAAAAATATATCATATCATACAATATGATTAATGATATCATCAAATACTCAAAATTTACGGAATTCAAGGAATCGAATTGGTGGTAGCGAAGCGAAGAGAGAGGAAGATACCTGGATCGGTAAGGGGCAGCATCACCGTAGAAGGAACCTCCTCTGTGCGAATTGGACGACATTGAAAATCGAAATTGAAATTGAAATTGAAGTTGAAGGAAAAGACGGAAACCCTTGAATTTGACCCCAAACAGAAGATAAAAAAGGATAATTGCAGTTCGATGGATTTCGTGAATGAATTGCAAGGTAATGTAATAATACCAGTGACGTTTGACGTTTGCCGTTTGTCCCAAAAGAAATCAGCTCTTCCTTTTGCTTTCCCTAACCATCTGACGTCGTTTTCATCTTTTACCGCTGCATTCATCCAAACATAACTACATTTACTTTTTATTTATTTGTATAATAATCAAGATGGGAGAACTACTTACACTATGTTTAGCAAAGCAAAAAAAGAAGATGAAAAATAAATAAATAAAAGAAAAAAAATAGAAGAATAAGTATTTTTTTTATTTTTTGTATGAAAAAAATGAAAGAAAAGAAAAAAATAATAATATTAAAAGATAATCTTATTCTTATATTATTATAAAAAATGAGTTTAATTTAGGTGCATTGACAATATAAAATTTTTTTATACTGTTATTCAATCAAAATTTTCTATTTGCATGACCATTCAAGTAGTGGGTGGTTATGTCAAAAAATTTTACTGATATGATAATTTATAATTAAATATCTGTGTAAAAAAATTTTACAATGTATTCCAATTAAATCCATAAAAATTACTCCAACAAAAAATAAAAGGTCATGTAAAAAATTAGTGAAAACATAAAAATTAATACAATTTTATTATAAATTTGTTTATCAAAATAATATAAATAAATATAATAAAAATTGAACTTCTATTTTTATATAAAAACATTCATATTTATATCCATTTTACCTATGAGTTTAATTGAAATACACTGACAGTGTAAAATTTTTTTACATTGTCGTCAAATCATAACATTCTATTTGCATGACCATTCAAATAGTGGGTGGTTATGTCAAAAAAATTTTTTGATATAGCAATATATGATTGAATATCAGTGTAAAATTTTTTTACACTAACAATATATTCAAATTAAATCCTTTATCTATTATCACTTCCATTTCTTTATTTTTTATTTTAATATTACGAAACACACTTAATTAAAAGTTGTACTAAACCATTGTCACTTCTATATTTTTAATTTATATTTAATACTTACATTAATTAATGCCAAATAAAAAAGTTAATTATATGGGTAATATTAATCTCCTTCCATGTGGTGTATTATAACATTTTTTCAATTTAACTAAATTTAAAAAATACAGTTAAATGCATTTTGGAAGTGATCAAATTTTTTTTGCAAGATCTTGAAATTAACTAAAAATTTATAACTATCATACAAATAAAATTTTCAGGTATCATATAGATAAAATCTGATCACTTTTTCAATTGATTAATTTTTATTTGTATGATCCTAAAATTAACTTAAAATTTTTAAATATCACATAGATAAAGTTTTCATACAAATAAAATTTGATCACTTTTTGAATTGACTAATTTTTATTTATATGATCCTAAAATTTTTAGATATCATACAGATAAAATTTTCAGTATCACACAGATAAAATATGGTTATTTATGAAATATAAAGGATATTATACAAATAAAATAAGACTACTTTTTATATTGACTAATTTTTATCTATATAATTCTGAAATTAACTAAAAGTTTTTAGATATCATATAAATAAAATTTTCAAAAATATTTAACTATAATTTTTAATCTAACTAAATTTAAAAAATACTACAATATATCATATAAAAAAAGGTACATCAATACACCTATTCTATCTATCATTAAATCACCAAAACCATCATGGTTCAAAACTCAAGTGGCACCATTGCAGAATACTCCGAGAGCCATATATATTTTTACATTATTTATTCTTTCCTCTCAATTTTCCTTTCATTCCAAATAAGGGAAATTAACTTCTTCTTTTTTTTTCAATTTCTTTCCTTCTCCTCTTCTTTCCATTTTCCATTCAACCAAACAAAACCTTAAAGAGCACAATAACTTATGAGATTTTGGAATAGGATGCTAAAGTAAATTAAATACCTTTTTTTTTTAATCGAAGAAAATTAAATACTTTTATTGATTTAATATGTAAGTTCAAATATAATCCATAAAAAATGAGCTATAACCAACTAGTGAGTTGACGTAATAGTAGAGGCATATTATGACCTTAGAAGGGACCTCAGTTTGATTTCTGAAGAGAGTTTCAGTTGGAAGACAAGCCTGACTACACCCAAAAGGGATTACTTTAGGTAGGATGTATTAGCTCAGCAATTCAAAACTCATTATCGTTAATGTACAAAAAAGAAATATATAAAAATAAGGGTACCGAAGAAAATCTCATAACTTTTACAATTTACAATTGCTTATTTGTTTAACTATTTCATATGAGATATCTCTAATACTTCTATAAAATTCAAAGTGTTAGTACTTTTAATGGTTAAAAATTTGTCACATATCTCATTAACTAAAATTATTAATTTTTTAATTATATTTAAGATCTATGAAATATATGATTAAATGACAACCGTTGAATTAAAAAGGTACCGATATCTTTATAAAAACAAGGGTATCCAAGTATAGTGAAATTAAATTATTTCTTTTACGATTATTCACAATTTCTATAATCCTAATGTAATTGCAAACCTCCTTTTAACAATAAATTGAAACTATGATTTTGAGCTATTAATGTGTTATTATTTTAGAGAATAATTTTTATACACTAATAGTATATAATAAATTTACACTTTCATTCAATAAAAATGTAAAAAAGTGTATGTCATTTTGAGTAGTTATATGAAGTTAATTTTAAAAAATATGACATGATACTTTCTTGTATTTCTATTAGATAATAATGTAAAATTATTTTATACTACCAGTGCATAAAAATTATTTTCATTCTTCTAGAAAAATTAATTTTAATATACTGTTAATATAAACTATTTTATATTATCAATCAATAAGATATTATCATATATATGACTTTGGAGATAGTTATTACAAAAGTTAAATATTTTTGATGATATGACAACATATGATCAAATGATTATATAAAAATCCTTTATATTGATTGTGTATGAAAATTAAATTATTTTTTAGAATCGAAAACTTAAATAGATTAAAATGTAATGGTCAAAACTAAAAGATTACACACCAACATCTAAATGTGCAAAAATTATGAAACTAAATAAATAATTTAGCTTCAAAAATATTTATTATTTATAATTTTTAATTCTCATATTAATGTATATATACGAGTTGATGTTTAAATAGATTAATCTTCATATATTGTAAGTATAAAATGTTTTACATTGATATTTAAGTACATGGTACCATTATTTATTTAACTTTTGAGATAGTTATAGTAAAAATCAAATTTTTTTTGATTTATTAATATATAACAAAATAATTGTGTAAATATTTTCTATACTAATAGTATATCAAAGTTAGGTTAAATACATATTTTAATTTACATCCCGTATCGCATGAGTTCTTTTTAATATATTTATTTGATTAACTTTTTAATGTGAATTTATTTGAACAAGTTAAAGGTGTAGACATGAAATAATTTTTATAAACTTAATAATTAATTCGTAAATATAAATAAACTTAAGAATTAAACATGAAACTTCGTTGGGAGTAATAATTTGATTTTAATACATGGCTTTTTTACTCTTTTAAAATAAAAAAATATTATATATGTATATACACCGTTTCAACATTATTTTTGAAAATGTTCTCTTTTTTCTGCTTGTGGATAAATCAATTTAGATTGTATTGATTTATCAACAGTTAACGATATAAGAAAATCGATGTAAGCTAAATTGATTTATACACTATTCGAATAAATATTGTATAAATCGATTTCACTCAAATCGATTGGAATAAATAGTGTACAAATCGATTTCACTCAAATCGATTTATACACTGTTCATATGAATAGTATATAAATTTGATTTATTTATAATAAAATAAAATTTATAAATTATTTATTTTATTAATTTAGAATTAGAATAAGATAATTAATAATTTTGGTTAATAAAATTTTATAATGATAATTAATTAAAAAATTGTAAATAATTTTTTTAATTTAATTATTATTAATTTTAATATTTTAGTCTCAATAATATTTTTTAATGAAAAAATTTAGATATTTGAGTTACCATTAAATTAGTTTAGGATATATTTGCGTAATGTGGACTTTTGACATGTATCAAGATTCATAATTTTGAATATGATCATCCATTGATTAATGCTTTTGTTGAGCGATGGTGGCATCCTAATATGTCATCTCGATTCGAGAGTGATTATTACACTCTAGAATGTTGCTTTACAACAGGGGTTGCATATTGATAAGAAGCCAGCCAGCTGAAGCATTTTGAAGGCAATGATATACTTAACTCATATGGTGAGCTTAGATCCAATTAAGTTCTTATTGGAATATGGATAATATTATAGTCAAATAAGGAAACCTAGGCTATAATAAAAGCACATAAACATTAATAATACAAATTATATAAAAAATTCAGACAAAAATAAAAAATGGCCAAAATACCTTTAAACAACATTTTTTGATACTAGAAATAGTATCAATCAGCTAATTTATGCAGCTCTGTGATACATGCCAAAATTTCATCTCACGCAAATGTATCCTAAGCTAATTTAATGGTAACTCAAATATCTAAATTTTTTTCACAAAAAAAATAATATTGAGACTAAAATATTAAAATTAATAATAATTAAATTAAAAAATTATTTACAATTTTTTAATTAATTATCATTATAAAAAATTTATTAAATTAAATTATTAATATTTTATTCTAATTCTAAATTAATAAAATAAATAATTTATAAATTTTATATTATTATAAATAAATCAATGTATAAATCGATTTGAATCAAATCTATTTATACACTGTTTATTTAGGACGGGATGGTGCTACTAGTTATTGCTCAAAAGTCAGCACCATTGGTTCCCATTGTAGCTTGTATATGCTGATCATGACGTTCCAAAACAATCATTTTTTTTATTTATCCTTTGAATACTATTATTTGGTGCATGAGCAAGAAATCTGCAAAATCAAAAGGAAAAGAATTCGAATAATATACGATAGTATTTTGTGTATTAAGCAGTAAGCGCTAGATTAGTAGGTTTCTTGGTCTGTTGAAATTTTTAATTAGACACTACTTGCTACATTATCTCTTAAGCACTTCATTTAGTAGTTAATATATATGAAAGTAATATTTAAGTTCAACCACATAAACACATCTTAGATTATTCTAACTCTAAATTAATAAAATAAGTAATTTATAAATTTTATTTTATTATAAATAAATCAATCAAATCAATTTATACATTGATTTATTTATAATAAAATAAAATTTATATATTTTGTTCATAATAAAATTTATGCAGTGCATAAATCGATTTGTTTTAGATCGATTTATGCACTATTCACTTGAATAGTATATAAATTGATTTATATTAGATTGATTTTCATGTTTTTCTTAAACAGTGATAATTTGATATAGTACAAATCGATTTATCAACAATTCAATAATTTAGAATATTTTAAAAAATAATATTGAAACGGTATATTTAGATAAATAATATTTTTTTATTTTATATAAGTAAAAAAATCATAATATGTTGTTATTATAACAAAAATATATATAAATATCTAATTATATATTATTATATAAATAAAATATTTAACTTAATCACCTAATGTCATCAAAATTAATCTTCTGAACCATAAAAAAAAAAAAAAAAAATCCACAACTTCGCCAAAAATTGGATAGGAATTGAATGCAGACAGCCAAAACGGAATCAAAAACTTGAGGCGCCATACCCACCGCGGCAAATGACTTACCTTTGACTTCCGATGGCCTTCAATTGTATTGACGTGAGCCTTTTAAAATCAGTGCCATCACAAACCCTTTTATATTCCCATCCTGCTCAGAAACAGGTACTACAACCTTGTCTTAATTCATCCTCCTGAGTCATTTTATTCCATAGATTATAGAAACGCATAGCAGTGAGGACGACGACATGGGAAGCGAAGGGGTGAGGAAACCAAGAATCCTGTGCCTTCATGGGTTCCGAACAAGTGCAGAGATCCTCAAAAAACAGATACACAAGTGGCCACAATCCCTGCTCCACAACCTCGACCCCGTTTTCCTCGATGCCCCTTTTCCTTCTCAGGGAAAATCCGACGTCGAAGGCACTTTCGATCCTCCTTACTGCGAGTGGTTCCAGTTCAACAAAGTTAATTCTTCTGTCTGCTTTCTTTTTTTTTGTTTTTTTCACTCCTCTCTCCTTTCAATATATAATATTCCAATGCAACACTTACGATTACGAGTGATATGTGTCTGCCTTTCTCCATTTGATTAGTATTTTCTCTTGCAAATTCAATGTGTTTGTGGTATCGCAGGAATTTACGGAGTATACCAACTTTGATGAATGCCTCCAATACATCGAGGATTGCATGATCAAGTATGGACCTTTTGATGGTCTTCTCTGTTTCTCACAGGTAACTGTATAATCTGGAGTTTTATTTCATTCATTCTAGCCGAGAAGTTGAATCTGTGCTGAGGTTTTTGAATCTGACAAATTAGGGCGCTATACTATCTGCTGCGCTCCCGGGTCTTCAGGAAAAGGTACGTGCAACGCGGAAATTTGGAAACATAGGCCCTTGATGTTGGATTTGGCTTATTCCCCACATGTTTTAGATGATAAAATATGTAATTTTAATTACTTATAAAAAAAATTAAACAAATAAGTTATTATATATGTATCTTTTTTTCTTGTTGGGCCGCCGGGGGGAGGGGGTGTGAAGTGTATTTAAATTATTATATTATGAAAGTACATGAATGTTATTTTTCTTCTGTTGAAACTACCATCAATTTTTATTTTTTTTTGGTTGAAACTTAAGTTGATATATTTTTATTTTATTTTGTAAATTATACCCAACTAGAGAATTCAAACCCTTTTGTGCATGTAATTAAATTCCCTTATTTAAATGGCTATTTTTTTATGTGATTTGTGGGGTATTATTTTTTTCATGAATTATTATGTGCAGGGTGTGGCCCTGACGAAGGTTCCCAAGGTGAAATTCATAATAATAATAGGAGGGGCCAAGTTGAGATCACCATTGCTAGCTGAGAAAGCATACTCTTCCCCCATCAGCTGTCCCTCTCTTCACTTTCTAGGTATCATGGTTGCTTCCTTTTTAACTCCATTTCTCGTTATTTCACTAAATAGCACCATGGCCGTTACAGCATCCTCTCAGTTTTTTCCTTGGTTTAATGTCCATGTAAATATGCTTATTTTTTAATTCACCAAAAATGTCAAAGGAAAAAGGAAAAGAATTTTCTCTATTGCGATCGGCAGCCCACTGCTTTCAACTTGCCAACCGGCCGATTGATTGATTCTTTTGGGTTTTATAATCTTGCCCTTTTTTTGCTCAGCAAATCTTGCCCTATGTAAATATGGTTGACTGTTGACAAAAAACTTGTTGACTAAATGTATGATTGCTTGGGCTTCTTTATAACGCTTTTCCCTTGTTGCTTTGGGCTCTTTTCTTGACCTCTTGTATGGATTATTTAACTGTGGGCAGCCACAAGCAGCCCTGAAACTTTTTAAAACGGAAGACCCTAAAAAAATTTCAAGAAAAAAATAAACTAATATACTACTATGACTTATTTTAAGAGGAGAAGAAAACTAATTTTGGCATGTAAATTTCTCTTCATGGCCACTCTGTTCTCAAGTTTTCTCTGTAGACATATGGTCGAAACTGCAACATTTGATCTGAAAACTACCGACTGTAATCTTATATTCTTATTATTATACGGCAAAGCAAAGGTTCTATAATGAATTAGTATTAAAGCCACACGGACAATGGTTCAAAACACAAATTGTTGGTTAAGAAAAATGAAATCTTGTCCTGAACATATTCCTTGCGGAGTGCAGGGGAGACAGACTTCTTGAGGGAATATGGTGCTGACCTACTGGAATCCTTTGTTGAACCTGTGGTGATCCATCATCCGAAAGGCCACACGATACCAAGATTAGGTAAGGTATTAAGCTACTATATGTAATGTATCTCTGTTATGTGTTTGTATTTATGCATGGTGCTTAGATGATTTATTAATTTTTGTTTAATTTATTTGTGTTTGGGTTATTGATAGGAACAATATTCTCTTTTCCTTTCAGATGAGGAGAGTTTGAAGACCACGATGAGTTTCATTGAAAGAATTAAAGAAGATGCCTGAAAATTAGCAATGAGTTTAGATAAAAGCCAGTGCTTGAAGAATTGTTTTCTTTTAAGCTATCCAATTTTATTTTATTTTAACCTTAAAATGGAATTACTCTGATATTGTCGGCAATATAAACAGCGATATTTCACATATACATGCGTATATATAGGCTTTGTGCCATTCTCGTATGATCTTCCTATTCTTCCCACTTGTAATGGCCAAGAAAGACAAATATGTGGCAACCAAGCATAGTTGTTTGTAGCATAGGTCAGGATGGCATTCAAACTTCAATTTTACACGAGGCAAGGCCAATGGCGGAAACTAGGACTATAGTCTAGGCATCAATTTCTCTCGTCTGTTGCCTGTTGGCGTCAAAACTGTCGACAACACAGAACACTGTACTCCACTGATAGAATCACAAAATCTCCTTCCTTCAATGAGAAAACTCCACAATAAACTAACTTCGCCAAAATGATTATAATTCAATAATAAATCACGCTAACTATTTTGGACCTATTTATACACCAAACTACTAACTAATTAATACAATTTCTATCATTCACCCCCTTTCAAATGGTAATATTAATAATGGGATGAATAATCTTAGTCTCAAATTTGAGTGTCGTCCCAAGAAGAATGAAAATTTATTGTAGCGAACAAGAGAAGTAAAAACAATTTTTCGTTAATTTTCTTTTTGGTTGTTAAAAGTTTGAGCTACGTATAAACATAGCAATGCCACACTCTTATTGAACACTGAAGCAATCTAAAATAACAAATATTTACAATTTTACTTTTCAATTTTTTGAAAAATTTGATTTTTTTTTAGTGACTAGTAAATATTTCAATAAAAATCCGGATTTTGTAGCCCATAGAAATATTGAAATATTTACTGGTTAACTCCACAATCCGAAGTGCAACTGCCCACACTGCCAAGAAAAAAAATAACAGTGATTTTTACTTTTTCCCACCAAGATAAGAAAAGAGGGTATAGATTTTCTAGTGAATTTTCGAATGGAGAAGAGGCAGCCAACACGAGAAAAATCCAGAAAATGATTCGGTTTCGGGAGAATTCATTTTCTGGTAAAGATAGCATTACTGTGAGAGTTGTGAGAT
Source organism: Pterocarpus macrocarpus (assembly GCA_031439585.1). Lineage (NCBI taxonomy): Eukaryota > Viridiplantae > Streptophyta > Magnoliopsida > Fabales > Fabaceae > Pterocarpus > Pterocarpus macrocarpus. The sequence continues at coordinate 12,474,364 of CM062519.1, forward strand.
TTTAGGGAGGGTAAATACCGAATAGTGGTGAGATGCAGAAGCCAAGCGATGCGTTCATTGGTGCGGAAGGGAAGAAGCGTGATGACAACATGCCTATTCCTTGCTTATTATTCACTCCCTCATTCTCAAGCCCATAACTTGCTACGCGCCACCACACGCACCCTCTCTCCTCCTCCTTCTCCTCTTCATAACCCTCTATTTCAACTCTTCCCCGTAAGCCCCCATTTCTGTCTTTCTTGTTATCAAAACAAAATTCAATGCTTTTCTCTGAAATATTCTTCACGCTGCTATCCAAAATTGTCTGCTGTCTGTCACAGGGTATTGTGAGGCCTGGGATTCGCGCGTTTTCTACCAAGTTCTTCAGCGGGGCAACAAGGGAAGCTGGTTTGGGACAAAGCATGACGGATTCTGTGTCGTACCTGACGCAGCGAGAAGCTGCTGAGATTGATGAGACACTCATGGGCCCTCTTGGCTTTAGCGTCGACCAGCTCATGGTCACTCTTTGCTTTTCCATTTCCTCGTTGGGCTCTGAATTCTGATTTTTGTGTTAATTCTCTCAGTTCTGATTTTTGTGCTCTTGCAATCGTAGGAATTGGCTGGTTTGAGCGTCGCTGCGTCCATAGCTGAGGTACTTGTTGCTTTGCTAGGTTTGATTTCTTTGAATTTTTTATTTTTTTATTTTTAGTGGTTTTATGCAAAATGCAACCTTTGAAACCAGGTGAGTAGCTTTAGAGAAGAATTCCTGATAGTTAAGTTATGCCTTTGATTACCCTTTTATCCCATAATTCAGCCATGAAATTCTTCTTGTCAATTTCTACTTTGTTGTTTACATTATAGCTTGATTTATGAAGAAGGAATACAAAGGAGCAAAGCAAAGGGTTTTTGTAATCTTGTGCTATATAAAGTTACAAACTTTGTTTGAGGGAAATGTTTTCTGTTTCTATGTGAATTCCTGTCTACAAATACGATACGTTTGTAGTTGAAATTGATTTCATTTCGCAGGTATACAAACTGAGTGAGTATGGCCGTGTTCTTATCATTTGTGGTCCTGGTAACAATGGCGGTGACGGTTTGGTAGCTGCCCGTCACCTGCACCATTTTGGTTATAAGCCCTTGGTCTGCTACCCAAAGCGTACCCCGAAGCCTCTTTATGCTGGGTTGGTTACTCAGGTAGGATGGAAATCAAGTTGTGAAAGTTTTGATCCACTCATTTTTTTCCCCTCGTATCTACTTGCTAGTTATTTCTTTGGCTCAAAGGTTGGTTATCAGTTGCCACAAGTCTCATAAGAAATACTGATGCTGTAGCTTGAAGCACTGTCAATGCCATTCTTGTCAGTGGAAGATCTACCTTCGGACTTGTCAAGGGACTTTGACATTCTAGTAGATGCTATGTTTGGATTCTCATTTCATGGTAGTTTACATTTTTTTTTTTAAAATACTGTTTGCAATTCATGTATATCTACATCATTCTCACCAATGTTTTGAAAACCAGGGATTGGACAACATATTATTATTACTCTTTTCTTCCTCTTATCATTTCTTGTCTATGCTACTTATCTGTTTATTCACGTATGTTTCCTCGTTATTTTTATGCTTTTTGTCTCCTCATAACCTTTTGGCATGTTTTTTTTCTCTAGGGAGCTTGTTCATGAGATTCCTGTTAGAATAAATATGAGGGCTACAATAATTAGTTCTATCAATTATAAACAATAGTTTGCACCAATCTTTCCAAGTCCTTTTCTGAACTTTGGAGTCACTTCACACGGTCATTTAAATCAAATAGGCTTTCTCTGTTATTAACTCAAGCTCAGAATTCCAAACTACTGTGTAAGTTTTTGAACAAATAATCCCATTTAATTTCAATTACTTGACTTTGTTATTTTCTGATTGTCCAGGTTCTCCAAGGCCTCCTTTTGATGATTTGATCCAAAGACTTGTTTCCTTACATAAATGTAATCAAAGTGGCCAAAAAAGATCAGTTATAGTATCTATAGATATTCCCTCTGGGTGGCATGTCGAAGAAGGAGATGTTAATGGTACAGGCATTCGACCTGATATGTTGGTATGTTTCTAAGAGATATATCTTGTTCATTATTTATTGCTTTAAACATTGGGATTCAGATATAATATCTTAAGATATTTCTTTTGAATGTAAATTGTGTTTGTATTGAATGACTGTCCCACTTATGTCCTTGAGTTTTCTGAAGGTTTCTTTGACAGCCCCAAAATTATGTGCAAGGAAGTTTAGCGGTCCTCACCACTTTCTGGGAGGTAGATTTGTCCCACCTGCTATTGCAGAAAAATACAAGCTTCTACTTCCACCATATCCTGGAACTTCCATGTGTGTCCGTATTGGAGAGCCTCCTCAAATTGATATTTCAGCTCTAAGAGAGAACTATATCTCTCCAGAGTTTCTTGAAGAGCAGGTGGAGGCAGACCCCATTAATCAGGTAAAGTTAATATAAAACTCTCTTTGTTAGGGTAGTCGATGTTCCCTTTCCCCCCCCCCCTCTCTCTCTCTCTCTCTTCTGTTGGTGGTTAATGACTTAGGACACTTTGGTATTGTCTGAGCCGACTCCACCTAGTAAGACAAAGCTTGGTTGTTGTTATTGGTGGTGGTGGTTATTGACTTTACGATGATCTATTTCGGTTGCCGAATCTGAGTATTTTGAGCAATGGAATTTTAATGGCTACAACTACTAGTATTGGCCAACCTACATCTATTTTCCTTGTTACTTGCAGTTCCATAAATGGTTTGATGATGCATTAGCTGCTGGTCTGAAGGAACCAAATGCTATGGCCTTGTCAACTGTAGGGAAGGATGGAAAACCGTAAGATCAGCCTCTCTGCTTTTATGTTAAAATACTTTTTGCCTAAAATAAGCTCTTCCATACTTCCATGATATCTGAACTAAAACTTCTAACATACTCTTACTTCATTTGGCTGTAGCTCATCACGAGTGGTATTGCTAAAAGGCATGGACAAGGATGGATTTATGTGGTCGGTTACAATCTGTTATTTTTATGTTAGAGCAGCTTTGGCAATGCTATCTGGCAAATGATTATTTGTGCGTCCACTGCAATTAATCTGTGCAGGTACACAAACTATGAAAGTCGAAAGGCATGTGAATTAGCTGAAAATCCTCATGCATCACTTCTTTTTTACTGGGATGGTCTGAACCGTCAGGTGACTATTTTTTTTAATTCTAGCTAGCCTCATCTTCAGAATTATTTGTTCTGCCATGGATTTAATGATGAGAGTTAATTTTTCATGCCAAGCAGTATCATGCTTCCTTCTGGGAAGCCAATGGCCTAAACATGCCATCATGTACTTTACTCGGAGGAAAAATGAGGATAAGTATAGTATTTGATAGCTATAACTCGTGAGGAGTAATGGTTTAGAATTTAGATGCTGATGACAAATTCTTTCAGATGATATAACTTAGAGGATTAGATTCTCTATTATCAACCTTGTATCTGAAGCATGCATGAAAAGTATCACATTACGTATTGTGAGATATGTCCAGAGAAAGAAGTGACACAGAAAGGCATACTGAATTTTAAAAATAAAAAATGCCAATTTATGCATTATTGTCCATTCCTTGACCTTTTCGTAAATTCACACATAACCTTATCACCTATACTTTTGGAAATCTTGAGAATAGACTGTGCTTCAGCCATTTTGGTAAGATTCAGTTGTTGGTCTTAAGGGCTTAATTTGTTTCCGTAAGGGTCTACTTTCTTTTCATCTTTTGAAGTTGGGACACACAAAAGTTGATTTTTCTATATTAATGAGTCTTAGTTTCAGACAGTTAATTTTGGTAATGAAAATATTAAGCAGTTTTATTTTAATTTCTATTAGGGCTCTGAAAATGTATGTTGTGGCTGTTGTTTCCTTCTATTTGTTATCATCTCTATCTTCTGTTCAACAAAATACTTGTCCAGATTGATCTTAATCCTTACTGGCTCTCTTCTTTTATCCACTAGTATATACATTTGATGATTTTTTATACTGTTAACTTTTTTGGCTTTAAGATAACTTGCATAAGAGGTGAGCCAAGATGAACTGAAGTAGATATCAGCTACAATTTGATTATTTTATTATTTTGAAAGCCAGCACAACCTAGTGGGACAAGTCTTGGTTGTTGTTGCTATTATTATTTTGCAGTTGTTAATTTGTTTTTACATTGGTAAAAAACAAAGATATTAATTTTGATACCTTGTGAATGTAAAGAGTTTTATGCTGTCATTCATTTATATCCTATTTTATATATATATATATATATATATATATGACTTTTGATGTAATAATTGTAAGCGTCAAATACTTTTGATGATGTCGCAATTCATGATTAGATAACTGTGTAAAAATCTTTTACACTAATGGTATATGAAAAATTAAATTCAAAACCAAAAATGTGTATCTTTTTATACATATTATAAATTACAACTTTGTTAAAAGTGTACTTGGAAAATAATTAATCAAAATGTCATAGTATTCCTTCTTGTAACAAAGTTTTGATGCAAATCAACATTTTGTTTGTTAATATTCAATAGCTTATAATCATAAGTTTACAGTGCTGGAACTGTAGTTTGTGTACCAATTTAACATGATGTATTGAGTTTCAATAATCCAAACTCCATGTAACTGTGGTTTCTGGAGGCCTGCCATATAACTTACTGAGCACTCTTTTTTTTTGTTTTTGATAAGAACCACATAACTTATTGGGGATCATGATATTTGAGGCTAAATGTCTAACAATTTGCTGTCTATTCCTTTTTAATTATTTCTTTTTCTAGGTACGTGTGGAGGGCTCTGTTCAGAAAGTCTCTGATGAGGAATCAGAGCATTATTTCCATAGCCGTCCTAGAGGAAGTCAGATTGGAGCAATAGTCAGCAAGCAGGTCTGCATCTGCTTCACTTCAAATGATCTAGTGGTCGTTACATACAAGAATGATATGATATGTAAACTTATTGTATCAACTTCTTGATCTTTAGAGTTCTGTAGTGCCTGGAAGGCATGTTCTTCATCAGGTGTACAATGAGCTGGAACAAAAATTTTCTGATGGGTAAGTTGTTGAAATATGTGCTTTGACTCAGTGTTAGTTATGAATTCCGATAAAATCTGTTGATCCCATGTGATGGTCAATAATTAAACATTTAACCCCCTCTGCATCTCTCCTGACTAAGAGTATGCCCCTTTTCAACCATTTGCTAACTCTAGGGGAGCTGGAAATAATCTTGTTTTTCCTGCTTGCAGAAGTTTGATCCCTAAACCTAAGAACTGGGGAGGATACAGGCTAACACCAGAGCTTTTTGAGTTTTGGCAAGGACAGCAATCTCGGATGCATGACAGGTGGGGGTTGTTTCCCCGTTTATGACAGGTTGCTTGTTTTCAAATTGCATGTTTTAACATGGATGATGCCAAATAGTATGTATGTAATGACTTTAACTCAACAGATATTGGGTTTTCAAGGCACTGTTAAGGTTCAAGATCCATGCCATATGCTATCAATTTGAGTTGATCCATTCTAGTCTGGCTACTTGGTTATGATAACTTTATAAAACAATCTACCACATCTATGATAACGTTATAACAGTCTTTATTTTGAAAACTTATCATTTACTATTTTTTCCCGCAAATTAAGTTACTTAAATGAGTTTGTGATGTTTATATTACACCTTTCTCCCCCCATTAGCCATCCAAACGCAGTCTAAACTATTGAACCTTTTCTATAGGTTACTTATAATTTGCATTTTGCTTGTTCCTAAAATTCGTTTTTGGGGCTTGGAAACAATTGTACTTCACATATAGCTTGATATAAATTTCCCATGAGAATTTCTGATTGATTTTTTATGTATGTTTTCTAACAGGTTACGATATTCTCCCCATGAGATCAATGGACAGAGGGTGTGGAAGGTTGAGCGGTTGGCCCCCTGATCAATTTTTTTAATATGTCGATGAAAAATAAGGGAATATATGGCTTGCTGTTTCTATTGTTATATACACGTTATTTTTTTCAGCATTGATTGCGGGCTCTTCATTTTAAGTGCAAATTTTCAGAACGATGAGCTTTTCCCCTTTGAAAATTTGTAAAGTGAAGATCCAGGTCTGATTAAAAGTGAATGTGAAGACAAACAAATAATGCTGAAGGAAGACTGGAATGTACAATTCCGTTGAAATAGTGAAGCCACCATACCGTATGCATACAAATCTCAAATAAATAGATCTGTTAATATCATATTCTAGATATGATAGCTTCTATTAGTCAATGTCAATCCGAATTATGCGCATTTCAGAAATGGCAGGTACAAAACTTTGTCCATCATCTCAAAAAGTTTCCTTTAAAAACGTTTCCTTTAAAAACGTAAACGATAATAATGATGTAAATGCTTGCCTTGTATTGTTCGATGCCAGTTGGTAATTGCTTTCCCAGTATCGTGCATTATTCTACTCCAGGTTTCATTGGCTTACGTTTATTGGCCACTTGAGATCCCCAATATTTATGTTATGGTACCCTTTGCAACTTTATTTGCTATGCTCCAGCAAACTATTGTAGTTATTATATGTTCTGGCAAGTTTTGATGGTCTTTGGAAAAAAAAATATATATATATACACTGAATCTCATCATGGTCCCTCGGATATAGCATCCTAAAATATGAGATATTAGAATTCGATACTTTTGACTGGCTGTTCAATAGTACCTCTCTAGCGAAAAGAATCTTTACTAGCAGATCCTAATTTGTAGAGCCAGAATGCCAGATGATCAATGCTTTCTTTTTGCCAGCTATGGGAACTATTATTGAAGGTATCCCCACAATCGTGTGTTTGGGCTTTTTGTTGGTTTTGTATTTTTTGGGTTTTTGTTTTTGCTTTTTCTATTGGGGGAGGGGGGTATGCAACATATTTGTTGTCTAGCCTGTGTCATTTATGCACTGATCTCCAGTGAACTTAAAAGCGGATCCTGGTGATGAGGGCGAAATAGTATTAATTCATAATGCACATCTCCTATTAGATGAGGCCTTTTTATTTTCATTTTCATATCCTAAAGCTTCTCCAAAAGTTTGGACGCTTCTTTTATAGTAGCATATGATTTAGATAAGGTTGATCCTGACCAAACTGGGCTCCACCATGAATTTAAAACCACCAAATTTCCTCTCTTGTTAGGCCTCCTCGCCTCCTCCTTTTGACCAAATTGACGCTAATATATGACAATCACGCAGCTTTTTCTAAGGCCATTTTGATTTAAGCCAAAGTGACCCCTGACTTGACAAACGGCATTAGTCCCTTTTAGAAAGAAAAGGGTTCAATGATCGCTAGTTCTGTTGTTTTTGTTTGAATGCATTTCAAACGCTCTCAGGACACTGTTGTTACATGTCACGCTTGAAAGATAGATATCAAGAAGTACTTGAGAGTTCTAACGATTCTAAAGGAGAAATGATTGGAATGCTCTTTTCCCTCTTTCAAATCATGCACCAAAAGGGCGGAAAAAAAACAGATAGAAGTGTGTCACCCCTTTTAAAAGCTTTAATGGGATTTGAAGTTCTAAGGCTTGAAGCCTCAGTTTTAGATGTTCCGCAAATGGGGGAGCTGTTTGATCGAACTAATGAGTTATCAGCTCTGGGAAACAACTGGATCAAAACCAGACCGTGGCTCTGTTTGAAGAGCAATTTATAATGACATCAACATCAAGCCCAAGACTCAGGTCAACCATCCACAGAGGATGACCCATTTGTCGATATTGGTGTAGGGACTGCCCCTCCAAACAAAACGTCCATCAAGTTGAGGAGGCCCTCCCTAATCACATTCTTAAAGACTATGAGGATTTGCTTTTTTCTTTGTGCATGTACCACCATATATATATATATATAAAAGAAAGACAATAGCTCATTACGTAGGGCCTTTGAGGAAATGGAAAAGAAAGATTGTACAAGGCTCTGGCCTTGTCTACTCTGAAAAAAAAATATATGGTATTGTACGTTGCACAAACGCTATCTTCCAAAACTTCAAGTCATGTTTAGGTCTGGAGCGGACAAAGATACTGAAGCAAGGGATTATGCTGCTTTCTTTCTTGAAAACTTATTTTCTTTAATGCTTATCTGCATTATGATTAACATTTTGAGGGACTAAAACCAGCAACTTATCTAAAAAGAATCGACAACCTGACTTGACTGGTGTCCTATGGCCTATGGCTATGGGTGAACAAGAGCCCTTTAATATTAGTGCACGTCTAATCCCTTCAATGAGTGATACATGCTTTAGTCATGTTGGCAGAGTTCTTCTTCCTTCGTTATGTACCATGGATTTCAGATAAAAGCACAATGGACCTTCCAAATGAAAGCTTCCCAATAACATTATCTCTCTAAAGTAACCCTCTATATTGTTGGATAATTGATATGGCAGTACAAGCATCAAATGAAAAACCGAGGGCTAAAAGAGGTCTACTAATTTTATTTATTTTTAACTAAAAAAATATAAGTATATTATAAATTCGTGATCACAACTAACTCCAAGAAACAACCATTTGATAATTGAGGAATTAATAATATGCATAATTTTGAACTTCAGTCATAGAACTTCTCTAATATTCTAGGTGATTAAATTCTGTTTACTATTTATAGCCCCATGTGACCTTTTAAGTGACCATCATTTGAGGCTAGATACTCAAGATTCACTCTTCTTACCTCTTACAATAAATTAGCAACTTAACGTGTCCCATGTATATTTATATATTCCTTTGTTGGGTTGTGAAAGTGAAATCTCTTAGTATCCCCTTTTTGGCAACAGTTTCTACTTAATCATGGATGGTATGGAGGAAAAGTTATGCACATTTCACATAAATCGAACGGAAAAACAACATAATGTTTTATTAAAAATTTGTGAATTTGGAGCATATACGCAATGTACTTTACCAGATGCAAGATATTATTTCTAGAACTCTGCATCGCATGGCTCATTTGCAATGCTATGAAAATTCAACCAACTTTCCTCTAAAAGTTGCTACTCTGATCATAGTTTATATAACGTATAAAATGAAAAATAGGTTCATTGTGGAAAGAGCGTAAAGCAACCCTGGAAATAGTGCTTCTAAAGAATGCATGATTAATTAGTTTATTTAAAATAAGCTAACTACAAGAGTGGAGGAGCTTAATCCACTGGCATAGCACAGAATAGTATTCGTTGACATCGTGCTTAGATAGGCCATGAAATGTGCTTAAACAGACAAAAGTTGAAAAAGTCTAAACCCTTTTGGCTTCATCAACCTTTTTATAATATTTCTTTCCCCCCATCAAGGCACCGACACCACGCGGAGCCGCTGCTATTGCCATTGCCAAGTAGTTTTTGGCTTCCTTGTTTGTTTTTTGTAAGTTACTCTGGCTCCCCACCAGTATTGTATCAACAATGATATCATTATTGATAAAAAGCATGATTATAAAATATCTTAATATGCACAAAGCCATAATGAATCGCAACCCAATACCCGTACACGTGGCCCACAATCACATACTTACATGATCAGTTGGTGGGCCAGATCCCAGTTGGGTCCTCACCAATCAGCCCAAAGCAACTCAACTTTTTAAGCGTTGCAGCAAATTATAATTATTGGTTATCATCATTGTGTATGTATGCTTAGCAAACAGTATAATGCATGTGATAACTAGATCTAGCTGAATGTTTATACATTATTCGTTCAGTACCATATAATTTGATGAAAGGTAAGACAGGGACCGTAAATGGGGTCATTCAACAGATCTGACGGCTATTATTGAAACAAGTGTTGGGGGTGGAGTGGGACGTCTAAAATCACCGCCAATTTGATTTCTCTCGTTTTCCCTTCCCCCCCCCCCCCCCCGGGCCCTTTTTACTTCTCCCAGAGGATAGTAAGGCAAAACATAAAAGGACATGACAAAATAAGGTAATGCTAATTTCCATGGAAATTGCTATCCAAGGAACTATTCCCACCATGAGCAATATAGATAAGCCAAATAATGAGACCTTAGTGTTCCTTTATTGTATCTGTTCACCGCACCAGCTTCTCTAAGTGATCTGATTCATGATGTGAGGTGAGGATCACAGACAAAAGAGAGAAGGGGAAATGGCCAAATGCCAAGAGAGCATTGGCATTTGGTCCATTCACTGCAGCAGAAAATGGTTAGACAAGAAAGATAGCCAAAGCTTTGCTCCCCATCACTTATTCATTTGCGCAGTCACATCCCACTTTGATGTTGAGTTTGCCTTAACCATTCTGCGTCATGCCATAATGAATAGCAACAAGGCAGGGAGATAGATTTTTCACATTTTTTATATTATGATAGAGAGAACCCGGGTGGTGGTGACACAAGCCATCAAATTATTGGTCATATATCTTTTAAACAAAAGGAAATAATTCAAAGTGCAGGTGATAAAATCAATCCATGTATGATATATCTTAAAAACCAAAAGGCTTGTTTATGAGACCATTGAGCAATGGAAACAACCCGTACGCTCCTCGCAAGGATCTCACATACCATAAGGACCCTTACCTCAAAATTCCAAAAGGGATCCGCCAAGCATGTAAAATGAAAACCCCACGGGAAGAAAGGCAACGCGGTGTACTTGAATAACATTTCAAAGATAATTAATGGGCCTTCACAATCAGCTGATAATTCTATATTCAGAAAGGGAAATGCCGAGACACAACCCCACCAAGTATAATTGTATATGGTCCATGCAAATTCTTAATTCTGGCATTTATTAAGCATCTCACAATTGTTAACAATAACAATAAATTCAATAGTCGGGCGCTACAGCAACACATCTGAAAAATCAAACATTGAGATAGGGAGACACATACGCTTATACCAGGATGGGGATTGGATATTCGGCACCTACAGCTTAAACTAACTATCATCTGAATCAAAATACACAGACTACCCCTCTTGCTTCTCTACTGGTACGGTGGAAAAGTTAACAGAATGTCACCTCTCCAAACCTTCTATTCTGACCCCTTCTGAATCTGCTTCTTAATAGGACATGAATATTGCTTACTCTCAGAGCAGCTTCAGAAATCTCTATCCCATTCCCCCTCTTCTTCTGGCAGTTTTCCTTTACGATAAAATGAATATAAAAGGAAAAAGGACATAGATTTCAAGTACAGTGATACAACAACATTGGATGGTCCAATACCTGCAGGATTTCATCTTCTGCATCATTCCCTGCCCACCCTCCCCTAATTTTTCTATCCACCTCACAAACCGGGGCTCCTCTTCCATAGACAATAATGCAGAAAGAGAAATGTCTTCTATCCATGGCCTGCCACCACAGTAGCCCTGGCCAAGAACAGCAATTGTTAGCTCAACTTTGTTTGACATGGATAACAGAAATCTTCTGGCAGGTTTATTTAAAAATCTCCTGCTCTACAATTTCACTCAGCAGCCACCAAGGATGGAAAATGCTGATAGGTTCTTGAATTTAAAAAACTAACGAAGAATGGTAACAACTTTTGGAGCATCATTCCGTGGCCTGTCAAGAGACCGATACATGTATAATATCCCAATATCATCAGCTTTGTCCTCTTCGCTATTGATGACTTCCAACACCAGATGGGGCAATGTTCTTGCAACTTCTTGGCACGCATGGCGTGTCAATTTACACGATGACATCCACAGAAATCTCATGTTGTAAAAATGATGCAAACCAGAATGTAAAGCTCCGTCCCCAAATGGACTGTCCCTGATTTCAAGCTTTTGCAGATTAGGGCACCCTTCTAGCACATATTTGAGGCCCAGGTCTGTGTCCCCAGCAAAGGCAACTGACAGTGTCCTAATCATTTTCCCATACATCCCAATGTAATGAAAAGCTTGATCAGTCAATAAACCAGATACAGCAAGTCGAGTGAGCTTCTTGCAATTCATAACAATAGCACCAAAGCCTTCATCCATGGGTTCTTGAGTCTCAGGGTCTGCCCGATATTGCCCAATTATACAGAGACGAAACACGACAAGATCCGGGCAGTTCTTTGACATAGCTACCACAGCTGCATTTGTCATTCTTTGGCAGAAAAACAAGATCGATTGCAATTTCCTACAACCTTGAGAAATTGCTTCAAAGCCTACCTCAGAAACTGGACCTTCTGCCTCTTCCCTTGTATTAACAGGGAAAACCCGAAGCTCGCGTAAATCTTTGCAAGTTGCAGCCACTGCTTGAAGACCTTCATCACAGATTGAATCAAGGACCTACAAAATGAGAGCAAAAGTAAGCTTTAAATACCAACTTATTGAAGAAGGTACTCCAAATGGCACAGACATGCAAGACAACACATACCCATAATGTCTGGAGTTTATGACAGTGCAATATGACTGATTTGAGTTGATCAGGACCAATATCAGCATAGCTGAAATTCAAAGAAGTGAGATTGGTGCAGACCGGATAGATGGCAGGCAGGTAATCTGCCCAAATCTCCCTGAATCCAGATAAACAAACTAGGGATTTGCAAGCCATGAACGCAGAGGCATAGTCCGGTTCCTGATCACCAAGAGTCGCAGCCTCCGATGCACAGAACGAGCCCGTCCCAAGATGTGTGAGCTGCGGGGCTCGATGCATCAGGCGATACAGCTGAGCAATGGTAACATGACGATTCAACCTAAGCTTCTTCAAGAAAGGCGACCTAACCACCAGCCTCTCCAATGCCTCGAAATTAACCGGGCACTCAACGCACTCGAACACAAGAGACTCCAGATGGGTCTGACCCTCCGGAAAACACGATATCCAATCCACTTCCTCATCATCATCAGCAACCTCAACCACAGATTCCACAAGATCAAGCACCCTCAGCAATCTAGCAACAAAAACACAAGGGAATGAAACACCTTAACACACCCATCTTTCTTTCCAACACCAAATACATCCAATACCATACATTACACTAGACAGTCAAATCAACAAACACTTACAGCGCATAAGTATTACACAACAATGCCATAAAAATATGAAAAATTTCCTCGTCAAACCACAAACCCATCAATCAATCAATTAAGCTAAAAAACAACGAGTACCTGCAATTGTTTGCAACAGCAGCAAGTCCAGTGATCCCGAACCCTTCGCAGCACACCAGGACGAGTTCCCTGAAGGAAGGGAAGGAATAGGCGAGGAGGGCGAGGTCGTCGTCGGTGACGGACATGCGCTTGAGGTGGAGCTTCTCGAGCCAAGGGTAGGCGGCGGCGAGGGCGGAGCGCCAGGGGTAGAAGTGGGCACCCCAGTTGAGAGGCATCAGATCGAAGTCGGCGAAGCGGGGCTTGCCCTTCACGGTGACGGAGCGGACGTGGCGGAAGCGGGAGGTGGCGCGGCGGGGGGAGACGGCGTAGCAGTTGCCGATGAAGAGGTCGGATCGGGTGAGGGCCTCGGCGCGGTTCCATGACCTGCAAACGAGGGAGGCAGCGTTGCGGTCGCGGCGCGACGTCAGGAAGCGGAGCACGTTCTCCAGGACTATCTCAAGGACCCGGTCGGGCGGCGGAGAGTGGAGCTCCAACATAGGACCCGGACCCGCTGACCCGGTGGTGGTGGTGCAGTTGGGGAGATCCCGGAGGGAGGATCCGGGGTGGGAGTGTGTCATGGTGTGCTGTGGCTGATCAAAAGCAAAAAGGTGGAATCTTGGGATGGTTCATGTGATTGTTTTGGGGGGGGGTTGTTAGTGGGAGAGAGGGTGTGATCAATTTGTGGGGTTTGGTATTGAGGGGAAGATGGGGGGTGGTGGTGGGTTACCAGTTTAATTGGGGAGGAGCTTGTGAGTGTGAGTGTGAGTGTGAGTGAGAGTGGACAGAGTCTGCTGTGCTGTGCTGTGCTGTCTGTGTCTTCTCAGCTCAGCATTGGGATTCTCCATCCCATCCTCTCTCCTTCTTTCTTCATTTCACTCTCTCTCTCTCTCTCTCTCTTTCATCAACAAATATCAACTCTCCTTCATTATTTTTGGCCATCTTCTCCATTCCCTTTTCTCTAGCTTTTCTGCCTTTTTCTTTCTTTTCTATCTTTTTTTATCTTTTATTTTAGTAATTTATCATTTCTTTTGATATATTAACAATAATAAAATTTGAATTTAGTACATCGTATAAATTATCAAATCTCTAGACACTAGACTACTCTTAATATCTTATTTACCATCTTTCAATTTTTCATTCTGCTGTAATTTATGGAAGATCCCTTTTCATTTGGAGCTATTTATTCTTAGCTTCTTCTTTTTTCTCAAACTTTTTGAGGCCAGAATTATTGTGTGTTTGGATTAGTTTCTTTTAAAAAAAATATTTTTTAATTGTTTAAAACAGCTTTTACAAAGAGTAATTATTTATCAAATTTAATCTGTTACTATTGATATCACAGTATGTCTTTATAATGCATAGACAGTATGTCTTCATATTGATCTTTATACCATAAAAAACGAGTAATTGAGTATCACAGTATATCTTTAAACTAGCAGCATTACAATGTATTTTTCTTTTTAGCGCAGTCCTTTTCATCATTTCTACAAGCATTATATTAATTTTCTCACAATAGAAAATCAACTAGTACTCATACTCTCCTGAAAAAAGGTATTGCCATTGCATTAAGAGGACTAGTTTCTGCTAACCTTGGTTTTTTCTTCACTTTGTGGTGTTTTTTATTTCCTTTTTGTGATGTTTTGATCACTTTCCTTTGAGCTTGTTACCTCGTGAATGGATGTGAAATAATTTAACTTTGAACATTTCATATTACAATAGATTTAAAATTTTAATTTTAATTTTGTTATATCAGTATGATATTTTACATTTATAACATAGCAAGACCTTTAGGATTCACTTAGACAAGAGATATGATATACTCTTGGCAAAAATTTTGTGTTAATTTGGGTAAAGATTATATCTATATTTTTTCTTGGTAAATCTATTGTTTTTATTATAATTGTAAGTGTTGTTGGACTTTAATTTGAATGAATTTAATTAATGGTAAAAAAAAGTTACCATTGTGTGAAGGATACAATATCATAATTATTTTTCATGAACTAATGAAAGCAGGGGAAAAAAAAAATAAGTGCGGAATCTTGATTAATGTACAAGAATGAATAAAAATTACTATTTTCAATTTTTTCAATGAATTCGTTAATAAAATCCCCTAAAAAAGCGTGCCGAGTGCACAAATTTATGCTTTAAATGTAATTATTAAAATGTTTGATGAGAACTAATTGGGAGCTTGGGAGGGATAAGACTCACAAACATGGTCTTTTCCTCAAGTACATCATTGGACCTTATTTGTCGAGTGAGTATATAACCTGCAAAACAGCACAAGTTATGCAATTGCAGAGAGTCCCTCACAAAATTTGGGTGCATTTGGGTAAGTCTTTTTTCTGTTAAAAAAATTAATTTTTCACTTAAAAAAATCATTTTTGAAAATATTTAGATAAATTTGTAAAAAAATCTATTTTTAATTTTTTAATAAAAGTTAAAAAGAGAAATTTCTCAAAAAAAAATTATTTTCAATTTTTAATTATATAAAAAATTTTAATTTTATAATTATTTTTTTCAAAAGTTAAAACAAACTCACCAAATTATCTCTATGGCTCTACTATGGATTCTATAGCCTCTGACTATCTTCTTTACCGCATACATTTTCATCATATTTGTTGAATGACCCTACTCTTTCCCTCACTCTCTCCTCTTTTCTTTTCTTTTTTTTTTTTTTTTTTTTGGGTAAACACGAAACTCTTTTCTAAGTATACTTATCGATAGTCCACTTAGAGATGGCAATGGTTTGGCATCAATACATACTTACATATGTCAATTATATTAAATATTAATGACAGAACCCCAGGATCTGACATGTAAGAAGTAAGATGCTCTAATGGGATGAAGACACAGCCTGTGGACAGCACATGCGGAGTGTGAAAACTGCTAAAACCACGTCTGTAGGAAAAGCTAGCATGGTCTAGATTCATCCAACCAATCACTGTTGGCCTATTGCTGATAATTCAACCGTGGAGGGCAATGGAAACTACTGCTAAAGCAAATATTTCGTTATCATGTCTACGGAATTTCTTAGCATCTGCAGTTTTCTTATGGGTCCATCTTTCTGTGTCTTTATATGCCTGCCATGTGTATAAAAGATAGAGTTTGTAGGATCAGAATGGCGCTTTCTCATTTTGTAATTTCATATGCATCTATCTGGACGACACATCATATAAAGAAATCAAATTCATATCAGCATCAAAGCTTAGAGGGGATGTAAGAAGGGGAATGAGAGTTTTAGCAAATTGTTTTTCGTGACAGCTATTTTGACATATTGCCATATATGTGTTTGGATTTCCTAGCAAGGTAAAGCAACTGCATGCAAATGTCATAATGCTCGAGTACTTTCCCATCATTCTCAATCCAAGCTACTTTGCCTTGCCATTGAAATTTTATGGAGTTGCTTATAAATTATAACTAAGCAAGCGAAAATCTTAATTAATATAAACCATGTCAATTGCTCATTTTAATTTATTAATAAACGTGTTGATTCCAATAAAATAAAGTATCTGAGATCATTATCATAATAAATCTCTACCTTTTCCCTCTGCCAACCTGCCAATGCTTCCGATATCTCAAAATGCTGAATTTATTTCCTCCATGAGCTAAAAATGCGCAGTTCAGCTGGTGAAATCTTAGACACAGATAAAAAATGAATTTTTGCTAAGTTATAATCAAGCTAGTCGTGTCTGTTAATCGTGGTTTAAGTGTGACTTTGTTCAAGTTGTAATAACTAACAGATGATAACACCCTTTGAGATAAACAAGAAGGCCATATTTTCCAATTTTACTAACAGAAATACAATTTAAAGAGGTACAGAAAAAGACATATTCCCAATTCACATAGTGCATGATGACTATCCTTTCAGATGCTAATTTGAGAAGGTTTTTTTTCTTCATAATTCGTCAAAGATAGTATCATGCCTGACTTCTTCAATTCAAGGGGAAATGAAAACGAAACATAAAGGAAAGGGGTTGTTGGGACAAAGAAAAAGATTTGAGATTCCTTCATTGCACTTTTATCACTTTGCGAATCTTTCAGGCTTCAAAGGTGTCATCCCATCTTCAATCAACCAACCTTCTTTTAGATTGGAGGGAAAAAAGGGGGGAAAATAAAGAAGGGATAAAATATAGGAGAGTACAATTGCATTCTTTCTCTAAATGCACTGACCCACAAATTTCAGGCCCACAAATTCCATCAATCGACCTTATAGGCACACTGCAAAAGCTACATGATGCTTAATTAAGGCTGAAATTATTAGCACAACAATATAACCCTTCTACCAACGAGACTGAAGACAAGGACAAAGCACCGAAAATTAATGCAAAACCCACCGGGCCTGTACAATTCAGATATTTATGACGAAAAAGCCTAAGATGTAAATAATTGATCTGTGTCCTTTCTTGTTTGTTTTATTGTTTGCACTGCTCACCAAAGCCTAGCTGATGTCGTAAATCACTTCACAAAGCAGGATTAGCAAGTCGGTATAGGACTTTGTCGTTGGCTCGGGGGGCTTAAGCCTTACCGTATGGTGAAAAGTAAAAACGATGTGAATGGGGCCATTGCAAGATATTAAACATTTTCTGTGCCACCGAACATATGTTTCTGCCTGGGGATTCTTTCATTGGTTTGTTTACATGGAAAAGACAAAGTGAACTTTAACATATTCTAGACCTTGTCCACATATAAATTTACATATGTAGAAATTGAACATCTGAGCTAGCTTGCCAGATGCCCATTAGTAATTGCATGTTGGTGATGAATTCTCCAAGCCATTGGACATTGGTTACATTAGGCCGGCCTAGTAATCTGGCAACGAGCCTTATGGTTTCATAATTCTCCCCCCCCCCCCCCCCCCAAAAAACCAAAACCCCCACAAACCCCAAAAAACACCAACAACAAACAAATGTTGGACTTGGTTCTTGTTTTTTCTCCCATAAAGATTATAAGATGTTCTCACAACTAGACTAATTGCTGCTCAAGTATCGGCTTAGCTTTAGCAACAAATGCTTTCAAAAAGATTTGAACCCGTAAGTAATGTTACACGTAGAATCGCACCTCATGCTTACGACTTGGTTCACGCTACATGGGGATAAGTTAATACGTGGAGCTTGAATGAGAAACAAGCAGCAATTTAAGCCAGTCTTCGGGCGTAGCCTTGTTTTTCATGCAACGCTAGCAAGCTGTGGGAACTACGTGAACACTGCAATGGCGAAGCGAAAGGATGTATGACAGCCCATGTTGCCCACGGATGAAGTAAGCATTGGCATATATGATTTAAAAAGGTACATCTATAATAATATATTATATCTACCTTAATTTGTCTACTGCTTGTTAGAAAATCTAACTCCTAATCGAAAGGCCTGCGTGGCTGCGTTATATTATTTAGAGGTGTTTTGTGTTTTACGATAAGATTCGGCTTGCTTGAACTGATATTAATAATTCATTCTAAAAATTAGAATGATATTAATGTAGTTAACCGTATGATGCACGAAAAGGTTAAACAATTTAGATGTGAAATATAATAATATTAAAAATATATTAGATGATAAAAAATATATATGATACCATAGATAGCCATTAAATATTCTATTGTCCAATTTGCAAGAAAATCATTATCGTTCACCCATGTAATGGGCATGTTTGGTATACCCATTCAAGGTATTATTATTAATATCAATATTAATAAAAAAAATATCAGTGATTAATTTCTATTGTGATGCAAGAATCCTTACCTTTGATAAGATTTTTAATATGAAATCGTAGCATAAGTTATAAATGCCTCATAAAATTCTTCAATCCTAGTTTTTATTTAAAAAAAAAAAATCAAAAACTAAACAATGTTGTATATTAAAGTTTTGCTCTAACAAACGTAATTGTGAGAAGTAGATTTGCAATCACACTATTGTAAGATTAAAAAATTAATTATTTATATTTATTATTAAATTTAAAATTCATTTAATAAGTATTTAACATGAATAATATGAAGTTTTCATTTAAATTTATTAAACATAAATATTTAACAATTATCTATCTGTATAATATACATGTTTACTATTATCTGGGCAAAGTATATATATTACCCGTTTAAGGTACCGATGCATTATGAGATGACAATATTAATTAGTTGCTAATATTTTAGTTATACTTCAAAATTCAAATTCAAGTTCTTTCTATCATATGCTATATGTACGTTCACTTTCGTAGGCGCATCATTTATACACTATAAAGAATGCATTGTTTAAAAAGATCGGGAGTCAGAAGCTATGATATATCAACCAACAACAATTGATAAAATTGAATATTTTTCATATATGCATGGATTAAAAGAATTATTTTGAATTATAATTATTGTAAATATTAATTTGATTGAGTTATTAGAAGATAAGCATTAGAAGTTTCTATGTAAAACAAAATAAATAATAAATACAAAATTGTAAAATACTATTTCATTATTAATTATTGAGATATTATTTCAATAAAAAGTATTATAAAAGGAAATAAACGTAACCATGAATTCAATAAATAACTCCAATATTTAATTTTAACATATCACCAGTAAATTTGCTCTTCATGTGGTTGTCTTCATTGAAATAAATGTCAATATTAGTAGTGATTTAATAGTGATAAATTTTTTATTTGTTAAAAATTAAATAAAGCATTTTGAACTGAAATATTGACGATAAAAAAATAAAGGAGCAACACCTGAATTTTAAATCTTTTGAAACACTTTCGTAAACAATTTTTTTTAGTTTTCTAATGATTTAATGACAGCTATTAAGAATTAAAAAGGTAAATATTTACGTTTTAAAAAATATTAAAAACCTAATAAAAATAAAAGGGAATGGTATTTATATGATATTAAAGACTAATATATTTATATCATAATTAATTACTTAAATATACACATGTAAAATATATATATAAAGTTATTTACATAATAAATATGGCATAAATTTAAAAATTTAAAAATAATAGCAATATTATAAAACGCGTAAGAAGTTAATAAAAAAAACCATTAAAAACATTGACTCTATACATTCCTTTTATCCAGTTTTCATTCAAATTATCAATTTGTCTTTACCCGTAATTTATATGAAGTTATATGTATCAAGGATGACAACCAATCATATAAGTTTATATGAAATCATATGCATTAAGAAACAAAACATAAGTCGAACTTCCAAAAAACCAATACAATACCCCCCCTCCGTTTTCTTTTAATAATCCTACTCGTACATTGACATGTGACCATATATAACACAACTAGGTAATACACCATTGGAAGGTATGTACACTTTCACCAGCTCTTATCACACTTTCAATGGTTGTAGTGACTGTAAGCCAAAACACAATCTGCAAACCATTAAAGTTCCTCCTATAGCTTGCACAGTGCATACTTTCACGGATCATAAAGCTTACAGTTCACAACTCCATCATTCAGTTCTGCATAGACTCACCAATTTAGAATACAAGATTAAATCCGCATTGATCTCCAAGCTCCAAATCATCGCTCTCTTCTTATTATATCAACATTCACACCAGATTGCAGTCCATAAACAATAGTCTAGTGTGATTTCCTTTAAGCTTTGCCTGCAAACTGAATTCAGCTTCATTAGTTGCAAGTCCAAAACAGATGACAACATAAGAAATGCTCCCATTAGACCACCACTTTTTTTAGTAACATGGTCTTGTTTCAACTGCAACACCCTTTTGGCCAAACATAGAGTAGAAAATGAAACTAAAGACAACTCAGCATACCTCAACCTTACAACTCAGATTTAAGGATTGGAGCCTCTTTGCAACAGATGAAGCAAAACTCATAGAGTTCCTACTTCTGGTATGAACCACCCACATGTATATAGTGTACTCTACAATTATCTCTTAAATAAGTAGTCCAACTCCAGGAAATATGCCACCAGAGTCCGAGCATCCCAACATTCAGTATAATTTCCCTTGTGGACATACACAAACTTTTTGGTGAATTCAAGCTTTTTGTGAAGAAGTCTAAGTAGAACAATTCTCAGTCCCTAACCATTTATTCAATGCTTCATTCCAAATATTTGCAGAATAAGCTGGCTACAACCTAGTCCATGCAGACATCAGACATGACAGAAACTACCAAGCAAGTATTAACCAAGTACTACATACAGACACTTACATATTTTAATTGTTGTACACAATGTAGAGTAGAACAATTCACAAAATCAATAAAACTCAAAGTGCATAGGAAGCTTAATAGAATTTGTTTGATTGTCTCCCTTGCATATAACAATATTGCTCCCATTACGCTTGAGAGTTGAGAATTAAGTCAAAGTGCTTTGTTTGGGTAATATAAGCAGACTTCACTGCAACCTTGAATAATTGTATGGTATAGGGTAATATATGCCAAGCAAAATAGGGTAACTCATGACCCAATATAAGACTAAAAATTTACTCAAAAATAAAAGATAACAAGCATGATATAAGTTGAGTTGAAAAAAAAAATGGAAGTATAAAGTTAGGAACGCATTGCAAGGAAAAAGAAAATTTTGGCATTCATGAGTAAATTCAGATTCAAAAAATACAAAATTCAAAGTAACAGTCTAACAGACATATAAGCAATATCATAGACCAATGGACATATACAAATCTGAATGCATACCACACATGAGCAAATAAATTTTAAATTTATATCCAAAATCCAATAACAATATGAAGATTGCAAAGTGCTAAAATCTTATATATCCATGCATAGGAAAATGTAATAAGCGTGAAGCATAAGCTATTTGGAAGTAGAAGAGATATTAGCAGTTGCAAATAAAGTTCAAAAAGTAATTAACCATGCACCAACAAATACTTAAATGATCATGCATAACCAACTCTAAATGAATTATAAAGCATTATATTAACCAATAAATATTTAATTGAGAAATAAGAATTAAGGATACACAAACGAAAAATGGTACAAAATATATGGAAAATGCATCGAAAGAATTGAAACTAACAAAGCACAGAGCATAGCAACCTGAGAATGAACATAAGGAATTAACCAAGTGAAAGACAATTCAACTTCATAAAGTAAGGATTAGAGGCAAGGTGTAATGCTAAAATCACAAAGCATAATGTTGGGTATGCATGGCAAGAAATAATAAAAATATAGCAAGCATGAGCAAATTCAGATTCAGAAACTTAGGACAACCAAAACTCATGCACTAAAAGTTGAAGAAAGGTTATATATGCATATGAAACAAAATCCAATAAAAATATTGATGGGTTGAGTCAGACCATCACAGCCAACGTAAAATTTCTTCAAATATTTATGACAGGGATCAGATTTGTCATTTGGAAGATATTTTCGGATAATCTTATGAAACTAAAAAATATTGTGGGTTGACCCTATGACCTTAGAAAATATTGTGCGGTGACTCTGCCATCCAAGAAAAAATTATCAAATAATCTTATAATTGTAGAAAAAACTTTGGGACTTGACCCTTGCAACATTACAAAATCAAGATGTGCTCAAGTTTGGTGACCATAAACAAATATCTTTATTAGATGATTTGCGACTATTTTTTCACATTGTTACTACATATATTCACATGCATGAATCACACATATTGATCATTATTTTAGTTATTCATATCTATTTTTTTAGGCACTCTTTTCTAGCTGGAGCTATTTTCCTTGCAATTTGTGGCGTGTCTCATTTGAAAGTTATCAAATCTCGGGATGACCAAGTTCCAGCAAAGGGTAATTTGGTAGCTGTCTTGCTTTCTCTATTCTGCATTCCAAAGTGCTTTCACTTTGTTGTGGAATGCTTTAGTGGTTGGTAAAAGTCCATTATATTTTTCAATTTGCCTTTATGGCAAATTGGCTCAAGTGTTGCTTTGTAGTGTGATTGGTGTTTCATCTTTTTTTTAAATGTCCTTTGGCTAGAGGGATGATGGTTGGAATCTATCTTTGTTATAATCGGCCTTCTGCTTGTGCTGTACCAGCTGTGGTAGTTGCCGTTAAACCGTGAACAATATGTGCAATGCACTTGTAGAATTTAATATATTTTGCCGTTGTACCTAACCCGTATATATTTTTCAGGTATCCTCTTTCACTTTTTTTAACTTTTTTGGCTACAACCTCCTCTTTCCCCTTACTATATATGGGGATAGCATTTCTTTTGATTTTTATGGTGTTAGCAATTGGTGCCATCCACCATTGGGCATCAAATAAATTTTACCTTAGTTTGATTTTGAATGAAGATTGTATATTTCTGTTATGAGTTTTTGTTGCTAAAATGCTAAGTTTCGATAACCTTATATTTGAATAAATTTAAGCTTATAGTCGTTATCAAAAAAGAATCGTATGAAGCAGAAAAAAGAAATGAGAGGCTCGTAACTTGAGGTTGGGTTTAAGAGTTTAAAAGATGATGTATCTTCAGTTTAGTGAAGTATCTGGAAAACTAATATCCTAAATTGATTTGGTGTCTAATAGCCTGCTATATTCTGATGATGAATTGGAATTACTTTTCTGATATGTGTACCTACTGCCACTTCTTTGCTTTGTTTGAATACTGATAACTCATGTGGTATCCGTTCTCGGCTACTAATATTAATATGTGATTTAGCATGTTTCATTTTATCGATTTTGATGTAGTTAGTTTTATGTGTCTAACTCTTGAATCAAAGGGATGGAGTTTCGTGCATTATATTACTACGGATCTTTGATCAAATAGGAGTTCTCCACGCGTAGGGGTCATCAACAATAGTAAAGAAATATGATGTTCTTCAGTACTTAGTGATCAAGGTGGAAACATGATTCCAAACATTCTCAAATTGCTGTTAATGCCAAACATTCTCAAATCGCTGTTATAATGATTGCTAGCTAGTGTAGTGTTCAGTTTTGATATGTAATGGTAGTTGCTTGTCTAGAACAGCACAATTGGTTTATCTTTTGTACTTTGTTTTACCATTCGACCTTAGTGTTAAAGCCTTTCTCTCTTTTATACCTTTTGTTCTTGAAAGAGTTCAGAGGTGATGAAGAAAAGCCATGACACAGAGAGAACAGAGAGAAAACTGTATTATGTGTTGAATGATATTGATGGCTAGTATTGTTACTGACTTCAGTATTTATACTGATGCTATACTGATACTACACACTTCACAGAGTTGGTTACATAAGCTAACAGACTTTCAACTGCCTAACAGACTCCTAACAGACTTTCAATTGCCTATCAGTTTACATACACTAACATCCCCCCGCAAACTTAGGGGGGAAGAAGCTTCAACTTTGAGTTTGGACTTAAACAATACGAATTGATAAGAAGGGATGGCCTTTGTGAGTATGTCTGCAGTTTGTTCATTACCAGGGATATGGTTTACAAAAATTTGTTTGCTAAGAGCCTTTTCACGGACAAAGTGTAAGTCAAGTTCAAAGTGCTTGGACCTTTGATGAAGAATGGGATTGGCAGTGAGCAGGACAGTACTTAGGTTGTCACAGTAGATGGAGGGAGTGAGTGTAGGAGGCAGCTGTAGTTCGGTCAAAAGAGACTTGAGCCAAACAAGTTCTGTGACAGTTGAGGCTAAGCTTCGATATTCGGCCTCTGTGCTTGATCTAGACACCACAGGCTGCTTTTTCGAAAACCAAGTGACTAGATTGTCACCAAAGAAGACACATGCTCTCAAAGTTGATCTTCTATCATCAGGGTCACTGCTCCAATCAGCATCACAGAAGGCATGGAGATTGAAGGAAGAGCATGGTTTGAGATGAAGTCCAAGGTGAATGGTCCCTTTGAGGTACCTGAGAATCCTTTTTACTGCTTGCCAATTGAAGGGGTTAGTGTATGAATTGGCAGACTTTGTTGACCAAGAATGCAATCTCAGGCCCGGTTATGGTTGTGTATTGAAGTGCACCAACAATGGATCGATACAGTGAAGGATTGTCAAACGACTCACTTCCAAACTTGGTGAGTTTGAGCCCACTGGTCATGGGAGTGGCAGAAGGCTTGTAGTCACTCATTGAGGCCTTGGCTAGCAAGTCTGGGATATATTTGGGTTGTGACAATAAAAGTCCCTTTTCAGCAGTGGGTTTTACTTCAATTCCTAACAAGTAGTGTAAAGGGCCAAGATCCTTCAGAGAAAAGGTGTTGTGGAGATCTTGGATCAGTTGAGAGATAACATGTCGAGTGCTTCCAGTGATGATTACATCATCAACATAGACCAACACATAGAGAGTGTGGTGATTTGTAACCTTAATGAACAAGGAATAGTCACATTTGGCTGATTTGAACCCCAAGGTAAGTAATGCAGATTGCAGCTTCCTAAACCAAGCTCTAAGTGCCTACTTCAACCCGTAAAGAGCTTTATTGAGTCTGCAAACAAGCTGAGGACCTCCAACATAGAACCCTTCAAGTTGAGTCATGAATACTGTTTCAGTTAAGTCGCCATTTAAAAAAGCATTATTGAAGTCAATTTGGTGAATGGGCCAGCCTTGAGAGTGCAATGCTGAGAATAACTCTAATGGTGGTTGGTTTGACAACAGGACTGAAGGTGTCATGGAAATCAAAACCTTCCTGCTGGTGAAAGCCTTTGGCCACTAAGCGGGCTTTATATTTACTGATTGAGCCATCTGGGTTGTATTTGACCCTAAACACCCATTTACATCCTATGGTAGTCCGATTTGGTGGAAGAGGCATAAGTGACCAGGTATTGTTTTTGATAAGAGCTGAGTATTCCTCTTGCATGGCCTGTAACCAATGGGAAGCAGAAAGAGCTTGCTTGGCAGAGGAGGGCACTAATGAGGCAGTAAACACTTTGGGCTTGAAAATTCCATCCTTGGCCCTGTAACCATTGGGTGGACAGGATGCTGGGGGCGTTTTGTACCTTTTGCATGTGTAGCCAAGGGCACTACAAGAGGCACAGAGGCTGCAGAACCGATAGCAGCACTAGCAGGGTCAGTAGTTGCAGGAACAGACTGGGCAACAGCAAGAATACTCGGAGAAGAAACAGCAGTGTTCCTATCAATGGTAGTAGAAACAGCAATAGGCAAATATGTAGATATAGGAGAATGAGTATGAGCAGGTATGGCATTCTGAGTATGAGCACCAATATTGTTGATCAGTGGAATGCAAGGAAATTTGTCACATTGATGTAAGGTAGGAGTAGTGTGGGAGCTAATAATTAAATGAGTGGGATATGGAAAAGAATGCTTATAAAAAATGACATGCTTGGAAATGTAAACTTTACCAGAGGAGCTCAAGCATTTATAACCTTTGTGTTGTGTTGAGTAACCAAGGAAGAGGCATAGTTCTGACCTAAAATCAAGTTTGTGAGAGTTACAAGGCCTTAAATGGGGATAACAAGCACAGCCGAAGCACCTAAGGAGGGAGTAATCTGGTTGCTGGTTGTGAAGCTTTTGGTGAGGGGATAGCCAATTCAATGTAGGAGTTGGCAGTAGATTAATTAAGTAGGTAGCAATGAGGAAAGCTTCACCCCAAAAGGAAGTGGGTAAGTGAGCATTAGCAAGTAAAGTGAGACCAGTTTCTGTTATGTGGCGATATTTCCTTTCAGGTTTTCCATTTTGTTCATGTGTATAAGGACAAGAAAGTCTATGTAAAATGCCATGTGACTTTAGGAAATTGCCAAAACTGAGATATTCCTTGGCGTTGTCTGTTTGTATTACTTTTATTTTGGTGCCGAATTGTAATTCAACTAGATTTTTGAAGGTAAGAAAGGTGGAAAATGCTTGAGACTTCTGATTAAGTAAATAAATCCAAGTGTAATTGGAGTAAGCATCCACAAAGCAAATATAATACCTAGCCCCTGATGATGAGGGGACTGGTGCAGGGCCCCAGATATTTGAGTAAATGAGTTGCAAAGGCTTTGTATACATTGAAGTAGAGGGAGCAAAGGGGAGTTGATGAGACTTGCCATGACAACAAGATGTACAAATAGTAGCAGATTTATTTGCATTGAATGGAATTGTACACAAATTCAATACATGATGAACTATCTTATTTGACGGATGACCTAGTCTACAATGCCATAGGGCCACAGTATCAACAACAGATCTTTTGTTTACAGTAAATGCAGTAGATGTGGTGTAATGTGGAATGAAACTACTAGTGTTTGTACAAGTGGAACTTGAGTGCAAATCTGGAAAAACATAAAGTCCATCTCTAATTGTCCCTTGGAGAAAACTCTCCTTGGTAACCTGAGATTTCACACAACAAGTATTAGCAATGAATTCAAAGAACACATTGTGATCTTTGCAGAATTGTGAGACACTTAGCAAATTTTTGGTTAAACCAGGGACATGGAACAGATTTTTCAAGGCAAATGTAGTATTGAATGACTTCGAAGATAAATTAGAGTGCCCTACATGCATGATACTCATACCTAATCCATTGCCGATTTGCATTCTGTCACCACCATCATATGTTGATTTTGAGCTAAAGTTGGATGGATTTGGAGTGAGGTGGTGAGAAGCACCTAAGTCAGGGTACCAAAAAGGATCGTACACAGTGGAAGGAGAGGCAACAATGGCCTGAGACATGTCAAAGTGCTGAGAAACAGGTGTAACAAGGTAGGCCTGAGGACCAGGAGCAGCAGAATGGTGTGATCCAGGACCATTAGAAGTAGGAGGTCATTGAAAATGAGGATTGAACCTATGATAACAGTCCCAAGCTAGGTGACCAAATTTACCACAAACTTGACATTGTGGCTTGTTGTTTGGAGGAAATCTGCCTCCTCCACAGCCAGATCGGCCTCTGCCTCGAGAGCCACCTCTGCCGCGAAAACCACCACGATTCTGAGGGTTCACATGCTGCTGGTGTTGCGCAACATTAGCTTGTATAGGACTTGAGATCTGAGAGGAGGAGAAACTGGAACTTCCATGGATCGAAAAAAGAGCTCTTGATACCATGAAAGAGTTCAGAGGTGATGAAGAAAAGCCACGACACAGAGAGAATAGAGAGAAAACTGTATTATGTGTTGAATGATATTGATGGTTATTATTGTTACTGACTTCAGTATTTATACTGATGCTATACTGATACTACACACTTCACAGAGTTGGTTACATAAGCTAACAGACTTCCAACTGCCTAATAGACTCCTAACAGACTTTCAACTGCCTATCAGTTTACAGGTGGTGGCGCATCCATTGAAGATGCAGGAGAAACTAGAACTTCCATGGATCGAAAAAAGAGCTCTTGACACCATGAAAGAGTTTAGAGGTGATGAAGAAAAGCCATGACACAGGGAGAACAGAGAGAAAACTGTATTATGTGTTGAATGATATTGATGGCTAGTATTATTCGACTTGATTATTTATCGATGCTATACGATACTACACACTTCAGAGTTGGTTACATAAGCTATGGACTTCCAACTGCCTAATAGACTCCTAACAGACTTTCAACTGCCTATCAGTTTACAGGTGGTGGCGCATCCATTGAAGATGCAGGAGAAACTAGAACTTCCATGGATCGAAAAAAGAGCTCTTGACACCATGAAAGAGTTTAGAGGTGATGAAGAAAAGCCATGACACAGGGAGAACAGAGAGAAAACTGTATTATGTGTTGAATGATATTGATGGCTAGTATTGTTACTGACTTCAGTATTTATACTGATGCTATACTGATACTACACACTTCACAGAGTTGGTTACATAAGCTAACAGACTTCCAACTGCCTAACAGACTCCTAACAGACTTTCAACTGCCTATCAGTTTACATACACTAACAGTTCTTTAGTGGAAAGTTTTGATTGCTTTTATATTGAAAGATTCTCCATGTAAGCTACTTTAAAATGTACCATTATTTTGTTAAAAAATGTGAGTTTTCAGTTTATTTGTATAACACTTAATGTAACACAATAAGTATTCTTGTTGCTCCTTAACACTTTTTCAAATCATGGTGGCAAAAAATTATAAGTTTGTCCACATCCCAGAGGTATAGTAACAAAAGAATGCACAATAGGAAAATTTGCAATTGATGCAAGGATATGTTAATGGTTATGTATCTGACTTAAAGACTTGATTTATGTATTATTTTACTATTTGATATGTACAGACATGTTAGTGGTTATCTTATTGGTACCATTAAACAAATTGTTTGCACATATTTGCTCCTTAAAGCAAATTTAGTCAGAATTCTAATACTTTCGAAATTACCAAAACCTAAAAAGTTATTGACATTTTTATTTAGTTACTAATATTGTAAACTAAAGTTACCAATATTTGTTACAAAGTTACCAACCAAGTGCATAACAATTGGAAGTAACATAGTCATTATAGCATTAATTCTATCTTATATTTAGGTTTACTTGATCAAGTTTTAGTGCAAAAGTGTTATCTTAACTTGCTCCCTAACACAAATTTATTTAAAGATCCTAATAATTTCAAAATTTTCGAAACCAAAAATGTTAACATCATCCTATTAAAATTACCAAATTTTGAACTAGAAACAACATTTTTGATAAAGTTACTAACGAAGTGCATCACAATTAGATATAACATAACTATTATAGCACTAATTCCATCTTGTATTTAAGTTCACTTCATCAAATTTTAGTGTAAAACAGCTATCTTAACTTATTCCTTAATATAAATTAATTTAAAGATACTAATAATTTCAAAATTTTCAAAACCAGAAAAGTTATTAACATGCTATTAAAGTTATCAACATCTTGAACTAAAATTACCAATATTTTTAAGAAAGTTATTAATAGATATTTCATAATTAGATGTGATATAGTCATTGTAACACTAATTTTATCTTGTATTTATATTCACTTGATCAAGTTTTAGTATAAAAGAGTTATCTTAACTTCTTTTCTAAATAAAAGAGTTATCTTAACTTCTTTTCTAACACAAATTTATTTAAAGATCCAAATAATTTCAAAATTTTTAAAACTAGAAAAGTTACCAACATCCTAATAAAGTTACCAATATTTTAAACTAGAGTCACGAATATTTTTGAGAAAGTTGCCAATAGAGTACATCACAATTAGATATGACATAGTTATTGTCATACTAATTCTATCTTATATTTAGATTCATTTGGTCAAGTTTTAGTATAAAAGAATTGTCTTAATTTATTCACTAACGCAAATATATTTAAAGATCCTAATGAATTCAAAATCTTCAAAACAAAAAAAACTATCAACATCCTATTAAAGTTATCAATATTTTAAAGAGTTTAATTAGAGTGCATTGACAGTATAAAATTTTTTTACATTGTCATCCAATCAAAACATTCCATTTGCATGACTATTCAAATAATGGGTGGTTATGTCAAAGACTTTTGCTGATATGGTAATATATGATTAGATGTCTATATAAAATTTTTTTACATTGATAGTGTATTCAAATTAAATCCTATTTTAAACTAGAATTACCAATATTTTTGAAAAAGTCATAGTGCAAACCATGGTTTAAAAAATAGAATTTAATTTAAATGTACTAATAGTATAAAATAATTTTATATTATCGGTCAATAAAAATGTTAGAAAATACCAACTGATACAAATAATTATCCATTACAATGAAAGATCTATCATAATTTCTTATTTTTTAATATTTTTATTGACTGATAATATAAAATTATTTTATACTACCAATACATCTCAATTAAACCCTAAAAAATAAGGAGAAAAAAAAAAACGGAGTTGGCGGTGAACATGGCGTGGCGGCGTAAGCTATGCTGGCCCTAACCATGTTACAAATTTTCGCCAATCATTATTACATCGGGTCTATTTCCTGGTGACAGGCCTTACTCTGTGTTACAAATTTGGGAAACAAATATATGGTGATCCAAGGAGCGATGGGCTCTAGTGGGCTTTACATAAGTTAATCTTTGCATAATTTTCGGCCTATATGGGTACTTTGTTGCCCCTTCTCTTCGTGTGTAAAACATCTGACCCAAACTCAGACCCCGAAAGAAAGAAAGAAAGACAAAAATGAAAACCAAACGGTCAGATCAAAAACAACCAACGGCCAGATCTAGAAAGAGAGCATTGATGAACGCGGAAACGATACAAATCATTTGACGGTTTTGATGAGACTGACATTTGAATTCGAGTCCCACGTTTCTTCCTGCAGCAATTCCGATCGAAGCACCCTCTTCCCATCTAAGGTCCAGAAGATTCCTTGCGTGGTCCAAGGCCAGAGAAACCGAAAAAAGGAAAAAAGGCAAAGAAAGCCCCAGTTTTGGTGTTAAGAATCAGCATCTGCAGCTTATACATATCCCCCGATCCCAAAGCTATAGAGAAGAAGATGAGTACTGATCAAACCACAAACACCAAACCATCACAACAACAACCACAACCACAACCACCCGAAGACTCTCACTCACCCGATTACGCTCCATATCCTAAACTCGACCCCAACGATGTTGCCCCACCTCCCCCGCCACCGCCACCGCAACATCAACATGAACCTCAACCCCATCAAAATTTGACTTCTCAGCAACCCCAACCCCTAAATAGCCCCAGCGGCGCAGCCGAATCTCGCGCCCCGATTTCAGGCGATGCTGCCACCACCATGCCCCACGAGTCCAATCCCTACGTCTCTCCTGCACCGGTTCCTGCCGCCACATCAAAGAGTCAGTTTTTTTTTTTTTTTTTTTTGGGTTCTGCTTCATCTGGTTTTATCTACTACTGAACTGTGAGCTCAAATTTATGTTCTTTGTTGCGTAGATACTTTAGATTCTGTGAAGGATGTTCTTGGGAGATGGGGGAAGAAAGCCGCAGAGGCTACCAAGAAGGCCGAGGATCTAGCTGGCAATATGTGGCAGCACTGTATGTGTTATTTATGATTAAAATCAAAAGAGAATTTATTTTTTTTTTAAAAAAAAAAATCGCCCTGGATCTGTTGAATCATTTCTCAATATTAGTTATTTTATTTATGTATTTTCCTCTGTGGATATGGCATCAGTGGGTCCACAGTAATGGTGATTTTAGTTGCATGCTGGAATCATTGAAGTTTTGTATTAGTGCTTTTGTGATTGCTTTTATTTTCTTGAAGTATTGTTAGTTTTTTGGCGTGCTTGCTTCATGATGAGTTCCAGAAGTGTTACTTTGAAAAGCTTATATGTATGGACATGTTGACTTTCTGTGAAACAGTGAAGACTGGTCCTAGTTTTGCTGATGCTGCTGTGGGGAGGATTGCTCAGGGGACAAAAGTTCTTGCAGAAGGTGGCTATGAGAAGATCTTTAGGCAAACTTTTGAGACGGTTCCAGAGGAGCAGCTCCTGAAAACATATGCATGCTACTTGTCCACCTCAGCTGGACCCGTAATGGGAGTTCTATATTTGTCAACGGCAAAGCTGGCATTTTGTAGTGACAACCCACTTTCTTACCAAGTGGGTGACCAGACTCAATGGAGCTATTATAAGGTAAGCTGCAAGTTTCTTGCTTGTTTTGTTACAATCCTCTAACTAGATATAGAATATCTTTGATATCTCTGATCTGTCATGCCTTTCACAATTCAGCAAACTGACTTGGTGTCATGATCTATTAATGGCTTCATTCTTATGATTATTTGGAAGCAGTACGCATTTGTTATTATTTTCATAGAATTGAATAGGAAGCAATTTGATTCAAGTGCTGTAATTTTGCATATTTTTAAATAGCATCAAATTTTGGTTAGACATTTTCAATTTACAAATTCTAAGTGGTCAGTCCCCAAGTTCAGCCACAAGCGGCTAACGTGCTTGCTGATATTGTTTGAAAATTAAAATTAATACTCAAAATATGTGCGTGATACATATTTTTATTAATTTGGGGTTGAAGGGATGAAGAGAGTGGAAATTAAGTGGGTTACTTTTTCTTTGTGTTTTTGGTTGTTGTTGTTTATTCATGCATACTATATGTTATTCTGCTTCCTGAATTTTGATAGTAATTAGAGAAATGAAATTTGGTAATTTGACTGTTAGTAAGCATAATGCTGCAATTTACATTTAACGAAACCCAATACGAATGTGCTGCCACCGCTTTTCGTTTTTGTTCTCGGCAGTTAATCTCAAACTGTAATGGCCTAGTCACCGGCCATTTGTTGGAGATTTCCTAGAAAATATTTTGTAGGCAATAGCACTGCTCTTTCAATGAACTGTAGGTTGGAAATTGAAAGTGAACATTTTCGTCAGATTGTGATTACAATTATATAGTTCTGTGCTCTGTCTTTGAACTTGTATCAATGATTATGAAGGAGTTCAGTTGCTGCGTGCTTTGTTTGTTATGATGCACTGAGTAGCTTTATGCTGTGTGCTAGCCATGCTTGTGTTCTTTGTAAACAAGAGGAAGCTATAATTTATTTCAGGCTTTAGAAGCTTTACTGATCATGTCAATATGCTCATTCTGACCTGTGTTATTTGAGCAAGGAATGGTAGAATGGCACTGAGGAAATATGCCTACATTGCTGTAATATGTTGAATGTTTTCAGCGCCCATTCACTTAATTAAACAAAACAAACCCAAGCCCACTAAATCATTTTCAATCTCCTGTCGGTAATTTAGTCAGCATTTTTATATTAAACAAAGTGAAGTTTATAATTCTCATCTATTTTTCCCTATAGCTACACGAGTTTAAGGAGATTGATCTCGCACTAATTTTTCTTGCACAATGCAGTAGCAACTCTAGCTAAAGCTAAAGTCTGATTATCTCATTACCCAATATTGTTGTAATTTTAATTTCAAGGAGTTCCAATATTTTAGCTTTTTTAAAAAAAAAAAAAATTATATCAGTTAGTTCCAATTTAGTATTTGAAATATTTAGATGCATGCTTTTCCTTCCCATGCTTTAGGTGGTCATTCCATTACATCAGCTGAGGGCAGTGAATCCATCAACAAGCAAAACCAATCCATCCGAGAAATATATACAGATTATCTCTGTTGACAATCATGAATTTTGGTTTATGGGCTTTGTGCACTATGACAGCGCTGTTAAAAATATTCAAGGAGTGTTGCAGGCCCGCTGATACACATGGGATCGAAGAGCACCATGGATGATGTCTATGTTGATTAGTTATCATTCACTGAAACATGAAATGTTTTAGCTCTGCTGTATGGTAGTCCTCTGGTCTATAGTTTGTGGAGCTGTTGTTTGATTATTATTGAAACTCAGTTAGTGTTGATGGTACATAAGTTGGTGCAAAGTGAGAAGTGCTCAATGTGATGTATTTTACATGTATGACTTCATATACTTTCTCATATTTTAAGTTGATTGATTTGTTTTAAGTTGAATGAATATAGACGGTGGATTTACTTTTCAATCCATTTTACCATTCATTTTTATTTAAAAAGAACCAGCAAGCCCTTTAATCCATATGTCATTGTCATGAAGTTGGGTGAAAATGTTTATCTTAGTACATAGAAAGATTGTGGACATTTTCTAGATTTGTTTGGTGGAGCTCAAGATTGTGTTCAAGTGACCAGATTGGCATGGTGGATCAGAATCAAACAAAAGGGTCCAGGACTACAGGCCCCTAAGCTCCTTTAGTAGGTTTTGGTAGTAATATAGGCCATATGGTGCTGCAGTATATGGGTGCAGAGTTAGGGGAAATCTCTATCTACAGTGATTCAAGATCGTCTATAAGCGTAGGCAATCTCAACCATAAAACCAACCAATGAAGTAAGTGAGGCATACACCACCACCCAAACCCCCCCCCCCCCCCTCTTCTTCTCCTGGCCACGAAAAAAAAGATAATATGAAATAAAAAAAAAGATATCTTGTTAATTCAATTTTAACTTGGTTGAGAGCTCGCAGGTCACGATCTGCTGTTTCAAACGACAAAAACACAAGAAAGTAAGGGGAAAGGAGAAAAAATTGTAATTACAATAAAAGTGATATCAATGATATTAACTAAACATATTTGAAATTTAAAATGAATTATTTTCAAGAAATTAAAACACAGATAAAGATAGAAGACGTTTTCTCATACAACAGAAAGACAAAGTCATTTCCTTTAATATCATCATGATCACCCAAAAAGACACGTATGATGTATAGTTCAGGGGTTGATACCAGGTTGGTCTTTGTGTTTTGAGGGTAGATAAAAAAGGTATATTGATGTATCTCTTTTTATGTGATATATATATTGTAGTATTTTTTTATATTATACAAATAAAAATTAATCAAGTATGAAAGTGACTAAATTTTTATTTTTGTAATATTTAAAAATATTAAATTTTATCTGTGTAATATCTAAAAATTTTCAGTTAATTTCAGGATTTCATAGAAAATGATTAGATTTTATCTGTATAATATTATTTGTCTTTCAGAAATAACCAGATTTTTATTTCTATAACACTAAAAAATATTAAATTTTATCTGTGTAATACGTAAAGATTTACAGTTAATTTCTGGATCTCACAAAAAATTTTTTTGATAATTTCCAAAATATATTTAACCTTTTTTCTTTTCAATTTGACTAAACCAAAAAAATTATAATACACCATATAAAAAAATATATATAAATACACTTTTTTGATCAATCATTAAATTTTAAAGATCAACTTAATCCTTGTTAAAAACTCCCTATATTATAAACATCCGTACATAGTTCAGGGAGGTTGTTAGGAAGAAGCTTCGGATCTCTTTTTTTTTTTTGGGTCATCAAGTTTCGGTTCTTGGGGATCCCTTTGCTTTATGGTCCCCACTTATTTTTGGTTTAGAATGAAGCCTGGCCTCTGAGGGAGATGCAGTTAATGGCCCTGACAGGCTCTGACAGTTGGTCTCATGGAGATATGATCAATAGCCATCTCCAGGCCCATCTGCTACTGTGCCATTGATGGGCAACCTTTCATATCAAGTAGGGCCCATTCTATAAACTCGGTACTCATTTAAACCCATCAGGCCTGACTGCATTTTAAATTATTAAATGTACAACAATCACATTTAAACACAAACAAACCCACTGATATTTGCACTGCAAGGCTTGGTTTAGTGATTTAAATGTTAGTCTTTGCAAAAGGTGCATATTGGGGGCAGGGTTATGTGTTCGACCCCGATCACAGACCGTAAGCCTCCCACCCCCCTTCCCCGTGTGCTTGTGCAAGACCCAAAAAAAAAAATAAACCCATTGAGATTTGGTCTATCAAAAAGTGGATTAATCGATCACAATATGATAAATTATGATTTGAATATTAGTTAAAAAAGTTATCCTTATGTTTAAATATCTCGCAATACTCAAATATGATTATTTTTAGTGGAAGGATACCTTTTAAAAAAAAAATGACTAAAAAACTCACGTTTATTAAAGGAGTATCAAAATATCTAGAATCTAGTCCGCAGATCTAAATTACATAAATAAGGGTCACAAAACGTAGGACAAACTTCAATGTTGGTACTTTGGCATCTTGCATACTATACTTCTTGCTCCATTAACTAACAATCCATTTTATAGATAGTTTTACAACCCCACTATTTACATATCATTTTTTATTATGTAATTTTTACACTATTTCTTCTTAAATGGTAAAATAACAAAAAAAATTCTAACGCATTTTCTCTTTTATTTTGCAAACTAAAAAAATTATAAGATGTAATTTTTAGGTGAGGAAATAACAAAGTCTCCTATTAAAAGAGGTAAAGTGAAGATAACGGAATTATTACGTATATAATGTTCGTTCCCAAACATAGAAATTCATTAAGAATATTTAATTAGTGCAAAAAATTATTGGCTTAAATATATTTTTAATTTCTAAAAATATTGTGAATTCTGGTTTTGGTTTCTATAAAAAATAAATTTTAATTTAGATCCAAATATTTCGAAAAATATTCGGTTTAAATTCCTACCATTATTTTGTTTAGCTTTTGGTCCCTATACTATAATAATATGTTTGTTTTAAATCCTAAAAAATTATGATAATTTGGTTTAAATCCTTTAAAATATTAGTTTGAGTTTATATATATATATATATATATAGGGACCAAAAAAGGAATGAGGTTATTTTTAATTTTCAGATAAATAAGTAATTTTAACTCCTTTAACTTAATTATCGTCTAAACATCCTCCTTAATTGTTCCCACACACACACACACACACACACACACATATATATACACCAAAACCACAATTCATAACATTTATAAAGATAAAAAAATATTTAAGCCAAAAGATTTAAAAAATAAAAAAATTTAGATAACTAGAATTTTGTTATCATAATTTTTGTCAGAAAGAGATGACGTTATTTTTAATTTTTAGATAAATAAGTAATTTTAAATCCTTTAACTTAATTATCGTCAAACCATCCTCCTTAATTGTTGACAAACTGTGATAACAATTCTCGTGAATAATTGTGGCGGTGTGGCATTACTCAAAAGAAAATGCATGAGATTTATTTTTCCTGTGTTATGAATTTATCTCCCATCTTAGATCTTAACAAAGCCAAATAATTGTAAAAGAGAAATATTATTTATATATATAAAAATTAGATATATCAAAGATATTTTGGGGAAAGATAAATACAAAGGTTTATTTCGTCTTTCTCAACTCTCATAGTTATTTAAAACTTTGTGTTTTTCTCTAAGATATTCCCGATATGTCTAACTTTTATTCGTACAAATAACACTGTCTCATTCTCGAAAGCTGTTAGAATTGGGGGCACAAACAACGCACCAGAAACGTCCAAGTCATGCACAAATCTGTCGACGGTGATGTGAAGAGCCCACAACCGCAAGCCGCAAGGTTTGAGTTTGGATTTGACCAACTTCTGTAGATTAGGAATACGTTTAATACAATTACAAGTCCAACGTACATCACCATTTAATGCAAGCACTCACAAATGCAAATCAAAAGCAAACTAAGAAGATACAGAGTCTTACAGTAATAATGCTTATAAATATATTATTTGTGAAAAAAAATCTTAATTAAAGACAAAAAAATAATAAAAAATGGAACCAATGTGAGACCAGCTAGGTCTGTCATTGTCTCTGTCGTTCCGCGACATGCCTTGAACTTTCATTTTTCGGTAGGCTTGAACATTCATCAACACACGGGTTTCATAGTTTCCTTATTATTAATATTTAGCAAGAGTTGCTTTCGTTGACTTCCTTTACGACTGCTTGGTTAACGGAATGCCCCACATGATAGCACCTTGCCACCTTGTGTTACTTTAGTGGTCTTTCATTTGATTAGTATAACCAAAATCTTGACACGGCAGCTTAAGCTAAAATGGACAACAATGCAAGTTAAATTTTCCTCCGTAACCGAAATCAAGAACCGAACTTAAGCAAAACGAATTTTGGTTTGCAAAAATTATTCTTACAGTAAGTATCATATAGCCAAGCAAAATATGGGTCCATTTAATTAAGGTTTTAAAAGAAGTATTTTCTAAAAGAGTTTAATTGGGGTGCACTTACAGTATAAATTTTTTTTATATTATTATATAATTAAAACTTTTTATTTGTATGATCATTTAAGTAGTAAGTGATTATATTAAATATTTTTGTTGATATAGTAATATATGATTGGATGTTTGTAAATTAAATTCTTTTTAAAAAATAAAAATAAAAATAGAAGTAAAAAATTATTTTATATTTAAATATAATTTTAAAAATATTTTTTATAAAAATTAAAAATTATTAAATTATTTAGATATAATAACATAAAAATACCTTTCTTTTTTATAAAATTATAATATTAGTAAATAGAGAGTAATATTTTCAAAAAAAAAATTAAGGATAAAATTGTAAAAGTGTTAAAAAGTAGTGGGTTTAAAATTTAAGCTCTTTATCTATTTTTTAAAAAAATAAAAAAATTAATTATTTTTTGTTTTTACCTTTTTTTTTTAAGAAGTACAAACAAATAATATTTTTCAAAAATTAAAAAAAAAATACTTTTTTCCCTTATTTGAACTGAGTCCAGTTTTCTAATCAGCTGAGTGGAAATTTGAACAGAGAAAATAGATTCAAGCTGTAACAATGAATTTCACAATGCATCCAAAGAATTGAAATGAAAATCAAGATCTCTAAAACAGGTAATTAAAGATCAAGTACCATACGTAAAATCTCCATTTATAGCATCAAATTTATGTATCCATTGTTACTGATCTTCTCATCAATATTATTTATCGTTAATATTAATGGTTACGAGTCACATATCTTTGTTCGTATATGCTTTCTTATGCATTTGGCCTTTACCACTCTCCATTCAAAAATGCCTCCATAGTGAAATTTGAGTTTCCTGTAGGAATTAATATCCCTGTGATTTTTCTCGTGGTAGATTGAATGAATTCTGCCTCTAATGTTGAACTAATTACGTTATCTGCAGATTTTGCAGAGAACTTGAGAATGATCATGATTTATCACTTCTTGGCTGGTGATCCTCCCTATTTAAATTTTTAAAGAAGTTCCACGGTTACAGGTAAAAATTATGGCAGCTGGTGATCATAATTTGAAACTGACCCACGTGGTTTAAATGGGAAATAAGTGTATGAAAAATTATACGTAGAGTATTGCAGGTATGGTTTTGGCGATGAAAGGACTTTTACAATTTTTGGCAGAAAATAAATTAAGATCCTGCTACGCCATTGACAGCTAATCATACCTCCTCTTGTCTACCTTATTATCTACAGTAATGGAGAGGCACTCTGCTACCAACTCTACGCACCATTTCTGTCATGGTTAAGCAAACAAATAATTAATTTAATATCTGCTTTTCTTTGAAAGTGATAATCTGGTGGACACAGAAACATTACGAAGTACGGTCGATTAAACAAGATATTAATATGCTTGATCAAATAAATCAAACCCCAATAAATTTGCTTGTTAACGTACATCAACGTCGTATCAATTTAACTCCATAGCATTGGCCCTGCTACTAAGACACTCGATTCAAGAGGATGCGAGAAAACTAAACTGAGCCTTACACATTGTTTCAATACCATTTTCTAGAGAATGGATTTAATAATAACTCAAATTTAAAGATTTTAGGATCATAAATTTTAGAGAAAAATATGAACAATAAGAAAGGTAAGAACCATCCATCTAGGGGTGATTTTAATAATGAATAAATGTAGTCACCAACGAAATCAATAGAGAGATAATTGAAACACTCCTTCTCTCTTAGTGCATCAAAACGCTCAAGTGCAAAGCTAAACTTGTGAGTACTGAATTTCTGTGTGTTTCACTTTCTAGATTCAATGTATCTTGTATAAATAGTTTTGGATGATCCATTTTCAAGTTGAGTATTTGATTTCTGGCGGGATTCAAGGTGGGTAAACTGAGTCTTGGATAGAGAGACTTGCTTTGGGACATGGGAGTGCTCATGCTACTCATGCTTCCATAGAACTTTCTTCCTATGCTTTGGGTGTATTTTTCCCATATGTTCCTATGTTGTTTTAGCTTGGAGGAGACTATTTGTTTTGGTTTTAGATCGTGAGCTCCAAGTAATTCCTTGAAATCAGTGGTCAATAGGAAACTATGGGTGAAAGGGACATCTCATGACTATGGGAGAGTGTATAGTGCTTTTCACCGGATTATCTTATACCCACGAATGTAGGCTAAGTCAAAGGGAATACAGGCTAATGAGTGATAAAAGGTATCTTAACTATAATAGTGTAAAACTAGGACTCATCTATTAGGAAGTGGAGAAACCCAAGGGCCAAGCGTCTATGCAAAGACTTTTGTCCTCACTTTCAAGATTTCATTGATGTCATTTTTTTCTCTTAGAACCAATACTACACTTAAAGCCTGTCAAGCCACACTTTTAGAATAGGTGCTAGGGCTAATCATGCTATTCCTCTGAGATACCCATTTTGCAGAGCATCATCCTATACTCAACATCCCAAGAAATGCCTAAGTTACCCTTTTTGACTGTTAATCATGCTGGTCACCCTTTAATTTGTGATTAAATCACTAATCAAAATTTATACACACATGAAAGTTTTGGAGACAAATGCTATCTTTTTATAGAAATCAAACAAGTTATAAATCATAACGAATCCTCAGCTACTTGATGGTTAATACACGTGCATCATAAGCATACAACACACCCAGGCACACACAGGTGTGGCTAAGATAATTTACGTTATTCGGTTTGTAATTGACTCATCAAATTAAAACTTTTATTATTTTGATTAGTTTTTAATTAATTTATAAAGAATTAACTATATATCTCTCTCTATATATTTTTTATAGTCAATTTTAATTTTGTTATAATTACAGAACAAATTATACATTTAAATTGATTATGAGACAAAACAGCCCAATTAAAACCTTAATCTTTTTAACATTAATAATTTTCAAAATGTTGTGGACAATTGCACATTGAATGGTCGTTCTGCGTAAAAGCTTACCATCACAGAACTATAAGCTGTATAAACCAGGAAAAAAGAGTAAAACTCAGGAACAAGCAACCTTCTTAACCTCGTTCATATCTATATAAATAACGAAGCCTTAACACATTTCCATCATTTCAACCGAAAAGATAATCGCGCTCGTGCAGTAATAATACTAACATGCAGCTAGAGGGGGCCTGATCAGCTCTTAACAAAATTCGAAATTAAACCTAAACTTAAACTTTGGCAAAGAGAAAGAACAGAATACAAACGGACAAAGGAAAAGTGGGTCGAGCAGCATTGGCGTGGTGCATCATAATCAGGAAAAAAAAAAAAAAAAAAAAAGAGCCTGTACAATCTGAGCTGCAAAACTGTGATCTGTGACGATGCAGGCAAACAGTGTACGAGTATGCCGCGTGAATACCCACTCATAGTTAATTTTGATTTTGCATTATTACTTTCTCGCATTTTCACGCGAATGGCCGAATCGGTTCGAAACAATAAATTAAAAAGCTCTTTCCTTTTTATTTTTTTAAGAGATATGGGAAAAATAAAGAAACAGCGACCTAACACACAAACGAAGAAATTAACTGAAAGTCCGAGAAGAATTAATTATGGAGGACGAGGCATCTCGTCTTCAACCAGTACCTGAAACAAGCGACTAAAAAACGCCGAAAGGAACATAAAATATTGGATCGAAATGGCTATTTCTCAATTTCATTACACTAAAAAAAAAAAAAACGGTGTCACTTATTTAACTTTCTGGATCATGAATCTCATTGACTCATTGAATAGTCTGCAAATTTTCGGGTCGCTTACGTCGAGGAAGTGTGACCAGATTGCAAAAGAACAAAATCAAAAAGGAGTAACTAGAGACATTAACATGAGAGAGAAATGATAATAAAGCTAGAGCGGAGATGAGGAGGAAAAACAGGAAAAGATGACGAATGTGGACGAACACAAAGCAAAATCAAACAGCTTTGCATTTGCATGCCATACACGTTAAATTCAACTTATATCGGAAATTATTCTGTGTGCTCATCTGCACACTTCCATTCCTGCTCATTATCACAAGATCATAAGATGAACACCCGTAAAACCTTCCATAAACTTCCAAGTTTCTTTTGTCTTTATTTGCTTCACTCTTCAAGAAATAATGAGAATTTGGCAAGCAAATAACGCACAGCAGTTCATCATGTTAGTCTGATGTTTCGACGCTTGAATATTGCCCAGAATTAGCAAAATATGAAACCGGAAATCGCCAACAACTAAAGTCTCATCACATAATAAAATTAAAAGCCAAAAAAAAAAAAAAAAAGAGGAATGAGTAAGAACTAAGAACCCTAGCTAGCTAGATCTCCATTAAAATTTCAGATTACAAATTGTTCCCTTTTTTTTTTCTCGCACTCTCTCTCTCTAGTCCCACTCATCTAAACCCCAGTAATGTTGTTGATGCTGTGGTGAGAATGATACCAAAAATGACCAACACCATCCAAAGAGAGAAAGAATCGGAAATTAGGGTTTCTTACCAAGAGTGTGCTTGTTGTTGTGCATCCAAACCTTCAGGACATGTCTCTTCACACCAGTCTCCGCACAGAATTGCTCCACCGCAGCTTCATCATGCTTCTGGATTCTCCACCCCAGTCGCTCAGCAAATGCCAGCATCTTGTCCTTCTGCTCCTGCGTGAACTTCGTCCTAAACCTCTTCTTCGTTCCACTCCCGCTACCACCGCCGCCTGAGCCGTTACCGCCACCGCTGCTGCTCGGATTCGACATGTCTTCCTCTTCTTTGTAGAATCCCCCTCTCGACGCCACAGGTGGAAGAGCCAAGGGCCGATGCTGTGACACCGGCGGAGTTGCCAGGTGGAGGTACCCGGCGGAAGGAGGCGGCGGCGGGCGGTGGTAGTAAGGGGAGAATTGGTGGTGGTACTGGTGGTGTAACGGTGGCTGCAGCGGCTGCGGCCGCGGCTGCTGGTGGTGGTGGTAGGAGCTCATCTCGCCGTCGATCTCCTTGCGGTGGAAATTGCGGTGGCAGTTGCAGGCAGCACAGATCACGGCCTCCAGCGTGCCTTCCTCTCCGGCGGCCAGAAACTCGCAGCAGCCGTCGACGGCGTGGCCGCCGATGCTGACGGCGTGGTTCTTCTGACATTCCCTGTACCTGACGGTCCCCGTGGGCCCACCCTTACGACCAGGCGTGACGGCTGCGCCTACTTCGGTCGTTTTGGACCTCGCCGCCGAGTTTCCGAACGAGTCGTAAACCGGCGGCGGAGGCGGCGGCTCCGGGATCCCCATTTCCTCTTCCTCTTGGTCTTCGTGCTCGTCAAATTCCATATCGCTCTCCACTTTTTTGAAAAAAATAAAAAGAGAAAAAATAAATAAATTAAATTTTCTTTTTATTTGGAATTTGGTTTATGGTATGTCGGTTGCTTGAGATGGGACTGTGGGAGAGGATCTACAATCTACAGTTTCTACATGAGGAGAAAAAGGGGGGGGGGGGGGTGAAAGGTGAGGTGAATCAATTTGAGTGATAAAGTCATAAAGCACAAGAAAAGGATAATAACTAGGTAAGATTGTGTATTTATTTATACTGGGTTCTAATAAATCTTAATTATTTAAATAATAATTTATATAGGCTATGTAAT
Organism: Pterocarpus macrocarpus; assembly: GCA_031439585.1. Taxonomy (NCBI): domain Eukaryota; kingdom Viridiplantae; phylum Streptophyta; class Magnoliopsida; order Fabales; family Fabaceae; genus Pterocarpus; species Pterocarpus macrocarpus. The sequence continues at coordinate 12,518,271 of CM062519.1, forward strand.
ATACTACCACTAATATATATATCATTTATTAATATTAATTTGTTTGAACCCGGAGTTGAAGATAAGAGAGGGGAACAGGATGTGGTCATCAATAATCCATCTGCAGAAAAAGAGGTGTGTCACTCTGGAAAGCCTCTCAAATTCTTGCCAATTGCCATTGCATTCATTAACATCTGCATCTAGCTATCTATCATGCTGGTAAATTTACTTTTACTTTAACCGACCAAGCTTTTTTATCTTTTACTTCTCGTTAAACGCCAAGAAAGTTTTGCCAATAATGTTTAAATAAAAATAAGATTTCCGTAAAATGGATGGTGTGCTAAATGTAATTGAAAGAGAAAAGTATAATAAGAAAGCAAGTAGTGTTAAACGAGGTTACATATCTCTACACCTGCGTTAGCAAAGTACAGAGAAAATAAACCTTGAAAGAGAGAAAGAAGGAAAAGCAACGGAAGGGAATGGTGCTCGAAGAATAGCAGCAGAAATGCGAGAGGGAGAAGAAGAGGAATCATTAACTTCGGACGCCGACTCGTCTTCGGAATAATTAATCTGTCCGCATTTATGGGAGCTGCTTACGTGCCCTCCTCTTCGGACAGGACGTGACGTCACTAACCCTTACCATTTTCACTGTTTTTATTTATTTATTGAATTTATTATATTATTATTAATTAATATTTAATATGATTATTAATTAATGTTTAATATTTGGGATTAGCGTTCTACTACTTAATTACTGCCATTGCTTCTCTGCTCTCTGTTGATTTGGTACAGTTACGTGAGTCCACGTTTCATACAGTTTCACTGAAGCAACGTACCTTTTCCCGAAGCGTTATCTTTTCAGCAAAGCCAAAGCACGTGCCACCCTAACGACCCCGCGGTAGTATCAGGCATCCATCGACCCTGCTGCTAGGCTACATGACAATAAATACGCACACTCTGATAACTCGAAGGCCAATTTTTAAATACAACTCACAAATTCTCCGAGGGTGGGGTTGGATTTTACTTCACAAAATTGAGTATGAACGAAATTGATTTTTAGTGTGTTTGGTCATGCTATTATAAAATTAATTTTAAATAAAATTAATTTTTTTGAAATTGATTTAGTTAAAATTAATTTTGAAGTAAAGTGATTTATATTTGATAGTTTCTCTAAAAATAATTTTGACAGAAAATAAAAAACTTTTATTTATCTCAAAATCAATTTTAAATATCAGAATTGATTCTGAAAGTGAATAATCAAACATTATTAAAAATCCCCAGAATTAATTTTGAAGGTTTAAAATTGATTTTGAGAAACCCAAATAGACTCCCAAACATGCACTTTGTAAGTTTGGCTCTAGAGAAAAAGAAAAAAAAAACTTTTCAAAAGAACGTTTGAAATCAGAACACAATTAAAAATAATCTAAAAGCATTCTATGAGAAATATTTTTAAGAGATAAAATTTATTTTTATAGTTATTGTTCCTATCCTGGCTCTAAGATAAAGATAGGTTAATATTCAAGGATAAAGGATGACTTATCCTTAATCCTCCCCTAGAGAATATATAAGGCAGAGGTGTTATAAAAGAGAGAGAACCCCTATTTGGGAAGATCATAGGATTTGAGAAGTGGGTTGGTGAGAAGATTAAGGAGATCGCTTTTAGACTGAGAATCGCATTCCTCACAGGGGAAAGCGGGGCAAAATTGCAACTTGTCCATCACACATCCAAGCTTCCGAGCGAAGGGTGGCGTGAGCCCTCTCGGTCGATAGGCCAAATTTGGTAGGCTAGCAAAAAGCCGATTGAATCACAAGCCCTCTAATCTCAAGTTTAAAGAGGTGAAGAGGAAAAGGATGCATGGTTGGCCAACGAAAGGGCTGACTAGACCACAAGTCCCCCAACTTCAAAGCTAAAGAGGCGAAAAAGCTAAAGTCACGTGGCAGGTCAATGGAGGGCCAATCGGACCAATTATCAAATTATTATTTGAGATATTAAAATTAAACTAAACATATACTTACTTTTTCTCTATAAAGCATGAATACAACTCACTTGTAAATAAATTGTGGGTTTTCTTTACAAAAATTTATGTTTTTAAGATTCAAATATTAATATTATTTACCATTTTAACTTATCTTTATAATTACCTAGCTCGCAATTTATATATTGCATATACATATCATGTAGTTCTTGCTTTTTAAAATACCAAATTTCATGATATTAATATAAAAACATAAAAGTTGCTATCTTTAAAGCAAATAAAGATTTTGAAATCATTATTAATTATACTTTTAAGAAAATTATTTTAGAAAACTAGGCATACAGATGCGATCTCATGATTTTATTATTTTGAAATGATTTGCAAAGTGAGATTCAATATTCTTTGCCTATTTTATTTTTTTCCATATTTTACATTTTCTATATTATACCCCTTAAAAAAATGGAAAGTTAATATTTTATAAGGATATATTAGAATTAAAATATAAAATCATATGATATTTTTAAGTGATAAAATAAGTATTAAATAGCTTTTAATCTTGATGTCATGATTTGCTCTCCTTATTCTTACAATTAATTATTTTTTTCACTTGATGTACTATATATATTATATATATGATTTGGATAATTTAAAGTTAAAATTTCAATATAGAAAGAAATGGGGCAAGACCAAATGGCAACCATGTAAGAGAAAAGCTCTTACACTCGTCTCTGACTATTAGTTTTATATTAATTTAACAGTTTAAAATTTTACAATCTAATGAAAAAATAGAACAGTGAAATTGTGTATTAATGAAAAGAGATAATAATTAAATTTAATAATTAAGGAATAAAGAAATTTTTAGTTTCTTTATATTAAAAAATGAAAAAAATAACAAAATATTTTAATGCAGTAAAAAGATTATGTTTTGTACTTAAAATATAATTAAAATTGACACTTATATTTTTTTATAGAAGAAATATTATTTTTAACAAATAATATAAAACTTTTAAAAAATTTTAATAAATAATTATAAAAAATTAAATTTTTCATTTTTCACTTTGTTAAAGTTTATATTTTTGTATTTAAACATTAAAATGTTTTCTTATTTTAAAATAAATACACTCAAATTCTCTTTTTTCATTAATTATTAACTTATTTATTCTCTCTCTTCATTACAACTTTATTTTACTATTCTCTTTCTCCGTTAAATTGTGTTATTTTAACTTGTTAGATTATGATAAAATAATGATTGGATAATAATATAAGAGTTTTATCCTTACATTAGTGTCACTGGTCCTGTTTTATCGGGTTTTTTTATGTATTTTAAAAAAATATTATTTATGGATATCTCATATTTTAATTTTTTTTTTACCAAAATATCCTATATGTAAGATAGTGGTGAATTTGATCAAACTTAGATTAAATTTATAACTATTCAAAGTTTTTTGAAATATAAATAATTCAATCCAGGATGGATAGAATTCAACATTACTCAGGTGAATAGTGTTAAATTCTACCCAATATGCATCGAATTCAAGGAAGTTGCAAAATTTCAGGTAAAATTTATGGTGGATCCTTAATTTTTAGGTGCATGGTGGACCTAATATGGTTAAATAAAAAAAAATATGATTAATTATCATACAAATATAATTAATTGCCACACAAGATATAGCAAAATGTCGGATCTATGATGGATTAGGGTCTATCCTAAAATATGACAACTATTAGACCTTATTCTCTATTAAAACTGTAAAGAAACAGATGAAGATGTTGTTTGGATCAATCGTTAAAGGCTTAAGAGTCACAATATTTAATATTTAAAAAATTTATATTCATTGTTCATATGCATGTGATTGTGGGTATATATATATTCTCCCGTTATATCTAAAAGCAATATTTTTTTTTATACTTATATTGCATTAGTGAATCAAATTCATCACTATTTACCCAAAAGAACAAAAAATATAAATTTGTGATATTTCTTAATTAATTATCATTATAATAAATTAACCAAACTTAATGATAATTAATTAAGAAATGTCAGATATTTATATATTTTTTTCTTTCGAGTAAATTGTGATGAATTCGATTCACTAGTGCAATATAAGTATAAAAAAAAATTGCCTTTAGATATAACGAGAGAATATATATACACCTACAGTTGCATACATAAGAACAATAAGTATAGATTTTTTAAATATTAAATATTATGGTTCTTAAGCCTCTAACGACTGATCGGGATATATTTCTTTACAGTTTTAATAACGAGTAAAGTCTAATAGTTGTCATATTTTATGATAGACCCTAATCCATTGTGGATCCGACATTTTGCCATATCTTGTGTGGTAATTAGCTATATTTGTATAATAATTAATCATATTTTTTTTTATTTAATCATATTAGGTCCACCATGAACCTTAAAATTAAGAATCCACCATAAATTTCACCTAAAATTTTACAACTTCCTTGAATTCGATCGAAGTTAAATCGAATTCAACACTGCTAAATCGAATTCAATACTATTTATCCAAATAGTGTTGAATTTTATCCACCCTAAATCAAATTCTTTGTATTTCGAAAAAATTTGAGCAGTTATAAATTCAATCTAGACTCGATCGAATTCACCACTATCTCACAATTAGGACATTTTAGTAAAAAAAAGTTGAAATAAGGGATATCTGTAAATAATATATTTTTTTTATTTTAAATACATAAAAAACCCCTGTTTTATATATATCCACCCATTTCCCAATTCTTAAAAGTATATAGCTAATTAATGATTATTTCACTTAAAATCACTAAGAGTGTATTAGTGGTGAGAGATTTGAATAATATGTATGAAGGTATAAGTTCAAACCTTATTGTCACTTATTTGTATTGTCCCTATAATTTATTTTTTTTAGTTCTATTTACGTCATTAACATTTTACAAACATTTTAATGTTGCATTTTCGATATGCAAATATGCAACATCTAAATTATAAACAAAAAAGCTGATACTAAGGTTAAATTACGATATAAATAATATCCAAACACCACTAATACAGATCGTTTGTCTTCAATTCTATAAGAAAACGCTTCAGATATGGGTTTTAGTAGTAGAAAGATTAATTGAACGTTAAGGGGGTTTAAATTAAAAAAAAAACTATCATATCCTACAAAAATATGAAGGAAAAATAATGGTAAATAATATAATTTCATTCAGGTAAGTAATAAACACACTATCATTAACATTATAACCTAATCTTCATATCAATTTTTTCTATTTATAATTTGAATACTGAAATGATAAGATTAAGATATTTTAAAAGCGTTAATGACATAAATAAAACAAACAAATAAATAAATTGGAACTAAATTAAAATTGCTATAAAATATGAGGATTGTAAATGAGATTTTACCCTTAGTTTTATTAATACATGTTTGACATATATTTCCATCAACACACTAGTATAAGAAACAAAGGGATTAGATAGAGGTGAAATGGAATTTTTTATTTATAATTATTTTTTGAGAATTGTTAAAGTTCGGATTGAATTTGACCTCAAATTGTTCTGTCTTTATTTTGTGTGGTGGCTCGTGTGCTTCACAAAGTTAGTATGAATATCAAAGAACAGTTTATATTAAGAAACTCAAATAAGGTTTTTGAATTTATCTTAGTTACATAATTAGTAAATAGAGAAAAGTATAATTTAACATGACTAAGTTCAAAAGTTAACACTGTGAGACTTTGTTGGACAAAGAATTAAATCAATTATATAACATATAAGAAAGTGAAAATATATGTAATACATATTTCAAATGCAAGAAGTAAGTAATGGTTTGTATAAACAATTGGGTTTGAACATGCTACACTGGTAAATTACTGACATGAAGCAAGGCAGAAAAGTTGATATTTAGTTGAGTACTATTACAATTAGAGGAAGATGTAATCCATCAAGTTTTAGAAATGAAATTGTCAACAAATAATATTGATCATCAAATAGTGTGGTGACTTATGCATGGCACGGCATATAATTATAGAGTGATTAGTTATAAGTATGTTAGTTATATTTTAAAGTTATTAGTCATAAGTAATTACGTACACGTAGGAATATATGTTGTCTTAAAAGAATTTGTTAATCCAAACACAGGAAAGCACTCTACAAGTTAAAATATTTTAAAATCTACAAAAAAAAAAAGAATAATCGCTAAGTTTAATTCAATGATTGTATTATATATTTAATATGATATTTATTGTTGTTTAAGAATCTCTATAGATAATCAGTTCTCGGAAGAAAATTACTGTTAAGAAACATTATTCTTGCATTAGAACAAGTATTTTATTTTAAAAAATTAAAACAACACACATATAAACAGTCTTTACAAAACAATTTAACTTAACACCTATCATAATTTAAGAATAAGAAATATATAACTTTTTGTGGTGTACAAGAAATATATAAATTAATTTAACATTTTGGAAAATTAGAGTTTTAAAATTACATGCTATTTTTAGTCACTTAAATAAAATAAAGCATTTTATAATTATGATTGAAATTAACTTTAAAATTTTTAAAATTATAGTAATGTATAGAATATAAGTTTAATTAATTGATGACACAATCGTATCAAATAAGCACGAATTTAAAGGGAAAAATAGTGTATATCCAGGTGGTGCATGACATTAACCAATGTGTTTATTTCTTTATAGATATCTTTTATTAAAGGCAATTAATTCTATTTAAGGGACAATCAATTATTAAATATAAATACTTCTCTTAATCAAATTCATAGCATGATTCACTGCATACAGAAGATTAGCCCTTTCGCTAAATTCAATACTCATTGTCCACATATGATAATATTTTTTCATTCAGAGTATTATATCAAAAAATATAAAATTTGCCGGGTGACTGAGAAAAAAGTAATTATTCTTTAGAAATAAGAAAATTTTCAAAAAAAGTAAAGGCTATTGTCTTCAGAGTCTTAAAAATGATTATATTCGGCGAAGGCTCCCGCATATCTTATTTTGTGAGGTATATCATATACTTTATAATTTAAAAATTAAGATGTGATAATATATTTATATTTCTAATACATAATACATTCTAAAACTCATATTAAATTCAAAACTCGTAAACTAGAATTCGAAACTCGGATCTATCTCATGAACTCAAAATTCGGGATAGAGAAAATTTATGATATATTATAGATAAGATATACTATCTCCTAATTCCAAGTTAAAGTTTTCAAGTTTTGAGTTAAAATTTCCAAATTCCGATTTAAACTTTTTGAGTTTCGTATTTTTGATTTTCTAATTAAATGTGAGTTTTAAAATGTATCATAAATATAAAAAATATAAATATATTATCACATCTTAATCTTTAAATTACAACATACGTGATATATCTTGTACAATAAAATGTGTAAAAGCCTTCTTTCATTTATTTATGCAACATGTAAAATATAGGACGCCAAAAAAATAAAAAAAGCTTTCGAAAGCAATAATAATATAATATAATTGAACTGGAGTTTACATATTAATCTTTAACAAAACAAAACACGATCTCTAATCGCATACAGCATTTTTTCATTTTTCGTTTGGATTGTCCAAAATTATAATTTCAACAAAAATTTCCGTTCTATAACTTTTACTTAAATTAAGAGTTTCTAAATCGAAAATAAATTTTTAATTTAATATTTATTATAAAATATATTTATACAATAAAATTTATAAAAACATATTTAATTATGAGTATATAAAATAAAAAATACGCTTGTGTATCATCATACATATCATTTTAAAGAGATATTTTTAAGTATATATGTATATGTTTTATATTATTATAAAACTTTTTTCTTTTATTTTTATACTTTTTTTTATTTTTGTATTTTATCTACTCAAAATCAATAAGAGAGAAAATTTGTTTTTTTTTTTTTTATCCGCTTCTAAACAAATTAAAGCATTACGGTAGAATTGGCAGAGTGAAAAGCAAAAATAGACTCTCTCATATTAAATTTTTATATAATTTTATTATGTATAATTTTTTTATATTACATATTTTATTTAAATTTTATCTTTTAAATTAATAATAATAAATTATATATAATAAATTCATGTGAAAATTTAACAAAAAAACAAAAAAAATCCACTTCCGTGGAAAGCCGACACGTGATTCCCTCTCAACACCGAATTAGGGGTAGTCTGATACCCAACCGTACTTGTGTCACACTCATGTCAGCTGGCTGGAAACCACATCTCACATCCATCTTCCGGAACAAGAGAAGATGTCAAAAAATTTCACCCTTCACGCGGATATTTGTGGATAATATTCGCAATGAAATGGGCATAGAAGAAGGATTTTGTCTTCATAAATAATAAAAATAGAAATTTTAAATATTTATATATTAAATTAGATTGGGGCAAGAATTATTATTTTGATATTTATAAATATTTAATATAAAATTATTATTTTATTTTTAAATTATTAATTTAATTAAATTAATATTATTATTATTATTTAAATTATTTAGACTAATATTTAAATTTAAAAGTTAAATTTATTTATATTTATTATATGTTAAATTAATAATTAGATTATTATTATATATTTATTTTTATTTTATTTTGTTAAAATTTAAATTAAAAAATTAAATTATTATATTTATTTTATGTTTATTTATATATTTATTTTTATTTTAAATATATTAAATTGTTAGAATTTAAATTATAAAATTAAATTAAAATTTATATTTATTTTAAATATTTTATTATATTAAAATTTTTATATTTAATTTAAATTTTTTAAATTTTTATATTCTAATATATATCCATAAGTATTCATAAACTTATAAAAAATTTAAAAATAAATATTCATACAAATATAAGATAAAAGATAAGAGCTAATATTTATCCACGAAATGGGGGACGGGCTGCTCCGCACCATTTACATCCCTAGCGCCCACCCACATACACACTACTTATCCAGTCCGGTTATCCCCTTCAGCCTTCACTGAATTGAAACAATCTCACTCCCATGTGGCGTCTCAGCTTTCCACTATCCTTCCTTCACTTTTTCTTCGACATTATTTTGCTTAAAATATTCCTTCTCCTTTCATTTATTCACTTTCAATCCCACTCCACGTTCGTACGAAATAGAAAAGAGTAATATTATGTCTACCTAATGTTTTTATGGTCAGATCTCATTCACGTCTTGTTGGATCATTTGTATGTGGTGTAAATTTAATCTAAGTGAAATTTATATTTAATTTAATAATAAATTAGGTATAAATTGATTTGATGTTTAAAAATTATTGTATATACTCAATATTTTAAAAAAAATTTCTCCAAAATTCTTGGTAAATTAGCCTGTAATGTAAATGTTTTTGCGGAAATTTATTCTTGAGAAATGAGAGCTTACTCGAATTTTCTAGTCTCGAGTCTAAGCTAGTCATAGATGTTGATCTTATAAATTTTACATTTTAGATGTTTAATTAATTTTAAGTATAATGCAGTGATATGATAAATCTTACATCAATTAGATATATGATTTAATTATTCTTTATAATGACTTAATAATTCCTATTTTTTGAGTTAATTAGTTTATAAAATGGAATTAGATTCATACTTCAATTCTAATAACGTCTCCCTAATGTAAAGTTAATTAATTCATAAAATTTATGTTCAACATTTTATTGTCTATCAAATATCAACGAAAGCTAACCATTATTATAAGAAGAAATGTTTATCGATTAACCGACAACAACATGAATGAATTTCATATTTAAAACATGTGATATTTATGAAAATGATTCCCTTTTTTTTTTTATGTAAGCTTATGAAAATGATTCTGACTGATCTTTAATTAAATTCTTCCTGATATTCCATACTTCAGGGCAAAATGATGAAAATGATCAAAGGTCGCTACTTAGCTTGTTCTCCACACGGACAAAAGGGTTTGGAATTTTTTGTATTTTAACCACGCTGACTGAATGCCCTTCGTGCTTTTTTTTTTCTTTTCTGAATGTTTCTTCATGTGAATGAGTGGAATAGCAGTAAAACCGAACAGTAAAAAAATGGTGGGACATGGACGTTGACAAGACGATAAAAGACGTTGAAGGGTGTGGGGTATGGCGGAGGGGGCGTCTGTGCTTCATTTTACATTTCCGTGCTTAATGGCAGCCTTTTACTCTGTATTTTCTAATGTAAGAAATAAATAAAAATGATACTTGCAATTGCATATATTTATTTACCATTTTTTATTTTGAATGATTTTATCATTTGGAAATAGCCGGTAAGTTTTCTTTGACGAGTTCGATTACAAAAAGTTTCTCGAGCGCAACTTTAAGGATATGGTAGAATGATGCTACAACGGTCTTTGGATTAATATGGTACTTAAATTTTGTTTATTGAATTTTTTATAAAATATTTTGTATATAATAAAATAATTATTGATAAATTTTTTCTATAGATAAAATTTAAGGATTATCTTGGTTCATAACTCATCAAGAACCATATTAAAACTTATCTGTGTTTTTCAAATATCAAAAATAGATTTAACTCAAAATTTCGAATTTCATATACCATTTTATAGAGAGAATGGGTTTTAGGAATGTTTGGAGATCATGGATTCGATCATGCCTGACAACAACGGAGATGTCTATCATGGTTAATAGATCCTCAACCAAATCATGTCATATGGAGAAGGAACTTAGACAAGGGGATCTATTATCTCCATTTTTATTCATTCTTGTGAAAGAGGTTTTGAATTGGCTAACCTCAAGGGCTAAGGAAAAAGAACCGATTCAGGGCCTACAGATTGGGTGTGAGGCTGTTAGCATTTCTCATCTACAATTTGCTAATGACACAATCTTGCTTTCCCAAGCCAAGTATGAGGATATGGTTAATTATAGGTGTATTCTAGACTGCTTTGGTATGATGTCTGGGCTAAGAATAAACTATGACAAATCAGCTTTGGTTGCTATAAATTGTGATAATAACTGGGTGAATAAAATGAAGCCTGTTCTAGGTTGATTGGTGGCTTCCTTACCTATACAATATTTGGGTATTCTCGTGGGGGCAATCTCGAATCGAGTTGAGACTAGCAATTTGTTTAAGATAAAATTAGGAGAAAATTGAGTGGTTGAAAAATTAATATATTGTCCAACGTAGGGAGGATAGTCCTCATTAAATGAATAATTTGCCTATGTATTACTTGGGTTCATTTAAAATGCAAAATCAGTATCTAAAGAGATAATTGCCTTACAATGGAGGTTCTTTTGGGGCAAAAGTGAGGGTGACAGATTCCATCCCTTGGTGAAATAGGAGATTATTCAATTGCCAAAGAAGCAAAGAGGCTTGGCGGTTGGTGATATGATAATAAAGAATGCGGCAATATTGTTTAAGTGGTGGTGGAGCTTATAAGAGGAAAACAACTCTCTATGGAAAAAAAAAGGCGATTTGTTCATGTAACAACTTGGTTTTGGATAGGTTGATAAGTAAACAACAACACCCAAGCGGTGCTGGACCATGGCGAGCAATTTGTAATGTGTGGAATTTAAGGAAGGAGGTAGAGTAGGTGTGCAGAAACAAATCAGAACAATGGTCAGTAATAAGGATACAACGCTTATGTAGGTGGGTGGACTTGTGGATTGGTGACATGGCCTTGAAGAGCAAATTTCCTAGATTATATTCTGTTTCTATTCAAAACCAAATGATGATAAGTGACTGTGGCTTATGGGATGGTCTGATATGGGTTTGGAATCTGCTTTGGAGAAGGGAGCTTTATGATTGGGAGAAGGACTAGTGGACTAGCTTTAGGATATGCTGGCTCATGTGCATCTAACAAAACAGCAACATAGAAGTATTTGGAGTTTTCAAAATTCGGGTATTTTCTTAACAAAATCACTTTTTGAAGCTATTTTAAAATTACAGGTAGGGAATAGTGGAATGCTCAACTATGCGGCTAGAGTATGGTGCAAAGTGGCTCTACCCAAGGTTGAAATGCTTGTTTGGTTTCTGGCATTGGGAAAGTTAAATACAAAAGATCGGTTGGCCTGGTTGAACATAATCAGTAATGGTGATATGAATTGTGTCTTATGCAATAGCCATGTCAAGAGCCAAGGTCATCTATTCTTTTCGTGTAATTATTCGTGGAAACTTTGGTGCTAGTGTCTCAGCAAGTGGAAGGTGGATTGGGCACTGCCAATACATCCAAAATGTGTTTTCGAATCTTGCATCGATATGAATTTAAATAAGAACCAGAAAAAGAAGTGGTGTGTGTGTTTCTTTGCAGTGGCTTGGTCTCTTTGGGAAGCTAGAAATAAAATCGTTTTTGATAAGATGGCCTTTCTTGTGGACAAATGCTTGGTGCTATTATGGCATATTTAGGTTGCAATTGTGGACAAAAGAGTTAGGTTCTTAATGCAAGTCTGGGTGGAGTTTTGATTTTGCTGTGATTTGCTAATGCCACATATGTGAGGATATTTTGCTGCTATGTGCTAAGATATACGCTGGCAACAGTTATAGATGTCTTTCAGATGGTTTTCTATGCCGTCATTTACAGAGGTGTAGTGCGCTTAATATTCATGTACTTATAGCTCTCATGGTTGTTTATGTTATTCTAGTTTGTAGCTCTCGTTGTTTGAGATTGGTTTTGTTGTAAGTGCTTCCCTCTATTATTGGAGGCTGAGCCTTTCTCTTTATTGAAAATAAAAATTCGGAATACTAGATAAAGATTTTTTAAGTAAAGCATAAATTAATAATATGAAAAGATGGAATAGTATGAAAGGATTATCTCGCAATAAACTCAATAAATTTAATAAAACACAAAAAATAAATAACCTCTCTCACATTTTTAAACTTATATCAAAATCAAGTTTACAATAGAGTATTTATATTTTGAAAGAAAATCCGAATCTTAAATAACATGCGACATTTTATATCACTTAAAATAATTTTGGTAGACTAAAAATAACTTTAATGAGTTTAAGATAACTTTAATAGGCTTCATTCCTCTTTTTCTCCGGTATGGATCGATCAAATTGACTACTAGTCTTCAACTATTTTTCAAGTTCAATTTCATAGCCAACTCTTGCACAACGTCTTTGATTCTTTTAGCTTTAGCTCTAACATGTCATTTGTAAATTTTCATGTCCAACATGTGTCCCTAGCACTTGTTGATTCTCTTTTGTTTCATAATAACTTTTACACACTTCAAACTGCCATTGTAATAATGTGTAAGGATAATGATATAGTAATATTATAAATATCACATTATGTTTATACTTCTTTAGTGAAAGAAAAATTAGAAAAAGGAAATATTAACATGTGCATCTTTTATTTTATAATTTTAAAAATTATAGAAACAAGTAAAAAAAATGATTTATTATTGTAATGTGTGATGTGTATGGTTGTGTCGTGAACAAATTGTATTTCTTATCCAATGCAAGAATTGCGTTCAGTGTGATATAATTTTCTTGGATAAGCTTATTTTGGGTTCAAAATAGTTTATAATCCAAATTTTTTAAAAAATAGAATTTTTTTTTTTAAAAATGGATTATTATATCTTATAAAAAATCCCAAAGTTGCTACACTACACACACTCTTCTTCTTTTGCTACTGTGGGCCTTGTCTTCTATCCTCATGTTCCTATTATTTGAGCCCCTAATTGGCTAACCCACTTAGAATAGGCTATGACAAATAACATTACATTTAGGTAATGTACGCGCAGGTGAGGCATAGCACAACTAGTTGATCCTTCTCGCCTTACAAATTGCACCTAGGCATCAAGGATCCTGTGTTCGATCTTGGGGTCTAAGACCCCAAAAGCACTCCCTCCCCCCCCCCCACCGGGGCCAGACCAAAAAAAAAAATGGTAATCTACGTTGTATTTGGTATCCTATTATAATGTCCAAATAATACTACTATTAGGTTACTAAAAGTCTTTTTTCTTTTGTGCCAAGGTTCTTGTAAGTTATAGATTGTCTTATAGTATGTTTGAATTTTATTTTATATACCCCGAATCATAATTTGAAGAGTGTAAACTGGGTTTTAATTTATTTCAACTTATTTAACAAAATTACATTTTAACATGATTTTTTAATCTTAAATCATGATTTAAGCAAAAATAATAAAAAATTACTATTTTATTAGACTAAACTATAATTTTTAAATTATAAAGCAAAGACACACTCCATCATCAACATTATAACCAAGGGATAGCTTAATTGGCTGAGGTTGAGCTCAACTGTTAAGGATCTCTTGTGAACCCTATAAAATAGTTGAGTAATAAGGGGGAAAGAAATCAACATTAGAATACGCTTACTACTAGAATTCGATGGAAATGCGACCGATTTTGTGATCGATTTTTTCGGTAGCAAAAGAAAGGCTTTTGCGATCGATTTGAGTAAAATAGGAACAAATTCACACTAAAAAAATCGATCGCAAATTCTTAATTTTACGACCAATTTTGTAAATGGAAGCAAAAAAAATTTTGAAAAAATTCTGTCGCAAAATCTGTTGCAAAACTAAATTTTGCGACCGATTTGTAAAGTCAACGATAGAAAAGCAATTAGTTAGTTTATGTTGCAAAATCAGTGGCAAAATTAAGAATTTGTGACCGATTTTGTGATCGATTTATAAGCATCTACTAATTGAGTCTGAACACAAAATTAGTTGCAAAATCGGTCGCAAAACTTTGAATTTGCAACCGATTTTGCAAAATAGAGGAATTATGTGTGAAGGCAAAATCGGTCGCAAAATCAGTCGCAAATTTCATGTTTTGCGACTAATCTTTCAATGTAGAGGATTTAGGTGTGAAAGCAAAATCGGTCGCAAAAGTTGAAATTTGCAACCGATTTTGCCCGTCGCAAATTTCAAGTTTTGTGATCGATTTTTCAATGTAGAAGATTTATGTGTGAAGGCAAAATCGGTCGCAAAACTTGAAATTTGCGACCGATTTTGCGAGCAATTTTTCAATATAGAGGATTTATGTGTAAAGGCAAAACCGGTCGCAAAATCGATCACAAATTTCAGGTTTTGCAACCGATTTTTCGATGTAGAGGATTTATGGGTAAAGGCAAAATCTTGGATTTTGCGATCGATTTTGCAATGTACACAAAAGATATAAAACCAAATCGGTCGCAAATTCAAAATTCAAATTTTAGTTTTTTACAACCGATTTTGCGACTGAAAAATCGATCGCAAATTCTGACGTCTTTAAAATCCAAAATCCCCAAATTAGAACAATTTCTTCCCCTTTCTTCTTTCTTCTTCTTTCTTAACCTCTCCCCTTCCCCCACCTTTCTCTACCATCTCCACCACTCCACTCCTGCTGCTCCGCTACCACTGCCACCACTGCACCTGTCCACTTGCGCCACCGCCGCTCTTCCATCCTAGTTATCTTCCATCATTTCCTTAGTTCCTCTTTTTTTTTTAATGGTTATTGGCAGATCTATTTTTTTAGAAATTAATGGCAGTTTTAGTATTGTTGGTTGATTATATTAGTTGGTTAAGTTTGTTGGTTGATTTTTTTATATTAATTGGTTTAGTTTAAGTTTATGTTGTTGTTCTTTTTTTTTTTTTTGTTCCTTAAATTTTCATATCTTTTTTTTTTTAAATAATGGCAGTTTTGGTGCTAGTTGATTATATTGGTTGGTTAAAGTTATGAAATTGATTTTTTGATGTTATTGGTTGAGTTTGAGTTTATATTATTGTTCTTTTTTTTCCCTTAAATTTTCAAATCTATTTTTTAAAAAATAATGGTAGTTTTGGTGTTGTTGGTTGATTATACTGGTTGGTTAAGGTTGTGAAATTGAGTTTTTGATGTTATTGGTAGTTTGGTATTGTTGGTTGATTATATTGGTTATGTTGGCAGTTTGATTATAGTGATGTAAAGTTAATCTATACTAAATAAATATAAAATTAATAATTATTAATATCTGCTGAATTTGTTGAAGATTAAATGGATAGACTTGAAGATAATATAGAGATCGTGAAAAATTCAATTGAGCAAGTTAAAGACTCAATTGATTTAGTGAAAAACTCAATAGTTGAAGGCTCTATAGATAAAATTGAAGACTCAATAAAGAAAGTTGAAAATATAATAGAAGTTGACGATAAATTAATGAAAGTTGAAGACTCTATGGAAAGAATTGAAAACCATGGAAACGAGAACTAGTTAGAAGTATGCTAAAAATTTATCTTCCAAAGTTTTATTAAGAAAAACCTTTTAATTTGGTCTACAATATATGTTGTTGTAGTTTTATATTGTGGTAATTTATGTATATTGTGTTTAGGATATATGTAGTTGACAGTGATGTGTATGTTGGATAATTTATATTTCTTATTATCTGTAATTTGGATTATATATTAGTTACTTAAATATTTATTTGTATGTTCTAAACTTTAGGTACTAACTCTTAGTTATATATAATGTTAATTGATTTTACTTATGGACTACTAGATACTATTTTCTGGGTTGTTATAAAATTCAGGTGTATTAAATTTGGATTTGATAAGATTCTGATTCTTCATTTTTTTCTATTTTAAAATTTACGATCGATTTTGCGACCGTAAACATATGACAATGCGAACTACATATTTGCGACCGAAAAATCGATCGCAAATTTCGAAATTATCAACAGAAATTAGTCTCGAAATTGGAATTTGCGACCAATTTTTTGGTCGCAAATTCTGAATTTATCAACTAAAAATTAGCCTTGAAATTGGAATTTGTGACCGATTTTTCGGTAGCAAATTTCCAACAAAAAAATCGATCGCAAATTCCGAATTTTACAACAAAAAAATCGGTCATAAAAAAGTCAACAAATGACTAAATTAGGCATGCCACAAAATCGGTCGCAAAAATTTGGGACCGAAAAATTTGATCGCAAATATACTTGCAACCTACCTAAATGCAACCGACAAAATCGGTCGCAAAGAGATCTTTCAGTCGCAATTAAACAATTTTCTAGTAGTGGCTGTCTCAGTATACCCCTAAGGTGCTATTATATATGGGACCATCTTAAATGTACCTTGTAAAGTATGGTGCATGATACACTTACTAGTGCACTGTATACCTGCTTTTAGCCGCATTCAAAAAATGTGGCTAGGTGAACATCAAAATTTGGCTAAATGAATCTGAGAATGTGGCTAAAAGAAACTACTAACGTGGCTAAACAACCTTTCCTTATCTCCTTCCTCTCCACCACCACCACCACCACCTTCAATGCCTTTAACTCCATCCTTATCCTAACAACAACAACAACCCTCCCTCAACAAGATCCACAGAAACTCTCCAAGTTTCGCCACCACACCGCAGCCCTTCAGAAATCGGATAAACCAGTTTCCTTTTAGGAGCTTTACGATCGAAGCGTGCTTCAGATTTACCCGAACCGAACGGAGATTTTGGTAAGGACATGGTGGAAGACCTTTCTCCCTCGATACCATTCATATGATAGCTCGCAGA
Source organism: Pterocarpus macrocarpus (assembly GCA_031439585.1). NCBI lineage: Eukaryota > Viridiplantae > Streptophyta > Magnoliopsida > Fabales > Fabaceae > Pterocarpus > Pterocarpus macrocarpus. The sequence goes on from CM062519.1 coordinate 12,535,677, forward strand.
GCAGCAAGGAGTGGCAACGTGAGGCACGATCACATATGCTGGCTTTAGTGGCCAGAGCACGGTGGCAGTGTGTGCATTGGTTCGTGGTGGCGAGAACATCAACTATGGCATGGATTATGTGGCAGAAGCAAAGCGAATGTTGGATCAGGCTAACAGCACCAGGGCGAGGCTGTGACGGCTGGTGGCTGGTGGTTGATGGCGACAACAATGGAGTAGAGAACGGTGGTCACATTTATTCTCCATTTGAACCACAAACAGTGTTTGTGTGTTTATGCTCCATGCTGGTGGTGGTGAGATGATGGTATGGTGGGCTTTAGCGGCTAGGTGGTTGTATAGATGATGGTGGTAGTTATGGAGGGGGAGGAAAGAGATAAAGACAAGATCATTTAGCCACATTCACTACTGTATTTAATTGCACTCATAGTTTATTTAATCACATTCTTATCTTCCTTTAGGCACATTTTCTAAATGCAGATAGTAAACAAGTGCACTTAGACCGATTATATACACATAGCTTCTGTGTATAACTTAGATTCAAAAGCACTCGTTTTCTTAAAATTTTTTTGTTTTATCAATTTCTTAGCTCTGATACTCGCATGGTCTCTAGATAATCTTAAAAAAATACGTACATATAAAATATAACATTTCAAATATCCAAAAGTCTCCATGTCCATACGTGCATATGTCCACTCCTAAGCTCACCAAAAAAAAAAAAAATGTCAACTCCGACATAAAGAGCACACTAAACCAAAAATTAACTCCTTTCTTCCTTTAATCTTGTTTGGACCTTACGAGTTTTGTTTAAGTTAATCATACTAACTACAATGTTTGCCAAAAAAAAAGGAAAGGGGGGGGGGGGGGGGACAGGCAGAGTATGCTTTCTGGTACTGCATGTATGAAGGAAATTTGCATGCTCTCATTAACAAAAATGAGCTGGTCCAAGGTAATCACCGATTACAGCGTAAGTGGTTTCAACTGTTATTTATGCATAACAAGTAACAACCGCACGGAGTCACACATGCTCCAATATTTTGTCCGTAATCAGTTTTGAACTCCAGGGATTTGAGAAAGTCCAAATTGTTCTTAGTATAAAACAAGTATCATCCATGCATGTGAAATGAATGTACTGGTCCTTTGATGGGACACTTTACGACGATACCGTTTCACATATATTTTTTTAATATAAAAATCCTTTTGGCGCTATTAATGCTTGGGATTATTCTTTCTTTCTGCCTAAGGACTTGGTCAAAGTCAAAATTAGTATGTAATGGTATCTTTTTTTTAAAAAAAAATAAATTATTTCCTCTATTTTAATTTATTTATTAATTTAGGTAATTTAATATATTTTTAAATCAATTTATCTGAATATAATTTGTATATATATATATATATTAATTGAATTATATATCAAATTATTCAAATTAATAAATAAATTAAAATAGAAGAAGTAATATGTAATATCAAATAGATAGAAACTATGAAATATGATTACTGAAAAATAACATTATGCCATATAGCTTTCACAAAACAAAAACATACATACATACATACATATATAATCCTATCTATTCGGAAAAGATATGATTATGCGGATATTGACAAAACATAGTTAAACCACAGTCATTTTCGTGCAAGATTGGAAACGGAGGTTTTTTCTTGGCCTGAGGAAATGGCTTATATTTTTGGTCCACAAGAAAAGGAGGTCTTTTTTTTGGACGGACAGGAAACGGTGTTTAACGGAGCTAGGATTCACACTTGGAGCCCACAACTACAAAGCCCGAAGACTAATTCATTCTCTTATGATATCGGAATTGGTGAACCCAAGTACTCTGTACGTAGGCCCAGTTTAAATACCGAGATAATAAAAGAAGAAATGTCTTTGAGGTGTCTTATTATTTCTTTGATCGGTTTGTTGTCTGCCACTAATTTGATTTACCTCTGTTAGTCGTCTCTGATGCAAACTTGAAGTTGGATAAATGCTTAAGCCTTAAGTTGAAAATTCCCCGAATACTCCAGCGGAATTTGACCAAAAGTTTGACGGGGTAATAGTGTTAAAAAGGCTCCAAATCTGACTTTAAAAGCAAAAATAACTGTAAATATAAATGATTGAGACATCAAAAGCAGCACGAAGATGGTACTGGAAGGGTGTTTTACCTGCCAAATGCCCAAAACAAAACACCTTGACATTATACACATCAGTTGATTGTGTGGCCTTCTCAAACTCTGCACATACAGATGCTTGTAAATAAAGAAGTCACTGTACCTCTATAAATCAGAATTAAGGAACATTAACATAGTGATAGAACTTGATGCCTCAACACAGCAAGTGTTAGTTACAAGAAGCCTAATTGTCTAATGTCGAATATCAAATAATACTAACTCCTAAGTAAAATTGGGTGCTTAGCGAACAAAACTACGGACGACAGTGGGTTTCTCCGCCATTTGCAATTTTTGCCAGTGTATCTTGGAAATTGGAGCTGTCAGATAAGCTTTACAATGGAAATGGAAGCACTTCATGTGCATAGAACTCCAAAGCAACGACAAGTGTAAGCTTCGTAGACGTCTTTATCAATTTTGCTTAAATGATAGAGTCCTGACAATGGCATAATATGATAGAAAAATGTTGAATTTGGGCTGAAAACACATTCATTTAGCATTACAGTATTCCAAAAAAACAAAAAAATAAAATAAAGAAAGACACTTGCTAAAAGCTCATTCCGTCATGCCCGCTGAAGATCTTTGTTGGGCAAGCAGCAGATAGACACATATAAAATCCGGGTTCCTATGAAGGCCATCAGGCCTTAACCATGACTAGACGTTTGGCATTGGTCCATTGGATGAAGACATTTATCTCATTACTGACCTAAAAAAAAAAAGACATTTATCTCATTATTAATTTCTCACTTGAACATTTTTGGTCCCGTGAGGTCTCATTTTTTTATTTTATATATTTTTTGATATAGGAGATCTGAAAAAAAAAAATTAAGGAAAAGGATAATAAAGTGATACTATTAAAGAGGTCACATTTGGCTGTCAAGTTTGCATGATAGAATAAGTTTTGATATCATCTTAAGAATTGAGGTGATTACCAAAGAGGCTGACGTAGATTGGGAATTCGCAGGGCGAACGATTGAATTTAATATCTTGCTTGCAATCCAAGGGATGTATCCAACATTCATACGTGACACAAAATTGCATTCTAAGTAATTAATGGTGTGGGACACCTGAAACAGCGATTGGCCTTGCCCGGATTGCCACAAGTTGAGAAGAGAAACCCTCTTTAACTTTCCATGTTGATGTCGTTTATAGATTTTTACAAATTACTGTATAATGAAAACCTGTTAAAAGATTATACAATATTAATAATCTTTTAAATATACTTCTGAGACCGAATAAACTGTACAAAATTACCTGCTGGGTGAGCTGTGTGATTTATCGGAAGGGGAAAAAAAAAAAAAACCTGTACCAAATTACCGCTAATGATGGATACAGTAATATCAATCAACAAAGTAGATTTCTTTTTACCATAAACGTTGCGTATTCGAGTTTTTACATGGATGTATAGTCACAATGAATAACTCTGCTGAATGGTTGTTATCAATTGTAGCATACCGGGACAAATTGGTTTCAAAAATTATGTATACAAGAAGCCTTAGACAATCAAAGCCAAATGAACAATACTGTGTGGCGAAAACGAAATTGTCTGAATTTTCAACAAGAAAAAAAATGGCCTAATTATCTATTTAAAGACAAATAACCATGGGAGTGTATCATATGAGGTGGTTTATTATGAGAATGGAATGAGTAAATTTGAACTGTATAACCATACATTGATGGTCAAGATTTAAAGTTGTTTAAAGGTCATATGATCACTTTAAAAAGTCATGTGACTTTATGTTTTAATCTTGACTATTCACATAAGATCTAATGATCAAAATTTGCTTCTCTCACTTTTATAATAAATCACTCATCTCATATGATACGCTTTCAAATAACCATATCACATTATTTTGACAAATAAATTTCATAAAAATTCATGCTCCTTAGTATTTTTCAAGACAAATTTTAGCAAATATAGCATAATGGAATCTTACCTGCACTATGGAACGAGTGAACCCCTGCCATATTGCTTCATCTACTGACTATTCATTTTTTTTTTCTAAATATTCTCTCTATTAGGCATCAGAAAGATCATTAAGAGAATATTTTAAGAAAAATAAAATTATTTGCAGAGGAAAAAGGAAAACTATACTTGTTGCCACTTCCCTAACTTCTCTTCAGTCTACGGGGCTTTATAGTAAGACGTTTAACCTAGTTTTTAGTTTTTATCCGTACCCCAAATTTTGATTATAGTTCATATATTAAAAAGAATTTGGTTTAGGTCTTTATATCGGTACCCTATTAAGGAATTAGTTTGTGCTATTAAAAAATTACCAAACGGTGTTAATTTTATTGATGTAACCAAAAGAATTTGACATATATAAGATAGGTTATCAATAAAATCTTGAAACGATATCTTTTAGGCTTTTTTTAGGTTCAAAGTAGCCTTTTTTAAAAAATAGAAAAGAAATCAAAATAGTATCAGAATAATTTTTTTTAAGCCGAACCGACCTCAATCAAGTTTCACAATATCTCATGTCAGCTCCTATTAACCACGTCAATAAAAATTAATATTGTTTAGTAATTTTCTAATGACAGGAACTAATTTAATACTACTATAAGAACCTTAACCAAAATTTTTTTAATATATAAGAATCTAAACCTAAAAAATTTTACGGTAGAGACTAAAGAGCAGTGATAGGAGGACACAATTTTTGCGATGCAGTATACGACGCATACAGAAAAAATGAGCAAAACGATAAAAATGCTTGGATGATGGATCCCACATAATTATTGTTACTTTTGTTCAACTTTTTTTTTATCCAAAAATTTACCAGCGTATTGTTGAGAAATGCTAGTAAGTTTTGCATTTTGCATACTATATATATAGCGTCTTGAACAAGACGCTAATAAGTTTTGTGTATAAAATGTAAAATTTATCAGCATCTTGAACAATATATTGGTAAGTTTTTGAATAAAAAAAAAATTCAATAAAAATAACAATGATTATGTGAAATCCATATCATTCAAATATTTTTGTTGTTTTGCTTATTTTTTTCGTATATATTACATACTGTATCGCAAAAGATGCATTCCTCCTATCATTTTTCAAGACTAACAACCAAAATCCACGACATGTATAGGACAAAAGCTAATTTTAGCCTAAAACGTTTTATAAACCGGGGATGCATCCAAAATACATTCAATGCATATAGATTCAGCTATCGCCACATGACAAAACCAAGACAGAGCATAAAGGAGGCAACAAACGGAAGCTCACCACTCCATGCAGTTGCTCTACAGCCACAACTATTTCGGCCAACTGAAAACCAATCTAGCTTTAAATGTTTTATACCTGTATCATCTGTATCACGTCGAACCACATCTTTCTTCTATTGAATTTTGATATTCAACGATAGCATTCTAAATTCAACCGTGGAAAAATGTAAAGAAGTTGAAGAAATTCTTGATGATGGCCACCGGCCACGTCTATTTTAATGATGAATTGTTAAGATTACTTCGATACAATTCATTTTCAGAAGTATCAGACAACTAGCAAGCAATAAATGTTTCACAAGTACTCCATCCATTTCAGAATAATGGGTGTTTAAGGTAGTGGCATTAGACTAAAAATAATAATTTAATAATTTTAATTTTTGAAAAATTTAACCATAAAAAATTGAATCACTTTTTAAATTAATAAAAGCTAATTATTTGTTAATATAAAAAAAGAAAAAAAATTAAAATTAATAAAAACAAAGATAAAACTAATATAAAATAATTAATTAGTTGTTAGAATATTAAAATGACAAATAATATAAAGTATTTTTCAAAACGAGATAATAGAAATATTATTATGGATATTATATAATATCCCTAAATTGTATATCAATAAGTTAAATGCTCCATCTACACACCTTTATCTTAATTATTTCTTTATCATTAATTTATTGATTTACTAAATGATTCTAACAAAAGAAGAGTGTAGGGTTTTACAATGGCAAAAATGGAATACATTAAGAATTGCTAAATTCGTAAATAAGAATATTAAAAGATTAAAAGACAGTAAAATTTCCGTATGTGCTACAATGTTGATGGTACAAAATTATAGTACAAATGGGGCTGGAGACGGCCCTTTGAACGCTACTTCGTGGCATGGAGAGGACTGAGTAGTGCCCACATTATGCATAATATTCGTGGTCCTCCTCCTCCTCCTCCTCCTCCTCCTCCCTAAAATCTCTTACCGCTTCTTCAAAGAAAAGCAGCAAACACAATCAATTCAAGTTTCCAAGCCTCGACAAACCATAGGGATCAATAACTAAAAACTAATGAGCAATAACAATTCCAATAATAAACGATAAGCACTTCAGTTTTCCTGAAGAGCTTGTCACTATAAAGAATGGTTTCCCCAGTTGAATACCGCGTAACCCAAACCCATAATGGCAACCCTTCAAGTCCAATCATACCAATCAACAGCAACACATCCCACGGGCTTGCTCTCTCTGTTGCAGTCCAATTGACTCCCAAATGTATCGTGAGGGATCCAATTCAATGATTCAAAAACCTTCGTCATCCAAGCGACTTAACTAACGGTTTTTCAAGCAATTTCTTCTCCAGCTTTTCTGTAATGACCCACTTGGACATCGCCATCTCCAATGAGTGAACTGGATCACTCTCAATATTCATCTCACTCCCATAATGCAGAAGACGTGGACCTTGTAAAACCCCCATAGACCTAGACTTGTTCAGCCTTAACCCTCCCACCCTCGCCTTCCTTCTCCCGGACCCGGACCCGGACCCGATTTGGTGCGGGCGCCCACCCGGATTCAAATTCGAATCCGAATTCACCTTAATCCCACTCAAAGAACCACCGGTACCACCAATAGACTTGGACCTCACCACGTGAACATGATTGGAGGGTCCACCCTCATACTCTACACCCGTCACACTGGATACCTTCCTGTTCTTCCTTCTACTCCCACCACCCTTAACCACCCTCACAACTTCCTCACTCCTATCATAATCACACGCTTCCCACTCCCACCTCGTCAACGGCTTCTCACTCTCCACGCGCCATCTCAACCCGCTCCATATCGGCGACGCGCGGATCCTCCTCCTCACGGCTTTCAAACACTCCACCACCTCCGCCATGGACGGCCGCTTCTCCGCCGTCGACCTCACGCACCTCGCCGCCAGCACCGCCAGCTGCCGAATCACCGCCGCATCCGACGGCGCTCCGGTCCGCCGGTCACAAATCCCGGCGAACTCCCCTCTCCTGATGAGCGGCACCGCCCAGTCCACCACCGACGGCGGACTATAATTCACATCAATGGCGTTCCTCCCGCTGACGATTTCTAGCAGCAAGATCCCGAAGCTGAAGACGTCGCTCTTGGCGCTGAGATCCTCCGGCGCAAGATAGCAAGGGTCGAGGTACCCCAACGTGCCAGCTGGCGGAGTGCACTTCACGCGAACGTCCTCCACGTGTCCCCTGAGGGCGAGCCCGAAGTCGCCGAGCCTCGCGTTCCACCCTTCGTCTATTAAAACATTCGAGGACTTGATGTCTCGGTGGATAACAGGAGGGTTCGATGTGTGGAGCGCGTGTACCGCTTTCGCCACCTGGAGTGCAAACCGGATTCTAGCGGTCCAACCGGGCGGTCGGACCGGGGAGTGGAGGAGGTCGTGGAGGGAGCCGTTCGGCATGTACTCGACGACGATGAGCTTGCTGCCGTTCGGGTCGGTGCAGAAGCCGATGAGGTTCACGAGGCGACGGGGGCTCGCGACTCGGGAGAGGATCTCGATCTCGTTCTCCGCCGGGCTGGTGCAGTTGCCGCAGCCGGTGCACGCGGAGGCGGCGGAGGTGTGGTGGCGGGAGCTTGTTGATTTGGTGAGCTTTGTTTTTTTGACGGCGGCGACGAGCTTGCCGCCGTCGAGGGTGGCTCTGTAGACGCTGCCGTGGCTTCCTTTGCCCAAGAAGCTGTCGGCGGAGAAGCCTTTAGTGGCGGCGACGAGGTCGGAGTAGTGGAACTCCCGGATTTGAGGGAGCTTCTTGGTGTGGCTTCTTGTTTTTGTGGCGGTTTTTTTGTTCTTCTTGAGATCCCAGTAGTGGGGGTCGCAGGTGGCGATTGCGGACTCGGCATTGCAAGAGAGGTAACCCATGATGATTATGGTGGTGGTGCGTCTCGGGGCTGGTTACGGCGGTGGGGAATGAAAATGAGAAGAGGAAGAGAGAGAGGGAAAAAGCAGGAGAGAGTTTGAAAAGATAAGGGGTAGTGGGAAAGGAGGAGGAGGAAGAGGACGTGATTGTGGTGGTGCGAAAAGGGAACGGAGAGCGGCAAAACCCATAACTGCAAAGAAAGATGTGTTCAACTTTAAAAACTTTATAAAGTCGTAAATGATTCGCCGCTTTGGACCGCGATGTGAACTGGTTTGGACGCACCTTTCTTTTTCTCTTCCTCTTTTTTTTTTTAAAAAAAAAATATCCCTCTTTTTCTTTTACTATAATGTGCTTTTATAATAATTTAGTGTTTCATGCGTGTAAAGTCGTGCAAGCTCTTATAGTAAATTTTAAATTAGATTCATATTTTATTCATAAAAAATCCATTGCTTGAAAATAAGATAGATGACTAAGGATATGTTTGGATTCGCGTTCTGCTCATCCAAATTTTAGTTACACATCAAGATCGCACAATCAATTGTATTTGGATATTTTTACATTCAAAATTTTTTGATTTTTATTTTATTCAAACTCATATTATAGTTGAAGCAACAATTTATTGCCTTCGAGTTTGAAGTTTCCGTTTGTTAAAAAATGATAAATTTTTAACTTTTTTATCCTTCACACTTTGAAAATATATGTCAATTTATTTAATATAAAATATATATATATATATTTAATAATTATACAAAATAAAAGTAATTTTAATTTATTATTTAAATAATATTTATTTTATTAAATTTATTTTTAAGATAAAAATTTTTAAATATAAATCATATTAATATCAATTTAATTTTATTTAAAATTAATTTTATAAAATCAAATTAATCTAAATCTTCATTTACGAATTTTAATTCAAACACACACGTTTAAGCCGAAACTAATTTGGTTCCATGTTACATTCATCGGTACCCTTTTGCTTTACCTTCATTCGTCCTTGTCGTGCTTATCCTTCTTCGGTCACTCTCAAATGTAGAGTCTCTAGGGCCAGAGTTCTCTTTTTGGGGAAAAAAAATCCATGAAATCGTACAGATATTGATTGAAAAATGAAGCTTCGTCTCTAATTAATATATTAAATCGTTTGAAAATAAATTTATGTAAGCCACAAATAGGATTTTGGCAATTTACTTTGCCTTTAGCTTTCTTGGATACCTACCCCTCTTTGACTCTTTGTACCTGAATTCCCAAATTTTGAAATCACAAGAATATGATTTTTTAAATGCACATGATTGCCCGTGTAGGGACTAGGGACATCTGAATCAAATCAGTTTTCATATCATGGGAAACGCATTGTGTTACGAAAATATGTTACAGCTTAATAGGACAAAGTCTGATAATTCATAAATTATGTATCTAACAACTGAAGGGACCAGGACCTGCGGGGTGCATTCTCTGTTTAACTTTCCAGAATGATGGAAAAATTAATTAATTTCTTTTTGACGATAATTCTACAATCTTCTCCTTTCTTTTTTTCCTCTTTCACACATGTCACCCATTGCAATGCAGATTAAGTGAATCAATTTCAGCCCAAGGTCTACTTCAAAAAACATATATAAACGATTCTTTACTTGCAAATATAGTTGTCGAATGAGGGATATATATAACCGATCTTAATTTTCATTGTAGGATTTTCAAACAAAAAATTGTAGTACGAGCACAAAATTAAAAGAGACCATATAATAACAACAGCAAATTAAATTAATTAGCTAAGAACATGCTGCCTTTATTTTTAATCAGAATAATAAACAATGTATAATTATGGAGAAAACGCTGTACAAACTGAAAAGACAAGCAACAAATTAGGAACAGTATGGTCCAAATCATTCTTTTATTAGTGATAGTGCCTGAAGTGCCACAAAGTGGGTATGGACAGATGACACACAGTGACGTACTTAGGCAGCATCTGTTTGGCTTAAACAACACACTGAAACGTGGGACGAGAATCTGTTTGATGCTTTTGTTTTTGAAGCATAATTTGGGAACCGGGAAGTGGAGCTTTCTATCAGCTGTTGACAATAAGCTGTTTGGATCTCTCAAAAATGAAACTGCAGTGAGTTGGACTTTTGCACTCCCATCGCATGCATCATGCCAAGATATATGGTTGTAGCATGGCCACCGGCAAATGCATACAAAGAAGTTTGGTGCAAGCATCCTATTAAAACAACCTGGCTTGTGGCAGTGGGAATAGATTTTCATTCCAGAAGCATATCTATATACGCGGGAGTGGGACCTTGACCTGGAAGAGAAGAGGAAATGGATATCCTAGGCTTTGAAATTTGGTTTCTGGCCTTTGTATAATGTTTTAACCAATTCAATTTTAATCCCGTTCAAAATCTACCTGTAAGACATATCATATTATGGGTAATCATAGCCATATTCTATGGCCACTTTTGACTTTTGTTCCTCCAATTGCAAAGAACACCACATTAGAAACAAGGGAATGCCGGGAAATGATGTTCACATTTCTACTTTCAAATTCACGATGGGATAATAATAACCCCAATAGGTTGAAACTTTTGGAAAATTATGTAGCAATAATACTGGTAAAGTAGTAATAGAGTAGCATCCATGACTTGAAAAGTAGCTAAAGTGGTCAGTCAAATGTAATTAGATAACTAATCTTGTTGAAATCTATAATGTTATACAACGCGGAAACTATTTGGTTGTGAATTACGATGCTTTCTCGGGCCTCTCACAACTTTGAGTAGCTTAGCGGAAAGAACAATTTGTGATGTAGCATGTGTTCAGATTTATATTTGAGATTTCAAAATTATGATTTTTTTTGGGTAAAAATTGCTAGTAATTTTGGCTTGCAATTCGCTAGTAGCACATATTCAGTGTAAGAATTGTTTTTTTTTTTTTTCTTAGAATAAGTGCTTGATATTTCTTTTAAAAGATTAATTAATGGATTATAGTCATTTAATTTAGTGAGTTTAACATAGGTGCGCTGGAAATTATTTGTCAACTAGTATAAGTTAACATTATATTTTATAAAAACTTAAATTAATTGAATATCAAAATAATTAGATCATATTGTTTAAATATAAAAATTTGTTATCACTGTTGTTATTAACCACAACTCTTTAGTGGATATGTCACTGGTCCTTGAATATTGACTTGTTATAACAGATAGATTTAGCCCATTAGGTTATTCAACTTTAGAAAGAGACTCTGCTTGTAATTGTAAATATGGTGCTTGCTTGTCTCATTGTTAATAACATGTGTATAACATAGGAAAAGGTCTCTCATTGATATTTTTTCTGACCTCTTTCATCTCTATTGTCATCATTTAGATCTGTTTAAAGCTAGGTAATTTCTTAATATGATATTAGATATATCTTTTATCTCTAGTTCTTCTATCTAACCTTAATACCCCAATATCCTTTTTTTTTTAATGTCATTTATGATGATAATTGTTTATACGTATGTCATATTTAGGGTTAATTATTCAAAAATAAAATTTTAGTGGTTATTTGTGTTAATTGAGATTCAAAATTTCTATAGTACATATGGACACACAAAACTAGTAAGATCCATAAAATCATTGAAGTAGTTTTTTGTACATTAAAAAAAAACAATAACACTGTTGGAGTACAATGATATATTTCACCTTGATACATGTTTGCTTTAATATTCACCTATACTCACATTAATATACGGTGCATATACATTGTCTATATATTTGCACAAAATTGACTGCCACAATAACTAGACTTTGATTGGCTTTAAGGAGGGACATTCGATATGTTATTTATGAAATTGGTATTGGCTTACTATGTGTTTGAATTGGAGTTTACAATTTGAAATGAATTTGATTTACAAACCTGATTTTGTTTAAAAGCGAGTTTATATATATAAACAAAATCTGTGTTTGAAAACCTTCATTTGAAATCGATTTTGACAAAATTGATATTATTTGGACAGTATAGGAAAAAAAAACATTTTTGGATGTGTATTATTTGACAAAATTTATTTTACTTTCTTAAATTTATAATTTAAATATAATTATGTATTAGATAGTATATTACATAAAATAACACTGATTAATAAATAATTAAATAATCTTTTTAATTAATATAAAGTCTGATTAAATACTCCTTAAACATAATTAAAATAAGTTATGACTAGGCATTAAAAATCACAAAAAATAGAAATTCAACAAACAATCAACTCAAAAATAAAAAGAAGGGACAATTAGCAAAATGTTTCTTATAATGAAAGTAATTATGATAGTTTGGTCAAATAAGAAAACTCACCGGTCATATTACTATTTTTTGCCACATGTCAATAAAGAGGGGAAAAAAATATAAATTACATTAATTTCTTTTGAGGTTAGTGATATAACACACAAAATCTCTTTATTTGTTATGGTTATACTAATAATTTTACAATGTTACTTAGTGTCATACCTATAATATGTTCAATGTTACATTTCATCAAAATATAAGAATATTATGTGTAATATTTCTAAACCTTAAAAGAGCTAATGTATGTTTTTGCAAATTAATGTATGTGTTATATGTAATATTGCCTAATATCAAAAAAGGTTAATATAATTTACTAAAAAATATATACAAAATCTAGAAATGGAAATAGTGAAATAATTGGAGTAGGTGTGTAAGAACGAAAAGAAGGGTAAAGTAAGCATGGAGAATCTAATTTTACATGGAAGGAGATTCCATAAAGATAAAAGAAGGCCAATTTCTTTGAACCAAACTCCAATTGGAGTTAAAGGTGAGTTTGGGTTATTCCTAAATGCAATATCAAATAAGATGAAAATTTTGGCAAAATCATGTCTTGCTGCTGCAAACTTAAGTCTAATCCATTGTTTGAATTGAGAGACAAGGGAAGGAAAGAAAAGGGGAGGAGAGAAAATGAGAGGATTTTAGAGTTTTCTCTTGTTTGGTTAAGAAGAGAAGATGAGAGGAGAGAAAAATAAATAAATGGGGCTCACCATAAATTTTTTTTTCTCAAATGTGAATAGAAAATGGAAGAAAATGATAGAAGGAGTAGGGCCCACCATAAAACTATTCATAGTTTAATTAATTTCAAATAAAATAAAAGGGTAAAAGATCATTTAACTATAATTATATTTTCTTTCTTCTCATTTTTCTATCAAACCAAACAACAAAAGAGAAACTATACTTTTTTCTTTATTTTCTCTTCTCTTCATTTTCTTTCCTTCTATTTTCTTTTCTCTCATTTTCTCTTTTCATCCAAATAGAGTGTAAGTGTGTATTTGAAAAAGTTAAAAAATTAAAATTATTTTAATAATCATTTATTTGTATAATTATTTTTTTATATAATCACTTATATGAAAATTAATTTATATTTGGATGCTTCATTTGAAAAATAATTTTATGATAATCTATTTTGTTTGGATTGTATGAAAAAAATTATTTTTTTATAATAAAATTATTAAAAAAATATGAAATAATTATATATATTATATAATATTTATTATTTAGAATCAATTTAATAAAAATATAATAATTATAAAATAATCAATTTTTACTTACCATCATAAATTGTAAAATATTATTTAGGATTATAGGTTATTTTTTAACTTAAAATTATTAATTTTTTATTGTAATTTATTTTCATATTTTAACTAAATATGATTAATTTTTTAAAAATAATTTTTTTTTTTAAAAGCTATTTTAGAGCAGTACCAAACATGGACTAAGTGATTTATTAACTGCTCACCCAAATCCGTTTAGGATCCATACATTTGACATTGGCATAGACTATAAGGCAGTAATTATCAGTGACATTTGGCAATTCCTTCCATGTGACTGGGCTGATTAGCGTTTATCTCATTTTTATTGCTTTTCGGGAAGCTAGTCAATTTGCAGAGTTTCCTGATAAGAAAGGTGCTGCTAATGATGATGATAGATTCGTCTTTCTTTCCAATCCTCTTATGGGTCAAGCTTGTTGATTATTGCGTTGTTCCTTGTTATTGTACTTTACAAAAAAAATCGTGTACTAGACAGCAAAAATATTCATTAATTAAAAGAATTGTTAGATTCACAAGGAGAATATGCCCATCAGTTTTTCATAAAAGATATTTCATTACACATTAAAAAATTGTTAGATGCATAACAAAAATATAATAGTTGCACATCACTTTTTAAAACGATATTTCATTAAGTTTACTTGTTCAAAATAGATTAATTTTAATATATTATTTATGAAAAAATATCAATTAACCATACTTTTATGTAATTTTAAAGATAATTATGATAAGAATTAAATACATTTAATGATACAACAATAAATAATTAAATAATTGTATAAAAAATATATTAATAATATATTAAAATTAATTATTAAATACAATTCAAAAATAAAAGTATACTTTTCTTATTTTATTATGCTAAAATTGATTAAAAAAATGGTATAATGAGTTGTGTACAATAATGTTATTGAATGCATAAAGCGGTTTTATATAGCCGTTGTTTTTTGGTCGATCTTTCGATTGCTATTTCCGTCATTTTCTCCGGTTATGATTAGGGGCTTGCCTCTAACTTCACTTCCCTCGACTGAGTGAAAATGAAAGGAAAAACGTGGCGTTTGTGTCATCGTGTCTTCAAAGTGATAGAACGCCAAACCCAAAAGAATGTTAATAGAGCCTTTGGGGCTTGCCGATACATTCGAGTGAATAATCAAAGTTAAAATAATAATAATAATAATAATAATAATTCCTGTTGTTTAAATGGCAGGTGAGTATACATGTCAGCATTAACCTCATTTATGTATAATAACTGGATTTAAGAGATATAACGTGACAATTTATTTAAAAGCATTTCAAAGCCGAGTTTATACTAATTGTAAATTATTATAATAGAAGATATTAACTTCTTAAAAAATATAGGTATAAATATAAGTAGTGAGTATTTGTATGTATTTTGAATCTTTTATTTATATTTAATAAAAACAATGGTCATTTTTTATAAACATAAAGAATGCACAAACAAAATAATCCTCTTTTTTTTTTTTTTATCATGACACAAATCTGTAGCACTAATTTGGTTTTCTACTTTCCTAGATCGATAATATCGAGTTAAGTGAATATACTTTGTAAAAAAAATTATAATTAATTAGTAATTCTATTAAAAGTATGAACAGCTGGGGAGAGGGAAAAAATCATTTCAAAGTTCAGATCATAATTCCCACTAGGGCCACTAAACAAGTATAGATAAGGTCACTAGGTTTTGTCTTAAATACACCTTACAAAGTAAAGTGCATCACGCACATGCTTGTATAGGGTGCACTTGTCATTTAGCCGCATTCGACAAGTGTGGCTAACTAACTGAAGGATGTAGCTAAACAAACATACGAATGCGACTAAATTAAATTTGAACGGTAGCTAAATGACCCTCCCCCCCTAAGTGATGGTTCCAACCTCTTAGCTTTTTTTCCACCCTCACTCACGCTAATGTTCATCACGCCAACTGCCGCTGGCCTCCACCACATTTGGCATCCGTTAGGGCAACGTTGTCATGCTCTTCCTCCGCAATTGCCCCCACTTCGCCTTCGCATTCCTCGATGCTTCCCTCCGCAGTGTCGCTGTCACCACTGCCGACCCCTTTTGCACCCCAACGGAGCTCATCAAGCAAGTCGCTACCACCAAGTCCTACCTCATCATAACGCAATCCGGTATGGATGACGAACTTGTGTTGGTGCGAAGACGAGGGTTGTAGACTCAAGGAGGGGCGATTAGGCGGATAACGAGGTGGTGTTTCATGGGGTGGTGCGTCGTGGTAGAGGTGACACAATCGTGTTGCAGAGAGAGTGCAGCGACGGTGGTGGTAGGGGCCGCAACGGTGGCGACGAGTGGGTTGCGACAGTGGTGGTGAGGGGGCTGCGGCGATTGTCGCGAGGGTGGCAACAAGGGGTCCACAAAAAGGGTGGTTGTGAAGGCGGAATGGCGGGGGACCATGAGGTTGAACACAGGGAGAGGAAGGAGATAAAGGGGAGATTGTCTAGCCACACTCATAAGTTCATTTAACCACATTTTTGGTTCATTTAACCATACTTGTGCTTCATTTAGCCACATTTTCTGAATGTGGGTAGAAAAGAGTGCAGGTGCACTAGCAAGTGCATCACTCACCTTAGTTTACCGTGTGTATTGCATAACGACCCAGGTCACTAGGTCCTTGAAAGTTTGAAATAGAAGAAATATAGGAAAAAAGTTAATTAAATTGCTTTTAAATTTTATTTAATTTTATATCAACATTTAGTTAATTCAAATGATTCAGTATTTATTTTTCTTAAGTAATGGCTAGGGTTTGAGTTTTATAAATAAGAAAAAATTAATACGAAGAGAGTTTTACTTCTACAATGAATCAACATGAATTGAGTTAGATTAATTAGAATTTAATGGACCCCGAATACAGATAATTTAAACAAAAAAATTTAATTAATTTTGTAGAGTTAAATTAGCTCACTCTAAAAATAATGCTTTATCAGTATTAGAAGTATTTTTTTATTTACAAAATGGAAACTCTAGATTTTATTTGACAAAAAAAGTAAGTGCTAAACTACTTAATCTAACAAAATAATATTATTTAACTGGTAGATTTGGGGACAATGACAATGGAAATAATGCAACAATCATATCGATAGGCAATCAGTAATGGACTAATGGGTTATGAACAATGATGGAGTCATGAAGTTACAATCTAGCCGAAAATCACAGCACAGGAAGAGGGTGCATGATGAAGAAAAATTGTGGCGGATCTTCAGGAGAACGAGACGCAGCGGTGTTGGAATGCCAACACCTAACTTGCGCAATAATTGCAATATCTGAATAGCCATTCGCCACACGTATCGTATGTTAGACATTTTACATTTCCACCTGCAGGCTACAGTTTCCACCATCCATAGTTAAGATTTTTCTTTTTTATTAATAAAAAAAATTCGTTTTAACCATGTTGGTCAGATAAATCTAGGCTTTTCTAATATCCGTATATTTGTTTTGTGGGACTTGGTTCCTAACTTGATTTGGCAGAGTATAATGAAGGTTCCAGATGACGCGGTGAGGGCTGGACGGGTAACTAATTTACATATTGACTTCTTGTACTGTGGTGGCTTAATAATTATTTCATTTTTTTTTTGGGGGTCTCAAGGTGGATTGATAGTAAAGGGCACAATTTGTTGGGCTTGCAAGAAGGCCCAAAGCCGTAGGCTTTAAGTCTCAAATGGGTTTAATGTTTACTCTTTAAGGGTGCAGTTATCTACGACCAAAAATATAATGGCCGGGGTTATAATTTCCAGCAAGATAAAACTCAACGACCAAACAAAAAAAAAAGGACGCAATAAAATTCCCTTGCTAGTAGAGGTAGAACCGAGTTGAGCCAAGTTTGTTAAAGTTGGGGTTTGACCTGTTAATATTAAGGCCCACTTGAGTTCGAGTTAGAGCTCAAAGTAAAACTAATTTCTAGGATTAAGTTCAACTTATCGTAAGTTTATTGAGTTTCAGCTAATTTATAAGCTACTCAAATTTAATGAAATAGTTTAAGTTAAATATAAATGAAGTCTTTTTGGCTCAATAAATTATAATATTTGGCCATAAGAATATAGTCTTAATAATAACAATAATAATAATATAATAATAATAATAGTAGTAGTAATAATAATAAAATATAATTTTATATATGGAAATATATATAGATATATACATATCAAGTCAGCTTACAAGTTAATTAGTTGAATATTACAAGACTAAAGTTTAGTTCATTTAATAAATGAGTTTAAATCTCTACCTCAAACTCGACTTATGAGTTTATAGGCCATTGAACCTATCTTATTACTATTAATAAACCAAACCAAAAATAATTTATGAACTAACTTTACCTACTTTCAGCACGACTTACTTGAACATAAAAAACAGGTTGATCAATAATAAAAAAGGTAAAATGCACTTCATGAAACTGGAGCATGTTTTAGTACCTTTTTTTTTCAGGTAATATGTTGAAATATTTACATAGAAGTCACAGTATGAGATTGAAAAATTATAACCTAAAATAAAAGAATAAAATTAATTTTGATACATTACACTAATAAGTAATCATATATACTTATATGTGTAATTTTTAAATTAATTATTATAAAAGTTTATACACCTCAAATAATATGCCAATGTATGATTGGACAAATATGTAAATTTTTTTTATATTAACAACAAATTAAAATTAAATTCTAATAAAAATTATGAAATTCAAAATATTTATTATGACTTTAGTTTACCATGCTACAGCTTAATCCAAGAGTCGGCGCCCATGAAACAACTCATGGACAAACAATCATAAGATACGAACGAAATAACCTTACTGTCAACTCCAATCATATATAGAACATGATCGGACCCACGCGTTGTCCCTCAAAATTTCAGAAATTCAACTTTCAGCCCTAAGATTTTTTCTTTTTAATGTGATTTTAACCCTATTATAACATTGATTTGGTAACCCGCAAAGGCGCAAACCTCTTATCATAGCTGCACACTGCCTAGAGAACAATATTATCTTTGTTTTACGAGTTTTTCTCATCTCTTTTATTTATAAAATTAATTTTTGCTTTAAATATTGATTTTGTTTTCAGTAGCTCAAACTCTTTATTGAGGACCTTTTTTTTAACTTTTTATAAACAAAAATTTCAGTTAGGAGGAAAATTCATTCCAATTCAGTTAGAGTATATTTTTGAGTTTAATGATTTTTTTTATAAATAATCTACTAATGAGAGAATTCAAAAATTAGATTTAAGTTACGGCGATCCATGAACGGAATATCTATTAGCTAGCCTCCATTAGCAACTTTTTGTAGAGGATCTTCATTCGTTAAACTTCTGCTCTTTACCATTTTAATATTCTTGGCGAGTCTTTATAAACTCTTAGGAGCAAGTGTATTTTGTAAATTTTATAAAATCAAACAAACATAAATTTTGTGAACAATTTAAATAGATTTAACTTCTTAAAAAAAATTCATAATCTCATGACCCAAAAAAAAAAAAAAAACGATTTGATCAGTGCAAAACTTGTTGACCAAATGCAGCCACTTGAAAAGAAAAAAAAAAAAGAAATATTTGATTTTTTTTTTTTGAAAAAAAGATGCAAATCAAATGGAAGGCGTAAAACATGTAGCGTTAATATCCCACGGAAATGGGGAATTTTATGGCATTAACAAAGTGTAGTTTGCTTGTATGGCATGGCATTAAGTTTCTGTGATGCACTATAACTAAGTCAACTTATTCCAATGAATAATTTTTATTTATTTATTTTTTCTGATTAGGCATTTAATAATAATAATAACAATAATAATAATAATAATCATCTCTGTGATATTTTCCTATGAATATAAGATAATGTTATCTAATATCCTAAAAATATAAAAAAAATTAAGTATTTTTTTGTTTAATAATTGAAAAAGTAATTAAACTTATATCGATTGCTACCCCCCAAAAAAAAAAAAAAAAACTCATCTCGATTCATTGTGAAGGCCCAAACCCCGCTTGAAAGGCATGGCGCGTGCAGAAGTTAACAAGAAATTTCTAGTCTAGGGAACTCGCTAACCGCTAATCGTGTGGACTTTTTGGCCCGCAATTACGTGTTTATCGGTGAAAAAGATGCATCTCAATTTCGCCATCAATGCTTAGCTCTGTTGAGAATCAATAAAGCTTAGCTCAATCTCTTTCCCATGGCGCTTCATTATAAATGGGAAAAACTGCTAAGCTTTTCTTATGTCCCCTAAACTATCCAACCCATTGAATGGTTTCCGTTAAATTTTGCACCTAAACAGAGGAGCCCATATCACCATTCATTATGATTATATATGCCATTAAAGCGGTCTTCAAACTGCACTAATAAGTATCCAATTGACAAACTGAATCATACATCTCCTCGTATGCACGATCCAGTGAAAACTGGAAACGGCTATAATTAACAAGTAATTGTGAGTCCAAATGTTTTCAGCTCTTTCACATATGCATGTGTTCCACAGTCCATAACTCATTAAAAAGCCCAAAACAAAACAAACTGTGGCTCTCTCCAAATCTCTAGTTATAAAGCTTATTTATTTATTTGTTTGTTTATTTATTTAGCATGAAAGCTCATGCAGAAGCTTGTACCTTCTCACCTTATTCCTAAGGACCTGCTTTGTGACACCATTTCTGTTCATTATGTCCATTGACTTGGCCCTCTTCGCCCTTTCCTCAAAAGCTTCATTGGTGACTATGTTCTTGTGGGTTGAAACCCATGTGGATGGTGATATTGCCTCTAGTGACCTCTGCTTCTTGATGGGTTTGTCCACTTGCCGGAGCTGAAGGGCGCTTCCTCTTAGTCCTTTCTTGCATCCAACATTTTGAGCATCACCACCGCTCCTGATTTCCTTTTTCTTGCTCTCATCATTATTGGCACTGCCACCGTTTTCATAAGAGGAAGAAGAATTGCAAGAGTTTGGTGACTTCTCTTTGATATGCACCTTCTGACTCAAGCACATATTGCAAGTTTCGTAGGACTTGGCTTTGGGGTAGAGATTACTGCAGTATCTGCATAATTGACAACCATGGAGATTGAAACAGAGGCAAGAGTAAACAGAAAACCGAACCCAGTAAAAATATAGTGTCAGTTATGAATATGATTTAAAGCTAGAAGAGAAAAGGGACACAATTGTTTGATGCGTACCTGTGCTGATATCTGAATCGACAGACTATGCATTGCAGAAGCTGGTCATAGAAGCCGCAATCCCCACACATGCAACACTCTTGGTAGGGTTGTTGTGCAGTGTCGGTTCCTTTGCTTATTGTCATGTTTTGTTGTTTTTGTTTCTCACATGGCATGGAGTGAGAGAGGGAGAGAGAGGAAGAAGGGATTGATAATTGAGAAATAAATACACTATGTAGATGTAGGCCAATGGCCAAACAAGAGGACAGAAGAGAAGAAGCCAACAAAACAAATTACAAACGTTTTTCTTTTTCATTGAATCGCTATAAATAACAGGTTGACTTGAAGTTTCATCAGTCTGCCCGTGTTTGGGAAGTTAGCTGCGTAAACAAGTAAACACCAAAAAGAAAAAGTCACAACACTTTTTTTTTCAATGTTTCAGTTTTTAATAATTGTCCTTTTTTAGGGTTTAAATTTTGATCTTTCTTTTTCTAAAGAAAAATGATTAGGGGACGCATATTTTGCAACGCAATACGCAACACATACTGAAAAAGTGAGCAAAACGATAAAAATGCTTGGATGATGGGTCTCATATAATCATTATTACTTTTGTTTAGTTTTTTTTTACCAAAAAATTTACCAGTATATTGTTAAAAAATACTGGTAAATTATATATTATATATATATATATATATGTAAAAATTTATTAGTATTTTTTAATAATATATTGGTAAGTTTTTGAATAAAAAAAAGTTAAACAAAAATAATAATAATTATATAAGACTCATTATTCAAATATTTTTATTTTTTTACTCACTTTTTCCTTATATATCGCGTATTACGTTACAAAAAATGCATCTCCCTATCACTACTTTTCTCCAAAAATGTAATTTACTTGTCACTGCACCCAGCTTTAGTTAATTTTTTATTTCATTGTTTATGCAAGTAATGTTAACAATCATATACAAAATTAAATAACCAGACAATACCTTTTCTTTAATAAGAAAATTATTATCTGCTTTATGTAAACTATACATTTAGTGTCCTTCCGGAAAAGGAACGTCAATCAAGTTGGAGGATGATGGCATGTTAGGGGAATGTCAAGGAAGATAAAGACATTGTTTTCAAGCTAGCTAGCCTCGCTAGAGAATTGAATGGTAGATGAAGATTTTTAATGCCAAATGAACGAACTATTTCGTGGGCAGTACAGCATTGGTTAGACCAAAAAGACTACGTGGAAATAATTTGTCTTCGGTAAACCGTCATGTACGCTTTCAAGTTCTATACGTACATCAGGCGGTGATATGGAATAGTACAAAAAGTAATTTCCTCCCCCTCCGACCTTTACTAGGGGATTGTATTTTTTATATGATATTTAAGTTACATATGTACTAAGATATGAAAATTGAAAAGAATTTATATGAATATAGGATTTACTAAAATCAGAATTTTTGATTTTAATAGATCCCATATCTATATAAATTCTTCTCAATTTCTATATTTTAGTATATTTTTCACCCAAATACTATATAAAAAAAAAACCCCTTTTACTACATCGAAAATTTTATCCTCAAAAGTACTGCAATCTGTCTCCCCTGCCCCATTGCATGGTCAACAATCAGAACAAGGGTATATACCATGATTGTACGGATCTTTATTCATCAAACTTTAGCCACATGGCATAGGATAAGGCCGTAATACAAGGTTTAATGGTACCATATTTTTTTGGTTTACTGGGGTATTCTCTATTATCAGGGAAGGAAATAATTCCTTTCGGGTATAATCTCTCATCTGATAATCTCCCATCTGATATCCTTTGTAGGAGTCGAATTAGAATCTTTTTTGGGATGATAGTGTATCTCTATTACTTTAATGGTACAATATTTGATACTATAAATTGTATATTATATTAGATTTTATACTATTTAACATTTGGTGTTTTTCTTATGATGGTATAATTTTATCTCAGATGACGC
Organism: Pterocarpus macrocarpus; assembly: GCA_031439585.1. Classification (NCBI taxonomy): domain Eukaryota; kingdom Viridiplantae; phylum Streptophyta; class Magnoliopsida; order Fabales; family Fabaceae; genus Pterocarpus; species Pterocarpus macrocarpus. The sequence goes on from CM062519.1 coordinate 12,558,625, forward strand.
TTATTGTATAATAATTTTAATTAACAAAAATACCTTTATACATAAAAGTTTATTTTACAGTAAATTCAAAAGTGAGTAATTAGATTTTATTTGATCTCATAAAAAGTAATCTTTTCAGGGCAAGTTTATTTCATAATCATTATATAAAAATGAATAAATTGAATAACTTTATCCTATCATTTGTTATACCAAACATATTATAAAAATAAATGATACATTATATACTTAGAATTTAATTTTAATTGTTAGTATAAATTTTTTTTATATTATTATTTAATCATATATAAATATATTATTAAAAATATTTAACTCTTATCATAACTATCTCAAAAATTATATAAAACATAAAATATGATTAATTGATAATATAAAATATCTTGCAGTGATAATGTATTAAAACAGTAATCTCATAAAGCTGTACTGTCAAATCTTCTACAACGTAAGCAAATAAGACTTTAGTCATAAATTCAATTGTGCATGAATATAAGATATGCAACTAAGCATGCTAATATAGAATTCAAATGTTAGCTATATTAATTATTTGGGATCAAGCAATAAAAAATTGAGTTTTAATGATAATATAAAATAATCTAATAGGAATGTAAGAACAGTTTCTTACATATTTATTAAATAATAGTATAAACTCATAATAACATAACAACATTTGGATTTTATACTCATACAATTATCCATAATAACATAGCAGTTTCTTGCATGCTTATTAAATAATAATATAAAATTATTTTATCTTTTTAATACATAAAAATTAAACTCAAAATTGTATGACGTGTGACTGAATAATGTAGTAATATTTGAAAGATTACTTTAAATATATTATTAATATTAAAAAATTTTACGATGTTATTTAAGCATGCTACTATATAAACAATTTTTTGAAATAATGATTATAAAAATAAAATCAAATACAGTAATATATAATTCATTGACTATTAAAACACTTATACAACAACATAACACCAAAGTTAAATTCTATTTAAAATATAAGTTTAAAATATAAGTTTATGCCTTAAAAGTTGGATAGCACGTGTCCCAAAAAGCGGAAATCATGAACATGCAACATGCTAAGGGTGCGTTTGGTTTGTAAAAATATTTCCTATTTTCATTTTCTGTTTTCATTTTCTGAAAAGATTTTCATTTTCAGATTTTCTGAATTCAGGAAATGCGTTTGGTTTATAAAAGTATATTCTGTTTCGAAAAAGTGAAAATAATGAAAATATGTTTGGTTTGTTTGTTTTATAAAATATAATTTTTAAAATCAAATTTGAGATAATAAAATTATATTTATTATTAAATAATAAAAATGGTGTATATTCGATTTGTATATTTTATTCATTTACTAAAATTATTTATTAAAATAATTAATAACTCTATAAAATATTAAGATTAAGAATAAAATAAATTACTTACTTTTAAAATTATTTTATTATATAAACTGTTAATATAAAAATATTTTATACAGGTATTCAATTATATATTATCACCTCAACAAAAGTGTTTGATTTATCCCTTTTGTTTTGTCCTTTTTTTTTCCTTTTGAAAAAAAATTAAATAATTGACAAAAATAAAAAAAATGGGCTGGTAGGGTTCGAACACCCAACGTCAATTTTGTATGCTCAACATGAGCCAATTGCGCTAACAACTTGTTTTTGTTGTCGTGTCCCTTTTTTTTTTCTTTTGTCCCTTTGAAAAAATTAAATGATGGATAAAAATAGTGGAAGTGGGATGAGAGAGATTCGAACCCGCATCCGAGGGCTTTCAGATCAGTACGTGACCACCTGCGCTGCCAACACGCGCGTTTTAGGGTTTGTCATAAATAATATATAATAGATTCGTGAAAGAGTGCGTTTGACGTAAAAAAGAACATCCTCCCCGAGGATCGAACGCGGCTCGTGCAGGATGATAAGAAGAGAGTTTCAATTATTTACCGCAATACCACCGCGTTTCTTTAGAAAATATTTTCAACAATCAAACATAAAAAGATGAAAACGTGGATATGACATTTTCAGATTTTCAAACATTTTACGAAATATTTTCTGAAAACATTTTCAAAACAATCCCAACAAACATATTTTTACTCCTATTTTTTGTTTTTACTTAAAATGGAAATAGAAAATGGCAAACCAAATACCACCTAATCTTTTCTTTTTTTTCCTTCTTTCTTTTTTTGGGGTTGTGGTGTGTCTTTTTTTGTCGATTTTTTTTTGGGGGGGGGGGGGAATTGCCGAATCTGACGTGGATATTAACTTACAGGAACCATATCCTATAGGCAGAAACGCTTAAGTCGGGATCATTTACTGTACAAGTAAATATAATAAAAGCCAGTATTTTTAATTCTGAGATCATTTTTACTATACAAAACAAACTGCAAACATAACAACTAGTAGATTTGTACAAAAAAAAATTTTTAAAAATCATTAGAAGTCTACGAAATAAATCCAGGGTAATGACACCCATGATTTATTTTCAATGTTGCAACTTATTTCGCCCGTCATAAAAAAGCCTCCCTTAGTCAAAAGCTACTGCCGCCGATAATGGCTTCGCGCACCCCATGATGTCATCGCCTCATCAATCCAGATTCATGAGCACAACAGCGTATGGCACCTGCGATAGTAGTTAAGTACAAAGTTAACACAGACAAGAAAAATGTTACACAATCGAACGCTAGAATAATGTAGCATACTTTATTGATTTTTAAATGAGTAAATAGTTAATACTACTTTATTTCATTTAACAAGTCTAAACGTCTTGGACTCAACCCCAAGTGAAGCTTCAGCAGCTACGCAGCTCATTCTTAGATACTAAGTGTTGTTTCTAAATTTGATTTTTATAAAAACAATATTCTAGTGTTTGGGGATCAAAGGGTTTCAAGTAATGTAAGACAGAATATGAATTAGGTATCTTAGATCCATCTTACTATGTCATGAGGACATTGATGTGGACGACACACAGAAATCAAGCAGAGCTGATGAAATAGGAAAATGCATTAGACACAATTCATGGTAACAAAGTGAAAGTGCCTATGAAACTCAGGAGATTCAACCAGACAACTACAGATGCTCTACGGTAACAAAATTTGGGAAGTGAAGTGGCAACAAGGGAGGAAAAAGGAAAAAAGAAGAAGAAGGAGGAGGTGCAAAATGCTTATTTGGACAAATAGACATACAAGAAAAAATAAGATTATGCATGAGTAGGTATCAAGAGAAAGTTGGAGAAGAACTTACAGAGATCAAGATGATGGCAACTTGTCTAAGGTGGTTTAGTTATGTAAAAAGAAAACCAACAAAAGCTCCGATGATATAATGGAAAAAATAAAAGGTAGTCCAATTAAAGAATGTATTCGGATTGTGCACCAAAAAAAAAAAAAGTATGTATTCGGATTAACTTATTTTGTATCTTATAATCAAAGTTTTGCTTCAGAGAGCCTTAAAAACTTATTTCCCCTCCTAAAAATTAAGCACAACCAGCAGTAAAAGGGGCTGAGGAAGAACTAAAATTCAACATGATAAAACATCATAATAAACCTTGCACTGTACAGTTTGGCTGAAAATTTGATTTTTGACAGTGCCCAATAGTACTAATTGATCCATGAAGCAGGCTGCACCTGGTGGTCAAGGAGTGGTTATTGCTATTATAATACTCTAGTATTTAGGGTTGCAGTGGCCATGAACAAAGAAAATAATTGATCTGGGCAAGAGAATATATCCGTACTAAACTATAGAGGTTCTATTCTTCAAATTAAAATTATTCATACAAGGAATGTGAACATTAATTCAGGCAAGAGAAAACGTTACCAGCAGGTGAGGATTGGAGAATGTTTAGCTCTGGGCACATTCAAATGGACGCAAGCGCAATGATCCTTCAGGAAACTCATGCATTCTAAACGGCTCCAAAAGCTCAAAGGGCCTGCACAAATCACAATAATGTAATCAAACGTGTCTAAAATGGTTGATCACTTCTGGAAGCACTAACGGAGAGGCCAATATAATTAAACATAGCAATTCAACACAGAAATAGAGAAGGAAGGATGGATCAAATATCAAGCCCAATCAAATAACAATGGCAACTAAATGTGGAAGACAATAAATCCAACCTTCCGAGTCACTTGTCTGACAAGTATCACATGGGCACACTGTCAAGAATAGAAGTAAAGGCTACTTTACGAGATTAGGATGAAGTCAAGGAGCAGTGATCAAATTGGCAATTTTGGAAGTTGGACATGAGAGTACAATCCAAAACATAAAAGTGGAATGGAAAATTAGTTCAATCAATACAGAGATGAATTGAACATGATATTAAGAACAGGATTATATTAAGTCATGCTTATCCTTTGCATCATCATTCCCCCCTCTTTTTCTCTCTTCTTTTATTTATTTATTTTTTGGCTAACAGGCTTGCAAGGCATTATGCATATAAGAAACTACCTGAACATTACCGCATTACCACATCACCGACATTCCTATATCTAACAGAAGGTTTCAAGAGCCTTACAGGATAGAATCACGACTGCGGGATAACTTTTGTTGATTGCTCTCCATAGCAGCCAACACGTCAGCAGTTTCTGGTCCTGCTGAACCACCAGCTACAGCAGATGGAACTGAAGCACTTGGCGTCCATATCTAGAATAACGCATCACCAGAAAGCTTTAGAGATTAAAGTTTTCATTCTAAAAGCAAAAAAAATTCTTCTTTTTTTCAATGAAGGAAAAGTAAATAAGTTTTCATTCCAACCAAAAGACACCAAACATTCTCACCTTTATTGTGCTATCAATCCCACTGGTTGCCACAACAAAATCAAATGGATGGCATTGTACACAATTTACAACTGCAGGATGAAGAAACAAAATGTTCAGGCAACCATACAAGGGTGGACTAAAAAATCCCCAAACCATAGAGGAAATAATGTTTACCAGATTCATCACCATTCAGCATTTTTATGAGTCTACCAGTCCGCTTTTCCCAAATAAACCATCTGCCATCATCACTTCCACTGGCAACAAACTCACCTGCAAATAAACATATGAGACAATCTTGAATAAATATTGCCACAATGGTGGACCAACTGTCAACTCAAAACTCACCACGTATCTTCTACAAATGAATAATCAAAATGATGGCTCATGGTGATATTTTTTTTTGGAAAAAAAAAAAGCCAAGAAAATGCAATGGAGTCCTGTTTTCCTGGTGGGTATGCTTAAAATATCTGAACCATTGCTTTCCATTTCTAAAGAAGATATTGGGATTCAAAGTAAAAGAAACAACTCAAAATAAGATATAATTTCATCTGTTTCAAAAGCAACCAATTTGTTTCTCAAGACCTAAATGTATTCATTGGTATTAAATTTGATTAAAGGAAATTCTTCTCAGTACATGCATATATTTTTCCTTGCCAAACTCCAACAGAGCAAGAATGCCATGTGAAAATAATAAAGCAATGGAAAAGAGAGAGAGAGAGAGAGAGAGAGAGAGAGAGAGAGTCCGTTTTTACAAGGCATGTTTGCTGCAGATGATTCACATATTTATAAAATCACCTATGAGATATAGCATATACCTCTTTGACCAAGAAAATTGGCCTGTTTTATATCAGTTCCGAGATTACAGTGGCCAATAAATCTCTGCTTCATGTCAATAGCTGCTTCAGGCTGCATGAATAACAACAAAGGAAGCCAAAAAAAAAAAAAAAAGGGAGTGAAGCCACATTATAAAACCCATGAAATAAAATTAGAAGAAAAGCAAAATTTTTTGGAGGGATCACATTGATGAGAAAGCAATAATATGAATAAAAATGGAAGAAAGGAATGTAAACCTGGTAATATGCTCTATCATTCTGTGATGATGAGGGTGATTCACAGGGGCCATTTACACCAGCATTTTCTCTGGAGTCACCTCTTCGATGAATTCTAAGATTTAAACTCCCATGAAGAATATTGGACTCAACATCATGTCCCTCGTCACCAGACATTGATGTTTCAAAGTCCAACTCCAACTCCTCATCATAATCAGAATCATCCCTCTCTGATCTTGGACCATCTTGTGATGCATCACTATTAGCCTCTGAACGATAGAGTATGTCACTCAATGATAATATTCTCCCACCTCGACCATCACACCTTGATGCTCCATCATTTGTCTTAATATTTTTCTCAGCCTCAGCTGGTTAAATAACAAACCAGTTAGATCGACATAAAATCATAAAAAGAAAGAAGTAGCATGTAATTTCCTTAACATTAAAAGATATATTTGGAAATTAGTTTAATTTTTGTACGTCAAATCTCAGCAGTTTCGGCTTATATAGTAGCTATCAGTCTATTATCAGTGGCTTCGATGAGAAAAAAGTAGAGTGTGTTTCAGTTATGTCAACAGAGCACAAACTTCTTCTAAGGGGAGGGGGACCATTCACAAACTTCATTCAGTAATTAAGACATTGAAGAACTTGCACATACTTGCAGGCAAAAACAAAAATTGAGCAATTCAATATAGGGATTTTATAATTAAGTCCATACCATAGTTGTCAATTTTACCCAATAGTGAGGCGTTAGTGGTATAGCGGAGCAGAGCACTTGAGGCCATGATGGCAGCCTTGTCAGCCTTGTCAAGCTGCGTTTCAAGATAGCAGCCATCATGGCCCCAAATAGTAGCCATCCCACCATAGCGTTTTTGGGATTGGCCACTCCAGGCCACTATCCTTAATTAACAACTATGGTCCATGCATGAAAGCCAACTTGGGCATACCTGCAGCAATATCCTTCTTCACATTCTCCACTCTTTCTGCAACTTCAGATATGGATGGGGCCAATAACTGGGAAGCAACAGCAAAATCCAAAGCTTCTTTTTGCCTACCTAACTGCAACGAATAACATGAGAAATTATAAATTAGTAAAATAAGCTTTAGACCGGAAAGGAAAGGTTCTGTTATCAGAAAGCATGCTTGATGCATACTGATGGCATGAAAAGTGAAGTTAAAAAGACCCATACATGTCCCTCAAGCCAAAAGTCAGAAAATAAATATTTCAATATTGGCAACTGATTTAGCAAAAAATAAATGGCAAAATCTCAAGTTTCTTTTAATCAAAGCTTATTGAAGCACTATATAGTCACCATTGATCTTATCAAGCACAGTTTCATGCCTTGTTTTTCAATCAATCAAAATTTTCAGATACCTAATCTTTGATTACTCGTTTCCTTCTGGGTTTCCTTGAATGTCATATTAACACCTTAATTGGGATTATCTAATCAACACCAATTTTTTTTGACGTGTGAATTCAATTATTATGCTTCACCTCCAATCCTTGCTGGTACAGAAGTCATATGGATTCAAAATGATTCCAATATAAACACCTTTCTGGTAATATTTAAGAACAAATCTAATCCCCCCCCCCCAAAACACCAAACACAAAAAAAAAAAACTTGGATATACAAGACAAGATTAAAAATCAACGATAGGTGCTTCTGCTTCATTTCCCTCTCCCATTCTCACTACTGCAGCATCTCTATACAACCCAAATCTACACAGACACGAATATAGATATAGAGAGACATTCTCAAAACAAAAGCAAAATCATAAAAAAAGATACACAAGCTCAAACAACCCTTCCACTATTCGCTTCATTCATATGAGTGTACTTCCTTTTTTTCTATTTTATAAAACAACACACATAACACACTGAGACAGTCAGGAAAACCAGAATGACATATTAAAGTGATTAAAGTAAGATTAAAAGTAAACACAATCTAAAATGCAGTTCATACAACCAGAATTACCTGTGACAATGCTTCTGACATGTGGTAAAGTGCTTTATAGGAGGAATTATCAATTTTCCTAGCAGCATAGCAGTCTCTTATGGCCATATGAGCATCGTTTTTCCACTTCCTCTAGATAAGGGTGGAAATTTCAAAACATCAGAAAAAATAGAAAAAAAAAATTCCAAAATGGAAAGAAAAGCCGAGACCCAGTTTAGCAATATCGAGAAGAACCTTAAGCAATAGTGCAGCACGAATACACAGGCATTCATATTTTAGTGCAGGGCTAATAATATGACTGTGGCCATTCAAAACTTCATTACATGCCTCGATTCCACAATAGGGTGCCCCATAATCCAATGTCTTTTTAGCATATTTTATCAGTTCGCTGCAATGATCAATCTGTAAAACCCAATTAGTAAATAAAATGCCATACAAAAACTCAAGAATCATGCTATTAGATACCCCACAGACCTACAACAAAATCATATTAGTTTATTTTAAAAAAAAGAAGAAGCATAGACTGCATACCTTTGCAGCAACTTTCTTTTTAATAGAAAATCCATTTGGGAAGACATTGGACACAAAAGGCTGCAATTCTATCCCATTAATTGTTGGAGAGTAAGTCATTAGTTTTGAAACATCTGCTGAAGTATATTGCATCTCATTCACTCCAGCTGCATAGTGCAAGAATAAGCATGATCTCAACAACTTTTATAGTCTATGAAAACACGGTAACAAGAAACTGACAAAATAAAAGTCAATACAGCTATACAGTTATAAATAGATCTTCTATAACACCCAAATCCACACCAAGACAAAAACGTAATTTGCCATTGTCAAAGGAATCCTGACAGCAGATAACAACAACAACAACAACTAGGCTATGTCCCATTAGGTAGGGTCAGCTACACGGATAAGATGACACCCTACATTCAAACTATCATGAACCATCTCTTCTAATAACTTAAACTATTACATAGAGGCACATGAATAATTTTATATCTTAACACGCCCCCTCATACAAGAGCCCTTTGGGCTTGAAGCGTGGATAGTACACAGACCCACTCTACCTTGTGCTGAAAAACAAGAATTGAACTCTAAACCATCTGATCATAAAGGCTCTAATATCATGTCATGAACCGTCTTTATCAAAAACTTAAGCTATTGGGTACCATTAAAATCTATCTCTTTTAATAGTTTCACTTATAGTTTTTTTTGGTCTCCTACCTCTACCTATTGGACTATCCTCCATATGGTCTACTCTCTCCCTTGGAGTTTCTACAGGTGTTCTCCACACACGCCTAAACCACCTAAGGCGAGATTCTACCATCTTTTTCGCAATAGGTGCTACCCAACTTCCTCTCGAACACATTCGTTCCTAACCCTATCTTGTCTAGCGTTCTGTTCACTTATCCAATGCAACATCCAACCCAGCTTAAATCCTATGGTTAACATCTTCCTTCATTTCTCTATCATTTTGGATGATGGATCCAAGATACCTAAATTTTGTGACTTATGGTATAGTATCATCCTCAATTTTCACCTCTAAGGTAGGATTTGCACGTCTCTTGCTAAACTTGCAATCCATATACTCCTCCTTACTTCCACGTACACAAAAACCATGTGCTTTCAAAGCTTATCTCCACAGCTCTAGCTTTCTAGTTATTTCCTCCCTTAATTTTTCTATGAGAACTATATTATTATGTACAAAAGGCTTGCATCATGGCATCGGATCTTGAATGTGTTCAATAAGCAGATAAAATTAATAATATTTATTAAAAAGCATTATTGTAGGAAGGATATTTCCATTTAGGATAATGTAATATAGAAATCGAAACAATTAACATTGAGAACTCCATTCAAGAAAGCTAAAAGGAAAGAGTCCCAATAGTGCAAGATTAACATGTGAATTCAAATCATTGAAGACATCAACCTGAAACGCAGCGTCAAATGGCCTCTTCAAAACCTAGTTCAAGACAGAAGTTTTTTTTTTTTTTTTTTTAAATAAAAAAAGCAAACTTTATTGAAATTTTCAATATCTAAAACACGTGGCTAAGATTACAATGATAACAAGCATTGTATAGCCAACTAAGATGACACCAGAGAAAAAATAAATAAATAAAATAAATTACTCCTCTTCCTGCTGTTTAACTTAAATTATAGGGTCATAAGTACTTCTAAGTTACCCAACAATCCAACCAATTTGAACAGATAAAAAGCACATTATATTATAGTACTAGTGACATATAAACAAGAGACAAGGTTCAATTTAGAATGCTTTACCATGATTCACATTCATCAAGTAAACATGTTCTCCACTATAGCTAAGGAGAACCTCATCTCCATCAGGACCAAATGTAACATGAGTTAAGTGCAAGCTCGGATGTCCCTGGAAGAAACAAGACACAATTTCAGTACAACAATATTTGGCTTAAAGTTCCAGAAAGACTTACGCATGCATAGTATGCCAAGAAGGAAATGGGCGAGCCAACATGATAACGTATAAAACCTTGAGTATATGTAGCATTTGGTATGCAGAATGAAAGGTTCAAATCACAGACCACTTTTTTTTGTTTTTTATTAGGTTAGGGCACATCACGGACCACTTAGGTTTGGTTTAGGCATTCTTAGGAGATAGGAAATTACTATTGGATTTTTTACTGCAGCAATGTCAAATATGGAGACTCCTATGAATCTTCAGTTCTTTTCACAAAACTACCTATATAAGATCAACAACACGCTCATTACCCCTGCCATGGCTGCCACTGCCACAGCCAAAGTGCCACACCTCCACGACCACTACCACCACAACCACAACTGTGGCTGTCATCACATTCATGACTTTCATCATGCCCATGGTTGCTGCCACCTCCCTCAAGACCTAAACATGCCCAAACCAATAGAGAATGTTGGTAATGCAATGGAATCCAGAAAAAGATCAAAAGCACACACTGCTGTCATTTTGAATTATGATTGGGATACCAAATGGGTAGGAATCCAACATGATGGCATACCCATTCACCCCTCCAGACAGGAATAGAATACCCAATTACGCAAGAATATTGCACTCGTTGAATCATCCGACGAGCTTATTTCACATTCCAAACCTATGATTGACAGGCAACATGCAATCTTTTGCATACCAAACACCATCATATAGCAATCAAAAAGATTATTCAAACCTATAATAATAAGCATTGATACCTAACACTACAGAGAAGTACTAGGTTTCAATCATATTATAGCATTTGACAAAATCCATAAGAAACAGAAATTTTCTAAGTTTGTCTCCCTCCTTCAGTAAAGGTGAGGAACAGTGGGTGGAGAAACGATGGGTGAAAAATAAACCATTAATCCATTTCTGGTCTGATAAAGAAGTGTTATGAAAAATCCAATCCATCCATGACCCATTTAATAAATAACTACCCAACCCATCCATTAATTGTTTTTGTATGGATGGATATCCAACTCATCTATTTAAAATTATATTATATTTTAAAAATTGTCTTTTGCCTTTTTAAGAATGGACAATGATGGATCTTAATGGATCACAGGTGATTTGATCCATTATCCCGGCAATACACGAATTAGATTTAACTAAAGCCAGCCCATTAAAGACACATACACTTATGGATAGAATGGATTAGGTTCACGTCTGGTTGGACTGGATGGTTAATGGGTTCATGGATCATTTTGCCACCCATATGAAGAACCGTTCAACAAATAAGGGTCAACCCCCACCCTTTACGAGTCACAATCCAGAAGAAAAGGAAGTAAACACGAGAAATAGAAGATATGAATTTTCGTTTTACACTTGACCAGTGATAAGGAAGAAAGAAGTGCAAGAGAAATTAACATCACACCCTTCCAAAAAAATTTATAAAAAAAAAAAAAAAGAAAACAATAAGCAAAGCTTGCCAACATATTCAATTTTTCGTTTGTTCTTTTTGCTTCTGTTTTAGGAGGTTTCCTCATCCTACTGTATTGTATCCTATCTCCTCTCACATGGATTTTTTTTTTTTTTTAATGGGAAAAATAACTTGCAATGTTCCCAATACTTAACACTATTAGAGTATTAGTTAACACAGCAAAAGCAGATAATAGTAGATCAGTAAAGCATAGGACTAACACGATCAGAAAGATGAATTGGACAGAAATAATTAACACAAGGAGGTGGTGACATTCTTTTCCGACAAGAGCTCAGAGGCGGTAGCATCCTTCGATCGTATAAACGTGCAAAAGCATCACTAAAAGAAATAGAGAATCAAATATCAGTTTGAAATAGAAAAAGAAAAAATGAAATAACTAACATATAGCATCACCAGAAAAATTTACCTCCCACCAACAAGGAGCAAATGTGGTCTAGTTGAGCTAATATCACAAGATTTTAGAGCAAGGACTTGTTTAGGAGGATCAGCAAGTGATCTTTTAGCTCCACTCCGTAAGTCAAGCTGCGATTAAGTATTGAACATGAAACACAATAAATAAAAAATACCATGGATTCCTGCTTTAGAAAACAATGATTACAGTTTTCCTGACAAATTTGCAGTGGAAAATTCAAAGAACTACATCATAGAAAAACTGTTGACCCTAACTATCTTCTGTATGAAAGCCATATAATTTCAAGAATATTAAGAAAAGGCAATCATAATCATAAGAGCATGATGTGATCAAATATGCAACCCATAAGCTGCAGCAATAAAGCTGTTTATGAAGTTCTCATTATTGAACCCCGTTGATCTGCCTCAGTCACATAGGTTTCCCATTCGCACTTATGTAGGATGTTTATGAACAACAATAGTTATTAAACATGTGATAGTTTGAAAAGGAAGAAAATATTGGTAGAGCAACAACTTGTTGAGTTCAAAACTGACAAGTAGTAGAAATTACAACTGAATTAAACCACTTACTAGAACATTTCTACACTCTTGCTGCGAAGATCCTGCTGGAGGACAAGAGGTGCCTTCCCGAAAATCATGCTGCCTCAGGGTCCCATCTTCACTAGCACTCCATACCACATTGGGGTTTCCATTTTCAACCTGCAACAAATGAACATACAAGACATGAAAACTTACAAGATGCGAATAAAATCAGATATTCCCATGTAAATTATGTTTTCCTTTATCCCTGTTGATATAACATTATTGAAACTATGCTAATTTAGAATTATCTTGGACCACGTGACTTACAGCCAATTTCTTGACTCTTCTAGTGTGGCATTGGTAAAGTGCTAATGGAGCAATAGCATTTGCACTAAATCCTCTCTCATTTAAGCGAGACAAATTAAATAATCGTACCTGCCAAAAAGAAGAATATATTACATTGGAGAATCAAATTTGCATAAGCCACTTATAATATTGAATGGATCATAGCATTACTTCGGCATCTCCAGCTCCAGAGACTACAAGCTCATCAGAAGTTTCTGGTACAAACTTTGTACAGAATATATTTGCAGTATGACCAGTGTCAATTGAATGCAAAAGTTTTCGATCAGAATAGCTCCAAATATTGATCTGGAAAATTTCATGCACACAATTCAGTGCCTTCTGCTGGTATAAAATCCCAAGTGGAAGATATAAAGCAAATGGCTGGAATAATTTGCTCTATCAGTCTCTTCGCAAACTTTCAAGACTGAACTCATCAAACTAGTCACGACTTGAAAGTTTTAAAATATAATTTTTAAATTTATTAGGAAAAGAAATTTGTTTAAGAGAGACAGATGAATACATAGAGAGAGGATAAGGTATCTCACAAGGAGAAAGAAGAATATATCAGGCAAAACAAGGCTTCAAGCAATCCACGTATTATTCTCAGTAGTTTGTCCCTCTTTATGAACCTCTCTACTTGGTTAGAAAAATAAAGCATGAACAAGCACAATATGTAGAAGAGATGTCAATCTTGTAGAAAGCAAAAGGGAACTCACAGACCCATTTTATCAAGTGAAAAGAAACTCCATTTTAATTCCAGACGGAGACAGAATTTTTACATGAGAGAAATCTCTGTAGAATAGTATATACAACAGTTTCAGGGACCAAAATATGCTTAAGCTTATTTCTCTCATATTTCTTAAGTATATACTACCATTTAGCATGAGATTATGCTATAGATGACAAATTAAAGTCATACCCGTGTATCATCTGATCCAGATATCAATAATGAACCTCTGGAATTCCAAGCCACAGCATTGACACATCCAATGTGGCCCTGTTCAAATCACGAGCAAAAGAATACCCACCAAAAATGCAACAACAGCAAATGAAGCAATCAGCTAAACACAGGAAGAGAATCTATACTTCAATCCATGGGTAAGCGATGCCAGCATTTTTAAGAAACTGATACCTACTGCCTACCTCTTTCAATAGATAACACTAATGAACAAATGTATAAGATAATATTCAAATAGTTCTCAGGGTCATAACAGGTATAAAAGGATGATATGCTAATGCCATTGTAGTCACAACACAGAACCATGGCATCAGAATGTTGTTACCTTCTCTGAAAAGCTGCGGGATGCTACTTCCAAAAAATTTTTCTTCTCTATACAATTTAATTCCAACATGCATATAATAGCAAGTAGTACTGAAATCACTTTTGAAAAAAAGGACCCATATGCACAAACCGCAATTTTACCATTATACAAGAATTCTACAAGAACAGAAGAACATAGCCAGCTACACATTTCTTAGTTTCAAATGCGTACTAAATGTCATACATAAGTGATCATTATCAACATTCAATAATATTTAGGAAGAACCTTCCAAGTTCCAAGTTATCTTATCCTCTACCAACTAATATTGTTCCGCGACACACTGGTAAATATAGGCATCTTACCAACCTCTAACTCCCTTTCTTGAGAAAGCCTCCGAATCAACGAGGAGTGTGTCTGCAAACTATGATTAACATCCTGAGCAAACAACAACAACAAAGACAACAGCACTTTCCTAGTCAAAATCACACGACACAACAAAACATCGCCACAGCACATTCTTTTACCATTGAAAAATCAGAATTCGCAAGCTAATCGCGAACTATTAAGCCCTTCCGAATTTCAAAAGAATCAAACAAAAACAAAAAGAATAGAAAACAAAGAAAAGGAAGGAGAAGAATACTTGGCGAGAGTGAAGGTATCGGGACTCGAGAATATCGTGTATGTTGCCATCGTGAAAAGGAACACAATCCATTGCAGAAGAAGAAGAAGAAGAAGAACAACAACAACAACAAGCTCTCAGAAATCGCCGTGCTGTGACTCGATCGCCGTGAATTTCATCAACTGCAGCTGCTGAGTCGGTTATACTTGTAATCCTCTGCACTCGCCCATATATACACACTTCTTCTCCCTTCTCTTCTCAATTATTCTTTTTCTTTTTATTATTATTACTACCTTTATTATTGTCTTAACGATTTTTTTACAGCTCTTGCATCAAATTCTATATTTATTTAAAAAACCACGCCGATGAATAGTAATGTCATTTACTGAATAAGAAATAAGAAATAAGAAAAGAGGGTGAGAATGAGGTTTGTTTCGGTGATGAACGAAGTACAGCAGTACGATGCTGCGTGATATGTAAGCGCCCCTGATCCATGAAATGACGGTGGATGATTGGCTGGCGATATGTTGGTACGTTATTTGTTAGTGCGCGATCGCGTACCTTGTCGAACGTGCACGTCTAATCTGGAATGTCCACCACGTCATTATTTCTGTTTTTATATTTTTGTCTTTTTATTCTCACTCTCTTGATGAATGAATACTAATAATCAGCCCGATTACATCCAATCCATCCTAGACCAAATAATTAAAAAAAAAAAAGAATGAAAAATGGAGATCAAAACCGAAAATATTTATTTTAGATCAATTCTAACCTTTAAAAGCTGATCAAATAGAATCAAATTTTATTTTAACTTTTTAAAATTAATTTAATCTAATTCAAAAACTTATTTATATTATATAATATATTTTCAATTAATTTATATTTTTATTCATAAAAATTTTAATTTTAATTTTATACACATTAAATAATTTTTATTTTTAATTTATAATATTTTATGCTTAAATTTTTTTAACTAAATCGCTTAACCAAAATCACTACTAAATATGATTTTTTTTGATAAATGAAGGAAAACGAGGAGCCTGGTCCAATTCAAGCATCATTGGACATGAGTATTGGGCCATAGGGATAGTTGCAACCACTTTTCTGGTCGGGAGGACAGTTGCAACTCGAGGAGCTTTTATTATGCTATTAAAAACAACAGCCTTTATGTACACACACACACAAAAACAAAAAAGGCCTTTCTTATCAGGATGTTGTGGAGCGAGGTTGTTCAGACCAAAAAGTAAATATTATGAGGCTGTTATCACAAGCCGCTAACATTTTTATTTTAAGTGGAATTTTTTTTTGGATTTAATTTGAATATATTATTAGTCTAAAATTTTTTTATATAGATATTTAATTATATATTGTCATATCAATAAAATTTTTTGATATAATTTTCTACTATTTGAATGGTCATTCAAATAAAAAATTTTAATTGAATGATAATATCAGTATATTTAAATTAAATTCTTTTTTTTTTGTCATCTTTTTCCACCTTGAGATAGTTCTAAAATAAGTCATTGGGCTAATAACGAAGGATTTGAGTAATTTATATATTATTATAAGTTCATATCTTAATATCATCAATAAAAAGTAAAATACTCCTAATTTTTCTTTTTTAAAATTATGAGCCGTGGTGTTTGGGCCTAAATTATAGGCCGATAAAAAATAAGAAATTTTATTGACCAAACAAACTAAAGATATTTTTAATTTGAACGAATGAGATTTATTTTTTCAGAAAAACAATTACACCAAAGAAAAAAGAAGAAAATCAAATATATGAAAAGTTATACTTGGTTTATGACCTAGGAGAGAAAATATTATGAAAAATCAAAGAATCACTGACACGTAATGAATAAGTTTGGGCTTAGTGCAAAGGGCTCTTAAACGTGAACAGTTTAAATCTCTCATAAGCATTTATTGATAGGGATAACTTTAACACTTTGGCTATTTATTCCTCGTTAGTTGTACAAAATACAAAGTTTGAGGCATAATATGATAGATAATGAACAATTAAGTTGGTTTAATTTTTAAGAGTTTATATATCTAATTTAGGATACTAGTTAAAGAATTAAGAAAGAAAATTTTGTATAAAAAAAAATTTTAAGCTTTTAATATATTAAATATATTGAAAACTTTAAAATCATTTTCTTGATTCTTTAACTAGTAACAAAACCCTAAATTTACCCTTAGGATCACGGTTGTTGCATAAATGAAAAGAAAATTGTCAACGTTGAAAATGTTAAAAGGCCACTAGGTCAGACATAACTTTGCTAGCTTCTATTTTTCTAATATTAAACACAAAATTATTACCTTATTTTTTATTTTTTTAAATATTTTATGAATAAAATACTATAGACATATTTTATTTGTCTTTATTTTTTCATAAAATTCTAAAAAACAATAAAGGGAAAGGAATATTTATGATCTTTTAATCAGCTAGATTTAAGGTATGTCTACTGGTATGCCGGTTGATTTATTTCTTTTTTGTTAGGATTTGTTAGTTTAAAGACCAATTTTAGGTTATTAAAATTTTTAGGTAATTTATTGTGGCGTAATGCATCGTGGATATTTTCTTTTAGATATACTCAAAAAAAAAAAAAATTTGATCATTTTATTTTATTAGTGAGAATTGAGTCTAGTAAGAGAAGTGGTCATTGAGTGAAGAATACCTGTAAACAAAAAAAAAACAAAAAAAAGATCAGACCTTTTTTTTTCCCAATTCGTTTTGGTTTTATAAAATAATACAAGACAAGTTTTATTTTAGATAATTGTGAAAACAAATATAAATTTTTGATTTTTTTTTGTGCGAATTTATTGAATTGTAATATCTTATATATATTTTGGACTAGCACCCTTTTTCTTGTTAAAAAAATAATTTTAGAAAATATTAATTTTACCTTTTTAATATTAAGGGAGTCTCTATTGCCACACTTTTTTGTCTAATGTTATATCCTCTTTTTTATTGATATTCCTAAACTATCCTTCATTAAAAATTATATTAAATATTTACCTATTGCCACATCTTAATTAAATATTGATATTTTTCTTAATGCAATATTTTTAGTATTTACCATCTTCTCTTGGCTATCTCTCTTCCCTAATTAAATGTTTTGTTATTTTTAAAATCATTACTTGCCACGGTTCTATTGTTGCTTTAGGTTGATTATATTTTCACGAAAAATTACAAAATGAAAAACAAAGAAAGCACAAAAAAATATTTTTTTTTAGAATTATAAATGAAAATATGTTTAGTTTTAGTTATAAATACAAACATTTTTTCTATAGGGTTTATATTATTATCTATGAAAAAATGCTCTTATTATGCATTATTTAGTAACTTGTGTGTTTCGATTACTTTATTTGATATCTTAATTTATATAGGATAGTCATGATACCTTTGGTTGTATTTATGATTGACCAGGAATGATGAACTTATATGCTATTTTATACTAATGTTTTGTAAATTGGTTTCATAGAGATAAACATTTATATAGAGATAAATATTTATCGCTTGAGAACTTTTAGTGAATTATCTTTTTTACAGAGTTACAAGATGATACATTTTAGATGTATTACTCTCACGTAAATATGGTATGAAAAGTGTTATATTTTTATTTGATCAAACTTTTTATTTATATTTTATTCGACTATATTTTTTATATAACATAACTCTTAGATTTAATTAATTTCTTTGTGCTGGCTTAATAATTTAATTATAGTCTATTTTTTATATTTAATATTAATTGGTATGATTATTTAATATAATTTTGGCATATGAGAGTCGCAATAGATAAAAATTTAAAATAAGTTTTAATCTCAAAAATTGAAAAACAAAAAAAAAACCTGATTTAACGGATTAGTTTTATTTTAAAATTATTAAATTAAAAATAGTTAATTTTGTATGTAATATCAATTAGTATAATTATTAAATATAATTTAGAATATAAAAATAACAATAGATAAATTGTTAACCCAACTTTTGACTAAGGGCATTTTAGAAATTTCAAAATAAAAGCAATTAAAAATATGTGACATTAAACAAGAGGGTGTGGCAATAGTCATTCTCTAATATTCATTACAAAATGATCATTTTATTTTACTATATTTCTTATTATATTTTAAAATCTTATTTATTATCTATTTTATTTAGAGAATAATTTATATATATTGATGACATAAAATAATTTTATATTATCAACTAATAAAATTTTATATTATCAATTAATAAAATTTTAAAAAATTACTATATCATAATCAATAACTATCCATAATAATTTATTATTTTTTTAATATTTTATTAGTTGATAATATAAATAATGTATAAAAAATAATATCTTTTATTTAATAATAATTACTTATTCTGTTAATTTTTTATTTTCCGGCAAGACCCTTGGTATCAGCTCAGAGCACGTAGGGTTCGGGGCTGGTTTAGGTGAGGTCATTCGTAGATACGGTAGAAAGTGAAACCGGAGTACGGCGTGAAAGTACATACCCACACCGACGTGTTGAATGCGCTACGAATACGCTATGAATAGTGTACAGTTCGCCACTTTTGTTTTGACTCCTGGTCTACACCCGCGTTCGGTCGGGAACCCCAAACTTCACCGCAACCCACACCCTCTCTCTCTCTGTCACTCACTCTACGCTCCAATCCTAGGGTTTCATTTTCAAATCATCATCTTCTTCTTCCCTTGTTCTCCTCCTGCAGCAACCAACAATGAATCTTCCTTTAGGGCACCAAGGCCTGGGTCGAAGACAGGGATTGCCGCCGAGGTACTCGAATATTGTAGGAAACCAAGTTCGCCTTGCAACTGCTTCTGGCAAGAATGTGGGTTTTTTTTTTTTCCTTTTCTTTTCTTTTCTTTTCTTTTCTTTTCTTGCCTAATTTTACGCTTCTTGCGTGTTTCATTGGTTGTGAATAATTCGAATCTTGGTACTCGGTGGTGCTTTCTGTAGGTTCTTGCTCTTCCGTATGAAGCTCTTCCCAAAGACAAGCATGGCGGACACACTACAGGTAATAAATAAATATCAAGAACATCACGAATAAAGATCTTATCCGTTCATATCCTCATTAGTCAGTAAATAAAAACCAAGAACGTCATGAATAAGCTCAAGGATGTCCCTTAATGCATTCGCATAATGCATTCTGTACCATTTAATGCTTTTTGCCTGATTTGTTTTTGTCTTTGTTAGACATATACAGGGAGCATTGCAATAGCTGTTAATCCATTCACAGAGCTTCCTCATTTGTATGATATCCATATGATGGAGTAGTATAATGGAGCTCTCTGTTTGGGTGAGCTTAGTCCACATGTATTAGTTGTTGCCTATGCATCTTATAGGTTAGTAGGCATTTGGTGCATTCATTTCTTATTTGATTTTTCGTCATATTTTATACTTGCTATTTTTCGTTGCAATCTAGTGAGTTTCTGTTGGTCATGATTTAGAGCAACGATGAACAAAGGTCAAAGCCAATCTATTATGGTCAGTGGTGAAAGTTGTGGGAAAACTGAGACAGCAAAATTGATTATGCAGTATCTTGCCTTTGTTGGTGGGCGAGTTGCTGGTGATGATAGAACAGTTGAATGGCAAGTTCTTGAAGTAAGCTATTCTTCAATTCAATCAATCGTCAGTTCAACAATTAATTCACTTCCAATTTTTATTCAGGCATGAAAACAGGAAGCTAATTTCACTCAGTCGAATCAGCTTTTAGAGGCATTTGGGCAATGCCGGGACTGTCAGGAATGAATGACAATTAAAGGTGAACTCTGTTATCTGTAGCCATTAGCCACTTTCTAGGTTATTTTCTCTTCTCCACTAGATTCTAAGGAATAAGGTTGTTGTTGGTCTTTGGGCTGTATTGTGATCTGGTCTCCCCTTTTTATTTGTCTAAAGCATGTTATAGGTTGTAATGATATAACTTCATGATGTCTATTATCCAATCCATCCACAACCAGACTTGAATTTTATGAAAACGTATGCTATCAAATTTTTTTATGAAAACATAATTATATTAGATGCTTTTATGGAATGTGAGTCGTTTTAGGTACCCAAATTTGCCTGCATGGTGACTGCACTGTGGATGCTTAAAATCTAAGATTCAAAAGAGGTAAATGGGAAAAAAAATCTTGGATATCAAAGAAAACTGATACCCTTATTACACACACACACACACACATATATATATATTAGAATCTGATTTAGAAGCCTTTGAATGTAGGGTTAGGAATGGTGATATGTTGAAGCCTGAAAGATTAAGTGGGTGGAGTGGAAAAATACTACATTACTACTTAGGTTTCTCTTGGTTTATAAGATAATTATGATTTTCCAATATGAGCATATTTGATGGGTAATCATGTTCTCTGCATGCTCTGGATGATTTGACTGAGTTTTATTTCTTTACAGAAAACAATAATTAAAGTGTAGCAATGTCAACTACTCTTCTTCTGAAATTGTTCTAATGGCCTCATATTATTCCCATTTTTCTGTTGCAGCTATTTTGGGAAGCTTGTGGAAATTCAGTTTGATTCAAATCGTAGAATATCTGGTGCTGCCATTAGAACTTAATTATACTGTTGATCATGAGTAGTTCAGATAATGGATCCAGGAAAAAATTATCACTGTTTTTATCAGTTGTGTGCATCTGAAAGGGTATTCAATCTCTGGTGAAGTATTTATTCAATTATGTATTTTTGTGTTAGCATTGCAGTATAATGTTGTATTTTGCATTTTGTTTGTGCAGGTTACTGTTTTTATTATGTCATGGTCAATGTATTAATTGTTATACTTTGTAATTGATATGCCTTATTTGTAGGATGTAGAGAAGTATAAGTCAGGACATCCAAGCCAAATCCACTATTTAAATCAAAGTAAAGTCATGAATTAGATGGGGTAAGCAGTGATGAAGAATCCAAGAACACAAGGAGAGCAATGGAAATTGTTGGCACAAATCATGAGGATCAGGTGTAATGATGTTACCCATTAGTGTAGCTCTTGCTTTATTTTATGTTTTCTGGTTAATTTCATTAATGGCCCTCCCTTTACTTATAGTTATCTTTTCTTCCTATTACCAGGAAGCCATATTTCGAACCTTGGCTGTAATTTTACATTTGGGGAACATTGAATTTTCTCCTGGAAAACAGCATGACTCATCAGCAATGAAGGATGAGAAATCAAAATTTCATATGCAGATGGTTGCTAATCTTTTCTTTTAGGTGCTTTCTGTTATGTTTGGAACATTATTTTATTTATAAGAAATATACTTTAACGTGGTTGCACTTCATATTTGTCATTTTCATTTGCATTCAAACTATTTTTTCAAAAAAATTCTGCAAATGTTTATGATATTGCTATTAGTAGAGACATAGTTATACTCATACATGTGCCTTTACCTAACTACTATTTTTGTAATATTGACTAATTGATAATACCAAAATGGGTTGAATTCTTAGTTGTTTCTCTTTTAGATGTAATGACTGCTCATAACTTCATAGAAATTTTTTCCCTTTGCTGAACTTAATGGCTACAAAATTTTCCTCTCCAGGTGTGATTTGAACCAACTGCTAGAAACATTATGTACCCATTCAATACAAACATGAGAAGAAAATATTGTAATGCTGCTGTTGCTGGCCATGATGCTTCAGCAAAAACTTGTTTATGCTCGTTGGTTTGATTGGTATGCTAATGATCAATGAACATACACACACACCCACATACACACATACACTATATGTGTATTATCATGCTTAGTTTAGGGAGACAAGTATATTTATTTTGGTTCTACCAGGCTTGTTGATAAAATCAACAGGTCCATTGGGCAAGATATATATGTTTTGAGTGCTTTAAGGATAATAGGTAAGTTCTTGTCAATTGCTTACTTGTCACTTGGAAGAGGAGGAATATTTTTTTTGGTTAACTGTGCATTTGAAGTTCACATTACGCTGCACGGGTGAGGCAAATACCTGCCACTTCTCTAGTGTCTTTCTCTCATAAATTTTTGTATTTTCACTACTAGAAAAAATGCTTAATGCTCAAGCTTCTGATTAGTACCATCAATGCATTCTTTTCATTATTTGTATTTCCATTACTAGATTTTGATTTTTCTGCTGCTGTTATTTTAAATTGATAGCTTTGTCAACATGATTGCTTTGCTTAATCCAATAACATTTGCTTCAAGTTTTGAGCAATTCTGCGTCCATTTTGCAAATGAAAGCTTCAGCAACATTTTAATGGGGTATGTCACTTTTCCTTAATTCCCAGGAGGATGCTATTACGGATCTTGTCAAGGATTTTTTCTGACCGTTGTCCGATAATTTTTTTGGTTAACTTGGAGTCTATCAAAAATTAAGTCGGGCTCTACTTCTTTCACATTTGCGAATATGTGGCTTAGTCATGGTGTTTTTATCCTTTTTGTTACATATTTTGGGAAAATACTGTTGTTCAAGATTGGTAAGATTTTATGTTTATGTGGAAGTTAAAATGCTTATAAGAGATTAATTAAAATAGCAGAACAAAATAGTCTTTGATGATGTTGGAATCAAAAGAGGTGAAATTCTGAGTCCGAGAGGCTTGATAAGTTGGAACAAGTAGGGCCTTAACCAACGAACAACGGGGTAGAATGACTATTTTACTTAATATGTATGGTACTAAGATATAGAGTTATAACACAACATTTAAAATTTCCTGTCAAGCAGTTTATCCTCATAACGACTGGTCTCTGATACCTCTCATTAGACCGCTGAGCCTGTGACCTGAGTAAAAGAATATCAGTTCTTGTAAATTGTACTCCTAGGAGAAGATGAAGGTCTGATGTGAGGACCTAACTACAGTGCTTCATATCTAAAACGAATTAATCTATATTAAATTCCAAATATGGTAAAAAAATTGGCTTAAGAAAATGTTAGTAGTGCATATCATCAATCCTTTCTATCATTCAGCCTTGATCCGTTTGTTTGTCCATAATGAGTTAGGTACAAATTTAAAAATGATTTTTTTGGGGCGCAGGAAATGATTTTATCCTGTGTCAAAGAACACCAATTGAGTTGAGGGAGATCTTCTGACATCTCAGTTCAGATTTGTGGATCAAACTGGCGGGGATTTGTGAAGCAACTAGTATCTATCAAATTAACCACTTATTTCTTTTGTGAGAAGTATTATTCAGTTAGAATTTTTTTTTTCTAGAGTCTTCAACAGAAATTATGGTATCATTGGATGAAATGAAATGAAATAATACGATCCACTTATTAATCCAATAGTTAACAGTATGCCACATATGAAATTATCCGACCCATATGAACACAAGGTGTGGGGAATAACTTGCTTTCAGACTATCTCCGCTTGTGTCAACAAAACCTCCATAAATATAAATAAAATCAAGAGAGATGGAGATAGAGAACAAGAATGTAATGTGATAAGTGATGGCTACTTGACTGTTCTCTCCATATGCATTCCCTTTCGTCATAAGAGAGTTCTATTCGATTCCTTAGCCACTAGACGTGCTAATGGAGACTTTACGTATAATGAGAAGCACGCCATCCTCTCAGGGATGTGATGGCTCAAAGTATTCAGACCAACCATATCTTTCACAAAAGTAACTTATTGTTCTGTCCACGAAGGTAGAAGCATGCATTTTTTCGGACTTAGGTTTCGTATGGGACTGTTCGTTTCAGGAATATATGCCTCCACATCCACCAAGCCCCACGGTTGAACTTTGTGAAAATATTTGTTATTTTAGCTGATTAATTATGTATCACTACGATCCTCATTTCTCTTCAATTACACGTATTTCAACTAGTTAAGAGAAATTAATCAACTTTCCAAGAGACATTTCGTCAAAATATATCAAATGCCTTGGAAATTTTGTAGAAATATCAGACTCCAAATCATGTACACAAGAAAATTATTTTGTTTGGACCACTATTAATTAAAACTGAAATTTAAATCTTACTGGAAAAAGTTCAATTCTAAAGGTATGGTTGAGTG
This sequence comes from Pterocarpus macrocarpus, assembly GCA_031439585.1. Lineage (NCBI taxonomy): Eukaryota > Viridiplantae > Streptophyta > Magnoliopsida > Fabales > Fabaceae > Pterocarpus > Pterocarpus macrocarpus. The sequence continues at coordinate 12,583,460 of CM062519.1, forward strand.
GTTGAGAAGTAAAAATTAGGGAAAAAAATTTTTACAGATAAACTTCATTAAAATTACAAAATTAAATACAATGTTAAATGTCAAGTGTGATGCAAGGCCCATTATTCTAATTGTAGAAACGTGTCCGATAAAATAATAATAATAATAAAGCTACTCACAAATTCTAAATTCAATTGCAGATGTTAACTACAAATTATTGTTTGGTGTTTGATCAAATGAACCCCGAAAAAAATATGTATTAAAAAGAGCTTGGAATCCACCCACCTCTGTCATCCGCCGAAAAAGAGAAAGTAAGGAAAACACGTACTAACATGCTGCTCCAAGCAGGCAATGACAGGCTTCCAATACAGTGGAAGATCAATCGATCTCAATAAAAACACTGTACAAGATTCTTTCTCTTGTTGGGTACCTACCATGACTATTGACTATTCACCACAATTCACTCTCTCTCTCTCTCTCTCTCACGCACACATAAATGTATCCTTCTGTCAAATAATTCAACGCTGTGGTCCCCAGAGCCCCTTATCAACCCGCCATCTCCACGGAGCCGCAGTCCGGAAAGATAGCTTTTCATCAAGATAGGAATCATCCAAATCCAAATAAGAATAATAATAACAATCGTACTAATATTAGAATTAAATATGAAAAAAAACGAAGAAACACATCACTTTCTCATATCATAAATGCGTGCATGCGACGTAAATACACAGGCAAAAAGACAACAGTAACACCAAGTCACCAACCATGTTGAATTACATCCAACCAAGAGATATCATCCCATAGTACAATATACACAAACACAAGTCCACAGATAATAAATAATAGGCACTAAAGAAAACAACACATCTGCATCCCCTAGGCGAGGCTACATTACTGTATCATCAAGTGGAAGGAAATTTGTGATTATGAGCGCCCGGGCCCCGCCCTAATAGCCTGGTGAAAGTTTGTTCATCTGAGAAAAGGCAAAACCACAAAGGATTAACCATGACAAGGATACAAAAAGAGGGCGCGTGATTGGGCCCCATAACAACCAAGAGGGCGTGAACCCTCTCATCTTTAGTGCTACTTTCTCTTGGCCTAAGAAATGGACCAATGATTCACTTCTCCTTTATTGCGGCACAATACACAGAGCACCTCGCTCTCTTCTTTTACACACTGCTATACATGAATTATACCACCTGCCAAACCAGCTGATTTCCAAGCTTTAGCTCAATCACTGAGGAAGGACTTCAGGAGGGGAATTCAGACCAACCATATTCGGATTTCACGCTTCACACCTACTTTGCTGAGTACATCTAACCCTGGAATTCCCCTAACACAACTGTTACTTTGTTTATTCTGCAAACTCCACGAACAATCAACAATAGACCACAACTTATAAAGTACTACATATGTGATAAATAATGACACGTTTGGCTTATAGAAATCCATCAAGTCCGAGCTCTTTAGCCATGCATTTCAAGGATTTCAAGCAGCGTATGGCATCATCCAGAAGCATAACTGGGTCCTTGTCCTTCCCGCCAGGAATTATGCCCTGCATAACGCTCAGAAGTTCTCGTATCTTCTCCTTTCTCATCTTCTTGCTGGCTGACAAGGAACCCATTTCACCTGATCTCTCACTGTTGCCATTAGAACATCTCGATTCGGCATCATCTTCCATGGCAAAGGATTTGTTCAGCTTCAGAGAACTAGCAGTATCCATGAACTGTATGTCATCATGATAACCATCCGATAGCTTCCTCTTCTTTGTTCTCCCGGCAGAACTCGCAACTTCTTCTGCAGCTCCCCTAAAGCTTTCCTGGTTATCATGAGTGGTCATTGTACTGGGAGAATGTCCTGTGCTAGTAACTTCTTCATCATCATCATCATCATTCTCAGTAGAATAACCATCACTGTCGGAGTAAAGCAATGCATCAATTTCTTCTGTATCTTCATGCATCTCGCTTTCAAAGCCAGTTCCCTGATTCTCATCAACTTTATCAGCCAGAGTTGGCCCAGTCAGATGATTCAAATCTCTTCCCAAAGGGTAATTCCCATTCAAATGGTCTGCACCGTGCAATTTTGAGTGCCAGGAAGCAAGGCACTCACTGGGGCTCCCAAACTTAGAACTATAAACAACAGTTGTTCGACCACCCGTCTGGTCAATAACAAGAAATTGCTTCTGAGGGGAGCCTGATTCACCATAGGGAGCAATTTTGTCCCTAAAACCTTCCACATGGTCAGCAGGGAGTTTTCCCTCGGCAGTGAAGTTTGGGGCAGGAGTAAATCCTTGTCGAAGGCGAGGTAAACAATAAAACCAACCATGGGCTTCATTAGAATGTCCCAACTGCAAATTCGGCAGTGCAGAGGACGCATAAGCTGGCATTGTCTCATTCCTTGAGACAACATTGACGCCAGGGTTCATAGCAGCAGAAATACCATTTTGCTTCCCCAGATCAAGGGGAGCACCAAAGGAACTCAAATTGGGTGATTGCCAACCAAATTGCATATGCGGTATCCAGGTTCCACAATCTTCTCCCATTCAATCAAAACAATCACCTAAAAGTTATAGAAGCATATACCATAACATCAATAATGATCTGACAAAACAAAAGCCAATGTTCAATGAATGAATGATAATAACTATACCTGAAGAAAAATGACTTCAACGCAAGAGCTATCAATTAACAAAAGGCTTCTTTCACGAACAATGAAAACAACTAAAAATACCGGCTTAACCCACCCAAACGGAGCAAGGCAAAACTACTCTACGTGACAGGCTTGAGCAAATGACGGAAATATTCAGCCTGGACAATATACAAAAACGAGAATTAACAGGAGTTTGATATCTCGCTTACATATCATCAGAAGTGCACAACTGAAAGAATGAATATAATGAAATTGTTGGCCAACCAATCTATGGTCACATACCTGGCATTCTCTGAGGGGTTGAAAGCATGCTATAACTCTAACTATAATGGTGGAGCTACCGGCAGTTCCATTCTCATGTTTCAATGCCCGAAATCTCGTTTGACTCGCTGCTTGGCACACCATAACTACTTCCCCAACCCTCTTCAATTCAAATTAGAAGAACCACAATCTTGCTGAGGACAATTAATAATCTGAACACTCCCACGCCAGTGCAATTAACAGGTTTAGATGAACTAAATGGTACCCAAAAACTGAAGTTACTGAAGAGACTGGTACAAAGTACACTCGTAAAGAGGAAAGGCCTAATTGTTAATTAATGACACCTAGTTTTGGAGAAAAAGAAGATTTTTTGGTAAGAGTTTGCTATCCCTTCAGCTGATCTGACGGACATAGCAAGGAACAACAACAAAGAAATTGGAACCCATGGAAATGATGCAATAGAAACGGAAAGCTGAGAGAAAATCGGAAGGTTTGGATCACACTACACAAATTACAGGATCACTTTGCAATACAGATTCAAGGAAATCCCTTTGCGGAATACATCAACAGAAAGACTAATAAGCCACAACCGCATGCTGTTTTCTCCTTACCCCAAAATAGAAAGCCACCACTACTCCTTCACCCAAACCTATTTAGCACCCTGCAATATGCAATCTCAACATCAGATAACTTGCAATCTCTACGGATTTACAACTTTTGATTCAGATCATAATATAATCAAAGCAGAAAAAAGAGCAAAGGTTGAAACTTTTCCAGAACTTGAACCTACCAAATAGGATAATTCATAGGATTCAGCTCAATTCAAGCAATATACTTTGAATGAAATGCTTGGTAAACCGAAAAAAATTATGTAATTTTACTTGAAATCACCCCACCATTCACAAAAATCCCAGCCCATCAAGCCCAAAAACGAAAATTATCCCATAAATTATTGTAAGAATAAAATGAACAAAATTTACTTAGAAGTTACACAAAACTTTAAAAAAAAAAAAAAGAATAAGAGAGGAATCAGGAACTTACAAAGAGAGAGAAGAGAGATCGAAGTTGGAACTCAATCCCAAAAGCCAAAAAAGTTAGGCGCAGAGAGGGAGAGAGAAGAAGGGGTGGGTGGTGAGAGAAGACAGAGAAGCGAGGAGCAAGCGTGAATGGCTACAGTCAAAGTGGAAAGTGGAAAGTGGAAACTCGAACCCAGCAAGACAGCACGGGAGTTGAATTATATAGAGCATGCATTGACATCTATGCCCTTGATCGAACTGCATCAAATAATTATTTACTATTTCTTTGGTCAGTTAAGCAAATAAAAAATCCAAACGATATGATATTAATTTTGAACAAAAAAATATGTGTTCATATGATATATATATATATATATATATAAAATTTTTAATTTTAATATATTATTAATATAAAAAGAGATTTATATTATTATTTAATTATATTTTTTTTATTTATAAAGATAATATATTTAAGAGTTTAGAATTGATTTTAACTATTTAAAATTAATTTTCTCAGTTTTTGATATTATTTAATTTTAAAAAATAAAAATTAATTTGTATCTCTACAATTGATTCTAAAAAAAATGAAAATTATTTATTTTAAATCAAAATTACTTTTAAAATAACTGACAAATATAATATATGTTTGTTTTAATTTTTTAAAAAAATTATAAAATTTAAATTTTATATATAATTAAAAATATTAAAAATTAATTTTTTATAAATTAATTTTTTCAATTTTTATAAAAAAAATTTAAAATAAATTTTTTAAAATTATAATTATTTTTTAAAAAATATCTAAATATAAAAAAATTAAATTTTTTATTTATAAAATTATAAACAAATATACCCATAAATAATTTTATCTAAAATTAATTTTACAAAAACACAGTCAAAGATATCGAGGAGGGTGTGGATTGATTCATACGTGCGTGACGGGGCGAGGAGTGAGGAGTGCACGCAAGGTCTTGAGTTTACAATGATGGATCGATCACAGTAGCTTCTAGGGGTTGTGGAAGAACAACAAACGAGAGAGGTGCGTGGCCCCGCGGGTGGTTGTATCATGACAAGACCCCGGTTATTTTTAACGAAACCATGTGTGTTGTTGACCACACGCTTGGGTTCGAACCTAACCACACAGCCTGGTTAGTTTGGGTTGGCCTTGTCTCCGTTTCGCTGGACGAATCTAACATGAACGTCCCCTTCCAACTTGGAAAATCCCATCATGTGCAATGCCCATTATAGCCTTGTAGTCATAGCCTCATAGATGACCACAATGGTTAACTATGGACGCGAAGCAACTATTGGATATTATGCCACTGCTGGGTCGAGTTTGAACATTTTGATCACCAAATCTTTGTTAATGGTTTTAATCAGATTTTGCATCATGCATTCCACGATCACATCGTGATCCTTCTATACAGGGATATCCAAAGATTGGATTTGTCGTGGTAAAGAGCTAAAGATTGATGTGCAGCTGCAATCACTCTCTTGTATTGGATGCTAATTCATGTTGCATCTTTTAAAATTCTTTCTTGAAAGGAATTACTATACCATGTTAGTTTCCCCTGTTAGTTGCTGCAACCCTTGCCTAGTTTTGCTTATGGAAATCCAAAATGAGAAACGAAGAAATATCAGATCCTATATTTATTTATTTTGATAGAGTTGCTTGGTATGTCAAATTCAAAGGTGCGCTACAGTTTATTACCATTGTTAAGGGCTGCTTTTCTTCAGTCGTACGTGTACATTCTCTGCATCACACATTAGCTGATTGAAACGAAAAGGATATAGATTCTATATAAGTAGCTCGCCACTCGCAACATATTCCATATTAAAAGATAATTCTGTTTTGTCTGCAGTGAAAATCATATAGCTTGCTTAATTTCAGAAACTTTTTATTTTTGAATTTAATTATAATAATGCTATTTTTATTTTTATTTTTATTCTGTCTCTTATTTTTAGAATTCTATAAATAAAACAATAAAAAAATAAAAGTAATGTAATATTTTTATAATTATTTAAAAAATAAGAAATAAAAAATAGAAACTAAAATGTACTTATATTTTTCCAATAACATAAAGATTAATACCTGTTGATACGAAAGGTGTTAGTACGAATAAGTTGTAAGTTCTTTCTGGGCATTGTTATGTACTTAAATTAAGGGGAGAGTTCAATCCAAAATATTAATTTATTAGATAAGAGAACACTTAAACTTAATTTATTTAAAGGTTGACAGTTATGTCGAGCGATTTTATTTTGACTATTTTAGATAATCTTTTTTTAAGTTACTCCTTTCTTAAATTTCTCTTTCTATGACCACAGCCTCTAAATAGAAGTATTAATATCATGTATTCGAATTTAAAGGAAAGTTCAACCCAAAAAATTAATCTATTAGATAGAGTATCCACTAAATTTAAGTATTATATTTGAATAATATGTCTCTCCGATATAAGATTTGCAATAGCTATTCTCGACCATGTAACAGTTTTTTTCTTTTCACGAGTCGGTCATGTAACAATTGAATTTGCAATCAATCCATAACGCATTATTTTTGTCTTTTTTGGCGCTAAAAAATTCGTATGAATTAGCAGTGCTATAGCATAAATTGTACTTTTATCTAAACCCCGAAGCACACTACTCACATAACTTTCTTATTCATTTGAATTTTACCGTCGCAAAGTTTAGGCCGAGTATCTGCTCCGAGATCTTTTAACGTTGTCTTTCAGGTCATCATATCAAATCAACATTTAATCTTCATCCAAGCTAGCACACATTTGGCAATGTAATATAGTAAAACCTCCATATAGCTTCACAATAGACAATGCAACGTACCTAGTCTGCAAATTGAAACCCAGGCCAGAAGCCAATCGTATGAACATGCAATGGCTATAATATGAAAAGAACGATAATATAAAGAAGATTTTTGTAAGAACATGGAAGTACAGGGAAGTGAAAGGAGGCCCGTGGCCATGATGGGGACCATAAGATTGAAAAAAGAAGAAGAGATGGTATCCAATGTTTTGAACAATCAATAATAATTCTTAGCTTGACCGTTCAAACCAGGAATTATACAAATTTAAGTTAGGGACCCAGCTATCAGCAAATTGCATATCATGTCTCAAGCTCACTCCACCGGATGCTATATCACTCGTTATTAAACATGAGTTATATTATTTATATTAAAAAAAAATTTGATTCTTATATCAATTACTTTTCATTTATTATTAAAGAAAATTAATATTTTGGTATAATCTATCTCATATTCCAGGTCGATATATCACCCATCCACTATTAGATGGGTATGTGACCCACACTTAAATTGGGTTCCACACCTATCCAATGGTAGATGAGTGATATGTCGGCCTAGAATACAAGGTGGGCTATGTACAAATAACACATCTCATTATTAAATGAGTGTAAAACTCAAATAAAATAAAATCCGCACCTTATTTTATAAAAGTGGTATTATTTGTACCACTCTAAAGTATGACACCTTCCAACACCCACTCACAAAGTATATAAAAAAATTATAAAAAAATAAAAAAATAAAAAAAGGAAAGATATAAGAAGGTGGTGTCAATTATATAAAAGAAAATAAATATACAAAAAAATATTTCTCACTTTATAATAGAAAAAATTAAAAAAATATAGAAATTGAACAAATTTTAGTATAAATAACATTTTATCAGCTATCTTCAATGGCTCAACTTAGGGCTTGGGGAAAAAAGCTCAAGCTCACCGGGCACCGGACCCGCCAAAGTACAAATATACTTTTCATAGATGTGATATATGGAAGTGCTTAAGCCATCAAAATGATCATCAGTTTGGTTGGCCCATTATAGGGTCTGCACACTTTTAGTTTCAAGAAGTGTTTACAATAGTCCAAACCCAATCTTGGTACATTGAAGTACCGGGATTTTAAAACCGTTTAGATATTAATTAAAAAAAGATGACAGCTTAGATTAGGTGAGATATATCTTATATAGTCCAAATAATATGAAACCATGCATGCTCTAGCAATTGCCGGTAAACTATTTAATAAATTAAAAATTGGTGATTTTTCAAATGACATAAATGGACACTACAGCTTTAGGGGCTAGTGCCTTCTACGATCTTCAGAGTCAAGGAGCTGGTGCCTTCTAATTTGGCTATTTGTCTGCATTGGTGCCAACCCCGCTTCCTCTCTTTCTTTGCTTTGTCATCCCCTTCTCCATGTTCCACTATCTCCCTTAACCAGCCATTAACAGAGATTTGGAGGCAGTGACAACATCTCCAAATTCCTCCATGACATTTAAAAATGACAAGGTCCAAACTGCAAAAGCTTCTATTTGGAGTGCTCTAATCCTATTGTGCTTTCAACAGCCAGCAAGAGACTTAATCATTTGACATTTCCCATAGATTTTTGTCCTTAACCAGATCTTGTGCAACACAAACATTGTAGCCATATTGGGATCCTTCTCTCTTTTCATTGATTTTGTTTGTTGATTGTGAAATGAAAATGAAGAAGTTAAAAAAAGAAAAAGAAAGAAAGAAAGAAAAGTTATATATATATATATATATATATATATATATATATATATATATATATATATATATATATTCCTCTTTAGAAATAGCAGATTTGGAGGTGAGAACATCTCCATTTAACTACCACCGTCGGGTCTTGATCGTTGTGTCTTTAGTCACTGCACGAGCGACCACTGCTGCCGCTCTCAACCCAAGCCTTCACCTCCTCCACACGCAACCCATGACGCTCCACCACAAGTCACGGCCACCTCGCCATCGCCAACCATGATCGCTTCCAGAGCAGTGCGGCCCTCTGCCCTCCTCATGTCTGCAAGCTCCCCACTCTACATCACACAACTAGTTACTTTATCGGTGATCACACAATCAGTTACTAATATCACAGAACAATACAGATTCAATTGAGAAAAACCCAAATTAGAAACTCAAAAATGCAGACAAATAGCCAATGTTGTTGTGGAAGCCGGGTTGGCACCAAAGCCACCTAGGTGAGGATGGTGTCGGAAGTGAGGACGGCGGCAGCGCCAATGAGGAAATAGCCTTAATTTTGTATATGGCACGATTGTAAAATAATTATTAGAAGGTGGTTTATTTTGTCATTTCATACTATAAAAAATTTTAACTGATGACTTACCGAAAAAAATCTTGATACACCAGTGTACCATAGACCAATGTAAACGTTTTCTTTAGTTTCATTTGCATCAAATCTACGCCCTAATTAACCTTAGAAATTTATATCACTCTTCTCATAAAAATCTTGGAGTTCCGGAGCAACGGGACTTACTTATTCTATGTGTGTAATTTGATTCGAAATTTTTTAATTTAAGATATCAATTGACAAGAAGTTGTGATCAATAACGACGATTTATTAAGAGAATTTTTTTATTAATATTTTATATAAGTCGTAGATGTAAAATATGACTTACCTTCCCAGCTTTTTTATTAATTTTTCATACAAGTCATGGATGGAAAGTATAATTTAGATTTAGAAGACGTGGATAAAAAATTATTAGTTTGATTCACGGCTTCAAATAAATAATAATTTTTTTAATAAATTCGCATGAAGCTGTGTGTGGCATCCACGACTTTAATGTAAAGTTATTAATAAAAAAATCATGGTTTGAGGTCTTTAATATAAAGTTATTAAGATAAAAAAATCCCCATACTTAGTGGATCTTCAATTTTTTTCTATCTAAATCATGGTTTGAGGTTTTTTAAATAAAAAACTAAACATGCTATTAAGTAATTGGGTTCTCTAAGTAAAAATAATGAGTCCACCAAAGAATGTTCCTATAGACTTCAAGAAATAAATACGAAATCTGCAGAGGTTTTCTCCTTCATGATATATACTTAGGTAACATATGTTTGAGCATATTTGTTCAAAGTCCCACAATAATATAATAAGCTTAATTTTCAAAGTCTAGGTATTGAAAGTTGCTAAATTACTATTATTATTATTTTTAAATCTATGTTATATAATATTATTGAAAATGAGTCTACATACATGTTAATCATACCCCTTATTTATTTTAAAGTTATCTATTTTATCACATCCTAATAGCATGAAGCCCTAACACAACCTAACTTGTAAGGGCAACAATGAAATGTTATGACTCATTGAGCTTCATATTTTTCGTGTCACATTTGAGCCTTTTTTGTTTTGGGGGTCATGAGAGAGGGGAATGGGGCGGGCGGGCGCAAAGAGTCGAACTTGACTTAACTAACCATCGAGTCATTGGCTCATCTACTTTCCCATGTGAGCTTTTAAGGTGTTTAACACCATTTTTTTTTTTTTGTTTTTTATAATTAAGTAAACCAGATAGCTAGGCCCCAAAACAGCAGAAATCCATAATTCCATATACCTTGAGGTGTTGCATTGGGTTAAAAGTTTTTTAACACCTCTCAGCAGCTGGTTTTGGGTGGTGGTGATCAGATTCTGCCAAACTTCAAACAGAACAAATATTACTTTCCTCGCTAGCACTTTCCATGTCAAATAAGACCAAGTAGAAGCTTAATTAGAGTGAATAAATAGCTAAATTAGAGAACCAACAAGAGAAAACACGCGTATACTGTGAATAGATGAGGCATCGTTCCACCCAAATAAGAAAATAGCAATACAAAAGGGTGTGACCCATGATGTGGTCACCTGAAATAGATCTTATGCTCAGATACGAAGATCTCAAGGCACCCAATGACGTAGGCACTATAGGCTTATTAAATTGATTAGAATAAGCATATTTTCATGCTGAGTTGTTTGGAGTGGGGGAAACAAAAAACGAGCCCAATCAAGTTCTTGCCTTTCATCCCAATCTCATCGGGTCTAATCTTTTGGTGGCACTAAAACAGCCACACCACACACCGATTGTGATATATACAAAGCATCGATTTCTTTTCTGATAAAGAAACTACTTTGGTATAGATAAGTTAATCAATAATAATAAATTAAAAGAATTCCTCTGCACGTCTCTGTGTTATTTTATCATCATAGTCACTTTGTTTTGTATTTTTTTAAATATATTACTCCTTTTATATGATGTCAGTTAGGCCAATAACACATTCACAATGACACAAGCATGCTGGTTGTGGACCACCTAACTAACTAGTAACAAGTCCCCAAGGTTTAGCTCAAGCTTCCTTGAACTTTTTGTATTAGTATAGTAATTAACTTAGGCATATTAAGTCAATAAAATATTAATATATTATTTATTTTTATAAGATAAAAAATTTGAGATATTTTAAATAAATTATATGTTTATAAACAATGTATTAATTCTTGATTTTTTTTTGGGGGGTTCAAATCCTTGATTAATTTGATTCCCGTAAATTAAACACATTATGTTTATATAATAATCTCAACAAGCAGCCTTCGTCACTACCCACTAGCTAAGAGGAAGAAAAAAACGATATCATACTGTGCAAGGCACCAATACCATTAGGGTTATATTTTAGACGTGGACCTGTCATATTATATTGCATGTATGAATGAAAAATATGAAGCCTTTTTCTTTTTTCTTTTCTTCTTTTTTTTTTTTTTTTTGCAAACCCACCCCTTCTCTCTCTCTCTCTCTCTCTCTCCATGTTTTTCAATGTGATGCCGGAGTGGCTTCAGATAAATAATTCCTGATTATTAATTATGAAATGCATACGCAATTATTCAAGTGCTTCCATTGATGATAGCAACAAGTTAGATGATTGATGAGGTTCAAAGTTTAAACAAATCCATAGACGATAAAAATTGAAAGGAGGTCCACATTGTAAAAATTAATAATATAAAAAAAAAAAAGAGGCTCGCATGGCGAGCAGAGAGGGTTTTCTCTTTTTTCGTTGCTTTCTTTAGACCCTCCTCCTCAGTTTTGGATCACTTCAGCAACCAGCTAAATTTTATATACAATTGAAAATAAAATTATCCTCTTCAGTTTTAGCATTAGTATCATATATGTGTTTAAAAAATAATCCTTCTCTTTCAGTTAATATTTTAAATATAATTCATAAAATAAGATTATTTTAAACCTTTTTTACTGGGCACTAAAATGAAATAATAATTTGTAACGATTTAAATTTTTAAATTCTAAGATAATTAAAGATTATTCTCGTTATGGCTCTTTTTTTTTTTTTTTTGGGTAGACTGGATGGTGACTAGCCACCCGAATATTCTCATTATTACTCTTTTATTTATGACAAATTAAGAAATAGCCATTACAGATGTTTGTGACAATAATTTTATTATCATCGGTCAATCAATCTATGCATACTCTTTTGGGATAAAAATGTTATTGTTTAAAACTATTCACTATGTCTTACCTAATTTTTAGTTTCAGATGTAACTTTAATGTTGAAACCATCGTAAACCTTAAAACATATTAATTTAAAACAGAGAGGATGAGACAAAGTATAATCTCTTTTTCCCCGTTGTATTCACCCAGTACAATTAGAAGAACGGGAAAAGAGAAGATGCACCAAAATAAAGAGGGGATGGGGAGGAAGAAGAAAAGTGAAGACGTGCTCTACAAGGATTAGGAAAGAAAGTGTTTTGTTTATGGCGTAGATAAACATGGTTTTCCATGTTTTCTGCCACTAATGTTTGTATTTATAATGTTCCAAGCAAAACCCTCCCATATCATGATCGCACTTAAACACAAAACCAATTAAACATGGGTCACTATTAAATAGAAAAGTTTTATGGGAAACAAATAGATATAATATGTGTTAAAGCTGAAGCATATAAACGAGGAAACAATCACAAAATGAATTGTTATATTTATGGTAGTCATATTCTATTCATTTATTTTAGTTTTCATATGATTATATAAGATAGTAATTTTTTCTTTCTTTCTTTCACAGTTACGAAACCTTTCCCCAATATACACGGCTCTAAAATTAACTAGTTAAACTTAATTACTTCCATATACAACAAGCGTGATCAAAGCCCACTGGATGCACGAGGATGTGACACATATCAGGCTTCCATTGACTGACATGGAAAGTGTTTTTATTTTGGCCCCAAACTTTAAGCCTCCTCTCCCATGCCACTCACAAACACACGGAAAGAAGTAAAGAAAATAGGTGAAGAAGAAAGAGGCGGGAGGGAGTCTTTTGCTTTGCTTTTTGGAAGGGCCATTGCCCATTAAAATGCATTCGAGTTTGGTGGGGAAGCGTGGGACATGAGACCATGGAGCCATTTGGTTGTGGATTCTCCAACAAAAACATCCACGCTTGGAAAGCTAATTAAAACAACTCCCTCTCCATCCACCACCCCGCACTACAAAGCTTAGTGTGTTTTCCTCTTTGAAAATACCACAAACCAATGCAAAGTTAGACCAAAAGGCAAGGGGGAATCCATGCCCCTTTCTTCCCTTATTTTATATGCCAAATGCTATCCACTTTCTTAGACTTTTATCCCACCCAGACCTTTTTTTAATGTGCACATTTTCTTTCCCTCCAAAGTAAAAAAAGGTTGATTAGACCTTTTAATCGTCTCCTTCTATATTTTATAAAAAGAAACAATTTCGCTACTTTTTCTTTTGATGGATGCATGGAAGCTGGTTAAAAATGGGTAGATCAAGCAATTATTTCTTTAGGTTTGGTTAGATTCAATATTTTCATCATCAATATACTCGTGTGACAGGCATGCTTGTGATTTCGCGACAATTTTCATATTTCAATTACGTCCTCCACTTCCAATTAATTAATTTAAATAAAGAGTTAATTTATATGTTCTGATAAATCCTACACCTCCATTTCTAAATAAAACTTGAATTTTTCCAAAACAGTAAATAAAGGTTTTTAATATGCAAAAACCAATATTTTAAAATACATCAATTCCTATATTTATACAGTTGTCTATCTACTCTCTTTAATATTAAACTCAGGATTAAATATTTTGAATGTATCTTTGCTTAAAGTGGAGATCAACATAGCAGTAGTGCTTGAACATAATTGAGATAGGTTGTTTTGTGTGTATATATGTGTCCCTTAGATGGCAAGAAAAGAGAGAGCCTTGATAGGTAATCTCAAATATGGGATGTTAGGGCGATAACTTCACATCTCTTCCACCATGAGTGAGGCAATGAAGTGGTGCGATAGTATCTCTTTTGCGACGAATCATACGGTTTTTGAAATGTTTGAATATAAGCGTGGTTCTAATCATGTCAACCCCAATTTCGTTGGATTGATACACACTAGGAATCCATCCAGTATTCTTGGCAAGTCAACTTCCAATAGTTGTTCCATATGTATCCGACGACAATGCAATTCCACCACTGAGAATTAGAGGCATTCCAAAAATTATCTTATTTCTTACACGCGCGTATTGTCGTCTTCTTTTTTAGAAAGGGAGAGGTAGAAAGAAGAAAAATAAAACAAAATAAGGGAGTGGGGAGAGCTAGGGCGAAGGGGCGTACATATACACGTGATTGAGAATATAGAAGTTAAATAAATTAGTATGCCAGTGATATATTGTAACATCCCCTTTTATAAAATACTTTATTTAGAGTTATTTTGATTTAATTGTTTTATTTAAATATTTTAGTTGATATATTTAAAATAATTTTACAATAATGATTAATTTAAAATTGGCACAATAATTGAATTTTGGATATTAATCTTCTAAAGTAAGACTATAAATCAGTATCGATAATTTTAAAATATATTATTAGATTTTATGAAAAAACAATATTAAATATATATGTATGGGTATCAGATACATGAATATGTATTTTATTAACTAATAGTAATTAATATACTAATATCAATATAATATAATAATAATAATAGTAATAATAATAATATAAAAAAAAGAAAGAAAGAAGGAAAGTTCACGTCAACAGACGTGAAAGACTTGCAAAAGAAGAAGGAAAACAACATGGTAATAAATGAAGAAGAAGAAAGTTTGGCAAAGGTCAGCAAAAAAATTAAAATATTTTATAATAAAGAATAATTTCCTGCAACTATATAAGGAGTGCAGCGCAAGTAAAATTACACATTGAAATGCTTCACGTAGAAGTGAGGGTGTGAGAGGAGTTTTACAGAGAGTAGGCAAAAATTATATTGATTCAGTAGAGGAACGATGGAAGAATTGACTGTGTGTATATCTTTCTATCTTTATGAGAGTTTTGAGGTAGATAATAAAATTATTTACGAAATAAAATTATGACTATATTTACTTATTGTAAGTTATGTTATTTTATATTATTATTTAGTATTATTTATTATTGCAATTTATTTTATATTCCAAATTCTTAAAGTTACTCAATATTATTCTTGTTGCAATTTATTCTATTTATTATTCCAAGTTATTTTATTTACTATTCATTTATATTATTACTCTTTATTATTTATCATTGCAAAATATTTTATTTATTATTCCAAGTTATTTGCAATGTTAATTAATATTATTTTTAATTATCATTCCTATTGATTTATTTATCCTTTCAAGTTAATTTAATTAATCTTCTTTTATACTATTGCTTATCATTATTATTATTATTATTATTAAGATATTGTTTATGCAATAATAGCTATTGTTTTAATTCTTATGCACTTTATTTATTTTCAGTTTATAACTTTAATTATATTTTGTGCATTTTTATTTGTTTTATTTTATGCCTTGTTATTTAATTTATTATGATGAATTTAATTATATTATGGTTTATGTTATTTGAGTTTTTTTAAGTTCTACCTATTTCTTAAGATTATGCATCTTTATATTTATTGCAAATTTATAATGGCAAGTAAGGAATTTTAAAGAAGATATTTAAAATTTTGCCGTTAACCGCCAATAAGGCAAAGTGATAAGATGTAAAATCCTTTATGTTACCTACCTTGGTTAGTATGGCGTAAAAGTCTCGCTTTGTCATCACGATATTATAAGTAACACCAGAGAATGGGAATTCCCTTGGAGAAGGCCTTTAAATATGTGTGAGACAAGTAGACAAAGGAAAGTGGAAATTAAGGTAAAAAGATTATATGGATATTAATGCTTGTTACTTTATGTATTACATAACATATATTTTTAAGCATTTACTGCCCATAATATTATGATCTTCTTATAAGTAATGTGATGAGATTATGATACAGTAGCTATATGAATTTTCGTGCTAAGATACGGCTAGAACCATCATAGTTCAAATGATTTAGAATTAATCATTATCTACTAAGAATTTTCAATTCTCACTCTATTTCTGGTGGTTTCAGATTAGTCAAGTAACGCCCTAGAGGAAGGTGAACTCTTCCAGCTACCAAAAATATGTGGAGTTGTAATTAAATAAATTGTAATTTTATTATCAGTTTAAAAATGTTTAGTTTATGGCAAGCAGAACTTTACTTCTGCTCCTGAACTCTGTGCTGTATCTATGTATATTAATGTCCAACTCCGAACTTTCTATGTAAAGTTGTGTCTTAACTTTATTATGAATGGGTGTTACATATATAGTATCTCAAAATTCGCCAGCGCTTCCTTATTTCCCTTAAGAATAATTGAGCTAATTTATTTTACAAACGTGTGGTTAGTTGAGCTTTCAAGTAAACATACATCATTGATAATTAATCTTAATTAATTAATTTAAGAAGGGACTTATATCTAAACTAAATATATTGGTGGTTCATGGTATTATATACTTAATTAACACGTGTTAAAATTAGAGTTTCCCTCTTTATATATATATATAAAAGAATGATGGTAGACAAATTGATATGACGTTCAAATAGATCCTAATAAGTATCAAAGTAACCAGAAATACATCAAAATAGGTATTGTGTAGAAGTAACACAATGTCAGGGCAAGAGAAATGTGTTTCCCTTTTTTCTTTCCAGTAAGATGAAAGGTGTGATTCAAGAGCATAGTAATTTTACGCATACATACAAAGCGAGAGAAAAAAGTACAGTAATTTATAATAATATAATTAAGTACGTATAAGCCCCAAAAAAAAAAAAAAAGCACACACGTGAGATACTATTTGATGCAATGTGGTGGATGTATTGTGGAACTCATTCAAGGGTTATTATTATAGCAGCTTCTTTGGCAAATGTAGTGGAGAACACATTATGTTCAGGTACTAATGACCAAGGACTTCTAATGAGTTGCACCGTGTGGCCATTTCCTCACAATAATATGGGCATTTCCAATTCCACTAATAACCCCCTACGAACCTGCTGTGCACTACTCAACTTTTTTTTAATTATTTAAAGCTTAAGAATTCAATGTCGTGATTAATTAGCCAAATTATCCTTGTTTATATCCTTCTACTGAAGCGAAGCAATTAAGTTCTTCATTGCACGCTTGAAGTTGCATATTTTCTAAAGTTACTTTACGACAAAGTTGTTTTTAAAGTAAAGAAGTAAGTATATGGATTAATGGATTTACTGTTAAATTATATAATGAGGTATAATTATAATATATTTTGTAAATTAAATAATAAATATATCACAACTTTCTTCTTTTATAATAACTTTATTCCTTTTATTTTCACTTGTATTACAAAGTCAAATTTATCCGGTAATGCAATTATCGTATGGATTCATAATAGGGAAGACTAACCATTATTTGAAAATGTTTTAGAACTTGAAGTGTCTCCTTATCTCATGATCGCTTTTGCTAAATTCCTGAATTACCTTACTCCAAATTAAGGTTTTATTTGGATCAATGACAATAGAAAGAATGACAAAGAAGGGAGTGACTTATTTCATCATAAATGTGTTTGGAATGATTTTAAAAGGAAAGTAAAATGGCAAGGTTCCCTTAACACTCAAAGTATGTTTTTTTGTTATTCCAAATTAGGCAATTAAGGAGGAAATGAAATATCTTTTGGTAGAAGTTTCTTCTCTTACTTCATTAAAAAACTAAATAAGGGGGTGACATGTATCTTCACATTATATTTCTTGCCTCTCCATCCCATTATTTCATTATATTTCATTTTCTTTCATTGTTTTTACATTTCCGAAACATACCCTTAAGAGCATTTAAACTTAATCAAACTTAAACTTGACAAAGTTTAATTAGTTCAATTTTTAAAATTAAGATTTAACATAATTAAATTATAAATTTTAAAAATATGAATTAAGGAATATGACAAATCATTTTAACATAAACATGAAAATTTTATAAAAAAATATAAATTTGAATTAGGACATTTAATTATGTTCTAAGAATCACACAAAATTTTAAAATTTTTAGGAAATTTTTTTGGTACTCTTATTTTTTAAAAAAGGTACTGGTACTTTATACTAATTTGTGAATATTGAAGTTCATTTTTCATGGAACTAATAAATATAATTTTAAAAAATCCATTTTAATAATTAGTACATGTGAAAAAAAAATCACTAAATATTCAAAAGTATCAATACTTTTTGAAAAGAATAAGCATACCGAAAAAAAGAAAAAACTGCCAAAAGTTTTTAAAGATTATTTAAGATAGGTTGAAACTCAAACCTGAAATACACCGTATCTAATCTAAAATCTGAAAGTCAACCTTAAATAACTCCGAATCAGTACCAGATTATACATCCCTAAATCAAAGGGAACCATGGCATTCAAGTCAGTGACAAATACAAAGTAGTAGCAGACTTAAGAGATAGTAACAGGTCAGTGCTGCAACTCAATCGAAGCCAAAGTAGTAATTACACGCACTGTACACATCTATCCACATGAATTCGGTTACCTATGTACAATTTATTATTTTTATTAGCAGTATCAGTAAGCGGTAACTATTGTTACAAAACGTTTATAAATGCTGCAATATGATGCCGTACGCATTCAAATATAATCAAATAATATCATTCCCCTTATCCCGAGATTATTAAATTTAATTACAGGGAAGAAAAACATGGCAGGGGAAAAAAAAAAGCGGATGAAATCTTGCGATCCCCGACCACCAAATCTTGGGCACAGACACAGTTAGAGGGAGCAGACTTTAGTTAACAAAAAGCGGCTTACGCGAATTCATATAACCATTTAATTAACCAGAAGTGCTAAATGGTACGAAGTATTTGAGTACAAATTTTATTGCTATGCAGAATAAAAAAGGTAAAAATGGAAAGTATGATTGAGAAAAAAATGAAAATAGTTAATATAAAAAAAAAAAAACCAATCAATAAAATTTCGTGCTTTTCGTATTCGTACTATTCATCAATTCTCTTAATTAAGAGGCCGTCTTCCATATGTCGCCCTTTTTATTTGGCAATTCTTCAGATTTGCTCCCTTAGCTCCTGCTCCACGCACGTGGCCTCACAGATGAGCGTGAAAACTGGGGCAAAAAGAAAAGCTGCTGCAATGGTAATTCCCCAACTGGTGATGATGATGTGGTATATACAATAATCCATTTTTTATTTTTTCTTTTTTCTTTCTGGGCACCGCAAATGAGTTAGCGCACGCTTTGGCTCGCGACCCTATCATTGGGTCAAACTATACTGTTACTATTGACGAATTATTGGATATTTCTGAAGTGCTACATAAATTATATTCATAAATAATAATAAAATAATTATTTAGATAAAAATATAAATTAATAATAAATTCTATTTTAATATATTATTTTATTACTATATTAATGTGATATTTCATACGCATCTAAAACTTTCTCATTACTATAACTATAGCAAGTTAAATGGAAAATGGGGTTGGCTCAGGTACCCAATGTGAACGAGCCATATGCTATTGCCATGCGGTATGCAGTATGCACCACGCCACCTGTCTCTGTCGTTTCCTCTTGCGGTCAACTAGCTACTGGTATTTTCAATTTTATAATACTATAACTATAATATAATGTAATGTACGGTCATCGCTGAGTGGTATAGTACAGTAGGAGGGGATAGGTTTGGTTTCTGCCGACGCGCTCGCATCGGCGCCACGCCCAATGCACAACACCGCCAATCCCGGAGATCTTATGATCCTTTTCCACATCTTGCCTTTCTTTAATTTAACTATTATTATTAATTAGGGTTTTGTTTATAAAGTATTCGATATTCCCTTCATCTCAAAACTGTTATTTCGATCGAAGAGTTGAATTTGTATATATTAATAGAATAAAATAATTTTATATTATTAATTAATAAAAATATTAATAAATTATTAATATTTTTATTAATTAATAATATAAAATTTATTAATATTTTTATTAATTAATAATATAAAATTATTTTATTCTGTTAATATAAATAAATTAATCTCTTGATCAAATTAATATATTTTTAAATTAATGTATTTAAATAAAATTTGTATCCAAGTAGGAATGTATCAATTTGGTTTATTAAAAACTTTTATTATTCAATAATTCTTTAACAAGATTTTTTAAAATATGAAATTAATTTTAATATATTATAAAATATTTATATTATCAACTAATTATAAAATATCATAAGTATTTTATATTATCAAATATAAACTAATCATATAATATTGTATGTATAATTTTTTACATATTTTATGGAACAGTCAAATATTTCTAGTAATATAATAAGAATTTAATTTAAATACATTGACAGTCAATAGAAATAGTGAAAAGTACCAATTCGTATAAATAACTATCCATTATAATAAGGGATCCGTCATAATTTTTTACTTTTCCTTATTTCTATTAGTTTATAGTATAAAATTATTTTATATTATCAATGTATACTAATTAAACTCATATAATAATCTATAATTGAATATATGTGTGAAAAAAAATTTACACTAACAATTTATTAAAATTTAATTCTTAAAATATTTATGAGTTTAATTTGGGTATATTAATAGTATAAAAAAAATTTTATACTGTCATCTAATCAAAATTTTCTATTTATATGATCATTTAAATAGTGGGTGATTATGCCAAAAAATTTTGCTAATGTGATAATATATGATTGTATATCTGTATAAAATTTTTTTATATTAATAATATATTCAAATTAAATCCAATATTTATTAGGAAAACTGTTGTTACTATTTTTCTTGTTGATGTTGGTGGCCCTCGTTCAACTTCTATTTCTGCGTCGCCCCGCAGCTTCGCGCACCGACTGCCACTAATGATGAATTTGAAGGGCTGTCAATACGACTGTTGTTATTACTAACTAGGAATTATGAATGAAGAAATTGGGCCAGTTGAGCTTCGCGAAGGCTTGGGTGGTTGAACGAAATAGCAACATTTGATACTTGTTGAATTAATGTTTGATTGCGCGTGCCGTGGGGTCACCAAGCAGAAGCATGAGTGAAGTACCGAGAGCATCCAAAGTTACGTACTCCGATAATACAGAAGAAGAGAATATCGTGGCTGTTTTGAAAATAATTGTATAATTTTAAACGCACACTTAATTTTTAAAAAAGATAGAAAAAATTTTCAATGTTAAAAAATTTAGATATATTTTATAAAATTATTTTTATTATTTAAATTATCTTTTCTTACATACTCATTTTTTTCTATTTAATAGGAATATAATTTAAAAAATTAACATTATTTAAATTTTTAAGAGGATAATTATTTGTAAAAATATAAAATTTTAAAAGTAGATAGTTATTTTAAAAAAGAGAGAACATTAGCTACACTAAAGTGAGTTATAGAGAAAATAAGAATATATGTTTACCAAAGAAAAAAATGGAAAATTAGAGTGTATCTATTTTAGATTAGTAATTTATATTACGTCTGAGTCTTAGTAAATAATTTAAAGATAAATATTTCTCATTTTCTTATATTAGAGACAAATTCATTTTAGAAGAATTTATTTGAGAATAAACATAGTGTGGGTCTCATACCTCCCAGTCGATTAACAATTAGACACAGTTCCAGCACTGCCGGCTGAAGAGACAGAGAGCTGTGTGTTGGTAGAGTCCAAAAGGGCTTAAAGTTTTGGGCCAATCTTTGCTTAAAGTTTTAACTAACAAAACGGTAGAAAGAGGCCTTTGATTGGGGCCTTGGATAATCATGTTCTGTGGCGTTTGCTCTGGCTTGGAAGTACATACTACGTAAGGAGTATGCATGACCAGTCCATTATGAGAAGCCCTACTAAGCACGGGGAAACAGTGGTGCAGCCACCCACTCACGGCTCTAACGCTTGGGCTCGTATGGGTTGGGTTCTAAGCTTGTCAAAATAGTTATACAATACGGGATCGTTGACCCAAAAACAAATACCTGGTTGTTTTAGGAGAGTCACTATTTTGGCACCTCAAAAAATTAATTTATTAATAAATTAATTTTTAAAAGATATGTTATCAGTTGATGGTATTTCAATGATAAATTTTGTTATTATTAGTAGATTTTATTAGTATTAACAAAAAATATTTTAGGGATTAATTTGTCATTATATTAATTTTTTAGAGACTATCTTCTCAATGTATTAATCTTTTAAGAACTAATTTATTAATAAATTAATCATTAAGATATTACAAATTAATTAAATCTTTTAAAAATTAATTTATCAGTATATTAATTTTTCAAGGACCACAATGAAAGTTCTCCCCAATTTTTTTTTAATTGGGAACAAAACATATGCATATATATCAAGTCCACAGTTAGGGGATACATTATGAAATCGACAATTGACCAAATAGACAAAAAAAACTGATAATGACTCAGACTCTTTTTCATATGAAGTTTCCTGTGGAAGAGATTGTAGCATAAGTGATTGACATGCTGCCTTGCCTCTGAAAAGTTGCACCTAGATTCGAACCAGAGGATCAACCCTTCCCCTTCCCCCAAGTATGTGTGTGCGTGTGTATTGACCAAGAAAAAAAAAATGACGGGTTTGTTTGAAAGTGTTTTTATTTTTTAGTTTTGTAAAACTATTTTAAAAAATAAGTTTAAGTTTAATTTTAAAAAATAAAAAAATAAAAAAAATATTTTGATAATTTTACTCTCAAAACAGTTTTTTAATGATAAAAAACAAAAAATTCGTTTAGATAATTATTTTTAAAAACAAATTTTAAAAGTAATAAAATAAAAAAACTTGCTTGACAAATACTTTCTTAAAAGTAGCAAACATATAATAGTACAATTTAATATAATAATAAATTTGATACATAAGATTATTATAAACTTTTAACAAATAAAATTTTAATATAACTTGATGCATTTTTATGTTTACAAATCTATTTATATACTATACATTATGTTCTTGTTGCCACATTCAATTTACATTTTAATTATGATGCTCTGTCATTTTCCATGCAACTCCATTAATGAATCTTGCTATGTTGCCATTATTGAAATTTAAAAAATCCAAGAGGTGTGAATTGCCATTTTCTTTCTAAGCCATTTCCATAGCCCCATATCCTTAGTTGATAACTTCATCCTCCTCAAGCCTAAAAATGCAACCTTACATGAAAAATAATTCCTTAAGACCTCCATAAGCCCATGTCCTTTCCATTTCTTCCAAAGCCAAATCAAGCACCAACTCAAACTCATTCCATATACAACTTTTATTAGGCACCTACAACTCAAATACCATAACCCAAAACTGCTCCCATATTCATACCCATGAATCAGCTTACAAATCCAAGCCATTCATAAACAAAGTATCACAATAAAACCTGCACCATACAGCAAGCATGTACACATAAATCCACCTTCATCAAATCTCATCAAATCTAAATTGTGAAGCAAGCATGAGTGTAAAGCACAATAATTTGAACAAAATTGCAGCAATAGAAACAACAACAGGAACACAAAAGCATATAGAGAAACAGCACAAAAACACAAAAATCGCTGCAGGGCCCCCACAAGTCCACAACTCTCATCTCTCTCTATCTCAGTCCCACTCTCAGAAGTTAGAAAATCACAGATCCTCCACCTCCATTATTCCCTTGTGTGTGCCACCATTCCTCCACCTGCGTGCTCGTTGTTTTTCCATCGACGTGCTCGCCGTTCGTCCACCGGCATCCATTGCCTTTCCTCCCTCTACATGCATCGCTCTTCGTCCATCGGTATCATCGTCGTCCTCCTTGTTCGTGCAGTTGTCCACCTCGCCGTTCCTCACCACAGACTAGGAGATAAAAGAAAGGGGAAAGGGTGGCTGGGCGAATGACAAAAGATGAAAAGGGAAAGGATGGCTTGCTAGGCTGGGCAGACGATAGAAAAAAGAAAAGGGAAAGGGTGGTTGGGTGAAACATATTACGGGTTATTTCCTCTTAAGCTGGTATGGGATTCGAAGGTGGCGCAAAACAATAAAATAAACTAACTACAAAAATGCCGCCGCTTATTTTTTCTATCTCAGGACAAAAAAATTGAAAACATGTTAAACCTGTTTTTGGTTTTTTGCTTTTAAAATCCAAAGCATGTTTTTTTATTTTTAAAATCAATTGCTAAAAAACAGTTTATCAAACAGGTTTTTTTATATTTTTATTTTTAAAAATCAAAAACTGTTTTTAAAAATAGTTATCAAACAAGCCCAAAGTTTTCCATTTTCCTCCAACTGGGCTCAGGGATTTTTTTTATTTTTTCCTTTTTTTTAATCTATCTATTTTACGACTATTGAAACAACGTATTCTCTTGATCATCTAAATGGAAGGAAAATGGACGGCCAATCAAAATGGAAGGCAAACGTTTATTTAGGTTGAGTTTATTTCTAAAACAATAATGTATGAATTACTTGTCTATAAATTTTTAAGAAATTGTTCACATAATTTTAAAAAGATAATAAAGTACCAATGAGTGCATAATTCAACTAATAAGAGATTTTGTTAGATTAATCAGAGATCTTAGATTTGAGTTTTGGGTATGCATCTATATTAAAAAAATAATTAAAAAAAGAAAAAAGAAAGATAATAAAGTGAAAAGTTAAACATACATATCATCACTTGTTTAAAAAATTGAAGTTCGATATTAAAAAATATAAATATACCATATTACTTACAAAAATATTGTAAGGTAAATAAGAATTAAATAATCATAAATATTTTTAAGAACTGATTGCTTTATTTTATTTTTCTTGTTGCGTTTATATGTTATAAATAACAAAGTTAATTGACAAGCACATATACTGATTTTTTTTTTTTTTTTGGATTGGAAAAATCTAGTCTCCCAATCAATTGGGTTTTCGTGACTAAACTGAATTCATTTTCTTCAATAACTAAATTATTACGTTAATACGTACAGAAAAAGTAGTATGTTAATCAGTCCATTGCCATTTGTTAATGACTTTGAAACCATCCACGTCACAAAAAAAAAAGGACTTTTTTTGTCTTTGAATGAAAAGGACTTTGAACCCGAGTTTGTTCTCTTTGTTTTTGGTCCATTGTCATATACTCGTTTTTCAAACCCTACAGCCGAGTTCTTAAGGCCTTCATTAAAACTTCAAAGTAGTCAATGTTTTCAAAAGCCCGCGATTGAAATACTGAGAGAAGTTGGGATTGGCCGAAGGCCTTGCAAAAACTCCCTCTCTCGGGACCAAAAAAAAAAATCAAATATGGATGCAAGGTATTGGTATAGTGGTCAAGTTGTTGGCCTTGCAAGAAGTGCATATCAGGGGTTGCATGTTTGATCGCTTGAGATAGAAGCTCCAATGATTGTGTACGTGAGTTGAGTGCATGAGCGACCAAAAAAAAATAAAAATAAAAAATTATTACCAAAAAAAATGATGTTGATCAGAAAATAAATGTTATAAGAAATTATGATATTAGTCAATAATATATAATTATATAGTTCAATAATTTTAATATTTCATATATTAACAAATTAATTAAACAAAATCATTTAAATTTACATCAGAGGCTTTTTATGAAGATGAAAAAAGTTTTGTTTTTTTCTCTCATTATATATAAGGAGGTTAGAATCTCAAGCCTGCAAATTAAATAACCAATTATTGTTAAGTAAATGACCACCGAACCATACGAAGTTACATTAAAATCAAGCCCATCCTGCGCTGGGAGTATTGCTTCTAGGAGACATGTGGGTGCTTGCCTTGTTATGTTGTAGTTTTCTTGCTCTGGTTTGTTTGTTTCTGTAGCATCCAAAAACATGTATATATTAGTCAAAATATAACTCAAATCATCAGTTTGTCAATTTTGTGACATATATAAGGGTCATTGAATAATATGTATTCGATTCAAAAACCAAGATCTCCAGGCTTTTATTTTTTTCTTGAACAATCCATGAATTTTTGTTGAGAAAGTTTATTTGTACATGCAGATGAAACGCATTTACAATGCGTTATCAATTTTTTTCAACCAATTGTAGCGTACAAATATCAATTTTTTTTCTTAATTATCAATTTTTTAAACTAAAATTATCAATTTATTTGATTGGGTAATCAACTAGTTGCATGCAAAATATCTTATAATATTATGTTATAATTAATTGGTAATTCAATTGAATAAGTTAATAACTTTAATTTAAAAAGTTAGTAATTAAAAAAAAAAGGTTGATAATATATCGGATGCGTCCATTTTTACACTTCCAAACAACACAATTCAATTTTGGTCAGTTTTTTCTTTCATATATATATACACAGGGCCATAAAAAAAAATGTTTGACCTACAAATAAGAAATTATTAACCCCACCGTTTCCACTTAGACTCGCCACTTGCAAATCTTGAAAAACAGCTTATCTTTTTTACTCTTTAACGCGGGGCAATCTCTTGTTTCTTGTACTTTGGTTTTCATAACCATTACCCTTAATACACTGATTAAAAGATTAAAAAAATTTAAGTGAAAAATAAAACTTTTTAAGTTTTAATACATTAAGTGGATTAGAAACTTGAAAGCTTTTATTTTTCAAATTTCTTAATCAAGGTCTGACATTGATTAAGAAAAATCCTGCTAACTTTCAAGCAACGAAAATCAAAGTTACACAGTTCCTAAAGAGATATGCTATCAATCTCCTAATTAACCTTAGAATGCTGTAACGACATGTTTTAGAACTCATCTACTTGTTTTCCTTTATACCTATAACAACAAAAATATTTAATATAGATATGCAACTGGAATTCAGTTTTAATTTATTGTTAATATAAAATTGTCTATAATATAAGAATTTTTTAATTACAAATTAATTTCAATTATTTATAGTTTCAAACTCAACAGCTTAACTTCTTCCAACTTCTCAAGCGGTGCTTATTGATTCTCAACAAGTATTTTTTTACATGTGCATGGAGTTTGATTTTACACTACATTATGATTTCTTAAAATTTATGAAATCAAGTTGAATCCTAATTCAATTTTTTGCTTTAAAAAAAAAAAACTGATTAAAAGTCAAGGGTTGTTTGTACTTTAATCTAAGTATTTTTTTATGTATTATTTGATCATTTATTATCATATCAGTTAAAACCAAAAAAGATAGGCATACATATAATAAGTTGTGATCTTAAGGAAAATATTAAAACTTTACAGATGATAATTATTTAAAAAATATATCTAAATGTCCTCAGGATTAATTTCATAGTAATATTCATGAAAGTACCTTAATCAAAATAAAATATTAGAGATATCACTAGGATAAGACATCATTGGTGATTCATGTTGTAATTATGATTCAAGTTTGTCCATTCGTATGACCCGGGTGGAAGACAAAAACAGTATTTTCTTTTTGTGCATTTCTTTCTGGGCTTAACCGTTAGTGCATGTGGAATAGACGACAGCAATGATCTTGCTTTGTTCCACATCAAAGCAATGGTGTAACAAGCAAAGCATTATATATCAAATTGCTAATAAAGCTTCTCATAGTAAAGTAGAAACTCCTTTTCATGACAGAACAATCATAGCATTTTATTTTCAACTTTTTTCGGCAACAAAAACTGATTAAACAACTAATGAAATAAAGATAATGACATAAACTAACCTAAACAAAATATTTCCCGCAAATATAACTTATGCTAGTATCTCTGCCTCTATTTTTTGGTCTATTTTTCTCCCTCACTATAAAAGTAGAACAATTGAACAAATGAAAAACTACCACTGTACTTACACGAACCATACACTAATTCTTGTTCCCCCTCCTCCTCCATCACTTCCTCTGTTGTCTAGCTGTTAAGAGATCTAAAATTATTTAACAGCTGGTGATTACTTAACCTCATGCCAATAGCATGCAATGTGTGGATTCTATTCACTTGATGTCCCATCTTCCACTCATGACTCACCTTATAGTTTCATTTAGTATCCTTTATGCTCAGTTTTTTTTTTTTTTTAATTTTTATTTTTGTGGCTACCTCTTCCTGCATCCTTATGGTATTCTTGTGAGGGGGGGCACCTTCCGTAAAACACACATAATGTCCTTTTGCTGGAAAAAGCATCCTATGGATGATGGTAAAAATCCCAACCCACATCACTACAAGAGCGCCTCTGATCCACAGGTTTTGTTTTGCTTCCTCCTTTTAGCATCTGGGCTATTATGTGTAGAATTTGCACATGAACCAACATTTGTGTCATCACTTTTGCAGCTGAAGCACAAGGTATCCAACACCCCTATTGGGCTTTGGGGCACACAAAGGACAGAAGCACTTGAATCCTTGGCATTGCCACTGTTCGATGACACTTCATTGATCAATTTAAGACACTTCAAGACTCTCTCCTGCCAAATCCCAAATGACGCAAAGTAAATATCAATTAAACATCCATGATCAATTAATTGTATTTGATCAATTGCAAGTGGTCATTGGGTGAAAAGCAAAACCATCATTTATATTTCACTTGTTTTTCTTGTAATTGGACCACCATCTATACCTTTTCTACGTGTTGAATCAGAACAGAAATAGCTTTCCCAGTGTCAACGGTTTGGGCTCCCCCCACAACAGAGATGGCCACTGCTGCTGCAATCTCTGATGGTTTGAATTCCAAGAAGTCAATCCCTGCATAGAATTCACACCATGCAAATTATCATCAGTTCCTCTCCTTCATAATTATCATTACTAGAGATATTGAACATACAAGCAAAATAACCCATTTGTACAAATAGATTGAGGGAGGAAAACAGATATGTACCTCTTACAGTGCTCAATATAAGTTGGATGGATTGCATAATTGAAGATCTTAATGAACTCTGATTATCATTGATCTTGCGAAGGAAATAATCAATGAAGGAGAAAGGAGTAATTGCTTGCATTCTCCACCTCAATGTGCTTAGTACTAGAAGCTCCATCCTCTGTATGGTTTTAGCTTCAAATACAAACTTTGATTCACCCACCTCCTACAAAAGACAACGATCAGCACATGCAAAATTAACGCATTGACTTAACAAATACCAAGCATTGTAAAGAAAAATTTTCTACCTGCAAATCAGGGGACAAAGGAACTTCAGTCTCCTCCATTTTGGCTGCAAGAGATAAGCATGCCACGGCCAACAATTGCATTGTCCAAGCTCTTCCCTTCTGTAAGTGGAAACACTAGATCAAAACTAGACCATAAAAACAAAAAGGAAGAAAAAAAAAAAGAAGCTTTTTTTTTTTTCCATTCCTTGACTTACTGGTAATTCATATGCAGAAAGGAATCGATCCAAGTAGTTTATGGATAGATATGCACAGAGAGATCCAAAACCAAAATGAGCACGGACCTATAAAAAACATGTACATTCATTTGTTAGTCAAGACCATATAGAAAAGGGCAATCAGATAAACAAGAAGCAATCCTCAGTTCAACAATCGGCTTTATGCTGATGCCAGCTAAATCCAAATTTTGAGAGCAAAAGATGAACTGCTAGTTCAGTTTTGAACATCTTAAGGATGCATGTACAAAAGAATTTCTTTCCATTCCATTCAATTAACTTCAAAAGGAAAATCCAAGCAGCCCAAAAAACCATCATCAAACGCTGAATGAGGTAAGGAACAGTTAAGTTGAGTTCTTCAAATTGAAATCCAAATAACACTCTCGTTCAGATTTCATTTCAGACAATCAAAAGCAAGCAAGAGAACTTCAGAAAACCTTCCATATTTCAAGTCAAAGGGAGGAAACAAACGCCAACCACTCACAAGCAAACACGGAAGAAGGGAAAAATCGCACGGTTGAGAAAGATTAGAAATTTGGACTCATTAAGAAAGAGCAAACAAAATCAACCGAACTCCTGAACCCACCTTTTCAATCCAATCAATGGCCTCATTTCTTGCCCCAAAGTCCAAATCCCCACTTTGTAGCTTGTTCAAGTAACCGGCACCAGGCCAGTGCTCACGCTCCTTTTCCACCATCAAGGTCAAACACTCATCACTCTGCAATGGCAACTCATCTGGGTCACCAAAGTTCTGGCCTTGATGGCACCTAGGATGCCACGAATCCTCAAACACATCATTGGTAACATAATGGTTATCGTCAAAAAAGCTAGTGTCCTCTGCACAGAGAAGGCTTGAAACACAATCAAAACTGGGTGCCATTGCAGAAGCGAGCTCAAAAAACCCCTTTTTCCCCCGCCTTCAATGGAAAAACCAATCCCAGAAGTAAAAAAAAAATGAAGCTTTTCAGATAATAGATGATGGGGTGTGTGTTTCAGACACAATAGGGTGTGGTTGTGGGGAGATCCTATAATATGAAATGACAATATGTGGAAATAAGAACAAGGATGGGTATAGAGCCAACCAAGCAGTTCTTTGTTTCTCTCTATGTCTTGCTCTCTCTCTCTCTCTCTCTCTCTCTCTGTGACTATGGTGTGGCCTCTTTTTCTTTCAAAGG
Organism: Pterocarpus macrocarpus; assembly: GCA_031439585.1. Lineage (NCBI taxonomy): Eukaryota > Viridiplantae > Streptophyta > Magnoliopsida > Fabales > Fabaceae > Pterocarpus > Pterocarpus macrocarpus. The sequence continues at coordinate 12,613,941 of CM062519.1, forward strand.
TTTGGCTGAAAAGACTGCTGCAAGAGAGGGGCTTATGAAGGAAACGAACACCCCTTTTTAGGGTAAAAGGCAGAGAGAGAGAGAGAGAGAGTGGGGTTGGGAACAGAGGGGCCTGTGTGGACTGTAGAGTGAAGCGTTGTTACTTGTTCCAGTATATGTGAAAAATCATCATAAAGACCAATCAAGGGCAATTACCATTTTGTTATCTTATTCTACGCGAGAGACGCGGAAAGAGGATATAGAGAGGTATAGAGCGTGTGTTCTTAATAATGAAAATAAAAACAACACATTTATTAGAGAAAAGCATGAGAAACAAGAAGAATTTAATTCTATGGATTATAATTGTGAAAATTTTTACACAATGAAAAATTCTTACATGTTTAAGTAAAAGAAAAATTTTATTCTATATCATTCAATATTCAATATATTAGTTATTATATTAAAAATATAAAAAAATGAAAGACACTAATGATCTATAAATTGGATATATTAATTGATCAATAATACAGAGTAAAATTTTTTTCTTACTTCAAGAGTTTATAAGAATTTTGCTTACACAATTATTTAGTCATCATATATTAACATGTCACAATGTTTTAATTTAGATTTAGTTGATTCAAATATTTTAATAATTATTTTTTTTAAGAAAGGTTTTAATTTGAGTCTTATGGATAAATAAATCAATATTGACAAAAAAGAAACTTTATTTCATAAAGAACTAATCTAACTCAAATCAAATTAATTAAAATTTAATAAAATTAAAGTATTAATAATTTAAAAAATTAATTACTACTTAAAAAATATATGAACTAATCTTCAAGAATTTAAGGATGAACACCAATTTCTCAACCCATCTAATTAAAATTATGTTTTACTCCACTATATTATAAAGGTATATTTGGTATAAAAATAAAAACTGGATGTAACACACCCTAAATATTAACAGCTAAGCACATTACCAAAAGCATGCCTTCAAGTTCACTGTATGCGATCAAAGCTCAAGCATCAATTTTTCAATTCTTTTAATCGTTTTTCTTATTTGAGTTGTAACAAATGGGTCTTTCTTTACTCGTTTTTCTTTTGTTCCACTTTTTCTTTTTTCCCTGCCGTTTTATTGATTATGAAAACATGCACCATTCGCAAAGATTACATTCCATAAAGCAATATCCACATACACAAAGCGTTGTGACTGTTGGTAAATACAACACGCACATTCATGTATTACATTTCTACGATCTTTCCTAAGGAATTAATTGAATTTGAATTTATTATTCATATTTATCATAATAAAAACTTATTTATAATAATTTAATTTTAATATATTATTAATAAAAAAATTATATAAACATTTAACTATATATTATTTAATATATTTTATAAATAAAAATAAATTTAATTAGTATATATTGATAATATAAAATTATTTTATATTATTAATCAATAAAAATAAGTAAAAATAAAAATTATAATAAATTCCTCATTATAATATATAATTATTTATATGAGTAATATTTCTTATTATTTTTAATAATTGATAATATAAAATTATTTTATATTATTAGTATATTTAAATTAAATTTAATAAAAATATAAAAAATTTTATATTAATAATATATTAAAATTAATCTTAATTTTTAAATTTTTTATTTATAATCTATTTATAACTATTTTCATAAAAATTGAAGTAGTACAAAGGCACATCCTAATTCTGGTAATTTATAAAGAAAAAAAAAAAAAGTGTCAACAACGGGAATGTTAGCACTTAATAACAGCAAAGAGAGTACGAAAAATGTTAATTAATGGAGGTAGAAGGTAAAGGGCTAAAGCGTAAAAGTGGAAGTGGGGAAGAATAGGAAGCAATAGGAGCAGAAGAGTGTGTTGTATTCTCCCGTGTCGACGCGTGTGCTTCGCTGACACTGGGCGATGACCGGAAGCGTTCGTTTCGTTCTCAAGTCACTTTTATGTACGTACTGCACTGCGTTACATGCTTACTAGCTGTCATTTCCCTCCCCCCATCCCCGCCAAATAAAAACTCCTTCTTCATTTTTTGGGGGCAAACCGCCAAATGAAAACATTTATATTTAAACAGTATGACAGTAACAAATTTAATTAATATATATTGATAGTATATTTATTAATTAATAAAAATAAAAAAAATAAAAAATTATACTGAATTTTTTATTATAAAAAATAATTATTAATATAAATTAATATTTTTTATTATTTTTATTAATTAATAATATAAAATTATTTTATACTATCAATATATTTAAATTAAATTCTTATAACATCAATCATCAACCAAGCTTTTTCTAAAAAATATAATAATCACTTTTGTTTGTTTATTTATTTATTTTTGAAACGAGATTTATCTTTTAAATATCATTTTTATTTGAAATGCAAATCAAAGCTGGCGATACATAGATTTTATAACTTTTATTTATTGTTATTTATAATAATTAATTTATTTTTTACAAACCACAGATACTTGAAATTTTTTATTGTAGTTAATCTAACTCAAATTCAGTCAATTGGGCATGATATAAATTAAAGTTAAATTCCTTTTTATGTGGAAAATTAATAAGAGAACAAAACTTTATTAATCTTAATTAAAAGTTATATTGTAAAAGAATAGAATATAATATTTATATCATTTATACTTTATTATTTTTAGTTACTTCGTTTCCTCCATTTTACCTCAATTATAATGGTAATAAAAAAAAAGGGGACTTTGAGGGAGAAAAATCGGGAATAATTCCCCCTAAATTTCTTTTTGTCAATACATATTTAGACTCCTAAATAAGGGGATTGATTCCCTTTTCTCTCATTTTTTGTTTGATCTCCCATTATCTTTCATCCAAAATATTATAAAGGGAACAAATATTAAAACATTTGAACAAACTAACTAAGCGTTAATTAACAATTAATCTATTTAAAATAAGTAAAATGTGATTTACTACATAAATAAATAATTTAACATTTATAATTTTTAATTTGTACATATTTATTTATAATTGTCTTAAAATGTTTGATTGCAAAATTATTTTAAAGTATCCACTAACACGAAAAAGTATAAATCATAAGAATTACATTTTGATATATTGTTACGGTAAAAAGTTTTTTTATACAGATATCAAATCATATATTTTCACATTAGTAAAATTATTTAACTCAACCCTCTATTCTTTTAAAAGTTTTACAAATAAAAATATGTGAGTAGATGATAATATAAAATTCTTTTATATAAATAATGTATTAAAATTTATCTCAAATTACTAACAATTTTTTTGAAAAAATAGTGAAATAAGAACATGATCAATTCCTAACATGTTTATAAATTTATCCTAATAAAAAGTTATGAAAAAGTTTGATAAAATGCTAATAGTAGTGTACAAAAAAATGACTAATAATATCTTTTTATATTTATGATATTAAGATTTGAACTTAAAACATAAAGTAAATTACTCAAGACCATCACTACTATCTCACTCCCAGTGGTTTAAAATGATTAGTAGTACATATAAATAAAATACATAAAATATAAAAATTTAAAAAATAAATAGTCAAAAATGCATATAACCTTTATATAATAGTATGAATATATTGATATGACTGAATAAAAAAAATTAGGAACAACTTCTTGTGCTAATTACTAAAAACATTATATGCATATGATTATTGTTGCTAAAAAGATTATATAATTGGATAACCATGAAAAAGGATATTTATATGATATTTTAATATATTATTAATACAAAATATTTTACAAATCGACATAAATTATTTTACAAATTTTTTCTGTATAATTTTTAAAATAAGTATTATCCAAATCAGATTTTTTAATAATATAACACTATATGATTCAATAATTATATGAAAATTTTATTAAAAAAATAATTGCCAATTGTTCTGTATTTAACCATTAAAGAGCATGGCGGTGGTTTTTTTTTTTTTAATCTTTTAAAAAAAATAAATTAATAAACTGGCTTGACACAGGTATGTTACAGGGACTTCCATTTTTTTTTTTTTTTGTGGACATATTACACGGACATTGAATACTTTGCAGGCGCATCCCTATGACCTATCAACGATCACATGTCAATACTTTTGTTTTTCTTTTCTTCAAAACAAAAGAAAAGTGTAATTGATAATAAAATTTAGGCATTGGCCCGACACTCACGCTCTCTAATTACTAGACTAATTCAAATAGTGCTTACCAAAACAGACACTAAATCAAATAATAATATCTGTAAGTTCTCCATATTTTTCTCAAAATATTTATAGAAATCATATTTATGATCCGTTTGGACGTTAGAAATTGTAATATAAAATTTTAATTTTATTTCTATTTTTTTTTTTTTTAGAATTGACTAAGGGTTTTAAATTTTATATTTGAATTTGTTAAAAAATTAGAGTATAAATTGTAATGCTAATTTTATTATTTGAATTTTTTATTTAAAATTTGAAATTAATTAATAAACAACAACTTTGTACTATAAAAAATTTTTATTATAATTTTTCGTGAAAATTATTTGCACATAAAATAATAATTGGAATTTAAAAAATTTATATTATATTTTTTATAAAAAGTGTTATATCTCAATAAAAATGATAGTTAGCAAATAAATGAAAAAGATATAGAATTAACTAAACTTTGATAAGGAGAAAGAAATTTAATAAATTATGGAATTAATAATTCTTATGATATGAGTTAAGATTTAAGAATAGCTCATTTTATTTGTCTTTTAATTTTACGGAATTGTAATTTTTTTTAGAATTTAAATAAGTTTTAATTTAATTTTAAAAAAGGTACATACCAATAAAACACAAAATCAAAGACAATCAATGGAATTGACTTACTTAATTGACTTTTTACTTATATATCACGAAAATTTAGATTCAATTTCTAGATTTTTTTCGTTACATGGTGATATGCCAGCGTAATGGTAAAATCTAAAACCTTCAAAATCAGCCAGATTACTAATTGTGTCTTGGAATAAACTTTTTTTCGGTCATGTGTCTTTGAATAAACTTAAGTTCTGTCTTTTATGCTTATTCCGTGGCCAACCCATGCAAATCACAAAATAAGATGTACTTTTGCCGCTTTCTCGCTTTTAGGCGCGTCTCCTTTTTGGATCTGTCGATATTGGTTTGCAAGTACGAAATTGTTATTAACGTTAAGCATTGACCACCTCGAGTAGGACCTCGTCCTCCTAATGGCTAATTAGCAAGGACGACTACAGTGTGAATTACTGACTTGACAACAAGTAATAATTGGTTGGCAATGCATAATCAGAAGTAAACCCTTTCCTAATCAGATCTTGCAATTTGGCTTAACCATAGTCCATTGCTAGTGACAATTTACAGGTGGTGAAGTTGCTAATTTAAGCTATAACATGTAATTAACTAAACTTAAATGGATGCCTTCTATTAGACAATTAGACACTGTATCTTTTTTTCTTGGTAATAGTAATGTCATTTTTTTTTTATGTTGGTACATTTTTTTTTTGCTTGATAGAGAGAGAGGTGGGGGCTTGAACATGTTTTTTAAATTTGAAAAGGAAGAGTTTCGATGTTGAGATCAAATAGATTTTGTAGACAAAGTTGGTCCAATCCAACGTGTTTTTTGTTTTGTATCATTAACCCAGATGCGCCTCGACTAGGCAATGCTATTGCCCCTTCGAATAGTTTTCCATTTTTACATGCATGCTCTTTGATTGCGGTTTGTGGCAAAGTAATATATCTATTTTCTCTTGGTTGCAGGCAAAGCAATATCTTGCGTTTGGTTTTTCTACGACAAAGGACCACCAAAAAGATCTGAAGAAGAATATATAAATGTTTAAACGAAATGAACACTATGTATCTAAGGTGAATTATAGCTGTCAACTTGTTTTTGAATGTCAGCATACTCCAATGGCTGAGTACAAATGAACCAAAAACAATTAATGAGGTTAATAAAAAATTACCAGAGTTAATCAATTGAATCAGACCAAGTAATACACGTAAAAAAAGTTAAACTTAAGTAAGCCTAATTAAAATTTTAAAAGTTCAATAAAATGATGACAATTGTACAAAAACATAAAATGTGTGAGAATAGCACGACTTTCTTGGAGTCATACTTTTTTCAAAAGAATTTATAGCTAAATTAACTCTTAAAAAATTTATTTCTAAATGCCCAAGTTAGAAATCATTTGCACGTTTTTGTTTTGGCTAAATGCATCATTATTTGCACTTCTTCATTGTTTAGCTTTCAGCCAAATATTTCTAAAATTTGTTGGTACAAAGAGGAGAAATCATAAGAACAGCTTAATTAAGAGGTACAATTTCTTTAGCAAAATTGACTCTAACAAAATTTTGGTCACGAATCATGATCACCAATCAATCGTCAATGACCAATTTAAAAACGTAGGGTGACAATGTTGAAAACTTCGACCAATAGTTACCAGAGATCCCTTTAGTCCAATGCAAGGATTGTAATTTTTACTTAAGATCCCCAGTTTTGTAGCCGTTTGACCACATATCATCATTTTGGATGACCAATAATTAACAAAATCAATCGTGAAAATTTGTGTTGAGTTTGGACCACAAAAACCACAGCAAGCTCAGTTCCATTTTTCACTTAGGATGCCGGTTTCTTGGATTCAATAAGCAAGCAATAGACGTGCATAACATGGGTTTCTAAAAGAGACTTTAGAACACAAATTTCGAACCCTTTTCAAATCTAATCTTTGAAATTCTCCTTTTCATATATGCTATCTGAAATTCAACTTTTTTCTGCTTTTGCAGCTTCCCTCTCATATGGTCATGGGACTTGCAAAACACATACACTTATCCTATATGCTTCATGTCAGTTTTTGTGCAAATATCAAAGTCTATATTCTCATTATTATTATTTTTTCAGTTTATTTTAAGCTAATCATATTGAGACACGAGTGAGGGCGAGGCCCCTCTTCCTAAGACTTTTCCTTATGGTCCAAAAGAGAGTCTTCTTCACTGTTTGAGATCCGAGCTTAACAGAGTGTCATTCGCACCCACCCCTTATTATTTTAACTCATCACTTCACGTAGTTACTTTTGTTTCCCCTTAGTTTTCGGTTATCTTATGCTACATGCCCGAGGTCCAGTCAAATGCTTGTGGCATATGACATAATTTTCAATTCTAATGTACCATATATTATTACTATCAACTATTGATCGAGTATTGAGCTACCCATTCATTTATTCGGATCAAAGTTCTCCCGCATATTAATACTTTCTGTGGGGGCATGTAGATGGACAGAGAGATGCTTATATATTTGTTATGCCCGCGTGTTTGCACAGCTTAACATGTGTACAAATATGCCGTCTGTCAAGGGCATCGTTTTACGTTTTTGGCATTGCTTACATATGATCACGTTTCAGCCTCACATGGCTATCAATAAACTCTCACATTTGAAAAAGAAAGCATTGCATCTAAACTTGGTTAGGTGCATACATTTATGTGACATTGGATCCAAGGCGATGTCCCAAATTAACGACAAATTTAAACAAAACAACTGAAGTTTCCTGACTTTACCCATCAAACTTACTTTGAAAAAATCGTCGATATATACTCATCATCATAGTAGGATAAGTTTTTAGAAAATTCTGATTACGTAACCATGGCAATCAAGAAGAAGAAAATTCTTCAGTACCACTCAATTTAATCATACTTTTGATTTGAATTTTTGTGCTTACCAATGTATTTATTGCACCAGTTACTTTATTACAAGAAATGTAGCTAGGTAAAGATGAGTATTGTTTTGTACGTCAATATTATTGACTCCACAAATACCCACTCAAATCACATTCATTTTGGCTGTCTTTTGTTTTAAAATATTTGCTGCTGGGGTTACACAGTTCAGTTTACATCAACAAATATGAATTGCGGGATGTGGAAATAAACATGTCAACTTGGCGAGACACATTGAGTTTGTCTCTTCTAAACAAATGATGTCCAGCCACTCAAGCAAGTCCTTGAGATTCAGTATTTCATTAAACTAGTTACCAAGTTCCTTATTCTAATGTGAGATTCAGAACTGCATACTAAATGGAAATAAATAGTTAGATTAATTTTGTTGATTAGAAACCGAAGGTATGATCTATCCGTATAGTTTGTGGCAGTGGCAATATATATATATATATATATATCGTAAGATCAGTTGGCTCTTGTAGGCACACCATATGCAATAATGCAACCAATCCAATGCCGCGGAATGGCGCTGATGCCTAATGCCTCATCTTCAGTCACAAGCGTCCAGAACATCTGCCGTATCTTCTGTGTCTCCACGACAAACCCAATTGTTGATTATTGATTAATAAAATCTTAAAACAAACACCAGTGGCATTATAAATTCATGTGTAATTAACAAACAATTACTATTATAGTATATATACAGCTTTGTTTTTATACTTTTTTTTGGAAGCTTTGTTTTTATACTTAAAAAATAGGTTCCCACGTGGACTGAGACGGGGGCCACGAGTTTCCCCATCTATGGTGCATCTTGGTTCTTTCCAAACAGTCGTGTCGTTTTAGTTGTGAGTGGTAAGCCCTAATCAACATTCGTAATTAAAAACTAAAGTAAATTACAGACTGTAATTTATACTTATTTATTTATTGTATTTCTCTACCCAATTTAGTTTTTACTATCTATTATGGTCGCACATGACATGTATTATGTTCAATTTAAAGCATAATACGTTTTTTCGTTTCCCATATTTATTTGTTTTTTTAATGTGGTCTATTTCATTTTTACAAAAAAAAAAAAAAAATTAACCCCTTACATTACAAAGCATCTGTCATTATAGTTAAAAATTAATTTTTTATTATAAAACTAGCTAAAAATATTGACATAATAGTAACAATATTAACATGGTACACATGTGTTTGTGCTATATTAATATTTTTCATTAATTTCATAAGGAAAATATGACTACAGACAACAATGATAGATAATTTGTAATGTGAAACGGAAAAAAAAGAAAAGTAAAAGATCATATCAAAATATAAACAATAACGAGGGATAAAAAAGGTTATTTTGCTTAAATTTAACATTTAACTTAAACAATGGAAGAATATCGATTTCAATGTATGATGAGCTCAATCCGATAAATTGATTGCGAAGTTTATAAAATTAAGGGTGGAAACCATATATGACCCTTAAAATCAAAATTCTAATACAATTAGAAGCAATAATAGTTTAACGACGAAGACTAATCGAGCTGGCAAAGTCGCTTGTCTTGGCTTAAGCACTGTCTTTATCGAAATCCTCAAGAAAATCCATACAAGAAAAGGCAATTGAGTATTGGGGACAGACGGGGGCCAATATGCCTGGGGAAAAGGGATGAAAAATGTGAGAGAGTGTTGTTTGGTTGACACTTTTGCAACAAATTTTTCTTGTCCCCTTCAACCCTCGTTATTAATCTCAAAAGGTTTTTCATTAGTCAAATCAAATGAACACTAACACTTGTTGTGTGGAATGTGGACGGTGCATACTTATATAAAGATTACCAATGAAGAAAAATCAATTTTGAAAATGTTAAACAAAAATGTCATATGTCATATGGCATATGGCGTGGAGATCCTCTGCCACATAGAAACCAATTAAACATTGGCAGCCCTTAACTTGTGCGCACGCTGCTTGCCTTCTGGCTGAATGTGACAACGGATCTCTATGTGCTTTGTCCTTCATCATTTTCATTATTTTTAATTTATCTACAAGCTTTAATTTAACTAGTTTGTAATTAAGGGTTAATGTTGCCATGAAAAAAAAATTGGTGCTAATGTTGCTTTGTGCATGTTGCACAGGGGTGTTTGTTTTTCCCACTTGGAATTACCTCACTGCTGCTACTGGACCTCTTGAGAGTAACCAATGGGTGGATAACTTGAGGAGACAAAGGTCTGTTGAGTGAATTAATTACCGTACTCGTATCATGTAGGAGTATGTGAAATGAAGTAAGTTAAATACACGGAAATTTAAACACAAATTTTACAAGACAATGCCAAATCCTTTTAACTTGAGAGTGACATTAAATAGAAATAAGTTATGTACAAAATCGGTAGGCCCGTTTTCTGTGCAGAGATTGATACTCATGTGAAATTAACTCATACTATCAACCAAAGGAAATTTGTCAATTAGAAGTAGCATTCTTAAATGCAATGAGCAGCTGTATGACTTGGATTTAAATTTTATAATTTTTTGTTGAAAAGTAATTTATAATCTTACAATAAATCATTTTTAAATAGAAAAAACTCCTCCTCATACTAAACTTTTTTTTTTTATTGTTATTTACAAATGGGTAGAAGAAGAAAATGAATAATATGAATTTTATAACTTCCATGTAAGCACATTTACTGACATACATTAAGAGTAAATACTCATTTTTTGTAGAAACTATACACCATGTGATTTGTTTAGTTTCTTTTGTTTGTTTTATTTTAAACCTTTTGTTCCTGGCAATCATTTATTTTTCCTGATTTCGTGATACCTTCAGCTTGTGGTTAACTATCACAAAATTTAATAAATTTACGATGAGATCTGATTGCCAAGTTATAGAGTATTTGGTTTCATGCAAAAACCCCTAACGTCGAATCTTTACCAATATGTATTAAGCATTGTCTCCAGTTATAATTAATTGGCTGCTGGTCTCGACGGCGTCGATAACTATACAGCCATAAAAAATGGCAAACGGATATATTCTATAATAATGATCAAAATAGCTGGGCTTGAGGCAAGTGCTACAGTGGATGCTTGCTACGTCACAGACTGAAATGAATTAAGGCTATGTGTTAAATGATTGTGGTTGGACGGAAGTACACAGTTAATGAATAATGCATAAAAGAAGCTTGACTATTCCGTTGTCAACTCAAACAATGATCAATGGAAATGACAGTAGCCAAAAACATTGAGCATGCTATAAATTGTGGACGCAGTTAATTACCTAATTGACACCTATGCTGTGGATTATAAGTACTAGTGTGACTTCTTTCAAGCGTTAATTGTTTAGGATATTATACTATGTCAATCTAGGGGTTTGATCCTAATGACAATCGCCCCTTCTCCACTTCATTAGTCTAATAAGTCTGTTCCCCAAGAGTCAAGATAATTTAGGGACTTGGGGAAATTCTTATTATTGCTTAATTGAAATCGAAAACAATACTAAACATTGCCCTATCTATTGTGGTTTAAAAACTTAAAAAATGAAAAATGCTCTCACTCCTAAATTCTAAAAATTGAGGAGACTATCTTGCATACCTTATGTGTGTGTACATGAGAAAGCACGGGTTTTTGAAGTGTCAAACTCAAGATATATTTATTAACACGAAACTCCTTAGGGATCTCACAGATACATCACAAACAGTCCTTTCAGCAATTTCTTGACGGTGAACATACATTGTGATGCCAAGTCTTGGCATGGGCTCCGGCAATAGGACAGAGCCTGCGCTGGTCCTTGAAGGGCCTCATTTAGATGCCCGTTTATCTGAGCATTAAATCTAAATTAAAATTCATAACAAGGGGTTCGAAAACCCAACCTGGCTGACCAAAAAGAAAAAATGGAGGAGAAAATCCAACTACAATATGTAATCCTATTCCAGTTTTCGTTTGTGTTAATCATTTCGATTCATGAATCGTTTAGAATCACAATTGGCAATTGAGTTTGCATGCCAAACAATTTATGGAACGCTTGCAAAGGCTGCAAAGCCCTTTGGACTTTCGCGTTGTATGCCCTACATTGTTTCACAACCCAGAGCTTCCAGACCAAAACAAAAAAAAAGCTTCTGTTCTATGTTTATTTTTCATTAACAGGCCCAGTTTCTTTATTCTTTAAAGCACTGATTTAATCTTAATTTAATATGAATATTTTTTAGTATTATTATGTAATTATATATTATTACATTACAACATAAATAATTAAGTACAATAATAAATAAACGAACCATACTCTGAAGAATAGCAAAGCTCAAAAGCCTTAAAAAAATATAAAAAAGGGGGAAATAAAAACTAGAGATAGTGCCGGAACATTGCACGAGTTTGATCCTTTTTTTATTTTTGTAATTACATTTAATTAAAATACCTAAAAAAATTATGATAGTGATTAAAAATTAGATATGATATAATGTATTGAATTATTTTTTTAAAAAAAATTATTCTACACAATAAAATAGATAAAAAGTAATTACATTAAGGGAGCTCATCAGATACTTCATAGTAGATAATATTTTTAGTATAGTTTGTGTATTTTTCATACATTTTAACTATAATAACTCTCAACCATTTTTGTGAGGCCATTCTTGACAATACAAATATGTAATTATCTATGATGACTGAACTTTTGTATATTATTATTACATAGCATACTTTTATCAAAAATTGTCTTTTTCTCAAAATAAAAGGCCACCTTAAATCTTTTGCTATCAAAATTAATTGTGAGAGAAGTACTTTTACATTGAAATTAATTCTTTATGTAATTATTTTTTCTTTCCTTATAACTCTTATTATCATTGATGACTAGTTTTAAAGATGAAATGAAGATTTTGGGCAATGTTTCAAAATTGATGGTAGGTGATTCAGAATTTTATTTAATATTTTAAAGTCCCGTAATTAATAGTGAAGATATTCAAAATTAGCCACTAGTGATGCTAAGAGTTGTAGGGATAAAAAAATTATAAGAGACTCCTTCATATTTGCTCACTGATGCTAAGAAGTTTGTTTACATTAAAAAAGACTAAAGTATAACACATTTTTATCTCTTATTTTTTCTTTTTAATGCTAAGTAATAGGGGAATTGAAAAGGAAATAATGTAAAAGAGATTGATTTCTATTGTTTATTAGGAGGTTAAATACAACTAAGAAAAGAACGGAAATCAAAGGGATTCATTCTCTATGTTTATCCCTTGCAGACCATTTTTTTATTCTTAATTGGGGTAGAATAAGGAGCTGAAAAAATTTGTATGAAAAAAAACTAAAAATTATAAAATTTAAATAATATAATTACTCCGTTCGATTAAAATTGATAAAATTTCATTTTATTCTCTTATTAATGAAGAAAGTATTTTTATTCAATTCATTCCACTATCTTAGCCTCTTTCTACTAATTTTGTTCAATTTCACTGTGAAAGAAGAGTTTAAGGATTTGTTTGAAAATGCTTTTGTTTTTATGTTTTCTAAACCAATTTTAAAAGTAAGTTTAAATTCAATTTTAAAAAATAAAAGGATAAAAAAATCTGTTTGATAATTTATTTTAAAAATAATTTTTTAATGGTGAAAAACAAAAAACTTGTTTTGATAGTTGTTTTTAAAAACATATTTTAAAAGTAATAAAACAGAAAATTTGGTTGGCAAATATTTTTAAAAATTGTTGTAGAAGTGATACCCACAATTTTCTCACAATTGATCAAAATCACTTATAATCCAATGATTCTTATTTGTTGGATGTAAGATAAGGATAAAAACATTCTAGTAAAATTCTCTTTCACCCCTTCCTTTGTTTTTCCCTATTCATGCAGGGTAAAATCCTATTTCACCCCTTCCTTTGTTTTTCTCTTACCATGGGGACCAAAATTGCTCCTTTGAGAATTGAAGTGTGTCCAAGATCGATAAAATAATTTATTTACAAAACTGCCACCATATGTTTACTTGTTTTTAAAATGTAAAAACCAAAAACATATTTCAGATGTTTGTTTTTGAAAAACGGAAACTATTTTTTTATTTTAAAACCAATCTTAAAAAAAACAACAAACCAAATTTCAGTTTTTTGTTTTAAAAAATTGACAACTGTTTTAAAAAACCCTCTTTCCAAACATACCCAAAGTTCTGAAGATAGAGTCGAGTAGAGAGCACATATAGTAATTAAAGTTGGAAATTACTCTAAAAATTAATTTGACGGCACAGATTCATTATCTCATGTGCGCAGCCCCACACAAAAATCAGGTGCATCGAGACACATGGGAACAGTTCCGCAACTGCACACGTGTCAGAAGCGAGATAATGATACATATCTTGTGGAGGTGGGCAAGGGTTAAGTTATCGAAGGGAGGAGCGCGTCAAGGAAGGGAGCAGAAGGAAGCTTGATGGAGACGCGCAGCAGCATATAAGATCGCCTCCACCCGAACCTCCCAAGATGGCTTCCGCTCTCTGCTCTGCCACATCTAGAACGTCTCAGTCCTTCTTCTCCCTCTCCTCAGCCACAGTACGACGTCGTCTGCCCCTAGTTGGGGCGTTTTGCGTGCTCAGCTTGGGCCTCACCAATCTCTACTCACCTTTGTATTCCTCTGCCCTCAAAACGGGGTGCGTTCAATCTCTCCCTCTCTTCCGGTACACTCACTTCACTCCTCATAAGTCATAACGCAACGCCGTTTCGATTTCATCATAAGCTTCTCTTTGATTTTTCCATTTTTTAATTGAATTGCCCCTTTGTGTCGTCTGTTTCAGATCGAAATTGAGTAGCCAGTCTTCTTCTGCAAGGACCACTCACTCTATCAGAATGGAAGGCAACAACAACACTGTCCCAAGCATCGTCGTTTATGTCACTGTTCCCAACAAAGAAGCAGGTCCCGTCATTTACCCCTCCCCCTCCCCCCTTTTCTTTTTTTGTGTTTATACTTGAATTTATACGATTTGTTGGCATAAGGGTTGGGGATTTTGAAATTAAATTCCATGATTTTCCGATGAAGGTTTCTTTTTTTTTTTTTTAAATAAAAAAATGGGATATATTGTTCTTTACATGATTGTGCAGGTAAGAAGTTGGCTGAAAGTATTGTGAAAGAAAAGCTTGCAGCTTGTGTAAACAGGGTACCTGGTAAGAATTTCATTCCCCACTCGCCATCTGTTGTATGTATCCAACCCACTGCGGTTCTCTCTTGGTTTTGTTTTCAGATCACAAATATGCTTGCTTTTGCTATGCATATTGCTAAAACTGAATGTTACTTAATTAATTGAAACAGGTTTCTTAAATTGAATATTTTGGGTTTTTTTTTTTTTTTTTTAATTTTTGTCTGGGGGTGGGGGTTATTACTCAAGTTATCTGCGTGTTTTTGCTAAGTTGTCTCTGTTGATAGATTTACCTTGATGTATGGTGCGAACTACTTGTTCCACCCTTTGTCTCACAGCTTCAGCTGCATGTTGTAGGTGACTGAGACTTGAATGAATTCCGTTACTTTTGACATTTTTCTTCACTTTGAACTTATATGCTTCTCTCACATTTGGAGTCAAACACCTGTGTTATGGTTTTGATTGGGGACAAAGGATTGAGTTTGATATGATCTAGACTCTAGAGTTAGTTTGTTTTCGTTAGTTGGTTGTGTATAAGTTGCTTACCATGTCTGACTTTTGAAGACCGTGCTTTTCATGTCTTGTGCAGGCATCGAATCAGTGTACCAGTGGAAGGGAGAGGTATGAACGGCAATTTCTCAGTTGACCAACAGAGCTGTTTAAACTGCGATATTAACAGAAACTTTTGTTTAAAACCGTTTTCTTACTTACATTAGAAGTTCTTATTCTCTAGTGTACAATTAAGGTTCTTGTGGACATGTTTTAGCAAAGTTTATTTTAAACTATTTTGTAGCTTGTAGGTTGACTTTGCCGGCTTTGTGTTGCAAATTTACAGATCCAAACTGATTCTGAGGAACTTCTTATAATCAAGACTAGGCAATCCCTTCTGGAAGCACTGACAGAGCATGTCAAAGCAAATCATGAATACGAGTAAGGCTGACATATCTAGTAAATAATCTTGCTAGAAGTTTTAAATTTGCTTAGTATAGTTTGAGTTGCATTTACTATTTGATACTGAGAGAGCTTGGAAAAAAAGAAATACTTAAACCAGATATCTGCCTAGACTCAAGAACTTTGACAACTAAATCCATGTCGGAAAACAATGATGCATTCAGCTGCTTCTTACCTCTTCCTTTGTCTTTTTGCAGTGTGCCAGAAGTGATCTCCTTACCCATAACCGGGGGCAATCTTAAATATCTAGAATGGATTAAGGAGAGCACAAGGGAGTGACGATCAAGTTTATAGCCAGAGGGCATGAGTTAAACTCGAGTTAATCTGCTTGTGTGTTAAATAAAGCTGGCATGTTATCTATGTAACTAGGCAATGAGGTCTGCATTAATATCGTTATTTAGAGGATGAGGATCAGTCGTGTATTAATGCTGATGGGTGTGATGAACGGCTTGAATATTATTTCACGTGAGTAATAGTTTTCTTTGTGATTTTATGCACATTTTGTCCTTTTGATTGTTGCGCGTTCTACGGTGCTCTTTGCTGGTTAGGGAGCGTGGTGTATCTTGCAATCTGATGGTGAGATTATAAGGTGCATTGATGCATCAATCATATATGATGTATTATAGTAATATTTAATTTAAAAAAAAATTTAAACATATATTTAAATATATTTTAGAAATTAATTGTTAAATATATAAAATTATATTGGTAATATAAAATAATTTTATATTATTAGTGTGATTAAAATTTTTTTATCAATATAATTTTATTTTATTAATTTAATTTAAAATTTTTTTATCAATATAATTTTATTTTATTAATTTAATTTTATATTAATAATATAAAATTATTTTATATTATTAATCTAATTTTATATTATTTGTATATGAAAATTAATTTTTAAAATATATTAAAATATATTTTTAAATTTTTTTAAAATTAATATATTATTTAATAAATTATATGTGATTGGAATACCGATACATCTTATAAATTTTTATTATATGAATCGCCGCAGTCGCAGGGTGCGTTAGGGCCGCGAAGCGCGTAGCAGACCGTCCCCTGTTTTTGGGCTGATTGATATGTTTCCTGGTCCCTTTTTTGGTCCCCACCAACTCCTCACTTTTTCCAAAACAGTGAAACACCCAGGTGGTGGGCTTCCTCGTTTAAGCTCTGCCTTCGCCACACTCATTGGGCCACTCCAACGAAAGCATCATGGTGAGAAAGATAAAAATTTAGCCTAGTATACGTGGCAGTATGGCACCATAATATTTATATATGAAGAATTACGAATAAGCTTTCTTCTATAGTCGTTTGTTAGCCCACTGAAATCATTGCCACAGGTGGTCAAAAATCTCAAACTCATCCACCAAAAAAAAAAAAAAAATCTAAAATTCACACGGTTATAAAAGTTATCAAGTTTATTTGGCTGCTTGGCGATTTTATGTTTATTTCATTTCAGCATGGATAATAAATATAAATAAAATCTTTGAAAAAACTAGACCGGTAATGCCGACTTAAGTTTATTCTGTAGGTAAATTATTTTGATAGAAAATTCACTATTTTTCCCTTTAAAAATTAGTAGTACGATCCTTAATAACGATTATTTAAGTATGACTAATTATATTAAAATTATTAAAGACGATTTAATAAAAATTATGTAAGCATGTTTAAATATTTTTAACAAGTAGATAATATTAATTAATGAATGACTTTTTGAAATTTTTTTATTACACTTTTCTCAAATCTTTATAGATTCTTTTTTTTAATTTCTTCTCTTTATTTGTTTAATCAAGTGTTTGTAACTTTTAATATTCATTCAACTAGTCATAATAAATAATCACTTAATAAAGAAATAATTATTTAAAAATTATTGTTTAAAACTTCATATATAAAATGAATTTTATTTACAATATTAGACATTCAAGAGTAACAATTGACATTTTAACATAAATAAAATTATTTATATTAACCATCCAATATTATCAAATGACTACATATAAAAACCAACCAATAACAAATAACAGGTTTCTTTCTAATTCTACGTAATGCTTATTTTTCTGAATCTTTCAGTAATTATGTCGTTTGCTATAATAAAACAAATTAGATATTTTATATTTATGTTGCAAGTAGTACATCTGTCAGCATCATGCACGTCAGAGGAAATATTCGCCATCATAATAGTTATGAATAATGTTACTTCCATGAGAATAATAGTACAACCACACATCTGCTTCATAAAGCACCACATGCTTGAATGACAGCTAACCCAAAATTTCAAAAAGCTCCTGCAAGCACTTGAGTGTAAACAATTGCGGTCACTTGTAAGATATGACCGAATGTATTTTGGAACTGTGGAAAAAATTTCTGGAGACAAATTCTCTGATCAATTGTCAAGCAATCTCATTCTACCAGATCAGCCTGTACAAGTATGAGCTTAATCCATGTCCCGAGAAACCGTTGGAAAACGAAGATTGCACCAAATATAATTAATTGGATCTGACATTATATAGTATCATTTCCAAATCATATGACACAAAAAGAAAAGAAAAGAAAAGAAAAGAAAAGAAAGGAAAAGAAAAAAGAGCCTGGTCTGCTGTTCTTATAACGTTATATCACATATTACCGATCATTTATAATCTAGGGCGATTCTTAATCAGCACAGAGAAATGACATTCAAAGCCCACCTCCTTCAGAGGAAGAATACGACCCGTCCACCTCAGGGGGATATCAGGGCTCATCTAGCTGGTCCTGCAGGAAGCCACATATAGCTCAACTCAGATTTTGATCAATGAACAGCACACATGTGCAACATTAGGACATAGAGATTCATCAAAATGATTTGACAGAAGAATATATTCTCTACTGGGTGGGTTCTACAGTGTGACATTTACCTGGACATCAGAAGTCCAGAGGGTGAGGTTGTCTCTTAAAAGTTGCATTATAAGCGTGCTGTCTTTATAGGATTCTTCTCCTAAGGTATCCAGCTCAGCGATTGCTTCCTCGAAAGCCTTGCAAAAAATTGAAAATCAATACGGTTAAGTAGATTTTACTTTAGAATCTATAGAAAAGGCTGTGTTCCTGTTGCAGTACCAAGATAAAACAGAAACCAAGCATAAGTGGATAACAGAGAGACCAAGTACAAATTGAAGTAAATTTTTTTTTTTCTCCCAACACAAAATCCAGTTCACTTTCATTTTGGAGAAAATCTCATAGTTGCAAGCTTACAATTTAACAAGAAAATTTCCAGTTTGCTTACTAACCAGATTTCATAATACAGTATCGCAGATAAGTACTAACAACTTATTTCAAAACAAAAATGGAAAAAGATATCCTGATGAACCAAAATGAAAGTAATTCAAGTTTAAAATGGGGAAAATGCTTCATCATATGAAATTAATGACACGCAAGCTAGATGAATATGAACTAGAAGCAGTTATTTACTAAATCAGTTTTATTTTTCCCGATCCGATTGATCATCAATACAAATAAATGGTTATTAGCAATTTATTGAAGATTCCTTTGAAAAGTAAAGATTCCTTCTAAAAGTGTTCGTACTATTTAGCAATGTTCTACAAACTAGTATTTGACAAACTTCTAATACCAGTAAAAATGCATTCAATGTAGCATGACTCTCACCAAACACAAACATCTTTAGAGACTATGAGCCGCCCCCCACAACAACTTTACCCTCACCCAAGGTCTCAAATTGTGGTTGCAGCCGCAACGTGACTGTTGTGGGCTGATGCGGACAAAAGCAGTCCGCAATAACAGCCTGATGCAGCTGTAACGGTCACCACAACCAACATGTTGTGGCTGCATCACATCGCACAATGCAATCCGCAAGTTACCACCAGCACTCAAATGTGGCAGTTAAACTGCTAGTGCTATGCAATTTGTTGTTCATCCAGCTCAACTATCATGCCTACATATAGGTAAGAACTAAGAACTAAGAACTATAACCAATGTTGCCAAACTTTTTACTGTTTCCGATCAGCATGGAATATCATTCTTACAAACGTGAATCTTCAATAAATTAGAAAAAGGTTGCCAAAGCAAACCAAGCAAGATAAATTCACAAAAATTTCCAGTTTCCACCCATCTTCTCATGAGTTACACAGACATACACCCAAGTCAACTAGAACTAATGCTTGTTATTGATTAAAAACTATTCCAATCATGCCAATAACACATTCTTAGCGATAAGAATGGAATGCAGTCAACAAACTATTATATTTATAATAAACCCAACAAAGATTTTAAAAAATATATGTATTTTTGAGAGAAAAAAGAATTGTGGAATGGTATGGAATCTTAGAGCAAAGTAAAAGAGGGGGGGGGGGGGGCAGGATAAATGCTTGAACAAACAAGAAGATCACAATTCACAAATGTTGCTATCAGTTGACCTGAATCTTTCAAGGCCACAAACGTGTCATGTATCTAAGCAAGCAAATATACTCCGCCGTAAACAAAGCTCAACTGGATCAACATATCCACCGCGAATCAGACTAACTTCACTAAGCATACCTGTTTAGCCATGCCGCACGCTTTATCAGACTGGTTGAGAATTTCATAGTAGAAGACAGAGTAGTTGAGGGCCAGACCCAATCTGATGGGGTGAGTAGGTGGAAGATCCGCATAAGCAACGTCCTTCAACACACAAGCACACCATTCAATCCCCCAAACCACAAAACCCCCCAAATCTAAATATTCACAACAAAACTGATAAAGAGAAAGAGAAAGAGAAAAAAAAAAAAGGGCAGGGGGGGGGGGAACATAATTATTAACCTGAGCAGCCTTGTAAGACAACATAGTATCCTCAGCAGCAGCCTTCCTCTCATCCCCAACCTTAAACTCCGCGAGGTACCTGTGGTAATCGCCCTTCATCTTGAGGTAGAAGACGTTGGACTCGCTGGAGGAGGCGGAGGGGATGAGGTTGGAGCCGAGGAGGTTGAGGATGCTGGCGCAGACCTCGGAGAGCTCGGACTCGACCTTGGATCTGTAGTCCCTAACAAGGGAGACGTGGTCGTCGTTCTTGCGGCCCTCCTCCTTCTGCTCGATGGAGGAGACGATGCGCCAGGCGGCGCGGAGGGACCCGATGACGTTCTTGTAGGCCACGGAGAGCAGGTTGCGCTCCTCCACCGTGAGCTCGGCGGCCGGGGTGGAGGAGAGGACCAGCTTCTGCATGAACTGGACCATCTCCTCGTACCGCTCCGCCTGCTCCGCCAGCTTCGCCAGGTACACGTACTGCTCCCTGCTTAGGTTTTCTGGCACCGCAGACGCCATTCTCTGAACCTGGTTGGGATTGCGAGGGAGGGAGGGAGGGAGGGAGGGAGAAACAAACACAAAGAGACAATAGACAAGAGAGAGAGAGAGAGAGAGATAGTGTGCTTTGCGGGACTTGGGGACACTGATGTGTGAAGTGGGACTAGGGGGGTGAGGTGGGGGTGTTTTTATAGAGTATTGTGATACGTAGGATTGAGCTGTCTTTGCGACCGTTCATGAGTTGGAGAGATAGCGTCTTATTTTACTTTAGCCATCATCCTCCTCTTCTTTTCCATTACCTTTCGGGTTGACTAGCACATCCTAATCCTCCTACCTATCACTATTATGTGGTGCTTTTTTATAAAAAAAATTTTGGGTATTGGTATATATTATACTCTATTTGGGGTACATGTCTTTGCTTTTAGTTTGGGTCTTTTGGTTTTTAATTTTGGTCGAAGGTCTTTCGGTTTGACCTTGATCTATTTATTTTCCTTGGTAGTTGTGGGTCAATTTTATTATTTGGTCAAATGCTGGGTGGGTCAAGTTTAAGTGTACAATGCAAGAAATTATTCATTGGGAAGCCCGCGTTGTTGGACCAGGCCCAACAAAAAGGGCTAATCATTCGGGCCCTTTGAATGTGGGCCTCCTTTTGTGATCGAAACGGCGAGTTTGAATGACGAGATTGTTGCTCATGCTCTTAACCGTGGGGAGGAGGGTGCGGAGAGCGTGAGTGTTGGTAGATTAGATAATGAGGTTGGCTGTTCCTACATCTGATAGCAGCAGAGGCAACAATCTTGTATATACGGTAAGCTCTCTCTTGCTGCAATTTTCTTGTCTTTTGTTGCTCGAGTTAGGTTTGTGACGGAGATTACATGAACATGTGCGAGTAGAGTGTAACAATTCTTCATTCCCAGACATTGATGTTAAAAGGATAAAAGGAATCGAAACCTAGGCCACGAATTTCAAAATATTGAAATGTTCTTATTGGCAAATGCAAACATTTCCAACTCAACAATTTTTTTTTTATTTTAATTTGTTTAGGAGAGTAAATCCATTTTTTTCTCCATGAATCATCGTGCAGACGGTGATGGGTGGGTTGCAGGTTCCTCGCTTATGCTGAAAATATTACTAGTCCCCTTAGCTTATGCAAAATTTTGATGCTTAAATCTCAGAGTTGTCTATCTTAAAAAGCCAGCCATAATGGCCTATTCAACCAGGGATTTGAATCATTTTGTGATTGTAATGGCTTAAAATCATCAATTGAACCATTCGCGTATGCGCTTTTTCCGGTGATGATTTTGGAAAACTGAGGAGTTGAAGGGCAAAGAGCAATTCGAATGCGGTAGTACAGTTTCAAAGTTCACAATTCACAATTCACGCTGATTGGTTGTCGACGAGTTGAGGTGATTCAATAAATTTTTATCTTTTCCTTTTGGTGTTTTAGTTTCGAAATGTCCTCCTAATTAGATAGGATGATTACAAGGTACTTTGGGCGATTTGTCTCTTACTCGTTTTGTAGTAGTTTTGTTTCATATTTCTCATCGATGGGATATATGTAAAGATGTTATACTGGAACTCATGATTTATTTGATCAAATATACATCTTTCTTTGCAGCTATGTCTCTTTTCTCTTTTTAAATTTTTCCTCCTATGTATTTTTTTTTTCCCCCATAATTATTACTTTACTTATAGCTTTTGAAATTCTTGTATGTTTAAGCAGATTCTGCCTTGGTTAATTTCTCCATTGTGTTTGTTCCGATTAATTGCTCCCAGATAATCACCAATGAATTATGTTGCTTTGAAATGACAGGGATCTGTAGAGAATCATCAGGTTTCATGAAAATTTCAGCAACTTACTGTAGCAGGCACAACTATGTCCCCTCCTCTTCATCATCATCATCATCATCATCATCTTCACTGCCATGGATATCTCCCCTTAAGTTTATGAAAGCTCCAGAACCTAAACCGGACCCTCCCCTGGAAATTACTGTCGCTCCCACTGAATCTCGGAGGAAGCACAAATATATCTCTCATGAGTCTGCCATCAACTTGATCAAACGGGAAAAAGACCCGCAACATGCCTTGAAAATATTTAATATGGTATCAGAACAGAAGGGCTTTAATCACAACAGTGCTACATATGGAACAATTCTTGAAAAGCTTGCTCAGTCAAAGAAGTTTCAAGCCATTGATCGAGTTCTGCATCAAATGACCTATGAAACTTGCAAATTTCATGAAGGTATATTTATTAACCTCATGAAGCATTTTTCAAAATCCTCCCTTCATGAGAAAGTGCTTCAGACATTTTTCTCCATTCAGCCAATCGTTCGCGAGAAGCCCTCTCCCAAAGCCATCAGCACTTGTCTCAATCTCTTGGTTGATTCAAATCAGGTTGATTTGGCACGACAATTGCTCTTGCATGCCAAGAGGAGTCTAACTTATAAGCCAAACGTCTGCATATTTAATATCTTAGTGAAGTACCACTGCAAAAATGGGGATCTTGACTCTGCATTTGAAGTTGTGAAGGAAATGAGGAACTCCAAGTCATCCTATCCTAATTTAATTACATACTCAACCCTGATGGATGGCCTCTGTCAAAATGGAAGACTCAAAGAAGCTTTTGAACTTTTTGAGGAATTGGTCTCAAAGGATCAGATTGTGCCTGATCCCTTGACCTACAATGTTTTGATCAATGGATTTTGTCGTGGAGGTAAACCTGATCGTGCTAGAAATATAATTGAATTTATGAAAAATAATGGATGCCATCCAAATGTGTTTAATTACTCAGCCCTGGTGAATGGGTTATGTAAAGTGGGGAAACTGCAAGATGCAAAAAGGGTTTTGGCTGAGATGAAGAGCTCTGGCTTGAAACCTGATGCAGTTAGCTACACTGCTTTGATTAATTTCTGCTGCAGGAATGGCCAAATTGATGAAGCTCTAGAGTTGCTTAAAGAAATGAAGGAAAATGAATGCCGAGCCGATACTGTTACATTCAATGTGATACTTGGAGGCCTGTGCAGAGAAGAAAGATTTGAGGAGGCTCGGGATATGCTCGAGAGACTTCCGCACGAGGGTGTCTATTTGAACAAAGGTAGTTACAGGATTGTGCTAAATTCCTTAACCCAAAAACGGGAGTTGAAAAAGGCCAAGGAATTATTAGGTCTAATGATTGGTAGGGGTTTTCTACCCCATTATGCTACCTCAAATGAATTATTGGTTCATCTTTGTAAGGCTGGAATGGTTGATGATGCTGCCATGGCACTATTTGACTTGGTGGAGATGGGATTCCAGCCAGGACCCAATTCCTGGGGACTCTTAATAGACCTAATTTGCAGAGACAGGAAGTTATTATATGTTTTTAAGCTGCTTGATGAGTTAGTGATCACAAATTCTTGATGGTTACCTACCCCATGAAATGAGGTAATGGGGTTTCAGAGGCAATTGCAGCTTGTAATCCCTCACTTGACTAGCGAAGGATGATGTATAGGTGTACAGATGAACCAGCAATGCGATTGATGAATGATGATGTGTGGCAATCTCGATCAACAATTCTACGAACAAATTCTGTCTATCAATTTTAAGCTTGGGTTGTTTCTTTTCTTTCTTTTTTAAATTTTGGTCGTAGTCTTTTCTTTTTTAAGCTAGCATTTGGCAAGCTAGGTTTGAATTTTGAAGCTTTCAAAAGGGAATAGATCACTGACATCATTAACAGTTGCCCATACCAAAACAGTAGTACCTGTCCACTAATTCAATCATGAAGATTCTAATACCCCAATTCTCTACCCATGCAGCAAGCAAAGTCCCTGCTGAACATTAGAATCCTATATATTTTACTTGTAGCCATATATTGTGGAGTGGAGATAAAGAATATGACACGAAACCAAAAGAATGAACAACAATGTTGTATGCAGCTTTTATGGAAAACGGCTCTAAACATAGTATAGAGTTCTACAAGTGAAGACATTGCATTGGACTGAATAGTTGATGCAACTCCATGGGATGCCCGTCTAGTACTGAAACATCAGAAATGGCCTAGTCCTAGATTATGCAGGAGCTTTTCAATGTAAACCACAACAATTTACCATGTGAGGGAGCTAGGTGAGTACTGACTACTGACCCTGAGACTCTAATCTATATGTTAGAGACAGAGAATTGGAATAATAGAAATAGACAGAAAGTGAGATGGGAAGAGCAAAACCTGAGATCCCTTCTATCGCTTTTAAAATGGACTGAGTACTGAATAACATCAATTTTAGGGCTTTTTATTTTTTTGGGGTCAAGACTTCAAATTTAGGCTTAGGTTAAGTATTTTGCTATGCCAAAAAGAGTGAGCGAGTTTGTCCCGGACCGGTGTAATGTTGGACTAAATTGAGCTACCCCGGCTTGCGTATGCCTCACAATCAGTGTTTTACATTTCGGCTGCTTCATATATATGGAAGATGATCAATTTATATTAATACAAGTTAAATTTATTTTTTATATTATTGAATAACTTTTTATTAAAGAATTTTTTTTATAAAACTAAACGTTAGATTAAAATTTTATATGTTATAAATCTTGTTTATAAAATTTTACATTAATCTAAAATCGTTTATTACATTTTTTATATACATTTAATTCCATGTAATAAATATTTTTTAAATAAATATAAAAGATAGCTATTTAATCACATTCTTAATAATGTTCAAATTTTTTAAAAGTTGACACAAATAATTCATATAATATGCAGTTATAATGCAATAGTTGGATTAATAAAAATTATATTATATAAAAAATTATTAAAAGTGCAAGTATATTGGATTTTACATTGGTATCGATGGATCCTTTTATATTATAACGATATTGGAAGATACATTGCTAATTTGCTTCATGTAGTACATATAACATAGATTCAGCGACTTTGAGAAAACAATAACAGATTCAATTTCAATATAATTTTCCTTTTAACTTGAATATCTCAATACCCAAAAGAAATATTTCAGATTAATCTTTTATTTTTCATATCATGTTTTAGTTTATTAGCATGCTGTTCTCATAACACATAAGAATTCGACCTCGCATTGCTATGCTGCAAATTCAAAATTGATCCTTTTTCTTTGTAATTACTAATTGTTAGTATTCTCTCTTAGTTTAATTGAGTAGGTGCGCATACTTTTATGGGTTGGAGATGGATAGAACGCGGACGTCGCGAGAGAGAAATTGATTGACAAGGCCAGGAAATGAAAACTAGCTAACTCGCTCAAGTGTGAAACCGATGTGACGCACGTTTAGCCGTGCATCAACACACCGCAAACAAATAGAACCATATTTCCTTTTGAAAACCATACAATAAATACATAATACAATAACAAACTTAGCTTTGGCCCGAAATAAAATCTACGCACTCTTGTCCTGTTCCACGCACGGAATTCGTGCACCTCTGATGCCGAGAAAATGACAAGGTCTGGTGGCATTCACGTAATACTTCGAGATACGGAGACCCATTTTGGTAAGGCAACAGATACAGGTGAATTCCACCAACCAATCAACGCCTGAAGGACCGAGGAACAAGCACGCAGGAACCAGAAAAACACCTTTCAACAAAAAGACAAAACCACCCCTCTCCCGTCGACGCTGTCACATAGCTAGCAACCAGGTAGCAACTAACCCAAACCAAATTAAAAACTACGCTAAATACAAAATCCTCCGTTTCATTTCCTCTATAAAAAAAAAAAAAAAAAAAAAAAAAAAAGCAAAAATTCAACTCCACCACTTGCTTTGCTTCCCTCACTTGTTCCTTGTTCCCTTCTCCGAAAAAAATCAAATGCCCAAGCAACCTTAACCTCTTCGCCCACGTGAATCGCGATCCTCAACATTATGGCCTCGATCTCCGGCATTTGTTCATCTTCTCATGCGCTCAATTTCCGAAACCGAAACGGAAGCCACTCTCTGCCGTTGACCAACCCCCTCCGAAAAGGACCCGAACTCGCCGCGTTCCCGACCCGGCCCAGACTCAGCTGGGATCGGACCCTGAGCCTCGTGTCCACTCACTCCGTTGCTCGTGAGGTTCCAGCGGAGGTGTCGCCGGTCAACGACGGCGTTTTGAAGGAGAAGAAGGGATTGGAGAAAGATCCACGCGCGCTGTGGCAGCGCTACGTGGAATGGCTGTACCAGCAGAAGGAGGTGGGGCTGTACCTGGACGTGAGTCGGGTCGGGTTCACGGATGAGTTCGTGGAGGAGATGGAGCCCCGGTTCCAGGCTGCGTTCAGGGCCATGGAGGAGCTTGAGAAGGGTGCGATTGCGAATCCCGATGAGGGGCGCATGGTGGGGCATTACTGGCTGAGGGACCCTAAGCGCGCACCGAACTCGTTCCTCAGGGCGCAGATTGAGAACACGTTAGAAGCTATCTGCAAATTCGCCGATGATGTCCTCAGTGGTAAGGTTAGTTCAATTCACTCTTCTTCTCTCCTTTTGTGTGTGTTGTGATTTCGCGCTTTAACAACATTTTTAATGTTGTTGCTGATGTTATATGCAGTTAATGGTAGTTAGTAAGAACTTTATTCTTAAGCTGTTGTAAGGGATTTAGATGTTGATGGTTTAAATATAAATATGATTTATGACAGGACACTATCGCGGTGTTTGATCATGTCGCCAACTCCACCTAGTGAGACAAGGCTTTGTTGTTATTGTTGTTGTTGATTGTGTGTCTGATTTCTTTTAGTGATTTGTGTTATGGGAATGTGCTTTGGCAGATTAAGCCTCCGTCATCGCCGGAGGGTCGTTTTACTCAAATACTGTCTGTGGGAATTGGAGGTTCGGCTCTTGGACCACAGTTTGTCGCAGAGGCATTGGCTCCTGATAATCCTCTGCTCAAGGTATAGCCATACCCTTCCTGTGCTGTGATGGAATCTCATTAACCATGATTGTTGCTTCTTTTATTAATGCTAAACTGCAAGATTAATGAGTTATTTTACTTTGCATGCCGATTCACTAGTTAAATTTGGGTTTTTAATTCAAATGAGCCCTTCTTTATATTTGTAAATTCTGTTAACTTAGCTTCCATGTTTTGCTATATGCTCTTGACTTTATATGTTGCATGCTACTCTGAAGTTGCTGTGTTTGCAAAATATTTTAGCAACCTGTGATGTTAAGTATGGATTTTCACATTTGTTGGCCTCACGAAACATTTTGGACTTTTGACAGATAAGGTTTGTGGACAACACAGACCCTGCTGGAATTGATCATCAGATTGCACAACTTGGTCCTGAGCTAGCTTCGACACTTGTAATAGTGATTTCAAAGGTATGTATGGAGATTATACCCCCTTTTTTTTTTAAGTAAGAGAAAAAATTTATTTTGATTTTATTGGTGCATAGATATTTTTTGACCTGAAAATGCAATATCTTCAGAGTGGAGGTACCCCTGAGACTAGAAATGGTTTATTAGAAGTACAGAAGGCCTTTCGTGAAGCAGGCTTGGATTTTCCAAAACAGGTTTAATCTCAGGTTTTAATTTTTTATTTCCCCGAAATGTTACAAAATAATTTATGTCAATCAGAAGTTTAGGGGGTATTATGGAGATAATATTGAATGACAGTTTTATGAGGGTGAACAAGCTACTTATATCTAGATTGATTTGCATTTACTAGTGTGAAGATGATACTCAAAATTCCAATTTTGCTCAATGTTATGCATTTTTTAATTTCCTTAGATTTGCTCATGATGTTGAGAAGTAGTTGAACTTCAGGAGTGACGTTCTATTTCTTTTTTTCAGTTCAAATGAAGAGTATTAATAATTCAAGTACTTGAATCACTGAAAATTACCTTCTTTATTAATGTTAAGTTAATTGTGATTTTGTTTATCTATTTTATAATTAAAAGTGATAATTACAGGAATGTTGGCACTTTAGTCAATTGCTCTTTTGTTTTACTATTATGAACATCACTCGCTTCTCTGCTGTCAGTGTCAGTTTGTGGACATTTTTGATAATTTGCTAAGGCATGCTATGATGCAGGGTGTTGCTATAACACAAGAAAATTCTTTGTTAGATAACACTGCCAGAATTGAAGGCTGGTTAGCTAGATTTCCTATGTTTGATTGGGTGGGAGGTAGAACATCAGAGATGTCTGCAGTTGGCCTGCTTCCGGCAGCCCTTCAGGTAAGTGACCGTAAATGTAAATTCAATGTGTTTGTGATGAGATATTTTCTGTTCACTTATAATGCTTCTTGATTCAGGGCATTGACATTAGAGAAATGCTTGCTGGTGCAGCATTGATGGATGAGGCCAATAGAAGTACTGTAGTATGCATCAGTTCCTAAATCATCTTTCAATCTTTTTTAGAAACAAAATAATTAGATATTACTTTCAGAGTTATGCCCATAGAGATGAAGGAATTTTGTGTATGATAATGCAAGAGTTATAGCATAAATATTACTCAGTTACTTGCCATCCGCAGCTTTTTTAAGTACTGCATATACCTTTATGCAGCTAAGGAATAATCCTGCAGCTCTGCTGGCTTTATGTTGGTATTGGGCTACTGATGGTGTAGGATCCAAGGTGAGAATTATATAATTCATGAATGGATAGCATCGGTCTTCTGTTTTATTTCACTGTTGCTCATTTGTTTTCCCTTTCTCCTTCATACTCCATAGGATATGGTTATCCTTCCATATAAGGACAGCCTGTTATTATTTAGTAGATACTTGCAGCAGCTGGTCATGGAATCTCTAGGCAAGGAGTTTGACTTGGACGGTAATCGGGTACGTCTTATTCTTTTGTGCAACAAATCTGAATAACAATATTTTTGCCCTTCATCCTGCATTTGTGGGAGTTTTTAATCGATGGTTTCTGCCTTGGTATAGTGTATACTTTGTTGTACTTTCATATGGAGCCCACTTGCATCGCATCTTTGATATCATTAACTAGATTGAACATTTTACAAAATAGGGATCATAGCTTTCCTAGGACGGTGAATCTTTTGTGCCATGTACGTGTTAATGATATATATAAATCTGACTTTTGGATTCCACAGGGCAATCAAGGAATTAGTGTCTATGGAAACAAAGGAAGCACAGATCAGCATGCGTGAGTGTTCGTACTAGTTTTTATGTTGGCTTGATATAGTTTATTGATTTGATTAATATCTTGTAAACTTCTGTCTCCTCACAGTTATATTCAACAACTGAGGGACGGGGTACACAATTTCTTTGTTACATTCATTGAGGTGCTACGTGATAGACCCCCTGGTCACGATTGGGAACTTGAACCTGGTGTCACATGTGGTGACTACCTGTTTGGTATGCTACAGGTCCGATCTGCCAATCAAGCATATTTTCTTATAGATCTTGGTATTTTTATTTGAGATTGGTTGCTCTTAGTTCTTTTTTCTCAGTGCTAAGGTTAGAGTTTCTACAGGGAACAAGGTCAGCTCTGTATGCTAATAGCCGAGAGTCCATCACAGTCACTGTACAAGAAGTGACACCGAGATCAGTTGGAGCTCTTATTGCACTCTATGAACGTGCAGTAGGGATATATGCCTCCCTTGTCAACATAAATGCTTACCATCAACCTGGTAAAATATGATCTCTTTGCCCGTTATCGGATTTTCTTGATCTCATAAAGAATTTGTTTTTACCCTGTCTAGTGTTGGGATCAATGATTCATGCTGTTTGGAAAGTTTGAGCCATGCATGCTGCCTTGCATATCCAACTTGTATTCTGTTAATTTATTCATTGTGATGTTCTAATTGCTTCTGAAATATGATAATTACCTAGGTGTGGAAGCTGGCAAAAAAGCAGCAGGTGAAGTATTAGCACTTCAGAAGCGAGTGTTGGCAGTACTAAATGAAGCAAGGTATGATGTATATTTGAAGTTGTTTTGGCTAACCTACCTGGGACTTACTCCACTATTAAATGCTGTGATGCGAGGTGCATCCTGTTAAAATTATTTGATAAGGATAATAATCATAGGGTCAATGTGTAGCTGGAATGCAGACTCACTTTGTGTGCTATAGCATTAGCATCCTTATATGTGTTGTCAGTTATGTCTATCACTAAATTCTATTTATCTGTTTCTGTTTTCAGCTGCAAAGAGCCTGTTGAGCCATTGACGCTTGAAGAAGTAGCTGAGCGTTGTCATGCTCCAGAAGATGTACATATCTTAGCCCACCCAATCACTTTTCTCAATTATGCTTATTAACCACTTTATTAAGAATTGTTGTTTATTAACATATTTACCTTATATGCAGATTGAAATGATTTACAAGATTATTGCTCACATGGCTGCCAATGACAGAGCACTTATTGCTGAAGGTAGCTGTGGTTCACCACGGAGCATCAAGGTTTTTCTTGGGGAGTGTAATGTTGATGAATTGTATGCTTGAGTTGGACTAACGAAAGTCAGGTTTCATAATGTATTTGTGTCTGAATGCGGATCAAAAGAGAGGAAGCAGCCTGCAATAAATTGGTTTTGGCATTGAATCTCCACCATTAATAAAGATGGAAATTGTTGTTTGGGCAAATTATTGAAGGTGTTAGTTTTGGTAAATATAATTAAATAATTGAGTAATTTGAATTAGTTGAGTATGTTAGTTGTGGTAAATTATTCAAAGTATTAGATTAAGCCAAAGCTATTAGGAGTAGTTTAGTGCTGAGAGATTTGGATAGTTTGAATGAGATTTTATGTTCAAATCTTATTCTCATTAGTGTACCAAAAAATGTATTAGATTCAGCTTAGCATCCATATCTTTTGTCCTCAGCTCTCCTGCATCAACGGTGACAGGTGACCATTGACATCCCAAATAAGTAATAACACATGCAACTTGAATGTGAGGTCAAGTAGTAGCTCAACTTAGACTTAGTGGCTGTTAATCAATTATTGAGTAACATACACTCTCCCCTCTTGTTAGATATTCTTATTATATAATACTCCTTTCTATTTTTAAAACATGCATACTTTGTTAAACGAACTAACTTATTTTAAGTTTAAAATATATATATATATATATATATATATATATATATATATATATATATATATATATATATATATATCAATGTATTAACTTATATTTGAAAATTTTTATATCAAAGTGATAAGATAAAGAATTTAATTTGGATATACTGATAATATAAAATTTTATATTATTATTCAATTATATTTTGCTGTATTAGTAAATATAGTTAAATTTTATATCCACCATTTGAATATTTATGCAAATAAAAAGATATAATTGATTAATTATATGAAAATTCTTTACATTATTAGTACATTAAAACTAAATTTTATGGTAAATATTGTTTAAATGATATTAATCAAAATTAGTTTTAAATGCATAATTATTAAATAAAATATGGGTTTTATATTATAAATTTAATATTACTCTTTTATTTCATTTTTATTTTTTAAGTATAATTTAAAAAAATTGTATAAATATTTTTTTTACTAGAATTATATAAAATATTATTGATTTTTGACCTTTTGTGCTTATATTAATATTTGAATAAAAAAATTTACAACAATATGTATAAGATAAATGCATAAAAAATTAACTACATTAAGATATATATATATATATATATATATATATATATATATATATATATATATATAAAGTTACCCAACATATTAAGGACTAAGTTTTACTACATAAAAACAAATAATTTTTTGATTAATAAAATTAATAGAAAGTTAAATTGGATAGTTAGAAAAATTACTGTTTATCATTATTCTTCAAAATACGCCTTAAGCGAAACGGGGTTACAGCGTGAAAAACCGTTAAAGTGAATTGACTGAAAAAAATATTGGTGATGCGTTCAAGAAAGGAAACGGGAGTTTGAATGCTCTTAGCGCGTATCCAAACACACTAGCCCAAATGAAGTTATTACGTTTCAGCCAGAGTTTTGAATAAGATTTTGAATTGCACTAAGAAACATTTAAGCAGTAATATTTACATCAAACGACATTAAGATCAATTGATCTGTGGTGCAAAGAAATGGAATTTTACCTAGAACTAGAACAGGTTGCGGAAGGCTAAATTGTAGCACGGGCGAAAGTACCACAGTTTACACGCAACTTTGCTCCAAGCCGCATTGGCAAATCAGAGAAGCTTTGATATCACGTGACAAGAAGTCCAGAATGCTTTAGTTGCAGCCCTTAGAATAACAGGGTTTTGATATATCCTGTCAAGAATGTCAAGTCAAAATGGCAAATAAAAATGAAACTATTAGCTGAACAGAGTGAAACTAATCCAGGATGACTTTCTGTTGTGGATAAGGCTCTAAAGTGAACAAAAAACAAAAAAAAAGAGCATATATACCTACTTTGTTGCTTTATATACAAGTTCACTTTAAAGGAGTTATTATCATAACACTAGCGGTGTTTCATGAATGAGTTTCATGTGAAAAATTTTCATGAAATCATGAAAGTTTTCACCCTTTACCTGAGGGCATGTTTGCTATGGGGTAAATTTTTTTTTTTTGTTTTTTGGCGGGGGGGGGGGATTTGGCTAAAATTTCACACACCCCCCCCCCCCCAACATCAAACACACCCCCTAAATGTAAAATGCGACTGACAAGATGATGACACACTAGATATTTAGTATCCATCACATGAGATTAATAAAAGAATGCTAACAAGCAGCATCCAAATCCATAGGCAAAACAAGCGACATAACTAATGTAATTTACACTGCGGGAGAATAAAACAGTAAGTTCCTCAATTATAAAGGAAGTAGCGGTTTGTAAAACCACTTACCCAATGGCCGTAGCTCCCCACGAAGCAACATTATAAATAACTTTGCTCCCATCCCAAGCCTTTTGAAGCTTTCCCTTTTTCTTTTTCACTGAAAATGTCTTGCTGAGCGCTAATATAACAGACCAAAACAGTCAGCAATTCATTCCCATTCTTTTAGCTAACTGACAATAATATTGCCTCAATTAGAGCATAAAATTTTATCTGGAATACGAAGGTAGATGCTAAAGAATTGTCATTTTCACTAAAATATATGGAGGAATAACAAGGGTAAGCTATCATACTAGGAAGGAAGCAATCAAACTCACCTTCCTGGAGTTGAAGAGGGGTCAAATCCTACAAAAAGCAAAGGAATCAATCAGAGAGAGAGATCAGATACTAAAATACATTTGAAAAAAAGATATGTTTCTTGTTACTGATCATAGCTAAAATTCATAAAACAACATTCTTCACAGGCAGAGAAGAAGAAAACAACATGCTTCATTACTCAATGACAAGTGATTGTTAGACAACAGAAGAATGAGAAGGGCTACAGAGAAGAAGCACACCATGGAAAAGGCATAAGCATTACATGATTATGTCTCTACTTCAATGGGACGACTTCTCAAGCATTAGGTTGGAAGAAATATCTACATCTATCTTATCACAGAACGGGAGCATGGACACAATGCCCAGAAAGGCAAAAGGGAACCAAAAAATAAAAAAAATAAAAAATTGAAATGATGCCAACAATAAAGTTTAATAAATGCATTTCCAGCATAACATTTATCTTGCCTCTCTTTCTCAATCTATTTTTTTGATATCGTAGTTACAAGCATAATTATTGTGAGTTGCAACTGCTTATTTCTTGACATTAAAATTATCAGACTCAAAGTGGACATCTTTGTAGAGAAAATAAGCATTATAAACTCAAACTTCATCATTAATTATAAAAATTTACAGTTCAACTTGGCAAACAAGAAATAGCATTGGTATATAACTATTCCCAAGTGACCACGCAAAAGTGGTTGAACTTAATTTCATTCAAGCCACAACAAAAACATAGAGCATTTGTTGCCACCAATGTCGAGTAAAATTGTAGTCTCATGGAAAACACAGTAATGCTTCAAGATAAAATACTAGGTAGCCAAAAATCCTTCAACTGTATTTATTTTAAAATTTAATAGTTTTTAATAATATTAAAAGTAAAAACCAAGGAAAGAAAAATGTGTTAGAGCACCACAGTCCTGATTACTTAAATAGCATAGCAACCTGTGATGCTTAGACACACCAATTTGGCCATCATACAAATATGCGTATAACAGATGCATCCATAATTTTGTCGTCTTTTTCTTCTTCTTCCTTTTTTTTTTTGGTAGGTCGAATATGGTCAAGCCAATATGGTATGAAAAGCTGATACATTCCAATACAGAAAACTTCAAAATTTCAGGGAGTATAGCTCAAATTGGTGTGTCATGACGTGTGACTCAGAAATTCGGAGAACTCAAAACGACGGTTTCTCAGTCAGGTTGCAACAGATTTGAGTTAGATTTCCCAACCAACATGAGAAACCCACCAAATTTTAGCCTCCTTGCCTTTTTTAATACCAAAGTAAGCCTGTCTTGTATATTTATGTTATGTTTAGTTCATATATAGCATTTTATAAATAATTTTTTATTTTTCCCTAAATTTTACTTTTCGTTGTACAGCTAGATTTTGGGGTAGGATAATTAAGGTTTGTAATGACTACATTTATTAATTGTAATCCGAGGAATAGTTATGTATTATGCAGTACTTTTTACATAAATAAATATATTTTTTAAATATTTTGTTTAACATACCTTCTCACCGTATCCATATCCTAGATTTTTGAGATTTTCTGTATCCACATAACATAATGACTTCTTTTGATTGGTAAATGTTCCTAATCCTATGCAACATAGATGGCAACATTAAAGATGACTAAGGAAGGGGGGAGTTCCCCCAAAAGCGTTCAAGGAAACACGGACGACATTTTTCCCTGGGTGGAATTTGCACCTTAACCTATAAAGGCAAAAGTTCCAGTGTCCATGGGACCTGTAAGTGAAGTGAACAGAAGAAAGCAGAAGAAAGTTGGTTCCTACTTTGATGTTTGAAGCCAAAAGATTTGGATTCTCATGGTTTTCAAATTGATGCATGGAAATATCATTCAGATGACATCACAATGAATTACACAATGTGTAAGAGAAGCAAAAATAATAATACTAAAAAAGGTATGGTATAGAGCCAACTACAAAACAAGAAAATATGCAGATAGCATACCTTGGTCTGCTTGAGGGATAACAAATATGCGGCCATGAAGCAAGCAATGCCCTCGACTATATCTTCTTGTCTGACAAGAACATAATCTTCTTGGTCTGAGTCAACATCTTTATCTTCCCAGAGATCATTATCTCTGACCATATCCCAAGAATTACCTTCCTCTGCCATAACCAAGCAGCAATTTTCTTTTATCAACATTCAAAATTTCAAACAATAAAAGAGCAACTTATATTTATTAATTAATTCAAATCATCACAACCCAGAAAATCATTTTGCAATGCGTAACGTACCAGCTGTATCACGTGAAACAGCTGCCTGGGCACACTCTAACTTTTCAAGAAAGGCAGGGCATTCAACTCTAGATTTGAGCAGATCACACAACTGCATTAGGGCACAAAGGCTGCTGTGTTAGGCGACTTAGTAAGAATAGTCTCCCCGAGTGAATCAAAAATTTTTCTTGCGGAGTCAGCCATTTAATTATCCACGATTCCATTGCAATACACATGACATGAAGATTATATTGCATGTACATTCAATACCATATATTTTGTTGTGAAGGCTCGAGCGTGTTACTATCAAGCTTATAAGAACAGGTTACAAGCCTCTTTCAATTCCCAACGTTAGAGATATAATACAATTCATTCACGTGCCATTACTTTGCCGCTTAAACTTTTGGAGAGTTGGTTTTGGTACAATTTCGGAGCTTCTACGATAAAATAGTCTAGAGATAACATCAACTAAGCCTCTTCTCCTAGGTGAGTATTAGAGATATAACAAAAAGTCATTCATGTTTAAGCTTATAAGTTCACGACACTTTAATTACATATGCACTATGCCCCTATCCTATCACAAGAAAAATTCCCTCGTAATACAATTACAAACCCTAGAAATAAATAAATAAATAAATAAATAAAGACAAATTACCTCATCGGTTTCGGGATCAGGTGGTGGTGGTGGTGGTGGTGATGGTGGGACAGGGTGAGCCTCAGAATCGTGTTCATGGACACTGGTGTCAGTCTCAGTATTATTAATGGATTCAAGAGCTCTCTGACACTGTTGAAGAACGGCCTCAAGGGTCTTCCTCTTCACCCGAAGCGATTCCCTCTCCGATTCCAAATCCACCATCGGCTTCGGGTCCATTGCCCCCTTAACCCGATCCCTTTACCCCACAAACATACGCGCAAAAACCCTGCCCCTGCAGATTGCAAATTAATGCAACGAGAGAGTTTCCTCGTCCATAGAATTAAAATTGGGGGTATGGTATGGCATGGCTTTTCAATTGTAACGATGTCACGTTATGTTAGTTGTGTGTGTTGGAAGGTGACGGTAGGAACTCAACTGAGAATAAATAAGATAAAGAGATTAGAGATTGGATAGGACTAAAACTCCCATATTAAAACTCCCATATGAGATGAGATGAGATGAGTGAATTGAGATGATCCCAGTCACAATCATAACACAAACATATGTTTGATGCTTAATTAATGTTAAATATGCTTGCTTTGGTTATGGTTTGGTTTTCGTGGGCATCGCTTTCGTGTACTGGAATTGTTTCCTCTACCCACACGAAATTTGCGTCTTTGCGTTACGCTTACAAAACAATTATAATCTTTTTTAATTTTAGTTAGTTTAACTTTTTTTGAGTCTTTCACTTTGTCACGTTTGAATTGTGACCCTCTCCACTTGGACGCTGTTTAAAAGAGTTTACTCATACAAATGTTTGTCAAAATTACATTAACGAAGGGTTTGAACATCTTCATATGTAATAGCAAATCTAAACGAGATAAGTAATATTCTTTAGGAGATTCTACTTGCACCTATCGTGTTTTGATCAGTTTATAATACTCTCAATTTTAACACCACATTATTTTTTTTGGTCGATCAACACTTCCTTTTAATGTTATTGTTATTATTTATAAGTTTAATTTTGATGCATGTAAAATTTTTTTTATACAATCAACTAATCATATTTTTTTATTTACAAAATTATTTAAGTAATAGATATAAGATTTAACAATATTTATTAATGTAACAAAATATGATTGGATAATAAATCAGTACATGTAAATTAAATTCATTGTTTATGGTTCATAACTTTTTTAATTTGTGATATTCCTTTCCAATTAATCATCTTTAAATTTTCATTCAACTTTGTGATAGATTTTATCTTTTAATGGACTGTTCAGCTGAACTTGTGGCATAGACGATGGCAGTAAGGAGTAAGAATAATGCTTGGTGTATTTTAGCATTTAATATGCTACCTCGCATAAATTACCTATGGTTTTAATTTTTTTCAAAAGTAATGGAACGTTGCTATGATTGGTTTAGCTTATTAAAGAGTAAAAGTAGTAACATTTATATTATTTTTTGATAAGTTTAATATTGATGTACTGATAATAATAATGTAAAAAAGTTTTACATAATTAATTAATTATATTTTTCTCTTTATATGATCATTCAAATAGTGCATATGAGATTTAACCATATTTGTTGATGTAATAATATATAATTGAATAATATTATAAAAAAATTTTATATTGATAATATATATAAATTAAATCTATTTTTTATACATAATTATGTTTTATTTAAAATAAATTCAATTCAACATTAATTAAAAATATTAAACCACTTTAGCTTTTTCTTTTTGAAACTCTTTTTTTGGGGGTCAGAACATATATATTGGTCAATAATTGATGGCAAATTCTACGTACAATAGATAATTTGAATCAAATAAGCTAATCCTAACAAACTAAGCCTACAATGGCAATTAATAAACTACATAGCTTAAAATAACGCATTAGAATTTCGATGATTTTACATCACACAAAAAATAGCATAAAGCACTAATGAACTCGTCTAATATTTGATTTTGATTGTAATGGAACTTTTCTAAACACAGATTGTATAGTATGGTAGTTGAAGGGAGAGCTTGATGCTACATTTATGAGATAAAATAAGACACCACACCCATAATCTTCTTTTCAGTTCAGCTTCATCAACAAAGTGCCAAAGCACACATATCATAACAACATATCAACCGCATCTCAAGCACACAAATAGCATCACCTTTCTCCACCATTATGGGCACATGGGGAGTGTTTCATGAACTAGGGCATGCATCATATCAACCCAACAACAAAAGTGCTAAAACACATAGATTCACAAACCAAAAGAGTCTCTATCCATTTACTACCAAAAGAATGATGTTGATTTTTAACTGCTTTAAACGCTGTTCTTTGATGCTGCATACATCAGCAACGGTGAGAAACAAAAAATAAGCTAAGCATATCATATTTATATGTTATAATCCAATTAATAGCATTACAAAAGAGACATGTTAAAAAGAAAATCAAGCAAACCACCGTTTAATGGAAAGGTGGGACAACGAAAACAAAGAAAAATAGTGAAGAAAAATAGCAGAAAAAAGGGAAAAAAAAAAAAAACAAATATTAAACGAGCATGTTAGTCTTTTGGACCGATGTTTATTGTAACAACAGTATATGCTTCACTAGACCATTATTGGGCCCAATACGTTATTGGACAGCTGCCCAAGCCAGATTCCAATATGCCTTCGAGCAATATGCAAATGTTGAGGGCATGAACGTTTGCGACAAAAAAAAAAGAGGGCATGAACATTTGCGACAAAAAAAAAAAAAAAAAGAGGGCATGAATTCTCAACCTAAATTTGTATTGACAAAAGAAAAAATCTTGTATGTAATCATTGCTATCAATCTAAAATGAGGAATGTTATTTGTACATACCAAAAATCTCAACACCCCAATACCCTCTTTCAGCTTTTTCTCTCTCCATTAATCATTTCACTCTTTTCACTTTCTTTTATAATTTTTTTTTTCTCTTTTCTATCTCTGGGTGTCCAAGATGTCTACCTATCCCAGTGGTACAAAAAACATTTTTCATCTAAAATTGTGTGAATAGTTATTAAAAAAATCATAAAAAATATAAACTCGAGTGGGTGTTATAGGAATTTGACTATGTATGTTGTTTATTTTAATTATTTGGACTTAGATTGGAATTAAAATTAAAAACATATTATCTAAATACACTAAGCTAACATAAAAATACATTGTAAGATCGTTCCAAAAGATCAATTCAATATGAAAACCACAATTTGATGGGGTAAGTGCTGGCATAGATGTGTTGATCGAGTTTGAGTTTATGATTTGCAATGGTGAGCTTGTGCTTGATTTGACAATATTGTGATTCTTTTAGAATTGTTAAATTTTTTGGGCTCTTTAAAAAATATATATTATAATAATATTATTTGATAAAATAATAAAAAAATTGTCCCCTACTATTATATATATTTGAATTGTTGCTTTAATTAAGATGAATTTATTCCTTAATGTTGTCCTTAGAGAATATATATTGAGAGTGTAATTAGTGTGAGGCAAATATTGGAACGTGAATCAAAGAATTTAAGTAAGGAGATAATGGTTGAATTGGAGGAGAGGAATTTTCCCCATCAGCTTTGGATATAAGTTCCAGTTAGGTTTGGTTAGATACTCAAACTAGTGAAAGAGGATCAGATGGGTTGGACGTTCAGTAGAGATGGTTCCAATGCTTGGGTAACTAGAATGTCTGGAGTCTGGACGGATAGAAAATAATGCATACCTAACTCAAAATCTCACAATTATTTTGATTGATTATCTTGTTTCTCCCTTTTGTCAGTTTCCCTTGGATTTTTTCAATTTCTTACTTTCTTTGCAACCATTGTTGATATTCATATGCCTTTTGTACACCATATTTTCGTACTACATAACAACTCTCAATTATACAATCCACCCTTGCTGGAGTTTGCTGTTAGTATCTGTTGTTGAATTGACTGCGATCGTTAAGGACAATTAACGGTAATGTTTGATTTGGTAAAAGGTCAAAAGCAAACAGTTATTGTAGTAACTACTTCCTATCTTCATTAAAGCCTTAAATTTTGCGAG
Source organism: Pterocarpus macrocarpus (assembly GCA_031439585.1). Lineage (NCBI taxonomy): Eukaryota > Viridiplantae > Streptophyta > Magnoliopsida > Fabales > Fabaceae > Pterocarpus > Pterocarpus macrocarpus. The sequence continues at coordinate 12,654,913 of CM062519.1, forward strand.
CGGGAGTGGGCAGCAAAATCAGTGCAATCAATCATGTTTTTATTTTGACACTTGTCACGGAAAATTATAAATTTTCTATCACCAAAATATGACGTTTATTTTATATTATTAAATTTATTTATTTTTTATATGTGCTAAAACTCATATGTACTTTTTCACGAAAAGAAACTCACATGTGCTCTTACTCATATTTAATGTTTCATTGTATGTATTATTATTATTACTATGTTTTTTATATTACTTGTATATGAATATTTCTTTTACGGTTTTGCCAAAAGACCTATCTATTACTTCACTATTTCGCTAATGAAAAGTGGACAATCATTTTGTTTTTACCTTTCGCTTTTGGTAATCAAGAATCAAATTTGAAAATATTATTTAAAAAAGAATCTAATGATTGCAAATTTGCATGTTATATATATTTGAATTGTGGTTATCATGATTATTTATCAATTGTATATAGGTCTCGCGCGAAAATGAATCAACATGGGGATTTCTTACAAAACGCAAATTTACAGATATGTTATGTGAAAAACTGAGTTGTAAGTTTTTTTCATCATAGATTTATAATTATAGAGTAATTATATTTTTGAGATATGAAAAAAGAAACACAAAAAAATTTAACCTTTTTTCAGGATTTTATTAATTTATTTACTTATGTTTACAACTAGCATTTGACATATATGCCTATTTTTTTAATTAATTTTTTAAGGTTTTAACTGATATAACTAAATGTTTCTAGAAAAATTAAAATAATTAATCAAATAAACTTTTTAAGAAATATATTAAGATATCTCATATAAAAATTAAATTTCAATAATTATATATTAGTTTATCTTTTATTAATATCTTTAATATAACAAATAAAAAAATAAAATTCAAGTTACGCTCATTATTTAGTATATATCAAAACTCAATTTTTTTGTGGTAATAAATATTACTAGTATCACAAAAAAAAAGCACATCATTTTCTTTTAAATAATTCTGATTATTTTCAACTTCATACATGTATTTATAGAATTCCTCTTTTTTCCCATGTAAAAAAGAGAGTAAATATCCATTTCAATCTTTTATAAAATTTTGAAGGAATAGATTAGTCACTTATAATTTAAAAGTCTTCAAATTATCTTCTGTCAATAAAAAAGAGGATATATTCTCCTTTCATATCGAATTTTTTAATGATTTGAATATGTATAAAAAATTAATATATTTCTCTTTTAAATTATAAAAGATTATCTAAGGATTTTTAAATTTAGAATGGCTAATTCATCTCTTAAAATATTTATTAAAAACTAAAATGAATATTTATTTAAAAAAAAAAAGAGTTCCCTTTTTTAAACCCAACTATAATAATAACTCAGTTATTTCCTATTTCCAGTCGACTCAAAATCCAAAATCGTCATTTTAATTTTTTCAAGGCCCAACCAAAACTACGCGTCAGTGTTACTTATTCCCATCTCTACACCGACCATGCGCCATGCGCAAAAGGAAATAAGAAAATTACTTAGCCGTGACTGGGGGGACAAAAAAAATGAAGAAAGAAGCGGGGCCACGTGTTTGCACGAAGCGCCCTTTCGACACTTGGCAACCTCAGAACACGAGCGAGAAAAAAACAAACACGCTCTTTTTTTGGGTGTAACGAGGAGAACACATTCCAAGCAAAAACACAACGGATTAGGAGAAATATTTACATGTACAGGAGCATCGTATGTATGTATCTTCGAATCAATCGTATAAATATATTTTAAATAAAATTTATTATTAATATATAATTTTATAAAAATATATTTATATAATTAATTAAAAATACAGCTAAATCTCACGTAAGAATACGACGAAAGAAGCCCTCGTTTCCTCGACCTCGTGCAGTTTGTCACTGCTTCCCTCCACCAGTGTGGTTCGTTTTTTAAGGTTGACGTGTACAACTGCTGCACCTGCCTATTAGGAAGACCCGCTCCTCCTTTCTGCCTTTTCCTCCTTTGCTTGACCACCCAAACATTTCTCACATCTCACATTCCATTTGGAGAAGAGAGAGACAGACGGAGAGAATAGAAAGACAAAGTCACACACACTGTTTTTTTTTTTTTTTTTTCCACTTTCACGCTTCCCCATTCTCTTCCCTTTTGTTTATCTCTTTCTGTTCAAAATTTTTGTTTAGTTTGATTGATCCTTGCGCCAGGTATGTTGCATTGCAGATTCAAAAAAAAGTTATTCTTTCCCTTTTGGATTGTTCTATTTGATTTCTGTCTGTGTATATAATCTTTGAGCTGCATTGCCGCCTTTGATGCAGGTTTTGGTCGATTGAATGTGGTGAGCTTTGCTGGCTAATCGTCTGGGATATACTTCTGTGATTTTGGGATCACAGATATGACCAACAAAAGCGCCGAATTGTCTCAGGTGAAATGAAAATTGCTCTTTCTGTTGATCATCTAATGCACAAATGGGGTCTCATCTGAATAATATATGGTTTCTATTTATGTAAAATAATGCCTCTGATTTTGTGCTTGTTTTGTAGGGAAATGGTGGTGCAACTCTTCCCCCTCCAACTCCCCGGCCTGGGCGGCCACCTGAGCTGCAGCAATCTCGTGGTGGAAGCACCAATACGAATACGGTAACCGTTGTCCTTTGCAAACCTCGGATTCTGTGTGAATTTGGATCAAAGGGACTAATGTGTCCAGCTTGTGGAAGCATGACCCTCGCATTGTCACCATGGTCGAAATTTTCCCGTCTTGGACTCTTGCATGATCTTACATTTCTTTTTGGCAGTCATTCTCAAGATTTTTCTTATGTCACAGTTCAAGCATATTCTAATTGAGCTTACCTTGATGATGAAAGGCATCATGTCTTCATTATTTTGTTTTTACAGTTGAAATTATTCCATGTCCCTCTGTTACCTCAGTTCAAATTCTTGTAATTTTGTATCTCGCAGATTTTCAAGAGTGGGCCACTTTTCATATCTTCCAAAGGTGTGTTTCACTCAACCAGTTTACGTATTTTCTACCGAGAAAACATACATTTATGTGACTTTTAGTGCAACAAGTAAGAGCACATCTAGTGTCTTTTACCTATGGCACTGACGATAGTTGTAAGTACTTAAAATCCAAGAGAAAAATCGGTGTGATAGACTGATAATTTTCTTCCCCGTGTACAGAATAATTATGTAATGCCTGATCTTTGAAGTATAGTTGAAAGAGATCTCTGATCTGAGCATATGTAGGACTTAAGGAAATAAATGTGCTATAGTATGAGTATTGAAATCCATTATTTTTGCTGTTTCTTCTTTTAATCCTTTCAATATTAAATCGCTCACTCGATCAGCCAATTTTTACTACATAACATAAACACCAAACTAGATTTATACTCATGGCAGAATGACGGAGGTGTTTGTGAAGTCATCATTACTGCATATTATGTATTTCTTGATGTGTAGGAATTGGATGGACATCCTGGAAGAAAAGGTGGTTTATTTTAACACAAACTTCACTTGTTTTCTTCAGAAGTGATCCAGTAAGTAATTTTGTTTTGGCATCTGATTTGTTCATCTTGATCAACTATGTTTCCCTGTATTGTATAAGCATTTAAACTCTGTTTTTGGCACCCCAACCCCCATTCCCAAAAAAGTGAGATGCTCAACTAATTGAATAAATCAGATTGGTAATTAATCATGCAGTCCATTAACTTAGAGAACACAAATTAGATTTTGAATTTCATTTATTTTTCTGTCACTAATTTTCTTGATAAGTGAAAATACATCTGTGTGAGAAGTCTTGGGTTTAGCTTTTCAAATTTTATGTTCTTTAGGTAAATGAAGATGGACATAATTTCCTTTCTTTTTTTTCTTTTTGGGACATATCCTAAAACTTCTTTAAGAGTAATTATATATATATAATAATTTTCTTGTCATCACCTTTTGGGAGCCATAATCTTTTTCAATTACTTTACCAATGAAAATGCTACACAACCAGTATTTTTTATAGAATGAGTTGGCATGCTTATCAACTTTTACATGGCTAAGTGATGTCTACCACTTTATAGTATCCAACAACCTCCTTGAATCTAACTAAATTTTGGCAAAGTTCTGGCTATTCTTTGAAGCACTGCTCTTTTACCAAGTAGGGACAAACATATTCTGCTGTTAATTATCCTTGTATGATTACGCATAATAGGATTGTTTTGGGGTTGATGCTGATTGTGATGTCAAGTTTACTGACTGTAACGAGCTGGAAATAATAAACAGAATGTCAATCAACCATATAGAAGGCTTCAATCCCCAGCTTCCTTGCCTTATCCTTTTTGATTCTTTGTTTTTTCAAAAAAATAAAATAAACAATAGCCTCTGTTATCTGAAGATATATTATGAAGAATGATACAGTCTCGGAAGGAATAGATTCTTTATATGATATATCCTTCTTTCATCGTGATGGTTTTTAGGCTAGAAATGTCAGAATAAAAGAAACCTTATCAGCACTCAGGTAGAAACATGCAAATTATATGCAATTCTACCAAGTCTTCCTGGTTTTTATATGGTGGGAACTTCTTGTCATATATCTTTATCAATGTGTTTTCTTCTTTTCAGAGTGCTGTCCCTCAGAAAGGAAGTGAAGTGAATTTGACCCTTGGTGGCATTGACCTCAACAATTCAGGCAGGTTGGCTTGTTTTCTACAACTCCAGATTAGTACCATTCTGTTTATCTTCATAATGTCAAGATAGCAGGATTTGTGAAGTTTCGTGTCCTCCTGTAATTTACTTTGTCAAATTTTGTAGTGTCATCATCAAACCAGATAAGAAACTTTTGACTGTACAATTTCCTGATGTTCATGATGGACGAGCTTTCACACTTAAGGTGCTTCATTTTTCTTCTTTTTCAGAAAATTTCCTTCAGTAAATGTCTTTATCCTTTTAAAAGATTAGGGTTTTTATTCTTTTGAATTGTATTTCAAGACATTATTCATCCAATGCTCTGATCATGGTTGCTTTATCATTTTTTAACTTTCAAGATTCTTTGATCTCTATCTGCATGATATATATGCTCATTTAGGTCAACTCAAATTGAGATAAATATAAACAAAGAATGGAGAATATGAATTTTTTATCTGCAGCCAACTTATCATTTTATTTGTTGATGCTGTAGGCTGAAACTACGGAGGATTTATATGAGTGGAAGACTGCACTTGAGAATGCTTTGGCACAAGCACCGAGTGCTGCCAATGTGATGGAGCAAAATGGTACCTTCAGGAACGATCAGACTGATTCAATCGATATTTCTTTGGACCAGTGCATGCTCTTGTTATAGTTGTGCTTTACATATGTCATTTGACCTCACAATTCAAACCTTGTGGTCAGTACACTACAAATGTGGTCCATGATCTGTATGCAGTGCTTCAAGAAACCATTTAATTGTCATCGTGTAAATATTTGTTCAAACAGTTATAGTTAAGTTTTTTGGTTTTTTGGTCATTCTCTGATATTGATATTACATATCCATTTATACAATGGTACTTGACAGTGGTAACCGATTTAAAGTTTGTAGCTTATGATTGATTGCCTCTTTTGTACATCTGGGTTGTTTCTGCAAATTTTACATCTTTGACCTTTTTTTATTTTTTTCCCCTGATTAATAGTTATAACGTTTGCATCGTACCGTGGTTGTGAATTTTTATGTGATGATGCTTATGCTTAATGCTGTAGAAGTCTATAGCTTGTTTACTTTCCTTTGGAGTGATTTTTCTGCACTTCTTCTATAGTGAAGGAGAAAGAACCAGTTAAATCTACAGTCATTGGCCGACCAATTTTACTTGCTCTGGAGGATGTTGATGGAACTCCAACATTTTTGGAGAAAGCCCTGAGGTTCATAGAAGAGCATGGTAGTTTTTTTTCTTTGGTTTTTTTTTTTTTTTTTTTGCAGCAGAAAAAAAAATCGTGTTTGCTATATATATATATATATATACTGTGAGATCTGACTGCTTTTAAATGCATATATATTGAACTGCACTAAACTTTCTTGTAAAGTGGTTTTTCTCATGTATTAGAGAATTTTATGAATGCATGCTTGATGTATCATAAGAGACATTTTATTGCTAGTGCACTGCTGATGGATGTCTTTTAACCCAGACTTCAGTTCTTTATTTTGTATAAAAGGTTTACCTCATCTAGCTTATTTAATGCATCGGTGTTTCTTATCAATGAAAAATAAAAAGAAATGTGCAAAGAGAAAACTGATCAATAAACAAATAATAAAAAAAAATTTTGAACCAATACTGAGTCTGAATGACCCTTCTGGTATTGCTTACACATGGTATATGAATATAATCAATGTTATAAAACAGGAGCCAATGTAGAAGGGATCTTGCGACAAGCAGCTGATGTTGATGATGTTGAACGACGGGTTCGTGAATATGAACAAGGTTTGTGCTTCTGTTCCTAGCTAACCTTTGTATTGTATGTTGCTGCCTTATATATCTTCCTTAACTTGCTGGTTTGCCCTTGCTTCCATTTTGATTACAATGTGTGCTGAAGGTTGTTCCCACATGTCCTGCCATTGAGAGTTTTCACAATATTTCAGGCTTTGCCATGCGAATACTTTGAGAAATATGTGGAGTGTTGTGTATCAAAGAGAATTCCTTATCAAATATGTCAATTAATATATCATAATATTGGATTGAGTTGAATGTTGTTAAACCTTTACATAAGCATTTGATATGCAAGGGCTGTTGTTTCTTCTTTTCTTTTTTTTCTTTTTTTCCTTTCAAAATTGCTCCTCATGTCTTACGCTCTTGGGTATGCCATATCATTTCAGGAAAAGTTGAGTTTTCCGCAAATGAGGATGCGCATGTTATTGGTGATTGTGTTAAGGTATAAATTGAAGTGCTGATTCCTTTATATAGGTCATTCATTATTATAATTTCTTATTATATAAACTTCCAGCATGTGCTTCGGGAATTGCCGTCATCTCCAGTCCCTGCATCTTGTTGCAAGGCACTGTTAGAAGCTTGCCGTAAGTGCCATTTTAGTTTTTGCATCTTCATCTAATTTTATAATAGTTACAAAGTCACTCAGTAGATATTTCTCTTTTGTAAAATTTATTTCCAGCGATTGCGTCAAATGAAAAGGTTTTTCATTGAAGTTTAGAATATAAGAGAGTGACGAATAATTTTAGTGGAAAGTTTTATATTTTTTGGTCAATATGTTGAAAAGGAGGAATGAAAAAAATCTTCTTTAAAGTTTGGAATATATGAGCACGACAAGTGACAACTTATAATTTCAAATTGAAAGCTGTGTATATTTTGGACAACTTGATGAAAAACAGTTTGGCTTTTCACCTCATATGCTAGCTAAACCATGGAACAAGAAGGCTCAGATTTTCAACACTTAACCTTATTCTGAAAGAATTCCAAAGAATCCAAAGTGTGATCAGCTTTAGTTAACACTGGTTGAGTGACTGTCAGAACTCATCCTATGTTTCTGATTGATATTTGGTTTTATATTTTATAGGGCATAGCAAAGCAAAATTAAGTTTATATTAACCAATCTATGTCAATAAAGAAATAAATGCTAAACATGTATACACACTAATCCTGTCTTGAATTTTGGCATTAGACCATGCTAAATATGAGACTGATACTCGTATATGTGAATGGGAGATAAAAAACAAATGTAAATATTTAAATCAAATTTCTAAAAAACTTGATGTTATGACCGCATATTTCAAATCTACAGACCATTTTTCACCAAGAGAAATTATTTTAGCCTCTCATTTTTTTCAAAAAGATGTTAAATAGCTAAAGATTCTGCCATACTATCATTTGGGGCCAAAGTAGAAGGAGGCGGTGGCACATTTTGGTTCCGAAGACTCCTTTTTGTTTTGTTTTTATTTAATTCTTTTCAATTTATATGGATCTCATGAAGTTTAATTTCCTTTCATTGTACAATTGGCACAATTATTAGGCACTGATCGTGCCAAAAGGGTATCTGCTATGCGCTTAGCAATAAATGACACTTTTCCTGAACCAAATCGCCGCTTATTGCAAAGGTATTCGATTGATTGCTTTCTTTTTCCCATTTCTCTCCTTTTGGGTTATCTTAATTGATTGCTTTGTTATCTTATCAGCTGAGTTTCTGGGTTTAAGAATACTCTTATTCCTTTTAGTTAATTTAATTATTGAATAATACTTTAGTTGATTTGGAATAGTCTTTTATGAGGCTATGTTGAATTCATGGTTTGTGATGGGGAATCCATTAAACCAAAAATAATATCATTTAAGTGAATGGACCTTTTAATGTTGGATTACTGTCCCTAATGCTCCAAAACTGTGTAACTGAACCATGAAATTGCTAAGAACTTACACATTGAAGTTATAAATTAACGATAATATATATATATATTTTAATAACAACAACAATCAACAAAAGTCCTTTCCCTCTAGCTAATCAAAGGACATCATTGTGTCTTGTCAAGAACAAAATCAAGTGGTCTGTCTGTCATAAAGATTCAACAAAATTTTACCTAGCTGTCCACTGCCTAACACAACCCTCCTCTTTTATTCAGACTTGGGATAGGCTATATACTGGTTTGCAACAAAGCAAAACATAGCTAGTGCCTTTTTATTTTTCGAAAAATGAAAAAATGCCTGCTAAATAACTTTTGAAAAAGGATTATTAAGACTTAATGAGTGATTTTTAAACATCTATATTTGATGCCACATTGAATCCTCAATATTATGAAAGAACCAGCTACCAGCAAAAGAACTCATATGGGCGCACTTTTCAGTCTTATTGGCAACATTTCTTTATGTAATTTGTGACATATTGAATATATGCTATGATATATGGATAAAATTTTTCTATTTATTTTTGGATGCAAGGTAAAGCTCAGTTGTTTCGCGTATCATTGCTCAATTGGCTAAATGAAACAGATCTTTTATTTTGTTTGTCAGTTTTTCAGTTGCATCATTCCTTTCCATTACTTAGATTTGGTGATGTAAAATACTGTATTCACTTTTGTACAGAATACTCTTGATGATGCAAACTGTTGCTTCCCGCAAAGCTGTGAATAAAATGAGCTCTTCAGCTGTGGCAGCTTGCATGGCACCCTTACTTCTTCGCCCCCTTCTAGCTGGAGAATGTGAGATTGAAAATGATTTTGATGTAGGTGGTGATGGTTCTGTTCAACTATTACAAGCAGCTGCTGCAGCCAACCATGCTCAAGCAATTGTCATAACTTTATTAGAAGAATATAACAGTATATTTGGGGTAATTATGTTTGATACTGGCTTTTGCATGGCTTCTTCTATTTATAAAATATGAAACCATGTCTCATGCATCTAGTAGACTCTTACATGATTAATAAACTATAGACATTTATGTTGGTATATTAAATCATACTCATCACTGGCTGAGTTTTCTTTAGCCTGTTACTTCTTTATTCTTTGAATTTATTTTCAAATTAGAGGACATAATTGTCTGCTTAAGAAATGGTGTATTTGAATAGGTGGTTCTCAATTTGGAACTAATGATAAGGTGCATCTTTTGATAAACTACTTAGAATGACAAAGTATGGTATGGTTTCCATACCAAATCTGTCCCGCCCAACGGATCTCCAACCCAAATCTAAAGAAAAATCACTTGCAACAGGGTTTTAAAATCAGTGTAGTTTGGTTTTTTTTGAAGGTTTAGACATGGTAAGCAGAGTGGCTCTATGCCTCTTGCTGATTAAATTACATGCTTGATGTGATAATATTTTTTAACTTCTCTATACTGCTGTATTTTTTATAGATACCATGGCTTTAATTGATTCATGTAGCTGACTCTACCTAATGTGATAAAGCTTCATTATTATTGTTATTTGTTATTGCCTCTTCAAATTCCTAACGAATTAGTGTTTTAACAGGAAGGTTCTGCATCTCCTGGCCCTGATATATACACTGACTCGGAAGAGAGTGAATCTGAGAGTGAAGAGGCTACTGATGATGACCTGTCCTATGATGATGAATATGACGATGAACAAGATGAATCAATTCATGAGTCTGATGCAGATGCAGATGATGATCTTGTTAGTGAATCCTACAGTGAGACTGGAGAGTCTGAGACCAACGATGCATCCGATGATAAGGTTTAAGCTTGACTTATTTATTTCATGAAATTTCAATGTAATCATAATATATAGGTTTTTCCATTTCATTGCATAGGACCAAATTTAATTTAGGAAAAATTGTAAATTATATAACTCATTTACAAAAGCTAAGTCAATTGGCTCAGGGATGGAAAGAAGTGTTCAAGCATGGGGAATGCTCGTCAGCCAGAATTTTGTTTTGATAGCATAGTAGCTAGAAAGAATTGGCATTGTTATTGACTCTAGGATAGATGAGTGATCCTTACTGTTATCTTATCCCCAGAACCCACCCTTTAATCTGGGTGAACTCTGTCAAGCTTTTTCTGGCTATCCAGAACTACTTCATTCAAGCAAATCTTTAATTGGACTACATGTGGCAGGGTTGTCATTAAGTTTTAATATATATATGGTATAGATGCATCAAAAGAAAAATAAAGCAGTAATACTAATGATATTATTTTTTAGAGGAAGAAATGTGCAGTCAGTCCTTCATTGTTCATTTCCGATCTTCAATTGATCTTAGCTTTCTTTTCACCCTTTGTATTCTTGAACAAGCTATTCCCCTACCTTGACCTGAAAAATACTCCAAGAACTTGAACTATTATTTTGAACTACTTTCATCAATTTAATGTAGACATCTTACACCTTTTCCTCCAAGATTGACATATGTGTCTGGAAACATGCCACCTGGAGGGTGGGGGCTGGGAGGAGAGCAGAAGAGTGAAAAACTATCTTATTCTAATTTTGTGATGTACAGGACCATGACCGGTCTAGTTCAAGTTCGAAATCCTCAGGTGTGAGTGAAGAAAATCAAATGAGATCATCAAAGTCGCCTAAAGGCTCACTGTGTCAGCAGGGGGACACCAAAGGCTGTGAAAATCTCACAAGTCTAATTAATACTGCCTGTGTTGATCAGTCCAATAAGCCTGCTGATATAGTTGGAGGAGTTTCTGCTGACCATGATACAATGCATGATTCAGATTTTCCTAACCCTTACAAAAAATCTATAACCATATCCAGTGGCCCAGGACCTCGGCACCGCACCTTATTGGGGCGTACCTCTGTGAGTTAATTTTTAAAAGTTAATGATGTGATTTTTTTTTCTGACCTTGCCAGTTATGTCATTGTCACTTGACCTAAATTGGTTGAAGCATTTATTATTAATGTTTCTTAGTTTTCTTTGAGGCTAGTTAAAATTGACATTGTACTAATAAAGACGGGGATTTATCTCTTCTGTTGTGTTCTGTCCAGGCAAGGAAGAACCTTTCCATGGAATCCATTGATTTTCCTCTTGACGATGAGTAAGTAATTGAAATTTATCAAATGTGTCTAATTCTCTTACTCTCAAGTCTCTAGTGATATTTTTGTAGTTCCTACTTTATCTCATTTGCTGCCATTTAGGATGTGCTTCTTGATACTGTTATTATATGCCTGGGGAATTCGGACTAGCTGTGAATTAGTTTTTGTGATTGATCATAGATTAAAGCATGATACATTTTGAGAGATAAACAGCAAGAACCTGTAATCTGATTTTTAAAGTATGTCTTTGCAAGAGAAGGAGTCTCTGAGGAATTCTTATGTATTTTTGAGAGTATTAAACCAATCCACTAAAAGCATAGCGTATGACACAGCATAACCACCATTGGATTAAACTTAACACTAAATCTCCATTGTTGAGAGAATTACGTACATAACTATTTTCCCTGAGGAACATAGTTAACAAGTACGCTTGTTAAAGTGTCATATGGATAGAGAGAGAATAGATGAAAGAAATGCCAAAACAATGTAACATAGTAAGTTTCTTTTTAAAAATAAAAAATAAAAAAGAAACAGGGTAATATCTAATCAAGGAATTGAGGCTCATGTAGATATGCTTTATATATTTTTCAGTTTGAATATTAGTAAGATAGTATTTTATGCACATATGCATACTTGCCTATAGTTTCAGAAATGGTAAGATCTAAACCCCCACCTGTTTCCTTTCTCTCTCTCTCTCTCTCTTTCTTTTTATTTTTGGTGTGTTAAGAACTAGAGAAAATTGACTGGGGAAAGAAAATTTTCATTCATGTTGAAACTTTAGGATTTAGGCAAGGAAAAAGGAAAAGAGTTAAAGAATGCCAAACACTAACAAGCTGAAAATATTAATGATAGATAACGTGATACAAAACATTAGCCTAATGCCCCTATTTATACTTATAGTTAGTTCAACTACTAGTACTACTAGTATGAGCCTAATAACCTCTAATCAAACAAATCCAGAAGATAACAGAAATCCGAAACCCTAATATTTGCTTCCTTAATTAGATGAGTAATTGAGTCCACATTATAATATATTCTAGAGTTATTCTTACATAGCCTAAAGATATTCTCGATATTCTCCAACACATCCTTTGGCTCCACTGTATCTCCATCGTCTGTGTCCAAACCCTTTTGGCTGGAGTGAATTTGTTAGTTATTTTTGGAAGTTTATAGTCACTTAACTATGAATCCAGAGAAAGCATATTATAGTGGTTATTAGTATTCATTAGACCTTGATGTGATTTGATGTGGAGTATTTACTTTAAATGAGCTTGGCGGTTGTTGGTTTCTTCACAAAACTCTGTCCCCTAATTTTATGTTTCTGGTCATAGAGATGAAATTGAAAGGCTTGAAGATGCTAGGAAAGAATTGCAAAACCAAATTGCAGAGGAGGTATTTTCTTGAGAACCTAGTTGTATGTGTCAGAATTCTTTGATGTTAACTGACCAGTTTAACCCTGTTGTAGGTCAAGGCAAATGAAAAGCTACAATCTCATATGGAAAATAGAAAGAAAGCCTTGCAGGAGCGTCGTCTGGCTCTTGAGCAAGATGTATGTTCATTATGAGAGATTTTACCCACTTTCTACATACACATAAATTGAGATTCTGTTTTCTAAAATTTCTTTTCACAGGTGGCTAGACTACAGGAACAGTTGCGCAAGGAGAAGAATGCTCGGGTAGCTAGTGAGGTAGGACTCAAGTTTACGCTTGTCTGATTTATCCAGTATTGATGAAAAGGCTAGTCAAATTCGGTCAAAGGTGCTACTAACGTGTTCTGATCTTTCAACTAATTTGTAATCTGAAAATTTTCTACAGACCAAGGCAGAGCTTGAGGAATTAGCTCTGGTAGAAGTAGATCTCGCCAACCTAGAGCAGAAGGTTAATGAGCTTGGGATGCGGCTTAATGTACAACTTGAGCGGAATTATGGATCTACTTTGGATTTCTTTAATAACCCACAACAGATCTCAAACCATGAAAGAAAATCGTATGTTTATCATTACCCGTGAGCTTGTTACTGCATTCTTATTTACAATCTAAGGCTCCTAATAGCTTCAATTTTCATCAAAAAGTTTCTGTTCACAATATTTCTGCCCACATCTTTGTAGAAGGCCTTTTGGCACTTCAAAATAAATAGTCTAGGAAAGAGTAGGTGCATTTTTGGCATTTGCTTCCACTTTACTGTTTCTTTCTCTTTGGCAATTATATGTTTAATTAAATTTTACTTTCTTCATGGGAAATCTATTTGACAGGAAGAACAAGGCAGATACTGAAACTACCGCCACATCACAATCTGACAGGTCAATGAGCAAGGTAAATATACAATGTCAATTAAGGATTTGTTCCATGGTCTTTGCCACAGGCACAGATGCCAATCTTTAAGAGCAATATTGCAGGAGAGCCCATAAATCATAAACCCACAAAGTAGATGAAAATAGAACTAAAAAAGGCTCTGGCCTTTCAATATCTTTATCTATAGTTCTATACTGTTGCAAGAAACCAATGCCCCCTGTAGTCTCCGGTGAATAAATTTCATAAAAATGTAGACAAAGGATTGCGCCTTTGATGGTTGCTTAAGATGAGGAATGAGGATAGACAACTGCACACAACTTGACAACTTTCCCTTTCTCCCGGGTAACATTGAATTTGAAAATATGTAAATGTTAAAACTAAAATGTAGTAACTGTTGCCAACACTCTGTCCACTTTCTACTTGTTTTAATCATTTTATTTTACTCTGATTGGCTGATCCATATGTGAGCAGAGAGGCAAAAGAAGATTTGAGTGAATTTTAAAGGAATTAACATTTAATAAATATGAAAAGGCTCTGGCACGTTCACAGAACCTAGGCATTAAGAAATTTGAACTATAAAGCATTCTCAGGTTATTTATAAGAATCCTATTGAACTTCCCCCCACCTTCAAAATTTATTACTGGTGTTTATCCTTTCTTGCTAGAAAACAAAAAGCATAATGCCTCAAGTTGATACCTTGCTAACTTTGCTTGGTTTAAAATGGAAGGTTAAAATAACTTATGTGTGATTGTCTTTCATTTATTTTCTTATGTGGCTTTACATGAAAATGAGAGCAAATTTACTGAATAATGATGAGAATAATTTGTAATTTATCATTTCTTAACCCATGGGTATTTGCTAATGGTGAAACAGGACACTTATCTTGGTGGAGCAGAGAATGTTAATGAGAGGAAGGCAGAGTCAACAACTTTACCAAACAAACATCCACCAAGTGGTTCCAAGAAATATGGTACAAAGGGTGAGGTAGGTTTCACTGTAAATGTAGATATAAATTAGCATTTTCTTTAAATTCTGTAACAAAATCTATTACCATCCATCGAAGAGTCCATAACAATGTCATCACTATCTGGCTTCTAATCTGTATAATTAATTCTAGCTATCTATCATTTTCCATTAAAAAAATGTCTTGCGCGAAAAGAAAATGTCTTAATTGCTCTCACCCCTGTTATTGCTCTTCCTGTTACGACATTTACTTGCATAACATTGCTTAGTAACTGGATGAAGAAATCAAATTTACTTCATGGTTCATGCGAGGTCTAATTTGAAATTTTATGTAAGGTGGCTAATTACTTGTTAGCCCTTATATTGCAAATTGATAGGACTAGTCGACTAGATAGACTTATTTATTCAAATGCTTTCACAACAGGGAGCAAATTCCACTACTTCTGCATTGACAAAACTGACATCCAGACTGAACTTTTTGAAGGTGCGCCGAGGTCAAGTTGAGAATGAACACCAAAATACGGATAAAGGCCGAGATTCAAGTCACTCTGTGCCCAATCCGGATAAAGGAAAAGGATCTGAATTTCACCAAACACTTCCATCCCACAATAGGTTTGGAGAATCCGAGACTCGCTCTGCGCCAAACCAAGAAAAGGGTAGTGGGTTGGACACTTCCCAATCACTCCAGATTTCAGAAATAGGTTCAAGCAAACGTAAATCACATCAAAATTCAGACAAATTGAGAAAATCAGATAGTCAGCCAAGCCACCACTCAGGTGTACGGAATCAACATCCGAAACACTTGGAAAGAGGAATGTCAGAAGGCCATCATCAGTCTTATAACGTGGACAAAGGTCGATGATTACAAGGCCAATCTACGCAATAAATTCCAGATGATACGAGGCCAATGCAAGTAAGCGTTTTTCTTGTCCATGTGTGGCATTGCTTGTGTCTTCTTCAACAATGTTTTGTGTGGTTTTAATAAATAAGAATCCTTACTTGGTAAGGTTGGCGCAAGAGCCCATATTCAAAGGAGAGAAGCAGTCCATTTAACCCAACTAGCAGGATGTGCAAGGCGTAGTTCAACGGTCCCCATGACATAAGCCACACTGTTTGTAGCCTAACATGCTGATTTTTGCTGGCTTAGTAAACAGCATGGTAATTTTGCAATTGCATTATCGTATTTGTAACTGCATTACGTTGAGTTGTTTGGCATAAGCTGGCAAAGCATCGCGCAAATATATAGAACGGGGTCCAAGTTCCTTTGGTCTGAGATAATAGAAGACAAATTTTAGAGTACCTAATCTCATGATGACTCCATTTAAACACCTTTAGGGAATCCTAATCTGGATAGAATTTAAAGCCCCAAGACAGTCCACAAAATAGAACAAGAAATGCCCATGAAGCTTATAAGCATCTACCTTTCTAATGATGAAAAGTAGAGAGAATTATAAAGGAGAAATCTCAAATCTGTGATTATCCCAATTTCTCGAGTCCCTGCCTAATTGTTAGCATTGGATGAATGTCTAAAATCCAATATAAAAAAATATATTGGTTCTTACCACAAAAACGGGTACGGGTATTATAAATAAGCTCCTATCCAAAGGACGTGAAACTGCAAATAACGTTCATACTGCTAGTAAATATTTGGATGAAACTCGTATGTATATGAAATCGTTTGAGGGTTGTACACTCATTGTACTGGCAAACATCATCAAAATCCCTGAACCTAACATCTAATACTCCCTACATACAATATAAAGAGTAAAATCAAATAAATTCAATCTATTACTACTACTTGTTCGTTCGTCATCATCAATATTCATATCATCCAATAAATGGATACTGAACATCGATCAAAATTCCTTGAGCAACTTCCTAAGTTGCTCGAGCGTCACAAAGAGCACAACAGTGAAAGGTCCCTGCCTCGAAATCGTGGGGACAAAGCCCTTATAAAGGGCCAAAGGCCCTTCAGCCCTAACAGTCTTAACCGCACAATCCAAAGCCCCGCTATACGGCGGCGCCACCCCAGCCTCCACCTTCATGTTCATCACCCTCGTCTTCACAACATCCACGGGGTTCGACGCAACCGCCGCCACAAATCCCGCCGCAAAACTCGCCGCCACGTGGCACCCAACCCCGTCCCCCATCCACCCCTTTCCGACAATCGTCTCCTTGAACTGGTCGTACGACGCCAACTGCGACGCCGTCACGATCATCGCGCGGTTCACCGTAAGCGCTGAACCGCGCCACAGGGAAGCGATCCCTTCTTGCCTCGCCATGCGCGTGATGGCGTCAGAGACGCCGGCGTACTTGCGGCGCTGGGCGGGGGGGAGGCGGCCGTCGGCCTGCATGCGGACCATGGCAACGTCGGCGGGGTTCCCGACGGCGGCGCCGATGCCACCGGCGATAAGGCCGGCGGCGATCTTGTGGGGGAGGGGCATGGTGCCGTGCTTGGGGTCGGTCCAACGGTGCTTGAGGGCGTCGTAGAGGCCCATGCGGGTGGTGGAGTAGAGCGCCTGGCGTAAGACGGTGGCGGAGACGCCGGAGAAGAGGGCGGCGGCGCCCTCGGATTGGACAATGCGCATGCCGACGGCGATTGGGCCCGGTCTGGCGGCGACGGCGATGGATGGAGGAGGATGAGCTATTGAAGAGTGCGAGTGGAAGGCGAAAGCGGGTCGGAGATTGGGTACGGGGTTCGTGTTGAGGGTTTCGCCTTGGAGCTGCATGCGGACTTTGATGAGGTCGAGGGGGTGGGTGGTGCAGCCGGCGACGATGGAGGCGACGCCACCTTCGAAGAAGCCTTTGACACCCATTTGATTTGATGTTACTGTGTTGTGTTGTCTTGTGTTAAGTGAAGTGAAAGATGTAAGTTTGATTTTCAGAGCTATGAAAAATTGGAAACTATTTTTGGTG
Source organism: Pterocarpus macrocarpus (assembly GCA_031439585.1). Classification (NCBI taxonomy): domain Eukaryota; kingdom Viridiplantae; phylum Streptophyta; class Magnoliopsida; order Fabales; family Fabaceae; genus Pterocarpus; species Pterocarpus macrocarpus. Next base: position 12,672,489 of record CM062519.1, read on the forward strand.
TTTGGTGTTTGGTGTTTGGTGTTTGGAGCGAAGAATGGATTGAGAGTGAGGAGGTTTTTATAGTGAAGCTGAAGACAGAAGGAAGGAGAAACGCGCCGGCGCCGCAAGGAACTAGGAAAGGGTGTTTCCTCACACGCGCTCAATGGGTGGGACCTATTGCCCTCTATTATACAACTATTCTAAACTCTTTTTTATTTTTTATTTTCTTTTTTGAAGTAGTAGTGATTAAGCTTAATTATTTCTTGTTTTTCATCATTACTGCAGGTTCCATTTTTGTCTTTAATTTATTTTTTAATTAATTTGTTCTTGTGTTTCTTTTTTTTGTTATATATATTAATAATAATAAAATTTAAATTTAAGATCTTATATAAATTATTCAAACCTCTCACTAACAAATCATTCCTAACGATTTTTCGTGTTTCTTAATCTATCCGTTCTAACATGTTTTGTGAATGATTATTTACTTAAATTATTTTATTTTAAAGTGACATGTTCATGTTAGAATTGTTGTATAAAACGCGCTGGATGCCGATCTATTTATCTGTTCTGTATATAAAGAAAATTCTTCCAAAGCTTTAGCAGGCAGGCACTCTTCTACTGAAAAGAAAAATCAGCGTGCTCTGTGGTGAATGACCAGGGAGAAAACAAAGTCTTCATGCACGTCAAAGCTTCTGCTAATGAATTAGTTTTTCTCCTGTCTCATTTTAGTTGGCACTTTAAAAAGGTAGACTTATAATTTATTTTTTTATTTTAATTCACATCAATAAAATATTTTTAAGAGTTTAATTGATATATATTGATAGTGTAAAATAATTTTATATTATCAATCAATAGAAATATTAAAAAATAAAAAATCATAGCGGGTCATTTATTATAATTGGTGATTATTTGTACGAGTTGGTACATTCTACTATTTCTATTGGTTGGCAATATAAAACTATTTTACATTATCAGTATATATCAATTAAATTTTATTTTTAAAATTTCTAATATAATTTTTCCTCTTTGTATATCCCTAATTAGAACTCAGCTCCAAGATTTACATAAAAAGATCATGCGTTGATGAAATTAGAATTTCTTTTATTTAATTTAAAACAACAAAAATTAAGCACCAAAGAAATCACTGACTTTGATTGTTTCTGTTTCAGCTTTAATAAAATTGAAATATAGCTTTTTTATAAGTTCTTATTTTCAGTTATGAAAAATATTTAAATATTCTTTTAGTTTGTTTATAAAATTTATCTATTTATTTTAATATACATTTACTACTTTTTTTAATTTTTTAATTTTGTTTAAACATACTTGAAAGCCCACCTCAAAATATAAAGATGAATTATCTGTTCAACAAATTACACACCACCCATTTGTAAGAGTTACGTGTAGCTTCAAATTTTTTTTTTAAAAATTTTTTTATAAAAGAAAATGTTAAGATCTGGCGCAAACTGTTGTGGCTCAAGCTAATTATTCTTAAAACCTTGGGTATGATGATATGATTGTGATGTATCACACCTTAAAAGATATGAAAAATCCTCATCCTCTTAATCATTTTTTTTTATTTTTTCTGGTGAGGGAAAAATGTGAAAATAAATTATTTAAGAGCAGCAAAGGAGAAACACAGTAAATTTTGCAATCACAAATCCTAGTCAAAGCAGTGTTTTTATGTGGACTACGAAATATCGTTCGATATGTGAGCGGGATATTAACATGAATTTTGTAATGGTAGCGTCTAAGACGCGGACGGTTCACAACGATTCATGAACATTTCAATTATTGGTGTTAGATATGTCCAATTGAAGCTTGCTAGTTACTTCCACTCCTGTGTATGACACACCCAACTCCCTTGGGAGGATCCCTCCTAATACGCGGCAAATAAACTCGTTCAACGGATTGAATTGAGTATTCTTTTATTTTAGCCATGCAGGCAAATTATTTGGCCAACCAAAAGAGTGTCTGTTTTTTTCTTCTTTTTTTTTTTGTCTGTTAAAAAAAAAATGAAGGTGAAGAATTTTGATATAATTTAAAAATAGGATCCTGCGAGCCCTAAGGTTTCTTTGATTGGAATGAATGTTAATATTCCCCGCAGTGTCTTATAAAGGAGAGAAAAAAAAGGGTCCTAAGAAGAATCATGATGCACATCACAGGCCAAACGCTGGTTTTGACGTATTAAACTATTCTAATGGCGACAAACTGATTTTGCATCTGAATTTCATTACTTTTGAGCCTTTCTTTTTATTATTTTTGTGCTCAGCTTCAATAATGTGAGCCGTGAATTTCATTTCTCTCGGACTTGATTATATGAAAAATCAAGTTAAGAACTAGAGCTTTGGACCACATACCCCATTGTCAATGAGTTTCTCAAGCCCGGCCCATGCCATTTACATGTATCATGTGTGCATTTCCCTTTCTTTCATCCATTCATCATGGCCTTGTAATTCATTGGTACTTCCAGAACCTGTTTTGGGTCACTTGCCTGATTGCCTTATGATTCATGGTCTGGGCTCGGCCGCCTCGGCTAACATCCTTATGTAATGGGCTATTCACATATTCAGAGTTAAAAATCCATAACCATATCCCTTCTTGCTTTTTGGGTCAAGGATTTGGGTTAGACATATAAGATATAGTTATTTGGGCTCCTTGGGCCATGGGCTCTTCCTTTTCGAATTATTGAAAATAACTATTCTGACCAAAAGTAAAAATACCACAAGCCTATTGACCCAAAAAAAACAAAACCCCAAACGCCTGTAGACGGTGGCATATTTTGTTAAGAAATGTTATTTCAATATTAAAAACTACATGTTATAGACATATTAAAGAGAGAAAGACATAAGCTTTTGGTTTTTCTCTCTCAATATCAATCAAAGTTTGTGTCTTTTTCTCTCTAATATATCTATAGTATATCTAGTTTTCAATTTACAGATATCATTTCTCTATGTTGTTAGTTAAAGACTGCGTCTGTACACTCTACTACTGTACGCCAGTTATACAAATGAAGAATCAGAATTACCACCCACACCCTGAATTTCTAACCAATTTTGATATCATAATGGATAACTTGTGTGGAAAATGTAAAATTTGTCAATCTGCCTGTTTGAATTATGCTCTGTAATGTGATGGTGATATACGTGTGTATTTACTTTAAAATAAATCATAATATGTAATCTAATAATTAATATTTTTTTTCAATGCATGCGAATGTGTTGGTGTATAATAGTGAGCATGTTCAAGATTTCTATTGCACTATGGCTGCTCAAATACAGGATTAATTTTGAAGAAGATGAAGATTGGTATACCAGTCTCAAATTAGTCTTGGATCTCTTGTTATTTGGAACGCAGGGCGAGCTTCGAGAAACAAACGCCCTTGTAAAACTAACAACGTTGTATATTTGGTGCAAGGGATAAGAGAAATACTCAGTAAAGCAATTTGCAAATTCCACCAAAATTCCGTGTACAAGCGATAGAGTAGGCGATAGACAGATACGATCTGTAAAACTACTAATTTTTGCCCACAGTGCCTCATTTATAGGGATACCACATCATATTCCTCAGTAGAGTAGCAAAGCAAAGCAAGGAAATTACCAAATGCCGACCCAAACCTACGTGTCCAGCGCCTACATTGGACCAATTCCACCTTATAACATGCATGCGGTTAATTTAACATGCAAAAATGCAAACAAACGTACCTTATCAGAAAAGAGATAGAATTCAAAGAGAGAATTAATAATGGCTATGCAATAAGTGAATGGTGCAACTCAATTCTCGTGGCGCCAACCGTTTTTTGTCCCTCAAACAAATTTAGACTTCTATTTGTTGTAATCCTCACCTCTCATATTTTTCTCTCCCATATAACCCCTCCACAGTGCCTATTACCACCCCCCCTTCATCCCACCAAAATTTGTATCCCTCACCTTGCAAAAACCAAATAGCTAGAGGGATCTCACGAAAAATCTCGCACATCTCTCTCCTCTCCCACCTTCCATGCATTCGTGATCGATGATATAATTCAGGTGATGAAAGAGTAAACTGCCATCACCATGCTGTCCCAACAACAAACACGTCACTGATCATCACAATGCATGAGATGGCTCCACTGTTATCCTGAAGCCAGATAATAAATTAGCTAACACAACAATCATCGATCTGGGTCTCATATCAAAGAAATGGAGGTGCAGCGGATGAGGGAGTTGATGACATTGTGGTCTACGTTACAGATCAATCGCGTGGCACTTGTGGGTGGAAATCACACTGCAGCTAGATTTTGCACTCGCTAAGACCCCCCTTGTGCCTCTTCCCTAAACTCTCTCCCTATCTCACTCTCTTACAATTCTTTCAAATCTTCTTCTTCTTCTTCTTATTCTTCTACCTACACACGCATATCTCTCTTTCACACACACATCATTCATTCTGCAACCAAAATCTTCCTATATATACGTACATTGTATTTTCATCTTAATTAATTCCTTCTGTTAATTAACTAATTTGTTAATTAGTTTCATTGCCTCGACCGTCATATTATAAACACCTTGGTGCTAAATATGGCGGTCGATTTTATCGATGCTACTACGTTGAGAGCTAAACGCTATTACAATAAGAAAAGCATTAAGCACTTGCCTAGTGGCCCACTTGCCTTGTACTCAGAAGCACGTTACCTCATCATTAGGCTTCCCAGTTCCCAATTCATGAAGATCGTTTACCGCTTGTTGCTCTTGCTATTGGCATTGGCTTCGTTCCCCATGATCATAAGATCGTCCTTCATTGAAAAGATCTCTTCTTCTTATGCTCAACAAGCCTTGCACGAATCCATTGACCAGGTCAACTACGATTCGGTCAACATGGACCAGCTTCTCACGATTCTCTTCCGCGACCTGACCAACGAAGGGCTCATGAAACAGCAACAACACAAGGCGGTTTTCATGAACAACAACGAGCAACAAGGAGGGCCTCGCGTTGTTTCCGATTACAACATGGACCTCGTTCCTTTGAACGATTTGGGGAAGCAAAACGCGGTACTCGACAACACCGTGGACTTCGTTTTCACCATTGATTTCCCCACGGCTTCGGAATTCATCGAGAGGACACTGAAAGTTGATGGTGTTGTTACCGTCCTCCTCAACGACAACCCTTCCGCGGCGCTCTACAAGCCTTCCAACTACAAGATCGCCTACATGAGACGATTGGATCTTATTGCCGTTGCCATGAAGAAGGAAGAACTTGTTCCTGAGGTACCAAGCTTGGCTGCGCCGAGAAAGCTATGTGGCTACCCCTCGGAGGCAAAAAAGGCCGCACTGCAGAACCTCGAGGACGTTCTCTTGGAGCCGCCAAGAGCAGCATCAGGGAAATCGAGACAATACTTGAAGCGCACCAGGTAGTCTTAAATTTTTTAGATGTGTTATTAGAGTAAGAGAAATATTGAAATATTTGCAAAAATTCTTGACAGTTATTAGATGAAATAATTCTATCAGCTCAATTCGGACAAATATTTTTTCATTTATTAATAAATTGAGTGTGACATGTTTTATTGACTTCATTATGGAATTTCTACAGGTACCTTCCTGATTTGATGGGTGATTCCCTGGAGAGCTACCCTCGTAGGATTTTCATCGACGTGGGGTTGCCAGAAAAAGGAGGGAGAGGAACCGATTGGTTCCCCAAGAACTACCCAACGAGGAACAAGAACTTCGAGATATACAAGATAGAGACGGTGACGGAAGCACCCTCGGGGAAGGAGGTTCCGCAGATAGGGATGTCGGATTGGCTGAGGAAGAACGTGAAGGACGAGGAGTACGTGGTGATGAAGGCTGAGGCCGAGGTGGTGGAGGAGATGATGAGAAGCAGCTCCATTGGGCTTGTGGACGAGCTTTTCTTGGAGTGCAAGCCGCATGGAAAGGAAGGGAACAATGGGAATAGAAGCCGAAGGGCTTATTGGGAGTGCTTGGCACTGTATGGCAAGTTGAGGGATGAAGGTGTGGCCGTGCACCAGTGGTGGGGTTAGGAAGAAGAAACAACGGATCGTGTGGTGTGTGTTGAAGTTTATGTCTGAGAAAGAGTTTAGTGTTTGCTTGTGTAGGTATGTAATAAGAAGAAGGGCTTACAAAGAGTTGAGATTTCAGAGAGAGAGAGAGAGAGAGAGAGAGAGAGAGTACCGGTTTGGCCCTAGCCAAAAATAAAAAAAAAGAAGCAATAAGGAGTTTCTGGATTTTTCAGTTTGCGTCTTTAATTTCTATTGTGGGTTTGTGATTATGTGTTTTAACAGTTTGTTTCTTATGTGTTTGTTGTGAGGACATTTGGGAAAGTTGTTGATGGCAATTATTTCAGAGGGATCATGAAAGTAGTGACTAGTGAGTCCATAGCCATCAGGGTGCTACAAAGGAGGGAGGTATATGTATTCAATGAGGATTACGTCGGAGGGGTGAGTTATAAGAAAAATGTATGAAAAAAAAAATGGTTCATGCTTTCCTTTCTTTCATGATTTTTGTCACAATTTGGTATATAGAATGTACAGTTATATGCATTGATTGAAATGTACCGAAAAAAATATTCTTTGAAATCGGAAGCAAGGATTGAAGCTTCGAAGCTTGGAGCATACCATATATATGTATCAATTTTTTTTTCCTCCTTTTTTTAACCCAAAACAGGTGAAAGTTTGAAACGTTTTCGATAAATGCGTTGAAATACTGAAATATAACTCTTCCTAAGTAACGCAAAGAATGCGATCAAATATTCTCAAACACATTTGAAAATTGAAACCCGCTAAATCATCTAAATATCGGTCCAATTTAGTACTCTTGTTCAAATGAAAACATAAGTGAGATTAGAACATGAAAATATAAGAAAAACACGCAAATCTATTCCCAAATGCTGATATGCGCAATAGAGTTCAGGTTGGTTTTGTAAGATCAAATTAATTGGAAACTAGGCTTCTACTTTCCATTTTTTTATGCTTGGCCAATAAGTTATTTTTAAATTATCATTTTTGCTAAGTGCTTAGCCAATAATTTAGAGCACGATATCCATATCGCAGTCATCTCAACTGCTCAATCATATTGGTTAAATTGCGCAATCAGCTAGGCCCCAGAGACAAAGATAGGATTCCCTTCAACAGTGTAGTTGGTCTTATTGCATAAAATAAACAGCTATGTCTGAATTAAACACTTGTAAATATAAGCAACATTCCAAAAAACAAGGGTCATCATCAGAAATCACGAGTTGGGGGCAAGATATTCTGATTTGACCGCATCACGCTTGCTCTTAAAACTAATCACTTTAATCAAATACCATTACAATGACCGGTCCCCCTTTGAGGCAACCATCACAATAAAGAAACAAAATATATTTCACATTTAGTGATACTGGAATAGTATCTTCCAAAGCTACAAAAGGCAGGCTTATTCACCACGGCCACGCCCACTTTTTGAACACGACCAAACATCCAAAAAAACCGAAAAAAAAGAGATGCACCTCTAATTAACAGAGACAAAATATCACAAGAAAGGGGACGAAAAAAGGACCTAGTTACAAAGCTCACGCGCTATGCCAACCTTATTATTAACGGTATCAAACAAAATCCTAAGGTTCTGTTGCTGCAAGTTGGCAATGACGTTCAGCACCGAGTTCACATTATTGGGCGCCGCCGCCATTGCAAGGCAAGCCAGCGACCCTGCGCTGCTATGGATCAAGCTGCTCTCCAATGGCAGCTTCAGGTCCAACCCCGTGAAGTGCATCGTAACCGTAGGCGCCAGCGTCTCGTACGTCTTTACGAAACACGTGTCAAAAGCTCCCAGGCTCGAGAACGGGCCCGTCACCTGCTTCCTGAACTCATCCCTCACTGCATTGTACACGGGCTCCACGAACCGGGTTATCACCGTGCCCGAATCAATAATGGTTCCGGATCCGGTGTTCGGGTCAAATGCGAGATACTCGGTGGGCACAGGAACGAGAACGCGGCCCACGCTAATGCCCGTGAGGTTCACGTAGTAGAGAGAAGGCCGGTGCGGGTTGCGGAGAAGAGGGGTTGTACGGATGCTCTTGGGCTGGCCCACGGGCCCGAGTTTGAGTGACCCGGAGAAGTAGTACGATTTGAAGCTGGGAAGGCAGTAGGAGAACACTCCGGAGTAGAGCGTACCGGATTGTGAAAGCAACGACAGAGGCCCTCGGCCCAGGCCCAGCAGCCCTTGGGCTGGAATGGACCCGCCGGAGATTGCGTTGACGCAGCCGAAGCAGTAGCTGGGGATGACGTCAGTGGCTAATCTCAGCGAGTCTTGGACGAGCGTTGCGGAGAACGAGGAACCCGCGTAGGATTGGTTGAATGAGCACGCGCCGGCACCCGTGGCCGGGCATTGCAGCCCACGGACCTGACCGCACTGCGGGGCGGAGCAGTCCAGTGGGCCGTAACTTGTGGAGGCTTTGGGGGAAAATGTGGTGGCGGCGCAGCCCGCGCAGCCCGAGCACGGGACGAAGGCCTCATCGGTGCTGGTGTCCAGGACCATGAACATGAATTGGCCCGGGGTTCCGAGTTTGACACGGACCACGTAGTTGCCTATGTTGAAGGCCTGGCCAGACGCGATTGGGGCCGAGGCTACGGACTTTTGGCCCACTAGGGTGGACAAGTACTTGACACGGGCCGGGTCTTTGGAGGCCATGTTTATGACCGTGTTGGCCCACGAGTCTGCCTTGGGTGGGTTGAAGGGTGAGCATTTGCCGTATATGGGAATCACGGTGAGGTCCGAGCCATCGGGCTTAGCGGCACAAGGGTCAAGGGCAATGCTACTTGTGATGTAAATTACACAGAAGAGTAATAAGGTGGTGGCGAACTTAAAGTCCATGGTTGAAACCGGGCGGTGACTCGGCCCGAGTCGGGTTGACTCGGTTATAAGTGTGTGGATGGGGATAGAAGGAAGAAGGCTAGTGTGCATGCATGGCGGGATGAGGGGGCCTTTAATATATGCAAGAGCGAAGGCAAGATGTGGTTGTTAATTAATTTACGTAAATATCCTTGGAGTTGGAATTATTGCGGCGTTTTATATTATAGGAATTCCTGAAAAAGTGAAAAGGTTATTAGGGTACGATCATGCAGCCTGAGCTGGCTTCTACGTGGACCAATTGAGACTTTTAAGGTGAGGCAAAGGAAGAGAGAACTCGAGATACAGCTTGCGAAGAGTGTACCCAACGTGCATGGAAGAGTGTGCATTGCATGCAAGTGAAAAACGAAAGGGCGTTTGATCATTGTGATTGGTGTATTGGAAAGAGACAGTAACTTGGGGTTCAGGCAATTTTTGGACTTCATTACAGTGATGCCCTTTAAGTGTTACAGACTGTCGATGTCGATGTTCCGTGGAGTCAGGTCTATTAAGCTTAACTGTTAGTGTGTGTGGGGGTGCCGTTGTTGAAATTATTGGACCCTTGTTTGATGGCATTTGTGATGTGAATGGATAGATAGGAATCCTAGAGTTAGAAAGAAAACGCTCGTGATCAATTTTGTTGTTTATGGGGAGATATTTGCGGGGATTTTTGTTATTAAAATGACAGCGCTAGATATTTTGTCCGTACATGGATCTTGCACGAGATGCGGTCGGTCACGGGCATTCGAAGACTTTTTTGCTTAAAACTCATGCATGCATGGGCCCCCCATTTTCCACTTCTTCGTGACTAGCTGTTGATCAACATGCGGATCAGTAAACAAATGTATTTAGTAAAAGATAGTGTTGGCTCATCATAGAATAATATGAATATTGAATATTTATTTAAAATTAAATTATTAATCTAAAATTATTTATAAATTTAATAATAAAAAATAATAGAATAAATTTAATATGTTAATACATAATATTAAAATATTATAATCCATTAAATTGGTATCAGGTAATCTATTATTAATATTCAACTCAAAACTCGAAACTCGATATCTGTATATTTTTGACAATGTGAGACTCAATTCGGAATTTAGAACCCGATGTCTATACATTGATATTTGTTAGTGTAAGACCTAATTTTGAACTCGAAATTCGATATCCATGAAACTCCAAACTCAAAACTCAGTATCAATTAAATAATTAAAATAAAATAACTACTTATAACAAATAAAAAGAAAATAAATATTTAATATTCATATTTAAAGGTGAACATCATATAATTTATCTAGAATTCATTAACCTCACTGCCACAAATAATTATTCTTATTGTTTGGAAAGTTAAAAGAGTTCAAGTTGTCAATATCTTTAGCTCTAATTCGTCTTCTTTCTATCCCTTACGTACATTGTGATCAGGAAATTGCTCACTGGTATGAATTGATCCAGTACAATGCATGTGCAGTTGGGTTTTATCTTTAAGCGCATCGTGATCTCCATTGGATTGATAAACCAATAAAAATTGATGCACACCGTTTTATTGTGATTTCGTACTAAAGATTTCGTCCCATATAGGATCACTTTTGTGATTAAAGTGCAGCTTTAAAAAATAAAAATGTTTTCTTCTATTGCCCTTTTAACGTCCTATTTTCATGTCTCCGTTAAAAAAAAAAAGAAAAAAAGTTACACGAAGTGAGAAATACATGTAGGGTAACAGCTTATTCTAAATATCATTATCCTGAAAAAGTTATTTCTAAAATTTTTCATTATAAACTATTTTCAATAAATTAATTCAAACACACGCTTAAAATTACATAAGACAGGCGGGCTTATAAATAGCTACGAAGTAGGAATCCAAGGAAGACTATTATTGTTTCTTTCCATTAAAATTAAAGCAAGAGGGAGAACCACGTAAAGCCAACAGAGACTTGAACATTTTATTTGGCGCTAATTATTCTTAAGCGAGCCCCACAAGAGGGCCACTCCAGAAATTCACGAGCCAGTTTGCACGGCATACTTTAGTACGTCTTATCAAATACTGATGATCAGTGAATGTATATGGCGTCTCAAGCTGATTCCACTGGGCACTGGCAACTTGGTACATGAAGGACATCCTCGTGAGGAGACGATAAGAGCAGTCCAATTCCTCCGAAGTTTCAAGCATCTTTTTCCCTTTGGTATGTGGAGCTTATAATGCATGAAAATTCCAATCATTTATATCGATCTTTACTTTCAAATATATATAAGTGGATTACAAAAGGAAAAGCATCAGAATAAGTAACTCAAGCCAAAGCATCAGCCAAACTGTAGGTGTTAATCTAAACTACCATGTGTGACAAATGACTGGAGGCTTCCTCGACCCTCTCTATATCTGCTAGTTTTATTTTATTTTATTTTATTTAAATATCTCGTAGTTTTATTATATATATTGTCGCTATCAACGTAACTAGGGAAGTAAAAGACAACTTTGTCATTAAGAAACACGTGAATCTATTCCTTAAGAACCGTCAAAACTCCCTTTATCTCAGAAAGCAACCTATATTTAAAACAAACCAAGCACTTAGAGAGAATCCAATGTAATTGCCTAAAGTAATTAACTTGAATGAGAAAAAAAATTGTAAATAACGAAAGAAAAGGCTTCTACAGTGATGTGAACAGAAAATGGTACAGTTGCATGAACATTGGCTATTTTTCATTTGATTATCGAAAATTCCTGCACCAACATGTACAAATTCCTATTGATTTTCCAAGTCACATTTCTGCACCCCGAATTCCAGTCCTGTTTGGGCTAGCTGTACGTGCTTTTAAGTTTTAATTCGCGTAATATTTCCATCCATGTCATCATCTTTCAATTAATTAGGCTATCAATGAAAATATATGTTGACAATAATAATAAAAAAAAAGTATGCTGATGTTCAATGATGCAAAGATCTAAACAGCTAGTCATCGGACAATGCATCATAAGAAATGCTAAAAACAAACATGTCAAGTCAAATATAAGATTTCTGTCCCTGCCGACACATTCATAAAGTTATACATGTCAGCTCTTGTACCAAAATGAACTATGTATGATTTCTCTCGTATCCGAAAAAGTCTAAGGGGATAAGCACAGAAAGTGCCAATGGATTTATCAAAACTCATCAAGTCGTAGCAGAAGTACATATATATATATAAGGCGTGCCATAGCATAACATTATATGCTATTAGATTGAACTTAAATATATGTATTTCAAAAGCTGAGAATATTTTTACTCACAAAATACATGAGCATTTAATTTAACTGTTTACCCCTACATATCGACAGTGTCCTTTCCTTTGAACATAATGACTGGGACCTAAGTCATGACAGGGTGCAGTATGATTGGTAGCACTCCTTCTGTTAACCAAAAACTCTTATATGCATGCGTGGCATGTCCAGAAAGCGTACCTTTGCAGATAACGCTGTATTTCTTCTTTCTTAATGGATGCTTATTATATCAAACAAATTCATATATAAAATATTATTCAAAATTCAATTTATACCACTTGAATGTGATCTTTGCAATATATTCTTTTTTTTTGTCATCAACAATAAATTCATTTTTAGATTTTTTTTTTTTTGTCGTGGAAATTTTTAAATATTCTTTTTTTTTTGTCAGAATTTTTTAATATTCTTTTTTTTTTGGGGTCGGAAAAAGTTTTAAATATTCTTGTTTTAGACTTTTAGTTCAACAATTTTTGGGCCTGATGCGAGGATCTTATTGTGTAAACCATGTTCATGTAGTCTAATACTTGAATGTATGCTTTACCCATTGTAGAGCAGATATTTTTGACATGAAAACAGGGCCGAGGCCCAAAGCTAAGGAAACAGGTATTGTCGCCTGAATAAATTTAGCCCGTTGTCCAAATAAAAAACTAAAATAAATTAAAATAAAATAAGATTAGCCCTGAAAATCAGATATTTGCTAAATAATTGGGAATAAATCCTCTTAATTGAAAATTTCATATAATAAGCTCATGTGTTAATTTTTATCATAACATATAAAAAAAATAAATATCATAATATATGCTAATGAAAATATATTTTATCATATAAAAATTAATACAAATATTATAATTTTATTGTAGTCAAATACAACATTTTTTCAAATAAAAAAAAGACGATTAATAAAAGGTTTATCTGCAATCTAATTTCTATGTCTGCAATATTCATGCAAGGTTAAATATATAATATTCTTTTTTTCTAGATTCTAATTTTTTAATGTAATAAATGTAAATCTAAATTTTATTTCACTTATTGTTTTATCTCATAAAATTATTTTCTCTCATAACTCTTGTTTTATTGATAAATATCGAATATTGGTGATTTCTACGGTACCATTTCTAAATTAGAGGGTTTGAAACACTTCTTATTTGGATCAATATAATTTCAATGTGTCAAATTTTTGTATACTTAGATAGTAACTTGTAAGTACTTTTAAATTTATATTTAGACCCACTTAATATTTTATTTTACAAATAACTCTAGGGTTTATTCACAAAATTAAAAATTTATTATTCTCAAACATCAAATCAAATTATCTATCCTAATTTTCAAACAGCACAAAAAACTTTATACCCAAATCTATAACAACAATAAAAAAATCACAACACTAATCTCCTAACAATATTTTTTATTTCCCTTGGGTCATGGTGGTGCAAATCCATGCTTTGTTATTGTAACCACTTACAATTTGGTGATTTTAAATTGAATTTAGAGGTATCCCTTGTCGTATCCCTGAAAAATTAAGAAAGAAGTTATACATTTTTCTTATTATATAAAGAAAGAAGTCACGGTTTATTATTGTAACCACTGTGGTTACAAATTCGCTATCTTAAAAATTGACGAACAAAGTACCCCTGCCCTTGAAAAAACATCCTCTTGTGTAATAGAGCAATTGATGCTAGAGATTGAATCAATTATCTAGTTGAATTAGTTATCTTTTTGAAGGGATTGGTGTTCTTTATTTTTTTAGGGTTCTCACAGATTTTAGGTAAAGTTGCTTTAAATGTTTAGAAATTAGAATAGATAATTTGATTTGATGTTTGGGATTAATAAATTTTTAATTTGTGTATAGGCCTTCGATAAAATAATAAGAAAAAATATTAAACGAGTTTAAATATAAATTCTAAAACAATGATATATCACTATCTAAATGGACAAAAAAATAACACAAGGTGAAATTGTATTAGTTCAAATAGGATAGGTTTCAAACCTTTTAATTCAGGAAGCGTATCATATAAATCACCTTGAATATTTTGTGTCTTTCTATAATATTTACTCTTAATTTTCATTTTTAATGTACTAGTAATATTAAAAAAATTAAATAAATAAAGAGTTAATTGCTACTTTGGTCCTTGAAATTGTAAGTATGCTTCACTTTAATCCCTGAAATTTGAAAATCAACTATTTAGTTCCCAAAGTTATATTCTGTTAGTTACTTTAATCCCTGTTTAGTCAACCATTAGTTAACTATTACGGTTTTATTTATGTGTCACGTTAAATGACACGTCAACATATCATGTAGCGTGACATCTGACGTGGCATGCCATGTGGTAAGAACTCTAACATATCATGCCACATGACATGCTGACATGATATCAATTTTAAATTGATTCAAATAAATCTCTGAAATTTCTAAAATGTGTAAAAAAAAGTTCAAAACTCCAAAATTTCTCTCCTCCTACTTTACAAACTCTAAATCTTTAATTTTCCTTAAATCCACTAATTTCTCTCCTATTTCACACCCTACCCAGATTAGATCCTCCCCACATAGAATAATACAAAGAGAATATATAGAAATGAAATAATGAAATACAACAAATAATTTTAATTTAATTCATCCTAGTTCAAAATCCAAGAATATTTCTAGACTTAACTAGTACTTATAGGCGTACTTATAAATAAACTATCATTAAAGAAATCTAAAAGTCAAACTTAATCGAAAGACCAACGAGGTGAATTAACTTGTATATATGTTAAGACAGTTTTATTTTTAATAAATGGAACTTGCTCATCTTTATTTATGCACTAGCTATAGTTTCGAAAGTTAGGTTGTACACAAACGATAATTCACAATCTCTCAGTAGCCAATAGAATGATTTTAATTAAAAATCTCTTAATAGCCAATAAAATAGTTTCTATTAATTACAATAATCATTGCTGTAATGATGTTACCCTTTTATGATGTTTTTCTAGCGTAGCAAATGGTTACCTGGGTATTGAGATAAACAAATTTGTCTTTTATAATGAATTAGGTTTCATACTCACAAGAAACTCAAATAGAAAGATAGGACGTTGATGCCTTTTGAAATCAATCGAATTTAAAGTAGAAGCATGAACTTGGACAAGTACTTGATTGTGTTGAAGGGTAAAAATTGATAAGTTCCCTAGGTTAAAGATTTCCTTAGAACCGTACACCTTGAATAATCAAACCTTTTGAATTTTTATATTAAAATTTAAAAATTTTCTTTTAAAATATTTTCAGACAATTAGACCTAACAAATACTATATGAAGTTGAAGAGTGAGCCAAATAGATGTAAAGACCACTAATATCGAGATGTTATGAATTATTGCTTATATGCAGCCAAACTTTCAAAACTATAGTTAGTGTATAAATAAAGATAAGTAAGTTTCATTTATTAGGAATGAAACTGTTTTAACAAATATACGGGATTAGTTTACCTAGTTGGTATTTTGATTAAGTTTAATTTTTAGATTTCTTTGATGATAGGTTATTCATAAGTACATCTATAAATATTCGTTAAGTCTACAGGTATTCCTGAATCTTGAATTAGGATAAGCTATATTAAAATTATTTATTGTATTTTATTTTTATATATTCTTTTCCTATTATTCTATGTGAGGAGGATCCACTTTAGATAAGGTGCGAAAATGAGAAAGAAATTAATAGATTTAAGGAAGATTAAAGATTTAAAATTTATGAAAGAGAAGAGGAGAAATTTTGAACATTTTGAACATTTTTAACAAATTTTAAAAAATTGTAGGGATTTTGTTGACATATTTTAGAAATTTCGGAGATTAATTTGAACTAACTTAAAATCGATACCATATGACACACCATATGATATGTTGACATATCAAAATAGTAATAATTGACTAGTTAGAAACTAAAGTGACTAACAAAATACAATTTCGAAGACTAAAGAAAATTTTCAAATTTTAGAGAATATAATAAAGTATATTTACAATTTTAGAGATTAAAGGAATACTTAACTCTATAAATAAATAAACGGTCAAACGTTGCAACTATAGGTTGTTGAAATCAATATTATTAGGTTTCATGATTTCGTGTTATCACGTTGGAAAGTAGAGCAGACTAATTAAATTCCACTATACGAGCTGGAAATGAAAGCATGTGTGGGTGGCACAGTCGGTGGTCTTACCGTCGTTTGAAACGTCATCAACTGCAAAAAAGAAAAAAAAATAAAGAGACACAGACTCCGGAGCTACATTGACTTTGACATTTAGACTTTAGTTGCTTTAACTTTTTATAACACCGAATTTCGACCATCTGGACATTTAGTTAATTAAGAGCGATCTAATAGACTTGCAAAAACAACAGAAGATAAACCTCATGGGCTGGGTTGGGTAACCCAGAAACAACGAATTATTTTTTTTGAGAATGTTCTAACCTAATAGCCTACCAAACCTTGAACATAATGGCCCTTTTCCTGTTGATGGAATGTTTGTAATCTTGTGTGATTCTAGCAACTTGCAATCTAAAGCTACCAATTCAGCTGGGGCATTAACTGCCCTTGCCCCTTTTAGAAGTTTATTATATACACATTAACATTATCAAATGCTCCTATTATTTTTTTTTTTGGCATCCTCCCCATTTATCAAATAAGGCCTACTTTTGCTAAAAACTTGAATCGTTTTTGCCTAACTAGGTAATTGATTACCAATTTTCCTGTCAGGTTCCCGCGTCTTGAAATCTATTCAGTTAGAAAGGCAGACAGGCATGATGACGCCATAATAATATGCATTTGGCATTAAAAAGTATATTAAAATAAATTAAAGTGAATGAATGCAGATAAAATGAATAAGTAATGATTTATTTATTACTGATCTTATCAAATATTGATAAATATATTAATTACTTATTACTTATTCTATATAAAACTCGCTTTAAATAGGTCGTTTCATTAGCATATTCAAAAATGAAAGCCTTGCTTCATTATGATCAATGGTTGATATATGGAAACCTCTAACATCATGATGTGTAGAATTTTGTTTTTTCAGATTTGTACTTAATTAAGTTGTTGCCGACTTACTGTACATTAAGCGACTTTTATTTTCAGCTATTGGTTCGACCTAGGAATTGTATTTCACGTTAGACAAACTTTGTCTTTGATTTTTCTTGAGCCCTAATGCATTGCCTTCAACTCGAATGCTCAATGACGGCATTTATGTCCTTTTCAAACCTGTAAAGTAGTACGAACTAAAAGTCCAAAAATGAGCACAAAAAGTATTTGTAATATCAGTGCTTTCCAATAATATGCCATTTTAAATACCACACTAGGCAACCGACATAGGGTCCGTTTGGATTGCGGTTTGCAGCGGCCAGAAGGCCTTTTAGGAGAAGAAAAATGATTTTGTGCAGTAAATGGTAGTGTTTGTTGTAACTTAACTGGCCACAAAAAGCGCACTTGGAAGAAATATCTTTTAGTTCTTTCGTTTTAGAAAAAGCGCAAAAGTAATCTTACTATTACTCTCACATCAACAACCAAAAGTAATTTTACTTTATCCTATCCAAACAAAACTTATTCTCCTAAACTTACTTTTGACATACTCAAACCAAACAAAAATCAATCTTTTAAAAATAATTCCTCTAAAAGGCCTTCTTTTAAAAGATTTTTTCCCAAAAGTTACACCAAACGGACCCATAATTGTCAGCCTACGTGGTTTTACATTTCTGAAAAATGAAAAAAAAAATCATCTTTTTAATACATTTTTAGTAAAATAGATTTTTTAATTCCTTAAGTTAATTTTTATTTAAGTTTTCTAATTAATTTTTGTTTGTTTTAATCTCCTAACTAATTTTTAATTCATTTTGATACTTTAACTTTTCATTGTTAATTAATTTTTTATTTATTTTGATCATCTAATGGTAAAAAATTAAAGAATCAAAACAAACAAAAAATTAGTTAAAAACATAAAATAAAATATGAAAATAATTGAGGGACCAAAAGGTCTATTATACATATATTTTTGAACTGTATCTTTTTAATATGTTTTGATAGAAAATGCATTTTTTTTTCTCACGTAAATCTCCAAACTATAAATTAACCAAACGGCCCTCATTCTTCTTCCCCCAGCTACAGTAATAGACACTTTATTTCATCCTAGACAAATTTCACCCATCGTTGTTGGGCGGTAATACGTCACTCATTTTATATGAAGAACAACCGTAAGTCACCATCCCTCCTTTTTTCGTCAAATGGTAAGTCACCATCCCTATAATCATTAATTCCATTTATACATTAGAAATTTTCATATAGATAAATCATACGCATAAAGTCAGGGGTCCTTTCCTTATAATTAAAAGCCAAAATTAACTATGTGGCTCGTACCTACCCCACACCTAAGCAGACAATTACTTGTAAAATGGTCAATTCCACAGAATCTCCCACACCAAAAGAAACAACGAAATAAGGCAAGCCATATTATTCATCATCATGATGATCATCAGCAGGCTCCACCAAATCAATGGGTCCACAACCCAGGCCCCACCTCCACCGTCCGATCCCCCGAATCGCAAACCATGAGAATCTATCCGTATAGGAGACGCTCCTCCCGAGGCCCCGCTTTCACGTGCGCTGCCAGGCACAACCTTCCAACTCACACACTGCTCACCATAACTCCCACAGCCAACCGAACCGGAATAAAAAACTCACCCCCGAACCGGTCCATTATTTTTTTATTACACAGATCCGAATATTTGATCACCGAAGAATTCACGCTTTCCAATGTTCGGAACAAAATTCCTTTCCCTCGACGATCAATTTCCCGTTGTGTAACCATCAATATTTAATTCTACCCTTCTTTATTTATTTATTTTATTTTTTCACATTTACCGCGTTTTTTTTTTCTCTCTCTCATGAGTCATGAGAAAATTTTCCCATCCGAGCCAAACGGAACAAAACGATTCGCTTCGCCCAGTCCGCGAATCTAACCACGAGAAAATTCTGCACTAGTCTGCTCTGGTCCATCGTTTTCAATTCTCAGTAACTCACCTGACTTTACTTACGAACACGAACGACGCACACTTCTTTTCCTCTAACTTACGGATTCGGCTCTCAGCCTCGTTAATCTCACCGTCACGCGCTGCCGCATAAATCGTCACCGTCCGATCACCGAAAGGTAGCTAGCTGGTTGGGCTAAGTTGATCGCACGGTTACATTGGAAGTTGCTCTCCTTCGCTGAATCAGTGAATCCAATCTATGAGTGGTGGTGGTAGGAGGAGCATAGGGTGTGTCGCCTCCGCTGGATGTGCATCGGGTGCAGGATAAATGCGCTACGCCGGGGATCTAGGGTTCTCGAGCCTGGTCCTTCTGGTGGTGGTTTGTGTCGTTTTGCCGGCGATCGGCTTTTATATTCGCCGTAAATGGCGGATTGCGGTGGCTAGGAAGGAGGAGATCAAGAGGCTCCTGATTTTGGCGGCGGAGGAGACCGCCAGGGCCGAGAGAGAGGCGTCGTATGCGTACGGCGGTGCGGCCGTTCCCGCCGCGAAGAGCAATCAGTGCGCCGTGTGCTATGTTCCCGCCACCTCGCGCTGCGCTCAGTGCAAATCGGTTCGCTACTGGTGTGTTCACCTTTCATTTTCTTCCTCTTGTTTTTCCCTTTTTTTTTTTGGTTCAGCTGCTCGAAATAATTTATTCATTAAGTTGATTCGTGTTTTTTTTTTTTTTTTTTTTAATTTACATCGAATTGTGATCGAAGATGGTTGTTTTTGTTCCCTATATAGAATCCTTTTGGAAGAGAAGAGGTTTCTATATAATTTTTCTTTACAAGTTTGGAGAAATATGGTTTTATATCTGGCTTTTTGCATTAAAGTTCCTCTTATATAATGACTTTGATTTTGTGGTTTTCCGCAATATGTTGAATGATTTAGCTGGCTGTGACATTCTGTATTAGTGGGTTTCCAATTCATTGTTTTTCCTTTGCATATTTCTATCTGTGCACTTTCATCATGTAAATAATATGTTCGTGTTACATCCATTTGGCTTCGTGTCTTTCAGTTCGTTTGAGTGCCAAACTGTTCATTGGCGTCAAGGTCACAAATTAGAATGCCGTCCTCGCAGCATCACTCACCAGAGTGATGATGTAGTTAGTGATCTTGGCAAGAAGGTAGCAGAGCAAGACCTCTCTGAAATCCCTGCCGAGGAGTCTGAAAGTGAAGGCACACTGTGTAAAAATTCCACTGAAAGCCCCCCAATTTCAGATACCAGCGTTTCTCCTAAAGTTATATATGGAAAGAATGATAATTTAAGAGTTGAGTCCCTTGCAGAGGGAATTATAACAGATTCTAATTCTGAATTATCTAGTAACTCATTTTCTGGATTCTCAGCTTCCCCGAGTGCTAGTGAATCATCTGATGAATCCTCTGTCTGTGAGAGTGTCATCTCAAATGAGCATGATCGATCCGAGGGACATATTTTTGTTGATTCCACCCTTGACATTCCTGATAGCACTTCAAGTGATAATAGCATGGGTGTAGCTATGTCTTCGTCACCCAAGTTTGCTAGTTTGGTTGATTCGGTTGATGGTTTTTCTACAATGCATAAATTAAATCAAAGTAGAGCTGGTTTTGGTAAAGAAGAGAGTAAACTTGCATCTAATGTTACTTCAGGTTCAAGTACTTGGAAGGGGGCAACAATTGAGCTTTCTAGAGTGGATTCTGGGTTCTGGGATAAAACTCTTGATTCAACTGGGATTAAAGATGATGCTAATGATGACCCTCATCATTCTAATGAACTCACTGCCAATAAGAAATCTGATTCTGGCTCCTCATTTCACTTTTCATTTAGTACCATGCCTCCTTTGCATGTACTAGATATTGAGGCAAAGGATTCTGTATCTGGTGATGCTTCTCCAAACTCTGTTGGGAACAATGTGCCTTGTCCAGGATCAGCATCATTAGAGAATCACAGAATGAATTCTTCAAAGGCTAAGAATCTTTCATTCATGAACAGCAAAGATTCAAATGTTACAAGCTATGGTACTGCCCCTGGTTCTGAATCTGATCAATTGGATTCTAAAGACAGCTCTAGGCCACCTTTATCTTGTTTCTCCCCACCTTCCTCCAGTCTTAGCAAAGATTCAGGTTGTGCGGATGGTTTGAGCATCCATAACTTGCAATCAGCTGTTTCTATGGCTTCAAATCATGTTGTTGGCAACCATGGCAGCACTTTGAAGTCTGCTGAAATTAGATGTCTGACACGTGAACTTGCTGATTCTAATTTAGCTTCGAGAACTGTAAGGTATTCAAATTCCAGTACAAAATGTGTAAATAATGGTATTCAATCTGCTGCTGATGCTTCCTCTCAGGGTGTTAGCTGTTCTGCTAATCCTAAGAGTGGCTTGAAAACATCTGTTTTAAAAGTTGTTGAGCAGTTTAGAGGATCAAATTTGTCAAAACGGTTTCCACTAGCCATTGGGAGTGATACTGCTGGAAGATACAGTGACAAGGTTCTTCTTGAACAAATCTTTTTGCGTTCTTTTGTGCCTTGAGGCACTTTTATCTTACATTTGTAGTTGCTGCAGGGTCTTTTTCCTTATGAATTGTTTGTCAAGATTTATAACTCGAACAAGGCAGAGTTGCGCCCATTTGGTCTTATAAATTGTGGAAACAGGTAATTTGAAATGATTTGTTTGTGAGAAACATTCCAGAGGATAATTGGTTCACACTTGTCTGTTGGTTTTAAGTATGTTTAGTATATAATTGAGCAGTGTATTACTGTATAATTGGTTAACGCTTGTCCATAAGGATCATATATATTTTGCCATACTATTTAATGATCAATGTGAATGTTTAGGTTTTTGAATTTTCCTAGAATCAATTTGCTCTTCTACTGTGTAAATTTTTTTTTTAATCTTTTCAATTTATTTATTTATTCATTTTGCAGCTGTTATGCTAATGCTGTACTTCAGTGCTTAGCATTTACACCACCCCTGACTGCTTATTTTCTTCAAGGACTACATGCTAAAGCATGTATGTATGCAATCAGAGTTTTCATCTTGGAATCATCACATGCCACATTTCTTGAACATTGTCTGCTGTAACTGTTTCCTCGGGTAAAATATCTCCTATGTTAATTTCAGGTGCAAATAAAAAATGTTGTTTCACCTGTGAGTTTGAAAGCTTGATTTTGAAGTCAAAGGACACTAAATCGCCACTCTCTCCTACGGGCATACTCTCTCAACTACGGAGTACTGGGAGTCAACTTGGTAATGGCAGAGAAGAAGATGCACATGAGTTTCTAAGGTATTTTTTTGCACCTTTTAATCTGTGTAACATAGCATAATTATTGTTCTTAATTCATTTCAAGTTAATTAATCATATGGCATACTTGACAGGCATGCTATTGACACAATGCAATCCGTTTGCCTTATGGATGCCGGGGTTAATGCGTCAGGCTCATTGGAAGAGGACACTACTTTAATGGGTCAAACATTTGGAGGCTACCTTAGATCAAAGGTAATTTTATATTTATATTTTATATTTTATATTTATATATGGAAAAGTAATAAACTATGGTAATTTTATATTTATATATGGAAAAGTAATAAACTATCCATTGTCCCCCCCCCTTCCTCTCTGGTATAGGTGCAATAGAGTGTTGGCATGTTTTTGAAATAGATAATGCTATTATTCCTGTCATCGCAACGTCCATTGATTGGAAGTAACATGGACAATAAACATACACATCGTATTTGGCAGATAAAATGCATGAAATGTGGGGGGAAGTCTGAGCGTCAGGAAAGGATGATGGATCTGCCTGTTGAGATAGAAGGGGAGATAGCAACCCTGGAGGAAGCTCTACGACGGTTTACAAGTACTGAGACTTTGGATGGAGAAAACAAGTACCGCTGTGTCAGGTTGGTTGATCTTTGAGGGGCTTCTTGAAAGTTTTCATGTTATCATATAAAAATAACTTGGATTTCTGTAGGAAAATATGGAGACTAGTACCTTAAAACAGAGGTAGACCTTTGTGATCCCTCAGAAAAGGAAACAAGGCCAGAAAATGTTCAAAAAAAAAAGGGGTGATTCCCCAGAGTCTCTGCAGATATGGAAGCTCCAGCTAGGCCTTCTCCCGTTCTTCCAAAACCCTTCCTGAATCCTCACAATTTGTCAATGCTCTACAATCCTCTCCCTTTGATGTTTTATTCCTTCTCTCCTTACTTTCTGTGTGATATCACATTCTTTCTGTTCTCCACTTGGAGTATGCCACCTGGCTTTTTTTAATTACTTCTCTTCTCTAACTGATTCTTCTTTTGGCCTTTTTTCTGATGTTAGTAATGTTCCCCTCATTTCTCCTTTCATGCTTTTGGAGCCCAGCTTTTTCCTTCTAACATATACTCGGGCTAAGGATCTATCATCATATCTTACTATTGCTTTCATTGTTATGATTAAATGATTATTACTTCAAAAAAATTTTATCCAAAAGAAAAATTACTTCAAAAAGTACGCAAGTTGGGTGAGATATTTGTCAGTTGTCACTCTATATTGGCTTTCATTTTCCAGGCTAGATAAAGGTCAATTAGGAGTCAAATTTTATATTTTTAACAGATCAGGAGTGAGAAACTAGGAATGGGAGGTTTATATAGGAAATGATGGCAGTAATGGTATTTTGCTGCAATTCTTATGGACGTTAATGAAATATGAGGATATTATTAAAATGACTCTTATATTGCAATATAAAGGAATCGGATAAGGCATTTCCCAATGGTTTTTGCATGTCTTTCCTTCATTGAGCCTACATGACTGCTTTGCCTTTAGCACTGTTTAAGTGCTTTTAGTGAGCTCCAGTTGAATTGGAAGTTGAAACTTAATGCCTATGATTTTGATTATATCTTGTCTTTTCCTGGTTCATTGTTTAATGAGTTGTTCTCTTTCATTTCATTTTCCCTTGGCTGTACACAAAAGTATCATGTAATGCTAGTGCCACAAGTCTACACCCACAAAAATTGGAACTTTGTTTTTGTGCCATCTGCTAGACAATCTGTCAGATCAATGGTACAAAGTTGAGTTTTATTGTGGCCATGGAGTTGTAACACTAATTTTTCACAAAAATTTTGGGTTCTAACGACCAAAAAGAACAATTAATGTGTTTTCTTGTTTCTCCTCCCATTTTGTTTTTCTTTCATTTTGGTATGTGTTTTTAACTTTGGCGTATTATTTGGATTGTGGAGCACTAAGACTTAGGAATATTATTTGGCATACTAATAACAAGCGTGAATGTTTGTATCATTCAAAGTGCATGTACTCAAAATAATTTTCCTTATTATTAATCAACTGTCTCCATTTTAAGATGTAAATCTTATGAGAAGGCCAAGAAGAAGCTGACAGTTTCGGAGGCACCTAATGTTCTTACAATTGCACTAAAGAGATTTCAGGTATTTTATGTGTTAAATTAAAAGACAATATGTTATTACATACATTTTGTGCAGTCTGTATGCACAGTTTACATTATATTTGTTACATTTGTGTTGCAGTCAGGAAAATTTGGGAAGCTCAACAAGCCTATTCAATTTCCTGAAATACTTGACTTGGCTCCATTCATGACTGGGACTAGTGATAAATCGCCTATATACAGATTGTATGGGGTAGTTGTTCACTTGGATATCATGAATGCTGCCTTTTCAGGTCATTATGTGTGCTATGTGAAGAATGTCCAAAACAAGTGGTTCAAGGTAGATGACAGTGTGGTAAGTCCCTTCCATTTGTTCGCATATCTTCGGAGCATATCTCTTTTTGGTTCTTAAATGTACTTTACTAGATACTAGATAGATACCCCCCCCTTCTCTTTTCTTTTTCTAATTAGTAGCCCTCGGTCCTTCCTATAACCTCATAAATGTATATCCAATATTTATCGTTAGTGCTTTAAAATTGTGAATAAAGTTTATGTTTATAGGCTTGGCGGAATTCTATGAACTTCTTTTATAGAAAATATGGGAGAGTCTTAATTTTATTAAGTATCAGGGTCCAAACAAAACACAAAACCTTAGCCTTTTGCAGTAGCACCATAGAAGCTTGAAATATTAGCATCATTCAATGGTAGACAAATGATAAAAGGCAGGTGAAGAAGTCTAGGAATGAAAGATGGTCTACTCGATTTCATACCAAAATCATTTTGTTCTGGGATAAAACTGTCAAGTTTTGGGGTAAACATGTTTTCAAATCAATGCTCAATTACGAAACATAAGGGAATCTACAAACATATTATGTCTTTATTACTTACTTGTAACTTCTGTCAGATACACCTGTGTGAAAGTTCCTTTAGATGTGGTTCATTCACAGGATTTATTCAGAGTTTATTCAGAGTCTGAGTGATTTACTTCGGTTAACCATCTCCTTTATGTGTTGCAGGTGACAGCTGTTGAGTTGGAGATAGTCTTGACAAAAGGAGCATACATGCTTTTTTATGCAAGGTAACCCATCTGATTTTCTTTTTCTGGTATGTTTTCTGCAAGCTAGGTTCCTTATAGTTATATTGTTGCCTCTTGTGTGCCACTCTCACTATCTGAATCACTTTGTAGGTGCTCACCAAGGGCCCCAAGGTTAATCCGGAGCAGGATAGTATCCCCAGATTTAAAAAATAAAGTCAATGGAAAGACTCTTACAATGAAATCACGATATGTATCTACAGATTCTGATGCTGCTGAATATATTAGTAGTTCGATTTCTCCAGATGGTTCACCCACCTTAGACTCTTTCTTTTCAAAGTTTCACCACCTGAAAAGAATTTTAGAAGAAGACTCATCAAGTGATAATTCATCGCTAATCAGCAGCAATTCTGATGAAGGTTCTTGCAGTACTGATAGCACCCGTGATTCAACCAGCACAGATGACTTCTCCGATTATATTTTTGGTGATTCAGGTCATGGCTGGAGTAGCATGTGGAGGAATTCCGAATCTGACACTTCATCCTCCTCCTCATCTTCTCCCTTGAACTCTAGGCATTCACCCCTAGCTGATATGGATCGGTATGATTCAGTGTCTCCAGATGCAAGTGGTTTGCGAACTACCACAGGTTCAAGTGCGGATATAGATGGTCCTTTGTACAGGAACAGAGTTGTGGATGTTGAAAGAAAGGGGGGAAGTGTTCCTCTTTCGCACTCGAACACTTTACACCATAGGAAGTTAGATTATAGTAGGATTAGCAGCAACGGGATTTTTAGGGAGACTGACTCTTTTCAGAGACTAGGATCTAACCATTTTAATGATATAAACTCTGGTGTATCTTGTAGAAAGTCAAGGGAAAGAACGGATTGAATAAAAATTTATCTATAGGGAGTCCGGTGCAGCAAATAACGGGGCATAGTCTAAGCAATGTAATCAAGAGGTGGCGTTCTTAGTACAAATAAATTGGCCATCAACATTTTGCCCATCACCTAACTAGATGTAGATATAGGTTCATTGCTGTAACTAGTTCTCAAAATTTCTATGAAACTTATTTTTTAAAGAAAATACTATCATGTGAAATAAACAAATAATGTAATATTCTTCTGTTACTTAACCTTGTTCTTTATGATTATTTTTAGGTCAAAAAATGTCTTTACATTAAGACTACTAATCATATACATAATATTTAAGTATTATTCTTACTAAATTTACCGAAGTTTTTAATTTTTGCTTTTAAATATACATTTTTTTCCAAATATTCATAACTGACTTATATTATTTACTAATTAACCAATTATTAAAATTAATTAAATATGTATTTATTCTCAAATTTAAACTTATTTGATTCACTCTTTTTTCGGTTGAATGATTACTCGTTTTATGCAAAGGGCAAATTCAGGTAGGATTGATTCATTCAGGCCTGTGGTTGGACAGGGTTGGACTTACGTTAGCTAAGAATAGTTTGAGGCTAAGGGCTAGCTATTTACTAAGCCAAGAATAGTGTGAGCCTAAGGGCTACCAATTTGATAATGGATCCTTGGGTTAAGAGTCTAGGAAAAGTATCCCTTAAGAAATAGAAATAGAAATAGAAATAGAAATAAAAGTAAAAAATTATTTTATATTTAAATATAATCATATAAGTATTGTTTATCAAAATTAGAATTTATTAAATTATTTGAATGTGATAAATATAGAAGTATTTTATTTAATAAAATTACAATTAAAGATATAGAGGGAGAGCATGAGAGTGGAAAGAAAGTGGTAGTTTTAAAAGATTTTAAGGATAAAATCATAATTGAGTGGAAAGAAAGTGGTTGCTAATTTTAAGAAATAATATTTTCTCTCTTCTACTGATTCTGTTTCTAGGAAAAACAACTCCCTATCTATTTCTTAAAAAAATAAAAAAATTGATTTTTTTTTACTTCTTTTTTTTTTAAGTACAAATAAATAACAATAAAAATTTTATAAATATTTTTTAAAAAAAATAATTAAAAAAAAAACTTCTTTTTGAACAAGAAGTACAAACAAATGCATCTAATGCCAGTTGTTTTTTTGGCAATGCTGATTGCTGAGCTTGAATCAATTGATACGTCCTTGTTAAGTTTTCTCATGCTGCTTTTCTTGAAAAAACTATTATAATAACTTGATTCTTTTGACTTTTTATACGTAGTTGATTGAGTTTCTATTTTTTAAAAAAGAATGTAAAAAAAAAATTTTAATTTTTCAAATATTATTGAGACTCATTGCCAAGTACATATTTTGGTTGTCGTTAGTGACGTTTAGCTGTAGTAACCGTGCAGCTAGAAACGACCTTGTTGAAGTCTATGGAATGAAGACACGAGCTCAAGATCTTTGCCTTTTCCACCGATCTGGAGCACTTGGCAATTGCCATAATCTTCCTGTATGTTAAAAGCAATTCTTCGATCACTTTCATCCCTTAGAGCTGATATAGAGTAATTTTAGCAATAATATGTGTGTTTTTCTTCATAAAATCACGTAGCTATCTATGGTCATTGTTCATGGATAACGAATGATCAGTTCTCTTCAAGATGCTCTGCGGTGTAGTTGATATGATAGAACACGAGAGAGAGAGAGAGAGAGAGAGAGAGAATGGAACGAATTCAAAGGGTGACACATCTTTGATAGGCAATACTAACTGTCTCCTGTCCTTGTGTAATTTGTCCTGTAATGAAGCGAACGTGGGTTCCTATGTATACTCAAAATCACAAATGACATCATAAACTGGAGAAAGAGAAATGAAGGGAGAAGCATTGTCCCTGGCCTACGCCTGTACTTTGTAAGTCATGCCGAACTTGACCTACTCATGCACATCTCATTCTTGGCCCCCCCAATCTACATGTTCCATAACAACCTTTCTTTTTCTGAAAACGAAGAGAGGAGGGAGAGAAAGGAAAGAGAAGAGAGAAAAAGAGAGAAGAGGGCGCCGGGGGGGGGGGGGGGGGGGGACTTAAGTCGGGATGGTAAAATAATCCATAAATTTATTATTTATTTATTTTAACAAAAGTTATTCTAGTTTAATTCATTTATTAGTATATTAATTTTTAGTGGGTTAAATTTATTAAATTCATAATGAGTAATAGATTATACGGGATTAATCGAGATGATCTATCTATCATCAAAAAATATAGAAGATATATTCTTTAAATACAATGTAATGTTAAATGGCGGGGTCGATATTCATTCAAATAAAAAGTGATTAATGAATGAGTTTGATAGTTTATTATTAAATAAGCCATAAGCAAATTAGCTTTTCATCTTTTATTGAATCATAAATAAATTAATATTTTTTTATCTATCCAAATCCAAAATTCATTGGCCTGTGAAATTTTTACTCCTTAGACTTCAGTGGTGGAAAATTTATCCATTTTTTATATACAAAATTATCTGTTAGATAGTAATTATAAACAAAAAGATATTAGATAATATCATAATAATCAATTAATCAAAACATTTTTGGGCCCACCTTGATTAGAGAATAATAAATTAAATTCGTCTTTCATGCTGCCAATATATAATGTGCTCATTATATGTCAAAAGAGTTAGTTTCAAAAATATTGGTAGTAATAAAAATTAATAGTCAAACTATAAATCTTAAGAAAAACCTCTGAACTCCTTCTTACAATTATTATTTTTTATTGAATTTGAAAGTTTTTGTTTACTATCAGTATAATTAATACCTGCATCTAAAATTAATTTTAAAAATATCACTCAGAATTATGTGCCATTAGCATTATTCTTACCACAAACGTGATGTTATACGTTACAAAATCACCCTAATTAAACGGGTTAAGAATTAAATCCACTTATTGAAGTAAAAAAACGAAAAAAAAATAACCCCTCTAAAGTGCGATAATAAGATCTTGCTATTGTAACATCCCTTTTCTGCTATAACATATTTTGTGTAAAGTAATTTAATTTATTTAATTTGTTTAAGTTAATTTTGTTACAGCATTTGATTGATTAAATAATTATAGACATTAACTTTTATAATATATTACTCCATTTAAAATAACAACAATAATAAATATTTATAATCCTAAATACTAATCAAATATTTTCAGAATATATGAAATGATCATACTAATAAGTCCTACTAAATTTTTAAAGGTTACCAAAGGAACAAAAAAAAAGAAGAAGGAATAAATAAAGTAACGTACATGAAGGGCTTTAAGGTCAAGTCCTATAACATAGTTTTTTTTTTTTAAATGTCAAAAACTATAATTACAATAAGACCAACAACAAGGGTAATATAATATATTAAGGAAAGAAAAACGTAATTAGTGACATAAAATAATAATGTAAAAGTCTATAAATAGAAAGGGGTAAAGATAAGGACGGAGAAAAAAAAAAGAAGAGAGAGAGAGAGCGATAGGAATAGAGCGAGAAAGTGAGAGTTTTGTTACGAGGAAAAAAATAGAAGAGTAAGAAAGAGTGTAAGAATTCAATGTCAGAGTCAGAGAACAGTAGAAGAGCTCAGTCCGTACATATAATTTTATGGTAGATAATAAAATTATTTGTAAAATAAAATTATAGTTATATTTTTTATTGTAAATATTTTATTTATTATTTTTATATTAAAATTATTTTTTAATATTTATTACAATAATTTATTTAATATTCTATTATATTATTACTCATTATTATTTTTTATTGTGATTTATTTTCTTTATTCTTTCAAGTGATTTCATTTAATATTTCTTTATATTACTGCTTAGTATTATTTATTATTGTAATTTATTTTATTTATTATCTCGTATTATTTTATTTATTATTTCAACTTATTTGGTCTAATGTTAATTTATATTATTACTCATTATTATTGTAATTTATTTTATTTATCTTTTAAAGTTAATTTATTTGATATTTCTTTGTACTATTACTTATTATATTATTATTATTATTACTATTATTAAGATATTATTTATGTAATGATATATTATTTTGAGTTATTAATTTTTATGATAATTTCTTTAGGAGATGAATATTAAGAGTAAAATATTATATCTAACACTCAAAATAAATATAATTTCTTATATATGAACATGAATTATTAAATTATTTATATTTTTGCTCAAAATTTTATACCTTGACTTATGGATACTACTGTTACTTTATAGTAACCTTTGCAAGGACATGATCTATATACGCTAAATACTCAATAATGACAAGAATAAACTCATGGATCATGATAAGAAAGTCTAAAATAAATTAAATAAAAATGATCTTAAATTTAATCCTTTTAGAAATTAACATTTAAATTTGATAACTCTATATTCTGAGAAATTTTATTGAGATATTATATTATTTACTTAAGCTTATATTATTTCAATCCTTATGCACTTTATTTATCTTAATATTATAAATTAATTTATATCTTTTACTCTTCATTCAATTTATTTTATTTGCTTAATCTAATATTCTATTATTTAATTTATTATGCAATAAATTTATTTATATTTTTTAAGTTTATTGCCTATTTTATGTTATTTGAGTTCTATTTATCGCATAAGTTTATGCATCTCTATTTTTATTATGAATTATGCATAATGCCAAATAAGTAATTATAAAAAAAAGAAGATATTTAGAATTTGTCGTGAATTGCCAAGAAGGCATAGAGATAAGATGTAGATCCTTTTATGTTACCTGCCTTATTAGTGTGGTATAAAAGTTTTGATTTATTATCGTAATATTAATAGTAACACCAGATAATGGGAATTCCCTAAGAAAAGGTCTTTGAATATGTGTGAAATAAATAGACAAAGAAAAATAAAAGTTAAAGCAAAGAGAGTATAACTTTAGTAGTGCCTCTTACATTTTAGGTTACATAACATATTTTCTTTAGCATTTATTGTTCATACTATCATGAAACATCATAATTTACTTGAAAATAATTGATATGATTATGATACAGTAACCATGATAATTTTCGTGTTAAGGCACAGTTGGAACTATTATAATTTAAATACTTTAAACTTTTTATTTTTTACTGAGAATTTTCAATTCTCACTCTATTTCTAGTAATTTCAGATTAATCAAGTAATATTTCAGAGAAATGCAGACTCCTTTAGTTGTGAGGAATGTACGGAATTATAATTTAATAAACTTAGAAATGTATAACCTATAATCAGCAAAGCCTTATTTTATCTCATAAATACTTCAATATATTTATGAATATTAATATTTAACCTAAAATTTTATGTGTAATATTTTATATCATTAACTTTATTACGAAGAGGTGTTACATCTATTACTTTAAATGTTGCTATTATTTTATTTTTTAAAAAAATAATTGACTATATTATATGCAAACAGTTTTAACTTTTTATATTCTATTTTCATTGACAAAAATGATCTTTGGATAAGTCTAGATCTAATACTAAGTTATTCTTGAGAAAATTTTGTTGGGTTGTTCTAAGATAAGGATATAGAACAGCTCAGAAGCTGAGCCCAACTTCCGTCCCAATATTGAATTTTTATACATTCATTAGTTATTTAATATGCAGTTAAAAAAATATTTAATTTTCAGTATAAAATTTTCATATAAGTGATACTTTGTAAAAATATTACATATAAAATTATGGTTTTATAAATTTAAATTAAATATAATATACACACATACACACACAATATTTACACATATTGCACAGTGGAGAGTAGCATTTTTTTTCCCTATGTTTTATGAAGAACGGTGGATGAGATTAAATATAACAAAATCGCTTTCATCTAATAATTTAAAATGTTAAAATAATTAATCTTCTGTAGGTTTTTTATTTTTTATATGATATTTGAATTATATATATACCAAAATATGGAAATTGGAAGGAATTTACGCGAATATGGGATCTTGTAAAATCAGAATTTTCGATTTCAAAAAAAGGTGAAATCGAAAATTTCGATTTTAATTAAAATGATATTTTATTTTTTATTTTATTACAAATTAATTTCATTACAAATAAAAAATAAAATATCATTTTAATTAAAATCAGAATCTTCAATTTCACCTTTTCTGAAATCGAAAATTTTAATTTTGTAAGGTGCCATATTTATATAAATTTCTCTTAATTTTCATATTTTTATAAATTTTTTATCTAAATATCATAAAAAAAAACCCTCTTCTGTATCATATTCTCATTTTTTTAATTAAAAAATGTTAAATTTTAACACATAAATAAAGTACCTTACCATGCATTATCTATGCTTTAATAAAGTTACCTGTGAACATTCACCAAACCGCATGAGAGTTGGTACATGACAGAGATACTGTGGAACCCCTTGTCAAGTTGGCATGAAAAGAGGGCGCCATCTACAGTGCTCTTCGTTGGTCAAGGAGCATGGTGCACCTTGCAATCAGATGGTGAGATTGTGAGGTACATCGATGCACCGATCACCTATGATGCACTGTAGTAATATCTAATTTTAAGAAAATTTAAAAATATAATTAAATATATTTTAAAAATTAATTATTATATATTGACAGTATAAAATTATCTGTGTATAAAATAATTTATATCTTTATTATTATAATAAAAAAATTTTATCAATATAATTTTACTCTGTCAATGTAATTTTATACTGATAGAGTATAAAATAATTTTACACTATTATTATAATCAAAAAATTTTATTAATATAATTTTACTCTATCAGTATAATTTTATATTATTAATATATAAAAATTAATTTTTAAAAATTATAAAAATTTTATCAGTATAATTTTATTCTGTCAATATAATTTTATACTGTCTATCAGTATAATATTATATTGATAGTATAAAATTATTTTATATTATCAATATAATTTTATATTATCAGTGTATAAAAATTAATTTTTAAAATATATTTAATTATATTTTTAATTTTTTTAAAATTAATATATTACTATAATACATTATAAGTAATTGGTATATCGATACACCTCACAAATTTACACCATCGGATGCACTACAGTCACAAAGTGCACTAAGCACCTTGGACCGCGAAGTGCACCGAAGTCGGCGCCTGAAAAGAGACAGGAAACTTCGAGCTCAAGTCTATTCAAAGGGCACTGAGTATCCAGACAGGAATTGAAACTCTTTATTTACCTTTTCCTGTTTTGCGGTGGTTGCTGAATTAATCCATCTCTTTCCCATTATTGCACGTTCATTTCTTTGGTCTAACTGAGTGATGAGAGAAAGGGCAATAAATGTCTGAGTAATGTGATGTGATGCCTATGTACGCGTACATATTTAGCGGATGGCTAGCTCCTTGCATGCGGTGGCGCTGGCCCTAATTTTATTATGCTTCTCTTTTTTACTAAGGCGTGCATTATTTTTTGGAGAAATGATAAGTATTCATTTTTTGTAAGTTAATGTGTCGATTCATCGCTCTAGTCATTTATTATTAGATGATGTATGAAGTTAATTTAAATAAAATTTATATTTTATTTAATAATAAATAAATATAATATTTTATAGAAAATAAGTTCTGTCAATATTTTGCATATTTTTTTTATCCAACTACTGGATCTAGGTTTTCTTCCCTCTGAAAAGGCAAAAAGCCTAATTCGAAATAAATCATACACATTAGAGCAGCAACGGCATGCATGCGATCAATACCAGAACACAGGGGCTGCAAAAAGCAATAAGCGTGAAAAGGAATCAAAAAATAAAAATGAATAAGATAAGAAAGTCAGGTGTTACTTGCACCGCTGGTGAACATGGTGGCTCTCAAAATCCTCTGGCTTGAGAGTTCTGTGGAAGAAAGCAGCTACAGAGGGACAAGTTGACAACTTAGAAAACCTTGTTTAAAATATAAAATCACTCCTTGGATGCTAGGGTTGACAATTTATCTTTTCGGCTGAAAGACGGAGATCACAGTTAATAAATTATTAAAGTATGTTTTGATTCTTAGTTTTCCACCTCTTAAATCATAATTTGATTACAGTAAATTAAATTTTACCTTTTCAAAACAT
Source organism: Pterocarpus macrocarpus (assembly GCA_031439585.1). NCBI lineage: Eukaryota > Viridiplantae > Streptophyta > Magnoliopsida > Fabales > Fabaceae > Pterocarpus > Pterocarpus macrocarpus. The sequence continues at coordinate 12,706,970 of CM062519.1, forward strand.
GTTAAAATAAAGTAACTTATAGATTTGAATTTTTTTTTTTCAACGGATATTAAGGTGTGTAGATCCAACTCTAACTTTTCACGTATATATAATTTAAGATTTTAATTTTGATTTATAATTATACATGATAAATATGACTATGTACACATTAAAATTGTCAAGGAATTACGATAGATGTGACCATATTGTCAGAGTTCTATCCTTGACTAATATCTATCTATTTTATCCTCAGGTCAGGTCATATATTTTTTTTATTTTCTTTCTGAAAAAAAGGCCTTGCATTATCTAGTCGTGGAGAGATAAGGGCATAAGGTCCGCCTCACCGCAGTGTCCCCACCTTATTTATGCCATATGTCAAAGAATTCCGATTCAATGAACTTGAACCACTTATTAACCATCGCCAGCGATTCTTTGAATAAAGACGTTTGGTAAACATATTTTTTATAATGTATTACGTGATATATATATATATATATATGAAAGAAATAAAAATAATAATAAAAATATTTAAATAATAAATTTCACATAATTATTATTATTTTTATTTAAAAATTTATCAACATAACAGTATTTATATTGATAAATTTAAAAAAAAAATACCAGCATAGCTCTCTTTACACTATTAGGTTCTGTTAAAAAAAAAAAATTATCAGTACAACCAGTACTATACTGATAAATTTTGTTAAATATATATAAATATCAACCTAAACCCTAAATGCTGATAAATTTTATTAAAATAAACCTTTTTTTCATATACATCACAATTTTTTATATTTACCTATTATTACCCTCCTTTAAAAATAGGCATTTAAAGAAGAGCTTAATATCGGTTTAATAGTCCATTCTAAATGCAAATCAGACACGCGGTTGACATTATTTTTTTTTCATCAATTTATATAATTTGATAGATATTCAATTCCTTTTCTCTTTTTTACTTTTTTTTTTCCATTTTTCATTTTTCATTTTTTAATTTTTATTTTTCCTACTTTAAAGGACTTTACACTTACAGAGGGCAAAGTGCGCACTTGTTCTGGTCACATGCATGTTATTGTACAAAATATGAAATTTTGGGATGAATTATAAAGATACAAAAATTTAAGAAAAATTGTCATTGATAATTTTTCAGAATTTAACAATTTTTTTAAAATGTAAAAATCATTAATAGCAATTTTTGAAAAATCAAAAATTAAATTATATATCTCTATGTAACGTACCAAAAAAAAGCAAAAATTACTAATAACAATTTTTTAAAAACTAAAAGCTGTCTCTAACAATTTTTCTTTCTTATATCCATGTACTTTGACCCATAAATTCATATTTTTATATATATCACACTCACAGACTATATTAAAAATAAAAAACCGCATGTTCCTCCTAGATTTAATTTAGCATTTTTTTTTATCTGTACTGCGGTGTGTTTCTGGACCTTATATATTCAAAAAAAGAAGGAAGAAAAAATATAAAAAAAATAAAAAATAAAAATAAAAAAATTAATAAAAAGAGAAAAAATAAAGAAAGTATTAAAAAATTATTTTTTTATATATATATAAATAATATAACTCGGCTTAACATTCAATCACATAAAATGATAAAACTTTCCTCCATTTTTTACGCTTTATATAGTTATTTTTGTATTTAGAAATCATTTCATAAGATTACGCGAATGACGTGAGAATACTATTTTATTATCTACACATCCTAATTTTTATACTTTATGGACTGAACATTCAATCACACAAAAGAGATAACATTTTCCCCTATTTTTTGTCAGGTTTGTCTCGTATTAAATAGTGGTACTCTTTACCTTAATTCACGATTTTGAGTCATTGTTGTCTGCCTTCCCCTTTGTGGTGTTCTCAACTTTATGTGGTTATGATCAACTCTCTATTTCTAATGAATTATTGCTCCATTGCTAATTTCAGATTATAAGTTCTGTTATTTATGTTTGTTTTCTTGAACTTTTGTCCGTTCCCCTTAATTAAATTATGACAACTGGGTTTCAATCCTCAACGTGTATTTTGTTGAGTGACAACTAGTTTTGGCCCTCAATAATTATATGAATTCTTCAATAAATTTTAATTGGCAAATGTTTTATAGGAAGTATCAGATTAATTTCAATTTCATATATATAATGATGTTTATATGTGTTTTCCTTGCGATGTGCCAACCACAGGACACAAAAGCTTTCATGCTTAGCCATCTGTCATTTTTGTTCCATTTCGTGGTTTAGCAATTGATATCTAAATTGATTTCATTGCTAATATCTATTTGCTTTTCATAGACACTATATCTATAGCAAAGAAAGGCCTCCATATATATATATATATATATCCGCCGTCTATCGAATTGAGAATTGATGATAGACTTGTAACTTTTATTTCGAAGTAGATACAACAATACGTAATTAATAATGATAGGGTGCAATGCTAAGCGAATGTAGTTATAAGAAAACAACCAAACTTTAAATTCTAATATAAGATAATTATTATAAAAGAGCTTTTTATTTTTAACAATACTTAAAGGATCAATCTCACACTAATGCTGTGGGAATAAAAATAAAAATAATTTTAGAAAAATAGTTTTAGTCACATGCATGTTATTGTACAAAATATGAAATTTTGGGATAAATTATAAAGATACAAAAATTTAAGAAAAATTATCATTGATGATTTTTCAGAGTGTAACAACCTGTTTAAAAAGTAAAATTCATCAATAGCAATTTTTGGAAAATAAAAAATTAAATTATATATTTCCGTATAGCATATTAAAAAAAAACAAAATCGCTAATGAGAATTTTTTAAAAACTAAAAGCTGCCACCGGCAATTTTTCTTTCTTTTATCCATGTACTTTGATCCATAAATTTATATTCTTGTATATATTACACTCACAAATTATATTAAAAATAAAAAACCGCATGTTCCTCCTAGATTTAATTTAGCATTTTTTTTTATCTGCACTGCGGTGTGTTTCTGATCGAGCCTTTTCAATACTTCCCTGAACATGAGGTGAGTTAACTGACAATGGTTTTTTAATTTTTATGTTTTGTCCCCTTCAAAATGCAGCATGGAGGATACATGTATGCATGGCCCACAGACAATGACTAGCCATTATTAACTAACAAAGAAAACACACGCAACGCAAACAGACGATCGAGGGTCGATCGGCCAAAGCCAAAGATATAGGCAATCAATCGGTAAGATGCATGTGAGGCAACTGTGGGTAATGTGGGCACAAAAACAAAAGGATTTTGCAATTGGCGACACCTAGCCATATATCGCCTAGCACAACAATAGTGCACATTGGATACATGTCGCTATCGCCCCCACATTCAAAAGAGAAGCTTTCTTCCATGTTCCATATTCTTTTCTTGTGCCCTTTCTATTCTTTGTCTATTTGAAAGTATGTGTGTGCCACTGCCAAGGCCCATGACGTTAATTACTGGTTCCAAGTGAAAAGAATCATGAAACCAACCCATGTCAGCTTCGCGATTCGATTCATGCAATAAAACGCCACCGCTCATGTTTTGAATACATGGACCATGGACCATATATATGGTCTATATTTAATTTCTCCACAAGCTAGCTAGTGGCTTAAACATATCTACCAATCAACCTCCTTGAATCAGTTGAGTTCGAAATTCTTAACACAACTTTATCAACTTATCATTATTTTTCCTGGTGACGAACATTCAATTCTTTGAATCAACCACATTATGGAACGTGCTGAATGAAGCTAAAGTGGGTTGGTAATATTCAGAAATCATGGGTTTTGTTTTTCTTTTCTATTGTTGTCAAAATGCAAACGATGCAGAATGCTGCAAACCAAATACACCACAAATCTTGTCTATCAAATTCTTTGTGGGCGTTACAAATCACTAGCCGACATCAGTAAAAGTCAACATAATGGGGACATGAATCATTAGGTTCAATGGTATCATTCCCTAAAAAGGGTTGAAAACATTTCATATTGTATCGTACGTGGCGGCAACGATCAGGGAAGATCCCACAATTGTTAAGATATTGATTAGCGCATATGATGTTAGGATTCGAACGAATGATTCGTCTGTGCCGCTGGTATTATCAAGGATTGTTTGAAAATTATTATACGAATTTTAGTACAAAAAGAAAGAATTGAAAATAAGAAAATTACTTTTAATATTGTCAGCTCAAAGTGTTTGACTGACGGAAGATTTTCCTGCAAAAAACAAACACAGATTTAACGAGTGCGCGCAGGGATTTTGAAGATGGTCAAGAAAAGAAGCGCAGAAAGCTACATTGGAAGGTGAGTGCGTGAATTTTGTACTAGAGATGTATTATACCTTAGTCCAAATAATCCAACTTGGAATACTTTGTCTCCCGACTATTTTCAATGTATATACTTTTTGTGTCTATGATCAACTTGTCTTGTCTGGCTAGCTACATTAAACGGTGATAATATGATGTTTTATGGCCATCTTAAACTTTACCCCTTTCCTAAACTGCTTAACATTAATTCTTTACAAACAACTCTGATATTTAGCCATTTTTAAGATCGTCCAAGAAATTTTATTATTTTACTGATTAATTTGATCATGTTTTGATAGTCGCCATCCAACTAAAATGGAGCATTATCTTATTTTAGTGCATACTTCTTGCATGGTGCCCTCACAATACATGCAATATAGGCAGTGCTTAAAAAGTTGAATTGGAATCACATTGGTGAGAGTTATTCGTGTAATTAGTTTAATTAGTGTTCAAACTGTGGTTGAATTAAATCATATAATAATAATAATAATAATAATAATAATAATAATCAATTTATGCATGGTTTAACGGATTAAATTGAATAATTTGATTTAATTTGAATAATTTTACCATATTATTTAATAAATTGAATATCTCATGCATTGTAAACTAATTAAATAATATGAAAATATATTATTAAAAAATATTAAAAATTTTTTACACTAGCATTTCATATATATTAAAATCATTGAAAAATTTATCACTGACTATAATTTTAATTCGGCTAATTCATATTGCATATTTTTATATTTTATAATTTGTTTGACATTTGGAAAATTGATACCAAAAGCGTCGAAGTTATATTTTGCATTACGTATCAAAAATTATACTTGCACGAAAAAAAGTCATTAACATGATCTTCACAAACAATGAAACTCAACACCAAGGATTTGTTTGGTTTACAATTTAGTAAAGCTACTTTTAAAAGAATTAATCAGCGCCTTTATGTTTTATATGGTGTTTTTTTTTTAAAAAAAAAAAATAGACACATCCAAATAGAGTAAAAAAAAATTGAAAATAGGATATTGAAACACATTTTTAATATCTTTATTTACTCTTTCTTAAAAAGTGACACACATCATTCTTAATTTTTTCACTTTTAAATTTTAGTTCTTTGTATGTTAATTACTTAGTTTAATTATGCATGTATTGATTAAAAACTTATTAAAACAATAGGTCGTGGCTGTTAACCACGATTTATTTTTTAATTTTAAAAAAATAAAGTCGTGGTTGATGAGCATGACTGTAGTTCATAAATATAGATGATATAGTAAAAAATTCTTTATAATTTTGAACAACGGAAAATGAAAAGTAGTTTTATATCTACTGTGGTAAAAAATAATTTTCCAAAAATAAGTTCAACACACATAAAATGAACAGCCGAACAGGATTGATACGGTAGAAAGTTGTTTTCCTTTCGTCAAAAAGTCGTTCGGCCCAAAAACTATAATAAAATAAAACAAACAAGCAGTAAATGCTTCAAGTACCTTATTAAAGAATTCCTTTGAGCAATCCCTTCGCAAAGGTCTCCTTAGGAGTATAGGCACTCATTTATTGCTTTATCCAATCTTGGTTGGAGCTATGGTTTTGAAGATTATGCCGGACCGGTTGGTTGGATCAGTTGAATCAAGAATTGGCCAAGTGACTAGTCTAATTATCTAAAAACAAACTTGATTTTCAAGAACCAGCCATAAACCATGTGAACCAATGAAAATTGGTGAACCAGCCATACTAGAGCAGGATCAATTAGCATGGTTGACTAGTTATAAATTTTTTTTTTTTATTTTTTTACAAAGCAAAAGAATGCTGTTTGCTGTATTTGAAAAAAAAAATACAAGAAACAAAATTATTTTGTCATCAATGGTCAAGCCAACAACCTTATTATCGTGAAAGAGAGCCAAAATATATATATTGACTGACCAAGTCAAAAATTACTAGATCTCTTATTTCTCCTTTAGAAAAAGTCTAAAAAATATAAGCATAAAGCAACCATAATATATGAGTATTTATAATAGTAATAAGGGTAAAAAGTTTTTAATCTAAGCAATATAAAATTTGAAAACTCTACTTGTATTGGTTAATTACTTAATATATTAGTTTTGCTTTTTAAAGCTACTTTTATCATGTGAGAATTTTATTTTACTCTATATTTGTATTGTTTAACAATTTTTATTTATTTTATATCATATATATTACACACTTTAATTGAACTGATTGAACCACCAATAAATCTTTAAATTAGAGCCTTATTCCTTTCAATACCCAACCTAATTTTCAAAACTCTAGTTCGAGCACTCTTTGCAAATTCAAATCAAAAGAATTTCTATGTTTCTATATTAATCTAACTCAAATGATTATTTTAGGTATTAATTAAACAATCTTCAAAAAAGAATGATTTTTCAAATAAAAAAATCAATTTTATAAAAAACTATAATTTTTATGCTGCCGCAATTGAAGAAAGATTAATGTCATAGGCCATTTCATTTACCTGAACTATATATATATGAGCACTTTTGATTTGAATAACCATATATCAAATTCTTATACTACATACACCATTTGAGCCAAGCTATGTTAGGATGGTGATTTTTTTCATCAAAATAGTTTTTGCTTTATACATTGCAAACCGTCCCGTCAGAATGAGATATTTCCACGTAAAAGTACATGCTATTTGCATCGATTTTTACTAGGCAATCTCAATCTTTGTTTTCAATTTTTTGAACAAATCGAAATTTTGGTTTTGCAAAATAAAAAACGTTGAATGGTTTGGTCCTCGTAAAATTTGGAGTCCAAATTTTTTGAATAAAAAAAAAACTTTGCAAAAACTTTATTTCTGACCAACTCAAATCAAATTAATTTGAATCAAATAGATTTTAAATATTAATAATTTAAATTAAAATAATTAACAGTTAATATAATCAATAATTCTAATATAATTCATACTGATCGAGGATCTTTATTCTTCAAAATTAATTATTTCCTCAGAGGAGCGAAAATGAACAACTTTTATTAAATTTCTTATAGATCGTTACAAGGAGTGTTCCCACAACGAAGCAATAAAGCTTCATGCACAGTGCCGTACAGTCTGAACAAGCGTTCAATCTGGACTCCATCTTTTCAAGTTTCTCTTTCTCTTTAATTACAAAAATCAGAGGGGCCAATGGCAGGAGAGACAATACAAAGAACCAATATTCAGAAACAAAGTAATTGATGATACGGAGAAATAAAGGCATCGATTACGAGGGGAAAAATTCTTATATGATTCGAAAATATGATATAATTGTATTTCTATCAATTATATAAATATATTTTTATAAAATTATATAAATTTTATATGAAATATTTTTATATAATTAATATAAAAACATAATCACGTAATAATCCTCAATCATATAAACATTTCTCAGGAAGGAAGGGAGAGAGGTTATCGTTCACGAACGTTATTATTTATTTTTAGATAGAAAGCAAATGCAAAACGGCAGGAGACGACCGCTACTAGCTGCTGACACGAAACTGGCAGGCACAACCCTAACCACGTTCTCCACTGCCAATGCCATTCATTCACTTTATCCAAACGAAGAAAGCTAAGACTCTGATCCAAAATGAAATAATCAACTCGACCCATCATTCATACAGTCATCAGAACTTAGCCTGCGTTATCGTCATCCAATAACGCGAACAGTGCAAGAGCGCACCAGAGTCTACACACCGTACATTGAGTCGCAAACATCAAAGCAAGACTTCTTCCATCCATTTATTAATGATCATCACAGCACATTCATACACGCTAGCCTCGGCACAATACCCACTTCGAAAAATCTAACCAAACATAAGTAACTTCCTGGATATTCGTATGTGCCCCCACACTCTGACCAAAATGTAAATACATAAGGGAGAGCACTTAATATCTGCGTAAAAATATATAATATAATACAAGCGAAGAGTCCATTATCAAACATTCCAGATGCCCTACAGATGAAGTATTAGCACACGTTGACAGAGAAAGGGTAACCAGCGAAACCCCATTTTCGGTTTCCTTTTCTTACAAGCAAAACCAAAAATATCTTGAAATATTGCACATTCAGTTCCTCAGAAATTCATTAATTAACACAGAATATAATTCATTAATTAACATATAATATAAATTTAATCAGTAGAACGAATAAAAAAGGGCAAACTAACTAGAGTAACCAGTAAACAGTAATCACTACTCTAAACTCCTGTTCCTGTTCAAAAACTGAAACTAATACCAACGTGACAACTACATTAGCTAAATCAAATTAAACACAACATTCTTTTAAAAAAAGAAAAAAAGAAAAAGAGAGAACCATCATCATGAGTCGATTCAGAGGGAGGAAAAGAAAAAACACCAATTGACAGTGATTATTGATCAGTAAGGTGGTGGCGGTCTCGCCGTTGGAGCCCAAATCACATCGGACGGCGGCAAGTGAACGCTGTACATCGACATCCCACACGACTCCGCCTGGCCGTGCCCGCTCTCCACAACGCTGCCGGACACTGGCGGCGACTGCTCCTCCCCTCCGGACACCGAGTTCGGCGCCTCCTCCTCCGGCGGCAGCCTATGGTACGACGGGTTGTTGAACGAAGACGCGACCACGAAAACCGTCCCGGCGGCCATCAACCCGCCGACGACGTGCCCTCCGACGATCTGCCCCTGCGGCCCGGCGAGCGAGATGGCGAATCCGCTAGGAACCGCCGCTGGCGACGGCTGCGGCAGGAAGGTGGCAGAGACAGAGAGGATATCGAAGCGGCCGTGAAAGGTTACGGTGGCTCCAGGAGTGGCGGAGGGCTGTCGGAGCGTGACGTTAGCTACGGTTCCGGAACCCGTGAGGATGCAGAGCCCCATGTTCTTGCGCCGACTGAACCTCGCGAGGGCCTCCACGACGTCGTTTCCGCCCGAGACTTCTAGAATGTACGGGCTCATCGCGGGCTCGGGCACCCGGGTTATGATCACGGGCGGTTTGGGCTTGTTTTTGGACCCTGGAGGGCGGCCCCTGGGCCTCCTAACCACCTCTATGGTGGCTCCATCGCCACCGGAGAAGTTCTGCTTCTGGGCGGCGTTGGGGTTGGCGGCGCCACCGCCGCTGCTCCGATTGTCGTCCTCCGCGGGGACTTGGCATTGATCCCGTGAGAAGTTATGGAATGGGTTGTGAGGGAATGGGCTGTGTTGTTGTTGAGGTGGGGATTGGTGGTGAAGCTTTGAGAACATGCTGGGTGTTTCGCTCTTTGGGTGTTGTTGGTCTACATACTCCCCTTTCATTGCTTCTTCTTTGATATTTCTTAATTATTACCACCTTATCTTATATCTGTCTCTCAAGATTTTTTTATTTTCTTTAACTTCCCTATGCTCTCAAAGTCTCCAATCCCAAGTCTTATGATTGGTGCAAAATAAGTTTAGGATTTGGAGGGTTGTTGTAATAAAAAAAAAGGGGAGAGTAGGGACCAAGGACAGGGTTGTGGGGAGAATTTTAGAGAAGATGAGATAATATGGGAGAGGCAAGGCAAAGGAGAAGGTGTTTAGATTTGTTTATTATTGGTATGTATGGAGAATGGGGTGTGGGGTTATATGGGGAGAAGAGAGATAGAGAGAGAAAAAGTAAAGGGGGGAAGGTGGGTGAGCTTGGAAACTAAGTAAGGACTAATGGCGCCGCTGGTTGGAGCAAGGTGGGTCCACTATTACACATGAGACAGAGAGTGAGATAGATATGCGATTATATGTTTGTCGAATCCAAATTGGGCATTGGTTAGCTCAATCTTCAATCCTTGCGATGCACCGCCTTTCCCTTCTATTTCTTCCTTCCTTCCTTCATTCCAAGCCTTTTTTTAGGCGAGTGGGGGACTTTAGAGAGAGAAAGAAAGAGAGAGAGAGAGAGAGCCATGACGAGCCCACTGGCTGAGTCATTGTAATTGATAAGGACCGCTTGCTTGATGTGTCTGATTTTGGGTTATGGGGGATGGCTTTTTCACCCTTTCAATAAATTCAAATATTTTAGGTGGTTTGTTTTGACGTGTCGATCTTCCTCATTGCTTCCTCCGGATGACATTCTATGCGTTGCTACTGAAATTCAAACCGTTATCATTTCATTTGGGTCAGTTGGTCCTGATCTTCGTGATAGTGTTTAACGGTGCTTATGCAGTAAACGTGATCTATTCGATCCAACTAGCTACATAAATCGCAGATTATACTAGCTTAATTCGTAGTCAACTTCCTCTTAATACTACCAACCCAACTTCGTCAGTTGGGATAGTAAAGTGTTCCCATTTGCAATAAGATCACATCCAAGTAACTTCTAGCCAAATGTGAACTTTATAAAGTTTTTCAGTACGTGTAGTATTAATATTCCATATAGAAATAATATTTATATTTTTTTAAATCACTTTTTTCTTTTATTTAAAGCTTTCACAACTCAAATATAAAAGATAAGACACCTATTATGTTTTTATTGAAATATATATAATATTATAAATGCTTAAAAAGCTTTAACTAAAATTTTCCTTTAATGTTGAAGATTATTTTTGGAGACATAACCTTTACTCTAAGTCCTCACTAAATAAATAAATAAAACTTTCCTTCGATTTTTATACTTTGGAGAAATAAGAAGATAACACGGATGACGTGAGAACACTTTCATTAATTATTTACCCATCTTATTTTTTATATTTTATGGACTGAACATTCAATTACATAAAAAGATAATACGGGTTTGGTTTGTTTAACTTTTGGAAAAAAAGTCTTTTAAAATTTTTTTTTAAAATTATTTTTAAAAGAATAATTTTTATTTAATTTAAATATATTAAAAATAAATTTAAGTGAATAAGTTTTATTTAAATATGATAAAATAAAATTATTTTTTATTATTAATATGAAAATAATAATAATATTTTTTTTCAAAAATTTTTTTTTAAATAAAAAATAATCTCAAATATATTTTTTTCAAAAAATCTTTTAAAATTTTAAAAAAATTTCTAAAAAAAAATCTTTACATACTAAATATATTGATTATTATATATTTTCATTCTCATTATAATAAAAGGCCTTCCGAATCTCCCAAAAATATAACAAAATGGATGAATGAGGTAGGAACACTCTTTTATTGTCTACCTATCCTATTTTTCATACTTTGTGGACTAAGCATTCAATCACATAAAATGATAAATCTTTCCTCCATTTTTTTTACGCTTTATATAGATGTTTTTTAATACAAAATCATTTCATAAGATTACAGGAATGACGTGAGAGTACTATTTTATTATCTACACATCCTATTTTTAATAATTTTTAATCACATAAAGAGATGATACTTTCGTCTTATTTTAATGCTCTATAGCGATGCTTTTTAATAATATGAAATCATCTTTTTACGCGAATGACGTGGGAACACTCCTTTATGATCAACCCATCCTATTTTTTATATTGTATGGGTTAAATATGAGAAATAATTTTTGAACTCTTAAAAAAATAGATACCTTATATATTCAAACAAAGAAGGAAAAAAAATATAAAAAAATAAAAACAAATTAATGAAAAGAGAAAAATAAAGAAAGTATTAAAACATTTTTTTTTATATATATAAATAATATAACTCGGCTAAACATTCAATCACATAAAATGATAAAACTTTCCTCCATTTTTTACACTTTATATAGTTATTTTTGTATTTAGAAATCATTTCATAAGATTACGCGAATGACGTGAGAATACTATTTTATTATCTACACATCCTAATTTTTATACTTTATGGACTGAACATTCAATCACATAAAAGAGATAACATTTTCCCCTATTTTTTGTCAGGTTTGTCTCGTATTAAATAGTGGTACTCTTTACCTTAATTCACGATTTTGAGTCATTGTTGTCTGCCTTCCCCTTTGTGGTGTTCTCAACTTTATGTGGTTTATGATCAACTCTCTATTTCTAATGAATTATTGCTCCATTGTTAATTTCAGATTATAAGTTCTGTTATTTATGTTTATTTTCTTGAACTTTTGTCCGTTCCCCTTAATTAAATTATGACAACTGGGTTTCAATCCTCAACGTGTATTTTGTTGAGTGACAACTAGTTTTGGCCCTCAATAATTATATGAATTCTTCAATAAATTTTAATTGGCAAATGTTTTATAGGAAGTATCAGATTAATTTCAATTTCATATATATAATGATGTTTATATGTGTTTTCCTTGCGATGTGCCAACCACAGGACACAAAAGCTTTCATGCTTAGCCATCTGTCATTTTTGTTCCATTTCGTGGTTTAGCAATTGATATCTAAATTGATTTCATTGCTAATATCTATTTGCTTTTCATAGACACTATATCTATAGCAAAGAAAGGCCTCCATATATATATATATATATATATATCCGCCGTCTATCGAATTGAGAATTGATGATAGACTTGTAACTTTTATTTCGAAGTAGATACAACAATACGTAATTAATAATTATAGGGTGCAATGCTAAGCGAATGTAGTTATAAGAAAACAACCAAACTTTAAATTCTAAATAAGATAATTATTATAAAAGAGCTTTTTATTTGTAACAATACTTAAAGGATCAATCTCACACTAATGCTGTGGGAATAAAAATAAAAATAATTTTAGAAAAATTGATTACAGCAACCTTAAACTGAAAATTATGATGATTTTTTTTATACTCTTTATCTTGATTGATTATAGTTCTTGTATGAATCTCAATATAAAATGTAATAATTAAAATGATAAAATATTAAGCACTAGACATAATACAAAATGTTCCTCGAAAATATAATGTATACCTGTAAAATTGCTAAGGGTTACAACGAATTTCATTCGAAACCTACCAAAGTTAGATTCCTGTAAAGTTTTACACTGCTTTTGACATGTGTAAAATGAAAAGGGTGCGCGGGTCACATGGACCCCCCAAACTTTAATCAATATTAACATCTCACCCATCCACCTAGTGTCTACCCCTGTATAACACACATGGCTATGTAGGTGCACCACTGGCGAACTAGCCTTTTTTGAATGGCATTGCTTCTAAGTGTAGACTTGTCTCCATTTGATTTGTGATCGATAAACGATTCTCAATCGAAAGTCAAAAAGAAGCTTCTTTTTCTTACGCAAATTTGCGCTAATTTCAAATCAATTGAAGTCTGCAAGGCAGTTATCATTGGGTGTATTCAGTCCCAATTTTATATCAAATTGTATTATACGCGTGGAGCCATGCACGTCTTCCATGTAGTGCACACGAATTGGGATCTGATACGATATAATTAATCCCAATTACGTGCTTTTTGTTGGGTAGATAGTCCAGAATCTTGTGGATTATTCAAAGAGAAACCAAACCTTGTCTTCTGCTCGAAAACAGTGACAAAAGAGGAAAACTATTGGAAGGTTTTTCTTGGGGGGGGCGGGGGGGTTCTCACAAAAACAACAAAAACCCCTTGTGAATTAAAGTTTGATAACAGGAAAAAATTATCTCATTTTACCAAAAACAAAAAAATAGATTGTAAATAATATTTATAGAAGACCCGGTAATAAATGTCCACAAAAAGTTAAGCCTTAAAGTTATTCGTTTGGTTATATTTCTAAAAGGTTTAAAAATTTTTTTATTAAAATAATAATAAAAATATATAATAATTAAAATATTTGAATATATAAATTTTTTTTTTTATAAAATTTTTTAGGAGAATTATCATTGAGATTATTTTTTATTATAATAAAAGATCTTTTGAAAATGAATATTACTATTACTCTCATATCAACATCTAAAAATAATTTTACTTTATTATATCTAAATAAAACTCATTATTCTAAACTTATTTTTGACATATTCAAACCAAACAAAAATTATTCTTTTAAAAGTAATTCTCCTAAAAGAATTTTTTTTAAAAGACCTTCTTTCAAAAGAATTTCTCCCAAAAATTAAACTAAACATACCCATTGACCCTATTTGGCATTAGTGGTAGCTCTAATAACTTTTTTTATATGCAACTAATTTAAAGAATAATATATTAAGTTAAATTAAGATTTAATTTTACTATATTATTAGTGTGTAATATATTTTCATGCCATTGTTCATTTATGTATTATCACAAGAATTAATAAAAAAATTTACTCTTATAATAAATGTGTTAAAAATTTTATAAATAATAATATATAATTCTCTAATAATATAAAACGCTTTCTATTAGTAATATATTAAAATAAAATTTTTAAATATTTTATACTTAACACGAATTTGCAATTAATTTGTAAAGTCTTTGGAAACTCATTGCCACTAACATGGGAAACATATTTTTAAGGCGGTTGCTTTCGTGTTGATTTAAAAAAACTAGCACCATGAAGATATTGTTCTATCAAATGAGTGGATAATAGGTATAATGGATATACCATGTAACTGACAAAATATGACACATCATAAATCTCTTTATATATTTTTTTCAATGTGACACCCAACTCAGAACTCGAAATCCGATGTCCATACATTGATATTTGTTAGTGCAAAACCTAACTTTGAACTCGAAATTTGAAGGTCGGAACTCATGGTATTTGATGGAGTCTTCAAAGGAGTGCCTTTGATGGACCATATAAAATTAACTGCATTATAGATCATTTATATATTATTTATATAACTACTATTTTTATGGTACTGATTTTAGAGCAACCACCTATTTTTAAAGTACAATACATAGTAGTATTTGATACTCTATATTTATTTTTGGATTAATCTATCACCAATTCAATTTTTTTTGATACGTTATTAGTTTGTGTTCTCGGTTGGTGTGTTTTTTTTTCGTTTTACATAAACGGGGCCTAAGCCCAAAAAAAGAAACGTCATTCGGTAGTTGTCCTGGAATTGGTACCGAAAGAAGAGACTAGTTCCACTGAATGTTTACTATGTTTTTCCCAAAACAAAAAGTGAAGCTGAAGGGCAGTAATGCAATCTGTGATGTATGTGCTTGTTTGATTGGGCTGCTAAAATGGAATATGTTCTTTCAGCAAAACTACTTGGAAAAGCGATATGCATATAAAAATGGAAACGTTAAATTAGATTCAGTCTTGATGGCGGTGTTGGAACATATTTTGACAGAGTATAGATTCTACGAGACAAAATACCAAAATAGCGTTCGTATTAGACATCCTGCTACCAAGTCTCTTCTAGACTAATTTTCCATTCTCAGTCTCTCTCCCTTTTGTATCCACTCATTTTCCCCGGCTTCAACTATGACGTGCCTAGCTTTAATTGCTACGAGCATGTTTGATTTAATTTTTCAAAAGTTCTAACTCATGATTTGGATAAGAACTTGTCTTTTATAATTTTTGTTCAAGCAATAATTTTGGGATTTCAAAAACTAAACCAAACATATTACATGCTGGTAACTTCTAATATAATTAAGATGTTCTTGCATTTGCAAATTATTTCATCAAGTTTCAAAATTTTATTTTAGTTCATCGTGTATTTGTAATTTAACCTTTATAGTTCTCTCTTATGTTTAATTTAATTGTCAATGTTTGAGTAGAATGTCATATATAAAAGCAGAGACATATCCAAACAAGGCAAAGGGGCCACACCAAAAAGTAATTTTAATTAATATTTTCTAAATAATATTTCTTAAGTCAAAATTAAGTTTACAAAATCTGACCTAAACACACAATTCAACTTGAAAGTAATAAAGAACGTATATTTGTTACAAAAAAGAAAAAACATATATAGACGGTAATAGAAAAATAGTTGACACATTTGTATTCGGAGTACGCTTGTTACACATCATCCCACTCTCTTATTAGTCAAATATTAAGAAGATTAATATTTTTCTTTAATAGTATCCTTATATTAGTTATACTGATTACTGTAATAAGTGAAAAATAAATATAAACAAGATTATAATTTTTATATAAAGATAAGTTTATAAGATTAATTTATCTTTACTTTTATTAAGATAATTTATTAAATTTTTTAATATGCATATAAATTTTATATTTATAAATATTGTGAAATAGAGGGATTATTATTGAGGGGCTCTTCCTCCTAGATGAAAGTGTGATTTTTAACCTATAACTGTAACCTATCACGAAGGAGGAGGTGTGACTTGGTTGACCATTGTACGGTTGGATTTGGATTTGGATTTGGATTTGGATTTGGATTGAAGAGTTCCTGACTTTATTCGCAGAACAGCCTTGCGATCTCCGACATGAGCTGTCGTGGTTGATTTTAATGAATATCTTTTTCAGTCAAAAAAAGGAGGAGGTGTGTGTGACTTGCTCCCATGCCCAAAATGGTATGAACCTGTGGGAAAATTCTTGCGTGTTATTGGAAGCAGAATTTTTCCTTGTCATGCTTATTTTTGGGATAGTGTTTAAAGTGTTCATCCTCAAAGGGTGGACATTGAACATATCCTCTACTTTTACTTTAATAGGTTTTTTTAACTTTTACTTTTTATTTTCAATAATATGAAAAGATTATTTTAATTTTTATCTTAAATCAAAATTTCTTTCTATTATCATTTCTAAGGTGATCAATCAAACTAGAACTATACCTTCATCCAAAAACAAAAAAATGACACCTCAAGCCAAAATCTAAAATCTTCAACTCAATCCAATATGCAACATTTTATGACTATAAGCACAATCCAATCCATTGCAGGGCTTGTGGATGAACATTTTAAACAAAACTTTTTCAGAACAATAATCTCCATTTTCTACGTCATATTATGACTATAACATAAATGATAACGTTCAATATGCAACACCAAAAGAGGGGGAAAAAGAAAAAACAATGTTCCGCAAGAGTGATCACGACAAGCAACCAGAACAATGTACATCAATAAACAAGCATACGCTATCAACTCCTCCCTGCATCACCACACTGCACCACACTGCACCGCACAACAGAGACCGCTCACCTCTCCCAAGACTGCAACCTAAATTCACGCACCGACCACCGCCGCTGCCGCTCAGCGCCGTTGTCCCGCCATAGCCACAACCATACAGCCACCATGTCGTTGCTCCACCACAAACCAGCTGTGACCAGACCAACAGCCGCATCGCTTCCCTCACCGACGTTCACGCAACACGTCAATACCGTCACTGTTGTTCTGTTCCTCCATGGCCGCATGCAAACATCGCCTCTCTCCTCTTCTTTTGGCCGCCCCCAAAACGCTCAATGCTAATATTTCTTGTACCCTAGTTTATCTTTTCGAGAAATCAATAACAATACAAAATTCTAAGCAATATTAAAATTAAGGTTATTTAAGTAATAATTTATATTGCTATAAATTTTCTCTCAATAATTAAATGAGTTTAATTGGTATGTATTAATAGTATAAAATTATTTTACACTATCAATTAATAAAAATAGAAAAAAATGAGAAATTATGATGGGTCTCTCAATAATTATTTATATGAATTAATATTTTTTTACTATTTTTATTAACTGACAGTATAAAATTATTTTATATCATCCATATATTTAAATTAAATTCTAATTAAATTACCAGTTTACCTGAAAGAGCATTCATACTGCATATAAGATACGGAATATTATAGATAATTTTTGTGCAACACCAACCATGAGATGTGTTTTTAACTTCATCAACGGTATAAAATTAAGATGGACACCGAATAGGGCGAATACTTTAAACACTACCTATTTTTAGAAAAACTTGGCTATTATATGCCGCTTATTATGTGGCGATATGATCTTTATCATGAGCATGATATTTTTGAAAGAAGAAAATTTCTTCGTATTCATAAATACAGGAGAACTCTATGAACTTACCAAACTTTGAAATCTTCAAGCTTGACTAGATGGATTTCAACCGTACTCTTCATGAAACATTTGGACGGGGTTTGGTGATGCCGTGTTTACTTTTGGTTGTTGTCGGTTTGTCTTCTTACATTTCCAAAAGCCATGAAGGTTCGTTGGATTAAGGGAAAATTGCACTTTATTTTTTAATTGTAGGTGATATATATTATAGTATTTAAATTTTAAAAATATGTAAATTAATTTTTTAATTTTTTAATATATAAATTGATATTTTATTAATTATTAATAAAATATCACATATTCAAAAAAAATTTAACATAACGAATCATATATTTAAAAATATTTAAGGGATCAATTTATATATAATCTAAAGTTTGGGAATATAGTATATTTATTTTAAATAAAATATATATTTATGAAAATTTAGTGAGTGAATTTACACATTTTTAAAATTTATAGATTAAAGTATACATAATTTATAATTTAAAAAATAAAATATAATTTTTCCTCAAATTAATTCTGTAGGCTATTTTTACAAATCTTTAAAGGCGTTTTATTTAGCTTAATAATAAGGATAATTCAAGTTTACCTTAGAACATCGTAGTAATTTTACCGGAAAATTTTGTGCCATTGTGCTATAAATTCTGACAATTTATTAATATTTAATTAATTTAAGTGTTTTAATATTTATTATTTTTAAAAAAAGTTTTGAGCTCAAAATACTTGAATTTTGTTATTGAAAAAAATTAGCGCAGAGAGAATTTTACCCCTATGATGAACTAACTTAACTTGAGATAAATTAATTAAAATTTAATGAATTTCAAGTATCATTGACCTAGAAAAGAAAATAAATTCTGACACTTTATTTCATGTAATTTACTCTGTTGCTGCAATTTTATGGGTTACATATAATTAGATGTTAAAAAAGAAAGCTGAAAACAAAAGATATTTCTCTCTTTCGCTCGTCATTCTTTCTTTATACTTTATTTGGTATGGGATTTGAAAATAAAAAGAAAATGAAGAAAATTTCTCTTACTTTACTCGGAATCAACTTAAGTATAGAAAGGAAGAGAATTTTTTTTTTTTTTTGCCCTTTTATGACAAGGCTCACATTCTTTATTTCTTTCCGTTTTTGAGGAACTGGGAAGGAAGTATCCATTTTTTTTTTCTTTCACTTTGCTGAATTTACTTATTTTATCTACTTTATTACTTTTTTTTTGTCCAAACAACCAAATTTTTTATTCAACTCGGATAGATTTATTATGAGGTAAAATTTTTTCAATACTAATTTTTTTTTAAATTGCAAAGCTTGATATTTTATTTAAGAAAATAAGTGTTGATCCACTTAAATCAATCAATCGTGGATACTTTATTACTTATATTATGTGAAGGATAATATAATAATTTTAGACCAATGCTACGTAGTTAAAAAATCGTAATTTTTTTTTGAGAATATAATAGTTATTGATTGAAATAAAATGAAGTAATATGAGAAACATATTTGTTTAAGGGTCAATAATTACGTTATATCCGATTTCTGACAAAATTTCTATCTCTCTAACATTAAATTTTCATAATTTTTATATTTATGTACATACATTTCATTTCTTTTTCATTAAATGAAATCAAATATAAAGTGAATAAGTACTTCTCTTCTTTTCTTTTTCGGTATGTCTCTTTCTTTTCCTTTTCCTCTATTATACGAAACATATTGCCATTTTATATTGAGAGCTTCTTTGCTGTGTCCCTCATAGCTAGGAGGCAATCTTAGTGACAAAGAATGGTTTACTGAAAGTAGAAAGGAAGATACAGCCAAACAAATGTATGGAATATTAACTGCTCGGTACTTAGCGAGAGCGTTACTATAGCTAGCCACGTTCTTAGGCTGAGAATGAGAAGGAAGGGATGAACGATTGGATTAAGCAAAGGACATGGTGGGGAAAGAGCACGAAATTAACATAACAATAAAATTTGTTAAATTTTATGCAGGGCAGCGTATTTTTAAGTCAATATCCACAGATGGATAAGTGGTAATTTTACTCTAATAACTATGCTAATGATGGGTATACATTAGTTAGCAGGCACACAGACATAAAGAAGTAATCAGTAGTGTGAAATGAAATGTTGTGCTGAATACTGATCTAAATTTTCTTTGAAGGACTAACTTATTAAATTTCAATTCTTTTTTGGATTAAAATGTAAATTAACTCATATAAATAAGTTTATTTATTTTTAATTTGAAGTTTTGTGTATTATGATCTTATCTCATTAGATGACTTAGTGTGTGTGTTTGATTTTGTATTTGTAAAATTGATTCTTGATAAAATTGATTTTAGTTAAAAAGTAATTTTAAAGTGAAATGATTTATATTTGATAGTTTGATATGAGTAATGATCTTGATAAAATTAATATTATTTGGATAGTATGATCTACATTACTTTTAAATATATAATTACACTAAAAGTCATAAAAGACATATAATTTCATATGATAAAAATAAATATAAATGATAGATAAGGAAATTCACCAACAAAAACAGTAAATTTTGTCATAATGGACTTTGAGCCACCGTAAATTCGACTCAAAGTTGTTTCATGTTAGAATTGATTTTGGTTTTGGAAAACCAAACAAAAAGGCAAAATATTTGCCCTCCAAACCCCAGTTTGTAGCCTTTTACCGTGGAACCAAATACACTGTTAGTATCTATTGGAATTATAATTTGTAAAAGTATGGATAAACTCAACTCGTAAATTTAATTTTAATTAAAAGTGAATTGGTAGTACAGTAATTTATGCTTTTATATTTTTATGTGAAAACGTGTAACTGAGTACTTGATTTAGCTTATAAATAATATCAACCTAGTTCGTTTTATATTTGACACCAAAATTCCATTAGGCATAACAAGTTTTTGCCAACGCATGCTTGAAGTAAGCTAAAATTCAAGTCGCGCATTCCAAAACTATGATTTATCTTTTCCCTGTTCGTCACCTTAAAGCGCAAAAGTTGATATATGGTCTGCTTCAGACTTGGGAAAACGTTGGTATTGTAAAGCATCCGGTTCGAGTGAGTCTTGGATTTGAGCTGCTAAGCTGGACTTCCTCGAATAGGAAGAAAAAAGGATAAAAAAAAAAGGCAGCAAAGTACAATTTAAGTTATGCGCTTTTTACACAACTTGCAATAGAATAAAAGCTTTTCTGTTTCAACACATAACATTCTTTCCTGAAAGAGGAACAAATGGGGGAATACGCTTCATTTCAAAAGCAACAAGAACATGCAAATTAAAGAGCGTAAAATAACCGTACCAAAAAAAGAAGCCAAAAGTAAGTATGTGTTCCCGGCGTTGTCTACAATGTGCTTTGCAGGTGTTTAGTGTACTTCATGATGGCAGCACATCAGAAGGTAGAGATTTGATAGATATATTGATATATCAATAATTTATGATGTATTGTAGTAATATATTAATTTTAAAAAAATTTAAAAATATGATTAAATATATTTTAAAAATTAATTTTATAAAATTATATTAATAATATAAAATAATTTTATATTATCAATATAATATTACATTGATAGATAGTGTAAAATTATATTAATAGAGTAAAATTATACTGAGAAAATTTTTATAATTTTTAGAAATAAATTTTTATACACTAATAATATAAAGTTATATCAACAGTATAAAATAATTTTATATTATCAGTATAAAATTACATTAACAGAGTAAAATTATATTGATAAAATTTTTTTGATTATATTAACAGTATAAAATTATTTTATATTATCAGTATAATTTTATATTATTAATATATAATAATTAATTTTTAAAATATATTTAATCATATTT
This sequence comes from Pterocarpus macrocarpus, assembly GCA_031439585.1. Classification (NCBI taxonomy): domain Eukaryota; kingdom Viridiplantae; phylum Streptophyta; class Magnoliopsida; order Fabales; family Fabaceae; genus Pterocarpus; species Pterocarpus macrocarpus. The sequence goes on from CM062519.1 coordinate 12,728,864, forward strand.
TTAAATTTTCTTAAAATTAAATATTATTATAATATATTATAGATGATTGATGTATTAATATACTTCACAATCTCACCATCAGATTACAGAATGTACCATACTCGTTGACCTGCAAGGAACACTGTAGATGGCACCTGTGTTCCGTATTATAGTTTGCAACATTGATTTAGCTAGTCGGGGTTTAATTCTGCGAATATAGTTTTGATTAAAAATAAATTTAAAGTGAAAGGAAACATTTATATTTAAACGTATTCATTTGCAAAGTGATAATTTTAGCCCTAAACGTTTTTAATTTTTTTTTTTTTCAACCAATGAGCGCGTATATATATAATTTGGCACTAAAATTCCTCTTTGGGCGCATCCCAACGTTTGCCAAACATAATGAAATTCAAGTTGCACTCTCTAAATTATAGTTTGGGCTAAATAAGGGTTCACCCTTGAATCAATAAAAATTTGATTTTTTATTAATAATCTCGTAACCGTAGTACTACTTAAAAGTAAAGATATCTTAAAGACCAAAATAAAAGTTGACTTATAGATATTGAATGGTGTCAACTCTATTTTTAAGTTTGTTTTGCACTAGTGATCCTTCATTAATAAGTTATCTATAAATACAAAATCTTTCATGAATTTTGTGGCCAATGAGGTAATCCCTGTTTCTAAAATTTTTCTTTTACAAAAAATAAATGCAAATTACTAAGAAAAGTTAGTAATGGTTTAAAGAAAATATAAAATTTAGAACTCTCTCCAGTCCAAGGATTCTCTTAATAGTTTGAAACCTGAAACTGTGATAAATAAACAAATAAACAAAGGAAAGTAAAAAAAAAAAAAAAAAAGTGACGAGCCACTATGATTTGAATCCAAACGCTTAACTAAGGGAGGAAAATATCCTTTTGCTGTAAAAGGATGGATATGCCACTTGAGTATTAAATCGCAATTTCAGATTAAAAGTAGCAGATCGGGAATATTTTCTTTAAAGTCACAGTTTCAAGATTTAATTTGGTTATTGCAAGTAAAATTTATTTAAGATTACAATTTACATTTACTGCAACCAATTACTTCTATGTAAACTTTGTCATTTTGTTTTAACAACATATATGTCGGTAACTGTATCTAAATGCAATGTACTAATAGCATTTATGTAACAATAAAATCCAAATTGGCTTATAAAAACTACAATTTCACTTAAATTTTTTTGTTTTGTATATATGCATTATATATAAGAGCTAATATGCACCCCCCCCCTTCAGAAGTATAGGAAATCCACTGGCTAGAAAATTTTCCGCTTTGTTAGCTTATATTCTAATCGTGGTAAACATTGCTCCCCAATCCCCATATCTTGGAAGCTCATTATTAATTCCTTTCATGGCGTCTCTGTGCTCTGAATTCGCCTCTTCCTCTAGTACTCTGTTAAGTTATTTTCCGCCGAGTAGTCCTCCACTTCCCCTTGTGGTTGACGATAGTGGGTATTCTCAGCATTCTGGTAGAATCTTTCAACATTCAAGTAATGTTGTCCTCGCCTAATGATAAACTAAAGTGGTATGCTGACTCATTACTGGCAAAAAAAAATAAAATAAAATCTAACTATTTAACATTGGTTGGTCAAAGTATAAATAAAATGCATTTCAATACCGGTTAAGCTAAGAAAGGGAATTCTCTAAAGTTAGACGGTTAGAAGCGTGCTATACATATGATAATGATTGAGGGAAAAAAAAAAAAAAAGAGATTATAAAATAAAAAGATTGAGGAAAAAAAATATTTTATGAAATCTTAACCCGTTGACCATCTATTTTTGTAGTAATTTTGTACTATCAGCTAAGATATACATTATATGTACTCTTATCCTGTGAGACCAACACTTACACATAAAAATGAGTTGGTAGTCTCCCTTGACAGATAACAAATATTAATTTAATTAATTCAATTATAATGTCTTTTTGGTTTATAACATAGGTCTGAGACTCGTTGACACCGAGCAGTCATGACAATTGTTATCTTATTGATCTGAGACTCTCATATACGAATAAAGCAAAAAAATTTTAGTGCACTGCATCACCAGCCTAACTATCGAACTTTACCTTTAACTTGGTAAGAACACAAGAATTTTGTCACCGAAATTGAATTTTATTTATTTATTTATTTATTTTTGGGGTCAAAACCGAAATTGAGTTCAGGATCAATTACGTGCTCTTTCTTTGTGGTCCTTTTTCAATCAATTGTTCGAGCTCGTTTGTGGCCTAAGACTATCTGGCCCATTTCAGAGCCCACCAAAGCCAGATTATCGACCACAGCCTTCAAAGCCCGTTCCAGCGTTCCAATCTCCTCCTCTATAGCACCACCACCAACAGGCCATTGCATCACCACAACAATCTTGCTCCCGCCGCCAACCGTATCATCTCCGGCCGAACCGACCGGATTGCCTGCTTTAGGTCCCGGTTCAACGCAGGCCGTTCTTCGCAACACACCGTAGACCTCATCATTAGCACACTGGCTCCACCTCGCCGTCACAATAGCTCACCGTTGCCTGGTCCAACTCGCCCGGTTCATTCTCGAAACACCAAACGGAACCGGCTTCGTCGTGACGATGTCGACCCGTTTCCTCAGCTCTCTCACGTGTTGGACTACTTCCCCCAGCAACGACGCCTTATCTGACTGTACCGTAATATTCATATTTACTTTAAAGCCCTCCAATTCTGAACTAAATAACGATATTGAGGGACTGTTCTACAAATATACGTGTTTTTCCCTTTGTGAAAAAAAGAAAAAAAGAAAAAAAAAAAATGGAATGAGAATTTGAGAATGACCTTGCTGTTTGGGGCTTTCAGGGAGGAGAGAGCGAATAGGGTGGCGAGGTGGGCGTTGATTTGCTGGCGGCGTCTCCTCTCAGCTTCCCTGTGACTCTTGCATGCTGCCGTTGATTTTCTTCCCGCCTTTGATCTCTCACCGTCCAATTCCGCGGACATGATCTGTTGTGGTTGAAGATGCCTGGCGCTGTGATCTAGCCAGCTCTCGAACCCGTGGAATCTGATAACAGGAAGCATCTTTGGTTTCCACCAATTAGCGTTATGTTAAAGACAGCCTAGCTATATACAGCATCTTTTGTCACGTGCATGGTGTTAGCAGAAATCGGAAAAGAAAGCAAAGGAGTAGTAACACACTGAAGAGAAGGGGCCTAGGAAGCAAACTTTGAACTATCAGACCCGACGAAAAAAGATGCAGAAAATGGTACTTTTGGCGTTGCTGAATGATAAATGAATAAAATGAAAATTTGCAGGAGGCAAGGAGAGGAATCGAAGTGAGTTACCCGAGATGGCAGAAGGAATATTAAATAGAAGGGTTAAACTTGTGACTGAGTGATCTCTCACTCCGGGAGCAGAGAATAAATCAGTGCCTCTAATGTGTGTACAAGAGAACAAGAGCTGGTCTTTTTGATTTGCAGACAGAGCATAGAAACTTGTAGCTTTTTCAATCTGTGTTCACTTCCTGGAATTAATTTGACTGTATAAGGGATTGTATACATTATAAAAAGATATGCTCCACAAATTAGTAATAATGGGAAAACAGTTTAAGAAACATGCCAGAAATAGTAGTAACATGTTGATATACTGTTCTTAGAGATAAATTAACAAGTGAAGAAGTTAATACTGGTTTCTGGGACACAAATTGATGATCCAAGGAAAGAAAGGAAAAGGGGTTGGGAATTAAATAATTAAACCGAGCGATATAAGTGAAGTATTTCAACAAGGGAAAGTGGGAGACTTGATTGATTACAAATGGCACTACATACCATGTTAATGATGTAGTAGTGGGAATGGGACAGTAGTGAGTGGTTATCGGTGCTAAATTGTTGGTCATGCATGGTTTATGGAAAACTCATAATGGTGGTGTTTGGCGCAAAACGGAAAGAGGAGGGTTGCAATCGTTTTCAAGGGGCAAAAAGCAGAGTCACTTCGTACACTTACGACCGGCGCCGACAGTTTTGTCGAGGGGAATCAGAACACGACAGGTAGAGATGCTGTGCCGACAATCTCTTCCTGTCCATCTCATCAGTTGCTCTGCTTAGACCATATGACAATCGTCGTGTCTCTGCACTAATTGCTTTCACATTCACACCGCCCCTTTTTGTTCCAATGGTCTATGCCACCTCCCAAACCCATGTACCTTCGAAAAAGACCGCTTCTATACTGTGCTTGTTTCTCTTTAGCTTTCTGGTTTTTGACTTTTTGTAGTGAAAAACACCAAGATGAACCAACAAGGGTTTTAGTGGCACAGATATGCATGAATGCATTGCATATGGAGTATGTTTTTCCATGGTTCGCATTCCGACATGCTATTAAGTTTTTATGATTATTATCGAAGTGGAGCCCGAGGACTTTGTTCTACCCAAAATTTTTGTTATTCTGCTACACCAATAAAATCCAAGTATCAACCATATGCTTATTATATTTTTCTTTAGTGTACCTAGCATAGTTTTGACCGATTTTAGTGAATAGACAAACGAATATGCATGTGAATATGTCAGGTTGGCCCTACAGAGGTGGAAGGAAAGATTGAAAGATCAACATCCGGTATCAGAGTAGCGGCAGCAAGAGCAGATGAGGATTCAGATGGTAGGTATCACCCACACTGCAGGTGGCAGATAGAGCTGAACAGCCAGGTTGAATCTGAGCTAATGAAGTAAGCACTAATCAATACTGAATAATTAACTCCATTCGCTTTCTCTTTTGCTCTCCTTCAGTTGGATTCATACTTGTGATTTTGACATCTCCACATCGCAATGAGAATGTCTCCGGAAATCGACCAGTTCATCATGCTTGGTGCCTATTAATTTGACCCTTTCACCGCTCCTCGCTTTCATGTGAGAAGAGAAATGTTTTTTTGACATATGTTTTCGATACTATTTTAGATATTTGGGATTGATTTATATAAAGATATAAAAGTTTCAATTTAGTTTATAATACATGTGATAACTATTGTAAAATAACTAATAATAGATGAGAAATATTTTCTTCAAATTTACTAGTAAGATGATTGAAATATCAAATTATTATCAAATAGCTCCCCATATTTTTACACATGGAAACACTTTTTGATATGAAGCCAAATTTGTGTAATTTGTATGAAAGGAGTAAATTGGTTAATGTTCAACATTTTTCTCTCTCTTGAATGTTATTTATCACCGTGATTTCCGTTGTTTTCCAAATCTCATTGGTTGATTTGCTTTCGTACATGCTTTGGTAGCATTTAGTTTCATACCAATTAGCACCCTTCTTCAGTACAAGTAGATTTACAAACAGCAAAATAACAAAACAACGGCAGAGAAAAGCCAAGGAAACCTAAGGAGAGTATGGAATGGAGGGTGATGTCTAATTTGATCCACCCTATTTTCTACTAGTTCTCATACTCCACCCTTCTAAACCATTAGATTCAATTAATGAAAATCCAATGGTTGAAATAAAATATATATGCACATAGACCCTTATAGACATAGAGCATGTAATTTGCAACCCTCACCATGGAGCTTCGTCCCTTTTGTCACTCACAACTGCAACGCGCTGCCGCACACCGTCAACACTAGCCTGCAACTCCGCACTCCTCTGCTCAAGGGGAAAAAAAATTTGAAGAATCAACAACAACCCATTTTTCCCGCAATCTGCGTCTTGTGGCACACACCTTAGCAAAGGTGGATCTCCATGAAATTGTCCTACTAGTTGTGTCATCATCCACCTCACACTGCTCCCTCCACGAGGAGGGGCAACTTGAGGTAGCTCGCAGCAATCAGGTATGTTTCTGATAGCAGAAAGTCCTACGAGTTGAGACTATCTACAGAGGTTATTGATGGTGGTGATTGAAAGGTCATGGTAGCATTATTTGATTTGGATTCTCTGATATTGTGTTCTGGGTTTTGGCTTCACATTCATTGTTACTCTAGTTTGGCTTAAGATTTTTTATTTGAGGTTTGGGAATTGATTGATTTGTTAAGGGATTTTCTTATGGGCTAGATTTTCTTTTGCTCCTTTTGATTTAAATGAAATGAAATGCTCTTAATTTATTCTTCCAACTGCAGATTTTGCATCATATCTATGTAAGATTTCGCCAAAATGGAACTCCAGGAAATTTAGGACGGTGGGTGGTGGGCTTGTTCTGATGGAGAATGGCAGGTTGGTCTAATTCCAAAGGTGTGATAGAGAAATGGGTACATTTGTAAAATTTGATATGCTTCATGATAATTAAGGTCCATAAAGATATACGTTCTATCTTAACTATAAGATTGTTATTAACTTGAATCTAATGGTTCATAAATGTGGAGCATGAGAAGTGTTAAAAGATAGGATGGATTAAATTAAATATCAGATGGCAAGATGAATTGGGGGGGGGGGGGGGGGAGTTCCTCTAACGATGCTGTTGATTTTTAATCCAAGATCTAATAAGCATGATTATTAAGATACATAGCACAACTCAATGGGTAAATTAGTTAACTTTACATTTTATTGAAGTTTGGATCAATATTACATACTCTAAAAATGAAATGCAAGAGTCCAGATTGCAAAAAGACATCCTTTTTTTTCTTTTTTCTTATTATTGGGAAAGGACATCCTTTTGAAACTTGCAATTTGCCTCAGCAGATATACAGTTTTGTTATACTCTCCTCTATCACCGTGCAATGCCGGACCCACTTCCCACTACCAAACCCAAGAAATTCTTATATGGTTCGGAAGCATCACATAGCTGTGCTCCTAGCTAATCATATAAATGCATTTTCATAGAATTATGTTAGTAGCGGATCCCATATAAAATACTTACATGATTAATCTGAAAACACAATCATGTGGTGCTCCCAGACCATATAAGTATTTCTCTACCAAACGCAAATGGCTAATACTCTTGGATTATGTAAGTATTTATCTACCAAACCCAGAGCCATCCTTCCAAGTTCCAATACCCAGATCTCAAAAAGTTCACAAGAAAAAGGGAGAAAGGCTAGGGAGAAGAGTGACTTATCCAACAAGATGGGGTGGTCCAAGTGTTGTCCTACAAATGTTGCAAGTTCACTTATTAAGCCATGCCTTCGCTTAAAGAAGTGCGAAAAAGATAGAGCAAACAAGAATAATGTCAAACACACACAAATACTATCACCCAACAGGTATTTTTATCATCTGAGTACAACTAGTCTCACATAAACTCTGATTCGGCCACCTCATCCTAGTGTGAGATTTGTCCCAAAGTTATTTTTCATAAGATTACAAGGTAAGAGAGAGTGAACTCTCCAGCACCAAAAAGCGTGGACAGCATTGGAACTTGACAAACGAAAAATGGCCACTAGCAGCGGTACACTCCTTGAGAGCTTTAGCAACATTAATGATGGAACCATTCATGGGCACATAAGAATTCAAAAGTATCCCCTTAAACCCAACATAGGAAGCTTGAGCAGAATCAGGGGTGTTACGCACCAACCGCTATCAGATAAGCAAATAGCAGAGAAAAGAAAAACATTGGTCCGATAATATTGTTAATGCGTGCAGGCATACATGGAGCAAAAAGGAAAACAAAATCAGGCATTTTTTTAAGAAAAATAAATTATCCTAAAAAGGAGTAGATTCCCATTAAAATGCATTAACATATGGTTATCTGCCTAGGTTATTTCTATTTATGTTAAGTAGGAAGAATAATCATTGTTTACCCCGGGATTACAAGGCCATTAAGTACAAGTGCAGATTGTACTTACTACGCAGAGTGGATGTCACTTTCTCACCAATCATTCCCCAACGGTAATTTACTTTGTAAAATACACAAAAATGTTAAAAAGAATCAAATCCATTTACCCCTAGCCTAGGAACAAAATAAGGTTTACCAGCAGCATTCGGCATATACCTTAATACCATACCCATATGTTTTTTCACCCCAAGAAATCAGAAACTATCATGTATTCTTGAGGTATTTGAAAAAGTCAACATTAGACTACCTCACTGAACACTTATACATTACACATGTCTACTCCAATAAGATGCTCCAAAACTACAGATAAAACATTTCTAAGCAAGCCATTTGACTGAACTAACATGTGATGTTAAAAGAGAATGTATATACCCATCCTCATTTCCACACCTCCAAATTCCCCCATCCCCATAATCACGAGCTTTGCCTATGAATATGTCCATTCTTGACGAATGGTGAACCAGGTGGAGCAATGAGACCAAGGCTTTCCATCACTCTTATCCTCCGTGCACTCAACTCTTGGGGCTTACCTAATGAGGCGGTTCCCTGGTATAGTTAGAAGTTAACATAGCAGACAAAAATGGAACTAACCAACACATGAAATAAAACGGTTCAATTCCATATACTTACAGGTCCTTGGCAACCAAGATCATCATCATTCAACATCTCATTTTGCTTTTGGCACTTAGCTTTATTCTGCACCTCATCTTTCACGCAGGATTTTCTCTTGCTTGTAGGACTTTTACTTGATGTTCCTATTGAAATAAAGTGATTGAAAGAAATATTGTTAGGCTACACATATGATCTGGCATCTATGGATTCATATACAATCAAAAAGTAATCTAAGCAAACAGAAACTAACCTCTAGTATAATAATCACTAATAAGTAACTGATTATTCTAACCTAATTAACATAAATACAGTTGACTATATATTCTGACATAAATGCTAATATTCTAAGATAAATGTCAACATTCTAGCAGCTCCATTTTGATCAGCAGCTCTCTATCCTGCTCTCCCCTCAGCTTTTGAGCTATTTGCGTCAAGATTCTTCAGCATCACTTCATTTCCCTAACAAGTTTTTCATTTTGCTTTGATAAGGGGCAAGTTGCACTAAGTTTTCTATGTTAGAGTGTTAGTTTGATTTTGATAGGACATCATGTCTCTAGAAGCATCTATTCTTACATTTGCTACCCATAATATATCTAATTGAAAATTACTGCTCAGGTAATAAGTGTCGGTTGGTCCCTGCCCTCATTCAACAAGGGAAAAAAACATATAGCCATGTTGGTTTCAAAACCTATCATCCTAATCATCATAACTTATCTTTTCCTTACTTGGAAAACAAACACAACTTTTCCAATCTTAGAAAAGTAAAAAAGGAAATCGTTGGTTGATGCTTCAAATTCTCCTACCGTCCTACAGATTAGAGTAAACAAGACTTTACATCATTATATAATGGCTTTTAATGATCAATCAGAAGAAGCATATCAACTGTAGTGTTGCTTAAGCCATAAAAAATGTGAATATTTGCTTTTGCCCCAATAAATCTGCCAAACTGATGGTAGTAGATTTTATGAATTCCACTTACACTTCGAATTAAGTATGCCACAGCCTGTTTATTTAATGTCAAGAATATGAATGCATTTGTTTAATGTCAACAACAATAACAACAACTAAGCCCGTTCCTACTTGACGAGGTCAGCTACATGGATCAGAGAACGTCATAGTGTACCGTCGTAAATCATATATATATCTTTAAATGTCATTGAAACTAATTTTAAAATGAATGTTCAAGGACAAAACTCTATGTAACTGCTGCAACATATATATATTTTGCAAGTAGAGGGCATCAGATAAAGAATGCAATGTCAATTCAAGAGTTACTAAACACAAGCTGCAGAAGTAGGGGTTCACACAAAACAAAATACAAGACAAACTAGAGGGGGAAAAAAACGAGGAAGAATTTTTTTTTTTTTTTTAAAGTAGATGAACAATGATTTGAAGAAATAAAAACAGATGCACCTTGGGTGTCCTGTCAGCATGCCCCCAACCACAGCGGGCAGTATACTTATATGACAAATCTTTTGCTTCCTAAGCGGATGAACTACTAATCGTAATGTCAACTAAATATATAATAATATAAAGCACTAAAATCAATATGCTAGATTCAATAATCTAGATGTCACTTGAAAATATGATGAAAACGTAAAAGGTGAAAACAGATTCGATTAATATTCTCGCTCTCTATCCCTTTTTCTCTATTATCTGAAAAGACAGAGAAAACTAAGCATGCAATTTGTATTTTGCAGATCAAAACCATGATAATTACACAGACATTGACTAACCTTTGGTCTTGGACAATGACTCCCTTGATCTAGAGGATTTTCTGCTAGGAAGATCCTATATCGTTGGGGAAAAAAAATGACATCAGACACAGTTAATCCAGAGTGTTTAAGACAATTTGCTGCTGAAAAGTAAGAAGGCTGAAGACAATGCTTATAACCTCATTATTAGGAACCCAAATAAAGAAGATATGGTTACCTGTTCAAGAGCTTCCTGAAGTATTTTTTGGTAAGAACCATTGTTATTCTTGAGTACCTGAAAGCTCAGATATTTGCCAGAGCCATTAGATTTTCAAAGTGACAGATCACAAAAAGTATATATATCAAATGGTTACCAATTACCAACTTACGGTCTCAAACTCAGAACGGCATTTAATAGGATCTGCATATTTGCTACAAAAGGAAACAAAACACATTATCACAAATAAGTGTACAAATTGCAGAGATCATAAGAGAACATAAATTCGAAAAAGTACTTACTACATATAGCTTCCGTACAGCCTAACAAGGACTTCCCTTGTCAATCTTTTGCTAGGTTTCATGCTCTCATTAACACTATTTTCATCAACAACCTGCAACATAGCTAATTATTTTAAAGAAGCCAATTTAATTATCAACTAGTTAACATCAAACACAGAATCTTGCCTTTCAAGAAGGTCATAGAAACCCTCAAGTACGAAAATTCACATACCTGTGCCGGCCACCATGAGCCACCGCGAAGCCTGATATATATCACATCCCCCGATGCCACTGAATCAGTTGCAACTTGCACTCTCCCTCCTTGGCTAACCTGACACTTCCCACTCTCAACACTAGAAGCACGCCTATTTGTCATGGTTTGCATTCAATCAACAGCCAAGAAAACCCCCAAAGGTCCCAAATTCGGTTTCACCGCTAACTAATGTTGCTCTCGAAACAAAACAATTCCTCCTCCCTCTTCAAGTGGGAAGCCAAGAAGCCAAAAACATAAACGAACACATCATAATTAGCACTCATCAGCACCACATTAATCTGCTCTATACCGTTCTTCTATAACCTTTTACCTTTTAGCACCCTTCAATTCTCATCTCAGGAACCAAACATCAGGACCAAAATAACTATAAAAAAATTAAAAGATTATTATTATTATTATTATTTTACCAGCTAAATCTTGAAAGCAAACAGAAATGTTTCAAGATTCTTGCTTTACTATTGACAAGCAGAAAAATAATCAAGTAAATGTGGGGACCAAAGAAACGAAGGTGTGTGTTTTGTAAATATATATCTATATATATTACCAGCTAGATCTTGAAAAACGCAAAAAGAAGAGTTTCAAATCAAGATCCTTGTTTTACCATTGACATGCAGAAAAATAATCAAGTAAATGGCTCATGTGGGGACCAAAGAAACAAAGGTGTGTGTTTTGTGTGGGTTGTGGACAAGACAAGCGTAGACGGGTACTTACGAACTGTGTGAAGAAGGAAGAGAAAGAAGAATGTCGGAAAGCACGGGACCCCAACAGTGTTGAGTTTCAGACTCTTTAGAGAGACAAGGAGCAGCTTCACCTTGTAAGAGAGACTTCGAACCCCAACAGTGTTGAGTTTCAGACTCTTTTGAGAGAATGAGAAACTCAGATATGCTCCGAAAATGAGGCTGTGCTGTGTTGCGAAAACAAACTATTATTCTTTCAAATTTATTGTCTCCTGGTGATCGGGGAAAGGTGTAATCCTGGTTGCGAAATAAATAATATTTTTTCTGAGAAACTCACGTGGATATTTATTTTGCACGAAAATTATTAACTGTATATTTTTCATCCTAAATTCCATTATATCTATTTAAATTATCACCCATAAAAAGAAAACTCGATTATTTTTTGCCCTTTATGTTATTGTAGATTGGGAAAGAACATATTTATAATTTATTTATATACATATTCTTTGGATCTAATATTAATGTATTGTTAGAATAAAAATTGCATTTAATTTTATAAGTATAAAATTTTTTATGCTATTATTCAATCACATATTGATAAATTAAAAGAAAATATTTAATTCATACAATAATTATTTCAAAATTTATAAAAACGTATATATGATTAATTCATATTATAAAAAATTTTATAGTCATAGTATTTCAAAATTACACTCAGATTATTTTATATTTCATATAATTTTTTGTCATTTAATATAGTTAACGTTATCTATTTTTTATACTTAAACTATAATTTTAATATGCATATTCTTAAAGTTTTTAATAATGATGGGCATAAATGATTTTTTATTATTATTATTTTTTTGGTTTATATCATCAATTGTCAAAGTTTAATAATCTCCAAATAATTTAAAATGAGTGGGATTGATCTATTATAAAGGTAAAATTATTTTAATATTTTTTTTTATTTACAAGATTCAGATTTAAGATATTATTTAAATAAAAGAATTATGAAATTATTTAAATTAATCAAGTATTGATATTTTTCTTTTCTTTGTCAATGGACTTTTCGACCATGTTTGAATCGATGAGAAGTGATGCAATTGAGCATAAATGAAATAAAATGATATTAAGTTATATTATTTAAATATTTTAAAATATGATAGAATGAAGTGTTATTAAATGAAACTTATTCAATTTCATTACATCCATTCCCTCTATTGCCCCCTCTCTAAGTTGGGGGAAATAAAATAAAGTAATGACAAATAATTTAAAATTCTTAGTAATTATTATTCCATCTCTTTCGATTATATTCTTAAATAAAAAATAGTCAATCTTTTTTTTTTTTGCCACGATAACTTTCAGAATTTACTGTTATTTAAGAACAGTGGTTAAATAAATCAAATGAGATAGAACCAAAAGAAAATAAATCAAATGGGTAAAAATCGCCTTTCCAACCAATGGCTTAAAATAATGATATATTCTAACAAAGATTATGACAACATTTTGCGCTTTAATATTTTTACTTAAATAATATAATAAAAAATTGTCATTATTTCATACTTTAATATACAAACAATAGAAGAAAGCATTTATTCTATTTTATAATTATTCCATATTATCATGTTTCATTTTATTTTGCTCTCTAAAAAATATCCAAACAAAGTGAATCTTGTTATAAAGAGATTAAGAAAAAATTAAGAGAGAGAAAGATTTTTTTTTTTAATCTCTTCATATATATATATATATATATGGTCCGGCAAGGGGAAAGGATGGGTTCACTGTCAAACCTGGCCGGCAGGTGCAATTACTATGAGACCACCAATTTTAACCAACTCCTTTGATGCCTTGACTGCAATCTCTCTTCCTTTTTTTTTTTTTCTTTCGGTACATTGCAATCTCTTTATATTATGCACCACAGTTAATGCCTTGAGATGCTAAACCGCCATCCCATTTGAGTCACCACCTTCTTTTTGGGTTGTTGTTCGACAGTTCACCGTCTAGTTAGAACAAGCTCTTTGCATTGGACTTGCCAACAAAACCGTAGCCCAACTTAATTCTTGCAAGGGGTAAAGGATGGGCTCATTGTCGAACTCAGCTAGCGGGTGCAATTACCATGAGACCAATTTTAACCAACTCCCCTCATGCGTTGACTGTAATCTCTCTTCTTTTTCCTCTTCTTCTTTTTTTTGGTACATTGCAATCTCTTTATATTATGCATCACAATTAATGCCTTGAAATGCTAGACCGCCGACCCATTTGAGTCACTACCTTTGTTTTTGGGTTGTTCTTCGACAATTCGCCATCTTGTTAGAATAGGCTCTTTGTATTGGACTTGCTGCGAAACCGTAGCCCAACTTAATCGTGCTTGCAATATATATATATATATGGAACTGATGGGTTCACTGTCAAACTCGGCTGGCAGGTGCAATTGCCATAAGACCACCAATTTTAACCAACTTGCCTCATGCCTCGACTGTAATCTCTCTCTTTTTTTTTTTTTTTTTCCATTTGGGCACATTGTAATCTCTTTATATTATGCATCATGATTAATGCCTTGAGATGCTAGACCATCGGCCCATTTGAGTCATCACCTTGTTTTTGGGTTGTTGTTCGACAGTTCACCATCTTGGTAGAACAGGCTCTTTGTATTGGACTTACCGCAAAACTATAGCCCAATTTAATCGTGCTTGCAATAAGCACAAGCCTTATTAAAATTAAAAATGCAATAAAAAATAATTTAATTTGTATGTACTGACAGTATAAAATTATTTTACACTATCATTCAATCACATTCTTCCATTTGCATAACTTTTGGAGTAATGGGATGAGAGTCATACATATTTACTTATATAACAGCATATTATTGGATGACAATATAAAAATATTTTACGTGTTAATACATATAAACTAAACTCATAAAAAAAGCCCTATTATCACTTTACTTTATCTATTCAAACATAACCTTAAGTGTTGAGCCACAAAAAAAAAAAACAAAAAAACCTTAAGCTGCTAGGTGCAGTACCTATAATTTATTTTGTCTTTTAACTTTCATCGATGCTATTGCATCTATCTATCCCTTTGGGAGCAAAATAATTTTTTGGGTAATATAGAAAAATAAATTTACCTTCAGGACATTTATGGCATAATTGGGTCTAGGAAAAGCCCACCTGATACTTATGTGAAATGACTCAAATTGTAATAGGAAAAAAAAATTATAAAAGAAAAAGAAAAAGTGAAAAAATCACAGGAGGTAAAAATACAAAAGGGGTACGGGTGAGGCTCGGATGTACAAAGAGTATTTCACCAAAAAAAAGAACAAAAAATCAAATATGCTGCTTGCTTTTCTTTGTGCAACATACACGAGTTAATTTCCTTTCCTTCTTACACCAAAGATAAAAACTGGGATGAAACCGTCAAAAACAATACAATTGAGCAAGTTGGCCAGGTAGAAATTAAGAATGAAATAAGAAACCCAGGTGGCAATAGAACACACTGCAACCTAGAAAAAGAAAAAATAAAATGAAGGAGAGCAAGTTCATATGTCACTTCATAATTAAGAGACTTCTATAGTATTTTGGTGTCTGCCCGAAATTTTGTCATTTCTGTACTTCCAAAGACACTGCCAAGATGTTATTTTAAATCTATGTCAGATTGTAGCAGCATGAAGGAGTTAAAACAAAGATCATTTACATGACCATGACCACACAAGAGGTGAAAATTATTGCACAACAAAAGCATGAAAGCGGATAAATGCATCGCAGATCAACTTGCTTCACATAACTTTCCACGTCACTCGATCACATCCGAAAGCAACCTGTTAGAATTCGATCGAAACCTGTTATATCCAGTCATCACCAGAATGTTATGTCAACCAAAAGGGTAGCATTCGTTCACTATATCACCAGCAGGGAAAATAACAAAATAGAAAAAAAAAGACTGAATTAATGTCCAAGAACCTTGCAGAGATGCCTCTGGTTTTGACTTTCAACTTGCACCCAGTATCGGCATCACGATTGGGCTGATTCATTGTGATTGCAATTGAAGAGGTATACTTTGGATGTAGTTTCATGAATTATCTAAATCTACCAATCAGACAAAGGCATCTTGATAAAGCATAATTGAGTGGCTTGGGAAGATCCTTAGTCGCGACAATGTCCAAAAGTTTAATCTCATAGTAATGATTATAGAGATACCATCAAGACAAAAAATAAAAAAAATAAAAAAAATTATTATTTAGATAAAAGGAAAGAAAATGCTATGCAGGACAATTTTTTAATATGTCCACCAAAACTTGATTAGGCTGTTAATTTTGTCCTGGATTTTCCAACATTAAACGCTCATGGGTATGTTGGGAGACAAAGCTTTGTTTGGAACAGCAAATCAGCGATCGGCAGAACACAGAAGAAAGGGTTGTTTGAAGAAATGGTGATCCACAGATCAAATTTGTAGATTAGGAATTTAACTTGGTACTAACCGCAAGAACATGCGAACATGAAATTGAAGATCAAAGTGTAAAGCCAGATAGAAATGTCACAGATTATGTGGCACAAATTGTACATTAAAAATTCAAAAAACAAGGCAAAACTTCCTGGGAGCACAAGAAATAAATAGATGTCTCAATCGTGTAGAAGTTTTCTTCCAAGTTGCAATAGCCATTCATTCATCCAGCAAAAGAAATAAATAAAAATCATAACTGTGTAATATTCTGATCTCTCGCTGCACATTCAAATTGGCACGACTAGGGTCGTCTCGTTCGTGGTCCAGATCCCCATTTTAACAAAAGGTACATATAACTACAGAATCGTAGTTATTGTATGAATAACTCTGCAACTAAGCGAATGTTGTCTGTCGGGTCATCTCATGCGAATTTTCTATATATTAAATATTGTATTAGAAACACTTACGGAGTTCTACTAATCTAATGTATTTAATTTGTTACACCGGACAATAATTTGCCTGAAGGAAATTGTCAAACAATTTATGCAGATAAAATCAACTTGGCTTCTCAACGATTCGATAACATTCTACTTCTACCCCTTTTGGCTTTATTTGTGCCATCATGGATCCACAACCAATACAAAATAGGGGGTTAAGTAAATAAGGTATAGAGGAAGGAATAAACTACCAGAAGCACATGGTTAAGTGGTAGCTTATAATAGGAAGCCACTGGTCCTGTGTTGTCCACCAGAAATATGATTATGAGATATGTTATTTGTACTAAAATTTTCTCGGCTTCTATCCTGACTTACTCTCATTCACTATCAGATGGGATATGAGATCTAGATTAAATGGGATCCATATACCATCTAATAATAAATGAGAGTTAATTGATATAAAAATTAAAAAAATTTTAGTATAAATAACATTTCTCTATTGCAAATATTGATAAGCTTGATGAGACTCCACATACTAATGCCAGCAAAGAAAGATAAACACGGAGATATCCTTTAAAACAGAAAACGTCAAAGAAAACGAAATCCATATGAGAGCATGCTACCTTGTGACCTCAGCAAAGAGGCATAGAGCTTGAAAATACAGAAAGACTATAGGCTCTCTTAGATTCAGAGGGGAAGGCAAAAGAGACCTATATATCCGCAATCCTTTATCCTTGTGGTCCATCCTTCCTATCGTATAGTCTATGATAAAAACATGATATGATAGGTTCCTTTCCTGTTCTGAACGATGATTTGTGATGGCGAGAGGCCGTTAGATCCATCCAACCCACGTAACAACTTAAAGAACCACCACCCCTTTTGTCCACCTTTTTATCTCTGGTGATGTTGTTGGGTTATTGTCTGATGTCGGTCGGTGTCTTCCTCATGTATACATATGTTGTTTTCGTTCGCGATAAATGTTTTATTAATAATGACATGAGAAAGGTCTTTTAGCATCAAAAGCTAGATATTAAGTTGGACACCAAGCTTATCTTTATTAATAATGACATGAGAAAGGTTTTTTAACATCAAAGTTAGATATCAAGCTGGACACCAAGCTTATCTTTTTCGAATTAGTGTTTTTTAGTGTGTTACACTTTCACTAATAGGAGAGTGTTGTGTTATAAGAGAGTGATATAAAATTATAATTGATAGATCAATATAAACAATGGTTAGTTTCATTGATAAAATTTGTCTACTTTTTCTCACATGACATTTTCATATTTGTGAAAAATATGAGAAGATTGGATTTTTTTCTTAATAGTAAAAGAATCTCTAAAGTTATTTTTTTTTCTACTAAACTCCAATATATTTTTTTACTGTCCCAGAATGTATGCTCGGATAACACTCTTCTGATAACATAAGTTAATACAATATAGGATATTATGTGAAAAGTTTGATAAATTTTTAAACAAAATGTGGTCAAATTAAATGTTTTATTTTGAAGACATTGGATATTATATTACTTTTGTCTTTAGTCAAGGCAAGTTATTTGTAGGGCTTGTTTACGCACCAACACCTCTTTGATATAAATGTACATTATATTTATTTCACATCAATATAACAACTAAACCTTTTTTCATTAGGTAAAGTTGGATATATAGATTAAATGATGTCTTAGTATTTTATCATAAATTATATTTATTTCATACTAATATATACATATTTCAATATTCACTTACATTTACAGTAATATATAATATTTATATGATATTTATACCATATGAGTTCAAAAAAAGCATTTCCTTGTATTTAAAGCATGCTTTTCGTTAAATAATGAAAAGGATGTAAAACATAGCACCAGTGATGTATTAATTTATATATGATATTTTATGGCAGGTGGTGTATTAATTAATGAAAAGGTTGAGGAGTTAAACATATATGTATGTGTTTGTCTTGTCTCTTTGCAACCTTTTTCCCCTGAATCCCCACCATAGAATCTCTCACAAAAGAGGCACTAAACCACTGGCTCACTGTCCTCCCTCCCTTCCTCCACATGATTAAAAATTAATGCTCAGCACACCCAGCTCCATCACCCTCCTCCTCCTCAACTCTACCACTCTCTCTCTTTAATTCTACCACACAAACACCACCACTCCCACATGGCTCATTCTGTTTCGGCAGCTTCTTCTTCTTTCAACCTCACGTTCTTTTCCTTCCTCATCATCACCACCCTCCTCCTACTTCGCCCCTGCAACACTGTTGCATACGCAGATGCCAACGACACCAGAGAAACGCCACCTCCACCACCACCACCGCCGCCGCCGCCGGGTTCCGACAGTGTAGAAAAGCCCTCATCCGCCTTCAAGCCAGGCATGGCGGTAGTGGTTGGCGTTTTAACCACCATGTTCTCCCTCACGTTCCTCCTCCTCCTCTACATCAAGCACTGCAGCGGCGCCACCGCCGATGCCAGCGGAGCCGGTGGAACCGCCTACCAAACCTCACGCGCCGCCGCATCTTTCGCCGGAAGGAAAAACTCCGGCATCGACCGTTCCATCGTGGAATCGCTTCCAATCTTCAGATTCGGATCCCTGAGGGGACAGAAGGACGGCCTCGACTGCGCCGTCTGCCTCGCGAAGTTCGAGTCGTCCGAGGTGCTCCGGCTCCTGCCGAAGTGCAAGCACGCGTTCCACGTCGAGTGCGTGGACACGTGGCTCGACGCGCACTCCACGTGCCCGCTGTGCCGCCACCGCGTGGATCCGGAGGACATTCTTCTCGTGGAAGACACCAAGGTGGTGGTACCGGTGCACCAGAACAACGAAAATGAGTGTTCGGAGAGAAGCTCGTTTGTTTTGGAGACTCGGCGAGTCTCGGGGAGGCACTCGTCGGTGGGGGAGAAGGAGGGAGGGTTCTTGGAGATTATTTTGGAGAACGAGAGGGAACGAGAAAACGCATGGTCGTTTAGGAGGTCCCTGGACAGTGCCACGTGTGCGACGACATCGAGATCGAGGAATAAGAAGGAGGGGGGCGTGATGAGCGTGGGGTGGTTGGTGCGTCCCAGAAAGGACGGGATGTTGTTGGTGACGCAAGAGGCGGAGAGAGAATGGGAGAAAGAGAGGAGGAGCACGAGTACGGAACGGAGGTTGGATCACCGGATTGTTGTCTCCCCTACTACGGTGAAACAATGCGGTAACGGTAACGGTAACGGCAACGGTAACGGTAACAGTAACGGTGGGGGATTCCAACGGCTGTACCAACGGTGGAGCGATGTTCAGCCGTCGGATCTGCTGTATCTGACGTCGGAGATGATAATAAGCAGCACGCGCGGGGGGAGGAACAATAACAATAATAGTAATAATAATAATAATAATAATAATAGTAATTTTAATAATGATGGTGAATTAGGGGACAGTTGGGTAATAAATACGAGGAGTGTGTCTGAGATCACGGGATTGAGCAGGTTCGTGAGGAACGGCGTAAGGAGGAACAGGGAAGGAGAGCAACAACGAGAAGGAGAACGAGAAGAGGGAGTGGTTTCGAGGTGGTTGGCTTGGATTTCAAGGACCCAGACACAGCCAGCTGTACGGTAGGGATGTTGTTATCACTGCTTGCTAATGATGCTGCCTGCCTTCTGGTCTGAATGAATATAAGAGAGAGAGAGAGAGAAGGTGGGTGTGTGTTTGTGTTTGTGTTTGTGTTTGTGTTTCTGACTCTGACTCGCTAAAGTACTATTCTTGCTGAAGTTGGTGACTGCTGCTGCCATTGCGTTTGTATCTTAGCGTAGCTTTAGCTTAGCGTTTCTTACTCAGTTACTCAGAACAAAACAACACAATATCAAAAATTGACCTTTATTTTTTCAAAGCAATTTTAGTCTCTCTCTCTCTTTTTTTTTTTTTTTTTAATTTCTTTTCCCATCTCGTTGCTCTTAAATTTTGAGAGTTTTCTTTTTTGTACCAAAAATAAGTTGAGAGTTTTGTTTGGATAGAATTGAAGAAAGAAAGGAATGGGTGGGAGTGGGAGTGGGAGTGGGAAAACCAGAGAAGAGAGGAGGTCGATACGAATACCGATGCGTAGTCGAGTAGAGGGTAGAGGGTAGAGGGTAGAGTGGTGGGAGTGAAAGTAATTAAGAGGAGCACGTGGGATGGAAGGGACATGATCCTGAACCAAGGTCTGTAATGTTATGCGATACACGGAGATCCCCTTCTCCTTTGTAGTTTCTCAATTATTTCTCGCTTCTTTGTTTTTATATCCAATCTCTCGTCTCTCCATCCATAACCATGGGTGATGATCATGAAAGCAGCGGACATGCATTAATTTATTTATGAAATATTTGCTACTTTCAATGTTATTAAACATTTTTATACTGTGTAATTATCTTTATGGATATAATTTTGATATGCTTTCCGTGTATAATTTTTTATAGATTTAATTAATTTACATCTCGTTACAATTTGATTTAATTTTTAATTAGATATCTATAATTTAAAATTTTTGAACCAAATCTATAAATTATTTAAATTTTTGTAATTAAATCCCAAAATTTTTTTTAATATTAAGTTATTTTAAGGATTTGATTATAAAAAATTATCCAATATAAAAAATTGATTAAAAGTTTTTAAATTATAGAAATTTTAATTGCAAATTTAATTAAATTATAGAGATCTATTTATTAATTAATTTTTTATATAAATATTTAATCATGTATTGTTATGATGTTTAAATATTTAATTTTTATAATAATTATTTTAAAAATTATACATATAATGCGATATAAAGTGTTGATAATACAAAGTATTTTACCCTAAAACAACCCAAATTTAAGGAGTCTCTCCAATCTTGGAATAGCAAGTGTACGTGTTCTCTCCAATTAAACTTTTATATGCTGAAAAACACTGCAGTAAAGAATTAGATATAACACAAGAACGCAAAGTAATATTAAATAAAATTATAGTAATAAATGTAGAAATTAATTTTAATATATTATTAATGTAATTATTATAATAAAACATAAAATAATTAGATAAACTAAAAAGTATAAAATAATGAAAAGGAAAACTACGAAAAAGAGAGACCCCTTGTTATAAAACTTAGAAAGAGACAAACAGAACATCGACTATTTACAAAATTTATGAATATTATATTAAAATCTAGTGCTTAGAATTTTTTTAATTTCTCTCTTATTAATCAT
The DNA here is from genome assembly GCA_031439585.1 of Pterocarpus macrocarpus. Lineage (NCBI taxonomy): Eukaryota > Viridiplantae > Streptophyta > Magnoliopsida > Fabales > Fabaceae > Pterocarpus > Pterocarpus macrocarpus. Next base: position 12,750,400 of record CM062519.1, read on the forward strand.
GTAAAAAAAGAAAACTATTCTTTCTGACATCAATTTTTTAAATTTATCTTATGCTACTTTAAAAGTGTCCTATAATATGTTTTTCCCTTGTTCTGCGTAGTAGCAATGGGACGGCGGATATTGAAAAAAGTAATGAAAATGGTGGCTGTTTGCTTGCTGTTATGCTTTTGGGTATTTTTTTTTTAATGCAATGTAAAAATTTTTTATATAGATATCTAATTATGCATTATCACATCAATAAAAATATTTAATTTAATTACTTACTATTTTAAAAATCTTACTAATAGAAATATGTGTTTGAATAACAATTCAAAATTCTTTTATACTATTAATATATCAAAATTAATCTCTTAGAGAATTTTAAATCATGGCCATGTTTTGAAGTTTTGATGGAAACTTAAGGGTTTGTATGGTTTTTGTCTTTGTTTTTGTTTTGAATTTTTTTATTTGGATAAGATTTGTATCAAATTTCTTATATCTATTTTAGTCAATTCTCAAATCAAATAATGACACATGAATATTTGATTTTAGAATTGGATAGAATGAATGCAATAAACTTGATCTAAGATTTTTTTCTTTTTGTTTTTGGTTTTAATTATAAAAGTGTTACATTATTTTTAATTTTTTTTTTACTTTTAAGATTTGATAAAAGAAATAGTGAAAATAGAAAAATTATATTCCCGTTTTCTATGTTTCGGTCCCTTCAAAAAATTCTTAAAAAAAAAGTCGAATACAAAGCAACATTTTTATGAACAAAACTAAAAATGGAAAATAAAAACAGAAATTACATAAGCCATTACATACTACTAGTTTCCATGACTCTACCTATTTATTTTCATAAATTTATTCCATCAAGTAAACTGCTAAAAATAAAAATGTCACGCGACATGAACCGTTGATCATTATATCAATAAAAGTTGTTTTTTTTAATGTAAAAAAGTTGTTTAAATTTTTAATTATACCATAATTATTAATATTAGAGTAAATAAAACTATCTTCTAAAATTAATTGATATTACATTATATATTATATTTTTTGATTTATCACGCCTATATTAACACCCTTATAAGGGTACTTAATATCATAACTATAAAAATATTTAATATTATATTTCATTAAAATATAAAAATATTATATATAATTCCACTTAATCTCAAAACAAGTTAATATATATTTCTACAAATTAAGAAATATAGTCTATAACATTGCCTGCCTAATGAATGTAATTTATCCTAAATATTAATATCCGATGAAGATCAACTTTTTGGACGTAAATGATTAGCTTGTATTAGCAAGTAGAGCCCTATAATACAGATTATTGTCTAAAAAGTAAAGCCCTGTAGCTTGTGCCCGACTCCGTTCGCTGTCGTACCACATGAACAATTGAACACGTGACGCAAATGTACTGAGAAAAAGAAGTAGAATTTTATAGACTTTTAATCTTTTATACCTGCATTCTATAATTTTTTCTAAGCACATTAAATTATTCAAATCTTTTATCTGACACTAAATTTAAACTCATGAACTTATGTAAATTATTCAAATTTTTTATCACTAATTCACTCTTAGGGACTTGCATTCAATATCATTAGTCACTCTCTTAGATAACAATAAAAAAAATAGTTATGCTTCTAAAAAAAAAACAGAAAAAAAAAATCTACAAAATAATAAATAATACAAAAATAGGAGTTACTATATACCATAATAGGTATATTAGTGGACAACAGACATAACCATACCTTATCTTGGCTACACAGATCATTCCCCTATTATAAATACTACCGGCTTGACAAGTATTGTGTTAGTTCAACTTATATTTATATTTTTCAGATATTAATGTGACTAAATATGTTTGTAATACACCAATTTTTCACTTTTTAGATATTAATAAAAATGTATGGAATATATATATATATCAATAAAATGTTTGCCAGCCACATCTTTAGGCCGTATCATGATAATCTTGCAATTCAATCACAGAACCTAACAATTGTAGTGCGCTGAGCGTTCAATAATAGGCATGCCAACGCTACACACTTTGTAGCATTTTTTAAGGAAAAAATGCATCGTGGGTGGTGATAGAAGGGTGGGAAAAAAACCGGTGAGTGAATGCGGGTTAATAATGAGACATAGCAACTGTATCATTTTGAACTGTTTTACGTTGTTACTCTATCAACAATTTCGTTTGTAGATTCTTTATAAGATGTGTTTATAGACTGAAAAAAATATATAATTAATAGAGAGCAAAAATAGTTATCTCAAAGAAAATTACTTTATACATAGTATAGATGATACTAAAGATAAAATAAGCTAAAAATGAGAATATAATCTGATTTACACTTCTACAGTCACTTCAGTCTCTCACCTAAAAGTATCGCTTTTTCTTACACTAGCATGAGATAACTTTTCATGCAGTTTTTTCCAACTAAAACACACATCCGTAAATTAAATAAAACACCAAAGTAGTGGTTATTTCGGTGGGTTAAAAATTCATAAATAAATTCAAATAATAAAATTATAGTATCAATTGATTCATGAATTTTTCAACCCATCTTTATTCTTAGGTGTAAAATTTACGAGCAATATTAAAAGCAATTACTCCAAAATTCACAGTACGATGCTCAAGTGCAACAAATGGGAGAGGTAGAGACAACTTGAACGGTTTGTCAAGCGAAAAATTTACTATCTTTGTAAGATTGAATTGTGTCTAAAGCCGCAGATATTTCCACACCTACGTTGCAGAAATAACAACGGCGACAACAAAAAAGTCACAAAATAACAGCTACCAAGCAACGAGACTATTCACATGTTGGCAAACTAAGACCTAGAAATAATTCAAGGACAAAGGCAAAGAAGCAATACCCATGCATATCTACGAATTGGAGTTTGTCAGAGTTTCCTCACCGCATTGCAGTGTCATAAGCCGCCTCCTCTTTGCAGCTTGTTCCTCACAAATATCAGATGCCATGCCATCAATCATCTGACCATTGTCACCATTGACATTGTCATCAATCATCTGACCATCGACACAAGTGACCTTTTCATCAATCATCTGACCATAGTCACAGGTGACCTTTTCATCAACCATCTGACCATCATCACAGGCGACCTTTTCGTCAATCATCGGACCATCATCACAGGCGACCTTTTCATCAATCATCTGACCATTGACACAGGTGACCTTTTCATCAATCATCTGACCATCATCACGAGTGACCTTTTCATCAACCGTCTGACCATCATCACGAGTGACCTTTTCATCAACCGTCTGACCATCATCACAGGTGACCTTTTCACCAATTGTCTGACCATCGACACAGGTGACCTTTCCATCAATCGTCTGACCATCATCACAGGTGACCTTTTCATCAATCATCTGTCCATCATCACAAGTGACCTTGAGATCTCCACTCTGGTTACCATCACACTTGGTATTCAAGTCTTGAGCAATTCCCGTGACAGAGGTAATTGGCAAATTGTTATCACCAGAGACAGGAATATCTGTTAAATATTCAGGGTTTTCCATGGGTGAACAGTTTATTTCATCCAGTTCAGCTTCATTACATGATCTGGCTTCATTTCCAACAGGACAATTTTCAACAACCCCTATGTCGTCTTCCGAATCATCAGAGCCACCGCTTGATGCATCTAAAGATGACTCAGCCATGTTATGCTCTGCGTGTAGAGGAATTTCTGGTCTATGACAAGGATCATCTTCACAATCCCTAGGTAAGTATGGCAAAGAACATGTTTGAGGAGTAACTCCTGCTGTTTGCTGGAAGTTGGGATCTGAAGTCAAATACATAAATTGTTCGCTGAGATCTGCATCCTCCTATTAAATACAAGATGAAGAGGGAGGTGGGGGGATCAGTATTACAATATCAATGTAAAAGGAGAAAGTGATCAGACCTAAAATAATGTTGTCCCAATGTAGAATTTTTACAAATCATTCGATGATTACATCAAGAACTGTGCCCTACCAGGTGCAACGTCCAAGGTTAGTATTGTCGTATAAAATTTAAAGGCTAACACAGCATAAAGATTCAAAATATCACTTTGTGTAGGATGAGGGAACCAGACATGCCCATAAGACATGCTGGCAGATGGGCTCTACTCGATCTGGGGGGTGAAGTATAAACAATTTCCACCAAAAAAAAAAAAATGCACATGCAGATAGACAAAAGTAGAGTAGATACCTCCATTGAAAATATAGAACCATTGAAACGATAGTCAGATGATCGCTGGTCAAGAGATTGGCATTGTCCCACTAATGTTCCTGCTGAAGCTCCTGGCTCAAAAAGCTCCTTAAGAACCAAGCCTGAGTTGTTAAAAGACTGAGGATCCAAAGATGATGATGCTGACAATAAAGTGATTTCAATTCCCTGACCAGCATGCGAATTTGTTGACTCCCCATTGATTTCACGGTGCTGAACGCCACTTCTGTTCTCATTATTTTCTATGTATATGTGGTCATCATCACTACAGTCAGAGGAAGAGATTTCATGTGAGCCATGGTTTTCCACAAGTTCAAAGATTAACCTCTGGATGAGAGTTCGCTTGAGATAAGCCTCAGCAGGCAGAAACCAGTCCACATTGAGCTGAAAAAAATTCCTAATTATGTTAGGTCAGATCCATATAAGAAACCATATTATTCAATAAGGAAGTTGTTTGTTACACTTGCACTGTTAAAACAGATAACATATTGATAGCTGGGCAAGGAACAACAAATATTGGGAGAAATATAATACGTAAATAGCCTAATATCAACATAAAAGAAATTGAGAAAATTAAAACAAAAAAAAAAGATGAGTAAAACTATTTCCAACTTAATTACAATTAACCAGTGAATTGGTTAATTAAGTTAATAAGCAGTTAATAATTAGCCCCTCTTTGGAAATATTTTTACCAATAATTACTTTCTTATTGTAACTTGCCCTATAAAATTCGGACATAAGTCAAAACTAAGCTTAAGAAGACCACTTACAAAGTTGGAGAACTTGGTTAGTTTGAATGGATTGAAATTGGATGGAGCTTCAGCGAGGAAGAGCTCTAGATAGTGCAGCAGAAAGAGGCCACAATCATATGAGTTTTCTTGCTGCGGTAGCTGTCATGAAGTGAGCATTCAGTGACAAGACATTAGTAAAAACACCCTTAAGAACATAAAGGAAAAATTAGTTCATCGATAGCTCACAAAAAATATAACCATGGACAACTAAGGAAAATTATAAATGCAATAAGCATAACATATGCATTACCCTCTAATTTTTCAAAATTAAAACAAAAAAAAGGGGGGAAATTATCAAGTGATGGGATTGTTCTTTTCAAGAGTATGCAACACAAATAGTTTGCAGTATATTCCTGGCATATAATGGATTGAAACAAATAGCTCTTTTAAAAATAACAATTAGGACTGACTATAACAGTGAATACAGAAAATATTAGTGAGCAATACCGCAAGTGGAAGAAAACGCATATTAAAGAATTTTGATGAAAGGTCTTCTTCCAATGTATCCTTGTGCCTCTCTTTCCATTCTTCCCACAAGTAACTGTCAATATCAGATGAGTAGGGATTAACACACAAGTCTCTGAGTTCATCTTTTACGATGATAATACAGATGAACATAAGAAAGAGGAAAAGACAAGTAGTAGAAATAAACATGGATAATACAGCAGACTTTAATGCTGCAAACGTGCACTTTAAGTAAGGAAATAGTAAATAGACACAGAGGGAGCTACTAATGAAGCAGACCTGCTATTACATGCACTAGCAAGCATCGGTAAGCATATTAAGGTTGGTTTTCTTGTTTGCTTTACATTATTACTCATAATCATAAAGTAATCATGATATTTGCATTTCCGGAGTGCAAGCTTAATATAAAGGTGAAGAACATCAGTCTAACTCGCAAATCCATCACTTGCATATATAACATCAACTGCTTTAATTAAAATAAAATAAAATAAAACACAAATATCAGCATACATTTTTTTTTGGGGTCAAAAGAGGGGGTGAGCAAGGAATAAGTGTACGCAAATGAGAAGCTCTAATACTCTAATATACCTTTGCACGAGGTTTTTCAGACCACTATGACTTCCTTTTATAGAATCCATATGCAATATACAGGGAACTTTAAGTGACTTGTCCAGCTCTTTATCTGGAACATTTATCAGTAACATAAATATCTGAGAATGCAGAGGTTCACAATAAAGATCACAAGCAAAGATCTCACCATTAAAGTTAACCACTTCACCAGGATGACATATGACTATTAAACTCCAGTGCAGACTGTAATTACAACAAAATTTAATTTGGATGAGCACTTGAATACAGATAGAGACAATAAGAGAAGCAAACTTCAACAGAATCTTACTTGAAGTTCACAGGTATGAAGATGTAATCCTTTTCAAATAACTTTACTTTTCTCGTCCATTTACGAACACGTATAAATGCTGCTTTGCCATCAGAAGCACTTGATGGATTTTTATCCATATCAGCAAGCTTTCGGAAGAAAAAACTGTTAAAAAAATGATATCTTGGCTTTTCCTCCTCTTGTATTTGATTCTTCAGGTATCTGCCAAAAGTGAGATCTTTGAAACCCTAGGAATTGCAAAGTGGACCAAGAATAAAAATTTATTTATTCAATATTTTCTGCTTCTTTTACATCCTGCAATAGGCACTCATTTTAGTATTCCCTCTGTATACACATGCCCATCTTGCTGTTACTTGTTCACAGAAGTGCTTACATGTATGATTATCTATTTTCAACTTGAACATGCATATTACAAAAACATATAAAATTGCATCTATGTATATACATGCAAAAGATAAAAGGAACCTGCATGGTTCACAAAGTTACAATCTATACACATAAAATGAAATGCAACCAAAGAGGACAGAGTAACAGTGGAAAAATTATTATGAACATTCTTAAGGATGTGATGAATAAATTTTTTAACAAAGACACAGGACAAAAGAATGTAGCAATCCAAAAGGAAAACAACTTACTGGATGTAAAAATCAATAATCGTGTCATTAATGAATGTGTCTGGCCGCAAGAGATCAACATCTCTCTTACTTAGGGAAACAGCATCTGGATCCCCTTTCGGATAGATAACTTCATCAAAAGGCCGCTCAAAACTGTTTCGGATAATAAATTCAAAGAATTAGCCACAATACATATTTAGAACACCCCCCCCCCCCCCCAAAAAAAAAAGAAAGAAAAATAAAAACACAGACACATGAAAAGAAAATAAGAAGACAAGAAGCCACAAGGTAAGAAAGTAGTACACACTAATGGGTATAGAGTAGATATCATGATATTTTACATCCAATCTAGTAGGCACCATAAAAAGGACCTAGAGATTAGAGGAGGAATGCATAACACTTTATCCCCAATAAAATAGATGCCATACATTTTTCTCTACTTTAAGATATATGTGAAAGGTGAAATACCATACAAAAGGGAACCATAAACAAGCAATTAAGGATATTTGCAACATCCTAAGCCAAACATCTAAGCAGCACAAATTAAACAACACAAGAAACTATGGATTATGGAATACATGGGAAAATATTAATAGACAGCATGTACCATGCAAAGGCAAGAGAAAAAGGATATCGAAAGCAATAAAGCACAGAACATTTTCAGAACCAATGCTATGCCATCTATACATCTTAGTATACTTGTTAAAAATAAAAGAAATTAACAGTTACTACTCACTTTGGGAAGTAGTTTCTCGGTTCTTGTGAATCATTTTCATTGCCTTCTACATCCATACTGCAGGTGAAAATTTAATCATATAAATGTTATGTTAAATAAAATGATACAAACGCGCATTTCTGGACCAATAAGTAAGCTTCATCATAAATCCCACATCATAAGTTTATATCCAAAACACATAATATTAGTAATACAAGCAACAGAGTCCTGACAAGACTCATGATTTGCAATCCATCCATCAACAATAATTAACGTAAACTACCAGCACCCAGCCCAAGGTTGCAAATCTGCATTCAGTGCAACATTTTATAACCTTCAATAGCTAACTGACCAAGGAAGAAAATAATACTAGATACAATTTTACGACTTACTGAAGCACAATGTTCCAAATAGCCAAGTATTTCATATTAAGAGATGTGATCTGTTTATGTCTCAGGGACCAATTGGAATCAACAACTGCGATCTCCAATTCCTCAATGCCTAGCATATGCATTTTACAGTCAGTTAGAGAGAAGCTACTATCTGCAGAAACTCTGCAAACTTGAAATATCAGCAATTTCCAAATAAATTTATAATTACAACTCAATTGAAAATATCATGTTATGTCAAGTATGCCAGCTATAATAAAGAAGAAAAACATTCCACACGGATCAACCACATTAAATACACTCACCTGGAGTGCTGCTTACTTGATTTGACTGGCTTGCATTACCAGATATTACATGAAGCTTTATAATGACCGTTGCACTCTGATGAAAGTGCATATCAGGAACTAAAGAGTTTATTAACCAGAAAAAAAAAAAAAAATTGCAAGCAACAAAACTAAAAAACTCACACTTTGAAACAAGTTGCACTTAATATCAATGAGATCATCAACTGCCCATTCAAGATCAAAGGCTCCTTGCTTTATACATGTAGTTGAAACATTTATCTTGATGCAACAATGTGAAAAAGTTAACTTTGGCCCCATATAATAGTTATCCTGGTATATGACATAATCAGGATGAAGAACAACTTCTGTATTTGTGCCATCCTGAAGATTACATGAGAGAAAATAACAGTAAATAATACAAAAACTGAAACAGCACAATAAACTACAAAAAATAGCGAATGAAATGCTGTAGAAAACATGTTATATTGATATACCAGATGTAGAGATCAGAAAGGACTAAGTTTGTAGCTACAATTGATTGTATGCCAGCTAGATAAAACTTGATGAAGCAGCAAGACAAACCAATCGAAAAATTAACACTCAAACATAATGAAATGAGCAATAAATAGCAATAGTATAATAACCACTGAAGCTGCACAATAATTGACCTTACAGCATGTAAGGCCAATTATTTTAGCACAAATGGGTTCAGTTAACAAACTAAGAATTACCATGTCATAACTTTCTTTGCCATTCAATCCATAACCATTCAACGAAACTGAAATTATGAAAACTGGGTTTAGTTAGTAAACTGCAACATGGTATTTCCAAATCAACCGTACAAGAGTTAACAAGTATCAGGGATCCAGGATTACGATAAAATACACCATTCTCTGCAATATCAGAGGCAGGACTTGTAGGAGCACTCTCATTCATGCATTCATCAGCCTCTGAATTAACATCAACTGATTCATTCTGCAAAACCACAAAAAAAAAAAAGGAAGAAGAAAATTAGCAAAGATATAAACTCAATTAAATCCTTTCCCCAGCTACAATGTTACAGATAAAAGCTACATTACACTGGATGGAGACCCCGAAGGATCTATCTGGCTTGTCTCAGGGGATTCATCATCGCTTGTATCCTTTGTTTCTGGTTCATTATGGTAATGAATATCTACTTTAAAATGATGGTGATTTTCATGAGTAATGGAATTTGATTGTTTGGCAGCTTCCAACTCAAAATTTTTATCTTTGCTATCAAATATATATTCCACTGCATCCATAGGGGGATCTGAACCATCCTTTTCCAAATTGAAGTTATCACCAACTGCATCAACATCAACACAAACACAGGTAATACTGGCAAAATTCTTGGCATCGACCTTGTCTTCATGGGCATCAGTAAATATTTAAGTGAGCTATGTACAATCAATTTAATTTGCAACCAGCTTAAGGATGAACAACAGCAAAACAAGAACATTTAGGTCATGGCAATCACAATAGAACTGAAATGCTTAAATAGTAAAAGAAGAAAGAAGCAGAATACACGGGAGGAAAAACATTTCAACTTCAATGCAAAATTACAAAAACAAGGACGAAATGACCAAGCCAAAGCATATCTTCAACTATAAAGTGCAGGACTCTCAACCACGTAATGCATTTTCTAGTTTCTGGTTCAACCATGTATTGTCACTTCTACAAGACAGATACACCACATTAAGACTTAGCCCCCATATCAGTTTGGCAATGGCATGCATCAGCAAAACGTATGCCCACCCCAAAATAAGGCAACAGCCATATCATACCCATATACTGAGATGGCTATGTGTATGACATGGACTTTTGCCATACGAGTGCATCATAGTAAGAAGAATATGATGATGATGACAACAATGATCTAGGATTTCATGACCTCACTCAAATTCTTCAGTTCTGTGATGTCATGGTTGGAATTGTCAGTCATCCATTTCGAATAATAAAATAATATATCACTTTCGTTTATCATTCTGCAAATAAGACATTTGCTATTGACTTGGACCGTACTAACGAGTATTATCTCTAATTGTTTTTTCATTCCATGATACGATTTCAGAAATTTCCCTATCTAATAAAATAACATAAAATCTGAAGCGGAAAACCAAAATACGCATAGCTGGATTTGAAATTTAAGATTTCTCACTAACACCGTGGCGCCACAATTTCATCGCCCGGAAATTCTACCAAAACTCCACAGGCATTACACAATTTCCAATCTACAACGCAAAATAGGTATACGCGCACGAACAATTCCAATTCCCATTGAATAATTGTCTGTTTGTAGAGTGGAATTAGGGTTTAGGGGGAAACTGGCCTTACCGTGGTTGGACAGGGGTTGAGGATCGAGGATAGGGCTTTTGAATTTGGCGAGGTGACTCTCGGCGATCTCGTTTTCTTCTTCATTGAAATCGAAGACTTGCCGATCCGTGCGCGGAGACTTATTCATCGTCTCCGACATAGGGGTTTGGGTTTTCCGCACTCGGAGCGAGCTGACTCGGTGAGTCACGCGAAATCGATGCGAACTGGTAATGGAAGAAGCTTAGACTTTGGGAGATTTTACCTTTGGGTTGAAGGCTCGAGCGAAGCATGCTGGGTAGAGCCTTATATATAACGTGGAGTCGGCTAATTAGACGAAGCCACGTGTCCTAAGCCTCAAGTGGAAACCTCTTCGCTCTTTCTTAGGAGCTAGCAAGATTATATTATATTAACTGAATAATGTTCACTTGGAAAAATTAAAAACAAAATTAAAATTTTATTTTTAAATTAAATAGAATTAATTATTAAAAAAGTTAATGTTTTGTACATATAAAAAGCTAATTTGATTGTAAAAGAATAAATAATATTTAGACATTAATCCAAAAAGTAGCATTCAATGGGTTAAGAAAATAATTAGAATTAATTATTTTAGAATAACTGTTATGAGAATTATATTAGAAGTTATTTTATATTTTACTTTAGAAAGAAGTTTACCTAACAACCACCTTGACTTAAAAATATGTGAATAATTCTTTTTTAAAAAAAATTATTTTGTAAGTAAATATAATCACAAAATTCACGTTTATCTTTTAACTCAATTTCTCTTTCTTTTACAATATTACCTGAAAAATAGAAGCAATTTCTAATTTGCTTATTAAGAAAAAACTGATACTGTATGTTTAAACAAAGGTAAATGCTCCTTATACGTAAGAAACATGACATATCTAAGACATCATGAGTTAAAGTTTGAAAAAAAAAATAAAAATTAAAAATAATGTCGGAGTGCATTTTTCCTTTGCTTTTCAAGGAATGTCCATCAAATGTGTCACAATGGTATGTAAAAACAAAATAACTCTTAAATAAACTCTTCAAAAAGTGTTTTTAAGATTAAAAAAGATTAAAAACAATAGCAACTCTTTATATACTTCTAACCAGGGTTGGTGTTATCTTGTATTTGGCTACTTATTTTTTGTTTGAACATTTTTTTCGATACATAAAAATTTAAAGTGAAAAGATAGCGCCCTAATCTAAAATAGAGAAAGTCTCTAAATTAAGAGAAATCAAAGGAACTTATTTTTATCATATTTCAATAAATATATATACTCTTTAAAATAATAGAAAACCAATTATGATCCTCTTTCTATTAATTTCTTTATAAATTACATTTTATCTCAATTTATTTGAAACTAAAATTAGTTTTTAAAAAAGTCAATTTAATTTTATTTAATCACATTTTTATCTTTCCATGTCTTAGCTATTTTCTCTCTCCTTACCTTATCAAAACAAATTTTTAAATTAGTTTTAAATTAAACATTATTTTATCTTAAGCTATTTCATTTTTCTAAATGTTAGCATAACTAATTTTATTTTAAATCATGTTAAATTACTCTTTTAATTAAATTGTGAAACACCCCTTTGATCATAAATTTGTTGGTCTGTTGGTTCCTTCCTTGGAAGTATCACATCGCAACATTTTTTTTTTCTCCAAAGGTATCCTCTTTCTATTACAAGGGAATGAGTTAATTCACTTCGGATGTTGCCTTCCCAACTAGTATCTCTCCAAGAATCAAATCGAAAACCTCCCCGAGATCGTAGTGTGCCTCTACCACTATGATAACTCTCTTGTTGGTATCATGCCACTTATTTGATCCTAAGTTTCAAAGGCCTCACAATTTCAAGAAAATCATTATGCACTATGTTGACAATAGCCCCTGGAGCGTGTAATCCATAACAAACAAGGGAAAATAGAGTTTGGGCAAAGGATCAAATGGTTTCCTTGTGCGTCTAATTGCATCATAGTTAATACATAGAGCTTTGTTATTTTATACACAATCATGTAACACATTTTTTGAACATACTATCTTATTAATCATTCAAAACAATGACTTTTTATTTTAAATTTTTTATTTCATCTTTTTCTACAAATTTGATGCGATGTCCAAGACCAAGAAGATGTAAATCTGGTATAAAAAGCATTTTCCTAGTACATATAGTGCAACTAAGGAGAACTCGGGCATGGCTAACTATGGTGGAATCATTAGAGATGAAAAATGATGGTTGGATTTTGGGATTTGCTTGCCCCATAAAGACATTTGCACCTCTTTTTAGTTGGTTGGTACATTTGCACCTCTTTTACTAATGAGGTGTAAGGTGTGTGGTGAGGATGGCTTTAGACACTCAATTTTTCGAAGAAGTCTTGATAAAAAGTGATTCAACCCCTATGATTTAGGATGAAGCTTATCCTCCAATATGGAGTACTTGTCTTCTTTATCGCATATAGGCAAGTACTTGCACCTAAAGGTGCGTTTTACAATGCTCTTTGCCAGTCAAGGAGCATCACACACCTTATCATCCAGCGGTAAGGATGTGATGGTCCATTGGCGAGCTAATGACTACTAAAACACTCTAAAAACATCTTTAATCCCCCTGTTGTCCTTCCCTTCTCCATTTTCCCTCAGTGTGCACCCACCACTACCATGCTTCTTCCTCATCCTCCTTATCTTCATCTTCAAAGTAACGCCATCATGACGACAATGAAACTAATGCCAATGGTCATGCTTTCAGGCAGCCTCGCTTCAACAACGGCGACACCTCTTCCAGCATGAACAATAGTTACAATTCCACCAGCAGCATCCATGATATTGATCTAATATAATACGAAGCCGTCTACAACCTTGACTACATAAGGACCTTCTTCACCATCGAGAAGAAGCTCTACAACTACAAGCAAATCTTTGATGGCGTTGGAACCGCCATCAAGGATGTTTGGAGGGTGGGGCGCAGGAGGGGGGAGCAAGGAAGGTGTACAAGGTAATGGCCAGGAGGTGGGCATAGTGGCGGCGATGGTGGGCGCATTGGTGGTGGGGAAAACGAAGTGAATGGGGGGAATAAAACTATGTTTGAGTGAAATTTTAAGATGGATTAGTCGTTATTAATTAGATACATACACCTTTGATCTTTACCCTCAATTTTACAGGATGCGTAATACTCCTTGACTAGTACAGAGCATTGTAGATCACACCACACCTATATTGGGAGATTAAGTTCAAACATACTTGCTAAAAGGGTAATAGATGTGACAAGTGGCTAGATAATTGTTTGCAACACAAGTTTGGTCTTCATGAATTAACATCTCCTAATACTATCCTGGCTTCATGTTGATTATTATGGGGTCACCTTATACCCCACTTAGTTATGAATTCAGTTTTGTTCTCTATTTGAAGTTTTCACCCCTACTTATACCCTAGAAAAATGTTGCATACCAACAACTTAAATTATCAATAAATATTTTAAAAACAATTTTTTTAGTATGTTAATGATAATAAAATTTAAATCTACAATATTATATATATTATCAAATCTCTCTCCACTAATTCACTTCCCGTGGCTATATTTAAAAAGCAATTAAACTAATAATAAACATAAAATTTGGCAATGCATTGCAAACTGTGATATGCAAAGCATTGAAAATTGCTCAAATACAAAAAGAATCCTTGATTTATGTGGCTGAAATTAAGAGAAAGAAAAAAATAATAAAGGAATCAAATGATTATAGATGGATGAATGTGTCGTATCACTTGAATTTTGGGAAATGAAAACACAATTATTTTATGAAATGTTCATTTGGTTATGCTAAGGCTTAGGTGACTTTTTATTGAAATAAACATAAACATGCACAATGACTAATATGTTTGAGTACATAAATTTAAAAAAATATTTGAGATTATTTTTTATTCTTAAAAAAGATCTTTTAAAAAAAATATTACTATTACTTTGACATCAACAACAAAAAATAATTTTACTTTATCCTATCAAAATAAAATTTACTCTTCTAAACCTACTTGTGACATATTCAAATAAAAAAAATTATTCTTTTAAAAATTATTTCTCTAAAAAACTTACTTTCAAAAAATCTTCTTTTAAAAAGTCTTATTTCAAAAAACCTCTTCCTAAAAGTTAAAACAAACACACCCAAAGAAAATTTGATTTCCGAAAGATATATATGTCATGGAGACTATAAAAATATTTAAACAAAAGCTTCAACTGTGATAATTTTACATTTCACCACCAAAAATATATAAAACGCGATTTTTTTTTCTAATTTTCAAAAAATTAGGGATGCCGTTAACCCTTTCATCATTAGAATGATTCCAGCATGTATGCCATGCAAAATATCTCCTTGAAACAATATGAGAAACAATAGGATACTATCAAATCATTGCGCCAGAAAATTACATATACAATTCATTGGGAGTTCAGAGAACTTCCATACTTAACACCATGCAGACGATCTCGGGTAGATATATATGGCAGAAAAGCTTTTAAACTTAGTATCACGCTCTAAATTTTACACAACTCACAAGGAAGTTATATTTCGGATTTTAGGGAAAAATTCTTACTTCTGTTTGAAGTGTAAGAATTTTTTTAAAATACCAAATCAATTATTACCATCTGATTTTATGGGTCCTATATATGTGGACTCGTATAGTTAGACCAACAAAATCATATGATGGCGATTGGTATATATATTTTAAAGAAAACCTCTTAGCACCCGAATAGAGATAAGAATCTCGTACTGTTACAACTTCAGTTAGAGAAGGGCAACCTGAAAAAACAAAGGACTTGTTAACATGTAACAAGCAAATAACAATTTTGTGGAAGTCAATAGTGAACATATATATAAGGGAAAGAAGATAGTTTAATTCTAAGGTTGAGGGTTTGCTGCTGCTTCTTACCCTAACTTAAGAGATGTGTCAGAGGAATCATCCTCAAGAGGAGGGTCACTGATGCAACTGCTAATGTTATTCATAGACTCTAAAAATGAGGCACCTTCCTGCTTCTCAGTATCCGAGTCCACCAGTAAATTAGGAGTTTTCCCTTTACACAGAATAGCCACCTGCATCTCCGCTAGCCAATTAATTTAACTTCATAAACCAAAGGAAAAGAAATTAAGACATGCATCCAAACTAAGTAATTACCTTTTGCTTTAACTGCTTGTTCTCTTCTTCCAACACGATTCCCTTTATTTGCAAAGTTGAGGAATGCACACAAAACAAAGCTACAATTCTTAGAAATCTAATCTAAAATACAGAAATCTTTGCCTGAAAGTCACTATTTTACTCAGTATATTACGAGATCCCTACAATCAAAGCACAGGCTTTAATGTTATAAAATGCCGTGCGTTGGGATGATATATATATATGCACATAATTTAACCAAGTAGATATGTCGACCATGAAGATATTCATTGATTAAAGAGTTCATTAACTGAGTCTTGCGCCTACCAACTATAACACTTGACAAGAAGTGAGCATCCCTTGGAGGGTCAAGAGTTATATATATATTAGACGTATATTTTCGTTTGATTAAGCTTTGTCAAATACTAAATTCATTTATCGATCAAGCTATCAACAAACCTTATTCTGAAGTTCAGAAATCTCACCCATAATCCGCTTTTCCTGAAAGTAATTGCATCGCGTTAAAATAAATCATCAACAACGCACCGGAGGTTTGTCCAAATTAATCAAATGACCTCATGGGTGTACCTTCATTTCCATCACGCGATTGAGTCCTGTTTCAAGTGTTTTCTCCAATTGCTGCAACTCATTTAAGTCTAGCACTTCAAGTTCCTCGCCATTCATCCTCCTGGTCGATCAAAATATAAAAATACTGTGGATTTTATTCAAGCTCATCATCGTTTATTTTGTTGTATTTTAGCTCATTTTTCACTCTAATAAAATTGAGATACCTTAGTTGTTTGGTTCTATCTGCAACTTCCTCACTTAATTTGGCACTATTACCCTCAAGCTGAAACGAAAAATTATAGAGCTGTCAAGTATTGTTATAGCTTTATGAACTATAGTTTGTGGAATCAGAAAGAGTACAGCCTAACAGTAAGAAGAACTCAAGCACGAAATGTGACTTTTTGATTAATTGCACCACTTCCAAATATACCAGATGAAAAGATATAAGTACATAAGTAATAATAAAGACATAAGTCAAAATAGATATCACAAAAACTAAAAGCAATTATATAACATACTAAATTTTATAAGTTGGGTTTCAATAAGTTTTAGGCATCAAGCCCTACACAGTGATTACTGACGAATTACTAAATAGGGAAACTTAAAAAATAAAAAAATAATAAGAACTTGTTTTTTATACCTGAAGTTTTGGAGAAGTTCTGTCCAATTTGTTGGAGTCATGAAAGTGCGTATTATACCTTGTAGTTATGTCCTTCACACTTTTCCAACTCAACAAGAAGAAGGATATGAGAAAAAAGAGTTAGTCACCAAACTTAAATTAAATTAATTTCTAAAAGAAGCAAGCATGTTGCAAAATTATTATCCCCAACTTCACAACATTATAAAAATGATATGTTGCCAAGCTTTTGGAAAGGATAATTGATGTCACCCAATATATTTGGTTGTGCTAGTTGTAATTACAAAAGAAAAAAAAAAGTTACTAGTGGGAAAAGATTTCCTCAAGTCTAACCCACAATTCCAGACGATCATCATTGCAATTGCTGCCTGCTTTGATTGCAATCTGATGTTGCGAACTAACCATATATTTCAATATAATGATATCAATTACGATGACTATCATTCTTATGCAGGTTGGCTGAAGGAGCCCCCGAACACTGATAACAGAAATATCTTATATTTATAATATTCTACATGCTTCTATTCTAACACGTAGGTGAAGGAAAAATATCGTATAAACTTAAATAATTTTTTTTTTTAAACTTCTAAACCGCAGTAAAACTTTCCCTCCACTAAATCATGAAAGCACAATTATATGTAAATGCTCTTTAAACATCAGTCGATCAATCGCTGCAACGTAAGGGGAAAACCAATGAACAGAAAAGCAAATAATTAAGGTGACTATACATGTAAATTTCTTGGTCAGTTTGGTATTAGAATAAAAATAGGATAAAAGAAATTCATGAATTGTATTCATTAATAAAATTATATAAAAAATCTAAAATTTTTCACTCTCATGCCAAAATAACTCTGATAGTTAATTTACAGACCCGTGTACGGGTATAAATATATATATATATATTTTTTTGGGGAACAAATGAATGAAAAACTCATTGTTCAACTGCTCACCCTATTTTTCAATAGGAACCAAACTGACCCATATTATTGAAATTAAAGCTAAGTTTGTGCGATAGCATTGAAATATATATATATATATATATATATTATTTTCGATATATAAAAACATTAACAAGTCTTTAATATAGTTTGAATTTGAAGGACAATTGATCATTGACGTAAGATGTGACTCTCTTTGATCAAGTGTTAAAAACCTGAAACACTGTTACATTATTCTTCTTTATTAAATTTAAATTTCAGCATAAAACATAGTAGATTAGAGAATAAACCATTCTATTAAAAAAAGTAATTACAAAAAAAGAAGCTTATACCATTCTATTCACCCATAATTATTATAAAGTAAAGAAAACAAAATATGATAGTTAGGATTTAGTTTCAATTTATTTCATCTTATTCATAATTAGGTTTATCTTTTATTTTATTATTATCTAATGGAGTGCTGTTATACGATCCAAAGAAGTGTTGCCTGAAAACTTGCTAGTTACAGTTGACACACGTGTGGCAAATTTTGAGTGGCTTAACAGAAATTATGTATGGTTAAAAATTTTGAGGCATTTTTATAATCTTTTGCCACATAATTTAGGCAACTAATTTCTAACAAATTTTCTGGCTAGGAAGTGCAATTGTTTCTAATATATTATCTTTATAAACTCTATCTATATATGTAATAAATTTTCTAGTATAATTCATATTTGAGTTCAACCCAACCTTCATTAAATAAATCTTCAAATTAAGGGTATATTTAGTATGAAGGAAAAACTATCATGGATTAGATTCTTATATTATTTTACACACGAATCTAATCCTTGAAAATTCTCCTGCATTTCTACCCCCAACACCAAACTCACCATAATAGTAATAAAAATATTCCTGTCTAGTTCTACCTTGCAGTTTAATCTTTTGTGAGGTAGCTAGGAACTAAGTCAATATCATCTTATTTATCAAAGTGATTTACATGCCAAATACCAGTCAATTTCTTTATTAACATGGTTATGTAGCTTGGCATTAGCAAACTTCAAAAACAATCTTCGAAACATAGTAGGCAAACCACAAGCAATTAAGAATTAGTTAAACTCAGAAGACAATGGATGAAACTAACACCATTCATTCACTTTTCGCTCTCATTAAGCACACTCATAAGAAGTAAACCATATATCAACTTGCATGATCCAGCAGTACAAGGGCGGTACCAGAATCAAATAATTTGTTTGCGCGTTTTGGGAGAGTAAAAAAGAAAAAAAAAAGGGGGGGGGTAATAAAGATTGAAAGCCAGATTTATATGCATAAAATAGGTTCGGTATTGACAGAATTTACTCAATCTAACAAATCTATGACTAATGTAATATCTAATTATTTGCATGGGAATATATATGTCAAGAATGTGTGTGAGTGTAATTTTGAGTAAATATCATTCTATTGACCAATTGTTTATTCTAAGCAAACAACTATGCTATTTCAAATCCTGCCAAAGCTTATTTCTCTGTTATATTTATGTATTAGACATGCCGTCAAAACGATCACAGCACAACAGCATGCAACAAAAAGTTCAAGAAAAATGATATCAGTCCAATATATGCAGTATATGAGATCCGGTTCACATAATGGTAGTAACCATATTTATTAATTCATAGTTATGATCATTGATGTTTGCTGTTTATGTGTCTTTGTCGACATCTCTAATCATTTATTATAATCTCGAACATCATTTACAACAATATCAAAGACTGTTGGTTCAGATTACTAATTGAAAAATATTGCATGTTGTTGGAGCATAAATTGAAAAATTATTTAAGTCTAATATGAGAAATTTTTGTATGCTTTGAGAGTCATGTTCTGCTTCATTTATTACTTGATAAATAAGTTTTGTGGGTCATTTTTATTTCCTCGACCACTCACTACTATACCTTTTTAACCAGGACGAAGTCGATCTATCATGCAATGAATAAAACAGAGAAATTTGTTACTGACAGAGTACATAAGAATTACTTATAGAGTACATAAGAATTGAGTATTAATGGTATACTGCTAAAAAAATAGTCAGAATTTTTGACAGAAAGCAAGATAGATATTGATTATTGGATGAAATAAAGTGATATGACCACTTATTTATTTAAGGATCAATTTGTATACCACATTATTATGGCAAATAATTTTGGACAAAAATCCTGTCTTCATAGCATTTTCGATAAGAGTTTCTCCTATAAAATTAATAGTAAGATTTTTAAGACTACCAACATTAATTGTGTTCTGAAAGTGTGTAAAAAATTCTCTATTACTGAAAGTTTATGGGAAGTGAAGTTGTCATGAATAGAAAAGCTTGTTTAGATTGATCCGAGCGCAAAAGTAATGCAAAACCTACCCTTACCCAAAATTAAAAGGTAGTTTCCTTCTCAGCTAATTGCTGCCCTAACATATGTATAAGTGCTTGCTTTGGTTTACGTTCCTTCCGCAGCAAAAAAGGAGGGGGGGGGGGGGGAAATGAAGGCTTTCCAATTCATTTTTATCTTAAGTAAAGCAATTATCATTTCTCCTAAAAGTACATTAACACCTCTAAAGTTAAAACAAGCAGCAGGCTCTAACATGGTACCTGCATAAACACGGAGAAAATTAAGTGGAGGAACCCCCCCCCTCTCTTACCAACAACAAAAAAAAGTTGACGTTTTTTACGCACTAAAGGTAGATCACTTAAAAATCATGATATATAGTTAAACTGATAAGCATTAGTATCCTCATTACAATACAATTTTGTGATCTCCCAGCTCCATATATATTAGTATAGTATGCCTGGCGCTTTGGCTCCAATATTCCCTATAGATACCAAATTTCATTTAACTAGGCTTCACGTACACCAAGACTCGTAAGAGCATAAGCTTAATTAAAGATGTGTTAAGTCTAAACACTTAATTTAGGAAGATAATCAAGATTTAAATCTTAGAGAAGAGAATTGTTAGAAAGACCTTTTAGTCATGGTAATGCTGGACAATAGAGATATCTAAAAAAACTTAAAAAATAGAAAAGAAAATCTAAACATTTAATTGATATGACAGGTCATCAACCAACTTTTTAAAGAAAAATTATACATAAAAAATTATCTCTATTTAAACATCATGTGAGGATATTAAAAAAGACATACTTTCACATACAATACGTAACTCAATATATGTTTACTTCAATACTTACCAACACTCACTTTAATATAGGATATCTCATACAATATATATATATATATATATATATATATATATTCGTGATATATCACTGCCTTAACTTTATTTCGAAGCAATCCATTTAGTCCGTTATTATTAGTCCTTGAAGAATACACATGCCATTTTGAAAACGGACCTACCCTAATACTTTAAACAAAATATCTTAAGCCCTAAACGAATCTACTGCAAACAATACGATGACTTCAAGCTTTACTTATTCCATGAACCTGAAAATCACCATTTCTTTTGAAGGGGTGTAAACTATTACAGTTGCATGCATCTTTCTTTGGAAAAAATACATAAACTGCACAACATATATGCTATGCGACAATTAACAGCTGGTATATACTTTTCCCCACATTCCCAATTCCCGTACTCAATGTTCTACCCACCATCAATTATCTACAAGATGTTCAACTAGCAGAAAGGACCAGAACCACGCAGAAAAATAATTAGATTTGAAAATCAAAAGTTAATACTCCATTTAGTTAACTGAATCAAGCCGTAACTGGAACTATATCACGGCTTAAGAGGAACGTATAGGAACCAGTTAGTCTATATCCACAAAACAAACGGGTCATACTGTCATAAGGCAGTTTGATTATATATTAAAAGGCAATATTAATTCATTTAGTACATCAGATATAGCATATTCTAGGTTGTGTAATTCTATACACTTAAAACAAAGTCCGAAAATCTGACAGTTACAAATATTGATATTGATCTTGAGCTTTGAAGGAGATCTAGGTACCTCAATGGTCCATTTTCCTTCACAATTTCTCATAACCCCCTTTCTAATTAGAAGCTTAGAAAAAACTATTAAATTTCCATAAACTTAAGCAAAATTAATAAGCGAGCAGTACGAGGCTTCTGTTCAAAGACATGATTAGTTTACATGCATCGAAGAACCGTCCTCCCCCCTCTTCTCTCTCTCTCTCTCTCTCTCTCTCTCTCTCTCTCTCTTTGGCATCCACTCACTCAAACAAAGTACACAAACTACAGGCACACACACACAATAACATCCACTCACTCAAACAAATTACACAATCTACAGGCACACACACACACAATAACACACATAGAAAGGAAGCACAATAATTTCAATTGTTATGAGTAACACAAGAATTAACCATGTCACAGCCAAGATATAGAAAAGATAATTATAACACACGAGTTGTGTGTGTGCGTGTGTGCGTGTGTGTATATGGAATGGAGAGAGAAAAGTCAAAGTGAGAAACAGTGCAATGCCTTACCTGGAGCTGCCATAATCAAAGAGCTTCCCAGTAGCCGAGAAAACAATGAGGCCAACCTCAGCATCGCACAGCACCGAAAGCTCGTGAGCCTTCTTGAACAGCCCTCGCCTCCTCTTTGAGAACGTTACCTGCCTCGCCGTTATGTTGTCGATCTTCTTAATCTTGATCTTCGTCCTCGTCATCTTCACTAGCTATTTCTGCACACAACTGAATCAGAACAAATTAAATACGTACAAAGAAAACAGCAAGTTTCAGCTTAATATGCAAAACCCTAGCAAAACACCAAGGTTTCAGATCTGGCTAAAAGGAAGCCAAGGGAACCAAAAACTAGCCCCAAAAAGGAATTAGCTGATTAATTAACATAAAAGCATGTAAGAACTTTATGATTGGTAGGTTTTGATTTTGAGGACTTGACCCTAGCTAGATGGACCACTCCAACATTATCTCGATCAGTGAAAGCAAATATAATAAAGAGTAAAATGAGATGTTGCGAATCAGAATATATAGCTAGTAGTATTCGTATAGCAGGATGAGAATTGAGAACTTTGAGGAGTTCGGAGTGGAAGAGACACATACAGGTGAGAGAGAGAGAGAGAGAGAAAGAAAGATAACCTTGATTGGAATGCTGGATAGATGTCGAGAAAGGAAAGGAAAGGAAAGGAAACGATGCAGACTTTCTATTTTATGCAAAAGTTAATTATTCTACAGTTTCTTTCGGATATTTTTCTAATCTAAAATTGGTTAAAACTTAAAAACAAAAAGCAAAGAGGACCAACATGCACTCGAAAATAGTAACATCCGAAGGAAATAGGAATAGTTATTGTACGGAAGAATAAATGCGTACAAGTTTGGTTTAATTAATTAATTAGTTAATATGGTTTCTTTGGGAATTAATTAATAATAATATTCGATCGTTAATCTGCTAATAAAAGGAATTCATTTCTATTTGTTTTTATATAAATAAATATGTTGTGTATTCTTGTGGACTATTGCTTTTCGTACATCATGACCATACAGCCCTGTCTGCGATGGCCGTGCCATCACCTCTCGATATTTTTCCTTTTGTACGATGTCGATAAATTAATTGTCAATTACCTGCACGTGACAAGTTGTACTTGTACGCCCCTACCAACAGAAATTCTTGCTTCTTCGAAAACTCTTTTTTTTCTCAACATGTAATATCTATTATTCATTTTTATTAATTCTATCATTTTTTTTTTATTTTTTAAAGTACTTTAATTGTAGAAGACACATGTGGAGGTAGGATTCTTCCATGGTGGATTTCTCCTCAGCCAGTATAGCATCACGTCTCCCAAATAGAGTTATATGTTCGGATAAAAGAATCTATTTATTAAGGAATAATTTTCGTCCTAAACAAGCATTCATTTGTTTAAGAATATTTTAAAAATAAAAAATAAAAAAACGAAGAATTATCATGCAACTTTCAAATCATTCATTTTACTGGATAAATTTAAGTACATATCTAGGAAAGTTTAATTATTTTTAAAATAGATTTTTTTTTATTTTTTATAAAAGTTCATTTTAGTATATTTTGGTATATTTAAAAATTCAGATAAAATTGATTACATTTTTCAATTTATTTTATTTACCTTTAAACGATAATTTTTTAAAAGTTTTTTTGTAAACTTTTTTATCATAAATACAAGTTAATTGTTTTAAAGTCGTGACATTTTTACTAAATTGATTTACAAAGCCTTTAAGTATAAAATATTATTAAATATAAAATGTTATTTCATATATCTTTTAGTGACTTATCATATAAAAGCGATTTATCTTAAAATCATTTTTACTGAATATATAAAATATAAAGCTTATTTTATCGTAAATAAGTTAGATTTGAATACCATCTTGTTCTCACAAGTTAGGCCTAAGATTCAAATGTTCAACTTGGCTTTATTTATTTACATTTTTTTATCTTTAATTTTACAAACTTAATTTTGGTAAAAAAATGATTTAAAATGAATTAATAAAATATTAAAAAATACAGAATCAAAATATATAGAACCAAAATAGAATAAAAAATAGTTTTTTTCTAGAATTACATATAAAACTAATTCTTAATTTATCAAAACCAGTAAGAGAGAGAGAGAGAGAGAGAGAGAGAGAGTCATAGAACAATTTTATTTACAAGTGTATCCATAAAATTTTTGAAAAGACCACATACCCTTTCACTTTAATTAATGCTTTCAAATATTGTTAATTACTTGAATTAATAAAATATTAAATCAAAATTAATAACATTTAATTTCTAAAACATTGTTTCTACGATTTTGAGTCTGCAGTAGTGTTTAGATGAAGTTGTTGGCAAAATAGTAACTCTAAAATTTGGA
Source organism: Pterocarpus macrocarpus (assembly GCA_031439585.1). Classification (NCBI taxonomy): domain Eukaryota; kingdom Viridiplantae; phylum Streptophyta; class Magnoliopsida; order Fabales; family Fabaceae; genus Pterocarpus; species Pterocarpus macrocarpus. The sequence continues at coordinate 12,775,212 of CM062519.1, forward strand.
TATCTGACATTATAATTAAAGTTTGTTCAAGGTCACAATTTACTTTTACTGCAATTGACACTATTTGAATATAAAATCTAAAAGATATTAAATAAAGTTTAACATTAAAAAGTTGAAAAATGACCTATGATAGCTTCTTAATGTAGGCAATCCAATTGTCTTTTTTTTTTTGGGGGGATGGGGTCAAAGAGGATGGAGTTAGTGATGGAGATGTGCTCATTAAGATTCAAATATAGTATGGTTTATTTATTTATATTTTTTTGTTGTACATACATATCCAAGAGAGAGGGGAGGGGAGGGGTCCTGCCCCCACAATTCGAGTCATGACCTCTCGCTAGTATAGTTTATTTATTTATTTTGGCCATTCTGATATGATTTATTGAAACAATAATCTTTTATTGATTATCTTTGGGGTTGCTTGATATTGTCCATCATTTGGGACTAAGTTTTGTCCAATATCAATAATAAAACAATAGTTGACGAAAAGATTATGATAATAATAAAAATAGTACATAACATGCATAAGAATCTAATTCAAATTTCCTTAATAAGAGCTATTTTTTTCTTTGTTTTTTTTAGAGTATTTTTTTATTCGATAGATGAAAAAATTGATTTCTCAAGATATGATTAGACATTTAAGTAAGGGATCTCTTAATGATATTTTTTACCATATGCATAAATTTTGGGAGTCTAATATCATATACTTAAAGGATTTGAGTTTCTTCTACTCATATCAACACATTGTTAGTAAATAACAACTATTTTTATATACATTTACTGAAAAAAATCAAGATTAATACATAGCTGTTTCTGCCGAAGCTGTAGAGGATTTAAAGGAATCTTTTTGAGTAGGTTGTCGAGATTGTTTGACAATGCTGGTGTTTGGAGTATCCGAAAATGAAAATAACTCATTCGACTTGAACAAGGGATCTTTATAAGGGCTTTTATGTAACAATCTGAATCATTAATTCCAACCGGTTTTAAAATGTTAAAAAATAATACTTTATTTTATTTTATTTTTTTGAGCTGGAAGTAATACTTTGTTTTTAAAAATTAGCATAAATAAAATAAAAATTTAATTTTTGTGCACAATGAATTTTTTTTTTACATAATCAATCAGTTATATCCTTTCATTTATACGATTATTTAAATAATAAATGTGAGATTTAATTATATTTAACAATGATATGAGATATAAATAAATAACAATATAAAATTTGTATCCAAATTAAATTCATAAAATAAATTAAAAATTATGGTGAATTGTATTTGTAATTACCAAATACATCAAATTATATTGAAAACATTTTCTTTTGAAAAATATCGGTTTCAGAGAAAATCTATTATTCTCAAACTTGCACTAACTTTTAGAATAAGAAATTTCTTACTGCAAGAAAAAAAAATCTCAATATTCAGTCCTTTTCTTGGTTTTTTAGGGTGCATACATTTTTCCTCTCTTTTTATCACAAGGCTGGGCGCTTCGTAAATAAAGAAATTTATTCGCGGCGCAGTAAGAAAAATTCTTTCTCTAGTTCGTTAGTTTCTAACGTTAAGGCAGTTAAGAGGCGCATCACAATTCACAGACAACAAACGAAACAACAACAACAACAACAATAATTTTATTATTATTATTATTATTTTTTAAGAAAAAAAAACAACAATGCAGAACTCAAACCGATCCGAAGCAGAACGCTTGATAGCGATCGCGGAGAAGCTCCTTCAGAGCCGCGATCTGGGCGGCGCAAAAGATTTCGCCATCCTCGCCCAGGAAACGGAGCCCCTTCTAGAAACTTCGGACCAGATCCTCGCCATCGCCGACGTCCTCCTCGCCTCTGACAACAACAACAACAACAACAACAACAACCCCGACAACCCCCAATGGTACGACATCCTCCAAGTCGACGTGGATCACTCCCAAGACATCCACGTCATCAGGTCCAACTACCGCAGGCTCGCCCTCCTCCTCCGCCCCGACAAGAACCCCTACCCCTTGGCCCACCACGCCTTCACCCTCGTCTCCGACGCTTGGGCCGTCTTATCCGACCCGGCCCAAAAGCTCGCCTACGACGCGGGCCTCAACCGGGCCGGTGGAACAGTTGCCGGTTCGGTTCAGCAGGAGAAGCTGCCGGTTCGAAGGGGGAACGAGCCGGTTGGGGGCGGTTCGGGGAACTTCTGGACCGCGTGCCCGTACTGTTACTTGCTGTACGAGTACCCTAGGGTTTACGAGGGGTGCTGCTTGAGGTGCCAGAATCAGAATTGCGAGAGGTCTTTTCACGGTGTTGCGATACCGGCTTTGCCGCCGTTAGTGCCCGGTGAGGAGGCTTATTATTGCTCCTGGGGGTTTTTTCCGATGGGTTTTGTGTTTGAAAGTTTGGGTTCCGGTGGAAAGGGGAATTGGGCGGCGCCGCCGCATCCGGAGGTTTCCGATCGGATGCCGCAGCCAGTGGCGGCGTCTGCGGCGGCGGTGGATGTTCCGAATGGGGCTGCTCCGCGTAAGCGAGGAAGGCCTCGGAGAGAGTGTAGAAAGTAGAAACTGCAAATCTGCAATGTTGTGACTGTTAATGTGATTGATAATCGTAAATCAGAACCGTTTTGGGTGTTTTCGTTTTGTTGAGGGCAAAATTGGGAATTTGAAAGATTGCTGAGAATGGCTTGGTTGTTGAATCTGGAATGTGGAACGTTGAACAGAAACGAGGCTGAAGATGCTGTGGTGGGAAACTTGCAGGGTTTTTATTTGTTCGTTTGTTAGGGATTGTTTAGTTGTTTAATTTATTTACTTCTTTGTTTGTTGTAAATCTTCTTTCATTGGTTGATAAATGTAGCTCTGTAGTAATCTGAAACAAAAGTTGTTTCACCATGTTTATTTAGAATAAGAATGCAGGGCCATGCCAATTTTCTTTCTTTAGATGGATTCCGAAGCATTCTTCTGTTGTTTACCTAAATATACCCATTTTTGAGGAATTTTATCTTTTATTTAAGCTCATGAACATACGAGATCATCATCATTTGGTGGATGCTGCCAATATATGTATACAAAATTGATGAGGAGAAATTGTTGTTGTGGACTTGGTTCTGCATCTGCCTGTGCCGTGTATGTTAACGTAATTGGAAAGTTTTTTCGGAGGATCAAAGATTCAATTTTGGTATCGAGATGCAATTTTTTTTTTTCGCGTATGTCATGTTCTTGCTCGCCTTACTACTCATGAACTAGTTTGGAACAACAAGACTTAAGAGGTAGCGCTAGATTATGTTTACATATGAGTGTTCGGACGATCCGGAAAACTTATAAATTAAAATTATTTCAATAATTATTTATTTGTATAATTATTTTTATATAATTATTGATATAAGAATCAATTTATATTTAGATATTTTAGTTAAAAAATAATTTTAAGATAATATATTTTATTTAAATTGTATGAAAAAAATTATTTTTATATGATAAATTATTAAAAAAATATGAAATAATTATTTATATTATATAATATATAATATTTAGGATCAATTTGATAAAAATATAATAATTTTAAAATAATCAACTTCTATTTATAATTATAAGTTCCAAAAATTTACTTATATTTATAAACTATTTTTTAGTTTAAAATTATCAATTTTTTATTATAATCTATGCTACAAAAATTATCTAAACAAGATTATTTTTGAAAAATAATTTTTTTTTCTATTTTTTAACTTAAAATTATCAACTTTTAATTATAATTTATTTTACAAAAATTACCTAAACAAAATTATTTTTTAAAAACAGCTTGTTTAAGAAAAAAAGTTGTTTGTTGGGAGTTCCCAAACACACAGCCTAGGTTGTTTTCTCTTTCTTTCTCATTGCAGGCATTCTGTTCAACTTGTCAGCAGAACGTATTGTAGTAACTATCAAAGAATATTCCCATACAACTTGCTTTGGGTCCGTCGAATACACTAGCACGTGGGCTTAAGAACCGTGGCTGAATCCTGAAAGTGGGAAATCGCTGAGCTTGTACAATATGCCCAATAAGCAAACACACTTGGCTGAATAAAGGTGTTGCACCCAACGAAACATGTGTAACTCTTTCTATTCCCCTCCGCAAGCACAGATCAGGTGTTTAAACAGAGGATAAGATATTCCGTTTTTAATGTTTATAACAATGTTTTAAAAGTCAGATAAAATTGCATGATTAAATCAGTTGGACCATGAATCGACTATTTATATGGTGTATATTATACATTTTTCAATTCAACTACAGATTAATCAAAATTCAACCATAAATTTAACCAGTTGAATCAATTGAACTATGAACCAGAAATCTTGTCGGTTCAATCTCATATTTGATTTTTCAAAACATAACATTCTGGATCCAAGAAAAGAATTTTGGTGGCTCATTATTTGAGTAGGAGTAAATCATACACCAAGATGCTTAGCTTTGATGCCCAGAGGATTTGATTGGGATACAAATCCCACGATTATTTACATGAAGTTAATCAGCTAGGGAGAATACAATGCATAATGCCAGCTTGAAAAAGACAGCTAGATCATTTTTGCATAAATTAAACGAATGGCATATAATTAAAAAAAAACATCTACTCTGCTCATCCAGCTAATCCTTCTGTTTAGCAGTAGGAAACCGAGACTTCTTACCATCCTTATTATCCTTGCTACCAGGAGGTTCCGTCCCATTCTTTTGGACAGCAAATTCTTGTGATTCTGCAGGGATAGATGGACTCATTTCGTCATCAATTGCAAGAGTTCGTTTCGAGCCCAACAGGACAGCATCAAGAACAATATTCTCTTTCAAGGAAGGAATAGTTGATGATGAGGAGACAGCAGATTTATCTTTCTCGTCACCTTTCTTTGCTGGTGAAGAAGTAACAGAAGTAGTCCTCTCTCCTCTGCCAGGCTTACTGGAAGTTAACAAAACTTTGGGTGCTGCCCCTTTTCCTGCACTTCCTGCTCTTTCCTTGGGCTGCAGGGATTTGGAGGTCTTCTGGAGTGAACTATCACAACCCATATTCTGCAATTTGGCTTCAGAAATTAACTTCAATTTTTCCTTGGCGTTTACACTGGATGTGGAGGTTGACAGCCGTGCAAAATTGTCACATTCTACTTTGAATTCAGATGTCAATGTTTCATCAAACTCAGCATCTTTCTCCTCCTTTGTGATGGTTGAATGAATTGAAGGCTTAACGTTATAAGGTGATTCTACAAGTGGGAATGGATGGTTAGCCTTTGCTCTGGAGCGAGTGAAAATGGTTTCATCAAATGGATCAGTTTCTAAATCAGCATCACTGTACATCTTCTGAATTGTGCGGATGGGTGTTGCTAGCCGAGCTCCATGATGACTGATAACTCTGAAAAGGTCCAAGAGAATTGCCTCCTGTTTTTATGACATAAAAATTGTAAGTTAGCTAAGCTAAGTAAGCCACTTATCTAATAATTTGAATATAAATTAAAGAACAATGATCTTTTAGAAGGAACACTTGGCAGCAACAAATTGATAACTTGGTTCACAAGACTACAAGAAAATCCTAGAAGTTTGAAACATTGATGAAACAATATATAATGAAAATTTAAGCCATACAATATTTCTGGGAACATCTATAAAGGAGAAAAGCAACCAGCCTGAAAATTCACAAACATTAGGCTACAGAAAAAGCCATAATGTGAAACACCCCAATTCTGAGAATTCCAAGGTCCAAGTGCAGCGGTTACAAAACCAGTGAAGATAGGAGTAAGCGAGAAATAAGATCAAGGTGACCGCATTTATAGCTACTGCTTAATGTCTTAAAAAATCTGGACTTCTATAAGTTATCAACCGAGACAAAAATAGTTGAAACCCATTACAGATGAGTTTTGAAACATAACAATAGGTGAGATACTACTGTTACAATTGAGTTGAAAGAACTGCATTAGCAAACACTTATAAAGATAAACATATATTACATTACATTACATCACCAGGCTTTATGCATCTACAGTTGCTACAAGCAGTCTAGTCTCACCTTAACACGAAGGTACTCTTCAGAATGTGAAGTTTTAACAAAGCAAGATATTAATATCTGTAACAGAAAAAGCCATTTATAAGATAATGGCAATTGAGAAATGAAAAGGAGAAAAGTGACGACTCATAGCAATGAACAGCAAGGTAGAAAATAATCAGACAGACAAAAATAAGATTTCTACATATTCAAAGATGATAATGAAAGAAATTCTGACTAATCAGCTGCCTTGCATGTATAAATTACTAGATAAGACACAAAAGAAACAGGAAACCCAGCATAGTATGAACAGAAACTTGACAAGCCTCTCGTGATGTAGCAGATGTTGAATATTCCCCCCCCCCCCGGCTCCCAAAAAAAAAAGGGAGCTTTAATAAGCATTAAGGTATATGTATGATTGTGAAGCAGATTTTAGGAGTCTTTAGCAGTCGGAGCTACTACACAGCTGAGTCACTGAAGGTGGCAAAGAACAGCAAAATCAGGAGACATGTTTACGACACTTTATCAATATGACACCAGAGCTACTTAATAATCTGTCCCGAAATTTAAATATCAAAAATGGAATTCTGATCAAGTAGTTTTTTCATATAAAGTTGATAGAATGAATCTACACTAGAATGCAGATAAAACTAAATGATGTAAGTTAAAAATTTAAGTTTTCTTTACCTACATTTGTTAATTTACATTTATTATTTAAAATTTTGAAAAGTTAGATCAATCTTTTCTAATTTAAAGATCACATGATAATGAAAGCCATAGCTATTAATGTTAAGAAATAAAAAGGTATTCTATAAGGAATAAAAATATGCTCAGCATTGTCATTCACTTGACTACTAGCAGAAGAGTCTAAAAAGGTAAAATCAAGAAATTTGAACAAGCATCGGAAAGCAGTGCTTTTCATTCGAAGCTACAGGGTATTTTGCCTTAGTTATGCTACAGGATGCATATAAACGTGAGCCTTGAAAATGCCTTTAAAAACATAGATTGAAGATACACAGAAGAAAACAAGATGTGAAATTTGTAAGCTCATAATTTTATAAACCAGTGAACAAAAGAAAGTACCAACCATAAGAGCCTGATTTTCTGGATTAACATCCTCCAGAAAAACCCTTCTGTGCAATTTTTTCTGCTCTACTTGAGGATTTTTAGCCAAAACCTTGCGCATATCAGCTAGAATAGTCTGCATAAAGGAATTAGGAAAGAGATTATCTTAGTTTTCACACAATGAGAAAGCCAAAATAAAGCCCCTGAACAAGATCTACAATCAAGAGTGCTCACATTGATCTTGTTAACATCCAAGTGACTGATAGCAAGGTAAGTCTTTATGCGCCAATGAGATTTCTTACTAAGATTCCTCACAACATTTACACTCAACTTCTGGTTAGGAATATGTACTGCTTCACAATCAGCACCTCTAACTATTGTTGGTGACCACCAGCCTACATGCTAAAGAAAATATGAAAATTTGAATACAACTGCAAAAGATATATACTTAAGAAAAAATATAATTCATAATGAAAACCATTCAAACTGGACCAACATTATGTTTTCTGTACTCCTAAACAATCTTTTCAGCAAGTTTGGTAATAGATACCAACCTCAACTTTACCAGAAACCTCATCTCCTTTAATCTTTGTTTGAATCCGCTCATTCACAACAAATGGCCGAGTTGCATGAATCATTACACTTGAAAGGAAGTTCGTGAATATCTGAATGTGTCACAAAAGTGAAGTGAGAATTAGCAAACAAGAGAGACTGATTAAATTGAATATACTGGATGGTCCATCAAATGCAATGATAGACTTAATCATTCTCGTATACAGTATCAACGAACATATACTCTACCTCACGACCTGCAAGAGAAAGCAATACTGTACCCAAACCACCAGCCGTCAACCACTTCCGCGTGGAGAAACCCAGCAACTCCATGAACAATGACACAGCACCTACCCATACTGCAGTATAGACAGCTTTGCCAGTAAAATCAATGGTCATCTGTCATTCACAGTACAATTTCCAATGAGATTTGTGTTTACGCTTCAGAAATGCCCTCAAGAGTCAATGAACCAAATTAACAATTTGGAACTCACTAACCAAATTATTGAACATGATGAAATTGAGGAAAACTATCCTATTATGTTTAAATAATATTTTTTTGATAGAAAAAGATATTTTATTAGAAGAGTAGAGAATAGTACAAAAGAGGATAAGACATCCTCACAAAGATACAAAAGTAACAACTAAGCCCTACAAGGATAAACCATGTAACAAACTTTAAATAATTTTCACACACAAATTTTTATTTCCTAACTGTTGACTACTTTGTAACCTTCATTAGCAAAAAAAACACAACTAAATTAAAGCTTCATTTAAGTGGTCTCACAACAAAAATAACCTCTACATCAGCATTGTTGCAGCAAAATGTTATGCAGACAGAAATAGAAACATGAGAAGGATAAGAAACAGAAACATACATTTCTTTCATCACTGGAGTTATTCATCTGCATATAACATTTTTGTGCTTGTTGAATTAAGCTGAAAATAAGAAGTACAAGCATATTACATTATCATTTATACAACACATAGGACTCCAAATACATAATAGTAAGAAATGAGCAACCAAAATAAGTATTATTCAGAAAAGGCAACAACAAACAGTAACAAATACCTTATTTTATATGCATATTTGTTAAACAAATCAACAAAATAAATCGAACAAAACATGTAATCATAATTAAAATAAAATAGAATAGAATTATCTTAGATAAGCAAAACCCCCCATTTTTCTGCACTTCATTCTCTCTATTCTACATTTTCTTAAAAAGTTTTTGATTTGCACAAACACTAGTGTGTGTTTTACTTCTAGTTCCAATAATAAGAAAACAGAAGCTTATCATACAAAAGGAGCAATACAATAGTAACGTGGTTAATTTGACAATAGTTGTCGGACATAATTCTGCCAGAAATCAAATCTACCTTGAAGAGCAATAAGCAAACGTAAGGACTGTTGACAAAGATCTCATAAAACTTAGGAGCCGTTGCTTCACAACCTGACTGGTTTCTGATGGTAGGACTAGTGGATCTAAATCCCTGAAACAGTTTATGCTATCATTAGAATTTTTCAAATTTCCAGTGGAAAAGACTTGTTGAACCATAAAGATACCTGCAGATGAGCATTAACCCAGTCCACAGCAGCAAAGGTTGAATATAAGACTTCATAACATGACGTGAACTACTTTTCTTCCAACTTTTATCAGTCCTCTGAAAACATATGTCACCAAACAAGATATCAACTAATGATAGCATTCAATTAAATTTAGCCAAAATACGAAATAAGATTAGATGCTAACTTGCAGAAATAGAACCCTGCTGAGGCGCAGGAGTGGCTCAAGACCACAGACAGCAAAGCCAATGATACCAAGGGCAGGGATCAACTGAAGTACAATGGTTCTTCCTGATATAGTGTCATATGGCCTACACCAATATCAAAAAATAAGTATCTCCATAGAGATTGTGTTCAGCACTAGATAGGCAAAAAAGGAAGAGATGCATCGAAAGCAACAAAATTTAGCATCAGATGATATGACTCTAATGGTGAAAAAACTCCATGCAAACAACATATATATCATTATCATAGCATGAACTTAGTTTTACAGGTTTATACTTTAATCAATTTAGAGTCTCAGTGGGGTTTGATCAATTCCCAATTTCTACCCACTCCTCCACCACCACTCCTCCCAAAAAGGGAACCACAGCTCAATACTTCAGATGCCCAACACAAATCTGAACAAAATATGAAAGAGATGTGGGGATGTAACCATGCAGCTGTAGTGTAACACTGGACAGCTAAACAGATACAGTGCTTGGAGAGGAGTCAAGTTGGTGTGCAACATATCAAAGGAAGTTCATACCTCTCAATCATAATTAATATCTGACTTTACAACCAATAGCTTGTAATGTAAAGTAGTATGCAGAAAGTACATGGTGAATAAACATGCCTGTTCATACATGCAACCTTAATTATATGACATAGGGTTATCGGTACAGAAGAAGTCTAGTCACTCAAAAGAAAAGGTGCAAAGCCTGCCAAAGTTAAATTCTTTTGCAATATCAGAATGACCACTATTGGGATAAACTAGAAAACATATATAGGTACATGGACATGCATATCAATGAATTTGTTGAAGCTTCTCTCAACTGCAAGGAGAAATATAGAGAGAGGGACCTTGGCAAAGAAATAGTAGCCAATTTAAAGAGTGGGGCCTCACTCCCTCCAGCTGGTATTAGGGTTGAGCGGCACAACAAAACATTACATCTAGATGTTAAAGGCCTGAGTGGAGCATGTACTCTGGAAAGAAGGAGTGCTGAAGAATCCTGTCTCTGCCAATTCACAAACAAAGTTCTCCCTGGATTTAGTCCATGAATAAAACAAACGCATAAATCCACTACAATAATCGGATGCAAGAAGCAATGCAAATGAAAGTATGAATCTGACAAGCAAAAAAAATATGACAAATAAATAGCAAATTAACAAAAATATCCATCCCCCTAGAGGGAACATACAAGAAGGATGGAACTTCAAGAAGCGGAAGCATGAAGGTCATACCAAACATTGTGGCGAATGATTGATGGTAATAAAACATAATCGATTACCACGCGTGGGCTTCTGTCAAGAGATAAGCAAAACTCAGCATTCTACACTCAAAGATGAAAACTCTATGAAAATAAATCAAATCAATTAACCACATACATGACAAGAACTACAGCTTCCAATACTATTGTATAGCCTAACATCGTGAGAACCCGAATAGGCCATCCTTGAATTGAATTGAAGTCCAGGGTCATGCAGTGAGCACAACATCATATAACAACAGATCGAAACTAGTTTACCCTATCAGCCTGAAAAATAGCTGAACAGAAAGCACAATTAGAACCTGCATGAGATAAAACAACAAACTCAGCAGCCAAGGAAATACAAGGTTTTATAGCAAATACAATTTTCCCTGTTGTTTTGAAAGGGAAAGCAACAAAAATGCAAAGTTCCATCCTTTAGCAGCTTTCTCAGCAACTAAACTGAGCTAAGGGATTTTCAGTTCCATAAAATTAGTGGGAAAAAAGAAAAGAAATAGATTTACAATGAACAAGGAAAATAAATAAAAGGGAAAAAAACAGAAGAAGTAAACCTAAGTCTCATGGGCACAGAAGCCATTTATTAGCAGACAGTGGTTGAGGCATGTAGAGAGAGAGAGAGAGAGAGAGAGAGAGAGAGAGAGGTAACATGGAATGAACTGAAATTTGATATGCAACAAATACCTGAGTGCTGCAATGAAGTCAGATTCTGATATTGCAAGGTTGTGGGAGGAGACGAAAGCATAGGAAGGGAAGGATATTCCTCGGAAACAAATCGCCACTTTGCTATTGCAGGTACCACGAAACAAGACATTGAACTTGAAAAGGATGTCGGCACACGCAATCGTTTTTGACTTGCATTGCACAATGATAAAATATAACAATAAAATCTTCGTTAAAAGGAAAAAAAAAAAAACAAACAAACAAACAAAAGGCAATGACATGGCCTAAAGTGGAATCACGAATAACTCTCCTATTTTTTTTACTTATTATTATTAGATGGAATTTTATAAAATAAAAATTTTGATTTATATATATTATTAATATAAAATCTTTTTATATAAATATCTAATTATATATTATAATATTTATAAAAATACTTGACTTAATTATTCATCACTCTTAAAAATATCATAAATATAAATATTTAATTAAATAATTATATAAAATATTTTTATACTATTAATATATAATAATTAAACTCTTAAATATATCTATTACTTTTTTAATGCATGAGATTTTGAGACCGCATCATTCTTCATTCCTTACTCAAATCTGTATGCTTTTAATTATTAAAAAGGCTTTTCACTTATAATAATGTTTAAGAAATTAATCTCATAATAATATAAAAATGTATAAAAAAAATTAAAAATACATATACCTCTCATTATACAAAAATAGTATTAAGCACCAAAAAATTTTGTTAACGCCGAAAAAAAAATTACAAAAATAGCTTTCGTACTACAAAAATAGTATTTAAATAAATAAGTTGGTATTGATATTAAATTTTTTGAAAAAAATATTTAATTTGTATGTTTATGTAAAATTTATATATATATATCTAATTATATATTATTATATTTTAAATAATTATATAAATAAAAAAATTTGATTGGATGAAAGTATAAATTTAATGACCAAAATTAAACTAAAAAAAAATCATTGTTTTAACCAAAAAAAAAAAGAGCTTAAAAAAATTCTCTTTACACTTTGTTTTGGATGAAAAGAGAAAATGAGAGAAAAAAAATAGAAGGAAAGAAAATGAAAATAAGAAAAAATTAAAAAAAAAAAGTATAACTTTTCTTTTATTATTAGATTTGATAAAAAAATAAGAGGAAAAAAAATATAATTATAATTAAATGATCTTTTTACTCTTTTGTCTTATTTAAAATTAATTAAATTATAAATAATTTTATGATGGATCCCACTCTTTCTACTCTTTTCTTTCATTTTCTCTCCATATTTGAAAAGAAAAATTTTATGTTGGGCCCTTTTTTTTTTTTATCTCGTATCTCATTTTCTCTCCTTAATCGAGAAAGAGAAAGCTCCAAAATCCTCTTTTGTTTTCTCTCCTTCGCTTTTCTTTCCTCCCTTTTCTCTCAATCGACAATGGATTAGTGAGAGAAAAATAGAGTGGTAGCGTAATGTGGAACCTTTGGATTTGGATCCGTGCACATGAACACCGGCCTTTCTCTCTTTCACGCTTCATTCATGGATTGATCATCACTACGCAGCGTTTCTAATCATCACTATAACTGAAACTCTTTTACATGATTCATCGTTCTATGATCGATTCATAATTGTCGCAATGAAGCTTCACTTGTTCGACGAACTAAACCAATCTCAAAAATCAGCTTTTGCTGCGGTTTTCGTTACTCTCTTGCCGTTTTTCTTTCCCAACTTGTTCCACCCTTTGGGTCGTGCTTCGCCTTCTATGTTCTCCGTAAGTCCTTTCTATTTTTCACTTCTTCATTTCTTAAATTTAAATTCAGTTTTATGTATAAGTGGTGGAAGAATCGTGAATTACGATATTGGTTGAGCTTGCATTTCCTTAAGAAGTAAAAAAGAATGAAAGAAAGAAAAATTTTATTTTGATGATGACCCAGATTTTGGAATCAATCAATTACGATTGCAGGAGTGGAATGCTCCAAAACCTATGCACGTGGCTTTGCTTGAGGGTGCTTTGCAACGCCGAACTGTGAGTAAATGTTGAAATTAATTGATTTGATTTTTCCTTTTTTTGGGGTGTATGTAGCTGTTTCAGAATTTCCAATTGTTTATTTCTTTTCAGTCTGTTGAACTTCAAACTAGTCTCTGGTCTCCCTTGGCCTACCAAGGATGGAAACCTTGTACTGAGCCTCCAAAACCACCTTGTGAGTTCAAATTGTAAATTGAATTTCGTTTTTTAATTTATGCAGTGGACATTTGTTTCTCTTGGAAATGAGGACTCTGTTGTTTGTGAGCAGTGCCTGTTATTTTACAATATTCACTTTTAATTTCTTGCAGCACTACCCGAAAAGTCTCGCGGTTATATCCAGGTTTTCCTTGATGGGGGTTTGAACCAGCAGAAGATGGGTGTAAGTAAATGAATTTGTGTTGAAAGGATGTAATTTGATCAAAGAGATGTAGTGTGTCTGGGGAAAGGAAGTAGTGTTTTATCATGTGTTTCATTAGCTGCATGGTATTTGGCTCAACACTTGATCACTCATCTAATATCAGTCTCCCCCACGTTCTCTTTGATAGATATGTGATGCTGTTGCTGTTGCTAAAATTTTGAATGCAACATTGGTGCTTCCACACTTTGAAGCTAATCCTGTTTGGCAAGATTCAAGGTATATCAGGAGCAGACTGTTTTTGCAACCTTTTTTTTTTTTCTGTTTCATTTTCAATCTGGAAAGTATCTGTTTATGTGATTTGTTATGTTTCTGCAGTTCATTTGCAGATATATTTGATGTAGACCACTTTATTGATGTCCTCCATGATGAAGTATCCATTGTGAAAGATCTTCCTAGTGAGTTCTCTTGGAGCTCAAGAGAGTACTATGGCACGGGCATAAGAGCTACTAGAATTAAAACAGCACCAGTTCAAGCCGCTGCTGACTGGTATACAGAAAATGTCTTGCCTGTACTTCAAAGGTATGCAAACTGCTTATGGTTTAAGACTTCATTTGTTTATAGAAAATAAGAAAATATCTTGATTTATAAACAATTACCTAGCACTTCCAGTCAATTGCCAGGCAGACACTATTAGTTGTGAAAGGCCAACCATTGATTGTCAACTGTTACTTGCCATAGTATTTTGGCTGTTTTAGTTGTTATAGGATAATAAATTGATCGTTACTCATGGATATACCTTGGATAATAATATTTTGTAAAGTGGTATAAATTCTTCTCTTTTTTTTTTTTTTAAGAAAAAAAAACTTGGTTTGGAAGAATTTTCATTGGTGGTATCAACCTTTTGTCAAGGAGATAATGTTAATGAGGATTCAAGCTGCATTGACTTTTATTTTTTGTTCTTCCTAGAATAGCATAATTATGTGCAAAGTATTCTTATAGTAATAGAAAAACTATAGAGGCACCAATTTGTGGTATGCACAAGGCCATGAGCCACTCAATGTCTTCCTTTACAGATACATTATTTACATAAATATCTATTTTCAAATGTTGTAGATTTTCTGGTTGATACAGTTATGGAATTGCTGCTATTGCACCATTCTCTCATCGCTTGACGTTCAAAAACTTGCCGTCAGACATCCAGCGTCTTCGTTGTAAGGTCAACTTTGAAGCATTGACCTTTGTTTCACACGTCAAGGAATTAGGAGAGACCATTGTTCATCGCCTTCGCTACCCTCCTAGCATCAACCAAGCAGAAGGGAACAACTATCTGCTGGAGGGAACTGATAAGTTTATAAAACAGCAAACTGGAAAGTTTGTTGTGTTGCATCTGCGTTTTGACAAAGTATAGTCTTTACTTCAGTTTGAACGTTTTATTAAGATCCAAAGCTTATGCATGTAGCTTCATAAAGTTCTAGGTCACTTTTTCATTGTAATTCAGTCATAAAGTCTTGTTATTGCATTGGTGTTTTAAATATCTATGCCGCATGTAGTTTGTTAGGTAGTTACCAGTTAGTAGACTAACTGCTTTATTTGTATGAAGTAGAAGAATTGATTCAAATATCTTTAGTACCGAAATATTTTTCCTCAATGTTTCTTAATTGTGCTGGCATGTGTGTTTGAATGATGAATTGATGATCTATGCTTCAGCAGTAGAGGAGCCAGTTAGTACACTCTTCATGCATAAAGAATATGTTGATTCTATTGTAAAGACCTTTTAAAGCAACTACAGCTTCAAGGAACTACATATTTGTTTTTGTCTGTCTATCTGTGTGTGGAAGCACGCGTGCATCTGCTTGAATGGTGATTTATGCTTCTGTAGTAGAGTAGACAATTATGCATGCTTCTATAGAACAAAAAAGTTGATTTTGTTGTAAAGACCTTTTTGGTTTGCTGATGTATTAAGGAACCGCACATTTCATCTTGAATTCTGTCTGTAACCCAGTAATACCTATGTTATGTATTTTTCAGAAAACTGAGGCTCCTATTTAGTTTCACAACGGTCACATAGTCCATGATTCCAAATTTCCTATGCAGGATATGGCTGCTCATTCAGCCTGTGATTTTGGTGGAGGTAAAGCTGAGAAACTTGCTCTAGCTAAGTACCGGCAGGTGATTTGGCAGGGAAGGGTGTTGAAGTCTCAATTCACCAACGAAGAGTTAAGAAATCAGGGGCGTTGTCCACTGACTCCTGAAGAGATTGGATTGCTCCTGGCAGCATTGGGGTTCAACAATAAAACACGGCTTTATCTTGCTTCCCACAAGGTTTGCTGACAGCATATAATATGATGACTCTGGTAGCATATAATATGATGACTCATGATGAACAGCAAATATTTTATTTCTGATATAAGATACGTAGTGATTAATAATCTGATACTTTCATGATATGTTTATGAAATGGTGTTCTGTGCTTTAACTTGGGACATAGTCTAGACTGATCTTATTCCTTCAGGTTTATGGTGGAGAAGCTAGGTTAGCCACTTTAAGCAAGTTATTTCCAGTGATGGAAGATAAGAAGAGTCTAGTCTCTGATGAGGAACTGGCCAAGGTTAAAGGAAAGGCATCACTATTAGCTGCTGTTGATTATTATGTGAGCATGCACAGTGACATCTTCATTTCTGCTTCTCCAGGCAATATGCACAATGCTTTGGTAAGATTCATTGTTAGATATTTTATTTGAAACTGAACAGTTGTAAAGAGTTCTATTATATAACTGCCTGCTTATAGATTTAAAAGAGCCTCAACAGAGCTATAATAAAATCAGATCTTCTATTTGTTTTGTCTTGGTACAATAAATCAAGTAAATACCCAAAATTTATTATTTAAACTGAACTCCTTTTTCATTTCTAGGTGGGACATCGTGCTTATATGAATCTGAAGACTATCAGGCCAAACATGGCACTGTTGGGCCAGCTATTTCAGAATAAAAGCGTAGGCTGGTCAGAATTTCAGCGTGCAGTTCTTGATGGACATAAGAACAGACAAGGCCAGATAAGACTAAGAAAAGAGAAGCAATCAATTTATACATATCCTGCTCCTGATTGCATGTGTAGTGCTTAATGAGAAAAAGATTTTTGCAGTTGTAAAATGATATTTAGCTTCATTGAGTTGTTGCTTTATTTAGGTTCAATGAAGTTCAAATTTTCTCTCCAAGTTCTAATGGCGATATTGTTCTGGGTAGTTTTAGAATTCATGCAATTAAGATTGCATGGGATTCATTTTATGAATTGACACTAGTTTCAATGAAAGTCTCACTTCGGGTTACGTAAACAATGTACATTACACAATCAAACGAATATGGGAAATTAATTCCATCAATTTGAGAACTATGATAATAACATTCTTGCAAGTGCAACTAGTAAGGGGACCAGATTTAAACTCTAGTTAAACTAGGACCAGAATGTGATACATTGATCTTTGTAGCTGATGTGAGAAATGGAGGACTTAAAAGTTGGATGACTGGCCATCATATCATCACATCATCATATATCATATATTTTATATCTTAAAATAATATTATAATTTTTCATATTTTTAATACAAAAAGTCTTAATTTAAAACTCTCAATTTAATACTTCTTTCAGTTCAGAATACAATATTTAAATCTTGAATTAATATTATGACTTTTCATATTTTGAATATCAAAAGTCTTAATTTAATATTTTCAATTTAATACTCCCTCCGTTTTGGAATTTTTGTTCAATTTTGATATTTTAGGGTTTAAAAATATCTGTCAATTTCTAATATTAAAATAGTATTAATTTTTTTTCGATTACGTCTTCAATTTAATTGTCACCCACTATCATCATAATCAGAGTTAAAAATATACTAGACCAACCCACTATCATCTATGTAAAGAGAATAATTGTAATATTAATTACATTAATAGAAGTATGTTTCTTTAGACAGGGATAATTTTATCTATTTATACAAATTTATGCCACTATCAAGGTTAATTTTTTTTCTTAATTTGTGTATTTTTTGGTTTTGGACAGATATTCTGAAATAAATGTAATATTTTTTTATTTTTGTCTTTTTTCAACACTTGCATTAAATAGCTATAATACTAGTTTTAGGCTTCTCCACCCATTAATTGACAATCTTTTTTCTCAAACCGAAAATTTTCAATTTTCCATTAATTTATGCCTCTCGAAAATATAATTTTGGGTACAAAATCAAAATTTTTTTTTTTGGGTACAAAATAAATACATTTTTAGACAATTAATTTCTATATATTTGTAGAGATTTCTTATATGGTATCATTATTGTATTGATTAAAAAACAAAGAATAGAATTTTTTTAAAAAAATTAATATATTAATGGCTCAAAATTTTTTATAAATTCATATTTTAAGTATTTATTGAATTTGTAGAAAAATAAAAGAGGATGAGAAGTGTAGGTGAAACAATTATATGCAAAGAAAAATGCTTTAGTTCAACAGGTGTTTCGTTCAACACTATATATATAGTGAATAGAAAATAAATACAACTTTTTTTTGACAAAATAATCATACTGTATAGTGCGTAGAAAATAAAAAGGTTCAAATTTTATAATCACTCTTTTTAAAAGCTGAAACAAATATACACTTAGTCATATGCATTAATTCTAACAATGTGTGTGTGTGTATATATATATACTTTTAGTAATGTATAAATAAATTTAATAAATATAATTTTGCTTATTCATGCTTTTTTTTTTAACTTTTAAATGTTTTATATCTTTACTCTATAGTTATAACTTTAAAATTTTGACCTAATTTAATTTAATCATATTACAAAAATAATAGTGTACATATGTTTTCTTTGAAACATTTATATTGCTTATCACCTATTTCATAAAAGTGGAAATATCTAAATTTATCTTGATAAGGCTATATCTAAATTTTAATTTAATTAGTTTCAAATCTTTATATTTTTATATACTATATCATTTCAACTGATTCATTATTTTATTCAATATTCAAAATCTTTATTGTTTTTAGAAAAAATTTTGTGGTTGATCAAATTGTCAAATAAATTACTTTCATTATTTTAATTTAACCTCATTAACAAAATTAATTTTATAACCATATTTGTGGTGTCTTATTCAATAAAATCAATATTTTACTATTATTTAATTTAATTTATAAAAATGTAGCTATATGTATTAATTTAAACTTGACAAAACCAAAATCTTTCGGATAGTTTAAGTGATGTCAACTATTTTTTAAACACTCTATAGCATTTTGTAATATTTTAATATATTTATATTATATATTGGTTCACCCTATCAAAAAAACATATTATATATTGATTCAATCTATGTTGAATAAAACTTGATAAAACATAATATTTATAATTTGTGTTATTAATTTTGAAATTCTTTAAGTGAATAATTGTGTACAATTGTTGGATGATCATAATATACATAAATATCATTGTTACAATTTAAAATAATTGCAGCAATTATCATCCAATTTATGACCAATATATTCACATTAAATTTAACCCAATAAAGGCAATATCTAAATTTTAATTTAATTAATTTTAAAGTCTTTATATGTTACATTAGTTCAAGTAATTCATTGTTTTATTGGTATTCGATTATTTTTAAAAAATTATGTAATTGATCAAATAAATGACCTTCAATTTTTCTTAAAACACATTAACGAAATTCATCTTATAGCCATATAGTGTATATTTTCAAAAAAGAGGAGAAGATTGTAACACCCATTTATAATAAAGCTAATGACACAACTTTACATAGAAAGTTCGAAGTTGAACATTAACATACATAGATACAGCACAGAGTTCAGGAACAGAAGTAAAGTTTTGCTTGCCATAGCCGAAACATTTTTAAGCCCGGTAATAAAACTACAATTTATGTAATTACAACTCCACATATTTTTGGCAGCTGAAAAAGTTCACCTTCGTCTCAAGCGTTACTTGACTAATCTAAAACTACTATAAATAGAGTGAGAATTGAAAATTCTCAGTAGATAATGATTAGTTCTAAAGTATTTGAACTATGATGATTCTAGCTGTGTCTTAACACGAAAATTTACACAGCAACTGTATCATAATCTCATTCCATTACTTATAAGAAGATCATAATATTATGGGCATTAAATGCTTAAAAATATATATTATACAATAATAAGTGTAAAACATTAATATGAATATAATCTCTTTATTTTAATTTTCACTTTTCTTTGTTTGTATGTTTCACACATATTCAAAGACCTTTTTTTAGGGAATTCTTATTCTCTGTTGTTACTTTTAACATCGTGACAATAAAATTTACGCCACACTAATCAAGATAGGTAATATAAAGGATTTTGCATCTTATCCCTCTACCTTTTTTATAATTAGCGACAAATCTTAAATGTCTTCTTTAAAATTTCTTATTTGTCATTATGCATAAATTCACAATAGATATACCAATGTATAAACACACGCAATAATTAGAAATTAAATAAGAACTCAAATAACATAGAATAATAATAAACTTGAATAATGTAAATAAATTCATCATATTTGAATGATCATAATAAGTTAATAGTGTGATGCAACTTAAGCAATAAAATAAATAAAAGTGCTCAGAATATAAATTCTTAAACTGAAAATAAATAAATTTATCACATAGTAATTTAAATAATCAAACATAAAATTGAGCAAATAGAATAAACTGAATGAAGTGTAAAAGATATAAATTAATTCATAATCTTAAAGTAAATAAAATGCATAACGACTGAAATAATATGAACTTGAATAATTAACATAATATCTCAATAATATTTCTCAAAGTATAGAATTACCAATTTGAAATATTAATTTCTAAACAGACCAAATCTAAAATTATTTTTATTTAATTTATTTTAAACCTTTCTTACCATGGTCCATATATCAGTCATTGTTATTATGACACTTTTAATGCATATTAGTTCTATCCTTTCGAGGGTCACAATAATATTCATAAGTCAAAAGTCATCATAGTGTCCATAAGTCAAGATATAAAATTCCAAATAAAGGTACTGATAATTTAATTACTTAAGTTCATATATAATCAATTTTTTACTTATGCTTAGATATAATAGTTTATTATTTATATTGGTCCCCTAGAGAAATTATTATAAAAATTAACAACTCAAAATAATGTATTAGTATGAAAATAATATTACACTAATAATAATAATAATAATAAGCAATAATCTAAATTAATATTAGTGCAAATAACTTGGAATGATAAATAAATTATTCTACCATGATAAATAATAAGTAGCAATAATATAAAGAAACAGTAAATAAAATAACTTAGAATAATAAATAGAATAAATTGAAACAAGAATAATATTGAGCAACTTCAATAAATAAAAGAACTTAAAATATAAAATAAATTATGATAGTAAATAATATTGAGTAATAATATAAAATAATATAATTTATAATAATAAATATAACTATAATTTTACTTTATAAATAATTTCATTATCTACCATAAAATGTGGTGTTATGTAGCGAGCTCTTTTACTCTTCTTTTATTCCTCTGATTCTGTTTGCGACTGCGTCCCTCGCTCTCTTTTCTTTCTTTTCCTCTCGCTTCCTCTTCTCCTCAACTTATGGTAACAAATTCTAACTCTCAACTTTTTTTTTCTTGTCTCTTCGCAATTCACCTTATGTAATGCTCCTATTTATAGCCGAAAGAGGAGCTCCTTGGGAAGTCTGATCATATGACTTTCAAAATTTTATTTATTTGTTTATTATTTTTTTCTTCTAATCTTATCTTTGGCTTTTGCAAACGGTCAAATACAGTTACGTTATTTAATACCCTTCATCCACTTTTTGTTTTTTTTCTTTATCTACATTTATTATTGTCAAAATTTTTCTTTACCTAATGTGTTGGTCTCTGCTTCACGTCACTAACGTGAATTCTTTATATATATATTATAAGTGTTATTATTTTTTTATTGTTACAATTATTGTTATTTTATGAACATGTTCTAATAAGAATGTTTAATTATAATGAATGTTACAATTGTTATTTTCTTATATATATCTTGAAATCATTGCGGCTAATTGTAGTCTTATATTAAAAATTAATATCTATGATGTAATTGCCTAAATCAATTAATTGTTGTCACAAAAATCAATTTAGACAAATTAACTAAAATTAATTATTCTACAAAATATTTTATGAAAAGGAGGATGTTATAATTCTCTTCTCTTTTTAGAAATTTTGTCCTCAAAATTGATTGACCTGATTGGTATAACTCTGAATAAGATTTCTTGATTTCGTTTTTCATTTTCCATGTTGCATCCTTGTGTGACAATCCATTCCAGACTACTTTAATTAAAGAAATTTCTTTTCCTCTTAAGTGTTTGACCGATCTATCTATAATTTGTTTTGGTTTAGTGTCAAAAGTCAAATCATCTCTTACTTGCATTATTTCATATTCTATGATATATGAAGGGTCAAAATAATATTTTCTAAGTTGAGAGACATGAAAAACGTTATAGAGGTTTGAAAGAATTGAGAGAAGTGCAATTTGATATGTAATAAGTTCTATTTTTTTGAGAATTTGGAATAGACCAATAAACTTTGGGTTTACGTTTTGGATTTGAGGACTCTACCAATCCCAGTAGTTGGAGTGACTTTAAGGAAATCACGGTCCCCTCCTTTAAATTCTAGAGGTCTCCTTCTATGATCAGCACAGCTTTTCTGTCTACTTTAAACAGTGAATAATCTTTCTTTGATAAATTTGATCTTTTCTGTGGTCTACTCCTAGCAAGCTTTTCTCTCCCACCTCAGACTAATATAAGGGTGATTTACACTTTCGACCATACAGAGCTTCAAATGGTGCCATATGTATATTGGAATGATAACTATTATTATATGCAAACTCAATTAATAGCATATGAGTATCCCAACTTCCCTGAAATTCTAACATATAAGCCCTAATCATGTCCTTTTAGGTTTGAATAGTCCTTTCTGTTTGACCATCTATTTAAGGGTGGTAAGCTATACTACAACGAAATTTAGTACCCAAGGCTTCTTGTAGTGCTATCCAAAACTTAGAGGTGAATCTAGAATCTCTATCTAAAACTATGCTTGTTAGTATCCTATGAAATCTTACAATTTTCTGGATGTAAACTTGGGCCAACCTATACAATAGGTAATTGATCCTTATTGGCAAGATATGGGTTGACTTAGTTAATCTGTCAACTATCACCCATGCTGTGTCATACCCTGAGGAAATCTTAGGTAATCTTACCATAAAATTCATTGATATGTCATCCTATTTTCATTCAGGAATATCTAAAGGTTGTAAGAGTCCTGTAAATTTTTGGTGCTCTATGTTAACTTTCTGACAAGTAAGACATCTAGCTACAAAATTAGCTATGTCTCACTTCATCCCATTCCACCAAAACAACTTTCTAATGCCTTGATACATCTTGATTGCACTAGAATGCATAGTAAACTTACTACGATGTGCCTCAGATAAAATCTTATTCTTTAGCTCCTCATTATTGGGCACACATAGTCTTCCCTCATGTGTCATAGCTCCCTTATCATTGATGTGAAAATACTCAAGTTGCTTTGTTTAAAGTCTACCCTTTAAAGACTTTAGAAATTCATCACTATCTTGAACTTATCTTATTTGATCTCTTAAATCACATTCTATTCTAAGTTTACTAGCATATATACCATGGGATTTTAGAGACACTAAAATATTCATGTCTCTGAATTCCTCCAATAATTTGTGGTCCTCGATCATCATTAGAGACATGTGTAGAGATTTTCTGCTTAATGCATTAGCGACTACATTAGCCTTGTCAGCATGATATTTTAATTCAAAATTATAGTCCTTTAAAAACTCTATCCACCTTCTTTGTCTCATATTTAATTCTTTTTAATCAAAAAGATATTTCAAACTCTTGTGGTCACTAAATACTTCAAACTTCACCCTATACAAATAATGTCTCCAGATTTTTAAGGCAAATACTACTGCAACTAGTTCTAGGTTATGGGTTGAGTAATTATCTTCATGAGACCTAAGTTGTCTAGAAGTATAAGCCACAACTCTTTCTTCTTGTATTAGCACACAACCTAATCATCTCTTGGATGCATCACAATATACCACAAAGTTTTTCTTAGGATTAGGAATTACTAAGATTGGAGTAAAAGTAAAACTATTCTTTAACTTCTAAAAATTAGATTCACAAGTTGAATTCCATTCAAAAGGTAGATTTTTCCTCATTAACCTAGTCAAAGGTAAAACAAGTTGAGAGAACCCTTTAATGAACCTCCTATAATAACTAGCTAATCCCAAAAACTCTTAACTTTAGTAACTGTATTTGGTATTTTCCAGTTAACTACAGTTTCAACTTTATTTGGATCCACTGCTGCCCCTTTCTTGAGTGATCACATGGCCTAAGAATCTTACCTCATTTAATCAGAACTCACATTTTGATAACTTGGCATATAATTTCTTCTCTTTCAAGATTTGCAACACTACTCTAAATTGTTGTTCATGCTCCTCCCTAATCTTAGAATAAATGAAGATATCATCTATGAATACTACCACAAAATGGTCAAGGTAAGGACTAAACTCTATTCATGTAATCCAAGAATATTGCAGGAGCATTGGTACATCAGGCATCACAAGATATTTATAACGCCCATATCTAGTTTTGAAGATTGTCTTATGTATATCTTTTTGTTTCATTCTTATATGATAGTACTCTGACCTTAAATCTATTTTGAAGAAGATTGAGGCTCCTAGTAACTGATCCAATATGTCATCTATCATAGGGAGTGGATACTTATTCTTGATTGTGACCTTATTCAACTGTCTATAGTCTATACATAACCTCATGCTCCCATCTTTCTTCTTGACAAAAAGAATAGGTTCACTTCAAGGAGACACACTTGGCCTAATGAATTCTTTAGCCAACAATTCCTTAATTTGTTTCTTAAATTCAGTCAACTCTAAAGGAGACATTCGATAAAGTGCAAAGGATAAGAATCTTGTTTTTGGTCTGAGATCAATAGAAAACTCAACCTCTCTTTTAGTTGGTAGGTTCACTATATCATTAGGATACACATTTGAAAATTCACTTACTATAGGTATGTTATTTAATTCATGCTCGACCTCTAAATTTAAAGAATAAAGTAAAAATCTTTGAACTCCTTCTGAGAGGCACTTATCTACTTGGATGACATTAAGAAATAAAGAATCAGAAGATTTTTAGTTATTGAGTGGGTCATAAAAAAAATAGGCAAATTTTCGGGAATAATCTAAAATAATGTCATTACTAGATAACCAATCTATTCCAATTATGTTATCAATACCAGGTAAAGGCAAACAAATAAGGTCAATAACAAAAGGTTTTCTTCTAGCTAAAATAGGATAGTTCAAATATGCTTGGAAAGTATAGACTTTTCTCCTTGTAGGAGTAAACACAAACAAATCAAAAAGTAAAGGAGACAAAGGTAAATTTAACTTCTTCACACACTCAATTGATATAAAGGAGTGCATAGTTCCTCGGTCAAATAATGCAATTAAGAGAGTGTTTTTAAGAAAATATATACCTTTGATCATATCAGAAGACTGAGTTGCCTCTTCTCTGTTCAAAGTGAATACTCTTCCTTTAGTTTGTGGTCTAGGTACAGAGTTGTTCAGCGACTTTCTAGTGTTGCAATTTTGGCATAGTGTCATAACTTTCCATATCAGTAGCAAATATTTTGGCCAAAAAGACAAAGTTTGGAACCATGAGATTTTCCGCACTTACTGCATGGAAGTAGAGATTCCCTAACTGACATTTGCATATCCTTCCTTGGGTTCAATTTAATCTTAAAATTATTCTTCTTTTACATTTCAACTACCTTTTTTTTTAGAAAACTCTGTCTCTCTCTCAAACTTCATCTTCAAGAAACTCTTTTTTGCTATCCCTCACTTATTAATTAGAGTGGCGAAGTCTTTAATTTCTAGGGTGGATACTTTCTCTCTTATCTCAGGCCTTAACCCCTACTCAAATTTTGTCGCCTTTCACAATCATTAGAGTTGTTTTTCAAATAAGAGGAGAATTTGGAGAATTCATCAAATTTGGCTACATACTATCTTATGGTCATACTTTTCTATTTTAGTTGGATGAATTCAGCTTCTTTTTCATTTTTAACACTATCAGTAAAGTATTTATCAAAAAAAGTGGTTAAGAATATTTCTCAGATAATTTCAGTACCACTAGATTCTAACAGGCTTTTGACACATCTCCACCAGTGTTCTGCCTTCTATTCTAGCATATAGGTGGCAAAAATCACCTTTTTTGAATCCGCATATCCCATGACTGTAAAAAAATTTTCTAATTGTATAACCCATTTTTCAACTAAGACTGGATTGTAATCTCTATGAAATGAGGATGGTGTAGCCTTTAACAAGGATTAACTATAAGGACTTCTTCTACTAAGTTCCCATTTCCTTCACTGTGGTTATTATGGTTTCTGTCTTGAGTCTCCTGTATGCGTTGCAAAACCATTCTATTGGATTCTTCCTGGGTCATGACAGCTTCAACCAGACCTTTAACAGCTCCTATGATCCCTAATAGAGTATTATTTGATGTACTCTGCAATTTTGGGGTCCTTTGTCCTTCGAATGCCATATAGTCCTACAAGTATATAAACAATCCAATATTGTATAATTAGTGCATTAAAAATATTATAAGGTATGTAGAAAGAAAAATTGGAGCTAATATACAGATAACAAATGCTCAACTTACACTTAACACTTAATTATGCCTAGAACGGAGCTCTAATAGAAAAAATATAACACCCATTCATAATAAAAATAATGGCACTTTATATAGAAAGTTCGGAATTAGACATTAATATATATAGATACAGCACAGAGTTTAGGAGCAGAAGTAAAGTTTTACTTGCCATAAGCTAAATATTTTTAAGCTCAACAATAAAACTAAAATTTATTTTATTACAACTTCATATATTTTTGGCAGCTGAAAGAGTCCACCTTCGTCTAGCGCATTACTTGACTAATCTGAAACCACAAGAAATAGAGTGAAAATTGAAAATTTTCAATAGATAATGATTAGTTTTAAAGCATTTGAACTATAATGGTTCCAACCGTGTCTTAGTACGGAAATTCACATGGCTACTGTATCATAATCTCATCACATTACTTAGAAGAAGATCATAATATTATGGGCATTAAATGCTTAAAAATATATGTTATACAATACACAAAGTAGCAAACATTAATATGAATATAATCTCTTTACTTTAATTTTTCACTTTCCTTTGTTTGTTTGTCTCACACATATTTGAAGGCCTTTTTCTAGGGAATTCTCATTTTTTGTTGTTACTTTTAACATCGTGACGATAAAGTAAGACTTTTACTCTTCACTAACTAAGGCAAGTAATATAAAGGATCTTACATCTTATTTATCTGCTTTTTTGGTGGTTAGCGATAAATTTTAAATGTGTTTTTTAAAATTTCTTACTTGCCATTATACATAAATTCACAATAAATATACCAATGTATAAATTCAAGCAATAATTAGAAATTAAATAAGAACTTAAATAACGTAAAATAACAATAAACTTAAATAATGTAAATAAATTCATCACATTTAAATGATCATAATAAGTTAATAGTGTGATGTAACTTAAGCAATAAAATAAATAAAAATGCTCAAAATATAAATTCTTAAACTGAAAATAAATAAATTTATTACATAATAATTTAAATAATCAAACATAAAATTGAGCAAATAAAATAAACTGAATGAAGTGTAAAAGATATAAATTAATTCATAATCTTAAAGTAAATAAAATGCATAAGGACTGAAATAATATGAACTTGAATAATTATCAATAATATTTCTCAAAGTATAAAATTACCAATTTTAAATATTAATTTCTAAAGGAACCAAATCTAAAATCATTTTCATTTAATTTCTTTTAAATCTTTCTTATCATAATCCATATATCTGTCATTGTCATCATGAAGCTTTTAATGCATATTAATTATATCCTTTCGAGGGTCACAGCAATGTTCATAAGTCAAGAATCATTATAGTATCCATAAGTCAACATATAAAATTTCAAATAAAGGTATTGATAATTTAATTGCTTAAGTTCATATATAATCAATTTTTTACTTATGCTTAGTTATAATAGTTTATTGTTTATATTGGTCCCCTAAAAAAATTATTATAAAAATTAACAATTCAAAATAATGTATTAGTATGAAAATAATATTATACTAATAATAATATTAATAATAAGCAATAATCTAAATTAACATTATTGTAAATAACTTGGAATGATAAATAAATTATTCTACCATGATAAATAATAAGTAGCAATAATATAAAGGAACAGTAAATAAAATAACTTAAGATGATAAATAGAATAAATTGAAATAAGAGTAATATTGAGTAACTTTAATAAATAAAAAAATTTGAAACATAAAATAAATTGTGGCAATAAATAATACTGAATAATAATGTAAAATAACATAACTTGCAATAATAAATATAGCCACAATTTTACTTCCCAAATAATTTCATTATCTATTTTAAAATAATATTATGTAACTAACTCTTTTACTCTTCTTTTATTCCTCTTATTCTGTTTGCTGCTATGTCCCTCGCCCTCTTTTCTTTCTTTTCCTCTCGCTTCTTCTTCTCCTCAACTTATGGTAACAAATTCTAACTCTCAACTTTTTTTTTTCTTGTCTCTCCGCCGAAAGAGGACCTCCTTGGAAAGTCTGATCACATGACTTTCAAAATTTCTTTTATTTGTTTATTATTTTTTTCTTCTAATCTTATCTTTCACTTTTACAAACGGTCAAATACAGTTACGTTATTTTCTACTCTTCATCCACTTTTTGTCTTTTTTTTCTTTATCTACATTTATTGTTGTGAAAATTTTTCTTTGCCTCATGTGTTGGCCTCAGCTTCACGTCATTGACGTGAATTCTTTATTATATATTATAAGTGTTATTATTTTTTATTGTTACTACTATTGTTATTTTATGAATATATGCTAATAAAAATGTTTGATTACGATGAATGTTACAATTGTTATTTTCTTATATATATTTTGAAATCATTGAGGCTAATTATAGTCTTATCTTAAAAATTAATATCTATGATGTAATTGCCTAGATCAATTAATTGTTGTCACAAAAATCAATTCAAATAAATTAACTAAAATTAATTATTCTACAAAATATTTCATAAAAAGGAAGATGTTACAAAGATTGTATAATAAAGATATTTTTTAAGGGAGGAGTGTTTAATTTATGAGGATTGTATAATAAAGATATCTCTTAGGGATGGGGTGTCTAATATATATATATATATATATATATATATATATATATATATATATATATATATATATATTACAACAACTAATAACAATATATGTATAAAAGGAAATATGTTCAAAAATAAAATTATGAAAATAATTTAATATCTTATAAAAAAATATTAAACAAATTTAAATAACATTATAAAATAAAAGAGAAAAAATCCATTAATACCGATATAAGATGTGGCATACTTGTATTTTCAATAACTCTTTATATAATATAGTTGTAATTAATCTAACCATTGAATTATAAGTTTATAACTATATTTCATGCAAATCATTTGTGCCAAATTTAAAAAAAAAAAATAAACATCAACAAGAATATCGTCAAATAGTTCTTTTTTATTTATAGTTAAGTATATATTATGTTGATTTAAATGTATATAAAAAGTATATTTAATGATTTCGAATTAATATGAAATTTTATAGACATGATCTATAATATATGAACTTTCAATCCAACAGTTAGTTTTATAAAAAATTTTAATAAAAAATTATTCAATAGTATAAGAAGTGAGTCTAATTAACACTTGTATAAGTTGATCCTCTCCCAAAATTAAAATATTAAAAAAATTTAAATTTATTAATAATTTTAAAAATTATTTCCCATCCAATGCATAGGTACCATCTAGTTAACTGTTGAGATGGCAGTTTTATATGAGAAATTACTTTTAAGCTTGGCTCAATTTGCAAACAAAAGTCGATAATTATTGTTTTGACGAATCTTCTAGAACTAATAATACCAAGCTAGGAAGCACAGACACGGACACGGGTACTTAACATGACACGGATACGAGCACAGAGACATACTAAATTCATAAAATTATAGGACATGGATATAGCATATATATAAGAAAAATTCATAGTACAATATTTTTAGATATTTATAAATGTTAAACTACTAATTTTTATTACTTTCTAAACCCTTCCCAAAAAAATGGAGTATTCTTATTATATATCATATATACTTCCTATATCTCTTCCAAAAAATATTAGGTACTATTTATATTGATATCTCAAAAAAAAAAAAAAAATCCTAAATGAACTGGGATTTTTGAGTCTTTGAATTCTTTTTTAGTCGATCAAATAATTGGAAAAAAAGGTACTAAATCGTGTTCTCGTCGTATCCGAGTTATGCCCAGCCGTATCCATTGTGTCCGAGCTACTTCCAGGCGTGTCCGACGAGTGTCTGTATGTTGGACATGTGTTGTACTAATGTCCAATGCCCATCGATATCCCACTTGTGTTGGATACGCAGACACACTATCAAATTGATGTATCGGTGTTTCATAGGTCCCAAGTGTTAATCACTTTCATTGAAGCAAAAGATACACCAATCAAGGGCTCGGAAAAATGCACGACTCGAAAATAATTTTGCCTAAAGATTTTTTTTTTCGTGAATTATTTGGTCCTTAAATGTTTATTATCAAAAAAAAAAAATGTGTCCTTTGGTTCTCTATTATACGAACATCAAATTTGGCCTCCTCCTTGGCTATTTCCGTGACTTGAGCAAACCTCAAGCAATGCTAGTGCCATCCAAATGATCGCCACTTTTCCATGTGACCTACAACTGGTGTTTAGCTTTTGCCTATCATTCCTTTTGTTTAAGTATATTAAAAGCAGAAACTTTCTTCCATCTATTTCGGAGATAGATTACAAAAGAGATTTATTTTTCCTTATTAAGATGAAACTTTTTCTATTCCTTATTCCCAATTGAAAGGAAAGAATTTTACTTAAGTTGTCCCCCAATCCACAAAAATCTTTTCAACAACAGTTTGAATCTTTTAGCCCATCGGTTCCTCTCCTTCCCATTCCAAACATGGTGCATTCTACAATGCACCTTACAAAGTAGGGTGCGTGATGCACGTTATGCACAAATCTGAGTGCACTGTGCTCCCTTCTCCCATTTTCTCTCCTCCCTCCCCTATTTTCGATTTTCTTCCACACCGTAGCCTAGCTTTCATATCACGCCACCATGCTGGTTCCCAGTGTCAAGCTCCATCTTCGACCACCGACCTTTCGTCGCGCTCCACCTGTCACACTCCAGCTCCGGGCTCCAACCTTTCGTTGCCCTCCGCCACATCGCGATTCAGCTCCGAGCTTCAATCTTCCATCGTGGTCCATCGCGTTGCCTTCTAACTTTGGGCTCTGACCTTCCGCTTCAGCCGCCGTGTCATGCCACCATGCTGATGGCAGCAGGCAGGCTATGATAGTGGCGATGAAGGGGTTGCAACAGCAGCAGTGAGGGGATCACGTGGCGAAGGGGTTGCAACAGCGACAATGAGGGAGCCACATGGTAAAGGGGTTGCAGTAGCGGCGAGGGGCCGCGACAATGGCCTGAGGGTGGCGTCGAGTGTGGAATGAAGAGTTGCAAGTGTTGAATAGGGAGAGGAAGATGGGTTATTTAGCCACATTCTGAGGTTTGTTTAGCAACATTCGCAAGGTTATTTAGCCACATCCTCATATCATTTAGCCACACTTGCTGAATGCGGCCAAAAAATTGATGTATTATACACCATTAAGTTCATGCACCATACTTATAGAGTGCATTTGAGACAAAACCTCCAAACATAGCATTAAACAAAATGATGGCCTCAAGACAAGCTCCACACCAATTTGTATATAGACGATAATCTAAATGAGATGATACTAGTAGAGAATACAGTGCTGTGTTTTTCCTTCTCTTTATTTATGATTTAAAACAATTTTATGGCCTATTCTTGGAGTGGGGAACAGACCATAAAATAAAAAACGTTACTATTCAGATGTTTCGAATGGGATAGTTATCTTGAATTGATAATTATGTACATATATAGGCAATCATTGGCTAGGGGGAATACAAGGCATAATTCCAACTTAAAAAAGACAGCTGGATCATTTCTGCATAACTTCAATCGAAGAAGTACAAAAATATCAACTTCAACTCTCTGCTTATTCAGCAAATAATAATCTAGTCATTAGGCTTAGCAGTTGGAAATGAAGATGTCTGAATCTGACCATCCTTTCTTATCCTTGCTAACAGGGTGGTACTGTCCCATTCTGTTGGACAGCAAATTTCTTGTGACTCAGCAAGTATAGGAAGCGGGGAGTCATTTCTTCCTCAATTGGAACAGTTCGTTTTGAGCCTTCTAAGGCAACACCAAGAAGAATATTCTCTTCCAAGGAAGCCTAATTGATGATGAGGACACAACAGATTTCTCTTCATCTTGCTTTGAATGTGAAGAAGTAGCAGAAGCAGTCTCATCCTCGCCAGACTCATGGGAAGTAACAGGAGAAATTTCAGACACAGCACTTTGTGCAAGGTTTTTTGATACAGGAACCGTCGCTCGCTTTCCTGCATCTGCACTTTCCTTTTTGGGCTGGAAGGTTTTGGAGGTCTTCTCAACTGATCCATCAGAACCCATATTCTGAATTTTGGGTTTCAGAAGCTAACTTTGATTTATCCTTGGCGCTTACACCAGATGAGGAGTTTGATGTCACTGCTAAATTCTCATCTCCTTTGGAGTCAGATGTCAAGGTTTCCTCAATATTGGCGTCTTTTTTCCTCATTTGAAGGTGTGGTATCCTAAAAGTACTTTCACATAATAAAGCCCTTTAATGAAAACCGGACCTGAGGAGATGTAGGCCGAGACTAGAGTCTGATCCGAACCTTTACTTTCTCCTGACACCTCGATGTTTAAGTGAACAACAACCAACATGCATTTGCAAGTTCGAAGGTTTCTTTTGTTTGCAATCAATCTAGTGAGCTCTTTCAAGCCCATAGTAGGGCTTTTGGTTCAGACTTTCGGGCGTTAGTCGAGGTAGGAGAGCGAAGCGTACAAAAGAGGTGGAGGGCGCTAGGCTAAACAGTGTCAAAAGCTTGATAGTCGAATAGGTAGAGAAAAATCCGACTTGTGATTTTCAATCAATCAAGGCTTAACTTTATCCTCACCATCAATATTGCATTAACTTACATGCAACCGCAATTGCTCCAGGTCATACCTAAGTACTTTTCATTCTTCAAAATGAAGTTTTCGCAATGCAAGATATTAATATTTACAATAAGAAGGACCGTTAGTAAGATAATGGTAAATTGAGAAAGGAAAAAGGAAAAAAGTTAACAATTACTGGCAAGGAAAACTAGGCAAGTTATAAGAACACAGAAGAATAAGAGTGAATCCTTAAAAATATTAATAGATAAATAAATCGAGACATGATTCTTGAGACAGTGCAGAAAACATAAAAACCTAAAAATAAAAGCTGAAACTTTCACAAAAGAACAAAACTGACACTCACCATAACAGCCCTGATTTTCTGTATTGACATTCTCCAGAAAGACCCTTCTGTGTAATTTTTGCTTCTCTACTTGAGGATTTTTAGCCAAAACCTTTCGCATATCAGCAACAATATCCTGCATGAGTAAATTGGAACAGAGATAACCTCAGTTTTCACAGGAAAAGAACACGCATCAGAAGTACCTTGAACAAGTTTGTAGCATGTGAACTAAGATTGCTCACATTAATTTGTTTAACATCCAAGTGACTGATAGCAATGTAGCTCTTGATGCGCCAATGAGATTTCTGACTCAGATTTCTCACAACATTTACAGTGAACATGTGCTTAGGAATATGAACTGCCTCACAATCACAAACTCACACAATTATTGGTGACCACCATCCTAAATGCTGGAGAAGAGAAGGAAGAAGAGGAAGAGGGGGAGAAATTTGAATACAGCATAATCAAAATTTCACTAATAAGAAAATATACCATTGGTAATAGTTCTTCTATGTGCCATGCGATTGTTGTGAAGGCTATTCTTAAAAAATTTCACTGGTTCAGAATTATACTTATCGGTGCGTGTTACGTTGCTCCGCTTTTAGTTTGGGAGTTCGTTACTCCCATGTATAAAATTATAAAAAATTAAGAATTTATATTACAAAATGGGTGTCTTGATTTTTTCTTTGCAAATAGGGGCTTTGCAAATGGCTGCCCTTATATCACCTCCTCTTCCACCAACTCCTCATCCACCGTGTTCTCCGCCGGCACTGCCATCTCCAGCCACCATACGCGACAGCGCATTGAGTGCTCACAAGCCAGATTCTTCACACCCTCTTTCTGAAAAATTATATCATCTTCTGTTGCATTAGCCAACACCACCACCCATCTCGTTCCACCTCAAATAGCTGCGCATCTGTGTCATCAATGTCCTCCTCCCAGCCACCGTGAACCGCCGCCCAGCTACCATCGAGCTGCAGCCGTCATGAGATAGCGTGACCCAGCCCGCATCTGTGACGAACCCCATCGCGTCCCCAACCCCGCGCCTCATGTCCGCCGTGCATCTCCGCTGGGGATCGATGTCAGCAATGGGATGGGGTCCTTTGTCGCCGCGATGAAGCTTCACAACGTGACAGTGGTGACGACGACGACGAGCGTGGCGCGCAGTATAGCTAGGCGGTGGCGCTAAGGGGGCTTCTGCCGCTTCATGTGCTGCTGTAGCAACGGCTGCCAGTGTTCGACGGGGTGGTGGACTTGGTGCAGTGCAGGCGCGCCGTGAACCAATGGATTCCGATGACAATGTTGGAGTTTGTGTTGTTTGATGCGGATAGTGTTGAAGGGTGGAGGGGCTTGTCGCCGGATAAGACTCCATTTGCAAAGAGAAAGAATATAACACCTGTTTAGCAATATTAATTTGAAATACTTTCTCACATTTTTTAAGGGATTAAGTTACTCCCATAGTTAAATGGGAGTAACATAACACGCACCATACTTATCATAAGTAAAGTAGAGAAACAAACTGTTAAGGACCGAATTCCTGAAGGAATTAAAGTTTATAAAAGGACGAAGTATAGGGGTAGTTTGGGGAATGGGAACATTGAGGCGTGAGTCGACTAATCACGACCGACAAAGGCGTGAGTGGGTGCTGAGGGTGCGGGCGTGCATGTATGAGTTTGCTAGGGAAAAAAGTGGATATTTGTATGTTTGTGGGGAAGGGAGGGGTAGGCTTGATTTGTAAATAGGCTGGGAGAGTCTGGATTGCTATAGTTTCCAAAGACTTTTCTCTTTTTTCTGCATTGTTCTCTGCTACTTTCTCTAATTCCTTGGCTGATATTTACCAACATCAGTCAAGAAGTGCTAATAATATTCTGCACTTTCTTCCTACTTGTCTATTCTCTTTCTGGGTTCTACCATTTTGGCATCAGGGTGCTATGGAAGACAGGGTGGAGGAATTGGATAGGAGATTGGAGGAGGTAGAGCGGCTATTAAGAGATCAACACCAAATGCGACCTACAGGACGCTCTCCTCCCAGGAGAGGAAACCACCGGGTGGCAATGGAGGACCGATGGGATAGGGGTTCAAGAAGGCTGAGGGGTGATCAACGCTCCCCTCCCTTTCGCAAAGAGCGTCGCGATTCATGGTCTTACCTCAGTGAGGAGCGACACTCCCCCCGCTCCCGTGATGGACCTTCGCACCATGGGGGTGACTCTTCGTGGGGAAGTCGACCACCAGACTCGACGCACGGGAG
The DNA here is from genome assembly GCA_031439585.1 of Pterocarpus macrocarpus. Taxonomy (NCBI): domain Eukaryota; kingdom Viridiplantae; phylum Streptophyta; class Magnoliopsida; order Fabales; family Fabaceae; genus Pterocarpus; species Pterocarpus macrocarpus. The sequence continues at coordinate 12,810,816 of CM062519.1, forward strand.
CCCAACTGCACGGCGTCGCATCCGCGACCGGAAAATGGAGCTACCTGTCCTTTCTGGCAAGGATGCCATGGGATGGTTGTTGCGGATTGAACGGTACTATACCATGAATGGGATCAAAGGTGACGAGAGGATGGAGTTAGTGTTGGTTGCCTTGGAGGGAAGAACTCTAAACTGGTATGAAGCTTGGGAGGAATAGGTGCTCTTCCCTACTTGGAACCAATTTAAGGAGGCGGTGCTGAGGCCCTTTTAGCCTGGAGTAGCGAAGGATCAATTCAATCCTTTGTTGAGTGTGAAGCAAACTAGGTCTGTAATGGACTACATTGAGGAGTTTGAGCAGATCTCAGGCCCAATGAGGAACGTTGACAGGGAAATCATGAAAAGGATTTTCCTTAATGGGCTGAAATCTAAATTCAGAGCCAAGATTAAAAGCTTGGAGCTGGGGACCTTGGTTGAGATCAAGAATAGGGCTCTCATGCTAGAAGAGAGGAACAGGGAGTGGAAGGGTGGTGGAGTGAGCCCACTTGAGATGAGAATGGGCCATAATCTAGGCCCAAATCAACTCAAGACTGGACCCCAGGGAACAAGATCTGGGACCGCAAGGAGAGCAGCAGTTCAAGACCCACTAGGGTCAATTCGAGAGAGAGAGTTGCTAGGAAAAGACTTTCCCAAGAGGAATTACAAGAGAGAAGCCGAAAGGGATTGTGTTTCAAATGTGGGGAAAGGTGGGGGCAAGAATACATCTGCAAGATAAAGCATTATAGACTCATGTTGATAGCAGACTCAGAAGGGGAAACATCTAAAATAGGTGAAGAATCCGAAATTGAGGAGGACCAGAAGCTAGGGATGAAATCTCTGAAAATTTCATTCAACAACCTCAGCGGGTTGACATCCAACAAGTCATTTAGGGTATGGGGGAGGTTAGGAGGAAGCATGGTAGTTATCCTGATTGCTACTGGTGCAACCAGTAATTTCATCTCCACGATTCTAGCTCAAGAACTGAAAATTCCCATCTACAACACCCCAAAATACATTGTTGAAGTTGGAATGGGACAGCAAACTGCTAGTGGCGGAATGTGCAAGGAAGTAATTCTTGACGTGCAAGGAGTGGAGATTAAGCAGTCATTCTTTTTACTGGACTTGGGGGGTGCAGATGTGGTGTTGGGGATGGATTGGCTCTCGAGTTTAGGAGACATAAGGGCAAATTTCCATAAACTAATCATTACCTGGGAAGTAGGAGGGTGTGTACAAGGAATTCAAGGGGATCCTTCCCTATTTAGGGCTGAAGCAACTTGGAAGACATCCCTTAAGTTCCTAAAAGATGATGGTGAGGGGTATCTAATCACTCCAACGGAGAGCAATGAAGAGTAGCAGTTGAGAGCTACCATCACAGAAGAGACTCAACGATTGTTAGAAGAGTTTGCAGACATTTGTCAACCACCTGAAGGATTGCCACCACCCCGAGGGTATGATCATGCCATCAACCTAAAGGAGGGAGCTGCCATTCCGCACGCAAGATCGTACAGGTACCCTTATTCTCAAAAGAATGAGATAGAGAAAATTGTTGATGAGATGTTGGGGGCACGAATTATTAGGCCCAGTATAAGTCCTTACTCTAGTCCCTTGATCTTAGTTAAGAAAAAAAGATGGGAGATGGAGGTTTTGTATTGACTATAGAGCCTTAAACAAAGTGACGGTACCAGATAAATTCCCTATACTAGTAATAGACGAGTTACTTGATGAATTAAGGGGGGCTAAGGTTTTCTCTAAGCTGGACTTGAAATCAAGGTACCACCAAATTAGGATGAAGGAGAGGGATGCGGAAAAAACTGCATTTAGAACTCATGAAGGGCATTATGAATTTCTAGTGATGGCCTTTGGTTTGACTAATGCACCTTCAACCTTCCAAGCTTTAATGAATAGAGTTTTGAGGCCTTATTTGAGGAGATTTGTGCTAGTTTTTTTTTTTTTTTCGACATCCTAATTTACAGTAAATCAGTGGAGGAGCATTAGGTTCATTTGCGAAAGGTGTTGGAAGTGTTGAGCGAAAACAGTTTGCACATCAATAGAAGAAAATGCAGCTTTGAGCAGAAAAGTTTGAAGTACCTTCACCATATAATTTCTGAAGAGGGAATGGCAGCAGACCCCCGCAAAATTGATGCAATGGTTACTTGGCCCCCTCCCACTGATTTAAAAGGCTTAAGAGGATTCTTAGGCTTAACGGGGTACTATAGAAGGTTTGTTGAAGGGTATGGAAGGATAGCTTGGCATCTCACCCAACTTTGAAGAAAGACAAATTTCAATGGAGTTTGGAAGCCCAATTGGCATTTGACACATTGAAACGGGCCATGACTACCCTTCCTGTTTTGGCTGTCCCAAATTTTGGGAAGGAATTTGTAGTTGAGACAAATGCTTCCTAGAAAGGATTGGGGGCAGTGTTGATGCCAGAGGGAAAACCGGTTGCTTATATGAGTCATACCCTTTCTAACAGAGCTAAGCAAAAATCTGGCTATGAAAGGGAACTCATGGCAATAGTGCTTGCAGTCCAGAAATGGCAGCACTATTTGTTGGGTCACAATACATACAGACCAAAAAAGTCTGAAATTCCTAGTTGATCAACGAATGATGGGTGCAGATCAACAAATTTGAGTAGCTAAGCTCCTTGGCTTTGATTTTGAAATTAAATACAAGGCGGGGAAGGAGAATAGAGTTGCGGACGCCCTCTCTTGCAAGTTTTACTATGCTACCATTTCATCAGTAACCTTCCAAGATTGGGAGGGCCTAGAAGAAGAGGTCCAGCAAGATGTGAAGTTGAAGGGGATCATGCAGAGCTTGTTATTGGGTGAAGAATCTACTCGAGGGTTTGAGCTGAGGGGAGGGAGGTTGTATTACAAAAATAGGTTGGTGGTTCCCAAGGGATCCCTGCGGATCCAATTGATTTTGCAGGAGTTTCATGATTCTGCCATGGGAGGGCATTCAGGGTTCTTCCGAACCTACAAGAGAATCTCAGGGCTGCTGTGGTGGGAGGGGATGAAACGGTCAATCCAGCAGTACATTCATCAATGTGATGTCTGTATTAGGAACAAGTATTTGACTCTTTCTCCTGCAGGGTTACTTCAACCCCTCCCTATATCTTCACAAGTCTGGGATGAATTGACAATGGATTTTATTGGGGGGTACCTAAGGCTCAAGGACTAGATACCATTTTGGTGGTTGTTGACAGGCTCACTAAATATTCCCACTTTATTGGACTCTCTCATCCTTACACAGCTAGAGATGTTGCTCATTTGTTTGTCAAGGAGGTAGTTAAGTTGCATGGGTTCCCCTCCACCATCATCACTGACCGGGACAGAGTGTTTATGAGTTCTTTCTAGTCAGAGTTATTTAAGCAAGCTGGTACTAAGCTCCGGTATAGATCTGCTTATCACCCACAAACAGATAGGCAAACAGAAGTGGTAAATCGATGCTTAGAAACCTATTTAAGGTGTTTTGTGGGTACCAAACCCAAACAATGGCCCAAGTGGCTGTGCTGGGCTGAATTGTGGTTCAACACAACTTATCATGCGTCAACGCATACAACTCCCTTCAAGGCTCTTTATGGCAGGATCCCCCTACCCTGTTCAAGGGAGATGTTGCAGTTTCTGCGGTAGAAGAGATGAATAAGTTATTTGTTGAGAGGGATGCAGTTTTGGAGGATTTGAAGTGGCACTTGAATTTGGCTCAGAACAGAATGAAGAGTCAGCTAAATAAGAAACAAAGGGAAGTGGAATTCGCTATGGGAGATATGGTTTACCTGAAGATCCAACCATACAGGTTGAAATCTTTAGCTACTAGAATCAATCAAAAGCTGAGCCCAAGATTTTATGGGCCCTTTGAGGTGGAAGCACGAGTTGGTGCTGTTGCTTACAAGCTGAAACTTCCTCCGCATCCAGTTTTTCATGTTTCACTGCTTAAGTGTGTTGCACCAGATGTAGTGAGCCAACCATTGCCTGTGGGACTCACGGATGCTTGGGAGTTGAAGGTTCAGCCCTCGGAGGTGTTGGCAGTTCGGAAAAACCCTCAAGGAGAGTTCAAAGTCCTGATTCGGTGGTTAGACATGCCAGAGTTTGAGAGTTCCTAGGAACTAGCCGTAGACATCAAGCTGAACTTCCCAATCTTCCACCTTGAGGACAAGGTGGTAGTTCAAGAGGGGGGTATTGTTAAGGACCGAATTCCTGAAGGAATTAAAGTTTATAAAAAAAAAAGAAGTATAGGGGTAGTTTGGGGAGTGGGAAAATTGAGGCAGCAGAGTCTAACTAACTGCTGACCTGGACAGTGCATGAGTGGGTGCTGAGGTGCGTGTGTGCGTGTATGAGTTTGTTAGGGAAAAAAGTGGATATTTGTATGTTTGTGGGGGAGGAGGGGTAGGCTTGATTTGAAAATAGGCTGGGAGAGTCTGGACTGCTATAGTGTCCAGAGAATTTTCTCTTTTTTCTGCGTTGTTCTCTGCTACTTTCTCTAATTCCTTGGCTGAAATTTACCAACATCAGTCAAGAAGTGCTAATAATATTCTGCACTTTCTTCCTACTTGTCTATTCTCTTTGTGGGTTCTATCACAAACCTCAACCTAACCAGAAACCTCATATCCTTCAATCATTGATTGAATCCACTCGTTCACAATAAACGGCCGAGTTGCATGGATCATTATACTTGAAAGAAAGTTCATAAATATCTGGATTAATCACAAGTATGAACTTAGAATGGCAGAAAACAAGAGTAACTTAATTGCCTAATCGATAATGGCTACTGGCTACCCCCGTGGAAGACTTGCTCTTAAAGAATTTGATGAACATGATATGGGGATGATCCACAAATTGCAATGAACAAGCAGACTCAAACAAACCATACTAGTAGGCAGTACAAGAAACCATGCTTTACCTCACGTCCTGCACGAGTGAGCAATATTGAACCACCAGCAGTTAACCACTTCTTCTGTGTGAAGAAACCAAGCAACTCCAAGAACAATGACACTGCAGCAACCCATATAGCAGTATATACAGCTTTCCCAGCAAAATCATAGCCCAACTGTGAGTCAGTTTTTCTTAAATGAGGAGCTAACATCGACAATTTTGGGATCCCTCACAGAAAGATCCAAACAGAAAATGAAGAAGGATATTATATAACACACCCAACGCATAAACTGAAAAACAAGTGAAAACATTTAAAGGTTAAACAAACATCTTTTTTATTGCCCAGATGTTGATATTAATCTTCATTTGCAATGATATTATTTTTTTTAAAAAAGAAAAAACACTTCTAAGGCTTCATTCAATCATGAAATGCTCTGACGAAAATCCACTACCATAAATTTGCCTAGGCCATGCGATATCATCAAATTTTATTAACAAAAGCATAAGAATGAACATTGGACCAACAATGGATAAGGATACAATAGAAGCTTAGAAGGACACAAGGACACCATGTTCCGAAGCTGACTAAGTTCTTCAGGAATCAAGCCGGAGAATTGACTATACGAAAGGTCACTGAAGTACAGAAGCAGGAAAATTAATCAGAAAAAAAAATGGAAACAAAGCAAGAATTTGTGTTTTCATCACAAAGGTCGCAGGCTTACATTTCCATAACACTTCTTAGATTACCAATTCTACTGGAATAAGTCCTGTTAAATGATTTCTGCTCAGATTCCTAACAAAATGAATACTAGCAATTAGTAAGAAGAAATAGTCAAGATTGCAAAAATAAATAAATAATTAGTTAAATAACCCAGAGCTTCAAAAGATGTTCCAAGTCACCAAGGGAAGAAGGAATGCAGCCACTTATATTATTATTTGAAATATCCCTGGGAGGAAAACATCTATTAGTAGTAACTCAGAGAGAACGGCATAAGGTGATAATATAAAACCATTCATACTTACAGTGTATCCAAATTACCAATCCATGACAGTTCAATTTGAATGGAGCCTTGAAGATTGTTGGAAGAAAGATTCCTAACGATGTCCATCACAGTGTCCCGTAGGAATAAGATTCAATTAAATACAAGAAACGGCAAGGATTGCCAGGTTGTCACAACAGATTTGCAGATATGTTCAATAAATGTTCTAAAATGTCTAGGTAAAACTTACAGATAAGTCACACTCTCTAATCTCTGAAGACCTGGGAGGACTGTTCCATTCAACTCATTCCCGTTCACATTGCTAATATAAGATCAAAGGAAACTTCATCACCTTAATGTGTAATAAAAAACCTTGTAACAAAGAAAATAGTACAAGTTTTATGGTTTACAGGCTCTGTTACAATTTTTACATGAGCTAATATTTTCAGGAATTGGACCCTCAGGTTGTTGTTGGCAACATTTCTGCAAGAAAACAATGGTCTATACATCAAGTTACTCTGAAACCAACAAAATTGATGCTTAAAAGTAACAATACTCACAAGTCAAACAGATCAGTAAGCTTTCCAAGCTCAAGTGGGATATGTCCACTTAAATTATTATCATTCAGTTCCCTACACATGAAAGAGAATCATTAGCCAAATTTAAAATAAAATGATGATAAACTAGTGCTAGAAAGCCATTGCTGCCTGATTTCAAGAGCCTGGAAAAGAAATAGAAGATGCATATGGTCAAGTAATTGCTAAAGTTCAGTACAAATAGTGAAGCTTTATGATATTTCCAAGCTCCGGAGGGATGAGGCAGTCAACTTGTTTCCATGCAAGACCTACAAACATTGCAGAAATGGAAGCCAAAATGAACCAAGATAATTTCTGAGTTTTGATACACAAATTTTAGGACAAAATCAAACTAATGGATATAAATATAAAAACTGCTAGCATATACTTACAATTTTTCTGTGTAAGTCAAATTTCCCAAGATTGGAGGGATTGGTCCACTTAACATGTCACAACTCAAATCTCTAATAGGAGATTGATCAAGGAAATGTTGAAAGAGGCATTAGTAAAGAGAGCAAACATCAAGTCAGCAAAGAAACTTCTTAAAGTTTGCTTCAGACACTATTAATACAGTGCTTACAAGACAGCAAGAGCTTGCATCAGACCAATCACCGATGGAATATGCCCAGAGAGTTTATTGCCTTGCAATGACCTACCAACCAAGCTCAAACAAATTTAAAGAGAATTTAATAGATAAGGGAAGTGGAGTGCAGCATATCATTCTAGTTACAAACATCTGAAAAGGATAATGCAACACATACAGGGTTGCTAGTTGCAGAAATCCAACATTGAATGATATCTCTCCAGTCAGCCGGTTGTAGGATAAATCCCTGACATCAGCAAAATATGTTAGAAAAGTAAAGAGAAAACAGGGCACGGCAAAGTCTGTCATATAGTTGGACATACATACAAGACCTGGAAGGCAGTATGAACTGCCTGTCAAGCTATTATTTCTCACATCACTATAAAATGGTAGGAGGAAAATTATTTCATTAGCTTTAGCAATGCAAACTTTTGGAGCTTGGAATTAAAAGAGAGTCATTGCTGTAACTTACAAATACCACAATCCGATTAACTGGCACATGTCCGGAGAAAGTGAACCAACAAAATTGTTACCTCGCAAGCCACTATCATGGAGAAGAAAGAACATAAACCAAGATTGACAGTAAGATAACATTATTCGTCTACAATAAGCATCAATAAAGAAGTCGATGAAATGATATATTTTACTGCATAGTAGTTAATTGTACTCACAGATACTGCAATACTTCATTCCAGTATGTAAGCCTTGGTATATCCCCGCTAAGATTATTTTGAGCCAAGTTACTAGAACCAATTTTCCAGAAGTTGCAAATGTTAATCACACAACATGAAATTAAGCATACAAGGAGAAATAGAAAAATGACTTACATAATCTTCAAGTTAGGAGTCTGAGAGAGAGTTGAAAGAATTGGTCCAATTAACTGGATGTTTTCCAAAATTTCTGTGAACACATTCATGACAGATAAGTTGTCATAATCTCATCATAGGATTGGCAAAACAAAACTTCAATCGAAGATAAATGCTACCAAAAAAACTCACAGATTGTTTCATCTTTGAAATTGAAAATGGTATATCTCCTAGAATCTCATTAAATGACAAGTCCCTGGATATATTTCCCATAAGACATTTCTAATAAGCAGTGAGACTAATAATAAATTGAGTACAGTTCTTCAAGGTGTGAAACGTACAGGCTTTTCAAAGAAGAAAAATCACCAATCTCATCTGGTGTCTGCCTTGATAGACAGTTTTCCTTCAGATCACTGTCGAACAAGAGATACAAACAAAGTTGGTTTATCCAAGCTCAAAACTAGTAGCAAGAAGGGCAAGCTAAGATACAAGGGTCACAACTATATATATTTTACAGATACATGAAATAATAATAGTAATACTAATACTAATAGTAACACAAGTTTCAAGCTTCAGCAATGATCTTGAAATTGCAGGGTATATCAATTATTTCTCATGTAAAACAAGAAATTGGGCACAAGGATACTCACACAAAAATGCTGGGAGATCAATATCATCAGTATCAATAGTGGGGATTGCCATATCTATGTCTTGAGCAGAAAAAGGAATGCTGCAACAAGAATTGTAGGTTAAGATGAAGCGATCAAGGCAAATGGAATCATCAATATATTGTAGGTCTTAAGAAAACATTTTACGCTAGGAAAATGCAACAAAGAACCTAAAGAAAAATTAAAAGGTGTGCAATTTAACTTGGACAAGATACAGGGTATAATCAAACTAAACCACTGGATTTAGCTTTTGTTTCAGTTCAGAACTAAATGAAATGGTAGAAAATTTGGGGGAAAAAAAAAATAAAAACAAAACTTGCAAGCGAACCTTGCTTTGAGGCACAGCAATAAGAACACTAATCACTTGTTAAAACTACAAGAAACAGAAAATTACTTGAATGGGGGAAAGCAGAGTACCTCAGATCATCATCCAACAAGAACGAATTTGGGGTCAGATTCTGATTGTCCTTGCTCACAATTTCCCTCATTTCACTAACAAACCTGTTCAGAATATATATTTCAGAATTCCAAGCAACTACCATCATAATAGTATTTTAAAACAATGTGAAATATAACTTGCCTCATTGGGCACACTCTGGATTCAATACTTGTCATCCCAGTACATAGTATTGATCCGATAGATTTGCCTCACAGTTAATGCCTGTTAAAGAAGTGCACTAGAAACGGGTAAACTTTCATTTAAAACTATATTTTCAGAAAATGTAGGTGAAAAGAATACTGCACCCATGATGCATGCAAAATAATCAGACATCCACTTGAAATAATGAAAGGAGAAATGATAAATAGGGTAAGACTAAGATCTCTATAGGATCAAACTTGCTTCCCCCAACATAATGCAATACCACTATTCTTAGAAGTTAGAACAGTCATGCACAAGAGGTACTGCAAATGGATTTACCAAGAGATAAATTTTATTAAAAGAAGTTATATATTTAACAAACAAATGTATTACTAATGTTAAGTAAATAATGACATTCACATATAGGTTTTTCATCATCAAACCTTCTTCACCCAACTCCCAAAGAGGAGTTTTCACTTCATTCATATTATTAAAACAGTTGGAAACAAAACTAGAATCAAGCACTCATGGGCCGCAAGCGAAAATTGTTGCGATCGTAATCCCAAAAATTAGGTTCAGTTTCTCATTAGCATCTTTATGAAATGATGAAACTTGAAAGCATTTGAGATTTGAAATTTGTTCAATATCAATACGTCATAAAAATGAAATTGCAATACACTAATATGATAGTATGATAATCGTACCGGGCAAAGATCCTGCCACATTTCTTCCAAAGATTTCTTCCTTTTCTGATGTATTACCTATATAATTCAAATATGCGGAAGCATAGATAAGAGGTTGCAGCATTATGTGTGACAATCAGAAGTCCATCCAACTAAGGTAGTTCTTATACCAGAAATCCAACAGCTTGTCTAATAAAATTCGGCTCATGCCAAGATGTTCCTGCAAACCATTCAGAGGTACCAAGTTAAATCATTAAACTAAAATCATGAAGAAGTAATAGCAAGCTCAATGTACCTCCTCATTTGCATCAACTATCCATTTCTCAAGTTCTGCAAGACCAAACTTCACATATCCACTATTTGAGAATGTACAACAGTCCAGTCGCAACAGAAGACTAAAAGAGATAATGAGAATATTAAAATTTAAAATATAAAATAGAGTCACAGAAAATCAACTCAATAAACAAACAGACTGAAAGTGTATTAGTGATTTGAGCCTAAGAAAAGCCATTTCTAGCAATTATGGGGTTTTACCTGTTGAAGAGCGTAATATTGATGAAGGAAAAAGCCTGTGTAACTAGCTTACTATCAATTTTGTTGTCTCAGTCTTCCCAGCACCACCTTCACCATTGGCCAAGATAGATTGGCTTTGACCTTCGTTCATCATTGCTCTAACTCATGACCAACAGAAACTCACTAATTTGCAGCATAAAATAGCAAGTATTAAATATGACAAAAAATCAAGTACAATATAATATGAACACATCAAATGCATACTAACCTATAAGATGCATCAGCAACAGCAAATACATGTGGACTAAGCTCACCAAACGGAGCTCCCTTATACCGCTCCATCATATGGATATCATACAAATGAGGAAGCTTTGTGAATGGATTAACAGCTACGAAAATGCTCCCTGTATATGCCAAACAAAGACAAACAAATCAGGCAAAATGCATAAAATGGTACAGAATGCATGGCATAATCGTCCCCACAAAAAATTAAGGAAAAAATTCATATATCATATATTCATTAAAAAATGCAATGTTCATTAAGTGAAATCACCAAAAAGGAAACCAAAGTTTTAAAAGCTACTGATTATGTACTAATTTGTGCATTTAAAAAGGACCTGTGGGGATTGGCCACCTGGTCAGTAATTCCAGGCACCCATCAAGCCCCGCAAAAAAAGTTGCAATGAAAGAAAGCATTAATTTCATAAACCAAGAGTCACGAGAAAGTATATGTCAGCTTATCTTATGATTCACAGAAATACTTGCAGACTGTGGAGTGGATAAAAGCAATAGTTCCGCACCAGAACACATTTTCCAATCATAGGAATATTGTCATTGATAATCTTGAACAGCAAGTAAGACACTATTTCACGAATGTGTCAATCCGTAAATGCCCAACATGGCTGACCCTGACACCATTTGACAATTTCAGTTTCGCGCAGAAATACCACAATACAACTAACAAATAAAGATCAAGAACATGGTGAATAAAAATCTTCTCCGTTCACATCATCAATAAATAAAAACCAAGAACATCATGAATAAGCTCAAGAACCTAACAAATTACGAATTCTCTCAAATAACACTCACATATATATCATTCAGTGCATACCTTCTCCGAAGGTTGTACAAGGCCCCTGGCTCGTTCAAGTGAGCCAGCCTCGTCGTATCTTCGACTCCGCCATGCTCGTCTTCATCTGCATCCATCGGAAACAGCTCCTCCGGAAGAGCAAGAACCTACAAGAAGGCACCTCCGAGAACCAAGATTCCAATTATTCATGAGAATCACGACCATTGAACCACGCAAGAAGCATAAAATTAGGCAAGAAAACGAAAAACCCTCACCTTCTTGCCAGAATCAGTAGCAAGGCGAAATCCCTGTCTTGGACCCAAACGTTGGTGCCCTTGCGGAGATTCATTGTTGGTTCCTGCAAGAGGAGAATGAGGAACGAAGAAGAGTGCGGTGACTTGAAATGAAACCGTAGGATAAGAGCGTAGAGTTACAGGGAGTGAGTGACAGAGAGAGAGAGAGAGAGAGAGGGACAAAACGGACAAGAAGTTGAGTGAGGCTGTGGGTTATGGTGAAGTTTGGGTTTCCCGCGCTAACGCGGGTGAAGACAACGAGTGAAACGAAAATGGCAAAGCTGTACACTATTTATAGGGTATTCATAGCGTATTCGACACGTCGTTGTGGGGTGTACTTTTTACGCTATTACCTTTATTTTTTACGGTGTTTTTACGCCATTCTTCGGTTTCACTTTGTTACCGTTCGTCGTATATATTACGCGATAAATAGGAAAATCAAAATTTAACGCAATAAAAAAGTAATTATTAAATAAAATAATGAAATTATTTATTTATGATCCAATAGCTAATAAAAATATCACTTTTTACTATATTTTATTTTTTAGAATTTTATGAAAAGTGTGAAAATAAGATAATATTGTTTATATTATATACTAATAAATTTTAAAAGTAAGAAATATAATGAAAATAACATGGTAATTTTGTAATTAATATTACAAATTAAAAATTAAAAACAATTTTTCCCTACAAGGAAAAATGTCATAAGAGTGTTCGCGGTTTATTTTATATTGATTTTCAATGAAAAATGAATTTAATTCAAATAATATAATTTATTTTAATTTGGATAGAATTGGTTTAATTTAATTTTGAATCTGATTCAATTTTTAGCCATTTGGATTGGATTATTTTGATCAATTTTTTGACAAAATAAAGTGTTAAGTTTAGAATATTATAAAATAAAAGTAATTAAGTCAATAAAATGAATAAATAAAAATAGACAATAAACAATAACTTATTTAATATTTATAAAATATTATTTAAGTGAGAATGATATATAATTAAAAAATATTTAAGAAATTTAAATTATTATAAGTAACAATAACAAATTATGTTATATAATATTATTCGGATTGGATTAATTTGGATCAATTTTAATGTTAAGCTCAGAATATTATAAAATAAAAGTAATTAAGTTAATAAAATGAATAAATAAAAATAAATAATAAAAAATAACTTATTTAATATTTATAAAATATTATTTAAGTGAGAATGATATATAATTAAAAATATTTAATAAATTTAAATTATTATAAGTAAAAGGACAAATTTAACAATAACAAATTATGTTATATAATATTGTTTGCTTTGAACTGAATTAACTTGATTTTAAAAATTAAATCTAAAATTCGATTCAATCTATGTGTTCATAAAAAAAAAAAAAAATTGAAGCAATCCAAATTTTTACTGTTTTGATCAATTTTTAATTTAAATTAGATTGATTTAATAGTTTTAATTAAGTTGAATTAGATTTGAACATCTAAAAAAAATGAATGGTATAAGTCTAATATTACCTTCATATCTTCGTATCAATGTAAAACTAAAGGGAAGGGAAGGAAGGTTCTCATGCTCTATTTATCCTTTCTTTATGCCTCAATCCTTTTTATCCAAGTTTTTTACTTTTTTATTATTTTTCTTTCCCTTTAATCATCTTTTGTGGCATATTTTGCAATCCAGGAAGATTAAATAAAGATTATGATTTTTTAGCATAATAATACGCTTGTGTATAAATTGGATAATTAACTTTAGCATAATAATACACTTCATGATTAAAAATGTTATTAAATAGGATTTAGAACAATAAACTTGCAATACTGAAAATCACAAAAACTTTACCGGGGCAACCAGAACAAGGTATTCTAACCATTCAAGAAAAATTAGACCAACATATCATAAAAATATAGTCAAAGTGAAAAATAAGAATAGCTCACAAGATTGAAGTATTAAATATTAAATAATACAAAACTTTTTTTAACTAAGATCACTCAATTTTCTTTTTCATTATTATTATTATTCAATGCCATCCAAACATAGCACTTAATGATGGCCACAAGCTTAGGCTCCACACCAATTTGTACATAGGCGGTAATCTAAATGAGATGCCAAAAGTAGAGAATACAATACTGCGTTTTTCCTTCCATTCATTTATGATTTAAAACAGTTTTATGGCCCATTCTCGGAGTGGGGAACAAACCATAAAACAAAAACGTTACTATTCAGATGTTTGAATGGGATAGTTAACTTGAATTGATAATTATTATGTACATATATAGGCAATCACTGGCTAGGGGGAATACAATGCATAATTCCAACTTAAAAAAGACAGCTGGATCATTTCTGCATAACTTCAATGGAAGGCATGTACTAAAATATCAACTTCTACTCAGCTACCAATCTAATCATTCTGCTTAGCAGATGGAAATGAAGATTTCTGACCATCCTTCTTATCCTTGCTAGCAGGAGGTCCACTCCCATTCCGTTGGACAGCAAATTCTTGTGACTCAGCAGGGATATTAGGTGGAGTCATTTCTTCTTCAATTGGTAGAGTTCGTTTTGAGCCTTCTAGGGCAACACCAAGAAGAATATTCTCTTCCAAGGAAGGCCTAATTGATGCTGAGGACACGGCAGATTTCTCTTCATCTTGCTTTGAATGTGAAGAAGTAGCAGAGGCAGTGTCTGCCTTTCCTGCATCTCCTGCACTTTCCTTTTTGGGCTGCAAGGTTTTGGAGGTCTTCTCAACTGAACCATCAGAACCCATATACTGAATTTGGGTTTCAGAAACTAACTTGGATTTATCCTTGGAGCTTACACCAGGTGAGGAGTTTGATGTCACTGCCAAATTCTCATCTCCTTTGGAGTCAGATGTCAAGGTTACATCGATCTTGGCATCTTTCTCCTCATTTGTACCAGTTGAACGAGTTGAAGGCTTAACTTTATCCTCACCATTAACTTTATATGGTGGTTCTATCAGTAGGAATGGGCGATTTGTTGCTGCTCTAGATCGCGTGAAAATGGTGTCCCCAAAGGGTATATTTTCTGAGTCAGCCTCACTGTATATTTTCTGGACTGTGCGGATGGGAGTGGCTAGCCGAGCTCGATGATGACTGACAACTCTGAGAAGATCCAAGAGAATTGCCTCCTGTAGTCATTGGCAAACAACTATCAACATACAACATATTGCTTTAACCATATGCAACCGCAATTGCTATGGATCATACCTTAACGCAGAGGTACTCTTCAAAATGTGAAGTTTTCACAAAGCAAGATATTAATATCTGCAATAAGAAGGACTGTTAGTAATAATGACAAATTGAGAAGGGAAAAATGTTAATAATTACTGGCAGTGCAGAAAACATCAAAACCCGCAAAATAAAAGCTGAAGACTTTTGCCATACATATAAGATATATACAAAAGAATAGAAGTGAAACTTGCCATTAGAGCCTGATTTTCTGGATTGACAGTCTCCAGAAAGACCCTTCTGTGCAATTTTTGCTGCTCTACTTGAGGATTTTTAGCCAAAACCTTCCGCATATCAGCTACAATATTCTACACATGTAAATTGGAATGAAGATAACCTCAGTTTTCACAGGAAAAGAATACACATCCGAAGTTCCTTGAACAAGTTTGTAACATGGGAACTAAGATTGCTCACATTAATTTTGTTAACATCCAAGTGACTGATAGCAATGTAACTCTTGATGCGCCAATGAGATTTCTGACTCAGATTTCTCACAACATTTACAGTGAACTTATGATTAGGAATATGAACTGCCTCACGATCATCACCTCTCACAATTGTTGGTGACCACCATCCTACATGCTGGAGCGAAAAAGAAATTTGAATACAACATAATTAAAATTTCACTAATAAGAAAATCTGCCATTGGTAATAGTTCTTCTATGTGTCATGTGATTGTGGAGACTACTATTAAAAAATTTTACTGGACCAGAATTATACTTTATATTTGTAAAAGTTCCATTTAAGTTAGGTAGGGAGACAAACCTCAACTGTACCAGAAACCTCATATCCTTCGATCTTTGTTTGAATCCACTCATTCATGATAAACGGCCGAGTTGCATGGATCATTATACTTGAAAGAAAGTTCGTAAATATCTGGATTCATCACAAATATGAACTTAGAATAGCAGCAAACAAGAGACATTAATTTCATTGCCTAATTGATGTGGAAGACTTGATCATGTAGAATTTGATGAACTTGACATGGGGATGATCCACAAATTACAATGAACAAGAAGACTCAAACAAACCATACTAGTAGATAGAACAAGAAACCATGCTTTACCTCACGACCTGCAAGAGTGAGCAACACTGTGCCCAAACCACCAGCAGTTAACCACCTCTGTGTGGAGAAACCTAGCAACTCCATGAACAATGACACTGCAGCAACCCATACAGCAGTATATACAGCTTTCGCAGCGAAATCAAGGCCCATCTGTCAGTCAGTTTTTTGTACATGAGGAGCCAATAAGATACATTAACAATTTTGGGACTCCCTCAGAGAAGGATCCAAACATGAAGGAGGATATTACATTACACACCCAATGCATAAACTGAAAAACAAGTGTAAATATTTAAACAAACAACTTTTTATTTTCCGAGACTTTGATCACATTAATCTTCATTTGCAATGATATTTTAAAAATTATAAAAAAAAATAACAAAAACAAAAAACAAAAACTTCTAAGGCTTCATTCAATCATCAAATGCTCTGACAAGAAAAAATAACTAGGCCATCAGTATTATTGCAGCAAATGCTATGTGCACAGCAATTGAAAAGTGGCAAGGACTGACAAAGGTATTAAATGAATATGTAACAGAAACATACATTTCTTGCATCACTGGAGTCATTTGCCTCCAGAAAGAATTTTTGTGCTTGTTGAATGAAGCTGAAAACAAGAAATACAACAATATAATATTATAATTTAGACGCAATGTAGGACCCAATACACCTAGCAGCAAATTAGCAATGCAAACTGATTCCAACATTTTGAAGGGAGGGGGGGAGCATATCTTAATTATATAAACTAATAGTAAATGATATCAATACAGAAAGCCATTTATAAACATTTCCAATTTCTGCCATGCATGCTTCTTCCAGAAATCCATACCTTGATAAACAGTAAGCAAATGAAATCACTGTTGACAAAGATCTCACAAAATTCAGCAGCCGTTGCTTCACAACCTGGCTGGCCTCAGATGGTAGGACTAGTGGATCTAATGCCCTGAAAAAAAGTAGGCTACGATCAGTACCAATAGGGCTTCTAGTGGGATATACTTGTTGATCCAGAAACAAACCTGCATATGAGCATTGCCCCAGTCCACAATAGCAAAGGCTGAAAATAAGATGTCATAATATATCTGGAACTACTTTTCTTCCATGTACTATCAGTTCTCTGAAAATATTTGTCACAAATCAGAAAAAGGTAACAATTATAACATTCAACCAGAATTGAGGGGGAGCAAAAAAAAAAAGAATGGACGGTAACTACTTGAAGAAATAGAACTCTGCTGAGACGTAGGAGTGGCTCAAGACCACAAACAGCAAAGGCAATGATACCAAGTGCTGGGATCAATCGAAGCAAAACAGGGCTCCCCCTTAAAGCATCATGCGACCTGCATAAATATCTAAACATAAACCTTTCCATAGAGATTGTGCATTAAATGATAGATTGAAAAAGTAAATAGATGCAACAAAAATAGTACTAAGTTAGAACCAATAGATACCAGCCCTTCAGATATAACACAAAAAATCAATTTAAATGCATCATAATATTATGCGACTGATTACTTTACAAATTTATATGGTAATTAATTTAAGTCTTGGTGGGTCCAGTCAACGCCAAGTTACATTACTCCTCCATCACTCTTCAAGGAGAAAAACAGAAACAGATCGTGCTGGGTTGATGTTACTCCAAAAATATATGTCAACAAGCTAATAAATAGATACCAAAAAGAGAGGGGGCAGGAATGGGTTGTGTAGCCTTCCAGTGCACTTTGACAGTAGATGACTGACAATACGCAGCATGATGGTGGTTTAGAGATGAGTCAAATTGAATTGAGAAAGACATCCAAAAGCCTACTGGTCTACTACGATATATAAAATTATATAGCCTTCACAACTACAAGCTGACTATAATACAACCATTAACACAAAATTCAGAAGAGGTGCAGAAAATACTTGTGTGGCAATAGCATGATTGCAAATTATATACATGTAACATTATGAGAAAGGCAAACAAACTTAAATTTTATTGCAAAATGATAAAGGCCGCCATATATGCACATGCATATCCACTAAATCACGGAAGCTTCTCTCAATTAACAGGAAAAGGAGAGAGAGGCCGACCTTGTTAAAAAAACAGCAGCGGATTTCATAAGCGGAGTCCCACTCCCTCCACCTGGTATTAGGACAGACCGACATACGAAAACTTTACATCTGGAAGGCACATGCCTTATTGGAGCATGTACTCCACTGAGAAGACGGAATGCCGAAGAATCCTGCTTCTGTTAATTCCAAAAGAAATTTTCTCCATGGATCAGATTTCAGACTAAAAAAAAGGCAATAAACATTAACATACGTAAAAGCAAAGCAACAATTGTATGCACAGAGGAATTCTAGTGAAGCAGAGAAAAGCAATTGAAAAATCTAACTAATAAGCAGAGAAAAGAACATAAAGATCCATCAACATATGTAAAAGAAGGGGACAAGTGGAGTAGAAGCATGAAATTCTTAATCCACAAAAGCCATACCACACAACGTGGTGAAAGATTTATTGTAACCAAATGTAATCGCCCGACACCAATTGGATTCTGTCAAACAATAAGGAAGGAAAACTCAGCATTTCTATACTTGAAAACTGTAGGGAAACACTTTAAACTATTGAAATCCAAATAAGCAGACAATAACATACATTATGGAAACTACAGAATCCATTATTACTGCGTAGCCTAACGTCACGAGGCAATTGCATTGAACCTGGGTAGGCCATTGTATTAACCTAAGCAGTTCAGCCCAATTAGGCCTGCAAGAGAGAGGGAACAATAACTTCAGCAGAGAAGAAAATACAATAATCCACTACAATCATAATCATTTTCCCCCCTTATCGAAAGCAATGTTAAGAGAGGGAAAAAAAACAAATGCAAACTCCCATCATTCAATAACTTTTCAGCAACTGGACTAAGCTCAGGGATGTTCATTCAAATTAAGCAGAGAAAAAAAAAAGAGAAAATTAACCAAAAAGAAAAAGAAAGCAATAAAGAAAAACCCTAAAAGTTCGTGCGAAGTAACTCATGAAACTTATAACACAACAACTATAGAAGGGAGCTTTCATCACAAAATACAGCACGTGATTCGATTCGACTCTTCCGAAAAAAACACATATCGAACAGTCAAATTCACTGAAATTTGATATCAAAGTACCTTAACGGTAGTGATATTATTCCTCCTAGGTTGCTGTAAGAAGAAATAATTTCCCTTCGAAACAAAGTGAGGGGGTTCCAGAGAAAATCAGAACTCGCATTACGTGCTAACCCCGATAAAGAGCAAGAGAGGAAGGGGAATTTGCGAATGGTGGTGGTTGTATTTGAAGGTGAATGTCGTGGTAGAAAAGCCCAACTCGGCTGGCTATGGCTCCTTCTCCTTCCTTAGTTAAAGGGACGTGGTCCAATCATAACGCACTGTTTCGGATTAATCCATGCTCATTACCCGCGAAATTACACATTAATTTTCTGGATTTATGTGGCGCCTAGAAACAAGACGGCTCTTGTGAATCTTAATAGTAACAACGTACACGCTATGCGTGTCTGCTTACTAAAGTTTATTTATTTATTTATTTTTCTACTCTATTTATTTGTTTTTATTTTTATTTTTTAAAAAAATTTAATTGATATATATTATTAATATAAAATTATTTTATATTATCAATTAATAAAAATAAAAAAATAATAAATTTTTTATTATAATAAATAATTATTTATATAAATTAATATTTTTTATTATTTTATTAATTAATAATATAAAATTATTTTATATTATTAATATATTTAAATTAAATTCTTTTACAAATATAATAATATTCGTATGTTTTTTCGTCCCATTGTATTGGGATAGTTTCCTCGAAGGCTGCGAACGGCGAAAATATCGTTTGTATCGATCAACGGATCAGAATTAGAATTAGACGGTAGGAGGAGCACGTGTTTTTGTGGAATTGATACGATAAAATTAATTTTGTTGAAGCTGATTTTGAGTTAAAATAATAATATTATATAACCTCTGTGTAATAAACTGGTGTGAATACAAATTTTTATGTTATTATTCAGAAATTATTCAGAATGAGGAAAAAACAAATGAAAAAAGGTACAGAGAAAACCAAAGGTGTTTACTAATTTGGTTGGATAATGTCGCGCAGAGAGCATATGGCTGTGAACTTGTCCGTATCAATGAAATGGACGTGGCAGGAAACGTGCAGTGAATGTTCATAAGGGCATGTTTGTTCGGTAGGAGAGAGTAAGTTAATATTTTATATTATAATTTTAGTGGTTATTTAGTGTAAATAATAATATTATATAATTTTTTTATGTGAATATTATATGAATTTATACATTTAATGTTTTCTATACAATATAATATAATATATGAATTTAGGTAAGATTACGTTTAATTAGTTTTTAATATATAAGATTTTTTTAAAGAATTTTATATATTTTATTAAAACAAAAATTGTTATAAAATAAATAATAAATTTAATTATTATGTATTGACAATATAAATAGTTTTATAATGTCATTCAATTAAATGCTTATATTTGTAGAATTTTAAGATAGTAGATGCTTCAATCAAATATTTTTACTAATATGATAATATATAATTAAATATTTATATAAATTTTTTTATATTAATAATGTATACAAATTAAATCTATAAATAATAACAATAAATAGATAAATTAAATAAAAAATAAAAAAATCAATTTTAATACAAATTTAATCATAAATGAAAATTTAGTAATAAGTAAAATTTGATATTTAAATAACTATTCAAAATAATACAAAAATACATAAATAAATAATAGTTAACTATTAAAAATATATGAAAAAAAGTAACAAATGTTTAATGCAAATTAAAATTGTATATCATTAAAAACAACTATAATTCATAAATAAATATTTTAGCTAGAATATTTATTTTTCTTTTTATGTATTATAACGGAAAGTACAAAGTAAAAAAATGCTAAAATAAAACAAAGAAAGAGAATATTATATATTTATTATTTTTGTATTCTATTTAAATAAGAAATAATTATCAAAATATATTGAAATAAATAATAAATATCATTTAATTAAATTACAATTTGATATTATAAAAGTTAATAAATAGTAATGATAATTATAATTTAAAATAATAAATATTTAATTATATTATTAAATTTTAAATTTGTAATTCAATAATTATTATAAATTTTAATTTTATTGTAATTTGTTTTTGTTAAATTTTTACTTATGATTATAATTATTTATAATAATGAAAGGATAATATTATATTGTATAATATAGTATATTTTATAATATCATAGAAAATCCATCAACTCTTAATTTATTCAAGTGGTTTGATATTTATTTCCTTTAAGCAAAATATCGAATTCAAATCTTATACATGAAAATACACCAATGCCTTTTTTTATTAATATTTAAATATTTAATTTATTCAATAATCACTTAATATCTTTTAAAAAAATTATGATCTAACAAATTGAAAGACATATTTAAAGATTTTTTTTCATAAAAAGACAAGTAATTAAATACCATAATTCTTAAACGTAACAATATTTTATATAAACTAATAGAGTGAGAGATAAGACAACAAAATAGATATCATATTATAATATATGGAATATAGAATATAGGAGGCTTAATTATGATTTAAAAAAATTATATATGAGAGAGGGGGGGAAGGGTATCAATTGCCATCTCTATAAATAAAGCTATACCGAAAGTAAGGGTTTTAAGATTTGAATCTCTAACATTGTAGGTAATTTTGGCTGAGATTGAATCTTATAGATAGAAAAAAAATAATATCATGAAAGTTTTAGTTCCCATAGTTGGCTAATCAACTCAACTCAAGTTCAATTAGTTAAGATCTAATGGGCTTCAATTCCTTATGATTTAAACAAAAAAAAAATTGTTTGACATCGTGATTCACTTCATGATTTAAACAAAAAAGGATTTGTTTGACATCGCAATTCACTCTAATTGCGACCAATCACTTTTATGCATCCACTATTGTTATTTGCACCTGAAAAAATATTTAAAAATATAAAATTACCTTTTAATATTATTTGTGTAGTACACTAAAGACAAATTCTAATTATTTTGCAAAATTTATGTTCAACGTGTAAAAACAATTATATTATATTTCCATCTTTAGATCATTTGATAAACCCACATTCAATTTATCAATACATGATTGGTTGGAGTGACAAGTGTTCATTTCCTTTAGCTAGCAATCTCAAGTTTGAGCCTTGAATATAGAATAATTGGTGTTGAAAAAGTTAAGCCCTCAATAAAATCTCAAATACTCGAATAGAATTACCTTGATAAGTAAGAGGATACCTATGGTTTTAATAGGAAAAAAAAAATCCACATATAATTTAATTTATTGATTCAAATGTGAACTCTCTCGCTTTCTCATTTTAGAGGATTCTAGAGAGGTGTAATTAATTATAAAATGAGAGAAGTAATTGATTACGAGAGTAAAATAAGTGAATTTTAACTATTAGATTTCACACAAATGATGAAGATCAAAACATAATGCCATATGACATTTTTGAATAATTATGTGATATTTAAATAACTTTAATCTTGATTATCAATGTATGATTTTACAATCAAAATTTGCTTTCAATTTTTCTTGCATAAAAATAACTTTTTCACTTGATATGCCCAATATTCTAATTTTATATTTTTAGTTGTAATTTTAAAAAAGAATAATATTCTCTCTCATTATTAAAACTAGTGGATTGATACATTTACTTATTTTATTGTAAATTTAAAAATTTATTTTCCATTTATTTATAAAGAATTAAATTGAAATGAATAACTATTTTTTTTTTGTGTCTAAATTTCTCTATTCCTAAAATTCCCATGAAATTATAAAAATTACGGAAAGTTAAGAAAAGTTGAGAGAAGTTAAGAAAAAGAGAAAGATAATAGTAAAAAATAAAATGTGATCAAAAGAAAATTAAAATAGTCCAACTCTTTTATATAGTAGTATAAATAGATATAGTAATATAGATTTGTATTAATGTTATCATTTTCCATTAAATTTAATAATTGAAATATATTGCTTTGAAGAAACTTTTGAAAGAATGGAAGTTGTCTTGTTCCAAATTCAGTGAACACTTAATAGAAGTTCACAAATGGATGAAGTTCTAAATCTTCCGTATGGCCTTAGCTACCGTGGTTATCTACTCATCTCAGTTAATTGTGGAATGAGTTTATTGTATAGGTTGTATCATATGGACATTAGGCCTATATCGTGCCCGTTTGGATTGCAGTTTGCATTTATCGAAAGGTTTTTTATAGGAAGAAAAATGACTTTGTACAATAAATTATAACATTTGGTTTAATTTTTTATTTTTTATAAGATCTTTTGAAATTTCAAAAAATCTTTTGAGAAAAGTATCTTTGAGGTTACTTTTGATTATAGAAAAAGACCTTTTGAAAAGAAATCTTACCATTACTCTCATATCAACAATCAAAAGTAATTTTACTTTATCCTATCCAAACAAAACTGATTCTCTTAAACTTACTTTTGACATATTTAAACCAAACAAAAACCATTCTTTTAAAAGTAATTACTCTAAAAAGCCTTTTTTTAAAAGACCTTTTTTCAAAAGATCTTCTTCCAAAAGTTAAATCAAACAGACCCATCCATGATGCCTGAAAATAGTGCAACAATAATTATTTTTAAAAATATTTCTAACCTAAATCAAGCAGATCATTGAGTTGTTTGGTCACAACTATGTTAATCAAGTCACCAACATTGAGGTAAATATAATTGAAAAAAAATTAAAACTCAAATAATAAACAGAAAAAAGAGAAGCAAAAAAATCTCGTTGGAGCTAGGCTGTTTACAATTCTTAAGCCAGAGGCTTGAGATAAAAACCAAGCTACAATTATCCATTTTTGGCGGGCCTTTTCTGTCTTTCAAAGTTTTTTCATTTTTCACTCCTCAAACAGTCAAACGAGCCCCAGGCAGAGACTAATAATAACACCGTTATGGTTTTCATGATCACGTGACACGCGCGTGACCATATTCCGTATTTGAATTCGGACCTGAGCGCCTTTTTCTCCAGTCCAGTTTAATCCAAACCCGACACGTCGATTTTTTCAAAATATCGAAACGAAAACGCACGCCCCTTTCGTTTCGTTCTGTTTTCCGTTCGTTCAACGTTCACGAACGCAGAGAGAAGAAGACCCCTCTCTCTCTCCCTCTCTCCATTTTCTGTTGATTCTCCCCTTCTCTTCTCTCTCACACTGTCCCTCACTTCGTTCTTCTCCCGGGGTAAGCTTGCGTTCCAAATTTCATCGCTTCAGAATTTCATCCGCTTCAAAACTCTCTCGTTTATTGATCGCGGTTATGAGTTTAACCGATTGCGTTGTTGATTGTTTGCGTTGAATTTTGGGTTTTAGGGTTTCCAAGACCGGTTGAGTTAGGCAGGGATGGAAAACTCGGATGGAAGGAACGCAGATTGCGTGCGTGTCGCCGTCAACATTCGCCCGTTGATTACGTCGGAGCTTCTTCATGGCTGCACAGATTGCATTTCTGTTGTTCCCGGCGAACCTCAGGTTCCATCTAGTTCCTCGTTTCATATAAATCCTTTGGTTGTATTAGAATTTTGGGCACGTAATTATGCATTTCCATGCCTTTCGGCATCTTGCAGTTGATATTGGATAATTTAGTTTTGAATAATTTTGCTGTGTTGCATAGTGTGGTTTGTTTGAGTTGGAGCTTTGCTGTGCATTGGAATTATTTAAAACTATGAAATTGATGCATTGCTTTTTGTTGGTGCATGCGGTAGGTGCAAATTGGGTCTCATTCGTTCACGTATGATTATGTTTATAGTAGTACGGGGCCGCCTTCATCAGCAATATACGATGATTGCGTAGCTCCGCTTGTTGATGCGCTCTTCCACGGCTATAATGCCACGGTTCTTGCTTATGGCCAGGTATAATTTTCAAATGTTGCTGGTTAATTGTGAAATTTTCAAATATTTGCACTTTTCAATGATATACTTTTGATTAAATTATTCAGTTTTATAGTTGTGATTAAGTTTTTTTTATACCATTTTGTTAGACGGGATCTGGGAAAACATACACTATGGGCACAAATTATAATGGAGAGGGAAGTAGTGGTGGAATTATACCTAAGGTATTGGAGGACATATTCAAAAGGGTTAAGGATACTAAAGACTCCACAGAGTTTTTGATCAGAGTGTCGTTTATTGAGGTAAAAGAGCATTATCATTAGTTAATGATTTTTTCTGTAATTGTCAACTGAGATAAACATTTGATCTGCTAAAAAATGCAGATATTCAAGGAAGAGGTTTTTGATTTGCTTGATCCCAATTCATCTAGAGGAGAAGTGGGATCTACCGCCAAGCCTGCTGTGCCCTCTAGAGTTCCCATACAAATCAGAGAAACAGTGAATGGAGGAATAACACTTTCTGGTGTGACTGACGCTGAAGTTAAGACAAAAGAAGAAATGGCATCTTATCTCTCAAGTGGTTCATTGTCACGTGCCACTGGGAGTACAAATATGAATAGTCAATCAAGGTAAAATGCCGTAGAAAAAGCATGCAGCATTTTTTGCTTTGTGACTAATTTTTTGGACCTTATGGTTTGATATGATATTGACTCTAATCATCCCTTATGAAATTTACATTAATGGAAAGCTTTTATAGTATGTTAACTGCTTGGTTTGCATGCATTTTCCAGTCGTTCGCATGCTATATTCACAATCACAATGGAGCAAAAGAATGGTGATGATGTCTTATGTGCCAAGCTGCATTTAGTGGATCTTGCTGGTTCCGAGCGTGCGAAACGAACTGGTGCAGATGGCATGCGTTTAAAAGAAGGTATTTCTGGTTGTTAATGTTACTGGTTTAGGAATAGTATAAATAAATACAAAAGTAATACCATAGAACTGTTAAATATAATTTTGAAATTTAAGCTAACTAATGCCTTTTTGCCAGCTGAGTTCTTATGTGAATGCAAGTTGTATAAGTTATTTAATTAATCAATTATTGTTTTTCATGATTAGGAATTCATATCAACAAGGGTTTATTGGCTCTTGGAAATGTAATAAGTGCATTGGGAGATGAAAAAAAGCGAAAAGAAGGAGGCCATGTGCCATATCGTGATAGCAAATTAACACGCTTACTGCAGGTTTGCACAATATTTGTTTAAGCAATACATTTAAAAACATAGGTTTAATTACTATGCAAGTCCCTGTAGTTTGACCCAATTTTCAATTAAGTCCCTATAGTTTAAAAATTTTCAATCAGATCTCTACATTAAATAAATTTTTGTAATCAAATCCCTGGAGCAATCAATCATTACAAAATTGATGGTTAAATTGAATAAGTTTTTACGTTTGAACTTACAAAATTTGGTTTGGACCTATTAAATTATATAAAATTTTAAAAAATTTTGTAATTTGAGGTTGCTCTAAGAACCTGATTACAATAATTTATCTAATATAGGGACCTAATTAAAAATTTTTAAACTATAGGGACCAAATTGAAAATTGAGTAAAATTATAGGGACCTTCAGAATAATTAAACCTTTAAAATACTTATGCTTAAGAGCTTCACCTAGCCCATTGTATTTGTATGGACTATGGATCTGGAGGAGTATTTGTATGGATTATGGATATGGAGGAGTATTTGTATGGATGATTATTCATATAAGTGGGATAATGAATATGTAGGATTCTCTTGGAGGAAACAGCAAAACGGTGATGATAGGTACACACTCAATGGATGATGGCAGTGTTTTGATACTTTTATATTTTCTCTTTTCACATATCATCTAACCTGTTGGGAATGTCACAGCTTGTGTTAGTCCTGCTGACACCAATGCTGAAGAGACATTGAACACTTTAAAGTATGCAAACCGTGCTCGCAACATTCAGAACAAGGCAGTTGTAAGTGTTTTGTATTAATCTTTTTATTTTGGGTGGATTCATTTTTGTTTCTTAATGTTTGATGATTTTGAATTTTCTTGTTTCAGATTAATCGTGATCCAGTTGCGGCTCAGGTGCAGACGATGCGAAATCAGATTGAGCAATTGCAAGCTGAGCTTCTATTTTATAGAGGTGATGGTGGTGGACCATTTGAAGAGCTTCAGGTATATCATTATTTTAGATAGTGTCAGAAGTTGCTTACTAGTTTACTGTTTACATGTTTCTAATGTCTTTTGATTTGTTTTTGTTTCTAATTTTCAGATTCTTAAACATAAAATATCCTTACTTGAAGCAAGCAATGCAGAGCTACAGCAGGAGCTTAAAAGGCGTCGAGTAACTTGTGAGAGTTTAACACAGCGTGCTCTTCATGCTCAGGTCTTTCTCTGATCCTTTGATATCTCATTTATAATAAATGTTGTGAGTTCCATTCAATATCTTTGTAGTGTTTTTAACGTCAAGTTTTTGAGTCTTACTCAAGGCGTTGAAAATATTTTTAGGTCGAAAGAGACCAACTGATTATGAAAATAGAAGCTATACGAAACGGTAAATCTTGGGATGAGATTGATGCAAATTCAAATCAGGTTTGAATGCATTAAGTCCTTGTTAATGTGTGGTTACAATTTTCAGAAGTAGATCTGTCTCTGAAGCATTGTCTGAACTCATTTTTAGGATTACGACTTAGTGAAATCTTATATGTCGAAGATCCAAGATCTGGAAGGGGAATTGCTACGTTTGAAGATTTCAAACATTTCGAATTCAAGCCATTTTGTTGACTGTGTTGATTCTGATGACAATGAAAGTGGTAATGAGTTTTCATCTGATGTCGATGCCAAACCTGTGGACTTACCAGGTAGCACATTGGAAAATTTCTTTCTTGCGGTGCATCTTTTTATCAAGTATTAACCTTGTGGCTGACGTTAAAAATATTATTCTTGACAAATTTGATTTGGTTGGGAAAAGTGCATCATTCAAACTTTAAAGATGACTTATTGGATTCTAGAAGATACCCCAGCAACATTCGGACTTAATACTGTAGTTTTCTTATTTGCATTTTTGCCTTGTTGATTGGCATTTCATCCTAAATATGATTTTTTTTAGCATTAATATACCTTGTTTGCAGATGAAATGGAAGATGATGAAAAGGAGCTAGAACACTCATCTCTTCAAGAAAAGTTGGATATGGAGCTCAAAGAATTGGATAAGAAACTTGAACAAAAGGAGGTAACAGCTGCCTTCTCGGGTTTTAAACTCATCAAGATGCAAAATCCCTTTTATTGTTTATTGAGTTTTGAATTGCTAATATAATATCTCTATCAAATTAAGTGAATTCAGAAGATTTATGCTTTAAAATTGCTAAGCTTGGCATATTGTATTGTATTACATATTTTGTAGGGATATAATTGATTTTGTTACATGCTTCACTTTCTAATTCTTTTTTCCCTCTGGTTGAAGGCTGAAATGAAGCTGTACAGTAACTCTGATACTTCACTTCTCAAGCATCATTATGAAAAGAAACTTCTTGAGATGGAACAAGAGAAGAAAATTTTGCAGGTAATTGCTCTGTGATATGTTTTTCTTGCATTTTAAACATTATTGTAATAACCCTAATCCTTTTGTATATTATTGGTAGAAAGAAATCGAGCAACTCAAGTGGAATCTTGCAAATATTTCATCCACCTCTGATGACGGTGCTCAAAAGTTAAAGCAGGATTATCTTCAAAAGTTGAATGCACTTGAAGTGCAGGTGATTTGATATTAGAAATGCGTTAAATCTCAATGGCCACTCAATATAAACTGATTATTTGCTCTCTAGGTCACTGAGCTGAAGAAGAAACAAGAAGCTCAGGCTCAACTCTTGAAACAAAAACAGAAGAGTGATGAGGCTGCAAAACGACTTCAGGATGAGATCCAGAGAATTAAAGCTCAAAAGGTGCAATGATGCTGTTGATGAAACTTGCATTTTCTGTTACAAGAAGAAAGCATTTTTTGGGCGTTACTCATGGTTTATTTTCTTTAGGTTCAACTTCAACATAAGATTAAGCAGGAATCTGAACAATTTAGGCTATGGAAAGCTTCACGTGAAAAAGAAGTTCTCCAGGTAAATGCATGAGGGGAGAATTTCCTTATTGTTACATTTTTTTTTTTTTAAACTCCAGTCTATATTCATATAGAGAGGGTAATCTTTTCCCAACTTCTGGTATTGTTTTTATCGTTTAATAATCTTTTCCCAACTCTCAAAGATAGCACCACAACATCTCTCACTAACACTTTCGAAAAAATAGATTAGTTATGAATAATGATAGCAATTCTTCTGATACATATTTTGATTAATTACCAGCTTAAGAAAGAGGGGAGGAGGAATGAATATGAGATGCATAAGCTGTTAGCATTGAATCAGAGGCAAAAGATGGTGAGTTGATGTTCAAATCACGTGCTGTACAAGTCTTATTCTGATGCTGTTTATCCCACTAGTTATATGTTCATTGCAGGTATTGCAAAGGAAGACAGAAGAAGCTTCCTTGGCTACCAAAAGGCTCAAAGAACTCTTGGAATCTCGAAAGGCTTCCTCCCGTGAAACTATGGGTTAGGATATTTAATGCGTCATGCTGCATTAATGCTTTTTTCCCTCTTTTGTGAGCTTACCTAATAACTGGCACTTTTTTTTAAAAAAAAAAAAAAAACACAGGTGTTGGAGGTGGGAATGGTCCTGGAATTCAGGTATATGTAACTTTATGGTGAATTTGTAATTGAACAAAAGGATTAAATTGTGTACTGAAGACTAAACATTGATGAGTGCTTGAGTTTGCTGGATACCTTTGGTACTCGGCATACTGATTGGACTATGTATCATAGTTTCTTGCATGCTAACGGGTTAATGTCTTAGTGTATTGGTATCTGCTACTTGACATATGTGTTTTTCTCTTTGAAGGCTTTGATGAAAGCAATCGAGCATGAGCTTGAAGTCATTGTCCGAGTGCATGAAGTACGTTCAGAATATGATCATCAAATGGAAGAGTACGTGCCCTTTCTAAAAACTTAGACCTTTAGATTGAGGATATCGAATGCTTGATTATATTTAGAGTTCTCTTTTTTGTACATCAGAATGTGATATCAAATACAACACCTCTCTTACATAGTTTACAAGAAATTTGTCTCACCTCGATTCATGCATACTTTGATACTCGCCTACACTCATATTAATTTCTAGTCTCCCATAGTCTGTCTATACATCTTATGTTCAAAAAATACTTTCGTTAAAATTATGAGTGTGTTTGAATTTTGAAAGCAATATGGTGATGGCTAGGACGTTTGGAAAGCCCCCTGCCTTTTATATCTGTAAGGATCTGATAATTTGTGTTATTCTCACCTTTTTTTTAAATAGAACTAAGTATGGACTAACCAATTAAAGACACTAGATATATGGATTACTTCAGCATACTATTTATTTTGTATGCAAAATTTAGTTCTTATAACTTCTCCACACCAGTTAAAATTAAAATATGAGAAAGTTTGTACAGTTCTAATTTTCTTGGCATACATGTCTCAAAGGTATCTGCCGTTCTATGTTGTTGGACTGATTTCAAACTGTGGTTATTGTTGGTCCGTAAGCATTCAATGAAAGCATACATGTGCAATTGTGGTTATTTTTCGCAATGAAATCTGAGCTAAACTCAGTAATTTGAGTTGAATACCCAATTATTCTAGGCTAGCTGGTTTGACAGCTTTATAGCGAGGATTTAAACTTTTGCCTATTAAGCATTACTTCTGTTTTTTGCTTCTCACTGATTCATTTAGTTTGCTTTTCATTTCAGGAGAGCTAAAATGGCCAGGGAGATGACCAGGTTAAAGGAAGAAGCAGAGATGATGAAGCAAAATAATACAAGGTGAGGCCTTGTAATGACCTGTTTTCCCTTAAAAAGATGGAATAATCTTTGTCGTTTTTCTTTGGCATTCTATGTTTGACAAACTCTCTTTGACTGGTTGCAATTGTAGTGATGACCCGGTGTCAATGTCTCCTGGTGCTAGAAATTCTAGGATTTTTGCCCTTGAAAACATGCTTTCTACTTCTTCTTCAACTCTTGTGTCTATGGCATCCCAGTTGTCAGAGGCAGAAGAGCAGGAACGGGTTTTCAGTGGCAAGGGACGCTGGAACCAAGTCCGGTCCATTGCTGATGCGAAGAATTTGATGAATTATTTGTTCAATGTTGCATCCTCCTCCAGGTAGTGGCTTCTCTGTATGTTATGATTTGTTCCGACGATTTAACCAATTCTTGCAAAGTCGTCAAACTTTAGTGAGAGCCAAAAATTACCCTTTGTGATAATCTGACTGACATTTTCCTCTGGTTTTATTTTATCTCAGGTGTTCATTGCGACATAAAGAACTAATCTGCAGAGAGAAGGACATGGAAATAAGAGATCTAAAAGAAAAAGTAGTAAGGCTAAGCTACTCACTTCGACAGTTGGAAATGATAAGAGCTGAACTTACCCATCAGTTGAAGTTACAGGTTAGTGTGTTAAGCTGTACGGCATCATCCAGATAAAGCTATAAATGAAGAACTTTGGAATGCAATTTAGATTTTTTCTACATATTGAAACTTATCAATCTTCCTACTTGGTCCTTCCCAAAATTTAGCTCCACTTTGTAGAATTGAGGTATTATCTGTGCTAATTTAACAGCTTGATTCACCTATTATTTTAGTATTTTCTTTTTAAAAAGGTTTTCTCCTATCATTTGAACTGTATGACAGAGTGCAACTGTGGGGGAAGCAGAATATACTAATATGAACGTTGGAGGTCACAAGTATGACTTGCGTAAGCCGGTAGGTCTCACACACTATCTCTACTACAACAACGCCTGAAAAGGATTCTATTTCATAGTTAATAACATTTTTAGCACTGCAGTTAATGAACAATTCATCATCATTTTAATTCGCTGCAACTTCTTCTAAATGTAGGAACACCACCGGTCTGCCCTTCTACTGGAGGACATGGAAATATCAGACACAGAATCAGATGACTATGATGACGTGGAGGCAACAGATGACGAGTGGGTTGAGTCGGGAAAATTAAGGGGCAGGAAAAGGAAATCCAAAAGCAGACGCTCAAGCACAGAAAATATCAGCAGTTCAGAAGATGACAAAGAGAATTCAAGAGATAGACTTGGAGGCACATCTGGGGAAACAGCATCAGATATTTGCTGCTCTTGCAGTAAAACCTCATCGTGCAAGACAACAAAATGCAAGTGCAAAGCTATGGGAAGCAGTTGCGGGAGTTCTTGTGGTTGCCTGGCAACCAAGTGTGCCAACAGAGCATCAGTCTTGAATGAGTCAAAGGAGCCAGCCCATTCGGGATTGGTTGAAACAGACAAAGAGCGCCTTCTTGCTACTCAAGGTGCAGAGTTACTTCGGGGAGCACTAGCTGATATTGACCAAGGGCCAAGAAAGGCTCTCTCTGACATAGGAAATACAGTGGTGCGTCAGTCCTCCTTTAACTTTAAAAAGTCAAGTTCTCAATACCCAAAAAAAAAAAAAAAAAAATAATGTGTCAAGTTCTCTCTTTAATTTAAAAAGTCAGGTCTTGCATGTGGCGAATTAATTTAATTTCAATCATCTCATTTTTCCATGTAATTGAGAATCGGAAAGTACTTCAAGTTGTTTTAGATTGCTGGCTTCTTGAGTTATATTTAAATTTTATGTATTTTTATAAAAAAATGCATAGTAAACCTCTTAATTATTACAGGTTTGTTATTACAAATAATTAAACTTTTTTAGAAAACTTATTACTTTATTTAATTTTAACTTTATATTATTTAAGGATTGTATGTCATGTATCAGAGATCACTATTAAATTAAGGGTATTTCTAATCGATGCAAGGAATCGAGTAAAATTTTTTTGAAGTTTTTAATTCATTGAATGCATTAAAAACTTAAAATCTCAGTTTTCAACTCTTGAGTCCTTAACTAATGCTCTAAGAGCACTAATTAGCAAGATCCTTAAATTAATTGCAAGTTTTCTTGAATTGGCTCTGTTGCATAATGTAAGTGGCTTCTTTTTCATTTTTTTCTCAAGCTTCCTGTTAAAGCATTGCTGGTTCTTTTTGCAGGCCAAATCAAATGCTCCCAGGGGTAATCAGAGAAAGAAATTGCGGAAATCTACCATAATTCTTTTTTCTGATCCGCCATCGTCCTCGCAGCCCGAGAATACTGAAGTCCTCAAGCCCAAGAAACAAAATGATGCTGTTTCCGCCACCTTCCACCATAACATCAGTGAAGCAAAGGTCCTTGCTGTGAATATACCACCGAGACTGCCCTCATCTAGACCTGACAATGCTGCATCTGCCCCCAAGGCAGAGGGCAGTTCTCTGGACCCAGATAATAGTCCTCTGAAGGTAAGGGCTGCGCGAAAGGCAGCATCAGCATCATCCAATGGTGGCGTGCCATTGTGGGACAGGAATGCTGCCAAGTTAGAGGAACCTGTCAACAAGAAGGAGCTCGATGTTGTTCCATCTAGAAGCCCGCTACGACCTAAAAGAATACCGGAGGAGAAAGAGAACAACAGACGCTAATTGTATGTATATCCATTTCTTACCCTTTTTTCCGAGATGTTTATACCCCAAAGGCCAAAGCTCACAGTGTAAGTCAGAATGCCTTGCCATCTTTCTAATGATGCGGTGGGTCTACGGAAGAAAGAAGAATCCAGCGTATAGATTTTGGTTTGTCTGCAGCAGACAAATAGTTTTGCTTGGGTTGGCTTGGCTTGATTTTGGTTTGGGTTGATATGTTTTGTTCTTGGGCCTTGTTTTATTTAAGAGGTCTGTGAAGAGTTCAGATGAAAGCCAGAAGGCCCAGTGCCACGGCTTTAAGTCTTCTAGGAGATCTTCAAATCACCGGAGGACATCATTGATTGGAATCAGATGAAAATATGTTTTGTCAAACTCAGCATATGAACTCATTACGTCAGTGGGAAAAATCTTTTCTGACAGACTGCCACATTATTATTTTATTATTACTATTTGTAAATAAAGAAGCGAATATGCTGTCGTTTCCTTCCACTTTATGTAAGATAGTGTGTTTTGTCGTTGTCTATGAGGAACATCTTTGAAAAATTCTCGTCGTGTCAAAGAAATATCATTAATACCTGAAGCTCTCTACCGATTACGTGCTCCTTTGATTTTTCGTTTGTAATTTTTAGAAGGTTTTTAAGGGAAAGAAAAGTAATTTTATATAATAAATAGTAGTATTTAATTTAATTTCTTTTAAAAGATTTTTTTTTAGAAGATTTTTTAAAAAAAATATCTTTAAGGTTATTTTTTATTTAAAAAAAAATTTTAAAAAAGAATCTTACTATTACTCTCACATTAATAATAAAAAGTAATTTTATTTTATTCTATCTAAATAAAACTTATTTTTCTAAAAAGTTTTTTGACATATTTAAATCAAATAAAAATTATTCTTTTAAAAATATTTCTTTTAAAAGATCTTCTTTCAAAAATTTTTTCTCAAAAATTAAACCAAACAGACCTTACGTGGGATAAAATGAGACATATTACTTGATTAAAATTAAAAATGGAAGATGTAATACATAAAACATCATTAAAAATTATAATTGATTTATATTAGTGACTTGCGTCTTTATAAGTTTATATGCTAAAATTATGTATTTTTTACATTTAAAATTTATGAAGTTATTTATTGTTAATCTAATTTTGATTTATTCTTCATAAAATTTGAATATATATTTTTTTGTTAAAATGGGGCAAATGAAATATTTAACAAACTGTCAAAGTTATTCTTCACTATTCAATCTCAATAACTAGAACTAGAATGTCTTCATTTTAGGCAGCATATTTTTGCATGTTTACAATTGGGTTTTTAGTTAATAGATATATAGGGGCCTAAGCTCAAAGATAATTAAAAATGAATAATCCCAGGTAAGCTATGCCTTGAAGAATTCGTAAGAAATTCTAGAGAGGTAAAAGCAGGCAAACTATCAAAAACATGATAGGCCGATGGGCAATCTAGCTTATTAGCATATCTATTTGCTTCATATATATATATATATATATATATATATATATATATATATATATATATATATATATATGGCAAAAGCGTCAAAAGTATTTTGTTTTTGAAATACTTTTTATTGGCACAACCTTGTAATTATAACTAGACAATATCACTATATTATATTTTCCTCTTCTATTATTTATTAATTATTTTATTGTGTTAGATTTAATTTATAAATGGAAGTAAGCTTTTGGTTGAAGATTCTTTCTTTTCTTTTTTTTCCCTTCGTGTTGTATCCGTTAGAAATTGTTTGTAATAATTGCAAGAAATAGTTTAAGCATGCACTAAAACAAATTGCAAATTTGGTCTCTTTTTTATTAAACGAGATACGACAGTATATGAATTACAAAGAACAAAAATTAATGTAAAAATTAAAACTTAATTAATAGTTTAATATTATGATTTAAAGAATTATTATACTAAAACAAGACATTTGTTTTTACAGAAATAAATAAAAAGAATATACCGCGAGCAAACAAAGCAAATACAAATACTAGTCGTAGAAAATTTGAATCGGCCAGGTTTCCCTCCACAGGCATCAATTACGTTGGCCCATCGTTGCTTACGTGGGACCGCACCATTGGTTGTTTGCTACGCCCTGTTAACGCAGTAATGTTATATAGCCGCGGTAAACCCGAGCACCATTTCGATCACATACAACTTTTCTGGTTCGATTTTTCTCTGCAAATTGCTTCGATTTTCAAAATTGTTCCTCTCTTCGCCGAGGATCATGAAGAAGACGAATCGCCGATCAAAGCAATCGAGCCCAATCGTCATCCACGATGCCTCAGCTTCCGCTGAAAAGGAAAAGCAAATGTACGAGGAGAGGATTCGCAAGCTCGAACGAGAAAATAAAGCGTATCAGGTTGGTGTTTTTTGAGTTTTCTGATCGGTGCGATTCCGTTGCTTGTTTCTGATCTGGATGAGGCCTGTTTGGTTACCTAGAAAATATGGAAAAGAAAATTGCTAGTTACTGGATCTAATATTTCAGAAATTTTTTTATAGTGCTGGAACGATGTTTACTGAGAATTTGATTGAGCTTAATACTGGTGTTTGCTTTGAAAATGTGTTTGAAAGAGGCCAGGTTTCATGGATTTTGAATTTTGAAATGGAAGTATTAAAAGAGGGATTAGTGAAGAACCAAAATCGTAGGATAGGATTTTTTTTTTTTCCTTAATTCGTTACCGTGTAATTTGGCAGGTGGAGATTACAGAACTAAAGCAGCAGCAGGGAAATGATTCGTCTGCTTCTAACAATGGAGTTGAGAAGCTTAAGAAGGATTATCTTCAGAAGCTGAACCTACTTGAAGAGCAGGTGTAACATTGATCTTGCACTATAATAATGAAAATGTTTTTGTCGGTGGGGATTTATTTCAGTACCATGGTGTTGCAGGTTAGAGAATTGAAGAAAAAACTAGATTCTCAATCCCAATTTTCAACCCAAAGAAAAAGAGTCGATGAATCCACTAGGCAGCTGCAATTTGAGATTCAGAGTTTAAAGGCTCAGAAGGTGACCTTAGTCTTTATCCATCCCTCTTTTGCTTTGACTTTTGGGATTGACCTTGGTCATGTGTTTATATATAGGTTCAACTGCGATGTAAGGTGAAGTTAGAGTCCGTGCAATTTAGATTATGCAAGGCCTTATTAGAAAAAGAAGTTCTACAGGTATCTACCTATGTAGTATATTCTCTTACCTAGATTTGGATGATTGATGATTTCATTGATAAAAAAATGTTTTCTAAGAGGAAGATTACATATTTGGTGAACAATTGTATCTAGCGTTCTCTTCTGGTTAGTATATATATCTTATGGAATATTTGTTCCTGCATCATCAGCTTAAGAAAGAGCGGAGGAGGAATGATATCAAGACCCACAGTTTGCTGGCTTCAAATGAGAGGCTTAAAATGGTTGGTTCATTATATCTTCCTCAAGGCTTTTGATGTCCTTTTCTCTCTCTTTGTTGTGGCTCTTATTTTTCTTACAGCTGCCATTTTTCTCTCAATTTCCTTATATCAGGTGTTGCAGCGGAAGACAGAAGAAGCTTTTAGTGCTACCAAACGTCTAAGAGAGATGATAGAAGCTCGAAAAGTTATATCAAATAGATCAGATGGTTAGAAGACCTGAATATTGGCCTTCTTTAAATCTTTATCTATTTGATTTATTTTGGCCCCGCTACATTTATTTCTTTTTTTCCCCCCTTCTTTTGCTCGTTCTTATGCAGGTGCTAGAAGTAGAAATAGTCAAGTAATTCAGGCAAGTTCAAATCAATTGAAATCGTTAACTTTCTTGTAGATTGAACATTTAATTATTTGGTGCCGTTATTTCAATTTGAGAGGTGCTTTATCAGTTTTCCTGACACTTGCTCGCTGTACCTTTCTGGGATATCTATACTTGACTATATGGTTCATAAGTTGTTTTAAACAATTACATTTTTTCACCTCCTGCTAGTTGTTTACGTTCTGCTTTGACTGAATCTTGTTCACAAATCCTTTACTAGGATGTCTAATTTTGAGGTTGGTGACCTGTGTTGGTGATAGTATCCAATAATAATATTTTGGATATTCCGGGCATCCTCTTGCTTCTTCCCTTCTTTTTTGTAGTATAGAATTTCATGGTCTAAATTTGCTGTGTCTTAGCTCTATAGAAGAATGTTTTTTTTTGTCCTTTGAAAACTTGCTTAATGAAATAGAAAGTGGTTTCTGATTTGTAGCAGTGTCCTGATTTTTATGTTGGCCTAACTTATTAAAGCATCACTTAAAAATTTCTGGTGCAGGATGCTGAGCATGAACTTGAAGTCACAACTCAGTTACACAAGTTATGCTCTCAATACGAATCCCAAATGGAAAAGTAAGTCTTATGGCACTCCTCTTATCTTCTACTTGGCTTCTGCTTATGGCCTTTCTTGATAGGTCTGCGAAGGGTTCAATTTTGTCATCCATTTTATGTTCTTCATTAAGTTCCCTCCCTTGGAATATATTCCTGGATTTAGTATCTGAATTTGATAACTGAACTATATTTGAAGTTTGAAAGTTAACGCTTTAGGAGTATGCTGTGAGATAGTGTGTATTTTGGTGTCCTCATTTTATAATCAAATAACTAACTGGTAATTAAAGGGACCCTGTAATAATTAATAAATGATAACTTTCGGGCAAGAATATTTTCGTTATCGTGTTTTTGTGAAATGCATATTAATTTAAGGGCCCCTATTCTAACATTTCCAAATGGTCAGAATGGCTGAAGAAATTGCAAAGCTGAAAGAAGAAATCGAGATGCAGAGGCAGGAAAAATTAAGGTGAAAACTGTTACTCGTTTTAGCTTCTGCAATGTTGAATTATATTAGTTTGCAGTACCATATAAGACCACTACTTACTGTAATATCGTGTTTCAACTCTCTTCTTTTTTACTTCAAGGTCTCAATTACAGGAGGAAGAGTCTGACAGCTTGGAGAAGGATTTTGATATCCAAGATTTTAAGGAACAAATAAACGGTCTTGGTTGTCTACTTAGAGAATTACAACTGCAGAAGGAGAAGCTTGGTTCCAAGGATAAGAAGGTTTGGGCCATTGACATGAAATTAGAACTGTCTTAGGAGTACACATGGTTTAAAGTCAAAACAAGTAATTTAGTATGGAGAAATATGATTTTTGTTTTTTAAAATTTTATTCAAAACCACCGTGCTAATTTCTTAGACAATGACATCTAATCAGCAGGTTCTGGGTCAGCCTCTTTTCTCTGATGATAGCAATCGGAAGCTACTGATAAAATTGGATACTCCTGAAACGAACAGTTCAAGTGAAAATAATGTTAAGAGGGAGAGAACAGCTGAAGGGCTTTGCTGCTCATGCAGTAAGAAGTCCTTGTGCAAGACTACCAAATGCAGATGCCGATCCACTGGTGGGAGCTGCGGGTCATCATGCGGCTGTACACGTTTTAAGTGTACAAATAGGGAACTAAACCAATTGGAAGGAAATGAACCACCAAAATCAGAAAGTAAGGAATGCAATACGAGCACTTCAACTGTCGATGAGGATGGAACCATGATAGCTTCTGAATGTGCTAAACTACTGCAGAGTGCACTTGCTCAGAAACCTGCTAGTTGTAGAGACAACCCAGTGCCAATAAAGAAGCCATTATGTGACATTCAGAACTCACTGGTACTCGCCATCTCAGTCAACAGAACCCTTCATTGCATTTGGCACCTATTTTAATTACCTGGATAATATTTTTCCATTTTATAACCCCAGCATGTGCTACTTAGTAGATTTGGTAAAGGCTATACAGTTTTCCTACCTGCTAACTAATCAACCTAACAATTGCATTGCAGGGAAATTTGGACGGTCAAAAAGCAGGCAAGAAAAAGAGAGTGCGGAAGCCCGTCATTCACCTGGTTACCAACGATCCAATGTCCTCGTCGCCAGAAAATAACAGCAGCACCGAACATAGTAATTCTGGTCAGCCAAACGAATTGACGACAGCCATTAGTGATGCAGCTGGTTTTCGTCATCCAAGAAATCCACCACGACAAGCGAAATCCTTGGTCGCGAAAGAGAACTACCTCAATTAACTCGTCATCTTCAGATGTGATTCCTCTTTTCAGGGTATAAGCAAGAGCTGCAAGCATTCCCTGGTTGTCCCTCAAAATTCATGCCAATGCTGAATTGTGAGTGTAGCTATGTTGTCAATACCAGGATTTGCTTTCTACAAACCTTACCTTTTGATATCGGTGTGGGAAGTCCCTAGTTTTGATTGATTTAGCAATCGTTGCTTGTTTAGTTTTGACTTGTATTCACATACTCCAGCGAAAAAAATCTTCATATTTTTATATAATTCTTTTGAAAACCTTTCAAGTGTTTCATCAAAAAAAAAAAAAAAAAAACCTATTAAGTTATATTTTAATTTTAATTAATTTTACTGAATAGTTCAATTTAAATGCATGCCAACTACTAAGGGTTTAGCACAGTAATAAAATAGAAGTTGGACTTATAAAAGAAATATTTAGTTTTAAACTTTTTTTTTTAAAATATAATTATTTAAGAAGTCTCTCAGTTACAGAATACTTGATTGAGCTTATAATATTTATATAATATTCTGGTCTAAGAAAAAAATATATATTAAAATTTACATTTGTTTACAACCGTACTTTAAGGCAAATTCAAGAATGCCTGGTCATAGAGCAAGGCAAACAATACTTCACATGTCATGTTACTTCTCCCATTTAAAATGACTGCAACGACGATCAAACCAAATTCGTAAGCATACATATTAACCTATGATATGTATGAAATTAACATATAGTTTTAACACTGTTAATTAAACAATTAATTTTGATACACCGTAGAAATATTTTACATAGAGTTGCTGGTGAATGGGGGATAGAATGTGTAATGCATGTTGTTTTTGTTGTTGTTGATGATGATGTTGGATCTGCTTTTGCACCTCTTCTGGACTCCATGATGTTGAGCTTTGCATCAATTTTATCTAATTAGTTGTGCATATAAGCAATAGTAGCTGCAAGCTTGCTATAGATATAGTTATGTGTTCATGGTGAGTTCGAAATGAAAATATCAAATTGATATGAAAATAGTGGATAATTTCTTTTTTTCAAGGAAAAGAGTCATCCTAAAATAAAAGAAAGAAAAATTAAAAGCTAAATATTTTTCTCTTATTAATTTCTCTTAAAAAAATTACATTTATAATAGTGTTAACTGTCAAACACTCTAGAACTTTCCCTTCATGACAAACTATTGCCAGCTCTTATTTTCACATGCTCATTGCTAGAATGTTTCTATTTAGTTATTCCCTTATGTCAGACTCAATTATCTATTATCATATTAATAAACTTTTAATCCAATCACAAAAATTGCATATATAATAATATCTAATTAAATAATAATATAAATAAATTTTTACACAATGTATCAAAATTATTTTTTTTTAAAAAAAACTTTACACAATTATTTAATAATATAATAGTAACTCTCAAAGGTAAAATGTTAAATATATCATTAACTGTATTAAAATATTTTATACTATTATGAAAATCGTAAAATTAAATTAAAAAATATGTACCTTTTTTAATATAACTCAGTTGTTTACATGTTAAAAATTAACTTACATCTTAAACTAATAAATTCCCACCTATCACTTTCTATCAAACCTTTTTCGTTCCGAAAATTTTAGGGTTTGTTTAGTTTTAAATTTTTTTTTTTGTTACTTTTAATATTAATTACAAAAATATGACAGTAATTTCTTTCTGTTTTCTTTCCAAAATACTATATAAAAAACAAAATAAAAATAATGTGACATTTTGACATTTATTATTAAAAATATTATCAAATTGATATCTAAATATATAATATAAGATTAAACTAAAATCTATTTTAAATATTGAGGTATTAAATTAACATTCAAAATTATTGAAAAAAGCAATCTTGATATTGTGTTTTTCTTTGGAAACCTAATTTTTCATATACATATTAGGTTTCTAAATACAATCTAGAAATGAAGTGTTAATTTAAAATAGGGGGAATACTAAGCGTTTTTTAACAAAAATAAGCTGATTATGATAATGCCGATCATATAGTTTCTGCTAAACCATATATAATTTAACGTTCTTCCGAATCAATGCATAATAAATCTTCCAACCTGAGGCTAAAGGCGAGTTTATTTCATTCATGCTACATAAATTCATACTGCACGCTGAACTTACTGTCCAACAGACAATGTAGGATGCAAGAAGCACATAACTTCCACAAAAGTCATCTTCAATTCTGAAAATACCTTTTCAGCATTGATTTCTATTTCACGAAATATGGTTACACACTTCATCCTCGTATTAGCGAACTTGCATCTCTTCCAATGGAATGTTGGCATAGTTGATTCCACAATAACATGTTGCATGATCTTTGGTAAGCAGGACTATTCCGAGTCTTAAGAAATGGCTTCGCACACATGATGAGAATTCAATGACAATTAGGGCTATCTTTATTTGATTTGAAGTCTTTTTATCCAATAATCAAGTTGGCTGGCAACGCAAGCTGACCCAGTGGAACCATAAGAGCTAAACTTCTTGATCGCATTTTCTACTCCAAGATATTCATAAACATCCTCGTCAAAGACTGGATCAATACTTCTCAGCTCATCGAGACTCAAGTCCAGCAGTTGGCAGTTCTTCGACGTACATAAGGCAACAGATCTTCCAACCATATCATGTGACGTCCTGAATGGCACTCCCTGAATGTGAATGAAACAGGGTAAGAATCAAAGGCAAAATTTGCAGAACCAAGAAAGGAGAAAAAGGAACAGATAATTCAGAAACTAAAAAATTTTAAATAATATAAAAAGAAACATCTGATATAGAAGGAAGATAATAAGTTAATAAGCAGCAATGGATATTACGACCAGAAAAGTTATACAAGGCTTTTATGTCATGACAGTTTACTACAACTTACAAACTGTTAAAAATGCAGCATGCCTATATTTGCTCACACGTCTCAATGACTCAATGCCTTTCAAACTAAGACATCTACATGTTTCCTACAAAAAAGGAAAGGAGGACCAAATTGTGCAATGCCAAAAACCTTACAGCATCCAATAGAGAAAGACAAAGGAACCTATGATAGAACCCTGATTAGATAGAGATAGGCACCTCAATGTGCGCATGCATCGATATTTTTTTTTTCTTTTTATTTTTATTTATTTATTTATTTATTTTTGTCATTTTTTTTGGGGGGGAAGGGGGGAGGGGGTTTATAAATTTATGACTAAAATGAGCAGTATTCGACATCTGATCCTGAAAATTGGCCAGATTAGTAACAGATATAATAAACATAGTAAACATTTATTTGCTTCATTCAACAGGTTCTTGAGAGCTGGGAGAAGGGAAGGTGTTTAATTTTGTTTTCTGTTGAAATAGAAAGAGGTTGACTGCATGAAGACAGCTGGTACTGGATGATAGGGATTTGGCAATGGGTTCACATCTGAACTTGTCCGGCATTTATTTAGATCGTATATACATTTGGTCAAACCTGGTCAGACTCGGTATGAATCAGCCGATCTTGAGAGCGAACCAGATGCACTGAATCGGTTTTGAGGCAAGGAATTTTCTGAACTCAAAAATTCTAGCTGATGGGATTCAAACCCTGTCCATGAAGGATGGGGGTGCACTCCACTACCACCAAACCATGCAGTAGTTGTGTTATGATGTGTCAATAATAATATATATTATATATTTATATTATATTTTTATATATTTATTTAATTAAATCCGGTTCAACTAGTAACCCACTGGTTGAACCAGTGACCTAGTGACCCGGTGCCTTGGCTGAGTCAATCACCAATCCAAGTTTAATAACTATGCCTATCAGTAACTTAGCTTACCTTGTTAACAAGATAATCAGCAAGTGTTGTTGCATCAAGATGACCAGCAGGTAAAGCCTTTTGTATTCTTTCCTGATTGAAAGTAATGTTCAAAGCAAACTCCGCCGATATCTCAAGCATCCCCAAAATAGTTTTGACGCTGTCAAATACTGGTTCTTTGTCTTCCTACTTCCAGAAAGGAACTTATTTTAATTGATCTCAAAGACAAAATAGCAAACAAACAAAACAGATGAATGCAGGAATTACACATGCCAAGCAAATAAACATGCAGAGTAAGAAAAGTTACACTTTCTTCCTTTTATTCTTTAGCTACCTGCAAATCACGATTGTATGCATGAGGAAGTCCTTTGCACAATGTGAGCAGAGTAACCAAGTCTCCTATTACTCTAGCAGACTTTCCACGAACAAGTTCCATTGGATCTGGATTCTTTTTCTGAGGCATTATACTACTCCCTGTAGAGACAGAGTCACTTGGAGTGATA
The DNA here is from genome assembly GCA_031439585.1 of Pterocarpus macrocarpus. Taxonomy (NCBI): domain Eukaryota; kingdom Viridiplantae; phylum Streptophyta; class Magnoliopsida; order Fabales; family Fabaceae; genus Pterocarpus; species Pterocarpus macrocarpus. The sequence goes on from CM062519.1 coordinate 12,854,647, forward strand.
AATCCAAATTCCTCTGAAGCCCACAATACCCATTCTTCACCAAGCCGAGAAAGATGCACTGCCGTGATGGCATTAGCAGAAAGGAACTCCAGCACAAAATCTCGGTCAGAAACTGCATCTATACTATTTAAGATAACAACATTTAATCAGTTAGCCAGGAAAAAGAGATGCATATGAAGATTCAACACCAGTCACACGCCAGGCATAATTACATAGATTAGATACCTATTCCTCAGGGGAGCTGTAAATCCTAAGGCATCTGAAGTCATGAACCGATCAATGGGGAGCCCTGTGCCAGCCAATGCACAAGCCCCTAAGGGGCAGAAATTCATCCTAGCTCTACAATCCACCAAACGACCAACATCACGCTCAATCTGCAAGATTGCATAAGGTCTACAGTCAACAAAACACACCAGCTTAAAATTAATTCCCTAAAATCTTTACTGCTTAATTTGTAGACGAACAAAACCAAAATAGAAAGTCAGGACCTTTTGATAATAGTATTTACTGTAAATGCATTTTCAAGTAAAACTAATCCAATAGATGACACGGTTATTTGGCATACAACAACTTCAACTCCTATTATTTACATACTTTCAAGTTTCAAGTGGCAAAAGACACATAAACTTGATCAACCAATTAAGTAATAAGCCCGTGCAAAAGTTGCTAAAATTGTTTTTTTTTTTTTCAGCACACCTCCTCAACATATGCCAGCAGAAGATGCTGCAGCAAAACGGGCTGCGCGCGCTGTAAATGCGTGTAACCAGGAACAATGAGGCCTTCATTCTTCAAAGCCAAGGTAACCAGCGAGACCTGAAGGCGCTTCATGCTCTCGACGATCCTATCAATGGCATCGCGACACCACAGCCTGAAGTCAGTCATGACCTGATCGTTCCTGCTCCGAGCAGTGTGCAGCTTCTTCGCAGGCTCACCGATCATGTCGGTCAGCGCCGCCTCGATGTTCATGTGCACGTCCTCTCTGTCCGTCCTCCAATTAAACTCGCCACTTTCAATGCGCCCCTCAATTTCATCAAGACCTTCGAGAATCACATCCCTATCACTCACGCTAATCAAACCCTAACACACACAAAACAAGAGCACTTATCATAAAAAGCATTCAAAAATAAAAACCAATAAATAAATAAAAAATAACAATAAAAAACGCATTTAATAAAGGAGGTACCTGTTGAGCGAGCATGGAAGCGTGAGCTCTGCTTCCCATAATGTCGTGCTTGTAGAGCTGCTTGTCGAAGGAGATCGATTCGGTGAACCTCTCGACGGCGTCGGTGACGCTCTCTTCGAAGCGTCCACCCCACAGCTTGGCCTCTTTGGTGGTCTGAGATGCGCGAAGAGGTTCCATTCCTCTGGGCTGCTTCGGCTTCGGCGCGTGAGGGAATGCGCGTGACGGTTGTTGAGTTGTGAAGAAGGAGAGGGAGGAGAGGGAGAATAAGAGGGTGGAGGATGAAGAGAACAAGGCTATGGACTGCATCGGCGGTTTCAGGGTTTTGGTAAACCGTTCGTTCGAGTTTGGGAAAGGGGTTTTGCGTTGTAACGACACAGGGGAGAGTTGGGACGTGCCGTGCCTGGGCGTGCGTGCGTCAAGGCGTTCGGGTCTTTTTACCTTGTATGGGTAACTGGTTATGACGGAACGACCCAATATGGAGTGTTAGGCTTTTTTCTTATTCGGCTCGAGACCCAACCGTCCTTCTATCATTTTTGGCATTTTTTTTTTAGATTTAATTTTGATGTATTAATAATATAAAAGAATTTTATATTATTATCAAATTATATTTATTATATTAATAAAAATATTTGATTTAATTATTTATTATTTTAAAAATTTTATAAATATAATTATCTATTTAGATGATAATATAAAATATTTTTATACTGATATTATGTAATAATTAAATTCTTTTTTTTTTAAGAAAACAACAAATTAGAACTGACCGAAAAGTATGACAAAAGGAAAAACTGATCCCAAAAAATAACAAATTACAAAAATGTATGTCGCTACGTGTGTGTGTATGTTTTCTCCCTCTTGTGGTGCTTCTTTTCTCCCAGAACTTTATTGAAATTCGTCCTTTTTTTTTCAAAAAAAAAAAAAAGAGTACTATCAAACAAATGAAATATCAAAAACTAGCCTTCTGTACCTTTTCCTTTGCATTTTTTCCCTGAATGGACACGTGAAAATTAGTAATGCTAAGCCTTTATGATATCGTTTAACTGATTGCACCTAATGGATAAAGTTCAATCGTTGTTGTTGTTGTTGGGGACGTAAAGGTTAGCTGGGTCTTTGGGCAACGTTCTTTCTCTGTTTCTACCTACCAAGGAATGCAGCATCTAGTAATTAGGTTGTGTTGATTTTGCCAGGCTGTGATCCCAAGTCCCAAATAACAAAATCCCAAGTTGCACACATTCCACATCAATGCAAATTGTTCGGGTTTGGCCCACGAAGATTATATACAGCCTTCAGATGTATGAAGAGAAGATACGTAAATAATCGAGGAATACCTTTATGGTTTGGAAGTACTATATAATTGTATTTTTAGATTAATTATATAAATATATTTTATATAAAATTTATTATTAATATATAATTTTATAAAAATATATTTATATAATTGATCAAGAGTATAACCATATAGTGCTCCGGATGAATTTCTCATAAATAATCAGTGTGAGGCATTTTATAATGAATAGTGTGAAAAACTGATAAACGTTACGCCAAAACAACAATTAACATTCGTCTCTTAGTTGGAATTTTTTGGACCGTCTATTTTGGTTTGGACAGATGTCTGGTTGATGCCATTCGGATGTGGACGAGGAGTTGTTAAATCAGCCGCAAGCGCTTTTTTTTTGGATATACAGCCGCAATCATTTTATTAGTGGAGTGGATGGGCATGCCTTTGCTAGTTTGGATTTGGCCGAATCTGCAGTTGATTAGCTACAGTGCACAAAGCAAGTGAATGGTTTTTGAACATAACATGATGGGAGTTGGGAAAGGGAAGAATTAGAATAATGGTATTTTGATGTTGAAAGTGAACACCCCGGAAGAAATATGAACCTTGAGTAGTGTTTAGACACTCATCATATAATATAAATATTAAATATTTATTTAAAATTAAATTATTAATTTAAAATTATTTATAAATTTAATAATAAAAAATAATAAAATAAAATTTAATATATTAATATATAATATTAAAATATTATAATCTAAATTAATATTATATAATCTGTTATTAATATTTAATTTAGAATTCGGAATTTGGTATCTGTATATTTTTGTTAATCCAACTAGAAATTCGGACATGATATCTTTACATTGATATTTATTAGTGTAAGGCCAAATTTTTAATTTGAAACTCGATATTCATGAAACTTAAAATTTAAAACTCATTATCAATTAAATAATTAAAATAAAATAATTACCTATAATAAATAAAAAGAAGATAAATATTTAATATTCATATTTAAATATGAGCATTTTATAATTTACCTCAAGTTTGGCCCCATCTATTATTAAACCACAGGAATAATGGTATTTTGTGTTTCTTTTTTAATATCCTGTTTTAATGTTAAAATAACGTAGCTCAAAAAATTAAACGAAAAAAAAAAATAAATTAAATGAGTATGACAAATCAAGTGAAAAATAAGGTTTTGAGAAACATATCCAAGTGATTTGATTGAATTAGGCTTTTTAAATAATTTAAAAATAATATTTAATTTTAATATATTATTAATATAAAATAATTCTACATAATTATTTAACTATATATTGATAAATAAGTTTAAAATATTTTACTCTTATAATAATTATCTTAAAATTACATATATAATATTTTTTATTAATTAACTGTGTAGAATATTTAACATTAAAATATGAATTTTATCCAACTTTGATTAATCTAATTTCAGCCAAAACAATGCATTATGTGATTTTATTTTGAAATAATTAAAAAGTAATATTGAAGTTTTTGAACTCACGATTTTTTTGAGAGATTTATTTACTACCTCAACTAAGATTTTATGCCTCATTAATCACTACCATTGAAATATCAAAAACACACACACATTAATTAAAAACCGAAGCTCACATCACGTAAATTAAAAAAAATTTGAAATATTAAAAAAATGTTCAAAGAATCCAAAACCGAAGCTAATTATTTGCATTTAGTTACGTTAGAGAAAAGAACAAAACCGAGGTCGAAAACCACAAACCTCCAATTCCCGTTAACCGGGTAATGTAAAATGTGGAAGTTCTTTGAACGACACATCCACGCATATGCCCGTGACACGCCTCCTTTTGAGCTTTGAGAGATTCGCATACACGTTTAACTAGTTAAGAATCTTTTACACCATCTTCTTTAATACGAGTCGCATCTGATATTATTTACTTGATTACAAGTTTAATTAAAACTATGAACATGTTGTCTATCAAAAATTATCATGAGTTGACCACCACACAATCTATAGTTAAATCTTAGGTACATTAGAATTACTCCTATACCAAAAAAAACTCATATTATTAATATCGTGCAAATTCAGTGGAGTTATGCAAATGTTACGCACTCTTTACTGGGTAACGAGCTCAGCAGCATATCTGACTCTGATGTCTGACCTCGAGGCAGCTTCAAGCTTCAGCTTTCCCATGAGCACTGTTCCATCACTGTCCTCAACCCTGAACATTAACGCCAATGATCGTTTCATCAAAGTGTCATTTTCATTTTTCTTTGATTTGTTCACCAAGTGTAATCGACCATACACGATAATAAACTTTTATAATGTAATTCCCGTTGATTTTTTAGTTGAAGGTAGATTTTTTTATTATTATAATTTGTATTCACTTGAATTTTGTAATATTTCTTATTGAGTTTAGATCTCTATATTATTAAAGTTGTGATTTTTAATACTAATATGTTAAGAAATTCCATGATAAAATGTAAAAATTAAGTAAAAATAAAAATAATAAAAAATATCAATTTATATAAATAATAATTTATTATAATAAAAAATTTATTATAATTTATTATTTTTTATTTTTATTAAACATATTAATTAAATTCGGCAAAAAATTTTATAAAGTCTAAAATCAATTGATGAAAATTATATACACTAAATTTTGTTTGAAAATTGTCGCATGTAGCTAGAATTTTTTGTCAGTAGCTGCTCTGTTAAAAGTTTAAACTGTGACGTCACATCCAAAAAAACAAGTTTAAACTGTGACGTGACTGGAAGAGTGGAGACCAATCAAAGGGTTATTCACACGCCACGTGTCCTTCGGGTTTATCCGATGGTATCTAGAAGCCCAATTGCAAATTACAAATTGAACATTTGATACTCGCGCTCTTCCTCTCTTCCCTGAAGCTGAAACCCATATTAAGCACACGAAGACTCGTCCCGTGAGATCGAAGCTAGGGTTTCGATTGGACTCTTGTTACAGAAACCTTGTAAATAGAATTAGAAACTTTTCGGGTCTTAAAAGGTAGCAGCAATCATCTATTACTACTAGTTGCCCTTTTCCTTAAACAACAGCCTTGAATCTTCAATTCTTCATCCAAAATTCCATTTTTCAAAACAAGGCAGGAATACTGGCTTTGTCGTTTCACCTTTTCAGTTCCTTTTACTGCAAGTCGTTGTTTCTGTCCACGAAACGTCAATTTTTTTTCTAAAAATTAAAAAACAAAACTATGCACTTTGATTTTATTGATAAATTGAATCAAACTGTAGGGATAGGATTGGATTAGATTATCTTGATGGTTCCCACGACGGCGATTTGTTTATTAATAATATTGTTATTAGTCGGTATCAATATTAATATTACTGTTGTTATGTGTAATTTATAAGTATCAGCTAGCTATTTTCAAAGTTTGCTGTTTCCAATTTGTTTCTGCTCTGGATCTATCATTGCGTTGATTATGTACCAAGTTGCGTTTCGTTCCTCTTGATTCCGGTTCCTGTGAAAAATGGGTGTCTATGTTCAATGTATATACAAAATTACAAAATATTAGGAGAGGTGTTTATTTTTCAGAGTTGTGCGTTGGCTATGAGCTGTAAAATCAATCAATGTTGTGGTGGCAGAAAAGACCCTGAAGAACAAATCTTTAAAATTAACTCATATTAGCTTTACTGCTTGAAAGTTGTAATACAAATCACACTAAATATTTTTGGGTAATTATAGACACACAAACAATTTTGCACAAATGAAATAATTTACATTTATATATATTTTCTCTCTCTCTATCTCTCTCTCTATATCGTCTTCATCAACAGCTGTTTTCCCTTTTCTGCGTGGTCTGTACATCTCTGTGTATGTAGCAAATATTTTCTGATTTCATTGCTAAAAGAACTCTTTATTTATTTATCTTCCAATAATTGCTCCAGAACATGTTTGAAATGTTAATTCTTTTCATTTGCTTTTTCTCCCCCTACAACTATTTGTTTAATGTTTAAAAACCTCTTGTGTTTGCTTCAGGGGTTTCATTAAAATGCGACATCTTATTTTTTAGCAGTCAGCATCACACTTCCTTTGATTTAGATGGTTAGTGCTTTTAATTTTTTGTTGATTTGCAGCTGCTAATCGATTTCTTTTTAATAGGTTTACCTAATGATAGAGTACTGATGGTTCAAGAAGAGCCTATGCAGAGATTTTTGCTGTGAAAATTTGACTCCACGTGAGTAAATGGATGTGGCTTTTACACATCTCACGTGGTGGTTCTGCAGCAGAAAAAATAAAAAGCCCGGAATCTCAAATGGATCTTCCATGAATTCTTCAGCTGATTCTAGTATGTGGGAATCAGATGTTGATGTTTTGAGATTTCCTTCAGTAAAGCAGGCAAATGTGCCTTCCTCTTCAAGAGGGGTGAAGCCCAAATGGCACAGTAGGGAAGAACAAAAAATAGATAGGGAATATGATGTTGTTCTTGTTCCGTCTGATAGCGGATGTGTTTCTGATTCTGAATCTGATGATTCTGATTGGTCTATTGGCTGGTTGGAGCCTCATGGAGCTGGATTCTCAAATGATGATGATGAAAGCAACGAATCAGACAACAGTTTTGCTGTGCTTGTTCCCTGTTATGGACACAATTATGGTGGCATGGTGAAGGAGGATCCTAAGAGCAACTTACTGAGCAACGTTAGGAAATTTCCAGATAGTTATTCAGATGGTAAGAGCTGCTTTGTTAACATCTCGGGGAGTCTGCTTTGTGTTGTTTACTGTTTATGATCTGTTTAATGGGTCATTAAACTTTGAATTGTATTCATGGATCCATAGTTAACATTAGGTTAAATATGTACACTATAAGCTATTAAAGTTTTTGCTGCCTTTAAATTGTTGATGGAATTTGTGCATGTAATATTGATTATGGAGCGCTTGTTATTATCTTGTCATATCGTAGCATGAACATATAGTCTCTTCACTTTTGAAAAATAAATTTTATCTTTGATCAGCTGCTGAAGTCCAAAATCAATATAAAGTTTAAATAGAATTAGCCACATATGTATTTTTTTGGGGTTTAAACTTGAGCCATATCTATTCTTAAGCATTTCATTTCATTTAATGTCATATCTAGTTTCCTTTTTCTCTTAGAATGGAAGTTACTTCATTTTGTTGGAAATGAAAAAGATGAAGAGAGATTTGAGAGCCTATTCTATCTCTTCTCTAGTTTTACTTTCCAATATTTCTCTTTGAAACATCCATTTTCTACTAAAATTAAAAAATAAACAAAGACCTGCGAAGCACTTCAGCCTTCGAGTTATTATCACTTAAATTTTCATATTGATATGTATATGATATGATGATCAGTACTCATGGTCCATCGGAAGCAACGGTTATTGATTGAGAACCCTTTTATTCCTTTCTCCTGCATTTAAATAATTTGAGAAGAAACTTTACTATTTGGCAGGGTCTGGGCATATTATTCTGCCTATACCTTGCCGGCTTCAGCATTATTCTGGAGCATGAACAGTAGCTGGAATCAACAAGTTCATGCACAAAAATTGAGTTGGGTTTAAGTCCAATAGATGATTGCAACAGCAGCACTAATTATCTTTATGTGCATAACATATGGCAAATATAAGTGGAAATCAACAGGTGAAAATTTCAGCTTAGTGGATGTTTTATTTTTATTATAGCAAAATGGTATTGGGTGAGGAAACTCAAAAAAAACCCGATGATCTTGTTACAACCTTCAAGACAATTGTTTTTCTGATGGAGAATGATAGAACCTGCTGAGTGTTGGTTGTTAGTTTTTCTGAATTATGATTGATCTGTGACGTTAATATTCACTTGGATTATGTGGTGTAATTTATAACAATATGCATGTTGATGTCCATGGTTATTTGACTTTTTTTATTTTTATTCTGGGTGGCTAGAAATTTGATGTTTATGCTTTTCTTCTCTGCAGAGAGCAAGAAATATGTAGAAAATTGGCTCTCCTCTCTTCGAAATTCCTGATGGGCAAGTACTCATAATTATGTTTCTGCAGTATGGTGCAGCTTCTGTAACTGCTGCTTTGTCAAAATCATCATTTGTGGTCATTAGCCAATAAACAATTGTACACTGTAAACTTGAAAATAAAAAAATGCTGTTCTGCAAAGTGATGGCAGAATAGAGTTGCTAAACTTGGGTTCTAGCCTAATTCAAATCCTATGAGGAGCAGATTTCGTCAATATAAAAGCTGTTGTCATGTATTAGCACTGTCTGGGAATGATGTGCCTCTGCTGTTGTGCTCTTAAACATAGAGAATCAAAACATTGGAAAGAGAAGGCAAACGATGTGGACAAATGCATGTTGAATGGAATGTGGCTTGGAGCTTGCAATTCTTTGATGTAAATATTTATGCACATATGAAATTGGTTGTCATGTATGTTTAATCATGTACTCATTTGTGTATACTTTAATATAAAATGTGTATAATATTGTTGTACAGTGTGTTGTTGGGGAAAGCATTGCATTCTCTTCTGTGTAGACGAGAATGCAATGCTTTTTGTGGAAAGTAATTTATTTGCATAGATGTAGTTTTATATTAATAAGACCTATTGTTCTTCGTTGTGGGAATAGGTGTTTGGAGGTTTCTGGTAGCCCTCTAGTCAACAAAATTTGGATTCAGTCATTTATAAGACCAAAAATTGAAAAACAAGATTCAGTCATTTTAATAAATGGTGAGTTTATGAATATTCCTAGCTCTCATTATTTACTAAATTATGTTAGAAGATATGTAATAATATTATTAAAAATGCGCAAATATGATGATTAATAAATTAAAAGAAAACAGTTTTTGAAAACCTAAAACTCTTCGTGGTTGCATTGAGGTGAATTCGTTACTTTTATCTTTAAAGTAGCCAACAATGATTCTGTAAAGGAATTGACCTTTGTTCTCAGTTGCAATGGCTGAATGTTTGATATTGATAATGTGGAATAGTCACATTAATTTGCATAGTTGTAATAATACGAATCCACGTTTCTGTTTGCAATGTTATTTTGTTTTCGCTTTAAAATAATTGCTTTGTGCATATATTAATATTACCGACAAAAGTAGTCACCGGGCCTGGATGGCATTCTCGGCCATATCAACAGATATCATCAGTGACAATTTGGTGGGGTGTGTATAAATCCATGTAAGCCATAACTCAACCCCAACCCATAATTCGTGAACCTAGTTAATTAGACACACTAATTAGACACACCAAAACCTTGGAATCAATCACAAACATTTGTAGCAACATAAACCCAAGCCATCTCAAAGCCTTTTTTTGAGTACACACCATAACTCAGCTTGGAATTGGATGTACATTTCTTTCTCCCATTTTCAATCAATATTATAGGCAAAACCTTTTAATCATCGTACATCCACTCCTCTAAGTAACCCCGCGCATCCTGCGTGTATAGGAAGTCCCATAGAAGCATTATCAATATTTAGCTTAATCCATTAATCATGAATCGATGGGTTCCAGATCCAGGGTATATTATGGTGACCCTATTTGAACTTTTGAAATATCCTTCACATAGCGTAGCACCACTGGGACTATATCATGAGGTCAATCAAAAGTTCAACGCACTCTCAAATATCAGTTTACTTCTCCGTGTTCAGCCAATTGGTGACTAAGTTAATTTCATTTGTGTCTCCCTGTAGACTTCCCACTTGCACGTTTCTCACTTTCTTTAATTCTACCAAACGAAAAGCTCAAGTAGGTTATTCTTTTTTAACTTTTTCTGATTAAAATCATAGTTTCAAATAAATTACTTATTTTGACCAAAAAAAAAAAAACAAATCATATTTATTATCATATTATTTACCAAAAGTGCCGTTAACCAATAAAACCAAGACGATCAAGTTATTTTCATGTTCACCAAATTGACTTCAACTGAGTATACTACTCAATTTGTCAGAGTAACTTGTTTCTTTAAAATATCTCGAATCTTTCACAACAAATGAACAAAATTTTCATATTGAGAAAATGTTGCCAAATATTTATTAGTATCCTATATAGTATTTAAACTAGGAAAATTATAAATAAATAAATAAAAAATCGCAACATATACCGTATCCAACACCAGTCTAAAAATAAATTTTGGACGGTTGTACGTGTCAAAATTAGCTTTAGGTTGCATGGCCGGTACAACGTAGCTAGACCAAGATCCCCCATGTGGGGAAATGTTTCTAACGAAGCCCTCCAAAATTTGAGCTCTTCAAAGGTTCCAACACATTACACACCTATGATTTTGGCGAAGTATCCCCCTCTCCATGTCTATCCCATAAAGGCATATTCGCCAACATTTGTCTCCCTTTTGCCAAAAATTTCTTTAACCACCTAGATCGATACAATCATAGCTTTTCTCTGATCAGACATTGTGTCATTTTGTTTATTTTCACATTGTTGGTTTTGTTCATCTCCATCATCAAGGTTTTGTGATATGTCAACGGGTTGACTGTGTTTGATTGTTACACGAGAGACAAAACAAAATGTTGCAAAGGGCAGCAACCAATGCATATTCATGGTGGTGGGCAAGCCACATCAGGACAAAGCAGTCCAAATGGCTGGAACAAAGCCTCCAAGGTAAGTCTTTTTTTTTTTTTTGGCCATTAGAATCATCCAGACTCTCATTTTCTCTTGATTTTCCAAACTCTAATTATTTGGGAATAAGGGAAGATTTGTTTGTTCATCCAAAGATTGGCAACCCACATGCATAAACATGATGCATTTCCTTTAATATGTACATGTATAATAATAGTTTTTTTTTAATATATATATATATATATATATATATACACATAACAAGAACTATGTTGAATCAATTAATGACTTTGGAGAAGTAGAGAAAAAACATTGGAATGTATATCACATTGACCTGAAAACCATATGGCTCTATCAGTTTCAATTGGTTCTTAAGTCCTGCCCACTTTTCTTTTAGCAAGTTCCCAGCTGCATAATCATAACTTTACTTTGGAAGAATATCAATCATAGTCAATGACAAATTTAACAGATATGGAGGAGAGGGTGGCGGATGCCCTCCAAATAATTGATGATACCGGGGACTCATTTGCCCAAAAGGCAGAAATGTACTACAGGAAGAGGCCAGAGCTAGTAAATTTTGTGGAAGAAGCCTTTAGAGCATATAGAGCATTGGCAGAGAGGTACGATCATCTATCAAAGGAGCTCCAAAGTGTGAACCGCACTATTGCCAGTGTCTTCCCAGAACAAGTCCAATATAGAATGGATGATGATGATTATGAGGAAAGTCTCCCTGCAACCAATTCATCATCTCCAGACCCTTACACTCAAACACAAAAACCATCCATTCCTAAAGTTCCAAATATCCCAGAGAAGGACTTTAGAAGCCCATCCATGTTGCTCTCTAGGAAGGGACCACTTAGGAGTGTTGCCAGCAATGCAAAATCTGTCACAACAACACCAACTTCAGGTCTGAGTAAGGCTGAAGCGCTTGCGGAAATCGACAAGCTTCAGAAAGAAATTTTGGCACTCCAGACAGAGAAAGAGTTTGTGAGGGGCTTGTATGAACGTTCCTATCAGAAGTACTGGGAAATTGAAGACCAGATCACAGGAATGCAGAAAAGAGTTTGTAACTTGCAAGATGAATTTGGCATTTGTACAGTCATAGAAGATAATGATGCACGAGCTTTAATGGCAGCCACAGCTCTAAATTCATGCAAAGAGACCCTGGCTAAGTTGCAAGAGGTTCAAGCACAATCATCTGAAGAAGCTAAAGCAGCATTCCAAAGGGTTAAGGAAGCTCATGAGAGGTTTGAAACCCTTAGAGACCAATTTCTTGCTAAACATTCAATTCAACTAGACCAAGGAAGAGGAACAGAAGAGATGGCTGGCTTCGAAGAAGAGACACATGATGTGGGGGTGTTGCGGGAGAAGATTAAGCAAAAGCTTGAGAAAGATTCAGATAAGTCCCTCACCATGACGGAAATGGCAGAGTTGATTGATGATCTTGTTAGTAAGGTTGTTACCTTGGAAACTGCAGTATCTTCTCAGAGTGGTTTGGTACAAAGGCTAAGATCAGAAACAGAAGAACTTCAGACAAATATGCAAAGCTTGGAAGAGGACAAGGAAATGTTGATAGAAGATTCAGAAAAAACCAACAAGAAGCTGAAAGAATTGGAGGAGGAATTGAGGAGAGTTAAACTTCTCAACAAAAGTGTCAGAATGCAAGACAATAGCCTCCGAACACACTTCACTGAAGCTAGCTGTAATCTGGAGCATCTTTCCGGAAGATTGAATAATGTGAAGCCAGATGAGGAGGGGGAGAACTTTGCACTTCACAAGAAGAGAAGTGCTGCAGATGGAAGACCAATAGAGCGGTCAGAAAACCCAGGTGATGATTTAGCAATCATGAAGGATGCCAAGACAACGAAGGAGGCGAAGGAAGATTATGCTGCAGATCTAAGTGATATCATAAATGAAGATAACAAGTCCAATTCAAAGGAAAAAAATGTTGATTTTAGGACTAAAAGGATTTCAAAGATAATACAGCAGGATAAGGATGATTTGCCTGAGACAATGAGTAATCTTGACATTGAGTCATTTGATCTGGGGACTGGCGAGGAAGAAGATCAACCTAACTGGAGGCAGATGTTTGTTAGTGGATTGGATGACAGGGAAAAGATTCTGTTGGAGGAGTACACATCAGTTCTAAAGGACTATAAGGATGTAAAGGTCAGGCTCAATGATGCGGAGAAGAAAAATCGGGACAGCATATCTGAGTTAGCACTTCAGGTAAACAGCGATCAATCTAGAAGTTGTGAATTAATAAATAATTCGATAAATTTTAAGTTTTATAATGAACTACATCCTCCATATAATTGTGAAGTCAAATTAAGAGAACAATTATTTTATATAGACTTCAGTCTATTTTATGATCAGTATACATAACTCATCATGTTATTTCTAATGAAATTTCACAACAAAAACTTTGTAAAAGTTTGTATGATATTATCAAAGTAAAATGTTTCATTTATTTTCAAAAGAGATTCTTAGTCATAAAATAAATTCTAATTACTTCAGAATTATGTGAGGTCAAGGTAATTAAAGTAGAGAAACATAACATATATATGAAAAAAAATGACAACTGAGATAAGATATGCTATCTCTACTATACCATACCAGTACCTAGTATCACAAGAAAAATAGTTTGTGTCATTAAGTTATTTGGGAAACACAATTACCCCAATTTTGATGATGCAGATCTGCGCCTGCAGGTAAAGGAGTTAAAGAAGGCTGTTGCCACAAAGGATGAAGAGATAAACATTTTACAACAGAAGCTGACCACTTCAGGAACAAATCCTGATGAAACTCCTTACACCACTCTCACAGAATATAAATACACGCCACAAGAAGCGCTTCTTCAAAACGTAGCGCAAGGAGCCAGCATCCAGGAACCTGAAATTACATCCTCAAATATGGACACAAGTGTCAGAACTTCTTTTTCAGATCAACGCCAGCATGCTGAAAACACAGGAGTTATTGTTATTGCCATGTCACCTGCAAACCCCATATTAGAGAAGGTGAAACCAAACCAGGTTGACAAACGCCATAGTTCCCTTTCAACCACGGAAAAGAAATTCCGTTCAGACATTGATGATTTGCTGGAGGAGAACCTAGAGTTCTGGTTGAGGTTTAGCACCTCAGTTCATCAGATTCAAAAGTTCCAGAACTCCATACAGGACTTAAAAGCTGAGCTAAAGAAAATAAAGGATAACTACAACAGGTCTGAAGGGAACTCATCAAATTCCATTATGCAATCTGAAATAAAGCCAATATTCAGACACCTGAGTGAGATAAGAACCGAGTTGTCACTATGGCTTGAACACAATGCAGTGTTGCAGGATGAGTTGCAAGCTAGACATCCAACGCTGATCAGCTTACAAGATGAAATAGCAAGAGCAGCCAACCCAGTTTCTGCATCAGATAAAGCAGAACTGAGTGAGTATCAGGCTGCAAAGTTTCAAGGCCAGGTTCTCAACATGAAACAAGAGAACAACAAGGTTTCCAGTGAGCTCCAAGCAGGCCTCAGTTTTGTGAAGGGGCTGAAAGTTGAAGTAGAGAAGATGCTAGAAGAACTGAGCCAAGTACTTGGGGTCAACAACAACCATGGGCATGGACATGATCACATGAAGCACCATAGTAGTCGCACTAGAATACCTCTGAGGTCCTTTTTGTTTGGAGTCAAGTTGAAGAAGCAAAGGCATTCAAACTACTCACGTGTTAATCCAGCAATGCAGAAACGGAACGATGATCTAGCACCGGCTAATAATGCCCCAGTATAGACCAGTTTGTATGTGCTTGGGTAAGTCTGCATTATGTTGTCTGATTTTGATTTTGGTGTCGAGGTTACTTTTGTTTATAGATTTTAGAACTGTTATGAGATGTACTCCTTTCATATATAATGCATGTCAGCATATATATACCGATCCAGAAAGCAGATAACTCTCATAGTTTCAATGAATACATCAAATAAGCATGCATAATTAAGAGAAATGTTTGTTCTTCATGTGAAAATCGATATCAAACTTGACTCCCGTAGGTGGATGACAAAATATTTCAATAATAAAATTTAAAAAGAAAAATTTTAATTTGTTTTTAAAACGTAGATTACATAGGATGTCAGATAATGATATTAGATTGCTATGTTTAAATTACAACGTAGCTTCATAAATTATGTCATAGACAAACCATTAAAACCAAAATCCTTTTTAGTGATTTTGTCTATGATTTTTTTTGTCTACCCCTATTTATAACTATTTTATCGGCCAGATATTTATAGCTATTTGAACTACTATCCTTTGATTTACTTTTCTTACTCTGCCTTGTACAAGTCTTCTTTACACAAACCCACTCACTTAAAACAAAATTCTACCACTTTTTTACAATAAATGCAATCTAAACTTTATTTCTAATATATTCATTCTTAATCTTATATTATCTAATATATCCACTTATCCAAGACAACATTTTATTCTCTACAACATTGAACTTATTCTCTTATTGATTTGTCACCGCTCATCATTCAACGCTATGCAACTTCATAGGTCTTAAAGTTATACAGTAAAATATTGCCTTAAACTTCAGTAGTACTTTCCTTTTACAAATAACAACCAAAAAATTTCACCAAAAACACATTTTGTAAAACTCATGTTACCTCTTATTTGGAAAATATTTATGATATGTCAAAATATATTTACCACCAAACAATTTTTGAATATTACAAAATTTTGCTGGGGTTAATGTCCCACAAATTCCTAAGTTGACTAACAATTCCAATCACAACTCTAAAAGTTAGAATTCAGGAGAAAAATAATAAAGAAAGCTAATCACCCAACTTCAATCCAATTTTTACTAGTTCGGCAATTCCAGACCTTGGTTGCTTTCATCTTTTGTTCCGCTTAGCAAATTTGCCTGTTTTTCATCCATGGTTTGATCCCCAAAACTTCCATTAATTGAATTTCTACACTTCTCTTATCTAAATCATGGCTCCCTGTCCACGTTGATATCAACAGCTATTTGATAATTCTCTGAAGCCTCATGTAATCTTCACAGTTCCCCGATTTTCAGTCTACTTGATCTTTTGAGTCTGCTTTATCTTTCATTAATTCCTTACTTCTTGTACTTTCCATTACAAGGGTCTTACCTTCTTTAAGAGGAATATGCAAGCTCTTGTCTTGATCTAATTTCTCATCGATTTAGACCATCTCTTTTGGTGCAGGGCTAGGATTAGAAACTCTATATTCTTCTGTGTGATTAACTTCTTGCTTCATTCGAACTTTACTAACCATAAAGGCATAATGTTTGTCTTGTTCAGGGACTGTAGACAAAGCTGTAGGTGAATTCTCCACCATGGACAAGGCAGCTTTAGCTGGACTAGTGCATGATACAGGTGATGTGATAGCAACAGCTGATTGGAAGCGAACAGGTGCTGCACTTGAAGTTGTGCAAAATTGTACCTTTGATTCAGAAGGCAAACCCATAGGAGTTGACGACTTTGTCGAAGAACTACTTGTCGTAGGCACCATATTTCTTGCTTGTAGAACCTTTAGTTGTGAAACAGAATCTGATGGTGAAACTATTCGGGCACCAGCAGCAACTGTGGTGGCTTTTACTATAGGGTTTAGAGTTGGATTATCTTTTGACACCAGTTTTTCGGGGACTAATGTAGATTTTGCTGAGGAACCACAAGACCCCATTAAAGACCGTTGAGAAGGATGCTGAGGTGGTACAAAATTACTATGAACTGATGAAGCTTCAATAGTAATATGTTGACCTGGCTTTTACTTGACATATTCAACGATGTCCTAGCTGCAATCATTCAAACCAAAAGCTATTCAATGAGTTACAACTAACAAATTTTTCCAAGAAGAGTCATGTATCAACATTGTCACCATCTAATACTATTGTCACCCAAAAAGGAATATTTAATTCTATAACTAGCAGTTAACAAAATCCAACCACAAAAAGAGAGAGAGAGAGAAATTTCACTATCATTATCAATATCATATTACAAAAGCCATTTAAATTTTAAAATAAGTAAAAGACTTCATATAGGATACATTGCAGAGTACACACACATTATTAGCTAAGTCACTAAAGTAGTGCAAAATTAGTATTGACAGTATAGAGAAAGAAAATGACACAAGCAATACATTGATTTACTTCACGGTTTTGGGTGAAAAATCAGAGTTTATAATCACATTGGGGTCTTGCCATTAGCATTTTAAGAAGCATAAGCACAAAACACAACATGAAACAATGGCATTACATCTCTCCCCTAGCAAGAATAGGTTTTGAAGAAAGAAAAGTCAATGACTAACATGCGGTCCTCAGACAAGGCCTAAATAGATCCACAATCATCAATTGGAGCCATAATAAAATAAGCTTGACAATCATATAACCTGAGACTCAATTGCTGATTAGGTACTTGGGTGTGTTTGTGAGTTGAAATTTTGAAAGAGAAGAAAGGGAAGGAAAGGGTTTGAAAAGTAACTATAAGTCTATTTTATCCTTCAAATCCTTTCCTTCCCTCTCTTTTCCTCCAAGTTGATGGTGTGTCCATGTGTCCGACACAAATGGGACACCGACGCACCTTGAACACCAATACGACACTTGTCCGACATACGGTCTTACGTGTCCAATTTAAAAAATATTATTTTTCGACTCAGACACACATTGGACACAACTGGACGTGGATCGGACACAACTCGAACGCACGTCGGACACTCCTGGACATGGCTCGAATACGACCTGAACACGACCTAGTACTTTTTTTCCAATTATTTGATGGACCAAAAAAGAATTCAAAGCCCCAAAAATCCCAATTCATTTAGGATTTTTTTTTTTGAGATATCAATAGAAATAGTACCCCATATTTTTTTGGAAGGGGTATAGGAAGTATATATAACATATATTAAGAATACTCCATTTCTTTGGAAGGGGTTTAGAAAGTAATAAAAATTGGTAATTTGATATCTATAAATATCTAAAAATATTATACTATAATATTATGAATTAAGAAATTTTCTTAAATTATATATATATATATATATATATATATATATATATATATATATATATATATATATATATACACCGTGTCCTTGTCCTGTAATTTTATGAATTTGGCGCGTCTCCGTGTCCGTGTCGTGTCAAGTGTCCGTGTCGGTGCTTCTTGGCTTAACTCACAAACACGTCCTAAAAAAATATACAGGGGTAAAAGACATAAGGAACAAAATCAACAGGCAAATATAGCAAATTCTGGAATGTGATTAAAATTTTCCTATATTATAAAGTAACACAAAATAGAAAAGACATTCACCATGATTGGTCATTCTAGGAGCAGTTAACTTTTTGAATGGCATATCAAGGGCTAAAGATAATGAGTGACGAGTTGCCAGTTGTTCAGTAGTAGTATAAGGTTTGCTGGTCAAGATGGATCCTGAATCAGTACTGCCATCTTTCTGTCGTAGGACGCTCCACCTCTGCAAGTATTTGGGTAGCAACATATAGCATAAAAAGTAGATAACAATTAGTCAATAAAGGTAAAATGGAACAATAAAATGTATTCACGAGGATAATCTCCTGAATCCTAAACGAAGATCCATTTTACTAACACCAAACCATCACACAAGACTTATCCAAATGAGATTTACATGAAGAGTTGGACATGTAAAACTCCGCTGTGGGGATTTCAACCCTGGAAAACTGGGTGATACCCAGACATCCTGACCTGCCTAGATGACAATGGATTAAAATATATATTTCAGTGCCATATGTTGTCACATTCCAATCAAACATAACATCCACAGAAAGACAAGCACTATGCGTGCAATAATCCATGCTCTCTTTTCCACTAGCGATTCTCCATTCATCCTTTCAGAACCAAGGGGCTAAGGGATGACATACTTAACGCATAATGTATAGCTGTACACAAAAAAATGGTCAGTTTTCTACATGCCCAGCTCCAATAGCTGCACAAACAAGCTTAAGTACCCCTTCCCAATAATAAAGCTGGCTGGCATAGATCTGCAACGCTAGATCAAGGAATCATATTTCAGTTAAATGTAGACCATTTCTTTGCATCCAAGTCAAGTGGTCAATCTGTCTACAGGATGCCGAGGATTAAGACCTAGTTGCAAAATGTAACTTTAAATAATGCATAATGCCTGCCACAATTATCTTACTTATTAATCAAAGTTACTATTGTGATGAATATTCATTGTTAACAAATTGAATGTTTAAAAGTATCTGCAGAGTGAGCTTATCAGTAACTCACTACAGGGAACAGGCACAAGACTAAAAACCTTGATCATATAATAATTTTAACTTCGGTTTGAGTTTTAGGGAAAGCAAGGCTGTCTATGCCATTCAAATATAAATGATGGCATGCATATAATGAATCTTGGTGATATACAAGGTCCAAAACAAACTAAACTTGATTGAGTATACGATGCAGGATACCAGGAACTTAATACTCCATCATTTACAATTGCCTGAGTGAGCTGTTCTACTTCTAGTATGACAACTAAGCCAGCTTACACTAAACACATTAAAAGTGATACTAAAGGGAGAAAACTACTAGTTTTAAAAGAAAGGAAAACATGTTTTGAAGAACTTAGCCAGTTAAACCCCTGCTGACTTCCCTTCCCTTTTCTTTCTTACATTTTTCTTGAGCACCCTGATGAACAAAACAAATGACCATTTGCAAAGACTTCTAGCTATTGATCAAAAGGGCTAGTGATGAACACGTTGCTGTACACCAAATGAAATAATCACATGAACACTAAGAAAAGAAATAATAACAGTCAATAAATTCACAAGTTTCTAGGGTTGAAAAGCCACCTGAGCCAACTGTGTAGCACTTCTCTTAATAGGAAAGTTGTCTCCTTTTGCCATGGTAGCCCAATTCCCTTCACCTAATCCCTGAACAGCCTCTCATAGCTGCTTGTCCTCTTACTCTCACCATGCTATTCTTTTTCTTTTGGAAGCCCTCTTGCCACCACCCAATCCCTTGGTTTCAATGCCATCTGTTGATGATACAGTTGGCAGTGTCTGTCTCTGAATAGTAACCAGAAAAATGACGTTTGTCTCTTGCATCAAATTAGAGGACTGTGAACTTTCATTAGGAGTTCTAGATGAATGGCAAACTAGAACATTTATAGTCAGTGGAGCCTCAATTGTTGAGCTACTAGGGGTTGATTCACTTAGTGAACAAGAAGCAATCATTACCTGAGGAATGAACAATTCACAGAAACACGCTGGTCAAATTTGAAGGAATAGCACAACCAGAAGTTTAAACTTTGAGACTGTAAATTGAACTGTCATCCACACTAAATGGGATCATCTACATGATCAATCACCATTATTAGTCTCCTTTTAAAAACCAAATATTCAGTGAAACAACTTATAACAAGGCCGGTTTCTCCTAACACTTTCTTAGGTTCTCCACTATCCATTTTAATAGGACCATCTTTCACTTGATCAATCTTTCTCACTTGAGCCTCTACTAGCAATAAAGCACCTTTGGCGAGTTTCTATCATTGTCTCCTTTGCACATGCTAGTTTAAGTTTCTCTAGGATATACTCATTCCAAATCTCATTTTTTTCCTGTATATTCACTCATCAACCTCAGTCTCATCTTCACTGCCTACCATTCCTTAACATGAAAAATTACTAGCCTAATAGCTGTCCATTAAAGGAGAGAGTGTAATAATTACTAACATCAGATAATAATATGAAAAAAACTTGAAAAAATTTAAATTTTTAAGTATGTTCTGGACTTCTCTCATCAATAAGTAAAATTTGGAAAATAAGCTAGGAATACCATTTCATTAGAAAACAAGTCTAACCATATGATAATCAAATAAGCAAGATGTAACTAGCTAAGGCATGAACTAACGTGAAGCATATTGAGATAGAATGTAATAATTAGGGGGCTGTATATCCACCTTCACACAAGCTGCAGCCTCTGATGTTGTTTCGGCACTTATAGGGAGTAATGCTTCAAGCTCGCATTCTAGGTCACTATCATCATCCTGGAAGTAAGACTCCTAAAAAGTCAGAAACTCAGAATATACTAAAAAACTTACCACACTCAGATCTTTATTATTCAGACCTTCATAAAGCTAGCAAATTCAAATAATGAAACTCCAAATAACAGTGAGATAATTAAGGAGCGTGATACAGACCAAAGGTTCAGCACCGTCTTCCAGATTTTCAACAAAGGCGTCACGGTACGCCAAGTGGCGCCAGAGCATCTGATATTCCCTGGCATTAGAAATCCCGGTTGAGGTTTTCTTCACTAACTCATTCCAATCAATCTTCGCATGAGGATACTGTGCCACTTCCTGAAGTACCGTTGGCACCGGGGTTGCATCGTACCTACGCAACACCAGAAGAAAACCCCAATCATCTAAATACCCCAGCTCACACTACACCAAAAAATTATTAAAATAAAATAAAATAAGGAAATAATACCTTGGTGTGAGTGTAGCACCGTCTTGTTCCGTGAAAGATACCTTCTTGGGCTTGCTTTCCGGCATTGGAATGAAGAACCCCAAAACCTAATACGAAAGAGCGAGAAACCGGAGAGAGCGGTGGGGGAAACCCCAGAGAGAGGCTGCGTTGTGTTACGCAGGGAGGGAGTGTGAGAGTGAGACCGTAAGAGAAGAAGGGTACACGGTACGCGCCCTCCTTGGAGAATTCATGTCTCATCATATACTACCATATCATTATCATATCATGTTATATCCTGCTATTTCTGTGAGGATTTTATAGTAGGAAAATGGAATAGGTTTCATAATTCTATGAATTTATTTTTTGTCCAAAATTTCTATCATTCATACCGATAAATCAAAATTTATATATTTTTATCTTTTTCTATTTTTAATGCATGCCATAAATAAAAGAATATATTTCTTTGAGAAACTTTTCCAAAAAAAAAAAGAAAAAAACTTTTTTAAGATGTTTTTCAATATCTGTGTACCTTTACATCTTGTTTGGAATAATAAAGGTAGATGAAATTGAATTCAATTCTATTAGTAATTAAATTCAATTTTATTATGATTTGAATTCTTATGTTTGAAATAAATTAGTAAATTATGGAATTGAATTTATTTATACTGTTTGAAATATATAAAAAAATGAATTGAATTCTTTATTTTAACTATTTTACCCTTAATTAATAGAAGAGGGGAAGAAGAAAGAGTGATGAAATTAGAGGAGAGAAATATTAAATAGAGTTTAGGGGTATTTTTGACGTATCACATTTTAATATCAAATCCATTATGATAGGAATTACAAATCAGATCTATTTTGGTCTGATTTACTTTCAAGCTTTTTTAAATAATTGAATTCTATTTATATTTCAATTCCATGACATTAGTTGGTTCTAAATCAAATAATTGAATTCAATTTCTTGAATGAATTCAATTGTATGGTTTTCCAAACAACCTGTTACCATTTTGAATTATTCTCTTCACTCATTTTATAACACTCTTAATTCTATTTCATATTCTTTCTCCCATATTTTTTTTCTCTCATTTCTCATGTTTTTCAATATCTCTCTATCAATGAAATTTTAGAGAATATTTGTCAAACTAAAAAAATCGGATAACTAGGTACAATAGGGCCTGGTTTTCAATAAACATTATTTGGTATAATACCTTCTCAATCATAGTATCATATTTAAGTTATAGTATCATATTTAGGAATTGTTACTAATACATATGCGGACCCTATATGACACTGACCTTTGATTGTCCTCTAATTTCAATCAACTCCGTCTAGGATTATCATCTCCATTATCTCCTGAGTTATCTAAAAAAATATCTCTTATAGCTTGTAATTTGGAGTTTCTTTACGATTACTCTTTAATAAAGCTCCAAAATGATGATGCTTCTCTTGTTCTTTTTGGAAGTTGAAGATATATGATTCAAGGATCGAAAAATTATGAAGTTATTTTGAATTTTTTTTAAAGAACACAAAAAAAGAGTGAAAATTTTGAGTAAAATAAGACAAAATCACTTAGACTTTGTTTGGTTGGAATGATTTAAAATGAAAGGAATGGAAAGGGAAGAAAATGGAAAGGAAAGAGTGGTATTTATTTTGTTTGATTGGAAAGAATTATTAGGAAGAAGAGTTGAAACAGTGTTACTATCATGGTGGGGCCCATATAAACAGTAGCAAATTATTTTTCAAAAACTGGGGGAAAAGAGTGCTGGAGTGTTGTCTGCCTATTTTGCCCTTCTTTCTTTGCGAGACAGACGGGAGAGAGAGTGTGCATATGACAGCAATTATAGTGGGGGAGGGACTGTGGTGCACAACACCATTGAAGGTGTTGTGGTCCCTCCCCTCTTTTATTTTTATTTTTTTTTAAATTAATATTTTTAAAAATTTTATCTAATTAATTTTAATTCTACAAAAAAACCTGAAACACAAGTTATATATGAGTTATATAAAATATTAAAATTTTTTAGTTACCAGTATTTTATTCTAAATAGATATTTTATTTTAAACAATATATTACATAAATTTTGATTTTTTTATGCTATGTTAAGAATTTAAATGATAGTTGAATAATATTTTTGGTATTACATAAGATTGAATTTTCATTTGAGGTATGTTGAAAGTTTAAATAATCGCTGGATAAAATTTTAAAATTTCTTTTGTGCTATTGTTTAGTTGGTAACATATATTTTTAAATAATATTTTTGAAATATTAGATTAATTTAAAATATTAGTCTCATTTTAAATAATTTTGAATAATTTGTTTTTATTAATATTAATTTAATTTAATAAGTTGATACTATTTTAAGTTGTTAAATTAAAAATAGTGAAATTTTTTATTTGATATTAATTAATATAGTTGAAATACATTTTCTAACAACATGGGTAAAATTGTCATTTGACAGTATTACCTCTTTATTTCTTTTCACTTTTTCATACAAATAAATAAAAAAAATCATTTTCCTTTCATTTTCCTCTCTTCTTATTTTTCTTTCATCCAAACATACCTATTGAAAATATAAATCCATTCTATTTCTTTCCATTCAACTTCTTTCCTCTCAACTTCTTCTTTCCAATTTCTTTCCTTCATCCAAACATACCCTTAGGATTTTGGGTGGAGATGGAAATGATGAAGAAGAGAAAGAGGTTAAAGAAGAAAAATGGAGGAGGAAAGCAAGATGAAGGCGGCGAAATTTTGAGGGCAAGAATGGAAAACTTTGATAATTTATGTCCTAAGTTGAAAAAATAGAAAAAGAGTGTGATTGGTGGACATAAATAGTATTTTAAATTTTGTTAATTCCCAAATAGATGACTATGATTTAGGCAACAAACATGGGTGATGTGGCTAGTTTCTAGTCACATATTCTATGTTTTTAACTGATACTAATATTATCTTACAATATTGATTCCTATTAATTTGGTTCTTGAATTACAAGACACCGAAATCAATCCGATTTTCCTCAAATTAACAAAATATTGTTATTTCTCTTCCTAAAATTTCTTCTACAAAAAAATTTGAATCCTTTAACCTTAATAGATACATTTTGATTTGGCTTACTCATATATCTATAATGTATCTAAAAATTTAATTATACGACAGTGCTAGTTATACAAAATTTGGAATGTTACATTTGGTAACTACCTAAATATCTTAAAACTAGTTTTTATTTAAACCAATTTGGACTTAAAACTAGTTCTAAAAAAATCAATTTAAAATTGGTTTTCTTTCATCCCAAAATTTTTTCTTTTTATTTTATATTTTCTCACTATTATTGTTCTTCCTACTCCACACCAATTAATTCTTTTTCCATTGACATTGACAATTGTTGTCCACCACTGTCCCCTACCATCCGTCGCTAATCACCACTATGAGCCTCAGCTTACTACCACTGGCCGCTACTGATCGCCAATGTTGAGCGCCACTGATTACCACCAACGGCCACATCATCCACCACCGTCTGCCACTATTCGCTGCTGCTACCGTTGCCTGCCTCGTCCTCCACTATTTACCATTGTTAGCCACCATCGTTTTCCATCGCTTGCCTTGGTTATCAACAATGGCTGCCAACGCCCGTCATCGCCAACCGCCATTGCCTGTCACTGCTGGCTACCACCTCCCCTCACCGCCGGCCACCACCACCCTTCATTGTTGGCCACAGTAGTCTAGCACCACCAACCACCACAGTCCACTAGATTGGTTTTTATAATGACTTAATCGAGAACAATGAGGTACAAAAGAAGAAGAAAAACATATACGTTAAAACTAATTTTTAAGTTGTCGATTCAAATAAAGTTTAATAAAAAATTAGTTCATTTTTATATTGATTAATATACCTAATTCTATTTTATACCATGTTAACTTAATTTTTGATATTGACAAACACCCCTTAATCATTTAAAATTTCATATTTTATTCTATAATAAATTGGAAAGGACTTAAAACCTAAATGTATACAATAAATTGCAAAATATGTATGGTCTTTATTCTATTTTATATATTTAATATTTTATTCTTATGAATTCAAAATATATAAAAGAAGTATTTTTTTATTCAGAAAAGTATCATATTTTTAAATATTTTCTAAATATGGGCAATATATCAATTCTATTATTATTATTTTTTAAAAAAAATTGATTGAATTCATATGCTTACTATACTATGCTAATATTGGATTTAGCCTCTATAAGGATACATAAATACTTTTGCCACTTTCAAAACTTTAATTATAGTTTTCTTAAAAAAAGTAAATATTATGGATAAAATAAATACAATTTTGGATAAAATCTTTTATATTATTTTTGTTCATCACTCTGTAATAAAAAATTTGTAGATTATATTGGCAGCCATTCTAAGTTATTTTCTAATATATAGTACTAAAGAATAATAAAAATTATTTTAGTTACTTAAATATGTATATAATATGCTTTTATTTTAATTATTTTGATTGTTATTTCTATCATGATTTTAAAAAGTATCATTTTCTTCATTTTTATTTTTAAAAAAATTATCTCTTAATATCCTTTCATATATTATTTTTTAAAAATTTTGATTTTACTTTTTTATTTAAATTTTTTATAATTACAATATCTATTCATATTGGAACTAATATTTATAACTCAAATAGATAATACTAAATATATATTGTAAGAGTGATAAATATAAAAATTACATTTTAAGGTGATATTAAATATATATTACACGAGTAATGCAAAAATATAAATTAAATAGATGATAATTAATATACGTTATAACTATTAATAGTTAAAACTAAATTCAAAATTAAATATTTAAACTTTAAAACTTATAATAAATCTAAAGTTATATCAATTTAGTTTTTTAATTAGTGATTTAAATTATTGTTAATTAATTTTTCTAATCTTATAACACTCTAATAGTGTATAATTCGATATTTGAAGCTTTAATATGCAATATTACAATTTTTTATTAATAAAAATGTCATAGATTTAATCACTCAAAAAATAAGGGATGAAAAATTTTATAAATTCTTAAAACCTATCTCATGGATTTGAATTTTGAAAGATCTTCAAAAACCCTAAGGAATTTTAATGGTACATAAAAAAATAGCCATAGATTAGTTAAGTAATATTGATACCTCCAATGGGTGATATTTAACATATATTATAGGGATGATACAAACATAAAAATTATACTATGAGATGATACTAAACATATATTACACGGGTGATACAAATATATAAATTGCATGGACAATAATTAGTATACATTATAATTATTAACAGTTAAAACTAAATTTAAAATTAAATATTTAACCTCTAAAGCTTGTAGCACATTATAAAGTTTAATCTATTAATTAATTTTTCTAATCTTACAACATTCACATTGTAAATCTATATCATATATTTATCTCTATAAAATTAGATATTTGAAATTTCAATATGTAACATTATTTACTTTTCTATTAATAAAGATGCCATAGGTTTAATAACTCGAAATTTAAGGAACAAAAGATTTTATAACTTTTTTAAAACTTACTCATAGATTGAAATCTTAAAAGATCCTTAAATTTTTTCTCATGATCATTTGTCGAAAAGTATTTTTTTTTTTTAGGAGAAAGTATACATGTTTATTACTTAATCAATAGTGATAGCATTTAA
Organism: Pterocarpus macrocarpus; assembly: GCA_031439585.1. Classification (NCBI taxonomy): domain Eukaryota; kingdom Viridiplantae; phylum Streptophyta; class Magnoliopsida; order Fabales; family Fabaceae; genus Pterocarpus; species Pterocarpus macrocarpus. The sequence continues at coordinate 12,881,809 of CM062519.1, forward strand.
TTTTATATGCTGTACATTTAAGCAAATTATAACAAATTATTTTAGCAACTACATATATTTTTAATTAATTCAATTTATTCAATATATTTTCTTCATCAATTAATTTATCTTTATAAACATATAATCGCCTGTGCACTGCACGGGTAAATACAGTAGTCGTTATGAATCGGGGAAATTCATAATGTGCCACTGCAATGATAGCTTCGGAAATAAGGCACGAATACCATCAAACTCATTTCCCCTTTTATTGGATTAAAAGAGAAAATGAGAAGAAAAAAGATGATAAAAAAAATGAAGAGAAGAGAAAATAAAAAAAATTATTTTTTTGTTGATTGGTTAAGAAGAAAAGTAGAAAAAAAATATAATTATATATAAAAAATAATTTTACCAATTTATCTTATATAACTAAAGAAAATATTAAAGAATAAAATGGTAAATTTAAATAACAAACCTTCTTTCCCTCATTTTCTCTCTAGGAAAAGAAAGAAAACTTTCTATTATAGGGCCCACATTTTTTTTTCTCTATTTTATTTTCTTTGCTATTGAACAGGAGAAAATTATAGTTTTCTCTCTCTCCCAATTCCTTTCTCTTATTTTGATGCCATCCAAGCAAAAAATTCAAGTATTTTTTTATGGACAAGACAAAAGCCCAAAAGAAAAATTAAAAAAAAAAACTGAGAAAGTTGTAATTCGGGGAAGACCTATCCCACAATCATATCACCAATGTTTTTCAAGCTGAAAAGAAAATAAATTTAATTTTAATGTAGTAAGTGTTGACAAAAAAAAAAATTTAATGTAGTAAGCGTAAAAATAATATATCCTCTTTTCTTAATTTTTTTTTTGTGAAGAATTAATTTTTTAAATGGGTCAACCATAGATAAAAAAAGAGAAAAGAGAAAAACTTTTTGGGTTTAATTTTATCAATATAAGTGATAACTTACAACAACATCCCTAAAAATAAGCTATTTAATAAATAAAAGAAGTGATATTTTTGTCTAATAATAATGGTGGAAGTTGAAGTTAGCAACTGCCACCAACACAAAAAAGAGAGGGATGAAATTAGCAAAATACTTAATTAAATTTATATTTTTAAGGTTAATGCTAAGCTTGCACTTAAAAGAAAAGACTAACAATTTTATTAGTGTTGATCTTCATTGATTATTAATTATATTTTTCACTTGATTTTTAAACTCATGTTTTGTCCTTATTCTATTTTTATTTTTATCTATTGATTATCTTAATCCCACTTAAATTCTAAGTGTATAAAAATTCTTTCAATATAATTATCTTAATTTTCTTTTTTTTTTATCATTTAAATTCAAGATCTTAATGCTACTCCTAAATTTTTTGTTTAGTTATATTAGACATGCACTTTTGGATGGTCAAATTATTATTGTTTAAATTTTTATTTATATTTCTATTGAGTTACATTTTAACATATGCTAATAGTTAAATTTGATTTAATTTTAATATATTATATGTGTAATTATTTTTATATCAATTACTTATATATTGTTATATTATTAAAAATGTTTTGACTTTCAAAATAATTAGCTTAAAGTTGCACATATAATGTGATTAGCTAATAGTTCCAAAGCATTTACAACATAATAGACATTTGGTGTGGCCTCTACCAATGATGCTCAAAGTAAATACAGATGCAGCATTGTTTGAAGATGATAACAGCTATGGACTAGGCGCAGTCATCCGAGATGAACATGGAATGGTGGTCACGGCCATGCGCAAAAAAGGGAGAGGAAGAATCGACCCTCACCAGGCAGAAGTGTTAACTACACTGAAAAGGGTTAAACTGGCTAAAAGTTTGGGCCTTAGGTCAATTATTTTGGAAGGCTATGCTGGATTTGTATTTGAGAAATTTGAAAGCAGCTTAACGGACCTATCTTATAATGGCACCCAGACCCATGAGATTTAATTTTTAGGTTTAGGTTTTGAAAATTTTCGGGCTCAATTTATTCCTAGGAATTGTAATATGATAGTTCACTTGCCTTGAATGATGTGCTATAATGTTTGGGTGTTTTCTAGTTGATTAAATTTTAACGTGATTACCTCCTTCAACCTAGGTTTATACAAAAGCAAAAAATTCTTCCTTCTCCGCTGCAGGCTCTTCGTTCAATATTTCTGTATGTATAATATTACTATCATGTCCTTAAAATATCAACTATTTTTTTTTTATATTTTATGTCTTTTATATTTATACCTTTTTTAATAACTACATATGTAAAAATGATTTTAACCAATACTATCTAAACAATATTAATTCAATCAAAATCACTTTGTAAGTAAAGATATCCAAACATAAATTCCTTTCTTTCAAATTTAATTTTGAGCAAAATTAATTTTACAAAATCAATTTTATTCAAACTCAATTTTACAAACTCTAATCCAAATACACAGTCTATTTTGCAAAATTTCAAATGTCTAAAGTGTGGTTAGAGGAGATGCCAAATTGTACTTTAGAGCTTGTAACTCAGGATCGTTCATTCAAATAAATTTGTATCTTTCACTATTAAAAAAAAAACTATTTACAACATAACAACTAAATAGTATTTTATTAATTTTACTTTTGTATATAAATTATTAAACAAGAATGAAGTTTTTTAAATAAGAATTATGATATGTGTGCTCACTTGGTATAGGATATCATACTAACTCACAACCCATCTACCATTAGATGGGATGTGAATCCAATTCAAATAAAATTTATATCTCATCTAATAATAAATAAAATATAAATTAATATAATATCTCATATAAAATGAGTACAAAAGAATTTCTCTTTCAATAATGAAGGTTCTCGAAATACATTCTCTTCTTTCACGTAAATAAAACGTGAAGATTCAATATTAGTATAGATTATGAAATAATAAGTAGCTATAGAAAATATACAGAAAAAATAATATTTTATTTATCCTAAATATTTTTTAAAGATATTTTATAAGCCTTATAAATATTAAAATATTTTAAAAATAAAGTGTGGAAGGTTCTAAAATTTCATTCACTTTACACACTTAATACACTCTACCTTCCACGGCATGCAAATATGGTGAATCGACTATAAATAAGCGAGGCCTCAAATTAAATTTTTCGTTACATACACTTCTACCTCACTTAAAAGCTCTAGACCACTTTAATTATTCCATTGATCATTATTTTTCCGTATTTTACTTGATTTCGTTTATTTATATTATTATTTATTACAAAAAAATAAAAAGATACCCCTTTTAGTACTATTTTTCATAAAGATAATTTTGCAAATAGATTAAAATATATATTTGAGAATTTTCATACTACTTTTTAAAAAATATATTCATGTGGTTGATATATATATATTTCAGAATTAATAAATAAAATTTTTCTTATTATAAAAAAGCTTACACACAAATATACATAAAAGTCACAAATTTAAAATCATATAAATTATAAAATTTAAAGTATTTACTTTTTATTATGTAAATTATACGTTATTTACTTTTAAATAAATTAATGATTGTAAAATTCTAAATAAAAAAAATATGAATTGAAAGACACATAAATTTTAGTTCATTACTAATTATAATATTTTTGTTCTTCATGATTTTATGTTTTTAAAAATTTAATTTTATAAATATTAATTCTTTTTAAATTTTTTAAAATTACTTCAAAATAAACTAATAATATAGGACACAGGACAATGTCAATTGCTATGAAATTAATAATGCTAATTGCAATTTTAAATTTTTGCTTTTATAATTGTCCAGTTTTTTTTTTTTTTTTTATAGACTATCCTATTTTATTATATTAGTTTAAATTGATTCAATGATTCTTATCAAGAAGATTATGATTCAACAATCCCTTCTTCTTTTTTAATAATTTATCTACAGAGTTAACCCATTCATCCACTACATTAATCATAAACAAAAGTTGTTAAATTAGGCTCTTTGTATGACAAAGTAACCCGAGCACAGACAAAAGTCTTCTCTATAAATGACTAAATCACCTAAAACAAGATTTTACCAATTTTTTACAATAATTGTAATTCCAACTCTCTAAAATACATTTATTCTTAATTCAATTTTATCTAGTATGTGCACTTATCTACCACAACATTATGATTTCTACAATGTTAAACATATTAAGTTGTTAATGCTGCTCAACATTTAGTTTAAACTTTTTCCACAAATTTGAATAGTATTATTCTATCACAAATAATACTCAAAATATTGCTTCAAAGCCATTTTGTAGATATCATGTTTCCACCCATCTTGAAAATATTTACGGGATATTAAAATATATTTACCACCAAACAAGATTTTTAAATATTACAAGATTTGCCTGGAGTTGATGTTCCACAAATTCCTAAGTTGACTCACAATTTCAACCACAACTTTAAAAGTTAGGGAAAAAAGGAAAAAGAAAAGAAAAGAAAAAAGAACTATTCATTTGCACAAGCTAATCACTCAACCACTCTACCAATTTTTACTAGTTCTGCAAATTTGCCTGTTTCACATTCAAGTTTTGATCCTGAGAACTTCCATTAATTGAATTCTTGCTCTTCTCTTGATCTAAATCTGGGCTCCCCTTGTTTCCCTGATCTTCACACACTACTTGATTTTTTGAGACTGCTTTATCTCCCTTTACTTCCTCACTACCTTCCTTTACTTCCTCACTTCTTGTGCTTCCCATTACAGAAGTAGTACCTTGTTTAACAAGAATATCCATGCTCTTGTCTTGAATTAATTTCTCATCGTTTTGAACCTTCTCTTTTGGTGCTGGGCTAGGATTAGAACCTCCAAATTTTTCTGTGGCATTAACTTCTTGCTTCATTGGAACTTTATTAACCGCAGAGGCAGTAGAACAGACAGTTTTAACTGTACTTGTGCATGATGCAGGATATGTGATAGCAACAGCTGATTGGGAGGGAACAGGTGCAGCACTTGAACCAGTGCAAACTTGTACCTTTGCTTCAGAAGGCAAACCAGTAGGAGTGGATGACTTTGGTAAAGAACTACTTGTTGTAAGCGCAGCATTTCTTGCTTGTGCAACCTTCAGATGTGATGTAGTATTTGATGGGGAAACAATTCTGGCACCAACGTCAACTGCAGTAGCTTTTATTGCAGGATTTGGAGTTGAATTACCTTTTGGCATCAATTGCTGATTTGGTACAAACCTACTACATATTGTCGATGCTTCAGTAGTATTATGCTGCACTAGGCTTTTACTTGACATATTTAAGGAAGTTCTAGCTGCAGTCATTTAAAACAGAAGTTATTCAATGAGTTACAACTAACAGTTTTTTCAGAAGAATCCATCCAATCAGGAATGCAATTCTATAACTAGCAGTTAATTAAATTAAAAAAAAAAAAAGAATTTCACTGTCATTATAATATTTTAAAATAATTTAAATTTTAAAATAAATAAAGAAATAAAGGCATCATATAGGATACAATAGTAATATGCAGAGGACACACATTATAGTGAAATATAATATTATTTGTTAGTATTGAGAGATTAGGAAATCCTACCAAAAAAAAAAAGAGAGATTAGCAAAGCCACAAAAGTTGTACAAAATTAGTATTTGATAGTATAGAGACTATTAGAGCAAAATACATAACACAGTTTGTGAAAAGCATATATAAAGTAGAAGAAAATTAAAAAAGCAGGACACATCTATCCAAGAGTCTTGCTAATTTCATAGCCCTGATAGATCTGCACAACACAAAAATCATAGGAGCAAAACACTGTTTTGCACTTGAGCTATATGGCTATTCCACTCCTGCTGTGCAGAAAGTCAACCTGCAGGATAGTAATGGCAATGTGCTCATTCAATGTAGCCTGACATTTGTGCTTTCATATCAGAGAATCCTCAGATATATTAGATGACCTAAATTTAAACAATCTAAAAACAGTCATACTTTAGACAAAAAGAAAATGACAAATCAATATATTCATTGGAAGAAAAATCAGTGTTGATAAGTCACATTGGCATCTTGCCGCATAAGCTAAAAACACAACATGAAACAAGGCATTACATCTGTCCCCTAGCAAGACTAGGTTTTGAAGAAAGAAAGGTCAATGACAAACATCCGGCTCTCAGACATAGCACTAAATATATCCACAATCATCAACTGGAGCCATCATAAAATAAGGATGAAAATCATAGAACCTAAGACTTAGTTGATGATTAGTACTTAATGAAAACAAGGGGGCAAAAGACAAGGAATAAAATCAACATAAAAAACATAGCAAGTCCTGAAACATGATTAATATGTTCCCATATTATAAAGTAATACAAAATAGAAAAGACAATCACCGTGATCGGCCGCTCCAGGAGCAGTTAATTTCTTGAATGGCATAGCAAGGGCTAAAGATAATGAGTGACGAGTTGCCAGATGTTCAGCAGTAGTATAAGGTGTGTTGGTCACGATGGCTCCTGAATTGCTACTGCCATCTTTCTTTCGTAAAATGCTCCACCTCTGCAAGTGTTTGGGTAACCAATGTCAATATGTACCACAAAAAGTAGATAACAACTAGTCAATAAAGGTAAAATGGAACAATTATTAAATCACATTAAATATTCACAAAACAATCAGCACAGGAAAATGTATTCACCAGAATAATTTTGTGAATCCAAAACAAATATTCATTTTACTATGACCAAACCATCACAGAAGACTTATCCAAATGAGAAATACATGAAGAGTTGGGCATGTAAAACTCCGTTGCCGGGATTTGAACCCGGGAAAACTGGGTGATGCCCAGACATCCTGACCTGACTAGATGACAACGGATTAAAATATATATTTTTGTGCCATCAGTCATCATATTCCAATAAAAAATAACATCCACAGAAAGACAGGAACTGTGTGTGCAATAATAATCCATATTCTCTTTTCTAAAAGCAATCCTCTTTTTGCCCTTTCAGAACCAATGGAGGAAGGGATTATATACTTAACACAGTTATACGCAAAAAAAAATGTCTCTTTTCAACATGCCCAACTCCAATAGCTGCATGAACAAGCTTAACTACACCTTCCCAATAATAGAGGTGGCTGATATAGATCTGCTACTCTAGATCAGGGAACCATATTTCAGTTAAATGTAGAACATTTCTTTGCATCCAAGTCAAGTGGTTAATCTGTCCATAGGATGCCGAGGATTAAGACTGCCTTGCAAAATTTAACCTTAAATAATTCCTGCCACAATTCTCTAGCTTATTAATCAACGTTGTGATATATAAAAGAATGTTTTTTGATAAATATTCATCGCCAGCAAATTGAATGCTTTAGAAGTATCTACCTAAAAGAGAATAAGCTCTTAATTAACTCAGTACAGGGAACATTCACAGGACATAAACCTCAGGGATCATACAATAATTTTAGAGAAAAACTACATTTTCATCCCCAAAATATTGGGGTTGTAACAAATTCGTCCACAAATTAGAAAACACATACAATTTGGTTCCTGAATTTACCCATGTTATAATTAATAGAGTAAAAACTTGGTCCCTTAGTTCCCTATTGTGCAATTTTCTGTTCTTTTTTGGGCCTTAGGGCCCTCCATAATACCAAAATAAATAAATAAATAAAAACTTGGTCCCTGAATTTAGGAGAATGGTCTCCCCAAAAGGATTAACTTGTTCTAACATGAGTAAGGTCAGGGCGGAATTTGCTACACCCCCCATGTTTCAGGGACAAAATTACGCAATTGTAGTTTTTCTCATAATTTTAACTTCTGTTCTGAATTGTAGGGAAAACAGGGCTGTTATGCCATCCAAATATAATCGACGGCATGCATATAATGAATCTTGGTGATATGTAAGGTCCAAAACAAACTAAACCCGATTGAGCAAATGATGCAGGATGCCAGGATCAAAGGGTTTATAAACTAAACTCCATCATTTACAATTGCCTAAGAGGGCTGTTCTAGAACTATGTCAACCAAGAGCATATAATTAAACACATTACAAAAACTGATATTAAAGCGGGAAAACGGTTTTAAAAGAAAGGAGAACATGGTTTTGAAGGACTTAATCCCCTGGTGACTTCTCTTTTCTTTCTTACACTTTTCTTTACCACCCTGATGGGCAAAATGACCATTTGCAAAGACTTCTAGCTATTGATCAAAGGGGCTAATGATGAACATGATGCCACCCACGGATCATCAATGAAATATTCACATGCATATTATGAAAAATAAAAGCATTCAATAATGGTCACAGGTCACATAATTGACAAGTTTCTAGGGTTGAAAAACCACCTGAGCCAACTGTGTAGGACTTCTCTTAATAGGAAAGTTTTCTCCTTTTGCCATGGTAGCCCAATTCCCTTCGCCAAATCTCTGAACAGCAGCTCGTAGCTGGATGTCCTCTTCCTCTGACCATGCTTTTCTTTTTCTTTTGGGAGCATTGCTGCTACCGCCTAATCCCTTGGTTTCAATACCATCTGTTGATGATACAGTTGGCAGTGTTTGTCTCTGAACAGTAACTGGAAAAATAATGTTTGTCCCTTGCATCAAATTAGAGGACTGTGAACTTTCATTAGGAGTTCCAGATGAATGGCAAACTGGAACGTTTATAGTCAGTGGAGCCTCAATTGCTGAGCTACTAGGGGTTGATTCACTTAGTGCGCGAGAAGCAATCATTACCTGATGAATAAACAACTCACAGAATCACGCTGATCAAATTTGAAGAAATAGCAGTCAGAAGTTTAAACACTGAAACTGTAAAGAGAACTGTCATTCACAGTTTCACACTAAATGGGGTCAGTAAAACAATTTATAACAAAGTCTTCTTTAAGTGTTTCTCATAATACTTTCTTATGTCATTTTAATAGGACCATCTTTCACTCGATCAACCTTTCTCACTAGAGCCTCTACCGGCACACAACCACCTTAGGTGAGTTTTTGTCTTCTCCTTTATAGGTGATGCGCTAACTTTCTCTCCAATATCTTCATTCCTAATCTCATCTTTTTCCAGTATATTCACTCATCCGCCTCAGCAGTCTCATCTCCGTTACACTTTCTTTTTTTTTTTTTTCACACTCTTGTTGGGACTTCCCTGCCTAGCATTCACTAACATGAAAAATTACTAGTCATATAGTTGTCCAGTAAAGGAGAACCACTGTGGGCTTCCAATCAGATAATAATATGAAAGAAATTTGCAAAAACTAAATGTGTAATCTGTTAAGGACTTTCTTTTGTAAATAAGTATAATTTGGAAAATGTGCTAGGAATACCATTTAATTGAATACAAGTCTAACCATATGATAATCAAATAAGCAAGATGTAACTAGCTAAGACGTGAACCAAAGTCTAGCGTACTGAGATAAAGTATAACAATTAGGAGCAGTATAGGGCCAGTATATTCACCTTCACACATGCTGCAGCCTCTGATGCAGATTCGGCACTTACAGGGGGTGATACCTCCAGCTCACATTCTAGGTCACTATCGTCATCCTGGAAGTAAGACAACAAGTCAATACTAATCCAACACTAATCCAAGAATCTAAGAACAACAAGTCAATGAGAAACTGACGGTACAGCCAAGACAAGTTGTCCAACAAAACTAATCGAAGGATAGCAATTTGAAGAGTACAAAATGACAGTAAGGCAACAAGAAATATGCTTGTGACTAGAATGATATACAGAACATTGACAAGTTTTTATTTTCTGCAGAAGATAAATATTCATGTCCCTAATCCTGACAAACTCAACTATAATCGCTCACTAGCATACTTACTGCTTGGTCACTGTTGGTAAATAAACTTAATTGATGTATCTTTTAGAAATCAAAAACTAAATTTTTATGAATTATAATTTCGCCAGTACAAATCCTTGAATTTATGTGTTAAAGTAAAGTATCACCTAAAAACTTGATTGCATTCAAGGCTTCAAAAGCATGTAAAATTGAACACTCTTGCATATTAAAAAAATTTATAACACTCAGATCTTCATCATTCAGATGCTCATAAAGCTAGCAAATTCAAATAATGTAGCTCCAAATAACGGTGAGATAATTAAGGAGTGTGACACAGACCAGAGGTTCAGCACCGTCTTCCAGATTTTCAACAAGGGCATCATGGTACGCCAAGTGGCGCCAGAGCATCTGATATTCCCTGGCATTAGAGATACCAGTTGAGGTTTTCTTCACTAACTCATTCCAATCAATCTTCGCATGAGGATACTGTGCCACTTCTTGAAGTAACGTTAGCACCGTGGTTGCATCGTACCTACACAACACGAGAAAAAACCCCAATCACCTCAACACCCCAGCTCAAACTACACCAAAAAATTATAAAAATAAAATAAAGAAATAATACCTTTGTGTGAGTGTAGCAGCGTGTTGCTCCGTGAAGGATACCTTCTTGGGCTTCTTTTCCGGCATGGGAATGTTCGGGAAGCAGAAGAACCCTAAACCCTAATATTAGAGAGAGAGAGAGAGAGACCGGAGAGAGAAGTGGGGGAGGGAACCGGAGAGAGACGTTGTGTTGTGTTACGGAGGGAGGGAGGGAGTGAGAGTGAGACCGTTAAGGAAGGTGAAGTACACGCGCCCCTCTTGTGCGGGTTTATATAGCTAGCAGCTACAAACAGGGGGATGCAGAGTGTGCCAGCTGGGACTTTTTGGTTATACTACGGTCAAGCCGTCAAGCGATGCGATTGCGATGGCACGGCTTGGGAACTTGGGGAAAAAGGAAAGCATGATTACCATTATACCCTTTTCTGGCCTGTTGCTGTTATAGAAAAAATAGGGAAATAGAAAATTAATAATGCAGGAAATGATTAGTGAATACGGTGCGGGATGAGATAAATGGTAAGAAGAAAAAAAAAGGTCGAAACGCACTTTTCGCGACGTATACGGAAAATAACAGAAAAACGATAAAAATATTTAAATAATATATTTTACATAAATATTATTATTTTTATTTAATTTTTAAAAAAATTTATCAGCATAAATAATATAAATATTATTAAATTTTATATATATTACATAAAATTTATCATTTTTTTACATTATTTATATTACAAAATATGTTGATAAATTTTTTTTTATTCACGCTACAAAATACGTTGTAAATTTTTTTTTTAACAAAATTTATCAATGTGAATAGTATATACGTTGATTAATTTTGTATAATATACACAATTTATTAGTGTATACTCTGTTAACATTAGTATTTTTTTTTTAACAAAATATGCCGATAAGTTTTTTTTTTTCTATGAAACTTACTAACGTGAAAAGTGCATATACCGATAAGTTTTGTATATATTAAATAAAATTTATTAGTTTGTGTAATGTTAAATGTTGATAAATTTTAAAAAAAATTGAATAAAAATAGTAATAATTTTATGGGATCTATTATCTAAATATTTTTATTATTTTTCTCATTTTTAAATATGCGTCGCATATACATCAATTATTTATGCATCCCCTATCAATTCTCAAAAAATAATGGATGGAGTCAAGGATTTAAAATTATAAAAAGAAAGAATATTGGTATGAAATAAGTAGCATTATTTGTGATTTTGATTTTTTATTTTTATTATCTTATGCTTTTTTTTTTGGTAATATAATTATTCAATTTTATTAGTATTATCTTTGTCCAAATTGGTTGGGTGATTTTTTTTTTTTTTTTTTTGTGACATAAATTGGTTGGTACCTAACCCCTCCGTTAACCGCCAATGAGCGTAAAGCTAATGTTTGGAATAAAGTCCACCATTGTAAAGTAAAGTTCTGTTAATATTATTATATTATTATTATTAACAAGACTCAAAACTTAATTTTCAGACGCACCAAAAAAAATCTTAAGATTTTGTATAAGAAGAATAAGTATTAAATTATTTAGACTAATTAAGTGTTAATATAATTATACAATTTTATTATCTTAATTTAAATTGATAGAGTGATTCCTAAAAAACAACTAATATTATTTTCATCTTATTTTTTAAGTCGTTAATTTATAGAGTTAATCCATTTATGTACCACTACATTAATCACCAACGAAAGTTATTGAATGAGGATCTTATAAGACAGTGTGACACTTTTGAATATATCTCAAATTTTCTGAAAATGTGTTATAAGATGAAGAATCCGTAAGCTTAATTATTGAAGCACATGTTGAAAAACATGGATCCCAGTAACACTCCAGGCCAACGCCAAACTGTGAAGAAAACATTGTCGTTAGCTTTTGTCTTTGACTCTTGTAACACATTGATAATCGTTCTTCCAGCTGTGATGCATGAGCTTGTGTTTTTTAAAATATTGTGCAACCTTAGTCTTACCATTTATTTATCGCGCAATAGGGGTGTTTATAGTGTTGTTTGTATTAATTTTGAATAAAAAATTAATTCAATCTAAATAATAAAATATATAATGATTTGAATTGGATCGATTTAATTTAAATTTTAAATTTGAACTAATTTTTTATAATTTAAATTGGATCAATTTAATTAATTTTTATAAAAAAATTTCTTAAACATAGAATATTATAAATAAAAAATAACTTAAATTAATAAAATAAATCAATAAAAATAAAAATAAAATAACTCATGTAATATATTTAAATAAAAATGATATATAAATATAAAAAATTATGATTTCCTGAAGAGGGGAGGTGGTAGATGGAGGATTGGGAGAGGTTGGTATGGAGGAGCGCTACTTGGGTTGAACAAGCGAGAAAGGGATGAGGGCAGCGGGAGTAAGAAACTTGGTGGCACAGCGGCACCATCATCATCGGGCTTGTGGAAGGTCCATCTTCGAGAAGCCAAATTTCATAACTTTCGGAGATTACTAAAGTGTACCGCTACATTTAGGTGCACGGGTGATTTGATAGTTTAGATGTAACGCACCTACAAGGTGCTTGAAGCGTCGTGATTAATACGATGCATAGTAAAACATGCATGCAAATCTATATCTATATTCTGTACCCCATTAATTGTGGTAGACTATTTTGTAAGGGAGTTGTAATGGTGATGTTATTTCTGGACAACTTTGGTTTGCTATGAATCCTAAATCTTTTCTTCGAACCTGTGACGCCAAGTTTATTGTTTTGTATGTTGGGATTTTTATAGACATATGCTTCATGATTGTGGTAAATATTTGGTACTTCTGCTTTTAATGAATTGCTCCTCAGATGTTAATTGTTTATCCGTTATTGAACGTTAGTTTCGCATAGGATGTGTCGCCGACATTATGCTTTCGATTTTATATTATAATAGGGAAGTTTTATTGACCTTCTCTAACATCTGTTTAAGTGATAATAAATATTTTTTATTTATTTATTACGGGGCCTAAGGCCCGAAATAAAGTGATAATAAACATGTCATTACACAAATATAATAATGCACAAACACAAATGTAAAAATCTTAACAAAAATATATACAGTTAATTTAAATGTAACTATTATAAAAATTAAATTATTGTCTTGAATATTTTGCAAATTCATTTATTGAGGGCTTACGCTTTTATTTTTAAAGAAAAAAATCTATTGGCATGCATGGTCTACATATATAAATTAATAAGAAATTAATATGTTCAGTTAGATTATAATTAATGATCTCACCCACTATGAGCACAAGATGTAGTTTAGGTACATGTTTTGCCCACTCGCACTATATAAGGATGTATCGATCCTTATCACTACTTCCTATTTTGAGGCATCATGAACTCTCTTAGCTTTAGTTTAACTCTTTTTTTTTTTTTTTCTAATCCATGTGTGAATTAGTATGTGTTTATTGTTTAATATGTATGTTTTGTTGAGAAGTAAGTTGAAATCCTCATGAACAGAAACTTACATTAGTTCTGTTCTGTGTACTTGAGTTTATTTGTACATTTGTTTGAAAAATTTTTGCGATAACTGCATTTGTTTTAAGAATGATGTAACAAAGTGGACATTTTAAGATGGTTGTAGCTATTTTTAGAGCCTTTCTAATTTTGGATAAAATTGCAGTAGCATAAATAAGATATGTACATTCCCATTAGTGTAGTCGTATCTACACTACTATACTTCTCTATTATGTTCATAACATCTGTTTTGGTGTCAAACTGGTAATGTATTACTTCTTTTTTTTTTGGAGGTTTAGGGAGATCATTTAGGTCAGCTATTTCTCGAGTTGAATGGCGTAAAGATGTGGAAGTAATAGTCATGATCTAATATTATTAGCTCATTAAGTATATAGGAGTAAGCTAATATTGAGGGGATGAAATCTTTTATTTTCTAATATTGGGTGTGAAAAGATTTCTACACTTGCTATCTATGGAAATGTGAAATCTCGGGGGCAACTAGAATATATGTTGGGGAGCTTTCATTCTTACCTTCTTCATTTATTTTGAGCTTTCTTTCTTTGCTAAATTATCTTAGCGTTGTGTGTTTTTTATACATAAAACAAAGGGATTGCACTGAGTGCACATAGGAAGCTTTCATTTTTTTTCTCCTTCCTTTCTTTTAAGGTTTCTTTATTTGCTTACTTATATTGCTATTGCTTCATAATGATATGATAATAATTTGTTGTTTACTTTGATGAAAGGATAAAATTGATTTCAAAATTTAAAGTGTTCAGAATAAGTTGATGTCAAAAAATTTTTAATATTAAATTGAGGTTAATTCAAATGTTTAGGACTAAAAATGATATTTATTCTTATATTTAATTTTTTTTTTTTTACCAATTTCATATTAAATGCTTTGATTTTTTTTTTTGTTTGGTCAATCTTTGTTGTTAGTAATGTGGTAACTTCATCAAATCCATTGATAGAATTACATAACTTAAAAAGATTTTTTTTTTCGTCTGTATGCTGTATTTAGTTGCTTAACGTGCTTCTTTTATAAAGCTTTGACAAAGAGAAGGACAACACCAGACCATTAGATGTAGTTCGATCTCATATGGGCGTCTCATTCAAAGACCTAGAAACTAGAAAGAAGTTAATAAATGATACCTAATAAAATGGTCATATGGGTGCTACAACTCCATCAATGGGTTGTTTTGGTGTTGGATCTATTAAGAATTTGCTTTAAGTGACTTAAATTTGAAACTTAATTTTAGAAGCAAATAAGTAGTAAAGTTTTTAATATGATCAATGCAAATTAAGATAGTATATATTTTCCATATATTTTCATTTGTAATTCTGATTAATTTCCTAATTATGTATCTAAGAACAAGGAATGGCAAAAATAGCCTGCTTAGATAATTACCGGTAAGGATTACCCGTAATGGAAGTGAGTACAGGGATGGTTAGAGTCTTTGTAGGGATGAGGACCCCATTCCCATTTACTAAACAAGGTGGGGGTGGCGGAGGGGGATTGGGTCCCTGTCCCATAGAAACCCATCAATCCCCACTTACATGTAAAATTACTTAAATAGCATTATATATATATATATACACGCACACATGCACACACACACTAATGCATATACTCAAACCTTAGTGGAGAAATTTATTATTTTAATTGTTGCAATTATTTTTTATCAATATAATTGTTATTAAAACTACTAAATTTTCATCACATATTATTAATTGAGTTGCGTTAATACTATTGCAATGAATTAATGGATATTATATATTTTTTATTTATGTTTAAAAGTGTTTTTTTTTATGAATTTCTCTTCTTTTTTTTGGAATTTGTTTTTAATTTTTTATATAAACCTGTAGATATTTGCAGAGATTCAAATCCTTGCAAGGAATAGGAAATAGGGAATAGGAACCTATGACAGGAATGGAGACGGGAAGCAAATTTCTAAACGGGGATAGGGGCAAAGAGCATGTCTCCACTCCAATGGATATTCATTGTCATCTCTACTAAGAATATCTTTTTATAATTGCATATAAAGTTTATGAAGTAGTATGAAGGTGAGCTCATAATAGTAAATAATCTCCATAATCTTGTGACACTTCTTTTTTATTTATTACACTACTCAAATTCAAACAGTTTGTATGGTGAGATAAACACTAATTGGATTACGAGATTTTTTTTATTATCTATAGTTTCTTAATAAATGTTAATTGTGTCATTTTTATTTGCTAGATACTGACTTGATTACAGTTTATAGTTGTGTTTTTAGTAAAAAGAGATAGTATAGTGACTCTATTTGTTGTAGGTTGTTGTAAGTGTTTATTTTTTAAATTAGGATTGTATCTCGAATTATTTGACTAAATATATGTAATTAAGTGTTTCTAATATATTGTAATAGATGTTATTACAAATGAGCCATGCACGGGCTCCCGACTAGTTAATGTACAAACATGGTCTATGGGAGTGAAGAGAAATGGCAGATTGGAAAATGGAATGTCTTGGGATTTATCATTTGGGGTGGACAAACAAGAGCCTCTTACTCGCAACTTTCTTTTTCAAGAAGCCTAGCTTCAAACGAGTCTTTTCAGTAAGAAAGTAGCGCTTGAACTAGCCTAAGAGCTAACACTCATCTGAGAAAAACTTCACTGCCTTCGAAGTCTTTTCTGGCTTCCCTTCCTACCTTCTTGCACTTCCTTTCATATACTAGCTGAAACTGAAACACGACGACTCCTGTGAAATACTATTTACATGTTTAAATTTCAATTTGCACATCCAAAATCATTACTTGAAAACTGGAAACTAGTAATTTATTTCAACATGTTAGTCAAAATTGCATTGAATTACATTTCAATGTAATTTTTAGTTTTAAATCATTGTTTAAGCAAAAATGTGGGGAAAAAAAAAATCCTTCTTCATTAAACCAAACCATAGATTGCAACCTACAAACTAAACATACCCTATAACAATAGCAAAACACTAATTCAATATATGACACCTAGTATCATGTCTGAGCCATAGACTTTGCCAGATCAAAAGTTAGTAGGCATTAAAATCAAACTATAAAAAAAAAATTGGGTTCAACAGAGGCAGACGCAGTGTTGACATAGCAATATTCTTGAGCGAGTACGGATCTTAAGAATAAGATCAAGTTATTGCACGCACTATCTGAATACACATTAGTTTTTTGTACCTAAAAAAGTACAAAGTTTCATCAATAAAATAATTATTCGTTACTAATTCCTACACTTAAATATGGCATGACCATCGACTATAACCTGTATGTGTTGTTGACCGATCTCTGAGACCACCTATTACACAGTCCCCTAAAAATAATCCTAGCTCGGAGGGATCTAATCTATCATAACAAAGAGAGAATTTAAAAATAACAAAGAAAAGAACAAGACAAATTGTCCAGAAAATCATTTCCTTCTCAAGGAAGCCTGTTTCAGCCTCCACCGTCAGTGTCCCAAAATTCCGTAAAGGCCTTAAGTCTCAAAAGTATCCTTCAGCCAATCTGAATTTAACATATCAAACAGCACGGATGCCACAATTCAGAAAGATGAACAATCAACAAAATCACCAGACGTCTCTAAGATAACGCCCATCCATCTGGAGTTTTTTCACAATAGCCTCTGCCTTTGATGAGTCGACATTTTCCTGAAATTAAATGAAGAAATATGGTTTATATGACAGTTCCATCCAATCCGGTATGGAGCGTATATGCCATTGCAACTAAAAAAACACAAGTTGGATTCTGTCAGAAGAAAATATAGCATTCTAAATTAAATGCTTTGCAAAAAGACTTGAAAAAGATATATAGTTTAAAGGTGAAAAGTGACATTGTTGGGTCACTTCGAAAACAAAACACAATATAAATGTCGACTGAGAGCACCGGTCCAATAGCATCAGCAGAAGTAAATAAGTGTCCCAAGCCACTTATTTGAACTACCCAGGTCGTGAAAGTTAAAGTCAAGGCTAAACAGTAAAGCAATGAGGACTAATCATACCCAAACATACACATGCAGCAAGAAAATTGTGCATAAGGATGAAATGAAGTTACAATAGATAATGGTATTTTCCATATAAATTTTGAAAATCTTCTTTTGATCAGGGGAGAGAATTCCTATAAATAAATAAAAATTTGCACAAGTTGCACAGTCATAATTTACTTTAAAGAAACTAAAGAAGAAATCTCTCTCCTTTTTTTTTTAACCCCACATAGTAGCTTTTCCAAACTTAAATGACAACACTATTATTTATTTGTTAGACAGCTTCTTCAATGTCCTTGCACAAAAAATCTTCCCAATTTTAAGCTCTACCACTGGATGGTCAGGACAAGTTATTGTAATATTTGAATTACAAAAAAGACACATGTTTGGATACCCACACACAGATAAGAAGAATGAACGAATGTGATAAGGCCCATAATGCTAGGCCTCATATTACTAATGTGTATGTTAGGAAGAGAAGTGTATGTTAGGAAGAGAAGAGTTTTGGGGCCGAAGCCCAATGAGGAAAGCATGAGAGGAGAGTCCTCAGCTTTGGGTGGGGATTGTAACTAACTTGTGATTGTGCTGAGCTGGAAGAGAGAGAATAGGTGAGGGAAGTGTGTATTCGGTTAGTGGGGTGAGAGTATATGCTGAGGTGGGAGTGGGAGAGGAGGTAGGCATTTGGTTGCTTGGCTTGGGCTAGGGGGTTGCTGAGTCCCTTCATCACTCAGTGCAGTATTTTCTGTTTTCTTTGTTCTTTCCATTCCCTAATTCCAGATCAATCCTGATTTGGGTTGTTCTGAGTAATAGTGATACACGAATCTTTTTCTGTACTTGCTGTTTTCGTATGAAGTGGTATTTAGAGCCTACGTTCCTAGAGGCTGTGTATGGTCACTACACGATCGATAATTGAAGCAAGGATTGATAGGATTGAAGAGAGGCTTGGGGGAATGACTGCATTGGAGCATCGCTTAGAGAACATGACCATCATGTTACGAGAACTAAGCCACAATCAAGACTGAGGTTGGGTTCATCGTGGACGCCGACATCATGCTCCTAGCAGAGAGGAGGATGAGCGAAATCGAGAGGATCACGGAGGAGGCCGTAGACGAAGAGCACGACGACAGGCCAGTCGGGACTCGCACCAATCCAAGTGGCGTCACCATCGAGGCACGGACTCGCAAGGGAGCAGCGACGATGAGGACGGAGGGAGTCGACCTCCGTTTTACCGTGATGGTGGAAGGAGACTCGAACTTCCAATTTTCTCAGGTGATGACCCATATGGGTGGTTGATACGTATTGATCGCTACTTCCAGGTTAAGGGTGTGGAGGATGATGAGAAGTTGGACTCCATATTGGTGGCACTAGAAGGATGCGCTCTGGTTTGGTTCCAATGGTGGGAAGACCAAGCGCGCTTACCAATGTGGAGGAAATTCAAGGAGGCGTTGATCAAGAGCTTCCAACCAAGACTGACCCAAAACCCATATCGGCCGATCCTCAGGCTGAAGCAAACTGGGTCAGTGATGGAGTACCGAGATCAGTTTGAGCTCGTGACGTCGGGCACCATGCGGCATGTGGATCCTTAAATAGTGAAAGGAATTTTTCTTAATGGATTGAGAGAAGAGTTGCAAGCTTAATTGCAATTATATGAGCACAAGAGTCTAGCCCAGTTGATGAAGCGGGCCCAAGTGCTGGAGGCCAAGAATTGGGCTTGGAAGGAAGGAGGTGTTGGCCCACGAGAGAAGACAGGAGGGAGTGTGTCTAAAACTTTTTCATTTGGACCCAAGGTTCCGTAGGGACCTCGTCAAGTTGAAATGAACAAAACACCAAGGGAAGGAGGCTCAGGGGAAAGGAAAACAGGAGATGATGGAGGAGGAAAGAGGATCTCCCACGCTGAGCTGCAGGAGAGAAGCCGAAAGGGTCTTTGCTTCAAATGTGGGGAGAGGTGGGGATTCGATCATGCGTGCAAATTTAAGCACTACCAGCTGTTGCTTATGGAGGCAGAAGACGTGGATGAAGAGGAGCACGCTGGCTTCGAACTAGAGGAGGCGCCTGTCTTGAACTTGAAGTGTTTGCAGCTGTCCAAGAAATCACTGCTAGGCCTCACTTCTAGCAAGTCCTTGAAACTATGGGGTGCTATAGGAGCAAGGAGGGTAGTAATCTTGATTGATTCTGAAGCTTCAGCCAATTTTATCTCAAAGGGATTGGTTGGAGAGCTACAACTGGAGGTAGATGAATCCCCGAAGTATTGTGTAGAGATGGGCATAGGCAAGCTAGAGAGGGGCCGAGGTGTTTGCCAAGGGTTCACTCTCGAGATACAAGGAGTGAAAATCACCCAGAATTTCTTTATTTTAGAGCTCGGTGGCATAGAGGTGATGTTGGGGGGTTGAGTGGTTGCAAAGTTTGGGGAAAATTGAAGCTGATTTTTAGGAGATGAGCTTTTCATGGGGAAGGGGAGAAGACAGGAAGCGGCTGTGGGGAGATCCAACCTTGTGCAAGGTCCAAAGCTCTTGGAAGGCCACGTTGAAAACCTTGAAGGAGAGTGAGGAGGGCTATTGCCTCATTCCTTTATTGTTAGATGCTGAACCCAAAAGGGAAACCCCTGTTTCACCTGAGACGAAGGAACTGCTGTTGCAGTTTGATGACTTATTTCAAGCACCATCAGGCCTTCCTCTCAAAAGAGACTAGGACCATGTAGTAGTGATGAAGGAAGGAGCCTCAATTCCCAACATCCGACCCTACAGGTACCCTTACTATCAGAAAAATGAGATAGAGAAGATAATTACTGAAATGTTGCAAACAACTGTGATTAGGCCCAGTACCAACCCTTTCTCCAGTCCTGTGATTTTGGTTAGAAAGAAAGATGGGGGCTGGAGATTTTGTGTAGATTATAGAGCATTGAACAAGGTGACTATTCCGGATAAATTTCTAATCCCAATTATCGATGAATTGCTAGATGAGTTGGGGGGTGCTAAGGTGTTCTCTAAATTGGATTTGAAATCCGGTTACCACCATATTAGAATGGAGGAGGAGGATGTCCCAAAAACTGCATTTAGGACTCATGAAGGCCATTATGAGTTCCTAGTGATGCCATTCGGGTTGTCCAATGCACCTTCAACTTTTCAAGCTCTCATGAATCGAGTGCTAAAACCGTTCCTCAGGAAGTGTGTATTGGTGTTTTTCGATGATATCCTTATTTATAGCAAGGATAAAGTGGAGCATAGAGGTCATTTGCGGCTGAGGGCCAACCACTTGTTCATTAACCGCAAGAAATGTAGCTTTGAACAAGAATCTCTCGAGTATTTGGGACATGTGATTTCTAGGACAGGGGTGGCAGCAGATCCAAAGAAGGTTCATGCAGTTCTTCAATGGCCAGCTCCATCAGATCTGAAAAGGCTAAGAGGCTTCCTAAGCCTCACAGGGTATTACAGGCGATTTGTCCAAAATTATAATAAAATCGCAGGGCCACTAACCCAACTTCTAAAGAAGGACAATTTCAAGTGGAGTGAAGAAGCACAAGCAGCTTTTAACATGTTGAAATTGGTAATGACCACCCTACCAGTTTTGCCAGTTCCTTCATTTGACAAAACTTTTGTGGTGGAAGCTGATGCTTCAGGCAAAGGTGTTGGGGCAGTTCTGATGCAAGAAGGCAGACCCGTGGCATACATGAGCCACACCTTGTCTGAGAGGAACCAAGGGAAAGCAGTATATGAGAAGGAGCTAATGGCAATTGTGATGGCCGTGCAAAAGTGGAGGCACTACCTTTTGGGCAGGAAATTTGTGGTTCATACTGATCAAAAGAGCCTCCGTTTTCTCATAGACCAGAAGGTAATGAGTGAGGAGCAGCAGAAATGGGTTTACAAACTGCTGGGGTTTGATTTTGAAATAAAGTACAAGCCAGGCAAAGACAATAGGGTGGCTGATGCCTTGTCTAGGAAGCTGCAGTTTTCGGCTATTTCAAGGGTGCAAACTGAAGTTTGGGATGGTTTGGAAGCAGAGATAGCAGCTGATTCTAGATTAAAGGACATTGTACAGGATTTGATGTTAGACCCTGCACTGCATCCAGGGTTCAATTTAAAGAAGGGGATACTATATTATAAGGGCAGGTTGGTGTTACCTAGGAACTCCCCTCGGATTCATGCAGTCTTGGGGGAATTTCATGACTCACCTTGGGGTGGACATTCTGGAATTTTCAGCACTTATAAGAGAATTTCAGAATTGTTCTATTGGGAGGGGATGAAGAGTAGGGTCCAGCAATATGTAAGAAAATGTGAAGTATGTCAGAGGTGTAAATATGAGACCCTAAGTCCTGCAGGTTTACTACAACCGCTTCCCATTCCAACAACTACTTGGTCAGATCTTTATATGGACTTCATTGGTGGTCTTCCAAAATCTCAGGGCTATGACACCATCATGGTGGTGGTGGATAGGTTGAGCAAATATGCTCATTTTATCCCGCTTACTCACCCATATTCTGCCAAGGAAGTAGCTGAGGTTTTCTTAAAGGAGGTTGTGAGGCTCCATGGAATTCCCACCTCCATAGTCTCTGACAGAGACCATGTCTTTATCAGTTCTTTCTGGTCTGAGCTATTTAAGCTGTCAGGCACAAAATTGAACTTCAGTTCAGCCTATCATCCACAGACAGACGGGCAAACTGAAGTTGCTAACAGATGTTTAGAGACCTATCTTCGTTGTTTCACTAGCCACAAACCTAGGCAATGGAATAAATGGTTGAGTTGGGCTGAATTCTGGTTCAACACCTCCTACAAAGCATCTTCTAAAGCTACCCCATTTAAGATTTTGTATGGGAGAGACCCCCCTGTGTTAATCCGTGGCGATGTCCACCCAACTTCCAGTCCAGAAGTCAATCAGATGCTGGAAGATCGAAATCAGATACTAGACGTCTTGAAAGAACAACTCTGTTTGGCCCAAAACAGAATGAAGGTGCAGGCTGACAAACATAGAAGGGAGGTGGAGTATCAGGTTGGAGACATGGTGTTTTTGAAAATTCAGCCTTACAGGTTCAAGAACCTGACTAAAAGGAGTAACCAAAAAACTCAGTCCCCGTTTTTATGGACCTTACGAAGTAATAGGGAAGGTGGGGGCAGCAGCTTATAGGCTGCGATTGCCGGACACGTCAAGGGTGCATCCTGTGTTTCATGTGTCATTTCTCAAGAGATGTGTAGCTCCAGGGACTATTAGCCAGCCACTACCTCTATGCTTGAATGAAGAATGGGAATTACTGCTAGAACCAGAAGAAATCATAGCAGTTAGAATAAATGAACAGGAAGAACATGAGCTATTGGTGAAATGGAAGCACTTGCCGTCCTTTGAGAACTCTTGGGAGTTGAAATCAGCCTTTATGCAGCAGTATCCTACCTTTCAACTTGAGGACAAGTTGAGTCTTCTGGGGGGAAGTGTTGATAAGGCCCATAATGCTAGGCCTCAGATTACTAACGTGTATGTTAGGAAGAGAAGAGTTTTGGGGCCAAAGCCCAATGAGGAAAGCATGAGAGGAGAGTCCTCAGCTGTGGGTGGGGATTGTAACTAACTTGTGATTGTGCTGAGCTGGAAGAGAGAGAATCGGTGAGTGAAGTGTGTATTCGGTTAGTGGGGTGAGAGTATATGCTGAGGTGGGAGTGGGAGAGGAGGTAGGCATTTGGTTGCTTGGCTTGGGCTAGGGGGTTGCTGAGTCCCTTCATCACTTCATCACTCAGTGCAGTATTTTCTGTTTTCTTTGTTCTTTCCATTCCCTAATTCCAGATCAATCCTGATTTGGGTTGTTCTGAGTAATAGTGATACAGGAATCTTTTTCTGTACTTGCTGTTTTCATATCAGAATGTTTTCCACATTTCAAATACTAACACCCCAACAGTATTATAGTGCACCCGATAGAAATGGACAGAATAGTAAACAAAATAATAAGCCAATTCATTAACATTTTTCACCTAAAAGCCAAAAAGAGCCTTGGTTCCTACATGGAAGATTGAATACAGCTAAATAATTAAGCATAGAAATTTTCACCGAACACACAGCAACTTCTATATTTGTACTCTAAAAAGCCAAAACATCAGTCACTTCTCCACAATCACACAAATATAGTCACTGCTTAGCACTATTGTTATCAAGCATATGTTCAAGGTGAAGAGGCATAAGCTTCAGATATATAAACTTTTATTTTCTCAAACTAGTAGTTGGTTAAATCCTATGAAAATCAATACTCTTTATGCATGGTTAAGAACAAGAAAAGTTTGACACTTTCAAGTATTCTGCAAAGGGAGGGGTGATGAAAGACAATCAGCACCTGCTGCTGGACAATGGTATGAAGTGTACGATGAACATCTCTAGCCATACCCTTGGCATCACCACAGACATAAAGATAAGCCCCCTGAGAAATCAGACTCCACAGCTGTTCTGCCTGCACATACAAAAATTAAAGCAATAAATAATTTATCCATCTACATTTGTTCCCTACTAGGCTGCTATACACACTCACTTTATCCATCATCTTGTGTTGAACATACTCCTTCTCAGGCCCCTCTCTAGAGAATGCAACTATCAACTCTGACAGAGAGCCTTGTTCCACAAAATTCTTTAGCTCATCCTCATAAATAAAATCCTATACAAAAAACATAATTGGAAAAAATCACACACTGCTCCCGAAATCCACTGAGATTGAAAGTGCAAAGTGCAACTATTTTACCATTTGACGATTCCTACAGCCAAAGAAGAGTAATGCAGGACCAGGCTGAACACCATCCTCTTTGAGAGCATATCTTTCCTGGGTAAATCAAAGACAAGCAAGAGCTAAGAACAAGCAGATGCTTAAAATAATTTGGTTTCACCTGATTTATGTTATTGAGGAAAGTGATTTGACTAACAATTTTGCATTTCAGGTTTATTAAACATTAACTTAGGTAAACTAGGTTTTTCCAAAAAGCTAGGTGTTTGTTTTGCCATGCTGTGAAGTTTGTGTCATGCAAAAAACAGCTTCTATAAAAGCACTATTATCAAAAAGAAACAAATTGGATGTTATCGAAAAGATAATTTTGCTTCCACTTCTGCTACCAAGGAGAAGCACCAATTTCATGCTTCTTGTTAACAACAGATTTTCTGCTTCTGCCATCACTTAAAAAGCAACTTTTCTCCTGATAAACTCACTTAAAAAAACCTTAAAAGTAGCTTTTGTTCATCTCACAACACAGCCAAACAGGCTCTAAGACTACAAAAGAGGGCTTCTAATCATATAATAGAATCAAGAATAGGTATTTTAGTTCACAATTGTGATTGATCATTTACATATGTATCTAGTTGATTCCAATGTTCCTCTTCTACCCTATGTTGCGTGGATATGGGTAATGAGTACCAGTACGGGGCACTGGTATGGGTACAATGTATAATGAAATATTCCAAAAATTAGGGTCAGACTACCGAAGGATTATACAGAAATATAAAAACACAAACAATGAAGTAATTAAATCATAAGATAAATACAATTTTTATAATGTTCTTACTTCAACACATAAAATGTAACAAGTAAGCAAAAATATCTAAAGAGACACAAGATTGACAGAATATAGTATTAGTTTGTTTCACTTAATAGCAAGCCAAACAGTTTAGCTGCAAAAGTTGATGCTTTGCAAGGATTGGCTTGTATCTAAGTGACGTCAGCTCATTGAAATACTACACCAAGTGATAGTGTAGGATAGTGTAGGCTGCACATTAGAGCAGTGGATTATACTCTACTGTCAATTAGTTATGACAGTTAGGCGCTATCCGCTAGTGCCAGCTGCACATAACAGTCTGTAACTAACTCTCCTCTCTCTCCTACAACTATATAAGGACTTGATGTACTCTATACTGATTCATAATGAAACCATTAAGATTCTAGCACATTCTCTCTCTCTGTGTTTTCTCTTCTTTTCAAACTCTATTACCAAGATGTACCTAAAGTATTAGATAGCAAAATTTAGAAAACAAAAATATTGGGTACGCACCCATGTCTACTCAAAAAGTAGCTGTACTGGATACATATGACAATCATTTAGGAGAGTACACATGCATCATAGCTCCTACCCTTCACTTCGGTTCTAAACAACCCCCCCCCCCTTTTCCTTTTGTTAACTTCCTCCAAATTTCCCCTCTTCATATACTGTCACTACTTAACTAAAATTAGAAAACTGTACATATTCACATACCTGTAAAAATCCCCTAAAAGGTGCCAAGCCAGTACCAGGTCCGACCATAATAATAGGAATCGAATGATCAGCTGGAAGCTTAAAATTTGATGGCCTAATGAAAATAGGAGCCCAGCTACAGTCACGACTTTTCTCCAAGGGAATAGCATGCTGATCATTTACGTGAGAGATCTAAGTTAGATACAACATAGCATGATTGGGTATTGCATCTCAATATGGGAGGGGAATCACAAATATAGAAAGAGGGGATCCAAGATTTTGAGACAGGGAGCATATGATTGCATGGCAGTCAAATTGCTACCTTCATCCAGGTCGAACATACTCCTTTGTGAATTCTGCCAGTGGGAGTTGGACCATACACCAAGGCACAAGTTACATGTACCCTTTGTGGGGCAAACCTGGACAATAAAAATAATGCAATATTAGTTCTGCCAACTATCTTATAAAGTTTCATTTAGATATTTTGGAGAGGATAAGATAACCACCTAGGAGAGGATGAAATAGAATAATAACGAGGCTGTAAGCGAGGTGCTACTGCAGCAAAAAACACACCAAGTGGAGGTTTTGCTGATGGAAATTCGGCCATCACCTCAAGGAGACTTCTCTGGCTTCCAACCACCCATTTGGAGTACTCATCCTGAAAACCAAAAATTGCACCATCACCAAGAGAAAGGAAAAGAGAAAAAAAAAAGAGAGGGGGGGGGGGAGTTTCATACTTGAAAGCAAGAGAAAATCAGTCTTAGCAATTGTTTTACCTTCCCTTGAGGAGATGAGAGGAACTTCAATCTATCTGCTTCACTAGGCTCAGAAGCATGAGCAGCTAACGCAACTAAAGCAGACTGAAAGGGAAGCACGTGTAACTTTTTCTTCTTTCTTTTTTCTTTTTTTAAAAAAAAAGGACAAATCATAATGAAACACACAAATACAGCAAGTACAACAAATTATGTGAGAATAAAAATGGCAAGCACATGAGGAGAAGATCATATAAAACCTTTCTTGGGGGGTTCAAGACATCTGCATAACGTGCTAATGCAGCACGTAGTGTGCAAGGACCAGGGAAAGGAGGCGGCAGAGAACCTCCTAGGGCAGTGCCATCCTCATTATCAGCATGAAGAGAAAACAGCAAATCTAAACTTTGACCCAACAACTTCCCAGCTTCTACAACAGTTTCATCACAATTCTCAGCATAAACACCCACATGGTCTCCAGTTTCATATCTGAGAAAGATCAGACAAAAGCCATCAACAGATTAATCAAATACAACCAGATAATTGGGACAGGAAACACCTAGTCCAACCTACTTTATGCCAGTCCCTGATATATCAAACTCCAAATGTATGCAAGAGCGATCAGATGCAGGTTTGTGAAGCTCCCTTTGAACAGCAACATTAACCCTTCAAGAAAATAACCAACAGGTTAGTTTAAGTATAAACATTAACAATGGTCATAAAATCAGAATGCACAACTCCAAGCACCTGCAAGGATGATGAATGTCAAACACAGCATTTCCATTTGCCATGTTTAAGTTATTATTATCATAGGATGAGGTGACAGTGGGGTCATGAATCACTACTCGATATTCAGGAATAGCAGCTGTATAGGGAGTAGAGACTGTATTAACATCATCCTCATCTCGTAGCAATTGATCCAACTCAGGCCACAGGGATTCTTTCCTGTAAAGCAAAAGCCAAGTCATGTCATTTGAAATGCCAAAAAGCAGTAAAGACACTTCATACAATTTTAATGAATAATCAAGTGCATATCACACTTAATTTTCGCAACAATATAATTGATACATGGACAGCAAGAGGATAGGACAATTCTCACCAAGCAGAAAAATCATCCTCAATGGATTGATCATCATCACCTAGCCCAAGTGGAACAAGACGCTTTGCACCTGGAGCAAACAAGACAATACATATGAGAAGATATCTATGCGAAGTCATTAACGACTTTAAAACCATCATTTAAGTCTTATAATATAAGCTTCAGAAATCAGACGCATGCTTTCAGATCATTAAAATATAAAACTGAAGAAATATAAACTTTAACATGATAATCTGCTCCCAGATTTTAAATAAACTAGGATTATGATTCATCAGCACAATGTGAGTGCAGTCTGGAGGGTATGCTTTATAGGCCTGGAATGAGGGTATTATAATAAGATTGCCTAACAAATGAGATTTTTGAGCATTTTGATTATACAATCAGAATTTGCAATCTCTATCAAGAATTTACTATATAAAACCAATTTATTTTATACAACCTAAACAAAAATATATAATCTTAAAATAGCTTTTTAGCTAATCTTTTTTCGTGGCAAATTCAAACACTCCCTAAGCAAACGAAAAAAGGAAGTTTCACAAGTACACCAACTTTTTGGGGAGGCACAAAAATGAAGTGTAACAAAAATCTTAGGCACAAATGACAAAAATGATAAGACACATCTCTCTACACTTTTAATCATTAACAATAATAATAATGGCACTGTGCAAATAATATTACCAATTTAATACTTGTGAAATGCAGGTTACATACCTTGTTCACTAAGTTCCTCATCAATGACCTTACCTATCTGTTTTAAAAGAACAGTATTAGATGATGTATTCTATTTTTTTTGGTTTGATAAATAAAAGTAAAATATCTGAGTTGTACCTTGTTAAAATGTTCATATTGCCTGTTACCTAGGCCAAAAACTCCAAATGTAAGATGTTGAAGCCAGGTGCCCCTCTCATCTTTCCCCTAAAATTTAGGCCACCCAGAACTTAGAATCATTTTAAGGAAGCTATATGAATTATGAAAATTCATTAGATAGAGAAACCTTAATTCTAGGATTTACTTAAAAGTTAGACAACTACAAACCTCGGTAAACCATTTGTAGAATCTTGCAGCATTGTCAGTTGGCTCTCCATCTCCATAGCTGCCATATCAAATGCAAATACATCAAATGCACCACACATTTTGAAAAATACTAATGCATTTCAACCATTTTTATGTGCATACTTACGTTGCCACCATGAAAAATACAAGAGTCTCTTTCTTTAGCTTCTCCTCATATTGATCATCATCCATTGCATAGTCATCCTAGTTCAAATTAAATACATCAGACGGATAAACCAAAGCTATATTTTATAGATTGAAGTTCCTGTAGAATAATACCAAATCCCTCCTACAACTCCTCTAGAGAAATCCATAACATTTAAAAATTACT
This sequence comes from Pterocarpus macrocarpus, assembly GCA_031439585.1. Taxonomy (NCBI): domain Eukaryota; kingdom Viridiplantae; phylum Streptophyta; class Magnoliopsida; order Fabales; family Fabaceae; genus Pterocarpus; species Pterocarpus macrocarpus. Next base: position 12,910,989 of record CM062519.1, read on the forward strand.
AATTACGTAGCTTGCAAATATACAATCAAAACAGAGGGATTGCCAAATTTCATGCCAATCCAACTTACCAGGTCAACAACTTTGACAGCTGCTTTTTCATATCTTGCCTTGATCTCCTCTGCTAGAGCCTATAATAAAAACAATGAAAGAAAAAAGCACAATAGTTATATAACACTGGCAGTAAGTTTAAAGATAAAATTAGAATATGTGCAATGGTTGCTAGCTCAAATTATAACACGTGCAATTAGCCAGTGAAGACATGTTATAGTAGGCAAAGTAGTCAAAGGCAAAAGGTGCCACTAAGGCATTGGGCGGTTTTAATGCCATCTAGAGTATCAAAAGTGCATGCTTCATGGAGATTCAGCATTGATGTTATAAAAAGTAGAAAACACTAAAGTAGTTGACTGTTTTGAATTAATTTCCCCTATTAATTAACTACTCAAGCATGACAGTCTTAGTAGAAATAAAATATTAAAATTTTTAATATACAACACCCTATGATACTCATTGCTATGAGCCCAAAGACCAACAATGTTTAACAATTCGACCATTTTACCCCATCTACTACCACGATTAGCAAGTCAGATGACTGGATTTTTTGGGTTTGCCAAAGACACCAGAGGTTAAGCCTTATTGAAAAGGTGCTGTCTCAACCACCAATAGGCGCTGACCTCTTTTGGCACATCACCTCAGTGCCTAAGGCATGTCTTTTGGCATCTTTGACTATAATGACTCATTTTTCATTGGCACCAACAGCATCCTCATTCCTTGGTGTTTCCAAATGGCCATAATATAACAAAATGCAGACATCAGCCGAAGACACAGGTCACTTGACATTAAAGATCTGTCATAAGTAATTCGATTCGCCACAAGCATCATTGTCGTAGCCCATGATTAACCAACTGAGAGCATAAGACAAAAGTAACAGTCATGTTGTTTGCGAAGACATTGCTGGTGTCTCTTTCCAGCGCGTCATCATTTAGTCATTTGCACTGTTTCATGGATAGGAGTGACTGTTGGTGTTCCTCCCCGTTGTTCAACAACAAAAACAACAAACAAAAGTAATAGTAAACCAACTCAAAGCAAAAGACAAAATCAAGCATCAGTGTAAACAGCACGCATACATCTTCCTTCAGCAGCCTAAATTTCACAGTCACGAAAAAGCTTAATACCATTTGGTAAACAACTAAACATTTTACATGTACAGAAAGCATATTCTCAGAAAAAGGAGTTCAGACATCTCAATCTCAATTTAGCATCATTGTCTTAGCAACCGGAAAGGTGATGAGCCACTATCTGAATTACGTAAGTAAGGATCCAAAACCAACGAAAACGAATTAAAACTACAACCTGCAACTACGGTAAGGGCCCAAATACGAAAGAAAACTTTCAGGAACATTTGGAGGAATAAATCAAGTTTAAAAAATAATAATAAAACAAAGAGACGGCACATTCCATTCTATCATACCTAGAATCAATTCTATCCTACATCATATTTTCAACACAACGAAAAAGAATTAAAAGAAAACGAGCTGAAAAGTGAAAAATAGCAAATAACCAAAACACAGAAAAACAAAAAGAGAATATACCTTAGCAAAGCCCTCAGCCGTACCAGTCTGAGTACCAAAGAAGATAGTGACCTTAGTCTTCCCGGAACCAACATCAACATCATCGTCCTCGTCCTTCACCGACGGCTTCGGCACGATGACCGGCCTCACCTCCCTGCTCCGATCCGACGATTTCTTCCACAGGAACACCATCAGCCCTATTATCAGAGCCGCCGAGGTCGTCGCGATCAGAACCACCGAATCCGAGACGGAATCGCCGAGCGACACGCCCAGCACCGACTCGATTGTACGGACCAAATCGGAATTCGAAGCCATCGAAGAACCGAGTCAACTCAGTCAAAATTCAGGAATAGCTTCTGATTCGGTCTCTGCACTTTCTCTCTTTCTCTAATCTAGTGGAAGGTGCTGGTGACGGTGGTAGAGAGAGAAAGAGAGGTGAGAAGTGGAGAGTGGTGAAAGGAGGAGAGCTTAGACCAGATAATTTGGGGCACTTTCCATTTGATATGATTTTTGTGAATGAATGTCCTTTTCCGGTTATAAAGAGTGTATCAGCTTAGTTGCAAGTTGCAGCTTGTGCGAGATAGACGAGGCCTCTCGCCGTTGACAATTTTTCCCCCAAGATCTTTCACCAAAAAGCTCGCTTATGTGTTTGCTCCCTTTATTTTTCCTCTCAAACCAAAATACACCAAAAAAAAAAAAAAACCAAAAAATCACTAATATTTAACTTCTACTGATTTTTTAAATTAAGAGAGTAATTTTGATTCACTGCAATTATTAAAAAAAATTTATACTATTATTTAATTATATATTTTTAATTATAAATTTTTTAATATACATATTTATAAAATTTTTAAAATAATAAATAATTTAATTATTTTTATTAATATAATAATATATAATTAAATATTTATAAAAAATATTTTAAATTAACCATATATCAAAAAGAAATTCTTCAACTAATTAGATTGAAGTCAAATCATTCTATCGTAGAGGTAAACTTTTTTATTACAAATATTTTTATCTACAAATCTTAAATTCGATCTTTACTTACCACTTAAAAAATAAATATCTAATCTCATAAATTAATTAATCATTAATTCATCTCTTCTATCTTTATTTACTTTCTACCCACCAAAATAAATAATATTTCGTAAATAACGAGAAAAAATTTTTTAACGTGAATATATTCATAAATAAATTAATAAATATTAAATAGAAATTTTTGTTAAAAAATATAGTATTCTTTTTTATTTGTAAATAAATAAGAAATATTTACTTTTATAACTTATTCAATTATTCTCTTTAAATTAAAGTAAATTTTAACAATAATTCTTAAATAATTTGAGCCACATCATAATATTACTCTTATTAAAATATATTTATTTTAAATTATTTTATGATTTGAAAAAATATCAGACTTAAAATTATTTTAAGAATAAATATCACTTAATTTATTGATTTATGTATAAATCTATTTTAAAATATCTTTTAATATAATTGCAATTGATAAATCCTAATTTTAATAGTTATTTTTTAAAATGATTTAAATTTTATTTTTTATTATAAAAGTCATTTATTCATCACCGCATTAATCAATTAAAAGCTAAGGTTTAAATATCATTTTAATTCCACAGTTACATCAAATTTTGAAATTGATCCTTACAATAATTATTTTTTAGTATAAATCCTTATGGTTTTCAACTATTTGAGTTTTGATCCTTAGAGAACCAAAATCATCATAAATTTAACTATAAGAATCAATTATTCATAAAGAATAAGGACTAACTCTTTCGAAAAAATAACGATTACAAGAACTAAAGCCTAAAAGTATAAAAAATATAAACAGTAATTCTCAATTGTAAAGGTTAAAAGCTAAATTTTTGGCACTACAAAAAAAATAAAAATACATAAAAAAAATATGGGAACTAAAATCACAATCAATAGAAACTATAGAACCAAAACTTTGTTTAAACCAAAATTTAATTATGGTCAGCATAGAATTTTCGAATAAATATTATCTTACAACATTTAATTAACATCCTGTAGTGTGGTGGCAATAAATGAAATGTAATCCACCGGTCTGTGAAATTAGGGTACAGTTTTTTTTTTTTTTATCTTTAAAATATCTTTACAAATATTATTATGAGATTAAATATTCAAATATTATTGAGATTAAAAAATCCTTTTAATGATTAACTTTTTCAAAATTTGAACTTTAGTCTTCTAGAATACAGTTTACTTTATCATTGTACCAAATTCTTTTAGAAATGAATGTTACATAATTATTATGCAGTTGAAAAGCGACGAGTACGTTTGTTCACGATGTTATGATTGTTAAATGAAAAATTTTAAATAGCCGGTGACCAAACTAGCTTCAAATGTAATCTAATCACAGATATAGTACAATATCATAATCAAGAAATCTATTCAAATTTAGTCAGCGGTAGCTTAGGATTAAAAATTTATCTGTTAATTTTTTTATTTTTCAAGTTTTGTAATCAATTATCTAGAATTTTAAATTTTATAGATATTGAGTTATTAAAATATTTAAATTTGAGAATTTTTGTTATCATATACAAATCATTAAAAATATTTAAGTAATAATTTTAAACCAATATTTAACGAAAAATATATTAACCTAAGAAATTAATTAATTTTAAACAAATTAATTAAATCAGACTTATTCATCCCCATTTAACAATTAATATACTTATAAATACTTGGTTCTAATTCACACACATTACGAATTATACACGCACACCCGCCAAGCAAGACCCGTTTATTTTTAACAGAGAGAAAATTAAATTAAGGAAAAGACTTTTTTTAGTCTAGGATTAGATCCTGACTCAATAAATATTTATAAATATTATTATAGATAACTTATTAATAAAAAAAGTTTAGAAATTAAGCTCAAGTTATGAATATATATTATCAAAGGATCAACCAGATCTCGTTGCCGAGCCAATACCTGTTTAACAAAGCTGTACAAATAACCATCGGAAAGAAAATGGCAATTTGAGATGGGAGACAAGAACCAAACCAAAAGTGCATTAATGAAAAATGGTAATCGATTTAATGGGATGGCATGCTAGCCAGTAGTTTTTTTTTTTTTTTTGGACAGGATGCTGGCTAGTAGTTGAGTAGTGATCGTCGGATTAAAAGTCAAATGGCGAAAACAAAAAAAGTCAATAATTAAATTCAATGGTTGAAAGATGTTTCTGCCCGAAATGGGTGCTAGGCTTATTAAATATAGATGTAATAATATTTAAAAGTGTTACACGTATTTGTGGTAAGTGATCACATCATCTCGAATGGCCATTGTTCAATTAATATATTGATCATTTTAATAAATTTAAAGTGCTTACTACGTATATTATGTGTAAAAGATACTTAATTCCGTACTATTTTATTTTACATCTATACAACATAAATGAATAAATAACTAAAAGTAATACTTTTTATTTCTTGGACAACGGGGCCAACGGCCCAACTAAAAGTAACATTAAAGACATTCAATGATTGAGTTGGGATGGTAAAAAAAAAAAACAGAGAAGTATTATTAAGTTAGAGCCTGTTTTAACACCAAAAAAAAAAATGTTAGAACCTAGCTGATGTGGGTCTTCCATAGTTTCTCATTAATTTAAGGAATGTATCACTATTGCTAGGATAGGTTTACTCTTGAATGGGGGTCATATTAGTTTTTTTCACCCTTCTAGAAGTATAAAACAAAGGGATCCTGTCTCCTTACCTCTTTGTATTATGTGTTGAGAGACTCTTTCATCTTACAAATTTTACCATGGACCATAAGTTTTGGGCCTAGATTAAGGTGGCCAAATAAAGTCCTAGTTTGTCCCACCTATATTTTATGAATGACATCATTTTCTTTGCAAAAGCAACTAAGGAACAAGTTAAGGTAGTTAAGGGGTGTTTTAGACCTTTTATTGTAAAAATTCTGGTCAAAAGGTTAATCAAAATAAATCTTACATTTTCTTTTCAAAAAATGTTTGCTATTCTAAATGTGAATAATTAAGTAACCTTTTTGGTTTCCATCATACTTCTAACCTAGGTAAGCACCTTGGAGTGCCTCTATTACGTGAGAAATGCAAGGTTCAGGACTTTCAGTTCATTATGGATCATATGAATTAGTGCCTAAATGGCTAAACAGCTAGAATTTTATCTCAAGCAAGCAGAATTACTCTTGCTTAGTTTGCTTTAGCAATTATTCTTACTTACATCATGCAAATCATGAAGTTGCCTAATTCTGTTTATGCCAAAATTGACAGACTATGTAGACATTTCATTTGGGGGTCCTCTAAAAATAACAAAAGCATTCATTTAATTAACTGGAATAAAATTTGTAGCTCCAAAGATGAAGGGGGGCTAGGCTTTGGGAAAGCTAAAGATACAAACACTGCATGTTTAATAAAACTAGCTTGGGGCCTAATAAATAAACCAGAAGCTTTATGGGTCAGGATTATGAGGAGCAAATATAGGTGTGGAGGAGAGATCATTCCCAAAATCAGGCATATTTCCAAAGCATGAAATGCTTGGAAAGGTATCTCACATGTTTGGGTAAGATTGCAGCAGAATTTAATTTGAAGGCTTGGTAATGGCCAAAAGGTGAAATTTTGGAAAGATCATTAGATCTCTGGTATTCATTCCCTTAAGACCTAGCTATGACAGATTTAATGAACCAACTTTTTTATAAAATGTTGATGAATATGTTAGTGTTTTGGGTTTGGGATAAGATTAGTCAATACTTAACTAATGATTGCTTTCAATTGCTCATTTCTATAAAAACCCTTGATGTCTCTGCTAGTCTGGATAGGATTGCTTAGTTTTCAAATGTTTCAGGTGAAATAACTCAAAGGTCAGCCTACAATAGCATCATAGAGAGAGATATTGCAAGGCAAAATAGAGTCTACAAAAAGATATGGAAAATCAATGCCCTCCAAAGATTGAAAGCATTTTTGTGGATAATGGCAAACAATGCATTACTTACAAATTATGCTCGATTTCGAAAAAGAATCACAAGTCAAGACACTTGTCCAGTGTGTGGTGTTGCCTTAGAAACAACGGTTCATATTTTGCGTGATTGTGAGATTGCAAAAGAATTATGGAAAAGCATAGGACAAAGAATCATTAAAGCCTCTTTTTTCCAAATTAAGTTATTCTCTTGGTTGGAAGAAAATATTTTTTATGACACTTGAACTATAAATGGGATTGATTAGCCTTTATTATTTTCCACAACTTGCAATACTCTTTGGTATTGCCGGAATCTACCTGTTTTTTAGCACAAGAATGATGTGTACAATTTTCTTACTTTAAGGACTATAAAGCTAGCCCAGGATTATGGGAACCACCTGAGCATGATGGCTGGAGTTAGGCAAGTAGTCCCCACATCATCAATCAAGCAAATGGCTAGGAGCCCTCCTCCTCAATCCTGGTTCAAGGTTAACATAAATGGATCTTAGATTGTTAATAGGAATAGTGCAGCTACGAGGGCATAATTTGAAATCATGATGGCAATTTTGTTGCTGCATGGTCAACGAACCTGGGAGTTTGCTCAAATAATTTGGTAAAACTTTGGGGAGCATTTTAGGATCTCTGTTTCAGTAAAAACATGAACTTTAAGCAAGTTATCTTAGAGTTGGATTCTAATTGTATATACTAACTTATTTCCCATGGTGTGCCAACTTCTCACGTGTACTCAGCATTAGTAGATAACATTAGGAAGATGTTGCTAGATGAGGATTGGATTGTAGAATTAAGTCAAATTTTTAGGGAAGCAAATGGTTGTGCAGATAGCCTTGCAAAGCAAGGTCATCAACTCCTTATAGGAGTAACCTTCTTTGACAAGATGTTGATTTTTGTATCTTTGAACTTTCTAGCCGACTCCACTGGATGTAGTTCTTCCAGGGTTGTCCGATTGTAATTTCTTCTTTGGGCTTTGGGCCTGATATTAATTAAAAAAAAAGTTAGAACCTATTAAATATTAACTCCTCATTTTTATTGGTTAGTATACAAATAATATATAGAAGATTGTTATTTATTCAATTCTTATATTAATTCACTCAAATTGGTATATAAATATTTAAAATTAAGGTTTGAATATATTTTTAGTCTTTATAAATATAAATCATTTTGGTTTTAGTCCCTTTAAAATTTTTGCTTTAATTTTGATCCCTCTTTTAACCATTATTAAGTTTTTGGTTGCTATCTTTCATATTTAATATTAAGCGGTGATATTTATAAAGGTCCAAAGAATATTCAAAAAATATTTATAATAAGAAAAAATAAAATTTTTAATATTTGTAAGGATAAACACATATTCTAAAGTACTCATAAAACCAAAATTTAGAATGACGAAGACTAAAAACAAAAGAATGGAAAAAGGAGAGACCAAAATTGAACCAAAAATTTTAGAGGGATCAAAATCAAAATAACTTCTATTTATATGAATTAAAAACATATTTAAACTTAAAGTTAAATATAGAAAAAGAGTATGGAATTACCCTAAAATTTTACTCTATTGTAAATCACTACTACAAACTTTAAAATTTTCTCAATTAGATACTAACTTTGAATAATATTTTAATAGACCCTCTCATTTTAAATTTGGTGATGCAATAATGGTAGTAATATATGAAAACATATTAACCATTTGTTTTTAATAAATTTTAATAATTGATTAATTCATTTATTGTTCAAATCATATATAATTTTAAATAGTTAAATTAAAAGATAAAAAAATTTAAAATAAAAAATATACTATAATAAAATTACTAATTCTATACAATTTGATGAATATTATTACCAATTAATCAATAGTCTATATTATAAAATGGAAAAGATCTTACTATTTGCTTTTACTATATAATAGTAATTTAGCAAATTCTCCATGGAATCGTATATTAAAGTTTAAGGATTAATTGAATAGATTTCAAAGTACATAGTATTAATTTGCAAAAAGGCATAAGTTTAAGAGGTTGGTATACTCTTTTCCCTTAAATATATGATAAGATACAGCTAACAACATTAGGAGGCATACAAATACCAATTCAACATATAGGTATATTTTTTAAATTGATATAAAAACAAAATTTTCAGTATACATAAAACTGATTTTTTCATATTTGCTGAGACTATACTGATTAACCCCTTTTGATTAACCTATTAATTACTCACCCTAGTTCCCTTATATTACACGTACATCAATATGTAGGTTATTGAAAGAATCACATGCCAAACTCACTTCCTCTGGTCACGCACTCACGCTCGAAGAAGGCGGGAGTGACGGGAAAAATATGGGAAGGTAATAAATTACAGAGTAATGCTATACTAAAAAATATAATTAGAATTTACAGAAATCATCGTAGTTAGATGTTATGAAATGGCATCCCGCTTATTTATCTAGAAGTAAGTAATAACAACATATCATTATGGTAATAAAATTCTAGCAAAAATTACAGTTATCTAGCATTTTTCTTAATTACATACATGACACGCTTTTATTGCTAGCAGAAATAGTTGTAACAAAAAAATAATGTTATTTATACATAATAAGTAAATATAGTAATAATTTATAGAGAGAGAGATAGAAATACGAAATTTTGGCTCTATATATTGCCATAAGATATTTTGTCTTTCTCTCTTCATACATATATGTTCACTTATTATATACAAATAATATTAGACGCAAATGACATTGCTCTTGCAGCAAACCATGAAAAACAATCAACACAACTAGACCCAATCGCGCTTTTGGAAAATCAAAATGATTAATGTGAACAGTGTCTTAATTTTCTCAGACAATACCCCACTCTTCTTCTAGCTTATCTTTCAGCTGGCCAAGTTCTTTCGCAGGGAGAGAAACCGTTATAATCCTTCCATTACCACCATCTTCCTTATCCTCTGGTGCTGGAAGCACCAAAACGACCCCTTGATCACCCACACCACGGAAGGTACAATTTGCCATAATTGGTTTATGCCCGTTCAACTTCACCCCATACAAGTCAGCTTCTTCCAAATCCACAAATGTCAAGTTTGCACCATATACTATAAAATCCTCTTTCCCTTCATCTTTTTCCACCAACATTTCCATTGTATGGTTCTCAACCATCTTTTTCTCCGCAATCAGCCTCGCCAATTCTGATATATCAGATTTCCCAGGTGACAAATCTGCTTCAAATTTGCTCAACACCAAACCATTGGTGGGGAATTCATTTTCATCACGTTTAGATCCATTTGTACATATTGTCACAACCTTTGGTCCAACGTCTCCCCTAATGTGTGCTATAGTTTTCCATATTAGCGCTGAAATTATTTCAAAATACGAGGTATTGGCATTGACAGTGTCAATGGTTTGGTTTTGGCCAGAAGTCGATGTGGCTTTCACCAAATGGTGAAGTTGTTTGGAGGTGACATGAAAAGAGTGAGTGGCCACATCTCTGTCATATGTGGCAAGCCAGTATTCCCCAACAATTCTGGCTCTTTTGATGGAAATGGGGTTCTCAGAAACAACGGAATTGGGTCGAAATTCAGGTTCAATGAGGTTTGGCATGTGAAGAGATTTCGGTGGCACGTGACCAGCCAGTATCTGACTCCACTTGGTGATGAAGTTAAAAGCTGAAAATGCATCTCCAAGCACGTGAGCCCAGCTCAGCCCCACGGACAATCCTCCACATTTGAACCAAGTGAACTGAAAGCAAAAAGCAAAAAGCAAAAAGCAAAACATAACAGCAGCTCGTCAATTCAGTTGCTTTTACCCAGAGAGAACTAATTAACAAATAAAGAATATCAATTTGTTAGAACCCCTGCATAGCCAGAGGGTTTGTTTATGCTGGACCCTTCTTACAGATCCAGTCCTGATCATTTTAATTTTCATCATTGGACTGATAAAATTCTTAATTATAGATTTTTTTTTCTTTCAATCCAAAGGTTAAAAAAACAATAATCTGTATTGGACCCTGTAATAAGGTCTAGCATAAACAGACCCCATTGGATAATTTACATGATGAATTCAAACATTATTATCACTATTCTAACAGAATTTTTAAAATTTTATAATTTTAATTTTAACTATTTGAATGCGTAGATATACAGACATTATTGTTGTATGGGGCATCCAATTTGATGTTGTATTTAATAATTGTTCTTACGACCGTTGCCACAGTACTAGGGATAATCATACATAAGCAAGGATACACGATACGGAATTTAACACTTCTATCTGTTACCCTTTTTTATCCCTCACCTTATCAATATACTATATGGGACTATGGGTCGCTGCCTACATAAGGGGACAGATTGATGATAATTTGCTCAAATTAGCAAGAATCAACATGTTTTGTTTAAAATGTTTAAATTTAACTCTTGATGTCAACATTGTTATAAATAACTTGAAGCTCGAACGTATGCATGCTGTCCCGATTGGTTCTTTAGGCATTTACCTAAGAAAAATAATGAATAAAAATTTATGTAATCTTCGTTCACAGAATAACAGAGTGCTATTATGAAGGTGTTTGCTTGTTTTTTTTTTATTTCTTGTAAAATCAATTACTATCAAATAGAGAAGAAAATGTTATTAAATATTTGAACTTCTCAATATTCGGGTGTTTTATGAGTGTCATAACTATGAATTTAAAAAAAAAAATTGTTTCCTAAAAATTGGAATACTCAAATGCAAAAATCATAAATCTTAATATATTAATATTCAAAAAAAATATTTTATTTCCGAATAATTTGACAAAGCCCTAAAATGTAAAAATTATATGGCCATAGAGTGTGTTTGGAATTCTTTTGATAAATTTTTTTTATCAAAAAAATTAATTTTCATATATTTAAATAAATTTTTTGAAAAAATTTATTTTCAATTTTTTTATAAAAATTTTAAAAATAATTTTTTAAAAAAATTGAATCAAACGCAGCATAAAATGGTGTCATGTGTTCCAGCAAGATTCTTTTGATAGTTGGAACTTTTGGCTCTCTGCTCAACAGGCATTAAATTCTGTTCAGCATTGACATTAGTGCCATCGATCATACACTGATTGCTGGGTGATGTTTAAAATGCCCGATAAAAGTAAATATTTAATGTTGATTTAATTTTTAATTATTGATTAAATTAAAAAATAAATTTAATTATTGATGTTAAAAGAGTATTTATACTTCAAACACTATATAAAGCATCATAATCAATTTTTATGTAATATTAACTATTAAATTTATTTTTTAATTTAATTAATAATTAAAAATTAGATAAATATTAAATATTTACTTTGAGTGAGCATTTTAGCATTTTAATCCTAAACCCTGAAGATCACCCTGATTTCTGTCTGGATTTTAGCATCATAACATGTCCATTTTGGCATGAGAAATATTTTTTATATCACTTGAGTAGATAAATATCTTAGACACTTAAAAATAAAAAAAAAATTATAAAAAAATAAAATAATAAAATAATTGATAAAAAAAAACTAAAAGAAAATATTAAAATATTAAAATTTTTAATATATACAAATAACATATCTCTTTTGGCACATCGTACCATACGTCTCAACCAACGGTTCATGAGGGGTTTGATACAGTAGAATACCTCGCGGAATCTTAATGTCTATATTTAGAACCATAAATAAGAATATACTGCAAGATATTTAATAGTAGTAGTTTAAAATTTCTGCCGCTTTGAATAATTTTTAGTTTTCATATCATTACCAAAGTTCTGCAATTCAAAGTATCCAACACCGCCACATTAAAAAAAAAAAAAAACATAAAAGGAAAAATCAAACACCGCTTGATAATAATAAGATAAAGTGACACTACTTGATATTTGGCGTCCCCTATGCAAGTGCGGTTGTAAAATCTCAATTTCTCGATGTACACAGCGCATCGTTACACATATTTAATAGGGTATAGTTGATTTGTTTTTCTTCTATAGTAAGTGATTTAATTATTGAAAATAAATCTGATAGAAAAAAAATAAGAACTAGTAAGTAAAAAGCTATTAGACAAATGTCTATTATTGAAAAATTAGAAATTTAATACCAACGAAGAGTTCAGAGTGGGTTTGAGTTAGTGGTAAAGAAAATTATATTAATAAGTGATTAGAAAAATTATTTTCTGCATAACTAAAAATAATAAAATCAATTCCCGATTGAAATATATTAATAGAAAAGAAATTTTATTAAATTACAAAAAATAAATTATATGTATTGAGATTTTAAGAAAAGGCTCAAATTTATATCATAACAAAATCGTTATTTAAATACTAAAAAAATTGTTATAATAAAGTTTTCTTACCACATAAATAATCTATAAATTATAATATAATTTATTTTATTTTTCCAAACATCTAAAATTCTACTCAAAACATATTTTTCAAAAGGAAAAACTCTTGGCGCTAAAAAAATTAATCCTTTTCAAACACACTATAGGTAATTTAATAAAACTCATATGATCATTACAAGCTAAACTATTTGCTATGTCACAGAAAAACACAATTAACGATATTTCTTACAAATCCAAAACTCGACAAAATTATTGGAATATTTTATGGGAAATATTATTTGTATTAAAATTTTTTTGGCTTTTGTGCTGATTCACTCCCATCCAATAGTGGATAGAAGTGAATTGACACAAAAATCAAAAATTTTTTAATATAAATAACATAATTCTTTCACAAGATCAACAAATTCTACACTATCACAAGTAATATCATGAATTACAGGCACAAAAAGATGGGATTTTATTTTTATATGGCATTTAAGTTTAGGGGATTTGGGCAGTATTTGCAGTTATATGACTTTTAATAAAATAAAAAATTCCGATTTTAGTTTTATTAACACAATTTAACAACTGAAATTTATGTAGGTAGTTATTGGAGGTGATAAGTTAAAATCGAAAATTCTGATTTTTATTTACCGGAATTTTTTATTACACTAATTGAAATTTTCGATTTCATGTAAAACACATAACCATGTAAAATTCCCCTAATTTCCATTTTTTTGGTACATTTTAAAATCAAATCCCATATTAAAAAAAAAAAAAACTCAAAATGATAGGTTAATTGGTAGGTAATTTATCATTCACGCACCTTAACAAAAACGAGAGGAGAGAAGCCAAGGTCAGGGCCAAGCACGTGATCATGGACAAGCCCATCAAGCGAGTCCCCATTCTCGTCGAACCATTCCTTCAGCGTCATGTCACAGTGCGACTCCGCGATGCGCACCCCCGCGTCGTTGCACTTTATAAACGGCCGTCCGGATCCGGATCTCCTGATCCGACCCGACACGTGGGAATACGTGGCGAGCAGCGGGAACATGGGCGTCTTGAGGTCGGAGATCGAGAGGCCCTGTGCGGCCTCGGAGGTAAAGAAGTAAACGGGTCGGATATAGTGGAGCTTCATGAGCAGGTCCATGTAGCTGAGCTGGTACGCACCGTTTTGGTCGCCTCGAGGGGTGGCGGGAACCACCGTTGAAATCCTCGAGCTGAGAACGGGAGCTTCGAAATTGCCCAGTGAACCCATTTTGCAGTGCAATGGCGGTTAGAATGGGTGAGGGTGAGAAAGTGTTTGCGTAATGATGATATGGGTACGTTGGTATTGGTTGCATAGGGTCTGATTCTAAGTTACATTTATAAGGGAACATTGGAGGGGGTGGCAGCGGTTGGAAGGAATGAGGGCAAGGTTTTTATCAAGGACAAGGACGTGAAATCCAAACTAGTTAGTGAAGTGACAGAAGGATTGATTCAAGTTTATAGTTCAAATTAAATAAATATATTTATATTTATACTTTCATCTATAATCCATAAGAGTGCATCAAGGAGAGTAAATATAAAAGGTGAGAGAAGTAACCATATTGTTGAAAATTAAAAGTTATTTAAAAGATATATAATTACATTTAAAAGTTATATAATTTTATATTTTAATTTTAATTATTTATATAAGATTTAATTATCAAAATTTATTTCTTTCACTTATTTATATATATATATATATATATTAGAGATCAACCAATGCATTATTATGCATCTTATAAATTGTTGATCATTTTCACTATTTTTAAACACAGATTTATAGCGGGTTGTACCTTCACGTACACTATAGTCATATGTACAATTATTCAAATATTAGATAGATCACGGATCACGGATGAGACGTTGCCTCTATGGCTGTCATGCACTATTTTAACTCGTGGGAGGCTGGGAGTTTCTATTATGGGTGAGTTTTGTATAAAAATTTTAGGGGAAAAAAAAAACTAATTAGATACTGGTTTATATGATTTTTGACTGATTTTCAAAATTACGATTTTTATATTGTGATTGGATTACCCTTGAAATTGGTTATTGATTCAATTGGTTGGACCGACCGATTCGACCCAATTTTCAAAACACTGACTTTTATTTTATAAAAAAATTATTTATAATAATTTTTTAAATAGAGGACTTTAAAGTGGCATTTCCTTTGGTATTCTATGCGTTGAGCGAATATCAAATCACTTCCTTTATGATTAGTTGACACCATTCAGAATATAATAAATGTTTTAAGGCTTAAGATGCAAGGTTTAGGGTTCAAAATATAAGAAATATTTTCAATGTGATAAATTTTGATATTATAATGTAATTTTTAAGGGTTAAGATATAGATAACTTTCAAAATAAGTAACATGATTTTTTTAAAAAAAGAAAAAACAGTATATGCGAAATACACCCTAAAAAATTGACGTAATAGACTTTTACTATTAACAAAATGAAGTAATAGGTGGTGTTTGATCAAGAACTTTCCAAATTTTGAAGATAGTTGCAGATAACTAGATAAGTAAATGGTTGTTGAGGTGTCGTAGTATAATATAAATATAAGTAATAAATGAAGCATACAGGGCATTTCTAATTTTGTTTTTCAATATTTTTGTATCTGTTTCAAATTAATTTTTAAGTTAGCTAACAGAATGTATACACGCATTATGTATGAGAAAAAGAGGAAATAATCTTTGTATATCTCTTGATATGAATAGATAATAATTTCATGAGCAATTTATATATATGGTCTTATTGTGAAAATATTTCGTGATTTTATAGAAATAAATAAAAGATATTATTCAATCGCCAATGAATAAGCGGTTAATTGATTAAATTTTAATAAACTTGAATTTAAATGAATTTATGTTTAAATAACCAAATTTCTTTTTTTTAATGTGAGTTTAAATAATCAAATTTCAAAAGAATTGAAGTTAACATTTTTTATTTTTTGACAAATAATATCTTGAAAATAAGTTCAGAAGAATTGGTTTTATTTAGACAACGTATAATTAATTACTTTAAAATATTTTATTTAAAATTATATCTCTCTGCCTATAACCAATTATGTTTACCCGGTCTTAAAAATGAAAAATATTCACCACGAAAGGTTTTTAAAAAACTTAGGGTGTTTTTTATTTTTTGTTTTCAATTATTGTTTTTAAGTTTAATTATAAAAAAGACATCTTATTTTTAATTTATTTCTTATTTTTATAATTTTGTAAGTAAAATAGTAAATGTAAAATTTTATTTTTTTACTATTTTTTATAAAATTTTAAAAATAGAAAATAAATCAAATACTTAAATATATTTTTAGTCCTTATACATATAGTCCCTCAACTCTCAACCCTCTAATTTCTTTTTTTTATTTATTTTCAATCCTTCTTTTTTTTAATATTAAGTTTTTTATCTCTATTATTAGTTAGCATTGTCAAGTAATGGTATTTATAAAAATTAAAAAAATATTAAAATATTTATAAGAATAAAATAAATTTTTTAATATTTATAAAAGTTAAATATATATTTTAAAATATTTTTTACCCTAAAATTTAGATTGATAAGGATTGAAAATATAATATTAAAAAAATAAAAAATCAGAAATAAAATTTTTTAATAGAGATTAAAGTCAAAACAATTTATATTTATAGAAATTAAAAATATATTTAAATTAAAATTAAAATTAAAAAAATAAAAACACAAATTAAATAAACCCTTTATTTCTTATGTCAATTTTATCCACTATTCTCTCATTTAAAAAAAAAAAAAATCACCAACCAAGCACGGTCAAGATTGTTTGCAGTGTAGAAAAGGTGGAAGTGGAAATGTCCGTTTCAATGGGTTGGGAAGAAAAATGCTTGCCCCGTAAGCAACTCTGAGTTCTTCATGACGAAACGTGACTGTGGATTTGTCTCATATACACGTGTTTGCATCGAAATGGTATTGGGAAAAAAAAAAAAAAAGAAGGATCTTATTTCTTACAAAAATAGAGAAACTTTATTTATATTTACCTTTGTGTAATTTTGTGCCGACTCATTATCCTTAAATAGTTGAGGAAAGTGAACTTTTTGTTTTAATTTTTTTTTTATCAAATTTGATAAATCTCATCTCTGTATCAATAAATGAGTTTGGATTTTTTTATATCCACATAACAGTGCTCCAAATATATCTCGAAAAGTTATTTTTTTTTTTTTAGTGTCCAACTCTCCATGACGAAAATGAAAAACAAGCAAGCTCTTTTTGCTTTCGAATTATTTATTATTTGCTGACAATTATAAAGTTTAGTCAGAAATTTTGATGTCAGTGCCTTTTCCATATGAAGGATAGATAAGAAAAATAAAAAATAAAAAATAAAAATCAATCAGGTGTACGAACGCAGCGGGATTAATGATTTAGTGAAGTGAACCTTAAATTTGAACCATTCAAGTCACCAATTTAAATTCTAGAAACTAACTAAAACCATAAAATTCATACACGTGTCTGTTGATTAAAAAGAAAAAAAATCGTGGACATGACAAATTTGGACCATTATTATTATTATTATTATTTTATAAACAAATTTGGACCATTATTCTGATTTGTTTCATACATCTTGGTATGGTTAATTGACCCTTTTAGTTTTTCTTAATACTCCTCAATGTAAAAAGCATTTTCCGAATTAAATAGGTAAATTATTCAATTTACTAACACGGAGAATTACATTGTGAATCTACTCTATGAATCACAAAGACTTTAAAATTATGTTGTGTTTATGTTAAATACATGTCATTTTGCATCAGAGACAACGACCTTAGCTTAAAAATTGTAGAAATGCTCTGAATTTAATTTTGGTGTAAACAGGGCCCGGGATTGGATTAAAAAGTCAACCAGCGAAACGACCTGATATAAAAGCAAAGATTTTGCCGTTTTTATAGATAAATTAAATTGATCTTTCAATGATAATTAAAAGTATCAGTTTCTTTTTTTGGTGGGTTAAAAGTATCAGTTTCTTGCATAACATGATCAAGTTATTAGAACTTAAACGATCACTTTAGTTATATACATTCATGCATTTAGAATAGCTGGATAGACGTTGACTTATTCGAAATTTTAATACATTTATTTAAATTAAAATTTGCGGTTGAAAAAATAAATATATCGTACCTCTATTGGATTAATGAACCAAATATCATGTAATGTACACTTATTCACACACTAATTATTTAAAATTTTCAAGGATAATGATCACATCACAAAATAATACAAAAGGAACATATATCACTAGCAAAGTTGCAATAACTATATGTGATTTTAACCATATAAATAGAAAAGAAAATTAAAAAACTATATCCATTAAATTAAAAATTGCAACTTGTATTAGTTTGTTTTTTATAACTATGAATGGTCGGCATCCACATAAAAACTGATACATTTCACATGCAAAATTATGTATCTATGCGTACTTTGGGTGGCACAAAAATTTCTGGAGAGGAGGGCCCCTGACGTCCCCTTTCAACCCTTCCCATCCGTGTTAGTGTTTGAGTGCATTGCATCCACAGCCCATACCAGTTTCTATTTGTGGTAAAGTTTGTTCCATTATTGTAGCCCACAACCAAAACCGAGTATGTAACTACTAACTAAACGAAAATGACACGACCAAAAAAAAAAAAAAAAAGGAAAATGAAATTCCCTAGACTGAGCCACATACGGCAACCTTTATTCAATGGCTCCCGTCCCCTCGATACCTACCCCAAACCTAGAACACCAAAAATTAAAAAAAAAATGTTAGGAGTAATCATTTCGCGTAGGGATTTTTTCGATTGGACTTCGATTTCGATACTTGTATACCACTATTTACACATTGTTTTCATACTTAAATAGAGAAAATTTTGTTTTATTAAATAATGTTGAAAGGATTTAATTTAAGCCATGCAAAAATAACGTATTTCCTTTGAATTTTAACACAGTCAAAAGTGATGTCTGTTTTTTTTTAATATATAATTGTCAAAGTTGATGTCTGTGGTTCGGATGAATAATAAAGTGCACAAGTCTTCTCCCAAAAAAAAAAAAAAGTGTGCACAAGTCAAAAGTGGCATTTCCAGGGAATTATTGTGTTCCAAAACAAAGGTAGTATAAGCATGTGCTTGTTTGTGTTTTTTTTAGAATAAAAATTATTTTTTATTAAAAAATTAATTTTTATATATTTGAAGAAGCTAAAAGTATAGTTTTTTTAAAAAATTAATTTTTAATTTTTTTAATTATATATAAAATTTAAATTTTAAAATTATTTTTTTTAATTTGAAATAAATATACCTTAAATATATTTTGAACAAATTATTGTATGTTCCATTTCTCGTTTAAAAATCTCGAGTCATAATTTAAGTAAACATTATTAGAGTTAAGTTTTTACATAAACCAAAATTTAGAGATTTTCAAACAATAAACTAAATATGCTAATAGCAGTTTGGTACCCCAAAAAAACCAAATTTTCTCCCGATATATATATATATATCGCCACTCCTTCAATTTTTGACAAAGTGTTGGCAAGTGCAATCTAGAATATCCAGTAGCTAGCCCTTTCATCATCCCTGCTGTGTTCTACAGCTTTTGGTCGTTTCTCCTTAATTTCGTTATGATTTTTTTTTGTCTCTTGCTCCTCTTTGCTTAATATAACCTCATACATTCCAAAAATCGAAAAGGTATTTAGTATTGATAAATCATACTTAAAGACTCAAATACTCATAACGCAAGTGATGGCATTTTATGTAGAAAGCTTCAGTTTAATTTTTGAGATAAAAGTTTAACTTGATGTACCCTCGAACTGAGAAGGAGCAAAATTTCAATCTGTATTTATCTATAACATTTGTCACCGCCATCAAACTTCTTTATTAAATCAGTGAAAGAAAAATTCAAAAGACCAAAGAGACTTTACAATAATCGAGAGTAAAAACTGGTGCCCCAATAAAGTGGTTAGGAAACTTGGTGGGGTTCCTACACTTTGCCCCCTGTTGGGGGCGGCAACTACTTCATATATTGGTAGGTAGCTAGTGCCCTATCCCTTCCATATTTGGTTTATCTTTCTAAGAGTCTCAAAGTATGGCTTAAACAAAAATTTGTCTACTGTAATTTTTACTTAAACTATAATTTTAAAGTTTTTAAGGTTAAACTAAACATACTATTAGTAGGTAAATTTAGGTTGATAACATCATTTATCATTCTCTTGTTTACAAAATATCCATCATTTTAGACCTTTGCCTTCGGAGTTTAACCCAACACTATTAAGTACCGATGAAAAAGAAAAAATAATGGTTAATATATTATAAACAATAAAGTAATGTTATATAGTTAAAAAAATATTGTCAAAAATTTTAACAGAAATCGTAATAATTGCTGAATGACAAGAAATAACCTGAGTTCTTTATTCATCAAAAAGGTTAATAATTATACTATATCATTGAGCTATGTTTACCTTCAAAACAAATATAAGACCAAACTCAAACTTTAATGGGCCATATCTTTTTTGGACATTTTTCTACTAAATTTTAAAAATGGTGTACTTTTGAATCCTTTTAACCAACATACGATGGATTGAGGCTGAAATGCCAATTATTAGATGAATCGTTAGTTTCTTACTATTATCATTGAATCCAAACATGTCGCCGATCGGCATTTGGTTGGTTTAATAAGTTTAACATTTTTTAAAAAAAATTAAGTTTAAGGTTTGAACCTTGTCTATAAAAAAAAAGTAATATGAGAAAGCTTTTTTTTTTTTTTCAGTCATTACACATACATACACTTGAGGAGGGTTGATTTTCATGATTGAGTCTAGGTTGCGACTTTTAAGAGGCAGTATATTAACCATGTTACTAGCTTCTTCTACGGAAAGCTTTGTATTCATAGCCGGTCACCTTAATTTAAGTTTAATAGATTTCAAATACCGATGGTTCGAGTCAAAAAATTGGTCTACAGATGAAGCCCAAGAAGTCTACTGATAGAAATGCTTTTTTGTTGGGTACGAAGTACTGATAAAAGTTCAAACACCAAATTTGTTCTCTCGGGCTGAAGAAAAGAAATGAACAGCATCAAAAGTTGGGTTTGAGGTAATATTGGGAGCCCATGAAAAGCTGTGCTTGTAATAGCTAGTACCCACTAACCACTCATTTTCAGAGGAAAAAAAAAAGAGAAAACCACGCATTTAGAAATGGATATGCAGACCAAAAAAATAAAAATGGATTTAGACCCAAAAATAATAATCAAAATGGATGGCATTTTGCGTGTAAGATATGTCTCTTTTAGTTCAAAAGTAAACAGTTGCAGTCATCCCCAAAAAAAAAAAAGTTATTATTATTCCTCTTTTTGGTCTGTGTTATTATTTCTTTTATTTTGGGCAGCACAATTCTGTTTTGTTTGGGTTGGATATTTTGTCTCTGGCTTAGGGCCTTTGTGACATACTTCGTACAGATACGAAAAATAAAAGGCAATATAAACCCACAAAATGCTGCTGACCCAAAAAAAGAGAAACAAAATGCTTGACCAAACAAAAAACCACAAATTCCAAACATTGACTCAGTCAAATTTGGAGTAAACTGGCAATATTTAGAATGTGTTTGTTTTTTTTTTTTTTTTAAAAAGCTATAAAATAAATTTTTTTTATATAATTAAAAAATATAAATATACTTTTTTAATATTTTTCAATTGTATTATAAAATTAAAAATAGATTTTTTTAAAATTTTAATTATTTTTAAAAATTTATCTAAATTATCAAAAATGACTTTTTTAGTAATAAAAAGTAATTTTTTTTTTACCAAAGAATCTTACCAAAATGCACCCTTAATGTGTTATTTTAAGCAAAATTTTTGTGTGTGCTCCGCGTTGGTCGCTCCAGCGCTTTGTATGTCTGAGTTGAGACTAAGAATGATAGCGCGAACCCATGTACTATCTTTCGCATTTACTGTAGCGCCTCAACCCATCAAAATGATTATAAAAATAATATTTGTATATATATTTTCTCGATTTTTATGTTAACGCACTTTTATTTATTATTAAATATGATATGAATCTCACTTAATCTGAATTTTATATCTCATCCAATAATAAATAGAAATATATCAACACGAAGATCAAAAAAATACATATACAAAAAACATAACTTAAACTACTATAGGCTTAAATCAACCCAAATATCCATCAATAGAGCAGCAAAACACCACAAGCACTTAATCATCGTTGTTTGTTATATATTATTATTTTTACTCTCTCTTCCTTAGCCATGAAAATTAATGGCTGATATTAATTGGTCTGTTTGAGAGTGTAGGGTCTGGGCATGTAATTATTTCTTGCATGACTGGGGAACGGGAGTGTATTCTTGTATAGGAGTATCATAATTGGTTTACACGAAGTCAACTATAAGAACATATCAATGTTCCTTTGACCTTCAGAATAGTTGAGCACCTCTAATACGACCTTGTCATTCAATAATGGGCTCTTTCTTTTATTTTTCTTTTTCCTTGTAATGTCTGTTTCCGATGAACAAAGAAAACGGAAATTTAAGCACCCAAAAAAAAAAAAAAGGCAGAAACCTCACAAAAGCAAATAAAAGAATGGGAATAGAAAAAGGGCAAAAAAAATATGATGAAAGTTTTGAGATTTTAGGATACATTAATTAGTTGGTTCCCATGGTTTATTAACTCCTCAGATAAGTCTGTATTATTTTAAAAGTTTGCAATTAAATTCATATAATTATTATTTTTTGATTAAATCCTTACTAATAGGCAATTTAGTAATATTTGCTAAGTTTTAAGGACTTCTTAAAAAAATTAGATAATTTATAAAGACTCGTTTAATTACATTGTTCGTTAAATATTCTTTTATAATTTACTTGAGCTTCTATAATAAAAATAGGTCCTTTTAGTTGGCTAAAAATTAGCAATTAAAGACTTATTTAAAAACATGTGAAAATATGAGGACATATATATATATATATATATAAAGACCAATATTATAAAGAACTTATTTTTATATAGATATGATCGCTAGTTTTCCTCCCAATCCCAATAGTAAGTTTAGTAAGAGTTTGTTTGAACAATATTACTTATAATCTTTTTCAATTTTTTAAAAATTATTTTTAATTTTTTATTCTATTTAGCTATATAATTTATTATTTCACAAAAAAGTCATTTTTAATATATTTTAAGAAATTAAAATATCAAATTTTTTAAAAAGCACTTTTCAAAACACTTAAAACAAGTTTTTTTTTAGATTATTACACATTTAAAAATAAAATAACTTATTCATAAATTATTTATCCAAACGGGCTTTTAAGTCTTGCTAGTATAAATGAAAAGGTTGAAAATTGTATTATAGTATTAATTTTTATATATTTAGTACATTGTTTATAAATAGAATTTGAAAAAAATAATAAATCATAGCAGATAGTTATTATAGCGAATAATTATTCGTTATGATTTAGTATTTTCCTCAAATCTTATTAATAAATAGTATAAAGTTATTTTATACTATTAATATATAAAAATTAAATCCATTGAATTACATAACATATTTTATTTTTAAATTTATATTTTTTCATGTTCATTTAATTAAATATTAGTGACACATATCTCATACTTTTATGCATCAAAGTTTAGGTATAATAATTATATAAAAATAAAATAAATTTAATCTATAATTAAATAAAAAACATGAAAATATAAAATGACGTGAATATAAATATACATAACATTGTTGGTCATTGAATCACCAAATTTCAATATAAGTAATATTGTACATAAATTAATTTAATAATGTAATAGCATATGATATTTTTTTCTTTTTGGTTAGAGCAACATATGATAGAATAAGTATATAACAAATTTTTATAATTACATGTAACATAATAAAAAACTTATAATTATAATGAATGAATTAAATGCTCCAAAATAACCGATAAGCTCCAATGTATTTTTTTTTCCCTGCAAAATAAAAAAACATTTCCATGCAAAACAAAAATAAAAACTATTTTTCTTCACTAGTATTTACGGGTTAGAGGATGGACGGTCCGATGAAGCTGAAGAGAAAATGAGAGAAGGAGGGCATCCCATCGAACGGCAGTGATTGAGGGCTTTATATTATAGGATACGAAAGAAAGAAACGCGTCCCATCCACAAAGCGGCGCAGAATCCGGCATTGCTAGCACACACAGTACACACCAACTCTCTTCTCTCTTTCTCTTCCCACAACACTTTCAGTTCACGCACAACACATTAACACAAACACACGCCAAAACAGTGATACTGATCAGATTGAACCAACCAATCACAGTAGTAATCAGACTCATCCTCATCTCTACTCTTCCCCACTTCCACCCTATGCCCACTAACGAAGATTTCCAAGGTGCTCTCTATCTCTCTGTTATTATTGCTTGATTGGTGCCACTTTTTTTTCTTTTCTATAATATCCGCAAGTTTTTTTTCCCCTATCGGAATAAGGAAAACTGATCCTTGACATAGCTTTAGCTGTAACACTGTTTTCACGGAGGAGACGATTGTTCTGAAAGCTTATTTGTCATGCTTCTTGTTATTATATAGGTTGAGATCTTGATTTATGCAAGTCACTTACATTTTTTATCTTTTGGAATAAAAAAAAATGTTAGGTGTTTCAAATTGTTATGTGTTCAAGAGCAGATTGCAGGAGTATGCCCAGAAGGTGGGACTTCCCACACCTGTCTATGAAACTATCAAGGAAGGGCCTTCCCATGAACCCTCTTTCAGGTCCACAGTGATAGTGAATGATGTTAGGCATGACTCTTTGCCTGGCTTCTTCAACCGAAAGGCGGCGGAGCAGTCAGCTGCGGAAGTTGCTTTGTTGGAGCTGGCCAAATCTAATGAAGTTAATCAATCCATCACACAACCTGTTGTAAGTACTCTTTGTTAAATGTGAAAGTATAAAGTTTTGTTTTCGGCTGTAATTGCAAGTTCTAAGAGTAGTCGATTGCTTTTACATTGCTTCAGCTGACTGATTGGGATATTTGGAGTTTTATACTTTCATGAATGGTTGTCTAGCCATCTTTGTGATGATTAGCTAATGGTTGCATTTCCTGGTCTGCAGCCTTGTTGATGTGATTGTTTTTGTATCTTTTTCTCTTTTCATTAGGAGAATGCCTTATCGTCATCCTTTATGCCTCTGTACCCTTTTGCTCTTGATTAATAGTATTCCTTCTATTATCTAAAAGAGGTTTTTCTTACGGGTCCTTCTGAAAAAAATTTCTGTTTATACTCTGGTATATAATTCTCTACATATATGTTACTTTGTTAGCTCTCGTTACTGTTAGAAAAATTACTTCTTGGAATGTGGGGGATTTTGGGAAGAGAAAATACCATTTTAAGTGCTAGAGAATTGTCTGCCTAGGGGTGAAAAGTTATTTCTGTCCCTTAATAGTTGAAGTAATAATATTCTTTTCACACTTGCATGAATCACCTTATAGCCCCCATAAAATTACATACAAGGGATATGAAAGAGAAGGGTGAGTGGTTGAGACCTAAAACATTAATGTTTTGTTCTTGTTTTGGCTTAACCTGAGTTGTCAAACTGTACTCCTTGCAACTCACTGGCACTTTGTTGTTGTCCATTTTCAGTTTTTGACTATGACCTGAAATATATTGTTGTATATTTGTACATGGTGAATAATTGATAGCCACAAATTTTAACAGAATGAGTTGGATGCTTGTTGACTCTTGGATTGATGATTGGTCCCTGCAACTTAGCTAACAACCACCGATGAACCTATCTATATTTTGTCAAAAGTCTGCCTAAGCTTTTTTCTGTCTGTGTAGCACTACCCTTTGTATATTTTACCTACCCCGGTTATTCCTTATTCTACAAATTTTGAAATATGTGCCGTTATCTGATGTAATACTTTACCAGCTTATTGCTTTGTTCCACTATTTGTCTAAGGTGTTCTTGATTGTATTGTCTCTAGACATGGAAGACTTTTTATGTTCTGCTTTCTTGTCTATTACAGCTGTACAAGTTATTGTGTATTTGGTG
The DNA here is from genome assembly GCA_031439585.1 of Pterocarpus macrocarpus. Lineage (NCBI taxonomy): Eukaryota > Viridiplantae > Streptophyta > Magnoliopsida > Fabales > Fabaceae > Pterocarpus > Pterocarpus macrocarpus. Next base: position 12,936,866 of record CM062519.1, read on the forward strand.
CCTCTGATCATGTTAATGGTGTTTCTTCCAGCATGAAACTGGATTATGCAAGAATTTACTTCAGGAGTATGCACAGAAGATGAATTATGCAATGCCTATGTATCAGTGCAAAAAGGATGAAACACCAAGTCGAGCTCCTGTATTTACATGTACAGTTGACATTGGGGGAATTCTCTATATTGGGGGAGCAGCAAAAACAAAGAAAGAAGCAGAGATAAAAGCCGCTAGAACTGCTTTGTTAGCTATACAGTCAAGTGCATCTCAATCTTCCCAAAACCAGTTGGGCCATTCACAGTTGACAGTCATTCCATGCAGAAAAAGGGCAGCAGAATCTGTTCCCCCTGCTGATGAGACTTCAAATATCCCAAAGCCTAAGAAAGCACGATTTAAGAAGAAATCTTCAAAAAGGAAACCCTCTAAAGATAAGATGGGTCATAATGCTGAAAAAGTGGGCATTGGAGCAAATATCAATCCTGAGGTAGAATCACAAGCAAATGTTAATGATGAGTCTGGACTATACGGACTATTCGCTTCAGAAGCCATGAAGAATTCTGAGAATGGAACATCGGTTAATTCTTGCGAGAAAGAGACATTGGCTGGGGACGATTCTCTGGTTCTGAATGGCCATGGCTCTTTTGAAAATGGGAAGTCAGCTGAATTGCAATCCAAAGAGAACAACAATATTGGGACTACTGTTACAGAAGTATCTTGTGCGTCTAATGGAGACAAGCCAGAAATGAGTGTGGAGATGAAAAGACAGCAAGATAATGGAGAAATGAACTCTGACAAATAATGGTATTATGGGCGGTCATGACCACATTTGAGGCTTCGAGTATCAAATTACTACAATTGAAGAAAAGATTCAAGCTGGAGCAGACATTGATTAGAGTTAGGAAACCTTGAGGATTCCAACAGTTTTTCTTTGTTGGTTGTCACTCAGCTAGGAAAGTAGAAATATAGGCTGTGAGATGATTCAAAGCAAGTTGAGAATTTTTATCAGTTAATTGATAGTGGCATTTCAGACCAGTTATTTGTTGTATTGTATTAGTATTATATTTGAGTTGTCTGCTCCCTTTGTCCGCAACATGGGACATGAAATTTGGACGTGCATTTCAGAACATGTTAGACGTGAAAAAAATTACAAATTTATATATGGTTAGCAAAAAATGCAGTTTCATTTTGAATTCATATTATTTTCAATTATAATGGAGAGTGAATGCATGTGTGAGTATCTGAATCCTGCGGGGAGCTAACTCCACTAAAGAGGGGATTTTTAAATTAGATATTTTAAAACATTAAAAACTATAAAAAAATATTTCAGTTATTACTCATTATTTTTCGTACTTAAGCGAAGTCCGTTTATTTAAGAAAATTTTTTTGAGACCACGAGATAATTTTATAGGTTTAGTTTATTTACACTGTTCATTGGACTGCAATTGTGGATTATTTTTTAAGAGATTGTAATATACCATCTATTGTGATTTAGTTATAAGCTATTATTGGTGTGTATGAATAAGTTTGTTACTTTGTTTTTAAAACAAAAATTAAGACAGTATTCAGAAGTAAAAGCAGTAAATTGCAGTTTCTAACTTTTTTTATTTTGGAAATTTTTAAAAAGTATTTTGTACTTTGTTTCTTTTGAGAAACTTACCTATACACTTTATACAAATTTCAGAAGTATTTTAAATAGAAAATATTTTATTGCAAAAAAAGAAAGTAACACCTATGCTTTAGCAACATCTATGCAATAGTTTACCCGAAAAAAACATCTATGCAATAGTTTAAGTGAATTTTTTTCCCTTTTTTTTTCAGTATAAGATGATTCAATGAATGCTTTAGAAACACATTTTTTTTTTTTTGGAAAAACGAATGCTTTAGAAACTTGCCCGGTCACTTCATCCCATTTAAATTACACTCTTACTCAAACGCGAGTAGTGAGTGGAGTTGCAGTTGCGTTTGAAAAATGCACGGTCGGCCTCGCAAAGCGTTGAAGCAAGAAGATGCAGCAGCCTTATCAGCCCAAGCCGAAAAGCTTCGTTCCCTTCAAACTCACTTCCTCGCCAATCACCGCAATCGCATGTTGCTCCTCTCTCTCTCTCTCTCTCTCCCCCCTTCGATTAGCATTTTCTGAATTCGAATTGTACAAATCTGGTCCAAGATAGAGCAAGGAAGCGCTGGAGCTGAGCGCGAAGCTCCTCGAGGCCAATCCAGAGTGCCACACTGCTTGGAATTACAGAAAGCTCGCCGTTCAACACTTCCTCTCCGATTCCGACCCTCAATCCGTAGCTTCAATTTTTGATGAAGAGCTCAGAGTGGTGCGTTTTTAAGTTTCAACTAATTGGAATTGAATAACGTAGACGAGGATTTTTGTTCCGCTTTCTATTTTTCTGAGAATCAAGTTAGTATGCTTGGTTTTCGTAGGTTCGGAAAGTATGTGCGTAATGTGGAATCGTGGCTGGTTAGGTTCGATTGGAATTTTTGTTTTGTGTGTGTGTTGGTTTAAGTGGAGAGTGCGCTGAGGAAGAATTTCAAGTCTTACGGTGCGTGGCATCATAGGAAATGGGTGCTAAGCAAGGGGCATTCGTCTATAGATAATGAATTGCGCCTTCTGAATGGTTTTCAGAAGGCGGATCCTCGAAATTTTTACGCATGGGATTACCGAAGGTTGAATCCTGCTCTCTTTTCATAGCCTTTTTTTAAAAATTTTTTTTTTAATATTAGTGGTAATAATAATAAATGTGCAATTTGAAATATCTTTTGGTAATTTGGTCTTTTTTGGGTGGATGTAACTTCCAGGTTTGTTGATGCACTGATGAAAAGATCAGATGAGGATGAGTTGAAATACACGGAAGAAGTGATAGGGGCTAATTTTAGCAATTACTCCGCATGGCACAATCATAGGTATTGCCATAAAAAAAGTGATCATTGGAAGGGAACATTCTACTATTCCAGTGCTTGCTTGCTGCGCTGGCTGTGCTTTTTCTATTTGTGTGCACTCATTTGATAACTCAAGCTAGTTAGGCCTGAAATGTAGTTTTCAAACTTATGAATATACTGTAATTTGCTGCTACTTTGGAAGTATTCTGAAAAATCTTTACTGAGACAAACAAGCTCATAATATATTATTGCATGTATTTTAAAAAATCACCCCTTCTGTTGCTTGACATTGTGACATGCCATGTTCTATCAAAACATGAACCTACCATTTCCAAAATGATTGAATGATCATCAATCATGATGCAATGGCCTCTGTCAATTGAAAATGACTGAGAGATGTTTCAACAGTGTACTATTTTTAGGTTTTCATTCATATTTCTATTTTAATTTTTTAAATTAACACAATTCTTCAAGATTTAACTTCATTGGATAAAATGTCATTCTTGATTAACTAGCTTTATTAATACATATCCCAATTGGAATTTTTCAGTATGCTTTTGTCTAATTTGCTGAAAAGAAAGGCTGAAGGATATTTCCCTAAAGACAGTTTTAGAAGAGGAGTTTGAGCTTGTCCACAATGCTATTTTTACTGATCCAGATGATCAGAGTGGCTGGTTTTATCATCTTTGGCTTATTGATTAAACAGTGAAAATTGATGATCCTCTACTTGTTTCGTCTTGGCCTTCTCATGGATCTAATATAGTTCTAAGGAGAAAGAAGGGCCTTCAAGGTTGTGAGTTGTCTCTATTAAATAACGCACTATCAGACACTGGAATACTTCCAGTCATTCTTTATTTCAATCAAGCTGTTGAGGGCATAAACTCATCCACAGTGACTGTTAAATCTGAACTTTTAATGGAGGATCTTGTTTGGAAACTTCTTTCAACAAACAAGTTAAACACTGCTCAAGTCTGGGTTGCGTATCTAAGCCTTGGAACGGTGGAGTTCCAACCTTCAAAAGCTTACCCTGTAGAGATCAACCTTGGACGTTCTAAGGGTATTGTATCTTTAAGTGGATATAACTATGGCAATCCTTCCCAAATTGCCTTTAAAGTGTGTGTACAGACTGCTCATACCGAATCTGCTGAAGGACTGGGTGCAAAAATGACTTCATGGGAGGATAAAGACTTCCAAAAAATTGAGCATTTTCAGGAATCAGATTCCATTATTTTTGCTGATCAACTAAGTGCCAAGAATTACCATATTCCAACAACTTCCTTTTGGTGCACAGAGGAAATTGCTGAAGAAATAACTAAATTTTAGGATTTATTGTCAGAGTTTGACTGGTATGATTGATTTATTAAATGGATGACTTTATGATTTGAAATGCCAGCTTGTAACTTCTTTTACCATGTTTTCCCGTTTTATTTCTACATATTAATGGTAAGGTTGATTTATTAAATAGATAGCCATCTTGGAAATTCTTTCACCATATTTTCCCATTTTATGTCTAAATATTATGCCTTGTTATGTTTTGTAGTAAAATTGGAAAGCTTACACTTGCAAGACTATTGACGGCTCTTGATTCATTATCATCTCCACATGATAAAAGAATAGTTCATACTGAAGAAGTTCTTCAAATTTACGCTGATCTGATGAAGTTTGATCCAACACATTCTCTGTACTACAAGGATGAGCATAGCTTGGTGTTAATTAAGCAGGTACTTTACTCTTCAGTATTGAATGTCTACCAAAAGCATGATTCCATATACCGGTCTGTTGTTGACAATGATGTCGGGTACTCATGTGAATTTCAATAAATATACATTAGCTATGACCGCCGGTTAGAATAACTGGACCTTTCATTTCCTATCTTCTCTCAAATGAGTTTGTTTACCTTGGCTGTTTTCTGTTTTCATTGAAATAGAAAAAAACAAAGCATGACTAGAAAATTGGTTATTTAGGTTTAACTGAAAAATTTTCTAAGATTCTCATTTGGGATATGAGTGAAAATGTAGAAACTGAATATTTTCAGAACCAAATTCACACATAACTTCCAGATTGCAGTATCTTCCGGTAATTTTGTACATGCCTTTCTTTAATGTTTAATCAACATGTTTTTCTAAATTTCTATAAAATTGTTCTTGACTTTGAAGCTTTGATGATGCCAACCTGTTATGTTCTCTTATTTACAGCTAGCTTTATGTTATCGCAAATCTTCTGTTCGTCCACAAAAATCATTTTTCTTTTTCATGTTTTGATGATTCTGCAGATAACTTCAACTAGGGAGTATTTACTACCAGACTGCAACTCTATAAAGATGCTACAGAAACAAATACTCATTGTGTCTCTCTTCGATTTCAAAATCTATCATTGTCAAGCATGGGATCCACTGAGAACTTGTTGTGGGTGCAAATGCTAGGCCTTAGCCACAACTAACTTCGATCAATTGAAGGTATAATTATAATATCTTAGAATTTCATTTTAACTTCGTTTCCATCCCTCCAATACAACAATCAAGCCTTATTCCTACTAAGTGGGGTCAGTAACATGGATTCTCATTGTGCTTGGTCCTCTATCTTTTATTCATGAAGCCCTAGTTTTCTAGACTTGATTAATCTGCATGATATCTATGCTCTTCTTTCTTTTTAACTTTCGTGAGAGGATGCTTGGCTAACTTCTTGGCAAATTTAGCTGTCAATGCTGTATCTAAAGGTGGGAAAAAAAATGTCTCATACTGTAACTTTTGACAGGGTTGGAGGCCATGCAACTTCTATCTCACTTAAATTTGAGTCATAATAAATTTGTTAGCTTTACTGCTCTGGGGCCTCTCACATTGCTTAAGTCACTAAAAGTGTTGAATATCTCATACAATGAGTTAAGCTCTCACTTTATTGACACAACAAGACACCTATGCTCCTTTCCTTTGTCTCATAATGAAGAATTTGCCTGGGACCGTTTTGAAAGCCTTACTGGCAGCCTAAATGCCGCAAATTTTTGGGAAGCTTTCTTCATATTTGAAAGCTTAAACTTGACAGAGTTAAACATAACAGAAAATGAAGTTGCTGATGAGAACTTCAGGACATTTCTTGTCAAAGTTCTGCCTACACTAAAGTGGCTGGATGGTAGAGAATTATCTTGATCACATATTATTCGCTTTCGTGGATGCAGTTTTATCTTTCTGGTATAATGTGACGATAGTACTTTCACCCAGGAAGATTGTTCACTCATATTGGGTAAACTTATCTTGATAAAGGGTATTTATATACCCTGTTTGGTTTTTGATCCTTGCTGGAATTAGGTGCTAGGCTGCTAGTGCGGTTTCACAAGTAAACTAATATTTTTTACTTCCTATACGAATACAAACTACATTTTCGATGAGTGATACAAGTCGTTAGTTCCAACCTCACTGCTTTGCCTTAACCATGATGCAGAAGGTGCAATTTGTACGATCCTTAAGCATATACAAGCTCTTAGATATGACTTGTTTTTTTGCAGATTTCTCTCAATTTATATAATTACTGGTGGACGACACTTTAGGGTGAGTCCATACCGTTGTGAAGTATTGAAGCATCATTTTAGTGTAATCAGTTTCTTGGTCATCCATGAAAATTAGATCCAAAACTTCATCATGCTGGTATACCTATTTTATTGGGTATTAGTTGTTTTAGTATATTTCGTTCTTGCTGAGTGCATAAAAATAATATGGCGAATGGTAATTTACGTTTCTGGTATCAACATGAAATATAAATATTTTCATTTTCTTTTGCTTGTCCTTGACACATTTCATACTTACGGCTTAAGAGATATCTACAGATTCTTCAGTAATTAGAAGCCATACAAAAGAAATTGGATGTCCTCCTATGGAGCGACAAGAAATGCTTATGTCTCTGGTGCTTTTAACTGAATGCTCTGCTGTCAATCAGTTTTTCGACAAGTGGACAACACCTTAGTTTTTCATGGATGACTTCATTAGTCACCTGATCTACGAATCAACTGAATCTTGTGTCCGAAAAACTTTCCAAATTTTCAGAGTTTGCATCTTTGCTTAAACATCTCTTTTACATCTCGGTGATAATTAAACCTTCATTCACCTGTGGCAGAGCATCGCAGACATGTAAACCTAAACAATATTAGGGTTTAGGGTTTAGCCCCAGATATCCCACGAAATAATGGAAAACACACGTCAAATTCAATGCTAAACAATTTTAGGAGAAGTTCTTGGTTTCTTAATAGAGGAAACATTTTTTTAAAAATGGTATAAGACGCATGTGGTGGTGGATCCAAGAGTTTCTCCAATTTCAGATGTCTATACTCCCTCTTTCTACTGCTAAGATTTCGCATTTCAATAGATCAACGATGCTTTATTTTCGCACATTACATTCAATGAGCAGTGCATAGGAAATACAAATACTATTATGAAGCACTATTCGCATAATCAAGAGGAACCAAACCTTACAAACCAACTATGAAGTTCTCTAAAGTCTTCATCTCAAAAGTCACATCTTAAATAAGGCCCCAATTTCAACATCTACGAAGACCCCAACCTCTTGAGTGCTTCCTGAGCCACAATCAACTGCGGCTCCAACTCGAGAGCCTCTTTATAAGCCTTCCTTGCATCCTCCTCCATCTCCTTCTCCTCATAGCATTCCCCTAACAGAGACCAACCTCTCGCGTTCTTCGGACTCAGCTTCACCGACTCGGTCAAATCGGCCAGCACCGAGTCAACTCGGCCGCCACCGCTGCGCTCGATCACCGCCATCTTCAGCTGCGCCCGCTTCAGCAGCGCATCTCCCCTCTCCACCTCGGCGAGCGACTTCGCCGCCAGCGGCGACAGCGCCGCGTCGATCGCGTCGAGCGCCGAGGTTCGAAACCCTTGGAGATCGAGAACCATCGCTTTGAGAAGGTAAGACGCAGCGTCCTTCGGATCGAGCGCGATCGCTCGCTCTGCTTCGGCTAGGGCTTCGTTCGCGAGCGAATCGGAATTGGATCGGTTCTTTGGGGATCGGGCTTGGGCGAGGAGCTGAGCGCCGCGGACGAAGTGGCGCTTGGCTCGGGCGGAGGTTCGGTTGCGGAAGCGGAGCTTGGTTAGGAGCTTCTGAGGGATGCCGTGCATGGCGAGGAACACGAAAAGAAAGAGGAGGATCATAGCGATTTGGAGCGCGACGTCGCGCACCATTGCTTGCTTCTCGGTATCGTCCATTGATTTGACGGTGGAGTTCTCTGCTTCGGCGAGGATCTGAGGTTTTTTCCGGTGACAGAGGACTTTGGGAGACAGAGGTACGTATTTCAGTTCTTTATTTGTTATGAGAAATTTCAGAGTTCTGAGACTTGAGAGTTGAGAGTCGAACATAATCTGCACTGCGGCCGCCGTGTTGACGGGGTTTTTCCTTATTTTCGTTTTAGTTTTCTTTTGTTGTTAATTAGTGCCCTTAAAAAATGAGAAAAAATGTCGAGAGAATTCATTTTTATGAGATATTATGTCGATTTATTATTTATTTATTATTAAATAGATGGTAGATATTATTTAAATTAAATTTATAATAAATAAATAATAAATTAATATGATATTCTACCATAAATAAGTAAGTTCTTTATCATTTTTTAAAAATTAATTTTAAAAAATAAAGTTTTTAATGTATTAAAAAAATTTAATAAAAAATATGTTTTAATAATTTTTTTATTTCCTTAAGCAGTAACTTAACTTAAATACATTAATTGGCAAATTGTTTTTTTCTTGATGAACTACAGTGAAAAATCAAAATCGAAAAGTAGATAAGGGTCATCACAATTTAAAAGATGCTATTGCGAAAAAAAGTAGATAAGGGTGAGTTAATGCAAATGCATTTTTTTTATTTTAAGTTTTTAACTACCAAATATTCTCTATGATTAGATGTCCACTTTTAAAATAATAATCCAACTCATAATTATTTATGTGTAAGAAATTTGTCCTAACTTTTTTTTTTTTTGTTTTTGGGTCCGGAAATTTGTCCCAACTTTTAACCCTTGCTTTCGTTATTGAGAAAGAAATTTTATATCATTAATTTATTCAATAGATGGAATTAAATGTAGAGGCGTCTAAGTGGACTTTAGTCCATCGGTTGACCATGCCGTGTGCAAAGATTTGGGATGCATTGCAATTTCAACCGTTTGTTCAACACTTCTTTTGGACGAATTTTGGAGCTCGAGAGACCAGTCGACTACAAGCTCCAACAAGGCAAATAATAATACAATAATGTTATATATGCATATATTTAAGATGCATTTTTTATGTGTTATCAATATTTTCAATTCAGTTATCAATCAGTTATAATGTATAAATATTAATTTTTTGTTTTAGTTATCAATTTTTTAAAATAAAATTATCAATTTATTTAATTGAATTATCAATTAATTAAATAAAAAATATTTTATAATATTATGCTACAATTGGTTGGTAATTTAATCGAATAAATTGGTAACTAAAAAAAAAAAGTTGTTAATACGTCGAATATGTTCGTTTTTGTGCATTCAAATAACACAATTTATAATAATAATAATATCAATAATGAATATAGTCGACTACCCAGTCCTTTTGTCAACTTTTCATTTTTTTTTTTCTTCTCCAATTTCCTTTTTCATCGCCGCTCTAGTCTATAGTTGTGCTTATTCGTCTTCTATCAGTGTCGTTATTGACTGTCATCACCTTAACCTCGTCGTCTTCCTCCAACTTCCAGTTAATTGAGTTTGGATGGATTTAAAATAGGTTTACTTGTTATGTAGGTCTTACAGTTTTACTTAATTTTTACTTAGTCCTTAGATGATGTAGGTATATTTTATGGTATATCATTTCAAATAAAGTGCATCATATACAATCTTATCTAAAGATTTAGATTACAATGATGCATCCATACATTGGTTACAGAATTTGGAACTCAGAAACTGGAACAGAAGTATATAGTGTACTCCCTGAGTTTTGAGTTCCATTCACTTTCATTAACTTCTTCCGAGTTCCATGTTGGGAGGTGAGAAAGAGGGAGATGAATAAAGAATATTCATAGAATATTCTATTAAATTTCATATTTTTGTAATAGTGATTAATTTTAGGGGTCTGATTATAAATTTTTATTCACTTTAAAAAATTAATTATAAATTTTTAAATTATATAAATCTAATTAAATATTAAATAAAGTTACAAAGAACTGTAAAATAATCAAACCTTTAAAATAATTTATAATTAAAAAGTATCTCTATCCCTTCATTTGGTGGGTTGGCCTTGTCGCTTCTTTTCTTATATTTTTATTTTCATTTTTCTCTAATACGGTATAATTTTTAAAATTTAGTCTCTATTTTGACACACTTTTTCTAGTATTATTATTATATATTTTTTTCTATAACACTTCTACAATTGCATTATTATATAAATCTATATGCTTAATGTGGAAAAAATAAATCAACCTTCTACGGAGACGTGTTTATAAATTAAAATTCAAATTACCCTTTTTTAAACAGTTGCCTATCTTATTTAAAAAATATAATTCGCATGTCACTTGAAGGATAACCCAGCGTAAAAAATGTGCAGTCAAATAAAATTTAGCTCCTCTAAAATATACTATACACTGAATAAAGTGTATAATCATAATTATTAATACAAAGAAGGATTTGACTGCACTTTAAAAGATAAATGCACGATTTCAACCGTAACTGTTAATAAAAAAGCAATAATTTAAAATTTTATAAAACATAAACACTAACATATTAAATTATGTATGTGTATCAACATACACCACATAACCATACCCTTGCCACGAGGGGTCAAATTCAATTATTTTTTATATTTAATTTTAATATATTATTAGTATAATAATTTTTCACATGTCAACAGTATAAAACTTTTTACACCTTACTTCTCTGAAGAAATGTACGAGTAAAAAACGTAAATCACATAACTTATTTGATACATATATCATTAAATGTTAATTTTCAAGCCCTTTTAGATCTTCTGCTCTCATCACCTAGATTTTAAGAAGCATACACATCTACACAATTTCAACCAACTGCCTTGATAGAAATGGCTATTCTACACCACGAACGAGTGCCGTAATAGAACAAGGTTCGCATTTTATGCTTTCTCAAAATAATTTATAATACAACATCCGTGACGCAAAGAAAGTAACAATTTAAATAATTACATAAATCTGAGGCTGCACTGTGACGAAACATAGGCCCTCAAATACTTTTCAGTGCAAGCTATCCATAAAAGAGCTTGAGATCATCAGTTTATTTATAAATATTTATAAATAAACTATTCAGCAGTTCGGTAAAACCTGTAAGATTCAGGTAACACCTATTTGCAGCTTTGATGTTAATACTTACTAGACTTCATTTTGAAGACTTTTATTGCCCTCCTGAAGCGGCTTGGCAAGAAGCAACTAACAATATACAGTTGCAAACAACCAAGAGTTCCGCCAATCAGAGAATAAATGACCCCAAGGGTCGGGTTACTTGTTAATTAACCTTTCCATACATGGGCAAGAAATGCCAGCGACAAGTAAACCAATTCTGGGCTTCGCACCCATTACGTCTCACCCATTTTTATCATCTCTGCTGGAGACTTCAGCAGCTTCTTTAGTGAGTTAACTATACCAGCAAAAGATGGGCGTTTAATTGGGTCTCTGCCAAGTAAATAAAGCAAGCATCAGAAGCAATTGGTAAGGATTGAAGGACATTAGTTAACACAACAAAATAACACATGAACTATGCTGATATTTCTGAAATTGTTAAGGTCCGCAAGGGATCTCTAGTCTGCTGAAGAGCTGAAGTGAGTAGCTAAGAGCTGCTAACATGAATACTTAACCAGTCACAACTCACAACTAAGTACAATTTATTCTACTCCATGTAGGTTTACCCTGACTGTTTAATTCTTGGATTGTCTTTACCCTAAATTAAGATGCATTATTCAGAAATTCCTGTTGATCAGGAAGATTCCCATCTTGTAAAGCCACCAGAAATCCACTAGAAAAATCAATGATTCATGTCGACTATAAAAAAACTCTACATCATTGCCAGGAGTGATCAATATGCTTTCCAAAATTTTGAATTTCCTCTTCATAAAAACCTTATCAGAGATAGTTTAATTGAAAATTTCAAATAACTTTAATCATGGAACCATGCCATACAGCATCATACCTGGCCAAAGTCACAATTCTTAATGCATATAAGTGCTCATAGAACAACCAAAAATAATTTAGATGCAACTTTTTTAATATAACTGGACCAAATGGTATAAACATATTGACAAGTTGCCAGAAAATATGACATAAGTAACACTTACTCAGCCCAACAAGATTCCATGAGGGAGACCAATACTGGGGAGACGTTCGGAGGAATAGCAAGCCTCCTATTCTGGAAACCAACAGCTCCAACTACCTGGGAGTTCACATGATGATGATTACTTTAGAAAATCTACCCATAAAATTTGGGGTTTCATTTAGTCAAGCAGCTGTTTGAAATATGCAAGTTCTCATGTATACCTCTCCATTATATGTCCTTTTAAATTAACAATTTCGTGCAAACAGTTCCTACTACTGTATTAATAAACAAACACCTTAAGTGAAAATAACTGGCTTCAAATATATAAAATTGAGACCATAAATACATATTAAGTTTACCTGGGCAGGGTTAAGTCCACTCCATGGTTGTTGCATGGTCACAAGTTCCCACAGGATAACTCCAAAACTGTATATGTCAGATTTCTCATTCGAAGGTTCTCCGCGAAGAAACTCTGGAGCCATCCACTCAGGCTAAAAATAAAATTAAGAAAGTTACACACTAATTGGAAGTGAGGCACCATGAAGCAAAAGTTCAACCCGTGAAATACTGATAGAATGACCACTTTGAATATTGAAAGGAATTTGCTTCCATATCTAGGCCAACATGCAAAATCTTGACCACTTTGAATATTGAAAGGAATTTGCTTCCATATCTAGGCCAACATGCAAAATCTACTAAATCCACACTGTTCCCTTAAAGCACACCTGAAAGTGCATTCCACCCATCCAAATGACCGAACCAACTTCAAACAATTGACATACATACTTCCAATCTGATAAGTGATAATCGATCATCTATCTAAAGCATGATTGTATTATTGATCTTAGCACCACATCATGAGGGAAACGCTAATCAGAATTAACAGTTCTTTTGTCTACATTGATCAAGACGCATTTGCAAATAGCTACACTAGTTCACAATCACAGGTTAATTGCAGGAAAACTAGAAAAATAACAAGTCAATATCATTAAGCTTATGCACACAGAGTGAGAGACGTAACTGTTCCGGTAACAGATTTTGATGGTATGAAAGTGTTTGCCTTAAATCTGGACAATCCAAAATCGCAAACCTGAGCATGAAATGAGAAAAGAAATCATCTACTTGCACAAGATGTTTAAAAATCTCATAAAAACTGCTAAATCAGTTTTCGTTCAACCTTCACAGTCCAATTTTTGTCCACTAACAAGTTTGGGGATTTGAGATCCCAGTGCACGATGGGAGGTTTCAGACAATGAAGATAATTGATCCCTTTAGCCTGCAATCAGACAAATGATATATCCTCTGCAAGATAATTTAACGGTGTAACAAAAAATAACACGACACAAACCACATCTAAAGCCATCCGTAGTCTTCTCCTGTTATCCAAATTTTCACCAGCTGCTGGCCTATGTATTAGTCGGTATAAACTACCCCTGTCACACAAATCACAAATGTACCAGGAAACAGTGACAGTAAGACATCTAATTCTTTATGCAAGAATGTTAAATTTTATGGTTAAAGGCACAGGAAGCTGATTGTCTTACCTTTGCAAATACTCTGTCACTATCGATAGATGGGGGCGTTTTGTAACAGCACCCATGAAGAGCACCACATTTGGATGGCGAACACGTTTCATTATTGCAACCTGAAGCAATGCAAACAACAACTGGAATATTACTAGCTCCATTTTTGGTAAAATAGAAGACAGTTTCATAGCACAAGCTCCAAATCTTATTATTCACAAACTAGTATTTCTCCAAAGAAGGAAACAAGTTTTAAACATGAGTGTGTATCCATATATTTCATCAATAAATGTCAATAATGTCCGTCCCTCAAGATGAAACACCTTAGAAACAAGCAACAAGCATGAAAAGAGGGAAACTAAAAAGGCAAGGTACATAAACATTAGTAGGACAGAACAGAGATATGGCTACTTGGCTAGCATTAGCACAACGAAAAAATAACAATAAAAGAAACAGAAGTATTTTTTTATGAAAGTAAAATTGATCACAAATATAAAATGGTGAAGCACAAGAGTCTAGATAGAACGCATCCTTCTACTGAAGGAACGCATAGTGTGCTGATCGAACACTGCTTATTTAAATCCAAATCATAAATGGCTATAAAGGGCAACTTAATTCATTTGTCTCGTGAATGCATACCTCTCTCAGAAACTCCTTCAACTTATCATCATTGAAATCCTGAACTGTTAAAACCTTGACGGCAACATCCTGCAATGGTGCAATTTAAAAACTAAATAGGTTCTCCAAAAAGGGGAGAAAATTAAAATGGAAATTACATAGTATATATATATATATATATACACACATATACAAGTATACGCATTCAGAAATCAAACATAAGATGCTTCAATAGTTAAATATAACAACCAACTCGTCTTGATGGCTAAATGTCATTAACCAGACTGAATTGAACAGACCAAGAACATATTAGAAAGCAACATTTACCTACTACGAGTGTATTTGTTTGTGATTTTTTTTGGTGAAAATTCACTTTTTTTATTAAAAAAAATTAGTTTTCATATATTTGGATAATTTTTTAAAAATAATCAAATTTTAAAAAAAAAATCATTTTTCAACTTTTTCAATTATATATAAAATTTTAATTTCATAATCACTTTTTCTAAAAACTAAAACAAATGCACCCTAAAATATGCCTATAATACAGAAAATTCAGGACAATGAAAAGAAGTGCACATTAACACTTACTGATCCATGCCATTCAGCACGGTGCACTTTCCCAAATGAGCCTGCAAAGAGAAAAGGACGGTAGCATTTAGAGTTACCTAATGGGAAAACAAGTATGATCATACCCGGTTTGATTCGTGTTTGAAGGGAAAAAAAACTAATGAACCGACTAATTTTAATTGGGTAAGTTTTATTTGAAATTTAAAAATATTTTCAATAAAATCAAATGGGACCAGTTTGATTAAAATCGGATTGTTATGAATCCGGCAATTGGATTAAAGTAAAAAATAAAAATGTATATTATTTTCTAAATTTTATCTTTGTAACAACCAGTTATAGTATAAAATTAGGTCATGAGATACTTAATAATGGTTTAAGTAAGTAAATATCTTAAAAGAAGGTTAAAAAAATAAGATAAAGAATGACTTAATTGTTAAAGCCTAAGCATAAAAAAAAATTAAATAAGAAAATTAATCGGGAGTGATAGGATGATCAGGTTGAATGTTTGGAGTATTGGGTTGAAAAATCATTATACTAAGAACAAAAAGAATAATAATTGTTTTGGTTGAGTTTTGATTTGAAGTGATACAATTACTTGAACCAACCCATATCAATCACAACCGATATCCCATTAACACCCATGTAAACAAGTCCATTATAACTATATCAAGTGGATTCAAAAAGGAGCAGGGAAGCAGAGAAAGTACCAGCACCAACACACTCTTTAATTCGTAAATCATCCCACGATATCTCAAGCCAGTCCATTGCAAGTGATGGTTCAAGATTCAGGTACCGTGGAATATTCCCAGCTAGTAAACAGTGCTGGTTTTCAATTCTATTGTCTACCTCTACCAGTTCTGACTGGCTGGATGAGCTCAATAATACCACAGAACTTCCAGTAACAATGATCTCGTTCTTGTAAGTTTCTTGTACAATAATTGCATCTTCATCATGCCCAGCATATTCATGCAATGCTACTTCAGTGGCTGGATGAAGACCTTTAGAAACATCTTCATGGATGGAAGGCAAAACTGAGTCTAGAACTGCACATTCCTCATCATTCCCATTTAAACCCAAAGGAATTGGAGGTGGTTCTGTTCCTTCACGGGTTTGATCAAGTGAAGCATAAATACAGCCGTTATGGTTTTTCAGCAACTCAGTTTCTTCAACATGTTGATCTTTCTGTTCACGGCCTGCAGAACGTTGAATAACAGCTAAGACCCACTTAAAGCAGAGAAATCATGTCCGCTATTTAAGATTTACTAAAACAGAACTACGAGAGTCTACTTAGGGGCCGTGTCCAAAAGGGTCAAAATTTGAAAATCAGAACCGACCTTGCGTCAAACTTTAAAATGCATGAGAAGGCAGAAAGCTTAAAGCAAACTGTAAAATGCATTTACTACGGAAATTTAGAATTCCAATTAGAGGTGAAGTACCAAAGAAAGACCAAATGTCATTGAAATAGGCTGAAATCTGAACTTTATCGGTGAAAGAAAAATGAAACATCTTGCACAAACTTCGTTGATGTCACAAATGACTCAAGGAATATAAAAGCACACGATGCTTGTCTGCCCGTGCATCATTTGCACAATTAATTGACAGCTTTTTTAGAAAGTATAATGATACAAAAGAAAACACGTGGTTAGGCCCTACAGCAAATAAGTTTAGGTAATATGCATCCTGAGGGTCAAAAATAATACCTATGGCTAAACAGATTCTTTCCATGAAATCGAAATTCTTATCAACAGTTGGGAGATCAACTTTCCAGGTATGTACAACACAACATACCTAAATACGGATGACTTTCAGGAATTACAGAAATGTGTTTTGAACTCAAAGATTGAGAACATGCTGCGCCATCCATATAAAGTGATTGTGATTCTTTTAAATGAGAAATTTGAAATGGGGATGGCATCGAAGAAATGTATGCTCCATTAATTGAGGAATCTGGGCCATGGACATTTCCTGGTTCCCCAACCAGGTCGACTACATATTCCCTGTCAAATAATAAAGCAAAACAAGATACGATGGAAAATATGAAGCATATGTCAGACGCTTGACAAACTTAATCTGCAACAAGTTATCAGTGGCATTCCAATGTCCTGATATGAGCAATCTAAAAGGGAAGATGCAATTATACAACTTATCCATCAATATAACTTGTTGAAGATGCTCGAAACCAAGATGAACATGAAAAGTTACAAGCAGAATTAACTACAAAAGTTCAGGGGAAAAAAGGAGAATGATCAGAACTTCCAAAGGTGTGCAAGTGATATGAGTGACATGTATAACCACTTAGGAATATGAGAGCTGAAAAGATAGCTATTGCCCAAACCTTGAGAGCTGATTATCATCTTTAATCTTGACTAGGCAAGAGGACCTATGATCTGCAACACAATACTTGCAACCTCGAGCTATGCGACACGGCAAACCTATGTAATCTGCCAATCTCTGCACACCCAAAACCAAGGCAACAATGAATAACTAATCAACAACAACCTTTTTCAAGAAACATAAATGCATCCAACTAGGTGCAAACTGACTACAAGCCACATTAATTAATGCCACCCACTTCATGCATCCATGCATGCTCACTAATATTCCTATGCAACTGATCAATGTTGTTTGATATACCTTACAACTAGAAAGCGAAAAAGTTGAGGAAACATAAAAAAATTTTACCTTGAAGACAATGGCCCGATGCCTACAAAGGCCAGTAGATAAGCTGCCAATGGGAAGCACAACAGACTTGTGAAAATTTCTCAGCCTCTTACTCACCACCTTCCACCGCTTGTGCAGATCTCCTTGTTCCACCGCATATGTGCCCCTTCATACAATTTTTTTGAAAAAAAGAAAATCAATTAATATAAAAATACAAAGAAAAATGTCAATATCAAAGAACTCCATACTTGATGAATATTGTAGCATCAAAGACAAGAGATTGTTATGTATACGACATATATCTCACCCCATACATATGGCAACAAGTTTTCCTAGCTGCTCGACCAGCACCAAGGAGTTCTCTGAAGCGCAATACAACTCCTGCGCTTTATCCTGAAGGACCTTCAGCCGAGAGTCCTCGTGTCTGTCAACAAGCACCACCTCCATACTCGTCTCGCTGGGCTCAACCAACTTCAGCGCCATCAAACTAGGTATCCTTCTTCCTTCCTCCGCATCATTGCACATCAACCACAGGTACGGATTCATCCCAAGTATGTTGTAAAACCCGTCGGATATCTTATCAGAGTAAGACAAGCACCCACTCACCTGAAACCCCCCCGCCCCCAACAACAAAAACAAAAAATGAACACACACACAATCAACAGCTAATAATGAAAATCTGGCATGATAAATTGTTATGCGCTCCCCGAATAAGAAAAAATAATGCTATATTTTATTGATTGATGAAAACTTCAATTGTGTGTAATTGTTAATTTTTTTACTTTTATTATATTTCTAATACCATAACTTAACTAAAATAGAGCATTTCCCATCTTCCTTGCCTCTCAAGAATAAATTATAGTAGTCAAAAGTGTTTGGTTGCAATTTAACTGAACTGCAACTCCTGACAAATTTTGTGTGCAATGTTGGAGGAATTTACCTCATTACTATCCAATCCGAATTTGCGTGCACAATTTTTTTTTTTTAAAAAAAAGAACTATGGGAATGATTTTGTTACCCATAGACGATAGGAAACAGTTTCGGCGTCCCATGTCTCAGTTCCCGGAGCGAGAACAGGCTCAGTCACAAGACTCGCCAAGCAAGTGAGCCTCTTCGCAAGCGTCAGCTGCAACATGGAGCTCTCCTTCGACTTCTGCGCAACCTTATCTCTCCTTTCTTCCTCTTCCTCCACCTGCCTCGTCTTGGAAACCCTAGTCGAAGACGACGTTTTCTCCTTGACGATGTCGCTCGAGAAATTCCCGTCCACCGTCGTCGCCGTCCCGGAGAACAAGCTCCCAGCATAGCTGCTCCCGCTCGACAACCTCGGAAGCGAGACCTGCCGGTCGAAATTCCGATCGACGGCGCCGGCGCCGGCACTCTCCTTCAGCGCCGGCGGAAGCAGAACCCCGCACTCGTCGTCATCCTCCTCCTCCTTGGAGGATAACCGGCGGTGACCGGAGCAATCTCCTTTCTTGTCGGTCAGCCAGTCGCAGATCGCGCCGGCGACATGCTTGTGCTTATTCAGGAGCTTTTCGCCGGCGGCGGCGAAAAGCTCCGATACCGCAGAGTGCTTGGAGAAAACGACGTCGTCTTCGGTGACGTCATTTTTGGATTTTTTCGCAGGGTCGCTTTCGATCCCGAAGGGTGGTTCCGATTTGATTGCCGAGGTGACGATCTTCTTTTTCTCGTGATAAAATAGCTGTTTCGAAGATTCAACCAACCCTCGCTCCGCAAACTGGCGCGGGAAAAAGTAAGTGGTTCTATGAGGCATTTCTTTTCTTTTCTTTTCTTTTTCTCACGAGTCACGACTCACGAGCCTCTCGCCACACAGATAGATCAACCAAAACTCCACGCTCTCACGTGCAAGTGTAAACCACTTTCCGTCGTCCTTCTCCTCCTTCTTCTGTTTTTCCTATCCAACGCACAAATATTCACTATATACGCTAAACGAGTTGAACTAAACGATGATATAGCTACGAAGTTAAGCTGTATTCTACTCTATCTTTCTGAATCTGAAAAGCCACCTCGGGAACTCACAGCAGGCACCACCTTGATTCAATGCGCGATTTCGTTGGTTCGTTCAAGTCCAGCTAGCGTGGCAGTTGATTTCTGTTGTATTGTTGAAATACAAGGGAATGGAGAGTGTTGATTTGAGGACTGGGGGAGCGAGAGAAATGAGAATGGTTCCAAAAAGAGAGAGAGTGTGCGTGTGTGAGGTCTTATTTGTTGGTTGGTTAGTTGTGACGTTGTGTGTTTTCAAGCAGCGGAGTGAGTTGTAAGTTGGAGTTGGAACGATGCTGCGCTAGAGGGTGGTGGGAATTACAAATGCAAATGAATATAAAAATAGAGTAGGTGGGTGTGCTAAGGGACGCACGAGGCGTTGGTGTGCACCCTTTGCAGTGAGGGAACACGTAAAAATGGTGACAAAGCGCTTTAAGAGACGTAACGGGGAAGGTGCGCACTGCGCACGGGAGTGTAATGTAGTGCAGTCCGGAGACGCAGGTTTCTGTGGGGCAGCAGCGGCTTCTTAAAAAATATGAGAGTACTCGTGCATGTACTCGCTCCACACCCTCAAGCCTCGAGATATAAGTAGACCTTCTCCTTATTATAAAAATAAACTCATATATAGTACCTAAGGGCATGTTTGAAGGAGTAAAAATATGAGAAAGATTTTTATTGGTGAGTTTTATGTATAAATTTTATCAATTAATAAGTTATAATATATTCTTAAAAATAAATTATTTAATAAATAAAGAAAAAACATTTTTATTTAATTATAATGTGGCGAAGTTGAGTAACTTCAAAGGGAGGAAATTAACAAAACCCTGTATATATTCGGCATGTGAAGGGTGATGAGAGTTTCTATTCTTGATACTGATGTCATGAATGTGCGAGCTGTAAAGGCTGTTTGTTACTTTTTTTAGCATTTTTCAGGTTAAAATCTTAATTAGTTTTCGTCTTTCTGGTTCTTTCCTTCACTTGGTATACGTGAATGTCCTAACCATATCCTGATTTATTTAAAGCTTTGCTATTTTTTTTCCCACTAAACATGTTGCTTGTTCATTCATAGTTTTGTTTACCTCTCCGTATAGTTTGCATTGTTGTCCTCTCTCAAGTTTTGAGTGTCAAAAACTCAAAATTAGAAACACATTCGAATAGTTTACTCATATCAGAGGAAAAAAAATTATTAAATATCTTCACTTTCGTGATTTACTGTGCATCTTTTGATTTAGTTTTGCAACTTTATATGGGATTTGTTATGCTCTCAAGTCAAGGCGAATTACTTTTCTTTTTTATAAATTCAGTTTAAAACTACGAAAAAAATTAATTAATTATTACGGTACATCTTAAAATTAAAAACTACTTAAACTAAGTACTTAACCCTAATTAATTGAAACCTAATGGGATAACTAAAGAAACCCTTGCATAATTAACGTGTAAAATAGTCATGAGTCTTAAGGGGGATTATCAGTCTGAAGTAATGTAACAGAGAACCCTATGTGATTCGTCTCATAGTGGATGAATGTGTAATGTATGAATAAGTACATATAGCATTCCAAATTTTAACTTCAATTATGTCTATCTAGAGTTATATTGGGTAAAAACAAAATATGGATTTTGCATGAATGTTCTACCTTTAACTGGATAAAAAAAGGTTAATTAAGTAATATGTAAAAAACTCACTCAAATATGCCTTAACCACAATGAAAATGAAAATACGTAGAGGATATATATTTAGCTTAAAAGTTATTTCGAATATAAATAATAAAATCCAAAAACATGTAGATTTTAAACTATACTATTGATTTAATGAATCGCGCATCTTATGCATCGTTGTCAATATGCTCACACAAATTGAATCAGCTGCCTGCGGTATGAAACAAATTTAATAATATGTGGCATAAAACTTGTCCAAATGTTTGGTATACATGCTAGGCAATCGTGACACAGGTTTACGTACGAAATAAAAATTGCCATCATTTTGCAACAAATTTTCAACTAAATTGCTGGTCCAAACAAAGACAGATTAGTATAGTCTGTCTGCTTTCTTTATATACAAGGAAGTCCATTGTATTTTCTTTGCACAAAAATTCATCATGATTTTGTGAAGTTCCTCCCATTGAAAAGCATGCTTGGTGACTTAACATGAACCCAGAACATGAACTCATATACAGTACAGTGTTACGAGAACCAACAACCAAGTACAAGGCTTCATATTCTATTTACAATTATTTGATTTATCATTTATATAACAGAGTAAGTTTATAACTTCAAAATTAATAATTCACTCAAATATTTTATTTGGATGTGATATGCACTTACAATATAAATAAATATTGGTTATTAAATGAATATTAATTTATGAACATTTTTTATTTTAAATTCTATAAAATAATTCATCTAATATTTAATATGCGAATCAATTCATTGGTTAAATTTAGAAAATATTATTCAATGGTTGAAGTGAACCACGTACAAACAATACATATATTTAAGAATAAGGGGGAGAAAAGCTCCATCATCTTACTTTAAATGTAATTATGCTTTAGAGGAAAGTGTCTAAGGTAGTTGTTCTTCCTGGTAATAAAGCAAGCAAATATTAATTGGTCGGCTTATGTGCTTGATTCAATGCACTACGTGCTAATTTAATTACCATTCATTAATCATTAATTTTGGCATCAAACTAAGGCGACACTGTGGTCCCGCAATGCTAAAAATGCACTAAGAACACAAAATTATATATTTAACTATATTACTTCTTCCCATTCAAAATAATTATTAATTTTGTCATTTTCACATAAATTAAAAAACTTAAAATTAATGTATAGTTATGATATAAATTTATTAAAATATTTTTATCCTTATTAAGTTTTGTCGTGTGTTAGAAAGCATAGCTTTTTAATATTTTAGCTAAGATGTATCATCATATAATAAAATATAGTCATCTCTTTCAACTAATAAAAATGAATGATAAAATTGAGAAATCAATCAGAAATATTGTATTAATATATTAAAATAATTATTATTGTAAACTAAAAAGTTTTATCCAAATTAAAAATCGGATGGAATAGTTAATTATTCATGTTGATTACCATAAAGAAAATAAACTTTGTTTGATTCGCTCACAATGCATCTTAGGCTTTGACTTTATCGGCAATAAGGATGTTCTGCACTGGTGCTGCTCCAACCATGATTTTAGGGATGGCGCCGTATGCATATGTTTGGCTTATGTAGCCTTAATAAATTGGCCAATTCAGCCTTGATAAAATAGCATGTGGGGACTGGATAGTTCCTAAATTCATATAAAATATGCGGATTTAAATCATGTAAAGTGAGTATATTTGTAAAGTCAAAAAGTAAGGGATTAATTATTTTTAGATTAATAATGGGATCTATACATAATAGAAGTTATTGATCTAAGAATGATGAATCTTTTACTTTCTCACTTTATAAATATACTCATTTTAAAAGATCCAAATCCAAAATATACCCACTTGCCCGTGAAGCTAGATAGCTTCTTTCGGAGGCAGGAAGAGCATGGTCAGAATTAATCATTTTCTATATAAAGCAAACATTGTTAGATAATTTATATTTAAAGGGAGTATAATAGAACTTGATCACTGTCACGTTCTTCCTAAAAAAGCGAATGAACGAGAAATATACTTTCATATGAATTTGTTCCAATCGCACCCGTTTTCTTGAAAATGTAAACCGATCAAAACAGTTCTCTTACATGGGAATCAATTGCTTCAAGAATATATCATTTCAGCGATAATAACTGCATTAATTATTGTGACAGCATATTAGGGTAAGTGGAAAAGCGAATATTTTATCATGGAATACGGGCTTAATTATTTATGGAAGGTATATACTTCACGAATGTATTTGATAATGCTAATTTACTAAAACCACAACTTTAAATTTGGAGACATTATGTAAGAGCATTCTTTTGCCAAAGAAATACAAAGTAGTAAGACTACTGTAAGCATAAAGATGTAAAATATTTAAAATTTACCATTTTTTCCTAAATACTAGAAATATTGAAATTTTTGGTGAATAATCGAATATTATAAATCTATCTTTATTTAATAAATCATAATTGCTCTTTCCAAATTAATTTAATCCCTTAACATGTACTTGGATAAAATATTCTTATAGAGTGACGTATTTCTTGAGAAAATTTTAATTAACTTAATATAAAATTTTTTTTTGAATACTAATATAAAAGAATTTTTAAATTTTAAATATTTTTATGAGATATTTTCTTAACTTCAAATGAGCAAATTTTAATTTTATTTTCTTACAAACAATCCTAAAGTTCTCTCTCTTCTTTACTGCTTGTTTCTTAACCCAAGAAATATTTATACGGTCTGACAGTACCACATGACTGTATTCTCGATCAATCATGTAAATATATTTTATGTGGGACTATGTGTTAGTAATAGGTTCCATATAAAATACACTTATATGATCCATCTAGGAGCATAGCTATGTGATGCTTTCGGACTATGCAAGTATTTTTTCTTCTGAACCCCCTCTCTTACAAATTTACCATCTTTGTCGTCCATAGTCCAAGGCCCCGCCTCCCCATTTTCGGCTGTCTGGCGCTTACCGTCCACCCAACGACTGCTATGCACCACTTGCTACTGGGCACCTATTGTTTGCCATGCCCACCGCCTGCTAATGCCAACTGCTTTATTTTATATTTTACTGAGTTTAATTAGTATGTACTGATAGTGTAAAACTATTTTATACTGTCCATTAATAGAAATATTGAAAAGTAAAAAATTATGGTAGGTCCCTCATTATAATGAGTAATTATTTATATAAGTTGATATTTTTTACTATTTTTATTGACTAATAATATAAAATTATTTTATATTTTCAATATATTTAAATTAAATTCTTTTTTATTATGTGTTTACAATAAATCCTCAAAATAAGTATAAACATTATTCCTTTTAAGTTATTTCCTGTTTGTTTTGACATAGCGAATTTTTTTTAACGTGAAGTTAGTCACAATTCAAATAAAAATTAATTTCATACTCAAGACATTTAAAAATATTTATTATGGTTAAAGCCAAGCAAATTCATGAACAAAGCTGACTGTACAATAATTAGTATCCCTTAAAAAAAGACATTGTAACTGCTGACGGTGTCATACATATTAAATGCTAGATGTAGATTGTCTGTATTAAAAACTGAGGGATATCTGACGTTGATGAATGATGTGGTATTGGTTATGACACGGTCAACACAATCAAATGTTAATGTTGGTTATGGAGTTGCTCGTCCTTAAGACTATCAATAGTTAAGAAAAATATCATATCCTCCTAAACTATCTTTTTAATAATCCTTTTAATACTTAGAATATCATTACTCCAACAGTTAAACAGTGATAAGTTGTGTTAGAACTTAGAACAAAGCGTGAGACAATGACTCGGCCAGCCAACTACTCCTAGATTACTCTAAAACAGGAATGGATGCTTGTTAATTATGTCCTTAGTGATCAACTGATTACATTTTTCTTGATCAAATCAACTCTAAAAAACTTACTCATCAGTCATCACTAGACCGAACACTTGATTTCAAATCGTATTGACTATTGCTTAGGATTTGCAGTTTTGCACCGTTATGGTGCTATGACTTATAACCAACCCCAAAGACCGAACATTTGACTTTGGACTTGCACCATCTTTGCTTTGTGCTATAACCTATTCGTTTCAAATTTTAATTTCCGATTCTCTAAATACCATTAATACAATTAAATGATCTAAGCATATCAGTTATCGCAAATCCTAAGACATGGTCGTGATAGATGACTGTTGCCACTAATTTTTTGATGGCCGACAGCTTGAGATACCATATCACACGAGATATTGTGATTTTATTTATTTACAATAATTTTATTATTTTTTTATCACAACAATTTTTATTACTTTAATACCTAAAAAATGTTGCAGTTGTATATCAATTAATGACTAGTTAATTATTAATCAATAGTAATTGGTTAATGAATTGTTTAGGATTTAGGAAAGAAGTAAGATTTCTAAAGTAAAAAAACACTTCTCTGCTTTGTGCTTATTGAAAAATCCATTTTTATTCGGCAAACGTTTAGAAGTAGGAAAAAGAAAAAAAAGACCGATTTACTGATTCATGTCCCCTCGGTAGACGTTAAATAAAAGGAACTCATCACTTCCTTTCGATAAACATGAATTAGAAAGCATATTTTCCATTGTTGCGGTTGAATACAAACAGACTCTGATTAAATTCTGCCCAAATAAACAATTTTAGGGATAGAGCGTAGAAAAAATAAATACTAATTTATATAAATATTTCATTTATTAATCTTAACTCTAATATTATTTGGGAAGCTATCCAATTGATAAATGAAGAAGGAATGCTGACCTTATATTGCTTCAGCAACTGCATCACAATTGCCTCCTTTTTCTCATAATCAATTCTGTTAGTATACGAGTACTGAAGAAAAATGTTATAGCACATTCAAATTGAAGCTTCTTCTTAAGAATTTAGGACTTAAAATAACAAAACTTGCGTCATCAAAATAGTGAATGTTATATAAACTTAAGTCAACTTGTACTCTTCTTCACCCTAAAATTGACACTAATTAATACATTCCAACTACCAATGGTAATATAGAATCCATCCTCATTTTGCTCTTGAATTAACAATGAAATGGTTATTAGAAACTTCAAACCTTATAAAGCTAAGTAACTCGCTAAAATAAATTCATAGTATAAAATTATTTTAAAATGTTTTATTAGTATGATTTTCTTTTTAAACAAATTACGTCAAGTAAAGTTATTTTCAAATGTTAAAGACCAATTATGTATAACAAGTGCATTGGATTAGAGAGCATGATTAGCCAAACTGGCAGAGCAAGAGAAAAAAAATGGTTTGGGCCTATCATCCTTCTCACGTTTCATTAGGCCCAAATTCATTGTTTCTTTATACCAAAAAATAAAAAGACAAAGCTAACAGAGTTGTCAGTACGTAAGGCAGTTGCTAAGTTGCTGTGGTGATAGAATAAAGTTGTTAAACATTCATTAGTTTATAGATTTTATCGTAAATATTACATACTATAATGGATAAGTAATATTTTTTTTTCTGTTTCAATAAGTTTGCCATTTTAAAGTTTACACATGGATTAGAAAAAGTCATTAATTATGAGATCAACTTATTCACGTATTTTTAAGATATATAAATACTCTTTATCTCTGTTAATGAAACTACCTTATTCATTCTTTCAAATTTTGTCTCGATAATAAGCATCGTTGATGTAAAGATAAAGTTAGAAAATTTATTAATAATTATTTTATCTTTAAAATAGATGTATAATTTGACACAAAAAATTTTAAATGGACAACTATTCTGAAATAGATACAGTAACTATTTGGATTATTTATTAACACATTAGCTGATGATGTAAACAATTATAATAATAGATAAATCTCTTAAAATAAAGGAAGTTTGCCTTTTTTTTTTTTACCTTAATAATGAAAAGTGAGATTTTTTTTAATGTCTTTAAAGTACATAGCCTAAGTCTTTTAATTGCACTTGCTGATTTCAGGGTAGGCACTAAAAAATATTTTATTTTTTTTATTACAAGTATTTTAGGGTATTTGTTAAGAAATAAAAATTATTACATGAAAAGTAAAATTTTAAAATTTTTAATATACTAAATATTTTTTAATAAAATCCTTATTTAAAAATAAAATTAGTATACATTTTAGTTTTTTTTAAATATGAGTTTAATTTATATATATTGATAATATAAAATAATTTTATATTATTAATCAATAAAAATATTAAAAAATATTAACTCATATAAATAACTATTCACTATAATAAGAAGCTCATTATGATTTGACATTTTTTGTATTTCAATTATATATTATTAATACATATAAATTAATCTCTTAAAATATTTATAAAATTTATAATTTTGAAGTGTTTACGCACCTTTAATGTAAATAAAAATTATTTAAAATTAATCATTAATTGCAAGAGATCACGTATGTATAACTAAAACAATAGTATGTATAACTTTGCAGTACATAAGGGCAAGTTGGTGCTAATTAAGTAATTATTCATATCCCATTATCATCATACAACATACAATTTAGAAGAGTGGAAAGGAATTATATCACTTCCACAAATTTTTGAAATAAAAAATTTAAAAAATATTGCATTTGAATTTAAATATTAAAATAAATCAAATATAATATTATAAAATATATAATAATATAATAAAAATATTATATCAAATCAAATTAAAATTAAAATTAAATTCAATAAAATCAAATTGATAAAATCGAAATCAAATCAAATTGATGAAAGTATAATTGAAAATTAAATTTAATATCAAATCAAATTAAATTTAAACTTTTAATAAAAGAAAATAGTGGATTTATCACTAATATTTTCAATTAATGCTTTATGAGTATTTAATAAAAAATAATATATTATTCAACATTAAAAAATTTAAAAAAGAAAATTATACAAAGTGAACTAGCTCATATATATTTTTTTTAGAGAAATTATTATTAGATACACTTAGAGCACTAACTAAATTATACTCTATCAAATAATATAACGACGTTTTTGATGAAATTATAAGTGGTGGATCATAAACTAAAATTATTGTATTCAAATGTTAAAATCAAATCAAATAAGATTTTATTAAATATTTAAATATAATAAAATATTATATCAAATAAAATTAAATCAAGTTAAATCAAAATTTAATAAAATCAATATTAAATAAAAATTAAATCAATCTAAATCTCATTGAGTTCATTAACCACATATCAACCTCATTGTTTTGAAATAAAAATTTAAAAAAATAATAAAATAAAACAATGATAACTGATTTGATTACTTATATTAAATTATCTCTACTATTCAAAATTTGGCTACCAAATTATAGCCTTAAAAATGATATAATATTAAGTTATTTTGTTGAAATATTAGTTGTCATAAGTAATATGGGTTTGGTTAAGGTCTAATTACTTGTTATTGAAGGGATGTAACTTACTAACTATAGCAAAATAAAATCAAAATCAAATCAAATTGATCAAAATACAAATGAAAATGAAAATTAAATTAAATTAAGTCAACTAAATCTAAATATCTAATAAAAAAAAGAGTGAATTTACCATGCAATGTTTTCTGCTTATGTTTTATTAATATATAATAAAAAATAATATATTATCCAATATAATAATAAAAAATTATCAATGGTACATAAAAAAAGTGTTACTCAACATTAAAAAATTTTAAAAAGAAAATTACATAAAATATTGGCATCTTATACTCTTTTTTTAGAAAAATTATTATTAGATACTTTTGGAGCACAACTATATTGTATTCAACCCAATAATAGAGTAATATTTTAGATAAAATTATAAGTGGTAGATGATAAACTAAAATAATTATATTCAAATATTAAAATCAAACCAAATAAAATTTTATACAATATTATATCAAATCAAATCAAAATTTAATAAAATAAAAATAAAAATAAAATCGAATCAATTAAATAATTTAAATCTCATTGAGTTCAGCCACATGTCAACCTCATAGTTTTTGAAATAAAAAATTCATAAAATAAAACAATGACAAGTAATTTGATTACTCATATCAAATCATCTTTCACTATTTAAAACTTGGGCACCAACTTATAGTCCATAAAATGATATAATATTAAGCTACTTTAGTAATGATTAATTATTATAAATGATCTTGATTTTAATAATATCTAACTTACTAGCTATTAATGAGATCTAATTTACTAGCAATAATTATATAGTTATCACAAACTTTTTTGATGATTATGGTTTATAGCCTTTTTTTTTTTAATCATTAATACATATAATTTCATTGAGCCTATTAGTCACATACTAACCTCACATTTTTTTTGAAAATTCAAAAAATAAAAAACTAATAACCTATTTGACTACTCATATCAAATTATCTTTATTATTTGACACTTGAGCATCAAATTATAGCGTATAAAGTAATATAATATTAAACTATTTTATTGAAAGATTAATTATCATATAATAATTTTGGTTTTGATAAGGTGTAACTTATTAGATATTAATAAGATCTAGCTTACTAATTATTATCATATAGCTATAACAAACTCTTTTTAAGACTATGTTTTATAGTCTTTATTTTTTTATTATTGATATTCTTTGTACTTAGCTATATTTT
This sequence comes from Pterocarpus macrocarpus, assembly GCA_031439585.1. Taxonomy (NCBI): domain Eukaryota; kingdom Viridiplantae; phylum Streptophyta; class Magnoliopsida; order Fabales; family Fabaceae; genus Pterocarpus; species Pterocarpus macrocarpus. The sequence continues at coordinate 12,966,643 of CM062519.1, forward strand.
TTATAATGTGATATTTTATTTTTAAATACTTCTCTCTACCCATATTAGCACGAGAGTAGTTGGCTTAGTATAATACTCTTAGATTGGTGTTGTAATTGTTATTGTTTATAGGTGTTGGTTATCTCAATATTATCATAATTTATTTCTATATGTTCATTCATTCCTCATCAAGTTACTCTATTTTTCATTTTTTATAGCCTTTCTGTGGTTATGATTTTCCTTTCATCATACATATATTGTTATTTTTGTAGCTCTTTTCATGTTCAATAAAGAGATGATCGAGTTATTTGTTTTGTTAAATAATCATTTCCTAATACTAATTTTTTTTCCTAGACTCCTTAATATGTATCTTCTTATATATTTTATTTAGGTGAAATTATATATTAGTCATTTTATAGAAATAAATTCATCCAATATAAAAGTGTTAAATGGAATAAATCAACATATTTTTTTACTTTTATATTATGTATTAATTTATTATGTATTTATTTTTTTATGTGTTTACTAATTAAATGCTTGGAACTTCCTAATTATATTAATTAATTTTTGCAATAGCACTCAATTTATTATTATACAACTTGATATTAATATTATTGGTACTGAAATTATTTTAATATTATGTTTTGATGTTTTAATATTTATCATAAATAAAAGATTGATTGTATTTTATTAATTATAATAAATATTTTTTGTATGTTATATTGTTTAGATTTTATGTAAAATTACGATGCACCGTACATAGCACCCGCCTTCTGCGAGTTGGTATTGCATTTCCTCAGCCTGATTTACATCGTTTATTTGTTTCGAGGGAAAGCCTGGCCCCGTTGAGGGCAAGATCGAAATTAAACTCGCTTCCGGGGTTCGCTTTCAACACTTTCCTCTCTTTCACGCATTCTTCTGATTCTTGCAATAATCAATAAAAATAAAAAATATTTCTCCTAATTCCATTGCCGACGCTATTAAAGAAGGTCCGAGGATTGTCTTTAAAAGAAAATAAAAAGAAGAAGCAAAAAAGAAAAATCGCTGTCTGCGATCTCCATCCACAAACCCTAGAACTCCATCGTCTCGTCTTTTCAGGTACACTTCATTTTGATTCGATTATTGATTTTGATTTCACGTTCAATTGAGTCTTTTCTGTTTTTTAAGAATCGCACAATCTTTAGATTGTTGAAACTAAAATGTGTGGAATTCAGATACAGATGTATCTGCCTTTGATTTTACTAGCTCTACATTTTTTTGGGAAACTCGAGGAATTTTGATGTTAGTGCTCTTTTTAATGAGTGGATGATGAGCTTGGTTGAGCTGAGAAAGGGACGTGTTGTAAGTGAGAGTGAGATATTGCTGGTCATTTTCTCAAGTTAATTTTTTACTGTGTCACTGGTATTGTGATTTTGACTTCGTTCTTCCCTGGAACACAAGTTGAAGGAAGGATCATGACATTTGTGTTTTTGAGCACTTTGAAGTTTGAACTTGTCTTGGAATTGTTAACCCATCTACTAATGGCGTAAAGCTTCTTTCTACTTCTTTTTTTGTTTAATAATTTTTTTATAATTTTTTGTTGTGATCAGGTTTGGGTGGCGGTTTTGTGATTGTTATCAGTGGTGGTGGTTTAAAGCGTCTGTGTCTTTTTTGGCAGTATGCGACTCAACTAGATTGTGTTATCTTACACCTTGTTCTCTGAGCCAGAAGCTTTAGTCTCCCGAGAAGGGTGGCTGGAACTTTTAATTGGATCATGCAGTCTCGATGCTGAGCGGGATCTTCACTAGCAAGGATGAATATTGTTAAGGGTGTTGCTGACCTTATCCGGAGAACTTCCACAGGCCATACTGGCGAATCTTCAGGATTCCAAGCTCAAAAGTTTTCTCCTCCTGGCCCGAAGATTCGCTTCAGGTAACAGCATTATATAATTATGACATTTGAATAATAAACTATTTTTTTTGAAATTATGTTATCGTCCAATGTATTTCATCTGTGTGTGCAAGAAGCTTAAGTTAGCTAGCTTTTCATAAATTTTGGTGTCCTCGGAGTATTTAACTAATTGTCTAGGCTGCTTTATTTCATGATTGGCTAGAGTTTTAGGAAAGGTAGTTTTATGTAATGTTTAATTGAGTGTTTTGGTCATAGAGTCAGAATTGTGCTAGAAACCTTTTGGGGCTCTTGATGTCATATTAGTAATAGGGACTGTAACTAGCAGCAGTGGGCTTGCAAGAGGATATGACTCAGGTTTTGTTGAAATGTCATCCTTCTTGCGGTGTTTTGACCTAACTAGACGACCTTCCCTTCTTTTTTCCTTTTTTTTTTTTTTTTTAATAATGGGACCGTTGGCCTTTAGTCAATAACAAGGACATGCATATCATGTTATTAAGTTTATTCTTTATTACTGCCTTATGAGAATAATATAATGTTTAAAAAGGTTTATAGGGTGCAGCTAGGCCAATAAGGTTTTCTGAAGAGCTATTAAAAAACTAAAAATGAAAGAAAATTAAACTAGTAAGCTGTAAGGCTTCCCAAATCCCTTTGCATGTCAGCAACAGTTGCTCCTTAAAATGACCCTGAGTAGAACACCAGAGAGGCTAAGAACATAAACCTATCCCAAAGCATGTTTATGGGCAAGACAGGACCCTGAATGGTGTGTGCACTCTGCTTTAACTTTATGAACCAAATAATAGCAAAGTAACATGTTGCTACACAATTTCAGCCTATTTACTCTTGTGAAATCATTACCAAGCTCAAAGCCTGTTCTAGAGGAAAAGAACACAGCCAATGCTCATCAATAATCCTAAAAAGGTTGCTTCAAAGATGGGTAGCTGCCTTAGGTGTTGCGCTTTGCTGCATAGGCCGGTGGGAGGTTTGCAAATTTGCAGCAAATCATTCGTGTTAATACTGCTAAGAACTGCTATCTAGACAAAAAGCTCAACCTTTGAGGGAGCTCTGAATATCAAATAATTTTGTCAATGATGAGTTTTAGATTGCTAGGGTATTGAGTGAGAAAATGAAAGATGAATTTACAAGAGAACAAACCACAATGATGAATTTGGTTGCTTTGTGTTTAATCCTTATTAAGAACTATCTCTTCCAATAGCTTAAGTTGCTGATAGAAGCAAATGAATGATTTATATCTTAACATGCCCTCTTATGCAAGAGGCCTTTAGGCTTGAAGCTTGTGCAATATATAGGCCCACCTACCTCATACTGAAATTCAACTTATTTTATATAAAAGAATGGGGTTGGCAAGAATTGAACTCTAGACCACTTCTATGGTATCAAGAACTATCTTTTCCAAAAGCTTAAGTTGTTGGTAGAGACAAATGCATTCCTTTATATCTTAACAATGCTGTTACAATCCCTTTTGCTTTTGCTTGAGTTCTGTTTGATTTTTTACTTGTTCCAGTGATGTTGGTGATGAGGCAATTGTAAATACTCTTTGGGAGCGATATGAAAAAGTTGATGATAAGGTATGTTTCGATTTATGCTTATTAGATTTATAATTATTGTATATTAAATTTCTGAAGCTTGACGAGCTTCACTTGAGCTATTTATCTAGAATTTTATATATGCATTTAAGTCATGTATGGTATGTAGTGTGTGTTTGGGAAAGCTGTAAGATTAAAATTATTTCAATAATTGCTTTTTTGTATAATCGCTTTTTTGTATAATAGATTATATGAGAATCAATTTATGTTTGGGTACTTTAGCTGAGAAGTGGTTTTAAGATAATCTGTTTTGTTTGGATTGTATGAAAAAAGTTGCTTTTGTGAGGCAAAATTACTAAAAAGGATGTGAAATGATTATTTATATTATATAATATTTGATATCTAGGGTCAATTTGGTAAAAACATAATATTATGTATACTGTACAATAAGTTTTTTCAAAATAATGCCCCAAAAAAAGCTTTTGCTTTTTTCCCTCAAAACAGCTTTAATTTTTCAAATTTGATTATAATCCAATTCAATAAAACTTACCCAAACATGATTTTTTTTCTTCAACAGCTTTTTTTGGGGAAAATAGCTTTTTTTGCTGTTTCCCAAACATGTGCGTAGGCTGTTGATTATATTTATCTATTTTTTCTTGTTCTTGTAAGAGGATCTCTTGTCCTCCTATTCTTTTTGTATATTTATTCTCTTCATCTCAATAAAATTCTTCTATCAAAAAAATTATTTATCTATTTTGATGATTCCTTTTTGATTGATGATTTTATTTGGGATAAGATTACTTTTTTGGTGTCCTTTTGTTGCTCTGCACTTGGTTTGTTTAATGTTGTTTCTTTATTCAACTTACAAAGGGATTGGTATGCCTTGTTGCATGTTTTTCCATCTAGGATTTAGTTGCTAATTTTTGCTTTCTTTGTGAGGATGCCTTATCCTTCTTAGTAATTTCTTCTAATAAAATTTCTTTTTCTATCCAAAAAAACAAACAAGCATATGTGCTTTTTCATTTGTGGGCTGCTGCAGTTCTTGATAATGATGCTAAATGGATCCTTTATTTCTTACCCTGCACAACAGTAGTCATTTACTTAGTAATTTTCGCGTATAACATAATCATCTTAATGTTTTAGGTGGAGAAAAAGAGGCTGCTTCATGTTTTCATCAAGCAATTTGTAGTTGCCTACAAGGACTGGCAACCTGTAAATTCAGGGATATTGTTAGAGTCTGCTTCCGTTGAGAATTTACAATCTGCTGATGATGTGGTTGTTGGCTGCTTAGCTGGACATCCTGTTGAAGTCATTCGGGTATTAATTGAAGAGGTCGCTCAGTTAAGCTCACTGGTCACTGAGTGTAAGTTGCAAATCATTGCATCGCCATCATTATCTTCACCTTCTTTTGTCTTGTTAAGTCCCACATTTGCTAGACATATGATATAAACGAAGTACCCTTCATAATAAATTGGATAATCCTCTCCCTTGAGCTTCCTTTTGGGGTTGAGTTAAACCCGCTCAGTTTATTATGACATTAGAGCTTATCCCATGCATGATGTTGGGCCACTTGCAGATGTCTAGTCTTGCAAATTTTACACTTTAGATATCTAGTCGTGGGCATCAACGATGTGTTAACTATTAAGTCCTATATCGGCTAGGCATATAGCCAAAGTATCCTTTACAATATTTGGACAATTTTCCTGCTTGAACTAACTTTGGGGTTGAATTAGACTCACTCAATTTTAATACTTTTTAAGCAACACTGATTAAAAGGAAGTCTGAATGGGTTTAATGTTTGCAATAAAATATAACAGTCTCTACCATCTATATGTAAAATAAACAGAACAGATATGAGAATGGAGGATTAATAATTATTCACATTTCTTCCATTGGGAACAGCTGTTTAATTTACTTTTAAATTTTCATTTGCTAAGTCAAAATTGAGTTCCTGATCTTTTATCTGATTACAAGATATTGCTAAACAATTGTAAATAGCAATTTTGGTTGCTGATACTGCTACTGCTGACATGTACTTTGCAGTAATTCTTGTTTCCTTTTGTTCTTTTCAGTGAACACCAGCACGGCGCAATCGCCAGAAGGCTTGTCTGGGGCTGCAGCCAAGTCGTTTATTACTTCTGAAGGACTTTTTATTTTGGATGCATTGAAAATTATCACCCGTTCATTATATAATTGCCGAGTTTTTGGATACTATGGTGGGATTCAAAAACTTACAGCACTAATGAAAGGTATAATCAATGTTACATGACTAAGGGTTTTCTTTTTCTATTTTCTGGTTTTGATTACTTTTGTGTATGATATTTTCTGAAAGTAGTTATAATTTTCCTCTTGTGATTATTGGGTTTTTCCTTCAGTATTTTTTCAGTTTTCTGAAGTTTAAGGCTTAGACCTATGCTTTATACTTTTATAGCGGAACAGATGCTCATTGTTTGTATTTTATTTCGCACTTTGAACGATGTATTCCCATGCATTTTGCTCAAGCTGGCATGGCTTACTAAAAACCAATTTACTTCTATGGGGAAAAAAATATGAAATCATTTTCTGAAATTTGATAGGATTTACTTTCTGTTCTTCATATGCATTATAAGCATTTAAAAAATTTAATTTCTATGGTTTGAGTAACTGCTTTTTATTGTTCTCTAACACATGCTGCTTATAATGGGAAAAACAATTGAAGTCTATTTTTACTCTGGTTCAATTTGTTACAGGGGCTGTAGTCCAACTAAAAACCATAAGTGGTGCCCTTTCTGCTGATGAAAGTTTGTCTGACTTCGCTACTGAAGAAATTAGGCTTCTCCAACAAATTCTTACATATGTTGTGTCGATAATTTATATTTTCATTGATTTAGGTTATAATATAGACAAAAAGGATGAGTTGTTCTGCAGTTGGGTAGGCTTTATTTCACATGCTGATGCTCCAGTCAGCTCTTCAAACAGTTCTAGGGTTTTGTCTACTGAAGCAAGGTTACATTGGCGTCAGAAAGCAGTTGTTTCTGTGATGGAAGCTGGTGGTCTAAATTGGTTAGTAGGTAAGGTAGGAATCTGTTGTTTTGTAACTTTGCAAAAGTATGTGCACCAGATAAATATAGATGCATGAAGGGTATAATTGATTCAGTAAATAAATTGTCGATTTTTTTTGGATAAAGGAAGAATTATATTGGGATGAAGAAAGAAATTTACAAGAAGAAAAGAGGACAAGAGATCCTTGATACAAGAACAAAAAATGCTAGAGAAAATAAAATGTTGAAAATTGGTTAAATGGATTTTTAAGTCACTGGATTTTCAAACAGGTTAGAAGGTTTTAAAGCAGTCCCTATATTTCAACATTTTTTTAAAATAGATCCCTAACCGGCTGACAACTGTTAGACTATGTTAACTGATGGTTACTGTCATCTGCATGCCATCATGTGTTGTTACAGGTTTTACGGACTTGATTATAAAGTTTTGTAATTAGTAGGGACCTAATACAAGACTTAGTTAAATTTAAATATAAGGACCTATTTGAAACTTTAAAAACTTATTCAAAATATTTGAAAATTCAGTGAAACTGTAGTATCTATAGGGTAATTTAAATGTTAATGGATTCACTCATTGATTCTGCTATAATATCTAAAATCAGTCACAGGGCATGAATCGCCGTAGTGCCCCCTTGTCCCATTATAGTATGAGTATATAAAATCTCTAGATATATATTGACTTTTCTTAGGTGAAAAAAAGAAGTGATAAAGACCTATTTTCTTTCAGTTTAAAGTAAAGCCAATTGTTAGTTAATTGCCCCTTTGTTTATTGAATTTGATGGGATGTTCACAGACCTTGCTGCCCGGCATCTAGACTTATTTTATTTCTTGTTTTTCATAATTGTCCATTTTGTATTCACCAGACTTGATTTGTTACAGAGCTATTACGTGTCATTAGAAGATTCAGCTTGAAAGAGTTGTTGATGGATGATTCACTTCAGTACTTGAGCTTGAAAATTCTTTCCTTGGCCTTGGCTGCAAATCCCCGGGGTCAAAATCATTTTAAAAGTATTGGAGGGCTGGAAGTGCTTTTGGATGGTCTTGGATTTCCATCAAATTATGCTAGAATTTACAGTAAACTTGTTTTGACTGATGGATCGAGGTAATGTAATTGCAGTGGGTATATCTCAAGCCAGTTGTTCCTTTTTTGTTTGGTTTAGTGGCAGGATATAGAGGTTCCCTTAAGCATATATATATATATATATATTGGATAGAAAAAAAACTTATTAGAGAGAGAGAGAGAGAGAGAGAGAGAGAGAGTACATAGAAAGAGGATAAGGTATCTTCACAAAAAGAAAGAAGAAGAAATCATGTAGTTCCTATGAGATTCCATGTAACAAGGCATGTCAATCTCTCTGCATTTCTACCAAAGAAACACCTCTAAAAAGGCCATTTGCAGAACTTCTTCCACAAAGAAGCTAGGAAGGCAACCCTGTTCCAATCGTGGTCAAAAGAAGAGGAAGTCCCCTTGAAAACTCTAGCATTCCTTCCCAGCCAAAGATGGCAGAACATGTTGTATCTGCATTGTTCTTATTTGAGGGATTATTGCAAGTCTTGAAGGTTGAGTATGTGGTTAATTAATTGATGAAGAGCCTCATGGTTTTGCAGGGATGATAAACCATTGCAAAAAACTTTTCAGCTTCATATTCTTGCTCTGGAAGTTTTGAGGGAGGCTGTGTATCCTTCATAATTTGCTCATGTGATTTTCTGAAGCATTCCTTTTTTCATTTAGCAAGCATGGTTATTTTGATGAGTTCTTCTATGTAAATAGTCATATGCTACTTATTTAAAACCAAAAAACTAAGAAACAGAAAAATTGCATAAACACCATTGCATACTAAAGTTCCAAAACATTATGTGTATGTATTCATGTGAGATCTATTACTTTATTTCATTCTTAGTTATTGTTGTCTGAATTTTTAGTCCATGGCAGCTAGCATGATTTATCCATTGTGTATTTATTCAAATTTATAGGGTAATTGATGCCTTTTTTTAAGAAGACTGCTTGCGACTTGAATCTCTCATTCAAATTTGATGTAACAGTTATTGACCCTTGAGACCTTGACATTTAAACAGCTTTGGGAATACAAACAACTTGCAATTTCTTTGTGAAAATGGTAGGGTGCATAAATTTGCAAATAGCTTTTGTTCACCCGCTTTTGTGCTTCAAGATTTGGGACAGGAGAAGGGTTTTGCTGTACATCAGGATGTTGGTGTGCCTGGTCTTGACATTAAAAAAAATGAGAATTGTGTGAAACCTGGTCTGGCTGTGGCTTCTGCTAACTATGCACCCAGTGCTTCTTTTTCTCAGTTTTGGAATGATTATGTTGTTATGTTGAGCAGAGGTCTCTGTTCATTTCTTCTAGTTCCTGAAGGTTCAAAATCTCTTAATGTCCAAGTATCTTCTAGTCGACTTGCATTGCCTATTTCTTCAGCATACTGTGAACTGTCAATCAAATGGGTCATGAGAGTTCTATTTACAATATTTCCTTGCATCAAAGCTTGCTCTAGTCAGAATGAGTTGCCAAGCTACTCAAGGTGAATTTTACCAATGGCTTGCAGCTTTCTTTGTATATTTGCTGAAAATTCTAATTAACTATCATTATGAACTATTTCTGTTACTATGGTTGTGCAATAGGAGCTTTCATGTGTTGAACTAATTTTATACGTTGTTTTCTTCCTCTTTTCTGCAGGGTCTTTGTTACAGTTCTACAGAACACAGTTCTTAATGCTTTTAGAAATCTTCTCTCTTCATCTCCTCTGTCACTTGAAATTTTTCGTGAGGAGGGAATGTGGGATCTTATGTTTTCAGAAACTTTCTTTTACTTTGAATCAGCTTCTGATGAATCTGCTGGACAGATACTTGCATACAATGAGAAGGCTGATATACTGTCTGCTTCAAGTAGCACTAGCAATATAGCAGAAGTTAGTGGGGTTAATAGTCTACAGGTAGAAATAATTTCTTTTGTGGAATTTTCTGCAACTTCAAGTGGGAATGCACACAACACGGTGGGTTCTTTTTTCACCGCCTCCTTAAATGTTTATTTTATTAAAATTTCTTTCATCATTTGAAATTGAGGCTTAAACAAAAGCTTCATGTCACTTTTTGTTCGAGTTGGTCTTCGTCATTCTAATATTTCATGGTTGTCATGGCTATAACATATGCTTGTGTTCACTGTAGTTTACTGACATGAACTGGAAGTTTCATATATGCCTGTTTTCCATAATAATAGGAAGATTGGAAATGATACCATTTTACTGAACAGAAGTGCAGTTATTTGTGAAAACATCTGTTAAAAGTGTTAGAATCTGTGAATAATTGTAATTTTGTTAATTAGGATGATAATTAGGGGTTAGAATCGTATATTTAGAGTAACTGTATATTCTCCATATCTTTGTATTTATTATATATTGTCTATATATTCCAGTCTCCGTTGTGTAGTTGAGACACACGGATTTCACAAAGCCTTTTTCTCTTTTTCTCTATTTCAACATGGTATCTAGAGCCTAAAGGAAAAGGCAACTCTAAACAGTGCCATTAGGAGGACCCATTGTCCTCCGGTGAAATTTTTTTTTTTTCGGAAACTGTGTTGTCCTTCCAGTTTCCGGCCCTCCTCAGTGCTGTGTCGCATTCCAGTAGGTCCTACCACCGTCTGCCGCCGTTCTCTGCCGTCGGCGACTTTTTCTGGCGACCACCCACGCAGCTGCACTTGTCTCCCTCCGATCCGTCAACCCGTGGTGGTCGTGGCCTCGTGCGGCGGTCCACGTGCCCGCACGCGCCACAACTATTGTCCGTGACCTTTGTTCACCGCTTGATCGCAGGTCAGCGTGAGGTGCGTCTGGCGACGTCTCCAGCCGCCCCTGCCACCGCCACACTTGCCTTATCGTCCTCTCTCCAGATCTGTCCTCCTTTTGTTCATTCGGCCACTACTTGCATATGCAACTTTTTGGATTTATGTTTTTGCCCCTGATTTGTGAGCCATGGCTGCTGATTCTTCTGCGACAAGTTCCAAGGATGGCCCAAAGCCTGACCCTCCCACTTCCACTAGCTATGTCAGTGCCCCTCTCTCTACTGATAAACTAGATGGAAGTAACTATGATTCTTGGGCGTTTGATATCAAGCTTTGGCTCACTGGCCAAGGTTATGCCAGCCACCTCACCAAGAAGGCTAACGATGTTCCCGTAGCAGACCGTCCTCGATGGATTAAGATTGATGCCCCGCTTTCCAGTGTCATCAAATCCACCATTCATCCCACTATGAAACAGATTTTTTGGGCCCATCTCACTTGTTTTGTCCATAATTTTACTCCTGGTCTTGACAAACTTTCCACTCAGTCCATCAAATGTGTTTTTCTTGGGTACACGCGCTTACAAAAGGGTTATTGTTTTTTCTCCCCTACTCTACGTCGTTACCTTGTCTCCGCTGATGTCACATTCTTCGATGATATTCTGTTTTTTGAGTCTCCATCCATAAGCCCTCCACCTATGTCTGAGATCTTGCTCCTATCTTCCTTATCTATGGCCTCTCCACCCACTGTCCCACTGCCCTCTCCTACCCTAGCTCTTGTTCCCGCAACTCGCTTAGTTCATGTTTACCGTCGTCGAGTCACTTCTCACCTACCATCTGAGCCGGATGCCCTGCCATTACCCGGACTTGATCCCCAGCCTCTCCCGGACCCATTACTACCTTTGGAGCCTATTTCGGCCGCTGTGGACTCTCCTTTTATGCTCACTCCTACACCGACTCTGGCCCCGCCTCCTGAGCTTGACCTTCCTATTGCTCTTCGTAAAGGCTTATGTTCTACACGTAACCCATCTCATTATGTTGCTTTGAGCTATCACCGTTTATATCCTTTGCATTATGCTTGTTTGTCTTCTTCAGTTCTTTGTCTTCTATGTCTATTCCTAAATCTCCAAGTGAAGCTTTATCTCATCCTGGGTGGAGACAAGCTATGGTTGACGAAATGTGTGGACTTCAAAACAGTGGTACATGGGAACTGGTCTCTCTTTCACCAGGCAAATCGGTGGTTGGTTGTCGGTGGATTTATAGTGTGAAGGTTGGTCCTGATGGTATTATTGATCGCCTGGTAGCCAAGGGCTACACTCAGATCTTTGGTTTGGATTATGGTGACACTTTCTCCCCTGTCGCCAAGATGGCTTTTGTTCGCCTCTTTTTGTCAATAGCTGCTATGTGGCATTGGCCGCTTCATCAGTTGGACATCAAGCATGCCTTCCTCCATGGTGACCTTGAAGAAGAAGTCTATATGGAGCAACCTCCTGGTTTGGTTGCTTAGGGGGGGTCTTCTGGCCTTGTCTGTTGCCTTCGCAAATCTCTTTATGGCCTTAAGCAGTCTCCTCGAGCTTGGTTTGGCAGCTTCTCTACTGTGGTATAGCAGTTTGGCATGATTCGTAGTGAAGCTGATCACTCTGTATTTTTCCGTCATACTCCACGAGGCTGCATCTATTTGATTGTGTATCTTGATGACATTGTCATTACTGGCAGTGACAATGATGGCATAACTCTGGTCAAACAGCATCTATGTCATCACTTTCAGACCAAAGACCTAGGCAAACTCTATTATTTCTTGGGCATTGGAGTAGCACGATCTAAAGATGGCATAGTTCTCTCGCAGAGAAAGTATGCCATAGACATTCTAGAAGAAATAGGCTTACTTGGGGCAAAGCCTGTTGATACTCCTATGGATCCTAACGTGAAGCTCCTACCAAATCATGGGAAGATACAGAAGTTTGGTTGGGAAATTGAACTCTCTCACAGTCACTCGTCCAAACATTTCCTTTGCAGTGAGTGTGTTTAGTCAGTTCCTAAACTCAACATGTAAAGGGCATTGGGAAGCTGTGATTCGCATTCTGAAGTATGTCAAAGGAGCACCAGGAAAAGGCCTTATCTATGAAGATAAAGGGCATGCTGATATAGTTGGATATTCAGATGCTGATTGGGCAGGATCACCTACTAATAGACATTCTACTTTTGGATATTGCATACTCATTGGAGGCAATCTTATCTCTTGGAAAGCAAGAAGCAGAATGTGGTTGTGAGATCTAGTGCTGAGGCAGAGTATCGTGCCATGGCATCCACCACATGTGAACTCATTTGGCTCTAGCACCTCCTTAAGGAACTTCAATTTGGGGAGACTAGGCATATGACACTTATTTGTGACAACCAAGCGGCTTTGCATATTGCCTCCAACCCAGTTTTCCATGAGAGGACCAAACACATTGAAGTTGATTGCCATTTCATCAGAGAAAAGATTCTATTCGGAGATATTACCACAAGTTTTGTCAATTCAAATGATCAATTGGCAGATGTGCTTACCAAGTCTTTAAGAGGTCCTAGAATAAGTTATCTATGTAACAAGCTTGGTGCATATGATCTATATGCTCCAACTTGAGGGGGAGTGTTACAATCTGTAAATAATTGTAATTATGATAATTAGGATGATAATTACGAGTTAGAATCGTATATTTGGAGTAACTGTATATTCTCCATATCTTTGTATTTATTACATGTTGTCTATATATTCTAGTCTCCGTTGTGTAGTTGAGACACATGGATTTCACAAAGCCCTTTTCTCTTTTTCTCTATTTCAACAAAAGGAATGCAGTCTCTGCGGCATTGCTGAAACTAGATGCTATTACTTATTTTATCCCCATGGTGGATATTTGCTTTAAATTATGCACTGTCTGTCTTGTTAATTGACTTCGTCCGTTCTTATTTTGCTGAACCAGGATTGCTGGGATGTATGTGTGTGTATCTTTTTGTATGCCTGTATTGATGATTTGTATCCATTCATTACCTTGATTTCAGGAATTTTTTTTTTAATATATAGTTTTGTGGTGCTTGCATTTTTGTTCTTCTTTGTGATCTGTAATTCTTTCTGTGTCTCAATAATGTTCTTTTTCTATTAAAAAAATAATTTGGGAATTTTCTAATGCATTTCTACCTTTGATTCAATTGCAGACTGAATTGTCTGCTTTGCTGGATGCACTTGAACATTCTGCTTGTAATCCTGAAATTGATAGTGTTCTTGTGAGGAGTTTGGTTCGCATTTTGCATCTCTCCCCGGAGAAAACGGTTGCTTCTTTTAAGACCTTGAATGCAATTTCTCGGGTTCTAAAAGTTGCTTGTGTTCAAGCACAAGAGTCTAGAAGATCTGGAATCATGGACCCCTCCAACGAGAATAGTGGCATGGAATTATTAGTACTGGCACAAGATCAACAAAAGCGCAATTCGTCTGAGACTGTACAAAGCTGGTTTAATTGTATGAAATTGTGCATGGAGTTCTTTACCAAGTTTTTAGCAGCAGCTGAGGATACTAGGAGTTTGGTATTGCATAATTTTACATGCATTGATTGCTTGTTTGATTTATTTTGGGTAGAAGGTTTGAGAGATGATGTGCTTAGGCACATACTTGATCTAATGAAGGTATTGTTATATGTTTCACTTACAGTGAGTTGTGATTCTTGTTGTGTTATACTGTGATTCCGGAAATCATGTTGTACGTCATAATTATTATGTGAATATGTTACTATATTTAACATTGCCTTTTTTCCAGATTGTACCATACACTGAGGAAGATAAAAAAGCAGTGTTACAGTTATGCTCTAAGTATTTAGAAATGTTTACTCAAATAAAAGAACGGGAGAAAAGCTTCATTGATCTGTCCATTGATTTGTTGGTTGGAATGAGAGATATGCTCCAGGCTAACCAAGCAGTATGTGCCAATGTTGATTTATTTCTTAACAATGGGTGTTTGGTTCAGTTTATTTTGATTGAAAAAGTGATTTTTTTTAACTAAAAAAATCACTTTTATAGAAGCTATTCATTTTAGCTTGTACTCAAGCTTGAAAAAAGATGTTTTTAGCTTTTAAGTATAAGCTGAAATGAGTAACTTATGTGAAAAGTGATTTTTTTTAGTAGTTGAAAAATCATTTTTTGTTTTTAAAAAAAAAAAAAAAAGCTGAAACAAACGCATCCTATATTTGCTCTTATGTCTTTACATGCATCTGGCAATTTAACTGAAAATTCTTTTTTGTTTTTGAATGTTGTTGCTTCAGTACTATCAAGCTCTATTTCGTGATGGAGAATGCTTTTTGCATGTTGTATCATTACTTAACAGCAACCTTGATGTGCCAAATGGGGAGAAACTGGTTGTGAATGTCCTCCAAACACTTACTTGTCTGCTTGCAAGTAATGATGCTTCTAAGGTGCTTGCCTTTCTTCATTTCTTATTTATATCTGTTCCATTTTCCTTCCGTAGCTTTGTAATACTTGTTGGCATTAGTGTCTTTCTTTTTTCCTTTTTGGTTTGATTTGGCGCAATTATTATACCGTCCAAAAGTTCATTCTTTTGTTCTCCCTTGGCTGTTTTAGGATGAATCCTTGTTCTCCTTTTCCATGCTGTAATCTTCTTAGCTGTTTTAATTGATTCATATTTTATGAAATGAAAGAAAGTACTCTTTATTCAAATTGAAAGGGAAAAAGAAATGGAAACTTAGTGTCCAATTACTTTGCTTTGGCTGGAAAATGGCTATGGTGCTTGTTAGATATAAAAACCATTCATGTACCTTCACCCAACAGTTTAAGCTTTTGAGAGAGTTGGTTCATGTCATAGTATCAAAGCCTTTATGAACAAGTGGTCTAGAGTTCGTTTTTTGTTACCCTAGTCTTCTAACCTAAAACTTGAACTGTAGCATAAGGTTGTTGAGCCTTTGTAGTGTATACGCTTCAAGTCCAAAGGGCTCTTGCGTTAGGAAGTGTATTATCTATGAAAACCATTCATGGAGCTTCATCTAAAAGCTTAAGCTATTAAGTTGGTTCGTGACAGTACTTTCTATGTCTTTACAAAACAAGACGGTTAAGTCCCTGACATTAAGAGCAAATTAATGTGGTCTACAGCACCATGGGTAGAATAGAATGCCAACAGCTTGATGTTTGCCGCGCATTCTGGTCTCTGCAAATTCATGTCTCTCGAATTGTCTCTTTTAGGTCTCGCTTGGCTGTAATTCTTGTATAAAAAACTTAGTGAATCTGTAAATGTGGATATTCCTTTTCTTGATGCCTTTCCTTGCCTGACTTTCATTACATCAGTTGTCTTTATCTAAAATTTCTCCATTATTCAGGATGCCAATTGTTCTCAGAATATCCATTTTCTCCTTCCTTTACAATTTTAATGAAAACAGAACATGGATTTTTGGGTAAAGGGAAAAAGAAAGGCAGAGTTTTAAAAAAAAAAAAAATCCTTTCAATAGTAGTCTAGATATATTTTAATAAGAATTTATGTTATTTGTGGTTGCAATCTGCCTTTCAAAGCAAAAATTTTCTGAATAACCATGTAACAGATGTTGGGTGGTAAGTGCCAACAAGAACCTATGTTAGTGTTTTAGAGATGAGGACGTTGCAGTGGATGAGTGGGTGTACAAGAAAAGATGACCGAATGTTGAAGATGATTTGGCCTTGTGAGGAGAAGACCAATAAGCTCCATAAAGTAAAGTTGATACATGGAAGATATAGCCTAATATAACTAAGGTAAAGGAAGACCAAGGAAATACCAGTCGAAACCTTTAAAAAAGACCTTGATCTGAATGCTGTTTCTGAAGTTTTTGAGGATTTTTTTTTTTTTTTTAATTTTTATTTTTTCCAGTGCACAATGGCATCTCTTTTGATTCAAGAGAGTATTAGGACTGCCTCGTTGTAGCCTAGAAAGAGTCCTTTGTTGTCAGATTTTGCCGCATGTTTGGGAACTGCATATTTTTAGTATATAATCACTTACTTTCCAAAGCTCTAAGTCACTATTGCATATACCCTGGAACCGGTTTCTTCAAGGAGTGACTGAGCAACATATATTGTATCTTAATAAAAATGCAATTGCCACTTCTTGTCTAGGTTACTTGGTAGATTGCCAATACTGGGCATACTTTAATGGTTCATTGCTCCCTCTATCATATCTCATGGTTGTGACAAAATTATTGTCATCCAGGCAGAAATAGGTGGTTACTCATTGCAAGTGAAAACCATTACACTCTTGGTCTAAAACTGCACCAACATTTTCTGTCTTCTGTTGTTTTATTGTCGTACAAATACAAATTTTGTATGCACTAATTGCATATTGATGATTCAATAAGCATATTTTGTTTTTAGTTAAGTCTAGTCCTTTTTGCTTTGTAACTCTGTTGGTTTTTATATATTTATGTTGTTTTTTGCCTTGCATTCACTTGAATTATATCACCGTGTCTCACTCGAAAAGTTCACTTCTTGTTTCTTTATCTGTTGCAGTCTGCATTTAGAGCTCTTGCTGGAAAGGGTTACCAGACACTGCAGAGTCTGCTGTTGGATTTTTGCCAATGGCATTTAAGTGAAGGCCTTCTAGATGCATTGCTTGATATGCTTTTTGATGGAAAATTTGATATCAAAATTAGTCCTATGATAAAGGTGATATGCTGGAGCATGGCTTCCAAAAATTGTTTAACGAGCTTGCATCGTTTTGTTTTGGCTTCCAAATCTTCTTTTAATGAAAAGTTATTTTAGTTTTTTCTTATTGTTCTGTTTTTCTGTTTTTGATTTCAGAATGAAGATGTAATAGTATTATATCTGTCCGTACTGCAAAAGGTTTGGAATTCATTTCCCTTTGCTTTTTCCTCAGCAATTGTTATTCTTCTTGATATTATTTTTTTTATTATTATTATTTACAATCTTGATAATTATTTTAGTACTTGCTAAATTTTGTTTTGAGAAAATAATGCCATCTGTTGTATTGCTTGCTATCTTGTGATTGGGCAGAGCAGTGAGTCATTGCAGCATCATGGGCTGGACGTGTTTCAGCAACTGCTAAGAGATTCCATCTCTAACAGAGCTTCTTGTGTCAGAGCAGGAATGCTTGATTTTCTTCTTAATTGGTTTTCTCAAGAAGATAATGATAGTGTGATCTTTCAGATTGCCCAGTTAATTCAAGCCATTGGTGGGCATAGCATCTCAGGGAAGGACATCCGCAAAATCTTTGCTCTACTGCGAAGTGAGAAAGTAGGGAAGAGGAGACAGTACTGCTCTGTTTTGTTGACAAGTCTCTTGTCAATGCTACATGAGAAGGGGCCAACTGCTTTTTTTGATCTTGATGGGACTGATTCGGTAAGCCATTAAAGAAATATCTGTGGAGAACTCCTGGTTCTTCTGTAGTTACTATTTGAAGTATTTGGTACCTATAGCTCTTTTTATTCCAAGCTGCATGCATGCTAATTCAGGGTATCTTATAATTCTTTGGTGTCACTATTTGACAATAGTAGAAGAAAAGAATGTAAGAGTCCCCAGTTTGATAATTAGAATAAATGAACATATTTTTACCAATAAATTGATCAGAGAGAGAGAGAGAGAGAGAGAGAAGAAAAAGGGTGGCTATAAAACCCTCCAACAACAGCTTTAAGAAAAGGCAACAGATGAGGGTGAAAATGGAAGGGAATTATTAGTTCAGAAGAGCTATACTATCCCTTTGCAAAGTTGATGAGGGAACCTCTCCTTCCCCCAACTTAAAAAGGAGTTATGATTCACAATGAAGCCTGAAGCATTAGTTTGTACCAAAGGCACTGTAAAAGCTCTCGTTGCTGTTCAAAAGTTCTGCCATTATCTTCTACCTTTAGACTCTACCACTCCAACCACCAGCAAAATTTGTTCACGGTCAATAGGATCTTTTTTTCCTAGCTCTTCTTGAAAATCTGAAACCATGAAAAAGGGGGTTCTGAAAATTCTCCCAAGGTAGCAGGTTAGTCCACCGCAGCCCTTAAATTATAAAATGCTTATTCTAAAGCTGCCAGGCCATTTTCAAAAGGTGGCTGCTAGTCTTAGCAATGTGATTCATCAAACGACTGCAGGGGGATACAAATATACAATCTTATGTAGTCTACTTGCCGGTTTTATATTTGTTTTGTGTCCTATTTTTCACAGTCTAAACTGAGATTTTGGCCTTGGTGGGAGTTTAGGCCTTGTGAGAAAGAATTAGCAAGGACTAGACTCTGACTAGAAGGATTTTGAATCAAGGATCAGGAGAGAAACAAGTAATCTTTCAAATAAAAAATGTTCAACTCTTGGAAGCCTCTTTAGTGAATTGACGAATATATTAAGGAGTGTGAATAATGTAGTAACTTCTTCTTTTGGGGTTCAGTGGGTTATGGCGAATACTACTCTCTTTTGTAGAAGTTATGACCAATACAATTGGAACTGGCTATGCGAAATCTTAATGAACTGCTAACAGGAATCCCACGTAACTATGTCAATCTTGCTTAACATTGTTGTGGCTTTGTATCACTTTGACTTAATTGGACCATGAACCTGAATGCATGACATGCACACAAAATAATTCTTGGAAGGTTCTTATTGAGCTTCAAGTTGAATTCCAAATACTCTTAGAAGTAAGATATACTCTTTTTGTTAGTTGTTAATGGTTGATGTATAGTACGTGGGAGAGTGCGTTTTATTTCAGATTATTTCACTGCTTGTAGTTCTTTTAGAACAATTTTTTGATTGTCAAATTTAATACTGTTGCATCATTCTTACTTCTAGGTGCTATGTGATCTATTATCTCATTACTTTCTAATCCTTGTAGGGTATCATTCTTAAAACAGCTCTGCAGTGGCCTCTGTATAAGGGCTTTTCTTTTTCCTGCTGGCTCAGGATTGAGAACTTCCCTAGAAATGGAACAATGGGTCTTTTCAGTTTTCTTACAGAAAATGGAAGAGGATCCTTGGCTGTGCTTGCAAGGGAGAAGCTCACATATGAGGTAGGAAAATGAATGTTCTGATAAACTTCTTTTGCTCGGATTGTGTTTTGATTATATATTGTTCATTTGTTAAGACTTTTTTTTCTTTTTGTTGCTTTAATTGGTCTGGCGTTCAATGCATTCTGATTTTGTTGTTGTTATATTTATTTTGCCACTGTCTTTTTGGGTTGCTTCTATGTTGCAGTCAATTAACCTAAAGAAACAGCGTGTGGACCTGCATGTGAATTTAGTCAGGAGGAGATGGCATTTTCTTTGCATAACTCATAGCATTGGAAGAGCGTTTTCTGGGGGTAGCTTGTTGAGATGTTACATGGACGGTGATCTTGTCTCATCTGAAAGATGCAGGTTCAAGCCATGTTAATTCTTTCTCTATTTAATTATTTATACCAATTGATAAATTGGCCCTGGTGACACTATGACTTGAGTTACATGCTTTGTTTTTAGGTATGCCAAAGTCAGCGAATCATTAACAAGTTGCATGATTGGTGCAAAAATTAAGATGCCTCACTACGAAGACAATGCACTCACCTTCGAATCCATCCGAGATTCATGCCCATTTTTTGGCCAAATTGGTCCTATTTATTTATTTAATGATGCCATTTCTGCTGAACAAGTGCAAAGTATCTACTCTCTAGGACCAAGTTATATGTATTCGTTCCTTGATAATGAAGCCTTACCACTTTGTGGTGATAAACTACCCAGTGGGATTCTTGATGCGAAAGATGGTCTTGCATCAAAAATTATCTTTGGACTCAATGCTCAGGTCCTTCATTTTTTTCTCTATATATGCCTCCACTTGCATATTTATCTATTTATTTTTTTGTTTTCATAGAAAAGAGGTATGCTTGAGCCATATTTCATCTAAAGTCTAGACTCTGAAGGGTTTATTATCTTTTTCAGGCAAGTGTTGGCAGAATGCTGTTTAATGTTTCACCGATAATGAGTCATGCATTGGATAAGAATTCTTTTGAAGCAGCTGTAATTGGTGGGACTCAGTTATGTTCAAGACGCTTGCTGCAGCAGATTATATATTGCGTTGGTGGTGTATCTGTGCTTTTCCCTCTTATCATCCAGTGTAGTAAATTCGAAATTGAAGAAGTTGGAGAATCTGAAAAGGCATTAGCAGCACAGGGAACGAGGGAGTATGTGATGACTGAAGTTATTGAGCTTATTGCCCCTCTTTTAGATGAGAATTTAGCAAATCAACAACAGATGCATATTGTTTCTGGATTTTCTGTCCTGGGATTCTTGTTACAATCAGTTCCTCCACAACAACTTAATTTCGAGACTCTTTCTGCATTGAAGCATCTTTTTAATGTTGTTTCCAATTCTGGTGTGTAATCTATTCCCATTTATTTTACATCCAACTTTATTTGACGATATTTCCTTTTGCCACAATTTTGATTTTTATTCCTTTTCAATTCTTCTTAGGATTGGCAGAGCTGCTTGTCAAAGGGGCTATATCTAGCATATTTCTTAATCCTCTTGTCTGGGTCTACACAGTTTACAAGGTGCAACGTGAACTATACATGTTTCTGATTCAGCAATTTGATAATGATCCTAGATTACTGAAGAGTTTGTGCCGGCTTCCACGTGTTCTTGATATAATTCACCAATTCTATTGTGATAATGTCAAGTCTCAATTCCTTCTTCAACATCCTGTTAGCAAACAAGTTACTGGGGAGAGACCTAGTAAAGAAGAAATACATAAGATCCGTCTTCTTTTATTAAGTCTTGGTGAAATGAGTCTCAGGTGCAGTTTCTTCTGCTTGATTAGTTTTCATGTTCAGAACTTCATATTTACTATCATCTTTCCTGTCTATATTAAACATTCACCATAGCATATCATTTCTCCATATTCTTTGTTTTATTTTTCATTCAAAGTTTTTGTGGATATGCAGGCAGAGCATTGCTGCAGGAGACATAAAAGCTCTCATAGCCTTTTTTGAGACAAGTCAGGATATGACCTGTATTGAAGATGTCTTGCACATGGTTATTCGTGCTGTTTCCCAGAAATCATTACTTGCTTCTTTCCTCGAGCAAGTTAATATCATCGGTGGTTGTCAGGTTTTTGTCAATCTTCTCCAGCGGTATGTCACACCTGGCATTCTTTCCCTGAATTTTGCCAATAGATTTTGGAAAAATGAATGAATCAACTTTGACCGTACATATTTATGGACATCACTGTCCTTGGAGTTTTCTTTAACTCCTTCCTTGTGGCCTGTTGAACAATTTATGTTGCTTGGGTCCACCTCCTTCCTGGGTCTTACAATAAAGCATGCTTATTCATGAAACTGTGGCTGTGTATGCTAAACCCTAAACTTAAAGATGGACACAAGTCTAAGTCCTACATAGTGATGCTTTTTGAACAAATCCCAATTGTGTATAAATCTAAGTCAGCCATTCGCTAAGCATATATGGTGGCTTTTTCTTCCATTGTTTAGGGATGTAAAATGGTATATTATTCATTCAATCTATATGTAAAAAAGGGTTGAAGTAAATATTTAGGATGTTAGTTTAGATCACTTTTATCAGAGTGCCTCAGTGAGTCAAAGGAAATTTACACTTTTTGGGATTCTGGGTTTAATGATTGGGTGTTTATCCTCAGCTGCAGCTTTTGGCAGTATGATGTTCATGCGGTATACAAGGTTGGCTGCAAACTTTGATGTTAGTTTTGGTTTATGCTGGAGGGCGGTGTCAGTGGTGATGCGGTGCTCACTTTGGTTCTCAAACCTTCAAGTTTTTATTTATTTATTTATTTTTAATTTATATATATATACTGAGAGGAGAGGGGGAGGATAAGGAAAATCCTCCTAAACTAACAACAATACGGAAAATAACAAAGAAAAAGGCATATAATGGAGCATAGTTGTCCAATCTCTAATTCCTAGACACCCACCGCTTACTTTTACATTATCCAGCTGCCATGATATTTATGGTGCAGACTATTGGTATTTTGGGTAATGCTATTGTCCTTCTTGATGTATTTTCCTTTTCTATTATAAAAAAAGGGTTCAACTGATATCTGGATTGGAGGTTACGGAAATAATTATATAAAAGTAGCTATTATATATCTCTGGTTCTTATATTTTCTCATGTTTTCTTGGTTTTTCTTAGGGAATCTGAGTCTATCAGATTACTGAGCTTACAGTTCATAGGGAGGCTTTTGGTTGGCCTACCATCTGAGAAGAAGGGAACAAGATTCTTCAATCTCCCAATGGGACGACCCAGATCTCTTTCAGAAAGCCAAAGGAAAAACAGAATGCAACCAATTTTCTTAGCTATATCTGATAGACTGTTCAACTTTCCACAGACTGATAATCTGTGTGCCACATTATTTGATGTTCTTCTGGGAGGTGCTAGCCCCAAACAGGTAATGTGGCATGTAGACCCTTCTTCTCTTGTGTTTTTTCCCTGTGAATTCAGTATTTAATCTGACAATAATCGTTGTGGAATGGCACTCCTCTTTACAAGGCTGAAGTTATGTACTTAAGAATGGGTGCAAGTTAATTTTGCAAGAAAGAGTAATTTAGTCATTACATTGCTTATTTGATGTCATTCGCTGCAAATCACTAAGTGAATCATGGTTTACAGGTTTTACAAAGACACAACCACCTTGAGAGGGTGAGAAACAAGGGCAGCAGTTCCCATTTTTTACTTCCTCAAATGTTGCCTCTGGTTTTCAGATATCTGTCTGGCTGTGAGGATGCACCTGCAAAGATAAAAATAATCAGAGATCTACTTGATCTTCTTGATTCAAATCCTTCAAATATCGAAGCTTTTATGGTATGACATTTGTTAGTTCATGTTTTTTTTTTTTTAACAGTTGATGACTTATTGTTCGATTGATAATATTGTTAATAGGAATATGGGTGGAATGCATGGTTATCATCCTCTCTAAAGCTTGTGTTAAAAGACTACAATGCCAAGTTACTTAATCAAAGTGACAGTGGGATGGATGAGCTGCTATTGGTGAGGAATTTGTTTTCTCTAGTTCTCTGTCACTATTTGCATTCTGTAAAAGGTGGCTGGCAACAGCTGGAAGAGACGGTCAATTTCCTTCTTATGCAGTCTGAGGAGGTAAGCTGGGAATCTGACCACACCTTGACATTGTTGATTTCAATTGCATATAAGAGTTATTCTAGTTTGGTTTTTATGGTCAACACATACCATTCTTTATTCAAGTGATGGCTTTGTTTCGAAACTTCTCTTTGTAGGATGGCAACTCATGTCGAATCTTTCTTCGTGATGTATATGAAGATTTGATTCAGAATATGGTGGAGCTGTCAGCTGTGGATAATATTTTCATTTCACAACCCTGTCGAGATAATGCATTGTATCTTATGAGATTAATTGATGAGATGCTGATATCCGAGATTGATAAAGAACTCCCGGTATTGGGTTTACCTGCAACTTTTATGTATGGGTTTTAAATTTTTTTCTTGATAAAATTTAGTATCACAAGGAAAGTAAGTTAAAAGGGTGGAGGATAACAAATGCTTGCAATAACAACCACCATCGCCACCAATCCTTTTCCCACTAGGTGGTGTTGGCTACATGAATCAAATAACACTATTACATCCTTATCATAAATCATGCCTATAAGATCCAAAAAGGGGCAGCCCAGTGCACAATGCTCCCACCTAGTGGGATCTGAGGAGGGTAGATGTACGTAGCCTTATTTCTGGGATTGGAGAGGCTGTTTCTTCCATGTCCCAAGGAAGCAACCTTACTATTGCGCCGAGACTCACTCTCAACCATGTCTATAAGATATCCGCATAAAAACATAAAAAGAAAAAAAATCATATGTGGGGATCAGTGCAACTCCAATTTCATTGAAACAGCTGTTGTTCAGCATGTTATAGATGCCAAAAGTCCAAGACAACAACTGGATCTCATAGAAGCTAGGTTTTGGTCTTCTGCTTGATACTACGGCATTCTACTCAGCCATATATATGACCGAGCCAGAAGTGCAGCACACCACTTCCACATCAAATTATTCTTATTTCTTACTTCCCTTTATGATGCAACAATAGAAAACTTTTTAATAGCAGGCAAGGCCAAGGATGACCAGAAATAACAAATGGCCTTACCCCAAATGTTCCAAGCTGAGAAACAATTTAGATACTAGCTTTCTCCAAACTTCGTTATCATATCTCAAATGGGTTGGGAGATACTACCTTATGAGAGGCCTTTGAGTTGCAATAGATCATTTCTTGTCTTTCTTAGTATTCAGGAGAAAATTTTTATTCTTCTGTTGAAGATGTGCTCTGTTTTTTTTTTTTTCACTTGCAGTTCTTTGGAAGTGACTCTGATTTTCACCTTAACTTGGAAATGGAATGTCACAAGGAGTACAGCTTTGCCTTAAAAGAAGTGTTGATAGGAGAGGCTGATGAACAAACATCTAGGTATTGAAATGATGAACCCTGCTCTCCCTCTTCCTAGCACTATCAACACCAATGAAAAATAAAGCAATAGTTAGTTGATGCTTGAGGTGACATCATTTACAATTTGGTCTTGTAATCTTTCAGAAAATCAAGGAATTTTAAGCAGCCAATGCCAAATGATGATACAATTGAAGAGAAATGGTGGAATCTATATGACAAATTGTGGGTTGTTATTAACAAGATGAACAGTAAAGGACCCAGCAACATGTTACCCAAAGCTTCGTCATTCGCAGGACCATCTCTTGGTCAAAGGGCACGTGGTTTAGTTGAGTCATTAAACATTCCTGCTGCTGAAGTGGCTGCTGTCGTTGTATCAGGAGGAATCAGCACTGCTTTGATCGCAAAACCTAACAAAAATGTTGATAAAGCTATGGTTTTACGAGGAGAAAGGTGCCCTAGAATTATCTATCGCCTTGTTATTCTGTACCTGTGTAAATCTTCCCTAAAAAGGGCATCCCGGTGTGTCCAACAGTTCACCTCACTTTTACCTTTCCTTTTAACTGCTGATGATGAGCAAAGCAAGAGTAGGCTTCAACTTGTTATCTGGTAAAATCCTTCTAAACACACAAGAGCAAGATTATAATTTTTGAAGTTACTTATCATGAATTATATTTTTTGGTTATTTTCAGAAACTAACCTTTGGTTTGGATGTTGCTAGGGCACTGCTTGCAATTCGGTCACAGTATGGAATGTTGGATGATGGTGCTCGATTTCATCTCCTATCACATTTGATACGGGAGACTGTCAATATTGGAAAATCAATGCTTGCTACTAGCATTGTGAGCCGAGATGACTCCTTGGAGTCAAGCTACAATTCAAAAGATACAGGATCCATACAAAATTTAATCCAAAAGGATCGAGTTCTTGCAGCAGTATGGCCAAAATGCATTACTGAGCAATACATATTGTTGAATATGTGTGTGTGTGTGTGTGTGTGTTTTTCTTTTTGTTTTTGTTTTTGTTTTTTTTTTTTGGGGGCGCTTAGAATATTTTAAAATGGTAAAACTGATTTAGATGATTTCAGGTACCAAAGATGACTACATCTATGAAATTGTTGAATGGGTGTGATTTTTTTTCCATTTTTATTTTTATTTTTTTGGGTTTTTTTTGTTTTTTGTTTGGAAGGGGGGGGGGGGGATGCAGTGCAACTTAGAAAATTTAAAATGGATAAAACTGATTGAGATGATCTCAGGTACCAAAGATGACTACATCTATGAAATTGTTTTACTGCAAAACCTTTTCGCAAACGCATAAAGTGTGTTCATACTTGTCACTCTAGTGGATTGGTCAAATTAGTTGTTTCAGTCTCTGGTACATACTCATGTTATACCTATATGAATGACCCTGGAGGAAAGATGCAAATACTTCAATGTGATTTATTATGATGCTTTTGTTCGGTCTGCATCACAAAATTTAACTGATTATGATGTATTTTTTTGTTATATGACAAATTGTCTTTGCCATACTTCCTTTACATCCCTTGTGTTTTCTCTATGTCTAGCAGTGTTATTTTTCATCTTTGACTGATTTCTTTGTGTTTCAGGTCAGCGATGAGGCTAAATATATGAAGACATCAAAAGCTGATCGTGACCAACAGATACAGGAACTCCATTCTAGATTAGATGAAAACTCTTTGGCTGAATCTAGTAGCAAGAAAGCTTTTGAAGATGAGATACAAAATAGCTTGAACACTGTTCTTGCTTCAGATGATAGCAGAAGAGCTGAATTCCAGCTTACTTATGAGGAGGAGCAGCAAAATGTTGCTGTATGCATAACATCCTCCATTGTTCTATTATTTATTTATTTTTAGTTGGCCCTGCTTTTCTCCTCCTAAGAAGTGCTAGATGCAATATTGGTTTGTGATAACAACTTTGGTTGCTTTTACAGGAAAAATGGATACACATGTTTCGTTCATTAATTGATGAGAGAGGTCCTTGGTCTACTAATCCTTTTCCAAATTGTGCTGTCACACACTGGAAACTTGACAAGACAGAAGACACATGGCGCCGTAGGCCAAAACTAAGGCAAAATTACCATTTTGATGAAAACCTGTGTAATCCTCCCTCTGTCACTGGTAGTGGGGTTGCTACTCCTGCCAATGAAAGTAATCCTGGTTTTGTGGGTAACATACCTGAACAAATGAAGCAGCTTTTGTTGAAAGGGATAAGAAAAATAACTGATGAGGGGACCTTGGACGGTGATGAAACCAATACTGAAATAAGTGGACAAAAGGCACTGGTAGTCTCTGATAATTCAGATAGCCAATCCTCCGACTTACTTAAGGATAGCAGTGAGAGAAAAGATACTGTGCAAGAACGAAAAGACATTTCCTCGTCGTCTGAGACAGAAGCTAGTGAGGTATGTGTACTGAGGAATATGAAAGTTTGGTATTTTGAGGGGATCTGAAACTGTATTGCTGATGTCGTGTCTAATTTCCATTTTCAGGTGCTGGTCTCAATTCCATGCGTTCTTGTGACCCCAAAGAGAAAATTAGCAGGTCATTTGGCAATCATGAAAAATGTTTTGCATTTTTTTGCTCAGTTCTTGGTGGAGGGTACTGGTGGATCATCTGTTTTTAGAAACTTTGATGCATCAATTAATTCTGATGTGACCAAGTCTGGTCAAAAGCAAAGGTCATTGAAGTGGCCTGCTTCTGATATGGATCTTCAGAAGGGAATTACAGTCGGTAATGTAGAGGTTATAAATGGAAATGGTTCTGCTAAACTTATGAGATGTGTTAAACGCCATCGAAGGTGGAGCATGGCCAAGGTTGGTTTACTGGTTTCATTTTCTTCACAATTTTTTATTTTTGGTGTTTTATAGATTGATATCTGATTATTCCTCTGTCCATTTTTTTTGGGGTGATTTCTTTGTCTCAATCATTTTAGATAAAAGCTGTTCATTGGACCCGGTATTTGCTCAGATATACTGCTATAGAGATTTTCTTCAGCGATTCAGTTGCCCCTGTATTTCTAAACTTCGCATCACAGAAGGCTGCAAAAGATGTAGGAAACCTGATAGTTAATGCAAGAAACGAACACTTATTTCCCAAAGGAAGTGGAAAGGATAAGAGTGGATCTATTAATTTTGTTGATCGACGAGTGGCACAAGAGATGGCAGAAACTGCCAGAGAAAGCTGGAGGAGAAGGGATATAACAAACTTTGAGTATTTAATGATTCTTAACACACTTGCTGGAAGATCTTATAATGATTTGACCCAGTATCCTGTTTTCCCTTGGGTCTTGGCTGATTACTCGTCTGAGGTTCTTGATTATAACAGGTCATCTACATTTCGGGATCTCTCAAAGCCTGTTGGAGCACTTGATACTAAACGATTTGAGGTTGGTTAGTGTTATTATTTTTTAAAGTATTGATGGAACACTGCTAATTTTTTAACTGGCGTTCTTGGTGTATGCTTCTTCTTACATTTAGGTGTTTGAAGATAGATATCGTAACTTCTGTGATCCTGATATACCCAGGTAATTATCAGCCATGATTGTAGGATCTACAGCGGTCTTTTGTAGTCTGAAATTTAACATTAGTGTATATACATTTTTTGTTTAATTTTCCTCTCGTGTTGGTGCTTGTCTATTGATGCAGTTTCTACTATGGATCTCATTACTCAAGTATGGGCATAGTGCTTTATTACCTTCTTAGATTAGAGCCCTTTACCTCTCTTCACCGTAATCTGCAGGTATCCTCCTCCATTACATATTTTAAATAAGTTATTGTCTTATGGCCAACCTCAATTTACTAGACAAAAATGGACTGTTATGGTAGATATTGTGTTCTGTCTATTATTAATCTAGCATGAAATGTTTTGCAACGAATTATGGAAAATAAAAAAAAAAAACTATCCTTCTGTCCTCCTTCTTTGTGAAGTAATTTTATCAAAGTTAATCAGCATATTTTTCGGAGAAAAAATAAATTTTTAAATCTAATTAATCAAATTTGAAAAATATTGAAGCCCGCTAATTTTCTAAGGTGGTTTAGGAAAACACTAGGTCTGTCCTCTTTGCTTGGAGCAATTTCTACTTTCTCGTTACATGTTATAAAGTTCTTGGCTGAAACAAGGAGACGTTGTTTTTATCAATCATCCAGTGTTTTTGACTCTTTCATTGAAGAGGAATGCTCATGTTATCAAGAATGTCCTCTTTCCTTACACTTGTTATGGGATAGGATTTTGCTTTTCGTTTCTCATTAGCGCTGTGCATGGATACTTCAAGGAAATTAGTACTACCCAACCCAGACAATGATTGGACTGCGTGGTTATTTTCTAGCTTGTTTGTTTTGCTGTTTTCTTATCCTCTTGATGCAGTCTCTGTTCTTTATTTCTATTAATATTTTTCTTTTCTCAAATGTGAGAGAGATTGAAATGTTGAAGGAAAGATAGAGAGAGAGAGATAGAGAGAAATTGTATTATGAAAACAATAGGTGAAGTTAAAATTTATAATATAATTCATGAGATATGCACCGAGTGGAAGAAATATCGAGGGAACATGAGGAAATTCTTGATACTCTTGTCCTTTTATGGTGTTGCAGTGCGCTTGTTTTTTTTTCCACCCACCAGTGGCTTTCTAAGCAAGTTTGTTTTATTTATTTCTAGAGAACCATTCTTGGGTGGTCTATTGGCTTAAGCTTTAAGGAATTGGTCTTTTGACATAATTTTTTTAGAGCCTTTGTCACCAAAGTAGTCGGGCGTTCAATACTTTCCACTCATTCTTCATATTTAAATTAAACTTTCAGCACAAAGTAAAGTGGGCTTGCGTCTTATCAATGCTTCAAGCCCAAATTGTGTGAGGGGGCATGTTGGAGGTTTTTTTTTTTTTTGGATAAAACAAGAATTTTGTTGTGAAGAAAAAAAGGAAGCGTACAAAGATTAGGAGGACAAGAGATCCTTTTTACATAGACAAAAGCTAACTAAAAAAGAAAAGCATCAAAAGAGCAATGCTCTTCAATCTCTCAACATATTTGAAAGAAAAATCCCTTTAAAAGATCAAGAGCTTTACACCAAATGGAGGCCAAATGCCTAATCTCATCCGACAAGATTTGTTTGTCTGAAATTCTGTCATTCACAGGTCTTCATTCCATAGCTTAAGTTCTTGAGAGGATTGGTTTTTTACATTTATAAATAGGGTTTGATATTTGAGGAACTGAATTTTAAGTAACTGTGAAATAGTCTATCAAGGCAGGGCATTACCCGATGTAGAGAGTGATAGTGGATCTGTCGACTTATGTGCATGTGCATTTTTTTTTTTGGCCCTTTCGAGGTGCTTAACTATGACTAGCAGAAGAGTTTGCCTTTTGGTTTTCACTGAATGTATTGTTCATTGTTATGTATTTTCTCTTTTTCCCCCCCTCAATTTTAGGTAGGTTTCTTCTGTGTTGCTTACATTGTATCATGATTCATATTGCTAATGTTCTTTTTGTCAGGGTGGTAAATTTGATCATGCTGACCGTCTTTTTCAAAGCGTTGAGGGCACATACAGAAATTGCCTTACAAATACTAGTGATGTGAAGGAGTTAATACCTGAGTTCTTTTACATGCCTGAGTTTCTTGCCAATTCAAACTCTTATCATCTGGGAGTTAAACAGGATGGTGAACCTATTGGGGATGTTTGCCTCCCTACCTGGGCAAAGGTACATGAACTTCCTAAAACCAACTATATGCAAAACAGAGGGGCATACTCAAACAATGCTTTCAGTTGTTAGTTTTTTTATATGATTTTTCACCATACAGTTTTATTTGAGATTGAAACGTGTTTATGTATGATGAGAATCTTACAAATCTGCATATGATGACATGCTATTTTCTATCTCCATCATCTTTCTCTGCAGCAAGCATTTATCAGATTGTATTTTGTAATCCAAAAAATTGAACAGTGATCTAAAAAATTATTTGTTTTAGTTACATCGAAAATATCAAAACCTTCCTGTGGTTTTGAAGATCTACAACATTAGTACCTTTAAACTGCATTAACATAAACTGTGGGCTATGCACCAAAGAGATGTAAAAGATGAATAATCCTTGTTCTATTCAGTAACAATAACATTTGGGTTTACCAAGGAAGAGATTTTGAATTCAGGCATTTAAAGATTGTTGAAATCCTTGTTTCCCGAAGAAGTCAAATGAATAAAAATCACATCTTTTTTTATGCAAAAAGAAAAAAGGACATTCTTTTTAAGTTTTACCCTCCTAAACCCCATACCTCCCAAATTGACTATGTAAAGCAATGTACATTGCATTATCCAAGCCATGGGACTATGTAGGAATAAATGTCTGCAAATCTTGCAACCATTATGGCACATGACATGATAATATGGAGGATAAGCTTTTAGGCCGTAGATGACAAATTGTTAGTATTTATCATATTACGTATGACAGGCCAAACAAAGGATATAGAGGAAAGTGGTAAGGTTATCGTCCTTGTGCAGTTGAACTACTGGTCATAACTAAAATTTTTACACATCAATCAGGAATAAAGTAGTTTAATATGATGAATTAAAACTCTAGCATAGTTCTTTCTAAGTGCAATTTATTGAAATGCATGCCTTACCTTTGTGTGAGATGTACCTTCCAAATATTTTATTCTCTCTGTTTAAAGCAGCCAGTAACACAAGTTTAACTTTCAGCACATGTCATGACTAAAATTCAATAATTATTTGTTCTTGAGGTTTCAATCTTTTTAGGGAAAATTGCACTTCCCCCCCCCCCTCTTAAACTACAGGTCATGTGCACTTTAGTCCCTAAACTTTAAAAACATGCAAATTGACCCTTTAACTTTTGCAAATGTGCATTTTAACCAAGATAAGTGTACTATAACCCCTGAACTTTGGATCATATGCAAATTGACCTCCCGAACTTTCCTAAATATCAATCCGACACCTTAAACTTTCTTGAATATGTGATATTTTTGTTAACAATTGATGGAAAAAAATATCAGAAGGGTCAATTTGCACATTTAGAAAAATTCAGGGGGTCGATTTGCACATTTTTAAAGTTTAGGGGTTAAAGTGCACATGGCCTATAGTTTAAGGGGTAAAGTGCAATTTTCCCATCTTTTTATTTTATTCTCTTCTCCCACTACAAGATGAAGCAATCATCTTTAAATTAGCTTAATGCACGTTTCTATTGTGATTTGATTTTTTCAATTTTGAAATATTTACATGGAATAAACACGCCAACCAGAATTTCTTTCAACAACTAATTCTAATTTACTGAACAAAAGGACTTAGTTTTAAATTATTTGCACAGGGCTCACCTGAAGAATTCATTAGGAGAAACCGGGAGGCCCTTGAAAGTGAATATGTTAGTTCAAATCTTCATCACTGGATAGATTTGGTATTTGGTTACAAGCAACGTGGAAGACCTGCTGTGGAGGTATATCTTCCAATCGTAATTCATGCAAATTAGAGTTGACTAAAACTATAGCAATCTCTAGGAATCAGGTTAGTTAAATTGTTAAAATTTTAACATTTGGCTTTTAGGCAGCAAACATCTTCTACTACTTAACTTATGAAGGTGCTGTTGATCTGGAGACAATGGACGATGATTTGCAAAGAGCAGCTATAGAAGACCAGATAGCCAACTTTGGTCAGACTCCAATCCAGATATTTCGTAAGAAACACCCGAGAAGAGGACCGCCTATTCCAATTGCACATCCTCTGTACTTTGCACCTGATTCTATCAGTTTGACTTCCATTGTTTGTAATACAAGTCACCCTTTATCAACTATATTGTATGTTGGTCTGATGGAATCAAATATTGTCCTTGTAAATGAGGGTCTTAACTTGTCTGTTAAGATGTGGTTGACAACCCAACTGCAATCTGGTGGAAATTTTACATTTTCTGGTTCCCAGGTTAGGCTTTGGTTTCACTAGAAACTGAAATACAGTTGGTTTTGTTTTATAGTTCTACTTTTTTGTTAAAATTATGTTTGGTTTCATGACTAGTGGAACAACCTCTAACCTCTGCAGGATCCATTCTTTGGAGTTGGTTCCGACATACTTTCTCCGCGAAAAATTGGGATTCCTGTACCTGAAAATGTTGAACTTGGAGCACAATGCTTTGCAACAATGCAGACACAGTCTGAGAATTTCTTAGTATCATGTGGCAATTGGGAAAATAGTTTTCAGGTCATATCATTAAGTGATGGCAGAATGGTGCAAAGCATCCGACAGCATAAGGATGTGGTGAGCTGTGTTGCAGGTATGTTTCATGGTCCAGAAAGGATTCATAGCCTGGTGGCTGTAATATACCATTTGCCATTGATGCGCCGGAATTTACCGTCTTGTTTGTTGAAGAGGGGGCATGCGTCACTTAAATATGGTTTCTTCTGTGATTGCTTGATCGATGAGGGGATGTGAATTTTTCTCTGTGGCCATATGATAATTTTAATTTAATGTTTTCTTTGCATTTGGTTGAATGAAATCAATTGAATGGCACATTTTGAATATCTCTAGGTGGCTAGTACGTAGTATTATTATTATTATTATTTTAAAAAAAAAATGTAAATAACTGTCTTTTGCCAGCTTTTAGTGAGCTTTCTGTTAATATCTATTCGGTCATTATGGTGTTCAACTTCCTTTTCTCTGCTCGTGTCTGACTAGATAATGGTATTGTGCTGCAGTTACATCGGATGGAAGTATCCTTGCAACTGGAAGCTATGATACAACAGTAATGGTTTGGGAAGTTTTTCGAGGTAAAACCACAGAAAAGAGAATTCGCAACAATCAGCCTGAAATACCCCGTAAAAACTATGTCATAGTTGAAACTCCATGTCATATCCTTTGTGGACATGACGATATTATAACTTGCTTATATGTTAGTCATGAGCTTGATATCATAATTAGTGGGTCAAAAGATGGAACTTGCATATTCCATACCCTGCAAGAAGGTAGATATGTAAGATCCTTACAGCATCCGTCAGGCAGTCCAATATCAAAGCTTGTTGTCTCTCAGCGTGGTCAGATTGTGATTTATGCTGATGATGATCTTAGTTTGCACCTGTATTCAATTAATGGAAAACATCTTGCAGCCTCTGAATCTAATGGACGCCTTAATGCTATTCAATTGAGCAGATGTGGTGAGTTTTTGGTAGGTGCAGGTGACCAAGGGCAGATTGTTGTTCGCTCTATGAACACCCTCGAAATTGTTAAGAAGTATCAGGGTGTTGGAAAGGTTATAACATCTCTGGCAGTAACCCCAGAAGAATGCTTCTTAGCTGGCACAAAAGATGGAAGCCTCCTTGTGTATTCAATAGAAAATCCTCAGCTTCGAAAAACTAGCCACAACAGAAATATGAAATCAAAGCTTACTTAACAGGAAAGATAACAATAGCATGCAGAAGATGTATGTGGAACTTTAACAGTTAGAGCTGACCTGCGTTGACTGTTCCAGGTATAACACTGTCATTTATGAGTATTTGGTTCCTTTTCCTCCTCCAATACTAGGATTTGTGCTTAATTGCTTATATGTCCATACATATAAGAATCCCTGTAAACTACTTGCTGTTCCTAGTCAGCAACATCCCATTACTTGCAAAGCTTCGTTGCTGTTCATTTTGTCTGTGACCGAGATGTATGAAAGGAAACAGATAGAAATTACTTGGATCTTTCAAATGATACATGAGGGTCATGTGTATAAGTTATCCATAAAGCATAATGGTCAAGGGAAGTTTTTAATGGTAACAAACTTCCATTCAAATTACTCCTGTTGACTTCTTGCGGACTATTTTGCAAAGATGCATACTTAGGCTTAATTTTCCATGTATAGAACTTAGTATTTGACTTTTTGATAGAAAATGAAATTTATTAATGGGAAAGAAAAGAGTACACATAGAGAGGATAAGGTATCCTCACAAGAAGAAAGAAAAAGAAAACATGTTAGTCCTACAAGATTGCTCCATGTAATAAAGCATGCCAATTTCTCTGCATATTTACCATAGAAGCACCTTTAGAAAGACCATTTACAGATCACAGTATTTCATTTAAGATTTAAAAATATTGAGTGAAGACATTTCTCAGGAATTCCTGTCAGTGTTCTGTCAAAATTTATCCTGCGATGGTATTACAATTTTTTATTAGGTCTGTTCTACCATAAAATCAGCAGTTCTGCTCGTAGTGAAGGCAGTAGTAGCTTTTGGAAAAAAAATGACCTTAATTAATTCATATCAGTTCCACATCAACTATCTAAAAATTAACCTTTTATCAATTAAATAGCATTTATAATTTCAATCAACCATTTATTAGTTTACTTAACCATCTTTTTGTGTTAACCACTCATCATAAGTCGTTAATATATACCCAAGTTTGTTTAATTAAACTTAAAAGAAAGTCAGAGGTGACACTCATAACACTTGAAATGCAAGTTGTCTTAGAATTTGCTTGGTAATTATTGTTCAAGATATACACTTGGCACCGAACTCATTTACTGTAGTTGAAAATTCGATGAATAATTCACCTACACTTGTCTTTCTCCAAGGTCATTATAATTTAGACTTATTTTCTTGAGATCAGATGCAGTTCAAATAGGGGCCATTCTTTTTTGTGGTAGCAACGTTTATTCCCCGTATGTATGTATTGGCCTCTATATTTGTTAATCTTTATATAATTTGAATAATCTGCAGTATAATTAATGACATGCAAGTACTACTACAGTTCTTCTTTTGAAACAAATTTCCTAAGCATTCATGAATATCCCACCGTTCTTTTACAGGTGCGCCCACTGACCACATATTTGGGGTTATGCTGTATTTCTTACATCTCGGTCTTGTCATTTTCTTCCCTTTGGAAGTGCTTGGATGATGCAACATAAGATGCGAGACCGCCAGCTTTACCTGAATATAGAAAGCATATGTTGACTTATTTCATGCTGGAATAGGAGAACTGAATTGATTATCTGCATTCTGAGCACCATGAGAAAGCAATTAGATTCCTGGAATCAGGTTTGTTGTGCCTTGGATTGTAGGGAGGTAAAGGCTTGGGGTTTTGTTCATACATGTACATTATATCCGTCAATTCTTCAAATAGGGTTACTAGGGTTCTTGTGCACTAAAATTGTAGCTATGAGCAATTATTTTTGCTTTTCTCTGTTGACATAACACAAATATATTGTACAGACAGGCTTGAATGGCCATATCTTACGGCTGAGGGCAAAAGGATTAATGTTCGGCAATGTGTTCGTTATATCTGCCGTTGCTGCTTACGGCTGACCCGGCTCGGTCTGTTGATGGATTGTGAGGGCTGTGAATTGAATTTTAACGATACTAAGAACAACTAAGTGGCAGAGCAACAGCATTGGATTACCATTTCTAAAGCAGAATATCTTAATTTCTTTAATTAGAATAATATTTTCTATCCACTTGATTTTGTTTTCCGCATCTTGCCTTCTACTCTTTTCACGGTTCACGCCCTTATTTATTGATGTGTGGGTCTTTATCGTCTAAGCAGTGGCACTTGTAGGCTTGTGTTGGAACTTAAGGGACCTAAGTTCAAGATCTTTTTGCAGTTTGCGTAGCTTAACCAATTCCATGTAATCATCAAGCGGATATCATTGAGAAATAAGATAAGCGATTCGTTAGAATACAAATCCACTCTATGTATTAATCGTATCAGATTTGATACGTTACGCTCTAACTTTTGGTACGAAAAGTCGATGGATTTGTAGCTTGTTTGTTAACTCTGAATCTTTTTATTTAGCAGATCATTCATCACTGCACTGGACTTGATCACCTTTGTAGTAGTGTCAATAAAGTGTAATGCTTCTGCTTCCCTTGACCAAAAAAGGAATTAGGTGTAACGCCTTTGCTTAAAAATGTAAAGCATTTGTAATCATTCTCCGTTCGATACTTTTATGCTCTAACATCTTACACCGCAGGAAAGAGTGAACATAAATGACTTAATACAGATCGTAGAAGAGTTGTACCAAAAGAACATAGAAGAGGACATAAGTTACATGGTACAGCAAAGAGGTCCCGTATGAGTTCCAGATCGATGTCTCGTCGGTCAGTCATTAGATCAAATGAGTAACACCAATGAGTTGTCTACAAAAGCCTAATGATATGTTGTTTGATTTGGTGTGTCTTGCTTTTGTTGGAAGCACAGAAAGCTAATACCGCCAGTCACCAAATACATGCTACCATTAGCAATGAGTATGCATAATTCGACTTGGTAACAATAGCAGTGAGGTATCTGTCTATATCTATACTACTATATAAAGGTGTTTAAGCATATGGCGCCATCTACAGTGCTCTTCGCTGGTCAAGGAGTATGGTGCACCTTGTAATATGATGGTGAGATTAAGGTGCATCGATGCACCAATCATTTATGATGTACTGTAATAATATCTAATTTTAAGAAAATTTAAAAATATAATTAAATATATTTTAAAAATTAATTATCATACACTGACAGTGTAAAATTATATTGATAGTATAAAATAATTTTACCCTGTTAGTGTAATCAAAAAATTTTATCAGTATAATTTTACTCTGTTAGTGTAATTTTATACTGATAGTATAAAATTATTTTATACTATTAATGTAATTTTACACTATTAGTGTATAAAAATTAATTTCTAAAAATTATAAAAATTTTATCAATATAATTTCATTCAATTAATATAATTTTACACTGTCTATCAGTGTAATATTACATTGATAATATAAAATTATTTTATATTATCAGTATAATTTTATACTATCAGTATATAAAAATTAATTTCTAAAATATATTTAATCATATTTTTTAATTTTTTTAAAATTAATATATTACTACAGTGCATCATAGGTGATTGGTATATCGATACACCTCACAAATCTAATCCATTAGATATATTCACAATGAGTATATAGTCTTTGATCATGAAGAGCATCGCAGTCGACGCCTAAGCATATTACTATATAAAGGTGTTGAACCGTTTTTTGATCACAATTATATTTTTCATTTTACTCATATCTATTCTCTTAAACCTTCCATAATAACTGTTGTAATTTCCCACACTTCAATAACTCTTAATTTTACTTTTGTTGCTGAAATTTCCTTTTTTTTTTAATTATATTTTCTTTCTCAAATACTATATCTCTACTTTGAAAAATTAAAAAATGCAAATTGACAGACACAAAATTTGCTACTACTAATATAAAGGGGCTGAGGCACTTTAACCATCACTTATTTGATTACTTTTTTTTTTCCTGTTTTACCCATGTCAAATATCTTCTATTTATTCTGCTCATTCTTTTTTAATAATTTAAACACAGGTTTTGTCTTAAATGCACTCTATAAATATGGTCAATGCATTTTGTTGGATCATACACTTATTTTTTACCCGCATTCTGTAAGTGTGGCTAAATGATATGAAAATATGGCTAAATAAACTTGCGAATGTTGCTAAACCAACTTCAGAATGTGGCTAAATAACCTCATCTTCCTCTCCTTGTTCAACACTTGCAGCTCTTCGTTCCACGCTTGTCGCCACCCTCACTGCCATCGTGGCGGCCCATTCATCGCCGTTACTGTAGCCCCCTCACCATGTGGCCCCCGCATTGTTGCTGTTGCAACCCGCTCACCGCCATTGTCGCAGCCCACTTGCTGCCATCAACGCGGTGGCGTGAAGCGACAATTGAAGTGGAAGGTTGAACCCTGCAGCTGGATCGCAACGCGGTGGAGGGCAACGAAAGGTTGGAGCCCAGAGCTGGATTGCGACGCAGTGAAAGGCGACGAAATGTTGGAGCCCGAAGCTGGAGTGCGATGGAAGGTCGGTGGCCGGAGTTGGAGCGTGATGCGGCGGTTGGGTGGCAGTGTGAAAGAAAATCAAAAATAGGGGAGGGAGGAGAGAAAATTGGGGAAAGGAGCACAGTGCACCTAGATTTGTGTGTAGTGCATTAGGCACCCTACTTTGTAGGGTGCATTGTAGAACGCACCACACCAGGATTAAATTGTAAAAGTATGCACTACCATATCTCATGTTGCACGGCGGTTACTGTCTTCTAGTTTCACTGGATGACAAATGTGTGAGGCTGTGAACCTGTGCATGGTTTTAAACCACGAATTTAATTGGTATAAACTGACACTGTCAACTAATAAAAATAGGGGAAAATAAAAAATTATGGTGGACCTCTTATTATAATAAATGATTATTTATATGAGTTGGTACTTTTTACTATTTCTATTGACTGACAGTATAAAATTATTTTACACTGTCAATGCATTTAAATTAAATTCTTAAACCACATACAAAACCAACGTGAAGTACATAAAAAAATATTCTTTAGAAAAATTATAAGTCATATCAAAGTATTATTAACTATACTAATACTAAATATACATATGAACAGAGACGACAGTACAATCAGAAAGTTAATTATATTTACTAACAGATTAAGAGCCATTATCATATCTATCACCATTGTACATATAAATACTCTACAGATACATTAAGTTATGGAATTTAATTTAAATGTACTGATAGTATAAAATAATTTTACATTATCAATCAATAGAAATAATAAAAAATATCAATTTATATAAATAACTATATATTATAATAAGAGACTTATCATAATTTCTCATTTTCTCCTATTTTTATTGGTTATCAGTGTAATATAATTTTACACTATCAATATATATTAATTAAATTTTAAATTATATTAATACCTACAAAATAAAAAAGTGGCTTAAATTTTATAATACCAGTATATACTAATTAAACTATAAATTATATTAATACCTACAAAATAAAAAGGCGGCTTAACTAATAATGTCCTTAAAATGCAAAGAAGTCCAAGAGAAAAGCCATACTAGATCATATTAAACTTGACACGTTTAATCTGAAATTTTCATGCAACAGAGGAACTGGGAATGTCGGGACACTGCAAAAAGTTCTAAATGGCACCTGTGGAACCAACTCGCAGTCAGATTGTTATAAAAATTTCTTTTCTTTCTTTCTTTTATTTTTTTATGTCAGTGAGAACGTGAAAAAGTGTCTCGATATAACTAAAGCCCTTATTACTAGAAATTATCCATCCCATTCAACGGACATTATTAAAGGGAGTGCAGATCTTTTAACAAAGATTTTTTCCATTCTCCCTATCCGAAACCTCTAGTAAATGCCGGAGCAGAAATTTTCTTTATTCTATTATTATTATTATTATTATTATTTGGATGGATTATACTGAATTTAATGTAATTATATTTAATATTTTTTTAATATATCAAATAAAATAAATTAAAAATATTAAATATAATTACACTAAATAACAAAAAATAAATGTAATTCATCCTTATTATTTTTATTTTTACGCTAGCGTCGGGAAACGGCGATTCCGCGGAACATGAGCAGGCAAGTCTCGTAAATATCGCCATCACTAGGGTTACTTTTCGACTCCCTTCGCTCACTGTTGTGCCTCGACAAACACAAACACAGTTTCAGACATATTTATATCCATGGTGAGTTCTACGGTACCTAGGTATTATTGTACATTTGGTACCTTTTTTTTCATCTAGCCAATAGAAAACATACCTATGTCCTTGTGGTGCAGTGCACCTTAATCACTTTGGAGCATATTAGAAACCCAACTTGAAAAAAAAAAACTCCCTCAGTTCAGTTTCAATCCTGATCTGCGAAGCTTGCAATGCCCCTTCACAAGTCCCCCTTCCCCACCCATTGCTACCATCGCCATTGCCACCCTCCTTCACCCTACCAAGTCTCCCACTCACACCAAGTCCTCTTTCACAAGCTCATGTAAGCCATTGAAAATCAATGCATTTTCTCTGTATTATGCATTTTTTATTATTATTTCAAGTAATTGCTCAACTAATGTAAGCCTAAAATCACAAATCATTTCTATCGAAACCAACATACGATCGGTTTTAGCATGAGACTGCAAAACTGCACCTTAATTAGTGGTAACGTTTTGGCTCACTAGCTTCCAAAATGTTGAACATAATATCAACGCCTAGTCCTGTTGTTTATGAAACGAGTTCCCAGCCTTCGAGAAAGAAAAAAAATGGAGGAACTTTAGGTGAATCTAGTAATAGTGGGGCATGTATAGTTCATTGTGATGGAGAAGGAAATGAGGGTGAGGTGGGTCTCTGTAGATGAAGAAGGGGTCAGGCGAAGGTGGAGGGGGACAGGGGCTACGGTGTGGGTGGTGGTGCGGTAAAATGGAGGGGCAGTAGCACACGGAGTATTGGCCAAGAAGAGGTAGCGGTGAGTTGGTGAGGGGTGGAGGATGGAAATATGGGTGAGACAGTGTGGTGGCTGTCGGCAATGACGGTACAGCATGATCAATGTTGATAAGAGTTTTCTAATATGCATCAGAGTGTTTAAGGTACACTGCACCACAAGAACATATGTCTATTTTCTATTGGCCAGATAAAAAAAAGGTACCAAATGCACAATAATGCAAAGGTACGATAGAATTCACCTATATCCATTCGCCATTTGTTTGCTTCTTACTCCTCACTACATCAACATTCTCCCCCCTAAACTCTCACTCTCCCAATCCCAAAATTCCCCCTCTAATGCGTCGACAACCCCTAATTCTACACTTCATCGAACCATGTACGGCTCCATGAACGTCACCAACCAGATCCCCGCAGCCGAAGACAACGGCGGCGCCACCGCCTCGGACTCCGTCGACAACCACCACCACCACATTCATTACAATTCCCACGCTCTCGAAGACGGTGCCGGCGGAGTCGTTGAAGACGTCTCCGCGGACACCGTATACGTCTCCGGCGGCGGAGGCCCCGACATGTCTATCCATCCCTGCGAAGATTCTAGCCAGCTCACGCTCTCGTTTCGTGGCCAAGTCTATGTCTTCGATTCCGTTACACCTGAAAAGGCACGTTTTTTTTTTTTTCATTTTTTGGGTTAACTATTAATTTTCCCCATTTAATTTAATATATATAATAATTTTTTTGGGGTTCTTTGTTCAATGGGGCTGTGAAATTTCCGAACTTTGTGACAAGAATCATGCCACTGAAGGAACTTTTAGGTACTGCATTTGGTTTTTTTTTCCCCGTAACAGGTTCAAGCGGTGTTATTACTGTTGGGAGGGTGTGAAATGCCTTCCTCGGGTTCGCAATGTGCGG
Source organism: Pterocarpus macrocarpus (assembly GCA_031439585.1). Lineage (NCBI taxonomy): Eukaryota > Viridiplantae > Streptophyta > Magnoliopsida > Fabales > Fabaceae > Pterocarpus > Pterocarpus macrocarpus. Next base: position 13,008,423 of record CM062519.1, read on the forward strand.
AGATATCGCCTCAGAATCAGAGGGTATGTTATGTGTGCCCTTGTTGTAGAACTTTGACCTCAAGGTGAAGGCCTTTTTTTTTTTTTCTTCTGATTATTTGCGTGGTGGTGATTATTATGTAGGGTGCAATTGAATACCCTGGAAGGTGCAGTCAACCGCATAGAGCAGCATCATTGAGTAGGTTCCGGCAGAAGAGGAAAGAGCGATGCTTTGATAAGAAAGTTAGATATAGTGTGCGCCAAGAAGTTGCACTCAGGTCTGATAATAAAACACTCCTAGTTTCTTAGAAACATCTCCAGTGTTAGATCGATCTCTTTGAACTTACATACGAAGTTTTTCACTGTGTGACCTTAAAAGTTGATGGTGCTCATGTAAATCTTTCGTCGTGCAAATGATGATTGGGAATGAATTTTATTCTTTGCTTGTTTTAGTTGTACATATGTGTGTGTGTGTGTGTGTGTATGGGAAGGGATCCACTTAAAAGTCTTGCCGTACTTACCCCGTTAATAACTTTTTATAAACTATGAATTCTATCAATTCAGCTATTGAATTATGTGATATTATCTTGATAATCAATAATCAAATATACCAAATTTTAGAAAATTGGACGTTAATAGATATATAATCTAATAGTCGATATGTACTTATACTTTCAGAAATATATTTTTTGTCAAAAAAGGTGGGATGAAGAACTATCAATTTTTATTTTTTTTAAATTATATGAAATTTTCTAGGCTTTATCTATTTAGTGGGAACTTTCAATTCATCAGTTGGTTTAAAGAAATTCAATGTTCATGAAAAGTTACTTTTGCGGCAAAACTTATATTAAGTGGATCCCTGTTGATCGTTATGTTTGAGACTGAAGACTAAGTGCTTTAACTGTCATCTCATTTTGAAGTTGTGGGAAATGTAAATTTTGCACCACCAAGCGTGTGGAAGTTTAGTTTAAGTCCTCTTACCACATTGAAAATATCTCTTTTTACTGTGTGAACTATTGAGATGACTGCACAACATATTTTGAGGGACAATTTTGGCATGGTGGATGTGGAGTAACCTCAAACCTTCTGTATTTAACTGCTTGCTTTTTCAAATTGTGGAAAGAATGGATCCTAATTAATGTCTAATTTTGTGATGCTAGGTTACATACTAATGGAAACTGATATTTAATAAACTTTTAATTGCATAAGAGTATCATTAAATGACTTAAATCTTTAATAGGTGTAATGACATGCATTACTTTGTGCGTTCTTAACTCTCATTTCATTTGTTGGTATATAAATTTAAGCATGTTTTGGATTCTTGCAATTCAGTACTTTTCAAGATTTTATGATTTACTAGATAGATTCGAAAACCAATTCCATCATACGTCTTCAATAGATGTTCATTTCCATCCCGAGATTTCAAAATCTAATGATAGAAAAGATCTTGTTTCTAGAGTAGTTAATAGGGGCTAGAGTGGCTGCTATTGCACTGCTGTGGTGCAGATTCTGTCTGCCCACAAATGCGGGTGCCAAGCATTTCACTATTCCAGTAGCTCCTGCTTATGGCTTGATTAGCCAACCATAGCAGCTATGACAGAGTTTGGCCAAAACCCATTGTCCATCTAGTCAGATACCGAAGTTCCCTAGATTGGAGAACACATCATCCATCTGGTCAAATCTGGGAGTCCTGTAATGTGCCTTACACTCAACTTGCCACCATTCCTCCCTCTGCTTGTCCAGAACTGAAATGCACAGCCCTTCTTCCTTTGTTTCACACGAATCTTTGTCTGTTTGTATTACACACAGCCATCTGAACATTTTTTTTTCCCTCGTGGTTTCCTATCTATCTTACAAGTAGACAGATTAAGGGAAAAAAACTTTGCTGCCCCCCTTTTTTTCGGTTTTCTATGTGTACGTTTATTTCGGATTTTGAAAAAAGTGATTTTAAAACTTAAATTTTATATATAATTTAAAAAACTGAAAACTGATTTTTTTTCATAAGCTACTCTTTTCAACTTCTCCAAAAAAACTGAAAACAGATTTTTTGGAGAATCTGATTATTTTTAAAAAATTATACAAATATATGAAAACTGATTTTTTCAGTAAAAAAAGTGATTTTTTATCCCAAAAAAGTTCAAACAAACTGACTCTATGTTACTCCCTCTGATCCATTTTATTTGTCACTTTAGTAAGATGTATAGGAATTAAGAAAATTAAATGAGACTAATTTATGAAACTTTTTTTACCAAAATACTCTTACCCAATTTTCAACTTCTAATTACATCAACTAGTGGGAAAAGGATTAGTTTTTGTTGTAATTACATAAACTTTTCAGTTAACTATAAATTATGAAGGGTAAAATTGGAAAGTTAACTATAAATTCCTCATTGATATGTGAGAGTAACAGGTATTGTGGACCTAAAATTTTACTTCAAAGTGACAAATAAAGTGGACCAGAAGTAGTACTATCTTTTTTGTTATCAGTAATTGGCAGCACTGTCTTTTTTTTGGGGTTGATAAGGGTCTTTCCTTTTATCTAGTTATGCTTGTTAGACTTTTATAATTGATAGTTGAGTTTTTTATAACTGTTTGACTAAGATAATTGATAAATGCATCTTAAATTGAGTATTGGAACTTTTTGTTTATTGTTTTTGGGATAAGGGTTTAAAACTTCAGGACCATCAATATGTATGTTTTACAAATATTTTAAGTTTTTTTCATTGCAGCTGCTATCTTTGCAGTTATGGCCATTCCATGATTCACTATGTTTTACTTGAGTACAACGTGATTTTGAACTTACTGCATACTTCAAAAGCTTCCTCCATCAGTAGGCTGGATGCATGATACATGCAGTATACATATGCTTGAACGAAAGGCTAAATATCATACCTTGAGATTTGGTTGCTGTTGCTATGCTATATGTATTGGGATGTGCATAGTTGTATGCATTGTGATAACAAATGGCTTGGTGTCTCCTGATAATGAGCCGTCTTTATTCAGTAAGAACCTTTTGGGACTTGATATATTCATTTTTAATGTTATCAAATGAGGAAACTTTCATCTTCTCGTGGGCTTTTGCACATCATCTATGTTCCACATATTTTCTTGTTGCTCATCGTTGCGGCTATTGGACTTCATTTATATCAATCAATACCTAATTTTTACTTATTTGATTTTTAAATTTAGGATGCAACGTAATAAGGGCCAATTTACTTCATCTAAGAGACAAGATGGAGCTAACAGTTGTGGTTCAGACCAAGAGTCAGTGCAAGATGCTGTTCAATCAGAAACCTCGTGAGTTTCATCTCACGCTTACAATCTTATAGCCAAACTTTCTTTTGTCCTCTGTTATGTTGTGGCTGTTGAGGGTTTCTGGTGGTGACATTTGACTTGTGAGATATGCTGTTAGATGTTTACCATATCTTTTCGTTGCATGTCTTTGTAGATGCACACACTGTGGCATAAGTTCAAAATCCACCCCAATGATGCGGAGAGGGCCATCTGGTCCAAGGTCACTTTGCAATGCTTGTGGGCTTTTCTGGTCAAATAGGGTAGGTATTTCTCCAAATGGTTTGTTTCAGGGTAAAAAATTCTTTTTTCTTGACAGTTGGTTTGATTTTGAGTAGACATTGAAGATCTAGAATTTCATTCTTTTGTATATAGTCAGTACTGTGAAATTTCTTTCAAATTATTATCCGAGTGTGGCCTTTTCTAGCACTTTTTGGGATTATCAGTACTTTTTATTTTGGTTTTTTTTTTGGGGGGGGGGGGGGGAAGCTACTTATTTGCATTTCAGCTTGATATCATGAACTATTTTCTTCTCTAAGAGTCACCAGATGATAATTTAGTTTTCTTTTTCTCTCATTTCAAGGCTTATCATCTTTTGTATCAAGGAAGTTGAAACTATATTCTTGTAAGCATGTCATGCAGAAATTTGACTAAGGATTTGTTTTTTTTGTTTTTTTAATATTTTGATTTTCTTACAAGTTACAACAAACTCTGCCTATGTTGTGCTTTATTGCAAATCTTTACATAGCCGGTCCCAAGCCCGGATAAAAGAGGAGGGTTGTATTAGACAGTCAATAACCAACTTGAAACTTCGTCAAATTTTTATGATATGGATCAGAGATAGTTTAGTGTTAATACTAGATTGTTGGGAGCAATGCCCTGTAAGGCTTGATGGCAGGACACTATGACATTGTCTGAACTATGCAGCCAAATCCAATTAGATGAACGAGACTTAATTATTGTTCTTGATTTTGCTGCAAGAAAGTAAACAGTGAATGCTGCGTTCCTCCTTCAGATTACTAAGATTTTCTTCACGGGGAAAAATTAGCTCAACTCTTGTTCTGCAATTTGCTGATTTCATTAATTCTGATTGTGGAGCTATCAATAGTTGCACTTTTTCTCACCATGCGGCAATGCAGGGTACTATGAGGGACCTTTCTAAGAGAAACCAGGAACACTCTTTTGCTCCACCCGAGCAGGTATGCTTTCATGCAGTACATCAGTTTTACTCCATCGTCCATATGGTACTGAATGCATGTTTTTCTGTTTCTCTTTTTTCATCCGATGACCAGGTTGATGAAGGTAATAACTCAGACAACCGGACTGCCATCCTTGAAAATAATAATGTTGCTCCTTTCTCCGAGAATGGTAACACATCTTTGGCATCTGATCGATGAGTTTTCCGGTGGCCGAAAATGCCAGGCATTGACTGTGGCATTAGTAGGTTATAGTAATTCCATTCAGTTTGAGCTATAGAATGTACAGTTATAGTAGAGCTCTCGTCAATAGAAGAGGTCTATTTATATACGCTTGGATCAGTTGCATTAACTGTATCTCTGAATGTATAACTTGGAATTTGACTGATGACTTGATCGCATACGGGGGTTTTAGTTTGACCTTATCTGAAAATGTGCGCAACATCATGCAATGGTTCTTCCCATTTTCAGAAATTAAGTTGGATAACCATGTTACCAAAGGAGGGAGCCTAATCACTTATAATTTGGATGGTTCGCAAGTCTTTTCGCTATATAATTAGAGTCATGCGTTGGACGAATTTATTAATTTTTTTTTTATAATTGCTTTTAATAAAACTAATACTTGTGAAAGGAAGATTTTATAGTGATTAAAAATGAGATATCAGAAGAATTTATTGAAATTGTATTGTTTAATTGTTTTACAAAGCAAAGTGGACTAAAATTAATTATATTAAGGAGTTTATTGGATATTTTATTGTGAACATTTTTAAAACAGTTTGCATATTTCTTGTTCTCTTAAATTATTAAATTTTTAAACTTAGTAAAATAATTACTAGTGATAAAGAAATATGTAATTATTTATCACAAAATATCGGTTGGTTTCGTTGAGAAAGTGCAAAATAGGTTCATTTTTAAATAACTATAATGATAAAATAAGAAATTATAGCTTTATTTTGATATAAACTAAGACCTGTTACATGTTTGTCCATTTATGCTTTTTATAATTTACTTTTTATCTTGTTAAATAAAAATAAATGTAAGTAATTTTATCATATTTGTTTTCAAATTTTCAAGTGAATCGAATTGGGATTAAAATTTGTTAACAACCTAAATGTACTAATCACTCTTGTTATGCATATAATTTGTCCGTCTCTCTTACTCTAGAACGAGAGGTAATTGAAAAAGAAAGAAAGAAAGAAAGAAAGAAAACAGCGGGCTGGTGTTAAAAACAAAAAATAAAAAATGCGGGACTCCCCACAAGTCCGCGCGAAGTGCCATTACCATACCCAAGAGCAAGAGATGCTCTGCTCTTGCTCCACGCTCCCGCTCCCGCTCCCACCGAAGCTTCCCACACGCCAGAAAGGGCTCGACTCACAAACCCTCCACAGCCTCATCAGAAACTTCAACAGCCCATTTGAACTCAAACAAGCACACGCCCTTCTCATCAAAACCCATGGCCACGATTATGCTCCCCTCTCCACTCTCACTCGCGTCGCCATCGTTTGCGCCCTCAGTAGTCTCCCCATTTTCTCTTACGCCCACCAATTCCTCCACCGTGCACATTCCCCAGACCTCGACCTCCTTGCTTGGAACTCTTGCCTCAAAACCTTCGCCGAAAGCGCTTCCCCTCAGGACGCCATCACCCTCTTCCGTCGCTTGCGCCACGTGGGCACCCCCCTCCCTGACCATTTCACCTGCTCCTTTGTTCTCAACGCATGTGCCCGTTCCGTGGACGTTGCCACTGGAAGAATCGTTCACGCGTATGTGGAGAAACTTGGGTTTCATGCTAACTTGATTCTGCAGAACATGATCGTCCATCTGTATGCTGCATGTGGGGAGATGAGTGATGCACGGCTTATGTTCGATAAAATGCCGCAACGAGATGTTGTCACGTGGAACATAATGATAAGTCAGTTGATAAAGGCTGGCGACGTCCGTGGCGCTTATGGTTTGTTTTCTTTGATGCCACGAAGGAATGTGAGGTCGTGGACCTCGATGATTTCTGGGTTTGTCCGTTGCGGGAAGTCGGAGGAAGCTTTGGGGTTGTTTTTGGAGATGGAGAGGGAACAAGGTTTGAGGCCGAATGAAGTGACGGTGGTGGCTGTTCTCGCGGCTTGCGCTGATTTGGGTGACTTGGATTTTGGCACAAGGGTTCACCGGTTCGCGAGTGAACACGGGTTTCAAGGGAATGTCCATGTTTGTAACACTCTGATCGACATGTATGTGAAGTGTGGATGCCTCGAAGAGGGTTATAGAGTTTTCAATGCCATGAAAGAACGAACGGTTGTGTCATGGTCTAGCATGATTGCTGGGTTTGCAATGCATGGACACGGAGACAAGGCTTTGGAACTTTATGATGAGATGATTAGGTTGGGTATAAAACCAAATCATGTGACTTTCATTGGGCTCGTGCATGCTTGTAGCCACATGGGGTTGGTTGACAAGGGTCGTGAGTTTTTCACCGTCATGACTAGAGATTATGGAATACTGCCTAGGATTGAGCATTATGGTTGTTTGGTTGATCTGTTAAGTCGTGCAGGGCTCTTGAAAGAGGCTCATGAGGTTGTTGTGAACATGCCTATGTCACCCAATGGGGTCATTTGGGGGGCTCTGCTTGGTGGCTGCAGGCTTCATAAGAACACTGAATTGGCTGAGGAAGCTATGAGACATATCTCTGAATTGGATCCACTTAATGATGGATACTACGTGGTTCTGTCTAATGCTTACGCGGAAGCCAGAAAATGGGAAGAAGTGACAAGAATCAGGAAGTTGATGAAAGACAGAAGGGTGAAGAAAACACCTGGATGCAGTTCAATCACAATAGATGGAGTGGTTCATGAGTTTGTAGCTGGGGATGAGGCACATCCTCAAGCTGAGAAGATATTTGAGGTGTGGGAAAAACTACTGGTGAAGATGAAGGCAAAAGGGTATGTACCAAATACTTCAGTTGTTCTTCTTGATGTGGAAGATAAAGAAAAGGAGAAGTTCCTGTTTCGCCACAGTGAAAAATTGGCGCTTGTCTTCGGGTTGATGAACGCCAAACCTGGGATGCCTATTAGGATAATGAAGAATCTTCGTGTATGTGAGGATTGTCATGCTGCTTTTAAACTACTATCAAACATTGAAAGCCGAGAAATTGTAGTGCGTGATCGGAGTAGGTTTCATTGTTTTAAAAATGGTACATGTACTTGCAAGGATTATTGGTAGCAACCAAAATAAGCACAAAATTTGGGTCCAGTTCCTTATTTTATAGGATTTTATATCTTTACTATCTAGTTCTCAAATTAAAGAATAACAACTGAATATTTTTACCAACTCAGCCCGCTCAGTTTGTCGGAAAGTTAAGTTATAGTCAATTTAGACGTAATTTGGAAGGAGCTTCTTTTTCTTTTTTCTTACTTTCTTCACGTAACCTGACAATCCCTTGTTTCTCCTGCTTGTTGGGCATTGGTGTATGAGCTTTCGTAAAGAAAATAAATGAGTAAAAGATCTCAAAATCGCTGTGATTGGTTGGTACATTGAAATGGTGATGGAAAAATAAATGTAACATCAAATTTGGTGCTTGGTTTGAACAAATTGATAAGAAATAATAAATGTTAAGCTTTATTGCTTACCGGTGCTTGATTTTCAAAAATTTTCCTAGGTAAGAAGCTCCAATTGGTGGTTTGGACCATGGATGAATTGCATACATTTTGGCTTTATTAACTTTCGCGATTCAGATGGTTGATGAAATATACTAATAAATATTTCCTGTACCTGATGACTAAGTGTCCGTTTGGTTACGCATTTGAACCTTTAAAAAGTACTTTTACTCAACTGAAAATGATATTTTTATTAGAATGTTTTAAATTAGACAGACTCTAAGCTACTATACCTCGTAAAACTATCTCTAGAAAAGTTTAAATAAATAAATAATTTTCAAGTTTATCCCTAATAAAATATTTTCATACGGTAACCAAAAAAAAAAATTGTTTTCATGCAAGTATAAAGTCACAGCAAGGGAATATAATAGAGTGACCTTTTCAATCTACACATAAAGATTTTGCAAAAGAGAGAAAAAAAAAAGGGGGGGGGGGGGTTACTTTCTAAAATTGCCCGGACAAAAGATGCTACTTTCTACAAACAGCCGGTTAGTAAACAATGTCAAGAACTGCAACTACAATAATTGTGTGTCCTTTTTTAATTTTTTTTCATATTTTTTGGTCATTTTTTTTTCTTCATAAAGAAAATGACATAACTCAAGTGACCAACGAACCGCGGACCAGATTCCTCTCTTTTTTTTTTTCCCCCTCCATTTACAAGCCAGATTCCAGCATCAAAATATTCATCCCAAGAACTATCTTTAAATGGTTTAGTTCCCACTTTCCACTTTCCGAAAATGCCCAGACCACACAGCACAACGCCACCTCACGTCACGATCACACCACTACCATTTCCTTCGACTCCAATCGGCAGCCGTCAGATCTGGCAACTACGAGCACCCCACACTCCGAACCGTTGACCTCAGTGGGCCCCACCAATCCCAAAATCTAGTACCGTACACCTCGTCACAACCGATAACTTCTTTTAACTCACGACACGCTGACGCCGTCAAAAGCATAATCTGAAAATTTCACTCTCATTATTCTGAGTGCATTCAAGGAAACACCGACCCCTGCTGCCTGCACGCACCCATTACCTTAGCTTACTCGAAAGTTTCTCTCTCATCTCAAGAAAAATTCTCGAACCTTCTCTCACCTCCGAAACCGAATTTCACGTTCGAATTTTTCTTCGAATTTTTTTCTTTCGTGATGGAATTGGAAACGTTGTCGTTCGAGCGATGGTTCAAGCGACGGAATTAGGGTTTCTGCTGTCGGAAGAACACAGGCGCGTGTGGAATCGATGGCGGCGGTGAATCCACAGCCTCTGCAGGCGCGTCCGTTTGAGGAGGAGCACGCGATTCCGGTCGACGCAGACGACGTCGTTGAGTACGAGGATGGCGGCAGTGATGCTATGGAAGAGTTGGAGGAGGCGAATGTGAATTCGGTTAGCGCCGGCACGCGTGCGAATCACGCGGCGGTTGCTATGCCTTCGCGCACGAGTGAGCTCACTCTTTCTTTCGAGGGTGAGGTTTACGTCTTTCCTGCTGTCACACCTCAGAAGGTAAATTTAGCTATACTTGCAATTTTGCACTTTTGGATGAAAACTTCTCATAACTTTTTTTTTTTTTGGGGTGTGTTTTTAATTGTGCTAATTGCTGTTCTTAGCTTCTTGTTTTTATTAACCTAATTCATTGCATTTGGCACTTGACTAGTCAGTTAAGATTATTTACAGTTTGTTAATTGTTATTAATCTATGTTGTAAAGAATCTATGGTTTTTCTCCCCTTTTTTAATTAATAGACTGTATATGGCCAAAATAAATAAATAAATAAATAAATAAGCAGTGCTTTATAAATTTCAAGACTTGTATATGCAATAAAGGAGAACATACAAAAAAAGAAACAGGTATTCAATGCTCTATACTTACTAAACTGTTTATACAAATTATATCGATAACTAGATTTGAAAGTCATTAGCATATTTGCAACATTTTATTTTCCATTACTTGTCATATTTTGATGATGAATGTTCACTGTGAAAATTTTCAAGTTTATATTGAGGAGGAATGCTTGGTGATCAAATTTTACAATCCAGGTGCAAGCCGTTTTGCTTCTTTTGGGAGGACGTGATGTGCATACAGCTGTGCCCGCAGTTGAAGTGCCAGTTGATCAAAGTAACAGGGTAATGCAGATATTGGCTTAACAAGAACAGATGTATAACTTAAACTTGTATTGGATTTTTATGCTTGAGTATTTGCACTTGCTACTGCAATCTCTAGGGCATGGATGATGCGCCAAAGCGGTCAAACCTTTCTCGAAGGATAGCCTCCTTGGTCAGGTTCCGTGAGAAACGCAAGGAAAGATGTTTTGACAAGAAAATTAGGTACACCGTGAGAAAAGAGGTGGCACAGAGGTAACATAAAATTTCATATCGTATCCCTTCATCTCAAAAAGGTGATGACTTATTTCTAGGTGTAAAATTTGTCAACTGGAAATTGTCCTGACTGTTGTGATCACTCTGTTGTCTTAGTCTTTATGTTTTCTTCCATGATTATGGTAGCTCTCTGCATGTCATTTGTACATTTTTGTTACGTTGTGAAATTTTGTATCTTGGTTTCTTAGCCAAAATGTCAGCTCAGCTCTGCACCATTTTGTGCAGCTAGCAATGGCATCTAACTCTTATTCCAGAGAAGACGGTTGTTTACAATTGTTTTATTTTAGAGAAACTAGAATATGGGTCTCTATCCTCCTTAAGGAGAGACTGAAAAGAAATACATCAACTTATCATCAAAACGTGTCAAGAAATGCAAAACAAGGTTAAATCAACATTAGATATCATATTAAGGCTAGTCATTATGCTAATAAGTATGGTTTTGATTGCAACAATAAAATTAAATAAAGTTGGTCTCATGGAAGATTATAGTTGAGATCTTATCAATATTAAATATTTTTAAGAGTTTAAAATTGTCATGCACTGACAATGTAAAATATCTTTACACTGTAAACCAATAAAAAACTGACAAAACATCTACCTTGTGCAGGTTTTTTAATTTGAATTAGAGTTGGTTTTCAAGTGGATTACATGGCAGTTTTTCATTGGCCGACAGTGTAAAGATATTTTACACTATCTGCACATGACAATTAAACTCTATTTTTAATAGCTTGTGATTTGGAAGAAAATTATAATTGAACTTGATTGTCATATGGAGAATTTGTGATGTAAACAAGCTTCATTCCTGGTCTGACTAAATTTGCTTTTCTATTGAATTTTCATATAATGAAATGTTAGATTATTATTCAGTAGAGTCCAATCAGTGAGCTTATTTCTTAACAGATAAAGTAAAGAGGGAGAGACATGATGCATGTGTGTTGATAGTTTCTTTGTGAGGATGCCTTATCCTTTTTTATGCTCATTTATTCTCTTCTAATAAAATTTATTATTCTATAGGAGAAGAGGGGAAGGGGGGGAGATAGATGGTGTATGCGAGTGCTGTTCTGAGCTCCAATACTATTATTGGCTCCTTTTAGGATTTTGTTTGATTTCAAATTATTATTGAAGTTTGATGTGTTCTTTGATATATATATATATATATATATATTGGGTTCTTTATTTTTGCTCTCTTTTATTTCTTGCTAGGATGCATCGGAAAAATGGGCAGTTTGCATCCTTGAAGGAAAGCCCAGGTTCATCTAACTGGGATTCTGCACAGGGTTCTAATCAAGATGGCACTCCTCATACTGAAACAGTGTGAGTTTCAAGCTTGGTTTTTCTAGCCTATATTATTTTAGTCAAATGTGGTGGTTCTTTTGTGTGTTATTTTTAAATTTTTAATTGCCTTTCTTAAACATTTTCTTTGCTTTTCATGTCTTCCAGACGTAGATGTCAACATTGTGGTGTGAGTGAAAATAATACACCTGCAATGCGTCGTGGGCCAGCTGGACCAAGGACTTTATGCAATGCATGCGGCCTTATGTGGGCTAACAAGGTTAGTCATTATGCTGATAAGTATGTTTTGATGAAATGCTAGGTGTGAAATTGAAATTCAGATGATCAAAATCTAATGTAGAATCCTTTTCTTCTTTTATATAATCTTCTCCTGAAGATAAGCTGCAATTGTTTTGGATTTCTTAGCTTATGGCACTGTTGTTTCTAGTTCTAACCATTGTCATTTATTATCTTTGATGGTGTCATTCGTTGTTCACAATTGGGACTATGGTCCTAATGGTATAGGAACTGGTTGGGGCTTCATGGTAAATGCCATTGTGCCTTAGCATTGGCATGTTAGGTGTTCTATTCTGACCATATGATATGCCTGTCAAAATATTTGTGTTTCTTTTTTCACTTTGCATTCCCGTTGACCATCCTTGTATGCTGCTTTCTCAATTTCTGTAACTGTCTGCACTTTGCAAACATCTTCATTTCCCGAGTCTGCTTCTTGACTCTGACAGGGTACACTCAGAGATCTCAGTAAGGGAGGAAGAAATCTTTCTGTTGAGCAAAGTGATCCGGTACGTAAGATAGTATGCTTAATGCCTTTCCTGATTGATTCCCTGATTGGAAGCCAATTGTAAATGTTTTTTTTTTTTTTTTTTTTTTTTTGGGGGGGGGGGGGTGCTGTCATTTTCTGCATGTATTTTTAATGATCAGCTTCTAGTTAAATTATTTCAGTGTTGGATCTGTAATAAATTCTTTGGGTGTGCAACAAATTAGTCTAGTATTTTTAGATAAGGAAAAAGAGTAATCTTTCTTTCAGTTATGTGAAAATAAAATCTATTAGAGATAAAAGGAAGTGCAAGTAGGAAGAGAATAAGTCAATATCTTAATCATAAGTTGTTGATGTGCTCATTACGATTCAGTCACTCCCCTTTATTAACAAAATTTAAGATTAAGATTACAGGTCCAAATTCCGTTTGGATTAGGTATCTTTGCTAAAGTTTCTAGTTATAGAATTTTGACATGCATTTATATGACAAATTATGATTTAGATAATGTATCTGTAGCTAAATTAAGTGGTTTTTTTGTCAACATTTGCAATTAAACATCTGTTACAATCGCACAAATAAACAATGCTTTTTTAACAAAAAGGAATGGTACAAAATATACAAATTCACCAGTGTCAGCTTTAGATAGTTGCAAACTAATGGAGATGGTGTACATTGACATGAAACTAAAATTTCATGTGGTTCATTGCAAAAGATTTATTATGAAAGATTGCAGTTTAATATAAGATGGGTTGGGTTAGAATGATTTCTAACCTGAACCCAAACCTGAATCTGAAACTAAACCAATTTGTTTTCAAAACAATTCTGAATCGAAATTAAAACGAACCAATGCAATAGTTTGATTTGGGTTGCTGAGGATGCTTGGGTCGGTTTGGGTTTTGAAAAATATTGGCTTTGAGCAGTCTTACTTGGAAATCTTTGTGACACACATCGTTAGACCTTTTAATTACATTGTAGTCCTAAAAACGCTAAGGAATTTACCTACCAACCTGATTCCAATTTGCAGGGGACTCCTGTTGATGTCAAGCCTACTGTTCTGGAAGGGGAATTGCCTGGCATCCATGATGAGCAAGTAAAACTCCTTTACATAATGGAAATTCATTCTTGGCAGTGCAAATGTTGTTCAATTATCATAAAAACATTTTGTTGGTGTATACAGGGAATTTCTGAAGATCCTTCCAAGGCCATTGCTGCTGAAGGTTCTAGTAACCATGCTGTAAACCCTAGTGATGAGGTAGTTTTGAATTATTTTTTTTTTCTCTCTCTGTATTCTTTAACATCCAATCGAAGTATTCAGAGATGTCTTCTCCGGTAATGACAAAATGAGAGCTTGTAATAAATTGTTGTGATACTCGTATAATGGATATTGGGGTAATTTTTTCTTCCTCAGGAACTGCCTGAATCTGCGGAACACTTCACAAATACTCTGCCAATGGGAATTGATCATTCTTCGGCAAATGATGATGAGCAGGTAAAATCCTGTTGGAGTAGTCTTTTTTATAGAGTAATGTTACTCGTACAACTCTTGTATTAACAACAACAGAAAAGGTGTCGCCATCTGAGTTCAAGTAGCCCCACTTGAACTTTTCCGATGAAAGTTAAAATGAAGCCACCTGTACATTTGTAAATGCAAGAGTTGTGTAGGTAACATAATTGTTTATAAGATGCATTTCAGTTGTTAGTTCTTAAATGAAGCTCATTCGATCTACAGGAGCCACTGGTTGAGCTTTCTAATCCTTCAGATACAGATATTGACATTCCCGGAAACTTTGAATAGAGGTACTAAGCGTTACATTCAATGGTGGGTTTTTATAATACTGATCCCTGTGTAGTTATTCTTTGTGTACCAATGAGATGCAGATCTAGATGCAGTGATACATGCCTCAAGGCAATGAGGAAGGTGTATGACTGAATGTAACACTATTGTGATTACTGATTAGCATAAGTAAGCTCTGCTATTCTGGACGTCTAACATTAAGTAGTCTGAGATGTTGTGCTGGTGCAAGTGCCAAAATATTGTTGTGTATAAGTTGTCATGTCAGATAATCTTCCTTGAGTGTTTACATCATGAAATATTCATTAGTTAGGGCTTGTGATAATAAAATGCTGTCTGGCTGTCCCCGATTATAATAATTTCATTGTGATCAAAGCATTGCTGCCCGGATTTTAGAGATGAAATATCGGTGATATGATGTGCACTCAAGGATGGACTGCTAATTTGAATACCTATTTAGCTGTGTGCTAATTCCGACATTTGATGAAGGGTAGGTTCGTGCTGCCTGGCTCTTGGTGTGCAACACTGGGATACTATATAAAAATGGACTTGTTCCAAACTTGTGTACAAATTGTACATATACATATAAACAATGATTAGTTTTTGTTCTCGTGTTCTCTTTGTTCTTCCATATCTTGTTTACATTTATCTGACAAACATCCTTAGGTAGACAGATGTATGGGTTTAGATTAACCAAAATCTTTATTAAGCAAAAATTGGTTATGAAATTAATTAGAGTTTAATTGATATGCACTGATTGTCAATCAATAAAAATAGGAAAAAATGAGAAATCATGATTGGTATTTCATTATAATGAATAGTTATTTGTATGAGTTGGTACTTTCTACTATTACATTGTCAATGTATTTAAATTAAATTCAATTAATTATAGCATCTTTTTATGGGAAGAAATTATTTATGGCATTAAAAATAGTATTTAATTTATATATATTGTTAAAAAATTTTATATAGACATCTAATTATGTATCGTTATATCAGTAAAAATATTTGATTCAATTACCCACTATTTTAAAGATAATAGAAATATATGATTGGATGATAGTATAAAATTTTTATATTATTAGTGTATTAAAATTAATTATTATAAAATAATTTTTTCATGACTCAAACTTAGAATTTGTACTAAACAATTAATATATTAAGAAGAGTATTGCAAGGGCCATCAAATGATAGAGGCAATGGCAATCATCTCTAGTTTCTTATTGATACTATTATGTTATATGAAGGGAGATAAATACAAATATGTTAAATAGGTAGTCTTATTGAAATTTCTAGTATTCAATTTGGTATTTATGTTTATTTCTCTTTTCTTTCTTTCTTTTTTTTTTGGTGAGTTGTATTTCTCTTTTTACATTACATGATTATTTAAATAACAAAAAAATTGAAAGAATATATTTCTCTATTATTATAACTTAAACTCATAAAAAACCTCAACTTAAAAATTATAAAAAAAAAGTCAAAAGACTAAGGATTTATTCAACTTCTAAAGTGCATTTTTTTCGAAAAGTTTAAATATATTTTTAGTTTTTATTAATATAGATTGTTTTAATTTTGGTTTCTTTAAAATTTTGTTTTGGTTTTATTCTCTTTTTTTTATTGTTAGATTCTTCATTTTTGTTGTTTATACTTAGTGTTAAATATGATGTTTATAACTACTAAAAGAAGATTTTTAGAAATTTAATATTTGTAAGAATTAAATACACATTCTAAAATATTTATAAGAACAAAAAATTAGAACGATCAAAACTACCAAAAAAAAAAAAGAGGGACCAAAATTAGAGTAAAAATTTTAGAAAGATTAAAGTTAAAATAATCTATATTTATAGGGAATGCAAATATATTTAAGTCTTCTTAAAATTAAATATTGTCTTTTATAGTATTATTAGCAATTTAAATAAAATACTTTTTAGTACTTGACTAAATTTTATGAATTCGGGTCTGACCAACCGAATGAGTAATGACCATGCATAAATGAGTGAGAAATTTGTTTTGCTACATGCATTGTAGTGTACTCCTCTTTATAAAATGGTGAATTATATTGACCTTTTTTTATATTTAATATAATTATATTTGGCACTCTTCTATTTTATTTTGCTCAATATATTATCTATAACTAGAGAGATACCAAGTGTAAATATTGAATCTCAGGAGAATTTAGTATCATTCGCCCTTATAAAAATTATGTGTTGTTTCACTAATTTTATTGAGATTATTTTTTAGTATAGACATTATAGTGCCTGTTGAGTTGCTTATTAAAATTAAATAATTTTATTTGAAATGATTTAGGAGCTGTTTGGTAAATAAAAAAATTAATATAATATAATATAAAATAAAATTAATTATATTAACTTATGTAAAAGTAAACTATTTTATTAGAACTAAATACTAGTATTTTGTCTGAAATAATGCAATAAGATAAAGAAAGGAAAAAAGATAATTAGTTTAAAACCAACTCAAAATTGGTTTTTTAAGAATTAGTTTTAACGTATATTTGATTTATATAAAAATTAGTTTTAAAATTTTATTAGTTACTAAATAATATTGATCTAAAACCTTATCCTATTCTATTTGGATATTTATTTTTTAAAAGTTGTCAACTAGACTATTAGTATTAGGGATTGATTTTAATGTATCAATATAAAAATATTTTATAATTATTTGATCATATATTTACATACCCATACTCATTGAATAGTGTAAAATTTTGGATTTTAATTTTGATATATTAATAGTATAAAAAAATTTCTATTTATATGACTATTTAAATAATAAGTATAAGATTATTATTTTAAAAAGTTAGGGAAAGGGGGAATGACAGTTGAATATAACATATCTCAAATTTAATAAGACATATAAGAGATAATTATTGGGTTATAAACTCAACTACAATAAATATAAAATTTAACCATACTTATTAATATGATAATATATAATTAAATAATTATATAAAATTTGTTGAAATATATAAATTAAATCCAAAATTTTGTTCCAAGTAGTCCATCAAAATTAGCTGTCAATATTATTAAAAAAAAATTAAGAACTTAGCCCCATTTGAAAAAAGAATTTATTTTAAATATATTAATAGTGTAAAATAATTTTATATTATTAGTCAATAAAAATAATAAAAAATATCAATTTATATAAATAATTATTTATTATAATGAGAGATTTATCATGATTTTTTACTTTCTCCTATTTCTATTAATTGATAATATAAAATTATTTTACACTTTCGATGCATACCAATTAAACTCTTAAAAAAATTTGATTGGCTCCGCCGCCAACAAACATTTAATTTCAAAATAAATAGTAGAAACAACAACATAAATAAAAACCCCACTTTCCGCGCAAAATAAAAAACAGCAGCCGCAGACAACATGACGAGAAATGTCGGCTCTATATTTTCGCACCCTCGTGTGCTCCACTCGTTCTAGCGCACAAACCAACCACCTTTCATAGCCATTCCTTCCCATTCCGATCTACTCATTCATCTCAACTCACCCCCTCAAACCCAACGCATCTCTCAATCTCCCAAACGAATTTCCCCCTCTCTTCCGTTTTCTCTTCTCTATCTAGATCATCACCCCGAACACTCAAATCCAATTTCTAGGTTTAGAAACTCACACGAATGTCTAATTTCGACGACGAGGCATTGATTTCACCAAAGACAAAGAGATCAAGAAGGCACAGCGAAATCGAATCCAAAGAGAACAACAAAGAAGACAGGCTCAGCGACTTACCCGATTGCGTCCTCCTCCACGTGCTCTCATTCGTGCACGCCAAACACGCCGTTCAAACGTGCGTCCTCTCCCGAAGATTCAAAAGCCTCTGGAAGCTTCTCCCAACGCTAATACTCCATTCCTCGGACTTCTGGACCTTCAAGAGCTTCACCAGATTCGTTTCCAGGCTCCTCTCCCTCCGCGACAACACCACCGCGATTCACAACCTCGATTTCGAGCGCCACGGTTGCATCGAGCCTTATCTCCTCAAAAGAATCGTTAAATACGCGATCTCGCACAACGTGCAGAAATTAGGGATTTCTGTGAAGTGTGACATCGATCAAATTCCGCAATGTATATTCTCCTGCAAGACCTTAACGTCTCTTAAGCTCTCCGTTTGCCCTAGGGGTTACATCTACGGAAGCACGTTGTTTCCGAAATCGCTGAATTTAACGGCGTTAACGAGCTTGCATCTTCAGCATTTCACGTTTTGTGCGAGTGGTAACGACCAGGCGGAACCGTTTTCGGCGTGTAACAGGTTGAGCGATTTGGTTATTGATCATTGCACCGTTAGGGATGCGAAGGTGCTTTGCGTTTCGAGCAACACGCTCGTGAATTTCACTATGCGTTCCGATCACGCTAAGGATTTTTACAAGATTGTGCTTTCTACGCCGAATCTGCGGAGTTTCGCTTTTGCCGGCATTCCTTATCAGCAAATCTGTGGAAGCAATGTTTCTTCTCTTGAAAATGTGAATATTGATGCGGAAATCTGGTCGACTTCGTTGGAGTCTCCTTTGATTTTGTTCAGCTGGCTGCTAGAGCTTGCTAATGTGAAATCATTGACGGTCTCTGCAAGTACTCTTCAGGTAGCTTAATTTATAGTTGCAGTTGTGGTTGTTGTGATTGTGCTGCAGCCTGAAATTTTTTGTGTGATTATGCGGCCACATCGCGGTTACATTGTGGCCATTTTTTTAATTGGGAGTCCCACCGCAATTGCAGTGCGACGCGGTTGTGGTGGTGGCAGCGATTGCAATATTGTGGTTGCATGTTGTAATCGCATCATGCGGTATGGCACTATGATTTAGGGATTTTTACTTTGTTCTTGAGTTTTTTTTTTTTTTTAAAATGTCGAAACTCGGAACTGAGCTTGCATTAGATTGTATCTAATTCACTGTCATCGTTGGTTGTTTAGGTTCTTTTCTTGATTCCTAGGTTACTGAAGCTTAAACTACCTTGCTTGGGTAACTTGAAGTCTTTGAAAGTAAAATTGAAACCACTATCACCTATATTTGCCATGACACTGAAAGCTGGCAAGTCACGGAAAGAAGTAACGAAGCAATCTTCGCCTATACCTGATGGAATAGTGGACTTCTTGCTTCAAAACTCGCCGTCAGCGGAAGTTTCCATCGTAAATTGCCGAAGGTGAATTGTGTCTTCAATTCCTTAAGCAGAGATTCTAGTAATTGGTTTGGTTTTTGCTTCTTTCTGTGTTCCTGTCTCCCTTTGTCTCTCTGGTTACGACAAAGTATCAATGGGTGAATTACAAACCCCTTTGGTAGAGGAACAGACTCAATTTAAGGACCCATCACTATGAAAAATGAATCTTCCTGAAATGTACCATGTAACTGTTCACTCTCAGATAACCTTCTTTTTATACTAACATGACTGTATCCAATCTCAACTTAAGCAGATACTCTATAGCAATGCCGTGGGGGAATGCCATTGCCTCTATAAATTGATTAGTCAAAAATAGAGTTCCTGGTGGTAGAGAAGTATCTTTATTTTGAGGTTAATGAAGATTGATGAGTAGAAAGAACGAAATAAAGAAAGAAATAATTCTTAGATGTTGAAGAAATGTAGAAACTAAAATCTTTGTTTATAATGGAATTGGCAAATGATGAAAAATATGTATATTAGATTGGGTGCATCTTGAATAACAGCAAATACTGAGTGACAGTCATTTTGCTGTTTAGTACTCTTTCTAGTTGATTCTTGTTTGCATAGTCCATTACTTATCCTTGAAAAGCAGAACTGTTGACATAAAATTGGGAGGAAAATAGACTGCCAGTCTGCAAAGAAGCCAAAGTTTGAACTGACATTTGTGCACATATTGGGAATTGCAGTTGTTGTATGTTGCTTGCAAATTATTCAACCAAAGTCTAAAGACCAAAATTTAGGCACTCTGATGTTCAGTTTAGTTACTTGATTTTCCTTAGGTTCAGTCACATGGTAGTTTGGAAATATCCTGAGAGCCCGTTTGGACAACATTTGGCTATATTGAGGGAGATGCTTAGCCATCCAAACATGCAGAGTACTCAGTAATTTTTTTTTTCTTTTAATATCAGAGATAGCATGAACTTTTGTGCAAATATCAAGACCAAGTTGCATATAGTTAATTATTGGGTTGTTGGTTATAAAGGAGAAGAGATTATCTTATGATCTCTGGCTAATTGAGTGTAGATATTTTTCCATCAAACTTTTAGCTGCTCCGCATAGTTGTCATCATGCAACCCATTCCAAAGGATTTACACATTGAAATTTCACATGAAAACCTGATCATGTGCACATGAGAACAAATTATTTTCATTGAAAAGTGGTTCATTTTCAGATACACCTTTTGTTTCCTTGATCTTTTACATTCAATTATAGTTTATATTTGGTTTATTTTAACTCCTGTTAAAGTTCTTGGATTGTTTGATTTTGTTGTGGCAGTTGATGGTGTTACTATCTGGGCCTTCTGAATGGCGCATGTGAATCCAATGGAAATATATGGTCGACACGCACCAATCCAATGATGATTCTGGCGAAGCGTGCTAGAGGGCGGTATCGCTTTACAATGCCTTCTTTGTCAACCTTCGTTTTGGATTCTAGGACAATAATAACCTGAGATTTCAGATAAGGGGCAAAAGAATTCAGTTTCGCTAACTCTAACCAAACATGATTTGACAAAGCATCGGGTCACTTACATGACCACGTCACTCTTGAGGATACAGTCTCCATTTTTTTAAGCTAAAATTTAATATATAGATCGAGCAAACTTCTGGGAGTTTCCCTCAAATGCTAAATTGTAGTGTACAAATCTTTTACCTGCCATTTGTATATGCGTGCATGTCTGGGTATGCACGGGCGTGTTTTGTTTTTGGAAGCCTTAATGAAGCAGGAGTTTTGTTGCTTCTAGACGTGTGTTAATGAATATCGTAGCTATTATTTTGTTTTCGGATCCTAGTAGTCCATGTTACCAAGTGGTCTCGAGAATTTAAGAGGGGGTGAATTAAGTTCTAAAGTTTTTCATAACTTTTTTTCAAAATCCCTTTCTTTTTTATCTTATTGAGAATAAATGATTGAAAATTTGACTATTAACAACACATACTAATTCTAATTTGCTTCCATAATGTATGAAATAAATTTAACTTGCAATAAAGTAAAAAGATAAGGGAAGAAAGAATGTAAACTCAAATTTATCCTAGTTTGGTCAGCTTGTGTGGCCTACATCCAATTCCCAAGTAAATATTCAGGATTTTCCACTATTCTCCAATCCTTCAAGGTGTTTGGAAACCTTTACAATACTATTGAGAATCCTCACTTTAGTGTTTAAGTCACTCTTAGAATAAAAGGGATATTTCACCCTTTTAATCCTCTTGAGGGATGTTTCACCCTCTTACAAGTTTTCAGAATAAAAGAAAACAGAAAATTCGCTCTTTGTCTAAAATAGTTGTTACAAATTGAAGCACTAGAAAGTTTTCAAAAGATAAAATTTTTTTGCCACAAAATTTGATAGATGATACAAAAAATAAAAATGATGATTAAGAGCAATTGATACTTGATTTTTCTTGTTTGAAAAATTGTCATTTAATAGGTATAGACCATAAAATTGTGCTTGCCGTTGTACACTCTTATCCCAATAGACATGACTTTTCAAAAATTAGCTGTTTATTGTATTTAACTGTAATGTAATCGATTACATCATGTAAAAGCATAATTCTGGGAATAAGCAAGAACAGTGTAATCGATTACATCACTTGGTAATCGATTACCAGAAAGACAAACTTTAAATTTTAGTTTAGAAACCCATAAGCAACTGTAATCGATTATCAGAGTGACAGTTTGCAGATTTACTACGAGAATTACTTGTAATCGATTACATAAACAATTGTAATCGATTACATATATTGAAAATGCTTGTTATCATTTACCTCAATTCCTTCAATAAACACTATTTTAGGAAAGTTAATAAGATTCAAGATAAAATATGTTGAAAATGAAGTTTAATAATAATTTGAATCTTAATCAAGATAGTGGCTAATTAGTTTACCAAAGAAAACTTTTTAACAAAAAGACTTAAGTCCTAAAAATCTAACCATGTAATTTGTGGACTTGTCCTTTTTCAAATAGGTTTGCATTAGTTGTGTTGCAATAATTTGTTTTCTCTTAACATCATCAAAACCTGCAATATAAACAATCATATTCTCCCCCTTTTTGATGATGACAACCATCTTAGGTAAAGAGCAAAACAATATATCATAAGAAAAAGAATAAGCACCGTGAAGATAATAGTTATATAAATGACACGTGGATGGTCTATGATGCAGTTAATCTCATATGGTCCACCAAAGACACTCCCTTGAAGACTCCATCAAGTACTCGAGTTCCGACCTTCGATTTTCTAGTTCAAAGTTGGGTCTTGCACTAATAAATATCGATGTATGGACTCAGGTTCCGAGTTGGGTGTCATATTAACAAAAACATATAAAGGGGTTTATGATGTATCATATTTTATCAGTTACATGGTATACCTACTACACCTGTCATCCACTTATTTGATAGAATAATATCTTCACGATGCTGATTTTTTTAAATCAGCACCAGAGCAACCGCCAACTTTTTATACTCCCCCTAAATTTATGCCTATGTCCTCACCAAGATATCTCTCCCCCTTTGACATTAGCAAAAAAAAGGTAAACACAATACCGTGGCATTGCCACTATACAGCCAGCACAAACCCAAAAGAAAGACAGATCATCAAAACCAGATAGAAATCAAAAGGATAAGAGAGAAATGGAAAGGAAAAGGGGAATGCAGAATATATATATATATATATTGGATGGAGCAGAGTGCAATAAAAACAATGTAAAACCCAGTTCCAATGTGTAAAATAAACTAACCAACAATTAGTGATCAAGGCAAGAAAAAAAATAGGAAATAAAAATAAAAATAAAAGATTAGTCAAAACATAAATGTGAAAGAAACTAAAGAGAGTCCGAGCACATGCTAAACTCCATCATCAGCAACAGCATTCACATCATCCACATCAGTGGGATCATCACAGTCGTCCGGATTTAAGTAAGGCATTGGGTGAACTGGAGGTGAAGCAGGATGGATGTAAGCTAGGAGACCAAGGTGGCTTCTAAGAGAGCCCATGTTACCCTCTAAGTGGCTCACACGACGTCCAAGAGCATCAACTTGCTACCCAAGAGTATCAAACTGCCTGAAAAACTGTTGGACAAAACATCAAGGCGCTGCCCAACAAATACTCTAAGATCTTGCATCCCTTGGAGAAGTTTAGTAACATAGGCAAGAGGAGGAATGGAGCCTGAGGATCGAGGAGGGGAAGGGCTCTGTTCTTGGTGCTCTTGCTGCCAATGAACCTTGGTAAGAATGCATTGACCCTGTAGTGTCTTGTGGAAACCCATTCTTGCCAAGGTGGTAGCTCCAGTAGCCTGAGTGCACTTAGATGGCTCCACGGTTTCACCATCAAGGGGCACCTTGAAGTGCTCAAGAAGCAGGTGATAAGGGAGGCATAAGGAAGAGCCTCACCCTTTTTCTTGGCCAAAGACATATAGAAGCGTACAAAATTACTCCAATCAATACCACGATCAGTCAAGAATGCCCACATGACCACTATATCTCCTTCAGTTAATTGGGCAAGGTTATAAGGCCTAGGACACAAAGTGCGAATATAGATATAATGCAATAGACGATTATCCAAATTTAGAGCCCCAGCAAGTAAACGACCAAAAAGATTTAACACTCTCATTGCAAATCATTTTCTTAGCATCCTCAGTACTATAATCAAGTTTCCAAATATCAGGCACAAATCCAAGACAAAGGTCACCCTCAGAAGTTAATCCAGTCAAATGAAAAAACAGACCAGCATCAATAGATATTTGAATTTTCTTAACTTCAAATACTATGCATTGATCTCAAATTTCTAAATTTGAGTAAAACATTCTAACTAAATCAGGATAAATCTGCTTCCTTAAGCTCATAAACTTGACCAATCCTAATTATTTGAATGTAGCATAACAGTCAAAATTTTCTTCTTCAAAGAAACTCAAATCTAAAAACTTAGGCTCAATAAGGTATCTAAGTTTGTAGTTATCAAAGTACCTTTATTCCCAGTCCCAATCGGAGAAGTAATAAAGAAGTCTCAAAAGTGCATTGAAAGTTGGTTGGGCGACGAAGTCAACGGCGGTGGTGGGCTTAGGGCACTTCCTCCAGGTTTGACTTGAGTCAGTCATGGAGGAGAATATTGAGGAGATTTAATCGGTGGGTTTTGTAGATGAGAGAAAAAGAAGAATTTTGGGAGTGGAATGAAGGAATTTGGTTGAGAGATAGAGACGAAATTTAAGAGAGAAGTTTAGAAAGAGGGGGTCGTATAGAGAGAGAGAGAGAGAGAGAGAGAATGAGGCTATTAACCCGGTCTGTAATCGATTACTTTATCTTGTAATCGATTACATAAGTCCAGAAACTCGTAATTGATTACTAAGGCTAACTTCCCCTTTTCAAAATGTAACGCTCCTGGTAATCGATTACATTTCCAAAGTTAATCTATTACAGTTGCCAACTTTTCGCTCGTTGCAATGCCTCTGGTAATCGATTACATTGCCAATGTAGTAGATTACATTGTCTCTAGCATAACCATTCATTTCAAGCCTTGGTCTTGTGTCTTTAACTTGTTGGGGACTTAGCAAGTGACGGAGTACCTGCAAAACAAATTTAGGGGAAACTTTGATGCTCAAGTCAGTAATTTATACAAGAAACAAATGAATTATAAATATTTTATAAATTAAATCTACACATAATTTATATATGTGAGAAGTCAAGTATGTCAAGTTCTCTTCTAATGTTAAAGAAAATCTCTTTTGGCAAAGGTTTAGTAAATATATCTGCTAACTGTTTATGTGTTTACACAAATTCTAAAGCACAATCACCTTTTGGTACATGGTCTCTTAAAAAATGATGTCTAATTTCAATATGTTTAGTTCTAGAGTGCAAAATAGGATTTTTGGAAAGGTTTATTGCACTTGTATTATCACATCTGATAGAAATATTATTGAGATGTATGCCATAATCCAGAAGTTGTTTCATCCAAAATATTTGTGCACAACAACTCCTAGCTGCTATATACTCAACCTTTGCAGTAGATAAAGCCACATTATTCTGCTTCTTACTATGCCAAGAAACTAAAGTACTACCAATTAATTGACATGTTCTACTAGTGCTTTTTCTATCCATTTTGTAACCGACAAAGTCTGAATCAGAATAACCAATTAAACTGCATGAGGTTCCCTTAGGATACCATAATCCTATATTAATTGTGCCTAGTAAATATATCATTATCCTTTTTACAGCACTAAGATGTGATTCTTTAGAATTAACTTGATATCTAGCACACATACATATACTGAACATTATATCTGGCCTACTTGCATTGACATAAAGGAGTGAACCAATCATACCTCTATACTTTGTTACTTCTACAGGCTTACCTTCATCATCTTTATCCAAATAGTATGAAGTGCTCATAGGTGTAGCTATTTCCTTTGCATTTTCCATCCCAAACCTTTTGAGTAACTCCTTGTAATATTTTGATTAATTGATAAATATTTCATCTTTTGTTTACTTAATTTGAAGTACAAGGAAGAAATTAAATTCTCCCATCATGGACATCTCAAATTCACTTTGCATTATATTAGAAAATTTTTGACACAAAGAATCATTAGTGGCACCAAAGATAATATCATCTACATATATTTGTACTAAGAGAAAATCATGCTCCTTAACTTTAATGAATAGTGTAGTATCAACTTTTTCTCTTAAAAAACCTTCTTCTAAGAGATATTTACTCAACCTATCATATCAGACTCTAGGAGCTTGTTTTAGCTCATAAAGAGCCTTTTTCAATTTAAAAATATGGTTAGGTAAATCAAAACTTTCAAAATCGGGAAGTTGATCAACATACACTTCTTTTTGTATATAACCATTTAGAAATGCACTTTTTACATCCATTTGATAAAGTTTAAAATCCATGATAGATGCAAATGCAAGTAACATTCTAATGGCTTTTAATTTAGTTATGGGAGCATATTTATTTTTCATAATCTATTCTTTCTTCTTGATTATATTCTTTAGCTACTAATCTAGCCTTATTTCTTATTATGACACCATTTTCATTAAGTTTGCTCCTAAAAACCCATTTGGTGCCTATGATAGGATGATCATTAGGCTTAGGCACAAGTTCCCAAACTTGATTTCTTTCAAATTGGTTTAATTCTTCTTGCATGGCTAAGATCCAATGTTCATCAATAATAGCTTCATCTATGTTTCTAGGTTCAACTTGAGATACAAATGCCATATGATTAAATGCATTTTTGAGAGAGTTTCGAGTTGTTACCCCTTTTGAGATATTGCCTATAACATTGTCAAGTGAGTGATGCCTTGAAATTCTCCATTCTTTTGGAAGATCATTTTCCCTTGTTTGCTCTTGTTGTGGCATTTCTTTCTTACTTTCTTCCTCTTTCTTTTGCTCCTTTCTTTGTCATTAAGGTGAGTATTTTTCAAGGCTTCTACAATATCATCAATAATATCTTTTGTTGGACTAAGAAGGTTAGTCTCATAAAAAACAATATGTATAGACTCTTCTACAGTCATAGTTCTCTTATTGTAGACTCTATATGTTTTACTATACAATGAGTAGCCAAGAAATATTTCTTCATCAGATTTAGTATCAAATTTAACTAGGTTATCCTTTCCATTATTCAAAACAAAGTATTTACACCCAAAGATATGAAAGTGGGAAATGTTTGGCCTCCTTCCTTTGTATAATTCATAGGGAGTTTTCCTTAAAATTGGTCTTATTAGAGCTCTATTCATTATATAACAAGTAATACAAACCGTATCTGCCCAAAAATACTTAGGAATATTTAACTCATTTAGCATGGTTATTTCCATTTCTTCTAAAGAACGATTTTTCCTTTTGGCTACTCTATTTTACTGTGGAGTTCTTGAGGCAGAAAAATTATACTTAATGCCATTTTCATCACAAAAAATTTCAAAAGACTCATTTTCAGACTCCCCACCATGATCAATTCTAATGGATGTAATGTTAAGATTTTTCTCAATCTGGATAACCTTAACAAGTTTTCTAAAAGCTCGAAATACCTCACTTTTATGAGTTAGAAATAATGTCCATGTAAACCTAGAATAATCATCCACAATTACTAAAGTATAGTAATTCTCTCCAAAATTTATAGTTCTAGAAGGACCAATATGTAATAGTTGTAAGGGTCTAGAGGTTGAAACAATGTTCTTTGATTTAAAAGATATCCTTATTTGTTTACCCTTTGGACAAACATCACAAAGTTTGTCTTTTTCAAACCTAAGTTTTGGTAGTCCAAATACTAACTCTTTCTTAATTAGCTTGTTTAAGTGATCCATGTGAATGTGTGTAATTCTTCTATACTATAACCATGAATCATCTTCCTTACTCATAAGACATTGAATATTGTTTGAAGGAATATCATCTAGGTTAATCATGTAAATGTTGTCTACCCTGTGCCCAACAAACTCAACTCTTTTATTACTCATGCTTTCTATAACACAACAATTTGAATTGAAAATGACTCTATTTCCTTTATCACATAATTGGCTAATACTAAATAAATTATGCTTAAGGCCATCAACAAATAACACATTTTCTATGGAGGTAGAAGGAGTTTTACCAATTTTACCAATTTCGAGTATTTTTCCTTTGTTGTTGTCTTCATAGGTCACATGTCCATACTTCTTAAGAGTTATTTGTGAGAATTTTGATACATCTCCTGTCATGTGCTTGAAGTATCCACTATCGAGGTACCAATTTGAGCTTTTGATCTTTAGGCATATCTACATCACATGTTAAAATCTTTGATTTAGGTACCCAAATTTTCTTGGGTCCATGATTATTAGACTTGGGCAACATCCCCTTTGGAACCCATATCATCTTTCCATTTACATATCCATTCTTTCTAATATAACAAGTTGACACACTATGCCCTTTCTTACCACAATAAAAATAAGTTATAAAAGGAGAGCTAGAGATAGATGATAAAGAAAAGAAATTTTTATAATATTTTTATTGTCCCTTAGGATTATATCCTAATCCACCTTTATCAAACATGCATCTTTATTTTCCCAATAATATATCTAGATTATTTTTATCAAATATAAACTTAGCAAGCACATTTTTCAGATCAATGATTTTTTTCTCAAAATTTATACAAGATGAGCATGAAATTGATGTAGTTATATTCTCAAATGACGAACATTTAGAGCAAGTGAAATTTGCATCTATTAATCCAAAAGTTTCATTTTCAATTTTTAAATCCTCTAATTGTTTGTTTAGCCTAAAAATTTCCATTGATGAAATAATTTTTTTAAAGGAAATAACAAGTTTATTAAGTCTTAGAGATTCTTTATGCAAATCATTAAAAGTATTTTGTAACTCATTAAATGAAAGAGAGAGATCAGTATTAGAAGCTGTTACCTCTTCATCACTTTCGCCATTAATTACCATGAGACTAAGGTTTGTAACTTTATTATCAAAGTCACTGGATGATTCAGTGTCATTCTCCTCTCATGTTATATATGCTTTCTTGCCTTTCTTTTGTTTGTTTGGTTTCTTCCCAAGTTTCTCTAATTTCTTCAAATAGATTGGACATTCCATCTTTATATAGCCAAATTGACCACATTCATAACATTTTGGAATGGATGAAGCGTCTTCTCCTTTGTTGAAATTCTTCTTTGGTGCAAAGGGAAATTTTCTTTGACTTCCTTTCTTCCTAAGGGATTTACCAAATTTCTTCACAAGGAGACTCGGATTTTCATCATTTACTTCTACTCCTTCCAAACTGCCTTTTTCATCTTCATCACTTCCTTCTTACATAGAGGATGTAGCCTTCAGAACTATTCCTTTCTTCTTTTTGTCACTCTCCTCATGTTGATTAAGCCTGTTGAATTCCAACTCATACTCTTAAAGTTTCCCAAAAAGAGTAGTAAGAGACATTGTAGCCAAGTTCCTTGATTCTGCTATTGCTATCACCTTTGGTTGCCATTACCTGTTTAGACATTTTAAAATTTTGTTAATTAAATCTTCATTTAGGAATGTCTTTCCCAATGAAGCAAGATGATTAATAATGTGTGTAAATCCTTTTTGTATGTCTTGGATACTCTCATTTTGATTCATTCTAAACAATTCATATTTGTGTGTGATAGTGTCAATTCTAGTCCTTTTAACTTCACTAGTACCTTTATGAGTAACTTGTAAGGCATCCTACATTTCTTGGGCTATTTTGCAGTTTGACACATGAAAAAATTCATCATATCCTAAAGCAGAGTTGATAATATTTTTTGCTTTCAAATTATATCGCACCTTCTATTTATCTTCATCAGTCCATTCATTCCTAGGCTTTTCAATGATTTTTCCATCAACTTGTTGTGTTGGAACAAAAGGACCTTTTTCTACAGCATCCCAAACATTTAAATCTATGACTTCAATAAATATTATCGTACGAGTTTTCCAATAAGAATACCCATCCTTATTAAAAACTGGTGGCCTATTTATGGAAGTTCCTTCTGAGAAAAATAGGTTTGATGAGCCATTACTTGTTGAAGCGATTAAGCCTTCATAAGAACCTGGCTCTGATACCACTTGTTAGGTGGTCTCAAGAACTTAAAAGGAGGGTGAATAAAATTCTAAAATTTTTCGTAACCCTTTTTTAAAATCCCTTTCTTTTTTATCTTATTGAGAATAAATAATTGAAAAATTGACTATTAACAATAAATACTAGTTCTAGTCTACTTCAACAATGTATGAAATGAATTTAACTTGCAATAAAGTAAAAAAATAAGGGAAGAGAGAATGCAAACTTAAATTTATCCTGATTTGGTCACTTGTGTGGCCTACGTCCAGTCCGCAAGTAAATACTCAGGATTTTCCACTATTCTTCAACCCTTCAAAGTGTTTGGAAATCTTTACAACACTATTGAGAATCCTCACTCTAGTGTTTAAGTCACTCTTGGAATAAAAAGGATACCTCACCCTTTTAATCCTCTTGAGGGATGCTTCACCCTCTTACGAGTTTTCAGAGTAAAAGAAAACAGAAAATTCACTCTTTGTGTAGAGTAGTTGTTACAAATTGAAGTACTAGAAATTTTTCAAGAAATAAAACTTTTTGGCCACAAAACTTGATAGATAATACAAAGAATAAGAATGACGATTGAGAGCAATTGATACTTGATTTTTCTTGTCTGAAAAATTGTCATTTAATAGATATTTATAGGCCATAAAATTATGCTTACCATTGTACACTCTTATCCCAACAAACACAACTTTTCAAAAACTAGCCGTTTATTGTGTTTAACAGTAATGTAATCGATTACATCCTTGAATAATCGATTACATCATGTAAAAGCATAATTCTGGGAATAATCAAGAACAGTGTAATTGATTACATCACTTGGTAATCGATTACTAGAAAGACAAACTTCAAATTTTAGTTCAGAAACCCATAAGTAATCGACATGCAACCATTGTAATCGACACAAAGGTGACAGCTTTGATTTACTACGAGAATTACTTGTAATTGATTACATAAACCATTGTAATCGATTACATGCATTGAAAATGCTTGTTATCATTTACTTCATTTACCTCAATTCCTTCAATAAACACTATTTTAGGAAAGTTAATAAGATTCAAGATAAAACATGTCCAAAATGAAGTTTAAGAATTGTTTGAATCTTAATCAATATAGTGGCCAATTAGTTTACTAAAAGAAAACTTTTTAACAAAAAGACTTAACTCCTAAAAATCTAACCATGTGATTTGTGGACTCGTCCTTCTTCAAATAGGTTTGCATTAGTTGTGTTGCAATAATTTGTTTTCTCTTGGCATTGATAAAACCTGCAATATAAATAATTACAGTCCAAGTCTTTGGATGATTTGATTTGAACGAGAGAAAGAAAGAGAGAGAGAGAGAGAGAGCATTGTGTTTATTCTACTTTCTTAAATATAATATGGCTCTATTTAATCATGTCAATCCTTAAGCTCTTATTTTTCTAACGAATTTAGGAGTTGTAAAATGCACATTTATCAAAATCTACAATAATATAACAGTAATTATAAATAAGCAATTATGAGATTACCATAAATACAATGCAATGATAAGTAACTTGATGACTGCTATTGCAACATAAAATATATCCATCATTTGGTAGAAGCGATAGGATAAGCAAACATTTTCCTTAGATATGTAAAAGTATATCATGATAGATGTAGCTGATAGCCTAGCTTTGTGATTGTAAGAGAGCTAATCAAGATAATAGAACCAGCTATAAATGATGGAGTGAAGTGAAAGTGAATGGCACATCGATGGAGAAAGGAACGTTCAACGGATGGAGTAGGAAATGAAGTTAGGATCCTCAAAATTCCTTGAGGTAGCTACACTTTTTTTATTTCGATGGTGCTATAGGGCTTAAAGCCCAAACAAGAAAACAAAACCCAAAACACAAAGTTAAGACACCATTCTACGCCCCACACAAGGCGCGAGCTCAAGTGACCAATGTCTTGGCCTTGCAAGATATGCACCCTGGGTTTGATCTTGCCAAAGGTAGGAAGTGAGTAGTAGAACCCAACCCCCTCCCCTCGACAAAAAAAAAAGAGACACCATCCGGCTTCATTATTTAAATATGGCAATAGTGTTCAGATATTACTAAAATATTCTGTTTTGAAATTTTTTATGAGGATATGGAGATGGTGCAAGAGTTTTCACCATAGAGGAGGTAGAAATGTGCTGCACAAATTTCTCCTTGATGTGGGGCGAAATTTGACATATCAAAATTGCAAAGATTTCGCCCCATCCATGTAATATTGTACAATTCTACTTAAAAGAAGGCGAAACCTGAGATAATTAAAGAATTTCATTGGACTTTTGGGAAAGCTTGTTGTATCACACCATATGCAGTTTTAATATCCACCACTTACGTATATGTAAAGAATTTCATTGGACTTTAGTTAATTAATTTTTTTTTTTTTTACTTTAGCTACTTTGGACTAAAAACGAAAACAAGTATATTAAAAAAATAACTCTTAACCTCATGAAAAAGTAAGCGAGCTAATTTTAAAGATAAGAATTAAAATTTAAATATTAAAAAAATAATTATTAAAAGAACTTCTTAGCCACAACAATATATTAAAAGTTAGTCTAATTAAGGCAATAATGTCTTAAAATCACATATACATCTCTTTACTGTCCTATTATATCATCATAAAATGATAAATTAAATAAATTATTAAAAAATAGCTACAATTAAATTCAAAAATCTATTTATCGAATTAGAATACTTCTTATAATAATCAAATCTTTAATAAATTAAAATTAATTCTTATAAATTTAGCACATATTTCTATGAATTTATAAATATAAAATTTTTAATTCACAAATTTACAAATTAATTTATTTTTATAGTTAATATTATCAATTTTTAAATTTTATTCATAGTAAACTTATTTAACATAATTATTTAGATTTAAATATAACTTATTTAACATTGTCCTATATTTTATAAAATATATAACCACTTTAAAAAAAATTGTATTATATTTTTAAATAATTAACATGCTAAAATTAATTTTAAACATAAATCACTGCAAAATTTCAAATATAATAATTCCTATTCTTACTTTTTTTAAAACTAAATATCATTTTAACGTAACTATTTAAATTCTAAATAATATATTTAGCATTAACCTTATGTTATTGACCTTTCTTGAAATAATAATAATAATAATAATAATAATAATAATGCCACTGCCAAAACATAAATTAAATTGAAAAAGTTAGAAAGAATAAATCAACCACGTAGAAATAAATCACGTGCATGCGATACTACCTCTCCTTCCAACCTCACAAATTTTGCCCCACTTCATGTCATAATTGACATCATGTAGATTTTGGAAAAAATAATAATAAAAAATTAATCCTACTTAATCTAGGGTGAAATGTGTGTTAATTTCCATAATTTGGTATTTTTGTAAACTTTCTCATATTATCATAATTTTTACCGATAATTTCCATAAAAAAATTAAAAAGCCACACCATCATGCGCCAGGCAACACGCAGAGCATCGTCCCTGATGAGTGGACAAACCACAAAGGTTAACTCCGACCGAAAAAAAAAAAAAAAAAGGACCACAAAGGTACGCGACAAGATTGAAACAGAGTTAGCGCGCATTTCAACATGTTTGTGCGTATTTGGGATTAATTTGAATGTATCGTTAATATAAAAAAATTTTATATAAATATTTAATTATATATTATTATATTAATAAAAAATTTTAATATAATTATTTATTATTTGAATAATTATATAAATAAAATATTATGATTGAATGATAATATAAAAAAATATTATATTATAAATATATTTTAATTAAATTTTATTAATATTATTATTATTATTTAAATTTAATTAATATATATTGATAATATAAAAATATTTTATATTATTAATTAATAAAAATAAAAAAATAAAAAATTATATTAAATTTTTTATTATAATAAATAATTATTTATATAAATTAAAATTTTTTACTATTTCTATTAACTGATAATATAAAATTATTTTACACGCATTTAAATTAAATTCTTATTATTATTAAGTTTTTTCAGAGTAAAAAAAGAATCCAGAAGTTCGAGCGGGTAAAGTCCTTTCAAGGCGCCGCTCTGAAGTTCAAACTTTTGTTTGTGAGTTCACAGCTATCCAAATGTGATTGATAGCCGTCGGATTGAATTGCGAGATGACGAGCTTTCCCGGTATTTAACTCTTGCCTACGTTCCGGTATTCCACTCGTTCTAGGGCACAAGCAAAGCCATTCATTTCAATTCGATCTGCCGCGACAACTCAAACACAAGGTAATTTCTCAATTCCTGAAAGAATGTCATTTTCTGTTCTGAATTTTCATCCTGATACATACACGAATCCAATTTCTAGGTTTTTGCAATCGGATACTCAAATTGAATGACGACTTTGCTTTGTTTTGACGAATCCCTGTAAAACTGTTTCTCCCAAGGTGCGTGTTCCGCCACATTCTAGAAATTTATCTGTGATGGATAAAAAAATTCCAATCCCCAGAAACTTGATGTGAATGCTTAATTTTGTTGAACAGATGTCGCTGCCTGAGAATAACACAGAGCCTAAGCTGAAGAGAGCAAGGAAGAGTGAGAGTGAAAGGGAAGGGAACGAAGACAGGCTCAGTGACATGCCTGATTCTATTGTCCTTCACATATTGTCATTTTTGAACTCCAAAGATGCTGTTCAGACTTGCATCTTGTCCAGAAGATGTAAGGACCTATGGAAACAACTTCCCCGTCTCATATTACATGCCTCAGATTTTAGAACTGTTAAGATTTACGACAAATTTGTGCCTAAGGTTCTATCTCTTCGTGATGGCTCACTTGCATTGCATACTCTTGATTTTCAGCGTCACGGGGTTACTCAACCTCGTCTTCTTGAAAGGTTACTAAGTTATGCTATTTCACATGATGTCCAGCAGTTGGGAATCAGTGTTGAATGTGATATTGCCCAGCTGCCGTCTTGCTTATTTTCTTGTCAGACTTTGACATCTCTCAAGCTTTATGTTTCCTCTAGACATCTTCCTGAGGGGAGAACATCACTGCCGAAATCACTGAATTTTCCAGCATTGACAAGCTTGCACCTTGAGTGTTTTGCATTTTGTGCAAGTGACAATGACCGAGCAGAGCCCTTTTCTGGATGTAACAAGTTGAATAATTTGGTCATTAAAAGTTGTACCTTAAGGGATGCAGAAGTCCTCTGCATATCAAGTGCTACGCTTTCCAGTTTGGCTTTCGATCCTGGATGTTCTGACTTTTATCACATTGTGCTTTCTACTCCAAATATTCGTTCTTTTGCTTCTGAGGGAATTCCTTTTCAGCATCTCTCTGGAAGCAATCTTTCTTCTGTTGAACAAGTTGATTTTGATGCAGAGATCTGGTCACCCGACTCAGAGTCACCTTCAATTTTGCTTGACTGGCTGATAGAGCTTACTAATGTGCAATCACTGACAGTTTCTACAGATACGCTTCAGTTAACTTAGTTTGGTATGTTTTGGGGCATTGTTCTTCTACTTTGCTAGTTTTCTCTGAAGATTTTTTTTTTTTTTTTGAGGTGTAAATTCTTTCGTTACTAACTTGACGTGCTAAAAATCTGCATTATGTCATCTCTAATTGACCCTCAATGCGTAGGTTCTCTCCTTGGTTCCTGGTTTATTAAAGATCAAACTCCCTTCCTTGTGTAACTTGAAGTCATTGAAAGTGATAATGAAACCACTCTCGCATGTATTTCACATAGCACAAGCTGGCAAGTCACGGAAAGCAAAAAAGAATTCTTCTTCACCTATACCTGATGGAATAGTGGATTTCTTTCTTCAAAACTCACCCTCAGCAAAAGTTGCCTGCGTAAATTGGTGAAGGTGCATTGGTACATTCAACTCTTTTAACAGAGATTATTATAATTTGCTTGGTTTTGGCACCTTCTCCAGTTCCGTCGCATGGTAGTTTGGAAATCGAGTCTGTTTCGACAACATTTGGTTATATTGAGGGAGATGCTTAGCCATTCAAACATGCAGAGTACCCAGTAATTTTTTTTTAGAATATCAGAGATAACATGAACTTTTGTTCCAATATCAAGTTGCATATAGTTAATTATTGGGTTGTTGGTGAAAAAGGAGAAGAGATTATCTTATGATCTTTGGCAAATTGAGTGTAGATATTTTTCCATTATACTTTTAGCTGCTCGATATAGTTTTCGTCATGCAACCCATTCCGAAGGATTTACACATTGAAATTTCACATGAAAACCTGATCATGTCCACGAGAGCAAATGATTTTCATTGAAAAGTGGTTCGTTTTCAGTTACACCTTTTGTTTTCTTGATCTTTTACATTCAATGATTGCTTATATTTGCTTTATTTTAACTCCTGATAATTCTTGGATTGTTTGATTTTGCTATGACAGTTGATGGTGTTACTATCTGGGCGTTTAGAATGGCGCATGTGAATCCAATGGAGGTATAAGGTCCAGAGGCGCCAACTCAACGCCCACTTCTACCGTGGTAATGGGTGCTGATTCTGGTGAAGAGTGCTAGAGAGCGGTATTGCCTTACAACGCTTTGTTTGTCAACCTTTGTTTTGGATTCTGGGACAAAATTATAACCTGAGATTTCAGATAAGGGGCAAAAGAATTCAGTTTTGCGAACTCTAACCAAGCATGATTTGACAAAGCATCAGGTCACTCACATGATCACATCACTATTGAGGATACGGTCTCCATTTTTTAAGCTAAATTTTAATATACAGATCAAGCAAACTTCTGGGAGTATCCCTCAAATCCTATTCTAGTGTACAAATCTTTTACCTTGCCATTTGTATATGCGTGCTTGTCTGGGTATGCACGGGCATGTTTTGTTTTTGGAAGTCTTACCCTTTGCTTGTTTCAAGAGAAAAAGGAGAGAAAGAAGTTGGGAGGAAGGAATATTGGGAGATTTTGAGGTTTTTTTTTTTTTTTCCTGGATGGATGTGAAAAGAAAGAAAATATTAGTGGTAAAATTTATAAAAAACTTCTATCCATAATAAGAGAGAAAATTAAAGTGAGAGAGAGATTTATATGGAATTATTATTATATTTGGTATGTAAAATATAAGAAAATATTTATATTATATTGTATAAAATAAAAAATAATTCAATATAAATATTTTTTTTAATTTTTTTTAATTAAGTAAGAGAAAGAAAAAATTTTTATTTTCTCTTTATCCAAATAATGAAGAGAAAATGAATTTTTTTATTTTTTTTCATTTTTTTTTATCATCCAAGCAAAGAGTTAATTAAGTATGAGTTTTGTTGCTTCTAGATGTGTATATTAATGACTATCTTAGCTATTATTTTGTTTTCTGATCCTCATAGTCCAAATCTTTGGATGATTTGACTCGAATGAGAGAGAGCGCATTGCGGTTATTCTACTTTCTCAAATATAATACGGCTCTATTTAGTCATATAAATCCTTAAGCTCTTATTTATCCAACGTCTTAAAGGGCTGTTAAACGCACATTTATCAGAATCTACTGTCCACAAGAATATATAACAGTAACTATAAATAAGCAATTCTGAGATTGCCGTAAATACAATGAAATGACAAGTAACATGATGATTGCTATCGCAACGTAAAATATACATGCAGCACTTGGGACTTGGTAGACGCGCTGGTATAAGCAAACGTTTTACCTGCATAGGTAAAAGTAGATCGTGATAGATGCAGCCTTTGGCCTACCATTATGGTTGAGAGGGAGCTATTTAAGATAATAGAACAAGCTATAAACGGAGTAAAGTGAAGCAATGAAATGTATTTTTGGGCTCAGTTTATGCCAAGTCCATGAAAGAAAAGTGTAGAAAAGTCAATCTATACATGTAAAAAAATAGAGGAATAAATAGGAATTTTTTGCCAATTAGCAATCATTAGGAGCACTTATCTTCAACCAAGGTTAAAACTTACTAATTTAGGAAATAAGTAATCATTAAATATAATCATTAAGTATAAAAAATATTTCAATTTAAGATAAATAAGAATTTATCTCATCCCGTTTTTGGTTTGTTCCCTCTACTTAATACAATCTTAAATAAATATATCTGAAGATATATTAATTTAATAATATATCAAATTGAACAGATAAATTGAAATGATAGAATAGTATTTTGTTAGTGGATTTTAAAGTTGGACGGTGATATGTAGAGGTGCAAATCATTAAAATACAATACTGATATAATTTTATAAGTGATTGTATTGAAATTTGGAAAAAGTGTATCCCATTATTATCCAATCAAATAGAGTTTCTTATTCTCTACTTTACTATGGTGCTTTGAAAAAATGAAAAATTACTCACCAATTCACTGCGGAACTTGGAAAAAGCAAGGGTAAACATACTTCCCCATACCCACTTTAGATTTTGAGACACAATTTTTAGCTCTTCCTGACCATCCAATGACTAATTTTCTTTCTCTTTTTTATTTTTATGAATAAGGCCCTAATCGTCATATGTTCTTTCCATATACTAAACCCACTATCACATATCCAATGCAATGGTCGCTGAATACATTTTTGTTTTCCCCCTTCGTTGATGTTTCTTCTCTCTCGCTCTCTCTTTGTTCTCCCCATATCTCTTCTACTTCAGTATCTATACAACAAAGGATGATCTTCGATTCACTCAATGAGGATGGGCTCACTTTCGGGATACACTACCAAAATATCCCTACTACGCTGTTCTTCAAGACGTTGAGGAAGATCAAGAGCGTGGTGAAGTTCCATAGTTATGTTCGTGGTGAAGTTCTGAAAGAAGAAAAATAAGACAATTCCAAGAAGGAGGAGTTGATCATGAAGGTTGAGAGGCTCATGAAGAAGATCACTTCCAAGCTTGATAAGCCTAAACCCGCCATTCCCCACGCCCTTGCCTCCATTCCCCAAACCCAAGAGTTCACGGTGTTTTTTTTTTTTTTTGAAATGGGTATTGTTTATTTAAACTAGGCATCATCGAGAGCAAAGAACCTTTTTCTAAATTGAAGATAGTGAAAATGCCTCCATGCTGATGCTAAGCTTCAATATTCACGCTGAGTACTTTTGTTTGAAAATTGTGCTTGCTAACCACCCCTATTCTTTGGTATTAACTCTTTCTATTACATTTTAGAGAAAATTGTACTTTGTCTCCTAAAATATAATCTGAGTGTATTTTACCGTCTAATATTTAAAGATATACAATTCGATACCCTGACCAAACTATGCAAATAAGACCTTCTATTAACTCTATTGTTAAAAATGTGCAAATACCACTCTCTGTTGAAATTGGAACTCAGAAACAAGGATAAGAAGGATGTGAACCCTTTCACGTTAAGTGACATACTGAACTTGGAACTCATATTTAATAACAGAGTTAATAAAAAGTCTCATTTGCACAATTTAAAAACATTAGGGTATCGAATTGTACATTTTTAAATATTAGGAGATAAAATATATATGGATAATACTTTAACGGATAGAGTGCATTTTTCTCACTTTTTATTTCTTTATATTTTAACATTTTTTTTATATTTGACATGCATGACATTTTTAAGATTAAATTGATATCAACTTTAAAATATTATGATTAAATTTATGTCAAAATTTTTTTCAAGACTAAATTGATGTTATCTTTGAAATGTGGCTCATTTTATTTGGTATGACATTTCAATGAATTGTTAAATTATGGCATTCCAAAGCCATTTACTACAATATGGGAATTTTTGCATTTTTCGTGACATTATAGGGCGGATTGTGACCTAGGAAAGAAAATAAAAATATATGTACAATCCACCATTGAGTATGGTGAATTTCTTTGTCAAAAATTTATCCCACAATCTACTATATTGTATTGCAAATTATATTCCGTTGGCTAAGTTGTTTGCTACTTATATGTGTTTGTATCAACTATAAGATTAAGGCCAAGTTTAGTATTATTTTTTGAATGGGTACTTTAACTTTTGAAAAGTATAAATTAATTTTTTTTATTTGATAAACCAAAAAGTTGATATACTTTTGCTCTTAGCTTTTAAAAGCTCGAGAGTATTTTTGGGAGCCCTCATGCGGTGTTTTTTAAAAATGGCTTTGTATGGCTTGTGCTTTTCAAAATTTTAAAAACTAATACAATTTTACTCTCTATTATAATTAATTTAGATTTTAAAAGTAACTTTATCAAGCACTATTTTTGCAGCTTCAACTTATCGAGAATAACTTTTATATTATTTTATCAAACAGTATTACTATAATTTTTTTAGAGCAGCTTTTAGGGAGCCGAAAGAATTCAAAAACTTTCAAAAAATTACAACAATACCAAGTCAAACTTAAGGATGTGTTTAGTTCAGCTTATTTTATAAAAAAAAAATTTAAAAATTATTTTTATTGAAGCTATTTATTTTAACTTTTACTCAAAAATTAAAAAAAATTCTATTTTTTAACTTTTAAATAAAAATTGAAATAAATAGTTTTTTAAAAAATAATTTTTTTAGTAGTTAAAAAATTATTTTTTGTTAAAAATAGTTAAAACAAACGTATCCTAAAATTATTTCAATAATTCATTATAAGTATATGAAATTATTAAAAAATATGTGAAATAATTTGTTTATATTTTATAATATTTGATTCATGATTTTGCTAGCCTGATTCCATTTGTTGTGGTAGTGATGGTGATGATGTGTTGAAGATGCAAAAATATGATTAATAAATTTTTTTTTGTTGATTCTTCGCTAATCCATGGGAGCTTATGTTTTTGAATTGTAGATTTTTTTTTTTTGTGATGATTTTTTCTAAATTTGGCTTTGTATTCTTGCTTAAATTTGGCTTTACAAGGATATGGCTTTTCATCTTACTTAATTTATCTTCCAAAATTTTAATTAAATACTGAAATGGAGTTTTTATCTTTATTTTATTATTATTATTTTTTATATTTATATTATTTATATTTGTAGTTCCGCAAGCTTTTGCCGTTGCAGCACGCAGAATCCGCCATAGCCCAAAGTGAATTTCTGGCCTGTCAGTTTTTCCAACTTTTTGGGGTTTCAAAAAAATGAAATAAAATAAAATAATTATCCGCATTTTTTCATGGCTGATTTGTAAATAATTTTAAAGAGACACACTTCGGTATTAATATTTGGATTTAATTGGAATATATTGTCAGTGTAAAGATTTTTTACACAGATATTTAATTATATATTGTCATATCAACAAAAATTTTTAATATAATCACCCACTACTTAAATAGTCATATAAATAGAAGATTTTAATTGAATGACAATATAAAAAAAATTTACACCGTCAATACACCCCAATTAGACTCTTAATATTTTATCAAAACTCATATAAAAAATGAAAAGCCTTGAACTGTTACGCCTAAAAAGTTATTTACTCTTATAATCACTTTAGCGGCAGTTCACCTCAACACACTCTCAGACGCAGTTCGAAAAAGCATAATTGTAGGTATATAGCCTCGATTTCTCCATTCCCATGTTTCGTCGTTCTAGGGCACAATCAAAGCCTTTCATTTCATTTCAGTCTACCGTGACAATGTCGAACGCAAGGTATTTCTCAATTCCTGAACGAATTTCATTTCTATTTCGAAATTTCTTCCTGATACACAGTCCAATTCGTAGGTTCTTAATTTGCAACTGAATACTCAAATTGAATGACGACTTTGCTTTGCTTTGCTTTGACGAATCCCTGTAAAACTGTTTCTCCCAAGGTGCGTTGCGTTTTCCGTCAGATTCTAGAAATTTTTCTACGATTGATTAAAAAAAAAAAAAATGAAAATCTTCAATCGCTGGAAACTTAATGTAAATGCCTAATTTTGCTGAACAGATGTCACTGCATGAGAATAACATAGAGCCTAAGCTGAAGAGAGCAAGAAAGAGCGAGAATGAGAGCGAGAGTAAAATGGAAGGGAACAAAGACAGGCTCAGTAATTTGCCTGATTCTCTTGTCCTTCACATATTGTCGTTTGTGAAATGCAAAACTGCTGTTCAGACTTGCATCTTGTCCAGAAGATGGAAGGATCTATGGAAACAACTTCCCAGTCTTATATTTCATTCCCATGATTTTAGAACTGTTAAGATTTACAACAAATTTGTGCCTAAGGTTCTATCTCTTCGTGATGGCTCACTTGCATTGCATACTCTTGATTTTGAGCGTTATGGGCTTACTGAACCTCGTCTTCTTGAAAGGGTCCTCAGTTATGCTATTTCACATGACGTCCAGCAGTTGGGAATCAGTGTCGCATGTGATGTTGCCCAGCTGCCATCTTGCATATTTTCTTGTCAGACTTTGACATCTCTTAAGCTTTGTGTTTACGCTAGACGTCTTCCTGAAGGGAGAACAGCACTGCCAAAATCACTGAATTTTCCAGCATTGAAAAGCTTGCACCTTGGGCATTTTTTATTTCATGCAAGTGACAATGACCGAGCTGAGCCATTCTCGCGATGTAACAGTTTGAATAATTTGGTTGTTGAAAGTTGTAGCTTAAGGGATGCAAAAGTTCTCTGCATATCGAGTGCTACACTTTCCAGTTTGGCTATAAATCCTGGATATTATGACTCTTATGACATTGTGCTTTCTACACCAAATCTACGTTATTTTGCTTTCAAGGGATCTGTTCTTCACCATCTCTCTGGAAGCAATCTTTCTTCTGTTGAACAAGTTGATATTGATGCAGAAATCTTGTCACTTGACTACTCGAAGTCACCTTCAATCCTGCTTGACTGGCTGATAGGGCTTACTAATGTGCAATCACTGACAGTCTGCACAAATACGCTTCAGGTTTTGCTAGTTTGGTGTTAAGATTTTCGTGTGCGTGTGCGTGCGTGTGTGTATAAATTTTTTCGTTACTAACTTGACTTGCTTAAATCTGCATTATGTCATCTCTAATTGACCCGCAAGTTCTCTCCTTGATTCCTGGTTTATTGAAGATCAGACTTCCTTCCTTGGGTAACTTGAAGTCATTGAAAGTGATAGTGAAACCATTACTGAAACTGAATCCATCCTCACGTATATTTGCCATGACACAGAAAGCTGGCATGTCACGGAGAGCAATAATGAATCAGTCTACACCTATACCTGATGGAATAGTGGAATTCCTACTTCAAAACTCACCGTCAGCAGAAGTTGCCTTTGTAAATTGGTGAAGGTGAATTGGTATATTCAACTCTTTTAACATGGATTATTATAATTTGTTTGGTTTTCGCTTCTTTCTCCGTTTTTGTCTCCCTTGGTCCTCTGGTTACAGCTAACTATCAATGGACAAATTACAAGCCCCTTGGGTATCCCTCAAATGCTAAATTCTACTTCACCAATCGTGTACCTTTCCATCTGTATAGGCGTGCTTGTATGCCTGGGTATGCACAAGCTTCTTTTGATTTTGGGAGCCTTTATGAATCATGAGTTTAGTTGCTGCTAGACATGTGTGTATCAATGACTAATTTAGCTATTATTTTGTTTTCTGATTCTGGTAGTCCAAGTTTTTGGATGATTTGATTTGTACGAGAGAGAGCATTGCGTTTATTCTACTTTCTGAAGTATACAGGCTCTATAAAATCATCATGCCAATCCTTAAGCTCTTATTTATCTAACGAATTAAGGAGCTGTAAATGCACATTTATCATCAGCTACAAGAATATACGACCCAAAATGTTGGATAGATATATAGCATATTTGGAAGCATGTTTGCCATCCTTAGAATTGATTTTAGCTTCTCAAAATTGATACTTATAATCTTTTATAATATTTGATTGTTAATTTTTAGAATTAGTTTTTGCCTTTAAAATTAATTTTCGGAAAAGTAACAATTTTTATTTTTTTATCAAAATTATTTTTAAAAAATTTATTAAATATAAATTATTTTATCTTAAAATTAATTTTATTTAAAATTAATTTTACAAAAATAAAATCAAACATTCACATGGTCTATTGTCGTTAGGCTTGTCACAAGCGTTGGTGGCAACAGAAAGTTGCATAGGATCATAGGAATGTAAAATGATAGACAAGGTATGTATTAAGGCTCTCGGTCATATATGTGCTGATTTGTCAGGATCACACAATCAATATCAATGATGCATTGACCAATTTTCGAGACGTGACAATCTGGCAATGCATCTGAAGAAATGTTAAGGAGCTGACCTGACTGCCTGAGTAGCCGCTTTCTACCATGCACCATTGATAGTCATGTATTACTGACACATTTACACCTTAAATTAGATTAGATAGTTCTTTTAAGTAAAATATTAATTTAACAATAAAAATTTGTTACTAGCAACCTAACAATCAGATTTTTAGAAATTGTATGTGATCATAAAGAACAAATAAGAAAAATAATAAAAATAATCAAGTAATTAGTTTCACATGATCATTATTTTATTTGAATTTTTTTTTCTAAAAAATTACTAGCATCTTTGCTAAAAAAATGCTAGTAAATTTGTTCAAAATACTGGTAAATTTTTATAAAAAATAAATAATTTGAATAAAAGTAATAATGATCATATGGGATTCTGGTAAATTTATCAAAAATGCTAGTAAATTTTTTAAAAAA
Source organism: Pterocarpus macrocarpus (assembly GCA_031439585.1). Lineage (NCBI taxonomy): Eukaryota > Viridiplantae > Streptophyta > Magnoliopsida > Fabales > Fabaceae > Pterocarpus > Pterocarpus macrocarpus. The sequence continues at coordinate 13,052,970 of CM062519.1, forward strand.
ATAAAAAACTTAGACAAAAGTAACAAAGATTGTGAAATAATAGTAAATTTGCCAAAAATACTGATAAATTGGTCCACAATGCTGGTAAATTAGCCAAAATGATGGTAAGTTTCAGGAAAAAATTAAAAACTTGAAAAAAGTAAAAAAAAATTAGCAGACACTAGTAAATTTTCTAAAAACGCTAGTAATAAACACTAGTAAATTTGCAGAAAATGCTGGTAAAAAATTCTTACTAGCATTTTTAGTAAAGGCACAAATAAAAAAGAGTTTTTTTGTTATATTTTTAAAATATTGTTAAGTATGTTTTTATATATGTATATATATACTTAAATAAATATATTTGTAACTATATATATATATATATATATATATATATATATATATATATATATATATATATATATATATATATATATATAACTTACTAACTAGTGTTATGGAAAAAATAATTTAAACAAAAATACCAATGATCATATAAGATGCTAGTAAATTTATCCAAAACACTAGTAAATTTATCTAAAATGCTGGTAAGTTTCTGGAAAATAAAAACTTGAAAAAAATTAATAAAGATTATGGGACGCTGGTAAATTTACCTAAAATACTGGTAAAAAAAGAGTTTCTTACTAGCATTTTCAGTAAAGATACAGATAAGAAAGTTTTTTTTTTTGTTAAGAAAGGGTTTTTTTGTTATTTTTTTAGAACACTGTTAAGTAAGTGTGTGTGTGTATATATATTTATTAATACATATATATATTTATTAATTTATTAATTTAAATTTATTATATTTATTTATAAAATTATAAATTTAAATTCTATATATATATATATATATATATATATATATATAAAACTTACTAACTAGTGTTCTGGAAAAAATAAATAATTTGAATAAAAGTAACGATAATCATATGGAACGCTAGTAAATTTGCCCAAAACACTGGTAAATTTGTCCAAAATACTAGTAAATTTGTTCAAAATGCTGGTAAATTTGTCAAAAATACTGGTAAGTTTCTGGAAAATAAAAACTTGAAAAAAAGTAACAAAGATTATGGGATGCTGGTAAATTTGCTGAAAACGCTGGTAGGAAAGGGGTTTCTTACCAACGTTTTCAGCAAAGACGCAAGTAAGAAAGAGTTTTTTTATTTCAAGTAACAAAGATTATGGGATGCTGGTAAATTTACCTAAAATAATGGTGTATATATATAACTTACTTACTAATATTTTGGAGAAAAAATGACCAAAAAACTTTTTCTTACCGACGTATTTGCTAAAAATGCTAGTAAGAAAGTCTTATTTGATAGCTTTTTATTAGTGTTTTTAGTATTACACTGGTAAATTTCTGGACCAAAAATAGTCAAAAGAAACAATAATATCGTGGGGCCAATTGTATGAGTGTTTTTGTCGTTTTCATAATCGGTTATTGGGAAAAAACCTCAAATTATCCATGACGGATCATGTTAAGTGCCTAATAATACATGGTGCATTATGCACCATACTTTATAAGGTGCGTGTTAACAAGCACCACTTGAGTATGACTCTCTTTGGGGAAAAACATGGTGGTATAAATCATGTGAAGCATGGATACAACTAGGATAATTTCAACCTGAAAAAAAATATCATTGGACCGGGATGTTATCGAATATTTTCTATGAAAGTTTGTCGAGACTACAAGTTTGCACAATGACCAATAAAATATGCAAGAACAGTAATTCTAAATAAGCAATTTTGAGATTGCCGTAAATACAATGCATTGTGACAAATAACTTGATTGCTATGGCAACGTAAAATATATGTGCATTACTTGGTAGACGCGACGGGATTAGCTCCTTTTATTTTTGTGACGTGAAGTAAGCAAACGTTTTACCTGGATGGATAGAAGTAGTAGATCATGATAGATGCAGCCTACCTTTGTGGTTGTGAGATAGCTGATCAAGATAATAGAACGAGCTATAGATGGAGTGAAATGAAGGCGGATAGCACATTGGTGGAGAAAGGAACTGAGAGAGTAGGAAATGACCTAAATGCATATTTTTATTTTCATATACAGTTTATAAAATTATGAGTTGAAACCTTGCAAAAGGTAAACTAACCACACTACAAGGATCCTCAAAATTTAATGGACAAGGCTTGGGTCTAGCGAAAGAGACAAATTCCTTGTAACATGATGAATTATGGTTTTAATTATAGTTAAGAGAGGTATTTATATTTAGTGTCGGATTGTGCCTTAAACAAGATTGTATCCAATGGAAGATACTCTTGAGAAGTCAAAGAAAAAAATCCTCTAAATTCCATAGATAACTACCAAAATGACAAAAATAAAGGCTCCATCGAGAATAGATATATTCGATTAGGTGCATCCCGAATGACAGCAAGTACTAAGTGCCAATCAGTTTGAACTTTACAAATCTTCCCAATTGATTATGCAATTTACTTTTGTAATAATTCATCGTTGAAGAGAACTAACGTTGATTTAAGATGAGAGGCAGAGTAGACGAAAAAGAAGCCAGAGTTTAACTGGCTTCTGTCAACATGTTGGGAATAATAGTTGCTATATGTTGCAGCTCGAAAGTTGTTTTAATCCTTAACTAATATACGGCACTTCCTTCTTTTCCCATTTAAGGTATTTCTCTTGAACACAATTATAAAGGCTTTTTTAACAATTATTTTCTTTAGGTTTGAAATTTAGTTTTTTTTCGAGTAATACAGCTCACTTAAGGACTTATTTGAACAGCATCACTTATGACTTTTTTTTAAATTTTTGAAGTCAAAAGTCACAATTTTAATATTTTGTCCCATTTAGCTATATAACTTATTACTTCCCAAAAAATTATTTTTAATATTTTTTGAAAAATTAAAATATCTAGTTTTTCAAGAAATATATTTTAAGATACTCTAAATGAGCACATCTATTATCACGTATCCAAATATATAATAATTTATCCATAAATTACTTTTATATAAGGGCTTAAATAAATTATTTAGTATTTACCCAAACAGACCATTAGTAATGTATTCAACCCTTGTTGCTTAAAATTTTCATTTTATATTTTACAATCTTATTGATCCAACTATACAATTATTACCATTTAGCACGCTGCATTTGTGCAATTTTCTCAAAAAAAAAAAAAAATAGACACCAATAAGAATATTATCAAATAGTGCCTGGTATTCACTTTAAAAAAATATTTATTACATTGATATTGATATATAATTTATTAAACAATTTTATAAATATGCGAAATTTTATAAATATGATGTATAATATATGAACGTTTAATCCAACAATGAATTTTTTTAAAACTTTCTTTAATGAAAAGATATTCAATAATCGTATTTAACTTACACCTATATAAGTTGATCTCTTCTCTCTATTTTTATCCATGATATTTTAGTGATATTTCAATTCCATCCTAAAGTTTTTTTCTTTTTTTGTAAGGTCAAACTTCTTTTGCATCCTTAATGTTTTACAAAGGTTTTAATTTAGTTAATTAAAACAAATTAATTTAGTTCCAAAGGTTTTTTTATTCTATTTATATTCCTAATATTTTCAAAACATTTCCATGTTACTCTTATGATAAATGACATCCAAATTATAAATGAAAAAGTTAAATGTAGAGGTCAATCTACAAGGATCCAAGTTGGTTGGTTTTGACCACAATTGAAGAGATGGGCTAATTTGGAGCACGGGAGTGGATCCTCTCAATTGAAAATTTCACGTAATTTTCACTATTTCATATGTTGATTTTAACTATTAATTAAATGTTCTTGTGAGTCCCATACTTAACCTCACATTCTTAATCAATGTTAAAAATTAATATATGATTTTATTATGTGAAATTTTCAATTGAGAGTATTTATTTCCTTTGGAGCGCTTTTATATTATTTGGGCTGCATTGAAGACATTATTATCATCAGTGTTTTGACCTATTAATTGGAGTTAAGTAATTAAGAGTATCTTGGACTTTTAATTTTATTATTTGAGTTTTGACTAGGATTAATAATTTATAGTAGATCAAATCTTAAATCTTTTAGTTAAGATCAAATCAAATCTTTTAGATATGATCAAATCTTTTACTACTACTTGCTAAGGAAAATAGTAGAAAATTTTAGAAAATCACCCCTTTCAATAAATCACTGCCTGAAATATACTCAACTTTTTGATGTCTAAGATATTATTGTTTGCTTGTTTGTTGTATCTAATTTAAAACAAATTCTTGATTTTTGAAGGTACAAATTTTTATTTGAAGTTGTAAGTATCTTTTGCTGCTTGGTCACCTTTTTTTTGCTGATAATTATGTAACGATTTAGTGTTGTTTTTTCTTACAGTATTCATGGGATATTTTAGTTTTCATTGTGCATCACATAGGATTTTCAAGCTTGTAGTTAAGCATGTATATATTGCTGTTTGAGCAGCTCCCATAGACTATGAAAAATAGATAATCTACTGGTGGTGTTTGGAAGTTCCTACCTAATTTGATTGTTTGTGTACTAAGACTCATGACAAGTCAATGAATTCTCATAAACCTTGGCAGTGTTCTGTGCGTGCTATTTTTCCCTCTTTTAAATTGTGCTCCATTCTTAAACCATGGGCAAGGCAAGTAATTGGTTTAATGACTTCTGGTAAGTTTTGGAGGAAATTTATGGATGGATGAAACAAGGTCTAGGAGGTCACTGATTTTCATAGAAAATTAATAATTATTTGAGGCTGAAAAAACATAGGACTTTGATATCTTCTGTGAACAATGAAATTGGGTTCGGTCTCCAATTCCATCAGACAATGAAATTTTCATTTGGGTGCATCGAAAATTATAGCGTAGATTCATTGGCAGTATGTTTGTAGTGTAACTTTCCAGCATGGTTGCATCTAAGTGCTGATTAGACATACTTGGGGAATTATATTTAGCATGTGTGCACAGCATCTAGATATGATTAAATGTAAAGCTGATACTGATGTGTGATTAAGCTAATGTATATCATCCTTGGTAACTAATATCCGAGTGGTTGGTATGTTCTCATAGTAAGTCATATTGCTTGGTACCCATGCTTTATTATGGGAGTTTTATTAGAATTACGTAATAACTTTGGTTTTGGTTGTTGGTTAAGGAATTTTCACTGGGAGGTATTTACTTGACTGTCAAATAAATTTTAATTTTCTATTGAAGTAACATTTTCATTGTTTAAATGGCTGTTTGATTTATATTGTAGTCTATTGTTTTTTGGGTTCCCTAATTTTCATCTAATGATTGTTTGTAGCTGCTTTCTTTTAACTTATCTCTGTTCTTGAATTGCATCTTGGCCCAGCCGTTGACATTTGTTTTTGTGAAGCTTACATGTATTTGAGGATCAAATGGGATGAATATTTTGACTGGGGCAGCATTTGAGTGGTTAACTTGGACGTCAGCATGATTATCCAAACAACTTGGTGGGTTATGTTTTGATGAGATAATGGATCTTAGTTTAATTCGTTTTCATTTAATAGGAGCTAGTTATATTATTTATTATGAAATGAATCACTTTTTGCATTTGAGCAGTTTACGGTAATTTTAGGTGCCAAATTTGACAGCATTAAGCTTATAGGTTTCCTTTCAATGGGTCATCCTCTTAACAATTTTTTTTTCAAATTTTTTTTTCTATAATCATAATATCATCCTCATTCGAATTATGGACACTATATACATTTTGTGTTGTTGATGTCTTGGATGATATGTTGTGGATAACTTATGTATGTGTCTAATGGACGAGGCTGGCGAAAAATGTTTGCAGCAGTCTTACCTTCTAAATGTTTTGTCTTCGGCATATCTATATTATTACTCTTTGTACCAGCCAACGATATTTATCGGAAAAAAACCAGCCAAAGATCAATGTCAAACTCATAATATTTAAAGCATAAATCATTTATTGGAGGTCTTCTTCCTGCCAATCTTAACTCTGCTAGGGCGAGGAAGAAGCTACAAAAATGAAGAGACAATAAGAATCGAGAGCTGAGTTTGTGTGTTTGTTTTGCCATTGGGAGTTCAAATCATGGTTTAAGGATGTGAATTGACTTTCAGTTTATTTGGCAAATTACATTGAGTTATATTTCAACATAATTTTTGGCCTTGAACCATGGTTTGAGCATAACTTTTTTTTTTTTGAAAGAAACCATAGTTTGCTAACTACAAACCAAACACCTTAAGATTTCATTATGAGATTATGAGATTCTGAAAATGGGAATGATAAAAATTAAAATTAAAATATTAATTAAAGTGATGCCCTTTTGATTATCAAGCTAGGCTGTAGATATAATTTTCTAATCTGTTATCTGAACTAATATGTGATTGGTTTAGTGGAATTTGACCAAAACTAACTCGAGTATCCAAATCAACTTGAATATTTATAATTGAGTTACATTAGGTTGGATAATTGGATTAATATGAACTTGTGTATAATCTTATGAACTACTGCATTAATGTTTTTGAGAATTTATTTACCATTATTTTAAGGTGATTGCTAATTTTGTCCCCTTAAAGTAAAAAGATCTGTAATGACTTTAGATATGCTCAAATACCAAATTAAAACACAATTACCCTAAGTATCCTTTAATTAGTTATTTTGCCTTTTTTAACTTCATTTAATGTCAATTTATAAAAATACTTTTTTTTCACAAATGTTTTATTTCCATGGCTAAAAATATTTTTCTTAAATTGATGGAACTCAATCGACAACTCAAGTTTCAAGTTGATTATCTTACATGTAATGCAAGAATTCTAGTAAGGCACATCACCTTGTCACTTGATTTGATTTAATCTGATTTTGGTTGGTTTGGTTCAATTTGAGATTTATTCACAAAAAATTCTCTAAACCAAACCCAAACCAACCTGACTTGAATACACCCCCTAGAATTGTACTAATGTTAGCGGGCTGGGTAGGGTGAACAAAGGGATTAGTGGGTTGGTCGAAAAATTCACAAAATTTGGCATATTTAATCCTTAGATTAAGTGGACTAAACTAGTAAATTGTTAAATAAATGGATTAGTAAAATATTTAGCATTAACTCATAAGAATTGTGGATTTAGTGGCCAATGACCCCATATTCCTAGCTTTAGCAAAAGTGCCACAAAGATGTCTAGATTGACACTTAGTATACCACATCAGTATGTTAGATAACTTTCACTTGCATCTAGTAATGTAAGAACTTATTCAACTAACGGATTAATATAACAGGAACTAAAACGATAATTTTTTTTAAGGGTTTTGCTTAGGGCAAGTAAAGGAAATGTTTCACTGAAAAGAGAAACTTTTAATATTTTCAATGTATTGAATACATCAAAAGCTTAAAAAATCTTCTTTTTTGCCTCCTTAACAAGTGCCTTGGCTTGCTAGCAAAATCCTTTTTTTAATATTATGGAAATTTTTGACTGAGACTTACAATTTCATGCAACAATTTAATGGTTTACTCTATTACTAAAACATAGAAGAAAAAAAACCCGCGATTTCCCAAAAAAAAAGGAAAAAACTTTTTGCGCTTCACCTCCCCGCCAAAAGCAGAAAAAGGGTTTTCGATTTCTTTGTCATAAACAAATTAGGTTTTGGAGGCCATTCACTGCGTTTGCATCTCCACAAGGTAAGCTATTCTATCTTTCTCAATCTCCTCCCATTTTGATAGCTCAGTATTTTCATTTTCTTCAATTCCCAATTTAATACGAGTTTGAAGCTTTCAATTCCTAGGTCTTTCACTAGCCGTGTATAATTGCTAATCTCTAATTACCAATTTCCTCCATATTATAGCAAGCTGCTCCAGTTCCCTTTGTTTCTGCTAGTGAGAAATATGTGTAAAGCTAAAACATTTTTGTGGGCCAGATACGTCAGTGATAGAGGATGATACAGAACCCAAGGTGAAGAGAGCAAGGGACAATGATGGTAGTGTTAGTGAAAGGGAAGGCAATGAAGATAGGCTTAGTGATTTGACAGATTGTGTCCTCATTCACTTAATGACATTCATGACAACCAAAGATTCTGTTAGGACTACTGTCTTGTCCACAAGATGGAAGGACTTGTGGAAACATGTTCCTACTCTTATATTATCTACCTCGGACTTTCAATTTCGACAAATGACACTTTTCAACAAATTTGTGCCTAAGGTTCTGTCTCTTTGTGATATCTCTGTTCCACTCCCCAGTCTTGATTTCTATCATAATGGTCGTATTCCTCCCCAACTTCTAACAATGGTTGTGAGATATACTGTATCGCATAACATCGAGTGAATGATACTCTGTTGATTGTGGTATCGATTTGCCAACTTGCATTTTTTCCTGTCAGACTTTAACGTCGCTTGATCTTTCAGTTCGCAGAGGATATTCCTCTGGATTGTTTCCAAAATCTCTAAACCTGACCGCTTTAACGAGTTTGCGTGTTAGGTACTTTGCCTTTTGTGCAGGTGACAGTGAATTGGTGGAGCTCTTTTCATCCTGTATTAAGTTGAAGCCTTTGGTCATTGAACGTTGTGTTATAAGAAATCCACAAATCCTCTGCATTTCAAATGCTACACTTGTCAATTTGAGCATAAATACTTCCCCTTTTTATGAAGACGAAGCTTACAGAATTGTGCTATCTACTCTGAATCTTTGTTCTTTCACTTTTTCGGGTGTTATTGCTCAGCATCCAACTGCACGCAGTCTTTCTTTTCTTAAAGAAGTAAATATTGATGTTGATGAATGGGCAGCATTGCATCACTTGCAGTCAGCTTTCATCATAATTAGGTGGCTGCAAGTGCTTGCTAATGTAAGATCATTGACAGTCTGTTCAAGTACTCGTAAGGTATCTTCATTTAGATTTAATTGAATTATTTCTTGTTATTCTCTTTAGATGCATTTTTGAACCAAAGATTTTTGGTGGAGCTATCTTGTGATTTTTAAAATTTACCTCATTGTGTAGGTTCTCTCTTTAATCCCAGATTTACTGAACACTGAAAGCCCTTGCTTGGATAAGTTAAAATCATTGATAGTGAATGTGAAAAAACCTTCACCTCTCTATCACAAGCCGCAAAGGCATACCAAATCAAAGAAAGCACAATTGAAACTACCTTCACCTGTACCTGACAGAGTAGTTGATTACTTGATTTGAAACTCCCCCTTTGCAAAGGTTACTATAATAAATTGCTAGCACATTTAAGTCTTTGACTAGAGATTCATATTATTGGTTTGTTTTTTCCCCTTCATTCTGTGTTTCTCTTTCCCTCTCCTTATGTTGTTACTTGTTACAACAATCCATTTGTTTGCAATATTTGCTTAGGAGAACACTAGAAAATTTAAGAAAGCATATCTGTGAATAAATGGCTGCCTGAAACACGCCACTTAACTTTTTGATGTCAAAGATTTTATTTTTTTTCTTGCTTGTATCTAATTTAAAACAAATTCTCGACTTTTTGAAGCTGCAATTTTTTTGTCTGAAGCTGTATGGTAACATTTTTTGCTGATAAGTATTTGACAGCCTAATGTCATTTTTCATTTAGGTATTCATGAGATGTTTTAGCTTTCATTGTGCAATCACATAGAATTTTCAAGCTTGTAGTTAAACTTGTATATATTGCTGTTCGAGTAGCTCCCATAGTTTATGATAAATAGATAATCTGCAGGTGGTGTTGGGAATTTCCTATTTGACTGGATTGTTTGTGTACTAAGAGTCATGACAATCCAATGAATTCTCATATGTAGGTGACTATCAGTGATATATATATATATTAATAAAATTCTTCTCTTGCTTGTTTTTGTTCTTGTAAAGAGGATCAGATCCTCTTTACAAGAAATCCTCTTTACAAGAACAAAAACAAGCAAAAGAAAATTCTGGATATATTAAGAAACTAACCTTGGAAGTGTTCTTTGTCTGTTTTTTTCCCACTTCTTAAATTGTGCTCCATTCTAAGACTATAGGTAAGTGATTGGTTGCGAGGACTTCTGGTAATCTTTGAAGAAATTCATGGATGGACAAAACAAAGTGGCAGTGATTTCAAGGAAAATAAATATTTCTTAGAGGTTGAAGAAACATTGAAGATGATATCTTCTATGAACAATGAAACATTGGGTTTGGTCTCCTAACTGTCAAGGGTGATTCGTCCATAGATACCAAAAGCCATATTCTATGCTTTGCTTTGTTCGTGGTAGTTTTTGCAAGCATCAAAGACTGGTTTGGTTTCTGAAAATTTTAAGAAAAGTTAGTAGAATGTTTTTACTTATTCATGTTCTGTGTGTATGCAAATGTTGTGTGATTGTGACCTATACTCAAAAAGGCAACGTGATAATGGATGGAGCTACAGAAGAAAATGAGAATCTGTGTGTGGCCGTTGGGTTCTTTGCCACTCTTTTTGGTTGGTTTTGCTGGGAACATAGTTCATGTGAAAAATCAGGGAAAAGATTTTACTTAATAACGTTTAAGGACTGAAAAAAAATAAATAAATATTTGTAGAGTTTAAAAATGATACAACTACTAAATTAACAATACAAATATCAGCAACTTATTATGGGAGGTAAAATCACAATGCCCATGAATAAGCCTTTGACCCTTAGTTTTGGGTGAACGCATCCAACTTTTGCAGCTTTGATTGTGTGTCCAGCAAAATTACTGAAGACACCACCACTTCACTGCTCATAATTTGGTGCATTTGTACCTCCTCGAGCAAGCTTAATAGCTTGCGACTTTATCTGAAAGTTGCGAATTAATTTGCTAAGTTGGATTTGAAAGCAAGTACTAGATACATTTCTTACTCATCATCAACTTTAAAGTAATAATGTGCCATTTCTTCGCTGGCCAGCTTTAACTTGCAAGGGTTCTGACTTGTTGAAAGGGAAAATGACGATAAAAATACCAAGTTAATAAGCTTATTTTGCATGATTTTTTCTGAGAGGTTCATTGCATAATGTTTTGCATATTTGTATAAATTCTTGATAGAAGGTTTTGTGCATTAACATTGGACATGTAGACCTTCCACGGTTTTTTCCTAATACTTGTATTGTAGGTGATTTAACGTGGGCCTTGTAAAAAACTTCATTCCAGGCATATTGTGTATAAAATTTTCTTCATGTTTATAAATAAGTTTAACCTGCTAATCCCATAGGCTATTCTTATGCTCTTGGAAAATGGCTTAGAATTATCTATACTCAATTATCTTTGTTTATCAAAATTAAATATTGTCATAACATCATCACATTTTTTAATTAAAAAAATCAAAATAAGATCTCTAATCCATAGAGAATATTGCTTTTATTCTATTTTCAAAATATAATCAAATGTCTGTACAAAATCAGGTCAAACCTCTAGGGTGCTACTTTCTAATAAATTTAGGAGCCCAAAAATGCACATTGACAAGTGGCTACAGGAATATACAACCCAAGTATGATAAGAGGGATAGGACCAACGCAAGGCTCTTCACGACCGGTGACCGAAGCTGTGGAGGAATAGAAAATGTTGCATGTGGTTGACGGGAAACAGAAGAATGTTACAAGAGATGAAAGCAAGGGTCTTTAACACCGATGACTTAGGTTGCCAGCGAGCATACACATTGAATAGTAATCAACATCAACATCAACCATGCATTGCCCAAATATTGAGTCCGCAGTTCCTTTTCCATCCTGGGGGCCCCTCTGCTCAAAATATCTTTCCTTTTTAGTCTTCGATTGAGGTACTTCTTGATAGAGAAAGATTAGCTGTCCCGGAGAGTAACTCATGAAATGTGCGTCATGCACAGCTGAAAAGTAAGGAATCCTTCAGATTACTGTGAACATTTCTATTCATGAAAATCTTCATATGGTGAGGATCCACTTGAAGAGTCACTGTCAAATGGGGTTGTCTCTCTCGGAGATGATTGTAGTGATTCTCTTTGTTGTGAGGATGAGCCTGCAAGAGGTTGAAACTTCATTCCCCAAGTAATCAAGTAAACATTAAAGGATTTGACTAGCAGAGATAAATCAGCAAAGCTCAGGAAGACAAATATCAAAATTCAACATGTCTCCTTTAATTTGCGGCAACTTTCGCCAAAAAACAACACAGCTTGGAATTGTTTACTTTTTAGGCCTAAGCTAAATACAGCTGGTTGAGAAAGGTAGATAAAGGGTTAGATTCAAGAAGCCAGTATAATCTTAATGTAGGGTATTCAAACTACTAAAGTAAACAAATAATCAACAGCAGAAAAGGTCCTTTTAGGTGGAGTCAGCTACGTAAATCAAACATCATCATTGTGTCCTGTTGTAAACTATATCTATAGAGAAGCCATTTAAATATAAGTCATTCAGGATCGTTTTGTCTATAATTTTTCAGTCTACTTCTACTTATTAGACTATCCTCTATCTGATATACTCTTTTTAACGGTGCTTCTAATAAGACTTCTCCTTACATGGCCAAACACCCAAGGTAAGACTCCCATCTTTTTCACGATAGGTCCTACCCTTGTTGACCTAATACATTCATTCTTAATCTTGTCTTATCGAGTGTGTATATTCATCTAATGCAACATCTTTGTCTTTGTAATAGAGTTTATTCTATAGTTTTTTACCGCCCAACATTCAATCACATAATATCGCAAGTCTTACAGCTGTGTGCAGTAAACACAATCAACACCCAAACAAAAGTTTAAGATGGAAACCAAAGTGGATGGCACATTGCAAACAATTTAAATGACATACAAGTGTTATTCATATTAAAAATAATTACCAAGACATAGTTACTACCATGAATTAGCATTCACTTGAGATCCAGCTAACTAACAGAGAAACTAGTGAATTAGGAACTCATTATCCTTTGACTTTGTTAAAGCAATCCATCCTAAAGGATCGGAGCTGATTACGAAAGGAAATTAAACAACATGGGATATAATTAAAGAATAAAACAAGAGGAGCACATAACTTGCACCCTAGGATTCAGCAAGGCACAAAGGATTTAGCAAAGCTCTTGAGCCACGTTTAGAACCGGGAAAGCATACAAGGGAAAGTGAGTCAGGAGAGAAAAGCATAATGGCTTCCTAAAAACAGAACAACAGTATACCAAGAGCTGTCATGCATTTGTAAACCTCACACTACTCTTTCTTTCAATGTGTTATGTACAGGTCCTATTTATGTCTGTACTAGAAAGCTGCTGAGTTTTTAATGGAATTGATTATTAGGGATTCTTCTGAACATCGTATCCCTTATCCTTGGAGCAGAGATCATATGTTTAGAAGGTTTTAGCAAGAATAACGAGCATATGAATTTATGGTAGCAGATGTCTTTGCAGTCTTCTGGCACGTTTACTAGGAGAAGAATGCCCATATTTTCAAATGTCCACTTTCCCTTACGTTTGTTTATAGGATAGGATTGTGTTTATGCCTTCTCTGTGGTGCTTTGCTCACAAATTTGTCTAAAGAATTTATATTATTGACATAGATAGAAAAAAACAACTTTGCATGCTTGAGCCATTTTGACTTTCTTTCTTTTTTGTTTTCTTTTAGGAGGATTTCTTATCCTCTTAATAGCAAAGTGTTTTCCCTACATGTACTTTCTCTCCTTTCTAACTGATAATATATTATACTTCTTTAAAAAAAAAAAAAAAGTTGTCCATGAATCACATGAATATGTAGTAGTCATAGGAAACAAGGGCCCTTTTGTTTGAACTTTCTTTAAGGAAAAAAAAGAAAGGTATCTTGTTAATTAAAAAGTAAAAATTGATATAATTAGAAAAGTTTTTTTGATAAAAAGCTAAAACCTAAAAGAAAGTTGTTTGTGCTTTTTATAGAAGTTAAAAAAAGTAGCTTCTAAACAAAACACTAATTTTTCAAATTTTTTTTTATTTTTTATTTTTTCAAAAGATTAAACCAACACACCCCAAAGCAATAGCATAAAAGTGACACTTGAACAAACCTTTCTGTCCTCTGGAGTGGAACTTCTTTGTGTGCCGCCTAATAAGCTTTCTAGCTTTTGTAATCGTTAGCTGCCTAGCAAAAGGAGAGAACTCGACATCACTTTCACTCCAATCTCCTTGAAAATCATTCTCTGCTTCACCCCTCATAGTTCGGAGCACAAATGCCTTTGCCTTGCGGCGTTGAGTGTTGAACAGTCCTCTAATGGATGTTACAAATCCATCACCTGCACCATCACCTGGACGCTTAGGCCAAGATGGTGGATACTGATCAGATTTTCCTGCCTGGTCTTCATTGTCACTAAAATTAAGGTCAATTTCAGGAACACCAGCTCCAGTGGGCTGACTCTGACCTTTGTTATTAAATTTCTTACCCTACATGATACAAAAGAAGGTCATTTAAAGGAATTCAGTAGAAACAGCTGAAGTTTGCCATCAGACTGATCTGCATCTGCATAATTAACAGAGAATGCTTTTCTTGATCGATAAAAGGCTTTTTAATGGAAATCACCTTTATCTAATAAACTTCTTTTCTCAATATAGTAATAATAATAGGAGTCATAAAAGCAGCAATTTCATTCAAGTTTCATTCTATCAAATAACTATAACGTCACATTATTTTAATGACGTCCTCATAACTTTTGCAGTGATAGGTACATATAGCAGATGAATCTAGAAACGAAAACAACAGGGTTATATATAACCAATAACAAGAAAATGAAAGGAGAGAAGAAAACTGTAAATCATTCATCACCTGCATTCCAGTCACAGACTTTAGGACTCCCCAGATGATGTGCTTCTTAACTCGTGAGAAAAGTCTTCGCCAAGTCCCAGTAAACTCGACCCGGTGAAATTGATCCATCAATAATTTCAGATCATTTACAACAAATCTTTGCCCCTCATATGTAACCGTTAACTCAACCTGCAAAACAACATTCAGCAGAAATTTGAAATTATTGTGTCATAAGTGATGATGATATATAACAGCTTCACCAAAAGGCCTAAAATTACCGACCTGGCTAATTTTGATGTTGTGAAACTCCATCATCTTTCGTGGCCTAGATCTCTTCTCTTCATGTGCCTTAGCCACCTTTTTATCTTCATGAGATGAGCGACCAGCTTTGACAGCTTTGGAATCTTTCGATTTATTCTTAGAAGCATCGTCTTGTTGCTCAGTAGAACCAAATGGGACATTCTTTGAGGAAGAGAAGCTTTGTAAGACAAGTTCATTAGCTACAGATTCTGCCACAGTCTCTTCCCAAGTTCTGTCAAAAGAGGAAGTTCTTCTCAACTCAGGAACTTTAACATTTGGCGCCTTGGATGCCTGCAACCAGGTTACCGAAACCCTTAATGAGAAATCTATCATCTAAAAATAATAGAAAAATCAGGAGAATATTGGACAACATCGGATGGGACACCAATACTGCTGCCCAAGCTTCTCATTTCTAGCCCCTGAAAATTTACTTCTAAAGGTTATTCTACCTTTAAGTCTTTACTTTCCTTGAAAGTAGGTATGGTTCTTGTTTTAACTTCTTGCACCTTCAATGACAAATTTTCAGACAAGCAAGTTTTGTGGAATAAGATTAGGCATTTGGCCTCTATTTAGTGAAAAACACATGACCTTTTTAAAGGAATTTCCCTGCTAGATATGTTGAAAGATTGGAAAAGACCAAGCCTTGGAACAACAGTGAGGTTGCTACTTTATGACCTAGAGATCACAAGTTCAAACTTGAAAACACTCTCTCCACTTGCGGGATAAAGTTCCATACATCTACCCTCCTCATATCCCATTAAGTGAGAGCCTCGTACACTAAGTTGCCCTATATGTTAAGAGATTGGAAAGTTATGCTCCATTGATAGTTTTTTCTCTTGTTTTGTTTTTGTTCTTGTAAAGAGGATCCATTGTCCTCTCATTTTTTTTTTTGGGGGGTATACTTGTTCTCTTCATTTCAATAAAGTTCTTATCTATTAAAAAAAATAATTAAAAAAAAAAAAGAGGAGAGGGGTTGAAGTTGTATTCTTCCCTGCATTTCTGACCAATGCAGCCCAACAAAAGTATTCCAAGAGATTATTAATATTCCGATTTAAAAACCATGTATTAGACAACTCATCAAATACTTACTTGAGCTGAATCAACATGGACAGAAGGCTGACTTGTTGCAGAAAATAGCATTGCAGAGATGCCAGATTTGGATGAGGCCTCAGACTCTTTTGTTGAGTGACTGCTTGAAGCAGAAGATTCATTGATTGATGAAGCTTTCTTTACACGCTTTGCACCAGCAGTGGTTGAAACCTTCCAAACCTCCTGTGTAAATAACTATTATCTTAACTCCTAACATATTTTATCTACAAATTTACCCTTGGTTTTGGCAGAAATGGTAATAAAAGAATCTAATCGTAAACTAACCTGTCGCCTTTGGGAATCTTGTTCTTCTTCTGGGAAGAAATAGTCCCACATCATTCTGTACATTGTCTCTGTCAAATGGATCCTAAGGGGATAGATCTCTACCTACAGTGAAAAGTAATTCACATTAGAAACAAGCTGAACCAATCTTGAAATTCCAAGCAAACCTCTCATGCATGAATGAGAACAAATTTTAATTTCTGATTCTACTCAACAGATCTTAGTTCTTTATGAAATGGAATATCATTGATGATGGAATATAACACAATACGCCCCACATAACACACACATGGTCTCAATTTTAATCAACGACCACAAAAAATAAAATAAAATAAAAGTAAGGAAAAAAAAAAAAACCAAAATTAGAATGAGAATGGATTCTGTTGTTCTGCATTGAATTTCCCTAAGTTTAATGATCCAAAATAACCTAAAGGAAATGATTACCTGGAAAAGTTCAAGGGGAGAATTTCCATCTCTTGGAGCTCCCTGCTTTGCATCCACTCGAAGCATCACTTTTCTGGGGGAAAAAAAATTAAAAACGGAAGCAATCATGCAATATTAGGATACCAACAATATAAAATACACAGCAGGATTAATATGCAGTTGCTCCCTCCCATAAAAAACGTATAGAAAATGTTCTAAATAGAAGTGTAGATTAAAACATCTTTAGTGAGCCATCCACAAATTTAACTACTTCAGACACACACAAATACCAACCTTCAAGGAGCAGAATTTGCTGACTTTAAAAGGCTGAATTGATTGCATGCAAAATATGTTGTTACTATATAAGCTCCAGGTGAGTGGCATGAATTCTCATGTCAAAAGGCACTGAATAACATAATTTCTTTTTTAATAGAAAAAATTTATTGAGATGAAGAGAAAGAATTACGAAGAGTGAGGAGAATAAAAGTCCTCCTAAACAAAAATGGAATACGAAAACAAACATTAAAGAGAGAGAGAGAGAGAGAGAGAGAGAGAGAGAGATCAGTGTAACAAAGTTTTCCGATTCCTCAATATCAGTTGGAGAAACCCATAATAACAACCATCAGATTTGCACCAATTGAACAACATAAATAACTACCACTTCTGTTCATATTTTGCCCATTCATTGGAATAGGCATGACTTTGGAAGTCTTGTGCCTTTTGCTTTGTTGAAAGATTTCCCTTCACAATATGAATCAAAAGGCTCTACGAATTGGTATAACTTATTATCTACCATAATGATCTTGTAGTCGTCATATCCAAATGATACTGAAGTGTAATGGGGAGGAAATTGTCCCAGGTCTACTCTCAATGGTTATACGTGAAATGATATAGATTGAGAAATTCACCCCTCGTGATAGATACATTAAATTCACTAACAGAAGATGGAGCAATGTTCCTTTTTTAAGACATCTGACTAAGAACTGGTTCATGACAAGAAATGACTCTTCTATTCAAAAATATTTGAAGAGAAATAAATTGCAGCTTGCTGGATACTGTACTTAGACAGGGACATTTTCTTGTTAAAGTTTTATAAGCAAGGAGGTAAAAAACCGGGTGCTGGGGCAATTGTGATTTGTAGGGTATGTAGACATGTAAAACTATATCATGACCACAGGCACAACAAATGGGTGGGGGGTGGAGAGAGGAGCAGAGAAATAGCACAGTCAGAAACCCAAGGGGGGAAGGATAGAGTTGAACTTAAAAGTATCAGTGTAACCTATCTCCAATGATTCATACAATGTGTGGAACAAAAGAGCAATAAATATCATAAAACCAATCTATAAGCATCACAAATTAAGAAAAAAGCAAGGAAAAATTACATACTTTCCCCATTCAGGTGGAGGATTCCATGGTGACAAAAGCATATCAGACTTAGCATTAGGCAGGCAGTTTCTAACTACAAAATATTTTGTTGTAAACTGAGCTACACCAACATCCTTGTAATCCCGGTCGAAGTCATAAATCTGTGTTTGGCAGGACGAAACTGAATTAGCATACTCTTGCAAATTGAGACCAAAAAGAAATGAATTAGGAAAGTTACAAAACTAAATGCTAGCAAAGAACCATCATTCTCCAGCACAGGAACAAGAGCAAGAAAGAAATAAACTAGAAAAGATTGATATGATTTTATTCCTATCCCCCATAGTCATCAGGGATAAGACAATCAATGTCTTGCTAAGGCAGAAGAAGACTATTAGTCCAATGCCTTCTGTATCTAGTCCATGGAGAAAATTTGAGTTTTAATGTAGTAAACTTTTAGAATGTCTCTAATCCATATTAAGCCTCCTAGAGTGTGTAGCTTATGAAGCTCATTCGTTTTGATATCTATCAAAGATATCTGTTAGAACTTAGCTGTTAGACTTTGTTATCTATCAGAGTTAGTGCGTGTTTGATTCTGCTTTTATAGAATTGATTTTAGATAGAATTGATTTTATTGGAATTGATTTGATTAGAATTGATTTTGAGGTAAAGTGATTTATGTTTGGTAATTCCTCTAAAAGTGATTCTGACATAAAGTAAAAACTTCCATTTCTTCCATAATCAATTCTAGAGGCAAGAATTGATTTTGGTGATAAACAACCAAACAAAATACTCAAAAGGCACAATCCATTCTCACCCCTCAAAATCGATTTTGCAAGGTTGCAATGCGCAACCAAACATGCTATTAATTGTTAGAATTGGTTAGAGACAGCTGTCATAAGTAGTTATTCTGTTATGCAAGTTCTGAGCACTAATATAAAAATATGAACCTGACGTAAAATTCATTTTTATGAAATAGAAATCAGCTCCTCTCTTCAGATTCAATCTAGATTCTCTCTCACTTCTATTTTTGTCTCTCAACTTACCCCCTGTCCTTCACTTTCTCACCAACCATACAATTCTAAAAATGCCAGACTTCGTACTAAGAATATTTGATATTGAGATAGCAGTTCATAATTCCTAAGAAGCAAATTTAAAGATAGTAAGCTGAGTTTTGGAAGAAAACATAGAGAGAAGTGAGAAAGAATAATTTTGAAAAATAACACTTACCATGTCATTAATCTCGGCTTCAGCAAAGGAATCACCATCAACAAGCATGCTCCAAACAACTTTGTTAATTTGCAAAGATATGCGCATAGCATAGGAAGGACTTTTGTTCTTCTCCTTCTCCATTAGCCGTAGCTGTGCAGCTTTTTGCAGAGCCTTCCTTAATGACGCAGATGCAGCCTTTCTGGATTTTTGTGCACTTACAAGTTCTCTCTTCAGTCCTTGGACCTGCCAGTGTTGGAATACTGTCGATTAGGCATGCACCTTTGCCATCTACTGAAATATGCATATAGATACAAAAATATTCCATGCATCTAACAATTATCCCTCCGTTTCAATTTATATGTCCATTTGGACAACTTGGTACATTCTTAAATCAATGTAATGGACAGATAAACTGAAACGGAGGGAGTATATCACAAACATAATCACAGGGAGAATATATTCGTGACAGCTTTTGATTCCTCAAATGCCAATGATAAACACATATTCTTCTTCCCCTACTCCTTTAAAAAAAGGCAAAGAATCCAAACCAAGATGGTAGCAAATCACTAATGAGTAGAACCACAAATTTTATGGGATGGTGTCCCCACTGTGAGCAACATTATTAAGAATCAAAGACTATAGTTCTCAAAACAGGACTGGACCTGCCACTTCAATAGGACAGCCAGCTAACTGGCTGGCTTACCAATCTTTAGACCCCTAAGAGCTATGGTTTAACTGACGTGGTCAATGGGCCAACAAACAGGCCAGTTATAAGTTATAACCAGCCAATTTTTCATCAAATCAATTCAGTTCATTCACTTCACAGGTCAGTGAACCCAGTACTGAAACAGGTAAGTAGCATATTAGCGTGGCAAACAACACCTTTCGCTGGGAATAGACCCAACATTGGATTTTAATTATCTAAGTACACATGTACCATTAAAGCTGGTAGAGAATATTGGGAGAATATCATCAGGTTATGTTAGAATATTTCTAGAATATATTATGAACTTAATTAGTCATCTAATTGAGGAAGCAGACCTTAGGATTCTTGATTTTTCTGTTATGTTCCTAAGTTTGCATAATTAGGGTTATTAGTCTTCTTGTTAGTGGGCTTGGGCTCATACTAGCAGTACTAGTATTTGGGCTAACCATTAGTATAAATAAAGGTATTAGGCTAGTGTTTTGTAACCTGTTATCTATCAATAATATATTCAATGTTATTTGTATTTGATCTGTCTCTTCTCCTTATTCATTAACCCTAAACTAATAATTCTTTAACAAAAGCCAGTTTGATCCTTGGGTAGCATAAGAAATCAAGAAATTATCTTTATCATATCTTGGAATATTATAGAAGTCTTGTGTTAGAACTCGAATCAGAAATCGCAAGAACTAGTGTTTATTGAAGAATTACAAAATAGAGAGAGGATATTCAAGAGACCTGTCAACTCTCCCAGGACTCACTTACAAATGATCAAAGACCCTTTCTCTTTACTCCATTCCTTTTATTTATACTAATCCTTAACTAATTGTAACTAACTATAACTAACTAATGGTGTCCCAACACTATTCCCCGCCTAAAGATCCACCTTGTCCTCAAGGTGGGGTTACAAGGGCTTATTATTAGACATTTACAAATAAATTCCCCCAGGATCCCATTGCTTGAAGTATATAGATCTGAGTCGTTCCTCTTCAATTGGGTTCCCTTTCCTTCATTCAAAGATAGTCCCCATTTTCGGCATTGATTGTGGCTGGAGAGTGCATTTCCCACGTTGATCTCGCCTTCTAGTTTGGAAAACTTCTTTGCTGCTTAAAATGAGTTGGGTTGGGCCCAAATTTGATGCCACCACCATTTCCTCTAAATTCCCACTTCTGCAAACACTGAAATGGGTTTGGCCCGTTAAGAAGAAAAGACAACTTTCTTTGTCAGATTCCCCATTCTTCCCCTCTTGTGTTTGGGCTCAGCCCATTGTTTGGCCCATTATGGTGAAGAGCATCCCTAGCTGATGCCTCTCAACTTTTTCCCTAGCCATTTTTCTAACATAGCCATCAGTAGACGATAGTGCAACCGCTGGAGGAACCCCAACTGTCGCCGTACGAGCATCCGCCTTGACGGCCTTACCCTCCTCCTCTCCTTTGGTGCGGTTGCCGGCGACACCACAAGCATCATCGGAGACTGGTGGCTTCTCATCGCCGTCAACAATGGCAACTTTCCACTTTGAGTTCGTCGCTTAACCCAACGGCGGTTGCTGCCGCCATTCCTCCACCTCTACGATTGAACCCACAGCCACCAACCGAGAATCTTGAATGAGCGATTCCAATGGTGGTCACAGGTTGCTTCCATTACCCCTCTTCACGTCCCGACGCAGCAAAGCTATCGTTGCATGCCACTCTCTTCCCCCTTCCCTTGTCGCGTCGCCTGTTCCTTGTTGCGGTCGCGTCGCCTGTTCCTTGTTGCGGAGACAACAATCCGTGTCGCAACAACTCCAAGATCTGAGTGGAGATTCGTTCGCGCTTCACCTTTACCACCTCGCAATCGGTTCTTGCCTCTAGCAACCACTCCTTGAGTGCGTCGCAATCCTTCTACACCACTTCTTGCAACGTTGACATTGCTCGTTCCACCACTTCTACCCTTGCTTCCATTTTCGATTTCACCGTCAAGAATTGCCCTAGGATCAGAATGATGCTCTGATACCAGTGTTAGTACTAGAATCAAAAATCTCCAGAACTAGTGTTTATTAAAGAATTACAATATAAAGAGGATATTCGAGAGACTTCTCAACTCTCCCAAGACTCACTTACAAATGATCAAAGACCCTTTTTCTTTACTCTATTCCTTCTATTTATACTAATCCCTAACTAATTGTAACTAACTAACTGTAACTAACTAATGGTGTCCTAACATCTTACATCATATCTTAGAACATGAGTATCTTAGATAATTTCTTAGGATTGGTTTCTGCATTTTTTTTTTATATTTCATGTTGATGTTTCTTTATTTCATGATCAAGACTCTAGTATTGTTATAAATAGGAATTGATGCTTCATATTTTTTGTCACAACACAACATTTCATATAAATATGCTGTCATATTTTTCAGAATCTTTTCTCTCTCTTCTTTCTTCCCTATCTAAACCCCATAATCTCAACAAGATATTATAAATTTTGAATATATGCCCACTTTAGGTGGGTTGCTATGGTACACAAAGGATACTAGTACCTGGGGTGAGTTGTCAAACATTTGCTGGATGCTGGCTTAATGATAAATGTTTAAAAGCTCATTGAATGTAATCATTTGTTGGGCATAAACATTTGTTGGGTGTCATTATTTTGATTGAAAAAAGATAATTTCTTAATAAAAAAAAGTACTTTTTATGTTTTCGGGTATGTTTGGGTAAAAATTTGTAGTAAAAGCATAATCACTAGAAAAAGCATAGGAAGATCTTTTTTGAGAAGCTACAATTTTCATCTTCTAGAAAAAGATTTTTTTTATAACATAAAAAGATGTTTAAGGATAAAAAAAAAATCTTTATATATTACATCCAAACATAAGTTAATTTTACATCCAAACATAAAATAACTTTTATTTTTTCCAAAGATCTTTAAAACAAAAGATCTTTTTGGAGAAGCTCATCCAAATGAGCTTGTTAGAGATCAAATCCTTGAAGGGATTAAGGTGTACAAGCGCAAGAGGTATAGGGGGCATTATGGGGAATGGCAACACTGAAGCAGGGCCTAACCAACTACTGAGTTGGCTAGTGTGTAAGTGGGTGCTGATGGCATGTGTGCGCGTGAATTTGTTAGGAAACGGGTTTATTTGTATGGGTGAGGAGGAGGGAGGCTGAATATTGGCTTAGGCTTGGGAGAGACTGAGCTGCTATAGTGCTCAGGAACTTTTCTCTCTTTCTGCATTGTTCGTGCTGTTTTTCTCTTCTACCTTGACTAAGCCCTATAAAGCATAGGTACTAAAAGTCCTCCCATTTTAGTCCTCTAAGATATAAGCGTCATTAAATTGGTGTGTCAATAATTTCATACATCAAATTGGTCAATTAATGTCAATTTATGCTGTCAGATTGTTCATTGAGGTTTCATCAAATTGGTCATCAAAGCACAAAACTGAAGACATAAATTGCCATTGAAGGACAAATTTGATGTTGCCTATAATGGAGAACCGATGTGATATTTTTTTTGGTACATTCGTAGCAATAAGATTTGAACCTAAGACCTCATGCAAACTATCAAAACCCCTCACTATACTAGGTCACTCCTAGTGGCTTAACCGATGTGATCTTTAATACATCTTTAAAAGACCAAAATGGAATTTCCATATAATATTTTTATAGTCTTCATCTACCAATAATGATTACATGAATCAACAGAAACATTTAAGATGCCTCAAGTAAAAGTTTTTTTTAGGGAAAAAAAAATACTATGTCTCAATATTAACAAATTAAAAAATTTAAGGTACTATGAAAATTATTATTTTAAAATATGATCATAATACCATACTAAATGTCAAAATTTTCATATGATCCCTACACTTATGAGTGGTATAATATTGTTATCTGAACTTATATATATGATTTTAACAGATGGAGGGTAATAAATTATTCTATGAATGTTAATTAATATGTCAAGGATTTTTACATGGTATGATGAAAATATTTATAAAAGTAACTACAGTTCAACACCATTAACCATTCCCTTTTCCGGTTCATTGACCAATTAAGCTTTCAAAACGTTGAAGAAGACAAAGGAAACAACCGAATGTCATCATAAAGAAAAGCCAAAAGCTATAGGTTGGTGCACAAGACATTTCAGCACAATAATACAATTGCAACCATAGGATATTACCTGAAAGTGTAAGCCATTTATAAAACACAGAGAATCATGTACCGAATGTGAATCAAAGGCAAGCTTTGATGAGGTGAAAAAACACGAGCCAGCATAGAGGATAACTCACCATTATAATAATTCAGGCATTTAATGTGTGCAAACATTCAACAACAGAAATCACCCATAGGAAATAAAATGTACAGTACCAGCCAGATATGTTGAAAAAACGTAGGATATCTAGCTAAAGTGATTAATAATATCAACCTACCATTAACATTTTGACAGCATAAAAACTAAAATTATGGAATTTGTACATTTGATTTGTTCCATATTGTACAAAGTAACAAGGCTAACTTATCATCCTTCTCCTACATACTCCTTTTTTCCTCTATTATATTTCTTCTTTTTATCTTTTATATAAAAGAACCATAGTAGCCAAACGCGGATAACAGCGCGTAGTGGCCGAACCCCAAAAACGTTATAGCAGGATAGCAAATAGCATTCCAGCCGCTATTTGATAAAAATGTATATAATTATCATGCAAGTTATATAACATACATAAATATTCAAAAATAAGAAATCATTCATAATTAAACTCATTCACATCAATGATAAAAATTCATAATCTATTCCATGGTCTAAAAACATGCAGTCACCATCAATCCAATGCATAAACATCAAGTTCTAAGGGCAACAAAACCAAAAAAACAGCACCATTAAGTATTATAAGGACAACAAAATATAAAAGGCAATAACAAATCCTAATTAAACCTAAGTTTTTACTCTCTAAAACTAACAAAACATTCTACAAATCATTCATCATTATCATCATCCTCCTCCTCCTCCTCCTCCTCCTCCTCCATATTGTTCTCTCCATCACTTTTTTCACTACTAGACTTATAGATCTCTTCTTGTCCCTCCTCTGAATCTTCCTCATCATCAAATTCTTCTTCCTTTTGAATAGGCTCCTTCCCTCTTCTTGAACTAGAATGCTTTGATACTTTCTTCTGCAATCTAGTAGCAAGCCTAGTGTGTCTTGGTGGCTCCTCAACCCCAATTGCAGTAGAAACATCTCCCTAAACCAATCCATCATCACCAAAAACAAATTCTTCTTCAGCATCTTCTGTGCTAGCACCCATTTCTCCCAGCAACCACTCATTGCTATCATCAATACCATTTAGGAGAATAGGATCAATCTCATCTTGGCTATCAAAGCGCTCTTTAAGCGTTCGATTATACTTGATGAATACCAAAATTTGCAACTTTTGATGCTCAAGCTTGCTCCTTTTCTTAGAATGAATCTATAATATTCATGTCATAAATTGGACAAAATGTTAGTGTTAAAATCATTAAATAGAAGCATGAAACTATGCAAAGAAAAATTATTTGCATTTGCTTACATATTCAAAAGTGCTCCAATTGCGTTCACATCCCATTGAACTACAAGTTAGGCTCAACACTTTGATTGCAAATTGTTGCAAGTTAGGAGTGGATGCTCCATACTTCCTCCACCATTCAGCTATGATTCAATAATCAGGAAATCACCATTACTAAGAAAATCATGAAACTAAATTATCAAGAATTAAGTACACATTTCTTAATTCTTACCAAGAGTCACTGCGTTCCTTTGTTTTATTGCCATCCTATTTCCAAATATGCCACTAGCCCTCTTAAATATTTCAATCTCATTTGTAACCTTTTCTGCCAAGTCTTCATCTGGAATCAACCTATCAATAGTCTTATAAAGTCCATCCATTACTTCATGATTACTCTTAATCTTTGTTGCATTGGGATAGTAAAACTCAGGATTTAGGAAATAGCTGGCTGCATGCAGTGGATGATGAAGTTGTGAGTCCCATCTTCTATCAATAATAGCAAAAATAGCCTTGTACTTGGCTTCATTATCCTTGAAGGACTTTTGAATGGCTTCCTTAGCCCTATCCATTGCTTCATAAATGTATCTCATTGCAGGCTTTTTCTCATTATCAACAAGTCTAAGGACATGCACAAGAGGCCCCATAAGTTTAATAGAGTACACAACATCATTCCAAAATGTTGTGTTGAGCACAATATCACCTGCCTTCTTCCCCTTAGGTTCTTTAGCCGTCTTGGAGCTCAACCACTCATTTGAAGTGAACATTCTTCTAAGATTGTTCTTTTGTTTGTACAACCTTTGCAGTGTAAGGAAGGTTGTAGCAAACCTTGTCACTACATACCTAACCAACTCCATCTTGTTGGTAAATTTTCTAATTGTATTCAATGCTAAAGTGTGGTTGTAGATAAAGTCCATAAGACTAACGCCTCTTTGTATTGCCTTCTTAACTCGAGGAAGCTTTCCAATGTCCTCCAACATTAAGTCTACACAATATGCAGCACATGGAGTCCAAAAGAGATTATTCCTCTTAGCTTGAAGTAGTTTGTTTACGAAGAGCCAAATTAAATAAAATTAGATGAATAGCCAAATATTAAATGAAGTAATAGGAAATTTGAGCAATTCATAATTTCTTACCAGCCAAGACATAATTACTTCCATTGTCAGTCACCACTTGAACAACATTTTGTCCCCAAATCTCCTCTACAAAATTATCCAATAGCTCATACTTTCTCCCCCGTCTTCATGTATGCAGAAGCATCAACACTCTTCACAAACATTGTCCCAACTGGATAATTTACCATGAAATTAATCAATGTCCTATTTTTCCTATCCGTCCAACCATCCGACATTATTGAGCATCCATATTTCACCCTTTCCTCCTCATGACCCTTCAACATATCCTTTGTTAGCTCTAACTCCTTTTTAAGGAGTGGAACCCTCAATTCATGATAACTTGGAGCTTTTAGGTGTGGACCATAATTTCCAACAGCTTCAAGCATCAACTTAAAACTTTTTGATCTAGCAGCATTGAAAGCAATCCCATTCATATAAAAAAACCGGGCTATGTATTGAATGGTTCTAGCCCGTGCTTCTTTATCACAAGCATCATTAATGCTTGTTTGCCGATGAGGCTTTCCCAATTTAATGGTAGCTTCAGGATCTTTTAAAAACATCAAATTCAAAGGACCTTTTATGCTTTTTCCTTTCTTGGCTTGCTTAACAATAGTTGAAAGAATAGAGCTACTCCCACTTGATGTTGATTGAGGTCTTTTCCCTCTTATAATTTGTAGAATTTCTTTTAAATCTTCTTGTTCATCATCATCTTCTCCAATTGCACCAAAATTTGATTCCTTCTCTGCATTTTTCTTCTCAAGAGCTTCCTTGAGAAGTTGCTTAACTTCAGGTAGGACTCTTTTACAAGCTTTTGTATCTCCAATCACACCCATTTGGTGTCTTTTTGCTCTAGTTATTCCTCCATTGGTTGTTTTGCCACAAAAATCACAAGCTACACTCTTCCTATTATTGATGTCTTTCAAACTATTCCACTGCCATGCCATATCTATGTTGTCACCAATGGGCTTCACCAAACTAGTAGGAGAGGGAGCAACACTAGAAGCTTGAGTTGATGATGTTGCCATTGCTAAACCAAGCAGACCAGAAAATTGAAAGGAAAAAAAAAACGAAAAACAGAAGGAAAAAATAGTGAATAGAAGAAGGAAAAAAAAAACAAAGGATGGAGAAAAGAGAAATAAAGGATGCAGAACAAAGAGAGATAGAGGACGAAGGAGGTCCAACCAAAGGAACAAGGAGGAGGAAGAAGGAAGGAGGACAAGGACATGCTCTTGCTTCAGCTGATACAGAACCAGGAAGATGCAACTTGATTGCTGCCGGTCTTTAAGCCGCCGATATCGCCGCTGCGCAAGTGGAAGGCTCGCTGGAGAGAAGAACTAATTGAGAGAGCAGGTAGGACGAAGGTCGAAGTGCAGACAGAAGGATGAAGAAAGGCCCTAAACATCGAGGGCAGAATGAAGAACTAGTTTGGGGGAGGTGGAAATGACTGCCCAACCCCTGCAGAAGGTGGTGAATGGTCCAAAAGCAGGGTTAAAATCGTCCTTTCAGCGACGACATAAATCGCGGCCACGACAGTTGGCGTCACTGCGATGCCAACCGTCGCTCCGCACCACGACGCGCTATAGCAGCACGATCGCCCGCTATTAACTACTATGAAAAAGAACTAGTTTTTTATCATTAATTTACTGTTCACAGTTAAGAAGTTTATCAACTTCTGCCAATGGACACTAATATTTCAAGTACTGCAATCATAAAAATATCACCAAGCAAATTACTAGCCTGATTTCTTTTTAGTGTATAGAAGACCATAATATCTAAGAAC
Source organism: Pterocarpus macrocarpus (assembly GCA_031439585.1). Lineage (NCBI taxonomy): Eukaryota > Viridiplantae > Streptophyta > Magnoliopsida > Fabales > Fabaceae > Pterocarpus > Pterocarpus macrocarpus. Next base: position 13,081,335 of record CM062519.1, read on the forward strand.
AAGCATCTATAACTGGACTCAAACTATTCAGTCACGTCAACTAAAAGGTTGTTAACAAGATTCAATTCTTACCAGCATGGATTTTCCACCAGTTATCATCCACAAGTCACTTTCCTTTTCTGGATGTAGATCTCCAGGAGTGTCACACCAAACAGACAATTTTCGAATATCATCAAGAAGCAACTTCTGCTCCCTCTCTTTTTGTTCAAGGTTGATTTTTTCAAGTTCCACCTCTTCAACACCATCAGGAACCACTTCATCTGCTTCCTCTTCAACATCTTCATCATCTTCGGCAGGAAAGGACAGGCTACTTTTTCGAGGCCTGAGTTGTATGCAATACACACATTTAATTTGAAAACCCATCATATAGCACAAAACATCTTGGATTTTGTTTAACTATCTTGAAGGGCATAAAGAGACGGCATCTAGGTAATAATCACATAACATAACAAACTAGATTATCTAAATTAAAACTAATGAATAAAAAAGATATCAGACTGATAGAAATTATTTAACAAAATTAATGAATGGTAAATTTTAAAACAAAATTACTACATCAATATACATCTAACCACTGCTTCAGTATTTGCAATAAAGAAGCAGTTTAGACTTAAGAGGTTGATAATATACAGAGGTTAATGCTGATGATTGACTTCTCCATGCCAAATAACAAAGGCTACAAAACACCGTCTTGCTCTATCCGTATAAAACAACAGCTGACAAATCTGACCCATATAAGATCACTGGCTCAGAAGCTACTGAAAGAAATAATAGTGATCCTACCCATCTAGTCATAATGCAGGAACCTACTAGTTTTAACAAAAGCACCCAAAACTACATAGGCACCATTAAATTTGAAAGAGTTAATGAATTGCTACAATTATTGCTATAAATTGCTACATTATTGACATGAAACACAGTGCAGATAAATAGTACAGATATAAGCAAGTCCACACATACATAAGTGATGGACGTAGGTAGATGTACAAAAAGTGATATAGAATGAGTGCAAAGAGAAACTGAATCTGTCCTTACTTTGGAAGACGTGCAAAGAGAAGATTGGTCAACACATCCAGCATGATCTGAAACTGGCGAGATGTCATTGTTGCTGTTATATTATGGGAATTGAATGTGAGCTCCTTCAAGGGCTTAACCTGCAGTAAAAAGGTTCATTTTTAAGGGGGAAGAAAAAGTAATTGAAATAGAATATTGACAACAGCTATGATAAATGACATATATAATCTGGAGAAACATACTCTTTAAAGATATGCATGTTTTGGAATACATGCATTTACATAAAGGAAAAAAGGGGGACATTGACATGCTAACAGACTAGGATATCATTATGGTATAAAAATATCTTGCCTTCAGTTCTGGAGTGCCCCCTTTGTGCCTTGTGTACCGGAAGTACATATCACAAGGCATAAAAACCCTCTCAAGAAGAGCACCTGTACGCATCACTTTTGGAGAGCTTTTGCTAATTTTTGGAAGCCATTGCAATCCAGCTCCTGGATCAACATCCGTTGGCGCGACATGAGCCTGCACATGCTCCAACATAACAGAGAACTCCATTCTTTTCCATGTCATTTCAGGTTGGTATTCACTAATATGTACATCTTTAGTAATAAGTGCTTGCTCAATCATCTCATAACCAACTTGAAGGACAGAATGAAATGACCGGGCTAAAACACGACCACTTACAGCAGCAAGCAAAAATCTACCCTGTCCGACAAAATGTGAGGTGATGAGGCATGAGTGATGTCTACAGTATAACTAAGAATTATTTTTTTTTTTTTGGGGGGGGGGGGTGGAGTGTCAAAAAATCACAAGCATAATTGTGGCGCTTTATTTTGCAAATTCACAAAGATAGATACTTCAATTTTTCTTGGTAGAAAACGATAAACACAACAGCACTGCATATCTCCTCCAAACCCATAAGAGAAACTCAACTTAAATGCACACGTTATTCAAACTTACATTTGCATCCTCTGAATGAAGATTAAACTGTGGCTCAATAACATTCACCATGAAGTGTCTCTGCCCCTCTGAATCATCTGTGCTGTTGTTTATAGCTAGCAACACAGCAAAAAAGGGAAATAACAATGGAAGAACACCAAAATACTCATTAACAAATAATGCTTAACAAAATAACTCAATGATCAACCAGTGATAAAATTTGTTGTAACAGATGGAATATCTAATTATCTATTCATTTATAGTGTGTGTCACTAGTATTTGATCTAATTAGCATGTCCAAATATAGCAGTTAACAAAATTTCTCGACGCATGAGACATACCAAATGGCAAGTAGTCCACCTTAACTGTATTTGGTGGAGACGAAAGTGATCCAGAAGTACCTGCATGCTGAGAAGAAGAATTGGAAATATTAACAGAGGGAGGGCACTTAGAAATATCATCTTGACAGGCTTCAGCTCCATCATGCTGTTTGTTTTCCTCAAGCAATTTTCTCTGTGCATACTGCCGAGAAGGAGAAGGCTTGGGAGGTTCAAATGCTTTGGATAGACCTCCAACCCAGGCCCAAACAGCATCTCTGTTTTCGATAGTCCACAGAAGCTTGAGACCATAGACCAACACGCCCTGACAATTGTCAGCTATCACCCCATTGTAACCATCATCATCACTTGGGTCGGACCGCATATGTTCATCTGTTTCACTCCCATTTTCAAACTCAGACCGCACGCATGTCATCTCACCATTTCTTCTTCCTGCTTCTTGCCACGCTAGTAACCTAACAGGATCAGCCTTTGGAGACTGTCTTCTGATAGTGAAGTAATCAGATGACAACAGAAAGCCATCATCACGGTTTTTCTCTGTCGCGTAACCTTTTTCACTGACAAATTTGTCCATGGATACAGATTGCGAACTTTTCCTTATCATGTTAACTACTTTGGCAACAGTAGCACAGTCTTCCTTATTTAGGAAAGCCTCGGGCATATGAAGGTCAAGACCTTGGTAAACAAGATCAAGAATGTCACGCTTGCTTTCAAAAGTATACTTTTGCTTGCCCCTACTATAACATAGCTCATACTTCAATTTTGTCATTTTGAAAGTCAGTCCTTTGGCTGGATCATCATCATGCAAAGGCATGTTCTTTATACAGGCTGGCTTGGCATCCAGCCGGATCATAAATTCGGTCATCACTTTATCTAGTGAAAGATTGCCTGACCGGGGAACTCTTGGAATACCAAAACGAGGCCAACGAGAGAAGGTGCGCAGTTTATGTGGAGGAATGTAGTTCAAGCTCCAGAATCTTAGAATCCATGCTAGATCATGAGCACCAAAGTTAAATGTTGGGGAAGCAGTTGAAATATTCTGAGCAGTAGCATCTCCTTCAACATTATCACTAGCAATGGAAGATATGGATCGTTTTTCAGATGAAGAAGGAAAGGGTCTAAGAGAGAAGTTCCATCGCAGGGAAAGAGACGTGGATCTGAAGGGATCAAATACTTTCTCACGAGGTTTGCCCTCAACTGGAAGTGCAAACAAATAATGATTCATGGGATCTCCAGATTCACAATCCCAGTCCATTGTAACTTCAAGAGTAAAGGCTGGGGCTTCCAGAAATGCACCAGAGACACCTGTTGGAATTTTGAAACCACGTCTGTTTGCCAAACTCTCCAAACTACTCAATAGAATCTTAAAATCTTCAGCAGAAACAAAAACACGACCATCAGACTGGTGAATTTCCATAGAACTAGTCACAATTTGAAGTTTGTCAACCCTTTCATAAGGATCTGTACTTGCCAAAACATTCCATCTTGATTCAGAAAATAGTAAGGAAATCTTTCCATGGATGTAATTTCTCATGTCATCCCACCATGGCAAACTCCGCTCCTTCTTTGGTGGCAAAATAAGTGGGCCAGGATTCCTAACACTTAGATTGGCCCTCCGAAGTGCCACAGTGAAAGCATAACTAACATCAGCAAAAACTGGTTCATAACCCACCCCATATGACACCTCACCTTTCTGAAAATGTATTGGCAAATCTGAGTATGTCTTCATTGGTGGAGTAGTACCACTAGCTGATCGAAGCATGCGGACCTTTCTCCATCTCCCAACATAAACATCTTGATATATTTGAGGTTGAAAGCTAGTTGCCTAGTTGAAAAAACGAGATATTAATATTACCACTAATATTATCACATTGATTACCAAGTAGTCAATTTCCAAAAAATGGTCAAAGAGTTCAGCTTAACAAAAAGGAAACATACATCCACGAGGACATCTATAAAATAATAATTGAATATACATTCACAAACAAATCTGCAACAACCGAACTACATCCGTAGTACAACAGCCAGCATTTTCAGCTATAATATCTTGTCATTTCTCCTTCTATGGGATAAAGTGATCTCCTTAGCTTCCTTGTGACACTTGGCTAGGGGCTATTTTAGAGAGTTTTTTTTGTCAGATAATATACAGAGATTGACAACGTTTGCTCACTTGATGAGTTTTTCTTCATTTCATTTTTTTAGTGGTTTCATTAAGAGGATATATTATCCACTTCTCCTGTACTTTCTTTCTATTATCTAATGAAATTTATTGTCTTAACACAAAAAAATAAATGTTAACCTGTTTTTGACACGTAAAGTACTTACAACTTACATCTACAATCAATGACACCATTTTACCATCTAAATCAAAAAACTCTGAATGAAGAAACCTAAATTTGGCAATTCAGACTTGACATAAATTGCACAAACCCTGCACTCCTTACTATCCTTCAATTACCGCGTCTTGTGGGTTTGCATGCCATTGGTGTTGCAAGCAAGACTAAGACATACTTCAGGTTTAATCCAGAGATTCGAGGGAGATGAAAAGCTTTTCAAGGATATTTCTTTGCTGTTGGCGCTTTTATGAGATAAAGAGGTCTTCTTCTTAGCTTCTTTTTGGTGCTCTGCTAACAGCTATTTCAAAAAGGGTTTCTTTTTATATAGAAAAAGAACTTTAATATTTTAATTAAAAGAGAAGGAAAGAGTACAAACAAGGACAAGGCATCCTCACAAAGAAAACAAAATCAATAAGCTAAATCCGAAGTGAATAAACCATACAACAACGCATGTCAACCCCTTTTATATCAAATAAAGAAACACCATTAAATAGACCATAAGCAAAGCACCAAAGGTATACCAGAAGAGTAATCCTATCCCAAAAAAGTCTATAGTCAAAAAGAAATCATTAAAAATTTTAGCTTTTTTTTTCAATCAGATACACCTAGGCTCAGCAAAAACTGGGGATTGTCACAAGATCTTTATTTCTTTATGAGAGTCAAAACTTTGAACCTACATGATGTGTGCTTTTTTTTTTCCCCAAGTTTTAGTATATTGTGGATTATTTTAGGAGGGTATATTATCCTCTGCTCTTGGACTTCTCAGTGTCTTCTACAATGAAACTTTATCTCACAATAGGCCCAGTGACACAGATATTTCCAGAAAGATAGTATTTTGGTCTATTAAATTATTTTGCTTTCTGGTTACACAGTTAATTACTTAATTATTTACTGCATCAATTCAAGCTCATGATTCTGGATGTTAACAGGACCTTCTTAACTAAAGGATGACCAGAACATGCAACATAACAAGGTATATATAGAAAGATGAGTCAATGGGAGTTCTTAATCTTACCTGCTGAGCCAACACAAGACAACCTTCACATTTACCAGAACTTCCAGAGAAAAGAGGAAACGTGTAATCTCGAAGCTGGACTACCAGAGACCCTGTATTTAAGAGAATATTTGCCCCATACAATCGGGAAAATGGTATATCATTTTCAAGACAGACGGGATCAAGCTTCTTCAGAACCTCAATCATTCCAGCATCTCCACCATCAATTTTTTTCAAGCTTACATCTAAGTCTAATGCAGATATTGAAAGAAGAGAAGTCCTTGAAGTACTAGGCTTGAAACCAGCTTGGAAACCCTCTCCACAAGCACCTGACCCTTCAGATAACACTAGATTCTGGCATGCCCGGTAATATGATCGGAATGATCGTTTATAAATTTTTTCTCTCATGGATTCAATAGTAGAAGAATCTTTTACATCAACCTCATCATCGTTAAAATAAATTATTCTATCATGAGACGAATTGTTCGTCTCAGTAGATTTTGGACCTTGTTTGGCCTTCAATACAAATTCATCTAGAAAGTTCAACCGGACAGTTAACTCACCAGCCTCCTTCTTCAGCAACTGATAGTGTTCATCAAGCCATCCCTGGAGTGGTTCCTCTTCAATATCAGCAGTTAATCTGCGTATGCAAAATTTTATGCATCCAAATTGTACTGAACTAGGTTTCTTAACTTTAGAGCTCTCTTTCTTCACAGGGAAAATCATATCAGTTTTAGCAGCAATTATGAGTTTCAAACCTCGTAACATATCCTCAATGACATCATCAATGGCACGTAATTGCAATCTATATGGCATGCAAATGTGAACATCAAGACCTTGGATTACCCAATCCCATGTTGTGACTACATGTCCTTTTGTATCAGATGCACTAGCAGAGACACTAGGAATTCGTGAAATTTGCATCCGACTACTCTTGAAGATTCTCGCCCCATTAAAACTAAGCATAAGTCCTTCAAGGAGCACTCCTATACGAGCATTCTCAGAGAAAATTGACTGCACCTGAACCATAGCTTCAACTCCATCTCCTAGCTCAGCTGACATACTTAACATTTCCACATCAACAGCAAAAATAGACTCTTTCTTCTTCTGCTTTTCAACATGCCCTGATTCAATGGTAGCTTCACTTTTCCTATTAGCACCTCGCATATGAGACGTATCTTCCATGTGTTCATTACCACGCTCCTGAAGCTTGCTATTGTGTACCAGTAACTTAAGTTGCAGAGCAAATTCAATTAGTGATAGATGTACATCAGGCTCCCATCTTACAGTAATGTCAGTAGCACTAAAAAGAGAACAGACAGCAATCTCTTTAACACCACTTGATTTCCGTACAAATTTAGCATTTTGCATATCAAACAATGCCACCTTTGTTACTGGCCTATTTTCCTCCATATATTCCTGATAGATAGATCGGGCTCTTTCAAGTTCCATCTGTGTGGACTGTTTCTCTTTGTTCACAGACAAATTAAATTGGAAGATTTCAAGCGAGACAGAGTACTTCAGCTTCTGGTATTCTTGGGAAATAGTGGACATTATGTTTGCATTGCGCGGGGTACCATCTGCTGACACATTTATCACAACTCTACCACCCTGTGAACCATAATTAACTCGCTTGGCGTCTGGAACAATTGTATTTTCCAAGCCTGTCTCGCCCCATAAATATACCGAACACCTTTCAAGATTGAATTTCAATAACTGAGTTCCCTTCCCTGAAGGTTTTGTTAAACGCCCTTGGCTCTGAGTCGATTTTTTATTTGAAGCAGATAGGCTTTTCAGTAAAGCTTGAAAGGATATGGCCGTTGATATGAGTGACTCTACACGCTTGAATGTTAGAAAAACTCCCATGCCAGTCACATCAACCGATAAACCTAGCCTACAACTAGGACCATCTTCTTCAGAGGATTCAACGTCCTTTTTCCCCCAATCCAAACTAACCTTTGCAATGTGCATAATGGAGCCAGAATTTGATTCCACACCAAAAACACTTTCTTTCAAGCATTCTTGATATTCATCAGCCAAGTGGAGATTTAACTCACCAAGTTCAATGTGTACTGTGGTCCCCATACTTGAAATGTTGTTTGCAAACAGATGTGACGATTGAGAGCAACCCTAGATACAGAAAGCATTAGATGGATGTTTTATTGTTAAATTCATTACACAAATCATTTTAATTATTATCAAAGAGGGAAAAAATATAACAACATCCAAAACAATAGAATGAGACTAATCAACAATGGAGGTATAACAATTTCATTGAAAGGGATTTTAAGATATACAAAACAAACCTCCAATAGATTTACTATTTGGAAACCATTTCTTAAGTACCCTTCAACAAAAGACTCAACCAAACAAAAGACTCAAAACCAATAATTGAAAAACAATCCTATTGTACCTCATATTAGCAGTTACAAATTTTCCTTCTTCTGGAGGTTTATAATTACTATAAATGCATCTCTAAGGCAAGCTTGATAAATATACAAATTTAAAGAGACATAGGATATATTAAAAAAGAGAGTGAGTCTTGACATAATGGTAAGGTTGCTGCCTTGTGACGTAGAAGTCACAAGTTCAAATCTTGGAGACAGTCTATCCATATATGGGAACAAGGCTGCATACATCTACCCTTCCTCCAAACCCCACCAAGTGGGAGCCTCATACACTAGGCTGCCCTTCTTTTACCATTCTCTTTTCACTATTACTTTATTGGGCCATAAAAAGCCTCCATCCAAACCTCTTGCTTCTTCTAAACACATTAGAGATAGTAAGAAGTCAAACCAGCAGTGCCGCTACTCAGCGCAAAATAATGCCAGCCTTTTGTTTTCCTTTTATAGTTATTTTATTAGAAAGAGAAGGATAATAAGAGGAAGGAGGACAAGTGACACAGGACGCAATGGCATCAAGAAAGCATAGGATTAAAGATCAAATTATCTCAAGTTCTTGATTTTGTTTTGATATTTGGGAAGATTGTATTCTTCAGATTATCTCAAGTCCTTGATTTTGTTTTGATATTTGGGAAGATTGTATTCTTCAGTAAACTTTACTAGCTGTTGGAATTTTGTATCAGTTCAGGTTGAATAATCATTACATTTTTTATCTTCTAACTTCCCCAAAAACAAAACTATCCAAAATTGAGAAGATTTTATCATTAAGCTTAGGATTGTTTGATGCATCCTGTGTCAAAAACATTTCCCCCTTAACAGAAAACTATTAAAGAAAGAAGAGACACTAAGAAACTCAGAACTCAGAGATTTGAAACCCAGTTTACAGTAATACTCCACTAAGTCAGACTACTATTTCCAACCATGTCCCAGAAAACATCAGAGAAGAAGAATATTCGGGATTCAATAAATAATCAGTTCAGGCTAAATGTCATCAGTCTTCAGATTTTTAATTTTTTTAATGGGCTTGCTAAGATTTGAATCTTACAAGATCTGCTCCCCAACTTATACGTTAACCAACACGTATCATAGATGGATTGGATTTTCAATTGGATTATAATGGATGTGTAAAACATAAACTATTAATCCATTTATGATCCTCCAGGAAAGTACTAAACAATTTCAATCCATACATGACCAATCTAATAAATGATTATCCAGCGCCCATCTGCCTCTGATTAACTTTGTTCCCTCTCTTACCCAATGCCTACCCTCTCTAAAATTTATTCTAGCTTTCTTTTTTCTTTTCCTGAAATTCATTCTTACCTTTCTCATTCTTCTTCTAAAATTCATTCTTTCTGTATCTTAAAAATTCTCTCTTTTTCTCTGTCATTATAATTTTTCTCTCTCTAGTTAGTCCTCAAAAAGGATATGAAAAACACCTAAGAATGACGCATCATAATATACTTACATGATACACTGGAGAACCAACCATATTGAAAAGCACTATCGTCATCTCAGGAGCTGAGACATTGCATGTCCACATAATGGTCTTGCTATCAGTTGATTGCTGCTTTACAACAACAGAAGCTTCCTCTCGAAGTACCCTTTTTTTCTTCTTAGATGAATGGAGGAGCAACCAAGGCTTTAACCTGCTCATTATGATATTGCACTGAGTACCTCCAAGCTTGATTTCAGTCTCAGCTCTAACAGGGGAGCTTGGCTGAAGCAGAGGATGCCCCAAACAATAATCATTTATAAGCAAGTTACCAAAGCAAACAGAAATTCCATATGCATTTAAAACAATTATAAAACCTCAAAAATAAAAAAAATGAAAATTTTAGCTGTACATGAAAAACACACACATAAGCACATTTACAGATCCAGTCTTCTAATGTATCCCCCCCCCCCCAAAAAAAAAAGGCAGTCTCCTTAAACCTTTTCCTTTTTGCACCTTGATTATTTTTAATATGAAAAATATTGTAGAAGTTTATCTTCTTTGTATCTATTTTTCCATGAGTAAATTGGTCCTCAAAAGGTATGTGGAATATCAAATTAGTCTTTTAAAGAATTCTGACATTAATTTGGTCCTTTATAATATAATATATCCATCAATTTAAGGAAAAAAATGATGTCTAAATATACATTGGATGACTAAATTAATGTCCATTTTAAACATTGAGGGACCAAATTGATGTCCAAAATTTTTAAAGGACTAACTTGATGTTGCACATATCTTTGAAGGATTAATTTGAGTGTTTACTCTTTTTGAAACCTTTCTATTAGAGTAGTAAGGTTATTTGTCTTAAAGTTAGTGGGTTTGAGTTTGTACTATAACTATGAGTACTTTGACCTAATTAATAATTATTAGTACAAATAGAAGCTGGTGTAAGTTATATCTTGTCATCCTATCACTTATCTATTCAATTCTATTGACGGCAGTTTTTCTTATAACAAAAAAGAAGCACATTTTTCTGTCAAGTACCAATCTAAAGTCTAATCTAAATGTACATATATACACAATTATAACTAGAGAAAGTTCTATTAAATAAAACCAGCAGAGATGCAACAATTTCTGTTACTTACTGTAAGAGCATTGCCAATTTTCCATTTATGTATAAACTATAGCAGAAATTCTTTTGCAAAATGATGTGACTTTTCATGATGATTTCAGGCACAATAAAACTAGTCATTGTTTAGCCCCCAAAAATTCTCAGGTAGTAATTAAAGGTGATAAGAATTCAACAGCCAATTTGCTTTGCAAAAAAATTTCTCTATATAATGCATAAATAGTATGTTTACAATTTTATCGCTCTTAATGTTGCAGTATATTTTGCCAGCGGCAGTAAACACAGAGGACTACCAATTTTACAGTGATGCAAAGCTGCTTTATGTGGATTGCAAATAACTTACCTGTACTGGTATATACACAAAAGAGACCAAATCCACCTTCAATACCTCCAGGACAGAAGAACCAGCTTCTCTAAGAAGCTGTAATATCAATGAGGCAAAAGAAAACTTGTCAGCAAGAAGCAAAGCAAAGTGACAAATGGAAATTGTACACAAGACTTCCACCAAGATCAATAGTCACACGTCATACATGAATTTCACTAAACTCCACTTGAAAATCAAGGCGCGTACTGTCCCCAACATCCTCAGTGGATCGTGATTTGGTGCTGCTCAATTGGATGCCCATGATGTTATTTTCCATGGAAAGACCACGTTCACGATGCACAAAATGCACATCCAGCTTTGGTAGATTGAAGCTGACCTATCAATAGCAAGTATAATTCCAAAGTTGGTTAGTTGACATTAAAACAATATGAAAAATCTTTTAAACCATTTAGAAAGCTACCTTTTGACTAAATAAAACCAACAAATATGTAACCCAAACTGCTTTTATCAACAATATATATAACACCCAAACTGAATATCAAAATAAGCACCATTAAATGCTTAGACTTTCAATATGGCCCTGGAATTTCAATATTCAAAGGAAACCAAAATCACCAAGAACACATACACATACTCAGAGGGACTTACAAGTGAAGAAACCACATTTTGCCCAAAATCCAAAATTCTATTGTCCAGCAAGCCATAAACAGTAACAGAATCAAGACTTTGAAGCAACAAGATAACTTATGCAGTTTCTCTACCCTTCATATTTCTAAAAAAAAAATGGAAGTTCCTTAAAAAACTAGATCTAACCTCAACAAGGAAATTCATAAACAAAACATCACATAAAGAGCACAAAGTTCAGGAAAAGCTGGACAAAGACACATCATTATACCACATAACCTACCAGAAAGATAAACTGACGATATAATGCACCATTCTGATTATGTGAACCAATATTCTCTACAATTTAAGAATATAGGAGTTACCAACATTCTGAATTGATTACACAGTCATGATTGCAGCACAAGAATAAAGCTAGTACCAGAACCCTGTTTCAATCATAATGTGAATACCTCACAGTTTTAGACTTGTCTCTTCCATACCTTAAACTTTCTTCACTTTCTTGCATTTTCTATCACTTTATCACAAAGTTAACACACATACAACAACAACAGCGATAGCGCATTACAAAGAGAAGAAAGCTGAAAAAGCCTTGGAAAACCCTTGCAAAGAGAATCATTTTCAACCTAAGTATCCTCCCAAAATTTTATCCAAGACCCCCATCACCCATAGTCAAGGAGAGGAGAGATGCGAAAGAAGATAAAACCTAAGAAATCAACTGTCAAGGACTACAAGTAGCTTTTGTCCCAGAATTGGTGTCCCACCATTTATAAAGTGCGGGATTCTACTTAGTCTAGGGAATTCCACTTTTTCAAGAAATTTAAATGACAGGGAGTCTTTAGAATTAGTAATCCTTTGGGGTCTCCTTGACTTTGTCAATTCATCTCCTTCTCCAAATAAAAGTTCTTGGTTCTTAGTCCCTCTAGAGTTTGTTCTTGTAAATCTTACTTTTAATTCCTAACTCATTCTTTGAATAGAACCTCTTTTTGTCTCGATAAACCCATTTGGAAGTCCAAAGCTCCCGCAAAGGTTAAATCTTTTATCTGGACAGTTGTGCTTAATAGAATTAACACCAATGACATGTTGCAAGTTCAAATGCCATATAAGGCTATTTCCCCTTTATATGTGTGCAATGAGTGGTGCAAGCTCAAAATCAACTCCGCAACTTTTTTTTGCATTGTTCTGTGGTTGATTTTTTATGGAATGCTCTATTTGATATCTTTGGAGAGTGCGGGGTGCATCCTTGAACTTTGGACCAGTTCGTGTTGACTAGTTTTGCAGGTTTTGGGAATAGGAAGGAAGCCAAATCTTTGTAGCAATATGTAGTCTATGCCGTTGTTTGGTGGTGTATTTGGTTGAAGCGTAACTCTCGTAACTTTACAATAGACATTCGGACAAGCAAGTCTTGTAGGATAGATTTAGCCATTTGGCCTCTATTTGGTGCAAAGTACATGATCTTTTTACAAGGCTTTCCCTCTTAGATATGCTGAGAGATTGGGAAGCTTTGCTCTTTTGATGTTTTTCTTTGTTAGTACTTGTTTTAGTAATGAGGATCTCTTGTCTTCTTTCTCTTTGTAATTTTCTTCTCTTCTTACTCATAAAATTCTTTTATTTAAAAAAAAAAAAAAATACTTGCTTCAAATAACTTAATGCCATAAGGAAGAAGATTGCAAAGGAAAATGTTAATGCCATTTCGCTGCCAAAGCAATAATTTTGCACACCAAACTATCAAGACTCAACCACCCCTCACGGTCTTAGGTCTGCAACAAACCTCCCAACACACAAGATGGTCTCTTCTCAATTCTCTCACCCTCAACCACAAGAAATCTGGCATGATTCTCTCAATACTTTGGGCAACATCCAAAATGAAAAAGAGGGACAAAAAGTATAAGGGCATGCTGAAAATACAAGACTATATAAGAGTAATCCATGCCCAACCTCCAAAAGAGGAAAAAAAACACCAATCATAGATGAAAATGCTTAGAACAACAAAGCCCATTTATTCATTGAGAATGAAGAAGCTAGTCATGAATCATCTCTACCAAAAGCATAAGCTGTAAAGTGAAGGTGCATAAATGGTTCTTATATCCAACACACCCCCTCACACAAGAACCCTTTGGGTTTGAAGTGTGAACAATGTTTTTATATCCAACACATCCCCTCATGCAAGAACCCTTTGGGTTTGCAGTGTGAACAATGCACAAACCACCCTACCTTATGTTGAAATTCAAATTCTTAATTAGAAAAATGGGGGAGCATGGTCAAACTCTAAACCACTTGGGGCTCAGATACTATATCACAAATTATCACTCCCAAAAGCTTAAGTTGTTAGGTGAAGACACATGGGTGGTTTTCATATCTAACAAGGCTACTAGAAGGAAAATTGAAAATCATATAGGCTAAACCTTAAGACTTGAGCAAGGCTGCCAACTGCTTCCATATTCCCAGAATTACATTATTTTTCTGAAGATTTTAATTTTAAGATTCTCGTATACTTGTTCTGCCTGTTATACCTTCCTCCACCTTGTTATCTTTTAATTATCAAATACTTCTCAACAAGTAACAATACTCAATACATTAAGAGAAAAAATTAGAAGGGGAGCATCAACTTGGAGATTCCTTTTCTGAGAGGCACATCAAGAGCATCCAAACCAAAGTCTTGTTTTTTACAGTATTGGAAGGAAAGACAAAACACAAGTAATAGATTCAAGCAAAAACCAAGAAGTGATGCATGTCCTGGTGACAATATTTTTATAGCTCTAAACTCCTGATATCCAGTCAAAATGCAGAGCAAAAAATAAAAGTGATTGATAATGAAAGAAATTGTTTAACCCAGCCTCAAATTTCAATAGCTGGTATTTTTTGAAGTAAAATATACTTCAATTATTGTGTTGATGTACTAACCATATTTCTTACATGTTTTGCTGTTTTTAGTTGTTTGAGGAGAATTTCTTATCCTCTTCATTTGTTTTCTCTTTATCCCTCACTAACAGAAAAAAAATATACACAAACACACACACACAAACATATATATATGGTGTGATGATTAGAAAGTAAAAGCCAGAATTAGGTTTAAATTCACAACCTTTTCAGGAAACATGGAACCGTACTTGGAGAAGGCTGCAAGTGTTTGCTGCTGCTTTGATGGCTTTTTTGTGCTCACAGAATCAGCACTTGACCCTATAATTCTGTCAGAGCCAGAAGAAGACTCCGATGAACTCTTGCTTTTCAAAAGCAAACCCTCATTCAAATTCACAGTGACCTCGCCACTGGAAATGTCCAAATTCCTAATAATGATACCCACTTCCCTGTGTCCAAAAAGAAGAAAAACAAAATTAACCTAGTACTAGTAGCTAAAAAAGGATAGAGAGAACAAGTCAGGAAAATAATGAGACTATCCAAGTTAAAGTCAGGTAAGCCTAGTAAAACAGTAAAAAAATACATGAACAAGTGGATTTTTCTTTTAGTGAATAACAAGAATTCTATAAAACGTGCACTACCAAACCAAGTGCAAGTATAAGAAGAAGAGCCCCCTCTTTGAAGGGCAAAGCAATAGATAACCGCATACAAATATAGATTAAGAAGGAAGTTCCATCTTCTAGAGTTGGGAAATCTCTTAGGTATGCATTGTGCACCACCAGAGTTGTGAACCAAACCAATAGAAACTGAGTGAGTCCCACCATGCTATATTTGTCAAACTAACTGTCTGTTTCTATTAGTTTAGTGCACAACTGAGTGGTGCACCACGCGTATATTGGAATCTCCCTTATAGTTGATGTTTCTCCCATGAAAACTCCCATTGCCCTCCACCATCAGCTTCACACCACAAAACCTACTTCGTCTTCTCCACCTACCACTCTAACAAGTGCAAGATTAACATTAAAAAATGTATATAGAGAAGAAAAATACCTATCATGACCGAATTCACATGAGACAGAGAAGTTTTCACAAATAAAAGGAGCAGAAGACCTTTCCACAGCAGCAATGGATGCCTGGCCAGAAGAACTGCATCCTCCACTACTTAAATTAGATAACTCGTCACAACTAACCCTTGGCTCACCAATGTAAACAGTAATAGGTAATATTTGTAGTCTAACTAACAAATTTGAATTGGATCCACCATCTTTAGATATATCCACATTCAATTCCTTGATCTCAATAGTAGATTTTGGTGTCTGCAACATTCATGATAGATTCTCATTGACCCAACAAAATTATAATAAGATCCAAATAGAAATAAAAAAGAAAATATAATAGAACTTAGTTTAGTTTAAACTCATAAGTAGATAGTGTGTTAAAATTTAATTTTTTTTCATTAATATAATTATTACATTTGATGATCTAACATTGTTTCTAAATATATTACATGCTATACACTCATACAACCCCGTATCTGAAAATAAAGTCAACATATGTTTGACACTAAAAGCAGAAAATTATAATTTTATGTAGTTGCATACCTTCAAAACGAGATCAGTTACACAAACTGACAAATATCTTGCAATATTGCCTACAATCATCCACTTTCCCCTGCCCGAAGCACGGGATTTCCCAGTTTTCTTCTTCCCAGGGCTTTTATTTGACGGCCTCACAACAACTTCTAAATCACATATTAACACTTGCAGCTTTGGATCCCGAGACATGAAACCCACGCCAAGTTTCACCAGGGACTGGCGTAAGCTGAGTTTAATTTCACCAACAGATACAGATTCAACAGCACCCTGTACATGTTATAAATCAACAGAACATATTGCCATGAGCCCTAAAAGACACAAGTCTGGTAACAGAAACAAACATGACAACTCAGTAGAATAAAAACATAGGATTTTTAACTACTACCCAGAGTGCGGCAGAATAGAGGAAATAAAGATCAGCTGAATCAAGTTGCCCACAAATTTCAGAAGCTGAGGGAATACTTGGTAGGGAAAAATTATTTAAGAGAAAACTTACAGAAATTACATGGGGCAAAATGATTCAAGCATTCAATATTTACATCATTTATCACAACAAAATCCCAGAACTGAGTGCATTTTACTGTCGGAAGCTGGAGCTTGTTTAAATGCATAATGCAAAACCCCAATGCCCTGCAAATTTCCTTCCATGAAAAAAGGTAGTGAATGAAAGCAAAGAACAAACCTTTTTAAACTTCACTGCCACATCTCTTAAACATTTCCATCCACCAACACGAAATCCAACAGAAGCTCCCAAAATCCGGCTCAAAATCCAAGCCAGCAACCCAGAAGCAAATCTGTAATAAGATGCACAATCAAAACCAAGACATTAACTCAAGCATCTAAAGAATTATTTATAATATAAACAAAGTAATGGCGATATAATACTCAATTTTAAACCAAAAAGCATAGTACGTTTATTATCAATTGCATCTGGGAAAAAGTGAAAAAAAAAATTGGCAACTTGGCAAAAGATACCAATTCAATATGATTTGATAATAAGATGGGTATCCCTCCCAAACATCTGCACAGGCACACCACCCCCATTGAGTACTCTTCCCTTGGCAGTAGCATTTGTTAACAAATATATTAACATCATTTTCAAATGTTATCTAAAGATACCAGGAATAAGATGTATTTTAAAGCATAGACTGGTGAAAGGAAGTGAAAAAACTAGGTATTAGCTCCCCCCCCACCCCCCTTCTTTTTCTTTTCCATAAAATAAGATAATTTATCAAAAATTAGGAAGAATAAAAAAGGGATACATAAAAAGAGAAAATATAAAAGGGGAGGGCAAATGACAAACAATAAACAATTAGAGGGAAAAAAAAAAAAAAAACTCCTCAACAAAAAAGATATCCACAATCCCATTGCATGGCTGTTAAGGAAACACCTTTAAAGTAACCTTGGAGTAAGCACTGTCAAGAGGCCCCAAGAAACAATCTCATACCATTATAGATCTAAAGACTGAAGAATTTTTTAAAATCAGAGCATTTTGCTACACCAAATAATTTTTTTTTTTTTTAACACACAAACCTATCCAAAAGATAGTGAGCCTTGGTGCAACAGTTATGTCTCATCCTTGCAACCTGTTGGTCACAGGTTCTAGCCACAGAAACAGCCTCTCCACTCACAGGGTATAACCCTCTCCAAGCTCCAAAAACCACATTGGTCGAAACTTCTGCACTGGGCTGCCCTCTTTAATCAAGTTCGCCAAACCAGTTAAGTTTTTAAGACTAGGTAGGAAAAAAGTACTTCATCACAAGATCACAAGCACTTTCTCGCAATGTTTGCTTTGGTGTTTTTTCTTCTAATACTGAGGCTAGCAAGTGCCTATTTCTTTACTGCTCAAGTGCTTGCTACTTTGGATGTTGAACATTGATAATTGATGTAGAATCTGTCCAGCAAACCTGGAGCAGTTTTGGCTAAGTAATTTCAGAGTTAGTCATTAATCCTAGTCAAAACTACATGTCCGAACAAAACTTCAACCTTGGAGGGAACTTTGAACTCCCCCCCCCCCCAACAACAAAAATAAAATCAGCACACTCTTAGAATAAACTAACTATGGAGCAGTTTCGCACTACTTCCCAAACACCCTACTTTCCAAGAAGAATTGTCTTTTAGTCCAACAAAATATCATGTTTTTGTCACATTATGTATTCCGCTTCTACTGTATCTGTATTACTGTTCAACTGTTCCAAAGGCACCACTCGGTCACTCCTTTTCCTTAGACTTAGAAAACACTACGTCCTCTACAGTTTTCCAAAATCCTGGGCATCACTAACCACCCAACCATCGAAAACAAGGATTGTAGTACAAGAGCTAGAACACTTTCCCCTGTTGACTATATACCAAACTGGTTGACCTTCACTCAATCAACTGTCTTCAGTACATAATCCACACTAAAGCTAGAAGTAGAACACCATTTGCCCCCGGCAAAATCAACCTTTCATATCAGCACTAACCAATAAAGCATTTCAAGTGTCAGACAAGTAGTTTAAAGTTACTTCATTCCTCTATACTATTGATTTCAACCTAATCATACGCAAGATTCATTAGAGATTCCATCTAAAATAAAAATATTATACATATACGCAAACATCTTTAATACAACTGCAACGTGAAGAAAAACAGTAACAAAATTGGAAATCGCCAAACACACTAAAATTCAGTAAGAACCAAAAAAAAAATTAAAAAATATAATTACGGTCTTACATGAACAAAAGCCACAATGTAATAGAAAGCACCAAGAATCCGAAGAGGAAATTGACGGGAGAAGCTGCCATTCTCTCGAACGGGGGAACAACCACCACTCTCTCCGTGAAAAAACCGCCGAAATCTTTTCTTTCAATCGTGCTCTCGAAATTCCGCAAGAGGAAACGCGAGCGCGCTCCTGTCGCACAAATGCATTGCCACAAAACGCACCAACAGAAAAAGAAGAAGAAGAAGAAGAAGAAGAAGATGATGAAAGCGAAGAGAAGAACCCTAGAATAGGTGAGAAAGAAGCAATGGATCGGAGGGGTTAGGAGGGGGAAGGAGACTTGGTCTATACGAGAAGCGTGGCTATCGGAAGCGTTGGATTTATTATCTTTGTGCTCGATTGCGCATCAGATCCGATCCGATCCGATCCGCGAGGTGCTCGGTGATCGAAGGCATGGTGGACGCAGTGTGGTAGTAGTCAGAGAGAATAAGATGGGGTACCGTCGGGTGCGACGCGGGTATAGGAGAGGGTAGCGTGGGCGCGCGGTTGTTTTTGGGGTTTCGTGCGGCCACAGTCACTGTTTGGTGTTTGCTTACAAGGATATTGATTTGTATCAGCGAAGATGCGTTTATGATTTTAAAATTTAAATTTTATTTATAAAAAAACAGATTAATTGAAGTACACTGTCAGTGTAAACTCAATTTACACTGTCAGCCAATTATAATTTGGCACGTCATCCACTTAAAATTAATCTTAATTGGTATGACTCTGCATTAATCGCAGTGAGTGCACTATTTTCCTGAACTCTTTGTTTACGATTACTGTTTCTCTCATCCCCGCTTAAACTAGCCTTTTCTCCTCTTTCACTTTTCACCCCTTCGCTGTGAGCGCCATGTTATCCTCTGCCCTATCAGTTGCGTATCTTCACGCTTTCCGCTTCTTCCCTTCTCTTCTCGGAATTAGAGACTCAAAAATCTGAAATACTTTTGGCTCTATGCTTTCTGAAAGTTCCTCTAAAGTAAAACTTTTTCTAGCTACACAGACCAATAAGTATCTTGCAAAAAGGTATCTCTTTATCTTTTAAGCTTTTTGTTTTTGTAATTTTTGAATGAAGAGAAATCAAAAATTTTGCTCCAAATTTTAAGTGTAGGAGTCAAGATGTTACATGCTTCCAAATTTAAGTGTCCCTTGAATTTTTTTAACATAGGCCTTTATGCAGGGATCATTACTATGAGTAATTGTGAAGAGGAAAATAGACTTGGAAGTGCTCCTCAAGATGATCATCTTGGCACTGGACAGCCATCAAATACGGAACTTTTACAGCCTCCATTAGAGCCTTATGAAGGAATGGAATTCTCATCGTTTGAAGATGCAAAGAATTATTACACTAGGTATGCTAAGAGAAAAGGTTTTAGTTTTCGCATGGGTCGTGTGACTAAATCAAGAACAAATGGCGTGGTAATTGGCCAAGAAATTGTTTGTTCAAAGGAGGGGTTTCGAGTGAAAAAATATGCAAAAAGCGAAGATATGAGCAATGATGAGACAAGGGTAGGATGTAAGGCGATGCTATATATAAAGAGAGGAGAAGATAGATGGATTATTTCTAGATTCATAAAAGACCATAATCACAATCTTGCTTCCCCAAGAAGTTCACAATTTCTTCGAGTACATAGAAAGAAGACTAAAATGCAAAAAAGACTTATTGATGTACTTGATGATTCTGGTTTGTGTCCTAGCAAAATAGCATCTGTTTTATGTACTGAAAGTGGTGGTGTTGAAAATATTGGCTTTAGTCCACAAGATGTGATAAATTACTTGAGTGAAAAGAGAAAAGAAATTAGAAAAAGGAGATGCTCAATTGATGTTATCATATTTTAAAGATTGTCAATTGAAAAATACTGGATTTTTTTATGCATTTCAAATGGATGCAGAGGGACAATTAGCAAATTATTTTTGGGTTGATTCAAGGTCTAGAATGGCTTACAGATATTTTGGTGATGTTGTGACTTTTGATCCTACATACTTGACAAATAAATACAAAATGCCATTTATTCCATTCACTGGAGTTAATCACCATCAACAATCCATTCTTTTTGGATGTGCTTTATTATGGGATGAAATAGAAGAAAGTTTTGTTTGGTTATTAAGCACTTGGTTACAAGCAATGTCTGGGATTCCTCCAAAAACAATTATCACTGATCAAGATACTGCTATTACTAATCTTTGTTACAAAGGGTGTTACCAGGGTTAACCATCATTTTTGTATGTGGCACATTGAGAAAAAGTTCAGTACTTGAACCATATTTATCATGAACACAATGAATTCAAGAATCAATTTTATAAGTGCATTCACCAATCTATCACTATTGAAGAATTTGAATCTGATTGGGAAGCAATGATTGATAAGTATGGATTGCAAGATAATCAGTGGTTGAAAAAGATATACTCCATTCGAGAAAAATGGATTCCTGCTTATGTACGTTCTAATTTTTGTGCTGGAATGTCTACCACTCAAAGGAGTGAAAGCATGAATAGGTTTTTTAAGGATTTTGTGAATTCAAGTACTCCATTGAGCAAGTTTGTGACACAATATGAGAGGGCTCTTGATGCACGTTATAACAAGGAAAGAGAGAAGAGTTTTAAGACAATGAATTCAACTCCTATTTTGCGGACTTTATATCCTATGGAAGAAATTGCTTCAAAAAGTTACACTAGAAAGTTGTTCAGGATATTTCAAAATGAATTAGTTGGATCTCAAAAGTTTACTTCGGAGAAAGTTAAATTTTCTGATGTATACACATACAAGGTTCATGAAATTTACCAGGAGAAGCCTAACTACTATGTGACTTTTCATGTCAATTCAAATGAAGCAAGTTGTAGTTGTCACATGTTTGAGTTTATGGGAATTTTATGTAGGCACATCTTGGCTGTATTCAAAAAGAAAAAGGTATATACACTCCCGTCTCATTATATTCTATGTCGATGGACAAGGAATGCGAAGACGGAGAAGGTTAAAGGATTGGTAAATGAAGAGTTCCAAGAAGACTGCAACAAAGCTTCTAGTACTTTATTATTTAATAGTGTCATGGTTCAATCTCTAGAACTCTCAGAAAGAGCTTCACGATCAGAAAAACATCATGATATTGCAATTCAAGGTTTGCAGAAGTTAATTGGAGAACTTGATTTATTGGAAGTTGAAGAATCAATGGAGGAGTTTTGTAATTTGACAAATCAAGGTACCCCAGAAGTCATTGACAGTACTATAACTTTGCGTGATCCTCCTCACGTGGTAACCAAAGGGCGTCCTCGAACTTTGCGAGTGAAAAGCAGTTTGGAATTAAGCAAAAAGGGTTCTAATGTTTGTTCATTTTGTAAGAAGAAAGTTCATAATATACGAAAGTGTCCAAGTAAAAACCAAACACGGTAATTTGAATGCACATCTTACTCATTTGTTTTACTTATTTCCTTTTCTCAATTATGTGTTCCATTATTTAATTTTATTTTTTCATTGTTAGTATGTTAAGATTATTTTGTTATGAAAATATATTTTTGTCTAACATACTATGCCTTTTAGGTGTGATGTTATAAATAATCAATCTCCAAACTCCAATGTTGGAACTTCTAATTTGGATGTGAGGGAAGCACAGTCACCACTTTTAGCAAGGATTGAAGATTTCTGAGGGTGTTACATCTTCTATTTTCTGTTGGTGTTTATAATTTTGTGCTGCCTGGTATTGACTTTCTTATTTCTTTCTTAATTTGTTTTGATGCTCTCATTTATTTGGCCTCTTTTATTCTTGTTGGTATAATGCAGAGCTACCAGACGGTATAATGCAGAGCAACCAGACCCTTTCGAAGCAAGGCTGTTGGTCACAAAAATAGAGGAGAATTGAAAATTCATGAGTTTGGAAGAACTCAAGACTGATCTGGCATATTATATTGCTATTAGAGGCTTATGTCAAGGAGCAGGATTCTTTGTCATTGCTTTATATAGTGGTTGTCTCATTGGCTTCTTGGAGTATTTAATGTGCAAGGAATTGAAGTCAATTACTGACACTGATAAAGAAGTTTGCTACATGATCTCGTGCAAAAAACTTAGCCACATTGATACTGTTAGTTTCTAAGTGTTCCATTGTTAGTCAATTTAGTTACCTCTTCAAAAAGCTGAAAGTATTGCATTTGCATAAGAATTCTTTCATCTTTAGAATAGGTTCTTGCTGATGATCAGCAATGTGTAGTTATTTATAGATGGTCACATTAATTTATAGAAATTAACCCAGTTGGAATCTTTTGGCTGCAATTTTATTTTTTGTATAGCTCAAAATGATTGTTTTGAGTTATAAAAAAAAATTGAAAAATAAAAATAAAACTGTTCCAATGGATTCAATGTCAAGTCCCAAAAAAGGCATGTAGTAGATTAATGTGGTGTGCCATGCACTACGTAATAACATTTAAATTACCAATTTTTCTGCATGTTGCTGTTAGGCCATGCAGTATATTAAAAACTAAGAAATATAAATTTATATTAGTAGTTTAGTTCAATGATCGAGAAAGAAGTAACTTCTATTACGAATGAAGTAATTTGAATATATTAAGTGTAACAAATAGAAGCTTTAGGTAGAGTACAACAATATAATACAAAATTATACATTTTCATAGCCACAAATCTAGGTTGCTTGATAACTGCAAATTTCATAGCCTATTTGCGGCTGCTTCCTAAACTTAATAAACATAATAGAATGAAAATGAAGTCCAACAGCTCTTATTTCCCTTGAAGACTCAGTTTATTTCCCCTGCAACTTTTTGCCACAATACAAAGACCAAAGCCCAAAATACAAACAAGTATGGTTCAAGGATGCAATAGCTTCGTGTGCACTTCAAATCATGTCGTCATTATGATCTACTTTTTGCTTCACATCATCTTGCTTAGGCTTACAATGTCTGGAAAGGGTCCACCAATGAATCTAACATTGAATGATGCAATAAGTTAGGAAAAAGAAATGCAACATAGGCAAATTATAACTTGAGTCTTATAAATATACATCACAAACGAAAGTTACAATCGAGTGTACACAAAAGGCAAATGCAACACAAAGATAGGCTAGGATATAAGATCCAGCCAAATTGATCATAAATTGTCCCCTGTATTTACAGTAAAGTGATCATCTGTGAAATACAAGGTCCAAACAATATAATTTACAAACTAGCAATTTAATAGTCATATAAACAAAAATGACCTTCCAATGCATATTTTTGGAATGTATGTCATTTAAGAGACCACAATCTCAACATGATTCAGTGCATGAAGTTCTGTTTTTTTCTTTGTTGCATTAAAAATTGTAACGTCATTTAAGCAAACTCATAGATGAAGTTCTATGGCCCCGAACAAATGTAGTCATGACATGATACCTACCGGATAGGTTAAATACTTAATACTCCTCATGTGTGTAATGTCAACAGACTGCACCAGTGTATGTAAATTAACATTAAATCATGTAAACAGATGTTGATTAGCGCCAAATGATAGAGAGAGAGAGAGAGAGAGAGAGAGACTATTGAGAGAAAGGGGGGGAATCCAGAGCATGCATGAAGGTAAAGATTGAACATATATTTACCTTGTTATACTTAGCAAAAGAATAGTCCCCAGTAGGTGGAACACCATTATAACTCAGACCTGCAAAAAGAGACAGAAACAATAACTTCATGCTCATATATAAAATAAAATTTCACCGACAGAAGAACCTACCCAATGATAAAAGGGAAAATCATAATCTTCATAAGCAAAATTGGTGAAAGGAAGCCATTGCCACTTGATATGAAGAACAAGAAAAAAAACCAAAAAAAAAAGGGAACTCAAATGTGAGATAATAACGTCGAAGAGTGAGTCAACAATGCATTATAATCTGGATTGGATTTATATACGGATAAACTGGATGGATGATTGCTTGATTGGTCCCATTACCATCTCTAAGCTAAAATAGGATGAAATATTTAACAAAGTGATTGAGATTTGAGAATAATAGGAAACTGATATAGAGTGAAAATCGACTGTCTTACCCCCAAATGGGACATTTATACAAACACCTTGGCTGCTAACAATTCCTAATAATCGAAAATGTAAACAACAAGCAAAACAAAATGAAAAATGTAATCAGAAAACCAAAGGCAAATCAGAATAATAATACTAATAATAACCACTTAAACCAAGACTACATTCGCATGCGTCACTACTTAATTCATTTTACAACGTAAAAGAAATGAGTCAAACTGAGCGCGTTCTAGACCTTGCTGTGAGAAGATAAGAAAATTTCTCAGCTTGAAACCCCAGTTTTACTCAAACTCACCAAGTACATTCCTAAACATTTCAGGTAGCATTATCATGCTGTATCATTAACCGAACTATCTCCTTTACTGTCCTGAGAATCGAAAGGCTCCACTGTGCTATTATAGTCATTGATTTTCACACCCCATAGCCTTCGCCCACTGCCGCCCCAAGTCTTCCGTGAGAAAGCCTAGGATCGCCGCCGGTCTTGGGTGGCCATTGGCCGCTGTAATACCATTGTATCTGGTGCGGTGTGGAGCAAGGATGGAGCCGCGGGGAGGAGAGCCGTAAGTGCGCCGCCAACTACCAGTAAGAGCCATAGTCAGATTGCGACAACAGATCGAAGCACAACTGTCAAGGAGCTTCCTCGTCACGGTGCATGTGGGAGGCGGCGCAGTGGGCGTCATCGTGCGAGAGAGGAGGAAGGACAACGTCTCCTGCCACTAGCCGTCGTCGCTGCATCACGAGGTGAAGGATGGTGTGGCCTTCCACAGCCGCCCCTGGCCCCTACGGTGGTGCTAGTTTCAGAAGAGAAGGAAGAAGCGGAAAGCGTGAAGATCATGGCCCGATAGAGGCGAGAAGATAACATGGCGCTCACAGTGAAGGGGTGAAAAGTGAAAGGGTGAAAAGTGAAAGAGGAGAAAAGGCTGGTTTCAGCAGCGATGAGAGAGACAGTAACCGTAAACAAAGAGTTCGAGAAAATGGTGCACTTATTGCGGTGAATGTAGAGTCATACCAATTAAGATTAATTTTAAGTGGATGACGTGTCAAATTATAATTAGCTGATAGTGTAAACTTAATTTACACTGTCAGTATATTTCAATTAATCTCATAAAAAAATTTAAAAATTAATTTTTTTATAAGTTATTTTTTTTAATTTTTTCAAAAAAATTGAAATTTGATTTTTTTAAAAATTTAACTATTTTTAAAAATTTATTTAAATATATAAAAATTAATTTTTTTAATATAAAAATAATTTTTGACTAAAAAAAACACAAACAAATACACCCAACAAAGGAATTTTTTGTCAGCTATCGATGGCGGTTAATTAGTGTTAGTTGGTTGTGCCCCCCACGTAGATTCGCGCATGAATTGACGATATTTCAAATGGGGGCATTTGCTGTGTGAGTATGCCAAGTAGAGTCATTCAAACTAAGCTTATATCACTCATTGGATTTTTTTTTTTGTTTTTTTATTGTCACCTTGGAGTTGTTAGTATGCAATTAATGCTGGTAAATCTTTTTTACTTAGATTAACATGTATATCCTTAAGATTTTTAGAGATGTTCAAATAATTTTTATTTATAAAGAATGTATTTAGTATGGTATAAAAATGGGGTGAAAATTTTATAATTATAAATAGAACTCATTTATTAAATTTTTACCCTCATTTTTATTTCATATTAAGAAAAAAACTACAGAATGGAGGTAGGATAGTTAAAAAGTTGTGCAATAATAATAAAAATAATTATAAACTTTAAGATTATTTGAACATTTCAAGAAAAATATAAAGATAGACCCCTTTTTTTTCACAAAGCATGAATGAAAGAAAAGCTAGCATCAAGGCAATAGGAGAGAACTAGCATTGTCAACAATAATAATCTATAATTTCGGATAAGCTTGATCTATAATTCATGCTTGATCCAAGAATAATGTTCTTTCTCTCTTTTTTTTTTCTTTTTTTTTTTTATTATTACACACGCATACACTGTAGGGGGATTGATCCTGTAGATTGAACTCGATATGCGACTTTTTAGAACCAGTAAGTCAATCACTTTTGCTATAATCCTCTTCCCCAGTATGATGCCTTTCTCATCCTAGGTAAGGAGCATGCAACATGATTCCATTCACGATAAACACGCGACACAGTGACAGTCCACTTCCTAAGCATTAGTTCTCTAATGTCAAAAATAATTATAGACCTATAAACGTGGAGACACATCGTGGACGATATGGATGGCCACAACAGAATCCGACTCTAAAATAACGTGCTCGAACACACTAATCTACTTGAACTTGGGCCGCCCAACCAATGGAGTCAATGACGCCAAAAAGCCAAGCACTCAATGTAACAAATTCTATAGATAGATGTATTGTGATTCAGGTTGTGTCAATTGTTTCTTTCTTCTTCTTCTTCTTCTTCTTCTTCTTCTTCTTTTTAAAAAAAAGAGAGATTTTAAGTGCACATACATCAATTAAATATATTGAGAAAAATTACATGTATGTCCTAAGTCAACTTTCAAGCTCAATTAACCAAAAACGTCGTGCTAGTATGTATATCATGTTTGAAAGGAGGAAAGGTATATTGATATTTCAAAAAGTATAGCAGTAAAGATTTTGAGATTTTGACTTTAATTCACAATAAATTTTAAATTTCGTATTACTTAATAACATGGTCTTACGTCATGACAAAGTTTAACTACGTCAATAACTACTTTATAAATTACACGAGTTATGGTAAAATAGGTACAATGGATACTTCGGGCTTGTTTGAAAGTGTTTTTATTTTTTAGTTTTCAAAAACTGTTTTATAAAACTGTTTTTAAGTTCAATTTTTAAAAACAAAGGAACAAAAAAATCTGTTTGATAACTTTATTCTGAAAACAGTTTTTTAGTGGTAAAAAATAGAAAATCTGTTTGGATGATTATTTTTAAAAACAAGTTTTAAAAGTAATAAAACAAGAACTTGTTTGGCAAATTTTTTTTAAAAGTTGCAAATATATAATAGCATAATTGAATGTAATAATAATTTTGATACATAATATGATCATAAAGTCTCAACAAATATCTTAATACAACTTGATACATTTTTATATTCATAAATCAAATTATATACTATGCATTATGTTCTTTGCCACATCAATTTGCAATTTAGTCACGATGCCTTGCCATTTCCCTTAGCAACTTATCAGTTAATCTTCTTTGTGTGTCATTATTGAAATTTACCTCCAAATTTGTATTTGTTATTTTGAGTTTGATTTGAAGGATCATATTCTCCCGTTCTCTAAATAATCTATCACGCATTCACGGCACCTTTATAATTATGAATTGCACAACAAGCAATGACAATAAGGCGTTGTCTTGAAGACTTGTATGGTGGCATTAGCTTCAAAATGGGGAATCTTGCTTTGATTACTCAAAACAACGCTCAATTGTCATCCTCAAGATGAGTGCCTAAAGTTAAATAATTCCTTACTTGATTCTAACTTGGCTACCACGACCATAAAACTCTTGTGCATGGTATCGTTCACCTCTATAAGGTGGAAGAAAGCCTCCAGTACATGGATAACCAGAATCCACTAGATAAAATAAACCTAAATCAATGCGCGAACATTAATTTTGGCAAATATGTAAATTAATAATATCATTATATAATAATGAATAATTATTCTATTAGATAAAGATATATCACCTTCAGGAGGCCAAGGAAAGTTTGCATTTTGATTAGTAAGTGCATCCAAAAAAACTTTTGAATCATGAGCACTACCTTCCCAACCTGAATACACATATGTGAATAGCATATTGAAGTCACATATGCACATAACATTTTGTGTGATAGTTGTTTTTCTACTTCTACATGATGTGCCTTGTCATGTTTGGAACCCACGCACTTATATGTGTTCCATCAATTGCTCCTATACAATTCTGATAAAAGTATACATGCAAAAAACATATCAATTTGACAAAAGAAAATAATACAATGCACCATATAATATAAAACAGGTGACAAAAAAGAACTAACCTTGAACCAGGGATAGTATTTTGGATTATTTATTATATGATCGAGCAACTCTCACGGAATCTTGTCTTATGATTTCTTTACCTAAACGACAAATTGCTC
This sequence comes from Pterocarpus macrocarpus, assembly GCA_031439585.1. NCBI lineage: Eukaryota > Viridiplantae > Streptophyta > Magnoliopsida > Fabales > Fabaceae > Pterocarpus > Pterocarpus macrocarpus. Next base: position 13,110,191 of record CM062519.1, read on the forward strand.
TTAAAACATTCTTGAAATAGTGAGAAACAGTTTGAGTGGAATGTTGAAATCGATCTACTACTACTCTGTGACGCACATTATGCCCAATGATAAATAAAAACATTGCCACTTGTTCTTCTAAGAACACTTCTCTCGAGTCTTCTAGATAATTTTACTCCTCGATTCATTGCATAAATTAATATAACATGCCTTCTCCATACGTAATAATTCGTAGCAAACTGTTCCAGATTCCTTCAAAAGTTCACTAACAAATTCTTGACCGCTTAGTGCAGATATTCTAACAGGAACTTTATTGTAAAATTTATACTCATAATCACTAATAAGATTAAGTATCAATAATTCAACAAATTCAGAATCATCATCACTAGAATCGAGGCGAGGATGAAGACCTTTCAAAGTATCATTGAGATACTATCACACTTATGAAGGATAATTATTTATTTCCATCACAATAAAACCTGCCATTAAACATATATGCATTTAAATAAGTAATTTTAAAGAAGCTCAAAGGATAAATTAACAATAAAATAAATACATAGTCATACAGAAGTACAAACTAACAACACAAGTCATACATAAATATGAAGCCAAAGTACAAATCAATAACAAAAGTCATACATAAGAACAAAGCGAGTACAAAGCAGTCACACAAGTCTATCAATCCATGCCTTTCTCCTATCCTTGGTCATGTTTAAAAGGCTTCTCTATAATCGAATCTTTAAATTTCTCACTTTGCCTTCATGTAGGAGTCATCGAGATATTTTCCATCTCATTAAGTTCAATTACACATTTAGCTATAGTGTATTAGATGATGTAGTAGCGAGAACTAGTGGCTTCCATACTCCTAGCCCTATACTTGCCCCAGGCTCTGCAGCCAAAGCTTGACCTTCAATTTAGATGCCTCTACAAATGTACCTTTCAACTTAGATGATTCAATCCATGCTTGAAGTGCATCTCCACTTGAAGGTTCTTATACTCTTTCCTTGCCTTGCGATCCTGAACTTTAATTGTCCTTTTACCACTACGGGTGACTCTCTACATTATCGGGCTATCCTCTTCCTCCTCCTCATCATCATCTAAATTTCGTGAATCCCAGTACAAGTATTCATTTTCTAGCTCATTTTCATCATCTGTATTAGGTGGATCTTGAGTGGACGAATGATGAAGTACCCCAGTTGCACTACGTTTATTAAAAATTACTCCCAATAATTTGTAATGCTCCAATCCTTTCCTCTTAAATGGTGCAGCATCAGGGTGTGCCTATAAAGAAAATAAATAAATAATATATCCTAAATCTAATAAATATGTAAATAAATATATATAACAATAAAAATGTTAATAGCTATATGTTGTGTACGGAAAGGTAGGTGGACCAAACTTCCTCGAGCTTGATACAGTATTAGTTCTGCATCCCATCCAAATCCAGTTTGTTGTAGCAAATGAGAAAATGTAGCATGTTGTTGCCTTAACCTATTAAACTTTTGCTTGATTTGTTTCATGTCAAATGCACGTCCAGTTCTTGTATTCGAGTGTTTGCAATATGGTTTGCCATACTTTAGGGTGTAAATATGTTATTTCTCATATTCCCTTTGTTAACCTCTTCAACCATTATGTCTATATAAGTTTTTACCACTAATGAGGACCAAAGTGAAGAAATCTCTTTCCTGTCATGTTCCATCTACAATAGTAATTATATTCAACAATTTTAGTAACAAAAAAATAACAAAACAGTCCATATAAACACAAAATAATCAATACAATCCAAGCCAAATAACTCATGATCCAAACCAAATTACCAAATATTAGTCCGGCAATCTGAGATCAATCCAATCCAAATTATCAATCCAAAGCAAATTATCAAATTAAAGTAAATTATCTAGCAGATTACAACCAATCTAGCACAGTCCAGCAAAAATTATCCGTACGATCCGAGCAAAAATTTCTGATCCAATCGGCTGAATTCAGCAAAAATCTCCGATGAAATTATCCAACGACAATCAAGCGAAACGAGAAAAATAAAAGAAATATAAATCAAATCAAAAAAGCGAGAGAAAAAGAAAAAGGTAAAAGGAAAATGAGCGAAAAAAGGAAGCGAAAAAAGGAAGGAAGCAGAGCGAGATGGCGAAATTTTGGAGCTAAGCGATGAAATTTGGTGAAATTTCAGTGTGGCAGAAATTTGGCCAATTTGGGTAGTGGCGAGGTTTGGTGGGAGCAACGAAAAAGGAAAGATGGTGGCGGGTGCGGCGGCGGATCTCGAGCGAGAGGAAATGGCGGGGGAACTGCGGCGGATCACTAACGAGGAAATAGCGGATCGTGCGACAAGCGGTAGGAAGGAAGGTGACAAAGGTGCGGCCCGGTGAGAAGGAAAGGAAAGAAGGAAAGGAAGGAAGGGGGGAAAAGCAGAAAAGGAAGGTCCACAAATGGGTCTGCGGCAGAGAAGGAAAGGAAGGAGGAGAAGGAAGGGAAGAAGGAGAAGGATGCGGGGCTAGCGGCGGCCCGGATCTCGAGCGGCAAAGCGGAGGAAGCGAGGCAAGCGGGAGGAAAGGAGATGATGAAACCCGTGGAAGAAGCGAAGAAGGAGAAGGAAGGGGAAAAATTAAATGAAAAAGATAGAAAGTGGCTCACAGGCGAAAAGAGAAAAGAAAAGCGGAGAAGGAAGGGAAGAAGGAAGAAGCTACCTTTTGTCAGATAGTGAAGTTCTGCCTGAATGAGGGACATGAGAGCTCGAAGAAGTTTTTTCAGATTGAAGGTGAATGAAGAATGAATTATTGAAGGGAGAACACGTTAATTTCAAAATTGCCACCGCTTGTTTTTGTGTTTTCAGAACAAAAACTTACAAAACATGTTTAACTTGTTTCTTGTTTTTTGTTTTTAAAAATCAAACTCTGTTTTTTTGTTTTTTAAAACAACCGTAAGAAAATTCATTTCAAACATGTTTTTTTATTTTTTTGTTTTTAAAAACTCAAAACTGTTTTCAAAAACAGATATCAAACAAGGCCTTCCTATTTGACTCCTTACCCCTAATATGAGGATATTTGTAATTTCAATAAAAAAGAATAATGAATACATTTTGTTACATAATATTATGATATTTATGAAATTCAAATAAATATTAAATAATCAATCTAATTGTTTCATAGTTTGATACTTTGAGATTGATTACTTTATTATATTTGTATTGATACGTAAAATTAATTATATAAAACTAATTTTAGATCAATTTAAATTCACACGCTATAATACAAAGGTTTTAGATCAATTTAACTGTCATTTGCTATCATTTTTGTTACATTTTTATTTATCCATACTATTAGATATTACTAACAATAAAATTAATTCTAAAATTATCTCCCTTATCTGCTCCTTGTACCCTGAACCCCTCATCCTGTAAGCTTTCCACCGCTCGCCACTTACGACTTGTCATCTACTAAATCTGATTTATTTAACTCACGACATTTTTTTTTGTTTTTTTCGCTTGCCAGACGCACACACCCAGGGTTCCGATCCTCATAATTGAACCCATGCTTGGTGCAACTCTTTTGAGGCCAATATATCATTCACTGCCCCAGAGCCTCAGCTGCGTTTACCTCATGACTCAAATAGTTAGTAATATTGGGCAAATCCTGTTAATTTAGTACACAAGAAGGCTGAAGCCCAATTTAATTTTATAATTTTGAGTTAAACACACTTAATATTCTTGAGATATCAAGAAATAACACTTAATCTCATTTATTTATAAAATATACATTCTATCCCAAACCATTAAGAATGTTATTGGATTTATTTTTATAGAAAAAAGCATTTAAAAAAATATTTTTTATAATTTTTAAGTGTACTTAAATACAACTTAAAAAAAATACTTGTAAAAAAAGTTAATTTATCAATCTTTAAAAATTAGTAATACCCAATTTCTAAAAATGTAGAAGTAAAAGTTTTTTTTAATAAAGGGTTTGTTTACTTAAGATTTTAGAAGAAGTATTTCTTCAAATTATAATAGAGTGAAAATAAGAGTGAAAAGAGAGTGATATTTTTAAAAAAAATTAAGAATAAAATTATAATAGAGTGAAAGATAGTGATTCATAAATTTAAAGAATAAAATTATCTCTTATACTAATTTTTCTTCTAAGAGAAGTAAATCTCTACATCTTCTAAAAAAAAAAAAATAATTATATTTTGCTTCTTTTTTTTCTTTTTCAGAAGCACAAAACCATTAAGAATTTTATAAGTAATTTTTTTAAAAATAATTTGGGAAAAAAATATATTTGTTGTGCTAGAAAAGCACAAATAAATGTACTTAAAATTATCTTTATGCTTCTATGTTTTCTTTTAGAGTTAGGTGTTGCTAATTTTTAAAAAAATGGTAATTTGACTTTTTTTCTACAAGTATTTTGTTTCTAAAGTTATATCTAAATAAATTTTCTAAAATTTATAAAAGCACTTTCTCAAACGAAAAAAATCAAAAAAGTGTTTTTTTCCCCTAAAAAATAAAAAAAGATCAATCCAAACACACTTTTAGTAGATTGGGTAAAATGTATATTTTATAAATAAATGGGTTAAAATATTATTTTTTGATTCTTTAAGGGGGTTAATTATATTTTACTCTATAATTTTTAAACGAATAAATCCTAACCTCTCTTTTTGGTCACAGAATTCTAAACTTAAAAACAAACCATGCATCGTCCATATCAGATTGTCAATCCCAGCCCAATCCGTTTTTGTTTTTTTTGTTGGGGGGGGGAGACCTTTTTTCTTAAAAAAAAAAAACTGGGAAAAAACCCTGCCCGGGTCCCCATCTGTGATTCTCTCTCTCTCTCAACTTCTCTCTGCCGCTCTGCTTCTGGTCCTGCTCACTCTTTCTCCCTCTCTCACTGTGACTCTCTCTCTCGCTTCTTCTTCTCTGACTCTCTCACTCACACTCAACACCTCTCAGTCCACAGGAGAGAATCGCAAGTTTCGCTCAGTTTCGCTTTGGTGGGTACTTGCCTTCTTTCTTGATACCGCTGGTCTTTAACAAATCATGGAGAACGCTACAAACCATCCCAATAACGATAATAGCAAGGAAAAGTGAGTTTGCTTCTCCGTATGATGCATCAACTCCATATGCGCTTGCTTCGTTACTTTCTTCACTTTCCTTATTGTTTTTTCAGAGAAGAACCTCAGCTTGCTGCGTTGCTCAAAGAAATGAAGGAAGGACTTGACACCGTAAAGCGCAAAATTCAATCCTTAACTGCCAAGGTTTGATGCACTTTCGGTACTAATTTGATTGATGTGAATGTCTTAACTTAATAGAAACAAGTAATTTGTTTTTTAATGTATCTCTGCTTGTGTCTCTTATATATCAGGTGAAAGAAGGTCAATACCCTACAGCAGATGGGTTTAGCTATCTTGAAGCCAAAAACTTACTGCTTTTGAGTTATTGCCAATCCCTTGTTTACTATTTGTTGCGGAAGGCTAAGGGGTTTTCAATAGAGGAACATCCTGTTGTTAGAAGTATTGTGGAGATAAGATTATATTTAGAAAAGGTCTGGTTTGTTCTTTCTTTTGTTTTATTTTGTTTTTTAATGTTGGGTTGATCCTGTGGGTTAACTGTCTGTTTTCACAGAATCAGTATAAAAGAGTTTTAGATGATATTTAGTTATAGGTGAGACTCGAGATAGTGGGTGTAAAAATCAAACACTTTTTACTGTGCGTTAATATATGGTTAGATGACGGCTTAATTTTTTTTTTTTTTTTTTGGGGTATAAACTGAGAGTGTATCGAAATTAAATTTATTTATAATATAATCACTTCCTTGTCTCGATTGCAGATTCGGCCAATTGACAAAAAACAACAATATCAAATCCAGAAACTGATGAAAGTTGGTGAAAATGCAACCAGAAGTGATATTCCAAGTGACAAGGAGCCAGTTGCCTCTGATAAGACTGAGGATGCATCGAAGTATCGCCCAAATCCTGACATGCTTGTTAGCAAATCAGATTTAACCTCTCAGGTGAGTATGTAAATATTATCAAGTGGAAAAATTGTTACGCTGAAGGATGGTAATATTATGCTAAGGACTTACCTTTTCGCATCTAACTTATTTCCTGCATGCTGTAGGATGGTCATGATACATATCAACCTGTGAAATTTGCCCCTACTTCTATGGATCTAGAGAGAACTTCAAAGCATGAAAGAAATGCCTTGAGAAGAGAAAAAGAAATTTTGAAACAAGCTAAGCAAAGTGATTATATCAGGTCATTGATGGATGATATGGACGAAAGACCTGAGGAGGTGATGTATTAGCTTTTTTTGGGTATTGAATCATAACAACTTGATGGGTTTATGTAGTGATTTGTTTTGGCTGCTTACTACGCAGATAAGAGATTTTGTGGGACATAGTAGAGAAGTTGAGAGACATGTTGCCAAGATGGAGGAGCGTGCTCGGCAAGAGGAGGAGCTGTTCAATCGTGTTCCTCTAACAAAACAGGACAGAAAGAGAGAGAAATACTTGAAGAAATCAAGAAATGGGTATGATGAGTGTTTGGAATGTTTGTCTGATATTTCTACAGTCTCATTGAATTGAATGTATGCTTATATTTTCATTTATATACATTTTTTTCCACTTAGAATATGTTTCTATTCTGTACCAGGTTGCAAGGTCTTACAGAAAGTTTCTATGATGAAATTAAGACATTACCCTTTGAAGATAATAGTGGAGAGCAACTAATGGGCTCTAGCAATGGTAGCAGCAGAAATGGGAGACTGAAGAAGAGAAAGGCATGCACTTTTAATTCTTTGAAATTGTTATGCAGACATTATACATTATTTTTTAAAACGTAAACATATGGATTTTTGTTTCAGTTGAACTATGGTGGATGTAGTCTATATGCACTATTGCATTTGCATCAGCATTACATACAGTCACGGTTATTTGACAATCATCACTTGTAGATAGTAGTATCTGCTAGCTAGAAGATACTTTTTTAGTTTCTGTTGGTCCTTTGTCTACCAAACAATCCATTTAACTAAGCAGTATTTTTATGCGGATCTGATGTTGTATAACTTAATTAACTTTATAGAAATTATCATTCTATAAGATGATTCCCTGCCATCTAGCCTTATGGTGGCTCATTAGAATCATAGGTTATTATAGCTAACAAAGAGTCTTATTGTTACCCTTACTTAGCAAAAGCATGTTAGTTCCTGCTATTTTCTGCCTCCATGGAATGAGTATGTTGATTTGGTTGTCTAATATTGTGGTTATGTCTTCCGTCATGTATATATATAGTTGTCGTCATTTCCATACAAATTTAGGGTCCTTATTAAGCATGTTCCATGGTAGGCACATTATTTACAGATTGTTTTGAGCTATTTACTTTACAAAACAATCTAAACTGATACAATGATGACCATAGTAAGAAATACATTTAAATGGCCTTTGAAATAACTACAACTTATATACAACAATTATGTTTTGTCCTACTAGGTGGAGTCGGCTATATGGATTAAACGATGCCATAGTGTTCTATTATGAATTAACAGAAACTTATATATATTTGAAAATTGAATTCATCCTTTGACAGATAAACACTATTCCCCATTATTATTATTTTTTCTCTGACAGTTTTAGAAAGTAAGGAAGAAAAATAGATGTTGCCTCAATCTGTGCCTTTTTCCTTTCAACTACCATGACATCTTTTTGTGTTGATGTATGCATTGTGCAATTGAGTGTGTTGAATTGTACTGCTACAGTAGAGTTGAGGGACTAACATTTTTTTTGCTTCCTTGCAGAGAAGACATTGAAGAAACATTACTCGATTTTAACCTAAAGGACTGAAGCTATCTGGGAAACAGACACTTCATGCTGTTGGAGAAAGTAATTTTAGATTCAATGTAAAGGAATGTAATAGGTAGGGAGATGGTCTTGGTGCATTTCTCATCTTTTGTTTGACCTTTTTGGTTCCCTTTTGATTCCGATATGCGAGAGTGGAGCTGTGTCTAAACAAATGGATTTAGATTTTGATACTTTGTAGTCTTTCTATTGTTCTTCTCATCATCATCCTAATCTGCTAGGATGCTTAGTTTATCGGGAGCATGAATTATAGGTTTTATAAAAAATGAAATGAGGGTATTTTTTTTGCTGTTATCGATGCTGCAACCAAGTTCGGGGACGCATATGAATTTGACTATCCACCTTTATATATCCGGGTGGGATGGAGCACTTTAATTTTTAAACTTCATGGACCCTGGATACGATGCCATCTCTAAAGTCTCTATTACTCTTGTAATGGTTGTGCTAGATGATTATCTACCCTTCAAAGTTTAAACTGACAAAATATTGTATTAGCCATGCGTGTTACATGGTTGTTTACAAAATTGTGCTTGTTAAGTATGTTTAATCTGTAAGGCATACTCAAAATTAAAAAGAAAATTATAAAGCAAATGATCTTCTTTTCGCCTTTTATGATTTGTTAAGATAGTTTATATAAAAGAGCGCCCAAATATAGAGGCTCCAATCATGAATGCTCTTCGTGAAAGAGTATTTGCAATGATACTTAACATCACTGAAGTTCTGGAATCCATTTTTTTCACTTAAATTTTGTAAAACGTATACCTCCGCAGATTATGTGATATGTGTGGCTGCACTATTCAGAAAAAGATTACAATGATCCAATCACTTACACGAGTAAAAAATCGAAACTGAATTGATTTTCCTCACTCTAATCAGAAACTAAAAAATAATGATCGTAACAATATTGTGAATCTACAATTGGACATAGTCGGAGAAAATGTATGTCAATGCGATAGAGTGCCTCGAGGTTTGACACTTTCTCCTCAGCATTGGTTTCATGGTACGGATCTGTTTCAGTCAGCTTTAGAACTCTGCCTGGCAGGTCTGGTTGTGTTATATAGAAAAAGACCACATACAAGAATTGCACAGCCAAGTACAAAAAATGGGCTCAGGCTGGTTCCCTCGGGAAGATACGGCAATGGAAGGGAAAGAATATAAACAGAAATCGGCACTGCAAATCATAACCACACATCAGCGGAAAGTTTCATAAAGAAAACAAGATGTACATAAGACCTTAGCTGACAAGTTCTACTGGAATGCAGTAGCAAGCGCGCAAGAGGTACAAAAGTAACTAAATAGAGAGTTAGAGACTGAGAGAGAGAGAGTACCTGACAACATTACCATCAGAGAAGCAACAACTGCCGAAGAAGTTTTTACCACGTCAAGCAGGGATATGTTGAATGCCAAATTGGTAATTATGTAAAGCAGGGGAAGCAACGGAGCGCCATCACAGCCTGAGACATGATGAAGGGAGGGTGGACAAGTTAGAAATTGGGATAAATAGATTTTCAACAAGGTTCGAAATCGTTAATGGGAAAGATGAGCTAATAAATTTTCGTTTTCATTGGTTGGATGTGTGAAAGTTTGTACCAAAGTTAATTGATTAGGGAAAAAGATACAGGAAAGCTGACTAGCATTTTATACAACCAGCAAACCTTTCGATTGAGAATTTTAATTTTATTCTATTTAAACATGTTAAACATCAATTATTGTCACCAAGCTCTCTTTAGTGTCTAGATTAGGGTTGAACCATTCTTATATGCACATTATTCAATACTTTCTAATCTGAAAGACTAAGAAGGTTTATGATCCTAGTACGTTAGGTAGGGTATAACATTATGATATGAAACTTGGAAGAACCACACATTGTGGTTGGAGAGCCTAACACCACAACCCCCACATCGGAATTCCATACCTTCCAATTGGATTGTAAACATTAATAGGAATGCACCCTAGAAAAAAATGTCATACTCATACTACTTAATCTGATAGTGTTATAACAGCTAAAGAATGTAGCAAGATATGTCCTTGAAATGCTGTCAATTTATTACAGCTTACTTGGTTTATCAGCTCCAAGGTTCAGAAAGCAACCAGCACCACTTTTAAGATACGAAGGAAGTTGAACAAATGGTATGCCTTTCAAGTTAGAAAGAAAAGGTAGAAAGAGAAGTACAAACAGAGCCTACAATATATATCAGAAGTCAATCATGAATATACCTCACAATCACTAAGTAATAAACATAAAACAGACACAATCCAAAATAAACTTGAAATGTCAATAAGATAAAGTGTTACGGACTTAAATCAATGCTGTGCTACCATTGGAAAAATTGCCCTGCCAATGAGCTTGTAGTTCAATTGGCACAAACCCAAATCTTTAAGACTTGACTCTAATGATGAAGATGATGATGATGTCAGAGGTTTGATCCTCCAACAGGCCATCTTCACCTACCCAGGTGCTTGCACCTCCAATTTAACCACAGAGAAGAGAAATATTTGCACTGTTTACGGAAACTTTTACAGAAGCAAAAATAATGATCAAAGCCAACTCAAAGAAACTTGTCAGGATTTTTATACAAAAAAAAAAACCTGTCAGGATCAACTCTCTGTTTTGGCCATTCACCTAAAATAGATGAAAAAGGCAGGCAGGGCGTCCATGGGAACCCAGCACTTGAAATTAATTGAATAGGAAGACTGACAGATTCATCTCTATTTCATCATAGATAGAAGCAATTAGTTCCTTGAAGGTAATCCATGGCGCCTTATCAGCATTGAGAACTGAAAATAACTTTTTCATGCAAGACATTTAATGTTCTTAACATTGAGATCCATGAGATAGTGAAATCAAATATCTACGATCCGCAATATAATTCCTCATTATGAAATTTCAGATAACCTTTCCTCTTGGTGTGACTATTGAAATTATAGGGTTTGGATTGGAAAGAAGAAAGAGAATATTTAACTAATGGTCATATTTATACTCACATTTTTTGTATGGTACAAGTGTAGTATAATTAGTACAAGCATATGGCCCAACAATACTCCAAAATAATAAAACTCCTAACACAATAATAATCCAAATATTCTGACAGTTACCATATGCTATTTGTCATGGGACAAACAATAGTAACAGGCTTTGAAGTGATATAGAAAGATAGAAAGCAAATATAAAACTTCCTACGTAAACTGAATCGCAAAATCGTAGATTTCATGGTCCAAATTGAGTTTTTTTCTTTCTTTTTCAAGAAAGAACCCACTGGAGTTGCTTCAAGATTGTTCTTCGATTACAACGATAAAAAATACTAGAAAAATCAGCAATACAAGAATGAGAAACTAAAAAATTACTTTGGTTTTATTAAAGCCGAATATACAGATTTTGAATGGCAGAGTTAGTAAATTGCAATTTATATTGCATCGGTCATTATATCCAAATCATCTCTATTGCCATTGCAAGCCATACCTGAAAGCCAGATCCAAAAGAATTGACCACAAATATGTCCAGTGACTTGTGCTGCACATGAACAAATTAAGGACTTCAAAACACGCCCATGCATGAAATGCCAACTGGAGACGTGGTCTAGTGGCCTTAAAATTACATTCCCCCCACCCCAATGAATAAAAAAAAAAAAATACCTTTAATCGAATGGCAGAATCAATGAAAACAGACTCCTGCCAAACATGAAAATGAAAAGATTATAACAAGGTTTAGCTAAAAACCAACATCTACTTACGTGCAAACCTTGATTACAGAAGCCCCAGCTTGAAAGGCACTGGAAACTATCATCAATGCTGGCCAAAAGAACTCAACTTCAGAGAGCATCTGACCTGTGTTAGAGCCACTGTAATTATGAGAGACAAAAGGTCAGATGTAGCCCACTTCATTCAAAGTGAAAGCAGAATTACTCATCGATCCAGAGTCTAGGCACTGACCGCACAAGTTTTGTAACCAAAGAACCAAAATTCAAAGGCACAGCAATTATGACAGCTATTCAACTTCTAGGGCCGGTCATACATAGCTAGCAAGCTGATCACAAGTAACTCATTCATTTTTTAAATTGGGAAGGGGAATCAGAAGTCTGATATTTTCAGATCAATAACATTTATCAAAGCTCATTCACTACACATTTATGCAGGATCTGAATTTTAAGAAAACAATTTTCTTTATGCCCAAAAGAAAGCAAGCCATTCCAAAATACACTATTAACAAGTACACATAAACTCATTTGATCTAGGTGGTGAACTTGACACAAGAAACTGAATATGGAGAGTACTGATAGGGATTACTGTATTTGTGCCATTAATAAGTCAAAATACCTTGCAATAGCCACCACAACACCAGAAGCTACAAGTAAGCACCCGGCCAATTGGTTGATTGAGTACCTTCTCCCCAAGAGAAGAGTAGAAAGCAATAGCTGCCAAACTAAAAAAGTCTGCAATAAAGGAATTCATAAACAGTGTTTTTGAGATTTTTATGATACACATAATAATGCATTAAAATAACTAGCATGCTAACTAACAAAAATACTACAATGGTTATTCATACAATTAGTTTCAATCAGTCATCCCAAAAAAAAAAAAAAAGAGTTGGGATTCAACTGATTGGTGTATATTGAATTTTTGCCATTGAATACCTCCAATTTCGAAAACAATGCATTTTTTCTCCCAGTCAATTGCACTGATTGGCATCTTTTATAGGACAACACAGGTTGTGTAAAATGTAAAATGTTTTAAAAAAAAAAACATTGAATGTACATAAAAATGCTAAAATGAGGATCTCACCACTAAATTCACCCCATGCAAAAATATTAGAAATAGTTAAGTTTCAGCAGAAGCATGAGTGATGAATAGCCCTCAGTGATGGACATATTCCATCCATTTGAAAAGTTAAAGGATATGAATGAGAATATTGAAAAGGGATGTCTCTGAAATATTACCTGATCATCAGGATAACGATGTAAGATTCTTTTCCATTAATATTATCATAACAATTCAAGTCATTTAATTAATGAACAATCTAGCTACAGGTTTTTAGCAATATTCCTTCCATCTCCGTTGTTAAAAAGAAGGATAGGTTAATGGTCAAATGCAGCCATACTGTTAAGACATACTGAAAATATGTCTTAGAATAACAAGCCTCCTATACATTAGATGTGACCACTACACGCAACTGTGAATATGGTGATGAAATGGCTTAGGATAATGCTATCAAAGTGAGACACAGACCAAAGTGATAGAATCAACCTGTGAGGATGCTAGCTGTGTCAAAGTAATTTTGAATAGAAAAAAGTAGAAAAATAAGTGTAACAACACCTTTGGTTAGTAGTGAGAAGCTAAAGTAGTTAGGAGTCTGGATTTCAAAGATGCTACAAGTTGATAAACGTCAAATTTCCTTACATATGGCCTTGCTAACGCTAACAAATAGAAGGTTAATGTAAATGATAAATAATGTAATGTTCCTAACCCTGAACATATTACAAAATTAACCATGCTGGACAGAGACCACTGACAAAACCCGATTAATACCACAGCATCTCAAGTCTCAAGCAAGTTCTCAAATCTCAAGCACCATCCATATTATGCCAAATGAAAGCAAGGTTTCCCAAATAAGACACCGCCAAATGTATGACAAATGAGAATCTGAAAATAAACTTCACTTCACAGATGTATAAAATAAAGGGCAGGTGTATATTATGTAAAATAAAGACAAAATTGAATTTTTATTTGTCACACTCTCTTGCCCTTTGATGACAAGAACTGGATAAAATATTTAAATACCTGACTCAATACGGGTATGACTGGTCCAGGAAGTATGGCTGCAGAAGGTAACCAACATTCAGTACAGAAATAGTGCAGACAAACACTTAGGCTATGCCTATCTGAGTAAGTGGAAACTTCAGAGCAGAATGAAAATGGAGTAGAATGGAAAGATTTTGATTTTCATTCATTGTTGCATGGTTGAGGGTGGAAACTCACTTCAATGGTACAAGAGTGGCCAAAATTTAGGGCCAGAGTGTAAATGAGTTGCACTTTGAGCTAATGTGATGTGATTTTCCTCACAAACTTTCTCCCTCTTTATATTTATTTGGCCTACTTGAAGCATAGTACAATAATTGCAGCTTCTGCATTTTGATCTTTTCCTCTAGAAACATTTGAAACTTCACACTGCTTTCTTCATTTCACACTTTATTTTATTGCCAATTATTTTATGTCCAATAGCAACAAGTCACTGACACCCTACTATCAACAGTAACAGAATAACACAAACATAACTTAGTTGCCAACCTAAATTCTAATCTACATATTATTGAGATACACAATAAAGGCAACTCAAATAGACATGTTACCTATGTATATTAGTTATATATCTACAAAACATGTACACTCTCAATATATATATATAAACCAGAAAAGGATTAAAAAAAAAAAAAGGGAAGATCAGGATCAGTACCTCCAGCAAACATTCCAGAAGCCACTCCCAAGGCTTCTAGAAACCCAATGGCCAAAAAGCGCCATTTTGGAATGGCTAGCATCTCATCGGTTACAATACCCGCCCGGTATCGGATATACAAGATGGTAAAATATACAACCACGTACCTGCATTACGCAAGTCACAATTATTTGTTAGTGATTAATTTTGATACATTATTAAAGTGATCTACCCTAGCCAATTGATGCGTGACTTCTGAGATAGTCATTGTAAAAGTCACACACTTTATCAAATTGGCAATGTACACAACATAACTTCACAAACTATTAACCCCAAAATTAAGTAATAGGAAAAAATAAGATTTTGACAGTGAAAACGTTAAATGTAAGAGGGTTTACCCAAAGGTAGTGAACTGAGCGAGGAAAAAGGGGTAATCTTTCATGGGAACAAGAGCAAGCTTGTAAAGCACGCGATTAGCCACCGCCAACGTGACGGTTATAGCGGCGGAGCTGAATAAAATGAGGTTGGTGCTTGATGATGATGAAGTTGATGAAGGGTCGTTGCTTGAGGTTGAGGCCCGAATTTTGAGAATGCCTGGGTTGTCGTGGTGGATATTATTATTGCTGCTTCTTCTTCTGGGGCTGAATTTGAGATGCAGTGGTGGAGACTTTGGAGAGAATGAAGACATTGGGACCAGAGGTTGAAGCTTTGCTGCTGTGTTGAGGTTGTGGAGTTGCAGGGACGAAGAACGCGAAGGGAAGGAACGAAACGACGACGTTGAATAAGATGCCATAGATAGCGGAGAATGAGAATCTCGTAGAATGGTATCTGACCTTCAACTTCCAAGAGGAATCGGTCCCCGGGTTGGTGATGAAAAAAAATGGGCCTGTTGTTAGTATCACTTCTACTAGCAATTAAAAATTAAAAATTTTAAAAATGCAGCACAATAAAAAGAGATATCACGTGGCTTATGCAGTGGAAATATTAAAAAAATATTTTTTTTTATGTGAAAGAGAATAATTATTTTTAATCAGTGAGAATTAGTTTAAATGATAAAATTAAAATACCATGTCTAGTTTTATATTAAATACAGGTAAAAGTTACACAAGATAAACACAGATAAAATAAAGTGCAAAACTGAATTTAACTATAACAAAATAGAATTTGATGAACCTAAACTACCCGAAACTTAATTATATGAAAGTATTTGAAGATAATTTGGTAAATAAATTTCTTAAAAACAATCAAAGAAGAGGCTGTGTAAAAAGAGTTTAAATTATAATAGAGTCGAGTAAAAAATTAAAATTCTTAATTAAAAATAATTTGATAATAAAAAAACATATATATATATTAGAAAGTTTGTCAATTTACAATAGTATATAAATATAACAAAATAAATACATTAAACCAAAGGGGTGATTTTAAATTATAAAAAAATGTAATATACAGTTTTTGCACCGTTTTAGTAGCTCCATTTTCCTGTTTCGTTTTCCACCAAATTCATCTGGTTGCTACCTGGTGCCAGCCATCTCTGAGGCTCGTTCCTCCGTTGGGTATAAATTTTTCTGTCCCTCTCATCTCTCTATAAACCTAACGGTCACTTATCTGAAAATCTCTGGGATTTTTCACTTTTGTGCAGCAATTTTGAATTAATTTACAATGGGAGCTGCTGAATTCTCAGCTGAGCAGCAGCACTAGTGGATGGAGAATCAATACTTGGCTAGTTTCTTTCTCTAATTCTTCTCCTTACATTTCCCACTCTTATGTTCTACTGTATAACAGTATAAGTGCGTATTGATAATGAAGATCTTTTGTTTGTTGTCCAATCTCACATGCGTCACCGGTTGCTCCTTTTTGTTTGTTCGTTTGTTCGTTTGTTCGTTTGTTTGTTTTTTCTGGGCATATGCTTTTGTAGCTTGGCTTCATTGAAATAATGTTGTTAGTATCGAACGTGGATTTTGATCATCTCATAAAAATTAAAGAATATGTTCTGAAAGTGTTAAATAAGTCAAGAAAAGTTAATATGATTGACTTTATTAGTTAAATTAAGCCTAATTTTTATGATGGGGCGGATTGGTACTACACCTGCATGTGCCCTGTACGGGATGGGGCAGGTTGGTGACCTGCAGGTTAGGGTGAGAATGAGATTGTCAAGCCTAACTACCATTGTGATTGAAGTGCTATAGTCTTAGTCTTTATATTGTTTTTGTTTTCATCTCAAAAGAGCAATTCATCAGCTTATAAAAGGCTCAGTTGCCTATCCTAGGTCACATAGTCCATACAATGTTAGAGCAAAATGATAGGATTTTCAGCCAGGGTTTTATACCATTGAAAATACTAGCTACAACTTGGAGAATAGGCGAGACGTAAAAGCTACGTTGTGAAGTTAGGTAGAGGTGTTTTAGTGGGTATAGGTGCTTAGACATTATGCCCAGTGAGGGCTGGTTTGAATTAAAGGGGAGGAGAGTTCATGTCTTGTATGGTTCTTGGTGGGTGTCATCATTACTATGGCTGCTAAAACCAAGTCACCAATAAAAGGGACAGTTGAACAATCCTTCACACAAGCTGGATGCTATAAAGTCTGTCTTCAGCAGGCTAATGCATCCAGTAAGTATAGTATCCTTGATCATTGACAGAAATTTCATGGGGAATCACTGGGGAAGCAAGGGACGGTGAAGATGAAGTGCAGGATCAATTATCAGATGCGAGGGCCTGTGCAACTCGTCTGATATGTGCCGACAATGTTGAACAGTGAACACAATGAGGTTACTGTTCTTAATCAATGCTAATTGATGGCAATAAAATCTGTCAGAAGATTCAGCACACTTCTTGCAATCCAAAGCCCTTTGGGTGGAAATATCTTTTCATATTATGTATCAAACATGGGATGTTTCATTCCTTTATGAAGATTGCCAGGAATGAAAAAGTAACTTCTAACTAGATGTCCCTTTTGTGAATGGCCTTCTTGCCGAAAATCCTAGTAAAGAAGATGGGCTGCTTTTCTTGTTGTATATACAAGACCCAGCTATACCTGCATCAATCAGGAAGCTGCATATGATTTTGTGACAGAACTGAGAGGATATACAGCCAAAGAGGCCCAACTATGGCAGAGGAGTGGCTGGAACCAGTAAACAAGGCCAGGATCTTGTGGGGAATTGGTAGGTGACCTGGTTTGTGGTGATCATGGGAGAAGGGAATG
Organism: Pterocarpus macrocarpus; assembly: GCA_031439585.1. Taxonomy (NCBI): domain Eukaryota; kingdom Viridiplantae; phylum Streptophyta; class Magnoliopsida; order Fabales; family Fabaceae; genus Pterocarpus; species Pterocarpus macrocarpus. The sequence continues at coordinate 13,127,648 of CM062519.1, forward strand.
GCTGATCTGGCATCCGAAGGTGTGTTGATGGGAGAATTCCAACAAGACATCAGGTCCTGACAGATTGGCACCCTATGGTTCTGATGACTAGGTTCAGTTCATCAATTAAAGACTGGGATGGAAGAGTACTAGATATCGCAGCCTTGATGGAGAGCAAAAATACACTGGAAAAATGAACATTAACTACTATTTAGAAATGTGTGTGGCCACTGTGGGTTGGATGAAACACTAAGATTCTGATGTGAAAATAGAGGATGCCATACAAAAGAGTTCCATATTTGGGGTACTCAACAATACTCTTGTACCATATTGAGTTTATAGGACTAAGCATGATTCCTCACCTAAAACATGAACAAAATACTCAGAAGTCTCGAGTAAATGTTGCATATCATGTATCACAAAGACTGTTCTTTTCTTCTTCTTAGCGTTGGAAGCCATATGAAGTGACTATGTTAACACCCAAAACCACAAGAACCATACTAAGTGAATCTGGTGACTGGTGTCTGGTCTGCAATGTGAACACCCAAAAGGTCTCTTTGCCCCTTTGAATGAAAACCTATTTTAGATCCCGAACTGGGATCTGTTTCCTTCTTGTGCGAGATTGTTAAGGGAAGGGGTATAACTCAATGTTAGAGTGTCACCTTTATGTGGTAGAAGTCATCAATGCGAATCTAATTATCCCTAAACCCAATGTGAGTTTTTCTCAAGGTCACAATCAATATCATCACTATCATTTTTTTTTTTTTTGGATAAAAGAAGAATTTTATTAACAAGAATAATACAAAGAGAATGGGGGACAAGAGATCCTCATCACCCCCCCCCCCCCAAAAAAATAAACCTAATGCAAAAAGACATCAACAAAGCAAAGCTTTCCAATCTCTCTGCATATCTGAGAGGGAAATCCCTTTAAAAAGATTATGCACTTTACACCAAGTAGATAGCCACATGATATGAATCGCCGGCTTGCTGCACTGGATGGAATCTTGATTCTATCAAATACAAATGCACCTATCTCTAAAGAGAGAAATGCTTGTAAAACCTTGTGTACCCAATGTGTATGCACTAGGCCAATGAAGTATTAACACATTTTTAATTTTTGGTTAACTATCATGGTTAATTAATTACCATTGAAGTATTAACACATTGTTAATTTTTGGTTAACTATCATGGTTAATTAATTATGTGTCAAGAACTTATTGGCGCAGTGCAGACAAGTTGAGTGCACTAAGTTTATGCAAGAATTTCACCTCTAAGGAATGCCTTTACACATGTTAATTTTTGAATGGGATACTTATTATGGTATACTTATGGTAATTGGTAAGTACTGCCATCCTAGGAATTTCTCTTACAAAAGGACACTTCTGCCCTTTACTTTGGGTGCACAACAAGTTACTCCTAACAGATAAAACACATTTCTTAGCAGTTTTGTCCTAGCAGCTCCTCCTCCTCCTCTGTCAAGTGTACTGAGCAGAAATAGATTTATGATGGCAGGATTTGGTCCAATTGTTGTGATAGGTTAGTTTGGAGTCTGTTCTACAGGTTGTCCTCCTTTTTTTAGGAAAGTTGTTATTATTTATATTGCCTTTCTGTGTTGATTGTGTCTTATATTTTTATGCACAGGCATTGCAGTTGGTGCTGGATATGCTATGGCTGAAAGGGTGATCGATGCAATTATAGGTCCTACTGCTGCTTCAAGTGCCCCTTCTGCTGCTGCAGCTCATAGCAATAGTCATACTGGTTTTGATGCTTGCGGTGGTCAATTGGTATCCCTACAGCATGTATGATTTTCTATTTCTTGTTTTTCTTTAATAATACCTCTGTACCTATAGTGGTTTTTTATTTTTATTTTTTTTGGGGCAAATGAATTGTAGTTTCCATAGATTTGGACAGTTCTTGGTTAATGGCTAGTTGGGAAATTGGTTTTGGCTTTGGTCTATTGATATTTGTAAGCAGCTTTTAATGTTTCAGGGATTACACAGCTTTGTGCAACAAGCTTAAAGATAATTACCTACTTCTGTTTTGCAGTGCCTGAACACCTATGGAAGTGATATCGGCAAGTGTCAGCGTCACATGAACATGCTTCAGGAATGCCGAAAGAACTCAGTGTTTACTTTGCTCATCTGAAGTTGATAAAGTCCGAGCTTTATCCTTTAGTTACCTAGTAGTTGATGTCTTAATAATATTACCAATGGTTGTTATGTTGGTGTCCTCGATTGCCATTAATTTCTAAACGGCAAATAGACCATTATTCTATTGTGTTGGTCATAGGAACATATGTTGTTTAAAGAAGCAAAATGCTATCAATTTAGATTTGCATTTCTTGGCATTGCTCCCTCTTCCCTTTCTCGCTCCTCGTTTTCATTGGTTGATTGGTGTCTTAGTAAGCTGTCAAGAGAAGGTTAGAATCATTGTGAATTGTTTTAATTTGATACTTACGAAGAAGAGTGAAAAATGTGAGTCTACGGTTATCATCCTGTACGCTATTGCGAGAGTTTAAAAGGAAGCAAAGAGAAAAAAATTCTGCAGATTTGAAAAGGAAATGAGAATTTGTATGGGTGTTCCAAGTAAATAATAAGGCGCAGACAATAAATAAATTAATAAGGCGCAGGCATTTGTCTAGGTGCAATAACATGCACTACACATGTTGGGGTTGGTTTACTTGGTTTGCTTTTTGCTATTTCTTCGCTACAGCTTGAATTTAATTTTTAAGTTCTCTAGTTAATAAGTAATCTATAACTACTTCAGTAAATATTCGATGGGTTTTGAGACTTCTGATGCTTAATTGGGATGAATCCTTCCTTCAATCTAAATTTTTTATAAATAAAAGTAAAAGTAACACACAACGTATATATCAATAACAAAGTTTTTCTTTCTATTAATCCAAAATCAAATATATAGATTAAATGATTATATTATTATTTAGATAAAAAAATGACAATATTATTATTATTATTATATCTAATGAGCACTATACACATTTTTATAAAAGAATATTTCTAAATGAGTTTTTTTGCTTTGTGAAATTAAAAAAAAAAAATTGTCATTCTTCAAAAACAATTGAATTAATGTCTATATCTATACTTTTTACATTGATGTTTGATTTTTTATTTTTAACACAATTATTATTCATTATTCATTAAAAAATTGAAGAAAAACATAAAAAGATACATTATAAATATTTTTTTGTGAGATTACGAGATACTATTATAAGTTTGATTTATTTGACTTGCCCATTAGACTAGTCCTCATTTTACTGCAAAAACACAAGGATTATGCACAAATTCATTGTTTCAGATACATTTAATTATCACTATATTTTGTGTGGTGTTTAGTATTTTAAAAATAATAAAAATATTATTTGTTATTGTTACATAATTATTACCATCACCACTGTTACTGTGATGTTGTAATTATCATTGCCATAATCATTATTACTTTAACCACCTTATTTACTTTGGGCCATACTCATCACTATCATTAAATTTATTAAGGTTTTGGTAGGGAACTTATTAAGAATTTAAAAATGAAATGTTTATATAAAAAGAATCTTTTTAAAACCTTTTAATATATTAAATGTTATAAAAGATTTACCTTTTCATGTAATTTTTTTTTGCCTATTTAGGTTACCTTATTAATTGGAATTTTCTAGACAATTAGAAGGCATTCTTGTGCACATCTTAATAATCATTTATATAAAAATCTTAAACATATTAATCATTCATAATTATGTAATTTAATAGTTTACATTTATTTATATATTTAACAAATATATTATACATTAAAATAAAATAAAATAATAAAACATTAAGTAATTTTTTAATTTCATTAATTTTATAAAATTAATTTATTTTATATAAACTTTTATTTAATATTTAGATTAATTGAATTAATTTTAAAAATATTAAAAGTTAAGTGTTAAAAGAGCAAAGCGTAAGCAGAGTTACAAATTCAATAAATGGAACTATTATTATTGCTATTTGTAACTGATAGATATATATCTTTTTGGGTGGATATATATATATATATATATATATAATTAAACATATTTAATCAATATTGTAATTTAGTGAGTATAGTTAATATTCGATTTATCTCTCTATCAAAGTCAATTCACTATCATGTCAAAAAAAAAAAAAAGAAGTCAATTTACTTTTTTTTTTGGGATAAAGTCAACATTCACTATTATCTTTAATATAAAAAAATTATCTTCACTAAATTAAGGAATTTTAAACCATTAAATTAAAATTGAATTAACGAGAGAAATTGATATAAGATCTTTTTTTATTTTTTTGGCATGCTATAAGAGTTACATTGGTAAAAAATGCTTTGGAACAAAACAGCACATATAATATCTTACCTTCAGTTTTTATTTTAATTCAATAATTTAAATTAGCTCATTTATTGAGAAAAGATAATGCCTAATTTAAAGAAATTTTTTCTCAGCTGAAAATAAAGTGCAGTAACAAGAAACATAATCAAGCAAGTGTTCATGGAGAAACTTCAGAACTTCCTCTAACTAGCGGCGTTTATCTGATTGAATTGATAAGAGTATGATACATTCAAAAACTCAGACTAAACAAATAAAATTGGTTGAGATGCTTGAGTAATCGAATCAGTTCAAGCCAAAATAGGTTGCATTGTAATTCTTTTTCTCTCGGACACTCGGCAGATCTCTTTTCTTTCAAGATGAAAACAAACAAATCAGATAGAAGAACAAAATAAGCCATGACCACTCGCGCCAACAACGTTCACTATATCGTTCATACTAGTGAAACTAACAATATGGTTCTCCAAATAAAATAAATATTGACTTGAGAAATGACCAGGTACATACCCTCTTCATTATTACGTCAAACGAATCTTTGAAGGGAAACGGCAATCTGATTTCTCAAACATTACTTGTGTAGTTGCCAAGAAACAATCGTAAATGGGACAAAACGGGTAATTGAAAAATTTGCCAAAGGCATTCCCCATTGCAAATATAGGACTGTACAGCATATTAACATGATATAAAACTTGAAATATTGTGAATCCCCCTATACCACTTTAAAAATAGCTTCTAACCTAAAAATGTAAGAGTTTTTTGTGCCCTCCCCCCCCAAACACCCAAACCCTTTTTTAACCCGAAAACATCTCAACCGAATCCAAATCCCTCATTTGCTTCATGAATCGCAAGCAGTAACCTCTCTTCCAAATGTTGTTTAGATGGATACTCAGGCAAATCTAGTTGATTGAAACTGCATAAAGAAGAACCCGTGTCAATTAGTTCAACTCACACAATAATGATCCATCAAATGACGGAAACAGAGAGCAGTAACCATAATATATATATATATATATATATATATATATATATTTGAAAAAAAAGGTACCAAGTATGAGCAGAAGGCAAGTGATCAGGACTTCCATATGCCTTGTGTATCTGAAACTTCTGGGAGCCGGAAATTCCTTGAAGAGCGCTAAAACCCTCCAAAGGCACCTGAAATGTTGGTAGCAAAAATTAGACCCCCTAATTATACTATACATGTTTCTAACAGCTCCAAGTTTACAAAATAAAAAACCAACATCATTCAATTATCACAGGTACGATACTGAATATTATCTTCCGAAAGAAAACAGGAAAAACTTCGATTAAAGTTGTATATAGTCAGAAACAAAACTGTAAATAAATCTAATCTCCATCCTAAGCATATGCAATAGATAACAGTCAAACCTCAGATCACTCAAATCATTTGTTATCAGTATCACAAAACAAACTCTTGTTAAATTCTCAACTACGTGATTCTTTTGACCGTTTGAAATAAATTTAACGCATAAACTGGGCACAATTGAATGTTGCTATTGAATTCATCTAATGCATTCAAACATCTAGGGTATTGGTAGAAGAGAAAAAAGACTCCAATATGGACGCACAAGCAGCAAAGTGACAGTGATTCAAAGACAGACATGGAAAATGACTGTACAGTTTGTGTTATTCCTAATACGTGAAAATGTTTATAAAGGTCTGAAAGGAACATACCTTGGATGTGCCTGTCACAAACTGCAGAAGTCTAGCCTTGTCTTCTTTGCTGAAACCTTGAACAACCTCCCAAAACCATTGGATAACCAGTGATGCTGCACTATATCCAGAATATTCTGTATTTGCTCTCAAGTCATCCACTGAAATAAAATGTAGAACTGATTGTAAAACTTTCCTTTCCACAGTTTAAAGAATTGTAAAGTTAGCCAGTGTTGAAATCTTGAGCCAAAAACATTAATGACACGAAGAAATGTGGAGAGACTCACAATCAATATCAGGAAGCCCACTGATCAATAATTCTAGTTCTTTGTCATTGAATATAGCTATCAACTCCCTGGGAATTAATTCATTGAACCCTTCCAAGAAAGCATTAATTTGAGGCCGAATAGCAGTCGTCAACCGATGCTCGGCAACCAAATCAACATACTGATGCTTGTTTTCCTCCGTAACTTTGATATTCCGTCCACCAGGAATCAACTCATAATCAGTTACCTACACATGTTCGTCAAAATTAGACAATAAACAATGCACAATTCAATACATTAATATTGTCTAAAAAAGTTTCAGGTCAAGTTCAGTACTTCTGTTCGTTCATATAAGATCAACTTTTCCTCATCTGCATCAATGCTAAAAGTAAGATCCAGCCCATCACTGATATCATTCTGCAACCATACCAAAATCAAGACACAATTTAGCAATGAACATGCAGATAACAATCGTGAGAGTGATAGGGTGAACAGAAGAACTACAAAAAATGCACTTGCCTCTAGCATCCATTTCAAATTTCTGAAATAGTCAGGATCAATAGCTTCAATATCATGATATGTAACTTTGACCCCAAGGATGTGCTTGTAAAATGACCGAGTAAAATGCACATCCAAGAGCTGACCATCAAATAATGCTTTTCCAACCTGGGGATAAAGGCATAAGTAAGAAAGAAGCATATATGAGCAACAGCAAACATCAAGAACAGTTGCAAAGCAACTCACCACTCTACCCACAAATTTGAAATAAGATAGATGTTCTGTTTGATAAACAGAGTTCGGGTTTGGCTGAAATGTTGATTCATTGCCCACCGTAGTAAAAAGCAGTGCTCCTTTGTCAAAAATAACTCTGGACAACAATTGATACCATTCCCTTGTAAGGCCACCTGCATCAATACCTTCCTCCCCTTGAAAGTGAACAGTCAACCTTCCCTTCAAATCATGAGTTGATCTCATGCGAAGCTGGTTATAAGAATCTTCTAGAACATATGCCCTTCTTACTGATATTCTTAATGGGCTATGGTGATGGTCATGCTGATGCTTAATTTTTGACCGGAAGTGGGAACGTTTGTTATCAAAATCAATAAATCTTGGAACCTTCAACATGAGGGAGAAAGATTTTTCAAGCAAGCCAGGATTTTGCCTGATAAAAGCATTTAGTAGCTTTCTATGCTTCTCAGAAAACTTGACAAAAGCAGCATGTTTCTCATCTACTTTAACAGCAGGTCGATTAGCAGATGTGCATGCACCTTCAACATCAGAAATAACAGGAACACTTGGGTCATGACTAACACCTGACTGTGCAGGATGCAGCTTCTCACACACCACAAAGAATGATTCTATGTATGGTAAGATATTCTGAGAACCAACTGGAAGTGGAGGCATGGCACCAGACTGTTTAGACAGAGAGATTCTAGAAGGGCTAGAAACCTCGGATGCAGACTCAGAGTAGGACTCTATCTTGCTTATGCAACAGCTCAGCTCATGCCACAAGGGCTCTAATGCTTTATTGATCCCCCAAACCTCAGAAAGATCAGGAGTTATTCCATCATTCTCCTTCTCAATCAATGAGGTGACAAGAGAACTCAAGGCTTGCAGAACTCTCAAAATTGCGGCTCCATCAGTTGATGTTGTGCTGAGAAGAGCTTTCATTGCTTCACTGAAAACCCGTAACTCATCCATTGCAGATGAAGTCAAGTTCTGAACTGCTTCTGCCAGCTCAGTGACAAAAAGCTGACAATGAGTTGGTGCAATGGCCACCAATTTCTTCATTACCTCCGCAACAAGACCATATGCATTATCCGACAAACTGGAAGAATTTCAAGAAATATCATATCAAGTCCTCATTGCTAAATTATGAAATATATAGCCAGACCATCTGATCTATCGATTATGGTGTAATAACAAAAAGCAAATAAATGCACACACATCAAGACCCGAGCAACCAGAAGAGTTAATTAAAAATTAAGAGTCATATGCAAGGAAACTTGTGACCCCTACCTCTCCCTAATATTCTTAGTGATGGTAACTAGACACACCAAAACAAGGCATATTAACAAAACGCAGACAACATAATTGACACAATCTACAAAGCATTAGTCCATAATCATACCCTTCTAGTGCAAGCAATGAGCACAGAAGCCGAAGTTCTGCTCGTGGCAGAGTACTCAATACTTGCTGAGACTGGCATTCCTTTTTACCAGAGGGTGTGGGTTTAGAAGAATCATTGACTTTAACAGTTGCATCAAGAACAGAATCTGCATTCAGATCCGCATCCATTGCAGAAATTTGTGGACCCAATACCGGCTCAGTAGAAATCTGGGATTTGTCAGATGAACTAGACTTGCTTCCAGCACTATCGATGATAACATCCAGCAAAGTTAGCAACTGAAAACAGATAAACAGCAAATTATGTCAGCATTGTCTGCAGGTACACAAAATTATATATGCTAGACATACCAATAAAACCGAACCATTACCTGCTCAAGATGGGCTATGCTCCTCAAATAAAGGGGTTGTTTCAGGAGACTCAAAAGCATTGCAATGGATATGTATCCTTCATTACTTTCACCCACATCTACTTCATCTTCAAAAACCATAACAGCTTTGCCACGTGAAACGTCAGCATTATCTGGTCCTCTTAATGCAGGATGATGCAGCCTAAACTGAAGCAAAATTTTTGCCACGTATGGATGATTACGAGCAAGATAAGTGAGGGTTTCAAGTATTCGCCGAGAGAGCAATGGCGGAACTCCTATGTAATCAAACAAATATAGAAGGTAGTAATAAACTCATTTGCCATTATATGCTAAAATAATAATTAAAAAGAAAAACATCTTCCAACTAATACAAATGGTCACTCAAGTGAAAACAATCTCATGGAATAAGAAACGAAATTCCCAGATATCACCTAATAAATTCAAAGCTAAGTGCAATGATTAAACAAGGACATTACTTCACAGAATTAAAACCAGGATAACTAATAATAAGGACAATGTACAAATAAAGATTAATGAAGTTTTCTTACCATCAAAAGATTGAGGACGTGAGTACATTACATTGCTCTGACAACCATATAGTCTGTACGGTGGTTCAACTACACTAAAATTACTGGCAGGCTTTCTTACATCAAGCATTAGTAAGTCCATCAGAATTTTTACCAGCGAAGCTCTAGTTTCACTATGGGCACAGAGATTCAAAAGAAGCTTCTGCAATTGGCCTTTATATAGCGGCTGCAAAAGTATAAGACAAATTATAAACAACAAAGTTATGCTCATTGTGAAGGACTTCTTCCAATCATCAAGCAATACCTGAACTATGCGAAATAACCGGATCAAGGCATGCAAAGCTTCAGTGTCAACTAGAGGTGCTCCATCAGCTTCAACAACCTTAGCTCCACCAGACCTGCGTGAAGCATTGCTTCCCCCTAGTCCATCCAGGCCAGAACCACTGCCCTCACCACGTCTTGAAGTCTCACCTCTACGGCTTCTGGGATACATACCAAAGAGGGTCCGACTGTATCTATGTGCAAACCTTTCCCGCAGCATATTTGCCTCAGCAACAAGAGCAGGTGTAAGGTTCGCAAGGATAGCATCAGATGATGTTAAAAGAACCTGAAGAAAACCAAAAACAAAACTCTTCAGAGACAAAGTCATTTATAACAAAACTGGATTCAACCAACAAAAAACTTGCCTCTTCACGTAATTCAGAAGGAAATGTTGCAATTATTGAGACTGTATCCATTTCAACAGGTTGGCCTTCCAACTCTTGAGATTGATGTAGCCTCTGTGCTTGCTGTTGAGCTAAAACTTCAGCTCGAATATCTGAAGGAAGAGCTGCAAGGAACTCTGGATCAATTTCCCCAGTGCTTTGAGACTCAGCATTTGATGGTTGAGCCGCTTGACCCTCCCGAGCTGAGAGAACTTCAGCACGAAGCTCCTCAGGAAGAGCATCCAGAAATGCAGGATCAATAGCTCCTGACCCAGCATCACTATTCACCTGCTGCTCTGTTGCTGGAACATTTTGATCTGCTTCTCGGCTGGAATTTTCAGAAACCTCAGTAACACTATGGAGAGAAGAATCTCTCCCACCAGCAGGAGAAGAATGACCAAACGGTATGTTTGCTCTTCTTGTGCGTGCAGCCTGTGAATCACCTGCTATCCTATCTGCAGAAACCTGCCTTTCACCACCATCATCATGCCCATCAGCACTTCCAATCTCAACATCAAGGCTCCGAAGACTTTCACCAAAAGTTGCCCCACTACCACTACTCCCCTGGCTCACAGCTTCAACGTCCCGCACAGCTGCATCATTATTCTCAAACTGCATCTCAACTGCCTGTGAGTGAGTGCTTGATACATCAGCTTGCAGAGATCCATTTCCTGCAGGTCTGATATCAGCATTGTTATTATTGTTATCAATTGATACAGGAGTCACTGTTCCAATTTCCTGAATTGCATTACTTTCAATTGGGGTTTCTAGCCTTGAACCCCCTGAATCTTCCATCTGGCTGTCTTCAGCCTTACTATGAGGGCCAGTTTCTGCTATGTTATTATCAGATGACTTTTCAGGGGCAGGTCGCCTCAATTGAGAGACAAGCAACTCCTCAAGGCCCTGTGGTACAACACCAGCATTTGACCCACCACTTTGCTGGTTATTGCTCCACAAGTTTGACCGGTGTCCATGCCGTCCACTCCTCAGTGATCGAAAGATATTATCCAAACCTGTTGAGTTATCCAATAGGCTATCTATAATATTTTAAGACAAAAGCACAAAGAAAAGGTGTCAGTATTGGAAGGGAGATGAATAAATAAAGGGAATAAAAAATTATTGGAATAAAACATCAATAAGGTAAGAACTTCATGAAGGAACTAGCCTGATTGCCCAGTAGACAGGTGGAATGAAGAAGAAGGACCAACTAAAAGTGGATGGTGTGAAGGAGTAGCAGTATCACCAGCTCTGCCCAAAAGACTGTAGATAGATGTGGTCCGCCCTGGACGTCTAGATCCAAAAACTTCAACAGGCATGACATGAAGAGCTTCATTTGGAAAACTATTATCTCTTCCAAAAACCTCAATATGGTCAAAGACATTAATTCCATTAATGCCTTCCTCAAGTCGCAGTATAACCCCATCCTCATCATCCTCGTCATCCTCATCCTCTTCTTCCATCACTTCATCAAAATCATCATCATCCATCTCATGATCATCTTGATCTGTGTCAGGATGAGGCATATGATGGACTTCTTCCAAATCATTATGTTCCTCATCATCCTCGTCATCATCATCTACACCTTCAGCCTCATCTCCAGACATATCATCTTCCTCCTCCTCCTCATCAAGATTTTCTTGGCCATGTTGGATTTCAAACTGTAACCCCACATTTTCAATTCCATTCTCAAGACCTCTTGCATCCTCAGCAGTTTCACGCATGTACTCATCCTCATTAGCAGGAGCAAAGCGCCCATCAAGATCTTGATCATGTTCCATATCATCAGTAACAGCTTCAGATCCACCATAAGACTGACTTACATTGTAAGACCCAACATGCTCAACTTGGAGGGTATCAAGATTGGCCTGAGATGTAGTTTCCATGGACTCAGACGCATCACCAATATTATCTATTCTTCCAGGTTGACTAAGATCAGAAGGCTTTGTTGAACTATCACCTTTTCCTGCACTAGAATCAACTGAATGAACGTGCTCCTTGGTTACCAACTCAAGAGCTTTGATAATACCAGTAGCAACTTTAGATGAGTCAGCATGGTCCAAGTCCAAAACCTGGAGAGTACGAGTAAATGATTTAACCAGACCAGCATCCATAAAAGTGGCAGAAGCCTCTGCTGAGATGCTTGAGCCAGTAGGTGTACGAGAAGCCAAAACATCATTAAGTAGATCAACAAAAACCTGAATTTCATTGCCAGGTGGCTTAAGACCATTGCATGAATCAACAAAATCATTGATAATATGACTAATCTCAGTAAAAACCCTCCTCCTTGCCTCTGAAGATCGAACACAAGCAGCCACCACAAACTGGTTCGCCCTAGTTGCCAGTTTCTGCCTCCAATCACCATCAACTTTCTTGTCCTTTTTGGAATTTCGAGAATAAGGAAGAAAATTATGGAGAATATGATAGAATATTCCTCCCATGCTCAAACCAGCATGACTCTTTTGATGAGTGCCCCTAGTGCTGCTCATTTCAGCATCCCGTCGAAGAAGAACATGAACAGAAGATGCATACATCAATAATATCTCTGTCAGAAGCTTCAAAATAAATACTATCTTTGCAAGTGATGCAGAAACTTCCTGGCTACTGGTTTCATTCCCCACGGACATGGTAGCAACTGCTTTTCCTTTCCCCTTAGAAGTAAAGACATCAATGTCCATGTCACTTGTTGGGGTGCCACCAGCGAGGACAATGTCATCCTTCAAAGGAGGGACAACAAAAGTGCATATAGAGTCAAGAAGAAGTTCTATCACACTAATAAAACTTTGAACAGGTTTTCTATGACTTTTGACACTCTTTGAATTTGAATCATGAATTTTCCCATGAGCATTCCCAGAAGCTGATGGATTTGTATTTCCTAAAGCAACCTTCCCATCATTATTCTGGGCTTTCTCCAATGATTTGTCCTTTTCCTTTTCTTTCTCCTTAGCTTTGTCTTTATCCCGATCTTTCAGCAAGACAATGTAGGGCCTTTCACCTACCATCTCAACTTGGCAAACAGATTGAGCAGCTTGCATAAATATTATGGGATCACGAGAAATTACAGAAGCTAAATTTAACAGGAAATTGCGAGGATTGACTCTGCCATTTGGATGCCGGTTAGATGCAACTACAAGACTATGCTTTATCTCAGATTCCATTGCTTGCTGGAGGGTTTGTGGATCTTCAATAACATGACGGACAATACTAGCAGCAACATTGTCAAACCCAGGGAAGAGGCTAGTGGTTGGTAGAGAAAGAAGCAAACCTAAACCTCCAGCATCAAAAAAGGTAAGAGCAACAGAATGATTCCTCGTAAGATTGGAACATAATAGCAGAACAGCATGCATTGTATCTGAGGGAAGCTGGCTCTTCATACAACTACAAGCAATCTCAACGAGTCTCTTCTGCTCATGTATATCTGCATACTTCGAAGACAGTCCCAATGCAGATTGCAGTTTGTGTTGTTTATCCTCATCAATGGTAATTGATGTCTGCTGGCTATTCACCACTTCATTCTTCAACAGCTCCGCAATTTCAGAATTCAACTTTTGATCCACTTGCAACAGCCGGTCTAATGCAAGAAAAGCAGCTGTGACCCATTTTGGTACCTGATGTTTTTCCCTGCTATCAAGACTAGAATCCCACTGGTAGAGCAGATCTGAGGTGATTTTGATCAAACCATTCTCAGCAGCAGCTTCCCGAGCTACAGCATCCTCATTAAGAATCAAAGCAAGAACATGAAACAGAGAAGCAAGCATGGTATTATTTCCATTACTAGAAACCAACCCGCTTTCTTTGATCCGATCAACAATAAATATGACAACATTATATCTATGTTGACCCTTGTCCTGAGAGCATATCATTACCAGCAAGTCATGGACAGGAAAAGCAAGATGTTCTTTTTGTAGAAGCTTTGTGCAAGTTGATAACAACTCATCAACAGGAGGAAGTTGGACAATCTCTTCCTCAAGCTGTTGAGCATTTTCATTTGCAACAGCATCCTTAGTGTCTGATTCAGAGTTCCCAAGGGACATGGCAAGTGCACGAGCAAGTTCATCATCTTCTTGTGTGTCCTCTGGGTGGGAAAACAACCACTCCATTGCCAACTCCACACTATTCGACCCAACCTGCCCCAAAGCTTCCTCTGCTCTAGACCTGGAAAAACCCATCTCTACAATGGTTGAAATAGCTGTTTCATTAGGAGGAGGCCCAGTAATACGAGCACTGCTGCTTCCATTTACATTTTTCACTTCAACCCCAGAATAAACATGTCTAACAATAGGGATAACTGTAGAAATAAATTCATTACTACAATCAACAAACTGAGGATGAGTCCAAACTGGAAGCACAGCCTTCAATACCATGGATTGGAGGACCTTCACAAATGTCTCTGCATCCCGTGGGAAAGGATTATCGCCACTTGTAAGGGGCTGAGCAAGCAAGTGCTTTGTGGATGAAGATAATATAAAAGAGGAAGTCACTAGACGGTCCATAAATTTACCGTAACTAGCTAAGGAACCATAAATCCATGACTGATCTGTATCTTCCTTGTCATCAAGCTTTGCATTTCCATCATCAGTTTCCATAGGCGATGCAGGGGTCCGATTTACTGTGAAGAGCAATTGACTAGTAGCTTCAAATGTGGTCAACACAGATTGAATAACTCCATGCCCATACAAGCAATTCAGCAGAACTGGATTGCAAGAATCAGGCCTCTCCATTAGTATGCTGTCCATAAAATCAATCACTTTACCAAAATAACGACATTTTGTTGATATGGATGCTTCAGTCCCCGAAAGTGTTACATGGTCCCCAAAATTCATGTGATCTAGAGCAATACATGCAAAAGTAGAAGCCACTGATTTTGAAGCAGGACTTACACTCACAATATCATCACGTCGGCGAGAAGGTAACAGCATTACTTTTCCTAACTCTTGAAACAAATGGGTAATGTGAAATGAAAGTGATCTGACCATATCACAACAAGAGGTATAGTATGTTCTCTGCTTGTCATACTCCTTCTTATTAGTGGCCCCAGAAGCATCCACAGACCCAGAACGATGCAACTGATCACTGGAACCTAACCGCATGTTTGAGGGACCAACCAAACCTGATCGGCTCTGAGAACCAGTGGCACGGCCCAAATCCCGATACAGGTTTATAAGGTCAAAAAACTGTGATTCAATACTCCATCCTGAAGTCCTCCTTCTCAGCAACGGATCAAGAAACTGCCTGAAAGAACTGAACCTTTGCTCCTCCGTTTCATTTGTATCCACTTCTGCCTGTTGTGAGTCAGCAGAAGAACAAGCACCATCATCCTCATTCTCGGGCTTTGTATTTTCAAGCAGAGCAATTTGCCACAAAATTTCATGGTGGACACGTCCAATGTCTTCAAGAACATCCTTACTGCCATTTCCAAATTCTGTAAGCAAAGCAGTCACCCAGCGGTTGTCTTTCGATGCAGCAAGAAAGAGAAGGAATTCAACCAGGAAAAGTGAAGAAAAGATGCTGCTATCGTTCGTCATCCTTGGATCCAGCAACAAAGGTCCTGATTCCCCAGAAGCTGCACCAAACCCAGTCAGTGCTTTCTTCAAGTGTTCCCTAAGAGAGGAACAGAAGGCATGCGCCAGAGGAGCAGAGTGATGTTGAGCAAACCCCTTAAATACCATGGTGCTATGCAAGGCAATAGACATGCCATCTGATGATTGTGCAATAGTTGATCGTAATAGCAACTTCAATAAAGCTTCTATTCCTGATTTTTCCACAAATAGCCGACATGTTTCAGAATTTTCCATAGTCCGGTGAACCAATACCATCAAGTGAAAGATGCACAGCTGAACAAACTGCTCATCACTCATCCCTTCTGCAGCAGAATCTGCTGTGCCAACAAGGGAGCACTGGCTTTCATTTTCTTTGTCTTCAGAATATGTTTCCATTGCACTGCCCCCATTATCTTTTCCCGAAGATCCAATATCATTACCATCTCCGAAGGATGCGATCTTATGGATGATTTCAATGATAATATCAACACCAGTACTTCTCATTGAAGATACATGACGTAGAAGTTCCTCCACAGAATTTGCCAGAGGAACAATAGCCTCATTCATGGCTAAGACATATTTTTTGCTTGTGAAGATGTCAACAAGGAACCGCAGTGATGAAGTTTCTCTAACAACCTCTAAGCCTTTGGCATTAAGACAAATGGCCCCAAGACCATTTGGAATGCATGTCAAAGCCTTTGATGAAGGAAGTATTCCAGATGCAACTGAAGATAAAAATGCATCAGGAAGACCCATTTCATGCAGAGCAGAAAAACATGTAGGATCTTTGTGGATTATTTCACTCATTACAGTAACAGCTGAGTAATAAATGTCACCGCCAAACTTATCCACATTCCCAAAAATCAAGGCTAGTGTAGCAGGTAATGAACTGTCATGTGAATGTTGAGATCTGGTAGAGTTTGCAGGGGAATATGTTGCAGAGCCAAGTGCCTTGAGGGAGACTTTTATGAGCCTCTTCTGCGAGTACAACTGATCAGTACTATGTCTTGAGCTTTCACCAGTGGGCATCACATCATCATCTTCTCCAACCAAACCAATAACCCTGTGAACCTCTATCTGTAATCTTTGAGCCAAAAGCTCAATACCCCCTAACTCCTTAAACAAAGATACAGCTGAGCTACTGTAATCCATAAGCTTCTGAAGGGTCTTCACGGCAAAGCAAACAAGATGTATATGTGCAGGATCAGAATCCTCAAGCAGAGGCAAGAATGTGGGTACCATGCCAGAACCTCTAATATTACTCCCAGAAGATGAGGTTGACACCACATGAAGCAGATAGAACTGAAGAAGTGCCTCAACAAAGGCAAGGGAGGATGGATCATTAGAACTCTTCAGTGACAAAATAGCCCTCTGAAGCACATTCAGGAGTATCATGCGATTCCCTCCAGCCAAATTCATACTAGATCCGCTCAATATCCGTGCCCGTTCATGAGAAGATGTATATGCTGCTAACTGAGCTCCTAATGCGAGCATTACAAGCGTTCTAATAGATCCAGATATGGTCTCTTCAGATCGCACAACTTTAATCAGCTCATTCGTATATTCTGGCTCGTTAGCAAAAAAGGACACAAGCTCATCATGAGCATCACCAGACTGGACCAGCACAACGAAAGCAAGAAGGCAAATCCTGCTATAAAGTCTGCTTATTCTCGGAGACCGGAAGGAACGGGCATATCTAATTCTAGTGAGCAATGAAAATCGGAGCTCAGGAGGAACACTATACTGCTCAATGCACTGCTTCAACAATGACAAGTCATCTTCTTTGCACAAATGCATATCTGGGATATGTATAACTCTCAAGCTTGGGGAAACTGTATCTGCACTGTGTTCTTTGCTTTGGGAACTAGGTCCATGCAATTCAAAATAAAGGGTAGAACCTATGCGATAGTTGGATTGGTCACAACCATTCTCTACATCAGAAGGAAACAAACACAATGCTTCATCTTGGGCTTTCTCATTTGCCATAATACAGGAGTACAATCCCAGGCCCTCCTCTTTGCTTCCCCACCCCTGTGCTAGGGACAGGAGATAGCTATTCACCGAACCACAGCCAACCATCTTTGCACTTCCATGAAGCTTAGAGGGATTTATTTTTACAAGTGCAGAAAGAGTTTCTAATGATGCAATAAGAATCTCAGGATCTGCTGATGCTAATAATAGCTTGAAGTGCTGAAAAGGAAGGGAGAAGTATCAGAAAATAAAAGTTTCAAATAATAAAAGAATGAGTCACTCCACTAAAATAGAGGACGGAATGATGACAGAGAAAATGAATTAAAATCAAACTTAAAATATGACATAATTCCTCGACAATTTACCTCTAAGCCATCAAATGAACTCTTGTTTGGACAGTTCTCCAAAATTATTTGCATCACTCGTAATATTTGCAGAATTGAATGTTTTGGTAATGGTATGTCATCTTCTAGATTACCTGACAATGTCAGGTCATTTCGGCATGACAAATGTGTCTTGAAGTACGTATCAAAATGAAGAAACAATGGCCTCCAGTGATGAAAATTTCCCTGACGTGCAAGCAATATATAAGTCTATGGGAAAAGAAGAACAAAATCTTTTACACAGCAAAATTATCATGCTATTATTACCTTATTGTACTCCCACCGAAAGCCAGAGAGTGGTATGGCTATATCTTGTAATGGACATTGAATGACCTTCTCAATGAAGGCTTTGATCTTAGGAGGCTGAAGTCAATCACCAAATTCAGATTAACCCAAGGTGAGGAGAGAGGAAATGAACAAAGATAAGCTAAGCATCAGCACTTAGAACAAGAAAAGCTTCGGCACCAAACATTAGTTTTATCAAAAAGAGTGTGCGCACATTGAGCACACAAATTTGATGAACAGCCTATGGACATTATATAACAGTGCGCACACGCGCGCACGCACACACACACAAACTTTCTCACATCTAGGTAAATAAGGTACATAAACAAGGTTAAAACCATACAATTACCAGGAAGTAATATGAGAATTACCATACTACTTGCAAAAATAATTACGTGACTGCAACTTCCATTGCATGTAAATGCAAACACAGTCGATATACTAACAACTGGCCGATGCTCAGAAGCACAAAAAGGATAACTAAAACCCGTCAATAATATTTAACCATTTTATGTACGACAGTAGGCTGCACAACTTTCTAGAAAGGGATTAATGGATTTTGGACAACTCCATATTTATTAAATAAATCTTGAGTCAGAATAAACAAAATCATGTTACTATTCAAATGCACCAGCAAACAAAATACAAACTACAACCGTTACATAATGCAACAGCCGTTAAATTCCTAAATCACAGAAACCCTGTAACTTTTCAGTTAAGAAATTGTCTTCCTTTTGCGGAAAATATAACTTCTGGCAAAGATATAAACTTTACCTCCTGAAATAAGGCACCAGGAAAAAAAGAAGCACGTTCCTGCTTCTTTAACAGTTTCCTAAAGCAGAGATGTCTAACTTTTCGTAAAAGAGTCCCTTTTAAAACCAACAGCAGTTTTCTACTTTTGCCAAGTGCCCACTTGGTTCTCCGTTCCATTTCAACCACTAAGTAAATGCACATTCTATTCCAAAGATGCTAAATTCATAACAAGGGCACCCATCTAATACTTATATTATTAATTTCTATCACTCATCACCAGCTCAAAGAATTAGTTAAACAGACCCATAAAAATTCCGACACAAACATCAATCAAACAAACCATGTAGCGAGTGCCATTTGCATATCTGTACACCAGCAAAGATAAAAACAAAAAAATTGCAAATGCTAAAATAACTAGACATACACAATCAACCATGGACCGAATACAAAGCCTTTGAAAGTGCATTTTTCCTATTACAACAAATGGAGAAAAGAGACTTAATGTGTTAACCCAGTAGTTAAAACATGATCATGTTAAACCCTAATTACAAAAACAACAAAACCACAAGTGTTAGAGGGAGAGAGAGAATACTGACAGAGTCAGAGTCCAACTTGATGGATGGGCCAATGGCGCCCTCGCTCGACAAAAGTTGCCGCAGCCTCGACGGCCAGCTCGATCTTAGGGTTGTCATCTCACCTCCACTTCTCTACTCCGAACTGCTCCATCACAAATTCATACCGGACAAAAAAAAAAAAAAAAAACCCCACACATCAACATCAACACAACACACAACAAAAAACGGCGCAGAATCCATGCGTTTTGCTACACAAACAAAACAGATGCCAAAAGCACATAAATTGAAATAGATTGGAGCACAATCAGAAAAATAGATCAAATTCATAGCATAAAAATAAACACAAAATAGAAATTGGTGATTGGAAAAGTGCGATACCTGAGAGATGAGAGAGAAAGGAGTGAGTGCATACACATCCGGAGTGAGATGAGCAGAAGGACGCGTGCGGGCGAGAGAGAGAGAGAAAGAGAAGCGAAGCGAAACCCAAAGAGGAAACGAATGAGAGAAGGGTTGGGGTTGGGAATCGCTATGTGAATGTGATATAATAAAGTTTTTTTTTTTTTGCACAGAGAGAGTTTTTGGTTTAGCCCTTTTCTGAAGCAACAATGTATTGTCTTGTGACTTGCGAGTATATAAATAGTGAGAACTGGCGCAGAGTCATTGTGTACACTGCGGGCGCAGGGTCCATGGTGAGAATTGAGAAGAGTGCGTTTTACCATTCTTGCCCTTAGGTTTTGCGGTTTTCCACAATGTGTCTAGTACTCTAGTCTCTTTTTGCTCGGATAATACTGTTCCTAATTTTGTGGTTTAAATAAAATACACATTATGAAGTTTATTGTGGATACTGATTCTCTTAATGTATTTAAATTTAATTTTTTTTTGAGAGATGATTAATTTGTTAGGGTACTTTTTCTGTTTAGATCCATTTATCTTTTTATTTAAAAACCATTTTCTCTTTCCTCAACCTTAATATTCTTATTTATCTTCTATTTTTTATCCAATTAATATGTCTTTTCAAGAGTGAAACATATTAATAATAAATCATGAAACAAATGAAATCAGAGTTTATAAAAAAAAAGTTCTAATATTTATACATTTATAATATATATACATGAAAATTTATTATATATAGTTTCAAATTCAAGATAATAGATAAAGATATGTTTAAAGTTCGGAAAATAATGTACTTAACTTTAAAGATTAGAATAAGTTCTTACTCAAAAAACAAGTTTATAATAGGTTATCTATTTCAATAGATAAGATTGGGAATCCAACTTTTCCATAGGCATGCTGATGAAGCAAGGGCATGTCGACTTGGTTGGTTTGTCTAGTAGTTCTCCTTGCTTCCTCCTTTTATTTGTATTTATTTATTATCTTATTTATTTGGTGCAGCTTTCAAGTGTATTATCATTATTTGTTTTGGTTGTTTTCGGCTTATAGCCCTAATGTTAATAAAAAAGAAAGTTAGGGCTTATATGTTTCCGTAATTCATAATAAAGTGTACATGATTTTAGAGTCTAGATTGTAAGATAGGCATCATCGATTTAAGTGTCTAAAGCACGACGTATTTAATTTTAGAATTCGAGATAATGCATGTCTACTTACAAAGTCCAAAATAGGGGTTACTTATTTCTAAAGTCTATGATGAAAATTGCTTGATTTCACAGAGACAAGAGTTGCACTTGGTAGTATAGTTTGGAATCAGCCATACTTGCTTGTGAAGTTGGAAGCTTAAGCGACAACATACTGAGGTTAAAATTTTATACAACGCAATACGAATTACGAATCATTTTTAGTAAAAGGAAGGTTTTACTTCCCTTAATTGAACATACTTCAGAATGTGTGTTTTTTCATTCTTGTTGTAAAATAAACAAGCCATTAGTTACATAGATTAAGATGGTGGGTGATGCTTGTCCTCTTCCTTCTAGGGTTTTTTATTTCAATTTTTGTAGAAAAAATATTAATGTGAGTAAAGTTGGGTTGGTTGGGTTCATTCAAGTTTCAATCCGTCCACTAGTTATAAATGCCTATTTTTTTTTCGCAACATTTGTACCGGGAGGAGGGGAGGGTTCATATTATCACAAAATCAGACTTTATCTGGTATCGAACCCAAATACAATTAGTGAAAGGCGAATATATTCACCACTAAACCAACATTTCAACTGCTTTTGAAAAGTTGTATAGGTCTACTTATTATTAATGTGGACCATTATGAATTGATTTTTATAGTAACCTAACTAATAATTTTAGTGGGTTAAACCATCATGGATTACAACACA
Organism: Pterocarpus macrocarpus; assembly: GCA_031439585.1. Lineage (NCBI taxonomy): Eukaryota > Viridiplantae > Streptophyta > Magnoliopsida > Fabales > Fabaceae > Pterocarpus > Pterocarpus macrocarpus. Next base: position 13,149,424 of record CM062519.1, read on the forward strand.
TTTTGATGACCACACTCCGACATCGTGATAAGCCATGCGTCCATTAGATATATTCCTAAGCCATAATCACAAGGAATTAATTTCAGGGGCATCACTTGCAGTTCCAGGTGTCTCTATTAAAAATTTTCGGCGGTTCAATTTCAACCCAAAATGAAGTTCAATGCAGCAAAATTTGAAAGCCAACAAAATAGGTACAGTTCTTTTTTTTAAGAAAAAAAGAAATGAAGCAAACCATCTACCTTGACCATGGTCTTTCAAAACAAACTCAATGGCATCTATGTTACAGTATATTAGGATCCGGCAACTTATACCTGTCCATGCTGCAAGTTATACATGAAAAATCTTAACATGCTTAGCTGATATTGATTAAAAAATTGAACCTTAAGGATAAAACCTTCATAAGTTGTGACTGCTATGTACCGCGTGAGCTTATAAGATTCACCTCCTAAAGAATTATCAGCATGAATGAACCAGTTTCTCGAAGAGGACACAAGAAAAAAGAAAAAAAAAAAAACCGTTTCTACACTCAATGATGATTATTATGTGAAAGAAAATTAAACACAATTGCTCACATACCTTCTTCAAACAATTCAATATATTGTTATACTTTTTGAATAAACATTTTTCTGTGAAACAACAAGCAATAGAAGTTTCTTTCAAACCTCAAGCATTTTTCTGGAGGAAAAAAAATGAAAAAGTGGTATGACTTTTGCTTTACTTAATACGTATTCCCAAGGAAGACAGAAACCCCAGCGAAGGATCCAATTCCTCGTACAATTCTTGAAGTTGGATTCCCAGATTGCGCCTCGCCAAAGATCCAAATATATTTAAAGAAAAAGGATCCAAAGATATTAATCCATACAATAAGCAACGAATAAAGTGTTGATTAATCATTTAGTCTACGTTTATTATTAAAAAAAAAATCATTTAATCTAGTATTTTCTATTTTTTTAAATACCCCAAAAACAATTTGCAAGTCAACGGAAAAGATCTTTGGCACATGTTGCAATCAGGATTTAATTTCTATTCGATTAGATTAGATCAAGATGAAGAACTCGAGTGGGACCCAAACCATGGCACTGTTGCTTGAGCTAAACGACGCTAAAGCAACCGTTTAAAGAACCAAATGGGTTCCAATCACAATGTCCATCGATCTTCTTACACAAAACAAATGGCTTATCAAAGTTGTTCACAAATAAAAGCATCTTTAGATTCTTTAACAAAAATCCAACCAAAGAACCACTTACCAAGAAGGAATGAATCCAGGAGCCGGTGATACGGTAATTGTGAGTTGCACGATGAAGTCTATTGCAAGTACTTTTAGGGTTTTTGCAACTTTTTCTTTCTTTTTCCACAAAAATATGGATTAAACAGATATGATGTAGAAAGACAAAGACTGAAAGAGAATTTATGCATATTGATAGAACGATAAAATAGAAGCTAGGGGAGACGTGGTAAAGAATCGAATACTTATGAATTTCAAAGCTATATTAGAAACCATCTTTTAACTTCTTGAACACAAAGATGACGACATAGATTGTTACTGACTACGGAGTGAAATTTTGATTTTGCATTTGACACCAATGGTGACAGTTATATATAGGTCTCTAATTCGCGTTTGTCGCACGCAAAGGGTCTGATTTTATATATATATATAAGTTTAATTGGTATGCACTGACTCAATCAATAAAAATAGAGAAAGTGAGAAATTATGATGGGTTCGTTATTATAATAGGTAGTTATTTATATGAGTTAGCACTTTCCATTATTTTTATTGGCTGACAGTGTAAAACTGTTTTATATTATTAGTGCATTTAAATTAAATTCATACTTAAATATATTTTTAGTTTCTATAAAATTAGTGAATTTTGGTTTCAGTTCTTAAGATTTTTTTTTTGATCCAAATATTTCGAAAAATTTTAATTTTAATCCCTACTATTAATCTCTCCTTATTAAGCGATAACATAAATAACGGATAATCACGTCACCCTTTCCATATTCAAGTAGGCATTTGAATTAAAACCAAAATTTTTAAAATATTTGAATTAAAACAAAAAAAAATTAGAGATTAAAACTAAAATTTTTAAAAATATTTAGATCAAGACAAAAAAATAATTTCTTAATAAAAATTCATTAATTTTATAAGAACAAAAAATATAATTAAATCTTTTTTTCCTTTAAATATCTAAACAAAAAAAGGCCCATAAAATTTTTTGACGTCGTAAAATAAGCCCATAAAAAATTACAAATATTAATTATAAAAAAGTAAAGATTTTTTTAACGAGAAATTAAAGAATATTGTTATTATCATTACTTGTATAAAAAGTTGACTTAAGTTTGGGTTTTTTTTTGGTACTTGAGATTGGTTTATATGCCCCATAAAAAAGAGAAAATATATTTGTATATCTCCAAATCAGTAACACTCGACAACCCCTTTTTATTTTTCTCTTCCATTAGTCTTTTTACCTTTTTTTTTTCCCTCCCCCCCTCTCTCAGTGTCGAGGAAAGCTGTTATACAAATATCACATCTCATAAAAGAAAAAAAGATTGGTTTATATCCCATTTTTTTGGGCTAACCAAAAAAATTTATGCCCGTTTTTTATTTGTTTTATAACAAATATTTTTGTCAAATGGTTTTATTTATGAAATTTCCTTTTGATGCTCAATATTTTTGCATAAGTATTAAACAAATTGTGCAATTATCTTAAATAATATCAAATTCTATAAGGTATTTTCATAACAACATTCTTTTATATTTTTTTTGGAAGAAATAATTGATTCGTTCTCTAACTTATTTTTTATTTTCATGTTCGTCCTTTAATTAATAAATGTATCAAATTCATTAAGTAATAAATATTTTAAATTCACTCTCTAACTTTTAAAAATAGTACATATTTGTCATATTTGCAATCTCTTTGTAAATGTTATCTGTTATATTAAATGGTAGATTTGAAAATATAATTTACCACATAAGATATTATATATATTATTTTTGCTAATTCAGATGTCAAATGAGATTTTTTTGTCAATATAATTAACATTGTTTAAGAAGAGAATAAATATATTTAGTTTTTTAAAGTTAAAGGACGAATTTGAAATATTTATTAATTAGAGGACAAATTTAAAAATAAAAAATAAATTAAAAAAAGAATAAATCATTTTTGCCTTTTTTTTCTTATTGTTCTAATATAAAAACTAATTATTTTATTTAGTGAATTACTCACTAGAGGCACATGCACACACTTATGCACCGGCATGTATATATATATATATATATTCGAAGCTTACATTATACACCTCCGAATATATTCCAACATGTATAATATAATTATATTAAGTTATATTTGAGCATAATTTTTAGTCTTAGCCCATAATTTAGATAAAAGTTTTAAAAAAAACTTTTCTTCTAAATCAAACCATAATTTACAAAAGTCATTAGAAATAAATCAGTGGTAAGGAACTTAAATAATAGGTTTAATTATTCTATAGGTCCTTATAGTTTCACTCAATTTTCAATTAGGTCTGTATAATTTAAAAATTTATAATCAAATTCCTGAAATATATAAAATTTTTCGATCAAGTCCCTGCCTATATTAATCGTGACAAAAATATTAAAATTAATGAAATATTCCTTAAATATTCCCTAATATTCTTGACTCCACCACCACCAAATCTAAACCATAAGCCCACTCACATAGGATCCCTCTCCCTCCCTCATCTTCGTCGTCCTTCCCTTTCTTCTCACCTTTCTCTATTGCAAATTCTCCTTCCACCACACCACACCCTTCCCTCTCCACCACTGCCACCATCAAAACCACCATCGTTTCTCCTACTCCATTCTCTGGCATGCCCCCAACTCCATCATTGGATTCACTGCCCTCCTCCTTCCATTGGGTCGTTTGGTGGTTTGTGGGTTTGAGGTCATGGCAGCTAGGCAGTGGTGCTGGGCGAAGGTGGCGATGGGTTGACGTGGTGGAGCGGCTAGGAGAGGAGATGAGGCTGCGGTGGTGGTGTTCTAGTGGTTTAGTTCAGGTTGGCTTTGGGAAATCTAGTTTGAAGGAGAGAGAGGGGCAAAAAGGGCGGTGGCTATGGCTCTTTCTTAGGATTGAATTTTTTTTTTTTTTAATCTACGTAATTTTTGGCTTGTTAATTTTGCTCTTGCATGGGTTTTAATTTGGTTTTGAATTGTTGATGGATTTTATCATACTGAAGAATGAATCTTTGAGCTTGAAATTAAAGTTGTTTTTGGTTATATTAGTGCTTGAAGGTTGAATCTGGATGTCATATGCTATGTTGCTTTAGAGTTGTTGAAGATAATACTTCACACTAGCAATGCAGGAAGTTGTAGAGAGAGTTTGGGGGAGAAAAGGAAATTTTAGTGTGCATCACAAGTTGAGAGCTTATGATATACACAATTAAATCCCCGTCATTGGATGATATGGTATATGGTACACCATATTTGAGATAGTCTATCATAAAACTTGTCCACACATCAAACTTTTTTATTACAAATTTTTACTTAATCTAAACATCTTATTACAAATTTTTAAATTATAAAGATCTAATTAAAAATTGAGTAAAATTACATGAATTTGTAAAATAATTAAACCTAAATAATGTACATAAAATCATAGGTTCAAACCCTATTATCATCAATATAAACAAAAAACCATAATTTACAAAAGAATGTAAAACAAAAAATTTACAAATTATAATCCAAATACACTCTTTGTCCCACTCTAGCCCATATAACGGGAAAGAAATCCCTTCAATACAAAACCACCCCTCTTTTACGAGGAGGTAAATTGCAGTTAAGGCACAGTTGATCAAGCCCTTGGTCTCATAAAGAGCTACACTAGGGAGAAAAGGGGAATGTGTTCGACTCCTTCAAAGAGTCAGAGACCCATGTCTCCCTCCCACCCCGCGAAAACCCCAAGAGAAAAAAAAAAAATGAGGATGAAAATTTTCTTCTATAAAAAGAAATCAACACAATTTTGCCATCATGCATAAGCTCAGCTCTTTACTTTTTCCATTAAGTTGATATTTTCTTCATACCCAAAAAGAAATTACAAAAAGCTTTTGTAGCACTATCCTATTACTCCTCCCAATTTGAAACGTCTATCCTACCCTTTAATGTAACCTTAATTTAAAGTACTTTTCAGAAAGAAAAATCAGATAATGCAACCTTAATTTAAATTACTTTTAAGAAAGAAAAATCAGATATATCGAAATAATTTGTTAGGCAGAAGTTTTAAGGTGCATTTGTTTCAATTTTTTTTTAATAAAAAGTGATTTTTCAACTACTAAAAGAATCACTTTTTACAAAAATTACTTATTTAAACTTTTAATCAAAAATTTAAAACAACTTTTTTTTGCTTTTAAGGAGAAATCAAGATGAATGGTTTATACAAAAAATAATTTTTAGTAAAAAAAAATCACTTTTTTTCTGTCCCAAAAAAAAACGGAAGAAACAAACGCACTCAACAGCGTTCCAGAATTGATGATGCAATCAATATCAGTACTTGCGCACAAACTAGCCCTTCAACTATAGTGACCTTGGAGATAATAAATTCGTTTACTGATGGCCACAGAAATACAAAGTACAGTGAAAGAGAGTATCTTCATCCAATTACCATGCAGTATTCTCAATGTAACATTAACTAACTAAAGGTATGAAGATTTTATATCCATATTGTTCTATAGTTGCCAGTTCCTGCAAGAATCAAGATCACCTGGCACTACTGTCTTGCCATCATTCCCATTGAACCAGCAGATGGCAACAATTTCTCCTTGTTGCCAAAGCCGCGGACATTGGGCAGATTATTGTGTGAGCAACTTTGAATCACATGCCACAATTTTAACTCGTCCAACATTCTCTTGCAAGTCATCGGTCTTAATCGATGCATCTTGTAACATGAAGGTCCAAACATTGTCGCAAAATCTGTACGTGTGGAGATGCCCCTGTGATTGAACAACAACATAGAAAAGGAAAACAAGTCAGGTTTCACTAAGCCTATAGAGGCTACGATAATATTTAAAGGGAAGAGAAAGAGAAGAATAACTATTTCATTACCTACAAAGACAATAACATCAATTTAAGTAAATAATTACAAATCTAAAAGAAGGAACAGGATGATTGACTACCCTCAGGTTGCTTTAATATTAGCTGCTGCCCAGCACATTATTAACATGAAGTATCAACCCCCACCTTTAAATTAACATCAAAATTTAATGAAACATGAAAACCATTTCAACATGCATTCAAAAGCCTTGGAAACAATGGTCAAATAGTAAACCTTCAACTCATATTTTCATTTGGTCACATTAAATTACGCTGGGGTAGACACAAGACAACACGAGAGGCAATATAGTAATGGACAATTCATTTGATCATATACCAACAGATTTGACGAAGGATTCATATGAAATTAAACCCAAAAGATTGAAATTAAATCATATTGCTAGTCTACCAAAAAAATGCTTATTGTTAATTGACTTAATTATATTATGTTGAAATTGTTCCCTGGATCAATATAAGGAAAAACTAGAATATTCAAAAATGCATAGCTCAGCACAAGAATCCTAGTTTTATAAGATTAACATTCTTTTGAGTGCCGTGATTTTGGAAGACCTAAATAATATCAATTCACAAACAAAGAAACTCTTGCACATAGAGTGATTGGAGAGCTCCTTTGGGGCAACATATTTTTCATTCTCAGATTTGTTTATTTTTTGGCCATTAAAGCCTAATGGATGATGACTCTGATATTCTACTTTTCTTTTCCGTCATTGAACTTTCCTTCCTCTATATACAAAACAACAATACAGTAATAAGGCCAAACAACCAATGTTGAAATGATAGATCTTCTACATTACCTATAATGATATTCCATTTCTATTTAACAGGATCAGAATGTTTGACATGAGAGTGGGAAATTTATTTCAATATTGAACGATTATAAACAGTTTGTCAACAGGAAAAAAAAAAACCACTGAAAAACAAGAGTAAAGCAAGGACAAAAAAGGCTTCTTTCAAGGAGCAGAATAAATACAATGATAAAAGATTCCTGCAATCTTGGACTTCATTAATTGTAAATACAAATGAAAGTGCAAAAGAAAAATGTAAATAAACTTAATTCTGCTCCCCCATGCAGATTATCAAGTGTTCAAGATCTCTGTAATATAGATACAAATAAATTCTAAATATTTTTCCCACTCTGTGCTAAACTGCTAATGTTCACACATGTTAATACTTCATAGGCACTCCTTGCCATGAGAACCTAACCTACAGCAACGAATTTTTTTAAAGGCAATAAAAAACTTCATAAGCTGAACTATCAATTGGCACTATCTAACAATTAGACCTTTTTGACCCTGTCCAGGAAAGATAACCAAATTAGCACCCATGTTTTTCAGTTGTAAAACATCTATTGGCTGCTGATTACACTTCGTATATTTCAAACATCAGAAACACTTAATGGTATGAATGGCAATGTGACGAATGGCACCAATAGTTGAAAAACAAAATTGTTAAATTTTAATCCTTTTATTTTCTTTTCACCCATGATTTCTGCCGCTCCATGTTTCTCATAAGGCCGCATTATTCTTCGTACATCTTTCCATGTTGCTTCTTTGAGCTAAATAGCAGTACTCTTCAAACATTTATTGTCAAAAACCAGCAACCAATACAAGTCCAGATCAAATCTCACTGACCCGAAACTCAATAATTTCACATCAAATTAAAGAGCATATGGGGAACAAAACAAACGCCGTTATTACCTTGATGGAGACCTTGCTCTTAACTTGCGTTTCCAAAGCCTCAGTCATCGACTACAAAATCCACGTGCCATTAAAAAACAAAGCGCTAAACACAGAATATCACGGAATTTCAAAAATTCAGGCAACACACACTCAACACAGAGAGAACCAAAGCGAGGGAACACGTATAAAAGTTTACCTTGTCGAACTGAACGAGAACCTGAATAGCGAGCTCGGGGCTGAGAGTGCCGTTCTGAACCATCTCGTCCAAAGTCTCGGTAAGGCACATCCCGATCGTCGATCTCCTGTACAGCTCAAACGTCGCCATTAACGGACGCTAACTGCATAAGGCATATGGTACAAACGCTAGCGTTAACGAATGAACCAGAGAATACAGAAGAAAAATCGAGAATTAAAAAATAACAAAAAAGAAACATTGCAGCGATTGGAAAAAAAAAAACGAAGATCTAGGGTTTGGAGTACGTGTGAGGATTTGGGAATCTGGTGGTGGTGGCGACGTTGAGAGATGATAGAGGTGAAGAGCTGAGTGGAGCTCGTTACGTTGTTGTTTGTCGTTGTGCTCTGTTTCTCTCCTTTCTCGGTTTAACGTTTTAGCTCGATTTGCGCTTTTGAGAGAGAAGAAAATTTGGGGCTTTTATACCCTAGCATTTGGAGCTGGAGGTATATATATGCGGCGAGGATGGAGATCAGTCTGCAATGACAGTCTTGCCCTCAGGCGTTTCTGTCACATTGGATATTCTATAGATATTTTTGGACATTTTTAATTACATTCAAGCTATTACTTAATTTTTAAAATTTCTATGTCCATATAAAATATAAATGAGAATTATATAATAATCAAATAGATAAGTGTATTTAATTATGTTTATAGTAATTTATGTTAACGTTTAAATTATTATTTATCTCTTCTAATTTTAAATTTATGCTTTTATATCAATTTCATTCTGTATTAAAAGTTTTGTGTTGCTCAAAATTTCTATTATGTATTTCCTATGTATATAAGTTCAAATTCTTTTTTAATGAGTAGTCCTTTGGTCATCTCTTAGTAGTGAGAAATGAAACTTTCATAAAAAATATTATATATAAAGTAAAATCTTATTTTAATTCACATATTTTTTTTATCAATTTAATTTATTAGATATAAATTTTATTAACTGAATTCCTACAAATTTAGAAATCTTCAAGTGGAGGAATGTTTGAGCTCTTTATAACATATTATTTGAAAAAAAAAAATATAGACCTTTGTGAATAATAAACTTTGAACAAAAACTCTATTTTGATCGCTAACCATAATATTGAGAGAAAAATTAGCCACTCAAAACTTAAAACTCGCTCCAAATTCCTTCACTATTCTAAAAGTGGGAAACGTTAGTCCCTGTATTAACTCTTCGTTCGCTTACTTAACGGATTCGCCCACGTGGACCGTTAAAATGATGACGTGGCTTCGCTAAGTCTGTCTCTCTACGGTGAAGCCAGACGCCGACATTTTGGCCTTTGCACATAAAGAAGAAATAGGTGAGGAAACGTACTGATGCACCTCTCGACCGAAAAGAAAAAGTGGATTTGAAAATCCTAACCCCTCAACTCACCTTCACATCACACCTTGTTACTCGCGTTCTTTCCCTCCAAAACCCATAACCTTCCCATCAATTCCCCTCCAAAACCCTTAACCATCTCACCATGTTTCCCTCGAAATTGTTGTTGAGAACAGTGGAAGCATGTTGGAGAAAAGAAAGAAGGACAACATTTGTGTTGAAGAGAGTGACACATCTCCTGACCAAAACAGCAAGGTAACTTTACTTCCTTTACCAAAATGTTGTCCCTTTGGTGTGGTCCCAACAATGCGATTGCTGTCTGGTGTTTATTTTGAGTAAAACATGCCATTGAAAGAGTGCTTGTTTGTATGTTGGTGGGGTTAAAATCATGGTGATGGGGTTAAAATGATGATTCTGAGGTTTGTAAGGTGGGTGGTCCAAATGGTGTCCCCCCCCCAAAAAAAAGCCCAAACGAAAAAAAATTGTATTTTGTTTATAGTTGATAATGAAGTGTCATGCATGTGCTGTTTGTGTTAAAGAATTGGATTATTTGTGTTATGCATGTGGTGTCCCCCCAAAAGTATTTGTTGTATACTGCTTATGGTTGTGACTTTAGTGAAAAATGTTGATAAAGATTGGTGTCTGGGTTTATTTGGTTGCATTTACTCTTTTCAGATGACTAAATACCTTGTTCTTGTCTTTCATCAGGGGAGTTGTTTTGAAAGAGACTCAAATAGGGTGCTCGTGTATGCAAATAAGAAAATAGATAAGTTCCCTGAAATGAATGTAGATCTAGTTGGCCTCTTTGACTTTTTGAGACTGTTTAAAGGTCTAGGATACTATGACTGTAAGTCAATGATGTGGACGAAGTCTAATAGCGCTAACTTGGATACTGCGGTAAAGCAGATAATAAGCACGTAAACTTTGGGAGTAGCAAAATGTAACTCTATCCTGTGTGCAAGATGCAATCTACTTATCTTCAGTGTCTAAGTTCTTACAAATATAGCCTCTTCATCTATTTACAGGGTACAATCGAGGAAAACAAGTTCAACATTGAAGGGGGGGTGGTAGGAGGGCGTTCATATTGAACAAACAAATTTAATATTCTCTTTTAACGAGTACAAGGACCTTCTAAACGAATATAGTCATACATTATGCCCTCGAAGGGGCCATTAGCTATAGTTTGTGTTAGATATATAGTATTGTGGCCTTTCACCAGTAAATGAAATGACACATCAATGTTGTATAGCGTGTAGAGTCCATGAATTCCATGTCTAGCTATCGTGTTGTCCTTCCCAATCACCCCGGTTGTAAATAGGGGTGGATGTTGTTTTGGATCATTCACTTTAACCTTACAAATTTGAAAAGAAAAACATGTAGTTGAGGACATGGAACAGAAAGTGAAAGCATAAAACAAATTCATGGTGAAATGGGAAACTAGTGAAAATTTTTAATTAATGAGGTTCCTAACCTGTAATTCAGATAAATTTGCGGTTGCAAGCGCCAGTCGCAGCTTGTAGGTTCTATTTCTTTTCACATTATGAAGCTTGAACTTAATTTGCCATGTAGTTCCATGGTAAGTGCCATCATCTCTCTTCCTATAATTTATGCAATATTTTCATCTGTCATATATCATGTTGCAACCTTTATAGAATGCAAGTCTATGTTGTTTTTAAAGAAGTGGACCTGGTAACATGTGCAAAGAACCAATCTTTTCTATGGTCACTATCTCCAACTGTATAAATTAAATCTTCATTTGGATATAAATCTGCATATCTTTCCCACAAGCCATGCTGCCTAAACCTGCCACAAAATTGGTCAACAAACTTACTGAATAAATGTTGAACCTTTAACATTTAATTTCTGTAAATAGGGACCGACTTTTCTGGATGGTTGACATAAAGCTTGTTTATGTAATTTGGATTAGGATCAGGAACATAGAACTCAGCAGCAGAGCGATCAGGAATGCCTATTTCCCATAATGTTGGTCCATCCCTGGGGGGCTCATAGACAATGTGACCAACATTTAGTTCACTACCTGCATTACATTTTGCTTATAGAGTATAAATTAGTAACACATACTGAAATATATATGAGTCGAATATTAATGCTAAGTTAAAAGTTCCCTTAATTAGCCACATTCTCTGACCCAAGGAAAATATGAATAGAAGAACCTGGCTTTATGGTGAGGACAACATTGTTCCGATACTCTCCAATGAAACCAGGAACCCATGCATAAAGATTATAATTCCCACTGCGTATATTATTGATTGAGAAGAAGCCTTTTTCATTTGTTTGAGTCCAAAATTGGTATCCCTGCACCAGAAAGGTCGTGTAAATTAAAATTGCTGCCCGAACCCGACACCACTTGTATTTGTAAATATAAAGCGTTTAGATAACAGAAATACTAATTAGTTGCCAAAATTACGATTATTTACCTATGGATGAAAAGGTGGGTACCATAATTTCTGTTAAAGATTCTCGCTATGTAGCATTGTTTTTCAGAGAATTATTCGACCAAGGAACATGGAATTCTATTCCACATTTGTTTAGGGAAAGATCTATACCTTGCATTCTGTTTGCCAGGTTCCAGGGTCCCCTGGTGGTGCCAGACCTACATATGCGCCTTGTGGCAACATGTGGTCGTCACTCATGCACCTGAAAGAGTTCATCTTGTGAGCTTCAAAAGCAGCAGTTTCACTATGGCAATGACATATTTCTGTAGTTTGGAGCTATTAGTTACCTATCTCGGACTTGTAACTTGCCATAAAGACTGCCCCGTTGGTGAGACTTGTGAAAATCCTCTGAAGCTGGAAAATCGTAGGGCCAACTTTGAACTTCCTTGGTCATCTAGAGGCCATTTTTGCTGCTTTCAGTTAGTGCTTCAATGAAATGAAAAATCTCCATAAGGTTAATATGCTAAAGAAACCTGATCTTTGGCATCCTTCCACAGCCATGCTTGGTCCTGGTCATCCGAGGCAGTGTTAAGATAGACAAAAATTGGCCCAAAAACCCTTTTCCATGCCTCATTTGGTTGGAGTTTTAGAACTAGATCCTCTCCTGCATAATGAGCACTGAGAAACATCTGAAACATACAAAAATATATAGCAAGTTATTTTGTTTTAGTACTACATTAAATAATTGTAACAATTTTGCATTGTTCGAGCAAAGTGCATGTTTTTCTCTTAGGTGCATTAGAAGATAAATGAAGTTTAAGAATAATGTGCATGCTTTGCAGCTAAAAGGTGAAAAGAATACTTACTGCGAGGCTAATGGGGCCTACATGGGAGGTGAGGTTCTGTTTAAGAGGGCCACCTGATCGGAACTCATTGCTGGGTATGATTACCCAGAACCCTATGGCAGGATCAGTTTCTGATAGTGAACTTATCCATCCATGCACCTTAAGGTCTTTGTTGTCAACTGAATATTGGTACTTGTCATCCACCTTAATCAGTCAATAATATATTTCATTTTACTTTTGGTCCAACCATTAACAAATTTGATTAATCACAGAGAGTATATTATTTCTTTAAAATGTTTTCCCTATAATAAATATATGCATTTTAGAGTAAGCTCACCATTCACAGCAATGAACGAGTATAACGTTACATAATTTTTTGAGTCTTAACTGCTTGGTTTTGGCAATGCGGATCGTCAGCAATCTTATTACAGTATTGTTACATAATCTTTTATTATCTCTTTTTGCATAAGTAAATTCAATTTTAGGTATGTTTAGGATCATCCTAAAACTTTCACAAATTTCACGTACAATATATAACGGTTCTGCACCCAAATTATCTTCCTATCTTTTCTAAAGAGTTGTACACCAATGTCACAAAAAAAAAAAAAAAGGAAAAAAGAAAATGGCACCTCTCCCTTGAACTCTGGTTCCACGGGATTGACGAGCAACACTGCTTCTGGCGGAACTAGTGCTTTTCCTCTACTTGGCAATCGGTCATCTGGAAGAGGCATGAACCTTTGCTTATTGTCGGCTATGGCCATATAATGAAACCTGCATATAGATAGCTTCCAAAAATTATATCACAACAAGCTAATGTACGGTCTTGTCTCTTCTCAAAAACAAAAATAACATGTTCTTGAATCGGGTTAAGTAGGAAAATAAAGAAGATTAAGGGTATATATATATATATATATATATATATATATATATATATATATATATATATATATGATAAGGTTACAAGGCCATACTTGTCTTTTCGAAGCTTGAAAACCATTCTGATCTGAGGTACGTTGAACGCAGGCCATTCTTTTAGGTGTTCAAAGATGGCATAAGAGTAGAAGCCTGAGGAATTACGAAGCATAACATACCTGTACAAAATTTATTAGTGTGTTTATGATTTTTCTTTCTTTTTTCCTCTATAATAATCGGTGATCGTGGTCAGTTTTCAATGTTATTAAGTACTCAATTTAATGGTACCTTTCGTCGATAATTAGAGGGGAAAATTTTTTCGTCAGAGATGGATCCCATGTTCTAGTAAATGAAATTTCCACCTGTTCTTCATTTTCCACTATAACCTTATAACTTGTTCCTACAACCCTGCATGATGAATAGCCAATCAATTGCAAACTAGTTCAAGATAACAGGAAATAAAATAAACTAACAATGATATTAATTGTCTCCAAAAGCACATGTTTTGGTTTATAAAGTTCATTTATGTAATGATTGCATCAACATAATGAGACATCTTTAAGTATAGGATTGGGATACTGCCCGAGGTTGGAATCTTAGACTCTGTATGAAAAGATGACAAGCAAGGAATAAGAGTAGAATGGTTAAATTTACTTAAAGTGTATCTGAAAATGTTTTAGAACAAGGGAGTGAATGTTAAGTAATAGTTAAAAGAGTCTTTCCTTTATTACTCAAAGCTCTCATTTTTTTCTCTCCAGATTAAAAGAATGTAACAAGTCTAAAATGCTCAATAAGTCCCAATGACATTTCAGAGCACCAATGGTATTTGGCAAAAAAGAGAGAATAGTTAATATTACATTCAACTTTCTCTATTTCCAAAATGTTAATAGGGTAAATTGGGCCTATTGGACTCATTACATTATAGAAGTCTATACCCTTTCGTATATCTTCTACAACCAAACAAATGATAAAGTGGTTGAGATTTAGCCCAAATGACAAGATCATGGTTTTATAAGTGATCGAGTTTAGACCTCCCCCTCTCCCTCCTCGAACTAAAAAATAAAAAAAAAAGTGACATATATCTTTTCATTTCATTTTTTATTTTTTCATCTCATTTTATTATTAGTCATTCCCTTCTCTCGGCTTTTAATCTCCCCAAATATAAACTTAACAAGCCTACTTCCTTATAATGATTTAAGAAATAAATAAAATACGTGCTTCTTATATTTAAAATTATCATTATTTTTTCTTTCTCTAGTAAGATGGATATCATTTGGTGCAAGTAAAAAGAAAGAACAATAGAAGTCTAGGCCAATTGTTGGCTTACATGGACGATTATTAAACTTCATGTTATGATTCCAATCATAATTTATGTAAAACATGAACGACAATTATCACATACCGCTCATATATCCCGGTTGTTCCTGTGCTTCCTGCTTCACTCCAAACAATGTCCCAATACCTAAGAATTCATTATTTGAACTACATTAATTATTTAAGGTCGCATGAATATAGAGAAAAAAATAATTAAATTGAAAAAAAAACAAGTAAAGTTCATCCTTCACCCTCTATCATCTTCTCCCGTATGAACTTCAAGCAGATTATCAATGCCATAATATTGTATTCCAGTGATAAATCCACCTGGTTTGGATAAATACATTTGAAGTATACCATTGTCCATGACCACCTGCAATTTAAAGATCAACGCCTCAAGCAATTTAATTTGCCCTAAACTCACATGACATTAATTATCCGAAACTCTCAATAGAAAGAAGAAAACAAGTCATGTCTCACATGATTGTCTTCGATGCGCAGCTGCACTGCTTGTGATGACATGGTGAAGGATCTCAATTTGCTAGTTGCTATACCCGTCTCATGTGATCACATTTTTTTGCACAGGGATGTGCTTGAATATTTTATTGTTAAAATACTTCTGTTTAATTTATCAGGAGGAAAGTTTCAAGCTCTCTATTTGTTTTTCTTTGTTTCACAAAATAGCCTGTTATGTTATGACTTTCCTCACACTATTTTTTTTTCAACTAAGAACTTGAAATGTTTTTCTGTATAAAGTGAGTGAAGATATGGCGCAAACTTAAATGGAAAACAAGAACTAGACAGAAAAGGTCAGGCAGAGAATGAAACCAAAGAGAATATGACAAAAAGAGGAGCAGCCATTAAGCTGAACTTTGTGATGTTGAATGATTTGCGTGAAGGAATTTTTACTTCACTAGCAACCTAGAAGTTAAAGAAACTAGTACTTTGAGTTACCATTGATTTCGCTCAAAACTAAATAAAAGATTTAGCACTCAAGAATAAAGTATTGTGGATTACCCAAAAAAATGCTTCAGCTAGGCTTAATATTGTCATTCATGGCTAACCGTTGAACCTGCTCCAAAAATGCAAATTGCACGGTAGCAGGGGAGCATTGGAACTCCCTTCTCAATTTGCATGCAACTTTCAAGCCTCTTAACTATGCATTTTATGGCTGAATAAAGGAAAACGTTAAATAGAAGAACCAAAATAAAGGAATTGTGACGTAGCCCCTTTGGTGAAATAGTGAGGATTTGATGCTGCAATCTCACCTCTCCACATGATGGTTAAATTGAAAGTGGTTAGTAATAATAATCACAAAATGATGAAAAAAGAAGGAACGAGCATTAAAATGAGGACGTGTGATGTTCGGTGGTTACATGGCAAAATCATATTATGTTATCATCAAATATTTGAAGAACACATACTTCTGAAATTTAATCAATCATATCATGATAAAGAATAGTATTTCAAGAAAAGAAAGAAACAAAAAAGTTAATGGTTGAATTTGGTTAAATTTAATTTAATTAAATTGTTCAAAATCATACTTTTATTATTATTGACTAAATAGTTTAACTTACTCTAAGTAAGGATAACAAAATAAACTATTGATATAAATTAATTTAACACATGTTTAACGTGTTGTAAACTAATAATTTGATAAGTAATTTTTAAATCAAATTAAATTAATTCAATTAATTACATAAATAATTTACTCCCTCATATTATCCTTTACTCAGGGTTCATTCTATAAATTTATTTATGTCAGTTAATTTTAATTTTACAAAATAATCAAGTTAATCAATACAATATGAGTTTTATAACTTTATGATTAATTTGTCAGAAGAAATTAAATTCAAGAATTAAAGTACGTACATAATAATTCTAAGAACAAAGTATGTTTACTCAATTCATTCCAATTAAATCAAATCAATTTTAATGGGTAATTATTTCAAATACAACTTAAATAAAAATTGGTTAAGAATAATCATAAATAAATACGAATCACAATTGGCGCACCCAAATTTAGCTCAAGCTGTGAAACCTCTAAAGGATCCAAACGAATGGACGAACTAAATATATAGTACTAATAAACCTTAGTGGTAATATACAAGGTTTTACTTTCTTTCCATTGTTGCTTAAATAGAACTCAGAACTGTTTGGCATGTTAGTTTCAGTTGAGCAATCAAATCTCATAGTCACTCGAAGGTTTCATTGTTATTTTTATTTCCTTACATCTCTGTTTAAAAAGAAATTAAAAAAAAAAAAAAAGAAGAAGGGTGGGGGGGATGGCATTGAAGGTCTTCGTGAAGGTTGTATATTTCATCTTCGAAATCAATATGGTGATCAATAAATTATTTTTCCACTTGATTCATGTTGAATGAATTTATGGCATTTTCCTATCGATTATTCTTTAGAAGAATCTTTAGTTTTGATCTGTACGATTTATGTGAAGGGGTGCTTCTAAACGAATATAATCATACAAAATTCCCTGAAAGGGACTTGTGTTATTTGGCTGCGTTAGAAAGATGGTATTGCTCCCCTGCCCCAGAAGATTGCCGTGTACATCAACGCTGTATAGCCAGTAGAGCCCATGAATTCCATGCCTAGCTATGGCATTCTCCGATCCAATTACTCCACTTGAAAATAAAGGTGGGTTTGCATCGGAATTGTTTATCCGAATCTGGCCCCCCAAAATTAGAAGAGAAAACAAAAAGACTGTAGTAAGTAAGATAAACTTTATATATGTACATCACGAAGTCATTTCTTATATCAAATTCGAAGTATGAATGACAAAACTTTTATACCTGCAGTTCAGCAAAATGTGCTGACGCCAGAGCCACTCGCAATTTGTAAGTTCCATTGGTATTCACATTATCAAGATTGAAATTAATTTGCCACGTGGTTGCTTGGTACGTGTTATTCTCTTTCTTCCTACCAGCAAACGAAATTAATTGAGACCAATAAGCTGTTATGTTCATTGAGGAAAACAGAGCCTATAATCAAATATTCTGTGAAGAAGTGCTTTAGTTAAGAGACACATGAAACCGATTTTCTTACTGACAACGTGAGTGCTTTTTCATGAGGCGGGGTTAGGGTAGAAATCAATGGTTCAATAGTCAAATTAACATAAAAATATAAAGGAGACACTGATTGACATTGGCAAAAGAAAAGAAAAAATTGCTAACCTGTTAACCTGAGCAAAGAACCAATCTTTTCTGTAGTCACTGGTGCCAACAGTGTAAACTAGGTCTTCTTTTGGGTACAAATCCGCATATCTCTCCCACAAGCCATATTGCCTATACCTGCCAGCCAGCTAAGTATTAATAATATCATTCATTCACACATTATCACACCATTAGAAGTGTTTTACTTTTACAAAACTATTTTAAAAATTACATATATGATGGTATAAAATATTAATAAGCAGGGGAGCAGACATACATCAAGCTAGTCTATATAGTATGTGGCAATTATGACATGTTTGGTTCACAGGCTTCAAGTTGGTAAAAAGGGAACAAACCTGTCTGGATGATTTACATAAAGTCTGTTAATGTACGTATGATTTGGATCAGGAACATAGAACTCGGCAGCTGAACGATCAGGGGTGCCTATTTCCCACAAAGTAGGACCATCTCTTGGTGGTTCATAGACAAGCTCACCCAGATTAATTTCACAGCCTATGATGTTACACATTCGCCCAGCAAGTGAGTTTAGAACAACAGTGCCATATAATTTAGAACTTCAGTAAGGCTTCATAAATTTGTCGATACCTGAAGTTATGTTAATGACTCTATCATATTTATAATCACCAATGAATCCGGTGACCCAGGAGTACAGATTATAGTCCCCAGGGCGTATATTAGTAATTGAGAAATAGCCTTTATCATCAGTAATGGTCCAAAATTGATAACCCTGTTAAGAAATTAATAAAATGTATCATTTTCCTTTTTGCGTGTGGCTCAATGATGTCCTCCTTTATTTGAATGGAACAAGGAAGTAACTAAAAGGAGGTTTACCTTGGATTCCCTTTGCCAAGATCCAACCTCTCCTGGGGATGCTAATCCCACATAAGCATTGCTAACAGGGATGAATGCATCACTGGTGTACCTATGCAGGTTTAACAACAGATAAATACACACAAATATCTAGATTTTTGAGCACGGTAAGATGAAATGAAGAAATTAATTATGCAAGTGTTTAGTTCTTAAAGTATTAAAGTTTACGTGTTTGAGATTCTAATAAAGGATAACGAAAACGATAAATTCTTAACTAAACATAATGCATCTAAGTTATGTATGTAAGTCAATAAATTATTGAGACGTTTTTAACTAACAGTTACTATTATTAGTTAATTAATGGTTAATTATAATATATATTAAATGATGTGTCAATTATTTATTGGCCGAATACAGTAAGGATAATGTAAGAATTTCTTAAGGAATTTTTTATAACTTTTCCTTCTATTAACAAAAACAGTGATTCGTCTTTACTTTTTCTTATTGGCACATGAGGTCACGTTACATGATGTATACTTGTTTCAGCTTGGTGCAAGCAAAGGGTAAAAGGCAAAAGGCTTGTGTTACGTTCTACCATTTAAAATGTAAGATAAAATTGCTAAAAGAGTGTCTCTTTTTATTATTTGCAATCAGAGGCCTTTTCCCTTCCACCCTGCTTCGATCTGGAACTTGCTCCCTCAGCTTCTCTTCCTTTACTCCTCCAGGATCAAAAAATCGAATCCGAACTCGCTTCCTCCCCCAAATCCCCCTTCCTCTTTCGCAAAGTCCGAATCTCCACCTCCGTCCTCCGTGGGTTGGGCTCACGCGCCTCCCTTCCCCTTCCGCCCTACATTGCATTGCCCCACGGCCTCGACTGCGACATCCTCGTCTACTTCACCAGCCTCCGCATCGTCTGCCGCACCTTCGACAACTTCCACACTATTCGGTCGATCCTCCGGAACCTCTGTGTCACCGTCGATGAGTGCAACGTGTCGACCGATGACCAGTTCCGGGACTAGCTCCGTGCCATCCTCGACCGCCAGAGCGTGCGCGGCACTGGCTAGGGTTTTCGTCGGTAGCAAGTACATTGGCGGCGTTGAATACGTTTGGCAGCTCCACGAGAGCGGCGATATAGGAAAGGGGAAAGGCTCCAGAGAGGGATGGAACACAAATCTAGTAGATCAATCCATTTGCGTTGCAAAGCTCACCATATTCATGGCTATTTGGTTGGTGAAGGGTAACTAGGGATGGAAAAAAGAAAGCCTCTCTTTTGTAAATAATAAAAGGAGATACTCTTTTAATAATTTTTTCTTACATTTTTAAGGCAAGGAGTAAGTTACTCCCAAACTTAATTGGGAGTAACGTAACACAAGTCAAGGCAAAAGCCTAGAGTAAACAGCAAGTGATGCCTACCTGTCTCGGACAAGCAATCTGCCTTCAACTTTACCTCGTTGGTCAGATGAGAGAAAATCTTCAGAAGCTGGAAACGTATAGGGCCAGCTTTCAACTTCATTGACCATCTGCAAATTTTTTTTTTTTTTTCACTGAGTGTGTATTCTTACTTGACACAATGGCTTGGTAGAATGTGACATGGAGCAATTTTTTTAAAAATAAAAATAAAAGAAAGTGGCAGAACCTGTTGCTTGGCGTCCTGCCAGAGCTTGATAGGGCTTTCCCCATTAGACAGAGAATTCAGGTATATAAATATGGGCCCAAAGACTTTCTTCCACGGCTCATTGGGTCCAAATCTCATAACCAAATCTAGCCCTGAATAATGCGTGCTATGAAATACCTGATTGATTCATGTGGTTTACCAAATCATGATTTTGACACCACCATAATCATATTTATGAATGTACTTCTCTCAAGTGAATTGAACCAAGAAATAAAAAGAGAATTTAAAAACCACCAATTTAAAAAAGATTAGCAGTAATGGGAAGCTTACAGAGAGGGTGGTGGGGCCCACGTGGGAAGTAAGGTATTGCTTGAGGGGCCCAGCAGATCGGAATTCAAAGCTGGGCGTGATTAGCCAGAACCCAGTGGATTGGGTTGGATCCGTGGATAGCCAGCCATGAATATGGTTATATCGGCTCTCGCACGAGTATTGATACTTGTCGTCCACCTGGTTTCAATATATATAAATGAATCATTAGGCCCACAGTCATGACATGTTTCGAGGCATGTCTCAAAAAGGGGAAAAAAATTAAGCCTCCAAATCACGTCTTTTCTATAACTGAAAAAGACATTAACTAGGCATTTGAGTAGAGAACTTCTTAACTTTATTACAGAAAATTAAGCCATTCAGGAGCCACGTTAAGGGAGGGAAAAAACAGAGTTATTTGGAGTCAAAAGCAACCTAGAAAAAGAAAACTGGCGACTTAGAAGTCACAAAAGGGGTAAGAAAGTTCCAAGAATTTTCAATGAAGAATTTCTTAATTGTTAACACAAATTTCCTTTTTTGAAAGAAAAACTGTTTATGTTAGCTCCACATGAATAATAATTTATTTGGGGCAATATATGTTAATTAATTCGAATAGATTATCACTATGACCCAAAAAGATACCTCTCCTTTGAACTCAGGCTCCACCGGATTGACAAGAAGGACCGCTTCTGGGTAGGCCAGAACTTGGCCTCTTCCCTCACGCCGGTCATCAGGCAGTGGCATAAATCTTTGCCTATCGTCTGCTACGACCATGTAATGGAACCTTTGGAATTATCACAAATATAAAATATGAACTTTTTTGTGCTTTTGCTGTTCATAATTAATTATAAACAAAACAAAATCAAATAAATAACTATAGTTACCCACTTGTCTTTTCTGAGCTTGAAAGCAATCCTAGTATTGGAGAGATTGAATGCCGGCCATTCCTTCAAATGTTCGTATACGGCATACGTGTAGAACCCCGAGGAACCACGAAGCATTATGAACCTACACAAAAATGGTCCCCCTCTTCCTCAATCCTCATTCTAAATAATTGTTTATTTTAATAATTAATATTGCTCTAAAAACATAATAATAATAATAAAAAGAGACGGAGACAAGGTTTGCAATATCTATGATAAGTTCGATTCAAGAACCTTTTATCGATATTGAGTGGCGGGTACTCCCCCTCTAGAGAGAAATTCCACATTCTGGTGAATGATAGCTCTACTTGTTCTTCATTTTCTACTATCACCGTCAAATTTGTGGCTTCCATCCTGTACAAACATCCTCCATTCGTTTGGTTCAAAAGTTCATAAGTACACAGAATTGGAATGGAATCGCAAAACAAGTCCGCGAATCTCACCTATCAAATTCACCCTTTTTTCTCTTTGGCTTTGCTCCGTTTTTTGCACCTTTGTTTCCACGCTCGTCCCATACCATATCCCAATACCTACACGCATTGGTCACACCAAAAGATTAAGAACAAGAATTGGAAAAAAAAAAAAAAAAAAGGGATGTGATTCCAGATTCGAGATGCTTGCATGATGGCGTTTCTATAGTAACTGAATATATTGAATAACATTTATATATATTAGCATTTGGAATTGAATTGATGTACCCTCTGTCAGATTCCTTGTTAAGAACTTCGAGCAAATTGTCGACCCCATTATACTGAATCCCTGTGACAATTCCTTCAGGATTTGATATGGTGACCTGGACTATGCCATTATCCATTACCACCTGGGCACAACAAAGAAAAATGCAAACAACATATGTTAAAAAAAAAAAAATTGTAAACTTGAGATAAGCAATGGCTTATTGCCACTTAAAAGCCATCCCAGAAATCATATTTAAAATGTAAAATAATAAAGAAACGTATAGTTAGAGAAGAAGCATTGCAGAAGTGGATTACATGTTTTTCTCGAATATCCAATCGCACCCCTGGGGATGACACACTATAAATTAGTCCCTTGAAATGTTTCAGATCTCTTCAGCTAATATATCTTTATAATATTGATCCTAGTGCTATGGTGCAACCTTTTATTTTATTGCTGGACAATGGCAAAACATATCTAACTGCAGAAAAAGAAGAAAAAAGAAAGCACACTAGTGGCTGAATTGCCTCTGTGAGACCAACCGGGTGAGGCACAGAAACCTCAGAGAACAGAACACAGAATACTTGGTACCAACCAAGTTCAAGAACTACGTAGGCCAATAATAATGAAAGGGTAAGACACTAGAAGAGAACAAGGGTAAGAAGATGAGTTAAGGAACCTGAATTAGTGGTACAACAAAGAACCACGGTGAATTGCAGCATCAAGAACAGGAAGTGGGTAGTGAAGTTCATCGTTCCCTGCTTGGGCTACCGGTTGTTTGTACCTTGCTTGATGACAAACGTTGCTTTCTGATTCCTCGTGTCTTTGTCGATCCTTTATGTCTTCATATGCAGGTTTAACAGAAGAGTTTCACGATTGGAAATTCATCCTTTCAGAGAAAGGATATTAGACATATCTGACATTTTTTTATGAAAAATATTTTTCCAAAACAAGTATAGAAAACATAAATGTCTTTTTTATACTTCTTACATATTTGAATGAGTATTTTTGTAAAAAAAAATAAATAAATAAAACACCAGAAGATTATATTTTTTACCATTTATAAATTACTTTTTATCTTTTTTTTTTTCAAAATAACATAAAAAATTTAAAAAGTTCATCTAGGCCCCTTTAATTTTAGGCTGAGATTAAAGAAAATATCCTATTCATGTCCACCTATGCCCACATCATATGAGTGTGTTTGAAATCTTAAAAAATTAAAATGTAGTTTGATTTGTAAATCAAATACTATATTTAAAACATTAAAAAATGAGAAATAATTTAATTGTTAAAATCTCATAGATTGAATTATTTTCTTTTAGAATACTATGAACTATGGTATAGATTATTGTGATTTGATTTGATTTTAGATTTATTTATGTAAATGGACCATTTATTTAGACAAAATAGTTTATTTGATAACATATAATTTTTTTTTATATGAGTTCCAAATATATATAAATTTCTAATGTAAAATTTAATTTTGTATAAAGTCATATTACCATAAACTACTCAAATCAAATCAAATCGTTTCTTTTCATCTAAAGATTCCAAATTATTAAAAATTTGTTACTTTTTTCAAACTGTGGTTTTCATTATTGCACACTTTTAAGTTATAGAAACGAAAAGTGAAAAATCGGATTGATAAGAAGCATTTTAATTTTTAGTTAAAAGTGATTTTTATATTGCAACTAATTTAACTTTGATGCATTGTGAATGTGAAAATTTTTTATATAGTTATGCAATCATATATTGTTACCTTGGCAAAAATATTTAATTTTCACAATTAGTATCGGAACACATTTAGGCTTAGTTTGATGGTGCTCTTTGAAAAGAAGCTCTGGTTTATAAAAAACATAAGTCAATTTTTTCTATTTGGTAAATTAAAAAATTAGGGTGCTTCTGCTTCCGAGTTTTAAAAGCCAGAAGGTATAATCGGAAGTTTTCATGGGATGTTTTTTATAGCTAGCTTGTGTTATCCAAAATTTAAAAGATTAATATAACATTGCCCTATTTAATGATATTAAAAATAGAAATTATTCTCTTTGGTATTTATATCCATTATAATCATTTTTTATTTCAAGAGTAATTTTATCAAACACTATTTTTGTAACTTCTACTTATTGAAAGTAATTTTTATATTTTTTTACCAAATAATACTATTATGACTTTTTGATAACAACTTTTACATAGTATAAAATGCTCAGCCGTTTTTAAAAAACCGTAACAATATCAAACCAAACTTTAGTAGCATGCGATTAAAGTATATAATTGCGAGTGAATATTCATTTTGATTCTTATAGTAGTATGCATACTTCATTTTAGTCTGTGTAATTAAGAAATTAATAATTTTGTTCATAAAATTATCAAAAGTGATTCAAATTAGTCCTTTTAGTAATTCTACGATCATCATTCTAGAGAGTAACTTGAACCACTTTTTATAATTTTAGGGACTAAATTATTAATTTCTTCATTTCAAAGACTAAAGTGAAGCACATATATAACTTCAAGAACCAAAATAAACATTCATTTGTACAATCACTATATCAAATATCACACAATTAAAGTTAGTTTTAACAAACTAGCACTTTTTTTTTTTGAATAAATGATTATATACCTTATATTCATCCACTAATCACATTTTAGATCATTTTTGAGGTGCAAGAATACATTTTTTCAAGAATCAACTATAGAATTATAAAGTGCAAATAGAAAAACTTATGATTAAGATTTAGTTTTGGGCTAAAGGTTAGTAATAAAAAGGTTATGATTGCCACTATAGTAAAAGTATAAGAATGTAAAAATTTTGCTCTACCAAAAAAAAATGGGTCACCCTAAAAAGAACATTCACCATTCTAAGGATTGAGGGGTTCATGTTTGTGACTCTCTTGTTTTTGGGGGCGGTTGGGTTGATGTGTTTTTTTGTAGATGGTTTGGCCTTTGCGTTGGTTGCTTGGGTGGGGTGGTTGATGTTTTGCTAGCATTGTTGGTGGTTGTTTGGCTTTGCAAGCTTTGTTTCTTGGCTTTCTTGTGGCGTGTTCTTTTGATGGGGGTTAGTTTCTTTCTTGGTGGCTTTTTCCGCTAGTTTATTGTCTTTGTATGTACTTTCCCGGGTGTTTTTTGCACAGTACTCTGTTGGTTGGAGTTGTGCGGGTGGTTTGTGTTTTTCTTTATTTGTGTGTTGTTATTTTTGGTTTTGATTCTACTTCTTTTTGCTTCTCTACCTTGTGGAGAATTGAGCACTTCTTGATCTATAAAAAAATGAAAAAGTTATGATTAAGAATTTTTTAAATATAAATATTCAGACAATAAATTATTTTATTTCTTACCCTGCAAAAATACCTTGCACTCTACAAACTTAAATAATACCTTCTTAAATAAATTAAGTACATAACTTATATACCAATCACCAAACCCTAAATTCCTAAACCACGAGCATTGGATAGGCAATTCGCAATCTAACAAACTGATACTTACCTAGCTTGACTTTGTCATGAGAAGGGTAGCTTCTAGATGCCATTGTTTGACAAGAGAAGCATGTGGCAGTTAGAAAGCAGGAGAAGAGATATGGTCCTCCTTATAGAAAAATTAAGAACTTGATTCGGTGGTCATTGTAGTCGGTTAAAGGTTTATGGTGAGCTAATCAGTCAGGTAACAGGAAGGACGAAAACTATAGTCATGTGAAATCATACATCTAAGAATCTTGTTGGACTATAGTTTTCTTCAACTGCAGACAAGGCATTCATTTCTTTACCAATTCCTTTTTCTATTGTAATCTTTTTATTTGTCGCTACAGCTGTAACTACCTGGCACAGTTGCTCACGGGTCGTTATATGAATTAATAAGTTTTAGAACCGCACAAAAAGGGCCAAATGTGTATTTTAGCCAGATCAACTAATATGTCACATAAATATTATCAGCGAATCAAAGTTGTACCCAAAACTGATGTGTGACAAAGTACACGATTTTCTTTTATACTAAAGTTCCTTTTGTGAAAAACAAAACAAATAGAATCCGAGGGTAATGTTTGATGACTGATGTGACTGATTTTGTACTAGATGGTATTGAATCACCGGCCTCGTGAATCACTAGTTATTGTGAAATTCATTGGTAGTAGAAACAATTGCTAGCTTGAAACCATAACCGCAATACACAATTATGTTACCGATTCAGTTACATTTCTGAAATAAAAGTTGCTGGAGATTTGTGAGATTTTAAATTAAAGGTGAACTTCCAATTAGGTTCATGTTGCACTTCGTCATTGCAGTCACATCGTAACGGAAAGTTAGTGCTCCTTTGTTCAGCAAAGCAATAAAATTTGCGGTTCTCTTTTTCTTCTTCTGTGCTAAATTAATCGTGCACTTATTATCATGGACTCTTGAGTATAATTTTTCGCTGAAAATAATCATTTGAATAATGAAAACAAGCTGGATAATGATGACTAATACAGGGATGCCGCTAAATGGACTGCGTATAGCTGCAGTGTATGATTAGCATCTATACCACCAATAGGAAAAAAGAATCTCAAGTAGATAATGATTATAACTTTTGGCCCTTATTCGCATGTTTGCCTTGTTAATTATATATTGGTTGAGGTGGCTATTACTTTGTATGTAGACGATATGTATCTGTTTTTATATATGTTGCCATATTTTTTTATTGGAAAACACAATTTTGAGTTTAGTATGGGATAAAAATAAGAGAAAATTTTTTATGGATTAGATTTATCTGTCAAATTTACCCTAATTGAAAAACCCAGGGATAAACATAAAATGATTTTTTTTTTCAAGCAAATAGAAACTTTCCCAATGGATTTTTTGTGGTATTTCAGGCAACTTGTTGGAGAAAGACGTGGAGTCTATCAATGCATGAAGTCCTGGATTAGGCTTCAGCTTTAGAATGTGTCAAAAAGATTGTTTAATCACCTACTACTACAGTTCAGTAAGCAGTATCCTATTTGGGATGATAAAAAGTAAAGAAGGGGAGAAATGTTTTTTCAACCACCAAAAGTGATGGATATCCAGAAACCTTCTTTACTTTTTATTCTCTTCTCCTGTTTTTTACTTTTTTATTTCTTCCTCCCTCTTGGGTGTTGAGGGTGTCCAAGGAGGGAAGGTATACAAATACCACTACTCAAAGAAGGTATCTAGGTTAGTATAATTTTCTAAAGAAACAGGTGCCAAGGTGTAATTATGTCAAATATTAAGAAAAGACAACGTAATTTACCCAAAAGAAAAAATCGAGCGTGGTTTAAAGAGCCTAGCTAATTATGTCTACACTCTACACTGTGAAGCCAATACAAACACTCGATGCCTAGCTTTTCAGTTAACCTTTGCCACCAACCAACCCGCATGTGCACCTGCAGTTTTGCAAGTGTGTTTCCAGATCTTTTATCCACATTCGTAAGTTTAAACTCGAATCAATGCCTTTGAAAGTTACCATTCCTGTCACGCATGTTCGTTGTGCATAGCACCCTTTTTTAATTTTCTTTTGTTGTATATACCATTAACACTCACTGTCACAATACAGACGATAAATTACACGGTACACGTTGATTAACAACTGTAATCCAAAAAATAACACAAGGTCTTCTGCAGAACTTTTAGCAGAACGGCAAATTCTCAAGATTTACCTTATTATTATTTTTTTATTTGGTGGTACAAAGGGGCTAAAGATAGGGGGAAAAAGATTTACCTTATTTGAATAACTATTGAAACTAGATGTCGGATCTAGTTGAATCTTTTGGTAAATCACTAGAACAACTTATCTCAAATTTTCTTATTGGAACTAGACTGCTGTGGTGGACCTTCCAAACGAATGTAATCATACATAATTGCCTGAAATGGGCTATTGCCTCTTGCCTGAGTCAAAAAGATGGTATTATCTCCTTCAACAAGTAGAGTACCCGGTATGTCCACATTGTAAAGCCAATAAAGTCCATGAATTCCGTGCCTTGCAATTGAGTTATCCCTTCCTATTAGCCCGCTTGAAAATAAAGGACGAGTCGCTTTTGGATCATTAACTCGGACCTAAAATTATAAAGTGTAGTTATGAGTCTTATTGGATAAGGTAGAAATTAATTAGTATTATTATGCCATCAATCAAGTACATGAAATTAAATAAGAAATGCACCTGGAGTTCAGAGAATGTTGCTGATGCCAAAGCCACTCGCAGTTTATAAGTACTGCTTTTGTCCACATTGTGAAGCTGAAACTTGATTTGCCATGTGGTTCCTTGATATGTATTATCATCTTTCTTCCTGAAATGAGGGAAGGAAAAATCAACAATGTTTGTAAGGCAAAGTCAGCTCTGAAACTTAGCAACTGTACCTGGTAACTTGAGCAAAGAACCAATCTTTGGTGTAGTCACTAAGACCAACCGTGTAGACCAAGTCTTTGTCAGGGTATAATTCTGCATATCTCTCCCATAACCCATACTGCCTAAACCTGTCAATTATAGTTGGCTTTAGCTATTATATAACAATTATAAGGTCAATTTACAAGCTTTTACTGCACTAATTGATATGGAAAATTGATCTGGGCAAGTGGAATCAATGCTTCGATATTGAAATTTGCTCATAATATAACGAGAAAGAAATCTTGCCCTGTCCTTCCCAAAGAGAAAATTTCAATAGTCCTACACTGAATGTTTTATCATGCAGAATGTTTAAGTAGTGTGTATCAAAATTGACATGTATAAAACAGCCAACGAGGTGACTAACTTGTCAGGATGATTAACATAGAGTTTGTTGATGTATTTGGGATTTGGATTAGGAACATAGAACTCAGCAGCTGAGCGATCAGGGATGCCTATTTCCCACAATGTTGGACCATCTCTTGGGGGATCATAAAAAAGATGACCAATGTCCATGTAACAACCTGTTTTCACATTTGAAAAAAAAGAATAATCAACACAAATAACTGTATGCAAATATAAAGAAAGAAAATAGTAAAATTGGTTGATGAGTACCTTCTCTTATGCTCAGAACTACACCATATTTGTAGTCACCAATAAAACCAGGTACCCATGCATATAAATTGTAGTCACCAGCACGTACATTGTTGATTGAGAAATGGCCATAATCGTCTGCTTTAGCCCAGAACTGATAATTCTGATACCAAGTAAAATATGATAGTAACGTTGGTTAATGGTGTATTTACAGATGTACAAATTCATAAAATGGTACATCATTGTGAAAATGAACATATTAAGAACATGTGCACAGTCACCTTGCATTCTCTTTGCCATGATCCAACGTCTCCTGGTGGAGCCAAGCCAACATAGGCGCCTTTTGCTGATACATATTCATCTCTTATAAAGCTACATATTTTATTTACCAAAATGGAATTAGTTAAAAACAAACTATATATGCTTTTAATAACTACAAAAGAAGGAAATCTTGTCGCAATGCAAATATTTATATTGCTGCAGTTTTTCACTTAGCTAATCAATTTGACAAGCTAATGTAGGTGATTGTCATTCTTAATTGATAATCAAAGTTTAGATCGTCAAAAATTGCAATGATCCAAAAGAATGTCTAATAATTTGTTAAAGTATATGTTATAAGACATTTCACATTTATGAGTAAAATTTATCGGAGACTATTATTGTTCTTTTACAGTAATTTATAAGAACACACCTTTTTTTAACCAATAGCCTGCCACTGACATTACCGCGTTCTTCCCGCTTTGGGAAATCCTCTGATTCAGGAAAACTGTAGGGCCAGCTTTGTACTTCCTCCAACATCTGTAAGTTTGTTTTGGCATGTGCTAGTATTAGTAGTATGTATGCAACATGCTATGTTAGAAAATCTAGCTACAAAATATAAATAGATGGATATGTTAACTTGATTCTAAACCTGGAGTTTGGCGTCTTCCCATAGCTTAAGGGGGTCATCTTTATCATTAGGAGAATTCAAATAGATGAAAACTGGACCAAAAACCTTCTTCCATGCCTCTCCAGCTTTGAACTTCGGCACCAGATCCTCTCCGCTATAATGGGCACTTAGAAACATCTGATTGCATGCATTATAATTATTTTGGACCAAAGATGCAAAAATCAGACCCAAATCATAACATCCATATACTTGCAATACAAATACGAGTAACTGTTGCAAGACATTGTCAAGAGCAGAGTGAGACTGTGGAAGAAAAGAAATTTTTTCCATTTCTATGTGGTTTTCTCTAAAATTTATTTTGATTGAATTTTCTATGTGGTTATTTATCTTCTAATTTGTTGATTTAAAATTTTGTTTATATTTTTACTGTTAAATGTTTTTGGATTATTTGTAAGTTGTACAAGATTAACCACTTACAGCAAGCGCGGTCGGTCCCACGTGGGAAGTCAAGTTTTGCTTGGGGGGTCCACCAGATCGAAACTCATCGCTTGGCGTAATTACCCAGAATCCCACTGCGGGATCCATGCAGATCCACCCATGAACTTGGTTATCTTTGTTGTCACATGAATATTGGTATTTGTCATCCACCTAGGCATAAAGTAGAGCACATCATCATCCCAAAAATTAGCACATGCACTCCGTACCAGGACAAAAGTACATAGCAATGCATACCCAAAACAATCTCACCTAATATGGCCCAAAATGAGGCAAGGAAAAAAGTAAGAATGATCGAAATACATTGATGCGGTCTTCCTATTCATAGTTGTGGTGAAAGTGAGGTGAGCTTGTTAAAATTTTAGCTCGGCTTCGTAATACTAGGCTTGAGTTCATGCTCAATTTCAATAAGAACAGAACCTAATTTCTAAAAGAGAGTTTAGCTCATCAAATATTTATCGAGCTTGAATTAACCTACAAATATTTCAAATTTAATAAAATAGTCTAAATTAAATATAAATTAAGTCTTTTAAATTTAATAAACTTAAACATTTAGTCATAAGAATATAGTAATAATAATAGTAATAGTAGTAGTAATAATAATAATATATGTACCCAAAAAAAGTAAAAAAATATATATATATTTTTATATATAAATATATCCACATATATACTTATCTAGTTAACTCACAAACTAATGAATCAAATATAGTAAAGTTTAAGTTTAATTTATTTAATAAATAAGATTAAACTTTTAACTGAAAATTGACCAATGAGATCAACTTATTAAATTATTAGCTCACTAGATGAATTAACTCACCCTATTCATAGGTGAAAATACAAATTTCTAATATCTAAATTTAAATTCACTAATCGGTTGGAGCACATGCTTACTGAAAAGTGTGTATTAAATATTGAATAAACTTAAAATTAGTAATTGATAATTGAAATTTAAAGGCATCAAACCTCGAATAATATTAATATTATTTTGTATACATTTATTTATGTTTTTTTGGGTCTGATTTTGTACATTTATAACAGTGGTCCTTTTTTATTTAGTCTTCATTATTTGGGCCGAAAAGCCTAAAAGCATATACAGCCACCTGGGCGTTGTAAAAAAGGAGATACATCGACCAAAAACAAAATAAGTAAATAAAGGGAGATACAAAACAATTTATTCTTGGACCAAAAAAAAAATTTATTCATTTATGTTCATTTTATTTATTATTTTGTTAATATGTTAAAAAATTAAAAAAATAAAAATATTCATACTCAATTTTGGTACCTAAAGAGATTATTCTATTAATGTTAAGTGTGCTCAAAATATTATAAAAAATATAATTAAAAAATCAATCATAAATTTTTCTATTGATACGTGAAAATAACAAATTTTATGGATCAAGAATTTTTTTTCCAAAATTTCAAATAAAATAAGCTGAAGGAAGTACCATTTCAGGAAAAATAAATAAATTAAAGTCTAATTGAAAAAAAAAGTAAATAAAAAAAGTACAAGTTAAAAAAATAAAAAATAAAAGTGCTATCCTTTGAAAAAAATGCCATCCAAAAAAGGCAGCAAACGTTAACAAAGAAAAAATAGTGCATGAATTTCATCACCTACAATTATATCCATCATTTAAGCTATTAAAAGGGGATTAATTGTAAGATATTTGAATAATTTATATGAAGTCATAAGATTAAATCTCATTACCACTTATATGAAAACAATAATAATAATAATAATATCCACGATTTAGTATATGTTAGTTTATTTACTATGCGGGTCCCATAATTATATCTTAGTATACGATTCAAAATTTCTTATCCTTGAGCACACAAGATTTTCTGGCAGTTTTAGATGGATAATGTCTTAAATTTTTATATGTTTTGCCTTTGTCATATAAAAAGCATCTTTATTCTTACAAAGGGATTTTTAGAAGAATAATGATATTTGTGTATACTTATTTAATGAATTTATTGATATTGAGTATTTTAGGTGTAAATAACGGGGATTTTATATTGATAAATGCGGAGTTTGACCAATTAAAATTATAAGTAATAATTTTGTCAACGGTAACTTCTTCTGATTCCTTACTCATTAACGTAAAATTCTCGTTATTTACATATAAAATTCCAGTATTGATGGATATAATATAAATGTGTCCAAATGTCATAACTCTTTCTAAAAAGAGCAACGCCACAGATGGAAAAATAGATAGTTTCCATACTATTGCTTTTCGTACTGCATTCATAAAATCATGCTTAATTACTTCGTATCAAAAAGTATTTCGCTTCCGCAATATCTAGCAATTAAAGATCAATTAGTATCGTCAAAAAAAAGGGTGATCAATTAGTAAATGGACCTCTCCTTTCAGTTCCGGTTCGATAGGATTGACAAGTAGAACTGCCTCAGGGTAGGCAAGGGCTTGGCTTCTAGGTGGCAATCGGTCATCTGGAAGAGGCATCTTTCTTTGTCTGTTATCTGCCATCGCCATATAATGGAACCTGCCCAATTAAAACCATGCAGTTAGTTTTATTAACCACGTTAACTAATCATATTGGAGCTATCTTCGCAACTAAGCACATAACAATAAGTAGAAAGTACAAAAATTGAGGACAAAACATTAAAAAAAAATTATAAAAAATGTTAGGCCTCTGCCATACTTGTCTTTTCTGAGCTTGAAAGCAATTCTGGTTTCGTCAAGATTGAAAGCAGGCCAGTCGCTTAAGTGCTCATAAATTGCATACGAATAGAAGCCGGAAGAGCCACGACGCATTATGAACCTAGAATGTGAGTCACACATAAAATTGATAATAGTAAGATTTTTCGTTTTATTGCCACCATCTTTCTAATGTACTAGACAATGTTGGTGTCACATAATAATGAGACCTTTTATCAATATTTAAAGGAACCAGCTTGTCCTCGAGGGAGGGGTCCCAGGTCGTAGTGAAAGAAATCTCAACTTGATCCTCATTTTCCATTATAACTTTGAAAGCGGTTCCCTTTATCCTGCAGTCACGTACCACCGTTTAATAATATGCTGTGCATCATGTATATCAATATATATGAACATCGATTTTTTTTTTTCTAAAAAAATACCAACAAATAGGTGAAAATGAACTACATGTGACTTTCTTGAAGATATATGGTTACATTTTACCAAAAAGAAGATACATGCTTATAAACGAAAGAAGAAAATGAAAATTCAAACATGCAAAAATGAGTATATATAAAGTAAGTTAAAATCTCACAAATTGGTCACAGAGTTACTTCAGCTTATATAGAAGCAGTTAGGGCGGGGTCTTAAGCTCAATTGTCGTGCAAATAAAACAACAAAGTAAAAAAGGAAGATGAACATACACATCAAATTTACCACTGGTTCCTGCACTCGTTGGCGAGCTCCAAACAAGGTCCCAATAACTACATAAATTTTAAAACAAATTTTTTGTATTACTAGGAAGAGAACCAAACGAGAGGAATTCGTTAACTTTATGAAAACAAATACGAGTTTGTGAAGTATACCCTCTATTAGATTCTTGGTTCAAAACTTCAAGCAAGTTGTCGATTCCATTATACTGTATTCCAGTGACAATTCCGTCAGGGTTTGATAAGGTGACTCTTAGTATTCCGTTGTCTATCACCACCTGCACATTAAGTTTTCCACGTAACATGAATGATATAATTCCTGATTTTTTCAACCCTTAGCGAAGACTCATATCTGAACAAGAATTTCATGTAATGAAAAACATCTACTTTCGGACTGCTTTATACGAAAAAAAAAAAAAGATATTAAGATAAAATGAAAATAATTCTAGTAATAAGATCTTTAATACATGACGATCTTGAATAGTCAGTTGCACCCTTAGCGGCGGCATGGTGGTACTTTCAGTGAACCAGAGATTGAGCAATGAAAGTCTCACAGATTCAGAGTAGCTTTGAGAGTGGTCGAGAATTTTTCTTATAATGCTAATAGAAAGAATGACCTTATTTATACACGGTACCAATGGCTGGCTTTGAGCACAGCGTTTGGGATAACAAAACAGTTTGTGCTTATGAGCTACTGCTCAGTAATCTGCCAATAGAAATTGGATACTCTGAGGACTTAAATGGATTGGTTTAGTTTCCTTGAACTGGAGAGAGAGCATTCTTTAATTAAATCTCTTTGCTTAATTAGTCGCCACAGTTGTTTGGTGTACCGTGTGTTAGATAAAGGCGTGCGAGCGTAGAAGCAGTCAATCACATTATAGAATTCGGATATAAATATTGTGTCAGTTCCTTGTGTTTGGCGTTTTTTTTCTTTTTTTTTTTTTCAGAAAACAATCTTGTTTGAACATGTAAGATCTAAAATCTTACAGGGAGTATGATTTTTCAAATATTAATTACTCTATATCCAAAACTCAAATCCAAAACTACTTATTAAGAAGAATGAATATCTACCATTCAAATCGACCATATGTTGGTTTTGATTTCTTTTTCTTATTAAAAAGTTTGACCCACAACCATGCTTTATCACACTTTGTCAAAGTTAATAATTGTCAATTGAAGAATGGATTCAAATTCTATTTTCATTAAACATGAAATTTTAGTTTATAAATCAAATCTATTTATTAATAATTTCAAACATAATGTTAGAGTTAACTTTTTATTCAAATAAAAGGGATATATAAAGTCAAGATAGCGGATTATAATGTTGTAGTTAACGAAAATGTTCTTTAAATATCTCAAAGCCATTTCATGAAAGGAACTTACATATAAACGAAGCCGCACACTCCGGTAGCTTTGATTAAGATAGTCGGGTGAACTTAAATTAATAGAGATGTCAAAAACAACCGGTAATTGTTAACATTAGTTCTTGTACGGGCATTAGTGTGATGAGAAGGGTAACTGGTATTGAACAAAATCTACCGTGTATGACTTATGCGCCTTCCTACCACTGGCCAACTGATTTTTTTTTTCTTCTCCAAGTGGCCAAACTCACCATTTTATTATTAAATATCTGAGGATATATAATAAATTTTTAGGTAGCACGGTCTATCAAAATATACCCATGGCCAATTGAAAAATGTAAAATTAGGTAGACTATGCCAAAAATGCACATATATCTTAAAATAATGAAAAAGGTCACATTGTGTTATATTTTTCTTCGACTTTCCTCCATAATGTTGTATACATATGGGTCTTAATATGTTTTAAATTTAGTTTGTTTATACGTATTTAACTATGGAAGAAGTCTCACATTGCTTATAAAAATATTTTAATAAGTATTTATATATGATGGTACTTAATTGGTAAATACCTTATGGTATTGAGGTAGCATTGTGGACTTGACCTTTAGTTAAATACACACACGCGCCCCGCCCCGCCCCATCGCGTTCATCCGCGCGCGTGTGGACCTGCCAAGCTTTTACTACCTTGCAAATTTTATTTTTAGCCAAAATTCTTTTTTACCGCTGCACAATAGAAGCTGCCCCCACTGTTTCTATTGCATTTTCTGCCTCTTGCAAGATCTGCTGCTCAACGTACCAGGACCATCGTGTGGACGAGTTCATGTGGAGACCCACGTCTAATCCTGGAGGGTTAACCGTCAACGCCATTCCACCGAGCATAGCTTTAGGTAGGGCGGAATTAAACCCTTAAGGACAGTGCTTCGCACGATTCGTGGTAACCTTGCTCTGCTATAT
Source organism: Pterocarpus macrocarpus (assembly GCA_031439585.1). Classification (NCBI taxonomy): domain Eukaryota; kingdom Viridiplantae; phylum Streptophyta; class Magnoliopsida; order Fabales; family Fabaceae; genus Pterocarpus; species Pterocarpus macrocarpus. The sequence goes on from CM062519.1 coordinate 13,185,730, forward strand.
CTCATTGTTGCTGTCATTTTATTCTTATTGTTTAAAGCTAAAATACTAGTGTTCAAATTATTTTCCACAACACATAAAATATGAGATATATTATTTATATACCTAAAATGATAGACACTTCCAATATTTTCTTTCTATTTTTTCTCTCTCCATCAATTATTTTACTCATATTTCATTTTTTTTTACAATTTTTTTCTATCTTCTCTTTTTAGGTATCTAAGGTGTCTACCAACCCAATAATACAAAATATATTTCTCATAAAATATATTTGAACATCAACAATTCAAGAGATATATGGAGACACGTACAAAAAGGTGTTGGTGGTAGTGTAGAAAGAGAAAAAAGTGGAAGAAAATATATGCGAAACCCACCCATTGTTTGTGGGTGTTCCCATATGTGTCTACTTGCTAGGTTAAAATAGAGAAATGCTTTTTATATATAATATCAATCGACACATTTCTCCGTAAGACATTGGATTTCATAAAAATAATGAAATAGTAAAAAATTTATAACAAAATATCCAGCAATTTCACCCATTGATATGGCATGTGTGACGTGTGTATGTTGATAGTGGGTGATACAAATATCAGTTGTCGTTAAAATAATAGCTCTTTTTCCTCTACTTGGTTCAGATCCCAGGATGAAATCCCACATTATTCAAAAAGTTCTGTACAAAACCAACGTTCAATCTGCTTGTATAATGAATGATGGTAGATGAACTAGTCTAACCTAATTAATAAACATAAATATCATTTGTTACGTATAAAAGTGTTAGAGTCCCACATCGTTTAAGGATATGACATAGATATTTTTATAAAGACTCGGCAGCGTTAACGCTCCTAGTTTTTGGGATTGAGTTAGGCCTACTTAATTTCTAAGATGGTATCAAAGTCTATCCAATAATTGTTATTAAACCATGGGCATGAGCAGAGTATGTTAAAGTCCCATATAACTTAAGGATATGGTATAGATAGTCTCTATAATAGCATTTGGGTAACCCTCCTCCCATGAGCTAACTTTTAGGATTGAGTTAGACCCTTCCAATTTCTAAGAAAAGGCATTCCAAAACATTTATGATAACAAGTATACAGTGTGCAGCAACAAATAATACAAACCAATATGATGAAAATAAAGTACCATTTTGCGCCATTTGTTTTCCCAACGTTTAACTTAATTATCCTTTTTGAAACAAGGTGGGCCTTCCACATTGGTAGCTAAAACTTGAATTGCCACGAGCTCCTTTGTGTGTATTGTCATCTTTGCCTGACTCAATTGTCTATGGAGCCTTTGTGTATAAGTTGTTGGAAACTTAGGTACTGGGTTTGGCTTCATATTGGAATTGGTATTAAAATTGTTGAACGTAATTATATAGATTGGATTATTTGTCCGAAAAATTAAGCAAGTGGCCATCGCCAGTCCACATTTATAAACCATTTTCTTTTAATTTATTCAATGTGGGACTTATATCCCAGACATGCGCATTCTCCAGCATAAGTTACCATTCCTGTCATTCATGTTCGTTGGATAGCACCCTTTTTTCATTTTCTTTTGTTGTATACAATTTGCACTCACTGTCATATATACAGATGATAAATTACACGGTACACATTGTTCAACGATTGTAAATTTGCAATCCCAAAACAATACAAGGTCTTCTATAGAACTTTTAGCAGAACGGTAAATTCTCAACATTTACCGTATTTGAATAACTAAAAAAGAAACTGAAAATTTCCCATATTCAGAAGCATCCCTCTCTCTTTGAAACTAGATTTTGGATCTAGTTGAATCATATAATAAATCACTAGAACAATGTATCTCAAATTTTATTGTTTAAACTAGACGGCGGTGGTGGACCTTCCAAACGAATATAATCATACATAATGGCCTGAAATGGGCTATTGCCTCTTGCTTGAGTCAAAAAGATGGTATTATCTCCTTCAACAAGTCGAGTACTCGGTATGTCCACATTGTAAAGCCAATAAAGTCCATGAATTCCGTGCCTTGCAATTGAGTTATCCCTTCCTATTAACCCACTTGAAAATAGAGGACCAGTCGCTTTTGGATCATTAACTCGGACCTGTGATTAAACAGCGTATTTATGAAGCTAATTGGATACGGTACAACTTAATTAGCATTATTATACCATCAATTCAGTGCTTGAAACAGAATAAGAAATGCACCTGGAGTTCAGAGAATGTTGCAGATGCCAAAGCCAGTCGCAGTTTATAGGTACTGCTTTTGTCCACATTGTGAAGCTGAAACTTGATTTGCCATGTGGTTCCTTGATATGTATTATCATCTTTCTTCCTGAAATGAGGGAAGGAAAAATCAACAATGTTTGTGCTCACCTTGCTGGGGATAACAAGTTCGTAAGGCAAAGTCAGCCCTGAAACTAGTAAGTTACCTGGTAACTTGAGCAAAGAACCAATCTTTGGTGAAGTCACTGACACCAACTGTGTAGATCAAGTCTTTGTCAGGGTACAATTCTGCATACTTCTCCCATAAGCCATACTGCCTAAACCTGTCAATTATAGTTGGCTTTAGCTATTATATAAACAATTATATGGCCAATGGAATCAACGCTTAGCAGTTAGATATTGAAATTTGCTCATAATATAACGAGAAAGAAATCTTGCCCTGTCCTTTCTAAAGAGAAAATTTCTTTTTTATCATGCAGAAAGTTTAAGTAGTACAGATAAAAAATTGGAATGTATAAAACAGGCAACAAGGTGACTAACTTGTCGGGATGATTAACATAGAGTTTGTTGATATATTTGGGATTTGGATCAGGGACATAGAACTCAGCAGCTGTGCGATCAGGGATGCCTATTTCCCACAATGTTGGACCATCTCTTGGTGGTTCATATACAAGATCACCGATGTCAATGTAACTGCCTGTTTTGTTTTCACACATAAACAAAAAAACAAGATAATTAACACAAAAACTGTCAGCAAATAAAAAGATAGAAAACACAAATAAGGAAATACTGAAATTGGCTGATGAGTACCTTCTGTTATGCTCATAACTACATCATACTTGTAGTCACCAATAAAACCAGGTACCCATGCATATAAATTATAGTCACCAGCACGTACATTGTTGATGGAGAAATAGCCATCATCATCTGCTTTAGCCCAGAACTGATAATTCTGATACAAGTACAATTTGATAGTAACGTTGGTTAATGGTGTCTTTAGAGGTGTATAAATTCATAAAATGGTGCATCATAGTGAAAATGAACATATTAAAGAACATGTACGCTCAAGATAAGACCATATTTTTCTCTTTTTCAAGTCACCTTGCTTTCTCTTTGCCATGATCCAACGTCTCCTGGTGGAGCCAAGCCAACATAGGCGCCTTTTGCTGATATATAGTCATCGCTTATATACCTATATATTTATATTTACCAAAATGAAATTAGTTAAATAAAAACCATATATGCTTTCAATGAGCATAAAGCTACTACGAAAGAAAATTTTATCGCGATGCGATCATATGTGCTGCAGTTTTTCACTTAGCTTATTTAGGTGATTGTCATTCTAAATAAATTAACAAAGTATAGGTCGTAAAGAATCACAATGATCCAAAAGAATATCTAATAGTTTATTAAAAATATGTATAAGACATTTGTAAGTAAAATTTATCAGAGACTATCATTATTCTTAGATATATTTTAATTTATAAGAACGCACCTCTCCCTAACCAATAGCCTGCCACTAACATTACCGCGTTCGTCCCACTTTGGGAAATCCTCTGATTCAGGAAAACTGTAGGGCCAACTTTGTACTTCCACCAACATCTGTAAGTTTGTTTTGACATGTGCTAGTGTTAGTATTGTAAGCTATGTTAGACAATCTAGCTATAAATTGATATATGGATATGTTAACTTGATTCTAAACCTGGAGTTTAGCGTCTTCCCATAGCTTAAGGGGGTCATCTCCATCATTAGGAGAATTCAAATAGATGAAAACTGGACCAAAGACCTTCTTCCATGCCTCTCCAGCTTTGAACTTTGGCACCAGATCCTCTCCACTATAATGAGCACTGAGAAACACCTGATTACGTTATTTTGCACCAAAGATTATAAAATCAGCCCCAAAATATACTTGCGATACAAGTACTATCATGTGCTATAATCACAGAAAATGTAACTCCGGCGCTTTTTTTTTTTTTTAAAAAAAGTGATAGTTGTCTTTAAGATTTTCCTTTTGCCTGTACATGGTCAGCCACTTACAGCAAGCGTGGTAGGCCCCACGTGGGAAGTTAAGTTTTGTTTGACGGGTCCACCAGATCGAAACTCATTGCTCGGCGTAATTAGCCAAAATCCCACGCCGGGATCCATGCAGATCCAACCATGAACTTGGCTATCTTTGTTGTCACATGAGTACTGGTACTTGTCATCCACCTACACATAGGCAGAGCAAAGGTAAATAAATAGACGAATTAGGTCCTTTTAGAAAGATTATTATCACCATCAAATTTATGTGAAACTGCTAACCATGTAGATTCCATTAACAAATGAGTAAAACTTTAAATTAATCCTCTAAAGAGTTTGGGATATTAATTTGGTTTTTGAAAAATTTGTGATAGCATTTTAGTCATCCAAAAAGTTATGAGATATCAATTTGGCTCTTAAAATATTGTAACATCAATTTGATATTCGAAAAGTTAAAGGTTATTTCAATTTAATCTAAAAAATTAGAAGATATTTAGATTAATTTAAAATAAATTTTAATTTTTTGATAACTAAATTGATATTATAAACTTTTTAAAGATCAAATTGATATTACAAATCTTTTGAAAATTGAATTGATATCTCATAATTCTTTTAAGGATCAATTTGAGGTGTTATTCATAACAAATTAATGAGAAATGATCTTGGAAAAGGCTAAATTTTTTCCAAATTATTATCTCAAAAAAAAGTAAATACCTATTATCAATAAAAGGTAAGGCTGGTAGACTCGAGTCGTCAACCATGAACTTTGTATTCAATTTTAAATTTTAATTGAAACAAAAAGAGGAAACCCTAATTTGATTATCCATTTCTTTTTTTATATTAGTAACAATGAAATTTGAGTCTATAACCGTGTGTTAGCTACTCAAATGCTAACTACTCAAGTCACCACTAACTTCACTCCTGGTGGCTTGATTATTGAAATATTTTCTGCTGAACGTAACATTATTTCAATTTTTAAAGGATAAAAGAAATTAAAATACTTTTTGGAGTTGTTTCTCCTTCTCACTTCTCATCAAATGAACTTAACAAAGAGAAATACTTTTTACTATGAAAAATTATAAAACGAAATTCTTTTAAATGACTTGTGCTCGTTTTCATGCATTATCATCCACATAATTTTGGGTCAATTTCTAAGTAAATATAGTAGCACACTGTCTCAATTTGCCACCACTTCATGTCGTAGCACAACTAACAGGAAATGCTTATATATATATTTCGAGTAAGAAAAAATAAATTCTATTATATCTACAATTTAATACCTTAATTTTGTGGATTATTATTATTATTATTATTATTATTATTTTCATTACATTTTTAATGCAATAGCAAAAATGTTTAAAATGTAAAAATAAAAAAAAAACAATGATATTTGTACGTAAGTCCTTTGATTCATGCTTGATGCACACAAACACAGACACAAGATCATGGGATCCACCTTCCAGCTGGCAGGGGACTTCTCTCCCTCCCCGCTCTTCTTGTCTTTTGGTTTATGTGTCGGGCGGGTGATTTGCGTACACCTATTATTTCTCAAAATAAAAACACCATTTTTTTTTTCACTTTGAGAATTTCAATTTTTTTCAACATTGAAAATATCTAAGAATCTATATGTGTACTTGACAAAGGAAAAGCAATATTATGAACAATCATATTCACACTTCACAACTTAATATATAATAGTTTATGAACTGTGCAAGTCCCATAGTTCTATGTTAGACTGAGGGTGATTATGTGCTACGAAAAGTTCCTTATCGTTGCGCACAGAAGATTTTCTAGCAGTTTTATATGGATAATGTCTTTAAATTTGTATTTGTTTTGACTTTGCCATAATAAAATATCTATGTTCTTACAAGGGACTTCCACAATACTTAGCAATTAAAGATCAATTAACGTAAATGCACCTCGCCTTTCAGTTCCGGTTCGATAGGATTGACTAGTAGAACTGCTTCTGGGTAGGCAAGGGGTTGGCCTCTAGGTGGTAATCGGTCATCTGGAAGAGGCATGTATCTTTGTCTGTTATCTGCCATCGCCATATAATGGAACCTGCCCAGACCATCACCAGTTAGTTTGATTAACCACGTTAACTGATCATACTGGAGTCTTATCTTCGCAACCAAGCAAATGACAATAACTAGAACTATAAATTAAGTACAAAACGTAAACTAAAATGTTAAGCCTCTGAGTACTACTTGTCTTTTCTAAGCTTGAAAGCAATTCTGGTTTCGTCAAGATTGAAAGCAGGCCAGTCGCTTAAGTGCTCATAAATTGCGTAGGAGTAGAAGCCGGAAGTACCGCGAAGCATTATGAACCTAGAATGTGAGTCACACACATCAAAGTGATAATAGTAAGATTTTTCGTTTTAGTGCCACCATCTTACTAATGTACTAGACAATATTGTTGGTGTCGCATAATGACCTTTTATCAATATTTAAAGGAACCAGCTTGTCCTCGAGGGTGGCGTCCCAGGTCCTGGTAAAGGAAATCTCAACTTGATCCTCATCTTCCACTATAACTTCGAAAGTGGTTCCCTTTATCCTGCAGTCACGTATCACAATTTAATAATATATCTTCATGTATATATGAACTACATCGATATTTTCAAAACGGGTGAAAATCTTTTACCAAAAAAAAAAATTATAAAAATACGAACAAGTGAAAATGATGAACTGTGTATGTGACTTTTCTTCAAGATAAATGGTTATAGAGGAAATTGAAACATGCAAAAATGAGTATATAAAAGTAAGTAAAAATGTTTCAAGTTGGTCATACAGCGACTTCAGCATATATAGAAACAGTTAGGGTGAGTATTAAGCTCAATTGTCGTACAAATAAAACAACAAAGGAAAAAAGAAGATGAACATACACATCAAATTTACCACTGGTTCCTGCACTTGTTGGTGAGCTCCAAACAAGGTCCCAATACCTACATCAATTTGAAAACAAATTTTCGTATTACTAGGAGGAGAACCAAACGAAAGGTTCCTTAATTTATTAAAAAGACTACGAGTTTGTGAAGTATACCCTCTATTGAATTCATCATTCAAAACTTCAAGCAAGTTATCGATTCCATTATACTGTATTTCAGTGACAATTCCCTCAGGATTTGATAAGGTAACTCTTAGTATGCCATTGTCCATCACCACCTGCACATTAAGTTTATCCCGGAATATGAATGATATAATTAATGATTTTTTTCAACCCGCGAAGACTCATATCTAAACAAGATTTTATGCAATGAAAAATATCTACTTCGGACTACATAATATGAAAAAATACAAAATATTAAGATAAAAGGAAAATCATTCTACTAATAAGATTTTTAATACATGACGATCTTGAATTGTCAGCTGCACCCCTAGTGGCGGCATGGTGATACTTTCAGTAAATCGAAGAATTGTGCAGTGAAAGTCTCACGGATTCAGAGCAGTTTGAGAGTGATTGAGAATTTTTCTTACAATGCGAATGGAAAGAATGACCTTTTTATGGTACCAATGGCTGGCTTTTGAGCACAGCGTTTGGGAAAATAAAACACAGTTTGTGCTTATAGGCTACTACTCAGCAATCTGCCAATAGAAATTGGATACTCTGAGGACTTAAATGGATTGGTCTAGCTTCCTTGAACTGGAGAGAAAGCATTCTTTAAATCTCTTTACTTAGTCGCCACAGTTGTTTGGTGTGTGTACCGTGTATTAGATAAAGGCGTGCGAGTGAAGAAGCAGTCAATCACGTTATAGATGGATATAAATATTGTGTTTGTTCTTTGTTTGGGTTTCTTTTTCTTATTAGCCGACTGGAAGTTCTGAGCCACAACCTCGCTTTATCACTTACTTTTTGTTAAGATTACGGGAGGAGTAATTCTTAAGAATTAGGAGTAAGAATAAAAAATTATTTTATATTTAGATATAATTGTATAAGTATTTTTTATTAAAATTAAAAATTATTAAATTATTTGAATTTGGTAATATAGAAATATTTTATTTTATAAAATTATAATTAAGGATATTAAGAGAAAGAGAGAATAAGAGTGTAAAGAGTGATATTTTTTAAAAATTTCTAAAATAATTAAATAGAAAGAAAGTGATTGTTAATTTTAAAAAGTAATATTCTCTTTTTTCTATTACTTCTTATTTATAAGAGATTCCTAAAAAAATAGAAAAATTAATTATTTTCTATTTTTATTTTTTTTAAGAGTTTAATTGGGGTGCATTAACAGTGTAAAATTTTTTTACATCGTTTTTCAATCAAAACCTTCCATTTGTATGACCATTCAAGTAGTGGATGGTTATATCAAAGACTTTTACTAATGTGGCAATATATGATTGAATGTCTGTATAAAAAATTTTTACACTGACAATATATTCAAATTAATCCTTTTTTTAAATACACAAACAAACAACTTTAAAATCTCTGTAAGTACCTTTTTTGTTAAAAAAAAATACTCCTTTTTGTGCCAGAAACACAAACGAAGGCATCCCTAATTTAAGAATGGGTTCTAACAAATTTTATTATTAATAACCATGAAAGTTTAATTTATCAATCAATTATATTTTTGATAATTTCAAACACAATTTTGGAGTTGGCTTTTTATTCATATACAAGGGATACAAAAAGCCCAGATGGCAGATTACAGTATCATAGTTAACATTCTTTAAACATGCAGAAGTCATTTCAGAACCGAAAAAAGAAATGCGGAATTCATTTCATTCAAGGAAGTTTACACATATAAACGAAGCCGCATCCTCCACTTAACGTTTTGGTAGCCTTGACTAGGATGAGAAGGTGAACGTAAATTAATAGAGAGGTCAAAATCAAACGGTAATTGCCAACATTAGCTCTTGAACGGGCATTATTGTGAATGAGTAATATTACTTGAACGTATCGAGCGTGAGATATTATGTTGACTCATATCTCATCTATTATAAGATTAGATGTGAACTCGTATATTATTTGAATATATAGAATATAGGACATCTTGTCAGCTTAATATGTTCAAATTATATTTTTTTATTCTAAATTTGTGATGGAAAGGGTAACTGGTATCGAAGAAAGGCTACCGTGTATGGCTTGAGCTTTCCTACCACTCACCAAATCATTTTTTTTAAACCTTCTTCTTTTAAGGCTATACTCAGCATTCAATCATTAAATATCTAAAATAGGGTTTAAAATGGATTAAAATGACAATTAATTTGATTTATAAATCAAATTTTATATTTGAATTTTTTAGAAATAATAAATAATTTGATTTCATAAACCTCATAAAATTTGATAGCTTTAGTTTTAAAATTTTTTATAAGATTTAATAAAAATTGATTGGATTTTAAACTTAAATCAAATCTTCCCTTTTTTCTCATTCCAAACATTATTTAATAAATTTCAAACATAAAAATTGCTTCATAAATCAATTCAAATCTCATCTTATATAATTCTTTCAAACATAAAATTTAATTTATAAACTAAATCAATTCAAATCAAATCAATTTTTAATTTTAATTATTCCAAACACTACTTATGAATCTATAATTAAAATTCTTTTGTAGCACATTCTATTAAAATATTCACATCAGCGATGGAAAAATGTCAAATTATGTAAACTCTGCTAAAAATATGTATCTTAAATTCTTAATAGTGCTAAAAAACAGTCAAATCGTGTTTCTTTTTTACTTTATTTTTCCTCTATTAGGGTTCAGATCGCAGGATGAAATCGCACAATAGTCAAAAAGATATGTACAAAACCAACGTTTAATCTGCCTGTTTCATGAATGAAGGTGGATGAACTAGTCTTACCTAATCAATAAACATAAATATTTATTTATCACGTGTAAACGTATTCCAGAACGTTTCTACATCATCAAATTAAATCAAAATACAGAAAAAAGAAATGGAAGATAATAACAGGCATACATTGTGCACCAACAAATACATTATGCGCCATTTATTTCACACTATATTTGACTTAAAGATCTTCTTTGAAGCAAGGTGGGCCTTCCAAGCGAATATAATCATACATGATACCCTGGAAGCAACTGGTGCAACGAGGTTGCGTAAAATATAAGGTATTCGTGCCATCAGTAAGAAGAGAGCCAGGTATATTCACATTGTACAGCCAATAGAGTCCATGAATTCCATGTCTTGCAATTGAGTTATCCCTTCCTATTAACCCAGTGGTAAATAGAGGACGCCTTGCATTGGGATCATTTACTCGAATCTTGACGAACAGTGCACAAAGTTCAGCACAAAATTTTAAAAGGCAAAATATTTACATCCAAAAAAGCTTTAGGCGTATGTAAGAGGAAGGAAGTTTTACCTGCAATTCAGCTAATGTTGCAGATGCAATTGCAACTCTCAGTTTATATGTACTTCCCTGAACCACACCACTAACTTCAAACTTGATTTGCCAAGTTGTCCCTTGATGAGTATTATCCTCTTTTTTTCTGCAGTTATACAAGGTTGAAAAATTAGAGCATAATATGTAATGTATAACTCGAAAGAAATGCAACTCTTCTAGATGAATAGGCACTAGGCACTATAGTTTCCTCCATGTTACACAAATAATCAATATTCCAAGAATCGGACCTGGGAACTTGAGCAAAAAACCAATCCTTTGTATAGTCACTAACACCAATTGTGTAAACCAAATCTGCATCAGGATACAATTCTGTATACCTGTCCCACAATCCATATTGCCTGAACCTACAAGTTGACAGAAAATAGGAAGACCTAATAATGGATCAATTTACAGTTCAAAGAAACATTTTCATCACATCTAAAAGGGAAAATGCACAGTTCGAAGAGGGTTTCAAATTTTTCATGTTGTAACAGAAAAGAAAAGTTGATCAACCAATTTACACAGATCACAAAAATATTCCCCTAATAAAAAGCTTATTAGGACATAACAGAGCTAACCTGTCTGGATGGTTGATAAAAAGCTTATTAATATATCGTGGATCAGGATCAGGAACAAAAAATTCTCCAGCAGATCTATCAGGAATACCTATTTCCCACAATGTCGGACCATCCCTTGGAGGCTCATATACAAGTTCACCCAATTCAATATAAGAACCTACATAGTAATTTTAGTAAGCATGCATTTTTTGTAAGATGGCAAATTAATTCAACTTTCACCAAGCTATGGAACCTGGGGTTATCTTCATAAAATCATCCAATCGGTAGTCCCCAACAAAACCAGGAACCCAAGCATAAAGGTTATAGTGGCCTGCACGTGTATTCCTAATTGTAAAAAATCCATTCTCATCTGCTCGGGTCCAGTATTGATAGTTCTGGCAGGAAGAAAATTTTAAATAAGCATATGGAAAAAGAGTTCTTCTGGGCACCCATGACAGCATTATTGTGTCTCAGAAGGATGAAAGAAATCAAATATGAGGAAGTCTTGGAAGAAGGAAACACTATTATAATTACTTTTCTTAGAATTTTTATTCACATGATTTATGTATTTCAGAAGAAAAGGAAAACAAGGTTATGTCTCACAGAGTTTGCAAGATCACCTTAACCGTTAACAAGTGAGATTTGTACATTATTATTAGTTTCTTTTTGATAAAAGAGATTAATACATTATCAAGCCGTCAATTAGTTGTTTTGAACTACTCAATCAAAATAACAAATCATATTGACAAAGAGAGAATGTGAGGAATAGCTCCCATTTTCATCCCCTTAACATAGAGCAACTCTTATTCAAAGTAAATTAGGAACCTATTCTCAGAGAATAGCGAACTGAAGAAAACTTTAACAGCCACATCCTCACCGCAGTTTTTTTTAAATGACAGTTTAGCACAAAATACAAAAGAGCACTGCTCAAGTGCTCGTGCAACTAAATTAGATTTATAAATGCTATGCGGTGTGTGTGTGTGTCTGTGTGGGGTTTCAATAAGTGATGGAAAAATACCTTGCATTCTCTTTGCCACGACCCTACATCACCTGGCGGGGCTAGACCAACATAAGCACCGTTTGCAGATATTAAGTCTGTGCTGATGTACCTAGACATAACAATTAGAATAGTTTACTCAACTTCACCGATATAAAAAAAAAAAAACCACAGACTTGCTGCTGCTCAGCAATTGATCCACCACTCAATTTAGCAATTTATATTTGTAAAAAAAAAAAAAAAAAAGGAAAAAGGTATTCCTCACCAAAAATGAAGTGAGAATCAATTAAGTTTTTTTTTTTTTTTTTTTCATATTACCAAAAAAAATGAAAAGATGTTAATACATAAATCTTAGCAGCTAGCAGATAAACTGGAAACATTGCAATAGAAGTAGGAAAACTATGCCAGTATTCCAAGCACCAGTATAACAATAAGATACACATCCAATAATCAAAATAAAAACCTCGAGAAGTTCTGTGACAACAAAATAGGAATATCTTCCATGCTTACCTGTCTAAGACAAGTAGTCTGCCACTGACGTTGCCCCTTTGATCTGACTTTGGAAAATCCTCTGAAGCTGGGAAAGAATATGGCCAGCTTTGAACTTCATTCATCATCTAAATATCAATTCATGGCAGTCTTTATCTTACAACTTCTGCATCCAATTGAACCATACTATCTACCTCCTTACAAAAGTACAAGAGGAACATGAGCAAACCTGTATTTTTGCATCCTCCCATAGCCAAAGTGGATCATCACCAACTGATCCAGAATTAAGATAAATATATACAGGACCAAAAACCTTCTTCCATGGTTCACCACCTCTAAATTTGGGATTCAAATCTTGCCCCGCATAGTGACCACTAAGAAACATCTGATGATGCCAATTTAATGAACACATTATAGGTGACAATAATCAGGTCAAATGATCTCAACTTGAGATAACGCTCATTGTATGCAAGCCATGAGGTGAAAATGTCATCATAATCTAAGTCTTTTCACTTACTGCAAGTGTGACGGGGCCTACATGTGAGGTCAAATTCTGCTTGAGCGGTCCACCAGAACGAAACTCATCACTTGGTGTGATCTGCCAGAATCCCACTGGTGGGCTGAAACATATCCACCCATGGACTCGATTATCTATGTTTTCACATGAATACTGATACTTGTCATCTACCTGTGAATCAAAGAATCATAGAAAAACGCAATGAAATACTTCATTCACAATCAATATATGCAAAGCAAATCATCTGCATCTACTCTTCAACTAGCCACATGAAAAATTATCTCAGTGGCCACTCAAAACTTGCCAGATCTACCAATTACTATGTGTGTTTGGACTTTGTATAACTACTGTTTTGGAACAAAATGTAGTTTAGAATAAGTAATTTTGAAAGAATTAATTTTGGAAGAATGACTTTGTTCATTGAAATGTGTAAGTATTTGTCTCAAAGTAACTTTATAAGAATGAGTTTAGTTTGGATAGTGCGGCATCAAATAACTAAAAGGATAAACATTTTTTTTGAAGGGTTAAATTTATTTTCCCCCCGTGTTTGCTCCTTTGTAGTTTCACTCTGTTAACTTGCACTACAAAATCATAACTTTAACTAATGGCAATTACCAATTATCTATTAAAGATCCCTTTATTCTCCTAAAAACAATGTTCTCCTTGGCATTTGGCAAAAATTAGGATAACCTTAAACATTAAGTAGGCAAATCAAAGGATGTCTTGATCTGTAAACCTGCTGGTTTAATGGATTATAACATGAATAATCACCTAGTTGATACAGCCATAAAAGACACAAAAAGACACATGGTGGCAAAGTGATATTTCACAAACAGCAGGGAGCAAACTAAATTTAACTGTACTTAACATTTTAATGATGTATGTAGGGACAAAATAACAATGCTCCAGTGCCAAATGGGTGACAATGAATTCGGTGCTGAACTAATGTTCAAGACTTCAAGTTGTTCAAAAAAGTGAGTAACAAACATTTTTTACTTCAATTAGCCAAACAATGCAATAACACCAAAATGACTTTCAACACTGCAGCATTAATTCCTTGCTCAAACATCAGTTTCAAATGTAAAATCATACATGCCTGCATGCATATAAGACCAAAAGAAAATAGACTACTAAGGGAACATACAATTAGTAGCTTTGTACCAGAGGAAATATTTACAATAAGTACCTCGCCTTTCAGCTGTGCATCCTTGGGATTGACTAGTAGGGCAGCTTCTGGGTAGGCCAAGGTTTGGCATCTTCCTGGTAACCGATCATCTGGAAGAGGCATAATCCTTTGCCGATTGTCTGCCACAGCCATGTAATGAAACCTATATACTTGATTGTTAAATTGGAAGAACATCCAAAATAAAAAAGATTTTCCTGTGGTCTGCTATTACCATCTCTACTAATGTATATGCTTGTGTTACTTTCCCTAGATTTGTGTAATAAACCAATATTTGGAATAGCAAAATTATCAATTACAATTTTCAGTTTTCACTAACAAAATCTTTACAATGTCTTGTTAAATATACAAATATGGCAAACAAGTACAACAAGAATGAGAAACACAATGAAAGGCATCAAACATTTAGTCGAATATATACTATCAGTCAACTTACTTGTGTTTTCTAAGCTTGAAAGTGATCCTCGTTTCACCAATATCAAAATCTGGCCATCCATTTAAGTGCTCATAAATTCCATAAGAGTAGAAGCCTGATGAACCACGGAGCATTATGAATCTGAAATTGACCACCCACAATAATTAATCCTGCTGCTAGCATTTCAAAAAGGTAATGACACGCAAAATTTGAGCAAGGACCTTTTGTCAATATTTAAGGGGACAAACTTTCCCTCAAGAGAAGGATCCCACGTTCTTGTGAATGAAAGCTCCACCTGTTCCTCATTTTCAACTATAACTCTGAAACACGTTCCTTTAATCCTGGACCATAACATCTTGGGTTCACATTTGCTTCAAATATTATCCTTAGAGCAATGATGGAATAGATAGGATTGCCAAAAGAAAACAGTGAATTAGAGGGGTTTGGGAACTTGTTTACATTTCTTCTCAGGTGTGACATAAAAATCATTCCCATTTTAGTTGTGAATTCTAATAAGTGAACGCATTTGAATATATCTTTATTGAGAATTTGACTTGGTGGTATAAACATGCAGTTACAATGAAAGTAGCATTGCCATACACATCAAAGATTCCCTTGCTTCCTGGAGCACTCCAAACAAGGTCCCAGTACCTAAACATTCAATTTAAAACAAAATCAGTTTCCAACTTGAAAAGTTAAGACCTGCCTTGAATTTCCTTGAAATCAACAACAAAAATATATTCAGTCATTCTTAAAGACATGAGGTAGAATACACTGCTCTCCATAAAGCAAGCCATTTCACCAATCACCATATCTTGTGTTTACTTTTGCTTTTGTACCATGACAAATATAATGCCAGTTATACTACTACCTATCAGCTTAAACTCTTAATTACTTCCCGGTTCGTTTAAGTATTACATTTTCAAGAGAGTGGCTACTCTATTCAGTTCATCCCAGAATAAGACAGATGATAGAGAGAACCTAAATGAAAATTATGCATCACTAGGAGCACATACCCTCTATTAGTCTCCTTGTTGAGAACTTCAAGCAAATTGTCAACACCGTTATATTGTATCCCAGTAACAATTCCATCTGGATTGGATAACGTAACTTGAACTATGCCATTATCCATCACCACCTGCTCATGCCAAGAAGCTAAAATAAGTACACGGAACAAAAACATAACCAACAAAGTGCTACCAACACAAGATTTTCGTGTTGTTTAAGGTAATATCTGACAGAATCAAAGTTTCTATAGTGTATATTCTCTTAAAGGTTTTATAATTGGAGCCAAGGAACAGAAGATTGTATAACGAAGAAGAACATTACAAGTTACAAGAACAAGGGGGAAAGAATTAACAAATAAACTTACATAGCGATCTTGGATGTGCAAGCGTACCCCTTGGGTGGACATAGTGATCGATCCTTGCTTTTTCTTCACACTAACTCGCTGATAATAATTAACAGCAGAAATTTCAGTCCGGATTAAAAATTCGAAACAACTTAAAAGAAATGGAACTCATAAGGAAACAGAACCGATCATATGACATATTACTGATAACAACACTCACTTCAATTCTCAACTAAATATAAAAACAACTTTCCCAGTTGAGGACAACAAAAACAGATTTCACTATATATTTCAGAAACCTCAGTTTTCTTTATCAACAGAAACGTGTAACTATGCAAGGTATCCTCCTCATCACGCGCAATAAATAGGTGAAGTCCCCATTTAATTGCTTCGAAAGTGATTAAAATTGTGATTAAACAAGGTGATTTAACAACCAACTACAAGGGTATATGCGTGGCTGCGAGGAGTTACTCTGGGATAGATATTTTAAATCAAAATGAATGCACCGAGAAATCAATATCTTCCATGAATTACTATCGATGACAAGGAAAGATGGGGATACGGAGGGATGCATATACTATACTATATCAGAGGGCGACAATGAAAACGGAGAAGCCACTGTACATTCCTAATACGGTGTCGTGTGACTGTTGTGATCTCAGGCAGTTTATTCAGGAGACGACACTGCGAACTTGGGGAAAAAAGGCCGGGGGGGACGCGTGGCGGGTTTGGAGAATATGCTTTACGGGGGATTGAAATTTTAATGAGTAAATAAATAAATTAGTATTTTTTCTTAATAAAAAAATAAATTAGTATTTTATTCATGAAATTGTTTCTCACTTTTAATTTAATTTTAAATTTAATTTAAATGTACTAATATTATAAAATAATTTTACACTGTCAGCCAATAAAAATAGTAAAAAATGTCAATTCATATAAATAATCATCTATTATAATAAGGGATCTACCATAATTTCTCACTTTTCTCTATTTCTATTGGTTGACAGTATAAAACTATTTTACGCTGTCAGTGCATATCAATTAAACTCTTTAATTTTTTATTTAATTATTTTCTGTGTTAATAAATAAATTTATAGAACTCATATAATCCAATATTGTTTTATTTAAGTCTTTAAAAGGATTTAAAATAATATAGCTAAAAAATATGTAAATTAATAAAAAAATTTAAAATTTAAAATTCATGAAGTAAAATACAATAAATATATAGTTTAATTTATCCAAATTTAATCTATAAGAATTTTTTTGACCAAAGATAAGGAAAATTTTGAATTCTTAAATATTTTAAAAAATTTTATGGCACTAACGAGATCACCTTTTACATAAAATTAACTGTTTTTTATACAAAATATGCCGAGTTTTTGTTAATTTTAGATAAACAGGATCACTATTATATAATTAAATGAGAAATATTATTTGTATCATTTTTTAAATATTTTTATGGATTTAATTTGAATGCACTATCCATATAAAAAAATTTTACACATACATTCAATATATATTGTCACATCAGTAAAATTCTTTGACATAATCACCCACTATTTAAATAGTCATGTAAATAGAAGGTTTTAATTAGATAATAGTGTAAAAAAATTTATATTTTCAATATACTCAAATTAAACTGCATTTTTATTGTCTCTAAATATTAATTGAAAAAATTGAAACTTGTTTTTAACTAATATTTAAAGCATATTTCAAGATTTCTCTTTAAAAAATAGGATTTAATTGTTATATATTAACAATATAAAAAAATTTATATTATTATCTCATCAAATATTTATATTTATAAAATTTTTAAAATAATAAATAATTTAATTAAATATTTTTATTAATATAAAAATATATAATTAAATATTTATATAAAAAAATTTTATAATGACTATCCATAAAAATTAAATTCTAAATATATCTTAAATAATTATATAAATAACATTACTCATATTGTCTCCCTCACACAAACACACCCACACACACATGTCAAATGTCAAATACATCCGTATTAAATGATGACATTCCTCGAGCCGACAGTTATGACGCGATAAAGGACAGTGCTAGACTGCTGCACAGACACGGTGCATAATGCGCGACTTTGAACAAATGTAGTGCACATTTTCTAAATTTTAATTCTGGAATAAATTTCCAAATTTGCCTCAGATTAAAATAGTATCAAAGACATTAATATTTGAAAGATAAAGATTTCAACATAATCCCCAAAATTTAAAACTGTCAATCTTATGCTAAAAAAATATCAACCATATGATACTTTTTAGAAACTAATGCATGTTAATACTTTTTAAGAACTAATGAATGAAGTATTTAAGGACCAAAATACACTAATATAACCAACAGTTATAATTTTTAAGATCTATGTTAAAGATTTCCATTTCAATAGCACTAATATATCCAACACTATTTTAAGTAAGCCAATTTTGAGAGTTCACTGCCATTACTTTCGAGAATATGATGGTTTGCATTGCAGGCAGCATCTAGATATTGAATTACTCGAGGATAATTGGATGAGAGATGCGATTCTATCCTGTCGACCGGACGATAATTGGAGGATTTAAATCAAATGCCAATGTTTATCATAAAGGCTTAAATTTATCTCTTGGTAGTTGGTAGTTATTTCCATCAAATACAGAACTACAACCTTAAAGTATATAACTACTCAGTACATTGAAAAAAGACAATGCCGATATGTTACACTAACAGAGCGAATGAATTTTACAGCAAAAGCACATTTACACAGCTCTAACATGTATCCTCTCTCTGCTGCTAATGCACATCACTAGGCTCTGCCTTTCTCTGGAAAAAAATAGATCCAAGTATAACAGCAATACCAGTGATAGCTATTGTGAACAGAAGACGTCTTTTGGAGAATTCATTCTGCTGCCTTCTTCGAGGACCCTCATCTCTTTCAGCTGGCCTTACGTCCCTTCAGACAAAATTACAAGTAAATAGTTCAATTACAAGGAAAAGGGAAACACATTCTATCAATGACCTACTAGGCTAAAGACAAATCCCATAGTGGGATAAAGCTTAGTTGCTATAGCTATAAGCTATTGGATTCTACATACACTACTGGAGAGTAACTAAATCCAGCAGTCAATATCATAACTCTTAACATAAGAAATTCAATTACATCAAAACAAGCATTTCTTGAATTGTTTACTTAAATTATGAAACCAACTTCCCAAAAATGGAGAGATATCACACAGATGATAATTCATTGCTCACAAGTTCGAGGAGCATCTGTGGCCATTATTACTATGTAAATTAGTTTTTTATCCATCTCCAGTTAAGATATGCTGAGATTCTCACAATACCATCCGCATCCTAATATGTGTCACATGTTCGTCTTCTTCACTTGGGGAAGGTGGACGATGCCTATCAGTGCAGTGTGAATTCACTCCTAAATGACAGTTCTTTGCCACTCTCCTAGAAATGTACATCTCAGCACTCATCTAAGACTAAAACATGAGTGTTACTGCAGCAGCTATAGATGTCCATGCTATTAATAAGGAAATAACACTGATTGCAGCTTATAGGCAATGAAAATTCACAAAGTAAACTTCTGCAGATTGTGCCTTTGTGTAGCTCAGATTTGCAACTAAGCCCCAACTTCTTAAATTAGATTAGAGGACACTCATGCACATGTTGTAATTGTCAAAGCCTCGGCTAAAGAATCTTACTGTATCTATAAGCTAGAGAAGAAAATGCAAGTTTATGCAATAAGGAAGCTCATAAATATGAAAATTGCAGGATTTGGTCAGACAACAAGTAGCTACAAGCAAGCAAATAGAAACAAAAATGAAAAATGAATCAACAAGTTTGTTCACATATATTTCAAACATTATTTTTGTTCAGGACTATAATGTACTATAATTAAATTATGACATTTCCTACCTTGAAGACCCTGCAGCATTATCTTGGATTCTATTGCAACTGCCTTCGTGGTTGTACCTTTCACGTAATCTAACATATTTGTTACAAAGGTGACAAAGTTCTGTTCGATTCCCACATACTTCCTGAAAGTTATCAAGATCAAACTATAATTAGTGCCAAAATACATAGCTTAATACAACCTTCCTAATTCAAAAGTACTTTATAAACACTACCTGATGCTCAGCCAGATCAATTGCCGGCAATGGGAACTCACAGAACTCACAAGTGACAATCCTTTGTGGGCAATTTTCACCTCTATGGATATCTAAAATATCACGCTCCATTGTCTGACTGCACATTGAACAAGCAACCTGCAAAAATTCACATTTTCCTTTGAATGACTTCATGAACTGTTATAGTATGCTAGGCAGCATGGGGGGCACACAGGGAAGGGAGTCACCAGCATGTGGCCAGCTTTCCCCTAATCTTTCATTGTTTATGTTAGCCCTAGGATATGTAAGTTGACATATGTAGCGATGATATAGCACAAGCATAGAAGGTTCAAACTGCTAATTGGGATTCAAATTTTGGAGTTGGGCTGGCAGGTTCAGTTAGTCCATTATATCTGCAGAGACATGGTCACAGCTGCTGGAGCAGTAAGCAGCATGAAGTGCCACGAGGGGTGACATCTCAAAAGAATAGCCTGGCAGTTCTATCAGTTGCAGAAGTGCATATCTAACGAATATTTGGGTTAGCCCATCAACCATCCACAAAACATAGTAGATCCAATAATTCCGATTAATTCAACATATGGTCATAATTGGATGAATTGAATTGAATTATACATGAACAGATTGGATGATTGAAAGATTGGTGTACCATTTTCCATCCCTAATTAAAACTGCCCATCCCATTTTACTAATCTTGGTTCAAATAGGTGCCAAATCGGCAACTAATTGTCACTAAGACAACAATTTAGACCGAGAATAATCTCAAAGAATGTTCCCCTTGATTCCCAGCCTAACTAGAAAGACAACAATATATATGTCCTTTTTTTCTTTGTAAAAGCTTATTCAAAATAAACTCATAATGTCTTGTATACATTTTGTTCTGTTTTTTCTTTATCACCAAATAACATGAATCTCTTCAAAACTGAACCAGGAAGAAAGATTGGAACAAGACAAAACTTCACATACCGGTGCATGGGTGTTTAAATAGTGCTCCTCAGCGTGTTGTTTTGGAACCATATCACCACAAACTTTGCATTTTTCAAGGTTCCGGGAGCAATGGGCATAATGCAAATCAATATTTGCCGCAGGGATAGGCCGATCACTAAAAGTAAAACCGTCAAAAAAAGACAAATCAAGTTTCTTGAGTACAAAGCACAACCACAATATTTATATGCGATCAACCCTTTCAATATGTGCAAGAATACCACCCAAAGAAAAGAAAAATAATCAAGAATCATAAACAGAATGAGGGAAACAGATTAACAAATGCACATCAGCATAGTTTTCATCACCCTGAAGATTCAAACGCAATCCCAACAACCGTCTAGCTATTATGCTAAACCAAGCCACCCAAAAATTCAGAAACAGATATAATTGATCTTTACCCGCTAAAGAAAAAAGAATAACCCCAATTAGCCACAATTTTCAGCTTGGACGTTATAGCTGACGGCGAAGTAAATCAAGAACGTAAATAGCAAGACCTAGCTCACAAATTTCACGAATATCAATAATTCAATATCATTCCCGTGGGAAGTGAAGTGTTTACCAGTGAGAGCACAGAGTAGTGGCTTGATCGGTCTCAGCTGCCATGGCGCGTAAACAAAACGATCCAAGAAAACGTCGTTTTGCGACCAAATCTTCAGAAAAGGAGGCAAATCAAAGAGAGAGAAAGATATATGAGTGCTAATACTTAAAAAATAAACTAAAAAAAAAAAAAAAACTTAAAATTCAACGAATTAAAAAGATAGAGTGAGAGGGGCGTTAACAGAAGTGGAGATTTGGATTGTACCAGTACCAGGAATTGGAGGGTTACGATTTCTGGTTTTGGGTGAGAAATGGAAAACAGAGTTGGGAGGAGATTTGGTTCCTTTGGTTTAACAACTCTGTTTGGGGAAACTTTTTGGTACCTTTGGCCATCTATATTGACCAATCGAAGAAGGTAGCTGCCGTTTACCCCACGCGCCATCAAGTCGACGGAGCCAGCAACAGCACCGTTTTTCAGTCAAGTTGGGCCGTATGGGCTTGGGTCATCTATGTTGGGTCTCGGCCCATTATTCATAACGGTGATGGTTGATTTAGAACGACAATGTAACAACCAGAAAATGGCTTGTTCAGTCCCAAAAAATAAAAATGAAAAATGGAAATGGCGTGTTAAATGGGTTTGGTATGAGGAATGTTTTTTTTAATAGCAAGGATAAATTATTTTAATGCCGTCTATAAGTTTACCAAAAACTTGGACGTGGCGTAGAATAAACAAAGTCGTAACTTTAATTAAAGGAGTGTCGTAGAATTCTAGTAAAAGAGAAATGAATTTTGAACTAGTGGAGAGGTGGATACCTTAGACAGTTAGAGAGGGAAGGGAGAAAAGAAATTGTAAAAGGAAAAAAGTAATATGACTAATACAGAGAAAAAAAAATAGATAAAGGGTACTAAGATGTCCATATGCTTTGAATGTACAAATAATATAATTCTAAATTAAAAGATTTTTCAGATATAAGCTCCTAACTGCCAATGATCACAAAGCAGGTTTAGGAGAGTTGTACCAAAAACAAATTACATGAAATTAGAATATAATGAAATGGTCATTCTTAGACTATTGTTTTAGGACTGTACGTGGCTTTCTTCTGGTGAGTGGAATCAAAATAAAATTTATCTAAGATATAGTTAAGATTTGAACGCTTGAGTGTATCACGTGTTCATTTAGAAACAAAGCTAAAGGTGACCTCCGCATTAACAAGTAATTAGTTAAAATATGTTTTCCTTTTTTAAAATTATCGGGCATCTTATGCGCTTTTATATTAATTAAAGTATGTCTCTTTCCAAGCAATCTGAATTAATAATTTTGACAATAATAGTACATTTATTAATCCACTTAGATTTTAAAATATTTGAACAACAATGATTAATCATAGATTTAATTTAACTTTTGAAATGTGAGATAGGACGCGTTGCTTTTAGCTGTTTTTTTTTTTGCCCTTTTTTATTTTTTTAAGCCTTGCTAATTGGCTATCATGGATTTGGTTGTTATAAAAGCATTCGCCATTCAAAAAGGGGATTTGAGTACCAAACTTAAAGGACATCACTAATTCACTATCCCCCTCTACGGAAAAACCACATGCATGCATGATGGATGTCAAGGTTTTTCCTCATAATCCTACCCATCCTTTTGCTGCGTTGGCACTACTGTCAGAAACTTAATTGGTTAATCGGAATTGACACGTCCAGCTGTGACTTCAGGTAAAATCCTACTTGTGAAAATTTTTCTTTTGCCCTTCCCGAGGAAGGGATATTTTAATTATAAACGCATTTTTGTTACAAAATAGACTGATTTAAACTCACAATTAAGCTTGTTGTTACACAAATTATCATTTTGGACTTTGTTCTGGGACCACCCAAACATTTGTTGAATATAGACATAATTAATCAAGAGCTATACCATATTTTTTGTTGAAAAGAGTCTTGTCATATAGGGCCATACCTACTCATCTTCATAAAAATCTTATAATGATAAATTAAAGCGAACGTTCAGCTTACCCAGTAGCAGAAAACATTAACTGTCAAAAGTAAATTTAATTGATCTATCAGATTCTTTATACCTAACACGTGAGTTGGCTCCAGTACATATATATATGACTCCTGCAAGATCGAAAGAAAAAGGCACACAGCAAAACAACAGAAACCCATAAGCCTGTTCAGGAGGAAATATGACTCCTAAATCTGCATTCCCAAAAGCCCTCCTATTACCGCTAAGCACTCCTGCAATTAGCTTTATTCTGATCGCCATGCTATTCCTGACTATGTTTAGCTCAAAAAAAATCCTGAACACGGAAGATCTTGTTTATGGTTTTAAAGAATTCCTTTTCTCTCAAAAACTAAACTTTGGCTATTCACACCCAACACTTTTTTCTTTTTCTTTTTTTTTTAAAAGGCCATATTGGACTTAAGGGGATGTTTGGCAATATTAAAAATCAAGTTAATATAGTACAAAATAAAATCGGTTATATTAACCAGTGTAAAAATGAACTAGTTTTTAATTAGACGTTGTTTGATTTCATAACTTAAAAATTAGTTTTAATATATGTTCTTATTTTTTTCTGTACCTTTTTTTTTATGATATTATTAAAAAAACTAATCTAGCAAACGGTGGCAAACGGTAATGATCGCAGTGGTAGACGGTGGCAGTTGGGGGTGGTGGGCAGTGACAGACCATGGTAGGTGGTGGTGGTCGCCAGCAATGGTGACAAATGGTGATGGCTAATGGCAATGACGAATGGTGATAACGACGATGATGGATGGTGGCAGCTAGTGGCGACAATGGATGGTGGCGGCTAACGATGATGAATAGTGGCAAATGGTGGCCGTCAACAGTAGTAAATGGTGGTGGACGGGGTAGCGATGGTGATCGATAGTGGCCGAATGATGATGGTGGACCGTGGTGGTGAACAGTGGTAAATATTAGTGGAAGACAGTTGACAAGTAGTCAAAAGATATAAAATAAAAATAGAAAAATTTTGGATGAAATAAAATAATTTAAAATTAATTTTTTTAAGAATTGATTTTAAATCAAAATTGATTCATATAAAAATTAATTTTAAAATATTTAGATAATTACCAAATAACATTTATTAAAAATTAGGCTCTATTATACCTAATTATTCAATTTTTCTATGTTATCAAACATCCCCTAAGAGTTTAACAAAAAGGAGAATATTTTTGGTTGGGGAGGGGAGAGATTTTTTTCTCTGCATAATCACAGCTCCTTAATAAAAATCAAGGTCGATACAAATAGACTTATGCAAATTAGCGAGTGCATGCCCAATATAATTGTTATTTACCCATTGAAATTAATTGATAATGGATTTTAAATTTCATTGATTGTCATTCTGAAATTTTTTATACTATACATAAATACGAAAATGTCACATGGTTAATTATATGTAACAGTTAACATATTTTCACTAAAATATTAGAATTTTGTATATTTTAAATAATATATAATCACAATTTTTTAGTGCTTCTCAAAAATTATCTTCTTCAATATTTGAATATTAATCATTTCCTTAGAAGTGTAACGTGTTTACTATTGCACTCAAGTGTAACTTAAGTGCTCTTAAAACAAGTAAAAAAATTGATAAAATATAAACTATTTAGAACTAAATATCAACATATCATAATAGCTTGGAAGGGGGAGAAGAAAAGGTTCCACTTTGTGGCTGAGATTTATCTAAGTGAGATCTATTACATACATATGAAGAGAAATTCTTAAGTGCTCTTTAATAGAAGATTTTTCTTGTTATAATTCATTTATTGTTTGAGAAAAGATTGTTGGCAGTTAAGATGATAAAAGTAGCCTATGAAGTTGATGTGGCTAAAAATGAGAGAAATCTTCCGCTTCAAGAGTATAAAAAACATTTTCTACACGAGACGTTTTTATTTGTGATTTTTTTTTAATCAAAATACTTTTTTATACATAATAATTTAGGTTAAGAAAAAGAATTGCTCCAACTATAGTTAACATATGTCTTCAAGTTTAATGAGTGTTTACAAAGTTATTTACAAGTGATCCATCGATAGATAAATTCAAAAATTAAACCTTAATCATGACAATATATTAGTAAAAGATTGACCAAATAAAATAACTCCATTTTCATCAAACATTTTTTTTTTTTTTTAACAATGTGTACCTTAATTATGTTTGCTCGGCCATGTTATTGTGGGATGATACCTACTAGCTCACCGATCCACTTTAAAACTCACACATTTCATGGATGATACACCACCTCAGCCAATCAAAAGCTAAGAAACAAAGAACCCCTCTTTGACACTGTTGCCGTAACGTAACGTACAAAGAACGCTACAAAATTACAAATACCAGTCTCTAACAAATTTCTAAGCTTCAATTATATGCATGTATTAGTCAGCGTGAATGAGGTAGATTATAGAAGTAAATAAAAACACTAGAATAAGTTTCATGAATTGGCAATATTGTTATTGTTTCAAAGAAAATTTGATTGGCTAAAACCACGATACTTTTATTTTAACTCTTGATTAATATTAATTTGTAGACCAAAATTTTTGTCTAATGCTTACATCATTAATTTTTATTTATTTGTTCATAAATGTGATCCATACATCTGAAAAAATTATGCAGAAACTTAAGAAAAATAAATTCAAAATTAACTTCAATAAGCAAATAGCACTATTCAATATTATTTGTAGGGTAAAACCTTATTTATATTCCTTATGTTTTACAGTGATCTCAACTTATTTCTAAAAATTTTTTGTTCTATTTACATCCCTAATGTTTTTAAAATATTTTAATTTTACCATTTCAACGATTAAATTATAAACAGAAAAAGCTAATATGAAGGTCAAGTTATAATATTAATGATGATGTATTGATTATTAATCTGAATGAGATGATATTATTTATTATTATTTTTTCCATATTTTTGTAGGATATGAAAGTTTTCCCTTTTAATTTATACCCTTTAATGCTCAATTAATCGTTCTTCTACTAAAATTCATATGCAAAGCTTTTCTTTACAGAATTGAAGACAACCAATTTCTATTTATGGTATTTGAATATCACTAATATCAAAATTTGATCTTAATATTAGTTTTTTTTTTTGTTTATAATTTAGATATCATTTATTGAAAGGACAAAATTAAAACATTTTGAAAATATTAAACACAAAAAAAAATTGGGATTAAGTTGAAATCGTTATAAAATATGAGGAATGTAAATGAGATTTTACCTTTTTTTGTATTTAGATTTTGTTAACAATTGAAGTGAATTAATGACTAAACACAAGACATGGCAAATTTTAATTCTGAACAATAGGATAAACATCGATTTTTGTGGTTTCCAATGAGAAAATTGTATTTGCTTATCACATGCATGTCATCCCTTCTAATTATGTAGCGATTCATAGAAAAAAAAATTATGGGGACCCTGTCCAAAGCTGTTTGCCACTGGTAGTGGATATCGCATTCACAATACTAATCACAGTTCACAAGTTGCTAACAGAAGTATGTGCTTACAGGAGCATATCTCGATCGGCTAATGTTCATGTGAACTTCACGTGGCAGCAATCAATAAAAGTTTGACACGGGCCATTTGGTTCCCCAGCTTTTGAGATGGAAACACCAAAGTTACTGAACAAGACAGCTTCAGCTATATGAAAACCTGGAGGCTGGGGCAGTTATATACATATACTTTATAATAAATAAGTTAGTATATTGGAATTGGTAAACAGAAAAATCACATATATAGTTGTGCTTTGTGCAAGTTTTGCTTCAGCATATGCTCGATTGTACGAGCAATGGCAAGCGGTAGTTCACGATTTTTGTGTTTTGCTTGCTTGGTGGTTCAAGCTAAAAAGTTCGCTTAGGTGTATAACCCGTGACATCATCCAAAAAGTCATGACATGAGTGCAAATTCTAGTAGAAAAGATGGCAGAAAATTAGTTATTAGCAAATTTTCCTTGCATCTTCTTGACATTACGAGCACCATAAGGGATATTAAATTACATCGAATCTCTTTTGGAATTATATTAAATCTGGTTATTATTCGCAAATTAATGGGAGACCTACCTTAGCATCACTAGGGCTCATTTCAAAATTGCATTGGCTTCATAAATTGATTGGCTAAGTATATGTTTAGTAAATATAGAGAAGGAGAGAGTGAATCTTATTCTATAAGCAAGGAAATGAAGTGTTTGAAAGAGCTAGTACACTTCAAAGTTAGCAATCATTTTTATTGTGAGTTTGACGTTTATTGTGACTAATCATTTTTAAATGTTTCAATGTTTATAAATAATCCCCTAATGAGAGTTTGACATTTATTAAAAACATATTATGGCCCAAACCTAATTAACATCTGAATGGTTGAAATTACAAATCGTCCAACAATAGATATATAATATATTTACTCATAGCATGTATTGTGATTTTTTTTTTTTGGTTGCAAAATATGTAGGTTGAGAAAAAGGACCCCCCAATTCAACATCAGCACATGCTTTTGAGTTTATTAAACACTTATAGAATTATACTTACAAATAATCTATCAAATGAGAATTTGAAATTTATTGAAAGCATATTGTAGCCCAAACCAAATTAACATCTAAGAGCATGATTGGATAGTGTGACAAACAAAGAAAAAACATATTTCTAGGTAATTTTGACTAAAACAGCCTATACTTTTCTTTCTTTCAATGCGTGTTTGTGTTCATTTTTATCTAAACTAAACACACACTAAATAACTGAAACTAGTTCTATACTTGCAGGTACGAGGATAACTTGCGGGCGTATTAAAAAAATATGATAATAATATTATTTAGTTTAGGTAAGCTGATCAACAGATAATAATATTATTTAATTTAGGTAAGTTGATCAACAGATAATAATATTATTTAATTTAGGTAAGTTGATCAACAGATAAGGATAAACCACTAAATTCTCTTAATGTGTAGCTTGTTTATTGGGCTTTATTAAAATAATTTATTTTAAGTTGTTCAGATTGATTATGTAAATCATTCAAACATTAATCAACATCCATTAGTCAAGTAGCATGAAATCAATTTCAAGAGAGTTTTATTCTTTTAAGGACAAATTCCACATTAACTTACTTTTATATGATCTTTTAGCTTAAGTGCATGTTTGAATTGACGTTTGTAAACTGGAGTTTGTGTTAACTTAATTTTGCTGAAATTGATTTTAAACAAAAGTGAGTTGATATCAACACGATTTATGTTTGAATACTCTCATTTCAAAAGTGATTATGATAAGAGGAATGTTGTTTGGATGGCATAGATCAAAACCACTTTTGTTTGTAAAATTATCAAAAGGGGTATATATTACAATGTTAATATTGTCTTTTTTTAATTCAATTATTTTTTTAATACACTAAAATAAATTATATAAATATTATTCTATATTTTAAAAGTTTGGTTCTAATATTAAATTATGAATAAAAATTTATTTTAAATAAAAATATGAGAATAGTAAGTTGTAAAAGTATTTTAAATTAAATGTTAATAAAATAAAAAATTAATAAAAAAATAAAGGCAACACTTATATTAAAAAAAATATATTTAAAATATAAAACAAGAAATCAAAGAGATACAAAAAAAAAAACTAATGAAAGAAATAGAACAAAAGTGTAGAACAATCACGTCAAAATAAAAGAAATAGAACAAAAACCATTGAAAATAATAACAAATAAAAGGGTATAGTGAAGATTTTGTCTCCGTCCTTTTCGTGTGCAAGGTTAAAAGTGGCCAAAACTTTCCAACACAATTTTGACTGAACGGAAAAGCTACAAATAGTTGCTTGGAGCGAAACCATGGTTTGAGGAGAAATCATGATGAGAAAATGACAAACAGAAAATCATCCAAACATCTACTGCATAACGTTCAAGGCAATTTTTGCCTTCTAACGTGATTTTGAGGGGATCAAACGCTACCCCAAACACACACGAAGCTCGACTGATCTCTAAACTAACTTTTGGAGGCAATCCTCTAACTAAAATTTAGCCCATCATTCATAATTTTAAACATTTTATTTTCTCCTTAAGTAATATAATAGTATTAGAATAATTTATCTTTATTCATTTTTAATAAGAAAAATATTAGATTTTCTTTTATCACCCAAAAAACTCAATATTTTAATTTTTTTTGGCTCGTTAGTCATTACCTCCTGCCTCCAAAAAAAAAAAGGAGGGGGAGGGGAATGGTAGAAGAAGAAGGAGGAAGGAGAAATAACTATAACAGCTAGCAGTATCATGAATTTTTATTTTTTATTTTTTTACAAGAAAACAGATCACCCAGTTTGTCTACCTTCCGTACGTAATGTTACACATTACAACGCATTTATTTCGGAGTTATTTTTTGATTAAGTTCTCGTTCAGCATTGTACTCATTTTGCAATTAGCTAAACCAATAAATTGTATCTAAAAGCAGAAATAAACATACAAAATTCACAATTAGCTCTGCTTAATCAATGCAAGCAGAATATTTTGGTGGGTTCAGGTTGAGATTTATGTTTCCCAGTGCCAAGAGTGGGACAACCACTACTGTCAGAAAGGCGGACAAAAGGCATCAAAATATCAGGTACCTGAAATAGCTCTTACCAAATAGAGAGAGAATCCTTGTACCTAAAATGAAAAATGAAAAAAAGAAGAAGGAAAAGACAGATAGATAGAGAGAGGATCCGAAAGCTTTGGCAACCCCAAATTGTTAAAGGAGCAGTCACCGATTTCCCAATTTGGAAACCTTAACATAACAGAAAATGGAAGCCTCCCTGTTTTAGAAAACATTATACATGCCACTATCCACATGAATAGTGACACGTGTTCACATTCTAACATCGTATTTCTGACAGCGAGCACTCTGCGACTTTTGGACGCCCATGCCGTTGTCCAAAGGAGCGGTGCCAGGTATGTCACTTTAGCTTCCCCTATCGTGTAGTGCTCAAATTAAAGTAATAAATTGATACCTTAGTTGTTGAAAACATATCACATTTACAATTTATTTTTCAATTTAAATTAGTGCAGCTCAATTTTGAAATTATTTAAACTTGCTGAATTTTTTAAAATTTTCAATACAACTTTACATGAATTGTTTGAATGACATAAATACTAATTCACATAATTTTAAGAGAAAAATTGTAATAAACTATACTTTTAATAAAAATATAATAATTTTTTCAGTGACCGTTGGCTCATTTTATATTAGAATTAAAATTTTAACGAAAGTATAATTTTTATTAATAATTTATAAATAAAAAGTATTGAATTTATTATTAATTACACTTTTATATTCTGTATTCAAATTTAATAACATCTCGAAATAGAATAAAATCTTCGCTTGAAAAATATTTTATGAGTTTTGTTAAGAGCACCTGTTAGATACCTAAAAGTAAAAAGCATTACATAAAAGAAAATGTTAGCCTTCACCCTTATCAATAATGTACGAAAATTGTTAGATTTTAAACCAAAAAAACTCACGTACGGAAAAAATGTATGTTCAAAGTTAAAATATTCATCTGCCTACGGATGTTTATCAGATGTAATGTTGTTAGCAATCTATTACTTTATGGGATGTTTCTAACATGGAGAGTTTTTAACAATGATCAAGTTGGTCTTTGAAATCTAATGGTTAATCAAAAGGGTGTGTTCATATATCTTTTTTTATATGGTGTATTGTAATTTTTTTGGTTTAGTCAAATTAAAATATTAAAAGGTAAAATATATTTTGGAAATTATCAAAACTTTTTCTATGAGATCCTGAAATTAATTGTAAGTCTTTAAGTATTATACAGATAAATTTTGATATTTTTTAGTATTACTGAAATAAAAATTTGGTCATTTCTGAAATGCAAAGAATATTATGCACATAAAATCTTATTATTTTCTATAAAATCCTAAAATTAATTGAAAATTTTTAGATATCACACAGATAAAATTTGATATTTTTAAGTATTATAAAAATAAAAATTTAATCACTTTTAAACTTAATTAATTTTTATTTGTATAATCCAAAAAATACTATAATATATCATATTAAAAAAAGATATATCAATACATCTCTTTTATCTACCATTAAAACACAAAGACCAACCTGATCGAAAACTCGTCACGGAACATAAATCAACCTTTACTTTATGTGGATCTACCAGTTCCGTTACGTAACAGCTATCTATGGACTATTAGTGAAAGAGCATTGCTATTTAGTACGAATAGCATTGTGACGAATCTGCACGAAAAAATTTAGCACCAATCAAATGCTTCATTTGACGAAAATCATGGAGGAAAAAGGGAGATTGGGAAGAAAACTATCATATATTAATATTGTTCGTGTTAAGTGTACGAAAACAGTTTCGTACTAAATAGTATTTTCTTAGCGAAATACTAAAACAAAATGTTAATCTTTTACACGTGATTTGACCTTAATTATAGAGCCACCTGCCAACTTTCAATAGAATTAGTAATTTAGTATGGGTCTCTCCGCACGTTAATCCTTGTCCCACATGAAATGCAGTATTTATATGTAGTTTTTAATAGTTATATTATTTGTACTCAATTTTGAGATTAATTTTGAGGGGTACATTAAAGTGTCTTTTAAAAACTGATTGAGAGTGGGTCTCATATTTTTCCAACCAATAATTAAAAGATAAATTTAAAAATAAAAAATAAGTTAGAAAATAAATCAATTATTTTTATATCATTAAAAATACTTAACTTTATTCATATTAATTATTTTAAAAGTTATATTTAATTAGCACAAAAAAAAAGTTACTTTTAATTAGAATAATATATGATATTGGTTAATGAATGTTGTGAAAAACTCTATGCTAATATTAAACTCAATTATTTATGGCATTAACAACTAATACAGAAATTTATGTTAAGATTTATTTTTTTTAGCTAAATCATCATCATTCAAATTTTACTAGACTCCAACTAAATTAGTTCAAATTAGATTGGTTTATTATGGAAATAAAGCTCTAACAATATTAGTTTTTTTATCTATAAAATTTAAACTTAAAACTTTATTTAAGGAAAATAAATATCAAATTATTTAAATCAATTAAATAATTTTAAGGGACTAATTTGATGGTACCTTAGTTGAAAAGCTGAATTAATTGCACTTTACATTATTAATAAATTGAACTGATGATCAAATTCTTTTGAGAAGCAAAGTATTGTGTACCTTTGGTCAAAGATAAAGATTTATTCGATCTATTACAAAAAGGCATTATATTTATTTTCCAAATGTTATCAGTCCTAAAAAATTTGTAAAAATAATTATTAGAAGTGAAAAAATGTCATTGTTTAATTTTCTTAATTTTTTTAGGTTTTAAATCACTATTATTTAAAGTTTATGAGACTCCAATTAATTTGACTCAAACAAGGTTGGTCTACTATAGAGATAAAATTCTTTCATTGCTAATTTTGATCCACAAGACTCAAATATAAAACTTAATTTAAGATAAACAAATACCAAATCACACATTTTTATTGAAAATAAAACAACGAGTGATTAAGTAATAGAAAACAAATATTTTTATTATTACCTAAAAGTGGTTAGTCGTGGAAATAGGTGGCATAAGTAATTATTAAGACCAAGATATATTTTAGAGTAAACATGCATTTTGTTTTTTGAAAGATTTGTACAACATCAATTTAATTAACACTTTGAGATATTTTTGACCTCGCATAGGTTTATAAAAGCTAACATGCAAGATCATATTTATCCCTAAAATTTTTTTACACTAAATAGATTCTTAAAAGTTAAAATATAAAATTAAATAGTCCGTAAAAATTAAAATATAATATTACTTTAATCCTTTTAAAAGAAATTTTCAATGACTTATTTGATGTTATATACATATTTTAAGGATCAAAATAATATCATATTTTAATAAATAAAAAATTCTCCTTTATTTTTACCCTATATCAAATTAAACTTACCTTAATTAATTCAGAATTCAAATTCAAAATGATATAATATAATTACTTAACAATATCAAATACTTTATACTAACAATATATTAAAAGTAATATCTTTTTAAAAATAAAGATAATGATACATATTTATATTTAACCTGAGTCAACATTTCTAGGGCAAACTAGGTAGTCCCCAACTTCTCGAGAGAAGTGCCATTTATGTAAAAAGAACAAAGTGAAATAATGAAGGAATTATCTCACATAAAATTTTGTATGATTTATTTACATTCAAATTTTTACCAGCAACTAAGAAGATGAATCCTATATACCAAAAAACAAAAAAAAGATAAGGGCTAATTTAAATTTATATTACTAAATCATGTACGACTTTCACATAATAGGATCAATTTCCTAATTATATACTATATATATTTATATACTTCTATATGCGAGATCCGCAGGGTGCATTCGTCACTTCCACGCGTCAACATCAGATACGGTAACGGCTCATGTTCCAAGAATCGAATAAAACGGCCCAATAGGATCGCATGAGTCAGAACCTGATTGGGCCACGTACCCCCAATCTCATTCGAGGAAAAAGCCAAAACCACAGGTGGTTTCTCCAAGCGCTCATTAGCGGTTTCACTCCACAGCAAAAGCGGTTTCCCACACTTTCCTTATATAGCTAGCGCTTCCTTCCAGCTGAGGGCACTTTCAGTACAGTTTGCAGAGCCTTCATTTGTCTCTTACACCCAAAGCGTCCACAGTAAAACCTCTCTCTCTCTCTCTCTCTCACACACACACACACACACACCTTTTCCTTTTTCTTTTTCTCTTTTTCTTTTTTAGATTCTTGTTGTTTTTCTGGGAAAATCAATCAGAGTTTTCTCCTCCATTTTTCCGCCGTTTTCTTTTTGCATCCAAACACAGTACTCTGGAAAGAAATGGACGCTTTTCTCTCTTCGCTCTTCACTGAACAGTTTTCTTTACTTTGTTTTACTCTCTATTTTCGCGCTTTTCTTCCGAAATTGAAACTTCGCTAGTTGATCTGTTCACAGAAGTAGCGATTGTGTGGTTTGGGAGGATCGAGCTAGGGTTTTGACTTGCATATATGGGGAGAGGGAAGATCGTGATAAGGAGGATCGATAACTCGACGAGCAGGCAGGTGACGTTCTCGAAGCGAAGGAGCGGTTTGCTGAAGAAGGCGAGGGAGCTTTCGATCCTGTGCGATGCTGAGGTAGGAGTTGTGATCTTCTCCAGCACTGGCAAACTCTACGATTACGCCAGCACCAGGTGCTCGCTAAGCTCTCAGATCTTCTTTTTTTTAATTTCCATTTTTTTGTTTCTATGCTTTTTCGAAATATATGTGCTTATGTGCATTGTGTTGTTTGCTATGTGTTTGTTGCTGAATGTTGAATGTTGATATTGGCGTTATTGCGTAACTAATCTGTAACTGAACTCGAGCGTAGTGGTTTTCTGTTTGGTTCGGTAATTCCGCGTGACTTTAGGACAGTTAGTGCTAGCCATAGAAAACTTTGATCTGTTATTGGGCGTGAGAACTTTGTTCTTATGTGATTCGTAGTCAGCACTTGGTTTTGTGAGAGTTATATATTTACCTTAAGGACG
This sequence comes from Pterocarpus macrocarpus, assembly GCA_031439585.1. Taxonomy (NCBI): domain Eukaryota; kingdom Viridiplantae; phylum Streptophyta; class Magnoliopsida; order Fabales; family Fabaceae; genus Pterocarpus; species Pterocarpus macrocarpus. The sequence continues at coordinate 13,221,008 of CM062519.1, forward strand.
CAGAAGGCGTTAGTTTGAGAAATTGAAATGCTAGCTTGAGTCACTTGGAAGAAGGAGATTGAAGTTTGTGAAATCTTGCTTGGCTAAGTGTAAAAAGGTTGCCGCTGTTTAATCCGTGGCATATGTGCAGTTCAGAAGGAAATGTTCATGATAGTCATATGCACATTGTGCATGAAGCGCTTAAGATACCACACATTGTGGCACATTGGCACCTATCTATGTTTATTAGATGATCAAAGATGTTTGCTAATTGGCGTCACAGCATTATGTAGGACTTGCTGATCTTATCTGGTGTGCTGGAAGATCACTATCATTAAGTGTTGGAGCTATAGATTTGAGGTCTCAAGTATTGTCCATTCTTATGGATTAAGTATTAAATGCTAATTAATCAGGTTTGTTTTGAGGTGATCTTTTAGACTGGTTTTGGTGGGGAAATGGCTATCATATAATCCATTTGGTAAATCAGAAATATGCATGGTAACGGTAGCTAACACGTCCGAATTAGTGGATTCATGTCCTCTGATAGGTTGATTCAAAAAGCATAGTTAACAAAGGAATATAGGACTTAACAGCCAAACCCTGGGCCTTAGGGTAAAACAATTACATTGCTGCAATATCGACTATGACCTGATCAATTAATTTGCCATTCCGCATGAATGAGTTTCACCCACAAGAGTAAGTTGAAAATTGGTTAAAAAAGTGTACTAATATAAGTAAAAATACTGCACAAAGAGTAAGGTAATTCCAAAAGCATAATGAAATTTGAATATCATTATCTTCTTACAACCCCTTTTCACATCAAAATCGTACATAATTGATTCCAATAATCATACACTAAATTTTGCCAGTCTCATCCAGATTTGGATTAGCCAACCAGCCAACCTGCTCAATATTATAGGAACAAGTTAAATACCCACCTCATTATTACAAGACAGACTAAGTGTAGATTTAAAGTTAATCTGATCTGTCTCTATTTATACTTTTCATCTAAATAAATATTACACTTTGTTTAATTATTAATAAAATCAATAATACATATTGGTATATTATGTTGGATATATACTACAGTATTTGAAAAAAAAAAGGATTGCTGGATATTAATTTAAAGAGTAAAACCCTACTTTTGTATTCAAAAGATGTACACCACCACATTAGTCCTTTAAAAATTATTGTTATCTCATAAGTCCCTCAAATGTTTATAATGTCACCATATTCATCATTTTGGAGGTCTAAATCGGTGATATAGAAGAACTTATGTGATGACAATAATTTTTCAAGGACTAATGTAATACTACATATATCTTCTGATAACTAAAATAGAGATTTACTATAATTTAAAAAAGAAGACGAAGACAATATGATATAGATACATTGATTTGCATGTTTAGTCATATCTACTGGTATCTTTTGTAAATTATAACTAATTTTTAATGGTTTAAAACTTATGCTAAACATATATATATTTTTAATTTATATGAGACTATACGTTAATTTATTTAAAATTATGATTAACTGGTGTCAAAACTTATTTTAAACCATTTTATAAATATATGACAGCATGAGTATAGTGAAGATTCTGTGGTTGTTCTTTCTAGGTGAGTTCAAATTTTAATTTAGGGTGTTGGGCAAGAGTGGGATTAGAAATAACTTTCTAAAAAATATTATTTATACTGTTTTTTGAGATATCATAAGGAATCCTTTAAAGATTAGTTGAGAATGAATTTTAACTTTTCTCTTAATCAATATTTCAAGGAAATACCATTTTAAAAATATTCTAAAAAATGATACAAATAATATTATTCTATTCAAATTCACAATGATATGTGATAACGAGACTTGAAATTTATGTGAATGTCGCATTTGGGAGTGTGTCTATCATAAAAATGGTATCGACACAAGAATTTTTACTCATGCATTTATCAAATTTCGGGATCTGTCTGTGTGGATGGCATCCACTTAATTTACAAGGGGACTTAATCATTAGATATAGCAGCATTAAATTTATGTCCTCGTTGCTTTTGTTTGTTTGTTTTTTTTTTAATTTATTTTTTTCCTTTCAAGTACCAAAAAAGAAAAAACTCTAAGTTTACAAATATTTGAAATTTCTTTAAATTAAAAAAAAAAATTGGCTGTCACAAATGTGTTATGACTGCATATTTCAACTGCTTGAAATATAAGCTTTATAGTGTTTGCTTGGAGGGTTGAATTTTTACCGCCAACTTCACATTTTAATAAAGCATGCCTAATGCAAATTAAACTACAAGTTTGATATTGAATTACAAAATTTTATTGAGAGGAAGCACTAATATTAATAGGAAGCATAATCTCTAGATCAAGTGATCAACGAGCAGACAATATAAAGCTTATATTTAAGTATCACTTAAAAAATGCTGTCAATTTTTCAGGAGTGTAAAGCACAAGACTGCATAACATCACTCTCAAAGAAACAAAGGAACTAACATAACCCACATGACTATTCTGCCTAATAAATTCATCCATCGAGAGTTAAGATTGTGTAATAGAAATCTATTATCTATTATCTATAGTTAAATGGACTACCTCTAAGTACTACATAGCAACTTTTAATTATAATTAAAGAAAAATTATTTCTACTTAAAATTTTCACTTTCTTCCCTTCTTTCTAGAAATTTTCCTCTTTTCTCTATTATCTATAATTAAATGGACTACTTCTAAATATCACATGACAACTCTTAATTACAATTAAGGGTATGTTTAGTAGAGAGGTATAAAAAAAGGAGAAAATTTTAATAGATTGAATTTATGTGTAAAATTACACAAAAAATTTAACAATATGCTCAACTAAATAGGCCGGCCGTGTTGGTTACAAACGTGTTTCATTTATTTTTTATTTGATATTTAAATTAAAAATATTATCTTCACAACATCTTAAAAAAATAAACTAATAATGTATTTTTAAAAACTATAATAAAAGAATATCAATTAAAACTTTTTTTAAAAAAAAAAACAAAGCACGATCTTAGCCTTTTTTTTATATCTTTTAGCAATATTCTATACGTTATTGGATTATTCATTTGTCAAAATTAAAATTCATTTTAAACTCTTTTTTTGTCTAAATTACCTGTATCTAATATTTATTGAACTTTTATTAATTTGGTTTGAATTAGATCAGTCCATTACAGATATAACGCTTTCTCAACACTAAATTTTTTTATGCACAAGATTCAAACTCGAGATCTAATTTAAGGGGAAAATGCGCCAGACCAATTTAATGAACTAAGCATTGGTATTTCAAATTGTTTTCTTTGAAACATAATACTTACTAAAATAGTAATGACATATCCTCCTAACTTGTAAATAAGGAAAACATTGAATGTCTTTTTTTTATATTTTCAAGATAATAAATGCATTTCAAAATACTAGTATTCAATAATTTCCATGTTTAGTAATTAGGAGGATTGTTAGAAGGATATATCATTACTATTACTAAAAAGTAACCATATTAAAGATCATTTACTAATTGAGATGGGAACAATATATACCTTTGATATAGCATTATGATATGAGAGTATTAAGTTTCACTTGGATGAATTATTTTCTCCTTAGAAGAAAACTTTGTTTTCCTTGGTGAATCATTTTCTCCTTGCTCCCCTGGAACACTCCCCGCAACTTCAGGGCAGCTACCAAAACACATTTTTACTGTGCAAAGGAAGAAATGGATATGGATGGCAATGGGGTGTAATGGTGGATTTTGGCTCAGCGTATCCCCAACCCACACCCAACTAAATAAATCTCAACTCGTTCCTATTCTACCAATGGATTTTAAAAATAAGACTTGCACCCTGCCCATAGATAAAAAATTGAAACCTACACTCTATCCACTCCTACTTGCACTAAGCTTTCTACCCGATCTTATGGGAGGGGTTTAAAACCTAACTCGAGTGGGTAAAGGTAAGGTGGATACCCACAAGTCAGGTATCAGTTACCATCCTTAAAAATGGAGCCTACCCGACAACCACAAACACTTTCATTCTCCCAAGAAGTAAAGTTTCCAAAACCACCCTTGTACTTAACAATGAAAATAAAGAACTATCTTTATGCAATTTCGCACACACCCATTTGTCATTTTGCAAAAACTAAAGATGGAAATTGAAACTATAATAAGAACAAAAACCCCACATGAAAATGCAACTAACTATCCATGTATAGCCAAAAAGTTTGAGTTTTTGAAGGTACTAAGCTAAAGAACAGCAGTAAGTAGGTCAAGAAACTTACTCATGTGATGCTTTTTTCAGCTAGTTTTCTCATGCAGAGGTGAGAGTTAAAGGTTTGAGGGAAAAGGCAAAGGTTGTAGTGCTAGAAAGAGAAAGAAGCAAGAGTTGGGGTAGTAAAAGGGTTGCAATGTGAGAAAGAAAAAAGAGAGTTAGGATTCATGTGAAACGGCGGCATTTTTGCCTATGTGATGAAAATATAAGGGAATAATAGGTCATTTATATGTGTGGTCAGTTCAGTTTAATTTAATTCAATTTTGAATTTGAATTTGAACTAAAAATCAAACTGATCAGGTTAAAAAAAAAACTGATTTTGAATTCAATTTTTTCGATTTTTTGGATAGATTCCATCCGATTTTGAACACCTCCATCACCCACAAATTTCTTGATTTTTTTTTTTTTTTGGTGTGGTTAATTGATATAGCAAATAGTCAATAGGTCAAAGTAAGAAAAATCTTACTGTAAAAGCATATAAATTTTTTCCCTTAAAGGCCGCCAGAGGATTTTTGTCTACTATACACCAGATAATGGCGAATTCACATCCCAGAGAACATAAAAGACACAATTGTTTTATTCTTTTTTCTTTCAAGACAACTTGTGTTGCCGTTATAGGGTTGTTTAATATTGAGAATTGATGTTGGCACGATTCTTTTGTAATTACTAAGAATCAATTTATTTGTTGACAAAAAAATTCAATTTATTTAATTTGGGTTACCTTTTTTTTTAAGTCAATAATGTAAAATAAAATTAAAAATAAAAGGTTAAATAAATAACAAGTTAAATAATTTGTTCTGACCGTTTTTTTCTAGTTAGAAGATTGCCATTAAAAAGGCAATATTTTGTGTTTATTGTTTATGAAACAATAAACTCAACATTTTGGATCCATTTTTCTTTTCTTGATTTCAAAACATCTACATTATATTTCTTACATTCTAAATCCACAAAACACTCTCTCGAACAAGTTTTATTATATGCGAAAAGGGTGGTTCAAGTAGCAAGGTTGAGTTAAATGAAGAACTTCTACAATTTAGAATGAATTTTGGTCTCGAACTTGATTGACCTAATGGATCGAGAGAACCAAAACCTTTTAAAAAGCAAATTCAAAATTGATATTTGAAAGCCGATGATGCATTGGCTTAGTGGCAATGTGCACAACCTTGTTGGAAAAGGAGATGAGTCGATCTCCAATGTCCCGCACCTATAATCCTTCCCCAAAAGCCCCTTACTCCGGACACGAAATATATATTTAAATAAATAAACCAATAGCAAATCGTGAGAATCGTTCAAAACTAAATAGTAAAACCCACCTATGTCTTTAAATAGAAGTCACCTGAAAATTTTTAACACTAAAAGCATTTTTTAATTCTCTATTCGTAACCAAAACTCTAATTCCTCTACCTTAGTTGTCTAATGTTAGACAAATAAGAGTATCTTAGACCTAAGTTTTCCCATTGACATTATCCTGAGACTAAGCCAAGGTAGCTTTTAGATAAAATGCTTCTTTAAGTGATGATTTTAGCATTTGAATTCTTAATATCATAGAAAGTTTGATGGAGATCATTATCTTCTACTAGTGCGTTTAGATTTCCATTTGAAACACCTAAAATAGGGTTTGGTTAATAGATATAAGAGACTAACTTTCGCCCAAATCATAATTTGGAGCTATCCAAATGAAAAACCAAACATGCTATATAAGTACTACGGTAAATAATCACTTTTGAGTTATGTGTTATAACAAGGATTTTCCTCTCATATATAATAAGGAGCTATCCTTCTTCCCTATTACTCAAGGTAGGACTATCATAGAATGACAATTAGGTTTGAGACTTGTATATTAAAAATAGTGACTAGTTATTTGACAAGTTACAACCGTTGAATCAACACGTGCTGCAGAATCAGAATCATCTAATTTGCTTTTTCTTCATCCACTTTAAATTGTTGCATTAGTTCATAAGTTTAACTGTTAGCATAAAAAATAACAAAAAAAAAGAGCCAGAAAAGAGTAAATGATAGGAGAATTGAAATGCACCACCAACATGCTATGGCTAGGATTGCAACAACTTATTTGGGCGGTGGAGGTAGTATGGGGGCCATTCAAAGCGCAATCATCGGAAAGCTTCCTCGTCATCTTCCTTGTGAAGCTTCAATAGGTAGCAATCACAATCAGACATGTCAAGGTTTGGGGTTCAAAATGCATGACATTTAGGGGTTGAAAATAAGGGTAATTAGGTTACTTTTTTAAATAGTATAATAATAAAATGAATGAAAAGCATATAACTATATATAATAAACAAGTAATAAGTAAAACATTTTAATAAATTCAAATATTAAGGGACCCGTGAAACAAGGAGTGTAATTCACTAATTCTTGTCCTCGTCCATGAATTTGTGTTAGGGAGATCATTGCCCCTATCCCCATCTCTCAAGAAAAAATCCCGAAAGCCAAGGTCCCAAATAGAGCAATCCTCACAAAGATCCCCGAATATAGAGATAAATTGCTATCCTTAGTTATATAACAAAGACCAAAATTATTGAAAAGGAAAAAATGTTTTATCCCTTGAACTATAATATATAAACACTTTGGCTAAGTCTAATTCAGTCCCTAAGCTTCTCTAAACGTGTACCTTTATGTTAGTTTTATAGTCTATTGTTAATGGAAGTTTACACGTGCTAAGACATGACTATTTACAAGACAAAATTACCACAACTATTCCAAAACATTTTTCCTCCAATTCCAACCCTAATCATAACCAATAATTCATCATCATTCACACTATCCAACCACACCAAAACTCAACAATCTTGTCCTCTTTTCTTAACACACAACACAAACATTACAAAATGCAGCACCGAGCTTACACCTTTGTACACGCCACACATCACAATTTCAAGCCATATCATGAAGACTCAACCAATCACAATTCACGAAGCTCGGTAATAACTATCAAAAACCTCTCTCAACAGAACCCACACCGAAGGCATTGAACCCTAATCAAGTAGAACACCAAGACAAGAACCACCCAAAACACAACTCTTTCAAAATCAAACTCATAAAAAATGAAAACTAACAAACTCGATAAATCAGAATGAAAAATCACAACTGCAAATTTGCAATAAAATAACCTATAACCATTTCACCCCAAGCTAACCCAAACCAAACTTAAAACTCAAGCCCGTCGACCACCTATGAACCTAAACAAAATTCTCAAACCATCCAATACTCAATGCAGAGCTCCCAATTCCAGGTAACCTTACCTAGCAAATCAACCCAAACGAGCTCCTGCCACAATATCTCTCTTATTCTAAAGAATAACAAGTGCTATATTTTTTTACTTTTATGTGAATTTGACTTGCAAACCAGCCCTAGTACCTGCAAATTTGATATGAATTAACAAGTGTCGCAACTTTAAGAAATCGTAATTGAATAAAATATAATGATAAACAGTTAAATGGGAAATATACCATTATTTATTTCAATTATTTAATCAGTTTTAGGAGAGACAAAAAACTTACATTTAGGGTTAAGAAAATATTTAAATTTAGTGAAAATAATTTTGTTTTGAAAATAGTATGTCAAGCACATGTAAATTTCCATTAATAGACGAAAAAACTTAATGTACAGAATAAAATACACTTAAAAAAAAATTAAGAATCAGGTTGTCCCTTTACTTGGTTCATGAATAAATCATAGTTTATAAGGGCAAAGTACATTTTTTCCTTTTTAAAATGCCATTCAAACAGATCTTTTATCTTTAGAGTTCCCCTTGTTCTTCTTTCTCCTGTTTATCAAACTATCCTTCCCATATGATCAACTCCTTACTAAAGCGACTACTAATATATTCTCACATTACCCTATGAAAATAAAAAATTACATTTATTGATCTTCAATAAAAAAATCATGTAATCTTCAATTAAAAAAAGAAATTACCATAAGTTTCACACTATCACATTTATTGATCTTATCCGTTGTTTCTTCAGCCCCTCATCCAATCCCACACTTATCCTGTGAAAATGTAATCATCTAATCATATCTTAACAGAAGACAGAACCGAACCGAACTGATCAGATTTTATAGATAGGAAGCCAATCTAAACTAATCAATTTTGTTCTGTTTTTTATTTTTCAGTTTGCAAAAGTTTCGATCATAAACACTCATAATGCGTCCTAAAAACGCTTGACATTCATATTTAGGATTACCTACAAAGCCCTGAGAAGTACTACCATCATATCAATACATCAAAGGTCGAAAATGAATCATAGCACCTCGAACAACTTAGTTACAAATGTCTAGCTAATTATCATGGATAAATACAAGTCATCGACAATTATTTTGTCAAGCTAACAACATTGAGGGCTTTTATGTACCGAACCCTGAAAAAATGAATACTTGGAACATTCATGAAATGATAGGCACATCTTCCAAGTTTGAAAGACTACTAAAATTTTGTTTACTAATTACTCGAATTCTGAAAAGTTCCTATTTAGCAATTTGGCACAGAAATAATTCAAATCATAATTGACTAAGGCAAAGGTTCATTCTTGTCTCCATTTTTCAACTTTACTTTTTAGTTCATTTAAGATTTAAAATTTAGAAAAATGGTTATATTTGTATTTAACATCACCTTCGTAACTCGGCTACTTCACCAAAAGATGATCAGGAATAGATATACAGTACAAGTCAGCCTGCAGTCGACACATTTTAATTCTCTTGTGCAATATAATAGCACCTTGCTTCCACTACTATTTGTTCAGAATATACGACAAAAGTAAAGACAATTAAATCATAGGTTACTTTTGTAAATATGACTTCATAGACTCCTGATTTATTTTGTAATTTAATCATCTCCTCCACACTTGTTTCCTGTCTTTATGAGTAGACACATTTTCAATTCCACCTCTATAGGATAATGTTCATATTGTAGAATCTGCTGTAAAACTTTCTTTCATCAAGTCCAGGTCCTACCAAGGATACAGACGATCTACAAGGATTTTCATAGAAAATAGATCCGAACTATGCTACAGGATTTTATTTTATTTCATTTATTTATAATTAAATGCTGTTTTTTAGTGATTTAACACTTTCCAACACATTTCCGTACAATCAGTAATGCTAGCAGGCTCCAATAACAACCAATAATCAGATGACTAACAAACTGTATTTGAAAGCTAATTCTATCCAGTGTTTCCAGCACTTATAACACAACAGATGCAGAAATCAGCTTTTCCATGCAGGCATTATAAAATGCACATGACTCCTATTCCCTTAAGATATCTTACCCTGAAATATGAAACCTGTGCCACGCCAATGCACCTCACTTGATCCTTGTGTCCAGGGGTGTTGCGGTTGTGGGTGGGGGGGTTTGATCCCCCATTTGCCCATCACCTCCCCTCTTCCCCAGATAGCTCCACTAGGAGTATGTACCCAAAAAGTAAAAGAAAGAATCCTGTGCTACAGGATAAACAGAGGTGTTCTATTACAGACATAGCTGTAAGCTTTATGCTTTAAAGCTTGCATCTTACGACCAACATGTTAGAATCTTTCATATTTTAATCAGAAAATCAGGTAACTGATTTCATAAAAATGAAAAATAAAGCAGAATGATTCCTGCACTCAGATATATATGACAAGGACTACTTTATTCTGAGCTGGTCCTGCTGAATAACATAACCAATCTTTTGCCAATTTGTGCTTCGTAAATCCCGAAGGACATATTGCAAACACCAGTGATAGTTAAAATCTTTTCAGGAATCAAAATTATTTATACATATTGTTTGCATAAATAACATTCCACGGTGTTGGAAGTGACGAACTGCATCATCAATTAGTATCACAAGATAATTACTTTAACACATCTATGCCCAGACCTGGTCTTCCTAATTTATATGCTGTGCCCCAGTTTGTTGCCTGATAAAAGTTCTAGATTATTACGAGTCTTCCAACATGCATCAATCTGCATAGTTTGTTCTTAATTTCTTTTATTGAATATCAGCAGTCACCAAAACACGTGACTGATACAATTTGAATTTTGGATGACTGTGTCAGCGTGAAATCAGTAATTGATCGATACAACAAAACAAAAGAGGAGCATAACCCACTTGGGAGTTCAACCTCTGAAATTAAGGTATTTATATATTATCAAGTTTGCTAAAGATATGATCTTACAAATATGCTTGAGGTACTATGATCATATAAATATATAAAACATTAACATCTTATTTAGAATAAAGAAGTACCCCAAAAATATGATTTGTAACACTCAAAGGAAATTTAGAGATGCAACGCTTTTTAGGAGAAAACATAGTAGTCAATCGCGGATAACAGCGTGCAACGACCGGCCCTGAAAACGCTATAGTGGGATAGCGGATAGCAGAATGGCCGCTATTTTAATAAACATAGATGACTAGTATGTATTTTACACAAGATACATACAAACATTCACAAATAAAAAAGTATCTACAATTAAACTCATATTCATCATCAATAGACAAAAGGCATAATTCATACTCAAAACATGTAATCACCATCAATCTAATGCTTAAATAACAAATTGGTAAAACACTTGAAGCTCTTTGTGATTGAGATGATGATCTTGTCATGGTTAAAATTTTAAATTAAACAAATTTTATAACTATATAAGCTATGATAGTTCAAAATAGTGAATAAAAAACACCAAACAAATCGAAGAGACATTGAAAAGATGAGTGGCAGCAGGTAGCTGGTAAAAAAAAAACGAGTAAAAATCAGAAAAAGAAAGGCCAAAAAAAAAAAGAAAAGGGGATAAAAATAAAGATGACTGAGGAGAAATGAAGAAAAGAATCAGAGAAAGAGAGGGAGGAGTATGGCCGCGGAGTTTGAGTCGCCAACACTGGTTGCCGCCGCCAAACACTACTCGCCGAAAGTTGGTGTAGAGAGAGCAAGAAGAAAGGTTGGGTCAAAGAGTTTGAACGGGAGAAAGGAAGAACGGGAGAATATTGAGGGCAACATTGGATTTTCAACTGCTGCAACAAAAAGCGGCCATGAAACTGCGATTTCATCCGCGAACTACTGCAATTCGCTGCTGCGATAGCCGCAACTACAAAGCGCAATGCAACCCCCATCCTTGTCACGGCCACCCTCCGCAACGCAATGCGGCGGCACGATAGCACGCAATTGACTACTATGGTAAAAAATTATCATTGGTGCATAGCATCATGATGGGAATCTTACAAAACATATAACACCATGTACATGACATTACAACTACCATATTGAAGCATGGCAGCCATTTCAAAAATAAATAAATAAAACAACGAAAAAAGAGTTGAGTGATAGAAGCAAGAAATGAGAAATAATTAAAGAAGGAGTGCAGTGCAAAGAATGGAGGATAGTTTCTGAGATTTCAGTACAAAAATAGAAAAATGAGAAACCGGTGTATTTGATGCTAATGGAGCAGGTCTGGTTACCTTAATGGTGATCTCAGCATAGTCTTTGAAGGTTTCAGACCCCATGATTTGCAAAGGAGATCCCAATCCTAAGAAACCAAAGCAAAAGAACACCATATGTTGAAATCACTTCTGACTTTTTTTTTGTAGTTGTTCTCTTTTTGGGTTTATGTTGACATGTATGTTACCAATGAACAATTTGAACCAAAGCTAACCCATTGGCTATAAGAAAGAAGATGGGGAAGCAAGAGTGACTCTTATTACCCCAATATTTTCAGTATGGTGCACACTACATGTCAAAGACACCACAGCTATGGCAGTGCCATGTTGAATTGCCACACCATAGCTAGTTCTATGACAGATACCCAACCATGGCAGTACTATGACAATATAGATCATCACAAACTCTCAAACATAGAATGCAACAAATTATCCCAATCAATTGAATACCTAGAAATTGAGCAGTTTATACCTAAACCATAGGATAAGACAAATGGCAGAAACTTAACAGGGCCTTTCAGAACATGGTTGGCATGGTCATGTGCCTAAAATGAGAATAATGAAGGCACAGGCCATTCTGCCGCCCAAGAGGCCTATTGTCTGCCAAAAACATAACAAAACAAGGTATCATTTAACTCTGGAAGAAATAGATTCAAAAGACTAAGAATAGTAACGACTTCCCCAGTCATTTCAGATAAAATCCCACAACTGAAGGCACATTTAAGGAGAACTTGTATCAAGAAAATACCAGCATTCCTCTTGATTTTGTCTTTCTTTCTACATCACTCATTCCTTCATGAACTGAATAAGTGTTAGCTTTTCTTAAGAAAAATTATCAGTTTTTTTCTTAAGGAGAGGCCTGTTTAATACTAGTTCGCAAAGATTGTGCTTAGTTCATCCACTCTCTGAGGTTAGGCTTGAAATCCTATTGATAGATGCTGGCAGAGCACTAAACCAGTAATCAGAGGAGTAGTTCCTACTGTAGGAGCAAGCAGTAATTCAATTATCATGAGCAAATGCATGATTAAGGAAACATATTTGCATTAGCAGAAGGTGGAAATGGTATGCATAACGAAAGTCATCTGAAATACCGAAGTTAGCAATAGATGATGCACAAGTTCCAAAATAATTCCATTAAAAGATTAGTTCGTTTATCTTGATATATAGGTGCAAGGAATGTCAGAGTATCAGTGATAAATTCAAAAGGTGACTTGTGGAAGCATGGTCAAGGAATCCGAGACTAACATCTCCTAGCTCCATATCCCATGGAGTAAAGCATTATGCTAATTCAGCATAGTCAAATCTATTGAGTAAGTTATTTTCCATACGGTAAACTTCTTCCCTAATATAAGTGTCCACTTTGAAAATTAATATCTCTCTGGAGCAAGAGCTAATCTGGGACTTTAAATGAAGGATGGATCTCTTGACAAGGTTCAGTCACCCACTTGCTGGTAAGAATCATCCCAGAGGTAGCTCAAAGTTCTTCCTGCAATGAACTAATTTGTTTCTTTCCGTTCTGTCTAGTAATGCATGTAGGTTTAATAACACCTAGAGGTAGGAAGGAGGTGTAGAGAATACCACATCAGTTGTAAAACTCTTTTATGACACAACACACATTCCAGGTTCTGCTATCATAGCAAAGTCTGAATATGGATGCTAGGAAGCACATAATTATGGATTTGATATATCTGACATTAACAAACCAAGCTTCACATTTTCATTTCTACACTATTGCTAGCGCCACATGACATTAAAAACCAATAACGATGCTTGTTTTCATTAACAATCAACTCTGTTTGATAAACATCAATTACTTACTAATATTGTTTCGGTTGAGAAAACAATTCATTTTTATTATTAGCAAAGAAAGGATACAAAGAGGAAGGAGGAATCTCTGCACACTTAAGTGCACTAGTCAACAAACCCAAGACCTGAAGAATATCTAAACATCACCAGCATTTGCTGACCTCAGACAAATCTTTGACCATACCATTCTTGTTAACTTTAAACCAATCAGCATGCTGAAAAGCCTAGCCAGGCCAACAAAACTCGCCCCACACTACATCTTGGATAATCAAGAGATTGAGCATCTCTCTCAACCAAATATCTCTCTGCACACTTAAGTGCACTATTCAACAAACAAAACCTCAGGAATCTCTAAAAGTCATCAGCAATGACTGACCTCAAACAAATCTTAGGCTATACCATTCTTGTTAGCTTTAATCCAATCAAGATGCGAAAAAGTCCAGCCAAGCCAACAAGCCTCCCTTCATACTAGATCTTGGATAATCAAGAGATTGTGCATCTCTGTGAACCAAATAACCTCCTTTACCTTGTAATTAACTGTCATGAGAGGCTCATCATTGTTAACAACTTAGGCTCAACGTTTCCTAACAAGCAAAATTATCACCTTTAAGAGTCGTATACAACCATCAAATCATCAAAACCATCACTTTCCAAATTCTCCAGATTCCACGTGACCTAATCATGAAGCTCAAGACTAATCCACATCCTAGGTAATCCATGGCCTCCAAGGATGGTCACAATGCTTGTTTTGCAAGGAAAGTGACTAACAACAGGTTAAACAAGTCAGCCAAAAATGAGTTCCAATTATGGTAAAGATTCTAATAAGAAAATAGAGGACTGGCAAGTTGGTTGGAAATTTTTCTTTTAAATTCATTAAGATCGAGGACAAGATAATTAAAAAGAATAGCGCAGGATAAAGGCTCCTCCTTAATGTGATCAGAAGACAAAAACGAAGAAAAAGAAAAACATCATAAAGTGAAGCTAACCAATCTATCAACAAATCAAAAAGTGAATTTTGGCTGCAAAAGTCATTAGACACGATTGCAAGCAGGAAAATGCAAGACAGTTAGACAGAAACAAGAAATTACAGCAAGGTGAAAATGGAGGACAACAAACAAAGATGTTCCATCTTTTAGGAACTCAGCAGCAGAATAGTTACATGATTAGGTCTCAGTCGAAGTTACCACTTTGATACTATGTTGAAATGATGAGGAAAAATATGGAAAAGGAGGAAAAGAAGATTCTTTTAATAATATGAGATTTGATAATATGAAAGATGTGTGGAGACAAACCCCCAACACCCATCTATACTACTAATCTAGGTCAAGTATTAGCTTAAAACAACTAGTACAAAGTACAAACCCAACCCAATAAGACTATGGACATAACAAGATGCATAACACATCAATAACCTTAAAAGAAATCATAGAGATTCGACAAAGTTTTACACTGGCTGTCAACCGCCTAATGTAACCCTCCTCTTTTATCTAGGCTTAGAACCGGCTATGTAAGGATTTTCAATAAAGCACAACATAGGCAAAGTTAACTAAAATATTTGCCAATAACCTTATCAATAACCTTAATATACTAACAAAAATATTTGCCAGT
Organism: Pterocarpus macrocarpus; assembly: GCA_031439585.1. NCBI lineage: Eukaryota > Viridiplantae > Streptophyta > Magnoliopsida > Fabales > Fabaceae > Pterocarpus > Pterocarpus macrocarpus. Next base: position 13,236,093 of record CM062519.1, read on the forward strand.
TTAACTAGATTTAAACACTTGTAGCAGACAAAGCATTCAATCATTCGCGAAAAATTTAGTACACATAAGCAAACAAAGAATCCTATCATCCATCATTTTCTTAGATGGATAAGAAGTGCACTATCCGCAAAGTGCACTATTTTTTTCTGACAAAAGAAGAATTTTATTTAGATGAAGACTAGAAGAATCAATGATATAGGTGGACGAGATTTTCTTTCAAAGAACAATAGCTAACAAAAAAGAAAAACATCAATAAAGTAAAGCTTTCCATTCTTTCAACATATCAATGAGAGAAATCGCTCTAAAAAGATCATAAACTTTACACCAAATGGAGACCAAACACCTAATCTCATCCCACAGGACTTGCTTGTTGGGAATTCTGTCATTAATATACAAGAATTACGCTTCCACCAAATACACTGAATAATGGTATAGACTACACATTGCCACATGGATTTGGCTTCCTTCCTTTTCCCAAAAAAACTAGTCAATAGGAACTGATCCAAAGTTCTAAGACAAACCAAACACTTCACCAACAATAACAAACAAAGAATTCCATAAAGAACAATTAACCATTCTAGGACCTTTACTATTGTTTTGTACTTTCCATGTAAGATAATTTATTTCTAATATTTGCCAATAACTATTCCTACATAAACTATAAATTCAAAGACTTAAGGCCCTATATAAGATACCAATTACATGGAAATTTATGATTATTTATGCATATTTGCTAATTTGCATCATTTAAATATAGTTCCGAAACAAGTCAACAGTTATCTTAAATACTTATATGATCTTGAAGCGGTATACTGTGGCAAAAGCATGTATATGTAGTGGTTCTTTGTCCTTTGATATCTAAGAGCATCATCTTTTGTTGTTACCATTTTCTAGTTTTGGCAAAGGGAGGCAGCAATGTTAAGGCAACAATTGCAAAACTTGCAAGAAAGTCATCGGTACCTTCTTTTCTATACAGCATATGTTTGCTTTAAAGATAAGTTCATAAATATCCGTGTAAAATCCAACCATAAGATACAAGCTTTAAATTAATTTTGTTGTCCAAAACCCTTTCAAGCAAAGTTGATCATTCACAAAATGGAGAATAAAATATGTGAACAAAAAGCTTTGGCTTCAGAGCAACTTTAGATGATTTATGAGATTACCAATGCATTTCTTTTTACATTAGATTTGTTTCAAGATAGGATTATATTTATGACTTCTCTTTGATGTTCTCATAGCTGTTTCAAGGCAAGGGAGTTACCATATCCAATACAAGAAAGATTATGCAATCTAGCTCCTAGGGGGTGAACAAAGGACCAGTTTTACTAGACTTGAACTCAGCCCAAATTTTTGGCCAAGCCATTTCTTTGAACTAAAACCCAACCCAGTTATAACTTGACCAATTATCAAGTTAGACCAAGTCAACTTGATGTCTACACAACATATACAGATTTGGATATTATGCATTTATAAATAAGAAACAAAATCCAGGAAATAATATACAAAATATATTTCAAAATAAGTTATATCATATCAGTATGAAAATAATATCACGTTATGTAAAATGCATAAATTGAAGCATAAAGGTCTTTTTTCATATTTAAGTTTTAAAGAATTGTTATTTTGGACCGGATCAAACCAATCTAGAGTATGACCTAAACCAGACCCAAAAATGTATAGGGATTTAATTTTTTAACTCAAACCCAGCCTAGTAAACTTCAGGTCAAGACCGGTTATCGGATTGGGTTGGGCCTTGAATACCCCTAATGGCTACATTCTTGGTTATTTTCTCATTCTTGATTGTATCTTGCTTTTTCTTCAGTCAAGGATATAGTTGCTCCCCTTAGCTGTTCTTTCCCTCTTCTCTTTATAGTAAAAATTCCATTTTCTGAAAAAAATTTCAACAAGTAGATTAAAGGATAACTCCAAATATATACAGTCACAAGCAGGCCTCTATATATGTATGTATGTATGTATGTATATATGTATGCATGCATGCATGTCGCTTTGCATCACTGCATTTGGATATACATGTCATGCTTTCAGACAAGAATATCTTGTGGGATAGAATTATGCATTTGGCCTCTGTTTGGTGCGAAGCACATAATCTTTTTAGAGAACTTTCCCTCTCAGATATGTTGCGAGATTGGACAGCTTATGCTCCATTGATAGTTTTTTCTCTAGCATTTTTTGTTGTATAGAGGATCTCTTGTCCTCTTATCTTCTTGTAATTTTCTTTCTTCATCTCAATATAATCCTTCTTTTATAAGATTATGCATTTGGCCTCTGTTTGGTGCAAAGCACATAATCTTTTTAGAGGACTTTCCCTGTCAGATATGTTGAGAGATTGGACAGCTATAATCCATTGACAGTTTTTTCTCTAGCTTTTTTTGTTGTATAGAGGATCTCTTGTCCTCTTATTTTACTGTAATTTTCTTTCTTCATCTCAATATAATTCTTCTTTTATAAGAAAAATTATTTAAAAAAAAGAAAAACACATGCCATGCTTTCAAAAGAATAGTATTTGGATCTAGAGTTCAATCTGTACCATTTCTATCTCCCAATCTCATGGCTAAGAGGGGGGGAAAAGGAGTATGAAGGTTCCTTCTACAAAGTTGTAAGCTTGTATGACGGTGTTAAAGCTTGATGACCAGGGGACACAAGTTTCATTATAAAGTTGTGTGTAGATACAAGAAAGTTCTGATTTGTAACTCTTCCACTTTTCAAGCCTAGTGAATTTTCATGTAAGAGGGAATATGTTAAAGGCTACTGTTGAAGCTTATTAGTCCGAAGGGTTTAGATAAAAAGTCTCAAGAAATAAGGTTTACCTTTATATAAGATCCTTCTTTCACTACCAATAAGCAATATGGTTCTAGAAGAAAGGTGTCAAATGCTATTCAGACATGTTTTCTCTCTCTAACTAAAAACCTGGAAAAGACAACCCAAGAGTTAGTAAAATTACCATTATGATACAGAAAAGGCTGAAAGAATATATCAATTGCTGTTAAATTACAAAATACAAGAAAAAAATGTACCTGCTGGATAGTCTGCCCATTGTCTATAAGCCTTGATGATGAACTCTCAATTGTCCAAGATGCAATACCAAACTTCTTTTGGGGTTATTTGGCATGAACTAACAGGCAAATGATGGGAGAAGAACTGTCAGGATTGACTGTCAAAGAATTACAGAGTTTGGAAAACCAACTGGAAATTAGCCTCCATGGTGTCCGTGCAAAAAAGGTTTGGATTTTCCATCCAAAAATGCAATGATCCATCTTTAAAGTTCAATATATGCCACTTAACATATAATTGACTTATGCAGGAACAACTTTTAATGGACGAAGTACGGGAAGTGAATCGAAAGGTCAGTCTAGAAACAAAAAAAATGACTCGTTTCAGTGTTTTTCAATCATTAAATGTTTTCTTTTATTTTGTGCAGGGAAACCTCATACATCAAGAAAATATGGAACTGTATAAGAAGGTAAACCTAATTCGTCAAGAAAACATGGAATTGAAGAAGAAGGTACTGGTTTGGATAGCAAGACAAACTAAATCTCCAAAAACTTAAAGATCCATTTCTTAAACAATCACAACCTTATAAGGAGTTTTTACTCTGAAATTTAAAAAGAGAGTTTCATTAACCCAGGTCTATGGAACAAGAGATGGGAATGGAACAGACAGAAATCCTGTTCTCACAGATTGTCTAGGCATAGGCGATGATTTGCAGGTTCCCGTGAATCTCCAGCTAAGTCAACCACAGCAACAGAACTATGAGGCCTCTTCAGGAGCTACAAAATTGGGGTATAATCTTATTTGGCTAGTCTATTATTAAATCATTTCAAAATAGCCAAAATCTTGATGAGATTTATTTTGATTGCTGCAGCAGATTGCAACTGCATTGATGCATCTACAAAATATGTATCTTTCTTGATAGCTATCAAGAAAATGAGCTCGGATTTGAATTTTATGTTTTTCTATAAGCAGTGTATCATATAGGCCACAAGACATTCAAATCAGAGGTTTTAATCTGCTATTATCAACTAAAGCAACTCTTGCATGTGTGAAAAACAAGAAGTGCAACATCTTATGTAAAGTCAACATTCAATAACGTAAGAAATTCTATATACTAAACATGTGTAATGCATTTTATTTTGTTTACTGCATTAAAAAATACTCTCTTTCTATTATCAAAAAGTAAAAAGAGAAACCTACTCTGCTCTTCAAATGGGAAAAAGCTGCCAGTGTTATTAGCAATACATGAGATTATTGCTAAAGAAATCTAAACACCAATGCTTGAATAAAATAAGTACGACAATTAATCTTAATAAAAAATCAACCTAAGAAATTATGAAAAATAATAAGCATCTTAATATAAAAGTACTTGACGAAATTAACTACTTTAAGTACATTTCGATTCAATATCACTGATGAATTACCAAAGCCAGCTTGTCAGCATGTCAACTAGACATGGATAAATACCCTTCTATTTTATACTGAAAACAATGCTGTAGTTAAGCTACGAGATATGAATATAAAATTTATGCAGAGAATTTGACAGAGGGTGTTTGGAAGGACAGATCCATATGTTTCAGACGACCAGGGAAATATGAAACAAGAAAACCCTGAGAGAGAGCATCGCTATAAGACGTTAATACAAACATTTGGCAGAAAAATATTTGCAACCATGAATAAAAATCACTACTTTAGCATGAAACTTCCATTTTAAAATTGACTTCTGCGGTCATGACTAGATCTACCACTTTCCATACAGTCTACAATCAAATAAATGACCAGTGGTGAAGTGGCCTATAAGTAAACAAGGTATCGTCCTAATTGAGTACTTATTATTAAACAAGCAAAACCCACAAATAAGAAAACCAGCAATATTAAGAAGTAAAAAAGACTAAATAGAATGTTCATAACCGCACTCTAAAAATGAGCCAATTTTGTGGCTGCTAAAACATCCTCACTATGAGATTCATACCGTGAGTTAATTGACACCACACCAGTTAAACAACATTAGCAAGAAGCTCAACTAACAAGAAAGCACTTATTGCTATCTCAATTTTCTGATGCTATAAAGTCATTTTAAACCTTTATTTTTTTTGGTTTTTTTTTTTTTTTTGGGGGAAGGGGGGGGGGGAGCTAACTCGGTACATGAATTATCAAAGCAACTAAATGTGCCCAGATGGAAGATACATGAATAGCTAATAATGTTTCAATTGGTCTCTCTACGATTATAGACAAGGAATCCCAACTTGATCCTTTTTTCTTTTTTTATTAACTTTCATAAAACTCCCAATATTTTGCTTGCTATAACTAAAGAGATCAAAATTATTGGAAAATGCTCACCACTTACACTCACTTCTACTTTAAAGGAATATTTTCAATTACAAGTTATGTATATTAGAGAGTGAGCCTTGGCACAATGGTTATGTTGTTGCCTAATTACCCTAACCCTCAAGGCCTCTACAAACCCCACAATGGTGGGAGCCTCCTGCTTTGTACCATCCTTTTTTAATTATTTTTATTTATTGTTTACAGCCACCTTTTTTAGTTAATAATAATAATAATAATAATAATCTTGCTTCATTGAGACCTACACAGAGAAATTGACTCCATTTAGATCCATATGATATCTTCATGCTGAAGAAACCAAAAATGGTGAATAATTTTGTAATATATCTTTGAGAAAATTGAGATTACCCATTCCTATGACCAAACACTATATTCCATAATCAACATCAACAGCATTAGACAGAAAACAAAGTGAGAGATTTGCAGTTTTGAATTCAACAAACAAGAATTCACAGTTTTTTTTATGTTAATATTCCGAAAGTCCAGCAAGAGCAATCTAGATCTAGGCTATTATCAATATGATCATTACAGATATGGTTTTCAAATAACTAATCCACCAAACCAGATTCAGATCAAGAACAAAAGACAATACATAGGCAATTAAGATGCTAAATTCAAGAAAAAAAAATTAAAAAAGGTCAGCAACAAGAGCAAGATGATCTATAGAGGGCACTGCAAGAGGCAGAGAAGCACAAGTACACATTAGTAAGGAGTTCAAACGGCAGTTATCCTCTATTCACAGAAAAAACATGAAGATATTTTGAACTAGAGCTTTGCTTTTGATACACTTTCTATTATAATTCAGATCATCATATGAATTGAAATGCCCTTATACATTGATGTGTTTCTTGGATTGGGTTTTTGGTTTGCTTTCCTTTTTCTTTTTTCCTCCACCCCCCCCCCTTTTTTTTACTTAGATAAATTCCTGTTGACTAGTTTTGCTGGTTTTCAGAAACAGAAGTAGGCCAAATCTTTGTGGCAATGTGCCATATATTCGGAGTATTTGGCTGAAGCATAATTCTTGCACCTTCAATGATAGATTTTCAAACAAGCAAATTTTGCAGAGTCAGGCTAGGCATTGGGTTTCTATTTGGTGTAAAGCAAATAATCTTTTTAGAGGAATTTCCCTCTCAAACATGTGAAGAAATTGGAAAGCTATGCTTCATTGATAGTATTTTATTTTGTTTGTTTTTGTTTTTGTAAAGAGGATCTCTTGTCTTCTCATATCATTCTCCTCTTCATCTCAATAAAATTCTTCTTTTATCAAAAAAATAAAAAATAAAAGAATATTAAAATGATAGGAGAAAGTACAACACGGAAGTAAAGGAAAGTGAAAAAAAAAAGGTTAAAACTAGTTTTGAGTCCTTGCACACATCCCATATTTTGGTTTTTAGTCCCCATATTAAAAAAAATTTCATTTAGGTCCCTATACACTAAAAAAAATTTGATCTAGGTCCCTAGTGATATTAAGTTAATCCTTGCCGTTAAAAAATTATTGAACAATGTTAGTTTTTGCTAACCTAGTTAATAGAAGTTAATATGGGAGATGATAAAACTCAATTGAGGTCGTTTCGGCTTAAAAAATGTCGTTTTAATAATGTTTTGGTCACTTTTCCATTTTTTGTAAACAATGTTATTTCAGGCCTAAAAAATGTCGTTTCAGAATTACATTAATAACATACCATATCTATGTCTGATCCTATCAGTCACATTAACAAAAACTAATATCATCTAATAATTTTCCAGGAGCAGGGACTAATTCCTTAATGAAATACTACTATAGGGACCTAAACCAAAAATTTTTTAGTGTAGAGACTAAAACTAAAATCTGAAATATGTATAGGGACCAAAAACTAGTTTTAACCAGCCTCAAGGGGGGGGAAGCAAGCAAGTGGATCAAAAACAGGAGGAGGGCAGCCTTATCGCAAGACGGGGGGTGTAGAAGAGACTGGAGCATCTAAAAGGAGAAACTAACACATTAACAAATAATTGTGTATTGTCAATACACAATTGAAGATGAAGAATGTGGAGATCATTCAATAAAAGCAATAAAGCCCCAAAAATATCTCCTTTTTTCCCTCCCAGTTTTGCTTTACTGGCTCCTATATATTGCCAAGAGCTAATAGAGACATTCACAAAGAAAGCTATGGGCGTCATAAGATTCCAAAATTCAAAAATATGAAAGCTATCTAGTGTGATCACGCATTATGATTTGTGAAATACTAAACATAATACAGCAGAAGAAATTTCAAAGATTAAAAGCCAAGACACAGGCTGACCACAAACTCAATTCGAAGCAGCAATTTTGAGTAATTTTTCTCTTAAAAACTATTTTTAAAAAATCATTTTCTATTATTAAATAATCTTATAACCCAGGGCAGCATGGCTAAATAAAAGAAATTTTAGCTTAAAACTACCCAAAATTAAATGAGTAGGCACAAGCCAGAACACATTTCACTTAAGACATTCCTAAAATTACATAACAACTGCATCAGCTAATAATCAGACAATTGACTATTATCAAGCGATCTAGCTTTTCACAAATTGAAAGCAGTGAAACATGTGACAAGTAGTAATCTACAAGGGCAGATTAATTGACTGGAAAAACTCAACTTGAAATAATATTTTATGATTAAAAAAATTGATAATTTTATGAGTAAAAAATGATAATTCTATGATTGAAAAGTTGATAATTTTAAAACATCCTCAAAGTAAAATATTACAAGAAAATCTGCAAACCTTGTGGGAATTGGTACTTCACAACCCAATAGGTCATAACATGTTTTCACATACATGAACATCTACATATGCATTTATGTACTTTAAACCATGTTTTATCTACCAAACCACCAACCAATTACAGAATTTTTTTAGGCAAAAATTAATCAAAATCACCAAAAAGTGTAAGAGGGAGGATGCACAATCACAGCTAAACTCTTGATGGCACATCACAACTTTTATGAAATATTCATTCATCCTATTAAGAGGCCCAAAGGTAAAATTATTGGTTTCATAACAGTAACACCAAAGAAAACATTCTGCCATCGGAATAAGCATCCATGGTAGTACATATAAATCATAAGTAATATGAATTGTTATAGGTAGTTGTTTCAATGGCATTTTTTTCACCTTCATTGTTCATAAAACACTATGTTAGCCCTACCCATTTACCTTTTTTTTTTTTTTTTTGGTCTTCAAACTTCTCTCTAAAAAACATTAAACTCTTGTTTCTAGCCAAAATAACTCCAGCAGCATTTTCTCAAAATCAACAATAATGTGCCTTCAAATGCTATAGCATTCATAGCTAAATTAATATACATGCTCTAGACCAAATCCTGAATGGCACAGCCTGTGTTTGAACTCCTAAATCACCGCATATAAAGTATACATGTTGTTACCCACATTTTCAACACAGACCCATTGTGTTAAATCAACATACATTCTCCATTGCTCCAACAAGCCTCACACAAATTATACATAGGACAAGCAGAAATTACTATCCCAATATTGGAGGGGGGGAAAAAAAGAAAGGCTCAATGCACGAAGCTCCCACTTACTAGGGTTTTGGGAGGATAGATATACACAATCTTACCCCTGCAAGCGAAGACGCCATTTCTAGGATTCAAACTCATGACCTCCAAGTCATAAGGCAACAACCTTATAATTGTGCCAAGGCTATTCCTCTAATTATTGTCCCAATATTGAAACAAAGACAACTCCAAATCAATAGATCAAGGCATTTGAAGATTTATGCAATTTTCTTCCCTTTTTTTGTAACAAAAGAATTTTATTAGAAAGAAGCAAGGAAGAACACAAACATATAGGAGGACATGAGATCCTCTTTACAAAAATAAAAACTAACAAAAGAAAGAACAATCCAAAAAACAAAGCTTTCCAATCTCTCAACATGTTTGAGAGAGAAATCGCTCTAAAAAGATCATAAGCTTCACCCTAAACAAAGTGTCAATGTCTAATCTTATTTCACAAAACTTGCTTATCCAAAAATATGTCATTTAAAATATAGGAATTACGCTCCAACCAAATAGTTGCATGACTGAGCATTGCCACAAAGATTTGGTTTCCCTTCTTTTCCCAAAACTATCAAAACTAGTCAACAAGAACTAATCCAAGGTTCTAGGACACCCCCAATACTCACCAAAGATACCAAACAAAATAGTCCATAAAAAGTCAGCCACAAAAATGTGCAAAAACAGATGCGGATAAACAAATGTGCAAATATACCAAAGAAAGTAGTCATGCAATTTTGCTCGAACCTATAATTCTTTTCTAACATAGGGATAAACTTTGTAGGTTTTTTTGTTCCATCTTCTATTCTAATTGTTTTCTGCACATCAAAATAAACAACAACCATCACAAATCCTGTAAGACAAGGAAATATCAAAATATCTTCAATAAACATAAATACTCAATTTATAAATGGGGGAAAAAAAGGAGCCATAAAATTGCAATTGGGATTTTGGGAATATAATTAAGAATATTGCGTAATGGAACACTACAAATAATTGTCTTAATACTAAATATAACTTGCAAAGCCAAAATATAACACACATAGAAAGTGGTTATAAAACTATTCATGTATATTTGCCAGTCAAACCCATTGCCACATACCAAATATGAAAAATAAAATTAGAAGCAAATAAGAAAGCCAAAAATAGTTCATTATTGCCCTTTCTTTGCCTCGATAACAAAAAGACTCCATACTTAAACAAAATTGATTGCAAACAATAAATAAAACATATGCTCACTGTTTAAGGAAAGGAACCACAGATAAAACCCAGGAAGCCATCAATAAAATAGCCTGGGCATTTTCCACTAGCAAATTGCTACTCTATGCTATTTTGCCTCGATTTTTTAACAGACTACATTGGACGCATAGACAACTATGGTAGCCAGTTCGCACTTTTCCCCTATGAAATGGTAGATACACAACACAGACATTAGCACATCAAAAATTATTTGGACAAATCCGTATACAAACTAATGTCTTTGTAGATAAACTGTTATTTTTTTTTTTCTTTTTGGGCTCTATCTAACAGTTATCAACTTACCATTACCTTTTCTGCTTATGTGGCTTTATTTCATCAGCTTATTAGCTTCGTTTAGTTTAAAGATCTAGGTCTCAAGCTCAGATTAGTCATATGGTTACAGAATGAAGCTCATGGAACGAAGCACAAACTTTATTTGATTTTTAACCTATTGGAGCGAGTGACACCAAAAGGAATACTCACCGACATTATTCACATCTCAGTGAGTAAAAATAGAACGACGGTAAGGGGAAACTAGTTTGTACTACAACCACAGTACTAGTAGTCTCTTTATCTCTTATTCTTGTCTACCAGAGATCCAAACGGCCTTCTTCGTCCAAATCGGTTGTTCCTAGAGAAGCTATTTAAAAGTAACCTAGATCGTAAGAAAATATACAGATAAACGTACAACGTGAAGAAACACCATATGATAACACAGTAACATTGTAAAAATTAAAATAAAACAATTCATACATGAGTGAGAACTTAGAAAGCATCTGAACAACGAGAAATCTCACAGTATATTCACAGAAACAAACAACACAGAAGCTATCAAGACTTTAAATCATTAGATGCATATTTTTCATTCATTCTCTCATATACAGCCTCAAAAATCCTGAAACACTGATTTTTCTCTTTTGTGAAGAATCTGCGTTTTATAATATAAGTCTGTGCGCTTATATTTTATCGCATATTTTCCGCAGTGATGCCAGTGTCAAGAGATTATAGGTTTCCTTGTATTTGTACCTTCCTTTTCCCGCAGTTTTCTCAGCAACCAAACGGATTTACGAGCTGAAAAACTTGCTACCGTTCTAGCTGGAAAAAAGACCAACGGAAATGCTTCCGCCAACGTGATTCGGACGAAACGCGGAATCTGTGAGTAAAGAAGCAACCGATAATGCAGTACGGAAGCGGGCTTCACGGAGAAGATCGCAGCTCTAGCCGTTAAGTTAATGAGGGTCGCAATCCATGGACGAATCGGAGAGAGATGAAACAAGCAATGGAAGAGTGAATGAGAGATCTGGTTCCGAGAAATCTCACACGAATAGCGAATCAAATGGAGAGAGAGAGAGAGAGAGAGAGAGGTGCAAAGGAGCACGAGTTCATGAAAAAATACCTGGAGGAATTTAGGGATTTAAATAAGCAATTGTGGAGTTCAGTCTTTTGAGCAGTTGTGGATTCATGAAAAAAGTAGCGTTCGCTCCACATCTTTAATTATTTTTTATTTAGGCTTTTGAGTAATTTAAATTATTTTATTTTATTTTTTAATATGAGAGTAACCCATCATATTGTTAAGAGAAATGTTTGTCAAATATATTAAGTATAATATGCCTTGTCAATTCACATTTTATTTAGTATTAAAGGAGGTGTAAATAATTGATACAGTATTTCATACATTTTATATTTGCTTAGCATAACTCTATTGTTAAACTTTTAATCGAACACGTAATTGTATCAATTGGTGCGGTGAAAATTTTTTGGCTTGGAATTTTTCATCTGGACATGTAAAATTATAAATTGGTATTTAATTTATTTTAATATATTAAGAATGCAAAGTTTTTATATTATTATTCAGTTATTTATTACTATGTAATTGATTAGTAATAAAAAGTTATATTAAAAATATTATAATTAAACTCATCAATATTTTACTATACATAATTATTTTAATAAAAATACGTGTGTTTCTAAAATTACTTATATCCTTTTTTATATGAAAATTACTTATATCTTCATATATATTAATAATTGATTTTATATCGGAAATAGAAAAAGTCTTCACACAAAAATCGTTTGGTGCGTTTTATGATCTATGACTTTAGCTAATTTTTTTTTCTTTTTTACACTATGGGGAAAAAAATTATCTATCACTTTAGGGAAAAAATTATCCAAAACATTTATCATTTTCATATATCAATAAAATACTTATGATTAATTTTATAATTTTATCATTTATAGTATTCTAAGCATACCAATAATCCAAAAGTGTAATGTGACATTAATTTAATGAATTAATTAGGTGTTGAAAATTGAGTAAGAATAGTTTGATAAAAATATTTCATAGTTAAATCTTGGTTTTGGGTTATTTACTTTTTATGCATATAGATAAAGTCACAAATAAAAAAGAATTGAGGAAGTGTTATATATTTATTTTATGAATACAAATTAGGGGAAAAAAATGTGTGAGACTAACCTAAACTTTTACCATTTTGTAAATCACCACATCAAACTTTAAAACTTTTTTAATTAGTCTCCAAACTTTTACGAATATTTTAATAGACTTTTTGATTTTAAATTTGTTGATGCAATAATGGCAACATTACATGAAAATATATTAATTATTTATTTTACATTAAATTTTGATTAATTTATTTATTATTCAAATCTTAAATATTATTAAATATTTAAATTAATAGAAAAAAATTATAAAGTTCATAGACCAAATGAAAATTATATTATAATAAAAATTACTAATTCTATTTTGATGAATAATATTATAGATAAATCAATAATTTATATTGATAAATAAAAAGATATTGTTATTTGCTATTGCTTTTAATAATTTAGCAATTTTTTGTAAAATGATCTACTATTAAGTCATAAATTAAAATTTAAGAATTAATTAGGAAAATTTTAGAATTTATTCTAGTGATTTATACAAAAAAAAAGGGTATAAATTCAAGAGTTTGTGTAATCTTTTGACTATTAACTATCATTATTTTCTTTTTGATCTACTTAAAGTTTAGGTTGATGAGAAAGTTCATCCTAATCTAAAGTCGGGATATTATTTTGAATTTATTGAACAATAATAGGAGTACTTATAAATTATTCACTAATAGAAAAATTTAAAAATCAAACCCAATTAAAATTAGAGTAATATATAAGTATAAAGCCAATTAGGTGAACCAATTTTTTTTTTCTAACAATCAATTATGTATAGTACTTTAAATTATTATTATTATTATTAGGTCATAAATTAATAGAATTTAATTTATATATATTAATAGTATAAAATAATTTTGTATTATTAATTAATAAAAATATTTAAAAAATATTAAATTATAATAAATCATTCATTATTTCCATTTTTGGGTCTTGAATAATTGAATTCCATACAAACCACTGCTTCACTAGACAAATTATATTTTGTACAACGTGGCTCTCCAACACAAATAGGACATGGACACATCCACATTCCATGCCAAACCTTACATTTTGTTAGTTTAGACCGAATCAATCAGGTCGTGCTCAGGTGGAGAGAGGAAAATATTCATGGATGGTTATGTTAGGTGGCATACCCTTAGGAAGGCACGTGTAAAGTCAATTTGAGAGTGTGTTCGGTGAGGTTACCGCTTGACTGGTGACTTTGTTTCTGTACTTGTGTCTTTTTATTGTTTTTAAATATGCATTAACTTAACTTTAAAAGTAATGAAGCAAAAAAATAAATAAATAAATGTTTGAAAAATAGCTGAGGGAAATCGCAGATCTAGCACCACCGTTACATTTGTCAAATTGTAGCACCACCCCCACCACAGCGGCTTCCCTTATAAGCCATCCACAGAACAGATCATAGTCATTATTGATCGGCTATTAACACATCGTGCAGTTGTAAACCACCACCACCCCATCTAAAAGCAACCGGTGCCATGTGAAAGCAACATCGCCTTTAGCCGTTGAAATCACATTGCTTCCCCAAATCACTTTGCGGTAAGTTTCTTACGTGTTGTGAACGCCCACCACCGCTGTTCACGACGGCTGCAGCTGCCATGCCATGGGAAGAAGGCCACATAATCTGCTGTTGGGATTTTCAGACGCTGTTTAGAATCTGTTTGTGCTGTTTAGAATCTGTTTGTGCTGAACGACGACGGTGCTGGTCACACTGGTAGGCATGCTCGTGACAAGTGCTGGTGGAGGACCTCCAGTCGATGCTGGCGGAGGACCTCAAACCCACCGCAATTGCCTTCCACCCCCACACCGTTGTTTTCTACATAGACTTTTTATTTTTACTTTTTTTTAAAAAAAACACACACACACACTCTTTTAAATTTCATTAGAATAATTAATTTTACTTAGATACTAATTAATCTTGCTTAGTACTATTAAGAAAAGGCTAAAAACCCCCTCACTGTGTAACCCATAACTGGTCACCCACAGGTCCGGTTATCAAATGCCAACACAGAAAAAACATGAACTCCTTATGGTTTCCACATGGCTCCCTACTGCTGGACCGGCCACGTTTAGCCTGGGGCCGTAAATTAGAGGCCCACTGCACGCCCCCCACTGCACACCGTCCGATTGGCTCTAGATGCGAGGTGTGTCAATGGCTTCAACTGGAAACCGGGAGAGGCCGGTTAACTACAAGTATTTATAAATTGTATATCAACCCCCCAGCAGTGATTTTTCAGCAAAAAAAGTAACGCCTGCATGTGTGTATTGGCGCATTAGATGAAAATAATGAAATTTAGATGGGCTAATTGGTGGATAGAAAATTTAGATGGGCTAATTTGGAAAGTAATTGAAAATATTTTTCATGAGACAAGCTTCGAAAAAAGTACTTAATTTATAAATTTATATTGTTGTGTTAAGTATCTATAAAAACAGCAATGAATGTTATGATTTGGGTTAAGAATAATTAAAAATGTTATTATGTAAGAAATAATTTTTATAAGTAAATAGGTAACCTTATAAAAATGTTTAAAATCTGATGTATAATTTTAAAAGGCAATTTTTTGTTTTTAGATAAATGAGCAAGTGGGCAATGAATGTGGAATTGGGCCATACATGCAATGACACACGGTTGAAATGTGACGTCAGTGTATGTTTTGTTACATTTGAAAAAAAATTACAAGTATTGTTTTTTATACTTAATAGAAAAACTATGAAAAATGAAAAAAATAACGAATATGTTCTTATAAAAAAAATAACAACACAATTATTATTCCATAAAAAAAAAATGGAAGATAACACATAGAGTATATGGAGGCTTTATGGCGTCCGAAAGGGATCTTGTGAAGAAGCTCTTCCTGCACTTAATAGTTTTGTCCACTTAATTTTATTAGTTTTATTAATAAATAATTTATATTAGATTATTTTAAAAATTGTTGATAAAATAAATCTAAGTTATTTTATTATATACAATTTATCTACGATTATTTTAAATCTAAATTGTAGTATAATTAATTTTTAAAAAATAATAACGTTAGAAATAATATCATAAAATTAGTCAAAAAAATATTTATGAGACGCAGCTAATATTATCAAAGAAAACAATTTGTGTTGATTTCAATTCATTTATTTATTTGTCTTTTTAAAATTAGAACTTGTTCTTTTATTAAAAAAAGAGTATTTATAAGCATTATGAAAAGTGTTAGGAGTTTTTTTTTTTTTTGGAAGAATTCAACGGCAGAAAATAGTTATTTATTTCACAAGTTAATGGTTCTTGAACAACTCTGCAGCAAGAAAAAAAAATGATTTTTTAGTATAAATATCATATTCAAATGTAAAATAATGTTTTTATTCATTGTATTATTAGTTCAATTTCTTTTATGGAGTGCGAAAAATTTCCACTGTGGAGATAAAGGACATTTCATAAATTTCAGAATTACCGCCAAAATTAATATTCCATATACTTAGATAACAAAATAATGGCAATGGATCGGCAATCAAACAAGATATGCCACAAATAGATGGCTGAACATATAGCCACAAAACAATAGACTCATTTGCTGCATGGATTGGGTTCTAATTGATATAACAAGTTAAGCCAGCATATAATAAAGCCCATACATTTTCTAAAGCCTACCACAAAAAATAGCCTAATCACTTAAAATAGTACTACATCTACATGTCTACTACGAGTGCCAAAAAAAAGGGCCTCTCCCAGTAAATCGTCAAGTGAAAACACAATATTAATGCGACTCGAAATTTAAATGAAAAAGTATGCAAGCTACTAGTCGGTCAAAATTCTGTGACCCATGGCGCTTGCTTATGGTCCCGACCTAAGCATACACTTTGAAATGATCGCTGTTTACCACAATGAGGTACACACAAAATCTCAGGAATTTTCCACAAGTAATTAAAGAAGCCATACCAATTCCATGTGGATGAAAGAATGGGGTGAAGAATTTACAATTTTGTGACATTCAATTTTATTAAATAAACCTAGAAGTAACAATTGAGGCTCTCATATAGAGACCCACTGCAGACCCCTTGCTGTAAACCATCGGATTGGCTCAACAATTGAGGATGTGTCAGCGCCTCCCACCTATTACCTTTTGTGCCAGTAAAAGTTAAACTGTTTATAAAATGCAAAACAACCCCTGCCTCTTTACTTGTTTTGACGTGCATTGCATATACTATGGACATTTTATTGCTCAAGTTTATTGTTTATTTAATGTTATTGGAGCTTTTTATTTGAGTTTTTTTTTTTTTTTTGTTTAGGTTTATGCATTTCTATATTTATGGTAGAATATATGAATAATGACAAGTAAATAACCTAATAAAAAGATATTTAACATTTGTTGTCCTCTATCAACAAGGAAATAGGGATAAATATAAAATTCTTTTGTGTTACGTGCTTTAGTTAATATGAGGTAAATATCTCATTTTGTAATGTCTCTATTTGAAAAGTAACACTAGAAAATTGAAATCAAATAATAAAAGATCTTTCAATATGTTTGAGAAAAACAAACATTGGCTTAAGACCCATTTGATTTCGACCCCATGGAGAACCTTCAGGTCCCTATACACACACACGCACATACACATATATTATAATGCATTTTCGATATTATCTATACTTAATTTATTCAAGTTTAAGAATTTTTTTTTTGAGAATTTTTCTCTTCTTTTTTGGGAATTCTCTTTTTCATGGTGAATGATGACCAGTAATAGAGATAATAGCAATAAATAATTATATCACAACATTATGAATGTACTCATAATTTAATGTTCAATGTTGTATTTATCGTTAATTTTTTAAAAAATGTAGCTTTTGGTGATAATTTTTTTTAAAAAAATTATGAGAGAGTAATTTAACGAAAATAATGTAAATTGATTTATTTATGGGCATTTTACGTTATTTGATTTCGTGAATTGATTGGTTTATTTATTTTGTATTTTTGTGAGAATAAAAATCACATTATTTTATTATTATTTTTGGTTAGGCCATCACATTATTTAGATTTAAGTCATTTTAGGGGGAGTGAAGTTCATAAAGTAATGTTCCAGGACCGCTAACGAAGCATAGCAGTATTTATATTGGGTCAAAAACATAATTTTAGTAGCTTATGAGGTGAAACCAAAAAATAACAGAAACTGCCAATAGCGTGTCAAAAGTACGGCATCCACCAAGGACCAAAACTTTGCGAGCCCCATTGTAAAAGCCACCCTGTTGGACCACCCCAGATAATCATCGGTGGATATTGGAAGCAGTATCCACTTGACTCTGACCCCAATCAATATGCCATGGGAGCCTCGGGAGCATTAATTAGAGAAAGTTCTATTATAAAATAAAAAAGAACAAAGAAAAGGTTCAATAAAAAGGCATCTACTATTGTAACCTATCACAGGGACACTTGTCCACCACACGTCTTGGCCATCTAAACGTACGACACATTGTTTATCAGGTTACAACTTGCAACCAATCGATGGAAATTTTGAAAAGTTATTCCACTTATTTGATTTTGGACCGCAAACCTCCCCATATGGGCAAACAATACAAACGGACTTATCAAATATTTATTCTTTTATCACATACCTTTTCGTTAAGATGAACCTTTATTTTCTGACGCAAAATTCAAACACTCAGTGTGTGTTTGGTTGGAAGGAAAGGGAGGGGAAGGAAATAGAAAGGAAGAAGGTTAATTTATGTTATTTGATTGAGATGAAAATGTGAGAGGGAGAAATTGAATAGTGTACTTTTGTTTATGGGGCCCACATGAGCAATAGGCTTTTTTTTTTTCCCCTCATGCAGACGGAAAAGCAAAGTGGAAGGGGTGATTTTTTGGCTTTTTCGTTTCAAAGAGAGGCGAGATGAGTGACTTGGGTAGAGAGAGGATTAGAGTGTGCAACACAATTGAAGGTGTTGTGTGGTCTCTCCTATCTTTTTTTTTTTAATCAATACTTCTAAAAATTTTATCTAAATAATTTTAATTTCTCTAACATAATATTATTAAAAATAAATATAAAACATATTCAAAGTACAAATTATGTAAAATTTAAAAATTTTCAAATATCAATATTTTATTTTAAATAGAGTATTAAATAATAATTGAATAGTATTTTTGTTATTATTTAATTGATCAAATATATTTTAAGTAATATTTTTGAAATATTATATTAGAAAAAATATGAATTTTATTTTATATAATTTTGAACAATTTTATTTTTATTAATATTCGTTTAATTTAATAGATTGATATTATTTAAAATGTTAAATTAAAATAGTAAAATTTTTTATTTGATATTAATTAATATAATTGAAATATCTTTTCTAACAATATAAGGGTAAAATTATCATTTAACAGTATTAACTATTTCTTTTCTTTCACTTTTCTACACAAACAAACAAGGGAAAATCATCTTCTTTTCCTCTTATTTTCCTTTCATCCAAATATACTTATGAAAAATATAAATTCACTCTATTTCTTTTCATTCAACTTCTTTTCTCTCAACTTCCTTCGTTCCAATTTCTTTCCTCCATCCAAACACACCCTCAATGACTTTACTCATAAAATCAATTCTTTGCTGCTGGTTAACGTTTTATAACCAATTTTTCAATAAAATTTAAGTTGTAAAAAGCTAATTTTAATTTAGCATATGAGCACTTTAGCATTTAAGATTCAACATTTAATAAAAACTTAGAAATCAAATCAAAATCACAATAGAATATGAATGAATGACAAATCAAATGAGCTAATTCCATGGACATTGTACAGCCACTATATAAATATAATTAATTTTCTATGCGTGACACACCTTGGCATAAATGTGTGAGAGTAAGACATATTAGTATTTAAAAATAAAAGTTTAAAAGATTATAATTTAGTTAAATATTATTGGATTGGATCTCGAGTCGATGAATCTCTTATCTCCATATTCCTTCACTCTTCAAGTTCAAGTCAAAAGGACTTGTGGGTTGGATCTTGCCTGAGTTCGCGAGTCTCTTGTTTTCATGTCTCTTTGCTCTTTGAGCTTGGGCAAATGGAGTTTATGGATTGTATCATACTTGAATCAACAAGTCTTGTGTCTTCATCTCTCTTCACTCTTCAAACTTTGGCCAAAGGTACCTATATATCAAACATGTCACTTAGCTCTCTAAATGTCAAGTTACCCTCACCTCCAACTTTCCTTACCTCAGTCATTTCCATCCTTGGTCCCTCAGCCTCAATCACCTCAAAGGATTCCTCTACCCCTCTTCTTAACTTATACACCTCTAATAATGATTGCTTAATCTTAGTCCAAGATTCCCTTCTATTGTATAATTCAAGGGATCTAAAGGCATGAAAGATGCACTTATCTAAATAATAGGTACTCCTCCCACCTTCTACAAATGACATAGCATGAGTAAGGAAGATATGTTCATCATATAACTCCCTACAACCTCACCTTCACTTATCTTGAGCTTAGACAACAACAATTATGTGCCAAAACTCATTTTCTCTTTTTCAAAAATGATTAAAATATCAAAACTATTATCCAGTTATAGAAGAGTAAAAAAATAAAAAGGATGATAACTAAATTCATAAAAAAGGTGAAGGATTTGTTGTTAGTGGGAAATTATTTTTAATATAGAATAAATTTTAAAAATATACCAGATTATAGATTTTTATAAGTATTTACCAAAATGTGGAAAGATTTTAGGAACTAACTTAAAGCTTTAGAGATTCATGTTTTATATATATATATATATATATATATATATATATATATATATATATATATATATATATATATAAAATTTTCTCAACTTTTTCAGCCCATAAATCAATGTCTACTACTTTGAACAGGCAACTTAGAACCGGCCTAACATAGTGGCTGTTTTTAGGCTGCATCAACATCTGACCACCAATTATATATTTGCATATTTGATTAGGGGTGCATATTATGGTGCACCTTACTAAGTATGATGCATCATGCACCGTATTATTTGATGGTTAAAATAGATGGGTGCATTGATATACCAATAGAATATGACACGCTGTAAAATTTCCTCTCCACTGGAGATACAATGCTTTTGCCGGTACACGACAGACATCTCTCTTGCTTGCTAACCCACATGCATCAACCATTGAAGTATACAATAATAAGAATATTTCTACTGCTCTCCATATTTTTCTTTCTTCATTTTTTATTTTTGGATAAACTATCTACTTCACTCTTTTTTGGGAATACAAACACTTTCTCATCAAATACAAATCGAATAAGTAAGTAGAGAAGAATTGCAATTGTATGCTAAGGAGGAGGAGAAGTGCGATATATATAAGGATTATTTTATTGTAAAAAATAGAATCGACTGATAGTATTGGCTGGTTCTTTTTTTCGTCATAAAAGATCGAATTGGCCAAAAATACTAGCCAATTCCTATATATATTATTAAAAAAAAAATGGCATCAGCCTGACGCATTTGCCAGTTTCTAAAAAATCATATGCTTGTAAATAGGTATAAACTTCCATATATTCGTATTAAATGTAATATATTTCCATATCTAAAAAAATCAACCTTCATTGGTCCATGCATGTTTTGGACTAACATTTGTCCCATTTCACAAATATTTACAAAATGGTCGTCAATCTCTTTTACTTGCAAATAAAGTCAAACCCTGATTCTCCCTTCTTTGTCGGAGCAATTTTCTCTTTGAACCAAGCTTTGTATTCCACAGATTAATTGTGATTTGCGGTATTCAACGTGGTCCAGGTGGTCAGGAACTACAATTAATATGCAGATCAAAATAAGCCATCTTTTATTTATTTATTTTGGTCTCTGAGTCAAGTTAGTTTTCAATTTGAAGCTTTTCTGCTTGGAGCTGATTTTGGTAATTTTCCAATTCAATTTTGCTATTAACAAACAACCCAGCCCTCACTTTTATTTATATCCCATTCGTTCATCATTTTGTACTGAAATTGGTCATCATTTAGAAAATAGCTAGCATTTTCTTGAGCTTTAGATTTTTGGTATTTTTTTTAATTCGGATAGTTTAAAAATTATTTTCTTTTCTTTTCTTCTCTTTTTTACGAAAAAAGAATGGGTCAAATTTTGTTTGTTTGTTTTATGAATATGGTTGGCAGGGAAATCTGTGTCGGTGTGTGCATGTTCTTGTATCGTTTATCAATGGAAGATTTTCAGTACTCATTCTTTGTTTAAGCATATAATAAGTGGCTGTTATGATTTATCAAGGTGTACAACTTAAAATAAATGAAACATATCTTTATGAATTTATCTACACATATTTCCACCCATTTGAAAATCATTTCCCAATTAAGTTGGGCCGAGCTTGCGCTCATGTCAATGGCAACTCGACTCCTGCAACCAAGGTCATTTACCCATTTAAGCTGGCCCCACAACATACTGCTGAGCTGAGGACCCAAGGGAATCGTTTGAGGAGTTGCGATGACTCCCCCTAATCAACCCAAAAACAACATCTACGGTTGCCTAAGTGGCATTTGTCCTAAATTTGAGAGATATCAGCATTCAAGAATTTATTCATGACTAAATAAATACAAACTTGTTGCTAGATCTTGTCTATTTCAACAAATGGTCCAAAGTTGTGTGGAAACCACAATAATATATGTCTATATATTGGTTTTAATGATAAATTAGCAATTTTGCACTTCCGCAATTTAAACAATGTAAAGCTAAATACCATTGTAATCCTGACTATTGCTTCTAATATAAATAACTTGTGCAAGTACCTTTAACGCTACATGCCACTGTTACTACAAATTCTCATAATAGAACTTGCCAAAATAAACTGGTAAGGTATTGTCAATGATGAAACTGGCCTCAATTTATTTCATCATTATGGAGATCTCTCATACTAAGAATATGATCAATATCAAAATCTATGTTCATTGTATACTACACTAAGCTTCTGTACCTTTATTTTTCGGTCAAAAGCTCACGTGCCTTCAATATAAATTTACCACCAAATGATTGAAGTTCAATGGATTAACTTAAAACTCCACTCAACAAACCATGACATTATTTTCTCAAATAGCATTCAACCTACAGACCATCAATGTTACACAATAAACCCTGAAACAATTAAACAATAGAAGAATCAAATTGAATTTAAGTTCAGCAACTTCATGAGTCAATCTCATCAATAGTGAGGGGCATGTCAATTGAGAAAGTAAGGATTAGCTTCACTGTAGAAACAACAACGGGTGCAGCTTCACCGTTGACAACACTCTTTGTTGACATTGTGCTTAACGCTAACAGCAAAAACATAACCCAATTAACCAAATTCATCATCTTATGCCCTTCACTATCTGTTAGCATCTTCCCACACCCCATCTCAAGCACCACCGCCACATAGCTGAACACATCAAACTTATAAGTTGCCTTCCCATCCATAACAATGTTTCCACTCTTAATGTCCTAATGATTCACAATTTCTCAATGAAGCCAAACCAATTGTTGCTTTGTTATCAAGTACGAAATTGCACAGAGTGATTTGAAAGCTCTTTCTCGCCTTCCAATTCCATTGGCTCAAAGCTTCTCCAAGCGTCTATGGTTGTTGATGTGTCAAATATGTGGACAACAGACAATGTTCTTGCTAGTTCCCTGTCAATCTTGCAACCTGGCAAGAAAAATATTCCTGTTCACTCATTTAATTCGGGTTGTTTGACTATCCTATTTCCAAATCAACCACTTTTTTGTTTTTTGGTTCTTACAACAATAATAAATACACAACCAAATCAAGTTCTAAGAAATGTAATGAATGTTCCTGAGTGAGGTTAGAAAGTCTGGTCATTTGCTGTTAATGCACATACAAACTAGTTTGTAAACAAGCATCCCATCTCCTCCTTCAGTCTATCAAGAAGATCTCTTGTTAAGTTAGTCAATCTTCAAAGTTCTTCACAAAATTAAATCCATTGTTAAACATGGCAATTCCCATCAACTCATTCATTCCCATTTCCCAAGTACAAGTTCCATAAATTATTTTGAAAGCGACTATTCCACCAAGGTGATCGATTGAATTTCTTCAAAAATATTCTACTGAGACCTCAACAAACGGGTGTCGAATCAATTATACCCAAAATCAAATTGAAGCTAGTCATACAAAAGAAGAATCCAAAGATTATGGGTGAAGGATTCATTCATCCGTCAACTTACCATCATTCTGCCGCGGTCTCTAGTTAACTGCCTCATTACAGTCTTGCTGCTATCTCCAGTTAACTGTGTGGATATGGTTTCGCCGCCATCTCCAGTATACTGCGTGATTGTGGTTTCCAATAAAAAGACCTCTCTCTCTACACGGTTGTAAACCGCTTCTTCTCCTGTTGTTCTGCAATTAATAAACCAATATCCTCCTCAATCACCTCCCTCAGCTCATGCTTCTTTTTCACCCAAGCAGATTGCCATCGATGTTAACAGCCCTCCTCTGATGTACATTCGAAAAGGACTCACCTGCAAATATGAAATAAAGCAACTCATAAACAAATTCACTTCATAAACACAAGGGGTAGACACCATTCGTCCGATTTAAGTTAAAAGCGATCTAACTCTTGGACCTAAGTGAAGACTTATGGTTAAGTTAGTTACTGTTATTCATTAGCATTATAACCATCAGTTAGTTAGATGCTTATCAGAATTAGTTAGAAGGATTAGCTATTATCTTATAGTATAAATACTGACTGTACAACTCATTCTCATCATAATATAGTTTTACACTTTCTTCCTCACTTGAGTTTCCACCCTCGATTCCTTCTCTCCTCTCTCATCTCTTTGTTTCACAAGCTGTGTTCTCTGATTTTTCCCCAATTTCATCTCTAATGCAGATTCTCATAATGGTATTAGAGCCCTCCCTGTAAGAGGGGGCTCTGCTGTGCATGATAGGGATTCTTCAACACAAGGTGTTTGATTGAAGTTCGCTTTCACTTCTTCTCCTTCGGGGTTCTTGAATTTCAACTTGAAGATTCTTGCTTTGTTTTCCTTTTCCCTGATCTTTCTCCTACAAGTTCTTGGAAGTTTATTTGGTGTTTCTTCAATGGTGAATGTAGATGCTCCGATGGCTGATGCTGCTACCAATAATCCACCGATTCATGGAGTAGCTTCGGCAATGAATGTTGCTCCAATGGCAGAAGGTCTTGGAGCCATTAATCCACTGTCAGATCGTGCTAGCCCCCACTATCTTCACCTAGGTGAGAGCCCTAGTTTATCTCTTGTATTTGCATTGTTGACCGAATGAAATTACCATTCTAGGTCTCATTCTATGGCGGTGGCACTTAATGCAAAGAACAAATTCGATTTCATAGATGAAAGCTTGCCAGAACCCCCTATTGGTGATCCTATGAAGCCCAGGTACGACAGGAATAATAAGATCATTTTAGCTTGAATTGTTCGAGCATTATCACCAAAAATTACACAAAGTGTTATGTGCACAAGGTCCCTAAGTTATGGGCAGAACTAAAGCGACGTTTTTCCCATGGTAGTCATACTAGAATAGATGATCATTTCCTATATATCTCTGCTTATTGCCGCCTCGTGGGACTGTTGCTCTACTTGACCAACATAAGACTGGACATTGGTTATGCTGTCACTTTCGTCAGTCAATTCCTGTCCAAGTCCATGCGCTCTCACTATCAAGCTGCACTTAGAAGCTTGCGATATTTGAAAGGCACACCAGGACATGGATTGTTTTTTCCTTCTGATTCAGAGCCGAAGTTGAAGGGTTTCAACAACTCTGACTGGGCTTCCTGCCCTGAGTCTCATCGCTCAATTACTGGTTATTGTATATACCTTGGTACCTTTCTTATCTCATGGAAATTGAAGAAGCAATACACAGTTTCTCGATCTTCCACTGAGGCAGAATACTGTGCCTTGGCGGCTGCAACTTGTGAAATACAACAATTGACCTTTCTCCTTGAGGATCTGCACATTCCTTTCCTTTCCCTAGCACTGTTGTACTTTGACAATCGCTCAACCTTGCATCTCACCGTCAACCCAGTTTTCCAAGAGCGCACGAAACACATTGAGCTCGATTGCCATGTGGTTCATGAGTGCATAAAGTCTAGTCTTCTATACTTACTGCCTATTAGCTCTCAATCTCAGGTGGCAAACCTTTGCACCAAACCTCTGGCTCCTAACCTATTCCAGCATCTCTTTGTCAAGCTAGGAATGTCCTGTATACATTCTTCAGCTTGAGAGGGGGGTCTTGGAGCTTATGTGAAGACTTATGGTTAAGTTAGTTACTGTTATTCATTAGTATTGTAGCCATCAGTTGATGCTTATCAGAATTAGTTAGAAGGATTAGCTATTAGCTTGTAGTATAAATACTGATTGTACAACTCATTCTCATCATAATACAATTTTACACTTTCTTCCCCACTTGAGTTCCCACTTTTAGTTCCTTCTCTCCTCTCTCATCTCTCTGTTTCACAAGTTGTGTTCTCTGGTTTTTCTCCATTTTCATCTCAGATTCTCAGTACTAATGGTAGAAATAGGGTTGACTAACATAGTCCAAAATGTGAACGGACCAACGAATCCTCCACCCATAAAAAAAGTAGTCGCTCATATGGTTACAAGTTGAAACGATTTTTTGTTTTTTTTTTTTGGTGGTTACATCTGAAAAGCTAATCACAAATCAAGTATAATATTTGAGATTCAAATATGATTTCAATTAACAGAATTAAGATTACAGTTTTGAGCACTGAACGGATATACATGTTGTTCATTTCGAACAATGGTCTACGATTTGTTATACATGTTAACGAATCTGATTCCCATTTGTTTGTTTTGGGCCAACCGATTAAATTGTTCTGCAACGAACATTTTGTTCTTAAATTTTGCTTTTGATTCACTGAATTTTGACCCCCTTCATCTATATCGCTTATCATGCAAAGGAACTATCCATGTTATCTTTTTTTTTTTTTTTTCCCGTCAACTCACGCACCCTGGGGGGGAAGGGGTCTCAGACCCCTCGGCGAGTCAAACTTGCAACTCCGCTATATGCACTACTGCAGAGGCTTTTGCTCATAACCACCGGATTAGAGCCTCACGTGCCTATCAATGTTAGCCGCTCCAACGTCATGACTTAGCAGCCAACAAGAGCTTGATTGCACAAAGGAGCCCATAACTTCAGATGGGTTTGCTGGGCCACAGAAAATCCGTATTCCCTCAACACTAATTAATTCATGATATAGACCAAGCCCAAACAATAAGCCCAATCCACTCATTCTGATGGCAAAACACGCACAACCTTTCAGTGTACACAAGGTGAAGTCAGAACCGAGCAACAACGGGGAATCGGATAAGCAACACCGAGGCCGGTCTGCCACATTCATGTCCTTCCCCTGCAGAAACCTAACTGCTCCTGCTATCCCTCGCTCTCGTTCTCACTCTCACTCTCACTCTCACTCCACTCCACTCCACCTAAAATCTCGTCCACAGCACCTTCTAGGAACCCTCACCTCACAGGTAAAACCGCTTCTTATTTACTAACGGTTTGAGTAAAACCTAGCACCTACTTTTAACTAGTTAACAAAAACAATGGATTTGGTGGCACCCCTCGAACAGTTCTGCGCATTTCACCACTTCCACAGAGACGCCGCACGAGCCTGCGTCTTCAGAGGTAGGGTTCGCGACAACGCCGTTTCTCGGCCTTTTATTCTATCCCCTGATACCGCCATTCACTTTAGAAAACTCAGGTGCATTAAGTCTAGAAACCGCGTTGAAACTTCGGGCCTGAACGGCAAATTGCAGCATATCGGAAAAACCCCGAACGATTACTCCAATGGAACGGTGGAACCGTCGCCGAACGGCGCCGCCAATGGTTCTAGAAACTTCGAGGAGTTCGAGAGCAACAACCACCTGCGGAAGCTGGTGAGGAACGGGGAATTGGAGGAAGCGTTTAGGTTCCTGGAGCGCTTGACTTACCAGGGGGATATCCCTGACGTCATTGCCTGCACCACATTGATCCGCGGGTTCTGCCGTGCCGGCAGGACCA
Organism: Pterocarpus macrocarpus; assembly: GCA_031439585.1. Lineage (NCBI taxonomy): Eukaryota > Viridiplantae > Streptophyta > Magnoliopsida > Fabales > Fabaceae > Pterocarpus > Pterocarpus macrocarpus. Next base: position 13,263,667 of record CM062519.1, read on the forward strand.
AGAAGGCGACGCGAATCCTCGAAATTCTCGAGGATTCCGGCGCCGTCCCTGATGTCATAACTTACAATGTCTTGATCGGTGGTTACTGCAGATCAGGGGAAATAGATAAGGCCCTGAAGGTGTTGGAACGCATGAGTGTTGCTCCAGATGTTGTTACCTATAATACAATTCTGCGTAGTTTGTGTGATAGTGGTAAATTGAAGGTGGCAATGGAAGTTCTTGATAGGCAATTGCAGAGGGAGTGTTACCCTGATGTGATTACTTACACTATATTGATTGAAGCGACTTGTAAAGAGAGTGGTGTTGGGCAGGCAATGAAGCTGTTGGATGAGATGAGGAACAAAGGATGCAAACCGGATGTTGTCACGTTTAATGTTCTTATCAATGGGATTTGCAAGGAAGGAAGGTTGGATGAGGCAATTAAGTTCTTGAATAGTATGCCATCCTATGGTTGTCAGCCTAATGTGATTACCCATAATATTATTTTGCGGAGCATGTGTAGCACCGGGAGGTGGATGGATGCGGAGAGGCTGTTATCTGACATGCTTCGCAAGGGTTGCGCCCCTAGTGTTGTTACTTTCAATATATTGATTAACTTCTTGTGCCGGAAAGGCTTGTTGGGTAGAGCCATCGATATCTTGGAGAAGATGCCAAAGCATGGTTGCATTCCGAATTCCTTGAGTTACAATCCGTTGCTTCATGGATTTTGTAAAGAAAAGAAGATGGTTAGAGCAATTGAGTACTTGGAATTAATGGTGTCTAGGGGTTGTTACCCTGATATAGTGACCTATAATACTTTACTCACAGCATTATGCAAAGACGGGAAGGTGGATGTTGCAGTTGAGATACTGAATCAACTAAGTCACAAGGGGTGCTCTCCTGTTTTAATTACTTATAATACAGTTATTGATGGGCTTTCAAAGGCGGGGAAAACAGACTCTGCTGTGGAACTCTTGGAAGAGATGTGCAGAAAGGGTCTTAAACCTGATATAATTACTTACTCTTCGCTGCTTGGGGGCCTCAGTCGTGAAGGAAAGGTTGATGAGGCTATCAAAATTTTCCAGGACTTGGAGAGATTAGGTATTAGGCCAAATGCTATCACTTACAACTCAGTCATGTTGGGGCTATGTAAGACTCAGCAAACTAGTCGTGCTATTGATTTTCTGGTTTTTATGATAGACAAAGGATGTAAACCTACTGAAGCTACATATACCATTCTTATAGAGGGCATTGCTTATGAAGGATTAGCTGAGGAAGCTTTGGAGTTGTTGAATGAGTTGTGCTCCAGAGGATTTGTGAAGGAAAGTTCGGCTGAAAAGGTAGCAGTCAAGATGTAGGATAAAATGCATTTTTACCTTCTACAGTTATACTCCTAGATGACTTTGTAATATTTATGCACTTAGATTTTGTTAGCCCCTTTATGTTAGCTACTTGTTGGTCGAGATTTTGGATCAATATTTTGAGGAGGGAGAGTGGATAGTGAAATGCATCTCAATTTTGTTCCAAGGTTAATGTAATAATGTAATTTAATCCGAGCACATTTATTTCTAATTTATATTTTATATTTGCTTGGGCGTCTAATTTTGGCTTTACTGAAGACAGTTTTTGAATTTCATTATGCAACAGCAAGATTTTTTTATTTAGGATGATTTATTCCAAAGAGCAACTTCATAAACGTTTTATTCTTTCGTACAGAGCAATTTCTTCTATTTCTTTTTTTCAGCAAATGAATATAACCGTTGCAAAGTGAAGCCAAGTGATACACCAGTGAGTCTGGCTTTTTTCATAGGAGTACCTAATATATGCTAGTCAACAAATCTGGATGCTTTGTTGTTTTAGATTTTATAAGACAAAATGCAGAAATAGAATCATAATTCATGCATTGCATGGCTGCTAAGATTTTTGTATTTCAATATTTTGTTGCTGCCGGAAAACTGTTTATTCAACTTAAAATATTTGGGACAGGCTTATTGTTCTTGTCATTTTGTTGCCTGCAGTCGAATCATTACATATTGGGTTGTCTGTGAGAATAGCTTTAGATATAGGTATAGGTTGTTGTAGTATCAGATAAAGGAGGGAGAACATGTTAGATGCTCTGAAAAATCTATTGCTGTGAGAAAATATGATGGGTGTTTGGCAAGTTGTTATTTTTCTTTGCAAGTGAATTTGAGTATTTGTAAGGGTTTACGATCTGCAGGTATCTAATATCTGGTGATTAGATTGGCAATTGGAATCCTACGTAAAATTGGTGTAAAGGAGCGGTCAGTGTAAAATGGCCAACTGCTGAGAAATAGTATGGTTGAGGCTTCACACTTGGGGTTGGAGATATAAGATTCTCTTGATATTTTTTCCCCTTTTTTCTTTTGGGGAGAAAGGAGAAAAAAAAAAAAGCTAAATAATTCGTGAAATTAGATGATCGAGAGATGAGTATTGGATATCCATGATTGTAATCTTACACAAAGTGTACCGAAGACATCCATTTAACAAAAAGTTCTCTGATATCGGGATATCTTAGAAAAAGGCGAGAGCATGCCAGATTATTTTCACCAAATGGTTTCTATTTTCTGGCTGGCTCTCTGATGAATAGTAGATGAACAGAGTTAGCAACTCGCCATCCAAATGATGACAAGGTCACATTTTGAAATGGTGGGCCTTATATTGAAACTTAAGACATCACACAGGACCGAAAAACAGCATACCGCACTTGATTGTTTGTTTTTTTGGGGGTCTGTACCAATACACTTGGTTCATGTGGAGTAGATAAAGGTGTCAAAATTCCGTAAGCCGACTATGCTGTGGCACAAGTTCAGTCTCCTACGAATATTCTCTTCTAAAATCTTAGGAAAAATTTCCCCCACCCGCCATGATGAAACAAACAAGTCTCTTTCTTGTACAACTGAGATTATTTCAGCCCGGATCCTCTCCTGTTCAAAATGGATAGGAAAGTGTCTTATGAAGATCTCTACCACTCATTTTTTTTTTTTATTATAGAAGAGTAAAAATTTAAAAATAAAAAAATAATAATGATGAAGTGTTACCCGGGTCCTCTCATATTTATTTTAAATAAGAGAGGACCTTGATTCATTTTAACTCCACCCACCTGCCATATTTAATTATAATCAAAGTTGAAATATTTCCTATCTAGAATCTTGATCCACATTATTGGTTAATTTCTAGCTAGAATGTCTCTATAATCTGTTGAAGGTCTCGAGGAAAATTTTGGTCTGTGATTTTTTATTTGAGATAATATATAATAATAGTCACACTTTATTAGTATCCATATAACTGTTCCAATCCAATAGTTCTAGTCTGAAAACTTCTTTTACTTTTTGACCGGGTAGTACTAGTATGAAAACTTGTAAACATGACTCAAATAAAATAAATAAATAAATAAATTATACTTATCTCTACTAAAATTTTATATAATTATATTTGATAACTCTTTAATTTATTTTATTTAATATATTATTTATAAATAAAAAAATATCGAGTATAATTATACTGAGAAGGAGTGAGTGTGAAAAAATATTTTGATGGAAATTATTATTAGATGCTATTATTAACCTAGGCGTCGTCTGCCGTAGTCCTTGCAAAGTAGGGATTGCAACACACTTAGAGCACATTAGAATCGCCATATTTTGAGTCCATCCATACACCCCATCTGAATTCACACAGTCTCTCTGAACAGGATCTAGCGCTAGGTGTCCACCGTCTTGTTCAAGCTTTGCCTGTACGACACGTACCCGGTCACTGCTTCTCACCGTCGCCATCCGGTCCTCCTCCATGGCGGACACTACACTCAAGCGATCTTCTCCGCGCCCACCCTCTCATGGCGTCTTCCATCTACACACTCAACTCCATTGTCCTCGAAGAGCCAAACAAAAGCCTCGTACTCAAATGTAAGCAAGGTGATCCACTCTTGCCGAGGAAGGCGTCTGTGGTTGCAATGGTGAAGGGCACATCTCATGTGCTCACCTCACCACCAACCAGGTACCCACTCACAAAATAGGTTCGGGTAGCCCACAATGGTAGGGGTACTAGCGGTCCCATTGAACAACATTGAGTTCAATCGCACAATCACTCAACGTGGTGTCAATATGGCAGACCTTGCATGTCTTCCAATCTCTTCAGGGAAGCATGGAAAAGCATTAGTAGCGGCGGTGGCAAGGAATTGAGAGAGGCGGCAACCGGCGGAAGGTGTTGTACTGGGGAAGCTTGAACAAACGCGGTGAAGGTGGAGGGGAGCATGAAATGGTGTGGGTGAGAATATTATGGTGCTGCAGCACCACATGGACATAATCTATTGTATACAAATTTTGATGGTTTGGATTCAAGGTGTGCCACACACCTTAAATTGCAAGGAGTATAGCAGACAACACCTATTAACCTAAGGCTATTATTGAATACAGAAATAAATAAAGTGATATGCTTCTGACGAATTATTTTCTTTCTACTTTCTTATTCATGAGCAAGTATCCTTCGCACATTTTCCTAAAAGCATGAAAATCTTACTGTACCCATTTACATTATAAGATTCTCTTCATACTACTATAAACCAATCCATCACGACAAAGTTATATTGTTTGATTCTTATATAAATAATCTGGTGGTTTGCAAAAAAGCGGGGTTTTTCTTATATTATATTATTCTCTACCACACACTCAAAATCCTTAGCAAAATAGAAAGTGCTGAACAAGAAAAGACCCCACACAAACCTGATGATACAATAGGTTCATTCCATGAAGCTATCTCAAAGTCATGGAGAGAATTAGTTCATCTCCTAGAAGCAAAGCAGACGGAGGGTTGCTTTCATGTTGGGGGTGTCTCAAGTTTAAGCTTCCATGGGGAAAGCGAAGCAGCACTCACAAATCCGTTGGTGGCTTTAGGTATGATCCTTTAAGCTATGCTCAGAACTTCGATGAGGGTTGGGGGGAGGACGACGAAGAATCTTTGCGTCGCGGGTTCTCTGCTAGATACGCAGCACCTTCATCAAGGCATCAACTACTAAATCGCTCAAGCAATGATAAATAAGGTTAAGGTCAGCTAATATATTTGTATATGCAACCTATTCTCGTAGAGGATTTATATAGAAACTTATTCAAGCTCTTTGTATATTCAACTGCAAAAAAGAAAACAAAAAATCTACTTATAGCTGCGCGTTATTATTGTTGATTATCAATTATCAACACAAGTGCTCGAGTGCTTGTATAGTACATAAGGACAAAAGCCAGTCATATAGGAGAGGATTATTGTTATTATCTCTTGCGTCATTCTCGCTTTGCCTTATACTAATCATGTTTATACAAATTTTTTCATGTCTGATGCAATAGATTCGTAGTAATACATAGAACACTACTTAATCTGAACCAGTGTGTAATCAGTTCGCGCCATATATCAATAGAGATTGCTATTTTACTGGAATAACTGAAACCTTTTTTGTTGAGAAGTGAACTTAATGTTGGCACCGTTCATTTACTATCTAGTGAAACAATTCCTGTTATATGTTCGGTAACTGTAGTTGCGCGCCTTGGCTCTATCAGGACATTCCCCTGTTCCAATGGAATACGTAAAGGAGTGAGCGACGAAAGTGGTTTTGACCAATAAGAAGACGTCTTATTAGTTAATTGAATAACTAAGACAACTTAGTAGAAAAGAATATTGGAAGTTATAAGCAGCCTCGTATCGCTTTTGTTTTGGCCAATAATATGTCATGGCATCTCTTTCACCGTGCGTGCCTGGTTGTAACACCAATTCTACCACAGGTTGTGGACCGGTGAAGATGATAAATTGGCAAATATAAGCTATGTTATATAAGCAATCAACATCTTTTTGCCCAATATCCGTGTAATCTACCGTTAAAAAGTATTTTTATTTGCTTTTAAATTTTTTTTTCTTTAAATGCTCTCCTAGTCAATTACACGACTCTCCAGTTGTGTGTGGAAATATGAGATGTACAATTAGTATTTGCTTGACATATTATACTCTTTTTGTACTAAACACTTTTCTCCTGCTCAAAAGAGAAATTGTTATTTAGTATGAAATTTTTAGTACGAAATACATACGTAATTATGTAGAATTAATGAAATCAATGTATTATTAAAATTAACGGTGGGTGTAAGGGGAGGAAAAAAAAACTTAACTTTTCATTTGAAATATGAATTTATATTTGATATACTGTTAGTATAAAAAAAATTTATACAAGCATCAATCATGTATTAGCACATTAATAAAAATATTTATCTCAACTATCCACTATCTTAAAAGTCTTATAAATGATGTATATAATTAAATAATTTAATTAATTATATAAAATTATTTTCTACTAATATTAGATATAAGAAGTACAACTTTGTTTTGTATTAAACAATATTTGTCTTGTTGAAAAGAGAATTGTTATTTAGGCAACACCTTCAATATGAAGTTATGTAGAATCAATGAAATCAAGGTATTAATGAAATCGGGATGGGCGGAAGAGGAGGGAGAAAACCTAACTTTTTAATTTTAAGGACTCGTGTAAAAAATACGAATACTATTTCATACTAATAAGTATTTCTCCTTCTAAAATAAAGAATCGTTATTTATAGTACCAAACTTTTAATATAAAATCTATATGAAGTTATGTAGAACTAATGAAATCAATGTATTAACAAAAATTGCGGTGGATAAAAGGGGAGATAGAAAACCTAAGGGTGCATTTGGTTTGTGAAAATGTTTCCTGTTTTCATTTTTTGAAAAAATTTTTATTTTCAATTTTTTTGAATTTCGGAAATATATTTGATTTATAAAAGTAGATTCTATTTCCAAAAAGTGAAAACAATGAAAATATGTTTTGTTTGTTTGTTTTTAAAATATATTTTCAAAATCAAATTTGAAATAATAAAATTATATTTATTATTAAATAAGGAAAATAATATATATTTGATTTGCACATTTTATTCATCTACTAAAAAGTATTTATTAAAATAATAAATAACTCCATAAAATATGAACATTAAGAATAAAATAAATTACTTTCTTTTAAGTTATTTTATTATCATTATCAATTATTATATTTTGATTTGTACACAAATAAATTTTTAAATACTATAGTTAGTATTATTTTATTGTTTATTTAAAAAATTACTAGAAATTCTTGCTTTAAAGTGATAAATTATAGATATATATTACACGACTAACATATGATAATATGTAATTAAATATCATAAAGAAACTTTAACTGCAAAAATTACTTGTAATGACAAAATATGTTTGGAACATATTTAATTTATGAGCAAATTATAATCATACTAAAAAGAGACATAATTGAATAAAATACTAGTACTATTTTTAATTATAATCTTTCTTATATTTCAATTTATCAACCAGCTAAAAAATACAAAAAAAAAAAGAAACACATCACCCTACAACAAAATACAAAAAGTGAAAGTTATCAATCATCTACAATAATTATCTCACATTTAATCAGTAATTATCTCTCTGACTTGTGCTATTTGAGTTGCTTTAGTAGCATTAATATCAACTCACAAGAAGACATTACCATCAACATAACTCATAGAAAACTACCAAAACAATAAAATCATCCAAACATGAATCATAAAAAAAAACTCATATTACAAGTTCATTCAAAAAGAAATAATTTAAACATAGCATACATAATGCTATGATTTTCAAACTCCATAATAATATAAATGACATACTATTTATTAACAATTGAACTTGTGTCTAAAGTGAAACTATTGGTTAATGAACACAATGCACGAAATTTAGTAATGTCTAAGAATCACATAAGGAGTTACCATCAACATAACTCATAAAAGCCATAAAAACAACTAGGGTGTGTTTGGCATGCTGTATTAGGCATGATAGGATAAGGTAATACAATATGTTATGATCTTATCTATTATTTGGTGTAGTCAACATATTGTATAAACTTATCCATCAAACCTCCTTTATACGCCAAAATAATGATAACTTAATCCAGTCTAGGGAGGCCGTATTAGACTTGATTAGCTTTCGAGGTAGAAGGGTTCTATCACTTTTTTATTTTTTAATATATTTTATTAAAATAAAAATAATTATTAAATAAATAATAAAAATAAAAACCATATAAACAAAAATAATATTACTTGATAAAAAAATTTAATAATAAATAAATATTTTTAAAAAATAATAATTATAAAATAACTATTTAAACTAATATAAAAATATAAGAATAAAAATTTATTAATAAAATATATAAATAATATTTAATATAAATTTAATTATATATAATAAAAAATATAACTAAATATAAGAATATGATATTAGATTTGCTTGGATTTTGATTTATAAAAACTTCCTTGTTATTTCTTTCTCTCTCTCTCACACACACATATTTTTTATATTATGAAAAAAATTAAAAATAAATAAAGAATTTTTAATATAAAATTATATTTATATATAATAAAAAATAGCTAAAATAATTGTAATAAATATTTAAACAATTATATTAATTTTTAAATTTTAAATTTAATATTCAAAAATTGTATTTATTACAATTTCTTTTTCTGGTTATATTGTATATAATATAATATCTTATACAATGATATACCAAATACTGCATAGTATTAAATTTTATCAGGCTTTATACAATCAAGCCGTATACTATCAGCCCTTATCTTATCAGACCTTATACTATCAGGCGTGCCAAACAAGCCCCTAGACTAAGCACCAAATTTCCTCTAGATATACTCCAGGGGATTGGGAAAAAAAAAACTGCAAAATTTTTTTAGTATAGATGCACAATTCTATTATGAGAAATTTGGCTTTCTCATCACTATCAATACATCTAAAATAAAATCAACACATAAGACTAAATTAAGCTATAGATTTCTTTAATATATATAATGATCAATATGAATGATGAGGACAAGAAATGCAACATTTTAAGTTGATTATCCATGAAACAATTTTTTTTTTTTCTGTTTTCTAGAAATCTCACCATAAAGCCAAGAAGCCTGATTACCTAACATATCCTTTTGGCTATGAGAAGCAACTAACTAATTGGTTGAATACTCTAACAACCCCGACCCAATTTTAAAAGGAGAAAATCTTATCCCACACTATCTCCCTTCAATATCTTATCTAAAGTAGACTTCCAACCAATGCACATGAGCCATGTGGTGGCGGGCACGAGAATTCCTTTCTGGTCCTAACTGTGATTTCTCATTTCATGTATCTCAAACTTCACGTTGTGTTTCCTTCAGCTTTACAAAAAAAAAAAGAGGGAAGCTCACGTCTTCATCATGTTGCGGTACTCAGGCGGAAGTCAAGCATAGAATCATCTTCACTCAAAAACCAAAGACACCTAGTTGCAAGTTGAAAAATAGAGCTTTGAGTTAGGATTAAAGAGAGACAAAGCGAGTGAGTGAGAAAGGAAACTGGAAAAAAAAATATTCATTTGACAATAAAATCTCAGATCTGCATGTTAAAACAAAAGAAAATCCAATTGCTGAAACCATTCATTTGACAACAAAAAACACACAAATAGAGACAGATAAAAGGGAAAGCAAGAGCAAACCAAACTTGATGGAGCAACAATGGAAAACAGAGATAGCGGCGACAATGGAAGGGGCAACGACGGCAAAGGATAGCGCACATTGGATGTGGTTATTCTGTTTATGAGCTTGTTATGTGGTTGTTCTATTTAGGGTTGAAAGTGAGCAATAAACATGCCCCAAAGAAATAGAATGAATGTCACTATTATTACAAGTATGCCACCACATTTTGAAGCTCTGAAAATGTTTTCTGTGGAAATGTGAAATCGTCAAAATGATGTTTTCAAAATTGTGAGGATTTTAGGAAATATTTTTTAAAAATTTGTAGCAAACATATTTTTAGATCAATTTTTTTGTTTTTATTGAAAATGAAAATAGAAAATATCAAAACCAAACCCACTCTAACTTTTTATTTTGAAAATTTTCCTAAAAAGTACAAATATTATTTTGCACAGAACAATATTTTTCGTGCTGAAAAGGAAATTAATATTTAATAAGAAATTTTCAATTTGTCAATTCTAAGTAAAGTACCGTGACAATTATTTATTTTCTCAACAATGGCTATATATATATAAGAGAAAAAGTATTTCAACATTTTATTTTTGACATTGTCCTTGACATATACAAAAATAAGAGAGGGGACTTATGGAAAAGGAAGAAATAGGAATAAGGTATACGATGGCATCCACTCTATTATTTTTGGGTGTCCCCGTGTATGTCTTCTTCTCGATATCCAAATAACACAGCTTAAATTCTGATCATTAATTATATACCATTACGTCCTATCATATAACCTAACAAGGCCTAAACCTTGTAAAATAACGGCTAATTGCAAAATGCAATGCCACCCAATTCCCTACCTAGCTTTGATCAATTTGAGTGAGTCTTCTCCATCAGTTGGCTAGACAAGAAAAGTTAATATTAATATAAGTTGCTGGAACTCCAACTTAACCGTGGAATGTGTTCAGGAATCAAGTTGCAAACAATCACAACATAAGATGTCCAAACAAGGCACTGCAAACAACCAAATCCAACTAATATTCACACGAGTAGTAGCCCAAATTTCCCTCCCCCACCCTCCTACCTGAAAAGTTGCTGGAATTGAGAAACTAAATGTGGCTGTATGATGACTGATACAGGAATCAAAACACGGGACACGCTTCAGCAACTACACCTTTCGCTGTTGGACATTTAGCAAAGGGACAGTGCTCATCTTGTCCCCACCAGGACAAGCTTGTTTCCTCCAGGTTAAGTGAAAAATAGAGAAGAATCGTCATGAAAGCCAAACCAGCGTCCAAAGCTGCTGATAGCACATAATTGTACCGCTGCCACCACTTCTTATGATACTTGAATACAAAATAGTTAAAGATTGTGGCAACAATAATCCACGAATTGAAGTTCACTGTGCTAGCCGGTGGCATGCTTGCAGTTGATCCAAGAAGCACAGGAAGGTGAATTAAGGATATCCATTTCTGTCTGGGGAAGGCTTTCTGGAGTAGCCACACAATTAGTGGTCCCAATGCTAGTATGAGGAAGAACCAATTGAGTTGTGAGTAATTCCCAAGCTTGCCGAATATTCGTTTTGGACCAACCAAACCCCAGATCACGGATGCATCAAAGAAGACTTTGTCACCAGGGCAGGTCCATGGACTACCATGGGGCAGTAGTTCTTCGTGGCATATGTTCTTGATTGAACCCAGCAGCCACCATGCGACACCAATGTCGACGGTTCCAGCTATTAAGGTCCCTACAGTCTAATGCATAATATAGACAAGTTGAATTATCCACGTGGTTAGATAATTGTGCAGGATTTAATTTAATTTTGATTCGTGTCTTGCCGTTTGCCACATTATTAAAATAATTTAGAGTAATTATATGTGGACATCCCTTTTGCCGGACACCCTTGACACCCAAAGACCCCCGGGGGGTGGGGGGATGGTAAAACAAAGTCAAAAAGGTCAAAAGCACATGGAGAAAGAAATAGGGGAGAAGGGGTGTTGGGTGTCCACGTCACAGGGGAGTACAAAAATCACTTCTCAACAATTTTTAGGGTGTGTTATTCGTACTTTTTTTTTAATAAAAATTATTTTTTATTAAAAAAATTAATTTTTATATATTTAAATAAATATTTAAAAATAATTAAATTTTATAAAAATTAATTTTTAATTTTTTTATTATATATAAAATTTAAATTTCAAAATCCTAAACAAACGTACCTTAATTTAACTTCTTTGATATTTGTTATCTCAATTGCATTCTTTTAATGATATAATTAAATATAATATAAAGTAAATTAAAATTATAGCTTATCGTCTAGTTCTTGTTAAAATAAAAAATTATTAGAAAAAAATTGTTTTTTTTACCTTCTTTTTGTGAGATGTTATTTTTTATTTTTTTTGGTTTGAGAAATAGAATAAAAATGTTTTCTTTTATTTTAATATAAAAAAAAGTGTCAGAATGAGTCTTACTCCTTATGATAGGATGTATTTCTTCGAGCAACTCTATAGAAAGAGCTATGTTATTTGAATATAAGGGTGGAACATCTAAATACAACATCCTCTCACATAAATATACAATCTATTACTTATCTTAATATATGTGTATTTCGATATTCACCTATACTCACATAAATATACTATGTCTCATATTATGTCTATACATAATATATTCAAAAAATATTTCTCCAAAAGCAATAAGATAAACAAAATTTGATATTAACGGAATCTGCTGATAGTGACATTACTCACCTTAACCAATACTCATAGTGAATTAGTGACATTAAGTTCTGAAAATCCTTTTAACGCGTGAAATTGAGCTAAAATGCTTTGTCATGTTCCCCTAGAACTAAAATGCTTAGTCAAGGTATATACCTGAACTACGAACATTGACCGTGGCGGGATCTTCATGTAATGCCCTAGCTTGAAATCATTTAGAAAGGAAACAGCCTGTGCCATACTTATGTACCCATACGTCTTGAAGCACACGTTGGCTATCGGTTTGCCAGGTGAAATCACACCCATGATGTACTCAGTAATGATATTCAATCCTGGAGTCTGGAAATGGAAGGGGCAAATAGTCAAAACATAATGATGGTTGGTACAAATATCTACCTATCCATGTCTAGAACTTTGAGTACTAGATACTGTAATACAAGTGTCTAGTTTATACTTGGTGCCAAGTAGTAATTGAATTTAAAACAATCTTTTTTGTATATAAAAGTAAAAAACGTAATTTAAAACAGGACTGAAATTTCCCATTTAATTGGTGGTTTCTTACCTGATTAGTTGTGGCCGTTATGACGCTAACGGGGAGAGTAAAAGTTAATGCAAGCCCAGCCGCAAAGATGAGAGCCCACCATGGCAATTGTACCTGATCATTCATGAAAATACAGAGTACAAGTGCAAGTAGAAATGAGGCCAACAGCAGAGCATGAAACCACCAGTTAGGTATATCCTCGTACTTCTTCATCAACCTTGTGTGAATGTCTTCCTTTCCAGATCGGGATGATATGAGTTGTTGATATATCTCCCTGTCAGAGCCACCATTTAGCATCATTGGGCCACATTAATTATGGGAAATTCTTGCTTCCTAGAAGGAGGAAATCTTCTTCCAATTTCCCCCCTCTATTAGTTTTATTATCGTTCCCATCTCCCGAAGTCATTTAATAGTATAAAATCCATCTAGAGGAAAATTTTCTTCCTCCACAAAAGATTCAAGAATTTTTCTATTAATTATAGTTATAAAATTTGAGCTGTACTAGATAACCAAAATAATATAATCAAAATTTTTATAGAAATTATAATAGTGATTGAATAAAACGTAGTGATAGAGTCTATTTATTTATCTAAAAATTACTAATAATGCTATATCATTTTGGAATTTAGTCTATGATTATAGATCCTTATTGTCTGGCATTTAAGTTACAAAAGCTTCAAAATTCAGTTGCTCATTAAATCTTAACCGTTACCTCCCATTAAACAAGGCAACATGAGAGAGCGTAGAGATGATGGCAGCGAAGCCGATACCATAGCTAACAGAAAAGAACACACTCATGTTGACGCGACCTTGTTTCTCGTATGCCGCCATATCAATCTCAAACTTGTTGTTCACAATGGCATTCACATTGTATGTCTGACCATGGGCTGTGAATAGATCTGAAGAGTACAAGGGGAAGTTCTTGGCATTATAAAGATTGAATCCCCAGTACACCGTAGGCATGAGCACGTAGATTAATAAGATGTAGCCCACAATGACATTGACTGTTGCAAAGAAAGGGGTGATAAGGGGACTCCCAAGGAATGCAGCTATAGTGGTCCAATCAAGGGAAAAGGAACCCAAACCAAGTCCATACTTCCCCGATCCAATTTGATGGGCTGTTACCGAGTTGGGAAATATCCAACATACCCACGAGATAATTGACAGTGTGCGGAAGAGGTAGCCGGGGACGATGAACCACGCGAAGCTGCAAATAAGTGCAATCGAAAAGAATTTCCCTCGCGACATGCGGTTGTCATCTTTTTCATGCAAAGCCCTGCCACACGTAAGTTGAGGAATATGGTGAACTAATTGGTCAGCGCTAACGAAATATACTTCATCTACGTACCGTCACATGTGTTAAAATTTTTTGAGGTCGCTGCCCCCAAACATCATTTCAACAATCTTAATATCTCATGCATTTCTCACAAGGAAAATGCTTTTTGTCACGAATAATAGTTCGTACAACGACACACGAATGTGTAACTTAGCCTGCGTTTCATATACAATTGAGATTATGTATGGTAATATAGATCCACATTAAATTTTTGCTTTATTTTATTTCTATCCTTATCAGTTCGTGCATTTTGTGCCACACAACTTTCGTACTATATAGCAAAGCTGTTTTCACAAAATAAAACAACTTTCATAAAATGTTTTTTTTTTACCACATCCTAAAAAAGAAAATATAATCTTGTTCTTGCAAAAAAGTAATTAAATAAACAAAAAGTTATATATAGACACTTTGAATTTCCAAATTTACCATTTTGTGTAGAAGTTATTAGCCAAAATAGTGAGGATTAAAAGAGAAAGTATGGTAAAATTCACTACTTTTATATCTCAATTTTATTATGTACAAATAACACGGCTCTTTATAATTCATATAACAAGTGAACCTCTAAAATTTCAGAGCCATATATGTTCCATTGTGGATTAGCACTGCCATTTATACGGCAACAAAGTGCAAAAAGTAAAGCAAGGAGTACATTTATACACATACGTGTGGACTCTACAATTTCTACAAATACACATTGTTTCTCCTGTTATTTAAATCAATGAAGTCTCCCCGTAAAACTCAATTAACGCCACTTGCATGTGCGTCGGAATCGAAGCATTGGTGAGACACTCAACATATTAAAAACACGACATTTTGCACCATGGCTATGAAAAGAAATCTTTAAGTGAAAACTGCATATTTTATGTTAATAGAGATACGTATCTCCTTAATATGACCCAAATCCATACAAGTATATCAAAATTTGATTTGCATACATAAAAAGAAATTCTAGAATATGAGTATTGTGTAACCAGTTACCGCTCTACCTGAAGACAGAGACCTGCGCAAGACAAGAAGGCCACCACATCTCCGCCGGATCCACCACGTACTTCCTCAATATCCCTGCCCATCCATACCCCAACATCTGCTCACCAAAAGCGCACATTAGCATCAGCTCACGAGTGTCACCATTCAAAACCCTCTATTTTAATTAGAGACATTTTTATTCGCTCTTATAGACACCAAACAAATGGTGGAATTGATCATCCATAATCAGCACATTACCTTTGTGTGAATCATTACAACTTTAAGACCGGTCTTACACGAGATAGATTAATTAAAGTTTAATAAATTTTAAATATTAGTAATTTAGGGAAATAAATAATAACTAAGTAACCAATGAAACGTACGGACCTGCGTAGTCAGGACGAGCAACCAGCTAGCCAAGAAGCTAATCTTCCTACCGTAATAAGCGCGAATGATATCCACAATGCTAATGGCGTACGCAGAACCGCTCCCAAACGCGGCACCAGCGTTGGCGAACATGGAGATCAACACGTGCTCCTTCACGTTGAACGGACCCGGGTTCAGCGAGAACTCTCTCCCTAAGAACCCGAACTTGGTCCTCGGGAGCACCCTCGCCAAGAAGTGGCCAACGGGGAGCGTGGCCACCTGCACCGATATCATGGTTATGACCAAAGGCTCGCTCCTGTAGGCGAAGAACGTGTTGATGAAGGAGAGGAGCACGACGGCGATGAGGCCCAGGAGCCACGTTCGGAACGTCCAAACCGGTAGGCTCGGGTCATCGTCGTTCGACACAGCGAGCCGAACCTCCTCTATCGGCGAAACGTCGTCGTTTTGTTCGGGTTTTGTTGCGCTTTCTATTTCGATCACGGCCATGAATGAAAATGTTGTTGCTAGGGAAGAAGAGTCACTATTGCATTAGTGAACGATGGCGATCGATGGAAGAAGAAATAATGAGGAATGGGAAAATTCCTAGGGAAGGAGGATTTTCGTTTCGGTTTTTTGATCCTTTGGATTTGCAATTTATGTCGCACTAGTGGAGAGTGGATTAGTGTAATGCAGTAATTTTTTTTCCTCTTTTTTTTTTTTTTTTCTTCTCCATTTTTAAGTCTAATTCGGACCTTTTTTGAATGTGGATTCACTCGCTCAAGACAGCAACATTCCTGAACCAGCTAAATTGTAGCTAGCTAGTGGCTGCTTGTGTTTAACTATTCATTTGTTTTAATATTTATTTACCAAATTACCACGATCCGTTTTTCTTTCAATAACTTCTTTCTTTATATTTGCGCCTTTTTTCCAACTAAAAGATTAAATTTTAAAAGTATTTATTTTTTGAATTTACTAGGCCTTAATTATTTGTATTGTAAAGAGACAAATTATGCTTATATATATATAGATTTAGTTTTGATGTAATGAACCAATGTGTGGGTTGGTCGTGGTAAGTATTTTGGTTCCTTAATCAGAGGTATCGCGATCGAACCTTAAGAATGCAAAAAAATTATTGTTGGGAGACTTCTACCACCTTCAGAGACCTCTATCGGGTCGGTCGGATTAGTCGAATTCCTGCTAATAGAGTTTAGATATCGGTGATTTTATTGAGACAAATATTTTTTTGATATAATGATAATGTAAAATAACTTTATACAATTATTCAATCATATATCGTCACATTAATAAATATGTTTAACTCTCATATCCATTATTTCAAAAATCTTGCATATGATAAGATCATTTAATTAAATGAAAGTGTCAATGCATCAAAAGTAAATTTTATATAAATTGTTAGCCCTTGCTTGAGTACCGTCGTCTATCATTTTTTGTCATGTAATCAACTAAAAGTATAAATAATGATTTGACTTAATTTCATGTAGAAATTAATTTTTATGTTTAGAATTTATTAAAGAAAAAGGAACTTAAATTTATTTATAAATAAATTCAATACATTTAATTTAACTTTTATAATTTTACGCTTTTTCCTTAATAAGGATTTTTTTGAAAAAAATAAGAAGAAAATAATCTATATATTTAAAATTAAATTAAAATTTAACAAATACTACCATATTTGAGATAAGATTTCAAATTCAAAATAATTAATTCCATGTTTACCAAAGAAAAGTAATTAATCTCAATAATTAATATCCACATTTTCACATATAGGTTAGTACAGTATGCATTTTCTTTTGAACTGGAAACCCACTCTCTTATTTAAAGAAACTTATAATTTAGCATAATTTTGTAATTTCGTTTTATTCATATTAATTACTATTTTATCTTTTTCTATTGTCCAATTAATATTATCTTTCATCTTCATGGAATTTTTATAATTATAAGAAAATATTATAAAATAAAAGATATAAATCAACCACCCTTAACACATTAAGAAGAATAACATATTAAGAAATTAAACTTATGTTTAATATTTACTATTATTTATTTTAAACTATTAAATAATTAATACTTGAGTTTTAAAATATTGAAATTTTAATCAATTACACTCTTAAGACATCAAGAATATTTTTTAAAAGGTTTTGTTAAGAATATATTAAGAAATTAAAATTATATTTATTATTTAAAAATATTTAAACTTTTAAAATATAAAATTTTATCACGTTTATCATATCCATGAATTCTCTCCAAAAAGTTACTCGAGTTTTTATGTGTGGTATCATTATGTGATGTGCAAGGGGTATAGGTCCTGCACTGAACAATGTTTCCAAATTTGTGGTTAATATTTTAAATAAGTAATAAATATTATTTTTATTTTAATTTTTTAGTATATTCTTAACAAACCCTTTTCAAATATCCTTTATATATGTTAAGGGTGTGGTTCGGTTTTTTTTTTTTTGAATTTTTTTTATATTTATGAAAATGCCATAATATATGAGAGAGAAAATATTAATAAGGTGAGAGAAAAAAGTCAAACTAATAATTAATATGAATAAAATAAAATTATACAACTATCCTAAGCATTTTTCAAGCCCTCCTCAAAGCAGTAATTCTTGAATTCGAACCTTGATATTATAGGTAATTATAAATTAAATTAAACACATTTTATTTAATCAGGGGTTATAATCATTAAGTTGTAACTATCACTATTCACTTTGGAATGAGTTTTGCTTAACCATCATAGTCAGCAAGAAACTGCATGAGCAAATATTGGAACAAAAAAAAATATTTTATTTAATTTTTAAACATTTATATAACATCAAAGACTCATCCCGTGAATCAAATAGAGGAAAATAAAAATAAAAGTAATTATAAAAACCAAATCTCTCCTTGGGATAGAAAATCTTACTGTTAATCTTGCGCTTCTCTCTTGATGTACCTTAGATAAAGTAGAATTTAACTCAAGAAATAAGAAAAATAAAGGATTGAGCATATGGAACTTATCATCACAATAAAACCCGCTACTCAATTCCTACTCTACATGAATAAATGATTTGGCGTTCATAGTGTTAATTAATAGAAACAAGTAAACAACGGAGCAAGGTAAAAGAAACCACAAAGGAATTTGAGTCTTGAGAGAAGAAGAAAAGGTACCGAGGGATAAAAGAGCAGAAGAAATTTGTTTCTTTTCTTTGAGCGTTTCAAATGATGTAATAAACCTTTTTTTTTTTTTTGGAAAAAATAAACAAAGTCAGACGTGACAGTTTTGTCTACCTTATCTTCCTGCATTTTTGTTGTACATCATTATATTTGCAACTTGAAAGCGTATCAAAGTCTCTTGGATATTGATTACGCTGAGTTCAGGTACTAAGTTGGATTTTGTGGCAACCATGTGTCATATGCACACATTCAATCTATGAGTGCTATAATATCTGTGATAAAGTAGAGAATTATAAATTATTAAATAATTGTCAATATATACTAGCTTAAAATTTTAGAATAATTTTGTTTTCTTCATTGACTAAAAAAATTAGGTATGCAATGACTGCAGTGGCTGTCAATGGAAAGCAGACAGCTACTACATTGGTATCATGGCTTTCAAGGAACGCTAAGTACGACCTAGTTTAAATTAGTTACGCACTGCCTACTTTAGACAATTCATTTAACAGTTAACATGCGTAAATTCATTTGCACAATAACGTACATAACCTTACACACGTTTGACTCACATGGAGCGTCTAAAATAACCATTGTTTGACTAAGGGTATATTTGAGAGCTTTATAGATTAAAAAAGTGAGAAGTGGAGTAATTAATTATATGTTATTCTATTATTTTAAAGTTTAATAAAAGGATAGAGAATAATTTTTTTACCCTTATTTAATAGTTATAAAATAAATAAATAGAATGGAAATAATATAAATTTAATTTATTAATTTTACCCTCTAACTTGATATAATAAATGATACATTTATTATTTTTAAGAATAAAATAATAATTAAATTAGACATAAATTTCATTTTAATTTATCCCTCCTAGACCCCCAAATTGTGGGGACAACAAAATGAACAAAATGGATGGCAAGAAATGGACTCTCACACCCTCCTTAACTATGCCATTCCATCATAAAATATCTCTTTCAAACACGTTTTTAAAAACTTGCCCTCCCGTCTCATGCCATTCCATTACTAGCCATCCATCCAAACACTACCTAAAACACTGCCAATGGAAACAGCACGAACGATGGGGTGAGGACGGCGGGATACGCTAGCACTGGACATTTCATAGCACAACATAGCAACAAGGATAAATTCCATTTCTTTGCTTTCTTTTATATATTGTCTCAGTAATGCACCAAAACACAAGAAACTGACATGTGCCCTTCGATATGCTAGTAGTTGTAACCGATAATCTGAAGTAACATACATTGCAATCAACTCTCAAAATGCTTGCACTCCTATGACTGCAGGAGAAATTTTAGAGGTAGGACTAATAAACCAAACAAAATAAAGATTTACATAAACCAACCATACTAGACTATAGATATAAACATATACTCATTTGAAAAGTTAATGTTCTATGACTATGAATTTTTCTTTCTTTGTTTTTCCTCATTTTCTTTTTTAATCAAAGCGGAAGCTATCACATCACAAGCAACGAAACTAACGCCTTTTGCTTTTAGTCTTAGAGATCCTTGATTTGCTTGCTTCATGAGGCGGTTTCCAGATTATGTCCTCAAGATTGCTACAAAAGTTCTTGTAAAACTGCGACGTAGACGAGTGTGACCTTCGTCATGAATTAAATTAAAGAAATTACCGGGGGAAAAGTGAGGTTTTAAAATAACTGACCTTGAGGTATTCGCCTGCGTCTCCAGCTGCTTTCTGCATGTCCACCATATAAAATGTCGGAGCCACCTCAAAAATCTTCAAGCAAGAAAAAATTATTTTGTTTGTCGAAAACTCGAAATGTTAAAGGACTTCTGAAATTCTTTTAGAGGCATAGAAACTTACTTCCAGAATAACCGAGAAAAAAGATGTTTTATTTGCCGAAATACCCTCTATTCTCATCTGAAAATTCATAACAATATCATTCGGATGAAGGATAACTTCAGGCAGGTTTAATCTCAGTGAAAAAATGACACCAGATAATAAAGATTTTACAATTGCGTGAGTACGTAATTGAACAAAATGATGCAAATGAAACCATAGCAACAAAAATAGCGGAAGCCAGAGGGAGAGGCAAAGTGGTAAAGCAATCAGTTATGCATATCACAGGTTACCAACCTTATAATTGCGAATATGCGTCTTGAATCCCATTGATTGAGCCACAACTTCCATACTTGATAAAACCACCTTCGCTGGCTTTTGAGATATAAAACGTGTTTGGTACTTTACAGAGTCCTGTAACAATATCAGTGAAAAAAAAAGAAGTGATATCTTTTAGCCCTACATATGCAGAATATTGAGTCTTAGACCTTTAAGTGACAGTATTGGAGAATGTATTTTTTGTCCCAGCATGCCGATAATATGCTAAAGATTACATCTATTATTCTGCAAAGTTCCCTTGGGAGTGCGGATATTATATGGACTTTTATTTGACCATTTGGAGACATGATGATTGAGCATCATAGCAAACACAATGACATGATTAAGTACCTGTCCACGATCAAAGATAGAAGCAAGGTTTAAGCCTTGAGATAGAATTATCAAGTCAAATGCATTAAGCAATAAAGGACCCATGTCCTCATTCTCACATTGTTGATTAGCTCTCTGCTCCTTCAATGACAAAATAATTAGCTAGTCAGCAAAAGTGGAAAGATAATTACCATATGAATGCAACTGGTAAAAAACAAGCTTCTATCCTTAACTGAAGAGAAGGGAGAAATTGTGAAAAATGAAAATACTTGTACTGATATGCAATTTGGTTACCAGTGGGTTTCCTTGACTTAAAATTCTCTTCTTCTGCCTTGATGTTTCTGAGTACACTAGAGGTTTGATGATGCCATGTGAGTAATAGAATGGTTCCCCAGGAATAAGACCATTCAGAATATCTTTTATTAATAGTTATCATTTTTGGTTCTTTGATATGCCTCTCCAGAAAATATAATTCTTGAGAGGCAGATTGAGCATTCATTGCATATGATTCATTCAACCAAAAGTTGAAGTCAAATGGAAGGTTGGAAAAATAAAGGCAGAATAGCTTAAATACAAAAAATTCCTATGAAACTTGACCAGACAAAATGAAGATTAAAAAAAAAATTACAGGAATAACCAACCTCAGCATCGTCAAAAGCGGCATTTACATCATCCAGATTTACATCTTCATACTCCTGAAGACTGACTGGAACGTAGCCCCTCTGAAACCATTCATCATTTCTTATCTGCTCAATGGTTATACGCTGCAAATGCACATGCACACCCACAAACAATTAGGGAAAAGGGAAACAGACTTGTGAGAAACAATCAGGATCATGAAACAGAGGTGAGATTTAAACACATTAGAAAATTGGTATTAGTTTTTATTCATTACATATATAAACAAAAACAAGGTCCAAAACAGATAATGGAAGAAATCTTTGAAGTTCAAGAATGAATATACCATGTTCCTCTACACATGTGGTATCAGTACTTGAGAAAAGCATCATGAACGATAGAGTGAAAAAAAGCTTTATAAACGTTATGCATTTACAATAAACATCATTTTGTCCATAACTTCCAGTGAGGGAAACTAAAATATCCAAATGAAGAGAAATAATAAGATCATAACATGCCACACCAACAACTGAATAATCAATCACCGAGACTATTAGGTCCTTTTAACACAAATCTAACTTTTTCTACCATTTCAATTTACTTTTAAAGACACACTTAGTCATATAAATCACAATCACACATAGGATTTTTAACTACATCATCACACACTTAGGCTTTTCAGATGCCTTGTATCACAATATGAAGCACGTCAAAGATCCAACTTATTTTCCGCTTCTGTGGTCATATACAACATTCATTTTTGAATAGACAGTCTCTGTCTCACAACTTATGTTTTGCAAAACCAAAACTTACAGTTTCAGGATTTGGGTCCAAAATTCTATGTATCAATGACTTTGCTCCCACAGGAAACCAAGAAGGGCATGAATACTCTGCTTTGTCAATCTGCAAGAAAGAAACAAGAAAACCAAAGAAAATTCATTAGCATTAATAACAATCTGAAATCCAATTTGATGAAAACATTCTTGATTAGAGCTCATTAAACAAGCAGTATCTCTTGAGAAGAGAAGTGTTAACCACAAGCACTTGTAGCCCTTCTGAACTGTAGTCAGCACTTATTAAAAGATGCAAAAGACTACTATTGATGAAAAATTTTCATTTCCAATCCCCATCCAGAATTCAGGGCTCAATTTGCTGCTTTGGACACTCTTTCATCACATAATAATACATATTATCATGCTAAATTTATAATAAATAATTGCAGTATGCTACTATAAGCAAGTTATATATTTAAGACAAATATATTGATCTGCGATTGAATCTATTCCACAGTAAAATATATATTTAACATGTTTGGATTCATGCCTTACTGTATAACGTGGTTAGATCAAGCTCATCAAAGGGAAGATATCCAGCCAATAGGACATAGAGGATAACCCCACAGGACCAAACATCTGCCACAGCACCATTGTAACCCTTGTGACTGAGTACCTAAAGTCACAAATGCAAAATGCAAAATACACAAGCCAGCACAAGAATAGTTAGTATCTGCATTTAACATAAGTTGAAATTTAACCAAACAGCAAGCCACCCGTGTATTTTTACCTCCGGAGCTACATAGTTTGGAGTCCCACAAGTTGTCCGAAGGATACTCACACCCTAGGACGAAATTCAACAAGTATGAAGGCATTTTGTATCAATTCATCTACATGTATCAAAGTCATATATAAAAGCTATTTGATAACAATCTCACCTGTTCAGGCAATGCGCTCAAACCAAAATCTGAAATTTTTATATTTCCTTGTGAATCAAGTAAAAGATTTTCAGGCTGCACAAGGTAAAAAAAAAAAAGGTTAGAAGGAATCATGACAAGGACGAGTGACAACTTTCCAGATCATAGTCAATGCAAACCTTTAAATCTCTGTGATAGACTCCCTTGCTGTGGCAATAATCTACACCACTGATAAGCTGTTGGAAATATCTTCTAGATTCAGCCTCACTAAGACGTCCATGGTGTATCTGCACAATTGATTTTATTCACCATCAACATCTCCAATATCTTGAATGATAATTGATGAAAATTCATGGTAAAAGCTAAGAAAAAAGGTCCATCTCGAGCTACTCACAATTTTATCAAACAATTCACCGCCTGTAATGTACTCCAATATGATATAAATCTTCGTTCGGCTTGCTAGAACCTGAAGAAAGTAATATTTTACAACAGAAGGTAGCACTCGTCAGTGGTGATAGCTAACGAGGAAACATTACAATGCCTTGTCCCAGCAAATAACGAGTCAGTGTGCCTTTTCTTTTAAAACTCTTTCAAGGAACAATAACGCAGAGAGAAGGAAGCTTTCGTTCAGTCAAGACAAATTATCAAAATATGTTTCCAATAGTGTTCCTCTATCCAGAGTTCAAACAATCAAATTAAAGGGGGGAAAAAAAGCTGTAATTTTGGTTTTGCTTGTACTCGACTGAAAATACTTCTAAAATCTTATTGACTACATATTTCACACTTCAATAGAAATCATGACATGGAGAATAACTCATTTATAAGAGAAAACAAGACAAACAGGCCCTTAACGACCGTTCTAAAAAGAGAAAGCAATTAATTATAAGGTCCAGAAACGATCACATGCCTCATGCAGACGAACAACATAAGGATGCCTCACTAGCTTCATAATAGAAATCTCCCTCTTGATCTGCACAGTCGAAATATAAGAACCAAAAAAAAAAATAAAAAAATTCAAGTACAATTTGAAAAATAGCAACATTCCAACCACAACTGCAATAATTATCAAACTTCTTGTACTTTTATAATAATAACAATAATATTAATAATAATAAAAGGAAAGCTGAGGGAATCGCGTGGATCGGACGAAATTGGGAAAGTTGAGGTGAGAGTAGTGAGTTACCTGGTCGACCATCTTGTGCTTGATGATGGTGCTGCGGTCGAGAACCTTCATGGCAACACTCTCCCCAGTCTCTGTGTTCTGAGCGAACTTCACCTTCGCGAACGTTCCCTCCCCAATCGTCCTCCCAATCTCGTATTTCCCTACTTTCCTCACCACCATCGCGCTCCGCTCTTTTGCTCCTTCTTCAAGTCTCTTGAAAAAAAAAAAACAACAAAATTCTCACTCACTCGTTCACTCCACCAAATTCAGCTTCAGCATTGCACCACAGAAGCACACCGCCAATCCAGCTATGCTCGCAAAGCTTCGCGCTTCTCCGGTATTTAATTGAGAAATTATCTTATCTTCGGTTTTTGGTGTTGGCAAGTTGGAACGGATGTGAGAAATTACAAGGTTCTGTTTTTTGTTTTTTCGTTTTTTGAATTTTAAATCAAGCAATAAGAAAATCGAAAAAGAAAAAAAGGATGGCAGTTTGACGGCAAAGTGGGGGAGTAGGTTGGCAGGTCATAAAACAGAACAGAAGAATAAACAGGCAAATTTTTTGATCAAAATATAATAAGCGGAGGAAAAGAAAATTGAAACTGAAAATATAAAAAAGGTTTGAATGCTGGCCAGGGGAGCTTTGTTTGAAAATTAGAAACCCGAATTTTTTTTTATTTTACCTTTATTTTTTTACTATTATTGACTACATTTTGGATAGGAGCGAAAGAAGAAGATGAAGTTGTGAGTGAGCGGTGATTCGGCAGGGGGGAGGGATTGGGTGCGGTAGAAACGAGGAAATAGCACGATGAGTTGACCAATGCAGCTCGATGAGGAAGCATTTTTCAGCTGAAATGGGTGTATCTTATTGGCGACACATCAGCCCCACCTCTTCCAATTATTACGTCTGGCACACGGGACACCAATTACCAAACCAAATTTTCCGGCTTTTAGTTACGGTGATCATCTTTTATCATATTTTTTTCAAACTATAAGATCTAAAATCTATTATTAGAGTTCCGCAAAAAAAGAAAAAGAAAAAGAAATCTATTATTAGAGATTAATCAGTTTGATTCAAATCGTTTGAGTTTATTATAAAAATAAAATTCTTTTACAATCTTTTAATTCATAATTCATAATATTTAAATTTAAAACCTTATTTAAAGAATATAAATGTTATCACATAAAAAAAAAAAAAAAGAATATAAGTGCTAAACTATTTAAATTAATTAAGTATTAGAATTGTTTGATAACTTAAAAAAGTTAATTTAATATAACTAGTTATATTAATTTATATAAAAGAAATGAATTAATTTAAAATTATATATATATATATAATGTGACATTAAACATAAAAGTTTTATTAAGTAAATACCTATTATTAAGATATGTTTAATGCCCACAAAAGATTAGTTGAGGTTTGGGGAACGAATTTTTTTGATATAAAAATTTCACATAACTTAATTATGTGTTAATTTTTATGACAAATTAAAAAGGTAAACCTTAGTTTGGGTCCTATGAAAAAAATCTAATTAATGGCAAAAATTAATAAATAATAGGTAATGTGAAATTTTCACATGAGTTAGTCCATTTCTATTGAGGAGTTGATAATTTTAAGAATTTAATTTTTATGTAAAAAAATTTTACACAACTTTTTAATTATATATTATCATATCAATGTATTTGACTTTTGTAATAATTACCACAAAAGTTATAAAGAGGATAATATTGAATTAATTGACAATCTAAAATATTTTACATTGATAATATAACATAGTCAATCTATAAATCTTCATATTCGCACATTTGAACAAAGATTAGTTCAAACTTGTAATCATACCAAAAGAAGAATTAAGATAAGATTAATTAGTTTTTTAAATTGTTAGAAGAAGATACCATGATAAGGTAGGAAGAGAAAGGGTTGTACTAGTCAATTAGATAAAACAAACTTGAGATCAATTAGAAAAAAAAAAAACTAATTTTGATCTAAATTTAATTTAGATAAAAAAATATTTTTTAAAAAATTAATAATTATCAAATATCATTTATCTAAAACTCTACCCTAATTTACTTAAATGTTTAGTATATAAATGTTAAAATTTTATCAAGGAAGTTCCACACACCCACCAAATATATGTATTGGAAAGGAGAGAATAATGGTAAGAATGAGAAGGACAAATTTTAAATATTAAATTTTATATTAATAATTAAAATTAAAATATAAAGTCATACACGACCTTAAGTATTTATGCCCGTATTTATCCAAATTCACGAAATTCTTTTTACCATAATACCAATATTGAAATTTCAAGGTTTCATAGAAGGAGCAAAGGCTTATATTCTGACTTTCATCGTTATTTATCGACTTATAACTACCTTTTTTTTCTTCAGACTTGTGATAATTGACTATGCGCAGTGATAGAGCAGCCAATAAAAAGCCTTAGACGGTTTCGCTGTGACCACAAATAATCCAACAATTTCTAATTTCCAGGCAAATAACTAAGCTGGCATTTCGTACCAAGTATGCACAAAGAGACAATTTGCATCAAGCTAAATTATAGTATTAGCGAGCAGCAAGGGAAACCTTGTCCCGTTCGATTCAAACCCATGTTATGTTGCATCCCAGCAATGACAGCTTTCACAATTCTCGTTCTCACTATAGGAAGCTGGTGCCTGAGCCACAAGTCAGTGTTGCGCACAGCAAAGATAGCCTCGCCGTGACTTATGAGGACATGACTTAATGTTGCGATCAACGGCCAAGATTTTGCATCCCCACCCATACAAGCAAGTTTATTTTTAATTTTGGGTAGAGCCTAGTGTTAGGAATATAAATAAAACAAAAAAAAATTTAAGAGAAAATTGAAATCATCGTAAAATATGATAAATGTAAATGTAAATGTATCTGTCTTTTAATATTTTTTTTATTGTGTGCCTTTGTTTCTAAAAATTGAGCATATAATCACTGGGCCAAAAGGATCTTAATAATTTGGAATTCATGAACTTTATCTTTCTTTTGGTTAATTTTCTTCTTTATTTTTTTATTTAGGTTAGCTAATAAGACAATTCATAATATGTAAAATATCGTTTGTCGTTATCTTTATATTAAATATGTTAGTCATTTTTAGTCTTGAATTTATGTTAGTCATACTACAATTTGTTTTTTCAGCCATTATCAAACTTCCTATTGTGGTGCGGTCCTTTCATTCTGTGTCGACAGAAAGGCCTCTGACAAGGAAAATGATGTTTTTATACATAAAATTGATAGTCATTAAAGAAAGCTAAAATGGAGAAATTGCTGTCGTCACCCATATTTTCAGGGAAAAAATATCAATAGATGATGAGCCTTTACCTGTAAATGGCTAAATGCAATTAAGAAATCATATAACTGAAGAAATTTTCATCATCTAATAGACTGCTAGATATCACGCAGGAAAATTGTTAATTCGCCAATCCATTCCCTGGACGTTTCTCGTCAGCAACATCACTAGGAAGGTCAAGGCCCGCAGGAATTTTGCCAGGATAGTTGGTAGTTGACTCATCTGTTCCAATCATACTGCAAAGATAAAACTCATAAGTCAAGTTTCTGCGTCATCTTGAATGCAAGCTGCGTTCTGCAAATAAAATGCTCACCCTCTATCAATGATAACTACTGAACGTAGCTCACAATTAGCAAAGCTGTAAAAAAAAAAAAACACACACACAAAATATCTGTATTTAGTCATATGATATTCTAAAACATGAAAGACAGACAAACAAATTGATATTATATTAAAAATGGGAGTGAAAAATTCAGAGATCGGTTTTTCATACCATTTTTTTAATCTAAAACTACTTTTTTAAAAGGTCAGCGAATGTAATTACCAATTAAGATATGAATATATTTGACCTGAATTACAACATTAAAAGAAGTGATGTTCTTTTTCCGTTTTTGTATTTCCTATTTTTTCTTACACGATTCAAATTGTTCCTTCAGTTCTCATTAAACACTTGAAAAAAGCATCTTTTATTATTTATTCTCTCCATCATATATCTTAAAACCTGAATGTGTTGTTCATAAACAACATTAGATAATCCTTCTAGAGAACACTTACTGTGTGCAGATTTCACTCTTCACAGTTGGATGGCAATCATTTCCGAAAAAACTTAGGGTATGAAACAGAAAACCACTGTGGGAAACGACAGCGATCTCCTTCTCTTTACGTGTCCACAACCTGGACCAAAATATGGGGGGAAAGTGTCAGATCTTTGGTTATAGTCATATCTTCCATAAAGATATAATTTTTTTGTCCAAACTACTGTTATCCAGGGTCCCATACATTCTAATTAATCTGGATCAAATCAAGTCAACCTATTATAAAAGTAAAGTTCTTTCAACATTAATTATTTCCCATCTACAAGAATTGAATTCAAGATATTACTTAAGGAAAACAAGTACTAAACCACTTGAATCAACCAAGTGTTGACCACTAGAGATATAATTTGAATTCTTTTTTTTTTTCTTTTTTTAAATTTTGTTGGATGATAAAATTTGAATTCTAATTGTCCATAACATATTTTACACAAAATGGTATGTGACAACCATCCATAAGCAAAATGTAGATTATGCTGTAAATCTCAAGACGCCACTCTGTTTCCTCAAAATCTGAAGCCACCAAAAACATAATTATAATGGATAAAAATACTAATGCAAACATGAGCTTCAGATGGCATGCAAAAGAACACCAGAAAATTAAACTAAAATTGGACAACCACGTGCAGCATCTAAATGTCTTGACAATAATCACAGTAAGTGCGAAATGGTCAAAAAGTCGGCTTTAATGGTGATCCAACCTATTGAAAATTGTTCAGCTTAAACCTCAATCATATTAATGAACCTTCTAATTTAAAACACTCAAGCCTCTTTCGCCCTCCCTACTTTTCTACAATAAGATTCTTCTTTTGGTTAAATATGTACAGTCATTGACATGAAACATAAATTATTTAATAGCACTCACCATTCCAAAAATTTCAGCCCCCTGGCAGCAACTTCTTCATTCTTCTCTCTAATGTCAGGTTTCCACAAAATGTCCTCATCACTTTCTATCTGAACATAGTTTATACCAAGCATGAATTTCGTCTAACCAAATTTCAATTAACTTCTAGCAACAAATGCATCAGAACATAATTTAGTAGCCGCTAGATTTAGTCCATAACATGAGCCAATCAAAATAGATCACCTACCAGTGAAAAATCAATTGCTGGAAACATATTCCGATACTCGCTGATGCTCCTTCTCTTATCACAAGGATGAACCCCCTGAATTACAAAAATGAAGCATTACACAAAAACTTAATGAAATTAAAAGCCAAATGAAATTTAAGGAAGGGAAGTAAAAAAATACAGTAGGCTCATTTTTGTAACATCTTTCTGTTCATCACAACCGAATCTAATCTAGTCACAAGTCCATGGACGAAGTAGTAATTGCTGCAAACTAGTAACCTCCGACAATTGTTTGGTTATGAGATAGAGGACTATCTGAAAATCTATACAGTCAGAGTATAAAGCATTACAAAACAACGGAGCCAACACTCACCTCGTGCCTCCTCATCCTACAATGAATCTATTTACCAAGACTAGGGAAACTCAGTTAAAGATCTAATAATGTGAAGTGAATTGGATGAAGGAATAAATATATAGATGGGCCAAACTTGGAACAGGAAAGTATGACCTTTTAGCAGCTCCTCGAAAATTAATAATTGGAAGTGTATTCAATGACAGAACATACATTAAATAGGTGACATGACCTAGCATCAGTTTCCTCAAGAAGCCAGAAGCAGGCTTCAAGATGGCAAGGTAGATGGTCATCATGCAAATAATTTAAGTAGTTTATCTGGTATATTTCCTAGTTACTGATGCTGTACCCTCTTGAAACTTTTAAAGAGGCGAAAAACCAAGTCCGATGGATAGGAAATTCAAGAATGTAAGCAATAAATTAATGATGATCTAATTAGTTGATTCAACCATATAAATTCCGAAGCTGTGAATCATTGTCATCATTACATACCAAATGCTCTCGGCAAAGCTCTACTGCTACAAATGGTGGGCAATTCAGACCAGAAATTGCAGGACGACCGCTAACTCCAACATTGTCATTCATCAGAGGAGGTGCAGTAATCCCATCAGCGAATGCTTCACCACCAAAAACCCCAACTGCTGTTTGCATGGTCCTGCAAATAGCAGTTTGAACTTATGGTATCCACCCTCCCCAAGAAAAGAAAGAACGAAAGCCTCTTGTTTGTTCACTAATATGCAAAACATTTATTCTGCACAAAAATCAGTAGAACTCCACAAAACCAAGTGTAAATAATTCCTATTGCATGCTAAAAGGACAAAATCCAAATCAAGAATACTTACGATAAATAAACCACGCACTAATCTGAAAATATGGGTAGAATTACCTATTCACAAACATATCATTTGATCATTTCCAATCTTTCCTCCATTTTCAACTTTTTGATAGAACTCCATTTTCAAAGATTAAATAGAAACTCGACAGTTGCATTATCTTTGACAATAAGTAAAACATCGTAGTTTTTTAAAAAGATCCAGTTTATGTTTTATTATGTTTTATTATGTTTAGTCATTTGAGTCCAATTCTGTTATTCCTTCTTACAGTTATCAGTGTAGGCTATGCAGTTGCTGGTTTGTAATGGACTTCCCATGCACCCTCACATCAAATCACATTTTCTTCAACTAACATCACCAGTAAGTATCATATCAGATTATCTGGTACGGTTCAATAAATCTTTAAGACCTCGGTCAGATATACAATTTTAATGGGAAAAGAAGTAACAAATCTTGACAAAATGAGACTAGTTCAAGCCTTAAGAAAATCCTAAATTACAATGAAGTTATACCTTAGCAAGGGCGAAACAATGACTAGTTCGATTCTTTTGGAAAGACCACTCATCTTAACATGCTTTCGTAGATTATCAACCTGTTACAGAACCAAAAATATTCCACCAGATGTTTAAAGAACAACCAATTCACCAGGAAAAAATGCGTACCGAGAGATCTATGCTAAAATGACATAATCATTGGCACTTTATTTCTCTGATGATAAATGAAATTATGTCAATATGAGGGTATAAAACCAATACTAATCTCTAGAGGAAGTCTGAAGCATTTTTCTTCTTGATAACTCGGAAAACACCTCAAGAAGGAAATCCACATAATACAAAATCTATCCCAAAGTACTTGATAAGATAACAGAGGTAATTTGGATTGGCAATTACTTGATTCCAGCCAAGAGGGGTTAGGTTTGCATCAAAAAGATCAAAAGACAAGTATGCCTCAGGGTTCTTGTCTCCTTCTACATTGTGAAAGCCTTGCGCATGTCTAACCTGCGTACAAGATTGCATAAGAATTAAGATCTTAATACGGTTGAAAACAAGAAAATGATCTTCTCAAGGACCAAAACACAACAGACTCCAATTAGCAAGCTATGAACCCCTGTACTAATCTAATTATCCATTTTGCCCTTAAATATCATGTAAATGAAATTTAGTCCACATCAACTAAATTTCATGCACTTCCTAATCTTCTTGAACATCACAGACCCGCCGTTCAGTTTAAAATTTAATCTTATAATTTCATTCAGAACGAGATAGGTAGGTAACAACAGGCAATAAGCAAATCACAGGTGACTAAAGCTTTGAAATTTCATCTCACACGCAGGAAAAATAAATTTAAGCCCATTTCAAGGATAAAATAGCCACAAACCAGGTGAAGAGTTTTACAACGGTGCAATGGATAAAGACCTTGACCTGCAGCAGCATCCATATCTACAGTGACATGAAAGAAAAGCCAACAAAAAAGTGTGACTGATGAAGTTATCACCTAGAGAGAGTGCTCCGTACAAGCAAAACCACAAGCCTGTGTTCGAACAAGACAATAATAGCTCTACAAGCACACAATTTTGCTTACAAGTACTTGCACGGTTGCACCTATAGAATAGATGTACAGTACCATACAGTTGCAAGCATAAAAAATACCTCATATCAGCAATAATTTGAGTGTACCTAACTCTGTCCAAAAGCTAGCTCAAGGAGGATTGCTTATATATATATATACACGCACATAAAAATGGATTTGAAGAAAATCTGAATGGTCGTCAATAATTGCTACAGAGCGTAAAACCGAAACGGAAATTTTACTACATTTTCATGTCATTGCAAAAGAGCCAGATCAACAGCGATCAATAGCGCCCTTAACCTGCGGTTTCCTGCATAACCGTTGGAAACGAACATTTCCTCACACAATCACCAAGCAAAAAATCAACACTAATTGTCGTGCCACCATCGTTATTAGATCACCGAATGATCGTAAAACTAATCGAAACCGAATCCAAAATCAGAACACTGAAGCGAATCAATCAAACGACCTCAGAACTTCGGAGGTGATTAATTTCTATTATCTAGCAAAGCGCGTCGATGAGAATTCACATAGAAGAACAAAAAAAAAAAAAAATGATAGCTAGAGAGGAAGGAGAACCTGAGCGAGGAGAGAAGCAAAGAATGCGAGGAGAACGTTGTGATGGAATTGCACGGCGAGGCTCTGAAATGGGAATGGGGACAAAAGTGGAATTCAACAAAATCGGATCATGCGTAATACTTATGGGCATGGCGAGTGAAGTGAATTTGGTAATAAGGGAAATAAAATTTAATATTGTTGGAGGTGAGGGACCGACTTGATAATTGAATTGTTAAACTCTCTCGCTGTGGGTGGGTGGCTTTGCTGATTTGGTCTGAATCCGCCAGCACCACCAAACTCAGAGCATAAAGAGCTTCGTGTTTGATATTGCTTATCCTTCGCACATGCTATATGACTCATCACTTATCACACATTTTTTTTTACAATTTTTTTTATTAAACGTTGAAGATTTAATAAAGCTGCACCTCATAAAATTATATAAACTAAAGCTGCACGTATTGTTTAAACTCCAACTACTAACGAGTATTGTTATGGGTGCCACACTTGGACGTTGTTGTTTAATGGGTAATATCGTCCTCAGGATGGAGAAGTCACGTAAAAGGAAATCAGTTACGAATGATTAAGCAACCAGTTTCAACTTTCAATGTGCCGATACTCAAGAGCCTTCTTGTGTTTCTTGAGAAAGCTTCAAAAAGTTTCCGTCCTTTGCGTAATTTGCACTCTTTCGTTTTCGATTATTTTTATTTGTTGAGCGGGAACTAGGAAGGCTGAAAAGTAAAGCGTGACAATAGAAAAATCAGATGTATAATAATAATAATAATAATAATAATAATAAGATGGTGAGAATATACCGGGCATGACCCGTGATTCGGAGAATAATGAATGTGGTAAGAAAAACCAAATATTTTTCACGATGTCATTTTGTTAACCGTGTTCTATAACAGAACATGCATTAGAACTACTTGCAACTGAAAATCAAATATATAATTCTCTTGAACATTTTACCGCTTAATTTTCAACTTAACTATTCATATTATTTTGTGAATTTTATTTCCTTGCAAGATAAGAAAATTTTGAAATGGAATGGAACCACATATTGGGTCTTCCACTTTGGGCTTTCCAGGTTTGTTAGGGTCCCTTTGAAGGTTCAAGTGCTGCATGCAAATTGAATGAGAGGTGGGAAATATTTGGATCGCCTCGATGCGCAATACTATTAGGCCAACGTAGACTAGATCCATCTCTTTTTTTGGATTAGACTGGACTATATACATCCCAATGGGCTTGCTAACCACTAGATTGGTCCAAATGAGAAGGAACAACTTCGTCCATCTCCATTTGCATTCATATTCCTCTTTCCCTCACCTCGGACCAAAAAAAAACTCCCTCGTCCATGCTTCTTATTTTATAGGGCCTGGAGATATCCTAGTGCACATAATTTGGATTTTGAATTCGGCAAACACGGGTACAAATATGGAACATAGACTTCAATTGAGACCAATAAACCAAAACACCAATACGTAAATATGATGAGTTTCTATCATTATATGATAGATTATTATAATAGCACATATATTTAATATAAAAATATAGAGATTAATTTTGATACATCTCAATAGGTTTAGGGTTTGAAATTGTCATCCAATCATATATTTTTATTTATAAAATTTTTAAGATAATTGATAGTTGAGTCAAACATTATTATTGATGTGATAATATATAACTAAATATTTGTATAAATTTTTTATACTGACTGTATATAAAAATTAAATTCAAAAATATATTTGACATTAAAATTAGATTAAATTAATTTGTTAGTTCCTAAATTTTTTAGAAAAATTTAATTAAGTCTTATACATTAAAAGTTTGTAATTGGGTCCCTAAATTTATAAAACGTTTGTAATTGAGTCACTAGACACAAATGTTGGTAAAAAATTTGCCAATAAAAATAAAATATTCTAAGATGTAATCTTATCTATTGTGTAACTATTGAGTTGGTATATAAGAATATTGTGTTTTTATTGACAGATTTTTAATGAACATTTATGTCTAAAGATTCGACTACAAATGTTTTGTAAATTTAGGGACTTAATTATAAATTTTTAAAGTATAAGAATTTATTTAAAATTTTTCAAAAAATTCAGGGATTTACAGAAATAATTTAACCATAAAATAAATATATCAATGTTTCATAAGTTAATATTCGATGCAATATATATGTGTCTGATTCAATATAAGTTTATGACATCCATTATAATTTTTTTCTGGAGGTACCATGAGCCATTCTTACATGTTCGACTTATTTAAATGGCTCATAAAATTAATTTTCATTTAACCACAGAAATACAAAAATTATGCAGTCGTTATACAGTTAAACAAGAATTTTGAAAGAGAAAATTTTCAAACAATTAAAAAAAATCAAAACATCTTCTACATAGTTGAACGAGCACAAGGGTAATAAATCTCATTTGTTACATAGTCAAACAAGATGACAATAAACCCTAAACCTAAGCTGCTAGAAAAATATTGCTAAAATTATTTATATAAATTATAGTATTATTAGATAAAGTAAAGTAGTATAATTTATTTATTTATTTAAAATTCAATAAACATATTATATTATTAAGATGTGGAGTCTACTAAATTTAAATTTATGAGAGTATAATTAAATATTCTTAGTATGGTGAAACAGAAATGAATGTCAATATCTTAAAACTTTTGTTATAGAGCAATTATATTGATTCTATTAATACAAAAGAAATTAAATTATATGAGTTGTATTATTTGTATATGGGAGCGAGACACCTAAATATAACATACTCTCATATAAATATATAATATATTATTTTATTTTTATATATGCATATTTCAATACTCACTTACACTTATATAAATATACTATATCCTATACTAGGTTCAAAAAACACTTCCCAAATTATATAGACCTCACAATTTTTGGCACCGTTAACATTTATTACTTTGATTCTTTATCTGATCACAAAATATCATTCATTGTGTTATTATTTCTATGTTATATTAGTGTTTGACAGTCCATTTGCCACATTATAAGGTCTTATTGTATGAGTTAATATAATATATTATAATTTTATCAATTATTTAGTGTAATTAATGTATTATATTAATATATATATTAAAATCTCTTTATATATTAAAATATGTATAACTCAATGAAGCCTTATTAGATTTTGATATGTAAAAAGTTAAAAACTCTCTCTTTCTTTTGTTCTTCTCTCTCTTATTTCTTGTATTTATGAAAATAATAAAAAATAATTATTAAAAATATATAAATAAAATTCAAAATAAATTATATTTATATATAATAAAGGTAAAAATAATTAAAGTAATAAATATTTAAACAATTATATTAATTTTCAAATTTATAATTAAATAATTAATCAAATTATTATTTATTATAATTCTTTTTGCTTGTTATATTTTATGGTAAAAATATAAAATAGAGAGTATTATGTATTTGTTAACTTTTTATATTTTATTAAATTACCAAAGACTTATAAAAAAGTATAGAAATAGTAAATATTATTTAATATAAACTATATCTGTATATAATAAAAAAATAAGAGATATTCAAAATAATTATACTCAAAAAATAAAAAGATTTTCAATAATAATATTTATTTATTAATTTATGATTAATAAAAATTATTATTTTATTATAATTTTGTTAATTATTTTTATTAAAATTATTTATGATAATAAAAAATAATATTATTTTATATAATACAACACCTTATACAATGACATATTAAATATTGTATAACAATAAAACTTTATTAAAATGTATATAATCAAACCTTATTCTATCAAGTGTATATTGTTACTCTGTTAGATCAGTCTTCCGGTCATTGAGTTTACAAAATTCATTCCCAGACAAAGGAAAAAGTGCTTACAAAGTTTATTATATTATTGCCCAGATGCTTTTATTTCTGAGCCACATTCTCCTTTTTCTACTTTACAGTTATGAATACATACACTAATTAAGCATATTATGTATCTCCCAGTGTTACTGTTGGAAAGGAAATGGACGAAAGGATTTTTTTTTTTTTTTTTTTTGCCATGGGGAAAAAGGATCCTTCCTAAGCTGGCTTTGACGTTTGAGCACAATCTTGAACATAAGAGATATCATTGCTGTTTTCTTAGCTAAAAGAATTAATATCCACAACGGGAACGTTTAACTGATTTTATATTTTAGGACTATTCTTAGTTAATTTAGTTTAGGCTTTTCTTTTTAGCAAAATAATATAGTTTAGACCTTAAAAAATATTACACAATACATTAAAAAAAATAATACACAAATTTATCCATGTTTAATAAATGTGAGAAAAAAAAATTAACAAAGAGCTAGCGACGAACTTTTCCGTCATAACATAGCACCGATACTAAATAATAAAATTGTTTAGTTTAGAGTAGTTTCCATGACAAAATTTGTTTAGTATTAGCTTTTTTGGTTGTTATATAATATAAATGACACGTAAGACCTAGGTATGGTAGGGTAAAAGTAGGTTAAACTTAAAGCAACATGATGATAATGTAATTAACAATGAAAAATACTCTAAATTTTGATAAAAATTCTCAAATGATTATTAGATAGATTAGAGTGATGAGAAACCATTTATCCATTCTAAAAACAAATATATTATATCATTCTGACAAAAAAAAAAAATCAACCTTTGTATTTTTTTTAATAAAATTCACTCACAGAGAAATATAATTTCATAATGGTCGTGCTATTGATTTGAGACTTTTAGATTATTATTATATTATTTTGAATATTAACTTAAATAGTCATTTAATTTTCTGACTCACGTTCAACTTTTTGTTAAACAACTTAAAAACCCTTATCCCTAGCTCAACCAAAACTCCAAAATCAAGTTCAGTAATTATATTTTCCATGAGGCTAAAAAATATTGTTCAATATTGTATTAATTAACCAGTCTTAATTAATACTAGTTTATGTAATTAACCATTTTCCGTTTTACTTTCTTTTGGCTACGCATCAATGGAATTCAAAATTTAATCACATTTTATTTGTTTATTTATGTTACAAATATCCAATGACTGGATTTTTTATGCTAAAGATGGTTATACGACCATACTTTTTAACCTCGTTTACTTACAAATAGCGAGGAGCAACAATAAGTGCTCAGGGTTCCAGAATTTCACATGCAATAAAATATCGATTAACAACTATAATATGTTATATACTACTAGTCATTCTTACTATACAGTCACCAACTTAATTATATAAACATGAATTATGTGTGAGAAAATCTCACTGATCATTTCCTTTAGAAAATGGATAACAAATTAACAACCCCTCACCTTCCACAAACAATAGATTACTTTAATTATATATCCTAAAGAACAAATCAAAACAAATACAATATAATGCTTTATAAGTAGATTCTGAAGATTTGATTTGCTAGTATAATTTAGCGTTGATTTGGTTTTGTCTTTAGTGTTCCTAAGTTTTTTGAAAATGCAGAGCTGGACAACTATATAATGATACTTTTATTTCCCCTAGCAAAAATGAGTTGTACAAATAGCTAGTCAACCTGATACTTTTACGCTTCATTTATGTAAATTATGGCTTTCTTCGCTAAACTATCTGTTTCTGAACTTTCAGGTCAATGAATATTGTTGTCATATGCAATTCTATAACTGCATGACTAACATATAAGCCGACAATGTTGAGGTTAACTCGGACAGCTAGTTAATCACTGTGGCTTGATCACAACTGTAATTTGAAAAAAATAAAGCTAGCTAGCTGAAGCTGCCTATAAATTTTTGTATATCGTAGTTACTTGCCTATGATTAATCACACGCAGTGTTAGTTTACGGCCACAGATTTGGTCCACGAAACAGGCAAGTTGGATTACATAATTTAACATGTTTCTATTTCATTATTTACCTAGAAAATTGGATCCTTAATCTATATAATATTCTCTGATATTTCTCAAGTTTGTCTTTTCTCCAAGTACCCCACATAAATTTGACTTGAAAATATTAGTTAGCTCAAACGAAGATGCCTTTCTTATATCGAAAACGACAAAAATAATGAATCGCTGGATATAACCCAATTTAAGTGGGAAGTTTTTAAATTATTCTTGTTTAGCATATATTAAAAAAAAAAAAAGTTTTTCCAAGTCGTGTCATTGGGTAGTTTAAGAGAGGATATATGAGTTGTTTTTTTCTTCACTATAATATAATAAGTTTAATACAAAATCTAGTTGTTAGGCTTTCTTTAATGCTATGATCCTATTTCGAAGTAGAAACATATTCAATTTCTAATGGAGTGGATATGTGGAAAAACCTAATTAACTGATCACTAGATTTTGTTTCTTTATGTGCACGTATATATAGAAGGGCTTTCTGCATTAATTTGTGTATGTATACCAATTTAGTTTAATTAATTAATATCTTTGATCGTCAATAAGGCAGTGCAACATGTACTCCTATATATTATTGATGAGTTTATTAAATACAAATCTGATCATCAAGTGTCTTGAAAAATCAATTGCTTCTCTATCTCATAAAAGACAAAAGGTAAGATTACATTGTTCTGCGACCACCGAACACATAGCCGCTGAATTTGCATGGAGTTGAACCCATGAAGATCACAACTCACAAGTCACAAGCACTCAGTTATGGATGAATTTTAAGTGATGACAATAGGTAGGGCAGAACTAGTCAATAGTCATTGATCTGAGAGAAGACCATTTATGATCGGTCTTTATGAGAATCTCCAATAAGATTTAGTACACTTACATTATTCAATTACTTTTTATAAAATATAATTTTTATCTAAATATTGAAGTACAATTATTTATTATGTTCAAATTTTAACAAAATTAAAATTAATGAAAAAGTGATCAAATAATTTTTATTTTTATAC
Source organism: Pterocarpus macrocarpus (assembly GCA_031439585.1). Taxonomy (NCBI): domain Eukaryota; kingdom Viridiplantae; phylum Streptophyta; class Magnoliopsida; order Fabales; family Fabaceae; genus Pterocarpus; species Pterocarpus macrocarpus. The sequence continues at coordinate 13,303,645 of CM062519.1, forward strand.
ATTTTAAAGATATGCAATATATATATATATATATAAGAGAGAGAGAGAGAGAGAGAGAGAGAGAGAGAGAGAAAGGGGGGGGGAGTTCTCTGTTGCATAAGTTGGTATCTGTAACTCAACAATGCTCCAGAGATATTTGAGGCATAAAAATAATATGCATTTGGTAGGAAACCACTTCAATAATATTCCTTGTCCGTCAAATTAGAACGCTTGAGTTCGAATATGGGTGGATGACTATAAGTTGTTCCGCACTATTCATGCTTGACATAATAAAAGACCCAGTATACTTGTATAACTGATTAATTTTATATATAACAACATAATTAATCAGCAATTTGACGTAACATACTTTTTTCAGTATCATCATTCACACCAGCCATCCACGAACCATCTATAGGGATACTCATCATATGGCTGAGAGCTGGAATGTGGAAAACAGAAAAAATTAAAAATATTTAAATTTTTCTTGATAAAAGTGGGAAATGAGTGGTCACAATTTATATTTCTCACTTATAATATGGGTAAATATATAGAACTTGTAAATGATAACATGCAAAGAGATCACTTCAATATTTTTCATACTAAATTTGAAAAGAAAAACTGTGGAAGCCTGGAATACAAAATATTGCAAAACGATCGTTGTATATATTCTTGTTCGAGTGTACTACACAATTACCTTCAACCTTCAATTTTTGTCCCCCGGGGGGGGGGTCTTTTTTTTTTCACTTACCAACGCTATACGTGCCAACACCATACCTCATATTGTTTTGCAACTTGTTTCTAACTTATTCAAATTAGTCCTGTTATATGTTACACGAGATAATAATTTAGTTGATCATTCAAAGATTTTAAACATTAATTTAATTTATATATATTATAATATAAGTATCAATTTATTGGAACTAAATTAATGTTTTTAAAAATATACTAAAGCACTGCAAATTTTAGTTGATTGACTTGAATACCTAATGCTTCGTATATATACATTTTTTGAAGAACAATATAATTTAACTGTTTTACTTAATTAAACCAAAAGAAAGGAATTTTTTTTAATATAAACACAGAAACTTAACAATAAAGGTTGGGCGTAATAATAAGCAAATTGTATTTAAAGGGAGAGATCCAATGTTTAAACTTTGGAGAATGTAATTATTGGGAGATCTTTTAGTCGCGACAATGTGAAATAATTTAATCTCATTATAATGTATGTAGAGATACCCTAAAAAAATGAAATTGTAGCAAACACAAACACATAAAATTAAGGATTTGACACTTTCCTAAATTTTTGTTGCACAGTCAATATAAAGTTATTTTATATTATTAATATATATAAATTAAATCTTATATTTTATATTTTATATTATATACCTTTACAAGTATATTTTTACTTTTTTTAAATAACTTATATAAATATTAAAATAATTAATGCGATGTAATCTTTATTTTTCAAATTAAAGGTTTTTTATGTGCAAATTAAAGGTTGTTGTGCACTTTATTTCATAAAGCTATATTAAGAGATAACTAGATGTGGAAAACATTTAAATAGCAATACTATATAATCAGAAAAAAATTGCCTTTTTTTTTTTACAGAAAACAAAATATTTACTAGAATAAAATAGCATGACTCATTTATTTATAAAAAAGATCAATAAGTATGTCACACAACATTCTAACAAATTTTAGCAGAAATTTTAAAGTATATTTTTTTAAATTTTCAAACGTTTAATTATGATTAGGGATCATATAAACACTCATAAGCAATAATTTCAAATGATTGTTGTTATTTTTGGATGAAAATTAGTTGTTAAGAAGTTTCTTACAGGGGAGGATCCAACTGTCAATTGGGTCTTGCAATAAAATTGCTTAATTTGTACAAAAATGAAAATATGGAAGTGTGACAAATAACTGAGAACTATTTTGTCATCCATCCCATCCTGTTGCCGTAATTGATGGAGTAAAGTTTGAACTCTGATCTCTTTGCTTTTCTTCGTTCTAAACTAGTCACGTTGGTTTTCCTACTAAATTCCTCGAAATGATTTCATACTGTTTAGCAGTACTTAAAATTGAATTAATTTTAAAAAATAAAATAGAAACGCTATTGATAGAAAACAATGTAATTTACTCATAAGGAGTTAGTTAAGGTAGTAAACAATTTTGACTACCTAGAAGACAAGATAAATATATTATATATTTATGAAAGAAAGGAATTGTAATTGGTGTTAAATTTAATTTTTAAATAACTTAACTAATTAGCAAATTCCAACCCATCGATGCTTTATTTTGTCATGCTCCATTTGTATCATTCTTCAATACGTTATTTTATGTAAAAAAAGTAACGGAGTGGAATTATACAAAATAAACTGCAATAAACGCTTTCCCAATTAATTACAATTTTTCTGATTTTTTCACTTTTCTGGTGTGCAGTTATGCAAATGTTCTGTATAGTTCGCGCAGCCACTTTGCGTTGTCATTACAGGGAAAAGCAATAACCTGTATGATCCAATGCATTTGTCAACATTACAGCAGTAAACTCTCTATGACCAAAACGACAAACAGCAAGGATAGACAAGGTTTGAAGCAAACAATAAGGGTGACCAAAAATAAAAAATAAAAAAAAAAGAATAAACTATAAGGATGTATCAGGAACTTATCAACCAATATCATTCAGAAACTTAGCGCATGTTTGGATGTGCTTTGGGGAGGGTAGAATCGATCTTGGAAAGTCAAAATCGATTCTAACCATTTTTGTTATTATCTGGTTTCTCATATATAAAATTAATTATGGTTTCAAAATTGATTTTAAGTAGAAGTGAAAATTTTTCATTTTTCAATTCTATCAGAATTGATTTTGGACATTTTTTTTTGTAAATTATACGTGTAAAAGTAATTTTAATCAATATTATCCAAACATAAATCACTTCTCGAATCAAATTATAAGAGTGCATTTATTTCAACTTTTGAAAAAAAAGTGATTTTGAAACTAAAATTTTTTAAATAATTAAAAAAATTGAAAATAGATTTTTTGGATAAACTACTCTTTTCAGCTTTTACAAAAAAAATTAAAAACAAATTTTTTTTAGATTCTAATTATTTTTAAAAATTTATCCAAATATGTTAAAAAAAATTTTAGTGAAAAAATTAATTTTTTGATTAAAAAATTAACCTAAATACACCTCAAACATAAATCACTTTATCTTAAAATCAATTCTTACTAATCAATTTCAATAAAATCAATACTTCAAAAGCAGAACTAATCATGCTATTACACTAATACCAAGTTCTCTTGTTTGGTTTGATTAATCTATGATTATTTCCCAAATCAATACTACTCTAATGCTAAGGGTGTGTTTGGCATGCTGTATTAGGCATGATAGGATAAGGTAATATAATACGTTATGACTTTATCTGTTGTTTGGTGCAGTCAACGTATTGTATAAGCTTATCCATCAAACTTCCCTTATATGTCAAAATGATGGATAACTTAATTCAGTCTAAAGAGACTATATTAAGCCTGATTAGCTTTTGATGTATAAGGGTTCTTTTATTTTTTATTTTTTAATATATTTTATTAAAAGAAAAATAATTATTAAATAAATAATAAATAATAAATAATAAAAATCATATAAACAAAAATAATATTATTTAATAATAAATAAATATTTTTAAAACAATAATTGTAAAATAACTATTCAAACTAATATAAAAATTTATTAATAAAATATGTAAATAATATTTAATATAAATTTAATTATATATAATAAAAAATACAACCAAATATAGAAATATGATATTAGGTTTGTTTGAATTTTGATATATAAAAACTCCCTCTCTATTTCTCTCTCTCCCTCTCTCACTCACTCATATTTTTATATTATGAAAAAATATTAAAAATAAATAAATAATTTTAATTATAAAATTATATTTATATATAATAAAAAATAGCTAAAATAATTATAATATATATTTAAACAATTATATTAATTTTTAAATTTTAAATTTAATATTTAAAAATTGTATTTATTATAATCATTTTTTTCTGGTTATATTGTACAGAATACAATATCTTATACAATAACCTACCAAATATTGCATAGTATTAAATTTTTATCAGGTCTTATACAATCAACCCTTATACTATCAGCCCTTATCCTATAAGACCTTATACTATCAGGCATACCAAACAGGTCCTAAATCTCCTCGTTGCAAGAGCTTAATTAGAAAGTGCGAATCAATGGCACTCCAAAAAAAAAAAAAACTCTTTCATTTTATATTAATTATCATATAAGGTTATTGCACATGAACTACGGAAATTATTAAGTAGACTTGATCTTTTAAAAAAGTTAATTTAAAAGACTGAATTATCCCTTTAAAGAAAATATTATAATTGACTAAAAAATGGTTAAAAGAGAAAAAAAAAGTTATTAAATTGAATGTAAATAGGGATAAAATTATTATAAATTAATTAATGTTTGATTGAAATTTTAAAATGAAAATTAATTTAAAACAAAAATAAAATTCTAAAACGAAAATTACTATGAAATGGAAAGAGTATAATAGCGAAGATACTCTTTTATGGGAAGAGTTTTTGCGCTGGATGTGTCACTGCAATTTGTGTTGGAAGAGATGGGTCTGAACAATTAAGAGGTGACTTTCAAAACTAACTCTAAGGTACTGTCTAAATGGCTAAAGGGTGATATACAAACTTCATGGGAACAACGATTCACAAGAAATATATTTCTTAATAGAAAAATGTTTAGGGACGCATCTTTTGGGACGTAATACGGGATGTATACGGAAGAGTGAACAAAATAAAAAAAATAGGTTTGAATAATGGGTCTCATATAATCATTATTACTTTTGTTCAGTTTTTTTTTTATCAAAAAACTTACCAGTATATTGTTAACAAATGCTGGTAAGTTTTTTTTTTATGCAAAACTTACTAGCATTTATGTAAATATTACCAGCGTTTATACAAAACTTACTAGCATATTATTGAAAAATATTGGTAAATTTTTTTTTTATGCAAAATTTACCAGCGTTTATACAAAACTTACCAGTATTTATGCAAAACTTACCAGCGTATTATTGAAAAATGCTGGAAAATTATTATTATTATTATTTTTACAAAACTTATCAGCGTATTACACAAAACTTACTAGCGTATTGTTGAAAAACGCTGGTAAATTTTTTTTTATGCAAAACTTACTAGAGTTTATATAAAACTTATCAGCGTTTATGCAAAATTTGCCAGCGTATTGTTGAAAAATGTTGATAATTTTTTTTTTTACAAAACTTACCAGCATTTATGCAAAATTTACCAGTGTGTGCATTATTCACATTGGTAAATTTTTTTTTTTTTACAAAACTTACCAGCATGAATAGTGCACACACCGATAAGTTTTGGGTATATTACATAAAACTTACCAACTTGTGCAATACTCACGCTAGTAAGTTTCTGAAAAAAAAAATTGAACAAAAGTAGCAATGATTATATGAGACCTATCATACAAGCATTTTTGTCGTTTTCTCACTTTTCTGGATGCATGGCGTATACGTCTATAATTTATGCATTCCCGTGTCAGTTCTCTTCTTAATATGAAGGAGTGGTTGAGTAAAGTGCAGGTCCAATTTATTAGCACAAAGAAAAGTAAGTAGTTGAAGGAATGGATCAAATCCATTCCACAGCAGGAGATGCGGTTTGTCATATGGCAAGAGTGAATGGCGCAGAATCTGTTGTGCTGCGGTTGAATGTGTGCTGTATTTATTCTGGTTTTGTTTGTTATCTTAGATTCCTAGACCTTATATGCAGTTCCTTGTTGTGCTCCCCTCTCCGAGGGTCGAGTTTGTTATTTTGAATAATCGAAAAAATATTATTTGTTAGTTAGAAGTGAACATAAGAATGAATAATGAAGAAAGAAGCACAAAATAGTTAGTGATATGGATGAAATTAAGACTTTATATGCATTTCATTATGATTATGATATCCACACTCCTGATGTTTATATTTAATGTAAAAAGAACATCACTCAACAGCAAAAGTTGCGAGGGAGTTGAAAAGTGTGTAGTGTCTAGAAGCAGTAGTGGTTGAAACAGTGAAAGTTTGTTCTAGGATCATCGGATTATAAAATACAAAACGCAGAGATGACTAAGCAACGGAAAGACATAAAGTTCTATGATAGCAAAGAGGAAACGGACCACGAGCACGACTTTTGATGATACAAGGGTGGATATATATTATGGTGGGGTAATTTGCTGCTCCCTCTCGTTTTCTTGCGCAGGAAATGACTCGTGATCAAGCTAGCAAATAATCTATCTTTCGGGTACTTAATTATTTCCTTTGCATTTGCTTTCTTTTTTACTTCCCTTATCCGATATTATTTACACGTATTATTGTTACCTTACTGGCCAATACTTTAAAAAAAGCAGCAATGATCAATAGCTTTTCATACTCCTATTTTATAGGAATGATATATAAACATCACATATTGCCATTCTATAATCATTAATCAACGCTTGTCTATCTCTCTGTGTAAGATTTATACTTGAAAATTCCGTGTGCATATCATTGGTGTAAAAAAAAAAAATTGTTAGAAACAAAGAAGAAGCTGGCAGGAGAAGAAGAGCCACTCTCACTTGTCTTCACAGTTCACATTGTAGAAGCCACTAAGGATGTAATACCCTCCAAAATTCCAATTCATGAACACACCATAAGTGGGCTAATAATAAAGGATTTAACTAATTTACATGAAGTTACAAGGTGATTGCTATCAATGGAAAAAAATTAGTTCACATGGCAGAGTACACATACAAGCCAATTAGCTAAATCTATATATCTACAAGGAGGCAAAACGACGACCTACCCTTCTACTACAGAAAAAAAGGTTGTTTACTTTACAGCACAGTTTGTGCACTGTAATGGCTTGTTGGTTTTTGGACATTAAAACCCACCGTTTATGAGTGCTAACTAAAAAACAAAAACGCTAACAGACAAAAGTGGGAGATGTAGAAAAAAATGGCGGTCTTGGTGGAAGCTCAGAAATACCGCAAATTAGATATTGTGGGCTGTCAAAGCTGAATCTTATGAAACAATGGCAAAGAGAGAGAGAGAATACCGCAAAACTGCTTTTAAGAAAACTACTTTGTGTCGGGGAGGTGGGAGGAAAACTGCCGCGGTTTTCTTACACCACCATTTACCTATCCATTTTCAGCCACACATATTTTGCCCCCTGTGCTCCCCGTGCTTTGCTTCAGGTCCTTAGTTTGTCACTTTCTCATCCAAGTTTGATATCTTTTGATAATATATGTTGATCATTATTTTATGTTTTTTTATATGAAATGAAGCATGGTCTCTTTAATTGGCAAATGAATGAGCTGGAGTGTGCCCTACGGAAGTCAAGTATAGTTCAAGGTACAAATACATTTTGGAAAGGAACTTTCAATCAACTTTCTCAAAGACACTTAACTGACTAAACTGAGTAAATTAAACTAGCTAGGAGCGCAATTATAATGCAATAATTAATATGTTTACTATTCATGGTGTTCTCCTTCTCTTTTTCCGAAACCGCTTCTTATATGTGAGACAATCTAGGGCAGCCTCACATATAAGTAACAGTTACTAGTATTGAGTGGAAGATTTGATTGATGGAACCGAACAAATTTGTATTCAAAAGGAAGGTTTTACGTTTCTATGTGCTGGTACTTTAGCCAATTATATATGTATGATGACACAGAATATTACGTATCGGGTACATATATGACTGTGCTGTATGTTATAACCTAGGCTAATAAAGCTAAGATCTTCCTTTTGTAAAGAGCCATAACATAATAATTTAATATTTAATAATTAAATAAATCAAAAAAAGACGAGAGAGCAAACTATTTGGATGCGTAATTAAATGAGTGAGTGAATGGTCAGTTCTTGTCGGGGTGGTTTATCAGAAATCCGCCATTTGTTTTGGTGTTTCGCAGATTATAATGCCCATTAAAGCTATCGATCGTAATGTGAGATCATGCACATCACTTTACAATTGGAATTTTGTTGCAGCGATTTATGGGGAAACTGCTTAAAATAGACACGTGTGGTGAGCCTCGTATAGCACTTTAATATCGAACCTTTTAGGTCATCATATTTTGTTTACCCTTTTCTAACTGGTGCCCGAATGGAGCATAGCTTACTTTGATTGATGTTACAATTTGTAATGATAGTTACATTTTCATATAACTTAAAAAAACTAAACAGATTACTTTCATTTATACAAGATAATCACATAAAAAATAAAATTAAAATGAGTTTTTTCTTTTCTTTTCTTTTTTTTGAAAAAAAAAGAAGCTAAAATCTTCTTAGCCTAAAAAGATATAAATCTAACGGTTGAAGCTTTTAGTCGAAGTAATGTCTCCCAAACGCACATTCTATGTTAACAAATTTATTCATATACGCAAATATTCAAAGTTGCTCCAAAATTAATTGGGCACAGATCGATAATGTTACCAGCAAGGAGAAAAGGGTAAAACGCTCCCAAAATAGTAGTATAGTTTGTTGTCGATATTTCATTATTTTGTTGTATCAATGCTTCCAGGATACATGCATCAGTCCCCCCCCCCCCCCCAAAAAAAAAAAGGGAAATAACAACACAAGAATATCAATATCAACAAACTTTCAAACTATAATAGCCAAGTAATCGGATTCCATGTCCTTGAAAGAATATGAGATTGCAGCAAATCTAAATGGGGACGCTTTTTTTGTATTGAATAATTTAGATTAAATTGAAGATGCTAGTAGAACACTATTTTGTCCAACTCTATTTACCAGGGAACACTATTTTGTCCAACTCTATCGCTTTTTAAAAACAACACCAGTTTATTATCTCATAATTTGAACAATAGATTTTCAAGAAAAGTTATGTGAATATGTTTTATGTTGGATATCATATCGATTTATATTTTATTTATTATTGGATGATATGTAATCTCACTTAGACAGGGTACACACACCCTATCCAATAGTGGATGGAATATGAGTTGGCATGATATCCAATATAAAATATGTTCATAAAACATAATTCTAGATTTTCTACTTCTAATATTATTTAAAGCATTTATTATTTTGACCAAATAGCATAAAATAAAAAATCCTTTGTAATTAAAATTTCACATAATCGTGAGGTGCTTTGCATCAAATATACGAATTTGAAGTCTTAGAATGTGTTTGGTTTAAAGTTTGTAAGTTTGATTTTGGATGAAATTGATTTTGTAAACTTGATTTTGATTAAAAGTGAGTTTAAAGTAAAATGATTTATATTTATATGCCTTTAATTGAAAGTGAATTTGATTGAATTAATATTATTTAAATAGTATTGATCATTATCACTTTTATATGTGTAATTACTAAAAATGGATATAAATATTATTTTTATCAATATTAGATTGTTATAATTTTTTTTATTTTTAAGGTATGTTCTACCTTCGAGTATTTATGCAATTAAGAAGTCTTTTTTGGCAATTGTCTTCTCCATATTTGAGCCTTAAAAAATGATTATTTTAAAAAATGATTATCTTTTAATTTATATTACATAGTTTATGCTAATGAAATAACACAAAAAACCAGATGTTCATTGTGCTAAAACTTTTTGCAAATTCTTGTGAAGGTAATGATTGAATTCCATGTTTCATCATTTGGTGCAAAGCATGATTGCTGAGAAAAATTCTCAGAGGAAACATCGTGTCTATCTAAATTTCAAACTTGAACGTGGAAAACTTTAGCAATAGCAATAGCGAGGCCAGTTCCTCCCTTTTTTTTATTAATTCTTTTTTGGGCTGTTGTTTATAGCAAAATTTTTCTGGATGTCATACAATCATTTGTCTAATCAATCATATTGTATAATGTCACAGACGAGTTCTACAATATAACAATCCCTATCATAAAAATTATGAAAATCACAAAAATTACAGATATAAAGAAACCAAATTTAACTTACAAATTTATAAAATTACATTAAAATTTTTAAAATGAATATAAATATAGATATAATAATATAAAGTGTATACTTTTAAAGCTGATCCGTAATACTGAATTATTCCATAAAAGATAAGTATAGATGACTGTCCTAAAGTAATGTCAATAATTTTTTGGCTGATCATCGCAAGATTAAGCACGGTTGGCCTGATAAGCCGCCACTCTATATGATTCTTCATATTTGTTTTTTTAGTTTATAATAGCTTCTTGTGATTAATTATTTTGGACTTAACCATTTTCAAAATTAGGCGTTAATTATATATTTATAGCGGAGATCTCGTGCTTTGGGATTTTTATTAGGGGTGGCAATTACTATTCTACTCAAGGATACCCACCCAAATTTCAATCCAACAAAGGTCAAGGATAGGCACCGAGGCGAGTTTGGATGCGGGTAGGGTCGGGTTCGAGTTCAAAGTAAACCTGCCCCTATCCTACCCACACCTCATATATATATATATATATATATATATATATATATATATATATATATATATATATATGTAAGATTTTTTTTAAAATATTTCTATCATTCTAGGATTGTGTTTATTTAGAAACAAAGATAGATATAAAAAAAATTTTAATGTGTAATTTTTTATACGAAACTAATATATGAAAATTTTCACTTTATTTTTAACTCCCAAATCAAATACATCCCAAACACAAATTAAATTTTAAAATAATTTTTATCTCAAAAAATTTAAAATAATTTTTTTAATATTTAAAAGGAGTAGTGGGTAAGGTGCGGGTTGGGATGGATTATCTGCAGGTAGGGTTCAGGTTTTAAAAGTCAAAACCCGCGGGTAGGATAGAGGCGGGTTGAGACTTGTTTAATAAGATGAAGGGTAGGTTTGAGTTGAGCTAAACTTTGCCCCAACCTGTCCCATTGCCACCCCTAATTTTTATCTAGTATATTTCCCAATTCGGAAAAATAAGGGAGTTTTCATCCATCATTTTGTATAAATATGGATGAAAATTGAGAAAATAATTCTCCACTTGTACATGCATCATTTTTGTAAAGCCAACTTTTGTTGCTATATATTACTTGTAGATTAGCTTGTTAACAGGTTGCATGTCAATAGCTCGTGTGTCTTAGATTGTACAGGATGATCATAACTCGAAAGTGACTTACATTTTTTCTATTGGCGTTTCAGAATGTCATTCCCAGCTATATATAAAGTTATAACCATAGCCGACTTCTATGCTCTTAAAAGAAAATGACATTAATGATGAAAATGCTCAACCCAGCTAGTCAGAAACCCTTCACCAAGAGACGATTAAGCATAAACTTTTCTTCCAACGGTTGAGAATCCGTGACTTGTATAGGCATGCCAATACAATAATGCGCTGAATCTGTTGATCACAAAAAGAAATGTTGTATGTATGTACCACTTTTTGGGACATATTTAAAGGGTAAATATATCCCAAAAAGTGGTACAAATAATGCACCTCTATTACAATAATTCCATCCCAATTGGTTACATTTCAGCTATAGAAAACTTCATGACACCTAAGAACCCTTCCTGGTATCATATCTGCTAGCAAATTATGTGGCCATGTATAGTATAACACAGTACAGCTGCCGAAACAGGTAAATGAGGCTTGTGTGTTGTATACATGAAACTAAGAAGCAAAATCTTGAGCGAGTTGAAATTTTTAGAGCTCTACCTACCAAGAAAAAACGCAATAATTGCAACGAAGATATATATAAATAACAATAATGATCGTTACCACTTCTTTAATTGACATCTAATTAGTGAGATCAGGATCAATATCAAGATCATGACTAAGATCAAGTAGAGCCGAAACGGGAACAAAGACTAGAGAACCCCTACGTGAAAAATTTCCATACATATGGAACAGGCCATTAGTAGACCAAATGCAGCCAAAAGGGTAAGCTAGAAAACGTCTACGATGTTGCATATTCCTGCACTAATATAAACCAAGTACATACACCAAAGATGATCCATTTAAGATATAGCGAGATTGTATTACACTGTTACTATATTCTTAATTAGACGTAAATATAACAGAATGTCCTACTCTCGCCAGATGGGCTGAGAATGAAGGTTCCATACTTATAGCTTCACCCTTTGAACAAGAAAATGAAGTATAAATAAGTAGTGCGGTTTTCTATTGGAATAGATGTACGATTTGTATTAAGTACATTGGATATGGGAGGGATAGCGCAGAAAGAACAAAACAAGACCACCAACTCATTTGAATTTGTGAGCTAAGCCAAACTTTGGATGCATTGGGGTGTGGGACCCAACTCAGAAATTTTCTTCAAGGGTTGAGAAAGAGAGGTAGAAATATAGACAATTTATATTACAAAGCTTCAAACATACAAAGAACCTGACAGGGTTTTATGATGGCAACTCCATCCTTTTTGGTTCCACACATAAGTGTGGGTCAAAGTTTTCAAAACAATGCCAATTAAATATTGAGTTTGTTTCTGATTGCAGAGATTTCGGTGAAAAAGACATAAATCGCCCCTCCCTTACAAGAGGGAAGAGAGAGAGAGAGAGAGAGAGAGAGATGTGAAATGAAAATTAAAGCAGATTCCATTTCAGTCCTAGGCTATAAGTGCTCCTACTGAAGACAACATTATACATACTATATTGCATTTAATAATCAACTTGCCACAAGCCTTTCTGTATTCCCCTATAAATTCTTCATCTTAGTACTACATATTCTCAAGGCATTTCTTAAAGAATTAGCATTCACATAAGAGAGAGAAAGAGAAAGAGAGAGATGGAGCTCTATGACCATGATTTCTTGGAGGAACTAATGGCTCTAAGAAGAGAAACATGGGAAACCAATCTAAGCACAGAAGAAAACCAGTTCTTCTCCAATGGTTTGAGTAGTTTTGACTGTTATGATCAAAACTCTCTAGCTTTTCTCCCAAACTCTTCTTTTGGTCAAGATGTTCCTCAGAGTTACAACAACGACTACAACTTCAATGAAATCTATGGCTCCTTCCTTGATGAACCCTCCCCACCACAGATCATGGATTCATACTATAACACCCTTGATACCCCTCCATTTGTTGCTCAAGAAGATTATCCATTGTCCATGATGGAAGAAGAGGATCATAGTTTGCTTGGGGAGGAGCTTCAGAACTTGGAGCTGCAAACCACATGCAAAGCGGAGCCAGTAACTCAGTCCCCTGAAATGCCAGTTTTCAACATGGGTGTGGGTCTTGAAAGAAAGAACCGGTCAAAGAAGCTGCAGGGACAACCCTCCAAGAATCTAATGGCTGAGAGGAGAAGAAGAAAGAGGTTAAATGACCGCCTCTCCATGCTAAGAGCCATTGTCCCTAAGATAAGTAAGGTATGATATGAATAGTGAAAATCATTCAATGTTGAGTACTACACGTAACAGAACGATGCTATAAATGCTGATCTAGTTTTGTTGAATGGTAATCACAGATGGACAGAACATCTATCCTTGGAGACACTATTGATTACATGAAAGAGCTTCTGGAGAAGATCAACAATTTGCAACAAGAAATAAAAGTTGATTCAAACATGGCAGGCATTTTCAAAGATGTAAAGCCAAATGAAATCTTGATCAGAAATTCACCCAAGGTATATATATATATATATATATATATATATATATATATATATATATATATATTTTTTTTTAATTTTACTCTGCAAGTATATCACCTACTAAAATGTCCAATAATACACTTTGAAATAAATCTAAGTTGAAGGATATTCACTGCATTGGTTTCTGTCTTTGCAGTTTGAGGTTGAGAGGGGTGTGGACACCCGGGTTGAAATTTGCTGTGCCGGGAAGCCAGGCTTGTTGCTATCTACGGTTAACACCCTGGAGGCGTTAGGCCTTGAGATTCAACAATGTGTTATTAGCTGTTTCAACGATTTCACAATGCAAGCTTCTTGCTCAGAGGTACATTAGTTTTTTTGGGAACTGTCTAAAAATGTCTTAATTATTTGGTTGCTGTTTTTGCATTCATCCTCTACGGTCATTTTCATTGAGCCACGATGTAATCAATCTTAGTATGCTATTTGTTATGTAACAGGACTTGGAGCAAAGGGCAATGCTGAGTTCTGAAGATATAAAGCAAGCATTGTTTAGAAGTGCAGGATATGGAGGAAGATGTTTGTGAGAATAGAAGAGTGTAAAAAAAAATGACGCAAGTGCCCTCAGGATGGTTATTTCTTCATTAGTTGCAGTATAATATTGCTTCAAAGGAGAGGCCCTTTAATGCCAATTGGTTTTGTTCTCACACTTGTGCCTAATACAAAGGACAATTTTTATTGAACTGACAGGGTGTGATGCACTCGTGTTTATGATCCTATGGCACATTAACCGAGTTAGGAACTATTTTAAAACTTTCTTGATGAGGAGGGTTACATAAGTTACATCTTTTACTTGCATACAGCTCAGAATCATAGATGTTCATGTGGATGTAATCATGATACAATTTGCGGATGAGAGAATCTAGTTATTGCCTCTGAGGGTTGAGAATATGCTGGAGGCCCAAGCAAAATGTCAAACGTAATAAGAGAGAGTAAAGTTGGAGTTTTTGTCTTTATTCTTTTCAGATATGCCTTTTCAATTTCTCTTTTTGTATGACTTCTATGTATAAAAGACATTCTTATATACAATGATTTGACAACGATTGTCAAATACTGTTGAGTGTATTAAAAGCTGGTCTTGCATGCCAAAATTATAACTTAGAATTGAATGGTTATAATGCGATTGCACCCGAGATTATCACACAGAAAAGAAAGTAATTTTTATCTGTTGTGCTAGTTCGAAAGTTAAGAAGGTTATCTTCACTCAATTTTCTTCAAAGAAAAGGATAGATAAATTATAAAAGAAGAATTTATTGGGAAAGCAGGATTTTTTTTAAAAAAATGACGATAAGTTGATAAATAAAAATTGAAAAATAAAAACCAGCCTTTTTACGTGGACCAAAGAAACCCTTTTAGTAAAAAGAGTAATGTTAATTGGAATTGAAATCCTTTCATATTCTTTCAATTAAAATTTGACATATATAATATTATATGACATCACCTATATATTTTGTCAAATCAATTCTTTTAGAATTATCCATAATTTTACAAATAGCAAATTTTATAGAGAAAGGGATAGAACAATGAGATACAAGAATTGAATCATGTTATTAGGTAGACATAAAGGATGAACACATAAGAGGAAAAAAGAGATAAAGTATTTGATAATGATGAGTAAAACTAAAATTTTGTATCTCTCTTTCTACAGCGTTCACTCTTAAAGTTAATAAAAAAGTGCACACCCACAACCATAACAAAGAATAAGATTTATGTTTGGACAAAGTGACAGTTTGAAAAGCTTAAAGTTTATCTTTCTTTTCAAAATTCTTTTCTTTTTCCAATAGCAATTCTATATTCTTGCACTAGAAATGGATTTTAACGAATTATGCAATAAATCAAACTACTGAAACTAGAAAGGTTGAAAGTTAGTCGCCTCCCACCCGCTCCCACCAACAAACCATCAATTATGTGTGGGCAGAGTTTTGAACCGTATAGTCACCACTCACCAATCACCCAAAGGCAGCTGAGTTCAAGTAACCTCTACAGAAGACTGCAAACAATTTATGTCGACACTAAAAGCCAACATGCATATGTCGATAAAACCAAAATTAAATGAATAGCTAGACCCAGAGTCTTGAGGTATTATTATTCCTACATGTTGGTACTAACTCCAAAGCTGTCTCTTTCCGTGAAACGGTGCATGTGTTCGCTGTCCATGTACTATCCCATGTTAACCTTCTGTAACATTAAAGAAACGTGAAATTGAAACGTTCGGAAACCATACGTACATCTAGCTACTAGCTAGCAATTCGTAGAATAAAATAGTAACTTATAATAATACTTAAATTCCGAGGATATAACATATACGAATACCCTTGTCATCTGCCTGTGAAATCAAATCAGGGTCTTATCCTACCATTCTTTTGTTCGGATTTTCCTCTGAAGAGAGCTCCGAATGCGATTGCCATTGCCCTGCTCTTGTCAATTATTTTTGTCTAATTGACGAGAATCTTTCAGATATGACCAATGAATTGGCCTCACTACTTTTAGAAAGCTCAAACCTGAAAATTATATTGTGGGATAAGATGGAGTACGAAACCTAAAAAGATCTTAAGGGAGATACTCGGCCCAGCAAAAAGATTACGATAGCGAACGAATATTTCATTTTTACGTAAAACTTCAAAGTAAAAAAATTGTAAATTTTGTTAGTTATATAATTTTTATTTGATACACTTTTTTATTAATGAGACTTTAATAATTACTCATACTTAACAGGTTGTTTGGAAAGCTTTTGAATTGAATTTGTTCAAAAAATTGAATTCAATTTCTTAATTTTGAACTAACTAATTGTATGGAATTAAAATCTAAAAGAAATTTAATTTTGTAAAAATGTAAAAAGATAAATCAAATCAAAACTGGTTTAATTGTAATTCTCAGCCTGATAAATTTAATGTTAAAAAATAATATATCAAAAATATCCTTAATTTTATCTAAAATCTTCTCTCTTCTTTTTCTCTCAAATATCTAATAAATAACAAAATAATCAAGATAAATAATTTAATTTATTTTCATATATATTTCAAATTATATAATTGAATTCAATTCTATAATTTATTTATTTATTTCAAATATAAAAATTTAAATTATAATATAATTAAATTTAATTGTTAATAGGATTGAATTTAATTCTATTTTTTTTTTCCAAACATCCTGTACACTTCTAACAAATTCATGCCACATAAAAGCCATCAAGATGGGGAGGAACTATAATCGACGAAGATACACAACCCCCTTTTTTTTCTTTTAATTTTGGAAGGAATTAAAAAAGAAACACGTACCTGCACCTGAAAGTATGCAAATGTACACGAAAGGATCTGGATAAAGAATGGTCTACTAATGGCTATTGGTTGAGGAAGTAATGATGATTCAATGATTGATTTAATATTTGTTCTGAAACAAACTTTCTATCGTATTGATTTCAGAGTATGTCAATTTTCGTCTATCTATACGGACACGAGACATGAAAGGCCGGTGAGAATAAAGCATCTCATTAACAAAGCATCTTATTATAGGTGTAAGAAAGGACAGAAGCTAGCACGTGTCTCTGTAAGAAGTACGCGTAGCTCTAATTATTAGGCAAAGCAACTTTCGGCATTAACTTAAATTCTGATTGGTCCTTTTGTTTTAACTTTAGGGTGGAAAGGGCAAATCCAATAGATTCCTATGTTTTTGTAGTATTCAATCAATCGATGTTTTTCCAATCCCAATTTCCACTCTGCTTTCAACTGCAAAAGTGATCTCTTCAAAAATCTTAAGAATGACCGACGTGACTCCCTTTCACTTTGAAAAGGCGTTAAATTACACTTTAGTTCCTAAAATTATGTGTGTATTTTATTTTAATTATTAAAATTTAAAAATTAATTTTTTGATCTTCAAAATTGCATTTTATTGATTATTTTAGTCCCTAATTAATCATTATCAGTCAACTTTTATAATTTTGCCTAAGTGTCATGTTAAATGACATATTAGTATATCATTTGGCACAATATTTGATGTGACATATCACATGGCTAAATATTATAATAATCTCTGACATAGCATACCACGTGGTATATCCCTCTGACATGACATGCTAATGTGTTATTAATTTTAAATTGATTCAAATTAATTTTTGAAATTTTTAAAATATGTCAAATTAGTCCATAAAAAATATGTCAAAGTAGTCCCTAAAAATTTTAAAATGTGTCAAAATAGTTCAAAATTCTTAAATTTCTCCTCTTTTCCTTCACAAGCTCTAAATCTTTAATCTTCCCTAAACCCACAAATTTCTTTCTCATTTTTACACCCTACCTAGATTAGATCCTTCCCACATAGAATATTAGAAAGAGAATATATAGAAATGAAATAATGAAATACAATAAACAATTTTAATGTAGTTTATCCTAATTCAAGATCCAAGAATATCTTTAGATTTAACAAATATGTATATGCATATTTAGGTAAAAAATATAAATTGAACATGTTTTTATAAAAATTAAATAAAATAAAATATTAAATTTTCAATAAAAATTAATAAAGAATAGATTATAAAAGGCAAAAATAATAAAATAGTAAAAGAAAATTCTTAAAATATTCAAAATATTGAACATGATCGAGTTATTGTCTATATATGGACTAATTAGCCATCATTCACTCACCAAAAGTTGATTCACTTGATTGATCTTTTATTCATATTTTATTATAAGTTGGATTTAATTTGTTATTACCTTATTATTTAGTTATTTGTAAGTACTTATACAGATAGACACTTAATGAATTTGAACATATTCTCTATGGTAAAATTAGGTTAAGCCTTTTTCTTATCTTAAATTATAGTTTTTTTAATCTAAAAAAAAAAAAGAAAAAAAGTTGATTTCGATTTTGACTGGCCACATTGATGGAGCTTTTATGACAAAAGTATCAATTAAGTACATGTTTAAAAATAATTATTCCGAGAAAAATAATCGTTCTTTAAAATTGTAGTTTTAGAAAATTCTTTTGGTATATCGATTGGATAAAGTTTTAAATCATGATCTTATCTAATTGCCAAATTCTTCACCATTTTTTAGTGATGTGTTTTACAAAACTTTTGATTATAAATTATTTTGAATTTTAAATTTGTTAACCCTAAATTTTAAATCTTAAACTAAACGAAACCAAATAAATATTTAGAATGTTAAGTAAATTTATTTAAATATCGAGTTTGAATTTAATAATTGTCAATAATTTTGTAATTTATCAATCTTAATCCATTTAAATTTACTTGTCACTTTAATAAGATGCACAAACTTCTATGTGGAAAAATCTAGTCTAGGTAGGGTATAAAAATGGAAAAGAAATTAGTGGGTTTAAGGAAGATTAAATATTTAAAGTTTGTGAAGGAGAATAGGAGAAATTTAAGAATTTTCGACTATTTTGATGCATTTAAAAAATTCCAGAGACTATTTTGATACATTAAAAAATTTTAGGGACTAATTTGACATATTTTAGAAATTTCAGGGACTAATTTGAACTAATTTAAAATCAATGACTCGTCAGCATGCCACATGGCATGCTGATGTGCCACTTAACGTGATACATCAACAAAATTGTAATAGTTGACCAACAGTTGACTAACCATGGACTAAAGTGACTGACAAAATATAACTTTAGGGACTAAAGAATTAATTTTTAAATTTTAAGGATTAAAATGAAGTACGCATATAATTTAAAGGACTAAAGTGGTACTTAATTCTTTTGAAAAGTTTTTGCCGAGAGATAAGGACAAAAGTGAACCAGAGATCATTCATGATAAATGAAATGAAAGAGTAAATTTAGGCACACCTTACATATATTATTTTTTATCAATTAAATATCACATTTATCTGATTGATAATTTTCCTACTATTAACTATTTAATTATTTCTACTTAATTATAATGTATGCTGCAATTAACAAGGATTGGATACAATGTAAACAAGCTGCACACAAGCTGCACTTTTAGAGAAATTAAATGACTATGATTCAAATCCTACAAAAGATAATTATTTTGAGAGCTTTTTAACCACAAAGTGTTTAAGAGTAGAGATATTTTAATGACAAAAATAATTTCTATCACAGACTCTTTTATTAGTTATTGTCAAATTATAAATTAAATTAGTTTGAGAATTACTGAAAATTGATGTGAAGTGTGCGTCTATATGAAAAACATTGAATAATGTCGTTCTCCATAAGATGAAGATAATTAAAATATTTCTCTTAACAGTAATTCTACTTATATAATTCTAGAATCACTACTGTACAGGTCACTTATAGATTTATATATATTATCCACATTTTTGTCTAACTGATTAGTACTAGGCACCTTTGTGTACTATACACTTGTGATCACTGTTACTCAAACGTTGTTTTTTCGTTTAATTACTTTAATTGGATTTCTGAATAGTCGGTTTTACTATCTAAATAGTCTACAGGTAGAAACTTAAGATAGTATGTGTGAGATAGCACTCTTTCTTTGGATTTGGCCAGGTTTCCATTTGGAGAGCAAGAAAAGATTATTACTTTGAATTATTCAATGCTTAAAACTTTAATAATTACATTAAAAATGTAATAAGTGTGGATAAATTCTTACATGCTTCTAAATTAATTAGAAAAAAATATTATGTTATCTATAATTCATAGGTCAATATATAAGCTTTGCAGGTCATCATTTTGTTATGTTTTCATTATATTTTTAATCCAATAGTTGATATTTAAGCTGTGAATGGTATATAACACAACTTTTTTTTTTTTTTGTTAATGAGACCCTATTTTCCTCTTAGATGGTAAAAAATTACTTTCTCTATTTCAATATATCCCTCAGCTTGATCAAAGTGGAACATTTGAAAATAAATGTATCTGGATACAATTATATTTAAAAATTGTATTTATATATATTTGTATCCAGATACATTGATTTTCAAATGTACCATATTGATCAAACTAATAGATATATTAAAACGGATGGAGTATTTTTCTTTGAGCTTGGTATTCCAAGTTGCAGATTTAGTTAAATATTACGGAAGAAAAGGTCCTTGGATTGGAGCTCATGCATACGCTGGTCAATGGCTGTTAATGGTTATTCTTTTTTATCCGATTATTAGATGCAGGTCATTATTTTTTTGGCCAAAAAAAAAAAGTCTGCTAGCGAGACGCCTCGTTTGAGCATGTGCATATTTTCAGCCAAAGTGTAATCAACAAAGGCACAACTAAGCTCGTCCATATCCTACATGGTAGCGGTGGACATTAATTCATGTTGATGCAGTTGCTGGCAATAACTTGGGAAATACGATTAAATTTAGTAGTTTTCATGATAGATGACGTATAGTTACTAGGATTCAATTCCTCTGTTCTATTTCTTGTGTCTCTAATCAAAATCTGTTATGTGTAAAATACGCGTAGTATTAAAAAAAACAAAATAGTTTGAGCAGAAACATAGATAATATCATTTAAATGTATAGATGTCAAATTTTAAATAGGAGGAAAAAAAAAAAGAACAAGAAAATGAGAAATAAGATTTCAATCATAGTTATAGGTCCTTGAAAGATAGAAAGGGAAACGAACTTTTTAGTCCAAACATGGTTGTTATGGGCGGTTAAGTGAGCAATAAGGTAAAGGAAGCAATGGTGGTATTAGTTACAACTGCTAATTAAAGATAATGTTTCCCTTTAAAGTATGCATAGGTTTTATCTTTGATATGTAACTTTCTTCTACTTAGTTAGTAGAAACCAATTGAGTTATTTTATTAAAGTAAAAAAGAGTTATTCTGTAATGTCAACAAAAATAACGAGTTTTATGTTACGTCAACAAAAACAATGAGTTTTATGTTTGAATCACCAACTTTATTTCATATTCACCTTTTGTTTCCACGTTTTATGTATCATAAAATTTTTTAGCCACATCACAGATAAAATCATGAGGAGACTTGGTGCTTGGAAGGCTAACTCCCTTTCTTTAGTAGGTTGTTTAACTCTTTGTTTCTCAGTTCTAAATGCTATGCCCACTTATGTTATGCAAACAGCTCTCTTACCATCTTCAGTGTGTAATCAAATTGACAGCCTTTGTCATCGGTTTTTGTGGGGAGCTTTTGATCAATAGAAAGTTCGCCTTTGTAGATGGGATCAAGTTTGCTATCCCCAAGTTCTCTGGTGGACTAGGCTTATGCTTTGCAAGTAATTATAATATGGCTTTCCTAGCCAAAATTGGTTGGGGCTAATTAATAATACTAATGAACTCTGGACTAGAGTGTTGCGGAGTAAGTACAAGTGTGGGAGTGACCTGGTTCCTAATGTTTGCCTTCAAATAGGTTGCTCAAATTTATGGAAGGGAGTTTGTCACACTTGGAATATGGTATAATGAAATATTATTTGGTACAATGGGGATGGTACTTCTATTAAATTTTGGGTGGATTGATGGCCAACTCAAATTGATACTTTACGTGATCATGCTTTGGTTCCTATCTCAGATTATTTGTTGAATAAGATGGTACCAGATTTTGTAAATTTTGAAGGTTGTTGGGATGGACCTAGATTACTCTCTTTACTGCCATCGAATATTTGTAATTACATTGTTGGACTTGTTCCTCCTTCCCACTCGACTGGTATGGGTACTCCTGCTTGGAGAACTAGTCAGGATAGGAACTTCTCAATTAAATCTGCTTATTTTTAGGTTGCTTAGCTTCCCCTTATGCACACTGATTCGCTCTATCACCTCATTTGGCGATGGAAAGGCATGGAGCACAGTTGGGTTTTTATTTGGTAGGTGGCCTAGGGTTCTCTGCTTCGGGTTCTCTGCTTCCAAATCATCTTCACTGGGTTCGACATATGGCCTTTGATCCTTCTTGTATGAGATGTAATGTTGGTCTCCATGAAATAATCATACATGCTTTGCAAGATTGCCCTATCCTTTGTGGTTTCTAGTCCAAGTTTGTGGATCCTACTCAGTGTCCTGACTTTTATACCGCCAATGTGCATGACTGGCTCTTGAATAATCTTTCCCTCAAAGGTAATGGTGATGAAGGTTGGTCGCTTCTATTTGGGTCTGCAATTCATTTTCTTTGGCATGTATGCAATGAAGAACTCGTTCAGTTAGCAACTCCTTATACCAAAGATATGCTTGAGCATTTTTGGTCCATCTTCTTAAGTCAGTGTCATGGCTATTCACTTTAAGCTTCAACTACTACTTCTAGGGTGCATACGTTGCTTCATGTATGTTAGGAGTATCATATGGAGGGCTAGGTCAAGATAAATTGTGATGGTTCGATTACTCAGGACTTGAAGGATGCATGTGAGGGTTTGATTCATGGCGCTATGGGTAATTTTCTTGGTGGTTTTGCAAATAATTTAGGTACTTGTCCTGTAACCATATTAGAGTTGTGGAGAGCTTACTACGGTCTTATTTTGGCTTGGAACAAAGGTTGTCGTCAAGTGGTGCTTGAGATAAACTCATCTAGTGCTATTGCTCTTATCCAAAACACTATTTTAGATCGACACTCCTTTGCTTCTATTCTGCACCATGTTCAGTCTCTTTTGTGGCGTGCTTGGGTTGTTAAGATTCAACATATTTATCGTAAGGGGAATCACGCAGCTAACTTTCTTGCTTCTTTAGGCCATGGGCTTCAATTAGGAGTTTGTTTTTATGATTTTCCTCTTATTGGTTTGGCTTCTTTCTTGAGGGAAGATGTTATTGGGATGTCATTCCCTAGATTAGTTGATTAGTTTGTCTTTGTTTGGGCTTTGGCCCCGTTTATTGATTTAAAAAAAAAATATCATATTTGAAAGCATACACATGAGACCTTCAAATTATAATCAATCATAATCAATCATAATTTGGAATTGGGTTTAACCACATCAAGTAACCTTGGTTTGGTTTCAAATTAAATTTGAAGACTAGTAAATTTTGGTTTGATTCAAGTATAAGCCCCAATAACATATTCCCAAAAAGTATCTGTATTTCAGAATTTATTGGTCTGGTTAACTATTGTGCTAATATTTTATAATCAGGGCCCTAGGTTGCAAGGTTTGTCTTGAGTCTTTAAATAACTTTGTTGTAAGCTATTTTTTGATTTTACAGATTGGTTTCAAAAAAAAAAATTTGTTTTTATTTTTTAATTTTAATATTAATTATAAAACTGGCACTTTATTTTTGTTTCATTTCTAGTTTTCAGGATTTTGTGAAGAAAATAGTCTAAATAAGATTTTTGTTATTTTTAAAAAAATCTAAAAGCAGAAAATAGAATAAAAATAATGTGCCATTTTATATATTTAATATTAAAAATAAGAAATCAAACAAATATTTTCTAAAACTAAACAAGCGCAATGGCTCACCATCTTATGTTTCTTCCATATTTATAGAGGGCTTGCAAGTTGCAAATCTTCTCTTTTTATTTGTTATTATCTTTTTTCGGTTTTACTAGTGTTGAAGTATTTCTTCTTCCGTCATGCTTCTTCCCAATTCTTACGACAGAATCTCGCAAATTGAGCAACAGGCGATCAGTCAAAGATAGGTTTTGGGCCTTCTTTGAGTGCTGCGGTTATTGATTTCTGTTTTTAATTCTTGTTTGTACAAAATTGGACTTCCTTGTCAATTTTTGGTCCGTTGAAATTGGACTTCTAAAACCACAATGGCTGGCAATAGTGTAATGGGCTACAGCCCATAATTTTATCAGAAGTCACGAAAATTTGTGGTCATGTTTGCGGACCACGATAAAGTGAGATTGGCCCAAGAAGATATTTGCCTTTTTGATCTCACATGTATTCTTCGACTAGATGCAATCTTCTAACCCCCAAAAAATATGAAACTAGATGCAAACTTGTTTGAGGTAAAGCTGGATATGGGTACTTCTTCTAGTTAGGATTTGAACTATCACTTTATATGAGACAATCTTTTCACTAGATCCAATATCTGTCGATATAGTTACTCTTCTCTTCTTTTTTTTTTTTTGGTCGGCTGTAGGTTCAATTTTTGAATCATTAAAAAAACGTTGCTCTTGCTATTATAATAGAATATACATAACAATATAATACTAAGCAAGAAAATAAAAAATAAAATCATCTAGCCATTTACAATGTCAAATGGGAAGAGTTTAGAAAAAAGACTGGAACTTTCTTTGTGCTTTCCCATCCGGAATTTCTGATTATAGAATGTACTACAACCTAAAAGCTTAGTATTGAAACTCTTTTGGTGGCAATTTGATTTTGACAGGTTAGGTTAAAAATTGTAATGCTTTCTTCGCCAAAAAATGTATAATGCTTTCCAGGTAGGAGTTCCAATTTTTTGATAGTGACTGTGACCTAATGCTATCACCTCTTTAGTCATGCACAGACCAGACAGAAAATTTAATTAGACTCTATCTTAGAGTTTATGTCAAACCCACTGGATCGAGGCATTATAAACCACACAATCTACTGTAAATGCAATGGAGACTTTATTTTTCCAATTTTTTGGGGCTAATGAAATAACTTTATTTGAATAAATATTAAAATTTTTTATGGAGAATAGTATGTTAAACATGTTAAAGAAACTGAATATATATAATACTGCACTTAAAATAAATATAATAAAAAGATATTTTTACGTGCGAAATATAATTATAATATAGCTTTTGCAGCGAGAGTAAATTACAATTATTTATAACCATATTTTGATTAAAACAGGGTTTGATAATTTTTTCCTTCTTTTTAATAGGGGTGAACTCGAGCACACCACAAACTTAGTGTAGGCTGTGGGCTGATTCAACCACAACCCTAGGTGCCACAAATCATTTTTTTAGTACGCACCTGTCGTTTTGCTTGTCCTTAATTTTCTTCCGGTTGTGGGGTCTTGTTTTCCGTTGCGTGTAAAAGAACCCTTTATAAGCACCCGTGCTTAACACCAGTACACCACTAGTACAGCACCATTATGGTCGTGGTAGGGCAATGTTATTATTACATACCATACATATAAAGTGGACGACTTTCCTGGGAAAGCTCTTGTCCTGACCACAAGGTTTTGTGACCTAAATGGTATTTGAATTTTGAAGGACAGATTGCTCTCTCCATGAGACTTGCTAGCAAGTTGCGACAAGATTAAAGGTGCTAATCCAAGGAGTGGGATATCATCCCAATGTGAAAATTAAAACAAGAGATAGTTGTTTGCCCATAACACAATTGACATAATATAAACATATAAGATAAAGATAATATGATCTACTATACTTTCTCTCTCAATATTTATTACTTTATTTTGTTTTCTCACCAACTATGTCTTACTATGTTTAACTTTTGATGTACAAATACAATTTCTCTTAAAACATTTCTGCTTTTCTTTTTCATAATTAACAAATTAATTACCAAATGCATTGTGAGAAAGAAGCACTTGTTGCACTACTGTAATAGTGCAGTTGGTTAGTTTAGGCATTTACCAGGGTGCCCATGTGCATCCCTTAAGCCATCACTTTCGCACCCTTTATGAAAAGATCACAAAAAATCATATACATCAAGAGAAATGTTATACCCTGAAAAAAAAGTTATCAAAATTTTGATAGAAAATAAAGATAGTCATTAAATGAAATAAGATACTATAACCTAATTATATTTATCTAAAAATTAATAAGTATTCTAGTAAAAATTTTAATTCTAAACAATTTCAATAGAGGCATCACCTTGAAAATGAATAGGAAAGGGAGGACTGAGAGTTAACCGTGAAACCGTGAAACCGTGAAAGCAACCTCCAGGCTCCAGCTTACAAGAGCGACGTACGGTGATATTAATATGAAGGCTATAAGTGTGGTTGATGAATATCCAAAGCCATGGGAAAGTGGGAGATCATGGAACCCCACATTCGGAGGGCGAGGAAGAATAAGAGTAACATCAACGTTCAACGGCAATAACAATCGTCCACGCATGCTTGTGCACATATGCCTCATCATGTCGCATCATAAATTTATAATATTTTGCATTTTGTCTGTCTAGTTTCTTTCCTAATTTAATTTACTTCTTCAATTTTTCAAACAAGCTATTGGAGTAAATAAAGATTATTTTTATTGTTTGGACATTGTATAAATTATTTAACATTGTTTACAAATTTTAAGAGCATTTGAAATAATTAAATTTGAAATTGAATTGTGACATCAAATAAGTAATTTAACATTGACTGACTACTATAATAAATGGCATCTAATCTAATTTTTGTGTCAATGGATTATAAGTATTGGGCTAGGAGCTCGATTCCCATGTCTCTTCCTCTGTTCTCCTTAACCCATTAGGACCTCTTTAAAAAAAAATTGATCCACTAGTTTAGAAAGATAATTTTTATCTTAATAACACTTCAATTTGAAATTACATAACAATTGATAAAATAAAAAGTTCTATAGATGATAAGTTCTTTGCAATAATTTCATTATTTTCCTACTATGCCTCTCTCTGTCTATCGGCTGCTCTTTTTTTCCTTTTTTATTGAAAAAAACAGAGTATCATGAATGATTTTAAGTATTTGTCTCCAACTTGAGTACTGGACAAATAATAAAAAGGATTTTTTTGAAAAAATATATTTCAAACCATTAAGTAAACTCTGATGTGTAAAAATAAATTTTGATATCATTTTTTTATATACCCATGAAATAAACATGTATATAAGGAAATTCTTTCATTTCAGATTTTTTTATTTAAAAAATATATATAACTGATGTGAAACAAAGAGTTACTTTTAATTATTAAGAAATTTTTATATAATACCTAATTATTAAAAAAATATATCAAAATATATTTAATTTTGAGATATTATTAATATAAAAATTTTTTAAACATTCATCTAATCATATATTATTTTATTATTAAAAGTGTTTAACTTATCAAAAAATACTTATATAAATGAAATATGACTAATTAATAATATAAAATATTTTAAAATGATAATGTATATCAAAATTAATTTCTAGAAAAGTGTAATTTTATTTTATTTTTCGTATATTTTGCTTTTATTATAAGGAATTGTGTTATTTATATTCATTTTAAGAATTTAATATAAGCACACAATAAAAAATAAAGATACAAAATGGTAAATCTATTATTTTTTTAATATTTATCAATTTATTTTTTTCTCATATATTCATAATAAATCTCTAAAATAAATATAAATAATATTTTTCTATTATAAGTGAAACTATTTTTATTTCCGTACGAAACGGAAAATGTACCTCCACCTACTCCTACATTCACATCAACATCAACAATCAGCAATAATATGTCAAACCACTGCGGTGCAGCGGACAAGAATATGATGTTTGATATGTACATATAGTAGGTTTGAATTTTAATTACGTTAATTGATTAGAGTTAAGTAGCAAATGATGTATGACTATTCCGCACTGTGTGGGTAAATGATTTGTCTTTGAAGACTTTGATTATATTAAAAGTATATAATTTAATCAATATGCTTCCAAATTAACTGAACATCACCTACGCCACTATACAAAAAAATAATAATAAATATGACACTCACAAGTAAGTGCACCATCATCAACCACCCAATCAATCTAAAGCAAAGCCGCCTACTCTCTTTCTTTCTTATTATTAAACCTCCTTCTCTTTCTATGATTTCATTCATTTTCAGGTGAAATGAGAGGAAAAGCAGCAGAGAAGACAAATGGAGATTGAAGACACATCAAGCCACGCATCTATTGGGTTCCCTCTGGGTTTGGCTCTTCTTGTAACCTTGATGCTGATTATTTGCTGCTTCTTTTGCTGCTGCTTACATTGGGAGAAGCTCCAATCTTTGTTATCATCTTATGGGGTTATCAACCCTCAGGCTCACATACAACCAGACTTAGCTTCCTCTCACCACAAGCCAGCGTTTCCTGTTGTGGTAATCACCCCAGAAAGCATTTTATTTCTATTTCAGAAGGAAGTTAAAGAAAAGTTTATCCTTGTCAAAAAAAAAAATATTATTATTATTATTATTGTTGTTGTTGTTATGATTGTCATCTTCTAAATCATCATCAGTATTCAAAATTTATTAAAATTTAATTAATTTAATTTGAATAAGTTACTTTATTACGAGAGTAAAACTCTTTTTCTTGTAATTTTTTTTAATTGAGAAGACTTGAATTTAATATTTTGTTTAATGAGAAAAAAAGTGCATAATTATTTAAAGCAATCAAACGTGATATTGTTATTATTATTGTTATTGTTATTAGCTAGAGAGGGAACAATTAATGGAGCTTGTTGTGTTCAGATGATGAAGCAAAACCAAGCTCGGAGTTTGCCTGTGTTGATGCCAGGAGATGAGGTCCCGAAATTCATGGCCATAGCATGCCCATGTCAGCCTCCAACGGATGAAAGGATCACAATCCAAGTGCACAAGGCAGCACCAACTGGTCTTTCCAATGGCACCTAAAGAGTTTACCTGTGCGCTAATTAAGTTCGGGAGAACTATATTCTGTTTCCATAGAAGTTGAGGAACAAAAGCAAAAAGTGAGAAGCTAAAGCCTTGCACAAATCCAAGTAGCTAACTTATCTCAAGTTCCGGAGATTTTAGCCTTGATATCTTCGTAATGAGTGGATGATCCACAAAAAGCACGCGGGATCAAAGTGATGTCCAGTTAAGGCACCAACAATTATGAAGTTGGGAAGCGATTTATTGTTATTTTTTTAACTCTTTTTTTTTTTTCCGGCAGTCAAAATGGTTGTAAGATAAGGTGATCAACCTTTTTTGTTCCTTCTCCTTCTTCGCCCGGTTCAAGGAGGCACTTATTTTATCCGTTACTTTTAAAAAGCAGCATGAGTTGTGCACCATTCCACGTCCCTGTAATATAATTTATGTATAACAGACCCTTTTCTCTTGTAAAATTTGAAGTTCGTGTAAAAGTGTAATGTTCATATAAAAGATTGCAGAGATTCGTAGAGGAAATTAGCTGTGGATTTTCTGCTGAAATAACTGTCAAAAACATTTGCATAATAAAAATCTTTAATAAGTAAAGAGAAGTGATACGGTGAGAAAAACTTAATCAGAATTTTTTATGGAAATCACGGTGATAGTTAAATAATATGAGGGATCCGCTTATTTATTAAATAATTAATAACAATGCCACATCATTTTTACAATAAAATTTTGCAAAAATTTTGGTTATATAATATTTTTTATAAGTAAATGATATGTATTTAAAGATTTTATCGTAAAGATATTCTTTTTAAATTATATTATATAAATATATTTTGTATTAGATATCTTACCAATTCATACGCTATATATCACTAGATGGGGTATAGACCCCATTTAGACTGGATTCACCTTATCTAATAATAAATGGAATATGAATTGATACGATATTCGATATAAAATATGTTTACGTATCATTTTTATTTTTTTCTTTCTCCATTAGTACATTTAAACTTTGCTTCTTCCATTTATTTATCAAATGAAAAAATAAAACATTATTTTTAGAAAGGTGTTTACGTAACATGTAAAACATGACAATATGTCATTCATAATATTTAATTTGAATTCTCCAAATTAGAATTGAATCACTACATACCAAACCGAAGCTGGCTGCAATTAAGAATAACAATTTTTATTTTTAATTTTCTCACGATAGAGAGAAAAAGAAAATACAAGAAACAGGAAAGGTCTGCAAGACTGCAACTGTGCAAGGCACCTATATTATTATTGTGCACATCATATGTTACTACCCACTACATAAAACCAAGTAAAGACGTTATTAATTAATAACATGTTTTTTTTGTCACCAATGTAAAATTAATCTAAATGTTTTTATTTTACCTGCATAGATTTGCTAAAATCAATATTAGCTTTTTGAGAGATGCTATATAGCCAGAAAATATTTGCTAAAATTCTTGACAAAAATTTTGAAAAATATTGGATGAAATGAACTAATAAAGTAGGAGGATCTATTTATTTATCCAATATTCAATAACAAAGCTGTACATCATGCAAAAAATTCTCACTTTATAACAATTCTTCTTCTCCATTTAATATTTCGCTTTTTATGACTATATTTCACGAATATTCTGATTTTTTTTTTTTTTACTCTTTATGACTACATTTCATAGGTAGAGTAAAGTTACTCAGCCCGTACAAAGAGCCCAAGTTTATATAGCCAGCTGGCAACTAATTTAAATTAATTGGTATGTCATGTCAGCTTTAATTAAATATTATTAATTTACAATCAAATTATCAAAATTTGCTAAACATTACGATAACTCCCACGGCAACAATTCAGCCGGCGGCGCAATCCAGACTCAATAGTGGGATTACTGTTGCAAGATTGAACAACATTTTAGATCCATAATATCACCGCAAGATTGAACAATATATTCTGTTCTGATGCACAGACCACATCAAGAACTTGATAGCACTTTAAGAGGCATCCATGATCCAACAGAACACATGGAATCATGAGATAAATCTGATACAATCACCTCAGACAAAAATATTTGGAGAAAGACAAAAATAATGAAGAAAATATGGAGCGAGATGGGTTGGATTAAAAGGAAAAGGAAAAGAAAAAGAGCGAGGTGGATTCGGATTACCAGAAAAAGGAATCGGGCGAGGTGAGTTTTATCATGATGCTCAATTTGGCCTTCACCGAAGGGAAGACAACGGCAGCAAGAGTGTTCGGGGGAACGCCATGGATTCGCTGTCAGGGTGATGTCTATTGTAAGTGGCAGTGGGTCATTGCGGTTCATTGATGGAGTATGGTGGTCAAGATTTTTGGGAGTCCATTGAAGAAATGATATTGACATGTGAGCCGTATAGGACGCCAAATAGGTCAGTCCGGGCAATTGTACGGCCTGAGAAGCATTTTCCTTCACGAATTCTGGTCATTTTCATTTTTCCCCGTCATCTTCTGGTTATTCCCGAATTGTCTCACTGCGCACGTAGGCTTGGTGCAGTGGTTATGGCCCAATAGCACAGCCCATGATTTACACAGTATGAAGAAGAGAAAGGACAAGGATCCTTAATTGGGTTCCACCTACAAACAAAGAAGTCCAAAACCCAAAAAGGATGGTTCCCGGGTGGAAATTTTGTTGGGTTTCTCATAGCACACTATGATGGCCTACCCCAATTTAGAAAGCTAACGGCCCAATAAAGTTTAATTTAACTAAATTTTCTTCTGACCAAAAGAGATAAAAAGTAAACTTTCTTTTGACTAAAAAAAAATCTCTAGAATTAAGAAACTATTTTTCTGGCCAAAATCAAGTTCTTTTTTTTTAATTTATTTAGGGTACGGTCAATAGCAAATTTTGAATTAGTTAGATTTTATTTTTTTTGGGTAAGAAGTTAGATTTTATTTTTTTTAAGTCAATGAATTAGTTAGATTTAATATGGATCAGTTACACTTCTACGTTGTCGTTTGCAATGGCAGCGAGCAAGCTAACACAATGTCGATACAGTGTTGATTTTTTTAAGAGCCTTTTTTTTTTCACAAATTATTTGAATCCGATCAGATTTCGGATTTAATTTTCGAAACTGATACAATCCAAATCAAATAATACTGTATAATATAATTTTTTATTGTTAACTTTATACTTTTACTTATAATAATTTTGATTTATCATATAATTTTTTATATTTATATATTATTCTTATTTAAATATTATTCTATAATATTACATGAGTTATTTTTATTTTATTTATTTTTTATTTTATTAATTCAAATTATTTTTTATTTATAATATTCTATACTTAAATTTTTTTTTTTATAAAAAATCGATTAAATCGATCTAATCCAAACTACAAAAATTCTGTTAAATGAGATCAAATTTAAATTTTAAATTAAACTAATTCAATCTAAATTATTATATATTTTATTATTTAAATCAAATAAAATTTTTACTCAAAATCGATCTAAATTATATCAATATTGTACTTGTTACATACTAGTTGTCCTACAAAATTTAAGCCCGATTGCTCCCGGGTCCATAATGATAGACTCGCACCTTGCTGACAAATCCGCGATTTGGGCTGCCTTTGATTCTGTAGTAAAACTACAAGAATATGTTTGATTTATGTAATCCGAGGCAGTCAATTTAAGCCCAAAACACAATATTTAATTGACGTCAAATTAGTGTTGACTTGAAATAAAAAATAAGCACATGATGTTAAAAATAATTCGGCCTTTCTGACCCAACCTGCAAAGTTCGAACAGCCGTGATTGGGTTGGCTTTTAAACTCCCTTATCGCAGCCCAAGATAGCTCAACCTCTGAACAGCATTACGGCGCTAATGCTGATTGCTAATTTTTTTTTTTTTTCTATTTCCCATTTGAATTGGAATTCCAATTAAGAAAAAGAGCACATCCATTTGGTACTACTATAAGTTAAAGATTTGATGAATAGATGGGTAGGGCGCCGGTATCACGCATAACTGCCTAGTCCTTTCGACGCTTGGAACAGAATGGCTTTATTAATGAAGCCGTAATTATAACGTGCTACTATAATTGTATAAAATATCAATGAGTGTGTAAATTGTGATCGATATTTCATTAAATATATTTAAATGTCATAAAAAATTACATTTTATTTATAATTCCCATTGAAGCTTCTTTTCCAAAAATTTTACCGAGTCACAGTATTTTGATGCAGTTATTTTCCTATGGGAATTTTCCATTTCTTGTAATTTGGTTTTTTTTTTTTTTTTCTGTCAACCATTTCTTCTTCTTCTTCTTCTTTCTTTCGGTGGCCTGAGTCAACCATTTCTTGTAATGTGGTTAATTCAGCATAATTGGTGTATAGCACAGGCCCAAGTAGAGGCCGACAAGGCACACAGCACACTCGTCATCAAAGCCCATGAGAATGGCGTGTGAGTGGCGTCACCGGAAAACGGGCGCGATATCATGACGATGTTTTAGATCCAACGGCTCATAACAAAGATCATAATTAACATGCGGAACAGCCATGTCTATGATGCTGTGTGTGCATGGCTTAACAACAAAGCGTGCAGAGGTTGCGGCAGTTAATGATTCTTTCTTATAATAATTAAAAAAAATTCCCAGCAAGTATTTCTTTTTACATAAAGAAAAATATCTCTCTACATCACTTTCCCGAAGATGCCATCCACACGCGTGCGTGACACTTGACATTAAAAAGAGACACTCTCAATACATTTTTAAAATGTAGCCTAAAAATGATCTGTGTACGTTAGAGTAAAAAAAATCAAATTCAATATATTATTAATATAAAAATTAAATATGCGAAACTATAAGATATTTTATAATCAATTAATAGTATAAAAAATTTAACCTTAGATTAAGATTAAATTCTTAAAATAATAAGTAATAAGATAAGATGTTATCATTATATATTAAAAATTATAATTATTATTAGCTATTGTTATTTATATAAGTGACTTATTCCAAAAGAATTGTTAAAGTATTTTACTATGTGCATACATACTTGATAATAATCTAATTTTTAAAATACTTGATTTCTTTTAAAAATTATTTCACAATTTTTTTTATCATAAGTTATTTTGAGATTAAAATAAATTTTCTTAATAATAATTCCAATACGTAAAAAATACTAAATGAAGATAATATATTAATATTTTGAAAATATAAAATTTGATTAATTAGTTAATTTAATAATTAAGATATTTATTAAAATATTAAATAGTTTAAAATTTTAATTAAATACATTTTGTTATTCTTATTGATTTTTATAGATTTCATCGTCTCGACTTATATTAGTTTCTCAAAATTTAATTTATTAAACATTTTTTTATGATGAAAATTAACATAAATAGGTTAATTGTTTTATTAATTTAGTTTATATAGATCTTCGAAATTCTTCATTTTCCCCTCACGTGAGCTCTGAATGGCACTTTCGACCATTATGGTTGGGTCGTGCAAGAGACGCGAGAATATCAGCGCGTGGAGCACAATCCGAGATTGATACAGAGGTAGTGAAGAGGTTATCTGTCACGCTCTGAACCCGGCAATCCAAAAATAAAAGCCGCTCTCTTGTCCCCCAAAACATTATTTCGCCTCGCCTTGTTTTTCTCTGACCCCTCAACCCTCATTTTTAAGAGTTTAATATATATATATATATATTTTGTAAAAAATTTTTATTATCATCTAATTATATGTTGATATATAAGTTAATATAAATAATTTTTATCTCTATTATTCTAAAAGTCATATAAATAAAAAAATATGATTGAATAATAATATAAATCAATTTTATACGGTACTATCAATACATATAAATTAAATCTCATTTTTAATTGCTGCCAATATGTATTTTACACCCAATGACCCAACTCCTTTTTCTTTTTTTTTTCATTTTTTTCAATAAAAATAAATTATCATCTTTTATTTATTTTTCCTATTTTGGATAAAATTTTATTGGTCCACCTTCGATGCGTTTGTTTTATAATCGCGTTGCCTACTAGGTCATTTTTTCAGGAACGGCATCAGTTTCAGCCTTTAAGGAATGTACAATTTAATTATTTGGTTCTTTTGTTTCCCTTATTTGCCCTTATGCTGCAAATGAAGGACCCCGTACCATGGCCTACAACGTGCGAAAGTAATAAGCCATATCCATATAGTGTCTATCCATGTGACTGTGTGTGGGTATATATGGTATTAACTTATCATTTTTTCTATAATATGGAGGAGGTGGATGGAGAGGGGAATCTTGCCACCTTTGTTAAAATAAAGAGGGTAATGAGTGGGGTAGTTGAAATTGTTGATATATCAACATTTGGCTAAGCATGCAATGTTTTTCTTTGCCTTCATAATCACGATGCTCTTCTCTTTCTTGGATGTTAAAGGTTGAAAGGAAAAATAAAAGGACAGCATAATAAATGGAAGGATGTATGGAAGGCACCATGATTACACTGGGTAGGAGCGTTCTCAAAAAGTTATGTGCTTTTTATTTTTAAGGGCAGCATTGTCATTTGACGGGTATACATTTGGATGGAAGAATATGAATCGGTGCCCAAAAAGTTAAGGACTCAATTAAGAAAAAGGTTTAGTATCAAGGACCATCTTAAACCCAGGTAGGAATACGACATCGGATGGCAGCGATTTGGACACGTTCTAGATTGCCGGAATGCGATCGAGAAGGCAATTCTGCCCATCAAAACAAATGGGCATTAGAGAAAGTGCCGCATCTCAAAAAATGGTTGGAGATACACTTATCTCAAGAATATAATGCTGTGTTTGGAACTTTTCATTAATGAATTGAAAAGGAATTAGTAGAAATAGATTAAAAATGAAATGAAAGGAATCAATTTGGTTAATTTAAATGATTCGATACTTATTTTTTATGCAAGGTTTTAAATTTAAATTTTGTACAAAAAAAAAAATTAAGATAATTTTATTTCTATATTAGGTTGATCAAGTATTGATAATTTAAATGAAAATGAAAAAGAAGAATGCTACAGAGTTACATTTTTCTTTATTTGGGTGATTAATAAAGAAAGGGAATAAAAATTTATTACTTTTATTTGAGAGTTATATTAAAAATAAATAGTCCGAAACAATTTATTTTTTATAAGTTTATTACATCAGTTAACTAAGAATAAAACTTGGCCAATAAGAAGTCTTGGCCTAGGTCAATGACATCAATACTTTTTTTATAGAGATGTCAAAATGAATTAATCCTGCTTACTTGGATTGACCCACCATAGATCACGGGCTGAGACTAATTATATAGACTGACTCACTTTTTTGGTGACCCATAAAAATACCAACCTAGCTTTAACCCACTTGAGTTTGTGGGTTAAATGGATTGGCTCATCAAAAAATAATAAAAATAAAAAAAACTTTAAAATTAATTAAAAAAAAGCCAAAAAAAGGTTAAAAAATTAAATGAGTTATATATATACTAGTATCAGAAACTTTGGCTGTACAAAAATCAAAAGAAATTATGCAAAACTAGGGGAACAACATAAAAAATTCAATACAATAAACAAAGGTTCCCTAAGCTAGTAACAATTAATAACGTATAATCATATCAGGTAGTGGTTAAGATTGCTCAAACATAATAATCAAGTAACCACATAAAATACTATATATTATATATCATAGAATATAGTTATTATTTGTTAGTATTACTCATCACTTGTTACTAGTGTTAATATTTTTTTTAAAAAAATGAAAAAAAAAAGGCCAACCCACTTTCAGCCTGGCCCAAACCCATTTAACCCACAGATAATACGGGTTGGGTCAAATTGACCCACTTTTATATGAACTGAAATTTTGTTGGCTCAACCCACCATTTTTGTGAGTTGAACTGGGTTGGTTCATGGGCTGCAGTCCACTTTGACGGCTCCAACTTTCATTAGTAATTAATTGTTGTGTAAATTAAACTTGAAAATATTCATAAAAGCACTTTAAAAAATTAATAGCGAGTATGGTACATACTTCTTTGTGGGTATTTGCTTTTAGGGCCCATATTGTGATATAGGGACAAGTTTGGATTTGTTTAAGAGGATACAAAATGTAATCATGTTAGGCCAAAACTCAACTTTATCCACCATATTATCATCCCTAATGTAAAACTTGGAGTGTGGAGAAATGGAAGATAACACATATTGATAAAAAATTGTAATGTATTATTGACACGGTCAATCAAGTTTGCGAAAATTCCTTTCTATTACCAATCAAGTCAATTTTCATTATTTAAAAACTTGAACAAATGAAAATCAAGTCACAAAGGTTTTTACTCTGATAATATTGT
Organism: Pterocarpus macrocarpus; assembly: GCA_031439585.1. Lineage (NCBI taxonomy): Eukaryota > Viridiplantae > Streptophyta > Magnoliopsida > Fabales > Fabaceae > Pterocarpus > Pterocarpus macrocarpus. The sequence goes on from CM062519.1 coordinate 13,340,942, forward strand.
TCCCAATAATACATTAAACTCCAAAATATTAGAGGACATTGTCATATGAGTCGAACCCCACTCTGTCAGTTGAATTGTACTAACTTAGGCAATCAAATTTCATTTTGTTTCCAACAAATAAAAAAGTTCCAAGCGAAGTGGCCAATGGTATTTTTATCTTTTATAAATCTTAAATAGATTTTTGTAAGCACCTACTTGTTTTATATAAAACAATCTTTCTTACATAATTTTTTAACACATAGTAATAATCTCTTAAATGTATATAATGGCCTAAACAAAAAATGTTTTTTCTTCTTGATTGAATGAAGCCTCCAAAGGGTCTATACCATTTATAAGTCACCGATGCTCTCTCGAGCATCAGAGAAGCGGAGGCCATCGAGCTGCGTTCTCCTGTCCCGCATTCGTTCGCCGGAATATTATTAAAAAGGTGACAGCACCTTACAGAAAAAACATAAAATAAAAAGGTGAACAGTACAAAACTACAAATGATGTTTTAACATGAAAGGAAAAAAATGGAAATTTACATAATAAAGAGCAGTGTTTTTCACAAGACACATTCGTTAATTAAAGTGACATATTTTAATGCATGGAGTTTCACATCGGACAGCAAATAAGCTTTTGTTACTTTATGCCTAATGGAGGGTCCTTAGTTCTCTCCTTCTCTCTCTTCTCTTCTGTCAACTCTCATCCAAAGTTTCAGTCACTACTACTATTCTTCTTCTTCTTCTTCTTCTTCTTCTTCTTCACCCTTCTTATCTGCTGATTGTTCAGGTAAAACGTTGTGATATTCAGCTCATAGCCTTAGCTTCCATTTTTTTTTTTTCAATTTGTTTTAAAATTTTTTCTTTTGCTGGTTCCTGGAATTTCTTGAGCCGTTCTGCAATCCTCTGTGTCTGTTTGCTTTTGCCCTTTTATGCTTTCGCGGTTCCAACTTTCAACTGGGGCATGCATCTTTATCTTTTTTTCCCAGTCATGGTTGGAAAAATTTTCAATCTTTGTTTTTTGGCCTTTTTCAAAATTCTTTTTTCCTTTCAGGGCATTAAGACAAGTGTGGTCTTTCTCTCTCTTTTGGAGGGTGTTCTTTTTTCGCTGAATAGTTTGTGATTTTTCACTGTCATTCAACTTTCTTCGCTTTCCCTCTTATTTTCTGACCAACCAAACGGAGTCTGTGCTTAATTATTATCTTCACTTAAATTCTGTCTGTTACTTCCCTTCTAGATTTTGTTTATTTATTTATTTTTTAAGAACCTACTTTTTGTTTTTAGTCTATCTGCTGAAGTGTGCTTTGATGGAAGGTGACTCAGCGAAGAGTGAAGAGTGTGACTCCTAAATTATCCTCAGTATTTTTATTACCACTTGTTGTACTACGGTTTATTCCCCTTTGGTTATTTTTGGGAACTTTGTCTCTTAACCTTTTCCACCGAAAAGTAATAATTACTTAATGTGTCTATCTACACTCTGTGACTGTTTGCAGCAATGAATGGTGATTGTCTTATCTCTTATATTTCGTTGTTTTAGTTGGGTGTTGTATTTTTTTTTTTTTTTTACCAACTCTCAATGCCCTATTGCTAACTTTGCTTTATTACAATTACAATTTAAAACTCTGTACTTGGCTAATGTTGCTAATTTCATGCTTCTTTGGATCAAAGCAAAGAAAATTTGAACAAAGGTATGCTTCAATTTAATATTATAGAATTTATGAGATGAGTCATTTGTTGAGCTTGTTTATGAATCAAGTGTGGTAAGCTATGTTTCAATGTATTGTTTCTGTTTTCCTGTTTGATTGCTAAGCTTGAAGGTTGTGGCATGTAATGTAAGATCATTGAGATTATTCAAAAGATCAGTTTGTTTTATGAACAATGTCAAATGTTGTTATTGTTTGATAGGGTATACAAAATTGGGAGGTTTTGGTTTGAATTCTGATGTCACCGCCGGTATTCGGCATAGGGGAGGACGAGGGCAAAAGCAATGTCACTTTGTTGGTTTCCTCAACCACCATGGAAAGTGCGCGCATCAAGAGCTCGGAGTTGAAAGAACGCAACTACATGGGATTATCCGGTTGTTCTTCTGTGGACAGCTCAGTTCCATCCTTATCAGATGAGAGTAAAAGTAATCTGAACCTTAAAGCCACAGAACTCAGGCTTGGCCTTCCAGGATCTCAGTCTCCTGAGAGAGATTCTGGTCATTGCTTAAGAAGCTCAACTCAATTTGATGAAAAACCTCTGTTTCCGTTGCGCCCCTTAACTGATGATCACCACTCCTCGGCAAAGGCTGTTGTTTTGGGTAACAAGAGAGGGTTCTCAGATGCCATGAATGGGTTCCCAGAGGTAAATACCAATTTAGTCGAAGGAAATGTGCTTTTTCGAAAATGATATTTGGTCCGAAAACTATATGCATGGATGTTGACGAAAGTTGTATCACCCTTTTATATTCACATTTTACCCGTCTTTGATTTGTGTCAGTTGAATCTGTTTGTTAATTTCCACCTTTTACCCCTCCTTAATTTTCGTTTGTCTAATTCATATCATGCCATGTAGCAAAACTCGTGCTTTTCTAATGCTGGCTAAGCTAGACACTAAAAGTCCCCAATCTATCATGCAGGGGAAATTCCTAGTTAATTCAGAGGCGAATATGATACTGTCACCCAGGCCTTCTTCTAACTTAGGATTAAAACCTGGTTCCATGCTTGAGAATGCTGGGGCTCAACAAGCCAAAATGAAAGAAGTAGCAACTACAAAGGTGGGGGTTGAGAAGCCTCATGCTGTCAATGAAACCAGACCAAGTCTTAATGGCTCCGCAAATAACAATAGCAGTGCACCAGCTACCAAGTAAGTGGGAAACTGGAACTGATCACATTCAGTTTGAGCTTCATAACCATGTGGAAATGATTTCTGATATTCCTTGTGTGACAGGGCTCAGGTTGTGGGGTGGCCACCTATAAGATCATTTAGGAAAAATTCTTTGGCAACTAATTCGAAGAACACCGAAGAAGTAGATGGAAAAATGGGGTCTGGTGCACTGTTTGTCAAGGTCAGTATGGATGGTGCTCCCTATTTAAGGAAAGTAGACTTGAAGAATTACTCTACATATCCAGAACTTTCTTCTGCTCTAGAAAAGATGTTCAGCTGTTTTACTATAAGTAAGAAAGAATTAGTTCTACGTGAGGAAACTTAGCTTTTGGGTTATTTATGGACAGTTTGCCTGGATCCAGTTACTGCTTGTTTTGGTATGATTTCAGGTCAATTTGGATCTCACGGAACTCTGGGCAGGGAGATGCTGAATGAAACCAAGCTGAAGGATCTTCTTCATGGGTCAGAATATGTTCTTACTTATGAAGACAAAGATGGTGACTGGATGCTTGTGGGTGATGTGCCCTGGGAGTAAGTTCTAATTCTTTTATGCGCTTGCTTTTTTATTGGTGTTTCTTTAAAAAGATGAAACTCATCTAAGATACAAATTTACATTCTAGAAATGTGTTTTCTTGCAAAATTTTTGGCTTTTCTTTTTGCTTATATTTTTGGTTATACATGTGGTTTTAATTCTTATTAGCGTGTCCTGAGAAGGAATGTTGATAGATGGCAGAAAAATGATTTTAAAATAGATGGTTGTACAGTGCCAAGAAAGAGTTGGATAGTGAACATAAAGCGTAATGCTTCTCCTGCTTGTGAGTTGATCAAAACAAAGTGACTTAGCTTACTTCAGCCTTTTCATTTCATCTTAAAATGTCTTAACAATTTATGCTTACACTTGATGAATATGTGAATGGGCCTGGGAAGTGTGAAATGTATCATAACATTGTTATTATGGTAGCCATATATTATCTATGCTTTTTTAAATGTGGCCTCACGTAAATATAATAGAAATGGCTTAGGACCTTTGGGTCTGATCAAGTAATTTTCCTGCTTTAGAACAAGCCTTCGGAGTAATGCGTTATTTAAAGTATACTTGGTGCATGAGTATATAGGTGTCATAAAGCAATGAAAAGGAAAAGTATTGATGTAAAATAAGTTTTCTGTCATCTATGCCAAATTTTAACTTAAAACCTCAATAGTCTTACATTTAGAGTAGTTATCCTTCATGTACTACCATTTGTTCATGTTAATTAAATAATGGATACTAAAATATCAAATATTCAAATTTAATTTTATTATTTCTTGACTCTGGAGAGCAAGTTTCTATTGTAATAGTATCTTTTCTTAGGCAGCAATGAGGCATAGCCATTTTGTTTTGGGCATAGCGGTAGAGGAATTATATAGTTTTATGAGGCCCTGATTTACTTAAAATTGTTGGTACTAGACTTTTAGAAGCTTTTAAGGGAAAGATTGATTTTTAACTATTTGACATGCTAAGGCCATAATCTGATTAAAAATAGAAAGAAATACATTTGTTTGTGGGAACCTAGGTCAGCTTAATTTTTAGTATACTGACAATGTACAAAATTTTATGCCGTCATAAATGAATTATATTGTGCCATGTGTTTAAAAAACTGTTAAAATGTTTATTGCAAGCGAAATATTGCAGTTACTCTAATAATGTGGTACGGTGTTCACTTCTTGTTTATCAATAGTGCTTAGAGTTTTACATTGACATAACTCACTTTAACAGAGATTGGTTAAGCCTTCTGCATGCCTGTTTAAATCTTTTGAGAAATGAACTTGTATAATATTAGTTTATTAGTTTATCTGCCAATTAATTTCAACCCAACGTCTTGCAGGATGTTTATTGAAACATGCAGGAGACTGAGGATCATGAAGAGTTCTGAAGCCATTGGTCTAGGTTAGTATTATTCACAACATCTATATCATAAAAGTTAAAACCAATGCTGGTCTGCAAAGTTGATAGAACCCCAGTTGAAGCTATTTTACTTTCCCAGTTATTTGATGTCCACGATCAACTTATGTTTGTTTACACTGAATTCAAGTCAAAGCTATGTTAGGATTAATTTTGTTCCAAATTCCCTGAGTTGCACTCGGTTTCTAAGCTCAGCATATCTTATTCAAGTTTACATTTTTGTGCCTACTCGCAGCTCCCAGGGCTGTTGAAAAAGTTAAGAGCAGAAATTAGGCACTATCACTCGTTACATTCTCTCCATCTTACTGTCTAAGGGATTTAAAGCTTCTGAGTTATGTTGGGGAGCAAATGAAGGACATGATAACTTGGAGGCCACAACCAAAGGCGTGTTGGCCTGGAGAGACTTTCAAACTAAGAGTACCTTAATCCTTGTGTTGTTTACTATTTGATGTTGTCACAGCATTTATGTTCAGTTAAGCCTTTGTTTTATCATGATTGTGAAAACTTATAAAACCCCGAGACCTGACTATGGGAGTGCCTATATATTCTATGTACGCAAGTTAATGGTGTAGTTGAAGGAGGATCTGTAGCGTGTAAATTTTGCATCGTTCCTTCATCCGAGTCTCTTATGTGTTTGTGTGATAAAAATCCAAGAAGTTATGTGTACTATTTAGTTCTACTTGCTGCTTCCCCCCCCCCCCCCCGGGGGAGGTATTTACAATGTTACAACACATGTTTGGAGTATGTGATACTGCACATGATGTGAGGAATCATGTGTTAATTTTTAGAAAATTTACCATGTTTTTGGGGAACTAAAACTATTGCTTCATGTTATTGTGTTTTCGTATAAATATTTATTGAATAATTATGTGATAATATTTTTTAGAGAATTCACTTTTTCCTGTAAAACTTATGATAGTGTTGAGTATCAGAGGAAGTCCTTGCTGCCTACCAATGTCGTTAACGTGTTCGGAAGCAACTGCATACGGTAGCAGGATTTACTCCAAAGAACTGACACGAAAATGGTATAATTCCCATAAATGTTCAAGGACGACTGGACTAGGTAAAAAACAAAAAAAAACCTTAGGTTAATTTTCTTGCATCCTTATTCTTTGAGCAGTTGGATTAGACCAGACTAACCTAGGTTAGCTAGTTTGGAATAGATCAAACTCGATAAGATCAAATTGAATCAGAACCAAACAGCACTAGATGGATCGGATTATACTGTATTGGATTGAATCAAACTAGAATATATTTTAAATTTTTATAAATATAGGTTGTTTTAGTCTTAATTTTTTTAAAAAAATTTCATGATTTTTGGTCACTGTTTTTTTATAACAATGTTATATTTGTGGTTTCTGTCATTAATCCAATATTGTTAAGTGGTGATATTTAGAAAGAGCAAAAGAATATTATTAAAATATTTATAAGGATTAAATGTATATTTTAAAATATTTATAAAGACCAAAATTTATAATAACAAGGACTAAATGCCTAATGTTGGAAAAAGATGAGACCAAAAGCCAAGAAATTTTTTTGGAAAAACCAAAATTAAAATAATCTACATTTATAGCACTAAAAAACTGTTTAAGCCATTCCCAAACCACAAGTTTTCTTAACAAAATTTTCTACCACTTGGCTTCTCACTTCTTTTGAATATAAGATATTTAAAGAATTTGTGCTTGCTGATGCTTTGAAGTTTGAGCCTTTACCATAAACTACTTAGATGTTGTCAAGGCGTTGGATATGGCTGTCTAGGGATCCAGCAGCCAGCATGTGAAGCTCTGACCCTTAGCTGCAATGCATGGATCTTCTTGGGAATGCTAGTAGATACATCACTCCCTGCGTGTCTGATATTTCCTGCCGTGATAGGACTACCATGTTAATATACATAATACATAAAATGAAATTAATTTAATTATATAGTAAAAATCATAGAGATGTAAAATAATGGGATTGTGTGTAATATTGTTCATCTTCCTGCTCAATTGAACAAGCGAAGAGTAGTGGCGTGGCATTATGATTTATGAGTGATTCTAAGGCCTTTATTGGCTCCAGTTTTTATTACTAGAACAATCTGAGGTTTACGACAAGGGAAGTGAAAATTTCTCATATGAACTATATTGGGTGTCCCATATGCTTTAATGGTATTAAACTACTAATTGAGTGTTCGGTATTTCATCTCCGCCTTTAAATTCCTATGCAAGCAAGTTAAGGTGAGATTTTATAAGGTTATATTGTTTTCTGTGAAGCAAAAAGGATGTCGATTTGACATGTTTAGATTCAATTGTTGCCATTATCGACTCTGTACACTGGACGAGTGCATATTGAGACATGCAAGCACCTCATTGGACGAGGGGTTACGGTTAGTGGGTAAATTAGGTATTCATAGTAGTTAGGTCCTTTCTTTTTGAGTTCAATAATGACTTAATGGGTGTCATGCAATAGGAGTGTGACAAGGGCACCTTCCGTTTGGGAGATGTGTCCATATTGACCTTCATCCAATGCATATGATTCTCTTTGTTCTCCATTGTTAATGAATCTACACAGAGGAAGCGTGTGCTTGCAAGGTAATCAGTTTTGGTCATCTTATTTATGATTATAAGCAGAGATTGCAGAATCTAATGTGATCAGCTTCAGTGGGCAGCCCTGTAGCATTTGATCAAAATACAAGCAATAAATTTAATGGTTCCTGATATTGTGAAGTAGAGAAATACTCATGGGAGGTGTTGGATAAACAATTTCGACGAAGTGCTGAGGAACATCAAAATTCAAAAAAAGAAAGAAAGAAAGAAAGAAAGAAAGAAAAATGGATAAGTCAAAATAGTCAATAAAGATTTAAGGAAAGGCCCGAGAGACATGTTTTTTTATTTTTTAGTAAAAAAGGCCCGTTATGATTCTTGGCGCAGAAGACAGGTACTAGAATAAAATATGCATGGGTTTAGTGACTTTAATTAAGAAGTTTAGCACTCGAAAAAAGTATGGTTTATGGAGTATGTACTGTGTATGGGATTTAATTAAGAGTCAGGAGGCTTTTTAGAAAAGGCAACTGAGAGAATGTAATTTTGAACACAGTAGCCAGTAGGTGAGCCTAGAATTGTTATTATATCTTGTTAGCCATGAATCAATATTTGATTTTGTCGGATGAATTCAAAATTATATGGGTAGCTAAGAAATGTGCCTTCATTAATATCAATAGCATTTTTACTATTTAATAAAAAAATAGCATTTTTTAATTTTTACTACATATTCGAAAAATTTTAAATACAACAAACTATAACGAAGGCCAAAAATTTAAGATAGAGAAGAAATGTTCAACAACAGAACAAGAGAAACTTTATTTGTAATGTAGCCGACGCACAACCGCGCCATGTATAATAAGAGGAATGCATTGTGATTAAAAAAAAAAAAAATTGAAAAGAAAGTACAAGTCTTGTCAACCATTGGATTTTGTAATGCATCGCAGAGACATCTCGTGTTTACGTTCAAATATCACATCCCCAGAACAAAGGCCTTCTGACGTCAAACTGTCTTTTGGGCCTTGGGCCTTCATGGATTAGTTGACAACTTTCGGTGTTTTTGTTGCGGCCCAGTCATTACGACAAGGTTCCTATCGGGAGTGGTGCGAATTAATCAAATAGCTTGTGTGTCGCTGACCTTATGATAATTCTTCTAATTTAGCCAAGACTTTCATTACATAAATCCAAAAGGACCCTTTTATACTGATCAATAGATGGCTAATCAGTGTTCTGACAACTTGCAAGAAGGAATCGGCTATTTTATTGGTCATATATCTGTAATTGTTATTTGTGATTTTTGTCCGTTGTGTTAAGCTTTAGTTGTTGTTTCGCTCTCTTCATTCCGATCTTTCTTATATTTTGTTCTGCAGTCAAAAAATAAAGAGAGTAGAATCCTGGTTTAATCCCAGGGGTATGCAAGAGAAGATGTGTCTTTGGCATAAACCTAAGTTTTAAAAATGTCGGTTGCATAGAGAGGGCAAGAAGTAACTTCGTTAGATCTTCAAATTTTTGGCATTTCAAGCTTTTAAATTCTTCATGGGAGTTGCTAGTAGGATATTATTGTCTTGCCCTATTCCTCGTATGTGATATGTTTACCCTAATAGATGAACTTGTAGGGCGGAAAACAAAAGCTAAAGACTATAACATATGACCAAAAGAGAGACCTGTGAATCGTTTAATTATATTTCAATTTTCATAGAGCATGTTAATGACATAAATATTTTTAATTTATTTGCTTTAATCCTTTACAATAATATTTCAAAAATATCTGCTTATTGTAATATGAACATAACTAAGTTTTAGATTTGAATCCTAGTTTCCCATTGAAAAGCATGTGCCATATCAGATCATCAGTTGCGATCCTTCAATAGTTACAAAGATTTAACCAACTATCTTATTCTTATTTAAACAAAACTAATTATGATTACATTGCAGACTTGACCACTTTTACCAGAAGATTTCTTTTTCAGTGTATCAGAGAAAGACAATAGTAAGACTATTTTCTTAAAAATTATATAAAACTAAAAGATGCTCATTCAATCAAACCAGAACATGATTTATGACAGATGAGATAAGCGCTTGATACGTATTAATACTATTATGCATTTTTATATTCGGCTATCTGCTCAGAGCCAATCATAATATATTATTTTGACAATCAACCCATGTGGCTTCGAGACGGAAGCAAAATGCGGTCTATATTTAAGACTCCCATAAGTCAACTTGCTAATGCATGCACCATCATTATGCATCCATTCACTTTTTTTAATATATTAATTTACAATATCAGGATATTAACATACATTTAGCTAAAAATAAATATAATGGTGCAAATTTGTCTTATACAATTTAGAACCTGTCAACGGATTAAAAGTTGCATTTGAAAAAAGCAACAACCTATTTAATTCTTGGCGATATCCGACTACAATTATTTTTCTAAGGTCTTTATATTAAAAATTAATTCTAAGATCTCTAACGTAGGCTATCAATTTGTTGCACTCATTTTTTTAATAAGTTAGGCTCTCAATTAAGTTTGAAGTATAATTACTGTAGCTGCAGCTGAACTTTCAACTTCATGATTAGCCATTTGGAATGGATAGCAAAAATGTAGTGGCCAACTCTGGACTTCGGCTTATTTGCTGACTACATCTTTGGGATGGCATGGTTATACTAATTAAGTTATATAACCTAGCACGTTTGATATTCAATATTGACCATAGCATTGATTTCATGAATATTTTTTTACCAATACTTTTCTGCCAGCAAATGACCAAGATCTACCGCCCATTCCTTCAATTATTCACATCGAAGCAAAAAATCTCCAACCCTTAAGTTAATATGACAGCATCCATGTTGATCTTGCAGCAATTTAGAAGCAGCAGGGGATGGCAAAGGCTAACAAACACCCATACGTTGCTAGGTGTGAAGTTAGTGATAGCAGACCAGACTGAATTTTCTCAAAAGAGTTGGTGGGGTTGCTAAACTGCTGTCATAATCATAAATAAAGCAAGGAAGTATGAAATCAACTTAGTCCAAAAGTGAGAAATATCTTGTTCTATTGATTTTAAATGGAGTGATGTTATTTGAACTCAGAATGTAACACTAGATATAACATTTTTTTCACATAATTATAAGGGGTAATTGCACTTTATCTCACTATATTATAAGTTATATGCACTTTAGCCCATATATTTTAAAAATGTATATTTTGACTCTCTGTGTTTTATCAATTGTATATTATTGCTTTTTTGTTAATTTTTTCATCAATTATAAACAAAAATATCACACATTTAGGATGTCGAATTACATATTTAAAAAAATTTAGGCGATTAATTTGTATATGATAAAAAATTTATGAAAATATAATACACTTATTTTAGGTAAAATACATATTTATAATGAATCAGGGATTCAAAATGCATGTTTTTAAAATATAGGGGATTAAGTGTAATTAACCCTAATTATAAATAACACTTTTTTCACCTTAATACATATGTATCTTAATATTCACTATAGTATCTATACTATGTCTACATAATATATTGTGGTTCTTAAAAAAAAAAAATTAGAATTTAACATATTAGTCCCCCAAGAAAAACTTGTTAACACTTTTATGTTTAAAGTTAAAATACATTGGAAGAATTTAGCCCTTTTGTTAACTTTTATTCATTAAATGTCATGTTGTATATGAAATAAAATTAATTTAAACAGTATTTCAATAATATATATAATGAACGCCCAAATTTCCAAATGGAGGCACTAATTTATTATAATATATTTAGCTTTAAGGTTGAAAGTGTTAGCAAATTTTTTTTAAGGAACTAATTTGTTAACTCTTGATTCTTTTGGGATCCAAAATGAATATTAACTCTTTAAAAAAAAAAAAAAATCTTTCAGAAGCTTCTAAATCCCCTATAAACTATGTATGTGGAAAATAGTTGATAATAGCCGTGAATTTCAACGCTCAAGGGACCACACCTTATCCCAATCCCCTTGTTTGAAAACTTGATGTGGATGAAGGTGCAAAAACAAGGCCTGAGATTGTAGGCAACCCTTCCTGCCTCTCCCTTTCTGCTTGTACATTGCATGATTGAAGGAAGTTGGAGTGGTTAGAAACGTTAGATGCAATGAAAAGTCGTGAACCGCGGGCATAATAGAGAAATTATTGGCCATGCTATGATTAATTTGCCGACCCTTCTTCCACTATGGATATGAATCCAAAAAGTGGGTTGCTTTTGACAAAGGGGCTAATCACTAATGCACAGGTGAACTTAAAAAAAAAAAATTTACTGCTTCCTAAAATGGAAGGCCCAAAAGAGTAAAATTTCATTTGTTAAAATCTTGATAGAAAAAGACCCCGTTTGTGCACTTCATCAGAACTTGATACTTCAAATCAGTGTTTCAAATCGGATAGTGATAGAGGAAACACAACCATGGGGGATCATTGCTAATTTTGTGCTGTATGTCTTGAAATCTTAGCTGCTGCCAAAGCAATCCACATGACCGACCAGTAATTGTAGTCTTGCTATGTCTGTGTGAGGTCTAGTGTCCTATTGATTAGATTGTATACTAGGACATTTAAACTCCATTTGAAAGTTCAAACACATATAAGCGTGAAGAATGGGTTTGACCAATTCTAACAAAACTTCAGTTTGACAAAAACGTGTTGTCCTTCTACTCGTGGGCTTTGTCTTCGATTAAAATGTTTTAACATACACGAATTTACATATTTTCTTGGCATGTTTGCGCATAACGCCATACATATCAGTGTATGGTACGAGACAAATTTGCAAGTGCTTATCAAGTCCTGTGCTCAACGCACTTGTGGCAATAGTTATATACCAATTGAAAAGGTGATTAAAAAAAAACAATAAAAGAAATTATGAGGTATGCAAAGTGTAAGAGAAACTCGGTAGATTCTTGTCAGTGGATAATAAAAACTAATGCTACAACAACCACTGCATGGTTTAGTTGGCAAATTGAGCTATAGGTGAGTAAAATATATTTAAACAGTAGAGATTGGAATCTAATATAAGTACGTACTTGCGGTCAAATTTGATCGCGTGTACGTACTGGTACGTGTGCTTATATCAACCTTGCAAAATTGAGGACCCAACAAGCTAATTAAGTGTCACATCTTCATGGATGGAGTATCCGAGCTTGCTTGGTTGAGTGGGAAAAATACAACAATAGCTACCATCTCCATTTCTCTGAGTACAGAATCTCTTATCGTTGATCATAGGTCCACCGCAGTTTCGTGCACTGTCGAATCATACATGTGGGGCTGCTGCTAGCGTTAAGGGTCCCGTCCATACGATCTAGGTGGGCCATTTTAAAAATAGAAGGGACCGTTGCTTCTTGTTAAAACGAGTGAATAGATTTTGTAAAATCCTCCTCGAAAGACATGCGCATTGGTATTGGTACTGGTACGTTAGTCCTCCAAAGATTATGTTCATATGATAAGTTTTCCAAACATGAAACTGTCATCATGTAGTTATCTATAGTCTAAAGGTCTACTAACATATGCTAATATGGCACGTTAATTGCTGACTTGTGTTAAACACCACATAAATTAAAGTATTATGTGGATACCATGTCGGATCTAACATTTTTTCCAATTAAAAACTCAATTAATGGTGTCCAATCTAATCGAAGTGTCTTAATTTCATCCAACCCCAGCTAGCAAAAAACTGAGAAAAGGAAGAACCAGTGAAAGGGGAAATCAGAATGAATCCTTGAAATCTCCTTCTACTTGTCATCAACTGAAATCACATTCCCTTCCTTGTCATTACCTAAAAATCGAACCCCAACTTGCTTTATTCGAGAACCACCATGTCCATCAATTCTCAATATGATTCTGCTTATTGTTCTCATCAACAATGCTCTTATGTTTCTGCTTGCAGGGAATGAAAGAAGAAAATATTAGACTATTGTGACTCTAAATGCTTACTTGATGTCTCCACAATGGGGTTTAGTGGAATCTCTAAATGCTAAAAATTCTTCCTTGTGCTCTAAGTCTCTCTTCAACAAATGTAATTTCCTTTCGCGTTCTATTTTTGCCCTTTTATAGTAATTCCTCTCCTCCATTTTTGTCTTACCATTGACTCCTTCTAATGGAAAGGAAGGAGTGATGACCTAAGCTTCGGTATAAATTAGAAATTTTAAACATTCAAAAATTTCGGACAAACTTTAATTGGATTGGATAGAGTTAAGTTATTTAATTAAGGAAAACGGCTAAATCCAACATAATGTCTACATATTACTCTACATGGCGTGTAATTGGCCAAATTAATAGTACTTGTCAGTAAAGTTTCAAATGGTTATAGAGATGGTAATATAAGTCTAACTATTAGAGCAACCAGGCCGACAGGCAATTTGTTGGTAAAATTAAAGATTAAATGGTGAGTGAGGAAAATTTCAAAAATTAACATGTTATTTGACTCAATTTAACTTTTTGCGGTTCAAATTTATTGTTCTTGCATTGCATTATGAAATCAACATTTATCCAAAATAGTTATAGTGTACTATGAGATAGCTGCCGTGATTGGGACATTGACGTACAAGTTTCAAGTAAGGGATTCAACATTCTCAACGTTAAATTCGTTTCCGTTTCCCTCCTGATCCTTAGCCCTACCCCCCAGTGATGATGCCCTAAACCCCACCTAGTGATGAGACCTCCGCTAGAATTGCCACTAACCCTCCACCTTAATTCCAACAAAATTTGTTACAGCTCAAATTAGGGACTATTCAGACAGGTGTAAGGAATGTGTGAGTGCAACCCTTTATCTTCATGCTCAAGACCAATTATTTGTTAGTATTCAAAATTGAATTGATAGCAAATTAATCTTTTTCTTTTTTTTTTTGTCTTAATAAAATCACTATTATTCAGGATCTTATTACTAGAAATCTGACTAATCTGACCCAATTAAACTGAGGTCTCTAAAAGGAGTAGAGATTTTTCAATAAGGATTTTTTCTTTTCTAAATTTCAAACTTAAGATATCTAGTTAAGGGATTAAAGCAGCTATTACTTTGACTAACTTTACATTAGTATAGAAAATTAATACCAAATATCCATGTTACCTTAGATGTATATGGTTTTTACTATTTAAATAAAACTAATCTTACTATATTTTATGCATTATACTATCTTGCACAAATGTAAGATAACATCATTATAAGGAAATGTACTGTGTTTTTCTAGCAGCATATAAGACACCAATTGATTAGGACAATAAATTGAAGTTTGGGTCGTGTTCGTAGGAATGCTTTGGGGGCCCTAACTTCGTCACTGCCGGCATTACAACTGGTAAAACGGGTTTCGCGTGTTGGAAAGCCGACAGGGATTACTCCTTGCTAACGATAAGTTCACGTATCACGGTAACTACCGTGAAAAAATGTGTTCCCTTTCCTCCAGATACACTTTCATTTTTATGTGAAAATTGTTTTCATGTAAAAATTCCACGGAATCTGATTATGCGTACATCTTTATATCTATACAAATACACATTCGTATACTTCATATGAAGTATTTGTGAAAAGAAAATAAAGAGTTGCTTTTCTCCAACGTCCTTTGGCATGGGATGAAATTTTAAACAGCCTGTTAGGTATTTGATATCAGTTTCTCATAAGGTTTATGAGGGCTTGACTGATTTATTTATTTTTACTCTTTGTACACTAAAAATCTTGCATATATACCATATGCAAGTGTAAATTTAGATTTATTGCAGTTAAATTTAAATTCATAAAGTATTTGTTAAAAGGAAATAATGAGCTGCTTCTCTCCAATGCCCTTTTGCCATGGGATGAAATTTAAACAAACAACCTGTCAAGTACTCTTATTTGATCTCAGTTTCTCAGAGGGTTTATTATAAGCGGTTAATTTATTTATATTTATTTTTACTCTTTGTTCATTAAAAATCTTGCATGTATACCATATATGCACGTAAATTTAGATTTATTGCACGTAAATTTGTAACTTGTTGACCAACAAGCCAATTTATATTCAATTCTCATTGCACATGAGTACATGACAACTTACGTAAATTTGTTAAGATAATAAACACTACTGCTACTTGATTGGTCCTTCCTATTATAGTTAGTTCTCAATGTGCCCGACTTAATACGTGTCTGTTATGGATTCTTTGTAATTAACTATAGTTCATGGCATGTGACCCAATAATGGCAACATCTGAACAAGCAGCCTGCAGAAAGATAGGTTCTTCATTTCAAAACCTATCCTAACATCACATAACATAAATTATTACGTACATGTTCCAAAAAAAATCTGTACAATTCATAACATGCCTAAACTTTCAATATCAAGGGTTTTTTTTCTTTTCGATATTTTCAATGCCCAGTTTCGCTTTTCTGAATTTATCATGAATGCTACCTCCCTAACTATTTAGTGTCATTGAAAACTAAACCAGATCAGATAATACGTACCGCCGATTTCAGTGCAAATATTGTTTGTGGTCATTTTGTCAGTTGGCAATTGACTAGCTAGCTACCAAATTACATAGCCGTAGCTTAATCAAGTAAGTTTGCATTTGCTCATAATTTTTACAAGCCTGAATAAAATTGACTGCGATCATGAATTAAGCAGAAAGGATATGCTGGGAAAAAAAATTGTGTGGTAGTATAATCATAAAAAATGGATAAATAATTAAGAGTGATCTAGTAGCAAGGGAATTATATAATTCATATAAAGTTGTAAATTTAAACTTTATTGTCGTTAATATACCAAAAATCATAAAAAAATGGATATTATTCTATAAAAGTAGCAAACATTTGAACAGATTTCGCCTTGATTCATCGGTAAAACAAATAAGCAAATTCAAGTCATTGGCATTGACATAATCACTTAATCAATATACGGGACCTATTAAGCTATCTATTCTGCTAAATTACACTCTTCACCTAGTTAAATTCAAATTTCTCTGAACTGTTCTCTTATATATTCTTTACACCGTGTGTGAGGATTATTTTCTTTCAAAGTTTCAAAGACTAGGTTGACTGGTCAAACCATTATGTGATACAGATAATTGAAGAATTTTATATTATAGATGAGGTGACTTAATGAAAGAATATCTCATAAAATTCACTGTTGGAGTAAGCTAAAAGTGTCTCATTAATTATAATTATACAATTGCAATTTGCAGGCAAATTATTTGATAACCACGAAGAAAAGAAAAAAAAAAAAAAAAAAGAGGCAAACTTGGAATTTGCAAATGGATGCGATCTCTTCCATATGGGTTTGTCCAATTTGCGTCAAGTGCATTAGGCCATTTCAAAAACTTCAAAGCCATTTCATTAAAATTACTGCCACAAGCCCTTTACCAATCTCCTTAATTATTCCCACTACAAAAAAATCTCCATAATTATATGCATTCTCAAAGTAAGGGAACCTGTAAGTGGGTCCAGTTTCCATAATGCAACCATTCTTAATTAATTTTGCGGGAGTAACTTTCTTGTTTTCTAAAGTGTTTAACCTGTGAATCTTGACTATCGTGCCACATGTCAATCATTGGCACAGAATCATACCCTCTTTAATTACAGTATATCGTTTCTTATTTCGGATTTGGGTTGGGAAAATGAAACTGACAATTAAGGGAGTATTAACTAAAGAAGTAGGTGTTTTGGATACCATGATATCCAAATTTTTTATATGGCCTGCTGTTAGTCAAAAAGGTACATGGTGTTTGGTCATGTTACTCTGCCATTTAATATTAGTTATTCTTGTTAAGTTAATAACACGGAATTGCCATTAATTATTGTGGATTATCATACACGTATACATCAGAGAAACAACCCCATTCAACTATATAATATCATTTCGAGTCGCTGTTGGCAAAACCAGATGCATTTGTCTAACATATATAGCTCAAATAATTATCAGAGATAAAGTATTTCCTATCTAACATGATAAAGCGTGTCCATGAGTATTGCTATAACCTAAAAAATAGAGTTTAATTTGAATGTATTGATAGTGTAAAATTTTTTTATATTGTCATACAAAATCTTCTCTTTACATAATTATTCAAATAGTGGGTGGTTATGTCAAATACTTTTGTTGATATGATAATATATGATTAGGTATTTATGTAAAAGTTTTTTTAAGCTGATAATGCATACAAATTAAATCCTAAAAAATATCTGGGAGAATTTAGCTATAATTTATTAAAAATTTAAGAGTGACCATGAGATGAACGTATAGAAATAACTCATTCACCTAATAATCAAAATTAATGCTAATTTAATTTATTATAATAAAAATCTTAGAAAAAAAATACTAAAAACCTATTTTTGGTGAATTTCGTTAATAAATAAGTTAATAATAATACCGTAAGAGTAATTATTAAAGAATTAAAATTTAAAAGAATAAAAAATACAGTATTTATGATATTAAAATATTTAAAATTTTACTTTTTGTTCAAAACTTTATAGGTTCAATTATCTAAAAAGTGCCTCTTCAACAAAAATGTCCTTTTTGTTGTCAAGATATGTTCAAAGAAGTTAAAAAAAATCATTTTTAAAATGAACTGGTCGTAGTGAGTTCCGTCACTTGAGAGGAGTTTTATCTTATGAATTCATTGGTTATATATATTTTTCTTTTGTTATAAAAATTGTTCACTCAAAATTTTATATCACTCTAAATTTTAAATCTTTAACATTATAAGTATAATTTGCCTTGAAGTCGAAATCCAATTATACTACAACCACCCATTTTTTTGTCAAAAAAATAAATCCATTTGTCATAAGGGTTTTTATGACTTGGTCTAATCCAATAATTTGTTCTAGCATTAAGTTTTTTGGGTTGAATTTGAATTGTAAAATTTGATCTAATATATTTTTTGAGTTGAGTTTAGGTCATACTTCTAATGATCTAAATCAATCCAAAATCAAATACCTTTTTAATAGTTACCTCTTTTAAATAAATTACTATTAAATTATGAGATTTTTATATTCTAATTAATATTTTTTATATTTTATATAATATAATATTTTTATATTAATATAATTTATTTTAAAATATATATTATAAAATATTATTTCAATTTAAATTTAAATTTTTAATATTTTATAATTTTATTATATATAATATCTAAATTTTTTATTCTAAGTGGAGTTATCTAAATTTGACTCGTTCATTGATCAAATTATTATCAGATTGAGTCAGTTTCAGTTTCAGTATAACTCGACCCCACTCGTCGCTCCTCATTTTCATCTGTATTACTATTAAAAATGTTAATGAACGATAAATCACTCACTAGCGAATCCCTCATACGGATTGAGAAACACATAACTACCTCGGTACTCACAATCGTGTACTGATGTGCATGCATTAATTTTGTTGACCACCTCATAATGCGTTAAGTGCCCCCGCGGGCCCTGTGATGATATGCATATCTTTCATTTGAAATTAATGCTACACTGCTGTTCCTGACTAGTCGATCGGCTACTAGTACTCTATCTGTCTAAGCAAGCAAATACTCCAACCAATAAGAGAGCTATAGTTAATAATTTGCACTATAAAGTTACACATTTAACGGGTCATTGTCATTATCAACGTACGTGGCACAGATTTTTATATATATATGCTTCTACTTCTATTTAATAGTAATAATTTTTATTTTAATTTCTTAACATGTGTTATAATGACACAGATTAATAAAAATTATTTTCAATAAAAATTTATTAAAGTTTTTATACTCTGAAGATATTAATTACATTTAATATTTTTAAATGATAAAGTAATTATTATTAAAATATTTGAACAGATTATACTTTATGCTCTGAAGT
Source organism: Pterocarpus macrocarpus (assembly GCA_031439585.1). Taxonomy (NCBI): domain Eukaryota; kingdom Viridiplantae; phylum Streptophyta; class Magnoliopsida; order Fabales; family Fabaceae; genus Pterocarpus; species Pterocarpus macrocarpus. The sequence continues at coordinate 13,360,053 of CM062519.1, forward strand.
TTCTGTAAAATAATTGTTTGTCATGTGATGCTCAAATGCACCTGTATTAAATTCATCTACAGTCTGAAAGTTCTAATTATAACTGCCTCACCTTCATATGTAGGCAGCCAACAAGGGTTAGTTTATCATATCAATTTTTTATTTATATATTATCATGATTTAATTTTTAATTTTTTTAATAAATTAATCTATAAATATTTTTATAAGCATTTAATAAATTGAAATATATATTTTTTACTTTGGATTATGGCAAACTTTTCTCACGATCTCAACTTTTATCTATAAAAGAATAAACCTTCGTATATAGACACAAAATTTGCTACCCTTAATATACACTATTTTACTGCATTTCCAAATGGAGGAGAACAAGAACAAAATTTGGGTAAAGGATGAATTGGATTATGAAAAATATACTAGTACAGAAAAATAAGTATATAGGCCTCACAGATAAATTATAAATCTTTGATTTTTTCTTAAAAAAAGAGTGAGTTAGACAATGAAACGTAAAATTTATGAGATATCTATACAATTTTTTCCTTGCATATCATCACTGATAGAGTTTAACTGAAACATAATTTTGTCGTAGGGTTTGAGTGTTGTCTCCCCAAACAAGGGCAGTAAAGGCAAAAATATGGCTTAAAAGAGGGCCAAACCTAGCTGGCTTGAACAGGTAGCGCTCGAGGCCATCCTTCAAAAGGAGCAAAGATAACAAAAAGTGAAATTTTCATTCTGCACGGAATCAGTTGCTAGAAGAAATCGGAATCCTGGTGATAATCTTTTTTTTTCAAAATTCAAAGTGACTTTATTTAAGCTGCCTAACTTAGTCTAATTGCTCTTATCCCTGCAAAGCATGTAAAGAAAGCGTCGGAAGTATAAATTAAAAGAATAATGATTAGGTAAAAAGATTGATATATTACAGCAGAGAATCACAAATCATAAATATACTATATTTCCAGGGTGAGTTGACAATTGACGTTTGACAAACGCAGTTTTATGAGTGGCGATGCTTTTACCTATGCCTTGCACGAGCATGAGAATGACCTGTCTGAGAACGTCAGCAGCTTTAGATGCCAAACGGCGTTCAGAGTCGCACCCCTTACCGTGCGTGTCGAAATTATTGACTCCCTGATGACACTACCAGTCAAATCTCTCTCCCGCTGTTATGTTCTTTTGGGAAGGTACCAACCCCCCTGTGACCCTCTCTGCCTCATTTTGCTAGTTTTAAGAAACCAACTCCTAGTGGTTGAATTTGGTGGCTTTGCATTTGTCAAGAACTCTCCATCCAGTTTTTTAGTCTCCAAATCTAGTTACTCGTATAGTATATATATTTACATATGTATTCACTTAATATAATAACAAGGGCATAAAATAATGACAACTTTTGAATTTTGAAGCAAAAGAAGAGGACCCTTTCATACGGCTTTGGGTAAATCGATTCATTAGACTTGGCTTCCTAGGCCAAGGCCAAGGGGCACGAATAGAGAGGCACGCTATGCTGTTTGTGGAGGTGGATGATGGTTCTAACAAAGGGTAAATAATGAAATGGGTCAGTTTAGGTAGGCCTCCTAACTACTGACAGACCAAGAAAGGACGGGTCATGTGAATGTCTGATCAGTGAGTGTTTTTATATGATTCTGACTCTTTTTATGGCAGTTAATGTTTTCACCTTTCTGTACTCCAATCGACGCTATTTAATACTCCGGCCTCCACAGTGAGACATGCATGGGATAGTACTAGTCCCAAGCTGGGTCACACTGACATCTAGGCTTTACTGTGCCCCCATCCTTTTTTTTTTTACTGTTTATGAAAATTACTACACTGTAATCCGAGGTAGATTTTGGGGTTGTACATGTACTTTTAGCAAAGTCCACGAGTTCACACAGCACCACAAGGCATGTAGAGTCACAGTCAATAATAAAATTTGGAATTGGCACGGAGTGGGCCTCCCCCAGTGGTCCATCTCACTTTGTTGCACATAGGCATTGTGTGTTTGTGTGTGACTCAGTTTCACGGATGGGGATGTTGATCTTGATCGCGACCAGGATGTGACGAATCAAACGGCCCAACTAATGGATCAGCCGTGGGATTTTCAAGTACACATAACATTCGAGTATACAGTGTATTTTTCAGTTACACCGTGACCCATATGAATTTTACTGTGGAGTTGATAACCCCACTCATCATAGTGGCGTTTGGGAATCAGATCAAAATTCGCAAGTGGTGAACTGTAAGTCACGTGTCCCTTACGGATGCGTCACTACAGAACTCACTGGGTGATGTGCATGGTAGCAGGGCACAGATAGAGCAGGGCGTTATATTATATGTTTGGTTATGGTCAACTTTTTTTCTTTTTCCCTTTTTTAGACGTGGATTGGTTATGATCAACTTGCGGATGATGAATGTTGAATGACGATGATCAGCGTTTGGTGACAGAATAGAATAGAAAAAATCAATAGGGAGCGGGCGTTGACCCGTTACTTCAAAGCAACCAACTAACACGTGGCGGTTACGGTGGGTAAAACCTGTGCATTTTGTTACTGATCCCCTGTAAATCATTGATTAAGATCAGTTTAATTTAGGGTTGGATAATAAGCACAATCAATTAATCAATATATAGTATATAAATATGCAAAGGAAGAGGGCCTTCCCTTTTCGTACAAGTTAGAGGAGAGAGAGGGTGGTTAGGACAGATCTCTCTCAAGGCGTTTAATTGCAGAGATCTTTTTGCGTTTCTCAATATAAGTGAAAGAGCGGGGAGAGAGAGAGAGAGAGAGATGGGGGAACAGACTAGCTTAGACTGGACAGTTGAGTTATATCTTTTATCTTAATGGGTTTGAGTTTGTCTCTTTGCTTTACTTTCGTTTGATCCCCATGCTCTCCTCGCTAAATTCGTTTGTCTTCTGTGCCACCTTCAGATCCATCAAAACAAACAAAACTTGTTTTTTTCCCTATCTTCTCCTTCTTTCTTTTCATTTCAGCAAAACATTAATAAAAGCGATAGAAAGGGATAGAAGACTGGAAAAAGAGAGAAAGGTACCCGGTTTCTACTGTGGGGATAGTTCTTCTCTCACCTTTTGGTCTGTGAAAAATGGGTACTGGCTGGAGAAGAGCCTTTTGCACTCGCGACCCAGAATCCACCCTATCGGATAATAAGCATCACAGAAGCTCCAGCCCAAGCCCGAGCCCCAGAAGCTGTGCCAGACTGGGTTTTCTAAGCAACCCCTCCACTCCGAGGTTGCAGCAGCAACAACAATCTCAACCTGTTTCCAGCCCAAGTTTGCGCTGCCGTACAATCGCGGAAGCAGCTCAAACAGTTACCACAAATGACAGCCCCGGAATTCAAAGCAAAAGCACGCCGAGAGCAAGCAAGTCCCCCAAGACGCTCTCAGCTTCAAATCCAACTTCACCACGCTCCCCTCTCAAGTTGTCCCTCTTCAAAAACAGTTTCAAATTCAGGGTACAATGAAAATTCTAAATTCCCATTTTATTATTGTTTTATTTCGCTTCTGAAAGACGTGTGAGATCCTGATTTGGTTTTTTCACGTTTACCAGAGCAGCTGCGGAATATGCTTGAACAGCGTGAAGACGGGACAAGGCACGGCCATTTACACTGCAGAATGTGCACACGCTTTTCATTTCCCGTGCATAGCTGCACATGTGCGCAAGCACGGTAGCCTTGTATGCCCCGTCTGCAACGCCACGTGGAAAGACGTGCCTCTTCTCGCCGCGCACAAGAATCTCCCTCCAGAGTCCGCCACTCAGAACGACGTCGTTCAAAGAATCAATGCCAGCGACAAGAAAAAGAAGCCAACCGAAAACTCTTCCCCAGTTTTCACAACCAAGCCCGTCGAGCCACCTCAACAGCAACACCACCATCACCATCAGCAACAGAAGCATTCCGAATCTGTGAGGTTGTACGACGATGATGAACCACTTCTGTCACCCACCTCCGGCGGCCGGATCATTCCCATTCCCGAAGCAGACGAAAATGCAGAAGAGGATGACGACGACGACGCCGGCGAGTTCCAAGGCTTCTTCGTCAATCCAAAACCTTCGTCCTCAATCAAATCCTACTCCGACGACACACAAGCCTTTGAAACAGATTCCAGAACCGTTCAGGTAAAGCTCATTCCGGAGTGTGCGGTCGTCTCGGTCTCCCGAACTAACGAGACCTATGCTCTGGTTCTCAAAGTGAAGGCTCCGCCTCCTCCGCCGCTTCCTCCGGCACGTGGCACCGGCGGCGGAAGCAGCCTCCTGGAACCGTCGCAGCGCGCACCGATAGATCTCGTGACGGTTCTGGACGTCGGAGGAAGCATGAACGGCGCGAAGCTCCACATGCTGAAGCGCGCGATGCGTTTGGTTATCTCTTCCCTTGGCCCCGCAGACAGGCTTTCCATCGTGGCCTTCTCCGCTTCAACCAAACGTCTCCTACCATTGCGGAGAATGACGTCGCAGGGCCAGCGCGTGGCTCGCCGGATCGTCTACCGCCTCGTCGCCGGCCAAGTCGGCAGTAGCGTCGGCGACGCGCTCCGCAAAGCCACCAAGGTCCTCGAGGACCGCAGGGAGAGAAACCCGGTCGCAAGCGTCATGCTCCTTTCGGACGGCCAGGACGAGAGGGTCCAATCAAGCAACAAATCAGATCAACGGAAGGCTTCAAGCCACGTGTCATCCACGCGGTTCGCGCACATCGAGATCCCGGTTCACGCGTTCGGTTTCGGTACCAAAAGCGGTTACAGCAACGAACCGGCCGAGGACGCTTTCGCCAAGCGCGTGGGCGGTTTGCTAAGCGTGGTTGTTCAAGACTTGAGGATCCAACTCGGCGTTCAGTGCGACTCGGCTGAGATCAGCGCCATTTACTCGTGCAGCGGAAGGCCTACGCTGTTAAGCTGCGGAGCCGTTCGGCTCGGCGATTTGTACGCCGAGGAAGAGAGGGAGCTCTTAGTGGAACTTCGTGTTTCCGTTCCAGCTTACGTGACCCGCCACGTGATCACGGTACGGTGCCTTTACAAAGACCCTGCGAGCCAAGCGATCGTGTACGGTAGGGAGCAGGGCCTTGTGGTGCCACCTCCGCAGAGCGCGCGTTCTTCCGGTGCCAGAATCGAGAGGCTCAGGAACCTCTTCATAACGACGCGTGCTATCGCCGAGTCTCGGAGGCTGGTGGAGCACGGTAACGACTTAAACAGCGCTCATCACTTGCTCGCTTCGGCTCGTGCGCTTCTTGTTCAGTCTGGTTCGCGTTCGGGTTCTGGTTCGGCTGAGGAGTATGTTCGCGGCTTGGAGGCTGAGCTGGCGGAGATTCATTGGCTGAGGCAGCAGAAGGTTCAGATGGAGCAGGTTCAGGTGCAGCAGCAGCATATGACGGCGATGCAGCGGCGGAGGGTGGGAGATAGGGAGAGGGAGATGACGCTGGTGGATGAAAACGGCGAGCCGCTTACGCCGACATCGGCTTGGCGTGCCGCTGAGAAGCTGGCTAAGATGGCCATGATGAAGAAGTCGTTGAATAGAGTCAGCGACCTGCACGGCTTCGAAAACGCTAGGTTTTGATTTTTCTTTTTTATTTCTTTTGTATTTTAAATTGTATTTTTTATATAAGAAAAAAGGGAGGGAAAAAAAAAATTGTAAGGGAATGAATATTAGAGAACATTTGGTGATGGGGGTTCGACAGTAGAATGGAATGGGGACAAGGTGGTTGCAGACGGCGCGGCCCTTTCTGCTATGGGAGATGACTACAGAGGAAGGGGGCGGGGTGTGGGGGAGAGGAGTAATATAATGTGGGTATACCCCACCGTAAAATGGGAGATATTGATTGGTTTGTTGCTTGCTCTTGTCTTTTTGTCTCGTGATTTTAATTTAGTTCTGTTGCATTTCAATCATTCGCTTTTGAGGTTCAGAGCTCAGAAGATGTATGTATCAATTATTATGTATACGCAACTGTTGAGTGATGATAAAACACTCGAGACTCTGTACTGATCTGGGGCTGGCATGTTTTGGGGATGGGGATTTCATGATTTGAACCTTGGAAAGTTGTAAATGCTGTTATAGAATCACCTTCTTTTCCTTTTTCTCTTTTTCGTTATTGGCTTTTCGGAAATGGATATTGGGATGTTTGAGATTTTGGTTGTCGTTTTGACGTGGTGGGTATGTGGGGCTAATTATTATGGAGCGGACTGGGAACGGGGCTAAAATGATCTTTTGGGTGAAAAACATGGCAGAGGACACAACTTAATGATGAACAAATGATTACATTTCATGGCATTGCGGATACTTTTCCATCTTTTGTTGGAGTACCTTACGTTAACCATACAGAGATGAAATTTGAAGGGGCCCAAAGTATTAAAATGCAATCATAAGAGAAATACCACGTATTGCTATATCTCTGGTAAACAGGGAAAGGAGAAAAAGAAAATAGTGTCTCTATTTATGGGAAACGCGACTTCCCATCAAAACACTCTTTGGTAGGTGAATGAACTATCACGAGTTTAATAGGATTTCCCAAAAGAGGTAAATCGAATGCGTGGGGCATAGTATGTTAGCTCTGTGGTATATATTTATAATCAACGTTATTTAAGATTGATAAACATCATATGTAAGATATATTATATAACGAGTCTTGTTAATTATCTACTCTCAAAGTAAAATTCAATGGTACAAGACCTAGTTAAAATAATTTATTTAAAAGAGCCTTTGATTATTATTTGATGATTTTTTTTTATATGTATAACAGACATTTCTCTTATATACTGCACAGAAATACGATTGTTACATTAATGGAATTTTGTTGTCATCTACCTCAAAAGAGTAATAGCTGCAAAGTCTCACAAATCATGAGCACTTTATATAGATATGAATACAGCTTAATTGAGTCGAGGCTAGAGGCTGTTCATAAATAAGATGCTCGATTGCTCCTATCAATCAATGCGCTTCTCGGCACAGTCTCTATCAGCAAGCTTAGACTCCACCGTTTGACAACAAATTTCAGCTACTTCGCGGGTACATAACTACGTATTGGCAATTTAAGATGGTCTTCGATCATTAATGGAGAGAGGGCAATTTAAGTTAGTTAGCATCAAAAAGAGGGATCTTCATCACAAATGTCAGCCGTGGAGCCCAAATAAGTGCCTGAGTTGTCCAATCCATCACTATCTGGTCTATGTGTTATTGGCCCTGTGTGCGTGTTGTTATGGTTTATTCTTTGTAGTGTTACGAGGAGGAGGAGCCCCAGCGAGCTTGCTGCCACTGAAACAACACTGCTGTATGTTTTTCAACTTGGTCCGTTCCACGCCTGAGTGAGGGAGCGTGCTTTGCATGTCTGCTAGTGTAGTACTATATAATTATGCCATGAGCTACGGATAAGAATTTTAGATAGGAAAATACTAGAAAAACGAAATTTTTGCCAAAATTTTATTGTTCTAACGATGTAATATTGTTATTTATTTTTAAATGAATAAATAGGGCCTATTATTTCATAATATCTAATTACCATCATAATTTTTATTAAATATTTTAGTTATATTTTTTTGGCAGTTTGGATATTATCAATTGTCAAATAATTACACCTCTTTAATTAAGTAATTAAAAAAGAAAATGTTATATAAACATTTTTAAAGTTTATGTTGAGTAATTAAATTATGGGTAATTTGTGTAAATGATAGTATAATGTTACATTAATTTAGATATGAATTTTATATGCAAAAAAGAATAAATTTGTGCAAGTATATAAAACTTGGTGGAATGGAGGAGCCGGAAAGGATCAGACAAGTTGGTGTGTTTGGTGGCTGAATTCATGTGACAATGTAGGGGAGCATTGTTCGTACAATACTCGATGGAGATTACAGCATTGCTTCTGAATTCTTGTGGGGAGTTTCGAGCCCACGTAATTTAAACTCTTCACACTAAAAGCAAAAGGAGAGGGGAATCCTAAAAAAGTAGAAAGAAAGAAAGAATGAAAGTCGATAAAGGAGTGTCGGTTCTCAAGACTGTGGGTTTAACTCTAATCCAAAAGATAGTTCAGGGGGAGGTGAGCGGGGGATGGGAGTTGGAAAGATTCTCCAGTATTAACCAATGCTATTTAGGTTATCTGTTTAAGCAATATGAAACTTAACACACACTCTTATATCTAGGATTGGATACTTGGAGTGTGAAATTTGCAAAATCGGATATTTACAAGCGGTTAAATATTAATCACATAATAATCTCTATAATACCAACCTAAAATTGTAAAGTGAGTTTAAGGAGAAAGAGATACTCAAATATTTATAAAAACTATTTTCATCATATTTTTAAGCAATGTAAAACTTAATATTAACTTGCATGTGTAAATTCAAATAGATCTATTTTGAATAATGCTTGATTAGTTTTAGTGGTTTGACATTTATTTTTCATACATAAAGTCTCAAGTTTGAATAATATGAATCAAAAAAGAAAAGTGGCAGGAGATCATTACTTTTGTAATAGACCGAGCATATTAGATAAAGTCTAATAGACTTTGTATTCTAATTTAGACAAAAAAAAAAAAAGGGATGAATAGGTCCTTTTTGAATGTTTTAAGTAATTTATAAATATCTTGCTTAAAATTATCACAAATCTCATCCTTAAAGCAGGGTAATCTTTCATCCTCTTAACTTCTTTTTTTTAATAATAATAAAAATTAAAATTTTGCTCTAAACAAAGAGAGGCATGTTCGTTATAACTTTACCTAAGGCAGCCATTCAAAATTTTAATTATTTTTAAATATTAAATTAAATTGTGATTTAACTAAATTCTATACATATAATTAAACTTGGCTCATGCAAATATATAATACTGGATCTTTCAAATGATATAGCACCATAAACACAAGTAACATTTTACATTCTCTACAATTTTATAATAGAGTAAAAATATAATTATTAACTACAAAAAATGCATCATTAGTATAATTTAAATAACCTAAAACATTAAACACGTTATAGTTTGGACTGTGGAGTTTGCTATATGAATATAGTCATATAGATTAATATACTAAGTACCTAACGTATTAATGAAGTGAATCTCATAGCAGTGGCAAGCAAAAGCATGGAGGCGATGTGCTCTTTTGTTTTTTTATATTTAATATTTTGATCGGTTAACCTATCAACTCTGGTAGATCAAGCCAGTAGTAGTCAGTAATTTGCTCACATGGGTGAGCCTGGTTGACAGCATTACTTCTCTATTTTGACCACTTGTTTTAAACAATTTGCAAGCAGGGCCACCCTGCCATAGATTGCTTGAGATAAAACAAATACATGTCGCTACTCCGTAACGCCTCTACGAAGGTGGAATGGTATAGTGGTAGCTATTCTAGACTTGTACAACACTAGAAGAGAAACATAGAGAAAACCATGCTTGTAGATAAATTTGTGATCAATTCGAAATATTGTTTATAAAATCCAGAAAACATATAAAAATGAGCAAACAAAGCTGTGATAAACCAGTACCAATGAAGACATCCAAAGACCAAAGACCAAAAATGGAAACTCAGTAGCTATACAATTAATATTCCCGATACAGGGGACACATTTAAGGCATACATTATTCGTGGCAATTAAATACAAAGCTCACCATAACTCCTCCATTTTGTATAATACAAAGCTCACCGTTAGTCCTCCATGTTGTATACAAAGCCAGATGGCTGTAGAAGAACATGGTGTAAAGACACGACCCAAAAACCCAAACGAAAGTTAGGCCATGGAGAGGCGAAGACACCAACAATCAACCCAAGCCCAAACAATGAAATTTCTAGTGTTTCGACTATGCAACAGCTGAATATTACACGATCCTCAATGCTAACAGGGTGAGGATGTTTCCTCTTATTCTAATTGAGGAAATAAATGAGTGGCATCAATGAAATTTGTGTCAGAACTCACTTCTGGAGTTCTGGTTTCGTTCCACCTTTGCTCGCATCTTCTGCTCCAAAACAGATATTTCAGTGTCAAGGCCAAACATTCTATTCAAGGCCTGCATGTTCTCAAGGGTCTCACTTAGAGTCCGGCTGTCACTCCCATCACACCTCAAGTGTTGCATTGGACCATGAAGCAACTTATTCACTATACCTCGGCTAAGATCATCGACAGCTCTCCGTGTCTTCTTTGAGATATCATCACCCATCTTACCTAAGCATTTCTCAAGCTCAGCAAGCCTGATTCTTTCAGCATAAGCCCTCAATTTCTTAATAGTAGGGACAGTTTCCAGTGAGTCCCTCCAAGCTTCAAATTGTTTTGATTCTTCTGCAATGATTGCCTGAGCTTCCATTGCTTTCCTTAGTCTATCCTCTTTATTAGCAGCCACAACCTCTTTAAGGTCATCAACATTATAAACTCGCACAGACTCAAGATCGGAGACACATGACACCACATTCCGAGGAACAGAAATATCAATGAAAAAGCGACGGCCTCCAACATCTTGACTTGCGGGGGGAAGGTCCATAACATGATCTTTCAAGAATAATGGGTTTTCCGATGATGTACTGGTGAAAACTACATCAGCTTCACCGGCACAGGTGAGCATTTCTGAAAGGGGTTTGTATATTATCTCAACGTCATTCAGTTCTTCACGTATTGCAGCAACTCTCTCCTCAGTTCTATTGACAACAACCATCTTTTTGCAGCCTTTTGCCACCAAATGTTTGATTACAAGCTTTCCCATCTTCCCAGCACCAATAACCAACATCCTGGCATTATCATGTGAGCCTTCAGGTAGCTTCATAAAGGCCAATTCAACAGCAGCTGAGCTTACAGAAACTGCCCCAGCAGCTATATTAGTCTCAGTTCTAACCCTCTTACCAACAGCAATTGCATGTTTGAAAAGCCCACTAATGTTTCTCCCAAAGCCATTAACTCCTTGTCCAACTTTGACAACTTGCTTAACCTGAGCAAGGATTTGACCTTCTCCCAATACGAGAGAGTCAAGACCTGCTGATACTTCAAAAAGATGTTGCGTAGCATCATTGTTGTAAAGTAAAAACCGGTGCTGGCGAAACTCTGAAACAGGAATGGAACTTGTCTGCGAAAAAAAGAACAGCAATGTTAACTATCTAGTAATGCACTACAAATGTCATCTAGGAAATAATCTTGACACCAACTTTTGACATCCATTCCATGACTTCTTTGACACCTCGATGTTGGGACAGAGCAACAACATATATCTCCATTCGGTTGCAGGTGCTCAGAATAGCTGCTTCTTCAATATGATTTAGACTACACAGCTCTGCAATAGCTCTAGGCCATTCTGCTTCCAGAATGGCAAGTTTTTCACGCATTTCCACAGGTGCAGTGTGCACACTGAGCCCAATAACCACAATGCTGCTCCTTTCCTTTGTATACCCTGTTCAAGTTAATCGTAAAAATTATTTATAAGTTGCAAGTTTCAGATAATTAACCAGTACAAAGCAGCCAATGAAAAGCACATAATCCTGTTGTTTTTTCTTTTTTTTGGTTGGGTCCGGAAAGCTACAAGACTATAGAATATATCATTGCAGTGATAAAGCATAAAAGTCTAACCACTTGAATTTGACACCATTTGGGATTTTTTTTACAACAAAAACAGAAGGGATCGGTAAATACTAATAAAACATTGGGATGCATTAGAACTTCATCCTTAAAATACCAAGGATTTATCCTGAATACTAATAAAATACAACAATAACTAAGTCTTATCCCATTAGGTGGGGTTAATTACATGGATCTAACGCTATAGAGTTCTATCCGACACTAAACCATCTCTGATCCATATTGTAAAGATTCATCCATATCATAAAGATCTTACATTGGCTGTTGACCACCTAACACAACCCTCCTCTTTTATCTGGGTTTGGGAGCGGCTATGGAAAAGATCTTCAATAAAGCACAACATAGGCAGAGTTCCTAACACAACCCTCCAGAATACTAATAAAATAATAATCGTATATTTCCTGGTAAGTCACGAGATGTAATGTTTTAAAATTTCAAGCATTGAATGCTATTTCTACATCCAGATCATATAGTAGAATCGTCCAACCATATAGTTTCAAAGGTGAAAGACTGAAATTCATAGAGTGAAGAAATTCTCTACAACAGCAAGACTAATGCCCATGCTTAACATTGTTTTAAATACAAAACCAGAACCATTAAGATTAGTTACGGTTGTTTGTTACCAATAATAATAAAATGTCACCTTTTTTCACTTTATTTTTTGTTTTTGTACTTTTGCCACGTAAATGTTTAAGAAGAAGAAGTTACTTTCAAAATTTCCTTCACTAAAATCTGAAAAAAAAAAGAGAGAAAAAAAAAGAAAAGAAATTAAAACAAGATTGTCCATTTGTAATTTTTATGGATTTAATTTTAATGAACTGATAGTGCAATCTCAATTTTTATTAATAATATATTATCAAAACATAAAACAGAAAACTAGCCACACTCTCCCTAAGTTTAATGCATGATAGTTTTCAGTTTCACCACCAGCAAAATCAATATTTTTAAGACAGATAGGTGCAGCTCACATCCATTATCAAATCACACACAGCGAAATTGGTGCCCAAAAAAAAAAAAAAAACCAGAAAATTAACAAACGTTAATGCAATGATGGGAACCAATCTCCCACTCATACGGAGAAACAAAATGGAAATACCCAATTAACCATATCATCAAAACACAGACATAAAGAAATGGAGCTTAAGCACAGGACTTACTATCAGCAGCAGAAGTCTTCAGCTGCTCAAGAGCAGAGAGGCTGCTGGAATCATTGGTCTTAACCAATGCATCAGGTGCAGATGCGGCGCAGCGAATCACTCCTCTCTGAACGAAGGTCCTTCTGCTTTTGCCAACAACTGATAAATGGGTAGCACTGGATGACGACGCCGTTGAAGAGGGGGAAGAGCATTTGAGCAGTAAAGTCTCCAATTTGGCGCCAGAGAAAGCGGTTGAAGCAGACATTGTGGCAGCCACGAGAACCCTAACCCTAAATTTTCAGATAGGGACAATGGGAATTGAATTGAAGGATCAAAGGAAATTGGGAAATTTGGTACTTGAGGGAGAGAGGAGGAGGGGCAGTTGTTGGTGCCAAAAAAGGAAGGAAAAATTGACCCTCCTCTCTCAGCCTTGCTATGGGCCTTGTAGCCTCCAAATTCAAAGCATTTCTTCTTATATACTGGCTCAGAATAAGGGTGTGTTTGATTCTTCTTATATACTGCTTATTTTTTAGTAATTAAAAAATCAACTCTTATAAAAAAAAATTTTAAAACAAACATATACTTACTATAATTACCATGTAAGAGTTTAACTTTTAATGTAAGTTATCAATTTTGATACTTTCTTTTGGGGGATTATCAATTTTGATACTTAATTTTATGAGATTAAATTTTTTACATTAATATTAAAAAATATTTTTATACTGTTAATCAATAAAATTTTAATAAAATGACAAATTATAATAAATAGTTATTATAATAGAGAACTATCAATCATAAAATAATAATTTTTTAAAATTCTATTAGTTAATAATATAAAATTATTTTTTATACTATCGATATGTGAAAATTATTTTCTAATTTTATACTATAAACTAATTACATATACTTATATTGATATAATTTTGTACCAGAAAAAAAAATTATTGATTACATTTAAGATAATTATAATAAGAGTATATATATACATATATATAAAAACAAAATTTTATATTAATAATGCATTAAAATTACAATTAGAATTTTGATAAAATATTAAAAAAATTTATATTATCAAGTAATTATATTTTATTGTATTTAATTACATTATTGTTCATAATTAAATAATATTATAAAAATTTTATATTGCTAATATACTGAATTTAAATCTTATCACATGATTACATAAGTTATCAAATTAAATATAAAAAATATTATTAAATTATAATGGTTAAAATTTAATAGTTTGTCACATGAATGACATATTTTAATATTAAATTTTGATATTTGAATTTAAAATAAATTCACGTGTAATTAAACTTACCAACCCATTTCTAAACCTAACATAAAGATGGACAGTTCCAATTTTACCGACATTTAGTCTATTTAGTTTAATTTTTAGTAGAAAGTTTTTTGAAAAAGGGCTTTTTAAAAGAATATTTTTTAGAAAAATTATTTTTAAAATAATGAATTTTGTTTGATTTGAATATGTTAAAAATAAATCTAAGATAATAAATTTTGTTTGGATAAAATAAAGTAGAATTAATTTTAATTATTGAAGCGAGAGTAATAATAAGATTTCTTTTTATAAGACCCTTTTCTAGAATAAAAAGTAACCTCAAGCGAGAGTAATAGTAAGATTTCTTTTTATAAGACCTTTTTCTAGAATAAAAAGTAACCTCAAGAATATTTTTTAAAAAAAATATTTTAAAATTTTAAAAAATCTTCTAAAAAAAAAGTCTTTATATATCTAAATATATTAATTATTATATATTTTTATTCTCATTTTAATAAAAGACTTTTTAAACCTCCTAAAAGTATAATCAAACGAGCACATTGAAGGTCGGCGAGATTATTCACTTGAAATCTAAATCTTGCACAAAATAGGAATTAATTAAAAATTTTAAGTGCAATTCCTATATTATAGAAAGTACATTGATTTAAATTTTAGCTTAATCTGTATATTATTCTCTCTATTTTAATTTATCTATTAATTTAAATAATTTAATATATATTAATTTAAAAATATATTAAATTATTTAAATTAATAAATAAATTAAAACGAAGAGAGGGCATTATAAGTGTTGTCCAATAAGGTCATCTGTTTAGACATGTCATTTTCACAAAATATCATGAGGTGGCACTGACCTGTTCATGGGATCTCCTAAGCATATGCTTCAAAATGAATCTAATAATCATTGGAAATATTTGATAGAGGCATTGATTGAAAAAATATAAGGCAAGAAGAGGTGGGGCCTTGAGGACATGTGATAGAGATTGCTCTCTAAGGATTTCGGTTTTTGTTCGCCACACAACTTCCTCGAAGAAGCTTTGGATGGTGCTCTTATTTTTGCATTTTTTTAAAAGAAAAGCACTAAATGATTAGAATTTTATTGTTAAATTTTTTTTCTAAATAATTTGACATTAGTATGAACTTTTGGATGAATGATAATCTTTATTCCTTTGACTTATTCAACAATATTTCTTAAATTTCAAAAAATTTTGATAATAATTTTATTAAATAATTCTAATTATATAGTATTACTTTTTCCAAAAATTGCTATCTAAGATTTCGGCAACTTTTCGTTAGCGTGCCAATTTGTTTACACAATTAAAGACATAATACTGTTTTCACTTAATTATATTACCAAGGTGAACGCATCAAAGATGAAGAATTACTAAAGTAAAGCAAATGTAATATTTAATTTTAATATATCGTCAATATAAAAGATTTTTATATAGCTATTTAATTATATATTGTTACATTATTAAAGTATTTAATTATAATAATAATTACATTAAAAGTTATCTAAATAATAATATATGATCAATTGATAGTGTAAAATATTTTATATTAATAATATATTGAAATTAATCTCATATATATATTATTTGTCATTCAATCTAAGAAAAAAAAAGGAAAGGAAAATAATTAAAAATATAATTATACTTTTTTGGCATGTTTGTGAGTGCAAAATAAATCATTTGGAGGTACATCATCTTCATAAGATCCACTTTTTTCATCTTTTTTTTCTTCTCTTAAATGGAAATAGAATAAAATGAAGGCAAAACAAGTATTCTTGAAAAACTCACTGTATTTTTACTTCCATATTTATTCATTTGAAACTACTTTTCAATCTTTACACGTGTTTTGAATTTTATTTTTAGTCCTCATATTAAAAAAAAAAAAAAATTGGTTTAGGCCCCTATACACTAAAAAAATTTTGATTTATATCTCTATAGTGGTATTGAATTACTTTCCGCTGTTAGAAAAAAAAATTATACAATGTCAGTTTTTATTGATGTTGCTAATGGGAGCTGACATGGTATGTGATAAAACCCAATTGAAGTTGTTTCAAGTTTAACAAAAGCTTTTTTTATATCATTTCATTCACTTTTCTACTTTTGAAAAAAAGAATCATTTTTGGCCTAAAAAGGATTGTCTCAAAACTACATAAATAGCATACCATATATATGTCAAATCCCCCTTAGCCATGTCAATAAAAATTAATATCATCTAATAATTTTTTGATAACAAGAACTAACTTATTAACAAAGTACTACTATAGGGATCTAAAATAAAACCTTTTAATTGCAGAGACTAAAATCCAAATTCATGAAACATATAAAGACCAAAAAGTAATTTTAACCTTATATTTTTTTTTTGTATGAAAATTATACTAAATAACATATGATAACTGTTTCAATTATTTCTTTTTCTCTTTTTTTATTGTTTATTTCTTTCTATGATATGGAGCAAACTTTTTCAATTTTTAGAATATTTCTACATATTAATCTTTCAAATACTATAGCAAGTAACAAACTTCAAGTATCAATAGAGATTGAATCTAATGGAAAGGATTAATCTCTCATAATGTGGCAAACAATTATCAAAAAAAGAGATATCTATATTTAATATTCAACCGTATCTCGAATGTATTGCCTCCGGTGAAGAGGATAACAGTAAGAAATTGAAAATTTTCAAGTTAATGTCTCGAGGGTATATTATGGAAATCACAAACTTATGGGGTCCGTCCCCCTTCCCTCGGCCTCAATCAACCTAAAATGTTTGGTAAGAAGCACTTATATTGCTTAAAGTGATCATCATCAGCCGAGCAAAATCAATAATCAGTTTCCTTTTATGCAAATAACACATAGAATAAATAAAACTGAAAAGATAAAAAGCAACGATAGAGTAGCAGAGTTTCATTTCCAAACCCAAGCAAAGTTGTTTCAGAAATATCAGCCCAATTCCTGCTTCCTACCTATACCCAACATCTGTGTACAGTGCCGACAGCCTTAACTTGATGCACACTATATTTTCTCCTCCAATCTTAAGGTTTAAGCATTTACGGCTGTGCTTTACATAAGCAGATGACAAAGCCTCAACACATGTCTTGCTGGGGCCCTGACTAGTACTTTGTGTTTCGCAAATTTGTTTAAAAAATAATCAACATGCTAATTCGAACTAATTATGGTTTATATAGAGTTAGTCTTTAGCTTGAAATAACCTTCTTTCCGTTTATCTACATAGCATGGGGTGTGTCCCAAGATACATTTGTTCAGCTTTCACCCTGCTTCTCTGATTGCTCTTCTCCAAGCGTCACTTATGAAATTTTAAAAAAGAGGGAAAAAAAATTTTTTTGTTGGTTTTAGCACGTGCACTATTCTGCCAGCTAATTTCCAACTATGCACGATCTAGAATTTGGTATAGTAATTCAAACTTCGAAGTAAAATAAGAATAAAATAAAAGCTGATGTGCTTCCCCCATGTAACATTGGAGACTCTTACATGGTTCATGCGTCATCAATTCATCATCATGAAATGAAAGAATAACTAGTTGCAACATAAATATAATCATCTACCCAAAACCCCAAGCGCCAATTTTGCCCATTTTGGATGCTTGGAGATAGTCTGTTATGAAAGTAATTGAATTGTGGCAAATTTCGGAGCAAAATTTGTAGCTAATTACCGTGTCACATGCTACTGTGGCATTGCATTAGTCCTTTTCAATGAAATTAGCTGCAGTATTGGCAATTATTTGATTAAGCAATGCTCTTTGTTCAATGCGATCTCTACGTGCAGTTTCTATTATTTTTGGTCACGGTCCATGTGAAGTGTCCTTTTTTTTGGTTGTTGGTGTCAGCAACATCCTGGAATACAGGGACAAACGAACACAACACGAAGCCCAAAAAGTATTGGGTCGTAAAAAAGTACAGGCTTTGAAGCCCAATAAGTCTTGGGTTGGTACGAGGCAATTTAAATTTTGGACTGATTTGTAGTTAAGACTTGGCTTAATAGTGGATCTGTTCACCTCTTACTAACTGCACCGAGTTTGATACAAGGCAAAGTTAGTTTGTGGTATATAAGTCATCTCCCATGTCCGTGAAGGTGTGTGTGCATTTAAAAAAAAAGTTTAAGAACTTTGGACTGGTTTTATTCTGAATAAGGCTTTGAAGCTCTTAGTGGTGGAAGTTTTTGTAATGGGCCTATTGTAAAGCTACCAGTACTGATGGTTCCTTCTATTAGCCTTTTGCAATGGGGCCTAGGAATCTGTCTCTTTGAAAAAAGAAAGAAGGGAGCGTAGGGAAAAAACAACCAGATCCAAAATTAAATAGAAAGACTCTGACAATAATAATAATAATAATAAAGAAATGAGAAAAAAATAGAAATAGGACAGCGACCATACCTTCGGGCACTGCCATACATAATTTAGGGTGCATTTGGTTTGTGAAAATATTTTTTATTTTTATTTTTTATTTTTATTTTTTGAAAAGAATTTTTATTTTTAGATTTTTTGAATTTAGAAAATACGTTTAGTTTATCTGTTTTCAAAAAGGAAAAATAATGAAATATGTTTGGTTTATCTGTTTTCAAAATATATTTTTAAAATCAAATTTGAGATAATAAAATTATATTTACTATTAAATAATAAAAATAATATATATTTGTTTTGCACATTTTGTTTATCTACTAAAATTATTTATTAAAATAATAAAATAATAAATAACTCTATAGAATTGTCAATATTGTAGGCAAAGTTACTAGCAAATTGTACAGAATTATTAGTATTTTTAGCAAAATTAATAATATATTATGAAAAGTTACCAGTGATTTATGAGTTCTTTAAAATCAAAATTTATAAAATATAAGATATAGAGAAATATTAAATTTATTCATTTAGGTGTTCTTGTTCAATACTTGTTAGTAAAATTAGAGAAGAAAAAAAAATTATACAAATATCAAGCTTTCTAAAAAGTAATTAGTGTATTGTATAGAATTATCAGCATTTCACGAATATATATATATATATATATATACACACACACACATATTTTGTTTATCCACTAAAAATATTTATTAATATAATAAATAATTCCATAAAATATTAAGAATAAAATAAATTGTTCACTTTTACGTTATATTACTATAATTATCAATTATTAAGTTTTGATTTGTACGCAAATAAATATTCAAACACTATAATGAGTATTACTTTATTGCTAAATTTAAAAGGTTGCTAGAACGTTTTGCTCTAAAATGATAAATTATAGGTATTACATGCACTATATATGATAATATATAATTAAATACTAATAATACAAAAAAACTTTCACTATAAATGATATCTTTTGCTATGGAATGGAGCAAGATAGCCGGGCTTTACAAAATAAAATTGTAAAATTTTCTTGAGCAATAAGATAAAATTATTTTGTCATAAAATTAAATTGTAATATTTTCTTTTTTACAAAATATTTTCTGTAGAATAATTTTGACTTATCTATTTAATTTGAAATATTTTAATTAAGTTGTTTAAATTGTTTCGACAAAAAAAATTAAAGTTTAATCGAAATATTAACTAAGGACAAATAAAATAATAGAAGTAATTTTAATTTATATTATAATATTAGGAAAACTTTTTGTTAAATTACGTTAAACTCTATAACAATTTTTTATTGGTTCCTGGAAATTCTATAACAGTTTTAGTAATAATAATATTATTATTAGAATGTTTACCAAAGATTATGTATCTTTAATTTAAGATTTAAGATAATAATAATAATAATAATAATAATAATTTCTGCCACAAAAAGTCAAAGAGTGACATATATTCCAATCTGAGTGAAGTGATGGAAATTTTGCATGTAGAAGACAAAAAAATGTTGGCCTTCTTTTTATCAGGAATCGAATAAGTGATGTTGTAAAAGAAAAATGAAGGAGGGCTCCTAATTACAATAGTGCCACCGCTTCTTTTTTGAAAATGTTTTCGACAATAAAATTGAAAAAGCTGAAAACGTGAAATTGTTATTTTCAATTTTGTGTCTTCTTTGGAAGATATTTTCACTAAAAATATTTTCTTTAATGTTTAATCAAACATATTTTTATGTTTATTTTTCATTTTTACTGAAAATGGAAATAAAAATGAGGAAACCAATCACACCCTTACTTTTTAAGACACCAAACAAAAAGGACCTAAGAGAAAAATATATATATGAAATTAATTTTTAAAATAATCGAATGATTTTGACTCTCAGAGGGAAAAAAAGAAGAAGAAGCTGAATATAACGTACTGCAGCACAAAACTGTTACAAAAACTGTAATTAGTATCATCTTATCAAATCATTAATTATTACACATAAAATTAGTAGTTTTGTACATAGAAGAGATTAAAAAATTAGTAATTTTGAACATTGAAGTTAATTTTCCTCTGCTTGTCATTACTTGTGGATTTTGCCACGTAATTCCATCTTAATTATGGATTAAATTCTAATAGAGTTGCCTCAATTAATAGAATAGAAAAAGTCAATATTTTTTAATTTAGCCTATTTTTTTAATATTAATTGTGAATATGAAATGTAATCCATTTTTTATTATTAATGGATTAATTGATATGTATAGAAAGAGGAACAAAAAAAAAAATCAGCGTAAGGAACACTACAGCTGTGTATTACCCACACTATTGATTACTCCACTTGTGATTAATTTATTATATATAAAAATAAAAATAACAGAACCATGGTCACGGTAACCAGGGTAAAACGGTGGTAAAGTCAAGCTTACTTGAAAGGCGAAGCGATATATATTCACGAAGATGAGTTGCAAATTGCAATTGCAGAACAACATGCTATTGTGCCGTGCTATTGGTGGAGACAAGGAATCGCGGTTTAGCAATGTCAATGTCAGAAATGGCGAACAAGGAAGCAACAGAGAACGGATCAGGCTTCAGTTTCACGAGAAGTGCTAGCGGTAATGCCCGTATTGGGCTGGCCAGGATCCAAACCCACAAGAAGCCCACCGAAACGACGTCGGAGGTGTGCCACGACGACAGCACCCCGCCGGTGAGAGCCCAGACCATTCACGAGCTCCATTCTCTTCAGAAGAAGAAATCAGCACCGACCACTCCAATCAGAACAACACAAGGTCCCTTCGCCAATGTCTCCGAAGAGGAACGCCAGAGGCAACAGCTTCAATCCATCAGGTACATGTTACATGCGTGCCTAGGTTGTGCTTTGTTACCGTTTTGTGTACAACTTTTTATTATGATGCCCTTGATTACAACAATTTTTTTTTTTTTGTTTGGTTGTTTTGTGTTTTGGTTTGAAGCGCGTCGTTGGCGTCGTTGACGAGGGAGACAGGGCCTAAGGTGGTGAAAGGAGACCCTGCCAGCAAGGCAGTGTCTAAGGTGACGCACCTTGATCACCACCTCCACCCCAATTACTATGTCACCCCGACGTTTGATGTCAGTGACAGTGCGCTTAAATTCACCCACGTCCTCTACAACCTCTCCCCTGCTGGTAATCATCACTATAATATCGTGATCATACTTAAAACTTTTTCTGATAATAAATTTTAATATTTAATTAGTAGCAATTAGATTAGACAGAGTTTCTATTTCTCTCATATGTACCATTTTTTCGTTTTGGTTTGGTGCAGAGCTGTATGAGCAAGCGATTAAGTATGAGAAAGGTTCATTCATAACTGCAACGGGAGCCTTAGCCACTCTTTCGGGGGCAAAGACTGGACGGTCTCCCAGAGACAAACGGGTTGTGAAGGATGAGACCACCGAGCATGAGCTTTGGTGGGGAAAGTGAGTGTCAATCTTCTTCATTCTTCGCTATCTCATATCAATGCACACCTGACACATATTGACAAAAATAATACCTTGTTCTCATATTCTTTTTAAAACTAAAAAAAAAAAAAAAAAAAAAATCTTTACAATTAAAATCTTCTCTTCTGAAAACCCAATCGCTTAATGTACAGGGGCTCACCCAATATTGAAATGGACGAGCATACCTTCCTAATCAACAGAGAAAGAGCAGTTGATTACTTAAACTCCCTCGAAAAGGTACGCGATTTATGCTGCCCATTTACGTTCATATCAACCTTTCGATGTTCACGTCAAAAAATAAAATAAAATAAAAAAGAACTTTTCAATGTTAATTAATACTTCTTTATATGTAATCTTTGATTTTGTTTGTTTTATCAATACCATGGTCAAACTTCAAACAACCACATAACACGCCAGAACCGTAAATCAAGGGAAATAGATTAGATGGATACGGCTTGATCGATGCCTAGATCTATGGGATTGGAAGCTTCTTTCTCTTTTCCTTTATGTTCTAGTGATGAATTATTGTTATTCCGTCTGTTTTAATATTTTTGTCAATTTAATCAAAGTGGTATATTTGAAAATTAATATGCCTGGATATAAATCTTTGTATTCAAATACATTAATCAAAATGACCGATATATTAAAATAGATGAAGTATTTTTTTGGGTGATTGTCGGGGGATGAGTTATTGTTAAACAATAGATTATCAACTAAATTTGTTTGAGCATACTCAAATAATTGAGTTAAACTTGAAGCCACTAGCGCCACGTTGATGATAAGGAACTGCGGTTATTTGTATGAAATTATATATACAAATCTCGCCATCTTAAAATAAAAGCCAGATTTGCCAGATAAATAAATAAATAAAAGCCAAATGTGAAGATAAATATTTCATTATTTGTTATGACAACAACAATCCAATATTGATGCAAAACTGTGGGCAGTGGCCTTTAACAGTTTTGTTCACTTTCATTCATTTTTGGTGGGGGTGATCATGGGGAACACGATGATTCATTCCCATAATTCGATGGCACCATATTGAACTTTTCCATGAAGTTGACTTTGTAGATCTTGATCAACGTGTCCGTGACTAATCGGATAACTTGAGATAAGGTGGAAGTCACGATGTCTATCTCATCATGGCATGTGAAATGGATTAGAGTGAGTGACCTGTGTTTGCGTGTGACCCCCGATATATAGAGACATTTTAAAAAATTTAATTGTGTGTTTGGATTTAGGTTCAACTTTGACAGGAAGTAATTATGGTTTAGACGAAAGTTGGCAGGAAAAAACTTTGACTTAAATTATAGTTTAGACGTTTCTAAATGAAAAATCAAACACATTATAAGTAATTATTTAGATTTAATTAAGTGAAATTTATATTTAATAATATGTAGAATTGTGTAATTTAACGTGTTTTATATGTAATAATGGAATAATATAATACTCGCGAAGTATATAAGAGAGAACCGAAAAAGAGAGACAAAAAATCTGCTACAATCCCCAAAGAGTAACCCTTTTCAAAGAAACCATTTTTCTTTGCATCGAATAATTCAAGAAAGTTAAAGTCAGCGCCAAATTCGTATGAAGTTTCTATTTACTAGCCAATCCTCACAGCTACGAAAAATAAAAATTCTACGTGACATGGCTCAAAAAATAGAAAAAGTGATAGTTCCTTCTCAGACACATTAATTCTAGGGTGAAAATTTCTTATTATAAATAAATAAATCAATCAATCTTTAATACATATAAAATTGTATTAATTCTATGCTTGATATAGCTTACATAATTTTTATACATGTCAAAAGTTAATTTACATATATAAGGTAAGAGTAAAAAACCCCTCTCACGCACGGCTGTGACACAGAAATCCGCTAATATCTCAGAGCTAGAGAGTCGCCGAGAAGAATAATGTTACTTTAGAAATGAAATTATTCATTGACAAAATGTCAATTTGCCCATATCAATTGAGATTCGTTGAGAGAGACCTATCACAGTTTCGTATGACTAAATATATCAGGTTGGCTAACTTCAAATTTGTTAACTTACCTTAGAAATAAGAATAAAAAACTAGTTCTAGATACGGGGCATTTAGCCAAGGTTGCTTAACAAATAAGTAGTTGAGAATCACTAGCTTTATTCAATTTTTTGTCAAAGGCGTTTCTTGTTGGGAGTGTGTTCATTGATAGGAGTAGTATGAGTTCTACTAAAGGGTTTTTAGGTATGATGAGTTGTCTCATGCACACTGTAACCAGTATAAGTGCTTCCAAGTAGGCCGTGCTGGGTACATGAGGAAAGTCGGGTTACAACTATTCTTACTAATAACAACAGACATTCATAGCACTTTCTTCAAAATCGACCTTTTCCAAGAAGCAGCCACTATTTAGTCATAAGATATTCCTATCATACAGTTAATATTTGAATGATTGATGCAGCGAATGATTATCAATGACTAGTTCTTCTAACCTTGTGAATTGATCTGAGTTCAGGTCTTTGTGAATGATCAATTTCTGAATTGGGACCCAGAACACAGAATCAAGGTCCGAATTGTATCTGCAAGAGCTTATCATTCCTTGTTTATGCACAATATGTGAGTAATGAGGCTAATTGCCTATCTTCTTTATACCTACAATAATCTTTGAGCATTACCAGATAATTCTTTACAATCTTTAGAACAAAGTTGAGTAGATAATAAAGAATGCTAGATCAATCAGATTAATATAAATAGAAAATTTTGGCAGGTGCATTCGACCCACTCCTGAAGAACTAGAGGAATTTGGAACTCCAGACTTCACTATATACAATGCTGGACAGTTTCCTTGTAACCGTTACACACACCACATGACTTCATCAACTAGCATAGACATCAACCTAGCAAGGAAAGAAATGGTCATCCTTGGCACACAATATGCTGGGGAAATGAAGAAAGGTCTCTTTAGTGTAATGCACTACCTCATGCCCAAGCGCAATATTCTCTCCCTACACTCTGGATGCAATATGGGCAAAAATAGCGATGTCGCCCTCTTTTTTGGATTATCAGGTGTAGTTGGATGAGTACCCTGTCATCATGGAGTCATCACTAAGTGCCTATCACTGTCGTATCCTCTGTTGAGTTTTCATTAATCCCTTTAACGTTGTGGTCCTTGTAGGTACTGGGAAGACAACTCTTTCTACTGATCATAACCGGTATTTAATCGGAGATGATGAGCATTGCTGGAGTGAAAATGGGGTTTCAAATATTGAAGGAGGTTGCTATGCGAAGTGTGTTGAACTTTCAAAGGAAAAGGAACCAGACATCTGGAATGCTATCAAATTTGGGACTGGTAACAATCTTATATCTGACAAAAGAGTTGCCCTGCATTACCATATAGACTCTCTCTATGGTGCCACCCCACCTGACAGACAACTATTTTACTTGCCTTGTTTTGCAGTGCTCGAAAACGTTGTTTTTGATGAGCATACTCGAGAAGTAGATTTCTCAGACAAATCTGTAACTGGTAAGTATAAATAAACACATGCCGAAGCAAGGAATGTTAAAGGATGTCAAAAGGGCAAACTGAATCCTATTGGAAGTGAGATTATAGAGGGACTCTAGCATTAATGCTTCACAAAACCACACATGTATCAACCAATAACAAAGTTGTCAGTGTAAATAATATCTTCAGCAAGCCTGCTGTTTATTGTTGGCACATAACTTTATGTATTAAAACTAACTGGATTACTATGAATGATGAAATAACTACGGATTGAAATCATTGATTATATTCCCAGTCATATGATTCCAAAATCTAGGATATATGCTAAATAGTAGCTTGGAGCTTTTGGTTTTGCAGAGAATACTCGGGCAGCATATCCTATTGAGTACATCCCCAATGCTAAGATACCATGTGTTGCTCCCCATCCAAAGAATGTCATCCTTCTAGCTTGTGATGCATTTGGGGTGCTCCCACCAGTGAGCAAGCTGAGCTTGGCCCAAACAATGTACCATTTCATCAGTGGCTACACTGCCCTGGTACTTGTGATACCTTTCATTTCTTCCCATTCGTTTATTCTCTAATTGTTGAGAGGGCCTGCAAGAAGCTATCCAGCAGTTACAAGTTCTCATAGCTAATTTAATGCATGAAACAGGTTGCTGGGACAGAGGATGGTATAAAAGAGCCACAGGCCACATTCTCTGCTTGTTTTGGGGCAGCATTTATAATGATGCATCCTACCAAATATGCAGCTATGCTAGCTGAGAAGATGCAGAAGCATGGAGCTACTGGATGGCTTGTCAACACTGGCTGGTCAGGAGGAAGGTGTGGACTAAAAGGCAATATATCTGCATGGCAGTTTTTTTTGCTAAAACTAAGTTTTCTTCTGTATAAATTGGCAGATATGGAATAGGCAATCGGATCAAGTTGGCCTACACCAGGAAAATCATAGATGCCATTCACTCTGGGAGCCTTTTGAATGCAAAGTACACCAAGACTGAAGTATTTGGGCTCGAGATTCCAACAGCAATAGAGGGTGTCCCTTCTGAAATCTTGGACCCCACGAATACTGTAAGTTGATATTCAATATGTTGTTTTTCTAGCCACCATTTTTCTTGTATCAAGTGTTAAAGTTGTTAAGGTTTGAAAGCTTCACTCATATTAAAATTTGGTCTGTATCGCAGTGGTCTGATAAGAAGGCCTACCAAGATACGCTCTTGAAATTAGCCAGTCTATTCAAGAAGAATTTTGATGGATTCATGACCTACAAGATAGGGACAGATCAGAATTTGACTGAAGAAATTCTCGCCGCTGGTCCTAACTTCTGATGTGAACACTTTCAATTTAGTTAAGAAATGGACACAAGTATCTGAAACTCTGGTGTACAATATGCTAAGACATGCTACCAGAAGATTTCCATTCCATTTCCATGCTTGGCTTCACTGCAAGACGATCCCTTGTTTTTCATACATCAATCCGTACATTTGTTGCTTTGAGTGAGTTTGAATGTGTGTAATTATATATTGAGAATTTTGGCTTGTGAGGCTACGGCCCCTCCTTTTCATCTTCCTAAGAACATTTTCCACACTGAACTAAGGCTGTTGCAGGGAAAATGCGTTAGGAAGCAAAAATGCTTCGAAACACATAGAGCAATAATCAGGAAGTGGGAATTTGGAGCCCAATTCGGTGAATTAATGCAGAAGGAAAAGGGAGACAAGAGAGACTAAGGTTTGAGGGTGTGTAAAATTTCATTCATACTGAATCATACATCTGTGTGCTCCATAAAAGTGGGACTCTCAGAGAAAATTCTGTTACCGGAGTTCTCAAATCAGTTGCCAACTCAGGTCCTCACTAACATTACACAAATACCCTTCCTCTTACTACCAAAAAAAGGAAATAAAAACCATAACAGAAAACAACTGAATAACTTTGTGAAAATAATTGTGTATGTGGGCCTCTGTCTATATAGATGTGTACGAGTGTGTGGTTAAGTATGGGCTTGTGCCAAGTTACGGCCTGCAACATTACCCCCCTCTGCAGAAAATCCTTGACTCCAAGGATCAAAGTGTGGGAACTTGTAAATGAGATCGGCATAAAACTCCCAAGTTGCAGCTGCTTCAGGGAGGTTTTTCCATTTAACCAATACCTTGGTGGCTACTTGGCCCGCTCGCTTTACCATCTTCCTTTCCAATATGGACTCGGGTTCAGCAGGTTGCCGAAACTTTGGATAAGAGGCAGGGACTGGAGTAAATGAAGAAGAAGTTGGGCTCACACACTTCTTTAGCTGAGAGACATGAAACACATTATGGATAGATGTCCCTGCAGGAAGATCAAGCATATAAGCCACTTGTCCCACTTTGTCCAGGAAGATCAAGCATAAAACAGAATGCTGCTTGTAAGGCTGGAGCTTGAGGAAAACAAAATCACCAACAGAAAAACTTCTATCACTTCGTTTCTTGTTGGCAAGTTGGTGCATTGGTGCATTCAGTTTTGAGCCCGTAGAAGATGGAACTTAAGTATAGCCTCTCTCTTTTGCAAACTCCGATCAACCGCCTGCAACTTAGATTCTCCGGGCAAGTATGGAAGGTTAATAGGAGGGGGCTGCCCATATAAAATCTCATAAAGTGTGTAGTTCAGAGAAGTGTGAAAATTAGTGTTATACCACCATTCAGCTAGAGCCAACCATCTGGACCATGTGTGAGGCTTGTCAGAACACATGCACCTCAAGTATGTCTCCACACACTGATTGACCACTTCAGTTTGGCCATCCGTTTTTGGGGGGTATGATGAAGAGCAATTCAAGGAAACTCCCTGCAAGCTGAATAACTCCTCCTAGAATTTACTCACAAAAATTGGGTCCCGATCACTCACAATGCTGTTAGGACAGCCATGAGCTTGAAGATGTGATCCATAAAGACTTCAGCAACACCTTCAGCAGTAAAGGGGTGAGCAAGGGCCACAAAATGAGCAGCCTTACTAAGTCGATCCACCACAACCCATATGACTTGCTTACCCTTTGAATTTGGGAGGCCCTCAATAAAGTCCATACTTATGTCATGCCAAACTCTAGTGGGAATTGGAAGTGGATGCAAAAGGCCTGGGGAAACTGCAACATCAGGTTTGCACCTTTGGCAAACATCACAAGCCTTCACATAAGTAGCAACATCTTTCAAAAGACCCTTCCAATAAAAAAGAGATTGGACCCTTGCGGTGGTAGCATCCTTGCCAAAGTGTCCCCCAATAGGAGAATCATGTAACCAGTGTAAAATTCTGGTTTTAAGAGCAGAATCAGCCCCGATAACCAGCTTGCCACGCCTCCATAATTCTCCATTAGACCATGTGAATTTAGAGTGTGCATTCGGGTTGCCTTGCAACTCATCAATTACCTTGGCCAAGGATGCATCCGCTTGCCACGAATGCTTGATGGCAGAGTAGAATTCATCAGCCACATTGGAGAAAAGTATTGCCAACAATTCAGAACTTGATCTTCGTGACAAGGCATCGGCTGCCACGTTGGACTTGCCCTCCTTATATTGGATTTCAAATTCAAAACCCATTAGCTTAGCCATCCAAGTTTGTTGGAAAGGAGTATTAAGTGCTCCAAAAGGAACTTAAGACTCTTTTGGTCAGTCTTAATAATAAATGGCTTGCTGTTGAGATAGCTTCCCCACTTTTGGACAGCAAGAATCACTGCCAAAAGCTCCCTTTCATACACGGGTAAAGCTTGATGTTTAGGACCCAAGGCCTTACTAAGGTATGCAAT
This sequence comes from Pterocarpus macrocarpus, assembly GCA_031439585.1. Lineage (NCBI taxonomy): Eukaryota > Viridiplantae > Streptophyta > Magnoliopsida > Fabales > Fabaceae > Pterocarpus > Pterocarpus macrocarpus. The sequence continues at coordinate 13,389,059 of CM062519.1, forward strand.
GGGATGTTCTTCTTGCATCAATACAGCACCAATACCTTGGTACAACAAATAGCTTGTCAAAATCAGGTAAGGCAAGTACAGGGGAGGATATGAGGGCCTGTTTCAGTACATTGAAAGCTGAGGTAGCCTCATCAGACCCCATAAAGCTGTCTTTCTTCAACAGTTCAGTAAGCGGTTGAGCAATTCGCCCAAAATCCTTTACGAATCTCCTATAGTAACCGCCCAAGCCAAGAAAACCTCTTAACTGCTTAACATTAGCAGGAGTAGGCCAATCTGCCACTGTAGACAGCTTGGAGGGGTCAGTGGCAACCCCCTCACGTGAGATGATATGGCCAAGATATTCCACCCTCTCTGCAGCAAACACACACTTCCGCCGCTTAAGAGACAACGAATGCTATCTAAGTAGTAAAAAAACAGCCTGCAAGTGCTCCACATGTGCTTCCAATGACGGACTATACACCAATATGTCGTCAAAGAAAATAATGACGAATTTCCAGAGAAACGGCCGGAAAACTAAATTCATTAGTGCTTAGAAGGATGCAGGAGCATTGGTTAAGCCAAATAGCATGACCAAGTACTCATAATGGCCAGAATGAGTCTTGAATGCAATTTTAAATTCATCCCCAGGAAATAACCGCAATTGATGATAACCGGACCTGAGATCCAGCTTAGAGAATACTATTAAGCCTCCCAAGTCATCTAGTAAATCATCAATGAGAGGAATAGGAAAACGATCCTTAATAGTTTGCTCATTCAATTTCCGGTAATCAACATATAATCGCCAAGTGCCATCCTTCTTCCCCACCAACACCGCCGGGGAAGCATATGGACTATTGCTATGCTGAATAAATCCCTGACTCAACATTTCATCCACTAGCTTATCAATGATAGTCTTTTGAACTGCGGAGTACCTATAAGGCCTCAAGTTAACCAGGTTGGATCCTTCCTTCAACAGAATTCAGTGATCAAAGTGAGGTCTGGGAGGAGGCAGCGCCTGTGGTTCCTGGAAAATGCCATCAAATTCCTCAAAGAGGGTCTCCACTATGGTAGGGGTGGAAGATGTGGGCTCTATGTTACAGCCAAAAAAATTGGCATCATTAGAGGTAGCACAAGGCTGTAAGAAACACAACTGACCACCTTGTTGGACTATTTGGCTGAAGGACTTCGCCCCCATCAATCGGATACCTGTAGGATTGGCACTTCTCCAAACAAACTTCTTGCCTTGGTAATTAAATTCCATCCTCAACTGCTGAAAATCCCAGAGAATTGGACCCAAAGTGGCTAGCCATTGAACCCCAAGCACAAGATCACAACAGCCAAGTGGAAGTATCATAACATCAGAAGTGAAGCTGACTTGCTGCAGCTGCCAAGTAAAACCCCTTCATACATATTGAGCTTACATCTTGGTGCCGTTTGCGACTGCCACTGCTAATGGATGAATGGCTTCCAATTTGTACCCCAACTTCTTAGCTAGCTCCAAGTCCAAAAAATTATGTGTGCTGCCACTATCTATAAGAATATGCAGTAGCTTCTTGTTGTACAGCCCCGTGACCCTCATGGTTTGATAAGTCACCAAGCCTGAAATGGCGTTTACTGACAATTGCATTTCAGTAGGAATTCCAGCTGGTGCCACATACTCTTGGATGGCAGTATTAGCATCAACTTGAGCAGGAACAGAAGTAGCAATTTGTTCAGAAGCTGTCTCACGGAACTCCTCACTCCCCTCTTCTTCATCTCTTTCAATCAAGAAAATCTGGGCCTTCTTGTGCTTCAAATGATGACCTGGGGTATAAGGCTCATCAAAAAGCATGCACAAATCCCTGGCTCTCCGATCTGCCATCTCACTTGAAGAGAAAACCTTGGGAGGTTTATCTATGATGGGTCTATTGCTTGTTCGGGTGTGGAAATTAAAATGTGTAGGGTGGTTTTGTGTTTGGGGTGAGGTTTGTGTTTAGGGTAAGGCTTGTGTTTGGTTGAATTTTGGGGAATTTTGTATATAGGAACGAGAGTAAGGTTGCTTCAAGGGGTGGGATGCCTCATACAGCCTAGCTAACTTAGCAGCATGAATCCTGGACAAGCGGTTGAACATTCTCACGTTCATTTGTGTTTGTTTCTCTAACCCAGCTAAGAAAATACTCAGAATGTGCTCTTCAGGTAAGTTAACTTGAGTTAAGGCTAGCTCAAATGCATCTATGTATTCTTGTACTGTACCAACGTGTTTAACACCAATAAGCTCAGCTAAAGGATCAGAGTACACCTCTCCAAAATGCAAACTCAGATCACTTATATATTGAGGCCAATCAGGGTAAATTTGGAACCTACCCCTCATATAATTCAAATGCCATTTTAATGCAATACCATAAAGGTGCATAGAAGCTAACCTCACCTTACTCTCAAGTGCGGTGTTGTCAATGGAGAAGAATTGCTCACACTCGTAGAGCCAATCTTTCAATTGAGAGCCATCAAACCTTGGAAATTCCACCTTGGAGAGTCGTGAAGCCAAAGAAACTTGTTGTGTGTTCTGATTGGACCCTGTATTAGGATTGGCATTCCCACCTGGTGTCTGATTAGCACTCTGATTTGAGTGCACTTCTTGGGAAGCCTGTTGGTGTGGTGGAACCTGAGAGTTATGAGGGCCTTGATGAGCTTGCAAGGTCTTATGTATCTCCATGACAGCAGTAGTGAGGGATTGGTATTGTTGATTCATGGCTGCAGTGGCGTCAACAATTTGAGTAAGAGTCCGCTCCAGCTCTTGTAGAGTTTTTTGCGAACGGGTGGAGTCCGCCATCACAGGTCAACATAACTAGGCTCTTGATACCAATTGTTGCAGGGAAAATGCATTAGGAAGCAAAAATGCTTCTAAACACATAGAGCAATAATCAGGAAGTAGGAATTTGGAGCCCAATTTGGTGAATTATTGCAGAAGGAAAAGGAAGACAAGAGAGATTAAGGTTTGAGGGTGTGTAAAATTTCATTCATACTGAATCATACATCTGTGTGCTCCATAAGAGTGGGACTCTCAGAGAAAATTCTGTTACTGGGAGTTCTTGGATCAGTTGCCAACTCAGGTCCTCACTAACATTACACAAATACCCTTCCTCTTACTAACAAAAAAAGGAAATAAAAACCATAACAGAAAACAACTGAATAACTTTGTGAAAATAATTGTGTATGTAGGCCTCTGTCTATATAGATGTGTACGAGTGTGTGGTTAAGTCTGGGCTTGGCCAAGTTACGGCCTGCAACATTCACGTTTATTCATAAAAAACAAGAAATCGTTCACGTTTAATATTGGTTATAGTACAAAAATGCTCTTTTGTAAATCCAGGAAGCTATCAAAAATTAAAGAATTTAATTTGTATGAACTGTCAGCATAAAAATTTTTACATTATCACTTAATCATATATTGTTATATCAGTTAATATGATTAAATTTTATATTCACTACTTGAATAATTATGTAAATGAAATAATATAATTGATTGACTATCTAAAATTTTTTTAACACTGTTAATGTATAAAAATTAAACTCAAAAACAAAAATTTCGAGGCAATATAGGCAACTGAAACCTGCTACATATGATTCAAGGCAAGCTTCAAATTACAATAAGGCAGAAGAAAGAGAATAGAGAGCTATAGAAACAAAGCATGATCGTGAGTGTCAATGTGAAAGAACAGAAAAGATTAAGTCAGCTGAACGAACGATAAAATTAACTTCTAGTCACTACACCAACTACCACCTGTAATAGAAAGAGCCTGTAAATAGTGAAGACAAAAATTTGCTGAATGGTATAATACCAAACTCAAGCATTTCGAATAGTTCTTGGAACTTGGCAAGCAATAGAGCAATAAAAATTTGTCAACACAAGAAGATGCAAGAAGAGCCACTCTAAGTGAATAAAATTTGGAAAATAGAATCTTAGTCATAGGAGTGAAAAAGGGGAAACTTGAACCAACGATGCCCCAAACTTCATTTGCTTTGGAATTGCTAGCAAGTAAAGAGTTTGAAACAAAGGTTGGCATCACTTTCAGTTTCAGGTAACATTTTTAATCATCATTAGCCAATAAATCCATTATCAATACAAAAGAGGAACCCATTGATTATGTGATTGAAAATCAAGCAGAGATGAAAAACACTAATTCATTAGCCATGTTGCATCAGCAATAAACAATCCTTTGACAGAGTATCTACGGGTCAAGTGTTCATTATCTGTGGATACATGTATATAAGGAAGATCCTGTAAAATTGTTGTCTTACAGCTCATTTTATTCTCTTGGACCAATCTGGTAACACTAAAACTTGAGTTCTACTGTTACAGCTTTTACAAGACATAGAATAACTAAGATTCAGTTGATGTGGTTGCATCGTCTTTGTGCTTGATCATACCAGAATCCACAAGAATGGGAACCTCTGCTGCAAGCCATGGGGCAAGTCCTAAGCAAAGTGCATGTGCTATGCCAAATCTAGGGCTGCAAAAGGTAGCCAAGGATAAAAATATCCAATTATTTGGAATTCAGTAAAACAGTGAGAGGGTGCTCAGGCAAAATCTCCTATCACAGAATGAACGTCATTTTGTCACCAAAAGTAGGTCATTTATCTTAAGAGATTATGCAATTTTTAATCTTTGCTGTATCACTATCAACAAAAAAAGTGATTACATATTTCCATTTCCATGAAACATTTCAAATCACCATTCGAACACCAATCTTGACATTGAAATGGAAAGCTCCACTCCAATATTCTGCTACAATAAGCATGCGTCACACATTAAGCAATCTTAATAATGTGCCATTGCAATAAGGACCCTGGATATGCCGGGTATGTAGTTATGCATAGTGGATAAGATAATTAAGAACCCATTGATATTCAGATCAAGGTTCTATTAAAATTAAAAGAAAGAACCACTTTAGCTAAGCCACACAATTTGCCTTCAATATATGTTAAAGCTTTTCTTACAACTTGGCATTTGCCTAATCATGCATATCTATTCTGCAATGGGTAGCTAATATACTGCCAAACCCATTCTTCGCTTTCCATTGGAGCCTATCAGTAAAACAGACTATCAGTAAGACAGTACCTAGTTTCCCTCCCACTAACAGAAATCCATTCACAAAACAAGCATGCGCATTGGCACGAGCTCAGTTTCCCATCATTTTTCTGGCCAGAGAAATAGAGGCATTGTGGCATACAAGCACAAACCACCATTATGCAGCGGGAAAAAACATCTAACAACACCAACACTAACAACAACAACAACAACTAAGTCCTTTTCCCCTCAGTGAAGTCAGCTCCATAGATCAAACTACACTATTGTGTCCTATCACAAACCATGTCCATAAACAAAAGCATCACAATTTACTTTCCTAATGGTTTTCATTCCTGACATCAAAACAACAAAGAAAAAAAATGGTATAAGAAAAGTACCAGTTTTTAGCCCAAAGAGGCTTGAAGTGCACAGTCAAGCAAATCTTCCCACCTCTATACATCTGAAAACACAAATCCCCCCAAAATTAAAAAACCCCAACATTTGAAAACACCAAAAAAGAAGAAGAAAAAAGGAGATGAGAAATTGAGGTACCTTCTGGGTCTTGCCATCCAATTGAGGGAGCTCAAGCTCGGGTGCGGTGGAAGGGTAGGTAACGGGGATATCGAATTGGAGGTCGAACTCGTACTTGAGGAGGTTGTAGACGTACCAGCACTTGCCGGTCCAGCGGGTGCCCTCGGGGTTGGCGGCGGAGATGCGGAACCAGTCGTTGTCGTTGGACTTGTTCATCTGCGTGTAGGCGATCAGGGCCTTGTACTCTTCCTTCAGCCTCTGCGTCCACGCACCTCCCTCCCTCGGCCCCGCCTTCGTCGTCAGCAGAGGGATCTGCGTCAGCGTCGACTTCGTGTTCGGATCCCACCCTTCCATTCTTTCTTTCTCCTCAACCTTCACACCCACGCTTTAGGTTTCCGTTTCGATTTCGGCCCCCGCTTCCTCCTTTCTGCTTCCCTTATAAATGTGGATCCGTGAACCGTGATTCGGCTTTTCTCTTTTGTCCCAGCCAGGACCCGAAAAGATTCCGGTATTTTTATCCGGGCTAATAAAGGATACCGACCGAATTTAAGTGCTACACAGTCGAAAAAAAAAATTGCCAACATTTTTAACAGTAATTATGATATGATAATTTTTAAATAAAATAAAGTTGTGTTGCCTGCTAACTTATTCAATAATTATATCACATTATTCTCACACTTAAATTCTTGTGAAGTTTTTAACTCCCTGACATTTTTTAAATATATATTAATGTTTTATTTGTTAATAAAAAGAAATAAATAAGATGGAACGTAAAAGAAAAATATGACGATGGTCTCAAGAAAAGTAATAATATATGAATGAAATATGTTTAAAAATATATATTCTAACAAATAAAGAATGTGTTTAAATTATTAATATATGATTATTTTGAGTGGAATATATGTAAAAAAAATCAATTTTAAATGTTGACGGCTATATATCAGCATAACTTGCCTTAAATTATAATTTTTATGAACTTATTTCATAATGGTTTATCTTGCAAATATGACCAGTTCACCAACTTGTTCACTGCCCCAAGCACAAGATTAATCATGTGATTATTAGTACTTCTTTTTAGATTTGACTATTCTATTGTGTACTTTAAAGAGGTACAAATTATCCCATATTTATGATAAATAATGCATGCTAATGTTTATATTTTATAAATCTTAAACAATTAAATTTTATATCAACGATTAAGATTATACAATTTATTTTCTAAAACACACTTTTCACTTTAGTTACATTCATATCGCCACACTTCAAATCATAGGCTATGTGGGATTAATTTACTACCTTTTATATACATTTGCACACATATTACACGATGAATTGAGAATTTGTCCTACATTTGTTATGGTTAAAGAGGGGAGGGAAGAGAATGTGTATGAAAGGAAGTAAATTTTTTCATGGCTATAATATAGCAATTACAAGTTGTGTATTGCAACTATTTCTCAAATATGAATGAATGGATCAAGCAAATGCAGAGGCCATGAATGACTATGACCTCCATGTGTTTAAAGTATTATTTAATTTAATTATTTAATAATATTTAATTAATAATTAGTAATTATATATATATACACACACAAATATATATTTGATAATATTTTGATTGAATCGGCTAAATCAATGAATTCATTGAACCAATATTTTGTTTGATTTTTAAAACCTTGTATATATCTATAGAAATAATTATTAAAAAAATATCTAGTATAACGATTCAATTTCATAATAACAATTATATATACATTAATTTAACTAAATTTTTAATTAGAATTTGTATACTTTGTATATAAAAATAAAGAGTTCTTATATAAAATATACTATTTTTCAGTTACGTTCTCTAAATTTCATACTCTTTCCCTTTATTTTTCCATAATATTAGATATTACAATATTTTTATTTGGTTTTTCAATTTATTTTAGTATTCACGTAAAATATCGCTTTGATATTTAACTTATATGAAAATAATTTCTAAGAAAGTAAATTGTACAAAATGACTAAACAAAAAGGGTGATATTTTAAAGGACAAAAAATATAATTAAACCTTTTAGATTAGATAAAATAGTAAATTTTAGGCTTTAAAGTGATTTTTTTTGTCTTTGTGTTCTTTTTTTTATGCGGAACCATTTGGTGATGCGAAAGTGAACTTTTGCTTAGTTATGCACACCTTTCATTTTTTTGATCTTTTAAAAACTATTTTTATCATGTTCGAAAATTTTAATTCTAAATTTATATTTTTATAATTTAAATTTACTTTATATATATGTATTTAATTTAAATATATTAACAGTATAAAATAGTTTTACATTATCAATCAATAAAAATATTAAAAATTATCAATTCATACAAATAATCACCCATTATAATAAGCGATCTATCATGATTTCTCGTTTTTCCTTATTTTTATTGGTTGACAATATAAAACTATTTTACACTGTTAATATATACCAATTAAACTCTCTCTCTCTCTCTCTATATATATATATATATATATATATATGCAAATATTATTTTTTGATATTCAAATGCAAAATATTATTACATTACATACTTAATTTTAACTCGATTTTTAAATCTTGATCAGTTTACGGATTCGGTTTTCGAACCTTCGAATATCCAACAAGATGAAATTGATCAAACCATCGCGAGGGAGGAGGCGGTGCATGTGAAGAGCTTTGATTTTGTTGTTGTGCCTTGAGAGTGCATTTATTGAAGTTGGTGGAGTCTATTATTGAGAAGACAAGGGAGAGAGAGAATGAGAGGAAAACGAAGGCGTTGGAGACTTGGAGAATGAGAGAGCAGAGCTGAAGAAGACCGCGTCGTTGGATAGTGGTAACACACTAACACTAGTATCAGAGCGGAGGCATTGGAAAGTGAGGACCACTCTACTTTTTCGCACAGGTTCCAGGGGCTCTTTGAGGTTTCGGTGAGGTCTAACCTGATCAAGAGCTTGAACAAAACGACGTCGGATCACGGAAGCGGGAACCAGAAGCACGTTGAAGAAGGTGCAGATTTGAAAAGACAAGTTACGGAAACTGAAAGGCCGCGTCACTAGTACTAGCGCTGTAACTCGGAGGAACTCGCCGCGATTCCACTGACTCGGAGAAGATCTTGTACCCTCGGAGGTAACCATTGGAAGAGGTGATTGGGGTGGTTTCATGATTGTAAACATTATTGATGAGAACAAGAAATTTTACCAGTTAACTACTTTTGTCTTGTGCCGAATGAAACCACGTGTCTTTTTTTCGTTGAACTATCACCAAAACCCATTCTGTTTTTGGAGGCACCGGAGATGCCATCTAATGGCTAGTGCAAGTAGCTGTTAGCCAGGAGTGTATAGGTTTTCTTTTGGTGCGGTGTCAGTATCAGCGTGTTAAATGCAGCTTTGAAATATCCATGCCGGGTGGAACCCGCTGAAGACTTGGAGAACAGAAGAAATTCTAAGGAGTAGAAGACGTGTTTAGTTTTTTCAAGTTGTGATAGCTTGCACGTAAGGTTGGTTCTTATGACTTATGACCTGAACGTCTTGCATAGCTTGTTTGCTTACGCTATCATAAATCATAATTTCTGGGAAATCCTTTCCTTGGCCCTGCTTATTGGAAATGGCGGATATAGTATTGAGCCCGCTGTTGCAAGTGGTTTTTGACAGAGTGGCTTCTCACATGCTGAAATCCATAGCGCGGCGATGCGGTTTTGGCGACGAGGTTGACAGCCTCCGACGCACGTTACGTGTGATCCAAGCCGTGCTCCAAGACGCCGAACGACGACAAGTGTGTGAGAACACCCTGAAGCTATGGCTATCAGAGCTCAAAGACTTGGCCTACGACGCCGACGACTTGCTCGACGAGTTAGCCATATTCACTGCTATGCCTCGTAGTCTCTCGATTCTGCATCAGGTTCCTTTCCATAACCTAAGTTCTTATTTGAGACCCTATGCTGCTTACCTCGAACTTTTTCCTAAGCTGAAACTACTTAGGCACAACCTTGATGCTCTGTCTGCTGACATGTCAAGGTTCAATCTGAAGGAGGTGTGTGTTGTTGTTGTTGGTAATGAGCATGTCACTGATCAGCACCGAAGACATACTGGGTCTTTTGTGATTGAGTCTGAGGTGTTTGGAAGAGTTGGGGATAAAGAAAAGATAGTTGGGCTTATTCTGAGTAGTACTAATGAGAACATGGGAACCTTGGGGAATGTTTCTGTCGTTCCCATTGTTGGTTTAGGGGGGCTTGGTAAGACAACACTTGCTCAGTTAGCCTATAATGACGAGCGGGTAACGGGGAGTTTTGAGTTGAAGCTGTGGGTTTCTGTTAATGAAGTTTTTGACTTGCAGAATATTATGAGAATGATTATAGAGGCTGCAACTAGGAAGAGGTGTGAACTCATAGGCATGGATGTTCTTCAGCATCAACTCAGGGATTTGCTGAGGATGAGAAGATGTTTACTTGTGTTGGATGATGTCTGGAACGAGGATCAGGACGAGTGGGACAAATTAAGGATGCTGCTCTATGATTGTGCTGGTGGGAGCAAAGTGTTGGTCACAACTCGCAGTGAGAAAGTTGCATCAATTGTGGGCACAGTTTCTCCTTACTTTTTGAAAGGTTTATCCCATGAAGATTGCTGGCTATTGTTCAAGCAGAGGGCTTTTGCTTTGGGGGAAGAGTGTCCAGCCCTGCTGCCAATTGGACAGGAGATTGTCAAGAAGTGTGAAGGTGTGCCTTTGGCTGCAAAGACTCTAGGGAGTCTGATGCGCTTCAAGAGAGACGAGGTGGAGTGGTTGTATGTGAAGGAAAGTGAACTTTGGAATGTTTGGGGACGTGAGAATGGAATATTACCAGCCCTGAGGTTGAGTTATCTTCACTTGCAACCTCATTTGAAGAGGTGCTTTATGTACTGCTCTATATTTCCTAAAAATTATGTGATTAACAAGGAGAAGTTGATCCACATGTGGATATCTGAAGGGTTTGTCCAATCATGTGATGAAAGGAAATCAGTTGAGGACATAGGCAATGAGTACTTCAATGACATGGTGTGGATGTTTTTCTTTGAGGATGTAAAAACAAGCAGTGATGGCAGTGCAACAGAATGCAGAATGCATAACCTCATTCATGACCTTGCGCAGTCAATTGCTGGGAATGAATTTGTCATACTGGAACATGGTAGTCTGCCAAGTGATCTCACCCAAACTCGCCATGCATCTGTAGTTTCTGATTTTGGAGTACATGGCATTCCAGAAATGTTGTATGATGCAAGGAAATTGCGGACCCTTAATTTATTGCTTGCAAAGGGTGACCTTGGAGAAGCTCCAAATAACTGGTTTTCAAGATTTAGGTACTTGCGTGTCTTGAACTTAAGTGGTAGTGGCATAAAAAGACTCCATGAGTCATTGTCCTCCCTGATATCTTTGAGGTATCTAGATCTTTCTCATACCCTCCTTGAAATGTTGCCTGACACTGTCTGCGACCTTAGTAATCTCAAAGTGCTGAACCTTTCTTGTTGCCATGATCTCCTTGAACTGCCAAGGAGATTATCTAAATTATTTTGTTTAAGGCATTTGATGATAAATGGCTGTCATAGATTGTCTTACTTGCCAGATAATATAGTGCTCCTGAAACAGCTTAAAACACTGCCAGTGTTTATTGTGGGCACCAGCATTGAAAAAAGCCTTCGGCAACTGCATGGTCTAAGACTTGAGGGTGAACTGAACATAAAAAATCTGTACAATGTACAAATGGTAGGAGAAGCATCATGTGCTAATTTGAGTGGCAAACCCAAACTTCATTCATTGGGTTTATCATGGGGAGATGTGCAGGGAAATTCGATGATGCAAAATGACAGCCTGATTGGAAAAGCAGAAGAAGTGATTGAGTCATTGCAGCCACATAAAAATCTGAAGAGTTTGTCCATAGAAGGATACTCTGGAGCTTGCTTTCCAAGGTGGGTAGGTACTCTTCCAATTCTCACAAAGATTATGCTGGTTAACTGCAAAAGCTGTGAACATGTTCCACAACTAGGGCAGCTCCCCTTCCTTAAAATTATCCATCTGCAAGGAATGCATGCTGTGACAAAGATTGGCAGTGAGTTTTACAACTCATGCTCCAGGAGCTCTTTCAAGTCCTTGCATGAGCTAACCATCATAGACTTCCCCAATTTGGAATATTGGTGGAGGTCAAATGCTGGGGAAGAATTTCCTCTCCTTCTCAAGTTAACAATCAGCAAATGTCCCATGTTGAAAAACATGCCATGTATTCCAAGTCTTCAACACCTGGAATTGCAGAACTGCAATGAAATGATTCTTCATTCAGCAGTTCATATGTCCTCCCTCTCCTTCCTTGTTATTGAGGACTTTAAAGAACATCTACTTCTGTTGGGAAACTTGCTTGAGAGCAATCCCCTTCTTGAATATCTGAAAATAAGCTCTTGTCCAAAACTTTGCTCTGCCTCACTAAAGATAGGAGGCCTTGCATATTTGAAGACATTAATAATTCGTTGGTGTCCAGAGCTCCTCTCTCTGCCTGAAGACTTGGAAAATCTCTCATCCTTGGAGTTCTTTGAGATTAGTGAGTGCCGTAACCTTAGTGCTTTGCCTGAAAATATAAGAAATCTGGGTGCACTTAACTCTTTGTCTATTGAGAATTGCAACTGCATATTATCTTTGCCAACCACACTGCAATATTTGTCAGCTCTTGAGCACCTTGCAATAATGTTTTGCCCAAATTTGGCTTCTTTGCCTGAGGATTTAACCAGTCTCTCCAAGCTAAAGAGTTTGTACATCCTCAGTTGTCCAAAGCTGGCACATCTTCCTCAAAGTCTACAGCATGTCACCTCATTGCAAACTCTTGAAATTCATAGCTGTCCTGGCTTGAAAAGTCTGCCAAACTGGATCCATCATCTTGTTCATCTTCGATCTTTGGTGATATCAGACTGTCACAACATAGAATTACTTCCTGATGGTTTTCAACATCTCAGCAACCTTCAGCATCTTTCAGTAAGAGAATGTTCGGCTCTTGAGGAGAGGTGCAGGAAAAGTAAAGGTCGAGATTGGCCCAAAATAGCTCATATTCCGCACACATATGTTGGATGTTCAAGGAGGACATAGCAAGCAGCTTCAGAATCTATAATCAGAATCAGTCCATGAACCAGGACCATCCTACATTAGTTTTCTCTCGTGTATGATGATTTTCAGTGTCGTGTAGTGCTTTGATGAACCTACAACTGCTAAGTTGCACTATTGCACGTGCAGATATGACATAGAGTTATGCTGTCTGAATGTACGCTACGCTTGGTGAAATGATTGTTATAATTTTTCCCTCGGTGTTATTGCTAGAGATGTAGATCATATATAAGCATCTAGCTATTTCATGTTTAGACTGACCTATTTTATGTTCAACGCTTGTATGTATAATTTTTTAAGACAATTTTTAGAAAAATAGGCAATTTTTTCGGACAAAAAGAATAACAATTTAGTAACTTTCGGATGGAATTGGTAAGGCAGAATTGATTAGCATGTGGATTTCATGTCTCTCTGCATCATTCGCACTTTTAGAGATTTTATTTAATATAAGATGTATTGAAACAATTCTATTCACCTCCTCATTACAATTAGTTCAAATTTTGTTTTAGAAAAAATAAAAGAAAAATAATTTACCATACAGGAAATAAATTATTCAAAACACTCGTTGTACGTATCAAACGCTACATGGATACAAGTCACCACATAAAACAATTGTAAGTCAATCAAGCTCAGTTGAAGGTGATAAAATAAAAATAATTGCATGTACCAAAAAATTAAAATCATTGCTAAAAAAAAATAACGAAACAAAATTGAAGCTCTAAAAAAACTGTTAAACTACAAAGGCCTATTTAAATTTTAGGTGGAATCATATGACTTTATAGGCTAATTAAACTTAAAAGATAAAATTCCAATTTTAGTTCTTAACAAAAATTTTAGGGAACAAATTAGTCTTTCAAAATTTAAAAATATATAAATAATTCCTCATTATTTAAAAAGGAGACATATTAATCCCTTTATACTTGACTAATATGTCCCTTTTTTTAATGATAGGGACTATTTATAAATTTTTAAATTCTCAAAAATTAATTTATTTTCCAAAATTTTTGTCGGGATAAAAAATGGGCATTTTGTCAAATTTAAAATATAACAAGTGCATGAAGGTGGCTAGGTTTTCTTATTAATTAAATGGAATAAATAGTTAAAGATTTTTTAATTAAATATTTTTGTAAAAATAGTGAAATTAATTTTTTAAAACATTATAATTAAAAAATTATTTTAAAAATATTTTTCCAAATTATAAATTTTAATATTCTTTGAAAAATGTAACTAAATTATCGCTATATCTGATTCTTATTAATTAAATAGCTAAATTTCAATCCCTACAAAATTGCTATTTTCCAAAAAAAAATAAAAAAAATAGAGAGCCATATTTTCTTCTCCTCATGATAATAATTTTGACTTATGGTATTCTTACATCGCTTTTTTTAGGGTACACATAATTAATTAATTATGTCTATTTTATAATTAATGTGATAATATTAACTCTTATCGCATTATTATTATTTTTTGGATCGAACTCTTATTGCATTAATTATATATATGACTAATAAAAAATTTATACATTACCTAAGTTTGATAATTATTTATTGTTACGTTGATAAAAAAATTGTAGAAATTATTGACTAATATAAAATTAGTGTTAGAAATTAAGCTTCACACAAATAATTTTCGATTAATACATGTTGTTCCATGTAATAATAAGTAGACCGAAAAAAAAAAAAAAAAAACAAAGGCAGCGGGAGTCCCAAATTCGTAATCGGCAAATCCGCATCGTCTCGTCTCATCTCTCTCCTGCTTTGAGAATGTATGAGAAGTGAGTGTGATTAGAATTAGCCTTAGCCATCCCGCCGATTTTGTTGCTTCAATTCCAAATTCCATTTCCAATCCCAACCAAACCTTTCTTCCTCTTCTTCCCTCGTTACCGTTACTGTCACCGTCACCGTCACCACCACCACCCTCCTCATCATCATTCACACTATAAAACCACCTACTCACACTTCTCTCCTCTCCCAAAAACCCTAACTTCCCCATTCTGTGTCTGTCATGGCCGCTCCTAGCAGAGACCAAGCCCTCTCTCTCCTCGCCGCCGCCAACAACCACGGCGACATCTCCGTCAAACTCTCCTCCCTCACCCAAGCCAAGGACCTTCTTCTCTCCCTCGACCCTTCCATCGCCTCCGACCTCTTCCCTTACTTCCTCGAGCTCCAGACCTCCCCCGAAAGCCTCGTTCGCAAATTGCTCGTACAGTCAGTTCCCTAACCCTAATCTCTCTCTCTCTCTATTTACGATTCCTTATGATTTGATTGTATTTATTAGGTTGTTTAAGGTGTATCCTTATTTGGTGATGAGTTCTCTCGGGTTCTCTGAAAATGATCAGTATTTTAGGGCAATGTGTGTAGCTATATTTCTGGTCTGTGCTTCTCTTAGTGTGCATTTTTATTTATTTTTTATTTTTTTGGGTTATTTACTGTCTTCAACTCTGCCTATGCTGTGTTAATTGCAAAGTTTTACAAATTCCTTCGGATAAAAGAGGAGCGTTGTGTGTGTTAGTTGGTAGTCGACTTAAAAACTTTCTTACTTTGTCAAATATTCATGGACATGTATAAACAATGTGATTGATTGGGTTAAGGCTAGGCCATTGCCTTAAAACAACACGCTGAATTGCTCCAATACGGTGCCAAATGATGGTTTTTGATAGGATGCAACGGTGTTGTTTTATCTATGTGGGCAACTCCGCCTAGTGGGAAAAAAGGCTTAGTTGTTGTTGTATTTACTGTCTTCTGAAGCGTATGGTTCTGTTCATTCCAAGTGCCTGCTGTAAAAGTTTGTTACTTCTCTGCAAGTCTGTGCTGAATTTAGTTGCTTGATTCTTCACATCAATAACTTGTGCTATATCTGTTTGTTATGCTCATGGTATGTGGCAGCTACACGTGTGTTTGTGTTATGGTTTTCCATTTTTCTTTCTAAAATGTGATTCCTTCACTACATTCCAGGGTAATTGAGGAGATTGGTTTTAAAGCAGTTGAGCATTCTTCTACACTCGTGTCTGTACTAATAACATTTTTGCGAGATGTCGATGCAATGGTTATAAAGCAATCTATTGTTAGTGGCACAAATATCTTCTGTAGTGTTTTTGAGGAGATGATTTTGCAGGTATTGTCTCTTGCTCCCTTTGTCCCTCCATCATTATAACTGCACATGGATAGACACATAGAGGCATATGAGATTTTTTGATATTTGAATGTATTATATAGATTGTTATCTAGAAGAACTCATCCTGTTCAGTATCGGATTGCTTTGTGTACTTATTGGTCATTGTGGTCCTTTCCCTTATTTGTTAACTTCAACTTAGTTTTTGGGGTGGTTCTGTTCCACAAGGAACTGATATGATCTATATATAGTAACTATGCCAAATAATATGATGTTATAGATTTCTATGGTTTCTATGGCCTTATTGTACCCTTATATTTGAGCAGACATGCTATGTTGACTGCCTTTGTTATTCCCAGTGGTTCATTGTATCACTGATCATCAGTTCAAGAATTATATTAAGGCTTCATTATTTGTTTTGTTGGATTTCGCACCTTCTTTCTTGTCCTTTCCCCATTTGTTTTTGACTAAAGAAGAAATTCATTAAGACAAAGAGCCTCTGTGTATTTCACTTCCCCTATTTTCCTGACATTGGTACGTAGTATGCTACATATAAGCGACACTAATTTGAAAAACTGAACAGTTTCAACGATATGGTAAAGTAGAGAGGTGGTTAGAAGAGATTTGGATGTGGATGCTTAAGTTCAAGGATGCTGTTTTTGGGATTGCTCTAGAGGTAATTAGTTTCTTGTGCTTTTAAATCCATCACCATTGCCATAATTGCTTTGGATCTCTGCACATATATGTGATGTCTTATTGTTGTCAAGTTTTGTTATATTCAGAAATTTGTACTTTTTGGATGGTGGTATATTAGTGTGAAATATACTAACATGCAGTTGTATAATATTTGAAATTTGAAATTCAATCAATGTCTAGTCAAAGAATCCTGTGCTTTAAAAAGTTTTTTCGGCTTGACCTTGACGATGTTGTGCAACACTGCAACCATTGATAGAGATCACTATTCTCTTGTTTTCTTTTGTTTAGTGCAAGATCGTTGTATAAGTGGTTGTAAGGTCTATGCGGTTTAAGATATTGAATTTGGTTTTCTATATTTGCTTTTCGGTGGTGCTTTTCCTTAGACAGGGGCCTGTGCGTTAAGTTATTAGTTATGATTATTATTTGACAGCTCTGAGGGCTTTGTGTTGGGGTTCCTTCAGTGGAGGCAAGAGAACCTTGATTGCTAGGACTGGTACTTAGAAAGAAAAGAGTAGAAATGCCAGAAAAATGGTGTATTGAGTGGAAAGAGTCAGTATAATGTGTGTATACAACCGAGGAAGAGTTAGAGCTCCTCAACTCTCCAAAGTCTCTATCAAATGACAAGACAGGGACCTCCCTACTAGTTGATCCCCTTAAATACCCTTACCCCTGTGTAACTACTTTTCCCGCCCAAACCAACTAACTCTCTGCTCCTCTATTATTTACTTTTGGTTCTAAGTTAGAACCCAAATCTCCCTCCTATTCCTTCTCACATTCAGTTTTCCCACAAAGGGCATCCTAACATTGATGCATGTAACTTATAAGTGATGGTGTCGACCTATATGAGCCACACGACAATGTATGAAGTTGGCTAATAATTTCTTGCAATTTTGGCCAAGCAAAGCAAAGAAACATCTGTGCATGTCTACATGCTAGATGGTATTTGGAGTTCACTTTGTTGGCTGTCACTGTCACTTGCCACGTTCTGTCTGGAGTGTATATTTTTCTGTTTACCAGTTTGTAAACTTTAAATATGCTCTTGGTGTTTCAGAAGTTGGCTGCTAAGATTTTAGCTTGCATGGCACATGTATCTAATTAACTTCTAAGCTTCTATTCATCCCTAGTAAACATTTTGCATTTTATTCGCTGTTTGGAATCTGAATGTCATTCATTTCAATCTGGACTGGTGGTGGTTGTGGCAATGGACTTAATATTTTTACATTTTTCTGATTGGAGAGTTAATTTGCTTGATGTTGTAGGCTGGTTCTGTTGGAATCAAGTTGCTGGCTCTGAAATTCTTGGAAACATTTGTCTTACTTTTTACACCTGACATCAGTGATCCTGAGAAACCATCTACAGAAGGTATTGCTCTTCAAGTTTGACGAGTTTAATGTTTTTTTCTTGGCAGACATGAGTTTAATGGTTATACTAGGAGGACATGTCTCTAATAGTACACAATTTTTATTTAATGTTTCAGTCTAGGAGATTGATTTATTTTGGGTATTTTTCATCTGCTCATTCATTTTTATCTCAATATTGATGCAAATACAGGAGCTAGGCAAGCTGTTAATATCTCATGGTTAGTGGGTGGTCACCCTGTTCTTGACCCAGTGGTGCTCATGTCAGAGGCAAATAGGACTATTGGCATTCTATTAAATTTATTACAGTCTGCTGGAAATCTCCCTGGTTGCTTAACAATTACTGTTGTAAATTGGTGAGTTTTCCTGTGGTAGCAGTCAATAACCCGTGTCTGCATAACATTTAGCATTTTTATGCAATCTTCATTTTCTGATGGTTGTAGAAACCTATGCAAATTGGCTGGTAGACCACTTCTAAATTAGGTGGTTGCATATAGAGGCTTATTTTCCTTTACTGCCTGGTAACTACTATCGGCAGACCATTACTGAGATAAAACTAGGTAGGCTAATAGCTTTTTTTTTTTTTTTTTTTTATTTATAATTTAATTCTCCATATCTGTTTTTCTGCATCTTTGCAAACATTTTGTTTTATTTATATGTTATATATTGGGATTGCCCCTCTGCTAGGTGTACTTTTAATAAACTTGTGATATGTTGTTTGGACCAATTCTTTCCTTCACCTCATAAAATAGAGTACAAATAACTTCCTGATGCTTTTCATGTCTATTTTTAAAACTTGCTACATTAAGTTGTGTGTGTATTCAGGAACTTGGGTGTAGTTTTTGACATAGTAATGTAACAGTCTAACGTAGCTATATGACATGCTTTAAATATTTCTCTCCTGATATATATATATATGTGTGTGTGTTCTGTGTTGGATGGAGTTTTTGTTATTTGATCTATTTGATGCCTTTCTTTAGGCCCTTGTGACCATTTCATTGTTTTCCTGTGTTGGCTTATGTACATGCATAGATATATGTAAATGATATACCTCATAGTAGGCATATATCCAGAGATAGGTTGCATCACATCTAACATCTTGGTGGTCTCATAGCATGTGCAGAATGTTTATATCTATGTGATGAATTTTTTGCTTCTTCTGTTTTAACAATGTACTGTTTGTTATGGCATTACTAGACAATTTTTCATCTTTAGACTACTATGATTTGTGTTCATTTTGTGGTAAATCTGTGACAGAATTGAAATTTATGTGGCTCTTCATTATGTCTCCTTTTGTGTTTGGCTCAACAAAAATCACTTTCTAGTCTCACTGTTTGTGCAAGCTTTCAAGTATGCTAGTTTTCTAGTGTAGATTCCTGCAGATTGCTTTGGCTTCTTGAAACATACAAGATATAGTTATTGGTATTGATTCCTTTTAGGAGATAAAGATTGCTTTCATGTCCAGTGGGGATATTTTTCCAACTTATGTTACTGTACCGTGCATTTGTTATGTGATCCTGCAAATTCAGAAGGTTTGGGAACAGACAAGGCTGAGCAACTGTGTCTCACAGATCTGGATTATAAATATTGGCAGTTTGGCACAGAGCCAAGTTGTCATGGGGTGGTGGCTGGGCTAGAGGTCTTACTATTTTTTATTTTTTATTTTTGTCTATAGAGAGGGGAGAAATGCGGTAGTAAAAACAATTCAAATTATGGAATATAAGTGAGTTCCTAACATAACAATATAAATGATTGTATAGTTCAAAGATTCATGAATGTTCAAGTTCAACGAAATATATTTTGGGATAAAGGAATGATATATTAAGACAAGAAAAGAAAAGAGTACAAAACAAGATGGCTACAAGTACAATACAGAGGTGTGAGGAAAAAATGAAAATGCATCAGTTAAAATCCAATTGTGCCAAAGAACATATGCATCCAATTCTATGCCTATCTGGTGAACATTTTATTGTGTTTGTATCTCTCTGTTTGAGATGTCTATCTGTAAGTGTTTACGCCGCATTTCAATTGTTTAGCAGCCCATTAAATTGTAAATATAGATGCCTTGTTTCCATCCACACGCAGGTTCAGAAGTTCAATAGCCTAAAATTTTATACTCGTTTACTTGGAAACCTTTGATGTAGCTGCAATATATTCTATGTAACGCATTTGAAATCTTGAAGTGTTTCTATTCCATCTTACCCAAATATATACATGCAGGAAGGTGAGAAGTGTATCTCCCATGATTCTAGTGTATTTTTTGAATCATGATTTCATGTTAGTACTATTAAATGATGCTCTCATGACTTAATCCTTACTGATACAATTAAATGTCTTAGGATCAATTAAAGGCTTTAAAATTTTACCACATATCTGCATTTTGCCACTCGTTTTACTATGTTCAAAATTATGGAGTGATCACTGAAGCAGGGACTCGTGGATAGAACAAGTTCAACTGCTTGTTTGTTTATAACATTGCAGCATGCTGACCAGTTCCTTATGAGGAGTTAATGGCCATGGATACTGCTGCATTGGTGGTTCATATAATCGAAGTTACAGTGATAGTCTATGTAAGATGATTCATTAATTTACTATGGAGTGCCAGTTGGCCGGGTGATAGATATCGAAAGTGATGCGTTAAAATGGTCATCTCATGAACCGGGGAAACATGGTCGTCAAGTGATGCAGTTTATTATTGTAAACTGTTGAGAGAGACCATTTAGTATTTAAATTTTTGTGCTGTGAGCACATACACAGTTAATGTATTTATTATTTTATAACAGCCGATACATAGTTAATGCCTCAATAATTCAAATTATATTTTGATGGGCTTGTGTTATATATTTGCTTTGGATCCTTTTTTTCTATATTTTACTTTTCATTTCATTTGTTGGCATATTAATGATGTTGCGACCATTACCTAGTTTATGGGAACCTAGTAAACCTCTTTTCTGCAGATCCTTTGATTCTTTTTGGCAACCATCTTCTAAATTGCAAATCTCTTGTTCATCCTGTTTCATTCAATCAGCTGGTATGCAGTTTAAACCTGACTTTTGAAATTAATCTCATGACTTGGACATCCAATTTAGAGTTTTTCATCCAAGCTATCCAACAATTTTCATCCTCTTAAAAAGTTTCATCAAGCAAGGAATATGATAACTGGTGGAATGAATATCGACTTTTTGTTGAGGTCTGATGATAAAAATGCATTAATATGATTATTGTTTTGACAAATTAAATTCTTAAGCAGCTCAACATAAGTTTGAAAACTCTATTCATTTGTCTCTAATCCGTTATAAAGTTGGCAGTGGTGATATCTTTTGCCTCAAATTTTTCCGTAAGTAGCTTAGGGTTCGCTTGGAATGGAAAATCAGATGAGAATGACTCTTTCTGTGCAAGCAGATGAGAATGAGTTATGTTTATGTTGAAGCATCTTTTTCTGATTTGTATAAGAGATTGACAGTAATTATCTGATATTCTCCTGCAGCGGGCTTGTTGAGGTTCTATTGGTAGCAAAGATGTCGGATGTGCATGGTCTTAAGCATATGTTTGATTTTCTGATTGCCTTTTCCCTACAATATTGATGCTTGGAGAATATATCCATTCACTATTTTGTGAGAGCAATTGTGGAAAAGTATGATTTTTAAAGCTAGTAGCAATGCCAAAATTTCAGTTGAGAGGAAAAGGAATTTAATGATTAATTTAGTCCAATGTGAAAAGTTCCAGATGTTGTTTATAGAGCATAATTTTGGATAATCACCCAGGACTCTGGAACTAAAATACCAACAGATTGGAGTGGGGTTAAGATATGCTTGGTTGTCTATTTGCAATTGTATTGTTCAGAGCTGAATGAAGGCTTCAGAGCTATATCTATATACAGATAACTTGCTATGTGTTGTTCCTTAAAGAACATCGTAGTTGACAAGGTTTAGGTTGAGTTATTATGCACTGTGCACTCGCCAGGGAGAGTTTTAATAATTGTATGCTGCAGAGGCTTACTTCATTATTTGAGCCTATGGCACTTGGTTATCTCAGGTTTATGCTCTTATTGCAGTTCTGCATTGTCTTTGATGTTAACCAGGACTCATGCTGGATGTTGAACTGTTTAGTTGGCTGAGATGCAGCTGTTAGCCAATTATGTGTTAAAATTATGACAATTTTACTGAAACAGAAGCATAAATTATTGAAAATCTAGATGTGTTTAATTAATCTATATTTTGTTACCTTTTTTCCCCCTCTGGGAGTTAAAAATCTAAGGTGGTGTTTGGTTTGCTTTCTCTTTCCAGTTTCAGTTGATATGTTGCCTTTCATAATTACAAAAATGCCATCTTATTTTCACTTTATTTCCTGTTTTTCAAACTTCTATTTGTGAAAATAGCTTTTTCTTGTTTTCATCAGTTTCTTTACAAAAGTTTAAAAGCAGGTAATAAATTGAAAATAAGGTGATATTTTTGTAATTATTAGTGAAAAAATATCGGAAAATGAAAACAGAAAAACAAGGCAAGCACCCTTAATATTTCCAGGTTATATCTACAAAATAATTAGATGCCTCACTTTTTTTTCCCATTCTCTTGTTCTTTCTTTTTGCTTCTTGAGAGCCTCCTTTTGTTCTCTGTAGTTGAAACCTTGGCTATGCACCCAATAAAAATATGAAAATTTTTTTATTCATTTCCTTGAAGAAAAGTACTTTGTTTTTTTTTTTTTTTTTTGGTTTAATCACATTTTCATATTTTATGGAGTTTTTGTTTCAATGGAAGTGTTAATCTGAAACTGCTTTATCTAATCCTTGTCTTGGAGAATGTATGCTCATTCTTCTTTTTCTTGTTTCTCCCTGTATCTTTCTACCTGGAGTTGATATGTAAAAGATAATTTGTCATGAAGTTATTGACTAGTTGAATTTTGGAACAAGCGGGTCATATCGGATTATTATATCATCTGTTATCTTCTTCATCATTGCCTTCCCTTTGGCAATGTATTATCTTGTAGTGAAGCAATGGCAAGGGCTTGACTTGTGTATATTAGATATTTTCTAGCTGTTCTTTAGATTGTGCATGCAATTTTTTTTAAAAGGATACATGAATTTATATACAGGCAATTGAGGCACTATGGTTTTTTTCCTGTTGGACAGTCTTTTCAATATATCTGCAGAATTTTGATAGGATTTCGTTTTAGTAGTTGGTGAGGTGACTATCATCCCCCAAAATTGATTAAAGAAAGAGAAGAAAAGGAGAATATGCTCATTAATCAATAAATGAAATTGTGTCTGACTTACAGCTATGTTATTTCTGCTATCCACTGCATTCCTGTCTTCATCCAAATTTGGATGTGGTTACGCAACCATAAATTCCAGCCATCCACAGCTGCTTCTAGAAGTCTTCAATCATTTCCCTTTTCAATATGTTGTTATTCATATTATTTTATCTAGGTTTATAAGTTGGACTTGCAACTCCAGTTTTAATTGAATTTAATCGGTTTGGGGGCAGGCTTTTATTTTTCCTAAATGATGCTGGTTTGGTCTAGCATTGCAGCATACTTTTCTCTGTGAAGCACTGAACTGTTCCGCAATATTGTTTTTCAGTTTTACTATATGTTGCATGATGAGTAGCTCTGTCCCTTTAGCTTGGATTGGATGGAAATTGCAGAAATGAACAAGTATAGAAGTTAGACTGAGGGAATAGAAGTAAGTAGTAGTTTGTACTATCGTGAATAATTTCACTCAGGTCTGGTCAAACATGACCATGGAATATATGGATAAGAGGATAGTCCAGTGTTGAGACTAATTATTTTTCTTTTGAAAAGTTAGTATAAAAGTGCTATGACAATTATAAACACTAAAAGAATCTGTGTCACCTATTGCTCGTATTGTGCAAGCCCGATTTCCACTGCTTCTAAACTTTTTACCTTTTCCAGCAGGTATTGGTAAAATACCTAAATTCCTTGATTCCTCTCAAGATAAATGTGTCAAAACAACAACAACAAAAAGGCATAGTATAGGTGGAGCTAGCTACATGGATTAGTTAATGGCATTGGATTCCATTAAAAACCCAAATTTTATTAACATATTATCTATGCATGTAATTCAGGTTGTTTCTGAGCCCTATAAAAATAGTTGTCCACCACTTAAAGCATGCAATTTTCTATGAATTCCTAAGCTGTTAACTTGAATTTAAAAGAATATATCAGTTAGAACCATGTCGACCTGAATTCAAATGCAGAAACTATGACAAGTTTGCTTATCTTGATGTTTGTTATTAATAGTCAAAACAAAATATCCGTGTTAATGGTTTGTAGTTAGATTTTATGCAGGTGTGTTTATGAATGAATGTGCCAAAGTGTTACTAGGGGGAAAAAAATACTGATATGCCCTTTCTCCATCTGAATTTAAATATCCTTTGTTTTTGCATAAAGTTTATGTTGCTTTGTAGCATTACATGTAGTTGCTGTGGTTGGGGTGCTGTTTATTTTCTCTTGCTTACAGTCACTGTCACTTCAAGTCTAACCATGTAATGTGTTTTTCTTTTGACAGTTTATCAGCCCTTGCAAGGAAAAGGCCACAACACTATGATACTGTTCTTTCTGCATTGCTTGATTTTGATCCAAATTTTCAGACAGTGAAAGGATGTCATGTTGCTAGTGTTCAGTACTCCTTAAGAACTGCTTTTTTGGGGTTTCTAAGGTGCACTTATTCACCAATACTAGAGGTAAATGTGCTTGAATTTTACATTTCAGTTGGCCTCTGGCATCCTTCTTAATTCTTTTTTTTGGGTTATTTAATCATTTCAACTTACTTTATTATTATTTTCCTCTTAACAATAGCTACTGTTAAATTATTTTACAACTTTGGTTACCTTATCTGGATTGAATGTAAATTGTTACTTTGGATCAGTAAATACTATACAGTTGGCCAAATGGGATCATTATGTTATTTTGTTATGCAAAAACTACTAGGTTTTTCATATTTATACATCACACACCCACCCGGATTACATTTCAGTATTAAGCTTAAAGGTTGAGGTTACTTTTAAATAAGCTTCTCATAAATTTCTCAAACTTAAATACATTCTACTTTTCGGATGAAATCCTAGGAATATGTCATCTAGATTACAAGTCTTTCTATACTAAGTAATTATCTTACAATCTTAGTACACAATTAAGTATAGTGAAGAACAAAGCACATACTAGCAAGCGTGAGTAGCAACAGCATAAGAATATTTATATGGTTTTCTTATTAGCATCCTTTGCTTATAGGTTTAATAGAAAAGGACTGGTGTCTGTGTGACTAACCATGATCAGGTGTATTATCTCAAGTAGTTACTCTCTTAATATCTTGCAGTCAAGAGAAAGATTGATAAGGAGCCTGCGAGCTATGAATGCAGGGGATGCTGCCGATCAGGTCATTCGACAAGTTGACAAAATGATTAAAAATAGTGATCGTTCCACCCGTGATGCTCGAGTTAGCAAGGTAAGTAGTGACTTACTGTTTTTTACAGCAAAGGAAGCTGCTAACATTGAGCTTAAGTTACGAGTTTCTTTACCCTCCGACTTTATCACATCCAATTTGGTTTCTATCTTTCAGGATGATCAATCATCAACTCAGTCACACGTTTCAGGGGAATTATCTAGAAAGAGACCTGTTCCTCTAGATAATGAACAACTGGCCAATGGTCATGAGGCCATTTATAAGCGGATTCGTTCTGGTCCGGACCCTCACTTTACTTTACCAGCTCAAATGAATGATTCTGGCCAGGATCTTAACTCTGTTAACGGAGTATCGCCTAATGTTCCTGTGCTAGATAGTGAACTAACTGCTGTGGAGCAAATGATTGCTGTGATTGGTGCTTTGCTTGCTGAAGGAGAAAGAGGTGCTGAATCTCTTGAAATTCTTATTTCAAAGATTCATCCTGATTTGTTGGCTGATATTGTCATAACTAATATGAAGCACTTGCCTAAGACACCCCCACCGCTAGCAAGGCTTGGGAATTCACCAGCACCTCGGCAAGTTGGTTCCCAAGTCAGTCAATCGCAAGTTATAGCAGCATCTGCTCCAATAAATTCTGTCCAATCCTTGGCTGCTACTGACCAAGCACCATTCCCTTCAACTACAACCACTGCCACTGCCAGTTCATCACTATCTGACATCTTTAATATCAATAACTTGCCCGCTGATTCTAAACGTGATCCACGCAGGGTAAGATTTGCTTGGTATTCTTTGTGCAAATTGATATCTGCCTGTTAATATTTCTATTTTAGAACACAACTTGTTGTGTTACCTTAAAACCACCTGGTTCAAATTTTCAGGATCCCCGTCGCTTGGATCCACGGCGTATAGCTGTAACTCCTGGTGGGGCAGCTGGGTCAGTTACGGATGATACCGGGGGAACAAAATTAGAGTTTGATGATCCTGTGTCTTCAATTAAGCCGGTTTCACCTCCTGTTGCTACTGCTGATGAAAATAGTCAAACAGAGCCAACAATCAAAATGAAAAATGATGATATGATCTCTGAAGGTCCCTCAGCTTCAGGACCTGATCAGCTAACTCCCAAAACAGAGGTTCTGGAGAGGCCTGGAGATATTCACCGGACTGCAGAAGCAAATGCTTCTTTGGATCCCTCACCCTCTCCCACTGATATGAGAGATGAGAATCTGAGTACAGTGAAGCTGTTGGAGGATACTGAAGTGAATGAGACCGATTCATCATCTATTTTAGAGTTTGATCAGTTTTCTCCTGATGTCCAAGTTGCATCGACATCAGAAGATACCTGTCTAGAATTACCACAGCTTCCACCATATGTTGAACTACCCAAAGAGCAGGAAACTAAGGTGAAACACATGGCAATTAGGCATATAATCGAGTCATACAAGCATTTGAATGGGACAGATTGTCAGCAGTTTTGCTTGCCACTCCTTGCTCGACTAGTAGCTCAGGTAGAAAATTGACTTTTTCGTTACAATATTCATTGATTTTTACTCTCTTCAAGTGATGAACTTACTTCTTTTTTTTTCTTGCTTTTAATATTTTAGATATGTAGTATAATATCAATATACAACTGGTTTGTGAATAGCATTAACAAATAATTTATTGGTCCTCCCTTGCAGATTGATGACAATAATGAGTTTATTGTGATGTTGCAAAAACACATGCTTGAAGACCACTGGCGAAAGGTCCTGTTCACATTTTATAACCTGTTCTAATTTTTAAAATAAATTTAGTTCTGTTTTTCTCGTGTTGAAAGGATAGAATTTTGCTGAATCTTTTACAAGTGCAGTTGTTGATCATTTGACTGTCATTAAACATTTTGGTATCTTGAAAAGGGGTAATTTGGTATTGAAAGTAAGGTGTCATCTTTTAATATTCATGCACCACAATCAGACTTGCACAATATTTTTGCATTGAGGATCCAAAAATGGTCTAGATGTACACTCATTCACTGAATGAGGCTTAATTTGCATATTTTATGGTTCAGGCATTCATTATCTAATCGGATAATAATAATTGGTAATACTGCAAAACTATGTTAGTTTAATTTTGGTGCATCCTGTCATTTGTAGATGGGTGATAAGCTCAAACAATTATTAGCATATGTGGCATTGCAAGTTTAAGTTACTAAGCTAAAACAAACATCATTATAGTATTCGAAGCTCATATATAGTTTATTACTTACCATATGTATGAGGTTGCAAGAACATAAGAAACAAATACTGGTGTGGTCAAATGTTGTCAGCATAAAGATCTGAACACGCCTTTATCAATTTTCAAATCTGCTTGTGATAGGAGTGGTGAGGTATCATTGTAATAATTGTTCATTCCAAATAGTGAACAATCTCAAGAGGGGGATTGGTGGCATGTTGACGGAAAAAGTTCTGTTATATCACCATTCAATTTTTATAAGTATTGGTTGGAAACAAAAGTTTTGTTTGGATTCTTGTGTCAATTCTTAATGTTTATGGTTGGAGATCATGATTCTATTTACAGATATGACTCTGAAAATTTGTTTTTGTTGGTTGATTATTTCTTTTAAATAATTCTGATATGACTTGTTAGTTACAAATGGATTTGCAGGGGCATGAACTTGTGCTGCATGTTTTGTACCATCTGCACTGCCTCACAATATTGGATTCAGTTGGAAACTCTTCATCTTCTGCTCTTTTGTATGAAAAATTTCTCTTGGGAGTGGTAGGTTCATCATTGGTTGTTTGGGCTTATTTAATAACATTGATTTCTATATTTTAATATTAATTTATTTCTCAGAAAACTTAGATTTACCATTTCCTTCTAGGCTAAATCTCTGTTGGAATCCTTTCCGGCTTCAGACAAATCTTTTAGTAGACTTCTTGGTGAAGTCCCACTTTTGCCAGAATCTGCCTTGAATATTTTGAATGATCTCTGCTTTTCTGATGTTATTGATCATAATGGAAAAATTATCCGTGATATTGAACGTGTAACTCAAGGCCTAGGTGCTATATGGAGTTTAATTTTGGGGCGTCCACAAAATCGCCAAGCCTGCTTAGGAATAGCATTAAAGGTAACTTGTCATTCACGAGTCTCCAGTAGCTGAATATGTGTGTGATTTGGATTGTGTATTCTGTATTCTGTATTCATGGCTATTTATTTGTAGTCTTATATGTCTGGAGTATTGGAGGCTGGCACTTCGACACAAGGACTTCAACGAATATCATCTGCTGCCTGTGTGCATTAAATTGGTTTTCAATAATTATGGATCTAGTTTTAGCATCAAAAGAAAATTAGAGTTAATGCTTTGTATTGACGAGACTATGTTCATGTAACAATTTAAAACATTTCATGTTACTTCATCAGTCTTGCTGCACAATATATGTACACTATATCTGTCAAGCTTTAAAATTATTCGAGATATGAATTGTAAAACCATTAGTTAGGTTGTGGAGTGTACTAAATCTCTGCACCAGTGAAGATTTGGGTGAACTAATATTGTGGTTTGAATGTTGAGCAACTATGCCTTGTACTCTCTGTTCATCATTGCAAATTTGCTCTCTGTTTTGCCATGGAGACAGGCCATGCTTCACTGTTAGTCAAACCACATTAAGTTCCATGTCTATTCTCCATATTTTCTGTTTTGTCACCCAGCTGCAATATACTGCTGAAGGCACTTGTATTTGGCAGCACATTTCTGCCTGGTGTTCAACATGTGGTGTGTGTTTGGAAAAGCTGAAAGATTAAAATTATTTCAATAATTGCTTATATGAGAATCAATTTATGTTTAGATACTTTAGGTGAAAAATGGTTTTAAGATAATCTGTTTTGTTTGGTTTGTATGAAAAAAGTTGCTTTTATAGGGTAAACTTATTAAAAAAGGTATGAAATAATGTTTATATTGTATAATATTTGCTACTTAAGGTTAATTTGGTAAAAATATAACAATTTTGAAATAATCAGTTTCTGCTTATAATTATAAGCTCCAAAATATTGCTTATGATTATAAGCTATTTTTCAACTTAAAATTATCATCTTTTGATTATAATTTATTTCTAATTTTTTACCAAACAAGATTAATTTTTTAGAAACAGCTTTTTTTTTTCAAAAAAACTGTTAGAAGCATGTTCCCAAACATGCACTTGATATTAAGTATAACTTGAGTTGCTTTAGATGAATAGGTTAAACTAATTAGATCTTCGGGAGATATTTATTTTTGTATTTATTGATAAAAAAAGAAAATTTCCTTGAAGATAGGAAAAAGATTACAAAAGAGGATAAGGCCAGGCCAAAAAAGTAACTTCAGGAAATATTCTTTGGCAGCAGATAACATACGGTTTTCTATTCATGTCAATTCTTGATAGCACCATATTACATCTGGGTTTAGCTGTACAATCATCTGGCAATTTCTGAACCAAATCTGATTGTGACCAAAGGGAAAAAAAAATTTCTTCTGCTAAACTCATTTGATCCAACAGTCCAGAAATTACCATGTAGTTGTTGCACTAGTGCAACGGATGAACCATAGCATCTCAGACATTGTCCAATGAAACTTGAGGTTGCTACTTGCCCTTTAGCATGTCTATAGAATGTCAAGAAGACTGCACAAGTGACTAATGTTTAATTTGTTGTCTTCTTAAAATATTTATGTTTGTGTGTTTTGTATACTTGGTTTTCTTCTCCCAGTATTTTTTTTCCAATATTAATTTTCTTTTTAAAAAAATTGCATTCTAGTCTCTATGTATCTTAGCACCAACTCCACCGTTTTGTGAAAATGGCTAACCATCTTTTATTGCCTCTGTTTTAACCTAGGCTTTCCTTCTGTTTATTACGATGTCTTTACAATGCTAATGTATTGATAATTGATTTACTATGACAGTGTGCTGTTCACCCACAGGATGAGATTCGAGCAAAAGCTATTCGGCTGGTATAAACTATAAAAGCTTATGATTGTACAAAATCTGACAGATTGTTAATTAATAATGTAACTAAATGCTTTTATTTGTGTTGGACAGGTGACAAACAAGCTCTTTCAGCTCAGTTATATTGCAGAAGCTGTTGAGAAGTTTGCCACGACTATGCTTCTCTCTGCTGTAGACCATGAGGTTTCAGATACAGGTGTTTTGCAATCTGGACCTACTGAACAAAGAGTTGAGGCGGAGGTATTGAGCTTGTACTAATTTTCTATTATCCATCTACCTTCTATTGTCTTTAAACTAAGTTATATTCCTTGTAGTGTCTGCTGTTAATAATTCCATGATTTACCTGATTGATTTATTTGATTCTGATCCTGTAGCGACCCCATCTCAATCTTTTTCTATTTTTTATAGAAGAAATTTTTTTAGAAGATAGTGAAAGACTACAAAAGAGGATAAGATTTCCTAGCAAAGATACAAAAATAATAATTAATTCCTATAAGGACAAACCATGTAACAGAACATACCAATCCCTTGGTATATCAGCTAGAGGAATACCATTACATAGATCATGTTCAGAGCACCAAAGGGATGCCAAAAGAGTAATTCTATTGCAAATAAAATCAACAGTTGAAAAGGACAATTTCTATAGGATAGGACATGAGTTTTGTGAGACTGTGTAGGATAGTTTGTATTAATTTTAAATGAAACTGGCTGTACTATGTTCTTAAAACCATTTAGACATTATTCATGCTGCCTGTTTATTTATCATTTTTTTGGGTGTTCATGTGATTATAAAGCTGCCTCATGGTGGGATAAGACTTGGTTGCTGTTGTGCTGAATAAACTAATTATTTGTTGTGGCATACTTTTCTTTTCCAGGTTGTAAGTCAGGAAATAAGTGCTACTTCACAGGTTTCAGAGTCTGCTATTTCTGAACATGACTCTGCTAGAGCCACTAAACCAGTGGTTCAAAGTGTTCCATCTATAACATTCTCTGAAGCTCAACGCTTCATTTCTTTATTTTTTGCTCTATGTACAAAGGTTTGTTCTATGCATACTTCATGTAAAGCTTAGATATTGACATTGGCTACATTGTTGATTACTTTTCATCTGTTTTGGTAAAACTGACTCAATTTTTTATTCTCCTTTCAGAAACCTAGTCTTCTTCAGACTGTATTTGATGTCTATGGGCGAGCCCCAAGAACTGTGAAGCAGGTCTTATTTTGCTGAATATGTTAATTTACTAGTATCATTGTTTTAGGACAGATTAGCTCATCTGTTTCCTTGGTCTATATGTAATTTCTCACAATTGGAGCTAACAGTCTTTTATCCTAAAATACATGATTGCCCTGGTCTTTGGAACACAATAATAGGCTTTGACAAAAAGTTTGTGGTATGAGACTGAGTATGCCTAAATCGTCCTGTCTCAGATTCAATTTTATATATATATGTATGTTTGCACATTATGTGATTATATGGGAGAGATGAAACTATATGCTTCACAATGAAAAATTGAATTTGTAACAAAATTTCATCATTATGAATCATGGCCTTCTCCTGCAAATGAAATTTTACCTCTTGCATTGTGATTTTGCTTTTCATCTATTATTGTCACTAGTGGTTCTTTGTTTAATGTTTCTTTTTCTTCACATGCTGTTGCAGGCTTTTCATCGCCACATTCCTATTCTTCTGAGGGCATTAGGGCAATCCTATTCCGAGTTGCTCCATATTATATCTGATCCACCACAAGGAAGTGAAAATCTTCTGACACTGGTAGCTTACTGTTCACATTGTTGACAATAGCTTACTTTGTTCCATCATTGAAGGTTACCATCATATGAATGATGATATTAATGAATTAATGTTGACTTTGTGTTCTTGAAGGTACTGCAAATGTTGACTCAAGACACAACACCTTCTTCTGAATTGATATCTACTGTTAAACGTTTATATGAAACTAAACTCAAGGTATGTCTAACAGCTAAAAGCATTGTAGAATTGTCCACCAATGCTTATATTTTTGGCTTGTTTCCTTATCTAAACTGGTTCTCCATTGCAGGATGTGTCAATTCTTGTTCCACTGCTGTCATCGCTTTCCAAAAAAGAGGTCAAATTGATAAACTTGTTCTGCTTGTCTATGCATATACTTGCTAAATTTTCCCTTTTTTTGAGGGGGAAAAAATGTGTAGTTGTATGCCAAGCCATTTCTAGGGAGTTTTTCTGGCCAAGCCATTCTATGAGAGTACAAGTAGAATGCAGTTCATTTTTCATTAACGTTAAGGGTGCTTTACTTCCTGTCTTTAATTACTTCAGTATCAGCAATCTTCCACTTTCTTCTAAGGCCCAAAAATGTTAGATCAGTAAATTCATATAAGATCGCTTGCAATCAGTCCATCCACACCCATCATAAAGTATTATGTGGCTAGAAAAATTAATTATGACTATGGTGGCATGTTTCAGGGTCCCCTATCCTGTATTCGTGAACAAAATTAAGCAAGTTTGGTTTGCAAACTGTCATCTTTATAACCAGAGGAAACTTAGAGCCTGTTTGGTTGTTCCTTTTGAGAGAAAAAATGTACTTTGAAGTTTGTTTTAGTTATTTGGTTGTGTTTCTCTATAAAAAAAAAAAAAAAGCAGAATCAGCGTAGACATGCATTAAGTGTGGAGTCATTTCATTTTTCAAAGATATCCTTGACATTTTTTCAAAATGATGATGTATACCCTTGCTTCCCTCCCAAATGAATTTGCGACACTTTATTAAGAGAATTATTTGTTAATTTGAAAAAAAAAATTTATTGATGATATATTTAATTTTTTAAATAAAAAATATAAAATAATTATGATTTTTTTAATATATTTACCATGTACAAAAAATACATTTTTTGTTCATACATATTTATTGAAAAGAAATTTTTTTTGTCTTTCAATTGTAATTTTATAAGAAAAAAGTACCTTTATATCTGTCACATTCAAAAAAATCGACAACTTCTAATTATCATAAAAAGTATTTTTATAATTATGTTCAAACATAAATTAACCTTTTGCTTCTACTTCTGTCTTTAATTTTAATTCTACTTTTTAAGAAAGTACTTTTTTTTCAGAAGCTTAACCAAATGGGCCCTTAGTTAATATTAAGCATGTTTGTTCACCATTTTCTCCTTTATCAGTACATCTGTAACCTTAATGCAATGTTAATAGTGGTATATCTGTTGGCGCATTCTATGCTGTATGAGTGATAGATATTTTTTAATAGGTTTGAGCTTAAATTATTCTATGGTAGCAGGTGTTACCGATATTCCCTCGGCTTGTTGACCTTCCATTGGAAAAGTTTCAAAGGGCACTCGCTCACATACTACAGGTATATATGAATTCTCAAGCTGAATTTCATATTTTATGTCTTTTATGCTTATTTTTCTGGGTTACCTTGAATATGGGGTGTTGAACGCATACTAGTTCACACTCCCCTTGTACACAGGAACTGTTATTTAGTTTAGCTTCAATATTTCAATAAAAAGTATGATTTTTAATGCGAATTTATTCGAACTGTAAGTTCATATATTCTTTTGTCTCTCCTCTTCTAGATAAGCTAAGCATTTAAATGTGTTCATGGCAGGGTTCAGCTCATACTGGTCCGGCTTTAACACCTGTAGAAGTGTTGGTTGCAATCCATGGAATTGTTCCTGAGAAAGATGGCCTTGCACTTAAGAAGGCATGCATTCTATCGTTTTATATAACTAAACTCATAATGAATCCCCTTTCTCTCTTCCCCTACATCTGGGGGCAAAAGTAAATATCTGTGTGTTAAAGATGTTATATTATGCTTTTGTTGGATTGCTTATTAGACTTTTGAGTGTCCCCCAAAAAAAAAAAAAAAAGAAAAGAAAAAATCCATGTTAGGATTATACTCAGGATGCAAGCATGACACCCTTGCTATTAAAAGAATCATGTCGATGGTTGCTTAACTTGATTGATAGTTGTGGGATTTGATCAGGTAGATTGTATTTGGGTAGGTTTACAACAGTGTGGTTCTAGTTGACATATTTCTTTAAGGCTATAAGTTTTAGATCACGTATTGGTGGAGCATCTTTTTGGTGTTATTTATGCTGATATTGTAAAAGCTGGGCAGCTGGGGACATTTTATTTGCTTCGCTTATTTCAAAATCCAATGAGTGCAATTTTTGTTTCTTAGTGCAGTCCCCCCCCCCCCCCAAAAAAAAAACCAACAAAAAAAAACAAAAATCCAGTATTCTTGTTTTGTGTGTTGAAAGCTCTAGCCAAATTGTGATAGTCCGCCATCCAGAGTGCAACTGTGGTTCAATTATCAACATTACAGCCACTTCTATCCTAATATTTTTGCATTAATTCCATTACCATTTACCTAACCAGAGTCCGATGACTGTATGATCTGATTTGCTAATGTTGCATGTCATATTGTATCAGCTGTTCAAAAACCTTAAAAAGCTAGTCATGACTTCTGAATTATTGTTTTGCACTATCAGATAACAGATGCTTGCTCAGCTTGTTTTGAGCAGCGCACAGTGTTCACACAACAGGTTCTGGCAAAGGCATTGAACCAGATGGTAAGGAGATTCCATATATTTGACAAATATGTGTATGTACCTCTATCTTTTGTGCCTTATTGTGGAAACTTTCAGGTTGATCAAACTCCCTTGCCTCTACTTTTCATGAGAACAGTTATTCAGGCAATTGATGCTTTCCCTGCTCTGGTAAATTTCGTTTTCTATTTTCAGCATTCATGCATTGCTACTTTTGTTAATTCCTTTCTTGAAGTGTTAAGATACTGTGTGAAGTTTAATTCTCTTTAGATATTATGTGGTATTATATTGAATGGATTATGAATATGATTACATTAGTTTGTGATGCGTGGCTGATCAACCCATATTTTCAATCTCTTCCTTCTGATTTTTTTTGTTAAATTCGTTCAACCAATATGACTTTTCGTAAGCCTTTATTTTCAGGCTTATCTATGTGTGAAAATTTTTGCGGATGATACAAAAATCCAAAATAGAAAGTAGAGCAGTAATAACATACATAAGGTATCTGAGAGGTGCTTTTAGTGACATGTCATAAGTGATGCTTCCAATTTCTCATCTGTATTTTCAATGAATAAGCTGCCTTGAATGGCAGGTGCATACTAATCTGTCTTTATGTCCACCCATGTATAACAATGCTTTCATTGTGCCACTTCTACTTACACCTTTGTTAATACTACATCTCTGGATCTCAGCTCCTAAAGCTTCTTTTCTGGCATTCATTGATAAAGGCGTTAGAATCTGCAGGTTGTTACTAGTCATCATGATGAATATATATTGATGCAACACCAAAATGTCCAGCATTCTCCCTAGGGTGGTAAAGAAAAAAGGGGGTGGGGTGGAAAAGGAAAATTCTTTGCTGGGTTTATTCCCTACCTCCTTGCATGATTGCCTTCTGTATATTCTTCATTCACAATGCCTAAAAATGTCAGACAAATAAGTTCAATATGGGACTCTCAACATATCAACTTGTGAAAGTTGAAGACAAGAAATACTGTTTTGACTAAGGAGTAGCTTATATCTTTATCTAGGTATGCCAATAGAAGCTAGAAAAATGGGTTTTTCATTGTCACCCCTCCCACAACACCTGCAAGGTTCGGTTGTAAAGACAGAAGTATTTCATTTATGGGCACAAAAAAGATAGGGGTTGAGAGGTCATGTGAGATAGTGAGTATAAAATAGTTTCCATTAAGTACAACCCAAAATTTATATCTGAACTGATCCTGGATGCATTTGGTTTAATCTTGGTCCTTTGGATCAATACAATGTGAGTAACGTTATCATGTGTTCAAACAAGTTTTCCACCTCTAATTTGACAGTAACATGGAACAACTTCTTGATGTTTGAAATATTTGTATTCGCCATTTTAATTTGTCCAATATGCATATTTATTTCAGGTTGATTTTGTTATGGAGATACTCTCAAAACTTGTGACTAAACAGGTATGCTTACTCAATCCAGTATTCAGCTTATTTTGATAAAACTTGAGATAGCTGATGTTTTACTTCATACAAGTGCAGGTGTGGCGCATGCCAAAACTTTGGGTTGGTTTTTTAAAATGTGTATATCAGACTCAGCCACGTTCTTTCCATGTATTATTGCAGGTACTGCATTTAGGTAACATTTTGTTATTCTTTTATCCTTGAGATAAACCCTTTTGGCATTCTCCTTGCAGTTGCCACCTCCACAACTGGAAAGCGCTCTTAACAGGCATGCTAACCTCAGAGGTCCCCTTGCTTCTTATGCTAACCAAGCATCTGTAAAATCTTCACTTCCTAGGTAAAGCTTTTCTACATAATCTTATTTTCATTGTCCATCAACTTCTACATTTAACTTTTGCAGTTAACTTATAGTTTCATATGATCTATTAATCCCTCAACTGTTGGGAGCTGTATATGTTTATATTCCTGCTTAAGGAAAACTATAATCTGAAACTTAAGCTTGCGATTCAATCCTTGGAAACAAATTAGTTTATCAAACAAATATAAAAAGAAAATGAATGGCCTTCATATGGAACTTTTGGGCCAAAATTGTCTACTGATCCCATAACATTGTTGGGTTTTATTTTTGAAGTAGTACATATGGATATTGAGGTATTAAAGGTCATAAGAGGATAAGAAAATTACATGATTATTTTCTAGTCTACTAGGTCCGTTGGCACTAGTGTATATCAAAATTAATCTTACACCAACGCACAAGTTTCTTGACGATGATTGTTTGATAAAGTCTAGCGGGATAAAATTGATTTACAAAATACTATATTTTCTAATTTTAGACTCTCCTTTGCATTTCATGTTAGAGAGGCTACGTCCAAATTTCTATGTAATTAATATTACATATACCAATTTACAGATCAACTTTAGCAGTTCTCGGTCTTGCAAGTGAAACTCATGTTCAGCAACATTTGTCAACATCATTACACCCGTCTGACACAAGTTCTTCAGTTCAAGGAGCAACTCTGACACGATAGTTAAGTGACCGACAGGAATTTAGTGACTCGCCCCATTGAAAATATTGTTGGGGTATTGGCCAATTTTCCCTGGCTTGCAGCCATTCGAAGAGAAGTACTCAAAACGGATTATATGGTGACTGAGCATTTGAACCAGAATGCTGCTGCTTTTTCAGTGTGTATGACCCTGTCAAGTCACATAGACGTGTCCATCAATTATATCAAACTTCCTCGTTCCCTTGCTCCAGTAAATCCTCCCAGTCTGCTTCCGGGAATGTATCATAGTTGTATTTTTTCTTTTCAATTTTTTTTCCATTGTATGTAATATTATTCATCCAATTTTGTCTTGTTCATGCCTTTTCTAGGGCAAGAAATATTGAACCATACAGATGTGGTTGAGCCGTCCTCATTTTCCAGGGGATAATATAATGCTGTCAACACCCAAAAGAAAAATGGCAATTAAGTCTCTAGAAGCCCCTTCTAAGGTGTCAACTATGATGGTCATATCTTTACTTTTTCCTCCCTATGGAATGAATACCCTTAGCAGAGGAAATTAGACCAATTTCCTCTAGGATTTTATCCCATGTATAGTATTAATCACTTTCTGAAATTTCAAGCACAATATGAAGTTAACAGGAACCAAGGGCTTAATAATGAAAGTTTGCACATTTACATTGTTTGATACCTTCGTATGTAATAAGATAGCAAAATCATGATTAAATGCATAATATTTTGGGATGAATTGAGAGCGATAACATGGGGGACGCTCCGTAGTATAATATGTATTCTTTACTATGGTACGGACTATTAACTGCAAAAGGAGTTGAAAGGGGTTGATCCCGCTACGTTAACCTAACCATTAACCAATTCGTTATTGGTTAATGAATTTAATCCGTTAAATATAAGATATCGGAAGTATTTATAACTTATTTTTGAGAATATTTTAACTTGAATATTGTTATGGGACATGCTGAAATAATTTAATAGGCTACTTCATTCACGAGTTTAACTCACTCAACTTTTTTCTTTTATTTAGAATATAGAACTTCAATAAATCAGTCTGTAATTTTCCTCGAAAAATTCAAGCAAGTTGTCTTTTTAACCACCTTAAAATGAAGTCTATTGATCACAGCTTTCTAAGTTAATCAACCTACTTAATTTCTTTTCAAACTTGCACACGATGGGTCAGGAATTTAATAACTTTCGACGGAATAATTCCTCATGCCTGCATTATAGAGTTGCCAACGATGGCTTTTGAATCACCGGATTCAATCTGAATTTAATAATTAAAAAGAAGTTAAATGGTGCAATCAAATTGGTCTAATAGTTGAGTAGAGGTTGGGCACTGCACAATTTTATTATTACAACTAAGCATATTTGCTCATGTCGGCATCAAGTTCGATCCCAGGTAAACTTCATCAAATTAAAATACTACATAAGGTATATCTTATGCAGTTCATTGACCCAAGAAAAAAGGAAAAAAAAAGTCACCTACAGTTGTCACATTTGATGATCATTAACTCGTGAGATGACTGGCATCAACGAGGTAAATGAGAAGGTACCAAATTCCTTACCTGGGGCAAGTTAAAAATAGTAATACGAATGGCTGAACGCCCAAGTTATACAAAATATCACAGCAGTAAACAGCAGCTACCGACTTGCCATACTAGCCAAATTTTTCCTTTGACATTTGTCCATTTAACAAGTAAATAAACAATTGTCTGCTACAGAGTCCTCAAATGCAATGAATATTCAGATTTAGTTGCCTTCAACGGCTTTGCATATTATGGTGCACATCAATTTACTGGAAATTCATCCAAATTAAGCAAGAATTGCAAGAATACCATCAATTGAAAGAATTAAAAGGAATGGGAAGAGTGAAGTACAGTTGAGAAGTTACCCTCTGCAGATTTTGATGCAAGGCCTAAATCAGAAACAGTATTGGTCGACATCAAATTAGCCCCCAGAAACATCTACCTAATACATAGCTGTGTA
The DNA here is from genome assembly GCA_031439585.1 of Pterocarpus macrocarpus. Classification (NCBI taxonomy): domain Eukaryota; kingdom Viridiplantae; phylum Streptophyta; class Magnoliopsida; order Fabales; family Fabaceae; genus Pterocarpus; species Pterocarpus macrocarpus. Next base: position 13,428,264 of record CM062519.1, read on the forward strand.
TAACGTTGAACATAGAGTAATTTGATTAAAATCCCCCCCCCCTCTCTCTCTCTCTCTCTCTCTTCCTTTCTTGTTCTCTTCTTCCTCTCCTCCTTTTTCCTCTTCTCAGACGATCTTGGTCTCTTTCAAAGAAATACGGCAACATACTTTACAACAAAAACTTCGCCTCTGCAAATAATTTTGTGCAAGGGAACTCGAGAAACAAAATCAGTAACCTGTTCCTGTCTTGGCGGGCGATATAATGCATTAGTGCCAATGATGGCTAACTGATGCACCCATCTATTCAGTGACGAACCAATACCAAATATGGGCAAACTGTCATGAACAAAAGCTAGTTAATTTGGTTTCCACGAGGTTAAAGTTATAAATCCACAGAAAATTTTTTAAGCTATATGAATTTCAAGTTGTTACATGGCCCAAAACAATCATGACATCCTAAGAAGAGACAATCTTTCTCAAGTTATTAACATTATATTTTCTATAGTATCACTTCATAAGATGAGAATTTAGAAGTGATCAAGTGAAGGCATTCCGCATTTGCTTAAGAATTTACAAATAAGATTCTCTATACCACATTACAGAGACAATCAGATCATACCTATCACACACTCACAATAGAATTGGTGGAGGATTACTTGACAGGGATGACAGCATCTAGGTTTTTCTGAAGTAGCCAACCCTTCGGATAAACTATTTTATGAGCATCCAAATGGAGATGCCAATTCAATACTCTGGAACACCCCGGGGGAGAACCTTCCATTTGACTCTCATCTTCCACCAATTGTTCTATAAAGGTAGTCTCCTGTCAAAACAAAGGCAACCTCAGTTACTGGTTATAATAATTGCAGGTGATATTTATTAGTTAGCAGCACAATAATACAAAACAGTAAGGACATCTGAACATATTAATGGGGTGGTGCAGATAAGAGTAATGGTAGGAAGCATACTTGAAAACCCTCTTTCACTGTGTCTAGTTGTCGAATAGGATTTGAAGTAGGGCGTCGCCATCGCTTTGGATCCCACAGGATTGTGCTGTTAAAAGCAAATCCAGACATATCAACATGAAACCTACGAAGTCTTTTACTTTTCTCATTTGTATGCCATCCAATCACTTGGCTTGCATTGCATATAGGACCCTCCAAAATAGCCTTGTTCTTGTTTGGTGCTAGCATAGCAACAGGCCAAGTGCCAAAGCGGCTATAAAACCAGTTAAAACATTAGAAACATGTGAGGACAAAATCCATAGAGGAAGAATTGAACAGAATGGCTGATAAACAGGGCAGCTGACCAGAAAACATCACGATTCTATGTTTCACAGGTAGAAGTTTATATGTATCCAAAAAACTGAACATCATAAAAGTTCAAACGCTTAAGTTCATTTAATCATGAAACAGGTGTTAACCAAGACAAATTTCATCGGATCTATTTCTTGATGAAAGGCTGTTAGCAACTAACTAGTCATATCTTTTTGGGTTTTTAACCAAGATATCCCCACAGGCATCACAGTGAGATTAACCCCTTGAACACTATGACTACTAGGAAAATCTCCCATCAATTGCCTTCTCTAGAGTTTGAACTTTGGTTCTCCCACCAGTAGTGCAACTCGCTTATCGCTGCACCCCTGGCCCAACCTATCTCTTTAGTATAGTTACTTTAGTTTGTAAAGATGGAGCGAAGACATAACAATCATTGGGAAAAATGTAATTTTCAACTACAGTTTAAAAGCACCAAATAGTGCCAACAAAAGTTCTTGAGTTTAATTCCTATTAGTAATCCTTATCCTTCATTAATAGTAGGCTTATGAGATATCCTAAAATGTGATTCTTCAAAACCAAAAGGAGCACAAACAAAATTAAAAAGAAAAGAATCATCTCAGTCATAGCACAGCTGCAAAAGTAGATGACAGTATTCTTGAATACATGCTTCAAAATGCTAGTTGATGTTACCAAATATATAACATTCTTATCAAGAAACCACAAAACAAATGGTGATTTAACATTGTTTTCAACTTGATCGAAAAATGGCGAAAAAGAACATTCAGGTGCAAGAATACGACAAAGCAACTTAAAAAGTATATTAAAAACTAGAAAAATGCTAATCATCACAAATGGGCAATGGCTTTTAAGGAATTGTCACACAAACCACCACACTAACTTTTTTTTTTTCTCTCTTACTACTTGTTTCCCTCTCCCAGCCCGATTGGTTAAAAGGCTTCAGTAGCCTCATTCGTGGGAAAAAACATTGGTACTATACAGTAATCCTCTAAAAACTATGGCAAGTATATGAAGGGCAAAATATACAATAAAACTATGTTATTTTAAAAGGCAAAAGGAAGTAAGGATCAACAAGCTAATGGAACAAAGGGCAGGTCAAACTACTTTACCACTGAGAGACCAAAGTTTATAACCTCATCAAGCAAGAAAAAAAAGGTACTGAAACAATGGTGACCTAACATTAACAAAAGTCAACCAACAAAAGGCACAAAGTTCGTCACATAATTGCAGCAAGCACAACTCCAAAACTAAACACGGATCAGATGCAAACCCATCAAACGAAAAACTCACAAATTAGGAATTGAATTAACAACAACAACCAAAAAAAAAAAAAAAAATGTAGGAGAAATTAGATTTTCACCTGATATCTCTCAAGGTCTCGAACAACTCAAGCGAATATACATTATCATCGTCGGCGAAGTAGACAATCCCATCAAGCCTATGGCGCTCAATGTGATCCAACGCAGTGTTCCTCTGATAAACCCCCCTGTCCTTCAAATCCGTTGAGTTCTTAGCGCACACCAAATGCCTATACATCACGCCCGTCTTCCTCAGCACCTCCGCGGTCTCCATCGACGCCGCGTTCATCTCCACCACAACCCACAGCACCGGCGGAGGCACCAGCCGCAGCACCTGCCCCAGCCGGTTCAAGAAATACGCCTGAGAGGCGCGGTTGTAGGTCGGAGTAACCACAATCAGCTGCTTCCGCGGCACAAAATCGAACCGCTCCGCCACCGAGCGATCATTCTCTGCGCTCAGGCTCACCGGATCGATCACGAAACCGCTCTCGCCGCCACCTTCAACAACTTCTCCGCCGCCGCCGACGCGATTCTTGAGAACGCGATTCTCGGGAAGCAATTGAGCGTTGGCGTGAGGTGGCTTGATCTCAAACGACATGTCGCTAGGGCGAACATCGTCGACGACGACGTGGCCGAAGGGGAACATTCCGAGCAAGAATCCGACGAAGAAGCACAGCAAGCACCGGTACAGCGCCCTCCGCCACTGTCCTTTCCGGCCGTACCGCCGGACGAAGACTCCGGCCAAGAACCTCCGGAGGGCCGCCGCGTGCGCGGCCAACGCTGGCAGCGGCGAGGTATACTTGGCGTTGGAGGAAGAGAACTTGTGAGAAGGAGAAGAAACGGAAAACACGGCGGCGCCCCCACCGACGCCGTTAGGGTACTGCCGATCGTGATACGCCGGCGAAAGAGTTCGCCGGAACGACGCCATTAATTTACCGCACGCAAAAAAAAAAAAAAGAGCAAAACCAAAAAGCTAATAGCAGCAAGTTCAGAAATCACTACATGAGCTGAATCTAATGAGATTATATAGCATAAGTCAAAAACTAATAGCAGCAAGTTCAGAAATCACTACATGAGCCGAATCTAATGAGATTATATAGCATAAGCATCGCAATGAGTTCAATCGGAGAACGATCGGAAGCCCTAGAAAACGAGAGATTGAAAAACCTGAGAACCGAAATTGAGAGAGAGAGAGAGAGAGAGAGAGAGAGAGAGAGAGACGATTCAGAGATGGTTGTAGGGAGAGAAAATTAAGAGAGAGAGAGAGAGAGAGAGAGAGAGAGATCTTATGAGGTGGCCGCTGAGTTCTGAAAATGACGGAGTTGCTTCCTTCCAAGTTGGCTTGGTGCTGCATTCATTCATTTTAGAGAGCAAAACACCGCTAGTATTTTCGGGTCGGGTTTTTCGGGTTCGGGTTAGGTGGAAGGTCCGTCTCGCCTCCCAAGGCAAAACACGTGGGCAGCTGAGAAAAAAACTAAAAAAAAAAAAAAAAGAGGGCACTTTAATAAGGGCGAATAAGGAACAGGGAAGTAAAAAAGGAAGGGAGAAGTAATAAATAAATGCAGCAACGTCACCAATATGGCGTTTGCCAATAAGGACACAGAGGATAGAGTAGCTGTACCATGATGGTTTGAAAAATATGTTGGAGCATGTAAAAACTGGACTTGTATGTTCCCTCCTGAGTTATTTGCAACACCTCTTTTCTCCAATTACATGTTTTCTCCAATTACATGAAGATTTCTTTTCCATGGAAAATGGAGGTTCCTGTGTTTTTTATTATATTTATTTGTTTATTACAAATTGTATTAATGCGTAATTTTATAAGGTAGGGTTGCTTATGCCTCTTTTTTCAATAATTCTTCTATTTCTGTTGATGGGATGATTTTCAAGCTAAAGTCCCCCCTGTTGATGATGATTATAAAACAAAATCAACTAACCGAACCAACTGCACAATTTGACAATCACATGTAAATAGTACACGTAATCTTTCTACTAAAATAACAAAATAGTTGACAAAATTAAAATTCTCAAGTTGTTAGTAAGATTAGAGTCGATTTGGTTAAGATTTTAAGGGAAGTATTTTTTAAGAAGTAGCAATAAAAGTAAAAGTAAAAATAAAAAATTATTTTATATTTAAATATAATTATATAAATACTTTTTATCAAAATTAGAATTTATTAAATTATTTGGATATAATAAATATATAAATACTTTATTTAATAAAATTACAATTAAAGATATGAGGAGAGAGAGTATGAGAGTAGAAAAAGAATGGTAGTTTTTAAAAATTTTAAGAATAAAATCGTAATTGAATAGGAAGAAAGTAGTTGCTAATTTTAAAATTTTAAGGAGTAACATTCTCTTTCTTCTATTAGTTTTGCTTCTTGGAGAAGTAGTTTCTTATTTATTTCTTAAAAAAAAAATTGATCATTTTCTACTTCTATTTTTTCTTAGAAGTACAAACAAATAATATTAAAATTCTATAAATTCTTTTTTTTTAAATTTAAAAAAAAAAGTATTTTTTTTACGAGAAACACAAACAAACGCACCCCAGATCTGGACTAGAACCTTAAAAAGAGATAAGCCCCATATGGGGGAAGAGAATTATCAAAGTATCACTTAACTACGATTGTGTCTAAAGTTAATTTTATAATAATTTTTACGAGAAAATTCTCTAATCAAATAAAAATAACTAAAAACCACATGTTAAGTTAGGATGGATAAGGGTTAAGTTATTATAAGGGTTTGGTTTGCCTTCCACTAACTTAACCCAAACCAATTCACGATGAATTATTTTGGTTTAATTTGGACTAACTGAGTTTCAATCTGATTTAAGTTTCAAAACTTATATCAATCAAGTTACCTTAATTTTACATTTTTCAAATATTAATAGATATTCTACTATACAATATGTGTTAGTTATGTTAATTGCTCCAATTTATTCTTTGCTTTTTTTGGTCTAATTTTGCCTTTTTTTATGCTCTGTCTAATTTTCCTTGTGGTTTTTATATGTTTACAAATATTATTTTAAGTATATTAAATTTAAATTTGATATATCTTTTTTAATATATAAGTGTCATTAGACTTGATTTTAAATAAATTTCTCTTTTCCATAAAAAAATTATTTTAATTACTTATCATAAATGTAATCTCAAACTGAATCAAATACTTTTTTATTGTACATGACAGATTACAAAATGATTTATCATACAATTTATTAAATTCATTATGAACAATGCAAATCGACTAGTATGCCAATGCCTATCAATTCACTAATAAAAATAATGCCCTTGGGAAATTTTAACAACTTCATATAAAATGTTGCCATTTTGGCAGTGTTCATGACTAAAGAACTTAGGTTAGGCAAGTTCTATGCTAAATATGAGCGATTTTTATGAAGATATGTAAAGCCACTCTAATGCTTAAGTTAAAATAAAAAATTCAATAAATCAATTTTAAATAGAGTGGAATTTATTACTTGACTTTGAGAAGACCTATTATTTACAATATGAAGTATCCACATTTTTTTTTCAATAGATAAAAAATGCCCCCACCTTTCTCTTTAGATCAAATTTTGTACTAATGAATGTAAACTACATGATAAACTTGGACAAATTTAAATTAGCTCAATCAAGGTTAAATAAGCTCATCTAAATCTAAATACATATTTTTTGTTATGGAAGTTCTTAAGGTGGAGCTATATTACTCGAATAAGCTTGGACATGGTTTAAGCCATGCTCAAATAAGCTCACTTTCACTTGATTAAACTCAACCAAACTTAATTATATCACTATAGTTGTCGCACTCTCTTTAGATTGAATTATTAATTTTTAAATAAGTTCGGATATGGTCTAATCTCGATAAATTTTTCAATAATGCTTAAAAAATACCAATCATGACACCTGACTTAAATCATACGTTAATCCATAATTAGCTTAGGTTCATTCATGTTGATATAATTTTATTTTTTCAAAAAATTCTTTTTTGGTTTCCCGGAGTATCCTCTTACCCAACAAATAAGAAACTAATATCTTAGAGTACGATGAGGTGTATGCACATACGTATAAATTCTAATATTGAACCCTATTAATGTTGATCTCACCCAAGGTTAAATATTAAAGTTTAAAATTATTTATTAATCACGTCATTGCTCATTTACCAAATTTCATATCACATGTGCAAAAGTCACTAAAAATGGGTTAATGGTGACAAATTTGAATAATTTGTATAAAATTATAGGTTGAAATCTCATTATCATTAATATTAAAAAAAAATCACGTGTGTTAATTTTGCTTACACTACATGGATTTAAATCATTGCAAATATATATAATAATTATAATTTGTTAAAAAAGTATTAAAGTTTAAATGAGAAAGTAAGACATTTTGTTAAAGTCTAATTATTGAGATTTCGATGAATCAAATTCAAGGGAATTACCACTTATACAGTAAGCATCTTTACGTATGCTCACACAAAAATTAAGGTAGTCATTGATGATATATAGAGTGGGAAAAAAAAAAAAAAAAGAACTATGATAGATGGACATCTGCAAAATGTGTGAGGTTGAAAGTCTGTGTAAGTATTAGTGTTTCGAATTTAAGGTTTGATATATTATAAGAAAATTTGGCGTCTCGTAATTTTAAGGTTACAGGCAAAAAAAAAAGGACAAGTTTTTAGTTTGCTTATTATATGGCTCCAATCTAAATAAATAAAACTGAAAAAAAAAAAAACAAAAAATGGTCATCCTGATACTATCTGGTAATAAAAGGACCAAAAATAATGCACGGTTTTACGTCATTATTATTGGTGTAATTAATTCAGGTTGCTCAAATGTGTCGTAACTGATTTACGTGTTTAGTTCTATTTTTATAGAATTAATTTTAGATAAAATTAATTTTATTGAAATTAATTTTAAAGTAAAATAATTTATGTTTGATAATTTCTCTAAAAGTGATTCTGACAGAAAATAAAAAATTTTATTTCTTCTAAAATAAATTTTATAGACCAAAATTAATTCTAAAAATAGATAATCAAATATTGTTAAAAATTCCCAAAATCAATTTTAGGAGTTTAAAATCAATTTTAAGGAACCCAAACAAGCTTCCAAACACATGTTTCCCACATTGTCGGATTTGATACCGTCGACATGTGTATATAATACAAACTTATGGTCCTGGCTTCCATATGCTATTTCCACACCTAATGGAGTATTATTAAACTATTAACTAGATTAAAGTAGCCAAAAGGCATGGCATAGCTATTATTTACATAATTTTTTATAGTATTATTTATATAGAACTTTTCAGACTGATTCCCATAAAAAACTTTTCAAACTAATATTTCATAATGATTTTTAAATATTTAAAAGAGTAAATTTTTAAATAAAATAGTAAACATTTAATTTAGACAAATTCTACTAATAATATCAAGTATTTAAACCTTGAAGATATTTTAGAGAGAAATTTATCTAACCATTGTCCCCAGTTTAAAATTGTATGAAAAGAAATGGCTTTGCAAATACATACTTTTAAAAAAATTAGATAAAAAATTAAGTTCTTAAATTTTAATATATCAAACATTTTTAAAAGTTTAACTTTTCATATAATAATTTTATTTTTTCTTAGTAAGAAAATGAAGGAAACTGTCGGGAACTGCAATATTATTTATGGGAAACATATTGAAACATTGATTTGTATAATTTGAAAGCCTTCCTTGTGCTGAGGTGATTAGGACAAAGTTGACCATCTCATGCAGCATTCCCATTTCGTCTTTATGGACTATGGTGGGGGTGATGATTCCATGCTCGTAAAGAATATCACCTATATTTATGCTTATTTGATCTAAAAAATGACAATTTAATTATAATTAATAATAAAATAAATTATTAATTTATATATCTTATTTGTATATTTTAGTATAACAATATTTAAATAATAAACATAACTTAGTAATGAATTTTATTATTAATTATGACTAAAATATTAAATTTTAATAAAATGAATATAATTTTACTTAATGTTTTAATAGGGATAATTATTTTTATATAAGATTTTTGTAAAAAAATTTGATAAATATAATATTTTTGATAAAATTAAAAAAAATGATATTTTATTTTTTATAATTTTTTCTTTTTCCTCTCTCTTTATTTTTCTCTCTTCCTTTTTTTTTTTTTATTCTCTCCTCTCTCTTTCTTCCCCTCTCTCTCCTCTCTCCTCTATCTTCTTCTTCACTTTTGTCCGACGCTCTCTCTTTCTCTCTCTCAAAAAAACACACACACATGCACGCATACAAAACAAATAGCACAAAAAAAAAAATCCGGTTGAAACTATGCTCGATTTCAAATTTTTTTATTAAAATAACCGAGATATGGTTGATAGCAAGTCGAATCTTCTTTTTTTTTTTATTAAAATAATAGGATTCGATTGACAACAAATCGAATCTCTTTTCTCTCTCTCCTTCTTTTATTAATATAATGAAATCCAATTAAAAAATACTAAATTTCAATTTTTTATTAAAAATAATAGGATCAATTTGATGACAAATCGAATTCCTTCCAAAATCTAATATTTTTTAAATTTTACCAAAAATTTCATATATCCCCAATAAATCACTCAAAACAACATATGAAAAAGAAATCACCATTTTAATACCATGCAATAATTTTTCTTAGTATAAGATTTTAAAGAGTAGGCTCCCACATTTACGAGAAAAAAACCAATCGCGAGTGTTTTGATACTGAAAAATATGCTTTAACTGATATAAAATAAATTATAGCATGAAATTTATGTAAACAATATTTAAATATAAAATACTATGGGACATTTAAAAATTTCTCCATCCGTACTTTAAATATAATATATTATAGAGAATGATTGGAGAAAGAATCGCGCTCTAAGATTTTCTATTAAGCAAACACGCAACAGTTCGTTCTTTCATATTCAAGGTGTCAAATTCTATACCGAAAAGGCAGCACCCTTCAACAGTTCTCCTAATTAGCTTTAATTAAATTTCATTCTTCATGTGCATCTGTTAATGCTGGAATTGTGAAGTGGGTTCTTCAATTAAACTGTTTTTATTTCGGTCTACATTCAATTTTTGTGTTTTGGTCAACATCTACCTTCAATTAAACTTTTTCTTTTCAATAAACTTTCGTTAATCAATAGAATTTATTTATAATAGAGGAATTAATACAATAAATATGACCAAAACATGAATTACATCTAAAATTATACAACTTTTATTCAGGATGTATTGACAGCAAAGAGTAAGAGTAATCAAGAGTAGACAAATGAGATTTCAATGTATGGATCCTTTTGATTAAGATTTTCAGAAAAATATTTTTTTTAAAATAGAATTAGAAACAAAAGTAAAAGTAGAAGTAGAAAATTATTTTATTTTTTGATATAATTGTAAAAATATTTTTTATTAGAATTAGAAGTTATTAAATTATTTGAATGTAATAAATATGAAAATATTTTTTAATATAAAATTACAATTTATTGGATAGAGAGTGATATTTTTAAGAGAAAGTTAAGGATAAAATGATAAAATAGTATAAAAAAAATAATGACTTTGAAATCCGAGATCATTTTCTTGCTCTTTTGCTGCTTCTGCTTTTAGAAAAAGTAACTTTCATCACTTCTCAAAAATACAAAAAAAATTGATTATTTTTTACCGACATTTTTTTGAAGAAATATAAACAAATAATATTAGAAATACTTTTTTACCAAAAAGTTTTAAAAAAAAAAAATAGCTTATCCTCCTTATTGAAGCACATTCAAATTCAAATGCACCCTATATTTGGGGTGTATTAACATTTGATTCTCGAGCTTGAATATATTTATACTTTACATCTATATATATACATATATACAGCTTTAAAAAATGTGTTACAGAATATTTTGTTGTGTCAATAGTAAATCTGCTTGTCAAGCCAAGTTGAGTCAATATAAGGATTTTTTGGTCTCTCCTCGCAGCAAAGTCTAAGCTAAGAGCCTAAGTATATTCCTTGAGACTTGAAGAAAAATGGATTTTAAAACATGAAGAATGGTGACAACATCTCAAATGTATCGGCCTTTAGCTTGGTGCATCATGCACCTTGTAATCCAAGGACAAAGATGTGGTGGCATACTAATACACCAACAATATCTAATGCACCCTAATCTCCCTCAATCTGTCTTCTCTCAACAGAGTAGCACCACCAACCACCGCCATATAGGCTACAAGCCATTACTTGTCTCGCCTCACCACTGTCAAGCCACCATCGCTTGCCCCCTGCCTCAATAGAGAATTGTGCTGACACCGAAGTAGACAAAATTGACTTCATGAAGACAAAGATGAAGTCGACGATGAAGATGAAGACAACATCATTTCACAAGACTCGAACCACCCAAACTGCCAATCCCTATTGTTGTGGTTGTGCAAGGAGTGCTTCAACCAAGTCCACAACATGATGATTCATGGCAATGCCAGGACAAAAGAGTGGGTAATGTTGGGGTGTTGGTGGAAAGTGAGGCTAGGGGTGGGAAGTTGGTGGCCGGAGCAATGATCGAAGGGTAGTGGTGGACAGTAAGGATGGGGTGGGGGCTGGTGGTTGGAGTAGTGATCGGGAGGCGGTGGTTGGATGATGGTGGTCGTGAATCAGAATGAGGAGTTAATAAAGAATAAGCTTATTTTATGATATATTACAATATAATTGGTATATTAATATACTATTACATCTTTGCCCTTGAATTACAAGGTACACAATGCACCAAGCTAAGTCCAGTGTAGCAGAGACGTCGTCGAAGAATGATACATAGAGTAAAATCCAAGTTATAATTAAAATGATTATCCTATCACGTGTTTTGGTGCAGAATGCAGGGGAAGATACAGCAGCTAGATGATTCTCACACCGTCGTAGACTCGTCCTTGTCAATGTTATCATGATCAAATGGTACACATGAGCTGGATTATTTGTAAATAATTTTTTTCCTCACCACCTCAGTCACATAAGCTTTGGACTGTACCAAATTGCACAGTTGTATTAATTAAGAAAGGCAGATAATCATAAGCAACTGAACTTCATCATTTAAAAATTAGTTGTGTTATTATAAAATTTAGTTCATAATAAATTTTTTACGTAATATTTTTTTATTTCCTTTAAATGATAAAAAAAATCAAGTATTAAACTAATGAACTTACAATAGGATAAGATTATAAAATAATTTATTGATAATTTATTTATAACATTTGTTAAACAATGTACGATTTTTATATTTTTACTGACTATTCTTGATGTATTTGTCCAAGCAACCTATGAAAATTACGTGGCATTTAATGAAAATTTATGAATTTAATTTGATATATTTATTGATATAAAAAAGTATATTGTAATATAATTATGCATTAATATATAAAAGCAATATTTAATATATATATAAGGTATAATTGATTATTAGTACAACAAATTAAACTCAGAATATTCTGCATGCAGAAGTTATAAATTTCACTTTAAACAACAAAATTTAAGTTTCAAATGTTTTCAAACCTTAAAATATATATTAAAAGTTTGTAACTTTTCAAATAAACATTATACTATAAATTAAATATATCAATATTGTTCCTTTAATGATGCATCATTAAAAAATTATAGGAATATGTTATGAAACCGTTAAATATTAATAATATTCGACCCTTTGAGGCTTTTGAGACGCTCAAGCTCTCCATTAACAATTTCAAACTCGACGTTTGGACCTTCTGAGGCGATCAAACTCCTCATATCATGTCCCTTATGCACTAGTCTATCAAATGCGCAACAATATGACTAATGCCTGTCATTATTCTATTGTAAATGCATTCGAAAGCCGTTATCATCCTATCATAAGTGCATTCAAATTTTGTAAGCTTGACATGGTTACAAGAATCCCGGTGGCCGATTTAAGGCCTCGAATTGTGATCAATTATAGTGATCACTGCATTAACGGTAAATACTGGTTATTGTTAATGCACTTTTAACCAATTATTTGAATCTATAGTTCCGTTTTTTTGGGGACAGGGAGGGGGGAAAATTTGGAGGAAGGGGAAATGGGGAATGACATTTTGTTGGTCTATAGCGTTTTGAATATCTCTTTTTCATTTTTTTTTGGTCATGAGCGTTTTGAAGCTCTTTGAAAATCAATCTGAGAATTAAATTTATATGTGCTTTTCAGCCCCACCTTTCAACAACCCCACCCAAAGAAAATGGGTTGGGCCCTCAAACCTTTAGACAGATTATGATCGATCCATTTTTTATGCTGGCGAATTGTAAGCGATGATTTGAAATCCATATTATGACTAACATCAATGTCATGACCAAAAATAAGACAGATTTACATCAAAATATCAAACACAGACACATATCTTGCTCATTACCTAGTTTTTCGCTTTCGCCAACAAGAAAAGAAAAGAAAAGAAAAGAAAAATTAAATAAGAGTTGACTACATGTATACATCAAAAATCAATATTTGGAGGAAATCACTGAACTATCAGGATGCTTCCACTTTTGTACCAGGAAAACGAAAGGCGTTCCTAGTTTTAGTTCATAACCTCACTTAGTTTGTCTCCCTTATTGGGTTTAATTTACATAATGGAAGGTAATCACTACCCTTATTGAATTTAATATTATTTGATCCGTATGAGCTATTTATTTTTGGAAGGGAGTGTCAAATTATGTCTCTCATCTTTGTTGGCGACTTCTTTTTATATTTCTTGCACTACTTGTTTCAACACTGGTTCAATTAAGGTATGAGCTCGTAGTAGAAGGCAGAAGCCGGTGGTCAGATCTTAAGATCTTGTACCGCCGTGTTCTCATACGCTTTATAGCTTGTCTATAGGATATCTAATTATATTGTAACATGCCAGCTCAAGTTGATTAGAGTTAGACATACATAAAATTCTTTTATTATTATTATTTTAAATATTGGAGGTGAAAGCACCTAAATTGGGAAAAGAAAATGTGACTTTGTGAAGAACTTAACTTTCAACATCTAGATAACATCCAAGTATCCAAGATTAAGATTTGGATGCTAATTGAACAAAGATTATTTCAGTTTATGCATTAATTAATTTCGCTTATACCTTTCAAATTTTCTTTTTCAATTAAATCTTCACATTTACCGATCACACTTCTTCCAGAGAATAAAAGTAAAAAAACAAAAGAGTTGGAATTTCCATTTTTTTTTTTTTTCTTTTTTTGGGTGTGGAAAGTTTTTACTTTTACATCATTTTTGCTGAGAGTAAGAAAGTTGATGGGCCAACTCTTACCGATCTCAAAAGATAGTCCGTTTTGTAAGATAGTTTGTGGCCCAACCCAAGATGTCTGCTAAAAAAAGATTAGACTCTCTCAACCAAAAAAAAAATGATTAAGACTCCTATGATAATGTTCGTGTTTATGTTATTTTAAACAACATAGCTAATTGTCAATAAGGATTAGTGCAAGTAATAAACGAGTTGTACTTTTACGAAAAAGATTAAGGTTCTTATTTTAGAAAAATCAACCGTTGATAAGTCGTCTCTAGTCACAATAGTACCTAATCGATTAATCACATAAACAATGCTGGATATGCCAATAAGAAAAACAAGGTATTTAGTTATTTTGATCAATCATTCAATTATAGCAATATCATACTTTGAGTTCAAGTCTTAGAATCTTTTTATTGGCAAGTCATCTGTGATCTCATTATAAATTTTTGTTGGAGTTAATAATTTGCCCTAATCTTAAAAGCGGATACCATCATCTCATTCTCGACTTCTATTTCACTGAAAAAAAAATGTCTATATTAATTTTTCATTTTATATAATTTTGCAAGCGAATTAATTGCCTTTTAATTTCATTGCCTTACTCTTCAATGTTGTCTTGGCTTCTAAGCTACAGATTGGACTAGTTGATACGCATGCAGTAGGTGATGGTGGTGTTAATGACCATGGGCATGTATGCTTCCGTATTACTCATTGCCAAGAAAAATGCATTAACGCAAAGACCACAAAACTTTAGCCCAAATCCTAGTCAAAATGCGTTTCTTAAAGGTCGCAAAAAGGTTGACCATAAAAGGAAAAGAAAGTCGCAAAACAAATATCTTTTTCTTTCTTTCTTCTTTTATTTTTTATTTTTTATATTTATCATTTGGTAGCTGAGTATTATCCTTTTTGGTTATTTTGTTAGTTGTTGGACCCTCAACTGGATAACTTTCTACGCTCTTTGGCTTTTGCCATTCGAATTTGAAGTTTGTTTTGTTGTAATTCCAGTGAAGGCATGGCAACGATTCATTGAGCTTCCGTATCACAAATTGCTAGGCGTGCAGAGTGCTCAGACCCGACATGGCACAAGAAAACCATGTTATCTTCTCCTTTGGGGCAGTTCAATTTGTGGGTCTTTCGGCAACTCTAGTGTGGTCATGGAATACCAGTATGAATATGCTTATGATCACATATAAAATGACATCTCAACTTTAAGTATTCGAAGAATTCACAACTAACTATAAAATATCATTATGTAAGTTGTTAGAGCATATTCAACTTGACGTTTGGTGCACACAATAATATATCGTCTTTCAGCCTTCATGATGTCACTTTTCTCATTTCTCATTAGCGTTTAACAAACATATAAGCATTGCCCGTTTGACTATCAATCTATTCCGCGGTCATCATCATTCATATGTCGAGCTGAAAATTCTGATGACTCTCATCTTTGCACTTTGCAAACCCCACTCGCTAATAATAATAACAATAATAATAATGATGATAGTGAGTTGACATTGTATTAGTTCATAGTTACATACATAGATGTCGATGATGACTTTTCAATTTCCATCTTCTCAAATATATTTGCATTAAATTGATTGGTGTTTGTAACTTCTTGGGTTTCCTTTTCTTCGCTTTTTGTTCTCGCATTCATTGTTAGTCGGTTATTCGATATGAACTGAAGGAATTAATTATGCTCTTGCTTGCAGGGGTGGCCATCCAATCCAAGCCACAGTCAAACCACAAGAAGAAGTGGAAACTGGTCAAATGCCACAAAAACACAGATGAAAAAATCTCAAACGACCACTACTTCGTTGGGGAGGCAGTGACTTAATCGGCATCTACTCTTTGTTTCACTTTCACTCCAACTTAAACAAAGATATTATCAGCAAAACAATCATGCACGTTTTACTTAGTCTTTTCCCGCCCCCCCATATTATTTTTCTTTCCCTTGTATATGTCCACGTGTTTCTGTATAAATCCTTCTCCTAATACACTACGGAAAATAATACTAGACAAACGCTTTCCTTTTCTTTTTTGGTCTAAACTACTTGGATTTAGAGCCCATTAAATTCTAATTAGTCTAGTTTAGAGTCAGGTCCATTTATTAAAATGATAAAGCTCTTTCAACGTTTTTTTTTTTATTAATTAAACTCTAACTTAAAATTTTATTTAAAAAAAATAAGTACTGAACCTCCTAAATTAACCAAACATTGATAATCTGCTTAAATTTTTAAGTTGGCTTACTTACATACTAACTCAAAACGACGACAATGGATCAAATTGTTATCTAAAACTTATATAATAATACTACATGATTATAATTATTTGTCAAAATTATAGCCAAAATTTACTAAGGATTTAAGGAAAATAATGGAATAAGTTAAAAGAGTAAATATTACTCATTAATTCATTCTAATAATAAACATAATATCACATTATTTTAACAAAGATTCTGGTATTTTTAAAATTTATATGAGCATTTCTGAAAGTCTGTAAAGATAAAATTTGTGCAACTATCATTATTAATAAATTAAACAATATAACACCCCGATCTATCTATAAGATCAGGCTCAGTGTTTTTGTGGTGACAATGTTGTCTACAGGAAGAAAATTATTCTTCAAGAAGGAGGAAAGAATTTCTCGAGGGTCATAGTGCGTGGCCTATTCTATCGTTTTTGCCATGATTGGTTCCTATCACGGGTTTGAACTTTGACTTTGTGCTTCTATTTAAAGATAATAAAGAAAGTTCTAAAGAGGCTAGCAACTAAACTGAAAAAAGAGAAGAGAGAAATAAGAAAACAAAAGCTCAGAGTGCGCGTCAAAACGAGAACAACCAGTCGTACATAAAAACAAACCGTTTAGTAATTTGCAAATTGTAAGCCTTTCCTGAGATATGCCAAAATAGATGGAGGACCAGTTCTCATTTCGAGTGAGCTGAAAACATAGAGGAATTTTTTTTTCCATATATATATATATATATATATATATATATATATATATATATATATATATATATATATATATATATATTTCTTTGGGGAAAAAAAACCATCTTTAGCTATAGGCTTGCTTTTATAAAACCCTCTATCTCCATGGGCCGCACCTAAAAGCTCACAGAGTTTGCTAACAATTGACAAATATTTCCTTTTCTTTTTTTTTTTTTTTTTGACATAAATGACAAATATTTGTGCTCCCTATAAACGGTACCAATGCAATTGATATCCCTCAAAGTTACATTCTTCCCCTTGAGCTTTCCCATATGTCAGTTACTTTAAAGGAGGTGGCAGAGGGGGAATGAAAATGGTCCAACACCACCGCCCCCGTGCAAGTAAAAGAGATATATTATTTATATGTATCAAAAATTTTAATATTTCAATATTTTTTTTAATTTTTTTTATTAATTATTTCATTTTTTTATTTTTTTTTTATTTTTTTTTCTTTCTATCTCTAAGTATCTAAGATATTTATCTATTCAAATGATACAAAAAAATATTTCTCCAAATAAAATAAAGGGGACCCGTTTTGGAAAGATAGCCATCACGGCACTGCTACAATATATATTCATCATATCTATGCTATGCAACTACACAATACCACACGATTCGCATCTTTTCAAAGTTGAACAGTGCTTGTACATATTCTGTTGTCAGTGTGCTATTCTTTCTTTGTCCTTTGCTTGAATAATTCACTAGTCTATCCGTTAAAAATTATAAAATTTGAATTATAATATGATTATATAAATTAATTTAAAATATTTAAAATTAAAACTATGCAAAATGAAATAATTATATAAATAAAAAGTATAATTGTGAAATTTATATTAAATAAATTATTTTAAATAGTATTTGTGGAAACTTAATTTATATAATAAATTATTATTCAAAATATCATCTTTTTATAAAGATATGTGCTTCTAATCCTTAAATAAGGATAAAACAAATAAAAAAAATTCCCCTTTCTCTCCCATTTCTCCGATCACCCATTATTAAAAATATAATTTATTTTATAAAAATATTTGCATCTAATTTTTGAGTGGATGTTAAACAAATAAAAAAAATTGATTCTTTTTTTCCTTGTTATTTCTTTTTCTATGACTTTATAGTAAAGTGACTTTAAAGAAAAAAATTTTAAATAAGCATTCTGTTTGATAACTTGATATTTAAAATATATTTCACTTAACAAAGCTTTTACTTTTAATTATTTAGGAATGGATAAAATAAGTAAAAAAAAATAATTGATTTTTATCTATCCTTTCTCTAATAGTAAAGTTATTTAATAAAACTAAAATAAAATATTTCATACGACAACTCATTATTAAATATATAACTCAATTATAAGGAATACACTTTCAATTTTTAAGTAAAAATTGAACAACTAAAATAGAATTTAGTTTCCCTCTCCTTCTCATAAAGTAATTTTTTTTTCAAAAAAAAAAGTTCCATAAAACCATTCCATATCAGAATTGTTTATTAAAAATGTAATTTATTATATAAGAATATGTACTTTCAACTTTTAAGCGAGGTACAAACAATTAAAAAAGATTAATTTCTTTTCTATCTCCCACCCTTTTACTCAATGAAATTTGTAATAAAATAATTTTAAAGAAAAAAATTTACAAAAATATTTTATATAACCCATTATTATAAATGAAATTTTTTTATAAGGATACTAAAAAATAATTTTTTTGCAAGTATTGAACATAAAAAAAAATGTAGTCCACTTTGTTCTCCCTCCCCGTTGTTCAACCTCATATTAAAGTAGTTTAAAATAAAAAAATATAAAATTAGTTTCATATAATAAATCATTAGTAAAATAATTTATTGTTATAAAATATGGATTATCAATTAGATAAACTTGTCAAAAATAATTTGTTTACTTAATAGTTTTTAACTTATGTTAATTTGAGAACTAATTAAATAGAATAAATTACATCAATTTAATTTTTTTCATTTATGTTTAGATTATCACAATTCCAAAATGAAATTCTCTCATATTATTGTCTAAGCCAATAACCATCCACCAATATAGATTTAACATTTTATTGAATTCTTGTTTTGGTCTATGCACCTAATAAATAGATTCATAGTATTGGGCTTAATTACAATGCACTGTCTAATTAAATGAACATACACTTAACATCATTTAGATTAAAAAAAAAAAGAAAAAACTTATTATCATTTAATTCTAATCATTATATATTTTTAAATTGATAATTTCCTAAATTAAAATTTTTTTTAATTAATTATAGAGAAGGGCAGCAGATAGCTGCCATATGGGAGAGATTTTCTGCTTATGCCTCTACTTTATGATTTGTATAGATTCGTTTTAGAGGTTCTTTTGGTCAGCACGGCATACAAGCCTGGTCATACCCACATTCATTCACCAGAAGCCACATGTACACATCGAATGTCATTTATTGATGCTTTGTACTTGATAGCTTTATACATTTTTACTCAGCCAGCAATTATATATCGATCTGCAATTGCAATTTCCCTCGATTCTACTAATGATGACAAATACATCAATTTGAATTTAAAATATTAACTAATCTTTAACACTTATACTCGAGATTCATTCTGTCGCATAAAAGTGGCATTCGAAGAATAAAATCACAACTTACAATACGACACTATATATTTACTTATAGAAAAGAAAACTATATATAAGAGATTAATTTTAATAAATTATTATTATAAAATATTTTATACTATCAAATAATTATATAATTTTATATGTATAATTTGTGAAATATTTATAATAAGTATAAAATATTTTTAATAATATGATAATATATAATTTAATATCCATATACAAATTTTACAGTATCAAAATTAAATTTTATTGAAAAAGTTTTAGAGTAGTTCTCTATTGGCGATGAACATTGTCCGGTGATCTTGTTTATGGATTTTAAATGACAAATTGACACACTCTTAAAATCATTGATACCCTCCCTCATGAAGTTACCCTAGTTAGACATCTAGCAACTAGCAAATCAAATCCCTATAGGGTGCACGGAATCAATGGAAGGAACAGGGGGTGGATGCATGAATGTGTACCCTGCCATGAGTTCAAATGAGAGATGCCTCTTGCAACCTCTGAGCCTCACGATAACATGCATTTACCTAGCTCACACGAATCCTAGGCCGACAACGAAGACTTTCGGTTGCGAGCTTTGCCGCGCACTGGCGTAAATCCAGGACTAGCTTCTCAGGGCCGTGTCAAACATTGTCGCAAATATAATACTTAATGGCTTATATAGATAATATTTTTCCTTAAAATTTTTCTCATCAATAATGCTTTTTGGATGAGTCGACACACACATGTTGAGTTAAACAATTTTTTTCAGACTACAAAATATTTTTTACAAATAATCTATTTAAACCATTTATATGACTTGATTTTCATTAATCAAAATATAAGGATTATATAGTCTCCCTCGTATGAATTGAATAACTTTGTATCTTTCTAACTCTTTTCTTAATAAAAATTATACTCTAAAATAAATGGTATTGAGTAGTATATGAAAAGATTATTAAGAAGATCTTTTAGAAAAATATAACAAAATTCTTATTATTAGTGAATTAGTGGAATTATACCCCCCTAACTAACTCATCATCTTAATGATTTTCTTAATTACTGAATGACTTAAGTATTCCAAATTTTTAATTACTTTTAATTTTTCGTTTAATACTTATTTTAGTCACTCGACCCACTCTTACATCTTTGAGGACTGTTGCATAAGAATAAAGAATGCCATAAAATATCTTGATTATGAAAAAATTATAGTATTTAACAAGGTTACCTTTTATTGAATGCTCATTTATCACCTCACTCTAATAATCTTTGTCTCCCACTTGTTAGTACTAAAGGTGATGTTAGAACAAAATAATAATAATAAATGATAAACAAAATAGAATTGAAAAAAAAATTCTAAAAAGTGACTGTGAAAGTGGGCCACAAAAGAATTAAGTATCATGAAGATCATTAGGATGATATTTAATCTTAAGGGGTTGGGTTGGTTTTTTTTTTTTTTTTTCAATTTTCATTTGATATGTTTTTAATATCAAATATTAATTATAAAAACATCACATTTTTATTTTATGTTTAATATTTTGTGAAAAGAATTGTAAACATAACAAAATACTGTTTTCATGATTTTCTTCATAAAATTCTAAAAACAAAAAATAAAATGAAAATGAGATGTCAATTTTATAGTTATTACCAAAAACATTTCAATTCAAAATAAAAACCAAAAATAAACCAAACAACCCCCAATATTTCCGTTACTCTACACCTAAATTTTTAGCAAAACTATGCGCCTTAGTCTTTTTTCTTTTTTTCTCTTTTTTTGAAAAAAAATATAAAATATATTTCCTAAAATCTACATTTTAGTAAAATAAAAAGGAATTTTATTTTATTTTTTGTAAAATTAAGTATAAATAATTTATTCGCATAGATAAAAAAGAATTATTAGGAGCAAAATGTAAATAGAGTTATATTGAAATCTTTATATTAAGTCACATATTATTTAGACTAAACTACCATTTTGATTTTATAAAGATATACGTGATATCAATTTAATCATCTAAAAATTCTACGTGGTATCAAGTTAGTCATGTAGCCAAGTCCTCCATCTTAAATATTACTATGATGCCTATGGGTTGCCCTTTTTTTTTTCCGATGTGGTATGATTAACTTAATATCACTTAAAATCATTTGAGGTCTTATTTAATGTTATAAGTCTTTGGATTATTAAGTTGATAACACTTGAAATCTTTAAATAACTTATTTGGTGTTATAAGTCTTTAAAAAATTAAATTGATATCACGTATATTTTTAAAGGTTAAAATTGATAGTTTAGTCTATTATTTATCAATATTTTTATGATAATATTATATCAACGTATGTTCAGCCATTTGAATCGTGTATATTATCAATTTTCGTTTAGTTATCATTTAAACTTTTTAGAGAACAGCCTATCTAGTATTATTGAATAAAAGAAAATTGACAGATAAGACACCAAACAAAGAAAAGAAAGTGTCTTTCTGCATTGGAGGAGAATAACAATCAAAACACCAAATGTAGCGGGCTTGACGCTTGAGGTTTTGACACCCAAAAGGATTTGCCTTTTCCCGGAGCAGAAAGGCTCACGCTTGTTATGGTAATAAAAGGCTAAAAGCATGCATGGCAAGTGGCCACACAGGCCACAGCATCCTCCATTAATTCATTCTCTAAAGGGTTTCTTAGGCCACTCATTCACTGCTCCCTCTGAAGAAATGGTTGGCCTGTGATAAGACATTTTGAGGGAAAGAGGCATATATACCCATTGCTAGATTAAGCCAATTCTCTGGCTGAGTCCCTGGGAATGCATTAGAAAACTCACATAAAACATGTTGCGCGATTCTTTAATTAATCCTTGTTTACACTTTACTTTATATGGTTTCTTCTTTTATTGATTTCTTTAAGTTTATTTAACACCATGCCATTATAGTGAGGCCATATCACGGGGCCGCCTCACCATGCTGTCCCTTTTATCCCTATTTTAAATGTATGAAACCTGAAAAGTGGCGCTTTCCGTAATGATTCAATTGGCGAACAGAAGAATTTTTAATTGCTTATTTTAATATTTTATATTTCATTTTTATTATATTTATTTTTCACGTTTATTATACTTTTTTATGAAATGATCGAAGTGTCATATTATTATAAATAGAATATAACAAAACCTGTTGTTTTATGCTGAAATTACCTAACAATTTATCCTGACGAACTATTATCACATGCCAACACACGTGCCATCTTCTCAACGGTTAGTCATCAAAAGCCATTGTCATCTTGTATATTATATTAAGGCATGTGGCAGAATGGTAATCGATTCCAATTATATTAAGAAGGAATCTGCAACCTTATATAAACCAATTATGTCTCGTTTCAAATATTAGCGAGAATGAAAAATTCAATTAATATAAGTAATGGCCAGTATTTTTTCTCTCTAATACCCAACTAAATAGAATTCCAGTGATTCTTCAACAAAATATAATGGGGTCTCCTTACCCTACTGGCATTCCTCTCAAGGGCTAATTAATGCCTCATATATTTCATTAAAAGAAATAGGAAAGAAAGAAAAGAATTCCAATAATATCGTAAGCTATATTTCTAGTGATAAAGCTCGACAGAGTCTCCAAGAGAGCATGAAAAAAGTCAAAAGCAACTTGACAGCCACTCTGGACAGCTTAGAATGGAAGATTTCCAAAATGCCAAACTGGTTCATCAGATGATATTCTTATCTCTCGGGCGATTATGCACTCAGCATCAATTTATCCAACCTCAAGCGTCAATACATAGAGCATGCAACGAATCCGAGTTCCATGCCAATTATAGGTAAATAGGAGTTGATGAACGATAGCAATAAATAGAAAAAAAAAAGAAAAGAAAAAGAAAAACGAGTCAAAGATCGAAGAAATTCAAGTCACTTTTAAATGTAAGTCTTTTATCGAGTAGCCTTCATGAGAGGTAATTAATCCTTAATTAATCCCCTGGAGGTAATATTTTGAGTAAAACTTTATCTGACTTTCAGGATTTCATACACCATGATAAATGATAGAGATTAATTAAACGATTTTACACTCTTATTCAATAAAAATCAACTAAACTGCCATCTTTCAATACGATCATTACCTTCTCTCAAGAAATTACGCCAAGTCCAAAGATGGATAATTAAAAACATAAATAATCACGGCCCCGAACCCTACGTAATATGATTTGTTAATTAAATTTAGGGGAATGGATAGGTCAAAAACTAACCATATATTAATTTTTTCATTTATGATCCAATAAAAATAGGTTA
Source organism: Pterocarpus macrocarpus (assembly GCA_031439585.1). Classification (NCBI taxonomy): domain Eukaryota; kingdom Viridiplantae; phylum Streptophyta; class Magnoliopsida; order Fabales; family Fabaceae; genus Pterocarpus; species Pterocarpus macrocarpus. The sequence goes on from CM062519.1 coordinate 13,451,945, forward strand.
AAAAATTCAACCCATCTATGGTCTATTTAATAAATAATTATTCAACTAATTTATTAATCTAATCACTTTTTTATGGATAAATATCTGACTCATCCGTTTAAAGATAATATATACGTATTTTAATAAATTGTCTTCTGTCTTTTTCAACGTGATAGACCTTGACGGATTATGAATGATTCATTATTAATCCAATACATGAAGTGAAATTAGTAAATCAAATCTATTAAAAATATGTATATATAATGGATGCATTAGATTGAATTAATGTCTAGCTGGACCGGACGAATAATGAATTAATGGATCATTTTATAACCCTTAACTAATTTAGGTAATTGTATTTTAATATGTCCATAAAATTTCTGATCTTTTACTTATATAAGGTATTAGTTTAAGTGGAAGGGATTTGAATCTTTTAATAATGTGATCCTGAATTTGATCATAGAATTCATATATATGAAAAAAATAAAAATAAAAAAATTATGAGAAGGATCCTCAATTAGATACTTGACCATCTCCTAGAAGATTAGTCCCTCACCTATCGGATGAGGGAATATTTTAAGAAACCAAAAAATTCCTCACCTTTTTTCTCTAAGTTGAAGAACGAATATTTTGTGGGAGGATTAATTTTCTCTGCAAATATCATAGTGGTTACTGCCTAGCTAGGATTTTATTGCGTTAACCTCACAAAATATCAAATTTTGTAATAGGAGTAATCAGTATGCCAACCCTACCATAAGAGCATACAACTAAAACCCTTAATTTGTATACGGCAGAAAACTTATAGTGACAAACAAAACAAAGATTAAATTTGGGAAGGTTGGTTGATGTCCTTTTTCTCTGGCACATGAAGGGCATTCTCACCAATGCCTCCCTCAGGTACATCAGTAACAACGTGCACGTACCACTGACCAATACACTTTCTTATGCTGAAAATAGTATTTACACATACATTTTGTCTTACATTTCTTACATATAGTAAAGTTAGAGAGATCTTCACCACACATAGAAAAACAGAAATCCACAGACTTTTTATGCCATGTATTGTGCACGTTTGGGAGCACTGCAAAAAAGGTTTGATTTCTGATTTATTTTTCTCATTGCCATCTGATCTTTTTCAACATTCAATGGTACTACACCGATTCCACCTACCATGCCATGCATGCATGTATGTTACACATGTAAGCTATTTGGCCTGGGGGAAAAAAGGTAGCCGCACGGAAAAATGGTGGGCATTAAAACAGCTTTCACTTATGTAAATATATGATGACAACCCCACTCCTTGCAAGTGGAAATTTTTTATACAAATTTCGTCAATTTCCCCTCTAAATTAAGGAATTTTGTTTCACTTTATTCTAAAGCACATTACACTAGAATATGGGAAATATACATGATAACTATCAAATTAAATACCACATAATTCATGGCACATTAGATGGCATGGTGCAATTTGATATATCTTATTGGATGGTGCATAAGTGCATGTGGTCAAAATATGGAGAACCGATTACCAAGTTTAGCTAGATCATTTTAAAAGCTTTGACATATTTGCATAGCTTTCCGAAGAATAAGTATAAAGAGAGAGTAAAGATGCTAACGAGAGTTAACACAATTGATAAAGAATAAGCTCGTATATCACAAGAATGAGAGTTTAATTACCACTATCAATGTAAAAATTTTATGAGTAGGCGATATTGTAAGTTTTTTATAAGTGCTTTCTGAATCTAAGAGTCGTGCCTTGACTTTAGTGGGACGACTAGTATCGAAATTACCTAAATTTAGTACGGACACTTGCACGAAACACATGCAGCAAATTCTCCTCCAACAGTGAAACGTGATCATGAGTTTCTATAAAACTCGTTTATATCCACCAATTCTGTTGACTCATAATGCATTTATGCTGTTAATTTTCGAATCATACAGCAGTTCTCATGAAAAGCAATGTTTTTTAATATAAAAAATAGACATTAAATAAGACACATAGAAAGAATTAAATATTTTTGCGGATCTCACACTATTAAATTGGACTCATATGGATTATGAATCTCATACGATTTTGAAGAATACAATATCTTTTTAATGTCCCTAAATGAGTTCAAATAATTACACTCATGTATACCATGTGAATAAGTTAACAAATAGGAATTAAACATTATCAAAATGACAGAAGAGATATGACTATAGAGTAGTAGAAGAAAAATTGAGATAAGACCCTTGTAGGGTTGTATATCCACACAGTTTGTGTTGGAAACTAAATGTGTTAGATATCCGCTATCAAATCTAGGAAATGTTGATGCTGTACCACCCATTATAAAGACAATTCTTTGCCACAGGCGCATCACTGTGGAGAAATACTAGGATATATAGATAGAGATGGAGATATTATTTATTCAAGTTGAAAAATAGGAGATAAGGTGGGATATGAGAAGTGGTTTCAAGCACTAGGCAGGGAGGAAAAGAAGGAGAAGGCGACAAACTTGGCGTTGGGTGTTCCACTCTAAACTGCAAAATAAATAAGATGGGCCCTATACCATATCTTCTCATACTAAAGTGTTGTAGAAAAATGTACGCATAAAAGCAAGAATGGTCCTATTATTTTGAGATAACATTTTTTTTTTTTATCAATCGACCATTGAAAATTTATGTACATGGGAATTGGGTAATTGTAATGGTAAATAATGATATTATCATTCTATTCTTCAGTTATATATATGTAAATTTCTTATTTATTTTCACATAAACCTACAATAATTAATAGACACTGAAATAATTATATCCAAATAATAAATTTTCAAGTAAGAAACATTTTTTTTTTTTGCGTACAATCTTGTTTTTAGAAATTGTGTGTTCATAATTGTGGTGTTTGGTGGTAGTTTTAGAGAAAAAAACAAATGGAGGTTAGCCTGAGGTGGTGGGGAAGTGGTAAGTGCAGAGGCACTGCTCCAGTTTTTTGGTCATCTGAGAAGTAGACAGAGGCTATAATAGCTGGATTTTGTTTCTGCAGATCCAAACAGGGCCCCTCCAATACCCCCCACCCAAAGCCTTCTTCAGTAGATACTTCTCTACTACCAATTATTGTTATCATTCCCTGAGCAGATACCTCTATGTATTTGCGTGTGCCTTTGTCTGTGTCTGTTTGTCTTTAAGCTCAATCACTTCTTTCTTTATCGTACACAAAAGAGCATTAACAATCTAACCAAAAGGTGATAATAATGTTATTCGTTAATAATAATAATAATAATAATAATAATAACAGACAAGTATAAAAATCAGCCAATTTTTTTCATAAAATACAAGTGAAATTACGAGATAAAATAAAATAGAATTTATTTACTTATTTAAAAGCTAATAAATAAGACTCATTTTCTAAAAAATTCTCCGACATTTTTCCAAAAAAAGAAAAACATTAACAAACAAATATTTCTTTTCTTTTCTTTGTTGCAAACCAGCAGACCTTTCTTCTCACTTCGATTAGCTTAAATATATGATTTAACAGTTTTTGACACAATTAAATTTTTTTTTCGATAATTGATATTGAAACCAGCTCGACCTCACTAAAAGAACGGTGAGCACAAAGTATAACAATTTATTGCCATCTCCCATTTTTATTTTATCTTTTCTCTCTTTACGTTTGTCATTGTCTGTGTCTGTCTGTTTTTCCAGCTCAATCCTTCTTTATTTGCCGTACTGACACTATGGAAAAAGAGCAATAGTAAGCATATCTTTCTACTTGTTTTTCATTAATGATACTGTCACAACTCGTCCACCACTAGTTATTCTGCCATATGTGCATTGTGCGATGTAAAATATTATAAAGAGGAATTTGACTTGTACATAGAAAATAATTACAATCTAGACGTACACAAAAAGATAAAGAAATGGTGGGTTTATTTTTCTTTCTCTTTCAATATTTACTGGTTTTGTTTCTTCTTTTCTATGTATCTCCCCGTTAGGTCTATATTCTATCTACAAATAATGTGTTTTTATTATAAAAATACACAAATTGCATAAATGTAATGTTTGTCACACTTAGACATGCGCCCTTCATAATATATATATATATATATATATATATATAGTGGTCCTAACAACAGTTAACGAGAGAGATTTGCGGGAAGAAATTGGTGATGAAACAGAGAGAGAACAAGATGGTAGGGTGAGAAGTGGCAAAGTTAAGTATGCATCTCCATGAGGCCAATTTTCATTGTATCACACACATTACGGAATTGTACGACAAGGATAAAGAGAATGTGCAGTTTGACTTCGATCGCAGGAATTTAGGCTACATAACCAATGTTTGGTTGATTTAAATAATTTGATAATTATTCTCCTTAATTTGAGTCATTTAAACAAAACAAAAACAGTTAAAGTAATATTAATTTGGATAGTAATTTAGGTTATAGATAATCAAGAGCAACAAAGCAAAATTTTCCTTCACAGCTCAAATATTCTACCATCTCATTTGTTTTGTGTCATAAATAAATTAGTGGAAAGAGAGGAGAAGAAGAAGAATATGATGCTCAGAAATGAAAGTGAGTCTAAATAAAAAGGGTTAGGCGTAGTTTAAAGGGTATTAACGGCAAATTTTCCATTTTTAGACAGTCAAGGTTTTTCCTTTTATGGAAGGGAACAACACGAAAGTTAGGCAGAGAAACCCCTTTTGTTTTCCTACGAGGCTAACGCTTCACAACACAAACAGCCGACAGCTGAATCCAATCCTCCTCCTCCTCCTCCTCCTCCTCCTCTCTCTCTCTCTCTCTCTCCGTGTCTGAATGGTCCTATGAGAAGTAATTAAAGAAGCACTCAATTCTTTTTTCTCAATCGCTATTATTAATAATACTATAGTCTGTACCCCCAAAAAAACCGCTATTATTAATAGACTACAACAGAGAAAAAAAAAAAATATATATATATATATATATATATATATATATATATATATATATATATATCACTGTTTACATCTTTCAAAGCAGGTGTCATTTAAATATTGATTAAAAATGAACATCAATTTTATTTTTAAAGACACTTTATAGTTCAAAAGAGTGATATAAATAAGATTATTATAAAATATCAATGTGGGAAAAAGTAGGGGAAAATACTTTTTCTGCAGTACAGTCCAATAAATGGAGACTCTCATTTGGATTCCCCCCAAGGACAGCAAGGGTACGGCGAAGGGGGGAAAGAATGGGTGCAAGGAAACTCTAGTTAACTAATTTACAGTGTGTTTGGTAATGGTTCTGAGCAGTGGGTCGGTTTCAAGCGATTCTTCTATCTTGCCAAACTGATCATTATCTGTGATCACAATCTCTTCAAGATGAGCACGACCATTAATCTTGTTGCACTCTTCTTTGGTGAATGTGGGTAGTGGCATTGTAGAATTAGAAGCAGTGGTGGTGGATGCTGAAGAAGCTTTTGTGAGCTCCTTTGCTCTTTTAACCTGTGCGTTCCAGTCCGTTCTGCACAGAACAAAGAGCATGAGGCCCGCACACGTGGCTTGGGCAGCAAGCAACCCGAGCCAAAGCCCAGCAAACCCCATTTTGGCTACAAACCCAAGAAGGATGGCCACCGGCATGCCCACCAAGTAGAATGAGCCCAAGTTAATGTGGGCCCCAGTGGTGGGTCTTGCGCATCCCCTAAGGACGCCACATCCCGTGGTCTGTGGGCAGTTCCCAAGCTCACAAAGGCCAACAATTGGCAGCGCCATGGCCGTGAGGTTCAGAATCTCTTCATCACTGGTGAAGAACCTTCCCCATTGGTGCCTCATCAAGGTGGTGAAAAGCATTGCCGCTATGCCTAAACCCACAGCACACAAGAGTGACACCATCATGCAAATGCGGGCCTTTGCGGGCCTGTTTGCTCCTAACTCATTCCCGACTCGTGTGGAAACACCAAGGCTAAGCGATGATGGGAAAACATAGACTAATGCTGTTGTTTGAATGAGGATTCCCATTGAAGCAATCGTGGCTTTGGGGTTGACCAAAAGTCCACACAGCATTACCATGAGTTCATACCACCACCACTCTAGGCAAACTGATACACATGTTGGAACCGCAAGTGCAAGCAAGGAAGACCAGCCTTTGAGGCAATCCATGCTTGGTGATACCCATGAGTCTTGGTATACGCCTGAGAAGTAGATAAAAGAGGAGAGCAAGAGGACGAGGTTGAGGTTGGTCCAAACCATTGCAATGGCTACCCCTGCAACACCCATCTTGAGGTGAACCACTAGGAGGAAATTGAGGGGTACGTGGAGGAGCACCGAGATGGCTGAACAGTATGTTAGCGGCAATGTGATGCTTTGTGTTCTTAGGTAGATTCTTAGAGGGTGGAGGAGTGAGAGGAAGAAGAGGTCTGGGATTGAGAAGAGAATGAAGGTTTGGGCTGTTGATGAAATGTCTTGGTCTTGGCCACACCACAAGAGGATTCTCTTCATGTTGAGCCATGTGAGTGAGATGGGGATGGAGGTGGAGAGGAGAAGGAGGACGGTTCTTTGAAGGGTGAGGCCAAGTATCTTCCATTGTTTTGCTCCATAAGCTTGTCCACAAATGGGTTCCATTCCCATGGCTAAGCCAGAGATCACAGAGTAGCCAGTGATGTTGGCAAAGCCAATGGAGAGGGAGCCTCCTGCTAGTTCCATCTCACCAAGGTAGCCAAGGAAGAGCATTGAGATCATGGCTCTTGAGTACATGAGTAAGCCAGTGATGGCTGTTGGGCCTGATATCTTCCCTATGGCCTTGATTTCTGTTAAGATCTGAATGCAGGAAAAAAAATGAAAAAGAAAAGAAAAGAAAAAGACAAATAGTTAATATCAAGGGTATGCTAATCATAAACTGGCATTATTTGTTTTTCATGTGATGTGACCATAGAGATAGTAACTAGCTAGCAACTTCATTTAATTTACATTCACAAAAAATGTTAGTTGGATTTTCTTCTATTAGTTTTTTTTCTTTCTTTCTTTCTTTCTTTCTGTTTTTTCTTTCTCTACCTCATTCGGAGTTGGCCATCTGTGAAGTTCATCTTGAACTCGATCATCATAAGGAGGATGGTTCATGACTTTGGGGTTTGGAGTTATGAGGTGAGCTTTTGCGGGACACAGAAACGGGGATGTTGATGATGATGATGGGTTGGGATTACACATGATGACTAGCTAGCTATTAGTTAAGCTGCAGTTGTGGATATATAGATGAGTTAGAAGAGAGAGATATATTTGTTTATGTAACAATAACAAGGGTTGGCTTAGGCTTAGTGATCGTGCACTGTGAAGTTGGTTGGGAGATGAGAGCCTTGAAAAGGGTTCTGTATATAGGAGGAGAAGGATGAAGGCGAGTGGGTTTATATGCATGAAGAGCTTGGGCCCTACAAGGGTAACGTGTCGAAAATGGAAGGAAAAGCTAAAATTTATAGTATATCATTCAGAAGAGAAATTTGTTTAAAAGAAAAAAGTGTTTCACCAAAAAAATATAGAATGTGAAAAATGTAAGAGCAAACTTGAACGGAAGAAATGCCAAGGGAGGTTCTAAGTGTACATATTATTAAATCATTATTTATTAAAAAAGGTGAGAAAAAATTTGAGTATGGCATCGGAATGAACAGCAGCACAACACATAAAGCTTTTTTTGGCCTTTGAGCGTGGAGAGGAAACATGTTCCGTCTTATCTTTAGGGCGGTGAAACACCAGAAAAAGGGGTGGGTGGATTTATTCGCACTAATGTTTTTCTTAGCCGTCAAATCGATGACAGGGTTTTCCTTTGACAATGATGGGCCTAATAGTGGTTTAAACTCGCTTGGTTATTACTGGATCGTAAGTGGATAATCTTTTTTAAAACGCCACATTTGGCGTTTGATTTCCCTGTGTATGAAACAAAAAGAATTTTATCCTGAAACTCGCAATGCCAAGTGGAAGATATGGAGTAGCGAATTCCCCTACTACTTGTAAAATGAACCCATTATTATTTCCCTTTTCCCTTTTTGTTTTCTGCTGGTGCGGCATGGGGAGGTACTCTTGAAATGACAAGGGCATCCACAGGTACTTATGTGGTTGGAAATTCTACTAAATATTAAATGTTAATATTACCTTTACTACAACATGCTTTGTTTTGTTTTCGACCGTAGCTAGTGTCTGCTGCTAATTTGTAGTGCAGGCAAAATGTTTTGCATTGCATGTTCTTTAAGGGCAGCCAAGCCATGCATGTTCCATTCTTACCCAACCCCATGTCATAAAACCCATTCCCAACACAACTATTGTCTATATATAGACCATCTGAAGCACTTAAAGGCCAAAACATTCCATTGCCGACTTTGTCTCACAGAGGAAGAAAGTTTTCCCTCGCATCTAATTTTGGCCCCACAGTTCTCTGCCTCTTGTTGTACTCTCTCTATTATTGCTGGTAGGATGTTTGATCCACTGTGTAGCAGGCATATAGGTTGAAACATAGTGGATGAATGAAGGGGGGGGGGGTACTAGACCGTGTTATCAAACTATATATGGATTGCAATTAAGCAATAGAGAAAATTTGAAAATAAGATTTCTAATCGAGACAGTATTACAAATTAGAGAGTTAGGAGTCCTATTACCCAAGTACTCATCAATCACAGGTTGGTTGCCTCGTATTTAGGTATAAATTGAAGTTGAGAGATTTGGCATGGCATTTTTATAAAGTTTAGAGTTCCTTCCTCGGATTTAATTTTGAGTAACCAAAAGGTCAAACACAGTGGATATCATACTACAACTTTTTTTCCCATTTTACCTTTTATAAAGGTTATCTTCATCGACATCTATATCTATCTATATATGTAGAAATATGTATGGATTATGGAGGTAGGTGTTGGTGTCATGGAGGGACCACCAGTGGCGTTAATGGAGAATGATGGTAGCTGGCCGTACGGAGAAGAGACAGATGGGAGATGGGAAACAATGGAGAGAGAATTACGTGCACCAATAACAACCATTTAATCTGTGTCACCAAGGGGTGAAATTGGGATAACCCTGTCTGTGTATAGGATAGCATGGCGTTGTCTACGGGGGAACAGAAGCAACTCTGCTCTATCATTATTAACCCAGACGGACAATGGATAAACTCCCTCTTTTTCTTTCACTTGCAGTCTGAGCAACTTCACCAATCAGTTTAATTTTGTTTCATTGTATATTAGAATGCAAGACAAAAATTATACATTAAAACTTCCCTGAAAGCCATGGCCATCCCATGTCAGATTCCATGTGTTTTTAGCTCACTCAGTTGCTGTGTATGAAAGATATGTATCATGCGAGGGGACCGATGCTTAGAAATTAATTGATAAAGCAACAGCAGAAGTTCTGACAGTGGACAAGCAAGAAAGAAAAAATTCAGTCTCTTGCAAAGAATGAATATGATTTGATTTGGAAGAAACCCATCTCGAATTCGGCATCAAAACTGAATTCAAGGGGTTTGATTAAATGCATTGAAAACAGACACAAGTTTAGGGTCACGTGGGGATGGCATACAAATGCACTGTCATCAATCAGAAAGACATCTTAACACAAGTTGTCTTAGTGGAGATTAGACAGAATTTTTTTTGGACGTAACAAACTAAAATGCATGTTTGGGGGAAAGTGTGATAAGACACCTTGTAGGTTGTCTTTGACATTAATAACAATGATGCTCCTTGGGAAGCTCGAACAGATTCGCTAATTGTATTCCTCTAGCCAAACCTTTTCCACAGCATTAGAAAGGGGGGATGCTTAGCGACTCGTCACTGTGTGACAGCTCTTAAACCAAACTCTCCCACCAAGTCTCGACGAGTCAATTTGTTCTCTGCTGTGGTTTGATTAAAGAATTGAGACGCAAATATAACATCATCAAATTACACTACAAAGAGACTCATGTAATAATTTATGGAGATGTATGCATATGTTTATGGACCAAATTCAGAAAGCACACCTATCAGAGCTCTGCCGAGCAGTAGAATATGCATGACGTTTAATCGAATGTGAAAGAGGGTGCGCCCAATATTTACCAGCCTTTTAACGGATGAAAAAAAATATATATGAAATTTTATACACCAATATAATAAACGACACATAGGTAAATATTCATTCGCTTTAATCCCGAATCAACTCTTAAGACTATAATTAAGAGTAACACTAATTTATAACCTGCAAAATCTAAATCCAAGCTTTACAAACAGTAAGCACTGTACGCTGACTAGATGGTAAATTCCAGTAGCGCAGTTGGCACGTGGTTCGAAGATTTTGCGTCATTAATAGTTCGGACAAATAATAATGATATAAAGGTTGATATTTTTAAATGCTCTTTGGAGTCTAAGTAACAGGCATTGTACGAAGAAATGAAAACAAATCAGACTTTCATGAATAGTGAAGTGTATTAAACACTAGGAATTTATTCCGTGGTTCAAAAGAAGCAAAATAAATTAAATGTACACAGTAAATGTACACATTCAAGAATTTTTCTAAAGAAAATACTATACCTGAAAAAATTGGGAGCATTAAATTCATGTCTCAGTCAAGGTTTCCATCAGCACAAATCACATATTCACTGTTGGCCACTGAGCAAATTCATCAAACTAATACAAACAGATCGCGCAAATTTCTAAGATTCCAATACATCATGATTGAATCACCAACGCATAATCGGCATTGCTTCAAAATAAAAGAATTTTTCATGTGGAATAATTCCCAATCAGCAGCAACTCATCTTGGTTGGAAAGGATGTTGCCCATGGGTAAATTTGGAACATATAGAAGATGCCCCAACTACTTTCCCACGGCATTTAGCCTTTAAAAGCAAAATCTTACACAGGTAGGACTGATTTACAATGAAGAAATTCTCCACTGATTGCAGATAACCTTTCATTCAGTATTTTGGTGACAGCTTTTATGATTACATTTTGGGTTGCCAAGATGTTTGGAAAAGTAGTGCTATATGAATTGCTTCTTTTACATTGTTCCTTAGACATCAGGAGTATTCATCCTTTCTTACACCAGTAGAGGGTCCCTCATGGCTAACATAGCAGACCAATCTAACTGTTTTAAACAGAGCACTCACTAATCAAGATCACCAAAAAAAAGGAAAGAATTCAAAGCTTCCAACATTTAACATAGTAGCACTCTGGCATTTGACCAATAAGATGAAAACACGACCAAGTATTCAATTATTCATATCAAGGAAAAAAAATCAGTGGGGATCTTGGTGAAAGGAAGGCTCAAGAAAAAGACTACAATCAAATAGAAGTGAAAAATAACTATATACAAATTATTGCTACCTGTTCATTTTTACCATCCCTCTTCGAAAGAAATCAGTGCCAAAAGCAGAAGGAACATGATACCTCATACATGGCTTCTCGCCTTTTGAGGTCCAGATGGGGGAATAGCCACGACAGCTATGAATCCACTGACAAGGGCTGCAACAGCTGCCACAGCAAATGCTGGGGAGTTTCCCCCACCAAACAGTTGATCCCACGGTCCACTTCCCAAGGACACCACCATCTATTTCAAACATGATAAATGTAAAACTCAGCAGCTCAAAAATTACAAATTCTATACACAGCTATGATCCTTGCTTACAGAGTTTTTGTTCATAGAAGATAAGTCATCAGTAGCTCAGAATACAAAATAACTCATAAATGCCATCATTTACAAGCAATTTCGTAATTTAGGTCTGCTATCTCTATTGAAATCGGACAGTTAATTGCTTGAAATGGGATGTTTGGGAGAAAAGAAAATTGCAAATCAAATTTTCATTAAATACGTAACACAGTACAAAATAACCCATGCCTCTCTGGCTAAATCTCATCAGCTCACTTTGTCTCCACAAATATCTATTTTGAGACGTTGATGGATCACAAAATGTGACTTCATTTAGGGCATTATTTTAAATATGTTCTTCAGAAGCATGAAATTATTTTTAACATCCAAAAAGTTGTAATTTATGGTCATGTTGAATGAACCAAAACAAAGCAGAGCCTGAACCAATCACATTGAACATATGTAAGTCACGGTATTATGCATTTAATTTCTCTTCTCAAATCCAAAATTCAATACTGCCCAAGCAAAGTAGGTAACCTGGAGTTCTCTGTCCTTGAATCTAAACAATTTCCTCCGACTAATTTTAAAGGCTTTAGCGGGAGTAAGTAAAGAAAGGCTTTATTAAGTTGTGCTAATTTCCCAGTTTTCAGGTGTGTTTCTTTGAAGCAAAATGCTCTACACTTTAAAGGTTCCTTTTTGTCCTTATCTTTCATGTGATGCACATCTGCTCATGGCCTACTTCTGGTGCTCAGTCCATGATTTCTTCAAGGAAACAAATCTCCATCAGAGATATGCAAAGGGATTGGAGACCTTTATTGTTTTTTTTGGTCATTTGCGCCTTCTTTGAACGGGATTTCTTGTACAACTCGTGTTCCTCTCTTCTACGTATTAATATTTGTTCTCTTATCAAATAATAACAGACAGCTTTTCATTGTCTTGCAACGAATAGATGAAAGGTGGGTGTGTGTTGACCAAATTAAAAGCATAGACACTTCTAAAAAGAAACCAAGTCTGTGCCAGCCACACATCAAACACTTGTATCAGACATGATCCGACACTGCAAATCCTAACGATACACACTAAATTTTTCTGTGTTACAGTTCCCAAAGCCACTGTTCATGTTTCTTAGTCTAAAGGCACTGAAAATTGATAGCAATTTTACCACAGCATGAAACTTACTGGACAGATAGTTTTATTCAGCAAAGTCCCTTGGGGGAGACCAATGTCTTGTTTAGACTAAGGGAACTTCACACCACAGGAACACATTATAATCTTACTGCCTCTTACCACTAACAGTATCAACAGACACAAATTAATCTTAATGATTATTCAGATATTATTATTTTATCACGTGGAATGAAACTGCAAGTATTCATCTCAAGACTTAGGACCACTTATCACATTCATTTCAAGATACTATATTTTTATTATTGAAGTTGAATAAGTTCCAAATTTACATCTACTGGAAATGCTAGACAATTCAATCTAACTGCATAAGGATCCCAACCGGCCCCCACCCCCAGGTCAACACAGAGAGAGAGAGAGAGAGAGAGAGAGAGATAGAGAAGGATAATTTATCTTAATTGGAAATAAAAGGAATGCAAAATAAGCAATACCTGTGGGATCACTATTGCAAGATTTAGCACTCCCATTGACAATCCTGAAAGTACCAGCAATTAATATAAATAGCTATACATTCATGTCTCCAAGAAAGAATGAATAACGCATGAAGCCTGCCCACCTTGACCAAGCCCCAGTGACTGAATATGTGTGGAAATTAAGGCATATGGTACACTGTAAGTGATCTGAAATAATTAATCCAATAAGTCAGATCAAATAACAACCAAAAAAAAAAAAAAAGTTGGATTAAATTAAATGTGTGTGTGTGCGTGCGTGCGTGTGCGCGCGTGTGTGTGTGTGTATCATGCAAAATTAGCGGCACCATTTCCCAATTTTTCATTTGTGACACTTCATGATTCTCAAACAAAAAGGTATTGCAAAATATGTCAGTTTGAGCTTAGGAGATTATGCAGCCAAGATCAAGTCTGTTAAAACACTTCACATGTCTTGGCCACTGAGATTTTTCAAAAAATGCAAGGACGGAATTTGTGTCTTTATATTCAGAACATAGGAGACATAATAGGTGTCTACACAGAAAAAGAAACAATATGCTTTTACCAGTAGATAGAGCAACTTACAGCCAGCGGAAACCCAAGAATGGTAAAGATTGCCAATGCAGCTATCACAATGCCAGTTGGTGGTAGATCTTTGCCTAAATAGCCAATGTTATTTGCCACATAGGTTACTACAAGCATTGCAACAAAGCAGACAGTCATTAGGATATTTGACATTCCCCACACAAACCCAGCCCCCCGCTTCCTGCATAGTCTCTCCATGAGAACTGATGTTATTCCAAGAACAACTGAATTCAGCAATAAACCAAGTGCTCCCATTCTAACTCCGGTATCATAATTAGGGCCTTCATTTGGCTCACCACCATAAATCTCTCGGCCCATCCAATCAGTATCAAAAAGAAGAAATGGAAACCACCCAATCCATGTTAGAGCAGTAACAGACAGTATTGTCCATATAGTTTTTGAAAAATACTTGAATGTCCCAAATAACTCCCACATGAAAGCTTCTTCTGCACTACCTGACTCCCCAGCTGCAGCTTCAGCATTGGATGGCCCACTTGAAGTTAGGGGCACTTCATGAGCAGCCATGATGCTGATATAGGTGGTGATCACAATGAAACCAATGTCCAGAAAGAAAGCAGACTTAAGATTTGCACAACTAATATTGCATGCAGGGGTAACTGTGAAAGAAAAGACCTTGTGCCAACCACTGTATGATCCAGTTGCATAGCCAAGAATGTTACCAATAGCCATAAACAGGGAGAAATAAGCATTTGCAACACGTGTCCTTCGATGATCCTTGCCTAACATTCCAAAGAAGAAAGAGATAGAGAGAAAACTGAAATGTGTCAACATATTGTTTGCTTTTACAGATGATCACCGTTAATTTCAGAAGAATTACAACTGGAGTAAAATAAAAACATTACTCTAATGATGGCATTTTCATTCGGGGAGGGGGTGTATGAGGGAGTTCCATTCAGACATCGAATCATCTTTGCAAAATAACTTGGGCAAGATGCTATGAAAATAGAAGATAATTAACCATGCCTTTTAATTTAACTGAGAACTGCATTCAGCAATACATATCAACCAGACAATCATCTGCCCAGAAACACACTCTGTTAACGATGGATGCAGAAACAATTTATTTTCAACCAACATGGTTGCATCCTACCCTTTTTTTTTTTTTTGTCTCGATAGAACCACCGGTATCCTAACCGTATTACCAGGAATCCAACTAATCCAACCCAACCTGATGGAGGTCCCTAAAGGGGGTAGGGTCTCCCAGCGAGGATTTTTTCCAATTCCAAGGCTTGAACCCGATACCTCTAGTTAAGTGGCCAAGGCACCGATAAACTTGACCAACCCCATGTTGGTTGTATCCTACCTTTTAAATGGGATCATTTTGTCCAATATTTGGGAAAAATAGCTCAGGCTTTTATCCTGTCCTATTATCTATAAACATGGGGTTGAAGAAAATATTTTATCTACCCAAAAGCTGGTACAATCTTTGTGTTTTCTCACATCCACCAATGTTGATGTGGAATTTTTATTTCAGATGACATACTTTTTGCTTCAGCCAGATAGGTTGAGGATAAAGGTGGATGGAAGGAATAAAATTATCCCAATAGATACACTAAAGATTTACTAAAATAATGTTACTCTAAAACATGGCAGGCTTTATGCTTATGTGTTATATATCATTTAGTATTATAAATATGGCACCTGATATAGTTGGTAAGACAATGCTGCATATAGGGCATGAGAATCCATGAATGTACCAGATCTTTTATTAAAAGATCTTGTCTTTCATTTAATATTTAGCAGATACAGATCTTGGGCAGTATGCAGATCCCACCCCAGCCAGGGAGAGATCTGTATGGCCCCATACAAAACTGTGTTATGTGAATTTCAAAAAATATGTATGTGGTACAAAAACACACACCCCCCCACCCCCCAAGAAAAAAGAAGAAAAAAAAGCTATTAAAACCAAAAAATTCTGCTCCTTGGCATCTGCAAGTCTCTTGAATAATCTCAGACAAGAATTAGACACTATGTACTCATTCTGATGATGAGGACTCTTTTCCTAAATTGAAGAGATAGCAGGTTTTCCTTTTTTTTTTTTTTCTTTTTAATAAAAGAAAAGTCGGTATCAGTGGGAAAGAAGAAATACAAATAAAAAGAAGGAAAAGATATCCTCCTTAAGCAAGCAAAACACAATCATTTAAATAATAATAATAATAATAATAATACCAAATAGCTCTTCAACTGCAGTTGTATCAAGGAAATGCCTTGAAATGACAACAAGCACTGAATATCATAGAGAGGATTAACAATCATGTCTCTTAGCAAGTTTAAGGATAGAAACTTAACCTTCAGCATCCCAAGATTTTTCACCAACCAAAGACACCAAATAACAATGTGTGTGACAATTTGACATAAAATTGTGCCTTCCTTACTTCGAATACAGGAAGAAGAGGTAGCATGCTTGAAACTTATACAGTATCATATAAACAACTTAAGCGAAGAAGAGCCCATAACCTGACATGAATAGACAATGAAACTACTTCTGGCAAATAAATGATGATATAAAGTGGTGCTCAATCCAAATATGAATTAGTTGGGCCTCATAATGATTAAATTCATACGGGATATGCAAAGACAAAATGAGACTACAGGAGATAGACTATAAACAGTATCCAGCCGTACCCTCATAGGATATTTCATAATAAATGAACCATGGCTTCAAATGCTAAACGGTTAGCACTAATTTTGTCCTTGATCAGAAAGTATTAAATGTAAACATTTGTTGCAATTTGTCCCAAACGATCAACTTGGTGACAACCTTATCCTTGACTAGACAATCTATGGCACAAGTGACACAATCTTATCCTCTGCAGTTTACTCTGCATGTCAAATAAAAGTTACAAGCTGCTGATCCATACCAAAATAATGCAGTAATGTTACCAACTTTTTATCTACTACTTTGTCATACAAGTTAATTAGTCAAAAATTCAAAATTGTGAGATCTACATTATCTACTTCCCACCTGAATGTAATAATTAGTCATTACAATTAGATCATCAATTTCATAGTTTTTGAATCTTCTCGTGGCATGTTATTTTGATAGTAATCAATCTAGATTCTGAGCATATTGTTGCCAAACTGAATATATGAAAGCGTACTTTCATATTATAAAAAGAATATTGTTGAACAAAAACAAAAATCAAATGAATATTGAAGGAGGAAATTGCATTTTCAAGCTAGAAGAGAGTGAAGAGATTTCAATATGATGCTCATATAATATGCATCAGAATGCGAGCCAGCATTTTTAAGTTGCAATTCCGAATCCGAGTTCATTAATAGTGCATATTTGAGTTACCTTTCATTATTTGTGTATATATGAAGGCACAGATATTCATAATGCACAAATGAATGTGCTATAGAATAAAAGATATAAGCATGCAACAACAGGCGTTTCATTTCAAACATTTGGAACAAAAGTTCTGAAGTAAAAACAGATCAACATGAGAGATAGAAAAATAACATAAGGTAAGTAACAGAGAGAATTCACTAGTTAAGTTCTGGCTCTTCTTCGTTTAGAACAACATACAGTCCTAGGTCCTAATATATCACCAATATTAGATGTCCTTCATGCAGTGTTTGGAACATTGAAAACATTTCAATAAATTTGATATGAATTGACTTACAAATCATGAAATATAACATATGATATGATTTGAAAATGAAGAGAATTTTTAAACATATCATTCCACACAATCCTGTTTCAACCTCCAAAATCCTAAAAATGCAGCAGGCCTTTTCCTCTTCAAAGGCCTAACAGAGTCATAAAGTTTTAAAACCCGGTAACCGGTCGAATCAATTTTACAATTTAGACGCCTCTGTTGCATTCTCAATTACCGGTGAATCATATTCTAAAGCTCCAACGCAAATTAATGCTCGATTCGATCAATTCTGGTCAACACTAATCACACATGCTGATCAACCCCACTCCTAGACAAACAGATGAAAATCAAGCTACAACAGAGAAATGTATTGCATCACTAATCATCCAACTCAACTGTTTCATTCAACCGCTCAACAAAATCGCTGATAACCAACACAGCATCTCATAATAATGACAGAAATCGCATCAACACCGTTTATAATCCAATTTCTAAAAATGAAACGACAAATAATAATAATAATAATAGTAGTAGTAGTAGTAGTAGTATTGAACTATATTATTTACCGGTGAGATCGCCGAGCAACGCTCTGCAAGGGCCTTGCGTGACGTTGTTGGCGACGTCGAGGATCCAGAACCCGAACACGAAGACTGCGACGGCCCAGGGGCGGTGGTGCTCGGTGTCGCCGAGCCACCACCCGACGTCGGCGGCGTGTCCGATGACCAATACTGAAAACACGATGGACACCGCCCCGACGACGATGAATGGCCTGCGGCGGCCGAACCGGCTGGTGCACCTGTCGCTTATATGGCCCACCAGGGGCTGCACGAAGAGCCCGGAAAGCGGCCCGCACAGCCATATGACGCTGGCCCACGCGTGCGGGATCCCCAGCTGCTGCACGTACGGCGTCAGCAGCGACAGCTGCAGGGCCCACCCGAACTGGATGCCACCGGCAACCGACGCCACCTTGAGCAGCTGCCGAAGCGGCACCCGAGCCGGCGGTCCGGCCGATGAGGAGGACGGTCGGGCTTTGGACCGGCCCTGCTGTTGGCGGTGGGGACGGTTAGCCTCGGGATTCGCCATTCTGTTGTAACTGAATGGTAGTTAGTTAGTCTCACCGGTTCGGATCCCCCACTACCTCCCCCTTCACTCTCTAGCTAGTTCCCCATTCCCAACAACCTGAACCGTGACCGTTTCCTCAGGGAATCGCGGAAGACCAGGAGGAGAGAGAAAGGTTAGAGAGAGAGGGGTGGCGGTTTCGCTGCAGCGGGTGCAGCGCATTGTTGTGTGTGGTCTCATTTTCCGTTGTTGTGAGAGCGAAGCTTAGTTCAGTGTGGCTCTGTTGTGATGGTTGGGTTTTTTGTTGCGAAAATACCCTCTTCCCGGGATTTATTTACGGGGCTGTCCTCGTGTGATGGTAATGATTGGGACAGCACAATAACCGTTTCGGGTTCACCCGTTTGGATAATACGGCAAATTGGTTTGAGAATGGGGGCAATCTCGTTTCCATTTCCCTCTCTTTTTGTTGTCCGAAAGGAGTATTTAATTAGGATACACAAAATGACAGATTTACCCCTAAACGGAACAGGTGCCGTAGCTTGAAGTTGATGACGTCTATGGGCAAAAATGGCGAGCAGATATGCATAAAACGGGTTTGTTTAATCCCAAAACACTAATTTATTTATTTATTTTAGCTTAAGAAGTAGGCTTCAGCAGGTAGCGTGTGTCATTGTCACATACTGCTTCGGTAATGAAAGGTATCGATCAGAGGCTAGCAACTCTTGGTTGACCGAAAAATGGTTTCCATATGATGTACTCTTTTAGCTTCTGCATTGGAAGACTTAATATTGATTTAAAATCTTAAATTGGTTTACTTTTTTTAATTTAAGGTGGGTTGTATGGTGAAGCACAAATTACATGCTGCACTAATGAAATGCTGACATTATCCAATAATAATAACCTAACATGTGGAAAATGGGGGCAGTGATAAACATTATTAAGATGCTTTAAATAATGTTGACAAAGTGCACCATTTTCAATTAGTTTTGAAATTATTTAAAAAAAAAAAAAACCAATTTTTCTTCTTTCTCTCTCTCTTTCTGCCACAATATAGCCCATTGTCACCATGTTGCACCACCAAATGGAACAACACTGCCGTTGCAGGCACCGTGGCCGCCACTTTTGTCCACCCCTCCCCTCTCACCACTTTGGTCTCCTCCACCTAAATGAGAAATTTTAGACAAACTTGCCCATTATGGACCACCCTTTCTAATCCTAGCTCAACAAAATCACGTGAAATTATACCAACAATAGTATAGATTAACAGGGCTCTACAAATAAATTCCAACAACTATATCTATTTGTTGAGTTTTGCATTAAAAAATATATATTTGTGAAGCTAAAAAAATGGAAAAAGATTCATACATGGACATCAAAATCACTCTACTCAAGAACAAAATTTGTATAAGTTGCTATTGTATTTCATTCTTCAACATGGACATGGATGAACATAGATCTGCATTCCCAGTAGTATCATCTCATCATAGTGTACAAAATGATGGTGTTAAACAGGGGGCAGTGGCGGCAGCTAGGAACAAGGCACCTCGACAATGACACCATGTGAGCTCCAACTTGTTCGAAATCGAGAGCTACTCTATTGGCAACGCCCCGCAGTCCACGTGCTCGGTCGTGTTTCGTCACATTGGAGATGCTGTGGAATGTGGCAACGAATTCTTCTATGGCAATGGTGAGAGGAGGAGGGCGAACAAGGGGTCGACAGCGACAACGGAGTGCTACGAGCCAAGCGAGGCAAGTGCAAAGGCAAGTGTCGATGACAGCGGAAGAGATGTGGCGGTGGCAACATTGGGATTGTTGAAAGGCTTTGCTTCTCCTTTATGCTCAAAACTTTTTTTTTTCATTGATTGGTTTCAATACTAATCTAAACAGTGTGTTTCATTAACACCCTATATCACTTAATTGGATTCGACCAACTAGTGCCCCCACCTCTCCACATGTAATATTATCATTGGCCAAGATTAGCACTTCACCATGAAGAACTTCACAAGTGCTTCACCATAGTATGCACCTTAATTTAATTCCAGTTTGGTTATAAGTTGAGTAATAATTAAGTTAAGATTGACTTAACTTGACATTTTTAGAAAATATATAAATGTGAATATTATATATAATCAACTCATATATTTTTTTAAAGGCGATTACTCTAGCACCGTGAAGATATTGTTCTATCAAATGAGTGGATGATAGGTATAGTGGGTATACCGTGTAACTGATGAAATATGATACATCATAAACCCCTCTATATGTTTTCATCAATGTAACACCCAACTCGAAACTCGGAACCAGATGTCCATATATTAACATTTGTTAGTGCAAGACCTAACTTTGAACTAGGAAATCGGAGGTCGAAATTCGTGGTGCTTGATCGAGTTTTCAATAGAGTGCCTTTGATGGATTATGTGAGATTAACTGCATCATAGATCATCCACATGTCATTTATATAACTATTATCTTTATGATGCTGATTTTTTTTAAATCAGCACGAGGGCAACCGCTTTTTTAAAAAAGGAATACTAGATATATTTTTAAATGTTAACATAATATGTGACAAATTAATTTAAATTAAAAAATATAATTTATCTTTAAGTAGTAAAAAAAATTAATTTTAAGAACTAAAATTAAACCTAAGTAATTTTTGGGCGAATTACTCATTAAGCGGGGGGCCAAATCATGATTATTCCTACAACTGTAAAAACTATTATTGTAGAAAGTGGTTAAGTGTGGTGTAGTAACTGTAAAAACTGTTAATTTTAAGAACCAAAAATTAAATCTAAGTAATTTTTGGGTGAATTACGTCATTAAGGCAGGCCGAATCATGATTATTTCTACAACTATAAAAATTGTTATTGTAGAAAGTGGTTAAGTATGGTGTAGTATATGTAATAAATTAGTGTAGAAATAGGTGCAATGCTTGGGACAAAAAAAAAGTGAAAAATTAATGTGTTTAATATTAAATTAGCATAAAAATTAATAAAAATAAAATTAGAGAAGATAAATAATAAAAAAAATGAGGGTGAAATAAAAAAAATAAAAGTGAATGATACAAAGCAAGCTTTTGTGTTTGGTTATGCATCGCAATATTAATCACTGCTTGTGAAACTATATTAAAATAAAAGAAAATATTAGCAATGATGAAAATTTAATTTAATGTATTAAATTTATTTTAGAAAACAATTTGTTATTGCAAGTGTAATTTTTCAAAAAAATAAATTCTAATAAATTTTAAATGATGATCAAATAACAATTAAAAATTTTATTCTATTTTCCTCTTCCTCCACTTTCAGTAAAGCAATTTTAAAGAAAAATTTTTATAAAATTATTTTATATAGCAACTCTTTATTTAAAGTGTAATTTATTGTATAAGCAAGGATCAAACAACTTCCAAAAAAAAAAAACATTTCATTTGTCTTACTCTCATCTTTTTTTACCCTCCTAATAAAGTAATTTTTGTTTGTAAAAATGAATTATATAGAATTATTCTAATATATATATATATATATATATATATATATATATATATATATATATATATATATATATATATATATCTAACCATTTAATAAATAACTTATTATTAAAAATGTAATTCATTTTATAAAGATCAATTTTCAAAAAAAAAAAAAATCATTCCATTACTTCAGCCAACTAGTAAAATAATCTTCTAAAAGAAGTATTTAATATAATAACTTATTATTAAAAGTATAATTAACTACCTCCAATTTTTTATCGAGGATCAAACAATTCCCAAAAAAAAAAATTTCATTTTCTTTTCTTCATCTTTCTTCAGTTTCCTAATAAAATAATTTAAAAAAAAAGTTCATAGATTAATTTTATATAATGACTTATTATTAAAAATATAATTCGTTTAATTTTTAAGTGAGAATTAAATAATTAAAAAATCACTCTAATTCATTTTCTCCCTCTTCAACTTCTTAATAACCGTTTCTTAAAACCAAACTTAAGAGAATATATATAGCATAAGGATTAAACATTAATTTCAGATATTTTCTGCCAATATTTAAGTAAAAATTTAACAACTCAAAAAAGTTATTTATTTTCTTCTTTCTCCCTTTTCTTTAGTATTCTTAAAATAATTTCTTAAAGTTTTCAATCTAGTAATAATAACTGCATGTAAAAAATCCCATTACTAATTTTCATAATGTCTCTAATATTATTTTTTTAAAAATAATAAAGATAAAGAATAAAATATTTTATAAATAAAGAAAAAGAAAAGTATAATATCACTTGGGTTAGTGTTGATCTTAGAGAAGCATTTTTTTTATTCTAGCTACTTCAAGATTATCCCAATGAAAAATTTACTTGCATCCCTTATATTCTCTAGCAATAATATGAATATTAGTGAATTATAATTATTTATAATATTAAGATTAACAATATTTAAAAATAATTTCAATAAAAGAATAAGAAGTATTTATTTTAATTTTATATTCAAATTTTAATTTCCTGAAATAAATAATCACATAAAAAAATTTTAATTTTTAATATAATTTATTTAATATTTTACCTTATTCTAATAGTGGATCAAGATAATGGGATAATGGATAATAAATATTTTATTTTGATTGGAGAATAATGGGCTATAATAACAATGTCATAAAAGGATAGTGAAATAGTGAATCAATCATTAAATACTTACTGATAGAAGAAAATTTTTAAATATTAGAAAAAATAAGAAGCACAGAAAAATGCCACTTAACAAAATTTTCTAATTTATACTTCTACAATATTATAATAATAGAATAGATTATACTTCTGTTGTAGTTTCTGGTTCGTCTGTCCTAGTATTCGGTGATTGAGCCATTCTAACATGTTAGATTGGGAGGAGCTATAAAATAACCAATTTTGTCATCGACTGTTTTTTTTCGTACAAATGCTTACAATTGCGAAATGCACTTCTTTAAGTAGGAATAAATATGTAATTTTTTCTTTCCACATAATATTACAGTTATAAAAATATTTTTTTATCTTTTATTTTTTTATTATTTTTTCTCTTGATTTTCTTTTGCATTTAGCTCTCTTAGTTGAAAATTCATTCATAATACTTTTTACAAAAATATTCTCTATATAAAACGACGTCGGGTCCATTTAGTTAAGATTTTGGAAAAATTATTTTTTTAAAAATAAAATTAGAAATAGAAGCAAAAGTATTATCATAAAATTATTTTACATTTCAATTAATTATAAAAGTATTTTTATAAGAATCAGAAATTTTAAATTATTTGAATATGATAAAATAAAAGTATATTTTTTATAAAATTATAATATTAGCAGATAGAAAGTGATATTTTTTAAAAAAGATTAAAGATAGAATGATAAAAATATAAAAAAAATAGTAAATTTAAAATTTGATGATTATTTTTCTCTCTCTTCTAGTATTTTTATTTTTAGGAAAAGTAATTTTCTATCTTTTTTTTCAAAAAAATAGAAAAATTAATTATTTTCTTCTTTTATTTTTTTAAAATCACAAATAAATATTAGAAATATTTTTTTCAGAAATTTTAAGAAAAAAAGTACTTTTTTTTTCCTGGAGATGCAGGAACAAACAGGCTTATTACTTTTATTTCTAATAATGCAAAACACTCATTCGAGATTTATCTTACATTATGCGTTGGTCTCGTCTCGTATTAAATCACAATTACGATATTTAAAGTAGACTCATATTGATTGAAACGTGTAGACATAATGACATAATAGAATGTATATGATGCAATTTCTATTTTGTAAGTGTTTATATTTGTAGAATTAAGTGTTTACTATTAGATCAAGGTGTAATTTTATTTTCTTATAATTTTTTAGAATCATATCTAATATAAGAAATTATACTCATTACAGATATCATAGGCTGAAATATTAAATCCATCGAATACTAAAGGCATAAAGGCATCGTTAATCAAATAAAACCAATAATTCATCAAAATTAAAATCTATGTGTATGATAACTTAGATGCGACGGTCAAGAATGGAAATTTAGTGTTGCAAGAGTAGGCTCGTATACAGGGATGGCAATGGATATCCATAGGGGTGGGGATATGCCCTGCGCTCCTCTTCTCCGTTTAGGATTTTGCCCTCGTCCTCGTCTCCATCCTCATCGCAGGTCCTTGTTCCCCGTTCCCCATTCCTTGAGGGGATTCGGATCCTTGTGGATATCCGTGGGTTTCTATAAAAAAATATATAAAAATATAAAAAAATACTTTTAAGTTTAAAAAAAATCATAAATATTCATAGTTCATATTATTATTCAATACAACGTAACACAATTTAAACTAAAAATAAAGTACATAATTACAAATCCATTATAAGACAATAGAAATATCCAAATTATAAATTATAAATATTAAAATTACAAACTCAAATATCAAAATTCTAAACTTAATTAGTAAATTTCCTAATAAGTGTGCAAGTCAAAGAGAAATATAGATAATAAAATCATATATTTAGTTATTATAAGACATATATTTATATATCTATAAGAATATTTATGTAATTTTATATTTAAGTGAGGACTTCGCAGATCTTCGTGAGGTGGGAACCTTATCCCTCGCCTCCCACCCCCATTAGCTAAGCAGGGCCATTTTCCTATCTCCATTGGGACCAAATCTGTCCCCATCCCCGTTATAGGTAATTCACGCAAATACATGCTTTAATAGATATTTTTGTCATCCCAAACTCATATATGGTGAGATGGGATCACCCTCATATTCTTTAGGTATATTTAATTTTGCCTTAAGCACCAAAAGAAACGAAAACCCACCTGCCACAAGTATGCTTATGAAGGAAAGAATTTGTGGGGTAACGTGACTTACGTCCACATCACGTTTGTTACGGATGCCAACTTAAAGCTAACTGCACATTGAATGATGAATATAAATATATATAAATTTGGGACTAAGATTGGATTTGCATGCTTTCAGCGGGGAACTAATTAATGGCTCCAAATATAATCTAATGTAGCCTCAATTTAAGGGTTTTTTTTTTTTTTTAAACTTTTGATAAAACTATAATAACTTTTAAATAAGTACTACCATAATTTTATGACATCCTGATTCGATTCCAACCTAATTATAAAAGCCTTCCCGTTATCTATTTTGGAAGCTATTTTATATAGACTTAGTTTAGTATTGTTGTAATTTTTTAAGAGTTGTTAAGTTTTCCGAACTTTCTAAAAGTTAATTTTAAAAAGCTATAAGAGTATTATTTAAAAAAATCAAGAAAAAATTACTTTCAATAAGTTAATGCGATAAAAATAACATTTAGTAAAATTGCTCTTAAAACTTAAAATAATTATAATAAACATAAATACTATAAAGAATAATATATATTTTTAATGTCATCGAAAAAAATAATATTATATTAATTTTTAAAATTTTAAAGAGCATAAATTAACTCTAAAAAATATCTTATAAAAACTCCCGAGAGCACCCCACACTTTTAAAAGACAAAAGTAAAAACATTCTAACTTTTAATTTACCAAATAAAAAAAAATAACTTATACTTTTCACGTACCAAAACACTCTTTCTTAAAGCATTATCAAATTAGGTTGTAGTCTCATTTGAGCTTTGATCTTGTCATCCATTTTCTGTTTTGTCAATGCACGACACCCTCGCCACCATGTCTTGTCCTCCATTTGACAGTTGTTCAAGATGCATGTCCCACGTGAACTTGATTATCGAAAGGCCCAAGTTTCGTTGACCAAAAATTCCCAACTTTGGGTCCGTGTTTGTTTGGACCGAGCATCACGGTATATGGTCAATTATTTGTCAGAATAATAATACTGGTACGAATTAAGTTTTACGAATATTGTGAAAAATTCAGACAAAAAAATTTGTGAAAAATAAGTTAGGAATATTTATTAATTTTTATAGAATAAAAGGTGATTATAAAATTGTTTATTATAATTAATCTTAGTTATTAAATTTTAATAATAAAATATTATTAATTATTTACATTCGAGGACCATTAAAGTGCTTACTGCTTAACTTACAACCTCCATGTTAAAATTCCACATTAGTAAAAGATCAACTATTTAACTTATTAACCTAATAAAAAAAATAGATAAAACTCCTAAATTGGCTTCTCTTAATTTTTGCACCTAACAAATTGAACCCTATAGAAACAAAATTCAATCAACAATCCCTACCAATTTTAAATATTGGCCAAATTAGTTTCTCCTCAATATTTTTGAAAGATTTTTAGAATAAATTGATCATAATGATTTGTAAATATTTTAAATTAATCTCTAATAAAAATATACATATAACAAAAATGTCCAACAAAAAATTTAGGAGAGATTAACTTATCTTATATTTTTAATGTTCATAAACCACGAAATATGTTTTTTTCTTAAGGAACCAATTTATCTACTGTTATATTTTATAGAGATCATCAATTTGAGAGTTTTGCCAAAAAAATTATTATCTTAAAAAAACTTATTAACCTAATCAAAATTTTGTAACGTACAATCAATACTAGAAAGAAGAAACAGACGCACTGTCGCACTCTGCTTCCTTCCCACCACCGCCATTACAAAACCAAGCAGCTTCGCCCATCGTTTCTCCACTTCCATCCTCGTGCTCGTGCTTCTTAAACCAAACAAAACCTACTTGCTAAGAAATTTTCATTCTTTAATTAAAATAGAAAAACAATAACTTCACACTCCAGTACTTGCCACTATAAAATATAACGCATTCGTAAGCCTTAAAACATCTACCGATTTATTAACTCCAAACATTTAGCTGAAGGTCTCCATGCACGAGTGTTTTTTTTTTTTTTTTTTAAATCTAGTTCCTTACAAGCCTAATAAAATAAGTTAATATATACTAACAATTATGTAATTTTAAGTAAGTTGAGACTTCATATTTTCGAATATTACTTTATAGTTTTAGAAATATATAACAAGTATAGAAAAGGAAGGTTATTAATTACGAGTAAACACCTAACTAGTTAGAGTCAGATCAAAGGATGATTAATTAATAGCAGTTATAAATTATTAATTTAATAATAAGCAACATATCTAGGCTTAGGCCCTGTATAGGTTTTATCAGTGTCAACGAGTGAGTAGGTCAGAGGTTTAGGCTGTCTTAATTTAATTGAAGGCCTAGTACATAGTTATATTAAAATTTAGGAAAGAGAATTTTATCATTCAAATGTTGCATGCTATGGAACCATAGTAAAAATGTGTATTTTATGTATTTTTATGATGAACGGTGAGGATCGTGCTATAGATTGTGAGGTGTATCAATGTACCAATCATTTATGATGTACTATAATAATATTTAATTTTATGAAAATTTAAAAATATAATTAAATATATTTTAAAAATTAATTATCATACACTGACAGTAAAAAATTATATTGATAGTATAAAATAATTTTATACTGTCAGTATAATCAAAAAATTTTATCAGTATAATTTTAATTATCATTCATTGTGATGTAAAATTATCTTTGGCGTATAAAATAATTTTATACTGTCAATGTAATCAAAAAATTTTATCAGTATAATTTTAATTATCATACACTGACAGTGTAAAAAAATTTTATCAGTGCAATTTTATAGTACTACTAGTATAATTTTACACTATCAGTATATGATAATTAAAATTATACTGATAAAATTTTTTGATTACATTGACAGTATAAAATTATTTTATACTGCCAGTATAATTTTACACTGTCAATGTATGATAATTAAAATTACACTGATAAAATTTTTTGATTATACTGACAGTATAAAATTATTTTATACTGTCAATATAATTTTATATTGTCAATGTATGATAATTAATTTTTAAAATATATTTAATTATATTTTTAAATTTTCTTAAAATTAGATATTATTATAGTGTATCATAGGTAATTGATGCATTGATGCACCTCACAATCTATGACACGATCCTCACCGTTCATCACAAAAAATGCACAAAATGTACACTTTTATCAAGGTATCATAGAATTCACCCATTCAAATAGTCTTATTTGGCTCGAACAGGATTATCTCTAATAGAATAATATCTGTGATTTTGACCAAAAAGAAATTAATTTATTACTATTGTAAAGAACAAAATTTATATTGGTATCTAATTTTTATTTTTTAAAGTTGTTATTATTTATTCATTTGAATATTTAAAATTATAAAAATAAAATAATAAATACATTTGATGAATTATTTCAAATTTTAAAATAAAAACAATAAAGTAATATTTTTTCATTAAATTATTTTAAAAAATATAATTATTCAAATTTTTTTGTTTTTAATATAATTATTTTTTGTATATCTTTAAGAGATTAATTTGTATATATTGTTAATATAAAAAAATTTTACACTGATATTCAATTATGTACTATCATACAGATAAAAATGGTTAACTTTCACACCCTTAACTTCCAATTTTATCTATACGACAGTATATAATTGAATATCAATATAATTTTTTTTTTATAATGACAATACCTATAAATTAAACTCTATTCTTAATTATAAATTATATATTCTATTCTATTTTAAATACTATTTGTTTTTGATATTTTTAATGAAATGAACAAATAAAAAAATTAATTGACAAGCACCGGCGAAATTGGCGGTTTGTAGATCTCATTTAATAGTCAGATTTATAAGATGACGCAAGTCACGCAATGTAAATATAATAAGAAGCATTGCAATGACTCACCAAAAAAAGAAGGGGAAGCATTGCAATGCGTCCATTTGACCATTTCAACGTCAAAACCCCGTGAGAGACAGCACAAACAGAGCAAAGGAGTGGCTTTATGAGTTAGGTGACATTCGAATATGGCATTCTTCTGAGTTTTTGTGCCATTGCCCTGTCACGTGGCATATGACAACGTGCCGAATAGAAATGTAATGTTAAAATCAGTGAGTGGGGTCTAAAATGAGAGCAGTGACAACGCTGGTTGACCATGGCAACCTTACCTCCATGACCAGAAAGCTGAAAGCTCGCAATTACTTCCTCGCATGGTCTCTCCTTCACCGCCTCATGGTACCCACATATGCCAATAAGCAATTCAGGATTCAGACAACCACGACCTTTCAGGTAGCTAGCAGACAAGCACTCTCATTCAGTAAAATGAAGGAGCACCACAAAAAGAATAATGAAAAATGGAAGCATGCATGTTAAACTTTTGAACTTAATTACCAGTTTGGTTCAGATTTTAATGGGGCGTTTAGTAGGTACTTTGAATTTTTATTCTTGGAATCAATTTTTAGTTTTCAGAATAGTTTTCACAAATATGTATTTTTTATGATATTTGGTAGATGAACTGAATTTCAAAAAATATTTTATATATTTTAAAAATGCTCTTGATAAAGGGTGATAGTTAGCGTTGGGCGGTCCAGTGGCGGAGGTCAACAGCCGGTGGTGGGTGATAGTGGGTGGCGATAGAAATAATTTAATTTTTTTTCACAAGAGAAAGCATTCTCTTTTCATAGAATTCCATGTGAATGATGGGATTATTTTGAGAAAAATATTAAAAAAAAATCAATCCTAAAAATCTAACATCCCTAAAATTATTTTTTCAACTCTTGCATAAAAAATAAGAGAATGTCTTCACTTGCCCTCTAAGAGATTACAAACCTTGCTTGTGCTGATTGCATTTCAGTTCGTACAAATACACGGTTTAGCTGCATTTGTGCCATAATCAATAACTAATTATTGGTCCTTAAGATCAATTTTGATATTAGAAACGACCTTATCCCCGTTTTGTACAGTGTGCCTTTGTTGACACTTTACAATAAACCTTTTTTAATAATTAGATGCTAGTTAGTTACAGCAGTGTCGGTTATGTTGTCACAAGTTAAAAATGCCTGAAGATTTGTCCTCTATAAATTTGTTATTTCTCAATCATCAAGAAATATTCTATCTTACTTATTCTATTTAGTTTCTTTTATCGGTCTTCTTGAGGAAAAATCCTTAACTCATCTTATTTATCATTTTATTAATAAAAATTATTATTTATTTTTAATTTTACCCTTTGTATAATTTTAAACACAAGATATTAATAAAATAAATTAATTAGATATTAAAAATTAAACAAGGACATTTTAACCAATACGTTTCTTAATAAAATTTTATTCTATATTTTATTTTATTTTTTCTAAATATTGTACGTATAGTTAAAGTGATAATAATTCTTTTTTTTAAAAAAAGAAACTTTTACTTACTGACTTATAAAATTGGTTGAATCTTGAGTACCGATTGCCAAGAGAGATAGGGAACATCATTAAAATCATTTAAACATGTGCATAAAAAAATAATAATAATTCAAACTTTTTTATTTGAAAAATATTATATGTATATCTTTTTTTGGGATACTGTACTGACACCCATCTATTTATCATTTAATAGGATATGAGCTCCATTTTAAGTAGAATTCATACCGCATTCAATGCTGAATGGACAAATATTGATACAATATTCTAGAAAAAAAGAGTATATAGATAACATAACTATTTTTTTTGGACAATTTACACCAACCTTCATTAGATTTTGTGAAATTCATGATTATCCCTTTAATTTATAAAAATATACATTAACTTCTCATAAATTTTAGGTAATATTATTATACTTACTGACTTATAAAATTGGTTGAATCTCGAGTACTAATTGCCTAGAGAGGCAGGGAACATCATTAAAATGATTCAAATATGTGCACCAAAAAAAAATTAATAATTTAAACTTTTTTTTGAAAAATATTATATATACATCTTTTTTTGAGGCATTATATTGACCTCATTCATCTATAATTAAGTGAAATACAAATTTCAATTCAAGTAAAAAAGAGTAAAGTTTACGCCTTATTCAATGATTAATGGGCAAATATTGGCACAATATTCTAGAAAAAGAATATATAGATAATATAATTATTTTTTTTTGAATAAATTACACCAATATTCCTAAATTTGATAAAATTTATTATGAATTTCTCAATTTACAAAAATATATATTAATCCCCTATAAATTTTAGATATTATTCTATTCAATATATATATATATATATTTTATAAAATACAATACTAAATATTCCAATACATTGATCCCTTTTAACCACTTCCTAAAAAGATATGAGTATAACCCAAATTAATAAATAAGAATCGTAATAAATTTTATCAAATTTCAAGGAGTTAAGTGTAATACATTTATTTATTTTTTTCGTACAAACATAGTTTGTTCGTATTTAAGAAAAAAGTGTGACGGCAAAGAGCCGCACATGTTTTTGACCAAGCGGCTTTTGCGCTGCTGCGTCTTTTCATTCGCATCAAAAAGTAAATACCACCAAGAACAAACAGACACGCACCTTCTTCCGTCCCTGCCACCACCGCCATTACACATAGAACACACGCCCTTCTCCCTTCTCCCTTCTCCCTTCTCTTTCCTCCGCTTCATTCCCACCCTCGTACTTCCCACAAAATCAATGCCAAAACCTTACTTGCTAAGAAATTTTCATGCTCCAACTCCAATTAAAAAATATATTTTTTTTTATTAAAAAAAAATAACAAACAATAACTCCACACTCCAGTACTTCCCACTATAAATCAACCCATTCCAAAGCCCCCAACCCTTCGCCCCCGGGATAGGCAGCCCAAAAAAACACACACACACACACACACACACACACACAAAAACAAGCAATGTCTGTAAAGCCAACCCAACGGGAATCGTTTCATGCTTTCTACGAGGACTGGCTCCGACGCCAACAGAACCTACTAGACCAACTCATCAACATTTTAACCACCCCCGATTCCCCCAACAAGCTCCACCACCAGAAAACCCTAATCGACACGGTCCTCTCCCACTACCAGCAATACTTCGACGAAAAGATCAAGCTCGCAAACGACGACGTTTTCCTCCTATTCTCCCCAACCTGGCTCTCCTCCTACGAGCGCGCCCTCCTCTGGATCGGCGACTACAAGCCCTCGCTGATACTCCGTCTAGCCGACGGCGCCGTCGAGGACTTGACGGCGGATCAGAGGGAGGCGCTGGAGAGGGTGAGGTCGGAGACTCGGAGGGCAGAGAGGGAATTGTGGGGGGCGATGGCGGGGGTGCAGGAGAGCGTGGCGAGCCCGCGCGTGGTGGAATGCGCGAGGAGGGTGGGGAGGGTGCTCGACGGGGAGATAGGGGAGCTGGACGCGGCGATGAAGGGGCTGAGGAGGGCGCTGGAAGGGGTGTCGGAGAGAGGCGACGAGCTGAGGGCGGCCACCGTGAGGAAGGTGGTTGGGGTGCTCAGGCCGCCGCAGACGGTGAAGTTCCTGGCGGCGGCGATGGGGTTCCAGCTCCGTGTGAGAAGGTGGGGGTTGGAGAGGGACAGGTCAAGGAGAGTGGTGTGAGTAGAACTGGAAAGAGAAGAAAAACAGAGTACACACAAGGTCTTGCTCCTCTGTTTTCTCTTGCTCTGCGCAGCTCGCTCCAACGTGGGAAGACTCTGTTTTTGCATCCGCTGATCATATTTTGCGCGCTACTTTTATTATGATTAATTTAATTTTGATATTATATTGTGTTAAAATTCTTTTGTTTACAATATTGTTCGATGAAGAAAAGTCTTTCATGTTATTAAAGTTAATTGATTTTTATTTTAATTGTTTTAAAAATTATAAAATAAAACATAATTTAATTTAATTAATTAATAATATAAAATGTTTTATAATGATTGTGTATTAATTTTTTTATTATATTTCCTTGTATTATTTTTGTGGTTTTTGTTTTAAGTACTCTTGTTTACTAGTACTTTGCCGTGATTAGTGACTAATTTCCTGTCATATTTGCCACTAATTTAAGATATATATTTTAGGATAAAAAAATAAATTTGTTTAAAATATATGGGGTATCTAATTAAATTATAATTACAGACCAATTAAAAGGTAGCATTACTCTCAAAAATAGAGGTAGAAAAGAAATTTCTATTTTTGTTTATGATAATGAATTAAGAAAAATATAATTTAACACAAATTTCCTACCTTTTTCCAAATAAATTAATGTAAAGAAAAATGTGGAACAATTATTTGGTATGTCTGAATTGAAGATTCTATAATGCCTATTTAAATTTCAGTTTGCAACTTTAAAATTATAATGAATAAAAGTTATTAAGAGAAAAGTTTTTTTAGTACATAATCTCAAGCTTTTCAAATGTAAAATCAAATATACTATTAGTAGGATAACATCAAAGTAGAGTGGCTCCATACTAAAATTTCTTATTTTGATTTTAATATATATATTTTTTCAAATGTTATTTTTGCTATGCCTAATTGTCTTTGATTGTTTTTGGTTAAAAGGAGGCCTTTTTAAGCTCCAAGGATAGAAGTATAACTATACTCATAACAATAAATAAATAGTAGAGCTTTACATGAATTTGAGTGATTTGGTATTTTTTTTTTCTTTTTAAATAAGGTTTTAAATTTAAATCTTGTGAAAAAAAAAAAATTAACACTAAAAATATTTACTTGTATATGAATCAATTTAACTTAAATCAAATTAATCATGCTCCAATAAATTTTAAATATTAATAATTTAGACCAAAATGTTAGTGACAATACACTTAGTTTATTTATTTATTTATTTATTGACATAAGCATCGTTCTTTATTTTTTAGGATGAAGACAATAAAAAGAAAAAGGGAAAGAAAAATCTGATAAATAAAGGAGAGCTACCAGTGGTGATATTTGTTCGAGAACTCCATTTTTTTTTTTTTTTTTTGTCTCACATATACACACACACACACACACACACACACACACACACGTACAGGAGGGGGGAAAGGGAGGGCACTCAAGAGACTGCAGAGTCGAACCCATAACTCGTAACTCTCTTGAGCGTACTTCTTGCATAGGCATAGTTAATAACCATTTGTGCTGGCCTTGCAGTGCCCGAGAACTCTATTTTTAATGTGTTAAGATGCTCATTTTTTTTGGTTTGGATGTGTTAAGACATTGGAATGGGCTAACTGCTTAAGTAAGAAAGGGGCTTTCTTTCGAAGGTGAAGCCCATGTCCCTGATTAAGTAAGTCTTCGATCAAGGTTAATTTTTTTTTTTTAAAAAGGGCTTCTGCAATTTATATTTCTTCAGAGCTAAGGGATGCAGATAACAGGTCACGGCCTAATTATAGACGCCCAACATTCTTTTGGTGGGTTAGAGGCCTACATTTTCTTTATTGGTTCGTCAAAGAATTAGGAAAAAAAATGAGACCAAAAAATAAAAAAGAGTAGGAAAATCGAGGCTAGACCCATTAACTGGGCTTCAATTAGACCGATACCGTATCGGCCCCCTTATGCAAGATGCAACCGAACTTAGACCCACCCTCTTTCTTTTCTATCAGTTATGTTTTGATTTGATGCGTAGATTTAAGACGATTTTTCATCTGTATTTATTTGCATTAAGAATTCATGGATTTATTTTACCATAATAATTCATGTAGTTAGACCTTAGAAGAATTTACCAAAGCAAATGGTTGTTAGTAGAAGAGTAGAAAATTGGTTATAATTTACGTTATACAAAGAGGCTCAACATTTTGTGACGAAAAAAAAGGCTCAACAATTTTAAATCAATTATTTTAACATCAAGTCAAAACCTGCCTCGAATAGGCACTAATTAGGATTTAACTAATCTCATTTTTATTAAAAATATGATAATATCACTGTTGAAAAGAGAAAGGTACAAGTTTCTCACCCACATTATTTTGTTGGGGCACCCATAAGCTTAGCACACGCGAATTGTTTTGTATTATTTTCTTTACAAAATGATATAAAATTTCAGTAAAATGCTATTTGTGATTTTATATATATATTAAAAAAATTGTATTATATGTCTTGAAGAAATTAAAGGGCCTGAGAAAAATTATAAAGATGTGCTATATTATTAGTTCATGGTTAATTTTTTTTGGGTAATAGATTGGAAATTCAAATATAGAGTGGTAAAATATTTCTTTTCTAAAATATTCTCACATATAATTTTTACATGATAAAATTATGCGAGAAGATAGACAGATATGAGACTCATTAATGAGATTCTCTCAAAATTTATGAACACTACCTATAATATTTTTGTCTATCTTTGTCTTCATATAATTAGGTCATATGAAACTTATATAGGAGAAAACGCATTCCATTATTTTGCAAATCTAAATTATCGTAAAGGGTTGATTGAAGTAGTTAATAGAAAAGGACATAAATTCAAATTCTAGGAAAATAACTCTTGTGGCAAGATTATATAATTTTTATATTTCTGTAGTCAAACTAGGATTAGTTTTATTAGTAATTTAAATGGGTCGAAATGTAAACACACCTTGCTTTTTTTTCAAAAAAAAAAGAAAAAAGAGAAACTATGTATTTGTCTTAACAAAAGTCCAAATAGGCTTTTGAATTGGGTTTCCAATATTCAATTATGAGAGTATATAATTGGAGTAGTCCCTTTCACCCCGTGGTTGATTATCCTCCTCTTAGGCTGGTCAATGGGACTGTCACTGTGTCACTACCCCAGTCCCAAACTGCCAAGTTTGACTGTTGACCGAAATTTCTTTTTGGCCACATCTTTTTGAAAGTGAAAAGTATATGCCATCACAAAATTGTTCCAATCAACTTAATGGCACTAACACAGTTGGAAAATTAGACGAGAAAGACACACTGAAAAAATAAAATAAAAAATAAAAAGAAGAAGATAAGAAAGGGTTGAAAAGAGAGTGATATTATTGTCTTCCCCCCATTTTTGTCTCACTAAACGATATCGATTTGGCTAACCTCACTTCCAATATAAAACGTTCATGAACCTTTAATGTAAAGGTGAAGAGAAAAACAACATTACAATGCAAAAGTTATACATGCGGCAGATTATTAGTTCAATATACAGTTAAAATTCCAAATTCATGTACGTATACTCAAATATTGATGCCTTACTTTTGTAGCTAGACAAATGAATTAAACCCTTAGCAATCAACCATCAATCATGAGAATACATTTAAGTGCTATGTCTGTGGTCTTTATTTATTGTTACAATACGCAGGGTCTTTACTATGGTTAGTCTAGCCTCGTGGACTCGTTTTCTACACACAGACCCCGCCAGACACACGCAAAGAAGAAGGGGGAAAAAGTGAAACAGAAGTTGAAGGGTGAGGGTCTTTTACGGAGTGGCTTAGTAAGTGCAGAACTTTGATTGCAAGAAATAACTAGTTATTGCCTGAGTGATGGTCTCTGACGCAACGTGCACTACATACTTGAAACTTTTTCATTTTTTCTAGCTCACATACATTGCCTTTGAGAAAGTGGGTCCAAATTAAGGAGACCACGCTGCTTCCTTTCACATGTAGCTTTATGGAGGGGAAATGTTTTGTTGACTCAATTTTAAGTTATCGGGAAATCATGATTTATAAATAGACATTAATTTTAGAGTTTTAATTTTGATGTATTGTGATCCACCCAAATATTATCAAATCAGTAAATATGTTCAAATTTTCTATCCATTACTTCAAAAGTCATGCATATCAAATAATTTGATTAGATGGCGGTATAAAAATATTTTATACTGTCAATATATCAAAATTAAATCCTTAATTTTAATACATTATGAATGTAAATTATTTTATATTATCAATCAATTATATAATATTATGAGATTAATTTTGATACACTATCAATATAAAAAAATTTTATACAAATATTTAATAACATGCTTTTATTTATGAAAATTTTAAAATAATAAATAATTGAGTTAAATACTTTTATTTATATAATAATATATGATTGTATGTTTACATAAAAAAAATTATATTAATAATATATTAAAATTAAATTCTAATATTATATCTATAATTTTTAAAATAATTATTATAAAATTTAAATACTTTTAATAACGTGATAATATATATCATTATAGGACTCAATTTTTTTCTTTTTTTTTTTATACTTTAAATGCTCCTCTAGACGTTATTAATAATAAGACCGGTTATGAAGTCAGGGGCTGTTGACCAGGACTATTTAAATCCACTTAAATTGCGAATAAAAATTGGAGTAGGCGCTGAATCACTAACCAT
Source organism: Pterocarpus macrocarpus (assembly GCA_031439585.1). Classification (NCBI taxonomy): domain Eukaryota; kingdom Viridiplantae; phylum Streptophyta; class Magnoliopsida; order Fabales; family Fabaceae; genus Pterocarpus; species Pterocarpus macrocarpus. Next base: position 13,489,408 of record CM062519.1, read on the forward strand.
AGGCCATGTTTCTCTTTCAAAAGACAGGGCTCAAAGATAAGGTGCATCTACAGTGCCAGAGTGATCTTCCTTGCTGTTTGTGTTGTCTTTCATATCATCTTGTATTTAATAATTATATATGGGTCTTTAATGGCAGTACCGAGAGATCTGGCTGAATATTCTATAATCCACACATCTAATGCTTCTGTCATCCTTTGTAGCTTTTGCTGGCAAAGTTAGAAATAATAGAGCTACAAAAGCATATGCTGTCTGTCTCTCTTAGCTTACAAATTACTAATAAAATTCTGGCCAGACTGTTATTCTTAATGCATTCATTTGCTAAAGAGAACAATTTCCACTGTGTCCTTATAATTCCCATTAGCAAGCAATAGAGAAGGTTCCTTAATTCTATGTCATGCCGTATATACCAGTATCCCAAATCATGTGCGGGTCACCAGATATTACAGACTATATAATATAACATTACTACTATACAGATAAACCGACACTAGAATCCAAAAACATAATTTGATTAAAAATTAGTTGTTGAAAGTGCTTTAGTAACAAACTTGGGATTAGCACATGGTTTGAAGCCCAGCCCCATTGGATAAGTGATAAATTTTTCATGAGTGTCATTTTCTGAACAGGCAGACGGAGACGTTTAGCCAAATAATTGTATTACATCGAAATTAATTATTCCTTCTGGAATGTTTGACTACGTGGCATTGGCAGAACATCTAGAAGGTCTTGAAAAGCATGGGTTAAGATCCAGATATACAAGGAATAAGATAATCGAGAGAGAGCCTATAGAAATTTGCTTTGCCACTCTATCCTTATGCTAAAAGACAAATGCATAAGTTAGTAAAATTTAAGAATTAGGGATTCTATATTAAGACAAACATTTTTTAACAAAAATTTTACTTTGAAAAAATAATTGAGTGAGAAAATGACGCATAGGTTCTTAATTAAGGTGTGCTAGCTTGAACTTGTGGGCGGCAGTAGTTAATACTTTCTTTCATTTTCTTTGGCCTCTCTGCTTCATAATTAATCTTTCAGAGTAGAAAATGAATAGAATTAATAAATTCTAAATTGGATCATAATTAATATATGAATAATAAATTATTAGTTCATTTATAACTATTAGATAAATATTTGCGTAATTTATTTATTAACTAAAAGAGATATGTCTTAGCCATATTATATTTTATTTTAAAAATATACTCTATCTATTAAATAAAAAAGTCTCTATTTATATCTTTAAAAATCCATCACAAATTTCTTCTCTCTAAAACTGATTTCTCCAATTTAATAAGTTTTCTCTCCAAAATATTTTTCTTTCTAAATTCATTTCTTTTGATATAAACTATCAATATAAAATCTGTTATACTTTAGCTAATATAATTTGAGTTTGATCAGTTTATTATAGAAATAAAATTTTCTTAAAACTAATTTTTTTTATTTTTTTATCCTCAAGTCTTAAATTTAAGACTTTATTTAATAGAAATAAATATAAAATTATTTAAACCAACCACATGTCGGTAAATTCTTTTTAATTGATGATTCACTATAAATTTATATTCTTTCCCTTTCTAAATTCTCTCTAAATGTAATTATAATAATTATTTTATTTTAACTTAAACCGCTCATAAGGTGTTACTTGCAACTTTACTTTTTTGTAATTTTCAAAATTATATTTTTTATCTATTATATTATTTGAATGTATAAATTCAATATATTAAAAATCAATACTTTATAAATAAATTAGTCAGATTTATGTTTAATTAATTAGATCAGATATATTCTTGTGTCATTTTGACAACTGTATCTCTTTCAAATAAGTTATTATGTCATCCGGGAAAAATAAACTTCTGTCCCTTTCTTTGCCGATACCCTAAGCGATAAGGATACCATTGTAAAATCATTTTCAGGTATGCCATTACATGTGCAATATAGATGTATATTAAAATAGTTATTATTCATATGAAAAATGTGTTTCTTTTTTGAAAAATTATTCCACACCCCGACACAAGAATTCTCTTTGAAACTCAACTTCATTAAATAGTTTATTTTCCTTTTGGTTCTTTCTTTTTAAAGCATTTAGCTTATATTTCTGCTATCTTCCTTGACATAAAAATATAATCTATTGCATAGCATTAATTAAGATTTAGAAGAAAATATACATAACTGTTGAGGCACTTGGATATGATCGTACTCACAGTAGACGTTGGACAAACATCTTTTTTTTTTTCCTTTCGATCGATAACCTGTGAACACTAGCACTAACTGTGAAAACGATAGAAAGGAGACAAAATAAAAGGGAAAAAAAAAATAATAAACACCAACATATATTTAAAATAACAATATATTTAGAGTAAATTTGGGCTTCTCATGCTACAGGTAACTTCTTTTTTTTTGGTGGATATGCTACAGGTAACTTCTAGTTGCTTAAATTTTAGTTACTTACTATTATTAAAAACACATTTTAGCTTAACTTTAGACACATTAATATTTAAACAAAAGATACTATGTTAATTTTTTTATGCTATTGAAAGAAAAGATACTATTTTAATTATAATCTAATCTCAATTATTTATCCCAAAACCAATTTGAATTTCTTCCCACCTTAATATTTTACCTCTGACATTTTTTTTCATCAGTTATGTACCGCTGTCCATTTTGTTCTTCCTTTTCACTAATCCCTTCACCACTTTCCCCGTAACATGTCGCCTGTTAGTTTGAAATTCCCATGCATGATGGTCTATTCCTCTTTAATATTTATGGTACAATTCTCTCGTAAAAATTCTAGTAGTTTTTAATTCATTCATATAAATTATTTGTTCAAAAAATTTGAACATTAAGAGAACCTGACACCTTTATTTCCTATTTAACGCCAGGCCTAATAATTTATTTAAAAATCTTATTACTAAATAAGTTTGAAATAAATATTTTGGCTAACTCAGGCTTTTCAAAATGTCATATCAAAATGTATATCAAATAAATAGGTCAGGTCCTAACCATTTATTTAAAAGATAAACAAAGTCTATTCAAATCAAGAGTAAATTCTCAAATTTATTCTTAAAAAATTTAACCTTCAAATACATCAATCTCTGATAAATGAAAACCTTCAACATAGTGTCTGAAAATTAAAATATTAGTCATATTAGTATTTTTTTTTTATGGGACTAATGTGTCGATGGTTAAGGATTAGGAAAAAAAAAAAATTAATATAACTCATATTTTTAATTTTCAAAAATTATGCTAGAGATATTAATTTTTAGGAACTACTATGTCTGACGCTATATTTTTCAAAGACAAATTTGGGGTCTATTCTTTATTGAAAGTCTAAACTAAATTACTCTATTCCCAGCCATACTCACTAACCTTCCCAATTGGTGACTTTTTTTCTCACTTTTTTCCATTGTTAAAGTAAACTCACAAATTGGTCTTTAATAAAAATATTATTAAACAAATTCATCCCTGAGAAATAAAAAATGACAACATATATGGTCTTTGAGAATTAAAAAGTGGGTTAAATTATTTTTTTCAGATAAATTAGTCCTAGATTTTTTTTATTGGACATATTAATCTTAGACACTAATTTAACTCACTTTTTTAATTCTCAAATATTATATTAAAAATTTTCATTTCTTAAAATCGAATTTATCTAATAATATTTTTATAAAGGAACAATTTTGGACTTTACTCCCATTGTTGTTAGCGGTTTGGCATGATTCTCCTCAGTGGAGCCTACACGAAACCTTGTCCATATAATGTATACACAATTTTTAGTTGCCTCTTACAGATTGTATTTTTATAAGATTAATTGTATAATTAATTTTTATTAATAATTTTTTAAAAATCGAAACTTTCGTCTGAACAGAAAAAACAATATTCACTTATTACTGCGCCTGATCTCTATCAATATTTTCGTGTATAATTTTTGTCCCTTCCAAGTCAATCATACAACATTTTCTTGTTGCTTTTTCTCCCTTTCTCTTTAGAATATATTGAAGTCCTGTTCAGACGCACTCTACTCTTGGGTGTGTTTTTCCCATGCGTCCCAACCATTAAGCATCAATCAATTTCGTTGTTATGGTCAAATTTGTATTGGACAATGAATTAGCCCATCTTGAGAGTGCAGATCGATGAGTTGTTGTCAAGGATCGATGAATCTACAATGCAGCTAAGAATACTATGATAGTCATTGTCTCTAGCTGGTATAGCCTGGATTTCTGAAGATCTTTTCCCTTTCCTTTTTCGTTTGTTGTTTAGGGTGTATTTGTTTGTAATTTTTTTGGTAAAAATATTTTTTTTTACTGAAAAAAATAATTTTTGTGAATACTTTTTTTAAAAATAATTAAATTCTCAAAAAAAATATTTTTTACTTTTTTGTAAAAATTAAAAAAATTAATTTTTTAAAAAAATTAATTTTTAACTTTTTTCAGTTATATATAAAAATTTAAGTTTTATAATTACTTTCTTTAAAAGATAAAATAAACGCACCCATAATCTCGTGGTCAGCTTGAGAATAGAAATGCCAAAAATACTGCCAAAGCAGATATGCGTGGAGATTACCCACGACAGGGATTGGATTGATCCCTACGGGAATGAGGACTTAATTATTAAAAGAACGGATTTATGCCTCCACTTCATAAACCCACTAAATCTCCATATATATATATATATATATATATATATATATATATATATATATACTAAGTTATAAATATATTTTGATAATAATACATAATGAAATCAAGTTGATTCAAAATATAGCAACATGTGATAGACTAAATATCAAACCAAAATCAAATTTATATAATCGACTAATTTGATCAAAATAAAATTTATAATAATTTGGATTTGTATAATGTATTTTTATTTTTAATTAGAATTGTATTATGTTACTAATATTTATAATAAATTATAGATATTTTATAAATATTTTATTCAAATTTTAGTTTTTTAAATATATATTTTTCTCTTTTTTGAATTTTTAAATTTTTTTTACATAAATCTGCGAATATCCGCAAGGATTTAAATCCCTATGAGAGATGGGGACACGTAATGGAAATAAGAGGCAAATTTCTAAACTGAGACAGGGGCATCTCTCCGCCCATGAGTACCTATCGCCATCCCTACTTGAGAAGCCACCTTGATTTGTTGAAAGACACATTATCTTCTCATCTTAAGTGGTCCTAAAAATCATCTTCCCAAAGCACATCACATTGCTTGGTTAATGGCTATTGAGCCTTTTGTTCGTTTTTCCACCGATACATATAGAATCTAATTCAGTCTTGTATGGTTGCGTAATTGTCTTTTATTTATATACTAGACGTACCTTAGCTGTCTGTTTCCATTAGCTAATCGTTTGCATTTGGTACAAGAACATTGTGAATCTAGCATTTGTTTTTTTTTTGGCGTATTTTGGGTATGATTTTTCATCTTTTTCCTTGTAGCCCTGCTGACTATTGATTCTCTTTTTGAAGAAGGCCGTGACCCACATCTCTTAATGGATTTGACCAAAACAAAAAAGATTAATTAGTGATAAAATAAAAGGCTATGATTTGTTGAGGACTCTAGCACGCTACCTGTGCAGCTCTGGAGATACGAAAACAAATGGTCACTTATAATTTGTTGCATCAAAAGACATGAGGTCATCTAGTCACGGACGCAATCTTACCTTATGATCTAGCTAGATATTTGCTAGGTGCATCTTTTTTCGGTAGATAAATGGCTCAACATGGCTATGGCTCAGGGCAAGAGGAGCCCAAAAACGAAGATGTTGCTAAGTGCTAATGAAAACGTCAACTTTTCAGTCATTGGCTAGTAAAAGATGTAGTTGTCTCATTAGCATCTCAATGTGATTGGAGATTCATTATGTGTTTATAAGCATTGGACAAAAACACGCGAATGTTGTTGGATTAGCACTTAGAATTGTGATTTTCTGAGTAAAATACTGAAGAATTTTTAAAGAAAACGAATTGGATAAAGGTTAAATAATCATGTGAATATGCTAACTAGTTTAAAATTATTAGGTATTACATTTACCGGGAGTCTCGCAGTGAATACTTAGGGTTCGAATTCTCATTATGTACTTATCATTGATAGTGATATTATTTATTTTAGAGTAATATTATTTATACATCAGAAATAAATATTTAAAATAGATATTCATAAAAAAATAAACAAAAAAAATCTCACACACACAAAGTATTCACTAATAACGAGTGATATCAAAACTTTATCTTCTTTTTTTTTGAAATGATGTAAACTCTTAATATTTACTTTTAAGGATTTTGTTAATCAGTGTATTAAGGATATTGATTAAGGTTTTAAAAATGGTAAATTTTTAAATTTTAATACATTAAATATGTTGGAAACTTCAAAGTTCTATTTCTTCCATAAAAACTTACTACTTTTAAAACTTTAACCATTATCAAAACCCCATTTTTAATATACAAATGACATTACCATTTCTTTTAACGCCAAAAAATCATTGCGGTTGAAGTGGCTCTTGCTAGTTTATATGCGAAACGTATAATGAGCTCCAAGGCTCAAATTATTTTCACATGCCAAAACTCTTACATAGTTTAATAAGCACAGTATATATCAAAATCAATTTATTAGATTATTGAGTGTCTATTGAATCAACGGCTTTCGTAGACTTTGTTACGTGTTTACCCTATTCTTTTTCAGTTTAATATTGTGACGCATTGACACTATATACTTACTACATCAAGTTTGCATTGTAATAACAATTTCGGGGGTGGAGGGAGGATCATGCTCGTAATTCTACTCAAGTAGGAATTGTTACTCAGACTATACGTGAGACCTCACATGTTCTTGTCTTATGCTCTGAGATAGGATAGGTTAGTATTTAAACTTGCAATATTCTTAACCCTCTCGTATAGTGGGAGGAAATATATATAGGGCTTGGTGTTATTATGATTAGGAGGGGTGGCCCCAGGGAAGAAATCTCTAATAGATTGAGGTAAACGAAAAGATTCTATTAAGAATGTAAATATAAGTAAATGCAGTAACGTACAACTTACAAGGATCGGTTAGTCAGATGGACTCCTGTATCAAGGCATATAAGAGTCGGAGGTCGGAAGCTAGGGAGAAAATATCGCGATCCTTGTATTGAGGCGTGTGAGGTTTTGGGGTCGGAAGCTGGGAAAAGGATGTCGCCAACCCTTGTATTGGAACATGTAAGGGTCGGAGGTTAGAAGCTAGGAAGATGTCACTAGATAATGAAGCTGCATTTGCAAGTTAACAGTTTCTATTAGATGTATAGTCTCGTCATTCTCTCTCTCTCTCTCTCTCTCTCTCTCTCTCTCTCTCTCTCTCTCTCTCTCTCTCTCTCTCTCTCTCTCTCTCTCTGAGCTTGACGCCATTGACAATAGTGTGGTAGGTTGGTTAGGAAGATCGAGCGGACCACAAGTCCTCCAACCTTAAACTTGTGAGAGCAAAAGGGTTTATAAGTGAAGGCTAATTAAGGGCTAATTAAGTCGGGGTAGTGGAGTAGGTCGGGTCAGTCCAGATTGATCGGATCACAAGTCCTCCAATTTCGAGCTTGTGAAAGTGAAAAAGTTTATAAATGGAGACCGATTAAGTCGGGGTAGTGGAGTAGGTCGGTCGGGAGAATCAACCGGACCAACCGAACCATCACATATAATAACAATCAAATGCTACGTTTATTCAAGTAATTTTTATAAATTAACTTGATTATATAAAAGGCTGAAATTGAGTTGTCAAGCCATAGGTGTAAGAATTGAAGTAATATAAGGTCGATCTTTGACAACGCTATTGAAAGGGGCCAAAAACTGATCAACCATAAATGGTTTTTAACTTGAACAAATAAATAATCAGGTCATTAGATTTTAGTTAAACAGGCCAACCATACGACTATGTTTATACGCCGTCCTTTCTCATTGTTAGTTTTGGCAAGTGTGTTAACTAACTAGCAGAAAAGAGTGTGTCGGAGTAATTTTATAAAAGTGAAAAGTGAAAACATTTTTTTTCCTTACAATTTTTCTCATACTATACTTGGGATAAAAAAAATACGTGGAATACAATAAAATTTCCTCTAATTATGAGTTATGTGTAAAATATATCCATACTTTAAAACTCATAAATGGGGCTCCTTGAACTCATTAGATTATGCATATTAATTCCTTATTATAAAATATATTTTTTTACATGCATGCACTAATGAGTCTATCGATCTACTATCATGCACTAAATAAGTGGTAAAATTAATTTTCCTGTTTAATTAAATAATATAAGAAGACTACTTGAAAAATCATAAAGAACACCTATTAATCATATATGCGCGCACACACACGAACATATATTCTATCTGTTTTAAAATATTTGTCATTTTAGCATTTTTTATGTTTTAAATTATCAATCTATTTAAAATATCGAGAAAATATTAATTTTTTCCCTAATTTTATCCCTATATTAATTATACTTATTGATGTCATGAGTGAAAAATATAAATAAGAAATTAACTTTCATCCACAATTGGTGTAAAGTATTTTACTCAACCAATCATCATATCTTATCATTTATATGACTTTTAAAGTCATAATGTATAGAGTCATGTTCTTCTAATGATGTGCTTATATTTAATTAAATGAATGTATAAAAATATTTTACACTCATAGTATATAGTACATCAAACTTAAATTATATGAATAAAGTAGTAATTTCAGTATAAGCATGGATTTGTAAATTAAAATTAACTTTTTTTGCTATGACTACCATTAATCTTTGTACAAACCCTAAATTAATAGATGTTCTGAAACAAATAATGTATTAATTATGTAAATAATTATTACTTATTACATACCATAATAGGTTTCATTTAAGATTATGAAAAACTAATTTATCCTTTTACTCATTGAGTACTCTTTTAAAAGTTATATTAATTGAGTTATATTAGTTAAAAAAATTATGATAGAAAATTGAAATATTTGACACTTACTATAAAAAATAATGAGGGCCAAATTGCATTTTACCCTTCTGTATTTTAGCAAATATATACTTTACACCTTATATTTTAAAAACGTACATCCCAATTCCTTACTTTTTATCAAACGCGCACTTTAGTCTTTCTATCAAGTTCTTCATCCATACTCTCCGTTAGTGATCACTTGACTTGCACATGACCCGATCTCTGAGTTCCAAGTTTTGAGTTGAGAGGTTACTTCTTTGACCCATTTACATTGGGGTGAAAAGGAAAGTATCATAGCCAACATATAAAGTTTCTAAGTTAAAGAAAGTTCACTTTTTCATTATCTAAGTTTCTCAGTTCTGAGTTAATATGTCACTAACAGAGAGTATGGATAAAAAACTTGATAGAAGGATAAAGTACAAGTTTGATAATAGACAGAGAGTCAAGATACACGTTTTTAAAATATAAAGTATAAAGTGTATATTTGCTAAAATATAGGAAAGAAAAGTGCATTTTTCCCTATACAAAATAATAATATTTATTAAATTTAAGTCATCATCGTTATATTTTTCAAATTTTAACATCTTTTGTTTTTTCATTTGTATAAACTACCAATAGCTAAAATTTATTGGATTCCAACTAATTTAATTTGAATCAGATTGACCTATTATAGAATAAAACTCTCTCAACATAATTTCTTTTTATTCGCAAAACTTAAATCTGAAATCTTACATATTAAAAAAAAAAAGTGTCAAACTCCTTATTCTAACAAAGTGTTGCTAAGTGCTAATTTAACATCATTTGTATGTGTGCGTTCGTGCTTATTATCAGCTTATAGAAGAATTTGCTGCACTGTTTTGTCACTTTCCAATATTTTCTGCGTGGTCCCTCTTCCTTTATTTGGCACACAATATAAGTCAATTTCAGCGGCTAGACTCTTCCGTGTTTCGCCGGCTCTTCCCACCTTGTGAATTACAGCATAAATGCACCATTTTTTTTTTCCCTTTTCTATGTTAGCGTAAATCCACCATTTATAATATTATATTAATTTCATTTAAAAAATTAATATTTTCAATATTCATTGTTCAACATGATTTGCTGTTTTGCCAAGATAGTAGGATAAAAAAGCACCCTGCTATTAAGAAAAAAATGTTTCAAATTGTAGTAACAGTTTATCCATTAAATAAATTATAGAATACTCACTTTCAAATATGAATATTAAATATTCATCTTCTTTTTATATATTATAGATAATTATTTTATTTTAATTATTTAATTGATACTGAGTCTCGAATTTTGAGTTACATAGATCTTTGAGTTAGGAGTTGAAATTAAGCGCTTACTAACAAATATCGATGTATGGGCCTTGAGTTTCGAGTTTCGAGTTGGATCTCACATTGACAAAATCATGCAGACATCGAGTTCTGAGTTCTGAGTTAGACATTGATTATATGTTATCTGATGCCAATTTAATGGACTATAATATTCTAATATCATATATCAACATATTAAACTTATTCTATCATTCTCTATCATTAGATTTTTAAATAGTTTTAAATTAATAATTTAATTTTAAATAAATATTCAATATTCATATTTTATGGTGAGCATTCTAAACGCTATCTATCTATTAATATCTTCCTAATACGGTTGTAACAATATGAGTCGTGACATGCAAACAATATTGGGAGAATATTTTCTTCCTTTGTTTCAAACAAAAGATACAAATATTTGGGTAATGATGCGTGAGGAAATTAATGTGAGATTAAGAACGTATCAATTAAACAACTATATTGGCAGAATATTTTACATTTGCATTCACATTTTCTTTCGTGCTTCCTTGCCATATGTCCGTCATAAAAATTATAAAAGAATTAAAAGAACAATGTACTAACTAATATCTAGGGTCAAAAACTATAGAAAACACTAACACGTGGGGCCCCTTGTGCATAATCAAACTTATTTAGGTGCTTAGCTGCTCCAAAATTGAGTCCTCTCGTGGTTAGTCATCATTAATTTGTATCCGATTGAATCTCGGCTATTGTGATTTTCAGTGCCAGTCCTACATATATTGATTCGGTATATTTAAGATAGTGCTGCTACCAACAAGGGTTCACAGCATTGGCAAGTGAACTATACTGTCAAAATGAAAATCAATGTTTACATCTAACCTACATATTTTACTAAGTAGATGAAAATAAATGTTACCGATTTCATGCAATTTGAAAACGATTTAATATTTCCTCGTCTCACTGTAATATTGACTATTAGATTATATATCCATTAATGTCTTTTTTTTTTTTAATTTGATATATACTTGACCATTAAGATAATATCATATAATAACTAGATTGATAAAAATCAATATTTACAAAAAAAATTATTGAAAAATTAAGTGTGCATGATTTATTGATAACGTAAGTGAATCCCTTCCCAAAAATATATATTTCAAACTAATCACATTATCCACTTCGATCATATATAATGTGAGAGTTCCTTCAATTATAATAGATAATAATATAAGAAAAATGCTAGAAAATCATAAACTTCGTTAGATTTTTCTTTTTTGGTACATCAATGGCGATAAGATTTGAATATAAGGCTTTATACAATTATCTAGATCCCTTACCATTAGATAATTTCTAATGACTTAAACTTTGTTAGAAATTAACTGTTTTAATTATATGACATGATCATTAATCTTTGAATGAAAAAGTGAATCATAACATTTTATTTCATCTATTAACTACTATCATTTTGTTAAAGATTCAGACTATATAACCAATGCTAACAATAAAAATAGACAAAATATTCCTTATTATTGAAATTTAATTCATTATTTTTATTTATTAATGAGCATTGATTTTACTTATATATTGACGTTTTACTAATAATAATCCACTTTTATATATTAAATTAGAATATAATTTATTGATCAACAATGGTTTGATACAGTATTAAGTGAATTGCACTCTTAAGGAGAGAACTAAAATGCAAACCCTAAGAAAAGTAATTATTAAAAAGAGCTCTTAATTACAACATATTTGATGGATTAGTCTCACAGTTAAATTTCTTGGGAGGAATTACTATGTTACCACATTTTAAAAAGTTATACTTTAGAGAGAAAAGTGATAGTCATGGTATCAAAAATCAACATATTGAAAATATTTGTCGCATTTTGGATGTTATTAACTAATAATTTTCCATATTAGAATTGCGAATCTTTCAAAGATTTAATTTTGATATGCTGCTGTATAAATAATTTTCACATAATTATCTAATTATATATTATTATATTATTAAAAATATTTAATTTTTATAATAATCATATGAAAAATTATATAAATGATAATATATAATTAATTGATAGTATAAAATATGAATTTAATTTAAATACACTGACAATATAAAATAATTTTATACTGTCAGCCAATAGAAATAGTAAAAAATGTCAATTCATATAAATAATCACCTATTATAATGAGGGACCCATCATAATTTTTTATTTTTATTAGTTGATAATATAAAACTATTTTATATTATCAATACATACCAATTAAATTTAAAAAATATTTTACACTAAAAATGTATAAAAGTTTATCTCATTTTTCAAATATCAAAATATAACTTAGTAAGAGTAAGAATAGTGCTCCATTAATAAATAAACAAAAGAAAAAGCAGAAGGAGAGGAGCAATAACAAACACTGATTTTTGTTCGCGTAGTTTTCCTTGTTTGTTTTAATGGAACACGGGTTTTCTCCTTTTTATCTCCGTATAGGGTCTTCTTTCTTAGGCAATTGATTGCTCGGGAGTGTAGTGTGTAAATTGGCTGCTCCCCATTTACTTGGTGGGCCTTCTTCCACACCGAACCTCATTTTCCGTCGTATCACTACTTGGAAAGACAAGCTCTGATGGATCAATTACAACGAAAAAAAAGAAAAGAAAACACGTGATTGAGTGCTTTAGGAAAAGTAGCATTAACAAACAATCAACCCGCACTTGGGTTAAAAATAATTTTTAAGAAAAAAAAAAAAAGGGGGAAGAGGGATCAGTAGGAGAAGTAGACAGCGGCTGTTGTAACAGAAATACAAACTCGGACAACAACCTTTTAAACCACAACAGCCCAACGGTGTCGTTTTTCCCAGGATCGGTGCTTTTTCACACTGTGACCTCTCGCCCATTGGCATTTTCCCACCATCCACTTTCTTATATGTCACTCACTTACTTACTACCTTAGACTTCCAAGTTCCAAGACACAAACAAAAACTGTCTGCATTCAGTTCATTCCTCTTTACGTGTTCCACTCTCCAACATGTTCGCCGCCTCTCCTTCTTCCTGGCATCCCCTTCCTCTTCCCTTTCTTCTTCTCTCATTCATCTTCTTCTCATTGCTCACCGCCGTCAAATCCGACGACCGTCAAGTCCTTCTCACCCTGAAATCCACCCTTCGTCAAGGCCCCAACTCCAAAACCTTTGACTCATGGAACGCCGCCAACGCCGTATGCAGTTTCAACGGCGTCGCCTGCAATGTCACCACCGGCTCCGTCACCGGAATCGACCTCTCCCACCAAGGCCTCTCCGGCGTCCTCCCTTTCGACTCCCTCTGCCAGCTCCAATCCCTCGAAAAGCTCGTCTTCGGTTTCAACTCTTTGCACGGACAAGTCTCCGAGGATCTCAGAAACTGCGTTAAACTAAAGTTCTTAGACCTCGGGAACAACGCTTTCTCGGGTCCCTTCCCTGACATATCACCACTCAACCAATTACAATACCTGTTCTTGAACCAGAGCGGTTTCTCAGGAACTTTTCCCTGGCAGTCCCTGCTGAACATGTCGGGTCTCTTGCGGTTAAGCGTTGGAGATAACCCTTTTGATCTCACGCCGTTTCCCAAAGAGGTTGTGAGTCTCAAGAACCTGAATTGGCTATACCTATCGAATTGCTCCCTCGGAGGGAAGTTACCAGTTGGGATCGGTAACCTCACCGACCTCACCGAACTTGAATTCTCCGATAACTTCATCACCGGCGAGTTGCCCGCCGAGATTGTGAACCTCACAAAGCTCTGGCAGCTCGAGTTTTACAATAACACGTTCACCGGGCAGCTTCCTATTGGGTTGAGGAACCTCACGGGGCTTAACTTCTTCGACGGCTCCATGAACAACCTCGAAGGTGACCTCACCGAGTTGAAGTTCTTGAAGAACCTCGTCTCATTGCAGCTATTCGAGAACAATTTCTCCGGCGAGATTCCGGTGGAGTTCGGGGAATTCAAGAGGCTCGTGAATTTGTCGTTGTACAGGAACAAGTTGACGGGTCAGATTCCTCAGAGGCTGGGTTCTTGGGCAGAGTTCGATTTCATCGACGTTTCGGAGAACATGCTGTCAGGTCCCATTCCACCTGACATGTGCAAAATGGGGAAGATGCGCGCGCTTCTTGTGCTTCAGAACAAACTCACCGGGGAGATGCCGGCAACCTACGCGTCCTGTAACACCCTAAGACGCTTCAGGGTCAGCAACAACTCGCTTTCGGGGACCGTTCCCTCGGGTATTTGGGGTCTCGCCAACGCGGAAATCATTGATATCGAACTCAACAATTTGGAAGGTTCGGTTGCTTCGGATATCAAGAGCGCGAAGAAGCTGGCCCAGATATACGCCCGGAAGAACCGGTTATCCGGTGAAATACCGCAAGAGATTTCACAGGCAACTTCATTAGTAACCATTGACCTCAGCGAGAATCAAGTTTCGGGTGAGATTCCAGATTCAATTGGCGAGCTTAAACAACTCGGAAGCCTTCATTTACAGAGCAACCAGTTAAAAGGGTCGATACCAGAGTCTTTGGGTTCTTGTACTTCACTGAACGACATTGATTTATCGATGAACTCGCTCTCTGAAGAGATTCCTTCTTCTTTGGGTTCCTTGCCGGCTTTGAACTCTCTTAACTTATCCGGCAACAAACTCACCGGTGAAATCCCGGGGAGTTTAGCATTGCTCAGGCTCAGCCTCTTTGACTTGTCGAATAACATGTTGACCGGTGAAATTCCTCAAGCTTTGACTATTCAAGCATACAATGGTAGCCTCGCCGGAAACCCCGGACTCTGCAGCGTCAACATGATCGGTTCCTTCCCGCGTTGCTCTAAGGATTCCGGCATGTCAAAAGGCGTTCGTACCCTCATCGTGTGCATCCCAATTGCTTTGATCCTGGTTCTGCTCTGTTTGGCACTTTACTTGAAGAAGAAGAACAAGAGGGTCAAATATGGAGGACAGCGTTCTCTCAAGGAAGAGTATTCTTGGGACGTGAAGTCCTTCCACGTGCTGAGCTTCAGTGAAGATGAGATTCTCGATTCGATTAAACAAGAGAATCTCATAGGTAAAGGAGGTTCAGGGAACGTGTACAGGGTAACACTCTCCAATGGGAAGGAACTCGCGGTGAAGCACATATGGAACACTGATTTTGAATCGAGGAAGAAGAAATCATGGAGCGGCACCCCAATGCTTGCAAAGCGTGGAGGGAAGTCGAAGGAGTTCGATGCGGAGGTGCAGGCGTTGAGCTCCATAAGGCACGTGAACGTGGTGAAGCTCTATTGCAGCATCACCAGCGAGGACTCGAGCCTTTTGGTGTATGAGTACTTGCCCAATGGGAGCTTGTGGGACAGGCTTCACACGGGTGGGAAGATGGAGCTTGATTGGGAGACGAGGTACGAGATTGCGGCTGGGGCTGCGAAGGGGTTGGAGTACCTGCATCATGGGTGCGAGAGGCCCGTGATTCATAGGGATGTCAAGTCGAGTAACATCTTGTTGGATGAGTTCTTGAAGCCTAGGATTGCTGATTTCGGGTTGGCTAAGGTTGTTCAAGCCAACGTTGGCAAGGATTCTACTCATGTCATTGCAGGAACCCACGGCTACATTGCTCCTGGTTAGTACTTACTGTTATTCTTTCTCTTCAAAGTCATTTTTTGTTAAAAGTCTAAATCAATGTTCAGGTTAATTAATCAATCTGATTTGAGTCAGTTAGGTCTACTATACAGTCAAAACCGTGTCAGAGGTAGTTTTTTAGGGTTCACGAAACTTAAAACTAAAAGCTTAACTAAAGAGAATAAGCAAGCACTGAAATCACTTAAACTAATTACACGTTGATTTATCTTTTATGTCTTTTGTAATGATTCTCAATTTCTCATTGATGTTTCAACTATAATTTAATTTCACTTTGAAGTTTATGACTTTGTGTTACTGTCGTTGTTATTATGTTTGTTAATTTTTGGTGTTTCAAATTGGTGCAGAATATGGCTACACCTACAAGGTGAATGAGAAGAGTGATGTGTACAGTTTTGGGGTGGTGTTGATGGAGCTGGTAACTGGCAAAAGGCCAACTGAGCCGGAGTTTGGGGAAAACAAGGACATAGTAAGCTGGGTCCATAGCAAGGCACAGAGCAAGGAGATTTTTAGGAGTGCTGTGGACTCCAGAATCCCAGAGATGTATAAGGAGGAAGCTTGCAAGGTGTTAAGAGCAGCAGTTCTCTGCACCGCAACTCTTCCAGCTTTAAGGCCTACAATGAGAGCTGTGGTTCAGATGCTTGAGGATGCTGAGCCTTGTAAATTGGTTGGAATTGTCATTAGCAAAGATGGCAGTGGAAAGAAAATCGAAGTGAATGACAAGTAAAAGCTCCTAAAGGGCTTCCATAGTAAGTTGTAGTAGCAGTTTGAAGAATTTTGGGTGATCAAGGGGAAGCATAATCACTAGTTAGCTGCATAATGTAAATTTTGATGGAAGGAGGGAACAGTGTAAAATATAAGCCAGAGCTTCTTCAATGTGTATTTTTAAGTTGTATTTGGAAATGGAAGACTAGCATAGGAAAGGGGTCTCCACCTAATACACAATAAAAAGAAGCAAGCTCCTTTTTACCTAAGAATGAACCATGATACGGTTCAAATAATTCGTTTTCTCCATTCCCAATGTATCATATTATATGATGGTTTGACTAATGGAAAGTCCTTCCTCTTTTCAATTTAGGATGAAATTAGCTTTTCTGCTGTTACTTTTGAAATTGTACCGGATTTTAGCTTTAAAAAGTAATTCTCAATCTAGAATAATAAATTAGTCCTTTGAATTAACCCCTGCAGTACATGTATTTTGGAACTGGAGATGATCTTTTAGTCCAATTTAGGATACCCCAAGTCCAAAGCAAACACAATAATGCAGGATGATCGTTGGTTGTGACTAGGCAAACAGCTCAAAAGGAGTAAAGGACTAGGCTAATTAAATGCTTAATTTGCACCACAAAAATGTCAAAGGACTGAACCATTATGGTCATGCATCGATTATTGGATGTTATGAATTTCTTTGTTATTTATTGGAATTGTCGCTATTATCGTGGAGAAATATTTGTATGATCTAAAAATATTATATAGCTATATTTTTGAATTAATTATATAATTATATTTTATATAAAATTTATTATTAATATATAACTTTATATAAAATATAATTATATAATTAATCAAAAGCACAGCTATATAATGCCTCAAAATATGCAAGTATTTATCCTCTGTACGAGGTAAAAAACTTAGAGCTGAGTCGACATCATTTTGTGCTTATTCATAATCTACTTTATTGTTTCTAGAAGACGTGGCCATTAATTATAAAGTAATAAATTCTTATTGAAAGTTATTAAAGAAAGAGAAGTTGGAATACAACCGCAAAAACAATTAGATTCAAAAGATATAATTGATATTAGCAGCAATCACATATTTAAATTTATGTGCATTATTTAAAATTAGATCATAAAAGAAATTTTTTTTAATTTTCTTAATGATTTTGAGATAAACGACTTAGATTCAAACTCTACCCATTATTTAAAGTTAAATTATAACATATTTTTGTCAACCTTTTGGTTATGACACAAAATTACTTATTATTAATTTTTTCATAAAAATAAATTGATTGAGGTGAGCATTAGCTAATCCAATTTACTTGAATAATACATGATCACAATATTTTTTCAAAAAAAAAAAATCGTATTGACTATATAAAAAAAATGAAACAAGCTGAAATCCGAGCAATGCTTGTGCATAAATTTTCTTCTTATTGCTTTGGTTACTATTATAGCTGACAAATTAACGTTGTCATAGATGATTCTATCTTACGTATCTAAGCTATTAATACTATTTGTATGGTGGGTTCTTGTAGAAAAGAAAATAATCAAAGAAATGTTCGTCACTTCTACCTCTTACCAAGGGGTAAAATACTAAAACATGGTTGCGTCACGAATTCACCACAAATTGCACATCTTTTTTACTTTTGGTCGTAATAAATGAACATCTAATTGCATTCAGAATAATATAATAATAAGGGCACCATCTGTTGTGCTCTTTATCAGTCAACATAAAGCATCTTGTAACACCTATTCATAATAAAATTAATGGCACAATTTTACATAAAAAATTTAGAGTTAGATATTAATATACATAAATATAATACAAAATTTAGGAGCAGAAGTAAAATTTTGCTTGCCATGAACTAAATATTTTTAAATCGATAATAAAATTATAATTTATTTAATTACAACTCCACATATTTTTGGCGGTCGGAGAGTTCACCTTACTCTAGAGCATTACTTGACTAATATAAAACCACTGAAAATAGAGTGAGAATTGAAAATTCTCAGTAGATAATGCTTAGTTCTAAAGCATTTGAACTATGATGGTTCTAGCCGTATCTTAGCACGGAAATTTACATGGTTACTGTATTATAATTTCATCACATTACTTATAAAAAAATCATAATATTATGAGCAATAATTGCTTAAAAATATATTTTATGCAATATATAAAGTAATAAGCATTAATATCAATATAATCTTTTTACTTTAATTTTCACTTTCCTTTGTCTGCTTGTCTCACACATATTCGAAGGCCTTCTCTTAGGGAATTCCCATTTTCTGGTGGTACTTTTAACATCATGAAGACAACGCGTGACTTTTATACCACACTAATCAAGACAGGTAACATAAAAGGATCTTACATCTTATCCCTCTGCCTTCTTGGCGGTTAGCAGCAAATCTTAAATATCTTCTTTCAAAATACTTACTTGCCAATATATATAAATTCATAATAAATATACAAATGCATAAACTTAAGCAATATAACTTAAATAAAAGACTCAAGTAGTATAAGATAAATAATAATTTTCAATAATAAATTTATTTCATAATAAATTATAGAATCAATAGGGAATAAAATGTAGAAACTATAAATTAGTGCTTAGTTTAAAATAACTGAAGTGTTCAAAGATTTAAATAATATAAACTTGAATAAAATAAATAATATAATATTTCAGTAAAATTTCTCAAATAACATAAATCATAATATAATTAAATTCATCATAATAAATTAATAACAAGGCATAAAATAAAACGAATAAATGTGCACAAACTATAATTAAAGTTGTAAACTGAAAATAAGTAAAGTGCTCAAGAATTAAAATAATATCTATTATTGTATAAACAATATCTTAATAATAATAATAATAATGAGAAGCAACAATATAAAAGAACATCAATTAAATTAATTTGAAAGAATAAATAAAATCAATGGGAATGATAATCAGTAATAATATAAATTAATATTAGTAGAAATAACTTGAAATAATAAATAAAATATATGGTAATAATAATAATAAAGAGTGATAATATAATTAAATAATAAATAAAATAATTTAGAATAATAAATAGAATAAATTGCAATAAGAATAATGCTAAATAACTTTTATAAACAAAAGAACTAGAAACATAAAATAAATTGTGATAGTAAATATAAAATAACATAATATGAAATAAGTAAATAAAATCATATTTTTATTTATAAATAATTTCATTATCTACCTCAAAAATTATTGTAGAGGTAGAAAGACGTGCACATACTAAATTCTTCTATCCTTTATTCGTCATTGAATTAACAAAATTTTGCCCTCTTTCTAACTTTTGCCTAATGTATTTTAATGCATAGATCTACTCGTGAGGCACTCCTTGTATAGTTAGAGGAAATTATTCTTTATTAAGATGTAGTTTAATTTCAATGACTTTAAGATGCCAAGCTACAAATCACCAACGCCAAAACTTTCTTCTTCCCTATTTATTACTATTTCTTTCACTAAGGACTTTAGGTACCAGTTCTTTATGTCTGTTGACGTGAACTCCTCTTTTCTTTTTCTTTTTTTTATTATTACTATTATATTATATTGATATTAGTATATTAATTACTATTAATTAGCAAAACACATGTTCATGTATCTGATACCCATATATATATATATATATATATATATATATATATTATTCTTTCATAAAATCTAATAATATATTTTGAAATTATTGATACTAATTTATAGTCTTATTTTAGAAGATTAATGTCCAATATTCGATTATTGAGCCAATGTTAAATTAATTATTATTGTAAAATTATTTCAAACATATGAACTAAAATATTTAAATAAGGCAATTAAATTAAAGTAACTCTAAACAAAGCATTTTATAAAAAGGGATGTTACACACCTTACAATTCGATGGTAAAGATTATGAGGCGTATTGATATATTAATTATTTATGATATATTATAATAATATTCTAAACTTAAAAATGAAATTAAATATATTTTAAAAATAACCAAAATTTATCTGTATAATCTTAAAATTAAATAAAATATTTTAAAATATTTTTAATAATTTCAAAATGTCATAAAATATTTTTTAATTTACCTACATAATCGTAAAATTAAACAGAATTATCCTAAAGTTAAATAGAATTTTTCTAGTAGAATTTTTTTAAAATTTTATTAGTTGATAATATAAAATATATAATAATTAATCTCTAAAATATATGTAATCATATTTTTTAAGTCTAATTAAAATTTAAAAATTATTATAATATATTATAGATGATTAATGCATTAATATATTTTACAATTTTTACCATTAGGTTGCAAGATGCACTATGTTGTTTGACGGGCGAAGAACATAGGAGACGGCGCCAATAATAAGAATTATTGGGCAACAATGGGATCCAACACAATTTGTGTTCTGTGTCAGGTCAATGAGGAGGGCTGCCACCCCCATTTCACGGAGCACAAGTAGAGAAAGGAACGAAGTCGCAAAAGCGAGAAAGAAACAGTACCCAAATTGACCAACAATTATGGGCTTACAATAAGCCCATGATACAATGGGCTTGTGGTTGTGGCTCATTAACTCCTCGATCGGTCGATCTCAATATTGAGTCCATTGACCAAAGACAAATATCATGTCATACGTGCAGAATAATACAAGCCGGCCGACCCAACAAAACGGACAGAAGCCAACTGTGTTTGGTCACCACTAAACCCAACTGAGATTAAACTATCAATCACATGGGGGGGTGTGGACTTCGAGAAAACAGAAGACAAATCTGCTACGTTTGGGCTTAGGGCTTTAGGCCATTGGATAATATAGTTCTTGGGCAAATATTGAACTCCACAAATACATGAAATAGCAAGTTAAACCCAACTTCTATCACGACCAAAAACAAGACCCAAGTTCCATATAAGACGAAATAAATAAAAATAACAAACCAAGTTTTCTTTTTCGACCAAAAAAAAAAAAAACAAGTTCTATCTAGACCGAAAAAAGAAAGAACAAAAACCCAATCTCTGAAAATCTAGATTGCATTACTCGATAAGGGGAAGATTACAATGGCTATGTGATATGAAAGCTCGACTCATTATGCTACAATGTGTAATTTTTTTTTTATTTTTTTTTCTTCGGCTCTGAGCTACAATATGTAGAGTTGACACAGATATTCGGATGCCAATACTGGGCCCTTTGGCCTTCAAAGTAATTGGACTAGGCTTTTGGGCCCATGGCGGTTATTTTTTTCTATTTTTTGTTTTCCATCATCTATCTAGTTGATATTGTACTTGATCTTCATATTTAGTGAGGTGTCTTAATAACATGATATCTAGATTAAGACTCATGCTTTTGAGTCCTGCAGTTGCAGTTACCTCTTGGATCGGATGACTATGCTTGTGGCAATGATACATTAACAACCTCATCTAGTAGATGTTAGTTGAGACTTTTCTGAGGTAATGGATCTCTTTCTATAAAGACTTGGCTACCAATATGTTTGATAAATTAGATATCGCTGTGTTCAACTACCTAACTCTAAGAAATTGCAACTATTATATTTTGTGTCAATATAGCCAAGGAAGGATGGTTTTATGATACTTTAGATATATTTGAGATTTAATGTGCTAACCTTTGCATTGATGGGTATCTGTAATGTGATGCAATAGTGTCCATATTTTGAGGTGTCTATTAAAGCTGTATCATTCTCATTTGTTAATTTCCTAGACTTAAGCTGCTTGTGTTAACAGATTTTGACATATTGTATGCAAGCTTTATCTTTATTTATTAATTAATAAAACTTTTCTAACGAAAAAAAAAACATCAATTTGACCTTAGTTAACTGAATATACTCTAATTAAGAATATAGCTACAATTTTTTTCCTTATATATATCCTCTAAATAGAGGAAATTATATTCGAATATTGTGAAACACTTAAATATGAGTAAATTTCTTAGCTAAAATTCAAATTGTGGATTACTACATTAAGGTGAACTAACTAACCCTTATTGCTAGACCAAAACCTCAGTGGCTAATATATCTATAATTTTTTTAAAAAAAAATTACTTACTTAAGATTCAAAATTATAACACATCACATATGTATCTCCATGTTGATTGATTATAGGTAATTCGTGTCTTCCTTGGTGCATAAATTCTTCGGGTAATGTAGCAATGCTCATGGGAAAACCAAGTAACTAAATATCACAAAAATAGTAATTGAATAAACAACAAGGCTCTAAAGAAAATAATACATATGAATTCAACTTCCTATTACCCACTTTTTATCCCATTAAACAATAATTACAAGTTTTGCGGATTCTTTTATAATTAACATAGAAGTTGAAAGGAAACCAATGGTAACTAACGTATCCCATAAACCCTAAAGAAGAAGGATTTGCAAATGTCGTTTTCATGAAATGTTAGCAGCAAAAATTAAGCAACTTTCACATAAACCAACTTTCATTGATATTTAGAAGTTTAAAACCCCTTGTAGGAGGAAACTAAAACTCATTGAGGATTCAGAATATAGTACTTTTAACCGAAATTTATCCCGACTGTTATCCTATGTGAAACAAATAATTCGATAAGACATCACGAGGACAAAGAATAGAGACAAATAGCCTTAGAGCATGTATTCCATCACTGTTACTCTATATTAGTTTGATAAAGTATGATTTTTTAAGCTCGATGCCATCACTAGTAATATATTCATGATTACCAATATAGATATATATCTATGTAGATATGCATTAACGCATGCATACCCACAAGAGAGATAGGAATCATTTGACAAAGATTACCATTATGGTTTTATTTACAAAAATGTTCCATGTGAAGCATAAGCATGATTACAAGTAGACTCTCTCCATTACAAGACTTATTCTATCCAATGCATATATATTATATTGCCAATACCCCTACAGGTAACTGATTGACTTCCCAAAGATCATCTTTATTCTTATCCCACGGAAATTAAAGTAAAAATAGCACCATTTTTTCGTGGAATATTTGGCCATAATGTGCTAAGACGCGGCCTTCCGCAGCATGAAAACTTAGCTGTCGGTGAGAATGTGTGTGGTATGGCCATCGTTAACATTTTTGCACATAAAATCTTTTGAAATGTTTTAGACATTCCGCATTGTAATGGAAGGAATATAGATAGAGCAGAATTATCCATCAATATTGCCTGTCTATTCGTCACAAAAGCATGAGCAAATTTCCCCCCCTTTTAGGAGAGAAAATAAAAAAAAAAATTGGCACATCCAAAATAAATTGTCGGTCCTTAGCTGCAAGTGCAAAGCAAAGATTAAAGCAACTCATGAGGAATTGGCATGTCAGCTTTGGAGCAAGTATCGTCCTTTGCCAAATCAACACTTTACTTTTGGGGAGTGGGCATCTTTTGCATGCTAGTTGCTTTGCACTTCCATCATTGAGCACTCATCATACAAACAGAGATTCCCACTCATGCTATATGGGCTCAACAACCCCTTTTGGGCTTTCACTGAAGGGTCCACTAGATTGTTACATGTGTAACGGGTCAGCACAAGTACTTGATTATGAGAAGCTTATCGCCATGATGTTAATTGGTAAGCCCTGGCTCCGGAAAAACAAAATCATGTTGGGAAACCCCAGTTCATACATTAGGAAAAGCAATCCTAATAAAGGTTTCAGTAAAAGCCTAAAGACACACGGATAAAGAAAGCAACACTTCATTCAACGAGTCTAACAACTCTAGATTTGTTTGCTTGTCAATTGACTCAAAAAGTTTGTGCCTTTTTTCAATTTTTCTTGAGGTTTTTCATTTGAAATTAATGCCAAGTACTAGCTTAAAAGATCTTGAAATTGTTTTGTTTACTATGGACATAATTATTTTATGCTAGATGAAGCTGTTTACTGGAAAAAAAATAATACAAATTTGAAGGGATCAATTATTTCAATTAATAGCGTGTTATTATGAATGCAAGAGCATAAGAGTTTAATAAATGAAAAAGGGGATATTTAATGTTTGATTTTTTAAAATGTTTGTAAATAAAATTGAGCAATGCTATTCAATATGAACAATAATACCATGAAAATACATGAAAATTTCCACCAATAGAATGGAACTTTTAGCTGAAATCAGGGCGGAGAGAGAAGGTTTAGAGATAATATTCAATTCAGTTTATTTATCACTTTGAAAAAAAAAATTGACCTATTTTATCTGTCATTTTTACATAGAGAAATTCTTTCATGCTCATAGAGCAATTAGGTGGAGCACAATCCATTTAAGTACTCTATGACCATGCAAGAATTTCTCTTCTTATACATCAAAAAAATATTTATTATTAATTTTATGATTTTACCATTTACATAATTTTAAACACACCATTATTTGAGAAATCTAATGCGAGATTAATAAAAGGAATTAATTATATATTAAAAATTTAACAAGGGTATTTTAATAAATATGTATCATAATTAAACTTTGATTTTGAGTTCCTTAATTATTATATATATGACTAAAGTGAGAGATAAAATAGACCAAAAATAGCAAAACTAACTCTCTATCAATGTAAAAAAATATATGAAAATTTTTTCATACTAAATAACATTTCCCAATAAAACTTTTTTATGTTTATTTTATATCAAATTAATACCTTATTCAATGATTTTGACAACATTAATAATAAAATATTGAATTTATAAAAAATAGTCATCTAAATTGAATTGGTCTATAATGAAAAGTGATTAAATATCCATTTTTAAATTATTTAAATATTATAATTACAATGCGTTTTATTGATTTAAGTATGAATATCAACTAACATCGGAAACAAATTTATTTTAGAGGAGTTTAACATTAAGTTTATTAAATGATATAGTAATACATCATTACATGCAAATGTAAAGAATTTTATCATTAATAATAATCATAATTTGATTAAATTTTAAATAGCTAGATAATAAAACCACTCAGTATATCTGGCGATGTGATGCAGCAAGGATCTAATTCCGAACAAATAAAGAGAGAATTTGACACAAAGTCCCCGACTATAACCACTAAGGCCACAACTCTATCCATTCAGTCAAGGGAGAAAATTTGATTGACAAACTTTTAAGCAGAAAAAGCAGGACAAACGGTAAAAAGGGGCAGGAAAAGAAGACCTTATCTTAGCACCTGTAATTCTCCACTTTCACTTGTTCTGGGATTAAAAACAAAAACAGAAAACCTTTCTCTGATTATTTTTTGGTTGTTATTGCCTTTCTCTGATTATAATTACCAGAATTGTCCCAAAAAGAGCTTGGTGGCTGAGTTCATCTTTATCCTTACACGAGTTATAGTAACCATCCTTGTGTTTATTTATAGTAATCCTCTAAGAGTTTCCAAGTTTTTCTTTTCCTTTTTTTTTTTTTTGAAAAAAAATCCTTGTTTGATCTTATTCTTCTTAAAACACATTAAGATATAATGCATTTGCTTTACCAACTTATAGACTTGTAGAATGAAGACTTGCCAGGAGGGAAAAAAGAGAGAAGAAAGGGAAACACACAAAGAAACGACGAGGATGCACTTAGCATGTACACATCAAGAATGAACATGGTCCCCTATCTCTCTATATCTTGATCAGATATAGAATATGGCGCTATCCTTTTGGTCCAAACCATTCTAAAACACAATCCAACCAATCAGGATTTACATTTCTGTAGGGGTGTAAACTCGGGAAAAAGAAAAGGAATATTTTATAGATAAAATAGAAAGACATGAGAGAAATTGATCATACGTGGTACGCGATTTGAAGGACCCATATTGCTATACACCTTCTCATTTCTTTTGCAATACCAATTAATATGCGCGTAAGGAATCTGTAGTCATAAAAAAAATATCTAAGTTACATATGGGGAATATTTTTACATATAAAAAACTAAGTGGAATTTACTGCTCGAATTAGATATTGAAGGATATAAGAAATAAGTGCGAATTCACTATGCAAGCCAATACCAACTACTTTTTTAACCAATAATATTAAAATTTACTACTACAACTATATATTGACACATTTTGCTTATAATATGGCTTTTTAAAAAGAAATAGTTTCACATTTTTCTTACTAGTCATATTTCAATTAATAGATCGGTGTATATATCATCTGTAAGAAACCAAACTAATAAAGCTACTTTTATGGATCAAGAGCACTGTTAATCAAGTTTGAAGTAACATATGTAAAATCAAAATTGACTCTAATACGAATAATATATTTCAATGATGTTAAACTTTGTTCTAATTTGTTTAAAGCAATTTAAAAACAAAATAATAATAATAATAAGTTGGTTGATGAGCACTTGAAGTGCATTTGTTCGTCTATATCTTTCACTATTGAAGTCAGAAATATTTATTTGTATTAAGGCTCGGGTGGGAATCCTGGAGAAAATGATGGATCACAGCACCAGGTAGAAGGAAAAATATTATTTTTCTTCCAAAAAAGAAAATGGTAATCACATCAAGAGGTCCTGCTCTGTATAACATGAGGTGATTATAGGATCAGATGCAGTTCTATTCTACATCCCTGTACATGACACACACAAAAGAGTATAAAGTACTTTGCATTAGTGTTATTCTTTACATGAGCGCTAGTGGTAGTGGAGTATAAACGTAAAGCGTCTTTACCAAAGATGTTCACCCTCTTCCAGTAGCTACTACTACACCAAGAACCTGCTTTATTTCCATCATCACAAAAGGCTTGTCACTGCTACCCCAAGTGATCCACTCAACCCCATTCTCATCTTATATACTTCTCTTAACTCATCTCCTTCCTTGCAACCCTTTACAATAATCACAACAACCATATAGACCTTCTTCTCTCTTTTTCCTTCCCTGAAAAAATGGATCGTCCTTTCATCCTCTTTGTTATTGGACTCATTCTCTCCATGTCTAGCATCTCATCACAAGTCATCAGCACAAACCAGTCTCATTTTTTTACTCTGATGAAGGAGTCTCTCTCAGGAAACTACCCTTTTGATTGGGATGTTCGGAAACCTGTATGCAACTTCACTGGAGTTACATGCAACAACCAAGGTGATGTTACCAATCTTGACCTTTCAGGTCGGTCGCTTTCAGGTAAGTTCCCTTCAGGTGTGTGCTCTTACCTGCCACAGTTGCGTGTCCTCCGTTTGGGATACAACAGGTTCAAGTTTCCAACAGACAGCATAATCAACTGTTCCCACCTGGAAGAGTTCAACATGAACCACATGTTCCACTCTGGGACACTCCCAGATTTTTCACCTTTGAAATCCCTTAGGGTCCTTGACTTGTCCTACAACCTCTTCACAGGCCAATTCCCCATGTCAGTGTTCAACCTCACCAATCTTGAGGTGCTCAACTTCAATGAGAACGTGGAGTTCAACCTGTGGCAGCTACCAGAAGATATTGACAAGCTGAAGAATCTCAACACCATGGTCTTGACCACATGCATGATGCATGGCCAAATCCCTCCAACCATAGGGAACATAACTTCCCTTGTTGATCTTGAACTGAGTGGGAATTACCTCACAGGACAAATTCCTAGAGAGCTTGGATTGCTGAAGAACCTGCAGGAGCTTGAGCTTTACTACAACTATCACCTTGTTGGGAACATACCTGAGGAGCTTGGGAATCTCACAGAGCTAAGAGACTTGGATATGTCAGTCAACAAGTTGACCGGGAGCATCCCAGCATCTGTGTGTAGCCTTCCAAAGCTTGAGGTGTTGCAGCTCTACAACAACAGCCTCACAGGTGAAATCCCAGGTGAGATAGAGAACTCAACAACCTTGAGAATATTGTCTCTATATGACAACTTCCTGAATGGACAAGTCCCCACAAAACTGGGACAGTTCTCGGGGATGATAGTTCTGGACTTGTCAGAGAACAACCTGTCTGGTCCATTGCCAACCGAGGTTTGCAAGGGAGGTAAACTACTCTACTTTCTTGTCTTGGATAACATGTTTTCTGGAGGGATACCAGACAGTTATGCAAACTGCATGATGCTGTTGAGGTTTCGTGTCAGTAATAACCGGTTGGAGGGCTCGGTTCCCGAGGGACTCCTAAGTTTGCCACATGTTTCAATCATTGATTTGAGTAACAATAATTTGAGTGATCCAATTCCTGAGATAAATGGGAATTCTAGAAACTTGTCTGAACTGTTCCTACAGAGGAACAGGATTTCGGGTGTCATACCCCCTTCAATCTCAAAAGCTTTTAGCCTGGTCAAGATTGATTTCAGCTATAACCTTCTGTCTGGTCCAATACCTTCTGAAATTGGCAACCTGAGAAAGCTTAATTTGCTGATGTTACAAGGGAACAGGCTGAGTTCTTCCATCCCCAGTTCACTCTCCTTGTTGGCGTCCCTCAACCTGCTTGACCTCTCCAACAACCTTTTAACTGGTAGCATCCCTGAAAGCCTATCTGTCCTGCTACCTAACTCGATCAACTTCTCGCATAATTTGCTTTCTGGTCCAATTCCTCCCACATTGATCAAAGGGGGTCTAGTAGAAAGCTTTGCAGGTAACCCGGGTCTGTGTGTTCTACAAACATATGCTAATTCATCGGATCAGAACTTCCCCATATGCCCACATGCCTACAAGAATAAGAGGATAAATACCATCTGGGTAGCTGGGATATCGGTAGTTTTGATCTTTATTGGAGCTGTCTTGTTCCTGAAACGTAGGTGCAGCAAAGAGACAGCTACAGTGGAACATGATGAGACACTGTCTTCTTCATACTTCTCTTATGATGTGAAGAGCTTTCACAGGATCACCTTTGACCAAAGGGAGATCATTGAGTCCTTGGTAGACAAGAACATAATGGGGCATGGAGGGTCCGGGGCAGTGTACAAGATTGAGTTGAAAAGTGGTGATGTTGTTGCAGTCAAGAGGCTGTGGAGCAGAAAATCCAAGGATTCAGCTCCAGAGGATAGATTAATTATGGACAGGGCCTTGAAAGCTGAGGTTGAGACCCTGGGAAGCATAAGGCACAAGAACATAGTGAAACTGTATTGCTGCTTCTCCAGCTTGGACTGCAACTTGTTGATTTATGAGTACATGCCAAATGGTAACCTATGGGATGCCCTCCACAAAGGTTGGATCCATTTGGATTGGCCTACTCGCTACCAGATTGCACTGGGAATTGCACAGGGTCTAGCATACCTCCACCATGATTTGCTTCTTCCTATTATCCATCGAGACATCAAGTCAACTAACATCCTCTTGGATGTTGATAACCAGCCCAAGGTTGCAGACTTTGGGATAGCTAAGGTATTGCAAGCAAGAGGAGGGAAGGATTCCACAACAACTGTTATTGCAGGAACATATGGTTACTTAGCCCCAGGTAATTAATTCTCTGACCGAAGTCACTCAAGTATAGACTATATGAAGTGATCATCACTCAAATCTGCACAAACAGTTATGTAAATTACCATGATTTGTTTTCTTTATTCCTGTTTCTTTAGTACATATTGACTGTCTACAGCAAAAAACAGGCTTTTGGGAAGCTAAAGTGCTGGGATTCTCATAGTACTGAATAGTGCCTTTTAACCACATAAATAACTGAGGTGTACAATATAAATATAGCTAGTACAATAGGATTTGGTCAATTTAGTCATGTGGTAACTAGTCTACCATTTTTTTGTGTTTTACTCCTGCAAGTTTGTTGAATATTTAATTCCGCTTGTTTTCATGTGGCTGTCACAGAATATGCATATTCACCTAGAGCTACCACCAAGTGTGATGTATACAGTTTTGGGGTGATCTTAATGGAACTGCTAACTGGGAGGAAGCCCGTGGAGGCAGAGTTTGGAGAGAACAGGAACATTGTCTTCTGGGTTTCAAACAAAATAGAAGGCAAGGACGGTGCTAGGCCAATTGACGTATTTGACCCGAGGTTATCAAGTTCATTCAAGGACGACATGATTAAAGTGTTAAGGATTGCCATTCGCTGCACCTACAAAGCTCCATCTAGTAGACCAACCATGAAGGAGGTTGTTGAGCTTCTGATTGATGCAAAGCCACGCAGCTCCGAGCTATGCAAGTTGTCAAATGTGACCACCAAGGACATATCAAACGTCAACATGATAAAGAAACCATGTGAACTATAATTGAGTAGCTTAAAGGGGTAAGAGGGAGCATATGATAATTAGATAAGCAGTCTCTCTTCATGTAACTGGGAGACTCAAATCTTTTCCTAGACAAGTAGTTTGCAGATACTATCTTTGACTCTAGTGCTTTTTCTCTATTGCTGCTTCCCTTTCTGATATATACTATTTTGACTTCTGTAAAAATTTGAAATCAGGTTGCTATCCATGATTTACAGTAATGCCCAGTATCCACATATTATAGGCCCACACTAGAAATCATTCACCAACTTGCTTTGTAGAATTTTGGTTGTTTCCTCTTCTATCATAGATTTTATTTTGGGCGATGCAAGATGGCTCCAATAAAAGGGGCATATGTTGGTGAGGACCAGAAGGAAGTGATTCGCATGGAGCTCTTATATTTTTATCAAAATGGGTTCCTGATTCTTAATACAATATTAAGGCATGATTTATGCGTGGAGGGGCCCCTTACCAAAGCCATCCACTGGAACAAAATAAAAAAGGATGAATGGGATTGGGATGATTGATTTGATGAGAGCATCTTGTCGCCATTTTAGCCAGGGAAAGAGAAGAAAGCAAGTATCATTTAAGCTTTTTCTTTATTTCTCTTGCTTCCTTTTTCTAGTATAATTTGATTGTATTGTTTAGAAATGAGGCCTAGAAAGAGAGATAGAGGCGTCAACCATGTTTAACCGTAGGTAGTGAGCCATGAATTGAACCTCCACTCACAAGTTGAATGCCCCTTTATTAATTTATTAAAGGGAAGTTTTAAGTGTGCCATTAGATTAAACCATTGTCCTAAACAAAACTTATTGGACAGCTCTTATTGCTATGACAGTAGAATCCCAAATAAAATCTCAACCAACTAGTATGAAAGAGAAGAGGAAAATCAAATCAAACTCATTAATTGGCTACAAGTATATATTGAAAGTTGAAACAAGAAGATCATATTCATATAGTAATAGAGTAAGGCTACAGAAAAATGGAAACATCGGTTTAGTGTGAAATTCAGGAAGAGAACAAAATGATAATAATAATAATAATAATAATAATATGATGATGATGATGAAGCTTTAAAGGCAAATAGTAAGAAGCACAAAGCACAAAAACATTAGCACATGGTTGCTCTCCTGTATGCAAAAATGTATGCATAGTAAGTCACACGTGCGTGTACAACAACTCCTATATCTGCGTTTCTGTACATGCATGTGCATCATGAGTGGTTGGCGGGGTCACCCTAGAAGAATGAGATTCACAAACAAACATTTCTTTAGCCTGGTGGAGAGCCCATAAAGAAAGAAAAGAAAGAAGGTTCGATAAGAAGAATAGTTTGCTTAAATGACAAGACAGAAGGCATCAACTTCCAAAGCATGCTTGGCTGTGAGAAGAAGCTAATTTCAGGACAGGTATGTTCTCCATAAGTACAATAGGAACCAAAAGGGTTCAGATAGACACACACAGGATACCCAGCAGCAGATTTAATAATCAGAGTGCATATTCTATATTGATTTATGGACTCTTTGTGATCACAAAAGTCAGAAGTATATATGTCCTAATATCTCATCTTTTTTGGTCTCATTATCAGACCCCAAAAGGGTGGAATAGAGGACTTTAACTGAATCAAACAGTCACTCCAATCAAAAGTAATTGATGTTTGTTTAGAGCAACATGCCTGTCCGTACAGCAAGGAATTGTTAAATTGAATTAAACTCCAATACCTGAAGTGTAAATTGACTAATTCATCATGTATGTATATTTAGCAACTGTACATCACCAGACAAGCAAATATGATGCACTATGAAGGACAATAATTGTCAACCCGACCAGTAACACACAAAAACATATTACATATAAGTCATTATCTTTTTATATATAGCGAGTGTACCCCCACCAGGGTCTGAAAACACAGTTAAGACAAACTTAATTTAGCTTAGCCAGAAATAATTTCAAGTTCCAATGAGTAATCAACGTGATATTGTTGACACCATTGGGAACATTGCCAACATTGAGCACTTCAGAAATTGAAGATGCCAAGTGTGGTGCTCACCTCTTGGAGTAGAAAAATTAGTGGCGCACCCACGTGGAGATAAGAGTTTAAGATGGGTCTAAAATAATTTTGCGGTATCTTTTTTTTTTTTTTGGGTCCCAGTTGCAAAGTCTCAAGCATGTAAGGTGCACATCCAGAAAAATAAAGATAGGCAATAAAAACGGATCAGTATCTGACTCTTGGCAGGGATTGTCTTGTCCCGTGCTCAAAAGGCAAAGCCTCAAAGGTACTATTGACCAAATTTTGGTCCCTATTACCAGGAAAACTCATGCCTAAAATGGTGAAATGATTGTTGCTATTTGAGAATGGGTTATGTTTTTTTGGTACATATCCAAAATTTCAACATTCCAATACTTTCTTTCAATTTTTTTTTTCTTCATCAATTATTTTATTTTTTTCATTTTTTTTATAATTTTTTTTTATTTTCTATCTCTGAGTATCTAAGGTATTTACCTACCTCAATGATACAAAAAATATTTCTATTTGAGAATGGCCAATCTTGCTTCAGGTTAAACACCAAAGTGTCTCATAATTTGCATATTAAATAAAGGCATCAAAATATAACATTTGAAAAAAAAGGTAAAAATAAAAGAAAAATAAGATACCACAGTGATATATACCTATCAACTAGAGATGGACCGACTAATCCTAAGGAAAGGGATAAAATTTAGGAAATCAAAGAGAATATGCTCTGCAGCGTGCATTGCTGTTTGTATGGCAAATAGGGGTGTCTGTGGGTAGGGTTGAGTTGGTTTGAAGAGTTTTATGGCCTGACCCACTTATTCAATTATTGGGTTGGGTTTGGTTGAAATTTTTTTTCCTTTCAACTAAACCTTACTTAATCCATTCATAAGTAGACTGGGTTGAGTTTAACTCGTGAGTTAGATATACATATTAAACAATAAAATTTTCTGTTAAATATATATCAAAATATATAATCAAATACAAGTCTTTTAACCAACATAATAATAATATTATAAGTCTCAACATACATGAATTTAAAAAAAGCATACATAAGTTTAAAAAAACATTCATGAATCTTGAAAACTTTTAAAAAAGTATACAAATTCTAAAAGCTTTTTAGAAAGCATAGGTATGTCCTAATAGCTTTTGAAAAACCATGCATAAGTTATAAAGACAACAATTTACATGAGCTAATTGAACACACTGTCGCTGCATATAGCATATTGGCATAATGTATTGACTCATTCTTTCGTAGGCCATATTATGACATTTTTTTTCAGAAAAAATTATCTCTATTAAGCTCATAACAAAAAAAAGAAAGCTCATTGTATTAAACCACAGAAAAGGTAAGTTTTGTTTGAAGGTCAACATAATGGGTTAAAAAAAATGCAATATTTATACAAGTTTAAAACACCTAAAAAAAAATGGATGGATTGAGCTATATAAATTGACAATTTCTAAATCCACTATACTTTATGGATTGAAAATTTTTCCATCTAACTTAACCTATAGATCCAACATAATCCGAATTTTGTGGATTGGGTTGAGGTCAAAACCCATGGGTTCCGGTGGAAACCCCCACTGGCAAAGACATTTGCCATTTACATTTTGGTATATTATAAGACTTCTTTTTTGTTTTTTTTTTCAGTGGTTCAACTTTATACGTGTTCCACTCTGGTACTTCACTTAATAATTTATAACTTTTTATTTAACATGCTATGTTCCAATGATCCACTCATTGCAATGTGCTTCAAATAATGTATTCATCATTAGAAATAATTCCTGTGCATTGCACGGATTTGTTAATGTTTTCTTAAGTTACTTTTAATAAAAATAATTCTAAAAAATATGTAATAATGCTTAAAAATTAGATATCATAACATATTTATTTATTTTTAAAGATAAAATATCTATTTTAGTCTCTAATAAAAATTTTAAGACATAAATTAATACCTCAAAATTTGAAAATCTCCTAGTAATCTTTCACTATTTAAAAAAGAGAATATATTAGTCCCTCTGTAGAGTTTCATACCATAGAAAAATTCTTAAAATTTTTGTACGACAGAACTAATATGTCATTTTTTTTAATAATGAGGGACTACTTATAGATTTTCAAATCTTGAGCAACTAATTTATCCCTCAAAATTTTCGTTAGAGATTAAAATGAGTATTTTATCATTTTTAAATTGTTCTACACAACATATTTAGTCTATGCATGTATTCCTCATCTTTTTCAACTATAAGAATAAGAACATTCAACTCTTTGGGAAAGGCATTTTAGACAATTATAATGCTCTTCATAGATTATTGTATAAAAAATTGGCTAATTAATCATTAGAAATTCAAGTGATATAATATATGTTGCATATATATTCCACACGAAACATAAGATGACAATTTTATTATGATGCAATAATTTAATTTATTTTGAATAAAATATTTTATAAATATACGATTTATGAATGAATCCACCTTAAGACTTTTGAAAAAAAAATATATAATTTGACTAAAGTGAGGCAATCCATTTTTATTTTTTTGTTATTTAGAAGGAATCTATCTTGTGACTACACTATTATGATATGAAAATTACAAATGAAAAATGAATCATCAATTTTCATGTAATGGATAATAAAAATAATAAAGAAAGATATATGCTGAAGTAAAATCTAAATAAAAAGATTTATAAATAACGTTAAAAATAGAAAACGGGATAATAAAGGTACTGTATTAATAAAATTTACACTTTAATTAAATATAAAACATAATTTAATATAAAAATAAAATAAAATATTTTTCAGTACTATTATATTCATAACTTTTTTTATAAATGTAGTGTTTATTGCCTCTAAGAAATTTATTTTAGTATAGTTCATTAAATAATTTATTTTAAATTTTATTATTAGTTGAGAATTTGAGTAGTCTAACTTTTTTTTTTTTTGGCTTTAAATATGTGACAATTTCAATTTTATGTTGTAATAAATGCAATGTCATAGTCATATTTACTATATACTCCCTTTCTTTTAATTAATCTATCTATTTGGACAATTTAATTTATTTTTAAATAAATATATATGGATTCAAGCAGCCGGTATATAAGAATTGAAGGAGGTAATAGATTCTCAAATTTTGTGAACTACTAGGAACAAAGAGAATGAAAACGCTTTTGAGTGTTGAGTCCAATCAATGTCTTTGGGCAAGCATATTTATGTATCACAGGCCAACCTTCTCTATAAAGTTTTAGGCCCGGTCCGGCTTTGGAAATTTGGAAATTTTCAGAAGTTGGGATTTCTTTGAGTTTAAAGTTCATTTATTATTAGTCTATACTTTTTTATATAATACATATTATGATAGTGGGTTTTTAAATATGTAGCGTTAAGTAAGTCACGAATACATCAATTTTTTTGCATAAGTTGATGAAATTTAAGGCTTTTATTTTTCAAAATATCTTCAATGAATCATGAATATTCAAATCCAAAAATAAAAGGGATTTCACTATTTATATATTATTTTTATTTATGTAAACCTTATTTTTATCCTCGGTAATATTTTTATTGTCAATGTACGTCCCTCACAGAACGATTTTTACAATGCAATACTCGCAAATTAAAATTGGTCTCAACTATGCCCAAAAGGATAAAAAAGTCTCAATTTAATCCTTTGTTAACCAATCGCTAATGAAAATGATGCAATGGTTACGTATGTCATTGGGCATGGCATTACAATTAATATTTTATGATACTAATTTTGATATATTAACAGTATAAAAAAATTTTATAATGTCATTCAATCAAATTTTTTTATTTATAAAATTTTTAAAATAGTAGATGGTTGAGTCAAACACTTTTACCAATATAGTAATATATAATTAAATGTCTATATAAAATTATTTTATACTGACAGTGCGTATAAATTAAATTTATATTTTATATCCAAAACTCTAAATATAATAATTAAAAAAAAAAAAAAAACCCCTCGCTCGCGCATGATCATCTTAATCTCACTCTTGCATTCTCTCAGCCACGGTCAACAAGGAAACCAAATGAACTGTTGATTTACATTAAATTCCAAATAGGGATAGGAAAGGCTTGCTTTGGCTTAAATATGTCTTTATTGTTTTAAATATAAAATCTAAGGTTAATTTATTTATTTAGCATTGGATTTTTTTTTTAAAAAAAAATCTGACTACCTTGAAAATCTCATTAAAAACTTATTTAAAGACTTATCTAGTGTATACAACCTTTAAACATATGTTTATTCTGAATATTAGTGATTTAAATAAATAAATAATAATAATAATAATAATAGTTTTGATGAAAAGACTATCTTGATAGGCTTAAAAGGCTTTTTTTCTTTAATAAAATATTTTAACTAAAATGCTTCTTGTCCCCCCCCACAAAAAAAAAAAAACTTACCTTAACTTCTATCATGTACAAGTTGGCTTAGTATACCAAGGCGACTTCTTAGGTGGTGAGAATGAATTTGTCAACACCATAGTGACTTCATTGTCACCACTATAGTGATTCGTAATATAATAATAAAAAATAATGATAAAATATTTTTTATATCCTCATTTTAATCTCTCTTTCCTTTCTCTTTCTCATCACACCTAACCAGCCTATTGCTCCTCCTGCCATCAACTTCTTCACTGCCCTAGCGCCATTCACATAATAGCACATATATGGTTGGGTTCTTGGACCCTTCCACCACACCCCATCCACCTTTAGCCCAAGACAATCCAACTAGCATCTTCAGG
This sequence comes from Pterocarpus macrocarpus, assembly GCA_031439585.1. Lineage (NCBI taxonomy): Eukaryota > Viridiplantae > Streptophyta > Magnoliopsida > Fabales > Fabaceae > Pterocarpus > Pterocarpus macrocarpus. Next base: position 13,526,849 of record CM062519.1, read on the forward strand.
TGCCTCATACACATTAGTGTGATCGCTTCAAATAAATTGAAAAAAAGAATTAAAAAATTGCCAGAAATTAAAAGAAAACAACTTGGTTAGGGATTTTTATCTTAAAACAAAGGATAGGGAGAGGCTCGGTCTTAGAGGTTCTGTACAGCAGCCATGGCATGGTGGAGGTGCAATCGAACAAGGGTAGAGCGACGTTCGCTATTGAGGTGTGGATGCGAGTGGTGGTTGTTCGTCGTTGGGCACAAGCAGCAAGCTTAGTGGTGGTTGAAATGGTTGCTGTTGGGCTAGTGGCATTTGAAGCTCTTGCTGGTCACGCCAATGTAGCGGTATGGCAAGACGTAGCAAAGTGAGGTGGTGGTTGGGGGCCACATGTCTGGATGGCATGAGGACAGGCAGTGGTGGAAAACGGCACACGGGAGAGTGAGTAATGGTGGTTGAGCGAAGCCGCGATAGACTGTAGTGGCAAGGTGGTGTGGTGTGGTGCTGTTGGCTATACAGCAACTACTTAATTTGAACGATGCAGATAGGAGTGAGGCAAAGAGAAAGGAGGAGGAAGGTGGAATGATGAAATGGTGAAAAGGGTTGTCGTGCGGTAGTGTGGTCATTGTCATTATGCAGGGGTGGTAGAGACGGTAGTGACTGGTTGGAAGTGGCAATAGTGACAAGGATGATCTTGGGTAATGGAAAGAGGGGATGTTGAGGTAGAGAATAAAATAGATATCTCACGTAAATATAAATATTAAAATATATGTAAAAATTATTATAGAATTATTTTTTTATAATAAGAAACTTTAATGTTAACTATTGATTTAATTTTCAATGGCCAGGATTTAGTCACCACTATAATGACAAACTCAACTCCCCCCATATAAGAAGCCACCAGAATACTCAATGCAAGTCTAGTCATACTACTTGAGTACTTACAAATCGATTGACCTATTTTCACCTATAATTATAAATTCCTTCGTATAGAATTTTTGTAATCATTAAGTTCAGCTTAATTTAGGCTTAGTTTACCAAGAATTGATTTTTTTTTTAAATTAAGTTCAAACTCAACTTATTTTATTTTCTTTTCTTCTTTCTTTGAGTCCATCAACTTACTTGATTTTACTTTTTTCTTTCTTTGAGTGCATCAACTTTATTTCTGGTTCAAACATAATAGGTTAATATCGTGTCTTATATGAATTAAATGTTTTAGGTTTATTGTTATTAATCTAGAAAATAACTATACGTGTTTGCTTGTATATATACATACGGTCAATAAACATGAGTCAATATTTTAAATTCATACGCTCGTCAAAAAAATACATTTTCTTTTTTTTTTTTTTGACGGGAAATACATTTTCAATTCATTTGTAACATGAAATATAAATGATAATATGAAGGAAGATTTTCGACGTTTAATGTGAAATAACATTAACCTTCGTTTGGAGAAAGAAATCTGACTCTTTTTTTTTTTCAGGTTGATTTGTGATGGACCGTGTATTCAATGTCTGGGAAGTAAAACAAGCTTTGATTTTTTGATTCAATTATTAAAAAATGCTCCGACATAATCATCTGGGAACGTGACAGACACAACGCTTATTCAAGAATTAAATGCCGTTTTTGCAGATAGCATTATTTAGCCCAGTGGGCGACATGTAATTTTCCATGTTCCATGGGCCATGATGCATCTTTTCAGTTCTGGTCCATGCCCACACGTAACTGTGTAATTGTACCATCATATTATCTTTAATTTCCTTCTTTTTTCCTTTATTGAAAAAAAAGAAACATGGTTGTAATTTGCAAGGGTCAAGAGTTAGCAACGATTTTGCTAATAAAATATTTTTTGAATATTGATTAAATGTTTTGGTTATTTAGGACATTTTTTTGATAAAATTATCTCTCAATATTTAAACAAAAAAGCTATTAGGAGTGAGTTAATTGTAAAAAACTTACATAATTTATCTGAAATTTTAGATTCAAATACCAATATCACTAATATATATATATATATATATATATATATATATATATATATATATATATATATATATATATATATATATATTACAAATCATGCAAATTTGATTAATATTAACTAGTAGTTAGTTTGGTCATTTAAAAAATTTAGTCATTTTAATATTGATTAAGCTAAGTGGCTAATAAGGATTGACTTATTTGGTCAACCTTAAACTTATGTATCATCATAAATTGCATTCGATTCCTAAATTCCTTTCTTGATAGGTGATATGTAGCTTTGTAAGTATTTAATGAGTCCGGAAATATTACCTGACCCTGAATTGAGGCTAGTTTGTCTTGTAATATAAATTTTTTATATTAAAATTTAATAATAATTAGATATTCGATATTGTCTTCACCAAATTTTATATATATATATATATATATATATATATATATATATATATATATATATATATATGTTGATAACCTCTGTATCTTTATATGAACGTTAGAAAACTCCCTATTTTTTTTTTTTTTGACAAAAGCCCACTTTCTCTTTTATTGAATCAAAATATAGATATAGATAATTTTGTATTTTTATTATATTTACATTAATTATTATGTTAACATTTTATCTTGCTTGAATAATATCATCTCTCACTTATATTTCTCTCTTCTTTATTACTTTCCTCTCCTCCTCCCTGATACGTACGTGCCTTTTATCTTGTCTCTTTTTCTTTTTTTCTTGGGTGATCTTTCCCATGCATAAAATTTAAAATGAGCTCTCAATAAATAAACCTTTAGCAGGAAAAAAACGACAGTGTACATTCACAACAAAGGTAAATGTTATAATTCTTTAGGTTTTTTTTTTAAATAAAAAAAATTAATTTAAAAAACATGGTAATTTAAGATTAATTACAAAAATCTAAAGTGTAATAAGTATTAGATAAATTGGTTTAGCTAAGTTGATTTTAAAAAACAACATAAATCGGCTTAGCTAGGACGATTTATATTTCTTTTAAAATTGGCTTAACTAGGCTAATTTCTATTAAATATTTTTCTGTAAAAACTCTCCAACGGGTAGTAAATAGAGATCATTTTTCATTTGTTAAAATTAGAGTATTTACAAGAAAAAATATTCGAGAGATTTATTATACTAATTTACTATAATGGTGAAATCACAAACACAATAGAGGGTGCTACATTTTATAATCCAAATCCAATTGGTATGACTATTTCTTCATCATCTATAACTCTTTAGTGTAATTTAATTGAATTTGGATTTGGATTTGGATTTTAGTGTAATTTAATTGTAATCTTGTAACCGTAATTCAACTTCATTTAGTTTAATTTTGTTATAATATTGTAATCTAATTCTAGTTAATTAAGTTTAATTTAGTAGTGATATTGTAGATTACTTTTAGCTTGATTTAGGGTGTGTTTGTTTGTGCCTATTTAAGCAAAAAAATCACTTTTTTCATTAAAAAATTAATTTTCATATATTTGGATAAATTTTTAAAAAGGCTTAAATATGTTTTTAGTTTCTATTAAATTTACAAATTTTGATTTTAGTCCCTAAGAAATTATTTTTTTGATTTTGATCCAAATATTTTCAAAAATTTTGATTTTAGTCCCTAATTTTTTTGGTATTTTGGTTTTGATCTAAATATTTCAAAAAATTTTGGTTTTAGTCCCTACTTAAATATAGGAAGGGTAATATGACTATCCATCATCCATGTTATCACTTAATTAAGGTAGATTAACATAAGGGATTAAAACTATAATTTTTCGAAATATTTGGATAAAAAAAAAATTTTAAGGATTAAAATCAAAATTCGTTAATTTTATAGGGACTAAAAAATAGTTAAGCCTTTTAAAAATAATCAGATTATCAAAAAAATCAATTTTCAGCTTTTTTAGAGAAGTTGAAAAGAGTAGCTTCTGAAAAAAATCATTTTCAGCCTTTTCTGTTATATATAAAATTTAAGTTTCAAAATTATTTTTTTCAAAATCTGAAAAAAAAACGCACTCTTAGTTTAATTTAGTAGTGATATTGTAATTTAATTTTACCTTCCTTCAGTTTAAATTAGTTGTAATATTGTAATTTAATTTTGGCAAAATTTAGTTTAATTTAGTAGTAAATAGTTGAGAAAAAACAACCTTATGAGCTAACTAAGGATTGAAAAGTGAAAGAGAAGTGCCCAATTAGGAATGAAAGGAAATGAAATACTCTGAAAATTAAATAATTGAGAGTGAGTCAAAGAAGAGAGCCCTCCCATATTGACAACTAAAACTTATTAACAAACCACTTCAATTAACTGTAAAATACAACAGAATAAACATTAACGTATATAACAACAGAAATTAATACATGAAGAACAATTAAAAACAAAGACATTAATTAATTACCTGTGCTAGGCCAGTTGGAGTTTGAAGCGTGTAAGGTTAGGCATATTCGTCTAACATGCTCCTCTTGCCTGCAAAGACCACATCGCTTTGGTGGCTCTAACTCAACCTCATCCATGTTGTTGTGCATTCTCATTGAAACTGGTCAGATTTTGACACTAAAGAGTTATAGATGATGAAAAATAGTCTCACAAACTGGATTTTGGCTATAGAATGTAGCACATTCTGCTGTGTTTGTGATTTTACTATTATGGTGAATTAGTATAATAAATTTCTCAAACATTTTTTTTCGTAAATACTCTAATTTTAATAAATGAAAAATGATTTCTATCTGCCGCCCATTAGAGAGTTTTTACAGAGAAAATATTTAATAGAAATCAGCATAACTAAGCCGATTTATCTAATACCCATTATGTCTTGGATTTTCGTAATTAATTTTAAATTATCGTATTTTTGAAATAAAATTTTTTTCTTTTATTTAAAAAAAAAACTAATTCTTTATAGTTTTTCTTTTTTTTTTTCTTTTTAATCTGATTTATAGTTTTTCTGATTAGAAGATGTCCTTTTTATATTTAAATTATCTTTAATCTAATCCAAAAACTTTAGCAATCGCAACAGCGCCATGCACATTGGTCTTTTATCTTCTTGAACATACCTATAAAATGAAAACCAATAGAGAGCTGTACTATTAAATACTCATGCTTGACATTAGTTTAATTTTTAATAATGTTTGAAAAGTTTAATTTTAAATAAATACCTTTAAAAAATAAAAGATCACTACAATACTTACACAAAATTGAAGATTTAAAGAGATTGCTATATTTAATATTGGACTATATCTTGAACAAGATTATCTTCAGTAAAGAATACTCGTAAAAATAAAAAATTGAATATTTAAAACCTTATATTAAAATGGATTAATTAAATGAAGGCATAGATTAAATAATTTTAGATGAGCCCTTTACAGATATAATTATTTTTTTATTAACTAAATTATTTTAGAAATAATTGTCAAAATGTATTTGACATATCAGCACCCTATATCAAGTGATTATTCCTCGTTAGTTTACGTGTGTATAAGCTTTGAAACCCAAACTCTAGATTTTTTTTTCAACTATTTCATAACAAATGTTTTCAATTATGTAAGTTATTTTTTCTTTATTTTAGCTTTCAATACTTGTATGGTGACATGTCCTTATATTTCTGTTAAAATATAATTTCTAGGAAACATTTTCAAATATTGTATCGATCATTTCCTATATTCGTATATATAAAACCCCAAAACATCTATGTCTCGAAATGGTAGAATTAATATTTTAATTATAATTGTAATTTTATAAATGTATCTTGTCAAATTGTCATTGGTTTAAAAATTGTATAAAATTTCATTTCATTCGATTGAAGTTAGACCGGAATAAATTGTATATCCCATCATGATATATTATAAGTATTCATCCATTCCCACTTTTTTTTTTTTAAGTTTTTAATAGTGCGTTTATTTCAGTTCTTAAAAAATATGATCATAAAATTATTATTTTTTTGAGAAATTATTCCTTTCAGTTTTTATTAAAAAAATTGACAATAATTTTTTTATATTGTGATTATTTTTTAAAAATAATTCAAATATGTTAGAAGTGATTTTGTTTTTGGTGAAAAAATGATTTTTTCCCAAAAAATTTTAGACAACACATCCTAAATCTTAATTACAATAAAATATAAACTACAAACAAGTTCTACTTCTATTAAGAAAAAAGAACGACACCTAACAAAAAGAAATTTACTTGGATCCACCAAAAAATAAAAGAAATTTACTTGAAATACATTTTTTCTTTTTTATTGTGGAGGTTGAATATGACATTAATTTTAACATTTTTTATGTAAGAGATTTTAACTTAAAATGATAATTTTTTTTATCCATTTAAATTATGTACAAATGGCAAAAGCCTTCTAAATTCAATGAGCTGTTTATTTTAGAGAAATTTTTGTACACTCATGGAGCACCAAATTAAATATATTCTTAGTCATTTATAAAATAATATTTTATAGTTGGTTGTAAATTTTTATTATTCTTATTATTAATTATATTTTTAGATTATTTATTATTGTTTGTATTGTTTACCGGTGGGGGTGTAACATAGCGTTCAAGGCACACAACAGAACATAAAACAAAACAGCATTAATGTGTCTGTCAAGCATAAATATAGGTTCCGGGCGGCTATCCATTTATTGTTGCCGATACATTTATTAGTTATTTAACAATTAATTAATTACACTCATCAACCTTCTTTCGTTTCTTTAAATGTAGCATCTTTGGTTTTGCCTGCTTAGCTTTTGAAGAAAAAAAAAAAGGATGAAATGAGAAGAAAAATGAAAGAGATAATTATAATAAACAGATACACCATATATCTGCCTTTAACATAGTTTTCTTGTTGGCATTTTTTCAATAGAAATATTTGGATGATTTTTGAATATTATATAATTATATTTATAATTAATAATATTATCATATTTTAAATAGAATCTATTATTAACTTGTGAATCCTATTTTTAATATTATGATATTATTAATTATAAGTATAACTATACAGTACTCTAAAATTACCAAAATTATTTCTCTCCTTTCAAACAGTTCTAAGTTCGTGAACATATTTTGCTTAGCTGTGCTGCCTGGTGCTAATTTGTGTTTGACAGATGGAACAAAATCTAGGGCCCCAACACGTTGATCTTTACTCGGCAGACAGATTTTGGATAATAAATCAACGTCATTGAAGTTCATTTAATAAACCAATATTATATAATAATTTTGTATGTGTTGATTTATTTTTTGCAGATATGTGATTATAATAATTTTTATTATATTAAATACAAAGAAATATGTTGAATTAGGATATATTTTATAAATATATTATGAATAAAAAATAAATTATACAAAAAAAATCTTATAAAAATATTTATATAAATAAGTTAGTTAATATTTGATTTATTAACAATTGATTAGTTTAAGTAATTTGATATTTATTTCTCTTAAATAAAATTTTAAATTTGATTCTTATAAATAAAAAAAATTAATATTGATGAGAGTTTTACTTTTATAGTAAATCAACTAACTCAAACTAAGAGTATATTTGATTCAATTTATTTTAATAGAAAAAATGATCCTTTTAAACAAAAAAAAAAAATACTTTTATGGAAGCTATTTACATCAATTTTTACTCAAAATTTTAAAAAAAATTACTTTTAATTTTTGAATAAAAAATAAAATATATAACTTTTTTAAAAATGATATCTTTAATAATTAAAAATTATTTTTTAACAAAAAAATGCTGAAACAACCACACCTCAAATTATTTAAAGTTTAGTAAATTTCTGTAAAGGCAATGTGTATTCCATTCCGGTGATTGAGCTCTAGTCATAACTAATAGGGCACAAATCAAACGCAACCATTCAAATAAAAACAAACAGCCTGGAAACAAAAACAAACTTGGTCTTAAATCTTTCGTGCGCGTGGAGCAAACATAAGTATCGATGCTTCATTGGACCTCATCACCCTCCATTCCAAAGGCTAGCTTTGCAAATTGGAAACAACTAATTTTCTAAATTCAATAATAAACAGACATTTTAATTTTCTATAATATTTCTTAAAATTGGGTGAAAGTAACACAACCTAAAAGCTAATTTATGGGGAGAAGATTGATAAAATTTTTATAAAAACTATTTTCTTCAAATTTTTAAATAATATGGGACTCTAATAATACTAACTATGATATAATTAAATTATAAATTTCTATAATTTTATTTCTATAGGTCATAATTTAAAGATCACACTTATGGGAACCCAAATTGGTTACGAAAATGAGAGTGAGGCCTGTTTGAATTGCAGTTTGTAGGAGGTAAAATTTTTTTGATTGGCACGAAAATAAAAATACACAGAAATTAGTATATTTGAGTGTGTAAAATATTTTATTAAACTTTTTCTTTGGAACTCTAAATAGTTTATTGAGAGAAGTATATTTGAAGTTACTTTTTTATTATATGAATGTCCTTTTGAGAGGGAATTTTATTATTACTTTCATATCATAAATCAAAAGTAATTTTATGTTATTCTATCCAAATAAAAATTATTTTCTTAAACCTATTTTTAACATATTTAAACCAAATATAAATTAATTTTTTTAAAAATAAATTTTTAAAATATTTTCTTTAAAAATAATTTTCCCAAAATTAGACCAAAGATAGATGAGTCACAAGGGTGAGACCATAGAAGAAAAAATTGGACCGGATTGATCGGTTAGATCAAGACCCGGACACTAGGCCAATCCAGTCATCCTTTTTGAACCACTAACCTAAAAAATTGGTGATAAATAGGTCAGAACCAGGCAAAATCGGCGAATCGATGCGAACTAGACTGGTTGGCCGGTTCAATTTTTTCTTGGTTTATTTTGGTCAAAATGTTGCTCTTTTTTTTTTTTAAAAAAAAAGAAGAAGCCCATTCATAGCAAAAGTTCTTTTTTTTTTTTTAAATATTGATTCTTTTGATATATTTATTTTTTATATATTCTTAAATTAATTTAAAAGTGAAAAATTAAAAATAATTGTTATACTTTTATGAGTACTTTTCAAAAAAAATATAAATAAAAATTAAAATAAATAAAATTTATATTTAATATGTTTGATAAAATATTTCATAATATATTATTTTATATTAATTATATTATTATTAATAACTTAATATAATTTTTTACTTTCTAAATTAATTATATACATAAATTTATATATATAAATAAGAATTTAATTTAAATGTATTGATAGTGTAAAATAGTTTTATATTATTAGTTAATAGAAATAATAAAAAGTACCAATTTATACAAATAATTATCTATTATAATGAAAGACCTATCATAATTTCTCATTTTTTTTCTATCTCTATTGATTGATAATATAAAATAATTTTATACTATCAATATATATCAATAAAATTTTATAAATAATTGTATATATATTCCAATTAAATTATTAATTAAATTAATTAAACCTCTAAATTTTTGAATTAATATCTTAGCCGATTTGATGTCCGCCCAATTTTCTCAACTTTGGCGAGACGGTGTGGCATGAGAAGAGGAGCTAAAAAGTGGAAACTAAAAAGAGGTGTGCAATGAAATCGTTGGGCAATGCAATAAAGGGGCATTAGGATACTATAAGGGAAGGGGGGTCAAAAATTCCTGTGACACTGATCTCACGTCATGTCACACTTTCACAGTCAAAATGGCCAAACAGCCACGATTGTACTAATCGAGCCCCAAGACAAACAAAGACGCCCCTCACCTTACGCCATTGGCCTCCACTTTTTTATTTATTTTTATAACAAACACCGATGCAAATGGGTTGTAGTAAAACTTCAACCTTACCCGGGGTGTGTGACACAGGACAACACACCAACATACACCGCTCTCAAAACAAAAACAAACACAGAAACAAAATTTTGTTATTTTGAAATTTAAATGAAAAATAAGACATAGTGCGAGAGAGAGAGAGAGAGAGAGAGAAGGGGTAGAGGAGTGCATAGGAGAGACAAAACGGTGAGTATTGCCAGAAAGAGGAACAAAGAGAAAGTTGAAAATGGCCTTTCACCGGCCTTCCCCAAACCCAAAAAGCTCAATGCCTGCGATAACTCCCTTCTCCAACCAATCAAATTTTCCATTTTAGACGAACACCCCCATTACCCCCCTTCTCTCTCTCTCTAACCCTTTCTAGAGAGAGAGAGAGAGAGAGAGTGAAAGCGGCAAAGGCTTGTTGTTGTTGTTGTTGTTGTTGTTGTTGTTGTTGTTGGGCTTGGCTACCACTTCCTGTTGCTGTTTCCAGCAAATGGGTGTCGTGGAGGACGATGACACGGTGCTTCTCTCTCTTCCTCCTTCTCCTTCTTCTGTTTCTTCTTCTTCTATCATAGCATGCAATGACACTTATGCCCTTGCTTCAAAACAGGTACCTGCGAACCTTCCCTTTGTAAATCCAACCTCGTTTCCCTCCATTCATAGATATGAGACACCGACATGAGAAGAGTACCATACAATGTAGCTCTCCTCTGTCTCACCCTTCTCCTTTCTTTGTGTTCAAAAAGGCAGACAGGATGGAGCCAGGCAAAAAATATATTTTTATATATATAATATCTACAATATATCTATATTTATCTATATATTTTCAGTGTCAAAAAAATATAAATTTTGTTACTTTTTTTGGGGGGTTTTTCATCAAAAGCCGCTGCAACAACACCTGTTTTTTTCGGTCATTTTTGTTTTTCTTTGTGGTAACCTGAGAGAGATTTAAAAGGAAGATAGGGATGCATACGACTCGTCATCGATCATGGGTTGTTTTCGTTGTCCTACACTGAAATGCCAAGAGGAAGAAGACATTGTATTCACGATTTTCATGATTTATTGACTTTCCCATGTATGTAATCCTTTAAAGTTGTACTCTTTTTATCCTTTTTTCATTACTGGTGATCTCGATGATGATGTATGTATGTTTTTCTCCATTTTTTTAATAGGTGAAATTGTTTTATTAGCTCCCTCCTCTTTATCCTTTCTAATGTGAGCTATGTTTCTCATTGGGGTGTAGAAAAGCATTTTTTTTTTTTTTTTGGTTGGGGGCGCCCGGGAGGGGGGGGGGGTTTTGCTGAATCCAATAAGGGGGTTTCTGAAATTTTGAGTGGGCCTTGAGGTAATGTTGAACGATTCCATCTTTATCTCATTGAGATTTTCAGACCAAGTGAGAGAAGTCACTGTTTTTTTTCTGTTGTTCTGTGCGAAATAGTGTGCAGGAAAGAAAATAATTTTTGATTTGATCAAGTGTGGTCCTAGAATGTCAGGGTGCATTGTGGAATTGAAATCCTGGTCACTGTTCTACCCTTTATGCTTTCACTGGAGCATTTTGCAGCATGATTTGACTCTAGTGGGGCTTCTATTGTATGACCTTATTGTCTGTCTGATTAGGGATTGCAGTGCAATGAGCAATGACCATGTTCCTCCTGGTCTTTAGTATATGAATATAATAGCCCCCTTAAAGTCTCGAGTACAAGAGCCCTGGGGGTAAACTCGCTGGGCTACAGTATTTCGGTCAACACCGTCAGAGAGTAAAACCAAAAAGAAAGAGGGACCTTTCTTTAGCTGCAACTTTTTGAATGACCCCTTCATTATTATTTTTACTTTTTTTCCATTAATTCATTTCTGGACTGTATTCCTTAATAGTTCATTAATTCTTTATTGAAGCAATTATTGTGCATCCTGTAATAGTTTTACTCTTTTAGCTTAGCTCTTATACATGTTGTCAATTGCAGGGATTCACATTACCTCGTCTTTATAATGTGCATCTTGTCAAATGTTTGAACTCCCATCAGGCAGCCAACCGATTCTCTTAACCAAGTTTCCCATATGTATGTCATTATCAAACTAGAACCTTCCTGGATTAGAGAAAACCAACTAGATTTTGTTTTTCAACTTTGAATATATGTGCCCCTTAAATTCCTGTCCTTCCCTTTCCTTTTATGTGGGGGTCATCTGTTTTCTTAATTGAAATGTATCATTATGTAATTGCCACAGTTTGACTTGCCCGTGACTGACCATATGCCTAACTAATTGTTCCTCCTCATGTTAGTCCTTTATGCATATGTTAGGTGAGTTAGTTGTGTGTTGTTTTATTACTGTTAAGGCAGGGAAGCTGCTGTTTCGAAGATAGTCTTCACTTTTTCCTTTGAAACTTTCCATTCTTTTCTGAATACTTTCAATGTCTTTAATCTTTATCATAACAAATTGACACCTATCATTTTACATGCCGTTGAGTGATTCTTTCCTTCTTGGTCACCTTGTGTAACTATAAAGTTACGGACTCGGCGTGCATTTTTCTAACACTGGATTCAGGAGCTCTTCATCAGGCATTAGGCAGTAGTTCAAAAACCATGTGGTTAATGTGCCATATTTCCTTAGGACTCTGTGTGCATGCACACTTTATGGTTGGACTCAGCTTTGAAACAGAACGATCGTGTTTCATTTCTTTTTTCCTCTGAAGAATGATCTTGTTTTGAAGATGATGCATAATCCTTCATCCTACTGGGAAATATTTTTTTGCTTGAGATTAAAGCATGAAATGGGTTATTTCAGCTTGTCTCCTTGTTATGAAGGGTGACATCTCCCCTCTCTTACTGCTGCTACTTTCAGTTTCATTTGTTGTATGCTGACCATAACAATAAGATAATCTGTCAGCTATAACATACTGTTTGAGTTTTGACCTGTTTAGGTTGTAAATATATTTCTCCACAGGCAAGTCAGGCACAAAGGGGGAGAGGAGTTTTAAGTTGTAAGCATATGTTTGTTGGGTGCAGAATCTTTCTCACCAAAATAGTCCCATACCAAAACCTTCCCTAGTGTCATGGTTTTGGCACACGTCACTTGGTAATCTATCATATTCATGACGGCACAATTGGGATAGGTCTGTCTGTGTCATATGTGGAAACCTAGTATCCATCGGCTTGGAACATGGTTATTTATCTAGGTAAAGCATATGATATATGATCCTCAATTAGTAGTTTACATGATTCTATTTGTCCGCTACCTTTGTTCCACTAAACTTTTGTAAAATCCTCAAGCATAACATGCATGTGATATGGACAAAGCAGCAAATTTGCAGTTCTTATCTAACCGTAGTATAAATAAATAGTTTTGTCCAGTGCTGTGGTTGCCTAATTATCCAACTCTTGCTGGGATGTTGAAGGCACATGGGAATCTATGCAGCATGTGAGTTCCATGCCATGCATGTAATATCATGTTTTTGGCCCAAAGAGTGGTGGCTTTTGTGGAATTCCAGTGTTTGTTTTGAAATAATTATGATGGCGAAGGAGCACATGAGCTCTCGTTTTCTCCATGTGAGCTCCAAATTTTTGTTGATGGTTGTTGTCCAATGGCTCGTGGGCCATTGTCATGTAAGCCCTGTTTTGGTTTGGGCCCTGGTAGGATCCTCAGTTTATATGGGCCGGATATGTCACTGCCGACAAATAATTGGATGCTAAGTTCTTCTGAGTTTCTTCACCTTTTAACAGCAACAGTGATGAGGCCTGCTGCTACTGCCGAAGTCATATGAGGCGCTTATGAAATATCTGTGAACACCCCAAAAATAAAAAACCTGAAGTCTAATACTACGGTTTTCTTCTAAAAGTTAGCATTTTTTATATTTAATTTTGGTGTTAGAGTCCCACATCATTTAAGGATATAGTTTAGATAATCTAATATGAACATTTGAACAACCCTCTTCCTATAAATTAGCTTTTGAGTTGATTTATACCAACTTAATTCTAAAATGATATTAGAGTTTATTTTATGGTTGTTATTGGGTCATCTGCAAATTTTATGCTTTATATGTCTAGTATTGGATGTGAATGGAGTGTGTTAGAGTTTTACATTATTTAAGTATATGACTTAAATAGTCTACATAAACACTTGGACAACCCATTTTCATAAACTAGTTTTTGGGGTTGAAGTGGGCTTAGAGGTGTTCAAATTCAATTCAATTCAATCAAAACTGTTAAATCAATTCAATCCAAATTGAAAACTAGTCAAAATCACAAAAGTTTGGATCGAATTAGATCTTGTTATTTACAAATTGCTTAATTGGATCGGGTTTTTTATTTAATTTTTAAAATTGATCTAATCCAATTTAATCCAAGTTGAATAATATTATATAATATAATTTTTTATTATTAAGTTTGTACTTAGAATAATTTTAATTTATCATATAATTTTCTATATTGATATATCATTTTCATTTAAATATTTTTTGATGTATATTGCATGAGTCAATTTTATTTATTTATTTATTTTATTGATTCAAGTTACTTCTATTTATAATACTCTATACTTAATATTTTTTTTTATTAAAAATCGATTAAACCAATCCAATTCAAACTATTATATATTCTCTTGTTTGGATGGGATGAATTTTTTACTCAAAATCGATCTAAATCGCACCATGAACACTCTTAATTAAGCTCGTTCAATTCTAAGACTTGATACACTACAAAAGTTTTTTACACTTGTTCAATTATACATAGTCAAATCATTATAAGTGATTTTTGTAATAATATTCTTAAAAGTCACATATATAAATATGGATTTAATTTTGATGCATTGACAATGTAAATTTTTTTTACACTGTTATCCAATCATATCTTGTCATATTAACAAATATAATTAAATATTAAGTCTCACATCTACTATCTAAATGATTATGCTAATGAAATAATATGGTTAATTGATATTTGATGATGTAAAATATTTTTACATTGATAATATATATTTTTTTTTTTTTGAAAGTTTTGTTATTCATCCTTGTTTCCTTTTTGGGGGGGGGGGTTAATTGATCCTTATTTTTATTCTAGGGTATTGATAAATCCTCCTAAAAATCAATCTAAAAGTTCTCCTAATTTAAAGTTACTTTCACAATGACATAAATTATAATTTACATGACATATAATAACCATTTAATATATATGAGTGAAATTTTAAATTATGAGAATTTTTAGATATACTGATCGGGAGGATTTAACATTACTCCTTATCATACGAGGGCCAGGATAACTTGTTATTCCACTTTGGGCTTATATCTACTCACATCCTATTCCTGTGAGTATACTGCGGGCCGAAAGTGGTGTTACTGTCCGTTCTTGTCCCGACAAAGTGCAAATAATTGACTTAGTTTTTCTGTCAAGAAATTGTTGAAATTGATACATCCACAAATATGTAAGGATTATTATTGTTCTGTAGATTAGTTGAACTTAGTCTATCGTTTGCGTGACATGTTACTCCACACAAATTTAAAATTCAGGAGAAGATCTTGAACTTAGATAGCTGGGAAGTGCTCAGTACCCGCCCTATACATAAATATTTTATTTCGTATCAATAATTTTAATTTCTAATATAAACTTATAAAAAATCTAAACTATTCATATAGTTGTACCTTCTCTTGTCACTAGTATACCAAATAATAATTAAGATCCTTTTCAGAATAACGAATAGAGAATCATATTATAATTCTATAAAATCAACAATTTACGGAAAAAAAAAGGAATAAATTCTCAAGCCCCTGATGAAAACTTCATTGGACAAATTTGTTCATGAAAAATGAAAACTTCCAATATAAATTTAGCCACTGAAAATTAAAAATATCGATTACATTAATTCTTTTTAGAGACGGTTTAGCTCTTAAGAAATACTTTTCACTTATCTTTGAAAAGTATTAACTAGTTTAATACACTCGTGCAGTGTACGGAAAATTACAGTATAATAATCTATATGAAATATAAAATTAATTATATATGAAATTATTTTGATATTAATAAAAATAAAATAAGAGGGTACTACATTAAAGATTATAACTGTGTCAATAGATAGTAACAATACAATTTATTGATATATACTGTCAATATGAAACTCTTTTATATTGATATCCAATCATGTGCTGCCACATAAGTAAAAGTAATTTTCTTTTGAGGTAATGGATGTAAGAGTTAACCACCTTTGTCTATATGGTAGTACATAATTGGATGTCCATGTAAAAATTTTTTACATTAATAGTGTATACTAATTAAATTATACAATTTAATAAAAAATAACACCAATTTAGAACAAAATTTTTTAATATTAATGAAGGTAAATTTAAGCATAAATAGAAGAAGTGTATATAAATTTATTGCATAAGCTTGTATATTATACAACTACGAAAATATAAACTATGAAATACATGGATGTTAACTATTATGTCCATTATGAACAAAAAGCTATACCTGTGTAATAAGTGTTTAGTATTTCTTATTTGATTGCAAGTATCAATATTTGTTAAAAAACCACTTTGTGGCCTTTTTTGTCATTAAAATACTTTATGCTATTTAAGGATTTTATAAAATTCTTCATCTCTGCTTTTCAAGCCATTGAATCCTTTGGCATTTTGATTAATAAAAAATAAATAATATTACATATTAAATATTCAAATATGTAATCTTATAGATGTAAATATATGATATAAATCTACAATGAGTGGTGTAAGATAAAAAAAAAACTAATAATAATTTAAATCACTTATTAAAAAGTTGAATTGATATAACTTTACAATTTGTTATATGCTTTAAAGTTCAAATATTTAATTTTAAATTTAGTTTTAACTATTAAGAATTATCATATATATTAATTATTACCTATATAATTTATATATTTATATTACCCATATAATATATGTTTAGTATCACTTCAAAGTGCAATTTTTATGTTTGAATCATTCGGTGCGATACATTTTTAGTATCCTTGTTAGAAAATCACTTTAAGTAGTAATGGCAAACAAGTCAACCTGTCCCACTCTACCCCACCCCACTGCGCTGTGGGTCAACCTTTAAGTTGGTGGGGGCGAGTTAACTCGCATTAGTAATTTGGGTTAAATATGCCAACTCGCTTCATGCCACACTTGCAAGTTTGCGGGTAAGTTAGCGAGTTGAAATTTGGCTGGCAAAATAGAAAATAAAGAAAAAAATTTTTGTATATGAATTAATTCATTTATTTTTTAAAAGGAATTTTTAATTAAATATAATAAAATAATATCCATACAAATAAGTTCTTTCCGTTTACTCATCAAGCATTAATGGTGTGTTTGATTCTGTTTTTGTAGAAATGATTTTAGATAGAATTGATTTTGTTGGAATTGATTTAGTGAGAATTGATTTTGAGGTAAAGTGATTTATGTTTGATAATTCTTCTGAATATAATTATGATATAAAGTAAAAAAATTTTACTTCTCTCGTAATCAATTCTAGAGACAAGAATTGATTCTCACATCTTCAAACTAAACAAGATAAAAAACTGATATAATCAATTTTGGGGTGCCAACATTGATTTTACCTGTGCCTAGTGGCCCCCCAAACATATGCTAGATCATTTACTCAACTCTAAAAAAGTTTAAAATCATAATTCTTAGTAAGAATAAGATAAAACTTCTAACCAAATAAACATAACATACAAGCTCATAAGTCAATATTCAAATCCAAACATATTAAAAAATTCACATTGTATAAATTAACCATATCCACAACAAAGAATAAATTTATAATCAATAACATAGTCCAAAAAAAAAATTTTATGTAGTCCAGCAAACGGCCTAAATGTTGTGGACCAAATCTGCCCCACCCTGGTTTAACCGCAGGTCAACCGAGTGAGTTATGTGGGTTGAAATTTTTTCGTAAGTTAAAAATATCAATCCATCACGCCAAAAATAGCAGGTCATGTGGGTCAACCAGATGCATTGGACTCATTTTGCCATCTCTAATTTTATGACTATTTTTTTGTCATTAAAATTCTCTATCTTATTTAACGAACTTATAAAATTCTAGTCTATGGATAAGTTTTAAAGAATTTATAAAATTTTTCATCAATTACTTTTTGTGCCATTAATTCTATGACATTTTTATTGATAAAAGGTAAATAATATTGCATATGAAATCTTCTAATATCTATTCTTATATAGATATAAATATATGATATAGATTTATAATTTGAGTGTGGTAAAATTAAAAAAACAATTAATAATAATTTAAATTGATAATTAAAAAGCTAAATTAATATAACTGTATAATATACTATAAGCTTTAAGTTTAAATATTTAATTTTAAATTTATTTTTAACTGTTAATAATTATAATGTATATTAATTATTATTTGTGTGATTTATATGTTTACAACATCTGTATAACATATATTTAGTATCATCTCAAAGTATAATTTTTATATTTGTATCACTCCATGAAATATATTTTCAGTATCACCTATTTGATATAGTTATATTTATTAGAAAACCACTCTATGGTTATATTTTTTTTGTCATTAAAATTCTTTATGTTATTTAATAAACTTATAAAATTCTTCATCTTTTGTTTTTCAAGCCATTAATTCTATGGCATTTTATTAATAAAAAGTAAATAATATTACATATTAAAACTCCTAATATCTAATCTTATATAGATATAAATATATGATATAGATCTATAATTTGAGTAATATAAGATCAAAAAAATTAATTAACAATAATTTAAATCGCTAATTATAAAACTGAATTGATATAACTTTACATTATGCTATAAGCTTTAGAGCTGAAATATTTAATTTTAAATTTGATTAAAACTGTTAATTATTATAATGTGTATTAATCATTATTCGTGCAATATATATATTTATATCACCCGTGTAATATATGTTTAATATTACTTCAATATTCAATTTTTATATTTGCATCACTCATACAACACATGTTTGTTTACACTTTTAATAAAAAAAAAATTGGAAGTAATTCTTAGAATAAATATAAACAATTTAATTAATTTAATAAAATAAAATTTGTGTTAAAAATTAATTGAATCATAAAAAAAACTAATATATTAAACTATAAATGATATAAAGCAAAACTTTTGTTTTGCTCTCAAAGCATCCAAAAATTTCTCTTGTCTTTTGAAATCTCAATTTGAAGAGTCAATTTAACAGTACCATAAAGTATATTTGACTCATAGTTTATTATTATAATTAAGTAACATGAGACAATTATTACCCCATATAATTATTATTGCACCTCTTCCCAATAAAATATTTGATAGAATGCATGAACTTCTTCATTTGCACTTTGCTTTAAGTATCATCTATCGATAGTTACACATTCAAAATTTTAAATATAGGAAGAGATAATGAATTTTTTAAGGGATTATTACTCTATAATCAAAATGTTGATACAGAAGAAAATTTTGTGGTTTAAAAATCTTTGTTAACATCATGATATTTAATCCAGCAATATATAAATGGCAAGTTACAACATTGAAATGTGCACTATTTTCGTCTTTTTTGTTGAAAAGGAGAAAGAAATAATGCAAGAGAACAAAAATTAAAGGCATCAATTTAATAGTAACCTTTTTTGGTATCATTTTATAAAAAAAATAGTATTATATAAGGAATTTGCTGCTACACATGTTCAGTCTTCTAAAAGATGTATTTCATGAAAATCAAAACATGCTCATAAAAATCTGACTTTGAGAAGTACTCCATGAAAATCAACTTTTAAAATCCAACAATCCTAAATTGAAACACCAAATTATAAACCAATTTAGGCAAAAGTAAATTTTTTTTTTCAATAATCTCGTGATACAGAGACAATGAATCAAGTCCGATTTTAAAAGCATGAGCTACCCATAATTCTATTTATTAAAATTAAATCTCATGAATAAAAAGAGACCAAAACTTATTTAATAAACAAAAACAATATACAATAAAAGAGATATTTTAAAGATATGAGAAAGATGATTAGGTAAAAGTTTCTCATGGGAGCTTAGAAAGAAACTTCTCCCATAAGCATCTAAGAATCACTTCATTTCTCCCACATATGAATTGAAAATAAAATTTAAAAATTTTTAAAAGGAGACTTGAAAGCTAAACATGAGAAAATATAACCAAATAAACACTAACAGGAGAAGCTTCTTAGATTAGGTCAATAAAATAAAAATAAAAAAGAAAAAATAATTAATTCATCCTTTTAACTTATTTTTTATTTTTAAATTCTTTCTTTAAATAATAAATGTTTCAAATTTATCTTCTAAGTAATTAACATTTTAATTTCGTCATCTAACTTTTAAGAAGCAAACACATTTATTCTCTAAATGTTGTTTATTTTATTAAAGGGTAGATTTAAAAATATAACTTATCATATAAGATGTCATATATATTACTTTTTACTAACTTAGATGTCAGGTAGAATTTTTTCATCAATATAAGTATTATCATTTATAAAGAGAATAAACATATTCAGTTTTTAAAATTTAAAGAGAAAATTTGAAACATTTATAATTTAAAGGGTAAATTTGAAAACAAAAAATAAGTTAAAGGATAAATCGATTATTTTTGCCAAATAAAAATAAAAAAATTATAATTGACTATTTGGAATGGCCCAAATTTTGGGTGGGAAAACGAATTCATCACATCTTGTCACTTTATCAAATCTACTAACATACAGCCCTCTTTATAAAAATAGTAGGATAGGATTTGATTGATATTTTTTAATTCTCAAGGATTATACTAAGAGTTTTTATTTTCTCTGAGATGAATTTATCTAATTTTATTTTCATAAAAAATATTAGAGTTAGAATATTTGTTTAAATTTATTTGTTAGAATTATGTAACATATATGTGGGCTATAGAATTAGTAAGTGAATCAAACCATTATCCAAATATTTCCCTTATTTTTTGTCAAAGATTTTGACAGTATAGGATTGCTCAATTGAAATTTACTAAAAATGAAGACATTTGCGGGTGGGACTCATTAAAACTTAGGGCCCGCAATCGAAACATAGGACCTATCGGGTGTTGATAGCCCACCAGTCGATATGGCATGTGACCAGAATCCGGGCCCATTTCATTTGCCAAGCATGCATTCATGCATTTCATCTGTGTTCTTTTACCCAGCGCATTCCCAAGACAACGAAAAAACTATTAAGAAGAAAAAAAAGAAAATATAAACGAGAATAAATAAACGAAATGACAATATTGTCGCCAGTTGTTCGTCTGTGGCGACATCGTTAACCAGTGGCATTCCTGGAATTCCGGGGACAACATAATCAAAATCAAAATTCGAATTGGCTCAACGGTTAGTAGCAGCCAGCCTGGGAAAGTGGGCCATAACCGTAACCTCCGAAAAAATGAAAAAACTCCAAACCCTTTCACTCAACATAGCTGTTAAGCCCATTCTTAAACCAGCGTCACCCTAACCCTAGTTAAATGTTAACCGCACATTTCAAATTTAGCCCCCCCTCATTTTCTTTCTTGGTGCCACAAGCGCCTATATAACCCACCCAACAAAACATCACAGAACTCACAATTTGAAACAGAGAGAAGGCGTCTTAATAAACGCCGCTTAAAAAAACTCGTCGTTTAGATCTTTCCCTTCTTTTCCTTCTAGGGTTTCTTTTCTTTCTTCGATTTTCCCGAGAAAATGAGAGAGTGCATTTCGATCCACATCGGTCAGGCCGGTATCCAGGTCGGAAATGCCTGCTGGGAGCTCTACTGCCTCGAACACGGCATTCAGGTAAAAAACTAGGGTTTCTTTCCGCAATAGATTTCAGATATAGGGTTTTTGGAATCGTCTCTGAATCTGAGATTTTTGTGTTTGTTTTTTTCAGCCTGATGGACAGATGCCAGGTGACAAGACCGTGGGTGGAGGTGACGACGCCTTCAACACGTTCTTCAGCGAAACTGGCGCCGGAAAGCACGTGCCACGCGCCGTCTTCGTGGATCTTGAGCCCACCGTCATCGACGAGGTGAGGACCGGAACCTACCGCCAACTCTTCCACCCTGAGCAACTCATCAGCGGCAAAGAAGACGCTGCCAACAATTTCGCCCGTGGCCATTATACCAGTGAGTTTTCCCTCCAAACCCTTTTTTGTGTGATTCTATTTTGATCGATTCTGAATGAAACGGTGCGTTTTGGTGTTTTTTGTGGATACAGTTGGGAAGGAGATTGTTGATCTTTGCCTTGACAGGATCAGAAAGCTTGCTGACAACTGCACTGGGCTCCAAGGGTTCTTGGTGTTCAATGCCGTGGGTGGTGGAACAGGTTCTGGGCTTGGTTCCCTCCTCTTGGAGCGTCTCTCTGTCGATTACGGCAAGAAATCCAAGCTTGGGTTCACTGTGTACCCTTCTCCCCAGGTTTCTACCTCTGTTGTGGAACCCTACAACAGCGTCCTTTCAACCCATTCGCTCCTTGAGCACACCGATGTTGCTGTGCTTCTCGACAACGAAGCCATCTACGACATCTGCAGGCGCTCCCTTGACATCGAACGCCCCACTTACACCAACCTCAACCGCCTTGTCTCTCAGGTAAATTTAAAAGGGATTAAATCTTAATCTCGTGTATAGTCATGGTTTTTGGAAGGATGTAAATTACATGTTTGATTCATATGGCTGACTCCATTTATAGTGTATTTGATGATATGAGGGTAAAAATGAGAGCAATTTGTTTAGATTTGATTTATTTGTAAAATTTATACATATTTTAAGGGATTAATTTTGATACTAAATATACCCTTTGTATAAATTTGTTGTTGATTGTGTGATCGAAATTCCCCATGATTTGATTTTGCAGGTGATTTCATCCCTCACTGCCTCTTTGAGGTTCGATGGAGCACTGAATGTTGATGTGACCGAGTTCCAAACCAACTTGGTTCCTTACCCCAGGATCCACTTCATGCTTTCCTCCTATGCACCTGTTATCTCTGCTGAGAAGGCTTACCATGAGCAGCTTTCCGTTGCTGAGATCACCAACAGTGCTTTTGAGCCATCCTCCATGATGGCCAAGTGCGACCCTCGCCACGGCAAGTACATGGCTTGCTGCTTGATGTACCGTGGTGATGTTGTCCCCAAGGATGTGAATGCTGCTGTCGCCACCATCAAGACCAAGCGCACCATCCAGTTTGTGGACTGGTGCCCAACTGGGTTCAAGTGTGGTATCAACTACCAGCCACCTACTGTTGTTCCCGGCGGTGACCTTGCCAAGGTTCAGAGGGCTGTGTGCATGATCTCCAACTCCACCAGTGTTGCTGAGGTGTTCTCCAGGATTGACCACAAGTTTGACCTCATGTATGCTAAGCGTGCTTTCGTGCACTGGTACGTGGGTGAGGGTATGGAAGAGGGTGAGTTCTCTGAGGCCCGTGAGGACCTTGCTGCCCTGGAGAAGGATTATGAGGAGGTTGGTGCTGAGTCTGGTGAGGGAGAGGATGGTGAAGGAGAGGACGACTATTAGACTGTGCCGAGATGTGATGTGTTTCCTATGTACTTTTCCGTTTTCTTTGGGACCAAAATTATGCGTGTTATTTTAGCTTTTGGATGTTGCTTGTGAACAAAACAATGTTTGTGCTTCTACCTTTATAGCACAAATTTTAATCTACCTTTGGTTTTATGAGCATATCTGGTGCTACTTTCAGATAAACTATCAAAGCTCTTTATTCTTTGCTCTGTCTTTTTAACATTATCAGTTCGAATAACCTTGTGTGTTTGCTGGATTTGATGAGCAATTTATACCAATTTGAATGAACTAACGGAGTTTACATTTTAAAAGAGGGCCAGAAAACATTAAAGAAAGAGCCAGCATTCGCAAGTTAGGGAACACACACTTTGAACCTGACCTAACACAGCCGCGAACTAATTTGCATTCAGCATACATTCCCTGTATGGGAACAAGGAGTGGAGCACCAAATATATAATACTGGTTTTGATTTGGTGAGGGTTTCAACTTCTAATTGAACTTGGTAGTGCAAGCATCGAAGCTATTTGTCATCACCTGAGGTAAGTTTTAAAAGTTTAGAACCTGATTAAGAGGATTCACGGTAAGGTTTTAAAATTCAACACCTCTAATTTGATCTACTTTTTTAACATTATCAAAAAGTACTTGATTCAGCGGTTTCTTTCACGTGATGTTTCAAAATTCACAATTTGAACTCGTTATTCTCTTAAATTCATCCCCCGGTAATTAATACAAGTGCTATTTTAGTTTTGGCTTTGTATATTCGGGTTCAGCATTTTTGTAAGGATCGGTAGTTAGCAGCCTGTGACACGCAGATGTAAAAGCTGAGCAAAAAAAGTAAACACAGAATCTTCTTAACAAGCGCAATCATCTTCGCTCCTTTTTCAATTTCTCCTCTCTTCTCTTTTCAACAACTACGTAATGGTTATGTCTAAAATTTCAATGCAAGCAACATTTCCCATAAAAATTTACTCATTCATTCACATGACAGGTGCAAAGTTAAAAACATTTATGAATGCAAACATTTATAAAAACATTTAGTAATGATTAATCATTACTACGAAAAAATAAAATAAAATTTAGTGGGGGCATGGAATATATTGTCTACCACATGGGTCCGGGTTGGGAGCCATGAAAACAAACCTTTTTTTTAAAAAAAAAAATAGAAATAATGCTTTTATAAACACTTTATTCATTCGCAGCTAACTTATGATAGATGAAGCATGTCCTTTCCAGCAAAAAAAATTCAAAGCAACATTGCAAGCAAGTTAGATATTTCAATAGCGTCCAAGCTTTTGAACGAGGCGATTCTCTATCTCAATTCTCTTTTTCATGAATGCGGCATACTTGGAAACCAGCTCCTGATCCCCAGCATTCACTGAAAGTTTGCAGCTCAGAGATGTTTTCTCCAATTTGTCCATGTACATATCAGATATGGGTAAAAAACCACCCTTTTTGTTGCAGAGCCAGCCGTGTGCTGCTCTCACCGCAGCCCCAAGAGAAGCCGAATCTGTTACCAAGTTGAAGAATTTTAATTTCATTGGGTGATTTTATCACTTAAGAATAAGTATAACAACAGAAACAAAATAACAACAGAAACAAAGTACACTACTCATTAGCTACCTCATTTCACTGAAATGAAGTTTATACTAAAAGAAAATTATACTTTCTTGTTCATATTTCATTATTGGGTTGAGTGCATGATGTCGAGATTGCCAAATATTGCTTACCAGGTCTTTGAACAGTATAGACATCACAGCCAAAAATTGAAGCCATTGAGCTAAGAATGCTATGATTTGCTGATGCTCCACCGGTGGCTATAATTCGCTTTGGAGGAGAAGGCATGCCAAATCTTTCGGCATGAGCTCGCATTGACAGAAATTGACCCTCAACTAATGCCCGTACCTGTAATTTAGCTTATTTGCTCAATAGAAAATTCTTTATCTAGGATTTCAACTACCCAGATGGATTCCCATGTAGATACTAACCTCAGATGGAGGATCAAACTCCTCCACTTCCCGCTCCTTTAGTCCATCCAGAAAATTGCGCGAGAAATTTTCTAAAATGTAGCGGTGGAAACCAACTGGAACCATATAAAAGATTTTAGTAAGTTATTGACTAAAACAAAGTCAGTTTATTATTCAATAAAAGCAACTTAGTAGGCGGGAAAATTAGACAGCCACCTGGAAGAGGAGGAACAATTTCATGCTCCTTGTAGTAGAAGCCAAGCTTTCCACCTATGAAGAAAAAGTGTTGTGAGAATGGAGAGTATATAACTTAAGAGAAAGTTTTGTGACACCCACCATTTAGAGGTGGTGTTTGCTGTAGAAATTTATTGAAAGTATCCCAAGACTTCTCTGCATAACGGTTGCGTACATCTGACATTTGAGATAGGGCTCAGAGTGAGAAACCACAAAAACCGTTTCTGTGGGATGTATATTGTAATTGCAAACAACAACAACAGTACCTTCTCGGGTTAGGGACCCATTTTTGTATACCAGCATTACCATGTAACCTTCTGCATCAACTGGATTAGGGAAGACATGCCCTTCTAATGTTGGATTAGGATCTTTAGTGATCATAAACACCTGAGAGAAAAGGCAGAATGTGTTATAACTAAATCTAAAGGTGTTAATTTACATTTTTAAAAAAAAGTCTATACAAATATGGGGAGTATATAAAGGGATTTAATTACAAATAATTACTACTTTTCCTTGGCAAGTTATGCAGCTGGTATCAGTTCGTAGGCTTTCTAATAAGAAATTAGGACTGACTGACAGAGGCAATGTAACTTAGATGATGTATTGTAACCTACAGTGTCACTAGTGCCGAGGCTGATGGCAAGATCTCCTGGAATATTTAGGGTCAAACCTGCAGATTAAAAATGGTTACTTTCTTAGAAGATAAGCAGGAAAGAATATTAGACAATGTAAATACTTTTTGTATGAAGATGCCAGTAATAAAGCACTACAGGGATTGTGTTTTGGGCTTTTCATTTGCAGGGATGATTTTCATAATTTAAACTTTGATAGAAGTTACGGTTTATCAAAATCAGCATAACTCACAAAATATTAATTATATAGTGTATATAATTGAATTGCTCTTGAAAGTTCAGAGTTACCAGTAATATGGTCTCAGAATTATGTATGGCATGCAGAGTATAATATTTGTGGTAAGTGAAAGAATATTCAAATCAGAGGTATATAGCAGAATATATTAAAAGAAATCATAGCACCTGCCACACTATTAGGATTGTCTCCTGACCACAGAACAACCAGGCAGTTCTTGTTAAAGTGATACCTAAAGGAAAACAAATAAACTTCAGTCATTAATTTAAGCATTTTGATTTAGCAGAAGCAACGAATAAGTAGATAAAGAAACATAGAAGTTTTACTTTGGAATCCAAACAAAGATTCCCCTGCACTCAATATTGCACAAGACAATATAGACCATATAGACTATTTTCAACCACTAAGTGGATGTGAAGTAATTTTATATTCTTATAATACAGCATTTGTCTGAAATTATTGCAGAAACCTAGCATACAAATAGCTTTGTAGGTCTGTCAAAAAACAAGGCAAATGAAAAGTGCAGACTACAGAATTTTTATTTAAAAAAAAAAGAAATTATATCTAAGCCAGACCACATAGGAGATAACAAGAGTGGCATGCATTTGGTTGGCAATTGTCGCAATTATGTTAGTGGTAAATGTTTTAGTAAAAATGTATTTACAGTTTACAATTAAATATCAACTACAGCAAACAAATTTGGAACAGGTTCTATGTTACAACAGTTTCGATTTGTTGTAACTTGTGAATCTAGTTAGTGAACTATTAAATTTATTGGAAATTGATAGCATGACATATGGAATGTAACAAACTGTATGCAATTTGGCAATAGCCAAGAACATTTTTGTTTACATTCCAAAAGAGAAATAAATCAGAAAAGAGTGCAACAAACCTATTTACAAAATAAGGAGCAATATTTCCGGCAACAGCATAAGCAGGGGCTAACTCTCCAAGTTTTGACTCCAAACCAGGGGCCGTTGCCTGCAACAACCATTAGAATTCAAGTACATTGGTTGAACAGAGACACATCAAAACCAACTCAATTCAATAGCAGCTAAGAAGAAGGTAATAGCATTACTAACCTCTAGTGCTACTTTATACCAGGCCTTCTCCTTTATGTCCATTAAATTCATGCCTGCACCATCAGAATGATCAATAGCAGCATAAGCACCAATTAAAAGAGATGCCATGAAGGAGCTAATAAGCGAGATCCTCTCGGTGTTCTTATAAACTTCCGGCTGAGTATCGAATATTTTCTTAATCTGGGGACCAGTAAATCTCTCATATGCACGCGAACCGGTCACTCGAGCCAACTCCATAGCTCCCCCACAAGCTTTCTCTATTTCCCTACACTGAGCCGCGGTGCTAGAGTCCATCCATATCGGAGACTCCTTTACAGAGAAAGCATCTCCAAGTTGATCCAGCAATGGCTTCCCGGGATCCAATGATGACAAAACTCGAGAGCTACCGGTCTTCCAATAGACGCTACCATGCTGCTGTCCACTACCTGAAACAGCAGCAATCTTCCCAAAATCCAAATTTGATTTGGATAGCTTCTGAAGCATGAGATCAAGAGCTTCCACCCACATCAAGGTGGGAGAAACAATCCTGCCATTGCCAGAGGGGTCTCTGTACACCCCATCTTTGGTCTTGTAATGGGGCAAGTCAGAATCAAAGTGAACCAGCTCAGAGGCAACAATATTGAGGTTTGAGTCCAACACAGTTGCCTTTAACGACCTTGAAACCAATAAAAGTTGGAAATTTAATTACATGGAATCCGATTCAGATTACCCCAACAATATTTGAAACAAATGATCATACCCCAGAAAACAGAAATGCAGGGAAAACCAAAATAGACCCAGAAAATAGAAGATAGATCGCAAAAAAGTGCACCTTTTGAAATGGGAAAATTGTTATTATGAAAAGATTAAAATTTTTGTGAGAAACTCATGAGTGACAATGGCGATGAAATTGTGGAAGATAAACTTACTGGGTGGAACTGTCAAACCCGAGAAAATAGGAGTCATGAGGAAGAGGAAATTCAGCCATTGGAGCAAAGCACAAACAACTATCCCTTCTTCAGTGATGCTAAATTTCGAAATACAAAGAGGAAGGAGAATTGGTTACCATATATATAATTATAAACAAATTTTGGATGCGAATTGCGAACAACTGATTCGGATAAAGGTACCAAAACAGTTAAACGATAAAATATTTATCTAATTGAGGGTGGATTCTTTCAACTTTTAAAAAATGTGGTTATAAAGATAAATTTTTTATAAAATTAAAAACAGATTTTTTGGATAAGTTGTTCTTTTTAATAGAAATTAAAAATAATTTTTTATATTTTAATTATTTTTTAAAATTTATCTTAATATATTAAAAAATATTTTTTTAATAAAAAAGTGATTTAAAAACAAAAAATCTTACTCAAACCCACCTGAGTTTTCTGGTATTACGTTAGTTATCGTTTTTCTTGGAGAGGTATTTGCCAAATTTTGTTTTTTTGACGTGGAGAATAATAGATTAAGAGTTTAATTGGTATGTACTAAAATAGTTTTACATTGTCAACTAATAAAAATAAGAAAAAATGAAAAATTATGGTGGATCCCTCATTATAATAGATAGTTACTTATATGAGTTGACATTTTTTATTATTTCTATTGATTAATAATATAAAATTATTTTATACTGTCAATATATTTAAATTAAATTCATAGATTAAAGGTAAAAAAGTTTTAGTATGATATAGAATTCATTAATGGTTAAAATAAATGAATTTATTTACTTTAAAGATACTAGGTCTTGATACAACACATAATTACAGATAAAAATTGATTTGTAATTTATGACTAAATTTATAATATGTTGTTATTCTAATTTTTTTATTGGAATTATTCTTCTTCTTTTTTTTATAACAAGTGACATAGGACCATAATATGAATTCGTATTTTGCTTTTTGTCAATACCATGATTTTCTTTTTTGGTACGTGTCAATACCATGATTTGAAATCAAACTCGCGTATCTCCATTTAGTTATATCTATCTTATCCAATTATTTAAATTAAGATTCAAATAAAATATCCGTAACAGAAAATCCAAATAAAATAGAGTTTAATTAGTATGTACTGATAGTGTAAAATAGTTTTATATTGTCAACCAATAAAAATAGGAAAAAATGACAAATCATAGTGGATCCCTCAATATAATAGATGATTATTTGTATGAGTTGATATTTTTTATTATTTCTATTAACTAATAATAATATAAAGTTATTTTACACTGTCAATGTATTTAAATTAAATTCAACAAAATATCATAAAGACATTCGTTGATATGATATCAAGTTTTAGCTATAATAATTATCTTTTCCAAAAACTTATCCATATCTTAAAGTTGAAAAATAATGCTAAATGATCTGAAATTCAATTATTAAGAAAAAAAAAATATTGTTTATACTCTTTTTTTAGATTTATTGTAAACACTATAAAAAAAAAGATATAATGCGATAAATGTTGAGGAAGAAAAAGTGGTGAATTAATCATCTTATATCTTTTTTTTTTACTGTTTATATATAATAAATTTAAAATGAGTACAAATGATATTATTTTTAAAAAAATTGTTGAGTGAAATAGTTTATTTTCATTTTTATCTCTTTCAATTTTTTTAAAGTCTAAATCATTAGAATTTGGAGTTTGGACTCCATCTAAATGACTTGAGCCAAGTTATTTTTCCCATCAACAAAAATCAAATTCAAAAACTTACTTGAATAGAATAAATATCAAAACATTTATACCAACTAAACGTTAGTTTTATTTTTCAATTTACCTCTCTGACTATCTTTCTTTCATTTACTAGTGTCACGGGTATGCAGCTCATTTCTTATTAAATAACGTCACTCTAATGAGAATACTACTATATGCAATGAAGGATTAACTTGGGATCAATTCGGTACAATGTAAAAGTAATAGATAAAATTACATAAAAACGTAATTTTTAAAAATTTTTACCAATATTTTTACTTCCATATTATTACATGCGACATACCAAAGCAAAAAGAAGCATCCTCAACAACCCCAAGGTCCAAGCTTCAATAATTTTGAATATGGAAGAAAACGCAACGAAACAACTACCAGAAATATCATTGCTCGGCAAAATATGTTCGCGGCTTCTGACATAAACTGCGCAAAACCATAACATTAAATATGCAATAATCTAAAATCTTAAAATAATTACATCACTATGTCTATATATTTCCTTGACCCTTCTTCTTAAGCTATTCCAAATAAAACATCTTGAAGCCAACTAAAAACACAGCTAAGACGTCTATATGAACCTGCCAACCCATGCAGAGCTTTAGAAAACCTGAATGCAGAGAAGGCAAATGACAACAACTGACACTGCTGCTATCGAAATAGCTCTGGAAAAGACCACATTATGAACTTTGCAAAAATGTCAGACTCCAGAAACTCAATATGAGCAGCGCGTCCTATGAATGAGTTTAAATTCTTGCCATAGGCAGAGGCATCAAAATTGACGTCGCAGCGCATGAAAACTCGATGTTGAGAGGGATTGGCACGAATTTGATCCAAACAATCATTCAGCATCTGTAGGAACAGTCTACCCTTCTTTGAAGTGTCGTGTGAAGCAGCCGGGCATGATTCAATTCTGGCAGAATGGTAAGGCACATAACCATCCTGAAATATAAATGTTGTATCAGTTAACAGTAAACTAAAGAAATTCTGTGTAAACTGTAAATGAGAACATGTCGGAAGAAACAAGAGATTGATACAAAGAAATTGTTTTCGTGATTTCCTTCGCAATATTTGGACACGGGAAACTGACGAAAAACAAAATTTACTTTACTATGCAATAAAGGAGCATGTGCCACATGCTAATATATGTTATAAAATCTACAATTAAGTTACACTCTCACGAAGACCTGTATGATGATGCCACTGTGTAACAACCCAACTGCTGATAAAAGTGACAGTAAATGGCATTCCTGGAGATGATTTTAAGATACATTAAAGAAAGCGCAATACCTGAGGGGAAGATATCAGGATAATATTCCTGAAGTGTTCCAAGGTCTTTTGCTGAAAAAAGAAAGAAAGCAAAGGAAAGAACTGTATTAGAAATTCATCAAAGTATTTAATTCCATATAGTGCATGAAACTATTCATGCCTTTGAAGGAAATTAATTTTCAATTTTGGCACAGCGACTGCTCAATTTTCAACTACAGAAATCAACTCCCCCCAGAGTTGAACAAAATCTTATTGGTGGCTTTTGACCATTTGTTATTAGCCAATTCATATTGACTATCATCCTTGCCCTTATATTTCCAAACAACAATGTAACCGTTAATTCTTTAGTTGGACTATTAGGACCAAAAATAGACATTCTGCTCTAACACAAACCAATAATTGAAGTATTTTTCAAAGATACAGGTCTTATAAATTTTTACCCAAAAAATAAAGGTGCATTCACTTGGAAAAGTAAAATAAGGTATGAAACAAACCGAATTTTATACCATTGGTTAACTTTTACATTTCTCAAGAAAGTCACCATTGGGTTGGAAAAATTCATAATGTAGATTATAAATGCCAGATTCTAAAAATCACATCATCATTGGCATGTAAGATCAAGCATAATAAGTGCTTACAATGTAGCAGTGTATGGTTAGTAAAAGTCACATTCCACGAGAAATTATTCAAGAAAACAAGACGTTGAGCTCATGCCTGTGTCATTTGATCTCAACCGTTGTAATTCAGGACACCTTCCCTACCTTACATAGTTTATAGAGGAATGTATTTTGGAAATCTGGATCATCAGTGAAAGTGAGTTGATGAATGCACTGTGTGCCTTTTAGCTTCTTCAAAAGCCACAATCCAGAGTTAAACAACGAGTTGGAACTATAAAGATACCCCAAATGTGGACCAGATACTGAAAGATATGTATGTAGGTATCTTAGATATGGTTCCATCATGCTATCTGTAAACACAAGACAAAATTTAGCACCAAATGTCAAACAGATGAACAGCATTGCTTCTACAAATATGACCTACCTGCTATTGCTGTTCTTATAATGAGGTTACCAATAGAATGTCCAACAAAACTTAGCCTAATATCTCCCAAATTCCCTGATCTTGATGCTTTGTCCATTTTCTTTTTCACAAAAGAAATAACTTCTTTAGCTAGCCTTTGTCCCATTGCTCTAAAATCTTCGGATGTTTTATCTTCATTAGCCTCCGACATAAGAACTTCCACTTTGGGATCTATCAAAAGCCATTGATTTCGGACAAGTCTTAGATCCAAATGATGCCCCTACAACATTTTAAATGATGAAGAATAAGCATTCAATCAACCTTTTAAACAGACACCAAACAAAAGTGGATTTAGATATAGCCCTCCGATACTGCTCTGCAATCTGAGTGCAGCTCAGATGAAAATGAAACTTTGCTGTCTCTGATAAATTGCATCCTATGTTTTCATTTTTACCCTTCTTCAAATTGATAGTGAATAACAGAACAGGAGAATAAATAAATCAAGCATTTCCAAACAGCATAGTGCTACTCAATCTAGGCTCAGTTTATGTCAGCTCAACTATATCACTTATTAGTGATCACCTACTTTAGCATACTTGGGCAAAAAAAAAATAGAAGACTTCGCATGCTAAAATTACATTTCATATTTTACATTTTACATTTTACATTTTACATTTTTCCATGCATTAATCTCTTTGTAACAGTGGCAATTAACTAGCATTCTTTTTTTATTCTCACTTAAACTTTTGAGAGATATATTAAGGGTAACATGTATTTACTTTCATTAATTCTTTTAATAAAAAAGCTTACTTGAATTCAATTATCAGAGGAAGACCAAGAGTCACCCATTGCGTTAAATAATTTCATACCTAATCTAAGGTTTCTAAAAGCTAATGTTGGATATAAGATATATCCAGTAAGCTTGATCACTTTGAGCATAGAGTTCACAAAATCTCGCTAAATATTTTATTTATATGTATCAAATTAGGCTTTAAAGGCTCACTTGTGAGCTTGCTAATTTGTATTTAGCCAAGTTCAAACCCATATATCAAACTTAAAATTAAGCTCAATTCAAGCTTGAGCTCAGATAAAATCCAACTAACTAAGCCTCTCGACTCTATGTTTTGCACATTTACTCAACGGCCTGTAAAGTCAATTTTCAAATTTTGCAAGAGTTTTGGTGGAACTGGTTCAGACTATGCAGAAAAGGTAAAGAATCTGAATAGAAGTGTATTATTTCACGAGAGTTCTTTGGTCAATGTGACCAAGAAACTCAAGAATCTACAATGGGGGTTGAGAGGAATTTCAAAAGTCCTCCCTTCTCTTCTCGATACAATTGATTGTGAATAAAATTGATTTTATTGGAATTGATTTAGTTATAAATTATTTTGAAATAAAGTAATTTATGTTTGGTAATTTAATTCAAAAAGTGATTTATATTTGGATAGTATTAATCAAAATTACTTTTAGATGTATAATTTATAAAGAAATGTCCAAAATTAATTATGGTGGAATTGAAAAGTAACAAATTTTTACTTTTGTCCAAAATCAATTTTGAAACAAGAATTGATTCTAGTGGAAGTGTTTAATGGAAAAATGCCTAGAATCAATTCCAGTGTCCCATAATTGATTTTGATGGCAGCAAACGGAATCCGAACACACTATATAACTGCTAGTGATGGATATATATGGGCTCTTTCATATTCTCTGCCCATTTCCCCCTTAACTCTCCTAGTGTAGACCTTTTTAATAGGAGGTCTCCTATCAAGTTGGTTATGTGAGAATTGTTATTACTTGCTCACATATATACACCCATATTTGGAATCTGACCATGAAGCATAAGTTTAACAAGTAAAAGACTAAACAGCCAGATTAGATACCAGGACAAGCCTGTTTGAATTCAGGTTTTCAAAGGGTTAAGATTTTCAATTTTGTACCTTGGTTAAAACTGACCCATGGGCCTTTTGTTTTTTTGAAAATTTTCAATTATTAGCCGAGTTAAACCAGCAACTTTCCAGAACCAGGTTAGGGTTTTCAGTTTGCTATCTTGTTTAAAATATGAGGCCAACCAAGCCTGTGATGAATTGGTCTAGATTGTTCTGTTTAGACAGTGCTACAAACAGTTAAACAGTATAAGACTTACAACTAAGCCATCTACCATGCGTAGATAAAGCTAACAAGCTCAAGTGCTACATGAAAAGCAAGGTATTGTTTTGCAGTAAATTTCGTAAGAGCAAGACATGCCTGAAAGCCATGCACAAAGACAACAATCTTCAATACATGAGAATTATTTTGCGGTGCAGATTTCTTGCCTACGGTATCAGAGCTATGCCCAGTTTGTAAGCTATGCGAATCTACAAGCCCCAAATGTCTCAGGTATGAATTCTGACTGGTAGTACGCCGTGGTGCGTTCATCACACGTTCAACCATCACAATTGGCATGCGTAAAGGATCTCCAAATATATGCATGTCTTGAATTGACCGGTTGTTAATCTGCAAAAAATCAATAATCCATTAATAGGCCCTATGCAAATGTAAAATAGGAATTACAGGTCCACATATTCAAGTTGATTGCTTACTCGCATGTGTGCAATGCTCCTTCGATGAAGTTCAGCACGCGTAACGGCAATCTGAATAGGCTGTTACAAAATTCATGTTTTTATAGTCTTTTGCATTGAAAACTCTCTATTTCCCCATGTTCCTTTTATCAAACAAACTTACATGATGCTCAGAATATGAAGGATCGTACAAGCACTAACCTCCTCAGGGAGCTTCCACAAACTTGGAACTCTTTTGTGTACACCACGATGTGAAGACTCATCACTCCCACTATTTATATAATGATGAGGCATCTCTACCTTAGAGTACACCATCCATATTGACCATTCAGCTTTCCGATCCTTAGCCCATGCATCACGTAAAAATTCTAGAATCCGTGTTTTGTTATCCCTAGCAAGGAGTAAATATCAGTGGAGTAAAAGAGTTAAGATAAAGCTTCATAAATCATGACGCATGTTCAAGAATGAACCATGAAACGACGTCAACCTATAATTCAAAGGAAGACAGGAAGTAAATTTAACCAATCTCATGTTATATGCATGTCATTATGTGCAATCCTGAATACGGATTTACTGTTACAAGCATTCATGTGGGAATATCTTCTGAAACAAGCCATAGAAGAGATGCCCAATTGAAGGAAATAAAGGTTGATGATATCATTTAACAACCCCCATAAATTGTTGTCAAGTTATGCTTGCTTGTTGAGAGGCATAACAAGACGAGAGAAAGAGAAGTAATAGGATGGAAAAAAAAAGTAGAGTATAACTGCAGAACCTGAGCTTCAGTGTGAAGAACTCAGCTCTGAATCATGTATATTCCAAAAAAAAGAAGAACAATAACAAAAAAATAGCCTGGGCATAGAGGAGCCCTTCACCCTCTCAATGTTTCTCTCAAAAATCTCAATGCCTTCTCTCTCCACTCCCTAACGGTATATCAATTCCCCCACCCCACTACCACAATCCTTCAGACTGTCCTTTTTTTTTTTTCTCTCTCTCCAGCTCAGCAGAACCACTCTCAATTTTGTCTTTATCCTCCTAATGGGCTTGGGGTCAGCCCATTAACTCTATTCTTCTTCCTAGTATATACTTGGCCATATTTGGGGTCCGTAACAATACCCCCTCCTTGAAGATTCACCTTGTCCTCAAGGTGGAAGTTAGGAAACTCCTTTTGAAGTCTACTTTTTAATTCCCAAGAGTTTTCAAAGTCGGGTAACTCCACCCATTTCACCAAGACCTCTTCAAAACCAGCAGAATTTAGTCTAGTAGCAAGAATTTCCTCTGGTTGTACTTGCAACTCCCATTCCTCTGTGAGAATAGTAGGAAGGGGTTGGCACTTGTCCTGAGGAGCTACACATCTCTTAAGGAGTGACACATGGAACACCGGATGCACCCTTGACCCCTCCGGTAACTTCAACTTATATGCCACGGATCCCACCTTCTCTACAACTTCATAGGGGCCATAGAACCTTGGACTTAATTTCTGATTGCGTCTCTGAGCTAGCGATTTCAGCTTGTAGGGCTGAATCTTGAGATAAACTAATTCCCCCACTTCGAGCTCAAGTTCTCTCCTATGTTTATCTACTTGGACTTTCATTCTGCTTCGCGCTTTGCCAATCGCTCTTTAAGCTCATCC
This sequence comes from Pterocarpus macrocarpus, assembly GCA_031439585.1. Classification (NCBI taxonomy): domain Eukaryota; kingdom Viridiplantae; phylum Streptophyta; class Magnoliopsida; order Fabales; family Fabaceae; genus Pterocarpus; species Pterocarpus macrocarpus. The sequence goes on from CM062519.1 coordinate 13,563,353, forward strand.
AAAGATGAGATTAGGTCTTGCACCATCTGGTTGATATCCTCCACATTTGATGGGGTCGAATCTCCTCTCAACAGAATGGGAGGATCCTTGCCATAGAGAGCCTTGAAAGGAGTGGTTCTTGTGGATGCGTGATAATTGGTATTATACCAATATTCTGCCCAACTAAGCCATTGAGGCCAACTTTTGGGCTTCATACTAGCAAAACATCTGAGATAAGTCCCCAAACAGCGATTTACCACTTCTGATTGTCCATCTGTCTGCGGGTGGTAAGCTGTTGAATACCTTAATTTAGTGCCTGCCATCTTGAACATCTCTGTCCAAAAATTACTCATAAATAATTGATCACGATCCGAAACAATGGTTTGTGGAAACCCATGCAATTTGACTACTTCCTTAATAAATATTCCAGCCACTTCCTTGGCTGAATAAGGGTGGAAAGGGCAAAGAAGTGGGCATATTTTGTGAGCCTATCCACCACCACTAGGATTGTATCTAATCCCTTGGCTTTAGGTAGCCCCCCTAGGAAATCCATGGACAAATCAGTCCATGTAGTAGCAAGAACAGGAAGTGATTGAAGCAACCCTGCAGGGGAGAGTGTGTCATATTTGTTTCTCTGGCAGACCTCACATGCTCTAACATACTCTTGGATATCTTTCTTCATCCCTTCCCAGAATAGAATGGCTGAAATCCTTTTGTATGTTCTAAAAAAACCAGAATGGCCTCCCGCCAGAATCATGAAATTCCCTCAGTACCATTGGAATTCTTGCAGAAGCCTTGGATATAACCAGCCTATCCTTGTACCACAGTTTCCCGTTTTTCAGTTCATAGCCCGGATGAGCTTCAGGATGGATCACCAAGTCTTGCATCAGCTTCTTTAGTCTTTCATCTGCCAATAGTTCTTCCTCTATGCCCTCCCACTCGAAAATCTGGACTGTCGAGATTGCTGAAAGGTGCACCCTTCGTGACAGTGCATCCGCTACAGCATTTTGCTTGCCCGGCTTGTATTTTACTTCGAAATCAAACCCCATCAACTTAGACACCCACTTTTGTTGGTCTTCTCCCATTAGCCTCTGTTCCAGCAAGAACCTTAAACTCTTCTGATCAGTGTGGACTTCAAAATGTCTACCGAGTAGATAGTGTCTCCATTTTTGAATGGCCAACACCATGGCCATCAATTCCCTTTCATAAACTGATTTCCTCTGGGCTCTTTCTGACAAAGCTTTACTCATAAAAGCTATGGGTCGGCCTTCTTGCATTAACACAGCTCCTACACCTTTTCCTGATGCATCAGATTCAATGATGAACGTCTTCTCAAAACAGGGGACAGCCAAAACCGGCACTTTCACCATAGCATTCTTCAGTTTTTCAAAGGCCGTTTGGGTGTCTTTCCCCCATATGAATCCTTCTTTCTTTAACAACTTAGTCAAAGGTTGTGCCAACCTCCCATAGTCTTTCACAAAGCGTCTATAATACCTCAGAAGCCCCAAGAACCCTCTCGGGCTCTTGATATTACGTGGTACCGCCAATCTACCATTGCTTCCACCTTCTTGGGGTCTCTTTGAAACCCCTCCTCGATATAATATGGCCTAAGTATTCCAACTCGATTGCCCAAAATAGCATTTCTTTCCATTGACATATAAGCGATCTTTGTTGGAGTAATTCCAAAGACCTTTTCAAGTGTTCCCCATGCTTTGTCTCACATCCCTACTATACACTAGAATGTCATCAAAAAGACTAGTGTGAACTTCCTTAGGAAGGGTTTCAAAATTCTATTCATCGAGGATTGAAAGCGTGGATGGAGCATTCGTTAAGCCAAATGGCATAACTAGGAACTCATAGTGCCCTTCATGAGTCCTAAAGTCGTCTTTGGCACATCTTCACCCTCATTCAGTATCGATGGTAACTTGATTTTAAATCTAGTTTGGAAAAGACCTGAGCGTTCCCAATTCATCCAAAAGTTCTTCTATGACAGGGATAGGAAATTTATTGGGGATAGTTACTTTGTTGAGCTCTATAGTCGACACAAAATCTCCACCCTCCATCCTTCTTCTTGACTAATATAACAGGGCTACAATAAGGGCTAACACTATGTCAATAATTCCAACTTGCAACATCTCATTCACAATTCTTTCTATCTCATTTTTGGTAATGTGGGTACCTATAAGGGCGAATATTTGGTATGGCTGCACCTTCCTTCAATACAATGGAATGGTCACACTCTCTACTAGGGGGTAGACCGGTTGGAGCTTGGAAAACAGTAGGGAAACCCTTCAAAACCTCCCATATTTCCTGAGGTACCCCATTTTGCTCGCTCACAATGGGGTCATCCTGCCAAGGGGTTATCACATACCCTTCTCCTTCTTCCTTCAATACTTGCATAGTAGCTTTCCAAGAAGCTTTCGCCTTGCATAGGGAAGGATCACCCACAATCTCCCACAGCTTCCCTCCATCCCTCCATTGCAATATCATTTCCTTGAAATCCGCTTGGATCCTCCCGAGACTAGATAGCCAGTCCATGCCCAAAACAACCTCCGATCCTCCCATCTCCATGAGGAAGAAATTTTGAGTTATGCTGATTCCTTGTATCTTCAGCTCAAGCCCACAACACACTCCTGCTCCTTGTTCCTTTTGTCCATTTCCCACTTCAATGGTAAAGGTAGGAATCTTCTTAACCTCCAGCTGCAACTCCTTTGCCACTCTAGCATTTAGAAAGTTCCCGGATGCTCCACTATCCACCAATACTAGCACATCCCTCCCTTGAATTTCGCCTCTCACTTTAAACGATTTATTGGAAGTGAGGCCAGCCAAGCTATGAAGGAAATCCTCATGTTCTTCAACCCTGCTCCTCTTCTTCTTCTTGAGAGTTCCTCCACTCTTATCTCCCTTTCTTCTAATTCCTCCTCCTCTTCTTCCACCAATATTAATTGCATCCTCCTCATGGGACACACATGATCACACGGTCCCCAATGGCCCCACATTTAAAACATAGTCCCCTCCGCTGTCTTTCTTGCCATTCTTCTTGGGATAACCTTCTAGGCTCCGTTCGAACCCTATCGTTTCTTCCCTCCTGCACCACTCTTCCTCCTCTTTCTCCATAGGCGGCCGCCCCTGACCCTTCACCCTGCCTGGCAGTTCCAGGAGCCTTATAAGTTGGGTTAAGTCTAATGTCACTCCCTCCTTTCGTAAACCTGCTCACTCCCCTTTCCCTCCATGCTCCATTCCTTTCTTCCAACTCTAGAGCCTTGTCCATCAATGCTGATAAGGTTCTGAATTGGCCTATCCTCAACTCGGCCTGAAGCTCTTCCTTTAGCCCACTAAGGAAGATACACATCATTACCTCCAGTTCAAGGTCCTTCTTCGCACTTGCAGCTCGCTCGAACTCCCTTCTGTATTGCAAAACAGAGCCTGTTTGCCTCAGCTTCAGCAGCGGCCCCATGGGGTTCCTAGCAACCCCTGGTTGGAACCTTTTGATGAGGTCCTCCTTAAATTCTCTCCAAGTGGGAAAAGGAACTTGGTCCTCCCACCACTGAAACCAAATAAGGGCATCCCCTTCCATGGCCACCATAACCAGCTCCATTTTGTCATAATCCTCTACCCCATTGAGCCTGAAAAAACGTTCCACCCTTGCCAACCACCCATAGGCGTCTTCCCGTAAAATAGGGAAGTTCTATCTTGCGACCCAGCTCATGCCGCCTTGGGGTTCGTTCCTGCTCCCATGGGTCATTCAGTTGCTCATGGCGCCTCTGATTCCTTCTGGGTGGGTCTCGGTTGCGCTCTGGTGGAGGAGTCCGCACCTGCTCTTGGGTGTACTCTCTCTCCAGATTTCGGCGCGGCTGTGGTTCTTCTAGGGGTGGGCTCATGTGTCTCTCTCTGAGTAGTTGTCCCAGCTGCTGCGCGATGAGCTCCAGCGCCTTGCCCTGTTCCTCTTGGCGTCGTTCCATGGCTGTGACTCCTCGCTCCAAGTCTTCCATTCTCGCCTCCAAGGTAACACGTGGTGAAGCCATCCCAGAGCCCTTTTGGATCGATAGGCTCTGATACCAGTTGTTAAGACTGGTATCACAGAAGTAATAGGATGGAAAAAAAATAGAGTATAACTGCAGAACCTGAGCTTCAGTGAGAAGAACTCAGCTCTGAATCATGTATATTCCAAAAAAAAGAAGAACAATAACAAAAAATAGCCTGGGCATAGAGGAGCCCTTCACCCTCTCAATGTTTCTCTCAAAAATCTCAATGCCTTCTCTCTCCACTCCCTAACGGTATATCAATTCCCCCACCCCACTACCACAATCCTTCAGACTGACCTTTTTTTTTCTCTCTCTCCCATTTCAGTGAACCACTCTCAATTTTGTCTTTATCCTCCTAATGGGCTTGGGGTCAGCCCATTAACTCTATTCTTCTTCCTAGTATATACTTGGCCATATTTGGGGTCCGTAACATTATGCTTGCTTGTTGAGAGGCATAACAAGACGAGAGAAAGAGAAAAGGAAAAGGAGGGAAGGGGGGGGGGGGGACTACTCCTATTTACGCTTGTTAAAAATGGGCTTACAACATGAATCAAACTCAGACGCAAAATTTTAGAAACCACACATCTTTGTCAAATTGTAATGAATCTAATGATACAGGATCAGAAGCAAACCTGTGGAACTTTAAAAATTTGTTCCATAGATAGAATAATTGATCTCCCAATAAATTTAAACAGTTCAAAAGTTCATTCTGATAAAAGGAATGGAGCCTTCCAGCATTTAGAAAATCAAGAGCACCTCCCTGTATAGGGAAATAACAAAGGATTAATAAAGAAGGAACTGTAAGAGCAATACAAATGGCAAAACAACAAACCAATACTTCAACATCTATTGCAAATTGAATTGCTTGCAGCACAAACTCTGAAATATCAATAGCTTGATCAACTGCTTTACTAATCTTTTGTAGTTCTTCAACTAATATATCACGAGCAGTTAATAATGCTTTAACAAGCAGGACATTTTTCACATCTACAGAAGCAACGCCACCCAAGCCCTGGTCAGTCACATAAAGCATTTTGTTAATGCTTGAACAAGAATGTCTAGAGAACCAAAGCGACAGAAAATATATAGTTAAAAAGAACAAGAGCATGCACCTGCGCCGTCCCTGTTGACTAATATACAAATACAAACATTGTAAGTATCATACTTCCTACATAACACTTTTTAAGTAATTCCCAATGCATTTTCAGAGCAGAACTTTTTACTGTGGAGATGTTATATCTCAAAATTTATATTTTTTTTTGTCTAGTGATGCTGTAGATAAGCAAATGCTGACACATTATCTGCCATTGAGGATGCGATAAAAGTGATAACACAAGCACAAACTCTTTTGCATGAGCAACAACTAATGTGGCAGCCTGCTTGAAGCCAAATGTAGACATACGCAAGCAAATTAAGGACACAAACATGGAAGAACACAAAGAAATGTTTGCAATAAGTATTTTGCACAAAGCGACTGCAACAGTGGTTTCCAAAAAGAGACATCCAATGTTAACATACCTGATTCAATGTGTCATAACTTTTATCAACAATGACTTCAGTGTTGGCTGAATTTCTGAAATAGATCAGGTGAACAGGTTACTCTATGTAATGAAACACGCATCAGAACGAATTTGCAATAAAGGCTGCTGAAAAATAAACTTATGAGTTGACCTAATAATGCTAAAATGAAAGTCTAGTTGATTCATGCTGAAGATTATAATTTGACAAACCTGGGCAGCATTGATGCAGATGGGTAAGAGGCAGCTTTCAACAGACTGACATGTACACTTACGTCAACAAGCACTGCATGTAAAGCATCAAAATGGACGGGACAATATGAATGCAATCCCAAAAGAGCTTTTGGAGGAATTCGGAATTCGTGGACAGCAGCAGGAGAAGCATCCAGAGAAGCTTGCAAGTCAGAACTGTAGATCGTATACTCTAGTCAGCATACCAATTTCACCATCGAAATATCAACAAAAAAGGAAACAAACAATTGTTTGAATCACATACTATGCCAATGAATACACTACTTTTACGACTCACCCATTCTCAAATGTGGGAGCATATGTAAGCTCAAACTTTAAAATAACAGCAGTTGTAGCTAAGCCCTGCATTTGAGAGCCACATTAAACAATTCAACATCATAAGAAATTGAACTAAAAGACAAGGAGCTTTGAATATTACAAGTACTATGTGTTCTATTTAGTATTTTAGTTTCTCAAAAACGTTAAGTAATAAATGTGGCCTTTTTCTATCCCGTATAGCCACAGAAGCAAGCTATATTTTTTATTTTCCAATACATGTGAAGTTAATAACATGTAAACGTCAACCTGCTCTGATTAAACCTATTTGATATAACTATCAATCCTTAAGTGAAATGAACTAATTCATAACCTGTAGGTCCTTGGTTTCTTTTCTGCCTCACTTGCTGTCTACATCAATACATATTTGTGTACACGGATGTGCACGTCCCATTTTGTATAAACAAACATATAGGCAATTGAGATTCCAACCTTGTTCAACAGTTTAGCATGAAGTAGGGTGCCTTACTAATAGATACTTAGCACCCAAAATACAATTTGATTCCCACAAGATTTCCTTTCCCCTTCATACCCCTAGAAAGAGAAGAAAATGACTGAGAGATCATTACCTCAAATCTACTATGAGATAAGTTGAATAAGATCATCATACATAAACGAATGTCCTGCCTTGCATATCTAACCCGAAAGGGCTGTGTTGAGAAACTGCGGTCTGTATTATCAATCCTCCATATACCATTTATATTGCTAGGATCCAGATCAGGAGCTGCAGGACCAAAAATGCTATACCTCAGTTATTAAATTTGCACGTAAGAATAACTCCTCTCATAGTTTTCATTTAAAGAAAATTGTATGCCACAAAAAAAATATATAAAGTACAGAAAGTAGTGTCAAGAATAACAGAACAAGAACCCACAGTCTCATGCATAACTATGAAAGATGCTTGGGAAACTACCTATGCAATCCTGATTTAAGGCATATTGATCATTGTCAATAAATTCCTGCTCTCTGTTTTTCTTTATTGGGCCTTAAATTTAAACATTCATCGAACAATAAGTCAATAAGTCATGTCTGGGTTCAGTCTATGAAGTCTCTTCAGTCTAGAGTTAAGAACTACTAGAAATCAAGAAAATTTCGGGTAATATGTGGGACTGGTTCAGAAACAAACAAGAAAATGTGTCTCTAAAGAAAGAACACTGAATTGCACTGGAGCTCTCGGTCAATGTGACCAAGAACCCTAGAATCTGTACAAGATTGAGAGGGAATTTGAGAGTCAAGTAGTTTGCCAATGACAGTAAATGGAGCTCCATTGTCAGGCATCACTTTTGCTCTTGTAGTTCAAATTACACCCTATGAGGGATATAACTCAAAACTTACGAATGGACAAAAATGATACTTCCAGGACATAATGAGTAAAAAAAATAGTTCTACAGATACTGCAACATTAAGGAAACCAATGTTTTTCTCCCCAAATATTATCAGCATCATTAAAGAACTCATCCCAAAAAGGGTAACCGTGTCAAATAAATTCCATTAAATAATTCAAAAGTTAGTACACTGATAATAGTTTAAGATATAACAATAAGCTTAATGCTAGAATATATATATATATATATTAAAAATATCAAAATTATACTGTTACTTTATGGTTTCAAAGTTTCAATTGAAAGCGAATAAGTAATCACCCCAGCAAAAGAAAAAAGGAAGAAGACTCAACTGTGGTTATTGGCAAATTATAATCAAAATATGAGGCTGAGATGTATGTTCTCTATATGCTAAAAGGATCAGGAATCCTAGCCAGTGTATAACATACAAGGCCAGTTTCCTTTCTCTCACGGACATTAGAGCAAATCAGAGCATAATTTGATAAATTACCTTCATATTGAACAACTCTAGCGGGAATTCCGAAAGATATATTTTCGTTGTCCTCCCATCTCATGGTAATTTTAATCCGATACCATCTGTATAAAACAAAATATATATCAGTTTATCCAGTTAGAAATTCAAAAAGAAAAAATGGGAAATAAAGAAAGTAAAAACATATGCATACCCCTGCCTAAAAAGGTCAAGATTGTGAAACCTGTGAACATAGATGCCAATCTCCTGCACAGTTGCCAACATAGCCACTGGCTTGACCATAATGGAGTGTGGCATTACATCAGGCAACCTCTCTACTGGCTAGCTTCAGTATTTCACACTAAAGCATCCTAGTTGCTGCAGCATGCGCATGCCACAGCAATCAGCAGACACATTTTTCTCCTTTAAAAGTAACATTAATTATTAATAGCAGCAAATTCAAGTGCTCCTTCAGACCTTCACATATCTCTCTCATGCACCACCCAATTCTTCACCAAACATAACCCATCCGTTGATATGAACAACTGATTGCAATGTGTAATATTCACTCTCTTCACCCTCCTTGGGAAACTAGACCTGCATATAAGGATAATGGAACATGCAGAAGTGAGATTTTAGTAACATATGTGATCATAAACAATTGAAGGAGGCCCTTATTACTATTTAGGTAATTAATAATATTACTATTTAGCTAATTAATAATTAATGTTAAAAAAGGGGGGGCTCCTTGTCCAGGGATTTGATCATGCCTATGAACAACCCTTTTTTTTGGTATTTTCTAAGGTGGTCACAAGGGGCATGCCTCGATGTTCAGAACTGAATAGTGTCCACAAAATCTCATAAAGTCTGAAACTTGGAATATAATATGAGGCACAAGCTTGAAAGGGTTTTGTTTTCCCATATGATGATAGGGTAACAACGCAACAAAATTCGAGATTATCAAGTTAAGGTGGCAACAAGAGAAAATACCCCGAACATGTAATATGGTGGTAGCTATGATGATTAATTGCATGCACAGCAATCAATGCTAGAAAATGTGGCTGCGAAATATAGTTGGCTCGTAATTCTGATAATGGAGCTCGAATAGACAGAGAAAAAAGATGGGTAAGGAAACGAATACCTAAGAGGGAATGGGACTCTTGGGTTCCTAATGGCAATGAAACTGTGTTATCAAATTATGGAATTATAATTGCAATTGAAATTGGCATTTGGAAAATGAGGGTTCGTGCATGCTGGTTTGACTTGTTACGGTTCGTGTTGACCCCTAAAAAGGATGTGTGAATCCTTTTGTACTGTCATCACCAAAAAAACATTATCCTTTTGAGAGTTTGCATACCTTGATCAAAATTAATTAACTAATGGGTGAATTTTTTTAGATAGTGTTAGTGTTGCTTAGGTAGGTTTTGAAATGTATCGTAATCCCTACCAGTATGGAATATTAAGGGATTTTATCCATTAATAACAAATTGGGGTATATGCGTTAGCGTTAACAACAGGTTGAGACCTATTTTGACTATAAAACGGGATGTAAATTAGCTGTTATGAATTCACCTCAGCTTGTGACTTTTTTCTCTTTACTTGTGGGCTTAGTTTTCGGTCAACACTTGTGGGCATAACCTCGTCTAACAATGTTCGACCAAAAAAAAAACCCTCGTCCAACGATAAAAGAATGATGAGTTCCAATTTCGCATAAATCATAAATGGGCCATACATTGGCCCAAAAATCCCCTTAGAAGTGTTAATGTGGAATCTGTGCTTCAGACCAAAAATCGCCAATTTCGCAACATGTACCAATAAAAATATTAATGAATTGAGAACAAATAGTATTTCGCAATTTTGCGATGTCCTCTCGCTTAAAAAATTTAGCACAGAATCTCCTGTTTTAATATGAATTTTTCAATATCTCTTGTCTTGAAAATCAAGAATTAACTCCGACATATATACATATATATCTTTTCGGAAAAGAAAAAAGAATTACTCTAACAACTTTGAAAAACATTTAACCGCAATTAACTTCTTAAATATGTGCTTTTATATCATAACACGCGTATTTACTGACAAAGTAGTGCCTACAAAAAATTTATCCATAACCTCTTATATACTTTATTTTTGACTCGAGAAATTCTTATGCCCACAAAGAGCAAGTGATTATTCTTGCTCTAATTCATTGGTTATATGTCATATTAATTTTTTAATAGTTAAAAAAATAATAAAAATAGTCTATAAAAATGAATGATTAAGAAAATAACAACAGATATAACATACAACTAATGAATCAAATCAAAACAAGAATAATGACATTCTCTCAAAGCACACAAAAATTTGTCATGGACTCTTCCGTTTTCTTACTCTTTGCAGCTCATACTCAATGTGATGCGCAATCACAGTTTTGGTAAAGAAAAACACTATTCGACCAGGAAAAATGCCCAAATCTAACTGCCCGAACTATCTAGCAACCAAGGTGGATATATTCATATACACGTAATCATATTCTCCTTTAGCGAATCCCCAATCTTTTGTCCCTCAAATCTAAGCTAAGTTTTGGCTGTACCTGATGGATAAATAGTGTTCACAACACATGCGCAGCAGAATAAAAAGGAAGGATCTATTTTGTGTCTAAAATATATTAAAGCAATAACAAAACAAATATGATTAATCGTTTGTTCTTAACTCTTTGAGCGGTGAAAAAAATTTCAACCTTGTAACTGGAATTTTTAAAGAAATGAGAAGAATAATACAATACTGACTGTATATAATTTTTCTCTATCTGCTATATTTATAGAGTAACTACACACTACCCCATTCCTCAAAATTAGGAACAACTGCATATAAGATCAGATTTGATCTTATCTTTCCATGCATGTTTTTCTCCCAAGTCTCTCTTATCAGTTTGAAAATATTTGACTTAGTCATAAGTCTACAGGTTCTAACTTTCCCGTTACTTTTTCAAACATTTTTCAAATTCAATAGTAGTGCATTTCAATTGGCAATCATATTGCCAAATATTTTATTCCAAATGTCAAGTGCTTATTTATATTATTTATATTCTATGTGCTAGCAAAGAATACAATAATATTCCACCCAAAAAATTATAATTTGATTAAATTAAATTCTCCAATTTAATTATCAAATAATAAAATTTTTCTTTAGCAAAAAATTAGAACACTCGTTTGTGTGTGACCCCATAGGTTCAAAACTAAGCCGGTAGAAAATTAATCAAATTAATTTACTAATCAAAGTTGGCGTCTAGCAACACTTCTTGACGTCCGGATAGCATGAAGTAATATTTTTACTTTCAAGAACCACTAGAAGAATAATAAAATATTTCTTTCCATCTTTACAACTCTGGGTTAACTCTCGAGCATGGTATTACTGTCAAACTCTAATAAGTTAACATATGATGAATAACTTAAGAAACTCATTTCTTTATTCATTCAATTGCTCTGGCCAAGGTCTTTAAGTTCATATAGAGCTCAAACTCATTACTAAGAGTTGATGAATCCCTTATTGATTAATCATTAACTCTACAAGTATTTAATCATGCCCAATATCCATTCAACTAACGTCCCAAAACATTAGGTGTCCGGAATTAAAGTATAATAAATAACTTGTTAATTACTATGATAATCTCAGGTCAAAGGAAACTATAATATTTCTTCATGAAAAATTCCTATTGACAATTTAAAAGTAATATGAACCATTAGGAATTTTTCTTTGAGTCAGTTCAATGATCGTATCCCCATATGCATCATTTATATATGTAATTTAATAAATGAGATCTATTAATCTTTATCCAATAAAGACCATTACACATATATTGATCTATCCGAATTATTGATGCCCCATTCAATAATTCTATGATCAAGAACAATTTAGATTAAAATTATGAAAGACTTGTTTCTCATTATTATAATCTCTATTATAATAACAAGTCTCTAATTTTAATCAAGGACCTTATCAATTAACTATTTAATTAATAGCAAATATGATAATAACAAACTTTAACTCATCTATAAAACAAGTAGATTGTGATAACATGATTGATTAGATCTTGGGCATACCTAATTTATTCCCAACAGTACCTTCTACAAAATCCATTATCTCATGCAATTGCTTTATCATAAAACTCACTTCAAATGAATTCACGTCTGTGATGCAACCACTGCTATCACTGAACACTATCCCCTTCCAATGGGAAAAGGATGGACGATACAATGAAAGAAGCAAATAGCAAATAAATTCCTCACAAAAAACAAAGTTGTATAAACTATCGATTTGGAAACAAAATTTAAAGTCTGAGTGAAATACTCAAATGCCTAGAAATGATGTTTCTTTTTTTTTTTTTTTTCAAAAAAAAAGGAGAGTTGAAAAGAATGACTAGAAGCTGGGATAAAAACTGTCTTGAGCTGAAAAGAATGAACAAAGATGAATGAACAGAAAATAAAATGCAGGTAAAAGAGATATAAAAATCACACCTTAATCGAAAAAGGAAAAAAAAAACAAAAACAAAAAAGCGTAGAAGTTTTGTGACAATCGAAAATCAGTCAAACATAATTCCAGTTTGATAGAAGTAATCAATGATAATTCAGATTTCATGGAAGTTGCAAATCGGAAAGGCTTGCGTAACTTTTGGTTAAATGAACAACTATATTTAATTTATTTTAAAACCTAATAAAATATATAATCAAACCATTAATTGTATGCCAGATTGACTTGCCATATCATTCTGGCATGCGAATTTCGGGCAAACTTTGTAGTATCACTCTTTGGTAAAGGTGTCTTCTGATGCTTGAAAGACATATGGATAGGCCCGAATTATATTTGACCAAATTTCGGCTATTTCATTCATGTTGTTTTAACAATTAGGTATTTTTAAGAATTATATTAAGTTCGTTATAAAAAAAAGATTATTATAAGTTTTTCAGATAAAAAAATATTGTTATAAGTTGTTATTAAAATTTATGCATCGCTTGATCTTGTAATGCAACAACATTTCCACTTTAAATTTTATTGTAAAAAAGGGATATAATTGCAGCAGTGATCCAATTTTTCATAACAATTGATTGAATTTATAATAAAAATTTAGAGCAATACTATGTATAGAACGAGTTCAAAATGCTTATTAATAATTTGATTTTAGATCAGGGTCAAATTGACAACTTCCCAATAACTTTCCAAATTAAGAAGTTACCTGCCTCAACTTATCAGCGTATTGTGAAGATATAGAAGAGACACGTAATATCTTATATAAACTATAATAACTAATTAAGATAGAGCAAAGGCCATCTGGAAGCCTGAGACATTCTTTGAGAAAATTGGGATGGTCCCATGGCCATATTGTTAAACGGTTTTGGCAGGTGAGAGCTCATCAAAGTCACTACTTTTCAGTGCACTCAATATTTGGTCTCTCCATGTAGTTAGAGAAGTTTTTGCAATTAGAAAAGAGTGATATAGAAGCCTCAATATGAATAATCTTATGAGGGAATAAATCGCTTTCACGAAAGCAAGCGTTTTTCTATTATTACATACAATTCGGAATTTTAGCTGTGAAAGGACTATAAAACGCTAAACAAATGTATTCTAGTGAACAATATTAAAGAGAAAAAGGAGAGGATGAGTCCGAATATTTAAACCTATTGATAATAACAGCGAAAGAATACAAATTGTTCGTTCATCATTAAGGAAAAAGTAATAAATTGACAAAGAAGCTCTCACTATCTATGACATTTCAATTCATGCTAGTTATGGTGTGATTCTCTGCCTTTCTTCATTTATTGTTGCCGCAAACAATATTAGCATATTCTCAGGCCATGTCTTGCTGGTCAGTAACAGTGGGTGACCTAGTCAAAGTGTCCAAGTATTATTCTTGCAATGCTAGGGTGGGTAGTAGTACTAGTTGCTAGCTAGTTACAAGTTTCGCTTTGTAATGAATGCTTTGACACTCCTTGGCAAGGTTAAGATTATATTAGACCAAAACTAGTGAGCACTTTTTTGCCACTTCATTTTTTCCTGCTCAAACCTTAAAAGAAGGTTGAAGGGATATATATATATATACCTTAATTCTTCCCTAGTCTCGTTGTTGGAGTAAAAAAAAAAAAAAGAATAAAAACAATAAAACAACGCAACATAAAAGGTCAATTTTATGCTACAAACCGCAAATTTGGTTCTCTTGAGGTGTGTTCCACAGGTACATGCTGCATCTGACTTTGGTTAATGTTAATTTGACCTCATTATTTGTACATCAAAAATATATATTAAATATTATATTTTGGTATATCTATTTCAACAATATTGATGTCTCCTTGCTCTCACATCAATATATTATTAGAAATATAATTCTAGGTACTAGTATTTTAGCTACTGTTGCAGATAAAACAGAAAAGGTATAGGCAAAAGATAGATTAATGGAAGAAAGAATAGAATGGAAGTAGTGTGAATCATATCTACACACTATTCTTAACGGTTTAACTTTGTTCTACTCAAAACTATGCTCAGTGAAATGGCCTCGACAAAAATCCTCATGAACTCATCTATACGATAATCCTAATACCTTGAGCAGTTGCTATCTCATCCTAGGTGTTGGATGTGCATAAGCAGAAGGTAGGAAGAGGAAGAGAAGACTATAGAGCTCTGAGTATTGGTTTGGGTTGCACAAGTGATCATATATAGTCTTCTCCGACAATAAAAAACCAAAGGTAGAGGCCCATGCATTAAGATATGTCTCTCCCAATGATAAAAGTTAAAAGTCATTGGTAGGCAAAATTAAGCATAGCCAAATCCACAATGCCACCTTAATATTATTTATTTATGAATTGTCTTCATATATAAAGGCCCCTTAGTAAGCAATATGTCATTCTTCAGTTAAAATACACAAATAGGCATATATATATATATAAAAGTAAGAAAATATTGAGTTGTATATATAAAAGTAAGAAAATATTGAGTTGATACAAATGCTTGAGAATCGCAGCTCAATTGGATGATAAACAATTATTGAGTCGAGATAAATTTTGTTTTAGTATTAGCGTATATTTCTTTCGTTTCAATTTATCTATTAATTTGAATAATTTAATACATTCTTAAATCAATGTATTTGAATACAATTATACAGATAAATTGTCCAAATTAATCTATAAATTAAACTGGAAGGAGTAATGTTATATGCATACAACTAATCATACTTTATTATGACTTTTGAATAATTATAATAAAATTAAGCACTTTTAATAATATAATAATTCATGATTAGAGGTCATCTCTAACTGCATCAATTCTATTAAAATAATTAATTTTCTTCATTAAATAAACGTTAAAAAATAAATATATCAACCGCTGGAAACGGTAGTTCCAATATATCTCATCCATTAGAATACTGCCGATAAACACAAACGTAGTACATAGTAGAATAGTAATGGACCATTGTCCCCAAAAAAAAAAAAAAAAAATGAAAGAGAATAGTATTGGACCACTTCTAGTTCCAATGTGAGTTAAAGCTCTTCCACAGCATTTACTGCTAAAATTAAAATAATCCAGATTCATGAATTGAACGTCACAGTCTTAGTCATGGCATCAACAGAGACCATCCATCCATTTGAGGCGTAACTCTGGTCATAAAAGCGCTAGTGAACTTTGAGTGAAGGTTAAGCTGAGTTCTCTCTCTCTCTCTCTCTTTTAATTAAAAACAATTTTGGAAGACTATAGAAAGTATAAGTTTTTTAGTTGATCATGAATTATTGCCTCTGATATTGGAACCAATGAAATGCAGATACTGCGGTGCTTAGTCGGCAACTCGGCACGATATCATGGGGTGGTTGCACTTTGATACGATCTTCATCATAGCACCTCAACTATACGAAGAAAAAAACTGAATGGACAAGTTAGGTCAAAGTTCACGCACTTCACATACATATAAAACCAAAAAAAATTGTAGGTGGATTTTGCAGTGTGAGGATTAAATCAAAAGCAAAAACCTCCCAATAAAGACCAAAAACATTGGGAGGGGGAATCAAGTGCGGGAGAGAGGCCATGCATGGTGCCTTCGTCAGAGGGATCTCTGTCTCTTTCAAGAGAACTGCTATTACCAGTGGCTGCCATAAAGAAGAATTCTCCAAATGGATGGACGAAAACCAAAAATCCCAAAAGTGGCTTAGTGTGGGCACACCTGGGCTCCACATGCCAGGCTACATTTTGCCACCTTCAATGGTTCATGAGGCCTTTCAAAATTCCACCCTTACAACTCACCTATCATTTTAAACCCCCACCACATCATTAACCCAAGCTTTTCAATTTTGTATTGTGTTTGTCTACTTCAGTTGGCTTTCTATAAAGTTTATTTTGTACTATTTGTCTGCTTCAATTGGCTTTCTTTAAAGTAAGCTACTTTTTTTTTTTTTTTTGCTTTGTACTTCCTTCATTTTCAAAAACTAATTGTCTATTTAATTATGCACACTAATTAAGGAATACATTAAATAATCCCAGTATTAAATTAGTTTTAGGTATATTTTATAAAATTCTCTTAATCCCCGTTATTCTCTCTCTTACTTAATGTGTATTTTCAATTCTTCATTTAATAAGAGTAGAATAAGAAAAAAAATAATTAATATTCTCTAAGATTTTTAAAAGGAGGTAATTATAAAAAAGCTAAATTTCGGGTAAGAAAAACATTATATAATAAAAATATTGTCAAAATTTTTAACAAAAAATAAGAGTAGTTATTGAATAAAATAAAATAGCGTGGCACATTTGCTCATTTAATAATATACATTATGTAATTTTCACCAAAAAATTATGAAAATTTTTTATTTTATAATATTTTTCTTTAATTAAAGAGTATTCCTTACGTATCATTATATTACACATATGCCACACCACCACTCAATAGCCCATCCCCCGCCCCCTCCCTCTTGACTTCGCTTCCCCTCCCTATTTAACGCATTATTGTTTTTCTCACAAATTATCATGATTTCTTGCTTTTCCTATTTTTTCAATCTCTTTGCTCGCCAAGCCCCCCCACTATAACTACTAGAGCCAGCAAGCCAAACCAAACACAACACACCTTTCTTTCTCTTTTGCTCTTGCCTTTTGTTCCTTTTCGTGAGGTGGGCACACACAAACACAAGGACGCTCAAAAACAAAAGCCAAGAGACATGAACACTAACCAGTTTCAGAAGAGCAGCATGTACATAGAAACCCCCGAAGCCTTTGGCGACGGTGCCAAAAGCTTCGACGATGACGGTCGAATCAAAAGAACAGGTATATATATGAACATGATATTATATATAGTACTATACGGATCTTGCTTGTGACTACAAATGCCAATTGTTATGGTGATGTTTTGAAGGGACATGGGTGACTGCGAGTGCTCATATCATAACGGCAGTGATAGGGTCTGGGGTGCTATCCCTTGCATGGGCAATTGCCCAAATGGGTTGGGTGGCTGGCCCTGCGGTCCTCTTTGCCTTCTCTTTCATCACATACTTCACCTCCACTCTTCTTGCCGACTGTTACCGTTCACCAGATCCTGTCCATGGCAAGCGAAACTACACCTATTCTGAGGTTGTCAGGGCTGTCTTAGGTAACCAAAATATTCATCGCCTTTTTTTTTTTTTTTTTGTACTATTCTCATTTATGTCTATCCTGAGTTTTGGTAACGGTTGAGCCGGGAGATAAGTTTAATTTCTCTTGAAACTCGAGCATTCAAAGAGATATATATCAAGTATTCATGTCAGGAGAGAGAAAAAGAAAATACCATTCCCGACAAATATTTATGTATGGTGTACTATATGTTGCTAGTATAACTTGTGTAGTGAATATCCCTTTTTTTTTTCTTTTAATCTAAAAATGAATTTAATTTCCCTATAACTCATTCCCGGGTTTAACAAATAAAAAATCACATGAACAAGTTCATATAAAAGTACATGCATGTTTGATTTGTTGATTCGAATTTACGTAGGAGGGAGGAAATTTCAGCTGTGTGGATTAGCTCAGTATATAAATCTTGTCGGCGTAACCATCGGCTACACAATAACTGCTTCGATTAGTATGGTGTAAGTTTCCACATAAACTGTTGACTTATATATATATATATATAGCATTAATGATAATAATAACAATAAAAAAAAACTCTGTTTTTCTATTTTTCGAATGGTGATATCAGGGCGGTGAAAAGATCGAACTGTTTCCACAAACATGGGCATAAAGCCAAGTGCTATATATCAAACAACCCATTAATGATACTCTTCGCCTGCATCCAAATCGTGCTTAGTCAGATACCAAACTTCCATAAGCTCTCGTGGCTCTCCATTGTTGCTGCCGTTATGTCTTTTGCTTATTCTTCTATTGGCCTCGGGCTATCCATAGCTAAAGTAGCAGGTATATAACATAACTTTCTTTACACTAGCTAAGATCATAAGAAGGGTTTCACTTTTACATTAATATATAATTTATAATGGTGGTAATAATAATAATATGCATATATGTTTGGTTGACGTTGAAGGTGGGGGACAAACCCGTACATCCTTAACGGGGGTGCAAGTTGGGGTGGACGTTACAGGAACGGAGAAGGTCTGGAGGATGTTTCAAGCTGTTGGTGACATTGCCTTCGCTTATGCCTATTCCAATGTGCTCATCGAGATTCAGGCAAGTCATATTATTATTATTTCGGAATACATATACATATCACCTATGGTTTGCATAAAAAGGGCCATGCATGGCTACATATTTAAAGGATGATATGGAGTCTATCGATTCAAGTCCTCTCAACAAATTCATACAAGAACATACTATCGTGAAATGCGTGCTGTAATATAAGCCTTTTCCATTATAATACAATATACTAACTACTTCGCTTTTCGTCCAAAAAAAAAAAGGTGATAATAACTACTTCGCTTTCACCGATCCAGCCTCCACTAACAGATAGGTATGAACAGCCACGTTTTTTGGTTTTGCCAGGTGTCTATAAATAAGATCATTAATTTCAATATTGGTAGCTACTCTCCTTGATCTTAAAAATAATACCAGTACTCCAGCAGTTACCAAAAACATAATTACCGGGAAATTCATAATAATAATGATTGCACTGTTTCTAGAGAGCCGTGCGGCCGTGTCAGCTTGGGAGAGTGGCCATGGGCCTCAAGTGTGTGGCTGATTTGCCGATTCTGATTTGATCCAACACATATTGGGCCTCTTGGTTTATGACTTTAAGTTAAATGAATAAAACTCTACATCTAGTTTCTACTTCTCTACGTGAGGACGTAGAGCCTAGTCCATATTAAATTGCACCCTATAAAACAGTCGGCAACAGAAGTATTGTGAGAATTGCACGGTCTAAGAGTACCGTATGGTCAAGCTTCCGGGCCAATTATATAAATATATTTTATATAAAATTCATCATTAATACATAATTTTATGTAAAATATATTTATATAATTGATCAAAAACACAGTTACATAATATATATAGTACTCCTAGACCATACAAGTATTTTTCCTAACGGAATAGTTTCTACCTCAGGCGACAGAAGTTAAGCAACCACATCTCAACTATTTAAATTTCGAAAAAACTATCCCCCCCACCACCACTCTACAGGCATCACCTTATAACTTTAATTTTTTTTCGTAACAGTAAAAAATTATGCACCTGGTCACACATAGGTAAGTATCGTTTTCCAATTTGTCTTTAATGGGAGATACTTGTCTGATATTGATATGTTTCTGCTAAATTCAAAATTATTAGCCGGCCATAAAAAATGGTAGAATCTATTCTCGTCAAAACTAAAGATTCTTAACCTTTTTTTTTTTTATCTAATTTTTAGTGGAAAGTAGTAAAGGTGAATGATACCTTTCCGCAGAAAAGTCATAGAATAGATGCTAAAGCTAAGGAAAATCCTACTTCCATCACATCATAGAAATGTTTATTACAACTTTTTCTTACATACAGTATGAACCACTACATCCAAGAACCGCTGCCACCAATAGGATCTTTTCAGAATATATATACATACTTTTTCTAGACTTCTGTTCCAGACTTTTCTTCGGGGTGAACCCATTATGTTGTTAAATGATAAGTATCTTACATATATGAGTTTATACAAAAATTTTCATACCATTTAACCACTCACATATTATTATCACCACCGCAATAATCATTATCAATGGTGTGCAATTTAGCTTCCATGCCGACCATAATAATGGATGAAGACTATGCAATTGCAGGATACCCTGAAATCAAGCCCTCCGGAGAACAAGGTCATGAAAAGAGCAAGTTTGATTGGCATCATGACCACAACCATATTTTATGTGCTATGCGGGTGCGTGGGTTACGCAGCATTTGGAAATGATGCACCGGGAAATTTCCTCACAGGGTTCGGCTTCTACGAACCCTTTTGGCTAATAGACTTCGCCAACGTCTGCATAGCCGTGCACTTAATTGGGGCATACCAGGTAAAAGAAACTTTAATCTTTAATTATGCCTATTTCATACTTAAGCGTTCTATGTTGTGGGTGCATTTGTTTCATTAATGGATTTTTATTGCTACCAGGTCTTCTGCCAGCCCATATTTGGTTTCGTGGAGAATTGGAGCAAAGAAAAATGGTCCAATAGCCAATTTGTAAATGGAGAGCACGCTGTGAACCTTCCCCTCTGCGGAACCTACAATGTGAATTTCTTCAGAGTGGTGTGGAGAACCACATACGTTATCATCACTGCTTTCATAGCTATGATATTTCCATTCTTCAATGACTTCCTGGGACTGATTGGTTCACTATCCTTTTGGCCACTAACGGTTTACTTCCCCATTGAGATGTACATTAAGCAATCCAACATGCAAAGATTTTCCCTCACGTGGACATGGCTCAAGATATTGAGCTGGGCCTGCTTGATCGTTTCTATTATCTCAGCGGCTGGATCCATACAAGGCCTTGCTCAAGATCTCAAGAAATATCAGCCCTTCAAGCCTCAGCAATAATACCTAGTTCTATGTGCTATACATCGTTTTCTTTACTCAGTCGCTTTTTCTTTCCTTGTTTTAATAAGTTATAAGCAGGTCCATGGATAATGTGAAGTTATCAGGTGCTTGTGAAAAGAAAGAATGTAACAGCCAGTTTTAGTGTATATATGTCTTGAATAATCCCAGGTTAGTTTGAAAGTCAGCACATCATTTAACATTGCCATCGATGGTACATGCACAACATAAACCCACTCGATTCAGTAAGCTTGTATCTGCATCAAACGTATTTTAATGGCATAGTTAAAATTCTAAAGAGTATCAAGAATCAAATTCCCTAACTGGTTGTGAGATCCTGTAAGGGCACATGTCTAAGGAGGTTGCAAGAACAGAAACTTAATCAGCAACTACATCCATGATTTGTAAGTAACTGGAAAACAATCACTTATTATGGCAAGACCAATACTAGCAGAACTAAGCATTTAAATGAGGAGGAACAGTCTATCATTTGCCATGCTCACTCCACTTCCTACCATCATAAATATATGCTGTGTTAATCTAGTGAAATAGAAATGTCCCATCACTATTCTGCATGTTTCTTTCCATCAATAATATAAATAGAAGAATTCAATAAATCAGAAATTTTAGTAGGGTGTGTTCAGGTTTATTAAGTACCTTTGGATCATGATCGTTGTCAAACTGGGGTATGCACAGCAGAGCAAATGGGGATTTTGGATTTATTTGGGGGTGGAAGGCACCGCCATATAGGTTCAAAGGTGGAAAAACAAATGCATAGAAGAGCCATATAATTAATAAATTAACACATCGAGAAAAGAAGTAAAGCATACACCAATGTGATTGTCTTGAATATACCCAGAAACGTTGGAAACCTTTGACGGTTTATAAGACTAAATGTTGGGCTTCTACAAGCATCAAAACTGCTGACCTAGGATATTGATAGAGATCAGGCCTTGATTAATGGATCATTGCAGTCAGAAAACAGAATTGTAATAATGTATATAAGAGGAGATAAGGGGAGCATAGGGTAGGCGTTGAGTAGTTAGGAACTTTGGAATTAGAGAGAGTAAGGGATCTCTCAAATATCCCTACAACAATTGTATACTAAGCAATCGGTGTCATTCATAAATTAAAGGAAGACCTTATGTACACAGTCTATTTGAGTGAAGAAACAAAATGGCCTTCAGAGAAAAGGAAATAGGGCTAAGTAAAAATGAAGCTAAAACAGAGGTTGGGGTGTTAGGAGCTGAAGCATGAATGGCTTTCAGGGATTAGATCGAGAAAACAGTTAAAGCTGTGCCTGCTGTATCCACAGAGAAGTTATGGGGTGAGGAAGTTTCTCAAGCTTATGCCAATGAAGATGATAAATTGATAAAGGTCAAACTGCGTTGGCTTTGACAAGGCAGTTACCCTCGTTGGCAACTCTATGGCAATAGATACCGGCTACTGACTAATATGGCCCTCCAGGAATTCTATAAACTTAAAACTTGTGGCAGCAATTGAGGAGAATAAAGAGGTGGCTAAGGCCATTGCTGAGTATGCTCAAAAATTGTGGGATGAAGGCCACCACCGTTTGGAACAAGGAAATAGCAGTGGAAAGCAAGAGCTTGTTGGCAGTTGGCTGATGGACATCAAGCATAACTTCGTCCTGCTTTTCAAGCGTTAGGGACCTTAGAGGAAGATTTTCCAGTTACGTGATGCTTTCCAAACCATCACCTTGATGCAAAGGTGAATCTTTTTTTTATTTTCTTCGGCCCCGCAGAAAGAGAGAGAGGGGGGCCCCGGGGGCGGGGGGGGGCAGGGGTGAGAGTATTGATAGGGATCGGGCCTCTAAATTAATGGGCCTTTCCTTAGTTAGGAGCTAGCTAGTATATAGGTAGTTAGGGAGGGAAAAGCAAAGTATAGGGATTCAGTTGTTGAACAGTTAGGACTTCGGAAACAGAGGGTTCTCTCAAATAACCCTTAAGATTGTAGCTACTTCATCGTTTACCTCTGGGTCTTTCTGATTCAGCGTAGAATCCATTCCAACGATACACAAATATTTCACATTCTTCCCCGTGTCCAGTCTCTTTCTGGTTCAGTTCTATCAGTGTTCTGCTGGACATAATGAAAATCTATCAAACATAGGATGTAACTTAAAGTTTGGTTCTGGAAATGTAAAACCCAAGTGCGCATAAAAGCAAAGCTGGGGCAGTCTTTCTATAAGATGATATTTAACACTTTACAACACATTCCTTCTAAAAATTGTAACACCAAGAAATAACATTAAGCAAAATAATGAGCTCAATTGCAGCTACCAAATAAAGAAACAAAATGTATTACCCAAATAGAAAGATCAACCAGACTCTGTCTCACTCAAGACAAATGCCTGAATAAGACTTTGGGCAGCATGAGTTTGCTCTGGGGTTCCAGATATTATAATTTTAGTTTCCACAGCTCCAGGCTTCGGATCAGTAATAGTGATATTTGCATCAGAGATCTGGAAGTATGGATCACATTGTAAATGTCAAAATCGTAAAGAATTATAATAGTGATTTCACCAACAATCACTTCACACCAAATTTGAAGTTCAAAATTAACAGAACAGAGGGTATACAATCTTTTCACTTCTTTTTTTCTTTCTTGTGTTATAAGGCCAGGGCATGGGTGCACTTTTAACTTCAATGTCTAACAGCAAGAAACTGATACAATTTCTCACATTAATACATATCAAAGAATTCTGTTAGGACCCAATTGCAAGGTATGGGACTTGAGTCCCACATCGGAAGTATGGGATTCCGATAGGGGGTTTATAAGGCCTTGGGCTCTCCCATCACAATAGCTAGCTTTTGTGATGTGGTTCTCCCAAGGTTCTTATCAATTGGTATCAGAGCCTTCCACCATGTCTCTCAGCTGCAATCAAGCGGCGCGGGTGGTGACGTCGGCATTGCAGTGTTCGCCCGGGACTAGTCAAAGGGGCTAGTGCACAGCCAGCTAGCGTGGGCGCCGGGGCTGCAGAGCGTGGTGGGATGTTAGGACCCAATTGCAAGGTATGGGACTTGAGTCCCACATCGGAAGTATGGGATTCCGATGGGGGGTTTATAAGGCCTTGGGCTCTCCCATCACAATAGCTTGCTTTTGTGATATGGTTCTCCCAAGGTTCTTATCAATTTAGTTGTTAAAACTGGTATCAAATAAAACAGAAAAGAAGAGTAGAAATGCTGAATATGTCTGAAACCAGGAATTCAGTGTGAAAACTGGTTCAGAGCTTGATGGAATTCAACTAAGAACAAAAAGAAATACAAGAAAATAGGGTAAAAGTTATGGGCATAGAGGAGCCCTTCTGCCTCTCAAAATTCTCACTAAAAATCTAATTCCCTTCTCTCTCTCTTTTCTATCCTAAATATAGACACCAACGTGCCTTCTTTTGTTCCCACTCATTCTCTCTCCTCACAGCTCAGCATAACCAACTAAAGTTTTGTCCTTATCCTCCTATTGGGCCTAAAGCCAGCCCATGACTTCTATTCTTCTGCCTAGAATAAACCTTGCCAAACCTGGGGTCTGTATCAAATTCACACTAGGAAAATACAAATGATAAGTACAATGTAAAAAGATGTCCCTACTGTGTGTTCCTTTAGAATATGAAACACACCGGAGTAAGTGAAAGAGTATAGATGCAAGCGATCTAAGACGTAAAAGGCGACTATGGAATGCATAAAAACCATCCATGAGTAAACCAGCCAGATAAAGACTACAAAATTATGATCATAAATTTTCAGATGCAGAGGGTTCACCTGAAGTATTTGTTTTAGGCATTCACCATCTTCCCCATAAATTACAGGCACAAGCGATCGAGGAACAACTACTTCAACAGTGGTACTAGTTATAATTGGTTGGCCCCCTCTACATGATTAAACTCAGTTATGATAATATTGTAAGAAACAGAAGGGGATTTGAAAAATAGTGCCAACAACAAACTTATTGACAGTGATAGACAAGGGACACACCCTGCAAATCCTGGAATTCTCCTAGGAGGGCCTCCTGGAAAGTCTGGCAAGCCCATGGGTCCACCACCTTCTAGCAGCCCCTAGAAACAAGATATCCAACATGATTAACTCTAACAATTAGGTAGTCCTGTCAGTGTGAAAAAATGAGTTTCTTAAAACATAATGGCTTCTCACAAAGCATGACATGTCATTGCTTCTGAAATATTACAGTTGGAGAACCAGACTATACTGGCCAATTTGACCGGGATAATGGGATATTTGGCCATAGTTGATAGTCCAGTCCTCCTCCAATAACAGATATTCATGCGAACAAGGCCTCTATCAGCACCTCATTGAAGCATGACCCTGGATTTTAAAAAGAAAAATGCCCCTGCCAGGGATTGAACTAGGATGTTGCAACTTCTTATGTTAAATATGAAATTAAATAGATTAATTTAAACTTTCAATTTCATGAATGTACTTTTTCTAATTTTTCTTAGGTACCCATTTAGAAAATATGTAAGCCCCAATTGAAAGAAAATATGTTAAATAATAACAAACGTTAAACAGTTTCTTAAAAATAGGATTATACATCACCTAAAGTTAAAAAGCCTATTTTTCATAGAATAATATCATATGATTATATAAAAATATTTATTTTGATGCCAACCAAGTCTGTTGAACCACTGTCCCCTCCCTCTCATCCAGTTCAATTTTAGAGAAAACTAATTTCAACATCCAGCCCCAGTGTTTGATAGAAGATGGCCTAAAATGACATACAGATATGTTGCAAAGGCAGTGGATAAGCCAAAATCAGCACAAAAAATAAATAGACAATAGTTTACTACCTGAGGACCCCAAGGCTTCCTTTCAGATATGTGAGGAGGAATGCCAGATCTATGTATATTATTCATAAAAGGAGGACGATCATCAAGGGGAAAACCCCCATGTGGAGGTGGGGGACCTAGGTTAGAATACATTCCTGGTGGTGAAAGTCCTCGCCTTCCAAAGTACGGTGGAAATGGAGGAACCTGATCTAGAAATGCAGAATTGGAAGGATAATTGATGGATGGATATGCATCACGGAAGAAATGATGTCTTAATCTTGTGGTTACTTGCAAAAGTGCATCTTGGACTGCCTCAAATTCTCCACTTATCTGTCAGAGAAATCACACAGGATAAACAATAAGCAAGTGAAGAATGAATGCAATAACACTACAACATGAAAAATTGTTTCAATTAATACATGCCAATGACGAGCAACCTTGTCACTCCAATTAATAGAATTGACAAATCAGTACCATGTAAATATAATTATCAGAAAGTTACTCCAACTGCTTTGAAAAGCTACATGACTTTACAATATTAGTTGTAGATTTACCTAAGAGAACATGGTTATTCTGTTGTAAAATTCAGGTGACATCCACCTCGTATCTCCCAAATCCAAGGGGGAGCAATTGAATTCAATTTAAATAATTACAAGATATCAGCATCATTATGTAAATGATAGCCATATCAGCATCATCATCAGTAGAAATCGCACCTGTATTACTTCTTCATCTTCTGAAGCGCACTTTGGAACCTTATCCTTTCCTAATATACGGATATGGGCCCCTGATAACTTCCTCATTTCAGTTATGATGGAACCACCCTTGCCAAGAAGACAACCTATTTGATTGGAAGAAACAAGAAGCCTAGCTAACATATTATGCTCTTTGGCATCAGGTATAGCCCTGCCTATTCTGCTCTGCACACGAAATACAGCCTCTTGCACGGGAGATATTCTATCGTCTGGGTGCTGCAATTATTAATGTAACATCAGTGTAAAAAGAAATATGGCTCCATAACAATAGCTCATATGAGAAAATGGGATACTAGCACCATACCGCTGGACCAAATATGACAATAATGCAGTCCTCCGAATCTGGACTGCCTTCTATAACCTTGATTTCACTAGCTGTCTCTTGCTGCACGGTCTTTATGATTGCTCCACCTTTACCAATTACATTTCCTACCCTTTCGGTATGACACAATAAACGGAAAGTAAGCATTTCCTGTGAAGGCCTCATGCGTCCATGTATGGCACCTTCATGAAATTTGGGAATTAGAGGAGGAGCAGAGTGAAAAACAGAAATATCATGAGACCCAGCAGCAAAAGGCACTCCTTGAGCAGCAAAAGAACGATTGTGTGGTGGGAATTGACCAAATGCATGAGATGACAGCCCTGTAGAATTGGCAGACAGAGACTCATGATCCCGAGGCGGATTTTCCAAAAGCTGTTGAGAAACAGATTGAAGAGCTTTCCTCACGACATCAACTCCCCCTGTGATCTACATCACAGCATACATATGAAAAATACTGCTGAAACAAGCATGACGAGGTTTTAAAATGAGTACTACGCATACATGCAAAGCACACTTATTGAAGTGAAGATGCTAACGTATGAGTTATGACAGTGAATCAAATACTATTAGACCAAAAATACAATCCAACAAGGTGTTTGCTACTTCAAATAAAATTAACAGTGGTAGTTTTATGGAATGAGATGCACCTTTTCCCTTTTTTGGCTCAGACAGTGTGACAAACATTTACCTGAACAAGCTCATCAGAAGCCGATGCACACAATGGAAGTTTGTCCCGTGGAAGGATCCGAATCTGTGCCCCACTATCCGCTGACATTTGTTTTATTACACTACCACCCTTTCCCAGAAGGCATCCAACTTGATTAGAAAGGACAAGTAGCCTTAGAACAAACGACAAAGATTTACTACTTTCTTTATCACCCTCTGCTGTCTCCTCCACTCCTTCAACGATCCTCTCAAAAACTAATGATAGAGCCTTCCGAACAGATAAATGTCCCTTCTCACACTTCGTATCTTCAACCGGAACAGAATCTTTATCTTCATCATTGTTGTTGCCATGATCTTTTGCCTCGTCATCCTCCTCCTTGCTCTCAGCCTCATCATTATTAACCTCCCTTCCCTGCTCAGTATCTTCTTCAGTCTCCTTATCAGAACCCAGAATAGTAATAACCCTCTCATCGCATCCGGGAACGGCCTCCTCAATTTTAACCTTCACACCAGTCTCCTGCCGGATTTGCGATACCGTGGCCCCGCCTTTACCAATAACACTGCCAATCCTAGATGCGGGACAGAGTAAACGGAACACGACGCTCCCAGGAGAGACATCCGATGGCGAAAAACCCCCTGCCGACTTTTGGCGTTTCCCTTTGCCATTTGGCTCCATGTTTGATCTCTTAGATGATGTCATTGGAACTAACACTCTAATATAACACAATGTGGCACACCTATTTTAGAACAGATTAACATTATTATTAATTAACATAAGCATATAACCAAGGTTGTCAAACTCGAGATTTTAAGTAAACTCATAAAGCCTTTGTAAACTGGGCTCATAAACTCATAAGAGTTTAGCTATTATTAAAAATCGTTATTTTAAAAAAAAATTACACTATAAAAATATAATCTAACATAACCTCAAATGCAAAATTAAGCATTCCAACTTCAAAGCACACACATTGACAACAAAATGAACATAGCATGGCAGATTTTAGAACATCAGAACCCACAAAATGAACATAGCATGAACCCACAAATACAAATATTTTGCAGCATGAAAGTTGAATTGAAACATAGCACATGTGCATAACCACATACATATCTCATAGCACAACCCACAAGAACACATATCATCGTAGTTGAAAACCACTGAAGGAGGACCAAATTTCACAATATCTATGCATAAACAATTTGAGACAAAAAGCAAATTAACATAGTTGAAGGAGGACCACAAATAAAGAACTGCCAAGCAGAACGAACGAGGTGGAACAACGGTGAACGAGGAGAAACAGAGGCGGCTGGGCAGCACTACGACGAGCAAAGGGGGTGAACGAGGGGGATAGGCTCGGAAAGGAACGTACAGCCGCGGTAAGCTCGAAAATGGAGGTAAGATGCGAAGCCAAAGTGAGACGGTGGTGATCAGACAGCACTAGCGATGAAGGCTAGGGCTCAGTGTTGAGGAGGAGACTCATAAAGAGGGCTGAAAATGAGACCGCGCGAATATGGCTTTCGGGGGTTGAACAAAACGGCATCGTTGTTGGCACCGCACTTTGGCAATTTATAAGAGACGCATCCAATTCATAAAATATGGAATAAACTCACGAGCTTACGTGATTTTGCTTGAATTTACCGAATATGAGTGAGTCATCTCGATTTTGCTATTTTGACTTGTAAACTAAAACAATTTTACAAATTAACTCACAATTTTAATTATAATGGCAATGCTTATATAATGCTCTATAAGTAAAATTGATAAATTTAAAAATTCAGCTGTGAAATTTTAATAAACTTGAAATGTAAAGCCAACTAATAAGAGTTATATATTAAAAAAAATATAATTTGAAAAATATATTTTGATAACTAAATATAATTTGATAACATATTGAGATTAATATATATGTATATATGCAAAATTAATTATAATTTATAATTATTATATGGTTATACTCTTCTTAAAATTTAAATAATAAAAGAAGTAATAATTCATAACGTAGTAATATTTTAATTATAATTATTGAAGAATATTCTATATAAAAATATTAAAAAATATTTTATCACTTAAATTTTTAATGGTTCGTTAGGTAATTTATCAAATAATAATGTGCAAGAGTAATGATCATTAATTCTAATATTTTATCTTTTTTGTATATTTTATCTTTATTTTTCAAAATAAATCACTTAATTTCTCTATCTATACATCCAAAATATACAATCACCTTTTTTTATTTCTTATGTATATGATCATTAAAGCTATTGAACCAATCTCCCCCTTTGAGTGACATAAAATTTTATGTCTTATATCAATTTCAAAGTGAAACCAATCAAATATGTAACTATTTTTTCTAATAAGTATGTTCTATTATTATTTATCAAATTTATTTGAACTTGTATTTATTTTAATCTTTTGAAAGAAATATGTTGATTAATGATGATCAGTATACATTTCTTATTAGTTTGTCGTTAAGCAAGATGAATAAAAAATAAAAATTTGAGTTTCATTAATCAACTTCTCATAAAAAATAATTAAAAGAAATACATCAAAAGTAATCTTTTTATTTTTATTTTAGTTAAAATATGAAACCTATTAAAAAATATTAAAATCATATAATTTATATAATTTTTCTATTTTATTTTTTTCTCTTTCACATATTTATTTTCAATAAATATGTTATATTATATAATAAATTATAAAAGAAAATGACTATATGAGAGTTTTAATTTTTTTTGAAATTATCAATCAAAAAATATGAAAAAGAAATAATTTTTATATGATATTTTGAATGGAGTAATTTTTAATATTATATTTGTTACGTTAAGCTTAAATTGAATGGATGATAAGTAAATTTTACATGTGAGTGAAAAACAAATTTTACATGAAAACTTTAGAACTCTAATCATACAATGTAAATGGAAAATAAATTTTGCATGAAAATTTTAGAAGAAACAATATTCTAATATTATATATATGATTGTTGTTTAAGAATTTTTGTTAAATTTTTTTTTTAAAATGGATTGCTTGTAAATTGATTCAAAACCAAACAAATTTAAACTTATAAACTTACTAATAAAATCGAGAGCTTATTAATTTTATTAGAATTTATTTAAACTCATACGAATTTATCAAAAAAGAATTTCATACTAATTAACTCGTCAAAAAATAAATATGTTTAAAACCCCATTTTCTAGTCATTTTAACACCTAAATTTCATATCCAAAAAAATTGAGCCATTGCACTTCTTCATTTGTGGATTTAAAAAAAAAAAATAGTACAATTTTTTAGACAAAAGAAATAGGTTTTTTTTTTGGGTTGGTATGTGTGTGTCTCACAACTGCATTATATGATGGTTGTTTTGATTTACCTTCTCACAAATTTATCTTGATTGCTGCAATATCTAAATTGTGTGAAATGAAATAAAGCTAAGGGGGTGTTTAGTACTACAACTATCATTTTTTTAACATATCTAGAGAGGTTAACTTTAAGTAGTGGAGATAATAGAACAAAAAATGAAACGATAAATTCCAAAAAATATGTGTATGATTGAAATGTTGAGGACTCACACAGTGAATGAAGGGAATGGATTAATGTATAAGAAGCACTTTTTTATTTTTTAATATATTTTATTGAAAAAATTAATTATTAACTAAATAATAAAAAATAAAAATGTATAAATAAAAATAATATTATTTAATAATAAATAAATATTTTAAAAAAATTATAAAATAACTATTCAAACTGAAATAAAAATATAGGAATAAAAATTTATTATTAAAATATATAAATAATAATATTTAATATAAATTTAATTATATAAACAAAAAATACAATCAAATATATGAATATGATACTAAGCCTATTTAAATTTTGATATATAAAAACTCCATCTCTATTTCACTCACTCTCTTTCTCTCTCATATTTTTTATATTTATAAAAAAATTAAAAATAAATAAATAAATAATTTTTAATATAAAATTATTTTTATATATAATAAAAAATAGCTAAAATAATTATAATAACTATTGAAAAATTATATTTATTATAATCTCTTCTTCTGGTTATATTTTATATAATACAATATCTTATACAATAACATAAAGAAATAGGGTTATTATTAAATTTTTATGTGTGTTCACAATGCATTATATAATCGCTATTTTGATTTACCTTCTCACAAGTATATCTTGATTGCTACAATGTCTAAATTGTGTGAAATGAAATAAAGCTAAATGACATCTTTGTAATACTTGCAATTGCTCACACTTTAACAGCTTTTAAGTGTTGCGCTCATACTTTTTGCTTTGTTGCTGTTTTATGTTATTTGTATGCTTATCCCACTTTGCTTTGTTTAGAGGGGAAAAAAATGTGAATATGTTGTTTGATGATGATATAAATAATCCGGGTAAATAATGGAAGATTAAGCACATGAAAAATTTTAGAGTTCCTATAAAGCATACTTAACTGTGTGAATCTTTATTCAAAAATCAGATTGTCTAGATTAGTAAAACTCGCATGGAATCAAGAAGGCTATGGAACGAAAGCATTTGGACTTAAAAAAACATATTCCTCCTTTTTGCTATCATCTTGACTCCATGAGAAGCCATTGAAGCTACACATTACATAGTAATACTTGTTATATTCAAGTTGATTAGTGTGTTAGGAGTTTTTTGGTTATATGTTTGGATAGGGTTGTTGTAGTAAGATAGTGTACCGCCTAACCATCTAGCGAACTAGGCTTATATTTCTTTTACTTCCGACTATTGTAGATGGGTTGTACCCTATTCTTATTTCTATGTAATGAAATCAATTTCATGACCAAAAAAAAAAAGAAAAGAAATAGGTTTTCTTAAAGGATTTAATTTTGATCCACTGTCAGTAAAAATATGACTCAATCATTCACTATCTTAAAAGTTATATACATAAAAACATGTGATTTTATAATAGTATAAAACTATTTTATCCTAACAATGCATCAAAATTTTAACATATCAAAATTTATTTTTGTGAAAAAATGAAACATTAAAAATATAAATTATTATTTTTTAAAATTCATAAAACTTATAAAAAAATAAAAAATAAATATTATATTGAGAGATAATTTATATTTTATTTTTGAAATTTTTAAAAAAGCATAAATGAAATTTGTAAGCTTAAATGTGTAAGAATTAAAAATATATTTTAATTATTTTCATTTTTTTTTTTAAATCATACTAGAAATTGGAAAGTGAATTGCATTTTGAAAATTTTGTATTGATCGATGTGAAGATCTTGTTCCTGACATGATGTGTAATCCCTTCCGAAAATCCTCAAAGAGATTAGGGAGTTTTCCCAAGCCTCGGTGGGATACCAATACAATGATGCTTACCCCTACTTAAACTTCTATGTACCAAAAAAATATCATATATATTTTTTATATTAGCTACTATACATTTTTTAAAAACTTTCATCCGACGAAATGTGTTCACATTTTTTAAACGTGTAAAATTAATTTCTGTTTAAGATATTTGGCAATATGACATTTGCCTAGATACATAAAATCAAAACTAGTGTCATAAAATAATAATAATAAGAAAATCAAAACTAGAGGAATAGATTAGCAAGTGGATACGTAAAACTTCCGTAATTAAATTCTTAATTTTTTATTAATGTGATTAAATTCTCGATAAATATACATGCATAATTTAATATAAAGTCATAATTACATAAGCTTAAAATAGATTGGACAAGCCAACCAGAGAGAGCGTAGTTGGTTAAGACTTAACTCATATCCTATAAGGGTGTGAGTTTAAATCTTACTGACCAATGTGAGGATCTCTTTGGTGATGCAATATGTAATCTCTCTTAGAAACTCTCAAAGAGGTTGGGAGTTCTTCTCTATTCCTGGTGACATACCGATGTTTACCCTCATCTAAACTTTTAAGTTTTTTTTTTCTCAAAAAAATAAAAAAGGATTGGTTGAACTCGAGCTAAAAATTTAATAGCATAAACTGCTTTTACATTCTAAACCAAATATATATACTGAATATTAAAATTAAATTCTTCAAAGTAAATGTGACACCACGATCAATATACCATAAATTTAGCAAGAAAGCTTGACTGAACTTTGTGGTAAATAAAATTAAGAGTCATATAAAAACAAAACCATTACTGGCCCTAAATTGAACATTGCTGAAGACAATAATAAACTATGATTTATTGCAAAATGTAAATGCATAAGTTGCCAATAGTCAAATATTGAAGATTTAGAGTATGGTTAGTTTAACTTTTGAGAAAATGATTTTTAAAAAAAAAAATTTAGGGGAATTATTTTAAAAAAAATTATTTTTGGAAAAAAATATTTGTGTTTGATTTAAGTATTTTAAAAGTTAATTTAAGAGAAGTATTTTTATTTGGATAGAATAAAATAAAATTACTCTTAAAGATATAATTATCAAAAATGACATAATATAAAAATAACTTACTATATTTTGAGTGAAGGAGTAGTGGTGGTTGGGGAGGTGTAAATGGGAGTAGTTGAGTAATTTTGTTTTTTTATTCTCTTCCCTTATAATGAAAAACAAGCCTCTCATCACTTCCAATAAAATGCCTATTATCCACTGAAGGATGAGGTTTTAAAACAAAAAGTTATACCAAACGCAACAGGATATTGTATAAAAGCCTTTTACTACTAGTAGAAG
The DNA here is from genome assembly GCA_031439585.1 of Pterocarpus macrocarpus. NCBI lineage: Eukaryota > Viridiplantae > Streptophyta > Magnoliopsida > Fabales > Fabaceae > Pterocarpus > Pterocarpus macrocarpus. The sequence goes on from CM062519.1 coordinate 13,597,434, forward strand.
ACCTTCTATCACTACCTAATGTTATCCAAACAGGTACTTAGCTAGAGTTTCTCTCATGAGACCTGTTTTGTATTAAGGGCTCTAGCTCTTCCTCAACACCAATTAAAAAAACAAAAAAAAAAGGCTCCCACTTCCCAACTCCCTCCAAAAAAAGGCGATGAAGTATAACACTAATTAGAAGTTCCAATTTATAATGAAAAAGTCGAAGTTTATGATAGAAATGCTATAACAATGATATCTAAAGGTTACTATACTATAACATGATGAAAATGTTACGTTATTCCCATTTAACTTTGGGAGTAACTTAGTCCCTTTAAAACCATCTCAAAGCAATATTGCTAAATGGGTGTCATGTGATTTTTCTTTGCAATCTTCCTTCGGTCCTAATCCTCATTCCCTTCCCTCTTCTAGATTACCACAAGCCCTTCCTTTCCTTTTCTTCCTCCGCCACTTTGCCCACGTGTCGTCACTCTACTCCCTCACCTTCCGCCACCTCCAGCAGCAGCCGCCACCCTGGCGCAGAAGATTGGAAAATCGACGCACCGGCCAAGCGAGTCATCAAAGGTGAGGGTTTATGCTAACGTCAACGTTGCTTGCCCCAAGGAATACTGGGACTACGAGTCCTTCAACGTCCAATGGGGGGAAGCAAGATGATTATGAGGTGGTGAGGAAGGTGGAAAGAGGGAAATACAGTGAGGTAGAATCCTTTAAGGGGCCTCCCACATCTGCCAAGGAGCCTCCCAAACTAACACCGTCTTCTCTGTCGGCAACAACAACAACAGAAAGAAGAGAGGCACAAGGAAGAAGAGAGGGACAGAGAGTGAGACAGTGACAACAACAACAACAACAACAACAACAACAACAAAGTACAAGGGAATCATGATGAGGAAGTGGGGCAAGTGGGTCGCGGAGATTCGAGAGTCTAGCAAGCGTTCCAGGATTTGGCTTAGCTCTTACTCCACCCCCGTTGTCATCGCACGTGCCTACGACACTACCCTCTTCTAACTTCGTGGCCCTTCCATCCGCCTCAACTTCCCAAACCTCCTCGCCCAGAACCTCCTCTCGCTGCCGCTGTCATCGAAGACATGTCGCCGGCCTCCATCAGGAAGAAGGCTATCGAGGTCGGCACTAGAGTCGATGCTCTCTGGGCCACCGTCACACGACAAGCCCGGTGACAAACCTATATTGAACACAAAAACTCTGGAACAGGAAGGGGACAAACCTTTGTTTTGCAAATAAATAAAAAGAGCCACCTTTTTTGCAATTTCAAGTAGAGTTATTTTTAACTTTTATAAGTGGGACTAAGTTACTTCAAAATTTAGTTGGGAATAATGTAACATGAGCTTAACATGATTGATTCTTACCACACTTTTTTATCAAATTTTATTCTACTATATGCATTTTAATTTATGTTGTAACAAATATTTTTAACGTTATAATTATTATATATCAAAATATAACATTTTTTATTATAAGTTGTAATTTTAAAAAATGTTGTCTCATGCTACCTCTTTTGGAGGTAGTAACGGAATGTGCCCCAAAGTTTCATTTTAAAATTCAATGATATTTTAGCTTTTTATTTAAACATTTTGAAAAGGGACATACTATCGGAAGCTTCATAGCAAATGTGCTCGAGCATTTATACTTCGGATTTATTTATCTTTTCAAAAATTTAAATATTTATCACATGAAAAATTTAATTATTTAACTTTTATCATTTATGTTGTGATTTTATATGATTGGTTTTTCCTTCCGTGATTGACAGAAATTACCATTGAGTTAATAAAAATTAAAATTTAAACCCAACATTGTTGGTATTGTATTCGTACAAAAAACCTTTCTTTACTAAAAAGTATTAGTGTATTTTTAAATGAAGCAGTGCATTAGGATGGTGAGAACAATGAAACATAATCAAAGAATGTTCCGGGTCGTTTGGATAAATTTCACCAAAAAAATATTTTTTAAAATAATATTTTATAATTTATCAAAAAATAAAAATTATTTTATATTTAGATATAAAATTAATTTATGTTTAAATATAATATTAAAATATTTTCTTTTATTTTTAAATGTAACATCCCTTTTTAAGAAAATATTTTCTACAGATTAATTTGATTAATATATTTTATTTGAATATTTTAATTGATATTGTGATAACAATTTAGTTATCAAGTAATTAGATCATAAGCATTAACTTTTAATGTAAGACTATAAATTAGCGCTAACATCAAAATATATTATTAATGATAATAAATTTTATTCAGATAAATAGTTCTACTAACCTTCTAAAGTTTATATACATGTAATATAAAAGAAAAATGTGATAAATATACATATAATAATAAAAAGACAAGAAACGAGGAAAAGGAAGAATGAAACTGTACATGTTTTATAACATTAATCATATAATAATGATAATAAGAATGTAAAAATGTCTTACCGTGGTTGAATAGTCAAAAGAAACTAATAAATACTTTATCTAATTGGCTTGAAAATGAAGCCTAAAGGCCCGACGTAAAGTCATGGCAGTTCTAGAAAAAAAAAATTTAAAGCCATAAAATCATAAGAAAAGATGGTAGTAGTAGAAATTTTGCTACCTTCGATCAAATTTTTCCACATGAAGCACTTCAACTTGTGCCTATAAATAGACGTGCAGACACGATAAATTATTGGCATAAAAGAAAAGGAAGGAAGTAGATAGAATAGTTCTACCATATGTGTCGGTTGGCAACGGGAGAAAATAAAGAGAGAAGAAAGAGAAATAGATAATAGAGGAGTTAGAGATTAGCAAGAGTTTAATAGACACATAATTTTAAAGTAGATAATAAAATTATTTATAAAATAGAATTATGATTATATTTATTTATTATAAGATTATATTATTATTTATTATTATCTATTCTCATAATCTATTTTATGTTCTAAATTATTTTATTTATTAAACTTGATCCATATGATTTTTGTTGCAAATTATTTTATTTATCCTCCTAAATTATCTTATTTAATGTTCCTTATAATATTGTTTGTTATTTTTATAATCTATTTTATTGTTTCAAGTTATTTTATTATCCTTTTATATTAAAATCACTTATTATTATATATTATTGTAGTTTATTTATTGTTTCAAGCTATTTTAATTATTGTCCTTTTATATTAAAAGTCACTCAATATTAGTTCTATTTTAATTTATATCATTTATCATTTCTTTATATTTATGCTACCTATTAATTATTTCCAACTACTTTATTTCTTACTCCTTTACATTAAAATCACTCCTTTATTTAGTGTTAAAATTTATTTATTATCTCTTACTAAGTAAGTTATTTAACTATTCTTTTATTTCACAGTTGCTCATTATTATTATTATTATCGTTAAGATATTATTTATATAATGATATATTATTTGAGTTGTTACTTTTTACGGTAATTTTTTTTGGGGACCAATATTAAGAGCAAATTATTATATCTAACATTTAAAATGAGTAAAATTGATTTCTATGGACTTAAACTATTATTTATACCTTCGCTTGAAATTTTATACCTTAATTTTATAGACTATATGATGACTATTGACTTATGGATAATGCTATGACCCTTGCAAGGAGAAAACCTTTGCACTAAATGCGTTATGATGATAAGGGTAGACTAAGCACTATGATAAAAAAAAGTCTAAAAGAAATTAAATAAAATGATCTTATATAGAGTCCCTTTAGAAATTAACATTTAGATATGACAACTTTATATTTTGAAAAATTTTATTGAGATATTATGTTACTCAAGTTTATATCATTTTAGTCCTTGCGCACTTTGTTTATTTTACGTTTATGAATTAATTTATAACTTCTACACTTTATTCCATTTATTGCTTAATCATATGTTTTATTGTTTAATTTATTATGAGATCAATTTACTTATATTATTATTGTTTATTTTATGCTGCTTGAGTCTTTTATTTAAGTTATATTTATGACTTAAGTTTATGTATCTATATATTTTGTGAATTTATGCATTATGGCAAATAAGTATTTTGAAAGGAAGATATTTAATTAAGATTTGCTGCTAACCACCAAGAAGGTAGAGGAATAAGATGTAAAATCTTTTTATATTAATTGCCTTGGTTAGTGTGGCGTAAAAGTCTTGTTTTGTTGTTACGATGTCAAGAGTAACATTGGAGAATGGACATTCCCTAAAAGAAGGCTTTCAAATAAATGTGAGACAATCAGACAAAAGAAAGTGAAAATTAAATTAAAGAGATTATTTTCATATTAATGCTTTCTACTTTATGTATTGCGTAACATATATTTTTAAGCATTTATTGCCCATAATATTATGATCTTTTTATAAGTAATATGATGAGATTATAATACAGTAGCCATATGAATTTTTATGCTAAGATATGGTTGGAACTATCATAGTTCAACTACTTTAGAACTCTTTATTGTCTACTGAGAATTTCTAAATCTCACTTTATTTTTTGTGGTTTCAAATTAGTCAAAGAAAAAGGTGAACTCTTTCAACTGCTAGGAACATATGAATTTGTAATTAAATAAATTATAGTTTTATAATTTGGCTTAAACATGTTTAGCTTATAGCGATAGGACTTCACCCTTGCTCTTAAACTTTGTGCTATATCTATATATATTAATGTCCAATTTTGAACCTTCTGTATAAATTTATGCTATTAGCTTTATTATAAATGGGTGTTACATTAAACATCTTTTTTATATTGGAAAAAAATCCTTTTTCTATAAAATTAAAATTATATCTTCTCAAAAAAAATTATGCATTTTTTAGTGATTCTACTTTTACAAAAAATATTTATCCAAACATACTAAAAAACATAAAAGTTACCTTGTTATTAAAAAAATTTATCAAAATAATAGCACCTAAATAAGCACTATATATGAAACGTTTATCTTATTAAACGATATAATATATTACATCATTGAATATTAATGTGAAATTTTTAATTCTATAGTTCGTATTAATTAAATTCTTAATAAATATACATAAATAATTCATGGAAATAATATATCGTTATGAGATATTAACATAAATGCTTTTTATAATTACTCAAAGAATCTAAAAAAAGTATAAGCATTTAATACATTTAAGAATTACAAAAATAATTTAAACAATTTATTTCCTTTTATTTAACTAAGATGGTTAATAGATTGAATCGTTATGAGGATTTAACAATTTTAAATATTTTAAATATTATTTAATTTTGTAGTGTTAGATTATACTAACAAACTATGTTCCTTAAATTATTACTTAAGAATGATAAACTATAATTTTAATTATATGTTAAGGTTAATTATTTTATATAAAAAAATTGTTTATTTAGATTTCAGATAATAATGTTTTTTTTAAATACAAGTTTAAATATATATCATTATTGAAGTTTTTCAAATTGCTTGTAATAGATATTTCAAATGATATATTTCTATTTAATTGTTTCAGATTTTGAATGTTTAATATTAAAAGTGTAATTATTTTTTTATAATTTGAATTTTATTAATGAGTTTAATTGTTAAGTTGTGTGTTATTGCTATAATTCTAATACATATTAAAATTTAAAGAAATATGACATTAATAAATATATTATTCAATAGATATATTCCCGTGTATTTGAAAGCATAGTATACATTAAAATTAGATAAATAAGTTCAATGAGGTGGAAATAAATTTTATAATTTTATAAAATTTATCAACTTCACGTATTTTATAAGAAGTTTCAGTCAAATGGATAAAATTTAAAGTTTTTTAAAAATATTTAATACAATGAGCTTTTACGTATAAACCAAATGAATCTCACCCCAAAATAAGGTAATACGATTTACTTTTTTGTAATATTTAAACCCTTATTGTTATTTTCTTTAATGTATTGTCTTGGGGAGCAATTTTATTTTATATTTTTTTTCCTTTTAAAGCGGTGCATGAACTTAATTTAGGTTGAAAACAAAATCTGTGTGATTTTGTAAAGGATTAAATGTCATTTCATAATTTACAAATTTAGGCCTGTAATACTTGAGTAGGGAGCAAGTTTTTACCAAAAAGTCAATAATTCCTTCTGGTATGTTATTATTGAATTAATTATTTTTACATTTTAAGATATAAAGGATAGAACTCTATTATTTTTTAAATTGGTACTGAAGTTATAAATTTTCTCTCACTGCCAAAGTAATTAAAGCGTATAGTAAAAACAATGACGGTTATAAATTGCACAGCAAAATGAGCCTTTTTTGAAGATTTTTTTACATTTTTGCTTTTTCTTTTGGCAGAAGAAGAACAATAATTGACACCTACCACAAAGGCAATTTCATTAAGAGCACAATTGTTGAGCAAGCCAAGTTATCAAACCACCCTTCACTAGCACCCATTGACACGTTCATGAACCCACCGACTTATTATGAACTCCTTCCCTATATAAGAAGTTAGTGGACAATTCTACTATGCAAGTGTGAGCCCACTAACACCAAATACTAGTTGTTGTGTACTTAAAAAAAGTGCATTAGCAAGAAGAAAATCATGGCTGAAGCAAGCTCAACAGAGAGGCAAGCTTCACCACCATTGTCACCTCCTTCACCATCTCCGCCTACATTACCACCACCTCCAGTGTCACCACCTGTGAATCCAACCCCTAACTGTCATGTTGGCTACTTTGATAACCTTATCATCCAAAACAGCATCAATTTTGAACAAAGTGCGATGCCAACACGAATTTTGTTCTACCACAACCAGAACTGGACAGAGTTCCCAAACGAAGTTTTGGAGTCTATACGCTCTAGTTTTTTGGAGGGCAGCCCAATGATGCCTATTATAATCGAAGGTGCAAAGTATGCAATCGATTTCTTGCGCATGGTGCAGGTTGATGTAAGGCATGGGAATCAGAGGTCCATTGCTTGGATCGACGAGAAAGGTAAGCGCTTCTTTCCCAAGCAGTTTTTGGATGATGATTTACATGAGACTCCTCACAACGTGCAAATCACTGAGGAAGTTAAAGATGATGGGAAAACCGATAAGGGTAAGAGAAAGATGGAACATGGGGAGGATTTGGGTGCGGGAGCGGGAACAGGTGCAGGTGATGGTGGACCGGGCTCTAAACAGTTGAATTTGGATGTGAACATTGTTATTCCTAAACCCTCTGAATTTCCCAATGCAAAGTTGCTGAGTACGACTTGCAAAGCATACACGTACTTTAGCAATTTGTTTATATCCAGCATTGCCGAGTTTGATCCTGAAGCCACTGTTATGGGCATTCATGAATATCAAACGCTAGCGCCGCTCGTTATGGCTCGCTGGCAAGTTTTCCATAAGCAATTTGATATCACCGAAGCTGCCCGAGGTAAGGCCAATGTTGCTTATGCTTGGTATGCGACAACAAAAGAGGAAGTGACCTCTATTTTGTCCAATGGGTTTAGCTTGCCCACTGACACTTCAGGGTTGCCACCAACAATTAGAGCTGGTATATATTTGGCTAGCCTAGAGTCACCTAATTACAGGTAATTATATGATTAACCGTTTTGTTGTTTTTCAGTTTTTGTGGTTATCACAATCTAAACTTGATATCGTAAGTAAAATGATGGTTGTGTTGCAGTGCTATACAGTCCCAAGTGGAAAAAGATGGTGAAAAGTATATCATACTTTGTCGTGTAGTGCTGGGTAGGGTGGAAAAAGTGCATCTTGAACTTCCACAGACTTCTGCTTCTCGTGAGGAATTTGATACTGGCTCTGATAATCCCAATAACCCTAAGTGGTATGTGGTGTGGAACGCCGATGTGAATAAACGCATACTCCCTATGTGTGTTATTAGTTGCAAAACCACTGCTGTGGTGCCAGGTAAATGCGGCACTATTTTTTTTCCCTTTTAAAACTTTAAGGGATTGTTTGACAACTTAAATAACCAATTTTCCATATTACAAAATAAAACAAGTTACGAGTCTATATGCAAATGAACTAGTTTAAAATCATATAGTTAACTAATTTGAAAACTATTATTAATAGGTACGTTGTATGGTATAGTAGTCAAAATAAAAAATTGAAGTATGAGCTAAATTTGATAGGCCAAACTAAATAATTCAACAATAGGATGGCCAGGCCAATGAATTTGAAGTAAAAGATGATTTTTCACATGACCTGATTTGACTTGACATGAGCTCGCCTATAATGGGTTGGGCCAACCCACAGTTTAAAAATATCAAAATTAATTACCAAAATTATTATGTTAATCTTTTAAATGTTCATTCAAATATAATTTTAATACAAAATCCATTTAGCTTAAGTAAAAGTTAACTTTAAATATTTAAATATATTTTAATTTGTGCCTTTGATGTATAATTTAAATAAATAAAGTATTAAAACCAATATTTCTAGACTCTAATTATATTAATTAATAAAACTACTTGCTAACGAACTAGCCTAATTAACTTGCAAACCCATATAGGGCAGAGCTGGGCGAATAAATGGATAGCACTCACCCTACTTGACCAATAATGGGCTGGCTCGCATTCGGCCAGCTTGCAATGGGCCACCCGAAATAGGTCATGCACTCTTAAGAAGTAGCAGTGACTAACCAAAAAACAAAAAAAAGTAGTAGTGAAAATATATAGGCTTAAATATATTTTTAGTCTCTCTAAATATTTAATTTTTTAGATGTGATTCCTAAAAAATTTTACGCTTAATTTTGGTCCCTTATTTTTCAAATGTTACTAATATTAGTCCCTACTATCAACTGAGTGCTGTTAAGTATTGACGTGGCAACGTGAGATCTAATTAGCATTAACATATGTTAAAATCTCACGTTACCACGTCAGTATTTAACAGCACTTAGTTGATAGCAGGGATTAATATTGATAATATCTGAAAAATAAGGAAACAAAATCAAGTAAAAAATTTTTTAGAAATCAAATCCGAAAAATCAAATATTTAGAGGGACTAAAAGTATATTTAAGGTAAAAATATATGACATGGGACAATGAACAAATTAAATTAAATAATACCACCTTTAAACTAGTTATTTTTAGGTGATAAATTAGTTATTTTTGAAAAAAAAGCCGGTTTTAACTTAAAAATAATTTAGATAAATAACACTTTTAAAATACCTAAGTATAGTATTTATAAAAAATGTCTCTATCAATATATGGTCGGTTAGAGTAGTACATATTATTTCCTCTCAATCAATAATCTTAAATTCGAGTTTTGGATACGAAGTAATCAATATTAGAAGAACTATACCTTCTATAAGATCTCAAATGCTTGAACAAATCGTGAAAAACAAAAAAAAAAACAAAAAGCCCCCACTATAGTTAAATAATTAATTTTATAAAGATTTATAAAAAGTCTCTTATATACATATGAAACATTAAATCTTGTACTGTGTTTTTCAGTGCAACTGAAAGTAGCAGACCGTGTCGGTGCCTTTCTTCCAAGGTTGGTTTTACAGATGAAGAAACGTGTACCTTTTTCCAATGTCTATGCGATCGATATTATATTTGATGCTCTGAAGGTAAGTTGATTGTTGCTTTTGTTCTTTTTTTTTCCAATGTTCTCATATTGATTAGAATTACAATACTTGTTACTAATTGAAAGAAATAACGTGCTTCTTTGCAATTCTTTGTGGCATGATTTAGAATGGAAGGATGAGCAGGGCTGCTTTCATGAAACAAATGAGAGCAATTGCTGGTGATCACATGCTTTTGACCACAGCTAAGGAGGTCTTCCGTGAACGATGAGTTTCTTCTAAGATTTTATTTCATTTCGTTTGGAAGTTGTTTAAGCATGTTATTTATGCAGTACTTTATTCCCCCTTTTCCCCAGGAATAATGTTTCCTTTTATTTCATATCTAGCAACAATGTTGTAAGCTAATCCTTTGTTATTGCTTATTTAAATTTGATTAAGTCTTGCCTTCGACTATTTTTCTTATATATGCAATTCTTTTTCTCTGGGTACATCAAGGAATTTTTGCCATGATCGGACCTATTACCTTTCGGCCTAATCGCCACTCACTGAAAAACGACAAGAAACTTCACGCCCTTTATAAAAGCAGCTGCATACGATTACTTGAGTAACGACGCGAGTGGTAATCGTCTCGCACAAACAATTGCATGGAAGCTTAATACTCAGTCTAAAACAAGTGGGGATGATAGCTTAAAAGAAGAACATATAAAACTGTAAGAAAGGCATAATAGTATGCACCAAAAAACGTCTTTTCGTCGAACACATTTTTTTTTTTGTCAATATTAATCACATAAGCTTAACATCTACACCAACAAGTCGCCGGTGCAAAGAATTGAGATTTTTTCTGATATCTTTATATCCTTAGGTTCCGTTTGGATAATACTGCTTGTGATTTACTTTTAACTTTTTGAAAGTCAAAGTTTTATTTTTAATTTTCTATCTTATTTAATTACATAACTTATTACTTCTTAAAAAATTATTTTTAATATTTTTTAAAAAATTAAAATATCAAGATTTTCAAAAAATACTTTTTAAAATATTTAAAACAAAGATCTCTATTGTTATGTATTCAAATATAAAATAACTTATTTATAAGTTACATTTTAAAAAAAAATTTTCACATAAAAAATTAAATAAATTGTTTACTCAAACAAATGCTACGAATGTTTACCGTAGAATTTAGTTCAAGTTTGTACCCAAAAAAATTAAATAGATCAATTTCGATCGAGTCAATTTTGTTTGATTTTTCAATTCAACTTGATAAACACTCTTAGTCGATATTTCTTAATAATTAGTGCTTAATATTAAGTCATATCTATAATTTTTCAAAAATAAAATATATATAAGTTCATAATAATTAAATATTACTCGCCAAATATTAAAAGGTATGGCTGCCCTGGACCTGGTGCAGGAACCTCCTAAAGAATTATAAAAAGTGGGCCTTTAACCATTTCCTACTATTATCTTTTCGGGGCAAGGACTCTTTCGAGCCCAAACAGACAGAATCATGGTCCAAGTCCATTAGAACACTCAATGGTCCAAAATCCTATGTTGCCAAAACCGCATGTTTCTCTTCTTCGAAGACAACCTTTGGTGACAGCGATGCCGCTGCGTTCAACCCTAGCCACATTTTTCACGAGTTTGCTTTTACACGTAGTTCTGTAATTAAGTGCCGTCTTTTTAAGGTATGTTGTACGTAATCAGTGAATCGATGGTTCTCGGAGTCGTGAAATCTTTTAATGGGTACGTTCTACGTAGTACGTGGTGTTTCAAAGTATAATTGAAACGTTAATCATGTAACCTGAGAAATCATGTGTTAGCAGTTGAGAAGATTCGGCTTGATAGTGAGCTGTGATGAAATAGGTAGATGCATTTCATGGTCTACATTATTGCTTTGAATGAGTACAGAGCACTTTATAAAAGTTCTCTTGAAATTTACTATATAAGATGGAATTTGGTTGTATCTCAAGTTGTGCTGTTTTTTTCTGTATTGGCACCTTTTCATCTAAGAATATTGCTGGTTGCAGACCTTATTGTTATGTTTCTTTGTTGTAAGATTCCATTTAATGAGCTAATCAGATACTCTTAAGTGTAATTTTAATCATTGAGCATCCCTCCCTCTTTGATCCTAGCGCTGTCTGAATGTGTTGAAGTTAGGTACTAATGTTTATCAGAGGATGATGTCGATTGGTTATTTATTTGTCAAGCTGTCAAGCCTTTCAGAAAATTTTATTGGTTTCGTGATTATCTTATGATGATCTCTGACACTTTGTTTACCAAAAAGTGATCATTTAGTCTCTTCTGTCCCTGAAACACTTTAAGGTTTTACTGAACAAAATCTAGCCTGAGAGTTGGTTAATAATGGTTAAAGATCTGGAGGAATAACTTGTCATTGTAATTTATATTCACTTCTGTATTCTTCTTGTCTAATTTTGGCGCTCTTTTCATTTTCCTTGTACTTCTACTTTTCCTTTCCTTCTTTTCTTTATGAATTGAGAGCGGAGCAACATAAGCTAGTTACTTTCCATGTTGTGAGAAGTTTTATAGACATAGAGAATATGTAAGAGGGTTTTGATTATACTTTCTCATGTCTATAAAACTGCCGTCGTCCTTTTCTTCCTCCTTTTCTATACGAATTCAGAGGGGAGCAACGTAAGCTAGATACTTTTCCATGTTTTGAGAAGTTTTGTAGACATAAAGAATCTGTAGGCGGGTTTTGATTATACTTTCTTGTGTCTAATTCAACGACAACAGTGACAATAACCAAGCTTTTTCTCACTAGGTGAGGCTGGCTACATGGATCAAATGTAGCCATTGTGTCCAATAATAAACTATGTCTATAGCCAAGCCATTTAAAACTAAGTTTCTCTTAATGACTTTGTTTGTAGTTATTCTTGCTCTCTCTCTATCTCTAGCGATTGGGTTATTCTCCATTTGATCTGATCTTCTTACTCAAATTTCTACAAGTCTTCTTCTCAAATGACCAAACCACTTAAGGTAAGATTCTTGTGCCTAATATTTGAATAATGGTTTGCTAATTACAACTTGTCATGTGACAGTATTAGTTAAAGATCTCGAGAGTCTCGCTAATTCTTGCAATCACTTGTGCATTCTTTAGTGATGTTAATTTCAATGCTTTTTTCTTTTCTGAGGTGTGAGGGGGCTACTATAAGCTTAATGTTAGTTATTGATTGGATTTCCTCCTTCTGAGTTGTTTCATTGATATAAATGTGTAAAGCATTTTGATTAAATTTCCATTAGAACATAGATAATTTCCATTTGTGGTGATCTGGTGACTAAGATAATTCATGTCATTTTTGTCCACATTGAATGCTAAAAGATAGCTGAAATTATCTTTATGGAACAAATAGGACATGGAAAACCCTAAACTATCATCAGAGACCGAAAGAGAATCCTCAGCCAGAGGGAGCTCAAAACTTTATAGTCTAACCCTGATACACTACACCTATGCATGTGAGTAGCAACAACGGGGACATCTAGATGTTTGTTGACTGTATCAGCCAGACTATAGAATCACTCTCTGTTAGAATTCTTTGGAAGCTAAGACCCCAATCAGATTCCAGTCCTTTAAGAAAGTCTGATAGGTCTGCCTCAGAAGTACAACAGAAACCAATGCTATCAGCACAGCTATATACCCTGTGACTTGAATAATTTCTGAGCAGTCCAACTCAACTAGTAATTTATGGGTTCCCTCTGGTAGCACCATCAGTGTTCAAATTAATGAATAACTGTATGTGTCAGTGTGTGTATGTGCACTTTTGTTGAGCTACACTTTCTTCATGTAATTTCTTAATTGGTGGCTACCAGAGTATATTTTGTCATGTTCTTGCATTTTATACAGTGTATACTTGGGACGAAGCCACCTTCTAACATAATGAACAGCTCCTAGATGATGAATGTCTGTATTGGGTGTTTGCAAGGCCAAAATCGCATTTGAAAACATGTATGCTGCAGGAGAAACTCCTGAGCTACTTCTACCCAACATGATTCAAGGCGTGGAATCACTTTTATAAATTCATGGAGTTAATTTCTTCTTCATTTTAATGATTAAAGTGGGTGTTGTGCACCAGAAGAATGATGAAAGATTCATTCATGCCATTGCCAGGTTCTTTCTTTCAGGGAAGCTTTGAGCACTTTCTTCAAGAACATGTGAATTTACGGCACTAATGCTTGTGGTTGTCTGTAGTGTTCTCTGGTCTCTCATGGTTTGAGTCCAAGAATGTATATATAACTTTTGAGATGGCAGGCAAGTGAAATTTAGTTGGTGCATGTAACTAAATATGGGATAGGATCAGTATGTCGCCAATGGATCCATGATTCATTTTTGTTGTGTTGAAATCTCACTCTCAATTGAGCTTTCATTTTTTCCCATCATGCCAATTGTTGTTTAAGATTTGAGTGTGGAATTAGTAATATGCCTTATGCTCAGTGCTTATATTTTCACTTTCATGCCCTGTTAAATTAATGTTTTTCTTTGGTTGTCTCATGTTCTACTCATTCCACTTAATTGGAAACACCATCAATATGGCAATCTCTAGCGTGATTATGATGAAATTCAGACATTTCTCCCAGCATGTGCATTTCAGGATAAGTGCATATGATGTAATGTTGTTGCTGCAATTATTTTTTCTTTGCAAGTTCTGTGGAATGTATTATATTGTTTATGGGGTATAAATGTAATAATTGGCCTTCTCTTTCGAAAGTCTTGCTAGGGACTGCCCCAAAGGTATTGAGAAATTGACGTTGAAAATTATGATTCACTTTACAAGAGCAAATCCATAAATTCTCAGCTGGTGAAGGAAACAGCTACCTACTCTTGACTGATGGCTGGTAAACATAAGATGTGCGTGGGAACCTGCAATATTAACAAATATAGTCTTTAGCATGATTTCATTGGGGCTTCCTCTTTAAACTCACCCAAAGAGTCGGAACTATAGTTCCCAATTGGTTAACAAAAAATATATTAGTCTGTGTTTTATTTTCGTTCGGTCGAGGATTAGTCTCTTGAGGTCTATTTTGCAATTTAGACTGTAGATGCTAGATACTAATTGAGTGGAATGATAAAAGTGATTTACTAATTGAGAGATTTATTATTAATGGAGAACGATGGCTTTGGAGAACTCAAATCACTCCATATCTGTCAAACCCTCTTCATAAATTCATAATTTATTAATGGCAATGATTAAAGGATGAATAATTTAGTTTCTCATTTTAATTTTTAAATATTATGAGTTTAATTTATATATACTGATAGTATAAAATAATTTTATACTGTTGATTAAAAAAAATGCAATGAAGTGTTAGATTATATTAAGTAACTATTTATTATGATAAGAGATTTATCATATTTTGGTATTTTTATTGATTGATAGTATAAAATTATTTTATATTAATGGTATATACAAATTAAATTCAAATATTATTTTATAAGAGCTCCTTTTACGTCTGTCCAAACACAAAGTAATGCTGTAACCAAAAAAAAACACACACACACACACACACACACACAAAGTAATGTAGTCCTTAAAGATTATTCTCGCCATATAAATTATTCAAATACCTAGAATGATATCATATTCATCGTTTGAAAGACTAGAGTGGTGGTTATTTAATTATCTTGAATCTCCAAAGGATATATATATATATTGCTAAGATATTAATATAAATGCTTTTTATAAGGTTTAATTGATTTATAGATCCCTATAATTTGACCTACTTTTTAATTAGATTTTTATAGTTTAGGAGATTTTAATCAAGGAATCCTTAGATTGAATAAAATTTTGTAATCAAATTCTTGAAGTAACCTTCCATTACAAAAGCTTTTACGCTACCCAAATTTGTTTGCTCAAATGCAAAAAATCATTCAATTTTATCGAAAATTTTATTCGTTCTAAAGGTTTGATTATAAAAATTTGTTTAATATAAGGACCTAATTAAAAGCTTTTATACTATATGAATTTAATTGAAAATTGGATCAAATAATAGGAATATGCAAATTAATTAAACATTTTTATAATTACTCAAAGAATCTAAAAAATAAATAAATATTTAATATATTTATATTTGGTTGGTTTAAGTGATTCGAATATTTTTTTCCTTAAGCAAGGCTTCATATTTGAATCTTGTGGATGGAAAAAAAAAATTAATGTTGAAAAAACTTTACCTCTATAATAGATCGACCAGGCTTGAGCCATATTAGTTGGATTTTAGGGGTTTCAAATACTAGCGGTTTAAACCCAAAAAATACTTTAAAGATTTTATTTCTTTTTATTTAATTATGATGGTTAACAGATTGAATTGTTACGAGGGTTTATCAATTTTAAATATTTTTAATATTATTTAATTTGTAGTGTTAGATTATACTTACAAACTATGTATCTTAACTTATTACTTAAAAATGAAAAATATAGCTTTATATATTTTGATTAATTATTTTATATTAAAAATAAATTTGTTTATGTAAATTTCGGACAATTAATTTGTAAATAAATTTGTTTATATAGTTTAAATATATAAATAGTGAATCTTTTTAGATTACTTTTATTAAATATTTTAAATAATATATTTCTATTTAGTTGTTTCATATTTTAAATATTAATATCAAAAGTGTAATTATTTTTCTGTAATATGAATTTCATTAATCGGCTTAATTGTTAAATTATGTGTTATTACTATAATTCTGATGCACATTAAATTTTAAATTAAATATAAAATTAATAAATATATTATTCAATAAATATATTGCAGTGTATTTGAAAGCATAGAATACATTAAAATTAGATAAATCAGTTCAATGAAGCGGTAATAAATTTTTTAATTTTAATAAAATTAATCAACTTCACGTATTTTATAAGAAGTTTCAGCCGACTGGATAAAATTTCAAGTTTCTAAAAAATATTTAATATAATGTGCTTGCACATATAAAGCAGATGAATCTCACCCTAAAATAAGTTAATACAATTTAGTTTTTTTAATATAATATTTATACCCTTATTATTATCTTCTTTAATGTATTGTCTTGGGAAGCAAGTTTGTTTTATTTTTTCCCTTTTAAGGCGGTGCATGCACTTAATTTTTGGTAGAAAAGAAATATGTGATCTTGTAAATGATTAAAACCTGCATTTCATAATTTGCAAATTTAGCCTTGTATTTACCAAATAATTAATAATTCTTTCTGTCATATTATTATTGAGTTAATTATTTTTACATTTTAAGATGTAAAGTATAGAAACTATTATTTTTTAATATGGTACTGAAGTTATAAATATTCTCTTACTACCAAAGTAATTAAAGCGCATAGTAAAGAACAAACGACAGTTATAAATTGCATAACAAAATGAGTCATTTGTAAGATTTTTTTTTTCCTTTTTTCCTTTTTCATTTGGCCAAAGAAGAACAATAATTGACACCTACGACAAAGGCAATTTCATCGAGAGCACAATTTTGAGCAAGCCAAGCTACCAAACCATCCTTCACTAGCATCCACAGACATGTTCATCAACCCACCGACTTAATATGAACTGCTCCCCTATATAAGAAGTTAGTTGACAATTCTACTATATGCAAGCGTGAGCCCACTAAAACTAAATACTAGTTGTTTTGTACTTAAGGTGCATTAGCAGGAAGAAAATCATGGTTGAAGAAAGTTCAACAGAGAGGCAAGCTTCACCACCCTCGCCACCTCCTTCACTATCTCCACCTGCTTCACCACCACCTCTAGTGTCACCACCTATGAACCCAACCCTTAATTCTCATGATGGCTACTTTGATCACTTGATTATCCAAAACGGCCTCAATTTCGAACGAAGTGCTATGCCAACACGAATTTTGTTCTACCACAACCAGAACTGGGAAGAGTTCACAAATGAAGTTCTGGAGCCTTTACGCTCTAGTTTTTCCAAGGGTAAGCCAATGATGCTTATTATGATTGAAGGGGCAAAGTATGCAATCGATTTCTTGCACATGGTGCAAATCGACTTAAGGCATGGCAATCAGAGGTCCATTGCTTGGATTGACGAGAAAGGTAGGCCTTTCTTTCCCCAGCAATTTCTTGATGATGATTTACATGAGAATCCTCACAATGTGCTAATCGTTGAGGACATTGAAGATGATGATGGGAAACCCGACAAGGGTAAGAGAAAGATGGAACATGGGGAGGATTTGGGTGCAGGTAATGATGGTTCAGGTTCTAAACGATTGAATTTGGATCGGAACATTATTATCCCTGATCCCTCTGGATTTCCCAATACTAGGTTGTTGAGTAAGACTTGTGAGGCATATACATACTTTAGCGATTTGTTTATATCCACCATCACCAAGTTTGATCCTGAAGCCATTGTTACGAGCATTCATGAATATCAGACGCTAGCGCCACTCGTTATAGCTCGCTGGCAAGATTTCAAGAAGCAAATTGAAATCGCTGAAGCTACTCGAGGTAAGGCCAATGTTGCTTATGCTTGGTACACAGCAACAAAAGAGGAAGTGGCATCTATTTCGTCCCATGGATTTAGTTTGCCCGCTGACACTTCTGGGTTGCCACCAATAATGAGAGCTGGCATATATTTGGCTGACCTAGAGTCACCAAATTACAGGTAATTCTGTGATTAACCTTTTTTGTCGTTTTTTAGTTTATGTGATTGAGACAATGCAATTTGATGTCGTAAGCAAAATGATGGTCGTGTTGCAGTGCTCTACAGTCCCAAGTAGAAAAAGATGGTGAAAAGTATGTTATACTTTGTCGCGTAGTGCTAGGCAGTGTGGAAAAGGTGCATCTTGAGTTTCCACAGACTTCTGCTTCGCGCGAGGAATTTGATACTGGCTGTGATAATCCGAATAATCCTAAGTGGTATGTGGTGTGGAACACTGATATGAATAAACGCATACTCCCTGTGTGTATTGTTGGTTGCAAAACCACTGCTGTTGTGCCAGGTAAATGTGACAATATTCTTTTCCCTTTTAAAACTTTTAGGGATTGCTTGACAACTTCAATAACCAATTTATCATATTGCAAAATAAAAAAAGTTAAATGAGTCCATATACAAATGAATTAGTTTAAAATTAAATAGTATTTCGTTTGAAACTAATTTAAAAACTATTCTCAATATGTATGTTGTATGACATAAAAGTTAAAATAAAAAAGTGAACCACGGGCTAAGTCCAATAGGCAGTCTCTGTAACCTGACAAAATGGGTGGGTCGTGCCAATGAAATTGAAGTGCAAAAATGATTTAAGCAAGACCTGATTTAGTTTGACCTAACATGGGCTAGCCTGTAGTGGGATGGGCCAACCCACATGCCTAAAAAATACCAAAATTATATGTTAATCTTTTCAATGTTCATTCAAAAATATATTTACCCAAAGTAATAATTAACTTTAAATAATTAAATATGCAGTAATTTGTGTCTTGTGATATAATTTAATTAAATAAAGTATTAAAATCAATATTTTTAGACTCTAATTATATTAATTAATAAAAACTATGGGCTAACACAATAATCTAAAGAAATTAAAACCCGTGTAGGGCTGAGCTGTGCTAACAAAATGCTGGCCAAATATATATGATGTGGGTGCATGAAAAAATAAAAAAAATATTAAATTAAAAAATACCAACTGTAAATTAGTTATTTTTAACAAATCAGTTTTAACTTTAAAATAAATTAGATAAATATCAATTTTGAAATGCCTAGGTATAATATTTATCAAAAATGAATCTACTACGCTTAAATAATTAATTTTTAAAGATTTATAAAAAGACTCTTATATACATATGAAATATAAAGTCTTGTACTGTGCTTTTCAGAGCAATTGAAAATAGTAGATTCTGGCGGTTCCTATCTTCCAAACTTGATTTTAGAGATGAAGAAATGCATACCTTTTTCCAATGTCTATGCGCTCGATATTATATTTGATGCTTTGAAGGTAAGTTGATTGTTGCTTTTATTCTCTCTCTCTCTCTCTCTCTCTCTCTCTCTCTCTCTTTAATGTTTTTATATTGATCAGAATGACAATACTTGTCACTAACCGAAAGAAATGACGTGCTTCTATTGCAACTTTTTGGCATGATTTAGAATGGAAGGATGAGCAGGGCTGGTTTCATGAAACGATTGAGGTTAATTGCTAGTGATCACATGATTTTGACCATGGCTAAGGAGGTCTTCGGTGAACAATGAGTTTCTTCTAAGATTTTATTTCATTTGGAAGTTGTTTAAGTATGCTATTTATGCAGTACTTTATTCCCCCTTTTCCCCAAGAATAATGTTTCCCTTTATTTCATATCTAGCAACAATGTTGTAAGATCGGGAAGTGCTGATCCTTTATTCTTGCTTATTTAATTTGATTAAGTCTTGCCTAGTTGCCTTCGACCATTTTTTTTCTTGTATATGCATTTCTTTTTTCTTTCGGAGTAGATCAAGGAGATTGTTCCATGACTAGGGATGATAATGAGGTGAGGCGAGAGGGAAGAGTAGTCCCCCACTTCTTATTTCACACTTTCAGAGTTTCTCTTTATCTTCATCCCCAATCTCTATCGCAAGGGAAATTTCTCTTTATCCCAATTCCTCATAGATTTCCACCCCCATGGGAATCCACGGATATTCCAAAAAATATTTAAGAAATAAAGAAAATATGTTTAAGTAATTTAATTAGTCTGAAAATTTTGGAAAAGAAAAAAGAAAATTTAAAAATAATAATACAAAGTTGAATCAAGTCTTAGACTTCTAGTCTTACATCATTATCTTAGACTTCTAGTCTTACATCATTATTATCAAATTTTTAAATTTTAAATCAAGTCACAACTATAAGTTTATTGTAAGAATTTCATAATAAATAATAATGAATGTGTGAAATTGTAAAAGAGTAAGTAAGTTAATATTGTATTTTTACATTAAAGATTAAAAATATAATAAATATCAATTTCATATGTGAAATTTTTAATATACCATCGAGATAGATATCCCCATAGGAAGGGGAGTATAATTCCCATCTCCACTTGCAAAGTCACTATAGGAAGATTTTGCCCTCCCTCTCCATCGCAATAGAAAAAAAAATCCCTACATTCGAATTTCAATTTGTGGATATCTTTGCAAATATCTTCATCTTCGGATCCCCATTGCCATTCGTAGCCATGACTGGACATATTACCTATCACCCAAATCGCCACCCACTGAAAAATCAATAAGAAACTTAATACCTTTTATAATGCAGTTGGGATACGATTACTTGGGTAATGTCGTCTCCCACAAATAGTTGCATGGAAGCTTAATACTCGTTGTAAAACAAGTGGTGATGATAGCCTAAAAGTGGAAAGAATTGAGAGTTTTCTGATATATTTATATTTTTATGAGGTTACCAATACTGAGAATGTTCACGGGCAAATTGAATTCGAGTTTGAAGAAAAAAAATTGAATAAATCTATTTTAATTGAGTTTGTTTAATTGGATTTTTAAATTCGATCTGATAAATACTCTTAATCAATTTTTTTAATAATTAGTGGTTCATATTAAATTATATCTCTAATTTTTTTAAAAGAAAATATTTAAGTTCAAAATAATTAAATATTAATCTCCAAACAGGTATTGCTACCTTGGACCCTGGTCCAGGTACCTGGTAAGGAATTATAGAAAGTGGGCCTTTAACCAAATTGATGGGAGAAATAATTTTGCTCTATTATTACCTTTATGGGTAGAGAATTTTTCTAGCCCAAAAATAGAGCCCAAACAGAAAGAATCATGGTCCAACAAAGCATACAGTACAACCAAGAAAAAAAAAATCAACCCAAGATGGCCAAAATCCTAAGATTTGTGTGGTTTTTGTTTCATAGCAAATGCTACTTGCAAGGGCACCATTAGAGACAGAAATAGGCCAGATAAGGCCTCTATAATAATAAAATGGCTTGAGTCTAGCCTGTGGCCTATTATAGGCTTTTTTCTTAGCTTAAGTCTGGCCTGTTCATCAGCTTGACCTGGCCTGCAGTTTGTTTATAAAGCCTATAATTTAGAATACTTTATACAGACCAAAACATTAAACAGGCTGAAAACCAAGCCTTTGTCCATAATCAACGCACATTTAGTACAAATTTCAATTGCATTTAAACAAGTAATATATACCTAGGTGGCCACTACATAAGAATACAAATTAATATATAGAAATCACTTAATTGGTTTAGCAAGTAGAATTTTACAAAACCAAGAATTACATGATGTAATCTTCTCCATATATCAGCATCAATGCCTACACAAACACATCTGTAGTTTGGAAGAACAGAAGGAAACACAATCAAATCTTTTGCATATCATTAGTAAATGTAGACATTCAATACATCCAAATTCACCTATCAACATGAATTAAAATCCCCAAGCTCGACCTAAAAAAAAAAAAACAAAGAAAGAAACACAAACTTAATCAAAATACAAAAATCAAAAAAGAAAGAACTACAAAAACCAATAACTATTTGGGCTTTAGCCAAAAAAAAAAATACAAAAATAGAATAGCAATCAGAATGTTACCATTGATGGATATTTCCATAAAACACAAACTTAATCATAATAGCAATCTATAATATGAGTGAGAGTTGAGACATATCTTAAGATAAATCCAAAATCGGAGACGACGACTAGGCTTTTGGCTCTATTGCGAGTGCAGCAGCAAGATGACGTGGAAGCGCAACAGTAGAATGTAGCAACTCCGGCGGGTGCAGCAACAGGGGGTGGAAGCTCCGGTGAGTGCAGCAGGATGTGGAAGGTTGGAAGCTTGAAATGGGGCTTGAGAATGGGAAGAAAAGAATGAGCGGCGGAGTGAAGAGAGGGGCAACGGAGAGTGAGTCTGAAGAGTGAAGAGAATAGATAAGTTAGGATTTGTTTTGTTTAATTGTTTTGATTGAAATAATATGAAACATAAAGTAATAAAATATGTACACTATTACTAAAAGAAGGTAGTGGAGTAGTGGCAAGTAAGGTGGCTAATAGTCTCTTGATGTGCATGTTTCCGGGTTTGAATCACATAATTAATGTTAAAATAGGCTTTGAAATAGGCTTGAGTCTGATCCTATTTTTAAATATGCCAGGCCATAGGCCTTTGACAGGCCGCCTAACCTATTTCCACCCCTAGTCACCATGCACCTTGTCAAGATACAACATGACATATGAATATAATTTAAAGGTATATTCATACAACAATAATTTATAATGTATTGTAGTAATTTTTTAATTTTAGTCGGATATTTTAAAAATGATCAAAATTCATTTGTATGATTCTAAAATATCCTTAAAAATATTTGTTTAATTTTAAGATTATGCAAGTAAATTTTAATTTTATTTCAAGATCACGTAGATAAAATTAAGAATTATTAAAATGTATCACAGATATTTTAAAAGTAATTAAAATTTATTTGCGTGATCCTAAAATATTATTCAAAAATTCTGTTTAATTTCAAAATTATACAAATAAATTTTTATTTAATTTCATATTATATAGATAAATTTTAGAAATTACTATAATATACTACAAATAATTGATATACCAATATACCATCAAATCTTATCCATTAAATTGACAAGACGCCTTGTATAACTTACAATTATGTTGCACCAAAGACACCCCCTTGTTTCATTTCATATAATTTTATGAAGAAGATAGTAAAAGTAGAAAATGAATATAAAAAGACAAAGATTTTTTTAATATTTTCTCTACAAAATTCTAAAAACTATAAAATAGAAAAAGAAACTGCCTCTATGTTTTGAAACCCTATGTTTCTCTTCTTCGAGGACGGCTTTGCCACCAGTGCACATAATAAGATCAAAGATGGGTTACCGCTGACAACGATGCCCTAAACACATTTTCACGAGTTTTTTTTTTTAAACAAAAGCAACTGAAGACTAAAAGAGGTGCTTCTTTTTTTATTTTTTTTCCCCCTCATCCCCCTTTCATATGAACACGTAATTCTGTAATTAAGTGCCATCTTGTAAGGTATGTAATTAGTGAATTGATGGTTCTTGGAGTCATGGATCAATCGGTACGTAGTATACGAAGTGTTCCGACTATAATTAAAAACATTCATCATGCAAACTGAGAAATCTTGTGTTAGAAGTTGAGTAGATTTGGCTTTGATAGTGAGCTGTAATGAAATAGGTAGATGCATTTGATATTCAACCTTTGCCATGATATATATGATAATTATGGCTTTGCATGAGTACTTTATGAAAGTCCTCTTGAATTTCGAATGGATTGAAGTGGATTTGGCAACTCTCAAGTGGCCTCTTGATAGCCAATTCTAACTTGTCATGTGACAGTATCAGTTAAAGATCTTGAGAGTCTCACCAATACTTGTATTCACTTGTGCATTCTATAGTACTGTTATAGGTATAATTTAATGCTTTTTCCTTTGTTGAGGTGAGTATAAGCTTAATGCTAGTTATTGAGTGGATTTCCTTCTTCTGAGTTGCTTCATTGATATAAAGGTGTAAAGCATTTTGATTAAATCTCTATTGGAAGATAGATAATTTCCATTTGTGGTGAATAAAATGATTCATGGCATTTTTGTCAACATTGAATGCTAAAAGATATAGCTGAAGCTATCTTGATGAAACAAATAGGGCATGGAAGACCTAAACTATCATCAGAGAGCAAAAGAGAATCCTCATCAGAGATCTCATGCACTACACCTGTGCATGTGAGTAGCACCGACAGAAATGTCTAGATGTTTGTTGAGTGTGTCAACTAGACTTTAGAATCACACTCTGTTTGAATTCTTTGGAAGCCAAGACCGCAATCAAATTCCAATTCTTTAAGAAAATCTTGTAGTTCTGCCTAGAAGAACAACAGAAATCAATGTTAATAGCACAGCTATATAGCCCTTGACCTGAATCATTTCTGAGCAAACCAACACAAGTAGTAATTTATGGTTTCCCTTTGGCGGCACCATATATGTTTAACTTAATGAACAACTATGTGTCAGTGTGCGTGCGTGCACTTGGGTTGTGCTGAATTTTCTTCATGTAATTTCTTTAATTGGTGGCAACCAGAATATATTTTGTTGAGTTTTTGCATTTTTGTGCTGTGCATACTTGGGACAAAGCCATCTTTTTCAAGGAAGCTTTGAGCAATTTCTTCAAGAACATGTGGATTTACAGTACTAATGCCTGTAGTTCTTTGTAGGGTTCTATGGTCTCATATTTTGACTTTGAGTTCAATGTATACAACTTTGGAGGTGGCAGGCAAGTGAAATTTGGTTGTGTCTATAACTAAATATGGGATAGGATCAGGATGTCACCAATGGATCCATAAGTCATTTTTGTTGTGTTGAAATCTCACTCTCCATTTTGATTCAATTTTTCCCATCATGCAAATTGTTGTTTGAGGTTTGAGTGTGGAAACTGGAATCAGTGATATGCCTTACGCTCAATGCTTAAGTATCTTCAATTTCATGCCCTGGTAAATTAATATTTTTCTTTGGTTGCCTCATGTTCTACTCATTCTACTTAATTGGAAACACCATCAATATATGACAATCTTTAGCATGATTATGCTGAAATTCAGGCTTTTCTCCCAGCATGTGCATTTGAGGATAAGTACATGTGATGTAATTTTGTTGCTGCAATTATTTTTTTTACAAGTTCTGTGAAATTTATATATGGTTATGAGGTATAAGATTGGTCTTGTCTTTCGTAAGTTTTGCAAATGGACTGCTCCAAAGATATTAATTTGACATTGAAAGTTATGAGGAGGAGATCTACAGGTGATTTAATTTCAAGAAAACGATTTGAGGATGAATAATTTAATTTCTCATTTTAAATACAAGTTTATTTTAGAAGAGCTTCTTTAATGTCTTTTCAAACATAAACAAATGCAGTCTTTGAAAGATATAGTTATCAATACATTAATCCTTTAAAGATAATTGTTGCTATCCTTCAAAGGTCTGAAATGATATCATATTGATCTTTATGAAAGACTAACTGATGACACAAAAAGACAAGTAGTTGTTTAATTGTTTTAAATCTTTAAGGATCTGATACAATGACAACTATGTTTGAAGTACAAAATGTGATAACACTTATATTTTTTTTAAGAATAAAATAGATAAACTCTTTATATTTGTAATCTACCCCCATTTTATTATTTACTTTCTGTTTTTGGTGCAATATTATTTACTTTCTTGACTTTCAAATAATAGGTAGAAACTTATGTTGTTAACTCATTTAAATTTCCAAACAACGAAATAGTATTTGGCTACGTTTCCATTCTATTTGATTAATTTTAAACCTCCTTATAATTAACGACCCCACCCCATCCTCCTAAAAGTTTCAAAAGATAGCTTAATTGAGACTTCTCAAATACAAGGGCCACCCTCTGTCTTTACTTTGAAATAGATGTGATAGTGATATTTCGTGGTGACAGGTTGAGTACGGGGGAAAATTACAAATTACGTGAGTTTTATAGTTCTTAAATGGCGATAAATGTCTTTGTTTCCTATGCATAGGATTCGGATGACAGAAAGACACGACTTGATGTCCAACCAAAGGGGACGTAGTTAAAGGGGACATGCGAAATGCATACCCAAAAGTTTCTGCCTTACAGTTGGATTTGTCGAGGCTGAATTCACCCAAAATTGTTTTTATTTTTTGTTGGATCATTTTTTTAACTCAAACCTGACTATTCTGGCAGCACCTAAAAGTATGTTTGTGAGTAGAGATTTTGAAGAAGAAGGAATGGAATAGAAATATTTGAAAAATAAAATAGATTTATAATTACTCTTTAAACTCTTTCTTTCCTTCTCTTTCCCTCCAAAATTATAACTCACAAACATATCTTAAGGTGTAGCTCAAATGGCTCATGTTTCTGCCTCCTTAGAAGAGTGCATCCGAGGGGCGCGAGTTCGATTCACAAGGGACAGAGCCCGGCAGCCCCAACAATTCCCCCCTCCCTTAACCAAAAAAAACAATCTGACTATTCTGATCACAAAAACAAAATTCAAACCCTAACCCAATATTTGATCTAATTAACAATTTAGTTAGGTCAAGTCAATCAATATTTAGATAATATATATAGATTTGGACATTATATATAGTAAAGACATGAGTTTTAAAAGTAAGAAACAAAATTTAAGAGCCAATAAAAGTTGGCATAATTGATAAAGAATAGATTCACATCTTGCAAGAATGATCGCGTAAGTTCCTTATAAGTATCCTCTAAACTCAGAAATTATATCTTGGCCTTGATAGAATGAATGGTGCTAAATACATCTAAACTTTTGTATATAGTAAAAAAAAAAAAACTAAATTCAATAAATATTTTATTATAGATATTTCAAAAACAAATTATGTCATACAAAATTATATCATATTATATGAAATATATTAATTGAAATATATAAATTTTATAATTTATCATTCATTCTTTTTAGAAATATAACTTTTAAATAATAGTGTGATTTTGGGTTGGGTTGAGGGCAAACTAAATTATGATTATATATCGAGTCAAAAATTTTATAATCTAAACCAAGCCCCAATAAACTCTGGGACTAGACAGATAATTGAGCTGGGCCAAGTTGTAAACGCCCACTATGGAAACAATGAATTCCGATAAAACACACACACCACACACACAACAATGAAATTCTGATTCTATCGATGTTGCTATTTGGAGCACCAGCACGAGTGGGAATATTGTTATAATTTCGCAAGTGATTTACATCCCAATTTCATGTCTCTTATCTCTTGCCTCTTTTCATATCCCAGTGGAGAATCACCTAAGAATCTCACGACCCCACATCAAACTGACAGAATTGGGTTGTAAAAATACCAAGAATTTGTTACTTTGTTGTTTCTACTATAAATATATTTTACAACCTCTCGAGTTAGGAAATACTCTAATAAATAATAATGATAATCCTTCGCTTCTATTTTTCAAGATGATACAACTTAATATAGCACAGCTTTTAAATTTCGTTTAAAAGTTTTATAGAGGATAGAAGGGAATAATTCATAATAGATGAAATAGAAATATAAGAAGTTAGATGAAATATAGTATGTTATATTGTTCAAAAAGTTCAATGAAGCAGAAATAAGTGTCATTTCTTTCTTAACCCTCAGTTTAGAGAAACAAAAAATGGAAATTTGAGTGATAAGAAAGGGCTATCTGTACTGTCCTTTGCTTTCCTTTCCCTCAGTTTCAGTTACTCTCAAACACAATTTACTTAAGTTTGATCATTCCTTTCTATATCCGTCATTCCTGGTCATCCTTCCATACCCCACAGCTCAATAGCTCATTAGTAAACATTTTACCTTAGTCATCAGCTCCAAAATGTAGACTAATATATAATTGCTAAACTATTCTGAAAACTTCTGTAATAAAAACATAATACTGGAAATAGATCTAGAATTATATATTATGCAGTCATACATACAACTAAATAAAATAAATAGTACATAGCTTTTCTTGCCATAATGGCAGAGAACGCATCAGTTATGGAAGTTATTTTTAAAGGTCCGACAGGGAACATCATTCATTTAAACCCAGAGATTATTATGATGGAGTCTTTTGTTTCTTGCTTCTTTTGTTTTATTTCATTCAGTGCTCTTATTGGTACAATAGTTCTTTTCAACATTATTGGAACACTTGAGCATTATATATAATTAATTAAGAAATTTAATTGTATTACTAGTAAATATGACTATGTGCAATATAAAGAATCATATATTAACAATTATAAATTTCAGCTATTTTATTTATAAATCTAGTTAATGGATATCACATTCATTAATAAATATCTTATTATACTCATCACACTCACAAAAAAATACAACTAAAACTTTTATTTATTTACAGATGGATACCCAAATATTTAAAATGGCGTCTACATCATAGGTTAAAAATATATTTCTTAATTGCATTATCATCTGACTTTTCAACGATCGTTTTGTTTGATGCATCAAGCATATCAAACAGTCCTGTACTGCACAGATGGTTAAATTCGTCCTATACCTGACGACCAAAAAAAAGTTAAAAACGTCCTATACCCAATTTTCAGCTGTTGGATTAGAAACCACCAATCCATCATCCACGGCTGGTACATTACTGGTGCTTTACCTCTTAGCAAATAATGTAGCGGCCAGAGACAAACAATGTGTTAAACTTGACATGCTTTTTCTCTAGTTGCAAGCTTATGTGTTCTAGCTCCCAGATATTGCACAAAACTCTGAGTTCAATTCCCTGGAAATAAATTGTTTGTAAAGTAATCAATGATTTATTCCTATATTTGGAATTGTATAACTGTGTCACTGTTCAAGAAGCGATGCCACGTCTATATATAGTTTCATGTGAATGAAACTGTACACAACATTATGGGAGCACATAATCTACATCAAATTCTAGGATTTTTAAGATGCTGCAGGCACTTAAACTTGGTGGTTCTCAGTGAATTGCATCAAATTAGTGAAAGACAGGCATAAAAGGCAATTACGTAGAGTATTTGCAGTTGACTTCGCGTTATGGGGTGTTTTTGGTATGAATATTCTTTCCCCTCTTTCCTTTTTCTCCTCTAGTGTAAGGAGTATGGAATCAGAATCATAGAAAAAACCAAGTGACCCAGGAGCAGTCATGTCCACTACTATCTAATCAATTTCCCATCGATATCATTGCACGTTTCTCATTCATTGCCATTACAAACTTAAAAGTTGGAACTCTGTCCCGCAAGAGTCAAGCTGGGTAGCCCACCATTTTGGTCACATGCTATTCGTCAGAAATTTTGCGATTGTAATTCTTACGAAACTGATAATTTAGCTTAATTAATACTGTGAATGCAAGTATACTGCTATATATATATATCTTCAAACTTAATCAATTAGATCTTTATTTCAAGTTATTATTAACATCTCCGCAGGCTTGGTTTTAACATAACCTAGTAGAAATATTAGAGGATATATATATTGAGATCACTTAAGTTAAGTAATATGAATATATGGTTGGTTGGAATGGTAGGGAGCTCCAATCTCTTAACCAATAGTTTTGATTTCAAATATTAGAAATGGAGAAATTTGTATTGGGAGAGGCTGCCCTTTTAGTGGATCCTTCAGTTCCTTGAATCGGACATAGTTAGTACATCAAAGATGAACTAGTTACCGATGTTCAAACACCAAAAGTTAAGCAATGATCCTATGTTTAGAATGAAGAGAATCATTCCTCGTAATATATAAATTTTATTATAGAAAATATGTCAAAAAATTATCATAAAAAGCTTATTTGTCGAATCGAGCTAGCGGTAATTGTGACATCAGAATGGCCATAAAATGTTTCACATGAAAAGGAAAGTAAAGAAAATGGGGCTCTGTCTTCTGTCTTTTTCTTTTCCACTAAAGTCCGAATTTTGCTAAACTTTGACAGAGAAGCATACACCACACGATGAAAAAAATGAGCTCTCTTTATCTTTTTGAGCTTCATCTTCCTTTTTCTTCAAAATGGAAATTAAATCTCCCGGAAAGCCCTTTTTTTTTACTTCATCCGTTTCGTCATCAAACAGTGCCAGTTTCTAGGGTTTTGGTGGGTGAACACCAAAGTTTTTGCGTGAAAGAGCATGCAACCAAAACCGCACGGGATGAGTTTTTGACCGACCTAACCCACATTCATCTGTTTTTTTATCTTAATAAAACGGGGATTAATTTCTATATATCGTAAAATAACTTTACACTTTTAGAGTATATTTGTGAGTTGGAGTTTTGGAAGAGAATGAAAGAAAGAAAATGATTTCAAGAGTAAAATAGTCTAAGTCAACAAAACTATATAGCAA
This sequence comes from Pterocarpus macrocarpus, assembly GCA_031439585.1. Taxonomy (NCBI): domain Eukaryota; kingdom Viridiplantae; phylum Streptophyta; class Magnoliopsida; order Fabales; family Fabaceae; genus Pterocarpus; species Pterocarpus macrocarpus. Next base: position 13,627,691 of record CM062519.1, read on the forward strand.
GAAATATGGTCAAATCATAATTACTGAATATAATGTGGCATTATATTACAATTATATTGACCAAGTAGAATTGTTTTACACTGTTGCTTTTAACACATAGAAATTAATCTAAAAAATTATCATCATTTTTCTTCTTGTCACAGTAGTCTAATTCTTGAAAAATAAAAAGCTAAAAAATCATAAATTTTGTTAAAATTTAGTTGACAAAACAATGTGATATAATTATTAATTATTTGATGAATAAATGATCATACTATTTTATTTTATTCACTAATTACCATAATTTTTATTAAAAATTCTGACTATATTATTAGAGAGTTCATAGCGTTGTTCTTTTTCAAAATGATGCAACCATCTTAAAATGGAGTCGCAAGATAAGATGGGTACAATTCGCACATGTACCTTATCCACATGCAATCTTCGAATTTCAACGCTCGTGAACATATAAAAAGCGCTTAAAAATATAATGAAGAGCCATTCAAGTTAGAAATCTATTTTAGAAAATAAAAACTAAAAAGTAAAGTCATATTGATTTTCTTTCATAATAATCAATTAACAATGCAAAATAAAATATGTTTTCTTTTAAAAAAATTATTTATAAAGTTAAAGTGCATATCTAAATATTATCATAAATAAATAAATAAAATTGGGCCATATAATTTTTAATTATTTAATTTTATTACTATACTTTTATTTATAAAATTATAAATATATTTGAATTGGTGTAATTTATACTAAAAAATAATGAAAATGAACATTTTGATTGTATATTTATTAATAAAATAAGTTAATTTAAATATACAACAAAAAAATAAGTATTAAAAGAGTTTTAACCTATAGTATGTTGATCCGGTAAGAGTTAAATTAGTTAAAATTTAATAAATTTCAAATGCAAGTGATTTAAACAAAAAAACATTCAAATAGTAAATTTCATACTAATTAATATAGGGGAAAAAATACATTTTATCTTTTGAATTATAAGTTATATATATTTTATCTTTTACATTTTAAAAAAGTACAAATCAATTTTTAAATTTTTTTAATGTGTATTTTAGTTTTTCTATTAAATTTTGTCCATTGTTAACTAAGATAATGCTCTTTATCTCCTGATTTTTGGATCATGTATACTTTAATTTTTAAACTAAAATATAACATGTAATTTGCTACTTTAAATCTTGTTGAAGCATACTATTTTCATCAACAATGAATATAAAAATTAACAAAAGGCCGATTTGCATATTAAAAAGACTTGAAGGTCAATTTGCATTATTTTTAAATATAACAATAAAGTGCACATAACAGGGAAGTGTTTTTCTCCCCCTAAATATCATTAAATAGTCCATATAATAGATAAATAGCGCTACTCTATAGTACGAGAAGACTTGATGAAACAACGATACGAATGACATGACCCAATCACAATCGAAAGAAAAACACACCTGATCAAACATGGCATATTTTTTTGGTGTACGATCAAAAATGGCATATGAATACATGTATGGGTGGTTGTATAAAACGCATGTATATACGCTTTCAATTCACGCTCGATTGCACATTTTTTTTCGTACCAAACAGCATTTTTCATAAATAAATAACATACTAGTTTGAAAATAAAAGATAGCCCCACCGCTCGTTACCTACTTATGCTAGTTTTTTTTTTGGGGGGGGGGGGGGATAAGGATTTGTGTGATAAAGCGGTATTGTTTAGATATTTAAAGTAGGCAACGTTTCAAACAATTAAAGTGTTAATCAAAACTTAAAAGGATTTCAAGGCGCTACAAACTTTCAACAACTATAATAATTTAAAAACAAAACTTCCCCACGATGTTTCTAAAGAACACGATCTATTTAATTCCGATCTAACTTTGAAAAAGCATAAAGGTACGTTTGAACAAAGTTTATCGAATACAAAATATTTTATGATCACGATAGAAAACATAGACACCAACCAAAATGAAATAATTAATGAGATAATGGGAACGAAAATACAGCCATCAAATCTTGCAATGGCAATTTTTGTTTTCTTTAATGAATGTTTGCGTAAAGAACGACAAAACTTCTTTCATGATCCTTCGCAATTTAGTCGATTTGGAACGACCTCCATCTATGCTTTACTCACATGAAAAACTCATACTTTCAATGCATCTAGCTCACCTTTTCCACTTTCTCATCATTTCATCCCATAACTATCTTAGTAATTATTGCCAAGATGTCTTGATGTGAAAAACGTGCTTATCCATATCAAAAAAATAAGTGATATAATATTTTTTTTGGGGGGATCTAAATCATGTATATCAAGTTTACTAAATTTTAACCAATTTAGTTTGAGTTGGATTCGTCTATTATTGGGATAAAATTTTCATGCATTAGTTTTTTGTTTTTTTATTTTTATTCATAATATTTAAATTTAAAAATATTAATTGAAGAGAATAAGTGTTAGACTACTTAAAATAATTACGTGTGCATGACATAGGTTTAATAATTAAAAGTTTATTAAATTGAGTTTTAAAATTGTGAAAAATAAAATAAAATCGGCTTTATGATAGTAGATAGTAAGAATATTGTTAATGAACCTTTAATTTGTGAGATTAGATTAATATTTAATTTATAATCAATAAAAAAAGTTAATATAAATTTTATCTACCAAATAATATATATAATTTGATACTCGAAGTATAATGCTCGACTGCTTGAAAACTATCAAGTACCCATAACTTTGTCTTGACGATCGACACGAGGCAATCGCTATCGATTCTCATGGCAAATTACGATAAAATCACCTGCACTTCTCTTAGTTTCTAGAAATTATAGATTTTTTAAATCTTCTAAGTACTATATATAGTTAAATATTTTTCTATGTATTACTATGTTACAGAAAGTTATTGCAATTAATTAATCACGTTAACTTTATTTTCAATGCAAGGAAATTTTATCCCATGCACGTCCACGGAATTGGCTGTAATTTTCCCCTCGTGTTTGGTTTGAGGGAATATTTTTTACGGAATTGAAAAGGAATAGAATTAAGAATGGGAGTAGGAAACAGAATACAACGAAGTATTGATTCCAAATTTTTGTTTGGATGAATTTATTCGTTTTTTTTAAAAAAAAAAAAACCGGATTATATAATTCTTTTGAGTCTAAAATACTCAATTTGGCAAAAACAAAAGTAGGCTTAATAGGTGAATTGAAGCATATATATTTTACGAGCATTTAATAAAAAAGAGTAGAGATTTCAATATCTTTTGATACAATGCCTATTCCCACAATGTACATATGAATGGTCGGAGATGTTTCCCACTTTGATTACCTAACCAAACACTTCATTCAATCAAACTTCAAGCATGCCTTTAGTGCCGTATTTTTCAACAATGTACTCCTGCACTTTTTGAAGATGCCAACATATAGGCCACTTTAATTTGGCCAAACAGATCTTTGCGCCGATCTTCGGATATATCTCTGTCTGAGCTTTTGCTTATATTTGCTATTTGTCCATGCTGTATAGTTCGTTTGCTGCAATATGCGAATGGGATTGCCAATTGTACAAAATATATAATCTTACGACGGTGTCTTTGTTGTATGTTTTCGGATAGAAACATTATAACTAATACCAACATCAGATGAAAACACACTGTAATAATATAATAATATGCTACTTGCATAATGCTTGTATATAAATATAAGCGATTAAAGAAGAGTGCTTATCCAGTTGGGTAAGCATGCATGCATATACCCTTCAGAATATACTAGTATTCGTTTCATACACTACTATATACAAATATAACACTGAGTTTCACTCTAACCAGTGATTTTTCTTTTTTCTCAATTTTCCCCTCTTAAACCAACGACTTTCTTTTATCATCTATGTAATCCCTTTATTGAAAATCTATGTAAAATTTGAAGAAATTTTGAACAAAATACTGGTTGAATTTAAATATGAATCACACCAAAAAATTTATCATATAAAGCAAATGATTATAAGGATAACTTATTAGATAATAAAAAGATAAAGATAACAATAAAAATTAATAATAAAATAAACAAACTATATCTAAATTCTAACAAATTAAATTTAAATTTTAACTAATATAGAGTATTATCCCTACTTTATCAAAACTATCCTTTCCCCTTTCGATATTTTTGATTTATGATTCACCGAGTCTTCAATATGTGTATGCAGATGGCGGCACTCCTTCACCAGAGCTTTGCTGCTTTAATTAGAATCATCTCAAAATAGTTATTCTCTATCTATCTCAAAGGTTTCTTTTAAGCAATGACCGATGACTTTTATTTTATATTAAATATTGAGGTCTTTTTATTATAATTCAAACGACAAAATTTTTTTTTTTCAAGTTCTCATCAACGGTCTACCTCAAACAAACAGCCAGAATTTAGATGAAAAGGTCATTTTCTACACGACCACGATGGCCATTGAAAAGAACTACTACGTTATGTCCGTCGAAATATCTTTATTTATTTATTTATTTATTTTTTGCTTATTAAAATGCACTCAGTTCCAAACTGTGTGCTATCTTTCTTTGAGAAAAATCTTTTTGGCATATTATGGGCGAGTTTATTTTAACTTTTAAAAAATATAATTATAAAATTAAAATTTTTTATATTATAAAAAAAGATAAAAATAAATTTTTTTGATATTTTAATTATTTTTAAAAATTTTATTCAAATATTTTAAAAATAATTCTTTTAATAAAAAAAGTTAATGTTTTGTCAAAACTATAAGTTAATTTAGTACAAATTAAATTAGAGATGGTTAAACTAAATCTAGTCGTGTATTGGGAAGTCAATTTCAAATTTGTTCTTTTAATGAGTTTAAAAGAAGAGGTTATCCCACAAATGTCAAATCATGGCCTTTAGCAATATTTTATAAATAATTTATTAATATAGGACTACTAGCATTAACGAAATCCAATAGCTAGTATTTCAGAATTTATAAACTTTACAAATTATACTAAATCAACCATTCATAAGTTCTTAAAGATTAAACTAAATCAAACAATATTTATGATTAAATTTGATCCTTGGCTCACAATCATTGAAATCACCCTTTAATGATATTTCAAATTTCACTAATACACAGTAAAAACTTGATTTTTTTTTTCTTGGTTTATCACTATATTGGACACCAATTAATATGTTTCGAGGCAAGCGAGGATAAAGTTTTTTTTTCCAATAATAGTTATTTTCATTTGTAAGATAAGAACCCAAAATCTTATTTAAGATAAATAAATATTTAAACTTTTGAACCAATCAAGTGTTAATTACAAAATCTTTATGTAACTATACAGTTAAAAGTAGTGGCCAATGAAAATAATTAAAAAATATAAATTAATTATATATAATAATATCACATAATTTCATATCAAATACATTATTAAAAAATGGTAGTAAATAGAAAATACCAACAAAATTAAATGCAGACGTAGAAATATAAATGATAAGTCAACAATTGTAACTGTCTATTATATAAATTATTTATAGAATATAATTTGTATTGATCCAACCGTCAAATTATAATTATCTATTTTGTACATTATTTGTGTCAATTTTAAAAGAATTGGATATTAATAATAGTATCAAATAGTTCTTATCTATCTATCTATATATATATATATATATATATATATATATATATATATATATATCTATATATATATATATATATATATATATATAAGAATTTCAATTTTTCGTGAAATATTATTGACAATTTCATATTTTTGTGAAATTTTATAGATATAATTTATAATATATGAAATTTCAATTTAACGATTAATTTTGGTTAAAAAGTTTTTAAATAAAAAGTTATTAAATGATATAACAAAAATTATATTTAATTTACATTGGTATAAGTATTTTTTTCTCATATATAAATCATGTTTATGAAATACGATGCATATAATTTATGTATACTCTAATTGATTCGCACGCGTGATTCGACTAACCCTTTAAATTGTAAATAGAATGCATACAAAAGTTATAAATCAAATCAAACCAAAATGAATATTCTAAAAATAAGTCTCAATAAGAAGTTAGTTGAATTTGGTAAGTTTATTTTAAGAATCCTTACAACTCTAATCAATATGAATATGAAACTGACCCATTCTCGTCACCTAGTTGGATGATTGAGCAACAAGACACGAATATAGTCTTTTCACCGCACTTCCAAACTGTAGCAAATTCAAACTTCATTGTATTTTGTAATAATTTTGTTGATTATTGATGAGATTAAATTTACTATACTGTTAAAAGTATCATTTAATTATATAATAATACAATTTGTGTGATTTTTAAAATTATAATCATAGGAGTTAAATACTTATGATAATGTGATAATATATTATTGAATGATTATATAAAAAATTTTATATTAATAATATGCTAAAATTGAATTCTTAAATTAATATATAAACTTGTAACTTGTTAAAATGAGGAAAGTCTACCTTATCCTAAAAGAATAGCATTTTTGCAATGGGGGCAGGTTCGCTTTAAATTTTATAACTTTAGCTGCAGAGCTTTACCAAATATTTTAGGGAGAGCTAAAGTGAATATCTAATATATAAATATCTTCCCGTCTTTCGCTTAGTAGTTTTTATTAGAAAATACACCAATTATTCAACTTTTTTATTATTAGATATTTTAGGAAAAAATTTTCACCTCTAAGTAACTCGAAATTTTCACACAAATAAAAAATATACTGCAAATAAAATAATAAATAAGCAATTCAATCAATTATATACATATATTTGTGCGTATGTATATATTCAACACAGAAGAAATTTGTATACGATTAAAGTCCGGAGCAAAAGTCTATAAAATGAAACTATACTATTGAATGATAACTCAAGTATCACTTTTTTGTCTATCTTTAAACAGTTTGAGATATTCTAAGTGTTTTTAAGAAATTATGTAAAATAATATTGCTCTTGTCATATCTAGCAGAAATCATAATAGAGTTTGTCTTGCATGTCTTAATTAAATATTGATAAATTCTATTAGGTTATATATATTACTTCAAAAAGGATAAATTAGGCTTAACACTTATTTGCACTTTTTAAACTTTAAAATTATATATTTGAAAATTGAAGTTATAATACTTCTCAAATAACTTTAAATACTGATTATTTTTATTTTGGCCAAATTCTTTGGTACCTTTCAATGAGTGTGCATTTTTTGCCGTTACCCAATGCAGAGCAGACGCATGTGTTGATATGGGTGCACAGTAGACACTAGACAATGCCCACAATGATAATTAAAACGAAGGATGTGTTAATGATGGATGATTTATGTAGTAATTGTTACTTGCGAAATCCTTAACAAGCATACCCCACAACCTCATACCGGTGGTCCTCTCCCCTTTCCCCCTTGTATCCTAGAAATCAAAAGTAAAACTTCAAATTCCAATAAAAGAAAAAGAAGAAGAATTAGCAGTGAAAGCCTTCACTTAGTCTACCAGAAAAAGTAGTGAAAGCCTAGCATAGATCCATCAGTGACAACAATGGCAACCTTGTTGCCACCACGTGTTGGCTGAAGAAGTGCAGCAGCTTCACTTGCCCCGCCATCTCCAATCTCGACTCGATCTCCATGGTGGGTTCCAGTATCAGCCTATAGTTGAACCCGTTTGCCACGGTCGTGGGCTCCCCAAGGGTGCTAGTGGCACCGACAGCAGGAACGAGTAAAGGGAAAATGTGGTGGCCATGTGAGAGGTGACTGCGAGAACGTGAAATTGATGGATGATAGAACTTGTTTGAACCCAGAAAAAAAAAAAAAAACAAGAAAAATGCTCTAGATTCATTGATCCTAACACTTGCCACCACTTGACAATAAAAATTTTAATGAATATATCTTTGTTTTATTGTCAAAGTCCCAACCTTTTCAATACAAAATAAAAAAATGTTCTAGCCCTTGTTACTAATGGTCCTTGGTTGAGTAGAGATTCCGGTTGCATTGCTCTTTACCAAATAAGATTTGAACTCTTTTAAGTGGATTCTTATTGTCTAAACTACAACCTTTGCATTTCTTGTTGATATTAGCATATGCCTCAATGGAGAGATACAATGCACTGTAGACAATGGTGGGCAAAGGGAAGAAGTTGGGTAATGTTACGAGGATGTAGTTAGGAGGAAGGGGACGACTATCTTTGTCTCGATTGGATCTGTGAAGCTAGAGAGAGAATCATTTCTGTAATTACTCTATGTATTTGTTTTCATTTCTTTTTCCCATTTTCAAATACACTGTGTACTTGTCCTAATCCGGCACAACACCAATCGTACAACAACGTCATTCACTTTGCAAAGGGGAACTTTGCCTGTGTAGTGCATGATTACGAACCTCCAGGAGCTCCAATGACACATACGATGGATAATTTGGTTATGAAGGATTTCAATGATAGACCTCTGTGTCTCCGGTAGGCCTATCTACTTTCACACCCAATATTGTGTCTTCAACTGCATATATTCTTTGTGCTTCCCAATTTTTCTCTTTTTATTCCATTATAAAATATTAAACAAAAGAGATTTAACAAGATCATTAAGGGGAAATTTCCCTTTAATCAGCGTAATCATTGGCTGGCCCACCACATTAAAGAGCAAAACGTGTTACTATCCTCACCATCCAAAACAAAAATGCACAAAATGCACATTTGTGATAGGGTACCATAGCATTCACCTTTTATTTTTTATATAAAACCTATCAGATTAGCATAATTTTAATTTATGTGGATAAAAATATAAAAAGAGTAAAAAAATATTGGGAGAATCGAGGCTTTTTAATTTTTTTATGGGAATTATTAGTAAAAATTATGATAATATGAGAAATTTTACAAAAATACCAAATTATGGGAAACTAACACACATTTCGTCCTAGATTAAGTAGGTTTAGTTTTGATTAATTTTTTTTTTTCCAAAATCTACATGATATAGGGCGAAATTTGAAACAAACATTCCCAGCATCAATTATGACATGAAGCGGGGCAAAATGCACGAGGCTCGAAGGAGAAACAGTATCTCATGCACGTGATTTATTTCTACGTAGTTAATTTATTCTTTTTAAATTTTTCAATTTAATTTATGTTTTGGTGGTGGCATTATTATTATTATTATTATTGCAAGAAAGGTCAATAACATAAGATTAATATTGAATATGTTGTTTAGAATTTAAATAGTTACATTAAAATGACATTTAGTTTTAAAAAAAGTAAGAATAGGAATTATTATATTTGAAATTTTGTAGTGATTTACGTTTGAAATTAATTTTAGCATGTTAATTATTTAAAAATATAATAAAATTTTGTAAAAATAGTTGTATATTTTATAAAATATAGGACAATGTTAAATAAGTTATATTTAAATCTAAATAATTATGTTAAATAAGTTTATTATGAATAAAATTTAAAAATTGATAATATTAAATATAAAAATAAATTAATTTGTAAATTTGTGAATTAAAAATTTTATATTTATAAATTCATAGAAATATGTGCTAAATTTATAAGAATTAATTTTAATTTATTAAAGATTTGATTATTATAAGAAGTATTCTAATTTGATAAATAGATTTTTGAATTTAATTGTAGCTTTTTTTTAATAAATTTATTTAATTTATTATCTTATAATGATATAATAGGACAGTAAAGAGATGGATATGTGATTTTAAGATATTATTGTCTTAATTAGACTAACTTTTAATATATTATTGTGATTAAGAAGTTCTTTTAATAATTATTTTTTTAATATTTAAATTTTAGTTCCTACCTTTAAAATTAGCTCGCTTACTTTTTTATGAGGTTAAGAGTTATTTTTTTAATATACTTATTTTCGTTTTTAGTCCAAAATATCTAAAGTGAAAAAAAAAATATTAAATAACAAAAGTCCAATGAAATTCTTTACATATATGTAAGTGTCAAAGCTAGGTGGACTTTCAAACTGTGCATGGTGTGATGCAACAAGCTTTCCCAAAAGTCCAATGAAATTCTTTATTTGTCTCATTTCGCCCTCTTTTAAGTAAAATTGTATAATATTATATGGATAGAGGCAAAATTTTTAAAATTTTAATGTGTCAAATTTTGCCCCATATCAAGGAGAAATTTGTGCAACATATTTCTACCCCCTCTACTGCAAAAGCTCTCGCACCATCTCTATATCCTCATAAAAAATTTCAAAACATAATATTTTAGTAATAACTGAGCACGGTTCCATATTTAAATAACAAAGCCGAGAATCGACCGTTTTATACATTGTAAAAATAATGAAACTTGTTTGGCCAGGATTCCCGCTACCTCCTTCGATCGGTACCAGCATTGATATCCTTTTATATGATCTTATTATTATTATTCATTTATGTTTGGCACGAAAGAAAAAGTACATTTTTGATTAACATTGTGATTTTCGTTTGAAAAAATAATAATGCATGCACATTAAAAACAATAACACGGAAGATATATACAGATGAGCATCTCTTTTATATGTGCGGTATCTTATTCGTATGGTTTGCTGCATATATAAATTAGATAAATTAGAAAAAGTAATGTTTAACTAATTTTCTGCAACGAACTTATTTTAGTGCAGAACATTCCATTATGGATAAATATGCTTATGCTCACGTTTCTCGGATAAAGAATAGAATCTCCCATGACTCTGGTTTATCTTATTCTTTTGTTTTTTAAAGTGCTTATTCTTTCATGTTTTAGGTAATTTGACAGAAGTATATCACTTTGTATACACACAAAAATAAAATAAAGAAAAAAAATCCCAAAGGGAAGGATGTAATAATAATTTTTATTCGGGTGTAATTATGTAACTCTAGCAACAACTTGCAAGTAAAATTCAAGTTAATTAATTACATAAAATTCAAGTTAAAATGTGCAATTGCATGGTTAGAAGATGACATAATTTTAAAAGCGCATTCTGTGGTGCACATAATTTTAAAAGCACGTTTTGTGGTGCACCGGGTTAATTATAATGCCCTATACACTAGTTTAATCAAATGTCAAAGATTAATAGTATATCGATACGTCAATTTACTTTCTTTCTCATTGCCCCTTCGCCCTATGTCACTGTTCTACTCTAATCGATGCCACCGCCCTTCCCCCAACACCATTGGCTACTGCTACCGTTCGCCCCTGCTACTCCAATTTTCTAGGTGGGTTTATTAGTTGTGAATAGCTTGTGGGTTGGAAAGAAGTAACCAAATGTTCATGTGAGTTGTGTACAAACCGCCATTGAAGCAAATCTTGAAGGACCTTGCCATGTTGATGATAGAGGGCATCTTTAATAAGACCAAGGACAGAGGGCTTGTGGTGAATTGGGCACCTCAAGCTACGATGTTGAACTATGACTTGGTGGGTGGATTTGTGGCTCATTGTAAGAATAGTAACGTGACAAAAAGGCAACTTGAGCAATGACGGAATTACATGTGGCACGGACAAGGCGATGTGAATGACAAAGGACGGGAACGGCGAATCGCGGGTAGGTGAGCGAACGTGAGAGAGAGAAAGAGAGAATGAGTACTATGGTGCACCAAAGGAGACTACTTGTATCAATATACTATCAATCTTTAGTATTGGATCAAACTGATGTGTGGAGCACTATAGTTAACCCAATTCACCACAGATCGCACCAATTTTAAATCCTTGTTAACTAGTTAGTTGATTTTTTACATAGAGTATTTCTTTTATGTGTAGCCTTGAATAAGAATTAGTTTGACAAAAAAAATTCGGTAAGAACCAATATAAATTAAAGTAAAAAAAAATGAAAACAAGATTTTCTTTCAGGTCGTTCTGTAATGCATCTTATCAAGGAGGGTATATCATGCACTAGATGATAACTTAGGATTTATTGTGCTCTGACACCCCGCATTTTCTCTTCCCCTTACCTGTTTTCACTTTTTTGCCCCTAGCTGTCACATTGTGCCACTACGTTGGTACTTGACTGCCGTGTCGCATGCTTGTCGGTGCTGAAGAGGGAGGCCACTCTCTTCTAGCCATGTCTGGCCGCGCCGCCGCCTCCTCATCGGTGGAGGGGAGCGATTCTGCTAAGTAAGGTTCGTCTTTGTTCTTACTGTTGCTGCTTCCATCGGGAAAAGCAGATCTAGCATCGAGCCGAGCGTCCTTGCAATTGCGTTGGCACCCAATTCGAGCACAGCCAAGTTGCTTCACCTCCTCGCCGTCGCACTCTCCAGCCACACCCCCATTGGAATCGTTGGCAACCTCACCCACCTTTGCACCCTTAGCATCCACTTCAACACCCTCAAATCTCGCCTCCTGTATCAACTTCGCAACCACTACCTTTAGCGCAACTCTTAATTGAACTTAGAACTCTCTTCCTTGAAAACAACCAGCTCCAACATCTTGCTCAACAGCTTTGGTGACAAATTTGTTGTTGATGTGGAGAACGGGGCTCACACGATGATGGAAGGGAAGTTGCCGAGGATGGTACGGCAAAAGCAGAGAAGGAGATAAGTAGAGGCTGTTTAGCCACATTTGTTTCTTTTAACCACATTTTCATATTCATTTAGTTATATTCTGATATTTATTTAAATATATTTTTTGAATTAAGCTAAAAATATGTATACAGTGCACAAGTAGATGCATTAAGTACCATACTTATGAGGTGCATGTAGACGGATCCCTTTCTTGTACCATTTGCAATGATCATATTCCTTCTGATCATTCTGCGTACGTTCCCCGCTTGACCAGGGGCTTTAGATCGGGTCTGGATTTACGTTGAATCGTCTCCGGCTTCTTGGAAGGAAATATTCCGAATGGTAACCTGAAAAGGACGAAAAATAAAAGCTTTTCTCAATTATATATTCGGGAACCTTATTAAAATTCCACGTATACGTACAAACAATCCACATGTACAGGACAAAGTTCAGAAGTTGAAACCCGGAGGGCCAATAGCCACATGTATGTCTTGCGGATCAAGATCCTCGAAAACTTATTCTACATTTAAAAAAGAATAAAGTCCATTATTAATAATTTTAATTTAAAAAATCGATGCTACAAATTTTAACAAGCATTAATAAAATTCACTCTTAATGTTTGTAAGAGAAAAATAATAAATATTTAGAATTTTATTAACAAAATTTTTGCTAAATTATGTGATGTTATTTTTTATTTTTGAATATAATGAATATTTTTTATTCTTTTCAATTTATAAAATCATTCTTTTTTCTTTTAATAACCCCCCAATATCCATATAAACTTTAGCTACAATGGTAGGAGTTTGAGTCCTACGGTTGCCGCTTTGGGGATAAAGTTAACTAAATTCTAATTAATTTGGTTTGAATCGAGTTGATCTCTATATATTTAGAGTTAGGATATAGTTTTTGAATTCATCTAATATTTATAGAAATACTTATAAATTCTATATCAATAAAAGAAACTTAAAAATCGAACAAAAATCATAGTAGTATAGAAACAAAAGGTTGACTATTGACATGAAAAACATAAACCTAAGAGTTATAGTTTAAGGGAACAAATATCAAATGATCATCCTTAAATCTTAAAATTTATTTTAATAATCTTAACAAATAATTCTAATGGTTTAATTTTAATAGATTGTTAGTATAGAAAAATTTTATATAGTTATTTAACTATATATATTACTATATTATTAAAATATTTAACTTTTGTTATAATTATTTTAAAAATCACATATTATATAATAATTTTAATTAATTATTAATAATGTAAAATATTTTAATTTCTCATTCTAATCGTATAACTATTTCATATAATATTGGTATGTGTTATGATTATGGAGGATACAATATTGTGGGGTCTTGGTGCAAGATAACGTTATTAGGGGAGGAGCAGGCAGTCAGTCGCTGATCCCCCATAAGGGCCAGCGTGATTCCAACGCGTGGAATGATCACAATTCAATTCAATACGATCCAATAGCAGCAGTACCCATCAGTTCTCTACAGCTCACACCATCACACGATCCCCTTCCTTTCCCCTCTTTCTCTCTCTACCCGCCTCTATAAATAACCCCTTACAGCGGTCCCTCCCAATTCACTCACTACCGGTGTTACATTTCAGATTTCACTTCATAACGCCTCTTTCTCCCTTCTCTCTTTATTTCTCTGCCAACCAATTCCAAGTCCAATTCCCCTCCCTTCTCTCTCGCTTCTCTTCCGAATTGAACTAACCAACTTCTAAGCAACGATTTCGATCTTCTTCCTTCGTTTTCGATTTCTTTCTTTCCTTCTTTCTGCCTTTCTTCTCTGCGCGTTTTCTGTTTTCTTTCTCCTTTTTTTTTTCCCTTCCACTTTTGCCGGAAAATTGTGTGAGAAAGTTTGCTAGGGTTTGGTTTACGGTGTGCGAGTATGAGGCTCAGGGAGGAAGTGCTGTGTAGGAACGGTGACGGTGGAGCTGAGGAGGAGGTGGTGGCGGAGGAGGTGCAAGATCAATGGTGTCCGGTGGTGAATGCTGGATTCTCTTCGCCAAAGAGAGTGGTAGTGGTTGGCTACGCTCTGACTTCGAAAAAGATTAAGAGCTTCTTGCAGCCTAAGCTTGAAGGCGTAGCTAGGTAAAAACAACCGCAAAATATTGCTGCCGACAGCCGCTGATTCATCGTTCTAATTTCCAGTTCTTCTTTTGTAATTAAGAATTTTGTTTTTTTTGGGGGGAAAATTTCTGTTGAAAAAAGTGGCATTCATCACATTCGAATTTGGACAAAGAATATTAATGTTTTGTTCATCTCAACTATCGAGATTCCTCCAACATGCGTCGTTTTCGTTTGGTTGGCGAGAAAATGAAAGGAACTTTTGTAACCTAAGGAGCATCTGCTAATGATCCCAAGATATTTTAACAGTTTTTGTTGCTTATATGGGAAGTATAAAAAATTTATACACTAGACTATTAACAAGGAATTAGATTTAAATGACTTATTTTAGAGATATAATTTACCATAAGACGTAATGGCGTCGATTGATACGGTGATTTCACTGGTAAGAACAGGCTTGTTGTGCTTGTTATTGGTGTTCTGCATCAAAAGTATGGAAAACTGTACTCTCTGTTAAAAAATTCGCGACCTTTGGCTCTTGAATTAGTCATCTCATGGTTAGATTTGTTTGAGACTTAAGAACAGTGAATACATGAATTGTACCTGCTATGTTCTCTATTATGCCTTTCTTCTTTGTAGTTTGTGCTTTGTACTGTGTTCAAGTACTCGCTTGGTCACTGATTTCAATCACTGCAAATTATCATGCAGGAACAAGGGGATACTATTTGTAGCTATTGATCATAATAGGCCTCTTTCAGAACAAGGTCCTTTTGATATTGTGTTGCATAAGGTTATAATTTTTCCTGCCCTGAATTTCCTCTTCCATTTTTCGTTTTTTGAAGCAAAAACAACACAGAAAAAGTTCACATCACGTGTTCTAATGATTATTTCCCGTATTCAACTGGGACTGATCCTTCTGTTTTTTTTCCCCCTAATGGGAAATGCAGTTATCGGGGAAAGAGTGGCGCCAGGTTCTTGAGGTTGGTCCTTTTTTTTTTTTTTTTCCTTTCTTGTCGTATGTAATTATTGTGTTGATCATCATTGTTATTTATGCTTGTTGCTGGTTTTGTTTCCTCATGTACTTGTTGCTAATTGGGATGAAAAAAAACACTGGAAAGGCTGGTCACCGACTAGCTTTTTTAACTTCCTGTCTGACACAATTTGCAGAGTGTTTGCTCTATCGCTCATTATGAATCATGAACCAGTAGTTGAGGTCAAGGCCTCAAGGTTCCCGCAAGTGAGGATGTTACTACTTTCATGGCCATCTAGCACATTTTCTCAGGTTTTCTTGACAAATCTTTTCAAAAGATTTTTTTTCATTCTTTTAAATTCTTTGAGCCAGGTTCATTTCTCGTGGGTGCAATGATTTACCCGTTTGAGTGGCTAAGAGAGATGCCTTACCAATTCCAATCTTATGTTCTGATCCTCTAGGCCATAGTGTTTGCTAGACTTCTGGACTGAATTTAGTTGTTATGGTTGCCAAGTACATACAGTATTTTGCTAGTTAAACTTCCCTAACTATTCTGATCAGTGAACATGAATTGTGGGGCTGTCTGGCTGGCCTTTCAGTAACCAATGACTGCTGCCTGGTGGCCGTGGTCAATGGCCATACTGTTTGTAGTTGCATGTTTGATGTATAAAAGCCTTACCAACCAGATGATATTGTCAGCTTTTATTTATAGAAATTTATAGCAAGCCCCATATTGTTTGAATGAGGCACGCACATGTGCACACACACACAGCAATGTAGAAACCTAAAATCTTCTGTAAAAAATTACCTAAGCTGTAATAACAGCTACTTTAATGCTACGCATTATAACTTGATACAGTTGTACAACTGAATATCTTGTGTTATTGTATGCGTTATAACTTTATATAGTTCTCCAACTGAATATCTTGAGTTACCAAATAAGTTCTTCTGAGTTCCAATCTCTGTCTTTTATGTTGGAATTTTGAATTACACCTGCAATAAGTAGAAAATCTCATATAAACAGCAGATCCATGGAAGAGTTTTGTGCTATCTCTTGAATTTTAGTGATTTGGTGCAGCTATGTCTTTTATCATCTTACTTTAGCTTGATTTTCTGGATAATACACTTCCTATTTTGGTGCAACATGCAAATATCATCGAAAGAGTCTTTGTTTGTCCATTGCTTTGTTACAAAATAATAATTCTATGAGTTGCAGCATTCCTACAATATCTACGCTTGCCATATGTGTGATGCCATCTATATTTAATTATTTTTTGTTACTTGTACTGGAAGAGATAGGATAAAAAAGGATTCTTTATGTATTAAATCAGAAGCAGAATTCACTAGAGATAAATTGAAGAGAATTGTTTGTGATGGTTGGGGTGTGTGCAAATTACATTGTTTCAGAGGAAGGAGATCCCAAGATGCGAAAGAGAACAAAGAATAGCATAGTAATGCCTTCTAAATTACTGAACTCACCATTTCCTGGTCAGTTGATCATTAATTACAGCAAAGCTCTCATGTTTGCATGAATGAGAGTTTAGTCTAGACACCCTTTTTGCTCTGTGTCCTGATTCCAGTGTTCATTGCACTGTATTCTGAAATCTGAAGGGAATGGGATGTTGCACGTTTCTTGTAAAAGCTGTTGATTTGTTTAGAAGACAATGTGAACTGAACTAGGGATTCTATTGTTGAGTAGCAAATTGTATTTTTTGTCTTGCTCTGCTTTATAGATGAATAAATATTCTGAGAGTTCATTTGGAGAAGACTAATGTTGTCTTTGCACATGTGTGACTGTTTTTTTATTTACAGCATACTCTATGCTAGCTACTTTTGTGTAGTATCTAGAAAATCATTGGCCTCCCTTCTCTATTCTTAACTCTGCTGGCTATTTTTTAGGATTATAGGCAATCACACCCAGAAGTTACTGTCCTGGATCCTCCTGATGCCATACAACATTTACGCAATCGTCAATACATGCTTCAGGCTGTTGCTGAGATGAACCTTTCTGATTCCTATGGTAGTTTTTATTCCTTCACCTTGATTGAAGTATGGCTGGATTTGCTACTAAGTTTATCTGTATGTTCTGTCATGTTGAGTCGATGAGACTAATGAACTTCCCCATATAAATGTCCATTCAGGAAAAGTTGGTGTTCCTCGGCAACTAGTTATCAAGAGAGATGCATCAGCCATCCCAGAGTTGGTCAACAGAGCTGGCTTGAATTTACCCCTTGGTATGTATATGTTGGTTTTTCAACTACTTTTAGATGCTGCAGTTATGCGATTTCTCAGAGCTTGGGCGCATGGACATTTATTGTTACGAGGGTTGTGTTTTTGAGGCAAAGTCATTAAAACTTATGAAAATAGGCATGGTAATCCTATCTTTTTTGTGTCTGATCAGCTTAGTTATTACTTAAATAAATAATACTTACTTTGAACTCTCCTTTTTGTGTTTGCTACTTTAAAATCATTTTAGTTGCAAAGCCATTGGTTGCTGATGGAAGTGCAAAGTCCCACGAATTATCCCTTGCTTATGAGCAGTACTCCCTTCAAAAACTTGAGCCTCCTCTTGTTCTTCAGGAGTTTGTCAACCATGGTAAGCAATTTCTGTTTATTTAGCAGTTTTTCACTCTTAAATTGCTAGAAGCCCATAAGAATCAGTGAATAAAACATGCTGTTTTCTTTTTGGTGTAGGAGGTGTTCTCTTTAAGGTTTATATAGTTGGTGATGCTATAAAGGTTGTTAGACGGTTTTCATTACCTGATGTTAGCAAGTGGGAGCTCTCCAAAGATGCTGGCATATATCATTTTCCAAGGGTTTCTTGTGCTGCAGCTTCTGCAGATGATGCGGATCTGGACCCCAATGTTGCTGGTAAGTTATCAAGTCTTGAATGCTTGTTGGCAATGTTTTTAAACCGTTATGGCTAGACTTCAGCAAAGGATTGAGTTGGTAGGCTGTTTGGTTTGCAGTCATTCTTTTATGAGGAGGCATTTATACCAATGTTGTATGAACCGTCAAAACATGTGTTTGCAAAATATAAATGCAATGTGCGACCTTCATACTTGATAAAATTGGTGATTCTGGACCCAAAGCTTTCAAAACAGGCCTTCACATTCTCCCCTAAAAAGAAGGGAATAAGAATTCTTGTCCCACAGTCCCAGCCATTGTCAAAGGTATAAGATAAATTAGTTCCTGATTTGTTCTTCTGGGTTGATACGTCCTTCTGTTTGAGTATATAATTGCTAATTTGTCTGACCTAATATATGGGGTTGGGAGGTGATAGGCATGATTTTGACAATTGGAAATCTAAGCCCTATTGACTTTTTAGGTTATTAATACATTCACTTTTGTTTTGGATGGATATAGAAAGCTATTTCACTAAGGGCCCAGATATCCGGAGCAAAAACTTTATGCTGCTGCAGTCTTGAAAGATTCATGAATTCACTGCATTTGCTAGTCTCCTGATTTTCTTCATTTTTCCACCCTGCAGAGCTGCCTCCACGACCTTTACTTGAGAAACTGGCTAAGGAACTCCGTTGGCGATTGGTAAACTTTTCAACTTTTCTGTTGAAGGTTTCATGTTAGTCATATAAAGACTCCAAGTATGAATTCCTTCCCATTATTCTCACCTCCAGGGTCTTCGACTATTCAACCTGGATATTATCCGCGAGTATGGAACTAGAGACCACTTTTATGTCATTGACATAAACTACTTCCCTGGTAAGTGGAGACCTTTCTTCGTATAAAAGATCTTGTTATTAACTTCTTCTTTTATCACCACTTTGAGTTTATAGTCATCACCACCCAATCTGGTCATTTTATGGCCTTTTTTTTTTTTTTTTTTTTCAAATAATTCACCAAATGGTTGTGAGATTCAATTTTGTGAGATACTATGGGATTCTGAGTAGTTGTGTTTAAGAACACTTATGATTTTGCTGATACCGTTACAAAATTTTGTATTGGTTTTAAAGTAAATTTAAAATTGTTGCAGGATATGGTAAAATGCCAGAATATGAACACATATTTACAGACTTCCTGTTGAGCCTGGGCCAGGGGAAGTACAGGAAAAAATCAGGCTAAATTTCTCTGTCCAGCCCTTGCGATGAAAGTGACATAATGATGTAAGCATGTTTGCCTTTCATTTTGAAGCTCCAGATTATGGCTACAGGCAGTACCTTAGAAAGCGTCAGTGTTACTAACAATTTCTACATTTTTGCACTATGTGATGGAAGTGCCAGGATAAACTTAAAAAGCTCGTTTGTTGGGAACATTGGCCCGTACAGAACAACTGCTAGTCTTGGTGCTGGAAATTTTGTGCATCCTTTCAAAGGTAACAAACGTTGTTTCATTCAATGTCAGTACGGAGCTCAGCGTTAAATCCTGAACAAGTTCCAGCCGGTAGCTTCATAAGCGGAGGAGGCAATAGCTGCAAGGCTGCAATTTGAAGGATTCATCTCCGTGGGAGGATGGTGTTGACCATGAATGTTGATAATATGACCTTGTTTGACAAGTTGACGGGTTTCAAATGTGCTGACTGTTCTTTGCTGTATATAGATATAGATTCTTGACGATTGGAATCTAAGCCAGATTTCATCAATTAAAATGCACCTTTTTGGTCGTGAAATTTAGTTATTCGTGTTTTATATCTGGTTGTAATTATCTGAGCAAAATGCCTGACTACCCCGAGAACAACTTGGCTGATCCATTGCTCTTGCTTCTAAACTATAATGACTAGTCACTGTCGCACTAAGCGTTCCCGCATAAATTAATGGAGTAAATGTCTTACGTCGCTTAATGTGCAGTGAAATAGAATGTCTGCAAAGAATGATTAGAATCTGCCGCCCTATATTTCTATCTTTCAAGAGTAGATATAACCCTGTTGGTAGTTAAAAGCGATTATTATATTGAATCTACAGGTCATGAGAAATGGACTAAGGAACAACATGGAGCAACGGAAGTCCTATAGCAAATATTGCATTGCGCCACAAGTTGCCAGACAGAGGCAGATGGCTAGATGCCCACTTGGTAGGCTAACCCTTACCAGTCCAATTTGATTTAACTTAAATTGTGGAAGAAGAACTAGTTTTTTTCTTTTAAGTTCTCTCAATAAGCCTTTAAGTAGTCTTAACTACAAAAAAAGAAAGGACAATTCAAACATGTACGATATATATGATTTCTCTTGAAACCTACCTAGTTCTTTTCGTGGGCGGGGGAGAATTTCGGGGGATTAATCTACTTGGTTAAATACATCAAACAAAACTGAGTAAAACAATGTGTAAGGCAAGGCCTGAAGCATCTATACAAGATGCAAGCAAGACCGAGGCAGGTGTCTGCTCATCAAAACAATTAATCCTTTTGCCTACATTCTTCAAGAATTAGAAAGATCCATTTCCATTTCTGGCATTATTTCGATACGTTTGGTATATGAGCCTCTCCCTTTTTCCATTTTTGGTAAAAATGACCTACTTAACTAAGTGGTCATGCTATGGAAGAAGGAGGAACAAACACACTTGGAAAACACAGTAAAGTTGTACATTGAATAGTTGTGCGCTGCGTTCTACTCATGGATATTTGGTTTATGGTTTCTCTTGACTGTATGATTCATCTGATTCTTTGAACTTGGGTTGTGACTAAAATGTAATACATGTCAAATATGGGTACACATAGACACTTAGGTATGTACCAATTCTTTTTCATATACATACATATATTGAGTATGATTTTGGTATGGCTTGGGTATGGCTAGATTATGGCTTCCATTAAAACATTGTTATTTTCTTCTTCAATTTTTTTCTCATTTGTCTCTTCCTCATTCTCCATGACATTTCTCACTAGCAACAACCACCAAGAGAGGAACCATCATGACACTAGCGGCTCCCATTCTCCATTCTCCCCTCCCAGCACTTTCTCTTTTTCTTTTTTTTTCCCGATAAGTTCAGTCATACAACTCGACTCAAAGGAGGAGTCCAAATATAGAGAAAAGCATATCATCAAGTAATATGCAGCAGACCAATGACAAAAGAAAGAAACTAAACCAACACTTTCTCTCCTAGCGAGTTTCATTCAACAACCAGCACTTTCTCTCCTAGCGAGTTTCATTCTCTAGCAGCAGCCAACTGCTCTCCTTTAGTGTCTGGCGATGGTGACGGCATGTAGCGGCAATGGGTCTCTAACTCTTTGTTTTTGGATACCTTCCATCGTGCCTCTCTCTCTCTCTTGGCCAAATATTTGGCGTGGTTATGAATGAGCTAATGGATTATGGGACTTAGATTAATGAATGGCTTGTGAACCTGTTCTCCCTTTTCAGTTTCTTGTAACTATGTTGTTCTTCTTCTTTCTTTCCTTCTTTTTTCTTTTTAAATCTGACTATGTTATTGGATATTTAAGTAATATAGACATTGTATAATTATTTAAGAGATATTTTCATAAGGTTTAATAGCGGGGTTTGCTATAATGTACTTGTATTCTAATTTTTGTACTCTATACCTGTATTTGTATTCAATAGCAACACCATACCCATACAATATAGCTCACATTGCTTGTTGATTGTATAAGGACAAGGTCCATATGTTCTAAATTGTAGGTCAAAGCGAATCAAATCCGTTAACCTGTTTACCTGTATTTTTTTTTTTATTATTTTTTAAGAAAAAAATATAAATTTAGAATATAAAAATATAATTTAATAATTAAATTTAAGACACCTTTACTTTTTTAATAAGAAATAAAATTTTTATCTTTTTTTAATCAAAATTAGAAAAAAAAAAAAAGTTAAACAGATTGGCTTGTTTAAATCTGTGGACCGATCTTAAACAAGCCGAGTTAATAAAATATGACTTGCAGGATAAATGGGCTAATCCATTTAACCTTTATTTCGCAAGCTTAAATGAACCCGTTTGACACCCCTATTAAATTGTTACTTTTTGCTTATAATTGTAGTTTGTTTATGGATCTCAACCTCATTTGCACATATCAAAAGAAAAAAAATCGGCATTGCTTATGGTTCGCTCGATCGCATATTTCTTTACCACTTAACACTATGGTTAGATTTTTTTCGTTAGTGGAACAAGAAGAAATTAATAAGAATAAGTTGGAGATGGAAGAGAATGAATAAAACAGTTAACTTTGGGAGATTAATAAGAAAATAGAATAAAATTTCATTAACTTTATTTGAAAATTAATATTATAAAGAATAGAACAAATTATTTATATTACTTAAGGTTATAATTTTTAATTCCATGTGTTCCGCTTTATTCCACCCGATTTTGAGGAAGGAAAAAAAAAAAAAAGCGGCTTTGAAGGGGTAAAGAGGGAAAATAGTTGTGCTCCATTTCGCTTGTACTAATCTACCACACTATCCACTCGACAGTGTTCATATAGTCAGCGTTTGGCAACAAAACGCAATCAATTTTTCAAAGTAAAGGGGGCAAATAGGCAATTAGCTGCAGAACGTGGCAGTTCATCCACAAGTGCACACAACTAGGATAAGATTCTAAGCAAGGAGATAGTGCAACAAAGGAGTCAGGTTCAGTTTTGCCAACAAAGAAAAGAACCTGCTCTGTCCAACGTCCATGTTTTCATCAAACAGGTTTCAGACGCAAGTAGCAAACACTACGAAATAACGAGGCCTTAACAGGAAATGCACCTTAATTCCATTAACAAAAATAATTACCCAAAGAGTAGTAGCATCGGCATTAATAAGCCTTCAGCATAACAACATTCAAACACAAAAATTAAAAAAGGACGATACTGTGAATACACTACCGAGCGAGAGTAGTATATGGGGCAGCTAGGTAGAGGGAGTAGGAGGCGGAGGCGGAGGCGGAGGAGGAGCAGCGGCGGCGGAGGAGTCGTCGGCGGGAATGACGAGAGTCCAATCAGGAGGGAGGGGAGGGAGGGGAGGGTACACGGTGGGCTTGCGCTTTATGTCCCATGGCTGGGTCTTGCGGGGCCTCGTCTTGATGTGGTGCGCGGTTGCCTTCTTCTTTGGCCTCGACGAGCACTCTATCACCAATCCGCCTCCACCAATTCCAATCGGAATTGAACCGCCGCTGCTTCTTACGGATGAACGGGGCGGCGCCACCGCCACTCGAGTCCCGAATATGGCTGACACAGACATGCTTCTCTATCACCTTTTCCCTTCCGTTCCGTGTGTGGTTTGGTTTGCCACACTCCTTCCTGCCTGACCTTATCTGTGACTGAGTGTTCCTGTGTGAATGTTTTTCGGCATTCCTTAATTACCCTTGCTTTTGTCTTATTGTTATTCTTTTTGGTGTCATTCCTTACATTTTGCCTTTTTTTTTTCTTTAAGCAAAAAAAGGGGCCATAATGGCCCACTGTCAAGCCCAAAAACTGGCGAGGGCAAAAAGGCTTGTAATGTGACACCTGGTCAACAAGATTTGTCCATGATGACCAAAAAGACAACCAGGTTTTAACGCCCACTAAATGACCATCTTTGCTTTTAAGGCCCAAGTGATCTGCTTTCACCTGGCCCGCTCTTACTTAGCCATTGGCCTGTTCTCATTTCTATATTATTTCTTATTCTTTTGAGCTAGGCCTGCTCTTTTCATGCTCCGAAAATCCCAGTCTCTCACTCGACCGGGAAAAAAAAAAGGGTCTTGGCCTGACAAAATGGTTTTGGCCGTACGATTTTATGAATAATGTAAAATCGTCCACAAAAAATAAATAATGTAAAATAATATTTTAGGCTAATGATAACTTAAAATCAAACCAAAGAAGTGAATAATAAATAGGCGTATATGGACAATAAACTATCCTATATGACAGAATTTTGTTTTTCATACCCATATATATTGGTCACATATAGTTGTTTTTGGGCAGGTGACAAGGTCGAATACATCTAAATTAATCCTTCCATTTACCTTGAAATAAGTAATGCCCAAAATCACTTGCATAGTCAATAACCCTGCCTTTCTGGTTATTTCGGAGGTTTTAAATTGTACTCCACCGCTTTGTGTCCTCGAAGGAGAAGGTGTTAGTAATTTTTATTATGTGTGTACATTTAAATTCACTAGAAAACAAAGGTAGCATCATCAACCCATGGTTTTATTTGTGGACTAAATAAATAATTAATTACAAAAATATCTTTTCGTAATAGTTGTTAATGGCGATGTTTAAAAGGGGCGCAAACAAAACCACTTAATTACGTAATATTCGCGATAGATACACAAATCCGCCCCTTTGTTACCACTCACATTCAGATTAGGACTTTGAAAATTTTCTTCGTTGAGAACAACAGCTGAATTTCTAGACCTTTCTTATACTCTTTCCAATTGCCAGGCTGTTATGCATCCTCCAAAATAACACATTAGACCGCAAGCTATTATATTTTGATCATTGACACAAATAGCACCTAATATTTTTATTGTCATTTGTATCATCGACGAGTTTTACTAGCCAAAAGATGTGCACTAACCACCCAATCATATTTTGATTACTGACTGACGGATACTCATGATATATTTTTGCTACCTAATTACGCTTTTATTTGCCTGAAGGCAAAGGTAATAATTTCAGCCAATCCATGTTCACCGCAAGGGAAGCTTAGCTACCCATGATAAGTAGATCATCAACATAATCAGCAGAGTTTTATACACTAAAATTAGCTTCATCAAATAAGACTGAAGTAACGAAAATAAAACATAGAAGTAACTTAATAGGGAAAAAAAAAATAACATATAAATTTACACATAGTAGAGTTATATAATATATGTCCCTAGATATTACTCTTAATTATACAAGAAGGAGTAAAATCACAAATAACATGTTTGATTTTTTATTTAAAAATTTCAAAAACCATAATTTTTAGCAGAAGTTATTTTAAAAAAAAATTTCCCCCTCAAAAAGGTGATTTTAAAGAGTCTCATATGAAAAACCAAACATTGGAATAATATATAACTCCTGACTGGCCGATGAAAGCAAGTTAATTAATGAATTTAAAAATACGGATAAACCTTTTGAGGAATAGCTGTTATTGAATTTGAATGTGGCGAGAGTGGTTGAGTGGCAGGCATACCCATACACATAATGCAGAGCTACTCCACGTGTGGCGTGGCAGATGGAGCCTCACCCTACACCGCAGCCTGCAGGCCGATGGACAACAGAAAGTTAAGGGCAATTCCGACAATTCGAAACAATTGAAAACAATTTTGGTACAAGAGAGATACTGATGATGAGAAATCCAAGGGTAGGGTGGTGTGCGTGAGTTGTGTGAGAGAATTGTGTGCGGCCTAAAGAGATTGGTAACACTGGCAAACAGTAACAGATACAGAGAGACAAGCAGCGCCGTGCTGATATCAGAGGGGCGAGTGGAGCCCACAAAAGTGCAGAGGGACCTCGTCTCACAATAGATACAGCCAATTGGGCTCCCCAGCCACTAGTGTAGCGACACCCTGTACCCAGCTGTATTCCACCCTCACCCTCTTTCCCTTTTCTCTTTATGTTCATCTTCAACTAATTCCACACCCGCAAACAAACCCACCCTAAGCCATTCTTTTCAGTCTTACCCAATAACCAAATCCACAAACACATTCAACACAACACCCCCATCCTTCCAATCCACATGAACCCACTACTCCCCAACGCCACTGCCTCTGCTTCCAGCCCGTTGCCCTTCATGTTTCTCCCGCTGCCTCTCTCCATTGCGCGCTACTTCACGCACATGCATTTTCTTCACTAGCATTATTCTCTTTATTTTCTGTCACTTTCTCGGGAAAATCCTAACTCGCCATGGATCCTTGCCCTTTTGTGCGGCTCACCGTTGGTAACCTCGCTTTGAAGATTCCCGTCGCTTCCAAGCCCGCTCGCTCCGTCGTGCATCCTTCATCTTCTCCCTGTTTCTGCAAGATCAAGCTCAAGAACTTCCCCTTGCAATCCGCCGTCGTTCCCTTCATTCCGCCGGAGAGCAATTTCCCGGACTCGCAGGTTCAGCCCATCGCCGCCACGTTCCACCTCAGCAAGCACGATCTCGACCGCCTCGCCGGGAAATCCATCTTCGCCGGGAAGCTCTGCCTGAAAATCTCGATCTACACCGGTCGGAGGGGAACCACCTGCGGCGTCAACTCCGGGAGGCTGCTCGGAAAGGTGTCCGTTCTGCTGGACCACCTCGCCGGAACGGTGGCGAAAGCCACCGTGTTCCACAACGGGTGGATCACGGTTGGGAAAGAAGCCAAAGGCTCCTCCGCGCAGTTCCACCTGAATGTGAAGGCCGAACCCGATCCACGCTTCGTGTTCCAATTCGACGGCGAACCAGAATGCAGCCCCCAAGTTTTCCAGATCCAAGGCAACATTTCTCAGCCCGTCTTCACCTGCAAGTTCAGCTTCAGAAATACCGGCGACCGAAATCAACGTTCCAGGTTAGTGTCCGCAACCATTCGCTTTTTCATCGTAATAACTAAAGAGTTGTTACTGTACGCACCCATTTTAAATGCGGTTAGTTATTGTCAAACTAATCTCAGGGTCAATTTAGGGATTGTAATATTCCTAGCCTGTAACTGTTTCTGTTACGCTGGTCGATGGTCGTTCTGGTTGTTAACGTCGCGGTTATGGAATTCTGTTACGCGCAGGTCGTTACAGTCTGAGGCGGGAGGTTCTAGAAGCTGGTTGAGCTCGTTCGGGAGCGAGCGCGAGCGGCCAGGGAAGGAGCGCAAGGGATGGTCCATAACGGTCCACGATCTCTCCGGTTCGCCGGTCGCGGCGGCTTCCATGGTCACGCCGTTCGTCGCTTCGCCAGGTTCGGACCGGGTCAGCTGCTCGAATCCCGGTTCGTGGCTCATACTCCGTCCGGGCGACGGCACATGGAAGCCGTGGGGGAGGCTCGAGGCGTGGCGCGAGCGCGGCGGCTCCGACGGCCTCGGCTACCGCTTCGAGATCATTCCGGACACCAACGGCGGCATGAGCGCCGCCGGCATAGTCCTCGCCGAGTCAACGCTAAGCTCTAACAAAGGAGGAAAGTTCGTCATCGATTTAAGCTCCCGCATTGGATCCGGCGGCAACGGATCCACCGGCCGAGCCACGCCGGGGAGCGCGACGTCTCCGGTGTGCAGCCCGAGGAGCAGCGGCGACTACGGTTACGGTCTGTGGCCTTATTGCATGTACAGAGGGTTCGTGATGTCGGCGAGTGTGGAGGGTGAGGGGAGGTGCAGCAAGCCTACGGTGGAGGTGAGCGTGCCGCACGTTAAATGCACGGAGGACGCGGCGGCGTTCGTGGCGTTAGCGGCCGCCGTTGATCTGAGCGTGGACGCCTGCAGGCTCTTCTCTCAACGGTTGAGGAAGGAGCTTTGCCAGCAGCTGGACTTGCTTGGCTGATTCCGCCAGTGTTTTTTTCTCTGTGTCGTTTCGTGCTTTTGCCTCTGTCGTTTATTCGCTTTTTCTGTTTTTAAGAATTTTTTTAATGGGGTTGTCCATTTTGAGTGAGGCGTTTCACCACTAACAAACAATTTACAGGCTGTACAGGGAATGAGAGTAGTAGAGTGGGCTCTTTGTAACTCACGTGTGGCTTTTCATTGATTTTCTCTCCCTTTTTTTTCGTCAATTATGGGAAATCAAGAAAAAGCTTTTTTTCATTATTATATATGTAATTTTTGCAGAACTGTTGCACTGACTCATCACTCACGTGTGTAGTCATTTTTTCCCCCTGTTCTGGTGTATATGTCTCGAGCCACGCTGTAAGTATCGGTAATTGTGGGAATATATCGCTTTGTTAGTACAATTCCTGGCCGCGAAATTGTCAAGTTGAAGTTAATTAATTTGTTTATTTACCGGTCCGTTGATTTGGTACGTGATTTGTTTTTGTAATAAATTTTCTGATGGTATTTATACCGATTATTTCAAATAATCCATATAAAAGTTCAAGGGATTGTTCTGTTCATGGAAAGTTCAAAATTTGCAAGTATGAATAGATTACACGGAATAATCTATGATTTGACATACTTATTACTTTCTCGTAAATCCATGTGCTCATGATTTTTACTATTCCTTAGTTAATAATAATAATAATAATAGTTGTTAAAGTGAGCGGTGGAGTATTGAGGATTGTGGGAGACTGAGTTATTTTGAATTTTTGAATGGTACCGGTACGTGCGTGCACGCTATGTCTGGGTAATGTGGATGATAGCTGTAACGCAGTAGTGTGCAGACTCAGACCGAGTTCCAGCGTGCTTTAAGCGATGTGGTACTAATATATAAAATGAGAAATTAGGCACATAATCATATGACTTCTTGTGGCATAAGTCATGGGATTTGGAGTAGTTTGTGCTATTAATAATTGGCAGGGAACCGTAAAGGGCACCTCCTGCCTTGACTTGGCAACAAAGCACGTATGCATTACGCACATTATATTTTTTATAGTTTTGAAAAATCGGATTCTCTTGATGCACGAGCGCCCGCGAATGAATTTAAACAAAGTGTATATTGCTTCATTGCAAATAATTTAATAATTAAAATAAATTATCATTTACCAGATATGATTGGGCAGCGCATTGCTAGGGTTAGGGTACAGAGTATTGAGGTTGGTGGTGGCGCACTGACGTGTACGTGTGTGTATGTATGGAGGGTGGTCCAATGCCATTTTATGATCCCTTTTGGCACCGAACTTTGGCCACGCCCCCGGGACCGGTCTCTGATCCGAAACCAATTTTTAGTAGATACAACCAAATCTAAAAAGGGGATGGTTTGCATATAGAAAATTAAAGAGGATGCCATTATTTATGAAAGGAGTCGGGGTAGGTTTGTGGTGGGTGAGTAAGTACTGGTTAGTGTGTATCTATCCACTGCAGACAGTGTCTGGAAAATGAACTTTCACAAACATTGTTTTTACTTTTCCTTCAATAAAAGGAGTCCATTATTTTGTAACAGTTTACTATTACTAAAAGGATATATAGGTTCGGTGAGAAGAAGGGTGGCTGAGTTGGGAGGGTCCTCTAGCTTGGCGAGAGACTTGAGAGCTAAGAATCATGTGTTGGGCAGCTATGCCCCTATGCTGCGCTGTGTGGCTTGGTTCGGCCCCTCTGTGCCTATGGACTGACTTGTTTGTCACAGCCTTTTATTGGACAGTGATGAGGGATATGAGGCGTAATTGTGAAAGCAAGAACCTCACTGAACAAACAGACAGAGCAGAACATGATCTATGATCTCACGTGAATGACTCACGCGGCCCACAGAGAGAGCAACACCATGGGAATGGTATTGAACAAAATACCATTTTGTTTATATAGGAATTATTCTGTACTTTTCTAACAAAATATTTCAATATTTCGAATGAATTAATTGAATTATTATTGATAAATCATAATATTTAATAGGCTTTCAAGATCTTTTGCAAATTGGTAGTTTTTTGATAACTCTTTTGAGTATAGAACTCAAAAAATCACTACCCATTTGTATGAAAAAGAAAACTTCTATACTTCTTAAGTTTAATATCTAAGATTAATTGTTATTACATTTATCGTGTGCTAAGAAAAGTTCTGAGACCATACGTATTAAAGACTTTCTGAAAACATTAAGTTGCTAAAATGCTAGGTAAAATTTAATAAATAACACTTTTTCTAGTCCGTGGGTAAAATTTAATAAATAACTTTATTACATTTATAATATAATATTGCTAAAACTTTAGCAGGTGATATGAAAAGGATAGGAAAGGATTTATATACTTAGATTACGTGGATTATGTCCATAATTTGAACCATTAAAAAGTGACATTTGGATCACAATAATCTAATGAGTTATCCTATTATGCCAGAAATCTCTCCCGAATTTACATTGCCAGACTCAGCTGCCACATTATGTGGCAAACAAATAGATCAGGTAAGTCCAAATCATTATATTAATTAACATTTATTTTTAAAATAAAAATAAATAAGGTTTCAAATCACAGGTGCAGCATATTGAAAATCAGTGTCAGTTCCATGCTCTCGCTGCCGCTTGTGAGTGGAGACTGTATTATCGTCGAACAATTTGTCGAGATTCCTGCACCAAGCATCAACACATCACTCCTCCCCTTTCATTCTAAGAGCCTGCCAACGAAAGCTTTTAATTTTCAGCTGGAAAAGGAAAAAAAAAAAAAAATTCCCACATCAATTTTGATTTGGATAGAAAGCTGATATAGCTTACTAACATAATAAGACTATTTGGTGAATAAAATGGTGTTGTCAACAAAGGGTCCGTTTGGTTAAATTTTTGGGAGAAGATCTTTTGAAAGAAGATCTTTAAAAAGAAAGTTTTTTAGAAGAAGTACTTTTAAAAGAATAATTTTTATTTGATTTGAATATGTCAAAAAGCCTTTTAGAAGAATGTGTTTTGTTTGGATAGGATAATATAAAATTATTTTTAGTTGTTGATGTGAGAGTAATAGTAAGATTCCTTTTCAAAAGGTCTTTTTCTAGAATGAAAAGTAACCTCAAAGATACTTCTTCCAAAAGGCCTTTTAAAAAAAATTAAACCAAACACTACCATTTACTGTATAAAATCATTTTCTTTCTCCTAGAAGGCCTTCTGACCACTGCAAACGGAGAACCAAACAGGCTAAAAGTGGTATTGAGATCGAAGAAGAAAGTTTAAAAAAATTAAAAAAAAAAAGAAAAAAGAAAAAGGGAAAAATGATGTGTAAATTAATTAAAATCGGGGAAATATTCTGGAAGAATAGGATTATCCTTATCTAATACTTGGAGTTATACACATGCAAAAGAAAAAAAAAAAAGTTAAAACTTCTGATAGAAAATAAAAGTTGTAATTAAAAAAATAAGTAATATAATTCATTTACTAATTTAAAAGTTGATATGCATAACAAATAAATTCGGATAAATATTTTAGTTCTCTAATATTTTTCTACACATAAATCTAAAATTCTTTTTTCCTACTAGTAGGTGTCAGCTCAATCGGCATTGACCGAAGAATAAACACAAAAAATCTCGGTACCAATTTTGTTGGTAATCCTTGGTTAGTAAACATCCGCCAATTACGATTCGATGTCTGTGGCCTTTATTACAGAACACGTCAAACTTTTTTTTTTTAATCTTATTATAATATCTGCTCCAGATTCATTGTATTCACATATTTATTAAATTTAATTGTTCTCATAATTTTCAGACATAAATAATAGTAGTTAAGTAAAGTCATTTTCAAAATGTCAATTTTAAAATTCAAACTTTCGACATTATAAGTAAAATTTATTAAAAATTATAATATATTTTCATTATAACCAATTACATTTGAGTAAATAAAATTAAAATTTTAAATGTAGTAAATACAAACATGAATTTATGTTCATTGTATTTGATCATGATATATAAATTTGTATTATAAATTTATTTTTATCCATCATTATCGTTTTATTTTTCAAAAGAAACATATTTTTATTTTTATTCATCTATTTAATTTTTTAAATTACCTTTTAACTTTTCTTTGTAAAGGTTCAATTGTACGCTAAAACAACAATGGTTAGATTGACTAATATATTAAAAGAAAAAGGGGGCACAAATCTACCATGTTCCTTGGCTGCATTGCTCCCCCTTATAAACTGCCAAAAATCCGCCTCGTTAGTGTCATTTTTTATTTCATACAATTCTTTAATATAAGTTCCTTAAAATCGGGTAGGAATCCTTTCATGTATAAATCACATATGAGACAAGTAAATTCTTACTCTTAATTATTATTATTATTATTATTATTATTATTATTTGTGAAAAGATGAGAATATGCACATGAAAGGATTAAGGGTGAGGATTTACAAATGACCCTTTCATATGTAACATAGAGATGAGAGGATTCATTCTTCCTTAAATCAGTTGTGATATCTTATAATTTTTAGGGATTAGTTCATTGAACATAATAATTGAATATATTAATTATGATTCACGTATGATATTTCACCTCTGGTCATGTGTCATTAACTAAATATTTTGAAATTAAAATTTGTTTTGCTTTTGAAATTAGAGATTAATTTTAATATGTTATTAGAGTGTAAAGTTTTTTACATTATCAATTAATTTTATCTTATTATATGCGTGATTTTTCTAATAGTTATTGTAAAAGTTAAACATTTTGAGTGAAGTAATAATATATAATTAAACAAATGTATAAAATTATTTACATTAATAATATATACATAAAAAATCCCATTTCATTTAATATTAACAAAATTTGAACAATACAAACAAGGTTGGCCTTCAAGGGGGAAAAAATATGGATTGGATGTAATGGTAATTGAGTTAAAAAGAAAAATAATGTTTAAACTATAAAGAAGATAAAAAAAATAATGAATAAAAAAATCCAAAAAATTAATATTACAAAAATGTCTGTAAAAGAAAAAGCTTAAACAAAAAACCGTTGAAATGAAATAATCGACAGTTAGTTCTTGAAGTATTCTGTTGAAGACATGTGTAAGTTATTTTATAGTGCCATTTTTCTTTTTACAAATGAATACTACATTAAAAATTTATTTTTCTATTTTAATTTTGTTATATATAATAAATCTTTCTTTGAGTAAAAATTCATCAGAAAGAAAATTTAACCTATTTTAAGAAAATCTATAGGATTAAAACTATAAATTGTCAGTAAAAATCCTAAATTTATAATATTAAAGAATAAACTATAAAATAATCAATATAGTTTAAAGAATTTAATTTATATATACTGATAATATAAAATAATTTTATATTATTAATTAATAAAAATATTAAAAAAATATTAACTTTGGCAAGTAATTATATATTATATTTAGGATTTTATTATAATTTATCATTTTTTTATATTTTTATTAATTAATAATATATAATTATTTTATACTATTAATGTATATAAATTAATTTCTAAATTAAATTATATCGAATATTGATTTTTATGTTTAAAATGAGAACTTCATAAAAAGAAAATGTTTATTCAATCCGGTTCACAAGTGTGCAAACGTACAAGTCACTGCCAGCCCATAACTTGCAGTCAGGAAGGGACGAGAATCCAAAGCAGGGTGTTCGCATGACCTAACCTTGCCTGATAATCCATCCCAACCTTAAAGTTGTTAGGTTAGGTTTGGTTTTACAATTTTGACCCAATGCATTTTCAGGCCAAGTTCGGGTAGTAATTTAGATTGTTCGATCCCATTCCATGTCATATGATATTTTGGAAGTTATATTTTTTTATAATATTAATTATAAATTATAATATTTTATATCTTAATTAATATAATTTATATAATATAATATTATTTTTATATTAAAATAATTTATTTTAAAATTTATAATATAAAATATCTTTTAAATTTTATTTATAAATTCTAAAATTTTATAATTTTATTATACATAATATTTAAACTTGTATATATTATATAAATATCAAATTGGCTCGATTATTTTTTAGGTTATTATTAGATCAGGCCTTGATTCTTAAAAATGATCCAATCAAAAAATTGGGTCGAATTCGGATTTAGTTCAACTCGGCTCAACCCATCCGTTGATCATCATTAATCCAAAGTTTGCAAATACGTTTTCTTATTAAATTTACGATTAGTTTTCGTCATTTCACTTAGAGTAGACGAGCCATGAGCTAGATTGCAAAGCTGTGTTTTTCTTATAATTATTATCATATTATTTTTAATTAATTAGCTACAGAGTCATGACGTGAATATGCTATTAGAAATATAGAATAACATATTTGACAAAATTTATAATCACTAAATAACTGATAAGGATAACCTGTAGTCCTTGTCATGGTTGTACCTCAATCCAACTCACAAGATCTAGAAGGTTCTACTGAAATAAAGTTTTTGAGAAACTTTGTACAGTAATTTCACATCCAAATAAAATAAGAAAAAAATGCGGCTATCATAAGCCCTTTCATAAGCAAATTATTTAAAAAAAATGTTAAATATGAGAATCGTGATTAATTGGAACAATGATGATAAAATTTTCATCTTAAACAAGGCCTACATTGGATTGGATTGTTTACATAATAGAAAAAAAAAAAAAAAGCTCAAAATTGAAACTAATTTGTGCTGGAATAACTTGATTTAAAAAAGAAGCTAATGTATGTATTATTTACGAAAACCAATTTGTCATATGGTATTGCTGACTCTACAAATAGAAAAATATTATTATAAATGGTTGAAATTGTGAGTTTTTTTTTTCCAAGTCAATGTTGAACTTGTGGGTTAACAACTATTATTTTTTTTTATTAATGAGCAATCAATATAAATAATAAAAAATGTCAACTTATATAAATAATTATTTATTATAATAATAAGTTCATGATACTATTTTATATAATTAGTATATACTAATTGAACTCTAAAATAAAATTGTTACAAAAATATATTCTTATAATGGTCCAACTCTACTTAAGTTATATTGGTAAGAGTAATGTATTTTAACTATTGATTTTTTACGAAAAAAGTCTAATCTCCTTTTTTTTTTTCGTTCCTCATAATTTTTATTTTATAATTTTTTTCCTGCTTAAAGGGGCTGCTATCAGCATTAAAAAGGAGAGAGAGAGAGAGAGAGAGAAGGAAAAAAAAAATAAAGAGAAGAGAACGAAGGGGGGTGGCTGCTATCGCATGCAAGCACCGCCCTAAACCGTTTGTCGTGTAACACAATTGGGCCGGACCAGAACACTCTCAAATTGTCTTTTTTTTTTTTTTGACCAAATAGGACAGTAGTAAGGCCCTGTTTGGCATCTTAGCTTAGGAGCTGGCCATCGCCGGGGCGAGGTTGGCGATTGAAGTAGGAATGAGCCGTGCTAAGGGGTCGAAAATTTGAAGATTAGGCTGGCCCAATAATTGCGCAGACGGATTCATCAACAAATGCAGCTACATTTTTAATTTATACTTGCTCCCCCGAATCCCGCTTGCTACAGAGAAAGAGAAGGAAAATGGAGGCGTTGGGATGGTGGCTGATAGCCGTGGGCACGCTTCGATTAGCTTCCGTTTGGTTCGGTTTTTTCGACATTTGGGCTCTTCGACTAGCCGTCTTCTCTAAAACTACCAGTAACTAACTTACTTCTCTCTCGTCCTCTTCACTCCTTTTTTTTTTTTTTTTAATAATTTTTTAGATCCATTCAAATGTGAATGGATTTGAGTAGTGATTGATTCATGTTTCGATGGCATTCGGCGCTGATATCAATGAATGGATCCTTGCATGTTTCGAGGATAGATATGTGTCATTTCTTTTGCGTGTTTGTAATTCAGAGATGTGTATGAGAATAGAATGAGATCTTAGAAATTATTGAACCATTGTTGTGGCCGTTACATGGAAGCAAGTAAACATCATTGCTCCCACTTTTTCCATTACCCAAGCAATCCAGATATGTTCCCGATTTCCACTACTAGTATTAGTGACAACTACACATCAATTAGGATTTTTAAGTGGGGAAATTCCTTTCTTGACAGTGCACTTGCATCACTTTGTTTCATCTGAACTATGCATCACGCAAGTTCACAACCGGTTTTTAGGGATTTGATTTTCATATTTTCTAGGTTGAAGAGAAAGGTGCTACTAGGCATTGAACTTCAAAGTTATAGTCTTCTAGATGCCAACCCTACCCTGCATTGCCAGGAGAGAAAATATGGTTCTTGCTAACTAGCTAACCAAATAATGCACAAAACAGCTTTATTCAGGTTTGACATATCTCATAACAAAATATGCAAGTTGGAATTTGATTGAACACATCAGGAAATTCAGTTTGCTAGTCAAAACAGTGAATCTGCTTACTATTTGACTGCGAAAGCATTATGGATTCATGTGAATGTTAGCATTATAACTTAAGACATAGGGTAGTAGGGTACAAGTTAATTTGTGTGTATAGATTAGAGATTCTTTGCCCTATTGCTAGAGTGTTATCATCCTTGTCAACTTCATGCTTTCTGCATGCATAACCTTTCTAATCCCTGGGTTCAACCTTAGTCAGCATTCAACTCACGGATCATGGCAATGTATGTCGCAATTTGTTAACATGCTCTTCTCAACTCCCAAAGGCTATATCATAGGCTTTCTTAATTCAGCTTGAACTAATGCACACAGTCTAAGTAGTTGGAGCTTTAACCGTAACCCTCTTGCAGGGAGCAGCACATGCATGTGCAACACCTGTAAAGAAAAAATACCAGGGGACCGAATTGAAACGAAATTAAGCACCCGTCTTCTAAAGTCTGGTGGTTATGGCTGGCTGAGCAGGCGTTTTCAAATTGTCCTTGGACTGAAAAATTCAATAATTTCGAAGTTGTTTTGCTGCACTATTTTGTGCTTTTATATTAGTTATAATTTCAAACATTATCCTACTTATGTCATATAATGTTCATAACTCTGAGCACTGATAAGAGTTCATTAATTTGTGTATAGTGACCGAAATTCATGGACGCACATTTGGAACTTGGACACTGTTGACCTGCACTCTTTGCTATATCTGCGCATTCAACCTTGACAATAAGCCCCTTTATCTGGCTACTTTCTTATCATTCATCTATGCTCTTGGTCACTTCTTGACTGAATACCTTATTTATCAGACAATGGAGATTTCAAATCTGACTACCGTTGGCATATTTGCAGGTATCATAAATTTTATTATTGATTCCCACGGAATTGATGTGCATCACATTATTTTAAAATTGTGCTTTCCGCCAATTATTTTTCTGTGTGTATTGGGGGTTATCCATTTACTCTTGTGTGCGGAGTTGGAATTGTAGGCCAGGTGAATTTGTAGGCTCACTACATACTTGATCCCTACATATTTGCCCCTTATTGTAGCATTTTACTCAAGGATGACACATTTTAACGTCTAGTTTTACTGATAGGAACATCGATTGTATGGATGCTGTTGCGATGGAATGCGCACCTGAAAATTCACTCGAAGCATTCTTTGAAAGGGTTAGTAAGCAAAAAGAGACGACACAAAAGTGAGATCATGTGATTTCTGTGTAACATGAAATAAGGTTGGTTTTGATTCTCTGATGTATTGTTATAAGCACTAAGCAGGAACGATAGTTTCAGAATTATTGTGGTAAAATAAACCTAGTTTTATATCTATAGTCCTTGCCATCTAAATCTTAAATGCCTTTATCTCAGTTCTGTTCTATTATTATTATTATTATTCAACTACATATTGTGATAAAATTAACGTTTCTGTAAGTCAAGGCAATTTTTGTGCTCACCAGACAACTACAAAAAATACAAAGAAAGAAACAGAGGCGGGGACCTGAAGAAGGGGTTTACCAGAACCGCCATACAAAAATAAAATGCTTTGGGGGAAGGAAGGAGAAGGTGCAACCTCAATTTTTGTACCTCTAGCATTTGTTGTCGGTTAAGTATCACGGGAGCATTCGAATGTGAGAGAAGTGGTCCATATACTATCACTAATAGACACTGGTTGTTACAAGTTCCACATGGGGAACCATGCCAACAAAGTATGATATTTAAGTTTAGAGGTTCTTCCATCTAATAGGCTACTTTTTTGGGGTTGAGCGTTGAGTCTATAACACTGGTTCAGCTTGAGTGGACTGTTCATTTCAGAGCTAACACAACAAGCCCAAATTAATATGGAAACATAAAATTGCAGCACCGGTTCACATATTAAAAATTCTCCTCCAGTTTATACCAAAAAAAGGTTCTCCACCAAAACTTTAATCCTATGCTACATGATATCCCAACCTAAGTTTTATATATAAGATTCTAAATTCTGCTGCTAAGGAAAAAAAAAGTTCGAACATGCAAATTTTTTACACTGAGGATTGTGACCATAGTAGAGAAAACTGGATTGGACCGGGAATTGGTCACTAGGCCAGTTTGGTTATTATCCTTAAATCGTGGCAAACCGGATTGAATCGGGTTAAACCGTTAAAAACGGTGAGCCGAACTGATTTAAGTGGTTCATCGGTTTGGTTGATTTTTATTTTTTTGTAAAATGCTGTTTTTCTCTTTTTTTTTAAAAAAATAATAAATAAATAAATTAATTATACATATTTTGTATTAATTATGTTGTAATTTTTTTCATTTTAATTTTATATATATATATATATATATATAAAACTAAATACATATATTTTATTATATTTCGATCAAATTTCCATTTAAATCGGTTAGACTTCTAAACCTTTAAACCGCTACCTTGACCGATTCGATATTCGGCCTAATTTTCTGTGACCATAACATTGTCTTGACACAAGACATAATATGACCCGAGGTTCATGGGAAGAGACCATGTACGATTGTTCAATATTCATACATCTTAGTCATGCACAATCTGAAAAGAAAACCTGAAAAATTCCCACATATTCCTGTGCAGTTTGGTTGGCTGTAACTTCACTCGCCACTTTTCATGCATTTCATGTTGGTTGTGTGAGTGTCTCTCAAAATATTCCGCTTATTTACATATAGAAAGAAGAATATTGAAAACATAACTTTCCTTTATCATTGATAGTTTGATACCAAGCTTCTCCCAAGATCTTCTCTTTGTAAATTTCACTACCACTTCTATTTTCACTCATTACAGTTGTGTCATTTAAATAAAACAGAAGGTTCAAACAGCATCCTTGTTAAATTGTGGTATGCCCTGGCTTTTTCAATCAAATGCCTTATTAATTAAGCAACGAATCAGAATTTGATCCGCTCCCTGAATCAGCAGAATTAAGCGCACCATCTTCTCCTTTTGTACGCCAGACATTTGGAGAAGAACCATGTCCAATTGCCACATTGTCTACCACTTTAGGACCTGAATCAGCGGTGGGGACAAAATCTTTGCTTGGGTCCGACCGTCCAAGATTTTCTTCTTCTGCTGCCTTTCCGAATTTTCCACCTCTTCCTCTTTTAGTTTTCTTAAACCTCCAAACCTCATGACAACCCTGGATGCACCATTCTCCCTATAATGGTTCTCACTTGTTGCCTGTGTTCCTTTTTCACCTTCATTATGGCCTTGATCTTCTAATAAGTTCATATCTTCAATTTGTTTTTCTATGACTTCATCTTCATCTTCATCTTCATTTTCCTCCTCCTTCTCCTTGTCATCTTCATCAATCAGGTCTTCCACTTCCTCAGGTTCTTCCTCTTCAACTCTATCTCGATCATGTCCAATAATATCATCAACCCCACCACTGCTTTGTTCCTTCACCCTTTCAGGTTTGCTTTCTTCTGTATCATCTATCAATTCATACGGCTTCTTTATCCAAGGTTGGAACCCTTTTCTTCCAAGTCTTTTGGTTTCATTACCGGCCTTCTTCTTATCATGTGAGTGTTTGAGTTGGTAAATCAACCAGACGCCAACAGCAATCAAAATAAATATTTTAAAACCCTGCTTTACCTTGAAGCCTTTTGTCCTCTGATTTCTGCTGGGTGACTGCTTCAACATGGTTTGCTTATGAATTTCTCTGCCAAGTATCAGCAACAGTTGTTAGCAGAATCTGTGTAAGGAAGCTTTATACAGAAACAAAAGGCAAACATAAGACATATTCTTCCACAGAGTAAAGAAGGCCTTAACAGTACTTACTTACAGAGAAATAAAGCTTTCAACTCATCAAAGAAGTGAAGCATTATTCAGCATGACAAAGAAAAGAATATTCTGTCATAATGTGGCTGAAAAAAGTACACTGAAGGCAAAATGATGGGTAAGTTTCTGGTTCATGAACACAACAATAATCTTCTTTCTTGCATTGGTTTCCACTTTTAACTCTAAATGAAGTTAAATTAGACAGCTTCATTGTTTGCCTACATTCATATATTGCAGTGAAGGTCCTTGCTTCGTTGGAGCACATATATAATAGAAATTGTCAACAAATTAGAACCAGCGTATTTGAACAGGTAACGGCATTTTTTTTTTAAAGCTCTCGCAGGTTAAAAACCAAGCAACAAGCATTTGCTCGTGTCGTGCTATTCAGTTTCACCCTTTCATCAAACGCAATCCGAGAATTCTATAGTCTCCGCTTTACACAAATAAAGTGGATTCTGAGAACTGCTTTATTACATGTAAATCATAGTGTTTTAACTTTCTACATTGATGGGAGAATCCAGAAACAAAAAAGCACAAATGCAACTGATATCATAGCACTTTGTATTGTTTCGGTATAAACATTGCACGAAAACAACAGAACAGCTTTCCAATTCAATTAGCATGAAAAAACATAAAACAAAAAGAAAAAGCAAAGAAGTTTCCCTAATAAAACAACTATAATAGTTTCAACTTGAAATGGAGAGAGAGCCACATATACATACTCCAAGTCAAGCTTCGTGGGCTTCTAATATCATAATCAGCAAGTTCAAAAAGAGACACAGGAAATAACCCTAAAGTCTTATACGACAAAAAAAAAAAAAAAAAAGAAAAAGAAGAAAGAAGCAAATGAGCAGGAACGAAGGATACATGCCTCAAGGAAAAGTGGGTGGCAGGTGAGTTGATTATTTGAGCCTTTGAAGTGAATTGCAACTTGCAAAGTTAACAGAAACTAGTAAGAGGGAATGAATAAAAAGGAGGATATCTGAGAAGCTAAGAATAAGAACAGTGATAAGAAAAATGCACTGTGCTAAGTGCTAAGTGCTAAGTGCTAAGTGCTAAGTGCTAACTCTGGGTCTGTGTTTAGTGGAGCAAAGGCAAAGTTCAATAAAATCAGAGGGAAATAAGAGAGAGAATATTTGGAAAGCTCGTGAATGGAACGGAGGTCACGGGCCAGCCATACATGATAGATGTACGTGCTGGCTTCGGCTCTTTGTGGCATGCGGGAACGTGGCACGACGACGTCGTCTCTCTGTGGTGGTGGGGTATTTATTACAGGTTGTTACCCAAGATTTTCATATTTAATGCAAATGCCACGGCATTGCTACTAGTCTTTTCATTGCTACACGTAAACAAATTTCAACCTTTTTTTGGGGGGAAAAAAAAAACTTACTTTTGTATTATTAAATTTGTTTCTAAATGTAAAGTCATTGTATAGGTACAGGAATGTATGTATTCATAATTCTAGAATAAGAGCAGCCAAAAAATGATAATTCTACAAAAAGAGGCGGGTTTCTGCTGATACTAAGTCAGATTTTTAAATAATAGCTTTTATGTAAATTGAAAATATTTTTTATTCAAATTACAAATATTTTCTTATTAGAAGTAATATTGTTTGATTTAAATAAAATCACTTAGATAATAAAATCTTTTTTTTTCAAATTTTAATACAATTATA
Organism: Pterocarpus macrocarpus; assembly: GCA_031439585.1. Taxonomy (NCBI): domain Eukaryota; kingdom Viridiplantae; phylum Streptophyta; class Magnoliopsida; order Fabales; family Fabaceae; genus Pterocarpus; species Pterocarpus macrocarpus. The sequence goes on from CM062519.1 coordinate 13,669,329, forward strand.
TATTTAAAGCTCGAATTTAATATTTCTAATTAAATTAAAACAGTCATTTACTAATTGATCTATGCACTTGTTACTATGTAAATTGAAGATTAAGAAATAGTTTTCATAAGAAAATTAAAATGTTTTTATAATGTCGATATTTCTTTAAAATTTGTAAGAGTTTAATATTTTCTACCATAAAAGGCGAGCTTTATATAATATTATTTCACAATTTTATTTTACAGTTACCCATAATCATTTTAAATTCTAAACTACGCAAGCAAATGTTTTGCATTTTAACTTGAGTACTATTATACGCATGTTTTTCTTTTTAGTGACAATTTAATTTTATAAATTTACAAAAAGAGAGGAATAAATATTGAGATATTAAAGATAGATTCCGTCCAAGCTTGTCTGTTTTTATATTAATATTTTTGTGTTTGTCTGTTTTTATATTATTTTGTTATATGAGCAAATCACAAGAATCTTTCCTAATATATGTCCATATAGGTATTTTCAATAAGAGGCAATCTGTGGAACACCAAATGTAATTATCTCTACCAATTAGAATTTGAACTGTGATTTATCACTCTATAGGAAATTAACTTCTCTAAACCCAATCCCTATTAGTTTCCTAAATATATTGTTGATTGAAGACAATCCTCGAGAGATAACGAAAAATATATAACTAATTAATTTTCAGCATCACGGTAAAACTATTCTATATTAGCAAAATGCCGTTAAAAAATTTAAATCACCTAAACTACGACGGTGAGATTGTCTTTGCTCCTTGTTAGTTTTATTTTTATTTTTATTCAGCATTTTATTAGTTTTCTTCCAGTCTCTGAATAGTATTCGTGCCAGCATAAAACAAAATTAGATGAGTTTATTTTAATTTTTAAAAAAAGTAATTATAAAATTTAAATTTTATATATAATTAAAAACATTAAAAATTATTTTTTTACAAGCTATTTTTTTAACTTTAATAAAAAAATTGAAAATAATTTTTTACTTAAAAATTTACAATCAAACATACCAGAGTAGGTTTACTACATGGCTATTGTCATAAGGAGTTATGGTACTTGCACATTGATTGTGGATCATTTCCTTCATTATCAAGTCTCTTACATTTATTGTGTACATTAACTTTTGAACCACTGCTGTATATCCTGTCGTTGCCACATCACTTCACCGACATCCTGTTCATGCGACTTATATAATCATGCAAAATTGCAGAAAAACCTAATTATAAATTATAATGTTCAGTTATTATGAATATACTTACGTTATGTTTGTAAAAAAATCAAAAAATACTTACCTTCTGTTATGGAACATGATTACCAATATGTTCTCACAGCGAAAAAAAAAAAAAAAAACTTATGAATAGTTCAACTCGACGGTTTTTTCTTTGGGAAATATTACTATTAATTAGATAAATAGACGAGAATAGTTACAAACAATATTTTTTTTTCAACTCTTATTTTATTCAAATAAGAAAAATGAAAAAGTGATAACCGACAAAAAATGTGTAACAATCCTCTCTCTCGGGTTTTGTATAATTAAACTTTATTTACAAGAATTTAATTGATAATTGTTGCTCAAATCTCATTTCACTTGCACCGCTTAAAAAGTTTGGGTGACAATTTACAAAGATTCAAACTAACATTTCTATTCTAATTACGTCTCTCGCTATTATCGATTGGGTTGTCAGTTATATTTCCTATTTGAGATTTTTTTAAGGGAATATTTGCACGCTATATTAAACTTGATAAGATAAAGTTAATACATTGTAATTTTATTAATTATTTTATATCATATTATACTAATTTATCTATTAAAAGAATGTTATACATGATAATGCTGGTAATTTAGTTTGAAGATGTGAAATTAGACCTGATTAAATTTTAATATATAAGGAATTTATCATTTTTTTCCTCACTTTCTCATTTTCTACATATTTTATTAAAATAAAAAATGTATTAAAAACATATAAATAAATAATAAATAATTTTTAATATATATTATAATTATATAAAATAAAATTGATATATTTAAAATAAAATAAAAAATAAATATTTTATAGTTTATCAATAATTATTATAAATAAATAATTAATAAATATTATTTAATATGATCTAAAGTGTCTATATTAAAAAATGAGTATTAAAAACAATTATAATTAAAATATTAAATATTTATTTAATATTATTTATTTATAATTTTCAATTAAAAATAATAAAATTAAGTATATTTATTATAAAAAAATTTTCTTGTTAGAGTTTTATATGTGATTAAAATTGTTTGTGTTAGTAAAAGGATGATATTATGTTATATAATTTAGTATTTTATATCGTGTTACATTAAACATTACACAATATTAAAATTATAACAGATCTTATACTATTTAGACTATTAGGTCTTATATTATTAGATCTTATCTTATTAGGCATGTCAAATAAACCTTAATAGTTTCATATCATTAATAAGCAATAAATATACATGCTCGTTATTAATATTATTGAATTAATTAGGTAGTTAAAAGAATGGAAGAAATAATTTAAGAAAAATGTTACATTGATAAAAGTTTTGCCCTAATTTGTTTGCTAGGATGATGTAGCATACTTATTAATCATTAGATGAGTAAGTATGTCATATTATTTTTCTAATTTTAAAAGCATTTTTCTGGTAAAAAATTCTAACAATTATTTTTAACTCTTTTATTATTGTTCTCATTTAAAATATAGAAAAAAGACAGACCAATTTCAAAAGATCGAAAAATGGATAACCGATTATACATATAACCCCTTAACAGTTCTTTGTTAAAAGCAAAATAATAATAATTTAACCATTACAAATATGCCACTTTTTTTCCAAAAAAAAAAAAATACTCAAATAGAAACTTTGTGAGTGTTATGCAACTCATTTAAGTTTGGTTTGGTAGTGTGTTTTGAGGAGATGTTTATGATTATGAAAAATATAATATAGCTTTTTTTGTTTAATGGATTTTAAAAGGTATGGAGTGCTTTTAAAAGCTCTTTTGGAAATTTTTTTTAAGTTAATTTATATTTTTTAAAATTTAAAAGAGTAATATAATCTTATTTTTTTAATAATAATAAAAATAAAAATTATTCTTTTTATTAGTTATTTCTATTATAATTATTTTAAATTTTAAAAATAATCTTATTAAATATTATTTTTGTAATTTTTATTTATTAAAAATAATTTTTATATTATATTATTAAAATAATACTATTATAACAATTTAATAATAACTTTTAGAGAATTAAGAATGATCAATAATTCTAACAAAACTCATAATAATATCTGACCAAACCTTACTAACAGATACAGAATAAGTATCCTGTGCCTGTTTGCCCTTTTCCAGTTCAACTAGCTAAATGAGTAGTTTATATGGCTTGAATTTATGGACGAGTAATGATGACGAAGGCTTGCATAATAGAACACAGGCATGCAGCATAAAAGATAGTGATGATGATGAATGCCTTGGCCGGTGCCCTTGCCAACGGGTACGGTGTAAGCAGCAAATTAAGAGTGCCATTAAATACCTTGCAGTATCTGGACCAAAAGTGCTACATACTACTGATAAACAATAAAGTGCATGCAACTCAACTCTGACTTCTATTCCCCAACCATACCAATAACGTGTCACAAACACTTATTATATAATCTTAACGTTTCATTATTTCGACATCAAATAGTGACATAAATATAAGATACTTAAGAAAAGAAAAAACAAATAAGAAAGAAAGGTAAAAGGGATTGGCTCATCTAATTTGTTTTACCACTCATGTATAACTATAAATTGTCGATTGATAAGTAATTTATATGTACTCTCTATCATAATATCCTTATAATAATGTCCTACAAGTAAGTAAAGAAAAAAACATTTCTCCATAGTCATATTACTTCACATTTTTTCATAAAATTGTGTATTCTAACCATAAACTGCTAAGTGGACCAAATCCCACTCTCATAATTACATTTCCTCTCCTGAAAACCTCTCAGTAGGGAGACCATGTTAACAGTTAATTAATGCACTTTTGGGTGCTTCAAAATTATCATCCCTGAAACATTTGTGTCAGCCGCTAACAAACTAACCAAACCCGAAAAGGAAAAATTAATGGGAATTTGTGTTGAGTGAGTTTGAATCATAAATGAGGTCACTAGGGACGTATCCTGTCGTGGACTCCGTGATATATCCTTTCGAGGCGTGTATAGGTTTGCATCAGCTCGTCCATTTCTGAATTTCTGATGCACACAAATCTTAATCTTGTAGGATACGAAAACAGGACTCTCTGACACACCACTTTCTTTTCACCTTCACATCTTCTTATCTCATTTTTGCAATGGATCCTCCCATGAGTACCATCAAACATTTTTCACAATCAAAACTTGACATCCCATTGTTTCCCTTTCTATGTCTTTTTACAAGAACATAAAAGGAAAAAAAGATAATGCAGGAAAGAAGATACCCAGAGGTTTATGCTAGTTTGCATGTGAGGTGAAAATTGAAGTACATAATGAAAAAAGAGAGCAAAGAAAGAAGTATAAATAGATATCAAGATGCTTCTATAAGTCATTTTAGCCCAAAAAAAAAAAAGGGCAGAAGAAGAAGAAGAAGAAGTCAGAAATATGCACTATTATATACCTGCCAAATCTCTATACCATGTATAAATACAAGGTGGTAGGCAACATAGATGAGGGAGAGGAATATATATGTAATTAATTGAAGTCATACACATTTTTATAACCAAAATAAATACTGGGTCTTCCTCTCCTCAATTTCAATTATGGATTGAAAAAGTGGTCCCCGCACTTGCACTTCCAACTCATGGGTTTGTAGTTGGAAAGGTCATCCCCTCTTGAGTAAGTAATGGCTGCACTTGCTCTCGCTGTTGTGGAATGGCTTCTATGGCTTTGAACTTGAGGTACAACCGGGACCTGAACTGCTTCACAGTGACCACAAGTTATGCATGTCCTTTCACACCTTGGAGGCCTTGACCCTATCACCTGAGCCTTGTTAGCCACCAACTCTGATGATCCCTGCTCTTTCACGCCATTATTCTGCACATACGCAAAAATATAGCATCTCATGTTATATACTAATAACAATTAACATGCTAGGACATGGAAGAATTCACTTCACGGTTTTGATTTTGTACCTGGGAAACTTCAATAAGACTGGAAATTGCTCTCCCTGCATGCACATACACATAGAAAATAAGCAAGCAATAGTTAGATAAAAAGAAACTTGGTTTTAGTAGCACTTATTAGCTTTGACAGAAATTAACAAGAGTAGAATCGGGCTAATTACCTTCAGCCATGAATACAAAATGAGTGGAGAATATGGAAGTTGAAGCAAAGAGAAGGAGGCAGTATATGATTATCGTTTGTCTATATTTGTGCCAACATGCGCAAATTCTAGTGCTGCCCATCTTCTAAGGGGAAGAAAGAGACTGCAGAAGCAAAAGAGCAGCTAATTGTTTATTCGAGTGTAACTAAATACTATGACCCTTGATGGTAGGTAAATGGTAGAGAAACCGAACAGTGCGAATATGAGAAATTATGAATGTGAGAGAGAGAGAGAGAGAGAGAGAGAGAGAGAGAGTGCATAAGTTGATATGTGGCAGTATAGAAGACAGTGAAGGGTGAAATTCTGAAAAAGGTGTCCTAAGATGGGTCAGGAATTGAATGCGTGTACCGTATGTAATGGTAAGGTAATGTAGCCCGGTTGATTTTACCCTTATTATTATTTCCCCATCAATTGATAAACATGGCCTGCAAAAAGTTGGATTTCAATATTGGATGTTGAGAGATGGACCTCACACTCACTCTAGACAGACGCAACATTGCTTAGCTTGCTAGAAACCTCGTTTGCTGAGCCTTCCAAAACTCCTAGTTGAATATCATATCATATCATATCATATGGGGACAGATACATACCTTCAACTTAGACGAGCATACCGGGAATTAAAGTAGTGGCCATGGCCAGATAGCCAGATGCACAGCTAAGTTACGAATGCGAAAATACAAGAGAAAAAACAAAAACAAATTAATAACGATGTTCACAGGGAATGAGCATGACAGCTTCATTGGTTTCCCCTTTCTTTTTTATTTTCTTTTTTGGTAGCACTTCATTGGTTTTCAAACATGCATTTTTATAACCTTTTTAGTTTTTAAGGGGGGACAAAATATGCTGAGCCTTATTCGAACACGCCAAGTCTGTCTTATATTTTCCGAGGAAGTCACGGAGGGTAGGAAGAGAAATTTTTTTAGTGTTCTTAGAATTAAAAATAAGTGTTATTTTGTATTACTTAGTGTTTAATATCTCAATTATTGTATTTAAAATATAATTCAAGTAAAAAAGATTAAGTTATGAAATTAAAATGTTAAATGTTTACAATACAAAATAACTCTATTTTTTTCAGAACAATCCAAAATTTCTCGAGTAAGAATCTACTGCACAGAATAGCAAGTTAAGTTGTCACCAAGAAAACAAAAAGAATAGCAAGTTATGGGTATTTGCGAGATTGAATTTAACCTGCAAATGCAGCCCCGCTAATAGAATGGCATTAAGATCGACGGCCAATTGATTATTTCACACGTGTTTGATTTTGTTTGATTTAGGAGTTAGGTTAAAGAATGTATACATAACATCTAGGCCACGTTATCTATTAAGATTATCAGTGATATAGATTACCACTCAGAAAAATTATCATTTTTTAAATTATTAATAATATTACAATATATTATCTAATATGCATAGATAATCTAAATGATAATTCATATTATCATATTTGATATATCAAAAAGATTATTAGGTAATATATATTTTTAACTAATATTATTATAATAATAATAAAAAATAGTTGTTTATTATTATTATTACTACTACTTAATAATAATTAATTATTAATAATTACTAATAATATTAATAATAATAACTCATAATTAATAATAATTACAATAATTAATAATTACTAATAATATAAATTTTTAATAATAAAAGAAAGATTAACATATTGGTGATAATTCACAAAGTCACCTCCTATGGGACAATCTACATTATTACATTGGTAGTAATCTATATTAACTTCGAAATCTGAATTGCCAGCAATATGACTCAATCAAATAAAATAATATTATGGGCCAAAGAATTTAATCAAATATTACTAGTAATCTAGATAGAATATCCTATACCAAATGCTATTTTAATAGATTTGTTACTATATTAAATGTTAATGCATATTTCGTGAACTTGTTGGTGGTATTGTAGAGATGGTATACTAATTAAAATACTCAAAGAAAATATAGGAATTAGTGGACAAATGCCACTATACTATTATGTGGAAAATAGAATAGGAAGAGAGATATATTTAGACCTAATTTTCTTCTTTGTTTTTCTTTTTCATTTGCTTGTTTGAAATGTGCATCACAAATACACCTATTTATAAGTGAGGAATGATTTAATATAACTCTTAGAGATTACGAATTATACTCGACTTACATTCACAAGGCACTAGGCACTAAGCTCTACTTAATTACAAAACTGACTTAACATTTGTAACAAATAATAGCACATTACTCATTAATAGAACTCCCTCCTTTTATGCAAAGATGTTGGAATGGTCGGTCAGTTAATTGTAGCTTATTCAAAAGCTTGCACTGCCTCCTCTAAGAAATAGTAAGGATCCACTGAATTCCTCGACTGTTTACTATTAGCACAGTATGTACCTATCTATTTCCAGTGAACACAGGAAATAGCATGGAGATGAGAATATATAATGTATCCCATAGTTATCATCTACCCTTTTTTCATGTATCCTCAAAATTTACTTCTTGCATATCATTTTAACACATACAATAATAAAAAGTGTCATAACTACCAACAAGCTTCGATGAGTGGTAAGTAACTTGGTCTCCCGCAAAAATGAGGACATAAGTTCAAATTTTGGAAAGCATACTTGTTGAAAAAGAAAGTAACTATAAATATTTTATCTCTCAAAATTATGATGGCAATATTTCTCACAATTTTTATAATAACAAAAAATAAAAGGTGTCATAACTATTTACAATGTCATAACTGAAGCATAAAAATTCATTAATGACATCTAGTCTTGGTTCTGTATAGTATTGTAAAGGGAAAATGCAATGCTGTCAACCGTCCAGCTTTGTGGTCTTGCAATTTATTTTATTTTATATAATTTAAAAATTAAGGCAAATGTTTTTTTTTAATCTAAAGCACTAATATTAGAAGTCTATTAGATCTTAACTAATCTAATTCAAGTCAGGAAAGTTTAATATGAAAGTAAAACACTCCCAACTCCAATATTTTTGGTTCATAAAACTCAAAAAAGTTTATTAAAAGAAAACTAAATGTTGGAACTATTTTAACCATTTACCACAAAAGTTCTTTGACATAACTTTGAATTAAATAAAACTTGAGATTGAAAGTTTTAGATTATATCAATGTATAAAAGAATGTAGTTTCACCTAAGATATAAAGTACTTAACATGTGAAGTGAAATTTTCGCATAATATGATCATTTACAAAACAGACGACTAGACTTTTGCTTCTCTTGATATTAATAAATCAATTTCTAACTCGTACAGGGACAACATTTTATCGTACAATGATTCAACCCATTCTAGTATTCTACATTTTGATGTTGCCCTACTTCTATGATCTAAGCCTTTTTCTTAGCCTATATTCTTTCCAACTTTCAGTCCCCAAAAGTGAGGTGGGTTGGAAAGTCCACAAACACCCTCTTCCTCCCACCCCACAATGCAAAAATGGCAATACCCTACCTATTAGAAGCAAGGCAATATGGGAAAATTCTATAACTGAAAATTGTCAACCATATGTTGGACCACGTCTGCTCCAGCAGAATTCATACAGTAGGTTGTCACCTGCATATAAAACAAAATTCAAGCGTGCTTAATATTGTTAAGACTTAAGACAAATGATATACAAAGTAAAGTACATGCCAGACTATCACTATAGATTGCCAAAATAAAAAATAATTTGTGATATTGTTAGAGCCCGTCATGGTCTTGCTGGTGTTAATCTTGAAGAAGCTTTAACTTGCCTGAATGGTACTATGCGCGAGAAACTTCTGCATGGTACCCCTGAAGCGGACATCAATGCGTTCCCAGCTCATTGTTGCTAAGCCTCTGATCATTTCCTCTGCAATTGTTGGTACACGACATATATTAGTAATTATCCAAAATATAAATCATCAATTCTTCATGTTCAATCAGAAGAAACATGTTTAGCAACAGATATAATGCATGCTTGATTCGCAAGGTTCTTAATCATTAGAATTTAGAAGACACCCTTAGTGGATTCAAGTACTTATATACAGCTTTTTCAAAAGAACAGCATCGGTCCAATACCCTCATGATAGTTACTACCCTTTATCTTCTTAGCATGTGCACAAAATTACGGCTCTCAAAAGACTGCAGCTGCAGCAAGTGCTAAAAACAGCAGCAATCCTCTAGGTCATGCACAAACAAGGTCCTTTTGTTAGAATACTCTTTTTTGGGATATCAAACACGACATCATGGTATAAATATTAGCATGTTTGGTATAACTTTTGAAAAGCTCCAAACCGTAATTTAAGCAAAAATTTGTCTCTATCATATCAAGAACCGAATCACTTGTGAAAAAAATGTATCTCATGTCTAGAATCAGTCCTCCACAAAGAAAGACAAGTAGAGTGTCAGGATGTTATTGCACCAAACACCCTATTAAAATACGAATAATTAACTTAAACAATGCCAATGTGCTATCTTAAAGAATCTTCGAATGACATAAACTTTGATTTGAGGTTACTTTTTCGGTATATGCCTTTGATGGGCCAATCACAATGCCACGTCAGGCCATAACAGATAAAACCTTGTCATGTTATCACAGTAGTGTTGCCTCAAATGTCTGATATATCAGCACAGCAGATACAAGATGAAGTTCATCAGTTCAAAAAGGTGAAAATACCTTCCAAGTCAAGTTGACGGGATCCACTGTTATTCACTTCGGGTACATTAGGAACTTCCTCAGGAACCGAAGAGGATGTTGCTGTCTCAACATTGACAATATGCGGGTACCTCTCGTGTCTCGAAAGATGCCGGCGCTGAACAAAGAAAAACTAGTTAGATACAACTCATGCAATTTTTTTTTTTTTCCGGCAGAGTAGCATTACTCTTACATAAATGGTATTGCATAGCACTGCAGAAGCATATATTATTGATTACCTTTGGAAGCTCGTTTCTACGCCTTATAGATGACGTACTCCATCCAACCAGCTCTATTCAATAGTCAAGTTGTTCATGTAATTGTAATGTAAGCACTACAGATATAAAGAGTAACAATAACTAGTGATAAGAATAATACCAAATGGTTAATTCTAGTGAATGAAACTAAAGGATACTGTCATAACGAACATTTGCATATGCAACACGACGTTTGAAGGAGCTCAAAGCAGACCTGTAGAGAAAGAGGTGTATTCTGTTATTTGTTTAAAGCCATTATTTTAGTCACAAAAACATGGTCTAGCCAAAGTATAAATCTTACATGAACTTAAGATCTTCAGAGTCACGAACCATTTGGAGAAGAAGAGGAGGTTTTCCATTGGTACCATCAGTCAAAAATAGATGCTTTCCTGTTTTACCAAGAAGCCCTGAAGCACGAGTTGCTGCTTTCTCCACATAGCGAAATCCGAAAAAGATTGGACACTGAAATGTGCAAAATTGCAAAACCATGTTACACACTGCTAGTGCTATTTAGTAGTAACCACTAATTAAAGCACTAAAATTACATAACTAGCAATAGAGTGCGGAAGAAACTAACAAAACAGGTCATAATTTTTCTGAAAGTTACAAAGTAATAACCTGTTTATGCCCTCTAGAACCAAGATGAGGCGTTGCGAAGGTAATAAAATTTATGGGCTCTAGTCCTGCAATTTTTCCTTCGTAGTTCCTATCATGAAACTCTTGATCTGAATTCTGGTTTTCACTATGTCCATTGACATTCCCCTGAGAAAATTCCATTGAAATGTCTCTCCCATAGAGCTTGGCTATTGCATATCTTGCAATCAAGCCACCTAAAGAGTGACCTACAAATGAAATTTTCTGAACACTTGGGTGACGTTTTATAACTGATATAACCTGAGAAAAAGGGAAGACAAGAAAAATGGTCTTTTATCTTTCTGGATTTGATGCAACTGAGCTGAAGCCAATTTAACATCTGAAGATTGAATAGAGGAAGCCATTCAATGCTACAGAGAGATAAGTCAGTAAGCAATGAAAGCCAACAGAAGATGCAGATTGCAATAATGTAGTAAGAAGATGAACAATTCGAATGTCAAACCTTACCTCCTTTGCTAGTCTCTCTCCCATTACATCAACACCATCAAATGTCAACATTGCAGAATTAGATTCACTGCCTGCATTGATGCACATTCCATTGAATGATGGAAGGCAATTTAGCTGTGGGGAATAAAATGCAATAGAGGATAGCATGAAGATAATTTAAACTGCACAAGAGTGGCTCCCAAGAGCTAAGAAACAACTTCCACCAATCATAATAATTGTCAACCAGAAATCATTGTTTCAGATTTGGGGTTACATCATAATACAAATATTAAGGGATAGATTATGATTCCAGCCAAACTTTAAGGTAGAATCAATGCAGAACATTTCAATCTGCAGAATACAGGATCATTAGATGGTATCATAGTTAAGCATCTCTAATAGATTATTTATTACAATTATTTCCTTAAAAATAAAAATGTTAAGAACTATAATCATTCCATTTCTGTCGTCTGTCCCTTCAGCACTTTTATTCACTTATGTGACAGCTGCATAATATTTCCCTATTACTACTAGTCTATATTCAAAATATCAAAGTAAATTAATAAAGAACATAAATAAGCACGCTGTATAATCTATATAATTAATTTTATATTATGATGATAGTTGTCATGATTAATGAAACGACTGCGCTAAAATTCTCCCCCCATGTTATAGAACTCCAAGCAAGAATCCTATCCTCCAAGCTAGGCATAAGTGCAAATGAGGTGAAACAGGGATCAATCTCAAAAACCGACATTATGCATTGCCATAGTCGAGATTCAGATTGTAATTACGTGAGAAACTGAGGTTCCTTAGACATATTTAACGGCGCTAAACATCAAAATGATGATATTCCATTATTCCTCAAACAGTTGCAGAACACAAAAGACGAAAATGGAAGCTACCAGGATGGTGAGGACTCACAATGTACAACAGCATCGAGTGGATACTTTTTGAGAAACTGCTTTGCAGCGAATTTCCAATCCTGAGCGCTGCAATAAAGGGGTATAGCTACATTACTAAACAGACACATTGATTAAGCACAACCACACAACTAAATCTTACTATAATTTTGTTACATGTTTTCAAAATTAAATGAGAAGGGTTAATTATTAGTTAAGCTAAAACTAATGGCATTGAGATAAGGAACCAAACCTGCCTATGAGACCATTAACCATGATGATCAAGTGGGTGGGGTTCGGACGCTGAGAACCAGAAGCATCAACAGCCTCCATATCAAAACTCTCCCCAGTGGCATCATATTCGATCCTAAAACAAAACTTGGGCATGTACGAACTCCTGTTCTTGTTCTTCTTATTCTTCTTCTTCTTGTTCTTCTCCTTAGTGTTCCCTATGTTCCTTGTTTCGTTGTTGAGGTCCATCACCACCATCTTGGTCCCTACCCAACCAACACCTCCTTGGCCTTCTTCTAGAACATGGGGTTCTCGTTCTGAATCCTCCGAAGCCATGGTGTCGAAGAACAACAAAGAAACGATGAAACAAAGAGTCGTGGGTATGTTATTGGTGTGGAAACTTTAAAGCAAGTCAAAACCCAAGATCAGTGTTGTAGGAAGCGGTTCAAGTAGTTATCAGAATGAAAAAAACCAAAGTGCTTGGATTTAAACGAATGGGACTGAGACTGGGGACACCAACGCGAAGCTGCCTTTCAATGACTTTTTGTGTTCAACTACTTGACTCTGACCCCTTCTTCCATTTCCATCTCTCTATGACCACCATTCCATTCTGTTAAGTTTATTAAATCCTGTGTTCGTTTGTTTATAATAATATTAATATTTGTTTGTTTTTATATGTCATCAACGCCATACCACATTGTCAATGATTTGGAACTTTGAGAACTGGCTCTGCTTTTTTCTACTGTTGGATCTATGACCTATAACTCATCTGATCTGATCTTTATGGTTAGGAAAATGTCACGTGGGAGATGATCCCATGAATTGTCAAATGGAAATGTCTGGTTCCGCATGAAGTTTCATCTTTCATGTTTCTTTTCTTCGATCCGTCTCTCACATGGCATACTGTCAGCAATTTATTACCTAAGATCTTACCATTTTCCCTGTGCGTTCTAGAAACCATAAACAATGGAATATGTTTTTTTTTTTTTTAATCTCGATTAGAAAGCAGCCTCTAGAAAGAAAACAGTTGAAAAGTAAGTCTACGCCATTGTTTACGTTTAAGACAATATTTTTTCCGTCAACCTACCAATAAAAAGATTGAATTGTGTTATTTGTATTCATAGTTGAGATTTATTTCCGAAGGTTAATTAAGATATTTTTTAATAATTAATTAAAAATTATTTTTTATATATGTTATTTGAGATTGAAATATCCAATTTTAGCTCCTATCTCCTCTCAAAAATATTTTTTAAAAATAATTTATAATTTTACTATTTTCAATAAAAAAATTGATTGAAAATGAATTTCATTTTTTCCCTTCAATTAATAATGAAGAGATATCTTAATAAATTTTATACAACGAATCCAAATTATAAATACTTTTTAAAAAAATATATATTTCGTGCAGGGACCGCTAATGCTGCGGACAAATTGGGTGCGCCTTTTGGGCTGGTCTCACCGTTTCCCCCTTTTAACAAATAACAGTAGGTAAAATTTAAACGCACAGGTTCGGTTTGGTAGGGTTAATTTCCCCTTTTCCCAGGGGAACGAAGGTGGGGAGAGGGGTTAATTATTGGTTATTTGCTGTATAATCTGACATATTTGTAATGTGGCTGATGTATTGCGTTTGCGCAATCCATGATGCTTGAGAAATAATATAACCTAATTTTTTTTTAATGTTATCCATTATATAAACATAAGAGAAATGCTATTTTTATTATTTTTGAGATATTTTTTAAGGAATATATTAAAATATTTCATAAATATTAATAAAAAATAAGTTTCAATTTTTTTCTAATCAATATTTAGAGGATGGAGTGTCCTTTCAAATATGTTATAAAAAACGGTAAAAATATTATTATTCTAAACATAAATATATTTAAAATGTTTTATTTCAAAAAACTTGGTACTTATTTATAGATAAAAATTCAGCTAAGATAAATCATTAATTAAATGAAGACAATATTAAGTAATCGTAATATCTAATTATTATTTTAATCTATAATTAAATATGTATCACGTCTATTTTAAATATATTTGCTCCTGATGTGCTTGATCTAATGCTTCTTATTCTTAAGATTATGTTTATCAATAGTAGTTATAATATCACAAAAAAATAATTGCTTTTAAAACCAAATAAATGTTATTTAATGTTTATTTTTTAAAATATATAAAACAATCGCATCAAACACTTTATTTGAAAAATCGTACAAGAAATACCAATCAATATTTTTTCTATACTGATGAATAAAATTAACTAATTTTCCTAATTCCTCCGGTACCTTTCCACCTCTTTGTTCTGTATTTTCCGTAAAGTCCATTTTGGTAAAGACTTCCTTTCCTATCCGCGTCGAGCGTAAGCAGGAAAGGTGGATCTCACATGTCAAGATAATTTTACTAGTTCAAGATCTCTCTCTTCCCCTTTCCACACATTATACTTCCAGATTTGAGTCGAAGTTACGCAAGGATGGCGATTGGCCGTAAATTATAAAAATATCTTTGAATAAAGCAACAAAATTTGGGAGATAAGGAAGTAACTTAACAATACGTTGTCTAAAAATAATAATTCCTGAAAGAAATATTTTTGAAATTTGTAAATATGATGGAGAAATTCAGACTCCTAGCCATGCGTATTAGTCTTACATTATTATGGTGAACATGATGGTTAGCGAAAATAATAGAGATAATGACAACCACAATAATGATGGTGACAACTGTCAGGATGGTATTAGCTATGGCTATGATCAGAGGCAGAGCCATGACTGGGGCGACGCCACGCTTGAATCGTTGCTCTTTTAGGCTTTAGGTTTTCCCAATATGATTTTATACATTAACCTTTTCCCTCTTACTCTTTTTATTTTTGTCCGTTCCTGATCATCGTGAATTAGTATAATAATTGCCCGCTTATGTGGCTCGATTGTCTATAGTCTATACTAAGCATAATACTTTCTTCTTTATTTTTTGACAACATATATCTTTTTTTTTTTTTATTTGGGATCCTGACATATCTTTCTTGTTGGAAATCCTTTTTTTTAATAAAATGGGTCAGGCCTAACGATGGTTGGGCCATAAAACTAGCTCGTCCATACTCATTTCGCTCAACCCCCAACCATACATATTAGTCTTACATTATTATGGTGAAGATATAATGGTAATGCAAACACTAGAGATGAATTCTGACCGGAAAAAAAAAAATAAAAAACACAAGAGATGAAGACAACAGTATAATTGTGGTTAAAATAGTCTGACATATTGGCTGTGGCTCTATTGTTATACCTTTTTTGGACTTGGTTTAGATAATCTATAGTTTTTGGGGTGTGGTTTAGTGAACATAATAATCCCTATACATATATGTTTTTGGTCAACATACGTGTAATTTTTCTTACATCGGGAATCCTTCTGTTTGATACATTGGGCCCTATAACTACAATTGGGTCACTAAACTGGGCCGCTCGATACTCATGATTTAGCTCCAGCGATATTTGTACGCTTTCGCCCAACGCCACCGGAAAAATTTAAAATAGCACGTTACTTTTTTTTAAAAGACTCAATTTTTTTTTTAAAATTATATATAAAAAGTTCCCCTTTTTTTCCTGAGGAAATTAATTAAAAAAAAATAAGAGAGGAAAATCCTCAAAAACTTGGCAGGCATTGCGGGGTTAGATGAAGAACTGGTGGTGGGAGTGACAGAAGCAACAAACATATCCACATTGACATTAATACCTATTTACTGCCTTACTTAATTTTGATGACACTATTTGTGCCATTTGATGGATGAATTCTGCAAACAGCAGCATGGGTTCGCTAAACCTCAGGCTTAATTATAATGCTGCTATTCACTCTTCTTTTTCCTTCAACAACTCACCTATCAGACTTTCTTCTTCCTCTGGTCAGTTCTTTGCTCTCTATCTACTCCTCTTCATACCCCTTTTCTTTCTTTGTCTCTGCACCTGATTTCATATTCCTTTTTCCCTTTTCATATTCATTTTTTTGGCATACTTTGTACTTATGATTAATTTGTAATTCGAGCTTCAGTTACGTGTTAAAGCCATGGTCTAACGAAGCTTGAGTTGACACCAAAACAGCATGAACATATTTATGCTTATATGCCTAGAAGTGTGTATATTGGACTGTGATCATTGGCCGGAAGCAGGAGAATAGACTTTTTCAAAGCATAGACTTTCTTCATTGTTGTGTTTCTATTTATTCATATTGTTTTGAAATTTGGGTACAATATGATGATCCAGCTGGAGGCAGGGAAACTACTTCCAACTCTGTGAGGTTATCTTCGCTTTCGATGGTTTATGAGGAAGGAGAAACTTCCCAGAAAGGCTTTCCAAGGGCATTCAGTTGTTCGTCGTCAGACTTGGAAACCTTGGACAATGATTCTTTAGAAGGAGACGAAATCAAGGTTCACTGTTGTGGTTCTTTTTTTCAAGCAATATGATATTGCCATGTTCTGGTATTATTATATTATTAGCTAGATAGAATCTTACAAGATGTTTATGTCCCAGGTAAACAAGGGAAAGATGTCTCGGAGTAGTGTGCATGAAATGCTTGACAATACCCAAATGCCTTTTGGAAAGGATGCATCTGCAGTCTCCATGAAGTTTCAGTCTTTCAGAGCAATACATTTTCGTTTGTTAATGGAAAATCTAGGTACTTTAGAACAAACTTTTGCTGATTCTGAAGCGCGGAAGTTGAAAAGTGACATTATGTTGCAACTAGGAAAGCTAGGGGCTCTAGAATTGTTCGATGCCTGTCTGTCAAGATCTCTTGAACCCTCACGTACCGTGGACTTTGTTAATGAACGTTGTGGTCAAGTTGGAGAGCACCAGGAAAACAGTAAAGTAGATGAGCACATGGATAAAGTTTTTGTTCAGTCTACCAGGAAAAAACAAAATAAAACTAGAACAAAGAGATCATGTACTTCTATGGAAGTTTTTCCTCGATCATTGCCTTCAAAAGCTGATCAGGATGATCTATTGCGTACCCGACCTTCTTCTGTAAAAAGAGCATCAAAATGTAAAAATAGGAGAATAATGATTGCCAGAAGGGAGGCAGAAATGTCAAAAGCAGTAAAGGTTAGTTTATTGTCAAGAAAAATAGAGTGAGCTGGTAGTGGTACCATGCTTCTGATTTTCACTTAAATATTAAAATTATGTACTACTCTAGGTTCTAGCAGAGTTGGAGAAAATTAGAGCAGCAATAGAAGATGATACCAAGCAAGTAGCAAGCTTGAGTAGCTGGGCAGAAGCAGCTGGAGTTGATGAGAAGGTGCTACAGCAGCATTTGCGTTATGGCCAGTATTGTCGGGATGAGCTTATACAAAGTACTCGTTCCTTAGTTCTTTACCTTGCTAGGAAATACAGGGGCTTGGGAATAGCATTGGAAGATTTGCTTCAGGTTTGTTCCAATTGTTGTTGTATGTAGTTTTGTTTGTCATTGTCATAGTTGAGTAAGAGTTTTGTGTTTGGAATTTTTTTTTCCTGTATGTTCACTTATCATTTATTGATATTGTAAAACATACGAATCTTACCAAGATGCATCAATATTTTCTTCTAAACTAGATAAACTTGGGAGAAATTGTGTTTTGTTGGTAAACTGCATACAGAAAAATCTATGGGAGGGGCTATGAATTCTGTGTGCAACAGATTGATGTATAAAATGAAAGGATCATTGAAAGAAGTTGTAAGGTGCTACCCTTTTTTATGCTTTGATCAATGCTTTCATGAAGTTAATTAGAAGTAGATATATGAATAAAAATGCAACTATGAAAATAGACATGATATGCTTGAATTTTCTCTTTCATTTAGCTTTTCACTAACCTATAACTTCTGCTATATTCCATAGGCAGGATACATAGGTGTTCTCCAAGGTGCCGAGAGATTTGACTGTACAAGGGGGTACAGATTCTCAACATATGTGCAGTACTGGATAAGGAAGTCAATGTCAAGAATGGTGACACGATATGCTCGGGAAATTGTAATTCCTGTATGTTCCTCTGTTGCATACGTGGTTGCTTTTTAATGCCAATGTCGTGTTAGAAAGACCTTGAATTTAATCCTTGTTTATTTTCCTCTTCGTTATACTTTTAGTGGTCATTGAGCAGGGCCATAAATCAGATACAGAGAGCACAAAAATCCCTGAAAAGTAGCTCCATGAAATGCCCAGATGATCTTGAAATTGCAAAGATGACAGGTCTTTCTCTGGATAAAATTAGATCAGCTGGCAATTGTCTGAGAGTTGTTGCTTCGACTAATCAGAAGATGGGGAATTGTCTTGGCAGCATAAAATATAGTGTAAGACTCTAAGATTCTCTCTATTTTTTTCTTAAGCATTGTGATCTTATTCATGATGTTTTCCTTATCATCATCATTGTCGATAAAGAAACCAACGGTGCGAATACCAGTACACTTTATGGCATATAAAAAATCCTGTGCTTTTAGGCAAGGAAAATGAAAGGGGTGATAAACTACTTGCCGGACTCGGTGCATAAAAGCATTCCTAAATCAATATCCTAAGAAAGTAAGAATTGAAAGCAAGCAAAACTGATTTATAAATTCCTCTTACATGTAACCATCATATGTGCATGAGGCTGGGAGTTGAGGGTATAAAACTAATAAGTCTGATGCCTTCAAGGTAAATCTCATTTGCTTCCTTTCAATGAATATAGGCAGTTTGCTGAGCAGATATAATTCTGTTTCGTGCATGGATAATTGCTGGGCAGTTTGCTTCCATTCGTGCATGGAACTATATTCTACAATTCCATGAGTTCAATATCTAGAGATAGTGGCTGTTGGATTCAAGATAACTCCACTTATTTTGTAGTTTTGTTTCCCAGTTTTTCCCCTTTAATTGCTACAGTTGTTTCCTCGGAGGATTTTTTGAGCATGCACATTGTTGTATTCATGTTTTCCCTACGTTAAGGTGGAACTGCTATGATGGGGCTATAATTTCAAGTTACCCAGTAGACATAACTAATCATAATGCAGAAGTCAATTCTTTGTGATTTATTATTGTTTTCACTCCCATTGGCATTCTCACATATAGCATACAATTTTAGTGTAACAGATTATTACAAAGTTCCCATCTTACAAATTTTCACTTAATCAGTACTATGTTGTGATCACTTAAAGAAACTATGTAGAAACATTACAATCTCAAGACAAATATCCTATAAATATTGTTATTAGGTTATAAGGTGTTTCATGCATTAATGCTGCAGGAATTTATGCCTGATACGTCAATAGAGAGTCCAGAAGAAGCTGTCATGAAGCAGCACATGAGAAAGGACATATATGATCTCCTGAAAGGCTTGGATTCAAGAGAAAGGCAAATATTAACCCTACGCTTCGGTCTTAGTGATCACCAGCCAAGGTCACTGGAGGAAATAGGGAGGCATTTCAAAGTTAGCAAAGAGTGGATAAGGAGGATAGTGAAGAAAGCTCTAACAAAATTAAGGAACAAAGCAGCCATATCAAATTTAAATTCTTATTTGGATTTGGATATGTAGATTATCATTGGCTCTGGGGAAGCTTCAATATCATCTTCGTTTTGGCTGCATATGTGGGATCTGTACATGCTCTTGGCCCATCACTATCACTTGTCGCCAGTGCAACATCACACCATTTAAAAGATATTTTTGCTGTATATAGAAGTATCTAATATAATGTTAGTGTAAATGATAAGTCATCTGATAATGTTTATACTATTCTTAGTTCTTGATGCGAACATGGAAATAAATAGTGTAGAAGTAGTCTTTGTTTTTCAGACTTTGAGGGGGCGTCCAACATTTCCTGTTTGTTCTTGGCAAAATATCTGGAATCTTGTAGGATTCTTTGTTACCCTTGAATTTAAACTAACTGAGATGGTAATAAATATATAGCGAACTTGTAAATTATTTTACCCTTTGCTTGAATGGTAAAGGAAAATGGGGAGAAAGAAAATAGAAAAAAAGAAAATAGAGAGAAGAAAAGATAAAAAAAAAAGTTTATTTTCTCTCCTATTACTTGGATAAAGAGAAAATAAAGAGAAAAAAATGAGAAAATTTTTTTACTCTTGCTTAATTGGAGAGAAAAGTAAGAAGAAAAAAAATATATTTATATTAAATTATTTTTTTAATTTTATATAATATAATATAAATATTTTTTTATATTTATATATGAGGTATAATAGTAATTTTGTATAAAACCTCTTTTTTATTTTAGTTTTCTCACTTATTGTGAGAGAAAAGTTTTGTATGGGTTCCATCTTTAATTTTATTTTTCTCTCCTATTTTCTTCTCATATTCAAGTAGAAGAAATTTTCAAAATTTCTCCATTTTCTTTTCTTCTTACTTCTTTCTCTCCCTTTTCTCTCTCATTTCTCTTTATGTTGAACTAGAAGCTTATTTGTTTTAATTTTTAGCAAACAGAAAAAAGATAAGAAGCAAAGTTTTTTTTTTCATTAAAAATACTTTTGCACATTTTAAAGGGTAAATCAAATGGGTAATTAATGTAACTACAATATATTATTTGAGTAATGCCAGACACTCAGAATAAATCCTTAGAATTTTTTAGAAAAATCAATGGTGATTGTTTTATAAAATAAAGTGATATGACCTATTTATTTATTTGAGGGTCAACATTTATGGTATAGCATTATAGTAAATCAATTTAAGTAAAAATTTTAATTGAGTAGCGCTGTGTTATTATTTTTCATAATATCATTTGCGGTATAAATAGTTTAAACCTTCAGATTAAATATGTGCACTTAACTAACTAGAAAACTATGTGTTTCCAAATTTCTCCGTATATGTAGCTCACCGTCTCTTTTATCTCTCAACTCTCCAGTTATGCAAAAAGCAGGTATTGAGGCATTAGCTCCAAAATATGCTTTATAAGTAATTAAATCCAAAGGTAGCAAGATAAAGTCCCAAAGTAGAACATTGATATCACTATCCCTCTTTCTGGAATACTCTTTGTTATCCATTTAAAGTATATAAACAATGAAAAAACACACGTACAATAAACTTAAATTTTATTTTGGGCTGATCAATACTAAAGGACTGAAAAATCATGAGATATTCTATAGGAAGTTTGCTGTCTAACCGAGTTAATCGACAGCTTTTAGTTCAATTTTTCACATATGACTGACTTCGAGAAGACAATGATATGTGCCCGAACAAGATCTTATCATAAGTATCTTATTTTGTTTTAGTTATGTATCCATTGAAAGAAGATTATGAATGACATGTGGATTGATTATTAAACGGAGATGTTATCCATGTTGTAATTGTTACATAATTGTTGAAAAGACAGGTCGTGCGATATAGACACCAAATTAACTGTTGTATACACAGGTATACACATAATATAAAGAAATTGAAATGTCTAGTAGCTAGTAATGAAATGCTTGCAGTTGAAGTGTTTTCCTCATTGTGGGAGTTTTGTTAGCAAGCCTTACCGGCGTTTATTTTATTAAGTACATGGTTGGAAATATCAAAACAGTTTTCTTTTTTCTCATAAAAATTGTTTTTAATATAATTTAACATATGTAGATAATACAGATAAAAGAAATTTTTTTTTTATCAACGACACTAAGATTTGAACCTATAATCTCATACAAATTATTCAAATCTCTCATCATTAATCCACTTCTAATAACTTAGGCATAATAAATTACAATCTTTAATATATTTTATTTATACTACAATATTTTTTAACAAATATTATTTTTATAATTAAAAGTTGATTATTCTAAAATTATGACATTTTGGTCAAACTAATAATAAGTATTAATTTTTTTTTATACAATTTAAAGGAAACACATTATATTAAAATTACCTTTCAATTAATATATCAAAATAAAATTAATTTTATCATAATCAATTATTACAAAAAAACCAATTATACCACTAGTGTTTTATTGATTTAAATGGTTTAACACTTGATTCTCTTAAACAATATTTCAAGTTTTGTGAATAGAAAAAACTAATATTAATAGAGTTTTAGTCCAATGAATTTTGGACATTGATAGTTTAGACAAAAAAATTAATTTTTATATACACTATTAGTCAATAAAATTTGTGAAAAATATCCAAATATAGTGAATAAC
Source organism: Pterocarpus macrocarpus (assembly GCA_031439585.1). Lineage (NCBI taxonomy): Eukaryota > Viridiplantae > Streptophyta > Magnoliopsida > Fabales > Fabaceae > Pterocarpus > Pterocarpus macrocarpus. The sequence continues at coordinate 13,691,909 of CM062519.1, forward strand.
TACCTATTATAATAATTATGTATCATAATTTATTATTTTTTTCAAATTCAATTAGTTGATAGAATAAAATTATTTTATATTATTAATGTATAAAAATTAATTTGAAAAATTACAATTTGAAATTAATTTCGATGTAATATCAATGATAAAAGGTTTTACACTATTATCTAATCGCTTGTTTCAATTTAAAAGACTTAAAATAGTTATTATTAAGTCAAATATTTTTATTAATATAATAATACATAAATAACTATTTGTGTAGTACATAAAAATGAAGTTCTTAAATTTAAAGTTACGAGATTAATTATCATACACTGATAATGTAAATTAATTTTTTATTATTAATTAATAAAATTTTATAAAAATAACAAATTATAGTAAATTATTATTATATAATATGATAATTTCTTAAAATTTTATTAATTAATAATATAAAATTAATTTACACTGTCTATAAATTATTCTCTATAATTAATTGTTAAAATAATTTTATTTTTACAGTTAATTCAGACACATTCAAGAGTATTGTTGGTAGTTAGGGGCCCTTGTCCCTCTCCAGTTAGTAACTAAAAAACGCAAGCACAGAGATCTTTGTGATTAAAAAAGTGTGATATGTTAGCGTAGAATTCTGCATCGTCCATACAAAATACAAGGAGTGGCGTCGTTCCACGCTCCCCGACAGCAAGCCGCAGCAGCTGGCACGAGTAAGCTCCTTCCGCCATTGCCCTGGCATCTCACGCTTCATCCGCGTGTACCCTTTTCCTTTCAATTACCATCACCCAATTCTTTCTTTCATTTTCCCCCACTTTAATATCACACGCACACACGACACCGCAATTTATAAGCAAACAAACACGCATAAAGTGAGCATATTTGTAACAAAAGTAATTGAAAAAAAGGTTTATTTATTATTAAATTAGTAATCATAACGTATTTTACTGATTTTGACGGTGAATATCATTTTATTCTTATATTTTTATTTTAGATTAGATGCAAATTGACCTGAATTAACCTGATTAATTATTATTATATAATCACCTTTCAACGTCACGACCCTCACCGCTGCACCAATCTCATTCGCCACCTGAATCTGACGGCGGACACCGCTCCCCTCCACGCTGGTGCCGTCGCACCACACTCCCTCTCGTCTCTCTTACGCGCTGTGGGCCCGCGCGTGCTTCCACGCTGACAATAACCTACCCCTCATGTCGTTATTCACTTTCCCATTCCACGTGGTTCCGTCCGTTAATTTTTTTCCATTAGCTAGAGCTGTGTCTCTGACGCTCCCTTGCAGCAGCGTGAGGTTCGGTAAACCAAGAAAATATCCACCACGCTCTACTTCTCCATAGTCCCCATGATAGCCCCAATCAGAGCCACCCATCTGAAGAAAATTTGTCCAGATGTCAGATCCCAATGACAAGATCCTATAAAAAGAGTCGGACACTAAGATTCACATAAACCTCACCGCACTTTAACATTTCCCGTTTCTTCTTTTTCACGAGAATTAATTAATTAATCAATTAAATAAAGCATCGCTCTGCACCGCCATCGTGCTTCTTCTCTCTAAACTAATTCCCCATTCGATCTTTCTCTACCCGTGCGTCTCTGAGAGATTTCTAGGGTTTTCACTGAGATTCAGATTCCGCAAGCTCGCAGAAACTAGGGTTTCGTTTTTCCCCCACTTTCTTCATTCATGGTGACCGCGACCGGTCATTGCATTGGTTCCTGAATCCCAAATTATCCCCTCACCGAAATCGCGAAAATCTCAGTTCAATCTCCCAATGTCATGACTTCTGTCGCCGGCGAATGGCTCGATTTCGTTTCCGGCGCCTCCGTTCCCTCGCCATCCTCGCGCTCACCGTCGCCGCCGCCATCGTCACCGTCGCCGTCAGCGGCGATGAGGAATCATTATCGACGACGATCGACAACAACGAGCTGGAGGAGCGCGAATTTGCGGTGACCGATCTCGACTGGAGCAGCGTGTTCCACCAGGACTACTCGCCACCGGCTCCGCCGCCGCCGCCGCCGCACCCGCCGTCGGTATCGTGCGTCGACGATCTCGGCGGGGTCGGGTCGCTGGACACGACGTGTAAGATAGTGAACGACGTGAACCTCACTCGCGACGTGTACATAGCAGGGAAGGGAGATTTCAACATCCTTCCCGGGGTAAGGTTCCACTGCGAGATTCCGGGGTGCGTGGTAACCGTCAACGTCACCGGAAACTTCACCTTGGGCACCAACTCCTCGATTGTGACCGGTACCTTCGAATTGGAATCAGAGAACGGCGAATTCGGGAACGGTTCAGTGGTGGACACGACGGGGATGGCGGGGAAGCCCCCGCCGCAGACGAGCGGGACGCCGCAGGGGGTGGACGGCGGCGGCGGGGGGCACGGAGGGAGGGGCGCGAGCTGCTTGACGGACACGTCAAAGCTGCCAGAGGATGTTTGGGGAGGGGATGCGTATTCGTGGGCTTCTCTGCAGAACCCTGATAGCTACGGGAGTAAGGGTGGGTCGACGAGCAACGAGAGTGATTATGGTGGGTTGGGTGGTGGGATTGTGAAGATGGTGGTTCATAAAGTGCTTGAGATGAATGCGAGGGTTTTGGCTGATGGGGGTAGTGGAGGGACCAAAGGTGGAGGTGGCTCTGGCGGCAGCATCTACATCAAGGCTTACAGAATGTAATAATTTATTCGTTTGTTTGGTTTTGGTTAACACATAAGAATATTCTTTGTTGAATCTGAGCTATTTCAGTTGTCATCTTTCTAGTGGTCTCTTGTTGGACGATTTTGATATACATCTTGGAATCTTCATTATTGCTGTATTCGCTTTTGCTTCCCCCCCCCCCCCCCCCCAAAAACAAAAAAAAAAAAACTTCGAATTTTCAGCCTATGCTATGTGTATGTTTCATTTTTAAGTAAGATTATGTAAGCTGACATGCTTTTGGACAAACATGATTTAAATCACTAATCCTTTTTGTGAAGTTAAGACACATATTATCAGGGCTTTTTGAAAGTTGATTTTTACCTTCTAATCTGTTTATAACTAACAATATCCACACACGAAACAGCCTGCTGTGCCTGGAACTCTCTCTCTAATTGGTTTTCATGATTTTTTTATGCCTAGAGTCCTAGTCATCTGTAGTCAGTAGTGGAATGCTTTAATTTCGTCTTGGTTTTGATTGCAATTGAAATGTAATGTACTTTTCATGAATCTTGGTTTTGTGCTTTTTCATTGATCTGTTTTTTTCTTTTAAAGAGCAGGACTGGTGGCGGGATGATAAGTGCTTGTGGAGGTGATGGTTTCGCTGGTGGCGGCGGCGGCAGAGTTTCAGTTGATGTTTTCAGCAGGCACGATGAGCCCAAAATTTATGTGCATGGTGAGGGAGTTTATGATTTCACACTGGTTAGCTCCTTCTAAATATACTTTGCAGAAGACCTTCCCTGCAGATTAATTACTTATTTATGCTAAGTTCTTAATATATAGTGTGGCATGGTTCCCCAGCCTTTTTTCCCTTTTTCTACCTTGTGTGTGTGTGTGTGTGTGTGTGCACCTTTTTTTTTTTTGGGGGGGGGGGGGGAGGAGGAGGGAAGTTGTCTTCTACTCTGGCCATATTCAAATCTGAAAAAAAAAATGGATCTTAGAATTGTATATCAATCCATGGGATGAGTCTTCAAGAGGATGGCTTTGACACACCAGCCCCTTTACCTCTGGTTTTATGGTTATGAGAAGATGCAAGGCGTGATTTTGTATATTGAGTTCTCTGAGGATTTGCTGTTTTGTCCTAATTAGTCAATCACAGCATGTGCTTGACTTTTTGTGTAGGAAATAGTAATTATAGGAATTACTCTTTAGGAGCATAATATCCTAAAGACTCAAAGTTGAGGAACTTGCAGCAGGAGGAGCACCTGATTGCAGAAAAATGACACACTCTGTATTCATTTTGTTTATGGAACTTAAGTTGCACTCTAGAATTAACTTGCGCTTGAATTAAACAAATAGGATTTGAGCAACTACTCTCTTCTCTGAGCTTTTCTTATCAACCAGTATCCTATTTTATGGACAACTCTGGAAGGTTGCGCAAGAGATCACTAGCTTGTTGAATGAGTGCATCTCTTTGGCCTGTCATCAGATGATTTTGAAATTCTTATGACTTTGTTGTTGTGTATGGCTTTGTTGGGACTGCAAAATTATCATCTTATGTTAACTGCATAATTGATTGCTTATTTCAGGTGGTAGTAGTGTTGGCTGTGCTGAAAATGCAGGTGCTGCTGGGACTCTTTATGATGCAGTTCCTCGAAGCCTCATTGTTGATAACTATAACATGACAACTGATACAGAGACACTTCTCTTGGAGTTTCCTAATCAACCTCTTTGGACTAATGTTTATGTTCGAAATAAGGCTAGGGCCACAGTTCCATTGCTTTGGAGTCGTGTACAGGTTCGTCGATTCAGATTATATAAATTAGTCCCATACCCATTTTCTCTTAATTAATCCCTTTGTTCTTTCCTCCTTGTCTGCTGACAGCCTATTTATTTCTTCTCTTATTTTGATTTTCCTTCTTTTCACAAAATTTTTTTATATCAATTTTGAATTTCATTAGTGAACTCAAAACTTGTATATGAATACCTGCACTAAAATTTTTGAAGATGGCAAAAAAGAATTGAGACAATAAAATCATCTGGTTGAAGTGGGAGCTTTGAAAAGGGGAATTTAATGTTGCTCTGCTGAGTTACATCTCTGCAAAATTTTGATGATTTCTCTTTCATTCAATGTACTGAATGAGACATCGGTTGGTATTCTATATTGTGCTTGCCAAAATTGAGTCCCTAAAGAAGCTAACGCCTGAAGTAACTACCTAGTATATATAATTTTTTTTTTAATTATAAATTTATATATATATAATTAACTGCACTGCTGCAGAGCCAGAATACCGTATTGACAAAATTGTTGAAGATAAAAGCAACAAAGCGCCAAATAGAACAACTCATTTAAGCATGTGTGTTTGCATATCCCTGCAATCCATTTGCTTGATATTTATTGCTTATATTGTCTTGCACTGCTAGCTGTCTGTTCTTTTATTCTTAAAATCCATATATTGTCTTTTCCCTTATTCTCAAATTATAAGATTTTGAGTTTTGTTGGTGTTGATGTGTTGATGTGGATTCAGTGTAGGTATCTTTCTTCTAATGTATTTTCAGGGTGCAGGGTGCAGGGTGCGTGTGTCTTTGTTAGATATGCAAAGGGATTAGAAATTGGTAGTATCCATTATTATTATTGGTTGGTTGCTTCTTAGAAGATACCTTACTGTTCTGTCTCTGTATTCCCTTTCCTTTGTGATAAATTCTTTCATCCGAAGGAGAGAAAGCTTACTGCCAGTAGGGTGTCCTAGCTTCTCGGGCCAGTAGGTTAGGTTCCATGGCTTTGGGAGAATTAAAGAGGCGAAATTTTTATGGCAACGTGCAATCTATGCTACAATATGGTGTATTTGGCTAGAGCGAAGCTCATGCATTTAAGGAGGTTTTTTTGTCACACCACTTGATTTGGGATAGCGTCAATTTGGTTCAAAGGTCATGGCCTTTTATCTGGGTTTCTCTAAGTGCATGTTGAGGGATTGCAAAGTTTTTTTACATTGATCTTTCTTTTCTATGCTTGTTTTTTGTCTTGCTTTTTGGTTTAGGAGGATCTCTTCTCCTTGTCACTCTTTGTAATTCTCTCCCTTCATCATATTAAATTTCTACTTCTATCCAAAAAAAGAAAAATTATATTGTGATACATGTTCTGTTTTTTATCTGATTTGAAAAATATTTGCCATGTGAGGACACCAGTTCAACTCTGTTCCTTATTCATTATATAGGTGCAAGGACAGATAAGTATCTTGCAGGGTGGGGTATTGAGCTTTGGGCTTCGACACTATGCTTCATCAGAGTTTGAGTTATTGGCTGAAGAACTGTTGATGAGTGATTCTCAGATGAAGGTAGCTGGAATATCTGTCAGCATTTGTTTAATAGATCTAGTTTCTTGAGTAATTGTTGATCCCTAGTTCCAACTTTCTGTTGCATCTTTGAATCATGAACTAAAACTTGGACTTAATACACTTCCTGCTTTTTGTTACCTGTTTTATTCAGAATTACTAAACAAGTGAACATAAATGAGCGTATGAGACATTCATTTATGCCTTATATTTACTAATTTTGTGTGATGAAGGTATACGGAGCTCTACGCATGTCGGTAAAAATGTTCTTGATGTGGAACTCAAAGTTGCTCATAGAAAGTGGAGAAGATACAACGGTGGCAACTTCTTTGCTTGAGGCTAGTAATTTGATTGTTCTCAGGGTATTTAACAACTCCTTGCCTGTAAAATATTATTGCATATGTAATCTATCATTTGACACATTTGGTTTTATTTACAGGAGTCTTCTGTGATACATTCTAATGCAAACCTTGGAGTTCATGGACAAGGTCTACTTAATTTATCAGGGCCAGGGGATTGGATTGAAGCACAGCGCTTGGTTTTATCCCTATTTTATAGTATTCATGTAAGACATTATTTTGTTTTTACACTGATCATTTTCCCCCATTTGATTCATCTAGTATGATGAATTGGGAGATCTCATTTCTTTTTCATCAGACTAAATTTCTTTCAGCAATATTTTAAAATTAATTTTGTAATATGATTTTTATTATTTTAGTTTTGGGCTTGTTTATTTAGTTTATGATAGCATGCAATAGCGTTGTTGTTGCTTGACGCATAGGTAACCCCACCTAGTGGAGAGAGGCTTGGATGTTGCTGTTTTATAGTTTTTTATTGGTTAGCTGGTGAACATATTTCTGCTATTGATTGATAATTTGTTTCATGCTATGTCTCAATATGTTTTTATACTAGTGAATTATGGAGATCTTATGGTTATTATTAGTATTAGTATAATGATAATATGCAAAGTATTTTTCCTCCTGGATAAAATACTTTAGTAAAAGATAGTAGTTACAATAAAGTTCTTCAATTCTGTGAATACCTGTCAGATAAACTGTTAGAGACCCCAAGTATGGGAAAGTGTATACCTGTAAGAAAGGAAGAGGAGTTGGGCCACAACTAGGCCCAGAGGGTAGAGAAACAACAACTTAGTGGTCTGTTATGATGAGTAGGAGAGAGAATGTGTGGGATTGGTGTTGGTTAGTTGTAATGAGTGGAGGGGAGGTATTGGTGGTCATTCAGATATTTGGAGAGTAGAAATGATAGGCTGAAGGGCTCCTCTATGCCCAGGAACTTTTATCTTTCTTTGTTATATTCTTACATTTTCACCTAGTGAATATTCAGAAATGTACAAATCCTAGGCTGGGTTTCATTCTGAAAATCTCAGTCTAAGGCATATTCAGTAATTTGTTCTGCTTTTCATTACTCCTTTGATACCAGTTCTAACATAAACCTTCAGAAACACTGGGTTGAGCACCAAAGAGAAGCCATGTAGACAATCCTTTCACATACAGATCTAAGTTCAATGGCTAACCTGTAATATAATTATTCTGGTTCAACCTTATACCCAAAGCAATGCCTGCCAAATTCCTAAAACTGATCTGAAGAAACTGCTTTTTCGTGGTTATGCTCAAGCATTTAGAAACTGTCAGAGTCAAATCTCATATTGATTACAAAGTATTGTTGTTGTCTACATTCACATCATCTCAAGATCATAAACTTTACTTGGCGCTTACTCATTTGTCTGCATACTCTTTAGGTCACAATAGACTGTTATTCCCCTTTGGGTCATTCTTTTTGGTGGCTTAGCTGCACTCTGAGATGTTCTTGGTTCTCTTAACACTTTTGGCCTTGGTTTTGGGTGTTGTCAATTTTCTCTTATTTTAAGTAGAACCATATTGGTAACTTGCTTGCTTCATGGCAGTAGGCAATGTGATAGTAGTGCATGTGCTTGCATTTGGGTTAATCATTATTTAGTCTTACCTCCCAGAGCTGAATTTGCTTTTGACATTTTTTGTAGGTTGGGCCTGGATCTATCTTGCGTGGTCCATTGGAGAATGCAACAACTGCCGATGTGTACGTTTGGATGTTGTTAAATGTCATCTGTTCACTTCTCATTTTATGCTCTACTTTTTAGTTCTGATAAATTTCTATACTGTTATGATTGACAGTACTCCCAAGCTTTACTGTGACCAGAAAAATTGCCCAATCGAATTACTTCATCCTCCTGAAGATTGCAATGTGAATTCATCCTTGTCATTCACACTTCAGGTACTTTCTCAACTTCTGATGGTATGGTGAATTTAGTTATGCTAATATATCTTTAGTTGAAAGTTCTTATGTTGCCTTTCTAGATCTGCCGAGTTGAGGACATCCTTGTTGAAGGCCTTATTAAAGGTTCTGTTGTTCATTTCCACAGGGCAAGGACCATAACTGTTGAGTCTTCTGGAATAATCTCTGCCTCTGGAATGGGTATGTTTCCTTGTCCAAGAGGCTGTTTTCACTTGTTTAACTCAAATTACTATGCATTTCCTATATTCATTTTGTGCCTTGAAAATTAATTTCGCAGGCTGTACTGGTGGTTTGGGCCATGGAAAGGCTCTAAGTAACGGTATTGGAAGTGGCGGTGGGCATGGTGGTAAAGGTGGGGATGCATGTTATAATGATGACTGTGTCGAAGGCGGCATTTCATATGGGAGTGCAAACCTGCCCTGTGAACTCGGTAGTGGAAGTGGAAATGACAGCTTAGCTGGTAGCACAGCTGGGGGTGGTATCATAGGTAAGCTTATGTTTGGATCAATTAATTGGTTCTTTTTGAATAATGGAAGATGTTGATAACCACAAGTTTTCTTTAACTTTCGATCTTGTGTTATGTCTGCTGAGCAGTCATCGGATCATTAGAACATCCTTTGTCAAGTTTGTCCATCCAAGGTTCTGTAAGTGCTGATGGAGAGAATTTTGAACCAGCAGTCAGGAGGGAAAAATTTGCAATTTTTGATAATTTTACTGGAGGTCCTGGGGGTGGATCTGGTGGGACTATACTATCGTTTCTCCATACCCTTGCGGTTGGTGAATCAGCTATTCTTTCTAGTATGGGGGGATATAGCAGTTCAAACGGAGGTGGTGGTGGAGGTGGTGGAAGAATTCACTTTCATTGGTCTGACATTCCCACTGGAGATGTTTATCAGTCTATTGCTAATGTGAAAGGAGACATTCAGACTGGGTATGTTGCTGAAATTCTACTGTGTGTGTGTTTGGGGAGGGGGGGGGGGTGTGGGTGGTGTGTATTTTAATTTTATCCAAAAAAATGTGTATGTATTTTATTAATTTGATTCTGAATTTCCTTAATATTTCTGGCTACAAGTAAGTGTGCAATGAAGTATTTGTTGTGTCCTATGGTGCCTATCTTCTGAAGAATGTCAGCTAAACTGTTTGATAATGATTATGTTTCCCCTCATGCTCACATGGTTCTCATCAGGGTTAGAACTATATTCAGCCCCACGGGATGATTGCAGCCCTAAACTTCTGAAAATTTTAAAATTTCCTATGATTTTTTTTTTTTTTCATTTTGTTAAATATTTTTCCTGGAAGTTTTCTGTTTTAGCTTAGTATTTAATGTGCAGTTCTGCCTTTGCTTTTCATTCATATGTTATAATGGTAATTTCAGAAATTTGTTCTTTTATCTGATTATAATAGGGGAGGAAAGGGTAAAGGACAGGGTGGCTCTGGAGAAAATGGGACGATAACTGGAAAGGATTGCCCCAGAGGGCTCTTTGGGACATTTTGTGAGGTATATTTTTCTGTTAATTTTCCCTAATTCTATTATTTCTATATGTATTTGTGCTCTTTGCTTTCTGATCATGAGTTTCCATGTTTGCTAAATTTGTGACCTTGTTCTATGTTTCTTGGTGGTCTGTCGATATCTGTTACTATTATTATACATGGGGATGGAGGAATAATAGAGTGGCACTTGTGGTGGTATTTAGGTTCTGCATTATTTTTATATCAACCTCAATATGGTGGCAGGTTGAGGAAAGTATGGCATGTGGATTACATTTTTGAAAGTGATATCCTGGTATACCTAAGGGTGATTTACTTCAATTTAGTTTTTGGGGCTTACACTCAGGGATGTTAATATGTCAAGTTGTAGACTTGGAAGCAACTTCTAATGGTTAAAATGTCTGTCGAGGATAATTGAGCGGTGCTTGTGGCTTTCATCACTACATTAGTTATATTGTAACCTCAATAAGATGGCAGATTGACGAGTCTGGCAGGTTTATTATTTTTTGAGAGTGATGTACTATACTGATAAAAGTAAATCCAAAGGGAGGTTAACCTTCCAGTATTTTGGGCCCATAATTGAAGTGATATTAATCGGCCAAGTTGCAGTAACTTAGCTTCTCTAGAGCAGTGTTATCAATAGCAAAGCTCTCATCAAGGTTGGGCAGCCATAATGTTCACACAAGTGGCTAATTTTGCGAAACAAATAATGGTATAATTCCAAATAAAAAAGATGGTTTTTTTTTTTTTTAAAAAAAAAAATTAACTAAGAGGTAGGTTTATGATCTGACGTGGGAATGGGGAACAATAGGCTAACTATGGCCATTGAGACTTGATGGGATATTGGACCTGGCATCAAGTGCTTCCGAAGTAAGCTGGGTGCCACTATACAATGCCAATCAAAAAGTCATAACAAAGTTTGAAAACATAAACTAATATGAAGAAACATGCTAGAACATAAGGTAGGTCTTGTAAGGCAAGACAATAAGGACAATGTTCCTGGCAGTTTTCTATCTTTTTGGCCAGAATTCCATTAGGTCATTCTATTCACAAAGCTTTAAATTTAAAGAAATTATTCCTTGTGGGTTTCTGCTCGTGGGTTTTTTCGAAGGTGTTCCCGGGTTGAACATGTGACGGGACTGGGTGGCTTGTTTGAGCTGAGGTATTTTCTCTTTTCATTTTTCTGCAATTCTTGTGCAACTGAATCAGGTTTCCAGAGCTAAACACGGTAACTGCATAAGAGTTACATTTTAAAGTAATCATAATAAATGCTTTTTGTATTTGTGACTGAATGCTGTTTTCACCTGTGCAATGCATGGGTATACAACTACTTAGAAGTATATTGAAAAATTGCCTCATGCATGCGCTAACTAAGCAGAAGGGTGTTGTGACAGTAAACTAATTCTGGCGTTGAAGTATTGTGTGTGTGATTATAAACCAAATACAAGCCCAGGAGCTTGAAATATGCTGCCAATAAGTATTGACAGAAGTTGAGAGTGCCGGATTTGATTACAGATTGACTAGAGAAAAATAAGAAAAGGACGGCAGTTGTTTCAGGTGGAGAAGACGGGCAAGAGAGCAAAGTTTGAAGAAAGGAACCAAAATACATAGAAACTCACACCAAGCCCACAGTCAGCAATCTGTCTCAGCCAAGAGTTCTTGTTACCCCTACTTTCTTTTGTCCTGACTGCAATCTTTTGGCTATACAATATAGATACTTAAATGAATGACTCATTGCATTTTGCCTTTGTTTTTGTAGCTTCAGCCAGCTTTAGTAGAATCCTGTGCCCCTTTTAATTGCATACCCATTGGCTAGAAGTATTTAAAAGTTGAAAACCAGGTCTTTTTTTCCGCAATCTCTTAGTTGCAAGCTTTTTTTTTCATCATGCTTTGCATGAGCCGAATTTGATGTGGCTGCATCAGGTTCACATTGTTGACTCTACCTTGCCACAGAGCCAGTGAGCTAGTTGACTGCATCCTACCTTGCCCTCAGTTCTTAGGCTGGCCACTGCTTTTGACTATGCTGGATTAGAGGAAGCTTAGTCAAATTAATTGGACCTTTGTTTACCATTCTGTCTTGTGTTCTCTGTCTACTTTCATGCATTCTATCTTGTGTGACTAATTGATGCTTCTGCTGTTAAATTGTCTACTCAAAGGTTTTATATTTCTTGTTTGCCTCCAGGAATGTCCAGCTGGCACTTACAAGAATGTTACTGGATCTGATAAATCACTTTGTCGCCAATGTCCTGCTAATGAGCTTCCTCACCGTGCTGTTTATATTTCAGTCCGAGGTAGATTTCACACTTTAATGGATGATTAAGTGAATGGGCAGGACACACTCCTGAGTAGCTTGAAGCATTATATTGTGAAAGTTAAAATGCATAAATTTTCATCTTGTCTTTTTGTACAGGTGGCAATGCTGAAACTCCTTGCCCTTACAGATGCGTTTCAGACAGATATCACATGCCAGACTGTTATACTGCTCTTGAAGAGTTAATTTACACATTTGGTGGGCCATGGTTGTTTGGTCTTTTTCTTACTGGTCTCTTGATCCTGTTAGCACTGGTGCTTAGTGTTGCAAGGATGAAATTTGTTGGGGTTGATGAATTGCCTGGCCCAGCACCCACCCAACATGGTTCTCAAATAGATCACTCCTTCCCTTTCCTGGAGTCGCTAAATGAGGTATTCCTCAAACATGGTTCCTTTTTTGTTTCCTTATTATTATATTTGTGAATTAAGATGGTCATACCCATAGTAGCATTTGCTTCCCATTTTCTTTCTCTAACTTGTTTTGGCTCTGTCTTTATTTTTCTTTGCATCTTGGCGATTGTATGATGATGACGTGTTGCTGTGCAATGCCTAGGTCTTGGAAACAAACAGAGTTGAGGAGTCCCAGAGTCATGTTCATAGAATGTACTTTATGGGACCTAATACTTTCAGTGAGCCTTGGCATCTGCCTCATACACCTCCTGAACAAATCCAGGATATTGTGTAAGGAAACTCTCCTCTGTTTGATCATAGTAGATTCGCTGGTTGAAATTTAAGTTTATAGCTGTTTGGTTTTGTCAGTTCATGTTGTTTGCTTATGACATCTTCCAACAATTGATATGGTAGTTATGAAGGTGCATTCAATACTTTTGTGGATGAGATTAATGCTATAGCAACTTATCAATGGTGGGAGGGAGCAATATATAGCATTCTTGCTGTTCTTGCATATCCCCTTGCATGGTCGTGGCAACAATGGCGCAGGAGATTGAAGTTGCAGCGTTTGCGTGAGTTTGTTAGATCAGAGTATGATCATGCTTGCCTTCGTTCTTGTCGCTCACGAGCTCTCTATGAAGGGATCAAGGTTTGACTTGTTCATATGCATATTGAACCTGTAAAGAGTGAAATATTTGATGATATTTTGATTTGTTAATGAATTGTGTTGGTTTAGTTGCATCCGTTAGTCCTGTCCTTATGTGCATTCATATGGTCAACTATAAATTTCGACCGTATTAATATGGATAACTGAACATATGATGACTTAATGGTTTGTTTTTATTTCGTTGTCATGCCCAGTTACTTGTATTTTTATATAACCAACAGTGATCTATCATATCAGATGCCTGTTAGTTTATTGCATTGCTGTTAATCAGTTCTTTTTCATAAATAAACATGGTGAGATCATTAATTCCAAACACTCGGGCATGTTGTTTGCTAGTGTGAGATAAAAACGTCATCATTCATTTAAACTTCATTTCCCTTTTTGTTATTATTTTGAATTGAAGAGCTGTTTGTTAAGAATAAAGTATTCTTAAGATAGCTATGCAACTTTTCTTTTCAATTGAAGCAGAGTAAATCTAAGAGCAGAGTAAATCCAAGTTAGAAAGCCATGTCAGAATGCTAATTGGCCTGTGAAATTATATAGGTGAATGCAACTTCTGACTTGATGCTTGCATATGTGGACTTCTTTCTTGGTGGAGATGAAAAGAGGACAGACCTACCTCCTCGATTAAAAGAAAGGTTCCCAATGTCATTGATTTTTGGAGGTGATGGAAGTTATATGGCTCCATTCTCCCTTCACAATGATAATATCCTTACCAGCCTTATGAGTCAGGTTTGTTTATTGACTTTTTGGGTACTCTCAAAATGAGTTGCATTTTTACATGCAGATACACTTGTTTGATACAAGTATGTCTTTGTTACATTTTGTTCTATTCTTAGGGAAATTTAATTATTTGCAATTTTTTTTAATCTTGTTTGCAGTCAGTTCAACCTACAACATGGTATCGATTAGTTGCTGGGCTTAATGCACAATTACGGTTAGTTCGTCGTGGACGACTAAGAGTAACATTTCGACCTGTCCTCAGATGGCTTGAGACTCATGCCAATCCTGCATTGAGTATCCATGGTATTCGTGTTGATCTTGCCTGGTTTCAGGCTACAAGTACTGGTTATTGCCACTATGGGCTTGTGGTTTATGCTCTTGAGGATGAAGGCTATCCAGGCAGTGGAGAAAGTATTGATGGAGCTTTAAGAACTGGGGATAGATCACGGTAATCCTGTTATACTCATGAACATTACCATGTTCTTGTCATATCAACTACACAAGAAACTGAAAAATAATGTTCTGATTATGATTTATTGAAATTTGTAGTATGGTTTTTGATGTGTGATAGTTGATATTAGTATGATTTGGTTTATATTATCTTTGGTTTTCAGGGTTCATAGTGTTAAGAAGGAACAACCTCTGGGTCTTCAAAGAAGCAGAGCTCACTTAAGCCCCCATGGAAGAATTGAGGACAATTATATGAGGCGAAGGACACACGGAGCTGCTTTAGATGTGAACAATTTGCATATGCTTGATGAGAAGAGAGATATCTTTTATCTTCTCTCTTTTATACTTCATAATACAAAACCTGTCGGGCATCAGGTATGTTGCACTGCTATTTGTTGACTTATTAGATAAAAATTTATGGTTCTTGTTCTTGCATCATTTGAGAACTGACATTTTTTTTCCCTTTTTCCCTTGATATGGTCGTTGCAGGATCTTGTTGGTTTAGTAATCTCAATGCTGCTTCTAGGAGATTTTAGTTTAGTATTACTTACCCTGCTTCAGTTGTATTCAATTTCATTGGTGGATGTCTTCCTTGTTTTGTTTATATTGCCTTTTGGCATTCTCCTCCCATTTCCTGTTGGAATTAATGCTCTCTTTAGTCATGGACCAAGGCGTTCTGCAGGCCTTGCACGTCTTTATGCTCTTTGGAACCTTACGTCGATAATTAATGTTGTGAGTTTTCTATCAAATTTCACCTGATTAGCGATACTTGTTCTTTTTTCTTTATGCACTGGGCCTATGTTTTTTTATCTACAAGGATTCAATATATTAATATAGGTTTTTTTTATCAATTTTTTTTTTCAATATTTATCAAGTTTTGATTGGGGACTTATTTTGTTATGTATGCCGCTAGGTCGTTGCATTTCTTTGCGGATATATTCATTACAACTCTCAATCATCTTCCGGTAAAAGAGCCCCCAGCATTCAGCCATGGAGTATTGGCATGTAAGGGTATTCGTAGCTTCTACAAGAGCTGTTTATTTGGGAAAATCTGTCTAGTATAGCTTTTCACTTCCCAACTGTTTGTGGATGCAGGGATGAAAGTGAATGGTGGATTTTCCCAGCTGGACTGGTTTTGTGTAAATTATTCCAGTCTCAACTTATCAATTGGCATGTTGCCAATCTGGAAATTCAAGACCGTTCCTTGTATAGTAACGATTTTGTGCTGTTCTGGCAGTCATGATGGTATGTTCACAGCATATATTCAACATTAACTTCTTTCCCCCTTCCCTTCCTCTTCTCTTGATCTATTACATGTTCGATTTGAGTACGGTCATCTAGAATAGGTCAAAGATTGACTTAGAGATGGTAGGAAAACTCATGGTGGGGAGAAATAGAACTACAGAAATCCAAAGTAGAAGTTTTAGAGGCATTCATTACTGTAACACCTAATGTTCAATAGTTTTTTTGTTACTTTCAAAAAAAATCTTTTTCACCTTGAATTTCCCTACTGTGTAAATATCAAGTAAATGAGCACTCTTTAAAATATATTGTAGTTGTTAACTTTTCTTAATGCGTACTTTGTCACTTTGTCAATTGGCAAATGTCCTTTAGTTTAGTAAAATCAACAGTGAGAATTTGGCCATCTTGGAATAAAATTTGAGCTTCAACCCCCAACCCTCTCCCCCCCCCCCCCCCCAAAAAAAAAAAGAAAACTTGCTGTTTTAAATTCTTTGTTTTCGCTTGAGTGTGGGTCTGTATTTTGTTGTAATCAAACCAAGTTATTCTCTGTTCTTATTTTTCCTGACTTATGTTTTTGTACCTCGTTGAGACACATTTCCTTCAAAGGATTAGAAGGTAGTTGATATGCTTGGCAATTTGTGCCGCCTTGCACAAGCCAGGTTGTGGTAGCTTATCCCTGCGATGAGAGTTGATATTTAGAGTTCACTAGCTCGCCTGCCGTGCGCCACACCCTATCTATAAGAAAGCTCAAAAGTTAAATTTGTTACTTGTTATTACTTGTGTCTTAGCTTTTGAAATGTGTTTACTTACTTACTTACTTGGTTAAATATTAGATAGAGGTGGTGGAAGCATTAAATGTGTTCTAATTATATGAGATGATGGTTGGTTTTCAAGATTGTGATTGATTATGCTATTGTGATTTTTTTTTTTTAATTTTTTTTTTTGTTCAAAATTTTCATTTGGGAGAGGTGAGGATAAGGTGCGGGTTTTAGATATTTTCCATTCATTGCGGTGCGGTTATGGTTTTCGTTACTAGACTCACGGAGTGAGTAGGAGCTGCTCGGTTGTTAAAGTGGATTGTGGGGGTAAGCATTGCATTGGGATAAGGAAAACCTCATCCCAATTTCGCACCGTTGCCAAGCTTACTAGCTGACCTGCGAATGAGTGCTGCTTTTGTGCGCACCAACCGTTAGGGAAATCAATTTGGAGATTGGTTGGTTGGTTGGTTAGTACCTCACCCCAGTCTTAGAGTTGGTGATATTTTCACCCAACTCTCATTACTGCTGATTTAGTAGGGCTTTCACACTTGGTGATATTTTCTTAGTTTTACTTAAAGTTCTCTTATTTTGGGCACTTAACCCTTGTTCATACTCGTGAAAATTGTGTGGCTAACGAATAACATGCCATAAAAATAACAGCTTATGTTTTTGTTTTTGTTTATTTTCCCCCTTTTCAAACTAATCAGTCCAAACAAACATTGGTCGTCTAATTTTCTCCTTTTGGTTCCGCATAAACCGAGGCTGGAGTTCATATTGTCGGATTATTGATTTCTTTTGTTTTTTGGGAGTAACATTTGTGTAATTTTGTCCTCATCTCATCAGATGAACTCAGCAGGCCATTCAGAAATTGTTACGGTAGGATCAAGGTGTAGTACGTCGTTATGTATCGACTTGCATGGAAGCAGGGTTGAAGTTACATATTTATGTCTCACTTTCCTTTTCTTCTTTAAAGTTAACTACTACCGTCCAAGAAAATAAGTTGACTATTAACTACCGCGAGATTTTACTGACATCATAGGCGATAGGGTAATCAATTTTTAGATTACAACTACAAAAAAGATGATCCGTGTCTGATCAAATATCATTGAAGGCAATCGTAATTTCTTGGAAAGAAGCACCATTTTTTAGCAAACAAACCTTATTAAGTAGGATAAATTATGAGTTTTTTTTTCAGATTGGGCGATATTATATATAATATTTCTCATCTTGTCGTGCTTATAATAACTTCTCCTATAAGACTATTTGGTGTCGTATTTAGAGGGTCATATTTTATTAAATATAAAAATATCAGGTATATTATTATTTGAATTTTAGAAAAGTAAGTGTATATTTTTGTAAATTTAGAGATATTGGATGAAATATTTCTTAATTTTAAGAGAAATTAGGATAATTTGCCCTATTAAGCAATCATGAACAAGAATTATGTTCTCGACGCAACTGCCAAGATAGAAGCATCCTTCTCAGTTCCATCTATTTTGCCTATAATGTTTTAACTAGTAACACAATAGAAATTATGGATGTGGCCCGTGTGGCGTATCTTTATGCTGCCCGCAAGATTAAGAATGTGTTTGTTCTAACTTTTGAAAAAAATGTTATTATAAAATTTAAATTTTATATAATTAAGAAAGTTAAAAATTAAACATTTTTCAGAAGTTATTTTTTTTTATTTATACAAAAAAAAGTTAAAAATAGATTCTTTTGAAAATCTAATTATTTTTTAAAAAGTTATTTAAATATATGAAATTTAATTTTTTTCAATTAAAAGCGATGTTTTGTCAAAAAAAAAAAAAAATTCACGAACACACCCACCATAAATGCATTTGGAGTAATTTATCATAGATTTAAGTAGTTTAAAGTTTCCTCAAATAAGTTCGCAAAAAAATAAAAAAAGTTCCCGACCTGCACCAATTTCTTTGCTTTGTATGTAACTTATTATGAATTTAAATTTAACGCATTATTAGTATGAAGTATTACACCATGATCTTATGATGCGTTGGGATATCACTAGAGAGTCCAGACTTCTAAAATAGGTGACGTAACAGCCTGTCATTACGTAGTCATAAAGTGTAAAAACGCGATATTTGGATTCCTCTCTAGTTCATCTGTAGTTTGGCTGTACAACTGCGTGAGGTCTCAGACCCCGCAGATAAAAAAGCGTCTATATACAGGAAATTGTTTTAAACTGTGTTCAAATGAATTCTTTACCATGATCAATTGTCACATTGGCATACCAGCAGATCCGGCGATAATGACCTTGGAAAATCGTTTGTAAGTAGATATTTTGATTTTATTTTGTAGTTTAAATCATCCGCATTTAAAATTTATTAGATCCTAATTATGGGAAAAAGTTCTATAACATTAGTTTTTTTTTTATATTAAAAATACAAACACCAAACATTACGTAAGTCTTAAAATAAATTAGTGTCAAATTATTTGAACAAACTAAATATTGACAGATATTTTGAATTTGAAAACTTTATTAATCTTTTTAGCCTATAAAACCTAAAATTTGAGTTATCATGTTTTATGTCATAGCCAACATAATCTTTCTTTCTAGGTTTCATAATCAAGTTTTAACGATTTTTAAGTACAAAGGTAGATCGGATTTGCCAAATACCTCCTGTAAAGGGGTTGCTTTATTTTTCCTGGTGTGCGCTTCATTTTTTTGGGGGTGTTTTATGTTTGAAACTGAAAGAGTTAGTGATATAATGTCTCTAATTTTATTTATCAGAACAGATGCCCAAGTTTATTGATATAAAAAGAGGAAGGGGTACAAAATTCCAAATTGCATTTCCTTAGTTATCCACCATCACTTTTCAATTTGAGGGGTAAAAAACCGAAAAAGAAACAGGAAGAGAAGGGATCACAACCTCAAGAAACTTTGGACAGCCATGATGCGATAGAAACACAATCTCTACGTCAGCTTCTACGTCTCAACTAGAATCCTATTTACATTTCGCCGCATTTTTTTTTATACAACAACACATCAGGATTTACAAGTTGTATATTACGTATTCAAGCTCTATTGAGCAATAGAGGAACTGCAATAACCGAATGTGCCCAACTTGGACAAGGTCAATCTCCCTCTGCATCTCCTTCGTGAGCCGTCAAATTGCTTCTTTCTGCATTGTTGATGGTACATTGATGCAGGTGGGGAGAAGCAAAGAGATTCTTTTGAATCTCATCGGACGGAAGAAGTGAATTCACAAAATTAGTGGCATTGCTGCCAGACAAGGAACCAGACCCCACTGATGTAACTTGTGTAGAATCAACATCACTGCATCCGGCAGAATTTTGTACACTTTTACCGCTACCTACAACCAGTATCAAACATCATCGCCTTCCACTTTTGTGTAGACCTCATTTTCCTAGATCACCACATCTAAATAATGGAAGCGTCTATTGCCACTCGTCGGTATCAATTGTCACTCATGAAATAAAAAATAAAAGTAGTTAAAAAGGAGTGACAATAGACAATAAAGAATGGCAATAAACCCTCTCCTAAATAATTATTGAAGAGGATGAATAACCTGGAAGACTCGGGGCAGGAGGTGTGTTTGAGATTGCTGGCGAATTTCCGCTTCCTCTTTTCATCTTTGACTGCAAAACAGAACCACAAGTTAGGATTGGCGGTTAGCTGATTTACTTACTTCGGAATCATGTCTGACATAATCAAGTAAACGTGATAAAAGAAGAAATGTTGTTAATCCTTTAAATATACATGGCGACAATGATTATAGAAATTTAGAATGCCGTTAACTCCCTTATGCTTCATTGTCACGTGGAGAAGTACTCCAGATAGCTCACAAAGGAGAAAAGCGAAGGTCAATTAAGAAAGATTTGAATGTCAAGCCTCAAGCACCTTTCTCAAAGGTGCCATCTGAGTTTACTCTTGCTAATAGATGTTCTGGTACAGCAAAGAACTTCAGTTAGCATACCTTTGTACTTTCTTCACAATGCTTTACAACAGCGGAGATATTTGCACAACGGCCATTCAGTAGAGCATAGGCCCACAAGAGAAGCTTCCTTGGGATGCTCAGATCAAGTGCTTCAATCCCACTCAGACTAGGGTTGAACGGTGTGT
Organism: Pterocarpus macrocarpus; assembly: GCA_031439585.1. Lineage (NCBI taxonomy): Eukaryota > Viridiplantae > Streptophyta > Magnoliopsida > Fabales > Fabaceae > Pterocarpus > Pterocarpus macrocarpus. The sequence goes on from CM062519.1 coordinate 13,712,306, forward strand.
CTGTTGCTAATTGAGATGGAATCAGATAAGAGTTGAGGCCAGAGGTAAGCACTACAGAAGAACTTTCCCGGTAAAAATTGTAGCAAGCTCTAAGCAAAGTGTTCGCAGTTTCCAAATTTTCATCAGAGACTTTCTTGATCATTATGTTCTTTAGTTTTGATAAAATTGGACTCCATTTTGTTTCAATTTTTTCCAAATGAGTTGGATCTTCAAAAGCTGTACTCCATAATTCATGTGGCTGCAAATCAATATAGAGCAACTGGCTATTATCCATCCCACCATCCATCGAATTAAGAACTTGAATCGCATTCGAGAATCCGCATGATATTGGAGTGATTTGTGCCAAATTATATATAAGAGATCGGCACCAAGCAACAGAAGCATGCCTGCAAACTTTTGCACAACCACTGTTTGGGAACTTAGGATTCTTAAATCGTTTCCTAATCTTCTCATTTATTGCCTCAAGGGTTTCCAGTTTTCCATTTTTCTCCAACAATACAATATGTTCATGCAGATGTCTGAAAAGATTAGCAGATCTGAATTAGTCTTTGCCATTGAAAAAACACTTGTCAAATTCAATCAGAGAAGCTACAGACGTTAACTCAGAATTTGTTTAGACACACTGTCATAATGTTGTTCGAAACTTATTACCCGTATATGATACTCTCTGATGTATCTGGGCTCTCAATTTCAGGCAAGCTGCATATTTCTGGCCATAAGCTCCCTTGCTCCATGAATAAAGCAAACATTTTTTCCAGCACATTGTCAGAACTACTAACTGGACCAGAGCTAGTAATCTGAGAATGATGCATAGCTGAAATCAGGGCCTTTAAATACCTTCCAATGGCCACTGGTACAAGATCTTCAATGCATAGTGAAAACTGCATTCAAGGTCGAAGTCAAAAGAAAAAAGAAATCAGGGTATAATCATATCAGACCTGAGGACAAGGTATGCAAAAATGACAGAAGAAATTATGCAGATTGCAGGTGAGCAGTGACAAGGTAGAGCATATTGTGAAGGTTTTTTTCATCTCGAAACACCTTGGTGGTGTGTAAGGGAGGAATAAGCAAATAATTAAATATATTGATTCTGTTGCAGGTGAGCAGCGACAAGGTAGAGCATATTGTGAAGGTTTTTTTCATCTCGAAACACCTTGGTGGTGTGTAAGGGAGGAATAAGCAAATAATTAAATATATTGATTCTGTTACTGTTGATGAAAGACACCTGTATCTACTCGACTGGGTTACATAGTTTAATGAATCAGATACAGGACCTTCTAAAGTCTTCTTCGCAGAAAAACTTAACATGCTTAGATTTGCATTTATGATTTTGTCTTTAGTTAATATTAACAAGTGAAAGATTCATTAGTTAATTGATCTTTGATTCTTATATATATATAACAAGGAATTCATGATAAGAAAACCTCAATCAGCCAAAGTACAAAACAACAAAGAGAAAATCAAAGGAAAAGGTCTTACACTAGTACTGGTTCGAACAAAACCAACCTTATACTATATTTTGAAAGGCTACAAGTCAAAATCATCAAATGATTCACATCAATCAATTAAAGACTGCTTCTATGAGAACAATTGAAGCATAATTTGTCTCTAACTACATTATCATCTACCAACATATAACTTCAGTCTCAATTTACCCGCTTATCTCCTCGAAGAGAAACATATGCACGTTCAAGTGTACATCTATCTCCAGTCTCTTCCAATAGTTTGAGATAAAACAGCACATACTTTCGAATGCAAGTAATGAATTTTCGAGAACTTTCTGGTAAGTTAACCTCAAGGGCTTTTTTGTTCCCAGCCGAACCTGGCGTCTTGCGCCTGATATCATTAAATGGAAAATAGGTTAGTTCTACATCGTTGACACTATTGCTGTTTCCTCGCTCCTTTATACCATAGATAATAATCAAGCCAAATCTATCTAATGCTACTTTAAGGAGGAGTGAAACCCGCAAGTTACACAGGGCAATTTGGGTAAGATTTCTATTCATTCAAAAGGGAAGGGGGGGAAATTCCAACAGATCATATCTTTCAAATCTTCAAAAGTTTTTGTTAACTAGTCTTCCAAAGTAGTAGTAATTCATCCCTTGAAACTGGCCATAGTACGAACCTTCAATTGATTATGGTAAAATATTATTTCATTCCAGTTCAAACTAGCAATAAGTTAAAAATGAAAGAGTAAGATTAAAATTGTACCTTCCTTTTTTCACCATGCTATCAATTTCCCACATATTTATTGTAAAGGATGAGCGTGAAGATTTGAAGCAGAAAGATAGTTGATCTTTTGCCCTCTCTATATCACCACTCTCACCCCTTTTATACAGCCCCTGAGCCAACATGTATCTGGCCTTATGGAAATGTTTCAGATCCCCCTCCACACAGGTTTCAAGGGCCGAAAGGCAATCATTGTAAAGCATGGACCATGCTGTATCCAATTTGAGCAATCCTTCATGGTTTATTTCCACAGAATTGGCCTGAATGCTTCTCTCCTTTGCATTTAATAATGAGCCATCCATACCACCAAGAATACTCATGACAGCTTCTTTTACAGATTGATTAAAGGAGTTTGCTGAAAGAACCTGTTGAGGACGAAAAAGCTGTCAAGAATATAGATCAAGTGCACCAGATTACCATGCCAACTTAAAAATTAAAAGGTTGAACTTTGAATTAAATGCAACTGTAAAAGCACAGAAAAATTTAAAAAAAAATGACATTTAATGAATCAGAACGAATGCACAACAGCAAAGAAAAATAAAAAAAACAGTACCAAAATAGAGTTTAGTGGTCAGAAAAGGAAAAAACCTTCAAAATCTCCAAATTCTGCTTCCCACACTTAAATAACAGCTTCAAGCGTGAGGCATGCATCCTATAGACAGGATCAACAGCTGATACGTTCAAAGCAATAGCTTCACTATAATATGATAATGCAATCTCATGTGAATATCCAAGCTTTTCACTGAGTTTACCCAAGTAAAATGCATGCAACCAATCTTGCCTGTACAATGAAATCAAAATACTTCAAAAACATCATAAAAGAACTAGAGACGCAGAAAATAATACACGGGCAAGAGTGTATACTTCAGTGTGAACGCTTTCTTAAAATGTCTCATTGAATTCTCACAGAACATCATCCATGCTGCATCCTTTAAGGGCAAAACAGATCTCTGATCATAAAATGGCACTACATTCTGAAGGCTGTCATAGTATACCAGAGCCAATAACTCATGTATCTCACACTGGACAACAAGTTCATGGAAAATGTTACAAACATAATCAATATTTTTAACCAAGACAAAGATGATCTGCATCAAAAAAGACTCTCAGAGTGTACGATTTGAGTAAAATTTAACACTGCAAGCAGATAAGCTGCAAATCCATAATCACATATATGTTGGACATTACAGCATAAAGATAAATTTGCTGCAAATATTATCCTTAAATATTATCAGACATTTAATGGAGCCAATTGACTAGCATAAATAATGACTGCCATCATCTTAATTTACCCTGCAGATAACATTTGGAAGGAACTTTTTTTGGGGTAAAAATTCTTTGCTTTTCTTGTAAGTTCTCATTTTGTAAGAACTAAATAAGTTAACAACCCAGGATAGCAACAATTCTCATCCAAGAAAGGAAAATTTTAAAAGGCTCCATCTCCCACTTAAAACAAAAATAGATTAAACAGACAGAGGGTAGAACCTGCTGAGCAGATGTCTTTGCTAGAGCTAAACTCATTAGTAGGCACCGTCTACTCCTTCTTCGGCTTGTTTCCACTCTATCAGATAAAGTAGGATTCTTCCGCCATCCTACCACATTAACATGCTTGCTGCCATCATTTAGCAACAAATCTACTTCCTGGCTCAGTGCACCCAAGAAACATTTATAAAACCGTAGATGACAACATATACAGAACTCAAGATGTGATTGTTTGTCTGTGAATTTTGCAGTGTTCACAGTTTAATAAGCCAAATAACATTTCCAACTTACCTCATCATAAATATTTCCAAGTCGCTGCCAGCTTTCAAAACGTAGAGGATTGTACATGAGGTCGTATTTGAAGAGCCTTGCATTTTGTTCAACAAATTCTTCTCCTTCCTTGGTCAGGACAAATCCAGGCCATTTATCTGTAGCACTCATTTCCTCAGATAGGGCTAAGAAATAATACAAGTTACAGTAGACCTCCAAATATGGCTCAGACCTGAAAATCAAATACATTTTGAGATAACCCTAAGAAGCTAAAAACAAGGAATATCATGGGTATATGCCATTAAAAATATAAACCAGAAGAGATGGGTTTAGCATAAGATAATTTCAAAATGAAGCATCTACAGTACTGAACAAATGTATACCTCCTCAACAATGTTGTGTTGTACTGTGCAAGGCCTCCCTTATCAGGAAACATGATCTTAGTAATAGTTTCAAGAAATCCATCAGATCCAGCCTCCTCTGAGAGTTTATCTTCACATACATTAGGATCATCTAAGAACTTATCTATTGGGCTTCCTGCCAAGAGGTCCTCTGGTGGCAGCAGAAAGTGCTTCCTAATAGCTCTTAAAACTCTACGAAGTTTGACCAATCCAGTCCTCTTGTAAATACAAAAGTTTTAGCAAAATAAAATCAGAAATGAAGTTTCTGTACAACATTCTGTAGACAAACTGAGCTATAAAAATTAGAGACAGAGAGTACTCACAGAAGATGCCTTTGCATATGGAAGTACATACTTGAAAACATCAGCACACTGTTCTTTGGTCTGATAGTCTCCCCGGCTTGTATTTTTGTGCATCACTATATCATCTTCATAAGATGAATCTGATCGTAGATTTAATCCATATAAACAGAAAAAGCATTGATCTAAGGCACTGTCAATTTTAGACTCAAGTTCCTCCTTTTCATCTTCAGAAAGTTCATTTTCATCAATCAATTGATTGCTTGAATTTTCAACCTTAATGAGTTTACTGTCAGTCCCACCCCCTCCATGATTTTGGCACTGTACTTCCTTATTGTCTTTATCTTGAACTTTGCAGGACGAAATGCCTTCAGATATTATTCCTTCAGAACCCTCGTTCTTCACAGAATTAATTTCGCCAATTTTTGTCCAATCCATCCGGATATCTAATACATCTGACTTTGAATCTTCTACAGATACATTGACATGACTATTTCTGGACACCTCTTCACATCGCATTGATTCTTTATTCACAACATTAAAGCTGGATTTAAGCTTCATATCCAAGGCCAAGAGATGCTTTATTGCAAATCTAAGAAATGTTCCTTCTTCACCTTTGCCACCTTCACCCACACAGCACAGCCCATATTCCGCAAGCAAGTCATGCATTGCAACAATCAAGTCAACCTGTGTTGAGGATTCAAAAAAGAATAATAGAGGTTTTTAATTACAAAAAATGGAATCACTAACACAACCAAATCACTGAAAGTAAAATTCTTGCAAGAAGATGATAGCTCACTTGAGTTTTGATAGGTGTAGCTGGGCTCAGATGCTGGAGTTTGCAGAACACAATGGCTGCATCAACAAAACAGCTGCTTTCTTCTTCATCAGAAAGTAGTTGTTCTGAGTGTTTGTTACAGACAAGTAAGTTTGCAACATATCTCATGATTAACAACAGCAGAGACTGCATTTGACAAATGCAGCTGGTTGGAACTGTAAGGCCATCCTGCAAGCATAAGAACACAAATGCTTTCACTACAAATGACATTATATAGTTAAACATATTGAGGAAACAAAAGGTGCTGTAACTAAAACCAGGTTACATGAACCCACATTAGCAATCTCACATATTATGGCTATTTTGTTTTTTATTAAAAAAAAATATTACAGAGAAAGGCAGAAAAGTGCAACTAGAAGGATGATTTAGATATCCTCCAAAAGAGAAGGGGGAAAAAAAGGAACAGAACAGAAAAACGAAAATCAAGAATGCAGGAGGAATAAGACGACACCATAGCCTTCTTCCACTAGGTGGGGTCCGCTACATAGATTAGATGATAGCAGAATGTCTTATTGTGATCTCGATGCAATAGCTCTTGCTCATCTGAGACTGTACTCAAATTATACAGCACTACTGAGAATGATAATTACTTACAGAATCTCCACGATGATCAATAACTTTCTTCACTTGAGAGATACAGTCAGAGAGTGCCTTCACCTCCTGTGCAACCAAGTGACTACAATGCTTGCTTGAACTTTCATTTGAGTCAATCTCAAAATTAGGAGATGCAGCTAAATCGAGTGTTTGATGAGAAGATTTAAATGCTGTAATACATTTATTCAACCCCATCATTGCCATAAGTGTTTTCAGCTTTTTATAGTGGCAATTGAAATACATCTCTACATCCATTGGCTCTATCTTCTGACATGCTTCTATTAGAACATCTAGAGCCATTATTTCAGTGGAAGTTATCTTTTCATCTTTTTTATCCGGCACGGTTAAAGAAAATGAATCAATGTAGACATCCTGTGTGGAGAATAAAAGTGGAGAAAGCAAGGATACACACTCCAAATACTTTTCTTGTTCCATCATCTTAATGACAGATTTTTCCATCAAGAAATTGACCTTTAATATATTGATTTCATAAAGAACTCTATCAATGTTCAGATCTTTTACAGCCTTGCAGTGTGGGCGTCTTACTGAACAAAGAGAGTCTTCCACAGTTTCCCTCTTTACCAAAAGTGACAAAGAAGTACAAAATTCTTCACAAGCTTTTGCCCTGTTGCCATCAAAAACAGACAATCTCCCACTTAGCCAGAAGAATCGAGCCCAGAATGAACTATTCTTCATCAGAAGTGAGTTGTCTAAGTTTGAATTGCTCTCCTTAGAGGTATCTGATATTCCACTAATCCCTTGGAAACTATCAAGCAAGCAAGTACCTTCATTCAAGGCATGAGTCAAGTGAAATGGATAATCTAGAGCTACAGACTCTATGATCTTACAGAGATGATAAGATGTCTCTGACATATATTCTGATTGTTTAGAACCAGGAGGGGAGCATAATCCAAAGTCATAATACAACTCAGCAAGAAAAAGGCTACATTCAGCAGTTCTCTCCTTTCCCCAATGCCGTGTAAACTTTTCTAACTCCAGAAATTTGACAAAAGCATCCTGATATATGAGGCCTTGTCTTGCAACCTCTTCTAAAAGCAAGTGCCCCATATGGTAAGCGCCACAATTTTTTGAAGTTTGCCTTATAAATGCAGAAACATTATTATATTCAGAATTTCCTAAATAGGATAATGCAGAGGTATCATTATCAACAGTATCTCGACTACCCAATTCACCAGCAATGAAAGGTTCTAGATATTGAATGACAACCTTTGCACGGTCCTTGCCACAAGAAGAATCTGATTCTTCTTTCCCTGGTTTACGACTCCTGAGCCTTTCAAGTCGAGAACTTCGCCTTTCATGTGGTTGTTCTTCCTGGATATTTGCTTCTTTATCTTTAGCACTTGGCCTTTCTATGTTACCATCACGAAAAGCACTACTTTCACCACAGGGCACTTGCCCTTCCACGGTGTTCATAACAGCTTCCAAACAACAAGGTAAGTTTATGCTTAGCCTAATGTCTGAAGAAATGCATGCTTTTTCAGGATCTATCTCAGAACTTTGTAGATTCGATGATAAGATTTCCAGCAGTGCACCAGCCAGAGCCACCCAGGAAGCTTCTGTCAGGTGCAATTCTTTGTTCTGGTTCAGCTTTTTGAATGCAACACCCTCATCTAGATCCTCATTACTAGCTTTTCTCTTATCAGGAAATTTGAGCCGCACATGTTTAGGTTCAAGTTTGTCTATGCCTCTGGGAGCAAATGGCAATGGTTCTGATTCTTCGATTGTGTTTTTAACATGCAATGCACGAGAATGTGATGGCCAGTGCCTCAAAATCAACTCAGCGACAGAGAGGCAAGCAACCTCATCACCAATAGCAATAAGAACTTCCAAAAGCTTTTCCATGCAATTCCCTGAAGACACATCAAGGGGAAAATATCACAGATACATATAAATGCATATCTAAATTATACACTATGTGCATATCTGGACAACCAACATCAAACTACTATTGAAAAGAATTTAATTTGAAAATAACTTTCAAAGGATAATTTTACCATAGGAAATGATTATCTATAGTAATTTTGAAAGAATTAGTTTTGTTTGGATAAGAGGGTAAGCCTTTACATAATAGTAAGATTTCAACCTCGAGACTTGGTAGTCATGTTGCTGATGGGGTAAAAGGATATGTATGCCTGACCAGATATCCCATAATTGTGGGAGCCTTGTACATTAGGACACCCTTTTTAAGTTATGTTTGGATAGTGTTAAGTAGAAATTACTTGAGTGTAAAATTACCAACTTACCACCCAAAAAAGTAAAAAAAATAAATTAATAAAGTTATTATTTAAATTTTATGAATGAGGGCATATTTGTAAAACTGGGTCAAATATGCCAGAATAAATTCTAGCCGAATGTCCATTCAGTTAGAAGGAATGAAATATTACTTATGAAATAACATACCAAAAGTGATTCTACTGACCATAATGCATTTGCACAGTGCAGAAATCTTTCTTCGTTTATATCCAAACATGCTCATACACACATAACGAGATTGAGAGACAGTGCAAAATAAACCCAATTGGAATTCATGAAGGGTAAAGAAAACATAGAGGAAAAGAAAACACTGAATTTCACGGACAGGAAATACTAATGAGAACTAAATTAAGTAACCCCCAGAAAGAAAACAAATTAACGATATTAAGTGCTTACAGTTATTAGGGCTACACAAGAGGCCTTGCTCAAATGCCCAACGTGAAATACTCAGTAAGCCCATTGAGCATGACAATGTTCCCAGCTGGTTCCAGACAACAGAATCTTTAGAATCAATCTCCACAGCTTGAAGATAACAGTGTAAAGCACTCTCATAATGTGTAGAACCTTGCTGAAGAAATACAGTGGCAAGGTTCTTCAATGCCAAAAATCTGTAGAAGCCTCAATAAGTAACACTCATATATAGTTAAATGAATAGCAACACAAAAAGGAACTTACACATCTAACAAGTCAATTGACATAACTCTTATGACGAAAAGCTACTCAATGCTAACCATAAAGCAAAACCCTACAAAGCTAAGCCGAATTATTGTGTATACTACTGAAAAATTGAATTGACAGAGTCTAGATCACAGAGCATTGCAAGAGAAGTGACAACTTATGCAGATAGACACATAGAAACTGCAACATGAATGGCACAAGACATGCATAGATATGTTTTACATAAGTGACAGTACATAAACATGGCTAGACCCTTTAAAATCAGACCCGTCAGTGGTTTTAAGACTATCATTCGCCACCCATGTGCTTTGCCAAAATTCATAAAAGTAACAAAATCATCAGAATATCAGAATCAATAGTGAGCCCTAAACCCAAGGCAGCGGAATTTATTGCAATATGCTCGTGCCCAATGTTGCTCTAATAGATTAAATGTTGAAAGAAGAGACTATGTGAGAATACAACAATGACTTGAAATACAGTGCAGATCAAAACCTGAGTTGCAATAGATGACCATCACTGGCACTGCTATCCACCTGATGACAGAAAATCCATCATGGATCATCAAACTACCAATTCAAAATGAAAAATGTATACAACCAAGGAACAAAACATGCGTCGGGCAGAAACCAAAACCTGCGCATTAGCTATAAGAGGATCTTTAAGGACAGATTCTAAGAGCTCGCGAGCCTTTTCATATTCTTTGGTTTGTAACTTGAGAAGCCCTTCATGATAAGTTTGAGACAGATGAAATTCCTGAAACAACACAAAAAAAAAAAAAAAAAAAAAAAATGATTTCTAAACGAATAATGGTATGCAGCACTTGAATCCAAATACTCCAAACAGGAGGGTGCAATTTCAATAGCGAAGTATGAAGCTCAATAGCTCATAACCCTAGATGGGGGAAAAAAACAGCAAATGAATAACAAATCAAGGACCATTACTACCTTATTGCTAGTTTGCTACTAAGACTATAAAGAACACTAATCTCTGCGCCCTAAACTGAGCTCCAAGAAGTGCTTAAAATCATGCCATAATAATCATTTATCATAGACGAGAAGGAAAGGGAACATGCCTGGGCTTCTTTGGTAGGAGCTAGTGGCTCCCACTGGCTTTTCGAGTCGGTATCATTGATAGCTGCAATTGAGAACTGAGAAGAAGAAGCAAAAACAAAAGCTCTTATCAGAATCGAAAAACTTCGAAACTCGCATATAGCTGAAGAAAAGAACGGTGCCAACCGAAGTAGCTACCAATGAGAAAGTAAAAAACAATCACAGTAGTCCGAAAATATACTCTCGTACCATATTCGATCTTCAGAATGCAAGTGTTCTCACTGTTGAATCATCAATTTAGGGTTCCAAGTTTCGATTTCGTTTTGGCTTCGAATTTTTTTGCCTCCGATTCCGGCTGTAGCTTGAAAGCGTGGGAGATCGAGCGCGCTCTCAGAACCGCCCCTCAACCATTCCAGAAACGACGTCGTTTAGAGGCTCCCCTGCTTTTATATTTTTTTAATTCTTATTTTAAAAATAGAAAATGTGCGAATACTGTTGGAGTGTTCTGTTCTGAGACTATAAATATTGCAACAACCTCTTTCCTCCCTCTACCAGTTTTGGTCTCTCCGAGTTTTGCTATTGAAGGAAGGTATGTTTCGACGACGACTTAGATTTTAGTGTTAATTTTGATAATTGGAAAGCGCTTAGGATTCAAGATTTTAGTGCTGTTCGTAAATCATTGCCAAAATAACTGCAAGTGAAGACTGAAGAGAATGGATGTTGCATGTGAGATATTTGATAAAATGTGTATCAAGACTAGTCATGTTTTTCTTCGAGTGGTGAGCATTTCAGTTCAATGCCAATCAGAAGTTGTTATCAATTCTGTTACTGCATTATCAGGTGTTATTTGTTTCTCAAGTGTTCAATTGGGAAGCCAAGCTTCTGTGGCTCAATATTGTGCTTAAGCCTAACATATACCATGGCATCATGATATGTTTATTTGGGTTCACATTGCCTGCCCTAGTATTATTAATCAATAATTGCTTCAGCTTCATTGACAATATTGCATAATCTATTAATGCGATGGATTATTCTCCTCTTTATCTTGTGACAGGTGGTGGAGTTCATAAAAAATCTGTTGTAATACTAAAATACACAAACTTTTGCAGGTATTAGTTGAAGATTTCGATGTCGTCTTCATCATCGATCCGTCACATTTACATATGTAACATGCTTATTCTGCTTTGCACTCTCCACATCATCATAGAGGGCCCAACCCTCTGCTTTGGGAATACGTAAGTAGTATAAAAGATTCCTCAGTTATGTTTCCATCTTAGAATTTTGTTGTTTGGACCCTACAAATCAAAAGTCTCCTTGTTGTTAACATAGTTATAGGGTTAAACTGCTCACTGTCACAGGACTGATGACAAAATCTTGAGAGTTGGAGAAGAGTTGGAGAGAGAAACTTTGCCATTACGAGGTGGCTCTCGCTTTTATCAATTGCAAGATCTGAAACCCCATTCGTGGTATGAAGTGAAGATATCATATCCAGCTTCTGTATGTATAATATTTCTTCTATAGGTTCTGTGAATGGGATCTTCCCTTCCCTCTGGAAACTGACATACACTAATTAAAACACCAGATACCCGCTAGCTTTTCCATACAACTGCAGAGAGACAAGTCGGATATGGGGTTGAACAATAACAGGAGATTACTCAACACTGAGAAGCTAATTTTTAAAACCTATGGTGATCAGGTCCAATATTAATGTGAAACTTGTCAGTCCAAAATTTCTGAAAATTATGTATGTACTTAATTTTATGGATTTAATTTGAATACATGTAAAAAAATTTTACACAGACATCAAATCATATATTGTCACATCAGCAAAAGTCTTTGATATAATCACTCACTATTTGAATAGTTATACAAAGAGAAGGTTTTGATTGGATGAGTGCATCCCAATTAAACTCTAATTTTATTATGTTTTGTTCTTGCAACATTGACTTACTAGTTATTTCAGGTTAAAAACAGCGTATTATTGGTAACCGTGGAGCCAGAGGGGTTTCCAGCAAAACCGCATGTACGAGAGAGGCAGTTTATTATCTTCAATATAGGTAAGTGTTTGCTTAGTATCTATCTTTGTATATAACTATATTATAAGAGATTAATTTTAATATATAATTATTATAATCATGATTATGTTAGATAAACGAGTGAGACACACCTTTCTTATATTTAGATGAATGAATGAGTCATCATCGACATCCACCACGTCTATATTTTTTTCAGTCGCGTTAGTGTGTGATAATTTCTTTTGTTACAGATATTCTACATTCTTCTTTTTGGTACCGTGCTAATATTTCCTATATTCTATTCGTCTCTTCTTACGACAGTGTGCGATGAACTATTATTAGGCATACCCCACAAAGCTTGGTGGGTAGTGGCGCTCGTTTTGCTCTGGCTATGTATTGCGTTCATCATTCCCTCTTTACTTCCATCGTATTTGCCACCCAAGAACCAAGTCCCAAGGTCTGCTGAACATGTCTCAAAAACTTCTTGACAAGCCTCCGTCGAAGTATTGTTTTATCTTCAATGCTGTGAGGCACACCTACATGTTTGTGGTGTTACATTTGAAAACAGAAATTTGGTAGTCACCTTGTGGCTACTAATTTTGCAAGTTTCCTAAGCCCTGTTCCATCATGTTACATTTGAAAACAGAAATTTGGTAGTCACCTTGTGTCTACATGCAAGAGAACTTCAATTTTGCTTGTGATGATGCTCATAACTTCATTTATGCTACTATTTTAGCAGTCTGTGTTACGTATTAGTTATGTTTTCTGTCTGATTACTATTATTTAAACATCTGTTTTGACACACACATTGAGAATCTGAGTTGCATTAACATGGAGAATACGAGTTACATTTCTGGTAAATATACCTACAAGTAAGTAAATGTACATATCCATTATGTAATTAGATTAGAGAGGATGTATTCACTCCATTATTTGTTATTTATTATATATTTATAATTTATTATAAATTGATCGCAATACAAGTGGCATTTCTCTTTCTGTCTTCCTTACTGTTAGCGTTGCTATTCTGCAAGCAGATAGATCTGCAACCATACACAGATCCCTCTACACCGAGATAAATAATAGAGCAATAACAATGGAGGAAAAAAAATAACAATTCTAAGCGAGGAAACAATCAAACACATATCTTAACATGAGGAAATATTCTCACTACGAAAGAGGGATTTATTAACATGATGATTACACAAATAAGGTGAAAGATTCAGCCTCAAAAACCAACGAGATACAAAAACCAGAACAAAATATAACACTGAACACAAGATACAAACAGCAAGACGTGACAATAAGACTTCAACATGCGAATCCCGAAGGGTGTGCCCTGCCAGTGCCACCTCCAACCTCCCTCACACACAAGCTCCATCATGATCAATAAGACCCTTGTGAGGCCTCTTGTGCTCTACCGGCATAGTCCTTGGCCCTGTCCTTGACATCCCTCGCCTTATCCGCAATCACCCCTTTAGCATAATCAAGCCTATCATACCCAGTAGGTTGTTTCCCAGTGACATAGTTATATATCCATGACAATGCAGCTATGGCAGCAACACCACAGCCCCCAGAGAACAAGAAGCCACCAGCAGCAAGGACCAGGACTACAGCAGCTGGAACTAGGATAGGGCTGAACAAAACAAGAAGAGGGGTTGCAATGATCAAGCCTATGACAGTGCCAGTGAGGATCAACCCGGACAAGAGCAAGAGTGAGACACCAATAGTGGCAGCGGTTAAGAACTTGATGGTTTGGCGTGCAGCTGGTGGGTTGTTGACATTGGGGTCATAGGGGGATCCATAGGAATAGGACCCTCCTCCTGTCCTTGGTTGATCAGACATAATGGTACGGTGTTGGTCTTGGTCTTGGTGCTGGTGGTGCCTTCAAAATTGAGAGAGAAACTTTTGATGGGGTTTGAGAGTTTGTGTTGAGTTGAGAAGAGTGAGAGAGAAGAATGATTGTATATAGCACTATAGGGTGGGTTGAGAGGTTACGCGGCAAAATGTGAGGGTGCATTGCGGTGTCGTGGCGGCTTTGCATGAAACTGAGTTGCACATGAGGCAACACCTGTCCCCTTTACTGACCGGTGTCATGTAACACCTCTGAAACAAACGTTGCATGAGAACCCCCTCAGCATGTTTGGTTTTGGTTATGTTATGTTGCGGTAATGTGTGTCTTTGTTCACGGGCTCCATGTCATAGATTCTTTTGTATATGAAACATGGAGTTTATAATCTATAAAATAAAATCTGGATTTAGTTTTATTAAAAAATTTTTATATAGATATTTAATTATATATTATTATTAAAAAATATTTATTTTTATTATAAATATCTCAAAAGATATATATATTATGTTATATACTTGGTTCATAATATAAAGGATTTAACACTAAACTTGTATTAAAATTAATTTCTTAAACTTAATACTATTACAATATAAATTTAATTTAAATATACTGACAGTATAAAATAGTTTTACACTATTAACTAATAAAAATAGTGAAAAATATCAACTCATATAAATAACTATCCATTATAATGAAGAACTCATTATGATTTCTCACTTTTTTCTATTTCTATTGATTGATAGTGTAAAATTATTTTACATTGTCAGTGCATACTAATTAAACTTTTATAATATATTAAAATATTGTTATTGTTATTACATCCCTAAGTATGATTCCGAACTTGCGTGATAATTTTTTATTCCAATCTTGTTTTTATTTAACTATACTCTACCATTTTTGTGGTCTCGAGGCACAAAATCTCATAGAAACTTCATGTATCATTCACAGAAAAAAATAAAATAAAAAAAAAATCTACTGATATTAGGGCGCACAAAACAGTTTTTCTTAAAACAAATATGAGTAGTTGACCTAACCAAATCAAAAAATAAAAATAAAAAATAAAAAATAGAGTAATAGTAGAGCTATCAAATTTTAGCCAGTATTGTAAAATAACATTACAGCTACCTTGTCAAATATTCTTTCGAAAAAAACATTAATCTTCAAACTTAAGAATTTAACTGACAAGAAAAAAAAAAGATTTTTGTTTTTTGGTCAACTCGCACGCCCAAGGGAGGGGTCTCAGGAATGAGGGGAGTCGAACTCGTGACTGTGTTGATGGACTACTGTAGAGGTTTCTTTTGTTACTGAAAGAATTGGAAGCGGATGAACGGATGAAATGGGCCTTGTATATATGAAGCCAGCCGAGCAAATCCTATATTTTAAATGCTTAACCCATGTTATTGACCGAAACATATGCTTAACCCACGTTCGAAACAAAAAAGTAAAAATAAAAAAAGTTGTTGAACCCAAAAAAAAAACACAAAAAACATGCTTAACCAATGTGTTGAACCCAGAAATTATTTTTTTGACTTTTAGAATAATGATAGATAATATATATTTTATATTGTTATAAAATAACATTTACTTATCAAACAAAAATTATGTTAAGATACAAAGTCAAAACTTATCACAGAAAAAAATAGAGAAAAAAATCATGGTAAATTTTTATTTTTATAATATGAAAATTAATCAAGCATATAGTTTTCTGATTTTAAAATTTTCAAACCATAACTCAGATCAAAGTTAATTTTTAACTTTTGTCCAGATCATAAATTTAAAATTTCTAACAAAAACATAAACACACACTCCACCTACTAACAAAAAATTCCATAATTTTACTGAATCCACTTTGCTCTTCTTCAACCTCAATTCAAGCAGCCTTTTGTTTTTGGGAATCCAAACATAGAGTGTATTTTTTATCTTTAAAGTTATATACGTACATTATTATAATCCTTTAAATTAATGTTTTAATTTTTGAATTAATAAGAATTGATTTATATTAATCTATATAACAATATATGTAATAATTAATTTAAATTATTTTTTATAGTTTTAAATACTATATCATTAATATTTTAATTTTAAAAATTAAAATAAAGCATATATACAATTTTACTGAACAAATTACATTCACTCTCCCCAACACAGCAGTCTTACTAGCAGCACAGTTGCAATTTGCGTCATGACGTCACTTCGGAGATCCGATTAAAGGGCTCCCACCCTACAAACAGTCAAGAGAGATAGAGATTTGAAAAGCGTTAGGGAGCGGGATTGAAGCACGTGGCAGCTATCCGTTACTCGACCGTTGTACAAAGTTATTGTTTTGATTGTTAGGTTCCATCGCAACGGAAGGGTCCTTCAATTCAATTGAATGTAAGAACAAGAAGAAGCCCTTCGTCCCTTCCTTCCCTTCGTCTCCATCAACACCATTTTCGGAAACAAACTCCTAATCTAATCTCTCTCTCTCTCTCTCTCTCTCTCTCTCTCTTTCTCTCCATCCATCACATTCACATTCGCATTCACATGGCGATTGCAACAGAGCCTCAACCTCAACAAAACCAGGTACATGATGCACCAACACAATAACACCTCCCAAACCTAGGGTTTTCGATTCGCCCAAATCGTCAAACCCATCGCCTCTTCTTGAGAATACCAGAAATTCTTTTGAAATTGTCATTGTCAATAATTAGCTGCGGATTTCAAACCTAAGGGAAACAAGATTTGGTGATTTTGTGTCTAGGTTTTTAAAGATATGTTAGTTTTCTCAATTTCGCGTTGTTTCGTCGTTCGTTTTCTGTGACAGGCTTCTTCTGAGGTTTCAGCTGTGGAGCAAAGGAGGTGGACCCTTAACGATTTCGACATTGGAAAACCTCTTGGAAGGGGAAAATTTGGCCACGTCTATTTGGCCAGGGAAAAGAGAGTGAGTTTTTTTTTTTTTTTTTTTTTGTCTTTTCCTGCTTCAATTATTTGTTCCCCCAACATTTGTTTTTCTGCAGATTTCAGATAGGGATTGAAGAGCAATTTGATTTTGATTTGTTCAATTTGTTGATTTGTTCATCTAAAATGTTGATGTTATATGATCGTTGTTAATTTGTACCCCTTTTTTTAATGTGAAATGTGATTATGAAACAGAGTAATCACATTGTTGCTCTGAAAGTACTCTTTAAGAGCCAATTGCAACAATCCCAGGTTGAGCATCAGCTTCGGCGTGAAGTTGAGATACAAAGTCATCTCCGACATCCCCACATCTTACGCCTTTATGGCTACTTTTATGATCAGGTATACTTCTTGCTTTGTTGATATCCTATGAATCTATCCCTGTATTGCTGGAGATTGTTAAATATATCACTATTTACATTTTGTGCGTGAAATAACTTTATTGCAGAAGAGGGTTTACTTGATTTTAGAGTATGCACCCAAAGGTGAACTTTACAAGGAATTGCAGAAATGCAAATATTTCAGTGAAAGACGTGCAGCTACTGTAAGTATATATAATATAGCATTGCTCATTCTCCCTATCTTTCCTCTTCCCGCATGCTTTCCAAAAGCTTTGATGTAACTTTTACCTGAATAATTTGTATTGAGAAGCAAGTATGTAGTGAAACTTCATGCGATGACACATCTGACTAAAGTAAAATAGAGTGTGCAGTGGTTTTAGTCATGTGTACTTGGTCAGGGAAGAAGTCCTTTGTACAAGCTACTTGCTTGAGTCTTTCACAGTTTTTTCACTTGAACATTTTTCTGAGATTGACGAGTTAATGCTACTATTTTGTGGTTGAAACAGTATGTTGCATCATTGGCCCGAGCCCTGATATATTGCCATGGAAAGCATGTAATACATAGGGACATTAAACCAGAAAACCTTCTTATTGGTGCACAGGTAATCTCCTACATCTGCTATTTCTTATACGGCCCCTTTGTTTGTTGTCCATCACCTTGTGTTTATTGTGTCAACTTCATTTTCATTGTCAGGGTGAACTGAAGATAGCAGACTTTGGGTGGTCGGTGCACACATTCAATCGCAGGAGGACCATGTGTGGCACACTGGACTACCTTCCTCCTGAGATGGGTACGTTTTACATCACATGAATCACTCTTTCATATGTTTCATATGTTGTTCTTTCTGTTGATGCACCATTTTATTCCTTCTAAATAATTTTGAGGTTTCAACAGTGGAGAGTGTAGAACATGATGCGAATGTGGATATATGGAGCCTTGGTGTCCTGTGCTATGAGTTTCTTTACGGAGTCCCCCCTTTTGAGGCTAAAGAACATTCTGATACTTATAGGAGGTAAGCAGTTTAATATAAATTAGCATTTGTACTATGCATGGTCTCTCTTTTGTATCTTTCCACGCCGAAGAGGGTAAGCAATATGGTGTACGTACGGAACAGTTTGAATTGACTGGGAGTGCTACTGACTTTATTGTGCTTCATGCTACTTTCTGGCTGATCAAATGCTGAATACGAAATCATGTGTGGCGTCCTTTTATCTTAAAAATTAAACTGCTTGTAAACATTCTGATGATTGTATATTCCAGGATTGTACAAGTGGATCTCAAGTTCCCTCCTAAACCAATTGTGTCTTCCGCTGCAAAGGACCTCATCAGTCAGGTTTTATTCATTACTTCTTGCGCACTATGGTTTTCTTCTTAAGTTCTCTCAAGGAGGTGACCTTCCAAGAAATATTTGTTCAAGCATTGGCCTGATTATTCCTTTTCCTCTGTTCTTCTTTTACCAACAGATGCTGGTCAAGGATTCCTCTCAACGTCTACCTTTGCACAAACTTCTTGAACACCCTTGGATTGTTCAGAATGCTGAGCCCTCTGGTGTATATAGGGGCTAGTGTACCTCGTCAAATTCTTTGTACTTTCATAATTGTGGAAAATCATCAGAATAGCAGCTTCTTCTTAAAAGTATTCGACAACATTTGGTCGATGGATGCTGCAACCTATTAGTTCTTGTTGCTAGATTACGAGATTTGGGCATTTGGTTGACAGATGCCTACAGAAGAGCATTTGACAAAGAAAAAAAGCGTTTGATTGAGAGATCTAAATTGTCGCATAATTACTCCTTTGGTTTCAAAGTAACGGTTGTTTAATGTCATTAAAATTAAGAAGACCATTTAATGGTGTTGATTTTTTGTTTTTTTTTTTTTTTGGGGTGGGGGGGGAGATAATTATAAAAAATTAAATTACTGTTTGACCAATAAAAAAGCATTTGACAAAGAAAAAAAGCGTTTGATTGAGAGATCTAAATTGTCGCATAATTACTCCTTTGGTTTCAAAGTAACGGTTGTTTAATGTCATTAAAATTAAGAAGACCATTTAATGGTGTTGATTTTTTGTTTTTTTTTTTGGGGAAGATAATTATAAAAAATTAAATTACTGTTTGACCAATAAAAAAGCATTTGACAAAGAAAAAAAGCGTTTGATTGAGAGATCTAAATTGTCGCATAATTACTCCTTTGGTTTCAAAATAACGGTTGTTTAATGTCATTAAAATTAAGAAGACCATTTACTGGTGTTGATTTTTTTTTTGTTTTTTTTTTTTGGGGGGGGGGGAAGATAATTATAAAAAATTAAATTACTGTTTGACTGATGAAAAAAATTTGTGATAGACTAACAAAGTAGTGTTAAGAGAAAATAATGATGATAACAAAATTGAAATAAAATAATTAATTTCATGTTAAAAATTAAAATAAAAAATAGTATATTTTTTAATAAAAATAATTTAAATATATTTTTAATCCTCATAAAATTAACAAATTTTAATTTTAATCCTGTAATTTTTATTTTTTTTTATTTTTTAATTTCAATCCAAATGTTTCTAAAACTATTGATTTAAATATATTTTAATCTTCACTGTTAAATTAAAATGTCTCTCTAACTTTTCAGGTCGCAAACGGAGTGTCACTTTTCTATCTATGTGGCACTCATTAATCCTATATGGCAAATTTCATTAATTCGATGTGTAAAACCCCTCATGATAGTCATGTGAGAAGCACATGACCCAGGCATCAGGGCCTTCAACCCCACTTCCCCGCCAGACTACTTCTTCTTCTTCTTCTTCTTCTTCTTCTTCCTTCAAATTGCAAAGCTTCAGCTTCAGCCCACCGGGTCTCTAATGCCTCTCTCTGCAAATGGACCACGTTCTGCGTCACCTTCCTCCCCAGAACCACCGCACTGCCTCTTCGCTCCACCGCGACAGTCCAGACTGCGCCGCCCACCAACTCGTGCAGCACCCAACACATGTCTCGTTGCGCCACCGCCGAACCCCGTCATCGGTCACGCCAACCATGTCGCCGCTCTTCCATAAACCCCGTTGTCTTTGCATTTCGGTGTTTTATAAACCCCCAGTTGGAATATCATGACCAAAACAAGCACACCACTCTCTTTCTCGTATTGTTAATTTTTTTGCTGGTCTTTTTGTTTGAAACATGGGTTTGGGTTGGTTTGGGTTTCTTGCAGCAAAAATGGCTGGGATTTTTTCTTTTTCTTTTTTCATTTCTGGTTTTATTGTTTCATACACGGGTGTTGATGATTTCGAAATTGATTTTGGATATTTGTTGTTGCTTCTGCATCTACACTGGCACAAATGAAGGGGATTCAACCTTGCGTATATGGAAAGCAAAAAGCAAATGATGATTTGGGGGCTCTGAAATTCTGCAAATCTAGTGTTTGATGGGAGTAATAATGGCTTTGTGAGTTAAAGAAGATGAAGACGGCGGGGATGAAAGGGTGGTTATGCTTGGTCATGTGCAACTCACATAACTCTCATAAGTTTTTTTTTTTTTTTTTTTTTCAATGCTCATAATGAGTTTTTACACATAAGATTAATAAGATTTGCCACATAAGATTAGGACTACCACAGAGGAAAGGGGAAGTGGCATTCCGTTAGCCACCTCAATAGTTAAACAGAGCCATACTAATAATGGGAATTAAAACCAATAATTTTAGAAATATTCAAATTGAAATTAAAAAAAAATTACAACAGCCAAAATTAAAATTTGCTAATTTGATAAAAATGAAAAAATAGAAAGGATATTTGATGGTAGACCCAGCAAGGACATCCAATAACTATTTTTTAAATATTTGATGTGACTGAATAACTGATTAATAATACAAGTTTATATATAATACTACTAGTGTAGTAGCTCATGTGATGCACGGGAATGATATAAAAATTGTAATGTTTATTGATTTGAAATCTAATTAAGATATAATTTTCATAATAAGCTGGATAACATAAATACTTATCATAGAACCATCTTTGATAACGTTGCAATAATCATGTATATGCCAAAAAGAAGTCAATAATCCTAAAAATGAACATCTATCTATATTGACAAAAATACCTTTATTCTACATGAAATTTAATGATCAAGGTTGATATGCAGCAGAACTTGCATAATGTGAAAAAAATAAAGAAGAGAAATATAATAATTATTTTGAAGTTGTAAATTTAAATAAATAGAGTTCATATATGCTAAATATGGAAAATAACTTATATAATATTATACATACCATTTGAAATAACATTCTTAAAAATTTTTCGATAGACAACATTGATAGTGCAATTTTCAGTTATGTCATCATGATTCTTCAATAGCATTTTCAAGTCTTGTTTACTTTTTACTCTTGAAAGAGCCACATATAATTGTCCATGAGTAAACACTAGTCTTGGAAGTTATAATCCAACTATGGATAACGTTTGCCCTGTGAATTGTTTATTGTCATGGCAAAAGAAACTATCAGTAGGAATTGTCTCCTTTGAAACTTAGTGGAAAGTATGTCATTGTTTGGGATTATGTTCATTCGTGGTATTAAAACCACTTCTCCAGCCTTATTGCCTATAAGAGTGAAACATTCAATGACATGATTGCCTATTCTTCTTATCTATAGCTTGATTCCATTACACAAACCATTTGCTTGATCTATATTTCTCAACATGACTGGAACCCTTCTTTTAAGATCAACTTATGTGGAGGCAAACCAAAACAATTAATTCCATTTAAGACCTCTTGTGAAAAAGCTTCTAAATTGGATTCCATATTGCCTTCTTCTACACATATTGAGTCAGAGCTTAAATAATTTTTTTTCCTCCCCAACAAGTCTAAACATGAGGTAGTTGCTAATATGTGCAAAAACCTCCAATGTAGGTTCAAGAATAGTTCTTTCCTTAAAGTAATATGGATTTGTTAAGTTTTGCAACATTTTGGGATAAACAAAATTTATCAGATCATCAAAAGTATTTTCAAAATCTTTAAGTAGGATATCACCTAGGATTTCAACTTCTGCTTCATCTTCTATAGAATTTCGAGCAAGGGCATCCCCTACCTTGAGCAACCATTGGCTAAAGTTCTTCACTTCATCATTATTGCTACTCGTTCCTGTAGTTGTAAGCCACGTGTTCTTAGAAAGCTTGAGAACTTTGCAAGAAGACCATAGATATGATGAATTGATAGAAGTTTGCACAATATCTTGCCTAGAATCTCTGGGAATCACAAGAAGAATTGTCTAAAGTCTCCACCCACAACAACTTTCCCATCAAATGGCAATGAAGAATTATATGAATATGAAAATCTAAGTACATCCTTCAAAGATTTATCCAATGCCTCATAGCAATATTTACTCAACATTGGTGCTTCATCCCATATGATTAATTTTGCCTTACTTAATAATCTTGCATGAGCACTGCTTTGCTTGATATTACATATTAAATCCTCATTAATATTAAGTGGAATCCTAAACCTTGAATGAGTTGTTCTTTCATTTGGTAGCAGCAAAGAAGCAATTCCACTTGAAGCCACATTTAGTACAATGTCACCTTTTGATCGTTTGAAAGCAGACAAAGTTCTCCATATAAATATTTTTCCTGTACCACCATAACCATATAAGAAAAACAAACCACCTGCATTAATAAGATTTGCCACATAAGATTAGTGAGTACCACATAGGAAAGGGGAAGTGGCATTCCGTTAGCCACCTCAACAGTTAAACAAAGCCATACTAATAATGGGAATTAAAACCAATAATTTTAGAAATATTCAGATTGAAATTGAAAGAAAAAAATTACAGCCAAAATTAAAATTTGCTAATTTTATAAAAATGAAAAAATAGAAAGGATATTTGATGGTAGACCCAACAAGGACACCCAATAACTGTTTTAAAAATATTTGACATGACTGAATAACTGATTGATGATACAAGTTTATAAATAATACTATACGTAGCGTCTTCAAATTTGAGCTTACAGAGGCAAAAGTGAGTACTAGCCAACGCCATACACATTTTAGCACCCCAGGGCAAAAACGCGTAGCGGTGCAATCAAACTGTCAGTTGTAGCCTTTTAAGAGGAGGAATACACGTAGATGGTTTTTACTAAAAAGAAAACTACTCGTATAAGCAGAGAATAGCACGCGATGGCAAAATTACGCGGTAGGATGGGCAGCCACTCAGCTAGCCAATCCCAACTGCAGCTTGATTACCCGTGCTCATTGCGATTATTTGGACATTAGGATTTTCGCCACTATGTTTACAAAACTACAATCACGTGATAGGATTATTAGACGTTGGGATTATAAGCTACAATTTTCACCAGTCCAAAGACCCTAGTGAGGGGCATGAAAGTAGAGATAAAATCAAACTTGATCCCAAACTCAAAAATGAGCTGAGATTGAGGATAATTAAGTGTAACCGAAAAACCTGAATTCCATGACTTTATATTAAAAAGAAATGACAAGCATCATTTATTCTGTTGTTGCTATGAAGCTACAATATATAAATCAGTCCTTAGATTGATGCAACAATATTCAAATTGAAAAAAGTAAGTCACTCGTCAAATATTATTGCATACATATATTCATAACACTTTTAACACATTTCAGCAAAACTTTGAGCATAGAAACTCAATTCACTAGCTACCTCATTATCCAAAAAGTAAAACGACAATACAACCAGATAAACTAGTCACTTGACCAGCCTCGTTTTCAGAACAAATAATTCCATGCCATTCTAAATGACCTGGGTATTCAGCAACAGAATCCTCTGTGAATACTGCTAGAGGGTGGTCATTGATATAAAGACTTGCAATACATGGAAATGGTCAAATGTAACAACTCCCTATACTCCACGCTTGGTTCAAAATGATACCACCAAATACAATTATAAATTAACAAGTTGGTATCTGCTTTTCTGTCTTGATACTATTGTCAGCGTGGTTTTCTGATATTGGTCCATCTTTGCAGTTGTCCCTTTCTAACAACCGAGTGGGAAGTTGTTCTGCTTCCTTGGCTTCACCAACATCTTTGCAATTTTTACCTTCTAACAACTGAGCCGGACATTGTTCTGCTTTCTTGATTTTATCTACATCTTTGGGGTTCATAAAGCTTGGCTGGTTGGTTGAAGAAAGGAGTCTTGCCCACATTCTGTCAGTAATCACAACCGTGTTCTGCCTCTCAATGATTCTCTGGGAATCAAAATTTGAACATACATCCTCCATTATCAGAATAGTTCTGATACTGGGAAAATACAGACTATCGGTAAAAAACTGGAGAAACAATAGAATGCAAATTGGCATGATGTTTTTGTTCATATGCAAATGCATATGAGATGAAAACACAACAAATCTGATGTGTTCTTCCTTCTCAACAATAGTAGCATGTACCTTTGCCTTTGCATTCATTATTTTCAAGCAGGTGATATAAAATAAGAATACTAAATTAAGAAACAATTCAGACTCTAAGCAAGGATATGGAGTTACGTTGAATGGAATATAAGTTTGTCTGCCATTGACCAGCCCAGACGTGAATCCAGTATACCCTGCCATTGCTCCATGAACTGCACTCTGAGCAAGAAGTGTGCAGTAGACATTATCTGATGCATTACTTGGAATTGCACGGATCATGTAAGTTGGATCTGCCATATTACTCAGTTAAGAACTCTCGACATAATTGTCCTTGGTCAAATTAAAAGAACACCTCTATTCCCCAACAAAAATGGATGACTAAATAAGAAATAAATAGATCAAAAGGGAAGAGGATGAAGCTCTTACCTATATATTTAAGAGTGATGGCCATCTTATTTTGTCTTGCAAAATGATCCTATTACAGAAGGAGAAATGTTTATTAAAAGGGACAGAGTTGCACAAATTGACTGGTCTAGAAAGAAAGACACTTAACAGAGACTTGTAAGGAAGTAAAATAAAAACAAAAAGCATAAATAATATCCAACTATATACAAGTAAGCCTCCTAGTACAATGTCAAGCCCTCGTAGTAAAATGGGTGTGCTTTTGAAATTGCACCTGTTGTTTTCATTTTCCTGTTATATTTTCAAGCAATATGCATTAAGTGTTATTTACTGAAAGTGGATGCTGGATAGATTAAATAATAAGGAACAATGACAATGTTAATCAAATTAACAAACAAGGTTACCTTTGGCATTTAATTAGTTTACATCATGAGTGTACTAAAGTACATATTACAAGAAAAGGTGCCCAACCAACAGGGGCTATGACTTAGCAATAAAGCACTAGCTTCTACTATAGTTGCCATTGCCATCAGCATAACATCCCGATACCAGTCACCCTTGTGGGCAACGGTCCTGAGAGAAAAGAGAGAGAAAGGAAGAGAGAGAAGGGGAGAGATGCAGATCTCATGAAGGTCCCAATCAATCGAATGAATCTGTCTACACACTACCTAACCACTTTAATTGGTAAGAGCTCCCAGAGCACTTAATTCCTCAATCCTCAAAGACATAGAGATATATATAATTGGGCAAGCAGCATTGTATTACACAAATTTCCGAGGAAAAAATCATGTTTCGAGAATTTTCTTATGAACAAGTAAAATACCTTGATCCTTTGGGATATCCATAGACCGATGTCTTGAAGTAACTTGTTTCCAGAAGCATCCTTCTCATTTATGGCATGTTCCGTGATAAGATCTTGTCCTGCCCCCTCAGCTATGACTATAACCATATGTCCACTTTCTTTTAGCCTTTTTTCAATAAATTCAAAAAGTCCACCCTTTCCTTCAAGGAAGAAGGGTGACTCTGGAATCAAGCAACAGTCCACATCTCTACTAGCAAGAGTAGCATACATTGCAATAAAACCTGCAGTATAGCATCCATTACAACACAAAAAAATAAAAAAACAAATAAGCCTGATTAAAGAGAACTTGCAGGGAACATTGTAGTAATTCACATTTGCATCAAGTCACAAAACAAGGTTTAAATCATAAACAGAAGCCTGAAGGACATCAAACATAAATGTGAAGTATACATACCACTATGACGTCCCATTAGCTTTACAATACCAATGCCATTTTCAAAACTTTCAGCTTCAACATGTGCTGCATTAATGGCACGTTGAGCCTCCTCAACTGCAGTATCAAAACCAAATGACTTGTCGATGACCTAAAGAAAAAGAAGAAAATCAACATGAAGATTCTTCAAACAGAGGTAAGTGACTCTTTAGATGTATTATAAATAATAAGAGTTCAAAGGAAAAAAAATTATGGCATTGTCATCAAGTTACCGGGATGTCATTATCTATGGTTTTAGGAATTCCAGCAATTGCTACTTTCAGCCCCCGCCGTCTAACTTCCTGTATGATAACAAAAATATATTCAGCATGGTTGCTTAATATATCAGAAGATGCCAAGAATGATAACAGGTCAACCATGCAGTTGCAAAATTCATGCAATTATTTTCAGTAATGTCATATGCTCCCAGCATGCGCCAATTGGAACTACCATCAAGCCTGACCTATCCATCAAAGGCAGTATTGCACCATACAACCTACATTTTTTTGGAAATCAACTAAAAATAATATACTTGACTGCCATAATTACCAACTGAAAAATTTATTGTTATATTATAATCTAATGGAAGGCATTTAAAATTTAGATTTAAGGTCACCTTAAAAAAGAAGAAAAAAAAAAAAGATTCACAGTATAGGTTCAATCAAAATAGCAGTTAAAGGCAGGGTCAACAACTGCCACCCAAACACATTTACACATTAAGTATAAATAATAATCATTTTGAAAAGAAGAAAATAAAAGAGAGAAAATGATTCCCAAAAGACACTGGCTAACACTTTTGCTCAAACATGAGTCTTGGAAAACTAAAAGACGTGAATGTGATGTTTGACAGTAATCTATTTATAATCTATAATTTATAATTTGAAATTATTTTATCTGTACTATCTCTGTGTGTGGATTTGCAATTAAAGTGTACATATGAAAGGTTAGAAATGTTTATTGACAGAGATAAGGCAAACTAAATTTGAAGCACCTGATAGTGTAGTTTTATCTAAACATAAGCAAGCAATTTAACAAATAAACATTTGAATTCTCAGAATATTTGGAATTGCTTGAGAGAATTCCTCTCAGCCTCTATGAATTTGTAGTCTAGGATTACAATTCAACTCCCCAAATTTTAGGCTTAGGTGATAAGCATATTATCTATAAAAATAAGAGTATTATAAAACATAAAGAAACATAATCCATGCACACATGTGGATTCATAATCTAGAAAAGATATATACCAAACATACTTCTTTGAATGAAATGAAACTCCCTCTTATTACTCTTATCGGAGACGAAAGGAAGGAACATTCCACAATAAAAAGCTTTAAATCACTATACCTCAAAAATCACAGCCGCTCCTCTCTGTGTTCCATCTCCTCCAATAATATAAACCTGTAACCATGCCCAAACAATGAAAACCCATGCCATGACAATAACTTGCTCAGAATTAAGTGCATTGATAAAACAAACTCTAAAGTTATGATTCCAGCATTCATCATCATGGAAACTTCATTTGATTACAGTTGACACACGGCAAACCTGATTGATTCCACGATCCTGGATGCTGTCAACTATCTTGCCGGTATCATGCCCTCCTCGTGATGTCCCAAGAATTGTACCCCCACGCTTATGAATGTCATTGACCACCTTAGGTGTTAAAGTAATGGTGTTCTTCGAATAAAAACCTCTATAACCACCCTGTATAACATTGGATAATGGATACAATTTAGCTGTGAAACCAATGAATTAAGTAGTGCAACTTAAGTTAAAAGACCGATCAGACAAAAATTAAAGTGAAGATAAAATTGATTTCATGAAACCCAAAAGATAGTTCAGTTAAACTTCTAGCAACAGGAGGTTTTTGTTAAACACCTGCATTTATTTGTTAGAACTTGTAAACACCATAAAATGCCCATGTTTCATGTAAACTCTACATCACAATTTTGTCTTCAGCACATTATCTTTTGTGGGCAAAAGCGAAAATGTAGGACTTATCTTCATTCCCTATTATTTTCATGCAGTGATAGCAGCCAGTCAGATTACCCTTCCCAGAGTCATGTTTCATTCACAAATGTTTGCCAGTATGGCAAGAATCAAGTAAGAAAAAGGGTCCATAACTTGTTGCATAGGTTACGAAAATTTCAAAATGAACACTGATTGCTTTGTTGCAAGAAATTTCAAACTTGGGTAATCAGATGTTAGACTCAAAACGGCTACACAAAGTCAATAACCAAAAACATGCAAGAAGTTGGAGTCTGACTTGATTTATTGCCTGCCTATAAAACTATTCAAGCAATTTCATCTAGGATAATCAGTCCGTTTGTCCTAAATTTTTCTCATCGCTAGCAGGCATTTAGCCAAAGGAAGACAGGACTTCCCTTTGATAAAAATGTCTCGAACGCCAACATGGCAGCTCAAATGTCATCCAAACAAGCAAAACAAAATAACAGATACACACACAAAGATGTCAGGGGCAAAGAGAAGTACATCACAGAAATGTAAGCTTTCTTCACCAGCACAAATCACAGGCTATAAATACTCCAGAGCCACAGATAATGTATGAAACATAAATTAACAGAGAATTTACCCACTCACATCTATGCCAAGGACTTTGTTGACACCGTACATGTAAGAAAGACCACAGACAATTTCCCTTATGACAGTGTTGAGGCCAGGGCAGAGACCACCACAAGTAACAATGCATGCCCGCACATCCTCCGATTTAAAATACACCTAAACATCATATCATTAGAAACCCCAGAGTCAAATCAAAATTGTTCACAGCTTCTTATTAACAAATATATCAGCAGATAAAGAAAAACAGAAATAACCTTTTGTCGAGGCCCTGCACGTCGAAAATGCACACCCCTTGGACTATCCTTGTGAACAACAACCTACGGAAAGGGTCAACTAAAAGCTTAAACACCAATGCACCTTGTTAATGTTGTTGAATAAGACACAAATCCACTGCTTTTATTTTTAATTTTTAATTTTTAATTTTTTTATCCTTATCATGTAATGAGAAATAAAACAGTCAAATTTCAAAGATTTCACAAAAAACAGCATTTTCTTTCTATTATAGAGAATTAAGCTATTAGAAAAGTAGTTGGTAAATCAGGTAAAGCAAAACACTGCACAGTAGATGAAGAAAATCAACAAACAGGTAGAATGCAGTGTTGAATCAGAGAAACAGTGATGGAACCTTCTGAGGAACGGTGTCGTCCAAGTGCACAAAATACTGTCTGATTAACGCAAAACACAAACCAAACAGAGCATCAATACTTGGAATTGGAACACAAACACATTCCATTCTCAGACACAGCACTAATCAAAAAATCGATTCACACTCACTTCACAACCGAGTAAGCTGGATTCGATCGCAACGGATTCGGATACGTCTGCAAACCAAAAAAAAAAAAAAAAACCGCAAGTGAAATCGATGCACTTCGCAACCGTCACTAAGAGAGAGAGAGAGAGAGAGAGAGATAGAGTGAAATACAGGAAGATGGGGAATATAGTCGGTGAAGTGAGGAACGTCTTCGAGTATGTAACCGAATTCGCCATGAACGATCTTCATCTGCGAATCACCATCATTCGACGCCATTGCTACCTTCTGCGAATCCTTCGCTATTTTCCCTCTTTTTTTTTTTTTTGTCAGATTATGATTTTTGGATTTTGGAGTGAGCGACGAAAAAACGAGATATAAGAGAAAGAGAGTGGAACGAAATGGGAATGAGTAAGAAAGCGATTATTACTTGTTGCGGCGATAAGTTCAGTTGGAACGAGACGCTCCTAGAATATTGATGCTGATAGATCGAGATGGATCTGGGGCCGTAGGTTGTGGAGAATGTATAGATGGACGGTGGAGATGGGAAGGCTTTGCTTGGGTGTGCGGTGGAATGGGTGTGGAATCCACAGGACTTAGTTTGCCAGACAGGAGATGCGGGGTGGTCTTACAAAACCGGTGGCGCGGTTTTACTGGCTACTGTTCCCAAACGTCAAGCGGCCCCTGTTTCTCACACCAACTTTTATCCTTTTTTTTTTTTCATGTTTATTAAGATATTTTTTGATAGATTTACTTCTAGATTTTTTTTAATTAATTTTTATACACATCGAGTAAGAAATTTTTATTTATAAGATCCCTAAGATAATTTATAGGATTTGATTAATATGTATTGATAATATAAAATAATTTTATATTATTAATTAATAAAAATAATAAAATTTATAATTTTATGTTATTAATTAATAAAAATAAAAAATAATAAATTATAATATAAATTTTATGTTATTAATTAATAAAAATAAAAAATAATAAATTATAATAAATTATATGAGATAATATTTTTTATTATTTTTATTAATTAATAATATAAAATTATTTTATATTATCGATATATTTATATTAAATTTTTTATATAATTTTTTTATATTAATAATATATATAAATTAAATATATTTTTTCTAACAAAAGAGCTTGAAATTATACGGATGACAAATCCCTTTTTTTTGAATGCCCCTTTAATGTTATTTAAAGAAAATTATTATTTTAAAATCTGATCTCCCGAATTTTGTAATGTGTTTACATTAAGGTTGTCCATTTCTCAGAAAGATTTTATAAGAAAATACTGAAAATATAATTTATTTCGGGCATTTATCATTATAGGAATGATAATTACTTTAAATTTATTTCGTGCTAGAATAGAGACACCTAACAAGGTTACACGTGTCTAATCCCTGAACTTTCATTTTTCTTTTTTTTTGGCTGCAACTTTCGACATTTTACTAATGTTTACGTAATGTAATGTCCAATACATCTATTTCAAAAAAAAAAAAATTGCAAATAGTTGAATATCCATTATAGTTGTGTCACTATGGCAACTTTAATTTCTGTGCAAATAAATTTACTTTTTTTTTTAGCAACCAAATAAATTTATGTAAATATCTTGTTTACTTTCTAAAATAAAAAAGTTTACTTGAAGATGCTTTTTTTTTTTTTTGGGTTGATGGGGGAGGGGGTTCTTTCCCAAGGAGTCGAATGCATGACTCCTTCTATGCAGACTTCTATCAGATATAGCTAAACCACTATGCCATTGGTGCATCTGCACTTTAATATGCTTTTATCTAGGGATATCTAGTAGATTGGGTTGAGTTAATTTAAGGTATTTTTTGGGTTCCCATCCGTTCATTTAAGCAATTAGTTGGGATAGAAAAACTTTTCTTTCAACTCAAGTTGGGTTGGAACTAAGGCATAAGTCTTATATGCATAAAAAAAATATTTGCTAAAACATGTGCATAATTAAATATAATAAGTCTGAACATATAATATATAGGTTTTAATGTAAATATCATATTTTTTACAATTGTGGCAATTATTAGTCTCAATATACATACATTTAAGAAAAAAAATATATATATATATAAGCTCTAAATCATATTAAGTTATGTGAGTCAATTAAAATTAATGTGATTATGATTATATATAGCATATAAGTTGACATAATTATTAACTTTAATCTTGGTTTTCTCATTTTTATTTTGTTCATCAATCATTTAGTCGATGTCTAATCGTGGCTAAATTGATTTTATTTTTTAATAAAAGTTAGATCATTTTGATGTGAATTAACAGTTTTTAAGCTCACTAGCCAATCAACTTTGTAGGTGGAATAGTTTTTCAACTCAATTTACATTTTATGGGTTTAGTTGGATTAAAACTAACGAATTTGTGGGTTAAACACCCTATGTTTATCTACCTATATTTTAATTTGTTAGTTTGAATTGTTGCATGTAAATATTTTTTTAGTAGCTAGAATAGTTTTGTGTGAAAATTAGTAGTCTTATTTAATAAAATAAAAATAAATCCAAATATATTTTTGGAATAGAATCTTGACATCAACTTGAAGCAATGTATGTTTCTGATGCTAGATGAAAAGTAAAAATGGGCAAAGTTTCATTATGCGAGAAGAGTCATTTTATTAAAAAAGTGTGCTTGCTTTATGAATAAACACATAAATTTTACCATAGAAGCATGTTTTTCAACAAGCGTATCCTTTTATTTGACTTTATTTATTAGAAGCATGTTGTGTTTTCTCTTTATTTTATGTGAAAGACATGTGAAAAGAAATTGAACAGTGCGAGCATGTTTTGAAAATCAATTCTTATATTAAAATTTTTCATTGACGTATATTTCATTTATTTTGTGTATGCAACGCATGCTTAATATTTTTTTCACAGTTACTTGATTTTTTGTATACCATTTCTTATACTAAATTATGTAACGCATAGTTGATATGGTTTTTACATGTTACTTAATTTAGCTCAAGTCCGATCAACTCATTTTGAAAATAAAACTTTTTTTAATGAATACTTAGAATAGTGAAATAAATATCAAATTATTTGAATCAAGTTACTGTTAGTAAATCATACACAATTTAATCACCAATTACTTGAACTTTTATAATTGAAAATTATTGCTATCATTGATGTATTTTTCCAAGATAGAGATATTAATTTGGTCAACATTAAACAAAAATTAATAATTAATAAATATGCAATCATTTATAAAAGTTAATTATTGAAACACCTTTAAAATGTTTTTATCTTTGGTAAAGAGTTAAACATGTATTAAATCACTATAGAATGGACTTGATTCAATTTATTTTGTAAATCAAATCTACTTATATGCAATAATTAATTATAAAATCTAATCAATAATTATAATATAATTGTCCAAATAAAATATTTCTTTGTCAACCATATGTCCAAATCAACATTATGTTTGGAATCATAAAAAAAATGGAATCAATTTAATTTGATTTAAATTTTTGAATTAATTTAATTTAATTTATAATTTAGGTCAGTTAAAATTGGCCAACTCGTAATTAATTTTTTATTTGTACACAATTTAAATAAGAATGGTTTTAAATTTAAATTACATTTTTTTTATGATTTTACAAACTGAGCATTAATTTTAAAAATGAAATAAATTGATTTTATAAATTTTTTGGATAAAAAATATTTGTAATAATTTGGTGGTATTGCTTCATAAAAGAATTGATTTTACTTGAAAAAAAAATTGGTTTTATGAAAAACTATTTCCATGGACATGTCCATTCCGTCGTCACTTTCATGCCTCGAAAGGTTGGTCAAATCTCAACGGTCATTAACTCATTGTCAACAGCAATTACCTAGACGATAACTCGGTAATGGCTAATTGCAAATCAATAAGAAAAAGTATTTTATTTTTTATTTTTTACAAGTATTTTATTTACTTTAAAAGAGGTTGCTAAGCAACGTCATTTACTGGATACCACTACACCATGTCGTTCTATGTATAGAAGCACATTAATACACTGATTTATTAAGATGAATACAAATTCATTGAATCAAGTCACTATATTAGATTTAAACAAAAGAGTATTCATATAAATTCCGGCTAGCCAAACGTTTTTCCACGACCACGAGCACAGACTTGATTTTGAAGTGAAGAAGCGTGTGCTTGAGGTGACCTGATCAAAATACAATGGGCATTCCGTCGGAACTGAGGAACATGTGGGTCACCCACAGAAAAGGTTTGCTTATTGCTTCTCCTGCTGAAGATAAGAAGATGGTGAGGTCTAAGCATTGTACAAGTGGTAATGGTTATTTGCAATTATTTTTTGGCAATTGGCATGACATGTGTTATTGTTGATAAACGTAATCTAGAAAGTGTTTTAACTATGAGAAAAATATGCAATATATGTAGGTTTAGGTCATCATTTTTGTGCTTTACTCTTGTTGGCTGTTTTATTTTGTTTAAACCAGGATTATTAATTTGGTCTATCCAGTCTATAATTTAGTTTACGGATCCTTTTCTCCCCTGCCTGTTTGACTGCACATAGTCAAATTGATTGGTCTGGCTATTCACAAGAAAATAGAAACAAGGGAATTTGTGTGAAAGAATGACTAGTCCTCATCATTAGCTGACAATTATATACAGTATATATACACAAACAGAGTCATATCCTACAGCTCATGATAAGAGCAAATCTAATCGAATCTACCAAAACGTGAAGAAATCCTAGTAGGAATAAATTCTGTAACAAACTAAATTCTATCCTAACGGAAATGCAAGAAGGAGAGGGGTATGAGTCAGTTTAGCAAAAGCTTCTAGAATAAATTACAGAGAGTGTTCTAGCTCATCTCTTGATCAGAATGCTGGTTTGGGCTGGATGGTATGAGCTTCAAATGGCCCTGCATATGCTATTGGGCTTGTTCCTATGATTTTCTCTGTTATTTATGAATGAAATATTGTGTGATTTGCTTGGTGTCAGAATTGGGAGTTTCTTATTTTAATTTGATGAGGTTTTTTTTTTGTGGGGGGGGGGGGGGGGGGATTTCTATTGGTCATAGGAAAGGATTAAAATCAAGTCTTATGAAAAAAACTATATTTGCCTTGTTGGAGCTTGAGACAAGGCCATAATTCATCTGTCTCAAATATTTTCATTATCAAGGCTGGCCATATTACATGTATAGTCAGCATAAATTTTATTTTATTTTTTATTTACATAATCTACATGATATGCAGAAAGTGTGCTTGCTGGATTCAAGGCAGCTAGCATTACTTGCGTCGCCACTACTGTGCCTACGGTATGTAATTTTTCAGTTTGTTAAATACTTGGTTGTGCTAAATATTTTATTGTTTTTATTTTAATAAAAACAAAATTTCGGTTACAAATATTTACATTAGCTTTTTGGTGCAACTTTTTTCATGTGATAAAGTCATATATTTCTCCCTTATGTGGGGTTTTATGTCTGCATGAACTTGTGAAAGAAAATCATATAATTTCGAAGGTAAGAAAGCATTGTATGCAAGTAACTTTTCGCTCCATTTACGAGCATTAAGCAGCTATTACCACTCAATGTCAAGGTGTACCATGACTTAATTTAAGGTCTTTCTCTGTTTTCCCATCCTCGGATACCTATGCATCTAAGAATTTTTAGCATCTGGGCTTCTTGGAATTTGACTATAGTAATAAAGGTGTGTTTATTTGGAATTTTTTTGGCAAAAAATTATTTTTTCATTGAAAAAATCAATTTTCGTATATTTGGGTAATTTTTTAAAAATAATCATATTATAAAAAAAATCTATTTTTAATTTTTTTTGTAGAAGTTGAAAAGAATACATCCTGAAAAAAAAATCAATTTTTATCTTTTTTAATTATATATAAAATTTAAACTTTAAAATCATTTTTTTTTAAAGTTGAAACAGATGCACCCTAATTTCCATTTTGACTTCAATTTTTTTTTTCCCAATTTTTGAAACCTAATTAATCAATAGTGAAATTAATAAATCATGCAATTACATAAATTGCAACCTCTAGCTATTTTCTTCATTTAATGTTGCATTTTACAAATTCACAGTTGGCCGCAGTTCGCATGATTCCATGGGCGAAGGCAAACCTTAATTACACTGCTCAGGCACTTATCATATCTGCTGGTATTGTCTCAACTGTATGTTACAATTTACAAGGGAACTTTATCCATGCTATCTTAAAATCACAGAGTTAGAGGTTTAATCTAAGTAATTATGCCAATAAGTTTAGTAGGAGTGAAAATAACTCTATTTTCAGTAAGTTCTCTGCATTGCTATTTGTAATTAGCTTGGAAACAAGAAGCAATAAATCTTGGTGGTAGAGTGTTTATAGATTCATATAATCACATATGTAATGGATTCCTCAATACCAAAATCCAAATTGTGAAGGAATAGGGCTAATTTTGTGCTGTTTATATACTCACTTAAATGAAATGGATAACCTATTTCCTTTAGTTTGCCTCTCTCTTCAAAATGTGTTTGAATACATATTAAGATTAGACTCTGGTTGTTGTACAGCATCCGTTGCTTCATTCTGCATCACTGCTGATAAATATATCTTGGAGTGTGCAAGAAAAAATTCCCTGCTCGAAGAGGCTTTGAAACAACAAGGATAACGAGTTGTATCTTGGGTTTGACCCATATTCCTGGCTAAATTTATCTTTAGTTCGTGCAC
This sequence comes from Pterocarpus macrocarpus, assembly GCA_031439585.1. Classification (NCBI taxonomy): domain Eukaryota; kingdom Viridiplantae; phylum Streptophyta; class Magnoliopsida; order Fabales; family Fabaceae; genus Pterocarpus; species Pterocarpus macrocarpus. The sequence continues at coordinate 13,748,624 of CM062519.1, forward strand.
AATGGGGCTACTAGTTGTAATAATGGCAACAAGATAAGCAGGCCTATTGCAAAGTTTTTTTTTTCTCCGGCACTTTCTCTTTGCCTTCTTAAATAAAAGATTTTGTCTTTGGATGTAGTAGAGACGAAGTCGCAATGTGGAATTGCCACCCCCCTATGGCTTCAAGTAATTCTAAATTAGCCTGTGTGTTAGACTCTCTTCTGCTATCATTGATTGCCATTTTTATTTGTTAATTGTCACCACAAAACAAACTCTCATTTGCAATTTTACATTAAGGTTGATTCTAATTGCATATGGTGTTTCACTCCCATGTCCTTATGGCACGTTAGTTCTTGTACCCTTCTTATAAGAAGGACAATCATCACCAATGAGAAGTATAATACGACATTTAACTTCATTTACATTGCTCTGGTAATTTTCCCGTGCCTTTTTGGTTTGTGATTTAATAAAAATAAATTTGCCCAGAGTTAGCAGCCATTTAACACAAGGATCTACAATAATAGAAAAAAAATATTAGATAGTCAGAATTTTTTACTTGAATTTAGGGGATATTTGGCAAACTATAATAATCGGATCACTAGATTCAATACGGCCTAATTTTTAATAAATATTTTTTGGTAATTGCTTAAATATTTTAAAACTAGTTTTTATCTAAACCAATTTAAATTTAAAATCAATTTTAAGCTGATTTTATTTCATTCAAATCTTTTCTCCTTCTATTTTATTTCTTTCCATTATTTTCTTCTCGTTTCGCATCAATCTTTTCCTTTTCCATTGACTTTGTCAATTGTCAGTCATCACTAGCCACTACCATCTACCACCATCAGCTGCTAGAGGCCGCTTTGCCATTGTCCCCTATCCCTTGTCCCCCGTTGTTGTCCTCTATCATCGGGTGCCACCATTTGTCACTATCACCTACCATCGTGTCTCGCCCGTTCGCTATCACACATATATTAAAACTAATTTTTTTAAGTTGTTGAACCAAACAAGGTTTAATATAAAATTAGTTCATTTTTATCCAGCTTAACATAATTAGTTCTATTTTATATTATATTAATTTGATTTTTCAAGTTGCCAAACACTCCCTTATTTTCTAGAATAATGTGCTATAATTATTGGCTTTTAGATGAGTGAACGAGTCATATTACCTTATTTTATTAAAAAATCACCTTTGTTTTTTGTCAAAGAATCTGAAAATCTTTTCATGGTAAATTATGTTGACATCCCTTGAGGTTAGTTGAATTTATTTGCTTGCATGATCTGCTATAATTATTGATCTTTAAATGAGTAAATAAGTAATATCACTTTATTTTATTAAAAAATACCTTTGTTTTCTATCAAAGAATTTGGCAATTTTTTAAGGATAAATTATATTGACGTCCCTTGAGGTTTGGTGATATTACATACAAATCTCATGATTTGCAAAAATATACACCAACCTCCTTTGAGGTTTTGGTGATATTATACCTGATGTCTTTATATTGTATGAAATGTGACATTGAACCACCTTTATAAACATGGCACTAAATACCTTTATAGGGGTCAGTGTAGATATTGATAAATTGAGGAATATCATGTATAATATCACCTAAGATGCTACAAGAGCACTTAAGAATGAGATTGAATCAAATCCTCTTTCTTGTTTGCTATGTTCACTTTTTCATAGTGCCTTTTATAGTCCTATGTTTATACAAGTGAACCTAAGAGAATATAAAAATATCCTTTTTATCTTAGTTCCTTTTTCTAATATAGCCGTTGATGCTTATGCTTTCTTGGGTCAACTCTTTGGTTTTTTGACTTTGATATTTGAACCTAGATAGCAGTTATATCTGCTACTTCTCCAATAAATTTTGTCTTCTTAGTTTCATTTATTGCTACTAGAATAGTCTAGTTCTTGCACACATAAAAATAAATCTTTCCAAGATTAAGTACAAAAAACTTAACACATAATTTGCATCATTATTATAATAAAACAATTATAGATCCAACAACCAAATATTAGGACGGTTAATGTAAATTTTTTTTTCTTTTTTATAGTGTAGCATTTCAAATGGTAAGTGAGATGAAGTTGCCTATTTTCAAAAAGTTCCAAGTTCATGGTAGTTGAACTAACTTTTCCCTTAAAATTTCATACAAATAATCCCAATAATTATACCGAAATTGTAAATATTATATTTATTATTTGTAACCTCCAAATTTAATGTAATTTTTGTAGCTATCTAACCTCTGGTAAGATGAGCATTTTAATCCCATTTAAGGGTGATAAAAAAAAAATGCCCATTTCACTCGTAATTTAAGCAATACGAAAAGTTTTTGAAACAAAAATTGTTTTGACGGTCCAAGATCAAATTTAATTGAGATACTGTACTTGCAATTTAAGCTCTCATTAGAACTTAGAAGAATGATTTTAGTAGCAAGGAAGGAGCAATTGGTGAGCCTAAAAATCACCTTAATTTAAAATTTTATTCATATATATTGAATAATTATTGGATATTTTATAAATTATAATTTATGCCATTGTAAATAAGATTTTAAATTAAAAAATTTTGTAAGTTAATTATTAAAAGGATATATCAATGCTCCCGAAATCAAAGGAAAGGAAAGGAAAGCTTGTAACCGTCGCGAACGTGAATAGAAAGTAAGACACACTTGGAGTGTTTTTGGGTGGAGAAAACATAAGAGGAAGAAGAAATCACATAAGTATACAAGATTGACTACAACTGGCTAGATAATTAAAGGATTTTTATATTAGATAAATTGGCGTATAATAAAAATAAATTAATAAATTAATTTCTAATCTTTTAAAATATTAGATAAATTAGTCCCTAATAAAATAAATTTATAAATTAGTTCATAATCTTTTAAAATATCAGATAATTTAATCTCTCTATCAATTTTTTTTTCATTAAGTATTATGCCATTATGTTAATAGATAGGAGTGATAAAGATGATAGGGTAAGCAATAAAGATGTCACTTTAACTATTTAACAGGTTATATTATAATATTTAATGAAAAGATTTGATGAAGGAATTAAATTGTCTTATATTTTAAAAAGTTAATGGTCAATTTATCAATTTTTTTTATCAGAGATTAATTTTTCTTATATGTTAAAAGATTAGGGATAATTTATTAATTTATTTTTATTAGAAACTAATTTGCCTGTTATGAAAATCAATATGGATTATTTTAGGGTTTACTCTTAGGTTATGTTTGGATTAGTGATTTGAGATGGAGTGAAATGGAATCCAAAAAAATATAATAATCTTCTATTATTTAAATTAATAAATTTATAATAGAGTGGAGTAAATAATGAGAGAATAAATTTTATCATATTTTACCAAAATTTTTATTTTTTGTTCCCCCAATTTAAGAAATTTAAGATAAAATCTTACTTCATTCAAACAATAAAGTAGAGTAATTACCCCTATATTACTCTATTTCATTCCATCTCTTTAAGTTCTATTTCACCCCACTCCATTAAAAGTGGTGAGCACACATTCTACGTTAAGTGCAAACAAACCTTAAAAAGATATCTCAGTACAAAAATTACAAATGTATTTGTTACCGTCCAGGAAGATAGAAACCCAATATAAGAGAAGAACGAGGTAGAAAGCGCAACTGAACGGATAAGAGATGTGAAATTTCTTGATCAAAGCAAGACAAAATTATTGTTTCTTTTTTTTTAATTATTTTTTCTTTTTACTCGGGAGAAAAAAATAAAATATTATAACGCGAGAGAAAAAGAAACAAAACAAAAAAGGAAAAACAAGTGGAAAAGAGGGACAGGTGGGATGGTTGGAGTGGATAGAACGTTGACATGTAGTCCACTCCGGTGTAATAAATGATAAATAAAATAATAATAATACCAACAATAATAAATCGGTTTTAGAGTTGTTATATGAATGATTATTACTCCCCAAACACTCCCTTAACCCACCCAAACCCCAAATCCAAATCCAAATCCAAATCCCAAATCGGCGTTATTCCTTCTGATATTTTCTTTGTTTCATGTGCTTGTTGTTTGAATTTGGGGGTAAAGTGTGACCTGGAGCAAGCTCACATACCAAGGATTTGATTCGAAAGATGCAAAGTAACTTGGGTGGGTTCTGAAAAAATCTAGGTCAAGAAAAAATGGTGGTTTCCGATACTCCCAACGGTGGTGGTTCTACACCGCCGCCGCCGCAACCGGAGCAAGCCAACAAGTTTGGGATCACAAAGCCTATCTCTCTCGCCGGTCCCACCGACGCCGATTTACATCGCAACACCGAATTGGAGATGGTAAGATTTTTAATTTAATTTAATTGCTTATTTCACTTTGCATTCGTGCCTTTAATTAAAAAAAAAAAAAACCGAATTCGTTTTCTTTTTCTGTTGTGTTTGGTTCCCGTAGTTTCTGCTTGATTTGGGGCTCTATGAGAGCAATGAAGAAGCTGCCACGAGACAAGAGGTTCTTCGCCGCCTTGATCAGGTTATTTATTCCTTCGATCTAACTATTGATTACTGTTTCTGACTTTTTTTTTTTCAACGAGCATTGTGGAATTTTGGGTTTGTGTTGTTGTTGTTGTTGTTGCGTGTTGATGAACATGTTTTGGAACCTTGCTAGATTGATTTTGATGCCTGTTTGTTCGGGGTTTGTTTTTGTTCTTCTTGGTTTGTCACTGGTACAATGGCTTTGGGATGGTGCCCTTTCTAGTTGTGATTGGGATGTTTTTACTATCTGTCAAGATTAAATTTTTAATTTTTATTGTGACAAAGTTGACCTGTGATGTAGATTGTGAAAAGCTGGGTGAAGCAGTTGACTCGGCAACGAGGCTACACAGATCAGATGGTTGAGGACGCCAACGCCGTCATTTTCACTTTTGGTTCTTATCGACTGGGGGTGAGTATGCTAGTTGCTAGTGTTACCTTCCCCTGTTTGGTTCTAATCTAGTACAATTGGTTACGGTGAAAAATTGAATAGAAGGGACAATTGCTAGTTTCTCTTGATTATTTTGGAGTATGGTGGACTTAATTCAAGGTTTGCATGCTTGTCTTGATTTACTACATCATAGGAATTGACAATAACATGAATTGACAAGAAGGGAAGAATTGAAAAAGCTTACCAGGACAGTGGGATGATTTTATGGGGAAAGATAGCATATATGAGATATTAATCATATCATAGAAGGGGTATTTGTTATTATTGGGAATAAGTAAGAGTCTGAGTATGATCGATGGTCCCTTTCTGCTTAAGCTTAACACTCGACAACTTCTATACACGTGGTTATAGCTGCCTCTCAAGAAAGAGACACGTGATGTTTTCTGGTTTATGCTGATGAGTATCTCAATAATGTTGAATTGCCCAGGCCCGGGCAGTAGAGTCCGATTTTATCAGTTGTTTGTTTGTACCAATAGTCATGCTTCAGTCACTGTCGGCAAATGACTGATGGGTGATGACTTCTATTGAATCTCATTTCCAATCTTATCATGAAATGTCTTAATATTTCATTCTGCTTGAATGTTAACAGTTTCTTCCCTACGATTCCCCCTTCTTTTTGGTTAATTTGTTCTAGTAGCAAAAAACTTCTTTGTTCTGAATTAAGTAGTAGCAGACACAAAATATTCAAAATATTGTTTTATAGTACGTGGTTGTCTGCTCTTTAAGTGGCTATTCCATAAGTATTTGGATATGTGGCAAAAATTGAATCATTTGCAGGTACATGGACCTGGAGCTGACATAGACACTTTGTGTGTTGGTCCTTCTTATGTGAATCGAGAGGTGATGCATTGCAGTTGGTTGCTTTTTCTTAATTTAGTAAAGTCCTTGGCACTTGACATTAGCCAATGTTTCACTCATTTGCAGGAAGACTTCTTTATCATTTTGCATAACATCTTGGCCGAAATGGAAGAAGTTACTGAACTTCAACCAGTTCCTGATGCTCATGTCCCTGTAATGAAATTCAAGTTCCAGGGAATATCTATAGATTTGCTTTATGCAAGTATATCTCTTTTGGTTGTCCCAGAAGTAAGTTTTGTTACCTTATTTAACAGGGCCTTTATATGTTCTGAGAGCTCATTTTTGTGGGCGACAATTTTATTAAAAAAGCAACTTTCTTATGTTAAGAATTTGAGGGCTTCCCTAAGATAAGTACACCATCATTTATAAAGTTTTGAGTTCCCTGATACTTTGCAAATATAATGCAGTGATGCCTCTTCTTCATGTTGCCTCTTGTGTTCTTGTGTGTTTCTATGAGAAACAACATGATCCTTTGGTTTTTCTTCCCCTTTGTACTCTTTCGTTCTTCTCCCTTAGAATCCATTTTTCTTTTAAACCTGACTTACATTTGATATGGTTTTCAAACAAATTTATTCACAGGACCTGGATATCTCACATGGTTCTGTGCTGTATGATGTTGATGAACCAACTGTTCGAAGTCTTAATGGCTGCCGGGTGGCAGATCAAATTCTTAAACTTGTTCCAAATGTTAAGGTTAATATATATGTTCTTTAGTTTGGTTCGTTGATATATTAGATTTATTGGTTTTTCATCTTATCAATTTAATAGTCTGTTAACCTTGACAATGATAGCACTTCCGAACGACACTGAGATGTTTAAAGTTTTGGGCTAAAAGGCGTGGTGTTTATTCAAATGTAAGAGCTACACCTACAACCTTTATAGTTTTCCATCTCAAATGGCATTAGATTTCATCTTTTTGTCTTCATTATGTTTAGGTCACGGGATACCTTGGTGGCGTAAATTGGGCTCTTTTAGTTGCTCGGGTTTGCCAGCTTTACCCTAATGCAATCCCTAGTATGCTGGTTTCTCGATTCTTCAGGGTTTATACACAGTGGCGGTGGCCAAACCCTGTAATGCTATGCTCTATAGAAGAGAATGAACTGGGTTTCCCTGTATGGGATCCTCGTAGATACCACCGGGACAGATTTCACATAATGCCAATTATTACTCCTGCATACCCTTGCATGAATTCCAGCTACAATGTCTCGGCAAGCACTCTTCGTGTTATGATGGAACAGTTTCGCTATGGCAACAAGATCTGTGATGTAAGAGGATTCTATTATTCCTTCCTTTTTTATTAAAAAAAAAAAAAAATTTAAGTTATGACTTTCATTTTTTGATTGATACTTTTAATGTTAGGAAATTGAGCTTAACAAAGCCCAGTGGAGTTCACTTTTTCAGCCATATTTCTTTTTTGAGGCCTACAAAAACTATTTACAAGTGGACATCCTTGCAGCAGACGCTGATGATTTACTAGCATGGAAGGGTTGGGTAGAATCTCGGTTGAGACAGCTTACCCTGAAGGTAAAGTATTGTCATTGTCTGATACAAGACTTTCATCTGCTGGGTTTAGTCCAGCTCTCTCTCTCTTTTTCTCTTCTTTTTTTAAAGGGCGGCCCCATACATGCGACTTCCACCTATTGGGGTTTGAAAAGGGTATATATACACAGCCTTACCTTTGCAAACAGGGAGTTTATTTTTACGATTTGAACCAGTGACATTCAACTCATAAGGCAACAATCTTACTGTTATGCCAAGGCTCACCCTCTTAGTCCATTACTCCCTTTTATTAATTGAAAATATCTACTGAAAGTAAAAGAAGAAAATATCTAATCTTTGAACATTGTGACAAATTCTTTTGGTTTTCTTGGCTATACAATAACACATGCATTTCATTGATTTCTGAGCAGATAGAGCGCGATACAAATGGGATGTTGCAGTGTCATCCTTATCCACATGAGTATGCAGACTCATCCAAACCTTGTTCGCATTCTGCATTTTTCATGGGCTTGCAAAGAAAAGAGGGAGTAAAAGGTCAAGAGGGACAGCAATTTGATATACGTGGAACGGTTGATGAATTCAGGCAAGAAATAAATATGTATATGTACTGGAAGCAAGGGATGGAAATCTATGTTTCTCATGTTCGCCGAAAGCAGCTCCCTGCATTTGTATTTCCAGATGGTTACAAACGCAATCGAATGCTGAGGCACATTAGCCATCCAGCTGAAAAAATGGGTGAGGATGCCTCAAATTGCTATTCTGGGTCTTCTGAAAGAAGCATCAAGAGGAAAAATGACCCCGAAATGGTAGATCTGAAGCCAGGCAAACCAGAGAAGCGGGCCTCTATCAGCCCACAGAGGCTAGTGTGTGTGTCTCCTGAAAGTTGTACTAGTAGATCAGGTGGTACATCTCAAATGAGTATTGATTGTATCAATGGGGTTAGTTTAGATGGGTCGGCAACCAAGGATGCTGACAGTAAATTCGAAATTAAGTCATCTGATGGACTCCTAGGTACTGAAGGAGCTGACATGCAGATTAGTGAAACAGGTGTTGTTGACTCCACACATGGTAATCAGAAATCAATGTGTCCAGAAGTTCAGAATGAGGTAAGCCTGCTGAACCAGTGGAGAAAACTTTTCCGAGGATGTTGTTGGTTCATTCCAAGTTCCTTATTAGAAGTTGGTGATCCGTTTCAGAATGGAGTCAATAGGAATGAAGCTCGGAAACTGGATCTAGATTGCCTGGAAAGTGCAGAAGCTGCATCTCCCAAAAGCTTGTCAAACTGTAAAGAGGGTGCTGTTGATATGGATCAACACCTAGACAAAGCTTGTAATTTCACAACAAGGGCTGAATGTTCAGATTATGTACCAAGTGCAAGCACCCAGAACCTCAACTGCGAGGTGAGTTTCTTCATTTGAGGACTTTTGGATTAGGAACTGTTGTGGATGGCAGTGAAAAAACTGGAAGTCTGGGAGATAGTGAGAGTCAGGGATCTTTGCAGGGTGATGATGATTGTGTGGCAGATCCAGGACAGTTCTGAGGAGTGGGTGTTTTCATGGAAATAGAGTATTTCAAAATATCGTGGCGAAAGAATTGAAGGTTTTGAATTTTCTAATATCTCTCTGTTTTCTCCATAATAAAGATGACCTAATTTATAAGACTATTCACACTTCTTTGCTTTAATAGCAGTAATAAGAATGTTATCTTTCATGGGTTTTCAGAAGAATAATAATCTTTATTTTTATTTTTATTTTTATTTTTTTTTGGGGGGGGGGGAGGTGACTGATTTCATTTCATTATCTTTCTTTGTTATAGCTTGTTAACAATTATGGCAATCAGAATGTGGTCTGTCCCTATTCTCTTCCTGTCTTGTTGGACCGTTTTACTTTGACCCAGTGTTTTTACATTCTATATTTTCCCTGTTTGTTTCAAGATAGTTTGACTACCGATTTCCATGGTCATTGAATTTCTTGGTCAATTTTCTGACTGGTGAATATGTGGTCGCAGGTCCTGTGCCACTATATGTGCTATGTTTCCAGTAACTGTGCTTAAGAACCTGACTTGTTTTGTGTGTAGAGACTCTCAGAGACCGGACTTTCCTTTTTTGTTTAATTTGACAATTTTGAGTTTAATGTTTTATTGGATTACTAATTATTAATGTTCCTTCTATTTTCTATATTGTGTATAGCGAGATGTCAGACTTGGAAGTGTTGTATAAATTCAAGATGGGGCTAGGTCAGAATCTTTGCAGAAGCTAATGAAAGGCATGCTTTTCAACTCTTTCCAATGTGAATAAGAATCTCTTTATACTGTCCTATTTGGTTCTGGCTTTTTTGTAGGAGGATGAGTTTGGATTGAATCACATGACATTTGGGAGGTGAATCGCTGAAGTTGTCCGCACTGCTACCTTTTGCTATGTTGGGATTGTTGCTGTGCTGTGATCCTGTGAGTGGGATTGAGGCTATATTTGAACGGTGAAGAGCTGAGGTAAATTATGACAGTGAAAACAGGCCGGGGTTTTGGGGATGGCATTGTGATGATCGTTTGTGTACATAGATGAAGAGCATGATGGAGACGCTTAAAACGGTCTCATCCTGTTGTCTGTGAAACATGGTCTAGCTCATCTTCAGAGCTCTGAATTGTCTCATAAACCTTAACATATTTACCTACTTTGATTTTAAAGGAGTTGGAACTTTGTTGTTTGCTTGTGGTGGTTGATACATCATGTAAATGTAGTCAAGTAGTCATTTCGGGTAGGTGGTTAAGAAGAGGAAATGGTAAACGAAAAATTGTTCATGGGTTTCGTTGGTCTTTCAATTTAGTGAACTAGTCTTGTGAAAAGTTGTATCTTTCATCAGTGTTTTTACATTTTTTTTTGTTTCTGAGTACTTTATTTATTTGATATTTATGATGTTTCAGAATTCAAAGTATGGGTCATAAAACATGCTGAAGCAGAGAGTATACGGGGATTGCTTTTCTTTTTAATTTACTTTTTCGGTAAAAGATATTTTTAGGACAAAGTCCGTTCAATCGCGCTGCCTATCATATTTATGGAGTAAAGCTGTAATGTGGGAAAACCGTGAGAATAAATCATATTGCTAATTAAATCCTAGACCTGACCATCACTTCCCCCGTAAAGGGGTACGATACCATATTTTTTGGTATAATACCTTTAATTTGAGAACGGTATTATATTTCATTTTACCGTTTTCTCGAATTAATTTTTGCGTGGGATACCACCATTACACGCTGTACAAGCAGCTCGCTTCATTCTCGCTTACGGCATTACTATCCTTGTAACTGGATATGTACCTTGCATCACCAAGAAGAGGAGTGATATCAAACTCGGTTGCCACTCTTTTACAAGAAGCACCTGGATGACAACACTGACGAAGAACTTGTAAGACCTCCCTCGTGGAAGGCCTAGCTGAGGGTAATGAGCTGGTGCAAACCAGGCCTAGTTTGAAGACGGTAGTCATTTCTTCCTCGTGACATGTTACTTTGATATCCTCATCGAATGCATCAGTAAGACACTTCCCTTCACTGTAATGGTGCCATGCCCAATCAACGAGGCTGCTTGCATGCTCGCCTCCACTCTTAGGCTCTCTTCCCGTCACAAGCTCTAGGAGCACAACCCCGAAACTATATACATCAACTTTCTCATTAATCTTGGTCGAATAAGCATATTCTGCAATACAAGCGAATCCTGAAGTTAGACTACTCCACCAAAGGACCAGTTTGATTCAATATAAATATGAAAATTTTTGAAATTAACGTTGTTAAAAGACCAACATTTATTTATTTCTATCCAATAGCTTAAACTTTTGAGAGAAAGTTCATGGTATAGCATCTGAGTCTTCCATGACAGACGATATCATTTACCTGGTGGAATGTAGCCGAAAGACCCTGCTAGAGCAGACATGGTGTGTGGCTCCCCTGGCTTTACCAACGTCTTGGCAAGTCCAAAATCTGCTATTGTAGCCCTGAATTCAGAGTCCAGTAGTATATTGCTAGACTTGACATCTCGGTGGATGATTGGTGGTGAGCACTCATGGTGCATGTAACATAGGCCTTGTGCAGCCCCAATGGCAATGTTCAACCTCGTTGGCCAGCCCAACACCACATGATTCTTGTTGGGTGAACTCAACCCAGTGGCTGATTTTTTCTTCTTTCCATGAAGCCATTTGTCCAGGCTGTGATTTTCCATGTACTCATAGACAAGAAGCTTTGAGTTCTCACTTGAGTAGCAACACAAAAGCTTCACCACATTGGAATGCCGAATGCTGCCCAAGATTTCAACCTCAGCCATAAACTCCTTCTCCCGCTTGTCATCCACATCTTTGCTATTCCAAATCTTCTTCACAGCAACATACTCACCCGGACGATTCGAAGCGATCCGGTAAACTTTCCCGAAGCCTCCACTTCCTATAAGGTTGTTATCAGTCAAACTTGAGAAGAGATTAATTTCTGTGAGATCAAGCCTCTGGAATGAAGTGAGCCTCCATGTTGAAAGCTTACGGCCACAGTGCTTTTTTCCCCAATGCTTTTTCAACTTGCGCAAGGCCAAGAAGGCAGTGGCTAGCAACACGGTGATGGTGAGAACAAGAATTAAGGCAAGGAACTTCGAAGACGAATTGCCAGAGTGTGATGAGGTTTTAGTCAAGCAGCTAGAGAGGTTGAGTTTTGGGTTATAAGCACATAGATTGGGATTGTTCAAGAAACTGTTTTCATACGCGAGGTTGTTGAACTCATCAGGGATGTTCCCAGAAAGCTTGTTGGAGGACAAGTTGAGAAAAACAAACTTCAAGTTGGCAAGCTGAGTTGGGATTTCACCAGACAAGTCATTTTCAGACAAGTCCAAGTAAACCAGATTAGGAAGAGTACTCATAGGTAGGGGGATTTGGCCTGAAAGGTTGTTTCTTGAGAGAGTTAAAGTATTCAGTGATTGCCATGAGATTATCTCAGATGGAAGCGCACCAGAAAGTTGATTCCCATCAAGCATGAGAGTTGTGATCCGAGAAAGACCCGTCAATTCCCTCGGAATCTCACCCGAAAGCAAGTTGTTTCTTGCATCAAAAACCACCAGATTCTCATAAGAAGAAACCCCAACAGATATCCGACCTGAAAACTTGTTGTCTCTGATCTCCAACCTTGACATATTCGAAGACAATTCTCTTGGAAGTTGACCGGAGAACGAGTTGTTGCTTAACATCAAGCTCTGAAGATTCCTCAGAGTCCACAAACCCACAGGAACCTCCCCAGAAAACCTGTTGTTGTAAAGCTGAACGGTGACTAGAGAAGTACAACTCCCAAGCCATTGAGGCAAGTCACCACTAAGATCATTGGAAAAGGCAACCACACCCCGCAACGCGCCACCGGCACACAAATTCTCCGGCAACCCGCCACTCAGTTGATTGTTGGCAACCTCAAACCCCATAAGCTTCGAATGCAGGCCGAACTCCGGAGGCAGAGTTCCATTCAACTTGTTCCCAAAAGCGCTGAAGTTACTAAGCATTGGAATTAGGCCTAAACTACTGGGAATTTCACCACTCAACTGATTAAAAAACAAATGCAAAACCGTCAAATTCTCCAACTTCCCAAAATCTCTGGGTATGGAACCCGTCAAGTTGTTCGTACTCAAATCAATCTGAGTCAAGTTCATGGCCTGCACCGAACTTGGTATCTCACCCGACAACCTATTATGGTACAGATACAAAAACTTCAAATTCCTTAACGAAAACAAAGTACTAGGAATTCTTCCTGTTAAGTTGTTGGACGACAAATCCAGCTGTTCCAGATTCTCGAGATTTCCGAAGCTCTCGGGAATTTCTCCGATCAAGTTGCACTGCGTCATCCACATGAACTTCAAGCTCTTCAAGTTCCCAAACTCGAATGGTATCGGTGCAGGGGAAAATCGGTAATTGTAGGCCAGGCCCAGGGTTTCGAGATTGGAGAGGTTTCCCATATCTTTGGGGAAGGTTCCGTTGAAATTGTTCTGGAAGAGGTGCAGGGTTTGGAGCTCCGGCAGCTTTCCGATCGCCGGCGGCACGTCGCCGGAGAAACTGTTGCCGGCGAGGTTGAGGAACGTTAGAGTTCGGAGGCGGTCGACGTCAACGGGGATTTTTCCAGCGAGGTAGTTCTGGGAGAGGTCGAGGTAGCGGAGTTTGGAACAGTTGTAGAGGGAGGTCGGGAACTCGCCGGAGATGGAGTTGCTGGAGAGGTCGAGCTTCGTGAGGTTCTTCAGGCCGCCGCAGATTGTCGCCGCCGGAAGGTTATGCACGGTGATTCCCTTGTTGGCGAGGAGGAGCTCCGCGGCGGCGCCAGCGGCGGTGCACCGGACCCCCGGCCATTCGCACGGTGAGTTGGACGACGGCGACGGTTGCCATGACCGGAGCGACGGTGGGTACCCAAGTTGGTGTTTGAGGGCGAGGAGGGTGTTCTGTTCGGTGGTTTGTGAAATTACTTCGGAGGGCAGTGTGAGGCTAAGCAGGAGGAAGAAATGAAGTTGGAATTCGAGGAAAAGGAGGGGTATTTTGGACATTTTGAATGTAGCTGTTATATTTTGCCGGGAAATCGTTGTGGGAACGTGCGGTCAAAATTCAAACATGGGAGCGGTTGGCTGCTGTGTCCCTCTCTACTTTCAGTAGTGTGATGTATGTGAGAGTGTGTTTTGTGTCTTTAGTTCTAACAAGTTTGATGATTCAGTGTATTATGCATTATTCTGTCATATGAATCATCAAAATAAAGACTTTGGAGAAAGACGCCAACAATATTCTTGAATGGAAGGATTGTCACAACGAAAATGATGGAAGCATCCCGATAATCAACTTTTGATTAAACTAAAGAGTTTCATTCAAACACGAGTAATTTAAAGGGGCCATTGTTGAATTTTCCACTCCTTGACTTTAGTTAGTTAAAATTACAATCAATGTTTCTTTATTTTTCTTCGGGATGATCTAATATGAACTAATCTTGATTTTTTGGATATTTGATTTCATTTGAGCGAATTGATGGGTTTTATCCTGAACGTCCAAAATGTAAACTTAGGCCAAAAAAGGATGAAAAACACTAGAAAATTTAGTCAACATGAGTAAACCCTTTGCTTTTATAAATTTAAGCTCAAAGTTATATTCAAATATTTTATAATCTACTTAATCGGAAGTTTAGAAAACATAATTTGGCATGCGGTTTCCTTACCAATGTGTAAATCAGGAGCTATGATCAAAGGAAACTGCTGCCTTGATTTCTTGTGGGCATTGAACTAAATGTATGCAGTGGCTAATGAAGTGCATTCTGGCATCCTGCTCTTTATGTGCTTTATTCACTGCAGGAATGACAAATTGATCAAAATTATATTATTTATATTTATGGTTGAGATTTATTATAATATTTTTTAATTATTAGTTAGGAATGAATCCTACTTTTTTTTTTTTTAACTAATGATTAAAGCATACCTTAATGTGTCCTTTAAAATAAGTTCCAATTTTAAGTATAAATAACAGTTTTGAATTGCCAATTGATCCAATGCTTTAGTAAAGTAATATTTTCATCCAAAGAGTCTTATTTGTGTGATTAACATTGAAAGCAGCCATTTGCACAACAAACGTGTTTTAACAGTTATTTTGATACATAATTACATCAACAACCTCGTTTTTGTTTCCTAATTAAATTATATTAAGCAAAAATATAACTAAAACATAAAAGTGAAAAGGATGTATACATTTTTTTGGTCAAAAAAAGTGAAAATGATATGTATAAATAGCTTATTGCCTTCGTTTGTTAATAAAAATAAATAATTTATCTTCCAAGTCCAAAAAATAAAATGGGAAAAAGGAGTACATTGTATCGTAGCAGGTGACTATGGTATACAGCCGCAGCTTGAATTGGGTTATCGACTACAAAACCACTCAAGAAAATTTTCACCAACCCAGAGGCTGCATATTCTGTTTGTGTACAGTAACTCGAATGAAATTTCCGGATCCAACTCAACTAGTCGCTGCCAAAGTTCCGCCTCGAGATATTCTCATTACTCACGAGGAATCATGAGCCAATCGAGTTATTGGTAATGGGAATGTCAAGTGTTGGTTAGGAAAGCTACCATTATCATTAATATATGAAAAAAATTAATCATAATTTATTATCTCTAATTTAGGCTCATATACATTTTACTTTGCCGACAACCAACAAGTGCGTAGATGGCGGGAGTTGTTGTAACTTAATCAAAGATCTCATAGTTGAACTCTAGATATATAATTGTATTAAAATTTGGAAAAGAGTTTTGACTATCCTAATAGTCCTATTCAACTCGATCAGGATTGCTTCTAGTAAAAATTTATTTATGGTTTCAACTAAATAAAAAAAAAAATTTTGCCAACAAAATTGGCTCATCTTATCAACCTTCTGTTCATGTATTATTATAATTTGGATTTGATTTTCAATTTTTTTTAATAATATGTAATCAATAAAGACTTTTATAATCACTCGATGAGCCTAAAGATGTCCTAACATCGGTTGGGGTTAATCTTTTTCTCAATCTAAATTTTTATAAACCAAAAATATATATTTTAGTTATCAAACTTAAAAATGACCAAATGTAGTCCTTAAATTTGTAAAATGTGACTTTTAGTCTTTTTACCTAATTTCTGTCAAATTTAACAATTGTTACAATCATATTATGTGTGTTTTTTTAATACCATTTTTTTGTGTGCAAAAAGTTTAATTCATCCCTTTTAAACTTATGTTTTAGTAAACTTTAATCAAGAAGGTTATAAAATGTATAATTTTTCATTAATATTTTGTGAAAAATTAAAATGAATACATTATAAAATTTTAAAATTGCATTGTGCGTTCTTAAAATTTAAGGACCAATGCATAACACTCAGAATTAGAAAGGATAAATTGTACTTTCCCCTTAATATATTCCAAGTTTCAAGGCTTTTTTTTTTCCTTGGCTGTGTATTTGCTTTGTCAAACTTTCCAAAGTCTGCATCCTCTTAACTAGAACTCTAGAAGGGTCTTTCTTTCTCTTCCTCCTACAATACTTTCAATTTAAAATTAAAGTGGTTAAACTCAATCTATCAAAGTCAAAAAAGCAGAAGGAAAAGTGGTCAAACGCGATTGCTCAGGCATATGCATTTTTTCCTGCAGCCCAGTCTTGAAGAAAAAAAATAATCGTAACAACTAATTCAAATTCTTTTCTCGCTGATAGTTTCCGATAATTCATGAGATGTAAATCCTAGTAATAAACCAATGAATGGCACGCGGAGGAGGCCTTGCATTTTAAATTTACCATTTTTGCGAATACCTAGTGAGACTCCAACAATGCAGTTTGATCTAACCATATCAACGCCACTTTATTATTTGTGTGTCTTAGATATTAGTAGTAGTACATAGAAGATGCTAAATTGTTTGATTTTCTAGTTGCAAGTTGTAACAGCGGGGAATGCGTGATTCGCGTGCGTTCGATTCAACTTTCACTAAAAATGATTATAAAATTTAAATTTTATATATAACTGAAAGAATTAAATTTTTTTTAAGCACTCTTTTCAGCTTTTAAAAAAAATTATAAATTAATTTTTGAAAAATTATCTGAAAAATAGTTTTTTACAAAAAAAAAAATTACAAACTCAATCTAGAAGAAATGCGACCTCATGACTTTATTTCGGAAACTGAAAATTGGGGAGGACAAGTCGTAGCTATTTATGTGCAATGCATGCAATTGCAAACACACACGCAAGCTCTAATGTTTTCGAATAAAGAGCAACAGTGAACTTATACTCCAATTGTTATTTTGTCCTCTAGCTATTAATCTTATTCTATTTTTCACCTCTCTTACGGACATATAGATACACACTGTCATGAAAGTAATTAAGCAACGAAGGCTAGACATGATGCAACAGCATATGACAATACGCACACTATTACAATGCTTGCAATCGATTTCTATCACTGAGTGTTACGTATTGTTAAATATGTGAAAGGAACGCAGCCGTGAAATTTAGAAAATTACTTAGACTAGAGCAGATCATTCATTCGCTGAATTTTTCTCACTAAAAGCAACACAACCTTGGAAACATTTAATTGAAATGAAAGTGACCGGTACCATACTCTTTGCAACCCACTTTGAAATATTATATATTATTTTTCACCGGGGAATAGTCAATAGTGAAGGAAATTTGCTTATTTGCTGAAAAAATACAGACAAAGGGTGAATTTGAAAATTGTGGTTATTAGTTGCATGCATCAGGATTTTCTTCTATTGAGTGGGACATATAAGTCAAAGAAGGAGACATCTTCTCTAGAACATGTCGGGAGCCAAGGTAAATAGCAAATCGATCCTGTTTCTTCATATTATGAGTGATGATACTTCGTTTACAAGTGGAGTTACTTCGTTTACAAGTGGAGTTCACCATCTAAGCTCTTGTTTGGCGCGCCTAATAATATAAGATTTGGTAGGATAAAAATTAATAATATAAAATTTGATAAAATTTTAATATTATATAATATTTAATATATCATAATATAAGATATTATATTATATAAAATAAAACTAAAAAAAGAGATTATAATAAATATAAATTTTTAAATATTAAATTAAAATTTTAAAAATTAATATAATTGTTCAAATATTTATTATTTTTATTATAATTATTTTAGTTATTTTCATATTATATATAAATATAACTTTATATTGTAAATATTTATTTATTTATTTATTTTTAATTTTTTTCATAAATATATAAAATGAGAGTAGAGAGAGAGAGAGAAAATTTTTGTATATCGAAATTCAAACAAGTCTAATATCATATTCCTATATTTGATTACGTTATATATTACATATAATTATTTTTATTATATACAATTAAAACTTTATTCCTATATTTTTATATTAGTTTGAATAGTTATTTTATAATTATTAATTTTTTATTTATACAGATTTTATTTTTATTTGATAATTATATCTTTTAATAAAATATGTTAAAAAATAAATATGAAATAGTCCTTATACATGAAAAACTAATCAAGCCTAATAGGTTTCCTTAAACTGAATTAAGTTATTCATTATTTTGATAGATAAACTTATACAATATATTAACTATACTAAATAACAGATAAAGTCATAACGTATTGTATTATCTTATTTTATCATACTTAATATATTATGCCAAATATATCCCAAAAGTATACACTGAATGGAATCTCGACTGCTTGAGTTCACTATAACTTCTTAAATTTTAATGGCGGAGTTAGGACTTGAAAACTAAATAGGGAACATAATTTTTTACGCAGTTTGTTATACGGTTATGTTGCTTGGAGTGTGTCAACGATGGTTTTGGAGGCATGCGGTGTCTTGATTGCTGTAGCTAGGTTTTGTTTTGTAGGTTGTTGTAGAATAGAGTATGATGTTTTAATTTTTGCCAGGTCTCTGTAGCTCCATTCCTTATGGAGGGTGTTTCAGCCTTTTCTTTTATGAACTATCAATAAAAGAAGAAGAAGAAGAAGAAGAAAGACATATTGTATTTGACTATTTGTCTTATATTCATACCCAAGTTTAGATGGAGACTAAATGCTAACAGTTTTTCATTTTCTATAATTTTTTTCATCGCCTTTTATTCCTAAGCATAGTCCAAGAGTTCTATGTCATCAAACTATGACAATAACTAAGCATACTGCAGCTTATACGATTATTGTTATAGGATAGGATTTCGAGGATCCAAATTCATAATACAAGAGGTAGTAATGCATACTATTCCTTATACATGAAGGGCTTGTATTTACCAAGAGCTTGACCCAGCCCATGAATTGCTGCACATGCCGCTGCTAAGGACACAATCAAGCACACAAGGCTCAAAGATTGAAGTCCAAACCATTGAATTGTACGTTTTTTTATCTTCTGCTTAACAATGATCATCTCTAATGGAAAATAGACTACTAAAGGCCAGAACCCAACGGCCCCAAGAAGGGCAATCATGTCATTAAAAAATGGCATTGCCATGGCCAGCACAGTTGCCAACACCACAAATATGGATCTCCAAACAAGCCTAAAGAAATTGATGCTGAATTTCATTTTGCCAGTGCCCACATGGTAGTCCCTAGATATAAAACTTGAGCTTGGCCACCTTTGACCAGCCAGTATTTCAACTATATGATAAAAAGGTTGGATAACTACCTGTTCACAAATTATTCAAGACAAGTGGTCATTTTATCATAAAATGAAAAGGAACATATATATATATTGTCAAAATAAAATTCAAAGTCTACCTCAAAGATTAGTCTGTGGTTTCTAGAAGGGAAGGCAAAGTTTAGCATTTTAAATTAGCACTCTAATTGATGAATTTTCAAATATGGATTTAGTATCAATCAATATCATTGGTTGAGCTTGAGCATGAAAAAAAAGGAGTTGTAAGGGCAATGTGTTAGAACCTGATATGCTCCAAGAAGGTGCACTATGATGAAGACATTGCCCAAGTCCACTAGCCATGATGGATTGTGAGATCCAGTGCTCATGAGGATGCTGCCAGGAGTGTCTGCCCCAAACGCAGCGTATCCAGAGCAGCCAGACAAGAGGAAGATAATTGTCATTGTGATTATACCTATCTTGTTTGCCATCTTCATCACTTTATTTTCTGGCGGTGATGACTTTAAACTGTCCTGTTTTTCACACCAGACCAATATTATAGAATTTTTTTCCCCCATCTTAAAGAGAGTGCAAGTGTGTTGAAAGATAAGTACAATTATTAATGTTTTAGCAAATTCATTAAATTAAAGGAACTGAAAATGAAAATAAAATATCAATTTCATTTTACTCAGAAAATGGTGTATAGTGTAGTAGATTTCATGCAAATAAGTATATCGTTACTAATTTTGGTTATAAACGGTGTCCTAAGATCTCTCGACTCGTGAAGTGAGAGAGAAAAAAAAAATGGTAGATTGAATGTAAAGCATAAACTAATAAAAAATCGTGCATCCAGGCTAAAAGGGATTTCAATTGGCAATCGTTTAAAAAAGAAAAGCATATAATGAAAATTTTACGGCATAGCGTATCTCCAGTGAATAAGTAGATAAAGTTTGATAAAAAAAGGAAAAGGAAAAAGAAAGAAAACAGATTTTAAGTTCGATTATTAGTGAATCAGAAAAATTAAAGTTTATGCTAGGACAAGAACACAACACAGATTGCAGAGTCAAAACTTAAAAGGCCTTTTATATGGCATGTTCATACCTGTATGTCTATGGCAATTTGAGCAAAGGAATTAGCCAGTGCAAGGTTTCCAAGTGCAACCAGCATATTCCAAATTCTTTCTGCTGAACTTTTGCCCTTGCTGCCCAAAAATAAAGAGGTACTCCTTCCATTCCCTGCCCCAGTTCACGTTTCCCCAATATAAATCCTCATAACCATCAGATCCATTACAGATGACAGAAACAGATTTTATAACGTAATAAAACTAGCCTCTACTCTTATTGTTGGTATCATGTGCCTCTTTTTTTGGCCCATGGACTTATGTAGGATCCATATTTTTTTTGGATACAAATCAAACGTAGGATCCGTATTACACTAACCAATTAGTTATGATCATGTTTTTCGAATCTTAAATTTGCAGACTTAATAAAAAATTGTTACACTTAACCTAATAGAGGCACATAATATTGAAGTATTGAATTCTGCGTGTGTGTGTGTGTGTGTGTGTGTGTGTGTGTGTGTGTAACAACATTTAAAAAAAAAAAAAAATTCTCTCTTAGACAATAGTTTATCACTTTTGGACCAATAGTAACTGTTGGACTAACTATGTGCTTAAATCAGTTGATGCACTGCAGGAATCCCTTAAAATTGAAAATTTTCGTACGACAACGCTACCACGGTTGTCTTTGCGTAGAGAAGCACAGATAGCAGCATGGCATAGAAGCACCGGCGGTAGCGGTGCACCAACAGCAACAGCAGCGTGGCTGAGAAGCACCAGCGTGTGCCGGAGAGGCACTCCAACGGCATCTACCCCTTCCCCACCAACTCCTGCTGCACCCCACTCAACTGCTCCACACACTACAACCCCCATTTGAGCTTGGACTAGCTCGATTTTCATCGCCACGTGCGGCTTGAGCGGCGGCGAGACAACGCCCACAGACGACGGCCTATCACTGTTGGCAGGGGTGGAAGGTTTCTTGAGGTTGGCGTTGTACATGAAAGGTTGGGAAAGGTTGGTGTGAAGGAGCGGCGGCTGCGATGATGGTTTCCTCTACTGGAGTGGGGCAGGGCTGAGGGCGGTAGTGGTGTCGGCGGTGGGGGGTGGTGCTAGCACAGGCTGGGGGTGGAGAATGTGAAAATTTAATGGAGAAAAAGAAAATTTTAGAGTGAATCCTAGATTGAGGGTCTAGGATTATACCATTAATTATGAATTGTTGGATGACAAAGTGCATGGTGCACAATTTTTAACAAGGAGCATAGTAAAATGCGCCACCAAACCAAATCATAGAGCATGTGTTTGGTTTGCAAGAAAAATATGCATTCCAACTTCCAATGCGAAGAAAAAAAAGGGTTCCTTGATGACGATGCTATATACCAACCGGCATTAACGTTAATACAAACCAGTGAAATAAAATTTATGTAGAACTCAAAGGCAAATAATACAAACCTTGGATAACGGTTGCAAGAGAAAGTCCAACCCCAATAGACGCGTACCCAAAAGACATGATTGCGGCTAAGATTGAGAGCCAAGACAGCTTGTGAAAATTAGGAATTTGAGATAGAAAGATTTCAACAATTCCAAGACCAATCATATATGGATTATTAGAAAAACGGCATGGAGCTTCAGTCCCATTCTTCTTGAAGCAATCGTTCTTTAAAATCGTCCTGAAATATTCAATTACTATTAAATAATCACGGTGGAAGTTAGCTTCACGATAATTAGATCATTAAAAATTACTATTATTTTAATAATCATTTATTTGACAAGACATATGTTCGTGTCAACCTGTAAAGGCTAACTGATTATTCATAAAGTTGTATCAATTATATATAGCTCTGGTTTGTTAATGGTATTTTTAGCATATTAAGAACGTCTTACTCTGACTTAAATTAACAAGTTTTATCTATATCTTCCACTTAACTATATTGAATATATCCGCTAAGCCAAGTTAATATTTTCTAATGTTCGAAATGTTGTTCAAGTAATAATTAACCTTGATTATGAACCACGATTTGGAACAAGCCCCCTAGAGGGTTATGGAAATGTCTCCACAGCGACGTCACAGGGGTGTCCATGTTCCATAGTGTTAGTATTTCTTTGTACTCTTCCCTTTGGGCTTCGGCCCCATTTGTTAAAAACTACAGTAAAAACTTGAAAAAGCACAAAAACAACTTACACCACACTAATAGACGTGGTTATTGTGTAGCCAATTGCAAACCCAGCAAGGTTGCCATACTGGACCAATCCACAAAGCATATGCATTTTTCCACCTAAAGTAGAAGTTAGCCCACAGAAGAATTAGAATTGAACTTGGATGATGTGTAATAAAATAGCAGTGGTGTTTTAGGTACCTAAATGAGCTTTCACAGCCTCCATGTAAGTGCAGTTCCTCTTGCCAGTGACAGAGTCAGGTGATCTATAACAATCTGCTAGAAGATTAGCAGTGTAGAGATTAATGGCAGCAAAGACCAAGATACATGATATGCCAAGGATCCATCCTAACTGTGCCATGGCCCATGATAAAGACAACACTCCAGCTCCAATCACCGCTGTTATGATGTGTGCACTTGCGGTCCACACGGTCCCTGTTTGTCATTGAAACTAAACTAGTTACTTCTCTACTCACTACCCTTCTACTTTTTCCAAATTGAATTTTGTGGAGTTTGTTAGAGTTTGGAGAGGACATAGTATAATTATCTTTCTCTCTTTTTTTTTATTAATTTATTTTCAACTCATTTTGAATAATTAAATTTCGTTTGTATTGACAGATTTTAATTTGGAAAAGCAATATCAAAAGCTAATATAAGGAAAAACAAAACAAATCAAATAGCTTAATATATCATTTCATACTAGAAGTGGTTTATGATGAGAGTGAAAGAAGCAAATATTGACCATTGGATCCTACATGAATGGTCAAAATTAAAATATAAAATCGCATGACTTTTTAAGTAATCATATGACCTTTAAACAATTTTAAATCTTAACTATCCATGCATAGTTATACGGCTCAAATTTACTGCTCTCACTTTTATAATAAACCACTCCTCTTATGTGATACGTTTCCTATATATATATATATATATATATATATATATATATGAAAAAACTTTGAATGATTACTACTATAAAATAAATAAAATATATTTATAAAGATTGTGATACAGAAAGCCGAGCTTTTTAACTTATACTGCGGCTAGTACGAATCGATGTGATCTTTTTAATTTATTAAAGTATATCAATTTTAGTGGATGAACTTTATTTAAACCATATTAATTGGGATCCAATAAATTTGGAATATTAGTAATTTTTTTAAAAAAAAACGAATACATGAATCTTATTAAACACTATCATTTTGTCATCATTCGCTGGAGTGGATAATTATAGAATTACTGTACGTACAAGGCTTTCTGTTTCTAATGCTAGTATTTATTTAAAGGGATGCTGATGCACAATGCACCATTTTTTAAAACTGCAATATTAAATGTTGACCATTAAAAATACCTCGTAACACATAGTAGTGATGATTAAAAATTTAAAATATTTATAACTTTTTCATTTAAAAAGTTATTGATTTTTTTTATAAAAAGCTTTTGGAAAATATTTATAAATATTCCTAAAAAGAGTTGCAACTTTATATAAAATTATTACAAGTCATGAACAAATACGCCGGTTCCGTACAATACTAGTTTACTTTATTATAACCATAGCAATCAAAATAGCAATAATCTTACTAGATTTTAGCGATGAATGACTTTCGATCCTTATAGAAGAAATATTACATTTGATTTATATTTTGAAAAAATTGAGGCAACTGCTATTTTGATTTATCGAAATCTGTTTAATGTTGGACCTTTATTCTCGCAACAAGCTAAATTAGTTAAAATTTAATATATTTTCGATTTCATATACTTGTGATTTGGATTTAAAAAAATCAATTTAATTTATTTCAAACTAATATCCATGTTTAAAATACATTGATAAATACATCTTATTTTAATAAATTTATTTTACATTTACCTTAAATAATTAAATCAAAATGCAGAATACTTTTAGGTTAAAAACTAAGGAATAAAAATTATTAAGTATATAGAAATAAAACTGCTTAAAATATTAAAATTTTAAAAACTATTTAATTTATTTCCTTTAATTAATAAAGATATTAAATTTTGAAACAAACGTAAAAAATATGAATGTGAAGGAAAACTCTTTTCATTAAATTCAGAATAAATTATTAATTTAAGCAAAATTTTATAACGATATAATATATCATCTATTAATAAAAAATTCTGAATTCGAATTCAGCTAATATATTTAGTATTAAAGTTTAAATGAATCTTCTTCTGGTATCTGTCTTCATTTAATGAAAAATAAACAAGTTTGAGCAAAAACGCGTCACCTTTAAACTTGATGAAAATGCACTCTGATACGCGAATGTGCCTTCTCCTGGCCAGGGCCAGCCATATGTACTCTCAAAACCATGAATTAAAATTCCTTTTAATTATCCATTTTTCACTCTGATGGCCATTTTAATACATTTTACATACTAAAATATGCATGATTTACGAGAGGCCGACAAAGAGAAATTTTTGTTCATTAATTTATTTATTTTTTAATTTTGGTGCGATGGAGGTGCAGAATTGCATGCAGGAAATCAAGAGAGATCAGAAAAAGAAAGAGAAATCAGACCAGTTCTTTTGGGTCTGCCATCATCGTCCAGAAGAGCACTCGGATTTGCACTAACAACCGATTCCACCTCCATTTCCTCCTTCTTCAAACAAAATCCTGAAAACTCTCTGAATTGGATGACGAAAATAGCCCAAGTTTTGGAGAGTTAATGGCACAGAAAAAAAACGAAAGAATTAATTAATTAATTACATTTAATTTGTGATCAGGTAGAGTGTGACATTACCTTCTAATAACTCAAAGTTACCCAGGGAAGTGAAGCGGTGATGATGCCAAGTACGTTGACCACCAGTGTCCAGCGGATTATATATAATGTAATTTCTAAATGACGGAGAGTTGGGAGCTAGTGGTAGCTTGATATCATCATATAGGGGCGTTATAGCCCTTCAATAATTATAACCAGGATGCCATACACATGCACCTAGTTCTTTGCTGTCAACGTTTCACATTCAGCCAAGCCCAATGTCCTTGCACCATGGGCAAAATCTCCTCTACGGTTGACATTTGTGATAGTTAAAAAAATATATATATACATGTGTTTACACTATTACGTATCAGAACCCAAAGGTGTTTGAAGATGAAAACAAAATGATCTTGAGAGAATGAAAAGAAAATTGAATACTGAGTAATACCCTGAATTGTATTGATCAATCTGTGTTCGGATACAAAGCTTAAGCTGCTATTTATATACATATGTTGAGAGCCAGAATAACAGAAGAAACTAATTGCAATTGCCAGAAATACTAGGCCCAGAGGGACAAAATGGAGGGTGAGTTTATAATAAAAAAATAGAAAAGAGATAACTTGCTTCCTGTAACAGCTCTATCGCTATGTAACAGAATTAACCATTTGTGGTTTATTCTTATCAAATACCTTTATTATTTTTCTAAGAAATTTGCTGTGTTATATTTTTATTTGAATACATTAATGAATCATTATTTTTTTAGTCTAAATTATTAGTATTTGATGTCTAATAAACTCTAATCAATCTAACTTAAGTTGAGGCGATCGACTTATTAGGGAGTAAAACTTTCTTAATAATAATTTTTTTTCATCTACAATACTCGAATCTTAGACTTGTTTGAGAAAAATAAGTGTTGAATTACTTGAGCTAATCAGACATAAGTATATTTTTACCCACCAAGCTATCTAATACTTTTTAAAACATATATTTAACTTCATATATCTCCAAGATGTAACAAATTAATAATGTTGAAGATTCATTCATGACCCACTTTTATAAATATGAACACTTAATGCAACATTCTACATGATCCAAATTGAGGGCAAGGTTATTCATTTCACACACACACACACAACTTATGTGTCAATTGCAGTTTATTCTCAAGATTTTCTTTTTGCGTACAAGTTCTCCACATTAAGTAGTTTCGTGTAATTCTGACTTATTTTATTTGTTTAATTTAAGAATGTTTAACTTTAGCTTAATTCAATTATAGTTCTTTTTTTTTCGCCCTTCTTTTTTTTTTTTGGTAATTTTCACTTCTTTTTTCTATTTTTAAGTTGAATCAGTGCTTTTTCTTTGTCAATTTTATTCTTAAGATTTTCTTTTTGGGTACAAGTTCTTAAGATTTATTAGTTTCCTTGTAACTTTTACTTATTTTGTTTATTTAATTAAGGATGTTTTACTTTGGCCTAATACAATCAGAAAAAAAAATTTGGCCTAATACAAACACAATTTTTTTTAATATATTTTGAGAAGTGTCACTCACCTGTAACATTGAACCATATTGTCCCTTAAATTGTTATTCGTTTTTAAGATTTTGGAATATTTTTCTCTTACAAGGATAAGGGCGAGGATAAAATTCTGTGTGTGATGAGAAACAACAAACAAGGACTAGATGAGATGGTGGGCATGGAAGCCTGCTACCCCTACCCTACTCAGGTGTCATCCCTACACCAAATATGTATTTTCATTTTAAAAAAAAAAAAAATCTAATAGGCATTCACATTTTTTAAAAAGTTAATTTTCAGCACAACCGTCTTTTATGGTTGCTAGACACTAGTACTCTAGAACTCCTGTTCCATGTCGTTGAGAAGAAATAATAGCCCATTTTAACGTGCCAAAAGAAAAAAAAAAAAAGAAGAAGAAGAGAAGGCAACAAAAAAATAACTTTAAATTGACTGCATCATGCATTTTATACTGACGAAATATTAATAATTTTAGTCGTATGCTTCATTAAAAATAAAAAATGATATTTCATCAAAAACATTTTCTCGTCCCTGTTAAAAATACTCTTTCACAATTTTTTTTAACAAAACCAAAATTAGGAATTGTAATTATTACTTAGCGCAATGAAGATCAAATATTGTGAAGCTGGAGGCCCATAATCATCTAAGAAACCAAATTAGTTGCTTCCAGCTGGAGTTAGTTTGCACTTGGAGGCATAACACAGCTGGCTTCAGGTTTGGCTTTTTTAGCAAAGTGCACCTTGGCAGTTAGAGGAATCAAGTGCGATTCCTGCGTCAGGACCCCGGATAATTATTTTTTATATGAGGTTTTCGTGAAAAAATTTGGTAAATATAGTGTTATTGATAAAATTTAAAAAATGAGATATTTTTATTTTTTATAATTTTTTTTTTCTTCTCTCTCTTCTTTTCTTTTTTTTTTTTCTCTTTTCTTCTCTCTTCTCTCTCCTCTCTCCTCTCTCTTTCTTTCCCCTCTCTCTTCTTCTTCTCTCTGTCCCACGCTCTCTCTCTCACACACATACACGTACAACACACACAACACAAAAAAAAAAAGAAAATAAAATCCGGTGTAGGATTTCAAATTTTTTTATTAAAATAATAAGATTTAGTTGATAGTAAATTGGATCCCAATTTTTTTTTATTTTTTATTAAAATAATAAGATCTAATTAACAGTAAATTGAATCTCTTTTTTCTTTTTCTTATTATTTATATTAAAATAATAAAATCCAATAAAAAATATATCAAATTTCTATTTTTTTATTAAAAATAATAAAATCCATTTGACAACAAATTAAATTTTTTTTAAAATCTCATATTTTTTAAATTTTACCAAAAATTTCATATATTTCCAGTAAACAACTCTAAACACCATATAAAATAAAATCAGCTCAGGACCCCTTGGCCCCACAAAAAGGACCCCAAAAAAAAGCCGGAGTTAGTTGTTTCGAACAAAACAAAGAAAAAACGGCTGGCGTTAGTTGTTGAAAAACAAAAAAAAAAAAAGTTGTCAGTTTTCAGATGGTTTGTTGAGCGTCGCTGATAGCTGTTAGCAGTTATTCCTAGATAAAGCTCCTTAGCAGTTATTCTAGTTAGCTGATAGTTGTTGAGCATAGGTGTTAGCAGTTTTCAGTTACCAAACCCACCGACAATCGGGAATTCAAGATTTCTTCACACAGGCTGTTTCGAATGTTAACAAGAGTCCGACAAAAGCTTCTTGATGGTGTCTTTTACCCATTACTGCCCAAATTCTTTCAAGAAATTGACTTACCACAAGGGTTTAATATTTTTGCCTTCTTGTAGTTTTGGGATAGTGTGGAAATAAAGTTTTTCCCTGAAAGCAAAATCTTTAGAGTTCATGGAGATGTTGAGCTTGAAGTCTAAAAGAATTGGGACTTATATCCACGATATTTCCCAACCAAAAGCAAGGCTCAAGCATCCAAGGGGACTCGCAATTAATTGAGGTACGTTCTACGGGGGATGCGGATCAATTGTAGATCATAAAAGAACTGCATCTCATGTAGTTGTTGACTCCATGAAATTTGATAAATCATATTGGTTTGTAGCATTTTATCTTAAGATAATTCTTTTTTAAGATTGAGATTGCAGTTATGCAGAATTGCAGCTTGAAGATGGTCTAAATAGCTTAAAGAATAATTTGGATTTTCTCTTCTTTTATGCATTATGCATGCTAACATCTAATGTTTTATTGTATTACGAGACTCGATAATTATTACCCTTAAATAAGGCCTTCATTTCAAATTATATAAATGTATAAAAAAAATCTTTAGGTTAATAGAATTTTATTTTTGTAATTGACCGACTTTATTTAAATTAAATTAATTGGGTCTTATAAACTGGGAATAGCGATAGTTTAGACCAAAAAGTAGGCATGCTACCATGGTGGACCAATGGGGACTTAGTGGGATTGGACCACCACTGGTCGGGTTAGTAGAGAAGGATAGCATCCTTGGCACTTTTTGAGGCTTGTATGAAACTTGATGACAGGGAAAGGTTGTTTCGTGTTTTGGTCATTGTCGCACGAGAGAACTCCATGCGAGTGTTTTGGCTCTGGCTTTTTAAGAGCGACGAGAGACACAGTGTGAATTGAAAAAAAAAAGAGCCAATGGTGGATACTCCTACTGGAGGTAGAAGATATAGGAATTTTTTCACAGGAGCAAGTTTTCTTTTTCTATTCTTCCATGATTCCTTTTTTATTTATTTTTTTCTTTTTTCCCTCCTTCTCTGTCACTCTTTTTCCCATCAACCTTGCTATTGAAGCAGTAAATGTTAATATGAGCTTTTTTTGGTAGACGAATATTAATATGAATTGTAATAATGTTACTACTAATTTGTAAATAGAATTTTTTTTGAACTGCTAATTTGAAATACTACTTTTTTTTTAATACTATTAGTTAAGAAAATAGTTTGTTAGTTACTTGCATGGATATGGCTTGAAGTATTAACTTATGATAAGATTATTCAGATTAGGGTGCCTTTGTTTCAGTTTTTTTTTTTATAAAAAATAATTTTTTAACTACTAAAAAAGTTAATTTTTTCATATAAATTGCTTATTTAAATTTTATTTAAAAATTAAAAATATTTTTTATTTTTAAATAGAAATTAAAATAAATAATGTTTATAAAAATAAATTTTTAATTAAAAAATTATTATTTAAAAATAATAATAAGTTGAACCAAACATGCCTTGCCCTTATTAGGCTGGACAACTCTAGATTGTTATGGTGGCGCGCGAAAGAACAAAAACAAAAACGACAACAATATGTGGCATGTAGATTGGGCCGTCCCCATCCATTACAGTGCTTATCGCTTTAGCTTAGTCAATTTTAAAATTTTTAACTATAATATGAATTTATATCAGAAATAAGATCAATAAGTCATCACCATAATTTGAATTAATTAATTCTCATAACTTTTCTCTAATTCAATCATGTACAAAATAAATTACTTATTGAATAATTCTTATACCTTCATATTCTAATGAAAATTAGCTTTATAACAAGTTTAAATAGGTTAAATCTTTAAAAATATCTCATAATTTTGCTAAAAGAAATTCTTTATTGTCGAGGTGTGTGAAAAAAAAAAAATTTACCCATAAGGGAAGACAAGATGGTAAAAATATTAGCATTGCTATTTGGTACAAAACAATGCTGCAGCAAAATATTACGAAGAAAATGACGACCAATCAGAATGAGATTGGATTAAAACGTGAAAAGAAAAAACGTAAACTCCGTGCACAAACTTGCCTTTTTCAACTGCTTTTAAACTTTCAAATTGATTTCCTGAATACATTTTCGTACCATTAAACAATATTCTAAAAATATAGATATAAAAAAGAAAAACAAACTTAATTATGCGTGCTGGTGCACTAGTCACTAGTATTCCTCTTGAGCCTTTTGAAGGCACCAAAAGAATAATAATCAAGTTACTTGGAGCTACACTGATCCTGGGTTTCGTTTCCATATATGGTCTATTGTTTATACGTGAAGATCTTGTATTTGCTGATATTCTTGCTTATCTCACGAATAGCACCAACTGCTGCTGCCGCTGAAACAAGGAAGCACACGAAGTTCAACAGTTGGAACGCACCCCACTTCAGTGATACTACTCTTATCTTCTTCTGAGCAATGTGCATTTGTATAGGGAAAAATACAATGAGTGGCCAGAACCCAATTGCTCCAAGCAGGGCTAGGAACTCCTGGAAAAATGGCATCGCCATGGCAATTACTGTCCCCACTATCACGAATATTGTCCTCCAAACGAGCCTAAACAAGTTAAAATTGAATGTGAAGCAGCCCAATTTTGTTGGGTGTTCCTTGTTTATGAAAGATGAATGTGGCCACATCATGTTAGCACCCATCTCAACTATACGAAATATTGGTTGAGCCATCACCTGTCACACAACATAGATTTCTCCCATTAGACATATGCATCATATATAATTCAACCACAAATAGTATTAGATTAATTTTAATACACACGGTCGGTATAAAATATTTTATTCCATCAATCAATAAGATATTCATACACGTGACAATAAATAATTGAATAACTACTTAAAAATCTTGTCCACTTTTGATGCATCCAAAATGTATCCATATTATCATCATGTATATAATGTTGGTATTAAATTTGATGAAGAACATGCTTCAACCTGATATGCTCCCGCTATGTGAATTACAATGCACACATTCCCGAGGGCGACCAGCCAGAAGGGATCGTAAAATCCAAAGCCAGTGAGGATGTTCCCCGGTGTGTGATCCCCGAAAGCAGCATAGCCAAGGCCACCACATATGAGGAAGAGTGTTGTCATCGTAGTGATCCCTAACACATTAGCCTTCTTCATCTGTTGGTTTTCCGGTGGATATGACTTCAATGTGTCCTAAATAAAGCAGCATGGAGATATATAATCATATTCCAATGGAATATCTGACTTTTGCAATTTGCTATAGTAGCTGAATCTATTTCATTTCTTTCTATTTTTCTTTTTTTTAATAATGATCATATAAATTGTGTGATTTTAATTACCATTATATCATAAACAACAGTAGCAAAAGAGCAAGCAAGTGCTATGTTTCCCAAAGCACTGAAAACCCTCCAAATTTTATCTGCTGCGGATAGGTCTGGGCCAATTTTCACTCCGGATATACTCGTTGCTTGTCCTTTTCCTGTTCACAGCCAAAATGCCCTCTTAGTAATTACACAATAGGAAGAGAACTGCACACAGATTTCACCATTATCATATAAAGAATCTATACTTGCATCCCACACTTCTATACAGGGTCAAGGGAGACCTACAATAAGTTATTTTGCTTGGTGCAAGCCTCTATTAAGTTAGTGACATTTTCTGGAAATATGTAGCATAAAAATTTTGGAATTAATGTTGGAAAGCCTATGAGAAAATATAGGTGCAAGTTATACCTGAGACCACCATAGCCAGAGAAAGCCCACTCCCAATGAATGCATAACCGAAAGAGGTAATAGCAGCAATGGTTGAGAGCCATGTTAATTTGTTGAAGTTTGGGATTTGGGACAAGAAAATTTGCGCGATCCCAAAACCGATCATATATGGATTATTTGAAAACTTGCAATAAGCCCCGTGGCCTTTTTCATGGAAGCAAATCGCTTTCTTTATAGCCCTGCCACACACACACACACACACACACACATCACAATAAACCAGTAAAGGTTAAACAAAAAAAAGAAAAAAGAAAAGGAATTCAGAGTCCTTCATCTCATTTGCATATTATTATCATTATTATACGTAACCAGCCACACATGACATTAGTTTATCAATGTAGTAACGTACACCAAGCTTGTAGAAGTGGTTATTACGTAGCCCACGGTAACCCCAGCGAGCTTCCCATATAGGATCGATCCGCAAAAGACATGCATTGTTCCACCTAATTATCAAATGGAAATAAGAAACTACTTAAAGCATTTGAAATAGGCCATGGATTGATATAGCTAATTTAATTTTGATGGAGGGGCAAGTGTAAAAACTTATGACACATAAAAAAGTATAATCTTTTTGTCACATAGCCAAACTCTTCTTAATGATGGGACAACATTAATTAAAAGATAGGATAAAATAATCGTTACACTCAAAAGTCACATGTGAGTGAATTGGACATTGATTAAAAAAGGTTGGTTACATACCCAAGTATGAATTGACAGCCTGCATATAAGTATAGTTCCTCTTGCCAGTAACGGGGTCTGGATATCTGTAGCAATCAGCTATAAGATTGTAAGTGAGAATTGAGATGCATGAAAAGGCGACCATAATGGCTATGCCAGCTATCCATCCAAGCTGAGCCATGGCCCATGCAAGAGCCAGCACTCCTGCCCCCACCACCACGGTTATTATGTGTGTGGTAGCCGTCAACACATTCCCTGCATGCAACCATTCCAACCCACATAAACTACACTGCCTATTCTAGCTGAAAGTGAAACTTTGATAAGAATATGTCATATATGATCACATGAACAGAGAAAGTTCATCAATATCTTTCTCCCCAAGTGCAGGCATGTTTCTGGTGTCAAATCATGCCAAACTTCTGGTGTTTAAAATCTTGGCTCTTGACCCCTCGGATCTTAAAATTTTGTCCTTTCACTCATCCAAAGCGTATCCTTAAATCTTTTTTGGCCGATTTGCTCTGATAAGGATTAAGAGTCTTTTGAAAATGCTCTTTTCAATATTTACCTCAAAAATAAAATAAATAAATAAAAGCAATTCAACTTCTAATATTAAAAATACTGTAAGACTGAATTAAGAATATCTGAAATTTTTTTAATAGTCTTATAAACCAAGAAATATTGAATTACACTTTAACTTATAAAAATTAAATTAACCTCAATCAATTCACTAAAGGGTTATTGAGTGTTTTTATAAACCTGCTCCATCGTAGCTAAATCTGGTGCTGGTGGGTGATTCTTCAGGCTTTGTATATGTATTATGTACGTTAGATAGTGCACTTGTCTTCCTGATTTTCTTTTCTTTTAGTCTGATGTATACCAAAAAAATTAAGTTATACTAATTTAAAAAAAAAATATGATAAGCTAACAAGGGAAGTAATAAAAAAAAAGAAAGAATTACATAAATACATGTTGAAAGATTTAGAAGTCAAAAATTAAAAATCAAGAATAAAATAGCATAAAATAATTAGTTTTTGGTTAAACTTTTAAAACCACAAGTAATATGGAAAAAAAAAAAAGGTCTCCACAACGATACTTATTACAAAGCAAAAGGAATACTTTACATGAATTTTTTAGAAAATTTATTTCAAATTTGCATGACATCATGATTCATCCGAGAAATCAATAAGTATAATATAACTGAAAAATAGGACATGGTCGCCGATAATCATGCCCAGAGAGTGCATTTACGGCATATTTTTCTCATCACTCGAGTCTCAATCACATAATTGAACAAGTCATCTAAATTGTGAAGGAAGAAAACGAGATGCATTGCTGCAGGAACTTTATTTTAAGAGAGAGAGAGAGAGAGAGAGGAGCGCAAACCGGTTCTTTTGATTTTGCCATCATCATCGAGTTCCACACTTGTCTGTGTCGTAGGAACAACCTTTCCCGCTTCAACGTCCATTCAGATCCCTGTGCGCAAATCACAACTTCAACAAGGAAGATGAACACATGTTAGCTTAAAAACGAGAGGACCTAAACATCAGCGGATATAGAATTGTGTCCAAACACTTTCGAACCTAAAACCCAACAAGAAACTGGGAAAGTTACTCTAATTAGACTGTATGTATATATATGTAAAAAAAAATGTGTGTTTGTAAAAACCTTTTTCAAACAAGAATCTCTGACTCTGATGACTTTCGGCAACAAAGAATGCTTCTTTTCTCTGCAGAGTACTACTCGCCTTTCCCTCCTTATCTGAGTGATCGAGTATCTCCTTGTATGTTGGGCCAATTACGGATACATCCAAACGCAACGGACCACCGCGTCATATTTATACAGCACAACTAGCCATACCAGTGTGATTCACGGATTTATCTTATGTTAAATGGATAATGTCCCCTTAAATAAATAAAGAAAATTTTTAAATGTTATTAATTCCTATTTGAATTTAATTTTGATACATTATTAGTGTAAACAAAATGACACAAAATATTTAATCATATATTATCACATTAGCAAAAATATTTGATTCAATAACTAACTATCTTAAAAGTCTTATAATAAAAAACATATAATTAAATGATAAGCTAAAATTCTGTTATAATAATTGTGCATCAACACTAATCTTTTTCCATTTTTAAGAAATAGTATTAGATAATGTTAAAAATTTATTATAGAAACATTGACTATTCATTCATAACAATAACTGATAAAGTAATAACTAAATTACATTGAGAAGGATAATATTAATTAAATGATTCAAATTTAAAAAAAAAATAAAATAAAGGAATTTAAAATTTAGAATCATCATAAAAGTGAATTATTAAAAAGAGATAACATTAAATGAAAAAGAAAGACTAATGAGTATTGACAAAAGAAATATTAATCAAAACATTATATAGAAAAAAATCTGAAAAAAAAGTTTCATTAATTTAATTGGTAAAGTAGTGTGGCTAAAATAGGAATTAATTAAATAGAATATCATGTGGATAAAATAAAATAAAATAAATTATAATAAAATCTTATTGGTTGTAAAGAGTGATTTAAATTTTGGAGAAAAAAATTAATTCACCTTATTATATGATGTAATTTCACTAAGACAATAAATGCATTTTATATAATATACTAGATAAAGGATTTAATTTATATGCACTAATAGTATAATTTTTTTTTATATTGTCATTCAATCAAATTTTCCTATTTGCATGATTTTTGGAGTAACGAAGCTGAGGATCATACATATTTGTTTATATGACAATATATGATTGGATGACAATCTCAGTGTATATAAATTAAACCCATACATAAAGAATGATAGTAAGGGATGGAATATAGGAAAGGGTATATGAAAGAAATATACAATAAATGCAATAATTAAATTTCTTTGGTAAGGATATTTTTTTAAGTAGAAGGATATAATTAATTAATGATTTAAAATTTTTTCTTATGAAAGTTTTTAATTTATTCAAATTAAACATTTTGAGCCAAAAGCTCCACAGTACAATTAGGTACTTCTCCTAGCCACATTTTTTATATTTAATATTTGGCATTTAAATGTAAAAATAAAGGATTTGCGAATTTATAACCATAAACCATTGAAAAGAGACAAAAATAAATGAGAAAGACCAATGAATATTAAAAAAAAGGAAGTATTAATCATATCATTATATGGGGAAAATAAAACTTCGAAAAGCACATCATTGGTTTAATTGGAGAAGGTAGCTAGTGACTAAAACAATAATTTTAAATAAAATATTATGTGGAGAAAATAAATTAAAAAACTAAAAAAAATAAGAATTATAGTAAAATTTTATCGGTTGTAAAGGGTGGCTGAAACTTTGAAAGAAAAATAAATTCACGATATTATGCTATGTAGTAGTATTATTCATTAAAACATGAACTGTTTTTATAATACAATAGATTAGTAACTAGCTAGAATTATAATGAGCCATTACAATATATACTATGAGTCTGCTTGACATATTAGGTCTAATAAGATAAATCAATATAATATATTACAACTTATTAGTTGTTTAGTGTAAATAATATATTAATTTATCCATAAAAATCCTTTTATACATTAAAATAATGGAAAAACTTAATTTGTATCGGGATATAGGATTAGATTTGTTTGGATTTTGATGTACAAGGACTTTTTTCTCTCTCTCTCTCTCATTTTTTTAATTAAAATAACAAAAAATAATTATTAAAATATATAAATAAATAACATATCATGAATATGTATAAAAAATCAATAAATACTTAAAATAATTATAATTAAAATTAATAAACATTTTTATAGTAATACCTATCTTAAATTTATAATTATATAAATTATAAAAATCACTATTTTATTATAATTTATTTTTCTTATTATATATTATAATAAGATACACAAGTGAAAAATATCAAAATACATAAGAGAGTGAGCATTATATATTTATTAATTTTTTATATTTTATTAAAATAAAAACAATTAATAAAAAATATAAATAAAATAAATAATAAATTTTATTTAATATAGATTTTATTTGTATATATTAAAAAAAGTAAAAGACAATCAAAATAATTATAATAAAAAATATTTAAATAATTGTATTATTTTTAGATTTATAATTACATAATTAATAAAAATACTATTTTTATTGTAATTTTGTATATATTTATTATTAAATTTTTATTTGTGATTAGAAATTTAGAATTATTTGCGATAATAAAAACATAACCTTATCTTAAATAATATTGCATCATTTATACTAAATAGTGAAAACTATTAAAATTTTTAGAGTAAAACCTTAAATTAGTCCTTGAAAGAGTTATGACATTAATTTAATTTTTAAAAGAGTTGTGATATCAATTTGGTTCTCGAAAGATTAAAATCAATTTTGAATTAATCCAAAAAATTAAAAAAAAATTGAACTAATTTAAAATGCATTTTAATTTTTTTAAGACCAAATTGATATTATAAATTTTTTAATGATCAAATTGATATCCTATAACTCTTTTAAATATTAATTTAACATTATAAATCTTTTGAGAACCAAATTAATATTTTATAATTATTTTAAGAATTAATTTAAGATTTTACTCAAATTTTAACTAATTTTATACTATCAAATCTTATATTATCTAATTTCTACCCGAAAAAAGAAACTTATATTATCTAATCTTATTAAGCATGCCAGAGATGCCAACACCTCTTTCTTTACTATCCTATTATTCTGACAAGGTTTAAGCTGTCACAAAATAACCGCCAATATTTTAATAACATTACTAGCGGTCAAACCAGTGATTGCAAAAAATACCAATAAACAATTTCCGTCACTTCACTTGCGGCATTTCCGGATTTGTTAAAAAATTCATGGGCAGGAATTTAAACTGCCACTAAAATACTTTTTGGTTGTAGTGGTTGCCAAATTTGATATACACACAAGAGCAGGCGCCATTTACGGTGCTCCTTATGGGTTAAGGAATATAGTGTATCTTATAATTTGGTGGTTAGCTTATAAGGTGTATTGATACATTAATTACTTATAATATATTGTAGTAATATTTAATTTTTAAAAAATTTAAAAATATGATTAAATATATTTTAAAAATTAATTATTATATATTAATAATATAAAATTATACGATAGTGTAATTTTATCAGTGTAATTTTATTAGTGTATAAAAATTAATTTCTAAAAGTCATAAAAATTTTATTAGTATAATTTTACTCTCCTAATATAATTTTACACTATCTATCAGTATAATATTATACTAATAATATAAAATTATTTTATATTATCAATATAATTTTATATTATTAATATATAAAAATTAATTTTTAAAATATATTTAATTATATATTTAATTTTTTTAAAATTAATATATTATTACAATATATTATAAATGATTGATATATTAATATACCTCACAAATCTCAACCATTTGATGCGCTACAATCATAAGATGCGCTTAAACACTTTGATCACAATAAAATGCCAACTGCGCCACAAGAGCAAAGATGTTGTGCGAAAAGATATATAATAGACAAATAAAGCAGCTAGTGGGTCATGTC
The DNA here is from genome assembly GCA_031439585.1 of Pterocarpus macrocarpus. NCBI lineage: Eukaryota > Viridiplantae > Streptophyta > Magnoliopsida > Fabales > Fabaceae > Pterocarpus > Pterocarpus macrocarpus. The sequence continues at coordinate 13,787,191 of CM062519.1, forward strand.
AATTTTAAGTTGGATGAGTTTAATTTAGATTTTGAATCTAACTCAATTTAAATCTTTGTATCTATTTGGATTTGATTAATTTAATTGATTTTTTGTAAAAAAAAAAATGTTTAAAATATTATATACTAAAATAATTTAAGTCATTTAAATAAATAAAAAAATAATAGAGACAAATAATTTACTATATATAAATAAATATTAAAATAAATTATTTACTATAATAAAAACACAAACTTAACAATAATAAGTTTTATTATATAATTTTATTTTATTTGAATTAGATTGATTTTTCAAAATTGAATTCAAGGACCAATCTAATTCAAATATTTTCTGTTTTAGTCAATTTTTTTATTGGTTTTTATTGTTATTCGATTTGGATTAAATTTAAACACCATTAGTCAATTTTAACTCAACCAATTATTAGTCAGAGTCAACTTTAAGCATTTTAAAAGTATTTAGTACGGGTCCAATAAAATGAATTAACACGAATTGTCTGATCCCACTTTTCTTCGAATTCAGGCCACTTTTCAGTTTTGTACCATTTTCATTTTCCAATTATTGAGCTTATACTTCTTTAGTTCTTAGATTAATGACATTTTTCAAATGTGCATATAAATTACGAAAAAAAAATCAACATGGTTGCTCGTCTGATTAGTCTTTCACTCAAATATTTTTATAACTTGGATTTGATTTTTAGATTTTTATTAATGGGTAATCCGTAAATACCTCTATAAGTGTGCAATAAATTTAGGGGGCATGTTTTAACCTAATCTTTGGACTGAATTGAGTCTTTCCTTTAATTTAAACTTTTTGAATAAAAAATATCAATTAAAAAAATATTAAATCAACCTCAATATTAAATAAATTAGACTATATTTTATAAAATTAATTTTATTATTGAATTATCTCTCTCCTTTTTAATATCCTCCCCACTCATTCATATTCCCTACTAATTGAGAGATTTTAAGCAAATAAATTAATTTAATAAGAAAAGAATAGGAAAACAAATTAATTAGTACTTTTTAGATTTCTTAAATGACACATAATTTTGAAAAAAATAATTTTAAAAATTGACATTTATTTAAAAACGGAGTGAGTAGCAATATTATTCTCTGATTTCTCTCTGTCTCATTTTTTTTTTCAGGATATGCAATGTGATTAGCAATTTTTATATATATATTTTTTGAATAGAATTTATTTTATATAAAATAATTTAAATTTAAGGGTGTTTTAATAAATAAAGAAAGAGACAGATGAATGTTTATTATAACTAAGAAAGGGAAGAATTAAATTCAATTTTAATGAAGAGATATAATTTTATTTTATTATTAAAATGGCAATCATTCAATTAAGCCCCGGAGCTGCGATTGAATTTACCTTTTCATTCATGCACTGATCTGCTATTGTTGCCTTTGTAAGAAGCACCTTAAGTTATAGACTTATAGTAAAAGGGGGAAACAGTTGAAAAAAATATCAAAACTAGATCGAAGTAGAATATATAAATATCGCAGAGAATTCAACTTAGTTCATAATATCTTTTGCCACTGGCTTCCAAAGTGCAAACTTTTCTATATTTTATTTACAGGGAAAACATGATCAGATTTCCATCATGGGATATAGAATGGTATTCCCCAGCACTCTGGCAAGTTTTTAATTTGCTGCAATCATGACAATTGGAACATCCATTGCACGACATAGCTCCTCCAATCCAAGTGATATTCAAGTGGTGCTGAACGGTAATATATATCCGAATCGGCGGTAGCTATTGGATAAGATGAATATCTATTTCGCAATTTTCCCCACTAAGAGGCCCCATTTCTGATGGACTTATTTAAAATGCTCATAAAAAAGGAAGAGATATAAATACACTGTTTGTTTTCATCATTGATATATTAATTTAAAAATAAATTTAGATAAAAGCAAATTTTATCAACGACTGAGATTTTTCTCTGTACCTATCTCTATTATGAGAACTTCAGTATCCTTCCCTTTTAATGGCATTATAGCAGTGTGTACATTAGGGTTGTGCATGATTGGTGTTGACAATGAACAATTTAGAGATTCAGGTTGTAACTAAGGAGTGGAATGCTGGGAGGGGTCGAGGCCGGTGGAATGATTAATTATAGGCGAGTGGTGGGTTGGCACAGGCGTGTGAAAACCACAGGCACAAAAAGGAACATTATTCTTTAGTACAAGCAAAGGTTGACAAAAAAAAAAATACAAAACAAGAAAAGGAGGACAAACAAAGGCCATTGATATGTTAGTGGTGCAAATTAAACGGTCAGTGTGCAACATTTGTCATTGACTCTGAGCCTTGTGAACTGTAGTGGTGGTGTTGCGGATAGAAAAAGGTGTATAAGCTGATATGTCAGACAAGACAAGATTCTTTTGTAACAATGGATGAATCTTTACTTCGAAAATGAAAACAAATGTTTCTTTTATGCTCATTTCTTAGATATCATTATGGTATACATTACAGTAAGCTTCAGTTTTTGTTTTTTCACTTTTATTTTTTTAAAGTGTTATATTTAGATGTCCTTATTTAAAATTCAAATAGTGGGACTTAAATGAAAAAGTCAATTGGGATATATTGAGAATATTGTAAAGTGCCCACAAATTGAATGCAAAAGAACGTTGTGGATCAATAGGTGGATAAATAAGGAATGTAGGATAGACAGATACACAAAGAGGAAGAGATTTGTTAGCTGAAAGAAAACTCTATTACATTTATTTTGACTGTTGCTTGAGAGTAAAGATTAGAAAAGTCACATTCAACTAACACATAATCGGTTGGAGTGATAAATATTTTTATCCTTTATTCATTGATCTCTATTTTGAGCCTTGAATATGTAGCAATTAGTGTTGGAAGAATCATATCTCATATAAAATTTGAAATATTCGAATAAAATTGCTTTTGGTAAGAGGATACTCTAAAAAATTAAAATAGAAAAAAATGAAGAAAAAAAGCCACATTCAAGCTACTTAATTTCTTAGAGGAAAGAAAACGCGTAAGAAAATAAAAAATAAAAATAAAAAAGGAGGAATCAGTAATCAAAATATACACATGCGATAAAAGATCCTAGGATTAATAGCTTGCTAGTCAAACAAACACCACCTATTGATATGTTCAATTAAATGATGTGTGTCATTCGCTCCAAAATTATAGGTGTCACCGTCAAAGAGAACAACAAGAATGAACCACAAACTATAGTAGCGGCAAGAATGAAAGTCCAAAGCTATGGCCTCCCCTTCCAATACTTGTTCTTGCTTTTCATTAGTGCGCGCAAGTGTTTGATGGATATGGAAGGGTAATAATTTTCTTTTTCTTTTTGGACATAGAATCTTATCAATCGGGAAGGAAAATGTTAAATGCCCTCTGCGTAATATGTTACAAATAACATAGAATGATTAAATGGGGGAGAGAATGAATACTTGTAAGTACCCTGAAAGAGTATGGAGTGATTGTTATGAATCCTATGAGTTCTTGAGTTCTTGTGCGGTCTGTGGTCCCTTAAAACCCGGGAACTAAAGAAGAGCTTGGCGGATTTGTGGTTGAAATTAAGGCTGCATCAACGTTATGTTTGGGAAGTCCTAGGAGGGGAGGGGTGCCATTAATGTGGGCTCCCAAACATGCTTATGCTACGTAAAATCAAAGCATGAATGTTAGGCCTGGCGTCTTTACAGAATTGAGAAGATCATTTGTGAGCAGTTCCTTCGTATCCTCAGTTTTTGAAACGTACAAGTACTTATAAGAGTTTGTGGATAATAACATTAGGGAGCCTTGTCCTATGGCTTGAGCAATTTACACACGAAAAGGGACGAGTAGTGTTAATGTGTTATAATGGATTGTGCAGCGGAAATCATGGGGTGCAGGTGGTAAATATCTTTATAATTGTTTTCTTTAAAATATCTCTACTCTTTGGGCACTGCCACGATTAAGATCTCCCTCTAATAATTACATTTTTTATATTTGAACCTTTGTACTTCCTCAGAGAATTTCTTAAATCAATGAATTTTTATCTAAACCACCAATATTTAAAGTTTATTGGACTCCAATTAATTTGTTTCAAGCCATGTTAGCTTATTATGAAAGGTAAAACTCTTTTAATATTATTTTTTTTTAATTCACAAGAATAGAAACCAAGATCTTGACTTATAAGAGGAACAAGTATTGGACTACTTAAACCAATCAAATATTAATTTTTTAATAATAATCTTTTTTTTTAATAGACCACTAGTATTCAAAAGTTCACTAAACTCCGACTAATCTAATTTGAGCTAAGTTGACCTTTTATAGGGATAAAGCTCTTCTATTGCTAATTTTTTCCATTCAAAAAATTCAAATTTAAGATCTTATTTAAGGAAAATAAATATCGAACCACTTGAATCAATCAAGCATTTATTTTTTAATAGTAATCAAAGTCACTATAAAATATTACACGCTTTTTGAAATTTAATATATTAATGACTTTATCAAAATATTATTATTACTATACTAATTTAAATTTAATTTTAATGTATTCTCGATATATTGAAATTAATCTCAATGATTTTTTGGGTCAGGAAAAAATAAAGCAAAACTTGTAATAGCAAAACGGATTCGTGGTGATTGGTGTCCATTTATTTTCTTGGGAATTGTTTTATTTTGTCGTTTTTCTTTGGGTATGTTGTGTTAATTTTTCTTACGGGTTGTTCCTTAGGCCCATTATTTTGCTCGCAGTGTTTGACTCAAAATTCCAACCCTGCCACTTGAACGGGCTATACACCTCAGATTCCATAACGATTATTGGGCTCTTTAACCTCGAACATGAAAAGGTCTTCAACCATAACTGCAAACACTTGTCCATGACCCAAAAAATAAAAAACAGTTGTCCAGAAACGCACAAGAAAAAAAAACCCATAACGTCACACAAAAGAGGCATTCATGTTGAGCCAAAAAAAACAAAAAGACATCGGCATTCACGCCTTGTAAGTAATTGTTAAATGTTATTAATTACAAAAATAATAATTTTGATATACTTTAAGCATATATCATCCAATAATATAATATTATTGTAATGAGAATTTTAAAGTAATGGACAATAAATCAAATACTTTTGCTAATGGGATAATAAATAATTAAATATCTGTGTCAATTATTTTTATAGTAATAATATATCAAAATTAAATTCTTAGTATATAAAATTAGGTTGAGGAAAAAGACTTGTATCCAATTTAGGGTTAGATATAAGCATTCATTAATATATACATTTATATACATACACACTAAAAGATAATCCATCAACAAAATTACTCAAAAATCAAATTGAAATCGTAGTGATATATAAATGGAAAGTCAATTATTTCATTCTACATATTTATGTATACAAAATGATTTGTAAAATTAAATTAGTCTAAATCATATTTTATACGGTATCAACGGATCTTGAACCCAAGTTTACATAAACTACGGCAATATCACAGAAACTTTTCATGATTCTCTGACATTCCGATTTTTCCAGAAGCAAAAAAAATAAAAATAAAAATAAAAATAAAAGAACAGCAAATAAAGTCTAGGAATTGGTGTGAAAAAGAAATGGAAAAGCATAAGCTAAAATATAAAAGCAAAGCAACCTCAACCCAGATCAGTTTTCTAAGAGAGTGTTGTTTAATCTCTTGAGCACACTAAAGTAGTACACATACATAGCCTTGCTTGAAAAGCAAAATGTCATAACTTCAAGAAAGAAGTTGCTTCCAAGCGCTTTACGTACATAAACTTAGAGATAATAACGAAGAGTTTTACTCATGACTCTCTTACATTATGGAACTTTTATTCGATAGTACATAGGGCAGCTAGAATATTCTAGTATTCGGTTGATGGACCAACCTTCAATATAGGGTTTCGGCACCCATTTCATTTGATTTGAGCAGCTTCCCTTGTTAACTGAAACAATATTAAGAGACAAGTCAAATAATGATTAAATACTAGTATAGATGATGGAAGAACACATAACCGATTCTAAAACTTCGCTGCTCCGCTCACCAAATCGTATTGAAATTAAACAAGCATGCTAATAATGGTTCTAAATGACTATAATTTGTACACAAGACAAGACAGAAAGGCATAGAATCAATGCAATGGTACCTGAAAATGACAGTAAAAGTGATACCTGAAAGTAAGTTTCAAGCTTCCTCTTCAAAGTTGTATACTCTTGCTTGATTTGTTGGAAAGTCCTGAAGCATCTGAAAAGTGTATTCTCACAGAATTACACATCAATGTTATTAGAAAATACGACAAGGATCCAAACTCCAAAATGGTCACTGTTGCATAGGTCAAGGAGGGAGGTAAAAGTATCAGTTACCCCTCATAGTTTTGTGCTGCGCAATATTCACTGAATCCTGTACATTCATTCTTCACCTTCTTTGCTCCGATGCTGTCAAAGTCAATAAAAGGGAAAACTTCATGCAAATGATTTGACGATTGTTTGCCTTTACGCATAGTTCAATCACAATAAATTGAAAAGATATATTGATTGTGAAGCTTTGATTAAGGAAAAACTAAAAAATTAAAAATTCTTACACTATATTTAAAAGATAGCTAATGGGGAACAATAAAGAAAAGGATGGAGAATCAAATAAGTTTTCTCATTTGAGAGTCTAGAAACATAAATGAAAGGAGTTTAGAAAATATATTCCTATTTTTGTTTTCGTAAAATTAGAGTGGAATGGAGAACTAAAAATTATAAACAATATAATTATTCATTCTATTTCTTTATAATATTAATTTCCAAATAAAATTAATGAAGGTTTATTCCGTCCCTTTATTCATTTCCCGAAGTAGAGAGAAAGTAGCTCCGTTTCATTCTTCCTACTAATTTCCATTAATGAAAAGACATTTAAACGTAGTGTTGATCAGAAGCAATGAAGCATTTCACCTTGAGCAACTACCCTTGAATTGATGCATGTAATCGCCTAGCCTTGGGAAATTAGTTGGGTTACTCAACCTGTGTAGAAACACTAGAGTTACGAACAAGAGAAAATTAGTCACCGTCAAGTGATATATTCCACTTACAGTGCTTGTTCTATGTTGTAGATCAATCTCGCAGAGTCGCTGTAGAATAGGGTCACAATTTCTTCCACAAAATTGGGATTATCATTGTCTTGCAATTCTTCTAGCTGAATGAATTGCTCATCAAGGTACCCCTACATCAACATGAATCAAGGTAAATCATACATGTGCCGAGGAACATGTTCCAAAAAATAAGTGGTTCCTGTGGGACTTGAACCTTTGGTTTTCTTATGAGCATAGTTCGCTTATGAGTGTGTCCAACTCTTTGTGAATAATTTTAATAAAATTCAAGTTTTTGTTTGAATTATGCAAAACATTCATTGTACCCCTAAAAAAAAAAAAAATGCAATGCAAGATATTTTGACACCGCCTATTTCCTTTGTCTCACATACACTTTACGATATTAATTTTTTAATTTTTTGGGTAGAATTACTATATTGATTTTTGCACATTGGCTGCTCCTTTTGTTGACAAGGCTACAAGTAAAAATTTATCAGTTGCATGAATATTTCTGAGGTCAAAGGTCAACGGGGGTTTATGTTTTTGAAAATTGGAGCATGCCGTCACACAAGTATTAAGATACTCACTTCGGTAGACAACCATATATTCTATGCGGTTTCCATAAGAAAAATAGGAAGAAATGCTATAGAGAATAAGCAGGAATAAAGGAAAAAAAATATTTATATGTATAACTAGTGAATTATATGTAAATTTATGTATAATAAATGAAACTCATGCTATAGACAAAATTGATATTTTATATTAGGCATTTGATGTGTTTATTTTCAACTTAAAGTGAGACACCTTGGTAATATTTTCTATTAGAAATTCAGATTGGTAATATTTTAAAAATAAAAGTGAAAATTCAAAAGATATTATTTTTTTATAAGACTTTTGTTGACGTGTGTCTTTAGGATACATGTTAGAAATTAAAAATAGTATTTATTATTGTAGTTAAATATCTAAATTATTTAAAGAATAAAATTAAATTGCTGTTAAACTTTTAAAATGATAAATGGTTGTAATTTTTATTGAATATTTTAATGTTTTTTAACGTATACTCTAAATGCACACGTTAAGATTTCTTTTTTAATAATTATGCATATAATTAAATTCATACTAAAACTTCAAGTGCATTCTAAGGAGCACTATATATGAGATTGTTAACTAGCAAAACTGTCATAAAATAATATGCCACTATATATGAGATTTTTATGATAGGGGATGTAAAAAACATTGCTTTTTATCAACCAATTAAAAAATAAATATAGCTGCTGGCTTTATTGATCTAGACATTTTTGCAAATCTAAATTTACAAAAAGAAAAAAAAAAAAGAAAAGACAATGAGAAAGAATAAATTTAAACAACACGAGAAGTTCAAAGACCTGATCGAGAAGTGAGCTTCTTATGAAGGCAGCTTGTTGTAGCAACTGAGTCTTGTCCATGTCTCCTTTTCTTTAGTGATCAAAGGCTTCGACAGAAAATCAAAGCCAAAGTGACCAACAAACAAAGGAAAAATAAAGGGTTGATTAGTAAGGGTAATGGTTGTTCACTTGTTCTGATGGCTTACTACGTGGGATGCAGCAGGCAATATTTATAGCGTTGGAATAGTATCAATACACTACACCTTTGTTCGTTTTCTTAGTATAGTGATATCATATGATCATTAGGGGGGAAAAAAAGAGAAAAGAAAAAAATTCAGAGAATAACATCCAGAAACTGTCATTCATTCTTCTTCCTTTTTTGTTCCTCTCTTGAAAGCAACTACCCTGGCTATGTTCATTTGCATGCTCTTGTAAATTGACTGCTCTAAAGTAGAAGATGCACTTAAAAGGCAAGTTACTCAACGAACATATTATCATTTAAGAGTTTCGCGGTAGCATTTTTCTTTATTAAATTTCTGCATTTTAAATAAATCGTATCCACTAAATAAATCATTTTAAATTGATCATACCAAAATTGTGCTTATGAGACATCATCCCAGCGGGATACATAAAGGAAATGCAATATAAACCCCCGTTTTCTATTAAGATGTGCTTTGTGATTAACGTTAGACCAATATCCGAAACATCCAAATTAATGTTGAAATTCGAAACCTGTTTTTGTTTAGATAAGATAGAAAGGATGTGCGATTAGCATTAAAGGTTTTTGATGATTGACCCAAGATTTTTATTTCAGTACGTACATTATATTTTATGAAATTATTGAGACATGTGAAGAATCACATAAATAAGTGGTAACTTTAATTGCATTACTGATAAATATGTTTGTGAAGAAATATAAAAAATTATGAGTTAATAATAGGACTTATTTTATCGGTGAATTTGGTAAAATGATTTAATTTCACATTCATCTTTAATTACATTGCCACATTTACCAAATTTATTAGAAAAGTAACTAAAATTCTCAATTATTTATATCGATATCCTAATTATCAAAAGTGACGTCTAAATTATAAGTTCAATTTAAAAAAAAAATTAAAGGGAATTACATAAAGAAATATAAAACACTGATCTCTTTTTTTTATTATTATAATTTCTTTCATCTTACTTTAAAAAAGTATTTAATCAATGTGTCACTACAAAGAATTTTATCTGCCAAGCCAATTTACAATTCTAATTGCAACAAAATCAACAAAAAAATGTCTGTTCAAATTTTGTATCTAAACTTGTTCTTTCTAGGTTAAAATCAATGTTAGAGAGCACTGCAAGCAACTAAAAGTTTATATTTAGTTAATTTGTTCATTTCTTTTCTTTTTTAATTATTAAGAGTCAAATGTAGTTATAAGTAAGTTGGCATTATCGAGCAAAAGATCAAAGGCTAAACATTAAAAAAAAAATTATAAGAGACTCCTTTAATTGTAATAATGCTCAAAAGATTAATCCTATAACAATATCTAAGAGATAGATTAGTCTAAATTTTTTATAAAAATAATTATTTTGTAGTCTTATTGTGAGTAAGTGATGTTTGGATTAATTTGCATATACCTCAACTAACATTTTTATCCGGTCAAAAACAAGCTATTCGAATTGAGACTGAAAAAAAAAAAGGCTCAATGTTCCTCTAAGCTCGTCCCAAATAATTTAAATAACTTAATCATTTTCTAATTTATATTGTTGTTGTTAAATCATTTTTATGTTTTCCCACTTATATCAAAATATTGCCTCCTTAAAAGAAAACTCTAGAAAAAAAAGGGCAAATCATTATTCATTTATATATTTATTCACCATTGAAAAAATTTAAATATTTATGCGATTGTGTTGTCGGCGAAAAATCCAAATTTTGAAATCGTATCAGTCGCTCGCTATCAAGAGATTATTCATTATAATAGTTTTATATATGTAATATGATTTTTCATAAATGAATAACTTTTTATGAGTGTATACCATCATGAAAATAAGACATTACACTTGGTATGCTCAATGATTTTATATTTTATTTTTGGTGCAGCAGAAAAGAAAATGGCAAAAGCTAACTCCCGAAGAAGCCTACACCAGATACACCAGTTCGAAGCGGGGAAAAAAATAAAGAAGATGCATCTCGGGTGGAATTTTCACATAATGATGGAAAAGTAAAAATCAGGAAAGTAGACAATGGATAAGAGAGTGAACATCAAGAGTATAAGAATATCTTTATTAATCCTTATCATTGAATACAAAATGAAATATTTAAAAAACTCATCGATTCACCAACACAGTTAATTGAAGTTATAGATACTTCTTCCTTTTTAATCAATGGTCTTGAGTCTTGACTATATAAAATAATTAGTATTAGAAAAGTTATATTTCTTATAAAATCTCAAATATTCGAACAAAATTGTATCTAATAAAACAATACATGTGATTTCAATTTAAAAAAAAATAAAATAAAATTCATCCACGAGAAAGTAAAGCAAAAACTTGTATACCATAAAATGCAAAAGAGTCAATACATTTAATTTTTTGACCAGTTATCACTATTTTTTTATCTAACGCATACTTCAATACAACTTTTAAAAAATACAGTACAATATAACGTTTTTTAAAGTTACAATTAAGGATAAAAGAATTATATTTATAGTGCCGAAAGTTATAACAATGCAGCATGAAGTAAGTCCCACTATGCATTTTTTTTTTTTAAATATTCACTCAATTTGTAACCTTTGCCGTAATAAATATTTCTATTATCTTATATTATCTAAACTAGACTGTAATTTTTTTTTATTTCAAGCTATAACTTTTGAAAAATATTACAATATATTACCTTTTTTAATGAAAGTACTGAAGTGAGCGTCTTTTATCTGTCTGTTAAGTAGAATATAGATAACAACAGGGGTATTTTTATTTCTTCTTATCTTATATGGCAAACATGCAAAAACATTTTTTATTTTTGCTTGGAAGAAACTTGAATTTAAAATAAGTTTTTGTAACTAGAAATTTGTTAATACACTTGAATGAGTCATCTCATATTAAAGTTCACTCAATCTTATAATATGAAAAAAAGATAGATACAGTTTCATTTAAAGAAAAAAAAATTTTGTGAGACTCAAGGTAAATATTATAAGTCTCATACATAGTCTCTATGTATTTACTTTTTCTTTTCAAATAATATGTGCTATGAAATCCTCCCATCAAAAGATTCCAAATCTATTTACTGGGGGAGAAATATACTCGTGAGAACGGCAAGTCGGCAACTGGTAAAATGTCAATATACTCAACCTCAATAGCGGAGTGACCAATCCCTTTTAAGGTCCTTTTCAACAGAAGCCATTGTTAGTGTATAGAATCTGAAGAGGACACGAATAAACACAATAAAGCGTGGGCAGCTTTCTCAGGGTGAGCACTGCCAGCTTGCTAGGTTTTATTTATTGAATAGATCTAGTTACAGGGTAAACCAAGCCGAATAATTCAGATGCAATAAATATCTATAATCATAAATTCAAAAGACGATACTGAAAACAATAATGTAATCATGATGTTTTATTAATTTCAATTTTGAAATTAGCATAAATTTACCCCCAATGCGCGAATCACACAATTTTTTTTCTTCCATTTTAACGATTCATGAACCATATACATACACAATATATCCATCCCAATATTTTAACGGGATTGACTTACTTAAGTGGTCTTTCACTTATTGACTTAGGTTTGATTTTTAAATTTTTTTTTGTTAATAAATGATTTGTTTGTACCTATATAAGTAATTAATAACTTCATAGATATGTTCTAATATTGAACTAAGGTAAGCTTATTTTCTGAACTTAAAACTTTCGTGCAATATATATATATATATATATATATAATAAACCAACGTTTTACTTGCATATGAGAATCTTACTTTAAATAAGCGAATGGTGGACCCTGACATGTCATTTGCAATGCATCCCTTAGGTCAGACTACTGTTTAAAGAAGTGACTGACAATAGACACATGTTTATTCTTTTGCGGCCCATCAATTTTGCAATGCAATTGACGTTTGTGTGTCTCTCCAATGGTTTCTGCAGATGCTCCATCACATTCACATCTATTCGTGGAACTAATTCTGTCGTGTGTCAAAAAAATTTGTGGATGAGAATATCCATGCTATGCATATCTGACGGAGGGTATAATATTCTGGCTTGCAGGAGTATTCGATGTTGATAAGAATACCACTATGGCGTCATGAGACTCTTGATCAAATGTTACTTCCGGCATCTTAATAAAGGCATGCTTGCATGTTGTATGGTGAGCTAGATAATGGCACTGCGCTTTCTTTTTTTTCCCTTCTTTGGTCAGTATCATGTCGTCATAGTTTAAGATAAGATATCATGACACCATTTAATCATGTAATTGATCCTATCTATTAAAAAGACTTGGTTGTTATTATTGTCGTAAGCCAAAAATGAATTGCAAAACAGGAGGATATCCGGTTCATTAGCTTAGGGGAAGAAACACAAACACGTGAAGTAAAATTTGCCAGAAGATTAACAACTGAAGAATAATTACTAAAGAAGATCCAATTGATGAGGTAAAACCAAGTTGGGGGTGTCACAATCATAAGGACGAAGTGGAGACAGAATTAAGATGACTAGGCCAAGTCTCCGTCTACTACAATGGCAAAACCATTTATTAATTTTGCGAATTCATTATACAGTACAGATAAATAATGGAAGGGATTGAAAAAATAAAATACAATGAATGCAACAACCAATATGAAGGAGACATAAAGCCCATTGCATAAAGAACTTATGGGACCTTTAGGCTTTGCATCAAATAATCTTTCCACTTCCAGTAGTCACGTATATATTCTCATAAGATTACTCCAGAATTTTGACGCCAATCATGAATCAACCAAAAGTTAGCTTTTAAGTTGCTGTCTCACCGTTCTTTTTTGTAAATCTTTGCTGAGCATCAATAATCACCGTCTCCTCAAAAATCCCATTGCTTGGTAAACATTATTAAGTGTAGCATCTGCTATATCCGCTGCATTTCTAGCACCTTCTGCCAAAACTTCATCTAAGTAACCTGAATCAGACATGATTTCCTCATAACGAACCTGTCAAAAGTAAGAAAAAAAAAAAAAAAACAACGTAGTGATAATGCAGATCCCTGCTCAGAAATATATTGGGGACAAACTGCTTTGTGTGAGGCAGTAATAGAGGGCAATAGCGAGACTACATAATAGAGGGAAGCCCAAGGCCGAGGAGATATTCTTGTTAACATGAACATAGCCTCACTGCATGACCTAGAGATCATATTCAGCAACGGTAAACAGTAACTAACCAGTACCACAAATTTTACCCCAAGATCAATAAATTTTGCTAAGAAATATCGATTATGGTGAATGATTCAATACAGTCAAATTGCTGCAAACACATTCCGGCTGAATTAGCATTTTCATTGCCTCTGCTAAAATGCCATTTTCTAGGTTCAGCAGTTTGGGACTATCTTACATTAATACCCCCACTTTTATAATTAAATAATATAATAACATTATCCATTTGGTAATTTTATACAACGTTATCCAAACAAAACTTATTCTCACACGATTGCATCCAAACATAAAACTGATTCTTTCAGAATTAATTCTTTTTATAGTAATTCAACAATATTTATCAAAACACACACTATGCCAACTTGGTGATTAGAAATGCTGACTAATAAAAAGAGTAAATGGGCTAAGTTGTTGCCCCATCAGTTGAAAATTATCCTTTCAGAAGCCAAAGATATATTAGATGGATTCCAGTGGTAAACAAATAAAAGATAGGAAAATAAATCTGCACAGGTTAAAAGCACAGATTAAACAATCATTATTGATAAACCATAATAAAATATTAGCAAAGGTAACATTTAGTAGGTGAAACCTGAATGGGATGCAAATGATCAATCAAGGCATCTGTTAAAAGAGTTTTGAATGTGCCCCAGTTCATGTTTTGGCATTCCTGCACAACTTCCTGCATATAAAAGAGTTTGAAAGTCAAGAATTACTCCATTATTGGGAAACATTTTAAATAAATATAACACTTTAAACAGGAAGTTCTCTAAGTAAAAATAAAACTTCGATATCTCATCTCCTCAACTGATTTATGACTGTTTACAGTAAAAAGAATCCCTTTACAAGTTAATGCCCAAGAATTCTTCTCAATGGGTAGCAATATGTTGAAGAAGTTTAAAAGATATTAATTTGAATGCTATAACATGAGAAAGCCTAGTCCATGACCATAACTTAAAAAAACAAAGATAACATATTTTGAAGCTTTTATTAGACCATAGTAGTTAACTTAGAAAAAGACCCATTAGCCTAATAACTCTAGCTTTTTTAAATAGTTTACAAAGAGACTGATATGAGACAGCCTCCCAGTCCCAATGCCTTTGTTTTATTTTATTTGTTCTTTTGGGTTGGTTATGGAATAGAAACTCTTAAGAGAAATCATTAAAAAAGACCTTGGTGTAATGGCCTTTCTGAAAAGTTGGTTTTTGGCTTAACGCAATAGTGTTGTTTGATCCATGCAGCAAATCTAACCTACTGAAAACAACTTTTGTAGCAGTTGTATGCAAACAGAAATTCATCAAGGAAGAAGAAACAACAAAGGATAATGGGCAATACCCTAATCAATCTTAGTCCCAATAGCCATTATGACATTTCAGAGGATAAAATCATGAATAAACAACAACATAGCTTTACACAAGGTGAATCTCACATAGGAAGCCACACGTCACTTGACATTGTATGCTTACTACTACTAGCATATGTGTAAACTTTCATGGAGTTGATAATATATATATTTAATGGAAAGACAAACAACAGTGCATG
This sequence comes from Pterocarpus macrocarpus, assembly GCA_031439585.1. NCBI lineage: Eukaryota > Viridiplantae > Streptophyta > Magnoliopsida > Fabales > Fabaceae > Pterocarpus > Pterocarpus macrocarpus. Next base: position 13,802,513 of record CM062519.1, read on the forward strand.
TATATTATCTGAACTTTCTTTCCAATTAGGCCAATCTCTTATTTTTAATCCTTAGAAGGCCGCAAGCACAAGCTTTATTGCATTACCAGACAAAATTAAAGCCACAAGTAAAGCATTAGAAACTCTAAATTGAAATAGGCAGATTCCAGAACCACTAAGAAGACATTAACAACTGAAACTATTATAAGCGCAATAATAATATAGTGCATTTCGGACCTCTTTTGTCTTTCCTGAAATGAGCTGGTATATGGAAAGAAGATTGTTACATTCCGGCCTCTCAGGATTGTCAAATTCCAATCTGTACAATATGCCACATAGTTTACAACAAGTATCAGATATCAGATTTAAAAAGACATATAAAAAACAAGCAAGAAAAAATAAAGTATTTACAGACAAAACATCCAAGGAAAAGATTACCATGTCATAACATTACAAACAGGATAATAACAATACTAACCCTGGAAATGAATCAGTTTTGCAACGTTTGATCTTGTTTGCTATAAGCTGCCAAAAAGAAAGAAAAAAAAAAGAGTAAACTCAGCATGAGAAAGCAGAGGAAAACAGGAAAAATAGTAAAATTAGCTTATATTAATAGCCAACTTTAGTTTATCCATATATTATTATTCAAGGAATACTTCACTGAATATGGGGGACAGCATAAGTATAGGAAACTAAAAGCATTGGAAGCTAAGTTCACATAATCATATAAATATAAATCATATTCGTAACTCAAAGGAGTCAAGTGTTCAACGCATGACCCCAAACAAGCAGACTTACCCAAGACTCCAACAATACCTTAGATCTAATCCAATAAGAAACTACCATCATTTATTCCAAAAAATCCCTCTGCAATTTTCCCCCCTTCTTGTGAACAAGTTCCTCACTCTGTATTTCTAATATATCTCTCCTAGGTGTAGATATTGAAACTAAACCTCTCTGAATTCTTCTCAACCTATGGCATCTCTAAATTCTTCCCAACATATGCTTTTGGCCCAAATACAAATAAATGTTAACAAGAGCTACTTATTATGCAGACTAACAGTTCAATTTTCTTCAAAGAATGCATATGCAATTTCTGTTGGTAGACTTTGAAAAATATTGGATAGGATGAAATAACAGACAAACTACCAATCAACTAAGCTATTTTCCAACTTCGGCAGAACTATGAAACACAACCAAGGAGTAATCTTACTTCATGCCGACTGCATCAGATGGAGCATAATATATTTATTCCATGACTATTTCCTTGTTCTTTTTTTATACAAACAAAAAATTATTGACAGGGAAAAATATTAAAAGGAAGAGGATAACATGTCCTAAGAAAACAGAAAAAAGAACAACAAAAAAAAAGGAAGAGTAAAAACAAATAGAAATAAAACATTATACTATCCACCAAAGAAAGAGTGAAACAGTTCTGTACAGCAAAAACTTCATCTCCACTGAGCCAAGCACAACTCCCCCAATTATCAATTCATCATAGCCACTATTTGCCTCCAAGATAAACCTTCCCAACACGTATTCAGTAGAGAAGTCATTTTAAAATTAAAGAACTTTTTTTTTTCTCTATGACCTTTGCCTCCCCCATAATTCACTGCAGTGGCTAATATCTGAAGTTCCTTTTCAACTTTTTCCCACAGACATTTAATGATCTCATAAATAAAACTATACTGAAACAAAGATGAGGATTAAAAATGAGAAAATGATATATATCCACCAACTTTCAACCAGATTCATACATTCCTTTAAAAATAAAAATCATCGATAGAAGTTTATATCAATATAAGTTCAATAAATTTCATAGTTGAAGGATACAGCGTACAAGACAATGATTAGGATAAGATACAACATTTGCCCATATGCCATGTGCAATGTACAAATCACAATTGCTGCTTCAAACATCAATCAATTACAAGACGCATGAAATTCCCTCATATATTAAATGCAAATTGTTTAGAAAAGAACTATACATTATGCACAATGCAAGTAGACATGCATAAAAAACAACAGAACAAGTGAAATTTTATTTATGAATACACTTACTTACATCTTTAGGATCAAGAATATTGATTCTGGATTGATCAGAAGGTGCAGACTTTGACATCTATAAGATTGAACCCATAACAAATGTCAGAACAAGTTTGTAAATTCAAATCAATAAAGAATTTCATTTACTACCCTTCATATTTAATTAGGTACAGAAGAACTTTAAATTGCATCTAAACCATTTTGCTATTCCAATCCAAAGTTTCATGTAAAAGTATAGTTACAAATAACTTTTCTTTTTAACTCAGGCTTGGGAGTGGACAAATAACAAAAGTTATTGTGTTGAAGCAGATAATCAAACAAGAGTTATTGTGTTTGCATACTCATCTAGATATCAAATAAATATTGTTCTGCAGCTCAGTTGTTATTGACAACAACCAAACTTCTTTAATTACCGTCATAATCAACTAACATTCTGCTTTCTTTCACGCTAAAACAAATATATCTGAATACCAGCTGATGTACATATAAAGAGAAAAAAGAAAAGGACAAAATAAAAAACCTTGGAAAGGCCATCTGTTAGGGACATAATTCGGGCTCCAGCTGGAGGTATAAGGGGCTCCGGAACCTACATCCAGGAAAGTGCAGTTAAAAAAAAAAAAAATTGCATTTTGATTCATTATCTCTTTTTGATGGGGTAAACAACAACTTGCCTTAAATATAGCACCACCTCGGCTGTCACAAATGTACAAAATAAAAGGGTTAAAGGAAAAGTTAAAACTAAAAATGAAGCTAAATAATTCGAACCCCTTTGTATATATGGTTTTTGCATACAATTTCAAAACAATTCCTTACCCGCCTAATTTCTTCCATTTTCTTCCTCCATATAAATTATTAACCCGTTCAGCTAAGTCACGGGTCAACTCCAAATGCTGCTTTTGATCTTCACCAACAGGGACAAAATCAGACTGCAGAAGCATGCTGCAATTTATAAGATTCATTCATATTCAACATAAAATTAATCTAACATCAGAGTGCATTTCAAATAAAATTTTCCCAAAATAACTTTTGAGGAAGCAGAAACTAAGCAGGCAAAGCCATAATCCCAAATAGCAACATTAGCACATGTACTAGGTAGTTTAACTTCATGACTACATCATACAAGGTAATAAATCGGGCTGGAGCGAGAGTGTCATCATAAAATTTCCAAAAGGTAAAGTGTTAAAAACCACCTGATAAAGAAGTATATCAGAAGCCATGAGAACGGGATAAGTCAAAAGAGCAACCCCAACTTCTTCGTCACCCTACAAATCCAATTCCAAAAGAATCACTGTTATTTGCATCAATGAAAATATACCAGCCTGCATGAGGAGAACCAAGGTAAAAACAAGGGTCTGCTTTAGTGGACCTACATTTGCCAAAGACAAGGTACATAATACAACATAACAGTAAGTAAAGCAAATAAACAACTTATATGTTATTGTTTAGAATAGGTTTTATGGATTATCAAGGGTTAAACATCTGAACGGAAAGTTTTGCCTTCCATTGTTTAGAAATCGTTGACCAAAAAATCAAATAGTTGGCCATAATGAGAACTGAAGCACAGTCAAAGCTTAGAAAAGGCTTACTGTGTACACTCAATTTCTTGACTTCAAAACAAATTTTTCTCTCCTTTTTTTTTTTTTTGGGTTCTTATTCATGAATGACTGCTGCCTTATCCTACTTGGAAAAGAAAAAATATATGACAAATTTACTGTTTTATTTTCTGATTTTTACTAAAATTAAATGCATAGCTGTAGTCAACTAATCATCATTATCACAGCCAACTTAGAATTTAAATAATAAAAAAATAAAGTTTGTTCACTTAAAGAAATCAAATTAAACTATCTTACCTTGAGAAGACCACCGTCAAGAAGGAAATGTATTATTTTAAGAATTAAAAAATAACAAAAGTAAAACTTAAACAAATGAAATTAGATCCAAAAATTAGAAAAAAAAAAGAAATAAATTTAAAATGGAAATAAGGAATTCATACAGCTACAAACGCACCGCCTTGCGAGATTTCTCTTTGAACTGTATCATTTTGTTCAGCCAACCAATTGGCGTTGCAGAACTTAGCAACCACATTAATTCTACATGTGCTCGAACACGAGACTGTACAAAAACAGAAGCCTGTATTCACAAATAATTGCTAATTATTAACATTTCTCTTGCCATTTCCAGCACAAATATTAATTCCAAAAAAGCTCCAAGCAAAAATAGCAATGAACCTTTGAAGGATCCACTCCACATGCCAGATAAATGGCTGCAGTTGACCTTGTAGCCCTAGATAATTGTTGTGCGTCATAAGGTAATGTGATCTGTAGGATAAAATCAGAAACAATAAAAAATGGGATAGTATCACTCCGAATCAATAAAACAGGAGACTGGATTTAATCAGTAATTAAGTACACTAAAAAGCATAAAATAGTTGTCATGTTCCCCTCACAAAACCAATATACATAACCAGGTCATGTTTTAAGGTGTATAGTATGAAGCATGGACACTTCAACAAAGGAATTGTACCAGAAGTGGTACTACAAATCCTAACTAGGCACTTCAAATTTTCCTGTGACAGTGTAGCAGTGCTAATGTCCATCTGATCTCCCGTGTCCATGCTTCATAGGTTTTACATCTTTGATCTACAAAGTCTGGCCACCATTTCTACTATCAACAAAGATAATTTGCAAGGAATCAAGGATACTGTCTGAAATCAAAACTTTAAATAGAAGAGGACATCTAAACTATCAGAAAATAGTGAAATTTGATAATTAAGCCTAAAAATTTGGGTCATTATCCTCAGTTGTAAGCAAAAATATGGGTCACAATATTGAATTTCCTTGAGCTGCTCAGCCTCAGTAAGAAGTTGCCTCAAACTAATTGATCTATTTATGAAGTCAATGTACATTGGTCCGACAAATAGCAAATGTTACACTATTATCAAGTACACTTGAGGTAATGTTAAACTCACTAAACCTCAGAAGCAACATAGATAAGAGAAAAAAATCATGAATTACAATAGAATATCCTCTCTTTTTCATAAAAATAATTATACACCAAAAAATGTAGCGTTATGAGGCCAGAGACAACAAAAAAGAGAGAAAAATGACAGCGCCATTGGTGAGTTTCACGAGTATAGATAGTAGCAGGAATAGGGGGCATACCGCGTGGAGGTCCACAATGAAGAAAAGCGTATCATATGTATTCTGCCAAAAAAAAAAAAATGAAAAAACAAAATCACGTCTTAAAAAGCCATGCAAATCTATGAATAATCAACAAAACAATCAAATGGTATATATACAACCTGAAGAGCAACCCAACTCTTGATAGCGCCAAAATAGTTTCCAAGGTGAATTGAGCCAGTGGGCTGAACTCCCGACACTACCCGTTTCCTGTGAAGTGAAAAAAACGGCATTTTGAACAAACCCCATCAATGTGATGAATAGAAAAAATAGATATTTGGACTCAAATGAGCATAAGATTATAAAAGAGTGATTTACTTTAGAGGGGTTGGAGGAGGGCGTGTGTCTGAAGAAGTAGCAGGTGCTGTGGTGAAGGTAGTGCAAGAGCGGATGGAAGGGTGTGAGAAGCGAGAATGAAGGATGGTTGAGGCAGCACACGACCTGTTTGTTGTAATGAAAATGACAATAAGAAGAAGAAGAAGAAGAAGAAGACGACCAACAAAGTAAAAGGTTATAAGCAGAGAGAGAGTGAGAGAGTGTACAGTGAAGGAGCGAAGAAGCGTGGAGAAGAAGAAGATGATAGATTGAGGAATTGAGAAACAACGGTACCACTGCCACCCATCTTTTCCCACGTCTCTCTCTCAACGCCTGTCTCCTCCTGCGTACTATAAGTAACAACTATCTCAACTTCACTCTACACGCCCTACACGTGCGTGCTTTTGAATATTGATCCCATTACAACTTTTAGCTTTTTATTTATAAAATGGAAGAAAAAATATTAGATGAGGATTTTTTATTTTTTGATTTAATTAGAATATATTGATATAATAAAATAATTTTATATTATCAATTAATAAAAATATTAAAAAATAAAAAATTATAATAAATTTTTTATAATTATTTATATAAATTAATATTTTTTATTAATTTTATTAATAATATAAAATTATTTTATATTATTAATATATTTAAATTAAATTTTTCTCTTGAAACAGTTTTCGAAGTTTATTACATTTTTTATTTATTCACAACAAATTTTGAAAATTTATGTCATGCTTACTTTGACGTTTCCCAAAATCCTAATTGCCAATTTTTTTTTTTAATTTTGCTTAGAGTAAAATTATTGAAACTTGTAATTATTTATGGACATTCATTTTATTAATAATTTTTTACTTCTCACAATTATCATTTACTATAGACAATTTTATTTGAGACATTATTTGATAGTGAAAATGATGCACATAAAGTGCAAGAAAATAATCTAATTGAGTTATTTCAATATTTAAATTTGAGTTATTTTTTTTATATAAATATAACAATATTCATAGAATTTAATTTTGATATATTAATTGCAATTATGTATTGTAAAATCAATAAAGAGATTTAACTTTCATATCTTTACTTTAAAAATTATACATATAAGAATCTAATTGAATAATAAAGTAAAAAAAAATTTACACTATAAATATATTAAAATTAAATTTATATTCATAAATAAACATATTCTTATGATATATTTGATAGAGAAATAAAAATGGAGATAAATTTTTATGAACATATAAATTCAATCCATAAAAATTTATCTTTTATTATATATATATATAGAACTTATTTATAGAAAATTTTCTTCCATTTTTATCTCAATTAAATACACTCTTATTCCTTAACCAAACTCACCCTTAATAATACTCTAATAACAAGTGAAATTTACATATTTATATAGAATTCTTTGAGGTAATGATGACTAAAAAATAAGAAATTATTCACCCATAAATTAACAACTTTTATTATGTATGAATCTAACAAAATAATCAAGAGTTAAATAATTTATTCTTGCTCACTTTATAAACCCCTGACTTTAAAGATAAAAAAAACACAAAAAAAACCAAAACAAAACCGATCAAAACGTGTGAGGATCCAAATCCTTAACTTCTTGCCTTTGGTTTTGACTTTAACAACCTTGTGTTGGACCATGATGTTCTAACCTAGTATTCCAGCAAATTCTGTGTATGGCGTGGCAGTCCCGACTGAATACTGATTCAAAGGTGCAATTTCAGGTGTAGTGCTGGTTGCAGTTCGTTGATTATTTCCAATCTCAATCTGGGACCAAAACCCTAGCCATGGATCATGACCACAGAATCCTCCACAGAGACAGGTATCGCTTTATCCCGCAGATGCAGGACGATGAAGAAACCGACGATCTCCTCCAAAACTCTTCCGACGATGACGATCACCACCACCACCCGGACCCTACGTAATTAGCCTTTTCGCTTCTATATTTACTTCTGATTTTAGGCAACTGTACGATAAAATTTGATGCAATCTCAATTGCCACGTTTTCTAGCTCTAGCTATAAACTGCAGCATCCTAACTGACCAATTTATTTTTTAATTGATAATATATGATGACGTTCTTCTGTTTGGATAATACTACTACCACGACACTAGTGGTGGCAATGGTGTTGGTGCTGCTGCTTCCTCAGTTGCTGATTTCAATTTCGATACCTGTATAGCATCTTTACACACATATCTCGGTGGTACGCATTTTTTTTTTTTTTTGTTCTCTTCATTTCATTTCATTCTGTTTGTATATGTCACTTTTCTGCCATTGCATTGGTTTTTTTTTTTTTTTTTTTTTCTACATGCCTTGATTGTTACTTGCATGTCACAGAAGTTGAAGACACGCGCCACAGGACGGCTTTCTTGGATGGTGGTTCTGTGTTGAACCTTCCCCTGTTTCGTCTCCAAGGTATCTGTTTCTCTATATCGTCCTTCTTTAATCGTGGTGGTTCTGTTCCGCATTGTTGTAGGCGTGCAATCAAGCATTAGTGAAAATTATTGAGAAATTTGTGCTTAGTGGAAGGAAGGGATTCATGTTTGCACAATTGGACTGTCACTCTGTTGTCTGAGTACCTGGTTTTTTTCTCTAAATATTCAATTTCATAATTTCAAAACAGGTTTCATGGTATTCTCCCTCCCCAATCTGTTTTAAGTGCCCAGATGGGATTTAAAGTTTCCCCAATTTTGGGTTCCTTTGGCTGATTCATTTTTGCCCTTGATCCTATCAAATTATTATTGAATATGTTTTTGAAAATTTGGTCCATTTGTTCCTCCTAGCATAAGAAGTGGCGAAAGGTTGTCTTCCTATAGGACATATTTTCTTATCCTTCTCATGCCGATTATGTAGTTTTTAACTTATGGGAATAACTTTGACTAGTCCTTGCAATATTCAGGAGTTGTACTCTTTCCGGGGGCTACTCTTCCCCTAAGAGTTATTGAACCCCATTTGGTGGCCGCTGTTGAGAGAGCTTTGAGTCAAGTTGATGTTCCTTACACCATTGGCGTGGTAGGTTAACTCCGAACGATGACTGCGCATGGTTTATCCATGCCTGGGGTTCTGTTTTATTTTTTCTCATAACACAAATGTGCAATTTCCTTTCAGATTCGTATTCACAGGGATACTGCAAATCGGAGGATGAAATCAGCTACAATTGGGACAACTGCAGAGGTATTACCTCTCAACTGACGGGGTATTTATAATAATTTCATACTGAATAATTTGCACTGATACATGTTTGTGCCCACATATAACCCGTCAAATATAAAATACAGTTCTATCTGTTTAATTTGCATAATTTATGAATTGAACCTCCTGGCAACTGAAGTTGGTCCTTAGGAGACATGATAAAGTGGTAGGCAAATCATTTTGATTCAGAAAATTTATGTCAGTAAAGGTATGCATCATTTCCATGTATATTTGTGCAAAAACCTTACTGATGCAACTTAGGATGTTGGGATGAGCAGAGATTAATTGCTTAACTACACTACATCTCATTCATTAATGCAAAGTCTGATTTTTGTGATGCAGCAATGATGAGCAAACCCATGTCTCTTAAAGGGGACAAAAGATATTATCTGTATTCACAAGCTATAGTATTCTTAGTTCTTCCTACAGTTAGATATCATTGTCAATGTCTATTGGTTTATATTACCTGCTAAACTCTTATCTACAGATTCGACAATATGGGCGTTTGGAGGATGGTTCACTGAATGTGGTTACCCGTGGACAACAACGATTTCGCCTAAGACGGTGTTGGAATGATGTGGAAGGAGTGGTTAGAAAAATATTAATATTTTTACTGCCTTTTTATTTTTGTCTATTTGGGCATTAACCATGTAACTAGAGGCTGATGACTCTCCTTTTCTTTGTTTGGTTGGGGTGGTTTCTCTTAGCCTTATGGAGAGATTGAAATTATTGAGGAAGGTCTACCATTGAAAACTCCAAGGGATGTGTTTGGGAAATTAGGACCATCATCAGCCAGCAGCAGTGATGACAAATTCATGGACAAGGATCAGGAAATTAGATCAAATCTAAATAAAGCTGAAACATTGGATTCAAGAATTGGGAGCTGTTCGACTTCTGGAAAGCAGTCATGTAAAGGAGAAGAACTTAATAAATGTTGTAAAAATAGATTTGCCTACCCATCACATAAAATTTCAAGAGCATTCTGGCCCCATTGGGTATATCGTATGTTTGACTCCTATTGGCTTGCACAAAGGGCTGCAGGTAGTTTTGCTTTGCTTCTTCTGAAAGATAAGACATTTCTTGCATGTTTGAAAATATATTTTTCATTGTTATGATATCACTACTATTTGCTGAATTAAGTCTTGATTTTCTTTTCTGCATAATGGTCTGTTGGTATTGAGTTTAAAATTCAAAGAAGGACCCCAATGGAAAATTCATGAATAGGTCATGTATGTCTAGAATTTCCGGGAATAGTGTCACATAACCCACAAGTATAATAAGTACTATATTAATAGATGCTTTTGCCAATATATTGATTTATTCTCAATTGACTGAAAATTAGATACTACAACTCCTCATTTGTTCTTGTTATTTTGGCAAAAACTTTGGATCTGTATAAAGAATTCAATTTAGATAACAGCTTCATGTCTAAATTTTGGCTCTTTGCTGTGTGGCACTGATATATAATCTCAGAATAACAACTAATGGTTGTCTTGATCATCTTTAGATATGTGGAAGCAGATAGTTGGGGTGCCTAGCATGGATAGTCTCATTAAGAAGCCTGATATTTTATCATTTTATATCGCTAGCAAAATACCTGTGTCTGAATCTACAAGGCAGGAGCTTTTGGATATTGATGGCATTGCCTATAGATTGCGCAGGGAAATCGAATTACTAGAGAGTATTGATCTTATCCGATGTAAAAGCTGTCAGGTAATCATTTTCTCACCAAAGCTCTGCAATGTTGCACATCATATTGCCATGTTTAAGTATAGATAGAGACAATCTCATATATATAATTCTGTTTAAAATTTCATCAAGTGGAGACCAGAAAGTGATGTTTCTTTCCTTTTTCAACTTCTTAAAATTTGCAGACTATAATTGCAAGACGAAGTGATATGTTGGTGATGTCAAATGAGGGTCCTCTTGGTGCTTATGTGAATCCAGATGGTTATGTACATGAGATAATGACTCTTTACAAGGCAAATGGCTTAGATCTCATTGGGCCGGCAGCTACAGAATACAGCTGGTTTCCTGGGTAAGTTTCTGTCCATTTTCATGTCCTATGATGTTATGTACATATCAAGTTATTTATTTTTCTTCAGACAACTAAGGTGTGTAGAAGATCTAACTATTGTGCGCCATGAAGCTCTATCATGCTTCATGTAATGGTGAATCAGCAATGATGATTGATGATCTTGATTATGTTTACTTTTCTTTTCTCACCTAGAGTGTAGTCTTTTAAATGCGATTTAGCTGGATTCTATTTCCATTGTGGCATTGGATTCTTGCTCCCACTCTATAGAGATATTATCAACCTATTATCTGGGTTTTGGGAGAAGAAAAGAGGTTCGTGGGCTTGTAGTTGATTTTGTTGGAATATACTTCCCCTTAATTCCTTGCAGGTTTATACACGTGGTTGTTTAAAAGTGGTTTGTTTGTTGGACATGGTGACATATGCAGAGGAATTGTGGAGCTAATATTGGTCGATTAATAACGGGCTAATGTCTGAATGTGCTACCCTTGGCAGGTATGCTTGGACAATTGCTCGATGTGCCGCATGTAAAACCCCAATGGGGTGGCTTTTTACGGCCACCAACAAAAAACTGAGACCCTGGTCGTTTTGGGGGATACGGAGCTGTCAAGTTGCAGAAGAAATACGCCGAAACCTTTAATCGTGCTTATGTAATAATTGCCATATAGTTATAAGATTGATATGTATATGTTAGCAGTGCATGGGGATAGTGTGTACATATATAATGCCATGTTCATGTAGCACTCTTTAAGTTTTGCACTTTTTATAGCTTGGAAGAAACAAAATCGCACATGATGGCAATTTTATATGCCAACTTTTTGTAACTTTTCGTGGCTGTGGTGTTTTCGCTGTTATTGTTATTGTTGTTGTTGTTATTATTTTTATTATTATTATTATTATTATTAGGGTTTTCGTCGGTCGATGAAGAAAAGACGCGACATCTCTCTGGATCTGTAGAACTGTAATAACTAAAGTTTAGGGTGTCCAAAGTTGGCCTGCCCATTTCGTTTTAAAGGAAGGGCTAGATTTGTAAATATGAAAGCCATTTTTTGGCATCATTCATTCATTCTGGCCTGTCTGGTTGATAGTTTTCTAGTCGGTTCTGCCTAAAATGCGGTGTAAAATAGGCTGGGGCAACAATCTGAATGTGAATTAACTAAAACATTCTTTCCCTGAGAATCTTTCAGTTTTATTAAAAATATATTTTTCAGTAAAAATTAAGGAGTAACTAGTTTGGGTGCACTCGACCAATAGAAAATTGTCTGTTTTTGCTTCTTTTATCGCCCATCATTTTTTTGTGGTCTTCTTTATCACCCGTCATCGGATTATTGGCTCTTCCTCACCCAGCATGATATAATGTAAACGGCCTAAACAACTAGCTCATGCTGATGCAAAATTAATGCTTGGTTCAGCATAAATTGGAATTTGAATAAGAATAATAACAATCCTTCTTAATACAAGTCAAATTTTCGAAAGAATTAGCAACTTTTCAAAGTCGACCTTGGAACAGGTTGACGAATTTAAGTATGCCTTGTACCACAATCTACTAAGTAAAGCTAATAATTGAGAGATATTCTTAGGTACTTAATGGTGAATTCTGCGTCGTGCAGACCACATTCAAAAATTCTCAACGGTAGCTTCGGTAGCCCGGGCTGTACATGCAACTTTCTGCATATTTGACAAGATCCTTAGGTCGAGGTAAATGAGAAGCCAGACCTGTCCACCAAACAGACAAGACAAAATTAAGGATGGAATGAAGAAAAAATGGACCAGAGTTGTCTGAACTAAACACATCTCATGAAACTCACCTAGTTCATATGCCTTAGCTGCCACGTTAGCAGCAATGTGGGCTGATATCTTTCTGATATTTGAGAATGGAGGGTAAATCAGTCCCTTATCATAGTTCTCCTGTGACACTTGTGCAGCCAAAGCTTCAGCTGTTGCAAAAGAAGTAATAGCTAATTAGTTAGTCAATCCTCAGATATTAACCCCCTCACCAAATGGACAAGCAATTTTTTTCTGTCAAGATTTTTCTGAGGAATTTTTTTCACACACTAATTTATTCTTTAGTTTTTGTTCTCTTAACGGCTTGCAAGCAATTAATTCATGCAGTACATTATCATAATATAATCTCTTTAGTTTGCATGAACTCACAGGCTGCCAAGAGCATCTCATCACGCACGCGGATTGCGCCAGAGATGATCAAACCCAAACCCAAACCGGGAAATATGTAAGCATTGTTGGCCTGAATTGCATCGTAGGAAAACAAGAAATCAGAAAGTCAGCCACTAGTTTTGCTAAGGTGTTTATGTTGAATAACAAAATGCTTAGCAAGTTTTACACAACCTGTCCAGGAACAAAAACTTTTCCTTCGTATTCAACAGGATCAAATGGGCTTCCACTAGCAAAGATTGCTCGACCCTGCAAATTGAAGAGAAACAATATAATAGATAAGAGTTCTGATTGTTTATCTGCTTTAACATTAACACAAAATGTGTTTCTATTCTGGGGCTAAGCATATAAGAAGTAACATGTATTTACCTTGCTCCATGTATAAGCTTCTTCAGCAGTGCACTCAGATTGTGAAGTTGGGTTGGAGAGAGCAAGAATGAGCGGTTTCTACATGCCAACAAACATCATAAACATTAGAGACAGAGTCTTCTATCGGGGAGTAAAAGTAGTACTAGAGAAAGAGAGAAAGAACCTCATTCAATGATGCCATGGCTTCAACCACCTCCTTGGTAAATGTCTTCCCTACTCCAGATGATCCAATCAACACAGTTGGCTTGATTGCCTGATGGAGTGAAATGCAAGCAAGATATTGTGTAAGAGAATGAAGGGTAACAAATCTTTGATGTAAAATATGAAATGAAAGCAAAATCTAAGTTACCTTGACAGCATCTAGAAGCCCCTTTACAGGCTCATGCTCATGGGCCCAAGGCTTTTTGAAGTGCTGAAGTGACTCCATACGAGATCTAACAATAAGTCCCTGGAACATAACAGGATTGTTATGAGGGATTTGGGGAAAAGAGAATCTAGAGACTGAAGAAGGTCATGCTCTTCCTGTTTGCCAGGCACCTCAGGTATTTTACCTTTGAGTCCACAAGCCAGATCTTCTTGCGGGTCTCTTCCACTGGAGCTTTTGTCTGCCCAAGAAGATAGTGTTAAGAAATACTTTCACAAAACGAATACCATTTAATGAAGAAGAATACAACTCTCAGGTTTTACCTGCTTTGAAATCTCAAGAGCTATCAGCTCTGCTATCCCAGTTCCAGCCTTCAACAACCAAAAGCTAGAAGTGAGAAAGGAAGTTCCTCCCAAGAAAATCACTGATAACATTTCATTTCATATGTATATTCATGCATTCTCATACAGGCCTAAAGGGAAGGTATTAAAGCATAACAAAGATTAAAATTAAGTATAGAAGACAGGAATATTTTTTCCCCTTCAGGTATAGTCAGGACTTTATAAGAAATGCAAATAAATCTCCCTCAGGCACTAACCTCTCCAGCACCCAAGAATAAGAAAGTATGGTCAGCTAAGGTTCCCCCAACTAATTTCAGGGAAGCAAGCAGTCCTGCTAATACCACGGATGCTGTACCCTGAATTAAACCAAAGAAAATTAGTCAGCAACCTGAATAAAAATAAGGAGCTGTGCATGTTGTCAAAAGCTTTCAAGCATGCTACCTGTATATCATCATTGAAAACAAGATGTGATAAGCTGTATTTTGCCAGCAGATCAAATGCATTATGGTTTGCGAAATCTTCAAACTGAAAAAGAATCATGAAAATTAATATATCAATAGATTCAAGCAAAATAAAAAACAATCCAGAGATTAGAATGTTGAATCTGATATGTAACCTGTATGAGAACTTTCTCCCCATAGTTCTGCTTTACTGCACGCATAAACTCATCTAGAAGCTCCGCATATTCCTAAACCACGCATAGAAATTTCACATTCAATAATTTTAGTTCAAAGAAAGTAAAGAAATAAAAGGAATGTGCATTCATTTTCTGTTTGTGAATGGGAGGGATGATCAAACCTTCCCAGTTGCACGCTTCTCTCTAAGCCCAATGTAGAACTCATCATTCAGCAATTGCTCATTATTTGTGCCAACATCAATGGTTATAGGCAAGCACTGAAATCATAGATCCGGATTGCAATTCATCAATTAATTGATAAATCATGAGGAAGGGAAAGGGAAAAAGGAAAAGATCATTTAGTAGTCCTTACTGATGAAGGGCGAACTCCTCCCAATGCAGTATAGAGAGAAAGTTTCCCAACAGGAATCCCCATTCCCTATCATAAATTAAAAGAATTATGTCAACAAATTTGTCTGTGAGTGTAATGCAGATAAAGGGACCGATGCTATAATATTTTTTTTGGCCTAAAACACCAGTATTTGAAATCCATTCAACTCCAACTATTTTGGCTTGAATGATATATTCTACCTGGCAACCAAGATCTCCGAGTCCCAATATACGCTCACCATCGGTCACAACAATAACTTGAATGGTCTTCTCTGGCCAGTTTTTCAGTACTTCAAGGATCTTGCCTCTGCAGAGCTCAAGTAGTTAGTATTTTTGTCAAATACTAAGTGATAAACAAGAAAAAATGAGCGCCATTAAAATGCATACTTCTCCTTCAAACTGATATATAGACCCTGAGGACGCCTAAAAATGCTCCCATATTTCTGGCAGGCTTCTCCAACCGTTGGAGTGTAAACAACAGGAAGCAGTTCCTCAACGTTATCGATCAGAAGCTTGTAAAACAGCCTCTCATTCCTCTCCTGTCAATAGAGAAATGTCAAAGAGAGTGAGAAATTAAATGCGTTAATAGGCCTTGCCATCTTGGTTAATATGATCTTCATGTATGTCAGCAAGTACCTGAAGATCCATCATGGCCATGTACCTATGCAGAGGAACCTCATACTGGCGAAGATTGCGCATCAACCTCTTTTCCTGAACACCATAATAACAAGAATCTAAGGTGCCATTCATGTAAATAAATGATTGAATGCATCAAACGTGACACAATTAACGCAATCTTGGTTACTAACCTGAAGATCCTGAGTGAAGACAGCGGGGGGCAAAAGGCCACGCAAGTAATGAGCATCTCTTTCTTTCTCGGTGAAGGCAAGCCCTTTGTTGTAGCGTGGATCTCGCAGCAAAGTGCAGCCACTGTAACATAAAAATTTCGATTAGCACACAAATCCTATGTAATAGCCTAATAAAGTGCCGTACGGAAGCATGTTGCCCGAATATCGTGGACTATCTTCTCAGACAATTAGCCAACCAAAATGCTTTAAATTTAAATTGGTTCAAACTTCAGAATTGGTTAATAAGACTAACCAAGATCATTAAACTGAAGTACAGAAACACATGAAAACTCATTGTTTAATCATTACAATTCAATGAGACAGAAAATCTATTAAGTGAAAAATAAACCTCCATGAATGCTTCGAGGTACACTAACTCAACGTGTATCTTCTAACTTCTAATAGTTATCAAATTAGACAAAATAACACAAGAAATACTTGTTATGCAGATCGCATCAAAACGAGTGAATGTAATAGCTTCACAAGGCATGGCAGCAGCATTAAATAACTCCATTCTCTGGTGATCTACCAAGCCTAATGATCCAAAACAATATCAAAAACCCGGAATGCCATGGAACGTAGAAATTTTTTTTAACCAAAACAACTTAGCCAAAAAATCAAGGGCCCACAAAAAACAAGAGCAATTAGACTAATGGAGCACAGATCCAAAATGCACAAAGAGACTAACACAGCTACAAAAACACCAACAGATACCCCTCCAAAAAAACAAAAAAAATGAATGAAGAGACAAGTTGCATGTTGTCTTTTTTCACATGTCATATAGGTAAGGTAGTGATCACCTTGACACTGAGAAAGACCATGGGGTGATAAGCTGGTCCTCCGTGGCACTATCCTCACCATACAAGTCCCTAACACCCCCACCTTGATGACCATTCGTATAATCCTGAGTCACTGACACTTCACCACCGTTCCTCATCTCCTTCAATGTGCTCGACATCACTGCCAACAACTTTGTCACAGCCTTTTCTTCTCCGCAACTGCCACCTAACACCAGCAACAGTCTCTGCAAATGCAAGTTATAATAATCAAGCGCAAAAACAACAGCGAGAGAGAAAGAGAAATGAATAAATCCTGCGTCTGCATGAAAAACAACCAGTGTCCACCTGTTTTACAACTATTTAGACACAGACACCAAAATGCGAGGTTCTTGTCCCTCAAACCTGGTATCTTATATATAGTGCTTCTCTCCTATATTTATTTATTTATTTATTTATTTATTTATTTTGGTTGCTTGGTTTGGTAGTTGAGGTGGAAAAGATGGAGTTAGATTTCAACGTGAGAACATCGTGGACTAGCACGTGTAATGAAATAATAAGAAGAGTTTGCATTCCTACCTTCGCTATCTCATTCTACACGCATAGTTATTTTGGCCAATAGGGACAACACAACGTCTAAAACCATAGTTGAATATTATTTGTTTTCATTCCATGTTCAATTTCATTTCATACGTAATTAGAAAAAAGAATAGAAATGGAAATTACCGTTGTAGGTGGTGCCAGAACATTGTATTTGTGGCTATGCCTATTGAAGCACATCATGTCGGTGGAAGCTGGAAAGTGAAGGTGGAGAAGAAGAGAAGGGAAGAGTTGCAGATTCTCCGCGTATTGTAAAAGTCAATATTGATAATTGAACCGCCAACTGCTCGCCATGGCCTTTATGGTAAAGAAATGCCAATGTTCAATAGATTCATTTGGGTCCCATCTTGACTGCACCACTTACGTTTTTACTTCTTATTTTGCAGTTTGCTTTTTGAAGAGTGATACTTTAAGAGAAATTCCTAGCTAATATATACTTACAACAAATAATATAATAATATTTTAAATAAGAATATAAATAATAAATTATATTGCAAAATATTATATTATTATTAACTGTAAATATATTTATTTTATATTTTATGAATATTCAAGTATTTCTTGATATTTTAATCGGTCTTATCAATGAACTATTTAATTTTTTTAATTATTTAAAAGCTATTTAAATATTTTGAAGAAATTAATATTTATATATTGTAAATATAAAAAAATTATTATCCAATCACATATTTCTATTTATAAAATTTTTAAGATAATGGATGATTAAATCAAATATTTTTACTAATATAATAATATATAATTGACTATCTGTGAAATTTTCTTTTTTTTATATTGATAATATATCAAAATTAAAATCTATTTTAAAAATTCTCAACATAATAATTCTTTATTTTTATTTTCTAAATCAATACTCTAAAAATATTTGTTAGTTAATTCTGTTTTGATTACCATATTTTTATTTTAACCAACTATATTTTTCTCAAAATAAGTTGATATCATAACTTATACTTTGCCAAGAATCCATTATCTTGCTAGTGCGCTTTAGAGTTTATTTAATGCCAACCTCGGTCTTTTAAGATTGATTTAAGATGAGCCGATGGAAACATCTGAAATTTAATGCTCCTCTGATCATCAAAGAATTGCATTAGAATGCGTGAAAGCTATTATTTTCAACACATATTAGTGAAGGAACTTATTCATTTGTGCCCTTTTCCCACTCCAAATAATTACGGCTATGTGTGAGGGGAAAAAAATCCCAACATATTCGAAAAGTACCGAAATTTTTTCTCTCAAAACGTAGGCATTAAGCCATTGAGCTTTGGTGATAAATAATGCCATTTCTTTCCTTAATAGAAACTTTCATTCATAATGAAAACTACTAATTCGACGTCGGTGGACACTCATTTTAAAGATTTTACATCGTGGTTGGGAAGATACAATGATTGACATTCACATGCTAATTGTAATTTCCCACAAAGTTTTAATAAAATCAACTTATTAAAGATGTCTGAGCTTTTACATTGAGAATGATCTATTAATTATAATTTGTACCTTAGGGATATTGGGTTGGTTAATATATTTATAGCTTCTCCAGGTGTCACTACATTTGTGGAAGTATTTCTTTATAACGTCTTCTCTTCAAGAACTTGGACCTATGTATTTCAATTAATTAATATCGTGATATTAATAAATCTTGTAAAGTCTATTTGCAATTTATATGTGACAAAGAGACATGAGTCTGTAATTCTGTATAGTTACATGCCTAAATTCAAGACATTTTTAAAAAAGAATTATTAAATATTTTTGGGTTTTAATGGATTAAATATGTTTATTTATTTAATTGATAATTCATTTTTTCGAGTAATTAGAAGATTTGTTTACTATGAGCACATAAAATTAGTAATGTCACATCCTCTTAACATTGTTTTAATAATTTAAAACAAAAAAATATATGAATAAAACATTAAATAATTTTTCAAAAAAAGTAATACGATTATTAAGATGATTCAAAATTCTTGTATGAATAAGTCACCATAGTCGAAACATCCTAATAAGTCAAAGCCATGTTCTCTATATATGTATGACGAATTTGGTTCCTTTATCTTTGGTTTCCAAACTGGTCGGAATTGTCATACATATTTGCAAACTGTTTTTGTTGTTCAACTTTGTAGACGCAGTACAATAATTCACGTCCACATTCCAGAATCAGTATGACTATGAACAGCATTTTGGCTTCCAACTCTTTTGTTTTTCTAATGTTATCCTCTGCGACTCCACGCCAGATCTATTTCATTTTCGTACATTGTATGACCAAAGTATAAATGCAACAAGTGTACGCGTGGACCGTGAGTATATTATTGTAGATAATTGAATTGGTGCCTTTAAAATTATAAAGTATACTGGTGAGTACTTTGTGTGCATTAAAGTGGCTTTTAAATTTAGAATATAAAAAGATATCGGTTAAAGGAAGGATGTTTAGAATTGAAAAGAAAAATATGCATAATAATTAGATTAAAATAATTTAAATTTAAATTTATTTTTCAAAATAAAAGTTAAGGATGACAAATGTTTTTTTAAAAGACAAGTATAAAAAGATATTAAGCTACACTAATTTATTAAATATAAATTAATTTATTTAAAATTACCAAAAAATATTTATTAAAAAAAGAGTTTAATTTATTTATATTAATAATATAAAATAATTTTATACTATCAACTAATAAAATTGTAAAAAAATATTAAATTATGATAGATCCTCCATTATAATAGGTAATTATTTAATATGATTTGGTATTTTTTTGTATTTGTATTCAATGATAATATAAAACACCTTTATATTGTAATAATATATTATTAGTACATACAAATTAAATTTTTTTTTAAAAAAAAACCCTTCAATTTTGAAATTCAATTTTAAAATAATGATTATTTTATTCTCAAAATTCTTACCGTCTTCAGTGCGAACATGTAGAAACTCCCTCAAACAAAATTATTAAGAGCGAGTTAGTGTTGTCGGATACAAGTAATTTATAAAGAGGTCCATGAATTCAAAAGTATCTTGAATTCTATTATTTGAAGCGCATTAAAGACCAAATAAAATTATTTTACTTTAATATTTTGTTTTATATTCCTTTCCTACAATAGGTAAAATAACTAAATTTGTAATAATATATTAATTTTGAAACGTGTAAAGGTAAGACCAATTCAATTAATTAAAATCAAATCTGATTAAATTGAAATCAATAATTAAATGCACACAACCAAAATTAAAACGAATTCAAAATGATTGGTTCATCTATCAACTTTCCAGAGACATCATTTTATTTAACTATTAAATAAAAAATATAATTTTGATGCACTGTTACTATTTTATATAAAAATTTAATTATGTTTCGACATATTGTAAAAAATATTTAATTTTCACATTTATTATTATTAAAATTTCATATGTAATAATATATAAATAAATATTAATATAAAATTATTTTATACTCATAATATATTAAAATTTATCCCGTAAATAAATTATAAAATTTTATAGTTTCAAACATATTTTAAGTTTTTTTCTTTTGTTTTTTTTTTCTCTCTATTTAACCTCCAAGATTTTTTAATCATATTTACCATATTTTGGGTTTGATTTTTATGTTTTCGTTAATAGGTGATATGTATGTATTTTTATAATAGTTTAATTGGAGTATACTGATAATGTAAAATTTTTTTATATTGTTATCCAATCAAAATTCTTCATTTACATGACCATTTAAGTAGTAGGTGATTATATTAAAGATTTTTACTGATGTAATAATATATAATTGGATGTCTGTATAAAAAAATTTTATACTAACAATATATTCAAATTAAATCCTTTTTATAAATGCTTAATAAACTTAAAAATATGGCTGATTCTGAATTAGAGTGAGTATAAAAGAAGAGAAGGGGGAAGTGAAAAAGGAGAGAAGAGAAGGTGGGGGTGGTTGGTTGTGTCGCTAATTACGATACTTTAATTGCAGTTGGAATTTGGCATGGGCGATTGTATCTGGGGCAGGCATCGGCCAATATGTGACGGATGCATCACGAAAACGACGATAGGGATCGACCAAATCAAATCACCAATCCGTGCGCCATTAATCCCACATCGCCCATAGGCCATAAAAGAAGAATATAGGATAGATTGTGATTTGCGACTGTAACCCATTTGCTTCCTCCTACTTTGACCCTTCTAAATAAATAAATAAATAATCACACAGAGTGTGGAGACTGCTATCAATCTTAGAAGCGTTTGATAAGGGATATTTTTTATTTTTTGAAAATATGAAAATATTTTTATATTTGGTAGAAGATTTGAAATAATATTTTATTTTAAAAAAAAAATTCCAAAAATATTATCATCTTTTTATAGGAATTCAATATTCTCGTAAAAAAGGAATATTTTTCATTATGGAAAGATTAAAATATTTTTATCACCATTTAAAGTCACATGCCTTTACCACTAGTAAACCTTTTTTATCAAGGATATTTTTAAAAATTTATTAAATATTAAATACACCTAAATTATTATATATAAAAAAATTATTTTCAAAAATAATATTTCTAAAAATATTATTTCCAAAAATAAAAATTTATTCTGTCGAACAAACATCCTTTAACATTGATGAAATCTAGAAACACCGGCATTGAAATAAGAGAAATATTATTCGCACGCAATCCTTTGTACAAATTTTACAAACAGTAACATAATCATATTTTTCCTTTTGTTTTATCAAAAAAATTATTTTTCCTCTTGTTTTTCTCTCCTATCATTTTTTCCAGTAAAAACCTGAGTTTTATCGGTTAGATTTCTTTTCGTAATTCTCTCCTACAATTTTTTCCAATAAAATCCTGAATTTTATTGATTAGATTTTTTTTTCGTTATACATTTGTAAAATTGTTATTCATACTTTATAGTATTGCTGTTGAAATAAAAGCTCAAGAAGTTTCAAAATGAGACTTTGTTTTCTAGAAGCCGAGATCATTCCGAGGAGTTTCCCTCATTTTTCTTGAAGAAAATGAAAATAAAAATCGAAATTAAGGGCTGTTTGAAAAGTGTTTTGTAAAATCATTTTCAGTTTTTAAAAACAAAAAATCAAAAAAGCTTGTTAGGTATGTTATTTTTTTTGTGTTGTCTTTAAAATTAAAAAACAGAAACTGAGTTTTAAAAACAGAAACTAGAAAACAGGTTAAAGTTATTTTGGTTTTTTTGTTTTAAAAAATATTGAAAACACGGTGGCATCTTATGTAATTTTGTTGTTGTATTGGCTTTGTTCTGCTTTCGATTCCTAGAAACAAGATTGACAGAGAATAAAGAACCGTGGCACAGATCCAATAAAATGTATGAGTCTCAGCAGTGTATGCATATCATTGGTTCACACACAAAAACTGTTCTGTGAGTTTTCAAACAATTTTTTTGTTTTTTACTTTTTAAAAATTATTTTATGAGCATTGCTGCCAAACAAAAATTTTTGTGTTTTTGTTTTTAAAAATTGAATTAAATTTTTTTTTAAAACTGTTTTAAAAAACTAAAAAACAAAAACAAAATCAAACAAAATCTTTTGGCTTTTTTCCAATAACTAAACATATTACATGATTTTTATTTTTTTTCAGACTAACAGGTTCACCTCTTTTAAATTATTTATTAACTTATGTTTTATTCAACAACATGAATCCTAATTATATAATACTCCATTGTGGTATGTAATGTCACCAATTATTGAAAAAAGTATTTTATAATAATTAGTGTTTGGAATAAAAATACTGTGAAATATCTTATTTTACATTAATTGATTTTATATCAAAATAATCTTATATTATATAAACAGTATCTAGTTGAAAAGTAGACAACAATGTCAAATGCGCCCTAAGACAATTTTTTTTTTTTTCTCAAAATATCCCAAGACAATCATTTTATATAAAGTATTATTTACTCCTAGCTCCGCGTGGTGCATGCATGTCACGATGGTAGGGGCAGTATCAGAACGTAACAATGGTATACCATTAATATTTAATATTCTCAACCCCCATCCCACGCCACCAATAAACAAAAAACGCCTATGTATTTTCCATTTTTAAAAACATTTATTAAAAAAAATAATTTTGACACAAGTTAAATATAATTACATAGATATCTAATTATATATTATTAAGTCATCAAAATTATTTGACTTTGATAATTACTTTAAAAATCACATATATAATATTATATAATTGGTTGTCAACATAAATTAATTTACATTGATAATTTATTCAAATTAATCTCAAATAAAAATATTCTCCATTGTTGTTTTTCTCTTTTTTGTACTGTGTATTTGTCCATTGTTGTTTGAGCGTCAACAATGAGTTATTATAAAAGTTAATCAAAATGTATAACAAAACAATGTATTTTAAATGTTCTTTTCATTTATTGCTCGTGTCATTAACATGTTTCCAAATAATCAAATAATAGTAACGATTAATGATACTATTCAATAAGGAAAAAAATACCAATTAAGATATAAAGAAATATGTGTTTTTTACATAAAAAGTATGTTTTTTAATAAAAAATAATAATAAGTATGTGTGCTCTATGCTTTCAATTTTTATTTTTAACTAGTATATATTTATTAATAATAATTAAGATGCTAATTTATTATTATTGTATATTTAAAGTTTTGTTAAGTATATATATGGTAGAAATAATATAAACACCATGTATTACGGGTGTAAACAAGTTAATTTGGATTAGGGTTGAGCGAAAAATAAATCTAAATTAATCAAATTTAATTGGGTTAGTTTGATTCAATTTTTAAATTTTTTTTCAATAAATCCGAATTAAACCGATCCTATCAATATTGGGTTGGTTTGAATCTTCGGATTCATTGAATTAATCCAATCTGCTTACACTGCAAGGCACATATAAGTTGAAGTTCACATGTTTTGCAAAGCATGCTCCTCCAATGTCATTTTTTTGACAACTTAATGGAACGATTAAGTTCACAAGTTTAGGGTATTTTCATTGCATTTTTTGTGTTGTTATCTCATTTTATTATTTGTCATTTTCTTTCATTATCTTTAAGTCTATCAAACATACTCTAATATTTAATAAAAGAAATGACCATAACATCAACGGTCAACAAAGAACAAAGGGCCTTCGTGCTAAGGGTTTTTGAATTTGTTTGATAATATTTTTGTTAGTGATTAATTTAGGAGTTTATTTTAATTTGACAAATGTAAGGTGACGTGTTCATAATAAATTAAGGATAAATACATGTGATTTTCTTTTTTCCACTTTGACCACTTATATATGTACTTCTTTGGTAGTTAAATTTGTATAATTCTTTGTATCAAATAAAAGTGCTCAAAGTAAAACCCTGATGTTGTCATTAGCACTACGTGAGAATATGTTTGGTTCTCCTACTCGAGTCGGTCACACCTAACACCAGTTTCATCCACATCTTGATCCATTTTGTAGGTAGATCCGCACACATGTGTTTATCGGCTAGTCCATGATTTGAATCGACGTTATAATCCCATCCCTTAATCTATTTAGACTAAGTTCAACAAATATATAATTTTCAAGTGAAAGTGCCCCTTAAATTTAGCATTTATGATTCATGCACCATTGTACCTCAAATTGCCCATTTATAGTGAAGAGATTCTTATGCGCAGGTAAGAAAAAAGTAAATACTATTTAGGCTAAGTTCAACAAATATATAATTTTCAAGGGAAAGTAATCCTTAAATTTAGCATTTATTACTCATCCACCATTGTACCACAAATTGCCTATTCATAGTGAAGATATTCTTATGTGCAGGTAAGAAAAAGGCAAATACTCTATTTCATTTACATTTTTATCACTTCATAAATTATATTAAAAATATAGTGAGGGTAAAAGATAGTAAATAACTCACGAAGCTAAAATATTAAAATATAAATAAAATAGAACACTCCTTTTTTCTTTTTACAAAGGCACCTAAGAATTTCTTTTCACAGCAACCAAACAACCAACAGTAATTACAGCCAACTGGACCAACAGCACATGCCAAACCCGTTTACCGCGCTTCATCATGTATGCCCGTACCCACTTACCAAAGGAAAGGTTTAATTCTTTGCAAGAATTAATACTTTGTGGCAAGCTTGCTTTCGCATTGTGCTAGTCGATTCCTTTATTGCTGCCAATTCGACATCCATTATTAATCTTTTACATGATGTGTCAATTGGAGAAATGTTGGACAAAGAAGAAAAAAATAAATATAATGCATAAGATCAAACTTTGTTCTTAAATGTTGTATGTATTACCTCTTTAATCTAAGAATGGCTAATAGGATCAATTAAGTAGAAGTATCGTAAAAATAAAATTATTGACAAAAATAAACACATATAAACAATTTTTTCAGAACATAAATAAATATTATATGGCCATTTTTTTGGGAGGAGATTTCCACAAGTTTTTGGTCAACAAACATTCATTGATTAAAAAGATAAAGGCAATGACATGTTTATAATAGTGAAACTGGTATAATAGAAAGTTATACAACAAAAAATAAGTCTAAGATTATATTATATAAGCAACGAATACTTACACATCTCCTAATAATATATATTAGAACATAAACGATTTTATATCACACAACAAATAAATTAGAGAGCAGCTCGTTTGATGTTGATTCGGAAGCAACATTTATACCAACTACATGAAAGCACTGATTCCTATTATGTAATACACATCAGTACACTAGCAATTGTATGGAACAAAAGCACCAAACTATAGCACCAGGCCTACTCTGTGGTATGTATCAGTACGTTAGCAATCATACAGAAACCACAGCACCCGGGACACCAAGCCTTAGTTGACCCAAATTTGAGTTTATGACATTAAGGACGATTGAGGCCCATAGAAAAGCCCATGGGTTGTTGCTGGCACAATGGGCTTTTCCGACATTCTGTGAACGGCTGACCCTCCGACGCAAGTGTTTGGAGTTCACAAGCTGTCGCCTGTCCATGAGAAGTATTATGTTAGGCTTGCAATCTACCCTTCCTGCTTCTTAAGTCACCATTCACCAACAAGAACACACGATTCTAACTCTTCATCCCTTTAATTACCCAAAAAAGGAAAAAAAATAAAATAAAATAGAAAGACAAAACATTAAAGAAAAAAAGTAGCTAGCGTTTCCACTGCACTTTTGGGTCCGTAGAGAAGAAACTCAATTGATAGAGATTAGGTTTTTCTGATCGAAAGGGACCAATTTTCGGTTCATGGACCGAGTGCGTCCACGGAACAGGCCCATCTTTTCTGGATTCACAAATGCCGAGGCATTTTTACTGCTATAATGCTTGTGCCATTCAATTCATTTGGGTTTTGAATGTTTGAATAATTGGGCCTTGCAAGAGAAGAAGAAGAACGGTATATGTAAATGGAAATGCCGTTGGTAACTTGGTAGATTCTTTTCTGTTTGAAGCTGTTAGAGTTAAATATGGTTATTTTTGAGGAACTATAGTTATGTGTAATCTCGAGCTCACCAAGTGCAACAAGGTTTTTATTTTGTGTCTTAGAATAATGGGTGTGATTTAGCATGATTTGAACTTGCTGCGCCGTGACAAACACATTGAGAAAATGGAGAGATTGCTAGGAGTCAAGAGAACGATCATTGAACCGGGAATTTTGCCATAAGCTTGCTATATGTTTCAAGTGAGTTTCAAATTTTTTCAAAGGTTATTGGTTTTCTTTTTCTATTAAATAAATAATGAATGAAGATTTGAAGACGCTTGTGTTGTCATTGAGGACTTGTGTGTTGGAATGTTGTGTTTCTGTAGCCAGTACCTACGCTTTCCTAGAGCAGTAAAATTGGCAACATGTTATTTTAATATACTGGCAGTGTCCACCATTGCTGCTTAAGTTATGCTAGGTGACCTAGTTTTATGTTTTATATATATATATATATATATATGGTTTCATATAATTGCTTTAAAATGTCTCATATGAAAACCCAAAAGCGGCTGATCGTAATAGAAGTGACCTGCAACTTTAGAGGAACTTTACTTGCAATTTTGGGAGTTTGAATTTTGGAGTCCCTACTTGAGGAGAATTTTCTTTAGTCACTACTCCCAGCCTAAAATTGCATGAGCAAATTCCAAAAACCAAAAAAAATGTCTCACATGAAACGTGATAACTGGACTTTTACGTTATGCTGCTTTATGGTATTAGGAGGATGCTCAGTAGAAGAAAACAATGAGACTGAAGGTTAGGAAGTGATTGGCAGCAATGAGGAAATATGAAAAGTGACATAGCCCTCTATGGGCTCTATCTCACTAGATATATTCTTTTTCTTTTTGTTTGGTTAGCTGCTATACTTTTGTTAGATATTTTGAGTCAAATTGTAATCAACAGGATCAAATGAGCTCATCTTGTGACATTGTGCCTGAATTGTTTTGCTTTGCAGGAGAAATCATCAGGGACTCGTCAGAATTGGAATTTGAAGCAAAGTCATCAGAAGATGGAGCATGGTGCTCACATATGCAGTGTTGCAGTTAGCTTGAAATCTTCTAGTAATTGATAGGTGCTGGACATGAATTATTTAAATTTCAATGTCACTGAAAGTTTTTGATAGATACCTTCCTGAAGAATTAAAGAAAAGCATTCTATTGTACCCTTTCCCAATATTATAAACCCACTTGCAGATATTAATCCAAACCAAAGATTTTTTTTTAATAAATCCTTAATGCCATGTTTACCTTCGAGGTCCTTAGATTTATGATAGCTTCACCACGGGTCGCAGTATCTCCTTGGCAGGCATTCAATTTTCGTAGAAAGGTTGCTTGCAGCCTTTAATTATGGCTTAGAGTTTAGACCTCAGTCTTTGCCTCATGTAAATCATAAACTTACATCCCATTGAGTTAAAAAAAGAAAAGAATAAAAAGGTAAATTAAATATGGATACACCAATGTTGTGTCGCATGAATTGTATTCATAAGTGGCTAAACTTTGTCGCATCTATGGCAGGTTAAAATTTTGCTGCCGGCATTTTCCCGTTTCTATTGCATTTTGCAAATGGAATTTATTTATTCGAGAAGACTGTATAGTAAGGTGCTAGCATGTTGGTAATCTTTTAACTTTTCTTTTCTGATTTTTACGCACGCTATCTTCTATAACTTGATTGGTTTTTGCTCCTTTAATAGTGAGACAATGTTTCCTGCTTCCTTATGGGTCTATGCGAAAGGATTGTTTGAAGGGGTTTTATTTGATGTACTCACCATTTACCAAAACTTTGTCAAGTCCCTTTCAAGCCATTCCTTCACCAAGTGATTGATGGGCCTTGAAAGCCCATATCCAAAAGATTACAGGAATCAATACAATCAATAAAAGTTGAGCACTGTCGATTTTTAATTGGAGAACTTATGACCTCATCATCATGCACAATTGCATTGAAGTCTCCAGTTACCAGCCAAGGACCATCTATTGGGGAGTGAATATTTTTAAGATTGGTCCATAACTCGGCTCTAAGAACTCTCTGAGGTCTGCCATAGCACGCTGAAAGAAACCAAAAACTTCCTCCAAGTTCCTTAAACTTCATGTGAATAACTTGCTCATTATAAAAAGAAAAGGTCTGACTGCCAAATATTCTTGTCTCAGAAGACCTAGATTCCCCCAGCAAAACCATTAGGGTCAACTCTAAAAGCACCACCAAAGCCAAACTTCGAAGCAATCTTGTTCGTTCTCACTCCACTAACACGGGTTTCAAGCAAAACAAGAATAGAGAAGTGATGGTTGTGATGATGGTCTTTCACCAAACTTGCAAATTGTCATTTACCAGCCCCACGACAATTCCAAACTAACATATTTAACCACAGCTTAAAGCTCACCTTCCGCCCTATCACGCTTTGGATTTTTCTGTATCATAGAGGACTCACCCTCAATATCTTTATGAACTTCCATAGTTGTCATTGCTTCATCAACCATCACAGTATCAGAAGTAGAAGTTATAGCATTATTTGTTGAATTAGAAGGATAAGACTTAACCCCAACAGCAACATACTTGCTCGTAGACCCTCGTAGGATCAATCTTTTGCTAAGATTGCTTGTTAATACCCCCTCTAGGTTCAGATAAGGAAGCAATTTGTCTTTCTTTCACAAGGTATTTAGAGGTCCTTCGAAGAACACTTACCGCCTTCTTCTTATTGGGAGACTTCAAAGAGGACCCCACTTCTTTTTTTTTGGGTCACACATGCACCCACCCCACACACACACACTCATACACCTAGAGAGGGGAGGGGGCTCTACCCTCGGGGATCGAAACCGCATCCCCTCATACGCAAAGTCTTTTCCTTATACAGTTATACCACTGAGCCACAGGCTTGGCTACAAGAAGACTCCACTTATAACACTCCCCCAAACCTTCCGTTGACCACATTACTAGAAGACCCATGTTTAATCTTGGGCTATTCAAAACCCTGACCAATGCTTTGGCGCACATCCTTTCTAATTGGACTGACCACCTTCTTTTTTAATTTCAACCCAAACTTGGCTTTTTCTATTTTTTTATCACATGCGATCAGCATGGACTCATGCATGTCTTTAACAGCTTCCTTACTTGAATGCACCTGCATATTGCTCTCCTTGATTTCCTCCACAATAAGACTATCAAAACAGTCACCAGAATTATTCTTCCCCATAATTCGTTCAAGATACTTGCCCTTATTTTGCGGATCTTTTTTTAATTTCATTCTTGTATTTCGCTGAACCACCAGCCACTCACCATGCAGATTCAGCGGGAGCTCATTAATCTTTCCAAGTCTAGAATTAGGGTGTCGATCAGAGGTCACGGTTGTCGTTCTATCAGTCGCTAGCGTTAAGGTTTCCAGGGGAACCACTCGATCGTCTGTGTTTGTTTGCTACTTCTGAGGCAAGTTACAATTCCTAGCATGATGATCGTAGCATCCACATTTGGCACAAATAATGTGCAATCCCTCTTACTTCACAAACATCCATTTGCCTTCCACATAAACATGCCTTATGATAGGCTTGGTCAGATCAATTTCAACACATACTTGGGCAAACTTTCCACAAGACACCCTCAAAGTGTTAAAGTCAATCTTGACTGTTGTGCCCAAACCGCTGGCCAGAGCCATAAGTACCTCTTCATCATAGTAAGCCACATTAAGACTAGGAAACCTAATCCATACCAAAGTTTTTTATCAACCTTTGCTTGAGAAGCAACAAAATCTCTAGACCAAGTTCGGATCGATAAATAATGATCAAAAAGCATCCACAGTCCCTCATCCAGTACTCTTGCTCGATCCTCTTCTGCATCAACCTTCAAGAGAAAGAAAGGCTTTTCCTTTTTCCTCATTTTTTTTTTGATTTCCCACAAATATTCTCTTACAAGAGGCAATCTTGTTTGAGTATTTTCGATTTTATAGGGGTATGACTCTCTCAACATTGATTGCTTTATACCCAAAGCTCGAACTAGAGAGCACTAGATAAAGGGAAAGAACATCTACCACTTTAACCAACCATGTGTTAGTTGAATACGGCTTTTATGATCTTTACTCTCAAGCAATAGTCAACTAAAGTAGTAGGGTTTTCTATCTACTAACAAGTCTCTTCCTCTTTGTGTATGTGTATATCCTACATTTAGGGATGGCAAAAAGAACTCGCCAAAACGAGTATCTACAAGGATTACCTGTGACAGGGACCGGTATATGGATTAGTTTGGTCTCCACGGGGATGGAGACAAAGTCTCCATTCATTAAATAGGGCAGGAGCGGGGGATGAGATTCACGTCCTATGAAGACCTGCAAAATCTCTATTTATGTACACTATATACACATAAACCAACTTTACAAATACATTTTGATAATAATACATAATAAAATTAAGTTGATTCAAAATATAGTCAACATATGGTAGACTAAACTTTTAACTAAAATTAAATTTACAATAGTTGACTAATTTTAATCAAAATAAAATTTACAATAACTTGGATTTATATCATGTATTTTTATTTTTAATTTGGATTGTGTTATATTACTAATATTATAATTGATTATGAACATTTATTAATACTTTATTCAAGTTTAAGGTTTTTTATATATAATTTTTCTCTTTTTTGAATTTCTAATTTTTTTTTTTGCATAAATCCGCAGATATCCGAAGGAATTTAAATCCCCACGGAGAACGGGGATAAGGACAAGGACGGAGGACAAATTTTTAAATGGGGACAAGGACGAGGACGGGAGGCAAATTTTTAAATGAGAATAGAGGGTTGGGGGCATATCCCTATCTCTATAGGTATTCATTATCTTCCTATCTATATTCCTTATTTATCCACCTATTAATTCTCCTTGTCTGTAACATTCTTTTGTATTCAATTTATGGGCACTCTAGAATATTCTCAATATATCCCAATTAACTTTTTCATTTAAGTCCTATTATTTGAATATTAAATAAGTACATCTAAATATAACACTTTAAAGAAATAAAAGAAAAAAAAACTGAATATTACTGTAATGTACACCATAAAAGAAAAAGAAAAACTAAGAAATGAGCATAAAAGAAACATTGGTTTTCATTTTCGAAGTAAAGATTCATCCATTGTTACAAACGAATCTTGTCTTGTCTGACAAATCAGCTTTTATAGCCCTTTCTCTATCCCCGCCACCAGCAATACAGATCACAACACCGACCGTTTAATTTGCACCACTAACATATCTCTCGCCTTTGTTTGTCCTTTTTTGGTTTTTTTGTCAACCTCTGCGGTTTTGCTTGTCCTAAAGAATAATGTTCTTTTTTGTGCCTCTGGTTTTCACACGCCCGTGCCACCCCACCACTCGCCTATAATTAATCATTGCACCGGCCTTGAGCCCTCCCTAGCATTCCACTCCTTAGTTACAACCTGAACCTTTAAATTGTTCATTGTCGAAATCGGATCAGATGACCCGGTCAATATGTTAATTCAAAGATTTAGAAATTCAATCGATTTAATTGAGTTTGTTAATTCAAAGATTTAGAACCGGGTGTATATATATATATATATATATATAACAATATTTATTATAGAATATTTTATTAAATATTTTAAATATAAAATTTATTTATTTTAATTTTTATTTATTTATTTTTTAAGAAATATTTATAAACAATATAACAATTATTTTTAATATTTCATATTTTAATTAATTTAAGAATATATAATAAATAAACATATTAAAAGAATCAAAATTCCAAATGAAACAAGATTTTGATCTAACTGAGCTTTTTATTTTCTTTTTTTGAAAGAAATGATAATATTTTGATCAAAATTTATGAAATAAAAAATAAAAAATTGAACCAGTCAACTAGTTTAATCGATCCGTCTCACACCAGTTCACCAAATTTTCCCGATTCTAGTTGGTTTGACACCAATTTTGAGGGAAGTGGTTTAAAGAAGATGACCGAATCAACTTGGGTTTTGGTTTCAATTAACCCGATCCGACCGACCAGTCCAATCTAATTTTCTTAACAACGGTCAAAAGCTATCATGCACAACCCTAATGTACATACACTGCTATAATGCCATTAAAAAGGAAGGATACTGAAGTTCTCATAATACAGATAGGTAGAGTGAAAAATCTCAGTCGTTGATAAAATTTTCTTTTATCTAAATTTATTTTTAAATTAATATATCAATGATTGAAACAAATAGCGTATTTTTATCTCTTTCTTTTCTATGAGCATTTTAAATAAGTCCAGAAATGAGCCTCCTAGGGGGGAAAATTGCGAAATAAATATTCACCTTATCCAATAGCTACTGCCGATTCGGATATATATTACCATTCAGCATCACTTGAATATCACTTGGATTGGAGGAGCTATGTCGCGCAATTGGATGTCCCTATTGTCATGATTGCAGCAAATTAAAAACTTGCCAGCCAGAGTGCTGGGGAATACCTTTCTATATTCCATGATGGAAATCTGATCATGTTTTCCTGAACATAAAATATAGAAAAGTTTGCACTTTCGAGGCCAGTGGCAAAAGATATTTTGAGCTAAGTTGAATTCTCTGCGATATTAATATGTTCAACTTTGATCTAGTTTTGATATTTTTTAACTGTTTCCCCATTTACTGTAAGTTAAATATCATGCCAAAACTTTGGTTTCAGACTTTATATATTATAAATAGACTTGTAAGACTAAGATGAATATCCTAATTCATGATAGTTATAGCTCCTTGCGATGTAGTTTCGAGAAAATATAAAAAGAGATTAATCAATTTTGATATATTGTCAATATAAATAATTTTATATTATCATTTAATTATATTTTAATATATGTATGTGGATTGGATATATTGCCTTCACTAATAGTATAGATCCATTTTTATTTTCAATTAATATTATCAACACTTATATGATTGAAATTTATACTTATTTGAACTGCAGTTACTATATATTAATTTGGGTGTCTATATACTATATAGAAAAATATCTCTATTTACAATAACACAACAAATAAAACTTTACATCACTATATGGTGTTGACTGTATGGATAAAACATCATTGGACCCTATCAAAATTGAATTATCAAAAAGACACATGAATACATGGGACCAAAAAGATGTTGGGTACCGAAAGTATGAAAACAATATAACATAATTAAAGTAGAGTTGAGAAAATTGGAATTAATACAAAATATATGAAAAATTCTCTAATAATGATGGAAAAATCACAATCAAGACAAAGAAGGTCTTTATCATGTAGAAGAGAAATTACGATTTCTCTCCAAAACTCTATCTTGAATTAAGAGAATATAGCTCTCTCTATATAAATCATTAGAAACTCTCAAAAAAAACACTATATTATAATTTTTCTTCTTTGATCCATTGTTTCAAATGGACTAAGAGGCAAAGGGAAGAAAGGAAAAGGCTGGAGAGAAAATAGAATGATTTGGTGGTTTTCTCTTGTTTGGATAAAAAATAAATTCAAGAGAAGGAAAATACAGTGATATGAGACCCACCTCAAATTTTCTCTTTAGACCTGCGAAGAAAATTAGTGAAGGAAGAAAAGTAGCTAATTGACATACATAATGCATGTTTGGATTGGAGTTTGTAAATAGGGTGTGCACCAATTTGATTCTACAAAATTGATTTTTATAAAAGATAAGTTAGTATCAACATGATTTATATTTGATTTTTTTTTATCAAAAGTGATTAGGATTAATATTATTTGAGTGATATTAATCAAAATCACCTTTGAACATATAATTACTAAAAAGAACATGAGTTTTATATTATACTTTTACTATTATGTACTTTTTAATTTTTTTAAAAAACGTCATTTTAATTTTTTAAAAAAATTGTCTGAACTAGGCTATTATAAATGGAATATAATAATTTTCTACCAAAAAAAAAAGATGGAATATAATACTACTAAAAATAAACTTATTTTTAAGATACATAAATAACTCTTGATATTAGTATTAAATGGTGAATAAAAAATGTACAACAAAATATATAAAATAAAGGTATAAAAATAATTAAATTAAAATTTTAATTAATAGAATTTATAAGAAGCTACTCTACTATCAAAAATTGGTGGAAGGTTAATTTGGGCAATGAAAAGTTTATTGCTTAGCATCATTTCTCCAGCGGGATAAAGTCAACACAAAAGCAAGAATTTCTTGCTTCGGCGCGAACTGGAGCTTCAAGCCAAAAATCCGTCGGTGCAGCAACAATGCAGAAAAACCCAAACGAAGAAGTGCTGCATTCGAGAACTATTCAACGGGGATTTGTGGTGCACAGCGCTAAGGCAAAGACGCTAATATCCGCAGAGTTTGCATTTAGCATATGGGCTATAGGAAAAATTTAAAAAAAATAAAGATTTAAATATATTTTTTATTTTTATAAAATTAGTAAACTTTAGTTTTAATTCTTAAGAAATTATTTTTTAATTTTGATTTAAATATTTTCAAAAATTTTGATTATAATCCCTAATTTTTTTTTATTTTGATCCAAATATTTCAAAAAAATTTAGTTTTAATCCCTGCTTGATCATAAGAATGGTGATATGATTATCCATCATCTATACTATCACTAAATGAAAGCAAATTAATAATAGGAATCAAAACCAAAATTTTTTGAAATATTTTGATCAAATCCAAAAAAAAAATCTTAAGAGCTAAAATCAAAATTCACTAATTTTATAGGAATTAAAAATATATTTAATCCAAAAACAAATTATATTTGAAAAAAAATATGAAATAGTATTGTTTAAAAACAAAGTGGAATAATCTTAACAAAAACGAAAAAAAATCAAAAATTAAATTTAGGAAGTTTTGTATTTGAAAATATTATAAATTAAATTATGTCACATATTTTTTAATTTAAATGATTAAAAAATAATTTTTTATTAATACTTATTATAAAATTATATATTTATATGATTTAAAAAGTAATTTATAATTTACAAATTACATAAAAATAATATATTCATATTTTATTACAATAAAAATATATACATTATTTTACATAATTATAATTTATTTTTTGGCTTAAATATATTTTTTATCTCTGCAAATATTGTAAATTTTGGTTTTAATTTCTATAAAAAAATAAATTTTGGTTTAGATTCAAAAATTTTAAAAAATATTTCGTTTAAGTTTCTACCATTATTTTGTTTGATTTTTTATCCCTGTATCTGAATAATATATTTGTTTTAAATCTCTAAAAAATTATGATAATTTAGTTTAAATTCTTTAAAATATTAGTTTAAGCATCCCAAAACTAAATTATTATAATTTTATAGGGACTAAAATCCGATATTTTTAGAAATACTTGGATCTATACCAAAATAAAATTTTTATAGGACTAAAATCAAATATTTTTAAAAATATTTAGATTTAAATCATAAATATTTTTCACAGGGAATAAAATCAAAATTTATAATATTTATAAAAATTAAAAATATATTTAAATCTTACTTTTTTTTTATATATTTTTCTACAACTCTTTTTTTTTCATTTGAATGTTTTTTTTTTGTTTTCTTTTATTTTTTTTTTTTTCCTTCTTTGGTCTTTTGTCAAACAAAGGAAACGTGGAAGTTGATTAAAAAAAGAGCAATGCTTAATAGCACGAACACAATTTTGCACAAATACAACGAACTGCTTTATAATCATTCGTCGGAAGTTGTGAATATTAATTGAGGAAAGAGAAAATATGGATATCTATCAAAACGCAAAGTACGTCGTTCTACGGATTAACATTCGTACTATTTAGCAATTTTCTTAAAAAAAAACATGAAAGTGTCATCCAATCTAATGTTGCGTTCGTCAAAATAAACCTTTATTTATAGAGAGAGGTTTTTGTCAAGCGACAAAAAATAATAATAATAAAATAAAATTTACAGCTGCACGTGCCAAGCATTTACTGCATGTTGGCATCCAATCGCAAAACATCACCGACCTACAGGGTGAAGGATTTGTTACTATCTTTTAACGTATATTTACTCCTCCTCTTGATACCATCAAATCCCTTCCACCACGAACCTTCACTACCCGTACTGTGTTGCCGTCGAGCCACCGGCGTCTAGCCGCGGCACCATCACGAACCATCACCAGTTCACCACCGCTCCCCTGTCTCCACCACAAGCTCACAACTCCACCAACACGAACCACGCGCATAGTCATCACTAGACCCCGAACTTGCGCTGCCAACCACCGCACGCAAGAACCACCACTGCCCCTTTCCGTCATTCTGCTGCCAGCCACCACCACCTCCCTCTTCGACCTCCGTCGCACTGCTTGCCGTTTTGAATTGCCTCACCGCTTTCAACCACCATTTCCCAAAGTTTTTCTCTTTCCTTGTTGTAGGTCGTGTTGCTGCAACCCAAGATGCAGACTTGAAGCAGTGGAGGATGACAGTGGCAAGATGATGGCGGTAGCAATGATGGTTGTTCACAATTTGATTTTGGCTTGGTTGAGGAGGGAGAAAGGGTCTATGTCGAGGTTCTTGGTGGAGGTTTCGTGGTTGTTAGGTGGAGCCTTGAAGGGTGGTGGCTTGATAGAGAAAATTGGAATAAAATTATAATATGTTCAGGATATTTTTGTAATTTTAAGGGAGAAGTAACGTTACTTAAAAGGTCAGTGGAATATCAAATCCTTCACCGACAAAGAGTAGCTATGAGAAATGTGAAATGTGAATTCACTTTAAATCTCGACATTTGATGCCATCTAAACTAACCCTATTTTCATTTTTAATTCTGCTTTCTTACCACTCACCACTCTTTTTACTTCTGCCCTCTCCCAGACACCACTAATGTCACCGCAGCTGCCCTCTCCATCGGTGCCACTGCTACCGCCACCCTTCGTCAGTGCTACTGCCGCCACTTTTCTCTCATTTAACATTTTTAAATTAAAAAAAAATTCTTTTTTTTTTTCTTTTTCCAGTCCAACATAATCCCAGTACTCGGATTTTAAAATACGGGGAAGATACCGCAATTGTTAAAACTGAAAAAATAAACCCATTCATCCATCACAAATGTGCATCAGATTAAGAGAGTTGCATTATTGGGAATACTGTTCGTAGAGTAGCGCACAAGGCAGAGGGTCTGCACAAAGAAATCAAGTCATGCATGGGTGTTAATTAAATCTTCCACACCAAGAACATATGAGTAAACACCAATATCAAAGCAGCAAACCTAAAAAGAATATGACATTCAGAATAATGTATAACTCAGATCCAAATCCTTCTGCCAGAAACACGAAGAAATTTCAAACCAAACAAAATACACCTTTTGAGCATAAATTTAAACCCAGTTTATACTTGTCATCTGGGTACATTACAAATCTGAGAAACAGAAGAGGAGAAAGAACATGGGTGGCGCGGAGAGAGTGCCGCGGTGGTGGTAGCATCGGCTAGAAGTTGAAAGAGAGACCTGACCAAGATTAGAGGAGGGGTAGCTGGGTCTTTTGAAAAGTAATATCTTTAATATTAAAATTATTATTTTATTTTATATTTATTACAATTTTAAATTTTAAATCTGATCTAATGGACCATCGAATATCCAAAAAAATGTGCGAGACCAAATTGGCGCCCTGGACGTTTAATTCGCTTGTCATATCATGCTCTCTGTCTTTATCTTTCACCAAGTCAAAAGTGGCTATAATGCTTGTCCCACTCAAAACCAGTTTTGGTGACCACTACTTTTCTAGGCTTATCTGATACATTATTTGTGATAATAGGTGAATTTTTTTTTTTTTTTTTTGGTATTATGTAAATTTATATTTTATTTATTATTAAATAGAATATATTTTTAATTTAAGTAGAATTTATATTTTATTTAATAATAAATGAGATATAAATTAATATAATATGTCATAAAAAATAAATTTATCAAATATTTTTTTTATGAAAAGTGATTGAAGCATTTGCACTATTTATTATGTTTTTTATTTGTACTTAGAACCTAAAAATTGTGGATGAGTTAGGCTCATATTCAATAGAAGGGTAATATTTTAGTTAAAATTTATTATTAATTTATATTTTTATTAAAAATATTATTTTTTTATTGAATATGAATAGATTTATTTAGTACTTTATAAGCATAAAGTAATTTCTCTCTAGAACATAACTTTGCAATTTTCTAAACAAAATTCTGAATTCTCAAGTAAGTTTTCTTCAAGGAAATAATCCTTTATTTCATTTTATATGTTACTTTAGGTTTATGCACAAAAATTAACAAATTCAAAATTAATATTTGATTATTAATATTTTTATCAAAATATCTTCATTTACTTTTTAACATATAATTAATTTATTGTAAATATTATATTAAATTATAAAATATGTGAAAGGATAAAAATAGTAATAAATTATTGAAATATGAGAATGACAGACTAAATGTAACAAAAAAAATTCTAATAAATGAAAGTGCATAGCATAATAGAGTAAGAGATAAGAATACAATATCAATTATTTAACATACAATATAATAGTATTTAATGGAAAAATTTGATAAAAAGATTAAATTGTCTAATATTTAAAATATTAAAGACTAATCTATCAATTTATTTTTATTAAAAATTAAATTATCTGATATTTTAAAATATTAAAAATTAATTTATCAAAAATTGATAAAGATCACTTTAAAAGTTTATTCTTTTATTGGTAATATCCAAGAGACTTTTCATTTTGTCGGTAGTAACAAATTCAGTTTTATATTATTTTAACTATGAGTAATTTTAACAAAAATTACGTCTCTATCCTCATTCTCTTGCAACACTATCATCATTCATCACCCACCAGCTAAATCACATCAACCTCTATAACACTGACATCATCAGTTATAACACTGACATTATATTCCTAGATATAATTTAATTTTGGACTGAATTTTTCTTTTTATTTTTGTCTAAAATGCTAATTTAGAATTCACTGGACTGTAGTTTAGTGCTATTTTTTATTCATCCATAAAATTTAAATTTGAGATTTTAAGAGAAATAAAAGTTGAATTGTTTGTACTAACTAAATATTAATACTTTACCTCTTTAATTTTATTCAAGTGTTTTATTTTGATGCTCCAATTTAATTTTCAAATAATGAGACTTGTGACTTATGAATTGAAATTATCTGTCAAGTTTTCTTGTCTCCCAAACTAAAATTTGACACCTATAATATTATATGACTTCACTTATAATTTATTGAGAAGTGTTATTTATATGCAAAATTTAGACACATAGACAACCAGGCATACAAGAAGAAAGCGGAAATGCTCAATAGTATGAAAAAATTTGCCCAAATTCAAAGACAAATGCCTTTTTTTCCCATGTTATCCCTTCTAATTATAGTTCTATTTACATTTTTAACCTTCCTTGTATGGTCATGCGAGAACTTGATTGGTTAAAATCCTTTTGTAACAGCTTCTCACTGTTTTGGTTTGTACCAAAAAGAGCTGATACAAAAGTGGTGGAGGTAGAAAGAAAAAAAGTGATAAACCTACGACCTTTATGTCTTTCTGATATATGTAATGCATTCAAGTTTTATGTAGAAATAACATTTTTTTTTTAAAAAAAAAAAGATTTATTAAGTTCGGAGCTATGTAATAGGCGGAGCTTCCCACGTAATAGTTATATTAACTTAGTCTAAGAGCATTCATTCCTTCGTGGTGTTAGCTAGCCTCTCTAACGAAATCAATTAAATGGACCCAAGATTGGTTGCAGCTGCTAAAACAGGAGATGTCGATGATCTTCAACGTTTAATCAGAGAGGAGTCGCTCTTGCTAGATAAAGTTGCATTGGCTGGGGCCGAAACTCCTTTACACATAGCTTCAATGTGTGGCCACCTTCCTTTTGTCCAAGAAATGTTAAAACTGAGGAGGCAGTTTGCCTATGATCTCAACCAAGATGGCTTTACTCCCTTGCACCTTGCCTCTGCTAATGGTCATATTCAAATTGTACTTGTGCTCTTGAAACTAGACTCTGATTTGTGTACTATCCAGGGTTGGGATAATAGGCTTGCTCTTCATTGTGCAGTAGTCAAAGGAAGAATTGATGTCATAAATGAACTGCTTTCCGCTAGTCCAAACTCCGTTGAAGTGAAAACTTTCAGAGGGGAGACAGTGCTTCATCTTTCAGTCAAGAACAACCAGGTTGCTGCCTTTGAATTGTTGGTGGAACATATCAAGAAGTTCAAGAAGGAGCAAATCTTGAATGAGAAGGATAACCAAGGCAATACTATCCTGCATCATGCTGTCTCAAGGAAGCAGTACAAGGCAAGTGTTTCTTGTTCGTTCAGCATATGCTCTGTATTTCCTGATGATCTGCTAGTTATTATACTGTGCGATTAATTAAATTTGGGCTGGATCACAGATCATTCATTTGTTGTTGGCTGACGACCATGTTACCAAATTACAAGTGGATGTAAATTCCATGAACGAGAGAGGAATGACGTCTCTTGACGTGCTTATGCTGTTTCAAAGCGAGACTGGTGATCTAGAAACTCTCACTGACCTGCTGGAAGTAGGAGCCAAGAGAGGAAAGGACCTGGCCTATTCAGATCCTCCGCAACAAGAGAGCATGAATAATAATAATAATAATAATCAACTTGGTCAATCAAACATGTCTGTTTCTGCAAATAGCGACAACCTAATGACAGCACTTACACTAATAGCAACAGCAACTTATCAGGCTGTGCTTAGCCCCCCAAGAGGACTGTGGCAGGAGGACGGCCCTAAGCATGCTGCAGGAAAATCTATATTGGCCTCTGATAGCCCATTAGAATTCTTTATCTTTATTATTGGCAACACCGCAGGGTTTTGTTGCTCTCTTCTTGCCATTCTATTCTTAACAGGGTCCAACGCCGTAACAAAATTAACCCTATTTGCCATATATTTCACCTATTACTCTTCTATGTATAGCATCCTCCCTGGTAGTATTCTTACAACATCGTTTACGGTCCTGAGCTTTGTGCTTGCCATTTTGTTACCCATCTTTTTTCGTAAGTTTGGCTGGTTACCCGAACGACAAGCACGACAAAATCTCAACCCATAGGTTCCACTTCAAATTATTATAGACTGAATATGAATAATCACTATATCAAAATCGTCTTTCTTCTACATTAATGTCGGCCTCAGGGTTCTTTCTCTTCCTCCCTTTGTGGTGTTCTCTCTAGTGTTATGGTTTATATCCGGTGTTTATCAGCCTTGGCGGGGCAGCTTTCTCATATTATTTCTTGTTTCATCTTTCTCTAGTTAATGTAATAATGTATTTTTTGTTATATTTTCAAATGAATATGAATAGTTTGATGATTTAGTTCTCCACTCTATCTAATAATAAACGAGAGTAAGATGATAGAAAAAATGAAAAAATTTTAATTCAAATATTTTTTTTTTTTTATATTTGCTTTATACTATACGTATATTTTTGTGGTGCACTCTATTAAGAATGGCTTTGAATCTAAATCATCCATATAAGAACACAATAATCGATGGCTGATATCTATGGAGATAAAATACAACCAAATGACTCCAATTGCTCTCCCATTCTCCAACTGCACACACTTTGAATATTTCATTTTTTTTTTAACCGTTGTCTTCTCATGATATCATCATGCCTTGAGCCCATGACCTCAAAAAATAATAAGACGTAAATAAAATTCAGAAGTTAAACAAATTGAGACACCGACCAAAAAAAAAAAAAAAAAAAAAGACTAGCTTCTCGGTCACAATTGCAGTTTGACTTTGTTAATACCATCACATGTTCAGGCTATTCTAATAAATTAGTGCACCCAATGCATTGCAAAGTTTATAATCATGATATATATTTAAATTAATTTAAAAATAATTATAAATTAAATAACAAATAAGAAATATTTAACATAATTGAAAATTTAAAAATTTAATTTGATAATAATTAAATAAAAGATAATATTTTTGATGAAATATTAATATAGATCTACAATATATATGTAAATCAAATAATTAATTCATAATTTAAATAAAAGCAATATATAGTAACTTATAAAAAGTTCCAAATTTAAACATCTT
This sequence comes from Pterocarpus macrocarpus, assembly GCA_031439585.1. Lineage (NCBI taxonomy): Eukaryota > Viridiplantae > Streptophyta > Magnoliopsida > Fabales > Fabaceae > Pterocarpus > Pterocarpus macrocarpus. The sequence continues at coordinate 13,845,238 of CM062519.1, forward strand.
CTAATAAAAAAATTATAATAAATTAATAGTTAATAATTGAATTAACTAATTTTCAAATTCATAAAGGAAGTAATATAATATTTTAATTGAATAAATATAATTTTTCAAAAATGAAAAAATTATAAATTCTTAGCCGTAATTCACTCAATTGTAATATATATTTTTAAGAGTTTAATTGATATGTACTGACAGTGTAAAAGAGTTTTATACCGTCATCCAATTACATGTTTGTGTTTATAAAACTTTTAAAATAATGTATGGTTGAGTCAAATATTTTTACTAATGTGACAATATATGATTAAATATTTATATAAAATATTTTTATATTAACAGTGTATACAAATTAAATCTTATTTTTAATTTTTAAGTAAAAAATTTAACAATTCTAAAAGCAAATAGATGTCCTCCTCAATCTCCTCCGGTTCTCCCTAAAATCAAAGTTATGTATATTTACAAATTGTTTAGTTCAAAGGTCCGTCCGTAATAGAACAACAAGTTTCTTATCCTTTTACTTTTTCTTCAAAACTTATACATTTTAATTTAATCATATTTTATATGAAGTTTTTAATCTCATAAGATATAATATAAAAATTTAAACATTGCAAAACAAAACAAAACAAAACATATATCTTTATAACAATATGAATATAAATATAATAATTTAATTTCATAATAATAATTATACATAATCTATGTACTCAAATATAAATATTTTTTCATGTAAATTATCTTCGAGTTTAAACATAAGAAACTAAACATTATTTGGTTAAAAAGTCCAAAAGTTTTGTTGTTCAAAAAGTAAGTTCTCAATTTAAATTTAAATAAGATAAATGACTTGTAGCAAAACATTATTAGAAAAAGAAATTACTTAATCAACTATTATGAAATGTTGGAAAACTTAAAAATTAAATAAAAGAATATTGCAAGAATAACTGTTTAATATTAAAAAAATAAATTTTAAATCAAGACATGTCAAATTCATTTAATAAATTATGTACCCAAAAAAATTCATTTAATAAATTATTATTGAAAACAAGCATTTAATTATTTTTCCAAATAACAAAAATAATTTGCACATGAAAATAAACTCAAGGCTTTTTTTACATATAACATTAAATTATTCTTCTTTTATACATAAAATATTAGATAACAAGTTGGGTGAAATGGTTAACGGTGCATTTGTTTCATATTTTGAAAATATTGATTTAGAAACTTAAATATTATATACAATTGAAAAAGTTAAAAATGGATTTTTTTTATATTTTGATTATTTTTAAAAAATCATCTAAATATATGAAAACTAATTTTTTAATAAAAAATGATTTTTTGCTCAAAAAAATTTCAAACAAACACATCCTAAAACCAGCCCCCGGGGAAATAAAATTGAACACTGATGGAAGTAGAAATATTGTCTCAAGTATCGCTGGCTTTGGGGGAATAATCAGAGATGACCAAGGGGGTTGGTTGGGAGGTTTTTCTGGGAATTTGGGGGTTGCATAAGTTTTGTGGGCTGAACTATATGGAATTAAGCATGGATTATTATATGCGTGGGAGAATAGCTATTGGATAGTGTGGTGTGAGTTTGATTCTTAATTGACTGTATCTCTCGTTACAAAACACTCATGGCAATGTTACCACTCTTGTGCAAAATGTGTTGGAGGATATTCATGCTTTGGTGGCTCGTGATTGGCAAGTGCGAATTACTCACATTTGGCACGAGGCAAATCCGTATGCAGATGCCATAGCTAGACTAGGTGGATATGGTTGGCATTCTTTGAAGTGCTGAGAAACCCTCATTTCAGGTTCTTCCCATGCTGCACGAAGACAATGTGGGAGTGGTTTATCAAAGGCTATTGTCTGTTTGTTTCTTTATTCTTTGTTTTCTCCTTTACTCAAAAAAAAAAAGAAAAAGAAAAAGAAAAAGTTGATACGAATTTAAGAATTGCTAATATTATCAATTAAGTAGAAGTATTATAATATTAGAATTGTTGACAAAAAATAAACATAAATAAATATTATATGATAAATTTTTTTTTTGTGAAGAGGGATTTTCATAGTTTTTTTTAGTCAATAAACTCTCATTGATTAAAAATTAAAGCCAATAGCTTACTTACAAAAATGAAATTGGTACTACAGAAACTGATACTAACAAAAGTTAAGCCAAAGATTACAGACAACGAAATGAATACTACACAACTCCTCATAATACACATTAGAATATAAAGGAATTTTTTGTTGCACTACAAATAAACAAGAGAGCATAAGTGAGCTTGTCAGATCTTTCATATTAATCCTAAAGCAACTTTTAAACCTTTTTTTTATATGCATCGAGACTTAAACCCAAAAGAAAATTACACAATGTACAAATCTTGAGCAACTATGCCTATAAAGATCAGCTAGGAAACCTAAGGAGATACAAGCTGGGAGGCTATCAAAGAGAGTGAAGTAACTTTTAAACTAGTCATATAGAAAGGGGAAATGGTGCTTAAAATATATCTTAGCCACTAACTAAAGAATTGCAATCACATATTCTATAGAACCAAATACTTAAATATGGGAGCCTATTTCATGGTATTTGTACATATCAACACACCAACCAAAGCACCGAAGATGGACCAAGCCTACTCCGTGCTATACATCTACACACCAGTAACCACAGAGAATAAATAAATTGTCAAAGTTAGAGGCCTACAACCTCTCTTGTCCCTAGACAAACAAAACAAATGCCACTAAAAGTTTCTGTCAATCTATCACCTAACCAAGTGCAGTCCTCCAATATAGTCTAAAGAATTAGCTACTACAAGACCTACAAAAGGGCGAGCAAGCCTCATACTATATCTCACAATTCAGATGCTACCATTATCAAAAGAAACTTGCTAGACGGGATATCACAAATAAGCAACCATGCAAAGGAAAGGTTGGAAAAGAAAGCGAGGGATAAAAAAAAAGCTACCTACATAAGAAGGGCCTATTGGAAATCATGGAGAAGAGAGCCACCTCCGTGATACTTTCTCCTATTTCAAGGAGAAAAAGAGGGAGGATATCAGTGGTTTGGAATATATTTAGATGGATAGCAATTGAGGGAATCATAAGGAAAAGAATAGCTTATTTTGTTAAAAGTATGTTTGGGAATGATTTAAAATAAATGAGTAGAATGGTAAGGGACTCCATCCTTTACTTTCCCATTTTATTCTATTATGTGCCACTCCCTTATTCATCTACAAAACTTTGAAACATAACCAATGTTTGGGAGTTTTATCATGTTTGGGAATTTTATCAATGGTGGAAGGAAATGTTTTATAATGGAATGGAAAGGAAAGATTAAGAGTAGAGTAGAATAAGGCATGTCACACCCTTATTTGGATGCTTAACAAGTTTAATGAAGGAAGATAAGATAAATGACAATCATTCCCTCCTTGACTACCTAATTTGGAGGGTCAAAAAATGACGACTTTAAGTGGCAAGAGAGAGACACATTGTCTCTTCCTATTCATTTCACTCCCTCCTCTTAAATTGTTTCCAAACATAGTTCATTTATGCTTAAACATTCCACTCCTTCCAAACATACCCTTAAGAGGGGGAAGGGGAAGGGGAAAAAAGAAGGAGCACAGGGCTATGGATTGCTTCTTGGAATGTTCAAATCAATCCAACCTAATCGAAACAGATAAATTAATAAAAAAAATCAAAAATTGATTAAAATTGCAAAAAATTTAATGAGTTCTTGGATTTTAAAAATTGCTTCAATTGGATCGCATCTCAAATTTGATTTTCAAATTGATAAAATCAAATATAAATCGACTAATATTACGTAACATGATTTCTTTTATTGTTAAAATAATTTTAATTTATCACATAATTTTTTATATTTATATGTCATTCTCATTTAAATATCATTTTATACATATTATGAGTCATCTTTACTTTTTATTTTCATTTATTCATTTTATTGTTTCAAGTTATTCTTTGTTTATAATATTCTACACTTATTTTTTTTAATCAAAAATTGATTAAATTGATCAAATCCAAACAGCCAAAAATTGGATCAGATTTTAAATTTAAATTAAATCAATCTATCTAAACAACTATGTATTATTATTATTCGGATTGAATGAATTTTTCATTCAAAATCGGTGCAAATCATACCGCAAACACTCCCTTTGCTCCTAGTTCGGCGAGATTTTTCTTTTTGACCTTTTTTGGTCAACAGTTGGCCCAGATTTAAGTTTATGACAATCAGGACGATTGAGGCCCATATAAAAGCCCATGGGTTGTCGTTGGCACAACGGGCTTTCCCGACATTCTGTAAGCTCCTGATCTCCGACACAGGAGCTGGAGTTCAGAGGCTGTCGGTCTGTCTGTGAGAACTGAGAAGTAGTGTTATGTTATGTGGCTATCAACCCTTCCAACTTCTTCGGTCAACAACACAAACACGCGATTCTAACTCTTCATCCCTTGAATTACCCGAACCAAAAAAAAAAAAAAAAAAAGACGGGGCATTAAAGAAAAAAAGTAGCTAGGGTTTTCACTGCACCTTGGGTTGCGTGGAGGAGAAACTGAATTGATAGAGATTGGTTTTCTGATCGAAAGGGACCAATTTACTGTTCATGGACAGATTGCGTCCTCGGAACAGACCCATCTTTTCTGGATTTACAAATGCCGAGGTATTATTACTGTTATAATGCTTATCCCATTCAATTCATTTGGGTTTTCATTGTTGAACACTTGGAAATGCAGTTGGTAACTTGGTAGATTCCGTTTCTGTTTGGAGCTGTTGAGTTCAATAAGAATTTTTTTTTTTTTAAATTTTTTCCTTTTGAGGAACTATAGTTATATGTATTCTCGAGCTCACCAAGTGGAACAAGGATTTTATTTTAAGTCTTATAATAATGGGTGTGGATTTAGCGTGATTTGATCTTGCTGTGCCGTGGCAAACAGATTGAGAAAATGGAGAGATTGCTAAGGGAGTCAAGAGAGCGATCATTGGACCGGGAATTTTGCCATAAGCTTGCTATAAATTTCAAGTGAGTTTCAATTTTTCCAATGGCTGTTGGTTTTTTTCCCCCTGTTAATGAATGAAGATTTGAAGAAGCTTGTGTTGTCATTGAGGACTTGTGTTTGGAATGCTGTGTTTTTCTGCAGCCGCTCCACTGGTCGAGCTGGGAAACCTGCTGTTAAATGGTCTGAGGTTAACACATTTTCTTGACTGGTGTATTTTGTTTCTTTTAACTCCCTAGTAAAGTATCCTTCAGATATCATTTTTTTTTTTTTTTTTGCCTTTTCCAGATATCAAACAGCTGATTTGTCTTTGGTGCTTTTAATTCTTTATTATTCTTTTTCAAATAATTAATCCTATATTTTTGGGGAGATTTTAGATACAAAGTTGGTTTCAGACTAGGCTCCAAGACTTACCAGAAGTCCCTAAAAATGAATCGATGCTCCCAAAAGACCCTGAATGTAAGGAAGGTGAGGTTTCTTGCATGCCTTAGGTTCTTAGCGTAGCTAGTACTTATGCTTTCCTAGAAAAGTAAAATTGCCAACATGATGTTATTTCAGTATACTTGCAGTGTCTATCGTTGCTGCTTAATTCTACAGTAGGTGACCTAGTTTATGTTAGAGTTTGTTGTTATTCGATATAATTGCTTTAAAATGTCTTATATGAAAACCCAATAGGAGTTGGTCTGAGTCGAAATAGATTGCAACTACAGGCAAACTTTACTTGCAATGTTAAGGAGTCAAATCTTGGAGTTGGCACTTTAGGGAGGGCTTTACCTAATTACTATCCCCAACCTGAAATTGCATGAGCAATTCTTAAAACGAAAAAATTGTCTCCCATGAAATGTGATAATATGACTTTTATGTTAAACTGCTTTATCGTATTAGGACAATGTTCAGTAGAAGAAAACAACGAGACTGAATGTGAGGAAGTGATTGGCAGCAATGAAGAAATAAGAAAAGTGACATAGCCCTCTACGGGCTTTTTCTCAGTATATAATTTCCCTTTTCTTTTTGTTTGGTTAGCTGCTATACTTGTGTCTATGGATATTTCAAGTCAACTTGTAATCTCCAGTGTGAAATGAGGTCATCTTGTGAGATTGTGCCTGAATTGATTGCTTTGCAGGAGAAATTGTCAGAGATTCATCAGAAATGGAATTTGAAGCAAAGTCATCAAAAGATGGAGCATGGTGAGCACATATTCAGTATTGCAGTTAGCTTAAAATCTTCTTGTAATTGATAGATACTGGACATGAATCATTTAAATTTCAATGTCGCTGAAAGCCTTTGATATGTACCTTTCTGAAGCATTGAAGTAAAACATTATGTTCTACCTTTCCCTAATATCATAAACCAACAGCATCTTCTTGGAATACATTCAGTTTTGGTGTAAAGGTTGCTTAAAACCTTTAATTGTGGTTTAGAGTTTATACCTCAGGCTTTGCCTCATGTAAATCATAAACTTACATCGCATTGAGTAATCAAATGAAAAAAAGTAATATGGATACACCAATATCACCTCTGGCTATCTTTTTACAGATTTTCATAAACTTTACTGTCCAGCCATCATTAAATTTTGTACAATTTGCAATTTTGTCAATGTAGACATCCAGGCTCATATTTGAGACATTTTGTGTTTCAGTCTGTTATATAATGTCAAATTAATTTCTGCTAAGTCAAATATGTTTCTGCAGGTATGACATTGAGACGTTCCTAGCTCATAGGTTTCTCAGCAATGGGGAAGCTGTAAGTCATAATTATCATGATTATGTACATAGCTTAGTGCTGTAAAACTTAATATTTGATTGATCGGTTCATTTGCCTCTCAAAAAAGTGGGGGGAGACATGATGTTGCCATCTGATACAGTTTTGCCTTTTGTTAAAGGAAGTCCTTGTCAGATTTGTTGGATTTGGAGCTGAGGAAGATGAGTGGGTCACCGTAAAAAATTCAGTTCGAAAACGTTCCGTTCCTTTAGAAAACACAGAGTGTTCCAACCTGAAAGTTGGAGACCTTGTCCTGTGCTTCCAGGTGATTCAGGCTGAAGTTTAGTCACTAAATTGTTTGTTACCACATATAACTGCATTTAACTTGACAATTTCAATTGTATTTTAGGAGAGGAAAGATCAAGCAATTTACTATGATGCTCACATTGTAGAGATCCAAAGGAGAATGCATGATATCAGAGGCTGCAGGTGTCTCATCTTAATTCGGTATGATCATGACAACAGTGAGGTGGGTATTATTTCTGCATTTGCTTGTGTTCATCATTTCACGCGTAATTTACAAGTTTGCATGGTTACATTTTACATTTTGCATTTTCAGGAAACAGTTCGCTTGAGGAGACTTTGCCGAAGACCCAGATCTTAGGCGTTTTTTTGTATCAATTTGCTTTGACAATCCATCTGAGCAAGTAGCTTGCAAAACAGTCGACATTTTGAGTATTTGTGTTCGTTCATGCAAATTCAATAGTTAAGGAGTATTTTTTTCCCCACCCTTTGGTTTCTGGATGGGAGTGAACGAGCAGAAGTTTATGGTTGAAAACATAACTAACATTCGATAAGTATGAGAATATTGTAATAGTATTTTTCTTTTTTCCTTTGTTTTTTTAACTTATGGTGATCCCACGAAAATTGGTAAAGTGAAAACGAAGTGAAGTTTTTAATTTTAAGTTAGTTTAACATGGAATAAGTTAAAAAGAAAGTGGCATAGTTTCTCAATTCAAATTCTGCATACTGTGCTCCTATTTGGTCTATGTTGGACAAGTCATTTGTAAAGTTCAGAAAAATTCTCCAGTGAAAAGAGTTAATTTGGCTTTATTAAAAAGAAATGAAACGCTGGTCTCTTTACAGACGAGTACAGAATATTCGTCTATCTAGAAATCTGTTCTTGTAAGATTAAAAATTTATTACTTTCCTCCCGCGTTCAGCTACCACGGAATTAGGACAAACCAAATTTGGCGCTTTTCCAGCTTTGCTCCAAAAATGCTCGGTGGCTTTCGTTTTCAATTATAGTTTCCACTACTCAATTTTATTCATGCTGAGAATTGAGAGTAAAATTCTTAAACTTCGTACAAATATATCCATCAAGTTCGAGTAAACTGTTCAGTAGATAATTGTCAAACGATTTGCACGACATAATAATCAAATAAACAAACAAATAAATAATGTTTAAATTTCCTAAACCATGAATATATGTTTAAACAACTAAGAAAATTAGGACTTAATTGGAAATTCCTTTATTAATCTCATATAAGACATTCGACAAATTAATAAATCATTTTTGGTCCTCCAATTGGGTTAAAGAAACCATGACCTTGTCTAACACGCCAAATATTTAAGGAGCTGGCTGGCTCGCTCAATCATGCTCCCATTACGCAAAACATGAACGACAGGATAAATTCGACAATTATTTTGTTGATACTTGATACGATAAACTAGTTTCATCTATTTGGACTGGGGTTTTCCTGATTGCTAAATGGCTGGAGGACTTGATATAATATATAACTCGAAAAGCATAAAAGGGACTTATGTCAAGCCCACACGAAAATTTGCACAAACGTCATAATTTAATATGGAATGTGAACTAAGGATTCTTTTTTCCAAGAGTCCATCCGTCTATATCCGAGTCCAGCCATAGAATAAGCCATAGAACAAGTACATGTTAAGATTGCCGTTTGCAACTCAAACCACAGTTTGGATAAAAGCTACAAGCTTTTGCCCGAACTATAATTTGAAGCTTTACAAATGGAAAACCTAACAGGCTATAAGTAAGCAACTTTCACGTCCCAGCTAAAGCAAGAGAGCTGGTTTGGTTGAGTATACACTTGTATCATTTGAGCATCCCAGATATCTTCAGGATATAAGCTTCAAAGGGAACAATGATCCGAAAAACCTTGCAAATGATGCACTTAAAGTCAAACCTACAAAATAGAGTGAATCGTTAAATGCAGTTCATGCAACTGTCCTAATTTGATAAGATTTTTCTTTCAAAAACGGGGTCTCTATCAAAAAGAAATTTTTTGTGATGTCTTTAAATTTTAAAAGACATGCAACTGCTACCTTTTATCTCTGCTACCAAAAGCACAACCACTAAAAACAAACAAAATAACGAAAACACTTGAGCATAAACTCATGGAGGGGGCTATTTCTATTAGATCTCCAAAGCAGTAAAAACTAGTTATATTATTGTGACATTCAAAACACAGCATTAAAGAACATAATAAATTAAAGCTATCCCTCGCCCCGATGTCCAAAGAAAAATCAAATATTTGAAAAAAGGTAAATAATCAACTTACAGTAAATAGTTCCAAATCTTCAGTTCCTTGAATAACTTCAGGTTTCCGTTTATGGATTGCTCCAGCATCACAATCATGGTCCAGAAGAACCAATACAAACCTGCAAGTTTTCACAACCTCAGAAGTCAATAAAGCATCCAGAAAACATTAATTTCTAACGAGAAAGACCAATGTTGATTAAGTAACAGCCAACAACACAAACAAGTAGCAAAGGGGGGAAAAATCACAGCCAAAATGTCAGAAATTGAAGCTTGGTAGCATCATGCCAATTGAACATCAAATGTATTCATCCACATAGAACACATCTAGATCAAAGTACGAGAATATATCCACAGCACAATATGAAAAGTCTATATCGACAGCACAATATGGAAAGTTGAATAATAATAGTAGCAGAGTAAATACCTGCTTTGTATCGCCAAGTAAACTCAGCCATTACACAAGTCAATCAAGAAGTACAAAAGAGTTATTCACCGAAGACGAGCTTCCAAGTAGCCAACTTCTCATCAGAATCAAATGTGCATCTTTCAATGTATGATGCAAAGAGAACCAAACAAAATAAGCACCCAGTCACGAAGAATGACTGACCAGGGGAAGCTAATGCAGACTTCGGATACTGGAAGTATAAAGTGGTTAGAACAGAGATGTAATTTTCAAAGTCATTTACAGTGCAAATGGATGGCTATTATTAGCAACTGCCAGAAAGTGAGATCATGCTTACATAGCTCCCATTTGAAAACAATAATATAGACAGACACATGTCAACACCGAGACATTCCCAATAGAAAAGGTCATGGTAAAGTATTAAATAATTAGCAAACTGACAGCGTAATTGTCAAAAGCACAACAAACAGGAATGAGGAACATATTTGTTGCTAAAAATAATAATTAAATAAATAAATAAAGCAACCTCATCCTTCATTTCAACCAGACTAATCCCATTTACATTTCATGAGATGAACGCACAAACCAAAAACATGGTTGGAGGTAACTGAACATAATATGAAAGTGGTAATAATAATATTGTGAATACAATGATTAGATGTTACAAACAGCTGCAAAAGTATACAAATTCTTTCTGCCTTTTAGGTCAAATTCAGACATCCAGGAGCCCAGAAGTAGGTTTACGTCAAAAGATGAAGGCATAAAAAGGGCTAAGTACAAGGCTGCACTGCTTAAATTGTCCAGTTCCCACTGGAAAATAATAGTAGCATATTTGCAAAATACCATTGATTAACAAAAACCTAACCTTTGCAAATGCCTTCAACGTAGTAATTACTGTTCAGACCTATACAAACTTTATATCAAAAGACATGTCTCAATAGACATGAAAGACCAAGTTTTGCTCATAAGCATTTTCATGCAGTTGAAATACAGTGCACACGTATTGCATCATATGATATGTGATGGCGACCATTAAAAAGGTTTAGCATACATCCACACCGAACTTCACCATTCAGCAAAATTTGTCAGAGAGAATCTTCATTTCCCAAGTGGCAGAAGTAAGGACAAGCATGATCATGACAAGAGGTCAGAATGACATCAGCTGGAATCTCAAAAAACTTCAGCAATTCATGAAACTGTTCTCCCATAACAAATAGAAGCAATATAGAGGTTCTTTGCCCACTTTTCCTGAATAAACAAAATATCAAATATAAGCACGTATGATCATGGAATGACAATGGATACTGGAAATCAAGTGTACTACTAACCTTGACATGAGTACTGGGAAAAGCAGACGTGCGGAGCGTCTCTTGAGTTTCATCAGCTGGTTTTCTTCTTGGGACGCTAAGAACAAAGGCAGCTTGGTCCCATGTTGCAGCAGTTGAGGTGATTCGGTAACCACCATCCCACCTTCGGTGAATTCCTTCACTAGGATACAGGAAATCAAGCTCCACAACCTGGCATTTAAGTTTGGAAATAAAAGTATATACATCAGATGAAATTCCTCAGTGCCACAAGGAATTTCAGTTAAAAATAAACTTGAAAAAAGAGCAAGACCTGGTCTGAGAATCCAGCACCACGGGACATTACAATTGCCCATCTACTGCCTGCAGTAGCCATAGCAGTGACATAAAATCCTTCTCTCCACTTTTTGTTGATCCACTTAAATGGAAATGAATCACTGACTTTATAGGATTGTTGCAAGTAGTGGGTCCCTAAAAGGAACAATCAAACAAGAAAAGTGAGACAGCAGTTTAAACACAACACTACTGGCCAAATTATGCAAAACAGGTCATCATCAGAACTCAAGCCAACTATTTTGATCCCAAACACACAATGCCTAAAAAAGAAGTATCAAGGACATTTACCTTTGGACATTACAACCAATGAACTCCCATTATTAGCTCCAGCTATAGCACTAATGTAATAATTCTTCTCCCACTGTTCCATAATCCATTCCTATAAAAACAGATTGATAAGTTCATCAGCTTGCATCAAGTTAAAAGTTCAAATTCAGTACAGAAAATATATAATCAATACAAACATAACATCACCAACATCAGGCACATAATGCAACAATTGAATCATAAGTTAACGAACCTTGTGCAGAAAATAGGGAGAGAGTTCATAAACTTGTGCAGTGAAACCAGTGCCAGCATCCATAATGAGCGCCCACAGATTAGAACAAGAAGCCACACTGCTGATAAATAACCCATCCTCATTTCCTTTCTCAATGTGTTGGGCAAGCCGCACATCAGCAACATTGTAATGATACCTATACCAAAAAATGAAAAAAATAAATAAATAAATAAACTCTGACATATTTAAATCAACTGCAAAAAATCATTTAGCTTCAGAGAAAACCTTTGCTTCATTGGTCGGCGAGCATTGTAAACACTAATCCACTGTGTTGCAGGCATTCCCATTCTGACCTTTTTCTTCGGTTGTTCATCATCATCCTCTTCCATGGTCAATCGCCCTCTCTTATGTCCAACCTGACATATAAGCTTCACATCACAGGCCCAAAAAAGGGCAACAGTCAAACTTTGAATTTACAAAAAAATGGTAATTCTAAAGTAGCAATAGTGTTAAGTACCTTCTGAGCACCCTCAGTGTTTATGGGCCTGATGTCTGGATTTGGGCCTACAATTCCATCGAAAAGGGATATATATTTTGCATAATTTGGTTCTTCATCAAACTTCAAATTCACCACATATTCAACAAACTGCCGGAAAGGTTGAGGACAAAAGCAACACAAAGTTTCTGCAGAAGTGGCCATCTTCTTCTTGCAGACAAGAAATCCTTTGTTTTCTCCCTGAAACAAACAATTCCATTAGAATCACACAATTTTATTCATTAGTAAGACTAAAATGACAATATTTGACATCATGATAACCTGATATCCTTGCCAAGGCAGCCGACCGCGAAGAAGGAAGACAAGTGTGTAAGCAAGAGATTCTAAGTCATCCCTCCTGCTACCCGTTCTACCAAGATGAGCATGCACACTAGCATAACGAACTGTACCCCTGTGGCAAGAATATGGTATATAACACCATTCAGAAGGCAGATGTGCACTAAGGCTTATAGTAGATAAAACAAACAATTTACCTAAATACATCTGGACGTTGATCATACTCAACATGAAGTCCAGTAGAACTATCACGCCACCGAGTTGCTGTGTAGAAAATGGGACTGAGGTCAGTAGCTTGCTTCATGAGAAATCAGGCATATCTTCATCAACAATGGAAGTATCAAAAATTCAAGGATAATGTGCTATGTTTACCTAATCCAAGATCAACCAGAAACAACTTCTTCTCATCAGGAGTTCCCGGGGGGCCAAGCAGAAAGTTCTCAGGTTTTACATCACCGTGAACATATCTGAAATAATGGTAACAGCATGATGAACCATTCTTTGAAACAAATGGGATTAATATATAGTATACTTCACACAATAAAAATCATTCAAATTTTACATAGTCTGATGGTACTAGCCAATCAGGTCAGAAAAAAAATCCAGACAAATTGTAAACAGATTCAGGAAAATGAGTATCACCCTCTCGAATGCATCTTCTCCAATATGGAGATAGCCTCAATCGCAATACATGCCACCATTTCAGTGGACATCCTAAATCCAAAAAGAGGAAGTAAAGGTTAGTTATGCAATATTCACCACAACATTAATAGAAATAATACACATGATTTCATTAACATTTCTGAGATACTTACGTGTGTGAGTTGTTATTCCAAACATCCCATAGACTAGGGCCAAGCATATCCATAACCTGTATGCAATGTCATGTTACATACACAGACAACCACAAGCACCTATCCCTCTAAAAAAATCTATGAAAACATACCATAACATAGTAGTCACCTTGCCGCCCCTTGTAATGAACTCGTGGAACACCATGACTGCCACCTAATGCACTATAAGATATAATAACAGCAAAGTTAGCACTTATATCCATATTCAATAATTATGTAAGGCATCAACAGAAAAAAAGATAATAGACTTACTTGTACACCTGCCACTCATATGGAGGTCCATAATTGCACCCCTTGCTGCTTCTATGCTCAAATTTCAAGGCTACCTGCAGTTATTGAACAAACATGAGCACATAACGAACAATCCAAACTGTGTAAGTCAAAAAAAAAAAAAAAAAAAAACACCCTCTTAAACCACAGCAACACAGAACACAACAATGCCGTACCTCATAAGCCCCGGCACCCCCCAAACCCGTTCGTTCGCTGGAACTAGGTGCTACAACACGCCTCCCAACATAGACTTGTCCAAATCCACCCTTACCGAGTTTTCTCTCAATCCTGTATAACGGCGAACCACCAACCTGGACCTGCTATAAACAAAACCCAAAAGGGGGAAAAAAAAATACACAAAACAAAACGAAAAACGAAAAAAAAAAACAATAGATTAATTTTCCAATTGTAATTGTTACTATATATACAACAAAAGCCTATTCTTATCGGTAGGGTTGCAGTTTCTTTCTTTGTCTAAAGCCATTCATAGTAGCTTCATGCATGTCTTCTGAGCTCAAAACAACAAATAATCGCAGAATAATAATAATAATAATAATAATAATTAAAAATAGAAAAACACCTTCTCTGGGAGTGGAGCTGTACTTCCTTCCTCTTCAGCTCCGGGAGCCTTGTCAGCGCTCCGGCCACCACTATCGTACTCATCCATGGCCTCCTCTCTCAAAACCCTAGCAGCACCGGCGTCGTTGACGGCTACGTCGTTCACAACGTTTCCGATTTCATCGGCGGCGCCGATCACGTTGTTCTTCTGTCTCCGATTCCTCCTGGTCTGTGCAGCAGGCGCGGCTGCAGTTCTCCTCCTCGGTCTGGCTACAGCCGCCGGCGAGTCGGGCTGGGCAATCGGGTTCGGGTCAGCGGCTTGGTTGTTGTTATTGTTCCTCGAGCGTGTTCGGGTACGCAGCTCAGGCATCGTAAGGGTGTGGTTGCTGTTGGCCCATGAAGGAGAAGCAGATGATTCACGAAGAAGGTTCTAGAATCATCAGCCAGTGTATGTAAATGAACGAAGAGACGCCGCAGTTATAAATAACAGAGATTATGAAACAACAATGGCTGATAAAAGAAGACGATCATAACGAAAAATTTAGGGTTGGGGATGAGAGGGAATTTTAGAGATCTGTGGAGGGAAAACCAGTGAAAATTTAATAATAAATAAAAATAAAATAAGAAATAAATAAGAAACAAACGAAGGGAATTCTAGATTTCTCTCTAGTACACAGACACAGAAAAGTTATGGAGATAGATAGAGACAGATTAGGGAGAGACGCTTTTGCTTGGGTTTTTTTTTTAAAAAAATTTGGTATTAAATTTTTGTTTTTGGGTACGCAGCGTCATTACATTAAATTTAAATTAATTATGGTTATGGTAAAGTTATGGTGTTCATGGATATTCTTGCCTTTTTCATTGGTATTACTATATGCTATATTTTTTGGGTGATTTGTCTGTCTTCATGTAGGTTGGAGAGTGTTCCCCGTTTATCCATTTTGGTGACTGCACAGCACGCTACAGTGCCCCTACCGTTTCAATTTCAAATCTGAAGTCACTTTGAATTATTTCTGACCTTTCGATTTCATTTATAGATTCGAGATCTTTCTACTTTTCTTTTTCTCAAACTGATCAAAATTTTTAAACAAATATAGTCCATGAAACTCCAGTGACAAATTAATTATTAACAGTGAAATAAAAATTGTGCCTTGATCTTAGTAGATTTATTGGTATTAAATTTACCTAAATTTTTGTTTATGAAAAAAGGGTAAAATAAAAATAATTTAATTTTGATATATTTATTATTATCTAATTATATATTATTAAATTTGTAAATATATTTAACTTTTATATCTATTATTTTAAAAGTTATGCATATGCGATGATCTGATTTGATGACCATATAAAAATTTATATTATTGACTATGTTTGGTATAGGAATCATGGAGCTCATCTATAAAAAATTCCTCTTATTTTATCTCTCTCCCCAACATATTTTTAATATATTAAAATTAAATCTTAATAAAAAGAGTTATAAAGTAATATATGATGAATTTTATTCTACTCTAATTCTAACTAATATACCTTGGTGTTTCTGTAACAATTATTTCTTGTGATTTTATAACTTTAGGGGATTTTTAGTAGATGGAATAAATTTTTATTGTTAGAAATGTTATTCTAAAAATACTATTTCTGGGAATAACTCTTTTAGATATGGATGTTTAGATGCATTTAAAAAGCAAATTGAATTTCTAAAAATCTTGCAAATTTTATGTTTAGTTAACACTAACCCTAGACTATTGTATATATTTCAAAAAATATCCTTGATTGTGGCTAACAGCGGCAATGGACGATGATCGGTGGCAACTAGAAGTTGGCCAGATGGTGGTCAGAAGTTAGCTAGCGATGGATGGTGCTTGGTGCGATAACAGTTGGTGGTAATAAGGGTATTTTAATTTTTTTGCTCAAGAACAACATTCTCTTCTCACGAAAATGTTGAATTTTCAATAGAGGATGTGGGAATAATTTTAGTATTTTTTCCTTCCCAAAAATACAATATTCATGAAAAAAATTTTCCGAACCTTATGCCAAATATGGGAATTTAAAATTCTCATGTCATATTCCCAAGCATATTTTTATATACCCTCATACCAAACATCTCCTTAAGGGTTTGTTTGGCTCATTGTATTTGGTATAATGATGTAAGTTAATATAATATATTATATTTTTTATGGAATAATACATTAATTTAATTTTACTTGTGTAAAAAATTTTTATACAACCATTTAATTATATATTATCACATTAGTAAAAGTATTTGATTCAATCACCAATTATTTAAAAGTCTTACAAATAAAAGCATATGATTTAATAACAATATAAAATTCCTTACACCAATTACATCAAAATTAATCTCATAATATATTATACTTTTATTATTTACTTCGTGCAAATAATATATTGAAAAATTTAACTATAAAAAAACTTTTACATATTATTTTGATGTATAACTTAAATAAACATTATGATGTGTGATTAAGAATGATTGAATTTTTATGCATAAAATTTTCTTCTTTCTCCCTCTCTCTCATATTTTTTATTTTTATAAAACAATAAAAATAATTATTAAAAATATATAAACAAATACTAAATAATATTTAATATAAATTATAATTAAATATAATGAAGTTAAGAAATATCTAAAATAATTATAGTTAAAATAATAAATATTTCATTAATTGCATTATTTTAGATTTTATAATTAAAAATTATTATTTTATTAAAATTTTCTTTTTCATGTTATAGGCTATAGTAAGGAACGCGAACTAAGAGTAATATATATTAATTAATTTTTATATTTGATCGAAATAAAAATTATTTATTTAATATATCATTTTATATAATATAATTTTGAACAAGAATAATTTTAATGTATTAATAATATAAAATAACTTTATATTATTAAGTAAAAAAAATTTTAAAAAAATATTAAATTATAATAGATAATATTTAATAAATAATTGTTTATTATATTTTAATATTTTTTAAATTTTTATTAATTGATAATATAAAATTAATTTATTAAATTAGACATTTTGGATTATTTATTATGCTCAAATTTGTTCAGCGTAGGTAGCCTTGAAAATTGAGCATAAAAGCGGCAAGGGGTGCAATTATGGACCTCCGTTTAAGTGGTAGGTGTAAGAGTAAGCCTATTGCACAATTGCTACTTAATGCTCTTTCAATAATTTGTCTTATTTAATACAAATTTTAGTCATCTTCTTCAAAATATAACTCACTTATCACACAAACTCTTATTAGTTATTTACCTGTCTTTAAAATTTAACTATTGCATTATTGCTAAAATTAAAATATTAAAACGATAAAGGTTTAAAACGTGATATTTGAATAAAACTATGCAAGTATAGAAAGGCCCAAAAAGGTATTAGATAATGTATCTTCAATTGCTACATTATATATTTTTCCTTGGATGTCAACTTTCTTTTTTCTTGGTATAAAAATTTCATTCACAGGTGAATGGGTATTATAATTTCTATATGACGAGATTTGTAATTTTTGTAAAACAAAATCTCAATGATATATAAAGTTGCTGAAATTAGAATGTATGAATCGTAATTAAAGAACATGAAATATTTGGTTGATTGATAAATCTTTGCGTCCAATAGGATAATTTAAAATTTTTTGAGGTCATTTGACATATATGATAGAATAAGATGTGATAGTATAATACCTAATAATATTAAGATTTGATAAAATTTTAATATTGTACAATATTTATTAAATTTCTATTAAAAAATTGATTCTGGTAAGTCTTCATTCCTCTCTTTGAATTGTCAATCTTATAAATGGTAACCAGTTTTTTTGTTTTTCGATGGTGCTATTAGTAACCGGTAATTTGTTCCGTCTCTGTCCTGGATTACGAGTTATGGGCCTCACACCTTACGGCAAGATGACTGACCATAAAAGGTTAAAAACCTCCTTGACAAAAACAAAAACGTTTAAAAATTTCGTCAACAACAAACTGCATAAATAGTGAAATGAAAAACTCTACAACGGGCCTTATTAACTTTGGGTCAGCGGCCTAGGTTTGCATGTAAAGTAAGAGCCCATGAATCTCTCCAAACTCAATTATTCACTACAACTCGGCTTCTGGACAGCAGTTGAAGAAACTTGGGAATTTGATTCAAAAAGAAGAGACAAAAAACTGTTTTAAAACTGTTTTAAAAAATAAGTTTGAGTTCAATTTTTAAAAACAAAAAATAAAAAAATCTGTTTGATAATTTTATTTTTAAAACAGTTTTTTAATGATAAAAAACAAAAAATCTGATTGGATAATTATTTTTAAAGACAAGTTTTAAAAGTAATAAAACAAAAACTTGTTTGACAAATTTTTTTTTAAAAGCAACAAACATATAACAAAATAGTTTAATATAATAATAAATTTGATACATAATATTATTATAAAATGTTAATACAACTTGATATATTTTTATATTCACAAATTTATTTATATACTATGCATTATGTTGTTGTCATATCAAATTTGCAATTTAGTCATGATATTGTCTTGTTATTTTCCTTACACCTTCATCAATTAATTTTGCTATATTGACACTATTAAAATTCACCTCTAAAAGTTATCACCCAGCTGGAAAAACTTCAAAATGTAAAATTGCAACCATAAGTTTTTTCTATAACTCACCAATCACTAGAATTCGCAACATCTTCTACCAGAATGTTTTTAGAGCAAAAATTAGGAAACTTAAAAAATAACCCACTTCATACCAAAAGAACTTAATACTAAAAGCAAGCCTCCTTGTTTATCTCCCAATTTTTATCAACCTCTTCAAAGTGTATGGTGAAGTCATTACAATTTCAAACGCAACTTAAGAACAACCCAATTGCACACAACAAAACAACTTCAACACAATCAACTATACCAGTCCAAATGAGTAATAAAAAAATATATATGAGTCCAATTCCTATACCATTCACAAATCTTTCAATGATCAAAACAAAAAACCCAAAACAAGCTTGCCAATAGTGCTTAGGCCTTGATTTGGGAAGAAGCAAAATCTAGAGATAGAGATGGAGAAGACTACGATGAAAGGACCAGACACCACCACGAATAGACTGCGACGGAGGAACCCAAGGATAGAGAGACAAAACGCGATGTGGAGAGAGAGACAGGGAGGTAGATTGCGACGCAGAGAGAGAGAGGGAGAGTGAGTGAAGCAGTGACAGAGGGAGAGAGCCTGACGTGAATGGTGGTGGTGGTGGTGATGTGGTGATAGAAGGAGAGAGAGCATGACGTGAATAGTGGTGGGTGGTGGTGAGGACGATGGTGGGTGGTGGTGACCCCCAATGAGAGAACGAAAAGAAAGAAAGGGAAGGCGCAAAAAGAGAAGAAGAAGAAGCAGAAGGAGGAGAAGAAGAGCAATGGGAAAAATAAAAAGATGGGGGTGGTGAGAATCGAAGAGGCTGAAGAATAATAAAACAAAAATATTACAAATATGCCACCACAAAAATAGTTGTATTTAAGAATAAAAAACTCAAAACATATCTCAGTTGTTCCAGTTTTTTGATTTTAAAACACACAAACAATTTTTAAGTTTTTAAAACCAATGTGTAGAAAACAGCGACCGAAACAAGTTTTTCTATTTTTTTGTTTTAAAAAATCAAAAACTGTTTTTGAAAACAGTTATCAAACAAGGCATAGTTCCTTTTTTTTTTTTTTTTTCCATTTGCATATTATTTAACAATAAAAATTGTCTATGCAAATTATATAAAATTTGTGCAGAATAAGAACAGCGATGCTATGCAGCCCAAAAATGAGTTACTAGAAAAACTTCGCCAAACACATTTGGCAAATTATGAGTGAAAGGATGCAAAACATTGATGGAAAAAATATAAGGTGTGTTTTCCATATTTTAACATATAATTCGGGCAACAAATTTCTGACACAAATTCTAGTTGCTTAGCACTTTTTAAATACGAACCATTTTAAAAAGTTGAAATAAAACTAAATTATATATCCAATTACTTGGCAGAACGATATTCGAGAAATATATGAATATGAATTTATGCAAGTATCAATATCCTGTTCAATACATTATCTAATGCAATATTGTTAATTGAACTAATTGGACCCTTAATAAGCTGTATACGCGTACCGATTAGGCGTTTGTTTGAATTAATTTATTATTTTATTATTATATACTTAAAACAAATCAAAATCAGACCCCCAATTTTTTTATTTCCTGAAATTTAGACTTAAGCATGTGCGTTAATTCGATGATTAATTCGGCTTAATAATGATCTATACTACTTTTTTCCCCCTCTTTCTTCTTCTTCATCCCTAATCAGGTGTCAACTCTGTTGAGCCTTGGAGACCTAACGCGCGGTTACAGTAATTAAAGGCATTGTTTTTCTTATAAAAAAATGCACATATAGCCTTTTTCAGTGCCATAGCCTTGTGAAAGCCGCAATTAACTAGCCAAAGTATGCTCATGAAGTCAAGATTATAATCTCATAATACGAAAAGGACTAACGATTACACATTATTATTTATATTATTGCTGAATGATGCAACTTCATCATATCAACTTTAATGTTTTATATTGACAATGTGTTTGTCTTTATTCCAGTTCCACCATATGAACGAACGACCTTTCGTTTCTTTGGTGGTGCGTCTATCCCTACCACAAAAAAGTTTAGCAGTAGTACCAGACTATTAGTACAATTTCGTAAAATTCCTGAAAAGAGTTCCCCACCCACCAATAACCGCAGACACGTTCTGTGGCTTTATGACTGCAACTACTATAAAACTACTACAGAGAACCCACCAGCAAGGTTCTCCCTGTTTATAAACTACCAAACCACACGCAAAATTATTGGCCAGTGGAACAGGCTTGTGATTATGGCTTGGGACAGGGTGGTTCATTTAGTCAAAGGAGTATATGTATTGGACTTCACCGGTACGGAGTTTTGAAGTGGTGGAGATGCACGTTAAGCCTGTCTCAAGCACTAATTAGTCTTACAGTTACAGAGAAAGGAGAGTAGTGATGATAATATGGTCTCCGCTCGATAGTGAATTTTACATCGTATGTGATATTATATTTATCATTCAAAACATAATTTAAAATTATAGAAATATTTAAAAATTAATGATAAATATGTTATCATATGCAGATTCATCATGAATTTGAAACTATGCTAGAGAACAAACTATACATCTTTTTGTTGGTTAAACGTGTTGCAGCCTGCTTTGATTGTTATTATTGTTATTATTTTAATTTTAATTTTCACATATATAACCGTCTTCTTAATGGTTTGAAATTTTTCTGTTCGCTGATAATTAATTGTTTAGCACTCTTTTTTTCCCGGTGAGTTAACCCTTTATTTTTTCTCTTCCGTACTATCAAAAACTCCAAAAGAATTATCGTTTCCACTTAGAAGGGAAAATTAAAGAAGTATATGACGTTAAGATTCATAAGAAGCTAATGTATTGATGCTTTTGTACGTGTACGTAATATAACACGCAAGTCCATTGCTAGATATCAACCACAATAAGTAACATAAATGACTTGTAACATGTTTAGCTTAGTTTTAAAAATTAAACTGAACATGCTATAAGTGCAAATAAAGCCGCGAAATCACGAGTTGTTTTTGAGAGATGCATCCTCCAGGCTTCAGCTTCAAATCATCCAACATAGGAGAAATTTTGGACAAAAACTATCTATTTTAAACATGTAAATTAATCTTTCATCATATGTAAAATTACGTAACCCACTCCACACACGTCTCCATTAATATAACACTACGCATATAAAAGATTAATTTACATGATAACTGAGAAGCTTAAACTTCAAAACTCTCGAAGACGTGCAAATTATCACCTGACACGTGGACGCGCAAACATTCTACACGTCAGCAATAGTGATCCAACCATTTCTGCAGCCTCAGCTCCCTGTAAAACCTCTCTATGAACTCCTCCGCCGCCTCGTCCACCCTGAACTCCTTCTCCTCCGCCGTGTCGCCCAACATGTAAGAAGCGGACGGCGACCCCGCTGCGATCTTCACGCGCCTCCGCACCGGGCAGTAATGCCCCACCAACGCCTCACCCTCGGCGCCGCGGCACATCCTCACCACCTTGTGAGCCGGGGAATGCCGCCCGCCGTGCGTGGCAGCCGGAGAGAGCTTCCGCCTGCCAGCGTAAGAGGGCCGCGGCGGGCTGCCGCTGCAGCTAAACTGGTAATCCAACGGCGACACGAATGACATGTGGGCATCACGTGATCGGCACGTGAGGGCCTCGTGGTGGCGCGCCACGGCGTTGTTGAGCGCCTTCCCTAGGCTCTTGCCTCGCCTCATCACGTCCTGCATGTTGCTCTTGGACACGCCGTTTTGTATGAGGAACCATAGCAAACGCACCGTTTTGCACGCTTTCTCCGCCACAATCGGTGGCTCCATGCACGTGATATCATCCACATTGGGGAAGTGTGTTGTGTCTTTGTGTGATTTCATGTTATAGCTGGGTTGTGTAGTGTGTGTACGAGAAAATAAAGGGGTTATCACACAGTGGTCCAAGGGTATGTAGAGATAAGGTGAGGGAATTAGTGAAGGGAGTTGGTTTGTGGGGGTAGAGGAATTTAAAGGAAGGGAAAAGGTAGGATAAGGCCAGAGAAGGAGGGAGTTAGATTGATGTTGTTATTGTTATGGATATTGGTAGCTCGCTAGTGATACCCTAATCATGACAGTTTTATTGTGCATGCCTTTCTTTTTCCTTTCCTTTCCTTTCCTTGTTATTGGATGTTCTTTTGTTATTATTATGCTATTATTATAATGCATACATATTCCTTTCCTTTAATTTTTCCTTTGTAGACTTTCTTTTTTTTAAAAAAAATTTTTTATATAAATGTCTTTGAACAAGTCCCTATCTTGGTGCTAAAGGTTTCAAATGAGCATCACATAGAATACCCCAACAGTACTCGCACAGGCCAACTTGAGAATAGTTAGATAGGAATTCATTAATTGGAACATATATGCCACCAACCAGAACAGGTGGCGACTTTGTGACCCCTCTGAGTGACCCGCATTGCTCATGTGTGTTGTGGACCCCGTGGTGTGTGTTGATAACTTGGTACATATAATACTTTTAGGAGGTGTTTGGCATTCTGTATTAGACATGATAGGATAAGATAATATAATACATTATGATCTTATCTGTTATTTAGTGTAGTCAATGTATTGTATAAACTTATCCATCAAACCTCTCTTATACGTTATAATGATGGATAACTTAATACGGCCTAGGGAGGCAGTATTAGGCCTGATCAGCTTTTAATATATAATGGTGTGTTTGGCATGCTGTATTAGGCATGATAGGATAAGCTAATACAATACATTATGATCTTATCCGTTGTTTGGTACAGTCAACGTATTGTATAAACTTATCCATCAAACCTCCCTTATACGTTATAATGATGGATAACTTAATACGGAAGGCCGTATTAAGACCTAATTAGCTTTTAATGTATAAGGATTTTTTTACTTTTTTATTTTTTAATATATTTTATTAAAAAATTAATTATTAATTAAATAATAAAAAATAAAAATATATAAATAAAAAATAATATTATTTAATAATAAATAAATATTTTTTAAAAAAATTATAAAATAACGATTCAAACTGAAATAAAAATATACAAATAAAAATTTATTATTAAAATATATAAATAATAATATTTAATATAAATTTAATTATATATAATAAAAAATACAACCAAATATAGGAATGTGATACTAAGCCTATTTAGATTTTGATATATAAAAACTCCATCTCCATTTCACTCTCTCTCTCTCTCTCACATATTTTTTATATTTATAAAAAAAATAATAAATAATAGCTAAAATAATTATGATAACTATTTAAAAATTATATTTATTATAATATATTCTTTTGATTATATTTTATATAATACAATGTTTTATACAATAACATACCAAATACTGCATAGTATTAAATTTTTATCAGGCCTTATACAATCAGGTTTTATACTATTAGCCCTTATCCTATCAAGCCTTATACTATCAGGCATACCAAACGGGCCCTAAGGGTTCTTTCACTTTTTTATTTTTTAATATATTTTATTAAAAAATTAATTATTAACTAAATAATAAAAAATAAAAATATATAAATAAAAAATAATATTATTTAATAATAAATAAATATTTTTTAAAAAAATTATAAAATAACCATTCAAATTGAAATAAAAATATAGGAATATAAATTTATTATTAAAATATATAAATAATAATATTTAATATAAATTTAATTATATATAATAAAAAACACAACCAAATATAGGAATGTGATAGTAAGCCTATTTAGATTTTGATATGTAAAAACTCCATCTCTATTTCACTCTCTCTCTTTCTCTCTCACATATTTTTTATATTTATAAAAAAATTAAAAATAAATAAATACATAATTTTTATATATAATAAAAAATAGCTAAAATAATTATGATAACTATTTAAAAATTATATTTATTATAATATCTTTTTTTGATTATATTTTATATAATACAATATCTTATACAATAACATACCAAACATTGTATAGTATTAAATTTTTATCAAGTCTTATACAGTCAGACCTTATACTATCAGCCTATCCTATCAGACCTTATACTATCAGGTATACCAAACGGACCTTAGTGTACAGGTTAGTAGTATACTCGAGTAAGATTTTTCTTTAATATGTGATTATAATAATAGATATGTGTCAAAAAAGAAAAAGCAATAGTGACTCACAGATTACGCACACAATTATAAATTAATAATGCATTACAGTGGGGGAGGCTCCAAATGACAACTTTGGTTAGGCGTAAGTTTTCCTTTATCCCTACATTATCCATATTTAATTTCCAACTTACATGTAAAAGCTACACTAGTCTACATATATAAGTGGAGCACTTTGTCTATTTTATTTCCCCCATGGCCGACGATCATGATGATAGTATCAATTAAGAATCCCATGTAGCCTTTATTTAGTCGGCGATCACTGCAATTATGCATCTATAATTATATGTAACTGATTATTCAATTCGATCTTTAATTAATTTCTAGTAAAAGTCTTTTGTTTGTACTTATCGAAAACAGTCGTACATAAGATTCGTTACGAGATATTCTACCACTTTCTATACGCCGGTTCATCAATGTCAAAAATTCAATATTTGTAAATGCTATGTGCCCAGGAATGATAGAGCATGCTCGGCATGTTGTGAATATGTTCTGCGCGTTCGCGCGGGCTTATTTTGAAGATTTCAGGATCCTTCTCATCTGTTTCCCCTTCAAAGTACACACAGCGAACACCATGAACTTGAGGCTGGAGAATGATATGAAGAGTACCCGTGCAATTTTTGTGGGCGTTTGTAATATTCTAAATATTTTTAGTAAATTTTTAATATATAAATGAATAAGCGCAGGTATTAAAATAGTGGACCTATCATACAGTGTCGACCGATACTGATTTACTTGTGCATGTTGATATATTTGTTGGTGTCAGTGTTGTTATTGTTGTTTCATTTCTACTTCAAGAACACGTATGATCCTCATAGAAAACCAGACAACGATGCCACGTCGTTTTCAGTTGGTCGGGACCATGATCTCTTCCAACTGATTCTCTGTCATCAACAGCCATGTTCCAATTAATATGCTCCCAATATGAATCAACTTCTTTTGTAGTTTGTAGAGTAAGCCTTAGAAGAACAAGAAAACAGGTTATAGATATGAATTTAATTTGAATATACTGTTAGTGTAAAAAACTTTTATATAGACATTTAATCATATATTGTCGCATTAGCAAAAGTCTTTAACATAATCACCCACTACTTGAATGGTCATACAAATGGAATATTTTGATTGGATGACTGTCAGTACACTCCAATTAAATTCTATAGATATTTAACTTTTATATATGCAAAGGTATATTATTAATGTTTGAATTGTATCAAAATTATTTTAATTTTAATGAAATTTTGTTAAACTTTATCTTATATACTAGTCATATTACAGATGCGAAGGAAAGAAAAGGAAATACAAATTCTATTATGTCATGATATCAAAGGTTAATGACCTCTAGAAAAAGGGTAATGATAGAAGGAAAATTTAAAACTTTATAGGGTGTTTTTGTTTAACTTTTTTTAAAAAAAAATATTATTCTCATTAATAATAATGACAATGCTACTTTATATTTTTATTTTGTCTAGGCTTTTTTCTGTCACAAATTATACAAAAGAAAGAAAAAAGAAAACATACTGCAAATGATGTGTGAATTTATATTTATTAATAAAAAATCAATTAAAAATACATAAAAAACAGCAAATAAACTAAACACTTCTTTACTGATGCTCCTCCTCTAATTAATAAGTCAATTCTTATTCACTGTAAATAGATTCACTTTTGTAATTTTTATGAAATTCTATATTGTGTAACATTGACCGTTTACCCACCTGTAACTAGCTATTTCAATTTTCAAGTATCGTAATTCGTAATTATTGATGCGTATTCATGATGTAAATGTTATGGGCTATCTCTTCATTTTTGTTCATTGTCATTTGGAGTCAAGCAAAGCTAATCCGTCATCTGCCAATTGTTATGACAAAATTTTTATTTTACAAATAAGTTGTAACTCAATTAATAAATAAATTTGAGTTAAGTAAATAATAAATCTTTACAATTTCAATAAATCCAGAAGTATGTTTTAACTCCAGATTGAGACAAATCTTTTCCTTAATTTAGATTTTTGTTAACAAAAAATACTACTGAGAGAGACAATTTTAGAACTGGAAAAAAAAATAGTTTTACACTCAAGGTTTGAAAAATATAAAAAAAAAACCATTTTCTTCAGCCAAATGTGATAGAATTGTCAGTATGTATAATTTTTGCTGAATTCTGAAGGTTATCTGCTTACCAGGAGAATTTATTTTCAGTGCTATAGTTCCACTAGTTTTGGTTAAACTATAAGCAATGTATGTAACAACAGCTCAACAAAATCCGGTATTCATATTAAAATATCAAGATCTTAACTATGGATCTCAGTTCAAGCCACATACTTCTTTTAAGAGAATACCTGATCTGATCTTAAAGATTGAACTTCATCATCAAGCCATTTTATGTCAACTTTAGTCTCTCTTTTCTATCCACAATTGGTCTTAGATCTCTTGTGTAAATAAAAATGATTTCATGAGATCTTACTTAAAAACCAAATTGATCGTTTAACTTATCTGTTGATGTCCTAAGGATTAAAAATAACTTTATTAGGAAACAGGAATGAAACCATGTGTAATGTAGTATAGTTATATATGAGCTGTGTGCCGAACCAAAACTAGAAGAAATAAGGCATCATTTTGTCTTTACGGCATCATTATATAGCGTCGTAATACC
The DNA here is from genome assembly GCA_031439585.1 of Pterocarpus macrocarpus. Classification (NCBI taxonomy): domain Eukaryota; kingdom Viridiplantae; phylum Streptophyta; class Magnoliopsida; order Fabales; family Fabaceae; genus Pterocarpus; species Pterocarpus macrocarpus. The sequence continues at coordinate 13,872,975 of CM062519.1, forward strand.
AACAAATGCCAAAGAAGTCAAGGATAGCTTTTTGGGCTAGGATAATAGCGATAGTAGATTCCCCGTATAAATTGATAGCGCAGGGAATGGAATCGACAAAGCTTGCATGAATGATGTATTCGCCAGAAAAAAGAAAAAAGAAAAAGCATGTATTTGATCCACAAATTCAGGGGTCATTAAGTCATAATTGATGGTGTGTTCGTATTTGATTAGTTGCAAAGTGTGTAGCAGGTGGACCCGTTGTTTATGAAACTGGCAGGATTCACGCCCATGCTGCGCACGGCGTGGAGCAAAACATTTTTCATAATCTGTAGTCCTCCTTTTAGTTTTATTGAATTCTATGGAGAATATTCGTGTTTACACAAATTTAAAATTGTTTTAAAAAATAATTTTAAATTTAGAAAGCCACTTTTTATTTAAGATAAATTACACTAAGATACTCTAAAATTTGGTAAAATTTATAACTATTTCCTTCAATTTATAAAAATATACTTTGATCTTTTCTAAATTTTAAATAATATTACACCCAATATCTTTATATATTTTTAAAATATGACATTAAATACTTGTGTAAACATCCCACTCGCTTCCCTAAAAGGGATTAATATAGCCTAAATAAATAAAGGAGGGTTGCTTTATAAATTTCACAAAACTTCACAAAAAAATAAGTATAATTTGCCCCTTTTTTTTTATGATGACTTCTCTGAGAGATACATTACTGAGCAGTATACTAGGTTTTTTGGCAAAATATAGTTTTGTTTGGTAGCAGTTTTTTAATTTTTTAAAGAAAAAATATATGATCGCATTTTTTAAAAAAGTTATCTCAAAAATTTTTTAATTATATAATGTTTCAATTAAGCATAAAATAAGCTAATTCACTAAGATTCTTGCTTGTTTGGATAAAATTTCAGTTGGTGCTATAAAGAAGAAGTTATTGTGTATGGAATATGTTTCCTATTATGTAATTGGCCGGCTTCATATTAGGTTATAATTTTTTCAAGGCAGTATGCTACCCTTATTAAAAATATCATAACAAAATTTGCTTAGATAAAAATAGCATGTATTTTATGATGTTTGTGAGTGAAGAAATTGCAAACTTCTATTCTATTTTAGATCACCAGACGGAATGGAATGTGTATCGCTGCGGGTCTCAATGTGCAGGCTCACTCAATATCGAAAAATTATTGGATCCGCTTCGAAGAAGAAGAGTTAAAAGGAGGAATTAACAGAAGGAGTTAGGCCTAATATTGGAAATCCACACAAGCAGCTGCCAAATCACCCCCACGTTATTGTCACCTAAGAAGACCTTGCTATATCAACCGCGGATTCATAACTCACTTCAAAAAATGATGGTCAACATCACAGACCAGGCAATAGGGAATCGTACGTTGACACCACATACGAGAGCGGACCGTGAAGAAGCCAAGAAGGTAAGTTACAATCCATCCATCCATCCATCATTTCTTTCTTAAAAGTTATAAGTTTTTGCTAACCGATGTTTTTAGTTAAGGAATTAAGAATAATATATTTACAATTTTTTTAATATATTTAATATATTAAAAAATTTTAAAAACTTGTTTGTGTAATCAAAGAGAATCCTTAAGGTTAAAATCCTTCTCCTTTTTAAGCCGTCATCGAGAATTGGAATATTTTTATGGATATCATTCCTCGATTTTTTTCAAGATTTATTTGTTATATTATATAAAAATTGATAGTATAAATTTATATTATATGATTAATATATAATTGGGTAAAATTATATGATTTATCAATTTTTATATACTAATTATAAGAAAAATTTGTGAAGTTTTATAAAGATGATAAACCTTAATAAAATCGGATAAAATTTAATAACTCATTGTTAAATTTTCCTAAAATAAAATTTTAACATTTAATTTGTATGTGTAAATTTTTTTAATTTAAAACTATTACATAATTAATATTAAATGAGATAAAACTATACAATATTCGTATGCAGGCTGCCAAACAATAAAAAAATTATATAAACAAACTATTATTATGTCTAGAAAATAATATAAAAAACACTAAATGATTTTAAATTAATATAAAATCCTATATACATAATTTATAATATATAAAATTTTAATTTAATGGTAAATTTTATCAACAAAATTTTGATGAAAAATTATTCAACTGTGTAAGATTTGTATAAACTTCTACTAATATAAATTAATATTTTTCATGTATAATAAATAATACTACACGTATTTATACATATGTTATTCATATTTGTAATTTTTTATCATTTAGTTATAATTAATTTTCTTACTTTTTATATACTTTATTTTAATTTTGCCACTTATCCTTACTGTGAGGAAATGTATAATAAAATGATATACGAATGGTCAGATTCTGTATGTTACATATAATATTCTTTTAGATAATTTATTGAAAAATATTATTTGAAATGGCTTTATATATAATTTTTTTATACAATCAAATTATTCTAATATTTTTTATTAAAACTTTTGTTTAAACGAGTTATCGTATATAGTGTTGATCGTTAGTTGGGCGAAAATTACTCAACCAGCCACTTGCTACAGCATCCACCGCCGATCGGCAAGCCTGGATGCGTACGGTACTGATAGCCGTTCATTATGTTGATCCAAGCCTAATATATGAGATGGCCATGTGAGAGTAAGAAGGGATCATGTGTCTACTTTTGATTAGATGTGAAATTAAAAATAATTAAATAATTAATTATATAATTAATTTTTAATCATTAAGTATAATAAAATTAATTTTTATTTAATTTAAAATAATTTTAAAATAATATGAAATTATTTTATGTTCATACTATGTAATATTTGATATTTATAATTAATTTGATAAAATATCATAATTTTAAAATAATTATAATAAAATAATGTTAAAAAATAGCTATAATCACTTTAAATTTTGAACTCAAACGTGTTAAATTATTGTAAAAAGAGCTTTAGTTTAAAAAAGAAAAAAGAAAAAATAACTTTATTACAAGCCAACGACCGCCCATCCGCATACACATGGGGTGCTCTTGGAAAAGTCAAGAGTGGGTGGTGCATCTGATCTGATTATATTTTTTTCAAATATAAAAAAGCTATTTTAAATAGTTTTTTGTTGACTAATATTCCAAGTGTCCTCGGGTAAAAGAACAATAATATATAATTATATATACTGTAAACAAAGAAGGAGTACTATTATTTTAATTGCTGGTTATACATAAATATGAAAAGTGATTCTTGCTCACTTCTTTCATATAATTTTGATTACATTTTTTTTTATTTGAAAACAAAAAATTCTATACATTTTTTTTGTTTTATTAAACAAAAATCTTAATTTGGACGACAATTTTAAAAAGTGTATTTATCATTTCAAGATTTTGCTTACTAAGATTTTTATTACATTTATGGTTGATTTTACTTAGTAAGAACTTTTTTTACATTTCAAGGTGAATTTACTGAGTAAGATTTTAAGATTTTACTTAGTAAAATTGTTAGAGAGAGAGAGTGTGTGTGTGTCAAAAAGTTATTTTTATATAATAATTTTTGCTTTTTGTATTTCTTAATAAGTATTATTCAAGTTATTTATTAATTTTTTAGTTTATATTTAATTAATAATATGATCAATTATCATCATGTAAATAACACAATATCTGCTAATTACATATTATTTTAATCTTATCAAACCGGAATAGAATAAATGTGTAATTTTAGGCGTGGGAGCAAGAGTGCAATATTTCCACCTTTAAAAGATGCGCTTGCCACTATGTCGCTTTATATCATTTTCTTCTTCCTCTTCTTTAATTGAGTGGTTGCAAGAGTTTGCGTGCTTCACCTATTAATTCCCCCACAACATAGAATAATTCCTTGACCACATCTCAAGATTCTCACTCTTTCTCTCTCTCTCTCTTTGTCAATAGCTACAATGCTCTACACCATCGGAGAGGCATAACCAGAGAGTACTCATGGCAGAGGAATCTAAGCCAAAATGGGAAGGGAAAGCCATCGCTGAGCTAGGAGGCACAAGTGCACATCAAGCATGGCCCCTATTAGAGGATTTCTTCAACCTACACAAGTTGCTCCCCATAGACACTTGTTACCAAGTAGAGAGTGTTCAAGGCCAACCTGGCCTCACCCGCTACTGTGCTACTTCCGCCACAAAAGGGGTTGATGGTGTTGGTGGTGCTGCTGCTGCTGACCACACAACCATCTTGTGGGCCAAAGAGAGGTTGCTCTCAATTGACCCCATCCAACGCTGCTTGTCCTATGATATTGTCGATAGCAACATGGGGTTCAAGTATTATGTGGCCACAATGAAATTGGTGCCACTCGATCATGGGGATAACAAACATGGTTGCAAGATCGAATGGGGGTTTGTGAGTGATCCTGTGGAAGGGTGGAGATTCCAGGACTTTAACTCTTACATTGAGTCCTCCCTCGAGACCATGGCCAAGAAGATTGAGCTCGCATGCTCTGTTCCTACTTAGTAATCAGTGGACACTTGACAATGAGTGAAAATAGGATTTGGAGCATGATTTGATGCAAGAATAAATCCGGGCATCTGGCGGTGTTTGTTGTTTCGTTTTTGGTATCTGTTTTGTGTAATTTGTTCAAAACTTATAACTGTATTGTCTTTTGCATTGTGGTGTATTCTATTTGGCATTTCCAAATTAGACAAATGGTCACTATGAAAGTGTAACATTTGTTGGAAAATGAGGTCATCTAGATAAAACAGAAAAACAATATTTTGAGGCGTGCAAAATTGCCCTGCTCTACTGGTTTAAACCATAAACACAATAACTATAAGGTGAAATAATCATCACGTATAACCCAGGTAAACGATGAATAAGAAAGAGGAGAAAAGCAAGAAGGTAGAGCAAGACAAAGAAGAGAAGCAATGCAGGAAGATAATGAGATATGTTTTTAAAATAAAACAAATTATGACCGTTTAAAAATAAATTGGAGTTAATAAGATTCCCACGCAATAGCTAAAATATTCAAGTTTCCAAACAAGCATAAAAAATAAGTGCAAAAAGTGAATATTCCGTAAACAACAATAGTAACTGTTATCACATGATACACTTAATGACATGGAGCAGAATTTTGGAAACTGCCATCCTCACCCAGAGCATATATAAAAAAAAAAAGGTGCTAATTTTGATAAGACCAAATCAAATCTTCTGGAAATCAATTCAAACCAACAAAAACGTGCATAATGAGTTAGATATCTCATTGATATTTAGTGATTGTAATTCAAATAAGTATAGATATCAATTAAGTAAGTGTTGAACATAGTTTTATCTTACAACAGAATGTATATTGCTCATAAAACTAATATGTCAATTCAAAATTTATATAATTGAAATTCATACCAAAACTTTAAAAAAAAAAATCATACTTATTTAAGCTATAATTATTACATTTCTATTATTAAAAATAATATATTAATTTAATATTTACATAATTAAAATTCACACGTATTTCTATCACAATCATTTAATATCAATTGAGAAAATTATTTTACAATATACAAATAAAATATCTCATCCAAGAAACAGCACCACGACTTATCCCAAAGTGAGTGTTCCTAATGCTTATCTGTAACTCCAAAACTATAGTGTGTGATATGAAAGAGGATGCCTTTCTTTTCAAACAAAAATCGCGACGGATAATAACATAGAATAAATACTTTCATGGGAGGTTTATCGTGATTCTGTATAATACCATATATTAGTGGTTTTTTATTTAAAAGAAAAGTTTAAGAAAAATGAAGTTATCTCATTATTAATTGTAGATATGTTAGGGTAAAAATAGGCTAGGTTAGAGTTTAAGTTAAATAGGCCTAACATGTATTTCGAAAAAGTAGTTTGAGCTTAGACCTAATATCTAACATAGATTTTGTTTAGAGTCTCAATATGATGATCTAAAAATTTATTTAGAGATCTATTTAATAATAAGACTTTTATATGGACCAAAAGTTTACTCTTAAATAAGCTAAAATATTTTTAAATATATTAAAAAATATATCTTTAAATAAGCTAAAAAGCTCCCTAAATTGGTTAAAAAATCTATTTCTAAATAGATCAAAATGTTTCTATTGTCATTAGGTTTTTTAAATAATAATAATAATAATATAGTATAAATAAGACAATCTGTTAGGCCTAATAAATTTTTTTTATAGCCTGTAACTTGATTTTTTTGGCTAAATAGACTTTTTGAGAAGCTTAACAAACTAGATTTAATGTAGACTAAGTCGAAAGATCCCGATAAGCTATTATCTTATTTCAACCCTAAGGTGTGCTAAAGTTATATTGGGGATGGAGTTTAGATAAAAGAGAAGGTAAATTTTTATATTTTAAGTAAATATGTTTTATTTAATTTTTTCAAATTAAAACTAAATTACGATAATTTTTTTTCTTCTTATCATAATCAAAGTATAAAAGAATTCATGGTCACATATGAAACTATTTCATTTTATTTTTTATTATCAACAGGGCTTAAAGCTCAAAAGGAAAATTACACACAAACAAGTCTAGTTTTTCAAAACCCAAAGGAGTCAGCTAGAAAATCAACAGAGATACAGGCAAGTAACAAAAAAAAAAAAAAAACGTAAACCCAAGAGGTAGTCTATGCCCCATTTTAGCTAGATGTTCTGATGGCTTCCCTAAACACATGCCTAAATTCTACATTCCACTCTTCATACAATAGGTTTCTAACAGCATTGATCAAATAAGAGTAGGCATGTGTATCTAGCACCCCATAGTTAACCAGGGACTGAACATTAGAATGTACTCTTATTTTTTTTTTAATATGAATCATTGCGTCTAGTAGGCATATTCTCTTTTATATACAATGTATCTAGTGTAGGCATATTCTTTTTTATATGTAATGCATCTAATGTACACATGCCATCATTGCAGTGATTTCGTTTTTCAAATATACCTTATTTTAATAATAATTTAAATATATAAAATTTTTCCTTGAAAATAAACTAGAGAATAAAATACTAAAATTAATAATAGTTAAATTAAACAATTTATATATAATTTTAAAATTATTTTATTAAAAAAATTTTAAAATTTTTATTCTTGTAGAAAATTTATTAAATTAAGTTATTATAATTGTATATTACTAATTAACATATTTTATTTAAAATTAAAATAATATAATAAATTTATAAATTATAACAATAAACAAATAAAAAAATAACTAAACTAAATTTAAATAAAAATATAAAATAATCAAAAAGTAAATAAAATATTAAAATTATCTGTATATCTAAATTTGCAGAAATATGTCCATAGGCATCCATCCGATATAAATTATTGCTCTCCATTCTTTCATCTTTTTCTCTTAGTATTTTTTTCAAACTCTCGTTTTTTCAAATACTCTTCTTGCTTAAGAATCGATATGCTTCGAATCGAATGTGAAATGAATTGCCCTCATGCTATTTATAGAGGAGAAGGAACAATGCATAAATCGATGTGACACAAATCGATTTATACACTATTCACCTTAATAGTATATAATTCGATATTATTCATTGCCTTACTTTTTTTATTATTTTATATTTTTATTTAAATTTAGTTTAGATATTTTTTATTTGTTTATTATTATAATTTATAAATTTATTATATATTTTAATTTTAAATAAAATATATGTTAATTAGTAATATCTAATTATAATAGCTTAATTTAATAATTTTTTTATAAGAATAATCTTAAAATTATATATGCACTTTAACTATATATGCATCTCCATCGTTTCAAACTTAATTTAGGCACTATTCACTACTATTCAAAATTAACTTATGCACTATTGACTACTGTATATGCAACTCCACCGTTTCAACTTAATTTCTGCACTATTCATTAACTTAATTTCTGCACTATTCAAATGAATAGTGCATAAATCGATTTATGTCAAATCAATTTCTATATTTCTGTTAAAAATTTTAAACAGTGGTAATTTGATATAGCACAAATCAATTTATTAATAATACAATAAATTAGGATATTTTGGAAAAAAATGTTAAAACGTTGTATTTAGGTAAAAAATATTTTTTTTATTTCATATATGTAAAAATGCCCTAAGGCATTTGAAGGAGTTGAAGGTCATAGGAGTGTGCTGCCAGAGTCTTTAGAGGGGCAAAATAGTCCTTCTAAATATTTAAAATTGAAATTAATTCCAATCCTAACAAATTCTATAAAAAATAATAGATTTTCAAAATAGAAAGGATGGAATTCCATGAAATTTGGAAAATCAATTCCTTTCTTATTTTTTTCAATTCCAAACACACTAAAACAGTTTCGTGATACCAATAAACAATCTCAAACTTTTAGTCAACATGAGTTTTTGCTGATGATAATCAGGAGAGATTGGGACCAAATAATTTGGACTTTGGAGGCAGGTTTAACATTTAATGGTAATTTTACTTTACTAATTTAAGCATGACAAAATCTGACTTAGAGGTTGCCCAGCTTGACCCTTACATGCCCTCTAACCTTGTGACAAGTTAACCTTGTTTTTAGGGGTGTTAGCAGATCGAATTGATCCAATAAATCTGAAGATCCAAACTAAACCAATGAAATTGATTTAGATCGATTCGAGCAATCTGTTCATTTTTAAAGTGGAACAAAACCATTATTGGTTTGGTTTCATATTTATGATTTTTCAATCCGATTATCTAAACATCCAATCTAATCACTCAATTAATTAAATTTTTTTTATTTCCAATATTTCAAAATTTTGCATTTAAGTTTTAGTTTTATAGTCACTTTTTATTTTCTTTGTTAATATTTATTTAAGAAATTTATCTATTTACACTATTATTAAATATATCATATTCAAGCTTTATATTATTATTAGTTGTTAAAAAAAAAATTTAAATATAATTCTTTATTTTTCACTTCAATTCGATGATCCAAACCAAATCAATCCGATCTTAATCGGATCAGTTTGAATTTATTTTTCACTTAAACCCGATCCAAACTAATCCGTTTACACTCCTACCCACTCCTAGCAATTCCTGCATAGCAAGTTAAGATATTTTTATGAAATATAATATCAGAATGATTTCTAAAATTGCTAAATTATGATAAGTAACAATTCACTATAATCAAATAACTTTAGTTTCATAATATAAATAAATAAATAAATAAATAATTTCAGTACATAAAAATTCGTCTCATGTAATATAAAATAGGGTATAGTTCAATCATCATGATTGTTGATTTTTTTTTGGGTGCAAAATCTTCATGATTGATCAATTATAACACTATAACACAAACAAATAATCGATTGTCTCATCAACATTTTGAATGCGTTTATTTTAACTTTTAAAAAAAATTATTATAAAATTTAAATTTTAAATTTTAAATTTTAAGCTTTTCTTTTCAATTTTTATAAAAATACTGAATAATTTTTTTTAATTTTAATTATTTTTAAAAAAGATATTTTTTAATAAAAAATGTAACTTTTTGCTCAAATAATCACAAATAAATTCAAGATGTGAAGCAAGAAAAATGTTCCCTTCCCCGGTCACCATTAGAACAAAAAGAGGCTCCCCTACGTCAATTTTCCCCGTGACACACCTACACAATCCAGAGAGGCCTTATGGCTACGGCAGAGGTATCCAAGGCAAGATGGGAAGGCAAAACCTCAGCGGAACTAGGAAGCACCACTGCAGAACGAGTGTGGTCTCTATTAGAGGACTTCTGCAACATTCATAAATGGTTCCCGCTTGTAGAAACTTGTTACCAAGTAGCTAGAGGGAGTTCCTGGACAGCCTGGCCTAATCCGCTACTGTGCTTCCACCAAAATGGGTAGTGATGGTGATACCAAGTGGGCCAAAGAGAAGCTTCTCATGATGGATCCCATTCAACGTTGTTTTAGCTATGAGATTGTGGACAACAGCATGGGATTCACGATCAAAGTGTTGCCGATGACCAGTGATGACAAAGGTGAAGGGTGCAAGATTGAATGGTCTTTTGTGTGTGATCCACCAGTGGAAGTGGGGGGGGGGGGTGGACATTTGAAGGTTTCTACTCCTTTGTTCAGTCTTCTTTGCAGTCCATAGCCGACAAGATTGAGCTACCAGGCTCTGATAGTCATGAAGTGTGAGAGAAATTTGGTCCTACACGAATCTGTGTGAGTTAATTTCATATGAATCTCAATTTAAAATCTGGTGGTTTGATTTTGTGTGTAATAATTTTAGCCAGTACGTGTCTCTAGTCGGAAGTCCAATGTAATTGAATAATTTGTCTTATTGTCATCGTTCTCCTTTTTTAACATCTATTATAAAACTTGCGCGATGTATAATTATCAATACGTCTGGCTGCAGATACATTTTGTATACATGTTTTCAATTGTCTACCGGTTAGATTTTTATTTATGGAAGTTATGTCATACTTCTAAATAATTTTTAAACGAAAGTGAATTGCCTTTGCACTTTTATTTAAGTAAACCATATAAGCAATTAAAACTGCAACATCTTGCTTGTGTTCCGTATATTGATCAATGGCATGTTTGATTTCTCCTATAAAAACTTCAAATCATGCCTTGGACTAAAGTTACAAGAGAGCAACCCTCTTACCAAACCATGGTTTAGAGGTTTTCAAAGAAAAAAGCTAAACATACCATCAATTTTTAACGCAATGTAACAATTTCATTGCATACCACTAGGATACCAAAATTTCCTAGACGTTTTCATATATCATCCACTCCTTGATTTAGAAAATTCGAAATATTGAGAAATAAAAGAAAACTACGTCTGCACTAGAAAACAACAAACACTAATAATTTTTTTTTTTTAATTGACAAATAAAAGGACCTGCAAACACGAATTTTAATTTCAATGCGACACAATGAAAGTAGTGCCAGTCGAGGGGATCCCAGACAAGGTTGGAAGATCGAATGAGGGTTTGTGAGTGATCCTGTGGAAGGGTGGAGATTCCAAGACTTCAACTCTCACATTGAGTCCTCTCTCCAGATCATGGCCGAGAAGATCGAGCTTGCATGCTACTTGTCAACCAATGAAACTAAGATTTGGAGCATGATTTTATGCGACGACAAATTTGGTTGTGCTTGTGTATTTTGTTGCTAAGCATATATAATTAGCATCGGTAGAACGGCACGAGAGTACTAGGGGTGTTTGCGATTCGGTTTGGTTTGGTTTGGTTTTGAGGAAAAATTCAACTGATTTAAATAATAAATTTTATTTCGGTTTAAATCGATTTCAATTTGATTATGATTGAAAAACCGAACCAATTTAAATTGGTTTGGATTGGTTTGATTTTCAATTTTTTATTAAAAAGTTTTATAAAGTATAAAAAAGTAAATTTCATGTTGAGAAAATTAAAAGAATTAATAGATAATTATAAATCTAAAATATTGAATTAAAATATAATAAAAATACTTGGATAATTTTAGTATTAAGATATTTTAGAATATACTTACATATATATTTGTAAAAGTATAGATATAGATAAGTAATATATATATATATAATGTGTAATATATTATCCATTCGATTTGATTTTAAAAACTAAAATAAAAAATTGAATAGAATCGATTGATTTTTATAAAATAAAAACCAATTAAAATTGATTTATTTTGATTTTGATTGATTTTCGATTTTTTTGAATCAATTTTCGGTTTTAGTTCGGTTTAAATTGATTTTGAACATCTCTAAAATGTACAAGCAAAAGATGGGGACTTGGAGGGTGTCTATTGTTTCGTTTTTTATATCTATTTGTGTAATTTGTTCAATAAAAGAGTTGTATTATATATACATAATATTTCTTAGACACTGGATGAGGTCTAAATTGATATGATATCCAAAAAATATTATATACATATAATATAACTCTTTTCTTCAAAACTTATAGCTGTGATTTCTTTTGTATTGTGGTGTCTATTCGGCATTTCCAAATTAGACAAATGGCTACCATAAAAGTGTAAGCTTAATTATGGTAACAGAAAATTTAGAAGAAGAAAATTTTTACAACTTTAACTAAACAATTAACAGGGTTATATGTTATAGTTTATATGTATTGAAATAAATCGTTTGGTAAAATGTAATAGTACAAAATTTAGAGAATCCCGTAAAAAAAAAAAAAAAGGAAAATAAACTGCTCTTGCACGCTTGATTGTGTCATATATTTTCTGTTCCGCTGTTTTTTCTTTTTAGATGTGATTTTTTTTTCTGTTGTTAAATTTTGTTCGTGCTAGTGTACGCAGATTTTGACCATTTACTTAGATTGGTTTAAGAAAGTTATCCTTATCCATGATGGTGATGGGAAACTGATAAGAGGTTGAATATTGAACTTCTTGTATTAACTCTATGTATGTTTATTATTATTCATATACAGATTATCAGATCGATCGACTTTAGTTAACACTTAGTAATTGTGGCCTGCTAACAGTACTGTGCCAGCTGTAAACTTATAGCAGAACATGTTTATTTAAGAAACGAATAAAACTAAAATTTAAATGGATGCAATAAACTAAATATCTCACGTCGCATGTCCCCACATACAATAATAAATCAACTTTAGTTTTGGTTTGCTTTTGTATAATTTATAGGTAGCGTTTAGAATGGTTAAAAATAATATTTGATTTGATTTAATTTAAGTTAATTTATTTTATAAATAAAATCTCATGTTTGAAATCAATTACATAAAATAGGATTTGAATTATTTTAGAAATTAATTATTATATTTAAAATGTATTAATTTTTTTGAAATTATTTAAAATCTATTAGGTAGTATTCGAAATAATTAAATTTAAACTTAAAATCAAATGATTTCCCGCCAACTCCTATAAAAAATAATAGGATTTCAAAACTACAACAATTAACACTCGCTAAACTTTCACTCACTTATATAATTACTCCTATTTGACAAAACAATGGCATATAATTCGTCTGTTATTAAGTTTGTCTTTGCCGTGTGACGTTCCCCTTCTTCCGTCACCCCTCTCAAAAAAAGAAATAAACAAAAGCCACAAAGGCTTTCAAGTAAAGAAAATAACTTGTGCCGTTCTTTAATTATTTACGTCACCTTGACTTTGTTACATCAAGAATTCAAGATTTTCAGAGTGCTAATCTTCAAATTATCCACGTCACTTTCTGTAAGCGTTAACCAAACAACTAAGAAGAATTGAAGTCATGCAGAAACCAATATTAAAAGAAAGGTATATATTACACCGAAAAGGTCAGTATCACAACTTGAAAGAATAACGGAGACATTAAAAACACTACCCAAACTTGAAAGTCTATTAAATGTACAAGTTTCTTGATAGAACACCAATCCCCATATAATCTCACATATTTATATATCTAACACCTAATCAAGAGATGAATAAACCTACCTCTTTCCGCCACCCCCATTCCCGGGGCGACTTCAATTTTCTACATTTGACAACCTTGGGATCCCTTCTTTTCATTTTTTTTTCTTTTTTTGTCTTGATCTTTCCTATTAGCGCCGACATTATTATTATTATTAAAATTTTCAAATAGTTGATAATCTTTGTTCCATCCAGTTGATGATGTCCTGAGCTATCTCTTCACGCTCAGGCTCAAACAGAAGGTCGTGCAAGAAGCCATCATATAGCTTTATGTCTTTGAACTCTGAAGCTGCCATGTTGTATAGATCTTGTGAGGCCAGTGGATCAGTTACTTTATCAGCAGTTCCGTGGAGGACAAAGAATGGCACTGTCACGGACTTGAAGTTTCGCATTAGGTAAGAGGATATCCGCAATATTTCATGGCCTGTTCGGACCCTTATGGGTCCTGTGTATACCAATGGATCAGAGTACTTCGCCAACAAAGCTGCTGGATCCCTTGAAACTGGAATGCCCCGTTTGTTTGCTCCTTTGAATTGGAACTTTGGAACTACCAGAGAAAAAATTGGAGCAATAGCCTGCACAACACATCAGACAGATCCCTTTTAACACGTGAATAGACAAAGAGCATGGAACACATTCATAGAATGGTCCATAATTACAAATAATGCAATGCAACATTATAATCTGGAGACTTTAGAAATTAATTGAAAAAGAGTAGTTGCTATTGCTTATACTGTCTCAACTAGGATTTTTGACCCCTCTACTGAAAACCACGATCGATGCTTAAATGCAAAGGAAAGAGGTACGAGTACAAACCAAATATGAGACGGGATGCAAGGTTGCACACACTATGAATAAAAGATTTCAAGAGCACAATGCACAAGCACAACCTACAAATGCATAACTTACACCAACGATTGGATGAGCCGGCTTCACACGCAAAGCTGGCGAGGTTAATATAATTCCTTCCACCATTACTTCAATATGAGGGTGGGAAGCGGCCTGCCAAAAAAAAAAATGAAGAAATTAAATTTCAAAATTCAACAAAAAGACAAAATTAATTCAGGAAGCTATGCAGAAGATTTCAGTCCTTACTTTCAAAACCACAGCCCCTCCAGTGGAGTGGCCAAAGAGAAAGCATGGTACCCCAGGATTCTCTGATTTAATCTTTTCCAAGAAAGCCCCCTGTTTATATCATCACCGATTCAACATCAATGTGCGAAGTACACGGCCAAAATCATCAAGTAACATTTGAAAATACAGTACAACAAAACAACATAAATATTTTTAATTTATGATTATAATAAAATTTTCAAATGACAATGAAATTAACCAGAAATAACAATTACACAGAAATTGGATGATGAATACAAACACTTGACAATAGCATGGTAAAAATAGTGAATAGAAGCAAGAAAAAGCTGTTAAGTTAACTGAGACAATATCATTGCCTATGCTCTAAGAAGAAAAGGTTAACGTATTTTAACATCACACACTAAACATATTTCTCTATTTCCATCCAAATGTTAAAAATGCGAAGCTCTACATTGATGCCTACAATATCTTACATTCTAAGTATACGAACCACTATCAGTAACAAGAACATGTGCAAAGAGGCTATGCCTATACAGACGGAAGAATGTAGCATTATTTTATACTTACAGTGTCTGCAACCACATGATCAAGGGAAGGAACATAACCATGCAATCCATCACTCCCTCCATGACCTGTAACAAGAAAACAAATAACTCCAGGTCCATCAGAAACAGATAAGGACAGTACAAAATTTAAAATGGGGGGGGGGTTGAAAATACATATGCTACAAAAACTATATAATCATGTTGATGTTCGTTCCTATTAACACATAATCCAAGAACAGGAAGTTAACTCATATTAAATCTAAGGTAGAGATCCATTGGTGAAGAGGTAGGCATCATGTATCAATCAGGATCTCAAGGGACCAATAGAAAAAAAGAAGTCTAAAAATTACCTATCCAGTCCATTGCATATGCACCAAAGTTGCATGATGTTAATTGCCTTGCAAAGTTGGCATATCTTCCACTGAAAAATGAATGCTAAGTCAGAGGTGAAGGGAAAAAAGCACAAATCTTATTAGACTAGTTCCACAACGAAAAATATTTTTTTAAGCACTAAAAGAATGTAATTCTTTTTAAAAGTACACAAAACAAGCTTACCTGTGCTCATTAAGCCCATGAATGATGATCATAATGCCCCTGAAAAAACAACGGAGAAAATAACTTGAGTCAAATGCAAAACGATCAACGAAAGCAGCACAACTGCAGGGTACAGAAAGCTATACTATATTGCCCCCAAGTTGTATTTTTGAAGTATCGCAATTTCAATCACTTAATTTTTCTCTCACATATCTTTGTCTATGACTCTATCCCCTGGAGAAGACTCAATTCCAGATATGCATGCCCAATTTAGCCGAGTTCATCTTCCAAGTTTTGACACTGAAACTACCTAAAACACCCCGCAAAATGAGACCACTAAACTCGTTTCCAAACGTTCCTCTTATACAAAAGATGCCCCAATTACTTCAATCAATCTACACTGTACAAAAACTATATCTAACAATGGTTTTTCAGCTCATTCACAATACAATTACACAGTAACGACGAAGACAGTCACGACTAAGTTACCTGAGGCTCTCTAAAATTCCATGTAATTGAGCTTAATCTCTATCACAATACGTTACATGTAGAAACACGAGCATTGAAAACAGAGGGGGGAAAAATAGAATTTTCTTAACAACAGAATTAATAAAACTCATTTTCTTCGGAAAAAACGGAGAAGACGAATTCAAAATTCAAAACGAAAATTCATTATAAAATTAAAAACAAAGAGAGAGAGAAAGAGAGAGAGAAAGCAACATAAGCCCTTACTTAAGATCACCGGTGGTGACAGGGAACCACTGGCGGCAAAAAAGCGCGTTGTTCCGAACGCCGTAGAAGATGGAAGTGCTCCACCGGCAGCGCCAGTCATCGCTCCCCATCCCAACGCCCTCCGCCAGCGCCCTCCTCCTCGACGTGTCCTCCTCCTCCCGAACCAGCCACATCCGCTTCAGCTGCTTCCTCGGCGACGAAGGCGGCGCCGCCAGAGAACCCTGCAACGAAAGGCGGCGCCGGCGAGGGAGAATGAAGAGAACGAACGAGAGGAAGAACGTGTAGACGAAGATCAATGAAGCCCTCAGTGCCTTCATGATCGGAATTATGCGGTGGCTCGCCCCTGACGTCAGCGGCTCCATCGCCCCCGCCTCCGCGGAAGACATCGTCCCCGTTTCTCTCTCTCTCTCTCTCTCTCTCTACGGCGGAGGAGAAAAGGAAACGGAAAAAAAAGCGGAAATGGAACAGCTCAGAACACAGAAACCAGACAGGCACGCACGACACAGAGACAGAACGCAAACACAAATGCGAAACGCCGTTTCTGTTTTTGGTATTTATATTTGTGCCTTGGCGAGTCTGGGCCGTTGGATATTTTTGCTGTTGGGGTGCTCTGACGGTTGAGGATGCCTCGTGATTACGCTGTCTTGTTTGGAGGCGAAAGTAAAAGTAAGAGATAAAAACGTTGTTTGCATCGGGATTGGGGGAATATTTTGAACGAGCGGTGAAATGTAATAGTACAGCCAATGCTAGTTAAGCTCATCAGGTGAATTGGCTGCGTCGCAATTTGATTGGTAGTTCCCCGCTGAAAGAAGCGCGTAGTCGGTGGTTGTGGCTCGATTTTGCCGGGGTCGTTGCTGGCAGCTGCACAAAATCGGGATTTGACTCGTTAAAGTGTAGGCTATTTTTTTTTTTTAATAATAAATGGCGAGATTAAAAATTATTTTTAAAAAATATTTTTAAGGGAGGGAGATACGAGTCGAAGGCAGGACAAAATGTCTACTCGGTAAAAATTTATATAAAAAATAAAAGACCTATAATAATGTATTTTTCGTGATTTTTTTTCTTAGTAATTATAACTATATATGTTACTATTTAAGATATGTTTCACTACTACGTTTAAGTAAAAGCCAATTTCAAAAAATACGCGTCATTCTCAATCAGATTATTAACTTTTTTACTGTATACTTTGTTTTTTAGGGTGTTAGATAAATGAAATAAATTTTTATTTTTAAGGATGATTTTTTTAGAAATATTATTTTTAAGAATATCTCTCTTAAATATAATATTTTAGATATTTTGATATATAAATTAAATTATCATAAATATTTAATAAATTTTCAAAAATACTCTTAATAAATACAGCGGTGGATAGTGGTAAACGATGATCTGCAGCGAATAATTTTGGGTGATAACAAAAATATTTTAATTTTTTTATTATGATAAATATTTATTTTTTATAAAAATATTAAATTCTTATAAAAAAGTAAAAATATTTTAAAGATAATTTTTTTTTCAAAAATATAATATTTTCAAAAATATTACTCCAAATTTCTTATCAAATTTGAGAATATGACATTCCTAAAAATATAAAAGTATTTCATAATACCAAACACCTCCTTCAACAAAAATTACTTGCCGTGTTATTCAGAAATTGATGTCATTAATTAATTAATGTGCCAATGTGAAAAGCGAGGGGGGTGTGATATCCCTTCTAATCTGCACGCATTAATAAGGAAAGGTTGTATAATCAATTATGTTTGGAAAAAACATTAAATGAGGAGAGAAAAAATGGTTACTATCCAAAACACAAAATTCATCACTTGCCTTGCACAATTCGTACGCCGTTTTACAAAAAAGTTTTCGTACTATTTAGCATCTTTGTTGCCAATTGTACTGCTATTCTCAGCCGGTTAAAATCATCTGGATTCTCGTCAATTGGATCTGTCCACGGGTTAATACTTTTGAGTGTAACTTCACGCTCCCATTTTCTATTTTTTCAATTTGGAAGTTTAAATAAATATTAAATAATTTGACCATTGCGAAAGGCGAGGCGGAGATTTCGATCCAAGTAAATTGGACCTTTGGAAATACACGAAGACGTGTTCGTTTGTTTATCGTTGGAGATTCCGAATAGTTGACATGAACTAGACTTCATCGCAATTTCGTGTGTGGCTTGAGTTTCTCTTCGAGTTCCTCTCCTCGGCTTTGAATTTCAATTTAGATGAGCATTAATTATTTAAAATTTCTTTAAAATAAATTCAAATGCATAGTTGAGTTGAAATAGTAATTGAACTACGAGTATTTGCGATGCAGTTTGAATCGATTTTGAGTAAAAAAATTAATCTGATCTATATAATATAATTTATAACAATTTAATTGAATTAATTTAATTTAAATTTTAAATTTGATCCAATTTTTTATTGTTTAAACTAAATTGATTTGATTGATTTTTGAAACATAAAATTTTAAATTATAATATTATAAAATAAAAATAATATGAGTCAATTAAATGAATAAATAAATATTTATAAAATATTATTTAAATAAAAATAATATATGAATAAAAATTTATATAATAAATTTAAATTATTATAAGTAAAAATATATATTTAATAATAAAAAAATTATATTATATAATATTATACTATTTGAATTGAATTGAATCAATTTTAAAAATTAAATTTAAAATTCGATCCAATCCATACGATTTATAAAAAATAAAATTCAATTCAATCAAAATTTTTACGATTTTAATTAGTTTTCAATTTGAATTAGATTGATTTAACTATTTTAATTGGGTTGGATTGAATTTAAATATCCTTAAACTGAACTATACTCTTTTTAATTCAGCCTTAACTCTCATTTTGTTATGTGACAGTGCATACTGGTTGAAGAATCAAGAACCCGCGTATTGGAAGTTTGGAACGTGACCAGTGTTCATTATTTTCCCCCTAATATAGATTATAGTATGAAGAACTATAATCATTCATCTAATTGATAATTTTTAGGCTTACCGTCCTTTAGGGGGCAAAGCAAAATAGACGTTATCATTGGTTTGCAATTAGGCGAACGGATTTCAACAACGTCATAGCTTTCAAATTGGAGGGCCCTATAAATAAACGAAAAATACCACATTATGGAAAAGACAGAGGGGAGCCTCTCATTTTTTCTGCCACTTACCCAGTCAATTATCGTCTTTAATTGCCTCGCCTCCTCGCCGTGGCTTTCTTTTGGACCACATCAATATTAGTCACTATCAAAGATATTTTCCAAGTATTCCACCCATTTTTGTGGGTTTTCATTGTCTAATATATGTGGTTATAGTACTTAATAGGATTCCTTTTGGCAATGGCCACTGATGGTTTGATCCCGATGCAGATCGCATAGCACTCTAATTGGGATGATACTTGATTCCATATTGCCTAGTACGCATATATCCACAAAAGCATATAACCCTAAAATAGTACTAAAATGGAGCAGTTGTCGGTTCTCCACTTTCCTTACCAAAGTAGCAAGGTTGGTGATAAAATTATCTTGCATGAAGATTCTATCATATTTTTTTCCCTAAACTACTAGTGTTTAAATTGTGTTGAACTTTGACTAATCTAACTCTAGGGGAGCTAACTAGCTTTGAGAATATAACTCTCTCAACACTATTTTTTGCATTCACAAAATTCTATTATATTGAATGTAAGATAGTGGTACTTAATTTTTTTAAATAAAATCATTTATATGTTGAAAATAAAAAAAATAACTAAACAAATAATTAAATAGTAATATTACACCACCAAAAAACAATTTTTCAGATTTTTTGACACACGACTTTTTTTTTTTTGCATCAATCAGAAGGAGCGATGCATTTTAGTGCAATTTTTTTTGGTGAACACTTTTCTAAAATTTTGGCTTCTTTTTGTCCGACTAATTAATTGGGCCGGGTTTCCTCACACTAATTAACTCGGTTTCTAGTTTAGGAGCGTCAAACCTATAAAAGGGAAGTCCCCATTTCTTTTACCTTTTAACAATCGGTGGTCCAATTTCTGTTGGGCTGGATCCATTTTTTTGCTGATGCTGTAGCGGTATCTGTAGGAGACAATATAAACTCTTTAATTATTATAGTGTATGCAGTATATAACATTAATTTTTTCAAAATATAGTTCCTGACAATCAAATGTTAAATCCATCGAACACCTTGCTACAGCTGCAACTGGAGGCTTGAGCATTTCTCTTTGATGAGTTTAGCTTGTGTTAGGGGATTGAAATTTATTAAAAGTATATTCTAGTGATAAGGGTGTGTTTGTTTGTGATTTTTTAGTAAAAAAAATCATTTTTTCACTAAAAAAATAAAATTTCATATATTTGGATAATTTTTTAAAAATAATTCGAATATAAAAAATATTTGTTTTTAACTTTTTGTAGAGGCTAAAAATAGTAATTTATCAAAAAAAAATCAATTGTTAACTTTTTTAATTATATATAAAATTTAAATTTTATAATTAATTTTTTTAAAAGTTAAAACAAATGTACCTCAAGTTAAAGCTTAAGTGATATATTCCAATTAATCTAGCTTGAATGGAGTCAACTCCACAATAAGGTAAAATTTTTCAATTTTAGTTTTTAATTTTTAAATTTTTATTCACAACACTTTAATAAATTCTAAATCTTATTTAAAGGGAATAAGTGTTAAACTAATTTAGCCAAATAAATGTTGGTGTTTCACTTTTTATATACACTTTTAAAGAGAAATAATATACTTTTTATATAAATGAAAATCAAGATAATAAATATTTTTTAATTAAAATGCATACAAATAATAACTATTATTTCAATGGGATAAAGCAAAATCACTTTTAAGGGGTTGGAAGAGTTTGAAAATGAAAAATAACATCTCATTTACTTTCATTAAAAGTCATTTTACTTACCTGAAAATGAAATTCAAATCTCATAAAATTAAACCAAATACACTTAGCCGTTATACATTTTCATTCTTATGCATGCTAGGAGAAGGACTTTTAGTACTATGAAAAGTTAAATCAAACAAGTATTAAATTTTATATGAATGGTAATATTAAAATATAAAATTATATGATATTTTTAAATAATCATAAGATCATGATGCATTCACTGTTCTTAGTTCTTATATAAAAACAATTCTTTCACTTGATACAGTCACTCTTTTTATATATCATAACTATTTTTCCAACCAAAGGGATGCAGATATAAAACCCAAAAAGTTAAGCCAAGAAACTCGTGAATGTTAACTCAGTTTTCTTTTCTCCCTCTCCCATAAATTTAACTCTCCCTCTTCACATGCATGCCTGTGGATCTTTTTCTCGCATGATTTCGAATTTCTTTAGTTATATTTGCTGATTTTTCGGGTGACGTGGTCATCTGCTGTAATTGTCCTTCCACTTTCTTGTCATTTTCAATCAAGGGGTAAGACTGTTGTAGGAGACTATTTCTAATTCTGATTTTGTTGAGGAAGGGGAATCATCTAGGTATTCTCCTATTCACGGAGGCTTCTATAGTGGGGGGTGTGTTGAGTTAATAGTTGAGACTCCCTCTGGTTTCATGCCCATTGGCATCCATAAAGTAACTACACACAACGCTCACCATCGTCATTTCAGTCTAGGATTCTTATAATATTTTAACTGTTTTATGAAGTTTTTCTTTTTTTTGGTGTACTGTTTTCTGAAGTTAATAATAAGGTTTTCAGTCTAATTGTACTTTCACTTTTCCTAGATGCTAAATGATTTTTTCTTAATTTTCTTTCTCGTCTTTTGTATGCATTTTTTTGCATAAGTATTCGTTCGTTTCACTTCGTATGAAACCAATTTTAGTACCATAATCAAAATAGTATATTCGACAGAAGTGTATGCAAATTTTAAAGTTAAACTGCTCATCCTTTTAAGGTTTGTTGAGCATAAGAATTTGTAGTTCAACTGAAATTAGCCCTAGTTACTGTTGGAGCATGCATGATGGGTATCCGGTCTCCAACTAAATCATTATATGTGATGATTTTCTTACCTAAATGCATACACTTCCATCTTATCAACAAAGGAAAATAAAATTCCACAATTTAATGATTTATGTGAAAGAGAGGTTTGTATTTGATGTTTAGTATACAAATAACATACCTCTTCAATGAAAGTATGCATATCACAGTACAAATTAAATTCTTATCTTTCGATTTTCATGTCTCCTTCTCTATTCTCCTAATTAAATTTCGTCATTTGCCTTTTCATCTAAACTAACTCGTTAAAAGATCTTTGATTAAGTGTGATAGTGAATTAAGATTGAAGAATTCAACCCCTCACAGTACAACCATAACCATACATATGTATCATGTTTGTCTGTATTGAATTGTATTCATTACTATCTCCACCTCCTACATTTTTATTGGTTCCTATTGTTGAAATTTAGTGTTTTGGCGTTAATCTTAACTCACGTTTGTTAATTTTATTAAAATAATTTGGAGTTTTTTTTTAATAGTAAAGTGGTTGGGTGGAATGGGAGAGGTTGAAAGTATTTAACAATTGGATAAAAATAGTAAAAAGTATGACTATTATTCTATTAATAGGGAAAAATGTGACCAAGATAAAAAGTATGAATTTTTAACATTTGTAATAGAGAAATATTATTTGTATATATAGAGAAATATTATTTATATATTTAAAAGTAGATGTTTCATAAATATAGTTAAAAGAGAAAGACACAAAATTTTTATTTTTCTCTCGTAACATTTATCAATACTAGGAGTTTGTATCTTTCTATCTCCATTATATCTATGAGATGTCTACTTTAGAATGAAAATATTATTTCAATATCTAAAAGTTGATATTGCATAAATATAATAGAGAGAGAAAGATACAAAATCCCAAGTGATAATAGATGTTGAGAAAGAAAAATAAAGATTTGGTATCTTTTTCTCTACTATTGTCTATATGTTTGATGTCTAGTTTTAGACCTGCAAATAACCTTTCTCATTCAAGACAGGGATAATACATAGAATCAAGTTTCTCTTCTCATGAACTACGTGCAGTAATTAAGCTCCTTTTGCATTTGTCGCCATCCAACATGCATTTTGTGGGTTAACTCCATCCTGTGTCCTTACTTATCGCAAATGCAAGGCAGGGGTATGTAAAATTTTTGCTTACAGTTGAGAAACTAACAAACTAACCTGAAAGCAACACTTTTTTTACTCCTTTCATCCCTCTTGCTTGTTCAAAAATAATTCAGCGTAATACACACATATATAGGATATAATATCATGTTAAAAGAACAACTTTCTTTAAAGCTCAAGCTATCAAGTGATGCCGTAAAGGTAAAAGATGAATTTTATAACACTTATAGGAGAGATCAGAAGATGCAGCATGTGTTATAATTTAAGTTTCTCGACATGTATATATGTAAAGATGTCGGCACCCAGAACAACGATAATGACAAGCCTCTGGCTGTGGCATAGGTTTTAACTACTCTTAATTTTGGCTTTTACTTTTTTAAACGAATATAGAAATGGCCCTCTGAAAAATAGTCTTATCTCTAAAATTGAAAGTAAAAAATGTAGAAAAATATTATTTATACTCTCATTTTCTCGACTTTTATGTTGACTTACCCCCATTTATTATTGGATAGGGTGTGAATATTTTTTAATTTGGGTCTTACACCCCATTCAATAATAAATTTGAGTGAATCAATACAAATATTAAAAAAATGTGAGTACAAATAACTTACCTAAAAAAAGCATCAACTTTTAAATCATTTAGTTATATTACCGTGCACTTTATTAATTTAAAATGTAATAGAGTCTTGCACTAATAAGTTTACTTTATATGAACCTCATCCTAAATGTATATACATTTATTTATATATTTGTTTGCTCTGGTTGGGCTGGCTGCGCTGGTTTCCTTCAACAATATAATTAAATCTGAGCCCCCCCTTTTTTTTTGTTCCTTAAATATTAGATTGTTTCTTTAGTTACGTAATTTGAATGATAGGAACCTGTCCACGTATGCGTAAAATTTGGCATGTCAGTGCAACTTGTTCTAAGTACATGCACTACTTCCGAGTCTTCACGAGTTTGAGCTATAGACGAAAGAGTATGATTAGTTCCAGTTGCCTTGGAAAGCAGGGAATAGCTAGCTATAAGTTTGCAAAGTGCATTAGATTTATCGCTTAACTAATCAACTTGTACATATAGCATTTCTTTAATATCGTATCTCACAAGCTCTATCAAGCATGCCAACAGCAAGATTGTTGCAGGGCTAGTGGAACAATTAATAATAAGGACTGATAGCGGACTTTACATGTACAAATACAATTACCTTAGTCTGTAAGTCCTTTATTTAATTGTTGTTAGTTGTCAAATGTCAATAAAAGGCATATCGGACTAATAAAAAATCTTATCTAACTTCACTTTACGTTATTATACTCTCAACTACACCTTGTGTTATGCATGAGTATAAATATACACAGCAGCTGCAGTTTGTATCTTCAAATTAATATATGCACATGCAACTGAAGCAAATCGTGAAAAAAAGCAGGCACCAAAGACAGAGTTCAAGCTTGTTTCTTTCATGGTGCTCTAGCTAGCCCAAATAGATATATATCCCACTATACTACTCTTTTTTTCTTTTCTTTTCTTTTTTTTCGCTCTTTAAATAAAACTTTCCATGTGTTTCTTACCACAGGAGGAGAATCAGCAGAAACTTCGAAAGGTGGTCTCGGACATGTCCCAGGAAATGGACAAGTACCTTAACTCGGAGTTAGAGATGAAGTTTTCTGCTATTGAAGAGGTGGAACAAGCTGAGTGCCAGTGTTGTGGGCTGAAGGAGGAGTGTACTAGAGCTTACATATCGCAAGTTCAAGAATGTTATTGTGGTAAGTGGTTGTGCGGGCTTTGTGCTGAAGCTGTTAAAGAAAGAGTAGTGGGGCCAAGTACTCCAAAAGTGGGCATGCAAGATGCTTTGAACTCTCACAGAGATTTCTGCCAGAAATATAACGCCACCACTAGGCTTAACCCCAAGCTATCTTTAACTCTTTCTATGAGGGAAATAGCCAAAAGAAATTTAGAGAAAAGGAAACCTAAGGGACCAAGCATGTCAAAACTTGCACGGAGCTCTAGTTGTCCCTAAGATATAAATTGATGAAAGATTAGTACTTCTTTCCGGAGTAAAAAGAAAGTGTTCTATTTTATATTATATTGACATAAAATGTTAGACATCTTGTTCGTCACCCACTCACAAAAAATTGTGTAGTCCATCTCCGGCTATGTGTTATACCACCTCCTGCTCTCTCCTTCATTTTTCAAGCAGTGTAATGGATAGGAATGGTATGTCGTTAAATTTCATTTTAACTATATTTTTAATGTAACTATTGTTTGAGCATTAAATAATTCATAAAAAATATTTTTTTTTCTTTCGAAACACTTCAGAATGTCTTATAATTGATTTAGGGTTTTTCACAAGTATCTTAGTTTGTTACATACAAGAGATTAACTCCCTACGATAAACTCAATATTCGTTGATATATTGAGAGATTATTGTAAAGCATGCATGATATGGTGTTGAGTTATTTTTAGATGTTGGGAGAGTAAGAAAATTGAAAGAAAATGAAGGAGGGAAGAGAAGGGGGAAAACTGAGGGACCATGTAATAATTTTTTAGATATAATTTTAAAATTTTTCAAATTTTATAAAATTACAAAGGAGATGATTTTGAAATATTACTTAAAAACATCTCATTTTATTCTCCTCAATTCACATAACTTCCAAGTAAGAGAGCTACTTAATTATCTAATACATTTTTTTTAAACTTTTCCAAAATCTGCTGTATTATGAAAGCCATTAAGAATAAATTACCGATAAAGAATTTGAGTAAGTTGTGTGAATTATAAATTCAAACATCTGTCAATATTATTTTAATCAAAAAAGGGTTTTTGGTCGAAGGACAGACTTTGCTTTGTCTTCTGTGATTTCAATTATCATTCCTCAAAGCCCAAAAACCACGAATCTTTACCCACGCCCTATCAAGAATAAAGAGAAAGGAAAAGGGCCTAAATTAATTCGATAGCCCAATATATAATGTATGTATCTCATATACATCATTGAGTTCCGACCAAAAAAACATATCATTGAATCAGGTACAGGCTCAAAAAGTCATTGAGTCAGGTTATTTTTTAATAAAAAAAAAAAACACACACACACACACACAATTGGCCGTCTTGTTACATATATAATTTAAAATTTTATTCTTAAAGAAAATTTAAAATTTTATTCTTAAAGAAAATTTTAATCCTGCATATATAGTTATATACTAGCAAATAAATTTATTTCTATTATTTTCAATGATATTTAGTTAAATATTAAAATTTATTTATTTTGATAGTATACTCTTTCTTCTTCTTCCTTTTTTTTTTTTTTTTTTTGCTTTTTTTAACAAAGGAAGGTTGGTAAAAGCACACATTCTGTGCTCTCACAGCATGACTATCTCCACCGTCTAAAGTCAACCTATGAAAAATACTAAAAAGTCAAAATTTTTATTTGAATTTATTTATTAAAGTAATGTGAGATATATGTTAACCCTTAATTAGGGTGAGTTTGATAGAGAGAAAAATTCATAAATTAAAGTTATATGTATATTTTGTTAATGAATTGCATTTTTAGTGGCACCTTTGCTGGTCTATGAGTTGTTAGTGTTGGTCAAGAATTCAATCTCTAAATATCTATCCCTTCATCCATTATCCTAGCTCCATTAGAAATTCATTAGAATAATGAAAAAAATTGTATGTATATTTTTATCCCTATATCAAATTCACTGTTAGATAAATAAAAGGATTTATATTACTTTATTTCATTTAATGACTATCCTTGTTTTCGGTTAAAAGTTCAACCATATAATTTTGGTGGTAGAAATTAACGAAACCGTATGGGTTATAATTTGTTGCTTATAGCACCAATAAGCAGGACATCACAGGACCACAACTCAAAGAGAGTTCCTTTGCTTCAATAATAGCAAACATGTGCACGATAATATTCCCATTTTGGTATTTTTTATCTTTTGTAGAAACTCAGTCCTCATTTAGTTAATTTGTCAAAAGGGCACTTGAAGTGATCATATGATAAGCTGCATATGGTTAAGGCTTGATTTGGTATTACTATGGTTTTTTGAGAGTTGCTGAACTCTCTGGACTCTTTAAAAGCTGCTTTCAAAAAGCTATAATAGTACTATTTGGTAAAATAATATAAAAGTTACTCTCAATAAACAGAAGTCACAGGAGTAATGTTTGGTAAAGTTACTTTTAAAATTTAAAATGACCATAATGGATAAATATTAATAAGAGTAATTTCTATCTTTAGAGAGTAAAATTGAAAATTAAAACTCTTAATTAATAAAAGGATAAAATTGGATTTTTATTAAAATTTAATATTATATTAGTCTTTTAAATTTTAAAGAATATAGGATAACTCTGAAAAACACCCTATGAGGGCTCTCAAAAGCACCCCATGACTCTAAAAAATCAAAAGCAAAAATATCCCAATTTTTTTATTTACTAAATAGAAAAAATTGGCTTACGTTGCTCATGAGCCAGAGCATCCGTACAGATAACACTGCCAAACTAGGCCTAAGAATCCTTTCCTACGGTTACATTTGTAAATGAGTTGCAAAGGAGGTGATTCAGTGAGACTTGAATATATACTAGTGTCCCTAACCTTAAGGTTTTCACTAAATTATAGAAATCATTATATGAATTGGATCAAGCTAAAAAATAAAACTCAAGTTTAGTTCTTCAATATCAATATATGTTTTGGCTTGAGCTTGAGATTCATTAGAAAACTGTACTGAAGTCGAGCTTAAAACATGGATTTGGCTTAATTATGTCACCCTAAGCATAGACAATGAAATATCATGTTATTATACCAACGAGCATATAGCTTAACTAGCGGAGATTGTGATAGCTTAATCAAAAATCTCGAATTCGAGTCATAGATATGCAGTTGTGTTAAAATTCAGAAGCGAGAGTATTACTGCCCAAGTGGTCTTATCCACCTCGAGCAGGATTATCTTTAATAGAAGGATATATATGATTTCGACCAAAAAAATATCATATTATTGTTAAAGCTTTTTTTTTTTTGGAAAAAAAAAATACTACTATTAAAATAATGACAAATTGTTCAGCGACCATTTCAGTGACTCAAAAGCTTTTGACCTGATGCGTGCATAACAGTAACACATTTCGCAAGCCTTGAACAGAGGAATATATAGAGCCAATACAGCGGAGGGAGCTAGAGGGGAAGGGAAAGATATGAATTAGTACAAGTCGACATCATCAGCATCAACTTGATTCGATCCAATGTTTGCTTTTTTGTTTGTTCATATTAATACATATATATTTGTGGATCTTTGCCAGCTTAAATCCCAATGAGAGGAGCTTCTAGATGGGTTTCATGTGCATGATTCGCAAAGGAAGTGACTATAATTCAGCACTTTTTGTTGGAGGAATCCACGGGGTTTTGACACCATTACACGGGTTAAAATGTGGTGCTCAATTTGGTTCATCCACCCACTAATCCATGCTAGTGATGAGTTAGTCACCATCTTAGTGGACCTTTTAGTTCAACATTTATAGATCATAGTGCCCTTTACGAAAAAAATAATATATATTTTCTTAATGGGTTACTTCAATTTATTCTCTTTGAAAGTGCATAAAAACTTTTTTGCCTTATAATAGTGATTAATCTATCAAAAAATTATTAAAGTTTTAGCTGAGTGATTGAACTGGACCACTAAATAAGAACATGAAGTCCTACCAATTTTTCAAAGAGATTAAGACACCTATCAAGAGAAATGGATCGGCTCCACGTCATGCATACCTCACTTTATTTAAGAAATACATCAAAATGTGAGTAAATTTATATATTATGAAGATCTTAATGGTTATTGTTTTTTTATGAACTCAAACATTGTATATATATAAGAGATTAATTTTGATATGTTATTTATATAAAATATTTTATATTGGTGATCAATTATATCTTATATATAACTTTTAAAGTAGTTATAATAAAAGTTAAATATTTTTAACGATTAAAAATATATTATTAGATGAATATATAAAAAAATTAGATTAACAGCATACCAAATTAAATTAAATGTATATATGCAACTGAAAAGTGTATCATAATATAATAATCAGTATAAGTACAAATGAGAGCACCAAACCAAGACTATACTGCTCTTTACAGGAAAATGGCACAAATCCACTTTTTCCACAAGAAATATAATGAATCAACAGCTAATCGTGCATTGCGCTTAACTGTTTATTAATAAAGCTCTGAATAAAAGATGAAAATTACTCAAATCTATTAAATCTGCGTATTACGTAAATATCTGCGTGGTAGGTAATTCTGGATGATACATGCTATGCATGTACCCAAAAAAAAAAAGTCTGCGCAGTAGGAATTAAACTTGAAAGTAAGTATTAATACTAAATAAAAAATTCAGATTTGTATTCATTATGCCTTTGACAGTTAGAATTCTAGAGACATAAAATCCACTAAATAAAACTCCTTTAATTTTACACTGTGTATGAACAATTTTATTTTAAAAACAATAATATAATTAATTAGTGATTTAATTTTATACTAGATCTTAAAAATTAATTAGTGATTTAATCTACTAAAATTTATTTTGTTTTCTTTTTTCACCATCTCAGTCTATTCCAACTTATTTCTATCATTTCATTTAAAAAATCTTAAATATAATGTTTATGATAAATCAGTTACAGACTGAACTTTAATTGCTATTATTTAAAAATCTTTGTAAATTTGTTAAGTTTTAATGTTGAAGTCCATAATAAGCTATCACAAGTAAATTACATGTCTTTTTACACTATTTTTTTCTCCTCGCACACTTACATAAAAATTCTTCCGTCCTACTCTCTTGTCCTTCTTCCTTTTTCAAATTGAATGTGCATAAGTTTTTAAACATAAATAACGTTATATTAAATTCATTTTTTTATCTAAATGAAGCTTGTAAAATAACGTTGATTCAAATGTAAGTTTACAATCTAGACCCACTGCATGATTAAATTGG
The DNA here is from genome assembly GCA_031439585.1 of Pterocarpus macrocarpus. NCBI lineage: Eukaryota > Viridiplantae > Streptophyta > Magnoliopsida > Fabales > Fabaceae > Pterocarpus > Pterocarpus macrocarpus. The sequence goes on from CM062519.1 coordinate 13,903,317, forward strand.
AGTCAAACCAGTTGAACCGATAAAGGTTGGTCGTTTATCGGTTTGCACTAGTTTTATTTTTTGAATTTTAAACTTGGCTAATAAAATTTAGAGAAAATGTTATTTGTACATTTACGTTAAACATCTTAAGAAACATAATGTGAGTGAAGGGGGGAAATGGATAAAAAATTAAAAAGAAAATTAAGTATCTTACATCATGTAAGCAGGGTGTCTTCCTAGCCTGAAACGTTTAGGAGAGAGCATACAAATAACAATCCTCTAAAACTTATGAGTACAACACAAGTCTAATACAGTGACGAAGACCCACATATGTGTCCTCTCTTAGCTTTCATACGTACATAGTTGGATATTTTGTTCATTGTCCTATGCGAGACTTGCAACTATGAGCTGCTCTTTTTATATTTAGTGTCTTGAATGTTTCACTTATCATCTAATATGGGACTTTGAAGCACTAACCACCGCGCAGCATAGTGGTCATTCTTTTTTCTTCGCTTTATTCTATGTGGTACTTGTTAGACAAATTTGATTCTTCTAATAACTAAACGAAGTTATAGTTTATATTTACTTCACTTGATTTCTTATACAGGTTTTCAATTCGTAGTTGTTGTGTAAGTAAGTTACCATTATATTAATTAAAAATAAGATATCAGTATATTAATTTATTATTTAATATGCTATATAATATTAAAAATTACGTATTTAATTATCATGGATATAATCACAGTTCAATTACAGTTATCCCAATAAACTATAAACCATTGTCTTCAATGTTTTAAATGACCGGTCCAATTCTAAACATTGGCATTACCTCTTTAGCTCATGTCGTCATCACCAACCATTATCATTGTTACCACCGTGATCACTGTTCCCATTACTTCCACCTCTACTACCTAATTCAATTATACTTCACTGTCTGTCTAGGTAGATCATATAGAACCGGAAATACAGACATTGAATATGTACGATTGGATTTTAAAATGGTGTGCTGTGCCACAAAGTTTGTGCAAGTGCTGAAGGTAGCACACCATAATCTTAAGATATATATATATATATATATATATACACACGCCATTTTTCCATATGATACGCATGAGAGCATATCCTAACAATTCTATATAGTACTGTAGTTGCCAACAGGTGGATAGAGACTCATTAATGCTGTATCCAGAGGGTGATACTTCTATATAAATTATGAATCTGAAAGGCTAGGATTTTATTATAATCAAGCAAGTGGGAATGAAGGACAACAAAAAAGGGAAAAGAAAATGGGCCAGCGTGAAGGAGATTGGTGAATTGAGAATTTGGAGTGTAAAACCCTAGAAAATGGAGATGGGCAAAGCATGCCGGGTGTGACAAAGACTACACACTGTATATTCCTTCGAGAAAGACAGAGTGGGTCCGTTACTCTTCAAAGCACACGGAGACAGATACATAGGGTTAGAATACCACTGAATAAGAAAGAAAAGAGATTGTACCGCAAAAAAAAAAAAAAAAAAAGAAATGAAAGAGATTATTATATATATATATATATAAAGCGAATGTGCCCACGAGCTAAGTACTAGTTAGTGTATGTAACGTAAAAGACTCGCAACTTTTTCTCCATATTCCTCAACTTTGTGCCCTCTCTTTTTATTTTTTCCCCTATTTCTCTTTCTGCTTTCATGGCCCATTTGCTCTGCTCATTCCTCTTTGCCTCACTTGTAACTCCTTTGTGTTATTTGTACGTATACACACTTTCTCCTATTCTCTCCCACAAAGTTTCTTTTCTTTTTTTCCTTCCCTTCTCTCTGCGTCTCTTTCCACTGTGTAAGAGTGAGAATCCAAGATAAGAACGAGTCCAAACCAAAAACAAAAGCGGTTTCAAGAATCACGCTTTATAACATGATAAGGGGAAAGCTGATCCAGCGCGCGCTCCACCTACGTATGCCCTTGATTCATAAAGAAATTACACGAGCACCCAATTCAAGCTTGTTCTACGCATGTGCCTTCAACTAATATAGAGTGAGCTGAAGAATAATCAAAACAAGTGATTTTGTTATGAATGCATCTGAAAGAGAATCATAAGCGACCAATGGATATGAGTATAAGTCGGTGATGCTTTCAATGATAATGTAATGCTACTCCACGTAAGCCACAATTAGAAATCCACGTCGAAAAGAAAACTAATTAGTTAATTTATATGTCAAAAATGCAGACAAACATCATTACTGGGATCGTTTAAACAATTCTATAAGGTAACTTTGTCCAGCAGAAACTGAAAATAGCGTTAAATTTTTTGTTATTATTGTTTCACTGATCATTTCCAACATCACAATTCTTCAAGAAACAAGATCATTAGCATGCATGGACGTGATGTCCCTGTCCCTGTCCCCGAAATAGAACTCGATCGGCTACGTAATCTGTTCAAATATCCCTTGTTTATATGGTTGTGCCTTTTCCAAACAGACATGATCAATCGCCTTATACACAAACAACTTGCATCCAAATTGGTTTACAAAGTGGCAATCTTAATAATTAAACTCGATTATAATGCACAAATTATCCTTCCAAAAGCAAACCCCGCTCCTCCCTGCAAAAATTCCTTATCTTTTTTTTTTTTTTTAATTTTTTAACAACAGGTAAAATATTGGAATGAAACGTACATCAAACAAAAGTCAAACATAAGGTTCTTACAAAATTAAACAACCCAAGGTACTAACTACTAAGAGAATCAAAACTTGTACCAAAAACAAATCAAACCCACCTACGGACTCCATACCATAGCTTTTATATTTGAATACTACAACAAGAGTCCAAATTTGATGCATGATGCATATGTGAGAAGTTTGATATATAATATATATGTGTGTGTATCTAATCTAAAATAACTGGACTTCAATTAATTTGACTCGAATCAAGTTGGCCTATTATAAGGATAAAGTTATTTTAATACTAATTTTTTTTTATTTACAAGACTTAAGTATATACTTAGGAGAATAAATGTCGAATCACTTAAATTAATTGGGCACTGATTGATAGATTATATCTAATAATATATTAATATAATATAAAAAGTACATTAGTTCTTTAAATAATAATTATAATAGTAAAAATACATAAGTTTTTTAGAAAAATTTATCATTTAATAATACATAATTAAATGATAATATAAAAGTTTCACACTTACAAATCAAATTTAATTTTATGTATAATTTAATATAAACTAACTATAATTCAAAAACAAAGTCAAATATAATAATGTTAAACATATGAGTTTCATATACATATTTTTTTTTTTTGGACGGGTGTTTCATATACATAAATTATAAAAACTAAATTAATAGAATATGATCAAATATGATATTGAGTATAATTCACCAAGTAACATTTGTATCAAATATCAATTCTTGGGCGTGCTCAGCGTTTTTTGGCAAGAGTTTCGAAGCGTTTGTTTTCAACGGATACAGAAATTCTTTGTCACTTTCCCAAGTGACCAGTGAAGTGAGTCAGTCAAAAAGCAGCATTTTAGTAACAATCCGACAAAATCAGAGCCTTTTTCCAACATCTGTCCCTGTTCCCTTTCAACCGTTTGCATTCAAACGCCAATCGCAAAGTAAATAAAGGTGCAATTTCGTAATTATGTTCCAAACCAGTGCCCAATTCCAAAGCCTCCCACTCTTCCATCTATTTAAGCACGCACACATCCTTCTCTCTCACGTCCACCCCATTCTCCCCAAATAGTATTTCAAAGAATCTCTCCCATCTTTTCCTTTCAATCCAAGTTCTTCTCCATACTCAATTTGTTTTGACCCAGGCATCATCGACAACACAAAACCAGCACTTCCCAATTATGACTTTTAGGTGCCTAATTAGACCTTTTCAATACTTCTCTTACAATTTTCTCTTCCATCACATATATATCCTGGTGCATGCATGTTTCCTCAATATGAACTGATTCATATATTAAATTAATGGTACCTAGCTAAAAGTCAAGTTAATTCATCACTCATGTAGCCACTGCAAAAGTTGCACGAATTTCATTTTTGTCAGAATTAGATATTCATTCTTTCCTTTGCTTTTTCATATACATAGTTTATTGATATGTATTCTTTATTTTTGTCCATATTTTTTTATATACTATTGATTGAGCTTTGACATGTAATCACTACTAATATATATCAAAAGTCACATTAATCATTCTATGCACTTTTTACAGCTTGGGATCCGAGGAGTTCAATCAAAGGCATATAGAAAACTGATATTCCTGTCAAGAAGCCAATTAACTCTGATGAAAGACATGGCCAAAGGAAGAACTCCAACATGTTTAAAGTCCCTCACGTTGATGTGCTTCCTCTTCATGCTGATTCTGCTCAACTTCTTCCACCCATCACGTGGAGAACAACAACAACAACGACAAGACCTCGAGCTTCTCTTATCCTTCAAAGCCTCCATCCACGATCCACTTCACTCTCTCTCCAACTGGGTCGCCAACACCACCATCTGCAACTGGCATGGCATCACCTGCGACAACTCCTCCTCCCTTGTCACCGCCCTGTCCCTCGCCGGAAAAAACATCTCCGGCGAGGTGTCCTCCTCTTTGTTCCACCTTCCGCACGTTACGAGCCTCGACCTCTCCAACAACCAGCTTGTCGGTTTGGCCCCTTTCGATGAGCCTCTTCTTCTCTCATCACCAATACGTTACCTCAACCTTAGCAACAACAACCTCACGGGTTCTCTGCCTCAAGCCTTGTTTTCCGCGTCGTTTTCTCGCCTCGAGACTCTTGATCTCTCCAACAACATGTTTTCCGGAGAGATACCTCACCAAATTGGGTTGCTTTCAAGCCTAACGTATCTTGACCTCGGAGGCAACGTTTTGGTTGGAAAGATTCCAAGTTCCATCACCAACATCACGAGTTTGGAGTACCTTACATTGGCTTCAAATCAGTTAGTGGGTGAAATCCCGAAAGAGATTGCGCTAATGAAGAGTTTGAAGTGGATTTACTTCGGGTACAACAACCTTTCAGGTGAGATACCAAGTGGCATTGGAGAGTTATCTTCATTGAACCACCTTGATCTTGTGTACAACAACCTCACGGGTTCAATTCCTGAGTCTCTTGGAAACCTCACCGATCTTGAGTACCTCTTTCTCTACCAAAACAAGCTCACTGCTCCCATTCCTCGATCAATCTTTGACCTGAAGAAGCTTATATCACTTGATCTTAGTGATAATTCACTGTCGGGTGAGATTCCCGAGCTTGTGGTTCAGCTTGAAAGGCTTGAGATTCTTCATCTCTTTTCCAACAACTTTACCGGGAAGGTTCCGAAGGGTTTGGCATCTTTGCCACGCCTTCAGGTTCTTCAGCTTTGGTCAAATAGCTTGACCGGCGAGATTCCAAAGGAGCTTGGGAAGCAAAACAACCTCACGGTGTTGGACCTCTCCTCAAACAACCTCACAGGGAAGATCCCTGATGGATTGTGTGACTCTGGCACGCTTTACAAGCTCATCCTCTTCTCGAACTCCTTCCAAGGAGGAATCCCGAGAAGCTTGAGCACTTGCAGAACCTTGCAACGAGTACGCCTCCAGAACAACAAGCTCTCAGGGAAGTTACCATCAGAATTGACCATGCTGCCTCAGATATACTTCTTGGACATCTCTGGCAACGAACTTTCTGGGAGGATCGATGACAGGAAGTGGAATATGCCTTCACTTCAAATGCTTAATTTGGGTAACAATTTCTTCTCTGGTGAGATACCGAACTCTTTCGGAAGTGACAGATTGGAGGACTTGGACTTATCGGGGAATCAATTCACCGGTTACATCCCACGTGGTTTCGAGAATTTGTCAGAACTCGTGCAGTTGAAGCTGAGCAACAACAAGCTTTACGGTAACATCCCTGAAGAACTCTGTTTGTGCAAGAAGCTTGTGGTATTAGACCTCAGCCACAACAATTTTATGGGTCAGATTCCGAACAAGCTTGCGGAGATGCCGGTGCTGGGGCTTCTAGATTTGTCGGAAAACCAATTGTCCGGTGAGATTCCACAGGATCTAGGGAGCGTGGAATCTCTTGTTCAGGTTAACATATCACACAACCATTTCCATGGAAGTCTACCTTCCACCGAAGCTTTTCTCGCCATCAATGCGAGTGCAGTCGCCGGGAACGACCTTTGTGATCGGGAAAGTGACACCTCCAGCGGTTTGCCACCATGCAAAGGTGCTCGTAACCAAACTTGGCTGTTCGTTGTGCTGTGTTTTCTTTTGGGGGTGGTTACGTTCTCAGTGGCTGCTTTTGCCGTCGTTTTCGTTCGTAGAAGAAAGAGCTTGGAGATCATGATGAGAAGAGTGGAGAACGAAGATGGCACGTGGGAGATGCAGTTTTTTGACGCCAAGGCATCGAGAATGATCAGCATGGACGATGTTTTGTCTTCAGCCAAGGAAGGGAAAGTGGTTTCCAAAGGAAGGAACTGGGTTTCGTTCGAAGGGAAGTGCATGGGGACTGACATGCAGTTCGTGGTGAAAGAAATCAGCGACCTAACTTCGATTCCAATGAGGTTTTGGGAAGATACGGTGAAGTTTGGGAAGAAGATTCGGCACCCTAATATTGCTAAGCTCATTGCGATATGTTGGTCAGGGAAGAGAGGGTACTTGGTGTATGAGTACGTGGAGGGAGAGAGTCTTGGAGAGGTTTTGAGCGGTTTGAGTTGGCAACGAAGGTGGAAAGTTGCTGTGGGGATTGCGAAAGCGCTGAAATTCTTGCATTGTGAGTGTTCGTCAATGGCTTTGGTTGGTGAGATGTCGCCGGAGATGGTTTTGGTGGACGGAAAAGGTGTCCCTCGCCTGAAGCTCAGCCCTCCCGGAATGGCGTGTTTGGATCTCAAGGGTTACATGGCTTCCCCCTACGTTGCCCCAGGTTCTTAATTGACTATCGTGCCCCCTTTCGTTTTCACTTCTCTTGCTTGGGCTTTGCATCGCAATAGTGCTAGCTAGTTGCATGTTATATTATCTCATACTAAAATGAAGTGGCATAATCAAAAGTGAAGATGGGTGAAAAAAAATATCATACTTTTAATGGTAATATGGGATTTAATGATATGAACCCACTACAAAAATATTTAATTCTCTTTATGTATGTCAATTTGGTGTGCTTTTGATGTAAAACATTTTTCATAAGTGAAATCTGCAATTAGTAATCAAATGATAGGAGTTATACACATGAAATAATATAGTTTGTATATGCAGATGTGCGTGTAGCATCATTACTCGTGGAATTAACATGGTTTGTATGAGATAGATAGCTAAGGTTGATTCCTTTTGCTATGGCTTTTATGTTCTGCTTGTCACGTCTTAATAGGTGATAGGTAATAGAGTTTCACTTATGTCCGTGCATAAGAACGAAATTTCATCAGCATGCATAATAGTCTATAATCTATAAGTGTCTTATCAGTCTTCTGGTTCGGTGACTATACAATTTCAGAGGCAAGGAATAGTGGAGATGTGACAGAGAAGGGTGAGATATATGGATTCGGAGTTATGCTGATTGAATTATTGACGGGAAGAAGCCCCACGGACCCAGAAGTAGGCAATGGCATGCACCAAACCATTGTGGAGTGGGCCCGCTACTGTTACTCTGATTGTCACCTTGACACGTGGATTGACCCCGTGATGAAGGGTGAAGATGCGTTGAGCCATCAGAACGACATCGTTGAGACCATGAATCTCGCATTGCACTGCACTGCCACTGATCCCAAAGCAAGGCCAAGCGCAAGAGAAGTACTCAAGGCCCTAGAAGCTGTTCACAGCAAGACACAAACACTTTGCTGAGAATTTACAAGCACTCAAAAATCATCAACTCCTGATTCTCTGACCTTTGTTAAAGTTAAAGTTTTTTTTTTTTCTCTTGTCTTTTTCTTTTTCATTTGAGTTTTCACTTTCTTTTTTCTTTTTCCCTTAATTTGTTGAAAGTTTTTAGTTTATAGCATGATAAGTAAGTTGTTGATCAAGGGATTGCTAGGGAAATGTTTGCTTGATATTTTATATATGGGGTATGCTTGACATACTGCTGATGAGTGTAGAAGTAAATGTAAATAAATTGAATGCCATTAATATCTTATTTATATGAAATCGATGCAACCTATTTAATTATAATTTAAACATATACATTTTATTTGGCCACTTGCTATATATAGTCCCTACTCATTAGCGGGCGCTATTGCCTCTTCTTTTCCTCTAAAAGCTGGAGATCTCACTTTTCTTGTGGCCTATTTAATTTCTGCTTCCTTTTGTTCGGATCTTGCACTTCCCTTATAACAATATTATCTCGTTCGGAGTTAATTACGTGGTTTGCATACCAATTAATCAGAGTATTGAATCCATGCTATTTATACCTTTTTTCCCCTTACATATATATCAGTTGGCTCTTGGAGGTGAAATGGCTTTATTAAATTCTGTCGAGGTTTGAGAAAAGCGGTAATCATTTTATTGTATGTCTCTCATCAACAGTTATTTACTTACTTTAGGTTTGGAAAATATTACTTTTATATAAATTTTAGATATCTTTTTGGATACTTGAAAATTGGTATGCAAATAACTATAAGTTTTAATTATATTTATGATGAATGTGGTAAGATAATTAATAATATATAATTTTTTTAATTAATTTTATCACTTATATAACTAAAAGGTACAATTATTAATAAATAATTCCATACTTTTTCTTAAAAGTAAATTCATTTACATAATTAAAATCTTTACTTATTTATACATAATTGCATATACACAGCAAAAGTATTCACCATCACTAGCCAGGTAACGTAATAGTGCTCTTTACTTTCTAATATTATATCTAGCACTTTGAAGGAATGGGTCTTAATTTACAAAACAACAAAACACAGTACTCTATATGCCGACCCTATATGGGAATGAGAGCGAATGGCTTGCTGTAACGTGACGTGTAAATTGGAAAGTGAATATGTTCCTTGATCTTTATATGAGAGTGGAAGCGCAACAATAATACTCATTTTGCGGGGGGACCGCATTTTACTTATTCCCTACGGGCTTGATGATATTTTTTGTCCCATTATCAAACAATTAATCTTTGCAGAAATTCACCTATAAACAGCCGATATAAATTTAATTTTGATAAATTATCTCTTACCACATCAGAATTTCATTATTCCAGTAAGCATACGATCAAGCAACCCAAGGCTGTCATGCAGAAACTCAGTTTGCCAGCGAAAGAAGAAACACCTTCGATGCAGTTATGCTTTTTCTGCTAAAGCCACCAAAGGGTCCAATAGTGCTTTGGTTACATATATATATGTGCATTCAATTTACTGATTAAGAAAAAAATAATAATTAAGCACCTATATATGTACCTTCAATTAAGCACCTATATATACTTTGTCTGCTCTATATTTTTCATCTTTACCTTTATTTACAACCTTGCTATGACGTATTAATTAATGAATTGGACTAGCTAGGAACTTAGGCTTGTTTCAAATGTTTCATTGTTCCTTCGACAAACGTAATTAACGTTTACAATGTTAATTACAAATGGGTTTAATGTGAAACATATTTTTGATATATTTTGTATTGCTGCGACCTAATGATGCAATCACATTCAACGTTCCAATTGTCATGATAATACAATCACAAAATCTATCCCGCAGACAGACATTCAACAGAAACTTTCTGTTATTATATATATACAATGATAAGGCGATACACTTTCTTTATAATTTGGTTTGAATGCAAACTGTAATTGAGACGATGTTATGATTATAGGACTGATAAAAGACAAGTGATTAGATCTCTTCCTTCTGAAAGGCTCCTTTTCTTTTTTTGTATTCATGATGCAATTTTGAATCTATGATGATGGCTGCAGATCATATTGACAATCACACTGATGATGGCACCTGGTGTAGCTCTTTTCATACACTAATAAAATTAAATCATACTCAACAATGGTTTTGTATATTTATTTATTTATTTTTGGTCACTTACTCGACAATGGATTTAATTGTTTAAGCATTGGCTCTTACTTAGTTACAAATATGGACGTACAACATTTCAGTATAGTTATGTTTCTTTTGATTTCTTTCTTTCTCTTCATATAATAAGTCACTAAATGCACCATATGGGCTCAAAACAATTCTTTTCTTGATTTGGGTTAGTGTGTGATCAAGCACTAAATGCATGCACTCCACTTGGAAAAAAGTAGTAGTACACTGGGGATCTTTTCAACCAGGCCTGTCCACAAACTTCCTTGTGGCCCACCTTCCTTCCATGTTATGATGATAGTGCTGAGAGAGTCCTTTTTAAAATAAATCTTCTTCTTCTTCTTTTTTTTTTCTCCCTCTTTTTCTTTAAACAATTTTTGTTCACATTTCATGGCCATCTAAGTAATGATGGTTGTGCAAGAATCCATTTATTTTCTGTTCAATCAGAACTCTTGAAGGGGTTTCCACAGTTAGAAGATTCCATCTGTAAAGATAAGTCTAAGCATAAAAGAATAAACTAGCTGACATTATGAGGAACAAAGCAGCTCAGTGTGGCTGGCATGGATATGATCTGCTGCATTGTTTGTTCTTCTCAAAAGCCCCCAAAATTTCAATCATAGCCCTCGGAGACCATGCAAAAGGTTATTTGGCTACACTCTTCCAAGTCAAAAAAAGTTCCCTTTTCCTCTGGTCTTTTAGTAAAGTCTTCTTCTTTGGTTATCTTTTGTAGTAGGAAGCGTTTGAAATGTTAATGTCTTCACATTTTCCTCTTCCCTTCTTTGTTTACTTTGTAGATCACAACAAAGACAATTTTCAAGTATGCTTCTTTCATAAAAGACAGCTGGCTTTTGTTTCCAGACACCATGTACTTAATGATAGTATTGGATCCACGTGCAACCCATTGGATATTGCACACACCCACCCACTCAACACAATTTATGGAGTTCAAGGTGGAGAAAAGGGAGGATGCAACTAGTGCCATTGACTGATGCATTAGAAAAGTTCTAGTGTGAAAGATGTTGGTATTCTTGAGGCCTGAAACCAAGCGTGCTATGCTAAAGAGATAGATACTGTAGCAGAGGTAGTTAAGCAAGCAAATGATATATAATCAGAATCAAATTTCGGAAAGCTGCTTAGGAAAAATGCTACTATATGTCTATATGTATATAAATTTCACAAACTTGTCACAAATTCCGTATTTTACTAAGAAGAAATGTGAATAATTTATTATTATAAGGGGATGGTAAGTTTAGACTTCAGACACCTCATGAGTTGATAAATGAACAGTGAAAGGTTTGTTAATTGACTTTGTGCATGTAGCATCACTCGTGCTTCGCTGAAAATGCAAATTGATACGCCAATTATTGTGGTTTTCACTTAATCCGATGAAGCGCATGGAACGGTTAGACAAAGTTGCTGTGTTTAAATCTAGTCAATTGATAGCAAGATGTGGTCACCCTATGGTAATGAATCTAAAAGAGGCTTTTCTTTTGTCTGTAAATTGAACTTTATTCAATAAAACTTTGGTTTGGCTCTCATTGGATAAAGTGCCGGGTCAAAGATCACATCAACCCCTATACCACTTCCAAAAACAAAGAGAAAGACACTTTCAGGGAACTCTGGGGTCGACTTCCCTTTCAATTGATAGTAACACAAGTAAAGCAAATGACAAACTCCAGTGTCTTGTTATCCCGAATGATTTGGATTATACAACCAGCTCCTGAGTTGGAAACTTGAAATAGGTCTTATTTGTCTCAAACATATGCCTAACTAACCTGACCGTGGAGGGATGACTTTAGAAGAACAGAGAAGTACCCTTTTCTTTTATCTTCTAAGTAACAAAATTTTCATACTTCTTCTAGCAAATAAGAAACAAAAAAGCAATTTAGAAGATAAATTAGCCATTTAGTGCGTAATTCACCACTTCCAGCTTAGTTACTTCTGATTGTTACCTGTTCATTACAGAATAAGTTATCCTTTTTCACCGCTTCCAACTCAGTTAAATAGTCATGCGTGTGAACTTAGGCAAGGCTCATAGAAAAATGTCAAGATATGTCATACTTGTGTAGCCACAAAAATAGACACTATATTGAAAAAGCATTGGTGAAAGGTAAGAAATTGGAATCTATGAATGTGAAATATATCGCTTTCAACTCTCAGGCTCTCAGCTCTTTACCTTTCATAGTGCATGATAAGGACACCGGGTAAAGAAGACATTAGGAAAAGAGTGACACAGATGGGTAATTCTAAGGCTAATCAGGTGTCGTTTATACATATGTGTCAAATTCTTGTGGAGGAAGTAGATAATGAATTTAGAAGCCATATCAAATGGGGGACATGCATAGAAGTGCTTGAGTTTTTAATCATCTATAAACATTCAACATTTTCTTGAAATAAAATCCGTTGGACTATCAAAAACTGTGAAAACTTTCTAATCATAGATCTTTTTAGTGTGTGTGGAGGTGTCTGCATTAGGTATCATTATCTTTCGCTATGCTACTGTCAACATAACGAGGAAGGTGAGCCCCCCCTTGTCCCCCATTACCATCAGAAGGAATTAAATTTTGTAATGCAGTGGGAAAAGATAAAGAGTTTGGTCATATTCTGAATGAATAATGCGATATATCCTTCTGTATCTTCCTAGTTACTTTAAACAATAAATATCAAATTAAATAAAAAATAATATATTTAATATTTTAAAAACTATGAGAATCTAATATTTTTCTTTAAATATAGAAAAAGTTAATAAAAACATTCGTTAGGAATAAAATAATTCTTTCTGAATTAGAACGATTCATACCAGTTAGACACCTTTGAATTAAGAACACTGTAGTAGTAATGGTCCTTCTCTTATTACCCAGAATTCCACCTTTCGTCTTCTATTCATTCTTTGCCTTTTACGTTGTCCATTTATATATGAATATGAATATTTGATTGTCGCACAGGACATTTATCACTTTAGGAAGATATAGGTTTTTTTTTTTTTTTTAAAAAAAGGGGTGTTTGAGTAATCTTTAAGAGTCTGCCTGTCGATGCTGACTACTCAAATTTTACAATTCTAAACATTTGGAGTAAAGTAGTTTGAAGGGAATGGTTTCGCCACATTGAAATTGAGTGCCCAACAAATATGGATCAAGATTCCTTCATTGAAAATGAAAATGAAAGTGTTGACAATGGTGACCAATATTGATGTTGAGCTATGAAGCATGGACACACTATTTAGGTGTCGTATCTACATGTCTCCAATACATATTTAAAATTTGCAAAAGAAAATAATATATAAATTTTGAATTTTTAAATAATTTCTAGTATTAAATAATACATCAATTTTGTATATATATATATATATATGTGTGTGTGTGCGCGCGCGCGCGTGTTTTGGTGTATCTCCAATGTTCGTATTGTGTCATGTCGTATCTAGTATCCATGTTAGTATTTGTGCTTTATAGATGTTGAGTTTTTTGTTGGAAATAATAATCAACGCAAAAAATATGGATTACATACTTATCATAAAGAAAAACAGTCACATTATTATAGAGAATCATATTATAGAGAATCATCCATATTATTATTTATTCGTTATTGATATTTATATCTGGAATTTATTTTTTATAGAATTTAATAAATATGCACAGACTATCATCCAATTGTATACATTTTTAAGGTAGTAAATAGTTAAATCAAATATTTTTATTAATATAAAAATATATAATTAGATATCTATATAAAATTTTGTTATATCAACAATATATACAAATTAAATCTTTTTTATATCTCTATTATTTCATCAGGCAACAAATTTATTCTTATACTTAAATTTTCAAACGTTCCTCTTATACCTATTTTTTATAGTGAAAATAAAAAAAGAATTGTTTTTTACTATGTGTGAAGGAAAAGTATGAAAAATCAGGCATACAAGATTTTGGTTCCTAATGAGATGAAATAGTTCAGTGAAGCAGACAGTGAGGAGTAAAACCACGCCATACTCAGCACTCGATTTTTTTCTCAAAAATTTTTTTATTGGTCTGGTGCACTCCAGTTTTTACATCTGTTGGATTTGGATTTGCCTTGGAGTTGATGCTCACAGGGAGGACTTGATCCCCCTCACTCCCATCCTCCAGCTCCACCTCCCACTCCCCCTCCCCTTTGGGGCCTTCTGAACGTGGGCCACCCTTGGATCCCAATCTAAGTTGTCGGCTATGTCCATTAAGCATAGGACCCAAAAAATGCCATACTATGTTTTAATAAATTAAAATCTATTAGGATATGCAATTTGCCCTTTAAGAGCAGGCATTTGCATTGAACCACAAATCATGGGTAATATTGTTTATACGTAACACTTAAACGTACAATTGATATATAGTGATCGATATATAAATATATAAATATAGTTTTTAATTATATAAGTGTTGAATATAATATTAATTGATAATGAATATGTACTATTATTGAAAGTTTGAAACCAATTTATTAATTTAATATTTATATAATTAAAATTTATATTTATTTGAATTATAATTATCACATATTTATTATTAAAAATAATATACCGATTTAATATATACATAACTAAAATCTATACTTATTTAAATTATGATTATTACATGTTGATTGAGGCATCTAAATTATTACAACTAACATAACTGAAAGAACCCGAAAAATCGAACATTTACTAGCTACGGGGAATTTGAACTTGGTTCGCCACCTTTGATGGTTACCCACCTAGGCTATCGCCCGAGTGCTCATGTATAAGTACAATTATTCGTAGGTATCTTGTGCATGTTTTTCTTGTAATTTACTAGCGTATTTTAATTTTGTTATTAAAAATTAGTAGTAGGGAAGGTTATAATATTCTAAGGTCGTGGCATATCTCGAACTTTAGGAATGACTCATCATGATAATTACACATAACTTATCAATTAACTAGCACTAACAGCACTAGTGTATTTCTAGACATGCGTATCTCTACAAATTCTTTTGGCCTCGCAATTTCTGAGCTAGTGAGCGTAGACATTCTCATGTTTCTGATGTTGGACGAACCCTGCGACAACATGCTTCTGCATGCATCTTCCTTTCTTGTGGGTTGAGGCATTAAACATTGTTGTTTCACTTTTTCTTATCAACACCTCTCATTCAATCTAGCTAGTTCTCTGCTACCTCCGGTTTTGCTTCTCTGACAAACTCAACCTCCGTTCCCCGTTCAGCTTCAGACGACATGATTGATAAGATCATACGTAATCTAGTTTGGTATATATCAGTATAGTCATGACTCATGGTTTCCTTTATATATTCTAATTAATGCTTAGGGCATATATGACTCTATATGCATCTTCGCAACACCAACGTATACAACCAATATTATTACATCACACCATGTGTCTATAGTTAGTTGGTTGATTGTGTTATTCACGTTAATTACTTCATACTTGATGGTTAAGTCTGTTATTACATCTCAGTTACAACTCTCGCTGTATATAAACCATATCTCTAAGTTAATAATTCAATTCACTCATTCATTTACTCTCAGTTCTCAATAGGTAATCCGAGGTATGGTTAGTTTTGTTCATCAACAAATAAAGCCGCATTTCATGGAACATGTTAGCCGGACAAACGATGCAGAGAAGAGTGCATGCCTCTCATTGGTGAGTTATGTTAACCAGCTTAATTAGTACAATGTCCTGATTTAAGAGTAGGGATTCTTTTAAACTTTCTTTCTCGCTAAGAGAGAAAGGTGCGTGAAAGGTGGTATAAAATGAGAGCTGATTACCCCACAACAATAGACCCAGAGAATAATAGGACCATATTGGTTTGATGTGACCTCCAATAATAATAGAGGGCATAAGCTAATACTAATAGGGCATGTATGTGTTAGAGGAGGAGGAAAAGAATGAAAAGTGAGATATGCACGAATATCAGAGAAGCATAAAGGAAAGTAATGAGCTGTCAACCCAAAAAAAAAAAAAAAAAAAAAAGGAAAAATGGGGCCATAGATGGATCTTGAAGCAGCATACGCCCACAACATTATAATATAGTATATAGCATTCTAGGAATTCTCCAACGTTGAAATGAAAAGGTACTAATCTGTTCTACTACCCTACATCCTATCACCTTTAAAGTTTAATTTATCAGACAAAAGACCAGTTGATGAACATGAAACAGATGCAATGAGCCGTTTCTTCTTCGTTTAATACTTTCCATGCCACCGCTCTCTCATAGGACACCGGCCTCCCCATGCTGGACAAACAGATGCCACCTTGGATACACATAAAACCCTGCACCAAAATAATACAACTTTAGGAAGTGGTCATGCTAACAGCCTGGAGTAACAATTAATGATTGAGATGAAATAGATATATATTATTAATATTCTAGTACTTAATTCTACTATAAGCTATATTTATAATATCAAATCTTTAGAAAGATAAACATAAATCAAAGAAGAGAAGGAAACACTTTTGGTTTGGCAAAAACATGGAAAGAGTCAAATGGGAATTTAATTTTCATCACTGTGATAAAAAGCACTATACCTGCTGCATTATCTGGGGAAACTCAGAGCACAGTGTTTTCTTTCCATTGTCATCAAAGATCTTTTCCAGGGTGATATCTTGAAGTGCAACCAAGGTTGTTTCTAGCATGTCAAGTCCAGCTTGATTTGCAAACGTAAACACAGGTAATGTCTGGCAAAATCATTTACAATTAACGTTAGACTTTCTTAAATATCATCAGTGTTGGGAAAAAGAAATGAGAGCATGGAATCAACACAAAAAGGACACTAAATAAGTATATAATAGACTATATACTCATGACTTGGGGAATAGCAACATGCACAGTACAAGCAGCAGGACCAGCAAACCAGAATTTCCTTCCCCCCCCCCCCCCAAAAAAAACAAAAAAAAAAAAAGAAAAAGAAAAGACAATAACATTTAAGCAAAGCGTATGTTGGAGGCATGGTGTTCAATTGGTGTGTGCTTACATTAACTTAACTTTTGTGTTTAAAAGAGTTTATAGTCAAAACCTCATTGTATGAATTGAACATTTTAGAGTTAGTAAGGCAATGCTTGTACAATGACACAAGGATATCAAATTCGTTGAAATCTATATTATGTATGTAGAACATAGCAAATGAAAATATTAGCATAATCAGGAGAACAGAATTCTTATCAAGATGGAGATATCGATACGAAGTTACCTTCAAAGAGCAGCACAAAACAGCATCTGTGTGATGCCAAAGGGATTTGAGAATGGGTTCACTGCCGTCACACTTCAGTAGTTCTACCCCCAGATAGAACCTGCAAAGAATGACATTTATTTAAAATCTAATGGACAAGTCATGTTTCCCTTGTAATTCAAGAAAACTTCAGCAAATAAACTAGTTTAGCATGGGATGTGCAACATCACTTCAACATGATTGGATCATCATATCATGAATAGCACTCATGCAGTTGCATAGCCAAGGTTTTATGTGACACACCTATAGCTGTTACAGATCCACCGAGCAAGTGTTTGTGCCTCAGGAGTGCCAGGTGGTAAGTGGAAAGCACTGTGAGAACCAAAACGGGATGGAGAAAGTGCTAATGAAACCCTCTGTACAGATGCAATAATACTGCGGACATACTGCCTAGCCATACTTGCAATGTTGTCCTGAAGGTGGACTTCAAATGCAAACTGGAATGCTATTGTCATCACAGATTTTGTGCTCCCAGAAGGACCTGAGTTTTCACCAGCTGCTTTGTTCCCTGTGGTTCCAACTTCTAAAGCAGAAGCAAGATCAAGTGTGCGGTTTGGACTAGCGGCATCCTGCAACATATTTAAGAAAAAGGTATCAAAATCCTGACTCAGACAAGAATGGGAAGCAGCAACGTAATTTCAAGACGATACAATCAAAAGTCTAAGATGGAGACTTGCCGAGCTAGAATCAAGAGGTATGATGCGAAAACCAGAAGGTAAAATGGGTGCATCGTCAGAAAAAGATGCATCAATGGGAGCAAATATAAGTTCTGCACTGGTGCCAACTGCATGCTCATCCACTCCACTGCAAAGCTGGGGACAGGTGCAACCAGAAGGATTGTTATAGCCATGGACACGAAAGATGAAAATTAAAATGAACTGATATAATATTAGTTCATTTTTAAATGGAAGTGTTTCCTCTGAAATCAAAATTACAGGTTATTTTTCCTTTACAATTGCAATAACGGTAAGGTCATGCATCTGGAAATAGATGATCTTAAAAAGAAAAGCACATTCAAATATTACTTACCTGCAAGAGGAAAACATCACCAGGTATAGTCATGTCATCCCTATAGTAGCCCATGTTTTCAAGCTTAATGACCTCCATGAACTGTTTAAGATGGCAAAATATGCAACACATACAAAAAGAGAAAACCAATAGAATGTTAATCCACATGCTCAAGGCAAATAAAATGTGTTTAATCATATCTTGAAAGAAAAAGGAGTAAAATCTAGATAGTAATACCAATATACAACAATTAACAGCTAACAGGCTATATAGAGCAAATAACTTGCCTCTTCATGCTCAATTGTGTGAGCCAGTGGAAGAATAACCTGACCCCCAAAACCACCTGCTCGGACCCCAGGCAAGCTACAGGGACCAGCTTTGATGGCAGCAGCTGAATAAGCATCAATACTGCTATCAGCCCACTCTGATCGATGCTCCCGCAAGAATCTAAGCAGAATTGCTGGAGGGACATTCTACAGGAACAGATAGTGAGCATGAGACAACTAGATGTATGCATGGCTGCCAAATACTTGCAGTTCATGGAAAGGGAAATCAAATCTTAGAAGCTGGTCTATGGGCATTAATCGACATTGATGAGCATTTTTAAGGTGCATACCTGTAACAACATGGATGCTTTGGCGCATAGCACGGAACTGCTCACAGAAGGAAATCCATTGTTGTAGCCAATATTTGCTCCCATCATCTTGCTAGGTGATGAGTTCACAAGAAGGGTGACATCATCTATGCCATCACTCTCTAACAAGGACCAGCCATCATCAGCAAACCCATTAACAGCTTCATTGAAGCCCCTGCAAGAAAAACAATTGAAGTTTAGATTTACAAACTAGTGAAATATTTCAAGGAATAGTGTAAAGAATAATGGCACAAACTTGCTCAATCTTTGACTAAGTGCACGTAGAGCTGCAGGCCTTCTTCCCCATCCTGTGACATTTGGCTGAGAAACTTCTTGAGAAATCTGCCTTAAATGGCGTAATGCCTGAATGACAATGACATGGTTACAAAAACAGTTTAGTCCAAATTCCATCCCTTTTATATCTTTATCCAAAAGATAGATGTCTATACAAGGAGCTGAAGCCCTTAGCCATCAGAAAATATCAGGCTTATGAAAGCCATACATACACTTATGATTTCAAAATTTCAAATCATAAAGCATCACAAGTGTGCAGTGAAAATTATTAGACAGAAACAATAGTCTTACCGCCATAGTCGTCCTTTGAGCAAGCAGCATTGATGACTCATAAAGTGGGCGCAAAACTTCAGGTACACTCCATGGCTGATTTCAAAGAGTCATCAAATCAATTGTAAGTTGCCAAGAAAGGAACAAATCTGCTTCACTTCATAGTTTATACAGTAAAGGTATTTACAAACCTCCAAGACCATATGATCAACAATATGAATAATGGATCCCCCTCCTTCGCAAGGTCTAATCAGATACCCGCTTGGGAGGATGTCTGCTCTAACAAAATGCTGAACTGGGGGCATAGCAGGACCATTCTGAGTGTTGTTAAGTGATCTTTCACAGACCTGACATTGTCAAGATCATAATTGCACCCCACATAAGAGCTAGAGTTGGGCAATGAAGGAAGAAAAGTGGAAACATGGGAACTTTACAAAGAAGAACCAGAGTTACATACCACAAGACTACCATCCTCCAAAAGAGATGTGTAGCGCAGCAACCAGAAGTCACGGCCAGGTGCCAAAGTTGTTGGCGCATACAACTAAAACAATATGGCAAAAGTTGAAATGTGCATTTAGCAAGGCCACCACATATACCAAATTATTGAGAATTAAGAGGTTATATTAGATATATAGTACCTGCATGTAAAGTAGTTCAATGGTTCCCCCATTTCCAGTGGACATCACATTTAGAACATCCACGGTTCGGCAATCACGATACCATGAGAGCCGATCTTTGAGGATTTCAGCTACCTGTACACAAACGTATATATTCAATCAATGCCTCTCCACAGTTCAATAGGATTGCTACTCTTAATAACAAGCATGAGAAGGAACTTACCCTGGCAGGTTCTAGACCCACAAGGCCGCATGCACGTGCTGCCACTCCAGGGCAACCATGAGAAATAGCGACGATTCCAATGGAATCCGGACCAGGCTGCACACATTGATTTTAAAAAAAGTGTTACACGACTTAATGAAGAAATGGAAAGAACTAGTGCCTTTTGAATTAGCACACCCCAAGAACTTAAATGTCATTTATCTATTTCACAGTGGCTTGAAACCCAATAAATTAAAACCATAATGTATGATTGATGCTTCAAAAGACAGTTAACAGTACGCTACAAAGGTGAGGTTTTGATAAGCTACAAAACAATTAAGTAGTAAAAAACAGTATAGTCCCGTGTAGGTTGATGAATGAGTAACCCTTGCGATCGTGCTTCCCATTATTACATGCAAAATTACACGAGGAAGAGAGGGAAGTAACAAAAGAAAAAGGTAAACGGGGAAAGAAACGAAAAAACAAGAAAGCGTGAGATGATGGTATGTGTCCAGTGATTGTGATCCAGATGATGAGCTCAACAAGTTGCTTTGGTTAATTAATTAATAAGGTGCATGTACTTGTGACTAATGGACACACACAGTCACAGAAGAAGCAATGAAAACAAAAGGGGTGGTAAGCGGTAACCTTCATCCCAGGCATTTGGACCCACTCCACAGCAGTTCCAGTGGCCTTTGAAAGAAACTCTGCTAAAGTCTCCTCTGCAATGGACAAAAGTCTGGAGAGAGTAGAGTGTACAGACAAAGACAACGCAAAGCACGATGAGAGAATATTCCCATGAGTGCGCAACCAAGTGGACAGAACAACATAACATAAAAAAACATAGGATCCAACAAGAAACCAAGAACCAGCCTTTTCTCAGTTTCACCGTTCCACTTACCCTGCAGGGCTTGCATCCCTTGGCGGATGCTGAGGTGTCAAGTGGCGCTGACCGCTGGTTACCACCGACTCGCAGCTTGTGTCCGTAGTGGCCAGGGTCGCCTGCCGAACAACAAAGGACAAAACATTCAAATTAATCTCCCTCCCCAAAAACAGAGACTTTTTTTTTTTGGGCCTATAAATTACTAGAAATACTATTTCTACATACTCTTTATAGGCAAAATATAAACATAAAATATAAATGTAAATGTGATTAAGGATCCAAGTATAGGTGTATTGAGATGAAAAAATGTTATATATATCTTTATATAACAAAAATGATATATTTAATATTAAAAAGTTATGTAGAAATGAGTGATACTTTTTACTTTTATGGAGGAAGAATAGATTTACTCCATATTACAAAGTCTTTGATTTTTTTTGTTTTTTTTGATAGAATGAGAAAGAAAGAGAAAAAAAAATCAAAAATTAAAATGATATTGTGAAGAAAAAATAAATTTACTTTATAAAGGATATAAGAATTTTTTTTTATAGAAAGATAACTCATATATTATATCTTCTATTCCAATATGCAGAAATCCACATAATAGATTTAAGCAACCTGATCAGACCCAAATGACAGGAACTCATTTGACTAAAAGTAAAGCTTAACTTTGTTTGTTTGATATTCAACCAAAGTACTGAACACTAGTAATGGCCTGCTTGTTTTATGTCTGGAACGGTACAACACACGTTCCAAGGCAATTTTTGCCGAAGGAAACCCCTCTTTGCCTTTAATAAACGCGCGTTCCAGTGGAAACCAAACCGGCTATAACGTGTTTGGATTTGCTTAGCTATAGAAAAAAAATTTGTTTTTCTTTTCTTTTGAAAAAGATCTTAATTACAAGCTATCTGTAAATATAGAGCTAACAAATCTAAAATGGCGATGTCATAAAGAGCGAATTTATGTTTACTGAGTGGTGTATTTAGTATTACATTTTGTGTCTGCTGGCGGAAAAAGCTGTTCTCACACACGAGCTGTGAAACCTGCTTCTGCAATCTGTCGTTTTCCTCCATCAGTAGTTTATTCATTGCTGTCAGCTTCCTGTTTACAGCTTGCAGCCGTGACGCCTCTTTCCGCTGCTTCTCTCGGCATCTGTTTATAAAGAACAAGGAACATACAAAACACCATGATGATTAGCCAGTGGAATAATTAATTGCCATATTAAAGGCCTTAAAAATGCTGCATCTGTCGCTGAAACTTTGCAAGTATAATATATCAACAGAAGATCAAGACAAAGAATAGGAACAAGAAAAACAGGAACTTTAAATTTTTTCTTTCCGGTAAGCGGGTCACCCAACAAAAAAAGAATGCAGAATTTAACACCAATCTTTTGATTCTAGGTGAAACTCCTTGTGCTATCTGAATAAAAACCCTTTTTACAAAGAAAAGGACAAATGAACCATTATAAAACTTAGGCAAGTTAGATTTATAAATACGAATAATAAAAACAACCCTTTTGATTAAATGAATTAAATCATATTACCTTCATTTGTTTTCAATATGTAAGTTCATAAAGTTCACTATACCAAGCTCATATATGAAGAAAGAAAAAAATCCTTGAAGAAAAAGTTCACTATAGCAAGCTAATATATGATACGAAGGAAAATCATTGAAGAAAAAGTTCATTATAGCAAAACTAATATATGGTACGAAGGAAAATCATTGAAGGAAAAAGTTAAGTATAGCAAGCTAATATATGATATGAAGGAAAATCGTTGAAAAAGAAAAAGGTTAACTATAGGCTATATAATAGCAAGCTAATTTATGAAGGAAAATCATCGAAGAAAGGAGAGGAGGGTGTGTACCTTCGATTCTGGAACCAAACCTTGATCTGCTTGGGCTCGATGTTGGAGAGAATGGGGCACTCTCTGATGAGCTGCTGGCGGCGGAGGGAACTTGGTTTGGGGCATTCATGGTAGAGCCTCTCAAGCGCTTCCACCTGCTCCGGTGTGTACCTCACATACTTGCCGTTATCCATTGCCACCTTGCTCCCATCCTTGCACGCCGAACTCACCGCCATCATCCCTGCCTATTCCAAACCCAACCCAATTCACTTTTCTCAGTTCCAAATCCGAAAACCAAAGCTTTCATTAGAGGGTATAGAAAAAGGAAAAAAAAAAAAAAAGAGCTTTATTAGATTACCTATGGCTATGGTAGTGCTTTCAGTTAAGGGGCTTTTAGGAGCAAAGAAGCATGAGATCACTTCAAAGGAGGGGATAATGAATGAAACTGCAAAATTAGAAAGAGGCACTGGTTCTCAGAGTTTGTCTGTGATAGTTGTTGTTGGTTGGTATTATATGATGGATCATATGGCAGAGGAGAGAGGATGATCTAAATGGACATATGTGAAAGTGTGGAAGTGAATGGTGAAATGTAGTTTTGGTTTTTTTCTTTTTTTATTTTTTGTGTGTGTCCTCTGTACAAAGGAAAAGGACTACTGCAAGGGTATATTTGGATTGGGACAGAGATGGGGGTTGCTTATAAGAGAGAAACCCCAAATATCAGACAGAATAATCGAACATTTTTTTGTTTTCACATCATTCTCCCTCTCTGCTTTCTGTTCTTCCTTTAGCTGTTTTGCCTGTTGCTTTTGCTGTTGCTTTTCTTGCACTACTTTGTTTTGGCACTTTCCAACACTCACAAACCTCTCTCTCTCATCACTCATCACATAAGGCAAATAGGGAAAAAAATGCGACCCACACACTCACTCACGACGCGTGCGCTGCAAACTGTAAAGTACTGTATTAGATAATGGAGAATAGTATCGATCGACAAAGTCCGAGGCTGTTTTATCTTTCTTCTCTCGTATGCCACTGTCAAAATGTGCATTGTTCTGCTTGCTTAAAAATGAATGTGCCCTTTGCCTATGCTGCAGTTCATGCCATATATAGTCCAAAACTCCACAATTAGCTTTTTTTTTTTTCTTGCTGGTTTTCTTGAGGACAAGTTTTGGTGATGCGTTTACGAGCATATATATAACTGACAACAAACTATGCTTTTTCATTGTTTTTTTATTTGTTCTGCTTACAATTAAGTTTCAAACTAGTTGATGCAATGACAAGTCAGAATGATCAATACCTCAAACTGATGCCATAACCATCATATGTATAGACGAACGAACGCAAATTTTTTTTTTTTTTTTGTCTTCTGCTTATGTATTATTATCAATATCTGTATTTACAGATTAGCACAAAAATAATACGAAAATTCTGTTTAGTCCAAACGAGCAGTATCATACGAAGTTGGTTATTTATTATTATAAAGTTAATAGTCACATATAAATTGTGGCAATCGCAATGCAGCACATATAAATTGTGGCAATCGCAATGCAGCACATATAAAAGCACTCGATTTAATTATTCAAAACATACAAAATTTCCTGGATTGATTGACTACATGTTCTTTAATTAATCAGCTTCTGAATCTATATTTAATTTTGTACGTATATATGTAAGACAGGAGAGAGAACAATGGTTAGTTAAGACTTGAGAGGTATTGCTAAGAAATACCGACTCATACTGTAAGTAGTATATAGAAAGAAACTCATCATTTTTTTTGACCCCATAATTATGTTTGTGTCGCCTCAATATGATATTTGGAGAGTTGGAGCTGTTGATAGAATTTGAATGCGCATCACAGAGACAGCATAATTAGGGTTGTTGCATGCGGGCTAGCTGGTTAATTTAATTTCTTGTGAATCACCAGTTCACCATATCTTTAAACAAACTATATATTTTGACAGATTCTACCTACCCTAAACCATGTTATAAGTATGTAACACGCATGTTATCGATCACCACGACAGTCAAATATATATGTGAAGTATCGTATTCTACATTGGCAGCTTTGAAAAAATAAAGAATACCCTTTTTCATTTACATTACTATAAGCGACTCTTCTTACGGTTATTTAAAGAAAATAGCCTTTGTTTAAATAGTGGAGTACACAAAATGTCCTGTTGGCCTTATTTACCTACTAATCGGTTGACATTGTCGCTGCAATTACGGTATCTTTGATTTCTTCCATGGAAACTCTAAAACATATTTTGGATAAAAGTTATTACAAGAGAAAAAGTTTTTGCTTTCAAAGTTTCTAAATGAAAACCAAACATGATATTATTCTGATTTTATGTCACTTTAGTCAAAATAATTATGCTGAAGTCTAAACCGGTTGCTTTATTTCATGTATGTACTGTATAACGTATTTTCAAATCTCTCGTTTCTGACTAAATTAAATACGTTTATTATTATTAAGAGATACGCAAATCCCGGCTCACACGCATCATAATCGTAGACTAGCGTTCAAACTTGAACATAGTGGTGCAAGCAAATACGCAAATAATATAGTTGACATTCTTGTTCGATGGACGAGTTATCTACCTTTTGATGTTGATTTTATGAGACCGTGAGAGTACTGTTTTCTCATCATCCCTTCCTAGAAGTATTTTCTACATAAAAGTTCAGGGTTTAAGGGTTTATATGCAACTATTTATAATTCAAATTTACGTTTTATTACGTCTGAAGTCATTTAAATTTGTATGGCACATGTGAGGGAGGATTATTAATGATATTTATCAAACTCAAATTTTATATGAATTGAATCAGTATTAAACGTATTTATCTTAAATTAAGAAGAAATAAAAATATAACTTATATTTCGAGTTACTTGAAGAATTATAACAAATTAACAACATTTATTTACCGCTAGTCATTTTACGGTGTATTGATAGATTCAAAGCACAAACAGCTTCCTTTGGAAAAATTGAGCTTAAACAGAATGGTCAACACGCTCTTACCAAACAAAATGAATCTCTAATTGCAACTATAATGTATAACATTTTGATAGTTGCCGCTCAACATGAATATTAGGCAGTAATAGGAAAAATAAATTCATTACATGATTATTAGCTTAATTAGTATGATTATTGAAATATATATAATAGTAAGGTCCACATATCATTTCTCTGTTAGACCCTTAATACCGGTCATTTCAGTTAGGTTGATGAGACTAAGTACGCCACAACTGTCCTGTACAAATGGCTGCAAGACCAAAATATTGAATTATTTGCGGTACTATTTCTAGAGGCTCCACCTTTATCATTTTTATAAGTATGATCGATTAGTTTGGTTAATCCTGATTAACTCAATTCTCTTATAGGTCTTTCCTGGTTGAATTTCGTGCAATGATCTTATAGCATATATTTTGAGTGTGTCAAAGTAAATCTTTCTGCTTTGTTGAGTGTCAATTATAGCTTGCTTTACAACCCCAATTACAAACATAAATACACTTTTTTTTCCGGCCCATCCTTTTTATTTTATTAAATGTGATATAATATAAAAGGTGGCATTCTTTTGCTCTTATAAGTTCTCTTTAGGACAAAAAAAGACCCCCAAGTCAATGCCATTCACCGAAATTGAATATGTAAAGTCATTTTCTCTTTTTTTATTGTTTTTTTGTATTTTTTTTGTGAGATTTGAATCTGCAAAGTCAATAAAAAAGCTATTGGCCCATATGCAAGTATAGCACCTTCCTTCTTTTCCAAGCCTGTCCACCATGGGTTAAAAAAGTTACTCCATGCCACATAGTTGGTATAAAATAATTGGCCTCATAGAAGCCGGGATGGCAGACCAGAGGAAGTGGGGTTTGATTCTTTAACATTCCGCATTCTAAGACAGACTAAAATTACGCGTCTCAAACATTTTATTATTCCCTAATCGACCTTCCACATTCTGCTTCAATAGCACCGATGGATTAGCTTCTAGCACCAATAAGAAAAAAGTGATTTATCCTTAGATAAGTTTTTGCAATAAAATCGGCGTGAGTTGGTCCAAGTGGTTAGATGATTTAATCCTTTAGTTATGTATTTTGAACTCGAGCTATAAAAATTTTAAAAAAAAATGTTGGGAGACATAAAATTCTTTTTAAAATTTTTACAAATTGAATCAAATTAATTGAATTTATAATAATAGGATTTAATAAATTGGTGAGCTTTATATAAAAAAGAGTTTTTGTAATAAAAATGAGAAAAGAAACTAAAATTGCTGTAGTTGGGACAATGGAATCAAGAAAAGTAATAAAGTCTTAATCACCATAACTTAAAAGATAAGCAGGCAGTACGGGTGTGTCCCATCCAGGGTCCCGATCTCATTACAAATATCCAAACTTTTGCTTTCCTGTTTATACGTTTGGATACTTCATGTTACATTTTAATTAAATTTATGTGGCTTTTTGTTTGTAATTTGAATCTGGTGATGATATTGTGAATCTTTGTTTAGATCAGTAAATGTAAAATAGGGTAGTTGAGGAAGTGTGGCGTGTGATTGACGGCAGCAGAGGAGGGGCACAGCTGGGAGGGAGTGGTCCACTCCACAGGGCACAAAGAGGAGGGAAGGGAGGGACTAATGTTAATGTGTTATGTGGCCCCGCACGCGTGAAGGACCTTGGTCCTATGCTCAGCATTTGTATTGCTTCACAGCGTGATTTTTACTCCTCGCCCCTTCCCATAATTTCCCCTCATCTTTCGCTAATATTACTATCTTCTCTTCTTCAAAACCATATCCTTCTGCTTCTAGCCGTTAGGAGTCATCCAGTAACAAATAATTTGAGCAATTTATATACATTCTCCTAGATTCAAAACTTATTAATTAGCCATATACCGAAAATATACATATATATATATATTCTTATACTTTTACTTTTACCCCTTGTCAGGTAGGACCTCCATCTCTTGGTGATCTTGTTGCCATAGCTGATCTCAACAATTAACATAGATTTCGTTTGGATGCCATGATTTTAATAATTTTAATTAAGAAGATCCATTTTTCTTCAAAAAAAAAAAGTTTTTTTTTTTATTTTTTAGTATGTTTAAATAAAACATTTTTAAAACATTAAAATTACTAGAAAAAATTTAAAAAAAAACTTTTTTTAAGTTATAATCTTCATCTCCTAAAAAATGATATTTTTTAATCATAAAAATATTTTCAAAGTAACTTATAAACAAGAAACTCTTTACTTTATTTTTATTTCCAAAATTACATATTACTTGTCACGAGGAAAAAGTCTACACTCTACAACATAAACAAGAGTAACAGTAACAATGTCATCAACCTCCCAGCACTTGAATGTACCGAAGAAGAAAACCTCCCAGCACTCGAGAGGCATTAAAATTGAGGGACAGTAAAAAACAAAAATATTAAAGTTCAAGGTCATCTTAATTTTCAATGGAATATGTTATATTTTTTAATCTTTTGTCGGTCATAAAATTGTTTTCTTTTCTCAGTCATAATTTAACACCCAATAGAGCTTATTCCTTGATCTAATTGTATTTTTCTATAATTATTTTTGCATTTTTTTCATTCAAACATTGAAAAAATTTTAAAATATTTTTAAATATTATATCTAAGCATAAAATAAGTTTTATATTTTTAGAAGATGCTTTAAAAAAGATCATTTAATATTTTTTTTAAAAAAAAAGCTCATCCAAATCAATCGTAATCCAACCTGAACCCTAATTGATACTTTATTGCATGTATAATAGAATAGTGTACAATTTGGATAAAAAATAATAAATTCAAATAGAAAAATTATTTTAATTTTCAAAATTCTACTTTAGCCAAAATAGGTCTCATGTTACCTCTTATAGTTAATAAAATACCAACATCATATATCACATGTCACATTAGATGTTTACTTAACATTTTAACCTTTAAATTAGTCCATAAAACTAGAATAAATAAAATTAAGTCAAGTTAGTTGTTTATACAAAGGTGATTACTTTTTACATATTCGAAATTATGTATTAATTATGTTCTCTGTAACTTTCTACTAAGTCTTAGTGCCGAAGAGCAATAACTACTGTTAATTCTATCTTTTCTCAATACTAGCATATATATATATATATATATATATATATATATATATATATATATATCTTACTATCATTGTGGAGTTAGTCAAAATAGTAGGAGTCTTGACCCCTTAATCAGATATCTCAGATTTAAGTTTGTGAATGAAAAAATCATTGTTAGGAGACCCCTACCTCTTTCAGATCTCAATCTAGTCGAATTGGATTAGTCGAATTCCTGATAATAAAACCAAAATATCGATAGTTCTATTGAGACCTATAAAAAAACAAAAATCTTATCTTAATAGAGATAATATTTGGCCACCATTATACTTCTCGAGGAAAAAGAAATATCTAAGCAAATTAATAATTTATACCTTGTAATATTATTGAGGCATACATAAATTATAATAGATTTTTAAGAATCGAGATAACATCTATCTTGACATAAATTTTTTCGATTAATTTATCTATCTTTACATAATGAAATTAGGATTGCTGATCAACAACTCTACGCAATAATCACATAATCTTTTACATTGCTAATTTTCGTTCACATAGCCTATAAGTGTGAGTAAGAGTTAGTCTTAATTTTTTTTTTCAAAAAAGCTTCTTAACTGCTCATTTTTTAATGGTATTTTTTTTATATAGGTGTTAAAATTCAATCAAACTCAATGAAAAATGCTAAATTAATAAAAAAAAATTGAACATAGATCAAAACTGTAAAAATTTGAATTAAATTGATTCTTATTTTCTAAAAAATTACTTGGATAAAATCAGATTTTGGATTTAATTTTTAAAATTAATTCAATTAGTCCAAATCAAATAATATTATATAATATAATTTTTTGTCATTAAATCTATATTTTTATTTATAATAATTTTTAATTTATAAGTTTAAACTTTAGTATATAATATTTTAAACTTAAAATTTTCTTTTGTTAAAAATTGATCAAACCCAAACTAATAAAAATTGAATTTGATTGAATTGGATTCAAAATTTAAATTAATCTGATTCAATTCAAATCATTATAAAATTAGGTTATTTGAATCATTTATTTTTTTTATTCAAAATCTATTCAAACTGAATTGCAAACACCATTAATTATTTGTAAATAGCAAATCAAGGTTGATTTTTGAAAATGAAAAAAATGAGATAATAATTTTGGTATGAAGAATAATTTGAAAAATTAAGAATTTAACGCCTTTTATATCTTTGAAGTTAGATGTGATTTTTTACACTAATGTAATGAATAGTGATAGGATTAAAGAGAACACGACTAAAACCTTATTTCAAAAAATGCATAAGGCAATCCACTTTATAAAAATTAATTTAACTTAATTTTATGTATTTATAGAATGTACCAAAAAATGTGTATGTCTTTAGATAGTAGTATAAAAGTAATAATGTCCCATACTCAGTTTTTTTTATTTGGTTTCTCAAGGCATTTCCTCATTAATAGATAAGAGACTAACTTCTTAGGTACAATTAGGCGCTTAAGTGAGTATTCCTCTTAATGATACTTTTTCCATTCACATAAATTTTGAGATTAAACTCAGGACCACATATTTAAAGAATTTAAACGCCTTCTATTTGAACCAACATCTTGTTGTTATA
Organism: Pterocarpus macrocarpus; assembly: GCA_031439585.1. Classification (NCBI taxonomy): domain Eukaryota; kingdom Viridiplantae; phylum Streptophyta; class Magnoliopsida; order Fabales; family Fabaceae; genus Pterocarpus; species Pterocarpus macrocarpus. The sequence continues at coordinate 13,933,949 of CM062519.1, forward strand.
TCCTGTACTCATCTTACATGATATGCAACATACATATTTCTATTGTATTTAATTAATGACATGTAATGTGAAAATTGGTTTAATTGATAGATTATAATTTTTTTTGAAGGCAAGGAAAGGGATGGGAGTTGAATATGAGACATTCTAGACTCAATAAGACATGCAGGAAATAACTAATAAATTGTGAGCTCAACTGCAAACAGGAGTTAAGCCTAGTGATTGTCTCCTGTATGCATGTCACATGTTCAATCCCAACTCTTCCGCAAAAATATCTTCTAGGAATAATTTCTAATCTCATTGTCTTAAAATTTTTCTTTTGATATATTATAATTGTACGAAATATAAATTAAAATTATACTTTTAATTCTAATAATTAAAATAATAATTTGTTGAACTATTAGTAAAAATTCGGTTTATTATGGGTGTATTTGTTTGTAATTATATAGGCAAAAAAATCACTTCTTATATAATAATTAGATAAATTTTTTAAAATAATCAAAATCTCAAAAAAAATATTTTAGCTTTTTTTTTGTAGAAGTTGAAAGAGTACCTTCAAAAAAAAATAATTTTTAACTTTTTTCAAGTATATATAAAATTCAAGTTTCATAATTACTTATTTTAAAAGATAAAACAAATGCACCGTATATGAGATTAATTTTAATATATTATCAATATAAAAAAATTTTATATTATCATTCAATTATATGATATTATACATATGATATTTCTAAGGTAATGAGCGTTAGAGTCCAATATTTTTTTATTAATATATATCTTTATATAGATAATATATTAAAATTAAATTATTATTATTATTATTATTATTATTATGAGAGATTTTACAAGTGAAAATATGGAAGTATATGGTTGAGATTAACTTATTTGATCGATCTTTTCTTATATAGTATATTCATAACTTTGATTTTTAAATTTTTCATTAATAAATCATTTATAAATACCTTTAAACATCTTTGCAAGCGCTTATTGAATCCAAATGCGAATCCTGGTCTGGACTGGATCAACCCCTTGCCTAAATTTTTGTCAATACTAAAAAAATTTATGGAAGTAAGTGTAAAATACAGTAGTAGCAATAGCAAGAGCAAGAGCATAGTGGTAAAATTGATGTGGGCCCAGCAGTGTGCGGAAGTGATGGAGGGACCAGGAAAGGGGAGGAGACAGAAAGGTGTTTTGTTGTGGCAGCCAACACAACAAGGAGCGACAGTGACACTGAGGCTGAGCTTGACAATGTGGGATGGGGACCACTCCCAACGATACGCGTGTAACGTGTTCCTTGTACCTTTCGGCGTGTGCTGTGCTGCTCCTCTGTTGGCCGCCGATGCTGCCATACCATACATTGGAATCGCACACAAAGAAAGGTAAAAAACATACATTCTCTTACCCTTCCTCTTCCTCTTCCTCTTTCTCTTTCTCTTCGACAACCGTGCCACCCGACAATTTCTGTCTCTCACTTCCTCTCTCCTCCATTTTATTTTATCCCATTCCAACCTCTTTTCTATCCTTCCTCTTTCGTCAGCGTAACGCACCTCTCATTCGCCCACTCAACTTCAAACTACGTTTTAACGCCTCATAACTCTTTCTAACTTGTATGCCGACCTTATTGCATGATTATAATAATAATAATAATTTATCTCATCACTTAGAAAAATACATAAAAGTAAGTACTAATTATAACTTTTAATATATTATTAATGCATTATACCATCCATCAATTTTGTATCATTATATGTATAATATGTTGAAATAATAAATTATATTTTATATATACAAAATATAAATTAAAAAAATTACCTTTCTCAATTTAAGATCAAGACATATCTTTGGAAACTAGCTAATAGATAATTTAAAAATCAAATCCAAATTAACTATATTGATGCATAGGCAGAAAGTCAATCGAGTGGTTTAATCCCTAAACAAATCACATCTATATTTTGAAAAATAAATTGTCTTTCCTTGGTTGATAGAACAAAATCAATGGAATATTCTTATATCTTAATTAATTAACATTAATGATTGGGATATTGTCTTCCTAATGTTGTGGGAGGTAATCACGCTGAAGAAGAGGTGAAGAAGTTAGGTTAACCACATGGGATCATAGCATGTATAATAGTATACTAGTGTTTAGGTGTGTCTACCATTTTTAAACATTGAGGCATGCACAACGTAACAAGTCGTCCTTTAGCTTTCTTTGCTTTTACCCTACATCCCCAAGCACAAGTAGTCATTGGGGATTGGGATTGCTATGTGCTAGATAGATAGTAAATAGTGCTATCCCCATGGGCCATGACCTCAACCTTAGCGTGGGACGACAGCCACATACATACCTTGGGTCCACACACAAGGGGCCCACTTCCCTCATCAATCATCAGCATCTTCATCTTCTTCACTTATTATTGAACTCCAAAAAAAAAAAAAAACCGATAATAACAATAATAAAATACTTCACGCAACACCTCCCCCGACCCCCTGAAACACTTCCTCCAACATTTTCTACGCCCATCATTTTCTAAGTATATCAAAGAGAAAAATAAGGCTTTGGAATTAAGTGTCAAACTACGTATTCAAGTATTATACGGTGCCACTTTTTTTTTTTTTTTTCCTCAAAAAGCTATCTTTTTCAATTTCCATTTTTTACAATATGAAATTGCATGCACGAAATCAACAATTCATGTTATATCGTTCTTTCTTTGGGTGGAAAGTTATATGAGTATTGATCTTTTACTTCAATCAACAAAAATTGTAATTATATGAAAAGAATTGTAACATAATTTTAAAAAAATGAAAATAATGTCGATTTTTCATGGGAAAATGCTTCTTTATAATTTTTTTTATCGGAGATAATTTTGCTCAAATCTGATATGACCAATTAGATAACAAAACCCCTCCTTACAAATTTTAACATAGTTGCGTATTTATCACTAGAACCCAAAACCTTTATTTAATTGAGAACAACTCCCACAAGTTGATTTATGCGCTGTCGATCATGGGAAAATGTTAAAATAGTAAGAAGTTGTCTCAATTAAATATCAACATATACCATAAGTCTTATAAAAAAATTTACATTAAATTTATATCTGACCTAACACTAAAGAATTATAAGCCGGACTTAGACTAGAACTTTTATCAACATAGCTCATCTGTATCAATCGAATCAATTTCACAATTTACTATCAAATTAAGATTGTATCAGCCATACATTTTGTAATTAATCATCATCCAGCATATTGCATACATGATTAAATAATTATTAATTATATGCGTAAAATACAAGCAGTCCATCATAAATTTAAGCAAGTATTGGTATTTAACACATTTGATTAAACATATAATTATTTTAACAATATATTTTAAGAATTTAATTTGGATATATTAATAGTATAAAATTTTTTTACATTATCATTCAATCATATTTTGATCAACATTTCAACAAATATAATTAGATTTTACACCTACTATTTGAATAATTATACAAATAAAAAGATATAATTAGTTAACAGTATAAAAATATTTTACATGGTCAATGTATCAAATTAAACTTATATTTTAAAGTAGCAACATATTAAATATTTTATTTTTTAAAGTCTTTTTATTTGAATTTTGAAGAAAAGATTAATTAAAAAACAAGTATAAAAATTAAAATATAAAATATAAAATATTTATTTAAATTACTAAATATTAAGTGATTTAATATTTATTTTCTTTAAATATGATCTTAAATTTAAATTTTATGAATAAAAAAATAATATTAAAAGAATTTTACTCCTATAATAACTACATCTAACTTGAATCAAATTAATTAAAACCTAAACTTTAAATACCAATTTTTTTTTTGTTTACAAAATACTAATGATCTAGATTGTAGAGAAAAAAATTACTAAACACATATATTAGTCACCAACTAAAACTGCGGGTACCTTTGAAAAAATAAGATGCCGAAAGAATTTACATAATTTTTTTACGCAGAAAAGTAATATTAAAAATGTCGAGAATTTTGTGAGTGCAACCGCAAATCTCGGAATCGCAGTCGCTTTGATCATGCGGCAATGACGTGACTGCTCCAAAATCTCATTGCTCTCACGCGCCACCTTCACGCCTCGGCTCCCACATCACATTCGAAATCTATCCACGAAGTTGGAAATGGACTCAACATTGGGCTTGGCCCTCACTTTGCTGATAACACAGTGAGTGGGCTTCACTATCACAAACCCAAGCTTAAATCTACCACCACAATCCGCACGCGTGTATCTGGAGACCGGTGACAGTGTAAAGTGACGATAAAAGATGTACAGTAAGTGATTTGACCACAGCAAAATTGAGTCCACTCATGGAGCGAAAGATCAAGTTGTGTCTTATCATAAATCAAGTTTTTAGATAAATTATTAAAATTTAATTTCTTGTCAATGGTTTCTTTTATAATTTCTTTCATCTTTATTCATTTAATCTATATTTGTATTAGAGTTTTTATAAGTCTTCTTATTACATAATTTTTTTTTTGGATCAGCTTCTTATTGCATGATTTTTTTTGGTGCTTTTGAATATTAAACAAACAAAGGAACAGCTACAGCCTATTGCATCTCACCCTCATGGCATCCGCCAAGATGAGGTTGCGAACGCCGTGCGGTGGGTTCTTATTACATGATTAAACCACCAAAAGTGGGATTATTCTATCTTTTCTCACAATTGGCACAATTTTAACTTCTCTGTAATGATTCCATTTCTAATTTTGTTTTGTCTAATATGTCCACCTTAATTGCAACATCTTCCTATATACAACATTGATTTATTCTCTTGTTGACTTTTTATTGCCTAATATTTTGTCACACATAATATTATAGGTTTATAGCTATGATGTAGAATTTCCCCTTAAACTTGACTTTATATAACCCAACTTGTATTCTATGATTTATGTCTTCGTCCATTTCACTAATATTTTCGATGATGGACCTAAGGTACTTAAATTGCATAATTTGTGGGATGGTACCTCTAATTTTCATCTCCAAATTTGCATTGGCACACCTCTTGATGACTTACATATTCCATGCATTACGTCTTCTACTTGAACAAAACTTATGTGCTTTTAAAGCTTGCCTCGGGAGCTCTAACTTCTTCAACTCCCCAGCTAGTATTATGTTATTTACAAAAAGCATGTATCGAGGCACAGGCTGTTGAATATGTGCATTAAGCACATCCGAAATCAAAATAAAGAGATATATGCTCAAAGTTGACCTTATTATATTGATAAATAGTGTGTTTTAAATTATAATTATAGGGAAGTTTGTTGTAATTGAGATAGTAAGTGACTTAAGCCTATGAGTGATCTAATAATAAGACGTTTAGGGAATATATACGAGATTTTAGATTCAAATTTCATTATTATCAATACACTTAAAAAAAATGATAAATTGACCAAAACAAAGAAATCGTAACATACATAGTAAGTGTGCATACTCACTAGGAAATCATGGGCCTAACTTGATACAGTGGCCTCATCATCAAGAACTAAAAACGCTCAAAAAGAAAGATCTTATCACGACCAAACAAAAAAACAGAGGTTCTTGTTAATCTTTATATATAGCCCAGCGGATGATGGCCTTTCTTTGCTCTGTCTGTGGGATGTAGCCCTTCTTTAATCGGTGGCATGTTCTAATTTCTCTTGAATATAATTAATTAAATTGCATATCTCCCAATTCCCCCGATTTGTAGTCTTGTAAATGTAATAGAACAGATGATTGATTATCAAACCTGTGCCGAATAGATCGTTGATCAAAGAACGCAATATGAAGCAAATTTTGGTGAGCGGTAACATGTACAAGACTCAAAAATCGGTTGCTTCCAAGGTTAAACATGGTAGACCGCGGTGGAATGCTCAAGAAAACTTTTTCCCCAACATTTGTATTTGCATGTCCAAGGAATGAAAAAGGCAAGACATTAACTTAGCTGAGAAGGAGCAGCATTTGCTAGGTTGGCAAGGGTTTGAGTTACCCACCCTGAAGGCAAGCAAAATCTGCTAGGCTTGTCACACAAGCTTCTCCAGCTGCTTTTGTGCATTGCTTCCTATATTTTCACCCTACAGGTGTGCCCATATTGACCTTCCTCTTTCACGCTTACTATCACCTCCGACTGTGGGGGAAAAAACACTAATTTTCTTCTACCTTTTTTCTAAAGGAAAAATAAATAAATGAACAAATGATTGAAAATTTTCCATTAGCGTGTGTTGATAGTCATGTCTCCGAATTACCAAAAAAATTTGTTACAGAAAATTGGAATTTAGTGTCTTAATCTTTTGGTTAGGTTGTAATGTTCTACTTATAATCTATTTAAAAAATACAAGATGAAGCACACCCAAAAGAAAAAAACACATGTTGAATGAATTAATGAACTCGACCTTAATCAATAATCGTTTGTAGCAATTTTACAAATTATTTTAACCTAGTCATCTCCAACCAAAAAATTAAAAAAAAAAAAAAGCACTTAATGTCACATACTACTTATTAGGTTCTAGTAGTTAACTTTACGAAGATGAATACATTTAATTTCGTCTTATAAGCATGATATGCTCCGCTGGTAGAAATGCTAGGTAGAGTTAATAATCTCTCTCCAATTTATTTATGTATTGTTTTATTCACTATAATGGTTTTTGCATGAAGTGGTGTTATTTGAACATATAAAGATGGACATGTTGAAAGGATACATAGAAAATGATAAGAGTTGAAAAAAAAAAAAGACCTACAATAATATGTATCCACCACTAATTGCATTACACTCAAGGTATCTTCTTAAATGTGTTTAAAAAATGAGTACAAGTAAATTTTTGTTTTACATATGCTCAAAGTTCAGGAAGATATTACGTATATCAGTGTATAAGGTTTTAGAGCGAAATTAAAAGATAAATGCCTAGAAAAATTAGGATTGCATTAATAGTCCGCAAGAAGAGCCAATATATGTCACCTTCATATATTATTATTGCTCACGCATGTAGCCTTAATGACTTTGTCAAATGGAGAAAAACGTAGAGCTTTTACTTGCATCATGGGAAACAACTGCCTTTAACACACTTGGAACTAATTAAAGCGTTTTTTCAAAGTTGCTTAATTAGGTAAACCCATCATTAACCTTGTGGCTGCACATCTATTTCTTTCTTTAAACGGTGCATGAGAATCAACTTCATCCTCCCACAGTCTCACTATCTTGAAATTATGAAATATATAAGGGAAACGAGTGTCAAATTGAAAGTAAAGTTTGAGTAGCTAGGCTAATTTTTCCATGGACAAGGCTTTGCTCAAATTGGTCATTAACGGCGTCGGCAAGTGCTATATTATTATTATTATTATTATTATTATTATTTATGTGCAATCTGCATGGGAAGAACTATAGTACTGTATCAAACGGGCGCAAGCCCTGATTACCCGTTTTCACATGTGTATAACGTAGAATTTTACTCTTTTCCCCGGGTGTGTATGACCAAAATAAAAAAAAAATTTACTCTTTTAAAGGCTAGAACATATTTTATACGACAAACTTTATAAATTCAATTAAAAAATTAACAGCACAAATTATTATTCATATGCAATTTATCATAAATATTTATATTCTTTATATAATTTAAAAACTAATTTTTCACCCACAGTTAAAATTGCACTGTGTTTGTTTGTTTTTTCTGAAAACAATGCACACTTAATCGGAGGCAAATTTTGAAAATTTTACTTTTTTTATTTTAATTTATCTATTAATTTGTATAATTTGATATTATATTAATTTAAAAATATATTAAATTATCCAATATATTAAATTCTAATGCCACTCCGGAAAAGTAAGAGCACCCACAGCTCACGTGACAGTGAGGCACGTGGTGTCACGTTACCATAGTCCGTAGCCCTCCTACTGGGGATTTTTAAAACTATCGGGAAGCATCGTAGGGAAAGTGCAATGGCGCATAGATGGTTGCCACGTGTCATTGACCACCGTCATTTCTAGCTTTTGACACGAGAGGAGCACTCACATGCTCGCTGACACAGTGACACTGCTACTACCCATCCCCTTCTCAATCACGTGCAGCTGTGGCCCCACCACTGAAATATCTCTTGTGATTTCTAAACTATCACAAACTCCAACTCCTGCGTAAATTTTTTTTACGGGTTTTGTTTACTTCTACATTTTTTTTTCAAACAACAATAGTAAAAGAAGTTTTAATTAAAATTATCACTTAGTTATCTAAAAGGTAACTCAATTATGCTGATTTGTTTTATCCAACTACTTATACAAATTACAAAAATGAATGCTATTTTTAAAAATAGTACACTATTAATGTGAGTTTAACAACTTCACCTAGATCTTTCATTCGATTTATCTCATAAGGTTATCAAAGTGACTGGCTAACTGGTTAGGTACGAGCTTAAGGTCAACATACCCACTGCTTCTCATATAATACGTGAGTTGATGGTTTAGTTTTATATATATTTTTTCAAATAAAGCTTTGAGATGTTTAAAGATCATTGCGTTGATTCACTTATTTAAATTCTGAATTATGAGTACTCGTTTGGTATTTAATGTAATGTCTAGCTATTTGGTTTTAAGATTAATTTTGGTTTATTATTGTATTTATGTTCAAAATTTAGAATATTTATAAATGCGATAGCATATGCAATAAGTTTTAATATAGTTGTTGTATGGGTATATGGCAAAACTTATCCGCAGAAGCAATTAAGAGTGAGACCAGGGAAAACTTCCCTCCGATAATCACTTCATTATCAGACCTCGCAATTGGAAGGACTTAAAATTATGACTATATCTACGCATTCATTGCCTATAAACTATATATACCGTTCCATTAATTCAGTTTATGATTTCCAGAATTTTGTAATTTATATTTATTAATTTTGTGCACTAACTTTTGTCTTTTAATTTATAGAAGATCCTCTCTCTCTCTCTCTCTCCCTATATATATATATATATATATATATATATATATACCTATAATTTTAAATTGTATGAAAATTGGTTTTGAAAAATACAATCTAATTAATGAGATACTTACAATAGAAGTGCAGAAAAATGCTTACTTTTTTTTTTATTATATGATAACATAGCAGTTTCATTATGATGACCTAATTTAATAAAAATTATTTAAAATTAGAAAGCAATTATAAAACATTAGTAATTATGATTGATTTAAAATAAGTGTCATCATCTTTTTAATCATGAAATTATATATACTATACCTCCGTTTTGCTATAACTGTTTATTTTTAAAATTTTATTTTTTATAAAAAAATATTTATTTAAAAAATTTAAATAATATTAATTATTTTTACCTGATTATATCACTATTAAATAAAAAATAGTAGAGGTAAAAGAATAAATAAAAAATAAATAATTAAGTAAACAAATTTAAGTATTAATAATAATTTTATAAAATATATCTAAATTTTTATAATATTAATATTTTTTTAATTTTTTTCTTAATTCGTATACGTATTTAAATTTAGATAATTATTTTAAATTAGAGGAAATATTATCGAAAAAAATTATTAAAAATCAAATTTTCTCTGTAGTTTATGGACTTATGTTAAAACAAGAGTTAAGAAGTTAAAACCTCTTCAATTCAAAAAAAAAAAAAAAAAAGTTAAAACCTCTACGGCAAGCAACGTTTCTGGTATGTATCTTTTTCAAAATTTCAGGCTTTCCTTATAATTGAAGCAATAAAGTAACAATAACATTAACACCTTATCCATATTTTACATGCCTACGAGGATTACATCATTAGAAGGCTCTCTCGCTCGCATAGGGATTGTCACCATGCCTCCAAGGGCAAACCCCTCAGTTTCCTTAGTCTTCCGCTTGTCGGTGCATGCCACGTGGCACAGTGTACCAGGATCGATATGTGCGCCCGCCCACACTCACATCACATGAATCATGAATGGCCTCTTAATTTTTTTGATTGACTGTGATAGGAATTTATTATTGGTATAAGTCGACATTTTTACAGTGCAGTTGATTGGGTGTGTTTGAATTTATTTATTTTTACAATTAAAATAATTAGTATTTAAAATTTTTTAATCATTTTTCTCGAATAATGTAATCCAAACATATATTTCAAGCTTCATACATGGTTTACAAAATAAAATTATGATTGATTGTAGCTATAAAATCTCAAGTAATATTATCATGATCAATTAGTTGTAAGTAAGAAAAATGGGCACGTAGAAAATGATTGTTTCTTCGACATGAATGCTTAATTACAAGACATGATATGTGATTAATTTGGTGGTTGTAATTAGAGTAAGGAATGGCCCATTATGCTATTATCCAAATGAATCGTTTTAGCCTCCTGACTTTATTTTTCACTACAGCAACCAAAAACATATTCTGGAAGTTGTTGAAAAATCTTATCAAAAAAGTGTGTGCAAGAAAGACCCTTCGTAATCCAGATTGAAAGGCTGAATAGAACTGAACTTATTACAATTGAAGAAAGGAGCTGCGAAATGATTACAATATTTTACGATGAAATAGTACTCATGCACCAACTTGCTCGATAATTTTTTTTTCCAGTTACGTACAGGAAGCAGTCAATGATTTACAAGTTGTTTATAACTCTATTAACTTTGGTTAGTTGTGTTAGTAAACTGATACTTGATTATTTTAATTACTAAAGCTTTATAAAAAAGAATCATCTCATATGCTCTTTCGTTATAAATCTTTTTTGTTGTCTGTCTCTTTGTGTTTAATTATAGTTTGCTTTCTTTTCTTTTTTTTTTTTTTGACTTTTTGTGTTTTTAGTCTTCTGCCATATGTGTAATGGTTTTACTTGCAATGATTTAACATGAACCTGTAAAATGATTCCTGTGGCCACAAGTCAAGTTATTTTAACAGCTGACTCGCTCATCAACCATGGCAACGCAAGGTTAAAACATAAACGCAACAACCGAATTCATTGGTATACCTCTGAAAGAGGGGGACACGATTGCCACATCCTGACCATTCATCTCACCCAGTTGTGCTGTATGCGTCGTGATTACTACCTGGTGCATGTTTAATTTTAATTATCTTCATATTTAAAAATAGTTCAAAATACTTATAGTGCATAAAAAGTTAATTATTAATTACTATATACTAATTAATCAATAAACTATATATATATATATATATATATATTAGTTAACGTGGGAATCATAGAAAGAGAACAAAGAAAAATTAAATAATAAAAGAAACCCGACCCCCGAGAAACAACAGAAAAACAAAAAAGAAAAAGCAGAGGAATGGGAGTGCAGACTTGGACGCGGATGCACTAGTCTCAGCGACAAACCTGCTAGATCACTAACAACGTTGTATTTAGCACACAATCACCCTTTTATCCCTATGCCATTTAATTAACCACTAAGTATATGCAATATATAACTGGCTATCATTTTGAAAAGGAGCCTTGAGTTTAGCGTTTAACGATTGAAACTTTTTTTTGTTGTCCGAATTGTCTTCGCTAGCGTGGTCAAATATTCTAAGCAAAGCTCTTTCATTTTTATTTATTTATTTATTTTTTAAGGTAGAGCTACGGTGGTGAGCAACGATTAACAATGAAATGGATATGCGTGTGTCTGTGTAAATTCCGCGATCATTGTTGTAGTTTCTTCGTATAAATCGTGCTTGTTAATCACAATGAATGCGGGGGCCGAGTTTTCGTTGCATTGGCTTACAAATATATGTACTCTTAAATTCGGAAATTAATAATCAAGTTTCGCTAATTAATGGCAATGTATTGTAATAGAAAAAAGTTAAAATTGAATTACCTGAGACTTTATTTTCATAGAGAAAAACAAAATTTATCATATGAACTATCAAAAATACTTCATCCGCTAACTTCTATTAATATTTTGATCTCTAATCATGTAAAAGAAGCTTCAAAGTGTTACTAGTGATCACTTGATGTGCTTGACCTTGGAATATCCGGACATACTATATAAGATTGTAATGTTTTTGGAGCATTCATACCTTTTATCATATTTATGTTTATTATTATTATTATTTTGTTTATCTTTGAGTAAGAGGGGGAGAGGGAGGTAAGAACCCTACATTACGAAAAGGAGGAGGAAACTTGCAGAACCAAGTCTAAATTAAGCGGAAGAAAAAGAAAAAGTTCACCAAAGTAACATCAACCACGAATTGTTCTTGTTTCTTTTAACTCAATTAAAGCTTCTTTAACTATATTTTACTCTTTATTTATTTATTTTTTCACCTTCGATAAGAAAAAAAAGAGAGAAATTCAAAATATTTAATAATAAAAAAGTGGCCGAATATAGGTGTGTGCTTGTCCCCTTCAAACGCAAATAAACCCTCTAGCTGTTTTCTCTCTCTCCACTCAAAACCACAACTTCGTCACACACTGTGTCTCCAACTCCCTATACTTTCTCATTTCACCCCCTTCCCCCTAACATCTTTTCGCTTCCTTCAACTTCCAAACCCGCAAGCCCACACAACACAACAATTCTAGCAGGTGGTGGCCATGGAAGCGCACGAGTTCTTCCAGAGCGGCTTCGGCCAACAATTCCCCTCCGACAACGCCCCTACCGACCAGTTCATCGTGGAGGAATTCTTCGACTTCTCCAACGACGACGCTGCTCCTGTCATCCCCGACAACACCCCCACCGCCACCTTCGACTCCCTCCCCGGCAACTCCACCGACTCTTCCGCCGCAACCGCCAATTCCTCCGCCTCCCACCCCAATTTCCTCACCGCCGACGCCCATTTCTCCAGTGACCTCTCCGTCCCGGTACATACGTAACATTGATACGTGTCCATATATTATTATTATTATTATTATTATTATTTCCTTCACTAGTTCCACTTATATCAACAAACAAACACAATTTATGCCTATGTGTTACGTGCAGAGTTCCCACTATAAGGCACGTCCAACATATACAACAAATACCTTGTCTTTTTCATCCTCCCACACCTTCGTTTAAATTCCCGCAATTTCCCTTCATTTGTTTTGTTTCTCTTGTACAAAAATGTTTGTTTGCTTTCGAATTTTATCAGCTAATGAATTGGCAAAATAAATGCTAGCTTTATCAAACAATGCAACAAAATAAAAATGTAATAAAAGAAACTGAATTAATAACATGTACAGTAATATGCTAATAATAATAATAATAATCATAATATATATGTTTGTGGTTTATTTATAATTTGGAAAACACAGTATGATGATCTTGCGGAGCTGGAATGGCTGTCCAATTTCGCGGAGGAATCATTTTCGAGCGAGGACCTGCAGAAGATGCAGCTCATATCTGGCATGAAAGCCCGAAACGACGACGTGTCGGAGGCCCGTGAATTCCACCAGCCCGAGCCCAACCGGAGCAACCCAGTACTCAGCCCGCAAGTGTCGGTTCCGGCCAAGGCCCGCAGCAAGCGGTCACGCGGGCCCCCATGCAACTGGACCTCTCGCCTCCTCGTTGTCTCCCCGACGACGTCGCCTTCACAGCCCGAGCCCGCCCCGCCACCGAAGAAGCCTGCGCCGAGGAAGAGGGACACGGGGGACGGAGGGGAGGGCCGGAAGTGCCTGCATTGCGCCACGGACAAGACGCCGCAGTGGCGGACCGGGCCCATGGGCCCGAAGACCCTGTGCAACGCGTGCGGCGTGAGGTACAAGTCGGGCCGGCTGGTGCCCGAGTACAGGCCCGCTGCGAGCCCGACGTTCGTGCTGACGAAGCACTCGAACTCGCACCGCAAGGTGCTGGAGCTGCGGCGCCAGAAGGAGTTGATGCGGGCCCACCAGCAGCATCAGCAGCAGCTGCTACAGCATCATCATCCAAGCATGATGTTTGATGTCTCGTCATCCAACGGCGATGAGTACCTGATCCATCAACACGTGGGCCCGGATTTCGCGCAGCTGATCTAGTGTGGTGCTAGAGTAGCATAGCCCCCGTGGACCTTCGGGTAATTTAATTTGTAGCCACAGTTCTTTACTTCCTAATTTTGCTAGGGATTTATTATTTTTTCTTTTGATCTCCATAACTCCAAATTTTTTGAGTTTAATGTTATATGTTGACTGCTCTAATGTTTCTTCAAGTCATCATTTTGGCAGACTTGAAAGGTCACAACTCAAAAATTTTCCTAATGCAGTTTTTTTTTTATTATAAATATAGCAGTAATTGGGCATATAGTGAATTTATATATATCGAGATTATTATTGTTGAAATCAGGTAAAAACTATGCCATTTTATTAATATACGTATCATATAAAATTATAAATTTAGTTGAGATTTTCTTATATGCAAAATTTTGTAGAGAGCCGAGAGCGCCAATTTCTCTGAAAAACAGTATGAAAATACAAAATGAAATGATATTCCTTTATATCATATATTTATGCAAGAGAATTTTTCTTAAAAGATAATAATTAGAGTGCTTATTAATAGACTGTGCTTTGCATGGACCACTTCCAGGTATTGCTTGTACATTCCCTTTAGGGCAAAATCACTTCCTATTGTTGATAAAACGATGTTCAAACAATTAAAAGATGCTTGACCAACCAAAAAAAAAAAAAAAAAACAATTAAAAGATGAGCTCCGACGGTACGATGCCGCAGCCAACAAAAGCCTTGTAAAATTGGAACCTTTTAAAAAAAAAAACGAAAAAAGATTCTAAAAATATCTTCCGTGGTATTTCAATTTTCATATGACCATGGATAAGTATGAGAATAAGGTGGAAGATATCACGTTACTTTAATAATAATATGTAGCTCATACAAATCGCATTCGTAGGCTTCCCGCATCCATTAATGTCAGCACATTATTGGTGTAAAATCTACATACCAGTCATGTTCCTGAGTAGTCAGCAATAATTTCTCGATTTTAGGTATCTGTTCCTTTCTCTTATCTTTATTTTCTCCTTGTCTTCTATAAAATTTGGCCGCCTCCTAAGTCCTGCAATTGCCATTGCCTTTTGAAAAATCATTTTTTTATTAATTTAATTTAAATATATTGATAGTATAAAATAATTTTACACTATTAATCAATAAAAATGATAAAAAATATTAACTTACACAAATAATTATTCATTATAATGAAAGATTTACTATAATTTTTTATTTTCTCCTATTTTTATTGATTGATAATATAAAATAATTTTATATTATCAATATATACCAGTTAAACTCTTTTCTTACATTGTTTTTATATCTGTTTTTGCTTTTCCGTTTGGATAAAAATATAGTGACAGCGGATATTAAAAAATTTTGTTTTATTATTTAGAAAGGAAATGTTGAAAAAATAATAACAATAATATAGAAATGTCAATGTCTTTATTTCTTAATATATTATTTTTCGCTGCTCTGACGAATCCTTAGAAAATTGTCGAACGGGTTACTTTTCCTCTAGCAAATGAAGAATATCACCGGCATGCAAGTAGCGTTTCTTGTGACAAAGGATAAGAACTAAGAATATCATGAATCATTGCACTTTTTAACAAGAAGAAAACTCACAAGTGTTAGCAGTTGCTTATTGGCTTGTGAGAATAAAAGTTAAAACAGCGACACTCAGCAACTCTAGATTACACGTTAATATCATGAAAGTAATAGATGTGAATCACGACTTAAAAGAATTTTATCAACAACATGCATTAAAAGTTCGAATCTTAAAATCTTTATTTTTTTTTTAAAAAAATATATCTAATTATTATTCTCGTTCCAGAATTGTGTAAGCTATTCTCAAGATCAAAAAAGATTATGTTAGTTATGAAACTACGAGTGATAATGAAGGTGCATGCATTAATACCAAAACTGAAGGAAATCTACGCAAATTTCGGTGAAACAAAGTCGCGTACAGAGGGAATGTGAGAAGAAGCAAAAAGTGGATTCGTGCGTAGACAGGTATCTGGTACCGATAGTATCTCACATCGTTTTCCGTTAGTACTCGGAATTCGATATCCATCGTAAGTGTTAATGTTCCTTCGCCTATGCTCTACCGCTGCTAATATCTAAAATCTCTATCTCATTTACCATTATTAATAAAACTTTTAGTATTAATTAACATGTTTAAAAGAAAATGGATAATTATGGTGCAAGTGTCTTCATTTATTCTAGATCACCTCTCAAAACTGAAAGCTATCAGTACCGATATATATATGTAAAGTACTATAGTTTATTTTTTCTTATCCAAGTTTCAGTGCTTGAAGTTTTGATAGCTTTGTTTTTCATGTACGTGAATGAAAGAATTTGTTCTTGCTTCTCCAATCAAGTTAACAATGCATGTGACTGGTTATTGTATTTTGTTTTTTAGCAAGAGATAAAAAGGGAAACTTCACAGTCATTTCTCAATCCCTACCAGCACCACGTGACTGTAGCATATATTTGAACTAATTAGGCGACTAAATGAGTAATGCAAGGAAAAATAGAGAGAAGGAATTTCATCGACATATTTTATATTATAATGGGGTGTATGTATGATAGCCGGCATCGCAAATCCAGAGGACAGTTATAGCAATATTTAAAAATTAGAACGTCTTCCCATGTTATTTGCATTATCATGATCGAATTAATCATTAAAATATAAGCAGCCAAGTATGAATCTTCCCTCTTTTCCCCTTTTCTCTTACTGGAAATCATATATTGTGTGTCTTTTTCAGTCAGTGTATTATAAAAAGTCCCAAAAGGATATGCAGAGAATAAAGGTTTAAAGGGGAAGGCTTGGGGGAGGTGGTTTGATTTACCCTAGTCTTAAATTATAAATAAATGGTAAAGTATATTAATTATATAATGATGCATTATTAGAGTGAGAGGAGGCTAGGATTGCGGTGGTCACATGACACTCTTCCATGGCCTCATGCAGTAGTCAGTGTAGTTGGTTTTTATGAATGAATGCTACTTACATTATCACCGCCCACTAGTAATTAGTAATTGTTCACACACCCCGCTCTGAGGCCTGAGCACACTGCATGCATATAGCACCGTAGTCTTGGTAGCAAGTCACTCTATTCACACTACCAAGTAGTACCGGCATTGCTTTTAAATTAAATGCCGTCACCACCAAAGTTCTTGTGTAATATTCCACTCCTTCCGGGGATTGAATTTGGGGGTAATATATACTTTTAATTTCCCCCTTATGCAGTCTTGACATAATTTATTTTTCATTGATTGTGAAGCATTTTTAATTAAACAGAAGCCAAATGCAGTAGCTGGCCTAGCTAGCTGCTTCTCACCTTCGAGTTGAGAGAGGATAAATTTATTAATTGGGATTTAACTTACATAATTGATATAAGATAATAGCGAGGTCAGATAAAGATTCTTTGACAACGCATTTTACTGAAAAATCAAGTCAGCAATTGACAGGAATCCAATAAAAAAGAAAACCATCAAACTTCTGTTTTGATCGACCTATAACCATCAAGTAAGAGTATAAAAAGAAAAAGTTTGATGGTTATAAGTTTGTTACTATCAAGGGGCATTTTTATTACACCTGGCTCAGTGAGAGAATTTCATGTTACAGGGCCTCACCACATTGTCCAAATCAGTTTTTTACCATCACCAACTGTGATTACCCAAATAGCATCAGAGTTGGCAGAAAAAATACGCTTGGTACTGCATCCGTTTAGCCCCCACTGTCTCTATCAGTTGAAATAGAAGACAAATACCAAATAACAGCTTGGTCCTATAGTGAGTTGATGCCCTCATTAAGGAGACTTGACACTACAAATGAAAAAGATCTACCGACTCTTCAATCTTGAAGGAATCCTCTACCGAGAGACCAAAATACCCTATTATACAGACAGTTAAACTCTTTCCTTATATTAAGTGTATAAGCCGGTATCAATAATTGATTACTAAGAAAACGAAGCAAATCAAATTACTTAAGAATGGGTGCAGACTTGAGTTCATGATTATTAGGATTCAGAACTTCATAAATTATTTTGATAAATTAAAGAAAGAAGAAAGCCATATCTATTTATAAAGCAAGGTTAGATATTGTTGTCTCCTTAAGTCATATCTTTGACCAAGCCTCAGAAACAACGGGAAGTTACTTGAACCCATTTCAATTTCATAATTGAAAATAACTATGAATATGACTACATGCAATGGCATTTAGATAAGCAAGGCTCCACGTCAATGGCCATTGAATAAAATGATAAAGTTTAGCTGCATGGGGTTTTCATGTGTTTCCCATGTTCACGAATACTCTACAGTTCCTTTTCATAACCACAGGGCCCTTCAAATGGAGAAATCTCCACAAATTTAGGGCGGGTAATAATTTAATTTAACGTGAAGCCCTTCATGTCTAAGACTCGTCTCTGTGTATGTGTGTGTGTGTGTGTTTTAAGATGCTACACAGTTAAACACTGGGTCCAAACTCCAGACTCATACTCAAACTATAATTGTTTATTTCAACAGAAATCTTCCAAGTGTAGGAAAACAAAGTGGTAACACATGGCATCGATTCTTAGGCATTTGAACAAATAAAGTAGTATGGGGTAAGGTACAAGGAAGTGAGGCTCCCACATGCAAATGTATAGTTATCATGGAGACATAGTCCCTTTCGTCAAGGCTGTTAACAGAGAACTTGGAGACACTGTCATTGCTCGTCTACATCCCTACTTTTTCACGTGCACATCCTGTTACCTAAAAAGCATACTCAATAGTATACCCCAAAAAAAAAAAAAAAAGAACATACCCAACATAATTCGATAACCAGTGAAAACTTAGCATTTCGCAAGGCGGCCAGGTACCTTCCCCCTAATGAAGTTGTTCTCGGGTATAAACGTGTCTTACCTTAATGAAAATCAATTGTCCACTCCACTTATTGATGACATGCAAATACAATGATTCTACTGCAAACATTTTCAGGAACATGGGCAGATATGATAGTGAAGTGAATCAGCAACTTTTTTTTTTTAATTATTCAGCAAGTGATGTTGCCAAATTTTGATCTTTAAACCAATTAATACAGGAATGATTGAGCACTTTCAAGGATCCATTGCAACAATAAGCCGAAGATGAAAGGATTCTTCCAACTATATAGCTGCAATACTGAACTGTCAAGGAAAACATAAAACAATTAACAGAAAAGGCATCCCAGCAAAATGAATGATGACCCTAATCCATCAATCACCGGTCTTCTAAATCTCTTATCGAGGTGTGCCGAGACCCATTTCTGAGAAAATTGGAAAAAGAAAACACTTTATGAGCACTGGCTTACACCAGAATAGTTTCTTCTACAAGAGAATAGCTAGGCAAAGCAAGTGACATGGTTAACACACGATTGTTAGCATGGCATGACTAGAGAGTGACATTCATGACAGCTAACAACTCTTTCATCAATACATAATATAAATTGTATGAATATGTAAAAGGACTAAAGGTATGATTAAAACTGATACATATGCCATTAAGGACCTGACATGCACGCAAGCTGCAACAGCAAGTAGAAATGAAGTGAACTGGAAAATAAACACTTGAGTGATACCATTACATCCTTTGATTTAAGTAGGAAATTGAAAGAGGGAACTGCAGATCACATTGATTAAACTAGTAATTGCAAGCATAACATTGATTCATCTTGGTATATTCAAAGAATGCATCAGTAAAGCGTGTAGTAAAAAGAGTGGCTCAAGTTTCAATATCCTGAAGCCAAAGTGAAAAAAAAAAATATATGTATATATATATATACCACTATTTCTTCCCCAAACATCCCCTTTTCCTGTATCCTTCAAGCTCATAAAAAGAAGGATTGCAAATGTAATTGCATCCTTTGTGCTGTCAGACTAATAAAACTAGTCATTACAACAACAGCCTACATTGTATGTTGCAATAACAAAGGTTAACAAAACAATTTA
Source organism: Pterocarpus macrocarpus (assembly GCA_031439585.1). Classification (NCBI taxonomy): domain Eukaryota; kingdom Viridiplantae; phylum Streptophyta; class Magnoliopsida; order Fabales; family Fabaceae; genus Pterocarpus; species Pterocarpus macrocarpus. The sequence goes on from CM062519.1 coordinate 13,953,781, forward strand.
CGTCTGCATTAAATTATATCACTCACATCAGTCTATCAAAGTAGACCCTCAGTGGGCACCATCAAAAAGTGAAATAAATAGGAAGTCTTCATTAGGCATAAAAATGAACATGATTACAGTCAGCACTCCCCCTATAATGCCTTGTCCTAGAATCTGGACAAATACATAAGGATTTCCTAGATAGGGAAAAATTTACTGCATTCACATTCATTAAAGCCCTGATTTTGGTCTAACAAATAATTTAGTACAGCTCTAAATGTGGTCTGTTATACCTCTTTTAATATCCCTTAAGTGCAGATCATGTTCATATGCAACCTAAGTAATCCGTTATTAGTTAAATCCAAGTGCAACAAGGAAGGTTTGGAAGGAAAAGTCGGTGAGAATGCGTACACCAAACAAAGCAATGGATCATCATTTAATCATCATGCAAAATCTAGCCTTTCCTATTTCCTATGCATGGCCTTCAAAAGTGACAGATAATCAACGTAAGAAGCAAGCACAAATAACACAGCTTCAATGTATTGGGATTATACTGCAGTCACATTGGTAGACATTTAGAATCTCTGAGAAAAATTAGGGAATATAACAACAAATTACAGGCTTAAAAGGACCTAATGAAGACAGAGGGAATGAACCATCACAATTTCAAATGCTTACATATTGTCCTCTCGATATAAATTTCATTGCCACTGTTATTTTACATGAAGAATGGAACTCCATCTTTAATCTCCTCTAACCATCAGTTGTTCACACTGCCTAATTGGCAATTGCCTATATGACTCAGTTTTTTTCATTTTTTGGGAGGAAAAAAAAAACACCTTTTGAATTAAAACATATTAAAAAATTAAGATAATTAGATTTTTCTTTTCTTAAAAAAAAGGCTAACACCCAAAAAAAAAACTGTTTTTAGTTTTTTTTTTTTTTTCATAAACTGAAAAGTGTAACTTTTGAAGAAAAATACTCTAAAAAAAATCTATCTCGTATATGTGGTTTCTTTTAATCTTAAACAAGTGCACCCAACTAAATTTAGGGTGCAACCCACAGAGAGCATTTCAACTTGGGATCATCGCTCACCAGCCTTCAATCTTCTTCTTGTTGCTGATGCTGTTGGTGTGATGTACACCAGACAATAATCCTGATTTTGTTTTGTTTCTTTCATTTCAGAAGCACGAAGGAAAAAAAAAAAATGCACCCAACATCACCAATTAGAATAGTTCCCAGGCCACTTGCTAAGCAAGACAAAGTAATCTTTATATTGAACAAAGATAACTTGATGGCGACTTTCTTTTTTTGCAAATTTGTACACTCTGCATAATCCTGAAGGAAATGAAACAATCTTTAAGATTTAGAAGCTAAACATGTATACTTGTTTTCAATTCTCCTCTGCTGACGTTCAAAATAGAACTTAAAGCATATACTCCTTGCATTATTGGAATAACAGAATGGCACACGTGACTCATCATCTTTTCCATAATGCACACAAATACTATCCAAGGAGTCTAAAATCAAACTTAAACCCTCCATCAAACTCCAAGTTATAGCTAAAAAATTTACCCCAAAAAAATGACAATGAGATTACAGAGTCATTTTAGTTAGCCTATTCATCATCACTGAACTTAGATGTCATCCCTTAATTACAACTACCCATCTCCATGAGGACAAGGACATCCATTGCTTTAATATGGATTCAGTTGACCTAATGGTACAAACATAGCTGAGACTTTCAGAACAATTGAAATGCTTAAAAGCATGCGATTGAGTCATTGACAAATAATTCCCAACCAAAACAAGATTCAAAATTCATCCAATCCAGAGCCAAAAAAAAAAAAAAGAAAACAGTTTCTAACTTCTTATTTATTTTGCATTGAATAGAAAGCATACCAAAACTTCAATCATATCATAGAGTGCCCCTTGGTAACTTCAAAGCTTAAAAATGTTGATTTTAAACCTACCTACTACACCATTTACAGACAAAGCACTGAACCGAAAATTAAGCCAAATGAACTCATTTTGTTTTCCAACCCCTCATCTTTTTTCTCATACCAACCAAGTGTACACCCAATTTTTCCACCTTCCCAGTTTCCACCACTCAGTCAAGCACACTTGGCAACTCAAATTAGAATTCCAAATAACCAGGGGATGTTACTCACATTCAAATTTATGATATCAAGCACGAAAAAAAAAGGACTTAGACACTACACAGAGACTAAAGCAGAAAAAAAAATTACACATGAGAGTAAAAGTTGCTTACAGATAGGAAACAAAAAAACAATTGAAGATTTATCAAACTCCGGGGTTGGCACTGCAGAGCATACCCTGAGACAACGACCTTGAGCTCCTCGAATCGATGCCGAGGCAAGACGTGAGCCGTGCCGATGACACTGCTGAGTGCAGGGGAAGCAGAGACAGCACGCACCCCAGCTGAGAAACCGACCTGAAAAACACGCGAGAACGAATTGGGCAACCTTTAAATTCAAAAGGGTCGAAGAAAAGAGGTTCCTTTATGGGTTGGAAAATGGAAGAATTGAAAGGGTGCTCGAAACAGGGGGAAACGAACACTTGCCTTGGAACTGCTACAGAAGAAGGAGTGTTGAGGAGGGAAGGTGAGGGCCTGGGCCTCGTGGGGGGTCTGGTGAGGGTGGATTTGATGAGGGAGAATGCTGGTCGCGAGAGGGATCTGTAACGAGAAGCCATTGGAGAAATCACCACCACCCGCAAGGCTTCGGAGAGTTAGGGCTTTCAGAGTCAGCTGAAACTGCAGCAGAAGGGTTTTTCGGAGGTTTTTGTCTTTATTTTTATTTATTCTTCTTTTTCTTTTCTAGTTTGCTTTTGCTTTTCCGGACTGACATGAGATGTTGGTGCCATGATTGCTAAGAGAAATTCTACCATATTCTTCTTCTACATTTTTTTTTTTACCACAAAATTTTTATAAATAATATAATAAATAACTTTCATATAAAATTTTATGAGGCCATAATATATATAGATAGATGCGTGAGTATTTCTATTTTACTTTGTCTACTAATTATCATTGTATGCATATAAATTCCATCAAAATTCCAATTGTATGATTGGTTTAGTTTTTGGATCCCAAAATCAAGGTGTGGATAAAAAAAGCTACAAGATGCAACATCTTACCTAGACATGCTATTATGCATCAATACTTATTCATTATTTCATAAACATTTATCCACGGATTGTTTTTTTTTTTTTTTAAATAAGCAAATATATTAGTATTTCAAGTTTATAGGAAATATTAATTTGATGTTGTAATTAAATATTTAATTGATAAATAGTATATCAATTTAAATTTTAAAAAAATTAATATTAATTTAATCACTCAATTATAAAAAATAACATAATTTAATTTCTTAATAAAAATCCCACTAGGTAAGGATATTGATGCCACTTTCATTCAACAAAACGATGAAGTTATATAATATAATTAGTTTATAAATATTTTTTTGGGCTGATCTATAAAAAGTGATTCTTTATGTTACCAAAACAAAAAAATATGTTATATCCTTTAGCAACAATCAGGTCATTTTTCACTCTGTAACAGATCAGAATACTATGCACTTCTGCTTGAGTTTTCTCCTTACTATTTTTCAAGTTTGGTGGAACTAAATTCTGGTAGAATTAATGTAGAAAAGTCTCCCATTTTCATTTCCTCACGTTTTCAGTTTCTTAGAAAAAATGTATATACAAATTTCTCTCCTATTTTTCATTTCTCCTCACCCGTAAAGTGGCGATACGAAGGAAATATAGAAAAATGCGATCGTCCATCAACATTGCACGATAAAAACTATGGCTAACACCCCAGCACCACACTCTTTGGGGGCTTATCCTTGGCTTTGATGGTCCAATGTTACATTTTTGTCCACCCAAAACTCACAATTTTATATATCTCAGGAAAATGGTAAGAACTCTGGTTGAAGCTTTTGAAAGGCCCCTAAATTACAATGGTCCAAACCAATTGGGGACGTTGATTAAAAGGATTATAAGCTTGTAAAGAATACAGACACATATGACATAAGGAATCTAGATACTGCCATATAATGAACAAAAGTTCCCTAACAGATTTTCTCACAATAGATATCAAAAAATAAAGTGCTCTATTCGTCCCTGGTGGTCAGGATACTGAAATTCATTCATACAATCTGTGAATCTCAGATATAAAAATGAAAGTAATAATAATATGAGGGGATGAAAATGGGCTCCAACTAAGAATGACTCCTATTCAATGCCAGTATGCCACCAACTATAAATCACCTTAGCCAGGTTGCATAGGCCACAATGAAGATACAAAATCAACCAATAAATGCCTGAAAACATATCAGAGCACAGTCCAAATGGCAACAAAGATCGGGTGATTTATCATTTTAAGGCTTGTTTCTTGAATGCTGTCAAAGCAGGGGCAACTTCCCAGTCACCGAATCCACATATGATTTTGGTCCTGAACAAATCCAGCATTAAATTTATAGGCATTCAATCATAAAGCAACATATTATTTGTCAAGTCAGTAAGACAACAAGCTTTTAGAAAACGGCAACTCTGATAAACATCAGCATCAAATCCAAGTCAGTAGTATTCAATTGTTCTGCTATTTACATACATATTATGATTTTCTTGCACACGACTTTGGCCATACATGAAATACAAGCAACAAAAGACAACTCAAGTGCAAAGCAATAAGAAGGTTACCAGGTCCAACAGCAAGAACAGTCTTTGATCCTGCCACAACCTGCAGACATTATAGTTTCAGCAATAATATTAACAACCAGCAACAATAAGTTTTTCCAAATAATACAATCGTGAAAAAAACCAATGGATAACCCAGTTTTTTCAAATCAAGTACTATAAATTAGAACCACTAAGGGTCTAAACTGCTGAGCCAAAATTAAGTTCAAGGGGTATAACGAGTTCCAAAGGCCCCCTAATTTTCTAATTCACTTGGAAAGCAAAATGCATAACTTTAGCTGAGTTCCTACACATTTCCTACTGTATATACAACAATAACTTTTGAGCAATTGTGGCTTCTAACACCAAGCCTGAGATTTAGGTTCCTTACCACATAAGAGGGACCATTACAGTTCAAAAGTAAGTATCATTCTCTTACACGACACAGATGAAGCGCAAGTTTTAAACATAAAGCACATTTGACTTCTTTTACCACTTAACACTTATGTGTGGATTCAGGGAAATTATAAGAGAAAATAAGAAAATGACTGAACCCCACAAATCCGACCAAAGTCTCAATTCTTTTTTCTTTTATCTTCGATTTTTGGTCATAAACTTCCTCTATTTGAAAGTTTTAAATAGCATGCCCTACACTTTTCCCTATCTTGAAAAATTAAACATTCAATAAAGAGAAAGAAAGGCACCTTATATTCTCTTTTCTTCTCCTAATACCACCCCACTTCTAGCAGCCCATATATAGAGAGTGCCTAAACAAAGCAAAATGCAAGTATTTTTTGTTTAGCAATCATTCTTTTACCTTTGAGAGGGTGTGAGGAGATGAAAGTCAACCATTCAACTTTTGACACTTTCACATTCCTAAGGAGTTACTATTAGAAATTTCACATGGAATTCGTTACAACCTACCAACTCTGTGCTAGATTTTTTAAGGTGGTATTATATTCTCCATTTTTATGTTGCATATTAAGTATTACCTGTGTTCGTCCAGCATCAGCAACAACAAAAGTTGGAAGGCCAATACTCTCAGCTGCTTCCTTGAGCTTATTCCTGATTAAAAATAAGGTCATGGGTCTAGGTCTCTGAACAAGAAGTGAATTTACAGTATTCAGAATAAAATCATCTGCTTACATTTCTTGTTGATTCCTGCAAGTCACAACAATTTTGGGCTGGCCACACTGTTCCCATTGTCTCAAAAGAGAACGGTTGCTGCAAAAGTACTCAGCAGTGGAGTTTTATTACACCGATAAGTATGAAGTATAGCAAAATGAATCGAGTTGAATAGTCATCAGCTTCATGTTTAATGTGAAATTTTTTAAAACTAAACACATAAGCTTCCCAGTTGCCTATGCTTTAGAGGTATGGACACTTATCAGAACAAAAGTACCTTTGCGTTAATTCAGCATACATGCCAGTGGCAGCATCTGCAAAAAGAGGTGAATCCAAAGGCATAAAACTAATAGACCAAAAAAGATAGGAAGAGGGAATAAGGAAGTTTGCAATGGGTGGAAATAGTTCCTTGACAAAATTAACAATTGTTTCTTATCTTACGAGCACATTGAGATGCAATCTTTCCAGATTTCATCTTTAGGTCTTGCCTAACAACCAGAACCTGACACAGTTTACCAATGAAATCAGAAAATTTTCAATATCCAATGAAAGTAGTTCTTGACAATTAAAAGGAAACTGATAGAACTGGACCAGAATTAAGCCAGAAAGCAAAAGAAAGTGTGCATTATTGCTAATGGATATACACAAGTGCATGGATATTCAAGAAATCTCTTGCTCTCCCTAGTTCCTAAATTTCTATTTACTCCACTCCTAGCTTCTGCATCTCTAACACCCTCTTTTACTTTTATACCTTTTTGTTACTAACTACTAATTCTAATTCCTAGTTACCAAGGCTCACTAATCACAGGTGCAATCCCTATCAGAAACTTGATGCCATATTACATCTATTCAGTACCCTTCCCCTCTCCCTACCTATAACACTTCTGAAACAGAAGAGGAGTTAAATTAAACTAGCTATTAAATAAAAACATGCACAGGTACAGAAAGTTTTTCTATATCAATGACCACTTCAAATTTTGTTAAGCTATTTCTGATTTTTTACGCTACACAATTCGGTTTAGTTCTCCTTAGCATCCACAACATTCGTCTCCTCAAAAGTTCATTTTATACAACAATAACAATTAAGCATTGTCCCACTAGGTGGAGTTGGCTACATGGATCATGTGATGCCATAGTGTTCTATTATAAATCATATGTACATTTAAACCATTAACATCTAAATCTCTATCAAAAGTTCATTTCATAATTTTTTTTAGAAAAGAATTGGAGATAAAACTTTTGAGATTTATGAAATGAGTTCACCAGGAAAACTTTCCTTCTCAATGAGCCAACATATTGTGATATTCAATGTAAAGCCGCCACTTCAATCACGTATATGCTACCTAAGAAACTAGAGCAAAACCTCAAATTAGTCCTCGAAAGAGTTGTGAGACATTAATTTGGTCCCCGAAAAATTTGTGACATCAATTTGATTTTCAAAAGATTAAAACTTATTTCGATTTAATCCAAGAAATTAGAAGAAATTTCGACTAATTTGAAATGAATTTTAATCTTTTGAAGACTAAATTGATGTTACAAATCTTTCGATGACCAAATTGATGTCACAAACTTTTAGAGGACTAAATTGATATCCAACAACTCTTTCGAGAACCAATTTGGGATTTTACTCAAGAAACTATAATGACTTATTAACATAATGTAAGATTAACCAACAAAAACAGAATGACAGACAATCAATAACCATTTAAAGCTCCAATAATATGAGAAATCGATGATGAAATGAACTACAAACTAGAGGACTGACCATTTTAAGCTCTTGATCACCATTGCTTGAGACTGAGAGTTGCTGTTGAAGCTTGCTAGATGAGATAATTTTCTTGGGCAATTGATTTCTACTGGGCTTTGATAAGTCTAACAACAACCCCAAAATAAAACCTATAACAAGACCTGGAATGAAGTTCTCTGGCTTGAAACTTCCTGACAACCATTCTCCCTTTTGCTTTTGTTGTTGCTGCGTTTACATACAAAAACGGTTTCCAATGTAAGGTGGGGAGGGAAAAAAAAAAAAAAAAAACTTGACAACAACCCCTTTTCAAGGAGAAAGTTTTAAAATTATAAGAGATCCCCATGAAACCATTTAAGCATAAAAAGGAAGCACTTTGCATATAAAATATGCATTAAGAAGATTGAATTTCCCTAAACAATTCAATTATACTGAAATAGTGAAAAGGGAGAGTGATACACCAACAAAACACAAAAGTAAATACTTGTTTTTCTCTTCTTCACATAGTTGTAAATGAACAACAAGTTTGAAAAACACAAAGGAGGAGAGTGAAAGACATGAAGTAACTAACCTGGTCCCGAGGCCCAGTGGATTTTAGGATGAAACGGACCATTGGGTGTTTGGTGGTTTTACAGTTTAGAGTGAATAAGGGACATGAATGAATGGCCAAAGGTTGAATTTTTGAAGTTGAAGTGCCACTTTCCTAGTGTCTGAAGAAAAGGGTAAGCTGTGATGGTTGAGAAGATGATAAGAACAAGTGTAGTAGCGTGTCTTGTGCTTTGGTTTGCTGGGCGTTTGCACCTCTACCGACTGCCACTGCAGCCTCAGCTCAAAACGAGAGATTAAGGATTAAGAAATGGTTTCGGTTAAATTTGTTTCATATTTAAAAAAAAAAAAATTATTTTTTGAAACGTAAATTTTTATCAATTATCCTATTTTAATTTTGTAAAAAAATTAAAAATTAATATTTTTAATAAAAAAATATTTTTTTACTGAAAAGAATACAAACAAGCAGAAACACAACCTATTCATATATTCAATTTCTCTATTTAATCACTTTATTTTGATTTTTGATTTCTTAGATAATTTATTTTGATTTTGTATTTTATAAACTGAAGGTTGATTCAACTTTGAATTATAGGTTTAAATTTCGTGTAGTGATCATTATATATTTTTTTTTTTTTGCTAGAATGAAAAATGTTACGAGTGTTTTTCCTTAGGTTATTAGCTTTTTTCTCTAATATATAACAACTAATTGAAGATTGAAGCCAATAATAATAATAAATAATTAAAAATTAAATCCGTTAAAAACTAAAAATCTATATAAAAAAATTCTTATGAATTTACAAGATGCAATATTTTAACAAAATTAAAAAAAAATTACCTATATATTTGTATTAGCCTATATTCTCACCCGAAAAAAAAGTGTGCCATATATGTGTCAATTGCTCAATTTTTTTTTAATCTGATTAGACATATTCCTATTGAATATGTAAGATGTATTTTTAAGAATACAATTTAAAATTATAATTATTTACGAAAATAAAATTATTACACATATATAACTTGTTAAGTAAGTATTTAAATTATATAAAGTTTTTTAACATTTTATCAATAATTATATTTATATACTTTATTTTATAAAGTAAATAAACATTCAAAATAATTAAATTAAATATATTTATTTGTGCAATTGTGGTGTGTTTGATTTACTAAAAAGATAAGCTAATATAATAAGACATTATGGTTGTCAGTTATTTGGTACAAATAGTATATTATATTAGCTTATCCACTAAAACTATTAAAAATATCTTATATATTGGGATAATGAATAGCTTAATTAGACATTAAGATGTGAGATTAGACCTACTTGGATACTTGGATTTTAATGTATAAGAAATCTCTTTAGCATTTGTTGTTTATAGTTTGTTAAAAAACCAAAAAAATAACTATTAAACAGATAAATAAATTCCAATAATAATATAAATAAATAATATTTAATATAAACATATTCTTAAAATAGTTATAATTCAAAATAATAAATATTTATTTTTAAGTTTAAAATCTATGTATGTTACGGTAAGCGACACAACCAAAATAATATTAAAAAATATAAGAGAAAGTAGTCACCACTTTTATATTCATATTTTATTAAAAGAAAAAATAAGTATTAAAATCATAACTAAATTAGAAGTATCATTTCATAAAAATTATAAATCTCTATGATAAAAATAGTAAATATATAAGATAATTATAATGAAAATAATGAACAATTTAATAATAATTATTAAACATTTAAATGATGAATATTTAGATATTTAAATAAATAATAAAATCTAATACTTTTTATTGTAATTTTCTTAATAAATTTTTGCTTGATATAAAATTATTTATGATGATTAAAAAAAAGGGTTTTGCAAGGTTTCCAAGGTGGAAAATTTTGACACTTCTAATGCATTAAATGTATCAAAAACTTAAAAGATTTAATTTTTTCAATAAAGATTTTCCACTTTAGAAATCTTAATCAATGCTCTTAAAACATTGATTAGCAAAACCCATAAAAATATATATTATCTTATATAACATAATATTTTATAAAATATTACATGATATTATAATTTTAATATGCTTGATACTATTATGTCTTGTATCAATGAGGCCGCCTTACTTTCTAATTTGAAAAAAAAAATAAAAAATTGAGAGGCCTTATTCTTAGTTCTAAAGGGGGAAGTCCACACCAGATTCCTGAAACGCGAAGCATATCAATTCCTAGTTTACATAGATATACCTTTCCCAAAATTTCACTTCTGAGATATTCATATTAAAGCGTTTATTCACAGCACGAAAAAGAATTTTTTTTTTTTTTTAAAAAAGAAGCGTATATTCAGCTACAGCTAGCATATACTATTGGACAGAGGCTATAGAGTCTTGGAGACAACAAGCAAAACAAGCCAACCATGAGAAATAGATAAGGGAAAAGCTTGGCCGGGTTACAATACAAGGTAGCAAAACAAAAAACAATATTAAACTGAGTGGATTGCACGTATCAATTGCTCGTATTTTCACCTCTCTCGTTGAAGCGTGCTGCATGCTTTACCACAACATTACACAAACAAACAGCAAGTCGTCAAGTTAAGGTTTGGAATTTTTCCACCCTACAAGAATCCCCCTTAGGCACCACCATCATCATCATCATCATCCACCCTTAGTTATTCCTTCACGTCACGTGTCCCTCAAAACCACACAAAGAATCACAGCCACACCCCTCCTACATAATCCCACAACCGACCAAACCTAAATCCTGAATTCCATTTCAACTAACAAACCAGCAACTGTCATAACAACCTTAACTTCTTCTCCCTTTCCATTTTCGAGTAACAATGGAATCCGTTGCTTCCAGTTCTAATAACTCAACATCACCAAGCCACCATCACCACCACCCTCGGTTCAAGCCAAGCCAACCCATCTCGGACCGAATAGTCCGCGCCCTCCGCCACCGCCTCCGCCTCCTCCACCGCGCCAGCGCCACCTTCTTCATACTCGGCGCCACCGGAAACGTCTACACGGTGAGCCTCTCCTCCACACCCTCATGCACCTGCCCCGACCGCACCACCCCATGCAAGCACATCCTCTTCGTCTTCATTCGGGTTCTCGGCGTGTCCCTCGACGACGTGTGCCTCAGGAGAAGGACCCTCCGGCCATGCCAGCTCCAGCGCCTCCTAGCCATGCCAACGTTGCCGGAAGCCGTCGCCGGCGGCACACTCCGGCGGAGGTTCCACCAGCTGTTCTTTGACGGAGGAGGGTCAATGACGATCAGGCCGAGCATTGAGATGGAGAATGGTGCCACGTGTCCCGTGTGCCTTGAGGAGATGGGGAGGGAAGAGAAGCTCGTGGCGTGTGGGACTTGCAGGAACCCTATCCATGAGGAGTGCTTGGTGAGGTGGAAGAGGAGCAGGGGAAGGAGATCGGCGAGTTGTGTGATATGTAGGGCGAGGTGGAGGGATATGGCGGAGCAGGATAAGTATGTGAATCTGTCTGCTTATGTTAGCGAGGAAGATGATATGGCAAACCTTGGTGCGGGTCTCTGCAGTGGCTAAGTTTCAATGTGTATTTAGTGTTTGTTAAAAACGATATTTCATGTGAATGAAAATCAAAGTTGGAGCTAAATGGAAGTTGATTTTAGGGATAGTCATAGTATATATACTTCGTTGGTGGATTCTTAATAAATGTTTCATGGGATGCATGTAAAGGTGGGTCACAAATTGTTAATGTTGCAATTTGTTGGAAAATTGTGTATAGTTGTTGGGTTGTTTTGTTGCCAATTTTTTAGGTGCTGACTCTGATATCTTTAGCTGAATTTGGTAAAAATTTTCTGTCTAATCTCTCGGTTCTTTTATCCTCTCACTTAAAATTTGACACATACGATAAAGAGTTCTGATTTGCAGGATGTTGGAATTGATTTGATAAGGAAAATGGATGATATCTCTTTTGACCAAACAATTTGGATCAGTAGTACCGTCATATTTATGCAGAAAGAATGCTGCTGCAATAGTAACTTGGGCGGCTTGTGTAACTGATAAATGATGGATATACCAGGCTGCTCCTAGGCTAGATTTTTTATAATATACAGAGTGAATGATACTGCTACTAATCAAGCAAAGAACTTACTTTCCCTTGATTTTTTAGATCCATGATGGCTTGTGTTCAGGAATACAAGATTTTAATTAACTTCTAAGGATAGTTAATGCTTAGCTGATGAAGGGAACTCAAAAATCTGCAGTGAACATATTCCACATTGCAGCATCTTTAAAACACAGAAAACTACTATAAGAGGGGGATTGAAGACTTGCGGATGAAGATGAATTGATAAAAGGGGAATTCTACAGTACTCACGGCTAATCGCGGGCACCAATGCCCGTGTTATGTTACTCAATCACGTTGCACCATTTGGCAACACTAAAATATAGGTGAAAAGGAAAAAATTGACGGCATGAACGATATGAATGTTGTATCGTCCATTTTTCTCTTTCAAACCCTAAATTTGTGACTCCTTCTCCATATCATTCTGCTCCACCCTCCGCATAATTGTGCTCTCTAAAGGCGTTATTTTTCCATCTTTACCTATTATCTTACTTTTCCATCTTTACTTATCATCTATCTCTCTTTAACAAAATGAAGGTGTAGGGTGAGTCAAAAATAAAAAAGGAAAGTTGCTTGGGCGTTTTGCTCATCTTTATTGCTTATCTTAGTAGCTTTTTTAAGGAAATTGCTTCTTTTGTTAAGACAAGTAACATTTCACAAGACAAGTAACTTGATAGAACTAAACAAGTAAAAGTTCACAATAAGAATAACTTAATAATAGATACCTAAAATAGAATTGGATCACGAATCTTAGCCACTAAATGTAGCTCAAATTGAAAAGTAATTGGATCGAGTACAATGATATAGAGGGTGGAGCATAATGATATGGAAAAGAAGTCGCGAGTTTAGAGTTTAAAAGAAGAGAAGGTGGGTGATACGCCTTTCATGCCGTCAAATTTCTTTTCACTCATCTTTAAGTGTTGCCAAATAGAGCAACATGATTGGGTAACATTATATGAGCACCATAGAATGCACCTTAATAAAATGGCCGAGGCACTTTTTCTGCTCTTTTCCCCTCTTATGAGTGATGAAGAATAACAAAAGCAACAACAATTTCTAAATTAAGGATTTCATTTTTTTCCCCTTTTAGTTTCAACATATTTACACTTTGGTTTATACATTTTAAATTATAATTTGAAAGATATGAATTGAGATCGATTTTAACATATTTAAAAAAATTTCGTTAAATTATTTCAACATAATTTTAATTTTAAATTATGATTTGTGAAGAACTAATAAAAATTAATTTTCGATTGTGCCGAATCATAATTTCCAAAACGCTACATAAATCATACGATTTGATTTCTTTAAAGGGTAAAGTTTACACTATAAAATATAAAATCTTAATCACTCTTAAAAAATCAATGGCTTTAAATTTTATAAGGTATAAACATAAACATGATAAATTAAACATATGTGACAATTTGAATTGTTAATTTTTTTTATCAATAATTAAGATTGTGCATTTTGCTTTCTAAAGTCACATTTTAGAGAAGTCTAATAATACACTTTTACACATACTTTATGCAATTTATACAGGGAAAATAACGCACTAAGTAATTACTTGAAAATTAAATGTGAGTTTTGTGTTAAATTTCACAAAGATAGACATCATTTCCCATCTTTTTATTTTATTTTATTTTATTTTTCGTTTTTTTTCTCTATTATAATACTGTGTCTGTTTTCCTCGTTATATCTAAGATTTGCAATAATTGACATTAGTATCGGTGGCTGGAAGCTTCTGGTTTTGTGACCTCTCCTTCTTCACTCGCCCGAGGCAATGGAGGAAGACGCCGGAAAATCTCCAAACTCCGGCAACCTGTCGCATAAGGTGGTTGCCGTCGCTGCTGGGGAAGCACACACTCTCCTTCTTACCGGTAAGACTATTCAAAGGGACCTCAAATTTCTGTCTGTTTTCTGCATTGGTTTTGTGTGATTTGTTGAGAGAGAGCAATGTTGGGGTGTTGTTGATTGCAGGGGATGGGAGTGTGTACTCGTGGGGCAGAGGAATGTTTGGGCGGCTTGGGCATGCGTCAGAAAAAGACGAGCTTCTTCCGGTTCAGGTCAAGTTTCAAAGCCCCAATGGAGACACTGTCAAAATTGTGGCAATTGCTACTGGTGCTTATCATAATCTTGCTCTAGCAGGTTCTGAATAACCCTTCATACCTTTCAATTTGCCCCCTTTTCTTTTTTTCTCAATTACCTTTCTAAATTTTGATTTTTTTTTTTTTTCCCTTTCTAAAGATTTGCTTTTGTGCATTTGTTTGAACACATGTGACTTTAGGGGTTAAGTGAAAAATGGGCGGCAATTTAACTCTTCGTTCTATGTGTGTTGACAGATGATGGATCTGTTTGGTGCTGGGGTTACAATGTCTGTATCCTTAATGTAGTAGGAGTCACTTGGTAGAATTCAGTTACAGATATTACTTGTTTTTACTTCTAGAAGTTTGTCGAGTTTATATTAATGCTTAGTATCTACAATCTACATCCTTGACTATTGTATGGATGGTCAACTTGGTAGCAGTGGAGAGGACTCACCTGATGAAAATTATATTGGTGGAATTTACTCCCTAGTGCCCCGCTTACTGAACAAGTTTCTTGAGTTGCACCCGCCTGATTCTTCAACATTTGTGTCTGAAGCCGAAGGCAAAGGATCAATAAAGGTATAACATGAATTGCATTAATTTTATTCTATAACATACGGCAAGGTGTAAGTTTTGTTCATGTGTTTTCACCTGTTCAATTGTTTCAGATATGTGCTGTCAAAGCAGGAGGAATGATGTCTCTTGCTATTGATAATCGGGGGGTCCTGTGGATGTGGGGAAACTGCCCACAACAAAGCAAAGAAGGCGGGTTATCTCTTGTAAGCAGCTTTAGTCCAACGCCAGTATTGGATTTCCATGGTCGCACTGTTGTCAAGGTTGCATGTGGAAATGAGCATGTCATAGCACTGGTTAGCGCCGGAGAATCACACAAGGGTGAAGATCTAGTGTGCTACTCTTGGGGTAATAACAGCCATGGCCAGTTAGGCTTGGGGGATAGGGAGAGCAGGCCCTGTCCAGAAGTTGTGAAAACATTTGATGAGGAGTCCCCTTGGGCAATTTATGAGATAGCATGTGGTGCCTCTCACACTGCTTTGCTCTCTCGCAAAGAGAACTCTACTGATACATTAGAAAGCAAGTGCTGGACTTTTGGCCTTGGGGATAATGGCCAACTTGGGCATGGAACAACACAAAGCACGTTATTTCCTACACCAGTTCAAGACTTGCCGCAAAACATATATCTTATTGGTGTTGATTGCGGCTTGTTTCATACGAGTGTTGTTTCCTCAGCTGGCGATGTGTGGTCGTGGGGAATGGAGAAGGGTCTGGGCTTATGCCCTGATGCTAGTCGCGCTGTGGCAGATTCTGGTGATGCCCTCTCTCCCTTGCTTATACCATGCAAGCCATATCAACCCAAATTTCCAGATCCAGTTCAAGTCGCATGTGGGGCGGCACATACCGTTATCGTTGCGCAGGAGGGATATAAGGTGTGGTCTTGGGGTAGGGGACAGAGCGGAGTTCTTGGAAATGGTAACGAATTAGATTGTTACACTCCCACCATAGTGCTGTGGCCTCCAGTGATGGAGGATTCCAAGGAAGAGGAACAAAAGAGCTCCGGTGAGCAAGATAAGGCGAGAGAAAAGGAGATCGAAGTAAGAACAGAAACAGATGAGAAATTATCCTTAGCATTGAATGAACTGAAGCTGCTTCAAACAAAGCTATCCACAATGGAGAAATATGCTGGTATACTTCATGGTTGTATTTTTGGAAAGCCTTTTAATGAGCAAGAAATCCCTGCTTCATTGAGGGATTCAGGTTCATTTGACATTGCAAAAGAGTGGGAGAACATGTTAGAGATAGCAGATCATAGGACGCTGGTGAGGTTGGAAATGTTCTACCGGGACGTGCTTGCTGGTGTGAAAGACAAAAAAATGAAGAGGAGGATCAAGGAAATTGTAAAGGAGTGCCTCCAATCTTCAGAGCTGAAGAATTAGTATCTATGAGAAGAACAAGTGTACTCCATCATGAACAAAAGATTTCACATACAAGGCAATAAGCTGTTTGATCATTATTCCATTTTGCGTGGCTGGTATGGTATGCGTGTTTATCGCTTTATTTGATCATTCTATTTTGCACTAGTATTCAATCCAACAGTGCCTCGTAGAATTCCCCAGAAACCTCAGTTCACTTTCTTTGGCAAACATTGCATGATCCATGCGTATTTCGTCCAAGTTGAACCAGCGGGGACGAACCAAGAATCGAATGCGTGACGTTACATTCACACCCAAATTTGTTAAACCCGCCCCAAAAAAATAAAAGCAAAAAACCTCCCGGAAAAAAACTCTTTCTTTTTAACTGTTTGACGTGTATTAATGGTATATCAATTTTATGTTGATAACATATATCACTCTTCTTTTAGCCCGAATTTGATCCGCGTGGACACAAGATGCCATTTTTAATTAAAAAATTTGTTAATGATGTCGGCATCATCAAATTGATGATTATTTCATTGATGAAAAATGCACATTAAATATATACATTTTGCTATGTTCCAGCTTAAAAATGGTGTATTATGCACCATGTTATCTAAGGGTGTAGATTTAAGAAATATGTATATACCAATAATGTGTATTACACTGTAAGAATTCTCATTTTTCCCTCTCTCACCACCGTTGGCCCCGGCGCCATCTCGACACTGTAGCCCCCCAATCCTGCTATCTCTTTTCCTAAACTCGGCCAAACCTACTCCGCCACCAGCTCCACCAGCGTCCTCACCGCCTCAGCACTCGCTGCCCTCTCCTTATTTTGCCTCACCAAACACAGCTTATATAGCATCATTAGCGTGTCCTTCTTCCCTCTGTTGGAACCACTCAATAGCAACGAAATAATGGCGGAATCGTCCTGCACGTGCCAATGGAGCTCTTGTGCTCTTCCACTAGAGCAAGGCTCAGAAGTGCACATGCTACGTTCTACTTTGAAGTCTCCATCCCTGTTTTTAGCACATAGATCAAAGATTTCACAGCACCAAATTCCATTATCAGCATCTTGTTGTCCTCGTGTAGAGATAGGTTCAGCAGCGTCATCACAACATGTTCCTTCATCCACGGATCGCTACTCCAGAGTACGGGAACCACGGCAGGGATTGCCCTGGACTCACCTATCAGAGCGCGGTTATTGACCTGGTTCTTCGCCAGTAGCCTAAGCTTGGCGGCCGCTGATCACTTCACAGCAACTGACGGTGATTGTAAGCAGTCATGAAAGATCTTGTTCTCGACAAGATGAGTTCGGGACGTTTAGGGGGCTACCGCAGTGCATTACTATGATTTAGAAACATTATATTCTATCAACTTGAATTGAAGACACTTACAAGGTGCATAATGCACTATTTTTAGCTGGGTGCATATAGTACAGTGCCTAAATATATCAGCTCGAGGCTGTTATTTTTTCCAATATATCGACGTAACACGTTATTTTACATGTTTGAAGTGCCTGCTGCCTGCCACGATTAAAAGGTAATTGTTCTTTTCCAATTTTTTTTACAGAAAAGAGGTTAGTCCTCTCCTTTATTTTTTAGTAATATTATTTATATTTATTTTATTTGAAATATCATATTAATTAATCCATCATCCATCATTAAAAATAATAATAAAAAATTACAATAAAAAATTTATTATTTTTAATGGTAGAAGATAAAGTATCCCGGATAAAATAAATATAAATAACATTACTGTTTATTTTTTTATATCAAATTCTTTCGCTTTGAAATTATATTGTTTACTCAACATGACTTCGATTTTTCAAAAAGGAAAATATATAAGCTTTCTTTTGAAGGGTACATATCATTTTTTTTTTTTGGGGGGTACATGTATATATCATTTTTTTAAGTCCCTAATGTTTAAAACTACAGAAAATTAGCTTTTTAATTCCTCTCCAAATACTACAACCACACTTCTATTGAGGCGTTGACGACATTTTCACTAACACTTTCATAGTTCGTTTTTTATTTTTTTCGTTCGAGACAAAACGAACAGTCAGCAAAACACAGCAAGGTGGGTCACGAAGGTGTAATTTTTCGTTTCTTTCCCCTTTTTTTCCCCCTTTTTCCAGTTGCAAATCACACTCCCTATAATTTTTTTTTCACAAAAGCGGTTGCTCAGGCCGCACAAGATTCGCACTTTCCATCAATCAGGCAGCTAAAGCTGTTTCTAGCTGTCCACACATGGCACATTCCATCACTCCCGACCAGAAACTCCAGTATAAAGTACCCGAAAACCAGTATAAAATGAATCACAAGAGCACTACCAAACTAGCGTGCACGCACACAATGTTAAACCTCAACTTAGAACAAACGTCAGCCTTTCCATGCAATGCTAATAAATAATGGCATAAACTATTGCAATCAACAAATAAGCTGTACAATGCCTGAATTTCATACTAGTAAAAATGGGGCAACCCAATCCGAAGGAATTTAACAAAAGAATAATGGGAACAATAACATTTTCATATATATATATATATATAGAGAGAGAGAGAGAGAGAGAGAGAGACCTCTCAAAAGCCAAAAGGAAAGAACGAAAAGAAAAAAAAAAAAAAGAAACTAAACACAGAATAAACCACCGCCGTGAAATATATCTTCGATAAATTAATGAATCAGAAAGAATATTCAACTAACTTCGCATATAAGCCAGCCATTCTATTGGCTACCATTTGCGCTGCCCCACTTCAGACTCTAGGAATATGCCAGTAGCAATAAGCTTTTGGCCAATATTCCCACTGTACTTTACAAGACAGCCGCACCCTGAAGAACAATGCAAATATATTAGCTGGACAATGTTGTACTAAATACAAGCATATTGCACACCGATATCCCAATTTGCCATCCCATTTACTGTTTCTCAAAGTTGTTAAAGTTTCTTAGGTAGATCATATGTCTTTTTGAGAAACTTAGAGGCTAATTCATCATTTCTATAGCATAAAACACGTAACAATGTGTTTGGTTCAGATGGATCCCACTGGCCCGAAGTTGGAGGTAATGGAAGTCTAGACCTTGCAGAGGATTTATATGTCTCCAGGGTTACACGTCTAAACCGCTCAATGAGGGTCTCTGTGTCAGTTCTGAAAAGGGGAAGGATAGATCTCACAGTAGTTGAAAACTTATCTATTAATTCAGAAGGCAGGCCATCCCCATTTGCCCAAAATAGTTCCTTAAGAAATTTGAAATCATCCTCGATGACCTGAGAGTCCTTCCGGGAAAAAGCACGAGTGGGGCCTCCAGCAAGCAATACAAGCAAGAATCCATCAAAGGACGCTCTCATTATTTCCGTAATAATGCGTGTGCGAATTCTTTCATGAACATTGTCTGAAATGAACAGCAAGTTCCGCTCAAGTTCCTGAAGAAATGGCTCAATCCTGGAAGATGATGGATCACCAACATATAAACCATCCCATAAAACATGCCTCAGATCATGAAAGACGATTCTATATGCCACTGCCTCACAGAGCTGCTGAATTCCTTCTAGACATGCTGCAGGAGATAGTTCAAACTTTTTTGCTAATCCATTTGAAAAATCCTCTACTTGAGCAGATTCAGAGTTCCGCAAAAGGGTAATTATTCTTTTTTCCAGGACATCAAATTCACCCAGGATCCATTGCAAAGTATTTATACGGACACAGAGTTGCGGTATCCCAAAAGAGCTATCCCCATTTGTCGCAATCTGAGGATTTCTCTTCTGAGAATTGGGAGATTTATCCTTTTTCTTCCCAAAGCCTTGAAACTTTGACTCCATAGTGCATCTGGTCAATGCTGGCATTGTTGGAACAAATGTATTTCGTGATCCTGAATATTAGAACAAAGAACAACAGTTATTACAGGTATCAAATTTCACAGCTCAACTATTAAATTTCAACATTATTTACCACAGCCAGATTTTGCTTTTGTAACATAGTACTGAAGGCATCTGTCGAGGCCAGTCATCACTTCAGGAAGCAAAGCAGGATGCATTGGTATTGGAAGCCGAAAGAATGCATCCAAAGTTTCATTCATGATTCGCAAAACTTCAACAGCAGATGGGGCATATCCTTCCTGATTTCCTTGCGGAATCCAGTGCTAGGAAATCGCAGTAAACTAGGTTAGTTCAGAATTATAAGGCAATCAATTGATGTATATAATTAGAGCAAAAATTTCACTCCATGCGTAGCTTTGAATATGTCATCACTTATCGACTAAAACTCATGATTGAATGCAATACACACAACTCACAAATTTAGCAATGACTTTTATGATGTTTGCCTATCGGCCATAAAACTCCTGAGTCTAATTCTATCAAAATATTCATCCCCAACATTCTTTGTAGGTAATGAGGTCACACTGAAAATCATCAATTGGTACAAAAAGAAAAGAAGAAGAATGCAAACCTCTTGCTGCAGATTTCTATCAACCCACTCCTTCAGTCTGTCTAATCTAGTCTTAATCCATATTTTCACCAGATTGGCGATTGCAGCTTCAGCCTCATAAGGAGGCATCTCACGGATTATTGCTTTACCACCATCATCACTGTCCACTGAATCTTCAACCGCTATCTGCACAAGGTCTTTCTCCAACTGATCAGAAGCTCTCAACACTTGAACAGCATCTGGTGTCAATTCTGTGATACCTGAAATGAATTGCTTCAATTCATTTCCATAGCATGCATGAAGGGTGGCCACAGCAAGACCTGCTGCCAACGGATGCCATCTCTTAAGTATTGGACTGAACACCTGCTTTTCATTAACTGCCAGGCTACCTACATCCTTTGCAAGGATGGCAAGGACTGGGAGAGCATTTGGCTGATTTTTAGATGCTCTCCTGCTTGAGTCTGCTTTCTCCATTATCTATGCAGCAGCGAAACAAATATATTTCAGCATAAGCGTCTGTCAGAAAATATAGAGAGAGGCAGATAAATGAAGAATAAAACTGAAGTGATAAATGAACTGCACCAACATAACATGGATGCACCTAGGCTTAGTTCATCAAAACATCTATCAACATTGCAAAGCTCAGCCAAGTAAATTGACCCCAAACCAAAAAAGGAAGAAGAAGAAGAAGACATCATGTAGATCTCCAAACTAGCATGCATTATAGGTCTTGTATATTTAATCAGAATGTTTTTAAGTATGTAATGTCTACATTTTCCACTTACAGTCACCAAGAATTATAGTTTGTATACTGACAAAATTTAACACTGGTTTTATAAGTAAGAATGCACAAGCACGCCTGAGTTAAGAGTTGTTTTAAAACAAAAAATCCAATTCTCTGACATTAAGCATAAATGCCTAATCCACTATGCTTTGATGTAACCAGCACATGTGATGATATAACTCAAGTCTATCAGCTTTTACAAAGAGGAAAAGCCAACGGCAGACAGTAAGAACTTACCTGAGCAAAAGCAGTACGTAGTGATGACCTGATGTAAGTTTCAATCCTTTCACGGGCCACATTGACTTCAGTTCTTCTCCTTCGCCGATACTCATTAGATATGTCTTCAACCAAAATCTTAGCTGCTGCAACCCCTAAAGAAACGATTCCCTGCATAGTTTCAACATTTCCACCGTCAAAAGTTTCATGATATGCAAGAAGCCTTTTCTCAGCCCACCCCAATATTGAAGTCAATGTAGAACTCAAAACTTTAGAATATTCCGCATCTTTTGTTGTCTTTGCATCCTTTGCAACTTCAGCTAGCTGGCCATCAGCAGCCGAAAGCAGGTCCAAATCTGCCTGGCCAGTCACAACAAATCGGTGAAACAAAACCCAAGTAAAACAGAGATTATGAAGTGTCTGGTTCAACCCAAGGATTCCCCAGGTCTTCTTAATCTGTTCCATTAGCTCATCAAACTCCTCAATAATAGACGATTCATCATTAGCATCAAAGCAGGACTGCAGAAGCATTTCATAAAGCCGGAGATTCAGAGGAATCCCATCAGCCCAGTGGCATGAATCAGTGAGAGACCCATCGTACGACCTACTCGCAAGCGACATGACAGCGCTACGAAGAACCTGCATAGTCTCATTATTCTTCCCAGTTTCTATAGGCCTATCCAAAGCCGCATGAACAATCTGCCGCAGACGCTGTGTGGCAGAATTCAACTTATCAACCGGCATGTGAGGATGCAAAATCAGACCCGCCTCCAGAACCTTCAGGGTCCTCTTCTGCCATTCTTCATACTCCTGCTGATCAGCAAAATCCGAAGCCTTGAGCTGCTGCAAGAGCTCAAGTGGAACCACCACAGACTCAATCCTCCTTCCAACCTGCAATGAACTCCACAACACGGCACACCCTAAGTCAATTAGACTTGAATGCTTACTTTCCCTTTTCAATCACGTGCATGGAACAATTAAGAACAAACATAACAACCACCTCATATCTTCAACATATGTTATCATTGGATCCAAATCCAAGTGACATCACAGTGTCACACTACTTTAACTTACAAAACTAGTAGAATCTTATCCAATAGCAGATCAAATAAGCACCTAAGTTAATTACTTAATTCAAACAATAAAACCAATAAAAAAGTAAAAATTAAACCAAAAACCAGCTTCAATAGCCAGATCAAGCGCCATTTTTCAACATGCATTGCAACACACACGCAGGCATTCAATCAAGCAGAAAACGTGCACACGTGCGAAACGCGAAAACAGAAATCGTTGAAGACGAAAGCGACCTGGCCAGCGGAGATCCTGAGCAGCGCACGCCTGACGCGCGAATCCATGGCTTCGGAAACCCTCATCTGGTTCCTCATGAGCTCACCGACCGTCATCGGCCGCTTCGGCTTCCCCTGGCCCGAACCGGAACCCGAGCCGGAGCCAGGGCTCTTCCTGGACCCCGAACCGGGCGATTTCAGGCCGAACGCCTTCTTCACCTTGCTGGCGGCGGTGGAAGTGAGGGATCGCTGCACCGCCGGCGAGTTCGGCGAGTTGTGACTAGGCGACTCGGTGGAGGAGGACGAGTGATGGTGGTTGTGGCTGTTGTTGTTGGAGCTGGAGCCGTTGGAAACGGAGCTCAGAGGCTTCCCGGCGGATGTCCGGCACGCGGCGACGAAGATCTCGTAGGCGGTTAGGGCGAGTTCGGAATCGGTGAGCTTCGCGGCGAGTTGACCCAGCGGAGAAGGTAGGTCGTCGGCGACGGCGGCTGGCTTCGGAGGCGTAATCGCCAGCGGCGGAGGCGGAGGCGGAGGCGTTGTCTCCCTCTTGGAATGTCCCAATGAGAGGTCTCTGAAGAGATGAGCCATTGTAGTGAGAGAAAGAGAAAGAGAGAAAAGGGGAAGAAGAAGAAGAAGGAGGAGGAGCAGAGGGAGAGAGCGTGTCAAGAGTATGGACTACATACATACACGGAAAAAGGCGTTGTTGAGATAGAGAGAGAGAGAGAGAGAGAGAGAGAGAGAAAGGAACAAGCACACTGTCTTTCTCTTTCGCTTTTTCATGCCATTTTCTAGAGAAGAAAAAATCCTCCAATAAAATTCTTAATTACTCTCTTTGTATAAAATTTAACTAGTATAATTTTTTTTTCACAAATATTTTTCTACTCAAAATAATTTTGTTTGAGTATTATAAAATATTCAAATATAACTAACTCTCGTAATTGGGAGTCAAAGTATAATTTACAATATTATGGTAAATAACTTTTATTGTTAGACCGAATCTCAATTTGTTAATTAGTATAGCTTTGTAAGAGTATTCCATCTCTGACCTTGTAAAACAAACAAAAAAATTCAGGATATCAAGTCCTAAAATACTGAATAGGAAAATAATTTAGATTTTTTAGTTTAAACAATCATTTTAATTAGTTTTGTGCTTGTAATGGTGATTAAATAAAATTCTCTCTAAAACAGAGGTTTTAAGATTCGAATTCTGATAATATAAGTAAAATTTATTTAGAATCTTAAATTATTTCATTGCAATCAATTATTTTGAGTAAAACTAGTTGAGACTTATAATTACATGCCAATTCGCTTCAAGTACGTAAAGACAATGACTCCAGTTCAAATTGCATGATCCTTGGTTAATGGTTAATATTATTTATTATTTTAAATTGTGTTTATTTTTATTGTGGATATATATTGAATAACGTTATAAATATAGCAAGGCAGAATTGTTTCTAAATTTATAAGGCAGACACAGTAGATATTTGGCACATGGGAGCATTGAAATGCATGTGCATATTATTCGATTGATTTATCCCATCTATCTTCCTTCTGGATGTTCTAATAATAATATGGGACTATGACTTGAATTCTTCATCTGTAAGACATATCTTTGCAGGTGACGAATTTTAGTGTATCAAATTTGAATGATTCTATCATAAACCAACGTTGGGTCAAATTTGAATATGCTCGCAACTAGCAATATTAATGAGTGGTTGGATCAGGTAAAAGTATGTAAATATTAATTTGAATGCGTGGAGAGTGTGACGTGCTAAAAAAAATAATTGAAAGTTCAATTGCAGTTTTCATGTTGATGTGGTCAATGTGAAATTGTGAATGGGTAATAGGATAGCATTTGTTTTCCAAACTTCCATTATAAAAAATTGAGTTATAATTTTGTGGTTTAAACGTCAACTAACAATATATGCATTCGCAATTTCCATTAGAAAATAGTAGCTATCACTTCAAGACTTATTACAAAAATCTCTTATATTATATTATATATATTGTTTTTACAAATATATAACTTGAAGAGTGAAATTAGGTGAAATTTTCAAATTGTATTGCATAAAAAAGTGTCACGAAAAAATCATGACTTTTCATATCAAGAACCAAAGCCATGCTGCTATTTCAAAATGGATTTCAATTTTCAACAATAAAAGAACAATAATACTAAGATTGAGTAATAAAATTATTAAATCCTTGAACAAAGTTCAAAATTCAGAAGCAACCGGGTTTTGAAAAACTAAACATGACAAGTATGAAGTATCAATTTCCAACTTTGAAATTAAAGTGGGATTGCTCGCAAAGAAAAATAAAATAACATAAAATAATAAAGTGCGATTGCGTGTCGTCCACTGACGCGTAAGAGAAGCTGGAAGCGGTAAGTCAAAAGGAACCATCAGCCAGCTGCAATTAGCTACTGGCTTTATTTGCCCCAAACCCCTTTTCTTTTCTTTTCTTTCTCTTCTTCTGTTTTTTTTTTTTTTTTTTACTTTTTTTTTTGTTTTTGTTTTGTTTTTTCGTTAATTGTGCGTTATAACTTGAACGCCAAACATCGCACAATTCGGTAAGCACAACCGACAATATAAATCATGACTTTTATTGCGAATAATTGAGATTTTATCCTATGTTACTTATTATTACTCTTAAAAATAATAAATAAATAAAATATCTTTTCAATACTGGATCAGTTTGTCATTATCAATTTATGATTAATCAAAATGGTAGATACTTTGATTTTTTAACTAAAAACTTCGGGTTCAAGCTCCAAAATAGAAAAAAAAATCATTAAGTAACCCTTATTTCATTTATGAATCTCTGTCAAATTAGATTGAATTAGTCAAATTTTCAATGATAGGATCTAGATACCAGTAATTTAATTATGATATTAAAAATATTTTAGATGCACATAAATATATCTAATATATTAAAGTAAAATTATTTTAAGAATTATTTTTAAAAGAATTAAGTTAAAATAATTATCTTTAAAGAAATTATTTTTAAAAAAATTATTTATATTTTATTTGAATATATTAAAAATAAATTTAAAATAATAATTTTTATTTGAATAAAATAAAATAAAATTATTTTTTATTATTAATTTGAGAATAATAATAAAATTTTATCTCAAAATTTTTTTATAATAAAAAATAATTTTAATAATATTTCTCTCAAAAATACTTTTAATTACTTAAAAAAACTTTTAATAAAATGAAAAAATTACCAAATACATTAAATTAATGTATAACTTCATTCTTATACCAAAAAAAATACTTTTAGCGCTTCAAACTTTAAACCAATCGGCCCTTAAAAATAAAAATTAAAAATCCTTGAATCATGAATATATAAATACATGATCTTATCTTACCTTTTTCTTAAATTATTTTGGCAAAACGTATTACTCATTTTGAGTTCTTTAAGACTTCCTGTCTACTATGAAAAACAAGTATCCCACAGTTGAGTGTGTTGAGATTGTTGAGTCAATTTTAACATGATATTGACAAGAAGGCTGTCACCGTTAATGCTACAGTCTGGGCTGTTAAATGGGTCTGGTCCAGTCGACCTCTTTAATTTTGTGAATTAGACGGATTAAGTGCGCGTTTGTTACACTTAGGGAGGTTGAGAAGTGCTTTTATTAGAACGAGCATGAAAATGATAAAAATTATTTTTTAGAATATCTTTTAAAATTTTAAAAGATTTTTTGAAAAAAGTATCATTGAGATTATTTTTCATTTTAAAAAAAGACTTTTTAAAAAAGAATCTTACCGTTATTCTCATATCAATAATTAAAAATAATTTTATTTTATCATATCTAAATAAAACTTATTCTTCTAAATTTATTTTTAAAATATTTAAATCAAATAAAAATTATTCTTTTAAAAAGACTTCTTTTAAAAGACCTTCTCCCAAAAATTAAATTAAACGAACCCTAAATAAGTCAGTCCTTTTTACTTATGGTATTAGTGATCCAACCTATTTAAAACCAATTTATGGACTTAAGTGAGCCGACCCATTTATTTATTACTTTGTTTACGAATTTATACTTAATCCATGAAAAGAATTATACTTAATCCTTTTCCATTATTTAGCATCCAAATTCATAAAATCAGAATTGCACATGGAGATAAAAATGAAATATTCAACAAAATAAAGAGATAATTATATAACAAGAGTCAAAATATAGCATTAAATTTTTTTTCCTCATGCAGTAAAATTACATATTATCCTATTTATTATTACAGTATAATGAACCAAATTAAGATGAATTAAGCCTCTATATAAAAATAGTTATTGGACTAATGAGCTTGAAAATATATTGAGGCAACCAAAAAGTAAATAAATAAATAAATAACCTATTCACTCGATCGGTTGAACCATTTAACTCACAAATTCAAATAAATAATGAATTAATTTAAACGAATCAAAATTTGCCAAACTCAATCCAATAAATTTTGATGAATAAATGATAAATTTAGCTCGATTTTACAGTCTAGCTAAAGATGGGTGCAACACAAAACTCCTAAAATCTTATTAAATAAGCAATAAACAATATATAGATAGTATTTCTTTTTGATACTATATAGCTAGATAGTATTTCAACTACATATAGAAATAATTAAAGAAAAGCCGTAGAATAACCTATACTGTTCTTCAGATGTCGTAAAATATGGATTTAAATAATAAAATCATTTTAATAATAGTGCTAATCATATTTTTATTTTGGTAAAAAAAGAACCAAAGAATAAAAGTCAACGCATTCTGCGTGTCACCTGACATAGGGATCCATTGCACTTTTGCAGGCTGTGCAGTTCAAAATCCATCAGTTAAAACTGTTGTATTAAAATAACCATTAATTATGTACCGAAAAATGAAATTAGCATTAGTTGAAAAATGGAATTACCATCGGTTAAAACTAATTCACTAAATAGTTGAGAGACCCTGTAATTTTTTCTATTACCGTCTAGGATATTAATCCCTCGTTATTCTACACATTGAACCAATCATATTGACATTGTTGGACATATTTGACAAGATCAGTGAAGAGAAAATCAGATCGGATTAGTCAATTGGACTGAGAATTGGTCACTAGATCGATCCGTCATTGTCCTTAAACCACTGATTTCAAAAATCGGCGGCAAACTGAATTGAACCGAGTTGACTCGCTAAAATCGGTATAAACTGGACCGATTTTAGCAGTTCACCAGTTTATTTTTTTTTTTTGTAAAATGCTTTTCTCTTTTTTTAAAATAATAATAAATAAATAAATAAATTATATGTATATATCTTGTATTAATTATATTATAATTTTTTGTATTTTAATTAATTATATAGATATTTATATGTAATACATATATTTTATTATATTTCGATCGAACTTCCGACTGAACCGGTTGAACATCTGCCTTGATCGGTTTGATGTCCGGTCTGATTTTCCTAACATTGGACAAAACATAACAAGCATTGTCAAAAACAAATAAACAAGAACAAGAACAATAAGTAATTATAGAATAAAAAGTGAAAATTAAATGTAAACATGTAATGTAATCGGGATAAAAGATTGACCTCTTTGGTTGTTTGTATTTTAAGAACAAACAAAGAAGGAAAGTTAAGGGGGTGTGCATGACCATGGGATGTGTGAATGGAGACGCGTAACATACAGACAGCCAAGCATCACATGATTTTTTTCGAAACAAAGAGGGATAAATAAAATAATTAATGAGAAGAAGATGATAAGATCTGGAAGTTGCAGAGAGAGACAAAAGTGGTTGCCTATGCGGTGTGCTGTTTCATTCCTGTGACAGGTGGCTGTTTGGGACCTCTCGTGCGGGCATTCCTCCGTACGAATAAATTTTTTTATATTTAAAATTTTATTAAAATTAAAATTTTTTTATAAAAATAAATTTAATTTTAAAATTTAAGTATAAATCAAATTAATTTTATTTTTAATTATTTTAAATATAATTTAATATATTATAAACATAAAAATTAATTTTTAAATTAATTTAAATTCTAATTTTATATAATTATTTTAAATATAAAATTTAATTTATAAATTAAATTAATTCAAATCAAATCAATTTCAAAATTTAGTCATTTTAAACACTACTTAATATTGTCTTGACTCTTTTTCTCTACGAGGATATCCAAGTGAATTTATATGAAAATATATATGAATCAACACTGTCATAGAGATTCCTCAAACTTCAATTCCCAGTAGCGCTGATGGTTACGATTTTGAATAGAAGCATTTGAACATATAATTATTGCATGACTGTCACAAAATCTTGTTGGCTTTGTTTAACCGCTGCATTATTGTTTGCTTCAATCATGCCTACAAGCAGCAGCCGAACCAATAAACACATTTAATCTTTTGCGTAATTTGTTGTTGTCTTTCTTTTTTTTTTTTGCCCCCCTCATGGATCATTACTATTGGCTGCTTTATCTTGTATGGACCACGATTATTAACTGCTTTATCATGTCATTGTTTGGTATGTATTTAAATTAGCTTATTTTAAGTTTAACATGATTTAATCATTAAAAGTTTTTGGAGATATCTTTTATAAAAGAATAATTATTTTTTAAAAATAATTAATACTCAAACATGCTTGACTAGCTATGTAATGGATAATATAAAGGTAGTTGTAGAAAAATAAGTATGATTTTCTGCCTCGTTAAAAAAGGGAAAGAAAAAAAAAGAAATTATATGTTTTTCACCACTTTGGGATAGGAGAAAAAGGTAAAACCCACTTGATGTGAACATTTAGTACTTTACTTGTCTACATATCATGATTAGGTTGATTTTGGGTGCCTTGAAAGTAAAGATAATTAATTTAAGCATAGATCTTGGAAAAAAAATATTATGACAAAATAAATTTTCAATTCTTAACGACTAATTACTCCAGATGTTTCTTTGTTCCTATTAGTTTGTTCAATCGAAGTATTATATCATAGAACTTTTTGTTTGAATATTTTTGGCCATATCATGTAACTTTACTCGGAGGACAGAGCAACTGCATGAAGTTTAGAACATGGAACGAAGGGGACCGATAAAATATACTATCGTTCTTCCTGATATTGTGGGCTGGCTTGTCTCATAAGTCGGACCCCCATGACCTGTTGTTTATTGGAAAACGTCGTATTCGTATATGAAGGGAAGCCCACAAAGCAAATCGTATATGAATTATATGGATTTGGATCCACACACCAAAGATAATAATATAATAGGTTAAAGAAGAAGAGTTTAATTATAATTGTATTACATTTAATTATTTCTTTTACCGATTCTGAAAAATCATCACTCAAGCGGTCAAGTCTATAGTCCACAACATATGTACTTTACCCTATTTGGATAGTTGTAAGGATAAAGACATATCATATATCGTAATTTTTTATTTACTTAAAATATCCTATTGAATTCGAGGCACTTCGATGAACAATTACTAATTTTACTGCAGCTACTTCTTCTTCTTCTCCAATTTTTTTTTTAAAATTACTTAGGTTATTTCTAAAACATAGTCGAATCAAATGCTACTTACACACTTCATTTTTCAAAGAAATATTTGTCGATTCACAAAAAAAAAAAAAAAGTACTGATCTACCAAAAAGAAACCAGAAAGTACCGATTATTGTAAGTACGTTAATAAGATAAAATTTGATCGAATATAATTATATTTTTTTGTGATTTAAATTATTTCACAGCTTCGATTATTGTTTAGGGTTTAGAGTTACTATAATGTTTTATATTATCAATTAATAACATTTCATTATATATTTAATCTTTAAAAAGTTTATTGTAAAATCTAAAAAAATTTAATAATATAATAATATATGATTTATTAAAGAGTTTAATTGGTATGTATTATTTTACACTGTCAACTAATAGAAATATTAGAAAGTGAGAAATTATAATAGACCATTCATTAGAATGGGTGATTATTTATATGAGTTGATATTTTTTACTATTTCTATTATCAGTATATAAAAAAAAAATTTACTAATGACAATATTAAAATTAAATCTAAAAATATTTACACTCAGGGAGATTTCTAGAGTAGTGTAAGGGAGGTGGGGCCCTAAAATTTATTTTATTTTTTTAAATAAATTTTTCCTTGTATTGGTATTTGATCTCCTCCAAAATTTTTTATTTAGTTATTATTTATAAATTTTTTATTTAATTAGATGTTTAAGTACTATAATAAATAATATATTTATGTATACATGTTTCTCTTTTGATTGATTACAAAATACTTAATTTTTTTTATATATTGTGACTTTTATTTAAATTTTGTGCTGGCGGTGCATGGGCGGAGCCTGGTGGCGGTGGACTTGACGGGGTGTAAGAATGTGAGTGGGGCTGGGATTCGGGCCTTTGAGGGTCATGGGAGTTTGGAATCTCTGGTGATATGTGCCTCGTTGCTGCTACTTTATAAGTGCCAATGATTTGGAGTGTACGGTGCTTGGTTGCAAGTCTGTGAGGTATGTGGTGCTCGATAAAAGGTTTTGGGATTGGATGCCAATGGGCACGCAAGAGAATGTTGCAAGATTTTGCGAGTTAAGTTGGAGGCGATGGTGTCCAAATGCCTTTTGCTGCTAGAGTTGGTGGGGAAATAGAGAATGTTGCTTTCTTTTTTTAATCTAGTTTAATAAATTACTTAGATTGTTATTACCTCTTAATGAATATATACATTGACTTATTTTGTTTTCTAGAAATGTTTGCATTTAAAATGCCCAACAGAGTTTTCGGTTTAAAATTTTTTTTTTAATTAATTTTTTCAAGTTACAAAATAAGTTAATTGAAGGATGCAATGAGACTGAACTCCCTCCAACTGCGCCTAGAACAAGTAAACATGCATGGAAGTTGTGGCAGAGGAAGATTACAAAAGTAACAAAACTTAAGAGCTATGCTGTTGTGAGATGCATTTCTGTTGCTAATCATGTACTATATGGGTGTCATGGTATGATTATAAAGATGATTTAGTTACTGTCAAAGGGTATCTGTATTTATCGGGAGAAAACTGGATTCATAGTTTGGCATGGGCAGTGTTTTTATATCAGATTGATGAAGAATGATTAGAAGAAGTCAAAAGCAGAGTCCGTATCCGGTGTGCTGTCATGATAAAGTAGATTGTAGACAGGAGAATAACCTATTTAATGAAAACATTGGTACTGTACTTATTATCTATCATGATTGAGGTAATTCTGGGTGCCTTGAAATTAAAGAATAAAGATAAATAACATAAGTATATATCTTGTAAAAAATATTATGAAAAAATAATTGTTCGATTCCTATCGTCTAATTTCAATGAACTCCGCGGCTAGAAGTTTCTTTGATCCTAGTTGTTTGTTCAATCAAAGTAGTGTGTCATAGAACTTTTTGTTTGGATATTTTTAGCGATATCATGTAACTTTACTTGGAAGACAGAGTAACTGCACAAAGTTCAGAGCATAGAACAAAGGGGAAAATAAAATATACGTGCATTTAGATTTTGCGGGCTGGCTTATCTCAGGGTTCGGATCCATGCCCTGTTCTTTATTGGAAATGGTCGTATTCGTATATGAAAGGAAAGCCCACATAGCAAATCGTACATGTATTATAAGGATTTGGATCCACTCACCAAAGATAATGATCTGTTAGGTTAAAGAGAAAACAACAACCTATGTAACATAATGTTTCTTGTCCGCTAGCAGAATGAGAGCAAAAAATCTAAAGTATAATTGTATTACATTTAATTATTTATTTGAGATTAATTTTAATATATCATAGATATAAAAGAGTTTTAAATTTTAATTTAATTATATATTTCTATTTATAAGACTTTTAAAAAAATTGATAATTAAGTCAAATATTTTTAATAATATAATAATATATGATTAAATATTTATATATAATTTTTTTACTAGCAATTTATAGAAATTAAATTCTATTTTTATCTTTTTTACCAAATTCTAAAAAATCATCACACACGCCATGAGGATAAAGGCATATCATATACCGTATTGTTTTTTTTTTTTATTTACTTAAAATATCCTATTGAATTCGAGGCACATCGAGGAAAAGTTAATTGTAGTGCAGCTACTTCATTTTTTTACTTTTTAAGTACTTAGATCATTTCTAAAACATATATATATATATATATATATATAGAGAGAGAGAGAGTTTGATTTTATTTTTATAGAATTAATTTAAGATAGAATTGATTTTATTGAAATTAATTTTAAAATGATTTATATTTAATAATTTTTATTTTTAACAGAAAATAATTTTTTTCCTAAAAACAAAGATTGATTTTGATTTTTAAAAATTAAAAAATATAAAAATTAATAAAATTAATTTTAAGATATTAAAATCAATTTTAACCTCTCAAAACAAGTAGATAAGCATACTAATCAAACACTAATTACACACTTCAACCTTTTAAGAAATGTTTGTCGACTCACAAAAGAAGAAAGTACTGATGTGATGAAACCAGAAAGTACTGATCATTGTAAGTAATAAGATATTATTGTAACAGCTTCGATTATTGTACCTGTAGCAAAAAACTTTTCATTCTTGTGCAGCAACAAACTGACCGAAATTGATTTATGAAACACAATCGCGTTAATTTCCCCTTCTTGACGGTCACCTTAGTCTTGGTGGTACAATCATACCCATAATCTCTCATTGACACCGACAAAACATAGTTTAATTGACAATGCTAAGCAACTTTCACTCGCTCACTCACTCTCCGTATGACACGAATGAAGAAATAAAAAAGAAGTAAAGGAAATGAGAATAATCTCTATTATTTAGTAGTTCAAAAACAAAGGGGGAAAAAACTTACGAATAATATCTTTTCTTTGATTTATTTTAAATAATTAAATTTTGTCTCCTTAAAATTAAGATAGAACAAGAAAAATAAACTTCTATAAGTTTAAAATTTATTATTGTATATTAAATTTTTATTTAATACATTAATTTATATAAAAATAAATTTTTGTTCGTTTTATTTATTAACTCTTTGAATAAAAATAAAGATTTTTTCTCATTTTGAATCCATTTTCACTTATTCTATTTTGTTTTATTAATAAAAAATATTGAAACACAACGAAAAATAAGATAATGAATTCTAATATAAAAACCAACTATCGTTAAAGAATTATTTATTATTTATTTTAAAAGTTCAAATAAACCAAAACTATAAATACTACCTTTGCAATTTTAAGGGAAAAAAATAATTTAACTTTCATGTATTTTGTTTTTTTTTATAATTATCTAATTATATGTTATTATATTAATAAAAATATTTAAATTTTATAATTCTTTTCTTAAAAGTTACATCTAATAAATCAAATAATAAAATAAAAATTTTGTGATTAATTTTAATATACTGTTAATATAATATTTTAACCCCACAAAGTGGATGCATTGGGCTACTAAAGTTGCTATAATGTTTTAATTAATCGTATTTCATTATACACACGCTTTTATAAATGTTATTGTAAAGTCTAAAGACTTTTAGAGTGCATTTGTTTAAATTTTTTTTTTTTTACTAAAGAGATTATTTTTTAACTAAAAAATCACTTTTGTTTAAAAGTAGTTTTTTTTTTTAGTTTTTGAGTATAAACTAAAATGAGTAATTAAATTTGTTAAAAAATCACTTTTTCTGGCCCAAAAAAATAAAATCAAATAAACAGACACATAATAACATATGATTAATTAAATGTGTAAAAGTTTTGACACTGACAATATGCTAAAATTAAACCTAAAAATCTCTACACTAGTGATATATTAAAAATAAAAATTTAATTTATATGCATATCCAATCATCCATTATTACAGTAATAAAAGTATTTGATTTTTGCATTTACTATTTCAAAATTATCACATATAATAACAATATGATTTGATGATTAGTATAAAATTATTTTACTCTAACAATATATCAAAATTAATTGTCACAATTAATCTAAAATTTAATTTTGATATACTATTAATATAAAAATATTTTACATAAATATCCAATTATATGCTTCTATTTATCCATTACCTTAAAAAGTTTTACAAATAGAAATATATAATTAGATAACAGTGTAAAACTCTTTTATACTGACAATATATTTAAATTCATCTCATTAATTTATTTATTTTATGATATTAATTATAATATATTGTCAGTATAAAAGAGTTTAGTATTATCATATAATCACATACTTTTATTTGTAAGATTTTTGAGATAGTGTGTGATTGAATTAAATTTTTTTTCTACCAATAATATATCAAAATTAAATTTTTATTCTATTATATATTTGTCACGTTACTTTATAGTTTTGATAACTAATGCCCTTAGATGAGCACTAGTTAAAGTCAAAGAGTACAATTAAAAACTTAAAAATTTCAATTTTTTTATTATTATTAAGATTGAGTTTGGTAAAGAGATAAAATTAAGGATAAATTTTGATAAATTAATTTTATGTATAAAATTAAATATAAATCCTGAATTTAATCTATGAAAATTTACTCTTTAATTTTACCCCTTATCAAATATATATATATACCCATAAAATTATCATGAAGAAGAAGAAGAAGAAGCGCACACGCTCAGTTGTGCCTTCTAATCCTAATTTTAATTCTTTGACTGCGTTCTCCATCCCCGATTACCCTGTTTGTACATTGTACTAGGTTCACCTCCTTGTAGGCAGCTAAAGCTAATTAGGGAAACTTCATCGAAAGCCTGCTGAAGAAGCGGAATATCACAAACAAACAAACAAACACAGAGGATGAAAGCAACCCAATGTGGCGCCTAGGCGACGACGAGCTGCGCTTGGTCTTCACCTACATCCAAGGCTGCCACGACAGGAAATCCTCCTCCCAAGTCAGCAAGCAATGGCTCCCAGTGGAAGGAAGGCCTCACCCGCCTCTCCATTCCAACCTCCTCCACTTCCATTCCCCCACCACAAACTCGAACTCCTCTCCCAAACATGTCCCAACCTCCTCACCTTCCGACCCCGGCCCTCCCCCATCACCCCCCCCCAACTGCCACCACATCTCCGACCGCGCCGTTAGCCCCCTCGCGTCCCGCTGTCGAGCCTTGTAGACGGTTTCTCTCCGGAGAAGAGCCACCGTCGGGGAAGATGGAGTTACCGCGCTCTGCGCCTCCGCTAAGCACCACCTGAGGCATCTGGACCTGGCGCGGTGCAACCTCCTCACCGACGGTACCCTCGAAGCGATTGGCCTCTTGGTTTCCCTTGAATTTCTGAACTTGCTGGGTTGTACCTTGGTCACGGATTGGGGATTGGAGTGTTTGGCTTATGGACCATTGTGCGAATCGCTGAAAACGTTGGTTCTTTCGGAGTGCGTTGAAATCACGGACGATGGGGTGTGCCAGTTGAAGTAGCTGTCGTGTTTGGAGGAGCTGAATTTGGCAGCGTGTGGGCCCAGGGCAACGACCAGGGGGTGCGTGGCGGTCATTGCGGCGGTTCCGGGCCACAGGAAGGTGAACCTGTTGTGGTTGGAGCATGTGACGGACGGCACTGTGGTTGCGCTGGCGAAGCATGCGCGGAGCCTGGTGGTTGTGGACTTGACGGGGTGTAAGAATGTGAGTGGAAGTGGGAGTGGGATTCAGGCCTTTGAGGGTCATGGGCGTTTGGAAGCTCTGGAGGTGCCTGGTTACTGCAAAAACATGGATGTTAGTGATTTG
Source organism: Pterocarpus macrocarpus (assembly GCA_031439585.1). Classification (NCBI taxonomy): domain Eukaryota; kingdom Viridiplantae; phylum Streptophyta; class Magnoliopsida; order Fabales; family Fabaceae; genus Pterocarpus; species Pterocarpus macrocarpus. The sequence continues at coordinate 13,990,371 of CM062519.1, forward strand.
GAGCGTGCGGTGCTTGGTTGCAAGTCCCTGAAGCATGTCGTGCTCGATAAAGTTCTTACATATCCGATACCGAAGGCCACGCAAGAGAATATTGCAAGATTCTGCGAGTTATGGTGGTCGGAGTAATGTTAGTTGTCTCATTATAGATACACAACTATTCAAGAGTGTGGAGAACACAGAAGTGATGCGTTCACTTTTTTTTCCTTTTTAACATCCACTGGTTTCTATTTTTCATTTTTTATTGTGTGTTTACGACAAAATGAGGATAAATAATATATATATATATATATATATTTTTTTTTTTTTTTGGTGATGACGGTATCTTTGTTGGCGTCGCTTAGATGATGTGCAATGCCTTCTGCTGCTAGAGAATGTTGCTGTTTTAGATCAAGCTTAATAAATCAGTTAGATTGTTATTACCAGTTAATGAATATTTTGATTGGCTTATTTTGTTCGTGGCAATTTTTACAAATAAAATACTGAGTTATGTTATTTATATATAATTTTCCACTATTAAATACAAGATCTCTCCCACCGCGGCCTCTGCGCCCTCGCCTCCCGCTGTCGCGCCTTGTCGGCGGTTTCCCTCCGGCGAAGAGCCGCCGTCGGGGACGCCGGAGTCATCTCCCTCTGCGCCTCCGCGAAGCACCCCCTGAGGCACCTGGACCTGGGGCGGTGCAAGCTCGTCGCCGACGATGCCCTCGAAGCGATTGGGCTCTTGGGTTCCCTCCAGGTTCTGAACTTGGAGGGTTGTTCGTTGGTTACGGATCGTGGGTTGGGGTTTTTAGCTTCTGGGTCATTGTGCAAATCGCTGAAGAGGCTGGTTCTTGCGGAGTGCGACCGAATCACGGACCGTGGGGTGTGCCTGTTGAAGGGGTTGTCCTCTTTGGAGGAGCTGAATTTGGCGGAGTGTGGGCCCAGGGTGACGGACGTTGCGTGCGTGGCGGTTTTTGCGGCGGTTCCGGGCCTCAGGAAGGTAAGTTTGTCGTGGTTGGTGAACGTGTCGGACGCCACGGTGGTTGCGCTGGCGGAGCATGGGCGGAGCTTGGTGGCGGTGGACTTGACGGGGTGTGAGCTGGTGAGTGGGGCTGGGATTCGGGCCTTTGAGGGTCACGGGAGTTTGGAATCTCTGGTGATGCCTGGTTGCCACTATACGGGTGCCAGTGATTTGGAGTGTGCAGTGCTTGGTTGCAAGTATGTCGAGCTCGATAAATGCCTTATGTTTTGGTTACCGATGGCCACGCAAGAGAAAATTGCAAGATTCTGCGAGTTAGGTTGGAGTTGATGGTGCCTTTTGCTGCCAGAGATTGTTGCTTTCTTTAACCAAGTTCAACATGTTTATATTAGCTCTTGAAAAGCTTCAAACTATGGTATGGACATAACTTTATTTCTTATAATATTTGTTTAAACAATGATTTTGATGATTCAACAACTTAACCAAATCTGCTAATAAGTTAGATTGTTACTACTGGTTGTTGGTTAATGAGTATTTTTTATTGGCTTATTTTGTTTGTAGAAATGTTTAGGGTTAAAATGCTCAATAGAGTTGGCTAACGTTGCCAGCAAGAAGTAAACACCCCTGGAGTTTGTAGCTGATGAAGGTTACAAAAGTAACAAAACTTAAGGGCTATGCTGCTATGAGATGCATTTTTGTTGCTAATCATGTTATATGGGTAGGTATTTAAGTGTCATGGGTCCCTGTATTTATGGGAAGAAAACTGGATTCATAATCTAGCATGGGCAGTCTAATAATAATGTCTGATTGAGGTTGTTATTGTCATGGTAATTGTATGAAGAGAAGAAGAATGATTAGAAGAAGTGAAGACCAGAGTCTAAATCTGATGTGCTGCCTTGATAAAACAAATTCTATTTTGGGGGTCTTTGTTCCTTCTTTCAGGTGAGCTCACGGAGATGTTAGATCTAATCAACACAAACTCAGATTCCATTCTTAGCCGCTTTGTTAGACTACTAGATGGTAGGCTTCATTTACTTTTGCATCTGATTCTGATAAGATTTTTTTAAGTGGAGTGAGTCTTGGTAGGAATGGAAAAACTCTGAACACCTTGGCAATCTCATTTTATACTTACCTTTCCTTCAAAGATTTTTATTAACATGTAATTTTGTTAAATAAATCATGTGAATTTTTTAAAAGTGTATAACTCTCATGAACTTTGTTTAGCCGCTGTAGTAAATATTGTCAAACCTCCCTTATTATAAGAAATGCTTTCAAGTGGTGGAAATACTTCATACATTTTCTTTTTGAAATAAGTATCAGTTATTGCTTGTTACAACCTGCAAATTACCCGCTGACTTGAAATGATATAACAGTTAACATTTCAAAACGTTGGCAAAAGTTTAACGATGTGATATCCCAAAATGCATTTCTATTATTTAATAATCTTGACAGGAAAGAAAAGGCATTAGGTTAAAATAGGATGGTTTTAGTATAAAATATACTACATTGGGTGTAGTTTGATATGTGCAAATTTTCCAATTGTTGTGATTCGTATTTCTGTTGAGAAATTGAGTTTTCATATTTGCCTCAAGTACAGGAAGCCCAAGATGCAAAGAAGGCTAAATTGTACTGGAGGATGGGAAAGGAGGTTGTGTCTGCGTAAGTCCTTCTTCAACTAACATTTAGCTTTTCATAGGCCAAGAATTAAGAGCAGTTGCTATATCTCCATTGTTGTTGGTGCAAAGTTACTTTAAGGTGACACGATTATTTGGCAAATCACCCTTCCAATGGCCCAGGCTTGAATGGCATGAATTTTATTATCTGGTCATCCTTTTATCTTCTTTAGGTTTTTCTTTATGCTGGTAGGGTTGATGCTTGATTTTAACTAATTTAACCATCTTCTGGTTATCCTGTTCTTTAATTCGTGTTGAATCCAACTAGACCAGTTTGTTGGTGTCCTGTTTTTTCTTTTTGATTAAGGGGACCATACCGTGCATGACTAACATCAAATCCATTGTTGGCTGCTGTACTTGAGAAAGCCAAGGAACTTGATGTGCCTGAAGGTATTGTTGAGCGCAGCATCAAGAGAGCTTCTGCGAAGGGACAAGAGGCTTGTATTGGGAATATCTATGAGGTTAGTTTAACAGTGTTCTCGGCATGATTGCTAAAGAATGGGAGGCAAATGGGTCTCGGTGTTTCAAATTTGGTCCATTTACTTATGAAAGTGATACCTCGGTTACGCGGCCAGCCGAGCTTCAAAGTTGAAAATCAGTGTTATCTAGAGTGTATTTGTTTGGATTCTTTTTGACAAGAAATTACTTTTCTTCGTAAAAAAAATTAATTTTTTTTTTGCTTAGATAATTTTTTAAAAATAATCAAATTCTAAAAAAAAAAATTTATTTTGCAGCTAACCGAGCTTCAAAGTCAACATGAAAATTGAGCTATGAGAATATGAGGGATGTTTTGGTTAAGCAGCTAAAACCTATTATAGGAAACTAAATCATAATTCAACATTATAATACCAAAAATAAGTTTCAAACAATTAAATTGCACGTACCCACCGTGTTTTGATTGTCATATTGTCTTATCATATTATCAGTCGAATTATTGTGTGTTTGCTAAACTGATATTTATAAATAGAATGATATAACTGATAATTATAACAATTTTATTAATTTCAAGATATAAATACGCATCAGTATAAATTAAATTGTTATCATAAATAATTCAGTTAGCACCAGAAACTAAATTTGTTATGATCATGAAAAACATAATCTTAATACATATTATGCCAATTTTAGCTAAAATGCATAATATAGATATATCGATATCAAATTACAACACCCACCTAAAAAAAATTATCAAATCGCAACTTGTTCCCGAAAAGAAAAAAAGGAAAAAAGAAATCAATATATTAAACAATATAAATACAAATAATTAGTAATGCCAATTGGATGTCGATTATTATTACAAAAAGTGAAGCTTACTATTGTCCCGGATGTATGGTCTTCGAGTTGACACAATTATTGTCAATCTGCAAAGCCTCTTCGAAAGCACGCTGTGAATATGGATTTTGAAGCCATGCAAAATCTAACAAAGGAGCATGAGTGAGATAACCTTAGCCTTGTTACTGTTAATGTAATATATAATATGAATTAGTACTTAATAGAAGGAAGGAAGGAACGTGTGTGCGAACTTGAGTTCCGTTAGTAAGCCAGAATTAGCACCAAGCGTCAAAATCTTCGTGTCCATATAGGGAAAAAGTTAAAGGACTCACACGAGTCAAACAAGTCAAAGCTGAAGATATAGAAAGAAATTCCTAAACAAGTAAAGCAGCGACACAAGACTAATATTCAGACCAAACAAAATCAGCAAGACATTCAAGGTAAGTAAGGAATATATGTAACGGCGTTAGTGTTGAGACGTTAGCTTTGATTTTGGATTCACATCGTTTATAGAACTGCATGTACGACCATAATAATGTAATACAGGTGGATCAATTCACATCCTTATATATATATATATACCGACGATTAGGCAGAAAGGTGGGAAGAAAGTGAAGCATCTCATACTAAACTTGAATACTTGTTGATCCTAATCACAAAGGAGAAAAGCAGCGCAAGCAAAGAATTAACCAAACCAATGTGGCGCCTAGGCGACGACGAACTCAGCTTGATCCTCAGCTACATCCACGACCGCCACCACAGGAAATCCTTCTCCGAAGTCTGCAAGCAATGGCTCCGGGTGGAAGGCGTCACCCGCACCTCTATTTGCCTCCTCCGCCCCAATTTCCCCTCTTCCCTCCTCCAAAGGTTCCCCAACCTCCGCCAATTCCACTGCTTAGCCCCTCTCTCCGACAACCACCTCGAACTCCTCTCCCAAACATGTCCCAACCTCAAAACCCTCGACCTCTCCTTCGTGTGGCCCTGCTCCCATAGCCTCTTCCACGGCGGCTTCTGCGACCGCTCCCTCCGCGCCTGCGCATCCCGCTGTCACACCTTGTCGAAGGTTTCCCTCTTTCAAAGAGCCACCGTCGGGGACGCCGGCGTTATCGCGCTCTGCGTCTCCGCGAGTCACCACCTGAAGCACCTGGACTTGGGGGGGTGCAACCTCGTCACCGACGATGCCCTCGACGCGATTGGGCTCTTGGGTTCCCTTCAAGTTCTGAACTTGCTGGGTTGTACCTTGGTAACGGATCGTGCGTTGGGGTGTTTGGCTTCTGGGCCATTGTGCAAATCGCTGAAAGTGTTGGTTCTTTCGGAGTGCATTCGAATCACGGACCGTGGGTTGTGCCTGTTGAAGGGGCTGTCGTGTTTGGAGGACCTGCATCTGGCGGAGTGTGGGGCCGGGGTGACGGATGTTGGGTGCGTGGCGGTTATTGCGGCGGTTCCGAGCCTCAGGAGGGTGAATTTGTCGTGGCTGGTGAACGTGTCGGACGCCACGGTGGTTGCGCTGGCGGAGCATGGGCGGAGCCTGGTGGAGGTGCGCTTGACGGGGTGCAAGAATGTGAGTGGGGCGGGGGTTCGGGCTTTGAGGGCCATGGGGATCTTGGTGGGAACGGAAAAACTCTGAACACCTTTGCAGTTTTTCACATTTCTTTCAGAGATTTTATTAACATGTAATTTTGTTAAATAAATCATGTGAATCTTTAAAAGCTTTTAGTCTCTCCATGAACTTTGGTTGGCCACGGTAGTAGATATTGTCGAATCTCCCTTATTAGAAGATTATAAGATATGCTTTCAAGCGATGGAAATACTGCATTCATATTATTTTTGAAATGAGTGTCAGTTTTTGCTCGTTACAACCTGCAAATTACCTGCTGACTTGAAATGATATAACAGTTAAGACTTCAAAACGTTAGCAAAAGTTTAACGATATGATATACCAAAATGCATTTCTATCATTTAATAATCTTGACAGAAAAGAAAAGGCATTAGGTTAAAATAGGATGGATGCACCAAAAAAAAAAAAAAAAGGAGCATGGTTTTAGTATAAAAATATAAAATATGAACTGAAGTAAATTTTAAGAGAGGTTTCAATACCAAAGCACCATAACTCATTTGACGCTCAATTTATTTGGTACGAGCACTAAAATAGAGGAGATAAGAATGAAGAAAATATATTTGCAGTCATTAGCCCAGGACTTATGGACTTATGGTTAACCACGCTACAAGCTTGACGTAGTCTTTTATTCTTTTTTTTTCGGGTTCCTGAAGCTAGACATAGTTGAGCTACCCTTTGTCGTCTAACAAAAAGTCTAGTTCTATTATTCAAAAAAAAAAAAAAAAAGAGACTAGTTGGTTAATAGTCGAAACAAAGGAGAAAATTTCATTGGACGAAAACAATGTTAAACTCATAATATTATACTCAACATGTCTCTTGGTTCGAAATTTGCATAATATTTCGTATTGTATTAATTATTTTTATATTTGATAACTTTTTATTTAAAAATTTGCATATATATATTTCCTATTTTATACACAATTTTTACATAATATCTCATTGTAACTAACAAAGCAATAAATTTTGTATAATTTTTTAAAAGAGAATGATCTTAGTATAATAAGTGCTAATCTTCGTTTTAATTACTCAAATAATAACCAAAAGTGCTATTTTCCAGTGTAATTACTCAAATTGTAACCGAAACTTCGATTTCATTTTGAATTTATGTGAAGTTAAATCAACTTTTTTGCCCCTAAGAAAATGAATAAATTTACACGCAGCTCAAAATATTGAAAGATCGTTATTTCTAGCTTCTAAATTGTTAATTAGAGCATCGGACAGACCCAAGAAAAAAACAAAGAGCATCGAAAAAAGAAAATAAAAAAAGATAACATGGGCAGGTCACTTCATAATTCATTGTCACCCTGCATCTGCATTCTATGATAGCTGAATTGGACTGCAGTTGCAGATACAACGTTGGAGGGCGGGAAACAGAACAAGGTGGTCGTGTAGTCAGTTACTTGTACGATACGATGAGAGCATTGAGAGTGGTTCTTCACCTTCACGCTTTCTCCATTCGGGTTTCCTCTGCCCGCCCCACATCCCTCTTTCTTCACACTCGCAGTATACTACTACCCACTCTCTTTTCCCTTTCCCTTTCTCTCTCACTGCTTTGCATTTTCATTTTCGTTTTTATGTTCATCACGCGTTGGTTCCTGAATCAGAGACGTTTTCGACTCAGGGCATGGTTTCCTGAACAGGAGCTTGTCGTTCGTGGCACCATCGCTGTCGTCGAAGTGGGATGCCGCAACCTTCTCCATTGCCAACTCTCTGTTCAGGAAGATATCGACTTACCCTATCGTTTGTATGGGCAGGCGCTCCAGCAAGATCGCTGGCAGAAAGGTCGCTTCTTTTCTCTCATATACCACATCACCAAGTTGCTGCACATTTTTTAAGTTGCTGGGTATGCGTGCTACCTGTTTGATGAAAATACTCTTACACTTTTGCAATATACTTCAAACCCCATTTCCCAATATAACAATTAGCATGAGTAACTTCCTTGATTTTAAGTTGGGTTGTAGTTTGATTGTACAATTTGCACCATAATTATGATTTGTATTTTTGTTGAGAAATTAAGTTTTCATATTTGTCTCAAATACAGGAATCCCAAGATGCAAAGAAGGCTAAATTGTACTCGAGGATGGGAAAGGAGGTTGTGTCTGCGTAAGTCCTTTTTCGACCAACCTGTTGCTTTTAATAGGCCAAGAGTATAGAGCAGTTGCTATATCTCCATTATTGTTGGTGCAAAGTTATTTTAAGGTGATGCGTGTGGCAAATCAGCCTTCCACTGGCCCAGGCTTGAATGGCGTGAATTTTATTATATTATCTGGTCATCCTTTTATCTTCTTTAGGTTTTTCTTTTTGTGGGTGGGATTGATGCTTGATTTTAACTAATTTAACCATCTTCTGGTGATCCTGTTCTTTAATTTGTGTTGATTCCAACTAGACCAGTTTGTTGTTGTCCTTTTCCCCCCCGCCCCCTCCCTGATTAAGGGACTATACTGTGCATGACTTTCATCATGCTGAATGACAGTGTAAAGAAAGGTGGTCCAAATGTAACATCAAATCCATTGTTGGCTGCTGTACTTGAGAAAGCCAAGGAGCTTGATGTGCCTAAAGATATTGTTGAGCGCAACATCAAGAGAGCTTCTGAGAAGGGACAAGAGGCTTATATTGAGAAAATCTATGAGGTTAGTATGACAATATTCTTGACTTGATTGCTAAAGGGAGGCAAATGGTTCTGGGTATTGCCATTGCCATAATTAATTATGGTGCCTTGAACATCTCAAATATCTGCTGGGCAGAGGTAGCAAAAAGGGTTCAAACATGCACTTGAGTAGATGTTAGAAGTAACATTTAGGGCAGAATTAATTCTGAAATGGATGTTTGGGCAGAATTAACCCCATCGTCACTTTTAATATCTAAAATATATCTTAAAATAAATTTTTACATTCTTTACTCGGTAATTTAGGTCTTATGAGTAATTTTAGCTAATGCTATCTGAAAAATACTCATTTTTTACAACTTACTTTTGGCAAACATTCCTGAACATAATAGGTATTCTTCCAAAAGTAATTATTTCGATATTAATTCTTCCAAAATGCATTTCCCTGAAAATCGATTCACCCGAGTTATCCAAACAAGCACTGTTTTTGGCGTTTGAGATGTTTAACAAGTTTAAGAACAAGGTTTGTTTGCTACTATTATTAGTTCTTTTCCCAGCCACAGGCTTTAACCAGGTATTAGGTAAACAGGTTTGGGTGCAGAGGAATTCAACCTCGTTTGGACTCAATTGGATGGATGGGGCTAGGTTACTAGATTGGGTATGGACCTGGGAATGGGTGAATTTTTTGTTTGGGCCTTGCCTTGGGTACTATATTTCCTAATACATACCCTATGAATGACCACCCCTTACTGGTTTATATTTTTTGGAATTTGGTACCTGGAAAATTAATTTAACTCATAATCTTCTTCATTTACCCTTCAGGTATATGGTTATGGAGGAGTTAGTATGGTAGTTGAGGTCTCAACTGATAAGGTACACCGGTCTGTGGCAAAGATTAGAGAAGTGGTGAAGGACTATGGAGGAAAGATGGCAGATTCTGGATCTGTGATGTTTAAGTTTAGACGTGTTCGGGTAGTAAATATAAAAGTCACCTATGCTGACAAAGATCAGCTGCTTGCCATTGCATTAGATGCTGGAGCTGAGGATGTAATTGAACCTCCAACTTATGAAGACGACTCTGAAGAGGATAGGTCAGAAAGGTAATCATCTGAATTTTATCATTTTTTGTGTTTTGCAGTTATAATCAAATTCCTTGTCTTTGAAAGAAGCAAGTGTATACCCTGTATCTCTGATGAAGCCACTCAGTGCTCTCCCTTTTCATTCCTGTCTCTCTTTTCTGTCTATAAGGTTACAATGCTTCAGCATTGACTTGGTTATGAAACCTGAAACCAGCAATGGTGAGGTCATACATTTGACTCCTCAAAACCCAACTTATGAAAAAAATGTTTCCCCATTAATTATTTTTTTTAACCAATTATTGAAGAATTGGCTAGTCTGATTAAAAGCAATGCTTTACAATTTTACATAATGTGGATGATTTTGGGAACAATTATAGATTGGTTTCATGTGTGTGGTCAACAATCAACATCCAAGGAAAACGATTATAACACCTTCTTGATTTAAGTAATGAACTTTATTGGCAGAAATTGATTAGCTGCATTGATTAGCCAATGGTCATTTGCCAAGTGCATCTGCAGGCATTCTCATCTAATAATTATGAGGGCTGGCATGGTATAAAGGAAATGCTGGTCTCTTATTTAAATAAAATGTTTTTGAAATGAAAGAAAATGTCAACTATTTGTATTGTTACTTATTGTGTTGTTCAGCTTTTCTATAACCTGGCAAGCAAAATCAAAATGAGAAATAGTTTAACAGATGGATTTATGAAAAACTACTTTCTATTAGGAGTTAGTGGATGGTCCAAGCATATCAAATCTTACATTAGCGTCAAATTGAATCCCCTCCCAAATATGCTGTATATATGGGGCAAACAATTCTTACACTATGACATAATCTGCTATGGGATTGGTTGATTTTGTAATCTCTCATGGTTAAATTAGTCTACTTACTCAGTAGCTTTGATAGCTTTAATAGTGGATAAAAAATAAATTCCAGCTTCTGCTGTTTTATTTGTTTGCACCTTCACAAGAAGGAGATTTGGATCTTCAACAATGGACCTATTAGGAATTGATTTTAGTTTATTGTACTAGGTATTATAAAATTGTAGGCTCTTCAGACAACTATTCAAATATACTGTTGAAGCTGCGAGAGGAAGGAATAAATTTTGAGCCTGATAATGGTTCTGAACTTCTTCCAAATGCCACAATTGAGGTTGGTATCTATTTACTACTTCATATGCTTAATACGTTTCTTAGTGTTTCAATTTTCTTTTCTTCATTCTCCTTTTGGTTTTATATGGCATACAAAGTTGACAAACAAATGGTCCTAAAGGCATAAGTTTAATATGTGATGTGGCACTATGCAATTTTATAAAATGGCTATGGGAGTTGCCTTTTCCTGACTCACTGTTCTGTCTGTAATGCATTTTCATAGTTTTCGATTTAGCCAACAGCCCTTTTGTTGTCAGGGAAGCCTTCTCGGAGAGTATAATTATTGTTTCCATCAACTGTTTTCCAGATTTACGTGTTACAACTTTCCCCTATATGTATGTAATTTTGTACATGTCTATATATGGGAAGGGGTCAACTTAAGGTTAAACATAAATCTTACATCAATGAATAACTTTTTATTGAAGAAATCTTTAACAAAACCACTGGTCAATTGAAAGCTTATATGTTACAAATCATGTCTGTAATTTTGTACATGTCTATATATGGGAAGGGGTCAACTTAAGGTTAAACATAAATCTTACATCAATGAATAACTTTTTATTGAAGAAATCTTTAACAAAACCACTGGTCAATTGAAAGCTTATCTGTTACAAATCATGTCTGTAATTTTGTACATGTCTATATATGGGAAGGGGTCAACTTAAGGTTAAACATAAATCTTACATCAATGAATAACTTTTTATTGAAGAAATCTTTAACAAAACCACTGGTCAATTGAAAGCTTATATGTTACAAATCATGACTGTATATATATATATATATATATATATGTAGTAACGAAATAAATACTTCTTAAATGTATACACATATAAAGTATAGGATTACATTTTTATTGATGTCCAATTGCTTTAAAATTTGGTACAGATGATCAATATGATAGATAATTATAATTCAATGGTTGGATCAATAAGAGTTATATTCTCCACCATTTTTGCAATTCATTATTTGTAGCCTTGAACTCTTGTGTGTATAGACAAATCTCTAGGCAATTAGATGCAGCCTCAAGTCAAGCCCACTACATACTTTGTAAGGATGATATCGTGATATTGTTTATCCGATTAACTGTTTGAGCGTGTCTTTGTTGTATATTGGTGATAATTACAATGGTATTTAACGTCCATATTCTACTCTGGAGAGTGATTCTAGTAGTCTACTAAAATTTCATATTAGAAAAGGATTGCCTATTCCATCCTTTCAAAAAGAAAACAACGGGGAAACTTACTTGAGTCAGTAACTTTTGATTTTTCAGGTAGACGATGAAGCTATGGACTTGAACAAGGAACTCATGAGCAAATTACTTGAGCTTGATGATGTTGATGCTGTTTATACAGACCAGAAATAATCATTTTTATATCTTGAAAAGCTGTTCAGCAGATGACTCGAGTATATTCTTCGACACTGGGAGTTCATATCACATTGTATACCTGCTCTATTAGCAAATTAGGTTCTAAAAATTCTTGTGGATACGTCAGGTGAGAAGATTTGCAGATCTGACACATGCACTCTCTAATCTGATCCTTTTTCTTCTTGCGAGTTGTGATGGCTGCCCAGAAGCATGCTTACTGGGGAGTTTCAATTTGAAATTATTTCATTCAAAACACTTGAAATTATCTATTGTCTTAAATAACAAATTGACAAAGTCCAGTAATAATAAAACAGGTTAAATCTTGATTCCGTTGAATAAGTTGATCCGAGGGCGATTTCTTTGCAACTATCTCCTTGGATTTTTTGTCTACATTCGTAGATCATTGGTCTTTAAGAAATATGTCATGTATGAAGTTGCTACTCAAATGAACTAGTTTTTCACTCATAATATATTAATATTCATATCTATGTAATTCATTCAAGAATCTGAGATATATGAGTGACTTTTAAGAAGCGCTTTTTATACGAGAACAACCAAGCTAGGCATTGGCTGGTGAAGTCATGAGGGTAGCTTGAGAAGAGTTGGTTTATTATAAGGCTTTGTATATGGCGCAGCCCAACTGTTGATGTTTCTTTGAACTGTTTCTACAGTGGCTGATGTTAGACTGGTCTATCATGGATCTGAGAATCAAGTTCAGGTGCCTTTTTTGAGTCTACAGGAACTCATTTGGATTCCAGCATCTCAACATCGGAACTCAGTCTGATGATGGCGTGAGTTTTTAATTATACTAATATAATTTTGGATTATGTATAAAAGAATTTTATTTTGAATAAAGAATGGTAATCTTAGAACCAACAAAAATTAAGATTTATCCACAGAGAATATATGAAGTGTACATAATTCTGCGGGGAAAACTAATTCCCTAATTGCTATTTTACATCATACACATGCACGTATTATGCATCACTGTCAGCTTGCACTCATAACATAGTTTGTGAACATATTATAGAGGTGTAATGCATGCAAGTATAAACATCGTTTCTTCTGAACCGATGTCCAAGTAATGTAATAACACAATCTATAGACATACTGCTACTATTTTGGAACCCAGCATCCATGCAATCCATATGGAATTCCATGTGGGAACTTGGCCCTAGCAATCTCTTGAAAGGTGGAACCATCTAACAACAATGCATATCCTCCTCCATTTTTCTCACTGATTATGGAGATTACCACACCTGCCATATGAGAAAGATAGGGTAGAAATTCAGACCAATTGTAATAGAGAACAAAAAGTGGGGCAGAAAAAGAGCACAGGCTTGAATTATAGGATGGTCTTCTTACCATCATCTTCTTCGGTTGCACCTGGTCGAGCCACAAAGTATGGTTCTGAGGCCACAGTACCTTCTTCATACCAGTTCTTAGCCTTTTTCAACTCTAAATCAATCTGCATATTACATGTCAAAGAACTTTCAACTAAATATGTAGGCAACCAAAGATATATGGGACAGAAATTAAGAATTGAGATGTAAATTAGTTAGACCTTGGTGATGGTGTTGGGAAAGTTACAAGGGCGATGTGCTCCACAAGCATAGGCATATCTGTATTTCTTCCCCAAATATTTAGGGTTTATGCTGCACATATCCATGCCTTTCCCATGTTCATTTGGGTCTAATGCTGCCTCTAATGTTCCATATGGACTCCCATCCAATGGTATTTTGAACCGACCAACCCTGTTAATCAATATTTAATATATTATATGATTTAAATTCATATATAGAAGTTATAAACAATCATATACGACCTTCAGAGAAGGCTAAGATAAAGTAAGACATTATTTTACCTAGCATCTGGTAGAACATCTTCGCCATTAAACGAGCGAAGGTTGTTTAGTCTAAGCCTCTCAAGAATGTCAGTATTTGCATTGTGCTCACAACAGTCTGCAATAATCGCCGTCACCCTCCCATCTTCATCTTTCTCTTCGTACGCATTTATGAAATGGAACGTAATATACAGAGGCACCTCCACACTTGCCACCTGCAAAACCATATATACCAAATTAAATCATACACCTGTATGCACTAATTAATGGAACAAAGTTCATATGTATAAATAAATATACTCCAGTAAATAAGGATGATGCGCGCATAAAAATTTAGAAAAATTCTTAGGGTCTCTTGAACAAGAAACAAGTGATGCTATGCTACGTCTTTAATAAAATAGCTGAGGTGTTGAACTATAAATAAAAACCATTCGAAGTATCCAAGAAGTTTTCAGGAATTTATGAGTGAAACACACAAGAGCATGTAAATATAGCTATGACTTACAACGTTCCCACTAGTCTTGCACATGACATGCATATACCCTTTATTCTCAGGGTGCCACTGGAACTTATACAACGGCGTGGGCTCAGCCTTGAGCAGATTCTTGGCACAGTACCTCAAGGGCATTTCAGGCACAACAACATAGTGCTCAGTGACAGGGAAAGAGTGGACCCAACCTGGCGCAGGCCCGCCGCTACAATTGACCCTTCCGATCACCTTCCTCTCATTGGTGCCAGGCTTCATCCTCACCACCAAGTACCCCGCTTTCACCAAATCAGGCAACAGCGTCACAAACTCCTCATCCGTCACAATGGGGTGTGCCGAATGAATAAGACCCCCCAATGAGTCACTGTACTCGAACTTCCCAAGAGTGTCCAATGTTTCCGGGTCTATCACAATGGACCCCTTTTGTGTCTCCGTGAGGCACACCACCCTGCCGTCGCCGAGCTTCACGACGCCGGTGTTGGCGTTGTCCGTGAGGGAGGCGCCGGATAAGAGGCTCGCGAGTTCTCCGACGTAGGCTAAGAAGTTCTCGGCCTTTGGAACTTCGGAGAACTCGCGGTAGCATACCTTTTGGTTCTTCTTTGCGGCTTTGTAGGCCTGAGACTCGATTTGACGGTGGCCGGCGATTAACCGGCCATCCTTGAAGTGGAGCTTGACCAGAGTGGCGTAGCCGTCGAAGAGGTGCCGGAAGTTGTAGTCGCCAATTTGCCACAACCCGGGTCCATTCCTTAGGTACGTTCCTTTCTGCATGTAATTGGTTACATTTATTATTTTTTTTAACCCATGATCTGGCTGCATATATTATTTATGAACAGTAAATCATGAAAGAGTAATGTTTTTTTTATATATATATATGAAAGAGTAATGTAATATAGTGAAACAAGATTGTTGAAAATTTTTATAGAAAATAAAGGTAATTATTAAATAGAATAAAATAATATAATTTACTTTTTTATTCAAGAGTTGTGACAAAACAAATTCAAACAAAATTTGGATTCTCCATATATTTTTTAAAAAATACAAAAAAAAAGAGGTAGTTGTTTATTAGTTTTCCTTGTTATAGTCTGTTGTACGTATGCACATACATAGAATGTGAGAATCAACGATGAGCATACATTATTCAAAGATCCGTTGATGTACTATAATAATTGATTATTAATTATTCGAATACTAAATTAATTATACGAGGAATATACTTTGTTGGCTTGTCATTATCTGACACGTTATACGCATATGATTACAGACTAATTTAATGCTTAACCCTATATTACGTGTACGATCAGCAGGTTTATCTTTTTAATTATTTATTTATTTTTGGATGTTGTGTAGCTCCCAAAGAAAAGAAGATCGTCTTTTGCGACACGAAGATTCCCTCTTTCCTTTTACTAGTTCTGTGACACTTAAGTACCGGAACTCTACTAATAAAGTGGAAAATTTAAGTGAATGATATTATATATTAATCTTTAATGATTACGTATAAGACTAGAATGTGTGATACATAAGTTAGGCTTTCATTCTTTTATTTAGTTTCTTGTTCTATTAATGAATTTATTTGTCAATAGATAAAATAATAATAAAAATAAAAAATAGTAAAAAAGTTAGGCTTTCATCCTTTTATTTAGTTGCTTGTTCTATTAATGAATTTATTTGTCAATAGATAAAATTGGGTTTTGGATATCGTTAGCTGAAGAACATTTAAAGCCTTTGCGGAAGACATACAAGTTAGGAAAAGTTCTTTTAAACTGAATTTGGATCTAAAATAAGAAATTGAGGAGTATTTAACTTTAAATTTTTTAAGAGATTAATTTTAATACACTACAAGTATAAAAGAGTTTTACATTATTATTTAATTATATATATTTATATTTATAAAAATTTTAAAATAAAAGATAATTGAGTCAAATAATTTTATTAATATTTCAATACATAATTAGATATCTATATAAAATATTTTTATAATAATATATTAAAATTAAATTTATTATTTAATAAACTATAATATTATCTATTTAATTAATACTAGCGACATGTCAGACACTCCTGTATCTATTAAGTCACATTTTTAATTTTTAATTTTTTGTATGCCACTGTCGCGTCTGTCAAGTCGTATTTTTTATTATTTGTTTTTTTATTTTTTGTGATTAATAATAATTTAATTTGATTGATATATATATATATATATATATATATATATATATATATATATATATATATATATATATATATATATATATATGCAAATAAATGTATAATAAATTATATTTAGTGCCGAAATCATCTACATGTTTTACATCCATTTATATGTTTTACCTTAACGTTTCTATATGACCCTATCTAATATATATTTTCTACTGTGTGCATCCTGTTAGGTGGGAATGAAGAGGGTTTTTCCTAATTTGCGTGAACAGGGGGCACACGGAATACTTGAAAAGCAAACTGCTCTAACCACGTTAAAAGAGAGAGAGAGAGAGAGAGAGAGAGAGAGAGTACCACGTGGAGAGTATGAGAGTTTGAGTGTTTTCTCTCTTTGACATGAGTATGAGCATTGAAATACATTAATAATATAGATATATTAGTAAAGGTATATTTCGGGATGTGAAAAAAAAAAGTTTAATTTAGTTAGGAGAGACCACAAACAGTTACATAGGGGAGTCCCATTTATATATAGGTATAAGTAAAAAGAAACACACGTTTATTTTCTCATTTTAAATACAAACTCATTTTAAAAATCCAATAAATTATTTGTGTATAGAATTCACTATTAATATTAAACACACCACTATCAAATAAATTACTTGTGTATAGAATTCAGTGTCAATATTAAATATACCACTTACCAGCCACAGTGGTATTTCTCCTTGAACAACGAGCTCTCCTTCCCATCTTTCCTGCGGGATACTGGTCCATGCACCATGGTGCCGGTGGCCGCCTTTGCTCCGTGACCCTTCCTCCGGCGACCGTGGTGGCGGTGGAGCAGTCACAGGCAATGGACTAGCGACATTTGCTACGGTCAAGTCTTGAAGAGTGCGTTGGCTTTTATAGATGCCCTTGTTCCGAGTTGAAAAGAACCCTTCCCTCATGTTATCAGACATGTTAGAAACAACCACGCTTGGCCATGAAATGGAGTTTCTGATAGAAGGTAAGGCTGTGAAAGCCATGGAAAATGAAATCCCTGAGATGTGTAGCTGTGGATTGGAGAAGCAAGAGAGAGTGGAATGATGGTTTTTCTTTTGAACCCCTTTTTGTGAGTGAGAAGATGTGAGTGCGAGTGATATATTTATAGGACGGTCTTGGCCATGAATTGATTTATTGATCAAAAAACAATAGAACATGTAAGAAAACTATGCTTTCTTTGTGGCTGTGGGAATCTTGGATTGGTGGAAATCCTTTTCACTACGAGACATGGCTTGTTTTTTTTCGTCGGCCCTTCCTTCGGTGATAGTATTAATTAAAGGCTTAAATGTATTTTTGCTCCGTATAAATATTATAGTGCAACTTTTAATTTTGATCTCTATAATTTTTTTAAAATTTTAATCCAAATATTTTTAAAAGTTTTAATTTTTATTTTTACCGTTAGTTTGTCTTTGTTATGTGATGAAGTGGATGACGAAGAGTCATATCACTCTTCTATGTAGCAATTTAAATATAATATTAGTTTCTATAATTTTGATTTCAATCTTTATTTTTTTTTATTCAAATATTTCTAAAAGTTTTAGTTTTATTTCCTATTGTTAACTTATTTCTGTTAATTAGTAACTTAAATATATTTTTAATCCTTCTAACTATAAATCATTTTGATTTTAACTTCTCTAATTTTCTATTTTTTTTTTTTAAGAAAAACTAACACCTCCTTTTATTATAGTCCCCTTGCCCCACCCTTCCCCCCCCCCCTTTTCCCTTCCCTTCCCTCCCTCATCCAACCCCCCTTCCCCTTCCCCTTCCCCACACTATAATTATAATTTTTTTTTGGCTGTGCCCTAGATTTTGTTTTTACTATCATTTTTTTTTGTTTTATTAGTGTTAAAAATTAAGAATAGATTAGGCTTCGAGTGTTTCAATATTTTTTTATTTTTTTTTTGGTATTGGGTAAAGTTTATATGGTAACTCCTTTGCCAATGAGGGGCTAGAAGGTAAGGAGGAAAAGAGGGTGGAGGCTGGAGAGGAGGGAATAGTAGAAAGAGGTTTTTTTTTTTTAAATTATAGAATGATTAAAACTAAAATAATTTATAATTATAGAAATTAAAATCATATTCAAGCTATCACATGAGAAGGGTGATGTGGCTCTCCTTTATCCACGTCATTACTTAACAAAAGCAGATTAATGATAGAATAAAAATCAAAACTTTTAGAAATATTTGAATCAAAATCAAAATAAAAAAATAAATTTAGAGACTCAAACCAAAATTATAAAGATTAATCTCATATTTAAGCTGTCACATGGGAAGGATAACATAGCTCTCCATCATCCATATCATCACTTAATGGAGACAGATAACGATAGAGATTAAAAACTAAAAATTTTAAAAAATTTTAGATCAAAACTTTTAAAAAAAATTACAGGAACCAAAACCAGAATTTGCTAACTTTATAAGGACAAAAAATATATTTAAGCTTTAATTAAATTATTAGTTTAATTTTTATGCATCGATACTACAAAGCATTTCTATACTATCGTGTCTTTTTTTGAATTTAAATTTATGTAATTGCTTTGGATGATATGATAGTTTCTTATGCATTATATTGTCAATGTATAGAAATTAAACTTTGAAATTTTATCTATTTTTATATAGACATTGTATATGTAGTATATGCTAATTTGAGTGTGAATAAATATCAAGATATGTTTGTGTATCGGGTTAAAAAATATTTGTTATATTTATATAAAAGATGTATTATATTTAGTGTTAAGATTGTGATGTTAGAATAACATTACACTTATTGATTTATTTATTTATTTATTGTTTTGGGTACACTACGTTTATTGATTTCACCAGTTGTAACTATAGAAAGACAGAAAAAATTAATATGTTATACTTTAATTTGATATATATTAATTAGAGATCATCCTAAAAGACAATCACTAAGCAATGCTGTTTATTAATGCAGTTGTTTACCGCTGCAACTAAATTTTTTTATTGATTTATGATATCTTCATCGATAAATCAACATTAATTATTGTATTGATCTTTTAAAATCAGTTATATATTCCGCGGAATGTACAACTAGTCTTTTGAACTCTAATTGGTTAAATATGAAAATTCTTAGCATAGAATAAATGGATATGAGATCAGTTTCTTAAATCTTATCATAATTGTCTCTTTTCATATAAAATTATGAATTGATTTAATTTATAGATAAAATTCTTTTTTATATAGTTATAAATAAAATTGAATGTGATTCAAAACTTTTTTTAAGAGTAAATCTACACTTTAATCCTGAAAGATTTTTGTTTAAATACTTTAGTTCTTAAAAGATTAAATGAATATAATTTAATTCCTAAAATATTTTTTTTAACATTTTAATCCTTAAAAAATTAAATGCATACATTTTTCTCCTTAAAAGAAAATCTTTCAAGGACTAAAGTGTAGATTTACTTCTTTTTTTTTTTATTTAGTTGTGTAAACTTAGAGATTTTCTCTAATTTAGTTATTTTTAAGTTGATTTGATATTATTTTAATTTTGATTGTTAGAATTGATGATATTTTGCCGTTATTAATAAGGTATGAAATAAATTCAATTCATGTTTAATTTGTTTAAAACATGAAGTTGGATTTGTAAAATAATTCAAAAATTTTTATGATGAGTTCTAAATATAAAAATTAATCTTAAAATGAAATTAGATAAATTTAATTAATTGAAATTATCGAAATCAAATAATTTCTTACTTTTTATAATTCCAAGTTCAACCTTAACAAATAAATTATCAAAATCGTATATTAATTCGTGCTAAGGATATTTATTTTCTAAATAGCAACAATGTGGCATTTTTTTTTTTTTTTTTGATAATAACTACCTCCTTTGATCATGCATCACAGTATGTGATTCTTATAGCACCTACTAATAAGTATATCTCCAATAATTACTTCTACAATCATGTCCCATTTGCTAGCTGGCAAAAGCATACAAGCATCAGCTCACACTTCATCATACAACAATGTGGCGTTTGAGGGGCAGAGTTTTGGTGTACGTGGACCAAATTTTCTTCGTAGCTAAATTCAAGGAAGACTAGCCAGGCAGATGACTAAGAGCTTGCTTGGTTATAATTTTGGAAGAGTGAAAAGATCTTTTATTAATATAAGAATAAAAATATATAATAATTAATATATTTAGATGTATAAGATTTTTTTTTTAGAAAATCTTTTAAAATGTCAGAAGGTCTTTTGGGAGAATTATCCTTAAAGTTGCTTTTTATTATAGAAAAAATATTTTGAAAACGAATCTTATTATTACTTTCATATCAACAATTAAAAGTAATTTTACTTTATCAAATCTAAAAAAAAATCATTATCTTAAACTTACTTTTGACACATTCAAACGAAATAAAAATCATTCTTATAAAAATAATTCTTTTTAAAGATATTCTTTTAAAAATTAAACCAAACATACCCAATCTCATGAGTAGGGAAACAATAAGCATCTTCCAAGGGTAAAGTTAAGAGTAATGATATTTATACTTTTTTTGAAAATATTTTTAAAAAAATATCTTAAAATATCTCTTAAATATTAATTAAAAGTAAAATTTGGTATTTATTTTTAACCAATGTTTAAGAATAGAGCTACAGCTAGTCTATGGCTCGAAAATTTTTTGGTATAAGAAGCGCAAATGATGACATGATCCTATAAAATTTAAGGAAAGCAAGTAACGATGGTTGCAAAATGAAATATGGTAGCATAAAAGTAAAAATTGTCATTCTAATGTTATTGATGCAACAATATGAATGTTATATTCATACCAATTATCTTTATTAGTTTAAAAAACATCTTCAAATGTCTCTTCAAATATGTCTGTAAAAACAGTGCAAATAACACTTCCTAAAAAGTTAGATTGACATGTTGCACTTGATAATAGACTTAAAAAAAAAAAAAGAGTTTAAATACTATTTTGATTTCTATAGTTGCATCATATTTTAGTTTTGGTCTCTGAAATATTTTTTTTATGGTATAAGTTCTCATATTTTTTTACCATTTGGATTTTGTTTTTTGAGAGACTAAAACTAAAATAAATTAAACTATAAGGACCAATCTTTGATGAAAAATAGAGTTTAGGGACTAATCATTTATATGAAAAATAGCAATTATAGGGACTAAAATCTAAAAAAAAATGAACTATAATGACTAATAATTAAATTCAGGAACCAAAACCATATTTTTTACACTACAGACTAAAACCTAGACCAAACAAAAAATTAATAGAAACTAAAGCCAAAATTAATCAAAATTATACGGACCAAAAAACTTGTTTACAACAAAAACACACACACACACACACATCTCATTAATAATTATAGTTTTGAATTATTTATACAATTTTTTTATAAGAATTGTCTTTCTAAATTTTGAATTAATATCCTCTTCTTGAGGAGTGTTGCTTCTTAAGAAAACCGTAATATTTAATAACAAATTTTAGTTAAACAAAAATTTTATCTCAACTAATTGTTATAGCTTTCATTTTAGTGGTAAGCATTCTATCTAACAGAGAAATGGATTAAGTGTAATTTATAAGAATATTTTTTTATTATAAGAATATTTTTTTATATGAATATTTAAGTTGAGACGGTGATTAAGTGATGATTATTTTAAAAGTCGAATTTCTGACATTACAAATTGTAAGGAGTTTTATGGGATGTATCTAATGCTTGACTGGGCGGTTTTGTCTGTAATATTGGTTTATCTAGCATGATTATGGCATAATTATGTGGAATTAATTTTCTCTGCTTGCGTGGGGCCGGAGAGGCATCACTCATCTATGGATACAGTGTGACTCAACCTCAGCAATGGATCTGATCTAGTTACATGTTACAAAATAGTGATCTATCTAATTTGCACCCTGGTTCAGCGATTATCCAACATCTATCCATGAGTTGGGATCATTACGCATGGCTTGCGTGAGCGTAAACGGTTTGGCGGATTGGCTTGCTAGCTATATTCACATTCTTTAGCCTTTGGCCTTCATACACATTGCTTGTGTCTCCTTTTTTTGAAGAGAATAGTGGTTTAGTTTTGGCCTGATCTTCCCTTCTTGTAACAAAAATAAAATAATTATAATAATAAAGCTATTAAAGATGTGTTTGTTTCAATTATTATTTTTTAATAAAAAGTGATTTTTTAATTATTAAAAAATTTATTTTTCAAAGAAATTACTTATTTTAATTTTTACTCAAAAGTTAAAAATATTTTTTTTAACTTTTGAATAAAAGTTAAAATAAATAATGTCTATAAAAATACTTTTTAAAAAATCTCTTTTTATGTTAAAATAAGCTCAATCAAACATATCCTAAATATCAATATGCATAATTATGTCTAGTTATAGTGGGGGATGATACTAAAATAAAAAATCTTGTTAAGAGTTACAATTGAATGGATGTAATAATAGGGGATGGGTTTAGTGCCTCACAAAGTGGCAAATTATGGTTTAAATCTCAACTAAATGAGATGCTCATATTTAGTGTTCAATTGTGCCTCGAACAAAATTGTCAGCAATGGAAAATATCTATTAGAAACCCAAAAAAAAAAAAAAAAAACATTGAATGGATGTATAAAATGGAAACGTACTATAATCTAAGGCTTGAGTGTATGTCTTTTTGGGGCTAAAAGATAATATAAAATTTGTATTGTGTGGGAAAAAGAAAGTGCCTGGTGGAGTAGCAAGCACCTACTAAGATTATTTTATAATTAGAAGAACTAGGAGTGAATTTGTTTTAGGTTTTTTTTAATAAAATAAGTTAATTTTTAAATTGAAAAATTACTTTTTTAAGAAGCTACATATCTTAATTTCTACTCAAAAATGAATAAAAATTAGTTTTTGAGAAGAAGTTGAGATCAGTACTTTTTATAAATTTTTTCTGTCAATAAAAAAAATTGAAATAAACACACTCTAAAATGAGTTGAAGATTCTGAAATCTAACACTAGAAGCCGAGAAAAAGGAAATAACCTAATTGTAACACATTATGTTTCAGTAAAGGGGAATGCTATGGTACACTGTATAAGTTGTGGTTTCAAATACATTTAATCATATATTCAAAATATGGCTAAATGATGATGTGTAGTGCACTTAATTTGAGAGGGTGCTCCATAGATAGAACCTTCATTAAAATAATTATTAAGTATGGTTTAAATAGTTAGAATATATAAGAATTTAATTTTGATATAAGTATAAAAGAGTTTTATATTGTCATTCAATTATATATTTTTATTTATAAAATTTTTAAAATAGTGAGTAATTGAGTTAAATATTTTTGTTGATATAATAATATTTGATTGGATGTTGTGTAAAAAATTTTTACATTAATAATATATTAAAATTAAATTAAAAAATTAAAAATTACAAAAATTTAAGTTTAAGAGAACTCGTTTTAGGGTTAAAAAATATTAATTGAATAAAAAATTTTATTCTTTGGCTGACAAAGTGTCTGTCTCGCAATATATCCCGTTGAGTGTGATTAATCACTCATCATGGAAATTATTTATACTACTATATAGTCAATGAAATGCAAGACATATGTCTCCGGATCCGGTAATTGAAATTATTTGTAACCTAGTATTTGCTCCACATTTGAAAGCGAACCATTGGATCAAAGCGGTATTAATGTGCTCCAGGACATTTAATACTTTTTCACCTTTCACTGAGTTGTAAAATGCAAAGGAAACTACGAAGCATCTAGGTCAATTACTTTGAGATTTTCTACTCGAAGCTAATGATTCCTTCCCCATAAACAAATCGATAATTTGTGATCGTAGGATGGCATGTCGCCTCCAGAGGCGTAGGTCATGCATGATCCATCAATTCCCTCTTTGACCGTGAAATTAATTTGATCGTACCAAAACCCACCGAGTTTGTCTTTATGCATAATTAATATAGAATCCAACTCTCTCAAAATCAAACATGTAATTATGTTTGGGCTATTGGCAATTAAAGAAAATTTGACTTTTACTTCGACTTCAAAATGCAGCAGGTTTAAAAATTAAAATAACCTGTTTCTGCATTATTATTTTTTTATCCTTTCGTATTCTGAAAAAATTGAAAAAGCTACACCATATCTATAAGGCTATTTCGTGGTTCAGTCGGCCATATTCTGAATATTTGCTGCATTTGTCTTAATGGAGTATAGTGATCCTGTTAGAGCATATCTACTACCAACTAGGAAATCACTTTCCTAGTTGGTTTTTTGGCTCGTGTATTCACGTAATTTGGGTTTGATTATTATGTGTTTTTTTTTATTAGTGAATAATCTATAAATATTTTTATAAATATTCAATAAACTTAAAGACATGTCTTAATCTTAGATTGAAGCAAATATTCTCCTCAACCTAAATTTTTTTGCACTAAAATGAAAAAAAAAAATTAGTATACTATATCTACTACAAAATGTTTTACCATCTTGCTACTTTGATGGATAGAGATGTTAGATTCGAATACCGACATAACAAAAGATTTGCAAACTCAATTGGAATTAATTCATATAATTATTTTTTATATTGGTGGTAATGAAATTTTAATTTAAGATTTTATATAAATTATTCAAACCCCTCACTACTAGATCACTCCTAGAGCTTTAATTTGTAGAAATTTGATTAGTGTAACCGGAACCAAATTGTGAAATTAAATTAGAAAAGATAAAATAAGTTCACAAATAAACAAAGAAGGATGGAGAAATTAATTATACCAACACGATGATCATGAAAAGAGAAATAGAATATATTGCCGTTCAAAGTGGAGGTGAAATTAAACAACCCAAAGTGATGCACCCGTCTTTCGGGCATTTCGATAGCAGAGCACATAATGATGTTTTCCATGAATGAAGTATAATAGACACCACTTTTTTATTAATTATTTGAGTTTTTATTTTATTATTCGGCGTAAATGATTAACGTTATTTTCTTTCATAGTTCATTCCCCTTTGGGAAAGTGGGAACGCTCATTGTTGCCACTTGCCATTTGGTGCAAAATAAATGGTCAGTTTATAGGTTGACCTGCATGGTTGTGCAATATGGATCTGGGTCCTTATGTTGGCCACTCAATCTCCTTTCATGTCAACAATCCTTAAATATTAACACTTTGCATCGCACAAAGCAAACAAAAGTGTACAATCTTAATTATACCCTATTTCATTAACTCCTCAATTTTAATTATTGCATGCGTAAGGTAAACGTTTTCATAGGGAGCAATTGTAGGCTTCTAGTGAAGTGTTCAATGTACATGTAAGAAAAATATTATGTATACTTATTTTAGATATTTATTATAAATAGAGAAAGATATAAGGTAATGGGTGTTGAAAAAGTAGAAGTGATGGACTTACAACCTTATATCCTTTTCTCTTATTATGTGTCTATAATGAGTCCCAAAAAATAAATATAAATAATATTATTTTAGATGTAACGGTGCTATTTAATACCTAGTTTTAAGTCCAATTACGAACAAATTTCAACCCATAATTGTACAGTTTACCAAAACTCTCAATTCAACCATATAAAATCAAAGTAAATCTATTTTGTTCTTAATAACATTAATATTATTAAAATATTCTACACTTCAAGAGAAATACTTTCAATTAATTTAATATTTAATCACTAAAATAGAGTTCACATTCAGTTGAACAAAGAAAGACATCATAATTACCAAAGCAATTGATCATAGTAAAAATAAACTATGATTCTAAGTAAATTTTATCTACAACATCATATATTTGAAATTTGAGTTTTAAAGTTACCAATTTAATTAGGAAGGGTTACCTAATCATTACTCTTGCCTTGAAATTACATGAGCAATTTCTAAAACCAAAAAGGAAGATATGATGATTTATTCTTAACAAATTAGCATGAAATTTATTTATTTAATTTTTTTGTTACATCTTTTAATAAAAGAATTATAAAGTCTGCCCAGAAAAATAAAAGAATTAGAATCAACTAAAATCAATTTACCGACATAAAAGTATACCAAATTAATCGAACCCATAAACTTTCAAACCAAAATAAACAAATATTAAATTCTCTATCTTTAATTATTGTTAAATCAATTTGACCCATTTGATTTGATTAATGAGCATTCCTTGTTGGAATTCCAGATGGTATAAGAGGCAATGGTTCAACTAGATTAAGAGTTGGTTTGGATTGGATTCTTTTCAAGAAAAAAGTTTTTTTTTTTTTGGTTAAAGTACTTTTATAAGTTTTTAAAGGTGTTTGGATATAACATTTAAAATAAGTACTTCTAATAAAAAAAGTTAATTTACTATTTTTTTTAAAAGTTAGAAATACCTAGTTAGCTTTTAAAGAAAATAGAAAGAGAAGTAATTTTTAATAAAATTATCTTTTAAAGATATCCTTCACTTTTATTTAAAATTATAATATATATTCTTCTTTTCTTATCTCTTATCAAACCTTAATTTTCTTTTCTCTTTTTAAATATTTTTTTTTTTATAATTTGACTATAAAAGAAGTATTTTTGCTCTTTTGTATTCAAACAGACTTACAAGTACTTTTAATAATTGAAAGTACTTCTCATATAATCTATCTGAATGTAAAATAACTTTTTCTAAAAAATAAAATTCTACTAAAAAAATTTTAAAAAAGAGTCATTTTTTTTGTAGAAGTTTATCCAAATGAACCCTAAGTATACTAACATTGTGGCTAATTAGTGTTTAGGTTTGGTCCGAATTTATGAAATATTGTTGGTCATGATTTTCCAAATACTCAAAAAAACTTTCCTAACGACGAGGAGTGTAGTAATGTAGGAATTCACACTTAAGAGGGAGGATATTAGAATTTCAAGTGTTATAATGAAGTTTTACATTGGTTAGGAATTGATCAAGTAAAGACTATATAAGTGAAAAGACCCATAGACTTGATGTCTTAGTGTTTTGGACCAAGATATGGTATTAAACCCACTATTGTGGTTTCCTGCTTAGTCTATTACTGCTTACAATTCTTCCCCTTCTTACTTTTTTTTTAATATTTTATTTTATTATAAATAAATATATAGGGAAGATTTCCATTGACATTAATGTAAGATTTGATATATACTTATACCTTCAATAACTATTTATAGAGTATAGTTTTTATTAATTCAACCGCTGAATTATAACTACTTATTGCGTTAATTATTTGTGCCAAATTTTTTTAAAACTTGTATATTAATAAGAAGGGCAAATTACACTAACCTCCCCTACGAATCATCAAAAATACACTTAGACCCCATAAGATTTTAAGTTGACAATCACCTCCCCTAATGTTAACACACTTTTCAAAATACCAATTATATCTTTCCCTTCTTCTCTTTCTCTCTTTTCTTCCCCCTTTCTCCTTTTACATCATCTGCAACACAACATAACCAAAACCTCTACCCACTTCTCCTTCTTCCCTTTGCCCCAATCCTTTTTCTCCAAGTCTAGATGCTCTTGGGCTGTTGAAGTAAAACAGAAAACCAAACTCAGATTTGCAATGACAAGGGCAACAACACCATTGATGGATGATGAATCTCATTTTCTACAATGGAAGCTCATAAAGGGGGAAAAAATCACACCTTATAAATCAAACCAAAACAAAAATCAACATAATACAAATATACAATAAAAGCCTCAAAACAATAAAACAAAGCACCCCAGAAACCTCAACCACCACCATGAACGCCGCTCACCACCGCCATGTCTTGTTTCATCGTTGGAGTAGCAAGCTATAGTGGACCTCCACCTTCGCCTTTCCAAACCATCGCATCTCTTGTGCTAGATTTGCGAAGCATCCTGCGCTAAAGGTGGATTGTGGTTTGATGATGGTAGGGGGATGGGTATGGGTTTGGTTTGATGATGGAGGCGGATTGTGGTTTGATGATGTTTCAGGTATGGGTATGGATTTGGTTTGATGATGGTGGGGCGGAATGGTGTCCAAATAAAAATAGAATAAGTAATTGAGGGCAAAATAGTCATTGTATGTGCTTTTAAAAAATTTTTAAAATATAAAATTTCTAGTCAAGGGAGATTACTGTTTTGTTCTTAAACAAATTAAGGGAGTAAAGTGTTGACTTAAAATCTTGTGGGGTCTAAGTGTATTTTCAATGAATCTTAAGGGAGGTTAGTGGAATTTGCCTTAATAATAATATGATCAAATAATTCTTATTTGAATACATTTAAAAGGTATATATATACATTCATTTACATGTAAATAAAAATGTACTAAATGATTTCAAATTAAAGTAAAATTTTTTAAACATGATCTACAATATATAAACTTTCAATTTAATGGTTATTTTTGTGCAAAAAAAAGAGTTATTTACCTGTGTAAGATATGTATCAACTTTTATCATTGAAGAATTTAAGATGACACATTTAATTATACGAAACTCATTTATAGTACACATTTGCTAACTTAAAGCCATCTAAATTTCTTTTTTAAAAAATCATTTAATGGTAAACTTTATGAAAAGTTCGATATATATATATATATATATATATATATATATATATATATATATATATATATTACACTTTGTATTTTACAAATATTTTGATTTAGTCTCAAAAAATTTTATTATTATTTTTATTTACATTCCTAATGTTTTTAAAAATTTTTTTAATCTTATCTTTTCGATAGGCAACATTCAAATTATTAAAAAAAAAACTAATGTGGAGGTCAAGTTATCTGTTACTTATCCAAGTAAGATGACATTATTTACAATATCATTTTCCTTTCATATTTTTGTAAGATATGAAATGTTTTCTCCTTTAATGTAAACTTTATATCCCTTAATTAATCTTTCTCCTCCTAAAACTCGTTACCTGAAGCTTTCCCTTAGAGAATCGAAGGCAAACAATCTCTATTAGTGGTGCTTGAATATTACTAACATTGTAACCTGGCCTCCACATCGACTTTTTTTGTTTATAATTTAGATGTCGTCTATTGAAAAGACAAGATTAAAATATTTTAAAAACGTTGAGGATGTAAATAGAAAAAAAAAATTTGGCATTAAATCAAAACCTTTATAAAATATGAAGGACATAAATAAAGTTTTATCCATTTTTGTTTACATATATAAGATTAGTTTTTATTTGCACTGATTTCAAGTTGTCTGCTGATAGCATATTTCACCTGTTTTATAGTATTTATTATTGAAATTAATTGGGATACACTGACAGTGTAAAATTTTTTTACACTGTCATCCAATCAAAACCTTCCATTTGTATGACCATTCAAGTAGTGGGTGGTTATATCAAAAACTTTTACTGATGTGGCAATATATGATTGGATATCTGTGTAAAAAAATTTTACACTGACAGTATATTCAAATTAAATCCTTTCTTATTTTCGGGTTTACATACAAAGAAAAAAAGTTAATGAATTCTTTGATAAAAATAAAAAGTAAGTTAGTTTTGTAAAATTATTCTTATATTGAAATTTGAACTTCAATTTTTTTTATTCAATTCTTTAATAAGAATAATTAATGTAAAGATAAAATAAAAAAATAAAATTTATATGATATTTGAAGCCAATAGATAATTTTTTTTCATTGAAATTACAGACATCCTCTTATTGAAGATAATCTTACTTGAATTAGGTAGGATTACATAAACGATAAAACTCTCCGTTCTGAGTTGTGAAATAAAGTTTTAAAATAAGTTAAAGTATGAAAAGAATTTTTCAAATAATAAATATTGTGAAATGAAACGGATAACTAACAGACAAAGAAGGGAAGAAAGAAATTACACGACCTTGAATCTTGCTTGATCCACTTTGGAGGTTTAAGCATGTGCCTTGCTATTGGCGTACTCGTTCTTGGTCAGTTGTTTCGCGTAGGGACAAAACCATTGCCTCTGTAATTGGCTTGGGTCTCTTCATGCCCTGCTTGATTCCCACAAGTGTCATTCACAGAATGTCCAAATTCTGCTCCAAGTGAGTATGTGGCAGACAAAATTAGGGTTTTCCCACAACGTGGAACAGTTAATTCGTATTTGACCACGATTACTATAAAAACTAATCAGTGGGTCTGTCCTCAAAACCAACAATCAAAATATGTGGGCGGTGCTGATGCGCACTGACGCAGCTATGCACATTGCGCGCAATCCCAACTTGTTTAATTAGCCCTTAACAATATGGCCTTCTTCGCTAATCAAATTAACTCGATTAATTGTGAAGTGCAGTAATTAATTACCTCACAAGTGGCGATTTGATGATGTAGGCAATCATATATGTAGGTTATTTTGCGTTATTTGTAGCGATTGCTTTCCTAAATATGCTAATTGAAATAATCTTAGCTACAATCAATAAAGCAACTCATATGATTCATTCCATTGTTCCAAAACAAATTAGTTAAGTGTGTAGCTAGCGATGCAAATTCTTATTAAACGAAAAAAAAGGTATGCTGTTATATGTATGGTGTTGATGGATTTCGAAATTTTCAAGTTCAGACATGCCGCTTTTTTAAAGAGCAGCTACCTAACCGAGGAGATTCCACACCCCCACATTCTCCATGTATTCTTGGATGCTTTTGCAGTATTTTTCAGGTTGACATCTTATGTACTCGACAATGACCGGTTGAACTTTTTCACTAAGTTAAAGCACCATGCATGAAGAATTCATGCGACACATTCAATATTTGATTAATTTATTAGATTACGCCCCTCTTATCTAATCTAATTCTTAATACAAGGACGAATTTTTTTTTGACAAAGAACTTCTCACAATAAATATATAAAACATATAAATCAATGTGTGACGTGTATGTACAGTTATGTTAATAAATAAAAGTAAACGTTTACCCTGATTCACATAATTTAGCATATAACGTCCATTGATTGGCACGTTGAAAGAACACTTCTAATCAACTAATCCATTAAAATTTCAACTAAGTACTGCCACTTTCGTGTGTGTTTTTCGTAGCCTCTCAGCTTGCCCAAAAATGAAAATAATAATAACCTCACTTTGCCCAAAATAATAATGATGATATTGTGTCCTTAATTTGGAATATATAGTCAGGATTTACACTCTTTAAAGCTAATTTGCGGTGAGCTTAACTTAACTCCATTCTGCAGTCGCGGTGGCCATATTAATTGCTCCAGTGATGGTGTTACTGTTTTTTTTTTTGGGGCGAGATCGGGCATGGATAAGTTCTTAAGTATATTCGCAGCATTACAGCGTGGCTATTTATGGACTTATCTAAAGAATTTTTTTTTTCTCACGAGTATCCCCGTTTGGGACATAATTGGATATTAAATATGAGTGCCTCTCTCCATTAATTAGTTTGTGAGAAACTAATCCTTTCTGCTACAACCAATTCGCAGTGATTAAGGAATATTATTAATTAAAGTGTTTCCCCGCTTCTTTCGTGAGATGTACCCTTCATCATTGCTGCTGGGAAAGCCAGTGAAGGATATTGTTAATTTAGCTGTTAAACAATTTGTATATATTATGTTCTCATTATGAGAAAAGTAAACAAATAATTTTCCATCAAAAAAGGATTTCTACAAAATACAAATATGTTTTCTATACTATAAGTCCTTTGATAGAAATTAAAAATATACAGCGAGAATAATAAGGCTTGATCTTCATAAATATTTTTCATCCTAGCTTCTCTTTGATTGTTCTCTATCTCTTTCCTCAAACGCTGTTTTGAGAGCAAGTTAGAAAATATTACTATATTAGAGGGTCATTTTCACAAACCCACAAAGTGAGTCCTATAACCAGGAAAAATGGAAGCGTCTCCGTTGTTTCATGGAACACCGTAAATTATAGTGTACCAAATTCTTACAACCATCCAGATATTAATTAAAATAATATAATGGTTTAGATTTATTCAAATACATATCATAAGAAATTTTTACTACTGTTTCACCATAGTTATCCCCTTTTTTCTTCTTCCTCCTCCTTCACTAATCATTGTCGCCGCTCCCTCCCCCCTCCTCCGCCGCCCCACCGCTCTCGCCCATGCTCGCAACCCTTGCTGACCACTGGAATTGCAGGACCTTGCCACCTAGCTCCCTTCGTGGCCTCCAGTCTAGCCGCGAGATCGCCACGGCCACCCATAGCCTCACTCTTCCAGCCCCACCACCCCCAATCTCAACCCCATTGCACCACTTATGGTCGTGACCGCAACCCTGCTTACACCACAACCGATTGCAAGATCGGTTTTCATCAAAGCTTGCTCCTCTACTAAATAGACTTGGAGGAGGCCAACCACTAGGAATTTGTTTCCCTGAAACACTCTCCCAATTCACCCCTATCTTCTTCATCACCTTAAATTCCTCACTTAAATGATCAAAGTCAACAACCATCATACATATAAGTAAAAATCCAGCAGCAAGTTAATAGCTTATCCAAAGGTTCAAGGCAATCAAAACGTAAGCTCAAACCACCAACAATTGGAGAATTTATCAGCCACTTCTTTTTAAATTTTTGTAATTTTTTTCTTTTTTACTAGAATCAAACATAAAAGATACTAGTCTAGGACTTTGCACATCCAAAGTTAAATGCACATGTGAGTGGCGCTCATTCTAGCCTAGGGAGTGATGCTTGTTCTAGCATAGTGGAAGGCGAAGAGGGTGACCACGCAAGAAATTTTGGAGAAGGGGTTGAGGTGCATCGATGGATCTCTAGGGAAAAATACTATGGTGTATTGCTGACAGAAAAAAAAAATAAAAATTGTAACATCAGTGTTCCATGGAACACTGGAAACGCTTCTAGGAAAAATGGGAAATCTTTTCTAGCCTCAGCATTTGGAACTTGGCTTGATTGGTGAATAAGAACGACGAATTGAGTTGCCGTGTTTAGTTCTCACAGTGAAGTACATAATAACCAGTACATCCTCTTACGATATAGCCATAAAAACCAAAACACTGGCATGCTCAGGTTTCGTCACTGCAAAGGAAATGTCAAAGGCAGTAACTAATGAAGTTTTACACCCCCCCACACCCAAAAAAAAAAAAAAGGCTAAAGTTCAGTTTAGGATTTTTAACATAATTAAATGGAAGACTCTCGATCCACCGAAATCAACCATGCCTTATTGTGGGCGTAACCATATATGTGGATTGACCTTGACACTTTGGCAGTTTCCTTTGTCCAAGATCAATGTCTTTATGAATAATTACAAAGCCCATTTCCTTCACATCTTGTTAATTATTTTGGATGAACAAAACTCCCCGTTTACTTTGATTTTAATCCCCTACAAGCATCCAAAACACATACGGCATTGCCAATGCAAAATTCTTCGATTCTATTCCCGCTAATATGCAGGGTATTCGGCTAGTCTTTGAAAAGGTTGCTAAAATAAAAATAGTACTTAAGCCAGTCTATGAAAGGTACTTGGCTATTTGTCTTCCGGCTACCGGACACTTGATTAGTTACAAATTATGTCATTGGATCAATGTTCGACATTTTTTATTTTAAAATACCCTCAGTGAACAGCTTCATTTAGCCATATATAATGTTTAGGGTTGTAAAATATGGAGGTTGTCTTAAAATAAGGCACAAATAAATTAGTATAAAATAAATATGTAAAAATATATATATAAAAAAGAAAATACAAGGATTTAACGTAATTTGGCATTTAACTTATATTTACAAGTAGAGACGATAATCAAATATTTTACGAAAAAAAATATGATAGAGATACAAAAGTGTCCAAATCTCACAATATTTTCTCACTAATATTAAAAAAGAAACAAAATAAAACTTCTCTAAAACCCAAAAGCCTAAAAACCTAAAATTAGAGTGAACTTGGAATGACCACCGGTGGTGATGCACGAATGAAGCTCTGTGCCATGCTCAATTTATGGAGCTCCATGGTGCCAAAATTTCCTAAGAAAGCAATTAATGCTTTCAACAATCTGGTGCCAAAATCTGCAATATTTGACATTTGCAGAACTTCATTAGAAATATTTTTTTATATATTCTATCAACTGACATATTTTGACATCATGTGTTTATCTTTTTTCTCTTTTTACTTATTTTTTCACTTATTTTTTTCTTTTTTTTTTTACCTCTGGGTATCTATAATAAAGAATAATATAAATAACACTCCTCAATTTCATTTATTGGCCTTACACGCTTCTGAAACACCGAAAGAAGTTGTGGACTTTTTGTCCATCGTAGCCTTGGAAATGTTGAGGTTACCTCTAAGTAACTACAAATAAAATAGCACAAAAGAAATGTGTGGAAGTGTACCAAAAAAAAAAAAAGACACAAAAATTTAATATGATTCTATGTATAGCTTATGACTATGGATAAAGATGATAATAAAATATTTTACTAATAAAATATAATAAAAAATACAAAAAATAATCACACTCTACTCAACACAATTCTTAAATACACTAAAAATATTTCATATTATTTTTTCACAGAAGAAAGAAACTTAAAAAAAAACAAATAACTTTTCTATCACCGAACAAGAGAGCGAGAGAGGATTGATGGATGATTTTTGGTTGTGGTGCACGAATGAAGCTCCGTGCCATGCTTAATTTATAGAGCTCCATGGTGTCAAAATTTCCAAAGAAAGCAATTAATGCTTTCAACAATCCGGAGCCAAAATCTGCAATATTTGACAATTGCAAAACTTTATTTTTGTCGATCATAGGCTTGAAAATCAAGCCACCATCACGTCAACATTAAGGCATATATTTTTGTACTGAGCTGTCATTATTTTTAAGTATTGAATGAATGATTGAATTTTACTTTTTTAACTTATTTGATCATATATATATATATATATATAGCATATGCTTTTACAAGTTGATAAAATGGAGCAATATGGTTGTTGCAACCTTAATGAGGCAACGTCCTGTCCTTCAAAATGTTAAGAAAACTGGAGATGATCAAAACTGAAGATAAAATTAAAGTTGTAACTTAATAGAAAGATGGGAGACTTGTTACTTTACACACAATTACTTCTTTATCGTATCTTGTGATTTTTTTTTATTTTTATTTTTGGATAACTTACGCAGAAACACTGGCAAACTCTAAAGCAAGAGATTTCGCCCTGTGGCAGTACAAATAACAGATCAATGTCTCAAGCAACGTAAAATATAAAGCAAAACAACTACAAGCTGACTACATTATCACTGACCATGCGCCACCTTAGTCTCTCTGCTATGCATTATTCTGATTACACCTTCCAGGATCTGGCCCATTTCAGGATGACAGAAATAACTTCATACACTGATCATATACATTCCTTCCTGTGAATTGTCACATTCAGCTCACATTACCTATTATAATAACAGTGCGTTACTGTGTTCAGCCTGATTTACTGTCTTATTTTCAAAGTCTTTTTTTTTTTTTGAGACAAAAGCTTCTCATAGAATACATTTCCCATCCAGATTAGCAACAACACGTAGACTCTTTTCCTGCTTCTGTTCCACAGCTTCCAGGGTCTGCATTATCAGTTTAATAATCGTGTCTTGTAATATCTCCCTAACTAATAAAAAATGTTGCCTTCGGGAAACTATGCACCTGGCCCAGGTATATTAATTATGTGTACATCTTAGGGATTATTTGGCGAAGTTTGAGACTACATGATCTTAATCAAAGACCTTATATAATGGTAGGACCTTCCAAAAGCCTTATATATTCATAAATCTTATATAATTGAGTAAGTTTAAGATAATGGTAGGTCCTTTCACTTTATATAATATTCATCTATTGTCCATATCTTTTTAATGTAGAATTTCTTCACTCGCACCTTACAATCCACTCACAATTTCATCATTTGCAAGTCTAAACATTCTACTCATATTATATAGCAAAGTTCCATGTGTTTGTTCCAGGTTCCCAGGTACATTTTGTAAACAACTAAATGCGACAAAAAAACAAATAATCTCAGGGACACGGTCTCACCGTCTCACTCAAATCCAGTCAACTAACCAGTTGGCTGAAACTAGCGCCCTACCTAAACTTGTGGCATACTGGTTAATTAGCGCGCCATGTTATCGTTGGTTTTTGCAACCCTTTGCTTTGAATTCATCTGCAGACACATTGGCCTGGATGGAGAAATTCTTTGAGACTAATGTTAACAGTACACTGTCACATTTTCATTTTATGATTTTTCTCAAATTCTTTTTGCCTTACCTGAATTGTTAGACTTGTGTTAAAGGCGAATGGAGAAAATAATTGCTGTAGAGGAGTTTAAAAATAATGATAATTATACTCAGTCTTGAATACGTGAGAGACACTGTCACTTAGCGTAGATACTAGATAGCAAGTAATAGATGTGGTGGAAGTGTGCAAAATTTGAGGTTAAATGCACAACACTAATTGAGACATTATTTTTATTGCTATTTTCTTTTTTTTAAACAAACACATCATTAGATTTTATTAAATAAATGTTGTAACCGGTGTATCACCGATTTTTCAATCCAATCAATACAATCAAGTTAGGCACACTAAGTTCATACAAAAATAACTAGATTCTACCCACATTTAATTTGTTAAAGTGATTCAATACTTATTTTTTATAAGTAAAGTCTCGAGTTCAAATCCTGTGAATGGAAAAAACTAGCGATAAGACAGTTTTATCCCATAATGGATCGACTCGGCTCAAAATTAGCCGAATTTCAGTGGACTTTTGAATACCGGTAGTCTATATAAAAAAAAAAAAAAATCCAGATTCTTGTGAAAATGTACTCTGATTTGTGGATTTCTGCTCGTCTCTAGTTTTCTTTGTGCTGCTACGTATACCATCAATCTTAGCATATGGTTTAATTTTCTTTACAGAAAACGTGGGCTAGCTAAGCCCAATTCATTTTAACATTGTTCATACTCCTATGCGAGGCCGAGAGCGTGGATTGGGCCAGTTTTTGACACAGCTGAGCTGCAGATTATATGAATGGCAGTAAGTAACCCAGCTGCCAGTACTGCAAATGATCTACATTGACGGCCGAAGGGGAAGAAAAAAAATTTGACATTAGGGTCAAACACCAAAACCCTATATACCAGGATGCTATAAATAAAAAAGAAAATGACGGGTGGCAAAGCTAGCACGACACACATCCGTGATTCATAGGTTAGAATATACAAACCCAAGCAACCAGGGCATTTTTTAATTGCCAAACACTATTAACATTTTTGGCATTTTTATTTGCAAAAATTCCATTTTAGAGAATGCAAATGGAATTTCATGTTTAGGATCTCTTTAAATGAAGGTAAAAAATTTATGGATAATTTTTTTATACAATTTTATTAATAAATTTAATTCATAAATTTTTCAATTTATTTTTATCACCAAATCAAATTGATCCCCCACTAAATATTTTGCAAAGTTTCAATTGAATGATATTTAAAAGCTTAAATATGTTTTTAGTCCTTATAAAATTAGTGAATTTTGATTTTAGTTTTTAAAAAATTATTTTTTTAGTCTTAATCCAAATATTTTCAAAAATTTTAGTTTTAATCCTTAATTTTTTTATTTTTTGGTTTTCATCCAAATATTCCCAAAAATTTTAATTTTAGTTCCTACTTGATCATGAGAAAGGTAATGTGATTATTCATCATCTATTTTATCACTTAATGA
The DNA here is from genome assembly GCA_031439585.1 of Pterocarpus macrocarpus. NCBI lineage: Eukaryota > Viridiplantae > Streptophyta > Magnoliopsida > Fabales > Fabaceae > Pterocarpus > Pterocarpus macrocarpus. The sequence continues at coordinate 14,028,144 of CM062519.1, forward strand.
AAGTAAATTAATAGTAAGAATTAAAACCAAAATTTTTTGAAATATTTTGATCAAAATAAAATAAAAGTCTTTAGGATTAAAATTAAAATTTGCTAATTTATAGAAATTAAAAACATATTTAACCCATATTTAAATATAATTTTGACCTTACACTATAATTTAGTAATTTTTTTCCAGTACATTATAATTGAGCGTTTTTTTTCAAGAAACAAACAATTTTTGTCTTTTTGTCCTTCGAACTTGAGTTTGGCCCTCAAATTCAATTTCCAAAGCAAATATGCTCTTTTAAAATTTATTTTTTATTGTAAAAAGATTATTTTTTGGGAATGTGGGACCTCAATTTTGTGTCAAATCGTACGAACGAAACATCCAATCACATCAAGACCGACCCATTACACGGACCACAACTTCGCTCACTGCTTCTTCATGTTACTTTCATGATCAGACGGATAATAATTGTCGATCGCATCATACGAGTTGCTGTATTAGCAGATGGAAACACACCATCACAATCATGAACCAGACCCCACCATGATGGACTTAGCACCCTCAATTGCCTTGCAAGTCCCTTTCTTAGAAACCTTGGAGAAATGTTCCTGTTTTTAATTTAATAATTACTTGTACTTATCAATAAAAATATTCTTTTAATATTAATATTTTAAATTTCATATCAATTTAATTTAAAAAAAAATTTGGATATTAATTTAATTTTAATATTAATTTTATCATTTTTATTTATTTATTTTTAAATATTTTTATTATTAAGATAAAATTATCTCTCTTGATTAATTAAGAAAGACAAATAATAATTAAGTAACATAATAGAATATTAATGTGTCAATTAGGAAGAATTATATCAGAAATTAGTGATAATTTAATAAAATAATAAAATTGATATCAAAATTTAAAATATTAAAACTAAATTGATGTTTAAAATTTTTTAGAATCAAATTGATATTAATTTTAAAATATTAAGATTAAAAAAGATATTTAATAATATTAATAATTATTAATATTATAATATATTGCCATTTTTCACATTTTTAAAAAATGTTAATTTCTGATTATATATAGCGTCTATTTGTTGTATTTTTTTTAAAAGGTCCTTTTTTTTTTAAAAAAGGCGTTCTTTTTAAAACAAGTATTTTTTATAAAAAAATACTTTCGTAATGTTTGTAGTTTTTGTTTTGATAAAATTTTATAGAATCAAAAAGTAATTAATTTTATAATTTTTAAAATAATATAAAAAATGGTTTCTACTACTACTTTTTATCATATAAAATATTTTTTTATAAAAGCTTCTCCAAACACATCTATAATTCCATGATAATTTTTATGGTAAAAAATTAAACATAAAACCTCCTTTTTAACACTTTATAATCCATTTTTAATGATACAAAAGTTTAGATAAATTTAGCAACAGTAATCTCATTAGGGTCATATAAGGTCGCGGTGGCCATTACAATCCGATTCGCTTGTACCCACCATGTCCCAACTCGGTCGAATTTGTGCAGGGCTGGTTTGGGTGAGGATAGGGTCGGATTTGGACTCAGGGAAAACCCGCCCCACAGCTTATATATATGCATAGACACACACACAATATAATTTTTATATATATAAGATTTTTTTAAATATTTTTATCATTCTAATTATGTATTTGATATAAGAGTAAAGATAAAGATAAAAATTTTATGTATTAGCTTAATGTGTAATTTTTCATATGAAACTAATTTATGAAGATTTTTACTTCATTTTTATCCTCATATTAAACACACCTTAAGTATGAATTAAATTTTAAAATAATTTTCATCTAAAAAATTTTAAAATAATTTTTTATGTATTAAAAGAAGTAACTAGAAGAGTATGGGTTGTGGTGAATTTTTTGCAGATAGGGTTTGAATTTTAAATGTCAAAACCTATAGGTAGGATAAAGGCGAGTTGAGGGTTGTTCAGCAGAATGCTGGGGCAAGTTCAGGTTGGGCTAAAATCTACCCTATTGCCACCCCTAAGATAAGGTCTTCAAACTTAGAGAGTATTTGTAGGGGACTAACGAGGTTACTTATCGACAAGGCTCTCACAGTGAAAATCGAATTTGTGTTCTTAAGGGATACAAATCTGCCCCTTATCAATTACGCCAATCTTATTAAGAATACTCAATATTGCTAATATATTTTGCACATTTTTATCAGCAATTAAATATTCCTAATGTATTTTGCCTTTTTTTTTATACATTGACAATAATAAAATTTAAATCTAAAATCTTATATAAATCACTAGACCACTCCTACTAACTAGCTGGAGTGGTAATGTGAGGTTGGCCGAAAAATTACACCAGTGCGGTGGACAAGAAGCATTAATGAATTTGTCGTTTGGTTCCAGAGGCTTGTCGTGGGCTAAGTGGATAATTGAGAGGTGGGCCAGGCTAACATATGCATTTACTCCTAGTTCAAAATTTTGACCCACCCTAGGACTGGGGTCCATTGGGCTTGGGAGCCCATTAAAAATTATAGGTTGAGGTTAGAGGCTAATCATCCAAAATAAAGTATAATTAAGACCAAAAACAATAAAAAAAAAATAAAGTGTACTTTTTTTGTGAGGTGAAAAATAAAGTAGACTGGTTAGAATTGCATCACTTACAATATTTTTAAAGATATTATTCTTCAGAATAAAGTTATACATTTTTTAAAGAAATATATAAATAATTTAAGAGTTTAATTAGTATATACTGACAGTATAAAATAGTTTTACACTGTCAACCAATAAAAATAGGGAAAAGTAAAAAATCATGGTGGGTCTCTCATTATAATAGGTGATTATTTGTATGAGTTGGTACTTTCCATTATTTCTATTGGTTCATTTAAATTAAATTCATATTTTAAAGGTAAAAAGGTTATATGTGAATGTGCGTATATCATAAAATTACAATAATTTTTACTTCAAAATAGTTTTAACTTTCTTTAAAGGAATTATAATTAACTTTATTCAAAATTCTTGTCTAATGACGCATTTTGCGTCATTAATTTGTTGGGTACTGTTCTCTTAGTGAACCCCTAAGTTTATGATATGGACAAATGGGTTAGGTAGTAACCTTCTTTATTATCAGAGTTATGTTGTAACTTATAATCGAGTAATTGTTTTAATCACAATTCCGTTGTAACATACGATGAATTACTTTATAAGTGCTTGATTTTGTTAAAAGTTTGTTCTAATGGCCACATCTATCTGAGGTAAGATTCATGGAGCTAGATTGATAATACTGCGCTATCCTGAACAATAGAATTTAATAGTTTTTCTTCACATAGTTAAGTTACTTATTACTCGCTTCCCAGGAAGATTGATTAGAGACATAAAACTTTATTTCTAGTGAATACTACAATGTAAAGGGTTTAATAAAAGCTTGAGTGCAGAAACTCAACTACTCAAGAAAGATTCAACATGTTCCAGCTCCAGCGCTCTTGTGTACTGCAACATTGCCAATGTCAAATAATGGCTTGTATTCCTCGTCGGCAAGGGAGGACCAAATTTGGCAAGAAGAAACCCACCAATTTTGGCACTTGGTCCCTGCACCTATTCTATGTTAGCAAGTACAACTAAAATTCCAATGCAATCAATATAATCAAGAACCAACACACCGTTGGTTGGAGGGGTAAAGGCTCTTTCCCCTTAACCAATTCTTTTGGATTTGAGTTCTGAGTATAAAGTAATTGATGTTGAGAGAATCATGTCTTTTATAGAATTTCAAATATTTAAATAGAATTGCCTCTAGTAGAAGAATATTTATAAAAAATCCAAAAAAAAAAAAAATCTAACCAAGATGTGGTAAATTAAATTGAGTGGAGTTCATATGCTTTTTAAAACCCGAGTTGACTCGCTCATTTGAATAGTGGACTGGGTTAAGAATTATTTTTTCCTTTTAACTCAAACCATGAAACCAATCCTCAAATATACATTTTTCAAAAAAAAAAAAAAGGTCAAAACATATATAACATAAATTTTAATGTAAATATCAAGCCTCTTAACAAATATAAAAGTTATCAATCTTAACATACATAAGTTTAAGAAAATATATAAGTTCTAAAAGCATAAACAAGTTACATGAATTGGTTGAAGTAGTGTCATCATATATACCATATAGATTGGCATAATTATTGACTTCACTGTTTATTTATTTATTTATTTATTTATTTTTGATAAGTAGATAATGCTCAAACTCAATGGGAAAAGGAGCAGGACAAAATCTCACCACAAAGAGAGTACAAAACATGGACAAACTCAGACAAAGAAACACAACCCGTTAAAGGACCAACACAAACAAGACACAAACGCAACTACTAGAATTCAATAGTAAACATGAAGACTCAACATAACAACCCGGCTAAATACACTAATGAAACATGGAGGCCACCTTATAGAAACAAATGCATGTCCAGGATAGAAGCGCAAAACTATTAAATCACTCTTTCTTTCCTTTGCATCTCTTCCTCTTACTTTTCTTTGACTCGTCTCTCATTGATTTTCTTTCTTTCACCAAAGCAGTCAAAACTTCCTCATTGTTTTTAGCATATAAGGCAAGCTCTTTTCCAACATCCCAAGTTTTCCTCACTTCCTCTATCTCGTTAGACTCCAATACAGCGGATCCATGGTCTCCATTTTTGGATTTAGTCTTTTTTGCCCTTTTATTAAAGCCACTATTCTCTTTGTTTCTCTTTTTCGCATCCTTCTTCTTTCTCTTAACATTGCATTTGGCTACCAAAGCTGCAACTAATTGATCCTCCTCTAGAAAAAAGCCTTTGCCAACATCAACTATCGGACCCTCACTAATCACATTTCCAACATCATCACATTAACATCACTATTGATTAATCATTTAGCCACCATTAAATGTTGTTGAGTGGATCAAGTTGGTGCAGATTAGAAGTTTTCAATCCCACTATGTTCAACTAAACTCAACCTGTTGACCCAACCTAACTTATATTTTATATATTCAGATGGGTTCCTTAAGTTTACAACTTAACTTAATTCAATGGATGTCCCCAAATATAAAATTCTTTACCCTCATTTTCCTAGAGGATATTTGATGCATATTTACAGAATATTTAATTATTAATTTGAAACAAATTGAAATAAAATATAGTTCATTAATAATCAAATGGGCTCCTAAAAAATACAGGAAATGATAATATAAAATTACACCAAAAAAAAAACAGATAAAAATGGTCGAGAAAAAATAAATTATATTTTATGAATTATGTTGAAATTACATATATTTTATTATGTGTCTTCAAATACATCAACTATAATTCTAGTAATTTTAGTATTAGATTAGACCTCTTTTGTTAAGACTCTTTCAAAATGCTAACCGTTGTTCTGTGTCGACGTCAATATATTTTGTCGTGTACATATATAACACAACATCTCGTTCGTTCATTCTTTCTGTTTCACTAATTGCATTGATTGATGCACAATTGTATTCTAATATTGTTCCTTTAACGAATTGATCATGCTCTCTGCCTTTTGTAATAAAATATGCGTTTGTCGACATATGACATATCTGCATGTATCTATCCCTTTCTCAACTTTCTTCCTTCCCACCCATTATCAAGAAAAAACTTTCTTCCTCTCCACCCAAATTGATTTTTAATTATTTGTCTGATACGAAATAATTGCCGCTACCAAAGTAACATCTCTTTTTCGCTGGTCAATAGATGCATCAATCCTAACGGCTATGACATGGACTTGTCTTGAAAATTACTTGGCTATCCTTTTAATTTTGGCAAAACTTTTTTTTTTTTTTTTGGATAATTAAAAAGGACCAACTCAAAACATGAAAGAGTTGCCCATAGAGGTTCACAACAGCAAAACAGAAAAGATCATCAAAGAAACATTAAACTTACTAAAGGAAACCAGACTACCAGAAACAAAACAGCAAGAGCAATCCACAGCACAACCCATAAACTGGCACCGAAACTGGCTAAACTATTTATTTAAAGTTACTATGAGCAACTAACTCTAAAAGTGAACTGCGTGTCTTCTAAAAGCCATCAAAGTCATGATCAGTCACTTCATGTGACTGTAAGTAATAAGCCGTTGTCCTGCACAATTATATATAAACCATGAAATATCAATTAAACTTGTTAGTTACTAAGATACCAAAGCATAAGTTGCATCTCCTCTTCCTCTTTGATGTATACATAGTATCTAGTAATAACGTCATTATGCATCAAAACCACATCATCACGCTAATTATACTGCCATGCAAGCGACTGAGACAGCCTCCTTGGACTTTCCGCTGGCTAATGACTCCCCACAGATTCCAGCTACCACACAAGTCATGTGATGTTGTGTTTGGTTGGATTTTTATTTTCACAAAACTAATAATTAATAAGATTTTATCAAAATGTATTTTTTTAATTTTCAATACATTAAACATTTTTAAAAAATAATTTTTCATATAATTCTTCTATTTCTTAACAAGTGTTCATCACGCTTGTTAACATAACTTTAATTAATATAATATATTTACTTCTATTATGTCTCTTATAAAATTAAAATACTAAAAAACAAAAATGTAACATTTTTATGATTATAAAAAATAAAGATTAATCACGCACTAACATATTCAAGTCAAATTAAAAAATTACACAATCTTCTAGCGCAATCATTCTTATGCATATTCTCCCTAATAGCATTGAGTTGATTTAAACGATTTGGTATTTGTTTTTGTTCAGCAAAATTTTGGATATAAATTTTATAAATAAAAAAAATTAATATCAAAAGAATTTAATTTTTATAATATCAAACCAACTCAAATTAAATTAATTAAAATTTAATAAATTTTATATGTTGATAATTTAGATTAAAAAAATGCATATTAACTTACTAGCTTTCTCCCCCAAGTTTGTGTCTTTTCCACCCATTGCCTATATATCGTACACAACAACTGGTGTAGAATAGACCTCCCTCTTATCCAGAAAACAAATAAAATAAAATAAAAAATATCACATATAATAATTTCTGGACAGCCATATAAATGTACTAATCATTTGATAAAAGTGATACACAGCTAGCTAGCACAAGAAGAAATGCACGTTGTGATAATATTATATAGCATGCAATAATTTCTCTCATTTCGTCATAAGTTTAGTATTTTATTTCTTTATTGGCATAATTAATTTATTAAACAAATTTCTAACATAAAATTAAACAGTAAAATAATTATAATTTCTGTCGCAAGTCTCTTAATTGATTATAAATAAATAAATGATTCAATATACTTGCTATTTAATTTAATCAATAAAATGGATTTGAGACGCGTGTGAGCTACTTACGTTATCAATAAGATGAATACGTGTGGCTTTAGAAGAACGCCGACAGTCGCTATCAAAATGCAATGTGGCCACAGAGACAGCGACTGTGACCCGATGACAATTTCGTCGCCGATGGCATTCATTAAAAACCTTTTTCTTTTTCTAAAAATTTTGACACATTTTCTAATCCTACTGCCATTCACTTTTAGTAGTTTTCACCCAAGGAAAATGGGAAGGGTGACCACATCCAAAATTCCAAGTGTTTGCCATAGCTCCGTCATATGGACAACGATAACTCTCCCTGTCTCTCGAGTCTTCATCGCGTCTTTCAACAGTATGCTTGTTACAGATAAAAAAACATAGCATATATCATCTATATTGGTTCTTCTTAGGTTAAAATGTAAGGACATTAGAAAATAAAAATGTAGCTATGATTAATGAAATGATAAAGGCTATTTAAGTGTGGATTCCTAGGCTACCATTCATAGCCACCAAAATTGACAAGAGGTACGGCGGTGCATGTATAATGTTCACTGGTGAGTCGGCATGCAGGCTCTCGCAACATATGAAGATTTTTTTTTTTTCTTTTTTAGGGAAAGGTTTTTGGAGGATAGCAGTTGAATTACGTGAGATTAATAATGTGTTTGATTCTGCTTTTGTAGAATTGATTTTAAGATAAAGTGATTTATATTTGATAATTCTTCTAAAAGTAATTATGATATAAAGTAAAAAATTTTCACTTTTTCCAGAATTAATTTTAAAGACAAGAATTGATTCTAAAAAAATATAATCAAATAACCCAAAATTTAATCAAAATTGATTTTGGCCATTCAAAATCAATTCTACTACTGCTGAAAGTTTTTCCAAACAGACTATAAATCTTTTAGTGTGATTTTAAAGACCAAAGTATATTATTAGTGCAAGATTTTTCATATTATATATAAGATAATTATTATATAAATAAAGTATTTTTAATATTATAACAATATATAATTGTAATGATAATATAAAAAAATTTATACTGAGTACATCAAAATTAAATTAGATGTGTAAGTATATCTTTTATTTTTATAAAATATTAATATTATTTAATAATTATAAATGTCTGACTTTAAAAAAATAAAAATAAATAAAAATAAAAAAATGTGGTGTCTTCATGTTAAAAGATACCAAAAGGAAGACATATAAAAGCATCATAAGACTTTGACAATAAAACACAATAGATGGACTACTATGTGCATGCCTGGGAACCAAAAAAATAGTTTTTTTTTAAAGGAAAAAAGGATTTTTTTTTTTAAATCAAGTATGTTTGGTAAATTTTTAAAAATATATTATAATTTAAAATTATAATTTTAAGTCAAAAAATAGTTTATAAGCATAAGTAATTTTTTTATAAGCTAATTTTTTAAACTTATAATTATAAGTAAAAGCTGATTATTTCAGAATTGTTATATTTTTATCAAATTGATCCTAAATAATAAATATTATATACTATAAACAATTATTTTATATATTTTTTAGCAATTTTATAGCAACTTTTTTTATATAATCCAAATAAAATAGATTATTTTAAAATTACTTTTCAGTTAAAATATCCAAACATAAATCATATAAGTAATTATATAAAAAAGTGATTATATAAATAAATAATTATTGAAATAATTTTAAATTTTCAGCTTTCCCAAACACATACTAGATCGTTGAGGAAATATACGGAGAAAAAAGTTTTTATTTTTAACTTAGTTGTTGTAAATACATTACAAATTAACATTTCTCAAGTATCTAAATATTTGATATACATCCGTATTAGATACATATAACACACACACACACACACACACACACACACACACACATATATATATATATATATATATATATATATGACAAACATTTATTTATGTTTTATAACTTGATACATTTAGAAGAATTAATTCTTTTTGAAATTTGGTTAAAATCCAAACTTGAGTCAACATAGAAAGAGAATACTTTTTTTTAACTATTAAAGCATCATAGGTGATTCCCTTTTTCTTAAAGCACCTCTATCTAATATACAAGAGATTAATTTTTTGAGGTACAATCAAACACTTAAACAAAGATTCCTTCTGACGATATTTTTTTAATATACATAAATTTTAAAATCAAATCTAAGGCCATATATTTAAGATATTCGAATCTCTTCCACTTAAATCAACACTTAGTTGCTTATAGTTAAAAGGGCTATTTAATTTGTTTATACAAAGTACAATATTTGTTGCTATTTTTCATTTATATGCATTTATAGCAAATGATGAGGGAGAATGGCTGTCAATTTGAGGATACTGGTTGACAGCATTTCGATGGAAACCCAAGGAAGCAGTGAAAGCAATAGTACTCTATGATCCGAAACTACGTACTATGCTGTTGTTGTTGGTCGGCCATGCCAGTAGCAAATAAGTCAACTTGAATAGAAGGAAAGATTATCTTTACCCAAGGAAACGCTTCCTGTATGTTAAACTATTATTTAAAAAGCAGACAAAAATGGAATAGCTTTTGCCCCAAAAGAAGTTTCGCTTTCAATTATTGAGATAAGGTGATTTTTGTGTCTTTCGTCATAGACATGCAAGTATCATGGATCGGTCGGATTGAATAAGTGAGGGTTGAGGCTACTCTTTCTTAAGCTAATCCAACTTAACAAGCGAACAGTCTTTCACCAGTGAATTTAATTAAAATCGACAATTAGAACAAGGGAAAATTTTGTATTCAAATTTGAGGCAATTGGGGGACTCATTCATTCAAGTAATTAATGTTAAGGTACCATACATTTATATTTTAAATGAGAAAATTGAATGACATGTTTTCGCAGACGCGGAATTGTGAATTGTGATACATATTGGCCTCTGCAGCTTTGTCCCAGTCAACCAAGTCTGAAGCTACTTGTGAGTGGTACAATCGCAAGCGACAATTATTTTGGGCGAGGATGGTGGATAAAACATAAGAGTAAAATCTTGTCTTAATCTTCAAAAAATAGACTCTTTATCAATCCAGTTTTTCAATAATGGCAATTGCTCTGGTATAGATTGCAAAAAATCAGCACCGTGCTTATCGCTATTTCTTTATATATTTTGAATGACCAATCATCATGCTGGTAGCACATTTGACTGAGGAGGGAAAAAAGTTAGTGAGGGTCGAACCTGCGAGTACAGGCTCATAAGCCAAGCATGTGAACCACACGGGCTACAACCATTGGACAATTTTTATTCTGTCACTAATATTATATACGAAAAACAAACTCAATCTGCACGGTGCTGATTTTTTGCAATCTGCACCCGAGCAATGGCCTTCAATAATAAGTTTTATTATTTCAATTCCTAAAATTTTTAATTAATTTTTTCATCTCTCCACCCATTTAAATTTAACGGTGTCAACTCTTGAGTAACATTAATTAGTCCAAATTAAAAAGAAAAAATAGGGGGAAAATGAAAGTCAAAGCCTAGACTGCTTGATCAATGCTGATGCTTGCCTTTTTCTTGGCACTTTCTTATCTTGCCTTTGATATGCTAGACTGTGGCAGAAAGGATAAGGGAAAGGCCCTGGACCAGATACGCCAGACTTTCAATGTCGAACGTGATTTAATTCGTGGAGAAGAAGAGAAAAAACGAAAGATGACCCCGTGGTTTTACGACAAAGAAGCAAGTTGTGTTCAACTTTCCACATTTCTATAGCAATGTGGATAACTATGATGAGGTTTTTACAGTAATTAATGAGAGGATTTTGTGATATTTAATTAGTTTATGATCATTTTGTGGTTGCGTATATATTATAACAGAATGCTTTGGGTGGCATTTGCTTAATATTTGTTTGTTTGCCTTGATTGTCATATGCGCACTTGCATTAAATTTGATTAGTAGTGATGGAACAAGTATGTTTTAGTACTTTGTCTTGGAAAAGTTGCGGTTGGCTTGGGTGACGGGGATGGAAGCCATGGCTTACTTTATTATAATTATAATGATAAAGTCCTGTATTGCTAACAAATGGATTAAGTAAAGATTATAAAAATAAATATACAAGAAAATCCAAGAACTTATTATTTTATTTTTTCAAGATGCATTACAAAGTTATTATATTATGATGTTTTTGTTCCAATAATGTTCAAACTTTGAAACTTTTCAAACAGAAAATCAACATGCTATGAAATTTACTGTTGTCTTGCTAAATTATTTTCCTTCATGTATCCAATATATAAGGGAGCTATAGTAATGGTGGTCATGAGCTTCTTATGGACTAGCTAATCAGCTATCAGATTTGAAATTACATATCTGTTCCAAAAGAACATGTGATATCAAACCTATAGATCTACAAATACTGGCCCTCAAAAAGGTTATACCAAGATGAATAATGAGATAAGAGACATTAAATTTTTGACTGTCACTGATAATATAAAATAATTTTATATTATCAATCAATAAAATTTTAAAAAATGATAAATTATAATAAATAATTACTTATCATGACTTATTATTTTTCTTAAATTTTATTGATTAATAATATATATATATATATATATATATATATATATAAAAGTGCCTAGAAAAAGAAGAAAATATGACAAAGAAAATAATGAAGAGAAATTTTTCTTTTTTGCCTCTTATTGTTTGATTGTGATAAAGGTGAAATTAGTTAGTTAGATATAAGTTTTAGAATCAGTTATAGATGTGAAACTTTGGCACCGATTTTTTTTCTCTTCCAAATCGTGTGTGTTAACAAAGCCTCATTGATGTATTATTGCATATTAGAAAGTTAAAATTCAGTGTGCTCATTTCTTATACACTCTAATTTTCTTTAGTCTTATCTTAATTTGTCTATCTCCAGAATTTCTGCGATATCTAGATAAAAAAAGTGAGAGTCTATTTGTTGGGAAATCTTCAAAGCAACATTGTGAGATGTTTTTTTTTAACGTTAGTTGAAAATAGATCCCAACTACTATTTAAAGGACTTTCAAAATATCTCAAAAAGTGGAGGTTTTTTTTTTTGGATGTGATACCACTATTATTTTTTGTTTTCTCATTTTCTCTTATCATTTAAACATGAAAAAAAATCATATCTTTTCCCATTTTCCCTTCCTCTGGTTTTTTTTTCTTTTATTTTTTAACCCAACCAAACAAAGGTGTGAGGTGAGAATCACTGTTCCATTACAGTTGCTCGAATTTATTTTAGCTCATTAAAACATGACTTTCATAACATTAGAAACATTTTTGGTAACTTAGCCAAGAACAAATTTTTTCAGGCAACAAATAATATTTTAGTTTTGTAAGTTTGCAAAAAGTATTTTATAATATTACTTGAAAAGCATTATAGGAAGAACATATTTAAGGTGAAATTTATCGAATTGTTATACTATAGTAAATATATTACACAAATTACAAAATTTTTAGTTTTATGAAGTTCATATTAAAAAATAATTGTACTTACATTATTCAAAAAGAATTTTCTCACAAACTTACCCATATATATTCATAAATACAAAGTTCATTATATATTCAAGAAATAATTATTTTGGAATAAATTTCTTAAAAGTAATTTGACTAATTATCTAATATGCAATCACTTGTTTTACCAATGATGATGAAATGATGATGAAACTACAGTAAGTGGTGATGATCTATCCTTGAAAAAAAAAAAAATTCAAGTGGTGATGAGCTTCTCCCGAGATTATTGGATCTTTTTGGTTATTGCTCCACCTTATCTCAGCATACTAGTATTACTCCTAGACTAGACATGCATTATGGTTTATTTATTTTAGGGTTTTAGGGTTTAATGCCGATTAAAGTTAGGGTTTATTTATTTTAAAGTTAATGTTTACCAAACAATGTAATGGACGCCCGGTGAATTGAACTTTAAAGCGAGATCGAAGGGATTTGTCTATTGCATTTGCATATATTAAATTAAATACTCTCTCCAATTTAAAATAATTGTTAGATTGAGTACAAAATTTTATTTATATTATTTGTCACTCTAATATTTTAATAAAATATTTATTACAAATTTTCTTATTTTATCCTCCGTATGATTCGAAGCACAAGAAATAATAAAATATGAATATAATAAATTAATTATTAAATAATAATATTTAAATAAATAATTTTTATAATCAATCATTAATTTTGAATTATTTAATATTTATACAAATGGTCAAAGTAATAGATATTTTAAATTGGAGAAGGTAATGTACAACGAAACCCAACATAATATTTTAAAAATTAAAAAAAACTGTTCCCGGGAATTAAATCGCAAACATGTGGGAGTACTTTAATTTTTAACAGTTGACGAATATTTAAAATGACGAATATCATTAATGACGGATAATAAAAGATATAGATTGCTTAAGAGATTATTAACAACAACATTCGGAGTAAATGGGATGCTTTTAATGTTTACTAATTCAATCAGTTCGTTATAACTGAAAACATATTTATCCCTTTAGGCACTAGATTTAGATTTTTGGACTTATTAATAACTTCATTAAAATAGGCGCTCAATTTATAAGTTATCATGTTGTGATCAATTCTTTAAATTTTTTTCCCGAAAATCTTTTAATAGTGCATATATATTGATAAAGCAAAAATAGCAATACTTACCAACAAGGTATTTGTTTAAGTAAAAGGGATTCAGACCCTTAATTATGAGATCTTGGATTTGATTCCAAGATTTATATGTATAGAAAAAACACATTGGGAGAGGTTCCTGTATAGGCGTATGACTATACCTTAAGAGATTAGTTTTTCACCTTTCCGATGAGTGAATACTCTAAAAAATCAAAAAAGAATAGCAACCCTTATATTAATTAGGATTTGTATTCAATTTGTTGATCTTATTCTTGGTTGTAGCTTTATCTATGTCTTATTGTTACATGTAGATTTTTTTTTTTCATTTTAGGCTTAATTATATTTTGATCTTTAAAACATCAAATTTTTTTTTTTTTTTTTTGGTTTAGTCCCTCTTTTTTAAAAGCTTTCCGTTTAGTCTCTAGAGAAGTATTTTTGTTTCCGTTAACTTTTTGTTATCTTCTGTGTTACCAACTTGGCAGCTTATGTGTACGTTGACATGTATTAATGAAGGAACAAATGGAAAAACTGAGATATTTTGGGGGACAAAAAGAAAAAATATATGATATTTTAAAAGACTAATTATACAATTAAGCCCAAAAATATATCAATTTCCTCTCATTCTTTTTGATTTTAACACACTAATTTTATGCAAACTCTCCGCTCATCTCTAATTCAATACAGATACCCATTTGCTCAGGCATTATAATTAATTGAGAAATTATTTGTTAAATATATTTAATTAATAAATATTTATATATAGCTAATAAATTGAATGTAATTATAAATTCATGATTCAAATTTATAAGTAATTTTAATAATGAAATTATTTTAACAACTAAATTGATTATATGTTATTGAAAATTTTGTTAACTAAAATTAATTAAATGATAAAAAAAAAAAGATCATGAATGTATAGCCGTATTACACCGCACATCGGGTTCGAATTCGAACCCCACCCCAATTCCCCCTCCCCTAAGAGAGAGAGAGAGAGAGAGAAAATAGTATGAATATCAAGAGTAATCAATAAAAAAGTGACGTTATTTAAGTGTGCGTAATACATATATTGCTAGGGTTGAATGATTATTGATTAGCCACTGGTGTGCTTGATTTGACTTACATATAAAGTTTTTTTTTTTTTTTTTTTAAAAAGGAGAATTCACATACGCCGATGGCAATACATTGTTGGTGCGATCCATTCCTTCGCATAAGGTTTCGATAGCTCTTCAAAGCTTAGCCCAGGTTTAATTATTGACCCTATTGATCCATGGTGGAAGGAAGGGAACCTTCTTGTCAAATTCCTTTAATTTAATATTGTTAAAGTTTTAATAATCTTAGAGTTATAAAGTTTGGTTTGAGGTAATAAAAATATAGTGACAAATTTATAGATTAAATTTATTTATAAAATTATTAAAAAAATTTGGTCTATGAATTTTTTATCTTCATTTTTATCCTGATAACAACTGAAGTATAACTTATATTTAAACACTAAAAAATAAAAATTATCAATTTTAACAAAGAAATGACTTGTTGACAAAAGAGGCTTAAGTTAGTAGATATATTAGATTTTATAAAAAAATAGTGGGAAATTAATTAAATTTATATAAAGTTAACAAATCCAAGTAAGTCTTGCAGATAAAAATGTGATCATGAGAATTTTATGAAGTATAAGTAAATTTTTCGTTTAGTTAAATGTATAGCCTTTGGCTCCAAAAAGGAGAGTATAATCTTAAAATTCTCAATTAAACATCATAACGTCACTTATATTAAGTAAGATACAATTAGTCTTTATATAAAGATCGTGATATAGACTTGGCGACGAAGAGTTTGCTCAATCTAATCCTGTCTTTCATTCATAAAGATTGAAGCTTGTCCTGTCTCTGCAAATAAAATATTAAAATTTACACCAGTCTTACCTAATTTTTATAAATATTTTAAGTTAAATTTACATGATAGTTAATAATATATCCACAAATCTTTAATACAAATTAATATTTATATAATTATAGATCATAAAGCATTTTTATAAATTTTAACCTATTTATTTAAATATCTTACAAACGCACAGTACACTAATTCCATCAATTTTTTTGTTTTTATATTTTTGGGATCAACTTCAAAGTTACTTGTAAAATTACTTTTTTCAACAAAAACTTACTTCTTGTAATTGCTAACATACAAATGAGACGAAGACAAGCAAATGCACAAAAAGCTGCAAAGTGACCCCACCATCGGTCTGTCTTGTGTAGAGGTGTAAACGTGTGTATTAGGAGTGAATTTGAGTAAAAAATAAATGTAAATTAATTAAATTTAATTTTATTAGTTTGATTTAAATTTTAAATTTTTTTAATAAATTCAAATCAAATCAATTTAATTAAAATTAAATTCGTTTGACTCATATTATTGGATTGAAGATAAAAATTAAAAAATTATATTTTTTTTTAAAAATTATTTTTATAAAAATTAATAATAATATAAAATTTGATAATAATATAAATAAATAATTTTTTTAAATAAATATTAATAAAATAATAAAAATAATTATATTATTAAAAATTTAAGTATAAAAATTTATAATATTAAAAATTAAAAAATTTAAAATTTAAAATTAAATAAATAAATAATAATTAATTTAATTTAATTCTACTTTAAAAATAAATTAATTATTTAAATCAATCTAAACTAATTCTATTAATTTAATTTGAATCTTCATATTCATTTCACCGCTCTAATTCGCTTACAAAACTGTTAATGATCATGAGTACGCTTCGTATAATGTATCCACGTGTACGTCCATACATGTGGTGCAGCAAAGACAACATCACATTTACATTTTTTTAATTATTTTATTTTTGACCAACTGGCCATACCAATCAGAGGTGATGGTTTTTGGATTATTGCAGTACACTGTAAACAACTGTCTATCTGTCTGTGGTACTACTAATGGAATTTATATTTAAAAAAAAAATTGTGTGTAAATCTCACACATTTTTGGTTGTTTTCTTTACGAGAATATGAAATATTTTATGATTTTAATTTTTTTTAACTATATATAAAATTAATTTTTATTCAAGAGATAAAAATTAAGAAATTCTTTTATAAAAACCAATTTCTTAGAATATAAATTGATATTATTATTTTAAAAATTAAATATTTAACACTTTAACTAGTAATTTTACACTTTAATTATGATGACCTAGTAAGATTTGTAGTTTGTTTATGTGCCAAAAAAACTACAAATCTTATCCAATCCTTCTTTCTTTCTTTTTTTATTTTCTTCTCTCTCATCTTTTCTCGCTTAAATAGTTTAGATTTTATTTGTAGAGATGTGTGTGAAATTGGAAAAAACTCTATTTTTTGTCTTTGATCCTTTAATGATATTTCTATTTTATTCCATAACTTTTTCTTGTTTTAATTTCATCTTTAACGTTTTAATAAGGTTTTAATATTGCATCTTTTCGTTGATGTTGCCAATTTTGCTAACAGAGATTGCTGATCTAGTTTTGACATATTCATTTTTATCTCATATAAATATTATATTATACCTACAAAAACTTTATTTTCATTTAACAATACTTGTTTAAATGAATTAAGTTCTACTTATAGGCAACTCCTAATTCTAAATATTGAAGTTTAGAAGTTTATGGATGAAAATAGAGTTTTTGTATATATAATATAGTATCCACATATTATAAAAATGAATTGTTGAAGCAAGTCAGTAGTATGTGAAATTGATGGCGTCAGTGAAAATGATGAAAAAAAAATTAGGACACAATTAAAATATCACTAAAATATAAGGAGTGAAAATAAAGCCTTTACTGCGCAAAATTTTACTAAGCAAAAGCTTTTATTTATTTGTAACTCATGTACCTAACATTATTATTATCTTTTTCCACTTCTTTTTACATGCTATTAATGGTCCATATTGTCTAATAAGATTATGATATATGTAACTAATATTACACGTGCAAGAAACATTTTAATTTTTCGTTTCCTTCCATCGGATTAAATAGTTGTGAATCTCTTTAGGTGAAAAAAAAATTAATAAAATCAGACACGCTTTGTTCATTATGTTTATTATTAATTCCAATGAAAAAAAATTATGTTTGTTATTATTAATAAGGATGGAAGACAATGATGGCTGGCTTACTAGATAATTAATTGAGTTGCAACCTTGATTAAATAAACAGACGCCAAACCGCATAATGTCAGATGCATAGAGAGGTCCAGCTTATTGCTCTTTTGGGTATATTTATCTCGCTTTATTAGTTAAAATGACTGAACAGAATAATCTAAATTGGGGAGGGGACAGCACAGTTGACCCCTACCACAGGATGTACGACTTTATTGATTATTTATATATAGCGACATTATAACTGTCATAGTGGCTGGCATTATTCATTATTAATTTACTCCTTGTGTATCAAGTCGTGATCGTATCATTATCTTATTATAATAAATTATGAGGTAAGTTAAAAGTTAAATTGTTAATGCAAAGAAATAATTATTGGTAAGAATAATATAAAGGTGCATTTGATTTAGGAAAATATTTTTGTTTTTATTTTTTAATTTTGTTTTTTAAAAAAGATTTTTATTTTTAAATTTTTAAATTTTAAAAAATTTATTTAATTTATAAAAATAGATTCTATTTTTAAATAAAATAAAAATAAAACTATATTTGATTTGTCTCTCTACAAAATAAAATTTTCAAGTACTATCAAGCAGGCATCACATTGCGTAGTGGCATGGACCTTGGTAGCGCCTGTGAACTCGAGTTTGAATCAGGTAGCATGCATCTTGTATGTTTTTTGATTAAATTTGGCAAGGCAATGAACACGTGAAAGATTGACAAAAAATATCCGTTTTGGCAATGTCAAGATTTGAACCAAGACTAGTGGAGTAAACGAAAGAATATATCCTTACATTACCACGTTACCGCCACATTTTCAACTGAAAATGCTTCCCACAAATAACAAAGAAAACATTGAAAACGTGAAATTATTGTTTTCAAATTTTCACAGATTTTAGGAAATATTTTCATAGAAATGTTTCCTTCAAAATCTAACCAAATATGTTTTTATATGTATTTTCTGTTTTTATTGAAAATAAAAACGAAAAACGAGCAAACCAAACTCATCCTAAATTATTAGTCTTTTCCTCGCCTTATCAAAAGAAAAAAAATTATAAATCATTAATGATTATAAATGAGGTGTAAAATTTAACTATTTTTATTTGTTAATGAAAAATTGCAATAAAAATCAAGATTTAGTTTAGTAGTATTTTTTGAAGAAGTATTTTAATTTATGAAAAATATAAGTCAATTTTTTTTGTTTGGTAAACGAAAAAATTGAGGTGCTTTGCTTATGCCTTCTAAAAGCCATGAGATACTCTCAGGAGCTTTCATAAAGTGATTTTAAGAGTTGAATTATATTATTCAAAATTTAAAAGGTTAATATAATTTTACTTTCTTTAATAATATTAAAAATAAAAATTATTTTCTTTAATATTTATGTCCATTATAATCAATTTAGATTTTAAAAGTAATTTTATCAAATATTACTTTTGTAACTTCTACTTATTAAAAGTAATTTTTATATTATTTTACTAAATGATACTATTTTGACTTTTGAAGAGCAACTTTTAAAAAACTCAATAAATCTTAAAAAGCTACAATAATACCAAATAAAACCAAAGTGTATACATGTTTTGGCTCCCACTTAATGCCATTATCGAGCACCAAAATAAAGCACTCAGTTGCAATATCATAGTATCAATTAAATGTACACCCAATCCTTGTTGGTCTTTAAATGTACCTGGTTAGCTAAGAAAATTTTAGATTTGAAATTTGGATAATGCACATACTCATATTATCTTATGCTAAAGTTCAGCTTTTGTTTATAACAGCAAGAATGGTAAGGATCAGACTTCTGACAACTAGACTGTAGAGGCTCTCATAATATGTGTAGAGGAAATTCTTTCAATTATTATTATTATTATTATTGATGTGGTGATTCTTTCAATTATTAAGTACAGGCTCACCGGTAATTTTATGATCAACAGAGAGGTTGCCTATTCGAAGTTGAAGGGTATATCACAAGTCTAAGAGAAGGAAACCTATCAACAAAGGACAATATTTGAACTAAATTACCTTATTAGTAATGTTGTTTAATATTACTAGTTGAGTCAATCTTCATTTGTACAATTCTTACATTTTACGTATAAGTTTCTCTGTCATATTAAATAAGGAGAGAAGTCTATTTGAATTAATTAATTTTTTTTACATATTTAAAAGCAAAACATGCTTACCGTAAAACTATAGAATTTACTAATTCTTCTAAATGTACTAGGTCAACTTAGGTAAGACGCACTTTTAAAACGGCGTTGACCAAAGGCAATATTTAGTTTTGATTAACGTAAAAATTAGTCTAATATAAAATAAAATAATTTAAATAGCTGGGTAGTAGATATTTGTTTTTACAATAAACTAATGATTATATATAAAATTTAATTTTGGCATCATATTAATGCAAATTTATGTTATTATCTGGTTATGTATATACTGCAACGTATATTATTACAATATTCTTTCATTTTTATTAATTTTATTTTCCTCGATATTTATATTTAGGAAAAGGCAAAAATTAATGTGAAAGAGAGTAGAGATTAAGGTAATAGACTAGGCTTTTTTACTCTTTTAAAATAAAAAAATATTATTTATGTATATACATCATTTTAACATTATTTTTGAAAATATACTTTTTTTCTGGATTGTAAATAAATCGATTTAGGTTGCATCGATTTATTAATGGGTATCGATACAAGAAAATCGATTTAAGTTGAATCGATTTATACATTGTTCATATGAACAATGTATAAATTTAATTTATTTATAATAAAATAAAATTTATAAATTTTTTATTTTATTAATTTAGAATTAGAATAAGATATTTAATAATTTAAGTTAATAAATTTTAATATTTTAGTCTCAATTAAAAATTTTAGATATTTGAGTTAGCATTAAATTAGTTTAGGATATATTTACGCGATATGGGCTTTTAGCATATATCAAAGATTCCTAATTTTGAGCAGCGGTGACGTCCTAAGATGCCGTCCCGATTTGAGAGTGCATCACTACACTTTTGAATGTTGCTTTACAGTAAGGGTTGCATATTTATGCAATTCTGTGATACATGCCAAAAATTCATATCATATAAATATATCCTAAACTAATTTAATGATAATTCAAATATCCAAATTTTTCATTAAAAAATAATATTGAGACTAAAATATTAAAATAATAATAATTAAATTAAAAAATTATTTACAACTTTTTAATTAATTATCATTATAAAAAATTTATTAACTTAAATTATTAATTATTTTATGCTAATTCTAAATTAATAAAATAAATAATTTATAAATTTTATTTTATTATAAATAAATCAAATTTATACATAGTGTATAAATTTGATTTATTTATAATAAAATAAAATTTATATACTTTGTTTATAATAAAATTTATATACTATTTGTATACTTTGTGTTCTTCATTCTTTTATACTTTCCTCCAAGTTCAAGAATAAAATAAGATTGCATATTTCTAAGGGCATGAATATATTTTTGAGAATAGACAACACCTGATAAGGCGGGGAATACCTACCTACTCTTCCTTTTCATCATCTCATTTACTTTTATTCTTGTTATTCTATCTCTACTTTTTTTCTTCTTTTCTATTCTTGTTCCTTGATTTTCTGCAAATCCTTATAGAAATCGTTGAGCAAGTCAATAAAATTAGAAAAATATAAAATAAAATTTTGTAAAGTAAAAATAAATTATACAATAATTAGTATGAAAATAACATTAATAAAAAGATTTACTAATTTTTAGTTTTTATGCAAAAAATTATAATAATATTGTATAACATTAATTAAAAAGAATACTATATATATATATTTAATCATTTTTATAAATTATATACTTTTAAATCATATTATATCAAGTAAGTCATTGATGATTTCTTTTTTTAAAATAGTATACAATTCTATGATGCATGCCAAAAGTATATATCACACAAATATATCTTAAGCTAATTTAATGGTAACTCAAATATCTAAAATTTTCACTAAAAAATAATATTGAGACTAAAATATTAAAATTAATAATAATTAAATTAAAAAAATCATTTAAAATTTTTAATTAATTATTATTATAAAAAATTTATTAACTTAAATTATTAATTATCTTATTCTAATTCTAAATTAATTAAATAAATAATTTATAAATTTTATTTTATTATAAATAAATCAAATTTATATACTATTCATATTAAAAAGAGTATAAATCGATTTGAGTGAAATTGATATTCTTGTATCAGTATCTGTTGATAAATCGATACAACCTAAATCGATTTATCCATAATCCAGAAAAAAATAATATTTTAAAAAATAATGTTAAAACGATGTACATACATAAATAATATTTTTTATTTTAAAAGAGTAAAAATGCTTAATAGACTATATTAGACAAAATCTTGATACGGTCAATTTTATGAGAATTTGAGCACTTTTAATATCGCCACAATGTAAATTTTTTATATGAATTTTTTAATTTACATATTTTTGAAATTTACACTCATATTCTCTATAAAATAACTATAAAACAGTTCTTACATGCTCAGTATTTATGTTTAATATTTTAGTTCTAACATAGATCATATATAACCTAAAACTAAGAGACAAGTTCCGAATACTAATAAATCACAGAAATATATATATATTAAATCACAGAAATATATATATATATATATATATATATATATATATATATATATATATATATATATATATATATATATATATATATATATATATGAGCTATGTCTTTGTTATTAAATAATGATATAATCTTTTTAAAAATTTTTTAAATGTTTTCTTCAATTTCAAATAAAATAAAAAATGGATAAAATTAATATTTTAAAATTTTTAAAAATAATCAAATTTTTAATTTAATAATTAAAAAAATATTTAAAAAAATTTGTCAGAGGATAAGCCATCTCTCCTTCGCTATTATAACTTTATAGGACAGCTGACGTTGCCCTTAAGACTTTTTCGGACGAAAGGCTACCCTTCATCGCCATCGTGGATCACTTTAATGGGAAGCCCTACCCCTTCAAACCACACCACTTTTTTCATTGGAAGCTATTTGTGGTTATAATGGCATCTAAAGTCTATCTAATATCTATGTCAGATTTTCCAATCTTTTTGATAGCTCAGTATACATTAAATTATTACGTACTCAAAGATGTTCGAAATTTGGAGGAGTTATATTATTTTTATTTTTTATTTTTTATCTTTGTGTTAATACGTTCCTATTTATTATTAAATAAGATGTATAATTCAGATTAAATGATATTTATATTCTATTTTATAATAAATAGGAGTTTATCTATATAGAAATCGAAAAAATATACATATAAATAATGTTTCTCATTTGGAGAGCACTGTCTTAATTACGAAAACTATCTCACTTATTTTGATATTGGTATATATCAAATTGTAGAAGATCACGCAATCAACGATCCTCTATTAACATATTAATTTATTTATTGCAAAACATTCGGATTTAAAAACTACTATATCCTTAACTTCAAAGGATTCTTAGGTGTTATTTGAGGAATAAAAAAATCGCTTACTTTATATATAATTAAATATGTACTAATTCGATTATTCGGACCATCATAACTCCAACAGCTCCAAATAATTTATTGTGAGTGACTTGGTATGTATATGAGAATTGAAAGTGAAAGTTTCTAATAATAGTATGTTTAGAGGTTAAGACTTAAATGGTGAAGTCGAAATACAGGAGCATGGAAATTTCAACGATAGATCAAAGAGGTGTATTCATATATCTCTTTTTATATGATGTATTATATTTTTTTTCTTAATTTTTGAAATAAAAAAATATTACATAAATAAAATTCGATCACTTTATGTGAGACTCAAAAATTAATTGAAAATTTTTAGATATTATATAGATAAAATTTGATATTTTTAAGTGTTATAAAAATAAAAATTTAATCACTTTATAATTACAAAAATATTACATAGATAAAATCTAATCATTTTTTATGAAATCTTGAAATTAATTGCAAGTCTTTAGATATTACAGAGATAAAATTTAAATTTTTGAATATTACAAACATAAAAATACAATCACTTTATGAATTAATTAATTTTTATTTATATGATCCTAAAAAATACTACAATATATTACATAAAAAAATATATCAATACAGCCCTTTCATCTACTATTAGATTAATGGCACCATCATAGTCCATAACTTGGAGCGGACCATTGTAGAACGCTCCTATATTTAGATCCGCATTGAGATGACTTAAATGGGAATTCGGAAGTTCAAACTCCGTTTTTGTTTTCGTTGTTTGATTTCTTGTTTTATTCTCCTCTCAAACTTGATTCTGTTACAAAGCCATGAATTTGTTAAAATCAAGATTTTTTTGTTTTCACATTGGATGCTATTTAATTTTGGCAAAATCACTTTTAACTAAAAATTAATCATAGTTAAATTAAAATTGGAATTTAATTTGTATATATTATCAATATAAAATAAATGTACATTATTATTTAATTATATATTATTATATCAACAAATATATTTATGTTTTATACCTATTAATTGAATGATTATATAAATAAAAAAATATAATTAATTGATCGTATAAAATTTTTTTATATTATCAATATATCAAAATTAAATTATAAAAATTATTAAGAATCAAGTTTATAAATACAAGCAATTAAGCCCACAACTTAATGCAATTGAACCCATAATTTAATGCTTATCTCATATATATCTTATTAAATTTAGAATATCTCGTACAATTCCCATTCTCCCTCCACCTACCTTTGAAAAAAATAAAAAAAAAGTTTACATAAACGAAACTAAACACATACTAATAAATGGTGGAAGTTAAAAAACATCGCACTTCCAAGCAAGAGAATTACATTCCTTCAATCCCCTGGGCATTTTGAATTGAGCAGAGCTTAACTTTAAGAAGGGAGTTGCGAACTTTGTATATCGATGGATATAGCTACTGTTACCCGTTTATGTACATGAGTGTATGTATTCTCTCTTCAACGTATTTCCATACTTTTCCATACTTCTTGATATATGAAATCAATTTCTTTATGTACAAGACGATACGGTTTAAGTTCTTTTTCCAAGTCCCCGTCAAAAAATTAAAAAATAAAAAGTTCTTTTTCCAAGTGGCGTTTTTAAAACTGGAACTTCTGTCCTCCATGATAGCGCAATCCGCAATTGGCACGCCCCCCTTGCGGATTTGTGCGTGTCTTCTTTGATGAAAATTATTTGTCACTGTCAACATACACATCCATCGTTGGCCGCACCAATCACCATACATCTACCATTTGCCAATAGAACCCGAAACTTCTATGCCGTTAACACTCACAATTGGGAGAAGGATCGGAGGAGGGTACTATCAAATCTTCTGTTCTCTTTTATGCAAAAAAATATCCGTGCCAAACCAGAAGCCACGACTGGAAGATAGCGCATGCTCAGTAGCATCATCACATTATGACCAATTTGTCATTTACTCTCTTAAAGCAAAATCTTAAATTTGAGCCTTACAGAGAGAGAAGGGCAAAAAAAAAAAAAAAAAAAAACCTCTGGAAAAGCTTACTCTAGAGTCTACAGTGACCTACCCAACCCAAATTGGATTATAGTAACAATATAGTGTATCTAGTGAGTTAGGAAAAAATAAAAAATAAAAAAGTTATCGTCGTGATATATATCAAGATTCCCCTTTCTATTTCATTTTATCTTTCCTTCAAGCTGAGGACAGATATAGTTTCCAATTTTTCCTGAATGACATTGTTTCAAGCTTTTATTAAGCTTCCTCAATCCACACAACAAAATAAGTTACACAAATTACATTTTGTGCCAAAAACAGGCAATTAATTAACGGGACAAATAAACTCACGTGATTAATTCTTCCTCTTAATTTATTCATAACCATTTACAAATTAGGAAAGATAAACACAAGAAGAAGCCAGCCACTCACAAGAAACAAAACCAGAACCAAAAACCAAAAGAAAATAAGAAAAAAAGCACCGGATTAGTAGTAATTCCAGAGCAAACTCTCAAAAGCACTTACAACCCCATCATCAACACACTCTTCTTCCGCGGTCTCCAACCACGGTGGCGGCTGATACATCCACCCATCCACCGATTCCACGAACACGAACTCCTTGTCCAACTCGCCGCTTTCCAACCTCGGAAGCTCGATGATCTCGCTCAACTCGTCATCATCGGAGCCACCAGACAAGTCCATTGCAGAAACCAACGACGACGACGATGACGATGACGATGACGATGATGATGATGATGATGATGATGATGATGATGGCAAGTCGAAGCAGACCATTTTGGCGGCTTTTGCAGCGGCGGCCTGGACGTCGCGGGGGCCGAGGGAGGCGGGGCGGGGGAGGGAGTGTACGAGGTCGGGGAAGTTGAGGATGGCGGAGGAGCCCTTGATGCTGAAGGCGGCGACGTCGTGTGCCCTGGCGGCCATCTCAGGGGTTGAGAATGTTCCCAGCCATATGCGGGACTTCTTGCGAGGCTCCCTGATTTCGGACACCCATTTGCCCCAGTTCCGCATCCTCACGCCACGGTACACCGGGTGCTTGCTAGAGTCTCGAATGCGCTTTGCGGTTGTGGTGGTCTTCTTGGAGGATGAGGATGGTAATGGCGATGTTGGTGTTGATGAGTTTGATTTTGAGTTTGAGTTAGAGGTGCTTTCAGTCTCTGAGTTGTTGTTATGTGGTTCAATAATGCTCATTGTAAATTAAGGATGATCACTTTTGTGGGAGGAGGGCAAAAGCGTCTTTAGGAAGTGAATGAGGTAGTTTTGTGTGTGGTGTGTGTTTGGCTTCTGTACAAAGATTGAGGAATGAGATGGGAGTGAAGGGTTTTTATATGGCATACAAGGTTTTTTATTTTGGGGATAGAGGAAAGAAGGGGTGGAAGGAGGAGGGTGATTGTTTGCCTTGCCAAGGCAAGGCATGCAAGTGAATTTGGCAAGCAGTGACTTGAAATTTTTTCTCCTATCACTTCCCCTACCAGTTTTGGGACACTTATAAATTAAGGTCCATAGAGGAGTACTGGACCCACATAGAGAAAATCAGTTAGACCTGGTTCCCATTCAGACTTCAAGTCGGCCAGTTACTTTATTGAAATTAACTTATTTTGCGTTTAAAATAATTTAAATTTAGAATTATTTGGGAGTTTTAGACACAAGCTATTACTACTATCTTCCAATAGTTTAGTCTGCACCCATCGTATTATACTATTTTATGTAGAAAGGAATTAACTTAATAGTAAATATTTTTTGTAGATTAAAAAATAGATAAATTATAGAATATTCGTATTTAAATATGGATATTAAATATTTATTTTTTTAATATGTTATAAGTAAATATTTTATTTTAATTATTTAATTGACACCAAATTTTGAGTTCTATAGATATCGAGGTTCGAGTTTAAAATTAGGACTTGCATTAATAAATACTGATGTATAGACATCTGATTCCAAATTTTGAATTGGATCTTATATTGACAAAAAAATATAGATATTGATGTTTGAGTTCTAAATTAAATATTGATAACAAATTACATAATATCAATTTGATAAATTATAATATTCTAATATTATGTATTAATATATCAAATTTATTCTATTATTTTTTATTATTATATTTATAAATAATTTTAAATTAATAATTTAATTTTAAATAAATATTTAATATTTATATTTTATGGGATCGCTATACCTGAAAAATAGCTGCATACGATCCAGACTCAAGTGAGTCACCCTGCAAGCCCCGGTGCCTGGAGAAATGTACAATAGGTCACCCTCGTTGTAATTAACACGCAACCTCTTTTAACTTTTGCTGCATTTATTTATCTCCGATCACCTCATCCTAACCATTTTAACCTGCCTCCACTTTCACCTATATTGCACTTCTGTTCATCTTTTACCTTATCCTTGAATTCTTTGAAATGCATTTTCTCTTCGCTATCAACAATTTGCCCTTTTGTTTTTGGTACAATTCAGTATTTTACGCTTTAATAGTAAAAATAAAAAAATAGCAGCAGCAAGTTTGTTTGGTGGGATTAATGAAAGATGGTGATGAGCTGGCAAGGATGCTCTAAGAGTTATGTTATATATATATAATATTATTTGGATATCATGATGACATATATTTATCCACTATTAAATATGATTAAAAATATGTATCAACAATATTCAAAAAATATTATGTATATATCTTATTTTTCTTTACGTTAATAGCACTGCTATTAGGCCTTCATGCATGTACTTTTATATTCTGAATCTTATCAAAAGATGGATACATTTCTAACTTTTGCCATGTTTGATTTTTGGTCTAAAACTCTCAAAATATGATTTGAACAAAAAATTTTCAATTATAACTTTTTTTTTAAATTATGATTTGAGATTTCTAAATGCAAACATGCTATTTTGTGTATTCTTCCTCTATTTCTCACCTTGCTCGAGTGCTCATTTATTTTTGCTTACAAGGGGTACTATACAAAAATGTCTCCTCTACACTTTATTTCACAAGATGCACAACACATTTCGTTATTCAATCACTAAGATATAATAGTGTATCCCCACCTATGGTACACCATAAAATTCTCACAATCTCTCTCTCTCTCTCTCTCTCTCTCACACACCACACATTCGCCATCTCCGGCCTCTATTGCTTGCCCTCAACCTCCATTTTGTTGCCAACAACCCCACCCAAATTCCATGGGCTATGTGAACTCCAAGCATGTAGTGTCGGTGATGCCTACTATTGGGACAAAAAGCAGGCAACTTTCATATGTATCCCTTTGCTTTGTCATTACCGCCGCCGACAAAGATAAAAGAGGAGAAGAACACGAGGTCTGGCCCTCTATGCCAATAGTGCATGATAGCTCCCCAGTGCTATCCTCTGCCACACCACAACCCCCGCTCATGATAGCATGCTACAACTGGACCTATAGGGAAGCGACTTGTGGCAAATCAAGTGAGAAAGATGAATGGCCTATGCTTAAGGGAGAGGCGGGCGAGGAACACACGAGAGTCTTGAGGGAGTCGGGGCTAATGGTTGGGCTGCTGACGACGGTAACAGGAAGGGTAGGGGAGGGGAGCGCAGGGCACTGCGACCCCATTTTGGCATTCCCGATGATGGTTTTGGATGGTGATGGTGGCTGTGCGATTTGGTTGAAGCTTGGTGAAGATGACGGTGGCAAGTGGTAGTGAGCGGGAGGAGAGGGAGATGGTTATGGTAATGCCGTAGTGGGGAGGAAAAGGGGAGGAGGAGGGAGAGTGTGTGTATGAGAGAGAGAGAAAATGAGTTTGAGTGAGTTTTAGAGTATATCGCAGATGCAAGAAATATGAATACACCATCACATCTTAATCTTTAGATTACAATGAGGTGTAGTGCACCTTATAAAGTGGGTGCACTGTAGCTTTATCGTTAAAATTTCACCTCCAAGAATTTGATTTGAGGCTCTCAATTCTTTGGGTGAAAGCAATTGTACTATCTACTTCATAATTCATTCATACTTGGCAGTTATTGAATAAGTTAATCAGAAATAGTTAATATGCAGGAAAATACCATTGTAAATAAAGAATTATTATTTATATGTTATTATCTCTCTCTCTCTCTCTCTCTCTCACACACATATATATATATATATATATATATATATTTTTTTTTTTTCACATTAATATATCTATACCATGTCTATATATGTTAAATAAACATTTCCGCTGTAAACAACTCTATACATAACATGGACTGCCGACCTTTGTTAAGTTGATTGTCTGCATACTAGCTATTGTAGATATTATGTATAGCCAACCAATGCATGTGAATGCTTTTAAGACTAAAGTCAGAGCCAGCAATGATTTAGGCTTTGGACCCTTATTTGATATCTTCCCCTCATACAATACATTATTTGCCACTTGTATATTCTTCTGCATGTTTCTAGTCGTTTTCGGCTTTTGAGTATCTGATTAGATCTCTCTTAAATTGAATCGCCCAAAAAATTGATCTCTCTTAAATTGATAAGGTCTGCTAGCTTGCTACTTGTATATATACATATATATACATAATAACACTCCCTTACATCTTTTAGTTCGTCAAAATCTGAGAGAGAAAAAGTGAAAATAAAACAAACTAAATTATAATAAAATGATAAAAAATAAGAAATATAAGATAATATAAATTTAAATAGAGATATAACATTATTAATATCAAAATATTTCATGGAGTGATTGCTCAATTTTAATAACTTGGGAGTAATTGTGTCTTGACTCACATTTCATAGACCGAACTGTATAATCTTATGCTAATTTTTTTAAGATAAAACTTAAGCCTAATTTCTTATATTCTTGAATCGTTCATTTATCAAATCCAATTATACCGTGGGATATTTTTCAACTAATAACATATTTTAACAAAGTTTTATTCCACATATCAATACTTAATTTAAGAACTATATGGAAAAGACGGAAAGAACTAAACCCAAATTTTATCCTTCCTTGATTCACCTTTTAAAGTAATTTTCAAAATAGTAAAAATACAAATTAATTCCATGTTAAAATTCTAAATATCATTTTGCATTTATTAAAAAATTCATGTTAAAAACTCAGTTTTCTAGTGAAGATTGAAAAGAAAAAAAAAAAACCCCGTCAATGTAGTTCCCCTACATATGGGACTAAAGCTTTCTTCCATGTGCGTCCCAACCGCGTTGCACCTGTGTTGACCATTGGTGGTTTCTTGAAGCAATGCTCCACACTTAAGAAAAATAATATTAGAATTTTTGAAAAAAAAAATAAAAACAATTGTTAAATTGAACAAAAATGATATAACTCACTTATCCATCCCTAAATTAATACGTATGTTACATCATGACAAATAAATTTGGAGAAAAATTTTTATTTCTCTAATGTTTTAAAAATTTTAGCACATGCAATTATGAACAGTGATTTGATTGTAATAAATGGACTAACCCCACGTATCAAAGTGACAATGCGGTGTCAAATTCATCGAAGGGCCTCCTTTCCCATTATTAAGATTTGACACTATAAAAATCCCGGTAATTTACAGCAGCAATTATTTAATTGATGTGGTAGTGAAGTATTTTCTTTATTTTGATTTACTTGTCAATTTAAATAATTTAATATATTTTTAAATTAAGATATTTAAATATATTAATTTAAAAATATACTAAATATTTAAATTAATAAATAAATTAAAACGAAACAAATATATCTTAGAAACCCCATAGCAAGTAAGATTTGACAACTTCATGGCTTCTGGCGCTCTCCGGGGCTCAGCTACATGTGCTTTACATCCATGACGACACAAAATGAATCGTCCATGGATTGTTGAAATTTTGAGAAGATGATGAAATTGTACCTCCGAAATGATACTGTCTGTTGATATGGATACCATTTTTTGGACCCGTACAATGATTATTTTTTCAATCTACAGAGGTTTTGCAACACACGTATCCATCTACACTATATACAAGTACAAAACAAAACACTTGGAAAGGAACCGCTGCCACACAATTTTTTTTTTCCTTAATTAAGAAAACGATTTAAGAACCTTAGCAGTGAGACATCTTTGCCGTATTAAGGCACGGATCTGGCTAAAGTGCCCGACAAGGCCACCCCAATAAAAGATATTTTGAGTTTTTTTGAATGAAACGTGATTCTGTTCCAGGATTCCCATGGTTGTATATACTGGGAGGTGGCTGGCATGAAAGGAAAGCAAAGAACCTTTAATCTTAGCGAAGCAGGACACATTTTGCATTTTATCCTGAACAGAAGACACATTATTGTTTTGAGTTACCATTGTGATTGATTAACAGATTGCACATTCTATAGTGACATTGAATGGTGAACCTGTGGCAAATGCACTGTTCAGAAGGTAATCTTGTAAGGACTTGAGCCTTTATACTTAGTCTCCAACCCTTCTCAATCACTTTTAGCTACACCCCAAGTGGCCAAGATTGAAGATTCGGAGAGTGAGTATTGGAAACACATATATACCATCTCCTTAATATCAAGGACTTCATCATGGCATATGTCATTGAGAGCGAGCAATTCTTGGGAGGAAACTTTTCCACTTTAAACCCTAAACTTTCCACCTTAACATGACGTGATCATGATGTGTTATTTACTGAGAGTGAGAAATTATTAGGGGGAAACTTTCCACACCTTAAACGTGCATGTTAATCTTTAATTGACATGTGTAAAGTTTCGAAGACATATGTACTTTTTATATAATTCACAATTCTGAAGATATCTAGATCGATTTGTATGCTTGAAGTGAGAAGTTCCCACTCATAGGATCTCTGAGAGCATGGTCGGACTCAATTAACTGTAAACATTCATTCGAGCCTTTGTACTGCGGTTACGGAGTTTCTACCTACCAGTCAAGAAAGAAAAGGTATCGATCGTTCCATGTAGGTAGGTTTTCTACTGCATTTATGTGTTGCAAGCTTCAATGCATTTCAATTTCGGGTGCTACATTGGTATTTATGTCACATAACATAAAAGAACTAACTGCAACGAGGGGAGTCCTCACTGAAACATGCGGCTTCAACCGCTTTGCTTGCTATATAGTGTCACATGTATTGCCCATATATACGTGGAATACGCAGCACTGGCACACTTTTTACTACATTAACTTTTTGGGGAGTCAGTGGGACCTCTGATTACCAAATTAAAGGCACATGCACAATAATAAATATCTCGTGTATAATATATGGTCTCTGATGAATGAGTCTCTGATGTTATCTCATGTTCCATTCACTTGCAACTCAGGTCATACCTGCACAGCAGGTTCATACATCAACCCTTATGCAGATTTTTCTTCTGTATGTGCTTGATCGCATGCATTCTAGTGGGACTAGGCAAAATTTGGTTAATTAACGTGCTACCTTGGTGTTCTCTTCCAATTAATGTACTAGTTCATGCTTAACCACAATCGAAAAAAAAAAAAAAGAAACTTGTTCATGTTCAAACAAGCTAGCCATGGATGCAAACAAGGAAGTACGTAGATTCATGTCCGAATCATATCAATATGATTGATTGCTGCCGACCTACCTTGCCTGACTGTATCTCCAGAAACTCATGCTATTCCAAATTTTACTGGTGCTTTATCCCGTTCTTGTACAACAGACCACAAAAGTTCCCTTTCAATTTCTCTTTATATATATATATATATATAGCTTAGTTAAGGTGATAGTCCTCATCATAAACACGGGTCAAATTCTCCCTCGGTAAATAAGTGGAAAGCAGCTAACACTGCTTTCAGCCACTTGAAGGTCAAATATTTGAGGGGAAAAACATGTATTATGATTGTGTATAAAACTAACTAATATCGGTCATGGTTAAGAGTGAAATGAGACGAATTAAAAAGGAGAGGTGAAATCAATACAAACCCAAAAATACATATCCGTTCTGTTGCCCTTGATACCATTCTGTCTGAAGTCATTTATCATTTTTCTAACTAATTCTGTTGGAAAGCAGAAGAGGGACAAGACTGCTGATGCAAATGAGGAAGCTCAACCAGGCAATCAAGTACATGGGACTATGGGAAAATGAAAATAAAAACCACAAAAGAATCTCAAATTCATGGTGACATTACATTTTTAAATGTAAGAAAGAAGAGCTAGTCAAAGAAGGTTGACATGCTGAAGGAAATCTCAGGGCACTGAGGTAATAGAGCCATAGAGGAAAGCAGTTTCCATTGTGTAGAATCCAAAAGACACATAAATTGCTTGTCCATTATTGTATCAGTAAGTTAGAAACGTAAAGAATGTCTTAATTTAATCTAACAATTGTTAAGTTTTATAACTTACAACGTTTCTTCTTATTCTTTCTCTTTTTGCTTTTCCCCACCCCAGTTAAATAAATATCATGAGGCTTTTGCTTCTTACACTTTTCTTCTTTTGTGACTCAAAACGAAATCATCATCATCATCACTCTCATTGATAACTCTTTTCTTGGCTTTTATATCACCATTCCTTGATGGCTGTTGCTGCTTCTGTGAAGTTTCAGGTTTAGTTGGCGGCTTCGATTGCTTAACAGGAGTTCCTGTCCTTATCTCCTTTTGCTTCCTCTGCTTCTTCTCGAATGCTTTCTTAGCTCTTTCAGGTGACAGCAACCCATGCTCCATTAACCTGCGCATTGAGGTATATATGCATGCCTTAGCTTGTAATTTTTGAGCAAGAAGACTCCAACTGAATACAAAACATCAATCAGGAGTCATACACTGATTCTATTGCAAAAATCTCTAATGCTGAAAGATTCAAGTTGGCCCCTCCAACTACTACTACGGAAAAACAATTGAACAAATATTATACCTGCCATTGCCAATGCAAAAATCATTGAGATCAATGTTTCCGGAAGAAATTCACCTTTGGGAAGACAGAATCAGTGCATTTTTTCAGCGAATGTTTTAGAGGAGTGGTTATAAGGCCATAGCTAAATCCTAAATTACAAGGATTCCTTTCCTGTCAAGGCCATCAAGACTACGTCCCATCCTGAACATTAGTTTGCATTTTGTCCCTTGGTAGATGTTTTAAAAATACAATTTCAAAAGATTACCGTAACACACACTTAACATTTATACTCATTCAATAAACTCATATAAAGGCACAAATGAAAGTGACCACAAATAATTGTTGGAATCAACCACAAAGATTGACTGTCCTGATGAAGGTGTACGGAATTCACACACAGCCACTGATCCGTAGATCCATAATAGCATTGCTGATCTAAACTAGTAAGTAGTTACTTTCAAGGTCTTCCATATATCCGTAAGAGTAATGTTGTTTGGACACTTTTTCTTTTCGTAGTTTCTACAACTCCTTATAGGCGTGCTGTTAGTTGAACAGAATGCAAACAGAACTCGAAGTCAATGGATGAAAAATTTTCACCATCAGAATACACACAGCATAAGAAAAAAAAAAAATAAGGCTTTCATTGGATTTCTTGCAAAGTTCTGTGCACAAAAACTTTGTACATCTATCCTTTCTGCTTCTCATGCCATTTAGTAACTTTATGTTCAACTTTTATTTTGAATTATACTTGTACCATAATTTCTTCTTAGACTATAATGTGATTGTAAAATAATGGAGTTTTCTGCCTTGCAGAATTCCATTACTAAGAAGCAGTATCAAGATGATCCCGTCTCTAAATTTTACAGAGAGGCTGGTGGGTCTTAATGCCAGCCTTAGCAATAAAGAAAAACCCATAAGCTAAGGTCAACCAAACCAAACAAAGTAATTTGTTATAGGAAAGTAAGGAAGGCAATACATTATCTTGCAATTGACAATACATTAAAAATAACTGAAACTGTTTAGGCCTGTCAGGAAAGGCATAATATATACTAAGAATGTGATATTGAGCGTTAGGATTTGATTAAAGAAAATCTAACTAGTTCTCTGTATACAATAAAGGAATGAATTAATGAAAATCTAATATATAAATAACAATTATACTGGTTCCATGGCCAAATATGATATGGCTAATACTCCCGGTCTTCTGGGGTATGTCTGTGCAGGAATGCCTATTGGCCAAAGCACAAAGGATTCTATTAACAAGGGAAAGATCATTCCAACATCTTTAGATCTATGGAAACAAGTCTGTCAGGTAAACCGTTACCTGTAGTTGTTCTTTTGCAATAGACGTCCCTCTTTATGAAATGAAGGAGGAAGGAAGTATTGGTAAATGCTCTAGCATACTTTACTATCAAGCACAAGTTGCCAATGTTAAACATGAATGGAAAAGGAATGAGGAATTCTCTAGTGATACAAATAGAGACCATGGCAATTTTTATAATCAAAGCCACTCATCAAAAGCAGTATGAATTTTTGATAAAACAGTTAAGGCAACTTAATGTCAATGTTATGAAAGATTAATTTTATTCATTGAAGCAGTGCATTTGTGATGGTCAGCCTAGCATACGGTTATCCTAGATGAAAGTTGGCTTTTACACATATCTAAATTATTGGATCAAGTGCTTATCACTAGATTAAAAACTATAGTTGTTGGCAAGGGTGCAACTTTATTTTCTTATAGTTTCTTAGAACTGTATCAAGCATAAGGGGCTGCATTCATTACAGACGCCATCGACTAGGATATTAAACCTATCGAATTCTAAGAACAATGCGGGCCAAATAAAGCCAACAATCTCTCTCTAGTGTCAACCAAGGGATTCGAATCCATGACTTTACTTTGATACCATTTATTGGATCAAGCACTTATCACTAAATCAAAAGCTATAGCTGTGGGCAAGAGTGCAACTTTATTTCATTGTAGTTTCTCAAAACCGCATCAAGCATAAGGGGTTGTATCCATTACAGGCGTCATGGGCCGAAATGTTATGCCCATCGAATTCTAAGGGTGACACTGATCAAATAAAGCCAAAAATCTCTCCCTAGTGTCAGCCAAGAGATTCAAACCTAAGGACCTACTCTTATACCACTTGTTGAATCAAGCGGTTACTACTAGGCCAAAAGCTTATTGGCTTTATTTGGCTAGTGTCACCCTTAAAATTTGATAAACTTAACATCCCAACCCATGGTGTCTGTAATAGGTGCAGCTCCTTATACTTGATACGGTTTTGAGAAATTATAAGGAAATAAAGTTACACCCTTGCCAACAGTTATAGCTTTTGGTTTAATGGTAAGTGCTTGATTCAACAATTGTTGGATTTATTTGATTAGTGTCAACCTTAGGATTTGATGGGATTAACATCCTAGCCCATGATGCCTGCAATGGATGTAGCCCCTTATGCTTTATGCGATTATAAGAAACTATAAGGAAATAAAATTGCACCATTGCCAACAGTTATAGCTTTTGACCAAGTGATAAGCGCTTGATCCAACAAGTGGTATCAGAGCAAGGTCATGGATTTGAATCCCCCGATTGGCACTGGCAGGGAGATTGTTGGGTTTATTTGGCCAACATCATCTTTAGAATTAGATGGGCTTAACATCCTGACCTATGGCGCCTGTAATGGGTGCAACCTTTATGCTTAATGCAGTTCTGAAAAACTATAAAAAAATAAAGTTGTATCCTTGCCCACTTTTGGCCTAATGATAAGCGCTTGATCCAACATAAACAACAGAGCAAACATCTTAAGTTGAACACAACTTAACGGTGTGAATAAGATAATATATGTCCTTATAAACCTATTGTGTATGACATAATTGCTTTCATTCATATTTAGAGTAATGTACCGGAATTGTCTAGAGAATCTAGGTGATATAGGCTCATAAAACCTCAAAATATCAAATTATAAAACAGCATGAAATGAAGATGACTTTAATACTAAGATCTGAGCATGGTGACTGAATCTCCAGCATATCTCTAGAACTTATTTGGTTTAAAACTGTCATGTTCATACTATGCATGGTGAACAACTACAAGATTGAAAGGAAACTCACCAAAATTCTGCCATCTCACTTGTCGGTATCTGTTTTGACAATGACTCATAGAAAATCCTCAGGGGTTCTTTCTGTCAACAAAAGGCACAAAAAAATCACAAGGGTGAGTAGAAGTTGATTACCACATTTTGACATTGGTTTGTAATAGTAAATTCCAGGAATCAACTGGGGATAGGTTTAGAACCTGCTCGGGAGCATCATGTTTCTGGCCAGGTAGATTGTAGACTTTCTTCTCTCTCACCTTTGTCGTCGTTCTCTTTGTTATTGTTTTGGATGACGATGATGATGGTGTTGATTTCAATTTAACCTTCAAATTTATTCAAAATAAAATAAAATCAGTTGCACGACCATCCTAACTCAAATCAACACATTTGATTTGAGATATAAAAAGACATGCTTGATGGTACTATAATTTCCACATTAAATAAGCTCATCTAAATGCACGAATGAAAGTGATCGCAAATTAAACAATTATTGCAATCACCACAGTTCAACACTCATTTAAGTGTTAAGACAAATCAAACGCAGGTTCTTCTAATAGTTCACCGTGTATTTATTGGAACAATACCTGAACTCAGTAATTATTCCCTCAAGGAGCACAACAACATGAAAAATCAACACTCAATCAATCTAATTTCGAGCAGGTGGCAAAAATCCAGTAAATGAAAAATTCAGAGCCCCACAAATTGAAACCACCTGTATAAGAATTCCATCCAATTACACCCCCCTTGTGCCCCAAAGAGCTAAAACAAGCCCAACAACATAAAAAGGTCACGATTTTCATTTGAAATTTTCTTGAGAATGATACCTCAGATTTTGTGACTGTCGTCACAGATTTCATCTTGGAATCAGGTGGGGCTCTGGTTGAGCCATCGATCTTCTTCTTGACGGCTAAAGAATCAACCTTTGGCTTGGAAGAGCGATCTTGTGCAATTGGCTTGAGCTTCACCGTAGTGCTTTTGGTCTCTGCAGCCATAGACACACACACGCCCCTTTTGCCAATTGATTAGATCCGATTGAACCCAATTGCTTGGTTTTTATTCTACGCTTCATGTGTCTCATTCAGCAGATACTTAAACATCTTTTAGATTTGTCTTTTTTATTTTCTTTGCGTTGTTAAGATACCCAAAGAGGGAAAGATGGTAACTTTCGAAAGTAAAAGGTGAAAACAGGTGAAAGGAGGAAAATGAAGAGAAGTGGATATGCCACACAGAGCAACACAAGACAAGTCAGAAGGAGGATTTTGGAAGATGGAAGAATCGGACGGTGAAGATTTTGAGGGAACAGAGATGTTAAGGTGGGCCCTCATGGTTTTTTGGGAAGTTGCCGTTCGTTCCTCGAACTCTGGTTTAACTTTTCACTGATTTTAAGGTTAACGGTGGTCGGAACACGTGTTGTATGCATACTTGCGCTGCTTTTACTGTTGCGCGGGGCGTGAAGATAAAAATTATGTAGTAAAAATAATATTTTGTCAATGCATGCCCTAGTTGTACGTACCAAGGAATATTATATAAAAAAAACATAATAGTAACTTTATTTTTTTAATATAATATTTTTATGTTTTTTAACAATTGCTTTTAAAAGGCTACTTTATTTAGGAAATGAGAATAATATTCATTATTTATTGTAAATTTGAAAGAAATTAAGCATTATATTTTTTTTATAGATTTTTAAGAAATAAATCTGTGAGTTATATCTGTTTAATGCTTTATTTGTTTAAGATTCAGTCATTTAAGATTTTTGTAAATAATTAAAACAGTAATTAAATGTCATTGAAATTTTAAAAAATCTAGCTATATTTGATTAAATTACCTTCTCACTTTATTAATGTTTTCTTCTTTCACTTAGCAAAAATAAGAAGAGATAAGGATAAAATTTGAAAAATGATTAATGCCTTCTTCTTTTGTAAAGTGACAAATAAAATAAAAATATTTTTTCCTCTAAAATGACACATATTACTAACAAATAGAGAAAGTAATTTTTATCTTTGATTTCTTAATTTTTGCCTTAACAAATCCCCAAAAAAATCAAGATGATAATCTGTTGTTTGCTGTCTACGAACAAATTTCATTTTCTTTTAAAAAAAATTGTTCAAAATGAAATTCATCGTTTTTTGT
Organism: Pterocarpus macrocarpus; assembly: GCA_031439585.1. Lineage (NCBI taxonomy): Eukaryota > Viridiplantae > Streptophyta > Magnoliopsida > Fabales > Fabaceae > Pterocarpus > Pterocarpus macrocarpus. The sequence goes on from CM062519.1 coordinate 14,067,730, forward strand.
TTTCTGCAAATTTCTTTTTTCAAGAGTTGATCCTTTCAAGATAATTTTAAAAAACTAATTATTTCCAATGATTCAATACTTATTTTTTTTAAATAAAATAAAACTAATGTTAGAAGATAAATATTCAAAATTTGATATTTTTGCTTTTGCTTGAGAAGCACCAATTTTTTTTTTTAAAAGTAACAGTGTGTATTTCTATTTCTATTACATAACAAGCACTTGACCAAACGCCTCAAAAACAAGTTCAACATTCAGATGTAAATAGAGCCAACAAACTGTATTTTCTCTACCATCATAGATTCGTATCGTTTAGCTAGATTTACATCTTCTTAAATGAGATGGGTTATCCATTTAGATCATTTGATGGAATCCACAAATAATATAATATATTGATTGGAAGATGGATATACTTTGCTTTCTTACTTTATAAAAAAATTTCACTTTAGAGCATCTTAATGTGGTCTTGTTTTACCTGTTAACGTGTGGAATCTACCCAACATCAAGTGATCAATTCTACAAGTCGAGTTTTCTACAAAATTGGTACATGATTACGTGTGGCCTATTCGGAAAAGTCTATTGTACCAAATAGAATGAAGCAGCATATGAAACAAGTCATACTTTAGAGGCTCAGCATGCCAGAGAAAATGTTCTTGCACCTTTTTCACCCTCTTATGCATCTCTAAGTATTTTTCTTCCGAGATGGAAAGCAGTATGTTCCTCAAATTTGGAATATCTTTCTCCATGACAAACACAGCAAAAGATTCCCAGTTCAAAACCTCAAAGAAGGGTGGTATAAAATTGTCAGATATGATAACTGGAATGCACTCATGGAATATAGCCTCCACCACACGGGGGCTATTAACTTCATGCCCTCTTGCACATATGCAGTATTTGCTGCTCTTCATGAACTGGAGGTAGTTTGCATTACCCTTGACATGTGGCAATGGACCAGATATTTTCATGTCAGGTTCTTTGTTCTCCCAGTGCTTCAACAGAATAGGCCGAACATAACCATGCAAACCGCCTGCGAAAAAGGCCAGGATAGGCCTCTGAGAAGGGGGGTTTCCCCCTATGTTCTTGACAGGATTCTGTGCAGATCTTATATATGTTTCTGGAAGAGAAACATCCTTGCCTATCTTGAATCCTACTTCAATGTCAGCATTGCAGAGGGCTCTGATGCAATTGAGCATGCGCCCTCTTGTTTCTGCAGGAGCCTGAGAAATGGTGCTTGTTAAATACCCTTCCACTCAATTACTGGTCAAACTGCTTCAACAGAAATTAATGTTTCAATCATAATGGTTTAGCCATGCCATGCAGGAAATATGACAATCCATAATTAATACTTTATGAACTGTAGGATTTGCTATTTGTCATAAGTTACTAATGCAAATACTCGACAGGTTACATCTAGGGAGAATTTACATGAATATGAGTAAGACAATGCTGCAAATTGCAGTTTAAGAGGGAAACAGGCACACACCATATTGCTCATCTTGAATTGCATGAAGACAATTAGGCAATGTTGTAGTTGTGTGGAAAGGGGGGGGGGGGCAGGAAGAGTAGAGAATTAATAATAATCATCTGGATTAGTATACTATAAAGAAGCATACCCAGTCATGGCAAGCAACAACAAAGTGATCTGCTCCATCAGTTCTACTCCAGAAATGATACTTTCTGGCAATCGTGTCCACATAATTTTTCATGTACTTGATTAAGTTCAAACGATTGTGTGAATTACGTACATAGAGAGTTAACTGCAACAATCTTGAACTGAAAGGTATGTAAAACAAGTGAGCTGCCTCAGGATCTCCAGTGACAAACTGTTTGTTTGCCTCCATTAGTTTCATGAACCATCCTTCAGATGCATATATTCCATCCAGTAAGGGCTCATGAAAGATTGGTCTGTCTCCATCCTGGTAGATGTAAACTTTGAGCATCTTCTCCATTAGTTCATAACTCCTGCAGTAATGGTTATTTGAATTTCTTTTAGGAATGACATGCACAGCAAGATACTCAACTTACAAGACACAGAGAGACACACACACAATCAATTAAACAATATGTGAACAGAGTTTTCCTGTCTAAGTTTGAGTTTATATGCTCTTTCCACATAACAGCATGATGAAACCTGATTGCTTATATACGTCATATATTCTTTAATTAATTTAATTCGTTGAATTTGACTTTCATCTGACAGAATCGAAATGCTACCAAGTGCAAACCGCAAATGGCTAATTATCAAAGTCGGAAATAGATACAGCTAAATAAACCCACCGGAATATTGTGCTTAAACCAGAATCATGCATTTAGACCCAATGCCTGCAGGTCTAACTAACTTTAATACCAGTATTTCCTCTGGATCTATGAAACTCTTTTACTGAAATCTAATAAAACGATTGAATTCGGTTTGCTCTACTGAACATGGGTTGATTAGTTGGCATAACAATGTAGCTCAATCAGTATGTAGGCCATTTAACCACATTGCAGTGGTTCGCCTCCATAGTAGATTCTGTGCATTGAAACATGATAATTTTTTGTCATACCTTTTGAACATGGAGACATTCCTGTATAGAGGTGAGTAAAGTCTCGAATCATTCATAATGATGGGTGCATTTTCAATCTCTGATCTTGCATGCAATATTTCCAGATCAACAGCTGAAGACTTTGTTGGTTTCTACAAACATTTAACAAGAAGATGAATTAGAAATCTACTGATATAATTCAGACTACTCTTACTGGTTTGGTCCATCATTCAGTACATACCACTAGTTGGGATGAAGCATGACTATGCTGCAACATTAAGTTCATCCCGGATATTGAAACTACCGTAGATGGCTTCTTTTTGGAAATCTTTGTAGTCAAAGACTTATCAGTCTTACCCTGCGAATAACCTGACTTTTCATCCTTGTAGACTGGATTGGTTGCGTCTGATTTTATTGAAGTTGCATTGGAAGTGTCAGACATCATTGGACTTCTTGAATCTGTTTCTGAATCTAAGGATGTTCTGTTAGGCAATGGCGCCATAGGCTGTGGTGCGAGCGAGGAAGGTGCAGCCCCTTGTGATATCAAATGACTGTCATCTCTAGTTGTAAAATTGTTAAAGACAACAGTATCAATTCCTTTAGATTTCTCTAAAGCAGGCCCAGAAGCAGGTGCTGTGATTGAACCCTTGCCACTGTGAACTACCGAATTTCTACCTTGATCTAATTGGGATCCAAGAGGACTACTTGCTACCTCTTCAAATGCATGAGTTGTTGAGCTCAAGATTGAACCATTTGGGTGTGTATTATTACTACCCTCCACTTTAGAATTAGCCAAAGATGCATCCATTGAGAAACTAGTAATCTTGCCAGCAAGAGAAGACAACAATTTACTGTATGGAAGTTCAGAATACTGAACCACTAAAACTAGAGCTATTGTTACTCCTAAGAATGAAACTAACCTCCTGGTTTCTGCATGACACAGGAATCTAAATCCCAGATCCATATTACAAGTGCAGAATGTAACGTACGGAAGAAAAGGAAGCAAGACTTAACTGGGGGATTCAGGACTGAAACTTCATTGAACACCCATCATCAAATGCTTCAAATTTCCAATTCTCCAAGTATAATTGATATCTTTGTGCAGAAAATTCATGATCAAGTTTCAGCCTTTCTTAGAAGAAGTGAACATAGTTTGGAAGATCGCCATGTGTAATCAAATTACAGATGTCAATGAGTTAGCTCCTCGACTCTGGAGATGTCAGAAGAGGAAATTGAAGCAAACCCATTGAGATTAACCAGGAAAGTCAATAACTTTGTTGAGGATTCCAGTTGGGAAGGTTAAGGGAGACGAATCTTGTGCTTTGGCTTTGATGCGGAGAAGGAAACACATTAAGTGGATTATTTGGTTCGAAGAACAGAGAAGTCATGAGGAATCATAGGACTAATGGACCGACAATAGACATAGGAAACAGGATTTGTTTTGTATCTGTGACTGTGTCTTTGTATCTGGAAAATTACAGAAGAAGCAAGAGATCCAACAAGTTAGAGGGAACCGGTGGAATGGAAGATTGGAGTAAATTAAGGAGTGTAACATGTACGAAGCACGCCAAGACTAAGTCAAAGGTCGAAACTGGAATAATGAATTGACATTTTTGTTCATTAACTTTTACCAAAAGGACAAACGACTCAGCAATTTTTGTGATGTTTTACCGAGGCCGAGCTACTGCATGTCAGCATCTTGAGGTCTTGATAAGGATTGTTCATGCAATAAATTATTTGTTTTAGTAAAATAATGCTTGGCAATTAAATGCACTTGATTATGATTTTATTACAATTCTTTCTTTTTTTTTTTTTTTTTGGGGATCTGAGGATCAATTTTATATATAAAACGGTCAAAGGTCTAAGGGTCTCTTATTTGTATAAATTAATACCTGAAATTTATAGAACTAGTTTCATGCTAATCAATTTTTTAATACTCACTTTAATTCTTAAAAGGAAATATCATGATACGAATTTTGTACATCTAATAAGTTAATTTATGCATATAAATAAATTCTCTTGTGTACGCATACACATACATAAATTTTTGCAATCAATGATACTTTTAATATGAACTATAAGTTGTCAATTTATTCTATAATAATTAAAATAAGTTTCCAAATATGATAAATAATGTTCTGGGATTAATTGCCACCGTAAATCGGTATGAAGTTTCAAGACACAGTAAACTTCAACTATACTGCTGATCAGAACAGGGAATAGATTTACAGAGATTTTTTATTTACACCAAAAAAGCCAAAAATTTACACATGAAATGACCTTATCAATCAACCGATGGATACCAAAATTTGTCAACGTTGGTCTCTCTCTCCCTGTTTAGCAACCAAAAGAAAAAAAAAAAAAGCACTCTATCAATCAACTTGCAGTTATCTAGCTCTTGCTGTGAAGACTCTATTGTACCAAATAGAATGAAGTATCATGTGAAATATATCATACTTGACAGGGTTTCTGTGCCAAAGGAAATGCTGCTGCACCTTTTTAACCCTCATCTGCATTTGGAGATACCTCTTTTCTGGGATGGAAAGAAGTATACTCTTCAAATTTGGAATATCCTTCTCCATAACAATAACAGCAAACGATTCCCAATTCAAGACCTCAAAAAATGGAGGCACAAAATTATCAGATATGATAACTGGAACACATTCATAGAAGATAGCCTCCACAACTCTTGGACTGTTGACTTCATAGCCCTTTGCACAAATACAGTACTTGCTGCTCTTCATGTACTGGATGTAGTTTCTGTTGCCCTTAGACTTTGGCAATATCCCAAATATTTTCATATCAGGGTCTTTGTTCTCCCAGTGCTGCAATAGGATTGGCCTAACATAACCGTGCATGCCCCCAGCAAAAAATGCCAGAGTTTTCCTCTTCGAAACTGGTCTTCCACCAAGGTCTCTAGTGGGATTCTGAGCATTGCGGACATAAGTTTCAGGAAGAGATACGTCCTTCCCCAAGACAAAGCCTTCCTTGACATCAGCATTGCATAGGGCTCTTATGCACTTAGCCATGTGCTGCTTTGTTTCTGAAGGGGCCTGCATAGTGCATATGTATCTTAAATGAGAAGGAAAAAAATAGACGACATTAACCTGATAGAAAATTCACCAGCCATAGTTTTTCATAGCATAATAAAGGTGGTAGATAGCATTGAATATGAAATGACAAACAGTTGTGTTTGGTTTATAGTTTGCAGAGCATGGTTTGGTTTAAGGGAAAAGTAACTCTCTTCATTTCTTCTGATCAAACAAACCATGGTTTGTTACTAAGAGTCATGTTGAACTGTAACTCAATATAATTTTGTTAAACACGTTGAAATGAGTTGAAACTCATTTGCACTCTTCAAACCATGATTTGGGCTTTCTCAAGGCCAAAACAAACACGCACTTAGTGCCTCCTAGCAAATTGACGCGGAAAAGATATCAATTGAACTAGGAAAATGCATACCCAGTCATGGCAAGCAACAAGAAAATGATCAGCACCTCCTGTTCTGTTCCAGAAAGGATGTTTCTTCGCAATCAAGTCTACATAATCATTCAAATACCGATTCAGGTTCCTATGACTATGTGAATTTGGTACATACAAAGTTTCCTCTAGCGTCCGGGAACTGAAAGGTAAGTAGAACAGGTGTGCCTTCTTTGGGTCTTTGGTAACAAATCTTTTGTTAGCTTCCATATGCCTCATGAACCATCCTTCGGAAGCATAAATTCCCAAAAGGTATGGTGAATGCATTATAGGCTTAGCTCCTTCTCTATATACGTACACTTTGAGAGTCTCTTCCATTAATTCATAGCTCCTGATAATTAGACAATCACGGGATAATAATAAGGTGAAATGAAAACTTAGCAGTACCAGCAAGCACCTGGTTTCATATGTCATTGCAGCTACAGCTATAGAGACAAATGCACATTCTGCCATTTTCTTTTTATAATTTTGTTTTCCTGAACTGCGAGAAGACTCTTCAACACCAAGAAATGCAGTAATTTTGATAAAATTATAATTTTTTTTCTTAGCTGATCAAGACGCTTATATTTTGGTCAGGGAACATTGTCACAAAACAGAAGAGCAAACAAGTCGCACATATATGTTATCAGAATGATAAATAGAAAATCTCTCTGTCACTAATTTTAGTTGACATTGTCATCACAAAATATCCATAAATTTATAGTTTCAGGGATGGAAATTTTACTCCTAGAAGATAATTCTAAGACATTAAAAAAATATACCACAATAATCAAATGATACCTCTTGAACATGGAAAGATTTCGATAGAGGGGAGCGTAAAGATTTTCATCCTTATTTACAATTGGTGCATTTTCAATCTCTAATCTAGCCTTCAGTAGCTCTTGATCAACAGCTGAAGACCACCTTGGCCTCTATAAACAAATTAGCAGCATAAGAACAGATCACAAAAATATGCTATAATCTGTAAGTCATCAATGAAACAAAATTTTAAATCTAGTCATATACCATAGAACGATACGTGGCATGGCTTTGAAGCAATAGCTTATTCATTTCAGAGATTGATGTTACTTCTGGAACTGGTATATGAGAATCTTTACTCTCCTTAGGCGTACTGCTGATAGAAGTATTCTTGCCCAGCATATTGACATCATCTTTTGGTCTCTCATCATTCTCTGAATCAATTTCGTTGGAATCATTCAATAACACTGGAGGTGACTGTGTAATATTTGGGTTCACTTTTGTTGGAGGACTTATAGGAGGGCTTAAATATGTTGGTGCTATTGCATGAGAGGGGGAAGAAGAATTAACATATGAACTATTTCCCTTTTGTTCTAATTCAGATGTAATGTTAGCCTCCCTTGTCAAATTCATAACCATAGTATTGTTAGAACTGCTCAGTCCAAGATTTTCTGCCTGATTTATTGCAGATCCGTTATCTGATATCCTAATATTGTCCACCATGGAACTTTCATTAGACTCATGAAATCCTAAAGATTTGTTTGATACCTTTCCCGGTTCTGAGATGAAACCAGTTCCTGAACTATTGTCCTTTTCCTCAGATGTGCTAGTTGTATTAACTATCTCAAGGGCATGTTCACTAGTAGTGTTTGGTTGATCCAAATTTGTAACTCTGTTAAGTATTTCAGACTCGGATGGTGGATCTGCAGGATGGAATCTACTACTTCCTGATGTTGTTAAATATGGAAGCTCAAAATACTGGAAGACTAAAATCACTGCAAATGTAATGCCAGTAAGCCATAGCAATCTCTTTGTTTCCAGCTGAAATAGGGACAAAAATTCTTGACCCATTCTGCTAAAATTACTGGACAACCCGCAGTTGACCGCTAATCACCTCATCAACTCTGCAGAATATACCAAAATAACCCAGATTCAGTCAGAAAGAAGGCAATTTCCTTATACCAGTTAAAGAAAATGGAGCAAATCTTTGCCCTTTCACTCCTCAAATGCACCCAACTGAATGCTTGTCGTCACAGAAAAATTGACTCTAGCAAGAAGGCGAACTTAACCAGAGACTGTTTTGCAAAATTCAGATATATCAGCAGACTAAACCATGATTCAGAATTCCACATATGAATGCACTGCTATGGAACAGCTATATGAATGTCAAAATTGTCAAAAACAAATTTACATTTTGTACATTCATAGAAGCAGATGGCCTATGAAACACCGAGAAAGGGAAAGTAAAAGGGGCGAATAAAAAAGGAAGGGTAACTCATAACCATTAATCAACATCCCTAGGCAGAGAGCAACTCCATTTTACAGCCAGATGGACCTCAAAGCCCACCAAAGTGTGACCTCATAAACTACTGAAACTTGTCGGTTACGCATGCTATGCAACAAAAAGGGGGCTCAATTCTGATTATAAACTCATTCACCATGAAAAAACCAACCCAAATCAATCATATGTATATAAGGCCAGTTCCAAATCACAGGCTCTGCATCATTTGTTTCTTATTGCATGAAAATAATCAAGAAAAACAAAAGAACCAAGACATAAAAGCAACATGAGAAAGTAGTCAAAGCACATAGGAACCGAGAACTTTACCAACAAACATACAGCATTCAGCTCCTCCTCAGGTTGGCTGCTGATGTTGCACAGAACAGAGTCAACAGACAGCCATACAGATAAAAAGATTCCTGGGAATTACTTGATGTTTCGTTAGCTAGTAGGTGGCCAGAGCCAGTTGCATAATTGGATTCCAAGAATTTCTCTATTTCTATTCGTTTTCCACGCAGTTTCAGCTACCAACAACCAAACATGGATGCTTCTAAATTGGTTTTGTTTCATTATTATTATTATTATTATTAATATTATTATTTATAGACGTTGAAATAGAAAGAGCGAGTAAAATAATGCGAAATACCTGGCACTGATTCCGACGTCAGAGCCTCTAAGCCAGAGCCCTAAGGGGATGTTAGAAGTGTTTTTCCTTTTTCAAGCGACGAAGCAGAACAAAAGAGAACAGGAGCTACGTTATGTTATGTATCCTATGTTATGTTGTGAGTTCGGACACTGATCCACATGTTACGCTGAAAGCTACCATCAGCAGCCAAATTTGACTGTCTTCTTCCCTCTCTTAAAATAAGTGAAAAATATTGGTAACTCTTTTTCAAAAATAGTAAAATGAAACTCTGCAGTCTGCACTTTCACTTTTACAAGCTGTCACTCAACGAGCTCACGTTGCGTTATTCTCGTGTATAAAATAAATTCATTGTTCCTTGTTGGTTATTATTTATTACAATTCCAATGTGGCTGCCCTGAACCCGAATCGAAGGTTAATCTTGTCCGAATAGATTTTCCACCAGATTTATCTTCCTCCTACGGCTTGAAAATATTAAATTCTTTTCAGTAATATATAATAGGATATATGATTAAATAATAATATCAAGATACTTTATAATTGCGATAAATATTCTCCGGGTCTTGCTCCCATATTCGCATCCTTCACTTGTTTTTCTCAAGTGAGATTTTTTTTTAAAAAAATTTTTTGAAGCCCAGGTTTATATTAAATGCTATATGTTTCTAGTACATTATACAAAATACTCCTCCCAATTCATAATATCTGTCACTTTCAATAAATTCTTTTAATTCAATTTATTTGTCATTTTTATATTACTATAAAAGATTACAACAAAGTTTTCAATTATATATTTTTACATAATTTTAAGCATAATAAATAATAAAATATTAATATAATAAATTAATTATTAAATAAAAATATTTTAATAAATATTTTTATAATCAATCTTTAATTTTGAATTACTTAATATATGTATAAATGATTAAAATGATAGATATTATAAATTAGGAGAGTAAAAATATACAAAAACTAAACATGTGTTTCTTGTTTTTTTTTTGCGGGGTGTGGGGTAGTTAATCAAATCTCAATTGAAGTTTGGAGTTTTCGACCTGCAAAAATAATGATGAGGGATTGGATTTTATAAGACATTATGAGTTCATCATAACGTTGTGCCATTATTTTTTTAAAAGAAAAATTATCAAAAGGAAAAGGTCTCAAGCCCAGCCTTGACAGAACGGGCAATGTGAACGTGATGTAAAAAAATTGAAAAAAAGATAAACGATTTCTTGGCCAGTCTTGATCGGATGTTATTCTTGGCTTGTGGCACGTGAAAATTGAAATGCCATGATGTGTTGAAATGCCATGACGTGTTTCTTTTGCATGGTCCTTGGTTTTGATCGGTTCCAAAGAGGTGGGCCCTAAATCCCAAATCCTCTTTTATTGATTAACTTATCATGACTCATGAAACCATTCTGTCTCCTTTTTATATTTTTTTGCATAAAAAAAAAATTCTTGTCAATACTTATAGAAATTGTGTGCATTAGGAGCATTAATATTTGATAATTAAATAATGTTATGTCATGCAATTATTTTATATTGTAAATAATAAATATATTAATTATTGATTGGTATAATGTGCGTAATTTGTGTGCGTAAAAATCTCTGTATTCATATATTAAGAAAGCTGGATGATTGGTATTTGATTTTATCTCAATATACTATCATTTTAAGGGAAAGATAACAAAAATTAGTAAGTATATTATACCATGATAATTGCTATTATACTTTGTTGATTTTTAAATTATTATTCTTATTAATGATCGATTCTTTATTACAAATTTAAAATATATCAAATATAATTAAAGGCTAATATTTTGTACCACTGTACACCTCAAATTGTAGTGTACCAGTTGTTGACCTGTTATTATCCGGTGACCAATGAAAAAAAAAATCTTTTGTACATGTCGAAAGGCAATTTTACCCCTAATTTAAAACATTACTAGTTTCACACGCAGCTTAGATCTAAGTTTGAGGAGGCAAGTCGGCTTACTATCTGAAGGTAAAGCCAAGTATGTATATCTAAAAGCAAGCTAATGGCGTGTTCGTGGTTCTATCTACTTCTCTGTTTCTTTCTGTTTGTTTCTCTCCTGCTCTATGTGTGTGTGTGTGTGTGACTGTCCGTTGGCTTTTCTCCATTCTCCTATGGGTTCTCTCATAGTTTAACTTGGGTTGGTTTACTCGTGCAGCTACTTACTTGATGAACTGTTAAATGACTTTGTTATTATTATTATTGTTTTTTTGGTTATTATTATTATTTTTTCGGTTAGCATCTTTTATGTGTTTTACGTTTTTGGTGACATGTTTGTTTATCTTTGCAACAAAATATATCCAGGTTTTAAACTATGTCATGTTAACCTAATTTTTCGCATTAACACCTCCAATTATTTTTTATTACAATATGCCCTAAATTTTTGCAGTGCATATATGAGCTACAATGTTTTTTGTGCGAAATGGCCAATACGCCCAACTCCTTGAAAAATTTACCGAAAAATTCAAATATAATGAAATATACTAAAAATTATAAAAGGCCCAACTCCTTCAATAGGCCCAGTCCACGCCCAACGCAAATGTTTAAATTTTATTAAAATTTTTGCATATGGCTTCGACTCAACCTATGCACCCTGGTCGCCCAACACCGTACAAGCTGACTATTATAGTCATTCTACAATACACCATATCTACTTTTAACTACATTAACTTGATTACCGAATCCCCACCTACAATCTTCATTTTCTGTTGGTTACCACAGAATATCCATATGCAATCTTCACCGTTACAATACTTCTTACTGCATCTCCACGGCTGTCAACAACTAGCACACTATAATTTGAGGTGTACAGTGATACACTTGAAACGCTTCCTAAATATCTAATACTTTTAGTACTTAATAAATAAAACATAATTTGAAGAGTTATTCACTTTCTTTATACGGCAAAGTCATATTGGTATCATAAATTATGGAATCGTTCAGCCCTGGTCCACTGCAATCAAGTGTAGCAGTTCAATGAAAGGAACCCCACACATTCACGTTGTAATCCGTCACCAAGCGTCCGCATCTGCTGCAGGAAGCAAAATTATGTACTTAAAAATGATCACGGAATTCTATCTGTCCGCAGATTTTCTTATAAAAGGTCCGTTGGCTGCATTTAAGTATGCCATCTTTCTATTTCTTCTTCTTCTTTTTGTTTTTTGTTTTTTGGTTAACATCTTTCTATTTCTTCGTGTGTTACATTGTTTTTTTCTGACTTCTTCAATAATAAATTACGAGTTTAATTGGTATGTACTGATAGTGTAAAACTATTATGTACTGATAGTATAAAATTATTTTACACTGTCAACCAATAGAAATAAAAAAAAGTAAGAAATCATAATGGGTCCCTCTTTATAATGGATGGTTATTTGTATGAGTTGGCACTTTCCATTATTTCTATTGGTTAACAATGTAAAACTATTTTATATTATTAATATATTTAAATTAAATCTATAAATTATTGTTGAAGAGTACTGGAAAAATAATTCCAAATATTCTAAAAATATAATCAAGTTTACTAATTAAGGATGATGGAGGGTAGTTCAAGTCCAAATCCAATTGATATCTCCCTATTGCTTTCCAAAGGGTTGTAACTATGTAGTGGGAGTCTGATACTTCACACCCTCATTTTCTCATTCTTAGGTTCAACAAGATTTTCCTAAAAAAAATAATAAATTAACTGGAGAAAATTAAATAGTGCTTAATCATATATATGAAAACATATATTAACGAATGATTTATTTTCGTGTTACGCAGAAGTCAATCTCAGATCTTTACACCAACAATTATATATGAAGGGATTAATTACATAATATATTGCTCCGAAACATTTATTTTGTACTGAAAAAAGTCATAATAAATAAAAATACCTTTGTACACTTGATGATGGATTTTAATAAATTGATTGGTTTATATAATTTCAAAATTTTACTACAAATATGCTATTTTGATTGAAACAACAATTCTTTGTTGTCTCTTCCCTTTCTGTACTATTTTACATTCTCAAATTTTATTATTCTTATTATAAAATTATATATACATATACGTATTGAAACTAATTTTTTTATTCTTTTTTTTTGGGTCAGAAATGAGTATTCATTCAACACACAAACGGCCCATCAAAGGACGTAGGCAATAAAGATACACCATAAGTTCATGAGCCCACTCGAGGGCCACAATGACACTTGGTCCTTAGATAACATCCTGACAAGCTCACACGATACATATGACACCAATAACAGTCGGTGTTCCGGATAACGCAGCTTTGGCCACCCAATGAGCAGCTTCTTTCGATTCTCTCTTACATTTCATTGGAGTGGTTTAGGAAAGAAGGAAAGGGTGAGAAGAGAAATAGGAAGGAAAGAGGTATATTTGTAGTGTTTAGTTGGAGGAAAAGATTGAAAAGCAAAGGGTGAATAGTATCCAAAATTTTATGGCCCCGTATCCCTTCTGCTACCGGATGGAAACTTGGGCGAAAGGGGTGAGTTTTTTTTTTTCCATTCTTACCCTTGTTTGTTGCTTCAGACAGAGCGAGAGAAGAGAATGTGATGATGAGTGGGGAGCGACTTAGTGTGCACAACACTATTAAAAGTGTTGTATAGTTACTTTTTTCTTTTCTCCTTTTTTTTTTTTCAAACAACACTTTTAAAAATTATATAAATAATTTTAATATTTTTATTATTATATTATTAAAAATAAATACGAAACAAATACCCAAAATATAAGTTATATAAAATTTTAAAATTTCTCGATTACTAACATTTTATTTTAAACAGATATTTTATTTTAAATAAAGTATTAAATAAATTTTAATTTTTTTGTATTATATTAAGAATTTAAATAATGGTTGAATAATATTTTTAGTATTATTTATTTGATAAAATATATTTTTAAGTAATATTTTTGAAATATTAGATTAACTAAAAATATTTGTTCAATTTTAAATAATTTTGAATAATTTATTTTATTGATATTAATTTGATTTAAAATGTTGATATTATTTTAAATTTTTAAATTAACAATAGTGAAATTTTTTATTTGATATTAATTAATATAGTTAAAATACTTTTTATAACAATATAAGGGTAAAATTATCACTTGACAGTATTATCTTTTTCTTTCCTTTTATTTTTTCACACAAACAAATAAGAAAAAAATATTTTCTTTCTATTTTTCTTTCTTTTTATTTTTCTTTCATCCAAATATATTAATGAAAAATATAAATCTACTTTATTTTTTTCCACTCAACTTTTTTCTTCTTAACTTCTGTCTTATCAATTTTTTTCCTCCATCCAAACAAAGCCTTAGTCAAAGCATCCCTATATTTTTTTATTCTTGAATTAAAACTAATTTTTTGTTAGTACAATTTTTTTTTGGTACAAAGTACTTTTGAGACATTAAAATTCCCCCCGGGGGACTAAGTAGCAGTTAGTTTGGCCCAAAGAAATACTAAAATAGAGCTGGGCTTATCCATGTAGGCCCCTCCCGTGAACTGGAAGCAGATAATATTGCAATTATTCTTTTAGTAGCTCACGACCCAAAAAAATTTCTAAGTTAGTGTGCAGCTGTGGCTCTGGTGGACCAAGAGTGAAAAAAAAAAAAAAACCGCTGCGAAGTGGAAAGTGGGAAGTTGGAAGGAGAGACCGCACGATACTCTTTTACACATGATCGATATTTGATACCGTTAAGCTCTCTCTTTTTTCCCAAAAAAAAAATAAATTATCTCTCTCAATAATTTTAAGTAATAAGTAAAGATACATAAATAATTTTATAACTTAATATTCACATAAGAGTTTTTCAGATTTGAAATATGAGCAATACACAAATTTTCTAGCTTGTGCTGATGTTTAACTTCTTTTATTTTTAAAAAATAGTAACAATAAGAATCAAATTATTAACTATTTATTTATAAAAGTTCTAATATTATATTATAAATCATGTCTTCTAAAAGGTGAAGCTATTAACTAGGCACACATGCATGAATCACTTTATATCTTAACATCCAATGAGTTGGTTAAACAAAGTAATTATTAGGGTTAGACAAAAGATTATTAAATAGTAGTTTGGTCACACAATATTGTATTTATAATCTGACCAATGATCAATGATGCCGCTTCGGCAATTCTGATTGTGCTGCTACATCTATTCCTTTCTGTTTCAATAAATTACAATTTGAAACATATTATTTTGATTTTACATTTTTTATGATATCAATACTTATATTAAGTTGTTAAATATGTATTGCTTATTGACTATATTCAATGAATTTATAAATACATTACAAAATTAAATAATTAATGAATATTTATCAACCCATCTTGAATATAATACTTACAAATATATGATACGAGTTTTCTAATTTTGAATTTAATTAATTTTACAAATAATACTTTTACGTTTATTTTTGTAGAAGTATTATTGAAAAGATAGTGGTAAAAGAGATATTTATTGACATGCTTTTAGCATTGATTGAGATAAATATATATTTTGATTAAAATATTTAATTATTGCTAATATGCATTACTTGTTATGTTACACCGTTGATGTACAGAACTTAAATTGTCATTTATTCTATGCTACTAGATATATTATTTTTAAGATGATGATAATAAGAGTTAAACAATATAAAAAAAATAAATAAGTTGCAGAGGACAGTTATAAGCAACGAAATAGGTGATGAAAAGGTAACTTTTGTTGGTGGTTGTGTGTAGATTACATGGCTGACTTGGGGAACCATGGTGTGGGGAGATTATGATTCATCCATTTGTGCAAATTTAAGTGTAAAAAGTTGTTAAAATCATTTTAATTTAAACTTTTGACAAGTGCTTTTTGTTAGAATGTTTTATAATTGAGTTTTTGCATGTTTAAAAGTTTGTTTTGGATTTTATTGTGTTCTAAACATGAATTTTAATTGAGTTTTCAAATTATGGAGTAACTATGATTAGTAGAGAAAAATGACACATCACTCAACTTCTTGGGCGCCCAGGCACTGGAATCCAAGCGGTGGAGAGAAAAAATTGAGGTTGTTGTCTAACAAGTCAGCAACCAGGTGCCCCATACCTAGCACCTAGATGCCAGCAGCAAAACTGTTTCATTTTTATTTTTTATTTTTTTTGGTTTAAATGCGTAAAGCAAGAAAGGAGGTTGGGCATTTTAGGTTAGAAAATAAGAGAAAAAACTTCTCTAGCTATGGGAAAAGGCAAAGAATAGCTAAAAGATGAGAGATTAAAGAATCATCACTCCAAATCTTGGGTTTTTTATGGTTTCTTCTACTATTTTCTTTTGTAGCACAAGTCATTAGATTCTATAGCTAGGGCGAGACTGCAATCTGATGTGGATGATTTGTTTATAAATTTCTTGTGACTTGGTGTTAGTTTTTATAGATTAAGAGTTTATCCTTTGTTTTTATTGCAATTTATGAATGGGGTTTTCATGAATTAATTTAGGGTTTATATATGAATTAGGTAACTTATATATGTTCTTACTTTAGGGATAAACTTCATAATTCGCAAGGTTTAAGAATTTATCTTGAAATTATGAGAATTTTGGATTGGTTTGATTGCTTAATCCATTTTTTTCACTAAAGCATGATTAAAGAATTGATATCTTTTATATGAGAGAAGGAGAATTTGTTTCACCGGGGAATTGGGAATTAATTACTTAGAATACTTCCTTTAATCTATAGTTTTCCAACTCAAATATATAAGAATTCAATTAACTTATAGAAAAATCAAATAAACTCAATTCCTAGCTTCTTTTGAGCACTTGCTAATTTTGTTTGAAGTTTTTGTTTTCTTTTATTTTTAGTTACTACTATTCTTATTTTAAGTTTTAATTTTAGGATTTTCTTTAATCCAAAAATTTGTAATAATTTAAAAAGAAATTAATTAGTGAATTATTATTTCGTAACATCAATCTTTGTGAGATGGTGTTTACTAGTTGAATACGATGCACTTGCCTAGTAATTATCCGGAGAGTCCTCTCTAATGACAAAGCCGAAATTAGCTGGAAGCTAAATGTCTAGCTGCTTTATGGGTCCTTCAACTGTCTGCACATGATGTAGATACTACACATTCAAATACTGGTGCAAATTAATTCTCCTTTGCTGGTGTCAAAAATTGGAAGTGATGATCCTGGGAGTTGGGATTTGTGTTTCCTTATATTTCAAAGCTGAATATCTATGTTTAAAAGGACTTCCCATTTGTATGGTGAGAGCAAAAACCAAGCAATACAGGAAACAGGATCTTTGGCGCTGATTAGAGAAAAATCAAAAAGGGGTAAACATTCTCAAGTGGTATAGATGAAGGTAAATGCTCTGTATTGGTGGTGATCTAACTATGCTCATGTTTTGTGTGATTGTAGTATTGATGATGTGTGACAACACTTTATCTAAAAGTTTGAAGGGTGTTAAGCCTGATTTTATTTCAATTATTGAAAAAATATATATATGATTTAATAATTGTGTAAAAAAATTGTATATTAATATCTATATATAAACTTGTTATTGTGGAAGTAATAAAACAATGAAGACTATATTTATATAGAGCATATCAACAATCCACAAAGAGTTGACTGAGGTGGCAAAGAATCTTGAGCCTCTAAGAGTAGGAATTGAGTTCAAAGCTTGGGAAGAATACTCTTGTATTTAAGCTGCATAACCTTTGCGTTCTTATAGTCGAATGAGTATTAAAATTTTAATTGGTTCAAATGGATGGAACAATGTCAGATATCTCTATGGTCTTTGAAAAAAAAAAAAATACATCAACATTTAAAAGTATGTGAAAGAAAGATGCTTCCAAGAGATCACGTTTTTATCTTCAAAGTAAGTTCACACAGCGATTTTGTATCATTGCATTTTTATGTGTAAATTTAGTTAATTAAAAATTGTGTAAAATATGTTTCCCTCTTCTTAAACAAATCATAACATCCGAAAAATATCATTATGGCTGGACTAGTTGCCTGCTCTCTAGTATTTTCTAAACTTTTTTTGGACAGTTTGAGACGCTCCAACCCACTAAACCAGTGGGGAGCTACAAAGCAAAACAAACAACAAAAAAACGTTGTAATTAAAAGCAAGCAGTGAAAAATATTAACATCACAGAATCAGCCATCAATACTTACGAACGGTGCATCCAAGAGACCTGATCTGCAAAAAAACGCAAAGCTGGATGCAATCACCTCAGCACCAAACACCCTGCAGCACGTAAGGAATTAAAGAGAATTCCAGGAGCACAGCCTTGTGAGGAGGGATTTTGTGTTCTCATGGGAGAAGAATGCATCAAATTGCACTAGGCTGTCATAAAACATATGGTGTCACTTCTGGACTGATCTCCAATGGCTCCTCCACTTCCTCAACTCAGAAGGATTTGAGCATAATTCATCACCACCTAGTTTTCTGTCACCAAGCCAGCTTTTAATCCAATAACCCCATCTGAGTTTAACCTGCCTTCTCTCAAGATTCCGGTCAGGACTAGCATGTTTAAAAATAACACGATTCCTATTGTTCCAAAGACTCCAAGCCACAGAAAAGAACAAAGTTTTCCAGAATTTCTTTTCCAGCCCAAGCAGCTTTACAGCATTCCAGCTAGGCTTGATAAAAATCCATTACATTTCTTGGCCAACACCACGCTACGTCCCACCTAGACAGACAATCCACCCAAAAACTCCAAGAAAGATTACAGCCGCAGAATAGGTGATCAACGGTTTCCACTTCTTGTTGCCAGAGTGGACAAATAGCCTCCACTGGTTTCAGAATTCCCATCTTGCAAAGCCTCTCCCTACTATTTAATTTTCCCTGCAAAACAAACCAGGCCAGAATTTCAATTTGGAGCCGTGCCAATCCTTGAATTGTTGACAACCGAGGGCACCTGTGAATTACCATATAACGGCATGATAACTTTTAAGTAATAATAACTATTTTTTTTTTTTTTTTGGGGGTGTTTTTACAATGTTTATATGTTTGATTATGATACTCAGTGTCAAGTGGGTTGTATACCATATCTACCAAATAAATAAATAAAAGTGGATTGTGTACCAAATGACACAGAACTCTTAAGAAATATACCAATATAACTAAGATGATTGCGGAAGAAATTAGTTCTATACTTTTCAATTTTTATTATTCTATTTTGAAATATGGTAGTACAAATCCTTTTGTTTTTATATTGTCCATATATATATATATATATTGGCTATATAAAAATATAATATAATTCAAATAAATATATAATTGGCATATTATAATACAACAAGTTATCTGGCTTAGTGGTAGTGGAGTGTGCCTTGCATTGTCCATGGATAGGATTTAAATTTCATCAGCCACAATTTTTGAGGTCAAAATATTTCTATATCAAAATCGGTTTTACTTGGGTCGGGTCATATCTGGTTGACCAGTTTATAGCTGATTCATACTGGGTTTGACCGGTTTAGATGCAGATTCAGTCTAAATAAAAAATTGAATTAGACAAGTGATCGATTCACCGATTTTTATTTCAAATTGGCCGATCTGGTCTAGTTTTAAAAACTATGCTCTAGAGATGGCCAACAACGGCATTTTACCTACTAGTGGAGATTGATAGGCCTACACTCTTAAGAATCTAAACGCTGTTTAATTAGAAGAAAAAAAAAAGAATTGGTAATGCTGTTCATTTGGAATACTCAGAATTAAATATTAGAGATGATTTGGAATTACTAAACACTAGATTTAGACTCGTGCATTGTGCGGACATAAAAATGAATATGCTTCTTGCTAGAAAAAAGAGATACGTAATATTAGTTGGACTAATATAAAAATGATTTAGTAGATTTTATCTTAATGATTTGAAATCAAATAACTATGTAATGCAAGGAAAATATTCTTCATTTAGGATCAGGTAATAGTTTGGTAAAATAAATAAAATAAAGGCATTCATTTGTTATAGTTATTTTGAACACAATGAAACTATATATATGTACGATATTTAAACGAGTTTCATCTTTTTGATGCCGTATTTATCTTTACTCTTGATTTAAGATTAGATAATTTGTATTTTATTTTTATTGATACCTTTCTTGTTCATTTATAAATGCCATTTTTATACAAAAATATTATGTCTTATATTTGCTTCTGATACTTTTTCCTTGATATTTACATAGATATGGACTCTTTATCTGATGATATTACTGTTAATGAATTTGGTTCCTGAATTATATTAAAAATAAATGTTAAGAGCTAAAGATTTGTTTACTTTATGTGAAAGCAATCTTATGCTTTCCATTTATTTTTTTTATTTTGTTATTTTGGAATAACAAAAAGAGGTTAGGGTTCAAAGTATTGTTTAGAACAAAAGTTTTTATGATAGTATAGTTCTTTCAAACTATGATTATTCATCTTTATTTGGAATATAAGTGTGTGATGACAAAGATTTTATAATATTAATGGCATGTCAGAGTTGATTCACAGTTGGTAGGAGGTTGATATATTTGTAAAATTATTTTTTAATATTTAAAATAAATATTTGATTGGAGTTTTTATTTATTTATTGAAGAATCATTAGAGATTAAAATTTCAAAAATATTAACTTTAAATAATTTTGAGTAAAGAGTTAATAGTATATAATTAATTTAAAGTATATAAAATTAATTATGTTAATATTGGTGGCTTAGTGCATCTTACTATAATTAAGTAGCGGGATGCTAAAAGTTGGCATAGTTGAATGACAACTTACATAATAAAATAACATGATAATATTATGAAATGGGAGAAATATGAAGGGTTAACGCTATAACTTACACTTTACTTATTCGTGATTTTATACAGACTCATTTCTTTTTTTCATATTTGGTTGTGAGACCATTAAAAGGATAATATTAAACAATTGATTAACTATTAGTGGGAGATTGATATTTTTGTAAAATATTATTTTTTTACTATTCAAAAAATAAATATTTAATTGATATTTTTTTATTTATTGAAGAATCATTAGAAATTAGAATATTGAAAATATTAACCTTGAATAATTTTGAGTAAAGAGTTAATGGTATATAATTAGCTTAAAGTATATATAATTAATTGTGTTAATATTAGTAGTTTAGTACATCTTGCATGATTAAGTAACGAGAACTAAAGATTAGCATGGTTAAATAACAACTTGTATCATAAGATGACGTGACAACATTATAAGATGGGAGATAAATGAAATGTCAATGCAGACTACACTTCTTTGATTAAAGTATGAAACTTGATTTAAGAATTAGATGATAAGGATATAAAAAAAAAGCCTAATTTTTTTTTTGTTGGTCTAATTTGGTTTGGTCTTGTTTAGTTCGGTACGGTTCGATCCTGTCCGATTCGGTCTAGTTTGATCCGATCCGATCAGTTTGGTTCAGTTCAGTCTGGTTTGATCCTGTCCGGTCCATTTTAGTTCGGTTCAATTCAGTTCAGTCTAATTTGGTTTAGTTCGATTTGATCTGATCCGGTCCGATTTAGTCCGATCTAGTTTTGTTCAATTTAGTTTGGTCTGTTTTGATTTGGTCTGGTCAGTTTGATTCTTTCTAATCTAGTCCGATGGTTTAATATTGTCTAGTTTTCCATGAGAAAATATGATTTTATAAGATTGAAGAGATTACAAGAGAATATGACACTATTAATAAAAAGCTGACATAACAATATTATAAGACATCTAAGTGTCAACTTCTTAATTTGCTATAACTTAAGCCTCACAATTAATATATTATGAATATATTAGGATTTGTTTAACTGTTTTCTTAGAAATTAATTATAGGGATAGGAATTTTTTATTGTCTTAACAATTGTTCACACAATTTTAAATTAGGAATGACAATTGGGTATAATATTTTTCAAAGTGATAATTTTATAATTTAAATCCTTGATATTATATGTAAAGTTCATTTGGGGTCATAGTCTATTTTTACTGTGATTAATCATTTTTAGTTATAAAAATAGAATTAAAATTAATTTATGTACTTAAATTTTATATTTAAAACACATTGAATATGAATTCAATTAATTGTACAATAGTAACTTATTTATTATACCTGCTTAAAATAGGTTGAATTACTTAAGTAATAAGAAGAAAGATGTTAATTTTAATACTAAATTAATTAGAAGAAAATTCATAAATCAAATCAATTCCTAAAATATTTAATATCTAACTTATACATTCTAAGAAAAATGTCACTCAAATGATAAATTTATAAGAATACATTTTTTTTATCTGAATTTATAAGTATGCATTATTTATCAAATTTATAAGTATGCATTATTGACATGTAAAAAATTACTATATAGATATTGGTGTATTCTTATCTAGGTCACACACTTAATATTAAATGAATCACCAACAAGAATTGAGTGTAGTGGTAAATAAGCTATATTTTAATAGGAAAAACAATGATAAAAATAGCTTAAAGACCAAAAATAAATGGATAACTTATGATAACTAGACACATTTTTTGGTTATTAAAGTTTATTGATATATATGTAAATCTTAATTAAAAGTAATGTTATGCGATTAAAAGAGTTATCACTTCATAAGAATTAAAAAATGTTATAAAAAAAAGAATTAAAATATTTAATTACTTTTTGAATATTTTTATCCATAGATGCTCTATGTTATCAAGATTGATGTCTGCCGGCGATGTTGAAATGAGATAGCACATTAACAAATATGCCAAATCATTGCCTATGTGAATAAAAAATAAAAATGAAGAGCTTAAACTACTCTTTTATGGGCAAATCCAAGGGAGGCTCGTTTATTTATATATAAATAAATAATAGAAGCTTAAAACAACCAATTTCGATGCACCGTATATCTCCTATCGCACTCTTGTAGTTGCTATAACAACCGATTTTGCTTTGCTTTCCTTGTCATTTTAGTATAATATGGTTTGAAGTTCTCATTCCTGTGAATATAGACGCACCAAAGCTACGGTAACCGACACCACACCTATGGCCACTTCATATAATCCATTTCTGGTTAGTTGCTCCATTCATAAAAGAGTCTCCAATGTCTCAAACAATTCGCATCACTTCAACATTCCACTTTCATCTGCTTTTAAGGTAAGCATATCTCTCTCTTTGCCATTTTTTCCCCTCTTTTTCCCACTTTGCCTGCAAAATAAAAGTGGCTGCATGTGTGGTTCACTGAGCAGCCAATCATGATTGCTTTGCCTGAAGTCCCAAAAACTATGACAAGTGCTGCGGTTAAATTGCTTGACGCTTTTGTGGATTCATTCTTCGAATTCATTGACCAGCCATTGCTTCCATCTCAGGTACCTGTATTTATAATGAGGACTAAATTCTCTTTTTCCTTGACTATGACTTTGGTGTAGCTAGGATTAATGTTACACAAAAAATATACATAAGAATTGACATTTAAGAGAGAGAGTTACCTGTATATCTACCTTACGTGTAATTTTTTTCTTAGATTTCCCTCTTGATGTTTATCTTTTATTATGTAAAAATAACATTCCTTTTGGTGTAGTGCATGCACAAAGGCACGACTCACACGCGTTCTTTTAAACCTTTAATTTGTGTCCCTTTATCTGAGTGTAGAGTAACTTTGCTCCGGTGGAGGAGCTGGGGGAAGCCATGCTTATGACCAGCATCGAAGGACATATTCCGAATGATTTTCCGGAGGGTGTCTACATCAGAAATGGTAGGGGCACCCCATGTTATTTATTTATTTATCTTTTGTTTATTTAGATCCTTTTATCCTTTATATTAACGCAACATCATTGTAGTTATTTATAACAATATAAACAAACTCCCTATGTGACACTGCACCATGAAAAACTCCCTAGCTATGTGACATCGTAAAGTTCAAAAGCATTTGTCCTTCCTTGTTCGCTGTAAGGTTAAACACATAGATATTAACGAGGACGAAAATTATGAATTTTATATTCATTTGCATTCTAAATATCGTATTGCAGAGAAAACAGTCAAAAGACACAAGCAAATAGTGACTGGATTTTGTTCTGGTACCATATGGCATCACTGGATGTTGTTCAGTAAATTACTGAGTATAGACAAGTTTCAGTTTGTATGGGTTGCAGGCTACAGCCTACAAGGTACAATAATGTACAAAACAAAGGTCAAGCGTAAGTATATTTTATGATATGATTATTAGTCATTGTTTGACACGATTAGTTAATCTGGGAGTATACTAAATTCAAAATGCTTGGTGTTCTCTCAACGAACCGAATTCTAGCAAGTTTATGTGATTGCTCTGGGCACTGTAGGCAGCAAGTCGTTGTAGCCAAAAGGAAAAATGGAAAAGACGCTTTGATGAATTAGTTATAGGAAAAATTCCCAGTTACCATAAGATATATAAGCCTGCTTGCAACTTATTTTGCCGTATTATATGCTCATTATGCTGCTAATGTTTTGCATACTGCAGGACCAAATCCACTTTTTGGAGGACTGAAGTCAACAAATTCTATCTTTGGAAAGTCAAGTCACATTTGGGTGGAAGGAGAGGGAATGCTTCATGCATTGTATTTCAAAAAATCAGGTCATTGGAGCTGGACGGTCCTCTACAACAACAGGCATGTTGAAACTGAAACTTACAAGCTTGAAAAACAAAGGAAGAAACCATTGTTTCTGCCGGCCATAGAAGGCGATTCATCAGCCATTTTGTCCGCTTATCTGCTAAATTGGGTAGGCTTACTAATTAATCCCATGCTGAGCACATTTAAAACTGCCTTGGCTGCAAAGAAATAATGACCAAAATATTGGACAGTGATGTAGATTTTAATAGGGCTTAATCCTGGCTAAGACTAGCAAGTACAGTTTGAAATTTTGGATGAAAATTCCTAGCTAGCTAAAGGTGATGTTATGACTCCTCATGGCTCATTTGGATACATCTTGTGGATTTAACAGTTGAGATTTGGCGAAGTAAACAAATACATAAGCAACACCAATGTCTTTGAGCATTCAGGGAAGTTTTATTCGGTTGCTGAAAGTCATATCCCGCAAGAGATTGATATCTTTACCCTGAAAACGTTGAAAAATTGGGATGTCAATGGAGCCTGGAATCGACCCTTTACCAGCCACCCAAAGGTTATTCTCTATTTGTATATAACCAATAATTACTCTCTTTCAGCACTCCACAATCGTTTGTTGACTCTCATTATCACAGAAAGCTCCAGGTATAGGGGAGCTAGTTACACTAGGAGTGGCTCCAACCAAGCCTTTTGTTGTAGTTGGAATTATTTCTGGTATGCTTTGTATTGTTAAAGGAAAAATAAGAGTATTAATGACATGGTTCTTATAGTACATAATATGTGACATGCTTCTTTTCCCTCTTTTTCCAGCTGATGGAAAAAAATTGGTTCATAAAGTAGATCTCAAACTAAGCAGGTGCAGTCTTTGCCATGACATAGGTGTTACACAGAGGTATGGCACTGTTGACAATTGTGCTGGCTTGAAGTTATTATCTAAACTACTTGTGAAATTATGCATATGTGAAATATGTATCTTGTTGGCTTTTACTTTGCAGGTACAACGTGATCATGGATTTTCCACTAACCATTGATCTAAACAGACTTCTTGGAGGAGGCCCGTGAGTGCATATCCTTTGTGCGAGAGAACTGAATGCCTTCAATTTAAACTGCCATAAGGGTATAGAAAAGTTTTGTGACTCTGCATCTCTTGTCTACATGTAGATTAATAAGGTATAATAAGGATGAATACGCAAGGATTGGAGTAATGCCACGCTATGGTGATGCAAATTCAATCAAGTGGTTTGAGGTGAAGCCTAATTGTACATTTCACATCATCAATTCTTTTGAGGATGGTGATGAGGTAAAGTTACCTAGAAGTAACATATAAGGACTAAGAATGGATTTTCTCATGCGAAAAAGTTAACATGATATGGTTTCGTGTTAATTTTTATCATTGATTAAGAAGATAAAGTCAAATGTGGGACTCACAAAAATAATCTAATCAATGATGAGGATTAACACGTGATCATGTCATGTGAAATTTTTGTATGAGTGGATCAATTTCTAATTCTCATATATATGAACAAAGGGCTGCACCAAAATTTTGAAAGTGTATGTGATATGTAACAACAGGTTGTAGTGAGGGGCTGCAGATCTCTTGATTCATTAATTCCTGGACCTGACCCAAGTTCGAACGAATTTGACTCACTATCTCGTTGTTACGAATGGCGATTGAATATGCAAACTGGAGAAGTTAAGGAGAAAGATCTCTGTGGAGCCAAAGTAGTTTATATGGATTTTCCTATGGTCAATGAAAACTTCATAGGTATTAAGAATAGATATGCATACGCACAAGTAGTTGATCCCATTGCAAGCTCTACTCAAGGTAACTATAGAAAACAAAGTTTTTTTTTTTTATCTCAACAATTGTAAGCAGCCTGTAATATTTCATATATAAATATTGTATAATATGGTTGTGCCTTTGGGCTATTTAGACGTGCCAAAATATGGAGGCCTAGCGAAGCTTTACTTTGAAGAATCATGTGCAGAGTTGTCCATGGTAAAAGAATGCTCTGACAGTGCCTAATGCCTTTTTCTTATCTCATTCCTTAGCTACACTTATCATAACATGAGTTTTGTGAACCAGAGAGACAAACAGCAACATGAAGATCCAATAAGAGTGGAATACCACATGTTTGAGAATAACACATTTTGCAGTGGAGCTGCCTTTGCCCCCAGAGACGGTGGTCTTGAAGAAGATGACGGTTGGATCATCACTTTTCTTCACAATGAAGATACTGGCATATCTCAAGTGGGTTAACTATGTTACCTTTTAATGAATCTTGCTGAGAATTAATTTAATTATAACACTTTTCTTGCACTAATTAATTACCTTCTATCCACTTTTCTTGCAGGTTCATATAATTGACACAAAGAAGTTTTCTGGTGAGACGGTTGCCAAAATTACTATGCCTCGCAGAGTTCCATACGGGTTTCATGGAGCTTTCATGCCAATCTCATTTCAGGCTCAGTAGCACTATGTTGTTTACAGCACCAACATATGTCTTAAAATTTTTTATCATATTGCTATGATGTATAGCCGTGTAAATGACTTCATCCACTGCTGTTCATAATGCGTTAATTTGAAGTGTCATCATTCCCTAGGTTGCAACATTGTGTCATGCATATATAATGCTACATTTGCCGTTTGTTTTGAATGTCAATTGTTGCTGAAGTGCTAAAAAGAAGAGATTATATTTTCATGAGTACCCAACATAAGCATAACTCTTCGTCCTATGAAAAGAAATGGCCTCTCCATCAAAGTCAGCCTCAGCCACTGTAAGGGTCCTCACCCTTTTAACAACCTTTCACAAGAGGCTTGAAGATTTGCCGTTAATTGAAAGCCACACAAGCATTTGTCATATCTACAAGAGAATCAGTGGCAAGGGACCCAAACTCATATTCTCTCCCCAATATGATGATATCATTGGTAAGAGAGTACTATTATTAGTACATCATTTTTTTTCTGGACATAATTAAGAAGAATCATGTGTTAATAATTAGTAATTTTCGTTATATAATTTATAATGTGCTAATACTTAGAGATTTTTATCTTGCTTGAGAATCTAGTAAAAGAATTTCATATCCATTACTGGTTATATTATCACATCCACTATATTCACCAAAAATGAAATTGAAATTCTCAGTTATATGTATATTGATCTCTAGATACCCAAATAATGTTGAAATGGCAGGTACAAAAATCATTTTCGATAAAAATAATCATTATGCTTAATGGGGATTTGTACAATTATATTTTTAATTCTGACTATAGTCTTAAAAATATTTTATTTGTGTATATTAATTTAGATTAAATTTAATTTTTAAATAATAAAGAATTAAAATTATAGAAATTAAAGTAATATGTAATGTAACATAATCATTATGTGATAAAATAATCAATACTCCCTCCATTTTAATATATCTATCAAGTTTTTTATATTTTAGAATTTCAAAATATTTATTTATTTTTAATATCAAGGTAGCATTAAAATTTTTTTTCCAATAACACCGTTAATCTGATTGTGATGATTAAATAACCATTAATTATATATATGCATTTATTTGCTTTTATT
The DNA here is from genome assembly GCA_031439585.1 of Pterocarpus macrocarpus. Taxonomy (NCBI): domain Eukaryota; kingdom Viridiplantae; phylum Streptophyta; class Magnoliopsida; order Fabales; family Fabaceae; genus Pterocarpus; species Pterocarpus macrocarpus. Next base: position 14,095,724 of record CM062519.1, read on the forward strand.
TTAGATAGGAATAATTTTGTCCACTTATATAGTTTGTACCATTACCAAGATCAATTATTATCTTTCTTTGTCAAAAAAATTTATTATTTTTCTCAATTTGTATGTTTTTTGTTTTTTGATAGTTGTTTTGAAACGGAGAGAATACTTAGAACATATATATATAATTACTCTTATGTTTTTTCTTCCCACCTAAGATATGATAAATTTTTGCTACTCTGATTGCTTCACTCCTCCTTGTATATAATTTAATAGGCAAATTATAATGACCTCTTCTGAGATTTGGTAATATTTACTGTGTCCCCTTTTAATTTACAAAAAATATACATTAATCTTTTTTGAAATTTAGATAATTTTATATCCGATACTTTGGTATTTTGTAAAATATAATACTAAATACATTTGTAAACATAATACTAACCTCTCCTAAATGGAGGTCAATATAGCCTAAACAAATAAAGGAGGGTCACGGTGAATTTCATCAAATCTTAGGAGAAATCAGTATAATTTATCTTAATTTAATTTCTCCTTCGTACATTTTAACTAAGGGAAATATTTTTTTCTACATAAAAAATGGACACTAAATAAGATGCATAAAAAAAATAATAGGACTTATTTTTACAGATTAAATTAGGTTCACACCATTTAATTCCACAATTCCTTCAAGAGTATGATATTTTTTAATATCTCTAAATATGAGTTTAGATAATGAAACTCTCTAATTAAAGATTGACGTAGTTGTCAAAGATAAGGGTTTCATAAACCAACAGACACAAACATTTCCCAATGCACATTGCAAGTCCAGTTTCCAGACAATAGTTTTTTTTTCCTGAAGGGTACAATCCAGACAATGCGAATTTGTTTGCTTCCCAACCGATCAAACATAAGGGAACAAAGGCAGATGTGGCAAAGGTACAGGCATTTTTCATCGGGAATATTGCCAGACGGGAGTCGGGAAGGGATCCTACTTGACAGATACCTTGAACACGTTCTTCATTATTCAATTTCAAATTAATGAAAAATCATAACAAAAACATTATTTTAAAATTTCAGGGCTAAAATATAAAGATTAATTAACAAAAATTAGCTGTGGTCGTAAACAAGTTAGACTATTAAGAAAAGGACTAATATTCAAATCTTAAATAATGCAATTATTGAGAGACTTTTAATCGCGATAGTGACCCAAAGATTAATCTTATAGCAATATCGGTAGATACACTCTAAAAACAAAGAAAAGTACAAAGATAAAATGCTACATTTGAGTTCTCTTCACGGAGCTAGATTGAAAGGTTAAAGAAAAAAAATGAGTTAATGAATTTCTACTTGACACCCATTTAAGTGCTTAATGAAACCACAATAACATTATTCCATAATTCTTTATAATTATTAAGAGCAATGCTACCTAGCTCCAAAGAAATTTGACGAACGGAGTGCACGAAGGAGTTGGGCGAATTAAAATTAAAAAAAAGTAATATAGTTTGGGCCCCGCATAACAGTACAGGATGGGTATAGTATTGTGTAAAACGCAGACAGATTTTAACTTCACACGCTGTTTTATGAATTTCTTTTCGTACCACAGAGCATTTTTGAATTAACAAATTTTGAATAAGTTTATATAGTTTAAAAATTCTTAAGGAGATTCCTATATTTTTTAGAACTTTTATTTTCAAAACGTACATTCAATGAAATTATACGAGATGCGACAGAGACCAACGAAGAAAAAGGACTGGAATATTCCTGTGCCGTGGAAAGCTCTACATATAGTCGGAAATGCCTGGTGTTTCAACAACCAGTGAATATAAGAGGTTTCCTTTTGCTTGCTATTTAATTTATTATAAATCAAGCAGAAAGGGTTGCATCTAGCCGCAATAAGTTACTGCAAATTGCAAACACATAATGGCAACTTCACACATGGTTTTCATTGCACCGAATTGCTCCATTCAGAAACGACCCTTTATCGTCCCACATGGGTTCAATCACTCCATGGCTGCAGGAGTACTCTCCACCGTATTCAAGGTAAACTTATAAAGCTATCTCTTCCTGTTAAAGCATGACGTTTTATATATTGTCTTGATTAAATTTTTGTTCACTTCACGATCAGCCAATTTTAAGGTCGTTGCCTCAATTTCCACTGCAAATTGATGCTTCCAAGACCATGAAAAGCATCACAACTAAATTCCTTGAAGCTGTTGTGGATTCAGTTTTTGAGTATGTTGACCAGCCACGACTTCCATCTCAGGTGTGGTACCTATGTATTGAGGTATTTTTTATTTTTCTTAGTATGTACTATGTTAATTATCCAATCCCCATTTTATTGTTAATTAGTAGTGCGTTGCAGAGTAACTTTGCTCCGGTTGATGAGATAGGGGAACCTATGCCTATCACCAATATCCAAGGCGAAATACCAGAGGGCTTTCCAGAGGGTGTCTACATTAGAAATGGTCCACCCTTTATGTACTTTGAACTGCTTTATTTGCTTAACAAGTGTTTGAAAGAGAAAATGAAAACGGAAATAATTCTTACTTTTTTTGTGTCACTTTTTACATAATTTTTCCTTGAAATTGGCAATATTAGGGTACCAAGTGCAAAACAATTAATTGATAAATTACCGGAGATTATTCTTGCAAATTTATAATCCACTCTTCATAAAAAAATTTAGCGTTTGATTTTCATCAACAATGATCCACTAGTACATCTTGCACTTCAATTAGAGGAGATATATCCTTATTCACTTTCGTTTGCACTAGCAATTAGTGCACAAGTGATAGATCTCTGGTGTAAGAATGAACCAGCTTTAATGAAATAATCTAGAGTTTTTATATGAAAATTTATACTTCGTTGGAGAATGCGTTCTTTGCTTTTACTCCTTTCATCTGATTAATGCGTTCTTTGCTTTTACTCCTTTCATCTGATTCCTGCATGCAACACCACTATAGATTGAAAAGAAAAAGGGGGGAAAAAAAGGAAGAAAAACACACACACACACACAACTGCAATTATAAACAAACAAGTCCCTCGGTGACACTTTGACAAGTAGTTTTGTCTTCACTGTCATTCATTTCAAAGGTTATAATCACACACAACTAGATCTATTAGTGTAGTGACAACAAAATTTAGGCATTTACTATGCTTTGACTTCTTATAAATATAATTTATTTTCACACACTACTTACCCGAGACAATGGTGAAAACAAATCCGTATGTATAGACATTTATAAAAAAAATTTATTCTTGAATGTATAGCCAGAAGTTCTTTTTGGAAGTAACTTATTTTTAAAATATGTACGATATGAAGTTTACTATAAAATACGTTGATTTCGCGAGTTTACATGACCTGTATACACCCATTTTGTTTCACTTTTCATAAAGCTTTCCATTGTATCTTATTTGTCACTTCATTTCATACGCATACAAAAGTTTTATGAAGCTGGAGATAAGTGGAATTGACTCTACCATGTGACAGCTCCGCAGAAATGCTATGATGTTTTTATCATTTGCTCTTAAATCATGGCATACATTTAGCCAAGTACCTAGTCACAAATGCTTAAACGCACCACGGAGGTGAAAAGGACGAAAATTATAAACGTTGAACTCATATCTATTTAATTATTTATTTGCACTCTACCAAACACTATTCAAAAAAATTTAAGTTGCTACAGTATTCATCTTCGTCTATGTATATGACTGCACGACAGGATCAAACCCACTCTTCGGAGGACTGAAATCAGCCAAGTCTATCTTGGGGTGGTCATATAGTTCTTGGGTGGAAGGAGAAGGAATGCTTCATGCTTTGTATTTCAAAAAGCAAAGTAACGGGAGTTGCACCCTCGTCTACAGCAACAGACACGTTGAAACTGGAACATACAAACTTGAGAAACAAAGTAACAAGCCTTTGTTTCTCCCTGCCGTGAAAGGAGATTCACTGGCCGTTTTGTCTTCTCTTATGCTAAACAGGGTCAGCATTATTGTTTAGCACATATAAAATAATTAGCCTTTCTTCCACTTCCAACTACTAACAAGCACAATTTAATTAGTTTAATTTTGAATATATATTGCCCAATTATAAAGGAATTAGCAAAGAATACCAATTAGTTCCAAAGCTTTTGGTCTTCACTAATAGCTCATGTAATTTTTAGCCAAATGCGATGTAGTTAAGTAAATTCTCTTGAAAATAATGAATCTAAAATTTAAACCCTTATATTGAAGATAAAGGTTTTCATAAAGTCATATATACTCAACTGCCTTTTAGATTTCCAGAGCTAAATATATTAATTGAACCAAGCTTTTTTTTCTGAATAGGGTCATGCTACGGTGGAGATGGATTTTTCCATTTTCACGTGAAGATGTGATGTGGGTGTCACAAATAAATGATATGTGACAGAGGTGTATTGATACACCAATCACCTATGATGTACTGTAGTAATATCTAATTTTAAGAAAATTTAAAAATATAATTAAATATATTTTAAAAATTAATTATCATACATTAACAGTATAAAATTATACTGATAATATAAAATAATTTTACATTGTCAGTGTAATCAAAAAATTTTATCAGTGTAATTTTAATTATCATACACTGACAGTGTAAATTACACTGGCAGTATAAAATAATTTTACACTGTCAGTGTAATCAAAAAATTTTATCAGTGTAATTTCATGTAAAATTATACTGGCACTATAAACTAATTTTACACTGTCAGTGCAATCAAAAAATTTTATCAGTATAATTTTAATTATCATACACTGACAATTATACTGGCACTATAAACTAATTTTACACTGTCAGTATAATAAAAAATTTTTATCAGTATAATTTTAATTATCATATACTGACAATGTAAAATTACACTGGTAATATAAAATAATTTTACACTGAATACATTGATAAAATTTTTTGATTACACTGATAGTGTAAAATTATTTTATATTGTCAGTGTAATTTTACACTGTCAGTGTATGATAATTAAAATTACATTGATAAAATTTTTTGATTTATGATAATTAAAATTACACTGATAAAAGTTTTTGATTACACTGATAATATAAAATTATTTTATATTATCAGTATAATTTTATACTATCAGTGTATGATAATTAATTTTTAAAATATATTTAATTATATTTTTAAATTTTCTTAAAATTAGATATTACTACAGTACATCATAGGTGATTGGTGTATCAATACACTTCTGCCACATGTCACTTATTTGTGACACCCACATCACATCTTCACCGTAGCATGACCCGAATGAATAACCTTGCATTTCGATGGGTAATATTCATTATTTGCTTTAAGTTTTGGTTTGAGAGGTTAGTTAAACTCATCTTATCTCACATGTGTCATGATTTTTCTCTTGTATTAATTCGCAGTTGAGATTTGGTAAAAACTATAAATATTATAGCAACACCAATGTGTTCGAGCATTCAGGCAAGTTCTACTCGGTTGCTGAAAGTCACGTTGCGCAAGAGATTGACATCTTTACATTGAGTACTCTAAAAGAATGGGATATCAATGGAGCCTGGAATCGTCCTCTTGGCAGCCACCCCAAGGTTCTCTCTCTCTCTCTCATATATATATATATATATATAGCAAACTTCTTCTAAAATGTTTAATACAGAAAGTTCCAGGTACAGGAGAGCTGGTTATCTTTGGGGTAGATGCAATTAAACCTTTTCTTGAGGTTGGAATAGTTTCTGGTAAGCTTTTAGATGCTAATGCAACACATAATTACACTCACGTTTTCATACTTTTCAATTCATTGTTGTATTATAATTATTTATTCTAATTTTGTCACATAAACAGATACGAGAAACATATATTTATTTAGCATTGTTGTGCTCCAAATTCGTTAAAATATTGAAGAATAATTGGAGTACTAATAATTAACCATTTTCAGCCGATGGAAAGGATTTGCTTCACAAAGTGGATGTAAAACTAGACAGGTGCTGTCTTTGCCATGAGATAGGTATCACTCGCAGGTAACATTCGTTATCAAGCCATCAACTGGAATTATAATAATATCAACAAGAATGAGACCTCACATATGCAAAATTAATGCATCTATGTCTCTGTTTCTGGTACATGCAGCTACATTGCGATATTGGATTTTCCACTGATCATAGATTTAAATAGACTACTTAGAAGAGGCCCGTGAGTACACGCCCTTCCTAAAGAAAGAATTGTACCTTCAAATATACATGTACATGTACTTTATAATAATGCCCGCAGGAAATCTAATAAATTTTCCATTTTTTCACATGTAGATTAATCAAATATGAGAAGGAGAAATATGCGAGAATTGGGATAATGCCGATCTATGGTGATGCAGACTCAATCAAATGGTTTGAGGTGGAACCGAATAGCACATTTCATGTTATCAATTCTTTTGAGGATGGTCATGAGGTAGCTTATCCTCGTAGTATTAATATTTGAAACTGTTCGACGACTGTTTTAGATACGCTAGCTAATTGAGCAATTTGCCGTATAACTAAGAAATTTTGTACGTTATTTTGTATTATAGGTCGTGTTGTGGGGTTGCAAAGCACTAGATGCAATAATTCCGGGACCTGTAGAAGGTCTTAGTAATGACTCTAAGTGGTTCTCTCGTTGTTACGAATGGCGATTAAACATGAAAACTGGGCAGGTTAAGGAGAAATATCTCACTGGACCAGATCAGTTTATGGATTTTCCTGTAATCAATGAGAGTTTTACAGGAATTAAGAATAGATATGCATACACCCAAGTGGTCGATCCCATTGCGAGTTGCGAAGCAGGTAATTATTTAAAAATTAAAATGCATGTTTGCTATTCAATTTAATTAACAATTATTATGGCCACCCTTAAAAATTATGGAAGACCCAGATCTGTATTTGATAACGGTTTCGTGTTTGACTTCTTAGACATGCCTAAATACGGAGCTCTAGCCAAGTTATACTTTGGAGAACAATTTTCAGAGGTAAAAGAAGGCACTGAAAATTCATTATCCCGTTGACTTTTCTTTCTTAGGTTTTTCGTGGAAATATTACAAATTTGAATGTGTAAATCAGGGAGAGACACAGCAAGAAGAGCCTACAAGGGTGGAATACCATAAATTTGAAGGGAATGTATTTTGCACTGGAATTGCCTTCGTCCCTAAAGAAGGTGGTCTTGAAGAAGACGATGGTTGGATAATCACTTTTGTTCACAGTGAAGACACTGACATATCACAAGTAGGTTAATTCTGTGACATTAGGTTATTATAGTTCTTTGAGATGTACAAATTTATTGATTCTGCTCAGAATTGATAATAAAGTTAATTACATATCTTTTCTGTTTTTCCCGTAGGTTCTTATGATTGACACGAAGAAGTTTTCTGGCGAGGCAGTTGCCAAAATTACCATGCCGTGCAGAGTTCCTTATGGATTTCACGGAGCTTTCATGCCAGTCTCATTTCAGGCCTAGCAGCCATGTGCTGTGTTGTTTCTTTTTTTAGCAGCCATGTGCTGTGTTGTTTCTTTTTTTACTTTTTTCCTTTTTGTATTTAATTTGCAACCTGATCTAAGGTATTGCGTTTGTTGGTGTATAGTCATGTGTTTACCTACTTCCCTAGATATTCATTAGTTTCAAGGTTTTCTCATTTTAAGAAATGATATTTATACCCATAATTTGTATATCATTTGAACATCTGATGATTAATGTATAAATAATTAACTAAAAATTTTAATTACGTTTTTGTAGAATGGGGTAGATATGATAAAGTAATTAATAATGGATATGAAACTATTTCACTGAATTAACCAGTAATATGAATGAATCCACAATATATATATATATATATATCTAATTTTCTCATAAACACATCTAGTGGAATTGCAACTTAAATCACCATAATGTTTTTTTAATTGTTGTCTAATATTATTAGGTATGTAACCATCGTTAAAAAATTCGCCTTGGGAGGAAGAAATTGTATAACTGATGACGCAGGCAATGGCAATAAAAAACAGAAAAATATCATTATAATATTTGATTTTTTTTTTCCTAATGTTGGGGCACTTATTAGTTTAGTTTTTATAGATGAGGACGGTAAAGGATAAGGGTGTACATACCAGTTTGTAAAAGAATGTCATGAAAACCTCCAATAATGTACCCACCTGTTTTATTTATATAATTAATTGTGTGATTGATTTTTTTTTATTTGTCACATAATATGTATATTTTAAATTTTAGATCTATTTTATATTAATTTGTTGTTCAGTTGTTAAATATTTGCACTATAAGATTAAGTAATACATTTCAATTGACTTATATTAATTATGAAGTATTTTTTATATAATACTTTTCGTCTTTTTCCAGGTTTTTTTTTTTTTTTTGATCGTTAGGCTCATAATTGAATTATTGATTTGCTCAGACAATCCTTTGACTGTTGATCATAGTCAGTCCAAATTATACAGGATGAAGGTATCTTTTCACAAAATTAAGATAAGTAATTTAAAAATGATATTCCGTGTAATGCACGCCAATATCAAAACATGAAATAATATACGTCTAACTCTTTCTGAGAATATTCGTACATTAGTCATTTTAATTATAACATTTATAATATCTAATATGTATTGTACATACATGTACAGTGCTAGTGGTTAATTATTGTACGAAAAGCAATAAAATATTCATTCGGTCACGTCGCAAGTCAGTCGGCTGAAAGGAAGCGACTTCACTCAGGATCCAACCACTTGTTCCATAATGAAACCTTGAAATTATGAGTTAAGTACTATTTTAATTTTTGAAATTGTACGTGTATTTTATTTTATTGTCTAAAATTTTAAAATTGATTTTTTAGTCCCGAAATTATATTTTGTTGGTCATTCTAATTTTTGGTTAGTCAATTATTAGTTAATTGTTATAATTTTATTGATATGTCACATTAAATGACATGTAGTGATATATTAGCATGTCACGTGATATGTTGACTTAGTCCTTATAAAATATATCAAATTAATTCTTAAAATTTTTAAATATGTCAAAATAGTCCCTAAAATTTTTTAAATATGTCAAAATAATCTAAAATTTGTAAATTTTTTCTTTTCTTCACAAACTCTAAATTTTTAATATTCCTTACATTTACTAATTTTTTTCCTATTTTTACACCCTACCTAGATTAAATTCTCCCCACATAAAATAATAGGAAGAGAATATATAGAAATGAAATAATGAAATACAATAAACAATTTTAATATATCTCATCCTAATTCAAGATCCAAGAAAATCTCTAGACTTATCAAATATTTATAGGCATACTTATATAAAAAATATAAAAAAATTTTATTTATAAAAAATATTAATTTTTCAATAAAAATTAACAAAGAATAGATTATAAAGGTAAAAGTAATAGAACAATAAAAGAAAATTTTTAAAATATTCAAAATATTGAACATGGTCGAGTTATTATCTATATATGGACTAATTAATCATTATTCACTCACCAAGAGTTTATTTATTTGATTGATTTTTTACTTATATTTTATTATAAGTTGGGTTTAATTTGTTATTACCTTATTAATTAGTTATTCGTAAGTACTTACATAGATAGGTACTTAATAAATTTGAACATATTCTCTACAGTAAAATTAGGTTAAGTCTTTTCTTACCTTAAATTATAGTTTTTTAATTAATAAAAAAGAAAAAGAAAAAAAGTTGATTTTAATTTTGACCAGGCCACATTGATGGAACTTTTATGACAAATGTATCAATTAAGTGCGTGTTTGAAAATAATTGTTCGGAGAAAAATAATCATTATTTAAAATTGTAGTTTTAGAAAATTCTTTTGATGTATCGATTCTATTGAAGTTATAAATAATAATTTTATCTAATTACCAAATCCTTTACCATTTTCTAATGACGTGTTTTAGAAAATTTTTGATTATAAATTATTTTGAATTTAAAATTAGTTGATCCTAACCTTTAAGTCTTATATTAAACGAAACCAAATAAATATTTAAAATGTTAATCAAATCTATTTAAATGTTAAGTTTGAATTTAATAATGATCAATAATTTTGTAATTTATCAATTTTAATCTATTTAAATTTATTTGTCACTTTAATAAGATACACAAACTTCTATATGGGAAGAATCTAGTCTAGGTAGGATGTGAAAATGAAAAAGAAATTAGTGGGTTTAAAGAAGATTAAAAATTTAGAGCTTGTTAAGGAAAAAAGGAGAAATTTAAGAATTTTCGACTATTTTAACACATTTTTAAAATTCTAGGGATTATTTCGTTATATTTAGAAATTTCAGAGACTAATTTGACATATTTTAGGGGCCAATTTGAACTAATTTAAAATCAATGACACGTTAGTATGCTACGTCAAAGGTTGTCATAGTACTTCACAGTGTAGCATGCCATGTTAGATGTTGTGCCAAGTGGCATGTTGACGTGTCACTTAACGTGATACATCTGCAAAACCGTAACAGTTGACTGACAGTTGACAAACCAGAGAATAAAGTGATTGGCGGAGTGCAACTTCAGGGACTAAAAAGTTAATTTCCAAATTTCAGAAACTAAAGTGAAGCACGCATATAATTTCAGGACTAAAATAACACTTAACTCTTTAAATTATACTGTAATAACTTCTTTTAAGATAATTATAATCACTTGACTAAAGTTTACAGGTTTTAGTCATTATCTCTCTACCAATATGATGCTTGTAAAGAAGCACACGTATACCAATCTATTATCTATCAATAGCCAGCCCCATAATTTACATTTGATAACTTGGTTTTTATAAGAGATAATGGACAAATAAGACACCTATCAATGTAAGTAATCATTTCTTTTCATTTAGTGATAATAATTTATAAAAGTTTTTTATATAATTAATTTTAAAATATTTAATAATCATTTTAAAAATTGTATATTATTTTTGTCTTTAAGATATTTTTACTTTGGGATACAGACATGAATAAAAGGGGCTCTCCCAACAAATTAAATGTCTTTCTAGAATTTGAACCTTGAGAATGTATACAATTTTAATTTGATAATATATAAAATTAATTTGTAATAATAATATACGAAGCTTTCTGAAAATCCTTTTTAACACTGAGTTACCCAAACTCAATACAGGAAGTCAAGAACCGAACCACGTACGTACACTATCTTAAATAGTAACGTATGCAAGCATTTAAGGACGTAAGTTTATTAGTCTATTAGTATTAGCTATCTTGTTGATGCTATGTGTCCTCATCGACTCTCTAAAGATGATTAAAAAACAAATACAAAGAGTTGCCTCTGTACATGTGAATTTCAGCTTTCTGACAATAGTTTTTTGTTCACATCACAATCGGATATTAGCATGCCATCAATGTTAATATCTGCTAAAAGGCAAAAACATCTGCTAAAAGGCAAAACGGAATCAGTAGCAACTGACAAGGGGCACAAATTCGCGGGTGCCTTACAGCACAAATCCTCACACCAATATGATGATTTCAAACCCACCATAATTAAACGCTAAAAAAAACGAAAAAAAAAAAAACTGCATTCATTAAACTAACTATTTGATTCACCTAAAAAAAATGCCTAAATACGTGATGACATCATATCATTATGTCATTTATATACATATGCAAAGATTAATTTATGGAAATTATGAAAAGCATCATTGCTGCAGCTAAAACTAGAAGTGTCAAAATCAGATTTGCATAAAACTAAAGTAATTAATACGAGTTTTAATTAAATTGATAATTTTTTTTTCTATTCCTTTTGTACAAACCTTGTAAGAAGAGAGACAATATTGCGTTAATTAAATAGAGATATATTATTTGTATATAATTTTTCAACACCAAATATAATATTTCTCACATAAATATACATGAAACTTTTTTACATCAATATACATATATCTTAATAGCCATCCACACTCGTATTTATATATTATGTTTATACATAATAGGTTCAAATAATATTTGTCAACTAAATAATAAATATGAAAAGATATTGAATTTTATTATTTGTGAGTTAATAACAAATAGTAAGAAACTATTGTCAATTAATTTTAAATTAATGAAAAATCATAATATAAAAGTTATTCTAAAATTTCTGTGCTGGCTAAAACTATAAAGATAAAAGGCTACATGTGAATTGTAATTTCCTTCTCTAGCATTCTAGTTTCTTAGTTTCATTTTTTGGGCCGAAGTTTATATGTTTAAAAAAAAAGAAAAGTGCCAATTCACTTTACAATAGAGGATACATGAAAAGAAAAAAAAAATGACATGCTAGTTAACACCGCTCCAGGTGTTTACTGAAAAAAAAAATTGGTTACATTATTTGGAGAGGAATATTCCCTTTCCGTGGGAAAGCTCTGCATGAAATCGGAAATGTAAATGTTTCAACAACCAATTGGTGAATATAAAAGGCTTAATTTCGCTTCATATTTATCATCAAGCTAAGTGTTGCACGTAATTAAGCGCAATTAGTTAATGGAAACACATATGGCAACTTCATGCATGGTTCTTGCAACGAATTGCTCCATTCAGAAACAACCCTTTGTCGTCCCACACAGGTTTAAGCACTCCATGGCTGCAGGACTCTCCTCCGTATTAAAGGTAAATATAATTAAATCTGTCTCTCATTGTTAATGCCTAACGTAACGTTTTTATTTAGAGGCTTAATTAAATTGTTGTTCACTTCGTAAGCAGCCAATCTTAAAATCGTTGCCTCAAATGCCACTGCAAATTGATGCTTCCAAAATCGTGACAAACATTACAACTAAATTCCTTGACGCTTTTGTGGATTCAGTATTTGAGTTCGTCCATAAGCCACTGCTTCCATCCCAGCTGTGGTAAATGAAGTGTTTCATTTTTCTTTTACCTTAGTGTGTTATCCAATCCATTATTATATATGTTAATTAGTTGTGTTTTGCAGAGCAACTTTGCTCCAGTTGATGAGATAGGGGAAGCCACGCGTGTCACCAACATCCTAGGCGAAATACCAGAGGGCTTTCCAGAGGGTGTCTACATTAGAAATGGTCCAACCTATGTACCTTGACTTTTTTTTTTACGATGTGCATGGTTAACTAGAGGCTAGAAAAGGAAATGATTCGTACACATATTTTTATTATTTATATACTACTTTTGGGTGTCTAAATATTGATTAAAAATGGATCATAATTTTTTTTAATAAATATTTAAAAAACACCTCAAAATATCTTTTAAAAGATAGTACAAATAATATTATCCTTTTATTAAATAGAGAAATATTACTAGTACATCTTAATCGGTATTGTTATGGTACTAGTATCCTCTCATGATGTTCATGAACATGAGAGTGTATAGATTTAGTTTTAATAATATTTTTTTAATTTATAATATTCAAAATTAGAGAAAAATATAGCTAATTTTTTTTGAAATTTCTAAAAAATACATTAAATTCCAAACTAATAAAAGATAGATACTTCACTACATTATCTAAAAAAATAATATATTAATAATTAATATAAAAACAATATTATTATACATTAAATAAATATATTCTAATAATAATTCAATAAAATATTAATTTTTTCATAAAAGTCATAAATAATTATCATTAAAATTTTATATATATATATATATATATGTATATGTATGTATGTATATATATATATATATATGTATATGTATGTATGTATACACAAAAAAATACATTTCTCCACATAAATTATATTTTTAAAAAATAAATTAATGATTATTTGTGCATCTAATATATTAATTATGTTTAAAAAGATGATAATAATATATTTAATTAATGTAGACAAAATATAAAACAAAGAAGAGTATTTAACAATTTATATATAGGGAATGCTAACCACATTTTTATATGAAGATTAGCAAGCTCCACATTTTGTCTTAAAAAAAATTCACTTCTCCTTTTTTTAACCAATTTATGATTCTGGATAATTTTTTAATTTTATTTTATTCTCATAAAATACTATTTGAATTTTTTTCTCACCTAGTTAATATTTACTTCTTGCTATTTTTATTTACCTAACTAATATTATCTTTATTCTATTTATCTCCTATCTAAATAATATATTAATAATTAAAAATTCAAATAATATGATTATGTGGTTCAATATACATGATTATTAAATAACTATAAAAATTTATTTCATTGACAGTATATATTGCATAATTAACGAAAAATACTTATGCATAATCTATGTTAAATTTATGTGTGTGCTATGCCATATCAATATTTTTTGTTAATTATGTGACAAAATGATTTAAAATATAAGAGACCAAATTAAAAAAATTAAACACAAGAGATCAAATTAAAAAATAAAAATAAGAGACCATAAAACTCTTTTTGTCTTATCTAAATTCTCTTGTTATTTATCGACGTGGATAAACTTTTGCTACTGTATCAGACACATAGAAAAACAACGTGAGATTTAGATAGAGATTTAAAAAAGGAGCATCTCCAAAAAAGAAACAATAGGAGGATTGGATCTCAAATTGAAAAAAGAAAGTAAAATTTAAATAAAAATACTACATTTATAAAGGCTGAAACATAATTAAGCCATTTTATAAGTATTATATAAGTTTACTGTAAACCGCATTGACTCGCAAGTCTAAATGACATGTATGCACTTATATTGTATCGCTCTTTATAAAGGTTTTCAGTTTATTTGAGTTTTCACTTATGTTGCCAACAATGCCGATTTATTTTCACATTTGTATTGCTGTACGGCAGGATCAAACCCACTCTTCGGAGGACAGAGATCAACCAAATCTCTCTTGGGGAGGACAACTAGCGTTTGGGTGGAAGGAGAAGGAATATTGCTTCATGCTTTGTATTTCAAAAAGCAAAGTGATAGGAGTTGCACCCTCGTCTACCATGTTGAAACTGTATCATGCAAGCTTGAGAAACAAAGTAACAAGCCTTTGTTTCTCCCTGCCGTGAAAGGAGATTCGCCCGCAATTTTGTCCTCTCTTCTGCTAAACAAGGTCACCATTTTTCCACCTTATTCGAAATAAGTAGCCTTTGTTCCAACGCTAACAATAAGCACAGACTAGTTTGATGTAACATTATATTGTGCCACGTATTAAGGAATGATAAGCTGAATTAGCCAAGAATAGCAAGTAGATTTCCAAAGCTAACTATAATAATTAAAACCCAGCTGGCCCCAGAAATTTTTGCTGAATAGCCTTGCGTTTATATAGGTAAATACATGTCTTGGTCTTAATCCCTGGTTAACAGAAGTTCATGCCACATATGAGACATGAATTTTCTTCGTGTGGATTTTGCAGTTGAGATTTGGAGAAAATAATATACATTATAGGAACACCAATGTGTTCGAGCATTCAGGCAAGTTCTACTCGATTGCTGATAATCACATCCCACAAGAGATTGACATCTTCACGTTGAGTACTTTAAAATATTGGGATGTCAATGGAACGTGGAACCGTCCTTTTAACAGCCACCCGATGGCTTCTCTTATATATACATCATTTTGAGTGCTCCATAATCCACTTTGTTTGCTTATTACAAAGTTCTTGTGATATGTTTAATACAGAAAGTTCCAGGTACAGGAGAGCTGATTATTTTTGGCGTAGATGCAACTAAACCATTTCTTGAAGTTGGAATAGTTTCTGGTATATAGGCTCTATTATCTTAACAATTTTGAAGCAATATTGGCGTAGCAATATATTGGTTCTCACAGAGTGATTGTGGTGATGTGTAATACCGATAACATGCCCTTCATTGCCGTTTTCAGCTGATGGAAAAGAATTGGTTCATAGGGTTGATATAAAACTAGACAGGCGTAGCTTTTGCCATGAGTTAGGTGTCACACACAGGTAACATTCATTTTCAAACCACAACTGAAATTATATGCCAGGGTACATCATCAAGAATGAGACCTCACATGTGTAAATTAATGCATCTATTTCCGGTTTTTTGGATTGCAGATATATTGTGATATTGGATTTTCCACTTATCATAGATTTAAACAGACAACTTACAGTAGGCCCGTGAGTATACATGTTTACATATACTTTATAATCAATAAGGCCACAAAAATTCTCTCTAGATGAATAAGCTTTACATTTATCATTTTACATGCAGATTAATCAAATATGAGAAGGAGAAATCTGCGAGGATTAGGATAATGCCGCTTTACGGTGGTGCAGACTTAATCAAATGGTTTGCGGTGGAACCTAATTGCACATTTCATATTATCAATTCTTTTGAGGATGATCATGAGGTAATTCATCTGCGAAATGAAACTGTACGTCCAAGGACTTTTTCAGATACACGAATTGATCAATTGGCTTGGCTCCATAACTTAGAAACTTTCTACATATGTTGCACTATAGGTCGTGTTGTGGGGTTGCAGAGCACTAGATGCAATAATTCCGGGACCTGATGATGGTATGAGTGACTCTAGGTGGTTCTCTCGTTGCTATGAGTGGCGATTAAACATGGAAACTGGGGAAGTTAAGGAGAAATATCTCACTGGACCGGATCAGTTTATGGATTTTCCTGTAATCAATGCAAGTTTTACAGGCATTAAGAATCAATACGGATACGCCCAAGTGGTTGATCCCGTTGCTAGTTTTGCTGAAGGTAATTAATTACTTTAAACAAGGTTCTTCATTCTATATTACAATATTGTAACCCTTAATTACCATTGACCTAGATTTATATTTTTTTATGATATGGCTGTTTCCTGTTTGACTATGTAGACGCTCCTAAATACGGAGCTCTAGCCAAGCTATACTTTGGAGAACAATGTTCAGAGGTAAAAGATGGCACTGAAAATCCATCTTCCTAATGACTTTTCTAATTACAATTTTTTTTCCTTTAATGATTACAATTTTGAATGTGTAAATCAGGGAGACACGGAACAAGAAGAGCCTATAAGGGTGGAATACCATAAGTTTGAAGGGAATGCATTTTGCACTGGAATTGCCTTCGTCCCTAAAGAAGTTGGTCTTGATGAAGATGATGGTTGGATAATCACCTATGTTCACAATGAAGACACTGGCATATCTCAATTAGGTTTATTTTGTGACACGTACAAGTTAATTTGTCTTTGGTCAGAAACATAAATTACGTCCTTTATGTTTCTCTTCCAGGTTCATATAATATACGCGAAGAAGTTTTCTGGCGAGGCAGTTGCCAAAATTACCATGCCGTGCAGAGTTCCTTCTGGATTTCATGGGGCTTTCTTGCCAATCTTATTTTAGGCATAATAGCGCAATGTGTTGTGATGTTCATTTGTTAGGATTAGTTTACTCTGATCTGAGTCATTGCCTATCGTTGATGTACTTCTCATGTGATTATCTTATTCCTCAATTGTTCATTAAATTTCAAGATTATGTCATTATATACGAAATCCATTATTAAATAAAAGGTTGGAAGCAATAAATATAACTAAAAAGGTCAACATAACTGAGAATGACACCCAAAAAAAAAAAAAAAAAAAGTCAACACATTCAAATGTTTTGTTGAAGAAAAATATTATTTATATTGATTTTGAAGACTTAGTGTAAACACATAATACGAAAGAAAGATACTGGCTAAAAGGTGGTGGCTGTTAAAAAATTAAAAAGTGATAAATTTATTATCTTATATCTTTTTCTTTTATTATATATCTATATTGAATCCCAAAATTAATATAAATAACATGATTTCGTTATTGAAACAATCCTTATTAATATTAAATGGTATGAATTACATTTTTATCATTGAATTAATAATACCCATGTTTTTTTTAATGTTTTAGTAGTTATATTTAAAATTTTGGTCATCTATATATAATTATCTTCTACCTTTTTCAGTGAAGCTTGTTGGTTTATTATGCTCTATTACTAAGAATCCAACCAATTCTACTCGATTTATAGAGATTGCAGCGAAGACTTTAGATCTCTTAATAAGAATTTTTTTCTAGTCTCAGAACTCGAATCCAAGACAATCAATTAAGGGATCGAAGCATGTAACCACTTCGACCAATCTTACGTTAGTATAATTATCTTATACGTGATTGATTATGATCTATTCCTAACAACTTTGATTAATATTATTTTGCACAAGATCAGTGCTATTCGCCTATTACATTATATAAACTGTTTTTGGTCATCTATTCTATTATAGTGGCCCAAGTACGTCCACATGCTCATCTGCAACTTGAGGGACAGGTCATCAATTCGTAGTCCAAAATTACCTAAGCCGCCCTGCTTTGGCTGACCAAAAAAGAAAGCCGCCTTGCCTATTTGAGGCTTTAAATAAAATTTGTTGCATAAATATAAATATAATATATTATTTTTAGTTACACTCACGGTAAAATTAATAAAATTCAGAAATAAATGTGTGTAATTTAAATAAAAAAATTAGTAGCATCTACTTTTAATATAATATATCTAAATATAAAATTTCTTTTAAAATTAATTTTTATATATTGAGAATGTAAAATAATTTTATGTGATCATCTAATAAAAATTATGAAAATTGTTATATCATGATGAGTAATTATATAAAAATAAACTATGTTACCAATGCTATTGATTTCTATTCAATAAGAGTATGAAATTACTTTACACATTATTATTCTCCTCTTTTAACCAATAAAGTATTAATATGAGTCAAAGGAGCACGGGTCCCTTAAATATAAGTTCTTGAGTTCAATTTCGAGATTTATATGTATAGAAAAAATAGTGTTGGGAGAAATTTTTACTTAAGTACTTGACCATATTTTAAGAGATTAATTTCTTACTTATTGGGTGAGTATGCTCTCATAAATCAAAATCATTATTCTCCACTTTTAAATATTTCACATTGCAAGCTTACTTTCTTAGTAGGAGACTCGAGTGACGTATATACATGTTCTGTTTGTTTAATTTGTTACATTTTCAATCAATAGGCTAAATAACCTAAATAATGTCAAAGCAACCACAGCACTTAACACTTCAGTGGTCGTAGCATGAATATACGTTAGTACAGGGGTTTTCTCTGAAAACAATCAATAGAGAGGGGTGAATCAATACAGCAGAGTTGTTTCATGAGGATGGACATTAATTTTCAGTTTCTCATCGAAGAAGAGCCTGTTCCTCAATTGGAAAAATATTAAAATAATAATTATAAAAAGAGTTTAGATTTTCAGGTTCTACAGTTCTACTTGACCCATGAAGTAGTTAAAATCGAAAGGGGTTGATAATTCAAATGAAAGATAAAGTAAACAATACAGATTCAACAAGTGTTAACTGGGGCAATCGTTAATAGATAGAAAGGAACTGTGATAATTGCTTAGTACGTACCTGTAATTATAACAATTGTAGAAATATATGTCAATCACGGAGCGAACGACGTTTTATGGTCAGAGACAGAGCTCCCCGCTGATGCATTTTTTTGTCTTCATCGATGAGAAGATATTCTTAATTAATTGTCCTAGACAAGCACTGCATAAACCAACAAACACATAAAGCGCCAAGGGTGGGGACTTGTTATGCTAAATTAAAAAGACAAGATTGAAACCTTTTGACATTGTCTCACATACACTGGAAAGACAGCACTGGAGATGCTAATACCAATAATACACATTTCTAATTTCTATGCCCCCATATATGTTTATTTTGTAAGAATCCACATAGAATCAGTAATCTAGCTGCAACATCTCCAGAAGATGTTTAATGTCATCCACCCCTTTAGGAACCGTTTGTTTATGTTCATGATGGTTCTTCTTTCTCTCCTCTTCGATGTTCTTCAAGCCCAAAACAGTGATGAACAAGACACGCCAGAAATGCCCCAAACCGTGCATCCAAGCAAGGAGCTTGTAATATCAGTCCTCACCATAATGTTTACCATAACATTTCTCTTACTTGCCTATATAAAGTTCTGTCGAACTAGCCCTCTTCATGTCTTAGACCAAAATCCCAATAACCTCCAAAACCGTCATGGACTAACTCGATCAGGGTCCAGATTTTCCGGGATTAACAGAGAAGTGATTGAAACACTCCCATTCTTCAAGTTCTCTTCCCTTAAGGGGTCCAAAGAAGGCCTAGAATGCACCGTTTGTCTCTCCAAATTCGAGGACTCCGAGATTCTGAGGCTCCTGCCGAAGTGCCAGCACGCTTTCCACATGAGTTGCATTGACACGTGGCTCGAGAGCCACTCCACGTGCCCTCTTTGCAGGTACAGAGTTGAACCCGACGACATCAAGAACCTCACCTACTCACTCAGCTCAAGGTTCCTCCGAGTCCCTTCCAACCTAACCGAGGAATCAAACCTCGAAATCTATGTCCAGAGGGAGCCATCACATCGAGGGTCATCGAGATTCAACTTTGGAAGCAAGAAACAAGAACTTCTCATTGATCATCAAGAAGGTGGTGGTGACATCAGTGGTGGTGGCACAAGGTGGAGCAATAATAATCACGTGCACAAGCTCAACCACAGAATAGTGATCTCTGATGTTGTTACAAGGAGCAGGTGGAGCGATCTTAACTCTTCTGATTTGTTATCCTTGAGCTTTGAGTTGCTCAATGATGTGTCCAGCGCAAGATTCTCTCCTGAAAAGCTTCACGGGGCTTCAAGCCTTATTGTTCCCTCTACTTCTTCCAATAACGAGGAAGAAAATTCATTCACGGCACTGAATCCTAGTGAGAAGAGGTCCATGTCTGAGATTGCGAATGTTCCAAGGTTTCTTGCAGAAATCAGCAAGCAAAATAGGGTCAGGGAATATGTACCATCTAGTGGGGACCATGGAAGGGAAGAGAGGTTGTGGAGGATTTGGATGCCAATTGCGCGTAGAACAGTCCAATGGTTTGCAAGACGAGAAAGAGACTCGAATGAATTACGACAGAAACATTTAGGTTCAAATGTTTGATCATTGACATCATCGTAATAGGGCTAAATAGTAAGAACTGTATACTATGCTTGTGAACAGACTGCATATGATCTGATTTAGTCGGTGTAATCAGATAAAATATACTTACTACAAAGGGATAATATCGATCCCAGAAAAGTGGGGCTTAAAGAGCCCATAGAAAGATAATATCACTCTTTTTCTTGCTGCTTTTTATTTTTTATTTTATTCTTGATGTTTGATGTTTGATCATGCAAGGAAAGTAAAGGAAAACACTTTATCTGTAATCATCATTTCATTATAATAATTTGATGCTATTGTTTGGGGAAAACGTGAGAAGGTGGGGAAATAATAAAAGGAAAATGCAATGCAAGAGAATCTTTACCACCACCATGTAATATAAGCAGACTACGCGATCAGCTGGGAGAATTGTTTCCTGTTGAAATTTTTAGCATTGGGCTTAACACGTTGTTTGAACCCACTGATTATAGGCGTTGGTTATATGGCAATTAACCCTGTCACTGAATGTGTGGCTTAAAGTGTTGGACTTCATTAGGCACATGAAGTGTTGAACTTGATTTAAATAATTGGACTTTGACTTGGTTTGAACTGCTTAATCAAAAGATTAATCTTATGGCATTTTTTCAATTCAAGTCTTATAAAAGTTTGTCATCCCTTTAACTCATCTAATGTGAGACTTCTATAACGTGTTTGGTTTAGCTTTCTCGACAACAAGCCTCCATTCTTCCACCTTAAACGCAGGCTTTTTGGTGTTTGGGTATTTTTCCAATGGGTCTACTCTATGGATTTTTAATGTCAAATTTCAGTTCACGCTCAAGTGAAGATTTGTTGCTTCTGCATTCAATTTTAACAATTGGAAGATTGAAGCTAAAAACTAAATTTTTAACTACTCAATTTTAACCCTCCACCAAGTTGATGGCAGAGGAAACCTCATACAGGGAGAAGAGCTCTTTTGTGGTAATTATAAAATCAAAAATAATTTTGATTAATATGACTTAAACAACTAGAGGACTTGTAAAGAAACGACAAGAGCCAATTGATTGGTGTCCACCGCATCAAATGTATCAGCATAGTTGTAAGTTGTAACTGAAGAAACTAGTCTGACGTAGTAACAAAGATTGCTTGTTTCTTACCACTTCTGACTATTCTCTGCAGGAAAAATTTTTAGATGCCTTTGAAATAAAAAATAAAAGTCTGGCTCTTTCTTATTTAATGTTTATATGGATCAGTGCTATTTCTCACTTAACATTTTTAGTTGTGCTGTAAAGATGATACATAGAGAAAGCGTAATGTTTTCTTCATTAAACTCATCTGCCGCTAATTAATCCTGGCAGAGTACTTCCACAGTAAAGTTGTAAGTAACTTGTAGCAATCATTTTAACTAGGACTAAAAGGGAGCAAGATTTTACATTTACCTGACCAATATATCTGCAAAATTCAATACTGAACTTTAAGATTCTACCAGCCTTATTATTAGGAATTAGATGGTTTCTTCCGAAGCTGGCCCGGTTGATGATAATGACCAGAACAACCGTATTGATACATTGAGTAAATTTCTTGGCACGCCAAACAAACAAGTGGATGGCTAGCAGAACAGGGCAATGAAGGCATTAAGATTTATTAAGGGCAATTAAATTTAAAATATCGTACGAACCCTTCCGAAGTCTCCGTACGTATATTGGCGTATGTTAAAATACTTTCGTTAGTTAATATTTATTTTCAATTTACTCTCTATTTAAAAAAAGTCTTAATTTAATTATTATACATATAATAATTTTCAATGTTGTTCATACAGTATGTTAGAATTATAGTATAATAAAGTACATTGACTAAATTTAAAAAAAATTACATATAGAGATTAAAAAATTATTTTATACAAAAAAATATATCTCACATAAAGGTTAAAAATATATGTTAATTTTTTAAATTTCTATACATAAAATTATTTTTAAACATAATTTAAATATTCTACGATAATTACATGCTAATTTCATGATATTATAACAATAAATAACATAACTTATATGAAAAATAATTAAACATATAGAA
Organism: Pterocarpus macrocarpus; assembly: GCA_031439585.1. Lineage (NCBI taxonomy): Eukaryota > Viridiplantae > Streptophyta > Magnoliopsida > Fabales > Fabaceae > Pterocarpus > Pterocarpus macrocarpus. The sequence goes on from CM062519.1 coordinate 14,118,610, forward strand.
CAAATTGGAAAATATCAAAATTAAATTCAAAATGATTGTCACATATTGAGAAAAAAAATTGTATTTCAGCCTATATAAAAAACCTAAGCTTGGTTGGTCACTTGTTCCTAATAATACAATTCGAGGGCACTTTGGGGACAATAGAGGAAAAACAGTACTATTGTTGATATACCAATTTTCTAGATATTACTGGAATAATTGGAGAATCACATATCAATAATTAAGAATTTTAGTTGTATAATTGATAATTCTGCTTGTAAAAAATATGAAAAAACAATACATCAATAATTAGATATTTCAATTATCTTACAACTAAATTTGAAAAGAAAACTTCACATTTATTGTTAACTATCTCAGCACATTTATCACATTAACCAAAAATACATCTTAAATTTCTAGTTATTTACTTACTCGTGCTCTAATGTGAGCTCAGTTCATTGTACACATTTATACCTTAATAAATACACCACCCATCGTCCAAACCCTTTTTATATTTGCATAGTCATCCCCAACGCCCGGGTTGTAAAAGTCCACCCCTCCATTCCCACCTTCTTTTTAACCAGCAACTGTTGAATCGTGCCATGGATTTCTATGGCAACACATCTCTCCTTACCTTGATGGCCACGGAAAAGACAGAACACCACCAATCCCCCAACATTCACCTGCGTGTCCAAACCCACAGAGAGATAAGTGAACAAGACATTAACAATGTTCAGTTTAGCCCTCCAAGGCCATCTAGCTCTGACGGCACAACAATGTTTTCAATGATGCCACCACCACCCCCTTGTCCTGATTCACCTTGGACCCTTTCCACTCTCCCAAACCCTTCCCCTTCCTTGCTCTACCACTGCATAGCCTCTCTCCACCGCCACGAAGGTAACATCTACGCCATTGCAGCTTCCAAGGGCTTGGTCTTCACGGGCTCCAACAGCACCAGAATCCGCGTGTGGAAGCAACCCGATTGCATGGACAAGGGGTACCTCAAGGCAAGTTCCGGCGAGGTAAGAGCCATATTGGCTTATAGCAACACGCTTTTCTCCACACACAAGGACCACAAGATAAGGATATGGAACTTCACGGTCTCGGACACGTTCAAGTCCAAGAAAGTAGGCACACTTCCAAGGAAAAGCTCGTTTCTCTTGTTCCCAAGAGGGAAACACCATACCCCGAAACACAAGGACTCGGTTTCTTGCATGGCTTATTACCATTCGGAAGGGCTATTGTACACTGGCTCGCACGATAGAACAGTGAAGGCTTGGAGGGTATCGGATAGAAAATGCGTTGACTCGTTTGTGGCACATGAAGATAACATAAACGCTATGTTGGTGAACCAAGACGATGGGTGCCTCTTCACTTCATCATCCGATGGGTCAGTGAAGATATGGAGAAGGGTATACACCGAAGACTCTCATACCCTCACGATGACACTTAAGTTCCAACCTTCCCCGGTCAACGCTCTTGCACTAAGCTCTTCCTTCAACCATTGCTTCCTCTACTCGGGTTCTTCTGATGGAATGATAAACTTCTGGGAGAAGGAGAGGCTGTGTTATAGGTTCAACCACGGAGGGTTCTTGCAGGGTCACCGTTTCGCGGTTCTTTGTTTGGCCACTGTTGGGAGCTTGGTGTTCAGCGGGTCAGAGGACACGACCATAAGGGTGTGGAGGAGGGAGGAAGGGAGCTGCTACCACGAGTGTTTGGCGGTTCTTGATGGGCATAGAGGGCCCGTGAGGTGCTTGGCTGCGTGCCTTGAGATGGAGAAGGTGGTGATGGGGTTCTTGGTGTATAGTGCCAGCTTGGACCAAACGTTTAAGGTTTGGAGGATTAAGGTTTTGCCCGATGATGAAAAGATGTGCTTGGACTATGGTAATGATGCAAGGGAAGGGAGGGTGAAGGTTAGGGAGTATGATATGAGCCCAGTTTTGTCGCCTTCATGGGTGGAGAAGAAGCTACAAGGTAGCTACTTTCAGTAAGAATAAGATCATATAACTAATTATTCATAAGTCTTCGTCGTCAATCACCGTGCATTTGCTAATATTGGTGTTCTTCACCTACAGGAGAGGGAAGGATAGCCAGAGGCCCGGAAGGATGTGATTTGTCTAATTTGTAATCTCTTTTGTTGTTTCTTATACTTAGATATAGGAAAATATACGGAACTTTATTAGTTCATAACAAGGCTTACTTTGAATAGTTTGATAACCACATTTCATAATAAAAGTAGTATGTTACGCATAGAATATGTTACTAGCTTACGATAAAATTTACTATTACATCAATGTCTACTGGAGAGGAGAGCCTGAATGCTTAGATATGAATTGCATCTGCACTGAATAGGATCTACTTCTATTATTAGCTTGAAAGCGTTGTGGTGTTAGAAGATTATTTAACTGACACTAACGAGTATCAAACAATCATCGCAATTGAATTTTGTATACTACTCACACTCCCCCCCCCCTCCTTCTTTTTTTTTTTCTACTTTTTACAATTTGTATTCATATTTTCGATTCCTAAAAAAGATACTTATGATGATGCTAACACAAATTAATTCATTTCCGACCAATTATGTATCAACACCCCTCACAGCTGGGAGAAATTATTTCATAAATTTGTCAACATGATTTATACAGACTAAACCAATTACATACTTTCACGTCATTAATTATCTAACATCAAATGACTGCATATTCAACTACGACTTTCGAAAGCAGTTCTTGCCATTTTTCCAGATCCTCTGCGCGCGATTAATTAGGGAAAGTCTTTACTCTACTATCCTCGAGTGGGTGGAGCTAGAGGGTGCTGTTTTGGTAGAACATTAATATGACAACACGGTGATGTACGTAGCCTGCAATATTACAACTGCGACAATAACGAGCCAATGAAAGCACAGTCATTTCGTTGCTTTTTGGGTCTGGCGCAAAACCTTGAAGTAGTTCATGTGATAACCCATACTCTCTAGTTCCACCATCCAATTCCCATCTCTATGTAGAATGCGGGTGAGGAATTTATAGATATTCGCATAATACTATAGGCACTCCATTTAATATGAAACATGTAAAAGATTAGTTATTTCATGACATTATATCTTAATACGCTTGGTTATATAGGGTAAGCTTGTTTGTGCTTCTTCTTCCACGGAAAGAAGTACTTTTTTTATTTATTTATTTATTTTGAAAAAACATATTTTTAGTGTTATTTGTTTGTGACTCTTTAAAAAATAAAAGTAGAAATAGAAAATAATCAAATTTTCTATTTTTTTAAAAAATAGATAGAGAGTTATTTCTTCCAAAAATAGATACAATAGAAAAAAGAGAAATAATCTTGAATTTCAAATCCACCATTTTTTACAATATTTTACCATTTTATCTTTAATTTTTTTTCTTAAAAACACCATTTCCTATCCACTAAATTATAATTTTATATTAAAAAAGTACTTTTATTTTTATCATATCTAAATAATTTAACAATTTCTGATTCTAATAAAAAATACTTCTATAATTACATCTAAATCTAAAATAACCTCTACTTCTATTTCTAATTTTGCTTCTAAAAAAGTATTTTTCCTAAAATCATAACCAAACAAGCCCATAAACTTTTATATTATTTTAGAATAAAAGCAAACTTAACTCAATTCTAAAAACTAGTTTATGGAAAAAAAGGCTATCCAAACTTTTATAAAAGTTATTTTGACCATATCACAACCAATCAATGTGTGAATTAACAAATTGTATCAACTATAAAAAAATGCATTTGTAGATGTTAACGCCTAAGTGAAGTGCTTAATAGATGATATGATAGATATTATTTACCTAAAACTTTTCCAATACAAGTAAGAGTTTGATGTGTTCTCAGACTGAAAGAAGTTACAGCTCAATCCTATCGATTGATACATGAGACTGACAAGAGCAAAAACAAAACCCATGCACCAGGAAATGATGCTAAAATAATCACTGTTATCTCTGCCGTGTGTATGTGTGTGTGTGTATAATGTGACCAATAATGTGATGCCGGCAGAGATGTCAAATGCAGTGGTTATAAAACCTCTGAAAACAAAGGATTATTGAGAAATGATGTTTGGAGGCATGCTCGATGCCCGATACACTGCCTGGAAAGTGAAGAGAGCATGGGTGTTTTGACCTGTTGCCCCATGGTGGAACCCCCCATTTCATGTGAGAGTGCATACATATAACACTACTCAGGATTATTAGCAATTTTTTTATTTTTTGAGCTGCAGAGATCTTAGCCAGTAAAAATTATTTTAAAGTTTGGTATAATATTGATAAGAAAAATGTAAGTAAATGATTTTGAATGGTGAACTGCACTTTGAGCAATTATTTATGAATGAATCGTGTTGGTCAAATAAAAATCAGGCATGGCCATGAACTATTTACGCCAGTAAGAAAATGAAAATACATTTAACAATACTCTATGCATAAGATTTTGTGCTAACAACACCATAATCATGATAAATTCCCAAGTCCTAATTATAAATTTAATTCCTTAATTTTAATTTATTGCGGATCAGTTGAGAGATTTTTTTTAACCTCATGTCTTAAAAATATTGACGAGTCAAATTTCTAAATTGCAACAGACTTTAACATTTTAATCGTAAACATGGTTACATGTGATATGGGTAAAACAACTTTCATTGTTTAGACAATCCAAGATTAAAAGGCCCAAGCACAATTCACTTAAATATTGAAGGCTTAAAGCCTTAAACAGATTGTGGGCCGAAATCCATTTTATCCATTCTAGACTTTAAAAAGAAAAATATAGTTACCATTACGCCATAAAAAATGAAAAATAAAAAATAAAAAATAAAAAATAAAAATAGCAGCAGAACCTTGTAAGTTGTAATTGTATTGGTTTCAATATTTTCTTTTAGAAAAAAAAATCCAACTTCTCCCTATTTTATTTTCGTGACTTTTCAGAACTTCTATTTTCAAAAATTACACAAGCCTCCTTTAAAATTTGGATGGAGAAAAAGATCCTATGAGCAAAAGCTAATGCCATTGATGATAACATTTTTATACATACATCTTGATCATGAAGAGATGATATGCATGAATTTAGGGATGTAAAAAAATCCCCATGTACCAGGGATCTCGTCGGGATTGCCTCATTCAAGGCCCCCTGCTCGGGGTTTTTTCCCCCATTGGGATGAGGACAAGAGTAAAAGTCTCCCCTAGCAAATTCAAGGACGAGGATCACCTTTCTTGCCCCATGGAGACCTTGCAAGTATGAAAAGATTAAATTACCCTTAAAAACATCCACTTTATCTCTATATGTATATATACTTTTATAACATTTCACATATATTTATGTAATAAAATAATTAAATATGTTTCTAAATTAACTTAAACCTAGTTCATTCTTTTCCTTTTTGATTTAGATTGGGAGACTGATAGAGAGGCATACAGTTGTGTTTTTCCCTTTCTTTTTCCTTAACCCTATCTCTAGTCTTCACCTCGCCACCACTGCAGCAGATCTCATCGCCCCACCTCCGCAGCAAATCTCGCCACGCCACCACCGCTACAGGATCACGTCGCACAACCACCGCGGGATCCCTTTGCACCACCATAGTTAGATCGTGTACGAGCATTACGCACACCTTGCTTGCTGGCCACTCTCACAACAACGCTGGGAAGGCTTAGCCTTTGCTCCTCCTTTTTGTTTTCTGTTGCAACTGCAACTTTGGGTTTGAAAGTTCAAAGATGAAAACTAACAAGTGATTTCTATTCTTGCCATTTATTTGTATTTATTCTAGGTGTGAAAGTTCTTCCTTTTCATTTGTATTTCTTGCCATTTATTCTGTTTTGTAAGTCTATATATTTGATCTGATATATAATTTGTAACCTTCTATTATGTTTTTTAATATTTTTTTTCAAATTTTTCTATTTGAAATGGGGATCCCTGCAGGAACCTCCTAATAGTGGGGATTAGGGACAAAGGCGAGGAGGGTTTAGGGTCGCAGGGACGGGGAGCAAGGAGCCACTCCCCCACCTTTGCCCCGCACGAGTCACATCCCTACATGAATTATTTATACATAGCAGAAGTGAAATAGATTAACGAATGTCAACTATCAATAATCAATATGACATAGATACCATTCATATAATTTATCATCTATAACCTTTCAAACCTCCATTTCCAACTGGAACATATAACTGCTGCAACTCCATTCTTCTCAATGGGTTTTTTTTTTCCTTGTAGGTTGTGGGAAAGGGACTAAAATAGGGATCATACCCGTGAGTTACAAGGCACCAATTTTATCATTATGCCTCAACCACTCAATGTTTCATTTTTGTCCTTTACTTCTAATATCTCTTTGCTTCTTTCTTGGTGTTCATATTCATTGTACATAAAACAGACACATGATTTATTATTTGGAAATTTAATTCAAATTTGCTCAAATGACATGTGTGTGAAAATAAATAAACTCTAATCTAGTTGAAAATGACAAATGCTATTTGTACAATTTTATTTTGTGACATTTTTAAAAGAACACCCTGAAGTGTTTTTTAAATATTGGTTAAGAGTGGGATTGTCAAAACAAGCCAAACCCGGGCCGACTGACTTGTTTACCCGTCAAAATTAGGTGAGCTAGGCTTAAAAAATCTTGACACATTTAAATCAACTCATTTTTACCCAATTCATTTAACATGCAGGTTAAACGAGCCAACCTTTTAGGTAAACGGGTTGGCCCGTTTATCCCTTTTTCCTTTTTTAGGTTGCCTCAATGCATTTTCTAACTCATTAGTCTAACAACCCATTATACGTGGAGATCCAACTCACCTAAGCTAAACTAGCCAACCTATTACTAGGTTAGTATGGGCTCTTAGTCCAACAATTGATTATCTAAACAATCAATTCACAAATCCATAAATCACAATGTAGTAGTGTAAGTTTTATTGAACTTTTTAAATCAAAATTTAAATAATATGTGATTTTACTTCTTGAGTAAAAAGAGAATTTTTTTTTTGGTACACCAGAAATAAAACAAAGAAAAACTAAGCCCTTACAAATGCCACTCGAGAAGCATCTACCAAGAGCCGAAGACCAATTTCTGGAGGTGCTTACTCCCAAATCTTACAAGGATTAGTTCCCTTGGCACCAAACCTTGCAAACCAATCTGCACAAGCATTACCTTCCCTATATGTGTGCTGCAAAATGACTTCCCAAGGAGCTGCCAGCAAGTTTCAAATATAATATCTTCAAAATATATACGTCATGCTCAAGTCATAAAGTTATATCTAGAGGTTGTTACAGGTGCTATGGACACTTTCACATAAGAAAACATAATATATGGTCCTTAGAATTTAATACTTCATAACAATCCCAAGTGTTTGATAGATATATAATTTTAAATACAAGTTTAAAAAACTTAACTAATATGATATACAAAACACGTCTTTTTCTATATTCTTAACTTCAAATGCTTGCCTCGACACTCGATTTGGAGTTCGGGTATTTGGCTCAAGTCCACGTTTCTCGGTCCATAATAGTCCTAAAGCTTTACTGCAGACTTAAAGTCTAATCTATGTACTTGAATGTTTACAGGGACATACAAACAATATTGAAAATAGCCATAATCCCAACAAGTTTCTCCACCTTCAATCTAAGGGCATTCTTAGAAGCCATGAAACAAGATTTCTCAAGGTTGACCTTAAACCTAGACACCATGCAGAAGCACTTTAAAACTTAAGAGACCAAACAGACTTGGGAAGACTTGGTTTTCATAGACAACAAGCAATCATTAGCAAAGAACAAATGGGAGATGGGAGGCCCTGAATGGGAGACTCTGACAGGATTCTAACTTCTAGCACTCACTTCCTCACTAATATATAATGCCAACCTTTCCATGTAAAAAATGAAAAGATAAGGTGACAAAGGGTTTCCTTGACGAAGACCACAAGAAGGGGCAAAATTATCCAGCTTCTCACTATTCCACATAAAAGATAAATTGTTGGAAGTTATAGAACTTATAATCAAATCAATTATAGGGGTGGGAAAACCAAATTCAATATAAGTGAGGTGCAAGAAGTCTCAATTAAGTCAGTCATGCACCTTCTCAAAATCAATTTTGAACACCAAAGAGCCAGATTTCCCCTTCTATTTATGCATAAAATGAATAATTTCCTGGTCTATGATGACATTCTCTGAAGAACCATGGCTAAGAATGAAACTACCCTATAAAGGACCAACCAGATCATCCAAAAAGGGTCTAATCCGATTAACAAGCACCTTAGTAATCAGCTTCAAAGCAATGTTACAGAGACTGATAAGGCAAAACTCTTGAAACCTAGTAGGAGGAGTAACCTTAGAAATAAGAACAATAAGAGTTCCTACAAGCGCAGAGTCAAACTGGTCAAGAGCAAAAGCCTTCTAAACCATTTGCCACACATTATCACCAACTATCTCCCAAAAAATCTTGAAGAAAATTGGCTGGAAACCATCAAGCCTAAGGGCTTTGAAAGAGCTCATAGCCTCAAGCACACCCTAGACCTCTTGCTTGGACACTTCCTGGGTTAAATGCATACAAGCTTGCTCAGACAATTGAGGACCTAAGCTAAAAAAAAGAGAATTAGGTTGACATAAATCATTATTGTGAAAAATACTCTTAAAAAACTACTCATGAGATTTCTAGTACCATAGTAGTTCTTCTTGCTTAAGAACTCGCTGATAATCTTCCGATAGTTGTCTCCAAAAAAGAATCAAATTCAAGGAAGCAATCTCCTTAAGCTACCTCTACACCGCACAGATTCTAGCTTCAAGTAATCTTTTTTTGCGAAAAAGATCACCAAAATGCTTAACATTGAAACAGACAGCCTCCTTCTATATTCCTTGCAATTTTCCAGCAAGTTCAACCCTGGGGACACACCAAGCTTCACAAACAATGCTGGGATCCAGCCACATAGCTTGATATTGAAATGGCCTAGTAGATGTAAAAGGGGGAAAGGAGCCATACTAGAGAAGTAGGGGGTGATGATTCGAGTAAAAGCACCCCAAGATCTCAACAACCGCATCTGGAAAGGTAAGGCGCCACTCACAGTCCCCTACACCATGATCCAATTTCTTCCAAACCCTCTTACCACCATCATTGCCTCTAACCCAGGTAAAGCGGCCACCAACCAAACCAAGGTCAATCATACGACAATGCTCCAACATAGAAGCAAAATAAAGGCCCAAGATTGGCAAAAAGAATCTATCGATGACTTTGAGGGCAATAAGATTTCATTAAAATACCCTAGCAAAGTGCAAGGTAATTGGATAGAGTCACAAAGATTCCTTGGTCCCATAAATAGCGTGCAAGCCCAAGCATGAGAAGCTGAAGCAATTTTAATAGTCATTCCCAAATGGAAACCATCTAGAATAGAGAAAACAAAGGAAGATTGGCAAGCCAAAATCTAAATCCTTCCAGAGTGCCCAATAGCTTCATGCACATAAATTGGAGAAAACCCTAAACTCTTCCAAAATTGAGCTACCTTGGCAAACAAAACATGAGTTTCAAACACAAAGAATAAATTAGGTTTATGATTATGAATAGGCTCTTTAACCTGACCTTTTGCCCGCTTATTCAATGCCCCCTTATGTTCTAGGATATGATTGAAAAGTCACAAAACCCCATCATCAACACTTATTAAAGGGAGTGCAAATCTACCCCAGCAATTGGGATTAACCTTATGGAGGTTGCTGTGTAGCATTTGTAGAGGTTGTTTCCATAACCATACTCGAACTGTTAAGTTCATGGAGGTCATGTTTGTTCTGCACATGAATCGTTCTAAGAGAGTCAAAACTCTCCATATTTCCCATGCATAACTCACGTACTTCTACATGATGAATGGGTACAATAGTGTTAACCTTCAACCCTTGGTTGGTTAAAGTTAATGAGACTTTAGACCCTAATGCATCCACCCCACTTGGCCCAGGTTGAGAAGAATATTTCCCTTTACATTGCTTGGCTGGGACAAGGGAAAGAAGGACGCTTCTTGGCAGGCCTTAGGGAAAGAAGGATACTTCTTGGTGGGCCCTCTTTTTCTTGATACATTTTTTGACTACCACTGGCATATAATTAACTTGTGGCCCTTTTCTCAGTCGGCCCCACCAACAAATCACCATTACTATGTGTATGAGGCTCGTTTTCCTTTATTTCTTGCCTTCCCATTTCGTTTCTTACAACTAACAACCATCCAATCCCCTACAATCTCGAATGGAATCTCCATTGTATTCGCCATAAAATCAAAACCAGTTTGAATTTTAAGGTTTCCTTTTACACCATCATCCACCACTGGCGATGCCGTGTTCTCTTCTAGGCTAAGTTGTGGTTGTAGTTGATTAGGTTTTGTTGTAACCGGCTTCTTTAGACCTTCATCATGAGCAAAAGCATGATATTGACAATCCCTCGAGTAGTGCGCATACCTCCCACAACTAGAGCAAATAATATAGAGGCCCTTGTATTCTACCTTGTACCAGAGACCACACAAGCCAACTACTCCAAGGACCAGTTCAGAGAGATCCACTTCCACACACACACATGAGCAAACTTGCCTTGGTGCACACTCCTTATAGTGACATCCACTCGGATAGGCTTTCTAATTCCTTTAGCTAAAACCATGAGAACACTTTCATCATAATACATCATATTGACCCTTGGGAACCTAACCCAAACCAAAGTCTTCTCAATTTGCGATGTAGGTGACACAAACTTAGGAAACCATGTCTGTACGGCTAGGTAGTGATCAAAGATCATCCATGGCCCCTTTTCCATGACCTTCTTACGATCTTTTGCATGGTCACACTTCACCATATAGAACCCATTGTCTATGTCCATCAAGTCAAACCCCCAACTAAGGTGCCGTGTAGATTTTAATCTATCTCTCATTATCATGAAGCCAATCTTCTTCCCCAGCAACTTGACCATTAAAGCATCTTCCCATGGTCTTCTTAGCTCTTGAACTACACTATCAGCCAAATGAAGCATCGGCTTCATACAATCCCCACTAACGTATTCAATCCATGCAAGATTTAATCTCAACAAATCCTATTTTTGCCTTTGACGGGGAGGTTGCTTATCTCCTAGGACTTTGTCTTGCAATGAGATCTTTGGGTTCCCCTGACCACCTCCATCTGGTGGTTTACTATCCGCTTACACCTCGTTCTCTCCAGAGAGCGTGACCTTGCCCATTCTCTTCCCCTACCTTTGAGTAAAAAGAGAATTTGATGCTATATGTTGATTCTTATGTCATTGTCTTCTTTTTTTACCCCATATTTTGCTTGGATTTTATGAATTTGGATTAACAAAGAATTGAAAAGGATTAAGTATTAATTTATAAATAATAATAATAATAATAATAATAATGATAATAATAAGAATAATTAAATGGCCTGGTCCATTTAAGCCTATGGGCTAATCTCAAATGGGTCAGGCTACTATATCAATTATGTATGGGCTTAAATAGGTCACGTCTAAACAAGTTGACCCACTCTGTTTCACAGCCCTAGTTGAGAGTGGATCTCAAGTCTCAACTTTTCTTTCAATTAATGTCTAAGGGATAATCAAAATGTCTCTTTATAGATATCCTTTTAAAGATATCTCAAAAATTGATACAAATAACATTATTTGAATTTAGGGTTATATGTGACTTAGGTATAAATATATTTTAGTCTTCATTCATCTAAGGGGAAAAAAATTATATTTTGAGTTAATTGAATTTTTGTCTAATTAAACTGAAGGGAATTTATAAATAAAAGAATAAGAGAAAAAGGTTGGAGTAGCTTATTAAATTAAATTCTTAAATTAAACTGATTTATGGTTAAGTCAGAACCTTAGGGGAAATTTTTTCGGTTGACTTGTGAAAGTCATTTTTTAATGAGCCAATATATCGCCGACATTGAATTTGGAGGACAATAATTGATCATTTATAATCATTAGCTTTTAAAATGCATCCTTAGCCATTGCTCGTGGACAATGACTGTGGTTGCCCCCTTGCGATCAGTCCATGTTAGACAACGCCTTCCCATCTACTGTCATCATGAAAGCAAACAGATTCCCACAAAATGCCATTGACTTCCTTTTGTAATTATACATTTAAACTATCCTACTTATAACTTTGATCTACAAAGTGCAACTTTAGTTGAGATTTTTTCATTTTTCTCTGAAATCTTGTTGCTTGCTACACTGAACATGTAAACATCACAGCACAGCAAAAAGGTTGAGCATTTTAGTCCGTGAATATGTTTCTCTTTCGCCAAAATGACAAAACATGCCAAAGAAAATAAAACTTATGTGTATGAATTGAAACCTTTTCTTGTGTTTGATAATTTTGTTTAGAAAGTTTATTTCCAAATTCATCTTGTATAACATTTCACGTTTTATAACTTTTTTATTTTTCTGATAAGATTTACAAGTGATTTCATTTCAATTGATTTTTGTTTTTCCAAATATACATTAAGTGAAGCGTTTGAATTAAACATTGCCTTGGAGAACATCGAAGTGAGATTCAATCATTGCCTAACTGTCTACACAGGGTGCCAGTTAATTTATGCAATACATAATCTTCCGTTAATTTTACTGGGGGAAAGATCATTAAATTACACATAAGGATGACTTTCTCAAACCATTAACACACAAAGAAAGATTAGGTGATGAGGAAAACATCAAAACACAGCTCAGAAGCTAGCAGTTACAGCGCAGGATGAGAGATTTAGTACAAGTTTCTAATTCCAATTCCCAAGGAATTGAGATCATAATCCTACATTAATTCTGTTCATCTCGAGGGAGGGGAACATGGGAACGGTCAATGAAGAAATGCTCGTAGATGAAACCTGCAAGGCCTCCACCAATGAGAGGCCCAACCCAGTAAACCCAGTGATCAGTCCAGTTGCCGCTGGCCAAGGCAGGCCCAAAAGACCTTGCTGGGTTCATTGAAGCGGCGGAGAATGCACCACCAGCAAGGATGTTAGCCCCAACAACAAACCCAACCAGGGTGGGCCCAAGCCCAGCAAGTGCGCCCTTCTTGGGGTCCACCATGGTAGCATACACAGCGAACAACAAGGAGAAGGTCAACAGTATCTCCCAAATTACTCCTTGAGCGCACCCCACTCCACTTGCCAGGTTGTGAACCGGCGTTGTCTGCAGATGCAAATTCAGTGCACAATTAAGGACAAATTCATTTTGTAATTAACAATTTAATGTTTTCTTTCAACTGCAAAGATTATTATTAATTATGAAATCTTATGTTATTAAAAATAATTAATTCTTACCATAATTACTTGTAAATATGTAAACAATACCATGTGACTCATTAATAATATGAAACTTTATAATTCATAAGTAAGCAAATATTTTGGATCATTATTACCATTCCTCCGGAGAGGTAGTATAGCAGGTAAGAAGCTGCTGCAGATGCTAGTAATTGATCAATCCAATAAAGGAGGGAACGGAAGACGGTGATGTGACCGCCGGCGAGGAGGCCAAGTGTGACGGCAGGGTTGAGGTGGCCGCCGGAAATGTGGGCGGCGGAAATCATCACAGCCACCACAAGTGCATGTGCCACAGCCACGGCAAACAAGCCCACTAGAGCATCTCCACCCAGCTTGTCTACAGTAGTGACAAAAAACAATAAATTATGTTGCCCCATAAGTCTTAACTCATCGTTTATACCATAGGGTAAAATTAAATAACATTTTGTTAAAGGAAATGAAAGAAATCAACATAAAAGATGGTGTTGTAAATTGTGATTAGGAGTAATTGTGATATGATATACATACCAACGGCCATGGCAGAACCTACGCCGGCGAAGACAAAGAGGAAGGTGGCTATGAATTCAACGACAAGGGCCTGAATGCAGTCTGGCTGGGTGGCCTCTCGGGTGGTTCCGAGAGCGATTTTGGCCATGGCAGCTAGCTTGATTGGCTTAATTCACTTGCTAGCTTCTGAATTTTATTTGCAGAGTGCAATGAATCAGTGATCATATATACAAGTGAATGTACAAGGAGGAAGGAGGAGGGTGGCAATTATATATGCGAACAAAAGTTGTTAATAATTGCGTCCATGTTTTCACGGATGCAAGTGGTCCACCGGCACGTGCTAGATGCGACTGTCCTTGGTTACCTACTGCTTGTTTTCCCGGCTGACAAATAACAATATTGTTACTACTTGTTATGATTTATTATTATTAATGTTATTATTATATTTAAAGTCTTTGACTTTTTAGTTTGATAGTTTCTAAGGAAGTTCTATAAATTCAAATGTCGAAAAATCGTTAAAACTGATTCATGTCTTTTAATTTTATTTTCTTATGAATAAATATATTTTTGATATATTTTGGTGTAAACTATTAGGTCATTAAACTCTAACTACTCTTATTTGAACTGTACATGCTTATTATGAGACCAAAATTCTCCCAACACTATTTTTTTTTTGGTCTATAAGATTTAAATTTGAAACTTTATTTTAGAGGTTATAATTTTTTTTTGGTATAAAACTGCTCACCATAAAAAAAAAAAAACTTTTTCTATATATTTTGTTTTAGGTTATGTATTAATATTATTAAGTTAATTCTAGATTAATACTTAACGATTTGATAATAGTGATAAATTATAAGCCGAGATAAAATATTTTTCTAATGTTTTCAAAATAAAATAACAGGTTGAGATCTTACCGAAAGAAGAGCTGAAACTACAATTGACTTAAAATTGCGAGTTTAAATTTGATTTGCATTTTTTTGTAAGTATTGTTATGTGTTATGGGTACTATTAGAAAGACACAAGTCGCTATTATGTATATTGTTTTGTGGACTCATTCTAGATATATAAGGAGAGAGAAAGACACAAATGATGACTCATCATTTTTTCCTTCTCAACATTTACAACTTTTATATTTTTCTTTCTCCTAATGTGTTTAAAATAAGTTCACAAAAAATAGTATACATAACATTTTCCTGATAGTAAGAGTCAATAACGATGTATTAACTTTATTATTTAAAGAGTTTAACTTTCTAAATTATGATTGGAATAAGAAAAATTCTTAAATACCCAAAAATAATTAATCATAGTGAAAGTAAAATGCAACTGCTAGGGATATCAGAGTTAAATACACCCCAAGTGTATTAAACACTTTATGAATGTGAGTGGAAGCATGCCCAAAGTTTTAGTGAAAAATAACGAATTTAAGTTAAACACATGAATAGTACTTTTATAGTGAAACCCATTCGTCACTATTTATATCAACAAAATATATCAAGAAAATTACACACCAAAATTTTAACGTAGAAGACCCTCTGAAATAATGAGGGAAAAATCATGGGACAAACTCTAAAAAATATCCACTATATTTAAAGACAATTACAATATAATATTTCCTAGTGAAACTCTCTTCTATTACAATTAATAGTATTACATAGACTTGGAGAATATACTCAAATTCTCAGTGTATACTCACTCACTACACACTTGAAATTTCTCACACTCTCTAATATTGCTCTCATTATTGGAAGTTGTAAATGCTTCAACTTCGGGTGCATTCCACATTTCTTCAGCTTTGCTATTTATAGGAAGCCAAGAGCAATTGTGCATTTATTGCACTGTCCATCCATCGAATCCAAATTGCTTGCAAGTTGAAGCAAAAAGATAGACTTCATACTTTGCAAATTTGTGTCAGAAAAGGAAGCCAATTTCATTGGCTTTGAGCATCGCGAAGCAAGCCAATTGCTCTGACAATGCTCCACCTTGGCTTGCATTTGTGATAGTCTTCAACCTCTATAAATATTGATCAAGTTCAAGTAATGCTTAAACTTGTCAATCGGCAATAGTTTTGTCATCATGTTTGTTGGATTCTAGGTTGTGGCTATCTTCTGAATTGCAACTGTGCTATTACTAACATTTTCTCTGATAAAATGAAGTATAATATCAATATGCTTAGTCCTTTAGCGATAAACTGGATTTCTAGCCAAATGAATTGCACTTTGGCTATCACAATGTACGATTGGTACCTGTTGATTCAACCCAAAACTATCCAAAAGATCTTGTATCCATATACTTTCTTTCATAGCCTCAGTCAATGCCATATACTTAACTTCAGTAATTGACAATGCCACTATAGTTTGCAATTTAGCATTCCAACTAATAGTACATCCAAAGACTGTAAAGATATAGCCTGTCAATGACCTCCTATTATCTAAATCTCCTGCATAATTAGAATCTACATAGCCCACAGCTCCATGATTCTTCTAACCTTCAAATACCAAACAGACATCGGTGGCTCCTCTCAAGTACCGCATAATCCATTTCACAGCTTCTCAGTGTACCTTTTCAGGTTTGCTCATAAATATGTTCACTACACTTACTGCATGTAAAAGATCTGGTCTAGTACATACCATGACATACATTAAACTACCAACTGCACTAGAGTAAGGTATACGAGACATGTTCTGCACCTCCTCCTCAATTTTTGGACAATCCTTCGAAGATAGCTTAAAACGTGCAGCTAATGGAGTGTTAACTGGTTTAGATTAATCCATATTGAAGCCTTGTAACACTATCACAATATAGGTTTGTTGTGTCAAGCACAATTTGCCACGATACCTCTCCCTATGAATCTCCATTCCAAGAATCTTTCTTGCGGCACCTAAGTCTTTTATCTCAAATTCTTTTCCCAACTGAGTTTTCAACATACTAATTTCAACTTTGTTGTGAGCTGCAATTAGCATATCATCTACATATAACAACAGATAAATTCGTGAAACATCTAGAAACTCCTTAAAGTAGATGCAATTATCATATTGATTTCTACTGTATCTAGTACCAATCATAAATGCATCAAACTTTTTATACCAGTACCTTGGGGATTGCTTCGAGCCGTACAGCGACTTCTTTAATAGGAAAACATGATCCTTTTTATTAGGACTACAAACCCTTCTAGTTGACTCATGTAGATCTGCTCCTCTAGCTCACCATGTAAGAACGCCATCTTCACATCAAGCTGGTTAAGCTCCAAGTCAAACGTACTTACAATAGCTAATAGGATTCGAATAGAGCTGTGTTTCATCACAGGAAAGAATACTTCATGGAAGTCAATACCTTCCTTCTGAGTATAACCCTTTACTACCAATCTTGCTTTGAACCTAGGAGGTTCAATGCCAGGAATTTCTTTTTTCTTTTTGAAGACCCATTCATATCCAATCACTCTTTTCCCCTTTGGAAGTTGTACCAGTTTTCATGTCTGATTTTTTTAAAGAGATTCAATCTCTTCATTCATTGCTACCAGCCACTGCTTTGACTCTTTACTATCTACTGTATTGCGGTAAGTACATGGTTCATCTCCAACTGCACCATCCACCAAAGTCAAAGCAAAGGCTATAGGATCTGCATCTGAAGAGTCAAATGTACAAGCAACAGAATTCAGATATCTTTATGGTTTTCAAATTTGTCGCCTCTCTCCGCCGATACACCCCAAGTTAGAATTGAAAGTACACCCCAAGTGTATTAAACACTGTATGGATGTGAGCGAAAGCGTGGACAAAATTTTAGTGGAGAATAACGAATTTAAATAAAATAATGAATAGTACTTTTATAGTAAGACCCACTTGTCATTATTTACATCAACAAAATATATCAAAAAAATTGCACACCAAAATTTTAATG
Source organism: Pterocarpus macrocarpus (assembly GCA_031439585.1). NCBI lineage: Eukaryota > Viridiplantae > Streptophyta > Magnoliopsida > Fabales > Fabaceae > Pterocarpus > Pterocarpus macrocarpus. The sequence goes on from CM062519.1 coordinate 14,136,247, forward strand.
TGGAAAACCCTCTGAAATAATTAGGGAAAAATTACGGGACAAACTCTGAAAAATATTCACTATATTTAAATATAATTACAATATATTATTTTTTAGTGAGACTCTCTTCTACTACAATTAATAGTATTATAGAAACTTAGAGAACATACCTAAATTTTCAGTATATACTCACTCATTACACTCTTAAAATTTCTCACATTCCCTAATATTGCTCTCACTACTGAAGTTGGAAATGCTTCAACTTGGGATGCATTCCACATTTCTTCAGCTTTGCTATTTATAAGGAGCCAAGAGCAACGGTGTATTTATTGCACCGTCCTCCATTGGCTTTTTTACTTAAATAAAATAAAAAATTAATTATTTATGTAAATATTCTGTTTCAAATTTATTTTCGAAAATATCCTATTTTGGGGGGCTATTAGTAAATCGTGTGAGGCTGACACAATTTATGAGTGTTTATACACTACCCACAAATCGTGCTACTCTCACACGATTTATGGTTCAGTACTCAACGCTTATGTAAATCATGTGAGGATCACACGATTTACATGCAACTAAATCACACAAAAATCGTAGGAGGGTGACGCAACTAAATCACACAAAAATCGTAGGAAGGTGACATGATTTCTGTGTGTTTAAGTTGCACGTAAATCATGTGAGCCTCACACGATTTATGGAGTGTTTTGCCTATAAAAAGAAATCGTGTAAGGCTACTGCTCCATTCAGAAATCATGGGAGAAGAGGTTGGGAAAATCGTTTGAGGTGGAATTGCGAGAAAAAGAGGAAAATTTTGATGGAGAATGGCCCAAAATAACTTACGTCGTTTAGATGAATTTGGACATATTTTTGCATATCTCCAAGAAAGGGTAAATTTTTAGTATGTTTTAATTTTATTTTATTTAGAAAATAAGATATTTAGTTTAGCTTAATTATTTTAATTAGAAAAGAAAATATTTATTTAATTTTTAGATTAGTGTAAAAAAATTTGGTTGGTTTAGTTTATTTTTTATTAGTATAAAAAATATTCGTTTAGATTAGTGAAGAAAATTTTGGTTTGCTTAGTTTAGTTTAGATTAGTGAAAATTTTTTTTTGTTAATTTAGTGGAGAAAAATTTGATTAGTTTAGTTTAATTTAGTTAATTTAGATTAGTGAAATTTTTTTTATTAATTTAGTGGAGAAAATTTTGATTAGCTAAGAATTAGTGAAAAAAATTTTTTTTTGTTAATTTAGTTTAGTTTATTTTTTATAGGAATAAAAAATTTTAGTTTAGATTAGTGGAGAAAAAATTGGTTTATATTAGTTTTGATTAGTATAAAAAATATTTAGTTAGTTTAGTTATTTTTTTTTTATGAAAACTTTAGCTTATATATATATTTTAATCATTTTTCATATATTTAAATTTAGGGTTTAACTTGATATAGTTAAGCTAATTTTATATAATTTAGTTGTTATTCTACTATAAAATTGAATTATAGTATTTATTTACTTTATTACAGAGTATTATGAAGTTTAATTTAATTAGTATTTATTTAGTTTATTATAGAGTTTTGTTTATTTTAATGTTAATAATATTACGTTTATGCTTTTCAGCCATGTCGAATGTTGACCACTAGGCGTCGCTGCATCCTCTTACAGAGCTATATTTGAGACAGACTGGATTATTGTATGCAGGCCAGATCCGATTTTATGAGCATGATAACGCGCTGATCAATGCGTTTGTGGAACGTTGGCAGCCGGAGACCCATACCTTCCATCTTCCTTATGGAGAGTGCACCGTTAAGCTGGAGGATGTTGCATATCAGTTAGGGTTGCACGTTGATAGACAGACAGTTAGCGGATGTACGGGTTCATGGGGGATATATCATGGTCGGGATATATGGACCATGTGTTATGACTTATTTGGCATAGTGCAAAGTCTAGATGAGCGGGATAGATATTCAGTATTTTTATCTTGGCTCAGGACTATATTTCATAATTTGGAGGCAGATGCACCTACAGGGACTATTATACACCACACTCAGGCTTATATTATGATCATGCTTAGGGGGGTTTTTGATGGCCGATAAGTCAAGGTCCAGAGTTCATTTGAGATGGCTGCCTCTTTTGTATGACTTTGAGTATTTTGGGAGTTTCAGCTGGGGGTTTGCAGTGCTTGCGACTTTATATCGTAATCTTTGTCGTGCTGTCAATTTTAGAGTGCGTGATATTTTTGGGTACTAAACTCTTTTGCAGTTATGGATTTGGTTCAGAATCCCAATATTGAGACCTCCTCTTGCTAAGCTCAGCTTTTCACTTGCTATGAGGTAGAGTTTTGAACAAAAAAAGAAATTATTTTTAAGTTTACCTTTCACATTTGAATATCATTAAATTTTGTTCTTTATTTTGTTCTAGGTAGGGGGATTATCGATGTATTTTCGACAGTTACAAGACACAATTGCTGGTGTTACGGAGACAGAGTGATGATTTTTGCATCACAAAGGTAAGAAGTATTCACTTATCCTAAATTTATGGTGCGAATTTATTGGTTTTAGATTGACCTCGTAAAAAAAAACAAATGATTTGTTGTTAAACATTGCAGTTTAGGTGGATTCCGTACCAAGACCTACATATTGCCCAGATCACACCGGACTTTGCTTTTCGGGATTCCCCTATTTGGCCATCTGTCACATCCTTGATCTGTTTCATGACGATTGAGTTCCAGTAGGCCGATCGTGTTATCCGGTAGTTCGGTGGACAACAACTTATACCGGTTGAGCCACTGAACATTGATAGAGTTCACGATAAGGATGCTCGTAGGGGAGATCATTGGTGGCCAGATAATTATAGGGCATATCACGATTTTTGGGACGCACGGACGAACCAGGTAGTTCAATTTGAGACCTCTGCCGATGATCGTTCATCAGTTGAGTACATGAGATGGTACTCGAATGTTGCGTGAAGATTTTTGTGGTCAGATCGGGTGACCCTCGACATGTGGAGATGTCTAGAGATGTTCCTGAGCACGTTCCACCCGTGCTTGCAGTGGCCCTTCCAGCTTACGCTCCTGATCGACGTCGTTGGAAACACCATTTACGAATGGGGACTCGTGGTAGCCGTCGCAAAGACAACGATGATGATGCAGCTGATCCTTGCCAGTTTGGTGATGATGATGATCAGCATCACAGCCACTCCCATTCTCCTGTCGGTAACCCGAGTTGGCAGCCCATGGTTGAGTATGGTACATCCAGCTAGGGTGGTATGGCAGCCACCATTTCGCAGACGATGGGGGGTCCCAGTTAGTAGTATACGACAGATTCTAACTCTCAGTTTGTATCCAGTCTAGTCCAGCAGTTTAGTCCTGGGGTAGGTGACATGTGTGCTGAGCTTGAGGCTTTCCTCAATGCTCTTATTTCGACTATTACACCTACTCGGGATGTGACAGTGCTATCAGATGTGTACAGGCCATCGTTGGATGGTATTGATTTAAATGTGAACCCGTCTATATCAGTGCCTTCGTACCAGAGTTTATATGGCTTTGATTTATTTGGCGATACTCCACCATTAGCATTCACATTTGGCCAGATTGACCACGAAGCTCACAAGGAGCCATATGGACAACCGGAGCAAGATCAGGAGCAGCAAAGAGAGCCAGAACAGGAGTAGGATCATGGGAAGGGTCGACCTACGAGAGAGATTCGTCCCCATCAATGCCACACGGGTTGTCGTTTACCGGCCCCTCGTCGAGATAGACAGGACTAGTTGTGTTTTTATCTTTTAGTTTAGATCTTTTAGTTATAATTTTAGTTGTATTTGTAGTTTTTTAACTTTCATATAGTATTGACTGACATGTGTAATATGTTTACTTATCCATGGATATTTTCTATTATAAACTCATGTATATGGTTGTTTTATAGCTCTTTTATTACTAATATTTTGGTTATTATAGATGAATAAATAACTTATGATTAGAATATGCGAATTTATAGTAAAAAACACACAACAGAAATTGTATTATATGAACATTGTAAAAATTAACAACATCTGATTAATAAATTAGAATCAACAATAGGAAACAAACATAATAACATACCATAGCTGGAAACTAACACAATCATACCTAGTACATGGAAACTAATATAACAATACATCGTAGATGGAAACTAACACAGTAATGAACACATAAAACTACTTGCCTTCACTTGATCGGCTGGAGGATGAAGAAGGCTGAGTACGGCATCTTCGTCTAGTGTGATCCTCTTGTTTGCATAAGCCACACCATTTTGATGGTCCAGATTTGACAGCATCCATTTCCTTGCGGATTCGAGTTGAAACAGGACAACCCTCAGTGGCTCGTCTTAACTGTGGATTTGGACGTATCCGAGGTCCATTATACTCAGGCCAATAATTGGCATTTGCAATAGTTGAGAACATCATTCTGTAGACATTGAATACAGTGTGCATACGATAAACATCATCAACAAAAGAGCCCCAATCAAGACGTGCATATGCGCACTAGCAAGTACATGGCGGCAAGGGTAATGAAGCGCCTGAAAATATCCACAGTCACACCAACGATCTGTCAGCCTCACCCTATAACTTCCTTGACTATAGTTTCCTATTCGTGCGAGCTCTTCCACCACAAAAGACTCGTTTGCCCTAGAGAATGCAGAAACGGCCATAGTGCCTATTTGCTGCTTGTTAATATTAATTGCTTGTAACAAGGCTTGCGAAAATACTTATCCACTCGCAAGTTGAGTCTCCGAATCTTTCCCTTTTTTAACAAATAATGCAGCAAAACGAAAATAAGTAGACTTAACTAAAGTTGTAATTGGAAAATTGTGTGTACCTTTAAGAACAGTATTAATATACTCAGACAAATTCATCGTCATATGCCCAGACCTCCGTCCTTCATCAGCATGCTGCGCCCATTTTTCAATGGAGATTCTGTCTATCCAATTACACATGGCTGGATTCTCATCCCTCAACAAACCACGGTAATAAACATACTCTCGGCGGGTCTTTGAATATGCTGCATTCATTAGAGCTCGTTTTGCATCTTTGCTCTTGAAAGCTAAAGCAAAGTTTAAGACAATATGCTATATGCAATATGCATGATGGGCATGTGGAGAAGGCCATCCACTATCTTCGGCATTTAAAGTAGCTTTGATAGCATCATGCCTATCAGAAATAATGAGAATGCCCTCTTGGGGAGTCACATGTTGTCGAAGATTAATCAGAAAGAATGACCATGCGCCTCTTATCTTCCCCTCAACCAACGCAAATGCAATTGGCAGAATATTTGAGTTACCATCTTAAGCAATTACCATTAATAGTATTCTACCATACTTCCCATATAAGTGGGTACCATCAACTGTAATCAGCAGCTTGCAATATTTAAACGCTTTAATGCAAGGAGCAAATGTCCAGAATAAAGGATGAAACATTACACTGCTATGATCAACAATATTTTCTACATAGTATAGTTGAGTCACCAACTGAATAATTGTACCTAGATTAAATGCCTGTAGACCTCTTAGCCATTTTGGAAGTTCATTATAGGATTCTTCTCAATCACTATAAATTTTACCAATGGCCTTCTATTTGGCGAGGCAAACCTTCCTATACGGAGTCTTGAAGCCATACTTTACTTATACTCATCCTTGCAAAACTTTAATGGAAATTGTTGGATCAGCTTGCACCATGGAGAATATATTGGCACAGATAACATTAGTATCCAATTGAGGATGGTCCTGTGAAAGCAAACCAGAAAAACACATGTGTGGTCCGTTATACTTTCGAATTTCGCACACTCCCTTTTTCTGCTGATAAGTTACACGTATGCTCCAATTATATCCATTTCCAAATTGCTTGCATTTGCCATGGTATTTTATATAATCAGACTCTAGGACCTTGTACTCAACTAATCTTCTGATACTGTAAGTTTTAACTATAAATAATACAGTATCTTTATCAAAAAATTGTTGTCCAACTTCCAACTTATTTTCTCCTGCCAATCCCAAAATATCACCACTATCTACAATATCTCCAATCCCTGCAAAAAGTGCTCTCGTGCATAGCTTCCAAATTTAAAGAATCATAGTGAGATACATGCACTTGTAAATGAGATTGAGATTAGGATTGAAATTGAGATTGATTGCTCTATGGTTGGTTTTCAATTACGGGCACTACCTCACCGCCATCGTTGTCATCTGGTACTTTATCCGACTCATCTTCATCATCTCCATTATCAACAGTAAAGTTATAACCCGCAATAGGACCATACTGCAAAAGTGATGCCGCTATCTCTATCGCAAGTTGTGCAAAACTTGGCTCGCCCATCAAATCATCCCGCATCTTGTGTATGAGCATTTTCATTTTCAATCTGCACAAGATTCACCATCACAAAAGTAGGTGAACACTCAGCAAGTGATACTGCAATAGATGCTGGATCTTGAGCAGATTCTCCGGAGCTTACTATCGAGTCTTGTAAAATAATGAATAACTCCATAATACGGATCTCCGGAAACTGGGCATGACAATCGAACATCACACCGATATCCTCATCACAGCTGATCTCAAGACTGTTATAACGAATCAGATCTTTTCCAACTACTATAGGCAACCGGTACATCATTTGTGTTATGTGCTTATTATTTTATTGGCGTAACTTCTGCAATATTTTACTCTGTAGCTCTAACAAAGAAATAGAAGGATGAATATTCACACAAACTGAATTTAAACTGTAAAATGTTACTCTTTTATTTGTATTTATGATTTCACCATTATGATGAACAAGAATGTAAAATCTCTCAGCCATCTCACTCTAATTTTTGCAAAAATACAGAATTCACTCTCTGGATAGTCGAAAATGAATTACTGGACGGTGGGAAATGAGGCAATGGATGGTGAAATTGAGTATACGTAGAGAAAGTGATTTCTACAAAAATTGTGCCACTCTTATACGATTTATAGTTGATTATCTAAAATCGTGTGAAGATCACACCATTTATATGCAACTTAAACATAGAAATCGTGTCACCCTCCCACAATTTCTGTGTGATTTAATTATACGTAAATCGTGTGACCTTTACACGATTTACGAGAGTATTGAGTACTGAACCATAAATTATGTGAGATTGACACGATTTGTAGGTAATACATAAATACTCATAAATCGCCAGTTTTACACGATTTATCAATAGCCCGCCAAAATAGGATATTTTTAAAATAAATTTAAAATAAAATATTTATATAAATAATTATTTTTTTATTTTATTTCAATAAAAGAACCTCCTCCATCCAACCAAATTGCTTGCAAGGAACTTCGTACGTTGCAAATTTGTGTCAGAGAAGGAAGCCAATTTCATTGGCTTTGAGCACCGCAAAGCAAGCCAATTGCTGTGACGACTTTAGATATTACCTGAATTTTTTGTTTTTTTATGTATGACCCACGCTACCTTACATATTAATTATTGATTTGACTACATGTATTGAGCACTTAATACATAAGATTTTTTGTTATGATTATTATGGTCAAAACATTTTAATAATTTAAAAATATATCATAAAAAATTATACTAATAATACATTTAGACGAGATCCTTTATATATTACTTTTTTTCATTTGAATAAAATAATACGTGTTATTGAAAATATCTGTAAATATGCTATTTAAATAACGATAATTAACTTTTTTTTATCTAAAAAACTCTTCTGTCGATTCTTTAATTCTCGGAATATTTAAATTGTTTTCTTTTTCACTAAACATATCAATTAATTAAAATATAACAAAAGAAGCACGGATTCATTTTCAACAGTAGATCACAAATTATTTCAAAATGCATGGGCATTATACCAATTCAGCGCCATCAACATTAATTGTTCTGTTTGTCCTGTATTATATCTTGTGTAATCCTCATGCCACAGCATGCGTTCAGCCGTTCAAGGATTATATGTCAACCTCACTGAAGTCGCATTACTATATATCGCTGTATATATAGTAGCCTCGATCATATGACGTCTCACGGGAATATGATAGAGTACAATGTTATTTTAATTTCAAAATGATATATCCGTTATTAATGTATGAATTTAATTGGTATATATTAATAATATAAAAAAGTTTATATTATAAATCAATTATATATTTATGTTTGTAGGACTTTTAAAATTGTGGGTGGTTGAGTCAAGAATTTTTATGAATATAGCAATATATGATTGAATATTTCTATAAATTTTTTTTTTATATTGGTAGTACATATAAATTAAAGGATTTAATTAGAATGCACTGGCAGTGTATAAATTTTTTACATAGACATCTAATCATAAATGACCACATTAGCAAAATTCTTTGACATAATCACCCACTACTCGAATGGTCATGCAAATAGAAGATTTTGATCGGATGATAATATAAAATAATTTTATATTGTCAGTGCACCTAAATTAAACTCTAAATTAAATTCTTAATATATTAATAACATTTGTTTTTAATTTAAATTCTTAAAATGTAAAACCTTAGGATTTATTTGGTTTTAAAAAATGTTTTATGTTTTTATTTTTCGAATATTAGTTTTTAAAATGTTACATTATTTTTAATTTATTTTTTAGTTTTAAGATTATGTAAAATAGACAGTAAAAACAACAAAATTAGTATTATATTTTCTTCATCCAAATAATAAATGATAAAACAACAACAACAACAACAACAACAACAACAATAATAGTAATAAAAGCAATTAATGTATGGACTAAATTTATTGGAGAGAATGAAATATTAAAATTTAAACTTTGAGATATTAAATTAAAGAAATTTTTAAAGAATTAAATTAACATACGCAGAAGAAAGTCATAGCTAGCTAGGTTGCGACTCCAAACAGTTCAAATTCTCTAAAGACACAAGACGAAAGATCACAAGTTTTTAATATGTTTATTTTCCTCTCTATTGATCATTTTAAATATATATTTTAGAAAAAAAATTTACACACTCTCGAAATAATAAAACATACAATAAATATATAGTTCAAACAAAATCTAAATAGAAAGAAGTGATTCATGGATATATTGACTTTCTGTTCATAAACTGTATGATGTGATGGTCGATCCACCACTGCTTTGTCGCAAGCAAAACTTTAGTATCGTCCATGTTCGCTTTGGACTTCTGAGTTTGTACGCATTAGAATAATACTATGAGGAGTGAGGTGAGGGTAAGAGGGAGCTGGCGTTGGCGTTGCGGTTCGAGTGCCAACTTAAGGTTCAAGAAGATCCAAATCCAAAAGATTAATATTCAAGATTTAAATATTATATTAAATTAAATTTGCTTGTTTATTGAATGTAGGAGAATGTTAATTTATGAAACATAGATGTGAGATACAGATGCGATACGATACGGATATAGGAATATGACAATATTTAAAAATTATATGATATGATATTGGCTGTAATATAATATATAAAATTAATATAAAAATATAAATTTTAAATTAAAATAAAAAAATAATAATTTGAATATTAATAATAAATTCTTATAAATATATTAAAATATATCAAAAAATAAAAAATATTATAAAATATAACTAAAAACATTTAAAAATATCTATTACAGACACGGCGACTAATAAATCAAAATATAAAAAAAGACACGGTAACTATTTTAAAGTATTTGTATAACATGGTTGTTAACTCTTTCTCTCTTTAATAGTTTCGCTCATTTATAAGTATTTAGTACAATATTTCATTATGATATTTTAATCTGTGACTCAACCAAAAAGATCCGTCTATAAAGCGGAAGAGACTCATGATCTAAACTTACAAAGGGTTGATAATTAAGATAATAAGCAATCTTGATATTTTAAAGAGATGATGCGAGTTTAAATTTTAATAAAGCAATTATTGTGGGAAAATTGCATGTATAACTTGTATTCCACTATAATTAATCTTATGAGTAGTTTAAATAGATCTAACCAATAAAACTAGCCGGTAGTCCCGCCAAAGAGAATCATCACTTAAATATTGACTTAGTTCATTACTTGCCAAAAGTGAAATTGATAACTGTGGGCCAGTCGAAGGAGCATCATTGCATTCGTCAATTGGCCGCTTTGTCGTGAATTTCCATGATGATGGTGGTGCCATGCCAGATGCCACTACTCTTCTTTTCTCTTCTGTCATCTATCGAATTAATTGGGAGGTGATTAAGCGTAAGTGACTGGGCCAATCATGGCATGAATCTTTGGCGCCACTCTAGGATTCATGGGAAAAGGAATAATATACAAAGAAAAAGATAATTTCATATGTTCTTAGGAGATTAGAAGCGTTCATCGTTCATAATTATTGTCGTCTCCTGAGCAAATGAACTCACGAATGGCTTCGCCTTATTTACTTTATAGTTTGCGGCACCAGCACAAGACACATGCCTTATAATTTTCTCGTTGATTAATTACATAGTGCTTAAGGAGATACACTCGTCCTCTTCATAGCTTTAACTGTTTGGGCTTGTACTAGTATATTAGATTAATTTCTCTAAATATAAGTTGATATAAGGCATGCATTTCGAAGATTGTCTAAAGATAAAATGATTTCCCTTCTTTTGTTTTTTCTTGGTGAAGATTTTCTATTAACATGAAACTATTAATGTAGAAAAAGATAAATAAATAAATATATATATATATATATATATATTTAAAAAACAAAAGGCATGAAAGTCCGTTAATATCATTTGCGCAGATTGTGACAACTTGTGCTACGCTTACACCAAGTTAGTAATTGAATAGCTAATTGACAGCGATGCAATAATAAGGTTTTGCCAAAACAAAATGTGAAAATATGTATAGAATGGGTTGAAATTTGTACTTAAATCTATCTATTCAATTATTGCTTCAGAGATGTTTGATAAAAATAATTAGAAGATCGAAACACACACCTACATTTGGAGTAGATTATTTTTAGACATTTTTTTTTAAAAAGGTGTCGTAAAAAACTTTTAAGTTATTTTTAATATTAAATAAGTTAATTTGATATATACTTAATCACTTACTCCCATTTAACCCTTTTTTTTATTATTTAATCGTTTCTCTTAAGTTAACTTAGCACTGCCTCATTGTAGGAATCTAAACAATTTTTTTTTAAGGAAAAATTGTACTTTAGTCTTTTGAATTATATGTCACATATACTTCAGTTCCTAAACTTAAAAAATGTGTAAATCGACCTTCTAAACTTTTTGAATATGTAAATTGACCTTTCTATTAATTTTTCATTAATTGTTAGTAAAAAATCACATATGCAATAATGTTTAGGGTATTTTGTTAATTTTTTATTAATTATTAATAAAAATATCACACATTTAAAAAAGTTTAGGATATCATATTGCACATCTAAAAAAGTTCAGGGGGTCAATTTGCACATGACCCAAAGTTCAGAGGGTATAATACACTTATTTTGGCTAAAATGCATATTCACGAAATTTCAGATGGTCAATTTGCATATTTTTTAAGTTTAAAGGCTAAAATGCATATAGCTTATAATTCAAAGAGATAAAGTGCAATTTTTTCTTTTATATACATCCAAGTTGAAACCTAAAAAATTACAAATGTACTACCCGGGGTCTACACCTCCCTAAGGAGTCAGCATGATCCTCCTAAGAAACAAAAGGTGGTAAGCTATCATAGACCACAATACCCATATGGAGGTCAAGACCATCTCTAGCTAGCTTATCAGCACAAACATTTGCCTCCCGGAGCACAAGGGTGACCTCTACATTTTAAGCAATTAATGATATAGCATCTACCAGAGAGGCATGAGCATGGGTATCTAGAACACCAAGAGCAATGAAATGATACACACAACTAAAATGTAACTCCAGCCAAATATTCCTAATCCCCCTATGTCTAGCAATTACTAAACCCCAGTAAATGCCCTAGGCTTGCACTGTATGCCACAATAAAACTGCTATCATGGCTTCTAATGATTCCTCCACACACAATTGTCAACTTGTTTGACAAGATAGAACCGTCCGTATTCAACTTCAGCTAATTTTGAGGAAGCGGGTTCCATGATGCTTGTGTAGTCACCAAAGTAGGAATTTTTGCTTTTGCTATTGTCGTCAAATTCAGATTTTCTTCATAATCTTTTGCAAGCTTTAATACCTTGTATGCAAGAAATGAGTGTGCATTAGTGTTACCCTCAAGGGTGTTTGGTAAGGGGGAATATTTTCACATTTTTGGAAAAGTGAAAACATTCTCCTATTTGATAGAATTTTTGCAAAAATATTTTCAGAAATGTTACATTCTCGAGATTGATTTTTGATTAAAATTCCTACCAAAATATTCTCATCTTATACATGGGATTACAACATTTCCATGGAATGAAAATATTTTTTTCTTATAAAAGATCAAATTACCCCTATTATCACCCATTGTCATCCACCGCCAGTTACCCTCCATTGCCACCCTCCACTATTGGACTGCCATCGAACCACCTCCCTCCGTCATTGAACCACCATCGGCCGCTGCCAACCACCAAGGGTATTTTTGAAAATATACAAAATATTCTGAAAATTTCAATATATTTATCAAACACTCTGAAAAACACATGTGTGAAAAAGTTATTCTCAAAAACAATATTCTCAAAAATAAAAATTCAAACCTCCTACCAAACACTCCTGAAGGAATCTACACAATATTATCATAGATAGCCTAGACAATATAACTATATAAGGAAAAGGACACTTTTTATGAAAGAACACGATTGGACAGCTTTTTCTCGAAATTATTAATACGTAATTATATAAAATAATTGAAAATACTTATTAGCTTGGACTTACATTATTGAATTTTGCTATTGGAGGCTGAGATGCATTTTGGTGCTAGTCATATAAGTGGGACAACGCTCTTAAGATCCTTTTTTTAGTTTTTTTATTATTATTATTATTTTTTAATTGCTTTCTGACCTTGATCCGAAAAAAAGGAAAACAACAAAGATAACTTAGATATTCTTGTATAGGCACACAACTAATTTAGGCACACTCACGAGGAATAGGATTAATATAAGCATATGCTAAATACATGAAAAATTGCAGAATGCACATTATTGGCATATTATATCATTATGACATCCATGTTTAGTCACCCACTAATTAAGCGGAGCTGTAACCTGGATGGTGGAATTTTGGAATTCATTTGTCCAAATGGCGAGATCAATAACCTATTTGCGATACATGTCAACCAAAAAAAAAAAAAATGATTATTATAAATATTACCCTAAAATTTATACTTATAATTTCATATAATTACAAGATAGTATTGTAAAACTCTTTATATTGACAATACATAAAAATTATACTCAACTATTTAATGACTTATGTTACATTATTATGGCATTGAAAAACCGAAATGTTCAACACACGACTCTGTCTGTGTTACGTGAAATTAAGCAAGTCAAGGATTCCGAGTTATACATGGTATAAAGGAATAATATAATATTACCAACCTTCACGTCCCCCCCTTGCAATGGCAACTAAGCTAGTCATATGCCAACACTTACATAAAATTTTAAAAAATATTATATAATTGTACACTATCATGTAGTTTTGTTTGTATACTATTACTTCTGTTTCGATATATTTGTTAATTTAATCAAATTGGTACATTCTTAAATTAATATATTTAAATACAAATAATTATATCTAGATATATTAATTTAAGAATGTTTCAATTTGATCAAATTGATAGATATATTGAAATTAAGGGAGTATCTTGTTACAACTTAGAAAAGTCAAGCCCACACTACATTTCTTTTTCCTTTCTCCTGATGTACTAAAAACTTGTAGTTGAATTTATTTATTTTTTCTTCCCAAACTTCGTGTTCATATAAGTAAACAGCAGTGAAAACAAGATATTTATTTATTTTGGTTGGGGGGGAGGGTTCTAACCCACTGCTAGCCTCTGGCTGGCTCGAATCTGGGTGCAGCACTTGTAAGGCACACTGACCAGGTGAGCTACACTTTACCTGCAAACAAGATATTTATTTAACAGTCTGTTTGCATTTTGTTATTTATTTTGGGTTTAAAGTTTTTTTTCTGGGTTTAAAGTTAAATGATCCAAACGGAGCCCAATCCCAAGGAAGGCTGTAATTATTAGTGGGCTAAAGCCCAATCCAATGGGAGCCGGTAAACCTTAATTTGTTGTCCATGCATGCACAGAGATGTTTGGTAGTTGGAAAGAACAAGGTAGCATCACTTGCATTGCAATGGCCTCATCCTTAATGTTATCAACATGTTCTTTGAGTTTCCCTTCTATGCGCATTTCCTGTCACAATCCCAACCCTTCTAGAAGACTAGCTCTCTTACACCTTGTCACTGCTGGTGTTGGTAATCTCCATTCACATAAACTTTGGTATTATTATTATTATTATGTTCAAATTTTCTAGGCCTGTTTATCAATTAATCTGCATGTTTACCATCACACTATTGTTATAACAATTTGTTTCTGTGCTTCATCTTGTTTGTTCAGCTATTCCACAGTCACAATCACAGTTATTTGGTGCAAAAGGATCAGAATTGTTTGAAGTAGCAGAGGCTACTTCAGCAGGAAAGCTAGCCCAACCACAGCAAAACTTATTTGACTGGGTCAAAAACGACAACAGAAGATTTCTTCATGTTGTATACCGTGTAGGAGACTTGGACAAGACTATAAAGTATGCTGTGCTCTATTTCAACTAGGGAAATGATGCTTCACTTATACTAAATGCAATTTATACTATGATATGCATGAATAATTTGATTACATTGTTGGGATGCAGGTTCTACACTGAATGCCTTGGCATGAAGCTGTTGAGAAAACGTGACATACCTGAAGACGGATATACAAATACTTTTCTTGGATATGGGCCTGAAGACTCCAATTTTACTGTTGAACTTACTTACAGTGAGTTCAGATGTGAATTATGCTCATTTTATAAGATCATTATGCATGTACTTACTACAAAATGGATTGGGCTTCTCATCACACTTGCTATTTCTTGGTGATTGCAGATTATGGAGTGGATAGATATGACATTGGAAATGGGTTTGGACATTTTGGTGTTGTAGTTGAAGATGTAAGCTCCTATGAAAAGATAACAAGATAAGAAAGCCTTATTGTTCATCATAACTGCTACATCTGCAATTCATAGCATAGAAAGGGGTTGCTTGTCATTTATCGATTTGGTGTTTCATTTTTCTTGAATGTTAGTGACCAATTTATATCTGACTACTATTTCGGATTTGCAAATCTCCTTATACTTTATGTGTTTTGTTGCCCTAGTACTGGATTGTACAATTGGATATCCATGTGCATTGCCAATCTGCAATTAACATGTTCATCTTGAATGACTGCCATGCATTTGGCTTCAATTAATGAAGTCTTTAATCAAGGTGTGTTGTTCAGCAACTAAAATGCTTTTGTTATCTTCAGAATATGAAATTCTCACACGAATTAATAAACTAAATGGCCTTAAAGAGTGCCTTTTGATACATAATTTACTTTTCTTGGTGCTTAATCTCCATTTATGCTGTATGAATTTTCTAAAACAAATTATGATTATTATGGTTTTATACTGCAATTTTGTAGGTTGCCAAGACAGTGAATCTAATAAAAGCAAAAGGGGGAAAGGTTACTAGGGAGCCAGGGCCTGTAAAAGGTGGCAGTACAGTAGTTGCTTTCATTGAAGATCCTGATGGTTATAAGTTTGAGCTCTTGGAGAGAGGACTAACTTCCGAACCCCTATGCCAAGTGATGCTTCGAGTAGGTGATCTTGATGGTGCGATAACCTTCTATCAAAAAGTGAGTGTTTTCTACTCCTATTATTGTGAAAATGTGACATCTCTTTCATGAAGAAAATTTCATCTAGCTTTGATGTAAAATCACAAATAGCTTAATATTTTTTCCATGTTTTTGTTGATTTCGAAGTCTCTTGGCATGCAACTTCTTCATAGGAGAGACAATCCTGAGCACAAGGTAACTTCTGCATACGGCTATTAATATGATGCATGGCTATTTGTGTTCCTGGCATAACTGTTTTGATTGATGCTTATATTTCTACATAACAAGCTGATAATGGAATATGCTGACTAAATGTGCATTCCATCTGATTAGTCAGTCTAAATCTTGAACATGGACATCTCTACTAAGAAGGTAGCTTAATAGCTTTCAGACTAGTATGCATGTACTTAAGCAGATTTGTTAAGTTGACCACCTTGGGTATTAACTAAATCTATTTGGTTGGAACTGCTGGAATCTCTACCTTTCCCATTGTTATAAGGTTCCCTCATCTGCTGATAGGTATGAGAACTATCAGCTATCTGGAAGGGTAGTTGTTAAAATGAGTTCCATTGAAATGAAAAAAAATCTACTAAGATTCGGAATTTTTTGTTTGATAGAAAAGAGGATTAATGAATTTTGGCCTTTTATGACAAATTTATAATAATTTTATTTTGATCTGTTATGAAAGTATTCCTTTCATAAAGCTCTACTATAATTTCATTTCTATCTGCAGCTGTTATTGATTCTGATTGGTTTACAGTATACAGTTGCCACAATGGGCTATGGTCCTGAAGATAAGAATACCGTTCTAGAACTTACCTATAGCTATGGCATCACTAATTATGACAAAGGAAATGGCTATGCACAGGTAGATTCTATTCTTTTCTATTTTCAAAAATGGTTTTTTATGATTTTTGGGTGTTCTTCTCCATGCCTTTTATTGCTGTATGTCATTGTAAGAACACAACGCATTTTTGTGTTTACACAGATCGCAATAGGCACAAATGATGTCTATAAGACTGCAGAAGCAATCAAACTGTGTGGAGGGAAGATTATCCGTGAACCTGGGCCCCTTCCAGGTATCAACACCAAGATAGTAGTTTGCTTGGACCCTAATGGATGGAAATTGGTATGACCTTTTCGTCTGTTTGATTGTATGTGATTTATTATGTGCTTTAAGACTTTGACCTGGTCACTAGCAAAATTCGCTTACATGAGCTCATGAAGTCAATAGTGTATAGTTGATGAATTGATGGTTGGATTGTGCATGATGTGCAATAAGAGAGGAGAAAACGTATGAACATAATAGAGATTACTATATAATTGTGAGAGGAATGATATGTATGTAAAAAGACAGAGAATTTTTTGAGTTTGATCTGTGTTTCAAATTTTCTGGTATTGTGTTTTTTTTTTCAAAAAAAAAAAAAAATTGATATTATTACTAATTTTTTCCCATACTTGTCACCTTAGAGTTCTCCAATCATTTATGTCTTAGACTTTAGTGTAGAATAACGCACTGATCCTTCTAATTATGATAAAATTTGCATGCCACCTTATTTTATTTCAAAGTTTGACTTATATAATACTTCATGCAGGCTTTTGTTGATAATGCTGATTTTCTGAAGGAATTAGAGTGACAATGTCATGGTTCTAGATCCTATACCTCTTCACTAAAATTATGGTAGTCTAGCAATGTTGTCGGTGAAATCTTGTAGTTATTCTGTCAAATCTGCATCTTTATAAGAAACCCATCACACTGTGAGGGAAAAAAAGAAAAGAGAAGTAGGAGCATATTTGCAGCAATCCCTATGTCAACTCTTCTATTTTTCTTTTTATTATGCTGCTTTGGCACGGCAATTCAACATATACTGGATCCCCTCAAGCCAGAACTGTTTGTCTCTTTTACTTCCACATTCAAATTCTATCATCCTGTCTGCTGTTTTAATTCCAAAATATGCCCTCTTTTCGTTGATGTCTTCCTTCTCCCTTCCCGGCCAAGCTTGGATATCACTGCAGACTCCAATGACTATACCTGCCATTTTAGGCCATACCTTAACATTGTTTTCAGAGAGTGGAAAGAATAAAACAAGTAAGTTGTGTATATGAAACTTTGCTTACATTTCTTCTTTTTGGTGAATGTCCCTGCCATATGCTTGCTTTTCATTTTGGCTACAACCTGTTGTCATTTTGTGGTGAATATTCCAAGTAATGTTTAATGGAGGTAGCAAAGCAATCAATAATTATGCTTCTCTCTAATCTATGAACTGATTTTCAAAGCGTAAGTATCTGATATCAATGTATGTAATAGTAGTTTGCATTACACTATTGCCATCTTTCATAGGGCTCCACCATTGTGGGAATGAAGGATCAGATGTACCAGCCATGCCCTCTGAGTGGCGAGGTTGTTCCCATTGCTATTTTTACAAAAATATTTCATTGAAACTTACAAAATTTATATATAACATGCACTATGAGTATTTTAGACACATCTATACTGATAGTTTGATATAGAAATCTATGAAAATCATTATTATTAGAAAAGTTTTGATCAACTGATGTCTTGAATTTTGTGAATACTAAGCATATGTCAAATTGAATGATATGGCATTTTAGAAAGATTGTTGTACTTACTACTTAGTTCCTTTATGCTACTACTTATAATTTGAAGCTTCTGGTTTAATCATGTCTTTGCATTGACAATATATCAAATAATTTTCTTTCCAAATTAATTAATTACTCCAGATAGCTATGCCCATGTATCTAACTTAGAAATGATAGGAACTCGTGCCTACGATTTGTTAATGGATGTACAGGTGCCTTCTGGCCATTACCTGCAAATTCGAATTAATATTGAAAGATACTTGCTTCCAGTGAAGATCTCCTGTTATTGACAGTTAAAATAGCAGGGATACTTGAGTCAGAAATGTAAATTGCTTTATGCATTTGGCATTCTTTTTTACTCATTTCAATTTCTATGAAGCTGTTATTGCAAACTTGTTAGTAAACATACCTTTTCTTGTACGTTTGAGAAGCTCTCCTCCTCTAAAGACAGAGTCCAGTGCTATCAAGATGTTTGCGTCTCTGCCTTCATCACATTTTTCCTCAACTAGAGGAAATGTTGTGGCTCCAAGCCCCTTTTGCAGTCTTGCCTTTAGAGTAGCAGCTCCTCGCAAGGCTGCCAACAGAACATTTGATTTATTAGATTTTCTCTTATTATGTGTTAGTATTAGATGATATCTATGGGGAAATGAACTTACAGATTGTGGGTTTAGCCCACCTTTCTTACCATTATGTTTCTCAATAAATACATTTATAATACTTTTCTTTTCATTTTTTTCTCTTGAGCTTAAAGAGTTAATATACGGGGCCTGAACTCGATAAAAAATGCAGATTGAGCATTTTACCTGAAGATCAAAGTTGGTTTGGTATATTGTTTTTACATGGAGTCTACTTGCAATCGAAAATAAGTGAAACTATATAAAAACCTAGTTTATTTTGGTCTGAGAATTTTTTTTGTTTTCCTGTGAGGTCTTAGTATTGTTTAGAAATGAACTATATAAGTTCTGATACCTGTGGCTGCTCCGGCTGTTAGAGTCATTATATCTCCATTGGTTTTTGCATTAATGGCAGAGTTGACTACCGTTACGATTTGGTCGTGTTCAGCTCCCATATCCTCCGCAATCTCAATGCAGTGAGAGGCTACTAAGGCTGCTGCAGATGCAATTGCAGCAGAAGTGATGGGAGGGTTCTTTTGGTTGGCATTAGGTACTTCAGTTGATGATGCCGTTGAAGCTGCAACTGCAGCAACAGCAGCAGCTACACCAGCCACGGAGACTGCAGCATGCAACTGAGCATTATGAGTCCTAATCTCCTGCTTTTTCCTCTCCTTTTGATCTTTCAACCACCTACCCATTGTCCTCCCTCTTAATAAGCTCCTGTAAAGCTGGTGAGCAATAATTTGCATTAAGAATAACAAAAATTGGAAATTACTGAGTAATACAGATTGAGCTGGTATTTTGAGTGCATAGTTGGTGGAGATAATCATGAGGTTGAATGTAAGATACCCCATTTCTGAGCAAGTTTTGACTGGAAAGGAATTCTGGATTGATTGCTTGATGGAGTAAGAATAAGTCCTGCACATAAGGGACAACTATGTTGTGGTTTAGGGTATTACGGTTAATGATTGACTTATCTGAACTCTCAGTGAGTAGGTAGATGATTTTAAAGTGAAAAGTGAAGTTCATTTTGTTGACAACAAAAAGCAGTTCTTCATGAAAGCATGCTAATGCCAAATGCCAAATCCAATTGTTATTTGAATCTTCCAGGTATTGTTAAACGTTGAAACACTTCAATACATGGATTTTATGATTATCATATTCTAAGTGAAAGTTGTATTATAGTACCTTCGTTTCGTCAATGTCTTTTGGTGAAACCGGAGGGCAACACCCATTAGGTAACTGCTCAAATAATTTGCATCAGAACCAATATGAATATAAAAAGTAATAGGCACACACGTAAATATTATATGCTTCTTAATGCTGAAGAATCCTAGGACCAGAAAAAAGCTCCAGGTTTTGGAAAAATTCTTCTTCCCTTTTGAATTCCCTTCTTGGAGGGCTTCAGTTTCTTTGCATCTCCTCTTTTTCCTTTTCTTTCCCTCCTCACGCGCGTGTGTGTGTACCACAGAATCTTTTTTAAGAGAAAAGGAAGTAGCTAAAAGTAGTTTTAATGGCCTAATTTAACTAACCCTTTTAAATTCTCTAATAGAATCAAAGCACAACTTACAGAGTCCTTAGCAGCAGTGGAACTCTTGGTATGTAATTCATTACCAACAGGGCAAGAAAGTGGCATCTCAGTACAGGTGGAAGTCTTGATATTAGTGTTGAGCACTAGTGCTTTGGAAAGTTCCACGGCTGAAAGACTCCATGATCTAGCAAGGAACTCCATAGACTCAGTCGGAGTATCAGGTGGGGCACAAGATGATATAGGGCAATCTGCAGGAGCATTCTCATCTATGTTCTCCAGCTGATGAACCGAGCATTTAGAGGTGGTAGAGCTCACTGACATAGAAAAGAATCACCAGAAAAAAGAGAGTTAATTTCTTTCATCAGAATGAAGCTTAATCTCAAGAATTATATGAAGCATGGATTCTTTTCTTGTCATATCATGCATTGTATATACTCTCATAACTTTTAGTGCCCAGGAAGAAAATTCAATAGTTGTCTTGAAATGGAAAAAGGAAAAAAAAAAAAAAAAAGTTCCTTCATTATACCAAGCAAAGTTACCACTGACTTGTGAAGAATCACAGAAAAGGAGTTAAATTCTTTCATCAGAATGAATCTTTGTCACAAGAATACATGGAGCATGGATTCCTTTTTGTCATATTCTGCTAAGTATATACTCTCATAACTTTAAGTGCTTAAAAGAAAATTCAACAGTTGTCTTGAAATGAAAAACAAGTTTCTTCATTTTCACCAACCAAAAGTACCAAGCAAGGTTACCACTCACTTGTAAAGACTGATACTCTCAGGCCTCAATCACTCAACACTCAAGAGACATGGGAGGTTAAAAATAGAAAGCAAGAACAAGATGAAGAGAGGAATGAGGAGCAACAGTGAGATATTTAACATGAAAGTGGGAGGATGTTTCCAAGAGTCTTCTTTTTTTTTTTTTTATTGAGGATAATGAAGACAACTTAAAAGATTCAAAGTGGTAGAAGGAAAGGACCCCAGTTTAAAGGCCATTCATTCATTCTTGTCTCCAACTTAAATTGTTTGTTGCTTTTGATCTCCACCTCTTAGTGCTTTATGCATAAAGGAGTGAAAGGCCTGTTTTTATGGCAGCCGAGTTCATCATTACTTGGATTCTCCTTTGTCACCATTAACATTTTCTAAAGTAAAGTTTGAGGGGCCATTAGTACGCTGTTTCTTTTCTTTTGTTTTTACAAAAATAGATAATTTAATAAACGTCTATCCAGAAGGCTCTGCCAATTTGGTTCCAGGTACATGTTTATATACACGAATGTGTTATGTGTGCGCTGTTTTTACAGTATACATATATATAGGGACAATGCCGTTCTTTTGGTTATGGTGAAGGAAGGATAGGCACTAACACAAACACGCAACACTACACAGACACAAATATAGATACACATCATGTTCACGTTATATCTTGCTATAGAATGATGTTATATTAAAATAGTTGTTGTCCGTGCGGGTGTTGTACTAATTATATATGCAAGATTCAAGATTTATATCATCATATATTTATAAGTGTTCACTTACCAATGCCTATTTTTTCTTTCTAAGCTTTTCAAAAATTTTAAAAAAAATGGAGCATCATTTTTATTGATATTTTCAAAAAAGGGGAATAACTAAGAAGCAAACGATCCTAGGGCTCAATTTGAAAATAGACAACGGTATGGATAATAAATCTTAAATCTCAATTCTCAAATGTGAGATGCAACTTTTTCAAGTAGGGTAATTATTAGATTAGGTTTTTTTATCCAAGTTGCTACATTAAAAATAAGTTTAGAGATAATATTAATTTTTAACTTTTAAATGTCTTTCTGACAAAGAAAATAGCATGTTCACATACGTTGATATCATGTTTACATTATATCCAGGTTTAAGATGTGTCCAAACTAAAAATAAAAATATTTTTTAATTAAATTCATACAATCATCATCAGTTATCCCAGTATACATCATATCTAACTATGTTTAAGATGTATCCGAACTAAAAATAATTTTTTTAAAATTAAATAAGTATAGCATATCATTAATCATGCAAGTATGTATGTCTAACACGTGTCAAACACGCAAACACACCACTATATTAGTATTTTTGTGCTTCATAGAATTATAGATTATAGTCTACTCATGTATAGTCAATTAAAGCAAACAACAAATTGTCACTCTCTTTCAATCTTTTCCTTAAGTTTAATGCCATTTACTTTGGAAAATCATGCATATATAATATTAGATTGATCAAGAGATGTAGAACATTATTTGATTACAATATATACTTTTTTTAAGCTGTTAGTCTGTTCAATTAAATTCATATAAATTATACATACAGTTGTTAGATTACTGCAATTTGGCGTTAGTTCTCAGTCAGTTGGTGATCCTTCAGTGAACCATTCCATGATATATCTTTTATCGAAAGGTGCAGATTGGCAATTTGAAGACGCCGCCGCCAGCACCAAGCATTTGCAGGGTCCTATATTTTACTAGTTGGGATTGTCTATTTACTTGCTCTCCAACAACTTCTAATTCTATCCACCACAATTATTAGAATATTAAGTTGGACTATAACACCAAATTCAGCAAAAGCAAAATGGATCCGATTTGTTTCAATAGACAATGCATTGGATTGACTTGTGAATAATTCTATTTTCTGGGGAAGGAGTAAAATGTATTAGCATACTAACAAACCTAACTGTACAAAGGAAAAAATGACCAAATTTGTGTAATGAATGATTCGAAGAAAAATAAATGTGATTAGTTGAGATGACAGGGTCAAAAATAAGGATTATGGCTTTCCCCCTCACCCAAGCATGTTTGACTCATCATAAACTCATAATTATAGACAAAATGTAACCCCTTCAGACCCTTTCACATTTTAAGTTTAACCTTCAACCGATGACCCTGAGCCACGAGTGGCATGAAGCCAATCAACAGCCGACAGCATCTACCTCGTTCTTCAAATTTGTTCCAACACTTCAACCTCGTTACTTTGCCTCTTTTCCAACTCCTAAATGGGGGGCATCTACCTCACCAGCATGATGTGTCCCCTATACATTTGCTAGAGTGATTGTGACATCCAGGAAGTTTGCCAAATTGCCACGATGTGGCATTTTGCTTGTCATAACAGTCCACTGTTCCTCTGGTGAAGTGAGTGTCATGACATGTGCAACCGCGGAAAAAACAAGCTCTAAGTGACTCCTTCGAAGTCCTGTCGGAAGCAAACCAAGTCAGTGGCTCAGCCAAATATATATAATTCTATAGTTCATGGTATAACATTTGTGATAGTTAAACGCTGCAATCAATATAGCACATAGTTCAACTTCATTGTCTAAATGCAGTGATACTACACAGACAGAATAGTTTGCTAGAAAAACCAATGTCGACACATGTAGCTAATTCTAAGCGGAAAAACAGAAATCATGGGTGGAAAAAAAATATGAGATGTCCACCTCATATCTTGCCACATAATTCAGACATATAGGACTCCAACAAATCGTCTGGTCACCAAATATTTTTTCATCTAAATAAGCGATTTTCTTACATACTATTTGGCTGAAGAAATTCGGCGTAGTGAAGGAATCCAACTGCTTGAAGTACGGGAATTACTCCCAAATACACGACCAAGGTTTGAGGTTCCTGAGGGCCTTTCTGCTTTTGAGACATTTTCTTTAGAGGATCTTGGCATGGCAGATGAAGTAGATGGACCTTTGTTCACACCCTGCAAAAGTTCATCTCATTCAGATGAATTACCTCAGCTTAACAAAAGTTCAAATTAAAGATAAGTATGATTGAACTAACAACTCTGATATGCAGATAGGAACACAAGGCCACCATATCTTAGGAATACATAGAGGGAATACCCTTTAATTTTTTTAAAAAAGAATGGAGGCAAGAAAGACAAGGCTGGCAATTTCATGGAGGTGACTTACATGTCTCTCCGTCTTATTCTTGGCATTCTGATTCTGAACATTAGATGGTTTAGGCTGCACAGGCACACTTGGACGATCAAGATTGGTTAACATTCTTGTTACAGGAACATGAGCTGAATCATTGACTCCTGAAAAGGGAATGTAAGGCATCAGGATGTGAACTGTAGAAAGCATTACTTTACTATACTGAAAATCTTGTAAGGCTATCTCAGTTCAACATTGTTACATTACAGCTAAAAAACAAAAAAGAAACCTCCACATTAAAAAGTAGAGAAAGAGATAAATAATTAAAAAAATAGTTAATTGGGAAATATCTGTCCAAATCAGCCGATATTTTAGGATATCAGAAGCTATTATGTTGTGTGTTTAGATTCAGTTCAGACAGCGAAGTTTCATGAAAATAACCTATGAAAAGTGTAAGTTAGCTACCATGCCAATTTTCTGTTCCTTGTTTTCCCCCATATTAAAACAGAATTCTTTAACCACATGTTACAGGACTGTCTGGACTGAAGTTACCTTTATGCTTATCCACACCCATTGGTTCTAGGCTGCTAGGCACAGCAGCTGAAGGCTGCAAATTGTCAAACACTCAAGTGAGAAAAAGAATAAAATCAGGAAAACTCAATATGAGAACTGTCAGAAAGGCTATTAAAAATAGGCCAATAAAGTACTAACAGATGATTGATTTTGTCTCTTTGTCTGTTGTGCCTGCTGATACTTTAGGATGGTCCAGTCAAACAAATTGTCAGAATCATATTCTGCACATTAAATTCAGCCAAACAAGATTTTTATCACGTCAAGGGAGAAGATAAACATAACACAAGTCATGAAGCTTTAAAATCCTAGGATTAATATTACTTGATAGTTGATACTGTTAAAATATTAATTCCCAAGCACAGACGAAAATTAAGAATCAAATGAAATAATTCATAAAATTTGCAACCTAAAAACTTGAACTTATGCTTTTGGAGAAAGAAAAAAGAATGAAAAAACAATAAAACCATCAAGTATTAGATAAATGGCTTTGTTCTCACGTAGGTCCGATCTCTAACCTATAGCTTTGAACTCTATGAAGTATAATTATGTGCCAAAACAGGGGAAAGTGGAAGAAAAGTTAAATTTTCAGCTGCATTCATTTATACTATAGAGTTAACACTAATGTGGCTAAAACAATCAACCAATATGCAAATTGTCACCATTAATAAACATGGGCTACATTTCCTATTAGCAGGCAAATTAGTTAAAATCAAATCAAGCATATGAAAACAAACAGCCAATACCTTCACGAGTGAACAAATCATGAAACAGGCGCTTCAAGAATCCATAATCTGGTTGTTGGTCAAACGTCAAGGAGTGGCAATAATGAAAGTAAGAAGCGAACTCCACGGGATACGACTTGCAAAGCATCTAATAACAAAAAATATGTAATCAGTAAACTTCTGAGTACTAAAAAAACTTCAATAAGAAAAACTCCATGGGGATGATGAACTAAAATTTGATTAATCCAGTAACTGCAATCCTTAAAAGCTTTTGATCTAATTGTTTAGCCAAGGATTCAAGTACTCAAAATTTAGCTCGGGATGGCAATTGCTTCTCGCTGTTCTGCATAAAATCTCAAATCATTTTATGAAACTGAAAAGCGCACATACCTCAATGGGAGTTGATAACTTCTTCTCACAAATCTTGTCATATTTTTCCTTTTTGGTGATAGCTTTCAGACCCTGCCAAGGAAGGCTGAAATGCAAGTACCAGATAGTCAAGCCCTATATTTATCTGAAAATCCTGTGCATCTGATACTCACATGCACCAATTTTTTATGCTCAATATGCCTGGAAAGTTACAATGAATGGGATACAAAACATACCTTCCTCTTAAGAAGTACATAAGAACATAGCCAAGAGACTCCAGATCATCCCGACGACTTTGCTCTGACAAAATAAAACCGAAATTGTGAGAGTTTGTAGGTTATAATCCGTGGAATGTAAAGAAGGAAAATTTCTTTCTGCTTACCAATTCCTATGTGAGTATTGCAACTTGCATAGCGTGCAGTTCCTGTTAAGTTTTTATTCTCTCTGGATGAGTTTATCAAGGTGAAAAAAAATTAGGCAACAGTACCCCGGCTAATTAAATATAAATTGGTAAAGCACAAGTAACGCTGAGAACTAATCAATCAGAAGAATTCGGAAAAAGAATTATTATTTGAAAATCCACATGTAACATGTCACGGCAACAACCAAGCCTTGCCCACTAGGTAGAGTCGGCAATCAATTAGATTTGTGACATTAGAAAACCTGATAGACACGGGCCAGACGTGGGAAAACATGATCCATAACAGGACGAGATCAAATATAAATAATAAAACAAGACACAACTAAATATACCTGTAAGGAATATGCTTGTTTGTGTTAGGGTCCCTAAATCTTTTTGCAAGTCCAAAATCAATAATATAAACCTGTGGATGTAACAAATTGCAGAAAACATATGTATGAATTTGGAAGCAAAAAAGGAATTCCCAGGTAGGAAAACTCTCCACCTAAGTTAGCCATTAAAGGGAATGAATTCTAATTATCTTACCTGACTTGCTTTCCTCCCAAGACCCATAAGGAAGTTATCTGGTTTAATGTCTCTGTGCAAAAATCCCTTGGAATGCAAGTACTCTATTCTTGCAAGCTGTAATCAAGTAAATAAAACATACTTCATTTTTTGCTTTCATTGAAAACTCTCATTGATGTGAGCATTAACTATAAAG
Source organism: Pterocarpus macrocarpus (assembly GCA_031439585.1). NCBI lineage: Eukaryota > Viridiplantae > Streptophyta > Magnoliopsida > Fabales > Fabaceae > Pterocarpus > Pterocarpus macrocarpus. The sequence goes on from CM062519.1 coordinate 14,163,446, forward strand.
AAGTAAAATTTAGAGTCAAAACAGCTAGAATAACATGCAGGAAACATGAGCCAGTTGTTACCATCTGATCAGCTAACATCAAAACTGTTTTCAATGAAAATTTCCTCCCGCAATAGACAAAAAGGTCCTCGAGACTTGGTCCCAGAAGATCAACAACTAGAACATTATTATCTCCATCGATGCCACACCATTTCATACTGGGAACACCACCTGAAATCCAAAAGGCAAGAGGAATCATAAACGCTTGGCAAATGTTGTGAGATCATTTACATTCAGCATATTGAAGTGCTTCTGATTATAACTTACTTTCTCCTTGAAGGATATTATACAACTTTGCCTCATACAGTAGTTGCGGATGTTTGGTCTTCTTGTTCTCCTACAAAATAAGAAATGTGGCCGCTGTTAATCAATTTTACAGATTTACAGTATATGCATAGTTCTTGAATAATTGAATATGAAGGAAACACGTTTATGCTTTATTCATTCAAACACTTAGCCTTAATCCCACATAATCAACAGCCTACATCCAACTGCAAATGCTATTACTACAGGAATGAACCTTTTACTCAAAGCTGCATGAAAAACCGATCAACTATTTCATGCTTAAATTACTGGAGCATCTAGCCGAGTACAACTCTTATGACAAAATGGGATTAACGAACTACGATTGTAGACACAAGGGACACAAACAGCCCCCAGCTAGCACCCCCAGAATGATCCACCTTCACAAATCAGCTCCACATCGTCGGATGACAATCATTGATCAAAATTCCCATTTCAAATATTAATTAGCAAACTACGCCACCCAATCCCATCAAGTTTCATAAAAGGACAAAATAAAAGATGATAACCCAACTACAACATGGCATGCAGGATAAGCACCAAAAAAAAAAAAAAAATCAACGTAAACCAATTCTGAGGGACATGATGGAGGCGAGAAACAAATGAAGACTCACCATCTTGACGGCCACAATCTCAGAGGTCTCGATATTTGTGGCTGCACAAAACCAACCAAATGATCAGCAGAAGCATAAACATACAAATAACAACAATCAAAACCATATTAATCTAGCTTGAAAATTAACAAAACAAGGGATATAGAGCTAAAGATAGAAAGGGTGCGTAACGTTACCAATATAAATTTCACCGAAGGAGCCGCTCCCAATTTTCTTACCGATCTTATACTTTCCTCCCACAACCCTCTCCATCTCTACCCCAAAAATTAAAACAAACCAAACTAAACCAGACAAGTACTTATGCTCTTCTGCAGATGCTGGCTGGATGATGAAAAAACGAGGACAGAGCTTTTTAGCTTCACCGAAAAAGGGAGAGAAGTTTCGTTGGTGGTGCGTCGATGACTCCGAGGTTGTTTACCTGCTAAAGTCGTGATGAATGGCAAATGGATTGGAATGGACTTGATTGGATTCGGTGGAAACAACAGAAATTGAATTTGATTGGAATGGAATGGACGAAGAAGAACACAAGAAGTTGAGAACCGTGGCTTATAAAAGGAGGGTTAGTTTCGGAATATCGTAGGACCCTTTATTTTTTCGAAAGTTGGTTGATGACCTGTACAAGGCTCAGCCACCTTACCCAATCCACTTCCCTTGTTTTGTTTCCAGGCACTATAGTTACGAGTCATTCTACTGTACACCGTGGAGCCTCCGCAGAGTACGTTAGGATTTTCTATAGTTACTACACACGCTTTCTGCAGAATAATGCAGAAAAAAATAATTAAATAAAATAAATAAATAGCACCGCCTAGTTATTTGTTTCTTATTAAGAAACCAATAAAGCTATAATCTGAGTCAGCAGGGTTCTAATAATTCAACAAATTAACGTGACCGCGTCATTCCCCGTTATTCTCTCTCTAGCTAATTCATTGCTTTGGGGAATAGATAATTAACGCAGAAGGAACTTGTGCCTTGCGCGCCTATTTGTTTATTGGGGATTTGATTGGACGAGATGACTGTGACAGAATGTGTCCTCGTTTGTCATGTGGTTTTGGATATGGAGATTTTACAGCTAACCGTGACTTGTTTCGGAAGGTTGCTCGAATGGATAAGGTTGTCAATCACCGGATGGATGCTCCCAACTGTACCACAGCAGAATACAGATGCAAGTTGAATGCCTTTAATATGCGGATTATTGCAAAAATCTTATTTTGGATTAAATTCACAAATGCTGATATGGGAATATGATGTCTTTATACTATTTACAAATTGTTATAAAAGTCTTTGTGATTATCGTTGAATTTATATGTAGATGACTATTTTTGGCCTCCGAACATGCTTTTCATAGAGGAGAAATAATCTTGCAAGCAAACATAAGAAAAATTAAGCGAACAACTAACGAAGGTTATGTGCGTCGACATGGTACCTTACATCATACTTCCAAGTTCCAATCTAACGAGATGAATTGATCAAATCTTCGGGCTTTAACCGTTATTATTTTAGTTTTGACTTCTGAGCAGGATACTTAAAATCGATCTAAAATGAGTTAAAATAGAATATCGATCCAAAAAAATTGAAAATCAATCAAAAACAAAATAAATTAATTTTTTATTCTTATTTTATAAAAATTGATTGGTTCAGTTCAATTTTTTATTTTAGTTTCTAAAATTGAACCAAATCAAACCAAATTGATAATATATTACACATTAATAATTAATAATTATATATATATATATATAAGATATATTATATATTATATATTCATTTCTATATTTTTATAAATATAAATATAAATATATTCTATAATATTTTAATATTAAATTTATTCAAATATTTTTATTATATCTTAATTTAATATTTTAAATTTGTAATTATCTATTAATTTTTTTAATTTACTCAACATAAAATTTATTTTTTTATACTTTATAAAACTTCTTAATAAAAAATCAAAAATCCAACCAATCTAAATCGATTTAAATTAGTTTAGTTCAATTTTTCAATTATAATCAAATTAAATCGAATTAAATTAAAATAAAATTTATTATTTGAATTAATTAAATTTTTCTTCAAAATTGAATTAAATTGAATCATGAACACCCCTACTTCTCAGTCTTACAGATTAAATTACATTCAGCAATTCCATTAAGAATTTTATCTCCGTATTAAAAACATAAAAGACTTGCGCAACACACGGTCGACATAGATCGTGGAAGTAAGATGAATCAAATTTGGCAACGTTTTAAACGAATTAAATATGTTTAACATTGACCGCCCAAAAATTAAAATTAAAATTTATAATATTGTATTCAGTTTCTATGAAGCTTGACAACTCAGACTTGCACTTCTTTCAATTCCAAATATCACACGTTATGTTTTACAGTTGGTAAAACAGGACTGGAAACTGTTTTTAACCTGTAAAGCAAAGTGTTGAATGGTCAACGAAAGTAGCTGCCTTCTTTTGAGTGGATTCCCACAAAATACAAATGTTATGCAATTAATCAACACAACAAACGCGCAGCCAGGGTCAATTCAGTCAAATACGTTGTGTTGGATTGGGTTGAGTTCCTCTGTTCTCAGTGGATAAGGGTCTTCATGAAGGTGCTGATTAAGGCCAGGTCCTATTGACCAAAAATATAAGTGCCAGGTCCTGTAGGATGGATTGGATGGCGTGGATGTTGCTTCTAGCCGGGTAGGCAAAAGCATGGACATAAGTTAAGAGATGGTAGCACCGGAGGCCGTGGTCAAGTGCCATATAGGGAAGGCCTTAAAGCAGGTACTTGTACAAGGGCGCCACTTTGAGTCGCTGAAGAGGTAGAGCCCATATGCCCTCATTCTCCTAATCCTCCTTACCCGACCAGAAAAAAAAAGATAAGAAATGGTACACAATTTCTTATTTTCTTTTCTTTTCTTTTTCTTTCCTACTTTACCCAAGAAAAGATAAGATAAAGTGGAACTGAGCCCTCATCCATAAATATGTTAATGTATTATGTCACATGTTTTTTTAAGACATTTAATTGTATATAATTTGTCGGCGAATAGAAAACAAAAATTATACCAACAGCATTGTTGTAAATCAATGTATCCAGTGGATCCACCTAATTTTAATGGTAAACAATTTATGCATGGTATTTGATACGAATTGATAGCAGAGAATTAAGACAATTAAGACTTGAATGAATGAATTCCTGAAATTTAAATTTTATGACAGGATTGAACTTTTGACGTATATAAATAATATTTTAAATTATGAATTCTACATTGAAAAAATAACTTCCAGCTAATTTTATTTTTAGTAATTATAAAGACATTGGATCAATATTTTTTTTCTTCCCTTCTATGAGAGCTGTTTAAGGAGACACCCGATGGTATTTTAAGAGTAATATATTTTTATGGCTAAGATTCAATTTAAAATTGAATCAGTATTATTTTAAATTAAGTTAGTGACTTGTATAACCATACAATCTACACATTATGTTTTTATTAAATTAAGTAATAAACTTTCAGAATACATTGTTTAGTAGGAGTATTAGTCTAGCTTATTTTCAATTTCAAGTAATTGACACGTGTTTTCATAAATATCCCAACTGATTACATCACTAACCTGCATTAACGAAATGTTAAAAAGAACTGTTGTTTTACTTAGTATTATTATTTTTAAATCATGAAATATTTTGACCTGGGGAAAAACCCTTAGATGAGTTTTGTATAGGACAAAATTGGAGGTGTAGGGTTCATCGTTAACCGCTACTACTTTTACAAAACTAAAAAGCGCCTATATATTTAGATGCTATCATATATGTACAAAATATAAAGTAATGTGTACCTAAATGTGTTTAATTATCATTATTCAGATGAAAAATAACAACGCGAATTTAAAATATGGTATATTTAGGCAGGATATATAGCACGTCGATCGGTGCTGTCCTATATGGCATATATGTTCTCAAATCCATTGTTTGAACCCTAAATGAAGAAATTAAATAGAATAGTTGAATTAAGAGATAAAAATAAAAAAAAAATTCCACGATAATAAACATTTATTAATAGTTATATTATATTATAATATATTATAATATAAATCATGATGTCCTAATGTGAAAAAAAGAATTATTTCGGTATTTTTCATTTTTCTTGAAGCAACACCTAACCCTATCCAAGTGAATAGTGATGGCATGGGATACATTAATATTACGTACAATAGTAGCAAACCGGTAATGACAAGTTTATTTTCTGATTAAAAAAGTGCCACCGCGTGTCCCGCGAGTCATATTTTATTGGTACCTAAAAACGTGGAAAACAATGTCATGCTCTTTGCTGTCTCTCTACCCACTCCATTGTGGACCTTAACCTTCCTCAGCATCTTCACCCACATTTGTCTCTCAGTCTCTCTGTTGGGAGATGGACATGGAATGTTGAAAGGGAAACCTAGCTCGCCAACGCTTCAGAACCTTAACCCTCTGCTAGTTGCCACTCCTTAACTTGCTTGCAATAAAGTGCAAACTTTGGGTCTTTAATTATAACATATGATATTATATATGTTACATGCCTACTTCCTGTGAGTCTTGAGTGGAACCTCATATCCCTTTGGCACCAAACCAGGCACTTGAGATGATGACGAGTTTTGGGCTAATCCCAAACATGAGCTTGTGGTTAGCCATGCAGGCTGCCGTAGCCACCTATGTGTATGTGCTTCACTTGTGTTCTGCAGCTACTAATTTCATGCCAATTATCCTCAGAGATTTTCTTGCTCACTACTCCTCTGGGTCCATGCCCCATGAATATGATCAGTCACTTTTGGATCCCTTGCCACCCCATTGTTACTGGTAGGTAGTAATTCTCTTCTCTCTTTGCACTTTCTTTGCTGCAAATTATAGATATAAAACTGTGTTTTCCTTTTTCTTTTATAAATTAATTTTCCGGACTATTTACCGCCTAACCTTGTATTTGACTATTTACAATGGTGATGGATGAATTGCTTAGGGAATAATCTAGTTATACTCTTTTTCATGATTGATTATTATGGGCAAAGGCTCCTATGCCCTTTAGTTTGCAAGTGCGTTATGCACCGTTTAGTGTCATCGGCAATTAGACATTAAAATTCTTTTCTTTATTTTTTCTTTTCTGATATTCCTTCAACCTTCTCTCTCTGATTCTCTTTCTGTCTCTCTTTGTGTGTCTGGGTGTGCATCCGATCAACCTCCTTCTCTCTCTGTCTCTCTCTCTCTCTCAGACAAAGACACCTCCTCCAAACCACACCACCACTGTCATTCGCCACACCCATGGATCAAACAACCTCCACCATGGAATGTGCACATATAAACGGCAGAATATGCTGCCCCTTTTCTCCAAACCAGAAACGGAATATGCATGAGTGGATCAAGCCTTCAGAAATTAAAGACTCCTCCAGCTTGTGAAAACTGAATCAATTATTAACCATTTTTAGTGCTCCATTTTATTTTTTTGTACTGCAAGATTGAGGTTTGCTGAGTAAGGATTATAGCAAATAAAAAAGGAAGGACCTAAAGCTAGTTTACAAACACCTACTGGTCTGTTTGCACTCGAAAATTATGTTTATGGAGTAACATCTTATCTAACTTTTCACATCATAATATAAGAAGAAGAGGAAGGGGCGTGGGTGAATTTGATGAGGAAGGGAAATTTGGTTGGATGGGAGTGGGGTGGTATCTGGTACTTTGCAGGGGTTGAATAACAGGTTTTTAGTAAAATTTTTGAATCATTGGTTTATTTTATATATAAATCAAAGATTGAAATCAAATCAGAGTGCAAAATACTAATCCATCTTATAAAGTAAAGGGCACAAAAGCCTTTGCCTTGATTATAATATACTCTAGATAAAACTTTATCCCGTACCATCATGAATGATAAAAACTTTATTAGTAATTAAGATTCTACGAAGTAATGATGTGGGACTTTTAACACACCCCCCTCATGCTTAGAACTAGATATCTGGAGCATGAAGTTTGTAAGACTAGACATCTATAGGTGGCCCAATAACAATTATAGGATAAACTCTGATACTATCTTAGAATTGAATATATCTAACTCAACCCCAAAAGCTAACTCATGAGGGGAGGATTATCTAAGTATTTATAAATACTATCTATATCATATCCTTAAGTGATATGAGACTTCTAACAATAACAATAACCAAATATACATTGAACCCCAAGATGAACCATATCAGAGGTGATTCGTAAACCAATGTGCTTTTCATGAGACAAGTTGAACCAGAGGTGGTGAACCAGCATACTTCTGCCTCCAGCGACTCATGGCGATGACGTCGTGCATCTTGTAGTGGTAGGCTCTTGCGATGGCTAACAATTGAGGCATAAAAGGAAGGGAAGCATCGAAAAGGGAGGCAAGAATGATAGGGGTTTGCGACTAGGAAAAGGCACTGAAGCAGCATACTGGGAAGGAGGCGTAGCAGACAAACACCAGCAGCACGACACAGTGTAGCGGTGTGGCAGCGACAATATTGGGTGACGTTGAAGGACGAGAGAAGCGATGATGGTGTTAGGGTTCAAAGAGGGATTTGGGTTCTAATCTAAGACTTTAAGTGTTAGATATGATTTTTATTTATTTTTTGATCTAATAATGTTAGATACAATAATTGATATATACTTAAAAAATTTAAAAAAAGATAGGGGGAGTCAGGTTATCGAGTTGTGTAATGAGTACAATATTCATACCTATTACTTGACCTAATAAGGAGGTGGTGGAAATAGTATTTTAATGGACATATTTTGAAATCTATATCTATACTACTAATAATTGAAACTCATTTCATGGAGAGTTTTGTTAAGTATCAACTTATCAGCAATTCAATTTCAATCATAATCCTAGATTTACTATTTTGAGAAATTTTTCATTTGTACTTTTATTTTATTTTTTTAAGAAACAAAAATAATAAATTAGTGCTTCTAATAATTATAATCCACTAACCTTCTTCGATGAGTCCCTAATAGGTTAATTAATTCCTACCCAAATAGACCTGATGACCCAATCCAATTCATTTTTTTTTATTTTATTTGTGTCGAGTTGGGTTGGTTGGGTTTGTAGGTCTACCCGGATCTATGAACATCTCTAATCATAAATATTCTTTCTTAACAAACGAATTATTTTTTAATGAATTAATATAGTTATACTAACATTTTATTTTTATTTTTATTCAATTTTCATCCGATTGTTTATTAGCTTTATACTTGTACTTTATTATTACTATTAAAGGTGTATTCAATTAGTATTCAACTATTTTATATTTATTAACTATTTGCCATTTTCTCATCAAATATATTAAATTTTATAATCTAATAATTTGATCACATTAATTTTTATTGTTATTACAATTGAAAAAACTTACTCCGTGCATCCCACGGACACAATGCTCTAGTTATAAATCAATTAAACGTTTTTCAAAAAAAAAAAATCTTATGATCAAAATCAACCAAATTTAGCAACTTTAAAGGATATCATTTACTAAGAATAATTGGGTGTAGTAAGCAAGCAATACTCCCAAACGGGGAAGTAAGATTTAACCTCAGGAGTCTCACAATATATATAAAGATATCGGAAGTAAAATAAAAAAATAAAAAGGGTATTATCTGTTATGGACTAGGTTTCGGCCCAGGCCTTCAAATTATGGAGCTTAGAATCGATCTTCCCTCAGGCCTACTAGCTAATTAATATCTAGCTTCATTGTGGGTATATTTGGTTAAGATTATAGGAGAAGTACTTCTTAAGAAACAAAAGTAGAAGTAAAAGTAAAAGTAAAAAATTATTTTATATTTGGATATAAATGTATAAGTATTTTTTATTAAAATTAGAAGTTATTAAATTATTTGGATGTGATAAATAATAAAATTACAATTAAGGATATATATATATATATATATATATAGAGAGAGAGAGAGAGAGAGAGAGAGAGAGAGTGGGAAGAGAGTGGTAGTTTTTAAAAGTTTAAGGATAAAATTATAATTAAGTGGAAAGAAAGTAATTGCTAATTTAAAGGAATAACTTTATCTCACTTCTATTATTTTTACTTCTAGGAGAAGCAGTTTCCTATCTGCTTTTGAAAAAAGTAAAAAAAAAAAAAGATTATTTTTGTTTATGTTTTTTTTAGAAATATAAACAAACAATATTAAAAATTCTTTAGGTCCTTTTTTTTTTAAATTAATAAAAAAAATACTTCTTTTTATTTCAGAAATACAAACAAATGTACCCTCTATCTTTCCCAACAGCAGTTTAGAAAGGATTATATCTCCCAAGAGCTTGCAGTATGTCAAGGGAAAAAGTCCCTCAACCCATATCAATAGGGGTTAAGATCTCTTCATTACTTGCTAATCAAGCACTCATTGACTGTACTATAAAGGAGGTCAAGCCCTAAAGCATCTCCCTCGTAATCTTGGCTCCCCTTACTCTAAGCCTAGATTAGAGCCTAAGCGTCAATAAATTAAAGTGATGAAGGATGAATAGAATACTACCAAGAGTAAAGATGTTTTTAATGATGTATTTTGTTTACAAATTTTTATGATTATTTTCGTTACATATATGCGGATGATTTCTCGCAGAAGATAGATTTTTATTTCAAAGATAAAATATTACACAATTAGGTTTTAGAATGTAACAGAAAAACAGAGTGATTCTAACATTGCAACCATAATCTAAGGAGAAATGATCTGTCCTTAAAATTTGAAGTATACATATAAAAAAAAAAAAAATAGAGACCATGAGTGTAAAATTGGAAATTAGACCCCACAAGATTGTTGTCACATGAAAGCTATGTAACAAAGTGAACACGTGACACGCCATGGAATCATTTTGCTCCAAAAAGCATAGCATGACTGATTGTGTTTCTTTATTTTTAGACTTAATCTATACTTCTATTAGAGAATTAATAAAATCTAACTGTTAATTCTTTTCGTGCGTGAAGTAAGGACTACTACTTTAAGAAAACAAGGATCCGGAAGAACCGCAGATCTAGAGTTGAGCGCAACTGTATTCCTTAAGCAAAGATTGCAAGCGGTGGAAAAGGGTGTCTCTAACGTTATCTGATTTGCCATGCAGAAAATTACTATGCAACTACCGGTAAACTACTTTATCAGTAAAGTGCTTACTGTTGTTACACGTGTATGATTCTTCCAGAAACAGATGGAACCGTTCTGTTTAATGGCACTGACATGTCCACCTCTTGGGCCATATGATATGACAGAACTCGATCTATTTCACTCTTCACCACCGCCCCACCTTTGGTTCTGTTGTGTCTCTGCAGATGGAAAGCCTCTCAGATATGGAGAATGTGATAGAAGTGCCACTTCTGAGCAAGCGCAGCTCCAATGGCAAGGGTGGCTTCAGAACCTTACCTTTCATCATAGGTAGTTAGGTACCATTTGATGTATATTATAATATAATAATGAATCTGTTTTTTCCATTTGTTAATTAGGCCTTAATTTGTTATGTGATTAATGTTGTTCTTGTGGCAGCAAATGAGGCATTTGAGAAGCTGGCCAGCATTGGGCTAATGCCTAACATGATATTATACTTGACCAGAGAGTATGGCATGCAGACTGCTGAAGCCACTAATTTTCTCCTGCTATGGTCTGCCGCCACCAATTTCACACCCCTCATTGGTGCTTTACTTGCAGATTCTTATGTGGGTCGATACTCCATGATTGCTTTCGGATCTATTGCTAGCCTACTGGTAATTTGCTTTCTTTTCTTTTCTTTTCTCTTGAACACTTGTGAATGTTTTTCATTCTCAGTCATTGATCTTTTTCCACTGTTCAGCACTTCAGCTCATTATCTCTTGCTTTGTTTTGTTAATTTTCTGTGCCAACTTTATTGATTTGGCAAGTGAATGATTTGAAGTGACATATGTCATGAACCATCTTTTCCAAAAGCTTAAGCTGTTAGATAGAGGCATATGAATAGTTTAGAGTTCGATCTATATTTAAACCCATTTTTCTAAATAATAGTTGAATTTCAGTATAAGATAAAATAGGCTTGTGTATAATCCATGTTTCAAGCCTAAGAGACCCTCTTGTGTGAAGGGGCAAGTATGGCTGTGTGAGTAGGAAGGAAATATGTAACTAATTAAAATTGATTTTGGGCAAAATTAATTGTTTGTGTTGTTGGGGTTGTGTAGGGAATGGTTCTTCTATGGTCAACAACCATGATTCCAATATCAAGGCCAATTTGTAACCAATTTACCAACAGCTGCATCCCCCCTACAACAATGCAACTTCTGATCTTATATTCTTCTTTTGCCCTCATGTCTATTGGAGGTGGAGGCATAAGATCATCGTCGTTGGCCTTTGGTGTTGATCAGTTAAATAAGAGGGACAAAGATGCAGGCATCAAGGAGAGTTACTTTGGCTGGTACTATGCTTCAGTCGCATTGTCAGCAGTGCTAGGCTTAAGTGCTGTAGTTTACATTCAAGAGAACATGGGGTGGACAGTAGGGTTTGGAGTCCCTGTTATCCTAATGTTCACAGCAACTCTATCATTTTTCTTAGCTTCTCCATTTTATGTCAAGCTAGAGACTAAAAGGAACATGCTAAGTGGGTTAGCTCAGGTCCTTGTAGCCTCTTATAGAAATAGGCTTCTGCAGTTACCACAGGAGGATGGGAATATTATCTACTACCATGAGAACGATTCCATTCTCCTAGTGCCAACTGAAAAATTAAGGTATGATTTGTTTCTTTTGTCTCATTTATCATGCTCTGGATATCATAGAATTGCTATGAACATAGTTACTAATTGCATCAAAATCACAATTTTCTTAAATCGCTAAATGCTGAAATACTCCTTTTAGAAAAGAATCACAAATTGTTAATTAAATTCTTGTTTGTAGGCTTGAAGGTCCAAACTTGGTGTAAGAGTTGCTACAAGTTGGAATACAACTTTTCACTATAACTTATCGTGAGGGTCGCTATAAGTCGGAATACACTTTTCACTCTTTCAAAGAGCTTACACCATTTGTCCATGAACTTAGTGGTTGTTAGTCATGAATAATATGTTAGCATCAAACTGAATCTGCATCTATATGCTATGTTCGATTTGAAGTTCACTTCAACTTAGACATTCCTGTAGTAAATCAAGAGCAGAGGCTTAAGCAGTAATTTTGTTGCCCAGGTTTCTCAACAAAGCATGCATAATTAGAGATCACTCAAACGATCTTGATCCGGACGGAAGAGCTTCGAATCCATGGAATCTTTGCACAGTAGACCAAGTGGAAGAAGTGAAGTCACTTCTCAAGGTCGTCCCAATTTGGACAACAGGAATCATGCTGGCTGTGAACAGCAGCCAAGGTTCCTTTATGGTACTAGAGGCATCCTCCATGGACCGCCACATTACTTCAAACTTCCAAATTCCTTCAGGCTCCTTTGGTACATTCATGATTGTATCTCTGGTACTTTGGGTTATACTCTATGACCGCGTCTTAGCCCCTGCGGCATCAAGGATACTAGGACGACCGGCGTGCTTAGGAGCAAAGCAGAAAATAGGAGTTGGCCTTTTCTCTTCTTGCATAGCAATTGCATCACTGGCAGTTGTAGAGAGCATTAGGCGCAGAATCGCAATTGATCAAGGCTATTCAGAGCAACCACAAGCTGTGGTGAACATGTCTGCCCTGTGGCTCTTGCCGCGCCTAGTCCTCGATGGATTGGCCGAGGCCTCAGGTGTCGTCGGACAGAACGAGTTTTTCCTCGCCGAGCTGCCTCAATCTATGTCTAGCTTGGCTTCCACTCTTGGTGGCCTTGGAACTTCTGTTGCAGGTTTGGTATCAAGTTTTATTCTGAGCGTTGTTGACAGTGTTACCGGAGGGGGAGGGAATGAAAGTTGGCTTTCAAGCAACATAAACAAGGGTCATTATGACTACTATTATACCTTCATTTGTGCTTTGAGCATTGCAAATTTTGTATATTTTCTTTACTGTAGTAAAGCTTATGGGGGGGCCTTGTAGGGGTAGTGGAAAGTAAAATTTTAGGTGTATAGAGATGATGATAATATGTTAAGTAGTCCGTGAATTCCCCTAAATTCCAAATTGATAGGTGCCCGAGTCTGCCTAGCTAGAAAGCAAATAGTACCTGGATATAGATTGATTGCCAGATTGCAGAGACTTACAGTGGATACTAGAAATGAATATTTGTTCGATGTATTCGTGAGTTGAAAGATCTTGTAGATGATATATCATGTTGGCTCACTAAAAGTTTGTGTGATGAATTTAGTGGGGTTTTGCTTTGGCATTAGCAAAATCCAAACCATGGCTTGGAGCATGCAAAATGAGTTTTAACTCATTTTAATATATTTAGTTATATTTTAACATAATCTTTATCCTCAAACCATAATTTGGGCAGAAGTGAAAAAAAAAAAAAAAAAACCTCATTAGACTAAATTATGGTTTGCCGTTTATAAACCAAATTAATTGGTTGCAGCAGATATCTGTACTACATCATCGGAAGTTATTATAGTGGTAGGCAGTGCTAGGCTTTAGTTAATTATATGACATGGCAAATAGGATCTTATGATTGGTGTCTATTTTTTTTTTTTTTTGGGGTAAGGACATGCTGAGTTGAATTAGTCAAGAGCAAATATATTGTTAAATATAATAAAAATTTAAATGTAATTTAATGTCTAATATATTAGTCAAGGCACCTATCACCTTGCCTAATTCCATATTGGTATTATGTTGTCTTTCAAATCATGTACAAATTTGAATCATGTTTAAGGTTGTGTACGATAGGCTCTATTGGGATATTATTTGTCTCATATTTTTATATATGGTAAATAAACTTATGTATTTATACTTATTCATTGAGTCAACGCGTTACTACAAGCTAGGCCCACCCACGAGATATAAAATGAATACCAAGAAAAGACATTCATTACCAAGTTGCACTTGATTGTCGAGCAAAACCAAGAAGCAACAGGTAGATTTTACTCGCCTTCATATTTTCAATTTTCAAACTTTGTTGGTCATCACGGCAAGATCCATTCTGTGTTCCATTAAATCCCTTAAATGAAAACGATGTCTTTCCATTATGATTACATACTATGAAGCACCAAGATAAAATACAACACTAATACGATCTGATACCGATATGGAGATATAGTAAAAATTTAAAATTATAAGATATAACGATATATATAGGGAGAAAATCAAGTGAAAGGAGTGGGTTAACTATGAAAGTGAGAGAAACTAATCTTGACTATTGGATTGTATATGAATGGTCAAGATTAAAACATAAAATCATGTGACTTTTTTCAAGTGATCATATGACCTTTAAATAATTTTAAATCTTGACTATTTATGTATGGTTATACGATCTAAATTCACTTCTTTTATTCTCATAATAAACTACTCCTCTCATGTGATACGGCTCCTATATATATTCTAAAATAACAATTTTTTTATTGAACCATAATATAAAGGCTCAAAAAACAATCCTATAAAAAAAAAGGCTCAAAAACAATTCACATAAAAGGCCCAAAAACAATTTTGTTTAAACATATATAAAAAACAATTTCTGATTTTAAAAAAAAATATTTTCTTCTCCTTGAAATTTGTGATATCTTGTCTTCTACTCGAAACCACTCCATCCTCTATTTTCACGTCTCTCGATGCATTGCATCACATTTCTTTGTTTTTTTTTTTTTATGCAACTTTAACACCAAGTTTCCATTAAAACTCACAATAGTAATTCAACTTACCACAACTTCAGTATCACATAGCAGAATGGAAAGTACAATTAGCCTATATCCTTCTCAAATGTTGTTGTTTTCTTGCTGTCTAAGCTGTCTCCTTACAGTGTCCAAGCTATTTCAGTGACAGATAATTTGTAGAGGAAAAAAGTTTAAAGTGCAGAAACGTTAGCAAGATGGATTTTGCTGCCTGAGTACCTGTATTAGATGCGATACGCCCTTGAAACCGTGCATAGATGAAAGATGTAGTATTGGTGCTACATAGATTACATTACATGTAAGTGGCAATAAAAAATCACATCTAAAGCTAATAGGAATATCCTAGTAAAACATTTCGAGGACATGAATGACTTTACACTCACCATGCACCAAAATTGATGTGTAGGCTTAACCTTTAGAGGGCGTTTGGTAGGAGGTTTAAAAATATATTCTTGGAAAAAATTATCAAAATTTCTATATTTGATACAAGATTTGAAAAATATTTTAAAAATATTGCATTTTCAAGATTGATTTTGGCCTTAATATTCTCCTCAAAATATTTTCATCTCTCATATGGAATTATAATATTCTCATCTTTCATATGGAATTATAATATTCTCATAAGAAGGGAATTTTTTTTCCTTAAAAAATGATCAAAATACTCCTATCACCACCTACTGTCACCCATCGTCAGCCACTATCCCCTGCCGCCCGCTAGGGATATTTTTGAAAATGTACAAAACATTTTCAGATTTATCAAATACTCTAAAAAACACATGTCTGAAAAAGTTATTCCCGAAAATGGCATTCTTGAGAATAGGATTCCTAAGAATGAAAATTTAAACCTCTTATCAAACGCACCTTAAGAAATGGGCTTGGGCATGTTAGTTTTTCTTTTTTTTTTCTTTTTATAAAAAAGAAAAACTATAATTTCTTTCGAAGTGTAATAAATACATATAATTTTATCTCTGAATTTATTTATATTATAATAAATAGAGTGAAAATTTTATCCCTAAATTTAACAGAATAGTCTCTCAAAAGGAGTAATTTGTTCTAATATAAGTAAATACAGGGATTAAATTATATATATTTTCTAATTCAAGAATAAATTTCTTACACATCATACTTTGGAGACAAAAAAATGTAATTTTTTCTTTTAAGAATCATTTATGCAATTTAAGGTTCGAGATACTAGTTCAATAATCCTTCTCTAAAATGAGGAATCCAGAATTTGAACATCTTTCATTATATTTGTAGGTACAACTACAACTCGTCTAAGTTCATAATTTATTTCAATTACGACCAACTACCGGACGTTGGGTGTTGAATCAGCTGATATTGATCACTGATAGGGAAAAAAAAAAAGGCCAATTCTCTTGTGCATTTGGTACATTTTTGGTCTACCTCCAATGGAAAGATGATGCATGTGTTTATGAAGGTGCACAATAGAAAACTCTTATGACAATAATTAAAACTCGGGAGTTGTTATTTTTTTGTGATTTAAGCAATTTTTCATTAAAATCAAGAACTAAGAAATAATTGAGATTATTAATTAAAAATATTATAAATAATTAATTTAAAAATATAATATTTTGAAATTACAAAATAATCCCTCACTCCTTCCCTATTAGCGTCATGTTCTCAAGTCTTCTTCTTCATTGCCGGTGGCTACCATGGTTGGCCTTCCAAACAAATCCCAACAGTAGTTACAAGACAACATCTTCTTCACATATATTGAGTATTGTTCTGGGCATTGTACCATGGAGGACTATTTTAGCTTCCTTCAATTTCTATTCTCTCATTTGTCATATCACCAAAACTATTGAAAATCATCCTCCAAACCATTTGCTCCAGAAGACTAGACCAAAAATTAAAAACAAAAAAAATGCAACACTTGCATTGTTGCTAGCAAACACAGAAAGCCCAATGACTTTGAGCCTGATTGTTTGTGCTTCTCCAATGAAAAAAAAATACTTTTTTTCAAAAAATTTTGAAAAAAAAATTCTTTTAATGTTGTTGTTTATGCTTTTTAAAAAAGGTAAAAGTAAAAAATAATTAATTCTTCTATTTTTTTGATAAGTAGATGGGGACCTACTTATCTCAGAAACAGAAGCAATAGAAGAGAGAAATAATTACTCCTAAAATTTCAAACCCACTTCCTTCCCACTCCTCTCCCTGTTCATTTACCATTCTATCCTTAAAATTTTACAAAAATAACATCACACTTTTTTACGTCTTCCATCGTTCTCTCTACCTTCTCTATCTCCCTTTCCCTTTTATGCCCATAGTGAGCCATTCTTCACTAGCTCTCTGCTACTCTCCGTCGTCACCAGTTTCTCAATATTTAGGCTCTAACTCAGTGCCTCTCTCTATAGCTCTATACAGGTGTGTTTTCTCAATTTTTTTGGTGTCTTAATTTTTTTTTTTTTTTTGGTTTTTCACCTGATGAACCCATTATGGCAAAGTTGGCATTTTGGGGCTTTTGGGTAATTGTTTATTCAAAAATTGAAGAGAGGAGAAGATTGAAGAATATGGGGAAAGAGGGAGAAGAAGAGGGATTTTCAACTTTGGAAGGCTTGGGTTTGAGGTCTAGTTGTGTGGCCATGGAGTAAAGCAGTGGCACCAACCAGATGGCGGCTGGAGCGAAGATGTGACTTGAAGAAGGTGGAGGTTTGCGACAGCTTTGCCACGGGTTGACGTCGTGGCTGGCTCAAAGATGCAAACTAAAGGAGGTGGTGGTGGTGATGTGTTGAAGGGGGAACTGTGGCAATCCTGTGAGTGGCTTTGGGAGGCAATGTAGGTTGTGTTTGGGGCTGTCTACAAAATTGAGGATAACAAAGAGTGTTGTTCCTCTTTATTTTCTTTCTGTGCAATGCTTGATTTTGTTTCTGGGTTGAGATTTTGTGCATTTTGAAAGTGATAAAGTTTAAGAGTGAAATAGTTAAATTTCTGTTATGAGTGTTGGAGTTTTACTTGTTTTTGTTTCTAGGTTTAAGACTCTGTGCACATTGAAGATGCAGATTAGGCAAATTTTAGCTTCAATTGTAATGTTTCTTATATGATTTCTATGGTGTTGAAGAAAGGACAAATATTTAATTGGTTATATTGGTTTTGAATGTTTGTGCCACTATCTAATTTTGACTATATTTACAACTATCTAATGTATACGTATCCACTTTATTGACTAGCATGTCAAGAAGTATATGTTGTCCCTCCGTGGGTTCTTACTGAGTTGATAGTTCTTCTCTCTACTTTCGGTCCTTTACTAATGTGAGCTTCCTTTTTCTTACGAGCTTTAAGGATCTTGGAATTCTTGCAATTGCACTTCTTAAGGTATTTAATTGATGATAAGCATGCCTTAGAGCTTGGACTGAAACGAAAAAACTGTTAAGGAACCGCATACTACTCTAATGAGTATTAGCAATATAAGAATTCTTTTTCAAATTTTGGTCAAAGTTTCTGAGGTTGAGACTTTGTGCACATTGTAACCTCTGTCGATAAAATTTGAACTAGAGACTGAAGGATGCCCTTCTGTTTGTGGTAGTGCACGGATTAGGTGGGCAATATATATTGGCTTGTTAATTTCTTGCATGACAGAACCTTGTTGAAAAGAACAAGGTTTTCCTTCCAATTGGAAAATCATTCTTTATGTTATTTGTTATATTTTGTGTTTGTCACTTTTCCTTATTTATAGCTTTATGTTATGATGGGCCCTTGACTCATTTTATAGCTTTACTATTATTTAGTTGTCAAAATGTCTAAATCTGGTTTTTAGTGAATTTATATGTATGTTGTACTATTCTAAATCTTAAAATGGCAGCCAAAAGTTCTATGAGATGTAGTGAGGGAGATGCAAAAGATAAGGCAAAATAGGTTGATAACAAAATAGAAATATTCTTGAAATTGTGTGTTGAAGAGATAAATGCTGGGAATAAGCCTAGCACACATTTTAGTAAAGAAGGATAGAAAAATCTACAACAAAAATTTGAGGAGAAAATTGGTTTTGCTTTTGACAAAACCAAATTGAAAAATAGATGGGATTCATTGAAAAGAGAGTTCACATCATTTACAAAACTAGTTGAAAAAGAGATCGGTTTAAGATGGGATCATGAGAAAAAAAACTGTACAAGCTCCTGAAGAATAGTGGGCTGATGAGGGCAAGGTATGTTTATGTTTGTTGATGATATAAATGTTTATTACCGTAATTTTACTTGCGTGTTGATTTATTTATTTTATTTATTTCTTTGGGTTATAGGAGGATCCTGAGATTATGAAGTGGAAGAATGGGGGACCCAAATTCTAAGTTACAAGAGAAATGTTTCAAAGGTACAATAGCAACTGGATTTGCTCTTTTAACGCCGTATCAGGATCCGCCATTAAATGAAGAGGATAATCATGGTGTGGACATTGAGGATAATCAACTTTATCCAGTTGATGACGATGATAAAGACAATGATGTAGGTGGTGACAACATGCAACCACCTATGGTACCAACTTCTTTGAATATGAATGCAAAAAAGAGGAAGATAATGGGAAAAGGGTAGGGGTAGCAAAAAAGCTTTTAAAAACTCTTGATCATAATGCTAATGGGATGGATAAGATATCTTAGGCCACTGGCATAGGAGCAAAAGTAGATGACCCATATAGCTTAGAAAAATGCATTTGTTGGCCACAAGAATTCTAGCCACCAAAGAAAATAGGATAAATTTTATTACTACATGCAACATAAGCATCATTTGGCCTATGATTGGTTGGGCAATTTTACTGAGGAACACATCCTACGCCTTGTCGATCTAGTTGATATTGTTACATTATTTTAAATTTTATAAGACATATCCAATGGTGTGCTTGACATATACTTTTGAGTTTGTTTTAATTTTTATTAGATCTATATGTTATATTAAATATGAAATACTAAAATATTTTAGACTTATTTTATGTTGTCATAACACAAAAATCTCTTTTTGTTTACTTAGATAAAGAAAACTTACAAATATATAAAGGTCTAATATAAGTTTAATTTAATAGGACTAATATTCCACTGTAATATTCATAATCATATAAAAATATTCGTCTACTTTAAACTATACGAATTTGTATCAGTTTATAGCAATTTATATTATAATTCATATATAAAGGATATTTTTTAAATTCATATCATATAATTCATATAAAGTTTAATAGGACCTTTAATTTTTAAACTACACCTACTTACAAAATCTCAATTCACAAACACACCTTAAGTCTATTAATTAGCGATATAAGTTTATATTTTTGTTATATTTTGGTTAAAAACAAGAATATCTTCACAAAAATAGCAGAACTTGCTGGTTGGAGCAGGTTAGTTAGAATGCAAAACTTGTTTTGGGATCAGCTTTTATCTACCATATCTTGATTGCAAGAAATCTAGAAAATTTTGCAGAATATGTGTAGTCTAAGACTACAAAAGAATATTTACGTAAATATTATGCATAAAGTCAATATTTTCTAATATTCGTTGTAAATATAAAGACAATATATATATGTAACAAGAACTTATACAAGTATTGTAAAGGGTGGTAGGCATTCGAGATAGTTGCTTTAATTCTGTCATCATCTTTGTCAGGAATGATTATGTTTTGGCTTTATCAGCACAGCTTTTATGTTTGCAGGTACTCAGTTTTTGGTTAATTGAATGAATCTGGAGGCTTGGCAGTTGGCGCAGCAATTTGGTCGATGCTGGAATGTAAATGAAGAGGTTGAAAACACCCACATAACTTGGGGTGGAAATAGGCCAGATTAGGTCAGGCTTTGCCTTTAACAAGCTAAACATGTATTACAATTATTCGGCTTGACTCTGGCCTGTGGCCTATTATAGGCTTTTTTTTAGGCTTAAGCCTGGTTTGTTTAATAGCCTGGTCTGGCCTAAAACCTGTTTTTAGAGCTTATATTTTACTTTAAACATACCAAATCCTTAGCCAGGTATAACATTCATTGGGATTCAAACAGGCTTGCAAACAAAAAAAGCTTTCCAAAATTCAATTATTTTCTTCAACTAAATTAAACATAATCATACTGTGCATTCAAAATTATCACCAAAGCATGAAAAGGGTCTTTTTTTTTGTATATGGTTTTTATAAGTATAATATACACGAATATGGGATTTTGAGATTATTTTCGGGGATATAGTAAATAGGGAAAAACCGCCACTGGCAATTTTTGAAACTCGAAAATTATTGGATACTAAAAACCGCCAGTAGCAAGTTTTGGCAGCTTGAAATTTTTTATTCTATTATCTAAAAAATGCCATTGGCAATTTTTAGAAACATCTAGTATATATAACTTGGCTCATACTCGTTATAACCCGTAAAGGTTTTTGCTACAAATTGAAGGCAAAAAAGTGGAGAGTGGAGAGTAGAGAGTAGCATAGAATGAGTGCAAATATAGTAGTATATTTTAATGGTGACATTCTTACAAACATGAGTGAAGGTGTGAATTTATATGCGAGAAACCAGCATATTTCTGTATTCCATATACTATGTCATTTGCGGATCTAGAGAGTGGGCTTTGTCAATGTATAGAAGCTAAGACTCCAAAAACAGTGAAGAAAATAACATATAGGTGTCAAATCTTGATTTTTGGCAGTTTCATGTAATACCAAGCAATTCCAATAAGCAATGATGGTAATCTTAAACAAATGTTTCAGATATATCAGCATCATTAAGCATAAATTTCTATTGCTGAATTGTACGTTAATTTCAAAGAAGCTGCTGTTGCCCTTTATCATCAAGCTAACGATGAGGAGGAAGAAGCTGAGCCAAACACAGTTACAGAAAAAGAGATAGAATGGGAACAAAACATCAGTGAAAGTGATGACAAAGACTTTGATGACCAATATAGAAATGGAGATGATAGTGCATATGATAATGTGGATGATGATGTAAATGACGAGTAATTGCACATATCAAACACAATGGTGGCTAGTCAGCATCCATTTGGAGAGCCATCATTCATGCGTGATTTAAATCTTGAAGCTATGCAAGCACTTGAGTTTCCAGAGTATGCGAACTTGGGTATGTAGTCACTCATATTTCATCATAATCATTATTTTTTATCTTAATCGTTATTTTCCTATTAACATATTTTCTTGATTAATTGTTATATATTTAATTTTGTTGCCATTTTAATTTTGTAATATTTATTATTCTATCTTCATGTTTCATGTCATAGGTAACCCTGTTGCAGATGGAGAATTATGTATTGGAATGCAATTAGTGACTGAGAAGCTATTATACGGGCAATTAGGCACTATAGTATATCAAAAGGAGTGGATTACAAAGTGTATGAGTCAGAACCAACGATGTTTTACTGTAAATGCATATGCTATGGCATAGACTGTGGATGGCTTGTTAGAGCCAGTTTCAGGAAGAATAAGTATTATTGGGAAATTAGAAAGTACAATGGCCCACACACTTGCACTAGGGCAAGGATTTCGCAAGATCACACAAAATTAGATTTGAATACAATTGCAGAATGTATCAAGCCCATGGTAGAATCTGACCTTTCTTTTAAGATAAAATCTGTGATTGCAGAGATTCAGTCTCAATACGGATACACAACAACATACCAAGAAGTATGGATGGCAAAGCAAAAAGTAATTGAAAAAATATTCGGTCAATAGAAAGCCTCGTTTCAAGCTTTGCCGTAATGGTGTGTAGTAATGTGTGATGCTGTTCGAGGATCTATTGCTCAGGTGGATGCTGTAAAGGCCTATTGCGAAGATGAGCTAGTTCCAGAGTTTTGGTCCCTGCATTAGAGTATTCAAACACTACAAACCACTTGTGTAAGTTGATGAGACACATTTGTATGGGAAATACAAAGAAGCTCTTTTAGTGGCAGTTGCACAAGATGGCAATAAGAATATATTGCCAATTGCTTTTGCTATTGTTGAGGGCGAGACTACAGATGCATGGCATTTTTTCTTGGATAATTTGCGCAAGCATGTAGTAACCCAAGATGTAGTTGGCATTATTTCTAATCGCCACGAGTCAATTAATGCAGCAATAAGGCGAAGCAATGGTCAATGGGAACCTCTGAGAACATTCCACATGTATTGTGTTCGGCACATTGCTGCCAATTTCTTGCGGAGATTCAAGACACCTTACTTGCACAAACTCATTGTCCGCATGGATAATTTATATTTTGTTTGAACTTGTGAATTTGTGAATGCAATTTTCAGACATAATATATCAACCATGCTATGTTTTCAATGGTATTCAAGGACGGAGTGTGAATTTAATATTCATTACGAACGGATGCGGGAACGTAGAGAGGTATATACAGACTAGCTTAACGAAATTCCACACGAAAAGTAGGTTCAAGCATATGATGGTAGGCATCGATGGGGTCACATGACCATGAATCTAGTCGAGTGCGTGAACTTTGTGCTAAAGAGGGCTCACAATCTTCCCATCACTGCACTGGTTCGAGCAACTTACTTTCGGTTGGCTAAGTTACTTGCACGGAAAGGTAGCGAGGCACATGCGCGAAAAAATGCTGGACATATTTTCTCTGAAACTGTGACGACTCGACTTCAATCAAATAAGCAGGCATCCAGAAACCTCCATGTCAGTCGATTTGATAGGCAAAATGAGGTTTTCCATATTCAAGAGCTATTCAGCAGTCAAGATTATAAAGTTGATTTGAGGCAAAGGTATTGTGACTGTGGTGACTTCCAAACAAATCGATATCTATATCGTCACATAATTGCTTGTTGCTCTAGCCAGAACGTTGACTGGCGATCTTATGTCAATGATGTCTATAGGATCGATGAAAAATGCAAAGTTTACAAGAAGGAGTTTGGAGTCGTTGGGAACGAAAGCACATGGCGCCAGTATAGAGGCCTAAGACTTTGTCCTAACCCCGCCTTAAAACACACAATAAAAGGTCATCCCAAATCAACCCGTTTTCTTAATGAGATGGATATGCGTGAGATGAGAGGACCATGACGGTGCAGTTTTTGCTGAGGAGAGGGGCATAGTTGCAGTTGATGTCCAAATGCTCCTAGATCTAGTTCATAGTGTTGAGTGGTGATGATTAGATTGTCATTGTTATTATTATTGTTATCGTTTTGTATATTACTGAATTGAGTTATCATATCACTTTACTTAACCTTACGGAATTTAGACTTTGCTTGATTCAACTCAATGGCCACTATTTTGAATGTCTTTAAAATAAGTAATGCATTTTAATTTTCTTAAATTAGAAATAAAATTAACCAAGTGAGATAAAAATAAAGGAAAGAATAACAATAAGAGATATAAAAATAAGGGTAAGAATACCAATAAGATATTATTTATACATAAACATGGAAAATGATGAACAACATTTATATTACAACACTTTAGTTAAATAAATTTCTACCTAATCATATTAAAAAACACTATTTGCCTTTCCCTTGTCTTCCTCTTCTACCACCATCATTTCCTGCACCCTAATCTCTAGCATGCTCATCTTGTGCAGCCTCATCTCCGATAACTTCGAGATTCATCGCATGGGCAGATGTAGATGTGTCTTCCATAGTTTGTTGTGCCATCTCGTACTGCATCAATGGCATTGAACATTGATCACCCGACGAGAATATTGGCTGAGATGTAATCCTATAATCAAGTGTTACCATCTCTAGTCGGTACACATCCTCCTCTATGGGCGCCTGATGTATTCCCATCTCCTGTACGGGCACCTGATCTATGCGCTCCTCTTCCATGGATGCCTCTTCATTCAAGTCAAAGTCACAAGGTATTGTTGCTCGTTAGGTAGATTAAACATCATCAATGACAAAATCATAGGTGCATAATAACCCACGAGATATTCCACTGCCACTACTGCAGTCAACAGACCTTCTCCCCTATGAGGCTTTACTTCTTGAAGCACGATGAATGTTTGATGCATCTACGGACATTCGTGCTAGCTGCTGTTGTGGGGTTTGTTGATCCCATTGAAATGGACGTCACTGCTCCCCCCGTCGAGACCAATACAACTCTTCATTTAGTTGTGCCGAAGGTGCAGGAAATTGCTGCTCAGGATACTGGTGCATAGGATAATGGTGGTGCTGGGAGGATGGGGGCTCCATAGGGAACTGCTGCTGTTGAGGAGGAGGCGGCTCCATAGGGAACTGCTGCTGTTGAGGAGGAGGCGGCTCCATAAGGAGCTATTATTGTTGAGGGGTTGGCTGCTGCATCTGGGGGGACAACCAAAATCAGTTGATCGCATATTATGTATATGATGGTATACATAATTAGGAGAAGGATTATAATTGTCAATGAGAATTCCTTGTAATATACGATGGTATCAGTGGTCCCATAAAGTAACCCAGTCATCATGCAAGGCTCTCCAATTCTTTGGTTCTCTTATTCACTGCAAGTCTTTGTTGTGGAATCCCTCTAAACTTTGGGGGAGGGAGAGGAATATGCTGAGCAAATCCAAACTGACGCATTACTTGATCAGCTGTGTGTCACTCTAATACCTCAAAGCAGATCAATGGGCTAACAGTTGACCATGCTCCCCTCTGACGTCATCTAGAATATGTGCATTAATACCGTCATCTCCGTATGGTTGCCACATAAACTGCATTATTAAGAAATAAGTCAGATTTATAAATAGTATTATATGTGATATTACAAGAGATACTATGGAATATTAATACAAAACTGATGAACTCCTATCTGATCTAATACCAATATGATATTTCCAAGATCTTTAAATGGAGTATTATGTGGATACCGTATTTGTCTTCATCTGTGAAAGGTTATATTAATTAGAGCCAATTTTGATTACAACAGACTAATAATTTGTTTAAATGTAAATTACCTGAGAGCAAGAGGAAAAGCCATTGGTTCGGCCAGTATTGGAGCCAACCATGGGAGCCAATTCCACGCCCACACTTGCAGCAATATCATGCAACCAGCAATTTCTTTCGCTTCACTACATGTAGCCTGATCTAGCCTTCTATAAAGAAAAGCTAGGCTTGCTGAACCCCATCTATAAAGCCCAATTTCATTTAAATTCACTAACAGTTGTAGGAATTTTCCATGGATTACTAAATTGCTCTTGGTTGGTAGTAGAATGTGCCCTAGCAAAGATAATATATATCCACAAACATGTGCTCTTGCGATGTCATAATCAATAGGAAGCGAACCAAGATGCTGTGTGAGTCATGTTAATTTTATTTCAGATCCATCAATATCATATCGACCAGGTCGGCCACCAAGTAGCTCATCACGCATATTTTGGAGGGCTATGGTGCTGGGATTAGTAGATCCAATGACCGGCAGACCATCGACACGGAGTCCAAGTAAAATAGCTACATCTTGTAAAGTAATTGTGCATTCTCCACAAAGAAGATGAAATGTGTGTGTCTCCGGCCTACACCGTTCGACAAGTGTATTAATAATAGGGCCATTTATTTGCATTTGACAAATTTGTGCAACACGATCAATACCAGCCTATTATAAATGTTCACGTATTTCGGCCCTAGGCGGCATCATGCGTAAGTGACGAGGGCACAATAGCCTCATCCTCTGTTACAAATAGTAAATAAACAGAGATTAATAAAGCATGTAATATAATATTTTATTTTTATTATTAGTTTAAAAATGTTAAAAAAAAAATAAATTTTAGTATAAGGACATTTTTTTCAATAATTAGAATAAACAAGAAATTTAAAATCTTTTTTAAAAATTCACCGATAAAAATATCTTTTAAATTTATATTTTACATCATTTAAAAATAGTATGACTTTTTCAAAATCAAAATGTTAATTCTCATATAATTAAAGTTTCCATTATCAAACAACACTAACCTCTTCTAAGTAAAAACAAAAAATAAATAAAAATAAAAATAAAAACCCAACCATAAAATACTAATTGCTCGCTTTAATTAGTAACTTTTGGTAAATTATTTCATAAAATTTAAATATTATTATCCAATTATTCTTTTAAATATTATGTTATATTAACTTTAATATTCTAAGAAGTATTTGATTACTATGTCATAAAAAAAAGAAGAAGAAGCATTTGATTAAAAAAATACGAAATACATAATAGCTAGCAATAATATTTAAAAGACTAATCCATAAAACTAATAATTAAAAATAACAGAACAGAACACATAACAATAATCTTTTAACAACTTAATAAAAAAAATAAATACATTATCAATAGTAAAGTTTGTTTCATAGACAAAATAAAAAAATTATTTTAAAAAAATAATACTTACATTTTGATAATGAATCTCCTCTAAAATATGCTTGTGTGGATTCATAGTTGAATCATGCACCATTTTTTATTTTCTAATATTTTCCTTTTTCTTCTATAAAAAGAAATTTCTTTTTTTTTTTTTGTCAAACTCCCTCACTCACTCACATAACTCTCTCTTTTTCTTCCTTCCTTTCTGTCTTTCTCTCTTTTGTTTTGAAAACTCTCCCTCGAAATCGCTTCTCACATATATATATAGATACACGGGCTGCATGCACACACACGATGAACAACACAACGTGTTGTTGCAGAGATTCCCTACCAGGTGATTTTTGGGGTTCCAACAACTGCAGCAGCTTTTTCAGAATTGATTCCCATGGTAGTCAAAGGAAAAACCCCCACTGGTGGTTTTTGGGGGGCCATCCGCGCGTCCAACTATGGTCCATCTTGTCCGTCTCTGTGCAGCAGCTTTTCAGAGTCTTCTGATTCCCACGCCTCTAAATCCGTCCTCTGCATGCCACTATTCCCATACACGCTGAATGTAGCAAAAACTGCCACTAGCGGTTTTTCCTGATTCCATATTCACGTAATTTTGTCTATAATCCCATATCAACGTATATAATACACTCAATTATTATAGTGATAATAAAAACCCCGCATGAAAATGATATCTAAAATAGAAATCTATGAAGTAAAACAAATTTTAAAAAATAAATTAGCTTTCTAATTTACATGGACTGATGAACATCTTCTAGAACTAGATAAACAACACATCCAACATGTACATATTAAAGAAACAATAACAATCTTAAAAGGAAAAGAAAAATTCCAGAAAGAAATACACAGTGAACAACAACAAAATTCACAAGATTCAAAATATAAATATGCACACTTGCAAATCTGAAAAACGAAGCTTAAACAAGAATCCTTTGAGGTGTGGTTTATGAGGGCAGAAGGGAGTGCTCTGTTGGTGGCGATAAGGTGTGGGGGAGTTGCCAAGGCGTGGTAGCAAAGAAAGACCACGGAAGGGAGGCTGAGTCATTTTCCGAGGGTGTTGTGAAGGAGGGAAGGCTGTGGATGGTCACAGGTGTTGTCCTATTAGTGGTCGCGGGAGGGATGCTCGACGGCGGGTTGGATCACAGTGGTGATAGGCTTGTTCGTGATGATGGTGCTCTAGCTTGTGGTGGTGGTGTAGGGGAACTTAATGGAAGGGGGCTGCAAGAGAGAGAAAGGTCGCGGGAGGGATGCTCGACGGCAGGTTGGATCGCAGTGGTGAAAAGCTTGTTCGCAGTGGTGGTGGCCTGGCTTGTGGTGGTGGTGTGGGGGAACTTAATGGAAGGGGGCTGTAAAAGAGAGAAAGGTCGCGGGAGGGATGCTCGACGGCGGGCTGGCTCATGGTGGTGATGGCCTGCCTTGCGGTGGTGGCGTGGGGGAACTTGATGGAAGGGGACCGCGAGAAAGACAAGGGGATGAAGATGATGAAGCAAAGTAGAAAGGAGGCTGATGGTGATGAAGCGGCGCATAGAGTTTGAGGGTTGAATGTGATAATGATAAAAGAGATTTAAGGCTTCAGATTGATTTTAAAATGGGCTAATATATTGATTTTAAATTATAAATTATGCACAATAGATAATAAAGAGTTGCACTAGCTTAGTGGTAATGTGGTTTGTTGGTAAGCTATGGTCGTGGGTTCAAATCTCAAAGCCTTACATCTTATAATTTTACATATTGTTTACATATATATATATATATATATATATATATATATATATATATATAGGCTGCCGCAAGCCCCTGACAGGCAGCCTGGCCTTTTTCCATCACACAACGAATGTTGGCCAAATACATGTGTGTCCCAACTTGCTTGGTTCGGGTTTTGAACCTATCCCATAATGGAGCAGGTAGGGTTGGATAACAAACTTAGTGCAGCTAGAGGTGAGTTTAGGTTCAAGTGAAACTCGCCCTTCTCTATCCTCTCTATTATGGTGTTAAATTATTTTTTTTTATTATGTGAAACAAATATTTTAATTTGTAAGATTTTTTTTAAAGATATAAAATAATTATTGTATAAATTAAATTTTAAAAAAATTTAAAAGTATTTTAAAAAAGTAATAGATAAGAGTGAGTAAAATGTACTTTTATATTTTTTGTTTATAAGTAAAAGAGCAAATTTTTATTTTTAAAATTTGCAGATAAGATAGGGATGGATTAAGATTTATTTACTAGGGTGTAGTGTAGAATAAGGTCGGGTTTAGAGGTGACAAAGCGGACCGACTTGTCCTGATCCACCAAAAGCATGCCAAAAGCGGGGCAGGGCAAATTAGGAAAGCGGATTCTATATTCTAATCCACCGCATTTAAGGGGCGGGTTAGCGGGTTAGCGCATTGACCCGCTAAAAAAATAAAAATATATAAATAAATTTATTTTAATTTTTTAATAAACTAAATTTTTTTAAAAAAATTTTAAAATTTAAAAAATATATTGAATGAAAAATTCATGTAAATAAAATAAAACAAAATAAGTAAACTACATAATTTATATCTAAGTTAGCTCAAAGACAAATGTAATAAACTAATTAAAATGTATAAGTATGAAGTTTACAAATAATAATTAAGCATAAGTCTATAACATAAAGTTTATAACAAAAAATTCGCAAATTAACAAAGCATAAAGTTTATAACAAAAAAATCCACAAATTAATAAAGTATAATAATAACATAGTCTATAATAAAAATCCGAAAGCTTTTTAAAAGATTCTCTGCACCCAAAAAAAAAAAAAAAGAAGACAACCCCCTAGCCCGCAGGTTCAACGTGCCCCGCCCTATTAAAGTCCGTAGATTAGGTCGGCAAAAAAATTTGATAGTTCAAATATACTAATCCAATCTGCTAGTTTTGGCAGACCAATGTAACAAATTGAGCTCGTTTTGCCATCTCTACTCTAGATAAGGCAAAATCCACTGACAATCATTCCATTGCTATCACTAATATAAAATTGCTTGGGGCAAACTAATCAAAGACCCTACACAATAGCATACAAACAATGGAGAGTTCAACCAAGCAGCTCCATTGGAGCTTCACCTATTCTCAAGATAACTGTTAACTAGCTTTGCTTATCCTTTTAATAAAGAAAATATTTTCTCCGATTTAATTTATCTGCCATTTTAGTTATTTATATACTAATTAAGGAATTTAAAATTAAGGATTAATTATAAAAATATCTTTATTTAATAACTAATTTATTGTATCAATATTTTATTATTTTTTGTGCTTACAATTATATAGATGATAAAATTGAAAATTTCATAATAAATGTTTCATTGAAATGTTAAAGTAATTGATAAGATGAACTAAATATTTTTACTTAAAGTAACAAATAATTTGATCTGAAGGGGTTACTCAATAACAAGAATTTCAGTTCAACAAATAGTACAAATAGTGAGCAAACGAGAAACTATTTTTTTTTTTTTTTACCATGATTTCCGGCCATATTGAATCTAATAGGCCCACGTTAGTTTTCGTCACTTTCCTGCAAAATATCCCTTGTGCTATAGAGCATTTCTGTTTTGATTATAGGCTAGCTCTAATTTTCTTGGGAGGTTCATCATGCTGTGTCAAAGTGTACACAAGGAAAACTTTAATTGGCATTTTTTTTTCGAAAAATACATCCTTCCCTTTCATATTAATTATCGATTTAGAAAATTAGTTTTGTACTATTACATTATCTATCGTTTTAGAATTTCAATGAAACATTAATTATATTGTTTCAATTTTATCCTTATATATGCATTAATTATATTTGGATTGTGTTGGGTTAGAGATAGATAATTAATGATGTTCTAATAAGATATGGATATAATTTAGTCTTGCTTTTATTTTTATTAAAAAAAAATCAAGATTATTAATTGCTTTCTTAAATTTGGTGCAAAACCTTGAAGACAAAAATGAAACGGAGAGAGTATTATTAGTATTTGAACCCATGATGTATGGGCAAATATCACACATGTATCAAAATTAAAGAAGAAAAATTAGTATTGTGCATATTTATATCAAAAAGATATTGTATTTGGAGTCAAAAAAATGATCTGTAAATAATATTTTTTTTATTATTTTAAATTTTTTAATTTAATTATTATGATTAAATTTTAATATATTGAAAGCATAAAAAAATTTTATATTATCATTTAATTATATATTATCATGTCAAGTGTGTGATTTTTTTATAATAACTAGTTCAAATGTTATACATTCTATATAACACATAATTAATTAATATACTAAAATCAAATTATTATTATTATAAAAATATTATCTTATTTTTAGTTTTATTTTTTTAAAATAATTTTTGCTAATAAGATATTGTTTTCACCAAGGCCGGATGCTTATTCTCATTGACCAAAGATAGAGGTCTACATTTGCATCATCCATAACACATTGAAAGACACAACATTACATGATGGAAAACTTGGAGCTCTGTAATGACAAGAGCTTGACAAACTCAACAACCACCGTCACCGAGTTTTTGGCAGCGAGTGGTGCGAAGGTATCAGCCTCGTTGGAGTCGGCGTCGCCGCCACCAGCCAAGTCGGAGAGAGCCCTAAAAACAATATAGGGCACCTTTTGTTGACGGCAAATGAGTGCCACTGATGCACTTTCCATGTCCACTGGACTCACTTCGAACTTTTCTCGGATGAAGCTCCTGTATGCTGCGTTGTCTAGGTATATGCTTGCACTTGCTCCTCTTGATACAAATTGCAACTTCGGTGTATAGGATAAGCATGTGGTTGAGTTTATACACTTCTCAAGTTTCATGAACTGACCACATATCATCAGAATTTTAATTAACCACAATGTCATTCAGACTTTGAAAAAAAATGTTACAAAGCGACAAGTTTCATGGTATCTTTGTTGTGTCTTTATTATTTTACAAAACGACAAGTTTCATGATGTGTTTGTTGTGTCCTTATTATTTTATTTTTTCCACCAATTATTCTTTTTAACTTTGTAGCAATATTATTATACTTTATGCCTGAAAATCATACGCAAGCCTTCAGATTTTTTGAATGTACATGTGTAATATAGAACAAAGCTAGAACCCTAGTAAACCATCACCCCACATTTTTTATCTGCAACTAGGTAGCTCGACCGTACATTTTTCTGCCGAAAGCGCAGCACCTCAAATTATTGATCAATTGTTTAATTAGTCATATCTTGTAGGGATTTTTCGACAGTGAAATTCTTTTTTTTATTGATCAACAGTGACATCAATCAATTATTGTACTGAACAACAAAAAGCGCCCTTTTTGTCATCGCAAATATTTTCTGAAGATCCGCGACCTGAAATGTCCTTTTCATAATTAATCTTAAAATATCCATATAACATATATTGAGAGAAAACTTATCATTTTGGACCTGTTTAGTTTTAATAAATACTTTTTGTTTTTAATTTTATTTTAATATTAATTATAAAATGCAAACCTATTTTCGTTTTATTTTCTGTATTTTGAATTTTGTCAAAGAAGGAATTTAAGAATATGTTGTTTTTACTTTTATTTATAAAAGTCTAAAAAAGATAGAATAGAAACGGTAATATTTTTAACTTTTTATTAGTTAAACTTAAAATAAAAAATTAATATTATTTACATCACTTTGTAAGATATTTTTTAACATATTGATTGAAAATAGATCTTAATTTTTTTCTTAACCAATATTCAAGAAACATCTCAAAATATCTTTTATATCCCAATAATATTAATAATATTATTGCAAATGAAATATAGAATGTTTCTAAAATAATTTTTGGATCAAGATAATCCTTAAATACTGTTTATATAATTTTTTATATAATATTTTTTATATAATAAAATAATTATTAATTAATTCTTTTATAGATAAAATTCAAGGACTATCTTAATCCATAACTTATCAAAAGACTCTTTTAAAACTAGCCATAAAACATATACTTGGATTTTCAATCCCATGAACCATACATGGGGTCACTTACCTTCAGTTTGCTAGCAGTATTGTAGTATGTGTTATCAACAAGATTCCAAAGGACCTGTTGCCTTTGTTCGGGGGTGCCATCAACAGGGAAAATCTCCTCTTGTTGGTACCAGATATTATTGAGCAGGTTGTCATAAGAACTGCCCGCATTTACGTTTGTTGTGAAATTTGCAAAATTTAAATACCCTATTTTTCTGCTGTAGTCTCCATTTGCTTCCAAGGGTAATGCGTCTTTGGGCCCTTGACCGTACCTCTGCATAACGTATAACAACCAAATCAGTAATTAATACAAATTAAAACGACAAAAGCAGTTTGTTACTTTAACATATCTTTGCTTAATTTCCTCGCATGATATTCACAAAATAGCAGTCATATATATCCACGGGTGTCCTTAATTTCTTCTTGCTCTCTTTAACCTTTTTCTTTTTTACTTTTTGGGTATATGTCTTTAACCTTTTCTCTTTCTGGGTACATCTCTTTCGCCTTTTTCTTTATCAAAGTCCAATAATTATTTACTATGATTATTTACTATCACTATGCAAGATAATGCGGGTAAAAATTATGTAAAATTATCCTTACTATTAATTAACGACCTCATGTATATTAATTACAAGTCTCTTATTGTTAACCTAGTCTAATTAGAGGCTTAATTTATTTGTACTGCTTTATAGAAACACAACCAAAAAAATTTAATAAAATTTCCTTTCTTACCAAAAGTAAATAACAAAGTATTTATTAAAAAGCAATTGGATACCCATGTCTTCATTTTTATGTATATGCGTCTTGCAACATCTATCATCTTCCATACCTAAAATATTTGTAGTTATGACGCTATAAGCTTAGAGAAGAGAGGAGCAACAGCGTTGATAACGGAGAGATTAGCAGGCAAAGTTATATTCATACGTTGGTTTTTAGTCAAATGTAAGTGAAAATAATGGACACCGTTGAAAACTACTTATTTTGGTGGTATCAGTTAAAGATAAGGAAGAAGAAATTAAATTAGGTAAGGAATTAACCTCAACATCTGCGATCCAACTCCAGTCTTCTCATAATCAAAGCCCTTAGTACTCGTGTAAATAATATCTTAAAATATTAAATTAATGAGAAGTTATCAAAAACTTTATTACATCTCTCGCAAATTAAGCCATAATTTTTTCAGTAGTGGATGATTCGAAGTTAGGTTGAGTAGTGACTTCTAACAACTTTCTTTTAATTTCTTTGCCATAACCCAAATTCGCTTCCATGTGTATATCTGTGGAACAGGGTGGAAAACACGTTATTCTTTTCTTTTCTTTTCTTTAAGGCAACCCCAATCATATCAGGTCTCAGCAAGTCGTGAATATTACCAGGAGGAGGAGCTTCAAAGGTTGAGATACCAAGGTCACAGGAGTGTCCCAATTCCTAGCAACACGTTATTCTTTTGTGCACGTTATTATTGTATTAATCTGTAATTTTCTTTTTCTTTTTCTTTTTGTAAGATTAAAATAAATGTACAAGAAAAAGTAGAGCATATTATAGATCGAACACTATTTTTTCTGTAATTTCAGATTATTTTACTTTATATAGTGATTGGCCTGAATCAGCACAACAAACATAAAAAATTCTTGTACTCTCATGATTTTCTTCCTATATTATATAAGTATATCCATTAGTAAATCTTCTCTTTCCTTTTCTCTCTTCTTTCCATACTTATTAAGAGTCAAAATGTTCGATAAAGAAATAAACTAAATTTCTTTCTCCATTGAGTACAAGAATGTATTCACGTGAGTTTTGTGTAAAAGGAAAAAAAAACAGATAGAAGATGATGTAAGAGTAAAATTACAAAACAGAAGAATTATTTGCAATACCTGCCAGCTCCAAAGCCCCAAATGACCCCAATAATGAGGAATGGCAACATCTCCAATATGCAAAGCTGGGTTTGCATTTCCGGCTATGCCGTAATGCACCACTCCTTCTATGTTGAAAAAGCTTAAAAGAAGCTGAGTAGTTATAGCTGCATTTATCTGCATATTCCAAGTGAATATAAAAAGAAATTTCGATTAATAACACCCAACTAATAGTTACCAAATTAACACCAACCACCCAAAAAAGATTAAAAAAGAAAACTAAAAAGAAAATAAAACAAATTAAAAGAAGAGGGGAAAAAAAAAAAACATACCATGCTCAATCCTGTCATGACCAGTATAACAGGCTTGTCGCCTATGGATCCAAAGCGAAATCTCCTTCCTTCATTATTAGCCATTAAAAATTGTTAAATCGGAAGTATATATAAGTTGATAGATAAATATTTCTGGCAAATTAAAATTTCATACACAAGAGACCTAATAAGGAGAAGAATTATGATTATATGTTGTTTATATATTTTTTACCTGCAAAGTCTATGATATTTTCACTAGCAACGTAGTCTGAATTCTGAAGAAGAGGGTCCAGTTCGAAAGCATTCGGTATGATCAAACCTAGGTAAGGACCCTCTTCGTTGGCTTTAGCGATTTTCTCCTGCACTTCTTGTGTCAAAGCACAACTTACTAATGCGTGTTGGGCATTAAACAACATAAATACCACAAGCAACATGCATAAGACTCCCCTAGCCATCTTTGTCTTCCTACCACACACTCAACAAGGAGACCAAGAAGAGCAGGACCTGAGAAATGAACGACCCAAGGATCGGTTTTTATAGGGGAAAAATGCTGGATACATGGAAAAGTCTTAGGTCCAGGTATACTATAAGTTCTTATATTATTGTTAGGTGAATGCTGTGGTACGATGTGTATATTTTGTGCATTTTTGTGTTGAATGGTGAGGATTGTGACATGTATGGTGAGATTGTGAGGTGTATTAATGCACCACTCACCTATGATATATTATAATAATATCTAATTTTAAGAAAATTTAAAAGTATAATTAAATATATTTTAAAAATTAATTATCAAATACTAATAGTATAAAATTATATTGACAGTATAAAATAATTTTACACTATTAGTATAATCAAAAAATTTTATCAATATAATTTTAATTATTATATATTGACAGTATAAAATTATATTGACAGTATAAAATAATTTTACACTGTCAGTGTAATCAAAAAATTTTATCAGTATAATTTTAATTATCATACACTAACAGTGTAAAATTATACTAGCAGTACAAAATAATTTTACATTGTCAGTGTAATCAAAAAATTTTATCAGTGTAATTTTATAGTACTGCCAGTATAATTTTACATTGTCAGCGTATGATAATTAAAATTATACTGATAAAATTTTTTGATTACACTGATAGTGTAAAATTATTTTATACTACCAGTATAATTTTACACTATCAATATATGATAATTAAAATTATACTGATAAAATTTTTTGATTATATTGATAATGTAAAATTATTTTATACTGTCAATATAATTTTATACCGTCAGTATATGATAATTAATTTTTAAAATATATTTAATTATATTTTTAAATTTTCTTAAAATTAGATATTATTATAGTGCATCATAGATGATTAGTGCATTGATATACCTCACAATCTCACCATAAGACATGTCACGATCCTCACCGTTCAACATAAAAATGCACAAAATATACACTTGAGCCATGATACCAGAGAATTCACCTCATTGTTATTATTATTAGTTGTCTTGAAGGTATTTATACTCCCAGCCTCTATCACAATTAAAAGGCTCTTCCAATAGTTGGCTTCTCTTGGTTTGAACTTTGGTTTTTTTCTTGGGAATAAAACTAGTTTGCTATTGTACTCAACTATTGTTGGTTATTTTTTAGATTTATTATAAACACGTAATAAGTGAGAAAAAACACATATTGATGGGCACTGAAAAAGAAAAAAGTAATAAACTTATCATTTTGTATCTTTTTTTTTTTATTATGTGTCTACAAAAAATCTAAAAAATAAATACATATAATATTTTTCTGTTATTTAATATTTGGCATATATAGCCCATGTTAAAAACATGCCAACCTTTAATTTAATAAAGTTGTATACATATTAATTATTGAATAACGTGCTTAAGAGATTATACTTAAGAGATTATGTGGCAACCAATGCCTTACCCAGTTTATTGAAAATATAAGGTCATGTTTGGCTTTAGAGTTTTTTTTTTTTAATTTTTATTTCTTGATTTTAATATTAATTATAAAAAGATCATATTATTTTATTCAGTTTCCTGATTTTTAAACTTTGTAAAGAAAATGATGAAAATAAAATTTTAGTATTTTTATTATTTATTTTACAAAATTTTTAAAATAAAAAACGGAAGAAAAATAATGTGATAATTTTCAATCAATAGCAAAAACAAAAAATAAAAAAACTGGCCATAATTGTATGACGAAAGATAATACACTCTCAAGTAATTAGCCGGGCAAGCATACTTAAAAACATAAAATTTAGACAAAAAATTAAGGTTTAAATATATTTTTAATTTTTATAAATATAGATTATTTTAATTTTAATCCCCCTAATTTGTTTTTTTGGTTTTGGATCCATCTTTTGTTGATTTTTTTTTGTCTCGATTGAACCACCGATATCCGGACCTATTATCAAGAATCCAACTAATCCCGTCCTATCCAATAGTTGGCCCATTGAAGGAGTAGGGATCTTTCAATAGAAAATTTTTTCATTCTCAAAACTCAAATCCGAAATCACTGATTAAGGGATCAAATACCAAACCACTTGACCAACTCCATGTTAGTTGATATCATGTTTTTGGTTTATGCTGTTAGCCACTGTTAAATGGTGATATTTATAAATATTCAAACAAGATTCTTAAAATATTTATAAGGATCAAAAATTAAATTTTTAATATTTGTAAAGATTAAATATATATTCTAAAATATTTTTAAAGGCCAAAATTTAAAATTGCATGATCAAAACTATAACATTGAAAAAAAATCAAAAACTAAATTTGTTTTAA
Organism: Pterocarpus macrocarpus; assembly: GCA_031439585.1. NCBI lineage: Eukaryota > Viridiplantae > Streptophyta > Magnoliopsida > Fabales > Fabaceae > Pterocarpus > Pterocarpus macrocarpus. The sequence goes on from CM062519.1 coordinate 14,201,260, forward strand.
AGGAACTAAAATCAAAATGATATATATTTATAAAAATTAAAAATATATTTAAGCCATAAATAAATCAAGAGATTTAACTTTTATCATTAAGTCCTCATGTAAAAAAAAAAAAAAGAATTATTTCTGTATTTTTCATTTTTCTTGAAGGAACGCCCAATTCTATCCAATTGAATAGTGATGGCATCGGATATATTAATATTTGGTACAACAGTACAAACCAGTAATGACAAGTTTTTATCTTCTGCTTAAAAAGTGCCACCTCGTGTTCCACGAATCATATAGTTTTTTTTTTTATTTTCTGCGCCAATCCTTTTTTAAAAAATTATTTTCTATTACACTGTAATTTAATCTAACCGTAAATAGTATTCATTATCTACCTTAATTAATCTTAATCATTACATAATGTGGACTCCATATAAAATATATGTCACATTTTTATTAAAAATTCAAGATTACTGGTTAAGAGATCAAATATCAAACCGCTTGATCAATCCCACGTTGTTTGATATCATATTTTTGGTTTATACTATTAACCACTGTTAAATGGTGATATTTATAAATATTTAAACAAGATTCTTAAAATATTTATAAGGATCAAAAATTAAACTTTTAATATATATAAAAATTAAATGTATATTCTAAAATATTTTTAAAGATCAAAATTTAAAATGGCATGATCAAAACTATAACATTGAAAAAAAATCAAAAACTAAATTTGTTTTAAAGAAATTAAAACTAAAATGATATATATTTATAAAAATTAAAAATATATTTAAGCCATAAATAAATCAAGAGATTTAACTTTTATCATTAAGTCCTCATGTTAAAAAAAAAAGAATTATTTCTGTATTTTTCATTTTTCTTGAAGGAACACCTAATTCTATCCAATTGAATAGTGATGGCATCGGATATATTAATATTTGGTACAACAGTACAAACCGGTAATGACCAGTTTTTATCTTCTGATTAAAAAGTGCCACCTCGTGTTCCACGAGGGTGTTTTTTTTTTTTATATAGTATTTAGATAAAAAATTTACAAAAATATGAAAATTGGGAGGAATTTATGCGAATATAAAATCTTACAAAATTGGAATTTTCCATTTTAGAAAAGATGAAATTTTTTATTTTACTACAGACAAAAAATAAAATATTATTTTAATTGAAATCAGAATTTCCGATTTCATATTTTTTGAAATCAGAAATTCCAATTTTGTAAGATCCCATTTCTCGTAAATTCTTCTCAATTTCCATATTTTGGTATATATACAATTCAAATACCATATAAAAAATAAAAAAACTATTCCACGAATCATATAGTTTTTTTTTATTTTCTACGCCAACCCTTTTTTAAAAAATTATTTTCTATTACACTGTAATTTAATTTAATCATAAATCATATTTATTATCTACCTTAATCAATCTCAATCATTACATAATGTGAATCCATATAAAATATATGTCGCTTTTTGTATTGAACCCACCTTGAATTTTTTATTTTTTTGGGGTCAGAGTGGGGGGTTTTGTTGGAGGAGAGGGGGGGAGGGTTCTGCCCACATACTGGCCTCTGGCCAATTCGAACCCGGGTGCAGTGTTTGTGAGGCCCACAGACTGACCATATGAGCTACACCTCACTTACACCTTGGATCTTCACCTGAAGATGTTTGTCCCATCTTCACCAGAGTATGGGCCTATACCTAAAAACGTGGAAAACAATGTCCTGCTCACTGTGGTCTCTCTACCCACTCCATTGTGGACCTTAACCTTTCTTAGTGTCTTCATCCACATTTGTCTCTTACCGTCTGTTTGTTTTGAAAGAAAATAATAGGAAGGAAAAGTGAAAAAAAGAAAATGAGAAGAAAATATCATTTTCTGCTGTTTGGTTACAAGTGTAAAATGAAGAGAAAATTAAAAAGTTAAATGGTACTCACTCTAAATGTTTTCTCGCCATGCATGCGCAGAAAACTGAAGAAGCTTATCAAAAAATAGGAAAAAGACATTTATGTCCATAAAAGTGGTTTAAGAATTAATAAAACTTTAAAATTTATCTAACGTTCGTTTTTGTTTTAAAAAATTCATAATAAAATTTATAATTCAAATATTTATAATTTTTTTTATTAATGTTATTATAGAATTATTTACTTATTTAATTTGTGCAAAGTATTTGGAAAGTAAATTATAATAATATGCTATATATTGATTTTGTTATAAGGATATATATGTCATTTTACTTCAACTCTCATTTTCTTTTTTTTCATTTTCTTTTCATTTTTTCTTCATCCAAACATATAAAAAGAAAATATACTTTTCTCTTTATTTTCTCTTCTCTTTATTTTCTTTCTTTTTATTTTCTTTCCTCTCAATTTCTTTTTTTATCCAAACAATGTGTCAGTCTCTCTGTTGGGGGATGGACATGCAATGTTGAAAGGGAAACCTAGCTCGTCAACGCTTCAGAACCTTAACCCTCCGCCACTTGCCACTCCTTAACTTGCTTGCAATAAAGTGCAAACTTTGGGTCTTTAATTATAACATAAGATATTATATATGTTACGTGCCTACTTCCTCTGAGTCTTGAATGGAACCTCATAGCCCTTTGGCACCAAACCGGGCATTTGAGATGATGACGAGTTTTGGGCTAATCCCAAACATGAGTTTGTGCTTAGCCATGCAGGCTGCCGTCGCCACCTATGTGTATGTGCTTCACTTGTGGTCTGCAGCTACTAATTTCATGCCAATCATTCTCAGAGATTTTCTTGCTCACTACTCCTCTGGGTCCATCCCTCATAAATATGATCGCTTTTGGATCCCTTGCCACCCCATTGTTACTGGTAATTAGTAATTCTCTTCCCTCTTTGCACTTTCTTTACTCAAAATTATATATATAAAACTGTGTTTTCCTTTTTTTTTTTAATTAATTTTCCGGACTATTTACCGCCCAACCTTGTGTTTGACTATTTACAATGGTGATGGATGAAGTGCTTAGGGAATAATCTGGTTATACTCTTTTTCATGATTGATTATTATGGGCAATAGCTCTGTGCGCTTTACTTTGGAAGGTGTACTATGCACCGTTTAATGTTCAGTGACAACCAAAGGATAAAATTCTTTTTTTTTTTTTGACATTCCTTCCACCTTCTTTCTCTGATTCTCTCTCTCTCTATGTGTGCATTCATTCACCCCGCTTTCTCTCTCTCTCTCTCTCTCACAAACAAAGACACCTCGTCCAAACCACACCACCACTGTCATTCGCCACACCCATGGATCAAACAACCTCCACCATGGAATGTGCACATATAAACGGCAGAATATGCTACCCCCTTCTCTCCAAGCCAGAAATAGAATATGCATGAGTGGATCAAGTTTTCGGAAATTAAAGACTCCTCCACCTTGTGAAAATGGCACACCATCTGATGTGACATGTCATTTGGTAGAGCCTTTTGACAACCTCTAACGTGGTATGCCATGTGGTATAGCTTATTGATGTGGCATGTTGACATGTCATCACTTTTTAATTTATTCAAATTAGTCCTTGAAATTTTTAAAATGTGTCAAATTATTCCTTGAAATTTTTAAATATGTCGAAATGGTCCCTGAAATTTCTAAAATGTATCAAAATAGTCCCGAAAATTCCTAAACTTCTCTTCTTCTCCTTCACAAGTTCTAAATCTTTAATCTTCCTTAAACCCACTAATTTATCTCCCATTTTAATATCCTACCTAGACTAGATCCTCTCCACATAGAATAATAGGAAAAGAATATATAGAAATAAAATACAATAAACAATTTTAATGTAGCTCATCCTAGTTCAAGATCCAAGAATGCCTCTAAACTTAACGAATACTTATAGGCGTATTTATGAATAACCCATTGTCAAAAAAGTCTAAAATTCAAACTTAATTGAAAAATCAACTAGGTGAATTAATACCATATATTTGTTAAGATAGTTTCATTCCTAATAAATGAAACTTGCTTCTCTTTATTTATGCACTAGCTATAATTTTGTAAGTTAGATTGCACATAAACGATAATTCACAACCTCTCAGCAGCCAATAGAATAATTTTAATTAAGAATCTCTTAGTAGCCAATAGCATAGTTTCTACTAATTACAATGACCATTGTTATAATGATATTACCTGTTTATGATACCTTTGTAATGTAGCAAATAGTTACTTGGATATTAAGACATACAAATCTGTTTTCTTTAATGAATTATGTTTCATACTTACATGAATTCCAAATAGAAAAATAGGGCATTAATGCCTTTTGAAGTCAATCAAATTTAAAGTAGCAGCATAAGCTTGGATAAGTACCTGATTATGCTAAAGAGTAAAAATTGATAAGTTCCCTAGCTTGATGACTTCCTTAGGACCATACTCCTTGTTGTACCAAGCCTTTTGAATTTTTATATTAAAATTCAGAAATTTTTTTCTAAAATATTTTTAGAAAGTTAGACCTAACAAACAACATATCAAGCTGAAGAGTGAGCCAAAGGGATATAAAGGCTACCAATACTAAAAGGTTCTTAATAAAAATCATTTTATAGCTAGTGCATAAATAAAGATGAGCAAGTTTCATCTATTAAGAATGAAATTATCTTAACAAATATGCAGGGTTAGTTCATCTAGTTGGTGTTTCAATTAAGTTTAACTTTTAGATTTCTTTGATGAAGGGTTAGTCATAAGTACGTCTATAAGTATTCGTTAAATCTAGAAGCATTCTTAGATCTTAAACTAGAAGGAGCTATATTAAAATTATTTATTATATTTTATTATTTTATTTCTATATATTCTCTTTCTATTATTCTATGTGGGGAGGATCTAATTTAGGTACGGTGTAAAAATAGGATAGAAATTAGGAAAATTAAATATTTAGAGCTTGTGAAGGAGAAGAGGAGAAGTTTAGGAATTTTAGACTTTTTGACACATTTTAGAAATTTCAGGGACTATTTTGACATATTTAAAAATTTTAGGGGCTAATTTGACACATTTTAGAAATTTTAGGGACTAATTTGAATCAATTTAAAAATCGATGACATGTGCTGACATGTCATTTAACGTGACACATCAATAAAACCGTAATAATTGACTGACGATTGACTAACCAAAGACTAAAGTGACCAATGGAATGCAACTTCAAGGACTAAAGAGTTAATTTTCAATTTTTAGGGACTAAAGTGAAGCATGCATACAATTTTAGGGACCAAAATGATACTTAACTCGAATAAGTTTCTTACAATTATTTATTTACTTTTTAACTTATTTGATTGTGTATAAAAAATCTAATATAAATTAATGACTATATTTGTTATTTTAGTTTCATTAAACACTTATAATTCAGAAGAATTAAAATATATTACAATTTTAAAATTTAAATTATGTAATGTGATATTAATCCATTTATTTTATAAAAAGAATATCATTGAATATTTAAATTTTAATTTTTTAATAAATTAAAATTTTATAAGTTTATATAATTTATAAATTACGACAACATACTTGATTTAAGTAGTTCAACACTTATTCCCTCTAAACAATATTATAGATTTGAGTTTTGTGAATAAGAATAAAAAAACTAGTTCTAGGATCGTACTTCTATTGTAGATTTGTCTGGTTTGAGTTAGATTAGATAGGGTCTAGTAGAATCTGCATATATTCTTATAGTCTTGACATAAAAAGTAATAATTTATACTTTTATGATATTAATTTTATACACTGTCAATATCAAAGTAATTACATTATCAACTAATCAAATCTCACTTTATGTGCGGCTTTGAGAGTATTATAAAAGTCAAATATTTATAATGATATTACAATACATGATTGAATAATTATGTAAAAAAGTTTTCCACTAATAATATATTAGAATTAAATCATATATATATATATATTAAAAAAATAAAAAAAAATTATTTTGATATACTATTAATATAAAAATTAGGTTAAAATAGTCATCTAATTATATCCACCAGAAAAAGAATAGTCATCTTATTAGATAATGTTATATGAGTTTAATTTTGATGCCCATAAATAATTTTTACACAATCAATCCATCGTATTCTTTTTATTTGCACGATCATTTAAGTAGTGGGTGTAAGGCTTCATCATTTTTGCTGATGTGGTAAGATATAATTGGATGACAGTGTAAAAAAATCAATGCATCTAAATTAAATTAAATTCATTTTATATATGTAACTTTAAAATAATAATCATCAAAGTCAAACAAATTTACAAATTTGATAATATTTAATTAGATGAATAAAAGCTTTTTACATGAAAATTAATTAAATGAATTGCTCCAAGTTTAATCCATGCATAAATTATTTCCATGGTTTTTGTATGCGATTCATCTGGAATTAATTTTTCTTTAATAGCGTACACCGAATAACTCAATAAAGAGTATGTATAGATGGATCAAATAAGGCGAAAAAATGTCAAACACAAAAATAAGAATATGCATATGGTGATCACCACTTGATATATATTTGGTGAGTGTCCACTCGCCAAGTAATTTTAACTCTTAAATAACGAGAAAAAAATGTCAAACACAAAAGCAAGAATGGCCTAAACACCGTTATTCTTACCCCTTATTACACAATTCTAAGCTCCACCCTTCTTTGCCTAGCACCACCCTCTCTGCCCGTGGAGGAAGCGTTTCACAGCCCATCACTGCTGGGTCTCACCTCCACCTTCCCTTTGGCTAAGACCGAAACATTTTATGGTCGCTTGGACTGCCCTGGCCTCTCGATCGTTGATATCTCCCCCTCAAATTCAGCCTACTTTACCTCGACCACTTTATCTCGTTGACTCGAGTACTCAACTTCGCATGGCCTGAGCCTGTGCATCCATAATATGCACGTGCGCAGGTAAATCCTCTATCCCCTAATCTGGTCACTATTCCCTCATTCAAATTTCATGGTATATGCCTTGATTGCATCCCCTCTCCTTTCGAAGAAGGCCTTCTACATCCCATTGTCATTGTATCTCATCTTCCCTTCTAGTTGAGACCGGAACACGGGAAACCCTATAAGTCGTCAATGGTGTTTGGTTCCTAGGGAATAATTGTTATAACTCACTTTCAACTTACGAAACAAGTTAACTTTATTCTACATTAGTCAAAAAATTAGGATTCAAAGTACTAGAACTAACATGCTAACAAATTAATATATGTTTTTAAAATATATTTAATGTTTTCTAAAAATATTTTATAATTAATTTTAAATTAATAATAATAAATTATTTAAATATACCTAAAATTATAATTTTTTATTGCTTTAAAATAAATGATAATTTCAGACAAGATGTCTTTGACAAGTGCTTGATTGATTCAGTAATTCGGCACCCATTCTTTTTTAAATAAAGTTTCGGGTTCAATTCTTATGAGTGAAAAAAAAATAACTTTTGGAGAATTTTGTTCTTATAATGGGCCAACATAATTTGAGTCATATTAATTTGTTGGGATTTAGTAAACTTCAAATACTAGTAATTTAAATTAATAAGAAAAGACATCTTTGAAGTAATTTTTTTAAAAGTGAGTAAGTAAAGATATATCCACCCTTAAATTCTAATGAGCTAAGATTACAATGTGTTTTGAGGATAATTTTATCTAATCACTACTCTTGACCTGAAATGCATTAGCAATTCTTAAGACGAAAAATCAAAAGGAGTATACCATTACTATTTATTTTATATACAAACTCATTCAGGAAAATATTTTTAAAATAATTTCCCCCATTAAGCAATAAGAAGCATGTTAAATTTTGAGTTTTTGAGTTTCGAGCCTTAAATATAAATCAATTAAATTTTTTTAAGTAAAAAAAAATCTTATGATCAAAATCAACCAAATTTAGTAATTTTAAAGGATATCATCTACCAATAATGATTCGGGTTAGTTGGTGGGTGATGCTTCTAGAAAGAGAAGTAAGATTTCAATTCGAGAAAAGAGAATTGATAGAAGAACCCGAAATTTTAATCTCACAATATTTATAAAGATATCATAAAAGTAAAATAAAAAATAAAAAGAATATTATCTGTTATGGGCTAGGTTTCGACCTAGGCCTTCAAATTATGGAGCTTAGAATCAATCTACCCTCAGCCCTACTAGCTACATCTAGCTCTATTGTATCTTCCTAAAAGCAGTTTAAATATCTCTCAAGACCTTGCAAATTGTTATTAAGGGAAAATTTCCATCAATCCCATATCAATAGGGGTTAAGATCTCTTCATTACTTGCTAATCAAGCACCCATTGATGTACTATATAATCTATAAAGGAGGTCAAGCCCTAAAGCTTCTCCCTTGTAATCTTGGCTTCCCTTACTCTAAGCCTAGATTAGAGCCTAAGCATCAATAAATTACGGTAATGAAGGATGAATATAATATTAGCAAGAGTAAAGATATTTTTAATGATTTATTTTGTTTACAAATTTTTATGATTATTTTCGTTACAAGCAATGCCAATCATATATATGTGGATGATTCCTCGTAGAAGATACATTTTTATTTCAAAGAGAAAATAGTACACAATTAGGCTTTAGAATAAAACAGAAAAACAGAGTGATTCTAACATCGCAACCATAATGTAAGGAGAAATTATCGCAGAAAAGTCCTAAAATTTGAAGTATTAAAAAAAAAAAAAAAATAGACCCCATGAGTGTAAAATTAGAAATTAGACCCCATGAGATTGTTGTCATATGAAAGCTTTGTAACAAAGTGAACACGTGACATGCCATGGAATCATTTTGCATGGCATGAATGATTGTGTTTCTTTATTTTTAGACTTAGGGTGTGTTTATTTGAAATTTTTTTGACAAAAAATTACTTTTTTGGTAAAAAATTATTTTTTTCATCAAAAAAGATTAGTTTCATATGTTTGGATAATTTTTTTAAAATTAATTAGATCCTTAAAAAAATTTATTTTCAATTGTTTTATAAAAATTAAAAAAGTAATTTCTAAAAAAAATTAATTTTTAATTTGTTCTATTATATATAAAATTTAAATTTTAATATTACTTTTTTTGAAAAAAAATAAAATAAACACACTCTTATTCTATACTTCTATTAAAGAATTAATTAATTTCTATAATTCCTCTCTTAGAACTTGGATTAGTTGGGACCTACAGAACTCAGTTTTTTTTTTTCCTGGTCATTCTTGGGACATGATTTTTGCTATAGCTATTCGCTATCTTTGGAGAATGAGAAACAAGGAAATTTTTTGTTTGCTTACCCCTTCCAATGATGAGCTTTTTCACAGATTTTGGGCAAATTTCAATAGCTATCAACTTTACTTTGGTCTTACTAATCCTGGTAGTCATCAACCTTCTCATGAACTTTGTTATATTTCTTGGGAGGCTCCTTTGGCAGGTTGGAACAAATTGAATAGTGATGGCTTTGTTAACAACCAACAGAAGGCATCTTGTGGTGGTGTGGCTCGAGATAAAGTGGGTCAGTTTTGTGGTGGTTTTGTTATTAATCTTGGTGTTTGCCCCATCAGTGTAGCTGAGATATGGGGTGCCTTTTATGCTCTTGATTTTGCTTCGTATATTGGTTTTAGAAAGGTTATCTTAGAGCTTGATTCTACTGGCGCTTTAGCTTTGATTCACAAGGATGTTGATATCAAACATCCTTATGCTTTGGTCATCCGCAAGGTTCAACAATTGATAAACAGGAATTGGGATGTTCGCTTGGTCAAGATTTATCGGGAACCAAATCATGCTGCAGATTGTTTGGCTAGTCTAAGTCACTCGATCCAGCCGAGTGTTTGTTTTTATTTTGATCCTCCTAGCTGTTTAAGGTCTATTTTATTGGATGATTTGGCCGGCGTTGCTTTGCCAAGAATAGTTGCGTAGTTCTTTTGTTTTGAGCACCTTGCCCTGTTTAATCACCCAAAAAATAAAAGGATTAATTAAAACTAACTGTCAATTCTTTTCGTGCCTAAAGTAAGGAATACGACTTTAAGGGTATTACTCTCCAAGCCCTTCCCTCCCCTCCTCTTCCCTCCTCTCCAAAACCCCAATTCACAAACATATCCTAAGGATAAAAAAACAAGGACCCTGGAGAACCGCAGATCTAGAGCTGAGCACAAGTGTATTCCTTAAGCTAAGATTGCAAGTGGTGGAAAGGGGTGCTTCTAGCATTATCTGATTTGCCATGCAGAAAATTACTATGCAACTACTAGTGCCTTATCGGTAAAATGCTTACTGTTACACGTGTATGATTCTTCCAGAAACAGGTGGAGCCATTTCATTTTATGGCACTCGTATGTCCACCTCCTAGGCCATATGACATGACACTCAATCTCTTGTACTATTCACAACCACCCCACCTTTGGTCCTGTTGTGTCTCTGTAGATGGGAAGCCTCTCAGATTTGGAGAATGTGATAGAAGTGCCACTTCTGAGCAAGAACAACTCCAATGGCAAGGGTGGTTTCAGAACCTTGCATTTCATCATAGGTAATTAGGTACCATTTGATATATATAATAATGAATCTGTTTTTCCCATTTGTTAATTAGGCCCCTATTTCTTATGTGATTAATGTTGTTCTTGTGGCAGCAAATGAGGCATTTGAGAAGCTGGCCAGCGTTGGGCTAATGCCTAACATGATGTTGTACTTGACCAGAGAGCATGGCATGCAGAGTGCTGAAGCCACTAATTTTCTCTTGCTGTGGTCTGCCGCCACCAATTTCACACCCTTCATTGCTGCTTTACTTGCAGATTCTTATGTGGGTCGATACTCCATGATTGCTTTCGGATCTATTGCTAGCCTACTAGTAATTTTCTTTCTATTCTTTTCTCTTGAACACTCGTGAATGTTTTTCATCCTCGGTCACTGATCTATTTCCACTGTTCAACTCAATATCTCTTGCTTTGTTTTGTTAATTTTCTGTGCTAACATCATTAATTTGGTAAGCGAAAGTTTTGAAGTGATATATAGGTCATAAACTATCTCTCCAAAAAGTTTAAATTGTTGGATGGAGGCACATAAATAACCTAGAGTTCGATCTTTATTTGATCCCATTTTTCTAAATAAAAGTTGAATTTTAGCATAAAGTAAAGTGAGCCTATGCTTTAAGTCCAAAGAGGCTCTTGCGTGAGGGAGTGTGTTAAGGTATAAAACCATTTATATATCTTTATCCAACTGTTTAAGCTTTTGGGAGAGATGGTTCATGACATCATATAAGTAATTGCTGGCACTGTTGTGAGTAGGAAGGAAATATGTTTCTAATTAAAATTAATTTTGGGCATAATTAATTGTTTGTGTTGTAGGGGCTGTGTATGGAATGGTTTTTCTATGGTTAACAACCATGATTCCAATATCAAGGCCAATTTGGAACCAATTTACCAACAGCTGCAGCCCCTCTAAAACAATGCAACTTCTGATCCTATATTCTTCTTTAGTCGCATTGTCAGCAGTGCTAGGCTTAAGTGCTGTAGTTTACATTCAAGAGAACATGGGGTGGACAGTAGGGTTTGGAGTCCCTGTTATCCTAATGTTCACAGCAACTCTATCATTTTTCTTAGCTTCTCCATTTTATGTCAAGCTAGAGACTAAAAGGAACATGCTAAGTGGGTTAGCTCAGGTCCTTGTAGCCTCTTATAGAAATAGGCTTCTGCAGTTACCACAGGAGGATGGGAATGTTATCTACTACCATGAGAACGATTCCATTCTCCTAGTGCCAACTGAAAAATTAAGGTATGATTTGTTTCTTTTGTCTCATTTATCATGCTCTGGATATCATAGAATTGCTATGAACATAGTTACTAATTGCATCAAAATCAGAATTTTCTTAAATCGCTAAATGCTGAAATACTCCTTTTAGAAAAGAATCACAAATTGTTAATTAAATTCTTATTTGTAGGCTTGAAGGTCCAAACTTGGTGTAAGAGTTGCTACAAGTTGGAATACAACTTTTCACTATAACTTATCGTGAGGGTCGCTATAAGTCGGAATACACTTTTCACTCTTTCAAAGAGCTTACACCATTTGTCCATGAACTTAGTGGTTGTTAGTCATGAATAATATGTTAGCATCAAACTGAATCTGCATCTATATGCTATGTTCGATTTGAAGTTCACTTCAACTTAGACATTCCTGTAAAACATTTTTATGTAGTAAATCAAGAGCAGAGGCTTAAGCAGTAATTTTGTTGCCCAGGTTTCTCAACAAAGCTTGCATAATTAGAGATCACTCAAACGATCTTGATCCGGACGGAAGAGCTTCGAATCCATGGAATCTTTGCACAGTAGACCAAGTGGAAGAAGTGAAGTCACTTCTCAAGGTCGTCCCAATTTGGACAACAGGAATCATGCTGGCTGTGAACAGCAGCCAAGGTTCCTTTATGGTACTAGAGGCATCCTCCATGGACCGCCACATTACTTCAAACTTCCAAATTCCTTCAGGCTCCTTTGGTACATTCATGATTGTATCTCTGGTACTTTGGGTTATACTCTATGACCGCGTCTTAGCCCCTGCGGCATCAAGGATACTAGGACGACCGGCGTGCTTAGGAGCAAAGCAGAAAATAGGAGTTGGCCTTTTCTCTTCTTGCATAGCAATTGCATCACTGGCGGTTGTAGAGAGCATTAGGCGCAGAATCGCAATTGATCAAGGCTATTCAGAGCAACCACAGGCTGTGGTGAACATGTCTGCCCTTTGGCTCTTGCCGCGCCTAATCCTCGATGGATTGGCCGAGGCCTCAGGTGTCGTCGGACAGAACGAGTTTTTCCTCGCCGAGCTGTCTCAATCTATGTCTAGCTTGGCTTCCACTCTTGGTGGCCTGGAACCTCAGTTGCAGGTTTGGTATCAAGTTTTATTCTGAGCGTTTTCGACAGTGTTACCGGAGGGGAAGGGAATGAAAGTTGGCTTTCAAGCAACATAAACAAGGGTCATTATGACTACTATTATACCTTCATTTGTGCTTTGAGCATTGCAAATTTTGTATATTTTCTTTACTGTAGTAAAGCTTATGGGGGGGCCTTGTAGGGGTAGTGGAAAGTAAAATTTTAGGTGTATAGAGATGATGATAATATGTTAAGTAGTCCGTGAATTCCCCTAAATTCCAAATTGATAGGTGCCCGAGTCTGCCTAGCTGGAAAGCAAATAGTACCTGGATATAGATTGATTGCCAGATTGCAGAGACTTACAGTGGATACTAGAAATGAATATTTGTTCGATGTATTCGTGAGTTGAAAGATCTTGTAGATGATATATCATGTTGGCTCACTAAAAGTTTGTGTGATGAATTTAGTGGGGTTTTGCTTTGGCATTAGCAAAATCCAAACCATGGCTTGGAGCATGCAAAATAAATTTTAACTCATTTTAATATATTTAGTTATATTTTAACATAATAAAAATTTAAATGTAATTTAATGTCTAATATATTAGTCGAGGCATCTACCACCTTGACTAATTCCATGTTGGTATTATGTTGTCTTTCAAATCATGTATAAATTTGAATCATGTTTAAGGTTGTGTACGATGGGCTCTATTGGGATGTTATTTGTCTCATATTTTTATATATGGTAAATACACTTATGTATTTATACTTATTCATTGAGTCAACGCGTTACTACAAGCTAAGCCCACCCACGAGCTATAAAATGAATACCAAGAAAAGACATTCATTACCAAGCTGCACTTGATTGTCGAGCAAAACCAAGAAGCAACAGGTAGATTTTACTCGCCTTCATATTTTCAATTTTCAAACTTTGTTGGTCATCACGGCAAGATACATTCCGTGTTATATTAAATCCCTTAAATGAAAACGATGTCTTTCCATTATGATTACATACTATGAAGCACCAAGATAAAATACAACACTAATACGATCTGATACTAATATGGAGATACAGTAAAAATTTAAAATTATAAGATATAATGATATATATATAGGGAGAAGATCAAATGAGAGAATTAGTTAACTATGAAAGTGAGAGGAATTAATCTTAACCATTAGATTGTACATGAATAATCAAGATTAAAATATAAAGTCATGTGATTTTTTTTAAGTAATCATTTGACTTTTAAATAATTTTAAATCTTGACTATTCATGTATGGTTATACGACCTAAATTCACTTCTCTTATTCTCATAATAAATTACTCCTCTAATGGGATATAACTCTTATATATATATATATTCTAAAATAACATTTTTTTTTATTGAACCATAATATAAAGGCTCAAAAAACAATCCTATAAAAAAAAAGGCTCAAAAATAATTCACATAAAAGGCCCAAAAACAATTTTATATAAAAAACAATTTCTAATTTAAAAAAAAACATATTTTCTTCTCCTTGAAATTTGTGATATCTTGTCTTCTACTCGAAACCACTCCATCCTCCATTTTCACATCTCTCGATGCATTGCATCACACAACTTCAGCATCACATAGCATAATGGAAAGTACAATTAGACTATATCCTTCTCAAATGTTGTTGTTTTCTTGCTGTCTAAGCTGTCTCCTTACAGTATCCAAGCTGTTTTGGTGACAGATAATTTGTAGAGGAAAAAAGTTTAAAGTGCAAAAACGTTAGTAGGATGGATTTTGCTACCTCAGTACCCGTATTAAATACAATACGTCCTTGAAACCGTGCATAGATGGAAGATGTAGTATCGGCGCTACATAGATTACATGACATTTTAGTGGCAATAAAAAATCACAGCTAAAGCTAATAGGAATATCCTAGTAAAACATTTCAAGGACATGAATGACTTTACACTCACCATGCATCAAAATTGATACTAAGGCTTAACCTTTAGGAGACGTTTGGTAAGAGGTTTAAAAACACATTTCTAAAAAAATTAACAAAATATCTATATTTGATACAAGATTTGAAAAAACATTTTCGGAAATGTTGCATTCTCGGAATTGGTTTTGGTCTTAATATTCCCCTCAAAACATTCCCATCTCTCATATAAAATTGTAATATTCTCATGGGTAGAAAATATTTTTTTCCTATAAAAATATTAAAATATCCCTATTGCCATCTACTATCACCCATCGTCGGTCGCTATCCCCTGCCAACCACTAGGGGTATTTTTGAAAATGTATAAAATATTTTTGGAAATTTAATTCGTCTACCAAACTCTCTAAAAAACACATGTTTGGAATAGTTATTGCCGAGGATGGCATTCTCGAGAATAGGATATTTGGGAATAAAAATTTAAACCTCCTATCAAATGCCTCTTAAGAAATGGGCTTGGACATGCTTAGTTTTTCTTTTTTCCTTTTTATAAAAAAGAAAAACTATAATTTTGTTCGAAGTGTAATAAATACATATAATTTGATCTTTGAATTTACCTATATTATAATAAATAGAGTGAAATTTTATCCTTAAATTTAACATAATGGTCTTTCAAAAGGATTAACTTGTTCTAATATAAGTAAATTCAAGGATTAAATTATATATATTTTCTAATTCAAGAATAAATTTTTTACACACCATACTTTAGAGACAAAAAATGTAATTTTTTCTTTTAAGAATCATTTGTGCAATTTAAGCTTCAAGATACTAGTTCAGCAATCCTTCTCTAAAATGAGGAATCCAGAATTTGAACCTCTTTCATTATATTTGTAAGTACAACTACAACTTGTCTAAGTTCATAATTTATTTTCATTACGACCAACTACCAGATGTTGGGTGTTAAATCAGGTGATATTGATCACTGACGAGGAAAAAAAAAGGCCAATTCTCTGGTGCATTTGGTACATTTTTTTCTGCCTCCAATGGAAAGATGGCGCGTGTGTTTATGAAGGTGCACAGTAGAAAACTCTGAAGACATTAATTAAAACTCGAGAGCTGTTAATTATTTGTGATTTAAGTAATTTTTCATTAAAATCAAGAGCTAAGAAATAATTGAGATTATTAATTAAAAATATTATAAATAATTTATTTAAAATATAATATTTTGAAATTACAAAATAATCCCTTACTCCTTCACCATTGGCATCATGTTCTCGAATCTTCTTCTTCATTACTGGTGGCTGCCATGGTTGCCCTCCCAAACAAATCCCAGAAGTGGTTACAAGAAAGCATCTTCTTCACGTATCTTGAGTATTGCTCGGGGCGTTGTACCATGGAGGACTTTTTAGCTTTCTTCAATTTCTATTCTCTCATTTGTCATATCATCGAAGCTATTGAAAATCATCCTCTAAACCATTTGCTCCAGAAGACTAGACCAAAAATTAAAACAAAAAAAATGCTGCACTTGCGCTGTTGCTAGTAAATACAGAAAATCCAATAATTTTGAGCCTGTTTGTTTGTGTTTCTCCAACAAAAATAAAACTTTTTTTTCAAAAATTTTTGAAAAAAAATACTTTTACTATTGTTTGTTTATGTTTTTCAAAAAAAGCATAAGCAAAAAATAATCATTTTTTTTTAACGTAGATAGGGATCTATTTCTTACAAAAGCAATAGTAGAAAAGAAAGATAATTACTCATAAAATTTCTGACTCACTTCCTTCCCGCTCCTTTCCCTATTCATTTACCATTCTATCCTTAAAATTTTACAAAAATAACACTACACTTTTTACGTCTTCCATCGATCTCTCTGCCTTCTCTATCTCCCCTTCTTTCTTATGCCCACAAATGAGCCATTTTCTGCCAACTCTTTGCTCTTCTCCTTTATCATCGGTTTCTCAATATTTAGGCTCTAGCTCAGTGCCCTTCTCTATAGCTCTATATAGGTGTATGTTCTCAATTTGTTTGTTATCTTAAATTTTTTTTTTTTTTGGTTTTTCACTTGATGAACCCGTTGTGGCAAGTTGGCATTTTGGGCTTTTGGGTGATTGTTTGTTCAAAAATTGAAGAATAGGGGAAAAGAGGGAGAGGAAGAAGGATTTTCAACTTTGGAAGGCCTGGGTTTGAGGTACTGGGTGTGTGGCCATGGAGTAAAGCAGCGGCGCCGACCTAACGGCAGCTAG
The DNA here is from genome assembly GCA_031439585.1 of Pterocarpus macrocarpus. Taxonomy (NCBI): domain Eukaryota; kingdom Viridiplantae; phylum Streptophyta; class Magnoliopsida; order Fabales; family Fabaceae; genus Pterocarpus; species Pterocarpus macrocarpus. The sequence continues at coordinate 14,218,177 of CM062519.1, forward strand.
AGCGAAGATGCGACTTGAAGAAGGAGGAGGTTTGCGGCGGCTCTACCACGGGTTGGCGTCGTGGCTGGCTCAAAGATGCTAACTGAAGGAAGTGGTGGTTGCGATGTGTTGAAGGGTGAACTGCGGCAATCCTATGAGTGGCTTTGGGTGGCAGTGTAGGCTGTGTTTGGGGCTGTCTACAAAATTGAGGATAGCAAAGGGTGTTGTTCCTTTTTTTTCTTTCTGTGCAATGCTTGATTTTCTTTCTAAGTTGAGATTTTGTGCATTTTTAAAGTGATAAAGTTTAAGAGTGAAATAGTTAAATTTCTGTTATGGGTGTTGGAGTTTTACTTGTTTTTGTTTCTGGGGTTAAGACTCTACAAACATTGAAGATGCAGATTAGGCAAATTTTAGCTTCAATTGTAATGTTTCTTGTATGGTTTTGTGGTGTTGAAGAATGGACAAATATTTGATTTGTTTTTATTGGTTTTGAAGCTTTATGCCACTATATAATTTTGACTATATTTACAACTATCTGATCTATACGAATATCAACTTTATTGACTGGCATGTCAAGAAGTATATGTTGTCCCTCCGTGGGTTCTTACTGAGTTGATAGCTTTTCTCTCTGCTTTGTGCCATTGGTCCTTTACTAATACGAGCTTCTTTTTTCTTATGAGGTTTAAGGATCCTAGAATTCTTGCAATTGCACCTCTTAAGGTATTTTAATTGATGATAAGCATGCCTTAGAGCTTGGATTGAAATTAAAAAACTGTAAGAAACTGCATACTACTCTAATGAGTACTAGCAATATAAGAATTCTTTTTCAAACTTTGGTCAAAGTTTCTGGGCTTGAGACTTTGTGCACACTGAAACCTGTGTTCATAAAATTTGAACTGGAGACTAAGGGATACCTTCTGTTTGCGGTAGTGCATGGATTGGGTGGGCACTATATATTGCCTTGTTAATTCCTTGTATGACAGAACCTTGTTGAAAAGAACAAGGTTTTCCTTCCAATTGAAAAATCATTCTTTAAGTCATTTTTTATGTTTTGTGTTTGTCACTTTTCCTTATTTATAGCTTTATGTTATGATGGGCCCTTGACTCATTTTATAGCTTTACTATTATTTAGTTGTCAGAATGTATAAATCTAGTTTTCAGTGAACTTATATGCATGTTGTACTTTTCTAAATGTTAGAATGGCAGCCAAAAGTTCTATGAGATGTAGTGAGGGAGATGGAAAAGATAAGGCAAAATGGGATGATAACAAAACAAAAATATTCTTGAAATTGTGTGTTGAAGAGATAAATGCTGGGAATAAGCCAGACACACATTTTAGTAGAGTAGGATAAAAAAATCTACAACAAAAATTTGAGTAGAAAATTGGTTTTGCTTATGACAAAACCAAATTAAAAAATAGATGGGATTTGTAGAAAAGAGAGTTCACATCATTTGCAAAAGTAGTTGAAAAAGAGATCAATCTAGGATGGGATCATGAGAAAAAAAAAACTATACAAGTTCTTGAAGAATGGTGGACTGATAAGGCCAAGGTATGTTTATGTTTGTTGATGATATAAATGTTTATTACCATATTTTTTACTTGCATGTAGATTTATTTATTTTATTTATTTCTGTGGGTTATAAGAGGATCCCGAGATTATGAAATGGAAGAATAGGGGACCCAAATTCTTTGAGTTATAAGAGAAATGTTTTAAGGGTACAATAGCAACTACAATTGCTCTTTTGATGTCGTATCAGGATCTACCATTAAATGAAGAAGATAATCATGGTGTGGACATTGAGGATAATCAATTGAATCCAGTTGATGATGATGATGAAGACAATGATGTAGGTGGTGACAACACGCAACCACCTATGGTGCCAACTTCTTTGAACATGAACACAAAAAAGAGGAAGATAGTGGGAAAAGGAGAGAAGAGGGTAGGGGTAGCAGAAAAGCTTCAAACAACTCTTGATCGTATTGTTGATGGGATGGAAGAGATAACTCAGGCTACTGGCATAGGAGCAAAAGTAGATGACCCATATAGCTTAGAAAAGTGCTTGTTAATGCTGGATGAGGTGCTAGGCTTAATCAAAGGAAGTTCGGCACATTTGTTGGCCACAAGAATTCTAGCCACAAAAAATAATAGGATAAAATTTTGTTACTGCATGCAACATAAGCGTCATTTGCCCCACGATTGGTTGGGCAATTTTACTGAGGAACACATCCCACGCTCTCGTCGATCTAGTTGATATTTTTACCTTATTTTAAATTTTATAAGACATATCCAATGGAGTGCTTGACATGTACTTTTGAGTTTGTTTTAATTTTTATTAGATCTATATGTTATGTTAAACATGAAATACTAAAATATTTCAAACTTATTTTATGTTGTCATAGACACAAAAATCTCTTTTTGTTTACTTAGATAAAGAAAACTTACAAATATATAAAGGTCTAATATAAGTTTAATTTAATAGGACTAATATTCCACTGTAATATTCATAATCATATATAAAAATTTGTATAATTTAAACTATATGAATTTGTATCAATTTATAACAATTCGTATTATAATTTGTATATAAAGGATATTTTTTAAATTCGTATTATACGATTTGTATAAAGTTTAATAGGACCTTCAATTTTTAAACTATACCTACCTAGTAAACTTATATTAGTCCTATTAAAAATTTATGAGGACTATATACAATTCGTATTAAGTTTAATAGGACCTTCAATTTTTAAACTATACCTACCTAGTAAACTTATATTAGTCCTACTAAAAAATACTTCGACAATTTGTATAGAGTGCATATCAACATTTGATAGGCACGTAAACTAATATAAGTGTTATTTGGTTTCCATAGGATGTCTGATACTTCAAGTGATAGTGATAATAGCTCTGAAATGGAAATCAAAGTTGAAAATAATAATAAACTTTATTGTGCAAGTAGTTTGGTAGCTACTGCGGTTGCTTTAGTTACGAGTTATCATGTTTTGAAGTATGCTGAAAGAGCAAAAAAGGACTTCAATTCTTTTAGGTCACAAATGGTTACATGAGTTAAGAGAAGGAAATGAGAATAGATTTTTTGAGCAATTTCGAATGAGAAAACCAATATTTCATCAATTGGTACAAGAGTTAGCCCAGAAATATGGATTGGAGTCTATGAAAAACATTGGGGCAGATGAAAGTGTGGCTATCTTCTTATACATGATAGGTCATAGAGCAACATATAAAAATGTTGAAGAACAATTTCAACATTCTGGTAAGACAATTCATAGGCAATTCCGTTTGAGTTTTAACAGTTGTATACAAATTAGGAAACCAACTTATTAAGCCTGATGATCCAATGCATTTGGCTATCCCTAACTACAATGGTGAACAATATTGGCCTTACTTTAGAGATTGCACTGGGGCAATAGATGGCACTCATATTGCCACTTACATCCCACCAGGTAAGCAGATACCTTTCTTTAATAGAAAAGGCTATATGAGCACAAATGTAGTGGCAGTATGTGATTTCAATATGTGCTTTACATTTGCATTGTGTGATTGGGAAGGATCTGTTCATGATGTAAAAGTTCTTATGGAGACTCTTCGCAATGCACAAATGCAATTCCCTTATCCTCCTGATAGTTAGTGTAATATAACTTTAATTATTATTTTTTCTTAATGTATGATATATTACGTAAAATATTTTTTTATGTGTGTAGGTATGTATTACCTAGTTGATGCAAGATACCCATTATTTAAGGGTTTCCTAGGACCCTATACAAGCATAAGATACCATCTTTCACATTTCGAATTAGCTCCAAGTTTTAGATCATAAGATGAAGCATTCAATTTTTACTATTCTAGTTTGAGAAGCGTAATCGAAAGAACCTTTGGTGTCTGCAAAACAAGGTGGAGAATATTACCAAACATGACCAGCTTTAAGCTTCAAACTCAAATTTCTATTATCTGGGCATGTTTTGCTCTCCACATTATATTAGAAGAATAGATTCTGGTAATTTAAATATTCTTGAATGTTTTGAGAACCTCAATGATTAGAAGGTCACGAGCATAATTTCAATGAAGAGAATGTTAATGAAGCTGATCATGGCGAATGGCAAGAGCCAACACAAGTAAATGTCAGATATATGGAAGAAATAAGAAATGTCATTAGGGATCAATTACCAATGGGAAGAAGCTCTTAATTTCTTTTATGTATTTAGTTTCTGGACAAGTTTGATTTTTATTTTTGATATATAATTTTAAATTTAGCATTGATATATGTTTATCAATTTAAACATTTTTTAGAAATTTTTTCATTATTAATTTAAAGATTATTTCTGATAATTTAATATATAAGGCCTAATGCACAAATTGTCAAAAAAAATGCACGTTACAAATTATTTAATAAAAATACTAATTATACTATTTACTTAATTAAAGTTAGATATACGGATTATTTTCTTTGTATATGTATAATTTTTTATTAATTATATATGTATTTAAATTGTGTTTAATTAAAAAGTAAAGAATATAAAATAATGAAACATTTTTAAAAAGTTTATCATATAGAAAAGTGCTTTTATTATTTATCTAAACATATTTCTTGAAAAATGATTATCTATGTCCTTAATTGTAATTTTTTAAGAAAAAAGTACTTTTATATTTGTCACATCCAAACACTTTAACTGCTTCTGATTCTGATAAAAAATACTTTTATAATTATATCCAAACATAAATTTTTTATTTTTTTTGCTTATGTTTATGCTCCTGCTTCTAAAAAAGTACTTCTCGCAGAATCTTAAACAATCGGGCCCTAAGGCCAAGCATTAGAATTAAAAAAAAAACTCTAAAAAAAACCACCACCACCACCCATGATCTATTCAAGATCCTATCAACAAAATCCTCCAAAACCTAGAAGAAGTTTGACATCAATTTTAACACATCTATTATAAAGATTACAACTTTACATACAAATAAAACAAATCAGCCAAAGCAAAAATGAAAAACAAAAAAATAGTAAAAAATGGAAAAACTTAATCTCAATCCAAAGAAAAAATCCAATCTTTTGATCACCCATTAGCCAAACTAAGCTCCATTTTCAAAAACAATAAAACAAAAAAACAAAAATTGAACCTAGAAGTTTGGAGGAAAGAGTGACTGTGTCTAGGGCCATGAAGCAAGAGTGGAGTCATGGTGGGAACCAGCAGGCTTTTTTACCTTTTAAATTAAAAAAAATATTATTTACGTATATCCATCTTTTGAAAATTATTTTTCAAAATGTTATGTTTTGTTGGATTGTAAGAAAATTGATCTAAGTTGGATCAAATTCTTTACTACGTAAATTTTAGATCGAAGAGTGAGAAAAGTGTTAAAATCAATCTAACTTGATCAATGTCATCATTGTTTGCCCAAATAGTGATAAAATTGAGCCAACTATCAGTGCGTCCCTCTCCCAATAAAAATGTGGTTTCCAGTATTTGAATGCTTCTATGCACGGCGGATAAATCTAGAACAAATAGTAGAACATCAGAGCTATGGTCAACAAAATTCCCCATAGAGTATGGTAGAGTTGAAAATTTGATAATTGTATCTTGCATAAATGTTTGAAGATCTTGTAACCATTTTGGAAACTCATTTATGACTCTTCCCAATCCCCAAAAACTGAGGATTCTGCATAATTGTGTTCTGCAACTCTGATAAAGTAATAGATGGATGAAAAGTCATAAACTGAGGATTTTGACTGCAAAAAGTTACACCTTCATCTGTATTTGTAATTTTATTACTATGATGAACAAGTATATAAAACCTATTAGCCACTTTTTTCTCAAACTTTCTCTCAAAACTCACACTCTCCACGCAAAAGACTATCTAAGTGGGGGATTTAAATATGGCAGTGGGGTTTAGGGTTAGGGTTGCTAGATTGATTTCCATATTTTTCTCACTCTCTATTCTAAAATTTTCTCAATAATGAAATCGATCTATCTTAGATTGATTTCCCTATAATTTAACAAAACAAGACTTTTTAGAAAATAATCTTTAAAAGGCGGATATACATAAATAACTTTTTTTTTTTAACTTTAAAAGGTAAAAAAGTTAGAAGCGATGCGAGCAACAAAGGTGGTAGTATGGAGTGGCGATGATAGCTAGGGCGAAGTGGAGGTCGCACAGTGATGCGGGCGATGGTCACTCATTGGTGTAGAGGATGGGGTGGTGAGCATTGATCAATGAGGTGGGCTGCGATGAAGCGAGGCGCGATGATCACTTTGTCACAAACCCAAATGTTGGAGGTAGAGGAAGTCAGTGACAATGGTGATGAGGGAGGTGGGCGCAGCGGTGGTAGTGGCTGGGAAGAGGATTTTAAGTGTCCTTTGTAAAAGGTTTTTTAAAAATTCTTTTTCAATTTCATTTTGGATAGGGTTTTCTTTTCCAAATTTTAACAAAACAAAAACAATCTAATTAATTCAAAGAAAAATGTTTGGGGATCGCATATTTTGTGACACAATACGCAATGCATACAGAAAAAGTGAGCAAAACGATAAAAATGATTGGATGATGGGTCCCATATAATTATTATTATTTTTGTTCAACTTTTTTTTAATCCAAAAATTTACTAGTGCTTTTTCACAATATGCTGGTAACTTTTTGGGAAAAAAAAACTAAATAAAAGTAATAATGATAATGTGAAACTCATTATTCGAGCATTTTTGTTGTTTTGCTCACTTTTTTCGTATGCGTCATATACTGCATCACAAAAAATGCATCCCCCTATCATTACTCTAATTCAAATTAAACCATTAACCAACCTAATCCTCACTATGGCCCCCCACAAATTAGATCCAGATATCATTTCCTTCTGCCTCTACAATGCACAACATTACACATGCACCTGAGTGTTCACCAAAAAAAAGCTGACAATAAGAAAAGAGGCAAAGATACAAAGGAATCAAATATAGGAGTGATATCTTTTGAACGGTACGGCTCTGCTTTGTCCGCAGGCTTATCAATGCTTTTATTCAAGACAACACGAGGGGTTGGAGTTTCTGCTGGCGTACGTTCATATCGAGTCTCTTTTATTTCCCTTACCTTCTCTAATAATTTCAATGTCAGAGTTTAAGATAAATGCAACTCAGAACAATTGGCTTGCTCAGGCTTAGTTCGTGTTATACAACAATATAGATTCCATTTATCACAGGTAGTTACTATTGACATCTGCCATGACAAAAAGGACACTGTGTCCTTATGTCAACTTGTCAAGTAAAAAACTAAGACATGCTTTTTGATAACTCTTTTAGCCAAATGCCCAGCTTGATAATGGCTAATCTACAATTTGGAATTCTTTCAGGGTAGCCCACTTGCTTAAAGATAATTAAAATCCACTGTTAATAGTACGTAACTATTTTAGTGTTTTGTATCGTCGATATTCCTTGTCACTCTCTTAACCTGGGAACCATGCAACATGTATCTGCGTTGAACATATTGGACATAGATTTTTACTCGTTAGCGTGTTTTGCGTTGTTCATATGCAGTCAAATATCTCGAATGTCCACACAGACGTATATAAAGAAATGTTATTTAAAAATATAAGGGTACATTTACATATAACAAAAAGATAAAAACACAAAATTTTGACTTTTTTCTTTTACCATCGGCTATCATCTAAGATTCTGTATCTTTCTCTCGGTATTATATCAATGTGATGTTTGCATTTATGTATTCAATTAACATTGTTCGTCAAGTATATTATACTAATAACAACAACAACAGGAACCACACACATTTAGTATTGCCTCAAAAACTTTAAGCCTATTACTTAGCGACATAAGTTTATATTTTTGTTATATTTTGGTTAAAAACAAGAATATCTTCACAAAAATAGCAGAACTTGCTGGTTGGAGCAGGTTAGTTAGAATGCAAAACTTGTTTGGGATCAGCTTTTATCTACCATATCTTGATTGCAAGAAATCCGGAAAATTTTGCAGAATATGCGCAGTCTAAGAATACAAAAGAATATTTACGTAAATATTATGCATAAAGTCAATATTTTCTAATATTCGTTGTAAATATAAAGACAAATATATATAACAAGAGCTTATACAATTATTGTAAAGTATGGTAGGTATTCGAGATAGTTGCTTTAATGCTGTCATCGTCTTTGTCAGGAATGATTATGTTTTGGCTTTATCAGCACAGCTTTTATGTTTGCAGGTACTCAGTTTTCGGTTAATTGAACGAATATGGAGGCTAGGCAGTTGGCGCAATAATTTGGTCGATGCTGGGATGCATATGAAGAGGTTGAAAACACCCACACAGCGAATGTTGGCCAGATACGTTCGCGTCCCAACCTGCTTGGTTCGGGTTTTGAACCTGCCCCATAACGGAGCGGGTAGGGTCAGATAATAAACTTAGTGCAGGTAGAGATGAGTTTGGGTTCAAGTGAAACTGGCCCTTCTCTATCCTGTCTATTATGGTGTTAAATTGTTTTTTTTATAATGTGAAACAAATATTTTAATTTGTTAGAATTTTTCAAAGATATAAAATAATTATTGTATAAATTAAATTTAAAAATAATTTTAAAAGTATTTTTAAAAAAGTAATAGATAAGAGCGAGTAAAGTGCACTTTTAGATTTTTTGTCTATAAGTAAAAAAGCAAATTTTTATTTTTAAAATCTGCAGATAAGGTAAAGATGGATTAAGATTTATTTAATGGAGTGCAATGTAGAATAAGATCAGGTTTAGAGGTGACAAAGCGGACCAACCCATCCTGATCCACCAAAAGCCAACCAAAAGTGAGGCGGGGCAAATTAGAAAAACGAGTTTAATATTCTAATCCACCCCATTTAAGGGCGGGTTAGCAAGTTGACCTGTTAAAAAAATAAAAATATATAAATAAATTTATTTTAATATTTTTAATACGCTAAATTTTCTTAAATAAATTTTAAAATTAAAAAAATATATTCAATGAAAAATTCATGTAAATAAAATAGAATAAAATAAGTAAACTACATAATTTATATCTAAGTTTAACTCAAAGATAAATATAATAAACTAATTAAGGTGTATAAGTAAGAAGTTTACAAATAATAATTAAGCATAAGTCTAAAACATAAAGTTTATAACAAAAAATCTAAAAATTTACAAAGCATAATAATAATATAGTCTATAATAAAAACTCAAAATTTTTTTAAAAAAACCTCTCTATCAAAAAAAAAAAAAAAAAGACAATCTCATAGGCCGCAGGCTCAACCCGCTCGGCCCTATTAAAGCTTGCAAATTAGGTCGGCCGAAAAATTTAGGTGGATCAAATATGCCAACTCAACCTACTATTTTTTGCAAACCTGGTAAGTTGAGTCTATTTTACCATCTTTAATCAAATTAAGGTAAAATCCACCCATAATCATCCCATTGCTATGACCAATATAAAATTGCTTGGGGCAAACTAATCAAAGACCCTACAGAGTAGCATATAAACGATCGAGAGTTCAATTAAGCAGCTCCATTGGAGCTTCACCCATTCTCAACATAATTGTTAACTAGCTTTGCTTATCCTTTTAATTAAGAAAATATTCTCTCGAGTTCAAATTATTTGTCATTTTAGTTATTTACATACTAATTAAAGAATTTAAAATTAAGAATTAATTATAAAAATATTTATCAAAATATCTTTATTTAATAACTAATTTATTGTATTAATATTTTATTATTTTCTGTGCTTGCAATTATATAGAGGATAAAATTAAAAAATTTATAATAATGGATAAGATGAACTAAATATTTTTACTTAAAGTAACAAATAATTTAATCTGAAGGAATTACTCAATAACAAGAATTTCAGTTCAACAAATACTACAAATAGTTAACAAACGAGAAACTGTTTTATTTTTTAATTTTTTTTTTTACCATGATTTCCGGCCACATTGAATCTAAGAGGCCCACGTTAGTTTTCGACACTTTCCTGCAAAATATCCCTTGTGCTATGGAGCATTTCTGTTTTAATTATAGGCTAGCTCTAATTTTCTTGGGAGGTTCATCATGCTGTGTCAAAGTGTATACAAGGAAAACTTTAATTGGCATTTTTTTTTCGAAAAATATATCCTTCCCTTTCATATTAATTGTCGATTTAGAAAATTAGTTTCGTACTATTACATTATCTATCGTTTTAGAATTTCAATGAAATATTAATTATATTATTTCAATTTTATTCTTATATGCATTAATTATATTTGGATTGTGTTGGGTAGAGATAGATAATTAATGCTGTTCTAATAAGATATGGATGTAATTTAGTCTTGCTTTTATTTTTATTTTTTTTAAATCAAGATTATTAATTGCTTTCTTAAATTTGGTGCAAAACCTTGAAGACAAAAATGAAATGGAGAGAGTATTATTAGTATTTGAACCCATGACATATGGGCAAATATCACACATGTATCAAAATTAAAAAGGAAAAATTAGTATTGTGCATATTTATATCAAAAAGATATTGTATTTGGAGTCAAAAAATGATCTGTAAATAAATTTTTTTTTTATTTTAAATTTTTTAATTTAATTATTATGATTAAATTTTAATACATTGAAAGCATAAAATTTTTTTATATTATCATTTAATTATGTATTATCATGCCAAGTGCGTGATTTTTTTTATAATAACTAGTTCAAATGTTATAATTCTATATAATACATAATTAATTAATATACTAAAATCAAATTATTATTATTATAAAAATATTATCTTATTTTTAGTTTTATTTTTTTAAAATAATTTTTGCTAATAAGATATTGTTTTCACCAAGACAGGATGCTTATTCTCATTGACCAAAGATAGAGGTCTACATTTGCATCATCCATAGCATATTGAAAGACACAACATTACATGATGGAAAACTTGGAGCTCTGTAGTGACAAGAGCTTGACAAACTCAACAACCACCGTCACCGAGTTTTTGGCGGCGAGTGGTGCGAAGGTATCAGCCTCATTGGAGTCGGCGTCGCCGCCGCCAGCCAAGTTGGAGAGAGCCCTAAAAACAATATAGGGCACCTTTTGTTGACGGCAAATGAGTGCCACTGATGCACTTTCCATGTCCACTGGGCTCACTTCGAACTTCTCTCGGATGAAGTTCCTGTATGCTGCATTGTCTAGGTATATGCTTGCACTTGCTCCTCTTGATACAAATTGCAACTTCGGTGTATAGGATAAGCATGTGGTCGAGTTTATACACTTCTCAAGTTTCATGAACTGACCACATATCATCAGAATTTTAATTAACCACAATGTCATTCAGACTTTGAAAAAAATGTTACAAAGCGACAAGTTTCATGATATCTTTGTTGTGTCTTTATTATTTTACAAAACGACAAGTTTCATGATGTGTTTGTTGTGTCCTTATTAATTTAGTTTTTCCACCAATTATTCTTTTTAACTTTGTAGCAATATAATTATACTTTTTGCCTGAAAAACATACGCAAGACTTCAGATTTTTCGGATGTACATGTGTAATATAGAACAAAGCTAGAACCCTACTAAACCATCACCCCACATTATTTATCTGCAACTACGTAGCTCCACCATACATTTTTCTGCCGAAAGCGCAGCAGCTCAAATTATTGTTCAATTATTTAATTAGTCATGTCTTGTAAGGATTTTTCAACAGTGAAATTCTTTTTTTGATTAATCAACAGTGACATCAATCAATTATCGTACTGAACTTTTTGTCATCACAAATATTTTCTGAAGGTCCGCGACCTGAAATGTCTTTTTCATAATTAATCTTAAAATATCCATATAACATATATTAAGAGAAAACTTATCATTTTGGACCCGTTTAGTTTTAATAAATACTTTTTGTTTTTAATTTTATTTTAATATTAATTATAAAATGCTAACTAATTTTCATTTTATTTTCTGTATTTTGAATTTTGTCAAAGAAGGAATTTAAGAAAATGTTGCTTTTAATTTTTTTTTATAAAAGCCTAAAAAATAAAATAGAAAAGGTGATATTTTTAACTTTTTATAGTTAAACTTAAAATTAAAAATTAATGCTATTCATACCACTTTGTGAGATATCTCTTAACATATTGATGGAAAATAGATCTTAACTTTTTCCTCAATCAATATTCAAGAAATATCTCAAAATATCCCTTAAAATATATCCCAATAATATAAATAACATTACTGCAAATGAAACATATAATTTGTTTTTCGATCCCACGAACCATACATGGGGTCACTTACCTTCAGTTTGCTAGCAGTATTGTAGTATGTGTCATCAACAAGACTCCAAAGGGCCTGTTGCCTTTGTTCGGGAGTGCCATCAACAGGGAAAACCTGCTCTTGTTGGTACCAGATATTATTCAGCAGGTTGTCATAAGAACTGCCCGCACTTACGTTTGTTGTGAAACTTGCAAAATTTAAATACCCTGTTTTTCGGCTGAAGTCTCCATTTGCTTCCGAGGGTAATTTGTCTTCGGGCCCTTGACCGTACCTCTGCATAACGTATAACAACTAAATCACTAATTAATACAAATTAAAACTACAAAAGTATATCTTTTCTTAATTTCCTCGCATGATATTCACATGATAGCAGTCATATATATCACTATGCAAGATAATGTGAGCAAAAATTATGTAAAATTATCCTTACTATTAATTAACGACCTCATGCATATTAATTACAAGTCTCTTATTGTTAACCTAGTCTAATTAGAGGCTTAATTCATTTGTACTGCTTTAAGGAAACACAAGCAAAAAACATTTAATAAAATTTCCTTTCTTACCAAAAGTAAATAACAAAGTATTTATTAAAAAGCAATTGGATACCCATGTCTTCATTTTTATGTATATGCGTCTTGCAACATCTATCATCTTCCATACCTAAAATATTTGTAGTTATGACGCTATAAGCTTAGAGAAGAGAGGAGCAACAGCGTTGATAACGGAGAGATTAGCAGGCAAAGTTATATTCATACGTTGGTTTTTAGTCAAATGTAAGTGAAAATAATGGACACCGTTGAAAACTACTTATTTTGGCGGTATCAGTTAAAGATAAGGAAGAAGAAATTAAATTAGGTAAGGAATTAACCTCAACATCTGCGATCCAACTCCAGTCTTCTCATAATCAAAGCCCTTAGGAAGACTTCAATTAATTGACATTGATATCGTGTAAATAATTTCTTAAAATATTAAATTAACGAGAAGTTATCAATAACTTTATTGCATCTCTCACAAATTAAGCCATAATCTTTTCAGGAGTGGATGATTCGAAGTTAGGTTGAACAGTGACTTCTAACAACTTTCTTTTATTTTCTTTGCCAAAGAAATTTTAACCCAAATTCACTTCCAAGTATATCTATGGAGCAGGGTGGAAACCACGTTAACCTTTTTTTTTTTAAAGGCAACCCCAATCATATCAGGTCTTAGCAAGTCACGAATATTACAAGGAGGAGAAGCCTCAAAGGCTGAGATACCACGGTCACAGGAGTGTCCCAATTCCTAGCAACACGTTATTCTTTTGTGCACGTTATTATTGTATTAATCTGTGATTTTTTTTTTATTTTTCTAAGATTAAAATAAATGTACAAGAAAGAGTAGAGCATATTATAGACCGAATACTATTTTTTCTGTAATTTCAGATTGTTTTACTCTATATAGTGATTCGTCTGAATCAGCACAATAAACATAAAAAATTCTTGTACGCTCATGACTTTCTTCCTCTCCTATATATGTATATCCATTATTAAATCTTCTCTTTCTTTTTCTCTCTTCTTTCCACACTTAAAACCAAGAGTGAAAATGTTCCATAAAGAAATAAACTAAATTTCTTTCTCCATTGAGCACGAGAATGTATTCACGTGAGTTTTGTGTAAAAGAAAAAAAAAACATAAAAGATGATGTAAGAGTAAAATTACAAAACAGAAGAATTATTTGCAATACCTGCCAACTCCAAAGCCCCAAATGACCCCAATAATGAGGAATGGCAACATCTCCAATATTCAAAGTGGGGTTTGCATTTCCAGCTATGCCGTAATGCACCACTCCTTCTATGTTGAAAAAGCTTAAAAGAAGTTGAGTAGTTATAGCTGCGTTTATCTACATATTCCAAGTGAGTATAACAAGAAATTCCGATTAATAACACCCAACTAATAGTTACCAAATTAATACCAACCACCCAAGAAAGATTAAAAAAGAAAAATAAAAAGAAAATAAAACCAATTAAAAGAAGAGGGCAAAAAAATATATACCATGCTTAATCCAGTCATGACCAATATAACTGGCTTGTCGCCAATGGATCCAAAGCGAAATCTCCTTCCTTCATTATTAGCCATTAAAAATTGTTAAATCGGAAGTATATATAAATCGATAGATAACTATTTCTAGCAAATTAAATTTTCATATACAAGAGACCTAATATCAATATGGAGAAGAATTATGATTATATGTTGTTTATATATTTTTTACCTGCAAAGTCTATGATATTTTCACTAGCAATGTAGTCTGAATTCTGAAGAAGAGAGTCCAGTCCAGAAGCAGTTGGTACGATCAAACCTAGATAAGGACCCTCTTTGTTGGCATTATGGATTTTCTCTTGCACTTCTTGCGTCAAAGCAGAACTTACTAATGCGTGTTGGGCATTAAACAACATAAATGCCGCAAGCAACATGCACAAGACTCCCCTAGCCATCTTTGTCCTCCCACCACACACTCAACAAGGAGACCAAGAAGTGCAGGACCTGAGAAATGAACGACCCAAGGATCAGTTTTTATAGGGGAAAAAAGATGGATACATAGAAAACTCTTAGGTCCAGATATACTATAAATAAGTTTTTATATTATTATTATTATTATTGTTATTATTTGTCTTGAAGGTATTTTTACTCCCAGACTCTATCACAATTAAGAAGCTGTTCCAATAGCTGGCTTGTCTTGGATTTGAACTTTGGTCCTTCTTTTGGGAGTAGAACTCATTTACCACCTTACTTAATTATTGTTCATTGTTTCCTACACTTATTATAGATATAGAGTAAGAGAGAAAGACACGTCGTATCTGGTGTTCAACAAGAAAAAGTAATGACTTATCATTTTTTATCTTTTTCTTTCATTTCATTGTGTGTCTATAACAAAAATCTAAAAAGTAAGTACATATAATATTTTTTTATTATTTAATATTTGGCGTATATAGCCCATGTTAAAAATACGCCAACCTTTTTGATAAAGTTGTATACATATTAATTATTGAATAACATACTTAAAGAGATTATATTTAAGAGATTATGTGGCAACCAATGCCTTACCAAAGTTTATCGAAAATATAAGGGCATATTTGGCTTTAGAGCTTTCTTTTAATTTTAATTTTTTGATTTTAATATTAATTATAAAAAGATCATATTATTTTATTCAGTTTCCTGATTTTAAATTTTTTAAAGGAAATGTTGAAAAAAAATTTTAAATTCTAAAAATAAGAAACCGAATAAAAATAATGTGATAATTTTTAATCAATAGCAAAAACAAAAAAATAAAAAAACTTGCCATAATTGGATGACAAAAGATAATGCACTCTCAAGTAATTAGTCGGACAAAGCATACTTAAAAACATAAAATTTAGATAATAAATTAAAGTTTAAATATATTTTTAATCTTTATAAATATAGGTTATTTTAATTTTAATCTCTCTATTTTTTTTTTACTTTTGATTTATCTTTTTTTGACATTATATTTTTGGTTCATGCTATTAATCACTGTTAAGTGGTGATATTTAGAAAGATTCAAAAAAGATTCTTAAAACATTTATAAATAGGAAGGGAGTGGAAGAGAAGAAAAAGCAGGAACTAATTTACTTTCTTGTTTATTTGAAAGATTAACAAGGGAATAGAATGAAAATTTATTAATCATGTTTGAAAGTTATATTATAAAAATATAAAATAGAATATTTATAATTATTAAATTCCCAAATTTTCAGATCTTCTCGTTCCACTCCAATTTTGGAGAAAAATATAATAAACTTGGAGAGAGAACTATTCTTCATGAAATCCATTCTTTTCTTATTTATTATTAAACTTTTAAATAAGAAAATAAATTTTTTTTTCCCATCATTTCCCTTCTCTTCCCTTCATTACCTGACATCTAAACACACTCTAAACACCTCGATTACTCGACGTCTCTAAATAAAAATATCCTTTCTTTCTTTATTTGGCATGCGACTCAGCAAATCTGATTGTTTTAATCCTTTATTTGGCATATGCCTCAGCAAATCTGATAATTTAACTAACTTGATCATGTTATTTGTTTTTGACGAATGACCTTTCTATAGAAAATTGATGCATTCTATTCCACGTTTGTCTCGCAGGTTTTTGTCAACATCGCGGATTCAGCACTATATATAGACCCAGTGCTAAGATAGGGACCACATATACATACAATTGGGTCTGTGGTTCCATTGTTGTTCAGAAAAGGACCACATATGGAAATTATTATTAGCCCAAAATTATATTATCATTTCCACCAAAACTTGTATTATCATCACCTTCGAAAATATATATATATAGACCATGGAGTGCACGGGGTGAAAAAGTGAGCGAAGGCTATGATACATCGCTTTATAAATGGTGCATCATGCACCTTACATCTTAGGGAAAGGAGTCTATTGATGCACTTTAAATGCTGTGATCCACCAGTGGCCTTACTTTCTTCTTCCCCCCAACTTCTTCCCCGACAAAACCCAGCCCCCGACGCCACCATCACCGCCCTTCCCAGCTATCCCGCTCCGACTTCCCATTGGCGTCTACCCCTTCCCCATCAACTCCCGCTGCACCCCACTCTGCCTCTCCACACACTACAACTACCACTCACATCCAATCTCTAATAATGAACATCTCACATTCATCTAGCATTTCTTACCCATATTTGTGTCACCGTGAGCACACTTCTGCTGCCCAATCGCCGCTCACGCCACCATCGCACCAATTCTGTGGAGTAGTGGCCCTTGGCGATGATGGGGTTGAAGAGCTCAGCATGGGCAAAGAGTTCCTTGATGAGGTTCACAAAGTGGCGGTTTCACGGTCTTCGGCTTCCGCTCGGTCACCAGTGAAGGCTATGCAGAGTAGAGGCGAGAAGCAACGCGGATACTGCACGCTCGGGAGGGGTGGTTGCTCCTGGTGATAGGCAGAGACATGGAGGAGCGGCAACGACGGCTACGATGGTTTCCTCTACTGGAGTGGCGTCGGCGATGTAGATTTGGGTTCCGGTGAGGGCGAGAAAAGCACTCATGGCGGCCGGAGACGAGGTCGTCGATAGTGGCTTTTGTCGCAGTCGTCAGTTGAGAGAGTGCAGTCGGTCAAGTTGGAGAAAGAGAATTAGAGAATTACTTGTATATATCATTAAGATCTAAGTGCATAAATAGTCTATCAAAATGGCACCGTCAGATGCAAGATGCAAGGTGCATCAAGCACCGAGTTTAATAAGATGCATTAGTAGCGTCACCAATACAATACGGGGCACTTTTACAATGGTTCAATAAAAAATATTTATTTTTATATTAGACATTATATTTAAAGTTTTTATTTATTATTAAATATTTTAATTAAAAATATTGCTTTCATTAATATAGTTTTTATTTTTTTTGTTATTAATTTACTAATTATTTTTATTTTAATAAAAATATATAAAAAAATTAAAAATCCTTATACATCAAAAACTAATCAATCATAATTTAATCTCTCTAGACTTAATTAAATTATTTATTATTTTGATATATAAAAAGGTTCTGATTTATATATAAATTTTATTATGCATAATGCCTAAATCTTTATATGTTCCTTTTTCTTTACCATGATCTTTATATAATGTTTAAATATCGAGTTTACCCAATCATTAATTAGGTTATTCCCAAATCACATTTGGATTTAAAGAAATCATTCGGTTACAAAATTGGATCAAGTTTTAATTTAATTTAACCTGTCTTAACTTGTCCTTTATATTCCCTTACTTGAAACAAGTAGCATGGCATTTTTACATTAGATATTCTATAACCACAATTTTCAACCACGTTAATTCCTTCTATTGTACAATTTTTATGTATAATTAATCCCTCATGTGCTAATATTATATAGAACTGATAATACAATTTTACAAGTTAATACATTTGTATAGAGAAAACAAT
The DNA here is from genome assembly GCA_031439585.1 of Pterocarpus macrocarpus. Lineage (NCBI taxonomy): Eukaryota > Viridiplantae > Streptophyta > Magnoliopsida > Fabales > Fabaceae > Pterocarpus > Pterocarpus macrocarpus. The sequence goes on from CM062519.1 coordinate 14,236,304, forward strand.
AACAAGATAATGCTTTTTTTTCTATTTAAAAATTAACACAATTTTATCGTCACCTTTTTTTCAACTACACCATGATTAATCAAACTTTTGTAGCACAATGTTTATTAACAGTTTTTTTCTTCGTAGAATAATTCAACTATTTTTTTGCAACTTTGCTAAATGATTCACGAAATTCGTGGCATATTACACGACTAACCATTAAAAAATATTTTAACTAACATTTTTTCACGCAAAGTTTCCTTCATCCACTTATGGTTTATATATTAACTAAGATTTTATAAAATATAAATTCTTATAAGTTCAATACAGCCAACTTTTTGTAGATATACTTACAAATATAAACTCGACTAATGATACTGTGCCGACTTCATGGCTTGACTTGGAATCTGACACGTTTATATTTTTGGAATGTAAAATTATTTTAGCTGCTTCAAATGCTTCGGGGTATGTTGGCACAAAGAGCGGAGAGGTCTAAAGCAGCGTGGTGTCCTTTGGTGTCATTTGATAAATGCTAAAATTTTCATTTCGAAAATGATTTACCCAATAACCGGCAATCTACCCATGGGGCTAAAGTGTTTGTTGTTACTTAAGATTTGCCACAGACCATCCATGCGTTACATTAACTTTATTAATATCTGAATGGCCGCAATTATTTGGATCATCAGTGTCCAAATTTATGATAGTACTTGATTATTCCGTGGGCTGTGTTTACAATGGTCTAGTCCAAAATTTGGACACTGATAATCCAAAAATCTACCAATAACTCCTTGATAATCTATTTGGAAAGGGAAACGTTTACGTTGGTCCAGGCCAAAAATTGGATCACTGGTAATCCAGTTTTTTCCCGGTTAATGGCAACCTTTTGTTTTTTCAGAATGTACAAAGACTATTTAACCTATCAGTGGAATAAATTTTAAAACTGTAACCAGAGATAAGAACTCTTTATTTTGGAAAGGATAACGAGAAGTATAATGCACACGTGCCAACAATCTCATGGGCAAATTCATGGGCAAATTCAATTGTAATGAAAAGGAGTAAGATGAATATTACCTTATTATTATTATTATTATTTTGTTTTCACCTTTTTATTTTTAATTATTTATAAATATTATTAATACATTTTATTATTATTTAATAGTAGCAGCAATTCCTGTTACTATTGTCATAACTGTTACTTAAACTAGTACAATTATTATATTAAATATTAATAATTAATAATACTTATTCTTTCTTGACTTAATTATTATTCTTATTAAACTAGTATTTTGATATTATTATTATTATTATATTTATATTTATGATCTATTTACTCTAATATGGCGATGTCCTTGTAGATACGAGCTCTGCTTAAGTCCACAATTTTAATGGGAGACTTACAAGAGACTCCAACGCTTAAATTAGAACTCTCTTTCACTCGAGTACAAATTGAAATGGATTAGTTATCTCCATTCACTACTATTTTTGGAGCTCTCCATTTAAATTAGAATTCAGTTACCCTAGAACTAGGGGTTACTCAGTTGCTTATGGGATCTTAATTATCTCAATTTCTCATGGGATTTGTTAGCTTTGTTGTTAGTCATGCTTGATGGTTGAGATTTTCATGAAATTTCAATTAATAATCTATCTCGAACACATTCATTCTAAAAAACCATTCTCTACTTTCTTTTGGCTTAGCCTCAAGGGCAAAGAATGAGTCCAATCCAATTAATAGTGCATTTATTATTATTTTTATCATTATTATTGATATTTTTATTATTATTACTTATTACTCATAACTAATTACACTCAAAATTATAGTCGAGAAATTAAGGCACTTATGTGGGTTTAGGGTTTAGGGTTTAAGCTAAAAAATAAAAGTATCAAATGTGTATACATCAAACATACCTTATTTTCTTTTCTTCTCTCTCTCTCTCTTTAACAAATAATGTGATTGATACAATTAACTTAAATCGACCTAATCTCAACTTAATTACTTAATTAATAAGTTAAATGATTTATTAATTTGAATATACTCTACTAATTCTTTAATCCTATACTTTAAAGCAATTATTGCATTATTTTTTGGGTAAAATGCAAAAACCACTTTTGAGGTTTGTCAAAATTAGAGCGGATCTATATTGTAGAGGGTGGAGGCACATGCCCCAACAAAATTTGGAATTTTTTTAAGAGTACATAGGTGTATGTATATTTTTGCTTCCATTATTTATTAAGTTTAATTCCACACTTAGAAAAAAAAATGCAATTAAAATAAATTAATCTATTTTTTATTCTTGCTCCCATTACCTAAATTTTCTGGATCCGTTACTGATCAAAATGACACCAAATCCCAATCTTCTTCAATATTACACTCCACCCCATAAGCTTAAGAGTGGATTCGTCTTAAGAAACATCCAAACACAGCCATAATTAAATATGAGTTATAAGATGGTCCATCCCATCTCTTGCATCGTTGATGGTTTATTTACTTTTAAGCACTAGATGTTATTTGAACAGTTTACATCAAAAAATGTAATAATTTTATAAAACTATGAATTAAGATAACAATTTAAAATTATTAAACTACTCCATCTATTTTTTCTCCCTCCCTTTTCTTAAGGGTGCTAAACAGGCCTATCTAACCTATTTAAGTCTAACCCATTTAGGCTTGCAAGTTAAACGATTTAGCCTGTTTATCCTTTTCTTTAAAATAAAAAATCCTAAGTACTTTGAGGGATGTTCTTTCCCACTTGACAGGCACCAAACAATGTAATTCACAATTAAATTCGATCTACTTCTAAATGAAAATTCAAAAGCTACATAAATCTGCAATTTTTCTTAAAAAATAAAAATTAACAAAAAAAAGACAAAGTTATGGCCAAATAGAAGTTTTAATTTTAAATGGTCTAGTGCTGATCCGTTTACTAACAAAAATTAGGTGTGCTGAGCTTTAAAATTTTTGAGTCGTTTAAAATAAATTATTTTTAACTCAATTTGTTTAAAATAAATTATTTTTAGCTCAATTGTTTACCTATTTATTTTTAAAAATAAAAATTAAAACTTTTTTGGGCCATAACTTTGTTATTCTTTGTTAATTTTTTTTATTTTAGAAAATTGCATTTTTGTATAGTTTTTGAATTTTCATTTGGATGTAATTCAAATTTAATTATAAATTATATTATTTGGGATCTATTAATGAAAAAGAAATTTCCTCAAAGTATTTAGAATTTCTTTTTTTAAAAAGAATCAGCGGGTTGACCCGTTTAGGCCTACTACTAACAAGCCTTAAATAGACTTATTACTTATTTATTGCTTATTATTCATTACTTATTACACTCAAAATCATAGTTGGAAAATGCAAACACTTCTGTAGGACAATGGCATCATTAAGATATTTGGGCTACAAAATAAAAGGTATCAAATGTGTACATTTTTTTAATGTGTATATATCAAATGTGCACTTGAGACGTTAGTCTAGTAGAGGATATGTCTTCCTTCAAAGAAGCACACTCAGGTTCGAGTTAGCACCTAGCAGTGGTTAGGAACCCACCCTCAACTAAAAAAAGACACCTTTTTTTTTTGTATAAATCATATGATTGATACAATTAACTTAAATTGAACTTAATCTCATCTTAATTACTTAATTAATAAGTTAAATAATTTATTAATTCAAATATACTCTACTAACTCTTTAATTCTACAGCCTAAAATAATTATTTCATTATTTTTTAATAAAATTGTTGAATTTACCCTTTCAGCAAATACTACTTTTTTTATTTAATTATTTTTTTGAAAGGATTTAATATTAATGTTAAACAATATATATTAATCAATAATTGCTAAATGATATTATATATCAACTAACCCATAACACTTCACTCTACAAATAGTACATATAAAAAAATACTGAACACACTATTCTTTTTCCACATTCCGCGCAACACAAAATATAATGACATGAAATGAATTTCCAAAGGTCTGTCATTATTAATTACTTCATTAATCATTTTTTAAGTTAAAAAAGAGTTTAATTTGGATTCACTAACAATATAATTCATTGATAGTATAAAAAAAATTTATATAATCAATCAATTATGCCCTTTTATTTACATGACTATTCAAATAGTGGATGTGAAACTTAACCAAATTTATTAATGTATCAAAATATAATAATTGGATGCCAATATAAAAATAATATTTTATATTATCAGTACGTCTGAACTAAATTATTAAAAAAATTAATTAATCATTTTTATAATAATTATAATATCAAAATTATAATACTAATGAGTAATTTGTCGTTGCACTACTATTTATTCACTATTTCACCATTACAATAATTGAATGAATATTTAATTTAGTTCTTGAAGTAGTTGGCATGTTTTATTTTAGTTCCTTAAATTACAAATTATGTGTCATTTTAGTCTTCAAATTATTTTTTTTAAGAGATTAAAGTGATACATAATTTATAATTTCAAAGATTAAATAATTAATTTTTTAATTTTTTGGATTAAAGTAAAATATACCTATAACTTCAAGGACTAAAATAAATCTGTACTCTACAATAATTACATCAATTACATTAATTACATCAATTTTGTTAATTATATCAATCGTTGTTTGAAAAAAACAAAAAAACTTCACATGAAGAGCGTTTGCCTCGACCAGTACCATTGATTAGGGACTGCATATGTGGGACTATGCAATTCTAGAACTTGGCCATATGTTGTTTCCTCGTGGAATCCGCAAGCTTGTCCCCCAATGTCATTTCACGGTGCAAAAATTTTTATTTCTTAAATCCATCACCGGATAACCGATTATCCCGATGGTGTATCGATGGTCTATCCTTTACTACTTATTATGTAAGAATTGCTTGTTCAATCTAAATCGTTGTAATATTTTATTTTTTATCTAGACGACTATAACTACTTGGATTATCAAAGATCCAATTTTAGGCCTGGAGCAACGTAAACGTTTCATCAAATGAGTCAAAGCTGGATGACATATCACAAGAATGACCTAGTGATGTACAACATCGTGCAGTACATGAAAAGTGGCATGAGGTGAAAGAATTATTGTAAAGAGGATTGGAAGGATAATTTTACCCATGATCATAATTATTAATATATAATATATAATAGAATAAAATATGGGCCGGAAATATTATTAAGCATTCTGGAATACAATAAATATTATAACCAAATTAAATTAAAACTATATTTTTTTTCTATATATCAATTAAAATTTTTATTTAATTTTATAATATTTAGAATCTTATAAATAAATAAATAAATAATAGAATAAAATATGGGCCAAAAATATCCCTCAAAAAGTATATGGAAAAATTCTCTAAAAAAACAAGATAGAGAATTTTCATCAAAATTCCCTACCGCAAAATTCTTTCTCAGAAAGTCACTAAAATTGCCAAAAATTATAGACTTATCCAAATCAAAATATGTATAATAAGCTCACTTAGATGTTAACAAAATATGTCAAATTTACGTCTTTTAGAAATACCCACTACTCTTATTAAACAAAGCACAAGGAAAGTTGTTTCTTTTTGGATAAATAGCATGATTTTCTTGAAGGTTTCATAAAATAGCACTTAATCTCATTTTTTGTTAAAAAATTCTCCTCCACTCTATTACAAAAATATTCTAACAGAATATTCTCACTTATTTAACCATAATTAATCGAATATATTTAAAGAAAAAAATAATTAACTAAACTTAACTCACATAATCTTATCCTTGATTACCACTTACACTTAGCAGTCTTTGTTTTATCTATTATTAAAAACTCATAATGAATAAGATAAAACTCTTCTATCATATAATTTTCTCTGTATTCTCTCTTTTTTAATAATCCCTTTCAGTTTTTGAAATTTTTCATATGCCTTTTCTTTTTTGAATTTTTTTACTTTCTTAACATGTGACATTTATTAAAATTGTACAAGATTCAATGCTCAATTGTCGAACACCTGAGAAGATGCTTTTCTAATATTCTATTTTTTCAAGATAACAGAGTTCCACTTTATTTTTTGTGAGTTTTGAATAACATAATAGAGATTGATGATGGCAAGTGATGGTTGAAGAATAAAACTTATGAATTAATGTTGGTTAAGTTTTTGCATTCTTGTTTTCTTTTTAAACCATTTCAGGTTAATCTTAGTTAAATAAATGAGAATATTCCATTAAAATATTCTCATAATAGGGTAGAGTGCAATTTTTAATAAAAAATGGTGTTAAGTGCTATTTTAAAATATCTCAAGGATGGTCTGTGCTATTTACATTTTCTTTTTATAGTGAAAGTATAATACCCACTAATACACACGTTTACAAATACCCATTTGCATGATGAACTCCTAAATTGAATCAATGAAAAAATTTTTTCGCTTTAACCAATAAAAAAAAAGAAAGTCATTTACCCAACCACCTCAATTTTGTATATAGTCTTACATTAATTTTATATATAGTCTTACATTTTTAGTTCCTTTAAATTATATAGCAGAATTATAATTTTTTATTTAATATGAATAATAGAAAAAGTGTTTGGTGTTGCACAAAAAAGAAAAAGTGTTTGGTGGAAATTTTTGCTATAAAGTCAAAAGTAGAACAAAAATTTTGAAAAAAGAAAATCTCAAAAGAAATATACAGTAAATTTTTGGCAGAAAATTTCTGACTCAAAATTTCACCACTAAAGAGGTGAAAATTTTTTCCACAAAAAGACATCTCGCCAAAATCCTTAGTTACCATAAATATAGAATATAGATATAGATTATAATAATATTAAATAAACATAAAAAAATTGAGAATATTTCTAGAAAATTCTTGCCCCAATATTCTTGCCTAAAATAAATATGAAAAATTTAATTAGTATACACAGACAATATAAAATAATTTTATATTATTATTCAATTTCATACTTATGTTAGTAAGATTTTTAAAATAATAGGTGGTTAAATTAAATATTTTTGCTGATATAATAATATATGATTGAATATTTGTGTAATATTTTTTTTATATTAATAGTACATATAAATTAAATTCTAAATATGAATGCTTTTTTTACCCTTACTTTCTGTATATTCTTATACTCATAGGTTTTGGACATTGTATTACTAATACCTTTTGTACTTTATAAATTCATTCGCAAATCAAATTCGATATTTACATATACTTCCTTGCTTCCCTATATTATTAGATGCGGCATAGGTTAATATAAATGATCTTTACTATTTTTTTATATCTTTTAAATATTATACAAATCAATAATCATATAATACTCTCTCCGCAATTTTATTTATTTCACTTACACATAAATAATTTTTAATTTGTACATATATTGACTATTTACTAAATATTAATTCATTTTTTCCTTATCTATCTTCTATTATTTTCTATATCTCCTTCAAGTTGTTTATAAAATCTCCTATTATTTTCAGCTATAATTTTTTTAAAATATTATGTTCAATCTTCATATCTACTCTTCAAACCCCATCTTACGGGTTTTTCCATTTGATTTTCCCATACACATTTAGCAGTGCCGCGTGCTTCTTATGCCCAATATGTCCACTTTCGACATTTCAATATGTCTTTATTTTTATTGTTTAAATAAAAAATCATATTAATCTAGTCTCCGCCAATGATCTAACATGTATATGACTATATTATATTTATTTTATCAATCTAAATTATTTTTTTTATTTTATTAATATCTATGCGACTATAATTACTGAATCATCGGTGTCCAAATTTTTTATTGCATCATTGTAAACGTTGCCTATTCCGTGAAAGTTAGGGAATGTCCCACCAATATGTGTACGCCATTGGGGTCCCATTCATGCTCAACGCGCATGGGTCCGCTCTCGTTGTATCGTATGGCGCGAATTCGAAGCCCTAAACCAACACTTGAATAGTCCAAGCCATGGGTGTCGGCAACCAAAAAAGTAAACAGAAAACGTTCTTGTCGGGTTAGCTGTGCATTTAGCATGTGAGAATTATATTTACTATACTTTATAGCTTTGTCAAATACTCTACTATATATAATATTGAGAGGAAATTCATCAATATTGGTGTAAAAATTGGTATATTTATTTATTCAATAATTTTTTATAGAATATAATTTTTATTAATTTAACTATTAAACTATAATTATATATTATATTGGTTATTTATACCAAATTTTTTTAAAAAATTTAAATATCAATAAAATTGTAATCAAATAATTTTTTTATGTATGTTTAAGAAATATCTATTACATTAATTTAGATATATATAAAAAATATATTAAATAATTTTAAATTAATGTAAAATTTTATAGATATAATCTATTATCTTTTTACATAATTATTGACATTATATGAGGAGAGTGAATAATAAATAAAACATAAAATTTTGAAAAGAAAATTTGTTAATATATTTAAATATATAAATTTTATAATATCTCATACTAATATTTAACTGAGATGTTCAAATAACACAAATAATTTATATATATATTTATAAGTTACTAGGAATTGGTTCATGATAAAATATTTGAGTAACATATATGAAGTTATAAATTCAAACCTCATTACGACTGATAAAAAAATTATGTATATTTATTACTTGATGGTTGATGTCAACCACATCTACAGTAGGTTACAGGCATTGTACAATAATTGCATAAGTTTTTATATTTTAAAAATTTTATGCATAATATGATAAAATAGAGGGCTTTTCATTTTTTATATGGCATATGTGTGATTAAATTATCATCATGTAGGATATTTTGAAGATTAACAGAAATATGAATTTGGGTTACACAATCCACCCTTGAGTAAGTAGTAAAATATTTTTTTATTAAATTTTTTCTTCACCTGCAAAAGCTAGAACATATGGGGTCCACCACCTACAAAAGCTGCCGCATTCTAACCTACACCAAGGTGGAACCTGAAACAATGGACCAACGCTGACGAATCATCGTGTCATTGCAAAAAGCCACTACTTTCCTACAGGTTGCAGGGTGGATTGTGGAAGAGCAACTACAGTAACAAAATCTCTATACTGAGTCACGTCGTTGCAGGCATTCCTACCGGTTGCAGGGCGAATTCTACCACAATAGTAAGGAATCTCTAACTTGCACGAAGAGTTGTGTTGGACGAATCTTGACCAGTATGTTGCTTGGACTAGAGAAGTGTATAAAGGGGGGATGTGTATTTGTGGGATGCAAAGTTAAAATTTTTAAGAATGTGTTATGTTGTTGGAGTACAAAAGAGAAGGAGCTGAGAGTTTTTCATTTTGCTGCAATAATTAATTCAATTTTGAGGGTGGTGCAAGAGTGAGAAGAAAGACTTTGAGGGTGTGGTTTGATTTGGTGTGCGATCAACAAGGGAAAACAAAAGAGATTGCAAGAATGAGTCGACACAATCGACGATGTAATTCAACAATGGATTCAAACAATCATATTACAGTGCGAGTTCCTGATGTAATATATTTATTTTTAGAAATTATGTTTGTCATATTTGAAACTTTGTATTGATTTTATATTTGAAATTAGTTTTAGCATGTTAGAATTATACATTAATTAATTATATTATTACAAAATAGTTGTATATTTTAACACACAAGACAATTTTTTTTAAAAAAAGCTTATTTATTTTTTTGGGGTTAGTGTTATGATAAAATATATGAGGTGGATACCGATATGTAAATGAGACCCCTTTTTTTGAAACTGGTTGTAGAATAGATTTTCAATTTAATAGATCAGTGATTCCTTCATTAGATTTTTTTTATTTTTTCACTTTAGTTTCTTTTTTGCTATTATGTTTTTTGTTGTTTTAATTTTTTTTCAAGAAAGAACTGATAAAATATTTAAAATAGAAATAATGAAACTAAATTATTTATTTTTATTGAGTAAAAATGATATGTTAGGTCCTACAATTTTTCACAATAATAATGCAAATTTTTTATAAATGTATAAAGTAAAGTGTTAGGGTTTAGTGAGAAATTATAATTGATATATTTTGTTCGAAATTTCGTAATGATGTTATGTATGACATTAAATTTTCTATTATATTAGCCATTAGATTAGTTAGATTAGTCAAAAGAATATAATATATTTATATTACATTAGCCCATCATATGAGTTATATCGCATTAGATTAGCCATCAAATTAACTTAATAAATAAAAAAGTATATTATAATTTTGGATTATTAGAATAATTTTTGAATATATAGTTTAGAATTTAAATTAACTGTTTAATAAATATTACAGTTTATAATTTTTAGTGTAACATAATATAATAGAGAAATTATAATAAATTATCATTTTTATTTATAAATGCATAAAAATATGTGCTAAATTTGTAAAAATTAACTTTTAATTTATTTGAGATTTTAATATTATAAGAGGTATTTTAATTTAATAAGTAGATTTTTAAATTTAATTATTACTACTTTTTTTAATAAATTTATCTAATTTATTAATTTTTGATAATGTAATAGAATGATAAATATATACGTATGCGGTATAGGAACGTGGAGTCACTGCATCCTTATCAACATCATGGACTTAGTGCTATATATAGATGTAGTGCTAAGATAAGGACCACATATAGAATTGGGTTTGTGATTTTGTTGTTATCTAAAAAAGGACCAAACATAGAAATTATTATTAGCCCAAAATTATATTATCATTTCGACCAAAAAAATTATATTATTATCACCTTTTAAAAAAAAAATGGTATATGCCATGGAGTGCATGGGGCGAAAAATGAGTGATAGATATTGATTTCATTCCGTGAAGTTAGGTAATGTCATACCAATATGTGTATACCATTAGGGTCGCATTAATGCTCAACATGCATGGGTCCACCTCTGGTCATATCGTATGGTACCAAATGCCAAACCCTAAACCAACATTTGAGTAGTCCAAACCAGGGGTGTGGGTGACTGAAAAGGAAAAAGGAAAACATTCTTATCATTTTAGCTGTGCATTTAGCGCGTAAGCATTATATTTACTACCCCTCGCGGCTTTACCAAGTACTATATATAATATTGAGAAGAAATCCATTGACACTGATTAAAAATTTGCATACTTATCTCTTCGGTAATTTTTTATAAAATATAAATTTTATAATATCTCGTACTAATATTTAATTGAGATATTTAAATAATACAAATAATTTATATATTTATTATAAGTCACTAAAAATTGGTTAATAATAAAATATTTAAATAATATATGTAAAGTAGATTCAAATCTCGTTACGATCAATAAAAAAAAATTATGCATATTTGTAAGCTGATGGTTGACGTTAACCAAATCTACAACACGTCACATGTGGGTGGCGCATTAACTATCGTACACTAAATTGTGTAAGTTCTTATATTTTAAAATTTTTACACATAATATGGTAAAAAAGAATGGTCCAAAAGCTTTCTTCTAAGGACTCCTGTTGGGCTCAAGCTCGAAGTTTTCTTTTGAGAGTTATTAGTTGTGTTATCTTTTTGACAAAATTTACACAACCAGAACTTTTGTTATAATTCTATTATCAAAATAATATGGTATTGTTATTAATTTTTGGGTGAATAAATAGATCTTATTGCTTTATATAAGCTAATTATCACAATAATTTCTATAAAAAAAATTTGATTATATTCTTCTAGCTATATAGTATTTTTTTTCTTATATAATATTTGAGTTGTGTTATTATAATTATTAAAAAATGTTAATCTAATAAAATAAACACGTAGGTTGCATAGTTAAATACATTATTTGATCGCATTTGAAATATTATTTGATAAATTATAAATAAAATATTCCACCATTTCAATCTAAATTGGCCGGCTCTAATCTTTCTTTCTTTCTCTCTACTTTCTTCACTCTCTAGTCTTCCTTTGTGTGCATGTTATTGAGGGGAGATTGCCATCTTTCTGCTTTGGTGGTGATAGCTCCACTATTTTTTTTTGTCTTTTCATTGTTAGAATTTGTGTCTTTTGTTTTGTTTTTATTGTCCCCTTTATGAGTGTCTTTTGTTGTCTCCTTTATGCGTGTTTGTTCCCCCTTTATTAGTGTTTTATTTCCTTTTTATTTCTATTTTAATACTCTTACAAATAATAGAAATGTCCAAGTTTATTTTGAACAAAAGCGTAATACATTTTTCAAACTGCAATATTTTTTATGTTGGCATTGGATATAAAAGATGTTTAGACATTAATAATTTTCAAGTAAGAAGTAGAGTCATAAATTATTAGTTAGTTTAGAATATAAATGTATTTATTTTTTTATTAAATTTGAATATAATATATCTTTTTCAATTTGTAAATGTCGTTGGGCTTGTTTATGAATAAATTTTTCTTTTCCATCAAATAAAAAAAAATTCACCATTTTAAATATATTATCCTCATGATATCTTAAAATTTGTCTAAAAATGATACAATTAGCCCACCTTTTGCTATGGTATATGTGGATGACAAATACTAGAGAGAACAAAAAGAAAGGGAGAGGAAAGAGAATCAATTTTTTTTGTGTGGGAATTTAAATTAACATGTATAAGAACCAAAAAGAACTTAAGAGGAATTTATTCCCCTTCTTTTCTTTTTAAAGTCTACTATTTTTATGAGATTAATTTTAATACATTATTAATATAAAAGAGTTTTATACGATCATCTAATTATATATAATTATATGTGAGACTTTTAAAATAATTAGTGTGAAAGTTAAATATTTTTATTGATATGATAATACATAATTGGATGTCATTGTAAAATATTTTTAAATTGATAATATATTAAAATTAATTTTTTTTATTTCTCATATAATTGGAATTAAATAAAGGCAAAAAGAAAAAGCTAAAAATTATTATCTAAATAATATAAATGTTTCATTATGTTCTTTTACAATATAACTTTTAAATAAGATTAATAAAATTCCGTTTTGTCCGTAATTAATTTCTCTGACACTTCTTCGCTGTCCTTTCGAGCTTATCCCTATTAATTATGTTCCATTCTATTAATAAAAAAAATCCAAACATAGCTTTTAAAATATTTGATTCGTTTTAAAACGATAGAAGCTTTTAGCCATCAAATGTTTTTTAACCAATAATAATTTTTATCAATTAAAATTCAAATTTAAAATGTTACGCTAAACTCCATCGAAAAAGAAAAAAGAAAATGTTACACTAAAGAACACTTGGATTATTCCCACATTCGTACGTTTTATAGCTGTGCGCTCCTTCTATATCAGTTTCAGTTTTTCATCAGGGACAACGCGGCGTCTTGTTATTGAAAAATATTATTTGATAAGAGTTTAATTAATATGTACTGATAGTATAAAATTATTTTATATTATTAATTAATAAAAATAGAAAAAAAAAAGAAATTTTGGTGAATCCCTCATTATAATGGATAATTATTTATGTGAGTTGATATTTCTCACTATTTTTATTGATTAATAATATAAAATTATTTTACACTATCAATATATTTAAATTAAATTCGTTAGACAATTGGACATTCTACTTAATGATAAATAGGGTATAAGTTAACGCAATATTTTATATCTCATATATTCAAATAAGATAACCCGTTGTTATTTGATGAGGCTTTACCACTTTCGAATTTTTTCAAATTCCCTTGTTTGTATATGGCTTTTTATTATTATTTTTCTCATTCATGGCCTCATTAAACGGTAAAAGTTTTCATGTCTGAGTTGGCCGCTTATTAAGTTGCTAAATATTGATAAAATTATAAAATTATTGGGTGCTTTAATGCTTGCAAGCGACAAATTTAGGTCTCTTTTGAGTAGCTCTATTTGTGTTTGTGATTGTTTTTTTCTTTTTACTTTTTAGTAGTAAAAAATTACAGTGCAATTATTTGGACCAAATCATCTATACAGTCTATCAATTTGCCAAAAGTTACTCTTAATGCTTTTCAAAAAGCTAAAATATCAAATTTCTTAAGAAAGTTACTACACAATTTTTCGGGAACAAACTTAAAAAACTACTTTTATTATTGTGCATCCAAATACATAATAACTTATTTATAACTTATTTTTTTCGTTACAACCCAACCTATATTAGTAGGTTAGTTAGATCCTAATTAATTAGTTAGGGACATTAATTAATTACTTGAGATTATAAATAAGAGTATTGACTTATTATAAATTATAGGATAAATAACATATACTACCCTTATGATTTGACAAAAATACACTCCATCTCATTCTTACCTCAAATAACATCCCACCCCAAACCATGGAAGTCACTAACGGTTAAGTGGGTAGATTCCAACAGAATATTGCCACTTAACTTTGTTTACAAAACCTTGTTAAATAAATAAAAAAAAAAATCTGCCATTGAATTTGTGTGGTTGTATATACACCAAAAATTGTTTGGATGTTCTAACCAACATTGCAGCAACGGAGTCAGTAACCAAATCATGAGACTCTCCCCAAACCAAATTTAGGTCATCAATGACTTCCCTCTAAACAGCTCATGTTATGTTACTCTGCAATATGTTCAGGAGTAAGTTACTCTCTGTTAAAAGCAGAGTCATTATTGATGCTCTGAACTGTTTGATTTATTTTTATTTAAATTGGAGGGTAGATATTGAACGACTGGTTTTTGGCTATGAAAATATTATAAAATATTGGTTGTGTGAATATTTGCGGATAAGTCCTTAGGGCTTAGTCGGGTGGTAGTTGGCTATCTGTAGGACAACTTAGCTAGAATGGTCGTGGGCGTGGAGGGTAACATAATCGGAGGTGGTAATGAGACGATAGTTTAGACTTGTTCAATGGATGAAGCAGAATAGTGGAGGTAGCGAAAACCACCTTCTTCATCAAAAAATCACCGAAACCTTCAAGGAAGCAAGGTTCCCGAATCCAACAATGAAAGGTTCCCAAATCAAGTACCTTCAAGGAAGAAAGCACCAAACTTGTTGATTTCACCGAGAATGAGAACAAGGCACTCCAAGAGCTCAAGAGCCTCATTTAAGAAGCACTCAACAAGCACGAGTTCTTTGCCTTGTAAACCCATCGAAAGAAGAAAAGTAAGAAACCGTAGCTGCCGAAAAAGAATATGGCGAGAAACAACCCCATGAAAAACAAAAAGGTTCTGAACCTGTTACTGATGTTGCAATGGCAGAACTTGCACAACCCACAAAAACATTGTTCTAGGAGGCACATGTATTGTTGATGGAATAATAGGAGGTGTTGATAACTGTATTCAATTAATTGGAGTAAAAGATTTCCTAAGTTGATGGCTATGAGTTGCAATCGAAGATGAAGTTTGTGCAATGTAAATTATATTATTTTCATAATTTTGCAATTTGAAATGGAGAGTGTGCAAGTCACAGCAGCTAATTTCTGAACTTCAACAGAGCAACTATGCTATGGCTATTGAAAATAACATGCTTTGTAAGAATGTTAATTTCGGATTATTGTTTCAGGGATGTGGGTAAAAGAACCAAAGAACTAAGAAATGATTTTGACTATGAATAAAAGATTGGTTATTTGGATTCGTTGTAGTTGCAATTTGACTTGGAGTGAATGCATTAATGCGAATATGTAATATCCATTACTTGATGATGTAGTTGTGTTGGTTGGGTTACAAGTAATTTGTTAATTGAGCTGGTATATTTGGTTAGATGAGTTTACATGGCGATCATTGCACTGCGGATGATGAGAGTAAGGAGTAATGATCACAAAGCACGGTTTTAGGGAAAAACCTACCTATGCAAAGAAAAGATCATGAGACCCATATTGCAATAATTTATGGGGTCATCTTGCAATTTTAGAAAGAGGAGGAATTTACTCCAAAACATAGTGCGGAGTAACATAACATGAGCCCCTCTAAACTTGCCCAAGACGTGGTGTCTCTGAAGGTGACAAGGAAGAGGTCGCAGATGTAGAAGAAGTGGGTTGCGTTAATGTCAGGGGAAGGAAATGGTGGAGAGTGGGCATGGTCATGGTGTGGTTGTTGTTGATGGTGTTGTTATGGGCGGTGATGGGGGGAGAGGGTGTGAAGGGAGAGAAAGTCAAATATATTTCAAAAAGTTTGAAGTGAATATCTAAATAAGAATTACCTTATACAAGTTTGTAAATTCTATGTGAATATTTTTTTCAAAGGTTGCTCGAATAAATCATTGAGATATCCATCAATTCAGGATAAAGAAATTGAAAAGAAATACTTCCATAGTGGAAAAGATGTTTTTGAATGTGGCAATGAAATGACAATGCAAAAAACGAGTGACCATGAATAATACCAATAGTGAATTAGTGATGAGGGTGATACTATGGCTTGTCATAGATTAGAGTATGTTCAATGCCAAGAATATAAGGAGGTTATGATCTTATTGAGGCACCCTGGTTAAGGTTGGGTTAAAATTAATTCAGATGCTGCTATGAACCACAGGAATGCAGGTTGTGGTGGGGTAATTAGAGGGGACCAAGGGGAATGGATTAAAGGCTTCACAGAGAATTTGGGCAGGGTTTTATCATTTGAGGCTGAGCTTTGTGGGATGTACTGGTGTTTGAATTTTGCCTGGTAATGTTGTTTTACAGATATTGTTGTTGAGGCTAACAATTTCAGCATTACAAAACACCCTGCGCATCTCGAGGGCAAAGACGAAAGCCTTTTATTGTGCAACAGCTAGTGCATGGTGAAGATTAGCACTAACTATATGATTTGATGTTGTTATTGGGTGTTGGCCGCCGATAGGAAGTGGGTGGTGCAATTTTTTTTTTTTTAATAATGACGAATCAAACTATCAAAGTGACGGAGCCGTTAGCAGCATCCATTATTTGGGTTGCACTGTCATTTTGCCGTAAGATTGTGGTGGAGTGTTTTTTTTTTTTTTCCAAATCTCAAGGGTTCTTTGATATTTATCCTAAATTATATTATGAATCATTAAAATAGTGAATTCTTGTAAAATTTTTAGAAGAGAACCATGCTTGAAAATAGTTTTATTATTGATCCTTTTGTTGAGATTCTTTCATGGCAAACTGGAAGAATAACTCACTCCAGATGCTTGGACAGAATTGTAAATCAACTTCATGGAACGAGAAAGGAGTAGCAAGCCTTCCGGGAATGCCTTTAATTCGGATTAACCAAGATCCTGAAGTTGCTAGAAACATAGATCAAGATTCTTGATGCAGAATTAACACATCAAGAATTAACATGCGTAGGTTCAACCATAGAAGATCCAGGAGCAACAAATCAAGAATTGCCTATTCCAGATGCAAAAAATTCAAGAAACAATGATCGGGGAGGAGTAGGAAACAACGTTTGCAGAAGAGGAAGTCACGCAATTGTTTCTGATGCCGGATCGGAACGATAGAGAGAAGGCAAGGCCAAAGCAAAACCTGCCTACCACTGAAGAGCTTCTGAGGGCGCAACTTGGACTGGAGGCGGAAGCCATCGTAAAAAAGGTGGAGAAGCTGCCGGAGGAGAAGGGAGGAGCACCAGGCGAAATGATAATCACTGAGCCACCACCCATAGAGCCGCCATACCTCGAGGTGAACGGCGACGAAGAGATGATGATGGTGGCGGGTGTCGATCTATCTTCGACGGCGACCCATGCGGAGCTGACAACAGCAACCGCAACCCACGACAGAGAATATGAGCGAGCCCTCAGCGAAGGCCTTTGAATGGGGGCCCGCGAGCACCCTCCAATCGACGACGTTTTTGGGGTTTGTATCGGCGAGTTGCAAGAGACCATTCCTCCGATGGCGACCCTAGCAGAGACGGCGGCCAACAATGTGACGTAAGCGTTTAACCCAATGCCTCCAACGGCGACCCAGGAGGAGAAGGTGGCGGCTAAGCCACTATGCACCAGCAGTGGCGCGGCGCGTTCTTCTAGAGACGACGATGGTCCTCTCGTGCACGACGGCGATGGTCCGTTTGCGACGGCCGGCAACCTGTCGCTCGCGGTGGTGATGGCCGTTGCAAAAGGCTTGGTGTTGTATCAATGTGAAGAGGCTGGGAGGCGCACAGCCATCAGACGCTAGGGCAACACCCATATTCCCCACCCAATGTTGGGTTTTGCTGGAATGGGCCAGGCCCACACCACGAATAGAAGAGCTACTATGGACAATGTTTGTCAGGCCAATTCAATTGCATGGAGTCAGCAAAGGAGGTTTACAAGCACAAAGACTGGACCCAAATTTGGGCTTCAGTAATAGGCCTTGTTCAGGAATATCAGCAAATTCAGGTTCAACTTTTGAGTAATGGGACCCTAGAGTATAATTATTTGTAAATATTTCAAAAAAAAAAAAAAAAGAGTTTACTTCTTCATATTAGCTTATTATAATTAAGAATAAATTGTACTTTCTCAACCTTGAAAACAAGGTTGATTTGAAGAGGAGGGTAATGTTACATTCCAACCCATAATAATGGGTTAGTTAGACCCTTATTAGTTAGTTATTTACGGTTATAAATAAGAGTATTGACTCATTGTAAATCATATTGTGAATAATCAAAATAGTAAATTCTTGGAGGTTGGAAGCTAGGCTCGAAAATAGTTCTATCATCTTTCATTTAAGATCTTTTGTTAGAAACTCTTTCACATAAGGCTTTAATTTTATCCAAACAGAACCTTACTCGTCAGCTTGTGAGGCACATGTACAAAAATTTAATTTTGATAAATTATTAGTGTAAAAACTTTTTAAACAATTATCCAATAATATGTTATCATATCATAAAAAATAGTTTTTGGACTCCCCCTAACCATTTCACCTCATAAGTGGTATCGGAGCTGATGGTTCAGCAAGGTTGAGTATTTGAAATTTGGACGTAATAGTTGATTTGTGCTCGAGGGTGGTCTCGATCTTAGTTAGAGCAATGATCAAGACTTTCTGCCTCGCTTCACCATGAATATCGAAAGAGCTTTGACTGGGCGGAGAGCACACCATGTTGAGCCTTATACTTGAGTGAGAAGAATATTGGGATTTTAAATATGAGTGATGAAAGTCCAATATTAATTAAAAATAAATTAAGTGAAGAGTATATAAGTATAAAGACCCATACACTCATTGTTAAAAAGTTTTGGATCAATACAAAATGTTTGACCCATTATTATGATTTTTCGCTTAGCTCGTTGATTTAGTCTCCCTTATTTTTGAACTTCCCTTAACTACTTTACCTAAAATGAAAAACTTTTCACATTGATAGTATACTAAAATCAATCTTATTCTTTGTTTCCATAAATATATTATATGAAAAATAAATATAACTGTTTAAATTAAACTTTACAAATTTTAATAATATTTTACCCATTTATTCTTTTTCTCATATAACAAGGTTATCTTATTAGAAATATAAAAGGATGTATTCCTCACGTCCTATACTTTTTTTTTTTCAATGATGATAAATATAGTTACACGATTTTATTGTGTCTCCATAGTTTATAAATAAATGATTAATTTTAATATATTATTAGTATCAAAAAATTATTAAATTGTCATCTAATTATATGTGAGATTTTTAAGATAGTGAAGATGAGTTAAATATTTTTATTGATATAGTAATATTTCATTCCATAATCAATGTAAAGTATTTTACAATTTTTTATTTTTTATTTTGACGTGAAGTACTTTACATTGATATTGAATAAAAATAAATTCTATAAATAATTCTGACAGCCTGGTGGCTTTATGCTGTACAATCAAGTTCGCTGATGCGATCAAGTTGCATAGGAACTTTTTTATGAGACTGAATGTTGGAACCCTGAAAAACCAATAAAAAGAATAAATCAACGTTATGTAAACGAAGATGTTGCATTAAATATTTAAATAAGTGAATGCTGGATAAGATAGAATTATAATTAGTGGGGCGTTTACCAAGAGGAATACTCGAGGCTGTGTCAGTCAGGCCTCCACATTCTTCTTTTTCTTTTTTTTTGGTCGTTGGTTGGTGGGGGGAGGGCGGGGATTTGAGGGACTGGGGCTCTGCCCCATGGGTCGAAGCCGCGTCCCTCTGGATGTAGTTCTTGGATGCTGGCACATATGCCACTTCGTCCACAGCCTCAACCACGGCCTCCACATTCTTGTTGGTTAGAATCCTCCAATGGAACACTGGATGAAATTGAATATGACTAGTGATGGAGTGGTTAAGGGTAATCCAGGCATGGTTGGGTGTCGTGGCCTCATTAGAGACTACATGTGAAGATGGAATGTGGGGGTATGCCAAAAGGATTGGTGTTTGCTCTTCCTTACTCTGCTGAATTGTGGGGAATCTTAATTGGCCTCACTGTGGCTTGGGACCATGGCTTCAAGCATATAATTGTTGAAAGTGATTCCAGTGCTGCTTACCAGACTCTTGCATCAAACACAGCGCATGAAGGCAAGAACCAGAGCTTCATTAGAAGAATCAAAGACATACTCTCTGGAAACTCGCATATTTGAAGTTGTCATTTGGAATAACCCTCCCGGCTCCCGCGGGTATAAGGGAGTGTGTTGTCAGTGATGTGTATGGGTCTTACTGCCCCGAGTTGTTAGCCAAGTTGTCTAGTTGTTTTGGGCTTCGGCCTCATTCTGTACCCACCAAAAAAAAAGGAATAAAATATTTTAACCCTCTTCAGAGATCAAAAAATTATATTTCAACCCATTAGTTTTTAAAATCTACACTTTGTCCCATTATCTTAAGCACCCATTAACATCTATTACCCAACTCTTATTACATTAACTTTGATTTAACTCAATTAGTGTTATATCACAAAGTAAGTTAACCAAACATTACCTACCCTAGGTTAAGTGAATATATATGCAAGAGTTGAAGAGACTAGACATCTTTACCACCACTCCCACAATTTAGTCTCTACCACCAGTCTCCACTACTTTCATGATTTAGTCTCCACCACCACTCCGACGAAATAAACATGGCACCATTAATACTAAGAAGAAAAGAATATGCGATTTTCATCACAGTGTGTGTGAAAGGAACCAGCTTTAGACAATCCAAAAGCAAGAAGCTTCAAGGTATCATTTTAAGCTTGGATTTTGTTATCTGATGTTTGTGTTGTTTTCCAATGTTTGGGTGAAAGGAACTAGATTCGCGTAAGTTTAGATTCAATGAAGAATATGGCAAACTCGTAAAAGCAAGAATAATAGAGGGGTTAAATAGTCATAAAGCGAAAATGAAAAATGGCATTTGTGAGTGAAAGAAGCACCAAGCAATCAGGACACAATTTGGTTGTGACAAAAAAACATGTTGAGGGTGCTTGGTTCCATCATATATCATTGGTATATGGACTTACTCCCATTTTCTCTCTTAAAACCCTTATTTTCTCTCCGACCAATTTCCGCCATGGCTAAGCAATTCATCACCAAAATTGTTCACCCAAATGGCATCGCTGTCATCACCCTCGATCATGCCAAAGCCACCATGAATTTAGGTTTTTTCCTCTTTCCTTTTCTTACTTTTTTGGTATGTTTGTGCTATTAAGTTGAAATACGACAACTGTGTTCCAAAATTTACTTCTAGACTAATTACTTGAACTCAATTATATACACAATACTCGATATTTTCTGATGTCTAGTATTTTGGATAAATGCTTTTGTTAAAGCTTGGGTTGCAATAGATACATGTCTCTCTTCAATTTTAGAAGTAGACTATGACTTTATGTGTTTGATTCAATCATATTTCTCCACCAGTCACATTTTTTCTTTATATCTTCAAATAGTTTACCATGATTTAGAGATATATTCTGTTAGAATATTCTAATGGATGCTAACAGGAAGTTAGGATAATGGGATGAAGTATAGATTTTGAAAACTTATGAGGTGAAATGTCATCTCTTAAACTTCAAGGAAGTTAAGCATATTTTACTCTAAAATTAAATAACAAAGACTAGAACCTATTCCGGAAAAGACAGCAAAATATCATCTTATGTGATTTGAACATGTTTGATAAAGATTTATAAAAATTAGTAAAGAAAATAACTGATGAAAAATAACCTAATAGCTAGAGATTAAAAAAAATTATAAATAAAATATTAAAATAAGATTTTAATAATTTAATTTTAAATATAATATACTATAGGATACTATAATATCATCTGACCTGATCCATATAATTGACACAACTTAGGGAAGCAAAACTTCTGTTCTCTCACAATAACTTTTCCTTAACAACTCGATGGAAAAACAGGTAAGATTTGAACTTCTCTTGCAATGATTTTTCCCTAGCAACTCAATGTAAAAACAGGTAAGCAGGCGTCTTCGATTCAATAAAAGTCGGTGGCATTTCCGGGTGACAATAATCATAAGTTTTCGGCAATGCACGGTATAGATTTAAAAATCATAATTTTTATAGTGCAGAAAAAAAATAAGAAAAGCAGTCACCATCAGCTTATCGATCCTGTAACTCTAACAATATACAAATTCTTGTTAATAAAATGGTAATACAGAAATTTAAATATATGATCACGAACAAAGTACTATAAACATAAATCTTAAGGCTAAAAAATATTGTGAGTACAATCCACTCCATCAAAAACAAACCTACCTAAAAAATAAGAAACTAAATGAAAAATAGGTTCATTTGCCCACACCATTGAAATTTTTTCGCCCATTTTAACTCAAATCAAAATAAATAGATATCATAAGGTACAACAAGAATGAGTTTTGTTTTTTTTTTTCCTCTAATACATAAAAATTTATGAAAAGAAAAAGCTATCCTATATTCCCAAGGTCACATGCCACAAGCCCCCGGGAAGACACAAGGTGAGCATTAATCCAACCCAGGACCTTTTTGTCAAGGTTGATGGATCCTATAAGTTGAACAAAACCTCATTGACAGGAATGAGAGATGCAATTCTATTCATTCAATCTTTCTATCTCGGAATATAAACATTGTTTCTAATCAAGAATCCCTTTCTAAATTTTATTCTTATTGTGAACCTCTGAATACTTGCATGCACTACGAGAAGGTTCACAAGAACTTTAAATCATGCCATATGATTATTAGATTCAAAAGAAAGATGCTAAATCACTACAGGCCTAGTGGCTTAAATAGAGGAACCAGATTGAAAAAGCCATCTTTGTCGACCGGCAATCCAAGGGCGCGGTGAAGGACAGGCGGAGTTGATGTCTTGCCCTTCCAAGGGCTAAACCATGGACCACCTCCAACTTCCAGAGCTGCCATATCACTTGAAACATCCAATCTGATCTGCCAGTTACCAAACATTCATGAGAAGTTTCCATAAAGAACCAAATCAGGAAAGAACTTATATGGGTGACTAAGAAGACACCTTCCCCTTGCTGCCATCATATCTTCGTTCCCACATTTTTAATTTTAGAAATCCAAAGCATGTATCTTTACAAGCTGGGGCAAGACCAGCTTCTGATGTTGGAGCACGTAATGTAGTACCTGAATCCTCTGTTGTTGCTTCTAATTCAACCTGCCAAAATAGAGTGCATTGAGTTTGTGCTTGGCCGAAAGAAGGCCCATCCGGCTACTTAGTTTCAGTATTAATTGCATAGTCATTAACATGTTCAGCTCATTAAACTATTTACCCTTTTTCATATTTAGATTTCACAGTTTATAGATGTCATTAAATGGAAAATGAGATGCAAAAATTTAATACCGCCTACAGATAGTGTATAGTGTGTCTGTGTAGCATTGCCCTTAACCACCAACAGATAATAAAATGTAATTAGAGTGATATAATTACCACATGTCTGCCGTTGTCTGCAGACATAACCCAATAACCCCACATAGCAACTTCCCACTTAACAACACCATTCCATGGCACAAATTCATAAAAGTTTCCACCATAATGCATTCCAATCTGCACCAGTTTGCAAGCTGCAACATAGAAAATGTTATCAAAATTAGGAAAAATCAATTAATAAAAAGCTTAAATGCACATAATGAGCTACTATGGAAGATGGCAAACAGACAAAAAAAAATATCTTAAGAACATTTTTTTTTTTTTTACCATGATTCAAAATAAAAGAAATCACTATTTATCTTTAGATCTACTTATTAGAATATTTGAAAAGAAACATCAACCCAATTAAAACACGTCACAAGAAATATTAACATTACACCCCATCTTGCCAATTAAATAATATTTGAAAAAACCAGCAGGTTACAAATCTCTGACTCGCTTATATGAGTCAGGAATACAATTAAGGCATAATTACATATACCAAAAAAGAAAGTGTCTTCACCGTTGCACACATGTTTGTAAAATCAAAGAGAAAAAATAACATGAGCAAAGACATGTTATTTTGACAAAAGGAAGGAGAACAATCAAATTAACAATACATGAAGTTTTTTCATCATTGCACATGAGTTTGTAAAATCAAAAGAGAAAAACTAGCATGAGCAGAGACATGTTACTTCGACAAAAGGAAGGAGAACAATCAAATTAACCCATACATCCTTGTCCTTTTGTCACTTGATTCCCATTACCACCACCATTTATTTCACATGTAATCTTGATATTACATAAATTTGGCATAACATAATTATGAGAAGAACCACACTGGTAGCCAAATGCGGTAGAAAGTTACCAATGCAGCATTTTCAAAAGTCTCCGTTATTCCAGGAATTTGCCTCAATCCACCAGCTGCCGTAAGTGCAATTTCTCCACTAGCACCTTCAAAAACATTACATTGAACCTGCATGAAACATGGCACTTTGAGATGAATAAATATATACAGATACTCATCCATATATTGGTGAGAATAATAATAATAATAATATAGCAACACAAAAGCATATTCACCTACAATACCAGCAGAAAAATTCAAATACAAAATTACAAATATCATGAATCATGATAAAGAGATTCCTTTAACCAAAGACTATTTCGTGAAGTTATACTTCATGATGCACAAGTAACAAAGGACTCCATCTCCTGGAGTCAAGCTTCCATGAATAATGTCTACCTCCATGAATGACTATAGTTCTTGCCTTCTAGAACTTGCTAAGTAAACAAACAATTGATTCTTCTAAAAAAATATATTTAAAATGGAGAAACAAAGCATTCTAAAAACAAAAAACCAGCCATAGCTGAAGTTTCTACCAGCTGTAAGGGGTGTGAAGGTCTCGATTAGGGGGAGTAGGTGAGTAAGTGCTTTTGACGAAACCCGTGCCATGTTCGTTGTGTTGTGTTTTGGCTCCGGTGATGGCACCCGAAGTGGAATTGCATGCCATGAGGTGCAGTTTGAGAAAGGTTACAGGAAGGAATTTTAGGTTGGAGGCGTAGAGGTCGGGTGCCAGTGCCATGGAAAGTGAGTGATGATATAGGGAAAGGGGGGGAATGTGTGAGTGTGAGTGTTTGTTTGAGAAATGTTTGGTAAATTCACTTATACCTATCTACCTTTAAATAAGATATGAACCTTGCTTAAATTGAGCTAACACCTTATCTATTGGTGGATAGAATATAAATTACCACGATCTATCATACAAAATGAGTCCACCTACCGTAACTCGTGTGTGTTTAGAGGAGAAAGAGATGCATGTAAATGTAGCGTTAAGTGAGTGTAAGGAAGAGGGTGTTGCGTGAAGTTTTTGGCACAGTAGGGAGGAGTGAGTAACGTAGTGTTATGTGCGTCAAACGATGTGCATTTGGGCTGCCTAACTCACAAGCAGACCAGAATATGCAAATGCATGTCAAGGTCAAGCAATCTTAAATAGGTTGGTTGGTTGGTTGAAGTGATGGATAAAATGCTAGAAAGTTTTGCAGAATAATTCGAATAAAAAGCCTAAATGGAACATTGCTACACTTCACTACTACACCAATGTGATTATCGATGGGAATGTCAAAATAAACTAAGCCACAGCCGTAAATAATGGGGTCATGCTCAGGCGGATACCCAAAAAAATATTCACGCATGAATATTGTGAGGTGGCCTTCCCAGATTAAATCATCAGGCAAAGCTTATTATGGACATTGTTTTTTGTGTTTCACCATAAACACTCCTCTTTGAAGTGGAGGTCGATTGGGGTGAGGTTGTCCTCTTTTCTCCTTCACGTCTTCCCCCCCCCCACCCCAAAAAAAAAAGCCAGCCCTCCTCATCTTCTCCAAGAGCACCACCTTCAACAGCATCGTCGAGGAGCTCAAGAGCATTGTGGGTTTGATTCATCATACGACCATTGCTCAAGAGCTCAAGATTATGTTGTAGATTAGAAAGAATAAACATATTGCACTACCATGCCACAAATGCTTAACTAGAAAAACATTGGTTGACTCCTCATGTCTGATATGCCAAAATAGGGTGAACATTGATGGCAAAGGGGATTGATGTTGTAAAGGGGCTGACATTGGATATGTACATCCCCTTTCTTTGAGAATCAAAATTTTTGACACCCATAATCTATACAAACATAAAAAGCAAAGAATCATCAAATTAAAATTAGAAGAACAAGAATAAAAGCGATACCTTTGAATGGAAAAATGATGAATCAAACCTGTGCATGATGCTGAGGTGCCTAGTTGGCCAAACTCATCTTTGTGCTTTTGCAAGTTTGGATCTTGGTGATTTCTCTGTTTAAAGTTCGAATCTTTTAAGTTTCAAACTTGGTGAGTTTTTTTGTCTAAAGCTTGAATCTTCTTATGGTGAGAATGGAAGGAGGGGGAGAGAGTGAAAGTGAAGATAGAGGTGGAAGGAGGAGACTTTTGATAGTGGAAGTTGATCAATCATGTAGCACAAGGCAGTGTCACCGGAGAAGACGACAGGAGCTGAAACAGAAAGTGGAACCAATGGCATTGAAGCAGAAGGTGAAAGAGAAAAGGAGTGTTTACCATGTAACACAAAAAATAAGGCCCACCCTAAGCCTTGCCATATGGTGTAATACAAGAAGGCCACCTCACATATTCATGGGTGAATATTTTTTGGGATATCCACCTGAGCATGACCCTAAATTAATAAAGTAAAGACTGAACTAGTAAAATATTGACTTTTGGTCATTTCTAGTATGGTCCTACTCCATAATTGTTATTTATGAGTATTAATTTTTTTTGCTTGTTCATATATTTTTTAAAGAGAAATGATATTTTGATGTAGCCCACCTCGTACTTCAGGCCGACATACCACCTATCCACCATTGGATGGGTATGTGACCCCCACTTAGACTGGGTCCTAAATCCATCCAATAATGGATGAATGGTATGTTGGTCCGGAGTACAAGGTGGGCTATGTACAAATAACACATCTCTTTTTTAAATAACAATTAAAATAGTCGAAAGGAGCTTTGGCTACTATACTCATGCTTGATATGATATCATCTTCATATTGTACGCACACGTTGCAACAATAATAGTCAATTAGTTATATAAACTCGAAAGGCACAATGCTCAAATGCAAGATGATGATAACTACTATCTTCTGATAGTCTGATACCTATTATTGGATTTTAATTAACACTGAAGACATAAAGTTGAGAATAAGAATGGAAAGTCATTGCATTCTAGTTGAGTCAACTAATGAACTCATGTAGCAAAATTTTTTCCTAAAAGGAAATGATATAATGAAGCTTCGATTTTTATTTTTTTATTAAAAAAAATAGTTCAGCGAGTTGGCTCATTTAAGTTCATAGCGTCTTAAAGATATGTTGGGCTAGCCCAAACCAAATTTTACCAGGCCCACATTAACAACATTTAGGTATGTGTCACTCACTCACAAGGCCACACGACTTGTAAACCCTAAAAAAGGGTACAACTTTTAAATGCAGTTGAGTCAAGTAATTCTGACCCAAAAGAAAAGTCCAATAATGTAGAACATCTAGAGAAAGTTAAATGTATTGAAAAAAAAAAATCACAATTGGAGGCCAGCTCATATGGTTAATCCATAACCTCTTAAAAAATTACAATTGGGACCGTTAAAGGGAGCGTTCGACTCCCAGGGGCTCTTCCCCCCTCCCCCCAAATGACAAAAAGAAAATGTCGTGAAAATCATTAAATATTTTGACATTGAAAATTCCTCCTAATCTTGCAGGAGAGAGATTGCTTAATTATTTGTAAACACTAAACAACAACAAACAAATAGAGAGGTAATACCAAAGGGCCAATGGAACATTTTTGCCACTTCAATGAACTCTACAATTCAAAATGTGCTACAAATTTTGAACATGGACTACTCATTCAAACTGTATGATGTACAACATGTTAGAGGGAAAAGAATAATGTTTGGGGGATACACAAATTCGCGACACATACGGAAAAATAAGGAAAATGACAAAAATGCTTAGATGATTGATTCCATACGATCATTGTTCCTTTTTGTCAATTTTTTTTTGTTTAGAAAGTTATCAACGTATTGCTTAAAATACTAGTAAATAAGAGTTCTTTTATTTTTTATTTTTTATTTTTTTTAAAGAAAACTTTTACTTATCAGCATTTTTAGCAATATACTAGTAACTTTTTGAAAAAAAAAATAACAAAAAACTTATTCACCAGCATTTTCAGTAATACATTGATAAGTAAGAGTTTTTTTTATTTTTTATTTTTTTACAGAGTTACTAGCTATTGCCAAAAACACTGGTAAATAAGATATTTATCAACTTTTTTAGCAATACACTAATATGTAAGAGTTTTTTATCTTTTATTTTGTTTCCAAAAAATTATCAACATATTTATTTATTAGCGTTTTCAGCAATACATTGATAAGTAAGACTTTTTTTACTAGTTTTTTTTTTTCAAAAAATTACCAACATATTGCTAAAAAATATAATAAATAACTTTTTAGATTAAAAAAATTGACAAAAAGAATAATGATGATGTGGGATCTAATATTTTTGTCACTTTCCTCGCTATTTCTATTTGTGTCGTAATTTTGTGCGTTGATTACTCGGAGGGGAAAATGCATTATTAACTAATGGACTTGTAGGGGTCCTTTTCACAAGTCGCAACTATGCCACCATGTGACTGGGTGGGAGCCAGTCACGTCCAAATGGGATTATCTGAGTGGCCACTAGTGCAGGTGAAGATAAATATCAAAGCACTAGCAAGATGACCTCCAATGGATGTGTTTATGAGATTGCATAGTAGAAAACTCTGAAGATGTTAATTAAAACTCAAGAGCTGTTAATTATTTGTGATTTAAGTAATTTTTCATAAAAATTAAGGGTTGAGAAATAATTGAGATTATTAATTAAAAATAATTTATTTAAAAAATATAATAATTTAAAATTAAAAAATAATCCCTCACTCCTCCTCCATTGGCATCATGTTCTCGAGTCTTCTTCTTCACTGCCAGTGGCAGCCATTCCTGCCCTCCCAAACAAATCCCAGAAGTGGTCACAAGATAGCATCTTCTTCACATATCTTGAGTATTGTTCTAGTCATTTTTGTACCACGGAGGACTGTTTTAGCTTCCTTCAATTTCTATTCTCATTTTTCATATCACCAAAGTTATTGAAAATCAACCTCCAAACCATTTGCTCCAAAAGACTAGACCAAAAATTAAGACAAAAAAAATGGAGCATTTGCGCTGTTGCTAGTAAACACAGAGAACCCAATAGTTAAGGCCAAATATTAGAATCAGATAAACTCCAAAAAAACAACCACCACACCTATGATCTATTCAAAATCCTCACAACAAAATCCTCTAAAACCCAAAAGAAGGTTGACATCAGTTCAACAAATCTATTATAAAGATTACAACCTTACAAAAAAAAAAAAAAAAAAGTAAAAAAGGGGAAAAAAACTTGATCTCAATCCAAAGAAAAATTCCAATCTTTTGATGACCCATTAGCCAAATTAAGCTCAATTTTCAAAAAAAATAAATTGAACCTAGAAGTTTGGTACAGGGAGTGAAGGGTCACAGTAGAAGCCGACTGTAGTAGGAAGGAGGAGGGAGCAACTATGTCCGGGGCCTTGAAGTAAGGGTGGAGTTGTGGTGGGAACCAACAATGCAAGCAGCAAAGGTGGTGGTCTGGAGTGGCAAAGGTAGCTAAGGCAAAGTGATGGTCGCACAGTGCTACGGGGCGGTGGTCGCTCGTTGTTGTAGAGGACGGCATGGTGGGTATTGGTTCATGACGTGGGCTGCAATGAAGCAAGGCGTGGTGGTCGCTCCATCACAAACTCGAACATTAGGGGTAGAGGAAGTCAGTGATGGTGGTGACGAGGGAGGTGGGCACAGCGATGGTAGTTTTTGGGGAGAGGATTTTCAGTGTTCTTTGTAAAAGTTTTTTTTTAATACTTTTTCAATTTCTTTTTTTGATAGGGTTTTCTTTTTCAAATTTTAAAGATAACAATCTAATTAATTAAGATTAAACCATTAACCAACTTAATCCTCACTATGGCCCACCACAAATCAGATCCAGATGC
The DNA here is from genome assembly GCA_031439585.1 of Pterocarpus macrocarpus. Lineage (NCBI taxonomy): Eukaryota > Viridiplantae > Streptophyta > Magnoliopsida > Fabales > Fabaceae > Pterocarpus > Pterocarpus macrocarpus. The sequence goes on from CM062519.1 coordinate 14,266,547, forward strand.
CATTTCCCTCTGCCCCACCACATAACTGCCCCAAATGCACATTACACATGCACTAGAGCCTTCACCGAAAAAAAGCTGATGGTAAGAAAAGAAGCAAAGATGCAAAGATACAAAGGAATCAAATATAGGAGTGATATCTTTTAAACGATACGGCTTGACTTTATTTGTAGGTTTATCAATGCTTTTGCTCAAGACAACACGGGGGTTGGAGTTTCGGATGCCGTATGTTCATATTGAGTCTCCTTATTTCCCTTACCTTCTCTAATAATTTCTATGTCAAAGTTTAAGATAAATTCAGCTCGGAACCGTTGGCTCGCTCAGGCTTAGCTCGTGTTATCCAACAATATAGATTTCATTTATCACATGTAGTTACTATTGATGTCTACCATGACAAAAAGGACACTATGTGCTTATGTCAACTTGTCAAGTAAAAAACTAAGACATGCTTTTTGATAACTCTTTTAGCCAAATCCCCAGCTTGACAATGGCTAATCTACAATTTGGAATTCTTTCGGCACAGTCCACTTGCTTAAAGATAATTAAAATCCACTGTTAACAGTACGTAACTATTTTAGTGTTTTGTATCGTCGGTATTCCTTGTCACTCTCTTAACTTGGAGACCATGCAACATGTATCTGCATTGAACATATTAGACATAGATTTTTACGTGTTAGCGTGTTGTATGCTATTAATATGCAGTAAAATATCTTGAATGTTCACACAGACATTTATACAGACAAATGTTATTTAGATATTTAAGAGTAGACATTTAGAGTAAATAAAAAGATAAAGATACAAAGTTTTGACTTTTTTCTCTCACCACCTACTATCATCTAAAATTTTGTTTCTTTCTTTCTCTATTATAGTAATGAGATGTCTACATTTATGTATTCAATTAACATTTTTTGTCAATTAAATTATACCAGTAATAACAACAAGAGGAACCACACACATTTAGTATTGCCTCAGAGACTTTAAGCCTATTACTTAGCGATATAAGTTTATATTTGGCTTAAAAACCAGAATATCTTCACAAAAATAGCAGAACTTGCTGGTTGGAGCAGGTTAGTTGGAATGCAAAACTTGTTTGGGATCAGCTTTTATCTACCATATCTTGACTGCAAGAAATCCGGAAAATTTTGCAGAATATGTGTAATCTAAGAATACAAATGAATATTTACGTAAATATTATGCATAAAGTCAATAGTTTCTAATATTCGTTGTAAATAAGGACAAATATATATATATATATATAACAAGCGCTTATATAAGCATTGTAAAGTGTGGTAGGTATACGAGATAGTTGCTTTAATTCTGTTATCGTCTTTGTCAGGAATGATTATGTTTTGGCTTTATCAGCACAGCTTTTATATTTGCAGGTACGTACTCAGTTTTTGGTTCATTGAACGAATCTCAGCTTGGCAGTTGGCAAAATAATTTGGCCGATGCTGGAATGCAAATGAAGAAGTTAAAAACACTCACACAGCGAATGTTGACCAGATACGTGTGCGTCCCAACCCACTTGGGTCGGGTTTTGAACCTGCCCTATACTGGAGCGGGGTAGGATTGGATGATAAACTTAGTGTGGCTAAAGGTGACTTCGGGTTCAAGTGAAACTCGCCCTTCTCTATCCTATCTATTATGGTGTTCATTTGTTTTTAAATTATGTGAAACAAATAATTTAATTTGTTAAATTTTTTAAAAGATATAAATAATTAATGTAAAAATTAAATTTAAAAATATTTTTAAAAAGGTTACAAAAAAGAGTGACTAAAGTGCGATTTTAGATTTTTTGGCTATAGGTAAAAATAGTAAATTTTTATTTTTAAAACCTGCGGATAAGATAATGACAGATTAAGATTTATCTAATAGAGTATAATGTAGAATAAGGTCGAGTTTAGAGATGGGTAAATGGGCTGGCATGTCCTGACTCATAAAAAATGGGCAAGGGCAGAGGCGGAGAGGGCCAAATTAGGAAAACGGGTTCAATATTCTAACACATCCCATTTGAGAGTGGAGTTAGCAAGTTAGCCCCCCAAAAAATAGAAAATATAAAAAACTTGTTTTAATATTTTTAATGAGGTAAATTATTTTTAAAATAATTTAAAATTAAAAAAATATTAAATAAAAAATTTACTTAAATAAAATAGAACAAAATAAATAAATTACTTAATTTATATATAAGTTTAAGTTAACAACAAATATAATAAATTAATTAGGATATATAAATAAGATGTTCACAACATAAGCTTTATAATATAAAATCTACAAATTGACAAAGCATAATAAAAACATAATATATAATAAAAAGCTGAATTTTCTTTTAAGAAAAACCCTACACCCAAAAATAAACAAAAAAGACAACCCCTAACCCACAAGCTCAACCTGCCCTATCATGTCAAAGCCATTAAATTAGGTAGGGCAGATTAGACCAGGTGAAAAATTTTAGTAGGTCAAATATGTTAAATTAACCTGTCATTTTTTACGGATTTGACTGACCATTCTAGCAGATTGAGCTTGTTTTGCTATCTTTGGTCAAGTTAAGGCAAAATCCACCTACAATCATCCCATTGCTATCACTAATATAAAATTGCTTGGGGCAAACTAATTCAAGACCCCATACGATAGCAAACAAATGATGGAGAGTTTAACTAAGCAACTCCATTGGAGCTTCGCCCATTCTTAGCATAATTGTTTACCAGCTTTGCTTATCCTTTTAACTAGGAAAATATTTTCTCCGGTTCAAATTATCTGTTATTTTAATTATTTACATATTAATTAAAGAGTTCAAAATCAATGATTGATTATAAAAATATTTTATCAAAATATTTTTATTTAATAACTAATTTGTTGTATCAATATTTTATTGTTTCCTATGCTTACAATTATATAGAAGATAAAATTGAAAAATTTATAATAAAATTTCATTGAAATGTGAGAATAATAAATATGACAAACTAAATATTTTTACTTATAGTAACAGATAATTTGATTTGAAGGGAGAACCCAATAACAAGAATTTCAGTTCAACAAATAGTACAAATAGTTAACAAACGAGAAACCGTTTTATTTTTTAATTTTTTTTCTACCATGATTTCTGGCCATCTTGAATCTAATAGTCCCACGTTAGTTTTCGTCACTTTCCTGCAAAATATCCTTTGTGCTATATAGCATTTCCGTTTTAATTATAGGCTAGCTCTAATTTTCTTGGGAGGTTCATCATACTGTGTCAAAGCGTATACAAGGAAAACTTTAAGTGGCATTTTTTTTTTCGAAAAATAAATCCTTCCCTTTCATATTAATTGTCGATTTAGAAAATTAGTGTTGTACTATTACATTATGTATCGTTTTAGAATTTCAATGAAACATTAGTTATATTATTTCAATTTTACCCTTATATGCATTATAATTATATTTGGATTGTGTTGGGTTAGAGATAGATAATTAATGCTGGTCTAATAAGATGTAGGTAATTTAGTCTTGCTTTCTTTTTTTAAAAAAAGAAAAAATAAAGATTATTAATTGCTTTCTTAAATTTAGTGCAAAATCTTGAAGATAAAAATGAAATAGAGAGAGTATTAATATTTGAACCGATAATATATGGGCAAATATCAAGATACACATGTATCAAAATTAAAAAAAGAAAAAATTAATACTATGTATATTTATATGAGAAATATGTTGTATTTGGAAAAAAAAAGTGATCTGTTATTAATAATATTGTTTTTTTATTATTTTCAATTTTTTAATTTTATTATTATGATTAAGTTTTGATACATCAGAAGCATAAAAAAAATGTTGTATTATCATTTAATTATGGATTATCATGCCAAATGTGTAATTTTTTTATAATAACTAGTTCAAAAGTTATACATTCTATATAATACATAATTAATTAATATACTAAAATTAAAGTATTATTATTATAGAAATAGTTTTATTTTCTAAAAATAATTTTTGCAAATAAGCTGTTGTTTTCACCAAGGCCGGATGCTTATTCTTATTGACCGAAGATAGAGGTCTACATTTGCATCATCCATAACACATTGAAAGACACACCATTACACGATGGACAACTTGGAGCTCTGTAATGCCAAGAGCTTGACAAAGTCAACGGTCACCTTCACCAAGTTTTGGATGATAATTGATGCGAACGTCTTAGCCTCGTCGGTGGAGTCGGCGTCGCCAGCAAAGCCGGCGAGAGCCCTAAAAACAATGAAGGGCACCTTTTGTTGACGGCAAATGAGTGCCACTGATGCACTTTCCATGTCCACTGGGGTCACAGTGAACTTGCCTCGGAGGAAGCTCCTGTATGCTGCATTGTCCAGGTATATGCTTGCACTTGCTCCGTATTTGACAGTTTTCAACACTGGTTTCGGGTTTAAGCATATGGATTCGGTGGTATCGTTTGTACAGCTCTCAAGTTTGATGTTCTGACCACACATATCGCCAAAATTTTAATTAACCACTAACCACAATGTCATTCAGACTTTGAAAAAAAAATGTTACAAAGCGACATGTTTCATGATGTGTTTGCTGTGTCTTTATTTTTTCCACGAATTATTCTTTTCAACTTTGTAGCAATATTATTATACTTTATGCTGAAAAACATATGCAAGTTACCTAATTCATATGACTTCAGATTTTTTGGATCTACATGTGCGATATAGAACAAAGCTACAACCCTACTAAACCATCACCCCACATTATTTATCTGCAACTAGGTAGCTCCACCATACATTTTTCTGCCGAAAGCTAGCGTAGCACCTCAAATTGTTGATCAATTATTTAATTTAATTAGTCATATCTTGTAAGGATTTTTCAACAGTGAATTTTTTTTTTTATTGATCAACAGTGATATCACGGAAAAAGTTTCCTTTTTACCATCACAAATATTTTCTGAAGATCCGCGACCTGAAATGTAATTTTCATAATTAATCTTAAAATGTCCATATAACATATATTGAGAGAAAACTGATCATTTTGGACCTGTTTTAACAAATACTTTTTGTTTTTAATTTTATTTTAATATTAATTATAAAATGCTAACTTATTTTCATTTTATTTTCTGCATTTTGAATTTTGTCAAAGAAGGAATTTAAGAAATTCTTGTTTTTACTTTTTTTTTTTTAATAAAAGCCTAAAAAAATAGAAAAGGTGATATTTTCAACTTTTTATGGTTAATCTTAAAATTAAAAATTAATGTTATTTATACAACTTTATGAAATATCTTTTAAGATATTGATTAAAAATGAGTCTTAACTTTTTTTCTCAATCAATATTCAAAAACATCTCAAGATTTCTCTAGGTATTCCAAAAAATAATATAAATAACATTATTGCAAATGAAACATATACTTTGTTTTCCAATCCCATGAACCATACATGGGGTCACTTACCAACAGTCTGGTAGCAATGTTGTAGTATGTCCTATCAACAGGACTCCAAAGGGCGGTTGTCCATTGTTCGGGAGTGCCATCAACAGGGAAAATCTGCTCTCGTTGGTACCAGATATTATTGAGCAGGTTGTCATAAGAAGAGTCCGCACTTACGTTTGATGTGAAATCTGCAAAATTCAAATGCCCTATTGTTCTGGTGTAGATTCCATTTGCTTCCCCGGGTAATCTGTCTTTGGGCCCTTGACCGTACCTCTGCATAACGTACAACAACAACCAAATCACTAATTAATACAAATTAAAACGACAAAAAGAGTTTGTTACTTTAGCATACCTTTTCTTAATTTGCTCGCATGATATTCACGTAATAGCAGTCATATACATCCACACGTTTCCTTAATTTCTTCTTGTTCTCTTTTGCCTTTTTCTTTTTTACTTTTTGGGTACATGTCTTTCACCATTTTCTTTATCAAGGTCCAATGATTATTTACTATCACTATGCAAGATTATGTGAGTAAAAATTATGTAAAATTATCCTTACTCTTAATTAACGGCCTCATGTATATTACAAGTCTCTTGTTGTTAACCTAGTCTAATTAGAGGCTTAATTTATTTGTACTGCTTTAAGGAAACACAAGTAAAAAACATTTAACAAAATTTCATTTCTTACCAAAAGTAAATAACAAAGTATTTATAAAAAAGCAATTGGATACCCATATCTTTATTTTTACGCATATGCGTCTTGCAACATATATCATCTTTCCTTACGTAAAATATCAGTAGTTATGACGCTATAAGCTTAGACAAGAGAGGAGCAGCAGCGTTGATTACGGAGAGATCGGCAGGCAAAGTTATATTCATACCTTGGTTTTTTGTCAAATGTAAGTGAAAAAAAATGGACACCGTTGAAAACTATTTACTTTGGTGGCATCAGTGAAAGATAAGGAAGTAGAAATTAAATTAGGCAAGGAATTAACGTCAACATCTTCGATCCAAATCCAGTCTTCTCATAATCAAAGCCCTTAGGAAGACTTCGATTAATTGCCATTGATATCGTGTAAATAATTTCTTAAAATATTAAATTAACAAGAAGTTATCAATAACTTTATTACATTCCTCACAAATTAAGCCATAATCTTTTCAAGAGTGGATGATTCGAAGTTATGTTGAACAGTGACTTCTAACAACTTTCCTTTATTTTCTTTGCCAAAGAATTTTTAACTCAAATTCACTTCCATGTATATCTGTGGAAGAGGGTGGCGAAAACACGTTATTCTCTCTCTCTTTTTGCTTTTAAGGCAACCCTAATCATATCAGATCTCAGCAAGTCACGAATATTACTTGGAGGAGGAGCTTCAAAGGTTGAGGTACCAAGGTCACAGGAGTGTCCCAATTCCTAGCAACACGTTATTCTTTTGTGCAAGTTATTATTGTATTAATCTGTGATTTTTTTGTTCTTCTTTTTTCTATGATTAAAATAAATGTACAAGAAAGGGTAAAGCATATTATAGATCGAACACTATTTTTTCTCTAATTTCAGATTATTTTACTTTATATAGTGACTGGTCTGAATCAGCACAATAAACATAAAAAATTCTTGTACGCTCATGATTTTCTTCCTCTGCTATATATTTATATCCATTATTAAATCTTCTCTTTCTTTTTCTCTCCTTTCCACACTTGAGTCAAAATGGTCCATAAAGAAAGAAACTAAATTTCTTTCACCATTGAGTACGAGAATGTATTCACGTGAGTTTCGCGTAAAAGAAAAAAAGAAGGATAAAAGATGATGTAAGAGTAAAATTACGAAACAGAAGAATTATTTGCAATACCTGCCAGCTCCAAAGCCCCAAATGACCCAAATAATTAGGAATGGTAACATCTCCAATATACGACTGGGGGCTTGCATTTCCAGCTATGCCGTAATGCACCACTCCTTCTATGTTGAAAAAGCTTAAAAGAAGCTGAGTAGTTATAGCTGCATTTATCTGCATATTCCAAGTGAGTATAAAAAGAAATTCCGATTAATAACACCCAACTAATAGTTATGAAATTAATACCAGCTATCCAAAAAAGATTGAGTTTAATTGGTATGCACTGTTTTAAACTGTCAACCAATAGAAATAGGGGAAAGTGAGAAATTATGGTGGGTCACTCATTATAATGGATGGTTATTGGTATAAATTGATATTTTTTATTATTTTTATTGACTGACAGTATAAAACTATTTTATACTGTCAGTATATTTAAATTAAATTTAAAAAGATTTAAAAAAGACAAATAAAAAGAAAATAAAACCAATAAAAAGAAGAGGGGAAAAAAAATATACCATGCCCAATCCTGTCATGACCAGGATAACAGGCTTGTCACCAATGGATCCAAAGCGAAATCTCCTTCCTTCATTATTAGCCATTAAAAATTGTTAAACCGGAAGTATATATAAATTGATAGATAACTATTTCTGGCAAATTAAAATTTCATATACAAGAGGCCTAATAAGGAGAAGAATTATGATTATACGTTGTTTATATAGTTTTTACCTGCAAAGTCTATGATATTTTCACTAGCAATGTAGTCTGAATTCTGAAGAAGAGGCTCCAGTTCATAAGTATTTGGTACAATCAAACCTAGATAAGGACCCTCTTCGTTGGCTTTAGCGATTTTCTCCTGCACTTCTTGTGTCAAAGCACAACTTACTAATGCGTGTTGGGCATTAAACAACATAAATGCCGCAAGCAACATGCATAAGTCTCCCCTAGCCATCTTTGTCGTCCCACCACACACACAACAAGTAGACCAAGAAGAGCAGGACCTGAGAAATGAACGACCCAAGGATCGGCTTTTATAGGGGAAAAAAGCTGGATACATAGAAAAGTCTTAGGTCCAGATATACTATTATATTATTATTATTATTATTTTGTCTTGAAGGTATTTATCCTCCGAGGCTTTATCACAATTAAGAGACTCTTTCAATAGTTGGCTTCTCTTTGGTTTGAACTTTGTTCTTTTCTTAGGAGTAAAACTTGCTTACCATTATATTCAACTATTATTGATTGTTTTCTAGATTTTTTATAGATACATAATATGAGAGGAAGACATACATCAGAAGGTGTTAAAAAAAAAAATGATAGACTTACTATCTTGTATTTTTTTCTTTTATTATCTATCTACAAAAAATTTAAAAAATAAGTACACATAATATTTTTCTATTATTTAATATTTGGCATATATAGCCCATGTTAAAAATACCCAACCTTTTAATAAAGTTGTATACATATTAATTATTGAATAACATACTTAAGAGATTATGTGGCAACCAATGCCTTACCAAAGTTTATTGGAAATATAAGAGCATGTTTGGCTTTAGAGCTTTTTTTATAAAATTTTATTTCTTGATTTTAATATTAATTATAAAAAGATCATATTATTTTATTCAATTTCCTATTTTTATTGACAAAATACTTATTTTGTTCCCTAATAAAAATTTCAAGGGATAAATTTAACCATCAAGATTTGAAAGTCCATGAGTAGTCCTTTACTATTTAAAAAGAGGGATATATTAATTCCTCCATACAGAAATTTTAAGAGTCTTTTGGTAATACGAATCTATATGTAGAGACTAATATGTCCTCCTTTTTTAATGGTAAGAGACTACTTGTATACTTTTAAATTTTAAGGGACTAATTTGTTCTTCGAAATTTTCGTCAGGGATAAAAATGGGTATTTTGTCTTAAATTTTTGTCAAGGAAATGATGAAAATAAAATTTTATTATTTTCATTATTTATTTTACAAAATTCTGAAAATAAGAAACCGAATAAAAATAATGTGATAGTGTTCAATCAATAGCAAAAACAAAAAAATAAAAAAAACCTGGCCATAATTGTATGACAAAAGATAATGCACTCTCAAGTAATTAGTTGGACAAGCATACTTAAAAACATAAAATTTAGACAATAAATGAAGGTTTAAATATATTTTTAATTTTTATAAATATAGGTCATTTTAATTTTAATTTCTTCATTTTTTTTTTTTTACTTTTGATCTATCTTTTTTTAATATTATGTTTTTAGTTCATGCTATTAGCTATTATTAAGTAGTAATATTTATATGGATTAAAAAAATTTTAAAATATTTATAAGGATCAAAAATTAAATTTTCAATATTTGTAAAAATTGAATGCATGTTCTAAAATACTTATAAAAATCAAAATTTAAAATTGCAAGGATAAAAGTTGTAATATTAGAGAAAAGATGGATCAAAAGCCAAAATTTTTTTAAACGGACTAAAACCAAAATGATATATATAATTATAGAGACTAAAAATATATTTAAATCGTAATTAAATCAAGAAATTTAGTTTTTATTATCATTAGTTGATAACATCAAATTAATTAAAAATATTTATTAGTACAAAATTTTAAAAGATAAAAATACATAGATAAGCATATGAAAATAATATGATTTAATGATGTAATAATACATTTTTAGATGATAGTTTAAATTTTTTACTAATAATTATGTAATAAAATTAAATTTTTAATAATATTAACATTTTTTCTGTTAAATAAAGATACTTAGTAAGCTTTGCGATTGAGATTCTTAGTTAATTTATCTCTCCACTAATCAAAGGGTAAGCTTGAGCATTGAAAAAGCAAACAAGCAGGCATTGCCTGCTACTCGTAGCCTCCTCCCAAAGGTCGGTCTTGACCTTCGATAGCTTCAAGAAAAGAGGAAAACAAACAATAAACTAACTCCTTATTTTCTATAAAAAATAAATAAAAGGATAAAGTTCATATAACTCCCTACAATTATATGGCTTGTTGAGTTACCCCATAAATTTTAAAATGGTACAATACACCCCCTCAAAGTTTTAACATTGTGCTTAAAGCATATTCCATTAAATTTTTGTTACAATAAATGATAAGATAAACACAAAATTACCACTACCACTAGAAAAATAAACCAAAACTGTGATGCAATAACCATCTAAAAGGCACAATATTGAACGACTTTGCAATGTGAATATGTATATGTGAGCATTATTCTTCTTGATGTCATGGTTACCATTAACATCGGAAATAGAATCATCCGTGGTAATGCCAATGCAGTTTGCAAAGCCTTGTGCCTTGGTTGGGCTGTATAAACAATGGCAAATTTGTATTGTTGAAGGCACTAATTAGCCAAAATTGGTGGCAACAGTGGTGCAGAAGACATGCTTGATATAAAGATGAAAAATATTTGGGTGTTCTTGGAGCACCATGTGGCTGCGCTTACAGCTAATGATATAATGGCATTTTAGATGAAACCCATCATTAATTTATATTTTTATCTAAAATATCATTAAATTATTAATTATAAATATAACCACTCAAATATTTCTCATATAAGGATAAGAACCACAACTTGGCAATAGTGGATTGTTTCCGTCAAGGGCTTAGTAGCGGCAAATATGATTGTAACTGGATAAGTACTTATTCAATAGCTTCATGCAGTTCAACTTAATTACAAAATTTATATTTTACTTGACTTGAAAAATAAATTCTTATGTTTGTTAACTACCTTTTCAAAGAAGTTAACAAGTACAACTAAAAAAAGTTTAAGGGAGTATATTATACTCTTGTTAAACTTAAGAGGTAATATGCACTACCACTATCGTTGGAGAGGACATTTTGAATTTTACCCTAGTATTGTGCTTGGATGTTCTTATATTAACAGAACTAGTAGGAAGGAGTTGGAAATAGAAGAAAAAGAAGGGCAATAATTTCCTTCTTGTTTATTTGAAAGATTAACAAGGGAATAGAACAAAAATTTATTAATTGCATTTGAAAGTTATATTATAAATGATCAGAGTAGAATATTTATAATTATTAGCTTCCCAAATTTTCAGTTCTTCTTATTTCACCCTAATTTTGAAGAAAAATATAATAAGTTTTGAGGGGAAATTATTTTTCATACGATCCGTTCCTTTCCTGCATATTATTAAACTTCCAAATAAGAAAATAAGTTTCTTTCTCCATCATTCACCTCCTGTTCCCTCCATTACCTCTATTACGTGTCATCTAAACATACTTTAAATAAAAATATCCTTTCTGTCTTTATTTGGCATGCGACTCAGCAAATCTAATATTTTTTTTTTCTTCTTGATCATATCATTTGTTTTGACGAATTACCTTTTAAAGGAAAAATAAATTGACGCGCTGTATTCCACATTTTGTCGCAGACTTTTTTTCTTTGGTTTTGTCAACATCGCGGATTCAATGCCGTATATAGACGTGGTGCTAAGAAAAGGACCACATCCCGAATTGGTTTGTAGTTCCGTTGTTATTCAAAAAAGGACCACAAATAGAAATTAGGCAATTGGTCTGAAAATCAGCGCCATAAATATATTATTCTATCAAATGAATAGATAATAAATATAGTAGATATATCATATAATTAATAAAATATGATATATCATAAATTTTTTTATATATTTTTGTTAATATAACATCCAATTCAGAACTTAAAATTGGGATTTATATATTTTTATCAATGTAATATCTAATTTAAAACTCAAAATTTGATATCTATATATTAATATTTATTAGTATAAGATTCAATTTTAAACTCAAAAATCAGAGGTTGAAACTCGGATACTTGATTGAGCCTTCAAGAAAGTATCTTTAATAAATCATGTGAGATTAACTATATTATAAATTATTCATATATTATTCATATAACTAGTATCTTCATGGTGCTGATTTTCATAGCAACCGCCTAGAAATTATTCTCAGCCCATAATTATATTATCATTTCGACCACAAAAAAATAATATTATGTAGTGCATGGGCCATGGGGTGAAAAATGAGTAATACGATATTCCTTTGAGGAGATGGCTGCTATGCTCCTTGTAAAGAAAGGAGCATTACACACTTGAAAATCTCAACCATTCATTTTGATGTCAGTGGCTAAGAATATATTGCAACATCTCTACACCAATCAATGGTAGTTCACGCCAAAAACACCAACCACCCGCCCCTCTCTCTCTCTCTCTCTCTTCTTGCCCATGGCGGTAGAACCCCTCCATACGCCGCCGCTGCCCAGACCCCTACCGCACCGGCGACTCAACGACCCACCACCGTTGTACCCCGCTCTCTATCCGCCACCACCCAGCCCCAGGAGGGAGGACTCTCATGCATGAAGAAGCATGAACAGCAGCAGCTGAAACACCCCACCGCGGCCTCGGCCTGCCGCCCTACATCGAGCCGCCGGGTTCCGACGCTGTTCAAGAGTTGCCATAGCTAGCTCTTAGTTTTGTGTTGTTTGTTCCTCCAAGGCACTGGCACTTTAGAGAATGGTTCCTTTATTCATCTTGAGGAAAACATGTCTATAGATAGCATTTCTTTCCCCCCTCGTTGGAACTCCGCCACATGGTCAAATGGTTACGCATTCTTTGCTGGACCTTTCTTTGCTGTGTCTGAAAATTATGCACACCACCCTTCTTCTTCCAATTATTACAGACAAGCATTTCGTGTTGATGGTGGTGGTACGTACCCTCTTGGTTTGGGTGGCCGGGGCGGTGGTCGGCGCCGGTGATTGAAGTTCTCAGTGGCTCAGTGGCGAGCGATGGTGTGGGAGCGAAACAAGAAGAATCTAGTGTGGGTGCATGGGTGGTCTCTATGGGAGTAATTCTAAAGTAGTCCAAGTGTGTGTGCTCCCTTTTTTACAGGGAGCACAACAGCAGTCACCTTTGATTTCATTCCGTGGAGTTAGCGTATGCCATTGGGGTTGCATTCAACGTTAAGAAAATCGAAGGAGGCATTGAATCGGGCAAAGCACTTATTCAAATGTTTAGGATCCGTTTGATATGCTTAATAATATAAAATTTGATAGGATAAGGGTTGATAATATAAAATTTGATAAAAATTTAATATTATGCAATATTTAATATATCACTATATAAGATATTATATTATATATATAAAACAAACCGATTTAACTAGGGATTCGATCGAAGTATAATAAAATATGTATAAATCTTTATTATTTTTTGAAAATTAAAAGGAATACCAAAAACATAATTAAAAGCCAAGCCAAACCAAAAGGTATTAGATTAGATTATAACCAAAAAATTAAAAAACCATCTCATGTCCCACTTTAAAGTGGGCTACATATGAGCAAAACCAAAAGTGCCATCCTATTCATGAAAACAAAAATGTCATCTTATATTAGTTTTATTTTTCAAAATCTTATCTATTTAGTTAATGAAATTTAGAGCTCCAATCAAAATATAGGATTGTTTGCACACCTCTTGCTGCTCCCAACAAAGCTGAGCTCCCACATTGACACCAATTCCCATTCCATCAAAAGCTGAATTGACCCCACAAAAAAAAAGAGCAAAAAAGAAGACAGACCCAGAAAGAGTTGAAGGGAATGGACAGGTAAAACAAAATTACAGCTTTGGAAAGGTCCCAAGAGCCGATGAGGGCAACGGAGCCGAAGACGTGAGGGATGAGTTCCCCGGTGAGGTTGCAATTCTTCCCTCGCCTAGAGTTCCCTGTTCGTCTTCCACGACTGACAGTTTGAAACCCCCAAATCATCTTCTAGTTATTCTCTAGATAAGATTGAATCCTCATGCAACGGCAGTGCAAGGTGGAGGACGGTCACGCAAGGCTTTATAGATCTATAGTGGCAGGGGTCGAAAATGAAAATGGGGCTGCAGTGATAGTGCTAAGCGGCAGTGATGGGGGTGACTGTGATAGATTTTGGTCTATGCTATTTTTTTTTCAAATTTTTTTGCTGAATTGCCGATCGTTTGAATGGCACCTGATTCAAACGGTTTAGCGGTCTTGGATTGGTTTCCCAATTTGATGCTGGTTTTTAAATTTTCCGGTTTCAAAAGCTACCTGGATTGGATAAGGGTTTGGTTCCCTGTTCAACGAGTCCAAGCAACTGGTGCTATCTAGTCTTTCTAACAATGGTCGTATTAATGCTCGATGCGCATGGGTCCGCCTCTGGTCATATTGTATGGTACGAAATGCCAAACCCTAAACCAACATTTGAATAGTCCAAACAATGGGTGTCCGTAACTGAAAAGGAAAAAAACAAAATTTCTTGTCATTTTTGCTGTTCATTTAGCACGTGAGAATTATATTTACTACTATCCTTTACTGCTTTACCAAATACTATATACAATATTGTTTAGAACTAGGAAATTGGAATAGGAATTATTTGATCTTCGATGTAGGATTGGAAATACGAAATTGTCATTGATCCTTGTTCCAAGCTAGTGGAGGTGTACCTGCAAGGACTTTGATGCCTAAATTAGCATGGGTCAAGAGATATTGAGTAAATAGAGAAGAAAGCATGTCTGAATCATCGGTTTAGAGGGCTTTTTATAGAGTTAAGAGGGTTTGAGTGGAGAGCTTATCTCCCATTTTTGTGGGATTCTCCTTCAATTAGGATTCCCTTTAACTACTTTGGGGTATCTCCTCAAATGATAAAATAAAATTCCTTAATTCCGGATTTAGTTAGGCGAATGTGGGATCATAGTGGGACATGACTTCCAACTTGGGCCTTAGGCACCATCATCCAACCCATTTGCCATTTAGCCTATATGCTAGCTCATAACAAATACTGAGAGGAAATCCACTAATACTGATATAAAAATTGGCATACTTTTCCCTCAATAACTTTTTATAGAATATAATTTTTATTAATATAGTCATTAAATTATAACTACATATCATATTGATTATTTATATCAATTTTTTTTTAAATGAATATTAATAAGATTGTGATCAAATACTTTTTTTTACATATGTTTAAGAAATATTTATTACATTGATTTAGATATATATAAAAAGTATATTAAATGATTTCGAATTGATGTGAAATTTTATAGATATGATCTATTTTTTTTTACATAATTATTAACATTATATGAGCGGAGTGAATAATAATAAAATATAAAATTTGTTAATATATTCAAATATATTAATTTTATAATATCCCATACTAATATTTAACTGAGATGTTCAAATAACAGAAGTAATTTATATATGTTTATGAGTCACTAGGAATTGGTTATTGATAAAAGATTTGAGTAATATATATAAAGTTATAGATTCAAATCTCATTACGATTGATAAAAAAATTATGTATATTTACTACCTGATGGCTAATGTCAACCACATCTACAGCAGGTCACAGGTATTGTACAATAATTGCGTAAATTTTTATATTTTAAAAATTTTACGCATAATATGATAAGATAGAGGGCTTTTCATTTTTTATATGGCTTATGTGTAATTAAATTATCATGTGAGATATTTTGAAGATTAACGAAAATATGGATTTAGGTTACACAATTTGCCCTTAAGCATGTAGTGAACTATTTTTATTAATTTTTCTTCACCTGCAAAAGTTGGAATTCATGGGATCCACCCCCTACAAAAGTTGCTGCATTCTTACCTACACCAGGCAGAACATGGAACAAGGGATTAGCACTAACACGCCATCACATCACTACAAAAAGCTACTGCTTTCCTATCGGTTGCAAGGCAGATTATGGAAGAGCAGCTATAGTAATGGAATCTCTATCCTGGGTCATCTCGTTGCAGGCATTCCTACCTGTTGCAGGGCAGATTCTGGCATGCGACAGTAAAGAATCTCTAACCTACACTAAGAGTTGTGCTAGACGAATCTTGATCAGTTTGTTGCTTGGACTCAAGAGGCATATAAATAGGGGATGTGTGTTTGTGGGATGCAAAATTAAAATTTTTTAGAGTGTGTTGTGTTGTTGGAGTGCGAATGAGAGGAAGCTAAGGGTTTTTTATTTTAATGCAGTAATAAGTTCAATTCTGAGGGTGGTGCAAGAGTGAAAAGAAAGACTTTGAGGGTGTGGTTTGATTTAGTACGTGATCAACAAGGAAAGAAAAAAAGAGATTGCAAGAATGAGTCGACACAATCGACAATGTGATTCAACAATGGATTCAATCAACCATGTTGCAGTGCGAATTCTTAATGTAATATATTTATATTTAGAAATTATATATGTTTTGTTTGAAATTTTGTAGTGATATTATGTTTGAAATTAGTTTTAGCATGTTAGGATTATATGCTAGTTAAGTCTATTATAATAAAGAGTTGTATATTTTAAAATATGAGACAAGCATTTTTTTTTAAAAAATGCTTGTTTATTTTTTTGGGTTTAGTGTTATGATAAAAATATATGAGGTGGACACTGATGTATAAATGAGGCCCCTTTTTTTGGATATGATTATAGAATAGATTTTTAATTTAATAGATCAATGTTTGTTTTTTTCACTTCCTTCATTATAATTTTCATATATATATATATATATATAGACAAAGGGAGAGAGAGATTAGCCATTAGATTAATTAGATTAGTCAAAAAATATAATATATTTATATTATATTAGTCCATCAGATTAGTTATATTATAGTAGATTTGCCATCAAATTAAATTAATAAATAAAAAATATATTATAGTTTTAGGTGATTAGAATAATTTTTTAATATATAGTTTAGAATTGAAATTCATTGTTCAATAAATATTATAGTTTATAATTTTTAGTGTAACATAATATAATAGAGAATTTATAATACACTAACATTTTTACTTATAAATGCATAAAAATATATGCTAAATTTGTAAAAATTAATTTTTAAATTATTCAAAATTTTATTATTATAAGAGATATTCTAATTTAATAAATATATTTTTAAATTTGATTATAGCTTTTTTTTTAATAAATTTATCTAATTTATTATTTTATAATAATATAATAGGAGGATAAATATATATGTATATGTGGTACAGGAACATGGAACCATTGCATCCTTGTCATCATTGCGGATTCAGTGTTGTATATAGACATAGTGGTAAGATAAGGACCACATATAGAATTGGACTTGTGGCTCCGTTGCTATTGAAAAAAGGACCACATATAGAAATTATTATTAGCCCAAAATTATATTATCATTTCGCCCAAAAAAACCTATATTATCATCACCTTCAAAAAAAAAAAAAGGGTATATACCATGGAGTGCATGGGGTGAAAAATGAATGACACGATATTGATATTGATTTCATTCCATGAAGTTAGGGAATGTCATACTATCACGTGGGCTTTTTTACCCAAATAAAATAAAAAATATATTATTATCATAAATATTTTATTTTATTTTTATTTTTTAAAATATCTTGATTTAGTTATTTATAAAAAAATCGTATGAGACTGACATAATTTATAATTAGTTTAAAATAACTAAAAATTGCGTTAGATTTACACAATTTATGAACTGGTAAAATTTTAACTATAAAATGTGTAATATTCACATGATTTCAATGCAATTAAAAGGCTAAAAAATCGTGTGAGAGAAATGCATTTAATCATTGGAGCAATGATATGGTGCTCTTGAGTTGCTGTACAATTTATAGTCTCAAGCATGCTAAAGCAATGCAAACAAACTTAAATACATGTATTATGCCAAATCATTTTCTATACATTTACCAAAAAAATATAATATCTACCAAAAACTTATTTTTATACACACAAAACTTTTCTTATATAATTTTTTTTTAAAGTTACGTGTAATCGTAGTTACATATAAATATTTTTATAGTTATTATATAAAAGCAAATTATAATTTGTTATTTTTTGTTTGACGAATGTTGCCATTTAAAAGTAATATTAAAAAATTAGAAACTACTCATAAAGAATATTTACTTTTAAAAGCTCTAAATTTCTAAATATCAAGAACGATTTCATATAACTTTATATACCTTAATTATAAAAAAAAAAATTACTTATTTTCATTAACTACATGTTAAGAACAAACAATTAGTCAATAACAATTAACAGCTATTTATAAAATTATTTTTAGTCATAAATCTGATATTTTTTGCAAAATTATTTTCTGATCAAATAAAATAAATAATTACACATAAAATATTAAATTTATCCATGACATCATCTATCTTTATAAAAATATTATTTATTATTGATAGCCGCTCAATAAAAATAAATATTTACTCAATAATAAGCAATAAACTTAATTGCAGAAAATTATAAAATTGTGAGAAAGAAAATACATAATAAAAACTTTAAAATTTTTTTTTTTGTAATTAAGGTATATAAAGTTATATGAAATCATTCTTGATATTTAAAAATTTAGAGTCTTTTAAAAGTAAATATACTTTATCAGTAGTTTCTAATTTTTTAAAAAATTATTTATTAATTTATTCCACTTGTAAATATGAATATAAGTAATATTAATTTTTTATTGATATAATATTGCTTCTAAATGACAACGTTTGTCAAATAGAAAATAATAAGTTATAATTTGTTTTTATATAACAACTATAAAAAGTTTTATATGTAACTACGGTTACACGTAACTAAAAAAAATTAAATAAGAAAAGTTTTGTGTGTCTAGAAATAAGTTTTTGATAGATATTATACTTTTTTTTTTTTGGTAAATGTCTAGAAACTGATTTGGCAGAACATATGTATTCAAGTTTGTGTGCATTGCTTTAGTGTCCTCCAGCCAAGCTCGACACTATAAATTATTACAGCAACTCAACACCACCATATCAACACCACCATATCACTGCTCCAATGATTCAATTTAGCTTTTTGCGTGTTTTAATTACATTGAAATCGTGTAAATGTTACACAATTTATAGTTGGAGCTTTGTCAATTCATAAATTATATGAATTTGACATAATTTTTAGTCATTTTTAATCAATTATAAATCATGCCAATCTTATATAATTTTTTTATAAATGACTAAATCAGCACATTTTGAAAAATAAAAATAAAATAGGATATTTATAATAATAATATATATTTTTATTTTATTTGGGTAAAAAAGCCCCATCACGTGTATATCATTGAGGTCGCATTAGGCACCGTCTGCAATGCGCTTCACAGTCCAAGATGCTTAGGGCACCTTGTGATTGTAGTGTATCAAATGGTGAAGATTTGTGAGGTGTATTAATGTATCAATTATTTATGATGTATTGTAATAATATATTAATTTTAAAAAAATTTAAAAATATGATTAAATATATTTTAGAAATTATTTTTTATATATTAATAATATAAAATAATCTTATACTATTAATATAAAATTACACTGATAGATAATATAAAATTATATTGACAGAATAAAATTATACTGATAAAATTTTTATAATTTTTAGAAATTAATTTTTATATATTAATAGTATAAAATTATATTGACAAAATAAAATTATACTGATAAAATTTTTTTATTATATTGATAGTAAAAATTATTTTATATTATTAATATAATTTTATACTGATAATATATAATAATTAATTTTTAAAATATATTTAATTATATTTTTAAATTTTTTTAAAATTAGATATTACTATAATACATTATAGATGATTAATATATTGATATATCTTATAATCTCACCAAAAAATACAACGTGCACCATACTCCTTGACCAACGGAAAAATACTGTAGATGGCGCCGTCGCATTAATGCTCAACGCGCATGGGTCCGCCTCTAGTCATGTCGTATGGTACGAAATGCCAAACCATAAACCAACATTTGAATAGTACAAATCATGGGTCCCGGTAATTGAAAAAGAAAAAGGATACCATTCTTGTCGTTTTAGCTGTGCATTTAGCACGTGAGAATTATATTTACTACTCTTTATGGCTTTACTGAATGCTATATATAATATTGAGAGAAACTCCGTTGGCACTAATATAAAAATTAGCATATTTATCCTTTCAATAATCTTTTATAAAATATAATTTTTATCAGTTTAGTCATTAAATTATAATTATATATCATATTAATTATTTGTATGAAATTTTTAAAAAAATTAAATATCAATAAAATTGTGATCAAATAATATTTTTATATATATTTAATATATATATATATATATATATATATATATATATTAAACGATTTCGAATTGATGTAAAATTTTATAAATATGATCTATTATTTTTTTACATGATTATTGACATTATATGAGTGGAGTGAATAATAAATAAAATATAAAATTTTGAAAAGAAAATTTGCTAATATATTTAGATATATAAATTTTATAATATCTCATACTAATATTTAACTGAGATGTTCAAATAACACAAGTAATTTATATATATTTATAAGTCACTAAGAATTGGTTAATGATAAAAAATTTGAGTAGCATATATAAAGTTATAGATTCAAATCTTATTATAATTGATAAAAAAAATTATGTTTATTTACTACCTGATGGCTGATATCAACCACATCTCTAGTAGGTCACAGGTATTGTACAATAATTGCGTATATTTTTATATTTTAAAAATTTTACGCATAATATGATAAGATAAAGGGCTTTTCATTTTTTATATGGCTTATGTGTAATTAAATTATTATCACGTGAGATATTTTGAAGATTAACGAAAATATGGATTTAGGTTATACAATTTTCCCTTAAGCATATAGTAAAATATTTTTATTAATTTTTTCTTCACATGCAAAAGTTGGAACACGTGGGATCCACTGCCTGCTACTGCATTCTTACCTACACCAGGTAGAACATGGAAAAAGGGACTAACGCTAACATGCCATCGCGTCACTACAAAAAGCTACTACTTTCCTACCAGTTGCAGGGCGAATTGTGGAAGAGCAGCTACAGTAACGAAATCTCTATCCTGGGTCATGTCGTTGTAGGCATTCCTATCGATTGCAGGGCGGATTCTGGCATGCAATAGTAAGGAATCTCTAACCTACATGAAGAGTTGTGCTAGATGAATCTTGATCAGTTTGTTGCTTGGACTCAAGAGGCATTTAAATTGGGGATGTGTGTTTGTGGGACGCAGAATTAAAATTTTGAGAGTGTGTTGTGTTGTTGGAGTGCGAAAGACAGGAAGCTAAGAATTTTTTATTTTACTCCAGTAATAATTTCAATTCTAAGGGTGGTGCAAGAGTGAAAAGAAAGACTTTGAGGGTGTAGTTTGGTTTAGTATGTGATCAACAAGGAAAGAAAAGAAAGAAATTGCAAGAATGAGCCGACACAATCGACAATGTGATTCAACAATGGATTCAATCAGCCATGTTGCAGTGCGAATTCTTGATGTAATATATTTATATTTAGAAATTATATATGTTTTGTTTGAAATTTTGTAGTGATATTATGTTTAAAATTAGTTTTAGCATGTTAGGATTATATGCTAGTTAAGTCTATTATAATAAAGAGTTGTATATTTTAAAATATGGACATGCTTTTTTTAAAAAAAATGCTTATTTATTTTTTTGGGGCTAGTGTTATGATAAAAAATATATGAGGTGGATACTGATATATAAATGAGGCCCCCTTTTTTTGGATCGGATTATAGAATCGATTTTTAATTTAATAGATCAATGGTTGTTTTTTTCACTTCCTTCATATATATATATATATATATATATTAGCCATTAGACTAGTTAGATTAGTCAAAAAATATAATATATTTATATTACATTAGCCCATCAGATTAGTTATATCACATTAGATTTGCCATCAGATTAAATTAATAAATAAAAAATATATTATAGTTTTAGGTGATTAGAATAATTTTTGAATATATAGTTTAGAATTTAAATTCATTGTTCAATAAATATTATAGTTTATAATTTTTGGTGTAACGTAATATAATAGAGAATTTATAATACATTAACATTTTTACTTATAAATGCATAAAAATATATGCTAAATTTGTAAAAATTAATTTTTAAATTATTCAAAATTTTATTATTATAAGAGGTATTCTAATTTAATAAATAAATTTTTAAATTTAATTATATTTTTTTAATAAATTTATCTAATTTATTATTTTATAATAATATAGTAGGAGGATAAATATATGTGTATGTGGTACAGGAACATGGAGCCGTTGCATCCTTGTTCAGTGTTGTATATAAACACAGTGCTAAGATGAGGACCACGTATAGAATTGGACTTGTGGCTTCATTGCTATTGAAAAAAGGACCACATATAGAAATTATTATTAGCCCAAAATTACATTATCATTTCGCCCAAAAAAAATTATATTATCATCACCTTAAAAAAAAGGGTATATACCACGGAGTGCATGGGATGAAAAACGAGTGATACGATATTGATATTGATATTGATTTCATTACATGAAGTTAGGGAATGTCATACCATCACGTGTATATCATTGAGGTCGCATTAATCCTCAACACGCATGGGTCCGCCTCTAGTCATGTCGTGTGGTACGAAATGCCAAACCATAAACCGACATTTGAATAGTCCAAATCATGGGTCCCGGTAATTGAAAAAGAAAAAGGAAAGCATTCTTGTCGTTTTAGCTGTGCATTTAGCCCGCGAGAATTATATTTATTATTTTTTAGGGCTTTACTGAATGCTACATATAATATAGAGAGGAAATCCGTTGGCACTAATATAAAAATTGGAATATTTATTTTTTTAATAATTTTTTATAAAATATAATTTTTATCAATTTAGTCATTAAATTATAATTATATATTATATTAATTATTTGTATGAAATTTTTAAAAAAATTAAATATCAATAAAATTGTGATCAAATAATATATATATATATATATATATATATATTAAATAATTTTAAATTAATGTGAAATTTTATAAATATAATCTATTATTTTTTTACACAATTATTGACATTGTATGAGTGGAGTGAATATTAAATAAGATATAAAATTTTGAAAAGAAAATTTGTTAATATATTTAGATATGTAAATTTTATAATATCTCATACTAATATTTAATTGAGATGTTCAAATAACACAAGTAATTTATATATATTTATAAGTCACTAAAAATTGGTTAATAATAAAAAATTTGAGTAGTATATATAAAATTATAAATTTAAATCTCATTGTAACTGATAAAAAAATTATGTATATTTGCTACCTAATGGCTGATGTCAACCACATCTGCCGCAAGTCACATGTATCGTACAATAATTGCATAAGTTTTTATATGTTAAAAATTTTACGCACAATTTGATAGGATAGAGTGGTCCAAAAGCATTGTTCTAAGCACTCCTGTCAGGCTCAAGCTCAAGGTTTCCTCTCAAGAGTTATTATTGAACTGTTATCTTTTTGAAAAAATTTACACAACTAGAATTTTTGCTATAATTCTATTATCAAAATAATATGATATTATTATTAATTTTTGGGTGAATAAATAGATTCCATTATTTTATATAATTTAACTATCATTATAATTTTTATAAAAAAATTTTGATTATATTCTTCCAACTATATAGTAAATTATTGATTCAAATCTCATTACAATCAACAAAAAAAAAAAAAATTATGCATAATCTGATAAGATAAAGTGGCCTAAAAGCTTTGTTTTAAGCACTCCTATTGGGCTCAAGCTTAAGGTTTTCTCTCGAGTTATTATTGAGTCATGTTATCCTTTTGAGAAAATTGACACAATTAGAATTTTTGCCATAATTCTATTATCAAAATAATACACTGATATTAACTTTTGGGTGAATAAATGGATCTCATCACTTTATATAATTTAACTATCACTATAAATTTTATCAAGAATTTTGATTATATCATTTGATCTGATCCATCTAATTGGTTCCACTTAGTGAAGCAAAACTTCTGTTCTCTCACAGTAACTTTCCCCTGGCAACTCGATGGAAAACAGGTAAGATTTGAACTTCTCTTGCAATAATTTTTCCCTAGCAGGCTCAATGGAAAAACAGGTAAGCAGGTGTCTTCGATTCAATAAAAGTCGGTGGCATTTTCGGGTGACAACAATCATAGGCTTTTGCCACTGCACGGTATAGATTTAAAAATCATAATTCTTATAGTGCACAAAAAAAATAAGAAAATCAGTCACCATCAGCTTATCGATCCCGTAAACAATATACAAAATTCTTGTTAATAAAATGGTAATACAGAAATTTAAATATATGATCACATACAAAGTACTATAAACATAAATCTTAAACTTAAAATATATTATGAGTACAATCCACTCCATCTAAAACAAACCTGCCTGAAAAATAAGAAAATAAATGAAAAATAGGTTCGTTCTCCCACACCATTGACAAATTTTTTCGCCCGTTTTAAATCAAATCAAAATAAATAGACATCACAAGGTACAACACGAATGAGGCATTTTTTATTTTTTTTCCCTCTAATACATAAAACTTTATGAAAAGAAAAAGCTATCCTATATTTCCAAGGTTACATGCCACAAGCCCCCGGGAAGACACAAAGTGAGCATTAATCCAACCCAGGACCTTTTTGTCAAGGTTGATGATCCTATAAGTTGAACAAACCCTCATTGATAGGAATGAGAGATGACAATTCTATTCATTCAATCATTCTATCTCGGAATATAAACATTGTTTCTAATCAAGAATCCCTTTCTAAATTTTATTCTTGTTGTGAACCTCTGAACACTTGCATGCACTATGAGAAGGTTCACAAGAACTTTAAATCATGCCATATGATTATTAGATTCAAAAGAAAGATACTAAATCACTATAGGCCCGGTGGCTTAAATAGAGGAACCAGATTGAAAAGGCCATCTACGTCAACCGGCAATCCAAGGGCGCGGCGAAGGACTGGCGGAGTTGATGTTTTGCCCTTCCAAGGGCTAAACCATGGACCACCTCCAACTTCTAGAGCTGCCATATCACTTGAAACATCCAATATGATCTGCAAGTTACCAAACATTCATGAGAAGTTTCCATAAAGCCCAAATCAGGAAAGAACTTATATGTGTGACTAAGAAGACACCTTCCCCTTGCTGCCATCATATCTTCGTTCCCACATTTTTAATTTTAGAAATCCAAAGCATGTATCTTTACAAGCTGGGGCAAGACCAGCTTCTGATGTTGGAGCACGTAATGTAGTACCTGGATCCTCTGTTGTTGCTTCTAATTCAACCTGCCAAAATAGAGTACATTGCGTTTGTCCTTGGCCGAAAGAAGGCCCATCTGGCTACTTAGTTTCAGTATTAATTGCATAGTCATAGTCATTAACATGTTCAGCTCATTAAACTATTTACGCTTTTTCATATTTAGATTTCACAGTTCATTAAATGGAAAATGAGATGCAAAAAATACCACCTACAGATAGTGTATAGTATGTCTGTGTAGCATTGCCCTTAACCAGCAACAGATAATAAAATGTAATTAGAGTGATATAATTACCACATGTCTGCCGTTGTCTGCAGACATAAACCAATAACCCCACACAGCAACTTCCCAGTTAACAACACCATTCCATGGCACAAATTCATAAAAGTTTCCACCATAATGAATTCCAATCTGCACCAGTTTGCAAGTTGCAACATAGAAAATATTATCAAAATTAGGAAAAATCCATTAATAAAAAGATTAAATGCACATAATGAGCTACTATGGGAGATGGCAAATAGAACAAAAAAAATAACTTAAGAACATTTTTTTTTTTTACCATGATTCAAAATAAAAGAAATCACTATTTGTCATTCGATATACTTATTAGAATATTTGAAAAGAAATATCAACCCAATTAAACCAGGTCACAAGAAATATTAACATTATACCCCATCTTGCCGATTAAATAATATTTGAAAAAACCAGCAGGTTACAAATCTCTGACTCGCTTATATGTGTCAATGATGCAATTAAGGCATAATCACATATACCAAAAAAGAAAGTGTCTTCACCGTTGCACACATGTTTGTAAAATCAAAGAGAAAAAAATAACATGAGCAAAGACATGTTATTTTGACAAAAGGAAGGAGAACAATCAAATTAACAATGCATGAAGTTTTTTCATCGTTGCACATGAGTTTGTAAAATCAAAAGAGAAAAACTAATATGAGCAGAGACATGTTACTTTGACAAAAGGAAGGAGAACAATCAAATTAACCATACATCCTTGTCCTTTTGTCACTTGATTCCCATTACCAACACCATTTATTTCACATGTAATCTTGATATTACATAAATTTGGCACAACATAATTATGAGAAGAACCACACTGGTAGCCATAGGTGGTAGAAAGTTACCAATGCAGCATTTTCAAAAGTCTCTGTTATTCCAGGAATTTGCCTCAATCCACCAGCTGCCGTAAGTGCAATTTCTCCACTAGCACCTTCAAAAACATTACATTGAACCTACATGAAACATGGCACTTTGAGATGAATAAATATATACAAATACTCATCCATATATTGGTGAGAATAACAACAATAATAATAATAATAATATAGCAACACAAAAGCATATTCACCTACAATACCTGCAGAAAAATTCAAATACAAAATTACAAATATCATGAATCATGATAAAGAGATTCCTTTAACCCAAAGACTATTTTGTGAAGTTATGCTTCATGATGCACAAGTAACAAAGGACTCCATCTCCTGGAGTCAAGCCTCCATGAACAATGACTACCTCCATGAATCACTATAGTTCTTGCCTTCTAGAACTTGCTAAGTAAACAGACAATTGATTCTTCCAAAAAAATATATTTAAAATGAAAAAAAAACAAAGCATTCTAAACACATACAACCAGCTATAGCTGAAGTTTTGTAGCAAACCATGGAATCTGTTTGCTGATGAACAAAAAGGTAATCTCTGATGAAGATATAAAATTTTACCCAAAACCATTTTCTCGGGAATGCTCCACCCCAGTTCTTTTCTGAATAAGATGGGGCATTCTTCAACTCAATCCTCTCGCCATCCCACTCTATCCAACCTGAGATTCAATATTCATATAAGGAAAATCAAAGAGGGCATATATATCACAAACAAGAGTGACTATATTGTAAAGTAGAAATGGACTTCACAAACTGATTATCACAAACATGAAATGTGAATGGCATCATTCTCTTTCTTTTTTCTGCTCCAAAGTCACGCTGTGGCTCTAGCAACAATTATATCCTTCCAGCAGTACAATCTTATTAATGTTTGATATTTCGTAGATAGCAAGCGGCAAAATGTCAATCACTTTGGTAAATGTCATTAGTAGCTTAAAGCCATAATAGACTCATATCAATTGTTCAAACCAAAATATCAAGTTTCAGTTCAGACATAAAAAAGCAGGATACTAGAGCAACGTATAAATAAAAGATCGAATAGCTAATAGCTGAACTAGTAACACATGCCTGTTGACAGTCCACCTGCCATGCAAATTTGCCAGTGGGGCTCAAAAACAGGAAAAGCTGCAAGCCAGCCAGCAGTAGACTTCTGTGTAGATCCAACATCACCCCAACCATAAACAGGGTGCGTAGTATACTCCCAACGAGCCATCTTCACTGTTTCTACATAATTTGACCTATAATTAAAATTGGGTCAAGTAACAAATATAATCAGAAAAGCAGTGCTAAAAATGCGATTTTAATTACTACCTTCCATCATCACGAATAAAACCTTGATGCCAAAGGGGAGTAACTTGGAAACCTTCCAACACTCTATCGTTAAATTCCTACAGAAAATGACCAAATACACAGCATAAAAAGTAGCCAAGAAGAAGACGACTCATTGCAGGAAACCTACACTTGTAAGAATATACTTATATCCAGTAATATGAATATGAGAATGACAGAATACAAACCATTTGTTTGGCTATCTTAAGTGTCAGAAATTTAAGAAGGAAAAGTCACGATTGAAATATAGTCAAGTACTACTAACTAAGATGAACCAAAGTTCAGGAAAGAAACAGAACTGATGCCATTGAAAAAGAATCACCTAAAGTTTAATAAACTTTTGGCAGAAGCAGTAGGTGTGAACTTAGAAGTCAAGCACCTTAAGAACAAAAATTTAACATGGAATAGTCATGTGTAGAAAATCATAAACATGCATGATCATATGGAAACCAAAAACATTCTAGAGGTGACAAAACATTTGCACGTCAATTATCTAGCACAGAGTGAGTTGGACATGAAAGATGGTGGTAGCATATAAACCTGAGGCGGAACCTCCTTGTTTGGAGGTCTCGAATTTGGCTCTGCCACGAAAGTGTTCCCCAGCATCAGCTCATGCCTACCTATAACCATTTCAAAACCTTAAACTTCTCAAGCTCAAATCCACAGAACATAATCAATCAATTTACAATTTAACAAGAAATAAAAAAAATAACTTTTCCAATTTCTCAGAGAGCAGAGTGAAAGTAAAAAATCTTACTTCCCCAGAAGTATTGTGACTCCTCAGAGTATTGGCAAATGTACTTGTCGTCAGCACCAAGAATCTGGGCCCCAACGCCGGTGAACCTGGGCCCATATTGGGCCTCCTCCAAGGGCGTCAGTTTCTTAGGAAAAGCGGGACTCTCCACGGAATACATGAAGCAGAAGCTCTGCCTGCGTTCCGGAATGGACACCTTGAAGTACCATCCCTCAAAGAACTTCCGGGTAGTCCCATCAAAATGGTACCTAAGTAAATAAATAGTAGCAATAATTAATTAATTGAATTAATTAAAATTAATTGATGAAAGTGGGGGAGAAAAAAAAATGTGGAATATCAATACCCGCTGTGAGGGGTGCGAAGGTCTCGATTGGGGGGAGTGGGGGAGTAATTGGGTTTGACAGAACCCGCGCCTTGTTGGTTGTGTTGTGCTTCAATCCCACCCAAAATGGAATTGCAAGCAACAAGGCGCGGTTTTGATGGGGACACAGGTTTCAGACAGGTTAGAGGAAGGAGTGTAAGGTTGGAAGTGGGGTTTAGGGTAGAGAAAGGAAGAGGTTGGCAGAGGTTGGCGGCCATGAGGTTTGAGTGATGGAGGGAAAGCGGTATGTGTGAGTGTGAGCGAGTGTTTGTTTTGAGGAGAAAGAGATGGATGTGGTGTTACCGTGAGTGTTGCTTGGAGTGTTGGGAGTAGTAGGGAGGTGCGAGAGTATCTCCGGTAACAAATTCCGATTTTGGATCTACTTTTTGATCCGCTGCATATCATATTGCCAATACGTCATAAAAAAGTAAAATTGGTAGAAAATTAATGAATTTAATGTAAATATATTATTAATATAAAAAAATTTATATAAATATTTTATCATATAATATCACATCAATATAAATTTTTGATATAATTATTTATTATTTAAATAATTATACAAATTAAAAATTTTAATTAGATAACAGTCAATACATTCCAATTGAACTCAAAATTAATATCCTCATACCAATAGAAATTCTCAATTTTGGTTCCAATTTTACTTTCATATATCATAAATAACATAAAAAAATACAGCACATGCATTACAACAATAGAAAAAAAAAAAAAAATGACGTGCGTATGGGTTGCGTAACTGACAAGTGGACTGGACCTGAATGCAATGCACATCAAGCAGCCTCCGTCTACTTGTTTTATTAGAGTGCACCGTTTGGGGTAAATGGGTTGGTTGATCTTTGACCATGGATTGATTCATGCCCATGGAAAGTGATGGATACAATTCTGCTAAGTTTCGGAGAATAATTCGAACAAAGCCTAAATGAACCATTAGTACACTAACCGCAAGGGTTGATTAAGTGGAGTGAAATAGGATCTTGCATCTGATAAATCGTATATGCTAGCTCCGCGCATATTTTTGGGATAAGATAAAGCAAATGTAAGTTTATCTGTAAACACTCTTTTGAGTTCGAAAACTTTTCCTGCCTTATATTGAGGTGTTGACCCATAAATTTTGTTCACCAAAAAAGAGAACCATTAGTATACTACTGCATCAATATGATTGTAGGTGAGAATGTCTAAATAAACTAACCCCCAGCCTTAAATAATAAAGATTCAACTAGTAAAATATTGACTATAGGTCATTTTAGTCTGGACCTGTACCAAAAATAAAGTGTCCCAAACCGGATCGGTAGCTCCTTGACTCAAAAAAGGTTAATTGCATTTGTATTTCCTACTCCATATTTTTGTTATTTAGGAGAATTAATTTTTTTTTGCTTGTTCATGCAATTTTTTTTTTTAAAAAGTAATTAGAAAGGTGGAAAGTAGCTTTGGCTACTATACTCACATTTGATATGATATCATTTTCATATTGTGCACACACATTGCAACAATAATAGTCATATAAACTTGAAAGGCATAAGACTTAAAATGCAAGATAATGATATCTACTGACACCTGTTATTGGATTTTATTTTCACTGAAAACATAAACTTAAGAACAAAAACGATTGCATTCCAGTTGAGTTAACTAATGAATTCAGGTAACAAGATTTTCCTAAAATGGAAATGATATAATCAAGTTTCGGTTTTCGTTACTCGTCTGAAAAAAAAAACGCAGTTCAGTGAGTTGGCTCATTCAATTTGCAGCTTGTTAAAGATATGTTGGGCCAGCCCAAACCAATTTTCACCGGGCTCATATTTACAACATTTAGGTACGCTCACTCACAAGTCACAAGGGCACACACTTGCAGACCCAAAAAATGGGTGCGAGTTTTAAATGCGGCTGAGTCCAATAATGCAGAGCATCTTGAGAGTTACCTGCAGTGAAAATCATTAAATATTTCGGCATTCAAAATTCCTCCTAATCTTAAAGGAGAGAGATTGCTTAATTGTTTGTAAGCACTAAACAACAACAAACGAATAGAGAGGTAATACCAAAGGGCCAATGGAACATTCTTGCCACTGCGATGAACTCTACAATTCAAAACGTGCCACAAATTTTGAACACGGACTACTCATACAAACTGTATAATGTACAACATGTTAGAGGGAAAAATGCACTATAAACTAATGGACTTGTAGGGGTCCCCTTCACAGAGTCACAACTTGCTTAAATATTTTGGCATTCAAAATTCCTCCTAATCTTAAAGGAGAGAGATTGCTTAATTGTTTGTAAACACAAAACAACAACAAACAAATAGAGGTAATACCAAAGGGCCAATGGAACATTCTTGCCACTGCGATGAATTCTACAATTCAAAACCTGCCACAAATTTTGAATATGGACTACTCATACAAACTGTATAATGTACAACATGTTAGAGGAAAAAATGCACTATTAACTAATGGACTTGTAGGGGTCCCCTTCACAAAGTCACAACTTTGCCACCATGTGACCGAGTGGGAGCCAGTCACGTACAAATGGGATTGATTATCTAAGTAGCCACTAGTGCAGGTGGAGATAAATATCAAAGCACTAGCAAGATGACCTCCAATTCTTCATATTTTCCCTGTAAGGCACAAAGCTGAAATTAAAAACCACAAGATCTCGGGAAGAAGGGATTCAGAACATAATTCTCTATTGTTTTTTATACAGCATTCCAAACACAAACAGTGAAGCAGATGTTTCAATTATAGAAGAAGTTAGAGTTTGAGCATTTTCAGCCGCAAACCCATATCGGTTGCACTGAATCTAGCTTGTTTTAATTCAGTAAGAATGAAAACTATAAACCGGAACAAACAGGTGGCTTTATCTGAGACAGGTTGCTTGATATTTGCAGGAATAGCAATTCTTCCTGCTCTCTTTCTAAAATGAAGACTTGCCTTCAACAACAACCCAGCTTTGTCCCACTAAGGAGGGTCGGCTACTTGGATCAGACGATGCTATAGGATCATATTATAAATCATGTCCTATCATAGAATCTGTTGAACACTTGACTTCAACAGACCAGTTTGCTTATGTCTGACAAACACTACTTGGAATTGGAAATTTATTTAATTTAGCACATACAAGGTAAAACTTAAAATATAAATGAAGGGAAGTTGTTTGTTTGAAAACAAATGGAAAGCGAATATAGAAGAATTAGATATTAAATATTTTACTTACATTAAATATGCAAATTTACTGCTCCGCCATTTCTTTATCAAGAATCTCACGCAAGTGGAAGAATGATATCCAGGTTATTCTTGGTCATCCATTTCTGAGGATAGAAAGAATGAGATGATTCAATATCAATATGCCAGACCATAACACTTGAGCAATTGTTCATTAAACCTTCCATTTGGCTTTCATCTTCAACAACCTGCTCAATCAATGTGCTAACCTGCATGTTAAAAGGAGGGAAAACAATCACAATTGATTAAGGCTAAACTTCTTGGTTGGCTCTGTACTCTTTCTTTTTCTACTCCTTGAATTGAAAGACAAAAAGGAGAGAGGGAGAGCTATAACATAAGGGCACATAATCCAACCATACATAACCAACGTTACTTGACTAATTAGGTACATTTTTGACAGCTTGGGTTGAATATAGAAAGTGATAGACTATATAATAGACAATAAGACAATCAAAGAACAAGAGACACTAACCCAGAAACCTTCCTTGACCGAGTCAAGCTGCCTGATAGGTTCAAGAGTGGGTCTGTGCCACCTCTTTGGATCCCAGAGTATCGTACTATTGAAGGCGAAACCTGGCATCTCAGCATGAAACCTTTTAGATCTCCCATTTGGTTCATTAATGTGCCATCCAATTACTCGACTTCCATTACAAACGGGCCCTTGCAAGACAGTGCTACTTTTATCCTCTGATAGTTTTGCTACTGTCCATGATCCAAATCGCCTGCAAATCAAAAGGAGAATATATCACAACTAGTGAAATGAAAAACCATTGCAAAAGAAAATGTAATTTAGGAAGGGATAACATGTTACAACACTCACTGGTGTCCAGTTTTTATTTAAATAAATAAATATTCAAATTATGATTACCCACCAAGGGTAAATTCTTAAGGTTCAAGGTTTTTTAGAATTTTAAATAGCCACATATTAACTATGATTCTCTATTTTGTACAATAAATTTTGTATTTCAGAGGCACCAGAGTGGAGCTTTGGTGTAATAATCACATTCAAACCAAATGAACACAATGAACTCATATCCATTTCTTCAATTTGGATAGGAATTACATCTTTCCTCAGCGCCTCCATGGCCTGCACTAAAAGGGTAAAAGTACATAGGCCTCTGAAGTCTATGGTCTGACCTGGGGGATTCATTCAAATACAGAGGATTAGAGGAATGCAGTCATTCATACACAGAAGAGGAGCTGTAGGGGGTTTCCTATCATTATGGAGTTTTTAAGTCCCCTCTACAGAAATAAAGGTAAACTTGGTTGATAAAATTTGATTGATAAGTATCGTCTTAAAAGCAAGGGAAAGACTCCCATTCTGACACCACTTTACACTGTGCTACAAACAAGTGGCTTTTTCTAAGGTTCAGATGCAATGTATGCGGGTAGTCACAATCGCCAAAATTGACAAAAGATTAAAACATAACATTAAATAAATCAATAGGCCAGCCAGGAAAATTTTGAACCATTAGTCCGAATTGACAAGACAATGATAAATTCACAATAATTTAAATACACGCATATAATTCTGATTATCTTATCCACATTGCCTCAATACACCATATATCAGACATATTTGACTAAAACATGCATCAGAGTAGTTATAGTGAAAGAAAAAAGAGAACGATTTTCAGCAAACAAAATTAATAATCTGGAAAGTGGAAATACCTTATTTCTCTCATTTGCTGAAAGAGCTCCACTGAATAGATGTTATCATCATCTGCAAAGTAAACAATTCCATCAAGACGGTGAGTTTCAATGTGAGTTAGTGCAGCATTTCTTTCAAGAATGCTCCTATGGCTCGTGTCGGTTAGATTCGATTTGCAAATGAGATGCCTGTACATAATCCTACTACTCCTCAAGATTTCAGCAGTTTCTTCAGATTGGGAAGTCATCTCAACAACAATCCACAACAATGGAGGTGGGACCAGTTTTAAAGTCTGCGCCAAGCGATGCAAGGAATATGCTTGAAATGGATGATTGGATGTTGGGGTCACAATTATGAGAAGCTTTTGAGACTCCAAATATGGCTTTTCACTGAGTAATTGATTATTGAAGATTTCATTTGGCACCTCATCTATTAGTCCCTTTTCTTTGGGAGCTGAATTCAAACTAGCATTAAAATTCTTGGCCTCATTGATTGATGGCGTTGCATTTATCTTAAAATTTTCAAATGGCTGAAAATTTCCAGCTCCAGATATCACCTCAAAAGAGAAGGCTTGATGCTTTGGCATGAGATTAGTCGACAAGTTCCTTGATGCAAGTGAGATGAGTCCAATAGAAACACCAACCACAAAACAAATGAAAAATTGCATAAACACTTTCCTCCAAAGCTGGCCCTTTGGCTTCGACCTCTCCAGAGCCCTCAAAGATCTTGGGGAGAAAATGCCAAGCACAAAAGCGCGGGAGTCCAGCGAGCTGAATGAGCTATGAGGACTTGATGAGGACTTAGACAAGGGAGAACCTACTGAACAGACTTCTACATTAGCCACACTTCCACCCCGAGGAACTGGAGACAAAGTTCTTCTAATAGATGCCATTAACAGAAATCCCAAATCAAAGTCTAGTAACTCCGAATGAACACTGCAGTAGGCAACAAAAATACAACAGCATGAATGTATCCAAATTGATTCAAACTTTTTATCCTTCCCACCCAAAAACAGTTAATTGTCATGACCTGTGAGCATTCACCAATAGCTTTTGGGCAACCATGCTGTGGAGCCAAATGTGAACAACAAAGCTGGCATAAATAAACATTGCAAAAAGCAACCAGTCAAGTCCAACTCTCATTACAAAGCATATTATCAGGTTTAAATAATGTAAACTGCAAGCAATGTTTCAAAATATAAAATGAGTAAACCCTCTCAAACTATTTGGAACCGTATAATGTCCTCTTTGAATCTGACCGACGTGAGTTTACAACAATCTGCAAAACCCATTTCATAATGCAACTTATTTGGCATCCCCAATAAAATGTCTCTAGTGTCTATAAAGCCAAACTGAGCAACCACTCCAAAACTGTGAAAATGCCGTAAAAACATACCGACTATCACAAAAAGGACGCATTTTTAGCAAGTTAACGATCAGTATTGGAACAAACTTAAGTACCCAAATGCCAGGGAAGCGGAATGGAGCATCATAATTGTTCAAACACTGCAAGCAAGTGGTAGTTCACGTGCAGTAGAACTATCGCACAGCTGGGTGTAGATTGTGTGTGTCACGTGCAGCCAAGTCTTGAAGTTCTGTGGAAACAAGGTCAATGCTCGGGGAATGAATATCCAAGTAGCTGAGACTCGGTGCTTTTGAGATCTAAACTTCAAACAAGGAAGAAAACGAACCCTTACAATCATAAACAACAAAAATAAAAAATAGAAAGAGAGAGGAAAAGCAATAGAGATAGCGACAGGGACAGACAAAGATACGTTTCGCTGTTTTTTTGATAAAAGATATTTATTTTGCTGTCACAAACTACATTACATAAGAAAATTAATAACCTTAATTTTTTATAATAATTAATAACCTTAATAAATAATAATAAGACTATGAGTATTAATTATTTATCATTAATTATATAAATATTAGAATGTTAACATATATATGTATATAGTCTAATATCTTATAGAATTTAATTTACATAATTAAGCAATTTCAAAATTCCATATTAATACTCAGTTGATGATTTTTGTGAATGTCAATATACTTATATAAAATTGGTACTTGATAATTATTTATATACAAGGCTTGTTTGTTTTACCGGTGGGGTAAGTCAAATGTACGCTTGACTAAAGGAGATACGAAGTTATTTTGAGAAAAAGTGTTTGGAAAAGCGGATTTTTTTCATTTTCAGGTGAGAATCCAAACAATTATTAACTCTTATTCAATTGGAGAAATACGAGAATTATGCAATCTTTGTGTTGGAGTTTAGTCCAATGATAACCAACATCCAGTTTGGCATTTGAACATGGAATTAAAGCTTGAACTTGAAATTTGATTTCTCAAATTCAATTTTTATATTTGAAGTGACATATAAAATTAAAATTATAATTTCACAAATTAGCTCCACGAAATTGAAAAACAATTAAGATCAACTCTTCTTAATTCCTAACAAATAGCATGAGAATTATCAATTTCAAAATTTAGTAAACATCTCTCTCCTAATTAAAGCATATATCATTATCTCTTTTCTCATTTATTTGTTAGCAAAAAATAATTATTGCAAATTAATATTTTATAAGAGATTATAATATAAATTTTTTTCTATATTCTAATTTACTATTTTATATATAAATAATTTTCACAAAAAACATAAATTAAAAAAATACTACAGTACTAAAATTATTATTGCATTAATATTTTTATTAATTTTGATTTTGAATCACACATTTAAATAATAAAATTACAATTAAATCTATAATTGTAACCCATCCTCTAATTCTTTAACAAACCCAACAATAAAGTTTATGATTTCAAACTAATTAAAATTAAAATTAAAATTCTATATTATAATTTTAATTCTGATATCCAAATAGATCTATCAAATTACTAGTTTATAGTGTATGATTTTTTTAAATATAAGATATTTTATAAGTACATCTATTTGAAATATTTATAAGATAAATTATTATTTATTTTAAAATGAATAATTAGCAAACGGCTAGATAACACAGGGCTAGAAATAGAATGGATAGCGAAAATGAGGGTTAGAAGCCACTCGAATTCTTGTTGACGAAGGTCAATGTCAATGCTGCCTTATTTTGGTCGACACCATATTTGCAATCCAAGGATTGCAATGCTTGCGGCTGTGAAGGAGAGATTGAAGTTCAAGCGCAATATGAGATTTAGAAGCATCGACCTAGGGAAGGATGCTCAAAAACTATATTAGAACATTATTGAGCTAGATCGAACCTATAATAGGTCAATTCTCCATGATATATTTTCACTTGCAAGTAATCTTGAAATGTTTAAATACTTGTTTAAGTGCTATTATTTTGATAAAAGAAGATTTTTTTAAATAAAAAAGGTAATTTTGATGTTTTTTAATATGTTTAGGTAAAACTTCTTTTAGTAAAAGCAGTATTGCTAAAAAGAATACAAAAAGATCTTTTTTGAGGGGTTATAATTTTTCATTTTTTAGAAATTTTTTTTTAATATTACATTCAAATATAAATTAATTTTATATTTAAATATAAAATAATTTTTATTTTTTTCAAAAGATCTTTTAAAAAAATAATTTTAAAAAAATCTTTTGAAAGAATTAGAGTGTGATAGTAGTGAGCTGGTGGAAAATCCCTCTAACAAATTAATATTTCACATAAAAAAATTCTCATTAAAATGTAAAAGTATAAAGATTATGAAATTTCTTAACAAAAAACTATTTACTTAAAATCCAAACTCGCATATTAATTCTAAGAGGTCAAATATATTATCATCACACTAATTTTATTGTGAACCGTGCATAATATAATATATTAGATTTTTATTGAGTTATTTATATAAACTTCATGTAGTTCTTAAATTAAATAAGGTCATGTGTATTTTTTTTTTGAAATAATTAACTTTAAAATTAAGAATATTTACTCATCTATTAAAAAAAATATTGACATATTTTTATTTAATTTGAGAATTATATAAAATAAAATAGATATACAAACCTTAATCTAAATATTTTCCTATTTGAAAGGATATGACATTAAGGCTTGAATATTTTTTTTTCATCTCATTCTCAAATTAATTAAGGATATATGAGTTTTTTTTACTTTTGTTTTGTTTTGTTTGGTTTTTTTTTTTCCCGGGGTGTTTTAGATAAGTAACATTGTTTAAGGGCTGATATGGAATCGAAACTCTCCGTTTTGGAAGAAGCCGGCATTTTAATCTCAACAACGAACCATTCTCTCGGTTTTTACTCTCGAGTTCAGTCAGATCCGTGTGTGTGCTGTGTGGTTGAATCGCCATCTTCGCCATGGCGATTAGGGTTTTTCTCATCCTTCTGCTTTTTCTCTCTTCCACCAATCTCAGCTCCTCGCTTTACGAAGATCAAGTTGGCCTCATGGATTGGTTAGCTTTTTCAATCAGTCCTATTGTATTCACTCTTCGGTCAAACCTTATTCATAATTGATTCCAAGTTAATTCACGTCACGATTCGATTTATTTTCACTCTCTCGTTCTTCAATTGTTAATATCTTCGTAATTATCGCCCTCTAACCTCGATCTTATACTTAATCCAAGTAAGACTTGGTGTTATTGATTAGGAAATCGTTAATGTCGTTTTAACTAGTTGTTGCTTAATCTGAAGTTAAATTGATTTGTTGATCAGTTATCATCTTATTGCGCAATCATGTTTATGCTTAGAGATGGAAAACTATGATGATTCTAATGCTTGATTTGCCTTTTTGTGCGTTTTAAGTGTAAGTGAGTGCTGAATATGATCGGCTACTAATTGCAGGCACCAAAAATACATTGGGAAAGTAAAGCATGCTGTGTTCCACACTCAAAAGACTGGGCGAAAGCGTGTTTTGGTGTCTACTGAAGAGAACGTTGTAGCTTCACTCGACCTTCGTCATGGAGAGATTTGTGAGTCTATTTTTTTTTTTTTAACTGCTCGTGTAGTCTTTCTCAACTCCATTAATTTCAATTTTAGAAAGTCTAATGCTGTTGTCGATGAAGCTACAATAAGATATATTGATCAATATTGAACTTAATGACCTTGGGCTGGTTTCAAATTGCTAAATGATTTGTTTCTATTCAGAATTTTATTTTTCCTTTTCTTTCTTTTGAAATCAGAGAATGCTGAACTGTGTTTTGTTGCTCGCAGTTTGGAGGCACGTTCTTGGGACCAATGATGTTGTTGATGGACTTGACATTGCCCTGGGAAAATGTATTATGCTTAACCTCTGATTGTTTGGTATTTGTTCTTATAGAACATTACTTCATGTTATCTAGTCTTTGTAGTGCTTCAGAAAAGGTATACAGTAGTTTCTATAGCTGATCGCTAAAACTATCTCATTGTCACGATGTGACAATAGCGTCCCGGAGTCTTCTTGATATAGTGATCGTTTGTTATTCTTTCTGGTGTACTCGGTTTATTTATCTGAAGCTTGTGTTTCCCTTGAAATTATATTTATGGCTGGATATCAACTGGACGCTGATGCCTGATATTCCTCTGCTAACGTATGT
This sequence comes from Pterocarpus macrocarpus, assembly GCA_031439585.1. Taxonomy (NCBI): domain Eukaryota; kingdom Viridiplantae; phylum Streptophyta; class Magnoliopsida; order Fabales; family Fabaceae; genus Pterocarpus; species Pterocarpus macrocarpus. Next base: position 14,305,898 of record CM062519.1, read on the forward strand.
GAACAATAACAAGTTCTTGATCATTAAATAAATATATCAATGTCATATATTGCGTCATTTATGCTAGTCATTTGCAGTCCTATTGTTGAATTATCTGTTGTGATTCTCAACTGCGGAATCTTGGGATTGTACATCAAGATACTAGGGACATCAATCATGTGCTCTCATGACTGCACTTATGGGAAGATATTAAAGTGCAAACTGCTTTTACATGAAAGATAAAAGTTAGCCTCAGACTAGTTCTACTTCATCTCCACTTTCTAGCGTCTGTTGCTCAAATATCTCTTTTTGTTGTACACACGTGAGAAGGGCTATTATATACTATACTAGGTGTTTTGTTATCCCATTGTTTTGAATATTGGTATAAAACCAATTAAAGGATGTCAGCACGGCTACATGCACCATTATCATAGGCTGACAGTGAATTTCTTAGCTTGAAGTTTCATTAATTACTCTTGGCTTCTCTGCTTGTTACTTTGATAGAGTGAATTATTTTGTTCATCTTGTTTAATTGTTTAGCTTAAATTGGTGATCAGGTTCATAAGTGTTAATATAAATGTTTCAGATGTCATTACTCTTTCCTCGGATGGAAGTATATTGAGAGCATGGAACCTTCCTGATGGACAGATGGTTTGGGAGTCTTCCCTTCCGGGCTCAAAGGCATCAAAGTCAATATTAAACATTCCAGTGAGTGAATAGCTTTTTACCCATTACCATAGTTTTTCTTGTTACATATTGATGAAATGTGATATGCGAATTTTTGGGTTTTTTTTTTTTTAATTGATAAATTAAGAAAGTTAAAAGAAAGTTGAAAGTGCACTAGAATTTTTCATACAATGCAATTAACTTTGGATTTTATTTTATTTTATTTTTTGCAGAAGAATTTGAAAGCTGAAAAGGATGACTTGATCCTTATTTTTGGTAAAGGGGGTCTCCATGCTGTTTCTGGCATAGATGGTGAAGTTCTTTGGAGGACAGATTTTTCTGGTGAAAGGTATGTATGGCTGTTTAGGAGTTTGATCAGATCATTGTTTTTTCTTAGCATGTCAGTGTCATTAATGTTGTTATCTTCATTATGTTTGCAGCGTTGAGGTTAGCCATATTATTCAATCTCCTGATGTGATCTATGTGGCTGGTTTTGCTGGTTCTTCGAAGATTAGTGTGTACAGATTAAATGCTAAGAATGGAGAATTGTTAAAGAACAATCATGCAGTGTTTCCCTATGGTACTTTTGGGGAATTATTACCAGTCTCAGGTGATACGTTTGTGGTATTGGATGAAATGAGGTCAAAGGTAGTAATAATAAACCTCAAGAATGGAGAGATTAGCTACAACCAGAAGCATATTTCAGACCTCATCAAGGATTTATCTGGACAGGCAGTAATATTAGCATCAAGGCTTCCAGGGATGTTTGCATTAAATATCAATTCCCATGTTCTTTTAGTTAAAGTGACAAATGTAGGTGAGTTGGTGGTGGTGGACAAAATTAACAATGCAGCAGCTGTTAGCGATGCTTTGTCAATTTCAGAGGATGAACATGCTTTTGCATTTGTTCAACATGGAGACAATAAAATCCACCTCTCTGTAAAGAATGTTAATGATTGGAATCGTGATTTGCTAAAGGAAAGCATAGTAATAGACTGTCAAAGAGGGAATATTGATAAGATTTTTGTGAACAATTATGTGAGGACAGATAGATCTCATGGGTTTAGAGCATTGATGGTCATGGAGGATCATTCACTCTTATTAGTACAACAAGGAGAAATTGTCTGGAGTAGAGAGGACGGTCTTGCATCAGTTGTAGATGTAACAACATCAGAACTACCTGTGCAAAAGGAAGGTGTATCTGTGGCAAAAGTTGAACAGAACCTTTTTGAATGGCTTAAGGTATGCCCTTGATATGTTTAATTAAGACGTCAACCTGTATGATTTTGCATTTCGTTTTAAGAAAAATTTTAGAGAAATAAAAACATGTAATCATTAGCATCTCTCTGTGTAGTGTGAGCATGTGCATATTCCACTCTGTTATCTTTATGATCAAGGATTAGGATTTTTATGTGGATATCATTAACTACTACTCCAATGGTGGAATTTTTATGTGATTATTTCTTATTGAAAGGGACATGTGCTGAAGCTCAAAGGAACATTAATGATTGCCAGCCCTGAGGATTTAGCAGCTATTCAAGCACTGACGTTGAGGAGTTCTGAGAAATGCAAAATGACTCGTGATCATAATGGTTTTCGGAAGTTGCTTATAGTACTTACAAGGGCAGGAAAGGTGTTTGCTTTGCACACTGGAGATGGGCGTGTAGTTTGGTCTATTCTGCTTCATACTCTACGTAAATCAGAAGTATGTGAAAATCCAGTTGGGCTTCACATTTATCAGTGGCAGGTTCCACATCATCATGCATTGGATGAGAATCCATCTGTCCTTGTAGTTGGGCGATGTGGACCAAGTTTGGCCACACCGGCTGTTCTTTCTTTTATTGATTCATACTCGGGAATGGAACTCAATTCTTTAAGTCTTGCTCATGCTGTTGCTCAAGTTATTCCACTTCCTTATACTGATTCAACTGAACAGCGTCTGCATCTAATTGTAGATGTTAAGCAGCATGCGTATTTGTACCCAAGAACTCCTGAAGCTATCAATATTCTGCAACGTGAGTTTTCAAATGTGTACTGGTACTCAGTTGATGCTGATAATGGTGTTATAAGAGGTCATGCCTTGAAGAGCAATTGTATTCACGAAGCAGTGGATGAATACTGCTTTGACTTCAGGGACTTATGGTCAATTGTATTCCCATCTGAATCAGAAAAGATTATTGGAACAATGACAAGAAAATCAAATGAGGTATGGTGCCGTTGCCAGTGAGTTTTTGTATTAAAAGAAGTTTTCTTTTTTCAAAATGATAATGAGAATGTTATACTCTACCTTTTGTTACTTTCGTTATCTGCTACCTGAGGTATATAAACTTTCATTATTTAAAATCCTCATTTCTTCTCAAGGATTTGTGCTTAACTTGAAAGGTTGCCTTTCTCTTGAGGTGGATTTTATTGTAAATCAATAGCAGTAAAGGATGGGTTTAAATTTTGATGGATTTACAAATAATTTCTGATCAACCGATAATGAGAATGTTATACTCTACCTTTTGTTACTTTCGTTATCTGCTACTTGAGGTATATAAACTTTCATTATTTAAAATCCTCATTTCTTCTCAAGGATTTGTGCTTAACTTGAAAGGTTGCCTTTCTCTTGAGGTGGATTTTATTGTAAATCAATAGCAGTAAAGGATGGGTTTAAATTTTGATGGATTTACAAATGAATTTCTGATCAACCGATAATCATGTAGAGAAATGTTTACAATCTTAATATTCGAATTTAAAATGTGCTCAAATCATATGCCTTTAGTTATTATGTAGTCATACAAGTTTTATCTATACTAATCCTTAGGTATATGCTTATACTAATCCTTCAGTATATACCAATGATCACAAATAATATGATCATTAAGGGTTTTCTCAAGTATTTATACTTTATCATGGCCTTTTTCTTTTGTCGACTCTTAGTTGTTGCTAGCTGCTTTACCTAATTTTTTACTCTCTCTTGTTTCATCTAGGTTGTTCATACTCAAGCAAAAGTTATGACTGACTACGATGTCATGTATAAGTATATATCAAAGAATCTACTTTTTGTCGCAAATGCAGCTCCAAAAGCCAGAGGGGAAATTGGAACAGTGACCCCAGAAGAGGCATGGCTGGTCATCTATATCATTGATACTGTGACTGGTCGCATATTGCATCGCATGACTCATCATGGTTGCCAGGGTCCTGTTAATGCTGTAAGTTTTTGAACTACATGCTCATTTAAATGGTGCCAAATATGGATTTGAATTCTTACATGAATATTAATTGTATAGGTGTTTAGTGAAAACTGGGTTGTCTACCACTATTTTAATCTCAGAGCACACAGATATGAGATGTCAGTTGTTGAGATCTATGATCAGTCTCGAGCGGTATGGCAGTTAACTTGTTTATCTTCATTTAATGATCCTTCTCTCTCTCCTTTGTTTTTTCCTTTTGGTCTATGTTTATTCGGTTTTTTAGGTCCATGGTCTATGTTCATTCTAATATGATATGCTTGAATATGATTCACAGGATAACAAAGATGTTTGGAAGTTTGTTCTCGGAAAGCATAATCTTACATCACCCATCTCTTCTTATTCTCGACCAGAAGTAATAACAAAATCGCAATCGTACTTCTTTACCCATTCTGTGAAAGCAATAGAAGTGACTTCAACCGCCAAGGGTATAACCTCTAAGCAGCTTCTTATTGGAACAATTGGTGATCAGGTTGGAATTATTTGCCTTACTGAGTTACTCGTTTGTCCATTATTTGGGAACTTTCAGAACAAAGAGAACAATGTTTTTTTTTCCCCTCTCTTGTTCAATTTTATTATTCGATGAAATCTAATGGATATTCTTACATTGTTTGCTTGTCAACTGGGAATGTTTTTCTTTTGCAGGTTTTGGCACTTGATAAACGCTTTTTGGATCCCCGGCGCACAGTTAATCCTTCGCAAGCTGAGAAAGAAGATGGAATTATTCCTCTTACTGATTCATTGCCAATCATTTCTCAGGTATATTTGTGTGTTTAATTTCCTCTTGTTCGATGTGGGCAAAAAATAAATTCTTTGTTCCTTTTCTTCAAACTAGAAATTTGTTATATGTATGACATACAGTGCAATCATGCCTTCTGGTACACGAAACCTCAACAGTATGTTGTGCTAATGATTCGTCTACAAATATACAATTTTCTTACTTCTTCATAGTAAATATTGAACTGCTTTGAAGTCAGGGAGACTGGGAACTTATTTTAGATGGCCAAAAAGGCAGTGAATGGATGTGGTCTTTATCCTTAGTATAGTTCAGAGGCTGCACACTGATAACGTTTTATGCATACTAGTGTGCTGTATACACGGATAATGTGCTAAGTTATACATACCAGCATATCATATTCATATATATGTGTACGCGTTTGTGTGCAATAAGTTTCTGGTATTATGGCTGTGTGCATTAGCTGATATTTGGATTACCTTATTTATTGTTTGCTAAGATAAAATTTTGAACATTCTTTATGACCAAATTTTGGCTCCTGAGATGGTGCCTTACATCAAAGCCAAATGTTCCCCCCCCCCCTCTCTCTCTCCCCCCCTCCCTTTTTTCTTTGAGTAGTGACAAGGGGACGCACAAATAGTGCGATGCATACTGAAAAGTGAGGAAAATAATAAAAATACTTGGATTATGGGTCTCACATAATCATTGTTACTTTTGTTCAATTTTTTTTCGTCCAGAAACTTTGTAGCATTGCATTGTTTGCGTTGGTAAGTTTTGTGGTAAAAAAAAAAAAAACACAAGTGCAAACAGTGCAAGCATTGGTAAGTTAAAAAAAGAAAAAAAAAGAAAAGAAAAAACCTTACCAGCGGTAAGTTTTTGGATAAAAAAAAAAAAAATTGAACAAAAGTAACGATGATCATATGAGACCCATCATCGAAGTATTTTGTCGTTTTCTTCACTTTTTCCATATGCGTTGCGCTGATTATGCGTTCACCAAACATTATTCTTTTTCTTTCTTTTTCCCCAGCTTCTCAGCAGATAGAGAATGTCTGCAGTACACAAGTTGTTTGTTGAAATCACAACTATAATAACTTAGGATTAAGATTCTCTAAAGTGAGGATAGTTGTAAAGTGAGAAAGTAAGGGATTATCACCTTTGGATCAATAACTTTCATTATGTGTGGGTCCCACCAAAATGATCCAAGAGTGAATGCCCTCTTATTTTTTCACTCTAAAACTATCTTCACTTTAGAGAATCCAAATCCAATAAGTTATTCCTGGTGTACCATTATGTGAACTGTGAATGATCATGAGGAGAAACTTTAATCCCTGCTTTTACATGCTGTGGCTGGCATTGATATATCTTGCCCCCAGTTAGCAAGAGCAAGTACTTGTATCACCAATTTGGAACACATGATTCTTTCTGAGCTGATGTACTTCTTGACGTGAAATTGATTCTTATTCTGCTTGAATCTTTGCAGTCCTACATTACACATTCCCTTAAAGTGGAAGGTCTCCGAGGTATAGTAACAGTACCTGCCAAGCTGGAGTCTACATCCCTCGTCTTTGCCTATGGAGTAGATCTGTTTTTTACCCAGATTGCTCCCTCCAGGACTTACGATTCACTAACTGAAGATTTCAGCTATGCTCTACTGCTTCTAACAATTGTTGCGCTAGTAGCTGCAATATTTGTTACTTGGGTATTATCCGAGAGGAAAGATCTACAAGATAAATGGAGATGATCTGTCATCCATTTTTTGCCATAGAATTTCCTTAATTTTGAGGTTGAATTAGGTTTATCTGTCAGTTTTCTTTGTTAGTTATAAAGTTCGTAGGTCTGCTGAAAACTTGTAGCTTGAATCGCCAGAGTAATGTCACATTCCACTACAATCCATTGCTTCAGTGTTAATGGAGGATAGTAATTTAAATGATGTTGTAAATCGAGGAGTATAAAAGAGAATCACGGACTTTTTTGAGGCCTGTTGCACTGTGAAAGAAGTATGGCAGGTTTGAGTTGATTAATTATTTTGCTCCTTATTCTACATTGAGGTTGAAGAAAAATGTTGTAGCATATTTTCCAATCATTTTCCTTCTGATTAATTACAGATTTAGTTCATAAGTTTTACTCAATTGCTCTAGTGCTTTTATCGCTTGTGGGTTAATTGCTTTGATATTGAATACGCTGATGAACAAGTTCGACACGATATTTTGGTCATTAGTATTAGAAGCTAGTTGTGATTAGGCAGAGACATTAGTTTGCGACGAACGTTCCGAAGCAATTTCTTTTACACAATGAAATTGCGATGGTAGAAGCTTATTATAGTGCCAAATTATGCGGGCAATAATGCTTTGCGTGGCAGGAGGTGGTGAGGTTGTCTAGGGGGAACATTTTTCTAATTTAAACGGACATTGAAATGCCATAATACTCGGAAGCATAGTTTGTAAGTAATGTGACATGAATTCTTGTTGGAGTAAATTTAAAGTAAAAATATCTTTTACTGGTCGCAAGATCGCTTATTTTTAGAGTAAACTTCCAATTAGATATCTGACAATTTTAGGGTTAGATAACTTGATCTCCAATAAAAATAAATTACTCCGTTAGTTTATAACAATGTCATCCATTAGATATTTATTGGTCCCTGCTGGCTCCTCTAATGGAATTGCATATGTAGCACTTGGATTCTTCCCAAAGACTCAAAATGCAATGTTTAGCCCTGTCCTTAGTAGTCTGTATACCATTCACACCCAAAACATTGCATTTCATACACTATGGATTTAAGGCATTTGGGTGGGCTTCTTTACATGATTCAACAGTGAAAAAAGTCCTCATAGAGCATAAGAGATGAACCAAGTCCCAAATCTCTACAATAAGCTTCCTCTTTAAAAATCAAAACTTTACAAATTGTGGGCACATTCCACTAATCCCAAAAATGCAACAACACTTGTTTTTAGAAGAACAAATAGAACAATCAATCTCAAACTAGAAGTCTTTATTTTGATGAGCTTGATGCAACTAATGACCAACAAAATAAAAAAATAAAAATTAATGGAGTATTGATCGCATCAACGAAAGCTCATGAGTTATGCTATGCTTAGCCTCATGAGTTCAGCGGTGGGTTCAGCATCAACGCTGGCAACATAGGTGATGGTGCCGACGAGAGCAATGGCGGGCGGAGGCCGGAGGTGCAGATTGTAGAGCTTAAAGGATGTGTGGTTGTCATAGGTGTGATATCTGATGAGTTTGTTGTTATAGAAGCCACCATGGTTGGAGTCAAAGTGATTAGAACATATTTTGGGTGATTGCATAGGTTATAGAAAAAATAGTAAAATATCAATGAACCTTGTGCTTAAACATCTCCTATGTTAAGTGGCATAAGCGATTGAACATGGTAGTGGGTGTGGGTTGGTCGAAAATGATGGTGAGATTCTTTGTTGAAGATGCAATTGACAAATCTGTAGATTTTGCGTGGGTGTATGTTTGTGTGTGTGTGTGTTTTTCTTTCAAATTTTTTGTTGGGATAAATCAGTGAATGGGAGGGGCCCTTTTTGGTATACATGGATTTTCATTACGGGTTCCAAAATAATATCGTTTAAAGCCATAATATAGTGGCATGTATGCAGCTCCAATAGGGAAGACGATAGAGACCAATGAATGTCTAATAAATAGTATTGTTAGAGACTAATAAAGTACTTTATTTTTATTAAAAATCAAATTATTCAATCTTAAAATTGTTAGAAATCTAGTTGGGATTTATTCCTTTTTTTTAAGAAAAATGTACTGGCAGCGTCACACCAATGGTTGCAGCAATGCCCATCGGCTGTACACTAATTCATAATGATATTTGAATTTGGTCTAAACTGTGTACCGTTGAGATTTTATACCCGGCAGTTCAATCAATCAAATATCAATGTGTAAAAAGAGAAATTGAAAAAATTTTAACTGCTTCATAGAGGGTGCAAATTTTTTTTTTTTTTATATAGCATTTGAGTTGACAATATACCAGAATATAGGAATTGAAAAGATTTTATATAGATATAACATCAATATGAATTCGAAATTTTCAAATTCAGCTTTGTTGAATTTGAAAATTCTGAATTTATTAAAAAAATTTATTTTTTGTCTATAATAAATTTAAAAATTCCAAATTTATAACAAATAAAAAATAAAATATATTTTTAATAAATTCAAAATTTTCAAATTCATTACGAAAAAAAAATAAAATATTTTTTTAATTAATTCAAAATTTTCAAATTTAACTTGATCATATTCAATTAAAATCCTTCCAATTTTCATACTTTAGTACATTATAAACTCAACTGACATATGAAAAATAAAATCCCCGCTTTTCATAGAAGGTATTATTCTTGGTTAAAATTGTTTTCAGAATTTGTTAAAGTTTACCAATGATTATTATACAAGTAAAAAAAAAAATTAAAGATTTTAAATTTATTTAAAAATTAAAAATAATTTTTAATACAAATTTTCACAAAAAGATTTTATCTATTTAGTATCTTTTTACTCTAATTTTCATTTAATATTTTAATTGAGAGTTATTACCCTTTTTTTTTTACGAGAGTTATTATCTCTTATTTTGATTATATTTTTTATATAGTAATTATAAATAAACTAAAATTATATAAAATAACATGTCGTTTTTAATATGAGAATTCCTCTCAGTAAAATCAGAGGAAGAGGCCACGTAATGTTGACCCATTCCATTGTTTTTCACGTAGATGACAGAAAGTAAGAACCGCGACGTACTGCACCAACAGTACCAACAACTCAGTTGCGTAGAGCTACATTATTACGACAACACAACACAACACAACACAACACAAGAAGAAACACAAACCGGAGTACCAGGTAGCTACTACATACACAGAGTCAGAGATCACACAACACAGCCACCCACATTACCACAACAGTAACACCACGATGAAACCCCATCAGCCAAAGCTCAAGACCCAACTTTTCTCCTGCGGCTTCTTCCGCCACTGCGCCCAAACCGTCCTCAGCCCCACCGGCAACACCCTCCACTCCCCACCCCTCCCCCTCACCCCTCCTCAGCCACCGCCACCGCCCCACCAAGACCACCACCTTCGCACCTCATGCGAGTCCTCCACCTCTTCCTCCTCCTCCCAAAGCTTCACCCAATGGAGGTTCTCCCTCCCCTCCACCCCCACCACCGCTCCCCCCCAACAACCACCACCACCCTCCCTCCCACTCCCCAGCAACCTCCAAGAACTCTTCCACCTCTCGGAGCTCCACCTCACAAACGGCTCCGACGAAGACCGCGCCGCCGCCTTCCACCTTCTAGAACGTTCCCTCGTCCCCAACCCTCCACAAGACCAGCCACCCTGCCCCCCCGCCCTCCTCCGCCACGTCATCCGCCACCTCACAGCCACTACCAAGATCCTTTTCGCCCTCTGCCTCTCCCCATCCAACCGCCGCCTCGCCGTCGAGGCCGGCGCCGTCGCAGCAGTCGTCGAGTCAGCCCCGGACCTCGAGGGTCCGCCGGCTGAGCGCGCCCTCGCCGCCCTGGAGCTGATGTGCACGGTGGCGGAGGGGGCGGAGGAGGTGAGGGCCCACGCCCTGGCGGTGCCGGTGATGGTGACCATGATGGGCAGGACCGGGGCGCGTGGGAAGGAGTACGCCATCGGGGTGCTGGCGGTGGTGTACGGCGGGGATGGGGCGGCGCCACCGCAGGAGGTGGCGCGTGCGGTGGAGCTGGCGCTTCAAGGGGAGTGCAGCGCCAGAGGGAGAAGGAAGGGGACACAGCTGTTGAAGACGCTTCAACAGCTTTCTGAGGCTTATTCTTCTGCTCAGACTCAGGCTCATGAGGAACCAAATTGAAGGCCTTTTTTTTTTTTTTAATATTGTACATATAGTATTTTTCTTTGTTCTTGGTTATTCTTGGGGTGTTTTCGTTTTTGTTGTTCAAGGGCATAGTAGTATTGAAGATGGGATTTCCGTCGGAGTTTATAGTTGGTGTTTTTGTTGCTACCTTTGTTAAGAGAGGGATCACTACTTGCTGCTTCTGCTTATCTTAATTGTTTACGACTATCAACATCAGATTATGTTATGATAGTTAATTGTATCGTTAATGACTATAAGTGGCCTAATTTCAAATCTTAATCAATCTCATCGCTGTGATAAATAAGATTTAGGGTTGATTACATAGGGCGAATCAAGTGGTTAGCCATTTCGCTGATTTAAATATATGCACACACAAACTAGCATACATATATAACTAATAATGAACTTGTATATAGTTATTGGGTGGTAAACTTTTTCCTCTAATGCTAGAGATAAACTTTTTTGCCTATAATAATAACAACTGAACAGAAATCAAAGCTTTCTCTAAAGTTAAAACAAATCAATAGTGTAGAATGTAAAGCTGCTATTTATATTTATTTAGCCTATCTCATCTTTATGTTTATTATTTTATTTTCAACAAAAAGTTGGAAAAAGAAAAAGGGAAGACACGAGCTGACTGGGGCCTGGAGAAGTCGTGTGGATATACAACAAGCCAAATTCATACCTTCCGTTTTGAGGCAGGCCGATCCCTTTGGATTGAAAGCCTAAGTCAGCAATTCCAGAACTGAAAATAAATGAAGCTAAAGGAGAAACAACCTTCTTGTGTTCATATTAAAATTTATGCTTCTTAGTAAATAATAAAGTGATTCTTTGATTAGTATGAGTTATTATCCTTTGAATATCAATAACTGCAAATTTTACTATCCAAACCCTATTCTCGGGAGAGATTTCAAGAAATATGCGTCTGGCTGGAGCGCAATATGTAAAGTAATTTCCAGCGTTGTGCCACAACTTCATAGATGGCAGTTTATAGATAGCTTGAACAAGTTAAAGGAATACGGCAATCGAAGTAATTCAAACATATATCCTGAAATTGAGCATGTCAGATTCACGTGGAGTGGGGTTATGTTTCTGAAATTTGCTGAGTATGTGTGTTTGTTTCTGTAGGAAAGATGTCAGATTAGGGTGAGAATCATGGTGCAACAGAGTGATGGCTCCATTTGCTGCACCCTTTACATATGTTTGCAAAATTGGTGGGAAAATGTATCTTGTGGGGCTAATTAATTAATTAGAACAAGTTTACGCGAATCTTTTTTTTTTTTCTTGTGAAAACAAGCAAATCAGTATTTTCGTTATGCAATGTTTGAGTAATTTACTCTATTCAACACCTCGTTAATTAATACATCATATGTATTAACTATCTTTTTACGTTGAAATGTGCATTGGTATGCATCTTATTATCATCATGGGCACACCCAAAAAACTATTTGGAAGCACAATCAGTAGACTCATAACTCAATCGATGATGAGTTGATGACTTGAGAATGCTTAGACGAGACAATTTTCTTTTTTATTTTTTTACACCGATCCCGTATATCTGAGTGTCATATAAATGTTTTATGCTCTGTGTGTGAGTGTATGAAGAGATACAATCATAAAAAGCAGTAAAAGTAAATATATTATTTGCAGTTAGTTAATCTTAAAAATTGATTTGATGACTTCTTTTATAACTTTATGCTAAAATAATATCTTAAAGTTTCATATTAAAATATATGGTTACTATACTAAACTTCAATCTAGTGACATTAAAATCGCGCGTTATATATATCTAGCTAAACCATTTGCGTACTTGTGTTTTCTGCGATTCCCTGTGGGCATATGCCGTCAAAACATATGGATTGAAAAAACAAATGCACAACTACTCTGCAAAGTACTATAGAATTAAATTATTTGAAAAAGGAGAGGATAACAATACGATGTTAGTTAGATAAAGTCTTACTTTTTAGTTTTAAGTATTTATATACTATATACCATATCTTACGTAGCCCTAAAACTTATCTCCTAAAGCCTATTTAGTTCATGGTTTCCGAAAATATCATGCACTATCGGTTTACCCTGAAATGATCGCAATAAGTTCGCAAATAACTAAGTGAGATATGTTTGGCATGCTTTCAGAAAAAAGATTTAATTTTATCTAACGGTCAAGAAAAAAAGAAAAAAAATACTACATTATAAATATAATATGATAATTATGTTGAAGTTATTAAAAGAGTAACTATTATAGTTACTATCTAAAGAACTTTTTAATTATATATAAGTAGATCATTAAATGATAAAATACAATAAACTCTTCCCACTCAGACCGGGTATGATTTGAGAGTCACTGGTGGGTTTGAGTGGCAGCAATTCAAAGTGACACACACAAACCTTGCGGTGGTGGCCGTGGTTGCCACCAACAGTGGTAGCCATGACTGCAGATGTAAGTTAAACCTGATTTGGCCAACACTATTTGGCAAAAGAGCCTATACATGGTCAATGATTTTCGTCTCCCGAGATGGGGCATGAGAATATATAGTCTTCTAAGCTTGAATGGAAATCTAAAGTTGATTGCTAAGAAAAATTAGATATCTGCGAAATTTCAATTAGTATCTTGCTCCAAGCTCCTCTTTAATGTGCTTCACAAAAAGTATTTACAAATTGTAGAAAATAAAGAACTCTCAACATTAAACAAGTTTGAGCCAATAATCAACAGTACAAAATAACCGGGAAAGCACAAATGTAATGCTAAATACATTAGATAATTTTGATTTATGTGTTTTAAGCCTAATTAACATTCATTTCGGTATTTTTGCACTTCATTAATTTGTAGCAAGAAACTTACGACAATTAAGTTGTAATTTATTTGTTTCTTCCATAACGTAATGAAAAAAAAAAAAAAGACTTAAGATACTAAGAAATTGTTCTTTTTTTATGTGAGTCTGTTTTCGGTATTTTAATTAGTTTATAATAACATATACAGAAAAGGAGGAAACAGTTGTACTTATTTCGATTGAGCATAACATTAATTGGCAGAAAATGCCTTTAAATGTTTTCATATACATTGGATTGAGTTATTATTAGCATGTTTGGTTATGCGGTGAAACTTCTCAAACATGAGTTTAGAGCTCCAGAATTAATTTCATCCTTATTTCATACTTGTTTAGTTTTTAGTTTGTTTCTTTTTTACAAGTGGGTTTGGGGTTCAGAATTGATTTTAGTCGGAAGTAATATTTTCTTATTTTTGCAGTTAATCCACAATTAATAATACTATCTAACTAATATTAATTTTGATAAAATTAATTTTCAGATTAATATTAAATATAAATTACTTTATATAAATATTGATTTTAATTAAAATCAATTGTATTAGAAATTAATTCGACAAATACAAAACCAAAACATATATTATATTATATTTGCCCCATGTGTACGAGCCTGACTTTTTCTTGTGAGCAGAAAGAAAACAGCTAGCATAGCGCCACATCTAAATTGATTTTGCAATTGAAGAAACATTCATTTGTTTCTTAATTTCTTCTTTCCCATCAAAGCTATGCCTTTATGTATTGATAGCAAAGCCCCACCAACCAAACCAGAGCCATCCAAATTAATCAACACTACTGGTGCCACCCCCCCGAAAGAAGAGAGGAGTGGGGGTACCAGCACTATCATGTATATCATCCACGTAGCTCCCATTATCGGGCTCAAGCTACTTAATCCTAGCCATTCACGCCCTAACTTCACTGTGCACTGCTACAAGGTAGTCACACTCACACAATGCCTATGGCTTTGAGGTAATCTCAAGGGTTGCCATGCTCTCAACATCACATACCCAACAATGGATGGAGAAAAGAGCTTCCGTCGGCTGTGGCATATATATGCTAATCAAAATAACCTTAAAGCCAAGCTAGGTGGGTAGTTGCCAAAACCAAATCGTCACATAGCATTCCTAAGTCGTTGGCCTGCTCACAAGAAGAAATGCATCAGCAAAGAAAAGTATGATCCGGGCATCCAAATTGTTACCCTTGAAGCCGGTGTGGGGCTTTGTTAATTGATTGATAAAATTGTATTATTATTGTATTCAAGCTGGCTCTGGTGGCAAAGCCTTATTGGGGAGGTGTCAGTGTTGGGGTACTAATTTAGCAATGGAGCCAGCTCATGCTGCAGTGGGGCTAGCTGGTCAAGTGGTCATGATCACCTTATGTAGGCCTTTATATATGTCGCGTTCTTGCGTCAAAGCTGAAGTGCATGCCAAGACTTTAAGGTTGGAAGCACAAGATCATCTCCTTAATTAAAGCAGCCAAACTATAACTTGAATTGTGTTTGCATCTATTCAGATTAAATCCTAATTAACTGAAAAAGAAAAACCAACATTTAGAGATTGCTATCATCATGAATATCACTTGTGCATTAATCTTAACCAGATGTATGACTGATTTTTTTTTTTTTTTTGAGTATGTCACAGAATTACTATTTCAATTAAATTATAAATTTATCTATTCCCAAGTCCTAACTGTTTGACCAAAAAACAATATATTTGCTCTCTTTTTGATACATATATTCTAAATTTTTTTTTTTAGAAAAAGTGTCATATCTGTTGCAGTATGATTAGTCAAATGACTGTACTCTTGCCTAAACATACCTCTCATATGAACACCCGCACTTACATACATATACTACCTAGCACATATTCACAATGATCATGAAATGTTAATAAGATCTTTGAACCATCAACATGAACGTACATCTATAGGTAAAGTTATCATTATATATACAGCACAATCAGTACATAGGTTAAAGAGAAGCATAACCTAAGGATGATCTCATGTTCAAAATCTTTACATAGACCAAGCCAAGTGGTCAAAATTAGCAGATAATAACTCGGTAGCCTTCAAGACAAACGCTGTGTGTACAGAAATGATTCCAGGGTTCCTTTAAATGCTTCCGGCAATGGAGTCTATGACGACATCGCAGGATTTCAACGTAATTCAGTTTTGGTCTCCGAATATTAGTCAGAGCATGGCTTATTAAGTTTGTGCATTTTTATGGCGTGACACATTAATTGTTCTTATTGTATCAAACAACAATGAAACTTAAATAAAGTTTTATGAGTTTCATAAACGTTAAAATGCGGAGAAATAGCTGGATTCAATTCCTCTTTTCCATTTGCTGTCTCATTTTCTTGTCTCTTTCCTTGTCCCTCGATCCAATGAAAAGTAGTCATCTATATAATTATTGGTGGTTTTGGAAAAGTTAATTTGAGAAGATGCATAAGTGATATCATACAAATTTACAAGTGTCAACTTTTGAGTGGGGGATTGGGAAGGGGATAGAAAAATAACACGAGGACTTTAGTCTGAAATCATTTCTGGAAGAAGCAAAAAACGTAAATGGGAAAGAATGCAGAAATTAGCTGTCGCCGATGATAATGGCCTAGTATGGCTATCATTTATGTATAGTGGCTTATATATCAAGGTAAAATGCAAGCTTCGTTCATGCTCATATCCAACAATAATTGATACTGTATATGCTTGGGATCCAAGAAGGAAAGGGTTATTCTACTTTGAGAATACAGCCATCATCGTTCACGTGAGAGAAAACCTTAAATTTTCCTTTTATATGGATTAGACATCTATAATGGGTATCTAATACGCTTCATTATAGCCTCATATGTATATCTAAGCCAACCTGAAGATTCTGTAGTCGTTAATTTCAACTATGAAGGGGACAACCCGCCAACTCGTACACTAAGGAGGACAGAGAGAGCAACATTGCATTCTACAAATATGAAGTTAAACCACCGGTAATAAAGATTGATATAGTTGGCAAGAAGTAGTTTGTAGTTTACAAGGATGCAAATTCAATTTTTGCTATTAATATAATAACGTATTTTATAGATAATTTTGTAAGTCTTATTTAAGTATTTTTTGTATCCTAAAACTTTGCCGAATCTCTGTTGGAATGATCAACATTAAACTCATCTAAACATTTTGTTTTTTTTCATCAAAAGAAATATGGAGTTAAGCCGCATTGGACTAAGAGCAGGAATTTATAAATGGCAATAGCATTCTTGGGTGTGCAGCATATAGGTATCCTATTCCCAGGTTTAACCAGTTATTGCATCCTAAGTTCCTAACATTAAATGGATCCTCAAAATGTGTTCACCGGTAATGATCTGAAATATACTGTAAGAGAACTAATCAGCAAAGGCTGATGGGTGTACTCTAGTCTAGAGGGAGTGGGTATATGTGCCAAAAGACAGATGTTACACAGTATTTCATCAATTAATTGGGTACATATATATGTCTGCAGCCAACGCCTTGTCAAGAAGGAAGCTAGAGTTTATAGGTCTTTACTATTTACCCTCTATAACATGATGCCTATTATGGCATACAGCTTTATTTTTTAGTGCTCAGAGCATAGTTCTCTCTTTCCCCTTTCTCGTTTCCCCAACAATGCCTGAGAAGAAATACCGGTTTTTGTCAAGGTTTACTAGTGCTTGCAACCAGTTCATATGGTTCCTCTTTAATTCTCTTTTAAATTCTCAGACTCAAACGATCTAGTGATGTTACTGGTCAAAGAAAAACCTAGCTACATAAAAAGTATTCTTTTGCTGCATGCTCAAACAACAAACACTAATTTGTTTTAAACAAATTAATACCCATTTGATGCATGCACTTCCTACAAGCAACAAGAGTATCATAATCAGCTTTACGCATACCAACTTTCAAAGGGGCGGAAGTTTGTTTGCTTAGGGTTCGCATCAATTACTATTATTGGCAAACACGTCATCGTGGAATTTTTCTCCGGATTTCACAGATTATACTCCGGATTTTAATCTCTCATTTTCTCTTATTGTCTTAAAATAAATTGCTAATAAAGTGTTCCATTTAAAAGGCAAGAAGTGATGTGCGTAAATGGTTATGCTGTTGTTGTAGCCTTCAATTTTACACTGTACAGTAAAAATTCGATTATAATTTGTTATAATAAATTAGGTTTATTAGTTAGCCCAAACTTCTATAATTAATCGCTCCATGAATTAATCATTTAACTAGCATTTTTTTTAAGTAATTATGCTATGTACATAATTTTAGATCGCAATTAGAATAATTGTACAAGTATAAGTGATCTAAATTTACCTAAAGCTTAAACTTGAAGTTATGCTGCTTACCCAACCATATACTCATTTGCATTTAGAGTTCAATTAGTTTACCGAAAAATTCTTTCTCTCTTAAATTTATACATGCACAAGGAATTAAAGTTACGTATGCAATTGTAAAAGGCAATATGCTAGTAAGTACAAAATGTTTTTGTACGAAACGCATACGAAGTAAGGTGGCATTGTTATATTGGTCATCACATTTTAACCCTCTTTCCCGTGAATGGTTGTTCAGTCCAGGGTGGGGTAAATTATAAATATGCATTTGAAAAAGAAAAAAGTATTTTTAAGAGCAGTAAAACAAACCAAACCCCTTAATAATATACTAATCCTCGTGAGTTTGATTCCATCCTAGAACGGAAATTGGAGCAGAGTGAAGACAAAGCGAAGAAGGACAAAAAAGAAGCAAAACCCAAATTAAAAAAACCACAGAACCTGCCTTCGGTTGCATGCATGCCAAATGGCCTGAACCAGAAGGTTCACGCCCGCGTGTGTTTGTGTCTTGTGGTCCTTAAACCTCAATCTCTGCTAATGAATGTTATATATGTGATATATTAAGGCTTGCAGTGATTGTGCCAATTTGACTTATTTTTTGGTGTTGTATAGTAGTGCATGGAACAAGTGGGGTTTTTCTTCTCTACTTTTCTTTTTGTGTGCATTTCTTGTGCTATATGAATATACTGCAACAAATGAGTTTTGGCTTTCAGGATATTTGGGTAATGGGTAATTGTGGGAAATTTGGGGTATTTCTGTGTTTCGACCTACTCATTTATCGTCCAAAAGTTAAAGCTAATAAAAGGGGAAAAGGGTAAAACATATGAAAGCTCATCCAGCCTTTGTCCTTTGGTCTAAATCTTCTCCCTCAATTTTCAACTTCTCTATTTCCAATTTTCCATCGGATAATCATTGTTGGTATGATAGTATTTGTTTTGGAAAACCTGTTACTCTCTTTTAGGCTTCTTTTTTCTTTCTTTGTTGTAATTTTATTAAGAGATATATTATTTATACATAATCTACCTCATACTCTAGGTTGACATATTATCTATCCATCATTAAATGGGTGTGGGACTCAGTCTAAGTGGAGGCTACACACCTATCTAATGGTGGATGGATGATATATCGGTCCGGAGTACAAGGTGAGCTATGTTAAAATATTATTTCTCTTTTATTAATTCAGTTCATCTTATGATCTTTAGACAGTATATGGTGTGCTAAGCTTAAACTAAAATTAAAGGAACTAAATTTTAAATTAAGTTATATTTACAGAAAAAAAACTCCTATAAAATTTGTTATTTAAATCGTTAGCTGATTGATGTTTTATGATTAAATTTGGTTGATGCCGTTATTTTAACTGTATATGTTAAAGATGAAAAAGAAACATTCACTTGGTATAATCTTTTCTTCTATTTACAACCAGCTGAATTGAATGTTCAAACTTCAAACTTTACCGAATGTATGTATTTTTTCTAGTTTCTTCTTCACACATAAAGCTAAAAAACTTCATTGAAACAACATTTCATTGCAAAACATTCATAAAAATTTAGGTTTTCTCATAACAAGAAAAAAGTTAAGTGTCCTTAGATCAAGAAAAAAGTTATAATTTGATCCATTTATAATTTAACACTTAAGTTATTGTGAGTCATTATTGTTTCACACTTTCAATTTCACACTTTCACTATAATAGTTAAAGTGTTAAAACTATGAATGAATCAGAGCACTTACTCTAAAAGCAATCTAATAATTTCTCAAACATTTATAAGCTAAGTCAATTGAAAAATAGACGACATGTTTTTCAATTGTAATTAGCTTCATCAATTGTGGTTATAAAACTAGAAATGGCAAAAGAAAGGTCGATCACATTTGCAGAACAACGGATACTATCGCAAAAGCTAGTGAAACGCCACAGGGAGATGTTATCGTTAATTAGTATATTCAAGCATTTTTAAAAAACAACCTTAAGCCTTTGAAATACAAAGGGAGAATAAATTAATGACTACCTTTTCCCGGCCCTTTGCTAGCATTTAACATACTGTTACCAAGTAAATGGTTTTAATGAACATCAAGTAAATTCTACTACAATGACAGAATATAAACTTCATAATTATGCATAGAGATGGAAATTGGGAAGTAAAAGGGGAGAAATAAAAAAGCTAAAAACTAAATTGTAAGTTCGTAAGAATGAATTCACATCTCAGCAACAAACTATATCTTTCACCATGGTTTTGGCACTCGTATGAAGTGTAACCAGAGTATTACAAGTCTCTACGGGGCTATTTTGAAGCTTCCCCGTAAAATTTATGACAACAAACTGACTTTAAAACTAAGGGGCTGTCGCGAGACTTGCCCATAAATTTTATGACAACAACATAATACATGAACATATCTTTTACTCACATCAAAACTAATTACAACAGGTTAATTATATAAATGCATGATGGCCTTCGATGTTTAATTCATATATCACTGAGCTTTCAACTTTTCTGGCCAACTCCTCCCCGAGTCAATGAATTTCAGATTCCAAGTCAAAGATCCGCTTCTACACTGAAAATGATAGTCATTCATGTTGCATATAAGACACCACCTATTGAAATTATTCAAGACAGATAGAGGGAAAAGAAGGAGGTGGCATCAAAGAAAAGCTGTAGCATAAATTCATAGCTTTATAATGAAATTCAGGAGATTCTGAAAAGCTACCATGTTAAGTAATAATGACCGGTTTCAAGGTTTTGAATGTTCTTTCGTTTTAGTTCCCTTCAAATTCCTCTGCTGCTTGTATCCATGTGAAGTAGGGATGCGAAGCTTATTTTTGGGAATACTCTTCTCAAATTTCAGGTCTTCTCCCCTGATCATGTAGACATTCCCAGTTTCTGGCATGGTGAAATCAGCTGGATTTCTGTTAACCATACATGAGTTTCCAGAAATGATTTTCAGCGGCAATGAAGCTTCTTGAGCACCATTGACATCCAGTTTACGTTGCAGTGGTGTTTCTGTTCCAATATGAGGCCAGCTAAACTGCTTACCAACTTGATTCTGCGGGGTTGAGTTGGGGTTCTTGATCTTTTCTTTCTTTCCAGACTTGGTTGAATTTTGACCATTGAAACTAGTAGCTCTTAATATTTTCGAATCAAGCTGGGTTGATGAAGATGCACCAAAGGTTGAAGAGCCAAGAAAACAGCCATGTGGTTTATCTGATAAATAACTTTTCCTGAAATAATCAGACGATTGCCTTTTCTGAGTTCCATGGGCCTTTGAAGTACCTATCTCCAGCTTAGTATTGCAATCACCAGGATAAGAGGGTCTTTTAAGCATTTCAGCACTGGCACCTACATTGAAGGGTGTACAGGACTGCATGCCAGCATCCATAAGGCTAAGTAAATGCATGGCTGGTATTGTCTCATTGGAATACAAATCCAGAGATCCTCTCAGATTTTGATGATGTTCCATTCCATTATGTTTGCAAGGATATGGGTATTCTCCATTTATCCTGCTGAAGGTTCCAGGACTTGTATTCCTATTCAGCTTTTCTAGGCCAGCAGCATTCAGATTTATGTAGTCAAGATCAACATCCCTCTTCATGTTCTGCTTATGAAGTGAACCAGATCGGAGTGAAGTCATGTCCATGGTTCTACTAGCAGGCTGAGAAACAACCTTTTTGGGTACATCATAACCTAAGGAGACATGATTTGGGGTCAAAGATGCCCAAATGCGAGAAGCTTCACCATCCTGTTGTAAGATTGTCTTGTGCAAGCTACATCCTCCCTGGGCTTGCAAAGTAGCATTAGGGGATCCACGCTCTTCAAGACTCCCATTAAACTTGCAATTTCGAGCACTACCATGCTGGCTGGAACCGATGGGTGAAAACTGGAACCCACTTGGTGGCTTCTTTTGGGACCGGGAAACTTCAAATTCAAAGTGCGATTGAGTTGGCCACAGATTATTCATACCTAAATTATTTCCGTCAAATGGAGAAGAGTGGTGAACTAGCTTTCTTTTGCTAGGCTTCACATTCTCTCTTGTTACCATGTTATTTTTCTTAGGTCTTCCCTGAGGTTTCTCCTTTGGGCCCTCTTTCAACGAGCTCACCCCCATTTCGCCACACACAGTACTGCCAGCTGTCATCTGTGCTTTCCTTCTAACAGTTGATTTTTCCAACATAGAGTTTCTATTTTCTACGTCAGGAAGACACCTCTCATACTGATTCTTTGCCAAAAGTTCCACGATTTCCATTGGTATATCATCTAGTGTTCCATGCTCAGACACCTCTGCTGTTTGTTCACTGTAGCTTTTCATAAGACCTAGTTGTTCCACACCTTCAACAGTTTTTTCTTTGATTCTTGCACCAGCAATTTCCTGAAAAGAAATGATGATGTTCTCAGAAACATGTTTGCTGTGAACACTTGATTATCTCAAGACTATCAACAAGAAGACATCCATGCAATGCGTTATCTCAAACAAGAAGAAATTCAATTTCACATTGTTGGTTCATTAATAACAAATTTAAAATTTAAAAAAAAAAAAAGTGGAGAATTTATATTAATTAACAACAAAACATGTCATGTGGATTCTTAAGAGAATCTTAATAAATTAGCATAATCTAAGGTTCAGTTCTGCTCATTTGATGGATTAGACCAATCTAAAACATGATTTCATACGTAGCTAGCTAAGTATCTAAATTTATGGTTCACAATTGAAAGTCTAAAGGAGTACAAAATTGATTAAAATACTAAAATCTGGCTGATGCTCACATAATGAGAGGAAAAAAAGACAGTTATGACACCATTTGCTGGTCACAGAAATGAATCTCATCTTCATCTGAGGGGCATATTTATTGAAATTATAAAAGCATTCTAAGGGGATTTTCATAGCTACTTACTTCACAATGAACTCCTTTTCCAGAGACAGAATTTGTTATGTGTTTAGAAAGAATGCTTGGCCCTCCAAAAACATTGGTTTCACTGTCTTTCCTTTCAAGCTGGTGTATTTTTGAAGTGCCCTCTTGAAAAGGCAATGAGAGGGGTAGCCGATTTTCAATTTGATGGATACACTTTTTGTTGTAAACCTGTGCTGCCAAATAGTTATTTAATGAAAGATGCAGTCCCTCTTCCAGTCCTTGGGATGTATGTCTACTATGGTGCAAAGGAACTGGAATGACTACAGGCATATTTGGAATGATTTTCCCCCCTGCAAATGAATCCTCTACAAGCATGTCAGTTTTCCGACAGGATAAAGGATCCAGCTCCCCACCAGTTTGCAGCAGTTTCCCTTTCCCTTTGGACAAATTGAACTCATTTTCAATTCTTAGGGCATGGAAAGGAAAATTATCCATTCCTTTCCCCATGAAAGCATGAGGAGATAATCTAGAAGAAAGAGTTTTAGATGTATATGCCTTGTAGGCATCCATGGGATCATCATCATCATCTTCTCCTTGCTGTCCTTGGTGTTGCTCAGAAGTCAAGTGATTATCAACAACTTGAATCCTTTTGTGCTTCTTCTTGCCCATGATATGACTTCTTTCGATTTCATTTTTACTCCAATAGGCCTTCATTGCATCTTGCAAACCCATTCCTTCCAGTACGTCTTTGGAATTGGATCCACTATCCGGAATAGGATTGTTTGTTTTAGCATCTCCCTCTAAGTTTTGAACTTCAGTTTCAACCCTCTGATCACACATACCTGCAGGTCTCCATACTTCATCCAGAAGAAGCTTCCTTTTTCTACTCTGACCCGTATTATTGGTCAAAGTCAAATCTCCTTGCATGTCCACCTTCCCTGGGAAAATTAAGTGTGCTTGTGACGCTGCAGAAGCATTGGAAGTACCATGGGATGGGGATCCTTGTATAGCATTTTGCTCAGTCTTCGGCTCACCATTTTCACTTAATAAGTCACTCATCAAGCGCACCTTCCGAGGTCTCCTACGAGACACACCAGTGGACTTTTCTTGATGGTGATCCTGAAAATCATTTTCAATCATATTTTCTGCACTTCCTGCTGGCACAATATGATTACAAGCAACTGACCCTAGAGGATTTCCAGCTGTGTGATTGTCTGCCTCCATTACTGATGCGCCTTCCCCAAAAATCGTACAAGCTCCTTGTAATTCTTTCTGGCATTGATTAGCAACAGAAGATGGACCTCCATTGCAAATCTCAGCAGAGCTCTTATCCATGCATTTGAGATTGCTAGTAAGCTCAACATCAGAAACTTCATCACCTTCAAAGCCTGTCATAAAAAAACTTTTACTTGAGTTGATCTTTGAAATAAAAAACATTACTAACATAATACAAACAAAGCTGTCACTTCAATAATACAAAAGTACTGCTTCTTGACAGTAATATGCTCTATTCAGCTGAACCTACCTCTTTTAGTTGTATGCAATTCTTCCACGAGGTCTGGGTGATTGAGATTATCCTCCAAGCCAATCTCAAGGTCTAGAGGGAAACACAAAAAATCAAACCACATAATGTCAAAAAATGAACAAGATATTCTTATAGAGATAAATTGAAGTTACCTATTATTCTGCCGAGTACAACTCCAGCTTGCTTCTCTCTCTCATCACTAATGGGTAGGCAATCATTGACACAGTTGAGATTAGCATTAAGATCAATTTCTCTTCTCTCAATAGTGTCAGGCCTGGGATCTTGCTGAATACCAGACTTGAGAGCTGCATTACTACAGTTGGTATCAGATTTGCATCCAGTACTGCAAGAATTAAAGTCTGTTTGGTCATCTTTATCAATGTCCTTGGCAGCATTTTCTTGTTGACCACTTTGGCAACACAAACATCTGTATTTTGGTACATCTAGTGGTGGAAGTGATGGATTCTCCTCAGACTCATTTACTGGAAATGGCCAACAAATTTTCCAGTCTTTCTTTCGCATTTCAGATACGTAACCACTGCATAACAACAATTAGGTAGTTTTAAGGATTCTGAAAGGGAACCAAGAAATTGTTTCTGATTCCAGATAGGTTATTTTTGAAAGAAATTAAGAGTTAGATATATCCCAAATTAATTACTAAACACTTTTGAACATAATTGTGTAATAACCACAAGTTTCTATATTTACACATCACCAGCCACTGGATTCTTTGAGTCCTTATTGTCATTTATTAATTAATTGGCTTCCAACTTCAAAATGCTGGTATTTGTAAACAACTATTGTACTATATGAACAAAATCACATTAGGATATCATCTAATAACATCAGGCTCCCCGATTCCCCTCCTGACAAAATAAGTAAGATGGTAAAATATGAAGCATCAATGCTTACCGTATCGAGAAATGTTCACATTTTCCCGCATGTCTCGTATCACCAATAGAATCGGCAAGATCTATGGAGATTGAGTCAATTTGGATGTATGATCCCATGATTGACTCGATGACAGCAATACTAGAATCACCTTGGAAACATGTCTCCACCACTACGCATACACATCTGCACCTCGAACCCAACAACAACAAGAACAAGAACAACAAATGCAGCGTTCCCTATTCACACCAAACAGAATCAAATTAAATTTTGGAATGAAATGAAATGGATCTAAGAATTAAGTGAAGCCAATATTTATCATATGACAGTCACAGATCTCCACACATGTAAACACCAGAAATAACATATAAGAACATCACAAACCAAGCTTTTTAGTGAACTATTAGGGTTTATGCAAAGCTAACTGCAAACTAAAGTGAAACACAAGCAAAACAAGGTCAAAATTGAGGATAAATCAACACACAACCAACGAAAACTCCATACACAGTGAATGCCCACATAAAATAACAACCTCCAACATCACCAAAGTTCACAAACCCTGGCTTTCCACTCAATAAAACCAGCCACACACAAGCTGAAAGTCAAGAATTGAATGATTGAAACACAACCCGAGAAACACAACACACATATACGAAGCTCGTAAGACAAAGCAAGTCACTAGGGTTTCTCAAAAATTCAACGCGAAACCAGTCACAATCGCAAGCAAAAACACCAATACCAGCGTGGAATTAACGCGAGTCGAGAAGCTCACCTCGAAAATGCATGCCAAGATTCTGAAGATGATTACAAATTGATCCCAAATCACCAGCGAAGGGAGAACTTTAGGGCTCAGAAGCGGAAGCTGCAATCACGACACGAAACAAGCTAGCTCAAATTTACCAGCAAAGACAACGGAAGAGTGGAAATCAAAAAACAAAACACAAAATAAAAAGCGCGAAACGACAACAAAAAGCAAAACTCAGGAAACGAAAAACAAAAAGGGGTAAAAAAAACGCAAAAGGGAAAAAAAAAAAAGCCCAAGTGGACACGCCGTAAACAGTACAGTGAAGTTAATATCTCAAACCCGAATCGAAACTCGGTCAAGGGAAATTCAAGAAACGGGTCACGATCGACCCGGATTCAATCGCCGAGTGGATAAACCCGAGGGGAAGCGATAAAAGGGAATAACGCGATGAAGAAGGCGCACGCGAACTCACCTGAGGACCAGCGCACGCGATCTCTCTCCCCAGCTGGTCATCGATTCTGAACGGCTCCCCGAGGAAACGATGCCGTTTGATAGAGCGCTCCACCGATAAGCCACGAAGCTGAGCTGGGTGCTTGGATTCGCACCTCAGCGAGAAGAATTTGAGTGCGAAAAATGCGAAAACCCTAGAGTGAGAAAGAGACAGAGAGAGAGAGAGAGAGAGAGAAAAGATGGGGCTTTCGATTGTTTCGGGATGAGAGAGAGCGCGTGTCTGAGAGTGAGAGCAAGAGAGAGAATTTTTTATCTTCTTGACTTTGGGACAAGGGATTTGTTGTTGTCCGTATATTAAAAAATTAACGGGGAAAAATGAAAAAGAACATCGTAGCAGCATAAAGGATAGTTGTTTGGTTTACCTCATGCGGTTTAACTGCCATCTACTACGCTAAGTCGAATATCCTCTTCTTCCTCTATAGACTATTGTAAGTATTCCTGTAAGTATTTGATAATGTCAAGGCCCGAGGTTAAGAACTCGGGCCCTGGATATATTTCTATAATCTTTCATAGAGTTTAATAACTAAAATTAAGAGCTTAATCTTAAATATATCTTCCAAAATCCCATTGAGTTCAAACCTTGAGGTTCAAAACTTAAGCTAGAACTGAGGTAAAGCTTTCTTCCCGACTTAAATTTATAGGTGAAGAATAATAATTAAAAATATAAAATCTGGTTTTAATTTGTATCCACAGAATTGTATATGCAGGAAGAGAAACCATGAGTGCCTACAAAATTATATACACAGAAAGAGAAACAGCAAATGCCTACAGAATTGTATACACAGAAAGAGAAACAACGAGCGCCCACAGAAATTGTACACGTAAAAAGAGAAATAATGAGCCAATGAATGTTTGTCACATGTGCACACAGAAATTGTACACGTAGAAAGAGAAATAGTACACACAAAAAGAGAAACAATGAGCCAATGAATGTTTGCCATGTGTGTACACAGAAAGAGAAACAATGACCTAATGAATGTTTGCCATGTATATGCCCACAAAAATTGCACACATATAAAGAGAAACAAGCCCATGAATGTTTTCTATATGTGTGTCTACCGAAATTGTACACATAGAAAGAGAAACAATGAGCTAATGAATATTTGCCATGTATGTGCCCACCAAAACTATACACATAGAAAGAGAAACAAGTAGAAAGAGAAACAACGACCCAATGAATATTTGCCATATGTGTGTCCACATAAATTGTACATGTAGAAAAAGAAACAACAAGCCATTAAATGGTTGTAATGTGTGTGCCCACAAAAATTGTACAAGTAGAAAAAGAAACAATAAACCAATGAATGTTTGCCATGTGTATGCCCGTAAAATTGTACATGGCCCGTAAAATTGTACATGTAGAAAGAGAAATAATGAGCCAATAAATATTTGCCATGTGTGTGCCCACAGAAATTGTACATGTAGAAAGAGAAATAACGAGCCAAAGAATGTTTGCCGCATGTTAAAAAATGTGTTGCCCTTATATCAAACCATTTTATAATAGGCTTTGTGAATTGTGAAGAAACATTACATGGAAGCGATGAAAAAAAAATGTGAACAGTAAAGCTCATTTTTTTTATGTGCTTTTGTTTACTCGTGTGTACCTATTACATCAAGGAACGTTAAAAGGTAATTCATGTGCCCTTTGCACATAAAACTCTTCTCCTTGGTGCATGTTTTGTGCGGGAGATTAGTCCTAGACAAGGTGTTTATTTTGAAAATTGAAGTGCATTTGCATTTTTTTTTTAGAGAAAATAGGATATGTCAGAGTTCTTTTAATGTGGACCTTGTCGTCAAAGGTCCATTAATGATCCTTTTTCACCCTACCTATTATACTACCTATTAATTTGTTTCCTATTCTATTCTCATTAAATATGGGATATGATGAATAGGAATGATATTAAGGAAGAGAGAGAAAGTAATAGGGGTACTTTTATAAAATACATTATGATTTATTTAAAATTGAGATCTATTTAATATTTTTTCTCATCACTTGAGAATGGAGGTAGTAATAAGCATTTGTTATTTGTGTTATGGATTCAATTTATGATTTGTGCCCATTGAAATCATAGACATAAAAAAAAGAAACAACGAGCTAACAAATGTTTGCCACATGTTAAAGAATGTGCAACCCTTATTAGACCATTTTATAGTGGGCTTTGTGGAATGTAAAGAAAACTTATAGGGAAAGGATGAAAAAAATCAATGGTGCAGATGCATTGATTCAAAGCCCCTTTTTTTACATGTTTTATTTACCAATGTGCATATGTCATGTCAAGGAAAGTTGAAAGGTGATTCTTATGCCCTTCAAACATATAACTCTTCCTATTAGTGCATGTTATGTGCAATCTCTCTTAAATGATGATCCTAGGTGGGGCGTTTATTTTGAAACCCTAAGTTTATTTGCATTTTTTTCCCTTTTCCAAAGAAAACAAGAGATAACATGGTCATTTTAATGTGGACCTTATAATCGAAGGTCCATTAATGAACCTTTTGGGTACTACCTCTTATAATATGTTACTTACGTTAAGGGTTCAATTTATGGTATGTGTTTACAAAAATTATAGATGTAGAAAGATAAACACAAAGCCAATGAAAATTTTGCCATGTGCCAAAGAATGTGCTATCAATATCAAATCATTTGATAATGGACTTTGTAGACTGTAAAAAAATGTTAGAGAAAAGGGGTGAAAAAAGCATAACCAGTGCGGATATATTGATTCAAAACTCCTTTTTTTCATGTGTTTTTGTTGACTAGTATGTGCCTATCATGTCAAGGAAGGTTCATAGGTGATTCTTGTGCCCTTTGCACATAAAACTCTTCTCCTTGATGTATGCGCAAAGTTTCTTGAAGGGTAATCCTACGTGGGCCATTTATCTTGAAAGGCTAAGTTTGTTTGCATTTTTTTATTTTTTATTTTTTTTAGGAGAAAATGGGAGTTGGCAAGGTCATTTTAATATGGACCCTGTAGTCAAAGGTTCATTAATAAACCTTTTTTAACTTCACTTATTATAATTTGTTATTTGAACTATGGGTTCAACTTATGATTTGTGCCTAGAGAAATTAATGACGCAGAAAGAGAAACAATAAGCCAATGAATGTTTGCCATGTGTTAAAGAATGCGCTGACCTTATCAGACCATTTTATAATGGGATTTGTGGACAGTAAAGAAACCTTAGAGAGAATGGGCAAAAAAAGTGTGAACAATATAGAGTGTTATTCAAAGCTCTCTTTTTTTTGTGTTTTATTTACTAATGTGTGCTTATTGTCTTAAAGAAGATTAAAAGGTGATTCTCATGTCTTTTGCATATAAAATGCTTCTAATTGGTGCATGTTCTGGGTGGCATTTCTTAGAGGGTGCTCCTAAAGGAGGTGTTTAATATGAAACCGTAGGGCTTTTTGGGGCTAGAGAAAATGTGATCCAAAAGGACATTTTAATGTGGATCTTGTAGTCAAAAGTTTATTAATGAACCTTTTTACCTTGCCTATTAAAATAAGTATTCATTTTTTTTTTCGATTATTAAGAAAAAGGCTCGACCCCTAACAGAGGAGAGCACAAAACATAGTCTAACACAAACAACCATCATGACACACATAAATCAGACAGGAAAAAAAACCTACAAGTAGATACAACAATCCTTGTCAATTGGCTCAAATGTCCTCCTTGTACTGTCCCATATTCTTTGCAACCGCACTATTGTAAATTGGTTCTAATTGTGTAGCAGCAATCCTTCTCATTTATCATCACCCACCCTGTTGTAAATAAGTATTCATTATTTGTGTTAAGAGTTCAATTTATGATTTGTGCCCACAAAAATCCTAAATGTACAAAGAGAAACGTCAAAACAATGAATGTTCTCAACATGTTAAAGAATGTGTTGCCCTTATCAAATCATTTTATAATGGGCTTTGTGGAGGAAAAGGAAACCATAGAGGGAAGGGTGAAAAGCAAAAACGTTAATAATGCATATGCATTGTTTCAAAGCTCCCTTTCTTTGTGTGTTTTCAACTTTTTTTTTTTAATTATTGTGCATCTATCATGTCAACGAAAGATAAAGAGTGATTCTCATTCCTTTGCACATAAAACGCTTATCTCTAGTACATGTTTTGCGTGATTACTCTTGGAGAGTGGTCTTAGGCAAGGCGTTTAATTTGAAACTTTAGATGGTCATTTTAATGTAGACCTTAAAGTCAAAAGTTCGTTAATGAATCTTTATGACCGTACCTATTTTATCATTTGATGGAGTACAATTTAATCTCAATACTCTATAATCATGCAATAATTTCTCCTATTTTTCATTTGTATTATATGTTTAATTAACGATTTGTGCTTACCAAAATTGTAGACATAGAAAGAGAAACAAGCCAATAAATATTTGTCATGTATCAAAGAATGTATTGCCTTTAATAAAACCATCTTATAATGGCTTTGTGGACAATAAGGAAACCTTATAGGGAAGGGTGACAAAATATGTGAACAGTGCAAATGCTTTGATTCAAAGCTCTCTTTTCTTGTGTTTTTGTTTATTAATGTGTGCCCGTTGTATCAAGGAATGTTAAAAGGTGATTTTTATGCCCTTTGCTCATAAAAGGCTTCTGATTCGTGCATGTTCTGCGTCGTCTCTCTTGGAGGGTAATTCTAGGTACGTGGGGCATTTATTTTAAAACCTTTGAATTTTTTTTTTTAACCAAATAAAATGAGAGCTAACAGGGTAGTTTTAATAGTCGAAGGTCTCTCTTGAACCTCTTCTTGTAGTATTTTTTTTTTTTTGGGAAAAAATAGACAAATTTTATCTAGAATCTATTTTTGTAATTTTTTTTTAAAATATCCCTTCATATCGTGTTATCAGTAAAAATTAAAGGTGGTTATATCTAATGGTCATAAGCTAGGTCCAGTGGTAGTCTTTACCATACAAGCACTATGATAAGAGCTCCCAATGTGACAGCTAAGGATCCGTAACCCTAAATGTTTTGTACCACACTGCGCGCATTATATTTATATTCAGGCTGTCCCAAAAGCTGAAAAGCAGTATGTGCCGTCGTAGAAGTAAATAGGAGTTTGGCTTTTTGGCCAAAACAATGGCATTTTCGACTTCTATTTTAAAATATGAAGAAATTTGAATTCTTGGTATTTATTGTGTATATTTTTAAATAATAATAAATGTAACAAATACTCTCTATAAATCATTAAAAAAAAAAAGAAAATCATATGTAACGTCTATGAGAAGTGGTATTTGTTATTTATAGAAAAAATAATTTAGATAACAACATAAAGAACAAATAACTATTTTATATTCCCACCAATGAAACTAAAGGAGTTCCCATACTTTGATTTAGGTATAGTTTTGATTTCCGACATGAAAATGTAGATGGATTGAATGATAGAGATTGATCAATCTTTTAATAAAAGTTACGTTTTCAATTGCAGGCAATGCCATCTATGTTATATGCGTCTCACTTTTCCTTTGGTGTTTGATTAATTTGGGCTGAATTAAGAGAGCCATATGTCCGGATTCTACGAGCATTGTTTTGTTAAGAAAGGAGATAAGGATTAAATCGTGTTTGATATTTACACTCAGATACATATCATTAACTCTCATGTATAAGAAGCTATACATAGAAATAAATATGTTTGTGTACGCGTTTCACCTTCAATTTTCTCCGCTTTAAAATGGCCTCTCAAAAACAACATGCTACACAGTACTACCAAATCCAAAGTAATTCATTTCAGAAGAAAAAGATAAAATTACATCAAATCGAACTCAATAAGAAAAGGTTGTTCCAGCTGAGTACTTCAATTTCTTGAGAAATTTTGAGATAGAGAATTAAAAGACTTCAATTACATCAATAAAAAGTTATTAAAAAGTGTAAGAATTATTTAAAGTTATAATAGTGTAAAGAGGCTGATCCCACGAAGTTAATCTCGTTTAAAATACTAGAGTTACCCCTATTTCCGTGTATATGCATGTTGTAGTGATAACTTGACCTTTCCTATGTTGGGAGACGGCCCTATGTGCCCATCTTGCATATATACAAGTACTCCACACACCAATAAACAAACAATGATAAAGGTATAGGAAAGTGTATGCATGGCCCATGTGTCATATGAAATGAAACCAACGAAATTATACAAAGATGTACAAAAATTCACACTTGTCCAAAACCCTCCACCCAACCCACACGCACATATATACCATCGTATTTATACCCATATAAAATGACGCATCTATATAATCAAAATGTTTAATTTATTTCTTCTATTATATAATATCCATATTTATTAAGTGAAATCTATATTACTTTTTCTCGACCTAACTTTTATTTGTATACCTTTGCGTCGGATGATTCTCACGTAGACCTCCCAATCATAAAGCTAGTTTAATCATATCTATTCGTTTTTCCATTTTTCTTTTCTCTTTTACATAAACTCTATCTTACAAATTAACCCAAGAAAAAAGTTGATCTTTATAGAATGCTAATAACGTCCTTTTTTTTTTCTTTTTCTTTTTATGGAAGCTAATAACGTTCTTGGAACTGTAACATTGAAAGATATTATTTATATATGTGTACTAGTATATCTCAAATTTATGCACCTTTTTGGTTATCTACGACAGTTACTGTTAGCTAGCATGCTTTAAATTAAGAAAGGCGCATCCAATTAAGTCACTTTATAAAATAGTCTCGAATTCAATCGATTAACACTTAGATTTTACTCATTGAAAAAATAATTACTGTAGTTGCTAGCAAATTAGATTGTGAACAATGTCCCAATATGGACGACGGAGGGAACTTGAGACACTTTCCAAGAAATGATCATAGCTGAAAAGATATTTGACAGGATGGCACATTGGCACCTTAATTGCATTAATCTTTCCCGGTGCATATATGTACTAGACTAGATGCAATTGTATCTATACTATAATGGCACTGTTTTTACTCTGCCAATATACTATACACTCATTATTAAATATTAACTCATTTATTTTCCTTTTTCATGGGACGAGATTCAGTATAACTCTTCCACCGAATTGAAAGATTTCGCTTCGTTTTAGGAGTTAATTATCCCTTGTTAGTTAGCGCGGTTGCGTTGCTTCTAGAGTTCTATTCTAACGATTAGGTGCCTGCACCGGATTAGAGAATTCGAGACTTGGTCCACTTGACCTAGATATGCCTTGCTAAATTTTATTCCATAAACTATTAATGGATACATATCATGCAACTCACTTCGCAGAAAATAGTATCTGAGGAGCTTACCTGTTACATGTAGCCAGATTGTGTTACCCTTCTATACAGATATAAGCCTCGTAACCATTCTCCATACAGAAAATTCCACTTTTTTTTCCGTGTTGAAATTAAGACCGAGAATTGAATAATTAATTACGTGTTTGGTTATCCGTTGGAGCATCTAAGAATTGATTTTGAAAGGGTAAAATCAATTTTATTTTTTATTATTTTTGTTTGATTTTTCATGTCAAAATTAATTTGAATAAAAGTGAAAATTTTTCACTTTTCAATTTTATGATAATTGATTTTGGATTTTTTTTATAAATTACACATCTAAAAGTGATTTTAATCAATCTTATCTAAATATAAATTACTTCTCAAATTAAATTATTAAATATAAATTACTTTATTTTAAAATTAATTTTAACTAAATTAATTTTATTTAAAATTAATTATATAAAAGCAGAAATAAACACGCTGTGAGTTGTTTTTTTTTTTCCCCAAATGTAGCTAAAAGAATAATTAATTGCATTACCAAGAACGGGGAAGAAAATTAAGGTAGATGGCAATGTTCAATATAGATCTGCTGACTGCTATCTTCAATTTTCACCATTTGTCGTGTCATTTTCATGTCTCTAATGATTCAATATAATATGGCAGTTTGTACCTGAAACTGGGTACCTGTATGACAGCATACATTTACAACAGGACACGATTTTTATTGCGATATCATCATAGCCACTTGCTACGCTTGTAAGTTAGTGGCCAAACTTTTGCCAATAATTAAGAACGTATATTTATTATTTGAATTTCAAGATGCTAGTTACTACTTCAATAAACTAGTTATTGTACCAGTATAAATTATTCTTTTAGGAATTTTTATCTTTTAAAATAAACTTATTTTTCATTTATATTATACAGCAAAATTGTCCCGAGAAATACTTAACAACATTATAACAACATCATTTTAAAAAATAATTTAATATCAAAAGACATCTTCGGCTACGGTTCTGCCTTTATATTAGTAGTTTTAAATTTTATTATGATTTTTTAGAAATTAACATTATGATGATTATTTTGTATTTAATTTTGAATATTTTATTTAAAATAATTTTTGAATTCTTATGATAATTTTGTTATATGTTATCTCTATCATTATATGATTAACATCTTTCTTGCTAATACTTATAATTAACTTTCTAAGTTTTATGATTAAATATTATTATTAAACGACTCTAAAAGAAATAACATAATAATTTTATTATTTTTTAAAATTTATTATTATTTCTTAAAATTTATTATTATTTCTTTATTTTTAGAAATAACATAATGGTTATGTTATATTTAATTGATACTATTTTTACTTAAAATAATTTTCTTACTTCTAAAGGTAATTTTATTATATGCTATTATTATTCCATGATTAATATTTTTCTTCTAATACTTATATATACATTCCATTTTTAAATTTCACTATTTCATTTTTTAAAATAAGCATTTGTTAAATGACATTATTATTGTTTTTCTATTTATTTTTCTCGCTAACGATTACACTTTTCTTTAAAATATTTTTCTTAGTAATAGTTAATTATATCTTAATATTATTTTTTAAGAATTTTACTATTTATTTATTTATTTTATAACTTAATATAATGATTATTTTGTATTTAAATTTTATTATTTATATTGTTGGTCATACTTATTAGTTTTTGTTTTTGGTTTTATTATTTCATTTTTTTTTTGAAAGAAGTACGTCCAAATAATGTTATTAAACGACTCTCAAGGAAATAACTTAATATTATTATCTTTCAAATTTTTTTATTTTATTTCTTTCTTTTGGAAATCAACATATTTATATAATTTACATTATTTTCACTTGAAATATTTTTTAACTTCTTAATATAATTTTGTTGTATAGTATATCTTTTGTTACATGATTAATATTTTTTCTTGCTAATACTTAATTACACTTAATTTTTTAAATTTTATTATTTTTAATTATAAAAGAAGTATGTCTTAAATTATGTTATTATTGTTTTTCTATTTATATTTCTTTTTATCAATTACAACTTTTCTTTAAAATATTTTTCTTACAAAATAGTTATATCTAACTGTCAACTTTACTATTTACTTTTACTTAATAATTACATTTTTTTTTCTGTTTGAATTCCACTGGTTATATAAAAAATAGATATGTAAGTCAGTAATTAGATGTTATTATTAAGAGAACGTTTATTTGTATATGCAGTTGGGACGCATTTGTGATGTGTTATCAATTTTTTTGATTGAATTATTAACCAGTTATAACGTACAAATATCAACTTTTTTTCTCAATTGCCAACTTTTTAAATTAAAATTATCAACTTATTTGACTGGATTTCCAACTAATTACATGCAAAATATCTTATAATATTATGTTGTAATTGATTGGTAATTTAGTCGAATAAATTTGTAATTTTAATTTTAAAAGTTGGTAACTAAAAAAAAAAAGGTTGATAATTCATCGAATGTGTCTATTTTTACACATCCAAATAACATAACTCTATTATTAAATGCTTATCGAAACAATTTTATCAGATAATAATATAAATTAAATGGGCTAAGTCAGTAATTATAAAATAGTGAATTAGTTTGGCTGCTCTTTTTAGAACAACTTGTCCGTTGTTATGACACTGAAAAGCTTTATGTGCTGACTGGCTAACTAGCCGGAGAGAATGAACAGTGATAAAGAGTTGTTTGTATGTATATCTAATTTTAGAAATGTCTATAGGCATCTATACATGAAAAGGTGAATTCCCACAATTTTGTTATTATCATATCACTTTTTTTAATTTTTTAACTATAAAAATAAAAATATTTATTAATATCTAACACTTTAAGTGATATAAAAATTATTTCTTGTGATGAAATGGATAAAAATTAAAAACCTAAAACGTATGGCTAGCAAAAAAAAAAAAAAAAGGAAATGTTCATGACAGCTAAAACCGCCCTGAGTGTGGTCAGGTCAGGGTGAGTGTGAGGGCATGGCATGATGGAAAGGACAGCACTAGGTCTAGTTGTGTTTTAATGTTTTATATACATTTATACCTTGCAAAAGCCCGCACCTATGCCGACTTGATGCGCAATTTTAGGCTTTGCAAGTTTTGGTGCTCAAAGCCTAAAATTTTAGGTTTGCAAACAGGTGTTTAAGCGTTAAATTTGTATGATAACAAAACAATCAATTATGATGATGATGATCAAGTAATTAGACAGAATCATAATGAAATCAGCAATTAACCAAAAAGATGTTATGTGCATCATTTTGTACCCCGTTATAATGTTTTAACAAAATCTTTTTTTCTCTTGCATTTAATTTAATCTTCTACCCAAACCCAGTTGTTAATTAGTGTTGGGTGTATACCTAAATAATAACAATATGAAGAATGAGAAAGTTAAAATATAGGTGGGAAAACACTTCCCTTGCTACTTAATTTTTAAATTAGAATAATAAAATGTTTTGCTAATCTAAAATTGCATATATATTTAAAAGTGGCTGATCGTAGATTGTGATTTCAAAGTTTTCATTATGAGAAGAATATTATCTAACTACTATTTCGACCTAAAGTTATGTGAGGAATTTCTAAAGAAAAAAAATCTAAAATTGCATATGGCTAAAAAGCTTTAACCGTTTCGGCTGTTTTATAGCAGAATCCTCAATAGATACGAGTTAACATTGATATAATTAATCACTACAATATTAATCCGCATTTTTAATTAGATGAAAAGATTATGACATAATTATATAAGAACTTCTTTCTATAAAAATATGCAATAAATATAAATATCTGATAAATTGAAAAGTTTTCTTAGGATAATTATAGTTAAAAATAAACATATTATTAATTTATACTTTTATTCGTTTTATACTTGTTCTAAGTTTCTTGAATAAATAATAAGATATATTTATTGTTTTTTGTTTACATTTGTATTTATTGTATAGAATCACTTGTTATGTGAAGAACATCAACCTTCAAAGGGTTAAACGCGTGGCCATTTATTGTACTAATTCAAACAGGTCATGAATAGGAAGACAGGATCTAGTCTCTTTGTGCATGAATCACAAATCCATTGACTGTTCATGTTTATATTTATCATCATTTAACCTTCTACTAATTAGTTAAAAGAGTTTCAAAAAAAAAAAATTTAAAAGAGGGAACGGGTGGCTAGCTAGTGCTACTTTGAACTTAATTATCTGCTAACTACAATAAATTTAATATCGAAATTAATTGAGTTGTTTAATTTGTTGAAAGATTCTTTTTCAAAATTAAACAATTAATTGCTCTGAAGAATCGTCCTCACTTGGGGGACATGCTTCTTTATTTCACTGGATATGGACCCTTATTCTCTTTCTGGCAATAGATTGGCTAATTGGGTATTGTAGTGTTTGAAGTTTAGTTATTCCTGAAACAAAAAAATTGAGAATGACAACAATTTAAATCTAGTGTAATCTCAAATTGGCCATATTATTTTCCTTGTCCATTTGTGTGAAAGGTACTTTATGATTATAGTGGAAGTAAATATGTTGAATACAAGATTTTGATTTAATCAACCCCAATATACTGCACAAACAATTATAAATTTGAAGATTTCTAAAAGTAATTAAAAAAAGGCAATTATGAAAAATTTGAAATGGTATAGATTCTTCTTAGTGACAAATCACTATCTGTATGAAAAAAGCAATTTTTTTAGATTTAATTTATATGTATTGTTAGCGTAAAATTTTTTTATACAAACAACAAATCATGTATTGCTACATCAGTAAAAGTGTTTAATTCAACTATCCACTATATTGAAAATTTTACAAATACAAATATATGATTAGATGACAGATATATCAATTAAACTCTTTATTTTGTTAGATGAAAGGTCAATATTGGTGATACATTTCTAGTTGAGAAAAATTACAATTTCGTTCTTGAAAATAATGGGTGTAACAAACTCGTCTTTAAAAATAAAAAAATTATATGATTTGGTTTCTAAATTTAATATAATTGTTCTCCCATAGAAATTAACTTGTTCTAACATAATAAAATTCAATGATCAAATTGTATATATTTTTTATTATAGGGATGAATGTATTACAACTTAAATTTTTTGGAGATGAAATTGTAATCTTTCTCATGATACTTGAATTATAAAGTTTAAATTTTATCTTATCTTTGTTACTATTATTAATAAATTGATTACGTGGTTATTACTATTTTGAAGAGAGATCTTCTGTTCCGGTGATCAAAAGCAGGGGTAATTATTATTATTTATCTAGCCAGTTATTATATATATATATATATATATATATATATATATATATATATATATATATATATATATATATATATATATATATATAGTGAAAATGCATAGAAATAATCAAGATGTGTAAATTAAAAGTATATAAAATAATAGACAAGCTGATAGATCTACTATTTTAAAGTAGAATTATATTATTTGTATATAATTTTTTAAGACAAAATATAATATCTCTTTTATATAAACATACACAATTCTTTTTAATTTTGATACATATATATTTCAATGTTTACCCACTCACACGTATATACTATGTAATTATGTATTTACATAATGTGTTCAACGAACTTTTTCCCTTTTAAGCATGTCAGTACTTTTAAGCCTTCCAAAACCAATAGGGTTTCGTACTCTGTGTAAAACCCCTTTTTCACTTATTCCTGCGCCAAAGTGTCAAGCACATATACTTTTACATAGGTAAACACGAATATAATTAATGTTGCAATATATGTTTCTCAAGCAAATTAGCATTTTTTTTTTTGTTTACCAAAGAAATAGGAGTTATGAAAGTGATTCCCAAATCAGTTATTACCAACTAGCAGATGAAACCACGAGAGTATGAGCGATACTGACATAGCATCTAACTCATAAATTATGGTATGTTTGGAATAATGATAAGTGAGCACATATAATGGAAAATTGTAGGTAAATTTTCTTTTTGTGTTTTGTAAAAGGAGAGAAAAAATTGAAAATTTTTATGTGATTTTTGGAAATTTCCCTTAATTAGTCACTTATGAATCAAACATTTAAGACCTTTTTCAATTTTATATGTGATTTTTGGAAATTACCCATGAATCGAACATTTAAAAACTTTTTCAATTTAAAGGTTTTTAAATATCCAAATAAAAAGAAAATCATTAACTTAAGCACTCATTATGTTCTCTTTGGTTTTCGTCTTCCTTCAGTTTTTATGTGTCCTCATTTTCTTTCTCTTCTAGAAAATTGACTGAACACATCCTCCTTAAAGATATGAAAGAATTGGACCTCTTCAAATGACTACATAAATAATTATTTGCCCGAAAGTTTCATACATTTGCTAACTGGTCAGATAAATTAATGAAAATATTCAAGTTAAATATATTTCTGTTATTATGTAGGTAGACTTATTCGTATAAATGAAATGAATAATATTATTGAAAATTCCAATGAAGTGTACAATATGGCAAATTAGGGTTTATAGAGAAGTGTGCTACGCTTACCTTAAAGTCACACGAGCCAAACAGTACAAACTGTCAGAATATCCACCAAATGGCCTATGAATCCCGTGGGTTCAAGCTGGTATTAAGTGTTTCTACTTCTCTACCACTTTTCTTCCTATCTTTTTCCGATATAAATATTACGTGAAATGAGGTTGATTAATTTGGTGTAATTTTCAATGTAATTTGTCAATTATATATATATATACCATAAGATCTGAAAGAGATTTGCCAAAATATACAGCGAAATATGTGGCCTATGTGTGTATCATGTCATATTCTTCTTACTGTCAGTAATGTGTCTTTAATTGGAAAATAGACAATTGTGTGATATGTGTGTTCCTGTAAAATCTCAAAGGTATGTTATAAAGGAAAATGCTTACCTAACAAAACTATCCATAATCTATTGAGCTCAACTACGTCTGCTAATTGCTCCACGTAGCCGATGTCTCTCTCCTCTTCTAATCGCAAGTTAACTTGCAATTTTTGTCTTGTTTTGTTTTTTATTTCATAAGGTTAATTTGTCCATAGATATAGTTTATACAATAAGATGTAATTAATGACATTGTTTCATCCATATACCAACTCCACCTGATAAGAAAATATATTATTAGTTATTAGGAGAACCTGTGAAATATCCAAGTACAGAATTAGATAAATATAATAAATATAATTAAAGAAAAAATACGATAAAAATAAATTTTTAAATCTATTATAAGCAAATTGTAATTATCATGGTAGAGCTGTGCGTAAATGTTTAAAAATGTTTAGCCATTCATTAATAATACCTAGAAACTAGAAGACAAGAATAAGTCATAATTAAATAACTACGTACGTAATATTCATGTGTGGCTCTTTTATAACAGTTCACATCATCTTCAATAACTCAGATGGTATTCATGTACAGCGTGTTATAAACACTCCCGCTAAAGACGTATCAGTCCAATAATCATATTATTTATTTGCTTAGGCCTACTGTATACATAAATAAGAAGATTAGGCTTACTTCTACCTCACACCACAATTAATATACACACGTAGTAAAGTAATTAACTATTTTCTATACACTTTCGTCGCTAATTTTTTCAAGACACAAACAACACACTGGCAAAATATATGGGTTATGCGTATGTCGATGAGTTGCTATCCATTTGCTGTAATAATAATATATATAAAAAGTCTCTTTAACCTCTGTTATGTTATTAATTAGCCGCTGGTAAAAAAGTTTCTATGGAGAATTGATATGCACGTTGCTCATGAGAAACCTTTAAAAGCTATAGATTATTTAGGGCGCGCAATTAGGCTGGGAGCCAAACAACTATTTTGTATATAAAAATACTTCAACAAATTAGCTTAGTTTCATATTTTTTCTTTAACTTTGTTATAAGTTTTACTCACGTCAAACAAAAGGAAACAATTAACGCGAACTTAAGATGAAAGAGGATCATATGAAGCTCATTTTTCTTTTCCAAATTAATGGATAAAATTTTATACCTAGAGCACACTTAAATGGAAATTAAATGCTTTAACTGCTTGAAATTTGCTTGTTACTTAAGCTGCAATTTATTGATGAGAAATAAACTCCATTACGTCAGATCGTTGAATATATAAAGGAACAATGAAAATTATATTTAAGAAATTAATTTGTTGTATTATAAGTGTAAAGAGTTTTACTCAATTTTTCAATTGTATGTTATTATTTGTATGGCTTTTTAAAAATAATTATTATAAAAGTCAAATATTTTTGCTTAAAGT
Source organism: Pterocarpus macrocarpus (assembly GCA_031439585.1). Taxonomy (NCBI): domain Eukaryota; kingdom Viridiplantae; phylum Streptophyta; class Magnoliopsida; order Fabales; family Fabaceae; genus Pterocarpus; species Pterocarpus macrocarpus. Next base: position 14,347,545 of record CM062519.1, read on the forward strand.
CAAATATTTTTGCTAATATATTAATATATAATTATATGATTGTATAAAAAAATTTTATACTGCTAATATATTAAAATTAAATCATATATTTAAAGGGTTCATAAAAATTATTTAAACAAAATATTTCACATTTTTTTTAGGAATTGAGCAGCCAATTAACTTTATTAGGAGTATTATATATGGATGAATACTTGTTATATTTACATTGTCTTAGTCAACAAATCATAATTTGAATCTAGATAAGTTCTATCAATTTTATTAGCTTTACATCATACTTTATAAACTTATTTTAATGATGGAAATATATATTTTCTGATTTATGAAAAAATATACTAAGTAACAAAATTATAAGTATTTAAGATCCATCATTACTGTTAATTCAATTTCGCAGACTATTTTAAATTTTCAAAAATTATACCCAAAAAAAAAAAAACAAGAAAACAGTATGTATTGCATTGGAATTGTATCATAAGAATATTTACAATTTTAATTTATTGACGTCAATATCACTGTATTTAAATTGTTCGTGTAATTGTTTTAATTTTTAGTACTCAGTGTTTCAACTAATAATAATGATATATAGAGAACGTTTTGAAAAAAAAAATTATTTTCCTCTAAAATAATCTGTTGCCCTAGGTATAACTGAATCAAAGTACGTTGGTTCATTTATCAAATCCATTATTAGTTTGTCTGTTTTCAATTGGTTCAATTCAGAGAGTTTATTGTTCCGTGTGTGAAGATTAATAATTATAATTTAAAAAAAATACTGTAAAAAATTTAAATATATAGTGATAAAATTGTAAATTCTGGTAGAGCTGTAAATGTTTGACCATTCATCAACAATACCTGTAGAGTTGCCTATAACTCGCACCATAGTTTCCTCTATTATCCATGTAGTAAAGTAATCAATTATTTTCTTACGCTTGTAGCACTTGTGTTTCGAGACACAAAAAGACATGTAACACATAGGTTATGCATCTCTTGTTGAGTTGCTATCCATTTGCTGGCAAACACTTATAAAAAACTTCTCCGTTAACCTTTGTTATGTCTTCTTTTTTTTTTTCACGTAACTTTTGTTATGTCATTAGTCGTTCGTAAAAAGAAAACAATTTAGGTACAAATGATAAGGAATGAATATATAATAAGATGAAATAAGGATTAGCATTTGATATATCACTTGAAAATAATTGACTGAAACTATAAAGATATGCAAGATTCAAATAAACATTATAAAGTTAATTTTGTTGTAAGCTTCAATTATAAAACCCTTTTCCTCGTTTTTATTGGAGTTTAATTTTGTGTTTCACAGAGCAAAAAATTTTATTTTCAATTATCATTTAAAACAACACACACTACTGTTACAAGTACTTCGGCAATAGCTATTATTGTAAGTAGTTCAGCGCAAGTAGCATGAAGAAAAATATTAGATTTTCTCTTTTTTATTGGCCATATGAATTGAATTGGATCTACTCCATGACTTTTTTCCTAACAACTAGTAGTTTTTTTTTTTTTTTTTGACATGGAAACAACTAGTAGTATGTTTGAACTTTAGTTTGTATATCTCAAATTATACATGGTTTAATGTTTAAATTGATTTTTAATTTATGTTAACATGTTTCACATAATTATGTTGAGTAATATTTTAACGTTATTTTGAATTTCAAATCATGATTTGAATAAAAGGTTTTTTTTATAATGGAATAAACTTTATTTCTGATTAAACCAAATCATTATTTATATTTAAACTATAAGACAAATCCATCGTAATTGAAGCAAAAAATAAGAAATAGTATAACAATTTGAAGAGAGATTTTTTTTTCCGCAAAAATGATGATGAATTTCGTCTATGATTAGGGAAAAAAAAGTTATAAAATTTTTTGAAGATATTATTATAGGTTTAATTTATATGCACTGATAGTGTAAAACTTTTTTTATATCGTTATCCAATCATATTCTGCCATATAAATAAACATACATGAATCTCACCTTCATTACTCTAAAAGTCATGCAAATAAGAGAATGTGATAAGATGACAATATAAAATAGGGCATATAAATTAAATCCTATTATTATTATGTTTAATTATTTTATATGTTTCTATAATTTAATTTAATTTTTAATTAGGTTTCTATAATTTAAAAATTTATAATCAGATCCTTATATTATACAAATTTTTGTAATCAAATCTTTGTCTATATCTATTGTTACAAAAATATGAAATTAAATAAAATATTTATAAAATATTCCTTCTTCATCTTTCTCTTCGCCTTCACCTTCATCTCTTTCCTCCCAACCACCTGAGAATCCTCATTTTACAAAATCTCCAATCTCTTCATCAAAATCCCAACTCATCGTTCATCAACATTCTATTCCCAATCTCCACCCTCAACGTTTCCCCTCCATCAAAAATACCAAACCCAACAAACTCATTTTACAATTTCAAACCACTCATTACCACCACCATTGTTGATCATCTATCATCATCCATCGTCCCCCCTCCCACCACCCATGGCCACTACTCGCCACCACCCCGTAACTCAGGCACCAAGGGTTTGGCCTCTTCCTCTTCTTTTCATAGCTCATCCCTTTTTAGCCTTTTGATGATTTTGTGTGTAACTTTGTGACTTGTGTTGTGGCCCTATTGTATGGTTTGGTTGGGAAAATGGAGAACGATGGGTTGGGTTTAGATGTTGTTTTGTATAGTGTTTGGATTTCTAGGCATGTCGAAGGGAAGGACTTGGTAGAGGGTTTTAGGGATTGAGGAGGAGAAATATGGTTGGTGAACTGTAAGGAGGATGATGATGGTACATTTAAAGTACATTATACTAATTAAATGAGTGTATTAATATTTTACATTATTTTTAGTCATGGATCTCTATTCTGGATACATTGAACGGTTTAAATTAATAAAATATATAATATATTTAATTTTGTCAAGTACACCATAGTATTACTAGGAGATTTTTGTAACGTTGGTTAATTTTAGAGATTTGATTATAAAAATTTATTTAACATATAAACTTGATTATGAATTTTTAAGTTATAAAAATTGAATTAAAAATTAAGTAAAATTATGGGCATATAGAATAATTAAATGTTATTATTATTACATAAATAAATAAAATCTAAATTCAAAAAGTAATTAATAAAAATCTACGGACACGTCAATTCAAATCTAATTCTAAACTCGACCAGACCAATGTACACGTGTACAATGCCTCAAGTCCAAGTCTCCATTGGATTCAATTAGCGCCAAAATCTAACCATCTCCATCAATCCCATAAAAAGCGTGGGCACCCTTTTCCCTAATCCAACGATCACGCCACGCCCCCAGCTCCTCCACAAAATCTCAGCCGTCCAATTAAACCTTTCAATTTCAGCTTATTCAATTCAACTTTCAAAATCTCTCGAGGGACGGAGAAAAGAAAAAGAGAGAGAGAAGAGAGCACGCTGAGTCTTCCTCCGATCAAGTTTTTCGGCGAACCTTCTCCGCCGACATTGCACCGGAAGTTCGGTCCCTGCATGCTTAGTTTTGCACCAGCGGCGAAAACCTTTCTCTCTCGATCGCCTTCGGCTCCTTGCTTCCGCGAATCGCTATCCGTAACGTTCGCAAATTTAGCGCCGCAACGTTCTTCCGTTACTCTCAGCTTCGGTCAAGGTTTCTCGGTCCGTTTCGTGAACTCAATTCGAAACGGCAAGTAGTTAAGAGTGACATTGCGGTTCGAAAAGGCGAAGACGCTGTTTCGGTGTGAGATCGGTTGAATTCGTTTTGCGTTGGAAGGTGGATGGAGCAGAGCGAAACGGCTTTGGATTTAGCTCCGCGGAAATTGGCGAGGCAGCTGGATTTCACGGCACAACTGAAACTTCCGCCTCCGCCGAAGCCGCCGCAGTCCCTGTCGCAGCCGATTTTGCGACCGTCGTCGCGCTCGCCGTCGCAGTTGCAATTGACTCTGCATCCGCTAGGGCAACAGCAACAACCACGGACATGGTTGTATTCGCAGGGACAACAGCAGAGAGCGCCGCCGCAGTCTCAGGCTACGCCGCAATCGCAAGCGGCTCGGCCGCAGCTGGTTTCGCCGGTTCCTCGAATTCCGCATCCTGTGCAGAAGCTTCCGGTGAAGGTGTTGCAAGTGTCGTAAGTATTCTCGAAACTCAAAAGAAAGAAAAGGTAGCGTTTTGATTTGCAGTTTTGGATTGTATTTGCTGCGCATGGTGATAAGGAATGACGGGATGCTAAAACGTATCAATATGTGTTAAGAATGTTGAATTGGATATATGTTCTGAGTTTTAGTGCCGGTACAGATAGTATAAGAACTGAAGGAACTTGCTCGAAGGTAAGTTAGCTTATATTGAAGAGAAGTGCTCTGGGTTCTTGGCTAAAATAATTTGATTAGAGGCGCAGAATGTTTTTCATTGTGAAAGTAATGATTCTGGAAGAACTAGTAGGGGTGGAGATGGTTGCGTAAGTATTCGTGTAGTAGAGTGTTTTTAAAAAAGACATTATTAAAGTAGCAGATCGAGTCGTACTACTTATAGCCCATGATTCATTCCACTAATCATAAATATTTGTTTTTTGTTTTTAACTTTTTTTCTTCCATGTCGGGGAAAAAATAAAAAAAGGAACTTGGTTTGCTTGCATGTGCTGATGTCCATGCAATTTGGGGCTTGTTATTATCATTCCGAAGCTGGTTATAATCATCTGAATTGTGGGTGAAAAGTTAAAACAGTGTTGTGTGCCTTTTTGGAAAAGAAGTATCATAAATTTGCCGCTAAAGTCGGAAAATACTCAAAAAACTGCGGCATAAGTTTTCGTAAAAGGAAAAGAAAGTGACCTAAATTTGTTGTTAATAAATAAAATTCCTACTATTTGATCTGTCCATTTAAAGTGTCCTATCAGATAGACTGTTTTATCTCTACCAGATAGACTGTTTTGTCTCTTACTCTTATGATTACATTTTGCGAGAGAACTCTTGTATTAATTTTCTTTTTACTACATTTGGACATATGTGTTCCTTCAGGAAGCAAGAGTCTCCTAGATCACGACCTCGGTACAATGTGGAATTAAGAGACAGCACTCCAAAGAAACCAAAACAATGTAACTGCAAAAATTCTCGATGCCTCAAATTGTAAGTACTTTAACTTCTCTGTATGAAAAACTTTTATCAAGAATACTTTATGACATGAGATCTTCCATGCCTTTTTCCTACTCTTTAATTTACTTAACTAGCAAAAATTAATTTCGCAAATGGTAGGTACTGTGAATGCTTTGCAGCTGGGATTTATTGTGATGGTTGCAATTGTGCAAATTGTCATAATAATGTGGATAATGAGGCTGCTAGACAGGAGGCTGTTGGAATAACATTAGAACGCAACCCAAATGCTTTCAGACCAAAAATTGCTAGCAGTCCACAAGAACCACAAGATTCCAAGGTTGGTAATTTAACTTCTCCTAGTACATATTAATGGTTTCTGGCATGAGCCTTTTGAGCCAACTTACTGGATAATATTTACTATTCTCGGTCTAGCTTTTTAGTTTAGCTAACTTTGCTTGTGGTGCTTCATAAATGTCTTGAACAAATTCAGGAAGATGTGTCTGAAGTTCAAGTAGTTGGAAAGCACAATAAAGGATGTCACTGTAAAAAATCAGGTTGCCTTAAGAAGTATTGTGAGTGCTTCCAAGCCAACATCCTCTGCTCTGAAAATTGCAAATGCCTGGACTGCAAGAATTTTGAAGGAAGTGATGAAAGAAGAGCAATTTTTCATGAAGAGTATAATCTAGTTCGCATCAAACAGGAAGCTAATGCTGCCATCAGTGGAGCTGTTGGATCCTCCGGCTATGGAACCCTCATAACACCCAAGAAGAGAAAAATTAAGGAAATATTTTCTGGCAAATCAGCAATAGATCAAACTGTTCACCAGACTACTCAATATCAACAGGTGTTTTCTTCTTTGCATTCTTGATAGGATTTACTTGGATTTTCTTTTTTTTAAATAACCATTTAGTTTCTCTTTATGTGGCAAGCTCTTAATGTTAGAAAATCTTATGAATCCAGTAAGCAATAACATTGTCTTATAATTATTGTGAACGACATTTATTAACTTCTCACTTCTAGTTTTTTCCACTTGGTTTTCTTCTCTCAAAGGCCTCCCTCAGTTTCTTTGTTATATCCTGTTAGTTATCAATTTCCTCCACCCTTTAACATCCAAACTTCATATAATAATTTTTACTGTATTTTGAATTTTAATCAGGAAACCGATCCTATAGTTTCATCACCTACATCTCTGTCAGCTTCCTTTGTTGGTAACACTGCCAACACAAGAATTTCAGGGTCTTCAAGATCTACATACAGGTATGTGCTTTTTAAATCATTGTTTGAGGAATTTATCTTATGTTTTTAATGTAAATATAAAAGAAATTTTCAATCAACAAAGCTCATGTTGAAGGTCCCTATTGGCGGATGTCCTCCAGCTGCAGAATGTGAAGAATCTCTGTTCACTTTTTGTTGTTCTCTCAGGAGTAGCTGCACAGACAAATGCAGGTTTTGACTAACACATTGATGCATACTACATTTGTCTTGTTTATGATGAATTCAATTTATCTACAGAGTGGTGAATGATTATGAATATTTTTTGTTTTAGTTTGCAAACATTCTAAATTTCATGCTGGTGGGACATTTATTTAATACAAGCATATAGTTTATTTTCTTTTCCCCCTATTTTGTCCCCCTTTCTCTTTTTCAAATACATATATATACATACAGAATGTTGCTTTATTTATATGATCTTTTTGAGGAACATAGGATAGTACAAAGAAGTTGGGATGTGGAAACGAGTTACCTGAAGCATCCAAAGTAAAGAGTATAAGGGTATGTATGATGAAACTGAAGATTTTTCTGAATAAAAGCTTAGTACTGAATCTGTGGTGTTGGAGAATACAAGCATTGAATTTTTTATGTTTGAATGAAACTATTGACATTTAATAAAATTAAATGATTTTTTTTAATGAAGCTAGTGTCCTTTAGTGATAATTAAATAAGGAAGGGGTTCTGGTGAATTTTTAGCGAATTACCATCTGTTGAATATTTTCATTTTAGCCACTTTTGACTTTTATAATTGGTTATGTATTCAGTATTAACTAACTCAGCTAAAATATGGCTGAAATTTTTAATTTGTTTGCCCTGAATATAATTTCAAAGTAAGCCACAAGCATCATGTGTAGCTGCAGCCTGCAGCATCCATGAAAATATAGGTTGGGAGTTAATGTTATGTGCACTGTTCAATGTTCATACACCTTGCAGTTAATATATCTGTCTTTATTAATCTTTATTTCTCTTTGGTGTTTCACACGTTCCATAATTCTTAAAATGTTTTATCTGAACACAATTGACATCGTAATTGTTTTTCAACTTTTCAGAAATGAGAGGCAAAGTAGACCGGCACATTGAGGCTGGGAAATTTGAAGCTTCTATTACTTCATCAGCTCAATTGCTGCAAAACAGTAGAGATGTTCACAAGCCTGTACGTGATGATCGTAAAGATGAAGCAGATAGAGTTGATATTGACAATTATAATAGGCCATTGTCACCAGAGACACTAGCATTGATGTGTGATGAACAAGATGAGGTGTTTTTTGGTAGTGGTTCTGCAAATGGAGTGGCATGCAACAGCAATTGTCAAACCATGATTCAAAATTCATCTACTTCTGATGGATGCCCTGATGTGTATGGAGAGCAGGAAAGGGTTGTCCTAACAAAGTTCTGGGATGTTCTTCGCGGACTCATTACTCTTGGAAGCATAAAAGGTTAGGCTTTGCATTTATGATGTTGAAGTCTTCACACTTACAACTTTGTTTGGGCAAAATCAATGGGGGTTTGTCTGAGTTAAAATATACTGTATTATCGTATGAATATCCACTGTGGCAAGGCACATTTGACATGGCTAACAAACATTTAATTTAACTGGGTTTTATAGTGAAGGAGGCTACCAACCAATAATGGATGGCTCTCTTGCTTTATAGTAAATCAGACCATCTATTTGTGCTCCATGTCCTTGAGATCTAGAATCCCATTTAGACCTGTATGAGGGGATTTGGGAATGTGTTTTGTGTGGCATAATAATTCAGGTGACCATGTACTATATCCATACCTGACGCCTATATAATGCGCTGTAGAAATTGTCTGACTTTGCTTACCTAGGTAGAAAACTTGCATCATCATATCTATAAAATTAAGAATGTCAGGTTAAAACAGAAAAAAACAGCCATATATTCAGCCATAGCAGTTTATTTTTAGCTATATGTCTGATTGGATGCCAGAATATTTTGAAATGACTACGATGAACTAAAACTAGCCTTGACAGTAGCTTCTATGAAGTTATGCTAAGAACTGCACTCATGCTAATTAACTAATATCAGTTATCTTTAACTTCATAGAAACAAGGTGCTCTTCATTAGCCAAGAAAGGGGCGGGAAGCAAGCAAGAACCTGCAGGCAACGGCAATAATGGTGCTGAAACTGATATAGGGAATGAGAAAGGAATTCACAGCAACTGCATTGCAAAGTGCCCCATCCCAGCGGCTATTGAAATATCTCAGATAAAGTATGCAATGACTAATGGACACGGTGATATTGATCTGTCATTAAGGGTCGCCTGCCAATTGGAAAAAAGGGGGTGATAAAATCTTTTGTATCGTGAAAGACTTCTAACTGGTAGCCAAAAATGTTACCGGCGGCAGTTTGCAGTCAGGAATTTCTGCCGTTCATGTGCATAGTTAGATGTATGTCATAGATATATGTCTCGTTCCCTGGTGTTAGATTGAAGATTGTCTAGACTAACTAGATAAAATAACTGGAACTTTTCTTTCCTAGCGTTGATATCTCAACAAAATTAAGTCTAGGCCTGGACACAGGTCTATTTTGATGTTTACCATATACCAAAGTAAGGATATTTTCATTGGTATAATGGCATAGGTTAATTCACACCAGAGAATTCCGTTCAATGCCACCATGTAATTATGAGTAAGATTCCCTTTTGGTCTTGGAGTTAGAAGATACATAATTTATAAATTTAGTTCGGTAGGGTTTAATTTTATTAATTTGACCTCTCAAACTCAATCTTTGTCAATGGCATTCCTCCATCCATTTTGCCTTGTTACATGCGAAGGGTCAAATGAGTGGGGGAGATTGTTTGGAATTTGAAGTTTGAGGAATGAAATTGATAAAATTTGTATCCAGAGAATGTTTCTTTCGGGGATCAAACAAAATGAGCTTTACTCATAACGTAATAAGCAGTTCAAGATTTGTGTTTTCGTTCGTTTGCAAGTGCACTTTCACCGGCTACGATGTCCATGTTTTTAGCCTTGTGAATGTTTCGAGACACTTTACTTTGGATTCCGGTTGTTCTAGGGTGTAATCAACACGCACTCAATTTTGTCGTCTTCATCGTATTAAACAATATGAAGTATCAAAGAACTCACTAAGATGTGTTTGATAGTACACTGATAAAGTCAGGAACCGAAACTTCTTTCGTAACTTACTAATTTTACACTTTGATCGTCCTCTTTCATTCTCGCTCCTTCCTCTCATGTTCTGTTTGGCGAACCCAATAATTGACATATTTTTTCAGTTAACTTAGTAGAACTAATCTCCAAAAGGAAAGAAATTGAAAGATGAGGGACCAAATGAGATTTTACTCAGTTACATGGTAGAACTGAACAGAATTAACGAGATGATCATTTTCAAGTCCTTTCATTATGGTTAGCAGAAGTGAGGCCTAGAAGTGAAAGGATTATCTTTTACTAGGGATTATAGTGCAGACCTAGAAGCATACCTTTTTCTGCCAGACCGACGAAAATGACGTTTAATATGTTATTATATTATCTTTGAAAATTGAGGAGCATTAGGAAATTGCTCGCAAACAATGAACAGTTGAAACTCGTATAGAAGATTGCTGAGTTTGAGATAACTTGTGATTTCTGACCATTATTTTTTATGTTAATAACTATTAGTAACTTTTATTATTGATTATTTTTATATATTAGAATATGAGTTTAATTGGTATATATTGACAGTATAAAATTATTTTATACTGTCAACCAATAGAAATAGAAAAAAATAAAAAATTATGATGGATCTCTCATTATAATGGATAATTATTTGTATGAGTTGGTACTTTCCACTATTTTTATTAGTTGATAATGTAAAATTATTAATATCAATGCATTTAAATTAAATTTTTAGAATATTAATCCATACTTAATAAGCAGAGTGGAGTGTTTAGTTAATGATTTTGTTTTCTGTCCATCGATGGACATAAACGACAGTGGTTGCTAACTCGATTGTTTCCTTTCCATTGATGGTTATAAGATTGACATGTTTTCACATTGATGGTTATGAGATTGACTAGTTTGCATGTTTTTGTGGTGCTTCCAAAATGAAACACGTGCTATCAAGTTGCTCAATTTTTACGTCATTTTTTTTTTCCTCAGTTTATCTGAAGACAATTAATGCTATATCAATAATATTCAGTATAGTTGTTCACCAAAAAATAATAGAATTTAATTTAAATATATTGATAATGTAAAATAATTTTATATTCTCAGTTAATAGAAATAGTAAAAAATATTAATTCATATAAATAACTACCTATTATAATGAGAGATTCAATATAATTTTTTATTTTTTTTTATTTTTATTGATTAATAATATAAAATAATTTTACACTATCAATTTATATTAATTAAATTCTAATATATTCAGTAGAGGCAAAAGCGACAAACCTCTTGAAAAGAAATACAATAATAATTCACCAATAACAATACCATTAAGTTAAATAAATAGCGTTACGTAATATAAACAACACATATATACATATAAATATTTTTTTTTTAATAAGCATTGGCTTAATTCTTTTAGAAAGAGAAGGTAAAAAGGCAAAAACAAGAAAAGCAAAGGGATCAAGTAATGAGTAAGGTCAACCACACCATAGCAGCTGCAATGCAGAGAACAGCGATGAGAGCAAGAGCTGGGCATCCCCTTCCAACGCGGCACGTGAACACTCCCTTAACCCGCACGTGCCTTGGGATTCCCAGTTTAACTTGCGTACTGCCCTCTGCCTCTAACTCCAACCCGCGCAAGTTGTCTGTATATAAATGCAGAAGAACGCACCTCACATGCTCGAGAACCAAAGCCATTACTCGCCAACAAACTCACACTCGCTCTCGCACTCACACCAAAATGGTCAAAGAAGAAGAAGAAGCGATAGAAGCTCAGAAGAAGCTCCGGTCCGAGTTCCTCCAAGTCCTGCGTTGCAGGCGAACCGCTCCAGGTAACACTTCAATCCATCACGCACAGTCACTTCACCATATCAGAGTTGATAGAAAATTTCACGATCTAATTGCCGTCAATGATGAATTATTCATTCTTTGATGATTGAAACTCGTTTCAGTTCCGCTAACTGTCGAAGTGGCGAAGCCGGTGACGGATCCTTTGCATCAGAACTCTCCTCCATCGATCGAAGAGGTTTCAACTTTCAACATCCATAGCATCTATTTATTTGTCGTTTTGAGATTCTTTTTGGTTCGTGTTTTTCTGGTTCAATTGCCTCACAACCCTATAGCAGGAGATTATGGCGTCTTGTCCGAAGGCAGACATTGGCAACCTCGAAGATTCGCTCAAGGAGGAGAATCTCTACTTGACTACAGAGGTGATTAATTAACTGATTCGATCTTCTCTTGAGCTGAATTTTTTGGATTTGATTTTGAGCTTTAAAAGAAGAATTCGTTGAAACGATGTTCGAATCGGTTGCGTTAGGAAGGAGAGCAAGGACGTTTGCCTTTGCTGATTTTGAGCTTAAAGAAAAGCGATCAGAAGAGAAAGCCTGCAGTTGTTTTTCTGCACAGTACGAATAAATACAAAGAATACTTGCGTCCGTTGCTTGAGGTTGCTATTGCATCTTTAGTTCATCGGTGATTTGTATATGAATCATGGATTTTCTTTCTGTCTTTGGTTTCTATTTTTGGCTTCTTTTTTTTTTTTTTTCCGTGTTTCAGGCATATGCTTCGCGAGGATATGTAGCGATTTCCGTGGATTCTCGATACCACGGGGAACGTGCCAGCAGCACAACCACCTACCGGGATGTATGTGTTGGTTTGCTTTATTACTTCACTAACTTTACTCCTCGGAGCAATTAATTGCGAGTATATGATATTACGGAATGGATTCCTGTTTTCTGTTCACACTTCAATTTAGATTTTTTTATTATTTGGAACAATAAATTTTTGGTATTTGTTTGATTTGTTTGACTTATAAACGAAGTGCTTTGTTTATAAATTTTAAGTGGTGGAACTCAAATTTGACTGGATTTTTGTTTTAATTATTTAAAGTAAGTAATAATTTTGCCCCTCAAAGTAAGTAAGGAAAATAAAATAAATTAATTAAAATGTAATTTTAATACACTCCGTAAAAGTGTTGGTGTAACAGTTGTTGAAGTGGCATCCAATTATGCATCAGTTGCATCAGTTGCCATGTCCTTTAAAGTGTTTAATTATTGTAATAACTACTTAAAAAAATCACACATATAGTAATATGTAATTAGTTGAATGGATAAAAAAATTTTATATCGATGATAAATTAAAATTGAATTTAATTTAAATGCACTGACTGTCAGTTCATAGAAATAATGGAAAATACCAACTCATATAAATAATCACCGATTATAATGAGGGATCCACCATAATTTCTCACTTTCCTTTATTTCTATTAGATGACAGTGTCAATGCATACCAATTAAACTTATTAAAATTAATTTTAATTGATTAAATTAAATAAATTCCAAACATAGAGAATTTTATTTATAGTAATGAGTTTTAGACATGAGAATTAAATTTTTAAATCAAATGAATTCGTTTCAATGGTTCTATTTGCTCCTAGGAATATATTTCGGCTATAGGAGAAGTAATTATGTCTTAACAAATTTATTTTTTCTCTGTTCATCTAGTCTTTCCATAAAGAAGAAAGACTCTTGCGCTTAGATATTTAGCGAAGATCGATCCTTCATCTGTATAAAATTCAACTTGATCATTGCAGGCTCTTATTTCTGCATGGAAAACCGGTGAGACGATGCCATTCATATATGACACGGTAACTTCCTTATTTATTATGCTGCTTTATGAAGCAGTTAAGGCTGAGCCACTTTCTGCTCCAAATGATTTGGTTGAAAATGGAATGGTAGATGGTGGCATTATTGCAGTTTAAACTTACGAATTTATGATTAGTTTGGTTCAAATGGTATTTTATTCCTTCATCTGGCAGGTCTGGGACTTGATTAAATTGGCAGATTATCTAACACAGAGAGAGGATATAGACCCTTCTAGGATAGGAATCACTGGAATATCACTTGGAGGTTGGTTGAGAGAAGTTGAAAGGATAAATGTCAGATGCCATGTTTGATGTGACTCGCCTCTTATGTAATTCCTTGATGCAGGAATGCATGCATGGTTTGCCGCAGTTGCTGACACTCGCTATGCTGTGGTTGCTCCTGTGATTGGTGTTCAGGTGACATTGAATGATTGAATGAATGTTTTATTTAACTAGATGTGCTTCTGAAGCAACAATTATTGAAAACTTTCGTACTATATTCTTGCAGGGCTTTCGATGGGCCATAGATAACGATAAGTGGCAGGCTCGAGTTGATAGTATAAAGCCTCTTTTTGAGGGTAAGATAATGTCAAAGCAAATGAACTTCTAAAAATGTATTGCAATTTGAAATTTCTTAAAATTATTGATGCAGCGGCTCGTGATGATTTGAGTAAAAGTGATATTAACAAAGAAGTTGTGGAGAAGGTCAGCCAATTTTTTATGTACCCAACTATGATTAGTCTCTAAATGCATTGCTATATGCTTTTATATGTTTATTGCTTTAATAAAACAGGATTGTTAATGCTCGTGACCATGGCACATATTTCATAATTGCTAGTTATTCACCCATTGATTACAATTCCATATAGAGAGCTTCGTTCTTGCAATTCTAAGTGTCTTGGAGTAGATATTATATACTAATCTCATTTTCTTTTTAATTTCTGATCAGGTATGGGACAAGATCGCTCCTGGTCTAGCTTCCCAGTTTGATTCACCCTACTCAATTCCGTCTATTGCGCCACGTCCTCTGCTTATTCTTAATGGTAAGTACGCGTACATTAAACAAATTCAAATTGTAGCTCGCAACCTCATTCAAATACAAGTTTATATATTGGCAAATGGCAATTCAATTTAACCACACTGCAAACCAAATTTTTCACTTCTTTACGGTATATCAATCTTATGGTAGGCCTCCGCACCGGTATTAGTCAATTGAGTTATTCTGGCCACTTAGCTTTTGCGAGTTCCTGAAGTTAACATGTAATTGAAGCATTTGCTTGTGTATTGGGAACTCCAGGTAAGGAAGATCCTCGGTGTCCCATAGGAGGCTTGGAAATTCCTGAGTCAAAAGCGCGCCAGGCATATGGGGTGTTTGACTGTTTAGATAATTTCAAGGTATGAACATGTATTGTTTGGTGAACAATCTCGAACTTAAAAATATGGTCTTCCATTACTAGTTTAATAATATTTAAGAAAAGTGATTTGACGGAGCTTCAGTTGATTTATTCTCAAGATATCCGGCATGAATAAGAATGAAATAAGCAAATTCAAACAACTTCATAAGTATATTTTATTTTGACAAAGAAATGAATGTTCCACCGTTCTAGCATTTTCTTTTAACCTAAAAGTGCCGTCTTCTTACTTATTAATTACCTGATTGATTTGGTTTGGCATGCAGTTGATTGCTGAAGCTGGAATTGGCCACCAGTTAACGCCGTTCCAGGTGAAAGAATCATCTGATTGGTTTGACAGGTTTTTAAAGCCTTTGTGCCCTCAGATATGCTCTTAAAATTCTGTGAGGTGTAAAATTATGAACCTACATGCTCTGGCCTATTTCGGTAGCCTTTGCATAATTGTATTTGTCATGTTATGAATAACACAAAGTGCCTTGTCTGTGCTCACCAATAAGGAAAGTGCTTTACCTGTTCACGGTATGCTGTAGTCCAGGATATCGTTATTAAATGTAGAACCATGATTTTATTTAAGCATGAATTCTATTTATGCCAAGGTGACATGATTCTTATATGTTTTGGATTCGCACACGTTCTTTAGTGCATTTCAGATGCTTTGATTTTGTTCCCATTGGTTTACATCCGGCATTGTTCTTATGCTCTCTGAAATTTCAACTTCTGAAATATTTAAAAGCCAGTCTGTTATTGGAATAAGAGAATTATTTTTCCGGCACATTATATGGATCGATGAAAAATTATATTTGAAACTTAAGACGAATGTATTCGATGACTGTCTACACACCCTGAAGTTAATGGAGTCTACGATGTCACACAATGAGGTCTATGAAGGACTCCATCTGATCTGAGTTCGCAATCACTTCTGATCAGCTTTTATTGTTTGAATATCCCGTAAAGCAAGGAGGCAAGGAGTTGAAGCTTATTATGAAAGAGCAGTATCATTACAGCATATCAGGAAAACGTTATGGCTGTCTACCGTTGTGCTTGTGCGTTCTTAGGTATAGATTGCTAATAATGCAACTCACCTGTTAAGCTTAAAAATCCAGGTTCCAATGCACTTATGGAGGGATCAACAATGTTATCATTTTCGTGAGTGCTGATTTACAGTGAGAATAATCTAATGCAAACAAGCCATGTGATAAAACTCAGCGTAGTTTGTGGTTTCTCCACTCCTCTTTTTCCCAGCTTGGAGAAATATTTCAGGAGAGATGTTGACATACACTCGCCTTCCTCCTCCATGAAGACTAAGAAAATCCGAATTACGAGTCCCGTTAATAATCCATGGTTGACTCTCCTAGAAGAAGAAAAAGGAATTTCTCAATGAATTATACCTAGTATTATCATCTACTGGACAGGAGATCACTCAATATCGACCTTGAGATCTGGTTTTCATAAAATTAAAGCATTATTCAAGCATGTTGAGCTCAGTTCTCGCTCGAGTCCAGACAAATAATCTACACTATGTACAAATCACCAATTTAATACATACCATCAAACAATGACAATTATGTCTTGAAAAAGTATACATTTTAAATAAATCAAGTTTAGAACAAAGAACTGCTATATCTATTGCTGACTTGTTACAATGTCTTTGGATGCAAACACATTGTACTTCCACAAACTCCCACAACAGCCTAGACAAACAAAGGAAAGCAAGTTATCTGAAATCATTCAGCCTTTCTTTGGCATTGCTGCAAGCCTGGTGTACATTCTTGCCATGGACTGGTACCCTCTGACGTCACCTGACCGCAGAAGATTACCTATAATACCCAAAGAAAATAAGTGAAAAAAAAAACCTTGTCTTCTTTATACAAGTCTGCACATACAAGTTTTCAGCTCACTTCCTTTAACGCAGACCAAATAATATAGAACGAATGCATAGATTTGGGATGAATTGGGGGCTTAAGGACTACAATTTCTTTATTTCCAAGGAATACAGAAATGCTATAGTCACAGTTCTATAATCAACAACAAAAATCTAGAAACATACATGTCAGTTCAAACAGCACACACAGCTGAAGACAACAAACGCCTGCATTATGTGAAGCATCTGATTCTAGTACACCACCTCCTCACCCATTCTCTCAGTCTCAGGCACAATTGATAAGCATGTAGAGTTAAAAATAGTTAATTGGCACATATTTTGCATTTCCTCAATATTCATATCTAACTTTAATATGATCTTGCACAGTCAAGATCTTCATAATGTAGTATCATATGAAATAAGTCTCTTCTTTCAGTTCTTTTTTCCATTTGGGGAGGAGGGTGGGAGGAGAATAAAACTTCCTATTGATGCCATGAAACTAGAGACAAATGATAAAAAAGATAAACACTTATAAAGTGGAGAAAGTCAGTCAACCCGAATCACAATTCAGTGGGCTGTCAGGTTCTGGATGGGCCATCAACGCAATTATAGCCCTACACACAGACTGAAGGGTCCAAGCTGGGCTCCAAGCATTTTTCAAGATATCCAGACAAATCTCCCCTGTCTGGAAAATTACTAAGATGTTTAAGTAATAGTCACGACAAAATGTCAAAAACATCAAATCCAATAGAAAAAATTATCTATCAAACAGAAGGAAAACAAAAATCAATTAGCCACACAATCAAATTCAAACCAATACAAGGCTTCCAGACTCCAGTGAGTTCTTTATGAAACTCAAGAGGGTTTACAGTAAGCATAAAGCTTAATCATCTACTTCTATCCAAAAAATAAATAAATAAATAAAGCTTAGTCATGTATAAGTTACAACTAATCAGCCTCCCATAAATAATTAATATTTATTAGTCTTCCTGCCACAGAGAAGGTAACCAAGGCAACTGAGATCAAGAGCAAAACCTCAGAAGGTAACCAAGACAACCAAGACTAAGGGCAAATCATTTACAAATATCATAAATAAGCACTAAAGCATGCCTCTGTTTGCAGAACATTTTCCTTTCAAAACTGATAGTTCATAGCAGGGACTACCAGGGTATCTAACCCGATTCATGCCCCATGCAAACAACAATTAGAACACTTCTAGACTCTGCCTCACTCGAATGGCAAACCTCAGAAACCATTCATCTGTGAAATAAATTAGGATAATCTATTTCTCGTATGAAATCATATGGCCATGCTTTATAGGTGAAAAAGTACCAGAACAAAACAGACAGTTACTTAAGATGAATCCATCCTACCTTAAAGTGCACATTTGGGTGAAATATTTTAGTCAAAAACCGGACTTGAGGTGGTTGTAGAGGATACTGCTCTGGAACAGAAAAAGCGAGCTGGAAGACACCCCCCTCATAAGGTGTCTCCGAGGGTCCCTAAACATAAACAAAACAAAACAAAACCAAAGCAAATATCAGAATCATCACAGACTGGTTGAATATCATATGCTGCCTTATACAAGAGCCTTATTGAGCAAACCTTGATAAGGGCCGTCCATTTAAAAATGTTAGAATCATCACAGACTAACTGAATATCAGGATCAGCTGATTTCTCTCGTTGCACCTCTTTGTACTCCTTGAACAGCCTGGCCCGTGATGCCTGCATTGAAAACACAATTGATAATCAAGCAAGTCTTTATTCAACAATCAAGCTTATTACAATTTTCAAAAGATGACGACAAAATCAGGTACAAAGCCACAAACACATGCAAATATTTGTAAGTAAAACACCATCGTCATGCAAGTTAATTCAACACAACTAGTCCTTCAAAATAACCCATAACAGTTACATTCATTGATATTACCTAGAAACAAGGGTTACCAGAATGCTAACCACAACAATTGCATCCATTAAATCTAAACAGAAAACAAAACTAAAAAATAGTGAGTGATAAAGAACCTGCATGATGAGCAAACTGCAATATAATCCTCAGAATGAATTTAACTGCATGATTAAACAAAACAACTCATTAATTCGGGTCTACGAACAAAATTAAGGAAGCGCAAAAACAGGGAACGAAATATCGTGCCGTGTCGGAGGGTACTGTCGATTTGGGAAGTAATAGAAAGGGAACAAGGGAAGAATTGCGATGCTGTGTTGGATCGATGGAATTATGGATCGGAAATGGGAAGTCTGCAAACCCTAAAAAGGTGAAGTCAGCAACACGACAAAGATGAAAACAAAAGGAGAACGAAGAAATGAGATCACGCAGCTGGCATCGAAGCTTCGGAACCTGTTAATAAAGTCTTCTTTTTCTCATATATATATATATATATATATATGCTTAATAAAATTTTTCTTTTCATAAACGGGAGTAATTAATCTCAATTACAACGCTGGTTTTTTTTTTTTTTTTGCGTCAGAAATACAATGTTTATTTAATGGACTGAGGTGTTTATCTTAATTATATAAATTTAAATATTTTATTATAAAATTTATATTTTAAAAATAAATACAAAATGTTAATCCTTAATAAATGTACTTATTGCTTAACTTCAATAGTCCTTTTTGTTCGAATGACACCGTCGAGGTATTGTCCTAGCTAATTAAGATTTTTGTAAAGATATGCGTTAAAAAATATCAATAAGAAGTAAAATTAATTAATATTTTTAAAATTTAAATGCTTAATATTTTCTTGAATATTTAATAATGAATAATAAATATTATTTAAATTTTTTAACTATATCTTAAGGATACATGTTAGCTAAAAAACTCACTAATTAATGAGTTATTACGAGTGAATTAGTGGTAAAAGTTTTGAATGCTACACATGAGATTATCAAATCTCATCGCCACGCCACTGGTATACTACAACTCAGTAATTAATACATAGAAACTATTAATAACCTTAAGTTTAACCTTACGGTTCACTTAAGGTTTATACCAAAAAAATATAAGCTAAGGTTCATCAGCTCTATTTTTCTATACTGTTTTCTTTATCAAAGTATTTCCAGCAAAAGCATAAAAAAAAGGTATTTCCAGCACATATCCTTTTTTGTGAAATGAGCTGAATAATTTTAATTTATTATCCCCTAAAAAAAGGTTAATTTTATTAACCACATTTTGAAGACAAGCAATTACAAAATCAAACGTTGTGTGTAATAATTGTATTTGAAGACTGTGTAGACACGAATACTTTATCAATATTTGGACTAACTAAGATGACTAACAAGAAAAGCTTGATTACAAATTCAGTATAAATATTTAGTTGTTTTAAATCACTCTGAACTTATTTCTTTTAAATAAAGTTTTCAATTTATATTTATTAATAAAAAGTTAACCTTAAAAAAATTGAGCAAATATCCTTTTTAATTCTAATATTTTAAAGTTAACATCAATTTAATTCTACAATAATTTTTAAAATTAATTTAATTATAATATTTTAAATTTTAATATCAATTTAATATTATACTAATAATTTGATGAAAAATTTGATTTTACGAAAAATTTATTAAGATTAAATTGACTTCAAAACTGAAAATATTAAGATTAAATTAATGTCAAAATTCAAAATATTAAGACTAAATTATTATCAAATTTTTTTATAAAAACAAATTGATGCAGTGTTAAAATTAAATTAATATCAATTTTTTTAGGATTAAATTAATATCAATTATACAATATTAGAACTAAAATAGTTATTTACACTAAAAATCTTATCTCATAATAGGTCAGTTCAGCTCAATCGAAATTAACTGAAAAACTTAATATATTAATAATATAGAAAAAAATTTACAATTTGAATTTCAGCCATAAAGTGTTCATAATATCATATCACTCCGTTTTTCTATGAGATTTATTTTTTGCAACACATGATAATCATTTGTGCGTACAAACAAATAGTTAATAAAAAATAGTAAAATACGAACATCCTCACATCTTTCCTATGTTTCTGCGACCACCATAACCCCCTGCCATAATTTCCTCAGGGGTTTGTGGGTGTCCCCATTAAAATACAGGTGGAAAATAGGGACAAGGAGTAAGCTTTTAAATGAAAAATTGCCTGAAAACCTATTTCATGAATTTTCACCCTCAATTTTAAGAGAATGCCAAACTGAATCTAACCATAAAGACTCCCACAAGAAAAAAGAAAATGAACCACAAAAACTTCGGCCCAACCCATAGATGCTCTAGCCAAAGTTTTCATTTTCTCTAGAAGAAATGTACAAATCTAACCCAAGTTGCCAGCCAAGCAACACAATATGGGACAATAAAAAAAGATATACATATATTGAAATACTATATATAAAAGCAAAGAATAAAGGAAAATGAGGGACAAAAGGTGGCAAACAGGTGAAAAATGCAAACCCAGTCACAGTCTTACGCGCTACCAGCTCGGTCTGGAGCAGATTTTGGGCTTTTTGGCTTCACTTTAGCCATGTTAACAAGGTCGCCAAATAACTTATCCTCTGGCTTGGAAGGCTTCCCAGATGGCACATAAGATGTAGCCGAAACTTGATAAGAGTTTCTCATACCACTATCATCTCTCACAGATAGACCATACATTTGCTGCTGAACATATTGAACCCCTTGTTGCTGACCATAGCCATATCCTGCGAATTGGTTGCCGTACATCTGTTGAGGATACATGTAAGCCATAGGACCATTTTGCATTTGATGTGGAACCATACCCATGTAGGGACTAGCAACGCCCTGCATCTGCTGAGGGAATTGATTGCTTTGACCAGCATGGTTATCGATTGTTGACATATAGCTGTTAGCATTTGGTTGCATATGCATCATACCAACAGCTTGATCATTCCCCATTGCGTGAAGTCCCTGAGGACGTGCAGCACTCTGTACACGTGTCATAACCACTTGAGTGACTTGCAGTGGTTGTGGTTGTGGATATTGGGTGCCTGCTACTGGACTACCATTGTCTATCGGTTGAGCTTCCCAAGGAGGTGGTGGCAATGATCCACCGCCTTGTGTACCTGTAAACCAGGAAAAAAACAGAAAGTGAGTGATGCAATAATGTCCAAAATATGAGCAAAAAGTACATTAACGTTCTCCCCAATCCAACCCAGCAAATCAATGCCGGTCAGCAGGGAAAGAAAACACTGAAGCCATGAATTTTCGATGAACCAACTTAAAAAGCAGGGATCAGAATTCATCACAGCAATTGCTTAAAGGAAGAGAACGTTATTGTGAAAAGATTTGAGCCAAACATGAATTTAACCCAATCAAGTAGCATTAAGTGTACCATAAACTGGTGAAGGTGGCTGTTGCTGCAGGGCAACCTGACCATTCCAAGCAGGACCTGTGCTTTGTGCATATGGTGTTTGCTCATACCGAGGTGACCCTACATTTGGCATACTTCCGTTGGGGTAATATACTCCTTGAGATATGAAAGACCGCTGTTGCTGAAATTGGGGGGATAATG
Organism: Pterocarpus macrocarpus; assembly: GCA_031439585.1. Lineage (NCBI taxonomy): Eukaryota > Viridiplantae > Streptophyta > Magnoliopsida > Fabales > Fabaceae > Pterocarpus > Pterocarpus macrocarpus. The sequence goes on from CM062519.1 coordinate 14,369,462, forward strand.
GACTGGGTTGGCCGGCGACATTACTTAGCTGGGTATTAACGGGAGCAGGTGCACTGTTACCATTAGAAAACATATCAAGAAGAGCAAGGGCATTATTCTGCTGAGGCATAGGACCGGCCGGCTGTGGTTCTACTAGAGGAACAAGAGCAAGTGAATTATCTGCTTTTGGTGAGTTATAGTCGTCACCACTAAGCAGGTCCAATTTGGGATCAACATTCGCAGGGGTAGCTGAACCATTTGACGTGGAGGGTGCAGGAAGCAATAACTGATTCAATGTTTGGGACCCTGCTTGAGCACTAGATGGCGACCTGCAAAAATATATAAAATGAAGAGCCATATAGCCAGAAGGCACAAGACAGGTCAGGTTATCATCAAGTAAACTTGGAATGTAATTCATATATCAATCTATTTCTGCATGTCTATACATGAAACAACATCAAATGTAAGTTGCAGCCACAACCATAGCCTATGACCTAGTTCGTCAAACACGAGAGATTCCACAATTGGTTACTAATGTATGAAATCAAACACAAAAACAGAAACATATAACACTCCCACATGAAGAATGACAAAAACTAGAGGGTCCAAAATAAAAGAATAGAACAGATCTTCACAAAGCCTTTAGCTTTAAAGCCAACAACAAGAACTCATTTTTTAAATTCCTAACACTAAAGACATCACTCCAGTAGAAATTATATAAACAAGTTTCCAGGACTCCGTTGGCACATATAATTTGGAAGTTAACTTGAATTATAAAATTTACCAGGTCAAGAAAATAGCAATCAGTAATGAATTGCTTGGATTCCAATTGGGTAAAAGTAAAACCAATAGTAACATATGTCAATGAATGAAGAGCAATAATGGAGACTGGATTACCTCCCATTGCTTTGTTTACTAGTATCTCCTGTATCAACCAGAGGAGCATCAGCATCTACAAGTGCTCCAGCAGGTTCAGGCTTCGGTTTTTCAGTGCGATTTTGGGCAGAAGTTCCTGAAGCAATGGATTCATGCTTGGCCAGTACACGCTGCAGATCATCATTCAGAGCTAGACCTTGGCATAGCAGTGACTCGTCACTGGAAAAAATAAACAGTAAAACACTAATTAATAACTCGGTTTTTTCTTTGAATTTAAAGAAAAATTATTAGGAATACAATTAACAGGAATCAAACGGGCAGAATAGGATAATATAGCCAATCTTCTATCATAATATCACAAAAAGGGACATCAGGTCTTACGAAGTTGAGTTAACAAGGTGTACCACTCTCTGCTTGTAAGTTCTACACTGCTCCACCAAATCAACTATAACCTCCTGCCTAAGCCCCTGAAAATAGAAACAAAGGTTATATGTGACATGTTACATTGGATTTTTTAATTTAAAACACAATAATCAGTAGTCACTTGAATTTAAATGTTTAAAGGAGAGCATATTTATATCCTGTTTACTAGTGGGTTGATAAGGGCCAAATGAACGGTAAGATTACAGAATCAAAAGAAATTATCATATGGTTATTAGGCAGTCATGAAAACATGATTTAGATTTTCAATTTCATTAGTCAAATATGTGGTTTCATTAGCAAAATTATGCTTTTGAGTAAAGAAATTATATGGAAATGCCAAGCTAATTGCATATATATAACAGTTAAAATTGCATCCTGTGCAGTGATTGACTAACAATGACAGTGCATAACTAAATATTTTCAAGCTGATGACGTACACAGGGCAGACAAGCCACTAATCGTATTCATATCACACACCAAATATAATTTGCCAAGTTACAATGTTCATCTCTATAGCTTCTACTCAGTTTTAAGTTTCACCCCCAAAGTTTTAACTCAGTCACTTTTCACCTCTACTACGAACAGTTTAAAATATTTTGCGCCTTACAATCATAGTATCACAAATGGAAACATGTATTAGTCTTGTCCCCATGAAACAATTTTCTAAACCCTGTGAGTAACTGTTTCACCCAAAAATCAGCAGTTATAGTTCAAAATACGAGGAAGGGGGCACTTCAAAATATTGGAGGAAAAATTTCATTCAATGAATCATTTAAGGATGAAAAAGAAAATACAAAAAATTGAGGCATAAGAAATGGAATTAGGTGAATATATTGAATAGGATTTAAAAACATATTCAATTGAATCAGTAGCTTTACTGATAAAGGGCTTAAGCATCGCAAATATTTTTATTCATATACACCATATTTGAATGTTTGAACTGAACAACTTACTTCTTTGTTTCCAGGGTCTAAAGCATTAAGCATTTCTGAAAGAACATCCATGATACCACGTGCATTCTGAATTTCAGTCAAACTGGCCATAGAAAGTTCAATTAAAACAAATTAATTCATAATTGGATAAAATATGGTAATATGTACCACATATCATAGTTTTTAACCTTTTATCATCATCATGATAGTTGTTGCTGATAGCCTGATCCTAATAACAGCAGCAGTACATACAAAAAGTACCATATGCTCATTACACAGATCAGGAAAAAAAAATGGTAAATCTAATTTCAATCCATGGAAATTCATACAGCTCAAGTTCTTAGATTTGGGGGGAAAATGTCTTTACCAGTTTAAAATAGACTAATGAATGTATCCAGACCAGAAATTTTTGTATACTATTATACAAAGCATATGGCTTCAAAATGTGACATCCGAGCTGAGAAGAAAATCTGACACTGATAATAGATATCGTTATGATACTTAATTGCCCCAGAATTATATGTATTTGTTTAACACATTCCATCAAAGAAAGATCGGAAGATAGCATGGAGAGTAAGAAAGTATGAGATGGCTATAAATCAGCATCAACAATTAAGTCAACTTCTCAGAATAGAAGAAAAGAGATAGAAATGTACCTTAGGGATGGAAACTCAGACTCCGCTGAGGACTCAGCTATGATCTGCGGAGCATCAGAGTCGCGAATATTTTGAGGGTACGATGTCAATGGATGTGTTTGTAGCGGTGTGAATACAGGTGCAGAATGCTCAGACCTCTGAGGGAATACTGCCCCAGCACGCTGAAACAAACAAATCCTTTATAGAATAAAAGAAATAGACAAACAAATTAAATTTTAAAATGTTTATGCAAATACTGAGTGTAACCATTCACCCTCAAAACCCATATGGACGATCAGATGAGAGCATTATGTCCAAAAGGAAGTGCCAATTACTGCTCTTATGATCTGTTTTTTTCTCCCTCCTCATAATAGTAAGTGAGGTAACACTCTGTAAAACAATCTCTATGAAAATAATTGCTTGGTAAACCTACCAACAATTCCTGGTATGCAGCATAATACTGTGGATATCTTGCCCTTGGCCCTCCAAAAGCTTCTTGCCAGGTATCAATAAGAATCAGTATCTTCTCTCTGACATGAGAATCAGGCTACAATTGGCATGACAAATAACATAAACATAATTTACAAGATGAAAGCAGGTATAACAGGAAGGCAGTGAAAACATATAAAAAATATGTATACCTTCTTCTTTACTATTTTCACCATCTCATGAAGAACATCTTTGTCTGCAACATACATGTGAACAATGTCTCCACAATTCTTTATGATTGTCTCCAGCAGCTAGAATATAGCAGACCAATAGAAAACCAAATGAGCTTTTGTAATTGTTAAAGATGGTACAGGCATGTTGATTACATCCAGACTCGAGAGAATCCTTCCTATATGAACAAACATAATTTTAACAACTAGTAAGGTATTCTCAAAAGGAACCCTATCTAAGGCAATCTGAATGAAGCACGACAACTGCATCACAGAGCAGTCATTTTCCATTTCCAACACACTACTAATGACTCAATTTCAAACCAGCAAAGTGATATGACTTTTATTTAGAACAGCAAAAAGGAAAATGGCACACTAAAGAAACTACCTAGACAGCCACTTATGATGCACGTTACAAACTAACAGTGACCAACTGATATTAGGAGATTCCTAATTGCTTGCAATTCAAATCTAACAAAATGACTCAAACCACCCAACAACTCAAACAGTGGCCAACTTTGTAGAAGTTTGAGGTCAAAATGAAATCTGAAAAAGCAAACTAATGAAACGTACATAAACCCAGAAGCAGCTCAAACAATGTTAAGATCTGAGTTGAAATAGCATATAGATGAAGTATCTGTGCTTACAGTTAGTGCAAGAAGTTGAACTTTGGAATTTTTACTTCCAATCCGCTTCTTCAGACCTTTAACAACGTCCTTTGCTTGCCTGATAAATCATAACCAAACTGATTTCTCAAACTCTGGAAGTATAAACAAAGAAGCAAAACTCAAAAACTATACATAAAATTCCGATTAAACATTTACATTGACACAAAAAAGAAAAATCCAGTTCCAAATTGTACAAACTCCGAAGTGTATATAAACATAAATATGTATAAATCGAGAAATAGCGCCCCTTTCTCCCATTAACCAGAGATAGAATAACTCACAATCAACGTAAATACAGAAGAAGCGTATATATTCAAATATGCAGTTTCCAAATTTCAAAACATAACCGAAAGGGCACAAACACGATACGATTAGTTTGCAGAAGGCTTATTAGACATCACACTTACAGCGGCCAGAAGCAAATTACACATCACACTGCATATGGAATGATAGCATTCAATCGCAGGAATTACTTTTGATTAAAACAATCCCAATCACCAAGTCAAAAAGTGAAAACGCAGCTCCTGCATCGAATTTGAAATTTCTTTCTTATTCCGAGTTTTTTCTGTTCCATTGGTCTTAAGAAAATGCCCAAAAAAAAAAAATCACAATCATCACCACGAATAAACAAGTGCAGAAATCTTCGCCCATCGACACTAATTCCACTCTACTACAACTTAGCTATCGGAATTCATTCGAAACAGAAAGTAATAGGAATCCTAGCCGTGATTACTTGCTTGTAATTTTGCCATAAACCACGAAGCAAACGAACTCTTCAACCAAAAATACGGATACGAATACGTATACGTACACGAATACGAAGAAGAAGAAGAAGAAGAAGAAGAAGAAGAAGAAGAACATTGCGCATAAAAAACACGTGTGTACGGCAAAAGAGAAGCGGTGAAAAATGAAAATCCTACCCAGGGTCGTGGTTGAGTATGTCACAGATCTCGAGGTTCAAAGCCCAATCAGGACCGATGAGCATGTCGCTCGTGGCACGTTCCACCAACGGGTTCACCATCTCTCTTTCTCTTTCGCCGACGACGATTCGATTGATCAGTACTTTTTCCGGTGACGGTAAACGAGTTTCCGATGGGATCGAAGACCGAATCCGGAGATGCGACACGACAGGGATTTTTAATATAAGTAACGGCCTCTCTCTTTTTCTCCCTCTTATTATGCGCTGCTGAGCTGAATTCCGTTGAGGAAAGGTAGGAGGGTGGAATTCCAACTGAGAATAATAAAAAAAATAATGAAAATAACACGCCAATCATGACACTCCACGTGTCGATTTCCCGTTGCCTTGATAGCTAATAGCTACCCGGTTTGGTTTCCACCTGAGCCAAAACAGGGTTGCGTGACCATTTTGGACAACCAAATCTTAAATACCCCTAATTTTTATTATTTTTATTTTTATTGGAATTTTTATTAATAATTATAAAAATGTGTATTTATATATTACTATACATGGTTGCATAATTATATATGAGAAATGATACTTGTATGTAGCGAAATGGACGCAATTGTAAATATATGTGGCAAGCCCATGCACTCAACTTGAGAAAGTGACGTATGAAAGCAGGGATTTCATGTGGGTCGAGTTCCGAGTTTTGAATTCAACTAAATTTATAGTTTTGGGTTTTGAGTTTGAGCCAATTAGTTGTGGGTGTATACTTTTATGAGTTCCCATTTCTTTTAGATTTTGAGTTTCAAATTTATGGGTATTTAACTAATGATATTTAAATATAAAATTGGAATCCTGACCCCTGATTTCTGAGTTCCAACTTCTTCCAGGTTCCGGCTTTCAGGTTTATGGATAGATAACTAATGATATTTGAACGTAAAACTGGAATGCGGAACTTGGAAGAAGTTGTAACTCATACCTTGGGGTTCTAATTTTACATTCAAATATCATTAGTTAACTATCTATGAACTTGGAAGCCGAATCCTGGAAGAAGTGGGAACTCAAAACTTGTAAAAGTATAGTTTTAGGTTTCGAGTTTAAGCTAATTAGTTGTGGGTGCATACTTTTATGAGTTCCCACTTCTTTTAGATTTTGAGTTCCAAGTTTATGGATATTTAATTAATGATATTTAAACATAAAATTGGAACCCTGACACCCGAGTTCTGAGTTCCAATTTCTTCCAATTTCTAGCTTCCAGATTCATGGATAATTAACTAATGATATTTGAATGTAAAATTGGAATCCGAAACTTGGAAGAAGTGGTAACTCAAAACTCGGGGTTCCAATTTTACATTTAAATATCATTAGTTAATTATTTATGAACTTAGAAGTCGAAAATTGGAAGAAGTGGGAACTCAAAACTTGTAAAAGTATGCAGCCTCAATTAGTTGGCTTAAACTTGGAACTCGACCTATGTAAACACCCCTTCCACGTGTCACTCTATCACATTGAGCACATGGGGCCCACTGCATGTGTCTACAAATGCGTCCATTATGTTACGTACAAATATCATTTCTCAATTCTTATTATATATACGTGTATATATACATATTATTTTATTGTTGGAATAAAAGCTCAAAGAAACTAAGAGGACATCCAAAGAGAGAAAGACAATTTACTAGGGTGTGTTTGGCTATAATTATTTTTGGCAAAAGATCACTTTTTTTATTAATAAAATTAGTTTTTATATATTTAAATAATTTTTTAAAAAATAATCAGAATCTTAAAAAAATTTGAAAAGAGTAGCTTCTAAAAAAAATTAATTTTTAATTTTTTTAAATATATATAAAATTTAAATTTTATAATTACTTTTTTTAAAGGCTAAAACAAGTGTCACTATGATGGCAACTGAAGCTAAAGATAGAGAACTAGGCAGTATTAAGTGTATGTTTGGTTACATGTTTGCAACCCTCAAAATCAATTTTATGACCTTAAAATCGATCATAAAATCGATTTTGGTGTTTTTGTATGTTGTTTGATTTTAATTTTAGCCAATGCATTCTAGCATTTCAAAATTAATTATAGTGAAAGAAATAGATTATCACTTATAGATTTTTACTCTTTTAATTTTTTGTCAAAATTATTTTTTAGATTAAATTATCAAACATAAATCACTTAACCTCAAAATCAATTATAATTAAATCAATTCTAATAAAATTAATTCTATCCAAAATTAATTCTATAAATATAAAACAAAACACACCCTAAAACGATGAACTCCCGATAGACATGTTGCATTTTGACCTGCCAATCCCTTGAGAAGGGTTTTTTTTTTTTTTTTTTTGACGTGTAGAGGGTCCCTTTTAATCATTTCATAAAACATAAAATAATAAATTTAATTTGGACGGTTATAGTTTATACCAATCCTTTTATGACTAAATTAATCGAACAGTTTATCAAGGATGATATTACTTAGTTAGACATATCATTTCATTTTTTAGTTAAAAAGAAAGTTCGGCTTAATTTTCTAGTCAAGGTATATTTTTTAGCGGAACAAAATAGCAACCAATGAGTATGTATTCTATTTTAACCTGAGATCTTAAGTTTGAATTTTTGGTATACACTTGCATTAAAATTTGGAAGAGAGAGTTTTGCCACTCAAGTGGTTATATTCGACTCCAATAAGATTGTTTTTAGTAGTAACATACCTATGATTTTGACAAAAAAATAAATATTACATAAATAGTTAAAATTTCATTTAAATGTATTGACAGTGTAAAATTATTTTACACTATTAACCAATAGAAATAATAGAAAGTGCCAACTCATATAAATAACCACCCATTATAATAAGGGACCCACCATAATTTCTTATTTTCTCCTATTTCTATTGATTGATAATATAAAACTGTTGTATACTATCAGTGCATATTAATTAAACTCAAATAGATATAGATAATTCATTAATAACAGAACCTGCAAATTAAAACCTAAATCAATGTATAAGCAAAAATTCAATCAAATGAGCTAAGCCTTTATTGCTGAACTATTGTGATGATAAATTTGCCTTTTCTTTTTATAATCATGTAACACTAAAATTACTACTATTAAACAATGTATCCAATGATAAGCCTTATCTAACTAACTGCTCAATTTCAAATAATATAATGGGAGAAATAAAATAGGTGAAATTTTACTAAAAAACAAACCGACGTTGAGATTGAAGGATGAGGAAATGTCATACCCAAAATTAGAAAGAAATAAGAAACAAATATCATCACCTTTTTCGACGCAATTAGCCTAGGTAATAACCGTTCACCACAACCAAAGGGTATATTCTCCCCTGAAACTCGTGTACATGTATTATCATTATGCTTGCACAAATAAACCTCTTATAAATTTTTCACAAAATTCTACAAGATATTTGATACTTCATGCATGTCATTTGATAATTTTATTATTATTCTTTAATAAAGTTTATGTAAAAAGCATGATTAGATAAATAATTGCCAAATTCATGACTCGGTTAAGAGTTCACATTGGAGGCTCCATCATGTCGCTATTGCCATCGTCATTTTGACGTCCACGCATCAGACAATCAGCCGGCATACAACGCTTTGACAAAAAAGAAAGGACGCCGCCAGTTGAATTTTTTGGGAATTTTTTTTTAAATTCGAATTTGTAACTTTTGTCATCAACTAGCAAACTAGCAAGTCATTGAAAGTGCACCAAAAAAATAGTAGCAAAGTAGCAAGTCTTTGAGAGGCTGGTGCATGAGAGAAGGGAGTATAATCATTTGTATACAGTGATAGTGAATACTCTTTCGGATATATTTTAGAATTATATATAAATAAGTAAAGATTCCATACCTGATAATATAATTTCTCATATATCATCAATTATATTACCACATTTATCAAAAATATAACTAAAACTTTTAATTATTTATACATCAATCTCTATATATCTAAAGAAATATCTAAAAGTTAGGCGCAAATAGCATTTTTCTTTCTAAAATAACTTCACGGAATTCTGATTTTTCAACATTACTAATTTTACAACCAATGAGAGACTATTGACTAGTAGTGGCTTTGAGGATCACAAACATGCGCAAATTTGTATGTTTGAAGCTCCAACATAAGATGCATTGAAAGAAATAAGTTGCCTCAATAGGGAACTGGTGTGCCAACAGTTGGGAGAGCGGATTTCATGTCCTCAACAACTAGATTCAAGAGAGCCTGGGTCATGGGGCCTTCTTTGCCTGCAAGAAATGCATAACGAAATCAAATCAACTCATAAAAAAACGAAAGAATATTCAATCTGATGACGATTATTACAAGATGAAATGTCTACGCCTACAAGAAATGCACGTTGGTATTAAAATAATGATAATAATAATCTAAAAGGATAAGCAACATCAACTTAATTAATGATGATTAAAATATGACATGTCCGAAGACCACCACCAAAAAATAAACCACAGGTATTATTGGGAAAAGTTGTGCCCACAAAGGACTAGCTGCCAAATGTAGAAATTATTGCAGGTACAATCTTTTGTGGACACTGGACAGTAACCAAAGTAACACTGTAAAAGGATTCTGTAGCATGACCAAAATCAACAGGGCCCCAAATATGAGGCTGAGCACATCTGATGTGTTTCTTTTATATAAGATTATCCAAAAATGAGTTTGTTTCTAAGCTGGAACGTAAGAATGTGTTTATATTGCTAAAAAGTGTATTATAAGCATAACTGATTTGTTAAATAATCTAATGATACTTATACCTTACCTTTTTTATTTTAGAAACAAACTCGTTTAGTAAGTTTCTTCGTTGCTTCCTTAAACTAGCAGGGAAAGGAAAGGTCCATGCTTCTTTGAAGTTATGTTACATAGAAATCAAAATCCTATACTCCAGCAGCTCACAAAAACCAGCACTACATAAGAAAAACATCTGGTTTAAATATATTAACAGGAAAGCCTATGCACTATAGTCATAATTTTTTAAGGCCCTCAATAACAAGCCACCAAAAGAACATCATCCATCTAAGCTTATTAGAAGCCGCCGCGTCTACTCATTTAGTCAACTCAAGCTATATATAACCCATATTGATCCATATATCACAAATAAAACTGCTTACAATTCAAGTTAAGTGCATATATTAAATCTTATCATTCTTTCCGGGAGGTATGATTCAATCCTAATAATAACTAGTTAGTTGGGTAATAGTTAGGAGTATAAATAAGGGACTACTAGCATTGTAACTCAATAATAAATTGAATCAATTGTTAAGAGTCTAAATTCTCCTTCTTTCGAGTCAAGGAGAGGAAACTCCAAATGAACCAAAGTTACAATTGATTCAATTCACTAATAAGTTATAATAGTAATAGTCCCTTATTTAGACTCTTAACAATTACCCGATTAATTATTAGGATCATATAAAAGTAAGTATTAAAAGCACTAACCATCTCCAATGACCTGATCATCCCACTGCACTACAGGGCGAATAAGAATTCCACTGCCAAGAAGCATCATTTCATCTGCTTCCTTCCCTTCCTCCACGGTCACATTTTTCATCCTTGTCCCCCTAAGCTTACCCTCCCTCACCAAACACTCAGCAAGGGTCAAAACTCTCTTGGCCGTGCAGCCACTTAGAATTTTATCACTCCGAGGCATCACAAGCTCACCCTCTTTGCTGACAAAAGCCACGTTCATGCTAGGTCCTTCAGCAACAAACCCATCACTGTCAATCCAAATGCCAGCAAAAGCACCAGCTTCTTCAGCTTCCATCTTGGAGAGCACATTTGGAAGGTAATTCACACTCTTAATGGTTGCAAAATGGGGAGGTTTAATGGGAACAGATGAAGTCACCACTTTAACTCCCTTCGAATTAAGGGGTGATGGATCCTGTATTACAATTGCATAAAGACATGATTGGTGGCAGCCAGAGCTAGATAACTCAAAATCTCCAGGTCCTGCTGAGAGCCAATATCTTAGTGACCCTTTTCTACACTTGGAAGCACTAACAGTTTGTACAAGTAGTCTTCGAATGGTTCCACGATCAAATGGGGGATTTATTTTAGCCATGGATGCTGATCTTAGAAAGCGGTCAAGGTGTTGATCTAAGCCGTAGAGGTACCTACAATGCATATTAAAATGTAAAGAGGAAAAGAGCAATGTTAAATAAGAGGCATCTTAGTATCTCACAAATAAATAATCATATATACTTGTTTACTGAGTAATAGGGGTTTGGGGATGTGCACAATGGCATTAATGAATCTTTTTGTGAACTTGAAAAAGTAACCAATTTTATGCTATTACTAAGGCCTAAGGAGTAAGGCCATATATTCCTCTGTGCAAGACAGGATTCGATAATTTAATATTTAGAGCTAATTAAGGGCATATAGAGTAGCTAGGAAAACTCATTATATGAAACCAATGTGGTAAAAATGAGATATCCTGCTTTTAACTTAAGAATGATAACCAATTACATTTCTTATGTTCACTCCAAGATAACAGTGTAGTCTTTATTATAAGATGGAAATCACTAACCCTTCCATTATTGATGTAGTGTCAAAGACACCATGGCCCCTATGGACCATGTGGTCATCCATGGGGATAACCATAGCGGCTGGGTCTGTTGTTATCCCACCAAAAATGCTGGAATACATGGCAAGGAATTTCTGCTTGCCCTCAAGCTTTTCTCTGAATGTTTTTAGCTTTTCAATGGCCTTATAAAATGCAAAAATGAAAGAAACCATTAGTTAGTAACTTTGGGCAATGTAGCCAATGTGAAATGGAAAAAAAAAAAAAAAAATTGAAGGCAAAAGAAAATGTTAGACCTCGGAGTAAGACAATAGTGGAACATCATATATTTCATTTTTAGAATCTGTAACATCAAACAATATTAGTTATGAGAATCAATTTCTATTACCAAATATGATATCAGTTGAACATCGAAGCATATTAGTTAATACATAATTAAGCAAACAGCAAAAGTCACGAGAAAACTTACAAACCAAGTTTCGAGATTGATTGCAATTTATCGCAGCCTTCATTTTTCTCATGGAGCAGTGTTGAAGAAAAGCGGTGGTTAAGTTCAAGAAAGGAGAGATTTCTTATACTTGCTTCTGAAGCTAGAAGGCGATCAAGATCAACCAAATTTGAGGGTAATGAATACTGGTTTTCTGATGCGGATTTGTGAAGGAATAGTAGAGAGAAGGCATGTTCGACTTTGACTTTGGTTACACTACTACTAGTACTTGCATAGAACGCAGAACACAGAAAACATAACGCATTGCGAGGTTTGATTAAATAATGTTTCCACCATCTTTCGGTCCAAATCTAGGTGCAACGTGTCGGTGCAGCACGCTGCATGGGATAATTGGATTGAATTGAATCTTTTGTCTGCGTTTGAGAAAGTAGTAATGCAAATTCAATTCAATGACTAATATACTATAAGCATGCATGATGAAGGATTATTTTAGCTACCTTTTTTCCCCCCCTTTTTGGTAGTGTAATGGGGCTAACGCCCAACACAAAAGAAAAAAAAACTAAACAATCATCCTATGATGGTAAATCCCACATTTTAATTACTTTTTTATTCAAACAACTTTTAGTTATTTTCCTAGTAGCCCTCATATATTATTCAAGTGCAATGATATAATTAATAAGATTATGGATTTAATTTATATATACAGTAAGTATGAAAAAATTTCATACAGATATTTAATAATGTATTATCACATTAATAAAAGTATTTGACTTAATCATTCACTATTTAAATAGTTATACAAATAGAAGAATATAATTGATTAATTGTGTAAAAATCTTTTATACTATCAGTGCATCTAAATTAAACTCTAGAATTATTTTTTTCCATAAAAAATCTTTCACATAACAATAAACAATAGCTGAATAATTATAATAAAATGTAGTTAACATACTCTCACATAGGATTTATACTTATAAATCAATGTAGTATCATAAGTTTCTTGTGGTCCTATTTTTGTTATAATATATAATTATTCCAATGATAAAATTAACGAAGAAAAACACGTAAAAAATATTAAAGAAGAAAAAACTTGACAACAATTGCGAAATCATAGGAAGAGATTATAATTATACAAAATTTACAGAAATAGTCAACGTTATATGAATATTAAATAATTTAATTTTAATACTTGAGTTTAATTTTGATGTATCGATACTGTCATCTAATTATATATTATCATATTAATAAATATGTTTAACTCTCATACTTATTATTTAAAAAATATGTAAATAGAAGATTTGATTGAATGATACTATAAAAAAGTTTCATATTATCAATATATTAAAATAAAATCCTTAATATATCATTAATTTAAAATTATTTTACATAATTGCTCAATTTTATATAGTCTCGTCACCAAAAAGAGTTTAATTCTCACGTTAAAATAAGAGTTTAATCATTTATACAATTAATTAAAAATTATATAAAAGATAAAATATAATTTATTGACATAATATTTACTTAAAATTAATTTCAGTACTAGAGCTATTTAAATTTAAAATAGCTGAATGCGCGAGAACAATGTGAACGAAATTACGTAAGAGTTAAAAAAAACACGGGTAAACAATCACATAAGTATGTAAAAACTTTTTCTTCCGAGTTGCACCGCCGTCCATAATTTTTTCCTATCTTATAATAATGCATCCGAAAATATTAATTTGAGCATAGGAATATAAATATTACAAGATAACTAATCTATATCTTAGGTCTCGGTCACGAGACTCTTGGCGTACCAAATTCTGAAAGCAACTGCGTCACCAGAAAAAGAAAGAAAAAAAAAAGGGGGAAAACTTTAAGAAAGAAAAGAAGTTCCAACTCCAAGGTCGTGGAATCGAATAACCTTTATCATCTTCTTCACGCTTGGTTTCAAGTTTCAATCTGTTAATTCAAAGATTCAAGCCCTAAAACTCCTCTATTAGATGCTCGTGTCACTGTAACCGCACAGATTCTAGCGATTCAATTCATCGGCGAAGCATGTTAGGGTTTCAAGAAACCAACAATGGAATGATTCTGAAACCCTAGAATCCAGATCGAGAGTTTCCAAGTTTTTGGGGCCGCCGCTTGCCATTCGCGTCGATGGCGATCATCGGCGACGCGCTCCGCCAGGCTTTCATGCCGAAGCACGAATACGAGAGCCTCAGGGAAGAAGACAAAGCATGGGGCAAGGTTCAGAGGCCTCTCACCGTTACCGTTCTCTCCGTCATCGTTATCGCGATCGCCGTTTGCACCGTTATCAGCTTGAGAATCGTGTTTCCCGGTAGAGACGGGAAGAGACCGTTCTGCGTCGATCGGAGGCTACAAGCGTTGCAGATAGGTACTACGAAGGGAGGTTCTGATTCAGATTCGGATCTGTTTCCCGGCGCTCTCTACCTCACGGACCAGGAGATCGCTGATTATTACTGGATGGTTGTGGTCATTCCCTCCTTGATCGTTTTCGCGGTTTCGGTTGTTTATCTCGTTGCTGGTAAGAAATTTGATCTCATTACGGCTTTTTAGTTAGGGGTTTTATGTCTGTTTATTATTATTATGAACAGAGGATGAGAGATTTAGTTACAGTAGCAGAGATTTGATTGTGTGTTACTTCAATGGTATGTTGTGTTGTTTCTAAATTTGGTGGCGAAGCATTTATAGCTGTAATTAAGCGAATATAAAGGCTTAGCAGCTCATTTGAGACGGAAAAAGGTTTTGGCAATGAAGAAATTCAGGAGTAGGCTGCTGGAAATCTTGTCCAAAAAAACGTTGTGAGAAGTATAGATATAATACATAATGGCCATTGAATCTGAAATCTCTTTGGTGTTGATGAAGGAATAAACTACTGACCATAGTTACCGGGTATGCAGTATTGGAAAATAAACTATGTACCAGTTCCTGGTTCGTCCTTTACCTGAGGTTGTGTTACATGTTAGGGGGGAATTTGGTATGTTGTATGTAGGCTCAGTGAGAGAACCTGGTAGTTATGCTCCTTACATTATGGCTGAAAGTAAGTAACTTTGATAAAATGCCGAACCAGGTTTGATGCGGTGCAAGTTAAATGGATAAGTAAAAGACTTGAGTGCTCTTTGATTGTGTCAATATTGTGATATTTAGAATGCGAAGTATTTTGTTTTTTCTCGTTTAACATGTTTAATTTATGATCACTAAAATTTAAGGATGACCTATAGTAGTCAATGTCAGTAGTTTCATATGTTTGACATCAGCGACAGGATCAGTCTCTTTGATAATTTTTAAGTTATGCATTTCAAGCATTCTAGAGGATTACTGAAGAACTCAGTCACATGTTGTGTTTTTTAAATTGCTTTTTGATATCTTGTTATTATGCATCACTTATTTATTTCTAAGATGAAAATAGAGATTTGACAGTTTATATTCTGAGTAGAGTAATGCTACATGCAAAATTGCAAATCTTGGATTCCTCCACAACTATACTGTTCGCTTCTTCTAAATCAAATATATTTTTCCTTTTGAACCTTAAAAGATTACCTATACGGCTGTAGAAATTTGTTAATCCAAGGATTGCTGAGGTGGCCGTTACTCTACTCTGATAGAGCATTGCTCAATTGTACTTTCAGTACATGGTTCTGACCCTTTTATTGGAAACTAAGAAAATGCCGCAGATCCAGCTATGGAGACTTTTTCAAAGAATTGCTGAATAATGTGGGCCTAAGATTTTCAGTGGCATAACTATTTTCTGAAATGTATTTAGTCTCAATGGCTTAAGTTTTTGCAGGAAAGCTATTTCTGATCAATATTCAAATAATTGCTCAAATTTCATATAGGAAACTACAATACTTTGTTTTTTTGCATTTGTTCCTGAATTTGATATGTTAAACTTTTGAGGTGACTGTTTGTGGCACCAACTATTAGTAGGGTGCTCTCTAGGTCTTATATCTTCCTCTTGATCCATTACTCTTTTTATTTTATTTTTTTGGGGGAAAAAAAATTGTACTATACATTATACAAGCTCTTTAGTAACTCATCTATTCTATGGTAGTGTAGTGATATTCAATTATGTTTTAAAATCACGTATTTGCATTAATTTCCATTTTATTGTTCCTGGTGTAGTATCTTTGTTTTACTTTGTTTCTCAGGAATTTCTGTTTTTTGGGGTTAAAATGGCTTATTCAATTTGTTCGAAAAGATTTATGCCATAATTAAGGTGAATACCTTTTTGGTTATGCTTGAGGTTTTTGTTTAATGTGATAATTATCTTGCAGGCATTACTGTGGCTTATTCTGCTCCAACAAGGCATGGATGCTTGAAGGTGGTTGAAAATAATTATTGTGCCTCGAGACGGGGTACGACTTCTTCCGTGTCAATGATTATTCCACTTGTGCTTTTCCCACACTCTGAAATTAGAGAAATTCTTATATGGTCTGGGAGCACTGCGTGGCTGTGCTCCTGGCCAATTATGTAAGTGTATTTTCATGGGATTGTGTTAATGGTGGGTCTTATGTAAAATACACTTACATAATTGGTCTAGGAGCACAGCCACATGGTGCTTCCGGATCATGTAAGTATTTCTCCTAAAATTATGGCATCACTATTCATCTGAGGCAAGAGCATTTAACCGGCTAAAAATTTATCGACAGTTTTTCCAGTACACTGAGTGATCTGTTTGCTTTGGATAACTTGCAGGTGGGGTTCGATGCCTATCCATCTTGAATATTATCTTTGCTATCATTTTTGGTCTTCTTGCCTTGTTTCTTGGTTCAAGCCTCTTGACATTAGTGAGCAACTGCTCTGCTCCTCTGTTTTGGTGCTACGAAGTTGCATCATGGGGACTGGTTATTCTATATGGTGGCACTGCATTTTTCCTGAGGAGAAAGGCAGCTGTGATTCTTGATGAGGGAAACTTTAGTAGTCGAAATCTTGGGCTGGAAATGCTGGAAGCAAATCCTCTGGAAATCACACCAGACGTGGAAAGACGTGTTAATGATGGGTTTAAAGCATGGATGGGTTCATCCCTTCTTTCCTCCGACGAAGAAGATGAACCAGACAGTTATGAGGAGGCACCTCATTTAACACGCACTAACTCAAACAGGCAAAGACTCTGAACTCGATAAATCCAGTGTTGAGAGGTTGCCATCATCCTTTCCAACCTTTTCATGACTTAGGGAGTGCTGGGATGGGTATGGAATTCAATTTTGGACAAAAATATGTCTGGACATGTATCATACTGCGAGAACAAATGTTGATTAAAGGGATATGGATTTGATGCTCCTTTGAACCATTAGTTTAGTTTGTGAATAATTATTAAATTGTGAATGACCAAGCTTTGACTCTCTCTCTCTCTCTCTCTCTCTCTCTTTTTGTGGGGGGTTAGTCAATCTTTGACTTTTTGTTTTTTTGGGTCACCGATAATATTTTCCGTTAATAAGTAATTAAAGGCTGTAGCCATCATATAAGAGGGAGTGATGACATTGACACACAAAATCGTGGTGCATACGAAAAAAAAAGAAAGGTAACAAATATATTTGGATTCATATTATCATTGTTTTTATTTTTGTCAGATTTTTTTTAATTCAAAAAGTTATTTTATATTTATTAATATTTTCAACAATATGATGGTAATTTTCTAAAAAAAGAAAAAAAATTGATAAAAAATTCTTATTTATCAATATATTGCAAAAAATGTTGGTAAATAAGAGTTATTTATTGACATTTTTTTTTTATTATATTGGCAATTTTTTGAAAAAAATAAAAAATAAAAAAAATTTTACTTACTAATATTTTTAGCAATACATTAGTAATTTTTTGAAAATAAATGACAAAAAATTCATATTTACCTGGCGTATTGCTGAAATAGTGAAATGTTGGTAAATAACTTTTACTTACCAGTGTTTTCAACAATGTATTGGTAACTTTCTGGACGAAAAATTTTATTCGATAAAAAGAACAATGATCATGTGAGATCAATTATTTAAATATTTTTGTCATTTTTGTCATTTTTTTTTTTTTTGGTATGTATCACGAATTTGTGCATCCTTCAAACATTATTCATATAAGAGGTAATACATTATAATATGACAATGATGGCAGACAAGTTAAGATTATAATCAATGGAGCTACACAATTAAAAGATCAAATGCATCATAACATAGATAATTACACATCATGCTACAAATAACTATAAGGATACAAATGAGTTTGTCTAAGATTTTTAATCTTTGATTCTGATGGAACTTTTTTAATCAGTTATGCAAGGAACACCAAAAGTTCAAAGCTTAAAATCCTAATTAGAGCAACTTAACTAGGAGTTTACTAAACTAACATGTTGAGAGCAACAAATCCAATCTGTATAGATATCAACATGCCAACACAACATATCATGGTTGGATTGCCAAAGGTAGAGGCTTATTGCCTCACTAACACCATGACAAAAGGGTGCGCCATCATACACAAATAAAATAAAACCCCATTTCGTGCACCATTAACAGAGATCACTGAATACTATCATGACTCAAATGCAATCTTCTAACGCTACAAATGTGTTAGCAAAAGCGAGAATCACAAATAAAATGGAAAGTTTCAAACTATTTTTCACTAATTAGAAACTACCACCATCAAGAAAATACAATGGACAGAGTGAAAAAAGAGGAATGGATCAC
The DNA here is from genome assembly GCA_031439585.1 of Pterocarpus macrocarpus. Classification (NCBI taxonomy): domain Eukaryota; kingdom Viridiplantae; phylum Streptophyta; class Magnoliopsida; order Fabales; family Fabaceae; genus Pterocarpus; species Pterocarpus macrocarpus. The sequence goes on from CM062519.1 coordinate 14,388,197, forward strand.
CATGAACCACGATGGAGGAGGTGAGTTGCCTCCTTGGGTTGGCTACCCCTTTAAGGAGATTAAAGGGCAAATATGCTGCTAAAGAGACAGGAAGTACGTGGCTTAAGGGAGAAGAAGAGGAGAAAGTAGCAGTTGAAGCGATTTGGGCATTGGAGGGGTTAGGGCAACACTAACTTTGGGGAGTTTGCAGCAGCACTAAGTTTTCGTTGGGGAGACTAGGGTTTTGATTTTTTTGACTTGGTTTGTGTGCTTCATTTGGAGCTACATATTAGATACTGCAATCTCGATTTACTCCATTAGCAACAATGATTGTGGAGCTGAACCGAAGATTTGGAAAGGAAGGTCAGAATCGCATGTTGAAAGGGACACGAAAGTCAATTTGAATGCGAGCTGCGAAGCTTTTGTTGGGAGATCTTTCAATTTGCCTTTGCATGGAAAAACAACAAGTATTTAAGTGTTGCATTGGAAAAGCTTTCCATCTTCAATAATGTGATGGATTGTGGGGCTTAAATTTAATAGAGGAGAAAGCAGAACATAAGGGAAGGTGTGATAATAAAAATACAAGCTCATAGGTTACTTTTAACCTTTTTCCCCCAAAGAGATGCACATAATAATGATCCTTTTCATTTCGTGTATAACTATGCAATCAATTTTCATAACTCTTTTCTTATCACAAAAGAAAGATTTTTAAACTTGTAATCAGTGTTTTAAATTGCGGACCACATCACCGACGCGCGCAATATTGCGATTCTTGCGCCATCGCCGCAACCGCATCACACCACAATTGCGGTGTTTCACCAATTCACGTAATTTGATCGCAACGTAACTGCATCGGAGCAGCAATAGGCCACATTAGAGCCGCAATGGGTACAATGAGCTTAATTTCCAATGGCAAACTAAAACAAAATTCACATTGCAACAACCGCAATGTGCATCGCAATAGCCTCAATCTGCAATTGGCAATAATCACGATCAGATCCGCATAAGAAACCGCAATTTAAAACACTGCTCGTAATATATAATTACATAGAGTTATGTTACTTAGTATGAAAATGTTGTAATATGAGTAGAATGAATCTAGTTGTTATTTGTAAAACTGGGTGAAAAAACGAAAATCATGGTAGGGAAAAAGTAAAAAGGAGAAAATGATAAAAAAAAAGCCCCATCTAATGCCTTTCCTGCAAAAGAGAATTAGTCAAATAGATATGATATACATGCTCATTCTAAAATTACTGTGTCTTGCTTTTTACTTTTCTGATTACTATTACTAGTAAATAATAATCAAAGAAGCGTGCATGTATGTATATGTTAATTAATATTAATTTTTTTTGTCATGAAATTAATAGTAATTAATTAATTAATATGATATGATGCAACTAATTGTTCCATGATAGGGAAAAAAGAAAGCTCAATATCGTTATATCTAAGGTGGGCCTAAATATATATAAGCAATAAGATTAACTTCAAAATCTGAACCCAACCCGAGCCCAGTGAAACCTGGTTGTCACAGTTTGTCACTCTCTTTCACTCGCTCAGACTACCATAAACCCTAATCTCCCTCTCTTCTTCTCCGTCATCACCACCTCCTGCGACCAATCCTCTTCATTCCCGAAAGCAATGGCCGCCATCGACTACGAAGACGCTCGCGGCGGCGGCGGCGGCGGCTACGACGACCACCGCCAACCGCCGCAGGACCTCGGGTACGACCCGAACTTCGTGCCGGACTCGGTGAAATCCTTCGTTGTCCACCTGTACCGCCACATCAGGGAGAAGAACGTGTACGAGATCCACCAGATGTACGAGACGTCATTCCACACGCTCTCCGACCGCCTCTTCAAGGACACGCCGTGGCCCTCCGTGGACGCCGTCGCGCACTACGTCGACAACGACCACGTGTTCTGCCTCCTGTACAGGGAGATGTGGTTCCGCCACCTGTACGCTCGTTTGACGCCCACGCTCCGCCAGCGGATCGACTCGTGGGACAACTACTGCAGCCTGTTCCAGGTGGTGCTCCACGGCGTCGTCAACATGCAGCTCCCGAACCAGTGGCTTTGGGACATGGTCGACGAGTTCGTGTACCAGTTCCAGAGCTTCTGCCAGTACCGCGCAAAGATGAAGAACAAGACCGAGCAAGAGATCGCTCTCTTGCGCCAATTCGATCAGGTCTCCCAACGAATTCTGCTTTATTCTTACTATTGTTATTATTGTTAGGACTATGATTATGATTATTAGGGTAAATACTTAAATTAGTTCGCGATATCAAGTTAGTCCTCTTTTGGATATCAATTTGGTCATTAGAGTGATAGTTATTTTATACTATGAAGGACAAAATTGTGGTTAAAAAAAAAAAAGTCTTTGAATGACTAATTTGATGTCCTTCATACTAATTTGAGCATTTACTTCTTCTTGTGCTTCTTCTTTTTCTTCTAATTATTATTATTATGTTGTTTAGTAGGATTAATGTTGAATGTTTGTGTGTGTTGTGGGGCTTGTTGGCTTACAGGCTTGGAATGTTTATGGGGTGCTGAACTTCTTGCAAGCGCTTGTGGAGAAGTCCATGATTATTCAGATACTTGAGCAGGAGAAGGAGGGGCTGGAGCAGTTCACTGCTACTGATGGGTATGACTACAATGGAGGGAGTAATGTGTTGAAGGTCTTGGGGTATTTCAGCATGGTTGGGTTGCTGCGGGTGCATTGTCTTTTGGGTGATTATCATACGGGGCTCAAGTGCTTGCTTCCTATTGATATTAGTCAACAGGGTGTTTACACGAGCGTTATTGGCAGCCACATTACTACCATTTATCACTACGGTTTTGCCAATCTTATGCTGCGCAGGTATGATGATAGATTCCGTAACGTTGGATCTTTGACTTGTTAATTACTTGTGTTGCTTGCTTGTCTTATTTGTTTGTCAGGACGTGGACTCTATTAATTAAAAGATTCACCATGTTCTTTTCCCATCCCTTAATACCATTTTCCGTTTCTTGTTGGTCATTGGAGGTGGCTTAGTTGGTCATTGACTTTAATACCATATATTCATCACCAAAGGTTTCTTGTCTTCACGTATGAAAAGAAAGTGACCAACTAAACCGTTTATGCATTTGAGCTTTGCCCAATAATCATTGCTTACTGTTTCATCGCCCCTTTCTTAACAGATATAGCTTGCTAGTGTTTATTCTGTATCTTCTTTTATAGCCAATGATACAGTATGCCAGCTTGGAATGGAATTTCTGTCTTTTGTCTTTCTTGCCTTCTTAGTTTATGAAGTACAATTGAGGATTTAAATTTTTTTACCAAAACAATAAATGGAGAAAATACTCAAATTCAAACATTGGTACTTGTATTCTCTTCCCTTATTTCCAAGATAGCCTCACATGTGCCATTTTGAATGAAGGTCATTATAAATATTGGAGGTTGATTTAAATTTTTTTACCAAAACAATAAATGGAGAAAATACTCAAATTCAAACATTGGTACTTGTATTGTCTTCCCTTATTTCCAAGATAGCCTCACATGTGCCATTTTGAATGAAGGTCATTATAAATATTGGAGGTTGAGTATTGTTTCCTTAAAATAATGCTTAGTTGAAGAGAAGGCTGTTTGAATTTTAAGTGTCTTTATTGAAGAATTCTATTAAACAAGATATTGTTGTGGGCATTATTGTTTTCTCATCTTATTTATCTTATTAATTGAATATGACCTAACCTGTGGCCTTCCCTACAGATATGTCGAAGCAATTCGTGAATTTAACAAAATTCTGTTGTACATCTATAAGACAAAGCAGTATCATCAGAAATCGCCACAATATGAGCAGATACTGAAGAAGAATGAACAAATGTATGCCTTGCTGGCAATTTGCCTTTCACTCTGCCCCCAAAGCAGGCTTGTTGATGAAACTGTGAACTCTCAGTTGCGAGAGAAGTATGGTGAAAAGATGAGCAGAATGCAAAGATATGATGATGAGGCATTTGCTATTTATGATGAGCTCTTCTCTTATGCATGTCCTAAATTCATTACCCCTTCAGCCCCTAGTTTTGAAGAGCCTCTAGTAAATTACAACCAGGTATTCCTTGGATTCTATCTAGACCAACAGAAAAGCACTTGGTGCAGGTGCATAGACCAAATGAACTTCAAATTCATACTTAGCCTCAAGTAACTTAAAATTTGAATACTTTTCATTCCTTTCACAATCTTGAAGGTGAAATTAAATTTGGTTGGAATACCTAATGTCCTTACCCCTTCCCCAAAACAATGCATGAAGTGAGTGAGAAAATAATCTATTAAAAGATAGTCAGTTGGGCAACCAGTGAACCACGTTAAAGTGAAATTTGATATTTTTGAACTGTAGTTCTCTTAAATTTTATCAACGACTCTTTTGCCACATGTTGCCTGCAATTTTTTTTGTTTTTTTTTTTTGTTTTGGGTTGGGGGGGGGGGTTTATATGTAGTCAAGTGTTCAGTTATTTGTTTATACATTCCTTAGTATTCATGTTCTTGCTGTTGTCTTGAGCTTCTATGTGTCTATGGCTTGGTTAAAGTCTTACACCGATCTGGCGGAGTTGTGCTCAACTTATTTGAGAACATTGTTTGGATGTTCTCTTTGCTCCATTCCATTCCCCCCTTCTGTCTCGTGAGTTACTAAATGCTATTTGTTTTTTCAGGATGCCTATAGACTTCAATTGAAACTGTTCCTTTATGAAGCAAAGCAACAGCAGTTACTATCAAGTGTCCGTACCTTCTTGAAGGTGTATTCAACAATCTCCCTTGCAAAACTTGCAAGTTACATGGAAGTGGATGAACCCACCTTAAGGTTGCTAGACGTCCAATTACTTTAGCATTTCCTTGTATCAAGTTCTTTTGTTTATAAAATATAATTTTGGAAATAAGTTTATGCATGTGCTCCAATTTTGTTGCTTGGCAGGACTATCTTGATGACATACAAGCATAAGACACATGCTGTTGATAGTGATGGAAAAATTATATCCAATGCTGATGTGGATTTCTACATTGATGATGTAAGCTTTGTCCCTATTTCCTCTTGAGTAATCCTTCTCTCTAAAGGGATTGTTATTTCAAATACTGCTGGGGAGAATGTTAAGCCTGTTATTCTTGATAATAATAGCATTTCCTTGTGCTAAAAATCTTTTTTGAATTAATGATCTTGTCTCTTGCTCAAACCACCGAACACTGACTCAACAGCGGTTGGTCATATTTTGGTTGGCCTTATCCTCTGCATCTTAATTGACTTGTGTATTGCTTTAACATAGCTTAGGAATAATACAAGTCAATAATGGTGAAGGGACTCCCTGCTCGACTACTTTGTGCCAATGCAATAGACATTGGACAGGAGATCACATTAAATTTCCTAGTGTTGAGCAAGACTTTGGTTTTTGAAATGAACTCTGGCAGTTTCTGTCTTAAATGGTGGTGCTGCTCTTGAATGACTTTGTTATTTGTTGCAGGACATGATTCATGTTGTGGAGTCTAAGCCTGCCAAGCGGTATGGGGATTATTTTTTGCGACAGATTGTCAAGGTCTGTGTACATTCTGCATTGTGACTCAGATTTTCTGGTCTGCTAAGCCTAAGATGAAATTCTTCATATTTCTCATATGACTATTTTGTTTTATCTTGTTTGCAGCTTGAAGGGGTGATCAATGAGATGGACGGTGTAAAACTGGAGTGAGGTGTTGCCTATCAGCCCTGGAGAATGGACTTCTTAACATACCCTTGTCGGTTCCTGCCTTCTATTTGCTTATTCTGAGGCACAAATTTTCAGGAGCCAGTGTTTTTTTTTTTGAGGTAGATGTAGTTAGCTTTCAAAATGTATTACTCATTTTTTTTCTTTCAACTTATTTTTGTTTAAGGAAATAACTTACCCACTTATTGTTTCAAGAAAGGGCGTAAAGTTCATAATTCTTTCGATGCGTTGGTTATTGTTATTCGTGATTAATAGCTGAACACCTTTTATATTCTGTTCCGCCGCAACTAAGTTATATGGCATGGTATGCTGCTTAAGTGGTGAAATAAATTGTTCAGCAAGCAAATTAATCAGTCTTTTGCTTAGTGAGTTTATTTTTGATCTCTTACAAACCAATTCCAATATGCTTGTGGATTATTAGTAAAAGGTTAATGAGATGCATTTCAGAACGCACAATGGTAATCCGGCCATCGTTGGTAGACTTAGGTGGGGATAAAGCTGTAGAGTTTTTGCATCGACCGTTTCTATATTCCTTCTGAGAATTACTCCAATTTCTATGATGAATACGACTGGCTACACTTGTGCTGCCTCCTCTATCCATTCTCCCAAAATTGAAAACTCTTGTCTCGCTTTATCATTGCGTTCAAAAGCATTGCAGAAAAGCTATTATTAAACTGAAATACACCGAAAACTTGGGTCGTAGATGGACTGGGGGGGATAAGAGAGAGAGAGAGAGAGAGAGAGAGGGGGGGGGGGGGAGCTTAGGAGAAAGATGCAGGGATGAGTTACCTTGCACGTCACACAAATACAATGGCGTAACGTAATACGAGTATTGATGGGCTCATATTGCGATGGTGATTCAGTTTTCATCCCTTGGGTTGACATTTCAAAGGTAGCCGACTTTTAATTCGTACGTTAATAACTGGAATTAAGACACTTAGGGTGAGTCTAGTATATATAAATCTCATTCATAAAAAATGTTTATATTTTTATCCTCATATCAAATTCATCTATATGGTGCAATTCATCAATATTTTGTTTATAAAAAATTAATTGGTATTTTTAGTATTTTACGTTGTTTCCTACAACGAATAATAGAAATAAAAAGATTAAATTTAATTTTTTATTTCAATAAAATGGGATATTATCAATTTAACTAATCTGCACGAACCTTTTAAAACTTTTACTTTTTAGAGTACAAGTGGTTTTGGACTTCTAATAATAATTAATTATAACCTTTACATACTAGTTTTGATTTTGATATATTACAGTGTCAAATCTTTTGATTATTAATGATGTTGCCTATTTAGAAGTTTAAAATTTTCGATACATCGTTTTTTTTTTTTTTTTTTCTAGATCAGCACGGAGAAGAAACCTTATCTATCCTCATCCATGTGATTAAAATACAATAAGTATTACAATAACAGTTTTAATTGATACTCTTCCATACTAGAATGTGGTGTGTACCATGATTTTTGAAGTGAAGAACGCAAACCAAGAAAGCGATAAGGTTAAGGGGACAACGACACACCGACTAAAAACGGCTTCCATCATTCACGTCACAACCATACATAACAAAAACATTTTCTTCATTTCATATAAAAGGGAAGGAACCATAAATCAGTATTAGCGATCCGAAAATAAAACGCAGTTTTCCAAGCGTTGCATAGGGCGCGGAGTAGAAAAACACCAACTCCCAACTTTCTACGTTGGAGTGATAATACTTTATGGGGACCCAAACCCAACCCAACGAAAAAAAAACAGCATGCGCCCACCGGTTACTTTCCAAACTACCACCACCTTTTCTTCTCCTTCTTATTCTTGTTCTTCCAGTGCCAGTGATCGCAGGCTCAACACTCTCGCAAGGCACCTTGTCCAAATCGATTCTGAGAACCAACAAAATATGTCTGCATCCCCAACTGCTTCCCATGGCGATTCCGTCTTCGCTCACCTCGTCCGCGCTCCCGAAGATCCTATCCTCGGTGTACGTCTTTCTCTTCCTCTTCCTCTTCTTGTTCCTTTTTCCATTTCTCTTCTCACTTCGCTAACTAAATCGATTATCACATGCGATCGCGCTTTATCCTATTTCATTCTTCAAATCTCGATTTCATCACTGTTTGCGCCTTCTCTTTCTGATCTCTGTAACTGTAACTTCACGATGACAAACTTCACACAAAGACGATCGCACAATGCGAATTTTTTTTTTTTTTTTTTTTTTTTGGATTGGACGATTGTTGAGGATTAATTTAATTTTAACTGAGTATTTTGTGTGTGCAATATGAGTTCCAAAGCTGCACGGCGCCTCGTGCCTTTGTTACGTTTCAAACACACGCTAATTTTTTGATGCGTCTCATCGAAGCTGCTCTTATACGAAACCTATTCCTTTTTTTTTCAATATATATATATATATATATATATATATATATATATATATAATTGGTTTATTATTTAACCTCACTGTTTTGTTCTGTGTTGTGTGTGTTTGTGAAAATAGGTGACTGTCGCTTATAACAAGGACCCAAGCCCTGTTAAGCTCAACTTGGGTGTTGGTGCTTACCGAACTGAGGTGACACTGCTACTTTGTTATATTACACTAGTCGCTGTTGATTATTTTTATTATTATTATTATTATTGGGATAAGATAAACTGCATTAGATTAATTCATATAATCATGATTAGATTTAATTTTGCTACTGAAAATGCTAGTGGGTGGATGAGTGACTTACGTGTAACTAACAATTAATGAATGCATTGATTTGAACTCATAACTTGTGACTTCAATTCTACCTGTTCTTAGTGAGCTTTACTCATTCGGTTGCCCTGTACCAGGAAGGGAAACCTCTTGTCTTGAATGTGGTGAGGCGAGTTGAACAGCTACTCTTCAATGACCTGTTAGTACCTGACTATGCTTTCTTTTGTTCTCATTTCTTATGATATTTTATTATTGGATTGTGTTGAAGCTCTGTTCTGCTGCATCATTTTCAGGTCACGCAACAAGGAATATCTTCCAATTGTTGGGCTTGCTGATTTCAATAAATTGAGTGCTAAACTGATATTTGGTGCTGACAGGTTAATACAGAAACACAATTTAATCATAGTAACGTTCCTTTATTTTTTTTTTTCAAGAAGCAGGTTTTGTTCAATCAGTGATTTCTTCTTGGAAATGATTTCTTTCCCAGTCAGTGGTCGCTACCTAATCATTTATTTGCTTACATTTTTGGATATAGCCCTGCTATTCAAGAGAACAGAGTCACCACCGTTCAATGCTTGTCTGGTACTGGTTCATTAAGAGTTGGGGGTGAATTTTTGGCTAGACACTATCACCAAGTAAAATTCTTTGTCCTTAACTTCTCTTCCCTCTTCGTCCTTTTTAATAGATATTTTTGTATTCTCCCCATTAACAATTTTTCATTTCCTTTGGCTTTTCAGCGGACTATATACTTGCCTCAACCAACCTGGGGAAATCACCCAAAGGTTTTCACCCTGGCAGGGCTAACTGTCAAAACATATCGCTACTATGCTCCAGCAACACGTGGGCTTGACTTCCAAGGTTGGAAATTATTATATCATTTAACCTGCGAAGTGTTTGTTCCTTATTTTCTATTTTGTATCCGGATTGATATGAAGCATGATCATCATTCAGTAACTTCCATCAGGTTTCATATGATGTTCTCTTTTTCTCGTTCTTTGCAGGACTGATGGAAGATCTTGGTTCTGCCCCATCTGGATCTGTTGTTTTGCTACATGCATGCGCCCATAATCCCACTGGTGTTGATCCAACCCTTGAGCAATGGGAGCAGATTAGGAAGCTGATGAGATCAAAAGCTTTGTTACCTTTCTTTGACAGTGCTTATCAGGCAAGCTTTTTGGCGTGGACATTATCTACTACTGTGTAGTTCAAATCCAAAATCCAGCCATTTGAAACCACTTGAATTGTGAAGTTTTGCATGGCCGAAAACATTCAAACTCATTCAAGTCGTTGGCTCCCCATTTATTGGCTTTGTCATTGTGGATCATATATCCATGCACGAATTTCCCTCCACCCTGACTCAAATGCCTATTCTTTGATTTAAAAATCTTTCTTAAACGTCATCTGTTTTTGTCCAATAGGGCTTTGCCAGCGGAAGTCTAGATGCAGATGCACAGGCTGTTCGTCTGTTTGTTGCTGATGGGGGTGAATTGCTGGTAGCCCAGAGTTATGCAAAGAACATGGGTCTTTATGGAGAACGTGTTGGCGCCTTAAGCATTGTAAGAACATCAAATCATTAAATGGGGACAAATTGTACTTCTTTATCAGTACTAGTAGTGATTAGGGAATCGTACATGTTTCATGTCCCATATAATCTGATTTTGTCCTTGAAGACTTTCTTTTATCTTCAAAGCACAGATAATGTATTTTTCTTCTATTATAGTTTATAACTTTATTTTTTAATAAAAAAGTTTTTCTCCCCTTATAACTTCTGATGGACCAAAACTTTCTTGTTTGTTCTGATAATAGGTCTGCAAGTCAGCTGATGTTGCAAGCAAGGTTGAGAGCCAGGTGAAACTTGTGATTAGGCCCATGTACTCAAATCCTCCCATTCATGGTGCATCCATTGTGGCTGTCATTCTCAAGGACCAGTAATGAGCCAAGATTATTCTGCTTTCCTGAGTAGAACTAGACAACTAAATAAGAATTTACTATTGACTGTCATATTATTATTTTCCACTTCTCTCCTCTTCTTTTTTTTTTTTTTTTTTTTTTTTTTGGGGTGATGAATGCTAGTCTTGAACTAGCATAGTCAAGTGGTAATGAATTTTGTGGTTGTTAATGTTTCAGTATTTATAAAGGCCATACTTCCAATAAGATTGGTTGTGCCTTCAGTGTATATTTAATACTGCCAAAATGGAGATGGTACAATACATTCTTTCTGCTGGGTGATTTTTCCTCTTTGTTAAAATCTTCTATTTGTTCTGCTTCTCTTTCAGGGATTTGTACAATGAGTGGACTATTGAGTTGAAGGGAATGGCTGACCGTATAATCAGTATGCGCCAACAACTTTTTGATGCTTTGCGTGCCAGAGGTCAGCCTTTATTAGATCTCCTTTTATAATACCTTCTGTTTGTCTTTTGGGATGTTTCTGTGTCATTATCATGTGCTCATTCCTTCCATTCTCACTCTGGCTTCTGCTGCTTTGCTCTTTCTAGGCTTGGGGTGTGCCTACATATTATTGTTTCTATGAAACATTTATTGCAGTTATCCTTATTTCTTATTTAATTGAGCAGGCACGCCTGGTGATTGGAGTCACATTATCAAGCAGATTGGAATGTTTACTTTCACAGGATTGAATCCTGAGCAAGTTTCCTTCATGACTAAAGAGTACCATATATACATGACATCTGATGGGTAAGATGCTCTATTTCTGGATCGAATGAGTTGAAATTAATATGATATGCATTATCTTTTCTTTTTGCCGCAGTATAAATATTACATTGCAATATGCACCAAGTTGGGGGGTTAGACTTTAGCGGCCCGCGGGGGGGGGGGGGGGGGGGGGGGAATGGCATACTTATTTGTTTGTTTATTTGTAAGAATTGTGTGTATCCAAAATTTCCATTTTATTATTGAATCCAGTTTTTAAATAAACTCTTGTACCACAGATATTTAAAAGTATGTATTGTTTGGCAAACTGTTGGTAAACAGACTGGGAAGTTCTGTTTTGATACAATATCAAAAGCATTCAAGGAATTGCTTGAATAATATTAGTTAGCGTGAGAATGTATTTGAGCTATGATAGTGCACATTTCTGTGATGATTTAAGGATTGCATAAGGCAATGCAAACTCGATAAAAGTTGCTTCTGCTATCTATTGGTATTAATCTCTGCCTGCAAGGCTGCAACATGGCCTAATGTTTCAGAAAATTATTGTATAACTATGCATTTATGCTGGAATTCTAGATGATTTAACAAGCATTGTTTATTGTGCAGGAGGATTAGCATGGCTGGTCTTAGTTCCAAAACGGTCCCTCATCTGGCGGACGCAATTCATGCAGCTGTAACCCGAGTTGTCTAATACATTTTAGTGACTGCAGTTCTCAGGTCGCCCCCTGTTGGAGGGACTTAAATTATTTTTGTTCAATAATTGTCACATCATCATCGATGAAACCTACTTTTATTTGATGAGAATTTAGATTCTGCCCACCGGGCCTCTGCCTGAGATCATAACATTTTTGTTGTTGTTAGTTTTATAAACGTGTCATAATCGTGTCCCCACGGGCAGTTACATATATGTTTTTTGGGACACGGGCTCAGATAAGCGGAAGATCTGTTTTTTCATGTTCTATTGTACTAATTAAAAATAGAAATTTCGATACACTGATTTTTTTGATAATGTTATTTAATTATATCTTATTACATTAGTAAATATAGTTAAGTATTATATTCACTCATTCGAATAAAAGGATATAATTAGTTGATTGTGAATTTTTTTTTTTTAATATTTTCATTGCATTTAAATGAAACTCTTGAAAACAAACTCTTATGATTATGACAATTATATATTTGATGGGCGAGTTTTGACTTTTGACTTTTATGATTATGTTTTTTGTTGTCTTTAGACTCTTATTAAATTTGATATGAATTATTAAAATTGAAAACATATAGTTATGTCGTTAAGTGATTATGTAATTCTTTGAATAATTTTAAATTTTGAATTTTTCTTACCTTCAACATAAAAGTAACTCTTATTTGGTAAGCTGTGCCGAAGTTGCATTCAAATGTTCCACTCATTTGCTCGAAAGAGTTAACAGGTGTATCGTTAACAGTTGTATAACTAGTATATTTAGAAAACATGGGTGCGGGTGGGATGGGTTACAAGATATAGTACTCAACTGTCTACGACCTATGACTTTGTTATATGGGAAGAGTCTCAAGGCGGAATCTCGCCCTTACTCCCCTTCAATCCGAGTCCTTTTTGTTTCGGTTAGAGGGATTGGGGATGGATGCCGGGCCCTGAGCATCGAACTTGTCCCGTTCTCCTACAAGGCTTGCACACTGTGCTACTGCCATCAAGCCGATGCCTCGTCCTCCTCTGAGGTTTATTCTTTAATTGGGTGCTTGCTTTGCCCGTGTTTTTCATTTTACTCTTCAGTAGTAAAATATAAGTTGCAGGCAAGGAAAGCCCAACTCAAAAATCTGATCTATTAGCTGAGGAAATCCCTAGACTTAAATACCTTATTACTCCTCGAGCCCAAAACGAAGGCTGAAACCCTTGCTTCACCCCATGTTACTCCTCGAGCTTCTGTTTTCTTTTAGGTTTGGCCCTGTTTCATGGCTGTTTCTTTTCTCCATCATAATTATGTTTAACTGCCTACCTAAATTTCGCAAGAGACCCTTTCAAGAAAAGTTATGATTCAGCATATATAAGCTGTAGAAGTTTAAAATCTTTTCGTGTCATTGCAATTCGCTCACTATAGGTTACAGATTATGAATCATCACGAACTGATATGGAATATTTCTATTAGAATTACAAATTCAAGTCTCATCACTATAGAAGCTAAAAAACAACCTTAAAAAATGGCATGCTATGTATAAAATACACTTAAACATGAAGAGCAAAACAGCCGGGGGCTTGCTTTGCCCATAACACGATTGATAAGCAGCTATCTACACCCCTTTAACAAATATGAAGAAGGGCTTGGGAAGCTCATAGCTGAGGATTTGCTGCTTTCACCCTTGCCCGGTGATCCACATTCGCTGAAGTCAAGTATGCGTCGCTCCACCTGTAAACAAATAAATTCTTTTAGGTAAGCAAACAAGTTTCATCATGTAATATAGAAGAGCAAGCCAAGGAAGCATGGATAGGGAAAGGGCAAATTGAATCCAGCTAAACCAGAGCGTCAGGAAAATCCAGCTTTACCAAAGCTTTTGAAGCCAACTGAGACTGGTTCCCAGGCTGAGGATTGTTGTTTTCCTTGTTCTCATCCCTGTCGTTTCCAGGCGCATCTTTCGGTTGCGCCTTAGGAGTTTCATTTCCCAAAATCTCATGAGCATTGGCATATTGAGCAGCAGTTTGTTCGCTGACCTGTTTCATCAACCCAATTGCATCATAGCTTCTATCACATGGGCTCATGAATATCCCAAGATCCTGAAACATGTTTGCTGTTATTAGTAAGGTGGAAAAACTCAAATCTACTTTAGTGACAGTAGTTATCCAACAGAACCGACAATACCTCAATTGTAATTTCAGTATCAATCCTGGGGCTGGACAGAAATGTGTTGATGAACCAAGGAGATTTCCACGCTGAAGGTGATTCAATGCTTCTCCTAAAAGGTGTTCCACCAAATCTGAAATCAAACAAGCTGTCCAGTCAGAAACAGTGCAACCCATTGACCACATCATTAACTTGAAAATGAAGGCAAGAGAGCAAGTCTAACAATGCTAACAGTCTACAATAATACCAAAAACATTATAATTAATGTGAAGAATATTACATGCTGCAGGTTTCAAAACCTCCATCATTTCCGGTTGGATCACCCGAATTCTCTCCAGCAGCTGATGAGCAAATAGACTGTACACAGGTAACAGCAATTGAAAGTCTTTCATTCTCCTTTATTCGAATAGTAGGAGAGTTAACACTTGAGCATGGGTTTTTATTAGTTCTAGCACTTAAAACTTTGTCTGAACCAAGTTGGTCAGGAGAATTCAGTAGCAGGTTATTCAGATCATGTTCAACCAAAACTCCAGATGGTTGTTGCACCTGACAAATAAAATAACAAGAGAGAGAAATAAATATTTACAAATTTTGGATAACAGCTGATTAAAGAGAATAATACTTACAATCTCAACAATAGCATTAACACCATCCTTCATCTTAGAATCAACATCAAGAGGTCGCTTCTCAGTCTTATCCTGAGAATCACTGGCACCTTTATCTTTTTCTGACTTATTGTCGTCCAAAATTGCAGATTTATTTTTCTTGTCTACTTGTTCCACTTCAGAAGATTGTCCACAATTTTGTTTATCATTTTCAACAAAGGTGCCAGATATCTTTTTCTTAATTGAAGATGGAGAAAGTGAATCAGCTTTCTGAGTCTCATTGTCATCAAACATGACTTCCAGACGGGAAAAATTTTTTATCAAGTTGGATGTCATGTCAATCTCAAGTTTCTTGTCAACTCTCTTATCTGATAGCGGAGATAAAAGATCTCGGTTTCGTTTCTTTAATATGGATGGTGTGCCCGCGAAAGTTTTAGCAGCACTTTTCAACAAAGCATCCGGGCTATTATCTCGAGAAGGTGAGTCCCACAACCTGAAGGGAGTTAGACAGTTCATAGACGACATCATAAACTGGCGGATACCAAGGGGACTGAATTCTTGCTGCATATCACCCCCAGATTGTATAAGATCACAGCTGAAGAAAGGAATATCCAAACTTGGAAAACGGGGAGGCTCATAACATAGAGCTCCTGTGTCTTCCTGTGTTGAATGCACATTTGGCTTTTCATCCATTGGATGGCCAATTTGCTTAGTATCTGATCCACAGCTAAAACTATTTACAGGGACCAATTTTGAAGTGTCGTTCACTATATCAGATGCCTCTTGCATTTCTGCACCATCTACCCCATTGATACAAGGAGAACTGGCTAAGTCATTGGCATAAATGTCGTGTGCTCTGGAGACAAACTGCTGATCCTCAGACTGAATTACCTGATTGGCTTCAGAAGTATACTGCATAGCACCATCGTTAGCAGTAGGTACTGATGGTGCAGATGGTAAAGATGACTGGCAAAGATATGAAGTGCTTCCGGACAAGTCAACCATATTTACACCTTTATTATAATCTGCGGAGGAAAAGCATTCATCACTCATTGCCTCTGAAAATAAGACTCTGCAACATTCATCATCAGATATCAACATGTGCTCTCGTAGAGAGTCCATAGATGTAGGTCCCACAGACGTCGAAACACCTAACCCCACAGAAGTCTGATATTGAGCATTCACCATGTCATGGCTTTCACTAGGAACCATGCAATCATTTTGAAACTGTGTGGACTCCTGCCCAAAGTCCAGTGAGGAAATATTGGGTAAAGCAAGTAAATTAAACTGGCAATCCCCGTTTGTTGAATTTCCAGGTTCTTGTGAGTAATTCTGCTCAATGAATTGAGAAGAGCAAGCCTCTTGGCGAGCTATGTCTGGGATGGATATAGTGACATCATCTAGAGACACGTAATATGGCTCTGAACAGGATGCTTGACTAGGACTATAATCCTTTCCAAGACTATATGCTTCATTTGGTCTGTATTCCTCTCTGGCCTGCAAAACAGCATTGCTCATGTCTTTGGCAGATGGAAAGTGACCGGCATTAGCTGACTCCTGGCTACACTGTGAAACTTCCTCTCCTTCTGTCCCCCGAGGACCATTATCGTCTCCGCTAGACTGCAACCTTGAAGTGGTTGAAGCCATCGGTTGATTAGGATTTGCAACGAGTGGTACATTTTGTAACTGAGTAAGCAAGCCTGATGCCAAGTAAGAATCCAATTTCTTTTTCACAGAACTGTTCCAGTGGTTTTTTATAGCATTGTCTGTCCTGTAGCCACGGAAACACAATACATCACAACTCTAAATGCTTACCAATAAACGGGAGAAAACTGAACCTAAACTGCTCATGGAAAACCAGGCATATTCCAATGACAGAATTTGAATCCCCTGCAATTACTGCAGGGCTTCTCTAGGGAAGAGAAAGATAGAAATTTTATAGATAAATGTTTGATATTTCGTTCTGTCTTGAGACCCCAGTTCATAAGGATATTCAAATCCCTGCTGAAATCAGTCCCAGAACATAAATAACAAACTGTGACTCCACAATGAAGTGAAAATATGGGAGCATGCCACCATATCAACCTTCTCCCTACTTCCAAAAAAAAAAAATATTATTATTATTATTTACCTTCCAGGTAAGAACTTTGTTAATTCTGCCCATCTGTTCCCATAAATCTGATGAGCACGTATTAGAGCCAACTCCTCTTCCTGCGTCCATGCTTCCTTATTTATTGAAGGATTAAGATGATTATGCCACCTAATAATATTTTACCAAATTATATTAATTATATTAATAAATATTAATGACATTGCTCCGAATCCTTCAATATGAATTATATCGAGGCAACAAGAATAAAGGTACACCACTTTATTGTTTTTGGACAATAAAAATAAACAAATCATACGTATCTTATACAAACTAGTATAAATCAAATAACCATACCTTTCTCGACATTGCTTACCAATACGTCCAGGTAAATGCTGAGCGATAGTAGACCACTTTTTAGGCCCATATTTGTTCACTAATTCAATAATTACCTCATCTTCCTGTTAGCATTCAGATTCGATAGTTAAGTTAATATTAGATATCTAAACAGAAAATCGATACAATCTAATATCACATCACAACGTGTAGAAATAAAATCAAGACAGACTAGAAATGAGAAGTAGAGATTACCTCTTTAGACCATGGACCTTTGACAAGTTCTGGATTTAAGACTTTCTGCCATCTATGCAGGCATTGTACATCAGTTCTATCCTTGAAACACTCCGCTACAATGGCAATCAGAACAAGTCACAAAACGAAACATAGAATAATATAGTTGCACAAATTAAAAAATGCTTGAGATGGTTAATGTGCACAACAATTAGGTGTAAGGCCAGACAAAATGAAAGACAGAATAGAAATACAAAACCGGCAAAACCTAGTTTTTTCATTTCATTTAGCCTATTAAAGAAACTCTACATTCAAGCATATAACTTGACATTGAACACAGACTCTGGCCACCTACTGGATGCCAGTGGAAGTGGGTCAACACTCAACACTCTACAATAAGTTCATGAAATTATAATGAATATGTATTCCATGATCCCAAAATCTTACCTATTTTTTTCCAATTCTTTCCTTTAAAACGCTGAACAGCCTTACGCAAAATCTCATCCTGCAAAAACGAAATCCATTAATTACACTTCATAGTCATAATCATAATCATAATCATAATCATAATCATAATATAATACATTTGTAACCTGCAAAAACAAATATTCACCTCTTCAGCTGTCCATTGTCCTTTTGTAGAACGCCTTGTAGGGCCAGTCGTCCTCCTACAAACACATATTTTATTGCAATAGAAAATTCACTTCACTTCATCATCTCAAATCCATAGTTAACTACAAAGAGTGGATTACAAAAGAAAGGGCAAACACGGGAGTGACAAATGAGCTTCCAAGATAAACATGTCAATTGTCAAAGGCTAAAAGGTGCTAGGCACCAGGAGGAAATGCCTTATAGCTAGAGAGATACAGAACGGGCACACTAAACTTTATTGCTAAAGGGCTATCTAAGATCATAAGAACAAATGCATTTTAAAAAATGTAGTAAAACATGAATGGATTTGAGAATTACCCATGCAGTGCTCTAATTTTCTGAACACCATCGACGACCCCATTTGACGGAGCAGCAGGGATTTTCCTGTCACCTTCCATAGTTTGGTGGCAGATAAGCAAAATAGCAGACCCCAATTCCCACTCGACTGCAATTCTCTCCACACTTGGCTCCCCAAATCATTATAATCCCTCCCTTACGAAATAGCAAGAACAAGCTTCTTCAAACATGAATCAGGAGAAATCCGAGCTGAAACAAAACAAAGGAATCACAAGAATTTTCCGTCAACCTAAACAATTCAACAAAGGATCAAATCTTCAATAAATCGCAGCATCTAACTATCTCATAAGCCGTATCACTTGCATCACACAACAATCCAACATATACCTTGCCACTCCAATAGCTCAATTACACAACTGAGCACTCAAATCGCACTCGAGGACCATCAATCGACAATCGACACTTTCAATTTCAATTTAAAAAAAATCAATTTATTTTTAAAAAAATACTAAAAAATTAAGCAGTTCAAATTAAAATTGTTCAAAAATCAGGACCCAGTGTAGATTCCCCAAATTCCAGATCGATTATAAAGAAAACATGGATTCGAGAATCATCGCGAATTTTGAATGAAAATCGAAAGTGACCGTTAGATACTCACAGGGCTTTTGCTTCAAAATGGTAGGACGAGAGATAACCAATGACGCGATTGAAAAGGCGCGCATCTGAAGATCCAAACGGAGATTGCGAATAGAGAGAGAGAGAGAGAGACCTGCGAATGCAGATTTTGGAGGAAGATTTTAGAGAGAGAAAGTGAGTTTTAGAGAGAGAGAGAGAGAGGGTTAGCCAGTGGAACGGTCCTGAGCTCTATTCAAACATAAAGGGGCGGTACTCTTGAGTTTTCAAACCCTACGGTTAAAAGTCGAGCATGTTTGTGTTTTGGACGGTAGAGATGATGACACGTAGGAATGAAAACGTTTTCGGGTTCTGCGCAGGTAGCGTGCCGTCTTTTTTCAAAAGCTCAACGGGCAACTTATTTTATTGTCCAATTTGTTCTATTTTCGAAGGAGTCCCTTCTCTCCTTTTTATTTCTTCAAATTTCCACCACATATACCAACTCTTTTAACTCATTTTTTCAATGCTACAGAATTCGATAATAATGTTTCTCTTCTGAACCTTCCAACTTTAGAGAGAAAAATAAAGAAAACAAATGTAAAATTGTAAATTTTCATAGTTATTGTCTAAGAGAAATATATACCAAATTTTAATAAAAACTGAAAGCTAACCATCGAGTAAGAAAATCACAATAATCTAATGGTATATAAATATATAAATAAATATTAAAAATTTAAATTTTAAATAAAAGTGAAGAGATGAATTAACTATCGATGATTTCAATTTCAATTAATGGGACAAAATTGAATCTCTTTAATACAAAGTTAATTTAATTTAATACGAAAAATAGCTGGCTCGTTAGCCAAGATTGATAATAGATCCTTTGCAACATATTGGCACCATTTTGACCCGGAAAACAACAAGGAATTTGTCGTGGCTATAGTGTACCGACAATTTTACAGATAACGGTGTACTTGATTCGGATCAATAATTGGGTACTAGATTCAATGTTACATAGGTTTTGACCACTTTAATTTTAGTTACAAGTGTTACTTGACAAATGAACGGTAAAAATTGACTGCTGCGATCCTTCTTTATTCAAAGAAAATTGCTCAAATGTACATCTTAAATTCCAAAAGAAAAAGATCAACTCAAAATTAAAATAGAGAATAGCTAAAATATAAAAACACGGATTAAATCACGAGTGACATATACGAGAAATCTAAGGAAAAATAAAATACTTATATTATTGTCGAAGATTAGATGCAGTGCTTGAGTTTTCACATACAACTAATCTGATACATTAACTGAGGTCCATTCGAAATGAAGTACCATATAAAAAGCCACCAGAAAATTATCCAACTGAACTTTGTGGTTTTGTCAACAAAAATTTTATATACGCAGCATTGTTATTTTCTAAATCACCTACTTAGAGAAGTCGATTCTACATAAGATAACTGAAGTCGAACTAATATAGCAGTAATAAATAGGAATAATTTGCCGCGAGAGAGAGAGAGAGAGAGAGAGAGAGAGGGGGGGGGGGAGAGAGAAACCAAAAGCAAGTAGTAAATTATAAAGGGAAGCTGCAGCAATGTAATTTGTTACAACGAACCATAATATCAAGACTTAATTAGCTGAGAATACGTTAGCGACCATACAGTATTCTGGTTCACCTAAAATCTATCGAGACCTCACACGTTGATCTCTAAACCGGTCTAGTGTATAACCTACTACGCAAGCTCAAACTTTCTGAGCTTTGTTTGGGCGATCTCTTGCAGATCCATTCTCTCTAGAGCGTGCATGTTTTCCCCCTCTACCATGCCTTCCTCCCCTGCAAAAAGATTATATAATTAATGTTCTCAGTTCCACCCCATTACCAATGCCCAACTACAAGGAAGAGAATAGATAAAAAAGGCTTATTTAAGTCAGGTTCATGGCATTGTTGAGTCTAGCTACTTACCTTCCTCGGTTACCCTTAAACTCTCGGTGCTTGTCTTGATTACCACGCAGCAGGCTCCAGTATTCTCTTTCAGCCTCACCTGAGATCATAACAAGCAGGATGTAGCTCTCTCAGTTTAGCCAATCAAATTGGACTGTCAGCAGATATCACTAATGTACTAATCTCAGCAACTAACTATGCTCTCCAAATGAATAATGGAAATTATAAAAGTAAAAGAAAATAATAAAGAAAAAATGTCAATAAGATTCCAAAAGAACTGTTCCACGTCGCATAATGAGTAATGGCTGAATACTGATAAAGATAATTTGAAAGAACTTAGTAGCAAAGGTAGTTTTGTTCATGAAGTGCAAGTTTATAGCAGTTACATAGGGCACATTTTGTATTATTTGACAACGATGATGAGAAACAATATTTTAAGAGTACAGATGAAATCCAAACAATAATTAGATAACTGTCTAAATTAAAAAAAAAAAAAAAAATGATGTGCAACTAACCAGTCACTGGATCTAGAGTAGCAATATAATTCTTCACAACCAAGCCACCCTTTTCAGAAAGTACTGCAGCAGCACGAACTTTCTGAGCAGCTTCAGCTTCTTCAAACCGGATGTATCCTGACTCAGCTCCAATCTTGAAATCAATGTACTAAACAGGAAAACAAGACTATAATATTAATATACCAGTCTTAACCAATTCAAAAAGACCGATGATAGCCAATTTTTTAGTGGCAGGGTCTAGCTCACCATCAGGACATTTAAACTAAAAAGTATCCTTAAAAGCCCCGCCCCTGCGGGGGGATACTCCAAAAGGGGGAAAAAAGATAAGACATGTTATAATAGACAGCTGTAAAATCTTAAACAAACTTTAACAAAGGCATAAAGTTCCACCAGCATCAAACACGGGAAATCCAAGTACCTTCACTTTACCAAACTTCTCAAAGACACCCTTCAAATCCTCACGCAAGACAACATCCATGTTGTCCTTGTAAGAAGCAGCTGAAAATTTTTCATCAGTTTCTTGACCCTTTTCCTCACTTTCAGTTTCCTTTCCTTCTTTCATCTCATTGTTTTCTTTATCATTGTCAGCACTTGCTGATTCCTTTTCATCACTTTCCCCAGCAGCAACTTCAGATGGATTTTTTTCATCTGTTTTGGAGACATCACCATTGTCATTGGCATGTTGATCAGCACCATTTTGTTCGGACGGAACTTCATCTGAAATGCTCTTTAGTTTGAAGGCAATAATTAAGCCTTTAGGGTAGCTGTGACAAACATTCATGAAAACAATCAGTTTATAATTCTTATTTGGGGGAATAAAAGATTGGCAGCTTCTTACGTTTCTTCTCCATTTGAGTTATTATTCTGGTGATGTGAACCCATAGGAGGACGAGATTTTTCAAAATCTGCTAATTCTTTTTCTCTCTCTGCATCAAAGTCCTTCCTGAATTGGATATAAATATAAACATCAGACATTTAGAAACCAAGCATTCATGCATTTCTGTCTGACAGTCTCATACCAAAATTCGAAAATTCAGTAACAAAAGTTTATGTCGCAAGCTACAAAGCAGTAAACTGAAATTCTACATAATTCCTATTGCAATACTTTCTTTTCTACAAGGGATTAAAACTTGACAAATAACATTGGACGTTAAACCCTTCATTTTATCTATTTTAGAATTTATTCTATGTAAGTAAAAATTGTGAACCCTTTTTAGACAAATTCATCACAGGCAATGGTACTGAACAGGTATAAGCATTCTTACTTTGGTTTTAATTCTAACTCAGCCCCGGCATAGACCAGTTTTTGCTTCAAAACTTTTCCTACTTCTTCCTCTGATGAGAACTCAATAAGGGCAGTGCCACAGAAGAACCTTTTGTCTCCAACATGTCGAGGCAGCCGGACACTATTAACCTGAAATAAAAAAACAAGAATATCTTATTTTTGTTATATAAGCAATAATGGGAAAAAAAACAAAAACTCACAGACTACTTGTCTGCTTCAACGTAGTCTTCTAAACAGTTTCTCATCAGGAGAATACATAATCTAAAGCATTCAATTCAAAGATTAGATGGTAGAATATAATATTAGGTGTATTTTTAAATGATGAATAAAGTCTCAAGTTTAACATTGACACTATGCTAATTCGCTGTCATGAGCTTTAATAAACTTGTTTTATGCAGTTTTTACTCCAGTTGGCTCACATCATGCATCCAACTCAGAATAAGGCATAATGTTTTTTTAGCTAAATGTTAAGACTGCAAATCATGGCACCAGTGTTATTAATACCTTGGCATATTGACCAAAGAATGTCTCCACATCTTCAAGCTTCAAGTCATATTCAAATGGGGATGCAGCAAGTGTTCTTATCTCCACCTGCTCAATTACCTCCTCTGGCTTTGGAAGTTCAGTTGTCCTTCCAACTTTTTTCCCTGAAACAGACAAATTGAAAAGGAAGAAGAAGAAGGTTATAACTTATAAATGTTCATCCAACAAAGAACTAGCACCCACAAAACAAAAAACACACCCAAAAAAAGAAAAAGATTCATCCAGCCAACCATTGATTTGATCGTGACAAATATGCCTGTTCAACTAATGTCATTTCATAATCCACCTCAAGAAACACAAGTTCAAATATGAATCTATTTATGACCAGGTGCTTCCTCAACTACTCAGCTCAATGACTCACAGTATATTCTGCAGCTGTTCGTGACCACTAAAACTGAAAATAACCAATCACTATAAGTTATATGCCAACAGCCCCACACTCAGAAAGCTTGAGGATAAAGAAAACCATTATCTCATGCTCTACACTTGCCAGAAAAAGAGCATTTTTATTAAAACATACTTCTTAAATTTTTGTATACTGTTCGGATAAAATTCTTCAAAAAGAAAATTCAGGGAACAATCATTTGCAGGAAGGAGTTCCTTCCGATAAAATTAATTCTTGATATTATCTTAAAATCACTTTTTTAATAGCTTATCCTGTTATCCAAACACATACGACGTCCACTAAACCCTAAACACATACAGGGCAAAGCTGCATTTTACCAAACAGAAAAACAAAAACAGCAAGAAGTTGGGACGAGAGGAAACTAAACTAACCATCTTCAGAGACCTTGAGCGAAGCAGAACTTCTCAAAGCTTGAGCAACCGCAGCAACAGTGTCTTGTGACACCTCATCGGGCTTCACATCACCCAGATTGAGGTGCTTTCTCATTCTATTGAATGAACAAATCAAACCCAAACTAACCACTGTGCACTCAAGGTCAAGAACAACGATTGAAATCTTCAAAATTATTTCAGCAAATGCACCAAATCATATAATACCAACAACAATAATAGAAATTGGTGGAAAACGGGAAAACAAAAAAAAAGGATACTGCCATCTTCGCTTTCGGAGACAGTTTTCCGCATGAAATTGTCGGTGGGAAGGTTGCTGTTGCTGAAGTAGAACTCCACCTGTGTGTGCGTTTTTTGCAGAGAGGAAAACGTGAATCGGATGATCACAGAAGAAACGAATTGGAATAGAAAGGATGATTGAGATATGAATCGTACTTGTCTTATGACTTTCTTAGCTGTTTGTTCGTCCAACGACGGCGTCGCCATTGATGATTAAGCACTTTGAAACGCAGAGACAAGAAGCGAGAGAGAGAGAGACAGAGAGTAGTCTAGGGTTTTTCGGAAGAGTTTAGGGTTTTTAGCGAGGTTGCTTCTGTACCTTAACAACCTTTTAATATGAGAGATGGCTTACTTTGTATATATCGCATGTTAGAGGATACAATTTGAAATTACATTGAATGAATTAGATTAGATTTCGATTTTAATTTTCAAAATCGACTAAATCTGCCAATACTATTATTATGTATACACATTTTTTCATTATTAAATTTATATATTTTTATAATAAATTTAATTTATTATATAATTTTTATTTATATTTTTTATTAAATATTGTTGTACATATATTAAATGAGTTTTTATTTTTATCCTTTTTTATTTTTATAATTTAAGTTTTTCAGTTTATAATATTGGATTTAATTGGTATCAACTGTCAGTGTAAAAAAATACCAATATGTGATTGAACAATAGTGTAAAAGAGTTTTATATTATCAATGCATATCAATTAAACTCTATAATATTTTAAATTAATTTTTTATCAAAATTAATTAAACCAATTTAATTGAAATCAATAAAAATTATTTCAAATTGGTCATGTTTAGATTGATAAAAGGTTCATTAATTGGATATAAGAAAAATGAATGGAATAAAATAGAAGATGATATAATTTATTTGATCTCATTCTATCCCATCTCATTCCATCAATTTTTTTTTCCCATTCCATCAATTTTTCTTTCCCCTAATTTGAAGGAATAAGACGAAATCCTCATTTTTTAATTATAATCCTTTCATTTCATTCTTTTCCACTCTAATTTTAAAAGAGTGATGCGATAGCTTTACTTTACTCCATCTTTGAATATTGAAATAATGGAGTGAAATCTCAATTTCATTTCACTCCAATATTCCATTTTATTTCATTGATCAATAGATCCAAACATTGCATAAGGAAATTTTATGTTTAGTTTTGCTAAAAACTTAGAATATGAATTGTAATTTTAAATTCAATTATAATTTTACTATTTAAAGGTGTGATTTCAATTTTATATGAATTTAATTTGTATTTACTAACAATGTAAAAAAAAAAAATTTACAAAGACGTTCAATTATGTATTATTATATTAATAAAAGTATTTGACTCAACTACTTATTATCTTAAAAATTTTACAAACATAAGCATGCATATCAATTAAACTCTTAAAATTAATAGGAATATTAATAATTTCATAAGAAATATTTAGATTTAGATTTGGATTTTACTAGTTTATAGGTATGGTTAACATTTGGACACTACAGTTTTGTCTTATTTATATAGTCAATTTCTCCTATTAAGGCAAGGCTTGGTTGCTATTGTGGTATAATAATATTTTATATTACAAACATTTTTATAAAAATATTACATTACAATAAATATGATTATTAACAAATAGATATTGTAACAAGAAAATGAGAATATTTTATTTTTTAAACTGAAAATTCTTATATAGGTTTTCAATTTTATAAATATATTTATGAATTTATAATTCTAATTCTACATGTTATTATAGAAATTAAAATTAAAAGGTCCAATTACAATTTTGAACTCTAATTTCATACCCCTCATCAAGAGCTGCTTTTCAACTAACAAATGAATCGGGGAAACCAACAAAATATCACCTCCGTTACATCATTAATTTACAAATAAGATGCTCTCTTTTATTTTGAATATGATTATGTCATGTTAAAAAAGAATAAGTCCAAATACTTTAAATAATTGAAACCCTAATAAAATTTGTAAAACCCAATTGAAAGTGCTTATGTCCATCTCTCTGGACATAATATGACCATATTCAAAACAAATGTGAAAAAATTCTAATCCATTGGTTTACACTTTAACATGCAAGCATTCGTATACGTTTGCAGACTAGCAGTTATTAGGGCATGTACGTCTATGTGCAAATGTGACAACAGTTGGCCTCGCTAAATTATTGTTCCATCATTGGTCTCGACGCCAACTAGAATAAAAAGCTTCTGCGATAGTTCCGTAGTAGACGTATGTCCCAATAATTTGGCAGGCGGCGAACAGGAAGATCAAAAGGGGAACAAATTCTAAACCAGGCATGCGTAACAAAAATAATTACAGCAAGGGATTTCACCTTTTGAC
Organism: Pterocarpus macrocarpus; assembly: GCA_031439585.1. Classification (NCBI taxonomy): domain Eukaryota; kingdom Viridiplantae; phylum Streptophyta; class Magnoliopsida; order Fabales; family Fabaceae; genus Pterocarpus; species Pterocarpus macrocarpus. The sequence goes on from CM062519.1 coordinate 14,414,628, forward strand.
TCGACTGTGAGAACATTAGTTTATATAACCATTGTCTCAAGCAAGGTTATAAATTAGGTATATTGCCATCACGAGGTACAAAAACCAACCATTATAACAACACCCCACTCCCCCCCCCCCCCCCAACTTTTTCTTTTTTCTCTTTTTCTTATGCTTTCCTTTTATCCCTCAATCACAGTTGTACACACTATTTGGTAGACACTGCAGTCTCAAATTCCAGGACTTGGGTTATTTAGTCAATGTAAATCCGCCGGGTAGCAAGTTGGCCACCAGCCATCTGCATATAATCCAATAGCCAATGCTTACATGAAATCGTCCTCCATTTCCTGCAACGTCTTGCTTCCTGATGCAATTTGTTTATTGGAAGTCATATTTTCTGCAACCATCAAACCCTTGTAGCTCCTCAGTTCTGTTTGTCTCTCCTTTTCGAGTCTTTCCAATTCCTCACGGCGTTTCTGCACATAGATACATGTGGATAAATAAATAGAGTAACTGTTCAATAATCGTCAATTTTCACATATGATTTTGGCATTTTTTGTGATATGCTGATTGAACTAGAAACCAAGAAAGAAAACTTACCAATGAAAGTGCATTAATTAAATTTCACCTATGCTACATGTCATGGAAGACATTTCATTTTTATCAGACAAACTTGGCAGACAGACATCCAAAAACCCTAGGATGCATGCTCAAATTCTTGACACAGTTCATAAAGAAAACATCCTGAAGGACGAGCTGAGAGGTGACCCAGAACTCAAGCAGTACTCGAGGTCACAAAGTCGACAATTTAGGGAACTATATCCCTGAAGGGCATGCAACATGACAGTTAAAAGAAAGGAATAAACACAAAAACGATCATTCCTCAATTTATTTTAAAGCGTGTCATGTGAGCACTGATCAAGCTCTGATAACAAAATTATACAATATACTACAAGAATCAGATTATGTTCCGCATAATCCACCATTTAGAGATGCCTGAGGATGATACAGCAACCATTGGGATGAGTTTTTTTTTTAAAAAAAAAAGGGGACAATTTTGCAATACTTACTTTTTCTCTCATTTGTTGTTTTCTCTCAGCTCTTTCAGCTGCATTAACTGCTTCTCGCTCAGCTGCAGCACACATTCATATATACATATGAATATCAGATAAGTGAAATCAAATTTGCAAGCAAATTATACATGAGACACAACAATGGGTAAAGAGCAGGATTTGATAACAAAATGCAAGATATGGAGGGAATCAGAGAATAAAGTGTACAGTTACCTCATTTCCCAGCAAATAGCATTTTTCATTTTTATTTTTTATTTTATTTTTGGGGTGGATATTTTTAAAACTTAGATGTGCAAAGAATCTATGAAGCCAACCCCATCAAATGGGACAAGACTCAGTTGCTGCTACAAATGTGCAAACAAAACTATATGCCAATGAAAGGAAAGCAAACTCATTAGTCACCTTTCAAATCAGGTTTTCTTTCCACCTTTGTCCTGTTTAGCCTGTTGACAATCTCATTGATCCGCTTCTCCACTCTCACAGTTCGAACCTAAAATGCACGAAAACCAGATAATGATACTCTCAAAATGCATGCTCAAACATGAATCCACCCACCCTCTCCCAATGCCACCAAGATTAAAAAAGGGCAAAAGAAGAACTTAAAAAAAAAAAAAAACTAAGAAAGAAAAATGCAAAAGATCTGACTGTTAAAAAAAATACCATTTTTGGGTTGTGAAAACCGACTTGACCAACGTCCATCGAAGCAGTTTTCTTTAAATTAGCCCAGGGAGTGTAAACAACATCAATATTGTTCACCTTATTTCCTGCCATGAATGAAGAAAAAAGGTAAGCACTAAGCACATAGAAATAGGAATTAGAAGGAAGTAAAAAGAAAATAATAATACTGAACTAACAATTACATATCTGAATCTCGAAATAGGAGAACTAGTCATTTCCAGTTGCAAATTTAATTAAAGTAATCTCAAAAAGAGTAACCCGAAGCACTACTTATACACTTGCTGGGGTACATCATACATACAATTGGCTATTAAAGAGTTACAATCAGTAAGGCTTTTACCTTGAATTGAATTTGCTTTGACAAGCTGAGCACAGTCCTCCAGTAAACCTTCATTTATGTCATCAATAGTCTGACCTCTGTGCAGTCTAACATAGACATGGGCCGAAGACATCTTATCGACATGGAACCTACGCAATAGACAGATAATACCATCAAAGGTTATTATAAAAACCAAAAACAAAAATCCAAACATCTAAGCAATCATCAAATCAAAATGTAATTCAGGCACAATCCTGAAGACAACTCAATTGTTTTCACACACACACACAAAAGAATTGGTTTCATCACAATCCTAAAGAAACGAAACTCTCAGCAACAAAAACTGCACCCGAAGTTTCAATGCAACACATCGTGGAATAATCTCGGGAAAGTCCTCACCAAATTAACCGTTTTTAATACCCAAATTTCTAAATGGGGCAAAAAAAATCAACAGAATGCTTCGTTACGCAAGCAACTGATCAATCAAATCAACCACAAGGCAACCAGACAAAAAGGGCATGCAAATTTCTTTCCCATGCATCGAATTTCTGCAGTCGAACAAGAAATTCACAAAATCGCGCAACGAGAAGCATAGATGGGGGATTAGGGCTAGGGTTAGGGCTACCAGATGTCTTCGGGAAAACCATATTTGATGAGTTCCTCGTTCTCGTACTTGTCGAGACCCATGAAGATGGTGTAATCGCCAGCTTCAGAGCGTGCCTTGAAGTAGAACACCATCGAACCTGCTTTGTTCTCACGCTATCAACACAACACACACACACACACAACCACGCAAGAGCGAACAGAGGCAATGCCTTTTTCTAGGGTTCTCAGTTCCTATCCGTATCGCTGCACATAGACAGAACCTTCCTATCATCCTTCGGCTTTTTCTCAAAACGGAAAGACACATTGGGGCCTTTTTACAAATACGACATTTTGTGGGGTATATGTATGACGCAAAAAAAAATTAAAAAACAAAAAGGGTCCCAAATGAGGTCTGGCAATAAAAGGTGAGTCCATCGTAACTTACGGCATGTTTGGAATGATAAAATAAGCATGAAATTGGATTCAATTTTATTAATAATTAAAATTAATTTTATTAATAATTAAAATTTTATGTTTGAAATAAATTAATAAATTATAGAGTTAAATTTATTTATATTATTTGAAATACATATAAAAATAAAATAAATTTTTTATCTTGATTACTTTATCTTTTATTTATTAATAGAGAAAAGAAAGAAAAAGAAAAATATTAATAAAATTGGAGATATTTTAAATATTTTATTTTTAGTATTAATTTTATTATATTAGAAATTACAAATCAAACTAATTTTGATCTGATTTATTTTTAACCTTTTTAAAGGAATTAAATATTCTATACTATTAATTGATACCAAATTAAAGAATGGAATTCAATTTCTTAAGTGAATTGAATTCTAAGGCTTTCCAAACATACCATTAGCGAATCACGTTTTAAATTTTAGCTAAAGAATCGCTTGCATTTAAATGCCAAGTACTAGAATAGGAATATCTCAAGAGGAGAGAATACCTATGATCCAAAAAGGAAAAAGTCCATTTGTTCATCGAGCTATAATCAAGGATCAATTAGAGTGACAATTATGTAAGTAAATTACACGGTTATTCTTTCAACTTAGCCGAAAACACAATCACTTTAGCAAAATTTTCTGGTACCTTTTATGTTTTGCTTTTAAAATTAATATTAATAATCAGACTTTTATTCTTTGAAGGTTTGTGCAATTTATAGTACACGAGATTAATTAAGCTTAAGGAATTGTTCATACAACTTTTTTATCAGGATGATAGTTCGGCAGAATTCTATCTAAAGTATTGACTTCAAAGTTTAAACTCCTACAATGCAAACTAATTTAGTTTAGTTAAGCTTAAAAAAAAAAGATAAAAACTAACAAAACATTACGATATATTTTCTTTTTTGCCTAAACTATTAATATTTAAAGTTCAATAAATTCCAACTAATCTAATTCAAATTAAGTTGGCTTATTATAGAAGTAAAATTCTTATAGTGCTATCTTAAAGGAAATAAATGTTGAAACATTTAAATCAATCAAGTGTTAGAAACATCAGAATATTTTACTCATACTTTTCATGATTCATATTCAACTATCCACTTCTCCTTAATCCTGTATTTTTTATTTGATCGGTTGAAAAAAATGTTGTTTTGTGTGATGCCCATTTTATCTGTCATAGCATGTGAGCAATTAGCACACGGGCATATGATATGGACTGAATTTGCAGTATGACTTCACCCAACCCCTAATGACCTGGCTTAGAAGAACGAAAGAACAGCCCCAAAAATTTAGGCCTGACTGTTTTGAATCGTGGCATGTGGGCTTGATAGTTTGTCCAACTAGTGATGGTGACATTGTTCCTAACCATTTTAGCGCAGTGCGTTGCACATAATAGTAGTAATTAATAATTAATACTCGGTTTGCACAGCGTGTCTGGCTCAGAAGATGAACCAAGCCTTCTAAACTTTTCTGAACTTACCAGAGCCCGTCTGGTTCGCGAGATGCATATATTGTGCTTTATAACTTTTATGTAGTGGGTCCCCAAGCCCGAATTAAACAAAACAAGTGAGTTAAACCACCATAGTCAACGATCAACGATATAAGTGAGTAAATCAAATGGTTAGAGTATTAATAAAATCATTAAAAATGACTTGGTTTTAATACATTGTTATTAAACATAATAATTTATCATAGAACATAACAATATTATTTAATCCGTGTACCCTATCTTATGTGGTGAAAAAAAGCCTTTTTTGTGCTTTGTACAAAGGATTGGCTTCCCCATTCATTTGCTACTATTATGATTGGTATTGTGCTATTCTGGTCATTGTCATTACTAACACGCAAAAGGATTTAGCACACATAATTTTGATTTTTTTAAAAAAAATCTAGATGATACAAAAGCTTCAACAAAATGAATATTCGGAATATAATTCAGTTTCGGAATCTCCTACGATCACTACATGACTTGGCAACAATTAAAAAAAATTGACACCTTCCAACTAGAAGCCTTAGCGCGAAGCTTAAGTCAATTATTGCGACCTAAGCTCTTGGCCTTGCTACGGAAATTGGGAAGGACAATGCAAACTGAACACGACAGAACAATCTTCCAAGACGTGTCATGACCCATACTTGCAGAGATCCTCAAATCCCATGTATTCATGATTCTCAATCTTGTGTATCATATTTGAAATCCCAACTCCACCTAACAAAGGAATTAAAAAAGTTCAGAATTCATATACATGGTAATAAATAAATAAATAAATAAACTAGAGAACTAAATTTATTTGCCAGAATCAACTTGTCAGAATAATATGGCATGCTATTAACTCTTCGATAATAAGTGATTCCTATCACTTCATCTTATGGAACACATCCCATAATTTCTGTCAAGGACTATGACAAAATCGTTCTGGCTAAGTAGCATTTTTTTCTGTTAATATTTTGCCACCCTAAGTTTTGATTTGAGATGTGAATATAACTAAAACAAAGAAGAGAAGATTGAGACACTCACCTAGTGAGATTGCACTGACAAATATTGTACTGGCTAGAATGAAGATGATAAGGGATGCTCTCCCAAATAGGATGATCAACCTTCTCACAATATGCTGTCCAACCAGGGCTGCAATAGTGGCCACCAGAGTCAAGTAAGCAGCTGTGCAACATTTCACAAAAACGCACATGTCAAGAGTCAATGAAGTAATAAACTACATATGTCAAAGGAAAAAGGTACAAGAAAATGTTGCTGTTAGGCACTAACCATAAGGAACTGGAAAACGCTTCAACAGGTAGTATTCTATAACAGACATAGATGAGGAGAAGGTCATGGCAAAGGTGGCTGTGGCGCTTGACACCTGGCCGCAAGAGGTTGAAACCAGTGAATACCAAATAATTCTATACTTACATGTAACAAATAATATCACACAAAAAATTGATAGGGGACTGAGGGCATGGGAAACTAATGGTGTCAACTATGATGCACGGATACGGACATAGGTTCGAGTATCCGGTATGACACAAGTATGATACGAGAATATGGTTATTTCAAAAAATATTAAGATAGATGATATAACACGATAAATATATACAATTTCATAGAACATAATAAAAATATACAAATTAAATATAAAGTCACTATAAAAATCATAAAATCTATTATTTAAATATCTCAATGCTATAAAAATTTATATTGGTACCAGAAATATCTAAAGGTATCTGATACGAGCACAACGACTATTTATTTTCAAGTATCCGTGCTTTTTACGTGGCAAAAGCATTCATTGGCTTCAAATTTCCATAGACCAAATAATCTTCAACAAAGTCAGTCCATCTGTACCATTTTACATAAAGGATACCTTAAATGCAATAATGTCCTGTCCTCTTGTTTTCTTGTACAAATATAAATAAGCATTTTTTTGTGACTCTTACTTATATTGGTTTCTATGGGGAGCAACAGGGTTTGTAAACTTTAATTGGAAACTCACCTGAGGTGGGACTCCCAGCTCCAGAAAAAGTGGACCCATAACGAATCCTCCTCCTAGTCCCAGCAAGCCACCAACTATTCCAGCCAGTACACCAAAGATACAATAGATAGTTAGCTGAAGAACAGTGAAACTTTTCCCTTGATCTCCTGTTGAAGAAATTACTCTACGCCCACTGAACAAGGCACTCGCCTCATAAGCAGTTACCCCAACTGAAACTGGAATCTGCATAACATTGAAAGCATGCCTCAACAACAGTTTCCAATAGTAGCAGAGCTAGACTACTGTAAATAACTAATAGTAGAGAGGAAACATCTTCAGAAACAGAAACTTGCATGTATACTACATGTTTTAAAAATTTGTTTTGTACTAATGGTATGTCATGTGCATTCAAGCAAAGCCAAAAGACTAGTATAAGGGTGATGCTCCGGAGGAAACTCCTGAGCAGAATTACCTGTAACAAGTTCACTACCCAATATGCTATTGAACAACTACTTGTATAGTATTCCTGTCAACAGGAAATTATAGGTATCAAGTTAGATAAATTGCAAAGTGTAAACTGTTTTTTTCTTGTAGTAGAAATGAAAGAGCAAACCTTGGTAATCTGTACTGCAAGGAACGAAACCCAAACAAATAGAAGTAATCCAAACTCCTTCCAATATACATTTTCAAGAATAGTCACCTGCAAAATCCAAATTGTTAGATACGAAATTCACTCTATTCCATAAGAACTGGCTAGAGAATAATGACATCAATCACCTCATGTTCCTCGCTGTTCTTTTCAGCGCCACCATTTGGTCCACTGGCAAGAGGTTTGTACTCTACTTCACCACCAGAACCTATCAAAAGGAAAGTTGCATAAAATCTGAGATCAGGAAGAAAATGATCCAGGACAATTTTATTATGTTTTGGTACATGTCAATGAATAATTTCTAAACTAACCTTCTCTCTCTTGTCGCTTAGCAGCCTCCTAAAATGAAACAAGACAAGAGTTAGCAATAAACTTTTTGACTTTTGAGCAATTAGCACTACATTATTGACTCCAGCTTAAACACCAAAAATCTCATGGTTACACAATTTATCAGAAAACCTTCATACTTGAGGGTTTATAGTCAACAGATTCGAAGACACAGAGTTATTAACAAGACGTTATTTTCTTCTCCTTAAGTATAATACATTCCTTTGTTTGCATTTGTAAGAGGTTAAGCAGTGAAAACAATACATGAAAAATTAAATGAGACCTTTTTCATTAAGGTTTCCTTTTTCCATGTTTCAACTCCCTTGAAGAATGCTTTTGTTGATGTGCCTGCAAAATTTAGCAAAATCAGTCAGCAAGTGTAACAAAAGGAGAATGCCTAACTAAAGTCAAAGTTAAGATAATCGTTACCTAAAAAGAGAACAATAAGCAGTATGGTGACCAACCAATCAGGAAATACAACATTGAAGGCCACTCCAATGCTGATGCCAAGCATGAGCATTGGTTGAATGAGAAGTGCCAAATCATAGTCAATTACGGGCATATCCAGTGTAGGATGCCTTAGTTTAAGGTTGTAGTAAACAGTTGACACAGCTGCCCCCATGATCATACCTAACAAAAACAGAATGCATGATAATTAAAGGTAGTGGAATTCATGGAGGTTGCAATTCTTTACTTTGATGTCCAGATATTATAATAAGTATTTATTCTCTTTTTGCCACTAGTAGATTAAAAAAATTAATGAAAAATAAAAGCAGCCTTTGAAGATTAAAATTCTTTTGAGCTACATCAGCTAAACATTTTCTGGCACTAGTAGGCTCAAACCAATTAGCTGTGTCCATCGTTGAAAATTACAGGAAAGTGGAAACTCAGAGTGAGAAATTCACTAGTGAATAGTAATCACACTAATTATGAGTCTTCTCTCACATTTTGAGATAGCAGTCGATGATTTTGGATCAAACCCAATGATGAGGCTAAGCATGGGAACGAATATGCCACCTCCACCAACACCACCTACACTTCCAAACGCAGCTCCACAAAAACCAATAAAAGTTCCAAGAACAATTCGCCACCCAAATTCCAAATCCTGCGTAATTAACATCCATTATTACTTTTCCCCGACACAACATCCAGTTAGAATAATAATACAATACGAGCAATATGAAAAAACAACGAACTCTACATGAGCACATCAGCAACACTAATAATAAATCCAACAGAAGCACTTTTTCAGCCAAAGCCACGACACCATTTGAATATTACTCCTTTCATTTCCCAAAAGACAATAAAAAGGATTTTTTTTTTTTTTTTTTTTTTTTGTAAAAAAAGGCATTCCAAGAATCCAACAAGGTCAATGAACTTATCCCTCTCCCCAAACCAAATCCAAACTCGTCAATCACCACTTACCAACCAGACATAAAAGTAACAGAACTAAACTGAACAAAAACAACCCCAATTCTCTTTTTGGCTTTGGCTTTAAGATAAACAATATTAGACACAAAATCCAGTAGGAAAAGGAAGAGCTTACCGGCCACACGTGTTGATAACCTGATTCCCCGGATTGCCATAAGAAATTCAGAGCTCTGGTGAGGAAACTTTCTGCAGGTTCCATGGTAACATTAAACCATGGAACTTCCATCTTCGTGATCCCTCTTTCAGCAGAAACAAACACCAAAGCCGATGCAAAACTCAACATCACCATCCATATGGATCCTGTTCTCACACCCCTCCACCATCTTTGTCCAAACTCAGCCATCAACTTCTTTTCTTTACTTTTTTATTTTTCTTTTTCAACAAACCTCCCTCTTTTTCTACTCTCTTTCTTCAGAAGAAAGCTCGAATCTTCTCCACCTTATAGTATGCAAAAACTATATCGGGTCAAAATATTTCACCTACCAGTGATCAAATCTCTCTTCTCAAATCAACAGAGTTTGGAAAGCAAGCCAACTCAGGCAAGGAAAATAAGAACCAAACAAAAGGCTGGCTTTTATATGTATTTGGCTAATAAAATTGTTATGCGGGGAACTTGATTCGGGTAAACAAAGATGAAAATGAATGAACAAACTGCCAAGGACTTCACTTTGGCGTGAAGGAACAGAAAATAACGCAACCACAGGAAGAAGATAAGAAAACAATGAATACTTGTTGATTGGGAAGAGAAAAAAAACAAGGTGGAGATGAAGGGTGATGGGCACTGATCACAGCACAGTTTGCAGTGAGTTTGGCAAAGCAATGGAGAAACAGCTCTTTCTTTCTGTTTCTCTCTCTCCGCGTGCGACATTCAAAGCTACAAGTGATGGCATCTAGGACAGACTTATAAAGACAACAATGTTAAGAGATTCATTTGACGAAAAATTCTTAGACACTTTTGAGACCCAAAAAAAAATTGTGGTATATTCTATTCATGATTTAATGGCCACCTACCATATTATAAATGTGGGTGATATTCGAAGTTGCCGGTTCTGCTAGCTAGAACAGACTTATAAAGCCAACAATATTAAGAGGTGTTTGTATCTGGTCATCACGACTTATGCGGAATAAATCCTTTTATGTAACAAGTTTGTATGATGTTATTTATGATGTTATTATGTATAGATTTTTATTATTAATTAAGAAAATAGATTTTAAATTTAAATTTTATAAAAATATTTAATTAATAATAAAAATTTATATATGACAGTTAGTTATGCGAAATTTTTACGGGTTTCATTTCCTAATCTATATATATATTTTTCTCTTTGTGAGTACCACAACATAGAGAATTGTGTGTAATTTTATGAAAATTATAATATATACATTGAAAACCTAAATCTTATTTTATCTCCAACGTTTTTTGTATCTAGTATTTTTGTTTTATTAGGAAACATAATTTAAAATTCATTAACGAGAAATTCCTGGACGTTTTTAAGAAAAAAAAATGATATATTTCATTCACAATTTAATGTCTCACCTACCACATTCAAAAAATGTGGGGAATCATTTGTTAAAAAAAAAATAATAACAACTCGTAAAATTAAATTATTAAACTACAAATAAAATAGGAGATTACTTTTTGGGTATTGAATAGTATTTAAGAATTTCTTAATAAACAGTATATATTTTATGAGAAATTATTGAGTGCCTATCAAATATAGTTGTACTCATTGATAATTTTTTTTTATAGACAAGCTCTTGTGTATAATTTTATATATAAAATTTATTAATAAAATTTTATTTCTTATTTTTACATCATACTAAATATATCTTAATGTGTATGATTTGAAAATAAAAATAAAGAAATAATGATAATATAAACTCAAATTTACTATAAATTCGAGTTTATATTGCATTTCAGTTATTGAAAATATATATTAAAATTACAAATAAATAAATATTTAAAAATAAAAAATTAAAATATAATATAAATTCAGATTATGATAAATCTGCGTCTATATTATCATTTCTTAAAATAAAGGGTAAAATTTCATCTAAAATTTTGTCCCATTTTCAACGCAAACCAAAGACCAGTGGTAAATGTTACTGTTAACTGAAGCTGAAGCTGATATGTAGTGAGTATGAATCCTGTACCTATCACATAGTATGTGGCGATCTTTCTTTCTTTTCGGGAATGCAAACTTCGCTGATTGATCAATCAGACGTGGCGAAACTCATAAAAAAAAATACGCCTTATCGATTATAATGCAATTCCTTTGTCTCCCTCTATTATATTTCATGAGTGGGGATCTGATGGCAACGAGAAATAATAAAAGACAGTGAGAAAGAGAGAGTTGAAGATGGGATGGCTGGCGATTCTTGAATATTCCTAATGGAATCGGGCTCCAATAATGCATTTTTTTTTAGTTATGGTGAAAATTGTTTTGATATAATTATTATTTGGGTATCAAATCATGCATCTTATTTTAGTTTAATAATATCAACACTATTGTATTCCTCATCAAAAGTAGTATGACCAAACTTATTAAATAAGTATCACATACCATCAAATGTAAATGTAATTTTTTACATAGTCTCTATTATTTTTTGAATTTTGGTTTCTACAGTTTTAGTATTATAAATTTTGGTCACTCATCAGAATTTGATATTTTAAGAGCTAAAGAACTAGCTCTTAATGAAAAATAAAACCTAACATTATTATAAATAAAAATCATAAAGAGTAAACTTAGACGAGTACAAAATACAGGGACCAATCTTATCATGCCAATGTCAAAATTCAAAAATGTGAAAATAAAAATATTAATATAATAATTATAGAAATCAAAATTAAAATCAAATAAAATTATAGGACTAATTATTTATTCAATTTGATTAACTTAAAGTTAAACTTTATGAATTATACCTGTTATAAATATATGATAAAATAATATATTATAATTAAATATTATAAATATATTATTAATAAAAAAATTTCATGAATAGGAGGTTCGTTACTCAACACGTGAAACATATGATTCTCAGTGTGATTACTGTTGTTTCTACTTTTTTTTTTTTTTGGTATATTATCAGTGATAAAGTTTGAATCCATAATATCATGCATATTACTCAAATTTCTCATCATTAATTATTTTTATTTTTTACTTTACTTCCATTTTATACACTAAGTGCATATATCCTAAAAATGATTCTTTAAAAAAAAAAAACCTTCTCTCGGATTTGTTTCCTTAACTGATTTTACATTTAAGATTTTGTGATTAAAATGTATAAATTTATAGGCTTATGACTCTTTTATTATTTCCTTTTTATCATCATGAGAGAAAGCAATATAGATTCAATTTTCATCATTGGACCTGCATGAATCCGGATGTAAGGGTAAGTTTTGTTCGGTTAAAATGAGAGAATTACGTTTTTGCCTGCCTGATCCACACAAGTCTATCCTAAAAAATAATAGCAACAATCTTTAACTCTGCCCATTCTTTTTTAACTTGTTTTATTTAAATTATTGGTATATGGAATTTTATTCAGATAAATTCTTCTATTAGTAATTTTTTATTTATATAATTTAAATTTTAAATTTTATTTAAGTAAAATAAGTCTCAAATTATTTAAATAAATAAAATATTATAATATTCACGAGTATCGGATTACATCGATGGGTTGGTATCCAATTGAGAAATCACAAGGTTTGAATCTTACAACCAAACTTTTAAAAAAAAAAGGGATGGAGGCGTGGATCAGGACGACAGAATGATATGAAGACACGTAAGATGGGGGACGGAAGCATAAAGTGAACCAAGCTTACTTATGACAGAGGATAAGACGGACACGTTCATTGATTTTTTATTTTATTTTTTTAATTTGGGAAAAGGCAAAAGGGCCTGATTCTATTATTGGTCAAAAATGGAAATACAAAATACTGCAAATACGTAGAGCATTCAATTTAGGGAGGGTTGAGGGTTGAGTATGATTTTCGAGAGAATTGCTTTTAAAAGTTTTGGTTTATATTTGAGTTGAATATGTAAAAAATAAATTTAAGAGAATAATTTTTATTTAAATAGGATAAAATAAATTTATTTTTATTTATTAATATAAAAATAATAATAAGATTTTATTTTAAAAATATTTTTTTATAATAAAAAGTAACTTTAAAAATATTTTATCTAAAAATATTTTTAATTGCTTAAAAAGTATTTTTAATTACAGGAAAAATTAAACTAAATACACTTGATTACTATACAATTCTATTTTCATTCCAAAAAAAGCTCATTTGGGCTCCTCAAATTGTAAATGTGGTTTAAAGTTTAGAGGCTCTAAAAGTACTTCTAATAGAATGAGAATAAAGTTGTATAGTATTTTAATATGTTTGATTTATTTTTTTCTATAATTAAAAATACTTTTCAAACAACTAAAAATACTATTTGAAGAAGTATTTTTAAAGTTGTCTTTTATTCTAAAAAAATATATTTTTGGAATAGAATTTTTTTATTACCCTTATATTAATAATTAAAAGTAATTTTACTTTATCCTATCAAAACAAAAATTATTCTCTTAAATTTATTTTTGATATACTCAAATTAAATATAAATTAATTCTTTTAAAAATAATTTTTTTAAAAGTTAAACCCAATATATCTAAAACAAACAAGTTGTTACACATTAAAACATAGGAGAGTGTTCTGATTCATGCAATGGGTAATCTATGGTTGAGATGAAAAGGTGTATCTATACATTAAATCATATATGATGTATTAAACTATTTTTCTAATTTTGTCAAATTTAAAAAAATAGTTAAATATATTTTAGAAGTAACCAAAATTATTCTGTATAATATCCCAAAAATTCTATTTATTTATAGAATCACATGGATAAAATTTGAAAACTTTTGAATTGATTAGATTTTATTTATGTGGTATCTTTTATATTTGAGAAGTAATCAAATTTTATTTATATAATATCCATAAAATTTTAGTTAATTTTAGAATCACGCAAAAAAAATTGTGGCCACTTCTAAAATTTATAACCACTTTTTTTTAAAAAAAATTGAAAAAATTAAAAAAATACTATAATATATCATATATAATTTAGTATACAATATATCCCGCCATCTCACCGTAGGATTATCTCAATATATCAAACACCACTTTTAAGTCTGTGTATGGCAGCAGCACCTCTATATATATATATATATATATATATATATATATATATATATATATATATATATATATATATATTACACTATTTATATTTTATATAATTTTGTAAGTAATTATGGAAATAGTCATACTTTATCATATAATAAAATATGCAGATTATTTTAATACATTAATAATACAAAATATTTTTACTATATTATCAATTAATTAATTAATTTTATATATATATATATATATATATATATATATATATATATATATATAATAATTTTTAAAGTATTATAGAAAGAGTTAAATACATTAAATATATAATTAAATAATTATGTAAAAAATTACATTAACCCAATATCAAAAATAAATTTATGTCATATATATATATATATATATATATATATATATATATATATATATATATATTATTTTTAGTCCTATAAAATATTTTATTTTAAGATAATAATTAATTTATATCAATAAAAAATTTAGCGTACTTATACTATTTACTAATATTCTGTAAAATATGTATGAATTTTACTATTAAATTATAATTATATACCAACTTGGTTAATTAAGTTTAAAAAATTAAATATCAATAATTAAATTTAGATCTTTCATAAAAAATAATAATGTAATTAAATATTTTTTATTTTCATATATTTTTAAAATATATAATTTTGATTAATGTGTATAAAAAATATATTAAATAATTTTATCGTAATATCTAATTTCACAATCATAATTTATAAGATATAAAATTTGATTTAACAATGAGTTTTGAAAAAAAAATGCTATTTAATTATTTGAGAATAAATTAAATTTATATCAAAATCAATTATTAACTCACTTTTTATTATGTTATACATATAATTGAAGATTTTTAGTACTTATATATATATATATATATATATATATATATATATATATATATTAAAATTATTAAAGGTTCGAAGATTATATTTATTTTGTTTCCGTAATTATACCGGAGAAGGAATAAAGTAGTAATTTAATTCCTTTTCCTTGTTCATGCTTCTTAGGCACTGGAGGTACATTCTTTTCAAATTCAATCGTTTCATGAACTTGAATTGATCCAACGTAGGACCATGAGTACAAAGATAGCCAAATGCATCTAATTATACCCGAGAAGGAATAAAGTAGCAATTTAATTCCTTTTCCTTGTTCATGCTTCTTAGGCACTGGAGGTACATTCTTTTCAAATTCAATAGTTTCACGAACTTGAATTGTTCCAACGTAGGACCATGAGTACAATGATAGCCAAATGTATCTATCAACCGATGATGTATAAGCACATAATTAGTACGCCAAAAAAAAAAAAAGTATATATATATATATATATATATGTCCCATCGCGCTGACGTCTGACAATGACACCACACAATAGCCCTTTTATTCTTTTTCTTCTATAAATTATTATCTTTATAAATCTTCAGTCTAATATTTTGTACATAATAATTTGTACTTATTTCTGAATTATTACCTTTATTTTAATAGTTATGTTTCTGTCATTGTCAGTTGACTGTTTTGGTTTGTACACACTCATAAATAGATCGATAGATACATGGCGCCTGATTTTGTCATTTAATAAGAATTTGACATTAATTTAATCTTTAAATTGGAAGAAAAAGCTTATCATTTTAATTTTAAAAATTGACATTAATTTATTTGTTTGATTATAAATATTAACATTAATTTGATCTCTAGATGATATAAAATTTACATTAACTTAACTGTTTAACCGTATAACATAATTTTAGTCTTTTAATATCTCTTTTGACTAGTGCATGAAACTTTTTGTTTTACTCATTTTTTAAAGTTTTATTTCAATGCTTACAATTTTTTTAAAATATAAACAAAAAATTAGACAAGTAACTTTTCTACAATAAAAATGAAATTGTATAAAGTAATTGAATTGTATGTAAATCTTTAACAAAATAATAATAATAACGTAGAGTGACCTGAAAAAAATTTAACTTTATTTTTTCAATTTTTCCATAAGAAATGTTTTCCGACAATGAAACTCTAGGTACAGTGATGAAATGTGAAAATGATCGAGATCGAGTCGCTTGTTCACACGGATTGATCTTATCATCCATGTGGGTCATGATTCATGCCACACGCATCGTGTTATTTTCGTTGTTATTATGAATAAAATAGTGCCATCCACGTTGGCATGATCTGCACCTTAATTCAGACACGTTGGCTGCTAGGCTTATCAAAACGTCTGGCTATCAGTGACCCAACCTTGACTTGTTCTGCCTTATTGCTAAGAGTAGGATACTTCCTCCCCCACACAACATCTAAATCATTTATTTGATTCTTTAATATATTTTCTCTTTATACTTTTTAACATCTGATGGTTAAAATTCACTTAAGAGGGAGAAAAATCATTTTCTCCAAAAGTGCATAAATATTTTTTACCTAAACTTTGGCCTTTTCTGAACTTATCAAAAGGTGTGAAGGTGAAGTGTGAAAGTATGTTTAATAAAATTATAATTCTGGTTTTCTTTTAGGTAATGCACAAAAATCACAAAGAAATAAATAGAGGGGGATAAAAATAATACTGCCTTTCATACATGGCGAATTCATTTTTGGAAGGGGAGATATGACTTTCAAAATGCATCAACGTGTAAACATTTCAGGTCTTCCAAGGTGAGAATCGTACGTATTGCTAATTAAAAAACTTCCATAGAGTCATTGATTAACTTAAGAGATTAATTTTGAATCTTTGATATATTTTTGGTGTAAAAAAAATTTATATGTTAGAATTTTATATCACTTAAGGATATAGTTAAGATAATATGTATAAGTACTTGAATGATCTTTCTCTTAGGAGTTAGTTTTTAAAATTGAATTATATCTATTCAATTCTAAGATGTTATCTTAACTTATTCTTTGATTGTCATTGGACCTTTTGTAAATATATGATCATGCAAATTTCATACTTCAAATATCATATTAGAGTCTCATATTATTTAAAAATATGATTAATATAACTTTTATAAGTATTTGGACTCCATGAGTCAACTTTTGAGATTGATTTAGATTAACTTAATTCTAAGGTATTACCATCATCTAATCATATGTTTTTATTTGTAATACCTTGAAGATAGCGGATGGTTGAGTAACACTTTCTTATTGTGGTAGTATATAACTTAATGTTTTACTTTTTTTATGTTCACAGTGCATAATTTAAATTTTTAATATAATTGACTTTCATATATTGTGAAAATAAACAAAACTATTTGTAAATTTATTTATATTTTGGATATCTTTTTTTAAATTTTAGATAATTATACATTAACTTTTATTTAATTTAATAAGTTAAATCTCTTAAATATTTTCATCATTAACGGTAATAAAGGTGGCAGTAGGCTAAGCCAGGCTTAGCTTAAACAAGCTTGACCTGTATTTTAAATGTATAGTTCGAGCTTGGGCCCATAACTTGACATTTTTTTTTTTTTAAAGTCTATCCTAACCTTTTTAAAAGTTTGGATTGGCTTAAAAACCTATTTAAAAGCCTATTTAATTTAAGACTTTTAAATAGATCTAAAAACCTTCTCTTAAATAGGTCAAAAATATATTATTGGATAGATAAATAAAAATTCTAGATATACCAAAATGTCTATTTCAAAATAAAATACAAGACTTCTATTATTGTTAGGTTTTTAAAATAATAATATAATTTAATTTACATGATTTATATAACAATAATAGTAATATTATATAGTATAAATAAGATAGTCTAATAGGTCTAATAAGTTTTTTGTATAACTTATAACTTGATTTTTTTGGTTGAAAAGGCTTTTTCAAAAGTCTTGACTCAATTTTTACTAAATAGGCTAGTCTAGGATAGGTTTAATATAAATTAGGCCAAAAGTTCTTAATAATCTATCTAAGCTATTTTAAGCCCTAAACAATATTATCAGCTTTCAAATTTTTAAATTATTAAATTTCTTTTAGATTTTAGTACATTTATAAAGATTTACAGATTAACAATTAAATTGGTTTTTTATTTTTTATCATATTACAATGACTAAATAAGAAAGAATGAAAATGATTATTGTAATATCGGTGGAAATTATTATTTTAATTGGAATTATTGGTGTCATGGTCTTTTTGTTGGATAAGCTAAGATGGTCATAGTAGTGTGTATCAGCAAGGTGTTTGGTAACAATGGCTTTCGTTCAGATTCGGATCTGGGATCAGCATGTGGATATTCAAGACATGATAATGAAACGCATTATCACTTGGTTGTGTTGTCTAGATCATGACAGGTTATATACGGCCATATATATAATTAATTAAACAAAAGTTCATTATCTTCGTTTAAGACGCGCGGGTCATGGTACAAGTCGTACCCTAGCTGTACAATAACCTCATTCGGTCAATCGATTGTAACTTGTAAAATTGTAAGAAAGAAAGCCATATTATGGAACGGCTGCAAAACTAATTTTGTGGCTACCCAGTCAAAGAGCGATTAATTCGTAATGAGTTATATCTATTTGCATCTAAGTACAGTTATATCTGACTAGACTTTTCAAAAAGTTGTATAATATTCAATGAATCGCATTTGTTTATCTAACACAGGATGAATACAAAGTTTTTCATTGTATTATAAAGAAAATTCACCATTAAGTCGTTTGTCTCCAAAAGTTTAATTTAGATTTGGTGGGGTGAATTAAGTCTAAAGGAAAATATGTGTACACATGCTTTGAAAGTTTTGCGCATATTTCCTTTTTTTATTCTTTGTAAATTTTAATGTCATTGGTGCCAATAATTTGTCATCATTTTTTCAAGACAAATTGGGATTAAAAGATATTTTTTTGTGATTAAAATTATGTGAAATATTGCTCTCATAATTTTAGGGGGTTGAATATTTATAATTATTCTCCCTCCCAATAAGTGTATTTTTGGAATTCGAACTCATGTCTTCACTTTTATAGGAAATCAAATTGTTTATCATTTTAATGTCATCGATGCCAATAATTTATCATCATTTTTTTAAGACGAATTGGGATTAAAAGATATTTTTTTGTGATTAAAATTATACGAAGTATTGCTCTTATAATTTTAGGGGGTTGAATATTTATAATTATTCTCCCTCCCAATAAGTGTATTTTTGGGATTTGAATTCATGTCTTCACTTTTATGGGAAATCAATAACCTCATTCGATCAATCGATTGTAACTTGTAAAATTGTAAGAAAGAAAGCCATATTATGGAACGGCCGCAAAACTAATTTTGTGGCTACCCAGTCAAAGAGCAATTAATTCGTGATGAGTTATATCTGTTTGCATCTAAGTATAGTTCTATTTGGCTTTGAAGACTTTTCAAAAAGTTGTATAATATTCAATGAATTGCATTTATTTATCTAATACAAGATGAATACAGAGTTTTTCATTGTATTATAAAGGAAATTCACCATTAAGTCATTTGCCTCCCAAAGTTTAATTTAGATTTGGTGGGGTGAATTAAGTTTAAAGGAAAATATGTGTACACATGCTTTGAAAGTTTTGCGCATATTTTCTTTTTTTATTCTTTGTAAATTTTAATAAATATATTTTTTGTGATTAAAATTATGTGAAGTATTACTCTCATGATTTTAGGGGGTTGAATATTTATAATTATTCTCCCTCCCAATAAGTGTATTTTTGAGATTCGAACTCATGTCTTCACTTTTATGGGAAATCAAATTATTTATCATTTTATAGAATGGCTGAATATTTTTAATTATTCTCCCTCCAAATAAGTGTATTTTTGAGATTTGAACTCATGTCTTCACTTTTATGGGAAATCAAATTGTTTATCATTTTAATGTCATCAGTGCCAATAATTTGTCATCATTTTTTTAAGACAAATTAGGATTAAAAGATATTTTTTGTGATTAAAATTAATTGAAGTATTGCTCTTATAATTTTAGGTGGTTGAATATTTATAATTATTCTCCCTCCCAATAAGTGTATTTTTGGGATTCGAACTCATATCTTCACTTTTATGGGAAATCAATAACCTCGTTCGGTCAATTGATTGTAACTTGTAAAATTATAAGATGGAATGGCTGCAAAACTAATTTTGTGGCTACCCAGTCAAAGAGCGATTAATTCGTGATGAGTTATATCTGTTTGCATCTAAGTACAGTTCTGTTCTATCTGGCTATGAAGACTTTTCAAAAAGTTGTATAATATTCAATGAATTGCATTTGTTTATCTAATACAAGATGAATACAAAGTTTTTCATTGTATTATAAAGGAAATTCACCATTAAGTCATTTGCCTCCAAAAGTTTAATTTAGATTTGGTGGGGTGAATTAAGTTTAAAGGAAAATATGTGTGCACATGCTTTGAAAGTTTTGAGCATATTTCCTTATTTTATTCTTTGTAAATTTTAATGTCATTGGTGCCAATAATTTGTCATCATTTTTTAAGACAAATTGGGATTAAAAAATATTTTTTGTGATTAAAATTATGTGAAGTATTGCTCTCATAATTTTAGGGGTTGAATATTTATAATTATTTTTTCTCTCAATAAATATATTTTTAGAATTCAAACTCATGTCTTCACTTTTATGGGAAATCAAATTATTCATCATTTATCCAACAGTTTGGTGATAGATTAAAAGACTTATAGTAATTCATTTTTTAACTTTCCCATTTTTTTTGTCAGTGACCTAAATTTATTTTATGGGAATTTCATTACCAAAAAGGTTTAGACGAATAACACAACTCTAAAAGAATTTAATTTCAAGTCGTACTCTGACAAAAATAAATCACACACGTACTCTGCAAAAGGGGAAGAAAAATAATATGATGATTCAAATGGAAGTGAATTTTACTCCAAAGCTGAATTCAGAGACACAGTGACAACTCGCGAGTGTATTCTCCTGGGCTCTACCATATATAGAATAGTAAACTATTAATAGTTGAATTAGGAATACTAGCTCAACAGGATTGCGTGAAGTGCTTGGATTTATTTTAGTTGTTTGGCCTCACATGGTCACTCCGGGAAGTGGGTTTTAGCATAACATAAACTATTAGAATATTGTTATTTACAGATAGATTATCAACATTAAAAATGAAGATTTAAAAGGAAAGATTGACACAGTATTTAATGGCATTAAATGAGAAAAAGGCTTGAAATTATTCTCTCGATCGTTTGAAATATTCACTCTTAATATTTACTAGAATAATCTCTCTCTCTCTCTCTCTCTCTCTCTCTCTATATATATATATATATATATATATATATATATATATATGTATATACCATTATTCAAGCTACTAATAAGCATCGCAAGTAATGGCATGTAGAGCACATAGAATATAGTAGAACAGCTGAATATTCTTCATCAAGATCCAAGTAAGTACAAAACCCCAACACCTAATTCTTACATTAAAATGAGAGCTTGCATGACAAAATAAAATCGAGACGCTAAAGCGTTCGAATTCTACATTTCGTAGGAACGGGCTTAAATGCAGAACGTGTGTGGGTCCCTGGGCCTTAGCGATGCAAGTGATCACAGCTACGCGGAGGTTATAATGATAGTACTGGATGGCTTGAAGGAGTTAAAACAGAGAATGGGGAAGCAATGATCGCCAATATGGGAAACGGAGAGATATTTAACGACGGGGTAAATTAGATCGGTCTCTCTCTTAAAATTTGGCAAAATTTATTGTGATTTTTTTTAATTTATAAAAATCTATATTAATTTTTCATGAATTTTAAATAATATTATATTTAATATTTTTATATTTTATAAAATATAATATAAAATACTCATATAAATATAATATTAATATTCTTTAACCTCCTCTTAAAAGAAGGTCAATATAATTTGGATAAATATAAATAGGTTACAATAAATTCTATCAAACCGCAGGAAAGGACAAGTATATTTTGCCCTTAATGATATAAAAATATGTGAGGGAATAGTATGTTATCTTAGGTGATGCATGTTACTATTATCTTTTACTTTGATAATTAAATTTGAATTTAATATTAATTTATCAATGAATAAATAATAAACATTAATAATTACTTAGAAGACATGTACTAACTACATTTTCTTATGTTGGTTATAACTAATATCTTAGAATGTTTGGCCCTTTGTTTGAATGAAAGAAAGAAAATGAGAAGAAGGAAATTGAGATAAAAAAAGTTGAGTGGAAAGAAATAGAATGAATTTATATTTTTTATAGGTATATTTGGAGGAAGAAAAAATGAGAAAAAAGGAAATAAAAGAAGAATTATTTTTTATTATTTGTTTGTGTAAAAAAGTGAAAGGAAATAAAAAAAAATAATGCTGTCAAATGATAATTTTATCTTTATATTGTTATAAAAAATATTTCAACTATATTAATTAATATCAAATAAAAAATTTCACTATTTCTAATTTAATAGTTTAGAATAATATCAATCTATTAAATCAAACTAGTATTAATAAAAATAAATTATTTAAAATTATTTAAAATAGAACTAATATTTTTAGTTAATCTAATATTTAAAAAATATTATTTAAAAATAGGTTTTATCAAGTAAACAATACCAAAAATATTATTTAGTTATTATTTAAACTCTTAACATAGCATAAAAAAAAATCAAAATTTATACAATACCTATTTAAAATAAAATGTTTGTATAGAAAAAAATACTAGTAACAAAAAAATTTTAAAATTTAATATAATATGTGCTTTGAGTATTTTTCTATACTTATTTTTAATAATATTATATAAAATATTTAAAATTATTTAGATAAAATTTTTAAAAATATTGATTTGGGGGAAAAAAAAGGATAAAAGAGAGGAGGGCAAGAAGGGAAAAATAAAAAATCCACTCCTTTTCCCACAGTTTTTTGGCTAGTAGAGGAGGGAAAGAATTTTGGCACTATTCATGCGAGGCTCACAAATTTTTGGGCTTCAACCTTTTCTTTCCAAGTTTACTCTATAAACAAACAAGAAAAATATGTCATTTTTCATCCTATTTCTTTTTCTTCCCTTTTCTTCCTTCCTAAATTCCTCCACCCAACACAAAAGACCAAACAAAGTGTTATTGTTCGAGTATGTTGTATTTGTCTTTCTTTTCGCGTGCTAAGGGCACTGCCACTTTCTTATTATATATATAGTGAATTTGTTGGCCTAAACAAGCAAAATATTACAAGTTTGATAATAATTCGAAAATTTTAGTTTTGATATATTATTCATATAATTTTTTATACAATTATTTAATTAAATATTATTACATTAATAAAAATATTTGATTCTTATAATTAATATCTTAAAAATTATACATATAATAATATATAATGGTGTGATCATAATATAAAACTCAATGTATTAATGGTATATTAAAGTTATTTTTAATTTAATAAAATATGGTGCTATAAAAAAAAAAATATGGCAAAAAATTGAGTATAT
The DNA here is from genome assembly GCA_031439585.1 of Pterocarpus macrocarpus. NCBI lineage: Eukaryota > Viridiplantae > Streptophyta > Magnoliopsida > Fabales > Fabaceae > Pterocarpus > Pterocarpus macrocarpus. Next base: position 14,438,198 of record CM062519.1, read on the forward strand.
ATTATAAAAAAACTGCATTGCATGTCAGAATATTCCTTTTTCAAAAGAAAAAGGAGGTTGAATTCGAATCTATTTGTGGCCTGCTTGCTGTAGTACTACACGTAAGAATCTCATTCGCAAGTTAGTTATCTTGAATCTGAAACGTAGACGGTTAAGTAAATATTTATGTTGGCTTCTAAGTCTCAAAAATACTTGACATTCAAAACTTGTGTTCATTTTTACTTTTTAAAAGACAATAAACTTAAAAACTTTGAATTTAACTTTGATGCATTATTATTGTAAAATTTTGTTGTACAATTATCTTATTGTACAATGTTAAAAGTATTAAATTATTATAATAATTATATCAAAAGTTAAATATATAGATTTATATGAATAATTAAAAAGATAACCCTTTTTATATTTACAGTGTATTAAAATCAATCTAAAAAACAATATTAAATTAAAGTTAATATCCCGTAAAAAAAATTTAAGTTAGTTTTCATTCAAATCAAAAGTTTCTTTCAACAAATGAAACTTAATATTTAAATTTTATATAGTAACAAGTAATATTTAATGGATTTGATTATATCAAAACTGAGGCGAGTTCTGTCATGCACCTCGTCAAGTGAGGTGTGTGATACACCTCGTGTATATGGTAGTCTGCAACAGGCGATGGAAGGTACGGTGAGCGGTAGCTGATTTCTAAATAGTTTTATATTGGTGGTTTTTTTTGTCATTTCATAATCTCTTCACAAAAAAAAGTGAGTAAAAATAAAACACCGTAAAGTGTTTTCCCTTTGGTTGACATTTTCGAACAAGGGGTCTATTGAGAGAAACCTAGAGCAGTAAATACGAAGAAATAGAAGCAGGTGTAGATCTTGACATTGCAGGAGTTAAGCTTTGAGCGATTTTAGGGTGGGGAAGTGTAGATGATAGTCAGCCCTTACATCTTCAAAGAAGACTCTGGCGAAACATAGATATGATGGGATGAGATCGGAGTAAGGACTTTTGTGGTGGAGTAACGCCTGATTTGGGGCAAAGCTGCTAGTGAGAGTAGGCATGGTGAGCATTTTCTAGTTTGTAAGGTACCTAAAGTTTGGCATGGGGTGGGACATTTGGGTGATTGACATGAATATCAGGGAATTAAATAGGTAGTTTTTTAGAGCTACTACGTCACGGGTGTTGGCATGAATGTTGAGAATTAGTTTGTTTTATGGTGATTATAGAAGACTGTGGAAGAGGGTAGGGATGAGGTCGGCTGCTAGTTTTGTGTACTGAGGATAGATACAAATTTGGTCGATTGCTAGTTTCTACAATTCTTCTGGATAGATACAAATTTGAATAATGGTTCAAAGCTTCACAAACAATAAAATTCTAGAAACTAAAAAAAAAAAAAATCTTTTTTACTAAAAGAAATGACAGTAGCCTTATCCTTTAATTATCACATATTTTCTTTTTGGTTTCGATTGAACATAATACTGTTATCCTTTAATTATCACATATATTAATCTTAATCACAACATAAATATTTAATATTCAAATTATAACAAAATAATATAATCATTAAATATTTTACAAAAAGTAACAACTTATGATCCAATACCAATTTACTTGACTACATATTTATTCTTTTAAAATATGTATTAGTAATTGAATATTTAATTATTCTTAACAATAATTAGCTCATCTTAAATTTAATATATTATTTTCCGTTTGCCGTAATCATGTTCTGTTCACTTAACATTTGAAATTTACATAAAGTATTACCAAATATAATTTCTATTCTCTACTTCACCAAAAATATTTCTCTCTTTTTCAAAATATATATCTTTCACAGTTCTCACTTTCCATAACAAATTATTTCACACATAAATCTTATATTTCCACCCAATTTCACCGTAGTGCTCCACATTTTCATATTCTAGAGCCAACACCTGCATTTGTTTAATAAGATTACCTCAAATTCAGTTTTTAGCCCTAACACCATTTCTCTTCGTTCCTTGGCTTTCTGACAAAAACACCTGCCCAACCAACACAACAGGCCCACAATCATTTCACTCATACAAAATAACACATTGGCCCACGACCCTAAACCCACATCCATTGGCCCACCCCACACTCCGGCTCAATAAAATACTCAACTCCTGACAACCGGCTGCACACGCTCCCCTTCACAATCCCAACCGTCCACTCGTTGTCCACCACATCGCTTGCATCCTATCGACGCTGCACTTACCATGCACACGAGGTGTATCACACACCTCACTTTGCGGGGTGCATTTAAGAACCCGCCTCAAAACTAAATACATGTGGTGGAGCACTGCACCTGCACTCCAGCAACATTACCTCAGTAGCCTACCTTCCCCACCCCACCGATCACCCAGCACAAGTTGTCGTCGGCGTCCACTCCCTTCCCTACCCCACCAACCTCTCTTCTCCACCACACATTGAGGAGTCGTCGTCACTGACATCCATTCTCCCTCAGCATCTCGATCCATCGTCTTCCAAAAGTGAGTGCAATCCTTTGTTTTTTTTCTTTTTTTTTTTTTTTACTGAAAACAACTCTCTAACATATCTAGATCCCCCACAAGCTCTATCAAGCCATGTTTCCTCTTCTTCCTCCAAAGCTCCATTGGATGGAACGCCTAGGAGGATTCATTGTCAAATGTTGTGGATTAAGTGGATTTAAATTGTTATCAATTTCTTTTTTAATTTTTTTCTTAATTTAATATTTCCCTGAAGAATCTCGTCCTCCAATCACATGGTGTTTGCTGAAGATTTTTGTTTGGTTAACTTATGTGAATTGGCAAACTATCGAAAGTGGCAAGAAGAAAATATCTTGAGTTAGAAAACTGAAAATGCTAGCACAGAAGAGAGAGATGGTTGGAGTTAGGTGACTCATACACGCTAAACCGAGATGGCTCGGAAGAGAGAGATGGGTGGTGTTGGGGTAGGGGGAGGGGGGAAAGGACAGACAAAAATTTGCTCACTACACTGCCGGTGACCAGTTGTTAATCTTCACCATTGAATATTACTGTGACTCATCAAATGGTTTGGATGAGCTCTAAGTTCAGGTGCACCTTCAAATTTTAATTAGGTGCGTATCACACATCATACTTATCCAGGTGCATATTAAAATTGGCTGGAGATCATATCCGTGCTAACAAAGTTCAATGAGATTTTTTTTTTTTTTTAAGGTTCAATGTGAAGTTTGGAACAACCATTGCCAATGTGGCAATGCCATTTAATTAGAAATACTAGATTCAATAAAGAAACCTTAGTTGTGCCCTTGAGATTCACGACGCAACACCTAAATCAATGCTACCAATCATTGAGTTCTAACTCATAAAAAGAAAAAGAGAAGTTCTATCTAGTGCAACAAAAATAGTTCTACAAAATCGAAAAGTGACAAATTGAGCTTTAGCCTGTGCTACTGATTGCACCAAGATTCGCCTAGTTTTATATTAATTTGAAGGTGAAGGCTTCCGTATCCCTTACTTTACAAGATGTATGATGTATCTTGACATATGATGAAGGATGTATCCTTGCACCCTTTTATTATTAGTTCACCATAAAAGAATCCACCGAAATACCCTACCCCTCTTCCTGCCCCCTCCTCCTTCCCTTCTCTGCCATTGCCCACCCCCATCTTCACGGGCACCATCTTACACTAGGAATTTGATCTTTTCAAATGTGAAATGAAGATTTGGGAGGATGAAGATGGGTGGTTTCACAGCTCCGTTAGGCAAAATGCGCAATCAGAGAACTTGCCCCTGCGACAATGGCGATGAGCTTGGGGAGAAAGCGAAGGCAGTGGAGACAGGCATAGTAAGCGATGGCAACGAGGCCTAGGGTGCAAATGAGGGCAGTGATATCTTCATCGGAGTCCGGTGGATTGTTGTTGACAACTTCCTTGTCGTTGTTGGAGCTAGCGAGATGTGCCACTGCCTCGAGCTCCTCTTTGTCCTCTGCTTCATTGATTTGTTGTTTGTCCTTGGAGCTCAAACTATTGGAGAGTGCTTCATCGAAAGAGACCTGCAACTTTGAAGAACTCATCAACGAAGAAGGACTCTTTGAGATCAAGGTTCAAGAGCCAGTAAGAGAATCAAACCCAGCTGCGCCATGCCCCGACCCTCTTTGATGGACGATTCCACTGTCGGCACACAATTCCAATGAGGTGGTGGGTGGGTTTCACTCCGACGTAGGAGAGGAGCGACGGGAGCTACAGTGGCAGTGATTGGGAGACTCAAAGGGGTACCTAGAGTGATCCCACAAAAATCAGTGTATCAGTATTCTAACACAATATAAGCCATGAATCTTTAAGATGTGTGGTGCATCTTGTAATTATGAATGCATTGGAGCCTTTGCCTAATTTGAAGGCCTATATTAGTATTTTGCTGGCCTACATATCAATTGACATGAGGAAATATTCATTGTTTTAACACATCGATGCAATATATCTATGTTTTTTTTTTTTTTTTTATGGGAAGATACTATTTTGTTACACGTGTATAAAATAACTATGTGCATCTTTCTGTAAACTATCAATATTTAGAGGAATATTCTTGATTCCAACTAATGTGATTGAGTTTAATCGTTTTATTATAAGGGTTTTAGTTTTTAACACTAATTTTTTTAGCTACAAAACTTGAATTTGATATCTTTTTTAAAAATAACAACTATATCTTATTTTATTATTAGTTATTTACTTTTTTTTACTTTCTTTTAATAAACAAAATTAGAATCTATAACTTCATATAAATTATTTAAACCTCTTATTATTAACCTTTTTCTACTGTCTTCTATTATTAGTTATTTACTAACTATATATATTGAAGGGCTACAAATGATACTTGATCGAATGATAAATATTATCACCATCGATTATGCTCGCTTCTGATTGTTTCTCGTTTATCATTTTAAATTTTATAACATTATTAATCTTTTATTTTAATAATTAATTAGGTAATTTTGAAATTAGTATATAAACATCTAGCATTAGGGTAAAGTTTATTTATGGGATTACAATTTATTTTGTTGATGTCCGATTGGTTTAAGTGCTTTGACACATTCTTTAAATAAGGTAGTGACTTAAAGCCTTGTGAATACAACAAAATAGCTCCGAGAAAGCTTTATTATCCTATAATAAGTTGACTCGACTCAAGCTATTATTTTAACTGCAATTACTTATTTTTTGATACAAAATTATTAATTTAAATATATACGAAGGAGATTTTTAAGGAGATTCCTTTAATCCCTTCCTTTTGTGTAAGGATATTGACATCTTTTAATAATTAGTAGTTAATATTTAACCATGTATTTACTAACTTAAAATGTTTTTATATTTTTTATTTAAAAGAACCTGAACTTATGACTTAATATTAATCATCAACTAATAAAAAGTATGGACATCCTTAAAAATTGAAGACACTAGAGAATTCTCCTATTTTTAAAATTATTGATGCACTATATTATTTTTAATACTAACAGATTAGCAGTTGTTTCATGCCATGTTTGTATGTCTTTATTTTGTTAAAATAAAAATACTTAAATAAAAAATATTTAGAATAAAGGGTTTAGTTTGTATGCACAGATAATGTAAAATATTTTTACACTGTCATTCAATTATATATTGCCACATAAGCAAATATGTATGACTCTCAACTCCACTACTTCAAAATCATGCAAATGAGATAATTTGATTGAATGACAGTATAAAAAATTTTATACTATCAATGCATACAAATTAAATTATAGAATAAATAGTAATTATATTATAAAAGTTTAAAGTAATATAAATATATTAGGGTGAAGATCAACTTATTCTAGTATAAGTTAAACTCCCTTCTTACACCATTAAATAACTTCTTATTGAAGAATTTTTTTTACAAAGCTGATTGCTGGATTAAAAGTTCATATGTTATAGATCATGTCCATTAAATTTCATATTAATCCAAAATCATTTAATATATTTTTTATTTATATTTAAATTAACATAATAAGTATTTATTAAATATATGTAAAAAAAATTTTATTTATTAAATATATGTAAAAAAATTTTTGTCCATATCCTTAATAATGTTCAATTTTCTTAAAATTTCATGCAAAAAATCTACATAATACGTAGTTATAATTCAACGATTATATTAATAAGAATTATTTATGTAAAAATATGCTAAATCTTATACCAATGTTAATAAATCCCTCCTCTAAATATTAAATATATGAATAAATGTATTTTTTAACATTTAATTAAATAAGAAGCAAAATACATTTTATCGTATTTATGTTCACATTTTTAATTAATTTTCGGTTTTTCCTTTTTAATTACAATAAACAACCTAAAAAAATTTACGCCCTGATGAAAATTGACAAAAGATTAATGTCTCGTTCGAATTATCGTATTTTAGATTTTGAAAAATCTCATAAGTTTCTTAAAACACCCCCCCCGGGGGAAAACAAAAAACAAAAAAAAAACAAAAAGAAAAAAAGAGAAATTCTTATTTTCGGAACATACTGCTGAAAATGTGCCATTCTCTATAACAAAAAGCCTCTCTAAAAACATATCAACATTAGGCAAGTATATAACAAATTATGTTGCATTGAAGCAAATTGAATTTGTGTGTGTCTGAGAGAGAGAGAGAGAGAGAGAGAGAGAGAGAGAGAGAGAGAACACTTGGAAAAAGTTTGCTATGGAAGCCCAAACTGGGCCAATCAAGAAATAAAAGCTAAATGCCAAACTGATTAAAAAAAAGAAAAGGGACTAAATTTTTTTCTTCAATTACTACAATCTGTTACAGAGGTGTTCTGCTGATAAGTTAGCTTTAAAGGAAACGGTGTCCCCAGAAAATAGCAGTATTTCAACTTATTCGACCTTCTTGCTAGCTTTGGCATCAGTCCCTTCCTGAGATGAATTGGCAGTCTTTGACTCATTGAACTCCAACAACTGCGTTGATACAGAGAGTCAAAAGTTGTTACAATCATGCCTTCTATAACTTCCAAAATATAGTCATAATAATTACATTGCAACAAAAGATATTGTATGGAATAACAGACCTAAAAGAACTGATCACAAACAGGTAAAGTTGCCATAAGAAGATAGTAGTCAACTTTCCTCAAGTACATTTTAAATTGCTGGCACTCTTCTTAAGCTAATTTGAAAACGTTTGTTAAAAACTGTCAAAAGATTATACTGCAATATTATAACGATGTGGCACTTTATTGTTGTTGATGGGGCAAAAAGTTTTAAACCATAAATCAAATTTACACTCTTCTTAGTATCCGTGGTTATACTACAAAACTTCACACGTTATACTCCCGTAAAACTAATGATTCAAAACAAATTAGATGCATAAAAAATGATGGATCGACAGTGATGCAAGAAAAGAGAAAGGTTAAAAAAAAAAGAAAAAAGAAGCAATGAAACAAACCTGTTTGACATCACCATTCCATGCGCAATGTGCAGCCAAAAATCCAATTACAGCAGGTACAATATACAAAAGAGCAGGCTGACAAAAGGGATACAAAAAAATGGGGGAAACGTTAATAGAGAAGGTTGATTTCCAAAAATCCATGCTAGTTCCACATGCTGAGCCACCCAAATATTAGTAGTGAGTTTCGCATTGATGACTAGGATCCCCATAACCTCCACCCCAGACCCATCAAGGAAAGGAAAAGAATAAAATGAAACCATAGATCAGTTACCTGTGCAGCCTGAAACCAGTTCATCACAACAATTGTAAGGACCAAGCCAACAGTGTATCCTAAAAATGCACTCTTGAAATATTGGGGCTGTTTTCCTCTAGATACATCAAACCGCAAAGCCAATGCTACAAAAATACCTGAAGGGATAAAAACATGAAATCAAAACAAATAGAAGTAACAACCAAGCAATTGTAGAGAAATTTTTTTTACTTTCATATATTAATGGATCTCATACATCACTTGACCGCATGCATACACATTTCAAATTTCTAAAAGACCATTAATCTTTCCACATATATATTGACATCTGACACACTGAAGTCAACAAAGAATCCTGATAAATCTAGGAAGAAGAATTATTAGCCACTCCAATTTGAAGTTAGTAGTGGATTGATAGGCACTTATGTGCCTATTACATAAGTGTTCTTTTGTTTTTAAAAATTTTAAAAAGAGTGTTGCAACTTATTAAGTAGTTTTGAGTTTGGTGGTGGAAGTTATTAAAAGTGATATAATAAGGGTAAAAGGGTCCAAAAAATGTGACCAAGTGGAAGTTAAACACTTCCAGCGGCTTTATATAATCATATAGATAACCTAATAACTGAAATAAACTTGTCAGCAAAAGCAAGAAGCTGCATAAATCTTTCTTCCCTCATTTAATCAATAAAAGAAGGGGAACAAGGGAACACATCACTTTTCCATTCCATTCCATCCCCTCCTTTCCAATTTTCTTTACTGTTATGGTCACTATGGTGCCAGTCCAAGCAGGCTTTTCTACACCTGGCCTAGCAAATTCGTGGGGATTTTATGTTCCGCAGCCTCCCAGAAAATTCCCACCATGACATCAAGGTGAAATGCAAACTTACCTTATAAACCAACATCACTGGTATCTCTTCCATTCCATCCCATTCTCTCAAAATGGTCCAAACATAGCTTAACAGAATCTGATACCAGATATGTACTTGGAACAGAACTATATCATTACATCTCAGTTTCACAAAATGAACTATATCAACAAGGATTCATCTTACCAGGGATGACAATATCACCAAGTCCAAGCATTGAAAATGGCCTTGCAGAATCTGATGTGGGGAACAAAAGCTGCAGAACAATTGGAATGATAAAATTAGGAATAAATTTATTAAATTAAACATCTGAGCGACATTATCACAGCATATACAATATAAAAATTCAAATGAAGATGGATAAACACAAGTTTCCATTTCAATTAGATAAGAGTTTAACCTTTATTGGAGCATCAAATGATTTTGCAACGCTAACCATCACAGGAGTGAAGAAAACCCAGAAAATGTCATATACAAATAGACCGGCCTGCAAAATACGTGAATGTAAAATAGTCAAACACCACATTGAGAAGAAAAAAAAAGAATGATGAATGATACAGTAAAAAACATATCCTTTATCTTTTGGAAACTAAGAGATCTAATTATATCAGCATGGAATAAAATATATAATTTGCAATCAGAAGCATTTACAACCTTACATTGCAAAGGTCAAAAGGAATTGGAGAAAACAAAAGAGAGAGAGCAACAAGCAATTAAATCAAGATCAAGACCCTTTATTGTATTTTATTAAAACCAAAAAAGGGAAAAATTTTGTCAATCTTAATAGAATGAGACAGAGAACTAGCTTGTTTGTTTGAAGCCAAAGAACTTTTGGTCTAGAATACAATATGGTGAAAAAACTTGCAATTAATTTTTTTTTTCTTTAAACAAAAAGAATACTTGAGCACAATTAATTACTTTGGAGAAAAAAATACCTACCAAGAGAATAGCACCAGTCTTGAAAGATCCAAGAGAAAGCATTTCTATTCCCTGAAAATATTAAAGATGGAATCGTTGATGTCAATTACTGTTTGCTAATAAAACTGATTTAAAATTTTACACAAACATTCATAACATAAATGACAAACTTGTTTAATTTCCTTCGTCAAGCCTATTATCAAAGGAATAATCTTAATTCCAAAAAAGGTATTGTTTCAAAACAGGAAACTAGAATATACAGATATATATATAATATAAATATAAACAGGTTAAGCATCAACCTGAATACAGAAAGCAAGACCCAATATATTGTTCGCCAGCCAATGCTTCTGCATAGCATACCAAGCACAAAAAAAAGTCCCAGGGATTGCAGCAACAATCTGTGACCTTGTAAACTCAATCTCCAAAGCTGTGTAAGAAAGGTGAAAGGAAAAACATCATTCTGCATGATAGAAGCAGATAATGTCAACTAGATCAAATGCAAACAGCTAAAAGTGGCAAAACAGACCAAACACAGTAATGCAAGAGCATAATCATATCATGATAATAAATAGAGTATTAAGAAACCAACAACATAGGTGGTAAAGCTTCACAACCAGCCACCGATTAGTGATCCTACAAGTCCTACAGAATTTATAAGTGAATTCAAACAGAAGAATTATTTAGTAGGCAAAGTTCGAACCGCGAACGAGTAAGAGTTTTTAAGATAATCAGTGAATGACCCCCCTTCTAATGATCATGACAAACCCTTGAGGTCTGAATACATTTGCCATAGTTCTGTTTTTTACTTGGTCAAATGTTTTATCCCTTCCATAGAACACAGTTCAACATTCAATACATGCCTTTTAAACAAATAAGGGAACTAGAACATTTAGATATTTCACCGGGTACATCACAAAACCATAACAGTCACCAATTGTGATAATAGCCAAAGACTATCATCACTGACTAATTAATTGACAGGTGGAAGTAGATAGCTTCTGATACCATAGTTAAGAGAATTATTGTCATTAACAGTAAGTGAAACTAAGAAGGCAGCATGTCGCATACAACGAAAATATGGAAAACGCCAGACTATGACGTCCTCATTCCAATGCTTTGGCAGATATCCTTTGATAGATGGTAACAATGTTGCCCTGTAGACATTGGAAGAGCAAATGTCTAATAAGTAGCAAATATATTTAAAAAGACTCTGTTGACCACATAACAAGTACATTGGATGAAAGGGAAAGAACATACGATAATGCAACAATCCCAAGCACAAAGAAGTAGGCTGTCAAAACAGTGTTCACCAAGTCCTTGGAAAGAAACTTGAAGAGTAAGAAAAGTGATAATAACATTGCACTCCCAACAAAGGGAAAACGCATGGCATGTTCATTGGACATTGTCTCCTGCATAATTACATGCAACATGATTCAGAGAAATCAGATCTTGAGCCACGAAATGAGGTATACAAAGAAGAGAACAGGCACAAAAACTACTACTTACAGTTGGTGGGGTTGGTTTGACAGAACGGTAACAGCCGACAAACACAGTTAGGCAAGCAGTCAAAATAACATTTAAATTTGGATCTACTTTCACACCGAGCGGTGCTAAGGTTAAACCTGCCATGACAAATAAAATGCCATTAATAAAGAGTGATCAAGGAACATCAATGGAACCACGTTCCCTCTCACTCATATCATACACTAATCTAACATAGCCAAAATTCGAGACCCTATCGAATCCGTGGAAACTACAAAACATAAAATCATACAAGATATCAGAACCAAATCCCGAAAAAAGGGTATCTATTTCCTGTTGGAGTACACAAATTAGCACATTAATATTTCAGGCACTTAATTTTAATCTAAAAATTAGGGAATACAGCAAGTCAGCAACAGCATTGAACTAGAATCCCCAAGGCTCATTTATACTTGCATGAAAGGTAATTTAGAGTAAAAACTGAAGCAGCAAACAAGAGAAGCAAACCGGCTAAAGCCAAAAACGCAATCCGCTCCGTGTACTTCATCTTCTTCAAACTCTTGTTGCAAGAATTGTGGATCTTAAATGTTGCGAGAATGGCCTACCCTGCGACCAAGAAACAGCAAGAATCACAGAAAATCAAAACCCCATGATCGATCAATTGGAATTGACTTCAACCCAATAAAAAAGATTGAATTTTGATACGGCTGGGAAGGAAAGAAACCTTGAATCGTGAAAAGAACCGGCGGGGCACAACAGCGAGTAGCGGATCAGAAAGAGAATGAAGGATTAGGGTTTTAAGTAATAATAACGAAAAGGGAACAGGAAAAAGGGTTAAACCGTTAACCGAGAAGAGATTAGATATTTAGAGCCATGTCATGTCAGGAATCGGTGGATGGATAGGTCACAGGCACATACATTCATGACAGCGTTCACTACACAGCAAAACAAAGGACCAAATGTTATATTTTTATATATATAGTGAAGTGAAGTGAAGCGAAGGAAGCAGGCGGCTCCCAATGCAATAAACTGCAGGTTTTTGGCTGCCTGAAATTAAGCGAACCGAACCACGTAGGTTGAGGTGTTTTAACCAATAAAAGCCCGCCAAGTGTATCCCAAAACCCAAAAAAAACCATGAGTGAACTCCGAAGCTTAATAGATTAATAATATAAAATAATTTTATATTTATATCTAATAAAAATATGAAAAGTGTTATGTTATTATAGGTATTACCTAGATATGAATTATGTTGACAATTCACTTGATTTTTACGGGATAATAATGTAATATAATTTTATATTGTTAATATATATAAATTAAATACTCTCATATGCATAACTTTTAAAATAGTGGGTGATAAAATAAAAAATATAACAAATATATAATTAAATGTATCAAAATTAAATTCTTCTTCAAATCTCCCTAAGAAATGCCTTGCACGTATTAAGCTGTAATTTTTATGTGAATGTAAATATATCATTGCTGTTGTTTTCAAATGTGAAACATAAATTCATTCAATACTAAAAGCCAGAGCCAATAAATCCAAAATACACTGAGATTGCTCTTCTAGCCATGTATTTGCCATATTATTTTTTACAAAATGTGCTAGATTTTAGGACAGTACTTAGTCTTTACTCTATTATAATTTTCTTTTTGTTTAGTCTTTACTCTATTATAATTTTCTTTTTGTTGACTTTACTCTATTATGATATTATTTTTCATATTTGTAAATACTAATTAATTAAAGTAGTATTTACTCTATTATGATATTATTTTTCATATTTGTCAAGTTCTTCAGTCAAAAGTTGGGACATGCTACTCAAGGCATCTAATATCTAATGCTATTACCAATTCCCTTGAATTTGCAATAGCGTTAAAAAAAAATAAATCCATTTCTAATAATAAAATCATTAGCATAAACTAAAAATATGATCTAATATAACCTCAAATGCAAAATTAAGCATTTCAACTTCAAAGCACACACATTGACAACAAAATGAACATAGCATAGCAGATTTTAGAAAATCAGAACCCACAAAATGAACATACCATGAACCCACAAATACATATATTTTGCAGCATGAAAGTTGAATTGAAAGATAGCACATGCGCATAAGCACATGCATAGCTCATAGCACAACCCACAAGAACATATATCACCGTAGTTGAAAACCATTGAAGGAGGACCAAATTTCACAATATCTTTGCATAAACAATTTGAGACAAAGAGCAAATTAACATAGTTGAAGGAGGACCACAAATAACTATTATATATATATAATATACATAATATAATTACAATGTTAAAACTGCATTAAACACTTATTTTTAAAATCTATATAATAAGTTTCAATATAGTTTATAATACAACAACAACAACAATTAATTCTGCTCTCACTAGCTGAGATCAGCTACTAGAATCAATCAGTAACAGTGCAGTTCATCATAACTATTGTCTATATAGATAAATCATTATAATTTAAATCTTTTTAATAGTTTTGTCTATAATTGTTTTTTTTTTTGTGTGTGTCTTTCTCTATCTCTACTTTTTTTTTCGGTCAATTATCTCTGCCTTTTTTTTTGGGTCGTAATATCTACTTTTGGGTACCTTCAATTTTTTGGGCCTTAATCAAGGGACATGTGAAAAAAAAAAACCCGAAGGAACAACCATCTGATCCAAATGACACCATCTGAAGCAGGTTTCTAGACCCAATAACGACCCAAGCCAGAGCCCAGACCAGAAAGGGTAATTAACGAAAAGACAGTTCTACCCTTCTCTCCGCTTTCGGTGTTGCATCTCAGGCTCAGCTCACCTCCCCTCCCCTCCACCACCATAAGCGTGCCTTATTATCGATAGAGGAAGCTCACCCAATTCCCCTGATTCTTTTCAAAGTTCATTCCTTTCCTCTCCTCTTGTTGTTTTTCTTCAAACTTAGTTCCTACAAAATGAATTGAATTCCCTGAAAGTGATACCTGTGAGAAACTCATAAATCCCCCCCAAAAAAAAAGACCTTTCTTTTTTAATTATTCCTCAAATGTCTTCTTCAAAAGCACCTGATCACAGATTTTTCAATGTTGGGGATCTCTCTCGGGTATGATCCCAAAAAGGGTATGAATTTAATTTAAGAGAAATTTGGTTGGCGATTGTAATATTTGTGAGTGGCGCATTTGGAAGGGGATTATGCTGAGGTTGTGGAGATGGTACCAGAATTGCTTGGCTGTTCACCCTGTTAAGACACAGGTCATCAGTTCTGGTCTCATATGGGGGGTTGGTGACATTGCTGCACAGGCTATTACTCATTCCACACACAAAAGTTCCTACACTCATCAAATTCAGGTATCATTTAATGCCTCATGCCATGTCAAATACCTACACATGAAAATATCTTATGCATGATGTGCTGTTGTTGGCTGTTTTGTGCAAATGGGTGTGTCTCTTTCATCTTTTTTTTTTCTTTTTTTTTGGTGGGGTGAATTGATGGTTGTGTTTGGCTTTTGTGGTTGTGTGGTGGTTTGGATTGTGGCTCAGATCATAATGCATAAAGGTGGAAATAGGTTTGATATTATGCAAACTTGTGGGTGAGTGGGTGACAATCAAAATTCAAATGACCCTTGAAACTGGTTTCTTTTTCCCTTAACCTATTGCCACGGTCCTTCTCTGTTGGTTAAGGCGAATATGACATTTGGAGTCTGATATTGCTAAAATTGTAGAGAAGATTAGAACTCATTATTATTCATAAAAGTTTCTCCTGCATTGAATTAAGTATTGTTCTTACTTTGCTCTTTCTTTCTATGACATTGGTAAATGTAAGATTGTTGATTAATGGTAATTTTGGATTATAACTCATTATTATTCATAAAATTTTACATTGTTTATATTGATTAATGCCAATCTCTCTTAGGATGATGATGAAGAATTCAAGATCAACTGGAAACGAGTGGCTACTACCAGCTTGTTTGGGTTAGGATTTGTTGGTCCAGTTGGCCATTACTGGTAAATAGCATTGCCTTGTGAATTATATTGCCTGGTTGTGTATTGACAGTATTGTAGTTTGGAAGGTTTCTTTTCTGATTCTGAGACCCTGAATCAGCATTGTTTTCCTGGATGACTTTGTAAAGATTTTTAGTTGCTTCAGATACCCAGTTGTGCCAATTTTTGTAATTTTCATAATTCATGGTCTCACTAAAAGAAGTTGGATAAATTCACATAACATAGCCTTGGTAGCTATACTGCAAAATGATGATGGCTAGTTGCTCTAGCTACGAACAGTCAATGGCAAATGCCAATTGAGAAATTGGTTACCGAGCTTTAGTTTCAAAGCTTCAAATTAGTTTCAATGCCAACACTTCTTATGGACTTGCAATCCTGATTCTCTTATCAGACAGATTCTAATCATATATTTAAGATAAAACTAAATTATTGATGGGCTTCACTCAGAGGACTTTGGTAGCAAATTACTGCCTGGTGAATAGGGATTGGTGGTATGAACTTCTCATCGGCTCAGGCCTAAAGATTCATTTTTGGGCTCTGAATATGGGATCTCTCCAACTGATATAAACAGAGAGGCTTCAAACTTTATATGTGCGCTTACTTCTGTGGCAACATAATGTCTGATCAGCAGGAGTAGTGGCATGGCCTTCTTATCAGCTTAGGGCATGAAACTTTATATTTTGACTCTAGGTTTAGGAGTTCTCCAGCTGTTTAAAGTCTTTTGCTGTTTTGTCTTGTAGTGGTGAATCAGAAAAAATGCTACAGGCTTCTAACTCTGTATGTGTGCTTTGTATTTCTGCTAGTGTACGCATGTGCATGTGTTTGGTAGGGGAAGGGTGGTGGTGGTTGGCTAGTACTATCTATTTTGCAATCAGCTTATCAATTATTCTTATTTGATGTTAATTATTGCAGGTATCAAGGCTTGGATCGGTATATAAGATTGAAACTTATGCTCAAACCCAATTCCTTCCGCTTTGTTGCCTCTAAAGTTGCCATTGATGGCTTCCTCTTTGGGCCATTGGATTTACTTGCATTTTTCACTTACATGGGGTTTTCTACTGGAAAGAGTGTTCCTCAAATAAAAGAAGATGTGAAGAGAGATTTTCTCCCAGCCTTTATCTTGGAAGGCGGAATATGGCCTATTCTTCAAGTTGCGAATTTTCGGTATGTACCTGTAAGGTATCAGCTTCTCTATGTCAACTTCTTCTGCTTGGTGGATAGCTGTTTCTTGTCTTGGATTGAGCAACAACAGGATGCTCAATGGAAACAATGGCTGAAATCTTTTCTACCTCTGAAGTAACAGAAGCACCAAGTTTAGTTAGTGCTTCTAAATCTCACTCATATTTTATTCCCAGCCTTGTCAACTTGTTGCAAGTTCATGTCAGAAAACGGGTGACTACTAGTTTATAGGAAGCATATTGAAATTGTTTTCACATGACATAATGATCTTCATCTTGAATACAAATTGACACTTGTTCGATTCAACATATGGAAGCTGCGTTCCCTCATTACTCTACCTATATATTTATAGGATTTTTAGTACCTGGTACAAGTTCTATTGATTTTTCATTTATTAATCAGAAGGTTCGTTCAGGTGAAAAAAAAGTCATACAGTATACTTTTGGTTTACCCGGGGCAGGGGAATTTGGTCTTGGCTTCTCAACAACGTAAGGAACAAGATCAGCGGCCACATGAACATGCCACGTGTAATACTATCGTGAAGCTAAAACTTTAAATAGGCTATGCTCCAGGGATGAAGTACTGGAGCAGGATTTAAATAGAGATTTCATGACGACAAAAATATGAATGGAAGTTTTCCTTGGGTTCAATTTATGGAAATCTGTAATCAAGTGGGAAAAAGGTTGTAAAAAAAATAAAAAACCTTTATACAGTCATTAAATTGGATTGCATAAATTTGTGTGAAATCATGCTGTTGTGATCACTTAATCATTTACAGGTCTGAAAATAAATTTTTGGTGCATGATCTGAAGAACAGTGCAAGTCGTGGCATTCCTGGATCATCTATATTGGAAGTATTAATGTACATCATTCTGCCAAGTCCAAAGTAAATATTAAAATATCACGCTTTGAAATCTCTCATTCAGTAAGCTAAGGAAGCTTTTTATAATGAGTTGGTTAAAAAATTAGAAACTTAACAAGAATTCGACGTCTACTCTAGGAAACACCAGCTTTAGACCTTGAGCATAACAAAATGAACTTGGTTCTGCGATCACAGCACATTCCACTATCTTTGATGACTATTATATCTCTTGACTTGTTTGCTGAACTTCACTACTTGAGTCAGATAGGTGAAGGCCATAGGCACTAGTGCTTTCACTTTGCCCGCTAGAGTTGTGCTGTTGAGATGATAATGCCAAATTGAAATTTCTTAAGTCCTGGTGGTATCGGCAGGCATCATAATTTGAACTATCTGACCAATTGTGTAATGTGGTATGCCCCGGTGTAATATCTCCAACTAGATCGGACAGAGAAACCAGTCCTTCTAAGGCACCAGCAATCTGTTACAAGTTGTGAACTTTGTGGTCAGAATCATCTCATATGTATATACACTTCTTGTAAACATAGAGTGTTTTACAACACCTGGAGAGAACTTAAGCAATGAAAATCTAGCTACTAATTGTCTAGCATGTCTGAAAGTTAAAAGGTTTATTTTCATTAATTTTATAAGAGGATTGGGTTTGCATTAATTAATTACTAGATTTAGACCCGCGCGTTGCACGGGCATAAAAATGAATATGCTTCTTGCTAAAAAAAGAGATAAGTGATATTAATTGGACTAA
Organism: Pterocarpus macrocarpus; assembly: GCA_031439585.1. Lineage (NCBI taxonomy): Eukaryota > Viridiplantae > Streptophyta > Magnoliopsida > Fabales > Fabaceae > Pterocarpus > Pterocarpus macrocarpus. Next base: position 14,455,921 of record CM062519.1, read on the forward strand.
TATAAAAATGATTTAGTAGATTTTATCTTAATGATTTGAAGTTGAATAACTATATAATGCAAGAAAAATATTCTTTATTTAAGATTAAGTAATAGTTTGGTAATATAAATAAAACAAAGGTATTCATTTGTTATGATTATTTTGAACACAATGAAACTATATACATGTATGATATTCAAACGAATTTCATCTTTTTGACGCCATATTTGTCTTTACTCTTGATTTAAGATTAGATAATGTATATTTTATTTCTATTGATACCTTTTTTATTCCTTTATAAATGTCATTTTCATACGAAAGTATTGTGTCTTATATTTGCTTCTAATACTTTTTCCTTGACATTTGTATAGATATGGACTCCTCATCTAATGATATTACTATTAATGAATTTGGTTTCTGAATTATGTTAGAAATAAATGTTAAGAGTTAAAGATTTATTTGCTTTATGTAAAAGCAATCTTATGCTTTCCATTTGTTTTTCTTTAATTTTGTTATTTTGGAATAACAGAGAGGTTGGGGTTCAAAGTATTGTTTAGAACAAAAGTTTTTATGATAATATAGTTCTTTCAAACTGTGATTATTCATCTTTATTTGGAATATAAATGTGTAATGATAAAGATTTTATAATAGTGATAGTATGTCAAAGTTGATTCACAGTTGGTAGGAAGTTGATATTTTTGTAAAATTATTTTTAATATTTAAAATAAATATTTAATTGGAGTCTTTTTTTTGTTTATTGAAGAATTATTAGAGATCAAAATTTAGAAAATATTAACTTTGAATAATTTTGAGTAAAGAGTTAATGGTATATAATTAATTTAGAGTATATATAATTAATTATGTTAATATTGATGGCTTAATGCATCTTACGATAATTAAGTAGCGGGATACAAAAGGTTGGCATAGTTGAATGACAACTTGTATAATAAAATAACGTAATTTTATATAAACTCATTTTTTTCATATTTGGTTGTGAGACCATTAAAAGGATAATATTAAATAATTGATTAATTGTTAGTGGGAGGTTGATATTTTTGTAAAATATTATTTTTTTAATATTTAAAAAATAAATATTTAATTGATTTTTTTTGTTTATTGATGAATCATTAGAAATTAGAATTTTGAAAATATTAACCTTAAATAATTTTGAATAAGGAGTTAATGATATATAATTAGCTTAAAGTATATATAATTAATTACATTAATATTGGTAGTTTAGTACATCTTGTTACGATTAAGTAATGGAAACTGAAGGTTAGCATGGTTGAGTAATAACTTGTATCACAAGATGACATGGTAGCATTATAAGATGAGAGATAAATGAAATAGTAATACAATATGCACTTCTTTAATTAGAGAATGAAACTTGATTTAAGAATCAAATAATAAGGATATAAAAAAATAAGCCTAAGTTTTTTTTTTGTTAGTCTGATATGATTTAGTCTTGTTTAGTTTGGTTTAGTTCAGTCTGATCTGATTTGGTCCGGTCTGGTCTTGTTTAGTTTGATTCGGTTCGGTCCGGTCCGGTTTGGTTCGGCTCGGTTTGATTTGGTTTGGTCTGATCCGGTCTAGTTTGGTTTGGTTAAGTTCGGCCCGGTCTGGTTTGGTCCGGTCCATTTTAGTTCGGTTTGGTCCAGTCCAGTTCAGTTTAGCTCCGTTCGGTTCGGTTTGGTTTGGTCTAGTCCGATTTGGATCGGTTCGATTTGGTCTGATCCTATGATGCAGTACCTTTGGTTGATGCAGTTGATTCGGTTTGGTTTGGTTCAATCTGGTTTGGTTCGGTTCGGTCTAGTCAGGTGCAGTGCAGTTCGATCTAGTCCGGTGCAGTGCAGTTGATCGACCACTGTTTAGTTTAGTCCAGTTTGGTTAGGTTCGGTTCGGTCCGATCTGGTTTAGTTCGGTCCGGTCGGCAGTGCAGTTCGGTTCGATCTTGCACAGTGCGGTTGGTCCGACCCCTGTTTGGTTCAGTTCGATCCGATTCGGTCAAATCTGGTTTGGTTTGGTTCAGTCCGATTCGGTCAAGTCTGGTTTGGTTCGGTTCGGTCCGGTTTGGTTTGTTTGACTTGGTTTGGTCTGGTCTAGTTCAGTTCGGTTTAGTCCGGTTTGGTTTGGTCCGACCTTGTTTGGTTCAGTTCGGTCCAATTTGGTTTGTTTGGCTTGGTTTGGTTCGGTCTGGTTCAATTTGGTCCACTTCAGTTTGGTTCAATCCAGTCCGATTTGATTTGATCTGGTATGATTGGTTTGGTTCTTTCTAGTCTAGGGCGGTGGTTCAATCTGGCGTAGTTTTCCATAAAAAGATGTGATATTATAAGATTAAAGAAGTTACAAGAGAATATATCACTTTTAATAAGAAACTGACATTACAATATTATATGGCATCTAATTATCAATTTTTTAGTATACTATAACTTAAGCCTCAATATATATATATATATATATATTTTCGAAGGATTTGGTAGGAATTTTTTTTTGTCCTCAATGAAGAATATTGCCTTAGTAGATCACTCTATCATAAGGATAATATTATTTGTAATAAAAATGGACATGAAAGGTGGACGGGACACCCTAGAGAGTGAAACAAAGAATTTGGTAGTGGTGGGTGAAACCAAAGGGCCAAAACCTTTTGTTTTTCTCTCTGCATAATATCGACCGTTGATTTCCACTTTTTATATATAAATAACAATACTCCTATCATGATTACCCTCAAGATCTAGCAATGGCTCTAGTAGTAAAAGTTCTAATTAGCTTCCTTCTTTTATGTTTCTTCATTTTTGAGCTGCTGATGGAAATGAAAAACGATGAACAGATTATTACTTGGCTCATACGGGGTCGAAGCCTGGCTGAATGGCGCACACAAGCAGCAGCACAGGTGATCATTCTAGCCATCTCATCAGCTTCATAATTGTTCTGCAACCTTGGATCAACAAGATTGTTGAAGTTACCATCTTGTAGCGCTTGAGCAAGCAAGGGCCTAGCCTATGGTGCCAATAAAAAACATACTGGAAGGTCATTTCAATACTCTGAAGGTCAGCAGCAAAGGAGATATTATGTGAAACAAGAAAAAAACAAAAATTGTCCCTTAAATTCACTTTTGCTTTGCAGAAACACCAACTAGACCGACCTATCCTTGGAGATAATATTATTTTGTTTTAATATTCTTTTGTTCTATCTGAACCATTTTCTCTATATATTCTAAGAACAAAGCATTTGAGGCATTTGCAATTGCCCTTACCCGACCCTTATAAAATATAAAATTAGCACTTCCAAGTACAACATAAAAGTAAAAGGTACATTTTCAAACATGTGGGCTTGCATGCATGCGTCTGTGTTTGTACAAGACAGATCTTAGAGGTGATGGAAAAGAACTCACCCAATCAACCAGGCTCTCATTCCTTAATCCTGCTGTAGTGATTGGTGGACGTCCAGTTATAAGTTCTAAAAGCATCACGCCATAGGAATATGCATCTGATTTATCTGTTAATTTGCCACTTGATGCATACTCTGGAGCCAGATACCTGCAATGAAATTATTGGTTTTGAGCGACAAAAATAAGATTTTAAAGTTCATGGCTAAAGCAGATATTGGCATATCCAGTAGACAAATTTAACAAGACATCATAATATAGGATTCCCAGCACAGGGTTAGGTTACTCTAATCAAGAAAACAATGAGCACCAAAGTCAAGTTTTGCAGTTATGGTGCGGTAAGATGAGAAGTGGCCTTACCCAAAGGTTCCCACCACTCGGGTGGTGAGGTGAGTAATGCAACCGTCGGTGTTAGGGAAGATTTTTGCCAGGCCAAAGTCAGAAACCTGATATAAAATGAAGCTCATCATCAATACTCCAAAGTAATTGTGAAACGTATGTATTCAAAGAAAATCAGTTATTAACATAGGAAAAATATTGTCTAGAAGTGTCGCTAACTGAGTTTTATGAATAAGATGCATGGGAGAATGAAAAAAGAGAAAAGGCTCGTCCAATTAACTTACAAGCATTCTGACTGTAATGAAGGACATCTCAGCATTCGGTAGTAAATATAATATTTAAGTGAATAACATAAGTCTTACCTTTGCTTCAAAACTAAAATCAAGAAGAATATTAGATGCCTTAATATCACGGTGAATGATTGCCGGATTACCTGCAGAGGCATGAATGCATCATGGTCTTAATTAGAACCAACTACCATTCTAATTAGAAATGGAAACTTTTTTGAACTTGTCACGTCACTATAATGAGATTAAAGATTTGGGGTGCTAAAATGTTAACTATAAAATATTGATTCTGTTTCCAGTGGAAGAGTGAAGAAAAATTCTCACAATCTTCGTGTAGATATGCCAACCCTTTAGCAGATCCCAAGGCAATCTTAATTCTCTTTTCCCACTCAACGACGGGCTTCCCTTCCCCTGCAATACATTTTATATCATCTTCAGGACCATGCAACTGGTAAATGGAACAGCAAAAATACTTGCTTATGATGCAAGAAAGGCATAAAATATGAAGTCACCAAAGACTACTACAGTACTGCCAGAAAAGATTTAGAGTAAGGTTGCCATAAATTGTAGACTTACCATGTAAGTGGAATTCCAATGTGCTATTTGGAACAAATTCGTAAACAAGCAATCTTTCTGCCCTGGTAACGCAGTATCCGACCAACTCAACAAGATGCTTATGATGCACCCGGCTAATGGTCTCAACCTCAGCTTGAAATTCTCGCTCCCCTTGCTGGCTTCCTGCTTTCAACTGCTTAACTGCAATTTCCTTTCCAGAAGGGAGAACTCCTTTGTATACATACCCAAAGCCACCTTCCCCAAGAAGGTTGGCTTCAGAGAAACAGTTAGTGGCTACTACTAGTTCGTCATACGTGGAAATGCCATTGACAGATCCAAAGGCAATGCTTGCAGCAGCATGGTTTGGAATTGCTGTCACATCCCCGGAATTCACAGAGCCAAAAGCTCCACAACCCTCCGTGAGATGTGGTGGATTTGACAGCACTCTAGTAACATGAGAACCTGGTCATGACATAATGTAGTGTGCAAAACAGCTCAATAAATGCGTCCACCAAATCTAACTAAACATAAAATGCATAATGTGGCTTGACACGTGATTTACTTTGGATGAGGCACCCTTTTGAATACAGTTTAAACAAGTGTGGTTTGACACATGATTTACTCAGTTATATTATGTAAGTATTTAATCAACATATTGCCTTAGTAATAGATATGCGATGATTGTATTCAAATAAGTTCAAAATGTAAATGTGAATCGACATATTGGTTCCATATGAATAATGTATATTTATTATCCGTCAATCATTATGTTAACGGTAACACTTAATTAATTGAAATTCACCGCCATAAACATATCTAAACACAATGCATAGATAACATTTCTGCTAAAGGATAAGACTTGTCTTACCCTTTGATCCAACACAGGGTGATGATTCCTCAAGTTGACGTGTGTGCAGATTCTTCTGCTTCTTTGTCTTGCTATTCCTGGACAAGACTAATACAATGGCTACAACAAACACAAAAACGATACCTCCAATTGCAATCCCAACGATGAGTCCACTTGACATGTTGAACCCTGGATGCTTCTCAATTTCCACAGCTACCGGCAAGCTCCCCATTGATGGTGGTGCCGGAATATTCGCCGGAAGTAGCGGCGGCAGCTTCGCCTTCGGGGAAAATTCCGGCGCCGTGGGGCTTGAAGGTGCTGCAGCTGTCCATGATGACAAAGGAGGTTCCGTGAAAGGAGAGACAGTCGCCGGTGGCGGAGAGGTTGTTTCCGGTGCCGGAGGCCAAAATGCCGGCGGTGGAAAAGTGGCGGTTGGAGCTGGAGGCCCCGGTGCAACTTTCCGGTGACGTAAGGACAATGGTGGTGGCGAAGATGATGGATTCGCCGGCGACGGAAAAGCCACCGCCGCCAGCGGATTTAGATTTGCCGGAGGCCACGTAGGAGGTGGCGTCACCGGAATCGGATTCTCGTTGGATGTAATCGGAGGCGATGAAGCGGGAACGAGTGGAATTTCCGGCTTCGGCGGCGAGGGAAACGCCGGCGGGACTTGAATCACCGGTGGATTAACCGGAGGTGCGGACTTCGTAGGCGGTGGTGGCACCGTCAGAGGCAACGGCGGCGGAGATGTAGTCGCCGGCGAGGGAACAGGCGGTGCTGAATGCACTGGAGACACTGACGGCGGTGATGGCGGGGTAGGGAATGGAGGTGGCGCTGCGGGTTCCAGCAACGGCGGAGGAGTAATGTCAGCCACCGGCGGTGACGGTGGCGTGATTGCCGGTAAACTCGCCGGCGGGAAGGGTGCACCTGCAAACATAATATTTGTTTTCTATTTTTTATTTTCTTTTTTAAAAAAAACAAAAAAATCAGAGTTTCTGTGTGGTGAAGTTTAAGCAGAATTAAAATCCATGAAGATGAAGGAGCGGAGTAATGTGTGATGATAATAGGTGGTAGAGAGAGCAGTTTGCAGTGAAAAGCGAGTATGAGAGGTGGCACTACAATTTCTATGGCACGTACTGAACCCTCCACTACTAATGCTTAGTGCAGTCCAACTATAGGCTACTTTTTGATGTGGTGAAATTGCGTGTCAGATATTAGTTAATAGCAACTATATGGATAAATTCATAAATATTTCCGTTGGTTTTGGGTGTTAATACATGTGGTGGTTGACCTTTTTACGAGAAATATATATATAATAGTATAAGACCCTGTGGATATGGAGAGACCTTTTTCAAAGAAGGGGACCAGGAAAGAGTCGAGAGTGGTTGAGATTGAGAAAATAAAGACAGGAAGGAATGCACGGGAGCAATCATGGAACTTTAGCGGCATGATGGCACCTTCCTCAACTTTCACACTTGAGTGCAGTGCTGGCATTGAGAGACAGCATTGCATGTGCATGATTGTCGCTATTTCTGTGGCGCTACATGATAAACGAGTATCATTAGAACTTGAAGTATAACTAACTAGTATTGTAGTAACTAAAATCGAATAAAGCTAGCTGCGGTTGGGCGACGAATGTTATGGCATAACAATAAAACAGACAAAGCATACACGAACAGAACAAAGATGGAGGCTCAGTATTGGACACGTCGGGGTGCGAGTATATCCAAGGATATCACGTGTATCACGGATAGATCCTCAAAATAATAACAATAAAGAGAAATGTTTTTTGAACATACTATATATAGACATAGTATGGGACATAGTATATTTATGTGAGTATGGGTGAATATCGAGGTGCACATGTATCGAGATAAGGTAATAGATTGTATATTTATGTGAGAGGGTGTTATATTTAGATGTCCCAAATAATGGGCCAAATAACAGCTCTCAACAATAAAACAGTTAATATATAAGTAACTGGGAATTTGTCAATACACTAATCTAACATTATTAACAATCACCGGGTGACCAGTCCCCCTGGGTCTAACATGCTAGTTTGAGAAAAAGAAAACTCGGACCTCTGTAGTTTTGTTCAACGTCATCCGAGTACGAACGATAGCTTAAAGAAAATGCCATGATCCATGCATAGAATAAAACACTCGACCTGAAAAATGTGAATGGAAGTAATGGGCAACACACAACTTTCTGAAGGTAATTAATGGCATATCAAACATCCAGGTACATTTTTGTAAAGTATACAATAAACATTGGATGGATTTGTCCCGGATCATCATTTGATAGTTGTCCTTTTTTCTTTTCGGTTCGATATTTCAAAGCTGTCTCGAACGCCTCAATTTCCTTTTGTTTGGCCCATTGAAAGTTCTATTCCTAGTTCCGCTAGTGCAATGAGGCGAGCATATCCCTTTGGTTGAAATACATAGCAAATTAGCATCTTCAGATGTTAACAATTCTTATTTTCGGCTGTATATACCTCACCAAAAATAAGTTTTCGTACAGCCGGTGTATGGTTAAAACTTTACATTTCGAAATCGACCTAAAGTTATAGATTTACTTGAACACGTGTCATGTACAATAAGGAAAAACATGACAAGGCCACAATACACTTATACTAATTTTAATTTTTAACATACAGAATTAAATAATGTGCCGCTAGAATCTTAAGATGTCGATAATATCTTCCCAGCAGCTGAAAATAATAATAATAATAATAAGGCCACTCTTCCTTCTTAAATCGTCTAATGCAAAGTAACAAGAAGCAGCAAGCGAGCACCAAATTAATCACTTATCAATGAATGCCAATGCCATAGAATAGAACACAATGAATGGCTGCATAAACGTCAGAAAATCAACATGAAAACTCTACAAACTTGAGGTTTTCTACAACTGAATGGATGGATCTCCACTTTAAATTGGATGAAAAGCAACTACAAAATCTTAGCCAATTAAATCCCCCTGCAATTTCTGTTATACACTGATCTGAGATTTATCTTTTCATTTTTGCCCCTTGTTTCAACCCCGGGGTTGGGGTGGGGGTTGTGATATCTGTCTCCATTTCTTTATATATTCAAGCTAGGATTGTACAATTTCATGACTGCATAGTCCACAGCCCAGAAGGATGCACCATGAAGTTTCAAGGCAAACCAAATTTGGACAATGCTGACTGGAATAAAGTTGAGAATGCCTGAGATGTACTTTGGTCATCAGCTTTTATTTTAATCTGTGACTTAGCAGACGATGTGTTGATCATACACTCAACAAGATATACTGATGCTGACTCTGCCTTTTGAGCAAAGAAGAAGAACTTGAAGGTAGGAGACTGTCCACCGGATGCAATGCAGTGTATTGAATGGCTTTGCATGTGCCGAAGGAGTGCATGGGGAGCTGTCAACGATGCAACTCCTTGAGGACTCATAGAAAATTCCTGCATCAGATTATGAATGTTACATACAAGTATACAACAAATGAACCAATATGTTTGACATTTTCTGTTGGTGGGGAGGTATCAAAGGCAAAGAAAAATAAAAAGGATAAGAACATATTAAAATATTTCTATGGCAATGCTGCCATACTAATTACAAGGATTATAATATCGAAGCAAACCTCAGAAACAGATATTGGCAGCTGACGCCATTTCTGCTGAAATGTGCCAGGATCCAGTACAGCTTTTGGGTTGAGAGTCAATGGAGGAGGTGAAGGTGTGGCTGCAGTCCCAACTGGAAAATCTAAACCAAGCAGATCATCAATTGCCAAGCTAGATGCTGGAGCTTGAACAGTTGCGCTGGTATTCGAAAATGCCAAATCTGCAAGCGATTGAGAAGTTGCAGAAGTTGCAGAAGTGGCAGATGTACCATCATAGGAAGGAGCACTATAGGCAGAACCATTGCTACCAGCATCTCTACCTTCCTCTTTTTCTGTGGTACTTAGAAGCAGATCATTGTCATTTGCCTCCAATCTCTGAGCTGGAACAGCAGAATCTCCAGATTCCGCACTAATAGATAGATTTCCAAGTTCATCTGAAAACTCAAATGAGCCTCGGTGTTCTTTATCAGTGAACATGTAAGAGGGCTGCAAGAATTTGCTATTTTTAGTTTGACAGATTTTAATGTACAGGCACTCTCATAAGAGAGAGGGTAAAGAAAAAAATGGAGAAGGATCCCTGTAATGAAAACATGTTTCAAGCGACAATAGCGAATGGCAAGGTGTTTAACCTATCACAGTGCAACAGGTAACTCCCAAGGTGCTGAGGCTGAAATTTAGCTGAATGAGGTTTTATACATTTAAAGTATTAAAAATGCATTTTAATGTGAATTGAAGAATAATTTGCAACATAGTTATGCCAAGTCAAACACATTTTGCTGGGAAGAAGCATTTATCACCTTTTCCCCCTTTTATAAATTTGTTTAAAATGGCAAAAAAATATTTCCCATGAATAGAAGAATAACTTGCAACAGAATTATTTGGAATGTCTCAGGTGATTCAGTAGTTGAGTCAATACTCAACATGAAATAATGAAAAGCAAGATAAATTTTGCGAGGAAGAAGCATTTATCACCTTTTCCACTTTTTTATAATTTCGTTTAAAATGACAAAAAATATTACATGGAAAAAAATTGAAATGGCTTCAAGTAATTAAAATTGATCCAAACTCAACGACTAATTTGTGCTCATTCAAAAACACCAGGGAGAAGGGAGCATAGTAGTTACCTTCTGATATATTACAGACAAACTGTTAAATTCATCAAATATTCGATCTTTGATTTCGCTGCTCTGAGTATCAGCAAATACAGAAACTGCTTGTTTTGGAGGGTTCACCACACTCTCTGCCACTGCTACGTTGTATTGCAGGAGCCTGTAATAAAATAAGGCCCTATCATGAACATCCTGCAATCAACAAAAGCTCATGTAACATGCCACTGCAACACAAGCAAATATTTAAATATTTCATTGTCTTTGCAATTCAAATTAGTAAGTAGCAACAACAATCTTCAAACCTGATGAAAATCAGCAAGACCTGCAGCCAAAGCAGCTCCTAATGCTTTCTGAGTTTCAGGCGGCCTCTTAAAGAAGCACTTCATAACTGCAGTAAGAAGATGTAAGCGAACCTGCATCATGAGACAGCAGTTGTTCAATATGTAAATAAATAAACATAAAGACAAGCTGATACCGGATTGAAAATTCAAGAATTAATGCATAAAAGAGATGCCACTAAATATCTTCTTTTCTTTCTCAAATAAAAAATGGTTTGTAATTAACATGCAACCCACAGAGAGGGGATGATGTATGAATGTTTTTATTCATTAGAGTGCTACAATTGTAGGACAATCAAGTTAGGATCAAATCCAGACCCAAGCCAACAATGAATACATGGTAGACATGGGTACTCATGGTATGAAGGAGGGAATGCACAGGCTGGCCAATGCCTCCTGTTCTTCATGAAGATAATACGATGTGCATAATGTTTTCTACTATTTTGTTTCTACTGGGGCAGGAGGGAATTATTGAAGCCGAGGAATTCTTAAGTGTCAAAAAAGGAGAATGGTACTTGTGGCTATGCCATGTCATATCATTGGCAGGATATGAGAAGTTAAACATACAAAAGATTGAACTGCCCATGCTGTTGGGTATAATATAACTTAGCATATGATGTAAAATATCTCAAATAAGGAAATCACAAGAGTACCACAAAAAGTCATGAATACTACCTCAGCAGAATGTTCCTCATCCCAATTTTCAACCAAACTCTCCAATACATATGGAGCATCATGCATGTCCTGAGAATATTCCCCCAACATCCATATCAGAGCCGCCTTAGCCTTGGGCTCTTGGACATTTTTGCTACTGATATTCCCAACAACAGCGATACAATCCTGACTCCATTGTGGATATTTTCTTAGCAGATCTTTCACAAGCACCTGCATAAATGAACTTTCAAATTTTATATTAGTCTATCCTACCATAACTAAGTCAAATCAAAATGCAATACTTTGCACATTTGTTTGCATAATAATACGAAGCAGCACAATAGTACTGTTAGGCACAAATTCAAGGGTATCTATCGGGCCGATTTGTCATGTTTACCAAAGCTTCAGAAGTAACATAGTCCTTTTCCATCTCAAGAAACTGTAGAAGCCGATCAACAATAGCATTGACGTCATATTGCTGCAATGCTATCTTCCCAACAGCCCGAATTGATTCCCTTGCAATTGGAATGTCAACATTTGCAGCATATTCACATAACTCCGTCACTGAAATGGGGCCCAAGAAGTTCATGAATGAGTCATACTAAAAGAAGGGGGAAAATCAGGTCAGGGATCAGAACATCAAAGCAGAAAAATGCAATCATTCTACATCAATGTCTCACCTAACCCTCTGTCTCTATCAAATCGGATGAGTTACTTACCTATCTCATACGTGTTACTTTCATTTGCAACTGCAGTCAGCATTTCAAGCTTCAACTTTTTGACATATGATGGCTCATTATACTGGCAATAGAAGTGTTTGTAGTCTGAGGAAAATATATAAGGTGCACGCATAACCAAGAGATGCAGGTGGCTTAAAACTGCATAGGATTGTTCTGGACTTCCCGAGCTCACTTGAGTTAAGAGAGGGGCTTTGATACGCTCATAAACCTAAACAATAAGAACTTGCATCAGAAATCACAAAGCTTCAGAGAAGCAACCAAAGCTGACGAGATACTGAATATAACTTCAAGAACAAGCCTAAAGGTAAATAATAACAACAATAGTTTAATAGGGACGTAATCGAGCCAAGCTGAGCTGGGCAAGGCCATATACAACCATGAACAAAACCTAAGCTTGAGGCTGAGTTTGAGCTGAGGTAAAATCTTAGCACAACCCAGCCCATTTACTAAACAATACAAGCCCAATTAGTTCACAGTTGACATAATAAATAATAGACACATTTGAAAATGAACATTCAAATAAATCTTAACATATAGGAACGTTTGATTTATTTTAAATTATCTATCACCTACAAATTGAGGACATACAAGCATCACAAGACATCAACACCTGAATCTGACACAAAAAGTTCCAAAAATATGAGATGCAACATGATAGATGAACAAGGAAATTGTTATCACTGAAGAAGATATAACTTGTTGATATATTCATCAACTTGTAACTTTTCTAATTCGTAGTAAAACACTCAAACTCGTACCCTGAAGTTCAATGCAAGAAGGGTACCGCTAGTGGTCAATACAAAAACAATATAACAGACTGCCCAACAAACACAAGTAAATAATGCAAAATAATGAAATAGCAAGGAATTAAAACCATCACAAATTGAATTGAACTGCAATATACCTTTCTGGTAGGTGCATGTACATATTTTTAATATATTGATAGGATTACGAAAAAAAAATCATTTTCTAGGGATATAACATTAGGTCCAGTGTTGAATTTTTTAAGAAATTAAGACCATACAGAGTAGAGTATAAAAATGCAAACAAACAGAGCCACCAAGAGGAGAACACAGAGTAGAAAAGCTCATAGAATCTGGGAAAAAGAATAAGACAGGCAGATGTAAGCACAGAGACAAGGTAGAAATAGGCGGTGAAACAAGAAAAGGCAATACAAAACCACACACATAAACAAGGTAGAAAAACACAAGGAAAGAACAAAAAAATATCAATAATTGAGCTGCTCATAGGCTAAACAAGCCAAGCATCTAAATTATCAAGGTTAACTCAATTAATTAAATGAGCTTTAGTATACAGCTCAAGCTTATTTATTCAACAAAGAAGCTAAGATGAATTGAGCCAAGCTCGGTCAAACCCAAGTAACTCGCACATGGCTAAGTTCACTTGCATCCCTTAGTTTAAGATCAAAAGACTCAAAACACTCTAGCCAGTTGTATGTGTCCATGTATGAATACCATAAGCTTCATCTTACAGCTGAAAAACCAAAATGCCAAATACATGTCGTCCATATATGATGCAGTGAACTAGTAGTTAAAAGTAAAGTCATCACGTGATACAAAACAAGTATGGTGCATACCAGAGAATTCAATGTATTGCAAACTCACCATAAGTTTAAATGAGATGTTCATTCAAATAAAAATAAAACTAAATATAAAAAAAAAAATCAATACATACCTGCTGATGAACATCAGCCATTGACAAAGTCAACTGCAGAAATACTTTAATAGTTGCCAAGACAACAGCACCATTTGCATGCTGGAGTCTGTCTTCAAGGAGATTCATTATATCAAATATTTCAGAGCTATCCGATGGGATGTACTTGGCCACCAATTCCAGCACAAGACATTGTGCCCATTCACTAAATTCCTTGATACTGCATGTGAAAAGAAGATACGAACTGATTAGTTGTTTTAGAATTAGTATTTTGCAAGATATTACGGATGCTTTCTTTTTGTCTCAAAGTCTACCACCAAAAAAAAAAAATTACAGTCGAATATAACCACAGTTAGCATAAGGTAATAAATCAATATTTCTTGTTCACATTTGTGAAAAAAACTACTCAATCAACCATTTACTGCCATACTACATACCATTGATTCATAATATATACAAGGCCAAAGAAGCTAATATGCTGGAAGATTATACAGTAGGTACAAGTCTTTATCACAAAGAGGAGGAAAAAAAAGAGACAAAATTCTTTAAAAGGTAATCCCAAAGCAGGGTGCTTGGGAAGCCTCAGTTTAACAGGTGTGTGCTGATGCATGCTAGCTCCAAGAGAAAGAGGAAGGGGGGGAAGAGAAAATGAAAGAACATAAATATACATCACAGCTTTTCTAAGTAGAGTTCATCAAAATATCAGTAAGAAACTACTTCACGAAAAGATTACTTACCGATTCAAAAGGTAATATATAAGTGGCTTGCTAAGCAGAGTTTCTCTCTCCCGGACTGCTTCCTCTGATGCGGTTGCCTCTAAGGTCCAAATCTCTTGTAAAGCAGACAAACAATTTGCAACTACCTGATGAAACAAAATGACCATATATCTGTAAAGTGCAATTCATTTGGTGACTGCTGCCATTTTAATTTTTGGAAACACTAATAGGAACACTATTATCAATCTGATCATAGGTGTATAACAAATGATGAGTAATAAAAAGAAATAAAAAAAAAGTAAGAAAATTAATAAATGAAGAATATTATAGTTAGAGACAGTAGAAATCCAGCTTAAAATGTAAATAAATTTCAGTTTGACAAGTGAAGATAGATAACATATACACATGACAAAAGAGAAATGAATAACAAAATGAAAATAACTTCAATCTTGTATATTGAATATTAAGGTCAAGGAAATCAAATTATCTCCAATGAAGCTGTAAAGAAGAAGATAGTAGAACTCACTGAACATGTTGCAGGGGATGATAATAATAATGCTCAGTACAGCTTACAAAGCTGACATTCCCAGAGTAATAACAAATGTTAAGTGGAAAAAATAGCAGAGTAGCAGATAACCAATAACTTTTAACAAAATGACTCAATTTTCTAAATAGGGTGCAACTGTACAAGTGCATGCCTCTATACCAAAAATGAAACATTAAATTTCTTTAAACAAACAAAAACACTATTCAAAAGGAGACGTCAAGGAACCAGCCCATTTAAAGTGTGATCACTCAAGGATATTGAAAACACTCATTTTGAATGTATTAAATTTGCCTGCAGGTGGACCAGATAAAAAAATGCCCAACCACAAACAGAACTGGTTCTCACTGTATTTATTATGTACACAGGCATTCTAATCCAACTATATTCAGTATCATACAAGCTTTTCTGACAATAAAATTATCAACATGGCATCCGTACTTGTAAATCTCCAAAGACATAATCCAATGGCACCGACATAATCCAGGAAAATGGTCATATCAATTACAGAATGAAAGCTTTTTTTTTACCAAACAAGAAACAAAAACCAAATCCAGCATACTATTTTTTAAGGTCCATTACGTTGCGAGTCATTAATCATTGGACTATGTTGATTATCTTGGTTCAAAGTGAGACTCTTAACTTTTTTACAAAGTTGAACAGCATTGTCATTATTTATCATATCTTGATGAAGAAATTACCACAAAAATGGAATCCTCACCTGAGTATCCGGGTCATTAAGCATCAAATGCTTTAATGTTGCCGGAAAATCTGCATCCATGCAGGTGGAAGCTGATATATGATACAGTTTCAGAACCCCAATAACCGCCACCATCCTTACATAACTATTATTGTCCTTCAACCCAGACCCTAATGGCCCAACCAAATACTCCACCAAGTTTGCCACTCGGAGCGAACACAAACTCCTCAATGCTAGTCCCCGAATCATCGGATCCTCGTCCTTGCAATCTCTTTGCAGAAAATTAATCGTCAAAAGCGCAAGATCAGGATTGACCTTCGCGTAGTTCCCAACATACAAGTAGCACATTTTCTTCAGAACAATGTCCGCCGTTGCCGAGCACATCACCATCTCACCGAACAGAGACGAGACATCGATACCTATTGTCATGTTGGAAATCACCTTCTTGAAGAGATCCCTCTTGGCATCATCCGCGCCGGGAGCTCGGCTCCCAGCAAGCTGCCGGAGCTGTGTTCTCAGATCAGAAACCTCGCTCTTCCTGGTTAAATATAAACATCAAGTCAGGACTTGACACAGCAAGAATCAACCAAATAATGAATAGCACATTTAAGTTAAAAAATAATAAAGCTAACGCACCAACTCAATGAAGTTAACATAGCTGATAGCTCCTTTTCCATTTATTATTCCAAAAACGAAGTTTCTAAAATGGAAAAGAGAACACAACGTTGATGAACGTGCAAGACACTATACTGTGTTCTGTGGCTCATTATATAGAACTTGAACTAAAACTCACAAATAAAGTAGCTTTTTCTCACAATTGAATGTCAAACAGGACAAAAATCAACGGCATTGGATCTATAAAGTTGGATGATAACCTAGCTAGCGGAAGTTAAACGTGTGCGTGCGCAATCAAATAATTGAAGAGATGGTGCAGCGAGATAAAGCCAATATATACGAAATTTCGCGTGTGTGAGAAAGAGAAAAAGGGTGCGGCAATTGCCAAGTACAAGCTTCCGTTGATGAGTCCAAATTGAAATTGTGAAAAAAAAAAAAAAAAATCGAAGACGGCAAAGAGGAAGTGACCGACCCGGATGGTTGAGACGGCGAGGGAGATCGCTGAGGCTGCGGTGGCGGTGGAGCCATGGGCACTGCGGAAGTTGACTACTGCAGCGACAACAACGACGGCGCACGGTTAGATCGGCACCTTCCTTGTTCGGAGAAAGGAAGATCTGAAGAGTGATGGGTTAATTGGATTGGAGTTGCAGTTGCAGTGCTGATTGATGTTGAGCTTGTAAATCTATCGAAAATGGAGTGCCAAACTGGTAACTTCGAAAATGACAAAAAAAACTAAACATAATAATTAAGAAAACCATTATTACACACCCGATACACTTTCGACGTATGAGTGATGACGTGGCAAGATCTGATTGCCTTTATCTCTTTCCGCTTCTATGGCGTGTTTCTTGCAAGGGAATAAGAAAAGAAAAAGCCTTGATTTTCTCACATTATGGGCATGTTTGGGTAAACAGAGGCTTTTTAATTTTTTTAATGGGAATTACCGGTAAAAATTATGATAATATGAGAAATTTTACAAGAATACCAAATTATGGAAAATTAATAAATATTTTGCCCTAGATTAAGTAGGTTTAGTTTTTTATTAATTTTTTTTCCAAAATCTACATGATATATGGCAAAATTTGAAACAAACATTTCCAGATTTTTTTCGATTATATATGGTATATTTATGAGATATTTAGTATTTTATTTGGTTTAAAAAATAATTAGTGAAATATGGTAATTTTATTCTGACATTAAAGAGAAATCTCAATACTTTATCCCGATTTACCCACATCGCAACACAAAAATTGTGGTGATGTGTTGCGATGTAGTACTTTGTCAGAAAATAATTTATATGGAGCTCCAATTATCATCTCTTACGTACAATCATCTTAGTTATCTCGTACAATTATACACTTTTCCGTCTCACATGTATACAGTAAATCCTCATCCTGTACTCTCTTTATAAATTACGAAACAGATAAAGATATAAAGAGTTGAGTCTCTGTGCGTAAATAAAGAGTAAATGCGAGACGAAAAAGAGTTGAATTCGGCAGTTTGTGAAAATTAAAAAAAAAGTGAAAAGATAGTGAGTTAATATAGAAAAAAAAATATTTTGTTCAAAAAATAGTGGATAAGATATTGAAATTAGAAAATCATATTTTGGAGAAAATTCGCAGTGAAGGAGTAATGTTTATTTATTTGTCTATTATTATCATTATTATATTTGTTTTTATTCTATTTATTATTGTTGCTATTTTTGTGACATAAGATATAAAATATGCTCTACACTTATCTCTGATGAGGATCTTGTGTATCAGAAATATATCAAAAATATATGTGTAATTTATTTTGTTTAGATATTTGTTTATATAACTTTATATATTAGTAGTATTATTTTATTTAAGCCTCTTAATTATTTTATTTTTATGAAAATTATAATAAAAAATTAGAATATTGTCATCTTGAGTGTTGAATTTGGAGAAACCGACATCAAAATATGAAATATATTTGTAGTATTTTAATGATAAATATATTTTATATGAAATCACATAATAAAACTCGCTTGTTAATTTATGCATTAGTAGTATTTTTTTATTTATACCTCCTAATTATTTTATTTCTATGAAAATTGTAACAGAAAATTAGAATACTGATACCTCAAATATTGCAATTGGAGAAAACACTATCAAAAATACATAACTACCTATGGGATGTAGGATTACTGACTGTTTCTATGATGGACCACTTGCAAATAGATGATAAACTTATTAGTGCGTTGGTTGAACAATGGAGGCTAGAAATGCACATATTTCACTTTCCGATTGGTGAGTGTATGGTCACATTAGAGGATGTGGTACTTCTTCAACTTGGGATCTGTGTCGATTGTCGACCTATTATTGGATCCACATCTTTCAATAAAGAAAAAATTGAAGATTTATGCCAGAACCTTCTTAGTCATAGGCCTGATGCGAGTGATATTTATCAACCGTCGATCAAACTGAGTCGGTTGTATAACCAATTCTGTGAAGATAGACTAAATATTTTTGGGCCAAATGTACCCAATAAAACATTATAGTACTTTACTCGCGCCTATTTACTCCGACTATCAGAGATACGGCTTACATCGGATAAGAGCACATATGTGGTCAGTTGCAAATTTCTTCTATTACTTGAAAATTTGCAAGAGGTCGGCAAGTATAGTTGGGGTTCGGCTTGGCTCGCTGTACTTTATAGAAATTTATGCCATGTAACGCGCACTGAATGTGTGGAAATTACTGGCTACTTGCAGCTATTACAATCATGGGCGTGGCACCGACTTCCATTCTTGGCTCCTATTCCTAATAATCCCCCACCGCGTTTTCCTCTAGCTTCCAGGTAGAGTTATCATAATTTAATAATTTTTTTTCTAATTTATTATTACTTATGTGTATCTAATTAATGTAACATTTCACAGGTAGATAAACACATTATTCCTGCCAAAATTTCCATTTAGGCTTGTGGGTAATATAAGGCTGCGGATAGATCAGATGACGCATGATAAGGTAGTGATAAAAAAAATTATAGAGATTATTGTAACAATCAATATAGTTACTGAGACTAATATAATTTTCTTTTATAATGCAGTTTTAGTGGCGACCATACCATCAGCTAGGCATTGATGAGATTATTCCTCACTTCTTGGCAGATGAGAGGTCACTGTAATCAACTACTAATCCGCTCATCTATTTTGAGATGATTGAATGGCATTCAACTGAATGTGTAATGCGTCAGTTTGGTATAGAACAAGAAATTCCTAGCAATCCAACAAGTTTGCTAGGACATCATAATAAAGACTTGAGAGGAGCATAGGGCACTAATTAGATAAAAAAGTATGCGGAGTGGCTGCAATATTGAAACCAAAGATGGCAGCACATATTACATGGTTATCCCTCTAATGATCCCTATCCACATCACCATTATTGGAATGGGTATCTTCAATTTGCTATGTGTCTTTATTTGTCACCCTTTATCCTGCTGCAAGACCCACGGCAGCAGGAGTTACATCCGAGGCAGGAGCATGTTCAAGTTTCTCAGCACCTACCCCCGCAATATCCTCTTTATGCCGAAGTATCTCAATATCCAGCTGAGATGCACTCACCACCCCCGCAGTATCCTCCTTATGCCGAAGTACCTCAATATGCAGTCGAGATGTACCCGCTACCTCCTCAGTATCCTCCTTTTGGCCACAATGCCCTCAGCACCATGGCAATATCCTCCTTATTGCCATATGCCCTCACCTCCACCCCAATACCCATACAGGTACATGCCCCAACCACCTGTGATGGAGTTGCATCGAATGAGCTTTTCATCGTCGTCATCCAAATCAACTCATGGTGATGAAGGTCATTCACGAGGAAGAAGGTCAGTTGATAGTGGAGTATACTACCCTCATGGTGCTAACTCACGTCAACACAGTCGATCTCGTGCTGCTGAATCTAGATGTGGAAGTGCTGCTTCAACTGCCCATCGAGACGTGTATCGGCCAGCTCCATTGATACCATCATAAGAATTTCAGCAACATGTACCTGTAGTTGCTGAGAATTCAGGATTTGTAAATGAGATGATAATGGAATTACTACAGGGTCCTAAAGTTACAGGCGAAGTCGAAGCCACTTCACGGTTGATAAGAATATACGTCCAAGAGCCACAACAAGAGGGATAAGAAGCAGAAGGGGAGGATGAGAATGAAGAAGAGGGAGAGGAAGAGGAAGGTGGTGGGGGAAATGAGCCTAGTGGGAGAAATATGGGGCAGACATCTAGCCACAAATCTTGGATATGTTATGCTGGAGATAAATTGAGGAATAAACTCAAGAAGCCTGTTAAATACACTCCCGAATAATGGAGGAAGTGGAAAAAGTAATAAATTTGTAGAAGAAATATTATTTTATTTTATTGCATAATCTTTGTATAATCTTAAACAGAGGTAATTTTGATTTCTCTTATTGATTTTGTATAATTTTTGTCTAATCTTGTATAATTTTTGTATAATCTTGAGTATAAGTAACTAACACTAACCCCCAAAAAAATAATATTTCCAAAGTAGTAAGAATAAATTAATTCAATGCAGCAATAATGCTAATTTTTTTCTTTTTGGAAAATTCCAAAATATAAAATTAGTCATTTCAGTTTTTAATCATTCAAAAAATAGAGATAATATTAATCTTACAAAATATATTAAATAAAGTTAAGTTCATAATTGCATGATAGAGATGGTCTAGGATTCTAAGGATTATAATTTGTCAGTTAATTGTAAATCTAATCCTAATTGTAACCTTTGAATTAAATTTAAGTAAACATATAATTATTATGCCATTTCTTACAAAAAAATACATATAAGAAAATGATATTAATAAATACATATAATTGTTACTTTTTTTTAGTAATGCATTCATTGACATATTCAATAAAAAAATTAATAATAGAGATAAATATAAAAAATAAATAAATAGATAGTATTATAAACTACTAATAGATATTATTAATATTAATAAACTAATAATTTGAAATAATAATCTAATTAGTTGAATATAATAAAGCAATCATATGTTATAAATAACATAGTTTTATTGAAATTAATACCTAAAGCCTCAAATTACATTAGCCAATACAGGATAATAACATTTCACTCATATCTAAGAAGTTGATCCATTTCTATGGGGACATTATCTGCGGCTATGTCTTTCACCTTGACAGAGACTGCAATGTTTTAGTCCTCTCATCTCTCTTATATCCATTTCATTGAGAAAATGAGTTGATTTTGGTCGACCTTTCTCTATGTGTTTCAACTAGGGGTTAGGATGAATTATTGGGCCATCATACGGCGGCCACGTATTTTCATGTCCTACAATGCCGAATTCCCATGTGTACACTTTGCAAATCTTGTCCATCCTATAAATGTCATCCACATAAACTTGTCAATCAATGTACTGATTAGAACAACAAGCAATTGCGTGGTGACATGGATATCGATCTGTCTGAAAATCGCCGCAATCATAGTACCGTTCCCTCAAATCAACTTTGAATTGTGATCCGTCTAATAGGTCTTCGACATAGAAACTCTCATGTTGTCGTGAAAAAGTAGTAACGTGCACTCTTCCGGCTGCTTGCTGGTTTTCTTGTAAATGTGTCGTGATGACTTCAGAGAAAACATTTCTAGTAGCTTTTCGTGCATATGCCTCTCTACCTTTAGTAGTAAATAACTTAGCCAATCGAAAGTACGTTGCTCTAACTAAGGCAGTAATTAATAGATTACGAGCCCCTTTTAACACAAAGTTGATGCACTTGACTAGATTCGTGATCATATGTCCATGTCGATGTCCTTCATCAAAGGCTTGAACCCACTTTTCTCTTAGAATTTCATCAAGCCAATTTGTATAAATCTCACCATACTGGTGCATCCACTCATAGTGAAAATTAAATTCACGCTCCATCCTTGAATAACCTATAAATCATAATGGTTGGTTAGTAAAGAATAAAAAGAAAAAAAAGGCATATAGTAATAAAGATAATTAATTCGGGAATCACCTATACTCATGACAAGTCGGTGTAAGTATGGTTTCTTGAATCTCCGCAAGAAATTGACTGCAATGTGTCTAATATAATACATATAAAATGCTCTTGGAGATTCCCACCGATCATGGCAACGTTAATACAAGTGCAGAGTATACTTTGTATATCATATAATAATAGAGATAATTAATAACAATAATAATATTGATAATAATTATTTAATCGTACTAGTAATAATATTATTATGCAATGTGTCTAATACAAGTGTAGAGCACATTTTGTATATCATATAATAATAAATAATAATAACAATTATAATAAAACAGATACATATTAATTTTGAAGTGAATATTATCAAAGCAAAATATAATACCACTTATCGGGTTTGCATTAGGAACAAATTCATTGTAATATTAGTTAGCCGGATATGAGCTAAGATCTGTTTGAGCAATAATTTCTTCGAAGTCAATATACAACTCCATGACTGCATTGAAAGTCTGATATTGATGATACATCCTAAACATTACTCTCATATCCCTATCACTATTGATTGTAACTGCTTGAAATTTTAAAATCCCATTAACAATTAAGATTGGATACCGATATTGTATTTTTTCCACTCTTTTCTAAAAACCAATATTTATGCTTTGAGAAAGCTCTACTTTTAACTCCTCTAATGATATACTTTCAGGAAGATACACTCATGCAGGATAATCACAACTAAACATTACACTTTCATTAGATATTGTAATAGAACCATTAAAATATACAATAGTAGTAACTATATTACTATCCATAATTTTTTTACTCAATTTTTTTGAAACTATCTTATATTCTTTAATACTCTCAAATGCTCTCAATACTCTCAAAAACTCATAACCTTATAATGCAGCATGTGGATCATTCAGCTGGAGATCTTATATATCTTCTGCAAGGGCTGCTTAGGTATAACCCCTTTGAAAGACTTACAGCAAGGGATGCTCTAAGGTATTCCTTCTTTAGAGATCACCTTAGGAGATGCTAATTAGCCAAAAAATTCAGGTGGGTTAGGAGATAGATATATGGAGTGCAGATAATGGCTGCAACAAGGGGGAAGGCTCTGCTCTGTTGTAAATACTTATATCCTGGTCTTGTGACAAGTGAGGATGATTAGTCAGTGACACTTCCCTCTCAAAGCTCGTCTTTGTACCAAACCTTTTTAAAAGTTTGAATGAACTCTCAAAAACTCACTCTCAAATTGATACTTACTCTCAAGCAGTGACTAATAATTTACAAACACTCCGACAGATACCACTCTATTTATAGGAGAGATTGACTAATTTTTTATTATTATTTTTTTGAAATCACAGTGAAGTACAACAAATTCTAAGAATTTGCCACTGGTACAACGATTTCTGTATAGAAATCATAGTGACCAATACAAATTCTAAAGAATTTGTGTGTTCCACTGCGATTTCAACCTCTTTTTTTTTTTTTTAAATACCATATTCCACTAAATATTCTCTAAATACAATATATCTTTATTTATATTCAAAAAATACAATATAAATCTTCTTCAGCCACATTTCCACCATCAATTATGACATGAAGTAGGGCAAAATGCACGAGGGTGGAAGGAGAAACAATATCACATGCACGTGATTTATTTCTATGTAGTTGATTTATTCTTTATAATATTTTCAATTTAATTTATGTTTTGGTGGTGGCATTATTATTATTATTATTGCAAGAAAAGTCAATAACATAAGATTAATGTTGACTATATTGTTTAGAATTTAAATAGTTATGTTAAAATGACATTTAGTTTTCAAAAAAGTAAGAATAGAAATTATTATATTTGAAATTTTACAGTGATTTACGTTTCAAATTAATTTTAGCATGTTAATTATTTAAAAATATAATACAATTTTTTAAAAATGGTTATATATTTTATAAAATACAGGACAATGTTAAATAGGTTATATTTAAATCTAAATAATTATGTTAAATAAGTTTACTATAAATAAAATTTAAAAATTGATAATTTTAAATATAAAAATAAATTAATTTGTAAAATTGTGAATTAAAAATTTTATATTTATAACTTCATAGAAATATGTACTAAATTTATAATAATTAATTTTAATTTATTAAAGATTTGATTATTATAAGAAGTTTTCTAATTTGATAAATAGATTTTTGAATTTAATTGTAGCAATTTTTTTAATAAATTTATTTAATTTATTATTTTATGATAATATAATAGGACAGTAAAGAGGTGTATATGTGATTTTCAGGCATTATTATCTTAATTAGACTAAATTTTAATATATTATTGTGGTTAAGAAGTTCTTTTAATAACTATTTTTCTAATATTTAAATTTTAGTTCTTACCTTTAAAATTAGCTCGCTTACTTTTTTTATAAGGTTAAGAGTTATTTTTTAATATACTTATTTTCATTTTTAGTCAAGAGTAGCTAAAGTAAAAAAATATATTAATTAACATAAAAATTTAATTTAATTCAACTAAAACTATTAATCAAATTACTACATAATTAATAAATAAATTGCCATAATAAAGAAATTGTAAATAATTTTCAAATAAAAAATATAATAAACTATCACATAACTCATTTGATATGAATTAGGGACAATGTCTTTGTGTCATCTAGCAGGATATGCACTTTGAACAATTTCATTATGCTGTAGGCCAGCTCGACCGGCCTTAGCAATAATTTCTTTGAGATCGACGTACAATTCAATGGCAGTAATATGATGCAGATACTATTTATATGTCTTAAATATTATTTGTATTTCTCTATCACTACTTATTTTAATTGATCAAAATTGTATTTTATTGTTTAGATTGGAAATCGAACACTTATATATAATTCTCACCACTCTCTTTGAAGTGTTGGTATTTATATCTTGACAAAGTACAACATTTAGTTCTTCAAATGATATGCTTTGAGGAACAAAAATATTAAGCAGATCGTCAGACATAAATACCATACCTTTCTCTATATTTTTAATAATAGAATAATTAAAATGTGCAATTATAGTAATATTTGCATTATTATCCATAATTTTCTCTCACTTTTTTTGTATTATTACTCACTTACACTTTAAAAGAAGCAAAGTAAGACAAACTAATAGAAGGAAAATAACAACAATAGAGAATAAGAGAACAACAACAATGGAGAAAGGAAGAATAGTGGTGGAGTTGTGTGTTCCAGCTTCTAAGGAGGGTATATATAAAGCTGTGAGAATTGTTGTTATTTGACCGTTATACGTTGTGTCATGATTCACCGTGCTGTAAGTAAATATCTATTTTTTTTTTCATTTTTCTATGTAGGGTGGGCGAAATCTCTAATAAAATTTTTGTCTCAGGTTTTACCCCTTTTTGAGTAGAATTGTACAATACTACATGGAGGGGGCGAAATCTTTGCAACTTTGATGTATCAAATTTCACCTCACATCAAGGAGAAATTTGTGCAACACATTTCTATCCCCTCAGTGGCAAAAACTCTTACACCATCTCCATATTCTCATAAAAAATTTTAAAACACAATTTTTAGGTAATTTTCAATTAATGTTCCCATAATTAAATAACGAAACCATAAACAGATCATAAGCTGAAATTAGATTTTGTTTTTGTTAAAATAAAAGCTGTTTTTGAAATAAATTATTATGTTCGGGTTAAAATATAAATGAATTATAAGTAAAAATTATAATTTAAAATAAAAAAATAATTTATAATTATAAATAATTTTTAAAATTTTTATTGTAAATATAATATTTTTAAATTAATTTTAAATTAACATATTTAAACATAAATTACTTTTAAGTTAATATTTTTAAATATAAATATATTTTCATATAATTGATTATGAAAAAATTATACTTATAAATAATTTTAATCTTATAACTTTCTTAAAACATACTATATCTACTTATATGATTCAATCAATTTAAAGATTATTTGGACTATACGCCTTTACATAGAATATGTGTGGTTGTTATTTATTAGACACATTTCCAATGTGGGATTCTCTAAAACTGTTTTTTATTTTTTTAATAAAAAAATAGAATCAAACTAATAAGAACAAATTTTTCTCAAAAGACGAAAAAAACCTAATAAGAATAAGTTGAATGGAGAAGGAAAGAAATGAAATGAAGTTATCTTCCGTATGTTGGGAAAATTAATATGAGACCAAAACGAATCATTAATTTTAAAATTAGTAATATTATTTAGAAATTATAATTTTTAATGAAAATAGGAAACAAAAATATAAAACAAGATTTTATTATTTTTACTATTTTTTAACTAATTTTTTTTACAAAATTCTAAAAAAAAAATACAGAAAATGAAAATAGCAACCGCGGATGCTCTTAGGTCTATTTAGTTTTTGTTTTTATTTTTTGTGTTTTTTAATTTTTATTTCCTATTTTACCATGTTTTTCACAAAAGTCTGAAAATAAAAAATATAAAATATGAAAAAAAAATCAAATAGACTTTTTTTGGTTGGGATTTAAATTATTAGTATGGTAAATCGAATTAATAACATTAGTTGTGATCTTTTTCATTGGAGAAATCATATATTAAGTTTTTTATATTTATTTTATTTAATTATCAAATTAAATGATAATATGTGAATATTTTTTTAAAATAAGTAATTTAAAAATTAAAAATATGTACTCTTCTAAAAAAGAAAAAAATTGACTTTATTCTTTTATTTAAGAATCAAATGAAATAGATATATACAACTTGATATAAATAATTTTCTCTTTCATTTTTTTAACCTAGGTTGGGCTGGTTGATAAGGCGCGTTGGATGGTAGGAGTGCACAAAGGATAGGTTGGATCGAGTTAGATCAAATTCAAACTCAAACCTAACTTGATTTTGAGATTGAGTCATTTTCTTGAATTCAAGTCCAATCCGATAATAACTTGATTAATGATCAGGTCAACTCAATATTTACATAACATATAAAAATTTTAACATTATACGTAATAGAATCATAAAATTCTAGAAATAAAAATTAAAATATAAAAAATATTTTACAATATATATTTTAAAATAAATTATATTAAAATAAAAATAATATTATATTATAAAAGATATATTAATTAAAATATAAAAATATTATAATTTATTATTAATTCTTTAAATTACCTAATTTCTAGCCTAATTTAGGCAACCTAAAATATGATCTGAATTCAATTCGGAAAATTTTACTGGTTAAATTTCACAACCCGAACATAGACGACAAACTTTGAGCCAAGACGGAGTAACAGGGCGAGTTGGGTGACCTGTGGCTGGACATGGTGAGGTGAGTGTCGTTTGCTGCCGAGATATTTTTACTTTTTCCATTACCCATTGTCACTTCACTGGGACCCGACTGTGACCTCCTCCGCTTGCTACACGCGACAGGATAGGCATGCTGCACTCTTACTAGCCTCAAAGGATGGTTCTCCTTCACCTCCCCAAGCTCCCTTTCTCCTCTATTCTAACCCCATCATCCCCTTCTTCTACCCTCTTTCTCCGCGCCCATTTCCCGAACCCCACCAAAACCCCACGCTTCTTCTCCGCACCCAAGTGCACTCTCACCCTCCCCGCCACAGAACCCATACCTCTGCCGCACTCCCCCGACACCGACACCGACACCGACACACCCCAACACCTCGAGCTCCCTCTCCAAAAGCTCTTCGTTCCGCCCGAAACCGATGTCCCCCTCGACACCGCCAGGATCCTGAAGGGCTCCAACATAGTCCTCAGCAAGTACGCCACCGACTCTCAGGTTAGGAATTAGTTAAGACAGTTAGAAGCTAGGTAATAGTTAGTTAGAGTTTGTTATTATTCTGTTGTATTTCACTTGTATTACTCGTTTCTTCCACCATTAGTAATATTCATGTTCTTTCTTTTTCCATTGGCTCTGGCCATGTATTTTTTTGCTGCACAGGTGATGCAAGCGGAGTTCATCAAAAGCAGCGTCAGAACCGAGGACTGCCCCTCCGATGGCCTCCCTGAGTTTGCCCTCGTCGGACGCTCCAACGTCGGCAAATCATCGCTCCTCAATTCCCTCGTCCGCCGCAAGAAGCTCGCCTTGACCTCCAAGAAGCCAGGTTTGCCACTTGCATTAACACAGCTTTATCTCGCAGTGAGAAGATACGAGTCAAACCAGATTTGTTGAGGTTTAGCAAATATATATATATATATATATATAAAAGGGTATAAGTCACTCTAATTTGTTCAGAAATCAGAACTACCTCAAGCGTATGCCATTTGCTGACTTGGTTAGTCTTCATAATAGGAGTTTCAAATTGATCATTTCATGGATGTTCACTTAATTAGGTTTAACTTGAACTAGCATTGGTGTATTCTCGTTAATACATAATAGAGAAATTCACTGAATTTTTAACTTATTGGTGATTGACTTTTTCTTTGTTCAATGTGTTTATTGACAGTATTAATCTGTCTATTTTCAATTCTTTTTTGTAGGCAAGACACAGTGTATTAACCATTTTCGGATTAATGATAGCTGGTACCTGGTTGATTTGCCTGGATATGGGTATGGCTTGCTACTCTATGTACTCACTTAGGCTGTACTCTGATAGTCTTACTTTATGTTAAAGATTTGGGCCTTTACTACATGTTTAAGATCGGAAAAATAGTGGCTAATATCTGATATTGGCAGAATAATATGATGTGCAAAATCTTATTTATGTTTAAGATCGGAAAAATAGTGGCTAATATCTGATATTGGCAGAGAATAATATGATGTGCAAAATCTTATGTATGAAATTTGAGTGTCAGACCTTGCAGCAGTAGGATTCCATCATATTTTACTTCACTTAGGTTGATAGATTAATTTTACAAGCTTATATGGCATCTTATAATTTTTTATAGGGCCTTTTTCTATGCTACGTTGTCCACTCTAGTTCTTGAAATGCTCAAGTTCTGTGATTTTGTTTGAATTTCTCTTTAGGTGGAACAACCCCCCCCCTGTGGTTGTTTCTTTGAGACTGCTACTGATGAGTAATTTGATCCTGTTCACCATACTTGAAGCTGATAACAATTATATGCCATTCTGTCTCTTCATTAGGTATGCATCTGCACCGCAGGAGCTTAGAATCGATTGGGAAAAATTCACCAAGGACTATTTCCTTAACCGTTCAACCTTAGTTTCAGTTTTCCTTCTAATAGATGCTAGCATTCCTGCTAAAAAAATTGATCTCGAGTATGCTAGTTGGTTGGGCCAGAATCAGGTAATGTGTCAATTTTTCTTCACTGACAAACATTATAATGAAGCTGGACTTTTTTTATGTTTCGTATTATTCCTGCATATCCAACCTACCTGATGGTCATTGCCTGAAATGTATGAACTTGTCCGGGTCATCTCTGTCCTCCTACCTTTATTTGTCTAGGTGCAGCCTCAGACAACATATTCCTAAATAGAATTATTGATGGATAATAATTGACTGGCACATCTGAGTTACTGCCACTTCATCTTTATATCATGTAGATGATCAGTGTCAAACCGAGAATACTACACTTAAGTAATGGCAACTGAAATTTCTGTCTTACATCACACACTCACACTCATGTCAATCCTGTTGTGTTGAAAAGAATGGTCCATCTACACTCTAGTCCATCTACAGCCTACTCCAGATGGACACACTGGGCACTAATACCACTTGATGAAGGGGAGTGCCCAATCCCAAAGGTTAGTGATTAGGCAGGGAGAGCCTTCATTTTAAATGGGAGTTTCATAAAATAGTTCTTTGCCTCACACATAGGCAATACAATACTTGTGCTCCTATGTCAAAATTTAACAAAGCAGAGTTAATAATTTCTTTTTGTAATAAGGGTGTGGTTGATATAGTTCTTCTTTCAGATCCCAATGACATTAATCTTCACCAAATGTGACAAGCGGAAGAAGAAAAAGAATGGAGGCAAGAGACCAGAAGAAAATGTTAATGATTTTCAGGAATTGATACGTGCCTTCTTTGAAACTGTGCCTCCGTGGATCATGACCAGTAGTGTTACTAATCAGGGTCGTGATGAGATACTCCTCCATATGGCCCAGCTGAGGAATTACTGGCTCAAGCACTAGTTTTGAGAAACATGGCATCCTGTTTTTAGGACTGGTACGTCAATCTTGAATAAGTTACTATAGATTTGAAGTGATATTTTCTTTTCATCTTCTTGGTGCCAACTATTAGGAGACTCAATATATTTCTCCTGCTGATAATTCAAGCTCTAAATTCATCTAATTTCTTATGTTTATAGTAATATAGAAATGGCTTTAAATTGATTAACATATTACATTGTGCCAGCAATGAAATGAAATGCATTTTTTGGCCATGAGAAGGTACATTATTTTTCATATTTATTCTTGCAGATACACATGTTCGCGGATTGCCTGATTACCAGGTAATATGGTTATCAGTTTATGTTTATTCCATGGTGATCAATTTCTGTATTGCTCAAGTACATACTGGGCCTAAAGCAAGTGACAAGAAAGCAGGACAAAGAAAATTGTTTGGAACAAAGCTTCATCCTGTATGCAACACCCTGCCAACGGGAGGTTTTACTTCGACCCTCTTTATTGTTCATGCCTATCTGTTAAATTTGAGTCTATTTTCACTTGAGAGTGACTTAATTTTGTATTCTACTCTCCCTCAAAAAATGATGCGTCTTTAACTTTTTATTTTCCCCATTTTAATTACTTTCTTTCAAACTATGTATATCCTCATTTTTAGTTTAAAGCATCTTCTCTATTCAATTCTATGCTTTCCCATATTCTGACTGAATGTTCAAAAACATGTGCCATGTGATACTTGCTTGTTTTTATAAAGTTTGGGGTTTGGTTTGGCTCTTGTTGCTGCCTATTATTACCTTGCAAGTAGTAATGATTTTACTGCTAAAAGAACTCTCAAATAATTGTTTATCTTCATATTTTTTAAGAAATTTTGAAATTAATTATAAGTATGTCATTTTATCAATTTTTTTTTTTTTGAAAACAAATACAATACATTATGGCATTGTGAATGTATACATGATTTACGACAAAACACCATATTATCTGATTCATGTAGCTGATGACACGTGGTGGGTTAAAGCTTAGTTGGCATTATTGTTGTAATGTTGTTGAAAACATATACAGTAAACTACTTGTTATCTTTCTCTTACTCTTCATTTATCAGTTATCATGTTCTCTATTTTTTTTTTTGGTACGAAGAAGGGCCGTAAAGGCCCAAGAAACACATTGACTTGCAATAGCTAATAGACGTGAGCCGTGGGATGTTCAAAATGTGGTTTACATATGGTTTTGCTTAAAAGCCCAGTTAGCCAACCAATCGGCTAAACGATCCTGCTTACCCGGGGGTAGCGAAAAAGCATGAGCCATCTACTAAGTTTGCGAAACAGCAAAAAAGGTGTTTTTCCGAAAAAAAAAAAGGGCTGTTTTGGTTTGTGTAAGTTCAACAATCAACTTCGAAAAATTGATGCTGTTTTGGGGGAAAAAAAAGGTAAAAGTTAAATTTTGGGTCAAATTGATCTTACATAAATATTATATAATATAAATAATTATTTTTAGTTGAAATATTTAAATATAAATTAATTTTTATATAAATGATTATATAGAAAAAATGATTATACAGATAAATAATTATTGAAATAATTTTAATTTTTAAACTTTGCCAAATAAACAATATATATTATTTTTTCTCTTTTTTATTTTTGATTATTTCTGTCTTTTAAAAAACAAATAATACTTTTTCCTTTATTCGCATACGTTCTTTTTTGGTAATGTGTTTTGGCATACGTCTAGTAATAAGTAACGCAACACCAAAATACGCTAGAAGAGGCGGTAATAATTGTGTATTAGGTGATGTGCAAGTAGGCCCAAAGCATCACCGTGTCTATATATAGTATAAACATAACCTAAAACTTACGAAAAAAAGGGCAGAGAGTATATCCTGCTGCTTGCCACTCTTCCTTTTTACTTGTGAATTTTCATTGACTTTGAGTTGCAAAATGAAGAAGTTACTGCCACAATAAATGAGAAAACTGAAAAATGGAGATCACTAATACGATACAAACACTACAGAGACAATTGCGATGAGGGATGGTGGACGCATGCTGAGTAAAACTGTAGACGCCTGTCTCACACGCTCTTAACACATCACTGTAAAATTCTAAGGTGAATAAATAATGCGGGGTTCATATTTAAATTAATGAGTTTCCTATGAAAGCCTTATCAATTGCTATGAAGTAAACAAACATCATAACCATGTATCAAGATCTTCAAAATAATACGGATGGAAAAATCGAGTGTTTCGATTGATAATATATAAGAAATAAGGAATACGACATAATCTATGTTATTTCTACTGAACTTGCTAAGAATACTTGAGACTAAATGTAAATATAACTCAATATATAATCATCCAAATCTCGTTACAGGAATTCCGGAAATTAGACCAAAACAAAATATAAGATATCACCCATCAAATGCTTATGAGGATGCAGCCACGGATTTGATCCTGGGGGTTGCTTGAGTACCTAAGTCAATATAAGATAGATATTCAGCATCCATGCAGCTTGGATTAAACGTATGAAAAGAAGCAAATGTGTTTGAAGAATATAATTTTCCTCCTCTGAAGTTAGTCTTAAACCTACGGGGAACATGACGGAGGTACCTCATTCGGCCAGTTCCTGTGGTCTTTCTCCGGATAGCCTTCACACTCCGATTGTCTGAATCCACAAACAAAGCTCGAATGCACCAAGCAGTTGAAAGTTTAAAAAATAACTCACATCAAAGTTATGAGAAATCATCAAACCACTATAAATGGTAAAACCGTAAAAGTTCTAAGACAATTGAGAGAATTAATTGCAAATGGCAACGAGCAAAGGCTAAGATTGCTTCAGATGTCAATAGTTCACACACAATAAAGAATCAACTGGAAATTGGAAATTGTAAATAAACCAAGATGATGAATGGAAATGGTAACCAATAGGCCTAATCAAACGCCATGTCACATATAATTCCAAACGAGCCACCCCTATCCTTTCAGATATCAGATATTTCATCGAACGGACTCCCTATAAGTATAACCAATACTCACATGATGAATGGCTAGCAATCCAATAAGTGCAACATTGACTAGTTCAGATGAAAATTACACTATCCATATTGAATAGGAATGGCTTAGAATCATAAACAGACCACGATGGTTGCTATACATACTCTAGTTCTACACACTACACAGACTGACAATGCATAAATCATCATGCTCTATTAACTGCTAGATAGATCATAGACCACCTTAGCTTATACAAATTCATAATTGGATCCAGCCGTTTTCCACATCCCAACTCCAACAATTACATCACAATCATTCCTTGATCCTTAAGTTTTGTGTAAAACGAACAAATGATACATGAACCCATTCTTAATTGAATAATAGCGACAAATCTATTTCTTTAAGTAATAATGATAATAATAATTCATACATTTTCAGAGGTAGCTAGCTGGATAAGCACAAGCACCGCATTGACTCTTTTGGATGTGGAAGGTGTGCGTCTTGTTCCTCCTCTTCCCAAAGCTTCCCGTTCCTTTAACCTGCCAATGCAGTAGTTATTACCATCAGATTACACACAATAATCAACACGCGTATTGCAAGCAATCCCCACATTAGTGAACAATAGATTACCATTTCTTTAGTTGCAGAAACCCTACAATTAGATTACTGTTGACTAGGGCAAAAGCTGCGCGGTTATGACGTCTATGCATGATTTGAGAATCAAATTAGGGTTTATTTATTTGATTCAGGGCTTTTACTTATTTTATTTTATTTTATTTATATTTTGCCTTGGAAATTGGAGGATCCGAGACTTATGCTGGTCTCGGGTATGGATGCTATTTTTGCATTTTTGGGCCTTATTGGGCTTTACAGTAGAGCTTTTAAAAATGGCTTGAGATGACCAAAAAAATGGAGGAGGAGCTGTTGTCCAAGTTCCTATAGACATTCCAGACCCAAAAAAAAAAAAAAAGTTCCTATAAAACAAAGGAATATACGAGAGAGAGAGAGAGAGAGAGAGAGAGAGAGTAGCAGCAAGTAAGGGTGATCTGAAACTTTTACCCAAAAAAAGGTGCCTAAGGGTTAGGCATATAAGTTTGGATGTACAATTTTTTTTTTTTTAATAATGATGTAGAAGAAATATTATTGTTGCTGAGTTAAGTGTTTTTTCCCCCCCACATATGACCTAGTATTTCCATACTTTTTGAGTCTGAAACTAATTTTTAATTGAATACTAAAATTGTCTCACTGATCGAGTATTTGTATACTAACTCAAATGTCAAATACTATCAAAGCTCTTCAATACAAATAAGAGTTAGAAATAGTGATAAACAAGTAATAATCATAGGGAGAAGACCAATGTTCAAATCCTATAAAAGTAATTATTCGAAGAGCTTCTTAATTGCAATAGTATGAAAGATTTAATCTCACAACAATATTTGTACAGATACTTTAAGGACCAGAAAAAAAATGCTCCTCAACTATTAAATATTTACTTGATCTCACTAAATTCTACCTTTTCAGTAAATGAGTAACCAGGAGATTTTCATTTATAAAGAAGCAATTGTTGTCATTATTGTAAAGAAGATTTTTTTGGGGGAAAAATACAATAATTAAATTTTTCATTGAAAGAAAGGCCATTCCATGGAAATTTAAAAAGAAAAAAAAGAGGGAGAGAGTTTTTTTGGTTTCATTTTTTTTGGGGGGGGGGGAGCTTTTTGTAAACCCTTTTTTTTTGGTCGTTACTTTTTATAAAACTTATAGTTATAGGTCTCAGCTCACTTATATCATTAGACCTCCCTTTGGTCTTGGCCCACGTAAAATTGTATAATTTTACGTCTTCACTTCACTTGTCCCACTCTATTCAAGACGAACATATGAACAAAGTTGTTAGAACTCTTTGAAAGGAACTGCATAATTTTATAGTAAGCGTCCAAGCAGATGCGGGGATAGCTCAGTTGGGAGAGCGTCAGACTGAAGATCTGAAGGTCGCGTGTTCGATCCACGCTCACCGCACCGCAAGTACGC
This sequence comes from Pterocarpus macrocarpus, assembly GCA_031439585.1. Taxonomy (NCBI): domain Eukaryota; kingdom Viridiplantae; phylum Streptophyta; class Magnoliopsida; order Fabales; family Fabaceae; genus Pterocarpus; species Pterocarpus macrocarpus. The sequence continues at coordinate 14,491,092 of CM062519.1, forward strand.
ATCTTTTTACTTTTTCTTTCCTTCTCTATGTTTTTGCCAAAGGTACCAAGTATAACAAACAAACACGGAAAAAGTGAAACACGGATGCAAGTTGCGAATTGTTGCAGGTTGATGAATATCTGCTTCTTTTTTTCTTTTAGGTCTTTTAAGATCTTGTTAGATTCATACGCAACAGAGTCAGAGATTAGTACTAAAAGGAAAAACTGATAGATATTTGCATAGATTCAGTGTCAGGTGGAACTGGAGCCAGCAATAGAAAAAGCACATAATTAATAACTCTTGCGTGTGTGTGTATGTACCATGCTTTTCTTTGTGTTGTCCACAACAACGAGCGTTCCCCATTTAGCTGGCATTATACATCACTAGATTTCACTTTTATCTCATTATTATGGGCACGTTATTATAACTATGGTCAGTGGGCACTTGTTGAAAAATGAAAACTCATAGGAGGGACAATTGTAATGGAATAGGAAAAAAGGTGGAACAAGAAAACGAGAACTCCCATGTCTAATGCAAATGACGAACACCCAAATTAGGAAGAAAAGAATATGAATTATTGATCGTGATTGTACTTTGTACATTCTTCTCAGGATCGTTGCACCACTTAGCTGCACACAAGTTCACCCCAACGCATGATTCCTAAAGCAAAAGAAAAGATACAAAACATGTGATGGTGTGCTGTTTTCTTCTCAATTTGACTCATAAAGCGCGCAGAACCAGATTTGGGGTCCCAGTTAATCATGCATTTTAAATTTGACGAAATATATAAAATTTTTCTAAGAAAAAAATTCTAAACATAGGAATTTTTTCAGCCTACGGGTGCAGACGGACTCCCAAAACAAGTTATGTTAACTATTTTTTTCATTAAAGATAGAGAATTGTATTTCTGAATAACTAGAACAAAAATAAGTTAATTAGCAAACATAAAAAGTATATCACGACCGAAGCTTAACTCAAGTAATGTGAGGAAAGTTTAGCTTTTCAGTTTTTTTTTTTTTTTTTTTGCAAATTCATAAAGTTAAGAGTAAAAATTTTATATTTGGTTATGTTGAATAGAAAATTAAATAAAAATATGATAGTTCCTGAAGCTATTGAATATATATGAGTTTATCACTAAGACAGTGCATCTAAGAAGGCTTGGATTAGACAGAAGAATTAACGTTTTTTTTTTCCCTCTCCCTCACTATGATAGTTAATTATCTTACCTTAAGCTCAAACTTCATTTCAAAGCTTGCAGACATAGCGGGCGAGGGTGATCTGGGATTAAGATGTGTTCCGACTGAGAAGTTCATTACCTACAGTTAGCATAATTAGTGGCGGGTCCCAATCCCAGATTTTGCTTAGTGTCTAACACTAACCGTAGTAACTAGTAAAGGGTCATAATCTCCTAATCAAGGTAACGACGAGACTTTCATTCTCCTAGACATATGTGCACATCCATGCAAGAATGACAGGCTCGTCCACAAAAGACACTAGTTTATTGAAAGATCAACGTCGCTGTAATATGAAGCATCAAGAGAAATGCATGTTAATATTTATGAAATTGATGTTATATATAAGATTGTACACAGATTAGATAACGTCATTTTAATTAATTAATGTAAATTTTAGTCGTACCAATAACTAAATATAACTCGTAACGATTATTATTCGCACCAAGTCAGTTGTTATATTCACATGTGGTTATCTAATCTAAATTTCCCTTAATTAATAACTAAAAATGCATCAAAGGAAAACGTACCAAGTAGTCATATCATGTCAAAATTTTCATCATAATTATTATATAATAATTAATAACTACGTTTTCCTTTGACGCTTTTATATTATTTTCATACTAATTTTAAATTTTATACTACAGTCATACATGTCTTACATTTGTTAAATATTGTTATATTTTCACATCTGTATCATATTATATTTGTGTCCCATATTATTTCCGTGCTTCGCAGGAACTGATCAATTTAATGAGCCAATTCACTTGCCAGTTGAACAGAAGGCCTGACCAGTGACAAGGTTGGCATGCAGAGCAATCTTTTTTATAATAAATATTTAATCTGATGAAAAAAATTCATTTCAGTGCAAGTCTTGACATGAGTACGTCTTCAAACTCATTAAATATTTATAGAAATATTTTTGAATAATTTATTAATAAAAAATTGTAAACTTAATCATGAAGAAATATGAACGAAAAATGTACAAGGTGAACAACTTAGAAAAATTTAGATTTTGAATAAACCTAATATTATGACAAGCTTAAAAATAATGTATATTTCAGTTATTAACTTGTTAACATATACGGTGCACTTATTTTATAGGTGTCAAGCAATAAATCTTAAATCTTAGAAGTTAATTTTATCAATTGAAATTACCTTTTTTAATCAATATCTTTAGAGTAATAGCCAAATTTAAAAAATATTAATTTATTTTAATAAATTTAACATATAAAAAAATAAAAAAATCCAAATATAATTTTTTTTTTAATTTCTTGTGACGTCCTTAACAAAATACTTAAAATAATGTATAAGAAGATTATCGGGCAGTCAGTCTTAGGGTTTTTTTTTTGGCAAAAAAATAGCTTTTTTAATTAAAAAAAATGAGTTTTTATATATTTGAATAATTTTTTAAAAATAATTAAATTCTTTAAAAAAATAATTTTAAATTTTTTTAAAAATTATAAAAAATAATTTTAAAAAAATTAATTTGATTTAAAATTAATTTTAAAATAAAATAATTTATATTTAATAATTTTATTAAAATTAATTTTAAAGAGCCAAACATCATCAAAAATTAATAAAATCAATTCGAAGGAGCCAAAATTTATTCCAGAGGCAGCATGCTCACACACACACCATTATAAAACCTAAAAAGTTGATTGTGCTTGGAGACAGACATTCCCGGGAAACCAATCATTCGATCCAATCCTAATCGCAGATTTGGACTGCTTCGATGCATGACTTTTTCGTTGACTAGTAACGGCTTACCGTCTGACTTGATGCTGACTCCTCTCAGCCACCATTTAATACTTTCTTATTGTGAACCACCAATTATATTTTAAAGAACAATAAATTAAGTATAAAAAAATATATAAAAAATACTTAATAAGAATAAAGAAGTCAGAAAAAAAATACAATATTTCTTCATATATTATTAGATAAACATAGTACATCTAACTTAAACATATTTCAAATCAATGAAATATTGAACATATTTACAAATTAATATTTATTTAATTTTAAATAACAATATATTGATATTATTAACTTAATATACTCAAATTAAATATACCAAATTTATACGAAAGCTCTTCATGTTTCATACCGCAAAATCCACCGCAAGAAGTATTCATCAAAGCCGTTAGGATAATCAATAATTTGGAGTTTTGGACCACACATACAATTAAGGCCTTTTAACCTATCAAAACCGCGATGGTCCTGATTGCTGATTACACTGATTAGTCTCCATGTGCACTGTGTGTGTACCTTGTGAATTGCCTTATCAAGCTTAGCTTGTGGATGGTAATATATACACCTTATAGCAGGACCACCATATAGTTGTTGGTTTTCCTAAGCGCAACAACACTTTAAGATGCAAGTCATGTTCAAAATTCCCTCTAAAGCAATTGCTCCAAGATGCATGGTTGATATATAGGGGCCTAATCTCGCACCTTGCTTTAATTGAAACCTAAACTGGATTTCCCACACATACACCTCCACAGGCTTCCCACATCGATTTAATGGATAATTTCTCGAGTGGGCATAGGGTTATTTAATTTCTTTATGGATTTTGTGTTTTCTTTGCTAATTGTTGGGGTGGATATAAAAGAGCGTTCATGTATCTTTTGAAAGGACAAATGCTTTCAGAGAAAGTTGTTTGGAGAAGACAAGGACTAAGACAAACGGGTCATGAGGTACGTATAGATGCTGCAACTTCTCTGTGCCAATTGTCGATTTGGTTTTTGCTAATTAATTATTGCACAGCAAAGCATATGTTATAGTCCAAATCAATAGTTTGTACTAGTGTATCATGAGCGGAAAACACATTTACAGAGTTGGGTTTTGTCAATTTAAAAGATTCAAAATTAAATATCCTGATTTTTCTTTTCTTTTCTTTTTTTTAATGAGGTTTCCTCCTCACATTCTTTGGATATGGATCATGTTCGTTTATGATACTAAGATCACCGTCCCTCTTTATAAATGATTTTTCACACGGATTTCAATAGCTGAAGTCGATGACTGAATTTAACATCCCTAATCATTTGAGTTATCTTAACGGTAGATGACAAAATATTAAACTAAATGAAATATAAAATATGTTAATGATAGTTTGTTTAATGGAATTTAATTTTAATATATTGATAGTAAAAAAATTATTTTATACTATTATCTAATCAAATTCTCCTACATGATTTTTAAAGTAGTAGGTGTTAGAGCCAAACATATTAGTTATTGTGCTAATTTATAATATATTTAATTTGAATGCACTGTCAGTGTAAAAAATTTTTTACACAGATATCCAATTCTATATTGCTACATCAGCAAAACTCTTTGACATAACCACCCACTACTTAAATGGTCATGCAAATAAAAAGTTTTAATTGGATGACAGTGTAAAAAAAAATTACACTGTCAGTACACCCAAATTAAACTCATATATAATTAGATAATAGTATAAAAAAATTTTATACCGACAATACATATAATTTAAACTCTTGTTTAGTTAGTACAGTCAAATAAGGTCAAAAAAGTGGAGTTGGATCTTCATTTATAGTCTTTACTAATCTTCATTTAGGGTGTGTTTGGATGAAGGAAAAAAATTGAAAGGAAGGAAGTTGAGAAGAAAGAAGTTGAGTGGAAAGAAATAGAGTAAATTTGTATATTCCATAGATATGTTTGAATAAAAGGAAAATAAAAGGAGAGGAAAATGAAAGGAAAATGACTTTCCCTTATTTGTTTGTATAAAAAAGTGAAAGGAAAGAAAGAGATAATACTATCAAATAATAATTTTACTCTTATATTGTTAGAAAATGTATTTAACTATATTAATTAATATTAAATAAAAATTTTCACTATTTTTAATTTAATAATTTAAAATAATATCAACTTATTAAATCAAATAAATATTAATAAAAATAAATTATTTAAAATAATAATATTTTTAGTTAATCTAATATTTCAAAAATATTACTTAAAAATATATTCCACCAATTAAATAATATCAAAAATATTACTGAAAAATATATTTTATCAATTAAATAATATCAAAAATATTATTTAGTTATTGTTTAATATCCTATTTAAAATAAAAATATCTATTTAAAATACAATACTAACAACAACAAAAATTTAAAATTTCACATAACTTGTATTTTTGAATTTTTTGTATTTATTTTTAATTATATAATAATAGAAGAATTAAAGTTATTTAGATAAAAATTTTAAAAATATTAATTTAGAACAAGAAAAAAAGGGGAAGGGTGCACGCAACATCTTCAATGGTGTTGCGCACCCTAACCTCCTCCCTATCACCATCATTTCCACAACGTCTCTCTTCTCAAGATTAGAGGGCAAAAATGGAAAGATAAAAAATCATCTCTTCCCCCTTGTTTTTCCACTCGATGGAGGGAGGAAAAAAATTGCACTATTTATCTGAGCCCCACTAAAAAGATAATACTATTCAAACACTCCTCTTTATATTTTTAGTTTCCTAAGATAATAGAAGTTAGCCTTCTTCCTCTTTATTTTCTTTCCCTCCCTTTTCTTCTGCCTCAAATCCCTTCAACCAAACAAAACGTTATAGTTTTCAACTAAGACCATTTATAAGTATAATAATATATCCTAACAAAGACTTGTGCTATCTCCTCCATCCTCTTAAAAGAATTGATATAATTTAATGAAAAAATATTATTTGTTCATAGAGTATCTTGAGTCAAAATTTTACTTTAAATCTCACTTTTGATCCCATTACTTATCACATCAACACCACCTAAAAATAGATTAAAATTAGAATTTTTCTCTTAAATAAAAGGGATCAACTTTAATCTTATATGATTAAAAAAATATAATTGCAGCAGCAAAAAAGTTGCCATCAGCTGCACTCGCCACGTGTCTTTATTTATTTGTCGGGAACAAAATAGGTTTAGTCCTAGTTAAGTGGGATGCAACCCACAACGCAAGCTAGCTCCAGTGAGTTTGGGACAATCCGAATACCTTCTTCCAGGATCCAATGCATGAATTAGAACGGAGAAAGTACTCATTGGAAGTGCTCCTAGATACCTCCTTAGATATTTTGGGATCAATGTATAAATAATTGAATATTTTAGTTATATTTATAGTAAATGCAGTAAGATAATTAATAATTTTAAAAAATCCTTTAACTAGATTTATAATTTATATAACTTAAATATATAATTATTAATACAATTTTGCATTTTTTTTAAGATAGATTTATCATTTATATAATTAAAAATATATATATATATATATGATTATGCACATGTTGACCCACCATCTCTGTATACAGATAATAGTACACAATTCAATGATGCAGGAATAAATATTTTATTTGCACAAAATTATTTAGATAACACATTTTTTGGTTGGATATTTATATGACATTCCTAATTGATGAAGATTGAAGAAGATTCTAATTACGATATATGTCATGTGAGCACTAAGAAGGTCGAGGAATGGGAAAGGACAGTTGATAGCATTAAAGGCCCAAAGAGGGGCCCAATTAGATGGCTCAGGATTTTATGGGAAACGCAGCAATTGGTACCTCTCTTTACGTTTGCCTTAATTGAATAGCCTGCAGAAGAAGAAAACTCTTAGATGTGTTAGGGGTGTGCACGGGTCGGATCGGATCGGGTTCAGGGGAAAAAAATATCCAAATCAATTAAATATAATTGGGTCGGGTCGGATCGGGTTTTAATTTTTTTCTAACTCAACCCAACCCGAACATTTTCGGGTTGGATCGGGTCGGGTATAAGAGTAGATAGTAATTTTTTTTTTTTGATGAAAGATATATTAAAATACTCAATTTTGTGACATTTTGAAACCTTTAAATTGTGTTTTTAAAATTTGAATATAATTAAATATATTTTTAAAAAAATTACATACATAATTGATAATTCCATAATCATAATCATGAATATATTATATATTATACATTATACAATATCAATCATCAATAAATTTAATTATACACTAATATATTAACATAATCTAAAAGTCAATATTTATAATTATAATTTTATAAATTAATATATAAATAAATGAATCATTATTTATAAAAAAAAAAAAAAAAAGAATGGTTCGAATTGAATTCGACGATGAGTTTAATTTTTAAACCATATCTGAAATATTGACAATCTGATTTATCTGATTAGGCTAATTCAACCGACTTTTTACATTCGGGTTAGTCTTGGGTTCATGTCATGGCCGATCAGATCCACACCCCTAAGATGTGTACTACTGTTATACAATATCTTGCAACTTTTTTAAAAATTAAAATACCAAAACTAACCCATCCTGTGTAATGTACATAACTGAAGTATATGCCTTGTCAAATTCTCAGATTTTTTGCTGCATGATTAGTACATATCACATACCCAAACACAATACACACTTCACAGCATATTTGCATGCATGCAACCAAGTATGGCTGATCATTAAATTTTAGCAGCAGTCCATGGTTTATCACTATCATCATCATTATAACTTTCCTTTTATGGTAAGAAATTAGGTATTTTCTTTTGGTACATAAGAAATTTGATATTTTTTTTTTGTTAACAAATGTGACAATGTATTGTTAACAATAAATAAATATAGCAATTTTAGAGTAACTAGTAAGAAAATAATTACACTACCAATTTATAGTCAATTCGATATCCGTTGTAATTAAATAAAATTTGTCCAGAAAAACTTTATATATTTCACACAATTTCTTGATTTTTTTTTGTATCCTTATTTTAAATGGAATATTAAACTAACTTTTAAATTCTGATATTAGCGTTAAAAAAGTTTTATTTGTTAGTTGACTTGATTCGAATAAGATTAATTAGGATCTAATATATTTCAAATTTTAAATAGTGATGATTTAGGTAAAATAAAACTAACTTAATATTAATTTTTATGATTACTCGTGCTTAATGGTTTTTAAATGCTTCCATATAAGAAATTTTTTTTTTAAATTTCTGAAATAAACTTAATTGACAGGAGTTTACAAAAGAAAGGAAGAATCTTTTTTATTTCTCCTTGATTTCGGCTGATCATGTTCCTCTTTGTTTGGGATTCCCTCATGAACTTTGAGAAGATATTTTGATTCGAAAACTGGATTAGATTGCTGAAGTCAGCAATTGGACTTGGAGGTTGTTAGTTGAAGAATCACCAACAAAATTACCTGGATTTCGGGATCATGTGCTGCTAATATTTAAGCATTTTTATAGTACTACGTTTTTTGGGTATGTACCAGCGCGCTAGTAACTAATTAAGCATCTATAGTTTGTTTAGCAATAGTTGGAGTGGATAGAGATTGGATAAAGATGGCAAATTCATATTGTGCGAACTCTTTAGTGTATACATCGACATTATTATTATTATTATTATTATTATTATTATTGTTATTAATTATTCATACGACCGGTAAATCATATCGGCAGTATAAAGGTAGAGGACCGAAATTCATGAGCTATAACCTGATTGGTTGTTCTTACGTACTCTTTGGAAGATGATAAAACAACAAAGGAAGGAAAGGAAAGATAAGACTAGTCCTTTTTTGTGAGGAGTGGGTCATATTCAACAGAAGATTTTTTTTTTTCTTTTTATGTTGATTTAATAGAAGATTGTTGTGCCAAATTTGGGGTAAAAGTAAAATCGAGCTTGGGGATGTAAAACGGATGGCAGCTGCTTTGGAAGCACAAATTAGGGCAGTGTCAGCCGGTCCTGGAGAAGGAATAAACACCAAATTCTAACCTCCCTGAATTGACAGTTTGACACTAGGGTGACGTTGACGCCAAATGTTGTTGTTCTTTTTATTTTGAATTTTGCTAATGAGTATTTTAAGAGTATTGATTAAGTAAATTACAAAAAGAAATAAGTATATGTAATTTTTTTCATTTTTACTATCTTAATGAGAAAAAAGTATATGTACTTGCTTTCACTTTTAATTTTTTTTAAAACTAATATTAGAGCAATTAAAATTCAATTCAAACCAAATAAAAATTAATAACTAAGTAAAAATAAGAAAGGATTAAAACTAAAAAATGTTTAAGTTTGATTAGTTTTTTTTTTATTATAAAATTGACTTATGTACTTTGGCTTTTTTACTTTTTAATTTAATTTAAAACTAACCGTGCATTTTACATACATATATTTTATCATACAATCCGTATTTTATAATATATTTTATTGTTAAATATAATATAATTTTTATATTTATATCAAATTATAATTTAGTGTTATATATTTAATTATTTATTAATTTTTTTAATTTGTTCGATAATGCATTAATACAATTAATGATAGTTAAATCTTTTAATGTGAGTAATTTAAATCTTAGAGTCACCATTTAAAAAAGACTTTATTTAATCACCACTTTAATTCGAAATTGCATAAACACTGCATAAAGTCATAAGAATTATTAAAAATATTAATCATTAATTTTATATAATAAAATTTAAATCTATTATTTTATGCTTATAAAAATTTTAAATTAATCAAATCAATCTAATCCAAACAAAATTAAATCGAAACCGAATCAATCCATGAACACTGTTAACCAATAACATCAAAGCATAAGTTAAAAAAGCTTTTTCTTTTTCTGAATAAACAGTTGCTCCTTTTTCTGGTGATGATTACAAAGATTCAAATCAAATCAACGTGACTGCCTGGAGGTTAATCGCCTGTAAATTTTCCTCAACTTGCATGTAACCGGTGGGGTTGTGCGGTTCTGTACACTGCTTTCTTTCCGACAGAGCACAGGCAGAGGCATGAAAATCACTTTCCAGAGCTGAATAGCATAAGCATACAGTGGCAAATGGAATAAACTATACCTTTAAAGGTAATATCGGGTGAAAAAATTTTCTTTTTTTGAGGCACCGAGTCAAAGGATATAAATTGATATGATATTTTAAAAAAGATAAGTTCACTATTATTATTAAAATAAAATATAAATTGATACGATATTCTATAAAAAAAAAATAAATTTATTGAATATTTCCCAACCCTTAAAAGGTGATTGCTGTGTCGAAGCCAAGCCAGACATGGCTAGTCCTGGTCATTCCATGTTGCTTGAATTGAATTCTTTTTCTGAATGGTGTCAATTTAATGAAGTTGGTGGGAGGGGGGAATAGGTAATAAATATTTCAACAATTCGACTGCAATTCCCTGCAATATGGACAGTTTTCAAACGCATATTCTTAAGTTTCTACTGAAAAATAAAGGGTGGTCCTGACTCTTACTTGAAATGAAATCATTTCGACAACGAAATTGCATGGAAGTGGTAACAAAAATGGTACATATAACACAATCTAGCAATTCATCCCATGCCAAGAAAGTTTTTTTTTTCCTTATTAAACTTTTGCTTTCTTGATCCAAAGATTGTTCACAAATTAAGGAAAAGAAAACCCCTCAACCTAACAATTTAAGCTTTCAGAATGCCAACCCAAAAAAAAAAAATCAGGATGTTATTCTATGTACCAAAAGAAAAATTAAAAAATAAAATTGGTAATATAGGTTAAACCGCAATCACAGCTTTCTCAATCACATACCAGACACTTGCTCTATAGGACATTCTCCACAACCCCACCCTCTTTCTCTGGCACTCAGGCTTCCCTTTCTCTCTAGAAAGTCAAAACCTACTTAGGAAAAAAAAGGTAACAATGTACAAGACTCACAGAGAGCCAAGGTCCCCCCAAGAGAAAAAACCACCATCCTTCTTTCCTTCAACTTCAATTCAATATCTCCTTCTCGACCCCCCCAAAAAAAAAGCTGGCAGATGATGAATTAATCAAAATTGAGCCGAAGGGCATCACAGGAAAATCCTCAAACATTTTCCTTTTAGCTTTTGCCCACTTCTCTCCATTCATGGGTTGGAGGAGCATCACTTTTGGTGCTAGCAATGTGCACATGTGTGATAGCACAATAGCAACATCAAAAAACCTCCCTTTTCATCCATGTTCTAACTTCACTTTCTTCCTTGATGAACCTCTTCCCTTTTGTCTCTTGACTTTGGCCAAAATCAAATATCAAATTATGAATCTGATTGAGCCAAAAGCGAACGAGCAAAAGCAGTACTATGCTTTGCCTCATCTTTCCAACGCCGCTCAATGTCTTCAGCTATTCTCTTGGCATCAATGGACGCACCAAGTAGTCCCTTTTTGGTAAAACCCACCGCATAGAGCCCGCTCCCACCTTTCCACCCATTTGGGAATGGCCTCCTAGGGAAACCATCTTCCTCAGAGAACATATCATCTTCCTACAGATATACCAAACCATTTCAATTACATTAGTTAGTTTGTTTTGCTTTATATCAATTTCATAATTCAGATAGAAGTGTCTTTATAAAAATAAAACTGTTAAAAAACTTGTCTTTAATATTTGAAACAAAAAAGAAATAGTAGGGGTTATGTATTGTATCATACCTTCAGCCAATTGGGCACATTGCTTTTGTAGCCAGTTGCTAATATGATGGCATCAAAATTCTCTATCCTTCCATCAACAAATTCTGCCGTCTGACGTTTTAGCCGCTTTATGCCTGGACGCACCTACACCAATTTCGAGTTTGACCTACTTAAGATTTCATGTGTGTGTCTCGAGTCCAAACAACCAATATCTAATTGAAAATAACTAACAAACACAATGATGAATATAACATCTTTTGTCAATTAGCTTTCGGATTTTTTATTTTTCTTTTTGAAAATCCCCAAAATTCTGAACCTTTTGCTACGGCACACGATTTGATTGAAGTCACACAATGATGGGAAATAAGGGGTCATTTCATTCGTTTCAATTAACATAAAGAGCAAATGTATGTTGCACTTCATGTAAAGCAAAAGGGGAGAAGAAAAAAATTGGTACCACCATTGGTTTTAATAAAAAGCACGGTCTAATTAAGATCTTTGTGACCCCCCAAAAATGAAGATTTGGGGCACATAAGAAAAAAAAAAAAGCAAAGTTATATATTTGATTTGATGAAAAAAGCAAGGTGGTAAGTACCTTGATGTCTCCACCTTTAATCTTGGCTAGTGTACCCACATCGAGCACAGGGGTCTTTCCGGACAGGTTTTTGAGTTCAAGGGGTCCCAAACGAGGCCGGTCCAATCCGAATCGAGAAGTGTCACCTAGCATGAGCCATGACACTATGAGAAGGAACCGATCGACAAGTCGCATTGGGAACCACTTGAGCAACCACATGGACAACCCGAAAGTTGATTTTCCCAGCATCTCTCGTGGTAGGACGTGTACCTTCAACCAAATCAAAACCAAAAAAAAAAAAAATCACAAGAATTTTAGTAAAAAGAGAAATTGGCTAGTAGAAAAAGAAAAAAGCCTTACTATGTTTTATTTAGTGACCTATAATGTAAAACATAACATCAATTACAAAACAATAGGAAAAAAAAAAAGTGAAGGCAAAAAAGGAGGAAAAGGGTAGGAGCTTAGATTCACAAGAACTTTAGTTAAAGAGTAATTTGCTTGCAGAATAAGAGAAAAGTCTTACTGTGTTCTATTAAACTATCTAACATGTTAAGCATAGAATCAATTGCAAAACAATAGTGAAAAAGTGGGGGCAAAAGAGAAGCGAAAGATAAAAACTTATGGCCTAATTAGTTGCACGCCATGTTCTTATGTGCTGTATGGAAAAGACTAATGAGAAGAAACATGGGGTAGGAAAGAAGAGAAAAAAGAACTATTGAGTACTGTAAAAAGGAAGAAGAAAAAAAAAAATCACTGATCATAGCCATGCTGCGCATGCTTGTGAATCCCAAGAAAGTGGAAGATCAAGTTTTGATATTTGGGTTATGCAAGATATTTAAAAAGCTTCTGATTCTGAATCATCTTTGAACAATAATCCATTGGAACTTGAAGCCAGTTGATGCTATAGAATGAAAGGAGGGTTGTTTGTATTAATTTGTGTGGATGTATTTTCATTGCATGTTGTCTTGGTATTGGATGATTTCCCTCTCTTTTTCAGAATGAACAGAACAAGGCTGGTAATTTTCATTTTTCTAATTGGGAGAAGAGTTCGAAAGTTGAAGCCTCACATGTAGAAGAACCTTGAACATAAAAATTTGCCAAAGTAGAGATTTTTGCATGAGCAAAACGGATTCCCCATCCGGGGTTTTGCAAACCACAAGTCACAAAGGCCATTAAAAAGGCCACTAGGGATCAAAAAAAAGTGGGGGTGCCTTGTTGCAACACTTAAATTAACTTTTTTCATTTAAAACCAGAAATTCCAAATCAGGGGAGACATGAACTTTTAAAACCAAAAATAAATAAATAAATAAATAAAACTTGCATAGATTGATTTTTTTTCATTTTTGTCCTCTCTGTATTTTCATAGGCATAGAGGGAAGAACTTACTGAATCTCTAACCACAAGAGAAGGAGTAGCATCATGGTTGCAAAGATCCAAGCACACTTCCATGCCTGAATTCCCACACCCCACCACCAAAACCCTCTTCCCTCTGAACTCCTCACCACTCTTATACGAACTTGTATGCCTTATGGGCCCTCCAAACTCATCTATCCCTTCGATATCAGGCACCACAGCCTCAGCATTCTCTCCTGTGGCCACAATCAGCCACCTACACACATACTCAGTCACAACCTCTGCCTTGTCAACACCCCTCAAGCGCCACAACCCAATCCTTGCATCAAACTCAGCATGCTTCACAGTCTCATTGAACCTTGGCCTAATTCCAAACCTTTCTGCATAGCCCTCCAAGTACTGTATGAACTGTTGCTTTGTAGGGTATGTTGGAAAATCCTCAGGGAACCCCATCAAGGGTAGCTCACAGAATTGCTTTGGCAAATGAAGGTGTAGGCGATCATAGGTCTTCAGCTGCCACAGGGAAGCTATGCAATTAGATCTCTCTAGTATCAAACTAGGGACACCTTTTTCTTTGAGACATGCTGCTGTTGCAAGCCCTGAAGGGCCTCCACCTACAATTACAGGCCCAGAAACCCGCACACATCTCTTCTGATCAGTTGAAGGTGAATAGTACTTGTTGTTGCTGTTGTTGTTCATGTTGTTCTTTATGAACAAAGGGTCGTGTGCTTGCTTCCCTTCAATCTCTCTAAGGCGATAGTCCATCAAGAATGCAGTGAAAGAAAAAATTGGAAGAGAACAAAAACTTTTGAAGCTGGTGAAGGTAAACTAGACCAAATTATTATGTGCCTTTTTTTCTTCTTCTTGTGGTTGCTAATGCTAACTGCTAAGCTAGTTGGCCTTGGCGCTGAAAATTGTGCTTCAAACAACAGTTTGTGCTAAAGACAGAGCAACAGTTAGGAAGAAAACCAAGTTGGAGAAAAAAGGATTAGGATGCTGAGTCAATTTCAATGGTAATTTTTTTCCCCGTCTCTTATCTAAAGAAGGATTAGGCCAGTGAAGAAAATTTCCTTAAAATTTGGAGTGGATTAAGAGGGTCTTATCCACCTGTGAGAATGAATGTTTTTTCTCTCTCTCCTCCTATATGTTTGAGAGTGTGTGTTGTGCTTCTTTGTATGGTTCAATGGAGGAGGATTAAGCGGAAGGAAGAGCAACAACTACGGGGCCAAATCAGCATTCATCACAGAGAGAGACTGGGAAGGATGGTGATATCTCTCTCTCTCTTTGTGTATTTATATTTTCCTGTTGCTTCATAGAAGAATTTATATGGGTTCGAAAGCCAAGCGGTAAAAAGAGAAGCAACACTAGTGGGTTACGTCTTTATACTTTGTTTATTAATTTAAACCAAATGCTAAATACACATAGAATCTTGTACCCCAAGAAAAAATAATACACACACAGAATCATAAAAGTTCAGGATTTATGCATATTTTAATTTAACCCCAAGTAGAGACGTCACTATGTTCGTCAATATTATGGGAGATTGTAGAAAATGATTATTCCTTTAAGGCAGTTTCAATTGGTTAACAAATGAAGAAGGATTTGAATTTTACAGTTAAAAGAGTTGTTTAACATGCTATAATCTAGAAGATTGCAGCAGGTGATCGTCCTTATTGGGCCGGGTGCAGTTTGAATTGTATCCGAGATGAAATCACATTAGTAGTATGTATATATTTCTCATAAGAAAATAGTCGATCATACCAACAAAAAAAAAAATGATAAGTATTATTGAATTTAATTTTGATACAATTTTAATATAAAATTAAAAAAGGAAATTATAAAAATATTTAATTATATATTACCATATTAATAAAATTATTTAACTTCACTAGACACCACCTTAAAAATTTTATAAATAGAAATATATAATTAAATGATAGTATAAAAACTCTTTTATCATTAACAGTGCATCAAAATCATTCTAACACATAATTTCTAGCAAAAACTCCGGCTGTCAAGCATTTTTTTTTTCATTTTTTTTATTGTACGAGTATTATTTGAAAAGTTATGATGGTTTCTTTTTTTATATGGCCAATAATAATCCTTGGAAAGTATACTTGCAGCAGTTTTTTTTTTTATTATTATTTGAAAAAAGCATTCGAAGTATTTAAGAGTCCACAAATGGACTTATTTTCATTAGAGGACCAAAAATCGTTCAAAAAAAGTGTACACGAACAGCATGTTTTGAAATTGGTAAGGGCTGAAGTGAAAATCCATTTAAAATTCAAACTAGAAAATTTAGTCAGAACAACTAGGATTTCGTTTTCGAATTTATTGGGAAATCCGATCAATAAAAGTTGAATTAGAATCAGACCTTCATGTTTACCAAAGAAAGAAAAAGAAGCAGACCTTCGTAGAGACATAAGTCACAACCAGTCAACCATATAAGGGGTTAGTTTGTGTTAATAATCCGTTACATGGAGAGAGCAATGTCAAACAAAAAAATTAACTAAAATTTTGGAAAATCCAACTTGATTCAAGTATTTTCTGGATAGGATCAGTAAACATGTTAATCTATTTTGTCTACTTTTTTTTTTTAAAATGCAGATATATGAAACATTTTGGTTAGAAAATATCTTCTAGGAATCTGTCAACTTACACAATAACAGAAAAATAAAAAAAAGAAGAGTGGATTAAATCATTTCAAATATTTTTGAAGACCACAAAATTATCTCACATTCTTTAGGTATAGATTTAATTCTCATTTCTTTTTTGGGCGTTGGCCCCGTTGCAAATAAAAGAAAAAGAAAAAGAAAAAGATTTAATTCTCACTTAGGAGTTGGCTTAGCTCCATCACAAGGTACGAGGCTTAGACCTTACACTTGATCTTATAAGTCACTTGATGCTGGTTTTGAACCTTAAACTACATATATTTTATGACGAAAGAAATATAATTCAAACTATATATATATCATTATTTTCAAACTAAGGCTAAACTTAATGTAGGGTCATGACAAAGCAATAATTTGAGTTTATTGCAAATTATTATATAGTAGATACTGCAGGCCCTTGAACTCCCTAATATGAGTGACCTAATCATTGGAAAAGGATATCAAGACAATAACTACACACAAATGAAGGCCATATATATAGATGACTGGGAAGAAAGAGGGCCACCCCCAGACAAGACATTGTAGGTGGTTATTAATGACCTCTTCAAGAAATTATGTATATCCTCATTCATTTGGTGACATGAATAGCAC
The DNA here is from genome assembly GCA_031439585.1 of Pterocarpus macrocarpus. Lineage (NCBI taxonomy): Eukaryota > Viridiplantae > Streptophyta > Magnoliopsida > Fabales > Fabaceae > Pterocarpus > Pterocarpus macrocarpus. Next base: position 14,507,899 of record CM062519.1, read on the forward strand.
ACATTCCTAATGAAGTCATGACCGACATTTATACTGTATACTATCCTAGACATATACATATACTGTTTTATTTATTTATTTGTAAAAAAACATAATTAGCTTCCAAAAAGGCCAACATTCAGTCATTCACATAGCTCAAAAAAAAAATTTTAAAAAATAAAACTAAAAATAGGAAACGTGCACAAAAATACAGTGCTCAAATGTATATTGCTCGTATATACTAGAGAGAGAGAGAGAGAGAGGGTTTTGTTTTTTTGGGGGGAACCTCTAATATCATGCGAATTGTATTGGCACTTCATCATTTAATATATAGTATAGTTATTCGGCCGTTGTTTCTTAGAAACGTTTGGTTATGATTAGTGAGCACATGTAGCATAATCACACACCTTAAGCAAAAGAGTTTTATGTTTTGGGATACTGATGTATACTTCTATTAATAAGTGTTTTTTTCTTTTTAAAAAAGAAAGGTTTTTATCTCAAATCATCTGTTATTTTTTTCAACTCTTTTTTTTTCAATAAATCAAAAAGTGGTCCGACTCTCATAAAGGAGAGGAGCAAACAGAAACAGAATCAAATCACAAACAACCACACACAAACACAACCAAGAAGCACCACTTATTTTTTTTCAACTCTACCTTCATTTTCATTACTCCAACAACATCTGATAGCTATTATTAATAACAAGTTAGAAAAGATAATTTATGGTGCATTTAGATAGCACCACTTATGGATTTTTTTAACTTTTGAGTAGTTAAAAGTTATTTTATATTGGTTTGGATCAAATTATTATATAACTTATGACTTTTTAGTATTTTTTGGAAAGTTGAAATATTTAACTTCTTAAAAAAATCTTATGCACAATTTTCTAAAAACAAGCACTACAAATTAAAATAAGCACTTATGTAACTGTGCATTCAAACACAAAATAATTTATTCAAAAGTTACTTATCATATAAGTTCTGTGAGAAGCTCTTTTTCCATAAGGGCTTAATTAAGCTGTTTACCCAAACGGAGCCTTAGTCAAATTAAATCATATCTTTCTTTATATTTGAATCTATTATCAATATACTTTTAGGTTGTGTTTGATATAGGGGTAAAAATGAGATGTGAAAATTTCATGGATGGATTTCAAATATAATTTTACACATAAAGCTTATCCATAAAATTTTTACTCCCATTTTTCACCACTAGAAAATTGGCTGATTGCAATCGATTTTTCGGTCGTAAAATGGGTCAATTCAATCGCAAAAATCGTTTGCAACCGATTTGGTCTATCGCATATAAGCAGGCTGCAAATATATTTGTGATCAACTTTTTTCGTCTCAAAGTTTTAAAAACAAAAAAAAAACAAAAACAAGAACCACCGGAATCTTATAACATCCAAATTTAATAACCCGAATTCAACAACAGTCCAGAAAATAACATCCAAGAATCCATAATGCATCTTTTTGTCTAAATAATATTCCATAAGAACAAGTTATCCAACATGCACAATATAATCAACACTACTATCAACTACATGTATTCTATAACACAATATTAATAAACTACCACCATATAAAACTGCAACAATATATATTGTTGACCAAATTACAAGGCTCTTCTTAATAAACTTTGGAAGATAAATTTTTAGCATACTTCTAACTAGTTCTTGTTTCTATGGTTCTTCAATTCTTTCTAGTGAGTCTTAAACTTTCATTGATTCTTCATCAACTTCTATTGTATCTTCAACTTTCTCCATTGAGTTTTCAACAATTTTTATTGACTTTTCAATTTTATCTAATGAGTCTTCAACTATTGAATCTTCAACTTTATCTATTGAATCTTTAACTTGCTCAATTGAGTCTTTCATGACCTCCATGTTATCTTCAGGTCTATCTATTTAGTCTTCAGCAAAGTAAGTAAATATTCAATAATCATCAACTTTACATTCATTTAGTATAGATCAATATTATACAAACTCAAGAGCATAATAACATAAAAAATTAACCCCAAATACATCAACCAATTTAAGAATACAAACATCTAAATAATGTAATTTAAAGAATTAAACAAAACTAACAAACCAACAATGTAACAACACCCAAACCCCCATTATTAAAAAAAAAAAACAAATCTAAAAATTTCAAAAAAAAAAAAGAGAAACAACAAAATATTCTCGTACTCAACTAACAATATAATTAAACATAATTTTAATTTAAACAATCACCATTAACAACAACAAACTCTCTTAAACAACCAATAACATCAAAAATCAATCCCAAATATCTCAACCAATTTCATAGCACAACATCCAAACAATGTAATTTAAAGAACTAAACAATACCAACAAACCAACAATCTAACAACACCCAAACCCTCATTATTAAAAAAAAAAATAGATCTAAAAATTTCAAAAAAAAAATAACATACTCTCATACTCAACTAACAATATAATTAAACTCAATTTTAATTAAAACAATCACCCTTAACAATAGCAAACTCTCTTAAACAACCAATAATATCACAAATTAATCTCAAAATGTCAACCAATTTAAGAACATAAACACCAAAACAATGTAATTTAAAGATTTAAACAAAACCAACAATCTAACAACACTTAAACCCCCATTATTAAAAAAAAAAAAACCAAATCTGGAATTTTTTTTAAAAAAGAAACAAACAAAGGGAAGGAGCGAACCAAGATGGCGGAGATAACAGTGGCGACGGCTACTTGGAGATAGGGGAGGGTTAAGGTGGGGGAGAAAAAGAGTTGCAAAGAAGAAGAAGAGTTTTTAAAATAGGTTCTGATTTGCGGCTAAATTTTTTCCAAAGCATTTTTTCCTTGTTTTAGAAAATCGGCCGCAAATTGCGACTTATTTTTTGATATGATACCTATAATTACTCAAATCGGTCGCTATTTCGATACTTTTTAGTAGTGTTTACCTCTATATCAAACACGCTCTTAGTACAAAAATCTTAAAAGATATTAATAATTAAATAGACCAAGAGAGTAGTTTCTTTTTTTTTTTTTTCAACATTAGCTTTGAAAAAGAAAAACTCAATTTAACAATTCCATTAAAAATTTTTTTTTTACAATATGAGACAATAATGATCCACAAAGATAAGATATTAAATATTAAATAGAAAAATTAAAGCACCAATTTTCACTTATTCTAGAAGCATTTAAAAATATGTCTTTAAATAATTACCATTAAGAGAATCACAAGTGATAACAAAGCTTAAGTCTATTCATTTTCAATTCTTTTGTAATCAAAAGAAATTATTACCTCTGGTCTATTTTATCTATCACTTTAGCCATTTGCACAAGAATTAAGAACTCAAAATTAAGGTTTAATTATTATATATCTTTACTATAATGCGTTTATTTAGTTTTCAATATCTAATTAATTTATTCAATTAATTTACACTATATATTTCTTAATTAATGATATGCTTAGAATTGTGTGAAAAATAAAATTGAAAAATTAACAATAAATACTTTATTTGTATGTGAGAATGATAGATAAAATAAACAAAAAAAATTTATTTAAAATGATAGATAAAATTTTATTTAATTGGATATTTGTATAAAAAAATTTTACATTAATAATATACACAAATTAAATCCAAATAAATTAGTCATGAATTTCGTTACGTCAAGATGAAGTCTTTGACTTAAAACTTTGGTTGATTCCATTTTTAACACAAATAAATCAGAAGAACCTTTTTTGTAGGGCTGTCAAAATAGGCCAAACCCATTAGGTCAAACCCGTTTATTCACTAAAAATAGGTGGATTGGACTTAAAAAATAATAACTCATTTAAACTAGTTCATTTTCAACCCAGATCATTTAACTCGCGGGTTAAATGGGCTAACCCACTTGGGTAAACGGGCCAAACTATTTACCCCCATTTATTTTTTTAAGTAAAATTGTATAAATTTAAGACATAAAAATATAATTTAATAATTAGATTTATAACATTTTCACTTTTTTTAATAAAAAATAAGAATTTTTAGTTTTTTTAATAAAAATTATTTTTTTAATAATTTTTTTTTAAACATGAAAAATAAAAAAATAAAATAAAAAATAAACGAGGAAACTCGTTTAAGACAGTGAACTAGTTTTAAACGTGTCGAGCTGAAAAATTTTGGTCCGCGAGCTAAAACGGGCTAACTGTTTAGGGTCCATTTTGGTGTAACTTTTGGGAGAAGATTTTTTGAAAGAAGGTCTTTTAAAATAAGGCCTTTTAGAAGAATTATTTTTAAAAGAATAATTTTTATTTGGTTTGAATATGTCAAAAGTAAGTTTAAGAGAATGAGTTTTGCTTGGATAGAATAAAGTAAAATTATTTTTGGTTGTTGATGTGAGAGTAATAGTAAGATTCTTTTTCAAAAGATCTTTTTCTAGAATGAAAAATAACCTCAAAGATACTTCTTCTAAAGGCCTTTTGAAAGAAATTAAACAAAACACTACCATTTATTATACAAAGTCATTTTTCTTCTCCTAGAAGGCCTTCTGATGGATGCAAACTGCAATCCAAATAGACACTTAGTCTATTTATTTTGCGAGTCTAAACAAGCCGGGCTTAAACGGGCCAGCTCGGCCCATTTGATAGACCTACTTTTTGTGCTATTTTCCCATAAAAATAGCTCAAACTCAAGAGCTCTTCTATTCAAACCAAAATACAATGATTGATTACATTCATAGTGAAAAAATTTCTAGTGAAAAAAAATAAAAAGATTACATAATTTTAACTCATTTATTTAACCATAAGATTAATGAACTTAGGCCTGAGTCCAACCCTGTGCACTTTACATATTTGAATCCACTTGATCACCCTCTAGAAGAAATACTTATATAGACCGAGAGCACCATGTGACTGTGCTCCTAGACCAATTATGTAAGTATATTTTACATAGAATCCGCTACTGACATACAATTTCATGAAAATACACTTACATGATTAGCCGGGAGCACAGCCACGTGGTGTTCCCGAACCATGTAAGAATTTCTCCTACTTGCAATATGAAATAAACAACGTTGTCATCGTTTTAAATGTCTCTTGAAGCTTGTAAAGATTAGTTGCATTATGAGTTCAGCCAATCAAATTAATAAGAAAAATTATTAGGTTATACGAAAATAATGTTTGTAATTGGTTAAGAACTAATGTCAGAATATGAAGTTGACAAGTTACAACAAAAGGAATGAATTTCGCTTTGAATCCTATTCTCCTCCAATCTGTCTCATCTCCTGTGCCTTCATCAAGTTAATGAAAAACACATTCTTTATTTTAAATCTCTATCAAAATTAGTTCATACAGATAAGTTTAAAGGAGTTTCCCATGCCTGGAAATGAACACGAGTTTCATGTAAAAAACCTTCCTCATACATGAGAAGAAGAGGAACCATGCATGTTCTTGTGACAGGCAGCTACATGTGACTCTATGTACTTACTTTCCTTCCCCAGTGTCCCCAGACTCCGAACCACGCGCACTGAAACAACAAAACGAAAGGGAGGATTTCGCCAAATGTGAATGCCATTGGACTTGCAGTCATTATCTTGTGTTTCTTTGAAAAATACTGTTTGTTTGTTGAGTGCATTTATATATGTTCTGAGTCTTCTGACTGACTACTCATCATCATAGTGAAATTGATACACATTTTTTTTGTATGCTATCGATAAATGACAAAATAACTGTGTCTTTTTTTCCTTTTTTTTTTTTTTAAATTTCTGGCTGCTTTATTGAGCAATGGTGATGGCTGTAACATACAATTAGTCTAGTTGTTCCAAAATTAATTCCACAGTTTCATTGAGAGTGATGAGTAGGTGAGAAAGAGATGGGGCTTATTGTCCGTAGTCCTTTGAGGTTGACAATTCTTGGCCAAAATATTCTACCAGCTTTCTTCTCCAATTACGCATTCCTATTTTTAGATTGTTTCTTGACTTTGCTAAAATCATATTGAGGAAGCTAAGCCAGCGCTCTTCTGGATTAGTTGCAAAGCTTTGATATAGTTATGTATGATGATAGAGCAGTAGGTACATGGAGGAATTTGGGATATCGATTGTTATAAATTCCCCTTCAGGTAGTTATACTATCTAAATATGATAGTTAAGTCTAGAGACTTTTGAACCCAATAGATTAATATTTTGCATTAGACTCTTTTTTAAATTTGAGTCTATAATATTGATACTTTTATTAAAAGATTAACATACCAAGAGTGCAATGTAGGAAAGTAACGACTCAAGAAAGATCTACCTGAGAAAGGTCAGAGTGAACTTGTATCCGTAACATTGATGGCTAAGTATAAAACTAGCTAGGTTGGATTTTTGTTAATTCGTTCTCTACGTCATGAATGAAGTATTTGCGATATTGATGGATGTATGAGTTAGTTTTGATTTCCGCTAATGATTTGTTTTCATTATTAATGAAGTGCCTATCTTTGTATCGCTAGTCTTGATTTTTACTAACTATTTCTCATCATTATTAATGAAGTGCCTACCGTTTTTTCTTTCTTTTTTCTTTTTTTTTCTTTTTTTTGAGAAAAACAAGAACTTTCAAAAACAGTTTTTTTCTCGATAAAGCATAGATACTGCAAAGGTTTCGATCAATGTTTGCGTCTCAAATAGTGCAATTACACTTTGTGTTATGAAAAAAATTCTCATTTGGGGGATTCCTATCCTTTTTACGAATCTTCATTGGAACAGGCCGGATTGATTAGATTTCTGGTAATAAGTAATATTATTTGTAAATTAAAATTAAATATCAAAAATACATATAGTAGAAAGAGACACACAAAATATTTGATAAAAGTGGATGGAATATACCTCTTTCTGCATATAGTGTTCACTTTTAATATCCACTTTTAGTATAAAAAAATATATAAATAGGGAAGATGTGAGTTCATATATAAGAAAGTAATTCTAATTTAGATGCGTAACTTTTGTGTTCTGATAATAGAGTAAAGATTATCTTATGAATAGTTAAAAGAGCCAAACCTACAAAGGTTACTTGTGGTCTCAAGAAAAAAAAAATGTATCTCAATGTTAAATATATAAAAATATTTCAAATTTTCTTGCGTTATAAATCCATGCGTCTCAACATCTATCAAGAAAATCTGTGTTTCCTATTCTGTTTTTAATTTTGTATTTACTTCTCTTGTTGCCAATATATATACTCCCGATACGAAAGAGGATAAGGATGGAGACGAGAACCGAACTCAATCCTAATTATGAAGAGAAAACCTCTTGAAAGCTTCATATGCAGTGCCATTTGTTCAAGTCAAAGAAACTACAAAAATCAGATGTTGCAAAATCAAAATTTAATGCAAGAGAGAAAGACGGACAAAAATAGAGAACCTTATTATGTCTTGTGCAGCAGGCAATTGGCCAAAACCATGCGAGGCGCAATGAGAAGGACAACTGTTGAAGTGTATATAGAGCATGCGATAACTGGCAATAGTTTTGATAGGAACTTGGCATGTTTCTATTTGGAATATATATACTAGACCTTCCCCCACTGGTGACATGAAGGCTCATACTAATTCCTTGTTCTCTTTTCTTACTACCTCACTCGTTCGGACGTACGTTTGGTGGGTATACGTGGTAGGACATGATCATGGTAGAGAAATTATAACGCAGGAACTGCTAAGCATATCATTTTATAAATACTACCCATTAAATTGTTGACACGTTGCATAAGATTCCACTCATAGTCCAGCCAAATTGCGATCAGTTGACCAAGCAAAACTTATAAATTTTTACATGTTTTAGAATTTTAAAAAAATAGTTGTTATTATAATTAAATTATTTTAGTTAATATGAGTTTATTCTATGGATGCGCATAGGTCTTTATTGACTGACTACCCAACCCGAATCCAATTAAATTATAGAAATTTTTGGTTGATTTGAATAGTCAAATTAGTTTAAATTAAATCTGATCAATTCAATGAAAAATTAATTTAGATAATGGGTTTTAAATATAACTGATGACTAAATTCTATGCCTTAAACACTAAAACTACATCATTTTACAAATTATGAAAATTGTTATTACTATATTTTTGTATTTTTATGCATTTTTTATTAATTGATGTTGTGTAATAAGTTTATGATGCAAGGTTTTTATATATATGTTGGTAGTTGATTTCTTTTTTAATTTTAATACTTTTTAACATGTTGAATTAATGCTTTTTTTATTTTTTCAAAAAAATAATGTAATACCCAACCAATCCATACCCTCTAAATCGAATTGGGTTGGTTCAGATTATTTATTTGTTTTTTACAAAATTGGCACAACTCAACTCAATTTATGTAATTATTTGAACTTTATTTTTTTCTTTAAATTAGTTTACTCAATATACTTAGTTCTCACTTATGATAAATGCATGACTTAATTTAAATTTAAATTTAAATTTAAAAGCATTTTCATTGATGAACGAACAATTATTCCACTACAAAAATTTATTGAGGTTAATGATTTATCTTGATTTTGGAATAAAGAGAGCTTGTCTTCATCTTAAACTATAAAACATAAATAAATAAAAATAATTTGTATTTTTACTAATGTCATTTTTAAAAAAAAAAGGTTATGAAGCTTGGATAAAATGGTCAAATACACATAAAAATTAACATAAATTAGCTTTTTTTTTTTCTTATAATTGGGAGAAAAACAGCTCAACTCAACAGAACTAATAAAAGAAAGAAATAAAAAAAGATACATCATATTAGGACAATGCCTCTCGAATTTAGCACATAGGTTAAGAACAACCAAAACCTCCTATATGTCTTTCAAACAATGTAGCCACCTTTGTGATTAAGAAGTTGCGCCTATTACTTGTATCATGCCTTGCACTTCATTCTGTTTTAGCAGCCAAATTCAATTAGAAGTAAGACTTCTATATGTATAAACCTTAAACATAAATTAGCTTTTATCATCTAAACCACTGTCTAACCAAGTTAACCTACTATTAGAAGTAAGACTCTTTAACAACAAATGTTGAGTATAGTGATAAGCAAGTTGTATTCTGAAAGAGATCATATAGGTTCAAATTTTAAAAAAGATAATTATTGGAAGGATCTCTTAATTACAACAGTACCTAGAAATAGAAATACTTTAAAGATCAAAAGAAGTAAGACTCTTTTAATACTCAACATCAGTAATTAAATTTAAAGAGCATTGGGAGTGCTCATGACACACAAAGTTCAGAATAACATGATGATACAGAAATAAAGTATTGATTAACTAATAAAGGAAATTGGTGAAAGTAGCCGAAAGCATTAAATGCGAATACTGTGAAAGCATATGGGGATTAATCTAAACTCACATTAAAAAGAAAAAAAAAACTAAAACTAAAATTGAAAACGAAAAAGTTCATGCTATCTTTAGCAGTATGAGTCGGTCAGTCCCTTTCAAATGGGAACTGGAGTTAGAAGTTAACCTAGCCTATTAGCCTATACCCGTAAACCTAATTTTCTTTTCTAATCTTCTATTAGTGTTATTTTCTAATTGCTCTGACCTAAATCGAATAGGGGCAGAGGGTAAGAGGGATATGTTCACTTCTGATGTGGGCCCCTCGAAAAGTTAGCTCCCAAAAGCCCAAATCAACCAATAAACTGGGCTTCCTTAATCACGCGGGCTGCTAAGAACCATGACCTACAATTGTGGGCTCCATCAAAGAACAACTCAGTTTTCAATTGCACAGAATTGCCCACGCTAACTCTAGCGCGTGCTGGTCCATATTTCCATTAGATTATTTAAAATAGGAACCAAAATAACTGCTCCTCTTCCTCTTTTTAGTCTTTCCCCTTCTTCAGCCTTTCCTTTTCCCCTTTCTTACAGCGTTAAACCTTGGTTATTTTGAGGGGGAACCTGCCCCATGGAGGAGATCCCTCCATGGTGGTTCTGGTGACCTCCTTTTTTAGTTTATTTTATTTTTTTTCTTGTCTTGTTTTCTCACTTTCTCATAATACAGTGACTCATTTGATATTCCACCAGCGATTCTGTCTTGATGGTAGCAGTGTTCATATCGTGAGAGATAGCTTGTGAGTTCTTTTCACGGTGGTAAATGTGTCAAATGCTTCGAAAAATTGTGCTTGGTTCAGGTGGTAGATCGATGATCTCTATTGATAATGAAAAGATTAAGGAATTTGCTGTTTGTTTTTTAGGTTTTTGATATGGGGCATGTACTTCATGCAAGCTCTCTTCTAGAGGAGCTGGGAAGACAGCCTTCTTTTGGAAGTTTTACTGTTAGTTCCTATGTGTTGAGGTTTATGTGTAAATCTAGTGTCTTTTGCACAATGTTTAGATGAGATGTTTCATATCAAGTAGTCAGGCAGTGTTCTTGCCCTCATTACACAACTTGTTAAAAATATCTACTAAGACTCATATCAACATCAAGATCAAAGATCTTTAACGAGCTCAACTATTGTTTAGTTGTTTATATATTGTATGATACAAAATCGTCTACATTTTGACGTGATTTATCTAAAGTTGTGTAACTTCATTGATTATAATAATAGGTTAGCTTAAGTGCTCTAATATCTGATGTATTTCCATTGTAAATTGGCTTGCCTTGGTTACATATCAACGAAATTTTGTATTGACAAAAAAAAAACAAAATAAATAAATATCCAATCGTTATAAACACAAAATGTAGAAGTTCAATTTTTAATGATAATAGAGATAGAAATAAGTGCTCTATCCAAAAAAAAAGATAGAAATAAGAGCACATATAGCTCATTCAATAATTTTGGTACAGTGTTATTACTTTGTATTCACGTTAGATTAATGCTCAGGTATGGAGTTATAAAAAACTATTATAAATATGCCATGCATGAATAATTAATATAAAATAATTATATAATATTATATAAAATAAACAAATAATAATTGGTTTAAATATTTTGTGTCATTATAATAGGTTTGTTTATATTAACAGTTACGCATTTTAATTTAATTACTTATCATCCTTGATTTTAGCTGTTTTTATATAAAGTTAGATTTCGAGCTTAGTTGTTTAGACTCATTCTTCTCAACAAACAGATTTTGCATCCCGGAGGCGGGGAAATTTATGAGGTTTTTTATTTTTAATATAGTGAATGAGTGTGATATATACATGAATATGAGTTTATAGGTTAAAGTACATGGATATGGAAATGAAAAACCGCCACTCACGATTTTTGATTTTTCAAAATCTGCCATTGGCGGTTTTTGTTTTTTAAAAAAGCTGTTGCATTCTGAAAAACCGTCAATAATGACGATTTTTTTTCTTAAATTCCCATATTTTCATAATTCACCCCAAAATCCCATATTTTGATACAAATTATTTTCAAATACCATATAAAAAAAGGGGACCCAATTTATGAGGGTTTTTTGTTTTTCTTTTTATTGGAGTATTTTTTGTCAATTTCTTTATAACAATTTAATTATGATAATTTTATGGGTAAGATAGTTTCATATTTACTTTGAAATGAGGCAAAGTACTCTTAAAGCTATTAAATTTTTTATGTTAATAGTGAAAGTCATTAAGAGTCTCTAGGTGACCAGCAAAATTACAAACATTAGTCCCTTCATGAAATATGATGTATTTTTTTTAGATTAATGTTTTTTTTAGTGAACTACCCCCCTCTTCCCTAGATGTCCTTATTACATGGTCATCTTATTTATTTTTAAAATTTACACTTTTATTAAGTTAATAGAATATTCTTTAATTTTTTTCTAAATATTTATTAATCAAAGTATGTATTTAAACTAATTAAACTACCCTCATTGTACAATGTAGCTTATGTGCCAGTCTTTAATCTCTATCACTCTTTGGACCCTGCATCTCTCCTGGAAGCTGCCTCTCCCTTAGTTGCTGACTCTCATCGATTACAGTTATGTTTTTCAACTCCACCTCTACTCTCCATCAATTTCTTTTATAGACAATTACTTATCACATAAACACTACAATACAAAGGGTGTTGAGGCCCCTGAAAACACCTTCTAATTTACAGCCAAGATGACACTTGGATGGGGATTTAGTTCTGCACTCTAGGGGTGTGGATGGGACACCTTATGCTCTTTCTATGTATGGTCCTATCAATATTTTCTTTAAAATATTTATGATTATTTTAATATTTGTTATTTAATATTATTAACATTATTTACTTTCTGTTATTGATATGTTAATATTACTGACACAGTGTTTATTAATATTATTTAATCTTTATTTACTAATTTTTTAAGAATATATAAAATTGTCATTTTATTTTCCTTACAATAAATGATATAGATAATACTTTATTTAAATTATACATTAACATTAATTACCACACAAATTATAGTCCAAAAATATTACAAAAAATTAAAAAATAAGTAATTTTTATTTTTATAATAATTGTAAAAAATTATAACTTTTACTAATAATTTGTTGTCTTAATAAAATAGTAATTTGATCTGTTAATAAAGGTATTTTTAAAGAAAGGGGAATGTAATTTACTATATTTCTTAATTTATAAGTATATTATATTATTGGGTTTCCTTTGTAATTAACTCAAAAGTATTATTATGATGTTTTTCCCCAATACTAGTAATCGATAGTGCCCATAAATCTTGTGAGATATAGACTTGAAGAGAGAAATTTCGCTGTCCTACAAAATATAAGACATATTTTGCAATGATATCACCAAATGAATATCCCTCGAATAACCAGTGTTATTATAAAAGAAACACAAATAACAAAATAACAAAATATAATTTTGGGTTTTATTTATGATTATGTTAAATATATTAAAGTGTACGAGTTTCATTGTCTGAAATCATTTTACACAGACTAGTCTTAATTATTTTTCTTTAAATATTTTGTCTAATTTTTCAAAATCTATTTCAATGCCATTAAATATTTAAACCGTAACATCTACATATTAATCAATAATCTTATTGGTGAAAATATTTTTAATTGTAAAAAATATATGAATGCCAATACGTGTCTTAGAATAAAAAATCCAGCATTTTAAAAATTTATTCTCCATGAACCCATTTTTTCTATAAAAGTACCTAAGAACTTTTTACAAATTCTATGACATTAAACAAATTATAAAATATACTATCCTTACCAATAAACTTTTATAATTTGATAAATATTTGTATGATCCAGGAGTACCACGTGGTTATACTCCTAGCCAATCATGTAAATATATTTTATATAAAATTATATATTAGTAATGGATTCTATATAAAATATACTTATATAATTAATCCAAAAGTACAATTACATAGTGCTCCCGGACTATACAAATATTCCTCTTATAATTTGAGTACTTGTAAGGAACTCAGCATATTCTGCACAATAGTTTCAGGTAGTACGCGACATATTAATTTATAAGTATGATTCTCTCGCACTCGCATGGATTGTGCTCATGTTCCACAAGATCTTCTTTTTTTTTTTTTTCCCGGTAGAGCCACAAGGTCTTTAATTTAGTTAACTTTTTCCCATTATTTTTTATTTTTCAATCTTCCCCACCATGAAGTTTTGTGAGAGGGGGTTAATGCAAAGTGGCATTGGCTGGAATCTGCCTCACCTGAGTTTATAATTATTTACTTAATTAAAGCTTTGGTCTATAAGCTGACGGCAAGCTGGGAGAGAATTGTTGTGGGGATATATATCTAATCAGGCATTTATCTTTATTCGTTCCATGATTAATTATGTAGGCCTACTTTACGTAAGACCAATTAATATTTTGTAGGAACTTTATCTACAACCATTGGTAGGTTTATTACAACTTGATAAAATGGTGTGCAGTGAGACCTTTAAACTATTCTGTTAATTTTCATATGCAATATTTTAGGTCATCACAAAATGCGCGTCCACACTACATATATAGTCTACATGGAACCTAAAGATGTTAATAAGCTGTCATGACTTTGAACTTAACATTGGTAAAGCGGACTGACCCATACTGACCAACTAAAAGCGGGGTGGGGGGCGGGGTAGGGTGGGCCGTTTTAAAAAAACGGGCTCAACCTCCTAACCTGCAGTTTAATAGTAAGTTGGTGGGTTAGTCAATCAAATAATTAAAAAATATATAAATAAATTTATTTTAATATTTTAAAAAGTTATATTATCTTCAAAAAATTTTAAAAATTAAAAAAATATATTTAATAAAAAATTCACTTAAATATAATAGAATAATATTCACATAAATTTTAAAAAATAATTAAATTACATAATTTATATAGAAATTTAATCCAAACACAAATACAATAATTTATTTTTTTTTTATAGTTCAAGTACAAAGAGAAGCTGCAAACTCTTCATTAAAGAAGAGGAGCAAAGGAATACAATCCCGAAATAGGAAAAAAAAAAGCAGTCCTAACAAAAAAAAATCATTGCTATCATTAACAATCAAGAAATGCATCCTCGTTGAACCATTCCTCCTACTTTCAACACCATCAATTTGCCGTATTCATTCATGTACTTTTGATTACAAGATCAACTCAAATCATAGCAAACTGTTGCATTATAGTAGGACTAGACTAGACACTTCCAACACCATCAGCTCAAATCATACATCCTTGATCCAATTTGACTGGTTTTGGTTAATTTTTAGAATTAATAACGTCAAAAACTTTAAGCGCAATATGATAGTAGACAATTATATAGCCTTTATTCAATCTCATATTAGTTTAATCATACAGCTTTTAAACCGTTGTCAAACCAGCTTTAAAAAAAAAGAAAAAAGAAAAATCCAATCCGTGGGTTCAGCTCCCCCTTCCCCCTAAGCCCGCGGGTTAGGCAGGTTCAATTTTGTTGGCTGATTTCAAATATCAACCCAATCCACTATATTTTTGGCTAAGTTGAGCCAAATTTACTATCTCTATTTAAACTAAGAAAGCAACAAATCAAGTCATGTTCAGGCAATTTTCATTTAAAATAACAGTTAAAGTTTATTTTTAAAATATAAAGTTCAAGTCCAATTTATAATATATATAGCTTTTATTCTAAGCTTGATCCATCATTCTAAAAAAAATTAACTAGGTTGAAAACTTATTTATTTAAAAAATTATTTTGCATTTAGACTCTTAATAAATACATCGACAAGTCTAATTATCAGTTTTCAAGATATTTAATAAATTTAAAATATATTTCTTTTAAAAAAATTATACTACATATAAAATTCATAATTATAAAAATATTATCTTGTAATATTGTAAGATGTATATATAAAATAGTAACACATTTATATATGTACCAAAGAGGAGGAGAGGGAGGAATAATAATAATAATAATAATAATAATAATAATAATAGTAGTAGCACTAGTAGTTTAGCTGAATAAATCTGAAAAAAATATTTTAAAAGCATAAGTTATGACCTATTTAATCAAAAGAGATTAATTTTGATATACTATCAGTGTAAAAACAAATTTATACTATCATTCAATCATACGTTTCTATTTGTAAGACTTTTAAGATAATAGATAATTGAGTTAAACATTTTTACTGATATAGTAATATATTATTAGATGTTTGTATAAAATTTTATACTGACAATATGCCAAAATTAAATTCTTAATCAACATATTCTTTTTAAAATATTTAATTTTGTTTACTTATGAATTAAGTTTGACCAGCCCTAGACTTTTGATGAATATCGCTTGATCTATTATTATCTCTATTTGACACATTCATAAACTTATCTATCTATCTAATTAAAGTGTAATTGAGGTCGTCATAGTCATATGTACTAATTACCACTAACTTATGTGATTTACTTTTGTCGTTAATCACTTTCTTTTCTTTTTTTTTTTCTTCTAATTTGGTTTGTTCTATTAAGGGCCCATTAAGATAGTGATATAAGCATATTTAAGCTTCATTAGAAGAAGGAATACTAGTTAATATCTGTTCTTACATGTATAATCCTGATCACATGAACACTAATTATAAGAATTTGGCCAAAGATACTCTTGAACCCTAAAAGTGCAAAAACTTAAGTACCCACAACTGCAAAATCCTCACTTTTCTTAGCATAAGCAACTCTTAGGGTTATTTATACATAAAAATAGGATTACTTTCACATCTACACTTAGCAATGCTGAAGAGTATCAATTTGACATGACAAGTGTTGTACAACTACAATCTTGAGAGCAAAAGTCAGGGACCGAGAGTTATATATTTTCGCCCTCGTCCATTTGCGAATATAGATTTTCTTGTTCGACGCTTTCTCAATCACATGCATATTGTGTCTAAGAAGAGCTGAAATGTGAAAGGGAAAATGAGTGTTACATATAGGTTCCATATAAGTAAATAAAGAAATATACTATAGTACTTGAATTATAAGATTTCATCATTCAATAAGTTAATCTTTTGTGTTGTGTTTTTACAACTTAAAAATAAATAAAACAGTATTAGATTAATTATATCCACCCTAATCCTAATCTGAGCGTGTGTCAATGTGTCATTACCGGTAAAACTTAAATTACACATAATAATAATAATAATAATAATAACTGCTTCTTTAATTGCATGTTTAGTTTAAAGTTTACATTTCTCTAATTGGGAAGGGTAAATGAAATTTTATCGTTATTAATCATCTCTCCCAAAAATTAAAACTATTAGATAGAGACACATATATAGTTTTATATTCTAACATGTCTCTCATGCAAAAGTCTCTTTTAAACTTGAAACATGGACATATTTAGAAAAATAGTGGCAAATAAATATGGAACTTTAAACTACTTAGTCATAGAAGTTTTGATATTATTTTAAGAATTGAATGGGTTTAACTCAACCTCAAAAACTAGTTATGTGGGCTAGGTTGTTCAAACTATTATAAAAGCTATATTGACCATATTATTAAAAAATGTGAGATTCTAACACACCCAAAACTGGACATCTAAAATGTGAAGTTTAGAAGACTAGATATCTATCAGTGGCTTAATATCAATAATATGATAGGCTCTAATACTATGTTATCAACCATCTCTCCCAAAAGTTTAAGTTGTTGGATAGAGATACATATATGATTTTATATCATACTCTATCCGTTTCAATATATCTATCAGTTTGACTAAAGTGATACATTTAAAAAATAATTGTTTCCAGATATAATTATTTTTAAATATACCACTTTGGATAAACTGGCAGATATATTGAAACAGAAGAGTAATATTTACCTTAACTCATACATGTTCAATAAAATTATTTTTGGATTATTTGTATTTAGGATTTATTCTCAAATTTTATTTCTTTAGCAAAAAACTTTTTCTTATATCTAATCTCAATTTTAAGAGTTATGTTATTTGTATTCATGGTTGAAACTTATTTTATGAAACTCATTAAGATGTCTCTTGATAATTGATTGACGGTGGGTATCATTATTTTGGCAACCATGAATACGAATAATATTTTTGCAATTTTAAACTGAACGTCAAATATGCTATTTTTTACTATAAATGTGCTAGTTATAAGTGGCGAAACAAGTAATTATGTCAATAATTATGTATAGAAAACGGAGTCTCGCGTGCGCCTACCAGTACCTTGATTTATGCATAAGTGAATTTTTAAATCGGTGTTGGGGTTGACATTCTAAGCATTTCACTTTGATCATGCATTAATAAGTCGAAAGCATAAAGAAATTATCCTATAAAATCTCCACCTTAATATCTTAATAGTTTTCATTGTACTGAAAACACTATAACAAATTCAATCTAATCATCATAGAATTAAGTGGGGACTTGAGCAAAGGTTAAAAAAAAAAAGTAGAAAAGGTGGCTTTCGGAAATACTCTAAGCACTTGAATTGTTTAATGTGTTAACTAAGGGACGCGATATGGTGCCTAGTGTGACAATCAGCTTAGTCCAAATATACGAAAAGTAACCTACAGTCTCTGAAGTTTTTGAAAGAATGCACAGTGTTGGCATTTAAGGTAAAGTCTCATGTCGAGTGCGATTAAAAGTTTCATAGGAGGCTTAGGTATGAACTTTAGATAAGGTCTTTGGCTTTTGGTTTAGGCATCAATAAAGAGAATATCTTTAGGATATTGGGTTGTAAGTGATCAAGTTATATGAGTAATTTTCATGAGCTGTCCATATAATATGAAGATAGTTTGTAATTTTATCTGTGCAAAAGTTATAAATAGTAAAAGATTTTAAAACTCCTTATAGCGGTCATGGATTGAACCATATTAAATTTTATATGTATTGACCTTTATGTTATATTTATTTTTTACATTGTTGTGTCTAGTATAAGAGGGCTTGTTATTGTATTTCTCGTGCTTCCATTGTTCAACAAATGATATCAAAGCCCTTGATTTAAATCGGCTTTATCATCAGAGGAATAGTGATTGTTGGATCCAGGGGTGGGATCCCTTGTGTCAAAAATTTTCTGACAATGTATAGGTCAAGCAGCGTGTTCCGTAAATATCAGTAGTATAAGTGAAGAGAACAAGAGTAACTGTTATTAATGCCGTTGAATACTCAAGAATTTTAAGTGTGAGTGGTAAAGTTCTAAATTGATTAATAATTGACTAAAGAATATTTATGGAGGATCCATAGACTCAATACATTAAGGTTTTGGATAATGCGACATGCTAATATGATTTTTTCACTTATTCCATTAATTTATATCTCTGCAAATTTTGGGCTCTCGTCCCAACCCATAACATTAAAAACATGGGGAAAATTTTTTCTTTAAATTGAGTTTGTTTATAAAATGAGAAATTAAAGAATTATTCACTCATAGATTATTTTGTAAGGTCCACAAATAATATATTTTATGAATTTAAGGATGAATACTTTTTGCTTTCTCATTTTAGAAATTAATTCGCTTTTAGAGTAAATTAATTCAATAATATATTTGTTAAGTATCGTTATTTATTTATCTGGATGAGTGTTAAGTATCATTGTTGATTATCGTTATTTGAACCTTGTTTTTGGAGTATGCTTTTCTTTTTTTTCCAGCCAAAGCAGATGAAACGTTTGATTTTGATACTTCAGTGAGTTAAGAAACATTAGAAAAGTATATTATGTTGATTTTAGATGGTTTATTAAAATTATACAATAATGCTTAAGGCACAAAGAAATCTGCTGTCTTCTTCTTCTTCATTAATCTTTTCATCTACATGTTTTTCTTTTTGAAAGAGGGTAGGTTCCTTCCAAACAAAGGGTTCGTATGGATGAGCCTTTTTTAAAAAGATATATTTTGAAATTATTTTTTAAAAGCTTTTTTAAAAGATAAAAGTTATTTTATATTTAAATATAAAATTAATTCATATTTAAATATAACACTAAAAAACCAAGAAGAGTATTAATGTAGTGATATAAATATATTACAATCCCAGATAAGACCCAAATTCAATTCTTTGAGAGGAGATTAGTTAGGAGAGCAAGTCTAACTATGCTTGAAAGATATTAGCCCCCTTCCCTTTAGGGGTGTCAAATGGGCCGGCCCAACCCGTTTAAGCATGCAAAATAAACGAGTTAAATGGACCAACTTAACACGCAAGTCATATTTTACCAGCCTAGCCTGTTTAACTCTTTTTTTTTTTTTTTTTGCTTTTCATGTTTTAAAAATTTTATTTTCATTAAAAAAATAATTTTGATTAAAAAAGGTGAAAATTCTTACTTCTTATTAAAAAATAAAAATATCCTAAATTTGATTACTAAATTATATTTTTATATCCTAAATTTATATGCTTTTCCTAAAAAAAAAATAATAAAAAATACAAGTAAACAGGTTGGTCCATTGAATCCACGGGTTAAATGGGTCAGGCTAAAAATGGGTTAGTTTAAATAGGCTATTATTTTTTAAGCCTAACCCATCTATTTTTGGTGGACAAACAGATTTCACCCTATAAATTTTGCCCATTTTGACAACCCTACTTTCCTGGTAATAGGGAAGGGGCATACTCTCGATAAACTAAAAAAAAAATGTAACATTAAAAGATCTTTTTATGTCTTTTAGTATTTGGGTAAAATTGTTTAATAACCATCAATTTAGCTCCCGAAAAATAAAAATGCCAAGGTGAAAGATAACATGTCATGTAGGCTCTTCATTAACAGAAACTGATCCCCAATAATGTTTGGATGATTTTGTCAAATGAAAGTAATCTTTGAGATACCATAGATTAATTTAATTTCTTACGAGGGCCAAATTGTCGGTATAGGGGGATTGATGAAGTTCATATAAGGGGATTGACGAAGAACTTTCAAAAAAATTGTAGTTGTACCAGGGAGAAAAAATACATTATGTGGATTTCATGCAAAACAAAGCAAAACCAATTTTCTCTTTATATAATTACAAATCTCCTTAAAATTCTTTCATCAATTCCCATATGTGATTTCACACAAAACAAGGTAAAATCAATTTAAAAACTATTGAAAGTGTGCAACCCCCTATTTTATTTGGAAAGATCTTAGATAAACTCTTTTCTTTTTCTCTCTTTCTCTCTTTCCCACCCTTGCCATTTTATAAGAGAACTTTTTATATAGATTAGGAGTACCACGTGACTGTATTTCTAGTCAATTATATAAATATATTTTTATGAGATTATGTATTAGTAATGGATCCTATATAAAATATACTTATATGATTGATCTGGAAGCACAGCCATATAGTACTTCCAAACCATGTAAGTATTTCTCCTTTTATAATCAAATTAGGAGATGAATTTTGTGGCATCTAATTGTAGAATCGTTTCCTATCGTGCGTTGCTCTTTTTCTTTTTCCGTTTCACACCTTGAAAAGCCATAACAATGGACACAATTTTAAAATCAAAATGGGAGGGTGCTCTTAGATTCACATATTTTATTAAACGTCAGAAAATTCCACAAATTCAGAGAATTGGAGTACTTTTTCCGTTTCTTTGGCAAATATCTTAATTTTATATCTCAAATCACCCTTTTTTTAATTTTCGCTTTTCTCCCGGAGGTAAAAATTATGCTCAAAATCGAAGGGATTTCTATTTTTCCATCGAAAAATTACTACGGATTTTTGCCTCTACAATTATTTTGCTGCATCGGTTCTGTCACTGATGATCGCAGATTCCCATTAAATAAGATCAAATGGGAGCTTTTTATACACTTTTCACACAACAGGACACTTTATATTCCATCAGGTATCATTGTGCACATATGGTGTATACCTGTATGATAAAGACAATTTTATATGGAATAACCAATTTATTTTAATGAAAGGAAAAAACTAGAAAAAGTAATAACTAAAAATCAAGGCAAAGCAAATCTCCTGAAAGCAAATGTGCAGCAGTCCATGAGTTATGGTTAATTATAGAAAAACCAAAGGATGTGACTTTGCAAGAAAAATTATTGCTTCCACTCTCTGTATATGGAGCAACTTAAATGTACTAGACATAGGATCGGCGTGGGTCATGTTTTCCACTTCTAATGCTTTTAAATATCAGCAACTTCAATCATTACTACCATACTATAAGCTATCAAAAGTTTGATTAGACATGCGTGGGGATGTAACTTTTCCATGATTTAAAGCACATTTGTCCAAAACCCTTTCTGCGATTAGATGAGAATAAAGGATTTTAGGTAATAAATTATGATATAGCGTCTTGATATTTAATTTGTTCGCAAGCCCAGTTTCATGATATGGCATGCATTCTTGCTAAGTAAGGCAACAAGATCATTACAAAAGAACCTTCTTCTCAAAAAAATAGTTCGGATAATAATTATAATCCAATCAGTCTAAATCTCTAATATTGGTTCCCCTTAACCTCAACTATATTATATGTATAACATCCAATAAAGTTGAACTAACACCCTCCTTTTTCCCAAAGAAAAATGCAATGGAAGCATACAATGTATGCAGCTATACCTACCTTTTTAATCGCACATTTGTTTTCCATTCACACGGACATTACACATGCCAATTACTTCCTAGCTATTTTGGCCTAACGTAAGTTTTTAATAGTGCTTTATCTTCCACTTACTCCTCATTATAATTACACAGCGTGGGTGGGCTTCTATCTTTTGTATTCATTTGAACTAAAGCAAAAGAGAAGTTATGAACGGAGAAGATCTTCGAGCACCAACCAAAAAGGAAAAATGCTGCAACAATAACCAAGTTGGGTAACTTATTTGGGACATCAACATATACACATAAATGTTACGAATTAAGGCCGCTAATAGCTCCCATATGCCCTTGTATATTATTATAACTTCAGATATTGAAAAGTTCTTATTCATTAGTATTTCGAATAGGAGAGAGGTTGGTAGAAAATCATTCCTCTGCGGTACATATATTAAAGTTCTTTTGAGTTTTAGACACTTTTAATTATTGGGTCCATATACAATGCACCCTACTTTATTATGATGCTTCACGCACTTGGTAGATTAATAGCCAAGATTACCTGGTGTATGCATACACTAACCAAAGATGATGTATTGTAGTAAACCCAACATTTATTCTCTCCCCCACCCCAACGCCCTTCACCGTCTCCTTCCCTCGAGTGCATCAACAACGGCCACCACCCCACCCCTCACTATCCCCGTCTGCGTCCACCCTCTCCGCCGTTAGCTTTGTTATCTCTCCTCACTATCTCTGCTTGTGGTGCAGCTTCTTCTCTACTGCGCGTCATAACTTCTCCTCGCTATCTCCCAACACCAGCCATGGCTTCCAAGCTTCCTGCAAGTTCGCCACCGCCACCGCCACCCTCCGTGAGGTCTGCGACCAGGGCCCCACTCACTTCACCTGCAAGTCCAATGTTGACGAGGAAGCATGGGCATTGTAAAGGTCGATGATAAAGGGTGGTCGAGCAGCGGGGATTGTTGTTGTTGTTGTTGTCATCGTTGTTGTTGATGCTCCTTTTTCGAAGACTTGCAACGGCCAATGGTGGGCAAGTTGCAGCGGTTGGCAGCGCTTTTGGGGTGGCGAAGAGAATAAAAATGGGTTTATTAAAATGCATTGTTGTTGGCTAGTATATGGATACACCAGTTGATCTTACCCATTTATCTAAATAAGTGCGCGGAGCACCATAAATATCCATGTGTATTTTAGACGGGCTCTTGATTTATTAATAAAAAGAAAATTATGGTAAGAGACGAAGGATCGTTAAAATATTGTCCAATCAGATGCCCGGTGCATGATATTTTAATATTCTAGTTAAAAAAAAACGATTAAAGCAAAGTTATGGTGGACAACAGGACACTGAAAATCCTCCACGGATACTTGAGAGAATGGGCAAATAATTTGAAGTATCAGTGGCCACTATTTTCAAACAAACAAAAGGCAAAAGTTTTCTTTTTAATTTTTAACGGAAACAAAAAAATAATAATTTTAATTTTTCCCTTAATAAATTTATTCATGATAATGTAATAAAAACAAATGAGATCTCGTCTCACCTTTAATCAAAGGGAAAAAAAATAGAGGTTTTTAAAAGACAAAAGTTTTCAATTATTTATTATAACACCAATCCAAAAAATAAAAACGTGCTGCCTCTGCCATGTAATTTTTTCCCTTTATGTACGTTCAGTAATTAATTTCATTGCCTACAACGACCTTGTACTTGCAATATTTATGTAGTCCAAATCAAGATTAGTAGTGTCAACCAGAAACAGATTCAACATTCTGTTTTGTTCCTAAAAATTAACTACTTTTCTTTATACAAAATGATGCTTCAATTATATCAATATGTGTTTTTCCATAATTGATAGGGATTTCAAGCTAAGCCCGTGGCCAGCAATGAGGGGGGAGCTATTCAATTAGCAAAACCGCCCCACCATCGTTGGTTTGCCAAATGTAAACCGAACCTTGCTAGAAATTGACTTCCTTAATGATCCACACCACATCAATTGACTTGCTTTCATTAACTAATTTAGCATGAAGGAAACAAAAATTAGCTTTAATTAGTGGATGCCACTTTCTCCCACAAAAGATTTTCCAATTTAAAATAGAGGGCCTTACTAAAGCCTAACAAAAAGACACATTAGTGGACAAAAGCGATGGTTTTAGCTTCTCAAACCTGCTACTACTGCTTATACTTATGTGTTGTAACGATGTATACTATATATGAGTGAAAAAAAAGACATATATAGGAGGGGAGTGGGAAGAAGGATAGTGCGCTAGCTAGCACGCATTGCCGGCATTGGAATAGGACAAGAAATATGGGTTCATCAGAGTTAAACATTTAAAAAAAAAAGGGACCAAATTAATAAATTGCCTAACTAATGGCTTTATTACCAAGTGCTTTAGATTTCATTAGGGGCAAGCCATGAGCTATCTAGAACTTGTTTGGTATTGTCTAGGGAACCATTAACTTAGCATTGCCTTTCTCAGTCAATTTGCAATAATCAAAATCAACTTTTAATCGTTCATGCCAAACAAACACAAGGGGGAGGGAGAAAAAGGATGGGTAAGCCGAACCCCCGTTACCACATGATGTGGATTTATACGTCTGTTTTTCAGAGCGGAATCACGTGGAGTTCTTCAGTGATGGGTCCATATGAAATGGGTCTCTCATTTGACTCGGGTTTCTCATTTGACTCAGGCCCAATAAATGTCTGCATGTAAAACTTAAGCTGATTATGATGGGACAAGTAGGAAATGCCCAAGTGAGTCTTCTCATATTTTTAGAGTAGATATATGTTTTAATTCTTGAAAAATTTTGATTTTAATATTTTAGTATGAGATTTGATTTTTTGAGGATTAAAGTGTATGTATTTTAATTTTTTAACGATTAAAGTGTTAAAATTAAAGTTTTTTAGAGACTAAAATATATATATATATTTAATCTTTAAAGTATTAAAATAAAAATCTTTCTAAGACTAAAGTAATCTTTTAAGGATTAAAATATTAAAATAAATATATTTCAGGGATTAAAGTATAGTTTTACTCTACTTTTTATTTATATGATCATGTTAGAGTGAAGGGCAAGAGGGATATAAACACTTTTGAACTGAGTGGAATCTTTTACAAATTTGTAGATCCCAATTACTTGTCTTTTTCCCCTCTATTTACGTGGCAATAATTATGTGGATAAAAAATATGAGAAGATCTATTATAGAACAGTCCAATATGCTTCTTTTGTTCCTCCAATAAAAACTCATGAGGGTTTTTTTATTTATTTATGAGCATTACAATATCATCACTCTTTCATTGTTACCCTTTTTCTCTAGTCCAATTAAAGTTTGGGTTGAAGAAAAATATCACCCTAATTTAGAATTAGTACATATCTACAGCCTTAACGAGCACTTATAGATCCCCTATCAATGAGAAATCTAAGAATCGAACTTAATTATGATAATATATAAGCGAAAAATCAACCGGAGTAGCATGCATGAAGAAAGAACACAAACCAATCCAATGAAAAAGCACAACTTGGAATGCTTGGAAGTTGGGGCCCTAAAATAGAGGGGTTATTGTAAACGGTAATCAGCCTCAATTATAAGGCTGATCCTGACCTGTTGTTTACCATGAGTATATAGACGCTTTGGTTCTTCGGGTTTTTTTTTTTTTGTCAACAAACACTTCCATGGGCCTATGGCGTGCAGCTCGAAAGTGTTGGCTTATTTGGATTCTTGAAAGTGTTGGTTGCACACAAAGGCTAGATCAATTGTTAAAGGCAGTGCCCTTTGCAATAGTGCACTCAAAGAAAAAAAAAAAGGGACTGTGTTTGATCCCTAGGAACAGAGCTCCCATGTCCCTCCCCACCATAGATGGGGCCGCCCCCACCCCTTTTGGACTAAAAAAAAAAAGAAGAAAGTGTTGGTTCAAATAAAGAAGTTAACCATGGGTCTATAGCTTTACGATCACCTAAGGTGTTTAACCCAAGAAAGCACGGATTAAGGGTGTGTTTGTTTGTTATTTTTTTTTGACAAAATATTGCTATTTTTACTAAAAAAATTAATTTTCATATATTTGGATAACTTTTAAAAGGTAATCAGATTCTCAACAAAATCTATTTTATAGATATTGAAAAAAATAATTTTTGAAAAAAATTAATTTTTAATTTTTTTTAATTATATATAAAATTTAAGTTTCATAATTATTTTTTTTAAAAATTAAAATAAATGCTATATGTTAATTTGGGCAAGGTTAACTCAATTTTTAGTTTAAGCAGCCCAAGTTTCACTGGACCAGAGTTTGCAAGGCTTGAGGTCTGAGGTCGCCTGCTCGACCCGGTCAAAGACCGCGGAACCCCCTGGGTGTGTGTAGACCCAAAAACAAAAAGTTGTCAAAAACTGACCAAAAAAAGTTGTCAAAACCAAAAATAATCTTCAACAAAAAAAAAGAGTTGCACATTCTTTGAATAATATATAATATATTATTAAATTAAGACTATAAAATACCTTTATACTACGAAATTAAAATTAAACTCACATAATTGAGATGTCGCTCATTTATTTTTTGAAATATTTATTTAAAGAATGATTTTGACATAATATATGATGTTTGGATAGTATTGATAAAAATAACTCTTTTATGTATAATTACCAAAAAGAATATGAATTAATTTCATAGGCTAAATTAAAAACAAATCAATTTTAAAATATAATTATAAACAAATTTATGAAAAAATAATTTCTTATAGAATTAAATATTTAATAACTTAAAATAATATTTAAATAATAAGATTCAATAACAATTTTATTAAAATAATATTTTTGTTCATACACATTTCAACGAGGTTTTATTCAACACAAAGGTTATAAAATGTTACGTTCATGTTTCATGCCTCAATAAATTTAAAGCCAAATTTGACTCAGATTCAAATTATTCGAACATGCTTGATACTAAGTTCGAGACAATCTATAGCATCTAACGTGATTCTGCCTTCAACTCCAATCTAAACACTCTAATCAAGCTGAATCAAGGTGGAACTCTTTTTTTTTTTTCCTATATAATCAAAATTATTTATTAAAATTAACGTTAAAATTTGTCAAAATTCAATAATGACAGTTGGTTAAGTCAAAAAAAGTGAATATCATTTATCTGTCTAAAAGTTCAAAATAACGACATTTTTCGATTTTTATTAGCCTAATGAACTTTTCTTCTTAATTAGTCAATAACAATAGTACAGAAAGTAAACCTTAGCGAGAAAAGGGGAGAAGAAATCTTTGACACCAATAATGTTTAGTATCTACTTACAACCGGATGGAGTAGAAGTTTTATTGAACACTTCAAATTAAGTATTAGGAAAATTTGCGCCACAAACTTGCATTAGCCACAATATTTCTTTAATCAACACGGGCAAACGATAAAGAAAGTTAGATCAAAGTTGTCAACAAACGACGAAGTGTCTTGGTCATCTAGTAATATATATGTGCCATTAATGAACACATGGCAAAGAAAGAGGAAATATTTGTTCATAGCAACAAGAAGGCAACACATATATATACCCATTAATTAGCAGGTGGTTGAATAGCCCCTTTCAAATATATTACCGTATCAAGCTACTGGTTTCTGTACTAGCCACGTAAATCATCATCAGTTCATGCATGTCTGCCTAAGCTTACACACCTCAGTGGCTGGATATATATAACCGGCGCAAGTTATCTCCACCTTTTTCAGAACTTTGCCTCTTTCTTATGTTCAAAATTTCAAATAACTTGAATAAGAAAAATATTAATATAAATTAGAGTTTATAGTAAATCCTATATATGACAATATATCAACTAATAATTTTATAATATTTGTATAGTTATAATTTTAAATTATACCTTAAATAGTTAAGATGTTGCCATATATAGGATTTATCATAAATCCAAATCTATATTAACATAACTCCTTGAGTAAACTCAATCACGCTAAGCTAAAAGAAATGCAGCTTCTTGAGAGTGGCTATGACAATATAGTTCAGTGTAGTTCTTCATCTTTCTAGATTTTTCTTCTTTTTTTTTGTCTCCTTTAAATTGCAGGATTAGGGTTAGCTATATATCGAGTGATACTTTAATTTTGGACAAAATGTACTTACTGGATTAGATTTGGAATAATGACACGTATACATATGCACAATTTTCATTATATGAATTTTCCTTGTTATATGATTATATTTAGTTACTTGAACATTATTAATTACGCAAAAGAAGTGCAGCGCACAAACCGCACTGGTATATATTGACCCTGGTTTTCCAGTAGTTTTCTATATTTCACTTATTAGTACTCTATTTTCTTAATTACATCTAATTATAGTATATTTGGGAGTACATTTACCATTTCGAGAATTAATTCTAATCTTTTAAAATTGATTCTATCTATTTTTAATAATATTTAATTATTAATTTCTATTATCAATTTTTATCTCATAAATTAATTATGAAAGAAGAAAATTTTTTTTTATTTTTTATCAAAATTACTTTTAAAAAAATTATTAAATATAAATTATTTTATCTCAAAATTAATTTTAACTAACACAATTAATTTGACCTAAAATTATTCCTACAAAAATATAAAAATAAAATCAAATATGCATTTAATTAATCGCTCAAATTTTGATCTTTCCCCTTTTAGAGTCTGTGAGATTAACAGCACGCAATTGGTCGTACAATAATTTGTAGTAACTTTCACTTTGATTTTCCACCTCATATTAATGTGATGTGATGTGAACTAAAAAGGCAACCGACTCAATGAAGAACATTATTTTTCCGTACATACATTTTCTTATTGGACATCAATCTATATGAATATAATAAATAAAATACTCATAATTTATAATTTAGTGCATAAAATATTTTTTATTTATAATATATTTCTTTTTTCAGTTAAAAATTTTTAAATTATAATTTAATCAAAAAATTATAAAAAAGAATTTTTTAAATTATATTTTAAAATTTTTAAGTAAAAATAGTATTTCAACTGGCTACAATTATTTTTTAAATAAATTATGTGGTCGGAATAAATTATGAAAATTTTAAACATAAAGTAAGAGTGGTTATTGTATAAAAAAATGTATATTATTTATTTTCCATCATATCATATTATTTTAATAAATAAATTCAGATAAAAAAATCCGATTTTCTATTTTTTTTACAGTAACTGTATATTTAGTGCAAATATTAAAATTTTAAATATTAAATAGTTTTAGGTAAATTTTTTTTTTCTTACTTAGAATACCTAAGAAGTTTCTTTTCGTACACGTACGTTACACATGTCTGAATTGAAAGATTTTTGGTCATAATAAGTCCACTTGTCAAAAAATACTAAATAAGTCATATTCAAGTTGGATTGTAGTATATCGAAATTAACTCATCTTCTGCCAATTCCTCCATCATAAGTATTTGTAAGTACATTTAATATCTAATATTGAAAATAAAATACTTTTTAAACTTCAATCAAGATATTTTTATTACAATAATTAAAAAGTCTTCTCACAGCTTACTTATTTAAATTTTAATAATTCCTTTAGATGAATAGATTTTTTACGACTTGCTTTACACCCTTATTGGTAGAAAGCAAAATATATTTGTATCAATTTATTTTTGGCAATCTTCACAAAAAAAAAAATATTAGCAATTAAAATAAGTACTTTTAAACGGTAATATTGTACTTAGAATATGCGCTAACTTATGTAAATATTGAGTTTAAAATCGTTCACGATATAAAAATAATAATAATAACACTTTATTTCTCAAAAAATATCATAAGGGATACGAATATTTTACCAACTAATTAGTATTTAGTTATTCGTTGTAACTTTAATATTTTTTAATTTGAGTGATTGCTTGTGCAATTTTAAAATAAGGATATTAATTAAGTAAAACTCTTTCTAAAAAAATAATTTGAAGATTTGAATCCCAGCATCACAGATGAGGTCACATGAGGTCGTAGTGAACCGACTTACTATGTTTTGGTTAACTTCAATATAAATGCAAAATGCTCTATATTTCTAATAAGTAAAATGTATGCGATCAAGTATTTGTTACCAGTTATTAAGGAAAAAAAAAAGCCTTATATGATTATAATAAGTACATAAATATGCAATTTTTTTTGTGAATGTACAAAATAAGATAAATTTCATAGTAGGTACCACTTTTTAACTTATATATCTAAAGGGAGTGGGAATAGATTGTTTTAAAACAGTTAATGTAATTTTATTTTCAACAAAAATATTATACTTGTATTGATAAAAAAAATTACATCATCCTTAATTGAGTTATGTCTTCGGAAAAATAATTGAAAGAATCTATACATTTTATTTTAACCGTAAGAGAGTAAACAAAAAAATCAGTATGAGAGAAGAAAACCAAGTAACCCAATTAAGATCATGACATACAACCCCCACTGTGCCCCTCATAAATTTTAAGTAGTTGTTTGTTATTTGATACATCCACATCCTACAAAGTCAATAAAATTTATACTATACTTCAATAATTGTGAGTGTAGTATCAAATCAAATAAATCTGAGTTCATTGAATATTATGTACCGGAAAAAGGAGGAAAAATGCATTGATAAAGTATTAATTGCCGGATCGCCATGCAATACCTCCAACCAAACAAGATACTCCCATAAAATAGTACATTTGGTTTTTCATTTGGAACCTTTTAAATCATATTTCAAACAGTTTTTTTTTATTATAACTTTTTATTCGAATTTAGAGTTTCAATAAGAATCCAAACATGCTACAATTCGAATTTAGAGAGCCCTATTGCCACTGAGAAGCACGTAAGTCCCTAGTGTAATTAGAAATTTTGGATTTGAACTTCAAGTATAGAGTTGCCTTAAAATTTTGAAAGGGAAAACTTTGCAATCAAAATAATTATACCTAATTGGAATAAAATTATCTCCATTAAAAGGAAAATTATGATTTCGACCAAAAAAAAAATTTGAGTGCACTGCCGCTCTCTCTTTCCATCAATTTCTCTATCCATATCTGTACCTACTTGTCCAAAGACACTAATGGCTATCAAAGTCAGTGAACCGGGGACAGTTGAAGTTATTAAAACAGTATGACAAATTTGGTAGTAAGTTGCTGTTCAAGCAACTGATTCTAGAAACCACTCCTTAATATTAATTTATAATAACTATATTTTGGGCATATAAATGTGCTGCGAGTGCAAGACCATTTTGAGAACATCATTGATTCAGTGTATCCTGCCTCGCTTTTAGTTCATTATCTCCCTGCCCCCTATCATCTCCAAGCACTTGTTTACAGCTTTGCTTCCCCGCATGGAGTATCCTCTCCTACCCATCTTTGCTATACTCAATGTGAGCTTCAACTTCTAAACGATATAGTGTACATTTTTATTTTTATTTTTATTTTTTTCAAGTTTTGCTGGTTTCGTTTGTCTTTACTTTTAGAAACTCCTAAATTAGAGTTTAGGCAAAATCTTCTCTACTATAACTTTTACTCAAATCATGATTTAGAGTCTCTAAACCAAAAAACAAACATGCTATTAGTTATTTGAAATATATTCATCGTTTATGAAAATTTCAAGCTAACTATATTCTGTATCTAATTTAATTTTCAGCTTGCCCTGGTGGCAACCCATGCTGCCTTGCCTCCTGAGCTTTACTGGAAGTCGGTGCTTGCCACAACCCCAATGCCAAAAGCCATCACTGATATCGTACTTCGCGCTGGTCAGATCATACTTCACACTGTTTTTTCAAATTTCGTACTCATGTTATATAATTTGCAAACGGGCAGCACAATATTGTTTTTTTATTTTTTAATGAACATTGCACGAAAATTTATGTTCTTCAGATTCTTGAGAATGCTTGTGTTTATCTTACGAGTGAAATATTTTTTTATGAGGCATGTTATTTGTACACTCAAAAAGGTGGACACCTCCAACACCTCCTCTCTATTTTTTCTCTTTCCATCAATCATTTCACTCATTTTATTTTCTTTTATAATTTTTTTTTCTCTTTTCTCTTTCTGGGTGTCCAAAGGTGTCTACCAACCAAGTGGTACAAAAAACATTTCTCTTTTTTTATAAAAAAACATTGTGCATATTATTTAGATGATGGTTTAAAAAACAAAATAAAAGATAGCAATACTCTATCAAAAATCTCCCAGAAATAATTCTATGTTTTTGTATGGTTGCAAAAGACTTTAAAAATATATTTTCTTTATGTTTGTTATATTTAATTTTCACTCTCTTTCTCCTATTTTTCTTAGATGATTACTTTCTCTTCTGCTTTAGTTTGACATTCTCTAACTTCTTCTCTGGCTATTTTTAAAAGTAATTTAGTTTTCCTTGTTACGCACCTATGAATATGAGTTTGTTTTTTTCCTAGCTAGCATGCCGAAGAAAAAAAACAGCTTTTGTTTTGTGCTCAGCTATAACATATAGAA
This sequence comes from Pterocarpus macrocarpus, assembly GCA_031439585.1. NCBI lineage: Eukaryota > Viridiplantae > Streptophyta > Magnoliopsida > Fabales > Fabaceae > Pterocarpus > Pterocarpus macrocarpus. The sequence goes on from CM062519.1 coordinate 14,540,118, forward strand.
CGGGATGATATTTTTTTGCCAAACTCAAGTTAGAATTTTTAATTCTCATGCAACATGTGTTTGAGCCTTGACATGTATTATGTTCCTTACAATAAAACTCTTTTGTTCATACATAGAGGCATGATACTTCATTTTCTTTATTGAATAACAATAAACTCCCATAAGCTCATCAGTATCACGTTAAAATTTGTTAGATATAGAAAGGGTAGGCCTAATTTAGTAGCATTCTTTGAAGGAGTGTTCTGCCTTATAAAATATATAAGTCAATTTTTTTCTATTTGATAAACCAAAATATTGTGTGCTTTTACTTATGGCTTTTAAAAGCTAAGGGATACTCTTGAGCTCTCTTATATGATATTTCTTAAAATTGGATTGTATTTTCTAAAATTTAAAAGGTTAATCTAACTTTATTTTATTTAATAATATTAAAAGTAGAAATTTTTCTTTTTAGTATTTATATCCATTATAGTCATTTTAGATTTTAAGATCAATTTTATTAAATACTATTTTTGTGGCTTCTGCTTATTAAGAGTAATTTTTATATTATTTTACCAAATGATATTATTATCTTTTTTTTAGAATGACTTTTAGAGAGCCTATAGAATTCAGCAATTCTAAAAAAGTTACAATAATATCAAATTAAGTCTAAATAATGTAGTGAGACTTTTTCTATTTGGTTGAAACTAGATTTTTTGAAAGAAGGATTTGTAAGAGAGAGATAAATAACGAGTATACAAAGGAATTTTCTAAACTTCTGATAAGATGAAACATTCATACTTTTTTGTTGAAGTATGGAACTATTTTTTTTTTTCCTAATTCTAATCATAACATATGGAGTCATGATATACATAAATACACACGATCTTAGTACGTAGGAAAAAATGAAGGTAGCCATATAATTTGGAGTTGGAGGGAGAATCTAAAATCTGGCCTCTCTCATGAACTAACAATCAGCTAGTAAAACTTTGCAGATTGGTCGGAAGATAAAAGCACCTACGTCGGTGTAGGGAAGGGAGGTGTAAACGTACAAGCAGGGAAAGGAAAGCCCGAAGGCACCAACGTCAACGTTGGAGGAAAAGGTGGAGTTAATGTGCATACAGGTATATTATTTGACAATTAGCATATTTGATTTTCTGTTTCGAAAACTTCAAACTATGGTCTTGACAGAAGTTATTGATGGTTTTGAAATTGGGATTAATTTTCATGCATTATTAATATAAAATAATTTTATACCATCATTCAATTATATATTTTTATTTATAAGAATTTTAAAAAAATAGATAATTGAATCAAATATTTTTTATGATACAGCAATATATATGATTGAATATTTATAAAAAAAATTTTCTACACTAAAGATATATCAAAATTAAATTATTTGAACTTTCAAATACAAATCAAAAGATAAAAAATGCCCGTTTGACAACAATGATGAACACTATGCAAAATACATATATATTTAAAAGACACTCATACTTTCCAATTCCATGCAGGAAAAGGAGGTGGCACCAATGTCAACGTTGGTGGAGGCAAAGGTGGAGGAGTCTCGGTGAACGCACCGGGCCACAAGGGAAAGCCCGTGCATGTTGTAGTTGGGCCTAAATCCCCATTCCTTTACAACTACGCTGCGAGTGAGACCCAGTTGCACGATGACCCCAACGCGGCACTCTTCTTCTTGGAGAAGGACTTGCACCCCGGAACCAAATTTGACTTGCACTTCACCAAGACCTCAAACGACGCCGCGTTCTTGCCCCGCCAAGAAGCAAACTCAATACCCTTTTCATCAAACAAGGTGCAAGACATATTCAACAGATTCTCTGTGAAGCCCGAGTCAGAGGAAGCTGAGGTTATGAAAAACACCATTAAGGAGTGCGAAGAGCCTGGGATTAAAGGGGAAGAGAAGTACTGTGCAACTTCGCTTGAGTCCATGGTCGATTTCAGCACTTCCAAGCTTGGGAGAAACATTGTGGTGGTGTCCACCGAAGTGGACAATGAAACAAAGTTGCAAAAATACACCATAACACCTGGCGTTAAGAAGATTTCTGGGGATAAGGCTGTTGTGTGCCACAAACAGAATTACCCTTATGCTGTGTTCTACTGTCACAAAACGGAAACTACTAGAGCTTTCAATGTGCCTTTGGAAGGTGTTGATGGGACTAGAGTTAAAGCTGTGGCGGTGTGCCACACTGATACATCGCAATGGAACCCAAAGCATTTGGCCTTCCAAGTGCTGAAGGTTAAGCCAGGGACTCCGGTGTGCCACTTTCTTCCTGAGGATCACGTTGTCTGGGTTCCCAAGTAGATATTTTCATGAAAAGCCATTTGTATACGCTTGAATAATAACTAGTTTCGGTAGCGTCAGCTACAGAACTCGATTTGAATATTTCCACTATGTGTGTAGTACGGCTATTGTTCTGGATGGCTTATTTAGACGATATACTTAGCTTGTTTATGTAGATTTTCCCATGATGGGCTATGTCTGTCATAACCACTGTGAGATACTATATATATGAGATATAGTGAGGCTTCCTTGTCATTCTCTTAGATTGATAACTGGTTCTTTTGGATTTGAGATTAGGCCGGTTCTCTAGTGCCTAAGTTAAAGCATGCATTTGGTGTCCTTTTTGGACATTAGCAAATGGAGAGTGAACGCGTGAGTGACATTTGTGTGGCCAACTTTAATGGGGGTGCACGGTAAAGAGGTCGGACGAGGCTAATTAACCAACGATATCTTAATGAATTGTGATGATAACAAAGGCACAACAACCACCAAACACTTATTGCCCTCCCCTCCCCATGTATATCTTAGCGAAAATTAGTAGGCAAAATCTCACTCCATTTCTTTGAATTTGTTTGCTCTTTACATATTCTTCTTTGAAAGCCTCAGAACTAATGATTATCATCGAACATATTCTTATTCTAAGGCCTAAATGAAACTCCTCCTAACAACAACAGATTACAAACTTAGTAACCATGGTCTCCCACCCACTCAATCGTCGCATCTAGATCGGATACAAGGTGTAGCATGTTGCCGTTGGCAGCGCCTATGACAGTTTCGATGCTAGAATTTGCTAGGGCCTTGATGATTTTGGGATCGACACTATAAAGATGGGTTTCTCCGATGGTGGTGGATTTGAGGAGATTGGCTGTGGCCTCCGATGGTGGAAGCTTGTCGACGACCTGGCCGTAGTTCATGCCGATGAATGGTTGCGACTCTGCAAGCACAAATTTAAAGTAATCAATTTGAATTCTAAAATTGATAGGAAACTAAAGAAACCAAATAAAGCCATTTGCCAAGTGATAGTGAAATAGTTAAAAAGACAACAATGTTACTTCTTGATTCTATTCTCTCACTTTCTTGCTAACAATGAAAAGGGAGACCAAGAGGGTAAGAGTAAGACAGTAATGGTTATGTCACAAAAAGGAGAATGAGTTTTCAAAAAGAACCAACTAGCAAAGCGGATGGTGATGGCCAATAGAGAAAGGTAGAGGAGACCAAGAAGTAGAAATGAAACGATGGTTGGAAATGAAAACCAGAGTGCACGTGGATAAGGATGCACGGTGATTGGAATCGTTGGAAGTAGAAATGAAATGGTAGACAGAAAGAGAAGATGAAGGGAAAATTACCTATTAATTCCCATACTCTTTGTGGGCCCACTATAGTATCACATATAGGTGTTAATATTCTATCCATTCACAATACAAAGGCACCAAATGTACAACCTTTGTGAGGCACCAGAGCATTCACCTTGAGATTATATTCTCGCGGGATACCAACTGGCCATAAGTCTACATTCAAATCCCATTAATTTCAAGAAAAAAATACCGTAGAGTTGAAAAAATTTGTTTGAATTTTGATACCAAATTAAAATACTCATTTGCTAAAATAAAATAATGTCATCAATAATCATGTCACATTTTTCTAATTTCAATGGACAATTAATGTGGCTTGTGAGGTTGCTTCTTTGTTACAGATATAAAACTAATACTTCGTTGGAAAAATTATAAAACTAATTAGTCAGTTGTTGAGGAACAAAGTATTGAAAAAATGAGAGGATGAAGAATGAATACGAAACGACAACATTGTGTTTCCTTTCTTTGAATGTAGAAACTCGCATTTTTGGCATAGAGTAGAGATGAGCTTTAGGGCTTTCAAATAAGCCAAAACGAGGTCGTTCTAATAGTGACTTGGTATAATGCCATTCATGTGTCAACAAAATCTTAGGCTTAATCATATGTTAACATTTCATGTGTTTTTGTTTCCATTAGGGGTGTACAAATAATGAGTTGGGTCGGTTAATCCAAATCCAAATCTAACTTGATTTTGTGACCGGGTCATTTCTTTGAATCCAAACCTGACTCGATAATATCTTGACTAATGAACGAGTCAACCCAGTATTTACACAACATATAAAGATTTAAATATTATACATAGTAAAATCATAAAATTTTGGAAGTAAAAAGCAAAATTCAAGAGATATTTTACAATATATATTTTAAAACAAATTAACCAATATAGAAATAACATGATATAATGTAAAATGTATTGATTGAAGTATAATATTATAATTTAGCACTAATTTTTTTAAAAAATAAAACTTTTAAAATATTTAACTTCAGGCTAGGTTAAGCCAATCTAAAATATAACCTGAACCTAGTTTGAAAAGTGCATCGAGTCAAATTTCACAACACAAACTCAATCCAATAAGCTTTGGGTTGAAACGGGTTAACGGACCAGGTTGGGCCATGAACACCCCTAGCTTCCATTAACTGTAGGTGCATTCTATGATGTCCTTAGTTTATGAAGGGTTTTGTCACCCTTGTGAGATGTATGACTGTATCAATAATGATTCAAGAACTCTATCATTTTGATCCAAGTCAGAGCCTTAAGTGGCATAACTTTATTTTCAACAAAATTAACCTATTACTATTTTATATTATACTTTCATCCCCAAACTTAATCAAATTCCGTTACTTAAGATCATCTCCAATAAGGTTAGGAAGAGTCCTATTTTTTTAGTGGGTCACATTAAATGGGATTGTCCAAATTATGGGTGTCCACTAGAGTGTTTCATGAAATTGGGACTAGTTCCACTAAGTTGGGGACCGAAACTACTTCTCTTTTGTGCAATTTCGTGGTGCCACTTGTACATTGATAATTAAAAAACATAAATAATGTGAAACTAAAGTTGGTTCTTTCCATTGGAGAGAAAAGTTTCAATTTTGGAAGTCTCAATTTTTATGATGTATTGATTAGGTGACATAGATATGACACATAATGAGGCCAAAATTAGGATCTAAAATAAGATTACCATTGTAAATGCTCTATCCTCCATTTTCCTTCTTCTTCCCCTACCTTGGCCCCCCTTTCTCCATCTCACTTTTCTTCTCAATTCACTCCAAATCAACCACCTGCATCACCAATAACTCCCTCTTGAAAGTAGATGTAGTTGGGGGTGGGGGATAGGGAAGGGTTGGAAGGTGAAGGGTGGAGGATTAGGGTGAAAGATAGGTGAATGATGAGAATGAGAAGGTGGAGGTTAAAGGTGAAGGACATTTTGGTCCTTTGTCCGGCTAGACAGTCTACATGGGCATCCTAGTCAAGAAAATTAAGGGCCACTAGGTAAGTGAGTTAGGTGATTTTATCACCATGGACTAAGGGTGGCAAATGGGTCAACCTACCCCACCCCTTTGTGAGCTAGACAAAAAATGGAGCAAGGCATCCCATCATAGCAAAATAGGTAGGAATACCAAACCCACCCCATTTTTGGGTGGGATGCCCTGTCAATTTTTTTTCAAAAAAATAAGATAACTTTGATAATAATGTTGCTATTGAACTAGCCAAAATATTTTAAAAAATAAAAAAATATTTAAATAACTAAATACAACAACATGATGCATTGTTGGGAAGAGCCATCACTGCCGGAAAGAGCTGCCTCTACTAGAAAGAGCCACTGCTGCTAGGAAGATCTGTCGCAACACCATTGTTGCTTGCAAGGTTACTGGAAAGAGTTGTCGCTACTGCACTCTTGCTGCCAGATGGGAGTCACTGCTGGGAAGAGCCGCCGCAAGAAGAAGAAATCGTAGCTGCAAAAAGAAGAAGCTCTGCCTACTGCCGTGAGAAGAGGAAACATCACCTACTACCGCGAGAAGAGGAAGTGCCACTCAAAGTGTAGCTGCTTGTTGGTCACACCTTACTATCGATTATTGTCTTTCACTTTTTAGATAATGAGATTTAGAAGGAAAAAAAAAAAAGAAGAGTGAGATTTGGCCTTTGGGGTGGGTTCATGGACGTTGCTAGAAAGAAAGGAAGAATAGAAAAGAGGAAAGTGTACCATATGTCTAGGTTCTCTCTTTTTAGTGAATGAGGTGGGTCAAAAGTTAAAGAATACAAACACATTAAATTTGTTGTCTTTTTTAATTTTATTTTTTTAAAAAAATCTAAACCCACGGGTTCAACTAACCTCGATCTGCCTCAACCCGCAGGTCAAGTAAGGCCGGTCAAGTTGGTTAAATTTTTTTTGCGGGTTCAAAATATCACCTCGCCCTGCCAAAAATGGTGGATTGGGCAGGTCAACTAAACGGGTTGACCTGTTTTGCCACCCCTATCATGGATTATATTTTGTTCAATTTTTAAGGTGAGAGGCTTGGAGATGAGTCTTTTTTCCCCCTCCAAAGATTACTTTATTCAACAATGAAATTGTGAGGTCCTTGTTTGGGGATTTATTAAAAAAAAAGAGAATAAACTCTCGAAGCGGCCCTTGTTGAATTTCACATAAGATAAATTAATTCTTCAGGAAAAAAAAAAAAACTAAGCCCATGATTCATTATCTTCAAAAACATAGAATATGATAGTCCTCTATTAAGTGTCCACTATCAAGTAGCCGACGTGACTTGTTTTGTGCCACATTGACAAATGATAAGACAAATTTTTTATTGACGAATTATAAAGAGTTTAAATTGATCATTTATTGAAGTAAAAATTTAAACTCTCTTTTCCTTATTGAAGTAAAGTTTTAAATCTACGTCAACTAACTAACGGGTCACATCAGTCGCTTAATAGCAGATACTTAATGAATGGACTAACTTATCATACATTAGCATATTTGACTCGTACAATGCATGAGTGTGAATTATATGGTATATATGATTCACATTACTTAGTAATCACAATCTCCTTATATTAGAATTTATCTCTTACTTTTTAATTAATTTAAAGGAGATTTTTCACTTTTAAGTGAGAAATAAACAACAAAATAAAAAACTAATTTCTTTTAACTTTTCTCAATTTTCCTTTCTTCAAACTTGTAGTAAAATAAATTTAACAAAGAAATTCTACAGAAGAATTTCGTAAAGCTCATTATTGAATATATAATTTGTTTCATAAAAATACTACCTTACCATTTTTTAGTGAGGATAGAACAACTAAAAAAATTATTTAATTGTCATCCACTCATTCTACGACCTCTAGTAAAGTGATTGAAAAAAATAAAAAAATTATTTGATATAACATCACATTATTAAAAATGTAATTAATTTATAAGGATATCCACTTTCAATTTTTAAGTAATAATAGGCAATGTCAAATTATTTTATATTATTAGTACATAGAAATTAATCTCATAGTTCGTTATTAAAAATATAATTTACTTTATAAGAATTCTTATAATTTTTAATAAAGACTAAATAACTAAAAATCAAATTAATTTCTTTTCTCTCTTCCTTCCTTTTTTTTAACCTCATAGTTAAATAATTTTTTAAAAAATATATTTTGCAGAGCACTTGACAATTTTTTAATTTCAATTTAATTTTAAAATCTAAATTCTATAAAAAGAGTAAATTTTTTTTATACAATTTGATTAAAATATTAATTATATTAGACAAATATAAAAGAATTATTAAAATTACTTTGTTGTTCACTGTCTTCAAATAAGAAATTACTACTGGAGTAAATTATGGCAATAACCCTTTAATAATTATATTACCTATATCAATTGATGATATTTGCATATTTTTTTTCAATAAGTTATGATATCAATTTATCAGGAGTAAATTATGATAATAATTCATTCGGATTTGTTGTGACAAATCTATACTAATATCTGTCAAAATTTAGCATTATATAATCTCGTTGAAATAAAGTAGTATTATACAAATATGAAGATCAATAAGAAATAATATACAACTTCAATGAAATTGAAGAAGTGGGACCAAATAATTACATTTTTTTTCTTTTAATTTTTTTTATACTCCAGACAATTGCATCTTAAATAATATTTAAAGTGTAAATAAAATTTTAAAATTTGTAAATAAGGTAATTAATAACATAGCATTTGTAATTTTGGATAATGATATTCTTGAATCTACATAGAAATAAGAAATTATGAAATTTAATAAAAATATTATAATCGTAGAAATCACATTAATGAAATTTAATAAATTTTTGTGTGGCTCAAAATGAAATGATAGAAAAAGAGAGATTTCAATAGTGGCCAATTTAAAAAGTGTAAGTGCATGAAAGAATCAAAGCATTATATTAAATATAAAATAAATAATAAAATTTAAATTTTATTTAAATTGATTTAAAAAACTTTTGTATGACTCAAATAAAAGGATGAAGATATATTTAGTAGTGTATCTTTTAAAATGATTTATTAGAGGAGAAAATTAAGATGATATTTTTATTATAGATTAAATTATGAAATTATTTAATTTTTCAATAAATTTAATAAACAAAAAGTTGAAATATTTTTTTAATAATAATTTTTACAAAATAATGGAGATTTAGAATTTATAAAAAATTGATATATAACATAATTTTTCTTATTTTAAGTGTAAATTAGTAGATTAATAGATTTTAGAAGAAAAAAGACCACATGCTTAAATTTTTTTTAGGGATTAATTTATGGGATGTAAATTTCAACAAGAAACACTTTGCGGGGTTACTAAAAAAAAATCAGGCAAAATGATGTCTGTAGGGATGTGTTTATTTCAAATTTTGAAAAAAGTGATTTTGAAATTTAAATTTTAGGTGCGTTTATTTGAGATTATTTTGTCAAATAATCATTTTTTTATTAAAAAAAATTAATTTTCATATTTTTAGATAATTTTTTAAAAATTAATAGAATTTTAAAAAAATCCATTTTCAATTTTTTTGGAGAAATTGAAAAGAGTAATTTTTGAAAAAAAATCAATTTTTAATTTTTTCAACTAAATATAAAATTTAAACTTCGAAATCACTTTTTTTAAAAGTTTAAATAAACGCACCTTTTATATATAACTGAAAAAATTAAAAGCTAATTTTTTTTAGAAACTATATTTTTTTAGTTTCTAGAAAAAGACTAAAAATAATTTTTTTTGAGAATTTAATTATTTTTAAAAAAATATGAAATATATAAAAACTAATTTTTTTAATAAAAAATAATTTTTTACCAAAAAAAAAAAAATTATAAACAAACGCGCTCCTGATCTTTATTTTTCGCATTTTGTTGGGACGGGGCGGAGCCCGCGTTACGTTTAAAACACTTATTTATACGAGCAGCAGTTACGCGGTGCCAGCTGTGTGTCCTTCTGCACCCAACTCGTTAGGGTTTTGCGGTGCTGCAATTCCCCCCTCCTCCTCCGCACCCTCACCGCCGGCGAGTCACGACGCACGCTTGCTCCACTTCAACGCCACATTCAACCAATTCAGCACGATCGCAAATCTTCCACACTCTCCTCTCTTCAACTCTCGAAACCCAAAAAGGTAACCACAGTGTCGCTCAATTCGATACGGCACCGCATTCCTTACGCTACATTGATGCTCTATTACAAAAATTGAACCCGCTCCGGTGAGTTTTCACAAATTTTTGGCCCCTAATGCTTCTTTCTTTTTTGCTTTCGGTTTTCACTTTTTCAGAGTTGCAAGTTTCGGTGTATGCAAACATGGCAGAAACTACTAGCATAGTGGAGGAACCCGAATTCAAGTGGGGGAAAAAGAGAGGTCTTGGTGGCAAGAAGAAGGATGTGCAATTCTACGAGTCGTTTACCTATGACGGCGTAGACTACACGCTTCATGACTCGGTGTATCTTTACACGGAGGGTGAGCCCGAGCCTTACATTGGGAAGCTCATTAAGATATGGGAGACTGCCGATAAGACAAAGAGAGTGAAGGTTGTGTGGTATTTCCGTCCCTGTGAGATTCGGAACTTTCTGGAAGGATGTGAGGTGCGTGAAAACGAGTTGTTCTTGGCATGTGGTGAAGGAGTAGGGCTTTCAAATATCAATCCTCTGGTAATTGGAACTTTCCTTTTTTTTTTTTTTAAATTTTTTAACTGAAATATTGGTCCTTTGTGTATTATCAACTGTTGTGTGTTTATAGAGCTAGGGTTTGGCAATGCTGTGTTGGAAAATTGCACAGTTGAATGCTGGAATCTTTTGGTGGGAGTTGAGGGGGTGGTATGATATTGAACTATGGACTTGGTTTCTTTTGTTTGGGCTATAATGATATTATTCTGGTTCGTTGTTTTAAACATGATGCTATTGTGGTTCAGTGGTTGTATTAGTTTATAATGTGAAGTTTAAATTGTTGTGAAGTGTTAGGAATTGTGGTTGGAATTGAATTTTATGGTAGTAATATATGTGTTGCATTTTGTATACTTTCTAGTAATCTACTTTTTTTTTTCTTTTGGTTTTTTTTTTTTTTTTGTTGAGGGGGGGTTGTTTAGGCTGAAGCTGAATCTTCTTTACTTTATTATTTGTTTGCTTGTGTTTGTTTTCTAGTAAGGGGTAAAATCTGTTTGTGTTACATAGATCTTCATTGTTATAATTTTAGTGGAGCTACTGTTTTCTTTCATTGAAGAATTCTTTATTCAAGTACAGCTATGCTATTTCTTTTTGTTGTGTAGCTGATTAGCAACATCTAACTTCGATTGAACTGGCCGGATATTTGCTTATTTTGTATGTCATATCAGGAAGCTATTGCTGGCAAATGCTATGTTGTTTGCATTTCAAAGGACAGTAGGAATCCGCAGCCATCAGATGAAGAACTTCGATTGGCTGAATTTGTATTCTATCGTTTCTTTGATGTAGGCCAGAGAAAAATATTGGATAAGATAGATGATAAGATTGCTGGAGTTGAAGGTATGTTGATTGATTTATTTATTAATTATTCTCGAAAATTGCTTGTAGTTCTAAGATGGAATTACATTACACTTGCTATGTTTAGGGCTTTGTCACACACTTCCTTCTGAAATGTTTTCATAAATATACTTATCCCATGCTTTGAGAAATCAACAAAATCATAGCTTTGTTGAAAAAATGACCACATTGTAGTTTACAATTGGTACTGAGGTTGTTAATTTTGATTATTGAGTGTAATTAATTAGAGAGAAATTTGGAGAAATTGTTAAATCTTGTAAAGCTTGAACGGATAATTTCTTTTAAATTCATGTTGGATGTTTTTGTTGTTTAATGTGAATTTTAATTGCGCTGACCTATATTCTTTTAGGGTTTGTTTAAGGGTTCTTCGTACGGAACAAATAAAGAAGTGTATCATGTGAAAAGAAGAGTTTGCAAGTTTTTAAGTTTTTAATGAATTGATTGCTCTAAAAAGCTTTACTTTTCATTTAATACCTTCCATCTTTGATTCTTTAACAAGCGCCTTTGGGACACTTGTTAGCAAATTTTTTTTTTTTTTTTTATATTGAACTTTCAAATTATTTTGGACATGTTTATTGTTTAATGAGAATGTTTCCATTGTTAGCTCATTGAAAAATTTCAACAGAGATGTTATTGACCATAATCATATAATTCTTCCTAGTTTTCAATTTGAGTATCTTATGTGGTTGTTTCTTTAATTATTGCAGTTAAAAATATTTTTAACAATTTAGATAGACAAAAGCCTATTGGTATTGTGAAACTTGGGTTAGACAAGAAAGAAATTAGTGAGAGCATCACGAAAAATAATGAAGTGGTGGATAGAAGTCAGCCCATGATTGATACATTGGATGGCAAGTGTTTGAATGCATTAGTTAGGGAAAATGATGTTTCTAAGCCTTTGTTAGGAGAAAAACCTAGCATCGGTGTCAAGGAGGAAAATGAAGTTAACGATGGATTCCCGACGATTGCCAGTGATAAGATCGTGCCACAAGCTCAAGTTGAAGAAAATGAGGCTTCTAAGGCTTCTTTGGTTAAGCAAAAATCATCAAGTAAACTATCAAACGATTTTAGAACTGGCACCAAATTGGGGGAGGTAGCTAAAATGGGTGATAGACTAAGAAATATCTCAATTGAGAAGACCATATCGAGGCCTAAGGTTGATTCAGAAAGGGGTGAATGCAAGTTTGCTAAGGGTCTTACTAGAGAAGTTAACAAAGGATTGGTGGAGGACAATGCTTCTCAAAAGGAAAAACATGATGTTTCTGGTGAAGTTTCGAAAAAGAAGATAAGGAGTAATGTGCCAAATCAAAGGCTTGTTAGCAATGATGATGATGTGAAGACTATAGCTCTGAGTTCATCGAAGGAAAAATATAAACTACAACGGGCAAAGGATTGTTGTGACGCGGAGGATGGGCCTTCCAAGAAGTTAAAGATTGACAAGAAACTCTCAAAACTCCCTAGTGACAAGTTTCGTAAAGAATCTCCTATCGTTACTCCAGACGTGGAACCTAAGCTAGATTGCCATGCAACAGAAGTGACTCGAAGACCTGCTGTTGTAAGTTGTATTCCAAGCACTCTCACTTTATCTTGTTTGTTCTTGCTCCTTGGGCATAACTTAAACCTTACTACTTCCTCGTCTGATCAAATAAATCATATACCAATGTTTTAAAAATTGGACCAAAATGTTCGGTTGAACTGGTTGAATCGTGAGCCACCCTTGTTTTCGGTTAAGCATTTTTTTTGGTTTAACCACAGTTTAATGACAGTTTAGCTGGTTGAACCAATTGAACCATAAATTGAAAGCCTCACTAGTTCAATCACCAGTTTAGTTTTTAAAACATTGTTGGATAGAGTTCATAGTTGTCAATATCGGATGGCGGTTCATGGCGATGAGCCAAAAATTCGCCATAAAAGTATGGCAGATGGCATGGCGGGTTATGGCTAAAGCCATGGCGAATTGAAAATATACATACATACATACATACATGTACAAAAAAAATTGCTAAACATAATAAATAATAAAAACTAATAACATATATCAAGAACAATAAAATTGGAAACATATTCTAAGTAATAAATTGAGCAAATGCATCACAAAATCAAAGCCAAAGTCGCATCATAACATTCTTATAGTCAAATACAAATATGGCAATATAGCATAATCGAAGCCTCAAAGGCATAATCTCATGTCTCATAAGTCATAACATTCACACACGATTATTGAAATATTCTTTTTTTTTTTTTTTAAAAAAAGGGAGGTTTTAGCCTGAAAGAGAATTAGAAAAAAAGGAGTTGAACTAGAACCAAAAATGGGGAAAGAGGTTGAAATAGAAACAATAGAAGAAGGCAAAGAAAGAAGACACAACAGATGAAGAAGAGATAACCTCGATTTTGCTCACTCCGTTGCTATGGTAAGGTAGTTGCCGTTGGTGGTGGTCGTTGCTGGCAGTGGCGTCGCTGGAAAAAGGCCGCCAACGGTCACTGGAGCTCCGAAAGGGTGAGAAGCAAAGATGAGAGAAAGAAATAGCGATGTAGAAAGTGAAGAGGAGGGGGATTTGCGGCTTGCTTTTAACGGATCAGGGATTTAAGGTTTCATTAAAAACCTTAAAATTCCCCAAAATATCCTCTAAAGTTTCAAAAAAAAAAACGGGCTGGCCAATATTTGCAGCCATGCTCGCTATGAATTGCCATGGCTCGCCACAATATTTAGCTAGGAGATGCACTTTCCCATGGCAGTTTGCTTGATTTTTGCCATGCCATGGCGAGATGGCATCGCCATGCCAGATTTTTAATAACACTATAGAGTTGTCAAAATATGTTCAACCCATAAGGTTGGCATGTATGGTCCACTTCTTGTTTCAAATGCTTTTCTCTATCTCAATATGATACTTCATCGTGCCTTATTTCCTAATCATCTCATACTTAATGGCAAACTCCAAATTTGTTGCACAATTAGTAGGAATGACACCTTTTCAAAGGAAGTAAGCAACTTGTTAACCTACTTGTGCTATATGCTTCATCATTTTAGGAATTGTTGATTGGGTATTGCTCTAATGGTTATTAAATTTGGCTCAGTCATTAACTTGGACAAGGCATTAGGTTAATGGGTTAGTGGTACAATTAGTAAGTAATTTGGTTGGACCACCTAAAATAAAATGAATTTATAAAAATTTAATATTAATAAAAAAGTCACGTAGATTTAATGAGTTAAGGCTAAATCTAAATTTGTTGTAGGTTTATATTGTTATTGGCCTTAGACTCATTGCTTGACCCAGGCAAAACCATAAAATAATGGTATGAACCAACTTTCCTACAAGTTTAAGTTGTTGGGTAGTTGTACATAAATGGCTTAATATCTTAACATGCCCCCCACGTAATAGCCTTTTAGGCTTGAAGCGTGACAGCACACAAGTCTATTTTACCTTGTGTTGAAATTTAAATTCTAATTGAAGAACAGGGGCAACAAGGATTGAACTTTTAGATCACTTGCTTATAGAAACCTTGATACCATGTGATGAACCAACTCTCCCAAAAGTTTAAGCTATTAAATAGATGCACAAAGTGGCTTAATATCTTGTCAACACATGTAGCAAGTCTAATTTTATTGGGATGACTCAATAGCTCATTGTAACCCAAACACCCTTAGTATTTATGTTATGTTCTTCCTTCCAAGCATTGGTGGCGTGGAGATATAGTAGTCGCATGCAAAGTACGAGGGTGTGAAGTTGTTGACAATTTATTTGATATATGTGGTGTTTAGTAAGGCATCGCCGTACTAGAGGTGCTATGTTTGCAATTCTTTGTATGGTTGTCTTTGCTCCCAACCTTCTCTCACAAATCACAACATCTTGTTGAATGTAGATAATTAAAACTTTCATTCCTTGCTGTCGTTGCATTTGTTTTGGACGTTGTTAATTGAAATGTATAAGACCTAGTGTCTAAATGCAAGGTTTCAATTTGGATATAATTCTTGTGGGAGAAATGTTGAAATAAAGTTATAATAAAGGGAAGCTTTGGAATCATATGGTTTACCATTACTTAGAAGTGAAAAGGAGCAAATCAATTGCAATTTTAGCAAGACGCTTTCTAGTACTAGCTTGAATGTGAAAATTGGAGTTCATTTCATGCTATAAGTTGCATAGTGTAGTTATCTTGGTTCTATCATACAAAGCAATAAAGGAAGAGAGATGTAAATCACAAGATTTAAGTTGGATGGATGAAAAGTGGAGGAATGTTTTGAGTATTATTTGTGATTGAAAGGTGCCTTTGTAGTTAAAAGGAAATGTCGATGCATAATGATAATACCGTAACTAGGGCTGGGTATATGGACTGTGTTATGCAAGCTAGTCCATTAAACGTGTATTAGGACTAGGTAATTTGGCAAAATGTTAAATAGGGCCTCCTTTGGCTGCCACTCGGCCTTTGGCTCTCCCGTTTGTTTATGTGAGACCAAGCCTAAGGGTCTTTCTTGGTCTTGAGCAGACCCACCAAGGGCGTCTTCCTCTTGTGCTCCATCCTTCTTCACCGTCTCCTTCACTTTCCCTCTTTAAGCAAATTTTGCTTCCTCATAATGGGCCTTGAGCTCTGGCGGAAAATGATCGTGCATGGCTATCAATAATTTCGTCTATCATGCATTTGGGTCTTCTGCTCTCCACAACTAGAAGTAGATGAGATGCCTTCCTCTAAGTGCAAATTCCACCTTTTGAAATCTTTGTGGCTTTGGTGTCCCATATTGAACATAATAACCCCACGCACTCAATAGCCAAGCACCCACATAACCACTGTCGAACACAGGATGTGGTTCTTTTTTCTCTTGTTGTTCGTCCCACGTTTGAGGCATTTCCTGCACATTCCTCCCTAATCTTGTGAAACACGTCCCAATATCTGCGACGTGCTGCCTTGTCCATCTCCCTCCATGGTGTGTAGGTTTTGTACAGGCTCCTAGAATTGAGAGCTACCCTTGATTTGCTCGAACCGATTATCAAATTGCCGCGCTTGCCACTTGATCGACTTCGCCCTAGTTGTGAATTGCTTATTCTGTAGCCTTTGTTGGCAATCATGATCTTCAAACATCAGCCTAAAAAATTGGTCTCGAATCAGTTCCCTTTGTTTTTCCTTGCCTTGATTAGGGAATGCTTCAATTTTTGCCTCCATCATTCTTGTTTTAACCATGAAAAGCTCCCCTTGGATTGATTGGAGCTCGAATACCGATGTTAGGATCGGTAATCAGAGAGAAAGAATCAAGAAAAGAATATGTATTATTGGGTTAGGATTAATGGCAATGCGCCAGAAACCCTAGAAAGATTACATTAATCTGAGGAAGAGTTAGAGCTCCTCAACTCTCCAAGACTACTAACATTCTAACAAATGCCAAAGACGCCCTAACTAATCTCCTTCTTTCCTTGTTTATATTCCATACACGACATATCTAACTCCTAATTAATAGGGTCCTAACAGATTTACATGGCTGGTCCGTTTAACTCACAAGTTAAGTGGGTTGTAGCTCATAGGTTAACAGGCAAGGCTGCTATATGTATTACATATATAATATATAATATATTATATTATATTGTTATATTAATTTGTATATAATTAATGTAAACAAAATTCTATTTACTAACCCAATTACCCAACCTAGCATCAACCCTAATTCATTTCTCATTCTCTTCTATCTTTCTCACCCTGTTAGCCTCCCTCTCTGAGTCCCTCTTGGCTCTCCTTTCTTCTCATTCTCGGCTTCCACATTCCATAGTCATCCTTCTTGGCCTAATTCTCTGCTTTTTCTCTCACACAGTCCTCTAGTCATCATTGTCAACTTGTCTTCTACCCTTTGTGTTCTTGCCTCTACATACACAGAGACAGAGATGGTGATTTGGCTACGGATAGAGGGAGACCAAGAAAACTAAGGATGAAACCATTAAGAAAGACTTTGGTTTAAATGACTTCTCTCCAGACATAGTTTTCGATAAGACATAATGGTGCTATTTAATTCATATAATTGATCCTACTTAATGTGACAAGGCTTTGTTGTTGTTTTAATATGGAAGGTTTATATGTTGTGTTGGATTTTGAACCTTTTATTTATCTTGGAGTTCATCATAGAAAAATTACTATGGTTTGTTGAGTCTCATACTACTTCATATAGTTCTTTCCCTTGTTATTTGTGTCATCTATTACAATTGCTTGGAGTCCAGAGCAACTATTTGCACTATATGGCATGGGACTCGTGGCATAGGATGTTTGGTACTTTTAAGTTACAATGGATATGCAGTCTGCACATGGATTTTTTTTATTGCTCTGGTTTGAGTTTTATAGAGGATAAGGGAGAATAAATTTCGTGAAGATTTGTCTCAATAGTCTGAGAGGAACAGAAGAATTTAAGGGTTACATATTACATCTTACTACCATCGTATTTCATTATGATTTTCATTCAGTGGCTGATTATAGTGGGGCATCCTCTTGTAGAAATGTCAAATCTATTAGTATATTTTCTGAATTTTTTGTTTTACACTTTTTATTTATACAGGCAATTCTTTTTGTGTGTGTGTGTGTGTGTGTGTGTGTGTGTGTGTTTGGTGGATGACTTGGTTGACTTCGTTGCATTTTTCTTCATCTTGGCATAATGCAAGCTGTTTAGAGTTCTTATGCATTTTTTTCCCCACTTGGTGACAGGATAGGAGCAAGTGGTTTAAGGGAATTGTAAGTTCCTTTCCTCTATGTTCTCTTTTTAACAAATCTTGATTTATTGAATTTGCTTGCATGCCGTTGTGAGCTTCATATCTATTGTTGATGTTGCCTTTTTTTTGTTTGATGACGCTTTTCACTGTGATCAAGTAAAATAAAGGTAGCTTATGTACGAAACTTTTTTCAGCCTTGGGAAGAAAAAATGAAAAATGCTCATGAGCGAGGAACACTTGTGCTACTTGAAAATTTGGATCCATGTTTAACTTCAGAACAGGTACAGGTAATAATCATTCCAACTTTCTAGATTGTATTTGATTTAGGATGAATGATGATTTACTTGCACTTATGCAAGTTAATTATGGATTTTGGGGTTTTTGAATTGTTGTTCTTTCTTGGCCATTGGTAGGTTTTTCATTTTTATCTCATTAATTTGCTTGGAGATACTTTTCTTGTGTTATTCACTCTAAGTCTAGGAGTTTTGAGGAGTTCCCCCCTCCTCAAGTAACCGTTACTGCTGCTTCCCTTTTTTAGGTTTTAGTCTATGTTGGAAACATCATATTCAAGCTGTTGCTTGAATCATGTATATTTACATAGAATATAGAATTGTTTGTCGATATATGCTGTTGTCTTTATATGTGCTGTGTCAACTAAATTTTTCATGCAGTTTGCTTGTTATTCTGTTAAGTTTTCTCTATTTCTTTCTTTTATTGGCTTGACATTATTGTTCTAAATCACAGGATATCATTTGGAATGGCTTTAAAGAAAGTTGCACTGCACATGTGATCCAGAAAACTGCATTTGCTAGCCCTCATTGTGGTTAGATCTAGTCTTTGATCATCTTTTTCCGTAGGCTGGCTAAATATGCATAGACGTTACCCCCTCTAGGGATTGTAAATTGTCCATGTGTTTCAGGATAAGTTTTTTCTAGAAGGCTCCATATGATGCAACTAATAATGATATGATAATTTATTTATGATGTAGGTGAAGCGTTTGTTATTTTTAAAAGAAAGGAAACAGCAGAGATGGTTGTTAAAAAATTAGAGGAGGGTTGTTTATTAATGTCAAATGGACGGTATGTACCCAGCTCCATGTGCATGATAACTTTGCTTCTTTTTTTTTTTTCCCTTTTTTTTTGTGGATAAAAAGGTTATAACTGCACTGTAGAATAGCATAATGCTCCCAATGACATTTGCTGTTCAATACATGTTATGCACACACATATTGGGTATTTTATATTGATTACGTGCTTTTCTTGATGATTCTATCATTTGTTTTTCTGCTTCTATCCTTGAATTGGATGAGTAGTAGTTCATAGTAGGGATGTTTGAAGACATATGAAACTAGGGGTTTGGTGTTATAATTAATTTTTCAAGGCATTTGCTTGGATTTACAATGGCCATATCCTTGGAGGTTCCTTTGGGTGGTAGACATGCAGCTACCTTCTTTTTTTGATCCTATCACCTCTAAGATATTATTGAAGTACTGGGTGCTAACTACTTCTGGGTTGGTTATTACTTTAGTGTAAACTTCATTAGGTTTGAGCGACCCATAGGCATAATGGTAGAACTAGATCAGAAAAGATACATAAATGAGTTATTGTTCGATGGGATCCAAGAACCCTAAACTCTACAAAGATGAGAGGTACTTCAAGCATCACGTGTTCAATCCACGCTCACTGCACTAGGTTCTGGGTCTGATGGTTCCATTGACTCAAACCATGACCTGTGCTTACAACACTGTGTTTACAACACTGTCCACATTGATCCCTGACCGTTTGCTTCCATTTCCCACTTCTAGTAGAGAGAACTTTTATTATATTCCCCAATTCTTAAATGACCAGTATTTCCCTCTTTCAAAATCACTTTTTTCTCATCAAACCCCTCAGTTTCAGCATGAAGCATTTTGATTTCTTCCCTTAAGCCCTTCAAGAATACTCCGTTCAAATACTTTTGCTCACTAACTAGCAATAGTCTTGCTAGCTCTTCGATAGGAACCCCATGATAGGTATGATGTACGTTTGAAGAGGAGCCCATAAGGAGTCAGGCCCAATAGTTAATTCAGAAGGTGTCTATAGCCCATACGGAGTCAGGCACAATAGTTTATTCAGGTGTCTAACTACTAATGCTGAGCTGGCAAGGGAAAATGGAGGGAAAGGAGGACTTTGTGGGAATTGGGGGAGTAAGTATATATGTATGGGTGTGTGAGAGTGGGTAGGTAGGAAAGAATTCAGTTGGCATCTTGGAAGTGAATTGAGCCTCTTGAAAGCTCAATACCTCTATCATTTTCATTGTGTTCTTTGTTTGTAAATTCCTCCAGGCAGCCACTGGTATTGCCTTGAGACCGGTTCTGCATTCGGTGAGACAAGGTTCTTTTTCTTCATATTTTGTCTCTAGATATCAACTGGTATCAGAGCTCCTGTTCTTGGGGGCATTTGTTGGTGCTTACCTGTGCTACTACTGTGGAGGTGAGAGTGGAAGAGATTTAGAGGCATCTGGCAGTGCTACTAGAGCTGATATAGAGTTTCAAAGAAATGAAAAGGCTGCAGGGATTGGATTAGGCATCTTGCTTCTACTTGGTGCAAGACGCATGATCTTTTTAGATGGATGTCTATCTCTGATATGCAGAGAGATTGTAGAGCATTGCTCTTTTGATGTATTTTTTTTGTTTATTCTACATTTTGTATTGGGGATCTCTTGTCCTCTTTGCTCTTTGTAATATCCTTCTCTTCTTGTAAATAATATTTCTTTTATTAAAAAAAAAGGGCTGGTGAGAAAAAGGTGGCATCAGAGACGTTGATTACCAATTTGGGAGGATGATGAAGTTCGTTTGTGGTGGAGAAGGAGATCCACCTGAGAAGATTGGGCTCTTGAAGTTCGTGCTCTTCTTGAAATCAAGGAGGATGAGGAGGGGGAAGGAGAGGATGAAGATGAGGAGGAGGAGGAGGATAAAGATGAGGAAGAGGGGTTAGATTTGAGTAAATATGAGGAAGAATGTCACACGAAGATGGAGAAGGGGATGATGAATAAAGTGGAATCAAAGGTAGAGATTAAGAAGGTGAATCCCAAAATGATACTCTTCAGAACGGATGTAGCAACAATCGAATCTAGGGGAAAAGATAGGGTGGCTTTGCTAGTTGTGAAGGAGGATACTGAGAAGGAAATGGTTGAAAAAGAAGGATCATGGAGTATGGAGGTCAAGCAGATGGAGAAGGGGGTAAGAGTGATGGGAATGTGTAGGTTTATATTTGATGGTGGCAGAGAAGAGCCATTGGTGAGGCATGGCAGCCTTGCTGAGTGCATCGGTCGACACTACCGCGAGGGGGATGATTGGCGGGGAATATAGAGGGAGGACAATGATGAAGATACAGAGGATGAGGACGACCATAAAGGTGGTGACCAGATTGGTTCATGGGAAGAGGACTATGGCGGTCAAATACGGGCAACTGTTGACGGTTGCATGAGTATGACGTAGATGGTGACGACATTGACGAAGATATGGATAAGAGTTACGACTAGCTTCCATTGTGGAGCCACTTGATTTAGGGACGGTTGAGACAGCGGCAGCGGAAGAATTGGTGGAGATAGCAGTTGCTGAATAAGCTCACTCCAATTGCTGTGTGAAAGATGCTTGACCACCACTGCTAAAATTGCCAGACTCTGTCTCGTAGGAAAAATTGCTAGACTTAAAAAATTTCTAAAATTGCCACTGGGAAAATTGCTAACCTTCAGTGGGGAACCAAGTTGAGCTGCAGGCAAGAAGGGCAGCAGCATTGTTGCCCGTTGTCGAGTGTTGTGAATGAGAAAGAGAAGTGAACAATGGCAAAAGGGGAATTTTGCCAAGGGAGGACATTTTATAACCTAATGGGTCAGGCCCAGAAAAGTGAGGCTCTTTCTGCTTCTGGTCTATCACCGGTTGGTGAGCGAAATTTCACTAGAGGCCTTGAGGGTATGGGGAGAACTTGTCGGTGCTGTGCATTCAAACATTGAGGGCTCTAGTTTTGATTTCAAACTTTGTGTTCATCCCATAAATAGTGGCATTATGTCATGCTTAATAAACCAAGATCAGGATCATGAGGTTAAGGAGTGTTCTATCTCCTGCATGGGCCTTGTGTCAACATTTGGCGATCATGTAAATGAACTACTAGCATGCCTTCTTGTACTTATTGATCAGATGGGGAAAGAGATATTTTGACTCACAGCTATCAAGCATTCACTGTTATTGCTGTTTCTTCGCTTTGAGTGGATCTGTCATGTGTTCTGGAACATGTAATAGTAGAGTTGACTGCATTCCTACAAAAAGTTAATTGTGCACTAAGGTTGGGGCAAGCACTATTGGCTCTATGGAAATTTTGTGCTGCTTTAGTCTACTCTGCAAACACTAGTTTTGATTATCTGCTGGAGTCATCACATGCGAGGGCCAAACCTTCTCTAGAGTCAGTTGGCATTGCTGAACAAACATTACATTCAATAGCTCAATGTGTGGCTGTTCTATGCCTTGCTGCTGGTGATCAGAAGTATTCATCTATGGTGAAAATGCTGACAAGCATACTCAAGGATGGCAGCAGCTCTAGCGCAACTAAGAAGCAACTCAGCCTTCTATGTGTTGGGGAGAGTTGTAGAAGGAAGGAGGCATATGGATGTATAGAAATGTTGTCATCAAGTCTTTCCAGTCTCCTTTTGAAGAGATAAACTCTGCTATCTCTTATGCTCTCGGTAACATTTCTGTTGGTGACCTTCCCAAATGGCTGCCCTTTATCTTGAATCAGGTTGACAATCAGCAGAAGAAACCATATCACTTGCTTCATTCTATGAAGGAGGTGGTTGTGAGACAATCTGTAGATAAAGCAAAGTGAGAAAGTGAGAGAGGGGCTGCATAATGTAGTAGCCGAGTGTGTGGGACAAATGACACTTATTGAACCTGCAAAACTTCTTCCTGCACAAAGCATCTTGGATTTTTGGAGGAAGTATTCCCTTGAAGTGACGGTGATAAGGAAAGAAAAGCTTAGGTTAGAAGGTTTTTAACTAGAGGGAAGGCTTTAGCAAATGTTGTTAGACTTACCAAAGTAGGATCTGATACAATTTTGAGGAAGATAGTCAGTTTAGTTGAGTCATCCCAGGTGTCAAAAGCTTCCGTTCAGAAATTTGCTGATTATGTAGCAAGCATATTTGTTTCTACAATTATTTCTTTGGCTTTATTGACATTACTGGGTTGGTGTATTGCTGGGTCTGCTGGAGCTTATCCTGGAGAATGGCTGCCGGAAAATGGAAGTCACTTTGTTTTTGCTCTAAGGGTCTGAATAGCTGTAGCAGTAATTGCATTACATGTCCCTGTGCAATTGGATGGGCTGCTACCAGAGTTCTCATTCGATGGAAGACTTGCTACTTTCTGCAAGTTTACAAACACCATTGTTGGCTATGAGGTTAGGGGTTCCAGGCCATCATGTTTTAAACAATGGGACTCTGGTGGAAGTCCTTTCAGGACACTGCAGGACACTTATCCAGGACTTCGCCTTTAGTACAAGGTGAATTTTGAAGGGGAGTGTTGATAGGAACCCCATAATAACTAAGATGTACATTTGAAGAGGAGCCCGAGGAGACAGACCCAATAGTTAATTCAAAAGGTGTCTAATTACCTAATGCTGAGCTGGCAAGGGAAAATGGAGGGAGAGGAGGATTTTGCGGGATTTGGGGAGTGAGTCATATATGTATGGGTGTGAGAGCGTGGGGTAGGCGGGAAAGAATTCAGTTAGGATTGGACGTCCTCTTGAAAGCTCAATTCCTTTATCAGTTTCATTTTGTTCTTTGTTTGTAAATTCCTCTACGCAGCCACTGGTATTGCCTTGATACCAGTTCTGCATTCAGTAAATGTACGTACAAAATAAAGGGGAAAAGCCTTTACTTTTCCTTATTTCTTTCATTGCAAGATTCAGCTCATTCCCATTTCTGCCTTTAATCTTGCCTCTCTTCCTTCTCCGGAAAACCTTCAGCGTCCTTCTTTTGGGTCCGTTACATTGCTGCCCAATTCCTTCTTGCTTCCTCGCTCTTCTCTGGTCTACATGTGTTAGAGGCCCATCAAATATATATTTCAATTTTGCTTGTTTTTGTTAGCTCTTTGGTAATGGTTTACTGAGTATTTGATTTTGTTACTTGGTAGCCTGCTTGTTGCAAGCATTGGACGTCCTTGCTTTCCAGAAAAGAAGCCAACATTTTATGGTCATCATTTTCTTGATCAAATTCGGATGCTGCAACGTGAGATGGTAAAGTATCTTATCTTTCTCGTGCATGTTGGTGGCTAAATTTTGGGTATATTGGTTGTAAAGGTGGTTCATTTTCATTTATTAGGCTATCCTATTTTTCTTATGCAGAAAGATGCTGTATCTACTTCACATTGTTCTCAGCCCAACAATATTGAATATGATATGGCTATGGAATGGTGCTTACTACAAGAAAGAGCAGACAAATCATGGAGGAGATTATATCAGGTATGTAAATTCTGGGTAATGTGCCAGCAATCATTTTCAGTTCTGCTTTCTGTATTGAACATTGATCTTTTGTTATAATGTATTTATTCCTTTAGCGTCAAGGCGAGGAATTGAGGAAACAGAAAGCTAAGCTGAAAACTAAAATCTAAATGTGCTCAAATGGCCCTGTATCCTTGGTTTTTGTTGGTAAGTTCTACTTTCTCAAAGTGTGTTTTCGTTCCTTGTATCTTCTTATTCTGTAGCTTTTCCAGCGTTGAATATTTTTTCTAGGAGTCATTCTTTATACCTTCTATCTCTGTTCATGCAGTGTAGTTACAAGGATGAGATCATTTTGTGCAGCAACGAAATTTTGGTTTGTTTTTCAATTTTGGTGCCAAGATTTCATGAAATCAGTGGTTTTCTGCATCTGGTAAGTTTGCACTTGCTACTGATCTCGGTATGTATTTTTGAATGTATCACTTTGGCGTTTGTTTGATCTTTTCAGTTTGTGACTCATTATAGTAGTTGGTTCGTCTGGTGTGGTATGTCTTTCAGCATGCTATTCTCGGTGAAATCGTTTTGGTTCCTTTCTATCCTATTTATCATTCTTTATAATAGTTGGACAGCTGGGTTTCTTTTTCAATATTAAATGCAGGGCATTTTAATAAAACTTTTGGAGGTTATAGAAAGGGATCATGGTACGGTTTGATACATGGTACCGGTACGTGACTTTTAATGGTACACATAATGGAAGGGTTGACTTAGTTGGATCGCTGTGTTGGATGAAAATTTGTTTACAATCGGATTGCTATGCATGAAATTCAAACTATAGTTTGAAGTATTAAAAAATTATGGTTAGTACTTGTTGAATATGTAGAAAATATAAGAGGAGAAATGTAACAAAGTGTGGCAGAATTACGTGGGTTCTTAGGTGCATAGTAAGATATTCAAGAATATTAACACTTCATACATTGCTGATAGATAGTTTGCTATATTAAGTGAATGAAAGCTGCAGCCAATGGAAAGTTTAGGGCCTGTGTTTGGGTTTCTGGATCTAGATTTCGAGAGCATGCCATTTATATTGATTTATTTTTCAATTTTTGAATTGAGTTTTGAGGACAGTTAGTGTTTTGAAGCCTAAATCTGTTGTCAATCTCTTTTGGCAGAAACAGGGGATTGACTCTGTTCGTTGAGGCAGCGGCATGAATGTGGCAAGTTTTTTAGTTCAGCAGTTGTAAATATCATTTTCTTGGGGTTACGCCTTGGGAATGAACGTTTCTTCCACATTCAGCTGCAACTCCGAGCAAGCTGTTGAGCGATTTTTTGCCAAGTACAAGTTCACCGTCGTTAATATACTGTTATGCTATGCCTGTTCCTGAGTAGTAAATGTTTAAAGTTCGGTTACATTCTCTCTGCCTTGCTTTCTCATCTCTTCTTCATATCCTCAATGTGTAAATGTGGGATTTATATTTCGAGGTACAACCTGTTTGGCGTTTGACGAATTTACCGTTGATCGGGGTGTTCACTTGAATCAGATGGCTCAATTTACGTAGCTTGCAAGTAATTAATTCTCAAACATGGCCAAATAAATGATGATAATTTTTTTATGGTGTGTTCGGGCTGCAAAGCACACGCTTCATCGAGTCGGTGAATGGGGTGCGCCACTTACTTGTCCAATAAACAATGGGTCAATTCTCGGGGTCTCTTAAACCTTTAGGAATTCAAAGGTTGGTTGTGCTTACTTAACTGCCATGGTCTCTAACTGGATCTCTATAAGCTGGTTTTAAACCCTACGTTGGGTTCGTCTTACAGTTTAAATGGCCAAGCAATGCCGATACAGCGAGGGCAATTTTGTTTTAGTTTTGGGTATTAACTAGGGTATTTTCTTTATATAATTGATAATGACGTTCACTTTAGTATTCGCCTATTGCTGTTTATACGGTTTTTTAAATTTGACTTCATTTTTAGCAAATGGTTTGGGTACATGTTTGAAAGATTTTATATTTTAGCTTGAACTTAAATGGAAGAACCTGTCAATGTAAATTGTTGTGCATATAATTTCTTTATAAATCTCGAGTAACAACTTACGATATTTGTTGGTACAAAGCGTGCATATAATTTTGTATATTTGAATAATTTATTTAAAATAATTAGAATATAAAAAATTTTATTTTTAATTTTTTTATAGAAGTTGAAAAAAATAATTTCTAATAAAAATAATTTTAATTTTTTAATTATATATAAAATTTAAATTTTATGATTACCTTTTAAAAATTGAAACAAATGTATTATTAATGACCGCTTGGTTTGCATCTTGCAAATCCTAAAAATAAGTTAAGAAGAATGAAAATTAAATTGTATAATATTTAATGTTTTTGATTTATTTTTAGTATAATTAAAGTATTTTTTCAGTAATTAAAAATATTTTTAGAAGAAATATTCTTAAAATTATTTTTTATTCAAGAAAAAATATTTTTTAAATAAGATTTTATTATTATTTTTTACATTATTAATTAAAAATAATTTTTTATTTAAAAAATTAAAAATAATTTTATTTTATTTTATTTAAATAAAAATTATTTTCTTAAATTTAATTTTAACATATACAAATAAAAAATAAATTAATTTTTAAATTTTTGTAAAAAATAATTTTTTTAACTTAATTCTTCCACAAATAAATCGATCAAAAATTGAACCAAATACACTTTAGCCCTAGACAGCCTTTTCTAAATGCTATGATTGCGCTGTTGAATCGGGATGTGGGAAATACAATACTGCCCATCAGGTTGTAATGTAACACCGGATTTTGTCTTTTTCTAAAAAGTAGGGTAACGTAATAGCATAATATGTCGTCTTTCTAATTATTTTTATTTTAGAGAACTAAGTCTGAGGTTAAATAATTCTAATTTGTTCCATTTAGAATTTACTGAAATTATATTTCGGTCATTGAAATGAAAATTTTGCCTTTTTTAAATTCGCAATAATTCTTTTTAACTATGATATTAAGAAATCTTTGGTTTTTCTTTTTATATGCCATTAGTATTCGTAAAAAAATATTGGACTTTAAGTAAGAATTTAATTTAAATGTATTAATAGTATAAAACAGTTATATACTATTAACTAATAGAAATAGTGGAAAGTGCCAACTCACACAAATAATTATCTATTATAATGAGAGATTCACTATAATTTTTTATTTTTCTCTATTTCTATTAATTGACAGTGTAAAATAATTTTACACAATTAATACATATCAATTAAACTCTTTAATTAATTCGTTTCGAATGTTTTAATATTATTTTTTATTTGTAATACTCAAATTTGATATTTTATTAGAAAAATAAATATTAAACCAATTAAATTAACTAAAAGTTACTTAATATTAAGAATATTAACTAAATTAATCTCTTTAGGAAAATAATCGAAATTATATTTTGAACATGAACATCGACAAAAGAATCTCTCAAAATAGTTAAGCATAGAAGACTTTTTTCTCGCAAATCCTTAAACAAATTGAGTAGGACTGGCACGAGAGTGCGATGAGCCTCAAAGAAAAATATGACCGTTAATTTAAAATTTGGCCCGATAAAGACACCTCGTAACCAATGCCAGCGAGTACAACTCAATTTCCTACTCTCAGCGACTAAAAAAGAATCTCTGCTCTCTGCTCTGCACACTGCACACAGCACACAGCACACAGCACTCTCTGCTCCCTCACTCTCTGCTGTCACCGTTCCCATTCGCGGCACCCAAAGCCACATCCACGCAAAAACCTTTCCGTTACGACGCCGTTTCAAGCTCCCAAGCTCACACCTCCTTCATGAGCTACGCTCACACCTTCCATCTTCTTTTCTCCTTCAACTAAACGCCAAGCTTCGATCTTTCTTTCAGAAACGGAACCCCATTTGCTCATTTCGAAATGGGTTGCGCGCAATCCAGGATAGACAACGAGGAATCGGTGGCGCGATGCAAGGAACGCAAGGCACTCATGAAGGACGCTGTCGCCGCCCGCAACGCCTTCGCCGCCGGCCACTCCGGCTACGCCGTCGCCCTCAAGAACACCGGCGCCGCCCTCAGCGACTACGCCCACGGCGAGACCCACCTCACTGCCCTCGACCACCTCCACAACCACCACCCGCTGCCACCACCTCCGCCACACTCCGCCGCTGAATCCAACCCGCTGCCGCCTCCTCCGCCGCCCATGGAGGAGAACCTCCCCCCGCCTCCGCCGCCGCCCCTCCCGACCTTCTCGCCGTCGCCGGACCACCTCAAGCGCTCCGCCACCATGCCCGCCGCCATCGCCACTCAGCACCGCCGCAAGGCCTCCGCCGCCGCCATTGCCGAAGGGGACGAAAAGAAGGGTTCCGGAGATGCGCCGCCGTCGTCTCCGCCGCGGACGCCGGAGATGAAGGCGGTGCCGCCGATGCCAGAGGCGAAGGGCATGGCCTGGGACTATTTCTTCATGGTGGATAACATGCCTGGTCCTTCTTTGGGTGCTGGTGAAGATGAGACTACTAATGAGGAGGGTGATGAGGTTGAAGATGGTGAGAATGTTGGTGGTGGTGTTGGTGATGTGGAAAGTAATGGGGTGGTGGAGGAGATTGAGCCTAAGACCCCTGAGAAAGTGCAGGAGAATCGTGGGGTTGTGGAGGAGGAGCATGTGGAGATCACGGAGGCTAAGCACATTGAGCATTCCAAGACTGCACCTGCTGAGTTTAGGAGAGCAATGAAGGTGGTTCCGAGTGTTACCCTTTTGCAGATTCTCACTCTTCTTGATGATCACTTCCTTAAGGCCTCAGAGAGTGCTCAGGAAGTTAACAAGATGCTTGAGGCCACTAGGTTGCATTATCATTCCAATTTTGCTGACAATCGGGGTAACTTCTTTTCTTTAACGTAATTTGTTGTGTTTTTTCTCTGTGTGTAATGTTTTGCAGAATTTGTTGTTTCTTTTTTGGGACTTCTTCTTTGTGTATATGTGTTGTGAAGTTGAAGTTTTTAAGTTGGTTGTTGGAAATTGAATGGTTGAGCTGATTTGTTGTGACATGATGAGCAGGTCACATTGATCATTCTGCAAGAGTTATGAAGGTGATAACATGGAATAGGTCGTTCAGAGGTGTGTCGAATGGTGATGGTGCAAAGGATGATTTTGATTCAGAAGAATATGAAACTCATGCCACTGTTCTGGATAAGTTGTTAGCCTGGGAAAAGAAACTTTATGAAGAGGTGAAGGTAGGTGTCATCTTCCATTTTTGACATTTTTACCTTCATTGGTCATGGTAGCTTTGTCAGTCTTCAAATGTTTGTGATAAACTGCTGAAGTGGCAATACGTTTATTCTTGATGCTCAGGAATATTTTTTTTTTCTTTAAATGCTTATCTGAATCACATTAATTGTTTAGAGAATTATTTATGCTGTTACCACGTAACTGTTAATAATTGTCTACACCTTATTGAGCTTCACTCCTTGTCAACAGCAAGGTGAACTTATGAAGTTTGAATATCAGCGAAAAGTTGCTATTCTAAACAAGCAGAAGAAACGTGGCGCCAGTGCGGAATCCTTGGAGAAAACCAAAGCTGCAGTCAGTCATTTACATACGAGATATATAGTTGACATGCAGTCAATGGATTCAACAGTTTCAGAAGTAAACCATATCCGTGATGCACAGTTGTATCCAAAACTTGTTGCTCTTGTTAATGAGTAAGTATTGCCAATTAGAAATTGAACAGATATAACGGTATCGGTATTGCCTCATTTGATTATCTATGGTATTTGATATCTTTGTGGTGGTGCATAAAGAGGTAATATCTGAATAAAAGGTCCTGGAAGAACACATATAGGTAGTAGGTGCTAAATAAAGTTATGAAAAGTGGATCATTAAGAGCCATTCTAGCTTGTTGACCTACATTAGTTGTAAATGTGCAATCTTTGAACCAAATCTGATTTGGCGTCCTAGTAATTAACGTTTCAAAATATTTGCTAGAGTGGATTTTAATTATGAACCTACTTGATTTCTCTTCAGGATGGCCAACATGTGGGAAAATATGTCCATGCATCATGACAGCCAGCTGAAAATAGTTACAGACCTTAAATCTGTTGATATTTCTGAAGCTCCTAAAGAAACAACTAAGCATCATTATGACCGCACCGTGCAACTTTGGAATGTTGTTCAAGAATGGCATTCACAATTCGAGAAGCTTGTGACTCACCAGAAACAGTACATCCGAGCTCTTCATAGCTGGCTAAAGTTGAACCTCATCCCTATCGAAAGCAACCTAAAAGAGAAAATCTCATCCCCACCAAAAGCCCAGAATCCACCAATCCAAGCCCTCCTCCATGGTTGGCATGATTGTGTTGACAAGCTTCCTGATGAGCTCGCGAAATCTGCTATTTCCTCCTTTGCCGCTGTGATAAAGACGATCATACTTCAGCAGGATGAAGAGATGAAGTTAAAAGAGAAATGTGAGGAAACCAGAAAGGATTACTTGCGGAAAAACCAAGCATTCGAGGAATGGTACCAGAAGTATTTACTCCGGCGGGGGACTGATGACGGAGATCATGAAAGAGGAGAGGAAGTAAATACAAACAACCCTGTCTCAGAGAAGCAGTTTGTTGTTGAGAGCTTGAAGAAGAAACTAGAAGACGAAGTTGAATCTCACCAAAAACTTTGTGTTCAGGTGCGAGAAAAGTCGCTACAGAGTCTCAAAACTCGCTTGCCTGAGCTCTTCCGCGCATTGTCAGACTATGCTCATGCTTGTGCTGATGCTTATAAGAAACTCAAGTCACAAGGTGGCACAGCATGACAATGCAAAAAGGCTTTTGTTCTCCTTTGGGAAGTTTATGTATTTGTGAAACTTAAGGTCTTTGTCATCCTCACACAAGAAGGCATATTCTAGCTTGACATGCAGATTTATCAATCTTGTGTGAAAATTTTGCCATAGCTTATAGGTTCTAAGTTCTAACCATCCCTTGACGATGGAAGCTTATTGCTTGGATGTGTATGATGTACCTCAAGGTAGTAGTTGCCCCTTGAAATAGTGATTAGTTGGCACCGCAAGTTTATTAAAGTAATTTAGACCAAAATATTAAACATTATTGAGTTTCACCTAATCGTGTGATATGACTCATTATCCTACTGATATTTATCTTAATCACATAGTGTAGACAAGTCTGTATATTACCCTTGCCTGATGGAAACGGAATCTCAACTTCAGCTGCCGCAGTTGGTTTTGAAATATGTACAAAAATACAATGTTAGAATAACTTGATATTAAAATCCATAATGATTTTCAGCATAATCCATTTGAATTTACGAAGTTTAACATCATTGCTAAGTTTACATTTCAAAGGATGCAAGAGAAAAAAATGGGTACAGATAGGTAGGCGGCTGGCAGTTGATGACTAGTTCGGCGGTCATACTTTGACACTTAAAAAAAACTATTTTATTTATTCAAATGGTTGTTATGTGGGTCTCTTCTAGAATTCAAACCATGGTTACTGGTCCAGTCTTAATTTCTCACCAGCCTATTATTATATTAGCTATATGATTAAGAGAACATCTGAAACAATGGGACAACTTAGCTTCAAGAACTGGCTAGTTAGGCATCGGCAAGCCTCTTAGATTAAAGGGCCAAAGGTGTATTAAACAATAAACACCCTCTCCTCTCTTCCGGTCCCCAATAACATACATCTTTATATATAGGAACAGGTTCACTTTGGCATGTGGCCCGTTTGATGCTAATAGAAAAAGTGTCTCTCACCTTGCTTTAAAGCTCTAGGGTGTGAAGGAAAACTTGGTAGTCTTGGCAAATGGATATCAGGAAGTACTGGTTCAGTTCAAGCACTCATACAACTCAGAACATCCGGTTAGGTCGGAGCTACACAAAACCACACTATAGGAGCCATTCACCAAGCAGCTATGATGGCACAAAGACAGTGTGGCAGATGATTTGGAGAAAGCTGAAGAAAAGAGATAAGAAGAAAGTCTTCAGTTCTCCTGCAACAGTGGAGGGTGTTTATGATCCAGAAACATACTCAATGAACTTTGATCAGGGAACAGGATGGATGGAACCAGACAACCTCCCTCGTTCGTTCTCGGCTCGGTATGCTGATCCATCCAGGCTCTTGCCACCAAAAGATTTATTGGCTCGATGATCAGCAATGTAAAAAGAAAAAAAATGTCTTTTTCTCTTCTTGATTCCAGACTCCACTTGTATCATTTTGTTACACAAAATGCTCCTCTCCCTCTCCCGACTTTGTAGCATGTTTGGTTTGGTTTCTCCTTTGCAAATCTCAAAATCATAGTTTTGCCGAGACCATGGTTTTGCAGTTATAAACGGAAAACCAAACTTGCTATTAGTCTACTCCACCCCTTGAGGTGTTGATCACATATTTCCTTTTGGCTTTTGATGCTGCTGTGGATAAATATTGGACTCAAATCAGGATTTGTGCAGTTTGTGATATCTATTAGAGAAACAATGATATACACATGTAGCATCAAACGTCCACTGGCTGTGGATCCAGCTGCACTTCATTCGTTACGTTTTGAACTAGGAAAAATATAATTGAATGATGGATCATTTGCTTCTTGTTCCTTCCAAATTATGGCACATTGTGTTTTGAGTTTTGATCTTAACTTGTGGATTATGTGGTTGTTGTTTAAGGCAATTCAGTGTTTAGCTGTTTTGAGTTTGACCTGATGATTGTAATGAAAGGAAAACAGCAACAAACCATAATACAAATTAAATAAACAAATGCATAAAGCTTGAATTTGTCAAACTTGTGTACCTTACTTTAGCACAAAGTAAATGAAGATGCTGACGGAACTTCCTGTGGCTCGTACTTTAATACATTGACTAGTGGAAGAGGAGGGTAAAAACAAAGAATCTCGTTTATATTATATTTGTAGTCTTTTATGTACAAATATCATATGCAATGCTTGCATCAGGAAAAATAAAATTCCAGAGTTGTGTCCTACAGCCGATTGCAAGACTGAAAGTGGAGCGAGTCATCTAAAAATGGCGTTGGAATAATGATTAAAGAAGAAACCTTTTTCGGTTTTTGGTTTTTGGGAGTAGGTAGGGGGTTCAATTAGAATTTGGCTACCTCATAAGGCAGTTCATGCGACTCATTATACAGAAAATTGAACATATAAGAGCTTTTATGAATTCTTTTTATATTCTTGATTCAGTCCAGTTACAATATAATGAAAAGAAAACCCAAATGGTCGGCCGACTAGAGCAAAAAAGGGTCTCGTATTTGACAAGTAGTGGGTTCAGCCCTCCCTCGTCTCCTTAAAATGAGGTAAATATCAATTTTTTTATAAATGTTCTTTTAAGTTTAAACACTTTTCGTATCTTAGATTGGAGCGCCACTCTCTCACTCTAAATTTTTATGTACCAAAAAAAATAAAAATAAAAGAAAATCAACATATAAAATATAAATATAGGATCCAGATAAGAAGTACAAATTAGCTCTTATTATCCTAATGTGTTTTAAAAATGTAATGTATAATTATTAATGCAAAATTAAACAATTCTTTTTATGTTATGCTTTTGTTGTAATGAATTTTTAGTTTTATATTTTTTAATAAAATTTAAAGCATTTATTTTCTAAGTGTATTCATTAGTAGAGATGTCATTTTTATTTCTCTCTAAAATCAAGTGGCCTCATCAGAAAAATCAAGTGGCACATAAACGATTTTATGTGAAAATCATTGTTTAACAACATCAATTTAATTCAAACATGGGAACTTTCTGGGTCTTCATTCAAACAAAGGATTTAGATTTCTTGTGTTGATAATCAGGGCCTGTTCTGTACATTTTGAATGAAGTCCATCACTTAAAGAGTTAAAAACAGCATACTGCTGTTTCTTAACACTAGTACATTTAAATTCTTCAAACCTTTCATACTTACATATAGTGGCATAGTCTTTTTAATTTTTTTATTTTTAGAAGAAAAGCATATATTTTTTATTTCTTTCCTGATGAGTCCATAAACGTACAACCAAATCAGAATCTGCTACTTTCACATGTATGACTAATATGTTCACATGATGTATACTTGGAGAAGCGTATTATAAAATTGTGCACATATAAGACTAATTTGTGTTGAAATTGAAGTACTGAAGTTAGACTACTTCAAAAACAGATGGCTAGAGCTACACGCCGGTTTGTTTTTTTTTTTTTTGGGAGAAACGCATGGATTCCAATTAAAACGAAAATAATATTTTTAGTATACCTGTCAGTTTCTAAAAGCATCATCACGTGGATGACACACTACTTTTCATTGATTTCTTGCATGACTTCTCTTCCTTGATAGCAGCAATTTGAGAAAGCCCCCCTTGCTTCGCTTATGTCACAAACATAATTTAACAGTGATCCTATCTGCATTATATGAGGATGAATCAGCCGAAAAAAAAAAAGGAATTATTCCTGTTACATTTTTGGGATATATATATATATATATATATATATATATATATATATATATATATATATATATATATATATATATATAAAGTGGACACCAATGGAACATAAAAAAGAATTAAAGATTTTTGTCAATTCGACACTATTGAATTCGATTTACACTATTAAATCTTGTACAGTACTTTTAAAAGTATGATGTTCTTTTTATATATCAAAATATGAATTCAACAAATGAAATTCTACATTTTTATTCCAATCTTAAGAGGAATCAAACCCAAATTAACGAAATGTAAAGAAAAAAGCACTCAAATTATAATGAATATGGGCGAACGGTTAATTAATCGAATCAATCCTAACTTGATTATAGAAAAAATAGTCCAAATTGGAATCTTTTGTTGTTTATTATTTCTAAATGAAATTGGAATTTTGTGACTTGGATTATACATGTTTCATTATTTATACTGAATCAGATCATGATCTGTTGATATCCAGACAAGAAAATAGTTGAAAGTTGTTAGGGAGATTCATAATTTCCAGTATGTGCTTTCACTTTTAGTTGATCACACCTCCTTTGTCCCGTACCTTGTTGCCACATGCTGCTGAACATTCGCCGAAAGGTTTTCAAACTTTATGTGGTGCTACACATTATGCCTGTCATCGAGGTCATCATATAGGTCTTACTTTTCAAAATAAAGCATTATAAATAGTCAGCTAAAAGCTCTTTTGGAATCGCGAGAGGTTTGAATAGTATAGACCAAATTATAGGTTCAAATCCCATTGAGATCGATACAGTATTCAAGCACCAACAGTAGTTAAGTGCTTCACAGATCAAACTCTTAACAATTTTTAACGTTCTAACTTGAATTGGGCAGCATGACCAGAACGTCCTAGTGCAGTAATTTCAAGTGCAATACTATTCCATCCAAAATATATTGTCAAAATTTTTTACATAACTTATGATAGTAGTTAGATGAAGTCAAATAATATAGTTTAAGAATTAATATGCATTATGTTGGCAATTAAATTTTAGTAAAGTTTTTCACTTTCTGACATTTTCCTAACTTTAATCATTTAAATTTTGGTAAAGTTTTTTACTTTCTAGCATTTTTCTAACTTCAATCATTCTCTGACCTTATACAACAGAATAAAACCTGGTTCCTCCATGTTTGCAGAATTTCAGTTATTTGTGCACACAAGATGTGAAAGACAAATTCATCCAACATTCCAACAACAGTCCCACTTTTATAAAATGATGTATTCTTTTCTAAATTATTAAATTTGTTTACAAATTACACATTTCACTTCTTATAATTTTTTTAAGAGAAATGATTTGTGTGTATTTCATTTTTTGTCCTATATTTTAAGGGTATCTCCCTTCCTATTATTAGAGAAGAAGATTAATCCGCTTTAGATGTAATTAGACTTGCCCTCCAAACTAATCTTCTATCTAGTAATTGAAACGAGATCCTCTCTGAGACTCTAGAGTGCTTCTATCACTATACCAACACTGTTATTATTCATGCGTTTACTAAATTTATATGAGCCTTTTTTGCATTTTAAATAATGTAAAAGGCCTTTCATGAAACTTAAAAGGAAAAAAAAAAAATGTTACTTCCTATTTCGAAGGTAAATTTCTTTTTTTTTTTTTTCAAAATTAAAATGTAAACCTATGTAGATCAAGGCAAGTCTTTGAACCAGCCCATATCATGTGTTCGACAAAAATCCATATGGTTTCTAGGGAGAAAGGACCGTTTATCATTAGGCCCTTTGAGCCTGGTGTAATGTTATAGGTATCACCGCTGCTATCCATGCTTGAGCTATCCGTTAATATCCGACCAAAAAGACCGAAAAAAAAAAAAGAAACAGTTTCCGTTAATAGTTATGTGTTTGCTTGTGTCGCATGTCTGGATATTAAAGGAAAATGTTCTGTTAACATGTCACATATAGAAACCATATAGGTTATAGTTTACTAATATGAGAATAGATGGATATCGAATTATAATATATACTAAGATAAAATCGATCAGCATTTTTTTTTTTTTTCGTTGACGGGTACCAATGAGCTGTATACTCAAGGTGAGAGATATCATTATATGTGATGTCCAGTGTTGATATACAAATAATATAAAACAGCAGAATATACATACATACATATATTGCAAGAATTATTTATTTCTAGATTGGACATATTACATACACTAAGAGTGTGTTTGGATTAACTAAATTTTAGAATTGATTTAATTTAAATTAAATTGATTTGATTTATAAATTAAATTTTATATTTGGAATAATTATATAAAAATAGGATTTGAATTGATATAAAAATCAATTCTTATGTTTATAATATATTAAATTATGTTTGAAATGATTAAGAATGGAATTGATTTGATTTGATTTGTACTTAAATTTCAAAATCACTTCAATTCCCATCAAATCCTTTCAAATTTGATAGGATTTCAAATAAAAAGTAGTTAAATTCCATAATAATTAGAAATCACATCATTTCTTATTTTTAAAACACCCAAACACAATATTTGATTTCTAAATCAAATCATTTCCATTTTTTTAAGATCCTAAACACACTCTAATAGATTTGTGCTAAAAGTTTTTACATGGGTGCCTCTTTCCGACTGCATCCTTGCATGGCATTTGGTTTTGATTCTTTGACTCAACTCCAGCCACAAGAAAATATGCAGTGTGCCTAAAAAAAAAATAAAAGAGAATTGTGAAAGTTTATCGTCAGCTATCATTTTGCCCTGGAAGTGATAGTTTTGGGGAGAAAACAAACCTGAAAAAGTTCATCATTTTGATCTTTGAATCATCATCTATATCTGAAGTACTATCCAATGCTTGCTGCATGTGATATATCCACCTCTCTGCAGCTTGATGCGTGACAGGGAATGGTCGATGCCGAGCTATTAGTGCAGGATGCCCTGCCATATATAAAGAGAAAGGATCAAAGGTTTAACCTTTCAAGTTGCTTGGTTACAGAACAAGCCTGTGACACACAACTCTTCAACCAAATTTCGTGATCCTTTTTGCCCCTTATTTTTTTGTCTAAGATTCAAATTTAATTTCCATCAATCTAATTTTACCTATAAAAAAGAAGATTCAACCATGCCAATTATGCCATTAATAGGAAGGACAGAGGACAATGGATCACTATATGGAACTTCCAATAAACAATTATAGAAACTAGTTCATAGTGATATAAACATTTTAATCACTATATCAGTATACAAGTAGCAAAGTCCCGCCTAGAGTTGTAGTAATTCTCAGATAAGTATGGTTTATTATAGGCAAACACATCATTATTTAACATGTGTAAGATCCTATAAATTATAACAGAAGTGCGTCTATTTTTAAAAATAATTTTACATATGATAAGCAATAATGATTGAAGTGTCTAAAAGATGATATGTTAGGACCATGCCTAGCTAAGAATTTTTCCTCAAGTAGCTTCATAATCATTGCTAATATAATACACAGCGTAGGAAGTTGCTTCACTATCAATGGTTTTCAAATAATGGAATGATATGAAATCAAGTAACCTACACCCATTTCGATGGTCTGAGTGTGACCTGTCATGTTACACCACCCATCCATGAGCCATCATTAAAGCTTAGAGAGAGCAAATGAACTCAGCAACAAGAATACTATGGTAAGGATTAAGGAAGCTCACCTCTTCTCTGAGAGTACGAAGGAGGACCCCCCATTCTTTGCGCAAGGAACTCGTACTGGTTTTGAATTGCGCGTTCTTTCTCAGACCTAGCAAATATTGAACGAAACCATTCTTCCTCGTCATCATAAACCCTGGAACACTCACAGACCCAGAAACCAAAATACTCAAATTATCAGGAATCAAGAAGAAACTAATCAGTTTAGAATCATGGATACAGGGCATAGACTAAGCAGCAGCAAAATAAAAAAAGGGTCAAATTTCTCATGATAATAAAAAGTAATGAGAAAGTAGAGAGTACCCTTATGAAATTGGTTATTGGTGAGGTGAAAGGTACTCACCTGTTGTAGAAATTGGTGGAGAGGTTAATGAAGGTTTGAAGGCCTAGTTTCTGAAACAGATTGGTGTCATCGATGGCGAAGGCAAGGCTTGTCTCAACTCCGCTCCATTCAGAGGCCTTCTCTTGCAGACTCTGCATCTCTCTTTCTCTGTCACTCTTCAGAGCAAGAAGGCCCTGTTAATCCTATAAATTAATAGGGGTGGCGGAGTACACAACAACGTAACATTCACAACATGGCTCTCTTCATTTCTCAGAAGTCACCGCTGAGAATAAAATAATAATAGAAAAATGAAAAGATCAAAAAAAAAATTGAAAGAGTATTAACATACGGAAAATAAATAAATAAAGAATAAATATAATATTTAATAAAGATATATGTAAATTTCTTTAACGTTCACAATACCTCTCTTCCCTGATTTCTTTCTTTGTCTGTGTGTGCTAGCACCCCGTAACTCTCATGAAATTAAAAAAAGAAAAAACACAATAATCCCTTCACTTTCTTTCTTCCCCAATCAAGAGAGAGGATGATGTAAAGGTGATCTGTGTCCCACAAATATATCATCTCGTTCAAATTATTTTCTTTCCATCCATCACTTTCCCCGAATGCATACGAGACAATAGCCTAGGGTGAAGATGTCATTAGACTTCTGTGCATTTACACATGAAAAAGGCTGATGGTCCTCCGTCATTCATTCATAAGTAATGTTATTTGTGTATATAACATTTTTTATGTATCATATTGACATATTATCATCCCTTATTTGATACCGTATAGAATCTAAATTAATTGAAATTTATATTCTATTTAATGATAGATGAAAGTATATTAATATAATCCCTCACAAATATTATGTATAATTTTTTCTTTTATATATATATATATATCACACGGCACTTTCCTATACATAGTTGTCCTATTTTAGCTACTAGGCTAGTTATTATTTTCGGGGACGGGGGTTTTACAAGGAGAAAATTTTGTGTGTCTATAGAGTATAAAAAATCTTTTACTGTGTGTCACATATTGTTTAATATTATAATTTTATGGACTATTATTATCTTTTAATTTAACTATATTTTTAATGTAATTAATGATATATTGAATAATTCACAGTAAGTTTTTTTTTTAATAAAAATTTGGGATCTCAAAACACCTAAGAATCTCTCTTGGCATATAAATGGCTTTTACAGCAATCTTATACGTAATCTTTAGGTCTAAGGTGGAAATGGATCTGGAAGTTACACTGTCCTAAAAAGATCAAGATAATGGTTTGGTTGTGCCTTCATAATGCGTTGCCAACAGGTTGGTTACGCCACCATCGTGGCATTGCGAGTTCCCCTGCTTGTTCTAGATGCTCATCACCGGTAGAGGACGTGCTTCATTGTCTCAGAGATTGCCCGAATTCTACGGCCTTATGGCAACGCCTGGGTTTTGTACCTGGGACAGCTTTCTTCTCTATGACAGTTAATGAGTGGATAAATGAGTTTGCCCACAATAAGAATAGCTCAGTCTTCCTTGCAGGGCTGTGGTGGGCTTGGAGGTGGCGCAACCAGGAAATTCTGGATCAGGATTGTTGGAGTCTGCACTTTATGGCTTATCAAGCGTGCGTTCAAAGACATTGTTGATTTTGCTAATTACTTGGGTAATGGTACTAGAAATACAGTTAGAGGGACATGGAAACCACCACCGGATGGATTTGTCAAACTTAATTCTGTATGATCTTTCTTTATCAGGCTATGGTGGCCTCTTGCGTTCTGATAAAGGAGAATGAATTAATGGATATAGCGCCAATGTAGAATGTAATTAAACAGGTTACTATTCTAGAGCTTCTAGCTGTTAAAGAAGGACTTTCTTTGGCTTGGGGTTTGGGGTATCGAAGACTTCACTGTGAGACTGACAGTTCAGAAGCTTTTTGCTTGCTTTCATCAAGGACTCCACACCGAGATCACCCACATTGTGTCTTCTGCTGCAATCCATTCGTGAACTGCTGAAGAGGGATTGGGATGTTAGTTGCTACTGTGTATTACGTACGGCTAATGAAGCTGCGGACTACCTGGCTAAGTTGGGAGCCAAATCCAGTGCAGAACTTCAACTTTGGGCAGATCCTCCTCCAGGGATCCAACATATTCTCCTAGAGGACATGATGGGCTTATTCCTTTCTGTGTTTTGTTTTCTTTGTTTCATACTCTACCCAAAAAAAAAAAAAAACATCTCTCTTAGCATATGGGAGGGGAGAACTCGAACTTCATTGTGGTGCATTCGAAGCGTGCAGTAACAATCTAACCACTTTATCTCGAGTCTTGTTTGCAGGCTAGCTAGCTAGTTCGAGTGTCTCAACAAACGGTCTTGATGACTTTTGGCTCCATAGTGCGCCGTCAATTTTTAAACGGTATACCACGAACCATACTTAATCTGGTGAATCATACACTGTACACAAAATGTTAATTAGTCAGTTCGAATTTTCATACGCGCAATGATTGTGCCAATGGGCTGGCAAAGTTGATGAAGAGGTGTGTGCAGCTTGTTGTGGTGGGGAACGGCCGTAGACGAGAGCAAAGGGGGCTTGTGCAAGTGACGGTCAATTATTCCATCGCAATTATTTCCAAAAATTATAAAACAAAGTGACTTAGCACAAAAATCCATCGTGAAATTTTAAAAATCCGTCGCAATCTTTTTCCGTAGCAATATTTTTGTGCCCTTCGCGAATTACCTTTTGTATGTTTTCATTTGATGGCATAGACTTGAGGTCAAGGTCGACAAGGACGTTAAGCTTTGAATGTTTGTCTATATGGAGCTAGTCGGCTAGATTAGATTGCGGGAATCTAATAATCTACAATGAAAGATGCTAGAGAATCATATTAACATGAGATATATGTTGATTCTTGTAGTAACTGGTTGTCATCTTATTTTATTCAACAATTAATTTTAACTATTTTTATTTTGTAGTATTGTTCATGTTTAATTATCAATGAAACTAAGAAAAAGTAACAGACATAATATATTTCTACCATTAATTAAAAAAAAAAAAACGTAAGAATTATATAAAAAGATTGATCTGTGATAAGGTTACCTTTACTGTATCAACGCTTAGGCACGTGCCTTGTACTTGCAGTGTATTTATTCGGTGTGGCTCGGGAGAAATTCTTACTCCGTATATAGTAGAACTCTTTTTTTCACTCGAAATGTAATATC
This sequence comes from Pterocarpus macrocarpus, assembly GCA_031439585.1. Classification (NCBI taxonomy): domain Eukaryota; kingdom Viridiplantae; phylum Streptophyta; class Magnoliopsida; order Fabales; family Fabaceae; genus Pterocarpus; species Pterocarpus macrocarpus. The sequence goes on from CM062519.1 coordinate 14,582,037, forward strand.
TAATATCCATCTTTATTAATTCTATCATTTTTTTATTTTTTAAAATTATTTAATGGTATAAGATTAATGTTAAAAAAAAAATTTCTTCCTATATGGAGAATCTAAGGATTTCTTGTGGCTCGATAGAAAGAAAATGCATTGAAAGTAGTTAATTCGACATATTAGCCAATTAGAGAATGTAGAAAGTAGAAACTTATAAATCGAAATTGAAATAATATTTTGGCTTAAATAAATTTTTAATCTTTGAAAATATAGAGAATTCTAATTTTGATCTCTACAAAATTTTTGATTTGGTTTTTATCCAAATTTTTTAAAAATATTCAATTTTGATCCTTATATATATGTAAAAATATGCTTTTAATTCTTCCAAATATTGAAAATTTTGTTAATATAATAGGAATTGAAACTGAACATTAAAAAAAAAAATTGGATTAAAACCAAACTAAAAATTTTATAGAGACCAAAATCAGAATTCATTATAATTATAAGGACTAAAAGTATATTTAAATTTAATATTTTTTAAAAGGTTTAACAACTCGCTAATCTTAATTAGTGTTGAAAGTTTGTACGTATATGCTTGATTAGCTATATATAGCCAGTATCAACATAAAATTAAGGAAGAAATACTCAATAAATGAAAATAGTCAGGAAGATTATTATTGTTCTGCACCTAATTAGAGCTTCAAGCATTAACCAACAGCACAACAAAGGGTAGAATCTAATATCTATCAAGGCATAAGTCAGAAAGAACTGAGCCATCATCTTTCAAATTCTCTTTATATATGCATGTGCGATCCATAGCATTAAGGGCAACCAACAAATCATACTGACAGCATGGTACAGCTCAGTCTCGCACATTTATTGGGGATTCAATAATTCAAACTATTGCCTGTTGCATTGGAGACACTAACAAGGTGATAATCTTTCTTCTCGTCTATTTTCACTTTCAACTTTCTAAAAACTTATTCAAGTACGAATATATAATTAGTTAAATGTTTTTTATTTCATAATGTTAAAAAAATTCAATTAATAAACAACAGAATATTTTCCAATTATTTAAGTCAATTGAATTAACTAATTCTATTATATATTAATCACATAGTAAAAAATAAAAATGTACTCAAACTTGGTTATTACACAGTTTAATATTGGTTAAAGTATAAAGTTTCATGCAAAGTTTCCCGTTCAAAATGTACATTAGCCACCATGTTACACCAGAAAAATAAGAGTGCAATTATGTATTTCATACAAAACTCGAAATCTCGAAAAGACCACGTCACCAATGGATTTATCGATAAAGATTATTGAGTTCTATTACAGAAACATAAATAAATAAATAATAATAATAATAGACCCCAACAAAAGTCACATCCAATGACTTCAGCTTAGCATTTTGGCAAATATATATGCTGTCTGATTTTACGCGTCCCTTAAAGTTTATCTATGTATATGCACGATGATGTCCGATCCCTCCAATTCGCATATATAAGCTCAATCTTATATATAGTCCAGTTAATCAACATGCATGATACGTTAATATGTTATCGTGTAACTGAGTTACAGTAGCTACTTTGTATTCAACCTAAAGGCAAGCAAGATTCCAACAGAAATATCGACAAGATCAACCAGATAGTTTTGACTCTCTAAACTGAGTAAATGTCTATTTAGCTTCACCTGCTTCATTAATGTATGTTTGGCCTGGTAGCAACATAAAATTAATGCAGGATACATGAGCAGTCGACTTCGAAAGGTATACAATTATTAAGAAAGCATAATTATACATATAACCCATCAGATACTGTTGCTCACGAGCCATATAATATGCATGGTATTTACTTTAGTTGGCTGGCTTGAACAAACATATTGGTGATATATACGACTTTTGATTTAGCTCAACGTTTAACTCTATTTATCCATTGAAGTTGTGTGATCATATCAAATGCAAACTTGTCTTAAATCAAAAACAGAAGAGCACAAGCTATATATATGAATTAACAAGGTAGTAAAAGAGACATTACTGCAGGTTTATAAATTAACAAGGCTTTAGTTTGTTTCTCATGCATAATTGATAATACCAACAAGACCTATAAAGCATGGAGTCTCTGATAGAAGAGCATCAACTCTGTAGCTTAAGTAAAAATTATAGGCACTGACACAGTATTCTTAACAGGAGCAGAAATTAAGTAAACAAATATTTGAATGACTCTTAATTAAGTACCCTTGTTTAATTTATCAACATCCATATTGCTTAATGGCCACCACCAGCTCCAACACCAGCTCCACCACCAAATCCAGCACCACTGCCAGCACCAAAACCACCACCAGCTCCAAAGCCGCCACCTCCACCAAACCCACCACCTCCACCACCGCCTACCCCACCTCCAACGCCTCCACCTTTTCCAAAGCCACCACCAGCTCCAAACCCACCTCCAGCACCTGCACCACCTCCAGCCCCACCACCACCACCAAAGCCACTTCCTCCACCTGCACCACCACCAAGTCCACCTCCTCCACCGGCTCCACCGCCAACCCCACCACCTGCCCCACCACCAAGTCCACCTCCACCACCTAGCCCACCTCCAATGCCACCACCAACACCGTGACCCAATCCTACCCCATGACCTAACCCTCCTCCATGACCCAGCCCACCACCGCCACCAAGTCCACCACCTCCACCAAGTCCACCTCCACCTCCTAGACCACCACCACCACCAGCTCCCCCACCAATGCCACCTCCAATACCATGACCTAACCCTCCTCCATGGCCTAACCCTCCTCCGTGACCAAGACCACCACCAGCACCTCCCCCAAAACCTCCACCAGCACCTCCACCTCCACCTAACCCACCTCCACCGCCAAGTCCACCACCAGCTCCACCCCCAAAACCTCCACCGGCACCTCCACCTAGGCCACCACCACCTCCTCCACCCCCTAGTCCACCTCCTCCTCCTAAACCTCCACCTCCACCTCCGCCTATTCCACCTCCTCCTCCTAAACCTCCGCCACCACCGAAGCCACCGCCACCACCAATCCCACCGCCTCCAAACCTTCCATACCTAAACCCTTTCTTTAACAAATGTGGTGGACGGATCAAATGCTTGTCATCCTTGACATTCCTTACATCCGCCACCACCAGCGAGCCAGTGGCAATTAGAACGCATAAGGTAAACGCAACCACAATGCCCTTTGAAAGAACTCTCATCGTAAGACCAGAAAAGGAAGAAGAATGAGCTATAGCTGAACGCGTACTGGTGCAACGAAGGAGTGAGGTATGTATATATATATACTGAAAAGAACACTATACTACTACTATAGAGTAGCCAACACAGTGGGAACGTTATTCACTGGTGGAAATTACTCAACTGCCACCTTTGAAGGAGTAAATGAGGCTCAGCTGGCATTGGCTGAGTGATTTAATTCTTCCAACCGTCCCCCTTTTCTACGCGCTCTGAAATGAAGTAATTGTCTCGTGATCACAGAGCAGGGTTTTGACCATTGTGATGGTGGTTTTCATTTTCCTTGTTTTTTAGTAGTATTGGTTTTCAGTGTGACTTTGTTGATCCTTTTCCACGATCGTCCACAGAAAATTATTAAGGTGTATGGATTTTTTCGTATCTTTTTTATTTTATCAAAAATAGTGTGAGTTGGCCATTGTCCAATATCAATGTCATTTAGCTTCTGTGAGCTGTATTAATGGCAGTCTGTGATGCACATTAATGCTGCAACCAAACTGCGTCCTCTCAATTTAGTGAAGACTTCTGTGCGCAACTCTAAACAATCAGACAAACACGTCCATGACAACATGTAGAAAAAGGGTGTTAGATTAGATTATGATCACGAGGGAGGGGATGGTTCGCACACATCACATTGTATAGTATTGTACTATACTATTATATATTGCTTGTAAGCGATGCAGTAATTAGTTCCACATGCCCCCTTTGTTACTTTGTAAAGTGTAACGAGCATAATAGTAGTTACTCCGACACTCCTTTGTTACTTTGGATTCGTTACTGTTTATTCAATTATGAAAGAACTGTTGATTTAGTTAATTTTTTTCTACTGCCCTTAATTAACTAGTAGTCATTGGTAGCTTCATATGGGACATCAACTACTTTGATACGGTAATTAAATTCTAATGCGTCTGATACAATGGCCATCATGACATTGATATCTGCATATGGGTTGCAGCAGAGGAAGATACATGTGGCAAAGGACTTGAACAAATTATCTGAATTCATCCGGATATTAATTACTTGGAAATTAATTCAAAGAATTGCTATACCTTCCTTAGATAGTTGAAAGAGTTTCACAACCATATTATACCGTAGTTAGTGGGGTTCATATTACCAATATCTACCTACTCTTTAATATTTCATTGCTAGAAAAAATTATTAAATTTTTCTATAGAAAATAGAATAAAATAAAATTGCATGACTGACCTATCAATTCAAAAGTCAATAAATATCTCATTCTGACAAATAAATTTTAACACAAACTATGGCCATATAACATTTTTTTATTTTCATAATTAAAAAAGAGCTGGTATGTATATTTATTGAATTGAATATGAGATAAGTCGCCCGAAAACCTTTTACCCAGTACGTAGCTCTCCATGTAGGTTGACACAGTTCTGTTTGTTTTTCCTTCTTCTGACGTTACACATCGAGACCAAATTCTATAATATTTTTATATCATTTTCTTACACACAGTTTCTGTGCAAAAAAGTGGAATATTGAACCATGTAGTGATTACACCATTGAAAAAAAAATCTATGCACTGATAGGGTAAAATACCCTATTGACCAACAAAGAAATTAAAAAAAATTACAAATTATAGTGAATAGTTATCATAATAAGTAATTATTTACTATAATTTAACATTATTTTAAATTTTTATTAATTAATAGTGTAAACTTACACTGTCATAACATAAAAATTACATTCAAAAAATAATCTCCAAGTCGTAATGTGCAAATAGTATATATTTTTATTTATTATTCTTTAAAGGATCCAAAAATTACAGCAACATGTTCTACAACTGATTTAAGTGTATTACAGTTGGTCAAAGGATTTTAAAATGTCCCTAATGAGCCAGATTTTTTTTTTTTTTTAGCTTTTTCTATTGGGCGTGATAAATCTGTACATTTAATTGAAAACGGAAAAATTATTAATAAATATGTTCAATAATAAATATGGCAATTGCTGCTGTGCACCTCTACAAGAGATGAGCACTACATACCACATTATCTACAGGAATGAATTTGATGGAGTATTTGTGCATCTAGTTACTCATGGTGCACTTTAGTAGCCCCTCTCAAAACACCCCATCCCCACCCTTTCCTTATACGTCTCAATTCCCCCGAACTTCCCTTTCGCCGTCCTCCTTCATGGCCAAAGCTCCACCATAGTGTCTCATATCCCCCAATCCCAACCTTAGGATCTGTTTGCAAGTTTTATTTATGATGGTAAGTAATGGTCAATAATAAAATGGAATGAAAAAGAATGAAATGATATGGATATATATATGCTACATCCTTGTTTGGGAGTTTGATGGGGAAAGGAAGGAGAGTTTTGTTACTCTTGTTTGGGAGTTGCTAGTAATAGAATGGAAGATTCAAATGCTCCTATTTTCTCAACAAAAAATGATTGTCTCTCCCAAATCTTCCAATTTGGAGGAACAACAAATTTAGCTTTTTTGATAGCAAAGAAGGGTCTTGTAGTCCCTCTTTAGCCATTCTATGCCATCCTCACTAGTAACTCCCAAACACATTTTGTAAAATTGACCTGGCTATTCCATGCCAGTCCATTGATTGCCATCCATCCAAACACTACCTTAGCCCCTTTTCTCATCGCCAATGAATACGGCCGTGACACTGTTACATGGAAGGCGTCAGAGCACTGTTCACTGAACATTCTTCCTGCTTTAAGTACTCTTCTTGCAACAAATTCAACATATGTTTATTCTTCTCCTCAATCTTTTGCTCTGAGACTATATATTCTCGCTCTTTTTAGAGATTTTCGAAACCCTAAAAATGGTTTATGAGGTAAATATTGTTGGATTTATTGTTGTGGTGCTTGATTTCATGGTGGATTTCAAGATGTGGTTTTTGGTTTGGAAGTCAAAATTGCTTGGTTTTTGTTGTTGCTTCTTGTTGTCAAGAGCATGCATGATGCTGATTATAGGAGGTCAAAATTGCCATGGTGAGCCAACAAAGCGTGAGGATGCAGTCGCCGACGATCGAGTACTAAACTTTGAGGCTTCGCCGATAATTTGGCAGAAAATTTTAGCCAATGATTGTTGCTATTGGTGTTGTTTTCATCCGAAAAATACAAGGTGATGAGGACCATGACTTGGTTGCCCGAGTCGACTAGGATTGAGCCATGGCGTGACTAGGCAGAGTCGAGGTAGGGGAGGATGCGAAACTGGTGGGTCAAGGGGTTGCATGATTTGTTGGGAGGTAAGGTGCAACAGCACCATCGAAATGCCACAAATCCAGTGGCCATGATTCAAGGTGTGTGGTGCTCGTTACTTTGTACGAAGCACAGCAACAACTGCCTTATAAACATGGGTGTTTTAGCTTTTTGAACATGCGTCAATAATCAATAATCAATAATAGTTAATAAACACGGGTGTTTGTTATTGTAGCTGATTTGGAACCTAGCTTTGTAGCGAATTCTCCTTCACTTGTGGCAGCTTGGGCATCAAGAAAGTCTACACAGATATTTAGCAGTGAAGGTGGGATTTAGATACGCCATTTTTGAAGGTCATATTGAGTTGGCATGCATGGCATGCTATTTAAAAGGGCATCCTAAATTATTCAAAATTGACTCTTTCATGAAATACATAGTTGTTTATGTTAGAATCATTCTCTTGTATACGTAGTGAGAGTAATGTAATTTGCTTATCAACTTCTCTTGTATAAGTAGTAAGATTAATATAATTTGTTCATCAACTTGTCCGTTAAACCTTAGGGCTTGGTAATGTTAAAGTTTTATAGGAAGATTTGCAACTCTCATCACCAATGTTATATATCTTTTATGGCTTTTCTCATTACTAATTTTCGAATAACTTGAGTATATATTATTTTAGTTTTAGATTTTCAATATAAGAAACTTTTACATAATCATTCAATTGCGTATATATTAACATGCTAGTAAATTAAAATATGCGTTTAATTTTAATACACTGACAATATAAAATATTTTTATACAGTTAATTAATCATATCCTTTCATTTATATGACCATTTAAGTAATTATATTTATTGAAGTGATAAGATATGATTGGATAATAGTGTAAAACTGTGTAAAACAATTTTACACTGTTAATACATCAAAATTAAATTCTTAAAATATTTTACTCTTATAATACTGCATTAAAATTAATAGCATATGATTGAATAATAGTATAAAATTCTTTACATTAATAATATGTTAAAATAAATGTTAGTTTTATAGTTGATTAACTATCTCTCACTTCTTACTTTAGTCGTTAACCTATTATTACAAAAAAAGAAAAAGAAAAAGAAATATTACATGAGCTTAATTTTTATGCATGTAAAATAATTTTATAATATTAGCTAATAAAATTTGAAAAAAATGCTAAATTATGGTGACTAATTATCCACTATGATAACTTCCCACTATAGTTTATTATTTTTCTCTAGTATAAAATTATTTTACACCATTTGTGCTTAAAAATTAATCTCATATTACACATAATGTCAATTTAACCCTTTTTTGTTATGTTATAAGCATAAATATTAATATATAAATCAATGTATATTTCATTTATTACGATAAATTAAAATATAAAAATTAATTTATAAATCAAATTAATTCAAGTTACATTAAATAAGCATTGCTTTTTAAATAACCCAATCATAATGTGAGAGAATAATAATATGCCTAGGGTTTACATATAGAATTCATCCATACAATTTTTTTTTTTTATTCCCTAATCAAATATACCCTAAAATATTTATTTTATTAATGGAATCAAGCGGAATGAGTAGAGATGGTCTAAAAAAGGAGTGAAGAGAATGAAATAAAATTAAGATTTAATTTATATATATATTATCAGTGATAACAAATTTTGCATAGATATCTAATCACATATTGCCATATTAGAAAAAAATATTTGATTCAATTACTTATTATCTTAAAAATTTTACAAATAAAAGTATCTAAATGATTGATAATATAAAACTGTTAATATATCAAAATTAATATAATAAAGTTATCTTTATTTTTCTCAAACCCTAACTCAAGGGACATTTGCTCTTATCCTTATCTTAGAGGATTACTAGCATTAATGGAACTTTACTTATATTGATTGAAAATTATATTAGAAAGGAATATAATAAAAAAGTTATATTATATATTATAATTTTTAATTTCATTTGTTCTCTTTCATTTCACTCAATTTTGAGGAGAACAGAAAAAAAAAAATATTTAGTGTGTATTTGATTAAAGAATAAAAATAGAGATAAATATTTTATAAATAAGCTCTATTTTTCCCTATTTTTATCCCCTAACTTAAGAAAAATTATTCCCTCTTAATTCCTTTCCTTTCCTATGAATATTAGGAAATATTTAAACTCTTACCCAAAGAAAGTTATACATATATATTTTTCTCATTTCCTTTCCATTTCCAACTTTTCTCACCCTCATAAGAAAAGTTGAATATTGTACCAGTGAAGCATAAAACCCTGTCGTTTAACTTGGCACGACTACAGTACAGTACAAAATGCGCAACGAAGAAGGAAAAAAACGCCGTCGTTTAAGTTGGCACCGACTACAGTACAGTGAAAAATACGCAATTAAGGGGGCAAAAAAATAGTATATAAAATAAAATAAATGAACCCTAATATTCCGCGTTGTTTATCGTTCTTCCCCAATCGTAGCTTTACGCTTTAACAGTGTCTCTCTGCATTATCTTCAACATTTCTAGTGCTGATTGGTCTCGGCGATTTCAGAGTTCAAATCCCTACTGCTACTGCAACTACAACTTTAGGGTTTCGTTGATACTGTAATATTTTCCATCGTATATGGTAGCTGTCGAAACTAATCGCATGGAAAGGGAGCGAACCCGCAAACGCCCTCGCCTCGCGTGGGACGTGGCTCCACCACCACCCCCACAGGTTCCTTCAATTTTCTTGATTAAATTGAAGCTAGGGTTTTTTGATTTATTTATTTTTTAATTGCATGACTCGGAATTGAGATTGTTTGTGGTTTCTTGCAGGCTGAAAGGGCTGTGGTTGATGAAGGAATCGAAAAAAGGCACGCCTCGCCTCCAAGAAGGGACGACGATCGCGATGGCCATTATGTCTTTAATCTTGGCGAAAATCTCACTCCTAGATGTAATTTCCACCTTCATTGCAATTTCTTTATTTTGTTTTCTTTGTATTCTTTTTCCCTAATTTCTTATTTTGTTTCGATTGGTCTGGAAAATCAAACAAATTGGATATCGATTTTTCCCCCCTTCTTTTTCCTAATTGCATTCTTTTTAATGCATGCTTACATCAATTTGGATTCTTGACCTTTTGGGGTGTCTTGTTTGCTTGTAAAGTTCCCATTTTTCCCCCATGGTGGTGTAGTTTTCATAGTTCCTGTATTTCACGGTTGGTCGTAGTTGATGCGATTCACTCAATTCAAATATGTTGCTATAAGACCTTTTTGTTCATAGGTTGTCCCTTTGATGCCATGATGCTTTATCTGTGCTGTTCTGTTATCAATTAGGCAAGTGTTCTTGGTCGTCATTTTTTTTTCTTTTCTTTCTTTTTTTTCTTCCTTATGGTGGTTTTAATATTTTTCTCATGTCAAGGTCTTTTTGGTTTTTAACAGATAAAATCCTCAGCAAGATGGGTGAAGGTTAGCGGTCAAGTGTCCTCTGAATACAAGATTTTAATTTTTTGTGACTCTGCTTGTGTCATTCAGCATATTGCTAGTGCTGTAGGCACATTTGGTCGAGTTTTGGAATGTTGGGATCGCCAAGCCAGAGAATACGTGGCTATCAAGGTAGTTAGGAGCATACGGAAATACCGTGATGCAGCAATGCTTGAAATTGATGTGCTTCAACGACTGACTAAGAGTGAAAGAGGAATCTCACGGTAAAGATCTTATAGAGTGAAATGGCTGTCAGAATTTGGTTATTACTTGCTAATTTAGGGGATGAGTTATATTTTACTCTAAATCACAATTCTTCTCTGCAGCTGTGTGCAGATCCGGAACTGGTTTGATTACCGAAATCACATATGCATTGTAAGTATGCTTATGATAGTTCTTTAGACAGAATATATTCGTTCATTTACCATATCCAAGACGTTTATTTTGAGAAAAGCTGATGTTGAGCTGGAGATACATTCACTACTTTTTCAACAAAAGAGAAGGGGAGGGGGGTTGTCTTTGCAATGTCTCATGTAAATGAGCAGGCTGATTCAATTTCTGAATAAATTTTTATTTTTCCCCTTCGGTATTTGCGTGTCTTTATTTTGTTTTGTTAAGCTTCTTTCTGTTCAGGAAGTATAGGTATTTGCAAGTGAATAGAGTTGTTAAGTTCAGCTATATGGTGGATTGTTTTTAAATATGTCCATGTGGGCTTTATTAGTAGTTCTGGGAGCTAAGCGGAAAATTTTCTTTCAATTCATTTTAATGGTGTTATCAGGTCTTTGAGAAGCTTGGACCAAGCTTATTTGATTTTCTAAAGAGAAATAAATACTGCCCATTCCCTGTGGATCTTGTTCGGGAATTTGGACGACAGCTTTTGGAATCTGTAGCATGTCTGTGGATGATTCTTGGCCTTCAGTTTATTTCTTATGACTTATTCTTATATGTCTTGCTTTCCTTATCAGCCTGCTCTTTTTCCCTTGGCCTGCTTTCTTAGTCCAGGGATACAGTGCATCTTCGTTGTATTTGCTTACTTTAGTTTGTTTCGTGTGATCCATTGTATTCAGATATGCATGAACTATGTCTAATCCACACTGATCTGAAGCCAGAAAATATACTTCTTGTTTCTTCTGAATATGTAAAGCTCCCTACCTGTAAGGTATATACCATTTTATGGTACAAACATAACGTTTTTGGATTTGGGTGTAGACTCAATTATAACATCTTTAGGGAAAATGATTGAATTGGTACAGAGGATTACCTCAGGTGAAATGCAATTCAGGTGCTTGCCCAAGTCTAGTGCTATTAAGCTGATTGATTTTGGTAGTACTGCTTTTGATAATCAGAATCATAGCTCCATTGTTTCCACAAGGCATTACAGAGCCCCTGAGATTATTCTAGGTAACCAAATATGGTTTTGGCTGATGAAAATGTGTTGCTTTACTTGCTTGTTAATTTCTCCGTCGAGTGTGTGTAACAGAGAAACATGCAGTGCTTGAGAAAAGAATTATGGATGACGAGAAGAAGTATTGGACTGTTTGAAAATGTTAACAATAGCTTACATTACTGCATTTCTACTTAAATCTTCCGGGTCGACTTCCCATTTGCTTTTAACTTAGCATTTTGCAGTTAACTATATTGGTTTTTTCAAGATCTTTGTACTGTTTCTCTTGGTACTTTGGATTGTGTTTTTTTTTTTTTTTTCCAGGTTGGTTAACTTGTTATTTATTTTATTCTTTTATAAAGCTATTTCTTTGGAGGCCTTTTCGTTACCTTTTTTCTGTCAAGATAAACCTTATTCCCTTTTTCTTTGTCATGTGTATGTTACCATTAGGGAGACTGCATTATGTGCTTTATTTACTTGATTGAGCCATTTTTCTTTCTAAATGAAATTATCAAATATATGCTTGTTCCTGTTAATATGTTTTCACCTGCATCTGAATTGATAATTGCAGGTATAGGGTGGTCATACCCATGTGATTTGTGGAGTGTTGGATGTATTCTCATTGAACTATTATCGGTTGGTCTTCCATCTATCAAGATGTATTAGGCATGGTTTGAATCTGGTACAGCTGGTCTTAATGTACTAAATGTGAAACTTCTGTCAGGGTGAAGCATTGTTTCAAACTCATGAAAACTTGGAGCACCTGGCAATGATGGAGAGAGTGTTGGGGCCTCTACCAGAGCACATGGTTCGAAGGTCTAAGTAAGTAGTGACTAATTTTTTCCCTTCCAAATATACTAATTGGCCTGAGATACATCCAGAGCAACAGTTTTCATAGTTATGAAAGCTTAATTTCTTTTAGTAACATATTTCTTTTCCCCATTTGGTTCACAATGTGCAGCCGAGGTGCAGAGAAGTATTTCAGGCGTGGATCACGACTAAATTGGCCCGAAGGAGCTGTTTCGAGGGAGAGCATTCGTGCTGTTAAGAAGCTTGATCATCTTGAGGTTTGTTTTGTTTTCTTCTCCATCTTTAGTTGCTGGGCTCGAGTCTTCAATCCATTATTGCACTTCTGTTTGAAAGAATTACTTGTAATGGCCAATAAATCTGCTCTATGCAGGATCTTGTATCAAGCCGTGTGGAGTCCTCAAGATCCTCTTTAACTGACTTGTTACATGGTTTATTGACATATGATCCGAATGAACGTCTAACAGCTCCACAAGCCCTCGATCATCCCTTCTTTAGAAATCCAACTTAAGAGAACCAACTTGTACCATGTTTTGGAATGATCTTGAAGATTGTATGCCGCAAAGGCTACAACTTATTGTATCCATTATTCATTTATTGTAGTGTTTCAAATTTTCAATCGCGTAGAAAATATATTTTCATTCTTTGCTCTTTCTTCTTTGTTTTGCTCAATTTTGAGAATTCCCAGGATTCAACCTCATCTGGTCTTACTCCGTTTGCATCTGAGTAGGCAATATGAGAACTCCGGTCTATAATTGCCTAGGAATTTGTGTTATCGGTTAGGTGAATTTTGTTTTTTTGGGGGGGGGGGGGGGGGATGGGTAATGCAGAGTCTTGTGCCCTCCCATTTGGCCTGGTAACTTTGTCTGGATTTTAAATATTTAGGTCGGTTTTGGATTTACGCTTAAGGTTGATTTAGGTCATTCTGATATAATGTTCTAGGACTTAAATTTCTAATTTACTACTATAAAATTTGACTTGAATGCGTGTATTTTATTTAATATTTTTAACAATCACGTAGTGTACAAAAAAATATCTTGGCAATTTTGATGCACTACTTAAAATATTTTACATTGGTATATAATAGTATATTATTAAGTGAATCTGACACTATGTAGTTATTAATATAGCTAAATTTATTAAATAAGCTTTAAAGTAAGATTAAATAATACCGTACAAACTTTCGTCAAATAAAGCATCCAAATTACATTACAAGAGATAATTCCATTTGCTAAAATTCTTTTTAGAACAAACACTTGTTTTGCGCTTTACAAATGTCTGCAAGGTCATGTTAGTCTTATTCGTTTTTTTTTTGGGGGGGTACATTGTTAGTCTTTCTTTCTAATCATAATTATTACTCTTGGGTTTGTATTTAAACTACTAATTTAATGTTTTAAGGATTGACTTGATGAAAAAAAGTGACACTAATCAATTTGATAATGTGTATATTTTCAATGATGGTTGGTTAGAAATTAATATTAATGTATATAGTTAGAATTATCACTTTTAAGGAAGCTGGCTAGATGAGTAAGAAGAGTGAATACAATGAAATAATGTTACATTGTTTTGCTAACAGAACTTTAGCTGTTTAGTATTAGCCACTATTTATTTTTTACCTTACAATCTTTAATCTTTGAATGAAAAAAAAGAAGAAGAGCTTTTTATCTTCTGTAAAATTCCTTATCTTCCCTCTGGTTTTATAATCTGGTTAGAATCTTTGACAGTGGGGCTAATATCTAATTCAAGAAATGATAGGATGGCATCCATCAAGCCATGGTGTTAATTATCATTTGGCGTCACCAGTAATCTCCACAAGAACACAAGCCGTTCTCAAATCTGTGAAACCTATTTGCATCTCTCACCACAAATACAGTCTTCAAAACCTTTGACAGACCCTTGATGAATGTATGGCAATCACCACAAACCCGCAAGTTCTTGAAAATCCTAATCATCTTTTCTCCTTTTAGCCCACCACGAACCAAAACCAACCCAATAGCCAATTTCTCGCTATGATACCTCAAGCTCTCCACCTTTGACTCCTCTTCAACATCATGCAATGCAAAATTCACGTTATGAACATAGCCTATTTCTTCTTTCATCTTCGTCTCCATTTCTTTCAGTACTTCATGAATTTTCTCTATGAGTGGATGTGTGCCATCTCCATTGTAGAAAATGTGGATTTCCTTGTCTATCTCCACCCAACTACGTCCTGCCTCTTTCTTCAATCCCTTCTTCTTCACGTTATCTCTTATCTTCTCACTCTCATTCCAATATCCTGCATCAGCATAGATGTTTGATAACATGACATAGTTGACTGAATTATTACCATCAAATCTCAATAGTATCTCTCCCACTTGTTCGCCCATCTCCACCTCCCCATGCATTCTACAAGCACTAAGCAATGTCTGCCATATACCTACATTTGGCTTCAAGGGCATCTTCTCAATGAGATCCTTCGCTTCCTTTAAGCATCCAGCACGCCCGAGGAGATCAACCATGCAAGCATAATGCTGTACTTGGGGCTTGCAATGCTGATTGCTGCAGAAACTGGAGAAGTATTGCTGACCTTCTTCGATGAGTCCAGAATGGCTGCAAGCTGAGAGCACAGCTAAGTATGTCACACTGTCCGGTTTGATTCCATGAACTTGCATTTCATTGAAAAGTTTAACTGCCTTGTTACCAATACCGTGTTTACCATAGCCAGTGATCATAACTGTCCAGGAAACCACATTTCTTGCTGGCATCTCTCTGAAAAGTGCATCTGCCTCATCTGTTAATCCGCATTTCATGTACATATGCAAAACTGAGTTAGCCACTGATGTTTCTAAACCGTATGGGACTTTGATGGCATAAGCATGCATTTGCTTCCCCTGCTCTACAAGGGCAAAATCAGCAAACACACCTATGAGACTCGAGAGCACAAACCCATCCACCTTATGTCTGCTCTCTCTCAACTGCAGAAACAAGTCCATGGCCTCCGGCAAGTTGTCTTCTTGTGCATAGCCAAGAATAAGTGCACTCCAAGATACCACATTCTTCTGTTCAATTCGATTGAACACCCTCGTAGCTTCAGCCATGCGCCTGCATTTGACGTAAAAATCAATGAGAGCACCAGCAACAGTTGATTGAGCCAAGTATGTAAATCCTTGTCTGATTAAGGCAGCATGTATTTGTGATCCTTCACCTACTGCACCAATACAACTACATGCCTTTAAAGTGCTTGAATATGTATATTCATCAGGAACCTCCCCTTTCTCTTTCATTTTCCTAAACAGATTTAAAGCCTCTTCGCCATTTCTTTCATGAGTGTATCCAGCAATCATTGCATTCCAACTAACAACATTCCTCACCAGCATAGCATCGAACATCCGAGCTGCTTCACTAACCCTACCACATTTGGAGTACATGTCAATGATGGAATTTCCCACAACGGGAACCCACTCAAAATTAGATTTTGCACAAACCCCATGAATCTGCATTCCATTCTCAGGGACACCCAAAACCCCTGAAGCTTTTAGACCAGTAGAGAGTGTGAACTCATTAGGCTTAACACACGAACGACCCATTTTAGAGAACAACACCAAAGAGGCGTTGGCATCTCCATTTTGCAGAAAACCACACATCAGAGCCGTCCAAGATACCACATTTCTTTGGGGCATTCTATCAAACACCAAACAAGCCAACTCCACAGTGCCACATTTCGCGTACATATCAATGAGACCATTGTTCAAAACCAAATCAAACCCTAACCCTAGCTTCTCCACAGCTCCATGTAGCTGCTTCCCCTGATCAATCAAACGGTTCCTCGAACACTTCTTCAAGACCTCAGTGAATAGGTAATAACACATGCTTACATGGGAACGAGAACCGCGCAATTTCTCGTACGAGAACTCGAGAACCGCTTCGTCCCTGCGCTGATAAACTGCGCGAGAATTTCGGAACTGAAGAAGATTCACGCGCACGTCGTGAAGCTTTCGCTATCCCAGAGCAACTTTCTGGTCACGAAGATGTTGGATTTGTGCGACAAATTCGGCGACGTAGGTTACGCCACGTTGCTCTTCGAGCAACTCGTGGAGCCAAACGTGTTCTCCTACAACGCTATCATCAGAACCTTCATGCACAATCACGAACACTACTTGGCAATCACGCTGTTCAAGCGAATGCTGAGGGATCAAAGAGGATCAGGTAAAGTTCTGATTTTGCCCAACAAATTCACGTTCCCGTTTGTGATAAGGTCGTGTTCGGAGTTCTTGTGGCAGAGCCTTGGTGAACAGATTCATGGGCAAGTTTGGAAATTTGGGTTGAAGTCACATAATGTAACGGAGAATGCACTGATTGATATGTACACGAAATTTGGTGATTTGAGGCATTCACACAAGGTGTTTGAGGAAATGGGTGACCCAGATGTTGTATCTTGGAATGGCCTAATCTTTGGGTATGCGAGGTTGGGGCAAATGGAGAGTGCAAGGGTGCTGTTTGATGAAATGCCTTGTAGGACAATTGTGTCTTGGACTGCAATGATAACAGGGTACTGTGGAGTAGGGTGTTATGGTGATGCATTGGACATTTTCAGGAGGATGCAAATGGTGGGTATGGAGCCTGATGAGATTAGTGTTATAGCTGTTTTGCCTGCTTGTGCACAGCTTGGAGCTCTTGAGGTTGGGAAATGGATTCACATGTACTCAGAAAGAAATGGGTTTTTGCAGAGGACTGGTGTGTATAATGCACTGGTTGAGATGTATGCCAAGTGTGGTTGTATTGATGAAGCAAGGAGCTTGTTTGATCAGTTGGTTGAGAAGGATGTGATTTCTTGGAGTACCATGATTGGGGGACTAGCTAATCATGGAAAAGCTCATGCAGCAATTGAGCTGTTTCAAGATATGCAGAAGGCACACGTCACTCCCAATGGGATAACTTTTCTTGGTGTTTTGTCAGCTTGCACTCATGCAGGTCTATGGAATGAGGGGTTGAAATATTTTGATGTCATGAGGGCGGATTATCATATAGCTCCAGAGATTGAGCACTATGGTTGCTTAGTTGATCTTCTAGGACGTTCTGGACAGCTCGAGCAGGCTCTTGATGCAATATCGAAGATGCCAATGAAGCCGGATGCAAGGATATGGAACTCTTTGTTAAGTTCTTGCAGGATTCATCGCAATCTTGAGATTGCTATTGTTGCAATGGAACAGCTTTCAGAGCTAGAGCCAGAGGAATCTGGGAACTATGTTTTGCTTGCTAACATGTATGCAGAACTTGGCAAGTGGGAAGGCGTGTCAAATATTAGGAAACTCATTAGAAGCAAGGGGATAAAGAAAACTCCCGGGTGTAGCTTGATTGAGGTTGACAACGTGGTTCAAGAATTTGTATCAGGTGACGATTCAAAACCCTTTGCACAAGATGTCTTTTGGATCCTAGAAGTGCTGGTTTCACACCAAACTAGAACCAATGACTTGATGGAAGTTGTCATAGAAGATGCAAGTCAATTTTATTGTGAAATTTAGTATGAGGTTTGTATTTTTTGTCCTTCCGTTTAGTGAGTTTGCATAATTAAATCTAATCGCCTTAGCGAGAGAATTTCATAAGGCGTTCACTTTGAAGAAGTGATTAATCATATTGATGGCAAGTATATCAACGCAAAACTGTTAATACTGTCAAGTTGAGCCGGTTTAATCATGAAAGACACTGATAGTTTTGCTTTCAATGAATAGGTTCAGCTCAAAGTGAAAATAAGCACAGCAAATTAAAGATGGCAAAGGCCATATGATCCCTGTGAAGCTAACGGTTTACTTATAAAGCAGCCAAATCAATCCAATACCTATCACGTAGCAACTATTTTTCACTCTGGCACCACATGAGATTATGCAGACGAAGTCTTTGATGTTTGATCAGATGGCACAATGCGTCTGTATACAGCCTGGAAAGTTTGTCCCCCATTTCTAGCAACTTTTTGGCCTTCTTCAGTTGCAGAACTCAAAAGCTTCACGACTGGATCTGCTTCAAGTTCTTTCTCAGTCAAGGCTTCAAACATGGGGTGATTCTCCAGACAAGACTTCATCCAGTCCCCAAGTTCTTCTACGTCTGTAATTGTGTATATAACTCCACCAACCTCAAGAGCATAAGCGTACTCATCTAGCAAGAATGGACTGATAACCCTTCGGCGATGATTCTTCTCTTTAAAATGAGGATCAGGAAACAAGAAAAACATCTTTGAGAGTTGCCCTTTCTCAAAATAATTGGGAATGTACTTCATGGAGTTAGTCCGCACCACAGAAACATTTTGGTATTGACCTGGATTTGCTACCCTTAAAGATGAAATTCGTTCCTTGACATACTCAGTCACTTTATCTCTAAGTTCCATTCCAATCATCAGTGTTTCTGGGAAAAGTGTTGAAAGACTGATGAGCAGCCCTCCAAAACCACAGCCAATATCAGCAAACTGGATCTTTTTGGAACCATCAGCTTGATCAGATGAGGGAAAGAACTGAGGATAATGGAGGGAATAGTCAAACTGACTAGGGGATATTGGCACAGGGAAGTGAGAGTCACTCAGTGGATTGCTGTGTGCTCGTGCTCGATAGAAGCGCTTCCGAGGCAAACCTGTTGACTTGCTGATAGTTGGTTTTAACTCAGTCTCTGGCATGTCTATTTATTCAAACTGCAGGATGGTGAAAGCTAGAATCGTAACAATAAAGACCATAAAACTGGTAATTGATAGAGCCATATATTTTCTACTATAGAACCGAAGTACAAATACAGGGCAAAAAAACATATAATAATGTATCGAATTTCCATCACTTTTCATGTCATTTTGTTTCAGTCAGGCATCTCAGCTTGCAGATCAACTGCTAAGAACAGACATTGATATCAGGTCGATTGAAGATTGAAGTTGAGATGTGAATTTCAGTCAACAAACTGATCTGAGAAATCTGTGCATATTAAAGTATGCCACAAATTTTTTATTCAATTTTCATTGTTTTCAAATTAAATTTGTTATTTTAAAGGCATTGAGATTTAAAAGCTTAGGTATCAGTGAGATTTGTTGCAACCGGGAAAAAAAAAAAAGTAAATATACAAGGAATCAATGTAGAAGAGCAAATTAAATAAGAAATGCAGGTTAAACTGAAACTGGAATGATTGAAACTTGGTAACACATTATTGCTAACTAAATTTTGTCTTGTCTTATTAGCAAACAAGAAAGTAAGATTTGGAAGAAAATTGCATATTTTTGAACGAAAGAATGGATGGTCTTTAAGTTAAGAATTTAAGATGAAACAAAGGACATGGATCTCTTTGTGCTGCAACTTCTGAAGTACTACATTTTCTTTAGCAGATATTATAACTTGAAATTTAATCAAGTCAGCCAAGGAATATCATCCATCATTGTTAATTATCAAAAAAAAAAAAAATGTCATCCATTATTACGAGTAGATGACCATATATGCATATTTCAAAGCATAATCTGTCAACAAATGTCGTTAATTTCCAAGGCTTTTCCTATTCTCTTATAATTTACTTATCAACTAAAAATTGACCAGCTTTTCAATGAACTTCGAATAACTGAAATGTATTTGAGGTGTCTCCTACCTATAGAGTAGCATAGACAAATAAACAATCATTCAAAGAACATTATTCGGAGACATTAGAAGATAAATGAGAACTCCAGAAGGTTGTGAAAGTAATGAAAAAGACATAAAAAGCAATTTATAAAAAGATTCTGAAGATAATTAAAAATAAACTAAATATAAGAAAACTACAAGATAATGCTGCTCAATAAAAAAAATTATAAAAATTAAACAAGTAATAAAGAAGGGACCAAACTAAAAGGCTATATATTGGATGGAAAAACAATAAAGAACTGACAGTAATCTGAACAAACTGCAATTGAATGTTATAGGTATTATAGCGAGCACCTGGTGTGCGTGCTAAGATCGAATCATATAACACTCCACAAAGGACAACACAAGGGCATCGCAAACCCAAGCTCAATTTCAGCTTATCGAAGTAAAAGTGAAAGTGAAAGTACAAGAACAGAACATTTTCGATCGCGATCACAAAATCATTTCGTTCACCCAAAAACAGAAAATAAGGAAGTTTGTGATTAAGTAGATTACCTAACAGAGAGGTTTGGGTAGAACACTATTGAACTGTTCGAGGTTGTTATTTGAATGCGGTGCCTTTGTTCAGGTTATGGTGGTAGCAGTTACAGCAGCAACGAAACGAAACTAAGGGTGAAACGGAAACATAACAGAAAGACAGGTTTTTGAAGCAGCAAACAGGGTGGGAACGGGAAACATTCTGTTTGGGCCCACGTGATGCTGGACCTAAATTGGGCCCGTATAAATTGACTGTTGTATTTGGTCTGGGCCCTGTGGACTTCTGAGAATATATATATATGTGAAAGAACAAAAAGAGGATATTTTGTTCACCGGAAATTGAATGCTCTCATGTAGTCTTCGCATTCTATGATTTTGTTATTGGAAAGAAATAGATAAATATAAGAGTTTAATTTTAATATACAGTGAATACAAAAGTTTTTCCATACCATTCAATTATATATTATTATATTATTAAAAGAGCTTGATTCTTCTTATAATTATAAAAGTTATATCAACGTTAACATCTAAATATAAATACAATAAACATGAGTTCATTAGTGGAGCTCTCTCAAAATTTATGAAAGCTTATTTATGATATTTGTGTTTAATCTCTCTTTTTACACAACTTTATCATAGGTATGTAAGCCACACATGGAAGGATTTATCTCTTAGTTAACCTTGTTAAAGTTGACAAAAAAAAAGAAAAAAAGAAAAGAACATTCAAAAGTTTATATATCTCTTACCAAGACGAAGAGCTGTGCGGACTATCAAGCAAAGGTGGGGACTAAAACCTTCTGCATCCGCCGAATGATCTGCTTCACACGCTGTTGGGAGACGCATGGAGGTTGCTGTTTTAAGACTTAGTTTTTTTTTTTTTTTTTAATTTTATGCTTGTTTCTGTTTCAATTTCCCCCTTGTACCAAAAAAAAAGGACCAAAAGAAACGACTGAATATATTTTAGTTTTAATTTTGAAGTTCAATGGATGCCACAAAGAGAGAGAAACCTATTTTTCACTTCAATAACCTTGTACACGTGCATAGCTAGAAATGATTGAGTTGATATTGCTCTTTTACTTTAACACTTTTTTTTTTAGAAAAAAAAAAAAAACTAGTCCTTTGTAATTTATACATTATTATTTTATTTTTTCATATATAAATTTTTCTCATTTCCACGTAGATCGTGCAAGTCTTAAATTTCTATCCTTCGTATCTATCACTCAGTTCTTTAATTTCTTGATGAAATTCTCGCTGCCTCAGCATGATATGGGTTCTTGGGTTTAACTTCAAACCGCAAGATATGGATATAGGTGCGGATGAACCTTTGACAATCAAATTTCTAATCAAGGAACGTGTGTCTCGTTTATCCTAAGTTTCCTCAGAAGCTAAAGAACATGGGAAACCAAATTGTCGTTCTCCGTTTGCAATTGCACATGTCTCTTACGGTTTCTATATCCTTCATATATACATCACTCTCATTTTGTTCATAAAATCATCTGTGCCCAAGAAACGTGTCCAGCAGACAGATATTTTGAGTTTCATACACTCTAGCTAGGGAGACATGAAAGTGCAAAGTCTATGCATAAGTACATGTGGACATTAGGGTTTGTTATTTTCTTTTTCCCAACCTAACATATCTGATCATAATTTGTACAAGAAAATGCACACTAGCAGATCAAAGACAAGACTTTGCAGCCGAATTCTATAAAGATTGGCTTCTATGAATGCAAAGAATTATCCTATCATGACTGGTACAAGAAATGTAAGGGAACGTGAACATTACACCAATATGATAGATTAAAAGACTAGACTTTTTAACGTAGTTCTAGTAAAGTTTTGCTGTTTCTTCTGTGCAATCCTCTTAGGTATATTATGAACATCTTTTTGTCCAAACAACTACCCTTTGAATAATCGTATCCTTTTGGTAACAAAAATTATGTTACGCCAATATAATATCCCTATTTTGCTTTTCTTGCATCCCATAACTATTCCAACAACTCCAATCATGTATTTCCAAGTAGTGTATTAAACAAAAGTTAGCTTAATGATCATGTTAATTATGAAAAGGTCTATTGGTAAGTCGCAGCCCTAGTATTTTTATTTTGAAGTGATTGACAAGTAACATAATATGCATATGCTGTCACAAATTTAGGGTTAGGGTTCTTTACTTCTTCGCTTCTTCCTTCTTTTTCGTGACTAATGCACGTCAACTACTTCACCATTAATATCGACAAAGTCGTTGGTAGATATATAAGCTAAATTAAAACAATCTTAATAGAGAAAGATAATATGAAATATTTTCATTATCGTGTTCACTACGTAATTGAAATATGATATTTAATTTAGTGTTTGAATGAATAGATAAAAGTACTTAACTTTTATTTCTAGTTAGATAACAGCATGATCCTAAGGCTCAAAATTATACTCCAAGTATTTGAGAAATGCTATTTGGTGCCAATTTTTACTGTACAAAAATATAATGAATGAACTTATCAAAACGAAAATGCAAAAGGATTAAAATGAAAAATAAAATACTATTGCAAAAAATGGTCACCAAAATATTTGTAAACCATGTCATTTATGCAAATTCATTTCATACCAACAAACAATTTTTTTTAAAAAAAATTTCAAATAATTTTGGAAAATTTATGTTTGATCCCCAAGAAAATAGTAATTAATATTTAGCATAACATGAGACATTTTTCAAATTTTCCTGATTGGCCTGATTCCTATAATGCCCAATAGTGCCCATTTGGTTCAACATTTGACAAGTACAAAAGTACCTTCAATGAAAGTTTTAAAAAAAAAAGTGTTACTTCATATATAATTTTTTTTCTTTTCCGTTTGTTAGAAGTTAGAACAAATAATTGCTTACAAATTGGCAAAATAGCCAACGCAATGTTAATCTGACATGATAGTTCTAGCAGAATGCCATAAATCACCTTATGTTATTTAGAGCAACTAAATATGAACAACTCAAATTTGTGAACTTTGTTGTGGGCTAAATTGTAGGACTTTTAAGCTTTTATATGATAGTTTGCACGAGATAAATTCTTGAGCCGTGCTATTTAGCACAATATGAATCGCATGAAGAAATAAGAAGTACAAGTAGTATTAAAAGAAAAAAAACAGATATGAAAAGGTTGTGATGAATGAAAATCACTCACGTAATTTATCAAAATTTTTGTACCATGTTTCTAATTCTTTTTTTTTTTTTTTTTTGAGAATTTTCTCATGAAAACTCAGTATTGTAAAAGTAGCATGACACACGACAAATGGACAAACAGTAGGAGACAACGCTCAATGTTGGATGTCGAAATTGTTTTGATAGTGCTGGCATAAAAAGCCCTAATAGCATCCTCATTAGTGTAGAGTATATTTGAAGCTTTAAGATTTTGACATGCTCGTTTGTTATTTAGCTAAAGCACATATATCTGTCAAAATATTGTATATTTGCTTAATTGAAGAACAAGTAAGCTACGCCCAGTCTATCCGTTATCGTTCTTGTTTCCTCTCCTTCCAGAATCTTGATACGCTGATACAAGTACACCAACTGCTTCTGTCAAGATTTTTTTTTTTTTTTCTGACGAGTGCTCTTGTCATGATTAACCAATGTTGACGAACGCAACATGATAAACTTAACAAGAAATAGTTTATGAGCTTTTTATTTTTATTTTTGGCCTGCAGATCTTAAACTTCGTGAGAACCAAATTAGGAATTTTTACCAATCTTGCAGAAACCCAATCCCAGCCCCAAAACAGAAACCTTAAAAATTTACTTCATGTCAAAAAAATCCTACTATTCTTCATTTCGAAGTGAAAATTCTATTATATATATTTTTTAAATGAAATCATTACATATATCTGAAATTTTCTCTCGTGATAAAGCTAGTAGTGAATGGGTATTTTTGAAGATGATTTTATCACTTGTCAATATTCTTTCACATTATTTACAATTGTGAAAGCCAATGCTACGAGAAAGAAAACCATATAAATACAAAATTAGTAGATCAAAATAATTAATAATAAATTTTATTATGATAAAGTTTATGATTTTCTCTCTTGATATTGTCATGTTAGAAAGTAACACGAGAGGATAACAATTCCCTTATTATATGGAGAAATTTTTATATGGTCCGGGAATACTATGTGATTGTGTTTTTGACCAATCATATAAGTACATTTTTATGGAATTATGCGTTAATGGTGGATCCCTTGTAAAACACACTTATATGATTGATCCGGAAGCACAATCATATGGTACTTCCGGACCATGCAAATATTTTTCTGTTACATGACCATCTGGTACTACAACCGTGTACCAACCGTT
This sequence comes from Pterocarpus macrocarpus, assembly GCA_031439585.1. NCBI lineage: Eukaryota > Viridiplantae > Streptophyta > Magnoliopsida > Fabales > Fabaceae > Pterocarpus > Pterocarpus macrocarpus. Next base: position 14,606,536 of record CM062519.1, read on the forward strand.
CTGCACCCCACCATTAGTACTATATAGATCCTAGAAAAGTAAATTTAACCTCCTTTGATAACTTTTGTTCGGGGCATGGATTATCACATGGCAATAGCCTACACCACACTAACACAGGAATAAATAATGGGTATCAAACCAATTGATATAGTAATAAATCTTCCTTTGTTCAGAGAATAAACCAGTTATCGTAACCATCAGTTTATTTTCTAGATTAGCAGCTTCTATGCTTGATTATCTAGGAGGCCTTTAATTCCAGAACAGGAACAGAGAATAAAGATGATTGAGACACTTAAAATTTGATTAGTCGAAGACTTGAAGTGTATCATAAGAAAGCAATAATGGATTATGATCGATATATAGCAACACATTCGTATATTAACGTCATTTGTATTTTTATTAGTGCTTAATGATGCAATGTTAAGCTTCTGGATCTTTTGAATTTACATCATAACTAACCTACCGTTGACAAAAATTATCAAATTTAAAAGGCAACTAATAGCATTCATTATCTTGACAAATTAACCTACACTAGTCTGCTACGCATATAACACGTACGTTAAAGATGGCTCTAAATCGATCCCCCCCCCCCCAACACAAAAAAGGATGGCTCTTAAGGTAGATTTGAGTTATAATTATGTAAATTACTTAATATCAACACACACTAGGATTATGTCTCCCAGCATCAGCAAACTAATTAATAAATTCTTTATTATGATGATCAGATATTCCATATTCGTAGTTATAAGGGGGAAACAAAAAGGAAAAACAGACAAGTAAAAAGTAGGCAAGCCCTTGCTAGATAAGATTTGGAGTTCCTGCTGCCTTAAGGCCGTAGTTAACCCTATCTAACAGTGTTATGTATTTTTATATAGTTTATTTTATTTTTTTAAAACATTTATGTGTCTTATGACTTTTTAGCCAGTCTTTTACTCATATACCACCATAAATTAAATTCAATTTATGAGTTTTTCGATTTAGATTATTGTAAATATTTCTATAATTGTTCATTAAATTTAAAATTATGTCTTAATACTAAATTGAGAAGAGTCTTCTTCTCAACTTAAATTTCACTTAAAAAAAAATAGATAGAGATTGGGAAGATGTCTTATTTCAAAATTAAGACGTGTTATAAGCCTCAGTAAAAGTTTATATATATATGTAGAGTTATGTAGTACACTTGAAGCTTTAAAAAGTAAACAATTAATTTTTCCGTCTATTAAGCATTGTTTTAATACAACGACTAAGCATGCATATACTTTTATTTATTGCAAATGTATCTTTGTTTTTTGTAGCAATTGAAAGAAGTCTCGAGAATTCTTTAAGTGAAGAACAAGTAGGCTACCATTCGTCTAAGCCAGGATGTTCTCCTCATAGTCAATTTCTTGAACCATGGTACTCGGTAGTCATATGTATACGTCCAACCATTGCTTCTTTCACGGCTATTTATGCGCAAGCAAAGTTGGGGTGTTAATTGAAAGAATAATGGAACAGAATTGTAGCATTAGTCACTGGCTTATTAATTATAGTGTGTACGTGCGTTAGTCTCGGAACCAAGATCAAATTTTATTGAAGTTTGCAGAACTGCGTTTGTTCAGTTCCAGTGGACTGGACTGACATGCACTGATACGTTAATAGCATCTTCTAGTATATAATTATAGATCAAATTAGAATAGTTTCATTTAAACATGCAATATATATCATATCCCCGTAATTCCCTCCGCCCAGAAACTTGTACTTAGTACATCGAATCGTAGGAAAAGACAATTATATAGGTGTTTGATTTTGATTCGTTGTTTTTATAAATAGATTTTTGTATAAATCATATATTACTGTATCACTAAAAGAGTTGAGTAATAATGATAAATACAATTAGTTAAATAATGTGCATGACACATGATTAAATAACATTTTAGATTGAAAATGAGTCAAAATTAAAATCATTAGTCGAATCCCAACCAGCATATTTAAACCAATTTGCCTGTCATCCATGAAGTCCAATTATCGTATGACTATGCAGCTTCAGCCAAAAGATTAGTTGATCTTTTCGGAACAGGTAAACATGAAGGAGACATTCAAATTAGATTATTTGAAGTGAATGATAAGTAAGCAGCGGATTGTGATAGATGGATATTGGAAACTTTATGTAATCCCTGAAACACAGTTATTGCCTGATAATTCAATGCTAAAGCCGTGAATCTTTCCAATATCATAACTACCTACCTTTGAAAAAATATCAACAATTAAAAGACTGCAAGTAGAATTCATTATCCTTCCGACAATTCAAACTACTTATGAAACACGAAACTGCAGCTTTCACATTCCAGGACAAGATTAGTTATAAATCACAGAACATTAGCTTTAAGAGAAAACTGCTTAGTGGAATCCCTATCATTTTGGCCTTTGAATCACACGTACATGTACAAGACCCTGTACTAAAGTGTGTATATCTCACTGTAGTATACTCTTAACAAATGATAAATATACAAAAGGCCAGTTAACTATATGCATTAAAAGAAAGAAAACTTTGTCCCTCTCACTAGCATCAGCAAGCTATTCCTAATTACTGGAATCTGCTAGCTAATTTTGGTGCAATTAATATGAAGAATCCCATCATTCTGATTTGATTTAGGGAGAAAAACGCCTACCATTATTAAGGGAACACTTGAACGCATAGCTTGATTGCTAAGGTGAGCAGAGGTTTTTGGTAGGAATCGTTAAGCTTGAGTCAAGCGCCCAACAAGGATCGTTTCCAACCATCTTAATTCATCATTTATATGAATTAAGTGTCCGCAATGTGAACATAATTTAAGTCAAATTATGCAAAGGGTGGCCTAGTCAAACACTTAGTTTTGTTTCTGGACCTCGATCGATATTAATTTATTTGCTTGCGTATAAGTAATTACCGTGTCATCAATATAGAGACACATGTTATTGTGCCACTCAAAATTGGTTCCCTCTTCAGGTTAATCCAGATCAATACTGGTGATGGTCACATTATGACTCACCTTTCTTGGTGATGTATGCAATGTCGCTGAGTGTAAGATCTCGAGGCTTTCAATTGATCACATAGTGGCTGCTACAAGGCCAAAGTGTGATGTCATACAAAGAGCATTCCCATTCAGATTTGTCAACGTGAAGATAGAAAAAAGATAGAGTGATGTTATTTAAACATCACAATTCAACACTAAATACAACATTAGGTTAGGATCAAATTATATCAGTGTAAATTTAAGTATAGTTATATTGTTTAATAATTTTTTATAAAATGTATTTTTTATTAATCAAATTATTAAATTATAATTACATATCATAAAAATTATCTGTCAAATTCCATAAAAATTTAATATCAATAAAAATTCAATTAAATAACTCTTACTTTTATGCAATATATATATATATATATATATATATATATATATATATATATATATATATATATATATATATATATTACGTTGGTTGATTTTGATGTATATTAAAAATATATCAAATAATTTTAAATTAATATAAAATTTTATAATTATAACCAATTAGATATGAACTTCTAATCTAACAATGAATTTTGTAAGTGTACCATGTCCTACTGCCGTTCTCAAATAAGGGTCACTTTTTACATGTATACCCAAATTAAAAAAAAATGTTACTGAATAACTAGAATGTATTTTACAAAATTTCTCCCATCAATGAATTCTCTCTTTTCTTTTTTCTTTTTTTTTTTTACCCATTTGCATCCCCTATTTAATAAAAGTAGAATGGAAAAAAAGTTTTAATACTTTCTAGATTTTCTAAAGCGATAGATAATTGTAAAAAAAAATTTAATGTTGAAGAGTAAGACTTATTTGAGAATTAATATAACATATAAGATGTCTATAATATACAGTGAGTTAAAAAAAAATTATAAAACAATATATGCGGTCACAGTACATGATTGTACCTCAAGCCCCTCTATTTAATAACGTACGTACGTAGGGTATAGGGGTTTTAATTTAAATTAAGAAGAATAGTACCAACAAGAGGATTGGACGGCCGGTGAGTTACACTGCTATGAAAAAATATCAAGATTCAAATTTTAAAATAAGATAATTATTAGGAGGATTTTTAATCATAATAATATTCAAATTAAAAATATCTTAAAGACAAAAAAATAAAGAAAAAAATACTAGATAACTAAAATTTTATTTTAAGAATTATATGATGTTATTTTTAACCATTGGATAAACGAGTGATCTTCATTTAACTATGGCAAATTAATTTAATAACTATTCTAACAATAAAATTGCAGCTATGTAGTATTACTCTTAGACTTGACCAAGAAAATGGACACTACTTATAATTACACAGCATACGTACAGTGCAGAATTCTCCTGTTTCTCTCATCATAGAATAAGTGGGTTAGATATAATGGGAATGAGAAAGAAGAAAGAGACAGGCCCAAGAAATATACGAGGACAATTCACACAACACAGATTTAAAAAATGCCTAAGCAAGTTTTGTCAAATATGTTAGTGATGAACAGTGATTAAAATTGGTTTAGGGACACATTTTGTGTTGTTTATGTACGCATCACTTCTCAATGAGATATAATGTCTTGATCCCTTGCGCGATATTTTTACTATCTTTTTTTTTTTATCAATATTTTAGGAAGTCATGACCACTCTTTACTGCTGATGGAGACAAACCAAAGGAAAACTCTTACTATTGTTGGCAGCCCAACAAAGACGACTCAATGCCGGTGAGGCTGGAATATAATAATTAATAGCAAATACTAAGTTAAATTTTAGATACAGGTACAGCAGCAGTGAGAAAATTGAACAAGTTATTCACTTGGCTAGCTCTTCACTATATATTCCACTGTAAAATACCTACCCAGATCGAGAGGGCCATTGTACATATCGACACATGTATTTTACCCACAAGTCTATCCCAACTCTACATTCGGACGTCCAATCGGTTGCAACTTCCTCAAAGTTGTCAAACAAATTACATATACCTAATTGGTCCCGGAAGAAACCGAAAAAAATAAAATCATTATGAACGGCAAACGGTCAAGACACGGGTCTTTATAATAGAAATTTCTGCTATATATATATATGACCTAGTCTGCATTTTGGGTCGTCCATTTTTTCTTGCGTTGTCATGAATGAGCCATACATTTCCAAGCCCTTGAATTCATAGATGAGCATAGATTAAGATCAAGCACGTTTCCACGGTTTTTTAAGCATAAAAGCCAGAATGCTTATATCGTTCATTGTTACCCACCCTCAAGCACTGTACATATCATGAAATTCCACACACACACAGGAAATGATTTAAAACGATAAGCTGATTCTATAAAGGGGGCTACATTACAGTTTAAGCAAAAACAAAAAAGAAGAAGAAGAAGAAGCGCGTTTGTCTCAACATTCTGCAACTTGCAGTATGCGGAGGGGACACACATGATGAAAAATACTTGTGTACTCCCGGAACAAATACTTTTTCTTTCTCTGGATGAGTTTTAACCATTAGACGTCAAAAGGTATAAAAGAGAAAATATATTAAAGAATCAGATAAATGATTTAGAAGTTGTGTGGAGGAAGAAATGTCTTACTCTTTAGAGTTAGACTAAATAACTCTATACATAATCTCAATCAACTCTTATTATAGATTTAAATTACGATTGTGATACAGAAAATTGTAGAAAAATATACTCGAAATAGTCACAAATGCCACTATGATGCGGTTGCGAACCACAATTTGAATCCATGACTCTTACAAAGGGACAAAACATGGGATGGCTTTATTTTGTAGCCTAGTGTTTTCTAATAAAAACATAAAGATAAAATAAAGTGAAAATACTGTAGATTATAGCAGAGGTATGTTACATAGTAGACAGGACTATATACATAGTATACAAACGCCAAAAGTTTCCCCAGGATGCTGGCGGCTGTGTTACCTATCAGGGGCCATGCTTTTCGCTTCCGCTTGCTCTCTGCCTTTTAGCACAAGCAAATAATCCCATGACCAATGCCACGATAAATCTAAATGCGACACATACATATTTCTATTATTCTATATAGACACTTTTCACCAATTTATATATACATATCTTTATGTTATTTATGTTTATCAAAAAAATCTTTATGTTATTTATTCGCTTCTAATTTTGATCACCTCAAGCACTAAGCACTTAACAACATCAGATCATTAACTGACTTGGGTTTTCATAAATTACATGTACATACACACATATATAATGAATATAAGTGATCGAACCATAGAGTCTAATTCCTGATCAATGTAATTATGTGATAATCATAGATGCCAAAGCAATTGTATGTGTAAATCGAAGCCAACCAAGAAGAGAAAGAAAGATCCAACGAAAAGTACAAGGACATGGATTTCTGGAAATTGGTCAGGGGGAAGAGAAACGGTCTTCCTTGAAATAATCCATTTTTATATATAACAGTGGCTGGCGCCTAAAAGAACCTCCATTATCATGTGTTCTTTCATCTTCGTCACATATTTCTATTCCATGTGCATTTTGACCTTTTGGTTGTCCTCACTTGTATATACGTCGGGGTCCATATCCTGCTTGTAAAGTTTATAAACCATATTAGGTAGAACCCGGGCCCACTACATCACGTGTGCATGATTGACTCGCATGCATGGCGCCTCTTGTTTTGGCTCTGAAATATATGTGGATATTCTGTCTTATATGTGCCTACAAAGAATACAATAAACCAAAAAAATATTAACAATATAGATCAATATATGTATATATATGAATGATTTATTCAGGGAAGAGTAAATCATCGTCAGTAATAACGTTGCACATTTATTATCTTTCTCTATCTCTTTCAACTGTGAAACAATGTTTGAGACGTAAAATTTTCGATACAATTTGTTTATCAGAATAACTTAATATATTTATTGATTTTTAAATGAATAAATAGGTTATATTATTTAATTTTATCTAATAATTATCCTTAATGTTTTTCTGAAAAAAAAGGTTCTGATATTTTTTTATTGTTTTTAATGGGGATTTCTCCTATTTCCCTATAAAATTTAAAAATATCAATATCTTTTAGTTATTTATGAATAAAAATCTGTCACGTGTTCAATTAATTCAAATTACTAAATTTTTAAAATTATTTTTTAATTATATTTAAAATTTATGAAACTTACAATTAAATTACAACTGTTGAATATAAAAAGATATTAATACCTTTATAAAATTAAGAATACTCAAAAAAATTCGTGTTTTTAACTATTACCCATTAACTTTGTACGTCAGTCAACAATGAAAATTATTCATTATTAGACAAACAATAGTAATACTGCTGATGACATATATGTAGTGGCAAGGTCAAGATCGTCATTCTAATTCAAAACGCAAGGTGTCTTTCCTGGCATTTACAGCTTGCTAATCTGTGCAACTTGATGGTGAAGACCCACATTTGGTGGAAGCTTCAGAAACACACGTCTCCATGCTTTTCTTCATTGCCTTTGTACTTAAACCCTAACTTCTTGTGCATGGTGATAAGTAGTAAATAGAAAGCTCCCTCCCCTTGATCTCCTTTATGCATTCGTATTATTTGTAGTAACCCTCAAGTCAGTGTTTCTTCTCAAAGTGAATCACATAACTCATATAAAGCATCAAAACCTAAATTGAGCAAGAGTCTTTTCTCTCCATGCAAGTAAGCTCCTGCTTAACTCATTGATCGCACTAATCTTACTTTTCAGGGATTTTTCTTCCTCTATTTGAAGGAGAAAGTCTTCGTAATTAGTTTTCGCCCAAGGGTATTGCTATAGCTCCTTTTGAAAAGTGAATTTAGGAAATGGAGAGATGTAATTGAATTTTATTTCTTCATAATCTTCATTTTGTAGCTTTTATCTAAGGAGTTTATCATGCGCACTTTTGTGTGGTACAGAAGGAAAAGGAAGCAATTACCAAGGAGGGGAAGGATATAGAAATGGAAGGGACTCATGGAAAGGAGGAAACTCTGCCACCGGGATTTCGATTTCATCCTACCGATGAAGAACTCATCACTTGCTATCTCATAAACAAGATATCGGATCCTAATTTTACAGGTAGAGCAATAACTGATGTAGATCTCAACAAATGTGAGCCATGGGAGCTGCCAGGTACATAGTTCTTATCTAAGACCTTATCATATTCTGTTTAATTAAAGATTTTTCGTTTGTGCATGAGTACTTTATATATAGTTGCAAGCATTATTCGTTTGATTTTGTGCTTTTCTTCGCTCATGCATACTAGTTTAACAAGAAATATATCCATGAAATTGTATTATTTGTTTTGCTTATCAACTATACTATAAATAAATTTCTTCTACATAAAGCTTCTTTTCATCCTTGTTATTTTGAAAATTCTCAGCACTGTCTAGGGTTTCTTCATAAAATATATACACAAGATTATAGTATCTTTTTTATGGGCAACTGATTGATGCCCTATAATTCCAATTCCATTATAGTATAATATAGCACACGAATCAATTTATTTCATCAAGGAAGACATTTGTCTTTTTCTTGTGACATGGATAAGATTTACGTGCAATATACAATTTTTTGTATCCTCCATTTTCTAATTAAATAAATACAGCAACAGATTCTCATCTAATATATTATGGCCCTTTGATGTTTGTTTCTTCTAATAATTTTACAAATTTTCCATGAAATAGGGAAGGCAAAGATGGGAGAAAAAGAATGGTACTTTTTCAGCCTGAGAGATCGTAAATACCCCACGGGTGTGAGAACCAACCGAGCAACAAATACCGGGTACTGGAAGACGACAGGGAAAGACAAAGAGATCCTCAACAGTGTTACATCGGAGTTGGTTGGCATGAAGAAGACTTTGGTTTTCTACAAAGGAAGAGCTCCCAGAGGAGAGAAAAGTAACTGGGTCATGCATGAATACCGTATTCACTCAAAGTCCAGCTTCCGAACTAACAAGGTATAGATATACATATAATAGAAGCCCTAGCTTTTTGCTTCATCCACTAACATTAGAACAGTGTCCACATATTATGTAGAATTCCAAAAAAACAAAAGAATTCTCAAGAATCGTAATTTAAGCTGGGTAGGGTGGTACATATAAATAAATGTCATATTTAATGTGCTCTCTCAACATAAAAATATATGATTTATTTCTCTTAAAATCTTAAATTATTAACTGAAGATACATAAATAATTTTTATATCAAACAAAAATCTGGATGAGTTTGTACATCAAAAGTGGATGTTATAAAGAGAAAAAAATATAAAATATTTAATTATATATGGTGGATAAAATATAAAATTTTGTATATTTTTTTATAGTATTTATTTTTTATATTTATTTTTTATATACAAATAATATTACTCAGTTTCAACTAAAAATAATAATAATATTACTCAATTTGTATTAGGAAGAAAGTGAACGGTGAATTTTATTGATTCCTAGATGAGAACAAACTCTAACTACAAAAAACTGATAACTTTACATAATTTACCCATGTGTCATAATAATTAGGTGACTATTTAATCAATTTATATATTCTTACTCAACATAAAAACAAAAACCTTGAACTAATATACAACACCCTCTGCCATATCTACAGCAGGATGAATGGGTAGTTTGCCGTGTATTCCAGAAGAGTGCTGGCGCAAAGAAGTACCCTTCTTCCAACCATGCAAGGGCAGTGAACCCTTTTAGCCTTGAAATAGGTCCCAACATTGTGCCACCGCCAATGATGCAGCTTGGAGATCCTACCGCTCATTTCCTCTATGGAAGAAATTACATGAGCAGTGCAGAACTAGCTGAAGTAGCTAGGGTTTTGAGAGGGGGTGGATCAACCAGCAGTGTGAACCTACCAATGCAACCCCAGTTGAACTACCCAGTAACTGCATCAGGAGCAGGATTCACCATTTCAGGGCTCAATTTGAACCTCGGAGGAGGAGGAGCAGCCACAACACAACCCATTTTGCGGCCAATGCAGCCACCACCATCACAACCACCTTCTCAGACAATAGCTATGGCTCCTCAAGTTCATGATGTGAGTTCCAACATGATGACAGCAAGTTCTCTTGGTGCAGAGAATGTGGGTTATGTCACAGAAATGAGCAACACAAATGCTCATGGCAATAGGTACATGGGCATGGACCATTGCATGGATCTTGACAGTTACTGGGGTTCCTACTAAATTCGGAGACTTTTCGTTAATTCAGTTTATTAGACATAATTTAGTACTATAACTTCAGTTGGATAAGCTACGTAAGTTCTGTTTTCTCTTTTTTATTTTGTTTCTAAGTTTCATGCGGGTAAAGAGCTCGCGGTATCAAAGTGATATTGTTCCCTTTTCAGTTTGCACCAAGTAACCTTTTGAATGTTATTATCTTTTACTTCTGTCACTACCTTTTTCTTAACTGAGGATCACCGTCGTTTAAATCGCTTTTATGATTACATTTTAAACTTGTTCCCGATTACTTGTGAGTTGTTGCATTTCATTGTTTTCTTGCTGTTAATTACCGGCCACTGCTAATGTTGATTAGAATGTATAGGTGGTGTGAACCAAAAAGCTAGCACTTATAATAAATCGACTTGACTCAAATTAAATAAATGAGATATTAGTGGCATAGGAAAAAAAAATTTGTATCAGGGATCTTGATTATTTAAATGTGCTATTTGTATACTTTTACGCCATTTTTATTATTTCCAAGTACTAGAGCCACAAGTCTATGGTTCCCGGAATAAATCCCTGCCGAAAAATTTAAATCCATCAGAGTGGTGTGAATGACAAATAACATCTATACAAGAGTCGTTTTCCATTAAGAAAACATTAGGCACCCACTGTGCATAGACATTTGATTTTTTGGCAGATTATTAGCAATCTATCCTCCACACTGTACCATGTGTTAACGATCAGATTCATTATCAAGGATGCGATTGGAAAGGAAGTGTAAATAATTATTTTTTCCCTCAAAGACCACACACTATTCCCACAATTCATTTGAATTGTACATGAGACTAATATATTCATGTATATATATAAGAAGATTGTGTAGTCCTCTCATAAAATTACTTCTCTTCGATTTTAACTCGCATTGTTATTCTAAGGGATCCAAGTCACTTGCTAGTTGTTACCTTTACCAGCCCTTTGTGAATACACATATACCACTGTTTTTAAGTGATCCTTTCAAAGTTCAATGAATAATTTTTACTACCAGTAGTCACTTTATTATTATTATTTTTTTCAGAATTCAGAATTTATCAAAGGTTGGCACTTGTGCAATATAATTAGTAATTTTTAGACCACAAAACTGACAATATAATTCTTTTTTAAAAAGATTACCACAAAGCTAGAAAGTATTAGGTTTTTAGCTTGCATTGGTTGCTCCATACTGGGAGGAATTCACGTACTCATATTTTAGCATCTACGCTATAACTAGTTCCAGAAACATTCTTGGTAGACAAAAACTTTTCTAAAATAAGTTTGTTTCTAAGGTTAAAATAAATTGTATTTATCCTTAAGTTATTTAATAGATTAATTTTGACACATTTTATTCATCTGAAGGTAAATATATACTTATTTATTTTCACTCTAAAATCAAATCCACTTCAAAAGAATCTTACAAACAGGTGCCATTATACGGTAGATACTTTCCGCTCTATGCTAGAGATGTCCGCCAGTTCAAGTCTAGAATTTTAGCACTAAATCTGAAATGAAAATTACTTGTGACGGGAAAAAGTGATAGTTCACAGTTGGACAAAGCTACAAATTAAACGTAGCAACTAACGCATATATCACAGGAACATGCAGCAATAATAAGTTGAACAGGTTCTAAGGTAGTAAAAGGTGTACACGGTCCACCAACTTAGTCAATTTTTCTATCCATACGATAACAATTATAGGGCTCGTCTGTTGTGTTTTTTATTAAAAAAAAATACTTTTTCATTAAATCAAAGACATATTATATGAAAAAGTTAAAAGTAACTTGATAACTTTTTAATATAAATTCTACAAACAACTATATCATAAAAATTTTTGTATTTAATTTATATATATTGTCAATATAAAAAATTTTACACAGATATCTAATCATGTATTGTTATGTCAGCAAAAATATTTGATTCAACCATCTACTACCTTAAAAGTCTTACAAATATAAGTATTTGATTGAATAACAGTCAGTGCATAACAATTAAACTCAAAATTTTTTTATAAGAAAATCTTAAATACACACCTCCTTGTTGGCTAAAGTTTATCATCATACGTAATGAATCAGAAATGACTTTGAAGTTTCTTTGTAAACCATATCCAATATTGAAAGATGATCATCAAAATAAAATTATTTTCAAAATAAGTATAAATTACATTGATCCCTCCAAAATTAGATGATATTACATATGAAACCCACAATTTGTAAAAATATATACTAACGTCCTTGAGGTTTAAATGATAGATGATATTATATCTAATACCCTTATATTTTGTAAAATATGGCATTGATCACTTGTAAAATTACACCGAATACCCCTATGAGGAATGTTAGTGTAGGTATGATAAATCGAAAGGTGTAGTATATAATATCTTCTAACTACAAGAGAGATCAGCAGAATTAACTCTTAAAATAATAGAAGTTAAAAGAATTAACTTTAAAGAATTGCTTTTAAGATAATTGGTTTATGTTTTAGAATAATGTTAGAAAAGTGAGTTTAGAAAAAATAGTTAGGTTTAAAAATGATAAAGTAAAATTATTTTTAAAGATTGAATTATCAAAAATGACATTGCCCTTTTTTTAAGAAGAAAATTATTATTTTTTATTAGTGAATGATAATTTTAAAGTCCTTAAATGTTGAGAGCAACAAATTTGTGTTTAAATATGAATATATTAAAAAAAGCCGAAAATGAGAGCAAGAAAGAGAGAGTAGCCAAGGAGGAGGAGAAAAGCTAGCAAAATGGGAGTGAGAAACAGAGAGTAACCAAGCGTGTGTGAGAAAGAGAAGGGAGTGAGAGTGAGAGAAGAGGACTGAGCTGAGATGGTACAAGATTATTTTAATCGGGTAGGTAGTAAAGTAATTAATTTTTTACGTTTAAAGAAGGCGAAAAGAAAAGCAGATCCTAGTAGCCGTAATTAAAAAAAAAAATTTCTTGTCACAGTTCTTTTTTTTTTTGTCATAAATTAATTTTAGCCAACATAGCTCACTTATTTTTCAAAAGAAAAAAAAAAAAGAAAAAAGTAACAAAACAACTTTAATTTTGGGAGATGAGCTTTTGAATGACGCTGAGTGCCTTAAGAGTCCAAAATTTGGCAAACTAACATACTCTAAGCAATTGATCTAACTAATAGAGTTGAAGCAAGGAGAGGAATGCATGCACGTCAAACCCCCCCCCCCCCCCCTCTCTTCCCAACAAAAAAAAAAATGGAGAGCCATGCACGGAAACTATTCAACAAAGTTAAGGGCATCGTCATATCAAGATAACCATGGCCAATGTTCCGTGTTCACCCACACGCAGTGTTCGCCTTTTTCTTATTACATTCACTCCCGGATGTAAGCAGACAAATTGAGAGAGTGCCCCCATTTTATACATAGAGTTCATCTATAGAAATTTCCACCCCATTTTTACCTCCTAACCAAACACACTCTTAAAGAAGAAAAATAGACAACTTCCCACCCACAGAAAGCCATTTGTGAATCTATCGAATAAGTTACAGTTACCTCTTCAGTCTGAATAAGTGAATAAGCCATGGCTGCAAAGGAAGCTCACAAAAGGAGATTTTCCTTTTCAGATAAACAGTATCAACTGCTCATCAATCTTCTTCAGAAACCGGTTTATTATGTGATATCCAGTAAAATGCTAAAAATCAATAATATTGAGACTCAATAAAACAGAATATAAGTCATTTACTCAAATTTTACGAAATAATTCAACAGTTAGATCAAGAAGCCTTATGAAAACGAATGTAAATGTACCTCTTTTCAGTTTACACAAATTATTCCACAATGAACCAATTTGTCGAATTCGCCAAAAGTGAAAAAACAGAGAATGAAAACGGCGGATAGCGCATACTACTGACTTCATTTGAAATATTCCCAATTAGCACTCAATCAGTTTTATCTCGATCTTGCCGAATATTCGTTTCACTGCACCACGAAAATAGTTGCATGTTGCCCTGCCGAATAGCTATGGGCAAAAATCTACAGGGTACACAACAAGCACTTGTGTGCTCAAGCAGTGCACCGAGGAAAGGGGAACAAAACGGTTAAGCAATAAGTTACATATACTCGTGCCACGATCAGCTTTTAGAAAACCAAACTGCACACAACCCCGATCATAGCAGTCCCTGAACGATTCGGCTCCAACTCATAATTCATTATTTCATCAACTAAAGCAATCTCAATCACTCAATCCTTATGTACTGCAAGATACTTTGAACCAGATTATATTATCCTGCAGCTACCAAGCCATATATAAAATGCCAAACTTGATTTTATCTTCTAATTGTCGAATAAAAAAGTACTTCGTAACGAGTGGTCCAATCAAAAACCCTCAATGCAGGGTCTAGAGTTGAGGATTTAGTAATCAGTAAGCTTACAATTAATCAAACAAAACAGATATTCAAGTCCATATATCAACTGTTTTCCATTACACCCCAATTCGTGAACTGAACAGTACCATAATCATTTCCTTTTTCTAAATAAATTCAACCCACAAAATAAACCAGTGGATTTATCGTTTTTAAAACACCTATAAGAAACGCAATAAGTCCCTCTCGTAACAGTAGATTGCTACATTGCTATACAACAAGGACGGAATTATTTAGCATCTCAACAATTTTCAAAGGATTATTCAAGAAACTCAAACAGAACAACAGAAAAGAAAAACGTCAACATGAAGTTCCAGCGAAGAATAACCCATGAATTAGTTTCTTTTAAAACTTCTAGCTCCACAAACAACCTCTATGGGCAGAACTAGCTCCGATTCTAATAAACATACATGATGTGGAATATGTCAAGAATCTTTTTTTTTTTCAAAAAAAAAAAGGATGAGAGAGGGGGGAGGTGAAATAACAAATATAACAGCCATAACACATGAATGCCTAAACATATTGTGTGCCCAGCTCTAACATCCTGAAGTTACCTCACCAAAATACAAAAAGCTTAATACTGAAAACCCACATAAAAGGAAAGATATAGCCCCCAGTAAGTCCATGCGACCAGGAAAAACCATCTGCAAGAAATAGAAACTCTTTTTTCAGCATTATATCAAACTACGGTTAGCAAAACAAGAAATAAAAAAGACATAGAAGCTCTGACTTCACTATAAAACAGTACACCTGTTAACCCCTTTTTTTTAAAAAAAGGAAAATTAAAGCACCTGTTAACTAATCAAGAAATAGTGCTTTGCTAATGACAGTTTCAACTTCCAATTATGACGCACAATCTGAGATATATATATATATATATATATATATATATATATATATATATATATACAGCAGTGCCACCTTCAGATGTCCAATCCCCTCACACAACATAGTGAATTTCAGAAGATTTATGAACTTTGCAAAGCAATAGGATCCATTTCAATAAACTTAATAGTGATTCTCTAATCTCTAATAAAAAGATGCCCAAGACAAGATCACCAATTGCATTCCAATCTACTACTTTTAGGGCCATCATTCCACTTCTCATATAACTTTAAGCGAAGTATGTATCCTCTAAAGTCTAAGACTCTTAGTCCTCTTTACTTGCTTAAATAAATAAGATGGGAAAAAAATAAAAAAGTTGCCCAACATTCCGAATCCCTTTGGAGACTGGTTGACGCAGAATTAGATCCCAACTGGGCCGCTTTTCCTCCACTTTGCCCAACCTTCCTCTCCGCACACTATTGTACAATAACAACAACAACTAAGTCTTGTTCCACTAGGTGAGGTTGATTACATGGATCAAACAACAATCTCTTCACACTATTGTAACACAAAGAAAGAAAAAAAGAAACAGTTAGTTTCAAGAAACTAATTTCTAAGGTAGACGACCATATCTTATTGTGTATCCCCTAATGTGAAACTAACATTAAGGTGGTTCTACAGAAATTAGTTTCACTCTTCAAAATGGAATCACATAAATTGACATAACCAATGCAGTGACTTCTATAAACTCCACATCATGATAACAAAACAGATATTCGGGTGGAAAATGTGATACCAATGTTCTTAATATTAACACTAGACGAGCCAAGAGGAATGTTAACCCATGAAGACCATAAGGCTGCAATAGGGTGGAATCCTCATTCCTCAGACTGTTAAAAGACTGCAAGCGGAATCAGGACTTCAGCTTAAAGAAGCTTATCTCCAATCTTATACCCTAATGAATTAGAGCTCGAATTTTTGTATTTCTCTAAGAAATATGTTCCAGTCAACAGTGGGGTTTACTTGTGCTTGTGCATATAAGATCAGGCAAGTAATTTCAAGGATGTTCAGTTCAACACCCAAAATTATCCTCCCCTTTAGCTTCCTCTCTAAGTGGGTGTGAAATGATGTTAAATCAAATTTACCTCACCAAATGTCACAAAAACAGCACGAACAACAGCCACAGAATAAAACAGTCCAGGACGACCAAGGAGTTTATTCTATTTAACATATGCAAAGCAAATACCAGAGAAGCACAATAAATAACAAAGGAGATGTAAAAGATACCAAGGCATGCTTTGCATCACGCATGCCACATAATATAACCGAAGATGAAATCAGTATTCACATTCATGATAATAAAGACATCCTGAGGCAATTATGGGACAACATACCTAAATTTGTGTCCCAAAAAAATGTAGAAACCAACTTTATGTTATCTACTTGTCAGGATGGTCTGGATGCCCTCGTTTAGCTTTACGCCGTGCATGGCGAGTGTTTCCGTTTCGAGCAGGTTTCTTTGCCTTTTTGCTGAAGCAGACAAAAGAATTGGTAACCACAAGTTCCTTTTTTTTTTTAAATAAATATAAAAATCTAAATATCAAGAGGACATACATATTAAGTGATCAACAAAAAAGTAAATCACCATATGGATTTTGAAAAGGACATTCAAGACTGACCAGAAAATGGCAGAAAAAACTCTAGCCAGTAAAATAATAGGCAAGGCCAAAAGGGCAGAGGCCTGCAAATTGACAGTGCGTTTGTCAAATCACCTACTCATTATGTCAATGTCATTAATAACAGCAAATCATTTGATGCATACCGCAAACCATTCCAATTCTTTAGTAGCAAGAGGTCTAGTAAGCTCATGCTTTTTCAGCGTCTCCTGGACATTAGCTTGGACCTTAACAGAAAAAGAAAATTGAAAACTCAAAAAAGCAATATACAAGTTATCCTCCTTATATCAATACAATGCCTGCTTTTCAGCATTTCTTGATTAAGCAATAACTAGAAAAGGTTAACAAAACTCGTCAATAGTGTAGCATTAAAGAGGAGTGATTCTAGACACCAAAACTAGTATGAATTGCAGTGAATGGGCAGCTTGGAAAATAAAATCCAAGTTTTACATATTGCACTATGACAAACAAAAGGGAGCTTGAAAACATTTTTAACCAAATCAGCCCACATCAACATTAATATCATAGTTGTCAAACGCGGATAGCGGCGCGTAGCAGCCGGCCCCAAAAACGCTATAACGGGATAACAGATAGCGTTCCGGCCGCTATTTGGTAAAAAATATATAATTATCATGCAATTCATATAACATATATAAATGTTCAAAAATAAGAAATCATCCACAATTAAACTCATTCACATCAATAATGAAAATTCATAATCAATTCCATACTCTAAAAATACGCAATCACCATTAATCCAATACATAAACATGAAGTTCTAAAGGCAGTAAAACAGAAAAAATAGCACCATCAAGTAGCACAAAAGCAGCAAAATATAAAAGACAATACCAAATCTTAATTAAACCTAAGTCTCTACTCTCTAAAACTAACAAAACACTCCAATAAATTAATCATCATCATCATCATCACCATGATTGCTAAAACAGAACAACAAAACAAAACATGCCATTGCTAAAACAGAAAACAGAAAAAAAAAAAAAAAAAAAAAAGGAGAGAAGGGGTAAGGACCACCAACACTTTAAGTGAGGTGGTCCACCCTAAGGCCCCCTTTTTCCTTCTCCAAGTTCTTCACGGTGAGTGTCCGTCTCTTATCTCTCTCAATTTCTCTGTCACCTCATCTCTCTCTTTCTCGTTCTCTCCCTCTTTCCCGATCCGAGGAAGATAGAAGAAACAAAACAAAGACTGCAGGAAGGACAAACCGCCACCGCCGGAAACTCAATTGCCATTAGCACAGGTCTCACAGCCACCGATCTCGCCGCCGTCAGAGGTTGGAGGAGCGTCGAAGCAAGAGGGGTGAGGAGGGAGAGAGACATATGGATTAGAGAGGAAGAGAACAGAGAAAATAACCCTAACCAACGTTCAAATCACAGAAAAGAGGGGGGAAGCTTCGAAATGAGGGTCCAGAAAGAGGGGAAGAGCCGATGTTTGGCCATCGACATCAAATAGCGGCAGGGATGGCCGCGACAGCCTGCGACAAAGAAACGCGATGCGTCGGCAGCTCTGTCGCATCCACTGTCCGCTCTGCTCCACTCCACCGCTATCGCGCATGATTAACTATGATTAATATGATATCATGTTATGGTCTCCAACCAAGTAAAAATTATTACCATGTAGCAGTCAAGAAATGAGCACATCATGAGCAGATGCCCACACCGCAGCCAAAATGAATTAAAACATAAATATGGTGATGCAACTTGGCTTTGATTGTTTTTATTTTTTAACAGGATGGACTAAGAGTGATTGTAGGAGTGAGCAGCTATAACTATCAACAGACAATACATGTAAAGTACAAGAGTTTATATCAGCAACAACTAAGGAAAAATGCAAAAGGATTTGTAAATTTTTTTCAATAACATCAGATGAGACAAAGCATGAAACCTGGCTATGATATGTAGTGGCTGATTCCAAGAACTTGCCATAAGCATGAACAACATGCTTTGTATAGGGCTTCAAAATGGCATGTGCTTTATCAACATGAGGTTTAGCAGCAACAGCAACCTGATCAACGTATGGCTTGCTAAACTTTTTAGCTTCCTGTCAACCAGTAAAGAATACCTTAAGAAACACATCAGCAGAGCAAAGAAAACAGAAGGACAAAGTAACATACCTGATAATAAGGATCTACAAATTCTTTTGCCTTGCTTAAGTGAGGAGCAATTGCATTCTTTGATGCCTCATAAACTTCAATAGTTTTTGTAGTAAATAATTGCACGTGAGGTTCGGCATTTGTTTTCACCACAGACCACTGTTCCTTAACAGCTGGGATCCATCTCTTCAAGTGAAAACCGAGAAAAGTGAGAAAGAATATAATTAAATTTGCCTGCTTATTTAACAAACCAACAGCTTCTTACAAACAAGGAAACACACAAATGGATCTCAAACTACTAGAAAGTAAAACAGATTTTGCAGTAGATTCACCCTCCACCCATAGGGCACAGTAATTGCAGTAAAACATTGCTTAAAAGTGCATGCCTTTATGCCTTTAGGCCATCATTCCACACAAAGCGAAGCATGTCCAGGCATACCAGATCAAAAATCTGGAAGAAATAAATGGACAACTTACAGTTTTAATTGTTTCCACATGAGGTTCAGCCCATTTTTCAGCTTGTTCCTTTTTCTCTAGGGCCTAGAATAAATAGAGAAGACATGAAAATACAGAAGCCAATAGGATGTGTTTGTAATGGTAAAAAGAAAAAAATTAAACATGGGATCTATAATTGAGTAAAACATCATAAGATGTACCAGGTACGAAAGTTTCATAGCCAAACTAGAAACCAAAATACTACCTTCTGAGCAACCACCTCCAAAGCAGGTTTCCCATGTTTATTCCAGTAAGTCTCAACCATGGACTTAACCAAAAAAAAAAAAAAATTCTCAGAACTTGTGAGCCTGTTCTAACAAACATCATAGGGTACACAATATAAACTCACCCTAGTGTGAATATAGTGCACAGCAAGCCAAGGTGGAAGCCAAGCACCATGAACCTGATCATTAACATCAGTATGCATCAATAAACACATCAGTAATATTATTTGTGTAATCAAAATTATCATAAGATATTGAAATAATTTATCAAATCTCTCATAGCATTGTAGCTATAGGCAGCTGCTGCTTACAAAACCAAAATGTAAATATCATTCAGCCACTAAGTACCGTGTCTCAGACTTTTTTTTTTTTCATTTACTTTAAAATTTGAACCTAGGAATGAAACCCACCTCATGAAAAATGAAAAATAGAGGAGGAGAAAAAAAAAAAAAAAAGAAAAAAGAAAAGAAACCAGAAATTGTCGTAAAGGAATTTCCAGTTGAGGTACAAGCAACCACTTGAGTGGCTAATGAGTTGGTAACCACTCAATTGGTTAGAAATTGTTTACCAATAATTCCTTTTTAGTAACTCTCCCCAACGTATAACCCCTTGGTGAAGAGCCCAACTGCTCAAACATATGATTTTCATTATCTGGTTATATTAGCAATCAATCATTTGATTTTCAAGTTGATATTATATTCCCTTCTCAGTAACCACTTCAAAAATCATCTGAACTCTTCAGGCCCTGAAATGCCACACTAAATCTTTCTTCACCTTGTAAACCCATATGGCTAGCATTAATTCTTCTTCTTCTTCTTCTTTTGGTTTTTTCTTTTTTTTTTGGGGGGCGGGGGGGTGGTTTAGTTAAACTTCCCACAAATATATCCAGAAATTACCACAAAAGACAAGAATGGTCCAAGCAAAAGCAGTCATCTGCATCACTACCACCATTTTTTATCACACAGAATGGGCCTAAAAGCAGACTAAGCAATGACATCCAATCAGTAATGATTTACTTTCCAGCATTTATTGTCCCGATGTTGATATTTCGAAAAACAACCCTAGCACTTTGGCTAAATTAGGTGAAGTATTCACACTTGTACAAGGTTTCCCTCATTTAACTCTGAAAAAGAAAATGGCATTAAGAATTGAAACAAGTTTTTCAGTGTCAGATCAACAGCACACTAAAGGTAACTGGCATGGATTACTTCGGAGGTTTCAACTGGCACTCAAAATTTACACACATGTAGGAAAGATAACATGGTTTAGGTAGTAAACTGAAGTATTACCTCCACTAGCTCTTTTGCTTTGGAAGTTGCCTCGAGCTTTGCCTTCATCATTTCTTCCTAGACAATAATATTAGGGGAAAACAAAAGACTTCCATCAAAATCATTAACAATCCTGCACAACATAACAAGACAAACTATGCATTCACATACCTCAGCAACTTTAAGAGCACGTTCAGTTTTACGGATTTTTGTCTTCTGTTCCTCATTTATCTTTTGAACCTGCAGAGAATGCACTACTCAGGTCACCATATCATCATCAACAATTGTTTTGATAATTAGATATTTAAATTGGCATGAGTACAGGTAACTACTTTTGGAAGATAGACAACAAAATAAATATGATACATTCTTTTTGCTGGTGATTTGGTTCAAGAGCTTTAACAATAAATTCTCTTTGATTTAAAATGATAGTAGAAATGTAGAATTGTTCCAGAGCCAACTAAGAAAGCAAAGAGGAAGATGCCTGTCTAAGTAATAATTATGAACATTGAACATGACAAGATGCATGCATCTATCTCCCCCATACCCTACCAGATGGCAGCCTCATGCACTAAACCGCCCTTTAACATTGAACATGATAAGGTGCACAAGTATTCCTAGAAAAGATTTATTTTCTTTTCTACAAACCCGACATTACAAAATGAAAAGAAATGAAAGGGGAAAGATAAATCTTCATAAGTACCTTGAAAGAGTAAATTATAATTTGTGGTTTCATAAAGAACAAGTACATATAAAACTTGGGATGTAATTACAGTAGGACAAAAACTACCTAGCCAAATGTATAACTCACATCCTCTAATTTTGAGTTCAATTCACGAATCTTTTTCTCTGCCTCAGCTACCCTGGTTTCCCAGGTCAGCTTCTCCTTGTTTTGTGTTTCCAATTCACTTTTAAGCTTGTCCACCTGCATAAAGAATTTCAGAATACGCTCAAAAGAATTATAATCATTTTACATGATAATTTCTCAGGCTCATTCATACATAACCTGCTTTTGCAGTTCACCAGCACGTGCATGAGCCTTCCCAACCTGCTCCTCGGCATCCAATGTCCCTTTTTTCTGAGAGGAGAAATTAATTTGGAATGATTTTTAATATACAAATTAAAACAATCAGAATGCTCTAAGAACAATGACAGTCTGAAAATAACATTTACTAACCTCATTCATACTACATGAAGTAAGAAATGTAACCAACATTTTCAACGAGGAAATATATGAAACCAAAGAACATAGTGCGCGAAAATCATGTCCACGAAGTCTACTCCCAAACACCTCACCTGAAGAGAAGCAATCTCATTCTGCAAGGACTCGATGGTGCTCAATCTATCTCGGACGATGTTTTCCTTTTCTGCTATTATTTCATCCTTCTTCTTCGCTTCATGGGATTTTTCACTGATTTGCGATTCTTCAACATAAAAAATTAGGCACAAGACGTATATCAGCCATCAAAAGAAATCATTAAAAATAATAATAACCCACATATCCAAAGGGAAAAAAACGGGGGAGGGGAGCTATAACTGTTTTAAATTTGAAGAAGACCATGAATTCATAGGTCACTCCAATTGTTCCTGATTAGCTCTTCATAACAACTACGCAAAAAGTTCACCAAAAAACAAAAAAAAAAATCCTACGCAAAAAAAGGTGACTTGATTGGACATCAATCATCATTCATCAAAAAACACCAGCAATTGTTCCTGAAAACACAAAATTTTCCATTTCATTCAATATTTCCAACTAAACGAAAATCAACGAACAACTCACATCCCAGTCCTTATTCCCCAAAACACATATTCAAAAAAATAAAAAAAATAAAAAATAAAAAATAAAAAATAAAAACGATGACAAGCTTGCTCCTCTTCGGTCATCTCAGTAACCGAACGGCGTAACTACGGACATTCAAATCCACGAAAATCAAAAGGAAACAAAATTAATTAATTAACTAACTAATTAATTAACTAATCAAAAATTAAAAATAGTAAGATTTTGTTTTGCATAGAAAAAGAGAGAAGAGAACAGACCAAGGAGTTGGATCTTAGAGTAGAGTTGAGCCAATTGAGCGGCTTCTCCTCCTTCGATGGAAATGTCATCGGCAGCTTCGGCCCTCACGTGAGAGGAAATTAGGGTTACGGAAAGCGCGATGAAGAAGAAGAGAGAGAACAACTTCTTCGGAGGCGCCATGGGAACACACGAGATTTGCCTTGCCGCCAGCTAAGCTAATTATGCACAGCGCCAATTAAACCAAAACCACTCTCTCAGCCTTTTGATATTTATTAACGATTCACCTCAATTATCATCATCATCATCATCATCCTTCCAAGCGAGGCGAAGCAACCAATGAAACAAATTTATTTTACCTTTTTCTTTATTTTTTTTATATTAATTACCCTACACTGTCAATAAAGTTTTAAAAAAATAATAAATTATGGTGATAATTTTTATAATAGATAATTATCTCTCATTATAGATAATTTTTTAAAATTTTTACACTAATAATACATATAAATTAAGTCTTATAAAAATTAAAAATTAAAATTAGAAATTAAAAATTATAAATAATAAATTCCCAAATTAATTTTTGATAAAAATATCATCCGATAAAGAAATGATAATTTTAGAATAATTTTTAAAAAATAAAAATCAGGTTTAAATTAATTCATTTTAAAAGCATATACTAATCGTTGAAAAATATTTGATATTAAATATATTAGTCATAAAAAATACTAGAGCTCACATGTTTAACTTTAGAAATTATGTTAAAAAATTATATTTAAAATTTAATTTATATGAAATAAATTATAAATTATTACATCAATAAATATGATTAGATTTTATATTTATTATTTAAATAATTATATAAATAAAAAAGTAATTAATTAATTATATAAAAAAAATTATATTATAAATATATTTAAATTAAACTCTTTTATTTTTAAAAAATAATTTTATCTGATAGCAATATTTTCATCAAAGGAACACAGATGTTGGATTCTGAGGCGGCCGTGTGTCTTTGCTAAAGCCGAAAGGAATCTCAACTTTGATATTTTTGAAAAAAAGAAAAGTGCGATCTATATTTAAAGGGTAAATACTGATATATAAATTATTTTATATTATTAATTAATAGAAATAGAAAAAAATAAAAAATTATAATAAATTTTTTATTATAATTGATAATTATTTATATAAATTAATAGTTTTTATTATTTTTATTAATAAATAATATAAAATTATTTTATATATATATATATGTATTTAAATTAAATTTTATGCCCGGGGATACAAAATCTGCACATCCTAATAATTTATTAATATATTAAATGTTAATAGATGGAAAATTTGTTTCGAAAACTAAAAACTATGGATACTCTATAAACGATGTATACTTTTTATTGATGTTTTCTGTTTTTAAGTAATTATTAAATACGTTCAATCTCTTATTTCTTTCTTTATCTTTTGAGTTCAATCTTTATTTTCAAATGTCGTTATCAAAGGTATTTACATATTTTTATGTCAATGTCCCCAGTGTGCGTTTCAATTTGCTAAAATATATATATAGTATAATAATAATAATAATATAATAATAAGGTTGGGAATGAATGGGGTGGCTGAGTAGCTGTGTGTTTGAGGGTAGGTGTGACCGATGAGTGCCGCCGAAGAAGGTTGTAGGTTTTGTAATTAATCAACGTGACAGGGACCAGCAAAGGTAGATGAGGAACATGTGTCATGGATTGAAATGCGACATGAAATTGAAAGAGAAAAAGGCTTTGAAAAAGTTTAGCGAGGTTAGAAAAATCTTCATGCTAATCGATTTATTATTTACTATGGATGTCACTCAACGCCGTTGATTTTTGTTTGTCTATTTATTTTTATTTATTTGTTTTCCGAAGATTTTTGTCTATTCATTGAATAGAGGACCTTTTGCGTTAGAAATGTGAAACGTGTCATCGATTGTGTTAAGAAGGAAAAGAGACAATGAAAACAGAGTATGCAGATGGGGCGCCGCTTCGCAGTCCAAGGTGCTTAGTGCACCTTGTGACTGTAGCACATCAGATGGTGTAGATTTATGAAGTGTATCGATATATCAATTATTTATGATGTATTATAGTAATATATTAATTTTAAAAAAATTAAAAAATATAATTAAATATATTTTAAAAATTAATTTTTATACACTAATAATATAAAATTATATTGATAATATAAAATAATTTTATATTATTAATGTAATATTATACTGATAGACAGTATAAAATTATATTGACAGAATAAAATTATACTGATAAAATTTTTATAATTTTTAAAAATTAATTTTTATATATTAGTAGTGTAAAATTACATTGACAGTATAAAATAATTTTACACTATCAGTATAAAATTATATTGACAGAGTAAAATTATACTGATAAAATTTTTTGATTATAATGACAGTGTAAAATTATTTTATACTCTGTCAGTATAAAATTATACTGACAGAGTAAAATTATATTGATAAAATTTTTTTATTATAATGATAGTATAAAATTATTTTATATTGCTAGTATAATTTTATATTATCAATATATAATAATTAATTTTTAAAATATATTTAATTATATTTTTAAATTTTCTTAAAATTAGATATTACTACAGTGCATCATAAGTGATTGATATATCGATACACCTCATAATCTCACCATCAGATTGCAAGGTGCACTAAGCACCTTGACCAGCGAAGTGCACCGAAGTCGGCGCCTGCAGATGGGAGCTTCTTCTGGTACTCGATAGTTAGTCGCATTTACCAACATCTTGTAAGTGATTCAACAATTTCTCTTTTTTGGTAAAATATTTAATTTAGATTTTATAAATGGAAAAATTAAAATTAAAAGAATCTTATTTTATAATGAGGTGGTCCATCTCAAACTTAATCAATTAAAGTTTCAATACAACTAGTTTAAAAATATTGTGATAAATTGGTCACAATTCATGCGTTTTATGTAAAGCATTCCCATATTTACAACAATGAAAACCACTGAGAAAATGAAGTATATTGTCTCGGTCCGTTTAGCTAATAATTCACAGAATGAGAAGAGAAAAATATTCGTCAAACAAATGCTTGGAGAATAATCTAGATAAAGAAAATGTTTAGAGTGGAGTCTTTGATCTTCTTTCTTTTGATTTTTCTGTGGTACTAAAGTCTATGTCTTTATTACGAATAAAAAAGACTCAAAACATGAAAATTTATGTCATATGTCAATTTTACATTAATTCTAATCCCGCCATTTTCTCAAATTTATTACTAAAGATAATATTTCAAATTTTTATTTATTAAAATAATTAAAAAAAATAGTTTGAGGATTTATATAGTTTTATTTTTGTATAATTTTATTTCAACCACAAAAATTGATAAAATTAATTTAAATAAATTTATATTAAATTTTTTCATAAAACTAAAATAATTTAAAATAAAAATTTCAAATTTAATAAACATTAAACTATTACTAGCCTCCACCACCCTTCAACTACCCAGTCAATTTTTTGTATTTTGAAAATCATGCAAAATTTAATTTGAAAATTAATATTGATAATTGTTAATATCAATTACCAATATTTTTTTGCCTAATTATTGTTTACTGTTCATCCTATTGTTATTGCAAACCAATTTTTAGTCTTTTTTAAAATCAATTACTTTTATTACTTTTTTTTTTATATTTTATTACATAATTAGTCAACAAGTCAAATTTCTCTCCCATTTTTTATATACTTATTTATTATTTAAGAATTTATTACTCAACTATATTATTTCTTTTTTTATTTTTCCAAAGTTAGAATATCGTCCATTTATAGAATAATATTTTGCTGCCTTTTATTTTTGCAAAGTGATTTTGATTCTTGAGATGGAAACTTACACATGCATGCATTTGGAAAACATCACATATTTTAAATTTTTCAAGTATTGTATAATAATTTATTGAAATACATCATTAGAAATTAAAAAGTAGTAGAAACATTATTAATTTTATTTTTAAGCTTTCTATTTTTTATATATCCGTCCTTTCATATATTTCGCTCTTCTATCAAAACCCAAGAATCTCTTTTCTATGGTGGTTACTTCACATTTTCTATTTTATACTTGATGATATCGTCAAAGTTATTCTTGTATGGTTAATAGATTGAATTAATATTAAGAGCTCTTACGATTAATATGGATATTTGCTTCACTTCTTCTTCCTATATTTATGACCACAACCATATAAACTGAATTTGTATCACAGTTTTTGTTTATATCATTGAATCTATGTTTTTGTTTATATGGTTTCATATTGTTTTAGAGTTTAGGAATTTAAATTTGGAGATTTTTTATTTTATTTTTCTATAGGATAGATACCGGTTTGATGTTGTAAAGCAGATTTTTTATTTTACTTTGCTACTCAGTTGTGGGTTTACTCTCTAAGCTTCTGAACTCTCTTTACATTATTTTGAACTCTCTGATTTCTTTTTAAAAGGAGATGCTGCATTGACATTGATAAAGATATCAATTAGCAAGGAAATGATATTTGTATTTATTTATTCTTTATCTTCAATTTATCTTAAAAGAATGTATTTAGCTAAAAAAAAAATGCATTCGTTTATTGTCCTCAAATAGTAATAGAATGATATATGTTTTGTTTATTCTCTCTTTTTACTTTGAAATAAATTTTATACAAATTTTATTTTTATATCAAGCATTTTTTTATTCTAAAAATCAAGTTTTGGAAAAAAAAAAGATTCTTGTAATATATATTCTTAAAATAATTCCTTCATTTTGTTTTTATATAGCCAATTTTTCAAAAATTAATCAATGTCAATATAAGATTTATTTAAATTCTTAATTTTAAAATAAATGAAAATACTAGACTATAGTAAACATATAACTCAACATTTTCTATTTGTAATAGAGTATATGAAAACTATATAAATTATAAATTTAATAATCAATTTTAAGTATTTTCAACTTTCTCTTAAAAATTAGAAGCATATATTTTCAAAAAATAAATTATACTTTTAATTATTAATTGTTTGTTTTATGTGAATAATTAATTGTTATATAGAATACTTTTATATATTTTTGTCTTTAAAATTAATTTACTAGAACGTTGAAAAAGAGGGAAGGAGAAAAAATGAGATATTTTTTTGAGTTGTTTGATAAAAATTGAAAGTAGATAATTTTATTTATTATTATTTAATAATTTATTATTATATAATTTACAATTTTTTTTTACTTATTTCAATTTAGTGTCTTACAAAAAAATTAAATTTTTAATAGAATATCAATTATAAAGAATTTATTTTACTATTTTCTTATTTTTAATTTTTATTATTTTTCATATTGGACTTTATTTTTTGAGTTATTAAAGTTGTAATGAACTTGTATATTCATTGATTATTTTGTTAATTTCAAATCAAATTATGTAATTTTTAATTATAATCTATTTATTATAAAGCTTTTATATTTGCCAAAATTTTTACAAAAGTCTTTTAATATTTGTCGATAGTTTTTTTTAATCTCGTGCATTATACGGGTCCAAAAACTGTAGTTAATAATAATATATTAGACACTTTTATTATTGTATTTAGAATATTGATTAAAAGATTTAGAAAAAAATACACAAATAATATATATGAAAAAATCTATGTACTTTCTTTAAATATAGAACAACACTTGATAGACCTATTGAATTTTGGCAAAAATAAAGATAGTTGTATTATATAAAGATAGTTTATACTTATTTTATTGATACAAGTGTCATTTTTTCTCATTTAATTTTTCCTCTGAAATTTTAATTTCTCTAAATGACCAATGTCATTTTTAAATTACATATTTAAAATTTATTCTATTTAAATAATGCTCCCAATATCAAATTTTTTTGACACTATTTATTTATTTATTTATTTATGTGGTATACCATTTATATTGTTTTCAAATCTCATTTGGTATCGTTTTCATTTTTAATTTTATTTTAAGAAACCGTTAAATTCTTGTTTTTAACACTTTTCTTAGCTTCCCAATGTTTTTTTTTTTTTCTCTTTCTTTTAAGATTTTTCTCATTCAATGCTAGGTTTATTTAATTCAACCTATTTCACTCTTCATATTTTGTTTTTTTTTCCTTTTTTTTTAACGCCTTTTTCTTTACTACAATGTAGGAAGTTGAGAAGCTACTGCTTAGTAGCTATAAGTGATTCAGTCAAGTACTCGAGTTACATGGAAGTAGTATTCGTGGGAAATAATGGGTAGCATCCTTCCATTGGGTATGTATACATGTTCATCACTTCATTATTATTATTATTATTATTATTTGGCAGAACTTCATTATTTATTTATATTACGTTTAAAACTTTTTTTTTTTTGCATAATATGATTATTTGTGTATGTTTGTTGCATTGGTAAACTTTTCAGACTTTTGTTCTTTATTATTTTAGTTAGGTAAAATTCACGACAAAAGGAAAAAAAATACATAATTTAGTTAATTTAAAATTATATCTTTTTTACTTTAATATGTGATTCCAATTGTGAATGCATGAAAAAAGAATTTGTGAGACCTTCAACTTTGCTCAGGTTAGAAGCAGAGGAAATTACTATAGACTCAATGACTCGAAGAAGTAAAGAAGTAAGACTTGTGAAAAGTTATTACAACTTATGCCACAGGATTTTATTAAAATATTATTTAAAACAATAGTACTCGCGTAATAAAATCTGTAGAATTCAGTCATAGAAAAATTTTACTACAAATGTTGATACATTGAGTGGATAATATCAAACATACACATTCACGAGTAATAACAAACATGTATATTATATACAAAAATAAAACATGTAAATTACACAAGTAATATTTATAAGTCATTATTAACCAATTATTCTAACGTAATATTAAATTATTAATAAAGTTTAATTGTTTAATATATATTTATGTTTATTCATATGATTAGTCAAAATTTTTTATATATCTCATGGTTATTATTAATTTATATTAAACTTAATTAATAAATTACATTTAAACTTTCAATATTAAAATAATAAGATTTTCAAATTTTAAGAAAAATATAAAATTTAAACTTTAAGAAAGTACAGTACAGATAAATATACTACTTTTTGTTGGGTACAAAATAAATATACTATCAAAAATAAAAACACTTAGATCAAATTCATTATATCTATTTCATCCATTTATCAAATCAAAAAAATAAAATGTAGATTTTTTTTTTGAGATGAATATATATTTTAAATTTTTAAATTATTCATTTCAAAAGAATTATCTATATGTCATTATTTAATTTAATAATTAGTTAAGATAAGTATAACGAACTTGATATGAGCTTTATCCCACTGAGAGTTACTAAATGAAGCCAGACATCTTAAGGATGTCGAGGAGGTCAATACTTAACTGCAATGGTCCACGGTACACTTACCACTGCTGAAGACTTGGTTCCCTAACTACTTTCTCCAAACTGCAAAGGGAGACACAACCTTGGGAGACATTTAATCTTCTTTGGTAATGTTCTAAACTAAATGCAGGCCAGATTCACATGGATGAGTTCAATTAGTTGCATCGTAAATTGATTAGTACATTTTTAATTTTAACATTTGTTAATTTAGTTTTAATTTAATTATACATTTAATTACTTATATCAATTAAATTATAAATTAGAAATATTGTTAACTTAATTTGTAATTCATTTTTTTTTTGTCATTAAGATATTTGTATCCTTAGACATTATCACGACTAAGAGACCCTTAATAGAAATTTCCAGTTCAATTTTGAAAACATTATTATTTAGTATGAAGTTTTTTATGTTATATTATATTTATTGATTTCATCCATCTTTGCACGTAAACTTCATCCATCTTTGCGCATAAGGATTATTTAGTTTGCAATACAAGGGATAAAATTATTAATGTGTAAAAATCTTTTTCACGGTAGTGCTTTAAAATTAAATTCATTTAAATAATATGATTGGTTAATATGAGAATTATCCCAATATTAAGATACGGTTAAATGGGCTGACTTGTTCGGATCAAATGTTTGAACACATCTGGCCAATCCAACAAAAAAGTGAGACTATTAAAAGCTTATTCGGGTTAAAATCGATATCAGAATCAAATTGCACTAGATGATCAAGTTAATCCAAATTAGGCGAGCCCAATTGTTCGAAATTAAATTCATTTAAATAATATGATTGACTAATATGAGAATTATCCCAATATTAAGATACGGTCAAATGGGCTGACTTTTCGGATCAAATGTTTGAACACATTTGGCCAATCCAACAAAATAATGAGACTATTAAAAGCTTATTCGGGCTAAAATCGGTGTCAGAATCAAATTGCACGAGATGATCAAGTTAATCCAAATTAGGCCCGCCCAATTGAGAAATTTTTTTGGGCCAAGCCTGCCTAAATTACATCTAGTGTGGAATCAAATGCTATTTTTTTATTTTATATTAATTTTGATATACAATTAGTGTAAAATATTTTGTATTCTCAACAAATTATATAACAACACATATATAACTTCTGAGATACTTATTATACAAATTAAATATATTTAATAATATGACAATATCTAATTAAATAGTTGTGTGAAAAACTTATAATGTTAGTGAATCAAAATTAAATCTCATTTAGGATGTTCCTATATAAAAACTGATCCTATAGTTTATTTTGAAAGAATAGCAGCAACTCACGAGTCACTCTTTGTATCTATGGTACCATAATAATTTATAGTTATTCCTTTGGGGATTGGATCTCGCATCGTTCATTCACCTGGTACGCATCGACTTTCCAACTCTATCAAATAATATATCTGAAAGGAATTAAAAATAATCCACGTGATATGAACAATAATTCATGCTACAAGAAGGCCAACAAATCATTGAAAAATAAATTTAAATATTTGTTTGTACAACAGCAAAACGCGGTTTCTGCCCATACGTGCTTTAAAAAATGGTTGTATTAAAGTATCTGTTTGATTCGATCTAAAGCTCAATGTTATAAATTAATTCCCACTGATATGTTTGGAGCATGGCAATAGATTAGGGTGCGCCTCTTCAAGGAAGGTACTCCCTACAAGGACAGAGACTTAACCAAGCAAGTGGATATTATTCTATAACTCTTTTTCTCTTTTCTTGTAGTGTTTGATTTCAATTTGAAATAAAAATAATATTGCGTGGGCGTATTAAAAAACATTGTAAGTTAAGTTTATAAATAAACTTAGGAAGACATGGAAGTAAATGTATATTCAAAATTTCAAAGGGAAAAGAGTGTCCATTTCTAGGCAGAAGAAGATCAGGAACTAGAGAAAAAGAGGTGTGGCTGCCAAAAACTTCCCAATCGCGAAGAATCATCTAGACCAGCTAGTATTTGATTAATTATGGGATCACCAAGGGTAGGAGCAATTTTTATTTATTTATGTATTTATTTTTATCCAACTAGAAAATAATCTATCTATGAGGTTTTCTACTGATTCGTTTATGAAACATTTTTCATGTAGAAACCTATTCTCCATCAAGAAATGTATCTCATCAACTAATGTGATCAAGTAAAGTTAATATGCTTATATTTGGCTTGATTTAGTTGTCCCCCAACCTAAATCTACAAAAGGGAGCGCATGTATTTAATTTAGAAAGGTGGCGATGGAAAACTGTTCACCAGGTAGGGAACATGACTACAGAACAAGCCTCGGGTAAAGGCATTGTCTTGATGGCCAGTAAGATTTATATAACTCTTACAACGACTATATATCTTCAATATTTCCTCAAATCCAAGGAAAATCATATATTGTCAAGATTCATTGGATCATAGTTAATTTCTCAATACTGTAGTTAATTAATTAATAGAAAAAGAGTGAACAGAAAATGAGTTAAAAGTACAACTTGTTAATGTAATGTAGTGATGGCAAAGCGGTAAATTTGGCTCGCTTGGCAGACCCAACCTAGCGGGGGTAGGGTGGGCCGAATTAGGAAGGTGGGCTCAATATTCTAATCCGTCTCGTTTAAGGGCGGGCCAACAAGCCAAAAAAATAAAAAATAAAAATAAATTTATTTTAATATTTTTATGGGTTAAATTATTTTAAAAATTAGAAAAATATATTGAATAAAAAATTTACTTAAATAAAATAGAACAAAATAATTAAACTATATAATTTGTATCCAAATTTAACTCAAATACAAATATAATAAACTAATTAGGATATATAAATAAGTTTATAAATAATAATTAACTATAGATTTATAACATAAAGTCTATAGTATAAAATTTATAAATTAATAAAAGTATAACAATAATATAATTTATAATAAAAACCTATTTTTTTTTAAAAAAAAGTACTCTTGCACCTAAAAAAAAAATAGATAAGCTTGGCCCGTCAGGCCAACCCTCCCCGGCCCGCCAAAGCCCGTGGGTTAGGCAAGTCAAAAATTTTTAACGAGTTAAATATATCAACCCAACCCGTTATTTTTGATAGTTTTGGTGGGCCAACTTGACGGGTTGAACCCATTTTGTCATCTCTAATATAATGGTGATGTGCTGACCGCTCACAGTGAAATGTTGAGAACAAGGACACATCCTTGTCAACCACTTCATTTTTAATGGGATAGTGCTAAGTAAACTTGCCAGGACCTTCGATACAGTCAACCAAAATTTAGAATACATCTAATGTCTAATCCAAATATACATAATGCATGTAGTACAGCAAAAAAAAAATATACATAATGTATATACATTAGACCCTCAGTGAATACAATTTTATATGCCAGCTGCCTTGGGATTCCATATATAATGCCAATTAGTTGGATACAATTATTATTATTTAATTGATAATTGCACCATACAATGGCACTTAAGTGATTTACAATTCAAACAAGGGTGTAATATCATTGACCCAACTATAAAAGAGGTGCCACAAGAAGTTTAAGCACCGTACCAAATTGTAGCAATTGCTTCCTATTGCTCAGCTTTAGCCTTTCAATCCCTTCTTGTCAAACCCAGAGAGATAAAGAAAGTAGTTATCAAAACTCATAAGTCATAATTCTGTTGTTGGTCTATTGGCTAAAATGGGAATAACAGAAGCATGCTCAAGGTTCATTGGGGACTTCTTGCAGGCATTCAAATACTCACCACCAAGCTCAATGCCTCACCTTGATCACAATCATCATCCTACTTGCAAGCCCCAGAATTTGCTCAAGCTTGATGACAACATGGTTCGCGTGCTTGTGACCGTCTTTGGCATGGAAAACAATGGAAGAATCAAGAAGGAAAATGCTAGGCAGGTGGTGGAGAAGCTTGGTTTGGTGCATGGTTCTGATGAGGACAAGCCCTCAAGGTTTGAGCTACATGGGGAGGGTGGCTTAGAGGATGATGATGTGCCTGTGGAAGAGGTGCTTGGTGAATTGGAGGACATGTCAAAGCGCAGTGAGTTGTTGCATGAAGCCTTCAAAATCTTTGATGAGGATGGGGATGGATATATAGATGCAATGGAGTTGAAGAGGGTGCTCGATTGCTTGGGTTTGGACAAAGGTTGGGACATGAACACAATTGAGAAGATGGTGAAGGTTGTAGATTTGAACCTTGATGGCAAGGTTGATTTCGGTGAGTTTGAATTGATGATGGGATAGCAGTTTATTTATTCATTTATTTTAGGAATAGTTATTCAGGTGCTAATTGTATATCAATTTGTTCCAGTACTATTTTCTAATGAAAATTTGATTTTTTTTTTATTTGTTTCCTTCATTCTTGCATTGCAACTTTGCGGGCAAATCCCATTTTGTCTATTCATCATGCTTAATTTTTATCTCCCTACAATTCACTCATTTTTAATTTGTTCAACTATTCATGCACCATTCAAAATTTCAGCTAATGAATAGTTCTTCACCATTTCCTGGTTACGAGAGGAGGCAAAGAATTTTAAGAAGTAACATTTTTTTTTGACGAGAAGAAGTAACATAATTCAATTACTGGGATGTATATAAATGTGGAAGAACAATAGCATATCTGTTATCTGCAGGAGTCATATCATGTCACAAGAGGCTGACGTGGTAGACCAGTTGATGTGAATAGGGAATAAATAAACCCCGTAGACACTACTATATGTACAGATCATTCATGTGTTTCTCCAATTAATTCTTGGAATATAATAAAGACAATTTATTTTGATCTTCCTCAAAAAATAGTTATCTTTTATTTTGGAAATTACATGCACATATTTTTTGGGTTTATACATGCACTTCTATTTAAAATAAAACTGCTTGCTTGCAGTACTATAAGTTTCTAGACAAATGGAGAATATTAAAAGAAGATACAAGAAAAGATTTGAGCATAATTTAGACAAACGTTGTGGATGTCAATTTAATTTGTTCATATAATACACTACAAACCTTCCACGGACATATTCTGGTGAAATGTCCAGTTACTCTGCGCGCTTATTTTGATGATTCCTGCCGGGTGCTTGGCACATGAATTCATGTAATAGGATTTAAAGCAATAAAAAACAAAAAAAGATGAAGAAAAGAATATCACCGAGTGGCTGTCAGCATGCTATTGGTTTAGGGTAATGGAAACTGATATCTATTGATGAAATTTCTCCTATTTCATTTTTTGTAAATCACGTCTCCATTATTAATTTAAAAAACAAATTTGAATAGAATTTGACATCTATTGGATGATAATGGCAACTTGGCAAAGTTAGATGTTAGTTTTGTTATAATCAGAAATGGATAAAGCAATCAAGTCCTTTTATACAAAACGAAATACAAGAGAGAATAATAAACTATTTTAATGGGCATAATTGAAGAGGAATCAGCCGAAGACAACCTATTAATAATCTAATTGGACAAGACATACAATATAAAGTTGGATTTAAATATTGGATGCTACAAATTCTAGTGAGGTGAAACTCTTACTGCCAGATAGTCATAGAGCTTAAAGCATCGTTTATGACTCCATTATTGACATCGTTGTAAGCAACATCCAAGTTTTCAAGTCCAAGAGCTGAATTATGCCCACCAAGTGTGACACCACCATATGAGGCATCGTTTCCATGGACAGTGATGGTTGGCGAGACATGTGCAATGTGGCGCATACTAGTCGTGTTGAGTTGTGGCGACGTGCTCAATTGACTCTGAGGCTGAAGAAGCTGATTGTTTAACGTAGAGAAAGAGCTCCGAGTGACCATGTCCTCAGCTAACTTCACCTAAAAGTAGATAGAAATTTGTCACCAATAATTAATTTGTGTGTGTCCTTACTTACTTACATACATGGAAAGATGGGGTGACCATTTCCCTACTTTTATACTCAAAACGAACCAATTAGCTTATGTTAATTATTGTATCTCCAAAAAGTAAAATAAAATAAAAGAAGCTTATCTTAATTCATAAGAGCACTAATTCTGTTCTGAGGTATTTCCATCTACCTAAATTAAAACAAAGCTTCCTTCATTCCCCGTTACTAACCCATTTCTCTTTTTCCAACTTGTTATTTGTTTTTCTTCTTTTACCACTCGTCCATTTTTGAATCTAAATAAAACAAACCTTAAGTTTCTAATACATGATCGATATATGTAAGGTAGAATAATATTTGTAAAAGAACCTCATACCTTAGCTCTCAAAGCTTCAACATCTGATTTTAGCACTCGGTTATTAGTATCTGCCTCAAGAAAATGTTGACTAGCATCGGTAAACTGCTTGTATAGGGTTGCATTTTCCAGTTTCAGTTTCTCAACCTGAAATAGCAAAGTTTAAAGGAAACCAAAGTGATTACTTCTGCATCGTACAAAAGATTGAGACTTCAATTTCATAAATTTCATAAACAAACAGATTCAAATAACTAGTAAGATCCTTATCTTTACAACTATATATAACATCCCTTATCCTTACAACAATATATTCAGACACCATAGCTCTAAGTGTTCTAAATATTGTAAACCTGTTCTGCTGTCTCTCAACAGTCCACATAACAATTAAGTTTTGGCTTCTTCAACAAAGACTTATCAATACCTTCTACTAACTCCTTAAACATCAGTTACCTGCTTCACAAGGTCATCCAAATGCGCTTGTTTTCTTCTTCTTGACCTCCTCGCCGACTCGCGATTAGAAACCTTCCTGAAATCATGATATCATGTAATGTCTGAGGAGGACAAAAACCATTT
The DNA here is from genome assembly GCA_031439585.1 of Pterocarpus macrocarpus. Classification (NCBI taxonomy): domain Eukaryota; kingdom Viridiplantae; phylum Streptophyta; class Magnoliopsida; order Fabales; family Fabaceae; genus Pterocarpus; species Pterocarpus macrocarpus. Next base: position 14,643,871 of record CM062519.1, read on the forward strand.
GAGTTTTATACCCTATTTCCAGTGCTTTAATTTGACATACCTTCTAAGGCGCTTCATATCAATAGGATTTGTGCTCTGTTCACAAGGACCTGCTTCATCATCCTCATCAGACGGCTCAGAGGAACCACTTGTAACTCCTTTGGCTTGATTCTCTCCGCCGTTTGGTTTATTAGCAGACACTGGGCTGCCAACTGGCCAGTTTCCAGTTCAATCCAAAATGTTAAACTACATAAACTAAGTTTAATTTTATGAGCTATATACTTCTGTGCTATAATGCAAACATAAGAGAATTAATAATAATATGACAACATGAAGGGCACTTGACATGCTAGAAATAATAACTATTTATATAGATATTGCCCACATCATTACCAGTGCCACAAATCGATGACTGGGAATCAATAGTAGCAGAAATGGTGGAATGCTTGGGAGTGACGTTTTGGCAACAGATAATGCTGGTATTGGTATCGGCAAGTCCACCACAAGTTGAAAATGAAGTCAACGCATACTCCTACAATTAGGAACGGCTGCATAAGCTGGAATTTTGTACATTAATTCAATATAGCTATATGGCACACTAAGATCTTCTTAAAGGCTTTCATTATCGTCTATTAATTATCATTGCTACCACCTTTCAAGAAAAATAAGCTTTCATGGACAAATCAACTTTTTTCAATTATGCCTAGGCAGATCTTTTTTATGCACATTAAAAACAGCAAAAAGAACAAATGCATACCAAAGATAAGCAATACAGGGAAGCAATAAAAATCAGTCAAGATAAATCTTAATGTAGTATTGTACACATATAAATACAATTCTAATGGTGTAAAAATAACATGATCTTTTATTTATGAAAAATATTATTTATTATTAATTATTTATAGAAATCCTAATAATTTTTAGACAATCCACTTAAAAGGACAAAGTTGGCAGGTGCTTGATTAACTTCGTATAAATTATTTTTACATTAAAGAAAGCTACTCATATTGTTTAATATAGATGTCATAATAAAATTGATTGTTTTTTCATTTGTAGAGAATTTTTCACACAGTTTTCAAAGAGATAAAGATTATTGACGTAGATTCACATTTAACAAAAAAAAAAAGAAAAAGATTACTGATGTAAATTAAGTTTCATATAACTGAACTCACTTAATGAGAAATTTTTTTGTTATTTTTATCGCAAGGAAAGTTGTGCAACTATTGTTACTCTATGTCTTAAAGTGTTTAATTGGTATTTACTAACAATGTAAAATAATTTTATATTATCAATTAATAGAAATAGAAAAAAATAAAAAAATTATGATAAATTTTTCATTATAATAGGTGATTATTTATATAAGTTGATATTTTTTATTATTTCTATTAATTGATAATATAAAACTATTTCATACAGTATATTTAAATTAAATCATATCTTAAAACAGCTAATTCACAATAGTAATGATAGCTATATTGAATATAAAACTGAAAATGATGAGAAGCGTCATATAACACTATTGGTGGAATGAAGGCTGTTAATTAAAAGCTAAAATCTTGATAAATTTTACAATGTTTTCATAGCAAGAAAAAATATTACTCTAATTTATTCATAATTTAAAGATTTAGTCATATAAATCGTTATTATTTATTATATTTTTTATATAATAACTGAGATATTAGAATTATAATTGTACAGTAACACCACTTTTTATTAATACGAGAGTATTTTATTATTTCTCGCAAAACTGGCATTAAAAAGCTAGTAATATATCAGACTTGGTCGATGAAGTATGATGCAAAATGACGTAATTACCCAAATTACCCTTGTCCAAAAAATCATGGGTCCTGGTGTCCCACTTCAAAGCAGGCAATGCAAGAAAAACAAAAACAAACAAGAAAAGAGGCCTGCGTTCACACAAGTTCCTAACACAACCCAATAATGAAAGGCAGTCCACATCAGCAAGTCCCTCTCACTCACGAACCCACTTCACAAAATGACAACTACCACCATCGCCTTCTTCATCCACCACTCACCTTTGTTCATTGCCTCTCAAGTCTCAACCAAATACCTCCTGAGAATTTCTTATATATTCCTATCGCAACCAAGAATTATCCAAAAATTTCTCACTCCTTTTTGTTTTTCCCACTTACTACAAGAATTATTTCACAAACAAAATTATTACAAACCACAGAGCGCAGGTTTCACGAACCTTTCTACTTAAGGGGAAAACAAATTTTCAAAGTTAGGAGGAAAAATCATTATTATTAGCTTTTCCGGCCAAAAAGTCTATTACTGGTATTTATTAATCTATTAATTATTAATTATTAGGTTAAAAGGAAGCGTTGGGCGCAAGCTGTGTTCAACGGTTACGAGAATCGAGGTTGCCACGTCATCCAGCAAGGGCTCAACCGCCTGATGACGTGGCAAAAGACGGCGCCAAAACGTACTGTCAGTTTCAGAGAAACACTCACCGGATTTTCGAAAGCGCCGGCGGCGCCGAGGTAACCGGAGCCGGCGAAACCGTCGCCTCTCAAATCGGCGGGCTTGGCGTCGTCGTGGTTGGGCGATCCGTTCGACACTTCTTCGACTCCGATCATCCACCAATCGTAATCGAGATCCAGCTCCGTCGCGGCCATCCTTCTGAAGTCGCCGAAGTCGGGGAAAACCACCGGCGGTGGCGGAGATTGAGGCGCAGCCAGAACGCCGGCTGGTGACTATTTCGCCGGAGAGAGAGAACTTAAACAGTAAGAAAGAAAGTTAGAGAGAGAGAGAGAGAGAGAGAGAGTAGAGAGAGGGAAAAGGGAATAAGTGAGGCAGTTCGAGTGGTATAAATAGGAAACCAAGGTAGCGCTACGTGTTTCTGTGCAGATTCTTTTCAAAAGAAAAAATGGGAAAAAAAATTAAAAAGGGGAATTGGGCGGCACATGATGTTAAAACGTACCGGAAAGTTTACTGGCGATGTGAAATCACGAAAGTGACCCGATTCCTCACGTGTAATTACGTGTTGGACCCGTGAGCTCGGTGCCTTTCTAGGAAAGTGAAGCGGAAATACATACGCTTATACATTAAAAATTTGCCGATTATTCGTATACAAAAAAAATTTACGGATTATATTTAAATTAGTAAATAATTAATGTATTATGTGATGTTTGCTGATTATTAGTATGTATTATTTATATTATTATATGATGATAAAAAGTGTATAACTTCAAATGTGAGAAGTGCTATGAACTGACACGTGGTACATTGAGATTCACATGTTGGACTCAATTTAAATTCTACTTGATTTTGCTATTGTTATATCAGAAATTGTTTAAGCAAGTGAAAAAAAAATTATTTTATTTTTTTATTTTTTAATATTTTAATTTTATAAACCATTGTTATTTGTTATGTTTGTTACATTTTAATAAAATTATTAAAGTGTTATATTATAAATATAATAAGATCTTTTTCGTACTTCAAAATACTTAAGAATTTTGCTTAATAAAATCTCTAAGAGTAAATATGTAACAAAGAGAATAAAGGGGTGGGACTGGGCAGCATCCATCGAAAATTCCAATTCCACAATGGATGATTGGCGTATTGAATAATGGCAAATACTCTAGATGTTGATTATAGTTTAATCATCACCGATTTTATTGTTTTGTGGAGCAATAATCACAACTTTGTTATTAGTATTGTAAATTTATTGATTGTTCTGGCCACTTTGACTTTCATTGGCTAGTGGTGCGGGAATTTCATTCTCTCAAAATTCCAAAGGTCAAATGTCCTCTTCATGCTTACCCCCAACTTGCAGCTACTCTCATCCATAACAGGGAAGCAGAAAGGGAAAGCTAGAAAACATAATTTAATTTGCTTATGTTACTCCTCCTCTGAATTGGGAAGAAAGTGAGCAATTTTAGTGTGTGTTTGGATTAGAGATTGTGAATAAGAGTTTGCATCAACAAAATTTTGCAAAATTGAGTTGGTGTTATTATAATTTATATTTAAAAATTTTTATGTCAAAAATAATTATGATAGAATAAATATTATTTGGATAATATTAGTCAAGATCACTTTTTGATATGTAATTATAAAAATAATATTAGTTCTTTATATTTTGCTTTTAAGAATATCCTTTTATTTCATATTTATTTTTAAGATATTTAAATAAACTATATTAATATTATTATAAATAAAATTATATAAATATTATTTTTAGAATATTTGAATATTATTGGTGTTATATTAAATTATAAATATAAAACTAAATTAACAACAAAATATATATAAAGTATTCGAATAAAAAGGTGATTAAATTAAAATTTTAATTATAAAATATATATTTTGTTAAAAGGTTAAAATACGTATTTAAATAATTAATTTTTTATTTTAATTCTTGAGTAAGTGTTTTTGAATGCAATAGCGATAAATTTTCGCCTTGTCTTTAATTGAGGTTAGCATTAAAAAATCTGTAGATATTTATCAACACAAAATCATCCGAACATCTTGCTCTTTCCGTTCATGGAAAAAAAAAAAACGGAGATTCACTTGCATGAACATCGAAACAAACACAGCAATACTAGCATATACAAAAGCTTCTAGATTATAACTTGAGATTGCATCTATCTGGCTTGTACTGGTCAGGATACTTTAGATTTACATAATCGTTTAATTAATCACAATCCTTAATTCGTTAATTTTGTTACGTGACAATATAGTTTTAAATTTAAGATTTCATGTAGATATGCATATAAAATAGCTTATACATTCAATGTTTATTAGATGAACACGAACAAACAATAGTTTAATTTCCATAGTATAAAATTATAGAGTTAAAATGAATTTGGCCTACTCATAGCTAGGCAAAGTATACCACTATTGTTTTAAACCTTGTGAAATTGCAACGCACAGAATACAACTTTAAAAAGTAAGCACATCATATCTTTCGATTTTTGTTTTCTTCTACGGACATAAAGATTTTCGATAAAACAACAATTAATGAAGCATTTCTAAGAACTTTAAAATATCAAAAAAAATTTAGCAACATTAAAAGCCAATAAGCCATATTTGCCACAGTTGCGAGTCGCATTTCTTAATCATGCGAAAGTTCACTTTATTGACTACAAATGAAAGAGCAATAAATCAAGATACTTACTGAAATCTTTTTATCAAATTTTTGTTGATCCCTTTCTCTATCCCCTAGTCAGAATTTAACACACATAACGTTATATAATATTACCCATATATATCTTCAAAGCAATTATTTTATAACTATTCATAATTTTATAAAGAGATTAATCTTGATATGTTATCAATACAAAAATATTTTATATTATCATCTAATTATATACTATAATATATGTGTGAGATTTTTGAGGTAGTGACTATAAAAATCAAAATATTCTTGCTAATATGTAATAATATATAATTAAATATCTATATAAAATAATTTTGTGCCGATATTGCATCAAATTAAATTCTTTTATAAATGGTAACTTTTTATTAGAGAAACAAGAAAAAGGATATAAATAACGAACAAATGATTTGAATATCCAAGATACAGCATAAAAATCTCAAACAATGTTGTGCCACTAAAATGATTTCAATCTATTTTAAGTTCCTTTATATATATATATATATATATTGGTCTTTTAAAATTTTTTCATACGGTTTTAGTTAATTCATTTTTAAACATTACTAAAATTAGTCATTGATATTAACTTACTTTTGTTAAATAATAATGTCACAAACGAAGATAAAGACATGCAGCAATGATGATGAGGATCATTGTTTGCTACATCAATACTAAAGAGAAACAAGTTAACCGCGAAAATTAAATGTAATAATATCTAAAAAATAAGGAATTAAAATCATACAAAAAGTTTTTTATATATCAAATTTAAACGTAGCTACATTTTAAGGAGCAAAAATATACTCTCTCTATTTTAATTTATTTATCTATTTAAATATCTTAGCACATTCTTAAATCAATATATCTGAATATAATATTTAAGCCAAATATAGCAACCCCCAATGAGATGCGGTCCAAATTCCAAACCCAACAAAGCCTTGGGAACTTTTACTTTTGTAAAGCATTAAAGGCATATCTGTGCCTTAATGTGGCTTATGCAACAATGGAATGCATGGAAGGCAAGGAGAAGGAGCGGCTGCAAATGCGTCCAGGAGGGGGGCAACTGGGGTTTGAGCACTTAAAAGTGGGTTTCTTAAGGTGGAAGTTCTGCTTAAAGTAATGGAGTTCGATTGGGACAAGCACCGACCCAAAGCATAAAGTTGGTAACATATTACACATGCTTTATGGGTGGTGTTAAAAGAGCAGGTTAACCCTTGCTTTCTCTCGTAGTTTCAAAGGCAACCAGCTAGCTTTGCATTATTATAGTTTATTTCTAACTTCACCTTTTTCCGGTTAACATCATTCATCATGCAATACCTAACTTTCCAAAATAGATGTGCACCCATTGAGCTTCCACGCGCTTTAAAACCACCTTGTACTATAGTTTATGCAAGTGTGTCTTGTGATATAAATCCAGTGGGGCCACAAATCAGGGGGCGATCGAAGATCGCTAGAAGTATAATTACATTTTTGCACTTGTTCGTTTATGGCTGTCAAGTACTTACACGGTACATTTATCGGCAATTGCCTTGTACTTTGCCTCCCCAGACACATTTAGAGCGCGTCACACATGTTTCCAACACCAGTTTTATTCATCATATTGTTTTATGTGATTTTTGTCGAATAAACAAATAAAAATCGACAAATTTTTGCTCCTCAATCTTAATTTGGGAGTGGAAACGACTCTTCTTAATGAGTTTTCAACGCAAACAGTATGTCGAAATAAATACCAAATAACACCAATGCTTAAGTATATGATTGAAATGAGTAACAATTTTATTTCAATATAATTGAAAGTACACAATGAAAATTTAAGAATAAAGTACTAATCTTAAGAAATAAAATAAAAAAAGAGTAAAGAAGAATTACTCAATAAACTTGAGATTTTTATTTGTCATGGAGACTTTGGAAGAATATATGAATATTAGTGAGTGAAAATTCAACCCTTGTTACGGTGATTAAACTCTTATATATAGACAATTGGGCCCCATGAAAAGTTAACACATGTATTCGACCATTATCTTTGTGGAGGTGCCCATACGTCTTTGACATTTATCTTCATAACCCTTTGATCCGAAACCAATGCCACTCATCTTCATTGATCTTGACCCCGTTCTTTGGAGTAATTGCACTTTAACCATTAATAGTTTGTTTCAACAACTACTTTCGACCCAATCACCATTCTCCAAACCAAAATTTCTCTAAGTGCCTTGAGAGATAATTGATGTTCAACCATGAACCAATGCAACAAGGATCACGTGTCATGTTGCTTCCCTTAAACATGTTTGCGACAGAATCATCGTGACATGACAACCATGCGCTAAAACCCTCAATTCGTTCCATAAATCTTCATGACACATTCTCAATGTTTCTTCTCATAGTGACTCGACATTATGTTCCATCCTTATCTCCCTTCACTAATCACACTATATCCTTAATTCATGTTGACACATAATAATATCCACATAAAATTTTGATATAACACATATTATTGAAGAAAAGATTTCACCTTACACATTATATCGAGGACACGACAAATAATCCTAGAAGCTTCTAGGCCCTTGTATGAGCAAGATTAATGTTAACACTATATATGAGCTTGGGTTATATATATATACATATTTGCTTCAGTTGCATAGAAATAAGATTAATTGTGCTACAGTCATAGACAATTGAATAGCAATCAAACAGGCTAACAGTAATGTTGCTCTTTTGAGGTCGAGACCACGAATGTAAGCTTGGTTAAGACTGTTTGAGGAATTCCCTAGGCCAGGCCGAGTCCTAGCCTGTAGGCCTAAAAACCCCCCAAAAACGCGTTTTCGGTCTGAATCTATTGCCTTTTTTCAAGAGTTTGTACTTTGTACCATTTGGTTTAAAATGTATTGGGTCACGCCCATAAGCAGCCACATTTTAAACCCTAAACTCTTTCTTCTCTTTTGTTTTTTTGGGAATAGTAAACTTAAGCTCTAAAACATAAAATAAATTTAGACAATAATAATAATAATAATAAATAGATAATGATTAATGTATTTGATTTTTTAAAAATAAAAGTATGCTTTATTTTAATTTTTTCACAAAAATTATAATGTTTTGAAATAATTGTACATGGACCTATTCAAAAAAAAAAAAATCATAATAGAGTTAGTTAATTATTTGATATTACATGGACCTTGAGTCACCTCTTTATATATTTTATATCAACGTTAAATTAGGTCAAATAGTTCAGCACATATTTTATTTAAGTAAAATCTCAAATTTAAATATTATAAATAGAGGAAATTAATGTTAGAAGAACTTTACTTCATAGTGAGTTGCATATATTCAAATATTAGTTGAAGTCCAAATATTATCATATACTAATAAAAAATAACATGAGTTTAAAATAATATTACATGATTTGAACCGGAATTACGGGCGAAAATTAAAGAGTGAGCCCATGTTTTGTGTGAAATCAACGAAATTCTTTATTCTCAAAACCTTTGGAAGGATGTTACGTAACAATCATGAACATAAGATCCCATGAATTCGATGACTAATGATCTTATTACGTTTACAGCGAAATCAACTATATATATATTTTCTTACCTCAAGGAACACTGCGATAATCTTCACAACGCTTTGATTTCCAGCTCCTAAAAGATCCTTATCTAATCTGAAAAGTATTATAGCATTCAATTAATCAAACCTTACCTGCTTCCTCTATTAAAAAACTAATAATCTAGAAAGACTCATATTAGGGGCCCAAACTTCCAACCCTGCAACCATTAAACAAAGCTATTCATGCATTACTTTGGCCTCAAACAAATCATCTTAACTGGCAAGCAACTTAAACAGGCAAGAACAATCTGCAAGTATAAAAGGGGTAAAAAATTGTATTTTCTTGTTCATCATTTTGTAAGTTGATCGTATATGTCATCTTGAAATCAAACAAACTTAGTTCTGTATAGAAATAATTATATAGTAGTAGACCAAGTGGAATTGCTAAAGCGATTCGCATCCCAGGTTTGAAAAGAACTTAGTATGCTTTAACGTCGGTAAAAATCAGGCTCTATGTGGACAACAAAATGAGAATTGAGGTTTTAGATTTTAATGTCAAATTCGGTTCTCTTAACATTGGAATTAGTTCGAAACCTTAAATAAAAATGTATGATTCAGTTTATGTAGATATTAGAACTGAAACTTTTTTTTTTTTTCCACAGAAAAAGTTGAACAAACTGGAGAGTGTAAACTCTATGTATCCAATGACAATAAATATAGATAATTATTTATAATAATAAATAGCGAGAACTATATGGAACATCAAGGTGCTATTGACAAAAGGCTCCAACTGAGGTGTTCCAAACTCTGCATAAATTCAAATTCGCGGTGCCGTTTTGCTTCCTGAAAAGAGGGAAACATAAATATTTGAACACAGAATAAGATTGGAAGATAACTCAGACAGTACCTGCTAAGAAAAACACAGAAATTTCTATAATGTAGCATCTTTGTGACAGTGATACATTTATAGTAAAGACCAAAGAAAACAAGAAGATCAGCAACACTACTTGTGAGCTACTTCATGACACTGCTGTGCAACAATGTTAAAATTTGATAGAGCAATACTTTTTTGCTTAACACCTTCTTTACCCTGCAAGCAGAAGGCTGAAAAACATCAAAGTGGAGGAATGTAATGATGGGGATTCAGATATTATGAGCATGGTTGTGAAATTGGGATTTGAACTGTGAATCAGAAATCTTGTTTTTCCAAGTGTAAATCAAACCGCATTGTGAATTGTAAAAGTCATGATTAACAATAAAAAAACAGTACAAAAATAATTTTTTTGTGCAATGAAACATAAAAACAACTATATATTACATTTTTAAAGTTTTTAAAATTTTAAAGTTAAATAGCTCATTATATAACCAACAAATTGAACTATATAATTTAAATAAATCAAGGTTCAAGTCATGATAACAGTTACAAATAACAATAACAATAACAAAAGAGTAATGACTGTACATGTTTATAGGCGAGCCCCTAGAAAAATATAGACAAAGGTAGCATATCACTATTTTCCATTCCTATATTCTAATACTTAAGCTAATGATTATTATTCATCATTCATCATTCTCAAGTTCAAAGTTACTTTCATCTTAATCATCCAATATCAAAAGCCCGTCCTCTTCTTCCCATCCTCAACAATCTCTTCAATTTCAATTTTATCTCCTACTATAGATTTTACATTCTTCGTAGTCTTTGCATTTTCATGGACCTATTAAAAAAGATTCAAATGGCTGAAAACAATTCATACCACGGTTCTAGTGATTCAAGCATGATACATGCGATTCGTGATCCAATTTTGGGTTGAAAATGATCCTGAGCTCAGAATTGTATTAAATCACATAAGTAGCATCACAATTCATGTGATACTGGTAGCAATGATCATGAGCCTTAATGAGTGTTGGATCTATAGTGGTCTTATTATTAATGATGATGTAAACTGTGTATTAGAAGTTTTTTGCACTTGATCTTGGAAAGGTTAATTTTATGTGTGCAGGAACTAGACATTCCAATGTCAAGAGAATAAAGGTCTTGAAGCAAAATCTACTAGAGAAGTACCAAATGTAGCCACTATGGAATTCACGCATCAAAGCACAAAGGCCAAAGAGTTTACTCAAGGGTGCAGTGCCTCAATGGCCATATCAGCAAAAAGCTGCTAAAATGAATAGCACTTTTCATATTCTTCTTGGTTCACTTATACTAGACTAGAAGTATAAAAAGCATAAGCAAAAAATGAATAAACCAAATGGAGAAAAAGATAAATTGACTTGTATCATATGAAAGAAAAAGTCATGGAGCATGAAAAAGCAACTACATAGAACCATTGGAAAGCTACCCAATGTTCAAATTAGTTGGGTGGAGTCCAAGTTTCATGCACAAGCTGAAGCTCCTATAAATACTATTTTCTAAACCTAGTTTCAACATCTTTGTTATAGTTTATGTGACTCAAGTTCTTTATGAACTCTTTTGAGAGCTTGGTGCTTCTTATACTCAATTTTACTTTTTCTCATTTCATGTTCTAAAATTGTTGTAACTCAAGTGAGTGAAGCTTGAAAGAAAAGTAACAAATCTTGTGAGGTGCACAAGTGTGTTAATCACCATTGAGAGATGTCTCTTAGTTGGTGAAAAAAAAGTAGCTTAAGGTTGAGTAAAAGAGTGATAGAGCTTGGAGAAGCTTGTTGTAACAAAGAATATTCATAGTGAAAAATCTCACTAAGTTGCGAGGACTAGACGTAGACTCCAAATAGTATAGATCAAATTAGTATAAATTCTTGGTGCCAGCTTTTCTAATCCTTTACTCTTTACAGTTCTATTTTTAAGTTATATCTCTTATATCTAAACTCATATTGCGATAATATTTTGCTATATATACATTCTGCTTACAATTCGAGTTATTTGATAACTAAATCTGATAGGCACTTACTAGATTTCTATTATCTGTTCATTAGAAAATCTAGTTGTGTGAACTTTTTGAATTGTGTGTTAAGTGTGCAAAAAATTTTTTTGTCTTTGAATCTTTTGATGACTCTATGACCTTTAATGTTGGATGACTTTGTCATCTTTGACCTTTTCAATTACCCTATAACCCTAAATGTAGGATGAGTTTGTCATCTTTGAGCTTTTCGGTGACCCTATCTTAATGTTGGATGACTTTGTCATCTTTGACCCCTTCGGTGACTCTATGATGCTTAATGTGGGATGACTTTGTCATCTTTGAGTTATTTAGTGACTCTATGACCCTAAATGTGGGATGACTTTCTCATCTTTGACTTTTTTAGTGACCCTATAGCCCTCAATGTGGGATGATTTTTTCATCTTTGAGCCTTTTGGTAACCCTTTGACCTTAAACGTGGGATGACTTTGTCATTGTTGACCCTTTTGTTGATGCTATGATGCTTAGTATGGGGATAACTTTGTCATCTTTGACCCTTTTAATGACTCTATGACGTTTAATGTGGGATGAATTTGTCATCTTTGACCCTTTCACTAAACCTTGACCCTAAATGTGAGATGACTTTATGACGCTTAATGTGGGGTGACTTTGTCATCTTAGACCCTTTCGATTACGCTACGACACTTAACATGGGATGACTTTGTCATATTTGACCCTTTTATTGACTCCATGACACTAAATGTGGGATGACTCTATGGACACTTAATGTGGGTTGACTTTATGATACTTAATGTGGGATGACTTTGTAATCTTTGAGCCATTTGGTGATCCTATGACCCTAAATGTGAGATGATTTTGTCATTTTAGATCTTTTTAGTTGCCCTATCTTAATGTAGGATGATTTTATCATCTTTGATCGTTTTGGTGACCTATTAGGTGATCCTATGACTTTAAATATGGGATGACTTTGTCATTTTTAAGCCTTTTGGTGACCTTATAACCTGAATGTGGGATGACTCTATGACACTTATTGTGGGGGGACGTTGTCATCTTAGAGCTTTTCAATTACTCGATGATGCTTAATGTGGGATGGTTTTGTCATCTTTGACCTTTTTGGTGACCCTATGACCTTAAATGTGGGATGATTGTCATCTTTGACCCTTTCATTGACACTATGACACTAAATGTAGGATAACTCTATGACGCTTAATGTGGGTTGACTTTATGATGCTGAATGTGGATGACTTTGTCATCTTTGATCCTTTCGGTGACCTTATCATAATGTGGGATGACTTTGTCATTTTTCAGCCTTTTGGTGACCTTATGATCTTAAATGTGGGATAACTTTGTCATGTTTGAGCCTTTTGATGACTCTATGATGCTTAATGTGGGGGATGACTATAATCTTTGACATTTTTAGTGACCCTAGGACTCTAAATGTGGGATGACTCTATGACATTTAGTGTGAGATGGCTTTGTCATCTTTGAGCCCCAGTGTGACTCTATGACCTTAAACGTGAGATGACTTTGTCACCTTTGACCTTTTCAGTGACTCTATGACGCTTAATGTAGGATGACTTTGTTATTTTTGACTTTTTAGGTGACCCTATGACCATAAATATGGGATGACTTTGTCATCTTTGACCTTTTCATTGACCCTATAACTCTACATGTGGGATGATTTTGTCCATTTTAACCCTTTCGGTGACCCTATGACCCATAATGTCGGGTGACTTTGTCATCTTTGAGTGCCTTTCGATGACTCTATGGCATTTAATGTGGGATGACTTTGTCATCTTTGACTTTTTCGATAATGCTATGACCCTAAACGTGGGATCATATGAAGTAGAGGTGACAGACCTCGTAATATTACATTGTGTCAAAGGTTGATAGGAATGTTGCTTTCCTTTTGTCAAAAAAATAATTCGAAGTACTCAAAAGCTTGGGAAAAAAAAAACCACTCAAAAGGAGATCAAGAGTTTATGAAGCTAGCAATATAAGAGACATATGGTCGCAAAAAGATAACTACCTAGAAATGTTGTATCAGAAAAGTTATCAAATAGATTCAATTACAAAAAGTTTTGATTTAGTTTGTAAACAAATTGAGCTTACTATGGGCTTCATTTGATAAGATAATTTCATTTTAAAATCTTAAAATTATTAGATTTAAAATATTTAATTTTTGTACTTAATTAGTATAATTATTAGATGTAATTTAGAATATAAGTGTGGCAATAGACAAAAGTTTAACACAATTTTTAATTTAGGACATTTTAGGAATATTAAAATGAAAACAATTAAAGGGTGTAGCAATAAAAAGTTAATATGTTTTTATTTGATATTAATTAATCTCAATAAGCCTTCATAAAATTTAAGAACAAGTGATCATATCAATTTGTATGCATAATTTCTTGTAATTTATTTTTTTATTGAGTTCAAAAGGAAATTTGCCCACCTTCCAATTGATTGCAACAATTATTCTTTTGAAAAATTCTTTTTCATTAAGAATAAAAAACTAAAACATAGTATTATGAACAATATTACATACTTTTTTATTAATTATTGAGTGTTAATTTTTATTAAGATATTTTAATGTTAAACATTTACTCAAAACCTGTGTTTTTATATGAATTTTTTGTAAATATTTGCATTTTTTTCTTTGAAAATTTTGAATATATATAAAAAAATATGAATAAATTAAGGAGTGTATGTGATAGAGAGAAAAAAATTGATGTGATGAATAGAGGAAAGAGTGATGCAATGGAATAGAGGGAAAATTAAGAAAAAAAAAGAATAAAGGTAAAAGTAATTTATATTAAATGGAAGTGTAAATAGATAAATAAGCCATAGACTCAATAAAAATTTCACTTTAATAAATTTAATTCATTTAGGTAAAGGTAGTTTAGGAAAGTAAAGTTATAAATAATAGTGAGGAGTGTGGATAGGCAAAAAAGAGTACCAAAAGCTCTAATAAAATATACAAATTTAAACATGATATATGATTGAATAGTGAAATCAACACATAAAAAAAAAAGAATTATAAAATCTTGGAAAAAATAAAATTAATAAATACTTTATAACATATATTTTTAACTTGAGCCGTAATTAACCAATTTCAAATATAATCCAAACCCAGTTTAAAAATACATTGAGCCTAATTTACAAAACTTAGGAGATGTTTGACAACTTGAAATATCAATTTATCATGGCAAAAAATAGATAGTCATGTTGAACTATAAAAAAATGAAATGGTTTATAATTAAATAATGTTTGCTTTGAAACTGATTTCAAAATTAGTTTAATCAGGTTGTTGGAAAAGAATTAGATGATAGATAAAGAGAAAAAAGATATGATTAGTTAAAACTAATTTAAAATTGATTTTTTTTTAAAACAAAACTAGTTTTAATCCAAAATTGATTTAGATAAAAACTAATTTTAAAATATTTTAACAATTACCAAATAAATTTTATCCAAAACTAGCCTCATAATACCTATTTATTCAGTTTTTTATGCTTGCCAAACACCCCTTCAGTCAACCTAATAAGTGGTGATCCAATGCCCTATAATAACACATTGTTAGGGATTTGATCCCCATTGCCCTCCCCTAACCCCTCGCCCCCAAAAGGAGAAAACCTAATAAATATTTGAATAATTTTTTTTTTGTCGTAATGAACTTTATACTGAATTTGGTCCCGAACACCCCTATTAAATAATTGAATATCATGTTTTCTAGACTCAACATCATAGAAGCCCAAGAACCTATGAAGTACGGGTATGCCTGGGTACGTCCAATATATATTTTTTTTTGAAAAAAAAATGGGTATGGCTGAGTATGGCTCAAGTACGGTTGGGTGTGGCTGGTTACGGCTTGGGTATGGGTTTATATTAAAACTATGTCGTTTGGCCACTTTTTTCTTTTTTTCTTTTTTCTGAAAACAAACAGTAGCAAAGAACCCTACCCCCCACCATTTTCCTTTCATTCCCAAATCGTAAAACACGCTCACCCCACCCCCACCCCACTTCGAACTTTCACCCAGCAATTGCCACCACCACCAGCGAAGCCCAGCGACAATGGCAGTTGGCATCCCAGCAGCGGCAGTCCTTGTCGCAGAAGCAGCGGCGCTCCTCCTCCCAGTAGCAGAGAAGCTTCCAAGTCCCAGCGGCGGCGACGGTAGCGCTTCCCTCTCCTCCTTCTCTATAGAGGTGCCTATCTCCTTCTTCTAAAAATGGTTGTTGTTGTTTGTTTGTTGTGCTGATGTGCTAGAATTGTATTGTCACCCACTTGAGAGTAGACACAACATTTTAATACACAGAATGAGTGATTAAATTTTTTTCAGTGTTCTAATTTTTGTTTTATCATTTGAATGATGGAATGAATAATTAAATTTTTTACTTTTGAGTAATATAAAAATTTTATAATTATTTATCATATATTTTCACAAAGCTTAATAGTGATTAAATTTTTTACTTTTGATTGTTGTGTTGTTTTGAACAATATTTTAAGTATTATAATTTTTTATTTTTGTGATGTGATATTGAATAATTTAAGTTTATTTTATATTAAAATTGATATATTTTCTTATTTATAATGTGAAATTTTAGTTTTTATTTTATAAAATTTGTGCAATATATATATATATACTCATACCCCAATTTTTACAAAATTTTTGTACCCCATACCCGTATCCGTGTCAACATAGCCAGGAACTTGAGGTATAAAATGAAAATGGAATAGAGCCTCCAATTAAGTTCATTCACAATTCAGATCTCTCCCTCTGGCAAAGTTTCAAGATGTCATTCTTGTAAATCACTTACCTATCGGAAAGTAATAATTTCTTATGTCGAAATATTTTGTCACAGAATAACGAACAAAATAAACACCCAAAACTAGTTGCCAAAATAATGAAATTTGTTGCATGACTCTAGTCGCATTCGCTTAGCTTTCCTGTGTACTACTGCCTAGTGATTCTAACAACAATCCTCAAAGCCCAAGTTGTTACAGATCAGACACAATCGCAGCACATATGTATTTTTATGATACGATTATGAAGGTCAGGCAACTTGAAGCTACCACTAAAACCTTTCAAACATCATTCAACGCCAACAGAAGAGGTTTACCACAATTTTGGGTTGGACAAATCCAAGATACGAAACAAATCATAAGCTAGACATCATTAAGAAGCAAACAGCAACAAGTATTGTGCCGATGGAGTAAAATAGCAAGAGAGCTCACGCCATCATCTTAGCAGACCTAACATAAAGACTGTCCACGACTTTCCCAATATTGGAAATGGTTTCCAAGGTTGCAGGATATATTGCATCAGTCTTGGGGTCGTCAAATATGATGAGCCATCTAGCACCTTGATCCAATGTTCCGGCAAACTTCTTGTCCAAAATCATCTGAGACAACTTGCGCTCCACGTGATCGAGAGGCAGTTCAATAAGCTCAGCAATTTGTGCAATCTCAACCCTTGAGAATGGCTCAATCAATCTGCAAAGGTTCTGCTCCAAAAGAGTATCATACAGGGTTGACACGTGCCTGTGGACAATTGGGTCTTCCTCCAACTGTGCCTTGTAGTCCCGCAAAGCGATTTCAAACAACTTCAGGGATCGCTTAGAGTGAGCATCAGCAACAGCTTTCATAGCATCCAAGTCAGGGCCAACATATTGCAGCCCTGCTTTAGAAGAAACGATTCCACCGACATCATCAGCTTGATTCACCATCATGATCTTACACAACAACATGTATTTCAGGCTAAAGACAGCTTTTGGGTCTTCAAGTGCATTGAAAGACTCAAAAGCTTCAAAGAAATAACTATATGCAGTTTCAGTTTTATAATCCTTCTCCTCAGCATGCAGTATTCCACCCTGCAGATCTATGACACCTTGCTGTGCTGGAGGCACATAAATAGCATTTGCAGCTGTGAGGGCAGCTTTTGCCTTCGGAAGGTTTCTCAGTGAGAAGTGCAGCTTGCTTTCCAGCAAGTCTATGTCTACAAGTAAAAAGCTTGTCATCTAATCTTCTAACCTCTTTGACCAAGCCAGAAAGAAGAGTCAATGCTTCCGAATACTCCTTATTTTCCATCAGAAGTGCTGCAAGCCTTGCCTCAACTGGCTGCCTCAGAAATGTACGCTTTTCAGCACGAGTCCATTACACCATTTCTTTGCAGAGTGCAATTTAAAGATCAGATGTCCCTGGTATTTTAGCAACTGAATCAATTATTCCCCTAACTATCTTTGCAGTTTTTGCCTCAGGAATCAAGGAGAAAAAGGGCCTCAATTGAGTGAGAAGGCTGCGCAGATCCTCTCCCCTATTCTCTTGCCTGAGAAGGTCAGTGAGGTTTGTGATGGCCTGCTCTTTCATACGCACAGCATCTGGTGAAGAAGAAGGATCCTCAAGTACGCCATAAAGGATGGAGATAGCCTCGGATGGGTCTTTGGCCTCCAATGCAAGAGCAATTGACTCTGTTGTTGCTGGAAGATAAGATGAAGATATGGCTCCTGTTTGGACAAACTTCTGCAAGAATAACATTAATAATTTTAACATTATTTTATACTTATACAGGCCGAATGTTTAAGCCTTGCACCGAGACTTGTTGGGTTATTGTGTCATGTCAAAAATTTTCCACTCTTCACTGTTATTCAAATTGGTCACAGTGATGAAATATATACTTTTTTAGTCAGCGTTGTCAATGGTGTGTATTGTATAGCATTAGCAACCACAGACGACAAGCCCATAAAGAGCCACCATAGCACCACAGGTGACAAGGCAACCATCATTGTGACATAACATGACAATTTTCGAAATATAGGACGAAGAATGGTATCTTTTTCCACCAGGTGGGATCAGCTAATGGCAGTTTTTCAAATAGCAATAAGGTTTATCAAAAGAACTATAAAAGGTATCACCATGAAACAAATATTTTTCATCTCAATTTGAAATCCCGCAAGAAAAAGAAGCAAAAAGAAGAGGTTGCCACTTGTCAGCACCTTACAAAGATGTGCAACGAATGAAGAACTGAGCTTGAAGTTGGATAAAAAGAACCATATAAATTATTTTGAAATAGTCTGTCTTGATTGCAAGGAAAGAAATAATCAACAAACATGCCTCTGTATAGCCCCAAATATGTATTGTCGAAAGTTTCCAGTGTTCATTCTACAGTGTTTTATTTCCTTTTCCTGGATTGTTTTTTACGTTATTTTCATTAAATAAGGCTGAATAATTAAAACATGATTCTTATGCCTCCTATAACGACAAGCTTATTGGCTTAGAAGTAGTTAAAATGTGGAAAAATCAGCTGTTTTATTCTAGTAGACCCATTAGCACCAACCAAAATATATTCCAATTAATAAGGCACTATGACATAACTTGTAGTTATAGCTTAATGGTAACGATTTGCTGTGTGGACACGGGTATATAAAATGATATAATCCATTTATTTTGTAGATTAGCTCGATCCAATCCGTTTAAATATAGTCTGTTGCAGATTGAGCTAGTCCACATACCCACCTCTAGATGTAGAATATATTCTATCTTACATGGATAATGACACAGTTGATAATTTGTTTGTTGCAATAGCATTTGTTAGATGGTTGATTCTAATAGATAATAACAAATTATCAAAATGATGATGTTTAATATTGTTGAAGAATTAAATTGATGGCACTAACATTTGGTTTGTTTCAAGTGATTTAGCATGTTATTTTTATGTAATATCTCATATTTGAGTCTTATATATTTTTTAAAAAAAACTAATGTTAGAAGAGCTATATCCTTGTAGTGAGTCGACCAAAGTCGAGACAAATTAGTTGGAGTTAAGTTAATTTTAAATATTAGTAGTTTTTGGAGCAGAAGGAGAGTTAAGTTGACATGACACCTTATTTTAAAAAAAAATGAAAATGACGATTTATTCTTTAAATGATTCATAGACTACATTGCACATATCTATAATCTTAGATAAAGTAATATGTTAAAAGTATGCATATAATAGATAATAAATAGATCCATATTATAAACATGCAAATGTTTTCTTAACTTTTTTGGAAGGTTTAAAGCTCGTACTAAAGAACTTTATCCGTTATCACTTAAATTAAGCATAGATGCATAGATGACAAAAAACAAGTTTAGTCTTAGCATTATCAACATTAATAGTTATTATATATATAATTAAAATAAATCCAGAGTCTTAGAAGGCTTCATGTATATGTGGATAACCATAGACGGATACGTGGCCACTATGAGTATAGAGAAAGCGGAATAAGAATCATAACTCCAACATGCATAAAAGACAGAATAAAAATTAGGTTATTGAAGTTAACCATATTGGAGTGTTAAGATACTGTTTGGCTCATCAACAGTAGTTTTCGCATATGCTTTTACTCTTGCCAAGCTAGTGACAGTTCTGTTTACTTAAAGCTTCTGCATGAAACTTTGAATCTCTGATCCATCTTGTTTTTCTGTAGTCAGCAGTATTATTTAAATCACCCATTATATGAATAACTGAAAATGACCCACTAATTATATGGCAGCATGAAATTATTAGCGTCTTTTTTCTTTCTTTTGCCCCCCGAATGTCATCATAAGCTTTTATTTTCTTTGATATATACCTTTTTTCTCCATAAATTGTTTAGGTGAGATGATTGAATTATTACTTAAAAAATAGAGTAGTTGAACCATTCTAGTTAAAAAATAAGAGGAAAAAAAATGCAACTTCTTTTACATCCTGCACAAAAGCACAAAGCAAATCAAAATCATGAGCAGAGTGTTTACAGCACAGGTGATATGCATTCATAACATTAACTAAACACAATCAAAATCTCTGCTTAGAGCTTGTTACAGCGGGCAGATCATACACTTTCCTAATCATTGATATAAAAAGGACCAACTCCAATTCTTAATCAGCATATTACATTAATTCATGCAAAGTCCCCAGTCCCATTCACGTTCAACTTTCCCTTTCCACTAGTGACCACAAAGTCAAGGTTGTAAAGCACTGGAACCATAGTGAGAGAGCACAGGAACACCAACACGGGGCCAAAGATCCAAAGCAAGAGAGGAAGTGCTGCATAGAAGAGCCTGTTCCCCACGGTGTTCAAGATGAACCCTTTCTCCAAGATCTCATTCACATATTCTGGGGTCACCAAGGACATGGGGTCCTGTGGGGTGTTGATCAGAATATTCACCTGGTTGATGAACCTTATGGAAAGAGAGTGGCAGAAGAATGAAAAGAGGAAGATAGTGAGGAGGGTAACATATTTGAGTGCCACCATGAATTCACCATGAGCACCATAGACACTGTCATCAAGTGGCTTCTTCACACTGTAGGTGCTGCTTATTACTGCTGCAAGGCCTGAGCAGAGGAGAATAGAGGTGGTGGCCATTAGGGTTGAGCCCATGATTGTGTTCCGGAGTGATTGAACAGCCAAGATGTTCTTTTTGTCATTGTCCTGACCAAAAATCATATCACATCTTGTTACATTATTAGATTATGTGCGTTTCCTTTTCTTTTCCAATGAAGACTACTTTGGGTCACAATTAATCCAGCATGTACCACAAGATTACTTAGTGGAAGAAAACATTTTTGTTGTGATGCACCTTTAATTTTAGGTGAAATAGTACAAAATAATTGAAAAGTGAACTTGTAGCCACTTTTTCATGCTGTAAGCTAGATGGTCTATAAGGACATAATCTATTTTGTAAATATGATTGATCGATGAACACGTTCAAAATTTCTGTTGGGGATATGACTGACTATGCTTTTGATACATGAGATCCGATCAAATATGATAGATTTATAAAAATCAAGAGTGCCACAAATTAATACAAAAAGTTTTTTTTTTTTTCTTTAATTTTCGATTCCCTTTGCGGGACAGTGCTGTCTTGTTTGATAGGTATATATACTAAGGAGACAATTAATCCTTTAGGTATTACCAAAAGTTGGTCATCACGCATTAAGACTTAAGAATAGAATATAATAAGCAAATGTGGGTGGAGAAGATACTGATCACATATATGGCATTCCTACGATTTAATGCGGACAAAATCCAAAGGAACTATTTATAAGCACATGCAGGACAACTTTTAAATTTTCTATTTGAATATATGTGGATTTGCATGCACATTATTTAGGTCTAGCAAGAACGCATATCGGATTGTATATTCATCTA
Source organism: Pterocarpus macrocarpus (assembly GCA_031439585.1). Classification (NCBI taxonomy): domain Eukaryota; kingdom Viridiplantae; phylum Streptophyta; class Magnoliopsida; order Fabales; family Fabaceae; genus Pterocarpus; species Pterocarpus macrocarpus. Next base: position 14,665,567 of record CM062519.1, read on the forward strand.
ATTATACCATATAGAAAGAAAATTCCATTGTGCATTTTTGTGACTAGTAATTGGAATGACATTTTATCCGGTAGGTACAAAGAATAAATTAAGTAAATGCAAGTGGAAAAGGAATATATGTAAACATGCGAAATGCTGTTGAGAATAGAATCCTTTTACTTTTAATTACTCTGTTATTCCATTCTGATTCTCCGAAGAAATTAAATGCCAAATTGTGAAAATCCCGGTACCAGTTACTGATCAGCCCAACTGACGTACAAAAAAATAATGTTCAATTAAAGTGCTAAAATGATAAGACAGCACATGTACAATTAGCTAGATGTAAACTGCTCTCTAATAATATTAAGTTTAAGCTTTATAAGATAATGGATCAATTAATGACTATGATTAACATGGAACTAATGCATGGAAACTGAATGTGCAATATAAATTTCATTGGTAGAAACTAAGGCTAACATATTTAGTTACCTTCATCATGGCAGCAACCCAATTCCTTCGGCCACTGGCATTGATGCCAATGATGGTTGTGTGTGGATGAGTTCGAACGCTATACCACAGCCAGAAATGGTAACCAATGCTTAATAGAAATCCTAAGGGCACCAATATCAAATCCAAGTAACACTTCTTCCATTCCATCTCTGCAGCTAGCGTGAGAGTGCTGAGGTGCTAGCTAGCTAGCTAGCGATTTCTTGAGGTATATTATTAGTAGCTAGCACTAGCACTCGTGCCTCAAAGTTAACCAATCTCAGTTGGAATTTAATATTCCCTCGCTCTTCCCCATTGCAATGCCGGCCGAGGTTTATATACACATGAAGAGGGGATGAATGTGGACTCGATCGACCGCGCGATCCACTCTGCTTTGTAAGTTGAACAAAAAGAAATAGCCCTTACTTTATCACTAAATTACAAACCTAGACCCCCCCTGGGTTGGTAGAGTGAGATTCTGACAAGGCGCATTGTAGTTTGTACGTGAGAGAAGAAGCGTAGATAAGAAAAGTGTCACTCCCTACTGGGCTGGGCCCAACACTAGCTAGAAAACTGTACGAGCCTTTTCCATCTCATGCCATGCCATGGCACTGCCAGCTGCCGCCAAGTGCGTTCACTCTTCGCTCACACTATCGTATATTACACTGTTACGCCACACGCTCGTTGCGGCCAGGAGAGCCGTTTCCTCCACAACTTCTTCCTTCTTTGCATGCTCTAATCAGTTTTTAGAGACTCAACTTTTATTTCGATAAAATGTGTCTGTCATGTTTGGATGTAAAGTTATATACTCAATTTTACGTTGAATATATTCTTTTTGGTACATGTAGACTTAAGTTGAAATAAAAATTCACTTCAATCTAAAGTCAGATATTTTTTGAGCTTAATAAGTACTTATAAAATTATTTACAAATAATTCACTAAAAAAAATAAAAATACAAAGACCAAATCTGAATTATCATAATGCATGGGGGAAAGACAACTTAGTGAGCAGAACCTGTTCACACGATGAGTATAATTGAAAACAAGTAACCTCTAACATGCTTTTTGTTTTTCAAAGCATGCCATAATATGTATATATGGTATTGATACGGCGTCACTCTTTATCTATTGATAGCCAATAAATTTATTTTTTGGTCTTTAATAGAAGAATCATTATTATGATATTAATTATTCGGAGATAATGTCGCAAGCTTTCAACAATTAATTCATAATTGCAACTTCTTTCTTAATTATTTTTTATGAGAGCGTTTATTATTATGTTCAATTCTTATTAGTAGATATAAAAATAAGAGTTTAATTTTTATGTATTGAAAATGTAAAATATCCTTATATTGTCAATATAAAATATTTTTATATTATCAGCTAATAAAATTATAAGAAAATATCAAATCATGGTAAGTAAGTATCCACTATAGTAACTACTTTCTATAATTTAATATTTTCTTACAATTCTTTTAGTTGACAGTGTAAAGTTATTTTATACTGTTAGTGTATAAAAATTAAACTCTAAAAAAAATCTTTAGATATTAAGTATAACTAACCATCATTAATGATATAATTCTCTATGACATATATAATTAAAATATTTACACAAAATTTTCTCAAACTATCATAAATCACATAAAAAAAAGATTTATAATTTCTATGTACAGGTATTGTAAAATAATTTTTTTGCTATCATCTAATAAAATTTAAGAAGAATGTAAAATCATCATGAAAAACAATTTTAAATATAATTTGTCATTTTTTTCAAATTCTATTGGTTGATAATATAAAATTATTTCATACAATCAATAAGTTACGAATGAAAATAAATAGCTAACAGGATGAAATGAAATGTATTATTATTATTTTTTTAGCATATAGAAGTATACATAAATTATATTTTTTATTTACCAAACATAGGCTCAATCATTTGAGGGCTTTCTTAGAGCCAGAAATTATTTATTTCTAAATCATTTCCTGCTTTGAAAAAGTTGGTCAAAGGAGAAACAAAAGCAAGTTAAAGAATAAAGACATCGACAAGGGAAGTAAAGATTTAGATATTATATGATCAACTGGCTGCATTCATTTTCATATAAAGGTTAAAATCATTAAAGTTAAAACTAATTTAATTTGAACTTAGTTGATTTATTGACAATGTTGAGAAATGTTCTGATATTTTTATATTTTAAAAGTTTCCAATCAAAACACTTCATTGATGAATAAATTAGTTTATATTTTAAAGTTTTATTTATATATAAATCAAATCAATTTCTAAATTTGATGTTCCAAAAATACACCAACTTATATTATATCATATTTTCAGGGTGAGTCATTAATGAGTTATGTGATTTGAGTTGGTCTCCTTTTCAGCCAAAGTAACTTGGACTAGAGAATAGTGGGATGTGCATGATATAGAATTATAAAATTTACAAAGTTCCATTCTATATGGGCTAGAAGGGCCGCATTAGCACACTTAGGACTTGGCTGAGAAAAAGCTTCCTTATCTTTGCCTCTCCATTTGCCTAACTTCTGGATAGCTATGTTCATAAGTGAGGAAGAAAACTTACGAAAAGCTAATCACACAATCAATGAAAAACTAAAGGGTCTTGTCCAATCAATCGCACATGATACGTAATGGAGTGCCACAAGAAGGGGTGGGCAGCAAACCTTTGCAATAAGTGGACATATGATGTCCACTTTTGTCCACTGTGTGCCTAGTGCTCCAAGACCAAAGAGGCCAAGAAATAAAAAGGCAGCACAAAATATTTCATATTACTGGTTTCAACTTTGAAAACATTTGACAAGCACGCACCATTCTTATAATAGTTGCGTTAATTGAGACCCGGTTCTATGGAGGCTTCATCAAATTGACAACCAGCGAAGAAACCCATTAAAGAGAATATGCCTTAGGAGATGCTTGAGCACAATTAGTTTTGTGTACACTAAGCAAGTAATTTTAGTTGCAGTGCGATTGGTAAACAAACTACCACACACGCACGATAATAAAGTTAAGAAATAGTCTTAATATTTGGGTTTTGATGTCAACTTTTTGTGAAACCCATCTGTATGGTTAAAGTGCTTTATCTAAATATTTTTCCATAATATAAGATAAACTTGCAGTGGAATATCTATAAATATTTTCAGAGAGTAATAAAGTAGTTTAGTATACTTAATCTGCACTAGAGAGGAATTGCACCACCTAATCTCAGCTGTCCAATCTGTTATTATGTGAAAGAGTCAACAATGAACCATACTTTTCCTTTTTTATCTTGTCCATTTGCTCAGGCATTGGAGTTTTACTTTACAGTGTCATCTTTCCAATTGAAATGCAGATTCAATGCCAGTGGAAGTCTCTCAAAAGATGACCCTCTTCCAGATATGATGATTTGCTGGACTGGACAGCGAGGATTCTTTGGAGTCTTTGGGAATGCAGTGATTTTTAACTCCAAGATGAGTGTTCCACATGAAGTTTATCTTCGGGCCAGGTCTATGTGGTAGGACGCAAAAGAAAATTCTATTCTAGGTTAGTTTTGTGAAGTTTGCATTCATTTCATTATAAATGGAATTTTGTCTTTTTTCTGACCCCAAAAAAAAGAATTCACAAAATTGTGTGTGTGTTTTAACCGAGAATCTTATTAATTTGAGGAAAGTATTTCCTAGCAAAATGTAATGCTCTTCTTTCCCAAATTACAAATGTTAATGAAGAGAAATCCAAGTACAAGAGCTATAGTTAATAGATTTTACCAATAAAATCATTTTTGTGAAATCTATCATTAGTACTTGGACTAGCTTTCTTGTTCCGAGCAAAAGAAACTGCTTACAATATGATGAACACCTATCCCATTTCTATTTCCATCTACCTTTTTGGAAATAAGGTGGACATAACATGTGTTGGAGTTGCACTTCTAATTGAAGACTTGACTTCAAAGTCCAAAGTAATGAGAAGTTGTGGATCACTCTAGGAAATGAGATTCTGCTAATGATAAGATCTATCCGCATCCAAGTAAAAAAAAAAAAAAAACTTGTCTGTACGGTAACAAAAAGTCAGAGCCAAACTTGATATTTCCAAATTTCATTGTTCTTTTCATATATAAAGTGGACTCTCTTCATCCTCATAGTGATTCCGTGCCATTATTAGAGGGAGAATTTTCTTCTTTCACAGAGGAGCCAAGAATTTCTCTATTAGAAGTGGTTCATTAGCTAAAACAATTATCACAATATGCTATAGAAAAACCACGAATTATGACTTTATTTATCTATGGTGTAAAACATGTTATAACCATTTTGCATAACATATATAAATTAATCTCACATTTTAAAAATGTAAGGAAAATTAGTGGTTAAAAAAAACTGTTAAAGATTATCCTTTACAGGGAAAATCAAAATGTTCAAGTAAAAAGTTTTAAACCCAATTGAACAATAGCTATATTGTTATTGCTGGTCAAGGATATGATTATTTGGGAGATTTTTTTTTTGGTAAAAAATTATTTTTTTATTGAAAAAATTAATTTTTGTATATTTGAATAACTTTTTAAAAATAATCAGATTCTCGAATTTATAGAAGTTGAGAAAAGTAATTTTTGAAAAAATTAATTTTTAAATTTTTTTAGTTATATATAAAATTTAAATTTTAAAATTATTTTTTTTAAAAATTAAAATAAACACACCCTTAAATTGGTCCATATAAGTTGATGCTAGGAGTGGGAACCTATGGGTTTTAATTGGTTCAAATTTAGGCAATTGGATATTACTTAAACCTCCGATGTTTTACCTCAACATTGTATGATTGGATTTCTTTCAAAAGGGGATAGAAAAAACTATGAAATAGTTTTTGCTTTTTATATAAAAAGATTGGAGCTTCCTTTTTTTCCACTTTGATATATCTCATGCCAATTTTGTTGTCGTCCGGCATGACGGCAATATTCTGCATAATGACTCCGTCAAGTAATGTCTATAAGACTCTCTTAGGTGTCTAACAGTGTTTCAGTGTAGCTTAAATTATTGCCCAACACACAGCACAAATGGTCAAGGATACTATCATAAGGTGGAGACAAAATTCTCACTCTCTATATTTCATGTGATTAACTGTTCTGCTCATATTTCATCACAGTTTTGGTTATTTTTTTAATTTTGTTTATTGGTAAGTCACCTGTAAATGCTTTTGAAAGCGCTCATCGAATTTGAGAGCATATGTTGACCTTAAATTAGAGTGAAATTTCACCTTAACTTAAATTTTCTTTTAAAAATGTTATCCGCTAAAATATCTGTTGTTGCTGTTATTCCTATCTGTTGTTAATATTTGTGGTTATCCTTATATTCTGTTACACTTTTCTGTTAGGAATATAGTCAAATCTATTATATATTAATTTCAGTTTTGCTTCTTATTTTTATCCTTTATACTTTTGTATATTACATAGGAAACCTGATCAATAAACCATCGCCGTATTTTTACCAAGATTACGCTTTTGCATAATTTATCCTGCACTCTTTCTTTGCATGGAATCAGCCTAACTTTGCTCCTAGCCTTTTTTTCACCTATGGCTGACCTCAACCAACCCAACCCCACATCTTTTTAACTCTCAAACCAACCTTCTTTTAAAAAAACTTAGGAGTCCTACAACAATCAAGTTGTGTTGATACTCCATAACAAAATGATGTTGTTGAGCATCAACATAGATATTTACTAAATGTTACGCGTACATTGCATTTTCAATCCAACTTGCCGTTAGATTTTTGGGGTAACCTTATGTTAATAGCTGCTTATCTAATTAATCGCCTGCCTACAACCGTTCTCGACGATCATACACCTCATAAAATATTATTTAACAAAAAACCCAATCTTTCTCATCTTAAAGTTTTTCGTTGTTTGGTATATGGTCGCAACACACACATCAACCACAAGTTTGATAAACGTGCATGAATTTTTTTAGGATATACCCATGGTCAAAAAGGTTATAAAATACTTGATTTACCTTCAAAACGAATTTATGTAACAAGAGATGCTATTTTCCATGAACATATTTTTCCATACAAAATACTTAATGCCGGAAATCACCACTACCACCAACACAAGAGAATTCCTCACCCATCCCTTATCCTTTCCTAGGTGGGCCCATGCCTCCAAATGAAACCATCCACCAAAATCCCTCCGTTACGTCACCTTCCACTAACCCACCTAATTCTCTTGACTCCCTTATCTCTCCTTCAAGCCATGCTCTGCCCATACCTTTTGCCAAAGAACCTGAGCAACCCACATCCCCATCAACACTTCCAACTCCTTCACCAAGTATGCCAGATCATCCAACTCGCACCAGACAGCGTCCACGGTATTTAGATGGCTACTTATGCTTCCTCACCTAATCATAGTCCACCTCTTCCACTGATGGTCATGGTACTCTCTAACTTATTTCTAATTTTTTATTTTTTTATTTTTTATCTTATCATCATTGTTCTCCTTCACATTGTTCTTTCCTTTCTTCCTTGGCTGTTGAACATGAGCCCAAGTCATGCTTTGAGGCTAAGAATTTTTCGGAATGGTGCAATGTAATACAATCTAAGATAGATGCTTTGTGCAAAAAAAGAACTTGGCCCTTAGTTCCATTACCAGATGGGAAGAAACCAATTGATTGTCGATGGGTATACAAAATTAAGTGCAACTCTAATGGAAGCATTGAACGATATAAAGCGCGACTAGTTGCTAAGGGATATACCCAAATTGAAGGGGTTGACTACTTTAATGCATTTGCCCCTGTCGCCAAACTTGTCACAGTTCACATCCTACTCTTACGTTGTTGCTGCCAAGGAATGGCCTTTTCATCAACTTGACGTTAATAATGCTTTTTTCCATGGAGATTTACATAAAGATGCGTATATGCAAACTACCTCTAGGTTTCTAGAGCCAAGGTGAGAACCTTGCTTGCAAGTTACACAAATCTTTATATGGTCTTAAACAGGCATCACGGAACTGGTACTCGAAATTTTCTGAGGTTCTTGTTGATTTTGGCTTCACACATGGTACAATAGATCCATCCCTTTTCTTCCTACACTGCCAACCTGGTTCTGTTTTCCTTCTTCTTTACATGGACGACGTTGTTCTTACTGGTTCAGACCCACAGCTCATTAGTTTGGTTAAGGCTCTTTTGCATAAAAAATTCAAAATTAAAGACTTGGAGCGGTTAAAGTATTTTTTGGGTATTGAAGTTACAAGATCAAAGAAGGGCCTATTTTTTTCACAAAGAAAATATGCTCTTGGCTTCATCTCTGACAGTGGGCTTGCTGCTTCTAAACCAGCAGACTTTAATTTCCCATGGAACAAAACTTGAAATTATCTTCTTCAGATGGTGCTGTCTTGCCTAATCCTTCACCATATTGTCGCCTTGTGGGCCGCCTAATTTATCTCACAGTGACACGACCTGACAATGCTTGCACTGTCAACATTTTAAGCCAACGTATGCATGCGCCTCTTCAACCCCACATGGATGCTGCTATGTGCCTTCTTTGCTACTTGAAGGCAACACTAGGACAAGGTCTTTTTTTTTTTTTTTCCCTTATAATTCAAATCTAGCTCTCCAAGCTCATTGTGATTCAAATTGGGCAAGTTGTCCTACAACTCGGCGCTCCACCTCCGGTTATTGTATTTTTTTAGGTCCTAGTATAGTCTCATGGAAGACGAAGAAACAAACTGTGGTCTCCCACTCATTTGTTGAAGTAGAATACAGAGCAATGGCTAAGGCCGCTTGTGAAATAACTTGGCTCTCATATCTTTTAAATGACATTGGCCTCCCTCTTCTTGCACCGACGCCATTATTTTGTGACAACCAATCTGCTCTTTACATGGCTTCCAACCTAGTGCACCATTAGCGCACTAAGCACATAAAGATCAGTTGTCATGTTGTTCGTGAAAATTTGCTTCTGGCCTCATTAAAACTATGAAAGTCAGTTCAGCAGATTAAATTACAGATTTATTCACAAAATCATTGGGCAAAGTACAGTTTCTACGTTTGAAGACCAAGATGGGTGTTTCCAGTTTACACACCCCATATTGAGGGGGAGTATTATTTGGAAAAATATCTGTTATTGCTGTTATTCTTATCTGTTGTTAATATTTGTTGTTATCCTTATCTTCTGTTACAATTTTATGTTAGGAATATAGTCAAATCTGTTGTATATTTAAGTTTCAGTTTGGCTTCTCACTTTTATCCTTTGTACTTTTGTATATAAACATAGGAAACCTGATCAATAAACCATCCGATATTTTTACCAAGATTACTCTTTTGCGTAATCTATCATGCACTCTTTCTTTACAAAAAAATTAATGTGACTTAGTTTGTGTTTGAAAAAACTACTAATAATCTAAAAATAGTTTCTTTTTTTTTTTTTTGATCAAAACTATTTTGAAATAAGTTGCTATATTTGGAACAAAATAAGCAGATACATTACAAGTAATAATTATAATTTTAAATTGAAAAAATAACTTATAATTATAAGCACTTTTTTTGAAATTATTTTGATTATAAATAGAAACTGATTATTTTTTAATTGTGATATTATTACTAAATTAACCTTAATTATAAAATTTTATATAATAATATGAACAAATTATTTTATATCTTTTTTAATAATTTGTCATATAAAAATAATTTTTTTTATATAATCTAAACAAAACACACTACTTTAAAATTACTTTTAAGTTATTACCTTCAAACATAAATTAATTTTTATATAACTAATTAAAAAAATAACAATACTTATAATTAATTATTAAAATAATTTAAATCTCACAATTTTTCTAAACACACGTATTTGGATGACGACAACTACATTTTTTGGATGATATATATATATATATATAGGTCTCTAGGGGAGGGGAGGAGTATTGGGATGGAAGTCTAGCTAGATTGGGATGCTTGAATTTGGTAATCAGAGCCATTATCATGTGGCCCAACATATTCGTTGCTTTCGAGTTCTGTGTTGGGCTTCAATGCACGCAGAAGATATGAAAGCCCAAGCAATGTATAAAGAGTTGAAACAAAAATCAACCTAACCAAAAAAAAAATCGAGACCTTCGACAAAATAAATAAATTGCGTATTTATTTTAAAAAAATTCGAAAGGTTGATTCTGACAAAAAAAGAGAGAAAATAAATAAATAAATAAAATAAAATAATCAAGACCCAAAAAAAAAAAAAAAAGAAACGGGACTGACATTATGAAGGAAAAAAAAATGAAAATTCAAAATCCCAAATATAGCAGACTACTATAATTACGCCATATTATATTTTTTACAATTTTTTCCGGTTTAAGGATGAAATAAAATTGAAAATAACGACCATATTTTTTCCCGTTATTTCTTTGTTTACTTTTTTTATTTAAGCAATTGTGATCTGAGTATTACCTCCTCATATCATTCTTTACATCTTCATTATTTGTCATTTCTTTGGTGTATTTATTTTAGTGCAACCTTAATCTTTATCCAATGTTTCAAGTGTTGTGATACTTATTTTTCTTAAACAAAATCTCATATTCCGGATATTATGAATAAAAAAAATAAGTATTTGGAAAACTGTATACCAATCCAATTTGAGTAAGATTAATATGAATCTAATAAACTTACACGTGTGAAATGTCTCCATGCATGCACACACACTTTCATACACCCCAGATGCAGGATGAGAATTACAAAGTTTATCATATCATGTATCTTATAGCCAACAAAGAGAAAAGTACATAATACGAGGTATTCTACGTGGGACTTGCATCATCTGCTAGCGTTTTGCCTTTTCAAGAATACTCATTTATGTACCGAAACAAACCACGTTAATTACTTCTTTGTATCAAAAGCATATGATGAGTGCCTAGAGAAAACCAATAGTACAGTTTCCGTATTCCAATGATTTATTCGTTGTGGGTTTAAATAATATGCCATCAAATTATATAACTTAAAATAATCACTGGCCACTTAATGATTATTAGGTTAACACTTCGACATTATCATGATTTGCCAGGTCATCTCAAATGGTGCAACGGGGTGCGGATCATGGTCGGAGCCTATTCAATGAGATATAAGTGTCTAATTAAATTAAGAGCTAAAGTCAAATGGCTTTTATTATATTATACTAATACCTGGATTTAATTTTGTTTAGAAGAAATTGTTAGCACTGGTTGTATAAAGATTCATTGTATTCTGCATATGCAAGCACCATTAAATTACGTGCTTATTAGGGCAAGGTGCATCACGTTAGTAATATTTCTACTTAAATTCTTCATATGTATTATGTAGAAGATAAGGTCGCCGAATTCTTCCATTCCAAACCTTTTTTGGAAATTTATTTATTCTTCATTTGATTGACATACGTCTAGAAATTCTTAATTCGATGGTAATTTCCTTGTTAGGCGCAAGAAAACAGTAGGAAAGCTTCATAAATTTGAGCTAGAACTTTGCATCTTGCTGGTTCTCGTTGGACTGATTTGATTATTTTTTTCTCTTTCTTCTAAAGAAATAGTAAGAGTAGGTATATTTCTTTTTCTTCTTACTTTTATCCCCTGCTCAATAGTGCAATGAACCTGTAAAGAAGAATGTTTGCTTAAAGTTGAAGTCGAACCTTGGAATTGACCCGTAAGAAAAGCCTAAGCGTTCTTTAGACTTTTCATGAATTATTACGTCTCGCTCCGAGGGTGATTTGAAAAATACACTCTATCGTATTAGCCTAGTACATTTAAATGAATTAAAGAATTTGTTTAAGAGGTGGTTTAAGATTTATACTCAAGTAGTCAAATAAGGAGAATGAGGATTTACTCATTTAGTTCGTTTTCCATTCGAATTTCACTATGATGAGTTTGATTTCAGAGTCCCTTATTTGATATGTCATTTATAAGTATTTTAATGCTCGATGAGTTTGTGAACTTGCCCTGAATTTATATTGAGATCAACCTTTTTTATCAACCTAAAATTTAATCATTAAAAAAAAGAAACGCATAATTTCTCAATGAGGGGAACCCCTTGGGTTAACAAATGATTTAAATTCATAAAATACAATGAGAGTAGTTTTATGATTAAGTAACAAGGGCATAGAAACCAAAATAACACTTGGATGCCCGAGTAATCCCCCTAAAAATTGACTTTTTGTAAGGATTTTTTCATGTTTCTTATCAACATGAAAGTGTCATACTTTTTACCTTTGAATAGTGTTATTTGAATATAACAAAATTGGCGTAATATAGACATATAGAATACAAAAATGGTAAAGTTTACTATATTTTTTCTCTCAACAATCACTGCCTTGTATCTTTTTCTCACCAAATATATCTACACTAGGTCACATTGCTATTTACAAATGCAATTCCTCTTTGCCTTTCTCTCTTGTAACAAAATAGGAGGAAATATGAGAGGATCTAATCCTCTTTTTAAGCCCATAAAATGTCTGTTTCAGGTCAATGTACCATCAAGACCGTTCAGATAAGTGGCGTGTTTGATCTTGAATGGTACAAAGATAGTAGTAATGTACCATTGCACTGTATCACCTTGGCTAGTTGTCTGTGAGGGGGTCTGCATTGGAAACTAACATCAGTTAGTACCTGTTACTGAGTCTAACATATATAAAATATGTTTAATAATTGATAATATACTAATATATCTCGGTCCGAGTCACACTTGATTTAAATTAATGAAACCAATATGGATTTAACTTTTAAAACAAGGGATGGTGAGGGAGAAAGAAAGCTCAGACCCGCACTAGTCACTCACATGCAAGGTTTTGGAGACACAACTTGAACCACAATACAACCTAACCTTGGCAACATTTTCTGTTGGTTTTGTCATGCATGTGACATAGAAAATACAACTAGTATTATAATATTCTTTGTTGAGAGATATGAACTTTATAATATTGAGAATTACCGAGGTCTCAGTCTTCTATAAATTGAAGGCATGCACCAACCCGTATAGCCAAGAGTTAAGTTAATCTGAAAGCAAAAAATAAGGACTTGACTCCTCACCAAAATGTGGGAACCAGGTTCAGGTCTCAATCTCATATTTCTAGCTATTAGCTACCCAAATGAAAGGATGTTAGCCAACTGAAATAACCCAAACCCCATAAAGAGAGACACCACATCCATGGATCCACCAAAGAAATCTAACAAAATCAAAGACATTGTTAGACTTCAGCAGATCCTCAAGAAATGGAGAAGGATTGCCAACTCTTCAAAAACAAGCAAAAGTAACAACAACAACAACAACAACAACAACAACAACAACAGCAACAGCTGCACCAGCACCAGCACCAGCACCAGCAGTAAAAGCATTAAGTTTCTGAAAAGGACACTTTCTCTATCTGAACGTGACGGAGGATCATGCAATGTGGTTCCCAAAGGCTACCTAGCTGTTTGTGTTGGCCTAGAGCTTAGGAGGTTTGTTATACCAACCGAGTATTTGGGTCATCAGGCCTTTCACATATTGCTGAGAGAAGCTGAAGAAGAATTTGGGTTTGAGCAGACCGGTGTTCTGAGGATTCCTTGTGAAGTATCTGTGTTTGAGAGTATCTTGAAGATAGTGGAGGCAAATGACAAGTTTTCTGCTCAGAAATGCAGATTCAGCGTTGAAAAGATGATGGGATACTGCTCCTTAAACCAGCTTACTTATTCTCATCATCCTCAAAGTCCTATGTGCAGATAGTCTAGGAATTTTACAGTTATCCCTTTTTTTTTTCTAAATGTTCTTTTTCTTTTGCTCTATATGGAAGCCAATCCGTGCATGAGAGTGAGAGTGAGGAAGAGTGAATTCAATTAGATGTAAGATGACCTGTTTGGGAATTATGGAGCAAATAATAGAATTTTCATAGTCCAAAAATATTCTACGGCTTAATTATTATTTCACAGACTTACTTCTCTAGAGCTAAAAGTTTTGATATTTTACAAGTCAAATCATAGCATCATCCTACTATCAAGAAAAACTAGCATTACCAAACAGGATCTCATGTTTTCCCATCAATTAGGACACTAGTAATCATACACATGCAGTATCATACAGAACTTCTTGAAAAACCATTCTTTTCAAACTGGCTTTACCGTCAGTTTTTCACAACAAAATAGACTTAACAGTTTAAGAAGGACACGATTATTGAATCAAGAAAAAGCATTAAAGTATCGATTTAAATCTGAGAGCTGAAGGTCAATCAAACGTTCCAAGAGTATAGTTCCAAAACAGAAATAGTTAAAGTAATTTCTTTTTGAGGATATAAACTTGTTCGACACTAAGGGTGAGTTTGGTATGGTGGTAAAAATAGGGGAGAAAATTTTTACAATGATACCAGATTGATCCCAAATGATGCATGCTACTTAAATCTTTGAGATATCAGGATGCCCACATATGAGATCTCCAAGGGACAACTGGATAGTAACATACGGGTAATCTACGGAATTGTCCTATCTTAGAAGTCATGTCTCATTCATGAGCCATTTTCTTGTAAAATTGTTGAGATTTCAAGTTGCAATGCAAGTATTATCTGCAGTAGGCAAACACGTGTTTCAACGGTGGAGTTATGCTTAACAACAACAATATTAAATTGCACTCACTTGCCTTAAAGTCATGGTCGTCTAACATTTCTAAACGGCATGTTCAATTCTCAAACTTCAATTACGCAGCTCACATGGGAGCATTCATTTCAGCGGTTAAAAACAGATGTAAACAGTGAAGCTTGAAAATTCAGCCCTCGGTATCTGTGGTATATTAAAATTAAGGACTCAAACTACCAGCCACTTGCAACATATGTAATCTTCTATTAAATTCAATAAAACTTCTCTTAACTGTAATGTAGCACATGCCAAAAATAATCAATGGCATAACTATATGTATTATGCATCATCAATTCAGCAGAAAAACACATTAAACATTACTGGCATTTTAGTTTCTGAAGAAACTGTATTTTTAGTGCATGCAAATAAAAAATGTTAACATTTAAAATGCATAGATTCTATACAAACAAGGTACAACAGCAAGAGAAGTCAAATAGCTATCTTTACATCCAAATTCAAGACACTTATGATATCTGTGATTGGGTCCATGTGTAATCAGCCGACAAAAAATCCAAAAATGGTCCACTTGGAAGCAAGCAACGGTAGTCAGGCAATCTTTTTTCCCTTAATCTGTATCTATCATTTATCCTAGGTAAGACTAACTGACTTAACTGCATCAAACAAACACTGAACAGGTGGGGATGGCATTAGGAGTCACAGAGACTTAGTGGTTAACTCCTCTTAGCTATAATAGTGCTGAGTCTCATCCTCAATTGATTCATTTTGAAAACTACAATTGTGCTTAAAAAATGAACAAAAAAGAGCACTCTCTTGCATTATTACTCCGAATTCCAAACCTCAGCTTGAGATAAAAATCAAGAATGAAAGCAAACAAAATGAAAACTAAAGTCATAAGCTTACACCAGAATCTGTATAAAAATTGAATGAAGAGCATTGAAATTTACATTTTGAATCACATCAGATACATCCACGAAAAATGTGACAAACAAAGATTCAACCTTCTATTCCTTTAATTTTCCAACAAGTAAACTATAAGACCATAAATTGTACATTGAGGAGGTATAAATTTTTTTTTTTTGCCCCGGGGGGGGGAGGGAAGAAAGAAAGAAAGAACAAACACCTCCACAAGAACATCATGGGATGAATCCTGCTGACTTGCACAACCATTTTGGCAACGTTGGAGGGCTTAGAAGTTCAAAAAGCA
Source organism: Pterocarpus macrocarpus (assembly GCA_031439585.1). NCBI lineage: Eukaryota > Viridiplantae > Streptophyta > Magnoliopsida > Fabales > Fabaceae > Pterocarpus > Pterocarpus macrocarpus. Next base: position 14,680,770 of record CM062519.1, read on the forward strand.
GGTCCCTCGATCCTCATTCCCCACTATCATCGAAATTTGGAAAAGTGACACATTTGAAGACCTTGCACCTTGAACACAAGACATATCCAACCTACACAAAATGAAAACAAAAAACATAAGTTCATATGAATAGACAGAGAAAGTAGTTAAAAATCGGATCAGGTCCTCTTATGTTACTTACTAATGTCAGAGTGTCATATTGTGTGAAAGAATGACATAAATTTTGTTATAATAGGATTCACTATCATTTACATTACTATATCTTTCTTTTTCTTTTTCTTTGTCTTTTTTTCATTCATAATGTAACACTCTTAATGCTTGAAAATCAACACGAGTGAAATAACGAGAAGTAGTTACAGCTCTGCATGTGGGACATCTACGGTAGACACGCTTGTTGTCAGCTTTGACATTTGTCTTCTGGCCTTTGCACAAGTCACAGAGCAACCACCCTTTCCCGTTGCAAGGCTCACACATGATGCTGGCATCAACCTTAACAGTCAACACAACACATGATGAGATTATTATCCAAAAGAAATGAATCAACGGCTGTAACAAACAAGGAGAACGTACCAACTGTTGCTGAATAGGAATAGGAGTGCAGTGAAGAGGCTTCATGTAAACTACACGGCTTTGCATGGGAGTTGAAGAAGGAAGGGAACCCCAATTTTCCACCAGAGATGCTGCTGCAGTGGACATGGTCGCCATTTCTGTGTGGATTGGAGTTGGTTTCCTTTCCTTGTTTCTCATCTCATTATCCAAAACTATTGACAAGTTAACAACAACGCTAACCTTGGCTTTCCGCAAAATCACACATCTGCCATTCCCTCGGCACAGGAAAAAACTGTGTTAGAACTTTTTATTTTAAGCATACGAATTAAACTTTTTAACATTTTAAAATTATGTTAAGATAGATATTTGACTACTTCAATTTAAGTTGTTTTTCATTTAGATGGATTCTGGATTTTTTTTTAAAAAAAATTAATTTTGATTCACTTTGAATTGTCAATCAATCCTATCTTATTTTTTAAGCATAGAACATGAATAAAAGAAAAGAAACCTTCCCATCTTTGACAACTAGCATGAGTAAATGGGGCCTTTGAACTTATTTAAGATAAATGTTGATGCAACTATATTTTCAAAGGCAAATGAAGTTGGTATGGGTGTAATAGTTAGAGAACATAGTTTTTTAATGACATGGCTCTAAGACTTTGCCTTGGTGTATAGTTTATCCCCAATTATGGAAACTTGGACACTGAGAGAATATATACATTTGACTACAGAGTTAATATTTAGAAGTTGTCTTTGAAGGCAGATGTTAGGTGATATGGAATGTTCTGGTGAGAGATACATATATTATAACACAAATTTTATCGAAATTGGATGCTTTCTCATAAGACATTTGTATAGTCGAACAATTGTTTTTCATCTTTATATATATCTTATATTTATCGTGAATGCAATATTACTGCTCATCAACTTGCACTCTAGTCTTCCAGACTTTACAATATTAACGTATGCTTAGAAGATGCCATGTTTCATCTCTAATTTTATCTTTTACGCCCTTCATTAATATTAATAAATAATCAATTATTTTTTTGGATGAAAATATATTTTTTTAAAAAAATTGTTCACACATAATCCTAGAGCATAAATTAAGAAATAAAAAAATAAAAACAATCAACGTTATTTTTAATTCTTAGTTAACAATTTTTTTTTTCAATTGGATAACTCATGGGCCGTAACAGCTGAGCGTAGAGGGGAATGGATTAGGGATTCGGAAACGCATTAAAAAGTCTGTCCAACCAAAAAAAAGGCTGAAACTCAGTGTATTGGGCCTTACGCGGGAAATTGCGGTTCCCCCCCGAAGCCTGAAAAAAATAAAAAATAAAAACAAGGAGAGAAAGATGAACGAATGAAAGGAAGAAACCACCAGAAAACCCCAGGCATGCACCAACCCTTCTTCTTCCCAATTCCCATACCAAAACAGTGAATGGCTCCCAAAAACCCCTCACCGTGGCGATGAAGCTTGCAACATCTGAAGCTGCGGCACACTGACAACACACACCATTTGAAAACTAGATCCTTCTTGGCTCTCCAATCTCCACGGCATGAAGAAGCGAAAGGACCTTCAACTGCATCATTTTCACGACGACTTCCCTACCACCATCCCTCCCTCCAATTCGTCCCGGAAATCCCGCAGACTGGTAACTAACTTGATTTGTTCAGTTGCGAATGGAATGAATGATTACTAACTGACTAACCAATTTTGTTGGGTGGGTGAAAATTGAAGGACGCTGAGCTATGCACCATCATGGAGGAGGAAGAACCAAATGTGATGGTGCACGATGAGGATCCTGCACCTGCGCCTGCACCTACATGTGCGGCATCATCTTCGGAAGAGAGAGCCCTTGTGGTGTATGACCCAACGAATACACCTCTTGTAAAGTCCCCTAGCTCCCCCGACTTCTCCATCGTTGTCAAGGCTGACTTGATTCCCGGTTTGAAGGGTATGCATTATTTATGTTTATGTTTATGTTTGCTCTAGTCTCAAAATACAGAAATTATGGATGTTAAGTGTTAAAGGTATAGTAATGGAAAGTGAAAACATAGCATACCTGCGAGTTTGTGACTGCATAAAATGTGTGCTAGCCTAGCTCACTTCGAACTTAGGAGTCAAATTTAGTTATAAAAAAAATTCTTATCGGATTTCCATGAATTTCTTTTTCTAGAATGAGCTTAAAACTTTGGAATTAGTCAATAGTCAATGACCTGGATTAGGATGCGTGGGTTGACCATGAGATCAATGTTCTCCAATAAATTTCATAATTATACCTGTTTCCAAACTAGTCAGTTTCTACTGATGAGCTTAAGGGTCACAACACAACAACCTTTTTATGGTTTCTTTGATGTCATGTGTTCAATCCTTGATCTAATTCCTATTGCAGGCTTCTAAGGTCTCCTATGTAACAAAAAGATTGTAAGTTTGTTGTTTAGTTCTGTTCTTCTCTTTTAGAGGCCTATGAAATTAATGCTCTCTACTTATTCAATTCCATATTGGAATGCCTACAAAACTTAGCATCCTTTGCTGCAAAGAAATCTGAAGGCATAAATATTTGGGAGGGACAAACACAATTATGCTTTGTGTTATAAGTAGCTAAAGACTTTCTAGATATTAGCCAAAAAGGACTTTTCTGTATAATTCTCTTAGACCTAATAGTTCAGTTAATAATATCTCATAACATTTTGATGATGCCCTTACCATCAACTCAATCTAGGCTGGAAACTAGAATTCTATTTGATAGGTTAGTATGGGACAGAATACTCCTCAATTTTTTAATAGGTTGGAGTTTTTCGAGCTTGATAATTGTAAATATGAGATTCATTCTATCGCATCATTTGCAACTTTTGATTATTGCTTCATGAAAATTATCAATATAACTAACAGCTCTGAAGTCATTTTTGGATTTCCATGGAGAGGATATACAAAATTATTAGAGAATTTAAGATATTGCTATGGAAATCGTACTGATCAATAACTACGACCATTTACTGATAAGAAGATAAATGCATGGGAAGTGTTGTAGGGAGCCGTTCGAATATGAATCATCCCACATGCACCAAGTCTATATGTGTATGTTTCATTGATCTGATGTTTCACTAGTTCATGAATTTTCCCAGAAATCCACTACCAAATAGGAGTAACAGGTTTCTACAAAAAAAATTTTTTGCTCATGGAGTGGTGCCAATTCTCCCCTGTATGATATTCGATTTCTTGAATTAAGAGGACTTGGTGCAATTTTGACCGCTGGTGGCATCTCATTACAACTACTGTTCTTCTTTGTAATTATACTGTTATGGTAATGTTGTTAATTGGCCTGGTGAATTGCCTATTGCCTATTAATAACATTCAGCTTGAACATTGAAAGCCAGGAGAGCATAAATATTTGTCCAGTTGCCTTTTTAAGTGGAATTTAGTGAGACTGCTTATATTAAATCATTCATAATAACTGATAAGCCTTTGGCGTCAACATGACTATCTATTGTCCTATTCTTCTTTCTAAATGCATTATATGATCCCATCAGGGCCTGTTTCTTGTTTGTATTCTGTAAATTCTAACTAACAGTTCAACTAGACCAAATTTCTCATGTTGCCTTTCTTTTTGGATTTAAGAGATTCCTTCTGTTTTTTTACTTGTGAAGTTAGAACCACATGCTATTTGGGCCATTGCATTAAATACAGAGCACAGCTTTGATATGGGTGCTGAAAGGTGTAGTTATTGATGTGCCTGGATTGCCATATTTTGTAGATTATCTATTGTCATGGGGAATTGCAAAGCCAGACAACTCTGAAGAAAATGAAATGAGGAGGGAGAAGAGCTCTGAAGTGTCAAATGACTGTTTGGCTGTTGTACCATGGGTTGCATTCAATTCTCCTATGGAAAGTGAAGGAATAGTACCAGAAACAGGTCAACTTTTAGAGGTAGAAGAAGCTGAAATGATGGAGATGGATGAACCCTCTGTCAATAACAGCAATGAGAAGGCTATGGAGATTGGTGAGAAGGCAGAGACAGTTGGAGTACCATCACCGTGGCAACAACAACAACACTGTATGATGCTCAATGTCTTGCAAAACGCTTCCACTCCAGTCTATTGGTGTTAGCATTCTTGAGGCCTAGGTTGAGTATGTGTTTTCTAGTAGTTTTAGCCTGTTTCTGTCACCAATCCCTTCAAAATAGTATTTTATGTACATAATGAGAGCAAGTTTTGGAGGACTGTCGAACAACTGCTCAAGCTTCACAGTAGTTATTAGGACAGGTTTATGTTTGTTGCTGGAGAATTCAAAGTTGGTAGTTGGTACCTTTCTTTAACTCAGATTAAATGTTAAATATTTGGGTTTCAGCATTCCTGATGAAATTCCGTAGGACTTATTTCTATTTCTTTGCATTCGAATCATTACATGGGGACTATATTCTATGCCTGGTCCTCCTGGGTCCCCGGAGCTTTAGTCAAGGGTAAAAGATTTGAACATATTTAGGAAATAATTCTCAACTAGAATGAGACCTGCGTGTTGCGCGGATCAAATAAACTATAGAAATGATTAATGAATATTGTAGAAATAATATAAATTCCAAGGACAATGTGTATATATTAAAAAAAACCAAAGAGACATATACTTTTGATGGCCATTTGGAAGGACATAGCACAATCTTTGGAATCATGAAAGTCTGCATGAAAATATAAACTGCGCAGTATCCCACTGGGATTTATGCATTGTAGTCACTTGTATAGCTCTGAAGGTTATCTCTACTAAAATAAATAAAAGATAGATAAAGCGTTGCCCATTTATGTTATTAACTTTGCTTCTTTCATGAAGGGTAGACTCTATTTCTCATTCGACAGATGTAGAAACATTAAAATAAAATAAAATTGACGTAGGATGACCACCTGAAACAACCCAAAAGCTGTGGCAAGTATAAATTATGATGTTAAACTTAACAGAGAACACATACCTGTCTTGAAACTAAATTAAGCTCCAAAATATTAAGAACTGCAGCAAATGACCTCTTATTGACAATCTAAAGAAAAGCCATGTGAACTCCCTATAAATGATCCAAATTTAAAAATGTTTCATATGCAAGCATGTAGGAGTAAGTTCAGTAAAAGCATGTAGTTCAACAAACTCTTTCTTCCTTTAGCCAATTGGAAGTTAAAAATAAAAGTGGATATTATTCCCAATTGTTGATTGGATCAAATATGATATAACTGCAATATTTTGATATTCACCACCTCTAATGATCTTATTCATCCAATTTACAATTGTATGCATATATATATAAATGAAGAGGATTTCATGCACACTAATTAGATTGAAATTTTTAGGAGTAGGTACTTGCATTGTTTCTAAAGCATCTATCCCTAATTTGAAGTCATAAAAGGCACTTGCAGCTGTAAGCTTCATAGAGAGGAACTACAAGTAAAACTAAATGCAAATTGATGATAAAGTTATTTTTCAAGTATCTTTTGCTAGCAATCAAAGTTAACTTTTGCCATTCTCTTATTTTGACTTGTGATCACTTATCTCGATTTGATGCTACAAGGACTGGACAAAGTTTATGATCTCATCCAAAATTGTGGTCATTCCCATGGGTTGCAAGGCCATTAACGTGAAAATGGAAAAAATTAAAAAAAATAAAAATCAAACATTGGACTTATATAAACTTAGACACATACCAAGGTTTTATAAATTACATTGCTTTACCTTGTAATGTTCGGGACAATGGCTTGTAATCACCTAAGTTTTTGCTTAGGTATTGAAAATTTGTTTTGTGGTATGAAGCAGGGGATTAATTAGAAATAGTACCTTTTTCTGCTAAACTATGACTATCAGTAGCTTTACCTCTTCTAGCACTAACATGAGCTACTTCCATTGGTTTTTTCGTCTTCAGTTGCATTCCTTTTTACTTTCTTACCTCCTTCAATTTTTTTAAAACACGCAAATAAAACATCAATCTCTGTGCTACATATAAGTCAAACATAAAAGTTTCAAGAAAACCAATTTATCTTCATCCTAATTATGAATGAAGAATAAAAGGACGTATTAGAAGAAAACTTGCATCTTTTTATTTTGCTCACACTCTCACAAATTGCATGAGTTGAGTTTGCTGACATGGTCTCTGGCACGTCCATTGCTTTCCTCTTTTAACCTTCTTGGATTTCATTTTCTACTAAAGAAATGAGAAGTGAAACTGGATTTCATTTTACTACAATTAACATATACATCTTGGTTGCTTATTGGTTTGCCCCCTGGGTCTTGCTTATTGCCATGGCATTATTGTTTGACCTTGCTACTTTTCTATTGCCTATCGCAATATCGAGGGATGAAAAAATCTTGGCATTGGTTTATGAGGCTAGGCCTGTAAACCTTGATAATTTGGATCCCAAGGGTGGTGTTGCTCAGAGTAGGGTGTGGAGAGATAGGAGGGTTGTTGAGAATTCAAATCCCCTGAGTGATACTAATATGAATGTCTACTCTATGTTGGGTGCTGATTCTATAATATAATGACAGAAATTTGATTAGACTCGAAGTGGGCTGGGTTCAAGAAACTATTTCGGAGGTTACTACTCCATTGAATTATGGAACGAATGCACTGATGTAACATAAAAAGTAGAAATAGGAAGGAGCGTTGTAACGTAAAAATAGCCAGGTGGAAGAAGAGAAATAAAAAAGAGAAATGATTTTTTATATATACTACTTTTTGACAACTTTAGACACCTTGTTTTTATATCTCTCTCCTCTTCTCACTCTTTTTCACTTTTTCTTTTTCTTTCACAATTTTTTTTCCAAGATTGTGAGTGGGTATCTAGATATTCACATTAAAAGGTGGTACAAATAACACTCTTCAATAAAAAAGTTGATGTGGCAATAGATTAAAAAAGTAGAGAATGATAGTTTCAAGAAGAAGCTGACGTAGCAATATTATAGACCATCCAACATGTGAATAGCTCATTGTGCCACAATTTGGTTTCAAGTTTAATATATTATAAATAAATTCTTCTCTATATAATTCCAATTTTATCGGATGTCCCTGAAGGGACAATAATTCTCAATTCTTATGGATATTACTTGTTTGATTTCTGAAGTTCTATTTTAATTTTGGTGGATAAAAATTGTGGACCCTTTTTTATGGTTAGGGATGCTCATAAAAAATATTAACAAATTGTGTGTGTTTGAAAAAACTGTAAGATTATATTTCAATAATCGTTTATCTGTATAATCTTTTTTTTTTAATAAAATTGATTATGTAAAAATCAATTTATGTTTGGATACTTCAGTTGAAAAGTAATTTTAAGATAATCTATTTTATTTAGATTGTATTAAAAAAGTTGATTTTGTATGATAAAATTAGGGATGCCACCCATGCGGAATGGTGGCAGGAAGTGCCTCCCAACTCCTTGTCCTTGCAACCCCAAACCCTCCCCACCCCCATTCCTAATCCCTGCTATGGGGGATTTTTTTTCTACATCCTCGCAGGTCCCTGCAGGGATCCCCAGAAAATGCCAAAAAAATTGAAAAAGAGGTTAAGGTTGAGGTGCTGTGAGATTGAAGGAAAAGTAGAGGCTGAGATGCCTAGTGTTGGAAATGCAATTTGCAGCAGCTATTACTGGCGTCGCCGTCACAAGGGCTGGAAACCCGAATTGCAATGGCTAGTTGTTGCTGGCATTGCGAGGCTGAGGGCTGAAGGCGATGGCGTGCTGTCCGCGTAGAAGAAGCAGAACTACAGAAGAGAGCTGAAGGTTGAGGGCGAAGGCTTTGTGGTTGTGGAGTGCAAAGAAGAAGCAGAACTACAAAAGAGAAGGGGTTAGGGGAACGACGCTGTGCAGGATGTTATGTTGCAAAAGAGGGAATGAATCACATGACTTAGGGTTAGAATAATTTTTAATTATTAAATTAAATAAATAGGTATGAAATGTCATAAAAATATAGGTATATATAAATATAGTAAATATCTATTAACGGTAATATGGTCTTTTTATATATGCGGGCCCCTGCAAGGAAAAAACCCCTACCGCAGGGATCTTCGCCAAGTGGGAATTGTTGAGATCCCTAGATAAAATTACTAAAAAGAATATAAAATGGTTGTTTATATTATATAATATTTAATACTTAAGGTCAATTTGATAAAAATATAGCATTGTGAGTATTGTACAAATTGATTACAATCTAATAATGCCCAAATTTTTGCTTTTGCTTATTTGCTTTAAAGTAGCTTAAATTTTTGCAATCAAATTATAATCTATTCCAAATAGATTACCCAAACAAGATTTAAATTTTCAAAAACAGCTTTTTTTTTCCTTGTTCCCAAACATGCTAAAAAAGTGATTGAAGACCATCTTATTTTTCATGCAAAAATTAGAAGTTGAAATGTTGCTGAAGAGATATTTGTTAAATAAAGAGTAGCGATGTAAATGAATTGCTATCCCAACGAAAAGCATAATATAGGAGTCCAAATTCATTCCCTTGTTAACTGCTCAGTGTAGAGGAAGTCCAATGAGCTATAGTTTAAATGGAACCTCCCTTGGTTCAATTGACAAGAGCTTTGTTGGTATTGGAACAGGGATTGTATCTCCATTTGCTCATCTCCTTCCCCATTTCTCCCATAGCTCCACTATGAGCTCCCAAAAAACAAAAAAGAAAATGGAGGCGACTACTCACCCTTTAACCTAGTCATCGTCCTCCGCAGTGGATCCTCCGACCCTTCCGGCCATGAAGGCGGCATCCAAGAGGGCTGTAGGTTCGAGCTCTTCTACGATGACAGCACCGGCTTTGGCCTTAGACCTTTACCACGAAGCATGTCAGAGTTTCTCCTTAGATATGGCTTCCACAGGCTTCTAGAACAGCTCTCTCAATTGAGATCAATAGTATTGGTAGGTATGAGCAGCCTCCCGCATCAAAAGCTGCCATTGATTCCTTACCCACCATCGAAATCGATCACAACCACTTGATCTCGGAATCGTCGCAGATTCAAAGATGATCCACCGGAGCCTGCCGGTGGAGGCTAGGAGTGCATTTCTCTAACCAGATCTGGATTCAAATTTGTGCGAGTTGCCAGCGGGACTTCTATAAGAAATGCTAAGAAGGGTGTGCTATATATCACGGTGGAAGGGTTAGGGTCACTCAAGGGTGAAGAGGAGTGGTACAGGAAGGGGCTTATGGGGGGTTGGGAGAGAGTTTGGTCTCTACTACAATGCATCATCAATAATTGATGTATGGACACACACACTCAAATATGCACCATTGGATATTAAGGTGTTGAAGCATCTTGCCAAGCAAGGTGCAGAGGAGCCTTGTCTTGGTGTGGGAAATATATGTAACTAGAAGGCGCGGGTAGATAAAATATAGACATTATTTAGTTAATATAGCAATAATTTAAAGTGATATAATTATATAATGAAACTAAAATTTAATTTTGTATGATAAAGTGGAAGTTTGTTAATATAAATTTAATAAAGATCTATCTTTGTATTTGTCTTTGGTTGCACTTGCTTCAATGTTTTTTATTTGGGTTGGTTATAGGTCGCGTTTTCTTGAAACTCCGAATTAATATTGACTTCTCGTTTGATATTGATATATCTTTTATTTCTATAGATATCTTGTTTCTTTCTTTGTAGATAATTTCTTTATCTAAAAATGTTTCTTGAATTTATTTGCACTTCCTTTTGATTGAGTTTTATATATAAATATGTGCTCTTTGTTAGATTATATTGCCATTGGTATGATTTATGAGTTATATTATGGATAAATGTTAGAGCTTAGAACATAAAAATGATAATGATTTCATTTTTTTAATTTGAATTTTCTATAAAATAAATAATAGTGATATTAAATATAATTAATAGCTTGTATATGTATAATTTGTTATTGTTATTTGGTTGTTGCAGGCATGGTAGGATAAATGAGAGCATTATTGTATTAGTTTTTATTGTTTACAAGAAAGGAGAAAGGAAAAGGAAAAAAGGGTTTGGGGGTGTTGGGAGAAGGGGGGTGTTAAGAAAATAATATTTTTAATAATATATTGATATGATAATATTATAGAGTATTTATGTGCCAAATTTTCAGCATGCTAAAACTTGTGTCTCATGATTAATACAATATAAATAGAAGTGGTGATTGAGTAAACCGCATCCCATTAATTAATTATAATTCCCTTAAGCAACAAGATACCAGCCAAGTAAAAATATTAGAATAGTGACAGAGGGATACAGAAACAGTGTGATGTATATTGAAAAGTGAAAAAAATAATAAAAATATTTAGATGATAAATTTTATATAATTATTGTTATTTTTATTTAATTTTTTTTTATCCAAAAATTTATCAATATTGTACTGAAAAATTAAAAAACTTTACTAGTACAAATATTACAAGTGCCGGTAAGTTTTATTAAAAAAAAACAAAATAAAACTTACTAATATAAACAATATAAACGCTAGTAAGTTTCTGGATAAAAATAAATTAAACAAAAATAACAATAATCATATAAAATCTATCATCCAAATATTTTTATAGTATTCCTCACTTTTTATTCGTATCCGTCGTTATTTGTGCGTTCACAAAAAATTATTCAAGATAATAATATAGTGCAATTGAATAATGCTTCTTACGGTACACGTCATTTCACTTCCGTGATGGCAGAATCACATGTTAGTTGTGCAGAAATTTCGATTAACTGATCTGCCATCAGATGTGGAATTAACAATATGTCATATTAAAGCTCATTACGCACATTTAAACACAAATCATTTTAGATCTGCACAATTTTCACTATCTTATTATAATCAGTCTCATCTTGTTTTTTTCATATTTATGTGCCACCTACACCTGATTCATATGATATGAGGAGATGTGTGGAAGAAGCAATACTCGCAACTGCTCGGCTATATCTAAGAGTTTATTTAAATAATTGACAATATTCATCAACGGTAAACGCCCAACACTGGTTAGCTACCATAGATTTGAAGGCTTTTTTCCTTTAGGTAGCTGAAGGCTAAATACTGCATCTTGTCATATGCATGTATTAGGATTCTCGGTTAATAAATATAAATTTTAATCAATGATTCTTTATAAAACATAAGATCCTTACTAAATTGCCATTTATACTGTTGATGTTTGGTATTGTAGTACATATAATACTGTAACTATTCATATTGTGCTAGTGATTGAAGTTAAGAAGCAAAGAGGAAAATGGGGATGAAGCAGAAGGAGCGTGATGGAGCCTCTACCTCTGTGTCCAGACAGAAACTGGTCTTTGCTTACTATGTCACTGGTCATGGTTTTGGCCATGCCACTCGTGTTGCCGAGGTAGCTCTCGTTCTCAATCTCAAACTCATCTCCTTTTTCTGTCATTTCTAACCCAATGGGTGTTGAAGCTTGAATCTCTATGGGTTGGTTAAGGCCAATTGAAAGAAGAAGGAAAGAAGCTTGAATCTTTGCTATGTGGGTCTTACTTTGGCTTGCATTGCCTAGGTGGTGCGGCATCTAATCCATGCTGGGCATGATGTGCATGTGGTCACCGCTGCTCCTGACTTTGTTTTCACCAATGAAATACACTCTCCTCACCTATTCTTTCGCAAGGTCAGTTTAGTTCAAAGTCACTTTTATACTTATAGCCCCCCAAAATGGGAATTGTCCATAATCTAGTTGCTTTATATATGGATAAGTTTGTTATGGAAGGAATGGTAGCTTACTGCATTTAACTTGTCGATCGTAGCCTGTAGGTTTCTCTTGTGAAAATTCACATGCTTTCAGTAAAAGGGTTTTACTTTTGAAGGTATAAAAAAAATTGTCAGAGTTGGTCCAGATGATTTGAGTTTGTTGCATATTGAAGGGAAAACTTATTGTTTTTGGGAATTGTATTCTCAGATCTGGTCCTCGGTGTTGTTATAGCACACAATGCTTACAAATTAAAGATACATATTTATCCATTTTTGCAAAATAGGTGGTTTCGGACTGTGGAGCTGTTCAGTCAGATGCTTTAACAGTTGATCCCCTTGCAACTTTGAAAAAGGTATAGGAACATCATTTCTCAGTTGATTAGTTATAGTCATAATGCTTCCAGCTAGATGCTTGAACTCTTATTTGTTTTCTTTGTATTTGGCTATGTTAGTATTCTGAGACAGCAGTGAATCCCCGTGCTAGTATCTTGGCAAAAGAGGCAGAGTGGCTGAACTCCATCAACGCTAACTTAGTGGTACATAAATTATTCTTACATTTAAACTCACGCGGACCATTCTTGAATGAAGTCTAATTTAGGGAAGCTATCTTATTTATTACCAGGAGCTAACTAACAACCAGAAGCAAAACAAAACAACATTATGAAATTTGATTTCTAATTCTTGTGACTTTGAATAGAAATACATTATATTTGGTGGGCCCTTGTAAAACTGATATGAAAAAGCAGGTATCTGATGTTGTCTCCATCGCATGTCGTGCGGCAGCTGATGCTGCCATACCATCTGTTTGTGTGGCCAATTTCAGGTAATCTATGTATACTGCAAATTTCCTTCTTAATGATATACGCAGTAATTGTGTGAGGCAGAACCATCATGGGTAGGATGCATATATGCTTTTTGTGAATGTTGCCGCTATAATAGAAAATGTAGCAAATGAAAATACCGTCTTAAGGTTTCTATGTCCTTAATTTTAGTTCTCTCTGCATTATTTATTCTTTCAAATGCCTGATTGGTATAAATTCTTTTTGGCTCTATCACATCCTTAAGTTGCTTATTCACTTTCTAATTCACTGCCTTAAATAAAATAGTCTTTGTAAGTAATCAAAATTTCAAATCTAAATTATGTCCATAAGTGACTACTTTAGTTTATGACTTGAGATAAATCAGTTTACTTACTTTTCATAAACTGTGTCAATATTTACTCTCACTCCGTATCTTTGTGACTTCAGTTGGGACATCATTTATGTGGATTATGTCATGGCTGCTGGACTTGATTATCGTTCAATAGTTTGGCAGGTGACAGCAACATTCTACATAGGAAGTTATCTTGTCCGTGTTTGTCCTTTGAGAGAATGTTAGGTTGCTGATTGTCTATCTTAAATCAGATGCTGTTTTGATTTCTTCAGTTTCTGAGCAAAACATGAATTGGATACCATAAATACTAGTAATTGTGCTCTCTTGATCCTGAGCCTTTAGGGTTTTGGCATTTCCGGTCCAAGATTGCACATTCACCGGTGTCCTATGGCTGAAATCAGTCATGTCCTCTGTCCAAGAGCGTCATCTGTGACATTTATTGTGATTGCTTGTATCATTGTTTGCTAAGAAGTAACTCATAATGTTTTAATCGTGTGGCTGAGTTCATTTTGGATTCTGAAGTATGAATTTTGGAATTTTATACTTCTTTCTGAGTTTTTCATCTAGACATATAGAGTAGACTGATGTTTGATCATCAGCATTTAGTCACTGGTATGAAATTTACGACAGATATCTATATTTTATTTCGGTGACATTTAACATTCTAAGCTACCAAGACTAATGAAGTGCAAGGCAGAATTCCTAAACAAATTGATGCTTCCTTTCTGCACTCTCTACTCCTTTCTTGCATGTACTAGTCGCTAGTAAATAACTCTGATGACTAAATGCTTAAACTTGTTTTCCACTTTGGCTTGATCAAAGAAAGTTTCAAACAAAACTGAAATTAAATCAAAATTTTTGGATGTCATCTATGCTGCTAGTTTCTGAAGCTGATGTGATATAATTATGATGCACACTAAATGGCTTTATGAAGCACAAAAAAGATTTAGATAAAAGTCAAATCGAAGTAAACTTTTAAGTTGGAAGTAACTTTTTCTTTCTTCCTTTTGTTTCGGTTTAACCAAGATAAGTAGGTGTGATTGCATATATACTGATGCAGATAGCTGAGGACTATTCTCATTGCAAATTCCTTATCCGCCTTCCAGGATATTGCCCAAGTATGTTAATTCATATATAATTTCACAACAATTTTCCAAAATTATTTAAATGCCCACCTAAATTTTGTCCTGTCAATGATTAGCAAGATTTGTTCCATCTCTAATATTTGCAGTGCCTGCTTTTCGTAATGTTATTGACATTCCTCTTGTTGTGAGGAGGCTGTACAAATCTGCAGAAGAGGTAATCCTCACAAACTTTTGTGGTGATCTTCCATAGGATGGTTTTGTGCCTAATCTATGAGCATGTAATTTTCTTTGTTGAAGGTGAGGGAAGAACTAGGGATAGCAGACAATGTGAAACTAGTTATTCTCAACTTTGGTGGCCAGGTGATTACTTAAATCCCTTTTTCAGGGAGCAGAATTTGATAGTATTTTTTTCTTTTTGTCTAGGTATAAAATATGCTTCCCTTCTGTGCCTTGTTATTGTATCGCTTTTGTACTTAATTTCTACTTGACGCCTGGATTGTTACAACTCTATGTAAGTGTGTGTGTGTAGTGTATTTATCTTAGGGTTTAGGGTGTTTGTACCATGGGCTTCTTAGTGTAAACAGAGCCACTACCATTATCTGACTTCTTCTGACTCTATAATGTCTTGCCTTGTCTCCAGCCATCGGAATTGAAGCTAAAGGAGGAGTTCTTACCTTCTGGTTGGTTGTGCCTGGTACTTATTTTATCAGACTATTCTGCTTTTTGTCTTTGTCTGATTGAAAATGTTCTTTGATTAACAACTCTTATTTAGTGATGTATTGCTTTTATGATCCAGGTTTGTGGTGCTTCTGACACTCAGGACCTTCCAGTAAACTTCAAAAAACTTGCCAAAAATGCTTATACACCTGATATTATTGCAGCATCTGACTGTATGCTTGGTTAGTATGAAAATTCCATAGGTCTGAAGCTGGACAAAAACAAAGAATATACTTATTGCTTTTTTAAATTCTAGGAAAAATTGGATATGGCACTGTTAGTGAAGCCCTGGCGTACAAGTGTCCTTTTGTCTTTGTACGTAGAGATTATTTCAATGAAGAACCTTTTCTGAGAAAAATGCTCGAGGTGCGCTCTCTCTCTCTCTCTCTCTTGCTCTCTTCAATTTCTTTGTATCGGTTTCTTGTCCTCTTCCATATCTCTGGATGAGGGCCTTACAAGGAATTAATTATCTTCTGCTTTTTGATTTAGTGTTATCAAGGTGGTGTTGAAATGAGTAGGAGTGATTTACTCTCTGGTCACTGGAAACCTTATCTCGAACGAGCAATAAGTTTGAAGCCATGCTATGAAGCAGGCATTGGTGGTGGGGAGGTACCCTCTATTTCTTGAATTAATTGACTCTTCAGAAAGTGTTATTTCCGCACTGCTAAGTTTGATTCATGTGATTTCGTATTTAACTTTGGGCTTTATGTGTTGAACTGTTGATTATTGTTTACAAATTTGCCCTAGTCTAGAGCATAGAAGCAATGAATGGCTAGTTAATGATGGCAATAGGCGCTGAAATCATGTCAACAAAATATAGGTAGGAAGTAAAGTTTCAGGCTTAAATAAATCCCTTAGATGACACTCTATATTCTTATCCTTTAAGGTGTGTCTGGGAGTTGAGGTTTTGGAGGGGAAGGAAAGGGTTCGAAGAGTAGTATATATTTGAATTAGTCAAAATGACGTTCTGTATCTCTAAATAGAATTTTGAATAGGAATTCCTTTCCTATATGTGATTAATATACAATAGATTTGGGAAAAGGGCAATCTTGAAAGCTAGGAATATTCTAAAGTTTCTTTATCTCATCACTCAGTAATAACACCAACACCTAGGTTTATTTAACTTAGCATTGAGTCTATGACTACCAGTAATTTTACTCTTTGGGACGAGTTCTCTAATTTATTGCTCTGAGAACTTAAAGTACCTAATTTTTAATTGGATATAATTGTCTACTCATCATACATACTTGTATTCAAGTTCTTCTTTTGAATATGATTTGAGGGTTGTTCCTTTTCCCCATCTTGATGTTGGCATGTAGTTTTATGTATTTTAAGTGTTCATGTATTTCCAAAAGTTTTGATGTTTTTTTTCATAAACATTTTTAAAATGTAGGTGGCAGCCCAGATCCTGCAGGATATAGCTTTTGGAAAAAATTATGCATCAGATAAGGTAAAGGGCCTAATAAATAATACCTGTTAATTGCAGTGTTTGTTTTTAT
Source organism: Pterocarpus macrocarpus (assembly GCA_031439585.1). Taxonomy (NCBI): domain Eukaryota; kingdom Viridiplantae; phylum Streptophyta; class Magnoliopsida; order Fabales; family Fabaceae; genus Pterocarpus; species Pterocarpus macrocarpus. Next base: position 14,697,434 of record CM062519.1, read on the forward strand.
CAAATTTTTTCAAGCTGCTGGTTACTTTGGTTTCATCAAAATTTGGAGAGGGTCATATAACATGCAATTTTGTTTCTTCATTTGCATATTGGCTCAATAATATGCAGCTTAGCGAGGCAAGAAGATTGCGTGATGCCGTAGTTCCAGGGTATCAACTACAAAGAACCATTGACCAGGATATTTCAATCCCAGAATGGTATGGAACTCCTGGAAACCAACTTGGCTGCTAATCACCAGCTTCCCTATGGTTAAAGGAAACTCTGTATTCAGCTAGTGAGTATTACCTTATTTTTACTAAAGGTTTATAACCATATTCATGCTTAGAATTTGCTTGATTGTTTCCTAACTGACAAGATAACTGCCTCTTGTTTTTGTTCCCTTATATTCTTTCTTCAGGCACGCTGAAGACTTTTAGATTCTTCATGGTGATGTTCAAGGTTTTCCAGATGCTTTGGCTTTCTTTGTCTAAACTGAATGAGAAACAAACAATGCGGGAGCTTAAGGCTGCTGCTAATGCTGCTAATCTCTTCAACTGGAAGATCATGATCAAGTCATATGAAAGTCATTTCTTTATAAATTTATTTTCATCAAGAAAAAATTGAAAGTACTCGTAAAAAAAATAGAAGTGTATGTAAATATATAGTGGGTTCCATCTTAAAAAGATATACCCCTCGTTTTCTCACTTACAAACTCACTTTAGAAGAGTTTTATATGAAAAATTGGTGGGTGTCACCAAAATGTTATTCTTTTTTTCTTTTTTTTTTGGTTTTCATTCACAAATACTTACCAACCAATAGAAATCTTCTCGGGTTAATTACATGCATATTATAAATTATGCAATAATACTCAATTATCATATTATAAATAATTAATAACATAATTTTTTTCATATTAACCACTAAATTATAGGCATTTAACTGAACGATTATAGTACGAAATCAAATATGAAAATGTTATTTCTACATCTCTGCAGATCATTTTTCTATCAAAGTCAGGCTTGTCTTCTTCTATTAGCACCACTTGTTTTTCCCCATCTTCATTATAGTATAGCTTTCTTTTCTGGGAACACTCGCTAAGATTAGAAATCCCTTCTTAAATTGCAAACCCTTTCCAGCTTAACAATCTTTGCGTGAGACATATACATTTTATTACCATGAACCTGCAATAGTTCCTTTCTTCTTTCTGATTCATGCGCTTCCAGTTATTTCTCCTTGAAACTCAATCCCAAGAAGCAAAACGCATTTACCTAAATGTAACAAGGGAATTTAATTCTCTTCAGCTAGAACTCACCACTTAAAGAAAAATTCTCTTCCACATGTCACCAACATCAAAGATAGAATGGTCATCATACACTTCTAGTAGATGGATGATCAGTCTATAATTAAGAGAGGGAAAGGGGTTACACAATGTAAACCTTTCACATTCAAGGCGAGCACATACAAATGTCAATGGATAAAACCACATGGTTGCTGAATATCAGGACCGTCCGATTTGACCAAAGGCCAGAAATTTCTGTAACAAAATCTCTATTGTTAACATTGAATGAAGCAGCCAAGAGGGTAAATTTGGGAATTACAAAAGCATTTATAATTACAATTACAAGAACAGACTAGATAAGCTACCTAGATGCTTTAAGAAAGTTTCTTCCAAAAAACAGTGCCATTTTCTACCCAGTTGGCCTTGCAACAAGGTTCCACACTGTACTCAGCTCGAGCATCTCACTTTGGCTTGTCATTTAAGGTTACAAGAGATTTGAGCACTCCTGGACTTATCTTGTCAGCAAGGGCACCTGTCTCTGAAATAAGATATGATTTTTCCTTCACAATGCTCTGTAGCTTCTTTGCCTCAAAATCAAGTTGAGCTTGATCTGTAATTGCAAGGTCAGTGTGAGGATTCCAATCCATAGTTAATATAAATCAGTTATGAAATAAAAGGACTTGAGTCATAGCTACAGTTCAAACTTAGGAGACTCATAATAATAACAGTGATTATTAAAGAATAGGAACGAATAATTGAAGATAATCAGTCTCATCAGAACTTCTGAATTATAAGTTGATGGATAATAACGATCATACATGTTCAATCATTTGTTTATCACCAGTACACATCCTGTGTGCTCCAGGATGAAAAACAAACTATAGAGGAGTCCTCAGAAAAGTCTTATGCTAACAAGTCAGATTTAATTCCAGGTTAAAGAATCACTCAAGTGGCATTTGGAAGCCCCTTTATTTTTTTTCATACATTTAGGTATAATTACATTCATTTCAGCATTGCAGGGTTTGCAATAACGTGAAGAAATTGCTCACCACAATCAGTTTGAATCAATGAACCGTATCACAGGTAATTTGAATAACTTAAAAGGGATTTTTCAAACAAGGAAACAATAACAGTTAAATATAGTAGAGACACATGATTGTATTTACATATCATCTCTCACAACAAATAGGAAAACCATTTCATAATCCAGTCTAGACTCCAAACTAATGTGTAAAATATACCTTGTATTTTCGAGAAACATATAAGGAGGGAAACAATCATATCACAAATATTCCTAAATTGCACTGAAGCAAAGATTTTAAGCGTGCATTGATTTGGGTGATTACCATACACTACCATGCCCACAATACAAAAGTAATAGCCAAGCAAGAATTTTGCCCCAGCACATGAAAAAAGGCTACTAACAGAGGCATGGATTTACAGCATTTTCTTTCTTTTTTCTCATTATTATTATTTTTTTCAGGGTTAGAGGATAGTGTGGGCAGGAACAAATGAAGAACCTGTTTCCAATATAGTGTGAGCGGCATGGAATGGGATTTTGGCAAACAGATCAGTTCCTGGAAACATCATCCATGTCTGCTCACAAGAGTCATGGTTACCGCAGGTGGTACACACCTCTTGCACCAAAGGCCTTGAGCTGTTCCCTGCAACTCCCCTCATCATTGATTCAAAAGGCGTCGGAACACTACTCTTGGTTGTCCGAGCCCTTCTCCTTAATGCAGTAAGTGCTTCTCTGTTCCCGTTTCTCAATTTATCATTCTCAACCAGCTGCACATTTTTTTCCAAATGGGACAGTTAAGTACCCACTTCATTTCATAGAAAGCCATTAAACAAATGATCCAATAAAAGAATAAGAGCCTATCTGGCTTCTGTTTTCATTTTCTATTGTTTCCTGTTTTCATAATTCTGTAAAGGAAACAGTGAAAATAATAAAATCCTATTTCCTATCTTCATTTTCTGTTCTGGCTATTTCCTTCACAAAACCTTGAAAACAGAAAACACAGGAAATGAAAACAGAACCCAAACAGACCCTAATAGTCTTTGTCGACTGAAGTAATGAATTGAAGGTTTCTCAATTGATACTATGGTATTGAACCGGAGGTTGTTGGGGACATAGCACAGTATGTTTTGTTTTCCTGTGTCAATGAAGTTGTTACCTGATGTCGGGCCAAAAGAAGATGTTCGGCTTCCAGTTCCACGTCTGTTAATTTCTTTTGGAACTGTTTCATAGTATCATCCATATTTGAACAGAGAAACTCCTGCAAGTCGTAAATAAAACATTGTCAACAAGTATTCAGTTGACGATGAACATAAAAAATAATGCTCTAGTTTAGAACAGCTAAGGTTTGAAAATCAAATAGAAGGAGCATTCTAACCTATGTTTTCCAATCCTATCCCTCTTTCCAATATTTGACGGTGAATCAATCTAAGGCCAAGAAAGAAAGAAAGAAAGAAAAGATCCTAAAACCAGAGTGAGAGACAGTCATATACCTCGCTGCCTAGCAGTTCGAGGGAAAGAGAAGAACCTCAAGGGGGAAAGATAGGGAAAGAATGGGAAAGAGTTCGACCTTCAACCAAAACGAAATTGTTTCAATGAGAGCATCTATAATTAATGTCTGACAAAAGAGCGGTGTTACATGAACCCAAAAAGTGAGTGTCCAATCATCTTTCACCGTTAAAATTCATTTTCACTTATTTTTTATATTATTTTAAAAATAATTTTTATATAAAATCTACGGTTGTCAAAGGTTATGTCGTCACAACCTACGTCAATTTAGCATTTCTGCTGACAAAAAGACTAATTTGGCCCACGTAACATTTACAGTGTGTTCGGCCAAGAAAACAAAAAGAGAGAAAAGAAATTAAGAGGAAAAAAATTGAATAAATTTTTATATTTTATAAATATATTTAAATGAAAAAAAATAAAAGAAAAAAATAGCAAAAAAATTATTTTTTTATTTATTTATGTGAAAAAGTGAAAGGAAAAAAAATAATGATGTCAAATAATAATTTTATTTTTATGTTATTATAAAAAATTATTTCAATAATAAATATGGAGTTATATAAAAAATTAGTAAAAATATAAATATTAATGCAATTTTGTTATTAATTTCTCTATCAAAATAATATAAATAAATAGAATAAAAATTGACATTCTATATTTATATAAAATTATTCACGTCTATATTGTTAATTTATATTTACTAATTATATTAATTAAGATCAATTAGAAAAGTTAATTATTTTTAATTTAATAAGTTTAAAATAATATCAACATATTTAAATCAAACCAATATAAATAAAAATAAATTATTTAAAAATATTTTGTTAAATTAATCTAATATTTCAAAAATATTATTTAAAAAATATGTTTTATTAACTAAACAATACTAAAAATATTATTTAACTATTTTTTAAACTCTTAACAAAGCACAAAAAAAAATCAAAACTTATATATAAACATTCAACTCTTTTATAAGAAAAGAAGGGGAAAAAAAAAGATTCAAAACTCCTTCACTTAGACATGAATGCAACCATATAAGAGGTTGGTGCTAATGTGAATAATCTCTAACCACATCAAAATTATACTAGCAAAAAAAGAGTATGACTAATACTATATCATGTATGAAACATTCAACTTGAAAATGTCACTGGTACATTAACTTATACACACCAATCATGTCTTAAATAATAATTGAGGTCTAATGAGTCAATAAAAAATAATAATGCACCTAGCAAAATTAATTTTGGAATGCTAGCCTCTTTCATCAAGTCATAGCTATGTTAGTCACAAATTAAGGCATTATTGACATCATAGTTTCTACAGTGCACCAGCCTCTTTTATCAAATCGTATAATGTGCTAAGACGCACTTTAGAGGGAATACCAAAAAATTCTCATTTCACTCTCTCATCTCTACATAAGAAGCGGTAACACCTCATGTGTAGCTCAGGCATAACACCCAATTTCTTCCATGTTGCTGGTAATAGAATTTTCTTGATAATTATCCTTCTCTGTTTAACAAGCACTTTGTTGTTCTGAATGTACATGGCATAGAAATATAACATAACATAGAAGGAAAATATATATAAAACCATTTGTCAAGCACCCAAATATATATCGTATATATCAAGTACATAATGCATGTGTACTAAAAATTAAATAACAAACTTATCACATGACCAATCTTTTGTTACAAAAGGATGGATACTATACACATGACCAACTTAAGGCTGCGAAAACAGTTTAAGTGAAATTATACTAACTTATAATAACAGTCACGGCCTGATTAAGGCCAATATGCAAATGTTGAAACAAAATTCTTGCCAATTTATTCTACATTGTACCATGGCCATTTGTTTATTAGAGTGTCAAAGCAGCTCATGATCTCAGTAACTTCAGATAGAAACATAATCAAAAACACTGATCAGATTCAAGTAAGCACTAGCACTAACATTATACTTGATCAAATAGCGTAGATTCAGTAAAACACTAACACATATCAGATTCAAGAAAAAGATCAATATATTAATCAAGATAAAAAGAACAGATGACAAATCTAAAAGGTATAATACCCAAAATGTAGCATTATAATCCAAACATATAGTTAATAGTCAATGTCATAATCAAGATTGTCTTCCCATTTTCAGCCAAATTATAGTTCAGTTCTCTGACTTCTCTGACCCCATAAACACCAGAGTTTGTGATATTAAATTTCATTTGTATATTGGATGCGGCTCTTTTTGGTGGAAGCCACAGTCCGCACTCTGAACTTATTTTTAATGCTTCGGAGATACTATTTCATTAGCATTACGTACAAGAATGGGTTGTCTCCAATCTATGTTCTCTTGGCATTATTTTGTTTCTAGTTGAAAGATTTATCTTTCAGTTACGATATACTAATGGCACTGTGGCAAATATAGATGGATTGAAAGGAATGCCAATGAGGAACAAATATGAAATAATCAATAGAAAAAATTGAATAAAACCAAAAGGGAACACAGCAACAAGGTTGAATTTGTTGAGGCTTTGCGTGCCTGGGAAAAGGGATCAAACATACTACGGAGGATGTCTGGCATGTGAACTTATAGTTTATAGGCAATTTTGAATCTTAATATGGAATACACGGGGAATTTTTAACTTTCATTCCAAGTCCTTGATGACAAAACGAGAAAAATGTAAATTTTTTATAATTAGAATTTAATTTAAATATATTGACAATGAAATAATTTTATATTCGCAATCAATAGAAATAGTAGAAATAATCAACTCATATATATAATTACCTATTACGATGAGGGGTTACCATGATTTGTCATTTTCCAATATTTTTATTGATTGACAGTAAAAAACTGTTTCACACTATTAATGCATACTAATTAAACTCTTATAATTATTGATGAATAAAATGAAGGTAAATGCTATGGTACCATGGCACAAATGTACATTTTGTGCATTTTTTGTTGAACGGTGAGGATCGTGACATGTCTTATGGTGAGATTGTGAGGTGCATCAATGCACCAATCATCTATAATGCATTATAATAATACCTAATTTTAAGAAAATTTAAAAATATAATTAAATATATTTTAAAAATTAATTATCATATACTGATAGTGTAAAATTATATTGATAGTATAAAATAATTTTATACTATCAGTATAATCAAAAAATTTTATCAATGTAATTTTAATTATCATATCGACAGTAAAATTATACCTTGGCGATCTTATAAAATTACACTGATAAAACTTTTAATTATTTTGTACTGCCAATATAATTTTACACTGTCAGTATATGATAATTAAAATTATATTGATAAAATTTTTTGATTACACTGACAATATAAAATTATTTTATATTATCAATATAATCCCAATTAAAACAAAGAACTGGGACTACAAAAATGCACAAAATGTGCACTTTGTGCCATGATACCAGAGAATTAAAACCCTCTTCGCTGTCATATAATCCCAATTAAAACAAGACCAAGGACACAGATCATTAAACAATACCATTTGAAAGAATAGATAGAAAAAAAAAAAAAAAAAAAAGGCTCACACACATCTGAAATCTCACCTTCCAATCCAGCTACGATGGTGCAATTGCCGCGAATGATCCGACGTGACTGCAGGGGTGGGGGGCTAGGACTCGTTCTTCCTCCAAAAGATCCAGAATAGAAGAAGGGTAAGTTTGGAAATAAGGGTTGTGACTGAGTTTTCCTTCCCCTTCACACCCTTTCCATTCCATTTTCCTTCTTAAATCAAACAAAGGAAATTTATCTCTTTCCATTTAATTTCTTTCCATTCTCTCCCCTCCCTTCTATTTCTCTTCCAAACAAACAAAACCTTAACGTTTTCAATGGTCAAAGACTATTTTAAGATTTTTCATGTATTATGGACGAATTATCATACAATATTTTTTATAAGGTCCATTTTTGAAAATTTTATCTTATGTAATGTTTGATATGCTCTTGTTTAATATGTAAATTTACATGTAGATAAAAAAAAAAAAAGACATTGTTTTATATAAAATAATGTCTCATATGTATTATATTATCATAATTTGAGTTTAATTTTTATGTTTCTTTATTAGTAAACTATCTATAAATATCCTTGTAAGCGTTTAAAAAGCCTATATACTTTAATCTTGAACTGGGACGAATATTTTCTCAATCTAAATTTTTATTAATTAAAAATATTCTTTGACTATTATAATAATTCTAATTTAAAGTAAAATTACTAGGGGTGTGCTAATCATAAGGGATTTAAAAAGTATATATGAGATTATAGATTTAAATTTTTGTATTACTGTAATACCAAAAAATTAATTTAAAGTGAAAATATAATAAAATAATAATTTTTATTAATTACAAATTAATAAATAATATTATTATTCAAATACTTTTTATTTATTAGGTATACTTATTTTAAATATTCTTTATTTTTTAATTATATACAATTGTGGTTTATATTAAATAAAATTTATGATTTTTATATATTTTCGACTTTTTACTAAAAAAGATTAAAAAATTTATGATAAGATAGTAATTTTGTTAGTTATTTAATTATAAATAAAATCCATGTTTGTAGCAAATATTAGTTGTAGGAAAAATTTTGTGACTTTATTTTTTTAATTGTTTGGATACATTTCATGATTTTGTACTAGGCTAATAGTATCTAAATAAGGATGTATGGGTATTCATGTATTACGCATCAATTTCCTCCAGGATAAGTGCTTTATGTAGCTTCTATTTTTGCCACAACCATTAATATTTTTTTCCTTCTCCAGGAATCCAACATAAAACCTTTGTTTTATGTGTTTTTCTTAGTTGCTAGCTTTTCTTAAAACTATTCTTCGAGCACATGACTTCATCCATCGTAAAAAATCTTACCAAGTTTTGTCTTTACATAAGTAACTGCCTAACACGTTTTGTTTCAACTTACGTAAAAACAAGACCGCACCTATTCCCAACCTCTTCCACTCAAAACAGAATCTTATCAATTACTACAAGCTTCGTAGGCCTTTACATTCCCTACTTTATAAGAAAGCCATTGCATTTATGTTCTAATACCATTTCATTTGGACATTCGACTTTGTTTAGAGATTTGACTTCATTTATGAGTAATTTCTATTGCTTGCCCTTTACATTGTCCATCATTTAGGTTGCAAGTTGTAGGAAATTTTAATGAAATGGAGAGACAACATGATGTTTCAATTGACATTGAAAACCAACGATAACACACATGGCAGCGATGTTTGAGAAGTTAGAAGTTCCAGAACGAACTGAATCCAATAATAAATGAATTTATAGGGTATTACAAATAATTCAGCGGTAGTGTTTGGAATAATTATATTTTGGAATTAATTTAATTTATAAACTAAATCTTATATTTGGAATAATTATGTAAAAATAAGATTTGAATTAATTTAGAAATCAATTCTTATGTTTATAATACATTAGATTATATTTGAAATGACTAAAAATAAAATTGGTTTGGTTTGATTCGTACTTAAATTTTAAAATCAAATTAATTTTCATCAAATCTTTTTAATTTTGATAAGATTTTAAATACAAAAGAATCAACTTCTATAAGAATTAGAAATCAATTCATTTCTTATTTTTAAAACATCCAAATACAAAATTTAATTTTCAAATCAAATCATTTCCATTTTTTTTAAATTCTAAACACACAACAAATAAATGAAAAGGCGTACACTCCGTCAGTTGTTGTTGTTGCTGTTGACTATTTGCACATAAGTTGAATGTGGTGGCAACTTGATTTGTTGGATTCAGGTAGTATATATAAATAACAATATCACATTTATAGCGTTGATTTTCCATTATTATAAGCTATATAACCTCCAAAAACATATAGCATAAAGATGTTGTCAAATCAATATATTTATTTGTCAAATCAATATATTTATTTGACAATATCTTTAAGCTCTATGTTTTAGAGAATTTAACTATTAAAATAATATAAAAGTAAACTCTAGAAATAGATATTATTATTCATATACATCTAAATCCAATAAATCAATTTGACACCTAATTCAATTAATTTGTGTAAAAAGCCACTGAAGGAGTATATGCATCTTCATTCATTCGTTAAATTATTTGTTAGACCAAATCTAGTCTGGACACTTGGTCGATGACTTGATGGGGGGCTGTTTTGTTTTTTCACTATTTCTTCAATATAAAGTTTGTTACTGGAATTAAATAAAACCAAAATATAAAAGGAGAAAATTACTTATTAACTTGTAACTATCATTTGCAGTAGCTACAGTACTGATGGACTTAGCTCTGATGGAACAGGTGATAATGGATTACATTGAAGTATCTTAATCATCATTGCCTTTGTAATCTTCCACTCGACCTTTTAGAATATGGTATGGTTATAAACAACATAGTGACATTTTATTACACCTTATTTTTGTTATCTTATATTGTAGTTAACGGCCAAAACTAACATTGTTGGCCGAAACTCTTAAAATATTCAAAACAAGAAGCTAGACTGAATTCGCCCTATATGACAGCCTTTGCACATTGAAGGGAACAAGAATGTTGGCTAAATTAATCGAAAACAACACAAATAATATATTATAAAAAAAGCCCTCTAAATGATTGAAAATAGGAGAAGACAAGAACACAAAATTATAAATGAAAAATAGATAAAGCAATAAAAAAATAAATTACTTATCATATTAATGCAGAGGCATGCGAATAGTGAACTCTTAAGATACAACCACCACTTCTTGCTAAATGGACAATTTTCTTGAATTACTTAAGGGAAATAAAGAAAGATCATATAGAGAGTGATAAATTTGTGTGTTCAGTCACCAACCGTTTATTCACTTCCATCGACTAACACTTATAGCAGTTGCAAGAAGTAAAAGATATTAGACGTGCAAACCTTTTGCTGGAGAAAGACTAGGTGAGGGGTGGAGGGGATTGTGTAATCTTCTCACTTAGGTATAAGAATTGGTCAACCATTAAAATATGTGATAAAGAATACGATACCCACCGTGAACAACTCCAATTTTCCTCCACGTTTTTTTGGTTGAAATACTTAGTGAAACAAAAAATAACATTGAGTAATTCTCATCGTATAAGAAAGGTATCAAAGGGAAACTTTGAAATATATAAAATAAAAGTATCAATCAAATTACAACAAAGAATACGGATGAAATTAAAGTTTTGCTGTTGAAACCAAAATGAACAAATTGTGTTTATATGTATGCGTGGTTTCATTTGTAATGTTCTACATTGTAACTTTTCTTTTGATGGTGTTTACTGTTGCCATTTGCACACTTCATTCTTTACACTGCTTATTACAGTCTTTGCTTCTCCTAGCTGAAGTATTAAATCAAGTGCAACTTGCTACCAACTTTAGAGAGGTACAAATGTGCATAGATTACAGTTGCAACTAGATTACTTGTCTAATATCTATTAGATCACCGAATTTGGTTACAATTACGCAGAGCCGTTGTTTATACTACATACATCAAGATTCTAATCAAGGTTAACCACTTTTAAGCTTGAGCGACAAACCACCCTTAACCTAGGAAATAACTCAACGAACAAAGCCAATACTATAGTTTAGTACAACGCATCACTGGGCTTCAATCAAGTATTAGTCCAAATTCCACCTAATTGGAACAAACTCACTCATCAATGTAGGTTGTTGGATAACTCGTTCTGTTAACAACCCAATATCCCTCGGTTTTTAGGTTATGAGTAAAATGCTATAAATGTTGTGCTTAGCATGGATTTGTGACTTTTGTAATGGTTCAAGAGATACAAATAGGAGTCCCAACTTCCAAAATGTAACATATTTTCTACTCATGCAAGGGCATGCCTTTGTTTTGGGGAGTTGTGGGGAGGTTGCATGAACAAATATTAGTGTTTAGATTGTCCAAGGTAATAATAAAATATAATATATTTATATGCATAAATATATTACTAAAACCTTGTCATTGTAAATAAAATATAGCATTGAGATGCTTATTAAATCATGAAATGAATGATTCGAAGAGAACCTAGAGATTATTAACAGCGAATGGTATGATTCTTAATTGAACCATACAACAGTGCAAAATGCACACATAGTTCAGATATTTTTACAAACTGTAAATATCAAGTCATGACTCAGGTTGCTTATCGATTTCTTGCTTATAGAAGGATTCGTAAGTTTGAACTCTTGGCTTTGATTCTGGCAACTCCAACTCTTGCATAAAACCATCAGTCATCTTGACGAAATCATTCATGTGAACTTGTTTCCATTCCTTTCAAGTAACAAAATCAGAAAGAAAATAAGAACTTGCATAATAAGGAGGGATGCATAAAAGGTGAATTTAAATGTTAATCAAAAGCTTAAACGAAAATAATTAGATATGCATGTAAAGATTAAGGATATTGGCACAAACTATGCTTGTATGACAAAATGAACGTATTCAATATGTATTATGCAGAGACAATAATCACATCAATAGTGAGACCTTTAAAATTTCACCCTTGTATAATTTGTTTTATCATTAATACAATGAAATGACCTCCAATATGTTACTTCCCTCCTTAACCACAAGATCAGACTTCTGCTGCATGCTACTAATGAACTGAGAGACTTGAAGAACAGGAAAACCTCCTTTGATGGCTAATAACCTAGACAAAAACCTCAAAGAAAGTTTCAGGCACTTATATAATCATTCCTTTTAAATGATCTCAAAATCTTTACCAAACAAAAATAAGGAAAAGAAAAGGGAAATCATATAGGTAGGTGCTCAACAATGTAACTCGACCAGGCTACAAAGTGCAACTAATAAAATGCTAGCTGCCTTTTAATTTGTATGCACATAAAAAAGTGCCCAAAAGTTGCTCATCAAGGAACTTAAATAGTCACATCTAATCTGGAAATCCCCTCCTTCTCACCCCCCAAAAAAAAAATAAATAAATAACCTAGTGGCATAATTTTTTAGTCATCAGTGATGTTCTGCCCAAATTAACTCCATTTCCCTTTATCCAGAGTGCTTTATAATGCAACAGCGAATATTTATAGCCAACAAAGGCTTAGATCACAATTAGCTGGCGTAATGAATTGACTTTCCCAACATATGAAGGAGAAAACAGACAGATAAACATATTTGAAGATCATTTCATGCTTCTATTTTCTCCCTATAACATATTAATTTGGAGTTTGGAAAATGAAAATAAGAAATATAACATGCTTACCTCAAAATCCCAGTCTCCATATAAATTTGGATCATTTCGGTTACTCCAAACATAAGCCTGAACTTGTAACTTTTCAGAAGTGCCCTGTACATCAATTTTTAGCTTTCTTAGTAGGATTCTTCTAAAACCAAACTCTTCAAGATCATATGATGTATTTCATACAATGTCTTCGAGAAAATGTACTATATGCCTCATTTGTCATGAAAATTATAACTTGAATATCAAATTAACTTTCATGTTTCTAATAACAGTAAACTAAATAAATGACACTTCTTCTATGTGATGCAGGATTATCTAACATCCTCTTACGTGGTGATTCTACTTAAAAAGCTATGATGCATACAAAGGCAAATTACAAATATTTGAGTGAGACTTACCATCAAGAAAACCTCAGCATCACTTCTATTATATTCAACATCCTCAAACTCATCTAAAATATCTAATTCTGATCCTGAGATCCCTTGAAGCACCTGACCAAACAGGAGCCAAAAGAAAAAATGTTAAATGGTTTCCTAGGGAACTATCACAAAACAAATCTTCAAAAAGTAATACGGTAAACGAAAAAAGGAGAAGACAAAAGAGGACCACGGCAATGAATTATGCATGCATGAACTGTCTTACAGAACATACCTTCAATAAATTTACAAAAGGTTTAATTTTTGCAAGAAACAGGTTTGTCTAAGAGCTAAACTACAATAAGGGACAAATTATTCAAAGCATTTACATGTAATTAACAACAGCATAAAATAAATTCCAACTTCACCCCCAACTTGGATGAATAAAGTAGGTCCTTCTATAAAACTAAGCAAGCTTAAATGATCAACCAAGTAAAAAGTAAACGCTCAAAATAAGCCGGTTTCAGCGTAAAGATAGATACATGTATGCATATTTGTGAAGTAGAATAAGGCAGAGACAGAAAATATTTAAAAAAAAAAAAAAGGCGTGACATGGATATAGATATTGTTAAGGAAGGAAGTTGCAGTGAGATACAGACCCTGCCAGTAACTTTCTTATTCTCCACGGGCAGAATAGCGGGATAAACGCGACCTTTGATCTTAAACCTATGACTGAAAGTGAAAAAAAAAAACAAAAACAAAAACACAACAACGTTAATCGAAACGACAAAAGCATTAAAGACAACATTTTTTGTGGCGATGCCGAATGAAAACGATGACCCATTGGAGTAAATATAAATAAAAAATCTGAAAATTAAGATTTTGGGTTAGCATCCATGATGGGCATATTAATGAGAATTGGGAAGAAAGGAGAGAGAGAGAGAGAAACTAACTAGCCGTGGAGGGTGGCAGGTGTTGACGAAGGGATGCGCTTCAAGAGGACGTGGACAACCTCATCAGCTAAGAGGCTACCATACACGAACACGTTGTGAGTCTCACCACCCATTCCCATTCCCACTCCCACCCCACAATTCAGGTTCACGCTCATCTTCTTCTCTCACTCAGTAGCTCACTGGACTCGCCTCACTCTCTACTCCTCTCCAAGAATCTCGCTCTCTTATATTCTATGCCAGATTATTAATTATTAATTTATATTCATATTCATGATTTATGTACCCTATAAATAACTTAATATCATCGCTTCAGCTGAGTTATATATGCCAAAATAATAATAATAATATTATGATGTTTGCGGTTGTTTGATTGCACACGTGTTCTCCATTAATGGGTCTACTTGCCGCCTCCTTTTTGTACCTGTTACTAGTTACTTCCAAGTGTATTGCTTTTCACTCAATTTAACAATATTATTATTATAGTTAAATAAATTCAAAACCAATTTCACTACCATCTCTTCGGACGAAGATCATCTTCCCTACTCAATGTTTCTTAATTTGTTGACTATTTACAATTTAACATCTAAAAAGAATTTTAAAACTTTAAAATTACTGCAGTTCATAATATGTAATTTTTTTTTTATAAATATCAAATTTTAAATAAGTGGACAAAATGAAATACAGAGAAAAAAGAGCATATGATTTTAATCAAAACCTTTTTATAAAAGAATCGAACATCGCAAGAACATTATAAAATAAATCAACCGAAAAAATAACTTCAAAAATTTCTAACAAGTCATACCAATAATATATCTTTACAAAAGTTTAACAGGAAATTAAGGAAAAAAAGAAGGGGACAAAAAAACATCCACTCATCATCTCTCACGCTACCTAACTCCAGTCTCAAAAGGTTGGAATTGCTCGGTCTAATTATCGGCATTAAGTTATTTTTAAAAGTTGAAACTAGAAACCTCTTGTATTATAACTGGCCAAGACCCAAAAACGGAAGAAAAAAAAATGAAAAAAAAAAAAAAAAAACGACTTGATAATTGCTTTGTATACATCACGATAGTACATGCTACTTGGTGGCCATATGATGCAATAAAGATCCTGCATGGTACATAACATGAGAATATAACGCAAGCAAAAACAATATCCAGCCAAACAATGTAATCGGTTACAAATCGTTAACCTAGTTCAGAAAAGAGATGGCAATAGCATATAAATTAGCCCGGCAAGATTCTTAACCACAGCTATATCTTCAGATGTTCATTGGCTCGGGGGCACCACCAAGAATGTCTAGCAATGAGTTCTGAGGCTCCAGCTCCTCATGCCATAGTGGAAGTTGATCGCCAGGATAGAAATTCCTGGTCACTCCCTCTGAGTTTATCTACAAGGAATCCAAAATCAAGTGGTTTCAAATTATTGTGCATATTTAAATTACAAACGTCATTTTTGAAACACAGGTCACAGATGAAGAAGTCTTACTATGACTGTTCGGACAACACCACCACTTGCACCATCTCGAGCAATAGCTAGTGAAACTGCCTTTTTTACTAGATCCTGCCATACAATGTAAAATAGACTGTGTCGGCAACAAGGATTGAGACAAAAATTTGAACCCCAACTCTCTAAATGATAAAATTCCGCAATTTTATCATAGGTAGTAGCTGCCAAGCTATTAGCCACTGTCTATGATGGGGATTTGTATCACTACATCTGAAACATAATGTTGCCTTAACATTGAAACCAGGTCAAGTCCCCAAAAAACAGGTAATGTTTTTGGCACTGAAGTCTATTTTTTAACTTTGGGAAGACAGTGGCAAGAACCAAGACCCATACCTCAGCTTCATCCTTAGTCATTCCCTCCTTCCAAGCTTGGTCAAAAAATCCATACAAGTAACTGGAGCCAGATCCTGCAAGACACAACTCATGTAAACCATTGCTTCATGACCAAAATCCATGTATCCCATGGAAAAGCTTACAAGCCAGCACTAAAATTTATAATAATAATAATGTGTACAATAAGAGAAAACCCACATAAACACATGTGACAAGCAACAGTCCAGCTATTACAATTGACATATAAGACTAGCAAAATGACAGACTTGGGTAACTCAGCAATTTCCCAATCAACCATGTCCAGTGGGAAAAGTCCACCGTTACACAAACCTAAGCAACATTACAAAAGATACATATTCAGAAGGGAAGAAGCTTATCATGTTTCCATAATAGAATTTATTGTAAAGAAATTTCAGATATTTTTCCATTTTAATTTTCTTTCTTTGCCTCTCCATAAGACCAGGAGAGAAGGGCAGCCTTTTCGGCTGTGCTTGGGTCTTCTATCTTCCATATTCCATTTCTACAAATCTCTATATAATAAATCAAGATTAGTTTTTGCAAAGACTTCACCCAGCAACATTAGTTCTTAGGAACTAAAATAGATCTACACAATGTTAGATGTGGATATCAAGGCACTATCTGTGCAAGAAATACAAGCAATATATGTATATAGGGACACATATGTATACTAAACATGCATCAAGAAATCATGAAAGACATTGTATCCATAAACGTATTTAAACAATAAAATACCTCCAATAGAAAAAGGTTGCTGCACTATTGTTCCACCCAGAGGAACTCCATAAATTTGACCACCTTCATACTTGTCCCAACCACCAACAATCAAGCCAGTCTGTAAGAAATCCTGCCAACAAGAATAGATTTACAATAAAACCAAATATATCAATGGCTGAATCTATGGAAAAATATAAACAGAAGCCAAAAGTTAAAACTAGGAGTATTCATCAGGCAAACACAACGCTGTTAAGCCTATTAACTTATTTTCATACTTCTCCAGCTGCCCCAAATGCTCATTGCTTATGAACATGGCAATCAAACCAATAACCATAAAATAAAATAAAATAAAATAACAACTAATTTTGAATGGACATATTGTCAAAGCACTTAGCAGAATGCAAAGTTGTCATTTTCTGGTTTAAAATCAAATGCAAAAGTGACATGGAAAAAAGCTATTGTTCATGACTAATGTTCCATGGCATACAACTTGCAAATCCTTAACTGTAAGAGAGGTTACCAAAGAATTAAAAATTAGCAAAAATTTTGCCATTTGAGTAGACTAAGTAAAAATAATATATGAGATAATTCTTTACAATCTAATGCAAACTTCAATTTCGTGATTTTGAAAGAAGATATAATAATCTTAAAACAAGTAATGTTTGGGATCAGCTACCAGATCTACTGATAGAAAACCAACTATGCCTATCTAATTAACAAACAAAAGTTTGGAAGTCAAACCTTGTTATTATATGAGAGAAGCCGGACAAGGTTAGCAGCAACTTTCACAGTTGCAGGTTGTCCAAGCTGTATCCTATACAAATAGAAAACTAACAGTCAGGCGAACACCACTGTAAACACACACAATCTAAAACATTATTTTACAGCAGTAGAATATTCTATTAGCATATATAAACGAAATAAAGTGACTTACGTGTGTTGATGGAGGAAGTAACGCACATAGTCAGAGACAATCTGAGAATCCGCAGCCTGCAAAACAGAATGCAAGTAAGCACTTTCAGGACCTAAACCAGCATCACTGCATGAGAGATTCTGTAATCATCTGCTACAGCCTACAGCATTATGTTAAGAGTATGCTCGGTAGCATGGCTGAAACATACATAAAAAAAATATAACAGTGCTGTGACTTAACCTGGAACCTTCACCAACATGTTAATATACGCACATCAATATCAGTGAGGGGAAAAAAATCTAAAAATGAGGAGGGGCAAAGGGAGGTCATTAATAATAAAAGCCTAAATCACCAAAAGCTCAATTATCGGCCAATACATTCAGTTAACAACAGCCACCATAGCTCAAAAATCCATAGTTATAAACCCAAAACCCAAAAAAAAAAAAGGTAAAACCTACAGCACGAAGATTAAAATTGCATAATTACATCAAATACAGCAAGTCAATAATAACAGAAAAATCAAATCCAAGCTAAAAATAAGTATACTAGTAAAGCACCATAACCACATAAGAAATTGACCAGCCAAATAAAATTCACACAATAGTCCCATGAGAGAGAGAGAGAGAGAGAGAGAGCAATACCGATCCAGAGCGACACACATAGACATTATCAGTAAGCTGTGTGATTTTATCTGACGCCCGGTTGGCAACATATACTCCTGAATAAAAATATGACATTTGGAAAAGAGATCAAAACATCGCTCCCAAAACGCATAACAACGAACCAATCAAATTTCAAACAATAATTTTCAAACGATTAACGAAAGAGAGAAGCTTTCCCCAAAAAATAAAAATAAAAATAAAAACCCTAAATTTAATTAGGTAGGGTTTGGTAAAGGAGAGATTCAGAAGGAAAAGTGAGAGAGGTGGTACCGGTGCTGGTGCGAGAGTCGGCGCCGAGGACGACGCCGCCGTTGTAAGTGACGCCGATGATGGTGGTTCCCATGGAATGGGGGGCGCTGAGATCCACCTTCTGATCCATGACTCCTTCCAAGTGAGTGAGTGAGTGAGTGAGTGAGTGAGGGGTGAATGGTTCGAAGCCCTACCTAAGCTCTAGTTTGAGGTGCAAAACAGGAGCGACGGAACGAAATGGAATGGGGATGGGGGAGCGAGAGAATTCAAGTTTCGCTTTTCCTGATTTTTATTCCGTGGAATTAGACTCGACTTACTCCCCAAGTTTTCTTTTCTCAACAAATAAACAAGACAACAAATGGTTATATTAATTGATGAAATTAATTATATAATGTTTTTTATTATGACAATCAGGATTTTTTTTAGTGGTAAAAAAGATCGAGACAGAAAGTTGCTTTATTGTAAGAGATTAATTTTAATATATTAATAATATAAAAAAATTTATATTATTATTTAATAAAATATTTTTATTTATAATATTTTTAAAATAATAAATAATTAAATTAAATATTTTTTAATATAATAATATATAATTATAAGTCTGTGTAAAATTTTGTTATAATAATCGTACACAAAAATTAAATGATTATTGTAAAGTGATAGTTGAGAGTAATAGGTTCACTGGCATATGAAGTTATGTTTTGTTTTAGAAAAATATTTTTAATTGTATAAAAATAGTTTTTATTTTCGTATTTTTGAGTTTTAGGAAATACTTTTAACTTTGTTTTCTTTTTTCATTACTGAAAATTAAAAAATATTGAAAAATGTGTTTGGTTTTGTTTTGTTTAATTTCAATAAATTAGAATATTTTAAAACTAACTTTATATAAAGTTTTAAAAAAATTAACTTTATACTTTTATTAATGAATAGTGTAAAAAAATCACATATACGCATTATAGTTATTGGCATTCAGTATGTTTCTGTTAATCTTCATCTTTATTTTTCTTCAAGATACAAAATAAAATAATAAAAAATAGAGAAATCATTGCTTTAAAAATATATAACTCAGCACAACACCTAGCATCCTTTATCACAAAAAAAAAAAAAAAATCTATTTTCAAATTTAAACTTAAAAGAAAATGTAATTTATAATGTGTTAAAGTTACTTCGATTTAAGTGTAATTATGTAATATATTAACTTTTGACACTTGGGGATTTTAATCTGAATTTTGATTTTTTTTAATTTTGAATTTATGTAATTTAATATGTATTATATTAAACTTGAAATTTGAAATTGATTTTGATTATAATTTTGGATGTAATAATATTTCAATTGTGATTTAAAACATTGTTTTTTCTTTGGGTCAGGATTTAAAAGATTTGAGAAAAAAAATTTGATTTGGTTAGGCATGTGGATAGGCCTAAATGGATTGGACTAACCATTTAATAGCCCTAGGCCTCTAGAGGTAGAGTTCTCTCGTGGATTAAGCACAAGGCTCAGGAAGGCAATTTATCTGAAAATATTTTTTTAAACCAAATACTAAACATTAAAATTTTACATTACAATCCAAAAAATAATAATAATAATAATTACATTCGTATGGTCACATTCTCAAGTATGTAAAATGATTCTGTGTACCAACGCCCTCATAGAGAATAACTTCCCACTGCAAAAACATGTGCACTAATGTGAACAGGAAATAAGGGATAAAATCTCCAGGGTTCACTTGATATTCAGAATAAAGTTGGATCCAATATGATATGTTGTTATACTCACGATAATGCTACATTCTGACCAAAAAAAAAAAAAAGATAATGCTACATCAGTAACACTTAGAGGCAATTGTGTAGAATTATTGGATTTGGAAAAATAAAAAATCACGAGGAAGGCAATCCTAAAATTTAAGGTTTGAAAATATTATAAATCTCAACTAGAGTTATACTTATATATACTTTATCAAATACGATTACTAATCGGGGCAATTGAACATAAATTATTCAAGTGAGTTATTTAATTCCTACAAGCTAAACCAACTCTTGTTATTATTTTTTGAAATACAAATAATGATACAGAGGTTTTACTCTACACCTCATAGAAAGTAATAACTAATCCCACCATCATTTATGCGAGCTTGTGAATACAAGAACATTTTAAGATAATATTTTGAGAAGTTCATGGATATGAGCATTAAAAATTTCTCATATATTTTTTACATAATCATGGTTGAGTCGAATAAAGTAGAAGTGAACTGTAAACTACTAACAAATTAACTACGATATTAAGAGTTAAAATCTAGTCATCACTCTGAAAAACCTTACTTAAAATCCTCATCTTTAACCAAAAATTGCTCAAGTGAAAAATCCTCAATTTGTCGCACCAACACCACTCCATCAAGTCAATTTTCATTTCGGCCAATCATCACTCCATCCATCAATTATTACATCCGAGACGGGTTGTTCTTCCCTTTGGTTTTTCATTTGAACTCTCATTTTTAATTTTTTTTTAACACTTTTCTTGCAGTGTCAATGTGTCATGAGGGTGGTAAAATGCTAATTGCAGATATTACGAAAAATTCAAACTCTCTAGCTACAATCCGAAACAATATGACCACCATTATGCTACCAATTACAAGTTAAAACACTGTACTCACTTCCAAGTAAGCGAAACTGAACACCTACAGACGAAACGAAAAGGCAAGTACTTAATCAAAAGTTAAGTATGCATTACTAACTGAAGTATTACAATTCATTTTGAAGGAGTAGCTATTAATAAAAAAAATCGACTAGGTAGGATTGCCGGAAACTAAAAGCAAACATGCCTCAGCATCTTCAATCATCGCACAGTAGGCGTAGAATATCCGCAAACAATTCCTTCCATATCGAAACATTGTTTATCTCACTAAACCTAAGCAATATCTCCGTGGAACGGCTAAAAAAGCCGCAGAAACTAGTCAAAGAAAGTAGACCATCTATAAACTCATTTTCTTTTTTAATAACAAAAAGGCTGCCAGAGGAAAATGAATGGGGTTTAGCAGAATCCGCAGTGAATTATTAGTTTAGTCCCAAATTCAGCATCAGTTTTCAGTCATCTGTGGCCCTCAACCATCCAAAGCAATGGGTTCTGGAAGTGGGTGCAGTTGAAGGGTTGGGATAGGTATATGAGAAGGGTGTTGAAGTTGTGCTGGTCCAACTAACTTCTTGTCCTTTGGTAGTCCATTTCCAACTCCAAGTACTTTCCTCACTTCATTGGCAAGCTCTATTACATAGTCGTCCTCATGGCCTACAAATCAAACCTCTCAACTCATCAGCATGCATATGATAACAAGAAAGGCCATACCAAGTTTAACTATGACGCTAGATTTATGTACTACTAGTTGCATGTAGAGGTCAAATGATGACGGTAGATGCTAGAGATAACTTACCGATATCATACATGGCCTTTTCCAGAAGGAAAAGATATTCCCTGTTGTTTCCGCAAGGGCCATAGGCAGTTGCTATTTGCCTGAAATGGATAAGCAAAAGTTAGTGAAACCGACAAATACATCACCACTTCCACATAAAAAATGGGAAGAAAATGTGCAACAAGATACCTAGCCATGTCTTCAAGTGGGGCAGGTCCCAGATAGTATTTGTTGTTTTCTTTGTCTGGTGTAGATGTGAATCTGTACAAATTGACAACAGTTCTGTTACCAAATTTGTGCTATGAAATCTAAATTATCCAATCATGTAATTTTATAACTGGATCAATAAGCTAAAGAAAATTAGAAAATGGAAGACAATATCGTGATAACTTACACTATTACTCCAGTTAAAGCAGGGTGCAGCGAGTTTCCTTCCTAAAGATAAAGAAAGACCACAAATTAGAAATGATAATAATTATTCTTAAAGATTAAATAGATGACAAGCACTTATAAATAACAAAGAAAATAAACTAAAACATTGGGGATAACTCACCTTGTAGAAGTTTACAAGAGTCTTTTTATCATATTCGCATTCCCGCCTCTCCAAATACTACGCAACAAAAGATTAAAAAGTGTAAAAAAATAGAAGCTAACACTTAAATGGGGATGGAAGGAATGCTAGAACAAAGATCAATTAGTTCTAAAAGTTTTCAGCCAATCAAAAGTGTTCAGTTTTAAAATGTTCAGTTCTTGGGCAGGATTTTAGTGGATAAATTTACAACAAATGGCATAAGAATCCTTATATGCATGGGAAGATAAGACTATTACAAGCTGGCACTAAGGTTATACAGGTTATGGAAACCGTCAAAGTGAATGTAAGTTTACCTGCATAGCAAGTTTTTCCTTCTCAGGGCCTCCTCGAACACAATAAGCAGCACCCCACTGGAACAAAATTGGAAAAATATATATATATAAGAAAAAATCAACATAACCATCCACTGCCAAAGGCCACTGCATTGGCAATAGATTGTTGGGTGGCAAACCTATAGCTACCACAGTCAATAGAAAAAAATGTGCCCTTACGCAAATTGATCCTTCTTTCTCCTCCAATGTGCAAGTTCTTGCGGGGCTTTCAGGTGTTCCTCGGTGGTCAATGCATGCTGCAAAAATGAAAAACGACATGTTGAGAAAGCTGAGAGAATTGAATATGGTATGCCCAAAAATACCACCATGTGAGGAAGGACCTTACCTAAATCAAATACACGTCGGTAGTCCTTTATGTAGCCAACAACTTTCTCATCGTATTCGAATCCTGGATTCCACACGAGTGAACCATAGCCAAAAACCCAGAAAACCATGGCTGAATGACTTCTGAAAAAAAAAAAATACACACTATCAGTAAAAGGTTTTCACCAAATTTCATGGCAGTAAATATGGGATCATCGTAAAGTGCATAAAGTCTAAACAACACTAATTACTTCCACATAAGTGAACGTTCTACGCTTTGAAACAGTGATCACATAAAGTCCACAAAAAACACTAACAAAAAAGACAAAACTTTTTTGACCAACAAAAAAATAAAAGAGCACTAAACGTTCAAACAAAATTACAGATTTTCCTAGGTCGTAGCTCGCCTCCAACCTCATCCACCAATAAAAAATTCCAAATGCCGCAGAACTTGCATACAAGCATCATAACCATAAAAAACAATTTGGTATTGGTCTAGAAACCACATAAAATTGAGATTCAATACACTAATAGGCTGGCATCATAAAAAGGCAAGAATGTCTCAACAATTAAGCCTTTAAGTCAAATTAAGAAAGATAACGGGACCCAAAAAGAGAAACTCAAAAACACTCCCCAGAATCACAAATCAGCTAAGCTCCTCGAGTATAAAACCCTTTGTGAGCTACCCAGACGAAAAATTTAAGATCCAAATGTTCGATTGCGTAACAAAACATATAAAAGTCGAATTTTTAGTTCAAAAGAAGAAAACCCAAGGGACAATCAACCATCACCAGCATTGAGTAATTTGTTGCGGAGTGAATTAACAAATTTGGGGGAAAAAAAAACCAACAGAAAAAAAAAAGGTTACGGATTCTTACATTCAGATGCGGAAACTTCCCGAGAAGATGAGAAAGAATGGATTTGCGGAGGCGAGAGCACGAAGAGAGAAACAACAAGAGGAATGCTAAACACGATTAGGGTTTAGCTTGCGAATTAGGGTTCCGATTGTTCCTCTCTTTCTCTCTCAATTCTCCTCTATCCCTCGGGTTAAGGCGCGAGAAATTCCAGCTCCAAAAGCTTCATATTTATGGTATGGGAAGGCACGCCAATTCAACGGCCTTGCTTGCCCCACGACACGCCTGTCACGTGCCTCTACTGTGCTGTGCCTTCTCACCATTACAGATAAAAAAACTGTTTCTTTTTCTCACGTCAAAAAAATTATCCATATTTTTGTTTTTTTTTTTATGGTACAAATTTATCCATATTTTAAAGTTGTGAATTTATTGATTTTTATCTTTAATTTTTTTTTTCTGAACTACTACTAATATTTATACCCTAATTTTGATTCAAACCTCAGTCAAGAAAAATTGTATATATATAATATTAATTGTACTTCAAATAGAATTATTTTTAATAAAAAATACATATAAAAAGATAAAAAAAAAAACTCTTCAACTATAACTAAACTATCTTGAGTTAGGACATTTTTTTTCACACAACTTGGGTTAAGACATTTTATTATGAAGGTAAAAATTTTTAAATATTAATTTTTTATTCACAAAATTTGATTCTGACGTATTATTTATAGAAAACTATTCTCCATTTCTTAAATAGAAATCATTGATTATCCTTTTCTTTATCACTGCTTGAATTGATGAGTAATTCTTAGAATAATTACAATTATTATTAATTATTGATATTATTGCGAGTAGCAACAATGTGTACGTGGTGAAATAAGAAACCAGGGAAAGGGTGTTGAAGTGAGGTACATTGAACCTGGACAACATTGGAGGGGGTATCGTGGTGTGTGCAATCCAGTTGCCTGAAGCGCGGATGTTGAAGTCAGAGTGGAAAAAACAAGAGGGACAAAATGAAGAAGGTTCATTGAACCTGGACATTTACTGTTGGAAGCCGGAAAACGCGAATTTATGGTTGGCAGGTTTGGTCAGGGTAGTTAGGTTTCCAGCTCGCCGTGTCCGCTACAGTTGCAATTTTTCCGCGTGGAATTGAATGGCTTGCTTTTGAAACAACCTTTTTTTTTTTTCAAGGGACGCACACTTTTACGAAGAGGAGAATGGTTATATATTACAAGTCAGGCATCGAACCCAGGTGCTTTTGAAACACCCTTCAAATTGATTAACGTTTGGTAAACATATTTAGTAATGTCTATTGTGAGTGTACAATCATATAAAAAAAAAAATGTCAGTGTATATATTAGGTAGATTATAGCGAAGGTTAGTCATCCATGTGAAGCAATATGCTATCATGCAAAAGATTGTAGGTAAAGAAATTCGAAAGTTAGAGCTATATATATCAGTATTGTGATGCAGAAAAATCCCAAATGAAAATGGAAATGGCTGAATGATCAATATAGAAATAGTTGAATTAAGCTTAGAGTGAAGTTATTAGTTATTACATACTTAAGTTCGTGATAAACCAACATACCTACATCGAAAAGATAATTTAAAAATAAAATTTTATAATAAAAGTATGCATTATATAAGATGTGTTTGAATAAACTTTTAATAAAACTGATCTTAAGCCGTTATTCAAGAAAGTGAGATTAATTAATAGGATTACTAAAAATTTCATGAGAGTAAAAAGTGATATGAGGAAAGAAATGCACTTGGTCGAGTGGAATATTGTGACCTTGCCTAGTCGTATGAGTGGCTTGGGGGTTCATTAAGCAAGCCATAATTTTTTGTTGAGTAAATTAATTTGGAATACGATTCATGATTAAAAAAATGTGGGTATTTATTTGTTCGTACAACTATTTGAATAATAAAAATATGTTAGAGTCTTCGTATTCACTTTCTTTGCATATTTGGAAAGCCATGTAGAAAGTATATGATATTTTGAAGTATAGTTTTTGTATATGGTTATATGATGGTTCTTGCTTCTTCTTTGTCAATGATAAGTCACAAACGAAGAAGTGTCATTAAAAATGACCGTGAGAATGAGAGTTC
This sequence comes from Pterocarpus macrocarpus, assembly GCA_031439585.1. Lineage (NCBI taxonomy): Eukaryota > Viridiplantae > Streptophyta > Magnoliopsida > Fabales > Fabaceae > Pterocarpus > Pterocarpus macrocarpus. The sequence goes on from CM062519.1 coordinate 14,723,725, forward strand.
AAGAGCATCTAGACAAGCCAAGCTATGAGAGTGATCAGTGGCAGAAAATATAAAAAGAATCGGAAAGATAAAAAATAGTTTTATAGTATTATTATCTACTTATAAAAAGATTTTGGTCATTCTCCTTAAATAATATTTAATAAATACTTTTTAATAATTTTAATGTATTGATCATTCTTCTTAACTAATCATTATTAATCATTCTTAATATTAATTTTTTTCCTTTTAATTAAGTTGAGATCCGAATGACAACATTTTCTTTTTTTAATAAATTAATTGGTGGCTTGTTGACCCCGCGATTGTGAGCACTTGAAACTTCAACTTTGCAAAGTGATTAATTTGAAATAATGTATTTAAATGTTTATAAAGAATTAAAGACTTGTTTATCTTGGCAATTATTCTTGCAATTTCACATAAAAAAGGGTGATTAAGTAAAGTTCTATCTGAAATAACAATTTCTGAAATTGAACTCTTAACATAAGAGAAGAAGTTCGTATAGAATTACAATTTATTTTTACTATAACTAATCACTCTTGCATAAAATATAAGGCTTTTATATACATATGTTAGTTCCCGTTCACGTTTTCATTGTTTTTATATTTTTTAATATTTAAAATTTTATATTGCGTGGTGTGGTATTACTGATAAGGATAATGATAAATAGTATGGATTGTGATTCGTACTCAGTTGCACGAATATGTTCGAGCACTGCTTTTGTTCTATGACCCCGCTATCTCCGTTTTTTCCGCCACTGAATTCTTTTCTATTTCCAATCGTAGTGTGACATTTGTATTTGTCAAAAATTTCGTAACAAATCCTTCGAGCAAAGCAGTGCTCTGCTGATAATCATAACTTTAGTTGGAATAAGATAATTATTAAAAAACACTTTTAATTAATTTCATTGTAATTAATTGTTCTTTATTTTTTGATATATGTTATGGTGTTTTTAATTAATTTATAAGTTTTTTATTTCGTCTAACTTCCAGGCCTAAATTGGTTTGGTCATCGGACGCTGTCTAAAGGTCAAGTTTTCATAGTTATTTTTAATACTTGACCGTGCAATTGTCTCAATCATCCTGTTTAGGACTCCAGCTTCAGCAGTTTCTCTTTTCTCCCCTTCCCAGACAGTTCGTGGTGAACGAGATTCCGCCTATTGGCTCTTTTTTTCCTTTTTTTTATTTTTTATTTTTTCTTGGGTTTAAATCACCGGTTTTATGGCTCGAACCAGTCTAACATAGTATGGAGGTAAAATTTTTCGAATATTAATTTTTTTCTTCTATCCACAATAACAAATGCTTCATAGATTCCTACTGTTGGTTGAAGCTGAATAAATTGCCTTTTGGAAAGTGAAAGGGTCAAGAAACTTGGGTTGACTGAGAATTTTGAACATGGATTGTTCACGGCAATGGTTGACCTTGTCAAAGAACCAGAAAAAACGACCGCACACTGGTCTAGAATGTGATCAAGAAAGTAAGAATGAGGTCCTTGTCAATTGATGTTACACTATCTCATGTGTCACGACAGATTAGGAATCCTATGTTTGTCCTCGTTTTCAGGATGCATATAGAAAGAGTGGAGATCTCCAAATTAGACATTTAGCAAGGCTCTTCTTTCTTTTAGAAATTTTCTTAGACGCCAAATCTCCGATTGAAGCTGAGAACAGACAGTGACATAAACCTACTAATTGCAATCGGGCATAAACTTATAAATAATTACAAAGTTGAAAATTTAATAGACCTGTTGCAAATTAGTGAACATAGATATATGCGGAGACCTAGAATGACTTGCACTCAATGTTTTTGAGAGAAGTAATCAGTGTGGTAATTTTAATGTGTTACTATTCTTGGTTTTACTCTTTGTTCTTGGATCATGATAGATGGTAGCACGTAGCATGAATGATCAACATATTATGTATTAATTGTATATATCTATATCCAAAAAAAAAATTATTGATGAAATGAATTCAGTGTTTATTTGTCCCATTAGGAGCGTTACCTGATTTTCTTTTTCTTAGAAGTTTTCAACTGATGAACTTTCATGAATTTGATAATTATGGTCCGAGAGAAAAAGGGTCATGGAAAATCTGGAGATATCATTATCACGTGGCTAAGTCAGAAATGCCCTTCCAAAAGAAGAGGTTGAAAAAAATAATCTAGAAGAAGAGGATTTTAAAGACTTCCTGGAAGTGAGTGTAAGTAAATGATTCCTGTTGTTTTGGGTGGTTGGATAGTTGATTACTGGATCTTTTTGCTTTATGTTGTTTTTTACTGTTGTTGTTGGTTTTTTACTGTTGTTCTTGTTTTGTGGCCCTCTCTTCTGAGTGATTGAGCTGTTTGATAATTATATAGAAAAAAAAAAAAGGGGTAAACGATTCATGTGCTCTTTACAATTATTTTTCACTCTTTTGCACACTCTTCTTCCATTTTAAAGAACAGTATATAATATAATAATTACACACGCAAAAATAAAAAAATAAAAAAATAAAAACCAAAAGAGCCAGCAGTGTGATGTACACATCCTTTGGCTACCGCAAGGCTTTTTCTGTATTTGGTTAAGACAAGACAACCACCTTACTAAGAATCCACATCACCAGAGAGAACTCGAACGCAAAGAGAGTATGAAGCAAACCTCGATCAAGTAGAAACCCAAATACCGTTATTCCACCATAGTTATGCTGCAAATATGTCACTGCAGTAATCGAAGAAATTTCACTTGAGCATGAAGAATCAAGAGAATTTCAATGTTTTTAGGCAATGCTTTCTTTCACACTAAAATGACAGAGTCACCCAAAACTCATGTCTGTGGCTATGTAAGTTTTGGCGTCCAATAACATTATGAAAAATGATATAAAGTAAGAAATTTTGTCAGAATTTACTTACAAGAATAATGTGACATGTTTATTGATCTTTACATATCTCATACTACTTTGTTTTATTTAATGATTACTTATGTTTTCTTTCGAAAGTTTTGACATTTTTTTTTTCAGTTATGTATCATTCTTATAACAATTTTACTATAGTATATTATAGGCTTTAATTATGCCTATGCAATAGCTTCAAAGTGGAGATAACACAGACCTAAAGCTTGCCTGGTTTGGAAAGAAGAAGGTCGTTGTGGGGTTACTGATATGTATATGTCCGAGGAATCAGAATCACTGCCACTGGCGGCTAGCCTCTCTGGCATTTGGGCTTTAGAGTGCTCTGATTCAGCGGAAGCATTAGTCACCAGCATGTGCCATCTTGTGGCAATTGACACTATCCCTTGAGCCCTGTGTGTGATTCTCGCTGCACCCGTGAGACACAGCAAGAAGCCACTTAACTGCACAACTGAACAAATCTGCATAAACAAATTACCAGCCTTAATTAGAACCATTTTCACTGGACAATTAACAACAGAGGAACAAAATCAATTGAAGTGTAGATTCTTGTATGTATACAAATTTAATCCCTCATATTTAGACACAATCATAATAAAATTGACGTCACCAACTTTATTTAAGATATACTTATGACATATATAATTTTTTGTTTGAAACTCCAAAACTATGGTTTGGGCAAAAGCTACAAGAGAATAGCTTTTGTCAAAACCATTGAGACTTTCAAGAGAAACCAAACATGCTATTACTCGTTTTTGTTATGTTTAAATATGAGTTATTAGATTTGTGTTTATAATAAATATTGTTAAAGTGAAGGGATAACAGTGATTGCATACTAGAGTGTGTAATATTTACCACAAGGTCACCAGAATTGAAGAAAGTCTTGTCAGATTTTGATTCCAAAACCAGCAATAGAGCAGCCAACTGACTAACACTGATTGTAACCAAGCAACCAATTATAAAGAACCTGTACCTATGGCTTGTGACCCATAATTGCCTCCTAATCCTTACATGTTCTCTGAATATCAAACCTGCATCAGAGCCACACCCTTCAAAAAGCTTCTGAAGCCCTTCAAACCTCAGTATCTGAAGCTCGCAGGTTAGCCTAAAAAGCACACACACCAACAAGAACACCCCGCTTCTGTAAACCCAGGAAACCAACGCCAAAACAAAAACAATGGAATTTAGAGGGAACCCGGGGCTGATATATGGGACTGAAATCTTCACCCTCGAAAAAAGTAAGATTTTGTGTGCAAGCTCTACAAAGAAGGAAGGTAACATTATGCATGCTAAGTATCTGAAGGCCTTCTCAAGCTCACGTGTGTACCCCCGTCGAACGTACATAGAGTCATCCTGTAACACGTCTAAGAACAGAAGCTGCCTAAGGCCATACCTGCTAAGTCATACATACAATTTAAAGTTACATTGTAAGATCAAAGCAACATTTACATATTGATACAAGTAATTTATGATTTAAGCATATTGAATTGATTATTAATATGATTTAAGCATCTTTCTAATGTATAAGCTAGTTTCAAGATATAAAGGATTAGTATTCTGAGTCTACTAAACTGCTAACTGTTCAAGCCTTATCGGTGCACTATCGGTCCCCTAATGTTAATTTCTCTCAATCACAAAACTTGAACTTGAGACATCCTCTTAGAAAACATGTGTCAAATAATTTGAATCAATCAAGTGTCAAATAGCTCAACATATCATGCAGTTGAATAAAATGGTGGTGTAAATACTGTTTATGCAGGATCCTCTTTTCTCTACTCATTTGTTTTCACCCAATGAGATGTTTTTCTCTTTGGTACCTTCGAAAGAAACGGGAGAGAGTGAAGAAGCCAATAATGGCGAGGGCTGATTCCGGCAGCTGGACAAGCTTGTTGAAGGAGAAGGGGTCATCTTGAGAAACCGAGTCAGGTACACTAACGAAGAGGGACATGAGGAGAGGGACAACAATGGTGAGGACTACGAACAACAGATAGGAAATGAGTCTTCCAACGCAGTAAGAGTGGTCAAGAGCACACCACTTAAGGCTCATGCGAAGGTTTCGCAGTTCATCAAAGGTGATAGATTTTGATCTCGAATAAGATGGCTGCAAGAGCAAGGGAACATTGTTTTGGTGTTGTTGTTCTTCATTTGGTTGGTTTTCAGCAGAGAAACCAATGTCTATGTTGGTGGCATTGATTGGTTCCGTGGAGGGCTTCATTGTGACAGAGAGAAACTGAGTGAAGGAATGAGAGTTATGTGTTTGTCAGTAATATAATATGCCTATGTGAAAACAATAAAGAGAAGGAACCCGAAAAAGCTAGAAACCTTGCTTTGTCTTGTGAGAGTTCTTATAGGCTTCAGTGAAGCCAAGAATAAAGGGAACATGTGAGAACTACTTGTGTTCTGTCTGTCCAAGAAAGAAAGAATGAGTGGCTTTTGTGTGCCAGCTTTCGGTTGCCCTTTTCTTTTAATTTGTACATCATCATGGTGTTCTTTCGTGTATGTACTAGGAAAAATTGTGACAAATACACCACCTTACCTGATTATAGAATTTAACTTTTGTTTAGAATAATAAAGACATCAGATCAAACTTTAGATTATTTGGTCTGATATTACGTTGACTATCTCTTTTACAAGACCAAACTGTGAGGTAAAAACAGATGAGTAATTTTAACAGGAATGATTAAATGAACACTGGAAAGCTATGTGCTCGAGAACATTATAGTTTTCTTAGATGCTTCTTTTGGGGGGTAGATATAGTTTTCTTGGATACTAATAGTAATTGCAAGAAACACCAAATGAAAAAAAAGAGAGGATTATGCCAAACGAGTACCTCTCTTCTCAATTTCTAATTGAAAATGCATGCTTGTTATCCATTACTGTAAATTGTTTTCGCAATATGGTTCTTTCTTCAAGGCTGTAAGAGATTGTCAAGTTGAGTCAATTTACATAATGGATTTTGTTGGTAACCTAGATTTAATATTCAGTTAAAGAATAATTAATTATGTAATTAAAGAATTAATTAAAGTATGAAATGGGGTTAAAAGGGAGAATGTGGTCATCCATGGAATAAGAGGTGCACGGGATGACGGCCTGATTGGTAGATTCCTAAGAAAATGACCATGTTCCTCCTTTAGGAACTATTTTTGCTATGGATTGGAAGAATTTTGGGATGTTGTGGTGCCCTGGGAGGTTAAACCTCTGAAAGGGACATTGTCTTCGGCCCTTTAGTAAGGATAGCTGATGCTCTGCGAAGACGCCCTCCGACCTATCGCTCTCCAAACCCAAGAAACCAGAAAAAACCTGTATTAGACTTATATTAGAAAGGAAAGATTCTTGATAGCTCATTTTCCCTATTCACCTTTTGCCATAACCAAATGCAGTTATCTGATAAGTGACAATACTAAAAAGGTGATTTACTTGTCCCTAGGACAGGGAAAGGTCCCTTTCACACTGACCAAGGGAAAGCTTTGCTCTGCTGCTGCCTTGGACTATGGGACTATCTTGGAGCCCAAGGTCTTAGGAAGCAACGGTAACATGAGGAAGAAAAACACGAGAGAACACACCCACTTGGAGGACGGGAACGATCAATATCCACGTATCCAAAACCATACCAGCAACCAAGCCTAAAAAGAAAGAAACCCACTAGGACACCAGATACTAGAATTCTCCAACCTGAAACACGAACCCCTCACCCCATAACTAGAGAACATTGAAACTTGTACCGAGACCCTGTTTTTGTCACAGAGGGCGCCTTCCAGTTCTGAGACAACATCCATTCATCCCCCAACTGGGTTGGGGGTAGCGACGATATTCGTTTTCTTCCAAGGGTACAGGATGGGTAGTTCCTCTCCTATTTTGCTCACATTATTCCTCCAAAGCTTACGGATATAGATCTCTAATTTTGATTAGAGCACAAACTCTTGCCAAGAGACAAAAACAGGTTCGAAAATAGATTTTATTTAGTGTTATAGAATTTTCAACATGTATTCATGCTTTCCTTTGGTTTGTCTTTGGCACGTAGGAGAAAAATATGAGAAGCGATGGATTTTCTTTTTTTTTTTTTAATGGCATTGAATTATCCATGAACAAGATAACCTGTAGCATATCACGCTTCTCTGCCAATTTCAAACTTTGCCCTTGAAAGTAGCAGTTAAGTATCAATTAATCAAGACTCAATATCGACCCCCCACTAACAGTTAATCAATTATTTAATATTGTCTTTTAACCTTATTATCCTTTTAATGGTCTCACAATCAAATATGAAAAACAATGAGTCTATAAAATCACGAATAAGTAAAGCGTAAATTGTAGCGTTAACACTTTATTTATCTCCCATCTCATAATATTATCATGTTATTTTATTATTCAAGTTGACATTCAACTATGCCAATCTTTAGCATTCCGCTACTTAATTATGGCAAGATGCATTAAGCCACCAATATTAACACAATTAATTATATATACTTTAAATTAATTATATACCATTAACTCTCTACTCAAAATTATTCAAAGTTAATATTTTCCAAATTTTAATCTCTAATGATTCTTCAATAAAAAAAATCCTCCAATTAAATATTTATTTTAAATGTTAAAAAATAATTTTACAAAAATATCAACTTCCTACCAATCGTGAATCAACTATTTAACATTTTCCTTTTAACCTTATTATACTTTTAATGATCTCACTACCAAACAAGACAAAGATAAGTCTATAAAACATCACAAATCAATAAAATTACAACCCGAAATAAATAAGAAATATCACATGAATTAACTCTGATATACCATCAATATTATAAAATCTTTATCATCGTACACTTATATTTTAAATAAAAATGAACAATCACATTTTGAAAGAACTATACTATCATAAAAATTTTTGTTCTAAACAATGCTTCGAACCCTAATCTTTCTTCGTTATTCCAAAATAACAAAATCAAAGAAAAATAAATGGAAAGCATATAATTGCTTTCACATAAAGTAAATTGATCTTTAGCTCTTAACATATATTTCTAACATAATTCAGGAACCAAATTTACCAACAGTAATATCATCATATGAGAAGTCTATATCTATACAAATATCAAGGAAAAAGCATCACAAGTAAATATAAAACATAATATTTTCGTATGAAAATTGCTTTTATAAAGGAACAAGAAAGGTATTAATGGAAATAAAATATATATCATCTAATCTTAAATCAAGGGTAAAGACAAAGATGGTATTAAAAAGATGAAACTCATTTGAATATCATATATGTATATAGTTTCATTATATTTAAAATAACCATAATAAATGAATATTTTTGTTTTTACATATATTACCAAACTATCACCCAATCCTAAATAAAAAATATTTTCCTTCCATTACATAGTTATTTGACTTAAAATCATTAAGATAAAATCTACTCAATCATTTTTATATTAGTCCAATTAATATCATTTATCTCTTTTTTTTTTAACAAAAAATATATTCATTTTTATACCTGCACAACACATAGGTCTAAATCTAGTTTTATCCTGATTTGCATAACTTTATATATGTTTGAGGTAAATTTAGTGGAGTAAATTTTTACTTTAGTGTCTAAAATTGTAAGTATTATCTATTATAGTTCATAATTTTAGGAAATTCTATTTTAAATCTCTAATATTTTATTTTGTAGTCAAATCTGACCTTAACATTGTATGCTTGTTAGTTTTTTTATTTTTTCTTTGACGTGATTGTTGGTTTAAGTTTTTTTACTTATGCTTTGATCAGTTAAATTAGTCCCTATTAGGGTTTTAAATGTAAATATTCTAAAGCAAAAAATTATTATAACATACATATATAATTTTAAGGATTGAAATGAGAGTTTACTCGGATTTTGTACTTAAAAAACATAATATATAAGCCACTAAAATTGGATTAATGTCAAAGATTCTAGTAGTTGACATAAATTAATAAACTTAAATTTTTATTATTATGATTGTACAAAAAGAAATAGATAGATTAGGTGGATTTTTTAAAATTTTATATCTTTAAAATTTTATTAAATTTTCAACGCACTTTATTCTTAATTTAAATTTCATTTATGGTTTAAAAACCTTTGAAATTTAGGTTAATTTAACTTAGAAAAAGTTATCTTTGTAGGCTTACCATTAAGATTTGCCTAAATCAATCTAAAATCTCTTTAATATTATACTTGAAAATATGTTAAAAAACTATAACATAAAAAAAAGAGATAAAACACTAGAAATATAAAAATCTAAATAAATCCAATTAAGATAAAAAAAATTTAATAAAAATCTTAAGAAATAAAATATGATACGTGCACAATTTTATAACAGGTCGCTTGGGTTATTAAGCTAAGGATTCCTGGGGTCTGCCTTTGGCTGTAGACTAATGTCAGTCTGCCCCTAAAATTACAAAGTTATCCTCACTTCATCTCTAAATTTTCATTATAACCAACCACTCGCCTCTCCCACTCTCTGTGTCTCCGTCTCCAGTCTCCACTAGTGCCTCCCACCGCCGCCCCCTCTCTTCTCCCTTCTCCTCCTATGCTGCACTCAATGTCGTGGGTCTACATTTTCTGTTTTTTCTTCATGCTGCCGATGAAAGGGAAGGAACCCCGTAAGAATAAGATGAAGCCAAAAAGTTCTCTCCATGCTTCCAAGCAGTACCCATAACAGATTAACAGGAAACCCATGACCCAGTAGCTTGTTTGCACATGTATTCTTTGGTTCTCTTCTGTGGCTTGTTGTAGGGGAGGGAGTAGAGGGGCCTGTGCGACTGCTGAACCTCCCACCTCAAGGCTCGCCAGAGACACCGCCGCAGAGGTGTCGAAGTCTGGGCAGAACGAGCCTTGAAACGATTTGTTGAGAAAGAATAAAGAGCGAGAGCATTGGAAATTCACAAATCTGTTTTTTTTTTTTTTTTTTTAGAGATTAAATCTGTTCCATTCTTTTATTTTAATATTAAATTTATTGATGCAAAAAAGTGGACTAACATTAGTTCACAACCAGGGGTGGACCAACAGTTGTTTCCTCACACGTTGTGCATTTGCTGCTGCAAGTAATAAGTCCACGTTAGCATAGTTGAGGAAGGAGGTGAACACGTGCACAGGTGAAGTTCTAGTATGCTAATAACCAAGAATTTTTCTTGCTCCTGAGGCATATTCTATCTTTTAATACTGATAAATGTTATTTGAACTCTTATTTTTTCGATTTCTATCCTAACTTACTTTGATTTATTATTAAATTGGATATAAATTTCACTTGATCTTAATTTCAAACTCTATCCATTAATAGATATTAATAGATAAGAATGAATTGATACAAATCGAAAAAATATAAGTTTCAATAACATAATTCTTTAATTGACCTGTATTCAGGAAGTTGTGGTTCGCATATACGTTCAAGGGTGGCTATGTTCCACCAAAAAACATAAAAGAATTTCTTCGAGCAAAAAGGCTGGGTTAATTATTCTATGATTACATGTTTAATTTGCTGATTAATTACATTAGTTCAATTTTAATATATTGTAAATATATATTTTATATTATTAATCATTTGTACACTATTTTTTAAAATAGTTATCATGGAAATAACACAAGGTTAATAATACGTGAATACATAATTAGACAATAATATAAAAATATTCGATTATTACTTCAATATTATTTTTCAGCTTTTATTTATCAAGCCAAACTCATGTTCAAGAAGGATAAAATTACGAATAGAAACAAAAATGCGGCAACAAAAATTTTCTAGAATATGAATCTTCTGCTCCTCCGATCCTAATATTTTTCACATACGAAATCTATAATGACCAGACGCATGTCTTTTATCGGTAAGAGAATGAGACCTGCGCAATCCAAAACTCTATGCAAAACTCAACAAACTCATGCCTTAGTCTCTATGGTACTTCTAAAGTCCCTACAAGTTAAGGTGAATGCTATGGTACCTCTCAAAATGTGTACCTTTTGTGCCTTTTATGTTTTGGATGGCAAGGGAGAGTGACACCTGTAAAGGGCACTTGTGCACCTACCCCTTAGTAGTGCACTCCAACGACTCCCTTACTCCAGTCTCTCACCTCAAAGCTCCGTTGCTTGCTGCAATTGCATCCCATCGAACTCATCCAATTCCTTGCCATCTTCGTTAATTTTCTGCACTTGCTTACTCATCAAAAAAAAGGTCTCGTCTTTTTATTCAAGTGGGTTTTCATTTTATCTATCCTCAAGTTGAACATTGCGGCCATCTTTGATCAATGATCAATAAAAACCAGAGCTTTTTCTGGATTTTGAAAACACGGGTAATTGAAACTGATGATAAGTTCTTCAGTACATGCACAAACTGACAAAAACATGGGAAAAAAATTACTTTTTCTTTTATGACCAGTTTTGAGAAAATATCAAAATTGATGATACTCTGTGAAAAACAAAAACCACTACCGAAAAAAAAAGATAACAATAAGTCAAATAACCACAAATAAAATAGAGTGAAAGCTAAGCAGAACCATCTAAAGATTAGAAGAGAGGGACAGCAGGTGAGAGGTTGGGGCACATGTGACCATGGAGAAAGAGGGAGGGATCAGTTGCGGTGGTCATGGAGCAGGTGCGGCGGCATCGACTCCAGCGACTAAAGGCGCAATGGCGACGGGCCCGATGGTGGCAGATCCACGATTCTTCTGCAGCGGTGGTTGTGGGGCGCGTGGTTGAAGGTGGCTTGGTGGAGCTTCTGGAGATACAGTAGCAAACATGACTTTTAATTACCATCATGCGATCTCTCTACCGTACACCCATATGTAACCACGCGTCCGCGCTCCATTTGCTAAAGTTAAAAAAGGCACAAAATGTACACTTTTAAACAGGCACCAGAGAATCCGCCACAAGTTAATTTGTCTCGATAATGTCTATACAAATATTATAAAGAAAACCTTTTACATGAATAATACTAAGCTGCATGTTGGTAAGTGCTTTAATCTCATCAATGCTGGTAATTAAAGCACAGCCTGTTAAAATAGAAACTTGGCAGCACATACAAGTTACAACCATCTCCTTATCATGCCTGACAAACTCAGATCATAACAAGCACACCAGACAAACAAAGGTCACATAGAATTGTTCTTAACCTTATTTTAGAAACGACCAATGTAAAGAAGAGACATCACCCTCACCATTAACAAGGAAAAACAGCTCCCAACCAGCCCACGACCAAGATATAATAACAATTAAGCAATAAGCACACCTTAGGAAATGAGGTCCAAACACTCACATACTCCTGGCCGGCCTAACCAGCTCATCATGCTTTGTAGAAATGGCATTGTCAATGTCACCCCTTAAAACATATTTAGTCTTAATTTCTTGTGCATGCTCCTTTTCCTTTCTCAATAATCCCTCACCTTCTTTATCCTCATTCTCTTCATTTCCTGCCTCATCAGCCAAAACCCATTTCAGTTTTCATCTCACAAGTATGGCACATAAAAGAGAATGCTGCTTTCTTCTAATGCTGTTGATGTTGGCCACGTGTTTTTCGCCATCATTGAGTGACACTGATGCTCAAGTTCTGGTGAGATTTAAAAGCTCATTGTCCAATGCTGATGCCTTAAAGAACTGGGGGAACGAGTCTATCAGTTTGTGCAGCTGGACTGGTTTGTTATGCAAAGATCAGAAACTTCATGGATTGAAATTAGAGAATATGGGACTAGGTGGCACAATTGATGTAGACACCCTTTCGGAATTGTCAATTTTGAACAGCTTTAGTGTCATTAACAATAGCTTTGAGGGTCCAATGCCAGAATTCAAGAAGCTTGAGAGGTTAAGGGGATTGTTTCTGTCCAATAACAAGTTCTCTGGTGAGATTCCAGATGATACATTTGGTGGCATGGGACGACTGAAGAGGGTGTTCTTGGCAGAAAATGGGTTCAGTGGTCATATTCCTACGTCCCTTGCTCAATTGCCAAGACTTTTGGATTTGGACTTGCATGGAAATAGTTTTGGAGGCAACATTCCAGAATTTCAAAAGAGCGATTTCCGAGTGTTTAATTTATCAAACAACCAGTTGGAGGGTCCAGTACCAGAAAGCTTAAGCAATACGGATCCAAGCGCATATGCTGGTAAGCCAACAATCATCTGAAAAAGAAAACTTATAGGCTTAGTTCTTAATTTGTTCTTACTCAGTATATGGAATTTAAAACCAGTATGCGAATTATTGTTGAATTTGATCTACTCATTACCCCTCTAGTTCTCAACATATAGATCAGAGATAAACTTTCTTGTATATTTAAATATTCTTGTAAGAATAATGTTATTTCAACTTAAAAATAGACGTCATTGAAAGACACAATACTTCAACCCCACCCCCTACCAACAAATGCTTTGTATCTTTTTCTATGGTGTTGATTTTTGTTGGCAAAATAACATTATTCTTCTTTTAATTATGTTGCTATATCCTCGGTCCTCATTTTACTATTGATTTTCAAGTTATTTGGAAAATTCAATTACAATTTTATAAATACATATATATATATATATGAACCTTTATTTCCTGATTAGAGTCAACATGTTTTGGCTTAAGACCGTGCACGTACTTCACTGCAAAAATTGAACAGCCAATGATAATCAATTTATGCTTATAAACCTTGAGGTTATATTGGACAGAGTTTCGTTTCTTCATCTTCTTCTTAGAGTTCACCTTAGATGCATGTTTTATCTAACTTTTCTTGTGGATCAGGCAACAAAGGTCTATGTGGGAAACCTCTAAGCATCCTTTGCACCGGTGATACACAAACCCCTCCACATGAAGAAAAAGGAAATAAGCATCGCACCCTTGTCATTGTAATTGTAGTGGTGATTGTGGTTGTCTTGATTTCAATACTGGCACTTCTTTTCATCCGTTACCGTAGAAGGAAAAGTGAAAAACCCGTGTTGATGGAAGATGCACCACCCCAGAGCAGTTTTGCAGTTTCAAGCGAACCCAAATCCATTGAAGCCAAATCCATTGATGTGGCAAGTGTATCCAATAAGGGTGAAGATGGAGAGTTGAACTTTGTTAGGAACGACAGGGAAGTGTTTGATTTGCAGTACCTGCTTAGGGCCTCAGCTGAGGTTCTTGGTAGTGGCAGCTTTGGATCCACGTACAAGGCTATGGTCTTGAATGGGCCAGTTGTGGTGGTGAAGAGATTCAAGCACATGAACAACCTTGGGAAACAAGAGTTTTTTGAGCACATGAAAAGGCTTGGGAGGTTGACACACCCCAATCTGCTTCCTCTTGTTGCATTCTACTACGGAAAAGAAGAGAAGCTTTTGGTTTATGACTTCGTTGAAAATGGCAGCTTGGCTAGTCATCTTCATGGTATGTCATAGCCCATATCTTACTTTAGATAAAATTACTTAGGCTTAGTTCCTAATATTCTTGACATACAAAATAGTTATCAAATGAACCAATTACATGTAAACATTTTTCTTAACATGAATAACTTGAAAACTAAGAATGTGAAAGTGAGTTAGGACAAAAGAAAAAAAAAATCTTATATGCTCTCAAAATAAGAAAGAAGAAAGTAGTGCTTTGTATAATTCTAACCCAATACATTAACCATTAAAAATAGAAAAATGCTAGATAATTAGAATTTTCATTAAAATTTGATTATCAAAATGACATGATATTGATACTGTTTTTAAATGAATAAGTGAATTCTATCACTTCATATCATCCAACCATTATTATGACTTCAATCAAAATTTTCTAAATAAATTCTTCTAACTGACCATACAACATTCCTCTTAAAAATATAATGAATTTGAAAGATAATAACGTTTCATAAAACCAATATGTTGAGCTGTGAATGTTAGAAGACAAGAAAATTTTGAGTTTGACATATTATTCTTTGATTTAAGAGTTGAAGGATAATAATATAGCGTGTATTCTATAATAACAAGAAGTATGAAACACTCCTTTTTTTTTGGGACGTGAACTAATATGAAACAATAGCAACTTATGGTTATAATATAGCATATAGACTATGCTTGGCTTCAATATATATATATATATATATATATATATATATATATATATATATATATATATATATATATATTATTAGGAACTAATCACACACACACACACATATATATATATATATATATATATATATATCGATCAAAGTTTAAGTCTCTCTCTTTAAGCTCATTTGACATTTTGATTTTGCAGGTAGACGCGGTTCGGGGTTGGACTGGCCAACCCGTTTGAAGATCATAAAGGGAGTAGCAAGGGGCTTAGCATGCCTATACTGGGAGTTCCCAGACGAAAAACTACCGCACGGGCACCTCAAATCCTCCAACGTGTTGCTGGACCATTCATTCGAGCCCCTCCTGACAGAGTACGGGCTCGTGCCAGCAGTGAACAAGAGCCACGCGCAGCAGTTCATGGCAGCGTTCAAGTCCCCAGAGGTGAGCCAGCAGGACGGGCCCAGCGACAAGACCGACGTGTGGTGCCTTGGGATCCTCATACTGGAGCTGCTCACCGGGAGGTTCCCTGCGGACTACGTGAGGCACGGGAAGGGCGCGAGTGAGGAGCTGGAAACGTGGGTGAAGTCCATTGTGAGTGGGGAGGTGCTTGATACGGAGATGCTGGGAGGGAGGAATGGCGAGGGGGAGATGCTGAAGCTGTTGAGGATTGGGATGGGTTGCTGTGAGTGGGATGAGCGGAGTAGGTGGGATTGGAGGGAGGCCGTGGCCCAGATTGAGGAGCTGAAGGAGAGGGATGCTGGTGAAGATGAATCATCTGTCTCTTCTGGTGTTAGTGAACGGGACTTGATATCTTATTGAGAAATTCTTTTGGAGCTATATGTCGTACAAACATATTTTGTATTAGATATCATACCAACTTACACTCCATTCAATAAATTTATACCTTATCTAATAATAGATAGAGTGTGAATCGATACGATATCCAATATAAAATATATTCACAAAATATTTCTCATTCTTTAATACTTTGTATCAAGAAAAAATCAAAAGAACTCTATGTCGATTTATTTGTAACTTG
The DNA here is from genome assembly GCA_031439585.1 of Pterocarpus macrocarpus. NCBI lineage: Eukaryota > Viridiplantae > Streptophyta > Magnoliopsida > Fabales > Fabaceae > Pterocarpus > Pterocarpus macrocarpus. The sequence goes on from CM062519.1 coordinate 14,739,622, forward strand.
ACATTTGAATTTTTCTATTAAAAATGTAATAAAAGTAAAAAAAAATAAAAAATTAATGACTCTAAAAAGATTAAGATATCAAATTATAAATGGAATGTGACAAAGTTACATTTAGAATTTCTCTTGATTATTTTAGTTTTGAGTAAAAAGGTGGCATTGATTAAAGAAAGACGAGACCTCCACAGAGCCTACAAGTTTTTGGTGGAAATGGGATTGGACTCTTCCTGTAGTTTTGGACATCTTGCTTTATGATGTTCCATACTTAATTCTTATTTGATATTATGTAATAGAAATAATATTTGAACATAGTCATTTGAGATGTCAATTAATAATGGGGATTCATATATAAATAAATGAAAAATTTATATATATAATTGGGGAATTAGTTGATAATACCAAACTATTTGAACATAATATTTTCACTTATCATATTAGTCATCTAAATTTTTAATTATGTATGTCAATTTCTTAGGTCTTATGTGTTTGATGGTCAAATTTTGCCTAGAGGAAGTTACACCTCCTCTCACAAATCACCTCCAAAAGCCACATCTTACTCTCGGGAAGTATTATTTCTTCTTTGAGAGCTTTAACCAAACATACACCCACTTATTTGCACATAAATTTCTAGTGTCAGCTTGAGATCTTAAAAGATTAAGTGAGAATAATATTATTCATTATGTATTGATGATGATTGATGAGCACAAGTCATACTCATACATACAATACGGAAATTTAAAAATAAACAAAATAAAATTGGTATCGTTACAATCTTTGGATATGACCCATGAGTATGATTGTCAAAGCCATTTTCAAAACAAGGTTTCCATTGGATTAAACATTAAAAAATTGTAGAAAAAAATATTGCAATCATATTTTTTTTCTACAATTTATAGCACATACACAAAGCGCGGGCATCCACGCCCAGTAGAATTAGTCAAGTAATCTAATGAAATATAAGCACGTACTCTATTAACAAAAGTAATCCCAATTGGGAGCCGCCCAAACTTCACTAAGCTATCAGCACGCATGTTAGCCCCACAAAAGATGTAACTAATCTCAACATTCCAATCTTCCCTAATTAGATTGCTAACAGCATAATGATATACCTATTAGATTAACGAGTAATTCTAATTATCTTATTTCTTGTAATAATCATTCTTAAATTCGGTCAAAATTTGACGGGTTTTTTTTCAAGCCTGTTACATAATTACAAAAATGTCAACTTGGGCCTGGTTCAAACTACCACCCTAAGTCGGTGGTTTTGGGCTTGGGCCTGGGCGACCAGAAGGTCGCTTTAATGGGGACACTGTCTGTAACGCGCGTGCGCACAATCGCGGGAATAAAGCTAAGGCAGCTCTCTTTGTTGAGGGTGTTCTAGTCGTTGTTCGCTGTACCCTGCAAAGTCGCTTGAATTGAATGTGTTGGGTTGTTTCATGAATTGCTTCCTAAAGCTGATTATTCTGCTGGGGAACATTATTCGCTTTCTCGTTTGGTGAGTTCTGTCGGTCACAGTTTCAGAGGAAGGGAAAGGGAGTGGTAGTAGGGCTCTTCAATCCGTTTTGTGATAGACCCTATGGGTTGGTGGGAAGGCGTTGAGGAAACCCGGGTTCTCATTGCACCCGGTATGTTTCACTTACATTTCTTTGATTTCTCACACATTTTAGTATATTCTTCTTCTATATGAAAGATTAAAATTTGCTCTTGGTCTTCAGTTCTGCTTCCGCTTGAGTATTATAATAATAATAATAATAATAATACCATTACTGCCCACGATTTTGATATAATTAGTGATACGGTTAACATGTTGCTTTGGAGAATTTGTGAACTTTATGTACATTGGATACCATAGTTTTGAATAAATGTTATGAAATCTTGTAATCTGTGAATTCTGAAAGCGGCTAACAATGTTGTCTGAAAAATGTTCCGTAAATTTTTATTTTTTATTTTTTTCAAAAAATAAAAAATAAAAAATAAAAAAGAAACTGACAAGGATGCCGTTTTCCTTTAGAGAAAAGCACATAAGCAGAACAAGTAAATCAAGTTTAGATTCAAGGAAAATTGTGCTAGTGTTGCTCTGTCAATAACCTAGGCAAGTTACTGCTGCTGATTTTTATTTTTATATTTTTAAAATTTAATCTGCAAGTTCAGATCCTGGTACCAGTGGAAATGGTTTGGGACGTATGATATTGCTTCGTCATCCCAAATCTGGTAAGTCAAGAAATATCTATTTCTTAATGTTCTCATAATCTTTCTTTTTACATATTTACATTTATATGACATATGATTCATTCTAATTTGTCTACCTTGATTTCTTCAATGCGTTAACTAAATTCAATGCAGTTCCTGACAATAAAATACCATACTACTTTGATCTTTCTCAAGGAATTGGGCGTTATGGAGGATTTTGAATGTTCTGTTTTCATTTTTTTGAAGGAAATGCAACGCAATATCTCTTTGTAAATGGGGTGCTTCAAGAACTTCAATGGTTCAAGAACTTATATGGATCTTGGTTTCTGGGAGATTACATAAGTGAAGGTAGATGTTTGGTTATCTAAGATGCAAATTGTGCATTTTGCATTGTTATGTTAATATTGCATTAGGTAAATTACCATCTCTCATTAGTCTCTTATCTGATTAAATCATTCACTTCTACTTCTCTTCAAAATAATATTTTTGTTCCTTCAATCATCCCTTACTCTTATCTTTAGTCTTAATAAAAGCATCATGATTCCTGTTGTTACGTAAGTAGTCTCTATGTCTTTTACTCCTGAAGAAACTGTACTGAAACAATAGTTTTGTCTGAAATTATTTGCAATTTTTCTTATCGTTATCTTTATTATTTTGCTCACCGGCAGAGGGTCAGTTGTATTTATCCACACCAGTTGATCCTGTTTTCATCATGTTGCCCATATTTGAGGAAGCTAGAATGAAGGTAATTTTATGTTTCTTTTCAACCATGGGAATTTGAAGACATTTCTTATTTCCACGTTCTTTTCCATTTGAGTTAATTCTTGATCAACTATAGCTGATGAAGCAGACTAGACGTTTTAGATGCACATTGGGTGCATCATGCATAGAGCCCACCCACACTAATATAAGTTTAACCATAGAGGAATCCATATAAAGATATGCCTTGTTTATGAGATCCACTAAAATGCACACAGAAAGATTCACATGAGTACATCTTTTCCCCAAAAATTTCTCTCTCTGAGTAGCACTGATTTCTTTAAAATGCATGCAGAAAGGGGATGACCCTGGAAAGTTCAGGGACTTGGATGAGATCTTGTTTATTGATGGGTACCCTGGGTATCAGCAGTTATTGTCCACTGTGGAGAACTGTATGCCAGTAGTTTGTGATGTCAAAGGTAATCCAGTGCTTGTACACCTTCAATTTACAGCGTTGGTTTGAAAATTTGCCAAGTTATCTTATGAAGTAATTTATTGGGAAGTTATTGTGGAAAGAAAATGAGAAGTTTGTTGTTGATTTTATATCTTTTATAGTGGGGATGACAATGAAGCAAGTTGACCTCAATTGTTAATCATTTTCTTTCTTGGTTTTAATTCTCCTGTTTCTGTGAATCCGTAAGAAATATGATTCTGACCATCAATACAGGTAATAGGATAGATTCCCTATGTAATGTTGCAATAATACTGTCAATAAGGGTGGCATATAAGATAAATATTGCACTTAAACTATACTGATATCATATTACTATACTGATATCATATTATCTTTACAATTATGGAAGTTAAATGTTATTGTGGTCATTAAATCTTTTCTCTTCCCCCCTTGTGCATATGCAGAAGTTGGATCCTCAAAATTCTTTAGGCTTGATGACTCAAAGGTTCTACGTTGGCTGTGCTATAAGGTGTGTCTACATTTTCTTTATTCTCATGTTAGTTTACATTATGTTTTATCCCAAATATATATATATATATATATAGTTTACACAATGTAGTTGCATATTGAATTCCATCCTCCAGATGCTGTGAAGGTTGTATATTATTTAGCAAATGAATGCCTGACTTCATGATGTTTATCAAATGTGACTCAGAATGAAAAATGACTCATCTATTTAACATACTATAAAATTTGATCATTAGAGATTCATAGCCAATCTCTGGAGCTGTTTGTCGATTAAGTATCCCTTTACAAAGCAATCTAAAGTATACTTGGGTGGTGTTATAGAGTGTTTGCAATCTAACTAAACTTTTCTGTTTATCTTAGGGTATACGTTTGACTATCTTTGATTTATTTACTAGAAAACATTTCAGTTTTATTGAAGTTTTTTATTATGATTTCTCTTATTTTAGGTTTATCAGCTAAAACAGACACTACCCAAATTGGACAAAAACTATGCTGTTCAAGGAGAGAAAGACACATGTAAAGTGCTTATGACCATTCTATTCTGCTAACTTTATTTGGTTGATGTTAAATTGAGAGTAGATAATATTTTGTAAAGAAAAATTGATAAATGGGGCCCTTGGAACGTGCACAAGTACATCATCTGGTCCAGATTTATGACCTTTTCTGTACTTTGTATACATGCAAGACAGTGATCAGGCCAGGGTACATTTGCAAATGGCTGCTGTCAAACACTCGACCGGTTGTGCCTTCAAGTCCTGCAGTCTAGCAATTTTAGCTGACACTAAAAAAATTAAAGCAAATGTTTTTTAACATGAGTTCCAACCAATCAAAGGATAGTGCATACAGATGCCATGAGCATTCTGTAGTGCCACGCTTTGCAAATTGTGGAACTGATGTTTCTATTTTGTGCAAATGCTGGCTAAAACTCTTTGTGCAGATATAGTATACAGTATAATGCACTGAAACATATGATGCGTTATGCTAGTTGTTAAATTTGGGAAATGGAAATAGTATAGCTGAATATAATCCATTTTTGTTGGTAGATTGTCTACTTTCCTCCTGTGTGAAAATCATGCTTGTGGTTACTGGTTTTTGTCTTGGTTGATGAATTATCATTAACGTACTGATTTTACCGATGCAGTGGTCGATGCAGTCTCTATATTAGGAGAGTATTTGAAGGATGAGCCTTGGTTGCAGCTTTTGTGTAACCATCTTAAGTATGGCCTTTCAAAATGTCCTATTATAAAGATTTTAGTTATATATTCCTTGTGCCTGTAAGAGAAACCAAAGCCGGGTTGGTATGGAATTCTCTTAGTTGCCTTAAGGTTAAGGAGAATTTTGCTTTTGCAGGTTAAATATACTTGAGGTTATTGGAAAAGCACAAGCAAATGCCGAAGGAAGTAACTCAGGTTTTTGTAATGAATTACAGGTATCCATAGGCACACAAGAAGAATGACTCTTTGCATTTTGCTATGTTGGATTGTAATTTTGTTTACTAACAGTTTATTCAGGAGCGAAGTGATGAAAAGAAGGCCGCAATTGCAAAGAAGGGTAGACCAGCGAAGAAGGTAAAATTGGAGACAGAATCACATAACATCAAAGAGATGTTTTTTAGAGCTACCCGAAAGAAAAGCTGAATTATTCTATTCCCAAATGGGTCATTGTCATATTGTATCGTTTTCTAGACCCGTGAGTAGTGGATAAGTATTGAGTCAGATCCTGGTTTGTGCTGTTCAATTTGAGAAATGATATTTGTATATATGATTTCTTGGCCTTCATGCCGATGCACTCATCCACCGTTAGATAGGATGTGGGCTTCATTTTATTTGGGTCCCACATCTCATCTAATGGTGGATGGAAGAACGTCAGGACGAAGGTCGAGGAACACAAGTATCATAACTCATTCATTTTATTTTGTTATTTATTTCAAGATATTACTATTGTTTATTGCTATATCAATTTCTTTGTCGGATGCTGTATTAATTATCTACTTTATTATCCATCTCAACTTTTTGTTTTTGAGCCCTCATCTCATGTGGATGTGGTGTATCGCATTCCAAAAACGGCTATCGCATTCCAAAAATGGCAGCCTTTATTTCGTGGTGTATCGCATTCCAAACATGGGGGCCTTTATCTATCAATTTGCTCATTTGGTAACTTGAAAATAGTTCGTTGCAGTAAAATTTGTTTAATATTTATATTCTTTCTTCTTAAGTGTAATATACATCACATTTTAATTTTCCTATTTAGTCTTTGATTTTTTTTTATTGGTATTGAGTCTTCCATTTTTGTTCACTAAAAAGCTTGGTAATAATATATTGGTGGCTCAACCCCTTTTCCATTCCATTGGGTGGACTGATGTTAATTCCCAAGTTTCTGTAGCCTTCCTCGTTTGTAACTGGAAATGAAAAATCCTTAATGATAAAATAATATAGTTATTTAAGCACATTGTTTTTACGCGACAAATCAAAGTTATTGTTATAAACGAGAATCAGATTTTGTTAAAACCTGAAAGGATCAGATACTTGGACTTTGGAGACGTCATGTGTCGGCATATCCGTTTTACGTGTAAAGCATATGCCCAAACTAGCGAACGTCACCCGCAATTTGCTATTTTTATCTTTTCTGAGAATATTTAGTATTCAAGAAAAACCAAATACTAAATTAATAAATTAACAACTAAGGGAAGTTTTAATCTTGCACCTACAATATCCGTATATTTTGGTTTGTGCGCAGATGGGTATTTTTGTCAAAAGAAACATTGGCTTAAGCTTGTTATGGTTCTGATGAATGGCACATGATCTATGTGTATTGTATCCTTGCCACGTCACAATCACATTAATTAAATTAAATGTTGCTCATTTTCCCACCGTTCTCCATCATCTCCTTGCGTCTAGGAAACTCAACCTCTTCTTCTTTCTTTATCCAACACGCCCTTGTTCTCTGTGCTGGTAAACTCTTCTTCTTCAACTTCAGCTGCAAGGTAAATTACTTGGAAAGTTGAAACTATATCAAAGTCTCCCACATGCGCTTAGTGTCTATTTTGAATTGCTTTGGTAGTAGTTTGAATTCCTTCTTTTTTTTTTTTTTTTTTTTTTTATGCTGTTAATGAGTTCATGGCTCTTGACTGGGTTTGATGAAGTTCTATGCAAAAGTCAAGTTGTTCTCTAAAGTATAATAGATAAGGTCATAAGGGTGCTTTTGATATTCTACTTCCTCCTCTTAATGTCTTGCTAAATATGAAGAAGCCAAATTAATATGACATGTTTATGAGACTTTAATATCGCAAGATATGTTATAGGTCCATTAAGTTCCACTTGAATGCAAAGGTTGCCAACGTAACTATTGGGTCATAATATGATCAAGTCATTGATCATCAAAATCATTGCATGACGTGATAGAAGAACACGTGATTTAGGCTCTAACTACGATGGTTGTTCAATTAGGACGACCTCTACGCAACCCTTTGGCTAGTTTTAAATACTGAAGCGTCCTCCAGGGGAATATCCTGCATATTCGTTCTCATAAATTGCTGAGCTAGAAGTTTGGTTCAATTAGCTAGCAGATTTTTCCACTGTGATTCCTTCCAATCTTAATTGAAGGAGTGCCCTTGCACAGAATCTGAACTGCTTCTGTCTCCAGGTCTATTTGCCCTTGCAGAAGAAATATAAAGCGGGAAAGTTAAAAGTATTATTTACAAGGTAATATAGTCCATTTTGGATATTACTTTCAAAACTTATTTTTATCTTGATCAATTAGGTTTTGAGAAAGCTTATAAAATAGAGAGTGAAGAACATCTGTTTTCTGCAGTTCTGATGGCAGGGTCTGAAGCCAAATACATTGACAACCATGATATTTTGAAGATATTTGCAGCTGAAGGTGTTGAGTTCCTTGTTTCTAATGAAGGAAAGGTAGCTTAGTTTCTGGAGAACCCTCCTTCTCTATTATGCGTGTGTGTGTGTGCATTGATTAGACAATAGGCTGGTGAATTGATTCAACTTGAGATCAACTAATTTAACTTCTAAACTATCCTCAGAAGGTTCTCTTTCTTTCTCTGAATGAATAAAAAAGTATAAAAATCCTTTTATTATTATTTTTTAAATCCCATCATTTGCATTGTCTGTGATCTCAGTTGCTATAGCTAATACTTGCCATCTTTGAATCATGAGAATAGGTACCCTTGTCAGAATGCAATGGGAAAATCATCTGCCTATTTTTCTCTGCAAATTGGTGCAGACCTTGCAAAGCATTCACTCCCCATCTGATTGAACTTTATGGCACACTGAGAAAGAGGGGCATAAGTTTAGAGATCATCTTCATCTCGTTTGACCGCGAGGAGGATGGATTCAAAGAACACTTCAAGAGTATGCCATGGCTAGCCGTCCCATTTGATGCAAAGTTGCATAGAAGATTGATCAACAGGTACCTAGTTGATCGAATCCCATCATTCATTCCATTATATTCTGATGGCATAGCAGTTGAAGATGACTTGATTGGGACAATTGAGGATTATGGTGCTGACGCATTTCCTTTCACGAAGAAGAGACATGAGGAATTGAAAGCCACAGATAAAAGGAAGCATGAACAAGCAAATCTGGACGAGTTATTGGCACATGAAGGACGCAACTTTCTCATCACTGGAGATGATAGAAAGGTAGCCTAATACCTTTCCTGGAGTTGTTGTTTACTCTGTATGGTATTGCGCACAAATGACATGTCTTATTGTTGCAGGTACCTATATCTCAACTAGTTGGTAAAACTATTGGCCTATACTTTTGTGCCTATTGGTCTCCTCCTTGCCTTGCCTTCACTGTGCAACTTACAGATGCATACAACAATCTCAAGGCTGCAAAAGACCACTGCTTTGAGATTGTTTTAATCTCAACAGATAGAGACCTTAAGGAGTTCAATGTCAACAGAAGTAATATGCCATGGCTTGCTGTCCCATATGAGGACAGAACTAGGCATGACCTTTGTAGGATCTTTGATATCAAAGGAATTCCAGCTTTGGTCCTCATTGGACCAGATGGCAAAGTGATTAGTGCCAATGGCAAGTTTATGGTCTCTTCATATGGTGCAGAAGCTTTCCCATTCACTGAATCACGGATAAGGGAACTAGAGGCAGCTCTGAGAAAGGAAGGAGAGGCTTTGCCTCAAGAGGTTGAGGATGTCAAGCATGAACATGTACTGAAATTGGATATGGCCAAAGCATACGTATGTGATTCCTGCAAAAAGCAAGGAAAATTCTGGGCGTTCTCTTGTGATGTCTGTGATTATGACCTTCACCCAAGTTGTGTAGAAAAGGTAAACAAGGACTAAAACTGGTAAAGAATACAATCAAAAGAAGTTTGCAACCAGATATATTGACTAGCTACTTTTATAGTGAAGGAATTTCAGAAGTTGTAAGACACAAGGAACTTGCTTATATATACTACAGATACTCCTTTCCTATCAGTCTGTTGTTAAGAACCTGCCATCTGAAATTAAGAGTGAGGTAAATGGGGTGAACTCTTGTAAGGGAAGAGTTCTGAGTAGAATTAATCCCTTTAAGAAAGTTTAAGCACACACTTTGTTATAAGGAATGTATGGATTATATTTTGAACCTTCATCTTGCGTATGATGCCTGGATAGTAATTTTGATAGAACTTTGTACATATGCACAAGTAAATATAAGGGGTTAAAAAATGGGGATTCCGTAGGGAACGTTGCGTAGGTAAATAATTATTCGTTTCATATATTCCTTTTCCTTTTTTTTTTTTTTTTTGTGCAAATCGTAAGGCTTCGTGGCAATTTAATGTTTTTCTATGAACAGCTCAATATGTATATTTGATGTAGCATTTTCTATTCTATATTTCAACTTATTATGTTATTGCCTCACCTCCTCTGATATGCAACATATAGGGGGCGTTTGGTAGACGGAATGAATTTTTATTCCTGGGAGTAGGATTCCAAGGAATACTATTTTCGGGAATAACTTTTTCGGGTATGATATTTTAGGAGTGTTTGGTATGCAAATTGAATTCCCGGGAATATTTGATAAATTTTCAAAAATACGCTTGAAGGAGGCGGAGGCCGACTGATGGCGGTCAAAGAATGATGAGGGAGGGTGGCCGCGACGGCCGGGCTGGTTGGTGATGGCCGGCCAACTGGTGGTGGCTGGCCAACAAAGTGGCGAAGAGTGGCCGGCGACCATCACGACGAGGGTGGGCAGCATGACCGACTACGGAGGTCGGGTCAAGGAGTGGTGGTCGCCGGCACATGGCGGCAAAAGAACTGGGTGGTGAAGGGTGGCTGGCGACAACCCATGGCATGAGGTCGGGCCGAAGGTGGTGAAGGGTGGCCGGCGGTGGCGGTGGCGACCAGTGGCGGCGAAGGGTGGGCGACGACGGCGACCGGCAGCGGAGGTGGCGGTGACCGGTGGCAGCTGGCGATGATCGGTGGCGGTGGCTTTTAGTGATAATAGGGGTATTTTGATCTTTTCACAATGTCAAACATTCCCTTCCCATGGGAATGTTGGATTCCCATGAGGGGAGATGGTAATGTTTTGGGGGTGAAACTCCTTCCCGAGAATGCAATATTCCCGGGAATGTTACTTCAAATCTCCTACCAAACATGGGAATATTTTAACATTCCCGGGAAAATAAAAAGATTCCCGCGTACTAAACGCCCCCATAAGGGAAAATATGGTGCAAAAATTACAAACGGAAATTACATGGTGCAAATTGTGAGCCTTGTAAATTTGATATTTTGAAAAACATACGTTATTGTGATCATGCAGAATCTATGTTGCAACAAAATTGGTGTGTACCATAATGCTTGTGTATTAGATTCTCATGGCCAAGTCCAACAAAAGGAAAAATGAAAGCTTCCTTTGTTCAAAGGTTCATTAGTTTCGGACCGAAAAAAAGGAAAAAAGGTTCATTAGTTCAGACAAAAGCCAAACAAGTTATGAGAAGGTATACATTAATTTTCTGTGATGAAAAATATAGAAAAATTGATTGACGAAGAAATAAGGAGATAAAATAAATAATAGATATGAAGCATAGTGAGCTATCTAGCACTTTAATTCTTCCATTACAACCCCCCCCCCCCGCCCCCCAAAAAATAAAACACCCTTTCAAAGGAAAGTTTAGAGATACAAATGTAATTTTTTTTTTTTAAATTTCATACATGTTTGTATTCTCCAATGTTAAATGACTCAAAATTGATTTTACAGCCAAACCAGTTTTCAGTCCAAATCAAGAAATAGATTCAACTGAATCCACTGTTTTTGGTGAAAATAGCTGCGATAAAATTTTTGTATCAGAAATTATATTTGTATACATATCTTCCACTTGTGGGTAGATATACAATTTATAATGATTATTTTCACAAATGGATGCACGAATGATGCATGGTTTGTACCTGCTAGGTGACTTAAAATGACTAGCATATTATTGAGTAATAGATTTTTTCCATTGCCAAGAATGACAAAGTCAGAGACAGCCCGCAAAGTCTGGTTATTCCCTAATAGGGAGAGAGGTGTTCACAGAATAGAACAATCTGTTGTGGTCGTTACATTCAGGTGAAATCTCAAAATAGTTAAAAATAAACCCAAAAATGGAATTTCTTTTGTTGTTTCAAGTTTGAACAACAGAAGAAACAGCAACAAACTAACAAAAACAAAATTAAACAAACACATAACCTTTTGGCTCATAGCCGTTGAGGAAGGGACAGAGCAGAAACAAACATAACAATCCTATAGTTTTTTTCAACGGGATTTGCACACGGTCTTTTGTTTCATCCATGCAAGTCCAGTATTTTTTGTTACAACAAAGCAAAGACCACAAGGGAACATAAAAGGCCAAAAAAGGAAGAAATTTTCAATGAACTTTTTCAAAGGGAAGACATAGCAAAAGTGCAAAACATGAGAGGATAAGGCTTTTTGGTTACTGGGGTTCATTTGGTTTGGTTTATTACTGTTGAAAAGATCACAAAAACTTCGAAGATTGCAATAGAGTTTTTGGAACACAGAGGAAGAGAGAGGAATGTGGTTGCCAAAGAGTCAGCCAGACAAGAAGGATGGTGTGAATGGATTAGTAGCAGTGGCAATAGACAAAGAAAAGGGGAGCCAAAATGCACTCAAATGGGCCATTGACCACCTCCTCAGCAAAAGTGCAACTGTAGTTCTTATCCATGTCAAGCTTAATTCATCGTCATCACCTTTTCCTTTCACCCAAAGTGAGTATACCTGATACATGCTCTTTGTTGAAAAGATGTTAAAATGTCAGAATTTTTCTACCAAATTTATTTGTCAATATGATATGATATGCTTACAGACTCTTGAACGAATAAGTGGGTCCTAGATGTCTTTTCCAATCTAACAATTAATCCATGTTTTTTGTCAGAAAATTCTGGCAAATTTTCTCTGACTATGTAGAAACTGGCATCTGGCATTAGTGACATGATATCATCAATGCCTCCACATACCATTTGTGTGTTGATTCTTTAATCTTCATTTCCTGTGCCTTGTTACAGTTTAGGCCATCCTGACAAGAAAAACAAAAAAAGGGAGAAAAAAATAAAAAATAAAATAGAGTTAACAAGAACAGTTTGTTAGTAGCCATAGGAATAGCCTGTTGATTAAGCACTCCAATGGGTACAAGATTGATTTCTCACTTCATTGATTGCATGGGCAGGGACAAATGCTAGCGGTAACGAGAGTTCACTGGTTAGCAAAGAACCTGATGGCCAAAATAAAAACATTTTCCTCCCATATCGTGTCTTCTGTACACGAAAAGATGTAAGTTGTTTTTCTTCCCGAGAAAAAATGATGAGGGAAAAAAAATTGAAAAGATCAATGCCACCAATTGCTCAGTTTTTCAGAGTGATCAAACATGATTGTAGAAATAAAAACAGCGGACATTTTGCAATGGTTTTCATTTTAGAATTCTAAGACATTATTTTAGAATCTTACCATCTCTTCTTTTTTTTTGGGTGTATGATTGTTGGATGGACCACAGATACAATGCAAGGACGTCCTACTAGAAGATGTAGATGTTTCCAAAGCTATAATTGAATATGCTGCCCAGGCAGGAATTGAGCATCTGGTCCTTGGCTCTTCAACCAAAACTGGTTTGCTCAAGTATGTGTCTCCCTTTCTAAGTCACATCATCATTTTGCAAATTTTACTTCTAACTTCCAGTCTTCTACCTTTCATTATGAGAACACAAGCAATAGCCAATACTTAAATCTAAGGTGTCCATAATGAGGAATGTGATAATTAGAAACATTAAGCTTGTAGACTGATAAATAGTTTGTGTCAAATTCCACATTATATGCACAACAACTTAAGACCTTATCTTGTCGATTCAACTTATGTTCATGTGCCATGCAGTGTGAATATGTATTACTAAGCATAAATAAATGCCTAAATTTCTAGCTTGAATATCTTGGTAAGTATTTCATTTCTTAATAGAACGTTTTTCTCTCATCAGAAGATTCAAGGTGTCAGATATCCCAGGAGCAGTAACAAAAGGTGCACCAGATTTCTGTACAGTCTATGTTGTTGCCAAAGGAAAGATTCAATCCATGCGATCTGCTTCTCGTCCTGCTCCAGCCTCTGCTGCTCAGCTCAGGTCAGAACAATCAGACTCACAAGTGCAGGTGGCTCCAGGTGTGAAAGGTTAGATTGATCCCTTCAAGAACCATAGATTTATATATATCGTCAATATGCTGCTCGCTAACAAATGTCGTTTCTATTAGAACATGAAAGGCTATCCGTTGATGCAACACCACGTAGATCATACGATGGAATAGAATCATTCAGGTGACTCAGATTATGCACTATTTAGCAAATGTCTTATTCTTGATGTACCAACTAGTTCTTTGCATTTTTTATCATCTGAAAGCTAAATGCTACTGGTTGCAGGTCTCCATTCACCAGGAAAGGATACAAAGGCAGGTCATATGGGGAAAGTTCCATGCCAGATATTGACATATCCTTTGTAAGCAATGGAAGGCCAAGTACAGACCGCATGTTGGCTGCATTATATGGCAACTCGGATACAGGAAAGTCCTACTCCAACCCTCGGCTATCATGTAGCTCAGACCCAGATGGAAACTACAGCTTTGAGTCAATTCATCATGCAAGAAGGTCTTTGGACGTCAGCACCCCTCCTGAATTCTCATCTTTCTCATTCGAGAATGAAAGGCTTTCAACTTCTTCATCACAAGCCATGGTAAGGACAAGCAGACAATGTACATTTGTATTTTCTACGAGTAAAACCTCAAATTGGTCCTTGAAAGAGTTGTGACATCAATTTAGTCCTCAAAAAATTAAAATCTATTTCAAGTTAATCCAAAAGATTAAAAAAATTTTGGATTAATTTAAAACGAATTTTAATCTTTCAAGGACCAATTGATGTCCCATAACTCTTTTGAGGAATAAATTAATGTAATAAATTTTTTGAGGATCAAATTAATATCCCACAATTCTTTCCAGGACCAATTTGGGGTTTTACTTTATTTTCTGGAGTACCTACGCATAAGTCTAGAGATGTATTAGTAAAGTGTATTCTCCACTCTCCTTACTATAAGCTTGCTTGAAATCTAATTGATCAAAATCCAGCCGAGTCATAGTATCTGCATGTATTAGTAGTTCCGTAACAGATAAGGGTCCAAAATAATTTCATAATTTAGGTACATTTTGTCAGAAAGAAAAAGGGAAGATGTTCAAGATTTGTGTGTTCTTTAAGGTAAAGCTATGAAGATAGTGTTGAGGCTACATAGCCCACAGTCTTTATGCAATATGATAACATCATTTAATTTATTGTCACTTGTTTTAATAGAATATACTCTAGCCAACACTGCTAAGGCTCCCCTGATTGTACCTGTTTCATATTCTACATATTATTGACCATTCAATAAATGGATAAATAATCAATGATGGAACGCTAGGTCTAAGTATAGCAGTGTAGCCTCGTTTAAAGAAGGGAATATTTCTAATTCTTGATTGCTGTTACCATGTGGATAATCGTTTGCCGCAATTATAGGATGATGTAGAGGCTGAAATGAGGAGATTAAGGTTGGAGCTTAAGCAAACAATGGAAATGTACAACACAGCCTGTAAAGAAGCACTAACGGCACAACATAAGGTAGAGACTAATATCTTGTTTACCTCCAGAAAAGCTCAAGAATATCTGAGACATGTTTTGCATGACAGGCAGTAGAACTTCAGCGTTGGAAAATGGAGGAAGAGCGCAAATTGGAAGAGGCAAGGCTTGCTGAGGAAGCTGCGTTGGCGATCGCAGAAAAGGAGAAGGCTAAATCTAAAGCAGCCCTTGAGGCTGCTGAAGCGCAAAAGAGGATAGCAGAACTGGAAGCACAGAAGAGACTAAGTGCAGAAATGAAAGCAGTTAGAGAAGCAGAAGAGAAGAGAAAAGCAATGGATGCTTTAGCAAACATAGACGTCAGGTATAGAAGGTATTCAATCGAAGAGATTGAAACTGCAACAGAGTTTTTCTCAGAGTCACTGAAGATTGGAGAAGGCGGTTATGGTCCAGTTTTTAAGTGCATTTTGGACCACACATCTGTAGCAGTGAAGGTTCTACGTCCTGATGCAGCACAAGGAAGGTCGCAGTTTCAACGAGAGGTAAGCAAAGAAACAAAACACTACATGCATTCAAGCAGCACCACAAATTCAACTTACCATATGGAAATTCTGGTTTCCTAAGTGCAAAAGATAAGCCATGCTAATTATAAAGGGCTAAGATGTTTGTATGTTTGGTTGACTTGTTCAGTTGTTTGTATGAATCTTATAGGTTGAGGTGCTGAGCTGCATACGGCATCCAAACATGGTACTCCTCTTAGGGGCCTGTCCAGAATATGGCTGCCTTGTATATGAGTACATGGCTCATGGTAGCTTGGATGATCGCCTCTTTTGTCGAGGCAACACTCCCCCACTTCCTTGGCAGCTCAGGTTCAAAATTGCAGCTGAGATTGGCACTGGATTGCTGTTCCTTCACCAAACAAAGCCAGAACCTCTGGTCCACAGGGACTTGAAACCAGCCAACATCTTGCTTGACAGCAACTATGTGGCCAAGATCAGTGATGTTGGTTTGGCCAGGCTAGTCCCTCCATCTGTGGCTGATAGTGTGACACAATACCACATGACATCCGCGGCCGGAACATTCTGCTACATAGATCCTGAGTACCAGCAGACAGGAATGCTTGGGGTGAAGTCGGACATATACTCCCTTGGGATCATTTTCCTGCAAATTTTGACGGCAAGACCACCAATGGGTTTGGCCCATCATGTTGAGAGAGCCATCGAGAAGGGAACATTTGCTGAGATTCTTGATCCAACAGTGCCTGACTGGCCAGCAGAGGCGGCCTTGAGCCTTGCAAGGATGGCAATCCAGTGTGCTGAATTGAGGAGGAAAGACAGGCCTGACCTTGGCAAGGTTGTCATGCCAGAACTAAACAGGCTAAGAGAACTTGCACAAAATGGTAATCTATGTTCAGTGTTGGATAACTGTGCAGATGTGCCTCACCAGAGACAGGTTTCTCTGGAGATAGTAAGTTTCTTCAATGTTCATGTTGTTTCTGTTGATGTTGAAAACTTGCTTCCCTGTGAGTTTATGCAATGTTATTAACATAAACATTGCCTCACCTTTTTGCAGGATGAAAACTGTCCTCCAGTTAACACATCAATTGGTGTCTGACAAGTCGGAACAAGATCACATTGAGCAAAAAACGAAAATTTGTTCAATGGATTAAGTGTAAATTACTTAGGTGGATGTACGTAATAGCATGTTTGATTCTCCAATTTGTTCTTTCTTTTCTTTCCTTTTCTTTTTTTCGTCTTTCTTCTTTTTCTTGTTTCAAATTGCATCAAGATGATTGGTGAGACAGAAAAAAATACCAGATTTCGAGACATGTGATTTTCATTCTTCTAAGCTCACACAATACAAAATCAGGTCCCAAAATGTAATTCAACAAGAAAGTCGTGCTAATATGCTATCACGGGCTTAAACAAGATGATTTTAACAATATACATACAACTCAATGCGCATTGTTAGTCATATAAGATAACAATATTTCTAACTATAGCCAACTCACATAGTTTTTTTCTTGTTTTTCGATTTCCCACAGGATAAATATCCTCTTATCAAAGGCAGTCATATTCAAGTTATACAAAACACTTAAATATGAATAACTCTCTCAACTGACACTCAAACTATAATTTGCCATATTATGATAAATTAGCCCATTTATCGCTAGACCAAGCCTCAATTGGTGCACAACATCAAATTGAATGTATATTATATCATGTGTATCTTATAACGAGTGATTTATAATGGAATAAAATAGGAAGATAAAAAATAAAAATATACAAAAAGGAAATTTTAGTTTAGCGATGCATGTATAGAATTTGTTCAATGGATTCAGTGTAAATTATTTTGTTCTTGTCAATATACAACATCAAAATCTTTCAAAAGCAATATACATTTTGCCGATTTTATTCTCACGTTACACCGGAACATATCTCGTATCCTCCTCTTCCTAAACTGTACAGCATAGGAAAGAAGAAAAATATAGAATACATTGGCGTCGAGGCAATATGCTTTACACCGTCACATGCTTCCTATAGAGTTCGAGAACATGAATGTGGCGGCCTTTGCATATGACTGTACTTATAAATTGTCCACTTCATTTTATTCATTCTTCAGTGGTCTTCAAGAGATGCCCATCATGTGCTAATCTAAATGGACTCTGGGTGTACATCCTGTCCTACATGAAGCCAGGAATCACCTTGTTGCTGCTCTTCGTCACTAGATGCATACTTAAGTAGTATGCCAAACAAAATCTTTCCCTGTTTTAATGTATAATATATATTAGAATGTTTGATGCATTAAATATGTAACTGAAATCTAGCTACAAGACAGAAAGTAAAATATTGTCTTGGCCAACCTTCACTCTCCTGTATGATGCTAAAGTTGCCAAAGGTTCTTTTGACTTCTGCACTTGTCCAGCATTTTGTGCAAAGTTGATCATCTGGCATCGATTGCATCCCCCTAGCGACTGGCGAAAATAGATGGAGATCAAGAGAGAGAGAAAGGTCAAGCAAGCAACCCCTTAAAATTAAGCATAACAATCACTGTTCGTTGCATGAAACACATAGCAGTAAGAATGAAATTTCCATCACACCATGCGTTTGCTTGCTATTAGTTGTCCTGATTTAGTAGTTTTAGACGACGTCACTAAAAACTAGTACAAGGGACAATATTGTACAGCTATTTATAATAAGATGGAGTAAGAGATGGAGACAAATTGTCACGAGGCAAACAACGCATTTATCATGGAGATGGAGTTGTGATAGACACACAAATTCAAACGGAAATTAATTAGTTTTGCAAGTATTCTACATGAGCATAAGATGGAAGCAGTAATCATTATTAAAAAAATTAAAAAGACAATAAAGAACTGAATCCATGAATTTGCTCCAAGTTTTACCATCATGTAACAGAAACAGCAAAGTGCAAATAAAGGTTGGTCAAAAGGGCCATCTAACTTAAATTGCACAATGACACGAACTTTGCTGTGTCCAATAATTCATACTTTATTAGAACTTACTCTGAAATACTTATTTCCAATTCTAATATTTCTCCATCCATCTTCACCATAAGGCCTGCCTCCAGATACGACAAGGTTGGGACGAAATCTACTTGCATTGACATGCATTCCCATTCCACAGACGTCCTTCTGCACATCTAGTACCATGAACTTATGGTTGGCAAAGATTCTATTTTCAAAGATAAACAGATCAAGAGACTAAATGCGATGTAACTAATGCGGTTTGTGGTATAGAAGTGATCACTAAGGGTAGATCTCAAAAGAAAAGTTGATTTTCCAGAAGAAATTTCATTGGCCTTCTTTTTTGTTTCTTACAATTAAATCACCTTTGCATTCTTATGAATTGACCAAATAATCAGTCAATGAAAATACAATCCATTATACATCATGAACTATTTTTATAAAATGTGTCAATAAGCTAATCAGAATCTTCTATTGTGTTCTAAAAAAAATGGAATTAATAGCCTATATGGAAGGAAAATGACTAAAGAATATATAAGGACTCCATGTCATATTATATAAGAAAACGGGTACAAAAGCACACCTGAACTTAATCGTCTATTTAGGTCAGCAACACTTTCCTCAGATACAAGTAAGAACTGTGCTTCGTTGGCAAAATTGAGCATGCTCTTTGTATCTCTACACGTGACTACACCATTGGTCGTATTCAACATAAAATCATGCTTGGAACTTGAATACCGAAACAAAGTGCAAGGTTTACCAATGGCTTCACTAAACCACGAATTGATTTCTTTGTTGTAACCATATACCTTATACCTATGCAACCAAAATAAAAAAAAAAAAAAATCAAAATATGAGAGAAGCATAGTAAAACGAACCTTGTAAAAATTTAGAACCTTCTTAAAGGCTATGATACAAAATGTATTAGCAACTAGAACGATAAACTACTAAGCTTCATGTTATGCTAATATACTCTACCTCAGATTCAATTAGTCTACATCACAGAAATACCAGATTAATGAAATCACAGATAAAAGTACGTAAGGATATATGTATAACAATGAGTATAATATAACAATGCAAAAGTAGACACTTAGTCTGTGAGCTGCACAGATGTCTCCATATAAATATTTGTAGATTCATTTGTAAATTGAATTTTTGAATTTCGTTATAATGATATCCTAGATAATACCAAAATCATTGGTTTGAAAATGGTGTAACAAATGGTATTTGAAATTCTGGATACTATTATAATTTTTTATTTAGTTCAATTCAAATTGTTAATTACAATCACTAGAGAGATGATATAAATGCATAAATTATTGAAAATATTATAATTTTATATTAGAAACTAAGACGCCAATGGCCACGAACCACTACATCCATATAGGAACTGAAAACCATTGTATGTTTGGAAGAGCCCACATCAGAACATTATGGGAAAATCCACATCAGCACCTGAGTGATCCATATCATATTTCTTTTTTTGTGGAAGTCCACATAAGCAAAGAGTATGTGAAATGATATACTTGCAAGAGTCTACTTTAAATAGAATATAGGTTACGTGCATAGCACCATATACCTCTGACCATAGAGTTCAAGGTCTTCTATAGCACCATCATTAACCCCTGACTCAAGCCTGATTTGCAGTCTTTCTTTGCAACGTGGAGACTCTACAAACAACATTCCCTGACTGAGGTCAATAAAGGTGCTTATAAAGCACATTCCAGGAACCTACAAATTTAAGATCAAACAAAAACAAAACTTCACAATCAAGCTATAGTTCTGAAAAGTGAAAACTCAGTAAAAAAGTTATCTCTTGATATTATGCTCTTGGTATTATCTCTTGATTAATTATTAATATATAATTAACCTGTAGTGTTACCCCTTGAGCCCTTCAAATGGATACGACGGGCCTACAACAGGCCAAAGATTATCATGTTCGTGTCCAAGAGGAGATAACCTAGTCATTTCTTAAATGCACAGTCAAAAAAGTTATTACGTGCCATTATGAGTCAAGTGAGGGACACGTATCATTCATCTTTTAGTATTAGTAACAGTTTGTCTCCTACAGACAGTGACAATGTAACCGCCAGGTAAAATGTAAGGGGAGCTAGGGTAATTTCCAAAACATCGGGTATCAAGTCTAATTAAGGCAAACCTCGGAGGTTGGTGTAATTTTTCTATATTTTATAAAGGCACAACAAATTACCTTTTTCTGTGTAAGAATTTCACCACTTAGGCTCATAAGAATCCATTCACGATCATGTTTTAGACCTGCTCAAGAATTACAGAAGAAAGTTATAAAGAAAAGGATAGCTCGTGCAGTAGAGTAAAAAATTAAAAACAGAAAGAAACAAGTAAAAATTGGACAAAAGCCCCTTCTAAACAAAAGAGGACTATAATTTAAGACTAATGATAAGATACACAGAACAAAATTTTACTAAAGGATCAATGATATAAGTAGGATCCCAAACCAAAGCCTTACATAGAACTCTCGTTGTAGAACAAGATTTAGAATAGATTGTGCAAGAAAATAAAGAAAATTACAATTAAAGGTGTTGAACAATTAGAAATTGAAAATAAGATTTGGGAAGAGTGAGAGATGGAGATTGTTAAATACAAAACCATTCATGATCCTTCATCTTATAGCTTAAGCTTGCTGGCAAGTTGTTGGTCTTAGACATTATGTCAAAGTCTCTATGTCTAAAGTGGTCAAGAGTTTGATCCTTGCCACACCAATTCTTCTACTTAAAAATTGCATTTGGGTATAAGGTTGAGTAAGCTGGCGTGTTGTTTACGCCTCAAATCCAAACTCCAAGGAACTCTTACGTGAAAGGTTACGTTAGATATAAAACCATTAATGAGCATCATAGATTAAACTTTTAGGAGAGTTGATCCTTGATAGAGATAATATAGAAAAGCTATAGGTTGAAGCACAACGTGTATGAATTTCCCACAACAGCACAGCCTACACCTCAATTTATACATCTCTGTTCTCACTCTTCCTTTCTTACTACAGAAGTTCACAATAATTATAATAACATCTCAAATATAAAAAAAAAATAAAAAAAAATAAAACAAGCAGTAGAAAGTAAACAATTACCATTGTTGCTAAGAGGCCAGCTTCTTGCACCGAAACCTCCACAGGATTTTATTGGGTATATTGTAATTGATTTAAGATAATAACCAGTACCCAGGAAACCCTTCTCAACGCCTGCAGGTAACTGAGTAAATGTCCATAAAAAAGAATATGTTAAGTGAGTAAAACGAAACAAAAGAGAGGGAAAGAAGACCCTTTGCATGACTGAACTTTCTGATCTTCACACACCATGTAAGTATTTAATTATACACAAGATAAATTGATTATAGCTATTATTTACAAGAAGATTAATGGACGACTTAATGACACCATTGTTTCCAATTTTACTCTATCATATTTCCCATGCTTATTAATCAATATTCACAAGAGAATTGGAAAAAAAAAAATGAATTGTACGTTTTCAATAAAACCCAGCAGTGAAAATCAATACCTGCTTAATACTTTTTAACTATAGAACTTTTAATGCAAACTTAATCCAGGTTTATCTGACAAGAGCAGTGCAATTGATGAGAAGTCAATTGATGATTAGAAGGAACAAAAAAGAAAAATAATCAAATAGTTCTATGCATTGAAAATCTATATGGAAGGTTACTGGCCCCACTAAGATCCACTGCCACGGGAACTTTGGGAAGGTGCGCAAATTGTCCATGGTATGAAATAATCACCACAGCCATGGTTTGGTAGATTTAGTGAAGTTGAGGAGAAAATTGGGTTTTTGAGACTTTGTGCTTAGGATCATCTGTGATATTTAGGCAGTGCCCTAACAAGAGATTGTAAATAAGTTGTATATAGATGATGTAGTCAACACTGGAATCTGGAAGTGATAGTGCAGGGATGAGTGAATTGAAGACCATTTGACATACCAAATTTCAGACAAGACTCGGGTGCACTTAAGTATTTCCTAGGCATCAAAGTGGCAGCGTAAATTTGGCATTTTTCATGTAAATTATTATTTTTTAATTAAAAAAGAAGAAGAAGAAGAAGCTAGCATTTTTCTTTCTGAAAGAAAATAGAGCCTGGATTTACTTGATTAGATAGGACTGGCTGTTTCCAAACCGTGTGATTCTCCCATGAAAAATTTGCAGCAGATGAAGGAAAGCTAGTGATAATCCTGAAAGCTACCAGAGAATGGTTGCTAAGTTAAATTATCTTACTGTAACTACCCTTGATTGTTTTTGCTTATTGCGAGCCAGCTCTTGCCCTCACCCATGCAATCTCATTGGGATACTGTGACACACATTTTAAAATACCATATAGAAGCATAAAGTCACGACAATTTTACAATGATCATGCCCATTTAGAATAGAGGGTTTCTTACAAATAATGCCTTTAAGGGTATACATTTTTATCATTATAAGTAGATATATATACCAAATACAAATCTACTCATAAGAATCACTGGCAGTAAATTGTTCAGAAAGCCTATTATGGAGCTGCATCAAAACATGCACTTTATTTGCATATGCAAAACTATTGATGGTGTTTTTAGCTGGAAGGAGAAAAGCACAAATGCAAAACCAGTAAAAATATAAGTCCTTGTAATTGATCGATGCAAACAGGTTCTATCAAAAAAAAAAAAAAAGTTCGATATGCAAATAGGATTTCAATTAATTGAGCAGGAAGTATTATAAATTAAACTTGGAAGAGGGGACGGACCTTTCAATTGATTTCCATGGCCAATGTCATTTTGAGGTGACACAAAGGAACTTGCTACAAAATCAACAAATTTCTGAAAATCACAAGAAGACAAAGGGGAAAAAAGAATTAGATTTGTGAAAATGGACACCAAAATCTTAAGATATACACTTAATCTCACATTGCCACACCAAGCAAGAAACCAAACAGAAATAGCAATTGGCAATAACATGGTCTCTGATATCCAGATCTTTTTTTTTTTTTTTTTTGATGGTAGAAGAAATTCATAAAGACAGAAGAGAAATACAAAAAGAGAAGGATGAGATGTCCTCCATCAGAAAATAACTAAAACAAAAATTACCAGAAATCCCAAGAATGCCCTAAATAATAGTAGTGGGCCATGGCAGCCCAGTCCCTATGCAACTCAGTAACGGATACTCCCTCAAAACACCCATTAGCTGAGCTCCAGAGAGAAGCCAAGAACCTTATTCTATCTCACAACAAATCAAAAGGTATTGAAGCACTTCGAAAAATCTGAGTATATCTCTGCAACTAAATGCACCACAGAATTCCAAAAATTGCACAGTTCTACAGGATCTTGACCTCTTTTCTTCTTCCAAACCGTTTAAAACTTATTGTCAAAAAAGCTTCTAGAGAGTTCAGACGAACCTACTGTTCCCCATAAAAATTAAACAGCCCATTCCACAAAGAATTAGCAATGGAACATAGTAAGAACACATGTGCGACTGATTCTGATCCATGCACATGACACAAATATTCGGGGAAATGGCTGTTTTAGGTCTCCCAACCCCAGTTATAACTCAATATACTGTGCATTTTCCATATTAAGACAGTATTTGTTCATAAATAAAATAAAAATGAATCCAGAATCAGAAGTTTTAATAGTTCCAAAGTTAACCAAAAATGCAAAATGGTCAAAAGAATTCCAACCTTGGCCTCTTCATAAGTTGACATATAGCCAAAGGATACTCTTACAGCTCCAGTAGGCTTTCCATTGATTATATCATGATCATCCCAACAAACGTGGCCAGCCTAAACACAGAAATATTGTTATCGTTTCTTATTATCCAATAACAGCATAGATAAATCAATCATAGTCAGTTGTTAGCAAGTAAAAGCAAAAAATAGAAATACCTCTGTATTTGAAAGAAGATCCAAATGAGACAAGCCAAGGTATTTTGCACATGCACCTGGATTGCAGAAGCATCCTGTCTAAACAGATAGCAGTTGAAGATCATTAATCAGCGTTCAATCAATAACTGTAATGCAAAAGTACAAATAAACAACTATTTTACCAAGACAAACGGATGAATTCAATGAAAGAAGAGCTCAACCCAAAGAAATTTATAATTTATACCCTTAGCTGAATTCCTGAAAGAGATGCCAGCTTTTCCACTTCACGGTATCCATACCAAGAACCATCTGGCCTTTTCAAGTTGAATGAAACTATTGGACCCATTTCATAACACAGTTCCTGGATGAAAATAAATAATGAATAAATATACACAACTAGTCTTTAACAGATACAGCATGGAGGGTATTCTAACTTCAATAAAATAGGAGTATTGTCAAGCAAACTTCCCTAGATAAATTAGAAACTAACAATAATACATCAATCAAGGAATAAAGCCACTCCAGATGTTAAATAACCCCACAGCTGTGTACACATCTTTTTATAGAAAAAGAAATTTAAGAGAAAGAAAAGAGTACATAGAGAGAGGATAAGGTATCCACACAAGAATGAAGAAAGTATGTATGCAGAAATTGATGCAGGTCCTTGGGGCAAACCCAGCTCTCTGCAAAAATGTCAAAAAGCTTGTTCCAAAGATAATTCGTAGCAGAACAATACAATATATATATATATATATATATATATATATATATATATATATATATATATATATATATATTGATTTCAAACTAGAACAACACATAATACACATATGAAAAGTGGAAAGCTGAAAACGCCTTGGAAGAGCCTCAGACAGAGGAAAATTTCTCACCCAATTATCCACCCAAAATTTGATCCAAGACCTGTTAGCTAAAGTCAAGGGGAAGAGAGAAGTAAAAGAAGATAAACCCTAAGAGATAAACTTCCAAGAACTAGCATAAGTAGCTCTTCCCACAGAATTGGTGTCCCGTCCATTTGGATGCAAACTACACTTGCTTTGAATAACTTTATGCCAGAAGGAAGAAGATTGTAAAGGAAAACATCAAAGCCACTCAGCTGCCAAAGCAATATTCTTTGACACCAAATTGCCAAGACCCATCCCACCCTCCTTATATCAACAACAAACATCCCAACTCACAAGATGATATCTTCAATTCTCCCAACCTTGACCAAAGGAAGTCTCACATTATTCATTCCAACTATCTAAAAGCATGAATATCTTGTTCACCATCAGAACCCAAAAGGACAAAGCCAGAGGATTATCAACAAGAGGGATACCCAAATAAGTCAAAGGCCATTAAAGAGATTGAAAACCAAAGTAGCAACGACAATCAAAGGAATCCACATTGCCTATATCCGTTGTTGTCAGTAATGTAAGTCAATTTCTTAGTTATCCTTGCAACATTCACTGTTAAGGGTCCTCCTAAAAGGGTTGATGTATGAAAATAGGTGTCTCGTCTCATTGAAAACCAAAAAGGAGAATGTAGCAAGATCGATTGCAAAAGGAAAGTATCAACATGTGAACTTGCTTGGTCAAGACAACTACTAGAAGAATAAAGTTTTGCAAGATTAACCACATGAAACTCATTTGTGATAACCAAGAAGCATTGCACATCACCTCCAATCTAGTATTTCATGAACAAAACAAACATATAGAGATTTACTACCATTTCATTAGAAGAAATCACTTCTCCTTTTGTGAACTCTAATGATTAACTAGCAGATATCTTCAATACATCTCTTTTGGGATTATAGGCAACCTAGATGCATGACTTGTATGCACCAGCTTGATGGGGAGTGATTATATTCCTGGTAAATAGGCCCGATCAACCTTGTAATTAGATTACAAAATAGGATATTCACTTGTCCTCAGTTGATGAATCCCTATATCTAAGGGATTAGATTTTGTACATGATTGTGTATATTCAGCACATAAATTTACGTACTGAGAGGGTTTTTTCAAGTCATTCATGTCAGAAATAAGTGATTTCAAGTCATATAAAACTATAAATTGGACAACAACCAAAAAGTGCACTGTGCATTAACTAACCATTGAATTATGGTGTCCATAGAGGATGCACACACTAGATCCATTGCCGTGTCTCAGAGCCAAAAGCATTTTCCTTGTATACAAGGCAAGAGATTTTGTATGTCTACAAGGCAACAAAATTTTGCAAGCTTTAAAACATAAAGCTCAAAGAAAAAATGTTTAGACAACATAATGGCAAAAAAAATAAAATAAAATAACAATAATAAATTAATGAGGAAGAAAGGAGTACAAAGAGAGGATAAGGTATTTTCAAAAGAAGAAAGCAAAAGAAAGCATGTAGGTCCTAAGAGATTGAGCAATGTAATATTGCAATGTAACATTAAACAACCATTAGGAACTTTAAATGATAGATGATGCGACATCGCTACGGTAGTAAAGGTCATGCACGGAAATGGATTTTTTATATATATTTATCCTATTCTGCATACCGTGATATTGCAGAGGTAGTTAGAGAACTCAGGATTTTGAAGCCATGGCGGACAGATGCTATGCTCAGGAATGAAATAGTACCATCCTCAAACAGCTCCTCAATACCTTCCCTTCTTTGAATGAAATCAACATCAGCAATTGATGCAGCAACAGTTCCTGTCATGGGCACTGGTCAATCACATAACTGAGTATTATCCACAAACAGACATACAATTGTAACCAATAAGCCACAAACCTCCACTAAAATAAGTCTTCCTCAGTAAATTGGCACTATCTGTGATGTAAAATAACAAAAGAGGGCAATCAATAAGAGACAAAATTTTACAAAAGACAAATTAATATCATATATAATTTTGCATTAACAACGGTGAAATTTTAGGGATTAGGTAGAAAAGAGAAGAGATATCATGAAAGAACACAAGTAGATCTCAATAATTAGGATCTGAACATGAGCTATTGCTTTTTTGTACCCAACTATTAAGAAGATTTCTAAGCACCTAGATTATTGGAAAGGGGCTTATTTTTATCTAGGGGCGATCATATTACCCTCATTTGGTCCATGTAGTCAAATCCATCTAAGGGGAAAAGGCATTTGTTTTCATTGTTGGTAATAAATATCATTATAAAACAAGTGAGTGCATCCATAAGATACAGACTTCATTCTAAAGTTAGACCATATACATGATGAATCAACAGAATTCACTAAATAGCATATAGATATTTGTCAAGTGACATATAATAACCTTCTCGTAACTAAATGTCACAGAAATAAATAAGAGAATAAAATATAGTACTGTGTAAGTGCAGCAAATTATTGAATCATGAGGACAACATAAAATTATAATATATCCATTTTTCACAAGCAATTTGCTTACCATTTCGAACAATGAGAGCTCCAAGCCCCGTTGGATAGCCAAAGAGCTAACAGAAATGCACAAGACAAAAGATCAATTTTCAAAGTAGCCCTTGATTAAAACAAAATCAAAACTCATACACTTATACCTTGTAAAATGAGATTGTGACAAAATCCGCCGGATACTTAGATAAATCAGGTGGCATGGTAGCACATCCCTTTGCAGCATCAATCAAGACCATCCATTGTCCATTTCTTATGGAAACAAAAAAATAAGCAAATATACAATCATCAATGCTTTAACAAAGTTAAATGGAATAAATGAAGCCACTCTCTCAGAATGTGTGTGTGTGGTAGTACACAGAGAGAAAAAGAGAGAAAGGCTTGAAACAAATTAAGGGGAAAAAAAAAAAGGAAAAAAAAAAGTAATCCATCCAGATAGGTCTTCTATCATTGCTGGGATTTCCACCACATTAGAAAGAACAGGTAACCATGTGTAAGAAAAAGAATGGAAGAAACAGTACAAAGTACTCAATCAAAGTTCATGTATAGGATTCGTCTCATTGATGCATCCTCATATTCTAGAAAACAGTAAATAATGAACCTGGAAACCATAATTTCTATAGCACCGTGTTTATTATATGCAAGTGTACACGAGCTCACATGAATCCTGAAGCCATGATTATTGATTGCACTTCAAGTACTTAGGAATCTAGCATATACCAAAATGCACACAACTAACATGCACATGAGTTCACATTTGAATAACTAGAGTTTATTTCATCACTATCTATCACACACAACACAAGCAAACAATAAGTTACAAGGCAAAGTCAATTTGACAAATAGCTCCATTGTCCTAATATGTTATATGTTATATGTTATATATGATGAAAACTATAGTGGCAAACAGTTAAATATGCAAAGCTCAAATAATTTTTTAACATTATTTAGACAAAGATATAAAGCCATGCATAAGGAGTCAATAAGACAAACAATTTTGTATATTACTTGCAAATTGAAGAAATTCCTAAAGTCCTGCTTGGGTCTTCCTTGACGATATTCACCAAGTCAAGGTCAAATCTCAACCCTGAGAAGTTGCACTCTGAGGGAAAAGCAAACAAATTATACACATCACCTGCATTGAAAAAATAGATATAAGATAAGTTGTTTAAAAGCCCAGAAACATATCATGACCTTAAAGAGTTACCTGTTGGCTCTCCCTCCAACAATCGAGCTACTCTTCTCCTTTGTACTTGGTGCGGTAATATCTTCATAGTAATTTTTTCTCCAGATATTCCAGGGTGTTCATCTCCTTCAATATCTACGGCAATGGCTGCAGCCCCTTGATCAAGAGCATATCTAAAACTAGTTAAGGAGGTCGACAGGCCGGAGTTATTAATCATCTAAGCAGAGCAATCATAATGGAAAATTTAATAACACATTAGATGTATCAGAAAGCCACATGAACATTTTACCAAAGAAATGTTATTAGAAAGTGAAGAGTATATTCAATAACAAAGTCACAAGAAATAAGGCATTCTTTGAATCCAAACACATGAACATCAAATTACTAGAGAAAAATTACATAAGAATAGCCGAGTCTTCAAGTCCCACTGAATTGAAAAACAGTTTAAAATGTGAAAACAGAAAATTGAATTAGAGTCACATTAGAGTGAAAAGAAATATTTTAATGACATCTATGCACCTGATGCCAAGTCTTATCCCATTTTAATAAATTTAATGGCATTGTGTCACCTCAACACCGACAGTACACACTAGAATACCATTATATCTTATACCCACAAGTTGTAGGGTATCATTACCCTGCACTCTCCTGAAGGGAGCCAAAGGATATCCTTATAAATTTGACTTATCATTTTTTACCAGGTAGGATACTCTCTTATACCAAGAACACTATTATGATTCTCCATCGTATACATAAAATTACTGTCACAACTCCACGGAAAAGCCTCTCCAACCAGCTTCAGCGCTGCTGTTGCCCCAAAGGTAAATATACATTTGTAGTCTTTTGGAGATGCATTGAAGTAATCAAGGACCTGTACAACTGATAGTCAAACAACCTGTGCAAGATGTACAGTTTTGAAGAACAAATATCAAAAAGTACAAAGAGACTAACAGCAATTTCATCATGGGAAACTGCTAGATGGACACATCTAAATCGATGATCCAACATGGCCCACACAAGTCAATGGAACATGACAAGGTAAGCCGCCCCACATGGCATCCAGACTCTAGTAAAAGTGGATGACATGCAATCACACATTGAACTTTAGTACTCCTTCCTTTACTATATACTATGGAGATAGAACCATAAATCTTTGCATAAAATATTCAAACCAACTTCTGTCTATACTCTATACCCTAGAGATATCTCAGCACAGGATCTAATCTCAATTTATCATTATTTAATCACAAAGAAGGCAGTAGAAAAATAAAAAATACATATTTTCATGTACCTGTTGGCGGGCATCCTTCACAATCTCAAGAGTTGCAGAGCTGGAGTCACTTTGGCTATCTAGTATTAAGATTAAGGACTTTCACTTCATAAAATCTATGTGTCTGTCAACTACCAATTAAATAACCGTTCTATTATTTGTGCATAGAGATTTAGACACCCAGACCGATATGTGATGATCGCAGTTCAAATATGTGTGGATGTTAGCTATGTATATATCAAATTAACAAATTGTCTTCACTAAAAGTGTAGATTCATTCTTAATTAACATCGAGTTCAACACTTATATAACTAACATCTAAATTTATTTAAAGTGTAATCACCATATGATGATATGGGTGCCTATATACTACTTACCAAAAAAAAAAGTATTTATTAGGGATACGAGGATTTCCATAGAGAAAAATTAAACTATTGAAACGTAGCAATTCTGAGGGATACGAGGATTTCCATACACGTTACTAGTGAGATCATTGAAAACCGATTCCACTTGCAGCTCAGAGTATAAAGTTGCACCAGCATGATCCAAGTACACAAGATCTGTAATTTCAATTTGCAACAGAAAGCCAGAAACCAACAAGTGTAAAACGGCGGCGTAAGCAATAAAATCCAAAAAATATATATTTTTTAAAAAAATCACTAGTCACAATCCCACAGCTGAAACAGCAATTCTATTTTATTTGATAACTAAAGTCAATTAAAAAAAAAATGTGTTAATAAAAAACGGAAACAATATTGAACTTTCTTCTTCCATTTACATAGCTTGATAACGCATGTAAAGGTAAAATGAAGAAGCGTGAATGAGTGCGACCTTGTAATCTCTTGAATTCCGTAGCTCGAATTTGATCGATGGTCTTGGGACCGTTGGGATACCCGTAGTGTTCACCAAACTCCTTCAGAAATTCTTCTTTCGCAGCGTCCATGTTGAACACAAGACAGACTCCAGAAGGAGCAAGAAGAAGAAGAAATTTGGGGTTTTCAAGAGGCAATCTACCTATTATAATCTATTAATGGAAAACACATCACCCAGAACCTTAGGATGTGACAATTACGTAGGATAAGTTCCGCGACAATTGATATTGGAATATTTTGTTGATATTTTAATGATTTGTGATATGATATATTAATAGTTAGTCAAAGCAATTGCAGAAAAGTCTGGTCACTGCCTTATCATCAGTACAGCAGAGAGCAGTCATTGCCGCAAGGGTGGACGTTCCTCGTCTGTGGTTACTTCTTGTGGTTACTGTTTTCAAAAGTTATTTTATGTTTTTTGAGAATGGAGGTGCAGAACAGTTCCATAGGCGGTTCCACTTGGATATCTACCGATTTTTAAACGAGTTCTAAAATTATCAAATCAAATTATTGATTCTAAAAGGAGAAATTTGGGAACACCTCAATGTAGCCATAAATTGTTCATCAAAATTAAGGACTTGGCCAACAGAAGTTAGCTCAGTTGGTCTTCTTTTATTCTTGTTTACTGTTATTTTGGTTCGATTTTTAGATTTCTCCATTTGGATGATTTATAAATATTTTTATAAGTATTTAATGTGTTGAATGCATATCCTAATCTTAAATTGGGATAAATCTTTGTCTTAACTTAAATTTTATGTTTATGAAAAAAATGACTTTTAAACTTTTTAACTAAAAAATTGTTAGGTATTCATAAAGTATCGAATTATATTATACTTTGACTATATATGAAGCGATATTTCAATTTCAAATAGTGGAAGAATCTATTACTAACTTACATATTTATTTGAAATGTCATTATACAAATAGCCAGATAATAATCCAACTTGATACTTCATTAACACCTAATTTTTTTTTCAATGAAAAATTTATTTACCAATACTAACATTTGTATTAAACATGGTAAATGAAAAAATATAAAAAATTAAATATGTAATTTATTTAATTATTAAAATAATTTTGTACTCTATTAAGTACGGGATTCTTGATGGAACTTAGTTTAGTTTAACCAACAAGGCCTCAAACTCAATGACTGAAGAGAATGTTATATTGGAATGCAATTCATGCATATCTGTATCAATAACTGGTGATTTAATAAGCCATTTCCTATTAGGAATCGAAGTCCGCAATATGATAAAAATGTCATTCAAATTAAATTTATATTTATGGAGAAAATACACTAATAATAATGATGATGATGATGATGATGATGATGATGAGAACAATGTTATGTCACTTAAAATGAAAACAAAAAATTGGTAAATCTAACCCAATATTTTATATGCCGAGTTGTTTGAATTAAAAAACATCCCAAGTTCAACTTAGGGTGCATTTATTTCAACTTTTAAAAAAAGTGATTATAAAATCTAAATTTTTATATATAATTGAAACAGTTGAAAATTGATTTTTTTTAGAAACTATTTTTTTTAGTTTCAACAAAAAAGCTAAAAATATATACCTTTTTGATATTGTGATTATTTTTAAAAAATTATCCAAATATATAAAAAATAAAAAAATTTTAGTGAAAAAAATGATTTTTGACCTAAAAAATGACAAACAAACACACCCTTAACTTAACCCATTAACATCGTCAAGTTTAAAGCCAACATTATTTGATTTTAGTAGAGTGTTGATAAAGGAAGCTTTGCAGCACTCCGCAACCCTAGTTTCTCGTGTTCTCCTTTTCACCTAATACAACTCTCGCCTCTTCCTTTTTTGAAAGGGGAGTCAGTTCCATGGAGGTGGTTCATCCCCTCCATGATGGATTATGGTGACCCCTTCTTCTATATACATGTATATAGAGATGCCTACACCATGAGCACACTTTGAGGTACTTGCGGTTGCAGATACATTTTGAATCGGAAGACTAGGTTTGTCTTTGGTGATCAATCAGTAGCCTTTGCTAGTGGATGATAGTTGGGTTTTCTTATGAGGCAACAAGCCTCTTTCTACAACAGTAGGTTGTATTATAAGACTTTGACGATTTGATAGGTACCATGGAGTTAGCGGCTGGAATGCTAATATGTATCATAAAGTTGGTCTAGAAACCATACGCCCATGTTCAATAATCAAGATACCACAACGTTCAATGCTTTAGTTTCTTAGAATGTGTAGTGTTTTAGTTTCTACCTCTACAGCATGTTCATATGATTTTAAATGTTTCTTTAAAACTATATCTGAGATCTGACAAACTCACCTTTACTATTATGTGTATCCATGGTGTAATAGAAATCATCTATATATTTTGATGTGACATCTAGATCTATATAGTTTTCATTGATTATAATCTTAGGCTTAATTTATGTTAATTAGTTGCTGATATTTTAATTTCTCTATTATAAACAAACTTTGCCTTTAATTATTAATCAATGAAAGTTTGTTGACCCACAAAAAAAAAAGGAAATTCATGCAATTCCGATGAATTTTCCAGCAAATGAATCAAGGATTGGAAGCCAAGAATCCAATCCGATGAAGCGTCTGCACTAGCAGAATAATGTACCAAAGAATTGGCGAGAAGAACATTGATTTTTCCTTGAATGACTGAATGGCAAAATTACATCGGGTTATGGTAATATTGCTGTACCCAAATGTAAAATGAAATAGAAATGAGAATCTAACTACAATTCCAACACTACCCCTTATAACTAATACTAACTAAAACTACTGTATCAAGCGTCCAATAGTTTCTCTTTAAGATAACACACCTTGCTCTTATTGCTTGTGCTCTTTGTAGCTGAGTTATACCTTGGTCCCCAAAAGTTTGGAACTTACGTTACTTCAGTTTTGGATAGTGGAGTTATTTTATATTACAGCGGTTGGATGATGAATTATTTTGATCGGATGGCTTTGATTGATGTGTGTGTTAGTTTGATAGTAATTAGTTTAAAAAGGTCTGGTGGGGGAGTATTTGTTGATAAGTCCCTTGAAACGACATTGCCGTAGTCGGGGTGACTTTATCTCCGGCGCAAGTGGAATGGCGGCGTGCTGTTCTTCTTCTCTCAACCACCTTTGGAGGAAGAACACTCGTTGGTATCTGCATATGTTTGCAATGGTCGATACTACGAAGCCTTGAATAGTTTGAAATAGTTGTTGTCGTGGACATCTACTTGGAGACCTGATTGCTACACTTTCCCTCGATTGTTGAAAGCTTGTCCGCGTCTTGCTGATGGGAAGAAGATAGATTGCTTGTGCTGTGAAGATGATGTGTTTGTGGGTGCGTGGTTGATCCATCTGTATTCGCAGTTTTGCAGTTTAGATGCTGCCTGCAAGTTGTTTGCGAAAATGCGTGTTAGAGATGTGGGGCCTTGGAATGCAATGATTTATGGGTTTTGTCAGAATGGGAATGCTGCAAAGTGATAAAAGTATTGAATGGCATGAGAATAGAGAGGCTGTAGATGGTTGGTGCGCTGTTGATATGTGTTTGTTTCCAATGTTTTTGATAGCATGAGAGTGAGGGATCTGGTGTCTTGGAAATCCATAATTGCTGTATATGAGCAAAATGATGATCCAACTACCGCTTTTGGGTTCTTTGAAGAGATGCAGTTCATTGGAATTCAACCTGACTCGTTGACGGTTGTGACTTTGGCCTCAATCTATGGACAGTTTAGTGATCAAAATGTTTATTCAAAAGGACCTATCTGCAATAAAAAAAGGCCTTACTTTGCAATTTTAACCACCGGGATTAACATAAGTCCTGAACTTTTGGGGACCAAGGTATAACTCACCGTCTTTGTAATGTGATCGCCAAAAGAACATATGGCTTAGCCTTTTCAAATGACTCCTAATCATGACAAAACCACATCTGTGAAAAAGAAGTACCATAAAAAGTGGAGCACCAAAAGACGTTCAATAACTCTTTTTGACGTCATAAGCATTTAATAACAATAATGGAACAGTGCTGGTCAAGAAAAACACGTCTTATTTGTCATTTTCATCAAAGGTTCTTGCTTGACCACCATCCAAGAGCTCCTTCACACAAAATTGATGCAAGTTTTCATACATTTTCTTCCATTGATTAACCATTTGCATTGACCTCTGGTGATCATGTTTCAGTCTCTCCATATCCATTTCAGAAGCAGCGAAACCTTGATGCTGAGGCATAGGTTAAAAAGAGAGGACAAATCACAATCAGGACTAGATAATGGGTATCTTGTTTTGGAAAAATAAGTAAATAAATTCAAGACTAATACCTAAAACTAGATGAGTAATCATCAAGACACAAACCTGAAGTTCCTTAATGTGAGTAGATATCACATGAGAACTGAGGTATGAAACATCTGCACATCTCCTGCCACCACTGAGGCTGATAACAGTCTTAACATCTAAGTCTTCATCTTTTGAATTTGCATATTTTTCCAATGGAGGGGTTAAATAAGACCCCTGCTTTCCTGAGGATGCTTGTAAATTAGAAGATATTCGACTACTCAAGTCAATTTCTGGTCTAACAACAAGAACATTATTTATAGGTCCTGCAGCATCCATAATAGATTAACATTAAATTTGAAAAATGCATGCAACAAACATATGGGGTGAGATACTTGATAGTTGATACCACCTCTTGGAGGTGATTTAGTCACAAAGACATGCCATCTGAGAGTAAACTAAAACAATATCACCTAAAAGCATGCGGGTTAAGTTAATCAAGTAACAGACAATTGCATGCATTTATATAATTATCCAGTGTCAAAATATTGAGGTAAAAATATTGCATACTCTGGTAGAAGGGAAATAACTTCGTTCATTACCAATCCAAAGGCAAGTATAAAATATGATTAAGAAAAGAAAGCCAATAACAGCACAGGTATAAATAGGAGCTGAATCTATAGATATAAATCCTGCCAATGTCCAACCTAGATGAGTAGAAAAATTAGGTGCCAGAATTTTGTTTTAATCAAGTAGGTTAAGTATGCACACAGAAAGCATAGTTATCATATTTAGCATTAGTTGTTTTAAGTACATACCACCCTTAGGATATCAGTTGTCACTAACAGGCTCTAATTTAGTAAGAAAACAGCTTGAGAATAGATAAAGCACAAGCTCACTCCATTAGAAAAAAGTTACTAAGAAATAGCACCAATATACAAGCACAGTCAACATATGTATTCAATCAAAAAGTGTGTTCTGCAATGTGTTCTGCAAAAACAATACCACACCATAAGTAGGCCTTACTTCATATAGTTTAAGTAGGCCTTACTTCATATAGTTTGGACAATACCTTTAGCATGTTTAAACATGCGGACAATGTTATGAGTTCTCACATTCCAGACACGAACCATTCCATCCTCTGACCCAGATATTAACAAATTCTCGCAAGTGCTATATGCCAAGCATGTAACTGCCTTGCTGTTAAAATGAGGAAGATAATTAGTTGAATCACTCTGCACAACTTGAACCATCATTTTTGTAATTAACAAGTCCAATAGCAATAAGGCAGATGATGCATCACAAACAAACCTAAAATTATTAAGAATGCATCTGTTTGTGGACAAATAAAGGATACCTGATTTACTTGTTTACTCCATAAAATCATATGATCAAAATAGTCCAATACACTTAGGGTGTACTTGGCATGCCGTACTAGGCATAATAAAATAAGCTAATACTATACGTGATATCCTTATCTGTTGTTTGGTGTAGACAACATATTCTATAAGCTTATTCATCATAACCTCCTTTTTAAATCAACAATGGCTTCAACATGGACATTGATCACGCGTGGGGGATATTTCAACAAGACTAAAGCTTAATAAATACGAATCAGCAATGGATTAAACAAGCTAATAATTTAAACATTAACTAGCTAAGATACATCATACGTTTAACTAGCTCACATTCATCATCCATCTTGAAGTCTGGGGAAGAAATGCTTGAATTCATCATACCTAAGACTTAACTTATGGGGGAACCATATACTTTCACATTCAAGTCATCCACAAACTCTAAACAACAAAACTGATTGCCCCCATTATATTGTTCCCTAGGAACTATACTCTAGGAGGGCACATAAGACAGTCAACATGAGTTACCTCAACTAGATTATCCAGTCTTAAAAATATCACAAGGAAAAACAATGCAACGCAAAGAGAGAAAAGCTGCCACAACTTATGCAAATTTGAGAAGCTAAGGTCATGAAAGAGAGGATATCAACAGGTATATACTTCAAAGATATGGATAGCAAGAGGAGAAAAGATAACCTGTGGTTAGAAAATGAACTAATGATATGCATCCCGTAATTACTGGTTGCAATGCATTCAGAGTTAAGTGCAGCAATAAATATTTTTCCATCTCTACTCCCAGCATAAAAGATATGTTCAGCAGGACCCAATGCAATGGCATCAATTATTGTAGGTAATACAATATTTCTTAGTAGTGTTCCCCTAGATAAGCTCCACACCTGAAATAGAATATAAATTACAATCCAAACCAGTAAACTGGATTACATAAGGAAAAAAAACACAACCTAGCCTTATCTCACTAAAGGTGCATTTGGATTACTGTTTGTGACCAACCGTTTGACCCAATATACACTTCCATTCAGAATTCAGTTTGCAACACAAAATCATGCTCAAACACAATCCAACCACAGTTTTGCCAAACATTACATTTGTGTATGAAACTCAGTTTGCACTGAAATTTTGGATGGCAAAACTATAATCCAAACAAGCTATAAATGGGGTCAGATACAGGGAATTGGAAAACGTGATTCCCCCCCCCCCCTCCTTCCAAACAAGCCCAAACAAGAAGCCAAAGCTTATGTCTTCAAGAAGCAATCCAAAAAGAGGGAATAGAATAAGTAATAATGTAACACGTAAAGTAACCATAAGTTAAGCTTAATTAAATACATTAACCTGAGCATGGAGATCTAACAGACTAAATTAAAGTTCATTCCAGTGTAGTCAATGTCAATACTAGTTAACTCTCAAAGAACAGAAGGTAGCCCCCCTCCCCTACCTCCCAAAAAAAAAAAAAACTTGGAACAAAGGAATTATTGTTCAAAGTAGATGTGCTTCATATCACATTGTCAGGTCGCAATGTATTGTCTTCGTGGCCGAAATTTCCTTAAAATATATCCCTCATTTTTATATTGAGTACTATGCACCACTGACCTTCATCAACCAAAAACAAGAATAGCTGGTTTCCCCACCTTTACTATGATTCTATGAAATATTTATTGCTTTGGTATGCAAAGGTTATAACCATATATTATCAGAATTTTACAAATAGCAGAGGTTGAAGATTAAAGCTAGCAATAGTAAATGTAACTCCTTGGTCAACGCATCTCATTGCTTGTCTATTTTGATACCATGACAATGCCACATAAAGCAGTAAACCAAACCTTACAAGTCCGATCCTCTGAAGCTGACACTATAATTGCATTGCACCCCCCGTAACCAATCGCAATATCAGTTACACGCAGGGTGTGCTCTGAAAAGCTATGCTCATAAAGATTATTTGCTTCCTGACTTCTCAAATCATCAAATATCCTGAACCATTGAATCAAGAAAAACAGAGAAGCATAGGCCCTAATAGTTAGCACTGATACCAAAAAGGGAAAAAGAAGGAGAAACAAGATGAGTATCAAGTACATGAAGAGGGACCAAACTCTCACAGATCCATCTTCTGAGCCAGATATTAGAAGTGAGTCATCCTCAGAAAATACCAGGCAAGTAACAGCCCTATAATGAGCATGCCACTTCTTAAGCAGTCTGCCAGTTTCAACCTTACAAGTAAAGCATGCAACTCAGTACAGCACAGTAAACAGCAAAAGACAATAAATTTCCACTTTGAATTCATAAGTCTACACAACCTAGCGCCACAAAAAACTCAGAGTAAGTTTGGCATCTCCACAAAATTAACCCATGAATTGCTCATCCCAATGGTTAAAAGAATCCCAAACCAACCCTTAATCCATAAGGGTCAACCAAAGAATAAAGCTCACCTCCCAGAAGTATATGTCACCAGACAGACCCCCACCAGATATATAGGTGCCTGGGTGATTAGCAGCAAGGGGCTTAATGGGTTCAGCTGGAAAGCTCTTGAGTTCAACTTGAGGCTACACACCCATTATGCAAGTGTCAATGTTACCATTCATTATTACTATTCATCATCAAAGAAATTGATAAAAATAAAAAACAAAAAAATAGAAAAATAGTATTTTTTGCAGCTGTGTGGTAAAAGATGTCAAAGAATTTAGACACGTGACAAAGGAAGAAAGGACCTTGGACCAGGACCAGAAGAGAACAGAACCAGAGGATGCTGAAGGGTCACAAAGCTGAGAAGATGCAAGGAATCGACCACCCACAGAGACAAGGCCATGAGAAGGGGAGGAACATGACTTGTAGCGGAGCTGCTCTGCCCCCGTGTGAAGGTCCCAGCATCCGATCCCGGCATCTACAGAGGACGATGCCAAAACAACCTCCATCCTTGTCCTTTGTCATGTTGAACATAGGCACACATGTTACTATCATGTTTTGTTTTTGTTTCTTTGTTGAGAGTTGAAACAATGGACAAAGAAATTGAGTAGGGCTGTTAAACAGAACAGACTTCATTTTTTTTTTTTTCAATTTTTTCAAATCATAATTCTTAAACACTATCCCACCCCAAATCATAAATCATTTTTAAAAAGTTTTGCACCAAGGATCAGTTTGACGCTACTATAGCAAGGTGATTCTCACAAAAACTAATTCAACAAATTAGTGCATTGACACAACCCTAGGCAAACAAATCATCTCAGTACATTGAAACAACACATAACATACAATCAAGCAAACATCTCAGCAATTTGGGGAAATTTAAATATGACATAAAAATATTGAAGTATAAATATCATAACTCACCGCTCACTCACCCATTGAAAGCATATTAATGATACAGAGATATTGAAGTATAAATATCATCCAGGTTTCAGGCATATAAATCAGCCTCAGCTTTTGAGAGTTAGACCACTGAATGGGATTATCCATGCCAAAAGCAAGATAATCAACATAAGTACGTCAAAGGCTTTTCCACACCAAATCTGAAATTTGAAGACACCTTGCAAATTTGATTCATAGTTTATATCTATTAATAAGTTTACTATCACTAATCTATCAGAAGAGACATAGTATTCAAGCTTGTAATTTCTTTCCTAACTGCAGCACATAGAGACCATTCAAATTTTAATTTTTTAAATTTAATGGTCCAGCCACTATTTAATATGCAAGTGGGCAAGAAATGGGGAACTGCAGATATATTCCCTAGATTTAATTGGAGAACCTCACAATTACATCATTGCAGTAGTTCAAAAAGCATATATACATAGATCTTGTAGAACCTCCAGGCTCCACTCAGGATAGCAGTTATATGAATGCACCAACGTCTAGCAACATAAGCATACCAATAAAGCATGTTTCTATTCAACTTTGTAGTATATGGTACTCATCTGCTATAGATCATGACCTAGCTTACTCAGCAGACTTTAATGCATGACTTTTGAAAATCACATATAGGGCTTGCTTCAGAAGCATACAAAGCTTTTCTTTTTTTAGGTGATTAGGTAAAGTCCTTCCATAAACAGTGATTATAAAATTCGAACCACTAATATTACACGTAAAGTTTGACTAACTCACACAATCCACTTTCACTGCGACTAAGAAGCATTTAAAACTGTTGATTACGTTGATGAGGAAATCATTTTACCTTTGATGGAGAATAAATATTAATCACAAAATGAAGCTGTATCATAACTCAGGGCTTACTCACCAACTGACTTGACAAACTCACCAACAGCCAAAACGACGCGGATTGGTGGGTGGAGTTTCGAATGAGCAGGAAGGAGAGCTGCCGCTGGACTTGGTCGCCGGAGATAGGAGTTGGTTGCCGCCGCTGGACTCGGTGGG
The DNA here is from genome assembly GCA_031439585.1 of Pterocarpus macrocarpus. Lineage (NCBI taxonomy): Eukaryota > Viridiplantae > Streptophyta > Magnoliopsida > Fabales > Fabaceae > Pterocarpus > Pterocarpus macrocarpus. The sequence continues at coordinate 14,780,655 of CM062519.1, forward strand.
GGACGGCAACGGTGGGCGTGGCTGCTGCTGGAAGCTGCAAAACGGCGTGGGTTCCAGGCAAATGCCGAGTTTCCCCATTTCTTCTTTGTTGGTTAGCGTTTGGTAGTAATGATAATTACAATAATAATAATAATAATAATAAATATAAATTTTACTTATTCAAATTATTAGTAATATATGTTACTGAGAAAGATTATTATTTTTTAAATTATTGATAATATTATAATACAATATTTAATATATATAAATAATTTAAGTGATAATTTATATTATTTTATTTGATATAATATTAAATTTTAATAATAATAATTATTATTATTATTTAACAAAAATAAGAAATTTTAATTATTACTTATGATTAACAATAATTAATTACTAATATAATTAATAATTAATTATAATTATTATTAATAATTACAATAATTAATACTTAATCATTATTAATAATATTAATTTTTAATAATAATAATAATAATAATAATAATTGCCATATTGATGGATTTAATAATTAATTACAATAATAAAAATAATAATTAATATTATTTTTTATAATAATAATGAGAGAATTACTATATTAATAGTAATCCACGTATCTGCCCCTCCTAGGGTAATCTATATTACCACATCTATGATAATTTATATTATTTTGAAATTTTAAATTGTCAATAATATTATGCAATCAAATAAGATAATATTATGGGTCTAGATAATTTAATTAAATATTATCAATAATTTAGATAAACTATCTATATAAAACTCTACTAAATGCCAAGTTTCTTGAGACAACTTAAAATAAATTTTGTTTTTTAAAATTAATTGGATACACCTTTCAAAATGAAATAATTAAAATAAAGGTGAATAAGTACACAAATTTGGGTTTGATTCTTAAATACTTTCTTTATTAGTGGGTGATTTATAAATATTTCTATGAGCGATTGGCTGTAGATAGGGGTGATAATGGGTCAAGTTAGGGCAAATTTTAGCTTAACTCGAATCAGTCTCACACCCTATTAAACAACTCCCAATCCACCTCTACCCTACTTGTAGATTTTGACACTCATAACTCAAATTCTGTATATAAACAATTCATCCCAACTTATATCCTATCTTCCCCTGCCTGTTGTTCTTTTAAACATAAAGAAAAATAGGTGCCTTCTAGATGGTATTAATAGACCTCACGATCAATTAGAGAAAAGGGTTAGTCTTGTAATGTGTTTAAAAGAATTAGGTCATTCAAAATTTCTCCCTTATTGATTTTAATATTACATTAATCACCCTTGGTTCTTTTAAACACATTACAAGACTAATGATGTGTTTGGTTATATTTTTATAGAATTGATTTGAATAGAATTGATTTTAAGATAAAGTGATTTATATTTGATAATTCCTCTAAAAGTGATTCTGACAGAAAATAAAAAATTCTCACTTTTCCAACCAGAATTAATTTTGAAAATAAATAACTAAATATGATAAAAAATTGCCTAAAATTGATTATGAGTATCTAGACCCTCTCTAATAGATTGTGAGGTCTATTAGTATCGTATAGAAGCCACCTGTTTTTCTTTATGTTTAATGATTTTGATAACCTTGTCCCCCTGCTTTATTTATTTTCCTCCTCCTTTATTTTTTCTTCTTCCTTTCCTCCAAAACACAAAACCTTTGTTTAAGGACCCGTTTAGTGTGCCTGATAGTATAAAACCTGATAGGATAAGGGTTGATAATATAAAACTTGATTGTATAAGACTTGATAAAAATTTAATACTATACAGTATTTAGTATGTCATTGTATAAGATATTATATTATATAAAATATAATCAAAAGAAGATATTATAATAAATATAATTTTTAAATAGTTATCATAATTATTTTAGCTATTTTTTATTATATATAAAAATAATTTTATATTAAAAATTATTCATTTATTTATTTTTAATTTTTTTTATAAATATAAAAAATATGTGAGAGAGAGAGAGTGAAATGAAGATGGAGTTTTTATATATCAAAATCTAAATAGATTTAGTATCACGTTCCTATATTTTGTTGTATTTTTTATTATATATAATTAAATTTATATTAAATATTATTGTTTATATATTTTAATAATAAATTTTTATTCCTATATTTTTATTTTAATTTGAATAATTATTCTATAATTTTTTTTAAAAATATTTATTTATTATTAAATAATATTATTTTTTATTTATATATTTTATTTTTTATTATTTATTTAATAATTAATATTTTTAATAAAATATATTAAAAAATAAAAAAATAAAAGAACCTTTATACATTAAAAGCTAATCAGGCCTTAATACGGCCTAGGGAGGCCGTATTAAGTTATCCATCATTGTGACGTATAAAGGAAGTTTGATGGATAAGTTTATACAATATTGACTGTACCAAATAATGGATAAGACCATAATATATTATATTACCTTATTCTATCATGCCTAATGCAGCATGCCAAACAGCCCCAAGACTCCCAAAATGTGCACCTTTGGATCACCATCACCTCTGTTTTGTCACGCTGCCTTTATTAGTGCTCCACCATGGACCGCTATGAACTCACAGTGCCGCCACCAACACCACCAACCACCCATTGTCATCATCCTTATGCTAGACCATAGCTTGGATCCCAACTCGCCACCACCACTATGCTCTACTTCGTCGTTAAGCCACGCAACGGAGCCACCGTGAACCACCTGAACCACCAGCTTTGTCCTCCACCTATGGTAGTGACCGCCACCATGTTCTATTGTGACCCACAACCATCGCCGCACTTGTTCCATAGTTGTTACGATCGAGCTGTCGTTTCTAGAGACTAGTGGAGTAAAAGGAAGATGAAAGCAGCATGCCACCTAGTGTGCAGAACCACCTATAGACATGGGAGACAATATACACAAATGCAAATAGCCCGTTGGTATGTTGTTTTGTTATCTGTTTTTCTTTTCTAGTTTAGTTTTGGATCTTGGTTTGGTATGATGGTGAGGATGGCCCAAACCAAATATACCACTTGGTTATGGTATATTTGGTTTGGGCAAATTCTTTGGTTTGATTAAATTTACTTTTAAAGATTTTTGGGTAATGATGGTTGATTTGATCTTCTGGTTTGCAACATTTTGGTTGTACATGAGTTAAGGGAGGAGAGCCGTCACGAGTAGAGAAAGACGACATTATTGAGAAGAGAGAGAGAGGCGGATGGAAGGAGAGGAGTCGCAAGTAAGGGGGACATGAGTGACATTATAGCTCAATAATAGGGGAATAGGTAAAGTTAAAGAATGGTGAGAAAATGAAGAAGAAAGGCAGCGAATAGGTGAAGTAAAAGAACTTTGCGGGAAGGGATGTTATAATATTTGATTATGTGACTTAACGGAGGTTAACACTATTTAATTTTAGGGATATTGGATGTAATATTAAAATAAAAAGGGGGGTTAATATCTATATCATTATATAAAATAATTTAATTTAAATATATTATTAGTATAAAAATTTTTTATATAGATATCTAATTATATATTATTATATTAATAAAATTTTTTGATATAATTATCTATTATTTGAATAATCATATAAATAAAAAATTTTGATTAGATGATAATATAAAAAAATTCTATACTATCAATACATCTCAATTACGCTATGAATAAAAAGAATTATATTTTGTAACCCTTTTTGGTCTCTCCTGACTCCAATGAAATTTCTTTTCACGTCCGGACCTATGTATTAATATAGATTATTCTATCAATCTATCGATTAGGGGCTTCACACTCTCAACTTCCCTTTCATGCCCACGTTCACAAACAGTTCCCTCTCATGCCCTCATCAGTTTTTTTTTCTCTCTCCCCATTTGGCATTCCCGCTCTTTCACTTTCTGTCTCTTCCCCTGAATATTTGTAACTTCCTCTTCTGTTCTATATAAGCGTGGGATGTGAAAGTGCAAGGTAGTGGTTGCTCTCCCAAGTTTTTATGGGATGTGATTCACCATTCCACATGTTACTCATGTTTGGTTTTCGGAAGTAGATTCATCCACTCCCTGCTTGATCATGCGCCTCCTTCTTCGGCATCTGTCAGCAACAAAACCAAACCTTCGAAGCTTGAACGAGAATACATGCAAACAGAGATTGAAAGATGGATTTTGCGATTTTCCAATTTCATTCTACTACACTTCTCTTGACTATGTATTTTTGTCTTTCTTTTGCCTTAATTTTCCAATTTCATTCTCAACAAACTCCTCTTTTCTCAATTCACATATGCTGTCACCGTAGCCACATTGCCGCGAACGACATGACGAATACGGCCCTTTCGATAGCAGAGCTTGTGGTCATTTCCGCAACAATGTCCACGTTTGCAAAGGTACAATCTTCCCGATGCTCAAAATTTTGTCCATACAGATACCTACTTTCTCTTTTACAATTTTATTCGCTGCACTTTGTTCTACATAGTTGCTTGTTCATCTATTCAACTGGGTATGTGAGTTTCAATTTTTTTCCCCTTATTTTGTTATTTCCACTTTGTCTACGAAACCTACAGTTTTTATATATTGGCATTATGATTTTTATTGGCCACGATATTTAAATCAATTGGGTTTTGCAAACAAAATTTAAATGATCGATACTTTTAAATGACCAATTTTTGAGGTGTGATTCAGCTTCATATTGACAAAGTTCATGCATGTCAAATTAAAACTCTTACATAAAATGATGCATGTCAAATTCCAATTGCTTGCTTTCACATTTACACTAAGGAGTAATTGGGGTGTGGTTCTATCCATAAATTGGAAAGTAAAATACAAGTTGAAATGATTAAGTATATATAATTATATCTATACACTAATATGAGGACAATTACCTTCACTTGGAGTCCAGTTTTTTTTTTTTTTTTTTTTTTATTTACGCTTTGCAGTTTTCTAATACGTAAGGCAGTTTTAATCAGTTTTTTGGTAAGTGATACATTGGTCCTAAAATGTTTGAGAGTTATGTTAGTCCCGTGTAGAGATAGTGGATTATTTTTTATCACAGCCATTGGATCTCGGATAGTTTAGATGGGACGACTGTCATTGAAGATGTGAATAGCGGCATGTAAATTAGTTAAAAAAGGTATGAAGTGTGAAGATTTGCTGATAAATCCTTAGGTTTTAGATAGCCAGAGCTGTGGTTGCTAATCGCCGACGAAGCTAGAATCCAAGTGTGCGTGCAATAGTAGCAGAACAGAGGTGATGCTGACAAGAAGTTGCTGAAGAAAAGTTGTTGGAGATTGGAGGAGCGCATAGTTTTTGGGAGGTAGCATTGCAAACGTGCGATTTCGAAGAGGGGAAAAAGCGATTATCAATGGCTGCCCCATCGAGCTTGTGGAGCTCGAAATCCTACGGTTCAAGGCACTCGAGCCCATCCTCCGCCTCGAAAGGCACCGCTTTGCCGACGTCAACATGCGCATCCGCGTCAAGGGCGGTGGACACACCTCTTGATCTATGCGATCAGGCAGAGTAAAGCGAAGGCTTTGGTGGCGTTCTACCAGAAGTACGTTGATGAGCAGAGCAAGGAGATCAAAGATATCCTTGTCAGTGGCGGCGGTGACTTGAGCGGCAGAGCTCTGGCGAGACAAGTGTGTGATTGGTGGTGTTGACGGCGCGGTTGGCGAAACTACACGGTGGTCACTGGTGGTGGCATTGCGAGGTCATTGGGAAGCAGAATAGTGGAAGATGATGGTGGCTCTGTCGATGAGTGGCGCTGCCCCAACAGTTGCAGATGATGACGGTGGCTTTGGGTATAGTCCTGTTTTTGTCAAGTTTACATTTCAGAAGCGCTCAACCTGTATTTGGGGCGGGGGTACTCTCTATGGCTCCATGAAGGGCATGGAGAAAACACAATAAACTTCAAAAATAAACTTGTCTCTGGCGACCAAAAGCAAACCAGGGGAAAGCCTCTGTTTGCACGAAAAAAAAAACTGGACACCCTCTTTGCAAATAAAATACCACCCGGGACTAATATTAGTCCCAAACCGTCACGGACTAACGTAACATGCACCCAGTTTTTTTGATGTTTGGTTCCTCCCCACCTCTACCTGATTGATGAAATGGCTCGATGGGTTTCAGTTTCAGAATTCAAGTTTTTGTTGTTAAGTTTAAATAAATTTTTAGTCTCTATGTTTGTTGTTTTTAAACAATGACAAATATAATTAAGAACTTCATTGGTAACAATGTTTCATTGCATTTTGACTCTCGAACTGCAGGGCAGCGAGGCACAATCAACATTGTGTCCATCCACTATTGTATGTTGGCTTCTTTGTTTTCTTTTCTTCGTGTAATTGATTGCATTGTATGCAAATATCTTACAATGTACTATTTCTATTCTTTCATTTCTTTTCTTACCATGATCTCAGCTTCTTTATTTCTACTCAGAGAGAAAATCAAATTAAGCAGTAACGGTATTGGTGAACATTATTATAATTGTGTGGAATCTCAAACCCTCTAACTTTGACCATTAAGGAGTGGTGATGTTGAACCCATAATTTATAAGCAAAGTTACAAAGTTTATAACGTGAGATTTGCCAAAAAGCAATTATTCATCACCCTGATTTTAAAAAAGGATATTCAAAAAGAATAATTAGTTTCCTTTTTTTTTTAACATGGTAACGGCAAGTGTGTGACAATTTTTGCTGTGCAGTAACATGCAATCAGATTCCTTGGCTACTTCTTGACTTTGACATCTGATGGCAATTGACGCTTGGTAACTGTTGGTGTGATGGTAAACAATGCAGGCAACTTACATAGTGGATAAATAGAATTGGGAGATTCATACATTTCAAACACCGTTGCAATCATAGACTTCTTGGCACTATCTTTTAACTTCTACAAAATAGTCCCATGAATTTTACTATAGCAGCACGATGATAGATGATAAAAAATAACAATGCATGATCACATAAGAACGACATAGACTTCTTGGCACTACGGCATTGATTTCTTTATACTTTAGTTTATTGATGGATATGGTACCAATCCAATTATAGGAGTAAAAAATATACTTTGAGGAAGTACACCGCAGGTACATATGTGATCATGTCAAAGCCATTGGAGGCACCAGACTCCATAGTGCTTCTTTCATTCAATGGGCGTTTCACCAGAGTAGTCATTTAATCTATGGTTTGTTCTTTTGCTTGAATAAAATAGTTAATCCTTTTAAGCAGCTCTATTTGTGATTTGAGTATAAATGGTTGCTTCAAAGTAGTCCAATGTATTATTTCTCCTTTTTCGCTTATTTCTTTATAAATTTTGGTTCCTTTCTTAATTTTTATATCTATTCTTGCTCAATTATGCTTATTTTTCTTTCAGATTGATGTATTAATTGGGTTTTGAAGGGGTTCACATGTATTCTAAATTTGTAATTGCTATTAATAATGGATCCGTTTCGATTTTGTCATTTTTCAAACTAAAATATTAGAGTAACTCCTGTTTTAAATTTGAATATCCACCTGTAGTTTGATTTCATATTATTGTTTATTATGGTTTATTTGTTCTCTTATCGTTTGAACCTACTATAGCTTTGTTTAGATTACAACTTATTGGTTTAAATTTTCTCAGTTGTATCTTTCTTCTGTTTTCACAACTTCCCTTATCAAGTGTGGTTCCCAATCTCTTATCATTGTTGTATTTCCTTTTAAGTTCTGTTTACCTTTGTTATTTGATATAATAATGTATGAATTACTTTTGATTCAGTTGTCATATATTCTACTTGGTTATTTTTAGTTATTTTATCTATTCAACACATAAAAGTTATGTGAAATGATAATCTGCGGGTGCTCATGTAAAGAATGACAAGTTTACAGGGTGTAATCAGATGTTATCTTGGTGCCGCCTGTTTACTCAAAGGTGTTTAGATTTAAAGTAAACAACTATTTGTGATTTGAGTATAAATGGCTGCTTCAAAGTAGTCCAATGTATTATTTCTCCTTTTTCGCTTATTTCTTTATAAATTTTGGTTCCTTTCTTAATTTTTATATCTATTCTTGCTCAATTATGCTTATTTTTCTTTCAGATTGATGTATTAATTGGGTTTTGAAGGGGTTCACATGTATTCTAAATTTGTAATTGCTATTAATAATGGATCTGTTTCGATTTTGTCATTTTTAAAACTAAAATATTAGAGTAACTCCTGTTTTAAATTTGAATATCCACCTGTAGTTTGATTTCATATTATTGTTTATTATGGTTTATTTGTTCTCTTATCGTTTGAACCTACTATAGCTTTGTTTAGATTACAACTTATTGGTTTAAATTTTCTCAGTTGTATCTTTCTTCTGTTTTCACAACTTCCCTTATCAAGTATGGTTCCCAATCTCTTATCATTGTTGTATTTCCTTTTAAGTTCTGTTTACCTTTGTTATTTGATATAATAATGTATGAATTACTTTTGATTCAGTTGTCATATATTCTACTTGGTTATTTTTAGTTATTTTATCTATTCAACACATAAAAGTTATGTGAAATGATAATCTGCGGGTGCTCATGTAAAGAATGACAAGTTTACAGGGTGTAATCAGATGTTATCTTGGTGCCGCCTGTTTACTCAAAGGTGTTTAGATTTAAAGTAAACAACAGAATCAATTTTTCATGTTGCCGAGGTGTGCTGAGATAATGCAGGGATTGGAGCTTCCTGTTTAGACTGAGTCCTTTTTTGAAGACTGCCAGTTCAACGGGTGTTTTGGTCTTTAGTCATACAACTGAAGCTACATCTTATTTGTTGCCTACGACAGAAAGTGAAGGACAAATGAAATTTGTGATTTCGTGGATAGCTATGTATTATTTCGGATTATGTTTGAAGTTCATTTTATTAAAATTGGGGGACAAAGTAACACTTAATCTGGAAGTTGTGGCTGACTATAATTGAATCAATATGTAAAAGATTTGATGTTCACAAATATACAAAATAGTCTTTTTCACATATTTCCTCTTATTATGTTAGAGTAATGTGAGAGAATATATGATTTATTTTTTATTATTTTTCTATGATAGTAAGTTTCATCCTTCCATGACTCGGGTGGATACAGGGTTATTTCGTTGATAATTATGACAATGCTTAATTGAAAATAGTTGTATATAATTGATACATAATTTACTTTTGAGTTTTTATATATTAGTATATTCTTATTTTTTGTATCACTTAATTTTTATATATAAAAGAATAATTTTATTTTATATTAATGTAAAAAATAAAAAATGCAGCCGTGCCTGTCAAGAGGCTAGTAATTTTTAAAAATATTAAAGGAAGTTATTATAATTTCCCTTAATAGTAATTGTAATAGTAATAGTAATAGTAATAGTAATAATAATAATAGTGATAAAGCCTCGGTACAGTACGGGGCAACTACTCTGAACTTCAAGTGTCGGTCTTTACTTTCTATTATTTTATTTATATTTTATTTTTCTACCTTTCATTGCAAATTTCTTTTCCAAAAATTAATGGTAAGCGGGCAAGAAGACTTGAATCGCGGGGAAAGAGAAAGAGAGAGAAAAAGGGTACTCGTCTCTTTGTCGTCGTCCGGGAGAGGAACACCTCCTTTCAAATCTCCGATCCCATCTCTCTCTTCACCACTCTCAATCCTCCACAATCCCTCGCTTAATCAACATCATCGCATCCTCAATTAATTAATTCCGCGTTGTGCATTCTGTAAATTAAGGTTCGGGTAAAAATGTCGCTCAATATGAAAACCCTAACCCAAGCGTTGGCGAAGACCGCCGCGGTGATAGAGAAGACCGTGCAGACGACGGTGCAGGAGGTGACTGGGCCCAAGGCCCTGCAGGACTACGAGCTCCTCGATCAGATCGGCTCCGCGGGCCCGGGTCTGGCCTGGAGGCTGTACTCGGGCCGGGCTCGGGACTCGTCGCGGCAGCACCAGTATCCTGTCGTGTGCGTGTGGGTGCTGGACAAGCGGGCCCTCTCCGAGGCCCGAATGCGGGCCGGGCTCACCAAGGCCGCCGAGGATTCGTTTTTGGATTTGATTCGGGCGGATGCGGGGAAGCTCGTGCGGCTGCGGCATCCCGGGGTGGTCCACGTGGTGCAGGCGCTCGACGAGAGCAAGAATGCTATGGCGATGGTTACCGAGCCCTTGTTTGCTTCCGTTGCTAATACCCTCGGTAACCTCGACAATGTTCCTAATGCTCCTAAGGAGCTCCGGGGAATGGTATTTCAATTGAATTGAATTTGAATGTTTCATTTTGTTATGTGATGATCTAGCTTGATCTAGGTTTGGCAACATATTATTTTAGGGATATAATAGTTTTTTTCCCCCCAAAAACTGTTTCAAGTTGATTAGTGGTTGATTGTAAGCTGGTTTGAACTTAAAATAAGTTAATCTATGCTCACACCTAGACTTTGCATTGTTATTGTTAATCTAAGTTAAGATACTAGCACCAATAGTATCGAAATTGTACAATTTGGGATACGTATAGCAAGATACTAACAATTATGGCCGTACTATTTAGTTTGTGATGAGAAAGCTCTTACTTTGCAGGAAATGTCACTGTTGGAGGTGAAGCATGGTTTACTTCAGATGGCAGAGACCTTGGACTTTCTCCACAACCATGCTCATCTCATTCATCGAGCTATATCACCTGAGGTGACAGCTTTTTTCCCTGCTTGTAGTGATCCTTTTTGTTAGTTTGACTGAGTTATTTCCCACTTTATCTTCTGTTATGCGCGCTGCAAATAAATAATACCATTGAATGCCATCTAGTTAGAAATGGTATAGAACAATTAATTCTTTTTGAGATTTCATTAATTCTTTTAGAGATTTCATTGTACCAGTGAGCGACATGTTAAAATTATGTTTTTCCTTTTTTCCATTTTTCTCTTTGGGATGTTTGTTGATGTGTCATGCTGCACCCATCAGAGTTGATATGTATTGTTTTATGCTTTGCCAGTTAACCTTTGTTTTATTAGTCCTTCCTTTTGTGTTCCTCTATCCTGAAATTTTAGATTTGTTTACTGAATACAAAAGATATATGTTGCAGAATATTCTTATCACTTTGAGTGGAGCCTGGAAACTTAGTGGATTTGGCTTTGCAATTTCAGCTTCTCAGACCTACGGTGACTCGGCTAATGTGCAAGCCTTCCATTATGCTGTGAGTGGAGTATTTGATAAGATTAGGATTTAACACTGACTTTGTTTAGTTGACATCTTAGTGCATTAAATACTCTATATTGATGTTAAGATGTAGTTGCCTATTTATTTATTATTATTATTATTATTATTATTATTATTAAATAGGTTAGCTCTTCTCGATTGATCTTTGATATGTATTTGGTTTGCTTCTAATTGATTTGTATTTGGTTGATTCAGTGTAATATTACCAATTATATAACCTTTTATAGGGCAACTCTTTTGCATATGGTTTTTGTTTTCATCTTCATCTGGAGCTCCTTTTTTCTTCCTTTGATCCACTTCTTACCATAAATCACTGCTTTGTCTATAAATTCTTGTAATATTTTACACTTTTGCTTTGGGATGTCTCTGTGTTTTGAAATCCTGCCTGTGTTGATTATTCTTCGTGGCACATAATTGTGTATCCCTTTGCATTGTGACAGATATACTTTTCTTGATAATGTTTGTAATATCTGCATCTCTACAATGATTTTTAAGAATGCCAAAAAAGCTATCATTTCTAAGTGTTTAACTGAATATCTGGAAATTATACTATGGTATATTTGTATCTTATTTTCATCCTCAGGAGCTAGGTAATTTTGCTTAAATGACCTGTATCTCATTTCACTATGACTGCTGTACAGGAATATGATGTTGAGGACTCTGTTTTGCCGCTTCAGCCGTCACTTAATTACACTGCTCCTGAGCTGGTGAGGAGCACTGTGCCTTCAGCTGGGTGCTCTTCTGATGTTTTCAGTTTTGGATGTGTTGCCTACCATTTAATTGCTCGCAAACCTTTGTTTGACTGCCACAACAATGTGAAGATGGTATACATTAATCCCTTTGTCTACCTTTTTCTTAGACTTAATCTTATCAGTTGCTTTCGTAGACCTAAGTTATTTTGGGTTTTTTTTTTCTTGGTGAGGATGCCTTGTCCTCTTTTCTTTTTCATTAATAAGTTTCTTTTTCTTCCCCCCAAAAAAAAAAGAAAAAAGTCAATCATAACAACACTAAAGAATAAAATACTTTAAAGTTATGGTGTTCTTTCAAAATTTTCTAAACAGGAATTTGCGGCTATGGTTGTATGTGCCTAGTCTCTAAAGGAGAATATGTTTTTGTTAATGATTTAATACATTTCACAAGATGCCACACATGCAATTGGATATAAACAGGAAAGAGAATTGTTTACTATGTCAATTATTGAACTGATTCATAATGATTATAATTTTGTTAGTTGATGAAAACAAAGCAAACTATATTATTTCATTAATTAGAAAGTAATAAGAAACTGTGGTTTTCTACTTATGCAGTACACAAACACCTTGACGTACTTATCCAGGGATGCTTTCTCATCTATCCCATCGGAACTGGTTCCTGACTTGCAAAGGATGCTCTCTGCAAATGAGTCTTCCAGGCCAACAGCAATGGATTTTACAGGTAAAGTAGCTTGGTGCATCAAAACATTTTATCCATTCTTTGAATGAAAAATAAAAGAGACATGGCACCTAAACAGTGAAAGGATTTTCTTGGGGAATTTCTTATAATCGATATTTCAATGGGTGTTCATTACCATCATAATTATTGTTATTACAGGATATATGCCCCTTATTTCAATTTTTGAACTTCTTAGCTCATTTATATAGTTATTGTTGTTATTATTGCAAATTATCTGTGGAATAAGCTTTTTCACATTTTTGGAGAGAATTGGGTTTTCCCGAAGGACTTGCATCAGTTTCTTACTAATTTTAGAGGCTTTGAGATCCATAAACAAGCTGAAAATCTGTGGCAATGTTCAGTTTTCGCTATTCTATGGTTTCTTTAGCTCTAGAATTTTCAAGGGGATCCCTTCCTCATTAGACAACATTTAGGATAGGGTTACTTTCTTAACTTCGATGTGGTTTTCTGCAAATGGTCTTTTTAGAGGTGTTTCTTTAGTAGATATGCGGAGAGATTGGCCCGCGGAGAGATTGGCCCGCCTTGTTGCATGGGTCAATCTTGTAGGACTTACATGTTTTCTTTTACTTTCTTGTTGTGAGGATATCTTATCTTCTCCATTCTCACTTGTAAAGTTTTTCTTTTATCAAAAATTATTGTTGTTATCATATTGACAGGATATATGTTGCTTATTTTTGCAGGCTCTCCATTTTTTCGGAATGACACTAGGTTGCGAGCTTTGCGCTTTCTCGACCACATGCTTGTAAGGGTTTAGTTTAGCTTGTTAGCATGATGACATGCCTAAGAGTTGAAGTTCTTGATGATGTGTCTTCTTTTCCTTCAGGAAAGAGATAACATGCAGAAGTCAGAGTTCTTAAAAGCATTGTCAGACATGTGGAAGGATTTTGATTCCCGCGTATTGCGATACAAGGTATGCTGTTTGCTATGTAATTTATGTTGGGTTTCATTCACTTTTGGCAGTCAGTTTTATGTCAGTTCACTTTTCCCAGTACATAATTCAGGGTACTACCGCACTGTCAATTACTTAGTGTTGGGTCCTGTAACTTTGATTATGGGTTTGACCCAAGTTGAGTATGCCATGGTCACATTTTTCATCAATGTTGAAGCAATATTGCAAAAACAATTTTTTTTTGTTTTTTTAGAGGGGGGGGGGATTTTTTTTTCCTGGAATATGTGATTAACTGCTGATGCTTCTTTCCTCAATTCTATTGAATTTTGAGTTATTCTTTTATTGTTGTGTTGAATGAAATTTAGACACCTAAAATTCCATGCAGGTCCTTCCGCCACTTTGTGCAGAACTTAGGAATGTGGTGATACAGCCAATGATTCTACCGATGGTTCTTACCATTGCGGAGTCTCAGGTAGTATTCTCACTTTTTTCTTTTCATCACTTGTTTAGAATGCCTAAAACACTATTTTTGGTGCTAGTAAAAAGTGGATCAAATGGACGATAGGCCGGTTGAAAGAGATAGAGGAAGACTGGAGAACTTTAGGAGAAACTAATAAAAATGACCTTACCCTAAATAGGTTTTTTGAAAATCATGTTTTTGGATCTCTTTTTGGTCTGCAGTCTGCTTGATAAATGAGGGTAGGATATGTAAACAAAATTCATGTAAATACACAATGGATTGATATTGTAATGTTTTTTTAATTGATAAAGAAGAAATTCATGAAGACAATAAGAAAAAAAAATGATATTTTAAGTTGTTGTTCAGGACAAGAATGATTTTGAGCACTCAACACTTCCAGCCCTTGTACCTGTCCTGAGTACTGCTGCTGGTGAGACACTGTTGCTGCTTGTGAAGCATGCTGAGCTTATAATAAACAAGGTAATTGTATGTTTACATTCATTTTCTTTATTATGATGGTTGAAGGATCCTTTGCCTCTAGTGACTATATTTCTTCTAACTTGGTCACCATTCATTGTTCATTTAGACTAGTCAAGAGCATTTAATCTCACACGTTCTTCCAATGATTGTTCGGGCCTATGATGATACTGATGCTCGTTTACAAGAAGAGGTCCTGAAAAAATCTGTATCTGTTGCTAACCAACTTGATGGCCAGGTGAGTGCTATACTCCTGTTGTATGCGAATTTGGATTGCACGCTTTAAGTTCCATTGTTTGAATGTTTGAACTTTGAAGTTGTTGGGGACTTTTGATAATCATATACCATGAAAATATTGTTTTTCATTGATGGAAACCTTTTATTTTGATAATTAAAACTCGTAAAGTTATGGCATGTGCATCCATTAGTGGGTCTGAAACAATGATAGCATTCTGTTAATCTGTTTTTGAAATTTTTGTTGCTTGACTATTACCACAATAAGGAAAATTCAGATATTTACCTGCATTTTGGTCCATTATCACTTTGCATCCTCCTGCTTGTAGATTTGGAAAGTTTTGCTGTCACTGCCTAAGGTTGATTTGTTAGCTTATAAGCCCCTTGAGGTTTATATTATCAGACAACCCGACTGTTCTCAGCTCATTATCAGATAACATTTGTGTGGTTTGGCTTATTGTTGCTTTCCATTACGAAATATAGATAAATATTAGTCATTGAAGAGAGCTAATGCTTTGCCACATTTTTTTTTTTATTACTTCAATTCAGATGTTTGGATGTATCTGATATTCTTTTCCCCCTTTCAGCTGGTGAAACAAGTGATTTTGCCCCGTGTTCATGGCTTAGCACTTAAAACAACAATTGCAGCGGTATGTTAGTCATTTTTTTTTTAACTGTTACCTTTAGTTACAATGCCTCAGGTTGACATGGTGATTTTGGTGGCTTTTCAGTACAGAAATCCTGATTTAGCCTAAATGGTTGGAGGTTTATTATTTTATTTTACCATGGTAGTTGTTTAATTAGATGTTGGTTATACACAGTTTTCAAGGTTGCATCTGTACTCTCTCCTAGTTGATATATTGCCTTTCAAGCATTTAACATATGCACATACCGTTACCATTAGTTATTTTTGCATTAAATGAATATCTTTTGAAAAACTGATATATTGTTCAAGTTAAATATGACAAGAAGGAAGATTGAAACATGCATATATCTATGTTTGAAGATGCTGGCAGTGTAAATTTGTAACTTCTGCATTAATGGATAATAGTGGCAAATTTTTTAGATATATTTTTGCTTCCTCCCCATTGGAGCCTTTTGTGTTGTGTGTGCGCGCAGGTGCGTGCACATGCACGTGCATGTGCGTGTGTGGCGAAGGGCTTTCGAGAGGGCTTTTCTTTCTTGTTTATTCTTCCTTTTGTAATTTTAATCTCTGTAGGGGATTTTTTGTCCTCTCTGATTGTATTTCCTCTCTTCTCTCATAATATTTATGCTTATATACAAACATCACGGTTGTATGTCTGGTGGCAGTTTCACCTTATATATCAACCTGTAATATGTAAGTATTTCTTTGTTTTTGGCAGGTTCGAGTCAATGCTTTTCTGTGCTTAGGAGACATGGTTAGCCGACTTGATAAACATGCTGTCTTGGACATATTGCAAACTATTCAGCGCTGTACTGCTGTTGACCGTTCTCCTCCAACCCTTATGTGTACCCTTGGGGTTGCAAATTCTATTTTTAAGAAAGTAATATTTGAATTGAGGGGCCTGATATATGAATTGCATCTTTTTTAGATCATTGACTGCTGCCACAATCAATGATGCATGGAGTTGTGGCTAAGTTTGTTTGATTTCTCTTCTTCAGTTTGGCGTGGAATTTGTTGCCGAGCATGTTCTTCCATTACTTATGCCCATCTTGACTGCTCAACAGCTGAACGTTCAGCAGTTTGCCAAATATATGCTCTTTGTCAAGGATATGCTCCAGTAATTGTTTTTTAAATCCTCTTTCTATTTGTCGTTTTCTCTCTGTCTCTGTCTCTGTCTCTCTCTCCTCAATCTCTGCCAAGCTTCTCTTTGAGAATCTCTTTCTGAACTTGTTTTTATCATACAGGAAGATAGAAGAGAAGCGTGGAGTAGCTGTGACCGATTCTGGTATCCCAGAGGTAAAACTATCTCCTGCGGTTAATGGGCTTCAAACTGAAGCATTGAGGACGAGAAGCAGTACTGTTGCTTCTTCAACAAAAAGCAGCTCCTCTTGGGATGAAGATTGGGTTCCCACAGGAAAGGGAACTGCCACTTCTGTCCAGAATTCTATTGATGCATCCAGTCAATCTGTGCCGGGCAACCCTGTTGGTCAATTAACATCTTTACAGAAGCACTTGCCATTATCTGCTGTTTCTAATCAGCAGGCAACCACTTCATGCCCCTCAGTAGATATAGAGTGGCCACCTCGTGCCTCTTTTGGTGTTACCCCACAAAATGGTGATGCTGAAAGGGCTACGGTAGCAGCAGGAACCTCATCCACATCTAATAACCTTGATGATATCGATCCTTTTGCTGATTGGCCTCCACGTCCTGGTGGCTTGTTAACAGGTGGATCTGGAATTTCTAGCAATGGTACTTTTGGAACCCCAATGAACAAAATGACAAGCACTTCAAGCAATATGGGTCTCCAAACAAGCAACAATTGGTCTCTTAATTACCAAAGTTCTGCAGACGCTGTTAGTTTGAACCTAGGGAATTCTATTTCAGCCACTGGTAGCCTGAATAGTGGTCTTGGACCTCAGAATTCTCTTGGGTTCCTAAAACAAAGTCAACAGTTGCCTGCATCGACTGTTTCATATAATAACACCAAGTCAACAGATCTTGGATCAATCTTTGCTTCCAACAAGAATGAGCAGACTGCACCTAAACTCGCACCACCCCCTTCAACCACAGCAGGAGTGGGTAGAGGACGAGGAAGAGGGAGGGGGGCTGCTTCAACCAGTCGGTCCTCTCAAACCAAGTCACATTCTGAGCAGCCACCACTTTTGGATTTGCTGGGGTAGCTTGCTTCTTTTTTGTTCTAGTATCAGGGTTTTGAGTTGCTGCTGAGATTGTATTTTTATGTCACGTCCTTCTTATGCTGATTGCTCGGAAATATTGTGAAGGGAGAGATTGCCGAAAATCTTGCCAGGCGACATCTGCTGTACGGGACGGCTAAACTATGTAAAGATTTTTGTTGTATGTTGCTTAGTCGAAGTGATATGGCAAAAGCTTGGGTTAATATTTTTTTAACTTTTTTTTTTTTTGTCCTTATACTTCATTCTAAGGGCATCAGGCAAAGTGTATTCAGAAAAGTCCTGGTTAGACTGTGTTGAAAATAATAAAGGCAGTCACGTAAGTTTTTCCTGAAACAAGAATGATTTGAATTTCATTAAGGATGGTTCTGGCAGCTGGCATAATGGAAACTGTTTGCGGGTTGAAGAAAGACGGTGGGGTGAAAAAAATGATGTCAAATTCTCTGTCCTGCCCTTATGCTTTCAATTATTATTGTAACTGAAAGCTCATGCATCCATGGTTTTGTTCAGTTACTGCGAAGTTGACTCCAGCATTTGATTGTAAGTACTTTCTTTTTGGTCTGCAATTGTAATACTTTCCCGTGATATGGAATTTCATTTTTACGCGTATGGAACCAGCACTTCGGATTGGGAGTGAAATAATTGCATTCATCCTTTTTAATATATATTTTTTATCTGAAAATAAGTGGTTAATTGCTTAGCTTAAGACATCCAATACCAGCTATAAAACCAGTTTAAGAAAATTGAACATGTGAAATAATTGTCAACTGAGAAAAATACAAGTTGGTAAATTTAATGTGGTTCATACAGCAACAACTATTTGAACATTGTGAATCGTAATTTTTGATTCGTCTTTATTATTTGTGCAGCCTTTTTAATTAAGAGATTAATTATTACTTCTTTTTTTTTTTCTGAACGCTAAGTAATTATTACTTTAGTAGCATGATAATGTGACATAATTTGTGAAAACGTTTTATTTGTCAAGTAATAATGGAAGAGTGGATTCTTTAAAATAGTGGCTCTTATAAAACTGGAGTGAGAAATTCAAAATTTAATTCTAAGGTGTGTTCTGTAATGCACCTTATGAAGTAAGGTATATGATGCATTTATTGGTGTAGATGCATCTTTTTTTCCCACATTTAAAAAATTTGACTAAATAAAGTTAAGAATTTGGCTAAATAAATTTATGAATGTAATTAAATGAAGTCATGAATGTGGCTAAGTGACCTCATTCTCCTTCCTCTCCCTCCGCTCCGCCTTCACAGCTCCCCCTCCTCACGTAGCCACTTATGGCCCACACAACCACCACCACCATGATCTATGCAACCTTACTATAGGAAAGGAAGGTGGGATGATGGGTGAAACATCACCGCATTTTGAAAATATTCACCACCTTTACAATTTTTGTAAGCGATTTTGACTTGAGCTCTTCAACCTTGGGCACTTTGAAAATGAGTCTCCTTGTCAGGAACTTGTCGGCAGCGACAATGTTCATGGAGGTTGACTTACTAGGAATCTCTCTCGCAGGAAGAGGCTGACGCTAACAATGAGTTCGAGTATCACCAATTCAGTTGCGCCACCACATGCAACGATCCATGCCTTGAGGTTGTAAAGTTGGCAATCTTATGGTCAGTGATGATGTCTCTATCTTTTCGACCTCATCTTCAGGTTTGCCTTGTGGTTGATTTGTCACGGCAATGAGGTGCGATGGCACGGTGGTGGAAGCGGTGGTGCTAGGTGGACATGGCAATGCGGTGCTTGGGTGGGTGGAACAAAAGCAAAATGAAGGGAGGGGAAGAGAAAATGTGAGAATGGGAGCATAGTATACCCTACTTTATAGGATGCATTGCAGAATACGTCTTAATTCTAATGGTTCCCTCTTTTTTAAGGAAAACTTGACTATATGGTGATGTTTGGATACAGAATCTTGTTCACTTGTCGCCAAGATATTCTTGAATGTGCTGTCGGTGATAATTAAATGGTATTTATTTTTTATTTTAATAATTCTTGAAAGAGACATTCAATATTTGCTAATTTATAAATAAATAATTAATATATGATTAATTTAATTGTGCTAAATCTTACCTAAAAAGTTTATCCATTTTTAAATTTGAATAGTTTATGATTAATCACATTATTCTTTTATTCCATAAAAAATCACATTATTATTTCAATTTATTTAATTTAATTTTGACATACTATTAACGTTTTCTTTACTTCGTCAATTAATTATTTATTGTCACATTAACTAAGAATTTAACTACAATAATTAATTAGAAGTTAGGTATATAATAATATATGTGATATGATAAGTTGATGGTATATAAAATTTATGTTAATAATATATTAAAATTAAACTTATTTATTTACATTGATTGGATTTTTCTGTTTCTTGTAAAAATAAACTATTTATTCTATTTTATATTATTATTTATTATTTATTATAAAAATTTAATATTGATATACTATTTGTGTAAAATAAATTATACAAACATTCAATTATATTTTACTATAACAATAAAAATATTTAATTCAATCTCTTATTATATAAAAAATTTTATAAATAAAAATATGTGATTGAATAATAGTATAAAATTCTTTTATATTAACTATACATAAAAAATAACTCTTATTATAATAATAATTTTATTAAAAGAAAAAAACGACTTTGTTCTCAAAATTTGCTAACATTTTTTCCAGCTAAAGTCAAAGTTACATTTTCTATTTATCTGGCATTATATATGCCTCGACATTCAGCGAGGTAGACTTGCGACTATCGAGCTAGGGGCTATGAACTGGTATGTATGTCCCCGCTGAACCCACACTTTAAAAAGTTTAGAAATTACATTTTCGAAATGTAAGAATATAACACAAAATTAAAAGGGAGAAATTATAGTATTTTTTTAATTAATTAATCTTTGCGAACCGTTGAATTTCACTCCATTAAATTTAAACTAACCCGAGTATCGGTCAGAACCCGGCTCATTGGCGGGTTGCCAGTTGCCAGGCTGGTCGCATATTCTGTGAGATTTAGATTTCTTATTTCTCTACTTTATTATTAATTTCAGTCCTTGTCACACTACCCTTACCGTATCGTATGCACTCAAACGGCAGAAACGTGCTGCCGTTTTATCCTCACCAGAACTGCACTTAAACCAACCGTCAGCAGTAGGCAGCAGCACCACCCGGTGCCTCAACTTCCCCTTCTTCTATTGAGTTAGTATTGACCGATGCTTATTACCTTCAAACGACGATGTCGTTCCAAGCGCCGCCGACGATGAAACGGCTCCTCATCCCCGTGCGCTACCTGATCGTCCTCCTAACCTTCATCTGCACCTCCGTCTGCTACATCGAGCGCGTCGGCTTCTCCATCGCCTACACCGTCGCCGCCGACGCCGCCGGCGTCAACCAGTCCAGCAAGGGCGCCATCCTCTCCACCTTCTACTACGGCTACGCCTGCTCCCAAGTCCCCGGCGGATGGGCGGCGCAGAAAATCGGCGGCCGCAGAGTCCTCCTCCTCTCCTTCGTCCTCTGGTCCCTCACCTGCGCCTTGCTCCCCTTAGATCCCAACCGCGTCGTCGTCCTCGTCATCGCACGGTTACTCGTCGGCGTAGCGCAAGGGTTCATATTCCCTTCCATACACACCGTTCTAGCGCAGTGGGTCCCCCCTCATGAGAGATCCAGATCCGTTTCGCTAACGACTTCTGGCATGTACCTTGGCGCAGCGTTAGGTATGCTACTCCTCCCGAGCCTCGTGAAGTTTAAGGGTCCGCAGTCGGTTTTCGTTGCCGAAGCTGCGTTGGGTGCGGCTTGGTCTTTGCTTTGGTTCAAATACGCGTCCGACCCTAAAGCCACCGCGTCCGGAGCTGGCGAACCGATATTGCCAACGAACAAGAAAATCGACAGCAAGAAAGCCGCCGTGAAAACGGTTACGATCCCTTGGGTGAAGATCTTAACTAACTTACCGGTTTGGGCGATTGTTGTTAACAATTTCACTTTTCATTATGCTTTGTATGTGTTGATGAATTGGCTTCCCACTTACTTCGAACTGGGGCTTCAGCTTAGCCTCCATGACATGGGGTCTTCGAAAATGATGCCTTATTTGAACATGTTCTTGTTCTCCAACATTGGAGGAGTTGTCGCAGATTACTTGATTACTAGGAGGATCTTGTCTGTTACTAAGACCAGGAAGTTCTTGAACACTGTTGGATTTGTGGTGGCTTCTCTTGCATTGGTGGTGATCCCTATTTTTAGAACCTCTGGTGGTGCTGTGTTCTGTTCTTCGGTGGCGCTTGGTTTCTTGGCTCTGGGGAGGGCAGGGTTTGCGGTGAACCACATGGATATCGCGCCGAGGTATGCTGGAATCGTGATGGGTGTTTCCAACACTGCCGGGACGTTGGCTGGCATTGTTGGAGTTGACTTGACTGGTAAGCTTCTCGAGGCTGCGAAGGCTGCGGATGCTGATCTCTCGAGTCCAGAGAGCTGGAGAGCTGTGTTCTTCATTCCTGGTTTTTTGTGCGTCTTTAGTGCTTTCATATTTTTACTGTTTTCGACCGGGGAGAGGATTTTTGACTGAGGTAGGGTTGGCTTGAATTGTTGTTACTTTGATGATGATGATGATTGCATGGCTCATGAGCTATTTTATCTGTGGGGATTTTAATTTTGGTTATGTCTCCACATTGTATCATTCTTGGAAAGGGGAGGGATCGTGTACTAAGCTCCACAGCATTGACTCTTACACACAGTGTTGATAGCTGTCTGTTAACTGGATATTGAATTTTTTATTGTTTCTCCAAACTTGTACTATTTTTACTTGTTAAAGGCAACATCTCAGACTGTGTCAGGAATAATGATTCTTATGTGTTTCTTTATGCCTTGGATGAAACTCATATGTTCCAGTAAGAATTATGCATTTTTTTTCACATTTGGACGCAATTAAGTTGTTGTTGTTGATGATGGACTAAACTGGAAAGGTGGTGTTACAAACATTTACCCTTATTCCCGCCTTACCTTTTTGGGTTCTTCCTACCTTTCCCTTATTTGTTGGATGGCTTTTTACCTCACTTCCACTTACTGGATTTGCTCCTCAATCAATTATCAGATTAAGATTGCTGGCAGTTATTAGCAATGCATGCATTTGACAGTTGAGGGTTTGGCTCTAGAAGAAATTTTCTGTGCAATAGTCAATAAAAGCAAGGAGGCTTGCCTCTGCAAAGACACATGAGCTATTGTTGATGTTAGGAGCAGATGTTCCAGGAAAATGGAACAGCTAATGGACAGTTCAAGAGCTGTCAACCAAGGTGAAAATGGGAAAGAATGTTATTGGTGTATGTGGTTATGAAGCCTGTGGGTGCAGGGGAAGGTAGCAATCGAAGCCGGACTGGGATGTGTAGGCATGCTGTAGAAGGAAATGCTTGGCTGCTATGTGTGTGAAATGTGAATGATGCTGCAACTGTTGGCAATGATCATGGACTAAAGATTAGGCATAGACTAATGGCATTCCTTCCAAAGTGAGTGTGATTGTCCTCAAAATGAGGTAGGACATCTAGTATTTGCTTGCTAAGTTGTTTGGTATTTAATAAAATAAACCCTCGTAGAACAGCATGTAAAATTTACAGTTTCAGTTCAAATTCTTTTTGTTGAATTGCCTCTACCATTGAGTTATTTTGTGAAACACACTAAATTGCACAAAACGATCACCAAGAAAGCAACATTAAAGTTGAAGTTCTGACGTAACCCAGAAGTGGCAATCGTCATTCATCATGTTTCCATATGTAATTTTAGTTTCTCTTAGTTGATTTCAATTGGTTTATACAGTGCGATTTCTGTGCTTGACTTGGGGCGAATTTAGCAAGGGTCATGTCTTTCTTTTCCTTGAAGTACATATTTGTTGATGCTTGTGCTAGTGATAATGGCTGCAATGAGCTCGTGGAAGATGAGGATAATTAGAATGATGATGACTTCTGGTGTCCCTCAAATAAGATGATGACGACTTCGATTTGAATGCATTGGTCTTCAATTTATTTGTGCTAAATTTTACATTTTTGTTGATGCTGATGCTATGACTGCAATGATCTCATGGAAGATGAGGATAATTAGAATGATGATGACTTCCTTTGACCCCCAAATAAGATGATGACGATTTAATGCATTGGTCTTCAATTTATTAATGCTATATTTTACTTTAGTTTTGGCTTAACATTACTTGATGCATTTTATGTAACTACATTTATTATTAGCATTATCATGCTCTTGTCGGAAAGGATTTAATTTTACTTATCATTTTTATCATTTTGGAATTTTTAGAATATTTTTCATATATTTCATATCATATATGTACTATACATTCAAACCAAAGGAATTCAGCACTGTTCATTTTGATATCGTATACTTAGATATTGCAATTGGAGATAAGAGTAAAAGGAAACCAAACATCAGCAAGCGAGTGAATCTGCGAGAACAAGCTATACCAATGATGAGAGACACACAAGTGAATCTGAGAGTAATACGTGTGAGGCTGAGGAAGGGGAAGGTCAAGGATAACAGAGTTTCAACATTAAAAGAGCTAAGCTTTAAGAGAGAAAAATTCGAAACCAAGACTAGAGTTGTTCGCCCGTTGATTGATCTGCAAGTAACCATCTATGTGGAACTCACTCCTTTTTAAACCTACACACGAAGATTGTAGCCCAAACTGATAATTATATGCGTCGTTCGCAGGTTCGGGAGATAAAAGCCAAACTTCGTTGGAGGAGCAAAATGTCAAATGGGTGTCTCAACATCACCTCCCAACTACAAAATTTTCTCCATTTTGTTCTGAATGTCCAAAGTTTTCGTAAAATCCATGCTACTGGGTATGATCCTGTGTACTCATGCTACTCGTCTTAAAGTTCGTTACCATAAAAGTCGTGTCATTTATTAAACTCAATGATTTTATTCCTGATGAACACAAAAGCAATCGAACAATATATTGATTTGGAAACTTGGAATGTAATATAAGTCATCTAGAAGCATGACAACTAAAAATGTTTAGGAATGCTTGCATGTTTTGGAATGAAATTTTTGATCTTATACTAAAAAGTAGCCATGATGCATGTCAGCTTGTTTCATTGCAAATATGTTTTACAGACTAGAAATTTGAAAATTTGGATAGCACCTCATGAATCCATAAGTCTGCAATCACATACTGCATCTATTTCATACTCATTCTTATTCAATAAAAAGGCATCATCTATATCGATTTACGGTTACTTTCCATCTTGCTATCAGACTCAACCAGCATATGAACAGGGCGAGAATTGACCACCCTGCAATTCCTCCTAACCTCCCCAGGCCGACCAGACTGCAAGTCCCCCATTTTCAGCATCCCTTCAACAAAATCTTTGAAAAACTTCCATTGATCTCTACTATATAGCTTCACAAACCCCCTTGTCTGGGGGAAAGTGAAAAGTGTTTGATCAGAGTTAAGAAATCCCCTCCCAGCAACCAAGTCCTTGAAATACTGATTATCAAACACCCTTGGTGTGGCATCAAGGTTCCCTGTCACATTTTGGTCAACATCAAGGGGGCATAGCTTGTATAGCTCTTCCCTGAATTTTGGGTCAATGGCAGGGTCAGGTCTTCCAGTTCCAGATTGATTGTATAGCCTGAACATGATGGAAAAACAACGACCTTTGCCAATAGAGTGAGATCCTGAGAGTGCTACAAGGTCCATGACAGAAAGGTTGAATTTCTGGAATAGGTCAATAAGAGAGCTTGCATTGGCTCTTGGGCTTGGCATGATATTGTCTGAGTCTTCTTGACTTGCAGTCAGGCTGTCCAATCTTCCCAACCTCACCTCCCAATTGGGTCCTCCTGTCTGCAACAGAAAGTAACAATTAATCTAATTTACATGAAGAAAAATTGGATAAGGGAAAATTTCAATGAAAAGATTACGAAATTACAGAGAGTAAAATAAATCAGGTTACTGTGGCATGATATTAGCAATTAGTTTCCCCACTAAAACTCTAAGATTTTATATTTATATGGATACAATTACGTAGACTTTCTTCTAGACACCTTTATTTTACGATGTGAACAAAGATAAATTTATTTAATGATGTGAATAAATAAGGGTTACCAGGTAAGAGTATCATGACATGAACAATCTGCATCTAAAGTAACAGAAAAAATAATACTATAGGGGAAAAAATTCTCTACACGCATGTTGTTTTACTTCTTAGGGTTTACTCTATCCTATCCTGCTATTTCTATGAAAGAGGATTTGATGGTAGCGAAATTGTATAGGCGTCACAATTCTATGAATCCATTTTCTCTCAAAATTTCCACCACCCATGCCAACCAATCAAAAATTTTTTTTTATTTTTTTTAATGCATATATCATAAATAAAAGAAGATGCTTCTTTGAGAAATTTTTCCAAAATAAAAGAGATGCTTCTTTGAGAAGCTTTTCAACATCTCACTATCTCTACTATTTTGAATTCTCCCATTTATTCATTCAATTCATTTCATAACACTCTTTATTCTCCTTCATATTCTTTCTCTCCCATTTTTTTTCTCTCATTTCTCTCCCATTTTTCAATGTCGTTCTACCAATAAAGTTTTACTGATTTAAAATTTCGTACTTTATTCTGCAATAAACTGCAAAACACATATAGTCTTTATTCTATTTTATATATTTAATATTTAATTATTAGGAATTTAAAATATATAAACGAAGTATCATTTTTTTAATCCAAAAAAGCATCATGTTTTTAAATGTTGTCTAAATGTGTACAATATATCAATTATATTAATTTTTTTTGGGAAAAAAATTGACTGAATTCATATGCTTACTATGCTATACTAATATTGGGTTTAGTCGCTGTAAGGCTACATAAATACTTTTGTCACTTTCAAACCTTTAATTATAGTTTTCTTAAAAAAGTAAATATTATGGTTATATCCTTTCATTTTAACAATTTTGATTCTGCTTTCTTATTTTATTTTTTATAATTACAATATCTATTCATAATATAATTAATATTGATACCTCAAATAAATGATACTAAACATATATTGTACAAGTGATACAAATATAAAAATTGCACTTTAAGGAAATACTAAACATATACTACATGAGCGATGCAAATATATAAATTAAACAAATAATAATTAATATACATTATAATTAATAACAGTTAAAACAAAACTCAAAATTAAATATTTGAATTAATATTTGAATTCTAAAACTTATACCACAATCTAAAATTATATCAATTCAGTTTTCTAATTAGCGATCTAAATTACTATTCATTAATTTTTCCAATCTTACAACACTCAAATAGCATATTTGTGTCTTATATTTATATATATATAATTAGATATTTGAAGCTTTAATATGAAATATTATTTATTTTTTTATTAATAAAAATTCCATAGACTTAATGGCTCAAAAAATAGGAGACGAAAAATTTTATAAATTCTTTAAAACTATCTCATGAATTGAAATTTTAAAGGATCCCCAAAACACCTAAGGAATTTTAATAGTATATAAAAAAATAGCCATAGATTAGTTTTTTAAGTAATATTGATATCTCTAATAGATGATATTTAACATGTATTATATGAGCGATGCAAATATAAAAATTACACTATGAGATAATACTAAATATATATTATACGGGTGATACAAATATATAAATGGAACAAATAATGATTAGTATATGTTATAATTATTAATAGTTAAAACCAAATTTAAAATTAAATATTTAAACTCTAAAATTTATAGTATATTGTAAAATTTAATCTATTAATTATTTTTTCTAATCTTACAACACTCATATTATAAATCTATATCATATATTTATATTTACAACACTAGATATTTGAAATTTTAATATGCAATATTATCTACTTTTCTATTACCAAAGATGTCATAGGTTCAATAGCTCAAAAATCAAGAAATGAAAGATTTTATAATTTCTTTAAAATCTACTCATAAATTAAAACTTTATAAGATTCTCAAATTTTTTCTCATGATTATTTGTTAAAAAGTATTCATATTTTTTTTTTTTGAGAAGAAAGTATTCATGTTTATTACTTATTCGGTAGTAATAGTATTTAATCTTATATGCTGTATATTTAAGCAAATTATAACAAATTATTTTAGCAACTGCATAAATTTTTTATTAATTCAATTTATTCAATATATTTTGTTCATCAATTAATTTATCTGTATAAACATATATAATCACCCGTACGGTAGTTCTAAGAAATTGACAAGTTTTGAATTAAAACATGTGTAATAATACACCTATATATCACACATCATACGCTCACATTCAACCAATAAACTGACCCCTTGGAATTCAGAAAAAATGCTATTTATACAATTTTGTATGCGAATGGCTTTATAAGAGTAAAATGTTTAGATAGATGAAATTACACCTTTTCCCGTCTAATTTTAGAAAGTACACTTACTTCCTTTTATGTGTAATTTCATTTATAAAGAATTGTACCAAAAGGCTATCCAAATACGTCTCTCTAAATAGAGGTCAGCACTCATTTTATTAATTTAAAGGTGAATATAACTTTATTTTCTCACTTTGTATATAAGCTCACCCTAGAGGAACCTTATCCTACCATTTTACCTTAAAAGTTATTTTTCCATTTTTGGGCCTGTTGTGAAGATCTTAGCATTCCTAATCATCCAATGATGGATAAAAAGAGAAGCATTTAAAATAATTTATTCCGAAACTTGATACACAACCAAAAAAAGAGAGAGAGAGAGAGAGAAGAATTATTTATTGCTTTTAAAAAGAATTTAACTTTGAATAAACTCACATTAACACACAATCATAAATTCCAATTAATACCATGGTAAGTAAATTACTGGAGGTGTTAATCATATGTTTATTAGTTCTCTCTCTGTGGAACTGAGTAAGTAGAGGTACTGCAATTTGACAAAAGTGAGAAGTTCAATCACTTTTGCAGAAAAAAAGGGCCTATTAGTGACAAATGACCAAGGCTCCCAGAATGAAGTCAACATTCTAATTTCTGAGGATTGACTATTCAGATTGTCTATGCTTTGCAAGTATAATTGTCGGGGGAAAAAAAATACAGTAGCTGCATCTTTGTGTGTGTGTCTAAGAGAGAGAGAGAGAGAGCGCGCTAAATCAAAAAGGTAAAAAACTGAAAGGTAGAGATGTGTACCAACCAGAGCTACAGCATCTCTTGCTGCCATGATTATGATATCTGCACAAGAAACAACACCGGGGCATGCCTTCTCGAGAGCCTCCTTGACTTCATCAATAACTTCATATGATCTAAGTGAGTTAATATTTGACAGGGCCAGTTTCTCCCCTAGCATGGTTGGTGTATCATCAAGCAACATAGAAGCATCACACCCCTTCACAAATTCAGTTGGCCATTCAGAAAAATTCTCAATCTTGGTATTTAATTAACACTACTCAAAAAGACTAAATTTTGAATTTTGATACTAAAAGTAACTTACATTGACGAAGCAATCATGGAACTGGAAGCGCATAACAGAGGCGACACTTCTCGGTTCCCGGATGAGGGCCCTCTTCATGACATCTCGGACTATGAATTCAGCTTGCGGACATGTATCCGAGTAAAACCCGGGTCGGAGATCCGATGATGCCACCGAGGCAATGTGTAAGAGGAAGATTAGAAACAGAAGCATGGTCATCAGTGGGTTGGTGGGCATGTCAAAAACGGTCACTTGTTTTGATTTCTCAGAGAAGCTGAAGCCCTTTTGAACTGTGTGTGTATTGGATATCAGAGCAGATCAGGGTATGCGGGTTTGGTAACTTTCCCTTGAATGGATATTTAATAGATGTAGAGAATGGCTATGTAATGGCATGGCATAGAGTAATTGGCTCTGTTTGGAATTTGGAATTTGCAAATTGCAATTGGCATTAGCAAAGTACCGGCCTTCCTTTATAGTGTAGAAAGCGACAAACAAGTAGGATCCATGCTAACCAAACTAAACAAACAAATAACATCAAAGCCTTCTAAAAAACAAACATGGCAGAGTATATTTCTAAAAGCAAACAACATACCACCAAAATAAAGGACCCAAAACAATCACATCAATATGGAAATGCCAATCAATTATACCAGAATTTAACATAAAGTTCTGCAACTCTTGTGAATAAGACCACCTCAGCTTGATAAAACACAAAGGTTAGACTATAGAGTCATGTAGTCTGAGAGAACTTTTGTACAACAGCCATTCAAGGCAAATCTAGTTAAGAAAACAGGCAAAATCAGAATATTGACCAGACCTTATGCCCTTTGTCCCTACTCAATTTTCAACCAAAATTTCTGATACAATTAAGGAGTGAATATGAAATTGAGTGGGCCAAACCTCTTGTCATGCGTTAACATGAGGAAACCAGAATTTTTCTTTATACACATAAACCAATAGCAACAGATTTTATTCTTCCCATCTTGCTTTCTTATCTTGTACAGTTCATTTAGGACAAACCAATGAGCAATTAAGAAAAAACTAAGGCTCACATATGCTTGCTACTAATATTTATGAGATTATAGGAATGAATCCTCCCATGTCAACTTTTAACATGACAAAATCATCCGAAAAGAGATTGACACAGTCACCCTAAATAGTACCCCCACAAATTTTGACAAGACTACATTAGTGGGGCTCCTTTTAGGTCTTTGTGTGTATCTCTCTCTCTTCAACTCACACCCCAGGAACTATAATAGTAATAAAAAAAGGTCATCGATCTCACATAGCAATCTTAGCTTGCCACCAAACTGAGCAAGGTAATCAGCATATGGACAATTCCCGTCCATATGCTAAGTTCACCAAACATTCACAGTAAGCTGTCTTGGAAGTTCCAAGCAAGGAGCAGCTAGAACCACCCTGAGAAGGAGAATCTCCAGGGCTCTACAAGTATTTCTGGATGGAGGACTTCCAACGAGAAGGCAAGATAAAACATATTTTTCTTTTAATTTTTTAAAGAGTTATACAATTTTATAGAAAGAGTGACGTTATCTTGACATGAAAAAATGACATCAAGATTGCATACTATACAGATAAATATACACAAAGTCAACAAAAAAAAAAAAGAGAAAAAACACAAAGTCTTCCCACCCCACCCACTACCACGCCTCTCTCTCTCTCCCCCTGTAGTGTTTACTCACGATATTCATTTTGATGTCAAAATAACATTAATCTACAGAAAAGTGGTATAAAAATCTATTATTTTATTTTTTATTTAAAAAAAAAATTCTCAAATTAACATATAATTTACCCTGTGTTCCCCTTTCCCTTGAAAATCCTCCCTCCCAAACATGCCCTACAAGTATGATCTTCGACTTCGAGAAGTGAAGTTAAAGGAGAAAGGTTTATTTGACACAGAAGATTATAACAATGTCGAAACAAACAACTAAAAGGGGTGCCTCCGCTTTGGGAACTCAAAAAGAGAATGGTAAAGTGAAAAACCAGCAACAGTAGAGCATAATTGTTTACTTTTCAAAAATTTTTAACCAAAAAGCTGATCTGAAATACGCTAACAGTAACACACACACACACACAAAATAAGAGTAGGGGATACCTTAAAGAGCTATCGAGACGAAAGCTTCACCATGCTGGAGCTGCGAGTTTGAGGAAATAAACCAGCATCTTAATGGAGTTATTCTGATGTTCAAATTTCAATGACAGGTTTGATTTGGTTTGGTTTGGTTTGGTTATGTTTTGTTTTGTTTGAGGGTGGTAATTGGCAATATGCGCGTTTTTAAAGTGGAGGAGAAAGTGGAGACCAAAGCAAAGTTATGGATATTTTAATTTAATTTAATAATAGAGGGATTTGTAGAGTGGGGGGTACTCTGTGTGTGTGTGTGTGTGTGGGGAAACATGTGGCGTGGGGTTAACGGTTCCGTTTTCTGCAAGTGGCAAAGGGCGTGTCAGCAAAATTGAAGGCCTTCCATTTTTGCGTGGAAAGCGACGCAAATGGGGCGATGCAATTGGCGAAGAGTGATACTGATAACACATGAATTGATTATGGGGGACCAGCAAAGTCCAAAGTATACTCGGGGCTTGTTGTCGTTTTGTGTGTGCAAAGGTCTGCCATGGCAATGCGTCGACAGTTGCGGCATCCTTCCTCTATGTAGACAGCATGGACACGATATGATCGGGTCTTTTTGATCGGTGTGAGTGCCAGTGCAAGTGCCACTGCCTGCCGTCCTCATTCTCTATTGGCTCATCATTTGGAAACGACAAAATCTTGAGCCGCGCGAAATCCACGCCTTAATGTAAGAGAGTAGAAATTCTTAGCATGCAAATATTTATCTTAGGGGTGTCATAAAATATATTTAGCCAATAGGTAAATCTATAACATGTTTGGTTCCGTATTTATATAATTAATTTTGAGGTAGAGTAATTTATATTTAATAATTTGATTTAAAAAGTAATTTATATTTTGATAATATTAATTAAAATTATTTTTAAATAGATAATTTATAAAAAAAATATCTAAAATTAATTTTAGTGAAATTAAAAATAATAGAATTTCATTTCTATTCAAAATCAATTTTGAAACAACAATTGATTCTAGTGAAAGGGATTCATAGAAAATCAAACAAATTTAAAAATATCAAAATCAATTTTAATATTCAGTAATTGATTCTAATAGATGCAAACTGAAATTCAAAGACAGATATAATCTCACACGATGGATTTTGACGTGTACATATCACTATGACATGAATTTTAAGGTTATTTCATTATTAATAGGTAATTCTCTTGTTATTAATAGTTTGAGAATTAATAAAAAGTTTTTGTTACAGTTCGAATTCTAAACAGTTTATTTCAAACATTTTGTACATTTGTTTTTGTTTAAAAAAATTCATACTAAATTTTATAATTTAAATATTTATAAGTTACATTTCTTATTAATATTATTATAAAATTATATATTTATTTAACTTGTAGAAAGTATTTGGAAAGTAAATTATAATAATACAATATATATTAATTATATATATATATATATATATATATATATATATATCAATTTACTTCATCTCTCATTTTCTTTCTTTTCATTTTCTCTTCAATTTCTTTTCATCTAAACATATAAAAAAAAAATACTTTTTTCTCTATTTTCTTTTCTCTTTATTTTCTTTTTTTTTTATTTTCTTTTCTCCCAATTTCTTCTCTTATCCAAACAAACCATTACTCATTTTTTGGGATGCTTTTCAGTTTTTTGCACTGTTGAGGCGAGAAAACTTTTGGAATGGATCCCTCACCACTTTTTAGTTTTCTCTTCATTTTCTATAATAAACCAAACAACAAAAAATAGTATTTTTCCTTCATTTTTCTTTCATTCACTTTTCCTTCCTCCTATTTTCTTTCAAAACGAACAGACACTTAAAATATGTATTTGGATTGGCATTTGATATGCCAAATCCACATTCAACCTTGGTCAAACACGATTTTGCAGTGAAAAATTATGTTTGGATTCTAACTATTAAAATTGATTGTGCCTTTCAACCTCCGTTGAAGTAAAAGCAAGAAAAAGTTGCTTTTCCATTTACCATTCATTAACAATTATTTTTCCACTTTTATCCTCCAATAAACTGACTATAATATATTTTTTCAATTATTTCTTCGTTTAATGTATACATACAAAAAGAGGGAGTGTTAGTGGAATCTAATACTTTTTTTGAGTTGGTAAAATTAGAAGGGCACTATTTACATATTTTATATATTTTTCAACTCAAAAATAATTTTTATGAGTATTTATTAGATTTTTGTTGATAATAATATTTATGATTTTTATAATAACATCAATATAGTTTATTTAAATATCTTAAAACTAAAAATGAAATAAAAGGATAATATTAAAAATAGAATATAAAACTCATGTCATTTTAATAATTATATATGCAAAAGTGATTTTGATTAACATCATCGAGACAATATTCGTTCTGCCATAATTACTTTTGAAATAAAAAATTCCAAACATAAATCATTTTAACACTAATGCATTTTTGATCAAAATCAATTTTGATATAATCAAGTTGGTGTAAACCTCTATTTACAAATGTCAATCCAAACGCATACTTAGAGAAAAAGGGAGTCAAAAGACAAGAGGGCGAGAAAATAGTGAATTTTAAGATTTCTTGTGAGAATGTAAAAATTGAAATCTATTTTTTTATATGTAGAAAATACCTTGCAAATGTTCTTAAAATTTAAAATTTCTTTGTGTTAATATTTAAACCATAAAGTTTTATGCTAAATCAATTGAAATTCTCACAAGAAACCCCAACCTTCAAATGAGGTAAGTTTTCCTCTTAACATAACTTTAGGGTGTGTTGTTTAAGCTTTTTTTTAACAAAAAAAAAATCACATTTTGTAAAACTATTCATCTCAACTTCTATTCAAAAGCTAAAATACTATGCTTTTAACTCTTGAGTAAAAGCTTAAATAAATAGTTTATGTAACAAGTGATTTTTTGAATAATTAAAAAAATCATTTTTGTTTGAAAAAATAAAAACAAACGCAATCTTATGCTATTAGGAAGAAAGAAATGCTAAATCCTTCTAATTGGTGTGTCAAAAGTTTTTTCAATTCAAAATCTCATTCACACTCCTTCAAAGTTGTGTGAATTACAACTTATCTCAGTGTAAATGAAATTTTGAATGAAGAGAATTTTTATATTGATTGTTACGAGAATATATTAACATTTTTTAAAAAAAATGATATTTATTAACTCATACCATTGTGAGCAATTAATATGATAAAAAATTATCGCATGATCATGATAAAAATTGATTAAAGTGTGACCTAAAAGCTTAGCTGGTTTCGTTTCCATGTTTTTTTTGTTACATTAATGATAATAAAATTTTAATTTAAAATCTTATGCAATTTTAATGGCTTTTTCCATTTCCATTTTTACAAACATTACTTCCAATTAAAATCTATTTATTATATGGCGGGGATTCTTCTTATTTTGTGTCCAACTTTTTTTTTTTTTAATAAAAGTTTATATATTTGTGTTGAAATTTTAATTAAAAATAAAAAGATAATTGTGTAATAAAAAAATAAGCCGATAAAATTTTATACTATTTACATATATGAGTCAGTGTTATTTTCAATTTTGATAGAACATTTTTTAAAATAAAAATAAGAATTTAATTAGTATATATTGATAGTATAAAGTTATTTTATATTATTAACCAATCAAAATAGGGAAAAGTGAGAAATCATGACAGATTCCTTATTAAATGGGTGGTTATTTGTATGAGTTGGCACTTTCTATTATTTCTATTAATTGATAATATAAAATTATTTTATACTGTCAATATATTTAAATTAAATTCTAAAAATAATACCCAAGCTCACACTTAAAAATAAAAGAATATGAATTAATAACCGTAATAGCGAATTAGCGATGCTGTTGTAGTAAAAACATAAGGAAGAAAAGAAGAAAAACGAAACAACTGAGAAGAGAAGAACAGAGACCCAAAATAAATAAAACAAAATCGTTTATGGACAATTAAAGGTTGAAAAAGGTAAGAAACAAATAAGAGAGGTAATCAATCTTCAAAAGAAAAACCCGATGAGAGAGAGAGGCCTTGACTAATTTGAGACTTCACTTCCTTTCCTGTCCCGGAGACCTGTCTCCATCAACCCTCATATGCCGTAAGGCCTAGCTCAGCCCCCCTCTTCGACACACCAACGCAATTCATTGAACTTGACCGCCATAACATAACAATACTTTATTAATTAATTAATACTTATATTTATTAAATTCAACTTCAGCAACTTGCTCCTCTTTTCATTTTATTTCCAATTTCTAATTTCTTTTGCCCCTCTCTCTCTCTCTCTCTCTCTCTCTCTCTCTCTGTTGTTCTGCTGGCCTCATGCTTTAGCATCATCTATTTTCATTCCATGTAAGTCCCACAGATCGCACCATCATCTATTTTCGGTATTTTTATGTCTAAAATTCTTACGCACTTTTTTTTTCTTTCCAAATTCCCTCCCAGCTCAACGCAGAATCGAACCCGATGCGTTATTTTTATTTTATTTTATTTTTTTAAAATTTTATTATTTTAGTGCATACCCAAAATTTTATTTGACTTACCAATAGTTTGCAAAATAGCTCCAATTTTCTTGTGGTGTGTAATTCGTAAATGTTCAAGGAGTAGTTTGGGCTTTGTGGGGTTCTAATGGAATAATAATAACCTGTTTGTTGTTCTTTGATAGACACTAGTAGGTGTGTGTGCTGCTTTCACCTTAAAGCAGTTGAAGGTTTTGGTAGGATTGGAATAAAGGGGCTAAGTTTTTTATGGCAGTGCTGTCTCTGGTGCTGTATTTTCCCCTTGCATTCGTTATGGGATTGGATTGTTTTCGTGGCTTGCCTTCACTGCTCTAGCTCGTGATTGTTTCAAGGGAATTTGTATTACTGGTAAGTCATTTGCATAGGAACTGGACAACTTTGTTGCATTTTTTTATCCACTTTTGCATGTTGTTTACTTATCTCTCCATTCTTTTTTTATCCTAGAAAAAATTATATTTATATACTGAGTTTGATAGTCAAAATAAGAAAGTGGGGGGGGGGGGATGGTTGAAGTTTGTAAATCGTAGTAAAGATTGATGTGGATTGATTGATTCACTCATCTCTTAAGAAAACTTTAATAGAAAAAGGAATGTTTGACATGAGAACAAACGAGTTTTGTCAGTTTTTATTCTCGTAAATAGAGCACCGGGATATGCTGATTGAATGCAGGTCTCTTTACTCTCAAATAAAATTACTATTGTTATTGTTGTTTTGTTGTGTTCCATTGCCGTCTATCTAATGCTTTAACTTTCCATCTTTTGATGTAGTTATGTGAAAGAGGAAGAATTGGCTGAGGTGGTTCAATAAACTATGGAATCCTGCAACTGTATTGAGCCGCAATGGCCAGCTGATGAATTATTGATGAAATACCAATATATCTCGGATTTCTTTATTGCCATTGCGTATTTCTCAATCCCTCTGGAGCTTATCTACTTTGTTAAGAAATCAGCAGTATTTCCATATAGATGGGTCCTTGTTCAGTTTGGTGCTTTCATAGTTCTATGTGGAGCAACGCATCTAATTAATTTATGGACCTTTACAGTGCATACAAGAACTGTGGCAGTAGTGATGACCACTGCAAAGGTTTTAACTGCTGTGGTATCTTGTGCAACTGCCCTTATGCTTGTACATATTATTCCCGATTTACTAAGTGTTAAGACTAGAGAACTATTTTTGAAGAACAAGGCTGCAGAACTTGATAGAGAAATGGGCCTGATTCGCACACAGGAAGAAACTGGCCGGCATGTTAGGATGCTGACTCATGAGATTAGGAGCACTCTTGATAGACATACAATACTGAAAACGACTCTTGTTGAACTGGGTAGAACTTTGGCACTAGAGGAGTGTGCTTTGTGGATGCCAACACGTACTGGTTTGGAGCTTCAACTCTCCTACACACTGCGACAACAAAACCCAGTTGGATACACAGTACCCATTCATCTTCCTGTGATTAATCAAGTATTTAGTAGCAACCGTGCCGTCAAAATTTCACCAAATTGCCCAGTTGCTAGATTACGACCTCATACTGGAAAATACATTCCTGGGGAGGTAGTTGCTGTTCGGGTCCCTCTCCTACATCTATCTAATTTCCAAATATATGATTGGCCAGAAGTTTCAACAAGAAGCTATGCTTTGATGGTATTGATGCTTCCATCAGATAGTGCTAGACAATGGCATGTACACGAGTTAGAGCTGGTAGAGGTAGTTGCTGATCAGGTTAGTCACTTCCCATTTTTCGTCAATAGCCTTTACAGCATATCTCTTTTGCTTGTCAAGAAGCTATGCTTTGATGGTGTTGGATATGTTTGTCACTTATTACTTGTTATTAACTTTCTAGGTTTTGAAGTTGTAAGAAAGTGATTTTTATATTTCGTGTTATTATTTCTAATTGATGAGAATATGAGATTGTTAAATTTGGAGTGAGAGAGAGAGAGAGAGATAGAGAAGGAGGAGTGAAAGTGAAGGCAGAAAATGCTTTTGGTTTTTACGTGCTTAGGTATAGACACTCATTATATATACATAATAGGAAATTAGTACAATTTGCTTTTTCAAGAACAATTAAAGACTTAAACTATTTCCCATGACTCCTATTTTTCCAACGCCATGACTTTTATTATTTCTAATGCAATATTTCAATCATTCCCAATACTATACTAATCACATGGCACAACACATTAGTCACATGCATCAATTCTAACACCCCTCAAGCTAAAGTTTACTAAACTTTAAACTTGTTACAAAAGAAACCTTAAAATAAGAAAAATATAAAATGAACTCCATACAACATTGGCAATACAACTCAGGGATGCTGGACACATCTGTAAGGACAACACAAGACAACTAGAATGACCAACAGCTTGAATAGCTTGTTGGAATATTCCATGATTAGGAAGAAGAGACTTTGCTAAAATTATCATTTGTAGAAATTTCCTGAAAAGCAATAACAAACAAGAAGAATAGCATTTGGAAATCTTGAATAGTAAGGAAAACTTTTGGAGATCCAGAAAGAAAGGCCAATAAATATCACAACTATGGAATTTATTATCGGCATAACTCGTCAATGAGATATAGAAATCACAATTGGTACGATTCACAATGGGAGGCTGGTAGGAATCATAGCCTAACATTCATCACTGACTGTGCTCGCCATGGGTGAGAGCGTGTGGCTTGGTGGTCGAGGATGCGGCTTCAGGGGTTGGTTGCGGACATCAAGGTGACTCCGATGGTATGGCCGCTAGCAAAAAGAAGATAGCGGCGGAGAGCTTACACAGCAGCAGAAAGGGCAGTTTGAAGGAGAAAAGTGATTCATGGAAAAGATGAAGTTGATGGAAGAAGATCCGCGATTTTGATGGCCCGAAATTCTCAAAGTATACTCAACAACGGATTTCCAATTCTTACTTCGTAACATAGTAGTGGAAAGGGATCAGATAGGTCACAAAGGATGGTACTGCTTTGATACCATGTTGAATCTGTAGAAAAATAAAAGAGGAGGAGGAGTGAAGGTGAAATAAATCTGTGTGGCAAATAACGCTTTTGGTTCTTAGGTGCTTAGGTATAGACATCCATTAGCACTATACACACAACAGGAAATTAATACAATTTACTTTTTCAAGAGCAATAATAAAGACTTAAAACTATCCTATGACTCCTATTGTGCCAATGCCATGACTTCTATTATTTCCATGCAATATTCCCATCATTCCCAATACAATACTAATCACTTGGCACAACAATTTGTCACGTGCAGCAATTCTAACAGAGATTAAGCTCTTTGGTTAATTGTATGCATGTATAGTTCTCGTAACTTCAGTGTGATAGGTTTCTGTATTCTTATAAATGGTTAGCTCTTTGTTTCTTGTAAATATAAATTGATTTTGGTAACATTTGTCAAAAGTTAATTTACTTATTTGTGTTAAGTTTAACTAACAAATAGTTTTGTGAATTAATATCCCTAGATACATTGCAAGTTGCATTTGTTTTCTAAATTTACGTGAATGTGCCGTCTTTCCATAATAAATTGGTATAATAATTTAACTACTTTTTTTACCCTTGATGTGAATCGTTTACTATAAAACCTAGTGGCATTTGATTGATCAATGTAACTAATCCCAACTAATAAAAAATGGCTTCATTTTTGTTGATGATGATGGATTGAATAGTTTAGTATGGCATTCTGAAACATCTAACATCAGAAATGTGCTGTGGAAACCATTTGTTTATGTACAGCATTAGTCTATCATTTGAACATAGCTTTAAAAGTGATTTTTTTTTATTTTTTTAACTACTAAAAAAAATAACTTTTTATAGAAAATCTTCATTTCAGGTTTTATTCAAAAGCTAAAAACAGATTTTTTTTTTTTTTAGCTTTTGAGTTGAAACTGAAATGAATAGCTTCTAAAATCACTTGTTTTTTTTTTTGGGGGGGGGGGGGGGGAGGGAAGCTGAAACAAACGCATCCTAAGTTACTTATTACAATTGTCTCCTACAATAGGTAGCTGTTGCTCTCTCACATGCTGCAATCTTAGAAGAGTCGATGAGGGCAAGGGATTTGCTCATGGAGCAGAATGTTGCACTTGATCTGGCAAGAAGAGAAGCAGAAACTGCAATTCGTGCTCGCAATGACTTTCTGGCTGTTATGAATCATGAGATGAGAACTCCTATGCATGCAATTATTGCACTCTCTTCATTGTTACAGGAAACAGACCTGACAGCTGAGCAACGTCTGATGGTAGAAACAATATTGAAAAGCAGCAATTTGTTGGCTACTCTCATCAATGATGTTTTGGATCTTTCACGGCTTGAAGATGGCAGTCTTCAACTTGAAGCAACAACATTTGGCCTACATTCTGTTTTCAGAGAAGTATAATTTTCATTCTAAATCCTGATATTCAATTCTATTTGCCCATTTATAGTTGATAGGCTGGGCTTTCTTTTAGACCTGGATTTTGAAAGATTTGTTATTCTGATTGCAGGTCATTAACTTGATTAAGCCTGTTGCATCTGTCAAAAAGTTGTCAATCACTTTACATCTAGCTTCAGATTTGCCAATGTATGCCGTTGGTGATGAAAAACGTCTCATGCAAACTATTCTGA
Source organism: Pterocarpus macrocarpus (assembly GCA_031439585.1). NCBI lineage: Eukaryota > Viridiplantae > Streptophyta > Magnoliopsida > Fabales > Fabaceae > Pterocarpus > Pterocarpus macrocarpus. Next base: position 14,820,834 of record CM062519.1, read on the forward strand.
ATGTTGTTGGTAATGCTGTTAAGTTCTCAAAAGAGGGCAGCATTTCCGTCACTGCTTTTGTTGCAAAGCCTGAATCCTTCAAGGATGCTAGAATTCCTGACTTTCTTCCAGTGCCAAGTGATAATCACTTTTATTTGCGAGTACAGGTTTGTTTCTTCAAGCTTAATTAGTGCTCTTCTGCGTTGGAGCATTGCATGCTTTGTTTATTTGACTTCCATGTTGAAGTATGATTTTTTTCCACATTATAGGTAAAAGATTCAGGATCAGGAATTAATCCACAAGATATTCCAAAGTTATTCACTAAGTTTGCACAAAGTCAGTCATTAACAACAAGAAGCCCTACTGGAAGTGGACTTGGCCTTGCCATTTGTAGGAGGTACTATTTTCTTATATGTTTACCACTTTAAACTAAGATGCAAAGCATAATAATTTGTTTTGCTATTCTTTGGAATCATTCTTGCAAAATTGAAAGTAGGTTCTCTTTAGAATTATTCTTGTTTGTGATTTCGCTGTTGATCATGTACTGTACTTTTAAATTGTGGGCAGGTTTGTAAATCTCATGGAAGGGCATATTTGGATTGAAAGCGAAGGTATTGGTAAAGGATGTACAGTCACTTTTATTGTGAAACTCGGAATCCCTGACCGATCAAATCAATCTAAACTGCCTTTTGTACCTAAAGTTCCGGGATATCATGGATCTGCAAACTTTGCTGGTCTCAAGGTTCTTGTCATGGATGACAACGGGTCAGTAGCATAGCTTCATTTTTGTATCTTCGGTTCTGAAATTTGTTACCATGTCACTCATTAAAATATTTGAGTAAAACCATTAGATTTCTGGTAATTGCATATATAATAAAACTACAGATTATTGCTTATGTTAAAACCCCAACTTCCTGCTAGATGCTACCCCAACTTCAGTGCAAACTTTCTGTTTCATGTTCTAGTTGTGTTGATATGTTTTTATTATAATTACAGGGTTAGCAGGACAGTAACCAAGGGACTTCTTCTTCATTTAGGGTGTGATGTCACAACTGTAAGCTCAAGCGAAGAGTGTTTGCGTGTTGTTTCTCCGGAGCACAAAGTGGTCTTCATGGATGTGTGTACAGGGTTAGATGGTTATGAACTAGCAATACGTATACATGAGAAGTTTACAAAACGTCAAGATAGGCCACTAATAGTTGCTCTCACTGGAAACACAAACAAGGTGACAAAAGAGAACTGTATGAGGGTTGATATGGATGGCCTTATCCTCAAACCTGTTTCTGTTGACAAGATGAGGGGTGTTTTATCGCAACTCCTGGAGCATCGACTTCTATTTGAAACAATTTAAGCCATCCATATGGCTTCATATTTTGAAATCTTTTCTAGTGTGCATAGCCAAATTAAATTTGGAGAAATACAAACTTATGAGGCAACGAGGCCATTTACATGGATTGTCATCCTTTAGTGAACAGTGGTTGAGTATGCATTTTTTAATCCATTTTTGTGAACAGAAGTTCATATATGTTCTATTTTCGGCATTTTTATGGCATTTCAGGCTTTCGGACTTAGCTTTAAATGATTGACTTTTAATGACTTGTCTGAAATAATTTATATAGGATGCAATGGGGTTTGATTTATATAGTCAATAACACTAGTGGAAGAAATATTTATTGATGGCGGTAAAGGCAAAACTGCATTTATGCTGTCATGGATTCTTTTAATCAAGGGCAAAATTCTATTTTTGTCTCTAATATTTTAATAAATTTTCAATGTTATCATTTTTACTAATATCATCACTTTTATTAAAGGAAACTGTTTATCTGACTCTAATGTGTTTATTTTTATATTAGAAAAAAATTGCACTTATCTTTTTGAACTTCCTGAATATGTAAATTGGCCCTAACGTTAATTTTTCTATTGATTATCAATAAAAATATTACATGTTTAAGAAAATTTAGGATATTAGATTACATATTTAAAAAAGTTTTAGGAGTCGATTTGTGCATAGCTCAAAGTTTAGGGGTATAGTATATTTATTTTGATTAAAATGAATATTTGCAAAAATTTAAATATTTTAAAATTTTGGGGACAAATATACATGATATATCATCCATAGTTCAAGAGAGTAAATGCAATTTTTCCTTATATTATGTGAATGTCAGGTTATGTATGTAAAAATTTTATTTTTGTTTATGATCTTCTAAGCTTTAGTATTTAGAGTTAGAAATTGTCTATAAATAAAACTTAGATAAAATAATGTGATATGAGCAGTAAGCTTTGGATTTGAAAAAGTGTGCATTTAACACTGGATCTCGATGATTCGAGCCCAAATACCAAAATGTTAACCTAACCAGGACTAATTAGTTCAGAGTTAGCTAAGTAGTTTCAGTATCCTGTATTCTGTTAAGTTTTTTCATTAGAGTCTGTTATCTGTCCCATGTATATAAAACCCAAACTCCAGTGCACACAACAAACAATAAAAAAACAAATGTAAAGTGAGAAACAAGGAAGGACTGAAATTGAGAAGTGCGTGTCGTGTCCCATGCGGAGTCTAAGCCTATCTCTTCCCCCTTTCCTCAACGCACCAAATTCACAACCATCGTCAGTGTCTCACAAACAAGACAACAGCAACAACAACAACAACAACTTGGAGTCTCTCACTCTCACGCACAGTTCCCAGCAGCTCCGCAAAGCCATCTCCACGCTCGACCTGGCGCGTGGCCCTCACGACCTCCCCTCCCTCCTCCTCAAAGCCTGCATCAGGTCCCGCAACTTCGCCCTCGGCAAGCTCCTCCACCGCAAGCTCGCCGAGTCACGACTCGTCCTCGACTCGCTCCTCCTCAACTCGCTCATCACCCTCTACTCCAAATCCGGCCAATGGCACCAAGCACTCTCCATATTCCAAAACATGGACCCCACCAAGCGAGACTTGGTCTCCTGGAGCGCAATGATCTCCTGCTTTGCGAACCACGACATGCACCACGAAGCCCTAATCACGTTCCTCGATATGCTCCGTAACGGCCTTCACCCTAACGAATATTGCTTTACGGCGTCGCTTCGATCGTGTTCCAACGCTGAATTTTTTCCCACCGGCCTTGCGCTTTTCGGTTTTGTCTTAAAGAGTGGTTGCTTTGACGCTGATGTTTGTGTTGGTTGCGCGTTGATCGATATGTTTGTTAAGGGTGGCGGTGACGTGTTTTCTGCGTACAAGGTGTTCGAGAAAATGCCGGAGAGGAACGTGGTTACGTGGAACTTGATGATAACTAGGTTTGCGCAGTTTGGTTTCCCTGGTGATGCAATTGACTTGTTTTTCAGTATGTTGGTGAGTGGGTTTAGTCCTGATAGGTTCACTTTGAGTACTGTTCTCTCGGCTTGCGCTGAATTGGAATTGTTATCTTTTGGGAAGCAATTGCATTCTTGGGTTGTTAGGTCTGGAATGGGTTTAGATGTATGTGTAGGGTGTAGTTTGGTGGACATGTATGCGAAATGTAGCATGGATGGATCGGTAGAAGATTCTAGGAAGGTGTTTGATAGAATGCCTGAGCATAATATTGTGTCTTGGACAGCAGTTATCACGGGGTATGTACAAGGTGGACAAGAACAGGAGGCCGTTGGATTGTTTATTGACATGATTCGCGGTCATGTTGCGCCAAATTGTTTCACGTTCTCCGGCATCCTCAAGGCTTGTGCGAATCTTCCTGATTTTGGCTTGGGCGAACAACTTCACGGTCAAACGATTAAGCTAGGCGTTTCTGCGGTTAATTGTGTAGGGAATTCTCTTGTTAACATTTATGCGAGGTCTGGAAGAATGGAGTGTGCTCGCAGCTGCTTTGATGTTCTGTTTGAGAAGAACTTGATTTCATGTGAAGCAGTTGTTGATCCGAATGCGAAAAATTTGAGTTCTGAAGGTGCCTTCAACCATGAAATTGAGGGCACAGGTATTGGAGCTAATTCTTTTACCTATGCATGCCTCTTGAGTGGTGCTGCTTGTATTGGTACAATTAGTAAGGGAGAACAAATTCATGCCAGGGTGTTAAAGTCTGGGTTTGGGACCAACCTATGCATTAATAATGCTTTGATCTCTATGTATTCCAAGTGTGGAAACAAAGAAGCTGCTTTACAAGTCTTTAATGACATGGGGGATCGAAATGTCATATCTTGGACCTCAATTATAAGTGGCTTTGCAAAACACGGATTTGCTACAAAAGCATTAGAATTGTTCTATGAAATGCTTGAAGCCGGTGTAAAGCCTAATGAGGTCACTTACATTGCGGTTTTATCAGCATGTAGTCATGTTGGTTTGATTGATGAGGCATGGAAACACTTCGCCTCCATGCGTCGTGACCATGGCATTGTTCCAAGGATGGAACATTATGCATGTATTGTTGATTTGCTTGGTCGATCTGGGTTGCTTTCTGAAGCCATTGAATTTATAAACTCAATGCCTTTCCATGCTGATGCATTGGTGTGGCGTACATTTCTTGGTTCTTGTCTGGTTCGTCGTAACACTGAACTTGGAGAGCATGCTGCAAAAAAGATTCTTGAGCTGGAACCTTATGATCCAGCTGCCTATATATTATTGTCGAACTTGTATGCATTAGAAGGGCGGCAGGATGATGTGGCAGCCATTAGGAAAACCATGAAACTGAAGAAATTAACAAAAGAAGCAGGTTGTAGCTGGATTGAAGTTGAAAACCAGGTGCAGAAGTTCCACGTAGGGGATACTTCACACCCCCAAGCTCAAAAGATATATGATAAACTTGATGAATTGGCTTTGAAAATAAAGAAGTTGGGTTATGCCCCAAATACAGATTTCGTTCTTCATGATGTGGAGGATGAACAGAAGGAGCAGTTTCTGTTTCAACACAGTGAGAAAATTGCAGTGGCATTTGCCCTTATTAGTACCCCCAAACACAAACCTATAAGAGTATTTAAGAATCTTCGGGTCTGTGGGGACTGCCATACGGCAATAAAGTATATATCAGTGGTCACTGGAAGAGAGATTGTGGTGAGAGATGCAAACCGGTTTCATCATATCAAGGATGGGACTTGCTCTTGCAAAGATTATTGGTAATTCACATACTTCGATTGAGTAAAGTTTATCCCGAAAAGGGGTGCTTTATGCCTTGTACATTTTTCTTTGCCCCGTTAGACATCACAATGACTATTGTGGATGTATCTGCCGTTATCATTTTCGAATATCTGTCCATTAATTCGCATTGTAACATGTTCAGAACCTCAGATAGATTTTAAAAACATAAGATTTTTCTTGTCGCTCACATTAGAAACAGTTCCTATGTAGAACTAATTACATCTTAAGGATCATTTCAGTTCTCAATTTTTATTAGCCAAAACAATCCTAGCTATCTATTCTGTTTTTGTAGGTTTTTTTTTTTTGGGGGGGGGAGCTCAATTTCTACACTCTTGCTCTATACCATGAAACGTGTAGTGCTTCAGTCATAACATTAAAATATAAAATAGTTAAGATAATGAAATGAAAGACGATGATGACCCACAACATTGGAGTGGTACCTATTCCCATATTACTGTAAACTTCAAAGCCTTTTTAAAGGCTTTAGAGCCTTTTATAGTTTTGATTATAACTAATTATATTAAATTATTAAGTTAACGATCTAATCAACCAACCATTAATTAGAAAGGTTAGTCCAAACCTGAGTTTCATAAAAGAGTGTAATCAATAATAAAAATTTACATGACCATATCATATAAAATATTCATATGAGAAAATCTATTCTCGGCTACCAGATTTGGAATATCCTTGCATAGACTTCATGCAACCGCTAACAATATTTTCTACATGATCCGTAGTGTTGGTTTCTCTCGTCAGCTATTTCAATAGGTATCTTTTTCTTTTCTTTTTTTTTCCTTAGGAAAAAAAGAAAAAAAGAAAAAAAGAGAAAACTCTACGTGACATGGTTACTTAAGTTAATTTGGGAAATACGACATTACATATTTATATCATTAAAGCAAATCTTCCTCTGGTAATCAGGAGAAAAATATTATTAAAGCAAATCTAACTTGCACAGAACAGATACTGAGGCATAATAAAATTTGACACCAAAGAAGCCATTTGAGGATCAAGTTGAGTAATACCAGCAGCTACAAAGATAAGGATCAGTTATATTCATAGACTTGCTGTCGCCAAACTGGTCAACACAGACCAAGGAAGAATAGCTCATCTCTGACAATGTTCTCTTAGCTGAGCAAGGGCCGCAGCAACTTTAGCTCCAACAAGAGCATTATTCTTCACAAGAGCAATGTCTAAAATATGGTTAAGACTTTATTTTACTGTAAGTCAAATATTAAATTAAGATAAGTGGGAATCGTATTATTAACAGAAATTAGAATAGATTAAATTTATTTATTTTAAAATATATGCTTCTAATCATTGATTTTATAATAACGTATTGTGGAAAACTTTAAATGAGGATACTTGACGCAAGTGAGGCACCACCAGTCAAGTCATTTACTCTAGCAAGCAAGAATGGAGTTACAGCATTTCCTGTTATATTGTTTTCCCTGCAAGTGGTAGATATGAAATTTATTTATTTATTTATTGAAAAGCAAAAACTATGGTATGATGAAAGCATTAGCAAACCAGTTAAGCAATACTATTGTACAACTTGCATATGATGTCATAATATACAGAGAGAAAGAATAAAAAGTTTACCTAGCTTCTTTAAGAGCTGTTTGAATGGCAGATTCAATTATGTGTCCAGAAGCTGAGTGTTCTCGAGGAATAGGAACTGCTATTAAAATTCCAGTTCCAAGCTTGAGATTGAAGTTTGCTTCTGCTAGAAGAATAAAAGTTAGAAGGAATCGTATAGAAGCTGTGTTAAAACATATAAATTTACACTGAAATGAATAATGCTTTCCCTGCCTATTAGGCGAGCACAGTCTTCAGGGGTATCTACACGACATGAAACCTGAAAATTATGCCATGACCAAATAATACATCGTCAATTAAACTTGTTACTTGGTACATTATATTGTTAACATGCCTCAATCCCCCCCCCCCACCCCACCCAAAAAAAAAAGGTTAACACGCCATCCCCACATATAAACTTATCAAAAAGTCCTTAAAATGCTATCTTAAGGTTAGAATATTTGGAAAATATCTCATATTATTGTCATTGCGTCTTGGAACATATGAGCTCAATTAATCATTTAATTGAGGAAACAATCTTAGGATTTGGATTCCTAATTTCATTACATTCCTGATTTGTTTAATTAGGGTTTTTAGTCTTGTTGGTCGTGGGCTTGAGCTTCTACTAGAATTTGACTTAACTACTAAAATAAATAGGAATTAGTGTTTTATACGTTACACCACATCAATATAAACAGGAGAATATTATTCTGTGTCTCTGTTATGTCCTTTTCTCCTCCTTTGCCTAAATCTTGTAATTTCAACATGGTATCAAGCGGCATCATCTGCTGTGACCTGCATGTCCATGTTTCCACCAAATTGAGTTCTTAGAATTCGGTGTGTAGATGCTACCTTTTGTTTTCTTTTAACTTTATCATTTTATAGTAAAGTTCTGTGTTTTGAAAAACAAAAAAGAATTCAGCGTTGCAGTGTAGTGTGATCAACGCTTGGTCAGAGTACACAACATGCTTAAGAAAGCTTTAGGAAAACCCAATTTAATATACCTTGCAGCCACTTGATTCTGTGAAAAATGCAGGAAACTCATTGGTCTTGTAACCAGCAACACAAACTCCCTGTGTTTCCTACTCAAGATTAAAAAAATGAATATAAGGTACAATTGATAGTGCATAGTTGAACTACTTCAGTGATAATATTAACACAAAAGTAAATTGGTACCAGATATTCAAGGGTCCTGGGAATATCTAATATTGATTTTACACCAGCAGAGATAACTGCTACTGGAGTTCTACCTAGCTCAGTGAGATCTGAAGATATGTCCATAGCTGCCCAAAGAAAAATGAAGATAATATAAAAATGCTAGACTTATTTGTAGAAGTCCCAATAATAGAAAAATCAAAAAGCATATTTAGCTCTTAAATTTTCTGGAGGGCACCAAGAAATTATCTCTTCCTTGACGCAACTCATCTGTTCCATTAAGGAGCAGTTTTGCAGATTGTATTTATAGAAGCATTCTCATTCTAAGCTTATAAAATTCCCACTGAATATTGGCTACTTTCATAATCTTTTTTTACAACAAAGGGCAACTTTGACCTTTATTTACCATAAAAGATCTTAAAAATTTATTGAAGGAACAAATGTGATTGTTGCTTTAGGTGTGGTTATCTGCCTGATAAAGTACAAGTTACAACAAATTAACTGTAGCTCAACAAGATAACTAACTTCACTACACGTATTGTTGGCTTTAAAACCAAAAAAAAAAAAGAAAAAAAAAAAGCGTTTTAAAGACCAGAACATGTTGCATCTTAGAAGATTCATCAGCATCCATCATGAAAACTGATTCTTTCTATCATTAAGATATAGGAGAGTAACCTACTATATTCCCCATCTCTATGCACTCCCCCAATGCCTCCAGTCACAAAGACAGAAATCTGAACCTGCAGAAAATTCAAAAAAGTAAGGTGAAACAAAAATAAATTAGTTCAACGACTAAGCATGAAACAGATTGCATAAAAAAACTATGGATGAAGTATATAAGAAAATCACCATAGAAGCCAAAAACATTGTCGCAGAAACAGTAGTAGCCCCATTTCCACCACTAGCCACCTAAAAACTACATATGTTAGTATGTAAAATTGTAGTGAAAAACTGAAAAACAATGAGGGATCACTGTGGTTGTGGGTGAGAGCAATTGTGAGTGGGCACAAACAAATAAAATACTTATCTTAATTGTACTATGAACAAGAAATATATCTTTCCACTTCTTTGGGTTAGAAGATTGATAGATGGTGGGATGGGGGATATCATATATTTTGTAGGAATTGTTTCAAGCCATACGTAGTTGTTGCTTTGTAATTCTTAGACTGTAAGACATTTTTGCTATAGTGGGTTTTCAACTTTCTTTTTGTGAGGTTGCTAAGTAAATTCATACAGACATATGCATATTGCATGCATAAACACGTGTATGTGTGCAGGCCTCATCTTTCTTTTTTTTTTTTTGTGCATATAACAATCTACAAAATAACAACAAATGAGGAAAAAAAAAAATTATCCACAAAAGAGAATGCCAACATGAAAATGGTGTGTACTGATGCCAAAAGCACTCACAACATGTGCAATATCCCTTCGAGCTGTTTTCTGAGCTCTGGTTCCCAGAGTAGCTAGCCTTTCAAGTTCTTCGACACTAAGGCCTATCCACATTAAACAAGTAAGCAAAAGCAAAGTTGTCCGAATCACGCAACAAGCTACAACAAAATATATTCACTATCACTGCAGCAAGCCAGGAACGGAGTCAAAATGGGATGACAAACTCTTCATCTTATCTCTTAACACATGAAATGCATAAATGCATGTAAAAGCATTTTTTTTTTTCGTTTTTTTCTTTTTTCAGTTGGCTTCCTTTTCAGTCTCTTTGAAGGATCATGTGAACAACCCATTTCAAATCCAACATCAATACGTAGGAATGAAGAGAAGAACCAGAACAGCAAAGAATATCATTTATCAACACCCCCAAACTTGATCCCCCAGAACAACACGAATACGAAATGCACAAGTGCAAGAAGCACTCCATCATGCTTCTTGCACCACATCACATCACTTGGTTCTTTCAAGCGAACGGTTTACACGGAATAGCAATTGAATGCATTGCATAGGCTAGAAAGAGATGACAGTAAAATAAAGACCTACGCAAGGCGTGCCATCTAAAATTGCAACAGTTGCAGGAACTGCACCGTTCTCTCTGACAATAGCTTCCACCTCTTTTGCAGTTTCCAAATTTTGAGGATAAGGCATCCCTACAAAATAATAACCACCACAATAGTCCAAACACTAAGCTAAGCAATGGCTGCCGAACTTGAAAAAAGCGCAATACAAAAAACTTATCATTATAAGAATAGGATCATAGAAAGGAAAGAAAAATTAAACCATGTGAAATAATGGTGGATTCGAGAGCCACAACCGCACGCCCCAGTGATAACGCTTCAGAAACCTCCGGAGCTACCTTCACCTTGATTGACCCCCCAATTGCATTGAACCCTGCAGCCTATACCAAAACCCGTTTTACATTTAGCTTATAAATTTATGTTTACGACAACAGAACTGAATTGGATAAATTCGTGAAAAGGCGGCGTGCAACAAATAGTATTGACGATTATTATCGAAGAAAAAATACATGTTGCAAACCTAACTAACCTTGTTGGTTGTGTCAGTCGAATCCAAGTGTCGCCGAAGATTGGTTAGTCGCGAGGCCGCCGAACCCGAAGATGCCATTACCAGTTACCACCTCTGTACTACGTATGATAAAGAGCTGAGAGACTCGAGTTAGTTGTAGTTGGAACTCTCGGTTTGATATGGAAAAATTCATTTGTGTTATTGACATGCGAGTAGAGTAGAGCACTTAAAACGGGCCAAACTCACGCACTGCCCATTTTTTCTTTGAAAATTTAGTGGGCTGATGTGTAAAAATTTCAATCTATTCAAATCTTATTGGTAGCGCGGTTCTTTTAACTCGAGGCTTTAATGGGCCAGCACCTGAATGAAAAGGGCCCACTTCCTTTTTTTAACCCTCGGCCGTGCCAGACAGCGCAAAAACGATAGTGGCGGTGTGTGTCAACAGTGAGTGTGGGGCAGAAATCAAGGGTGAGTGAAAAACAAGGGTAACAACCAATAATGAGATGCACCTATTTCGTATTTACTTCGTACTCATGTGATTCGTATTGTTTAGCATTTCTCTCTCTCTTTTTTTTTTTTCATGCTTCAAATAAAAACACGATTGAGATATAAATGTAATTATGTAATGTGTTAAATTTTGACACTCAACTTTAAATTTGAATTTGTGTAATTTGATTTGTAATGAGTTTGCATTTAAACTTTTGAAATTTGAACTTAAATTAGATCATGTAATGTATCAAACTGCAACACTTATAAATTTAGATTTTGATATTCAGCTTGCTCTCAATTTATATAATTTAATTAATAATATGTTGGATTCAAATTTAATAATACTTGAGATTTAACAATGTTTATGAAATCTGATTTAAAAATTTTAAAAGAAAACTTATAGTTGATCAGATCGGTCCATTTATACCCGCGAATTATCCTTAACTGCGTTAGACCAACATTACATTAGTCCATTAACACTTACTGTTGGCTTGACTCGCTTAACAGCCGTATTTCCGAAGGAACTTATATTGTGGATCGAACTTTTCATTGTTTATTGATGAAATCTATTTCATTTGAGAATGTTACTTCATTTCCATTGCTATCTGACATCTAGATGATATTACACCAGCAATTTTATGCAGCATATGATAACATTAGAGAGTGGCTCATAACAGCACTGTTAATGTAGTCTTCACTCAGCGAGGACCAAGATGTTACTTTTCCATAGCCTTTTGGACGAGATATATAGAGAAAATATTAGAAAATTCGTATGGCATGAAGTGTTTCTTACAAAACGGCAAAACCTGGTTTACAGTAAGTCAGCAGCCTAACTTACAGTTATCCAATCCTAATCTAAATATAGTACTAGGATGACCTAAGTTGTAATTCTCCTAAATATAAACAAGACCGATATCTAACATTGCGCATACATGTGTTCATCCATATATATACATAACATAATATGGCTTTACATGTCCGACGCCAAAGGTTCCCTACAGCAAGGAAGTACTCATGGGATTGGCAAAGTAATGCTCGCGGCAAATCAACTTTGATCGACTGGATTTGCTTCCAATAAGACCCTGTAGTATGGAGGGCCCCCCATCAAGTCTACGTTGATGCATCTTCCTCACAATCAAGTGTTTATCCAAAACCATTAATTCCAAGAGAGTTCTACAGCTCTGTCAGAAACTCGGATCAGCATTTACACTAGGCAAAAGAGTGCATAAACACAAAAAGGATAACACAGACACAGCAGTACAATAAACAAAATCATATCAGAGTGAAGGCTCGCAATCAGCAGGATGAAACAAACAAATCATAGAGTATAGCCTCCAATGACCTTTTCAGCTTGATCAGTAACTATATATACACCACAAAAAAAAAAAAAAAACCCTCACTAATTATACATAATCCCATCACAACCATTCACTTTTCTTCATTTTTCTCTCCACTCTTCCCTTCCCATCACGGGCTCTCCTCCTCCGTGATATCTGTTCTCAAATTATTTGTATAGGTAACTTTTCCATTAGTTTATAGCTTGTTGAACACATAATTAACAAGAACAACTAAGCTTTTTTTCCAATAGGTAGAGTCGGCTGTACGGATCCAACAATGCTATTGTGTCTTTTCATACACTATATCTATACACAAGCCATTAAAATTTAATTCCTTCTTAATAATGGCTTTGTCTATAGTTTTTGTTGGTCTATCTTGCTATTTATTGGGCTACCCCTCATGATCTACTCTTCTTATTGGAACTTCTATAGGTCTTTACATTACATGGTTTATGATATTAGTAATATAGTTTAATACAACTAAAACAATACTTATATAAATAATATTTGATTATGACGATAATAACACATCATCTATTCAAGCGGAAGATTGACTATGGTCGAACCAGAAAATCATGCACTCTTTGGTCAATTTTAATACACTGCTTCAAGTAGTATATAAGATGTAAAGTGAAACCCATTATACTTCTTATCTAATAACTGACATTGTAATAAACTGTAGCTATTTGTCGAAAAACTTGTCCCAAGGTTTGCAAATCCTAGGCACGCATCTCCTCTAGCTTCAGAGTACACAAAGATTCTCCCCTGCCAGCTTCTGTTGACCTTGTCCAGGAGGATAAAATATTAAAGTATAATAAACACACACAAGGTGTGGAGGAATAGATCAGTGGACCCTTGGGAGGATCTTGCATAATTCGAAACTAGAGGGGCGTGGCAGCAGGTTTCAGTATAATCTCAAGGGAAAAGGGATATGATTCCAAAACTTATCTTGGAACGATTAAAAAAATTCATCGAAATCGGCTGAATATCCCTCCCAGAGAACAAGAACACATGTAGGTAAAAATTTCATCCAATAGGAACAAAGTACATTCTGCCCTGACTCAGGTCATCATCACTATTTAAAGACTAAGTGAAATTAATGGTCAGCAATTTAATAATAGAAGTCTGAGTTTGGTAGAGTACCTGTGGATTCAACACATGCATCTGATGTAGAATATCATCCTAACACAACGATACAAAAATGAAGTCGTCAGTAGATTTTTCCCTTTCTTGTTGAAGTAATGAAAATGGTATAACTCAGGTTGCACTCCAAGTTTTATTTATTATGCGATCACTCTTAAGTAAAGCCGTGAGCATGCATTACAATCTCTCATTCAATATATATATATATATATATTTGATAGAAGAATTTTATTAAGATCAAGGGAATAAGAATACAAAGGCATTAGAGGACAAGAGATCCTCTTTACAAAAACAACTAACAAAAGGGAAAAAACAAAAAATAAAAAATTCATCAATAAAGTGAAGTTTTCTAATCTCTCAACTTACTTGAGAGAGAAATCCCTTCAAAAAAAACTATGAGCTTTACACCAAATACAAAAATTACGGTCTAACCAAATACACCAAACACTAAAAATACCCGAAACAATGGCATAGCTTGTGCATTGTTACAAAGATATGGCTTCCTTCCTTTTCCCAAATCCAGTAATACGAGTCAAGAGGAACTGATCCAAAGTTCTAGGGCACACCCAACAATCACCAAAAATACCAGACAAAGTATATTTTTTCACTTATTCAATATTAACAAATTGATATTTTGCCAACCTGTGGTTTGCTCTGTTATTAAATAACCATATTGACATCCTTTTCTTTTCATTTTACAACAGATAGAAAAGGAAATAGGTAATGGCCTTTTTTTTTTCCTCTTTTTTCCCACAGCTTCTGGTTATGAGTAGTATTTTATGTCGAATTCATGTTATTTAAAAGTTCCGGTGTCTTATCTGTAAGGCCAAGGATTCCTAATGGGCTTGTGTTAGTAGTGAGTACCAAGGTACATTTTTGGAGTTGTTTCTTATAAGTTGCTTTCTAGTAAGTTGTGCCTACTGCCTAGGGCTAAGAAGAAGTAGTTTAATGATTGCAATTTGGAATACCTATGTATGCTGGAAGGTCATGTAATTTCAAAGGTCTAAGCTTGCTTTATAAAAGCTAAAAGCCTCAACCTTCACATAGAACCCTTTTCTTGAATCCAATCCGGAACTAATAACTTTGTTTTTTGTTGGTTTGTATTTGTCACACCAGAAGTTCATTGCCTATGTTTGATTCCTTCTGCACTCAAACATGTAATTCTTAGTAGAATCCTATCTAGATTCATTATTCTACAACAGATAACATGTAAATCGCATGTGAGCTCACTTTGAACACATTCTCTTCTAGTTTATACCATAGAATGTGATATCCAGCAAACTACAGGGAGGCAAAGTGTCTAACTTCTAAACCATAGGAACAAAAATGAATTCAAATGAGCTCATGTGCCACTCACAAATAGCTTCTTGTTACAAATGGATGGGAAAAACTTCAGGATGGATGTGATGAACGGAGCAAACAACAGGGAAAAAGTGAATTGGGGTCAAGCCATAAGTTGGAAACTATAATTCTTTTTAATAAAATAAAATTAAAAAAATTAAATAGCATCCTTTTCTTATTTTTTTATATCATATAACATGCACCAAATTAGCAAAAACTTGAATTCTCTGATCCTAAATACTCCCCCTTCAAAGAAAAGGAACCAGTAATGATAATTAGAAAACAATGTTGCTACAAGGATAGCACACAACAAATCAATTTTCATTTGTCCTTTTGTTGCCGTTGTTGCCTTTTTTTTATGTTTCCCCTTTTCAATTGAGCAGTGGGGAAATCTGACTTGAATCAGTGCAAAATATTAGTATGCAGCGCCACTATCTAGCAATCCCATTTCGAAGTTCTATTAAGACTTAGATTTATTAAATCTAGGAACAGCAATAAAGATTGCATATACCTCCAATATCCCCGGGCTTTGCATCACTACTCCAAGAACACGACGTCTGAGTCCATTGTAGACAATGCTGTTGATGGTCCCATCTCCATTGATCCATGGCAATATTGGCACACACAATTCAGCAGAAGAGAATTTGAGTTTTTCTTTCACATGATCGATACTGGAATAAAGTCTATCTTCAATACAGCCTTCATTCCTATCACAAGCTTTATTTTTAAGATTCCCATCACCATTTGGAAGATTAAGAATTGTCACTTTGTGCACGTTATCAACTCCAGTGTTTCTTTCCCTTAGAATATCAGCACAAGCAGTATCACTTTCTCCTGATTTGTGAAGCTTACATGTATGATCACTTTTTTCAATGGTCTTTGTTGAGGAAGGATGCACAACACCTTGATGAAAACCAGACACAGGTGTCAAAAAGTACTTGTGACGGTATAAAGCATCAACAACACGAACAGAATCAAAAGCATTGACCTGTACATGAAAGACAACATTATTAGATAAAAAAGAGGGAAAGAAAAATTACAATTTTAAAACTGAATATGAACGACCTTCTATAAGCAGCCTGAGAGTAAATCATTATAAATTTATGATTTCCAACAAAAATCTTCCAATTTCTGGGAGGTAAAGGGCTTAAATTTCTACTGCTGTTGTTAACTACTTCAGCAAAATCTCAACAATCAGTTCCAACTCTTTTTTACATATAGTTCCAAACTAGCAAAGGAGTACATATTTGCAGTTTTGCACTCATACCAGAAATTCAAGAGAACATAGAAAATACGGAGAGAACAAAAACAATAAAAAAACTAAAGACACGATAACAGTATCAGAGATTCCAGTAAGGGGAAGTGTAGACTAGAAGGAAACTAGCCCATCAATGCACATAGCAGCATATTTCTGCATGACAGAGAACCATAACAGCAATTTTGAATATCCACAAATTTTCCAGATTACTAAATGCATGTTTCCATTATGGTTTGCATGCCCCAAACTAGGGTGTAGGATGTGCAAAGTGCAAGCTGAGTATCATCCACAACTAAGTGATTATGTCTAAACATGATTTTGGGTCTCAAACCTTGGTTTGAGTAAAAACTAAAAAATGGTTGCTTTCTCTGTTGGATCAAATTATGGTTTGCAAACTAATCCAAACATGCTATAAACTGATGGAATGAGGAAAGGAAGGAGAAACCTTAAAGGCTTGACCAAATGCTTGAAGAACATCAACAATCAGTCCATCTACCTCTGCTCCTGAAATGCATAAAGGTGAAAACCAAAAAACAATCTCAAAGAAGTTAAGTAACTGATTTTTTTAATAGATATTAGGTCAATCATCTACTTGGTTAAATCTCAGAGAATCTATACCTGGCAAGTTTATAACTGGGGAAATTTCTCCCATGCTTAATCCTTGGTCACCAGCCTTCTGGATGGCAGCATAAACAACCCTGAAGATCTCAGCACAGATGACACATGCTTGTTCCTGATTGGAAGGCACCAACATCAATTGCTGTGCATAGCCTGCCATAGCTTCCCATTGTGATTCAATATCTTTTTCTTCTGCAGGAACAGGATCACAAGAGTTAAAGACATCCAGCATTTGGTCAGGACCAGAATTATTACAGCTTTGGCCTGTGTTTAGTTTAAAATTCCTCTCAACAGGTTGGTCGTTGTTCTCATTATCCTTGAACAATTCTAAAATATCAGCTCTTGAAATTGTTGTGCGGCATGCAGAAATGATGATACCAGGGAAACCTTTTTCACGACGAGAAATGATTTCACCTTCTACTCCAAACAAGGATTTTAGCTTCTTAGCTTTATCACTAAATGAAGACTCACTAACATCAGATTTACGCTTTGCATTTCTCAAGTCTTCAGCCTCTCCAACACCATTATCTGGTAAGCAAGGTGAAATTGAAAGTTCACCCGATGAGACTAAAGCAAACAAATGAAAAATGTCACCACATTGAAGATCTTCAGCAAGATTAGTCCCCACTTCCTTGAGGTCTTTGTCTCTTTCCTGTAGCCATGCAGAAAATTTAACAGCTTGCTTTCCAGTATTAAATGGAAACGGTGACTTGGAAACACACTGCAAAAACTGTTGTGATAGTTCAAAACGTTCGCTGCCATTGCCACCAACCTATCAAATACCAGCACAAACACATACATACATTCAGGTTGTCTATTTAACAGTAAGAGAGAGTGGGAAGGAGAAGAAAAAGAAATCAGGTAGCCAAAATCTCAGAGCGCACAACAATACCAGAAATATATATCAAACTTTTAGACTGCTCAGGGTCAAGGAATTCCCTAGGGGAATGTGCTTAACATAGTTCTAATCCATTACGTCTTTTAGCTCTAAGGAAATATCCACTACAATTAGTAACAACTCATCAATACAATAAATAATTGTTAACATGAGTCTTAGTATACCTAAGAAGTACGATCAAGACTGTAGTGCCCCTGATTACTTTTATCTTATTTGGGATTTAATAATGTCTGTGCATGGTTACCAATGATTTCTAAATAAATTTCTTAGCTTACATAAGTAATATTTCAAATAAACAGGGATCAATGCTCTAGCTTTGGGGGCATCATAGTAGATGTTGTGTGAGTATGCAGGTATTTCAATCACAGTCAATATTCTTGTAAACCCTTACACATGTGCATAAAAATAGTCATGTTTTGACTAAATTTATTCAAGGTTCACACAAATCTCTCATTTAGCAACCTTCAATGTATAACCATGTTTCATACCATTTTCCCCATGTTCAGCTACAATTGACTTTCTATATTACAATTTATAAAACTTATTTCATATGTTCATAGACTTAAAATCCTCCTTTCAACTTTAGATGTATTTTTATTATTTTTTTCATAATTAAGTGTTCTAGAGATAATCACTTAAACATGAGTAAACATGCTATGGAAACAAAATCCTCAGTTTATATACCTATAAAAATATATGATGCATATCATTAATTTACATGATGACCAATATAAACTTGACATAAGCAAGCATCAGTATAAGGTCACAACCAATCAAAAACTTATGCAATAAATACAAACTATAAGAGATTGAGAACCATTTACCATGATTTTTTTCTCTCTAAGGTAGTTAAAAGCAGCAAACAGATCATGCTCTGAGTAACGCCGAAGAATGTCTGCTAGTAAACTTGGTGCCTGTGGACTTGTTGAGGTGCTTAAAAAAACAAGCTTAAATAGCTCCACAGCATTTGAAATGGCCAAGGATTCGTATACCTGTCCATAGACATTAGAACTATTATTCAAAAACCAAGTAAATTTTTTATCAACTCGATGACGACGTGATCTTTGGGCAGAAAATGTATGGTTCTTTCCATGATGGCTCTGAACAGTCTCACTAGGAATGGATGCTACAATATCTTCGTTTTCTTGAGATTCCTGCCAAGAAAATGATTCTTTTAGTCACCCAGCTTCCAGAATCAATGAAGAGTGACAGCATAAAGTAAATAAAAAAGCTTTGTTCAAGTGGGATAATACACCACAATGAAAGGAAAGAGAAAGGAAAAATATTAATTAATTAAAAAAAATAGAGAAAGACAGAAACAAGTTAAATCTCATCAAGTCTTGGCTATAAACACTCGGAAAATATGACTTGATATTATTATTGTTAGTCTTGGAGAATTACATATCCATCAGCATCTGCATTTGCATCTGACCACCCTTCATATTGTGATTGAACTTTTTTGGAGGAGGCATCCAGCTTGGCCATCCTCTTGCAGCAAAGAATCTCGTCAAGGGCTTTCTTGATACTTTTGTTCTCAAAGTCATCCCAAGCTTCTCCGTTTAGACTTGTCATTTGCATTTCAGCATCAGGTCTAATATTATTGTCAACACCTTGACTGGACTGGGATCGCACTAACTGTCTGCAATCACCTTTGTTTAATGACAAATTCTGGGACTTCTCCAGATGCTTTGCATATCGTCCACTGAGCATATTACAGAGTCTGTTCACAGCTTTCCTAAATCTTAAGTTACCATTCAGCAAATTCATTCTTCTCATGCAGACTCTTGGAGGTGCTGGTAAATCAGAAACTGAGGCCCAATCTATGCGATGATATTTTGCACCAAGAGCAGCACGATGTCTAACATATTGGATCACCAATTGCCTGAAATAAGATGTAATCAAAGATACTCAGAAAAGGTAGATAATACCATATTTGTAGCCTTAGAGGAGATGGGAAAACAATCTGTCTCTTCATTCTAAGGCAACAAAAGAGGGGAAGGAGGGGATAGACAATTTATAATCTGAATTAAAGCAATTATGACTGCAACTTTACAAAGCAATAGAATGGATACAAACAGGGAAAAAAGTACTTGTTGTCTTTCCATAATACTAGAGAAAGGCCGCATGACCCTATCCGTATTCTAGTTTCCCTAAAATCCCAATCTGTCCTAAACACTAAAGACATGTTACAGAAGTGCAGATCTCTCCCTGCTTTGACTCCTGATGTGTGTGTTATGTGTTGTTCTAGTTCAAAAATTGTGACTCACCTATTTTTGCATTGTTCTGATGTAAATTATCTTTGAAATAAGTTCTGATGGGATTTTTGGTGTGACAATTGGGGCTGCCCTAAGGACCTGCATCAGTTTCTCCTTGTTAAATTTAGAGGTATTGTCTTTCCTTAACAAGCTAAGTTCCGTGGCAGCACTCAGTATTTGCTTTTCGCAGGTATCTTTGGCTGGAAAAAAAATGCTAGAATTTTCAAGGATTTTTCCTCATCTATAACAATATTTGGGAGAGAGTCATCTTTTTAGCTTGTCTGCAATATGCTTCCCATGGTCTATTCAGAGGTTTTTCTCTATCAAATATGTGGAGAGATAGCCATGCCTTGCAACATGACTCAGTCTCTTAGGTCCTGTGCTTTCTTTTGCTTTCTTCTTGTGAGAATATCTTATCCTCTTTTGTTGTACTCTTTTTCATTAATAAAATTCTTTTTTCCCCACAAAAGAAAAATATTAAGCCCAATGCCAATGTATTGTTGATTTAAACTTGCATTTCGGGTACCACAAATAAGGATAACAAATACTATGGTCATTATTTTCATTGCTTCCCAACAACCTGAAAATGCACACAACAGTAAGCTGTATAACTTCATCAAAGTTGACTTGAA
Source organism: Pterocarpus macrocarpus (assembly GCA_031439585.1). Taxonomy (NCBI): domain Eukaryota; kingdom Viridiplantae; phylum Streptophyta; class Magnoliopsida; order Fabales; family Fabaceae; genus Pterocarpus; species Pterocarpus macrocarpus. The sequence goes on from CM062519.1 coordinate 14,841,081, forward strand.
TATATAAATGATCCATCTTCAAACACCTATTATTTTATACACCCTCCTATAATCACAGTGTAACACTTATTTGGCTTACCATTAAACAGAGCCAAATTTTCTCTTACCTATCAGTTTTGTCTGACCATACGAATCTCCTTTGTCGTGTTGGCTTCATTTTGGATAAGACACACTGGGTAATAAGGGGACAACAGTGTTGAGAACCCTCAATTTCATAATGACCATCCTCCTCAAATTCTTGAGTATGAGTGGCCTGCTCTCCTGAGTGGCTACCCAAATTATCTTGTTCTTCAATGTGCATGTCAACATCAGTTTCCTCATCAATTCTTGCATGCTTTGCTGGCCTCAACTCCGTAGAATTATATTTCCTGCGACGAGATGAACTACCCTTGCATTCAAGTATACTATTCCCATTCCCATCATCTTTGAACTGTTTAAGGCAATGGCGCCTCTTACTAGAATACACACTAAGTACCTGATAGTGGCAACAAAATTTAAAAAAAAAATAATGGAAAGAATAGCAACAGTCACTCATCTTCAAAGAGTGGAAAAAAAATACTCAATGAGTTAACATTTTATTTTACACAAATACAAAAATAATAATAATTTTCTAAGAGTGCACTTCAACTGACAGTTCTCAGTACCATCTACCAACCTTATCTTTCTAAAACAATATGAAATAACAGGTTCAAGAAGTGAAATGGACCATGCTTTTGTTACATTGACTTTTTTCTTTTTTCTTTGTCCTCTGTATTTTGTTCTTTTTTGCATCTAGGAGGATTACTTATCTTCCTCTTTTTCTGTAATTCTTTCTTTTTCATCTCAATAAAATACTTTTTCTATTAAAAAAAATCCTAGAGCCATGAAATTCCTCACCATAATTGATCAAAGAAGGTTTTTCAAAGAAGCATATAAAAGTGATGAACAAGTAACAATTTGCTTAAGCAATATAATCTCTAAAAGTTTCTGTTTATTTGAGACAAGACAGGAGCCTGTGAAATCTATGCTCCCTCAAGGATAAACTAACATACTACATTTTTCTTGGCAGCATACTGATATTGAATTTGCCAAAAGGGATAAAAAACCAAAATAATGCCTACAGCTGCTTTAAACAAACCAACCTGCTCCAAGGTAAGATTCAAATCTTTTGCAATCTTCTCACAATCCCTATATGAAATTTTTTCACCAAGATCATCCTTTGCTACACGCTTTAAAAGCTCAGCACGTTGTTCAGCCGTCATAAGATGTGTTGATGCCCATGAACGGAAGCGGAAAACCTAATAATGTAAACAAAAACAAAATACTATATTTGGAGTTTGGACTGAAATTGTGGCATAAAATTGTAATATTAGCCTGGAATCTGATATAAGGCATCAAAATGGAGAAGTTTTGAAGTTGTCCACTGGAGACACTTGCAGATTACCTCATGAACCACAGATCCAGGAAATGCATATGATGCAGCTTTTGGATCAGCAGCAGCATAGCAATACTCCAAAGTTTGCCAATATTCATCAACTGCATCTCTATTAGATAGGATGAAATCATGCCTGATTCTTGGTCGAAGATCATGGCACATAAAATTTAGAGAAGCTGCATCACTTGAAAGGGGTTCCTCAATGTAAGGCTTAAGCTCCATCATGTGAGTAAAAGTATGCGCAGTTTTAACTTCATCTCTAGATTGCATGTCAGTTACCATCCGAATCAACTACATAAATAAATCTATGTTAAGCATGCATCATTTTTTCCAATGTAATAGTAATCTTACTTATTTCTATTAACCAACTATTTTTGTGTTTCCTTACAGCTTCCTACTTTCTATTTTCGAGGGCTTTTGTCCTCTATTTGCAGCTTTCTTTGCTTTTTTCTTTCAGAAAAATATTTTTACAATGAAGAAAAGAAGAGTGCACTTATCCCAGATACAAAACATAATGAAGTAACAAATAAGATCAACAGAAATAGGTCATAACTTTAGTTCCATCTTCAGACAACCTGAACTCACAAAAAATGCGACATACAAAATCCTTACTGGAGATTAAAAGAGAATTCAAATAACTAAGTGTAAGAACAACTTAGAAACCAAAAAGTTTTGGGAAGCCATGAGCAGGAATTTGGAATACATTGGTATGTGATGAACTTACAATGCCTCAGCATTTTGTTAAGTAAAATAAGCACTTTTTCCTGTTTTCTTAAAGTATTCCGTTATCATTTTTACTAACAACAACATAGCAGATCAAGCAAATAAGACATTAATCGCATTCACTTTTTTGTGGCTGTAATTTTGATCTGATCATGATCATGCCCAAGTATTTCAATCATGTTGTTGCACCTCTGCCTGATTCCAGCCTTGTCATCCCAAGAAAGCAAAGTTTGGAATCTAAAAAATCAGTGGCCATTTAAAAGTACCAATTTGAGAAATTTTTGGTATAGGAGCCTGCAGATAAAATAAAAGTGTACCTTTAAACGCCTTAAAATGTCAATAACTAACGACAACCTTCCAGTTGCTTGAGTGTCCATTAAACAATTGTACTCCTCAGGAGAAAGATCATATAGATGCAAACCCATCTTGCACTTTTCAATCATTTCTTCAAATTTTTGAGTGGACCCAACAACTTGTAAGAATAGTTCAACTGGAATTGCTTTAATAGCAGATTCCAGAGAAAATAATTTGCCAGTACTATGAGGATTATTATTTAGCTCATAGACACATTTTTCATATGATAAAGGATCACCGTGGCTTGCTGACCTATGCAGATAATCCCAAAGGAAAGTATGCAGCAGCTTTGCACGAATCATTTTTGCCAACACAAATCCATTAGCACGCATAACTTCTGATTTGTTAGCCCGCAAATCTGGAACTACATGGCTTTGAGTTTTCTGGATATCCTCCATTACAGGTATCATTTCATCATTTTTATTATGAGAGGCCCTGCCACTGCGAATCTGCATATCAAATGATCTCACTCTATCTTGAATTTCATCAAATAGTTCAGGCGATAGACTTACGGATGGATGCACAACCACGATGCAATCTTTTGTCCTGGAATATTCAGTAACAACAGGGGAATGTACTGTTATGCATTTGCACAGCCCATGCTCCTGAAGTTTGGTCAATATTCGATCTATAGTTTTGCGGTCCACTTTTTTAGACTTATCCTTCTCAAAGTTAGTAAGCCACCTACTCATCTCAGATCTCAAAATGAACCTTTCATCCTACACAAGCAAAATGGAAAACATTACTCTTAGAAACTGAGAATAAAAATTTTAGGCAATAAATTTTTTACATGAGTGTTAGGATTAGAAAGGCAGAAAATGACAGACCTTAAGTCTTTCTAGTATCCTATTTGCCCTTCTAGTGCTATCAACAGTGAAAGATAAACTTGCATATCTTTGACGTGATCCAGTACAGAATGGTTTCAAAACATCAGATTGCAAAGCTACTGACGATGCACCATCTGCCTCCACTGATAAACTAACCAAATCACGTTTGGTGTTGGGAACAGTACCCCCTGGGTCAAGGGCTAACTCTTGCAAGTTTGTTGGTGTTTCTTCAGACTCTATATTTCTTGGAGATTCACTAGAGACTCCTACACCAGTTCCTATATCTTTATATTTTGCAGGGTCGAGAAGTCCACCATCGAAAGTTGCAGCATCAAATTCAGACATTAATTTTGAAGAACTATCAGGTACGTGTTGGTCTAAAAATTTATTTTCATCAAGTTTGTGAAAAAGTGCAACTTCTGGTTCACAGTTGAAATTTCTAGATGTCCAAACTCTAATTGTCTTGGATTTCAGGCATTGCTCTTCTTGCACTTTCATCCCAAATCTATAGCACAAATTTATAAGTCGAATGTGGTTCCTTTTTAGTTCAATCCCAAGCCTCTCACATATCTGTTTATGAGAAACATCCATATAAATTAAAAGTGAAAAGGCAACACTATGCATTTAAGGAGCCTCTATAACCAAGTGGTCTAAAGTTCGATCCTTGCCATCCCCTTTCATCTAAAAATAAGTTGAATTTCAGCACAAAATAAGTGGATCTATGCATTGTCCACGCCTCAAGCCCAAAGGACTCTTGCATGAAAGGGAGTGTTAAGATATAAAACTATTCATTCGCATTTACCCAACAGCTTAAATTTTTAGGAATGATGGTTCTTGATATAAGGATGCATCATTGAGAAGCAACCCCCCCCCAAAAAAAAAAACTCCATTTGAGGAGAACAAATATGATAAAGAACAAAGATCATTGCAGTTGATCGGCTAAAAAAGTTCACAAGCACATACAGGAAACAAACATTAGCACAGTCCAAAATGAATAGAAAACACCAAACTAGAATAAAAACAACTCAACAATGCATCCAGCCCCCACCCTAGTCTCTCTGCAAAATGGATGCAACATGTCATTAGTATTAATTTTGTTGAACACAACTGTCCAAATAAAGGATTTAACCTTAAAAAGAGCTTTGGATTGCCAAAAAGCTTATCAAGGTGGAAAGAGGTTGTATTCAAAGTATGAGTTAGGAATTCAAAGAAAGATCTACAAGAAAATACCCCCATGGATCAAGAGACCAAAACCTTTCATTTGGGGCTAGAAGACAAATATACAAAATCAGTGAGACCCAAAATGACTACTAATTTCGAGGATTCCCTATCATTTAGATTTTGTAAAAAAGTGGAAATCCTAGGAATAAGCAGAGTCTTGCACATTGTAAAAATACTGGACAGGTGAATTGTGCTAAAGTTCAACTTTTATTTAGAAAAATGGATACCTCTTGGTCATAGGCTCCTATACCATGTCAAGAATCAACTCTCCCAAAAGCTTAAGCTATAAAGTGAAGGCTAGTGAGTGGTTTTATATCTAACACCATCCAAATAATTTCCCACGTTTCAGGTTTTATGTAGACTAGTCCTAGAGCTTCTAACTTAAGAATTTAAGTGAGCCTATGCCCTGTCCATGCTTCAATCCCAAAGAGCATTTGCCAATGATGCAAAATTAAATTCGATATAAAGAATGTAAAAATAACTATCAGGCCTCTTGAATTGAATTTTTATCAATCTAACATAAATTTAATCTATCAGGCCTCTTGAGGGATGAACCCAATAACTTTATCGTATAGTATAAATTTATACTATCAAGCCTTATACAACACAATAAACATGGCCTAATATCCTAAACAATATAAATCATTGATAATTTTTTTTGAGTTTTTTCTTAGTGACATTGGCAGCTTTTCATATGTCTTGCCTAAAAAGACAATATAAGAATTGAATATGGACCTCCTTCAAAGTAATGCCACTTGATCCTGCAGCATCAATCATATCAAAAATTTGATGCTCAATGGGAAGTTCCACAAATTGATCAATGACTTGACATATTTTCCCAGGGTTCAAGTTTCTATCTTCATTTGAAGATCCAGTAGTTATTGGGTCAAGAAGCCTTAGGCAAGCCTCAATCTGCAAACAAGCAAAAACTTATGGTTATATTACCACCACAACTAAGTTATTGGTTCCCATACAGAAAAGAAGATTTCTACTATTTGCCAAGAGAGACAATTCATCGAATGGAATTTAAAGCATAGAAGCAAAGGAGAGAGTCATTATAAACTGGCATAAACTAACTAACCTTGCCATTCACCTTAGCATCAAACAGCTCCACAATACGATCTGCTTTCAACCTGCGACAAATCTGGCAACACAATGAAAACAGCAATAAGGCAATCTAGAGCCACATACCAGAAGGTTTAATCATAATTTGGAAATTTTAATGTTAAAGAATATACTGTTCTCCAAGCCCTTTGTTTTGGACGTGATCCACAATAACCAAGATCCTTTTTAACATCAGATGCAAGGAGAACCTTCAAGAGAAAAAGATTACAACAAAACAAGATTAGCATTAAATTGTTAGTATAGCTGGTCAGTAAATTTAATGAGAATTGAATGAAAAAATGAACCTTGCCATTAGCTTTTGCAAGTTTGTTGCAAATAGCTTTGATTTGAGGTGTATAATCTTTAAGAAGGACATCCGTTTGAAGCGCAGTTCCCTCTGCACCCTCGTCATCATCCTCAGGGGTGTTCAATTTGGTTATTTCAAATTCAAACCTCTGATGAGAGTCAAGTTTTTTTGCATAGCGATGCAAGTACACTAAATGGGTAGCTACACATGGATAATTCTTGGATTCCCCATGAGTGGAGATTTGTTTCTTCTTCTCAATAGCAGAGTGCTTAACAATTAAACCCTGACACTCAAGACTCCTCAACACATAATGAAAGTTATTCCCATCAATGTTCAAGTGTTTAGCAAGCTTACTCTGAGTGATACCATTAGCCCTAGCATTAGCGAGAAGGTGGAGGACACGCATCTGGGCATGTTGGAGGGATTGGGAATCGTAAAGGCCAACGAAGTTGTCGACAAGGCTCTGCTGGGCGAAGATCTTCAAATTGAGCTTCTCGGCATCTTCGAGTTCCAAGGAGGAGGGCTGTTGGGGTTCGAACCGGAGAGTGGGGATGTTGAGGAGGTTGGTCCATATGGATCTTTTGATGGCAGGAGAGAGATCAAGACCGGAGGATGAAAGAGCAGGTGAGCCCTCAAGCTTCTCCCATAGGGCTGCGAGAGTGAGTCCATCTTCGACATGCGCGCATATCTCTTCCACTGCCGCATTGATAACCAAGTCCATTGTCTTCTACTCTAGTGACTAGCTTGATTGAACAACCACCATCATTGGTTACAAAAATAAAAGCATCAGGTTTTAACTAATAAAGAAGCGTTTAAGAAAGGATAAGTTTTTACCATGTAAGGCCAATAAAAATAAAGCATCCCAAATCCCTGAAAATACTTTCAACAGGTGCAAAGTTTAAACTAATATTGCCGCATTCCATATAATCAGTTTTTGGGCTCAACAAATTTCAATAACAGCATCAGCAAGGTCATGGGCATGCAGTACTCATCAACAAATTTCTCCCAAACATTCCCCAAAGAAAGCATAGTCACAGAGCAGAAGCACCAATAGCTCAACAAATAATTGATGAAATTGAAGGATCTCTTTCAACAAATAACTCATCAAAACAAAGACTCTATGATCACAGACCAGCACAGAGAGTATGAGAGGGAGGAACTTACCAGCGGCAGCAGCGTCGACGACCGGCTATACACAGCGAGAGACGGCGGCGAGTTCTACAACGACGAAGGGACGAAGGAGGGATGGTCAATGGTGCGTGGAGGGGAGGGTTTTCCAGTTTCACATTGGGAATGGAGGGAAACAGATTGGTTGAGGTGAGGAGGTGACAATCAAGGTGATAAGAGATTTTGCAGGATTAAAGAGAGATTTCACTTTATATTTCTCGGATTGGAGTGCTCTATACATATTTGTCTAACTTAGCATTGAGCGTGGCACGTAAACATAACTTTGCCTAATTATGAATATCAGTCTTTTAAACATCATATATGAAATCAATTATATACAAAATGGAATTTGTGTTAATTTAAAAATCAACTATTATTATTAGAATTCATTAAAATAAAAATTGATTTAACTTGACTTTATTATTTTAAATTTTCATCTTTGGTTATTAGTGTTTGTAAATTTTTTTTTAAAAAAAAAAGGTAAATGAATCATTTTAGAAATTTAAACTTAAAATCAAATAAGTTCTTATTAAATCTTGTAAAATTTGATAAGATTTTGAAATTATATCATTCATATCTCATGGAACTTACCAAATCAAATCATTTCTTATTTTTAAGGTTAGTTGATAACTTAAAAAGACCAATTTAACAAAGTACAAAATAAAACTAAATATGCTAGTTTGCATAAAAATGAAGGAGTTTATAATTGAATAGTAGTTAGTCTGAAACTAACATAAAAGTTAGTTTAATTAGTTTTTGAAAAGTAAACATTGAACTTCTTTAAACTTTCACCCAATTGCAAATAAACATTCCAAACTTCTAGTTGCGTGATTAGTTTTACTTTTATAGGATTGATTCTCGATAGAATTGATTTTATTACAATTAATTTTGAAATAAAGTGATTTATATTTAATAATTTCTCTAAAAATAATTTTGATAAAAAGTAAAAAAATTTTACTTCTCTTAAAATCAATTCTAAATATAAGAATTAATTTTAAACAATAAAAATCAAATATCATCAAAATTTAAAAGAATTAATTCTAGAAGATAAAATTAATTCTAAAAGCTGCAAATAGATTTCCAAACATGCGATAAATCTTTCAATTGATGCCATAAACTTTTATTTAATTGCAAATAGTTATCACCAACTGTTAAATCTTCAAACCATAATAATTTTCACAATTATGCCTTATTTACCATTTTATTGAGCTCACGTACGAAGTACTATTAATAAATGACATGACACCACACGTTAAAATATTTTTTTCTTTAATTTTCTCTTTTATCATCTCATCTAATACTATTTAAAAACATATTAATATATTAAAAAGTAATAATATATTTTATCTCATACTAGCTGAGCAAAGGACATCACAATATACAAAAATCAGATTAAATCTATTTCAGATGATCTTTTTATTTTTTTAGAAAATATATTAATATTTTTTCTTACCAACATTAAATGCAAAAATAAAGGAATAAAAAATAAGGTAAAGATTTTTACACTTGATACTCATAAATCTTGCCATGTTAATAACAATGCACCATTAGTAAGCTCAATTAAATCGATAGAAAGCAAAATTGTGATAACTATTATAATTTAACAAGTCAATTTAAAGAAATTGAAAGATTTAATAATTTGTGATGGTTATTTGTAAGTAATTTTTTGGTTTATTAGAATATTCTCTCATCCAACAAATAAGAGATTAATCTCTCAAACTATTATGAGATACATAAGTAAGAATCCTTCTTAATAATTTTTTTTATACACACGAAATTCAGGATTGAGCCCAATACAGGACCCAAACTCTTTTACTTGAACTAACACTTTATTAATTATTTGCAAATGATTTAAAGTTTAAGAATTTGACCAAGAGACTTAGAGTTTTTTGTTTCTCCATAGTTATCCTCCTACTATAAGTAATCCTACTCAAGTACTATAAGATACTTAAATATAAGTGATTCTCTCAATTAAGATTTAAACAATGAAGATTTAGAAGTTTATTGTAACCATTTGTAACTAAGTAAGTGTAGAGAAATTAGATGCTCTTTTCCAGTTAGTTTTTCAAATTATTAGAAGAGGATAAGGCAATAGATATAGGGAGAAAAAAATTAAATCGGATAAAACTAATTTAATTTTTCAAAATTGGTTTTAGGTTAAAATCAGTTCAGATAAATATTAATTTAGTTGTTAAAAATTAATTTCAAATTGTTGACCAAAAAACAAAAGTTAATTACAAAATTAAATCGTGAATTTATAAATACATTTAAATCGATATATATATATATATATATTCAATAAAGACTTAATCAGTTAATTGTGCTCCCTGAACAAATAGTTATATATACTAATAAATTAGAGATGGTAAAATTTTGTGTAAATTTAGTGTGTGAAAATAAAAAATATAATAAAAAGAGATTTTTTTTTTTTTGCTTTAACTATGTTATAAATCATAATATGTGTTTGAAAAAAGTATAAGATTAAAATTATTTTAATTATTATTTATTTGTTTAATAAATTTTTTATATAATCAATTATGTAAGAATTAATTTATATTTGGATATTTTAGCTAAAAAAAATCTTAAAATAATCTATTTTATTTAAATTATATAAAAAAATTATTTTTATATAGTAAAATTATCAAAAAAATATAAAATGATTGTTAAATTATATAATATTTGTTATTTATGATTAATTTGATAAAAACAAAATAATTTCAAAATAATCAGCTTTTCAACTTGTTATCAAACATATAAGATATTTTAAAAATAATATTTTCTCTAAAAAAAAGAGTTGTTTTAGCATATTTGCAAACATGTGCTTAGTCCCAAAATATTTCAATTTTTTAATTTAATCCCTTGTCTAGTCTTTAATTCATGTCAACATTGACATAAATTGTTACGCTAGTATATACGACATAATATAACAAAAAGTAAACAAAATGATCAATCAGAAATAAACATAATTTTCGCAGGAGAGAACAACATTTTTCTTTCAAAGAAAAAAGGAAAAAACATGATACTTTGAAAATCAAAAACATAATTAAGCCCCTTTTATATGTAGCATGGTTAAGAAAACCAGACCAAACTAGTCGATCGAATTAGCTCACCAAGTACTGGACTCCAGGCCAGTCCGATCATCTCATTTAAACCATCCATCCTCAAAACCAATGACAAATCAGGCAAAACCAACGAACCAGTTCAGTTAGCTTGTTTTTAAAAAAAAAAAAAATTCATCAAAATATTGTCATTTCTTTTCAAAAAAGAAACTCAATCAGAACAAAAATTTATTTCTTTAAAAACTTCAATTCTTTTGATATATTTATTTATTATATACTTTTAAATTAATTTAAAAATAAAAAACTGAGAATAATTATTATATTATCTATAAGTACTTCTAAAAAAAAAATATAAGTAAAATTTAAAATAAATAAATTTTATATTTGAAATATTTGATAAAATATTCAATAATAAATATTATTTTATATTAATTATATTATTATTAATAACTTAATATAATTTTTTACTTTTTAATTAATTATATATATATATATATATATATATATATATATATATAAATATTTTATTATACTCTGATTGAATTGGTTGAACTTATGAGCCTTTGAACCGATGTCTTGACCCGTCCCGGTACAGTGCAATTTTCTTACCCTTGATACGTAGTAAATAATGTTTGATTCATGACGTCTCCCTCAGAACAACCGCCATCTGTTTATTTCTTCATCAGAAGAGAAACACGACATAGAACTTGTGGAATTCTAACAAAGTCACTAGGGAATACATCAGCACACAACTATGAACATTAAAATCCACGTTAATACAGACTCACAATTCCACTTACGATGCAAAGTCCCCCAGGCATTTCACAAACGTTTGGGAGGGACATACTGCACCCGCTCATCTTCACATATGGCCTGAAAAAGGGCATAACCAATTAAATAAAGAAACAATGGAAAGTGTAAGGATTGTTATGTTAGGAGTGTGTTACGTGTGCTGTTGAGCTGTACATACTTTTCTTTTCTTTTCTTTTGATAATTAAAAATTTAGGGGGATTCAACACCGATCATCCCACCAAGGTCATGCACGGTTCTCAAACTCAAAGAACACTTATAAGAGATTTATGAAATCACCTACCAAAAGGAATTTTCGCATCAACAACAAGAATTGAACTCGCATCCTTATGGGATACAAGTTCATTCCTTACTAAGTGTGCCAACTCTCGTTGTCTTGTAAATACTTTACGAGTTGCACTACACTCACACTTAGTAAGAAATAACAAAGCCTTTGATCACAAGGTAGGAAATAGTAAAAATAAGAAAATTAGGTGAGTGTTTTGTATCATGCAAAACATCTAGTCCCTATAATTTCAAAAAGTTTCTAGCTATCATAGGTTCACATAATGAAAAGAAATTTAAAAGATTAAAGAATGGATCAACACTCATCCTAGGCAACTGAGCTTCCCTGATGCTTGGAACTTGCAAGTAATATGCACCAGTGAGCTCTATATGTTTTATTTTTCAACCGCTGACAGTCACGTATGTTCAACAGATTTGAACACAACTAATAAGAACATGTAGATAAGGGAAATAAAAATTAACCAGAGATTTTTTTAACATTTTCCTTCTCCACCAGAAGCCTAAAAACGAAGATAGACAAGAAGAGAACCCCTGTCATGGAAACACTCCATCAAGTTGTTTGTCTTCTATTAGTGAGACCAAGATAACAAACTTGCCAATCCCTTAATAAATCATGAGCCAAACACCAAAGGAGACTAGGAGAGTCACAAGGACTATCGAATGACTAATCTGAATAGAAAGATCCTTGAATTCATGTCTTTGCCTCCAACCAAATACACCAAAAGAAATCACAAATACCACGATCCACACTACTTATTGAACCAACTGCTGGTTTGATAAAACCATCAAGTTTCTTGGAGTTTAAATTTTACCTTGAAGAGAAAGAGAGAGAGCAGGGGCTTAATTAAATGAAAAACTACACAGCACTTCATTACTAACATGTACCATCTCGGTGCCCATTATCGTATTTATGCCCTCATAATTAGCAGAAGAATCACTCAATTCCTTTACTAAAACCATCCCCAAAACAGATAAGCAAAATTTAGTGACCAATTAAATAATGTGGTTTGATGCATTGACCAAATGTCTATTTTTCAAATGCTATACCAGAAAAGTGATAGATATGTATCAATAATTTAAGTTTGATACATTGTCAGTATAAATATTTTTTACATATTTATCCAATCATGTATTGCCACATTATTAAAAGAGTTTGATATTTATAATAATTATCTAAAAAATCACACATATAATAAGATGCAATTGGTTTATGGTGTAAAATATTTTACACTAACAATATATCAAAATTAATCTCTAAACTCAAAACCACTCTTTAAGAACAATAATAATATTCTGAAATAGAAAAATACAAACCTGCATCTCTTCGGGAAGAGCCTCTGAGACAGCAAGAGTGTAAACACCAGGAACAAACCTTCCTGCAATATATTCAAGGAGAACCTAAATTCGCACACCACAACTGCAATACAGGACCCCAGTCCATGTAGAAATTCAACCGACACAAATTCATATTTTTCCTTTTCTCTTTTCAGATTGTTGTCACTTCAACTGTAATGCAATTTGGCTGATTCCTAGGCGTGAAATAGACTAAAATGATCAAATAAGCACATGAATTAATCTCTATGGCTTTTTCTTCTTCCTTTTTCCTTTTGGCTGATTCCTTAGAGTGACAACTATTTTTCTTTTTCTCTTTTCAAATAGTTGCCACTTCAATTGGCATGCAATTTGGCTGATTCCATGGAGTGAAATTGACTAAAATGATCAAATAAGAGCATGAATTAATCTCTATTGAGTTTTTCCTCTGCCTTTTTCCTTTTTCAAGCGACAGAAGAAATTTTAGTCAGAAATTTCTATGAGAATGTTGCTCAGCTTAAATCCTTAGATTGTATCTTTCTAAATGTAGTTATTATAAATAAATGCTTAATTATAAAACCTAGACCGCTCTTTCCAGTTGGAAGGGAAAAAAATAAAAAATAAAAATAAAACAATTTCATACTGATATTGTATATTCCAATTTCCAAAGTAATACTACCATCACATATTGGAAAGGAAAAGAAATCTGAAAGCCAGGGCAAGGCACAGGACAATTACAAGGAGTGTAGCAAGATAAAAATGAGCATACCAATACGCAACCAACGGGCAGCCCAACTCCGAGTTGGATCCATAACTGAAATGATCCTGTTGCGAAATTGAATGGAAGAAGAAAAACAAAATGAGCATGGCCATGGACAAATTCAGAGGTGAAGTGAGCTTTACTAAAACAAAAAATTGACAGAGACAAACCCATTAAAATTGGGGGTTGTGCAATCAACAACACGCTCATGATCTTCTTCCATCTTAAAAAATGGGCAGTTCTCACAGCCTGATTCTCTGAACTGCAAAATGAAAACAGAAATTGTTAAGAAAGAAGCAAAGAATAATGAGAAATGCAGAAGGGCAGTACGACCTGATCATAGGTTTTGACAAGGCGGCAACGAAGACAAGCCCTCAACTCATGGCCAAAGCTCGTAGGAATTTGTGCAGGCATAGTGGCCATTTTTGTCAGCTCAAAATGTTTGAAGTGATGACTCAATTGGTTCAACTGGTTGAGCCGACGATGAAACCAAATGATGTAATAATTAAAACTAATATTATAAATGAACTTAGTTACATGAATTATAAAAGAAATCATATAACTCAAACCAAATTAGCTATAGTCTTATATAACTCCACGAGACCGAGTTCAGTCAAGAATATTCATATAACTCAATTCAATGAGTGCTAAACACAACAAGCTGTCTTCCAGGAGGTTGAATCATTCACATGGATTAAACAAAGTTATTGTGTAATATCAGTAACCATCACCATGTCTGTAAACAAGTCATTTCAATCTAGGAACTTTTAATATCCAAACAACGGTGTGAGATTTTTACTCCATTACATCTCATTTCATGTCATTCCATTCCATTCACCACTACTACAAGATGGAAGACATTGGTATTCTTTCAAGGAAAAAGTAAAATGGCAGAACATGTAGCATACATGTTTATAACCCATATAAGAACCGGCAGATTCATGTAATTATTAAACAACATTTTTCGGGTATAAGTGATCATAATTCTGCTAAATTAAAAACACTCACGCAAACATAACATGTCAGCATCTTAATGTAAACACATATTTAACATTCAAATATTCAACATCAAATACACAGCAAACCAATGAAAAACAGCAGGAATATATACAATATAGGATCATGAAACTACGATATCACCACAAAAATAGTCGAAAAATGATTATAGGAATATTGCATGTAATCAAATTAGGACAGGCAAGATGCAGTAATGATAACTCAGCGAGACGTTGCATTTGACAAGTGATGTTATCCTATCAATTTTTCAGCATTTACGACAAAATCCCTAACCAGAACAACTCGGATAGCATCCTTGTTTGTTATTTCTTTCGCATTCTTAGTTTCTAAATTCTTACTAAACAGCAAAGAGAAAGAAACCACTAAAAGAACCACAAATCACGAACATTAACCGCTAAAGGCCTAAACACCAATGAAAACATAATTGGAGTATAGAAGAAACGAGAAACCAGAAGGGAAAGTCAGTAACTAACAGTGATGCACTCACTACTTTCGGTGATTAGAGCAGATCGATGCCAAGTGCTTGATGGCGACACAAGTGACAGCTAAGTTGCGAGCAGAACAACGAGCTGTGCCCTGCTGTGGGGGCGGAGGAAAAGGGTGCTTTGGCAGCGGGAAATATAAGGTGAAATAGAAGCGTTGGAAGGAACGGGAATGAAAAAAAGAAAAATAAAAAAAAATTATTTTTGAATTTAAAAAGAGTTTAATTGATATATAAATAATTTTACACTGTCAATTAATAGAAATAGTAAAAAATGAGAAATTATAGTAAAGTCTCTATTCTAATTGGTGATTATTTATATAAATAGATATTTTTTACTATTTCTATTGACTGAGAGTATAATATTATGCATTTAAATTAAATTCATTTAAAAATGGAAAGAAAATATTATTTACCTCTAATATTATATATCATATGCACTTTAATCCTATATTTTAAAAATATACAAATTAATTTCTAAATTTTTCTAAATATTTATTTTTGTTTTCTTTGTTAAATTTCTATCTATTATTAACCAAAAATAAATATATTGTATCCTTGAATTGTGGATTATGTAAATTTTAAGTCATAAACTAAAAATTAGCATACAATACAATGTCATAAATTTTTTTGAATATGTACTATTTTTATTAATAATAAATGAAAAAATTATTAGAAGAATTGATTTGCACCATTTTAAAATATAAAAGTTAATATATATATATATATATAACCTATAGTTTATGAGGTAAAATATTTTTTTTTAAAAATTAGATAATTTTTTGTAAAACTAAAAATTAGATAATAAAAAATTATAATGATATATCAATTAATTTTTTTGAGAATTTTATAATAATATATCTTACCAAAAAGAATCTTTAAAATTAAAATTTTTTTTAGAAGATAAAATTATACTTTCCATTTTCTTTTCTTGAAAATTTTATTTTGAAATATAAAGGATAAATGTCCATGTCCTAATGAAAAATAGGAGAAAAATATTAATATTTGATTAGGTCAAATTATTTGACAGTTATTCTCCTTAAATTAGATATTAGATTCGAGTATTATAGATAAAAAAAAGGTAGTGTAACGAGAGTTTTACCCCCACAATAAATCGACCGATTTGAATCAAATTAATTAGAGTTTATTGAATTTTTTATACTAATAATTTAGACTTTGAAAAATAGGAGACAAGTCATGAGAATAATACTTGTGCTAGTTTTGGGGTAAATCTTACCCCTAATACAACTTGGAAGGCAGAAGCGCCTGTGGCGCAGCTGTTACAGCTGCAATGATAAGTCTGAGCGGGTAAGGGGTCGCAAGTTTGACCCATAGGGCATAGGGCTGAGTCCCCTCGCACATGAGCAAATACAACTTGAACTAATTTTTACTCACTTCTTTTATGATCCTCATCTCTCTCATTGCTCTCATGCAACACAAACCCTGCAACTCACTTGCTCTCTCCCTGCAAGGCTACAACACTCTGTTTGCAAAAAATCTTCATCAACATAAAATCACAATCAACAAATAGTTGACAAAAACTAGTGATGAATGCAATGACTCTTTACGAGGCAGTCGTTACTAAAAGCCTTCGTTGTGGTGTCAGAAATTGTTGATGGCAGCACCTTTGGTTTCCCATTCATGGCTGCATCTGCGTGCGAAGAATAGGTGGACTATCATTAAACTCTTCTTTGGATTTATTCAACATTTGCTAAACGAGTTTCTCTTGATTTTTGTAGAGGCTAATGTTAGAACTTTACCATTGTTACGAAGGCTAATTTTAGAGTCGCCTCTAATGTTAAGAGTTGCACATTTTGAGAGAAGTTCCAAGACACTGCTGAGAAAAATTTAGCTGCTTTCCAGATTTTTCTAATGTCTTTATTATTTTTTTGTTATCGAAAACAGCAAAACTAGGAATTCTTCCTTGGGAAGAAGGGGTGAAAATCAAACATGAAATATCTCAAATTCAAATAATATATGCAAAAGATAATCATTAAATTGTAGGCTCAACCATGAATTTCTCTAATATCTTATACTAAACAAGTTTAATCTTTAAATGGGTGAGACATTCATTATTTCAAATTTTATTCAAAAATTTATTGCCAAAATAATAAATCCACTCTTAAGAGTATTTTTGTTTAAGCTTTTATAACAAAACGTGATTTTTCAACTATTAAAAAAAAATCACTTTTCACATAAACTATTTATTTCAATTTTTACTCAAAAATTAAAAGTAACTTTTTTTCAATTTTTAAATAGAAGCTAAAATAACTAACTTTTATAAGAGTGATTTTTTAAATTGAAAAAAAATAACTTTTTCAATTAATATAAGTTGAACCAAATACACTATAAATGTTAAAGGTTTAGCCTGTAGCGCCCTTGATGCGCTGAATTAGCTTCAAAATAGGATTAATCCCATACAAATACATCTTATTGAGTATCAAAACAACATACATAGTTCCCATCGCGGCAGTATCTATTTGAGCTCAAAACAGTGAATATTACCCACATGACAACCCGTACTTGAGATCCAAACAGTGTACTCATTGCCTAGCATGACAATACTTGACCGAGTTGATGTCATAAAGTTTGATCTTTCACATACTCCCATTTCACAAGCTACCAAATTCAAAACGCCATTATATAGCTCTAAGATTTCATCATTTTTCTCTTGGCCAAAACAGAACATAACCTTACTTCGAAACAAAAAGAACGTCAAGAAAACACAATACCAGGTGTCTAATATATATTCCTCTAGACGAGGATCTACCATAACGAGTTCAACATGAATACATAATATAAGGAAGAAATGAGCAATTTTATCCCAAACTAGAACCACAATCACATAATAAAGTCTCACTACAATTCCAATAAGATTGCTTTTTCTATATATACTTATTACAGTTCAAGTTTTCAACTAAATTCAATGCATATAATGGAATCAATATGAACTAAATTCAATGTGATATGGACTATACTCAACAAGGGGTACCTAAGCATTGGAGAGTGAAGTTCGTTTCAAATTTTAAAGTGAGTTGCTAAAATCTGTAATGAGTTGAAACAAAATCTGATATCAAGTCCGAAGCTTACACATTTAAAAAGGCTTGCATCTTATGTTTCTGAGAAAAATGCCAGTTCTGAAATCCAACTAGTTAGCTCAAGATATGGTCAAAATAATGCAGGCTGTCACACACAGGAAAATATGCAGAAGTGGTCCTATCTTTGGAAACAACAAATATTGATTGAGCAAGAACTGAAACCTGAAAATTTTCCAGGATAAAAGCCTTAAATTTTAGCTTTGACATTTTGAGATGCAATGACAGTGTGAAATTCCAAGTTCTATACCTCAACTTATGGTACAAAAAGTAAAAGCTGCCAGCATGTGTGACAGCCTGACAGGCATGTGAAAATCAGAAGGCAGGAGATTCAAGCCCAAAGTTCATAACCAATTCAACAAACCACACAGAATTTCAAGTCTTTATTCAATGAAACCATCCAAAGACATCAAATGAGAGGAATTACTTTTAACACTTCAAGAAAGCTTGAGAACTATAAGTTCCTCCTTCAAGTTACATGAAACTTGTCAGATTTCCATTGCTTTAACCCAGCATGACTTGAGGAAACATTAAATAGAAAAAGAAAAAAATGAAGGAGAGGATCAATAGTTATTAAGCAGCTTCAGAGTTGCAGCTGCCCATCTGGAGAAGCTCAGACCTTCCAGGAAAAATTGCAGAATCCCCCGTTTCTATACCCCCCTAGACATGTTAGCCCGTTCTGCCCCAAAGTGGAAGATGTGCTGGCTAAATTTAAACATGACAGCACAACCCAACATGCACTGTAGGAGACTTGTAAGATAACAATGATGTGTGAGAATTCTCATATTGTTTGCTTGCTAGGAAAATGCATCTGCTCAAAAGAATTTGTGTACCAAATGAGAGGGAAATTTGTCCAAACCCACTAGTTTCTTCTTCCTTCATGATATTATTAAGAAACATTTTTTTTAATAAAATTTCATTTCCTCACATAGATTAACCACCTTTAATCCTTTGATTTGTTGGCTATTCCAGTCTCCCTTTATAACAACTAATGACCTCTTATTTGATAGTAAAAGTAATCCCCTTGAACCTCAAATAAAATAGTTTGAATACGCTAATTTTGTTTAGGTTCTCTTTGGTGTTCTACTTAAGGTGCTTTAAGGGAATTGGTATTTCTTTGTTCCTCACTCCTTACAGTCACAAAAGTATATAGATTAATCAAAACCAAAGCAATTAAGAAACAAATTAGGAAAGGAAAAAATATTCAAGGTAGAGACATAACAAAATACAGCATGGATTGCCACATCATAAGTAAGGCAAACATGTAAGTAAGATAAGCCTGCGTAGCAAGCAAGACTCCACATTATGCTAACAAGACGCAAGTTAATCCAAACAAACCTACTCAGCAGAAAGAGAAACCTCATCCACCAATTACGGTAAATATTTCTTTTTTTTTTTTTTTGGATAAAAGAAGAATATTATATAAGCCTTTCACATCTGTATAGAGCCTTATTCTGATAAAACACACCGTGATTCAGTTTGTAAACAGCACTTTTCTTTCATCTTCTTCTTGGTGTGCCTGTGTGCACTAGTGACTCTGAAAGGGAAAGCACATATATACTAAGGATTGGAAGCATAGGCAATGACATGACTATGGCAAAACAAAGGATCGAAAGCATAGGCAACTAAGACTTGATTCAATATCATAAAAAAGGCCAAGCAAGGAAATTGAACACGTCAAAATTGAGTTGACTACCAACAACCACTTCTGAAATTTTATCTGCTCAATTGTTTTTGCATCAAGATTGCAACCTGCTACTAAAATGGTGTGCTATCTGCTACTTAAAAATGAATTACAAATATCAGACCTTTCAAATTAACGTCATGCCAGCTCAAAAGAGCCGACAATGTTTATGCTGCTGAAGTAGAATTTCCAGCCTCCACAACCTCCTTTTCCATCTCCTTGACAGCTCTAATCAAGGCCCTAGTGATGCCCTTGAGATGCAAACCATTCTCTTTCATTTCCTCCAGTAGCTTTTCTGCGTTTTCCCAATCCAAAGCCTTCAAACAGAGAGACTGGATCAACTTCTCATATTCATCAGCATTCGGGGAGACACCAAAATCCTTCATCTCAGTCAACAACTCCAAAGCCTTATCAAACTGTTCCAACTTGCAATATCCCCGAATTAGCGTGTGATACATCACAGGGGTTAACTTAGAATGCTTCCTTTTAGCCTCTTCCAATACCTTCCTGGCCTCTTCCATCTCACCACCATTCGAATAACCACTCATAAGAACAGCATAAGCATACAAATCCGGTTTCAAACCTCTACTTTCCAATAGCTTCACCATCTCCACAGCTTGTCCCATTTCCCCAGCTTTGCAATATCCAGTAATAACGAAATTGAAAACAGCATTCCCAGGGGGTGGACCATCTGCAATCATTTCCAACACCAACCTCTTCGCCGCATCGAGATCCTTAACCCTACACAAAGCTCTAACAACAGCCGAAAAAGGGTTTATTGCATGCTTTCTCCTTTCCCCAGGGATATCATTCAACATCTCCAAAGCCAATCCTACAGTCTCATCTTCTTGACACAATTTAGCAACCAAGAAGCTAACACAATTCATAGGCAAGTGCTTCCTTTTCTCTTTCGCTGCCACATACACTTCATGCGCTTCTCTAGCCTTTTTCCCCTTACAAAACCAAGACACTATGTTACCAACTTTCTCTCCATCATCCGGGAGGCTTTGCCAATCGTTCATCTTTCGACAGACAGACCAAGCCGAATCGAAAGCGCATCGCTTGCAAAGAGCTTCAACTGTAGAGTAATAACTGTCCGCGTTTGGCACAATTTCAAAAGCCTCAAATTTATCAAACACCTCGAGTGCAGCCTTTCCTTTCCCCAATTTCGACAACGAAGCTATTAACTCATTGAGAATCCCCACATTCAACACCTCAGTCTCTTTCTCCCCGATGTCCCTAACCAAGTCCCACAGAGAGTATATCTCTTTCTTCCTCAAAACACCGCCGCATACCGCGGAAACGAGGGTTTCCACGACAGGGGCGGTGATCTTAAACGAGTTGTCGTTCCGAGCCCAATTGAAAAACCTAATGAGATTCCCGCCCGAAACGGATGGGGTTTCAATTACTCTGGCCACGAAGTCTTGATGCAGAGTTAAACGCATGTCGTCAAGAGATGACTCCAGCGACCCATCAGCGTTACTTTGGAGAAGACGCTGCACGGCGTCTAATTTTTCCGTATCGATCTCGTGCATCTCTTCTTCTTCTTCTTCCTCCGCGACCCGTCCTTCATTCTCATTATTCAGCGGAACGGGTTCGTTTTCTGAAGAGGATCCGTCGTTGGCGGTTTCGAAGGTAACGAAGCGGAGGTTGTTGGAAAGGTACGGGATTTGAGGGAAGAAAGGGGAACGGGGAGTGGAGGAAGGATGAGGAGTCGGTTGGGGTGGTGGGAGGTTCCGTAAGTAAGATTCGCAGAGAGGGAACTTAGGGATTCGTGACGCAATGATGCAGTTCCGAGCAGCATGTCTTGCATGGATCAACCTCGACATCTTTCTCACTCGTTCTTCAGCTGCACAGACTCTGGGCTTTGCTTCACTTCACTCTTCAGCTGCCGCTATACTACGCGATGGGGTTTTAGGTTCTTTTTTTTTTTTTTGAAAAAAAAAATCCTTTCCTCCCAACAAACGACATCGCTTCTTGTTTAGTTAAAAAATGGGTGAATTACACTTACCTTCCCGAGGTTTAATGTAATTACATCAAGTATCTCTCTATTTAGCTATATTACATAGATCTCCTTTATTTCTCATGGAAGGCTAATTTTCGAGTTCTGATTTACCAATTTTCGAGCTAAAATTATCTTTTTAAATAGATAATTCACTTATAATTTTCAAATTTCAAGATCATATCCCTACAAAAGGTATATCGTAAATGAATTATCTATTTAAAGGATAATTTTAGCTAGAAAATCAGTAAATCAGAACTTGAAACTTGATTTTTGGCTGAAATAAGGAAGATCTATGTAATATAGTTAAATAGAGGGATGCCGAATATAATTACATTAAATCTCGTAGTAAATGAGTGTAATTCACCCTTAAAAAATTAAAAAAGAATAGCGTGACCCGGGTTGTACAGGTCTAGCAACGTCGCCCATTAATTAAATACTTACTTGGTTGGATCATTATGGGCCACTGGCCCAAGTGACGGTGTCGAGAGACCCTGGAGAGAGTTCTGGAGGTGTTGAAAAAAAACCAAAAAGTGACAAAAAACCTGGATGTTGAAAGGGCCCCACCGCATGAAGGTTTTTCCTTTGACAGGTCTCACACGACCGCGTTCTTACAGCCCAAAGAAGACGTCGATGGTATGGATTAGACTTGATTCGTTCTTCCATTAGAATTTGGATCCTCAAAAGTAAATATATTTGAAAATTGAATTAAGACCTTATGCCCATGGGCCGCCACCTCGTTTTCGCCTTTTCCCACAGGGCAACCTTTGATCCTTGCAGTAGCACAGGTTCCTGAGTACTTCAAGGGGCAACCGTCGCGCTCACCTCTCTACGGTGGCTCGGTGACCCTTTTTTATCTTCTTATTTTTTTTGTTTAGTTATTTTTTCTTTATTTTTTTGTTATCCCACCTCCATATTAAGTAGTTGTTTGTGTGATTTATTGTCTGTCGTATCTCTTTATGATTATCCAAAAAATGTGATGCAGAATCCTTTATAGTCTGATGTCTATTGTTTAGAATTATATAGAATCCTTAATTATGCTCTTAGGCTTAGATGGTTTACTAAGTCATATTGTCAATTTCTCTGTTATAAACAAGTCTTTGATTATTATTTAATGATATGTGTTGACAAGAAAAAAAAGTAAATATATTTGTAATAGGATTTGAATACATTTTTTCTCTTGACCAAGAAAACATTTTTGTCTCTTGATTTATTTTTCATAATTATTAAAATATATAAATAAATAATATTTACTATAAATTATAGTTATGTATAATAAAAATTTTGAAAATATTAAAATAATTAATTGCTTTAAAATTTATAAAAGAGCAATTAGTACAAATTGTAATTTATTATAATTTATTTTTATTAAATTTTTACTTGCAATTTTAATTATTTGTGACAGTAAAAAGAATAATATTGTCTTCTACAACATAATATTTTATACAACTCACACCAAATATATATTATATAATGTAAATTTTGGCAAATCTTATACTATAACATCTTATGCTTTCAAACTTTTCCAAATATGCATAGGACTCTCGTCCATCCTTCTCAGCCACTACCCAAAAGAGCACTTTGATCGGAACTGATGGATGATAATGACACATTCCTATAACAAAATCTTAAGCATAATAATTATGTAACGAATTCTAACTATCCCAATACATCATGTGAAGATGCTCCCTTGAGAGCACTAAAAGGGTAGGTCATATCAGAATGAAGCTGGGCATAAATTGACCCTGCCATAGGGAGTGAGGTTTTATTCTTCCTTTAAATATTATTATCCGCTAATTTGGCAATAGTT
This sequence comes from Pterocarpus macrocarpus, assembly GCA_031439585.1. Taxonomy (NCBI): domain Eukaryota; kingdom Viridiplantae; phylum Streptophyta; class Magnoliopsida; order Fabales; family Fabaceae; genus Pterocarpus; species Pterocarpus macrocarpus. The sequence goes on from CM062519.1 coordinate 14,864,512, forward strand.
GAAGCTCGCGTGACGCTGACCCTAAGATTGTATTGGACAAATGGGCAAAGAGCATCACACCCTAGTCTTTGACATAATTAACATTTTTTTATCGTTGCAAATACGCACAACACACATGAAATGGAAGATGACCTACCCACCCAGTAATCAACTCAATACCTTTCTAAGCTCAATTCACTAGGTCGGCACCACCATTATCATTTGTAAGCTTCCACTGTCTTCCACAAAGCATGTGCTTCTTCTATTAGCATATTTTCCCTTACTTAAGAAATTGGCAAGAAATTGCTTCTTTTTTATCTTTTCTTTTATTCTTTCTGCTTGTGCCTTGTATAAATGGCCCCAAAACGATAATCAAATTAAATATACAACCAAAGTTTGCGTTTCTCGGAATGTAAGGCTAGAAATCTTAATTCTTTGTTGCCTAATCCGTTTAGTAAATTCGGATGTGTTGAGAGGGACAAATTAAAATATCTTCACCACTTTACTCGTGATTAACATTTTGAAGAGAGTGCGCTGGATTAGACCAGCACGAATCTTGATTCCACAACATTTATAACTCGGACTGAATAAACAATTACAAGGTGGGAAGTTCATGGTGAAAAATGTGACACGAGTTGGTGGGACCAATGGAAATCGGAAACGCACGCCATATTTGAGTTTGCAAAAGTTGATTACGCCTCCAAGGCTTGGCCTACACGAGCTCCCACTTGACCCGCTGCTAAAATCTTAAGGTTACATTGACAATTTTTTTTTTTTTTTCATATTGAAATATTAGAGTAAGGTGATGGTGCTCCAAATCAAAATAAAGAAAGTATTCGGGATTGAAAAATACTTACAGAAAAATTTATATATATATTACTCAAAAAAATTAGTGGATGGTTGAACCTGCTATTTATCAGATGTAAAATATTCTTTTGTTTCACTCAATTAGGGATGTCAAAAAAACTCATATTCAAGGATACATGAAGAATTTAGTATCGGGAAATTTTCTTGCATGAATGGAGACGGAGATTTTAAACATCTGCGGGTATCCATCATAAAATTATTATTTTATTCTTAAATTATTAATTTAGTTAAACTAATATTATTGTTATTTAAATTAATTAGACTAAAATTTAAATTTATAAATTAAATTTATTTGTACTTATTATATATTAGACTAATTATTATATTACTATTATGTGTTTATTTTTATTTTAAGTATTTTAAGTTGTTAGAATTTAGATTATAAAATTGGATTATTGTACTTATTTTTTGTTTATTTTATGTATTTATTTTTATTTTAAGTATATTAAATTATTAGAATTTTAATTATTAAATTAGATTATTATTTATGGTTATTTTAAGTATTTTATGATATTAAAATTTTTATATTTAATTTAAATTTTTAAAATTTTTAATATTCTAACGGATATTTATGGATATTCACGGGTACCTATAAATCCGTGGATAAGTAAAAAATGGTAACCCAAATAGATATGAGACGGGGGAATGGGGCAGTTATTTACTCACAGAGCGAGAGACAGGGGCCTATCCACCACCCCCGCTACACTCAACCAGTCCCTTGAAATATATATTGAGAAATTATTGTATATAACTTCTGGATTGGGTGCCTCTTATCGTATGTGAATCTAAGATATCTTTGTATTTATATGATAAAAATTTATTAACGTTATCTAAAAAACAATCGTCAGATATTTTATCTAGTATTTGAACTATTTTATGTCATATTTTAATAATAATCTGTCTAGAATAGTAAATTAATTTAATGATATATCAGTATGAGTGATAAGATAAGGAGGTTAATTTATATATATTGATAGTATAATTTTTTTTATATTATTAATTAATAAAAATGTAAAAAAATATTAAATTAGGATAGTTCTTTTATTATAATGAATGATTATCTAATATAATTTGATATTTTTATATTTTTATTGATTAATAATATAAATTTTTTATTATTATTAATACATATAACTTAAATTCATAAAATAAAAAATTGTGTTATAAAAATAATAAGAAGAATAAATAAATAATTAACTAAATTTAGAAAATGAAATAAAAGTTAATACCCAACTTCGACCGCACTGCTGCTGCACCGCATCGGGGCACCACCAACGTTTGACGATTCCGCTTGTCTTCCGACTCAAACTCGTCATACCTTAGATCTCGACGCGTGGAACCATGATTTGATTTGATTTGATTCTGGCTTTCCTACCATGTCACAAGTCACTGGTGACAGTAGCATTTCTTCCCTCCTTTTTTGTAGGCAAAATACCTAATTAAATTAAAGAGTAAATATTTAAAAAATAATATATTGATAAATTAGCCCTTAAATAATATTTTGTTAGTTTATGATATCTTAATAATTAATTCTGTTATTAGCAACGGTTCTATTAATGTTAATAAAAAATATTTTAAGAATTATTTTATTAATATTTTAATTTTTTTAAATTAATTTATCAATATATTAATCATTTAAAAAACTAATTTAGTAATGCCCTGATGATTGAAGTACCATAAGTTAATAAAATAATTTTTAAAAACTACTTTATTGCCTTATAAAAGTTAAAATAGTAGTTCTCTCTAAATTAAATATATGGCCAATTATCGTTGAATTACAGCAAAATAGTTATGTAATTTACTTAAAAGAATTACTTTTTTAACAAAAAAATTTCAAACTCATTTTTTAATCTTAAGAGATTAAAACTACTTATCATTTTAACCAACTCTTCCTAAACTTATTCTTTCTAATCACAATCACATACCACAATTTTTATTTTACTTGAAGTATATCCTCTTGCCTAACCGTAAACATACTTTAGGCGACCTAACAAGCGTATCACTTCAAATTAAGGTAAATAAAACACGAAATTCCAAGTGCTTCACAAACTACTAGCATATATTTAAATCTTTAATCAAAATATTTCCAGCAATTACATAAGTCAAATTAAAATTATATATTATATTTTTAGAAAAACTAAATAAAAAAATTTATAATAATTATAATGAAATTATTTTATAACCATATGTATTAATTCAAAAATAATTTTAAAGTAATGTGTTTTATTTAGATTGTATAAATAAATTACTTTATGTAGTAAATTATTAAAAATACTATAAAATAATTTTATTATAGTATAAAATTAATAATTAAATTTAATTTGATTAAATATGTTAAATTCAAATTAATTAGTTATAATTAAAATGCTAAGAAATAATATTTTAAAAAATATTTTCATAATATAAATAAAATAAGTCAAAATTAATTTAATTTATATATATATATATATATATATATATAATATATATATATATATATATATATATATATATAATATATAAAGATATATTAAAAATAACTTTTATAAGCAAAAAATTTATTTTAAGAAAAAAAAAATCTTTTCAAACATATACTTAATTATCCCTTTTCCGTTGATAATACTTTTCAGACAACTTCCCTAAAATTTCAATGAAAAACAGAACTATTGCCTTTTTTATTTTTATGCATGCTCATCATTAAATTACAACATTTTACATAAAATGGTAATATATCTCCACAAGACACAAATTTTAATCATATCAGACACGCAATTAAGATATGCAAATATATCAAGAACAAAAATATTATTAATAGGAAATATCATTTGTTCTTACCTTCCTAACTGCACAGAAAATCCTTCATATTCAACATTTTTTTTTGGGTGCATATTTAATTAGTGACTCTTCATTCTTCACATATCACGGTGGTTTCTCTAAACGAATAATGCTCAATATTAATCTAAATATCATTTCAATTCTTATAAGCACATCAAAATTTTGTTTGAGTAGTGCTATAGGCAACTTAAATGGACTGCCCGAAATATATTTATAAGTGGTTAGTATTTTATTTAAATCACATATATTAAAAGCGCGTCAAAAAGAACCGTGGACTCTGGCACCTATAAATTAAACACCCGATTCCTTTCCGTTTCCCCATAGCCATAAACATCTGCAGCTTCAAAACGCGAGACTCTTCCCTGACACACACAACCAAAACACAATCGCCATGATCACAACTCGTGACTCGCAGAACCGCAGTTTCGCGGTGGCTGTAGCGGCGGTTTTCGCCATGCTGGCTAAGCGAGCGAGCCGCCTTCCGAAAAAGCTGAAGGCGGCTGCTGCGGCGACGGAGCCGGCGGACGACGACTGGAAGATCGAGCTGCGATCGGCGCCGAAGTCGCCGGCGCTGGCGCGGCCGAAGAAGCTGCTGAGCAACCTTAGCAGCAAAACGCTGTCGTTTATTCATAGGAAGAAGAGCTATAAGGACGAGGAGTGGGGGGACGGTGGCGTGTGGCAGAAGGCGATCTTGATGGGGGACAAGTGTGAGCCGTTGGATTTCTCCGGCGTAATTTACTATGATAGTAACGGGAAGCAGGTGAGTGGGATCCCTGTTCGGTCGCCACGTGCGAGTCCCGTGCCTGCGTTCTTCACACCGCAAAGACAACTAAAGCTCTGAACTTCGTTTGTTTGATGAAAAATTTTCATATGCGTAAGAAAAAAAAAATAGTGTAATGTATTATCCATAATTTAACACATCAATTTTATTATTATTATCGCCTCCTATTTTTGTTTTTTTTTTTAAATATGATTATTGATGTGTTGAATTGTAAATAACATAAAACATAATTTTTTTTTTTCGCTAGAAACATCTAAACGTTTCTCCTTGTTTGATTTAGTTTGGTTGGGTCGCCTGTCGGAGAGGGAAGGGATGAGTACTCCGGGACAGAGTTTGGGGCACGTGCTTTTGTTATTGCACGTGTTTTTTTTTTCTTTTTTTTTTTTTCCTTTCTAGTGGATTTGGTGTCCCTAAGTGGATTTTCATGGGTGAAGAAATTGTACACGATTTGTGAAATTGGGAGCTGCCTTCAATGGTGTTCAGCTAAATCTTGTTTGGTGTGAAAATAAAAATAAAAATAAAAATAAAAATAAAAAGTATGCTTATATTTCTCTTTACCTACTTCTTTTTTTTTTTTTTTTGGGAAAAAAGCGTACTTTTAATTTGTAGGAGTTGGGGAGTACGTGGATTTTTTAACTCATGGCTTTATCACGAATATACATATATTATTATATGTATTACGAAAAATAAAGATGTAGATTGTTGACTGTTGAGAGAGAGGTTACACATAATAGTACGTGAAATGAATCATGGCACCGAAAGAAAAAATAAATAAATGTTATATTGACTCTATTTTTTTTTATTATTTTTCATTAATTAGTAGGAAATTTATTAACATGATATGATAAATTAAGAGGGGAGAAAAAACAAAAAGAGGGAGAAACTAAATGGGTGGTTAATTGCTCAAATATTTGGACAAGCACTATTAGTTCCATTGAATATATGGGGTCAACAGCCGCCAAAAAAATAAAAAAATAAATGGGGTCAATATGCGTGAACCAATTTGAAGGTTGAGTGTAAGTGGCATGGCATGCGCGTGATAGAGAATTTGACGTTTGTATGCTGAGAATGTGTCCACTACAAGTCTATTCTTCAATCTTCAGCCACTTCCATTTTGGAAGTCTTACAGCTTTTTGGGGTGGATGCTGGTCCACTCAATGTGCAACTGGACATGAGTTACTAGGACATATGAGACACGTTAAGGGATGGAAGTTAAAAGACAATTAGAATAAATTTGGTTGGAGAGTAACAAAAATAAATTTTAAAACAACTAAAATTTATTATTGATTTTCTGCGTCTTTGACAATTTCTCGGTTTTCATAACTATAGTCATAAAAGGAAATCAATTAATATTTGATAACAAGGTTCAAGCTATTGAATCTCGGGCACGAGACAACAAATGCGAATCAGGCCAACAAATAGGATTCGCAACTTGGATAGAAGATATGATTCTTATGAACCAAATGATCCTAGAAGAATCCTTAGTTTTAAAGGGCATCTTGAACCTCATCCCAGAACATTACTTTACTTTCATTGCATTCCTCACAAAGGAGGCCTTAACAAAATACTCAAGTGTGCTAGCCCTTGTGGAGGAGAAAAGGAGCTTGCGGAAGGTAGGTGAAATGGGAGAGTGGGAAAAGGTGAGAAGGTGGAAGAATTTTATAATGAATAAGCTATTTTTGGTGCATATATATACAGCCCCGCATTTGCACCTTTTGGATTAATTGGTGTGTGGTGCACCATACTTTATCGGGTGCACGACAACCTTGGTTGTAATACTATAGGTAAAGTTTGTTTAAAAGACTATGATTAAGAAGCTCAACTTAGCCCAATATTGCAAGGCCCAACTTGGAACCCAAAATAATGGAACCCTTTGCACAGTGGAAGAATAGGGCCCATGAAACAGTGTCCACAATCATGCTGGAAACTGCGCTCACCAAATGTGTTGCTGCATATCTCGAACTCACCAACGAGCATCAAGTCATTGGAAGTCCCGAGACGCTCCCTAGGATCGTGGAACACCCACTTTCATCCTCAACTATCGACCATTATAAATAAGTGGCCAACTATTGAAATCACGTACACCCCTTATTGCTGTGAAATCCAGCCTCAACTTTCTCGCATCCTGACCTGAAATAGCTTTGGTGTCCCAAACTCCTTCGGAACTCATCAATCTCCAGATTTAGGTAACTCACTTTTGAACAATTATAATTTATTTTCATTGCGACTAATTATAATTGAGCATATATCTTGAATAATTAATGTAATAAAATTAATCCTTTATAAATCAAATTATTCCAATTCAAAAAATAAAAAATGAAGGAATAAATTTGAAGAATTTGATTTGTATATGTGATACACCGCTGATTAAAGACTGAGACTGAGATTAGGAGAAATTCTTATATGCTTATAGAACACCACATCACAGCCTATTCCTTATTTTTCGGTATAATATAATAATATCAAATATTAAATGTGTGATCTTCCTGCAGCGAAAGGATTTGGAATTCATGAACAACATCTCGTGGTCATAAGCAAGCATGGAAGAGAAAATCGAACTGGACCGGTCCGACCGGGAACCAAAACCCAGGTCGGTTCGGTCTTCACCACAAAATCGGTTGTGGTCAAAATCGGTGAACCGGTGTGAATCGGACCGATCAAACCGGTTGACTGGTTTTGTTTTTTGTTTTTTTGATAAAAATTCTATTTTTTGTTTTTTTAAAAAAGAAAAAGAAAAAGCTCAATCAAAACAAAAATTTATTTTTTTCAAACCTTGATTCTTTTAATATACTTATTTACTATATATTCTTAAATTAATTTAAAAATAAAAAGTAAAAAATAATTATCATATTATTTGTGAGTACTTTTCAGAAAAAATGTAAGTGAAAGTTAAAACAAATAAATTTTACATTTAAGGTGTTTGATAAAGTATCTCATAATAAATATTATTTTGTATTAATTATGTTTATTATTAATAATTAATATAATTTTTTGTTTACTAATTAATCATATATATATATATATATATATATCTCGATCGAACTCGATCGAACCCCCGATTAAACCGGTTGAACCTCTTAATATTTGAACCCCTACCTTGACCGATTCGATGCCCGATTCGATTTTCTTAACCTTGGAAGCAAGTTAACTTACAAGCAGAAATTAGTTCCACCCTTAAAAGTATCGTAATCTCAAAATTAAATATAAGTATTTATGTAAGTTGCCAAAATGCAGGTGCTATCAATTTACCAGTTATCAATCTTCGTCTTCTCCCTTAAATTCCCATCGCCCCCTGCTACTGCCGACCTACCTCACACGACATTAATTAATGGCTTTCAAGGGGCGAAAGTTTTGCCATTACTAGCATTGAGACCACCAAAGATGTGTTTCAGGGTGTGGGAGGAAAGAACAGCTATACCCAAAGTTGAAATTATTCTCTTACTATTTTTCATTTTCTTTTATAAATTTATTATATTTCTTCCACTGGATGTGGAATATGACATACAATCTTATGTCCTTCACCTTACTTTTGGTTGTACGTGTAGCAAGTAGTGACTTTTACATCATAATAATAATAATAATGATGAAAGAATTGCCATATTAATGAAATTTAGGTTGTTTTAAAAATCTAAATTAATAATAATATTATTCAATTAAATAAATTAATATTATAAATTTAAGTAATTTAATTTAATATTATCAATAATTTAGATGAATTAATCTGTGATAGATAGAATTAAAAGCTCAACCATAATTATTTCATTATGATATGAAATTAACAAATATTTTAAACATTTTTTTTCCAAATGATAAATAAAATGGCACAAAGGAGGGAATAATTCGAGTACTTACCCATAAAATAAAAGTTATCAAGAATTTAGAGTTTATATATATATATATATATATATATACGCGATATATTCGTGGCTCTCAAGTCAAAATGAACGAAGATTGCATGAAACGTCCACACAAAAGAGGAAGAAAAAAAAAACTGGAAACTGATGGGCTCAAGAATCTACAGTGGCTCGGTCCACTCCTTAATCAAGCTACTGGCGCTGCATATTTCACCTCACTTTGCGAATACCCACCACTACCACTATCGTTACCACCATATTCATATCCTCTACCATACTCCTTTTCACGGCTAACCGAGTCGTAAAATTGGTTCAGCGCGTATTCGACTCGGTCTAAACCGATCGAGCGGTGTCTCTTGAAGTAATAGTATGCCCAACAGAACGCAGCCACGAGAACAACACTGAAGCCACAGAAGGAGAAGAATGTTATTGCGGCTATGAAGATAAGGGATGCAAGGTGGGGCCCATATTGGGCTTGACAAGATGATTAGTGGCGAGAGAAGGACCAAGCCCAGAATGGTTGTTGCAACGGTTAGGGCCGCGAGGAGGAACAAGATGGAATCGATAATGAGAAAGGTGAAGAGGTCGAAGAGCTGGGTTGAGTTTGAGGCGTGCTCTTGAAGTTTTCGAAGGAATGGTGTTGCTGAAGCGTGGGTAGTGGTGATGGTGGGGGGGTGTTGATGTGTGCCTGTGAGATGAGGCTTGGTAATGGTCTACCATGGCTGCAGGAATGTGAAAGTGCTAAGGCTATGTTTGGATTGGTGGAAAGGTGTGGTATGAAGTGAAAGGGAATGGAATAACTAAATATTCTATTATTTGGATTTGAAAAAATTAGATGGAATGGAATGGGAGAAGATAGAATACTTTTCATCCCATTCTACCACATCTCTTTACTTTTCTTACCCCCCAATTTGGGAGTAATGAGATGGAGTGACATTTTTTATTCCATTCCATCCTTTTAAAATCCAAATAATAAAGTGACACTTTGATTGATGTGATCAAGGAAAATAATGTAGACTCATGAAAGCAAAGGCAAGGAGGAGATCCTTTGTAAGGACTTGGTGGACCAATGATTAGATCCAAATCAAAGAGAGCTAAGGGAGCTTTGGGGCAAATGATTTCAAGTTTGTTTGAGGCAAAGCCCATTCAAGAAGAAAACAACTCAAGACTAGTCCATTGCATTCACATGGCTGAATAAGCTTAGTTATATTTTTAGGCTTGTTAATTTTAAGTCAGTAATAATGTAATTGGGCTTATAATTTCATATAGCCCGTCACTTATTTTTAGCTATTTAGTCTTTTACTCATTTTTAGTATCTTGGGCTAAGTGTTGTAGCCCATTTGCAAAACTTTAGTTTATTTTATAAACCTTGTAAACACCTTTTGGGGGGAAGTTTTTGGCAAATTGAAATCAGATTACTTTTTCAGGAAAAGTATCTCTTTAGTTCTTGCTTGGAACACTAGGTCTTATCAAGAGTTTCCAATTGCTCTTGTGGCGATCACCCTTAACTTATCAATCATCCTTGATTGTGACGCCCTTAATCTATTCCATTCCTTATCTCTTTCATCCTTTTTGCGATTTTTATTTCTCCTGATTGAATTACAACCAACATACACCAGAAATTAGGGTTTATGGATAATGGTTCATAACATTTGGTATCAGAGCTAGCGTCTTCGAATTGTAAAATTGGTCAATTTTCTTTGATTTATATCTTGAGTTTTACACATCATTTTTCGGTGTTTCTTGGGTCTTTTCTGAAGTTCAGAATCTCATCTTTCATCTCGTTTTTGAATCGTTGCAATCCGAATTTTGTAGCTCGAGATACAACAATTTTTTATTCCGAACTCAATCTAGTGCGACTTTGTGATTTATTTTCTTTGAATTCCTGTTTGATTCATCCTTTCTACTTTGATTAATTTCTTGATGTTCTTCTAATTTCCATATCTGTCATTGTTGATATTACATTGAATCAGTGGGTTAAAAAAAAAAAAGTGCAGAATGTTCATCATATATTTTTGATGTTCTTGGGAATTGTTTCATTCTAATCTTTCTAATCTCTGTTAATTTGATGTTTAGTTGTTAAATATGTGCTTGTTTTGATGTGATTCCAGTTGGTCTGTTCATCTACAATCATCAAGAACAGATTGAAAAAAAAAAAAAGCAAAATGAAACAGAATTAAAAAAAAATGCAAAATTTAAAAAAAAAAAAGAAGGTCAAAACAGTGGCTTGTTTCTTATTGTTCTTCAAACCTTTAGCTTATTCTTGTCTTGTTTGGCTTTTTATTTGAGTATGCTTGTCCTTATTTAGTTTTTCTTGCTTGTCTTTTTTGGATCTTAAAAGTTTTATCTTAGAGTTTTCTTTTGTTTGACCTCTTGTTTGTTTTGTGATTTGACATAAGTATTTTTTTTAGAGTTTCTCTTTGAATTGACTTATGATTCCATTTAAGAGCCTACAACAGCACTTGAATGGTAAAAGGCAAGAGAGCACCTTACACAAAAGCCTGTTAGAGAGCAACAAACACGAGTGATACATCTCTAAGAGTGTAAACACATGAGAAGTGTGGTGAGATCCCATTGCTTTCACTTTTGTTTTCTGTTTGAATGATGGCAGGAACAGGTGGTAATGGTAGCCCTTCTCCTGCAGGGAACAACAGATTGTTAGTGGAGACTATTACAGGTCAAATGTAAAGGATGATGAGGGAGCATACAGAGGAGTTATATGTGAGAATTGAGCGGTTAAAAAATCAAGGTCATCATGATGCTGATGGAGGTAAAAGGAGGCTTGATGGAAGGAGAAGAAGAGATCATGAAGTAGATCCAAGAGAGGACAGAATTGAGGAAGTAAAACTCAACATTCCCTCTTTTAAAGGGAAAAGTGATTCGGAGGCATACTTAGAGTGGGAAATGAAGATTGAATAACTTTTTGCTTGCCACAACTATACTGAAGATAAAAAGGTGAAGGTGGCAGCCATGGAGTTCACAGATTATGCTCTTATTTGGTGGGATCAATTGCAAAAGGAGCGACTTAGATATGAAGAACCTTTGGTGGATATTTGGGTTGAAATGAAGAGGTTAATGAGAAGGAGATTTGTCCCTTCCTATTATCATAGGGACCTTCATAACAAGCTGCAAAGACTCACACAAGGTAGTAGGAGTGTTGATGAATATCACAAGGAGATAGAGGTGTCTTTGATTAGAGCCAATGTGAATGAAGATAGGGAGGCTACTTTGGCATGCTTTCTGAATGGGCTGAATAATGACATTAGAGATGTGGTTGAGCTACAAAATTATGTGGAGTTAGAGGAATTGGTACATCAAGCTACCAAAAGTGGAGCAGCAACTTAAGAGAAAAGGTATATTGAGGAGGAGCTCTTCTAATTTCAATTCTTCAAATTAGAAGGAAAGAAATAAGAAGGAGGGAGGTACCTCTTCTAGCAACACCACGGCTGCACCTCAAAAGACTCAATTCAAGTCCAGTGAGACCTCTAAAAAGATAAGGAGTAGTGAGATAAAATGCTTCAAGTGTTTGGGGAGAGGACACATAGCATCCAAATGCCCAACCAAGAAACTATGCTTCTCAAAGACAATGTAGAAATCACTAGTGAGTCCTCATCCGAATCTGCCCCAACTAATGAGGATGAGTATGATGAGGAAATTACACCCGAAGAAGATTTGTTCATAGTGAGGAGGTTGTTGGGCAGCCAAGCAAAGGATTTGGATGAAAGCCAAATGAAAAACATTTTCCACGCAAGGTGTATCATCCAAAGGAAGGTTTGTTCTTTAACTATTGATGGAGGGAGCTGCACTAATGTTGCTAGTGCAAGGATAGTTTTAAAACTGAATTTAGAGACTAAACCACACCCACGCCCATATAAGCTTCAATGGCTTAGTGAGGATGGTGAAATGACTGTAAGTAAGCAAGTGGAAATAGAATTCTCTATAGGAAAGTATGATGATGCAGTTTTGTATAATGTGATGCCTATGGAGGCTTGCCATTTACTTCTTGGTAGGTCTTGGCAGTATGATAAGAAAGCTCTGCATGATGGGTTCACAAATAAGTTTTCATTTGTACATAAAGAGCGCAAGACTATTCTTGCCCCTTTGTCTCCAAGAGAGGTTGGTGAGGATCAATCCAAAATGAGAGATAAAAGAAAATAGGAAAGAAAAGAAAAAGAGAGTGAAAAGAAAAAAGAAAAAGGGAGTGAAAAGAAAAAGGAAAAAGAGAGTGAAAAACTAGAGGAAAAATTGCAAAATCTGTTTATTAAAGAAAAAGAGGTGAAAAAGGCTATGCTCATGAAAAAGCCAATACTTTTATTTTTGAGTAAAGAAAGTAAATTAAATGAAGCAGGTTCTACTAACTCTCTTCCTTGTGAAGTTTCTTCTTTGTTGCAAGAATTTGGATATATCTTTCCTAAGGAAGTACCTCACGGTTTACCCCCTCTACGAAGTATAAAATATCAAATTGATCTCATTCCAGGAGCTTCATTGCCTAATAGACCAGCCTATAGGAGCAATCTTCAACAGACCAAGGAGATTCAAAAGCAAGTTGAAAACTTGATACAAAAAGAGTGGGTGCAAGAAAGCTTAAGTCCGTGTGCAGTTCTAGTCATTCTAGTGCCTAAGAAAGATGAAACTTGGAGGATGTGCACTGATTGTAGAGCCATCAATAACATCACGGTAAAGTATAGACATCCCATTTCTAGATTAGATGATATGTTGAATGAATTGCATGGTGCTTGTGTGTTTTCTAAAATTGATCTTAAAAGCGAATATCATCAGATTAGGATTAGAGAAGGGGATGAATGAAAAACTGCTTTCAAAACCAAATATGGATTGTATGAATGGTTGGTCATGCCCTTTGGATTAACAAATGCTCTTAGTACTTTCATAAGATTGATGAATCATATGTTAAGGAAATTTCTAGGAAAGTTTGTTGTGGTTTATTTTGATGACATTTTGATTTACAGCAAATCCTATGATGATCATCATGTGCATTTGAGGAGTATTTTGAAAGCTTTTAGGCATGAAAAATTGTATGCCAATATGAAAAAATATATTTTTTGTACAGATCATGTGATTTTTTTTTGTTTTGTTGTTAGCTCACAAAGAGTGCAGGTTGATCAAGAGAATGTGAAAGCTATTCAAGAGTGGCCAACTCCTAAGAATGTTAGTGAGGTAAGAAGCTTTCATGGTTTAGCTAGTTTCTATAGGAAGTTTGTTAAAGATTTTAGTACATTGGCTACACCCTTGAATGAAAAAATTAAAAGGCATGTGGGATTTAAATGGGGTGAAAAATAAAAGCAAGCTTTTGCTGCCCTCAAAGAAAAATTAACTCATGCACCTATACTTGCATTGCCTAATTTTGCTAAATCTTTTGAGATTGAATGTGATGCATCTAGTGTGGAAATAGGGGCTGTTTTGATGCAAGATGGGCACCCAATTGCTTATCTTAGTGAAAAATTAAATGGTGCTGTTCTTAACTATCCCACATATGATAAAGAGTTGTATGTATTAGTAAGGGCATTATAAACATGGTAGCATTACCTTTTACTCAAGGAGTTTATGATTCATAGTGACCATGAGTCCTTGAAGTATTTAAAAGGACAAGGTAAGCTGAATAAGAGGCATGCCAAGTGGATTGAGTTCCTTGAGCAATTTCCCTATGTGATCAAGCATAAAAAAGGTAAGGTTAATATGATTGCTGATGCACTTTCAAGAAGGTATGCTCTGTTCTCTACTCTTGAAACTAAATTCATTGGTTTTGAGCATATAAAGGAATTATATGAGCATGATCCAAAATTTTCTCAAATTTATAAAAATTATGTGCATGCTATCCAAAATGGGTACTTTAGACATAAGGATTATTTATTTAAAGAGAAGAGGTTATGTGTGCTTAAATATTCTATTAGAGAATTGCTTGTGAGAGAGGTATATGAGGGGGGTTTAATGGAGCATTTTGGGGTCCAAAAGACTTTAGACATACTGCATGAATTTTTTTATTGGCCACATATGAAACATGATGTGCATAAATTTTGTGAAAGATGTATTGTTTGTAAGAAGTCTAAGTCAAAGGTAATGCCTCATGGACTCTATACTCCTTTGCCAATTCCTGATTTTTCTTAGATTGATATGAACTTTGTTTTAGGACTGCCTCGGACAAAGAATGACAAGGATTCCATTTTTATGGTGGTGGATAGGTTCTCCAAGATGGCTCATTTCATACCATGCAAGAAGGTGGATGATACTTATCATGTGGCTGACTTATTTTTCAAAAAGGTAGTGAGGATTCATGGATTACCTAAGAGCATTGTGAGTGATAGGGAAACCAAGTTCCTAAGTCACTTTTGGAGGACACTATAGGGTAAGATTGGTACTAAATTACTATTCTTAACTACTTGTCACCCTCAAACTGATGGGCAAACTGAGATAGTTAATAGAACTCTTACTATTCTCCTTAGGGTTGTTATCAAGAAAAATATTAAATCATAGAAAGATTATTTACCTCATGTAGAGTTTGCATATAATAGGACTATCCATATCACTACTATGTGCTCTCCTTTTGAGGTAGTTTTTGGATTTAATCCCTTGACTCCTCTTGATTTACTGCCTATACCTAATATTTCTGTTTTTAAGCATAAAGATACGCAGGCTAAAGCTGACTTTGTAAAGAAGCTACATGAGCAAGTAAAAGCCCAAATTGAGAAGAAAATGGAGAGTTATGCAAAGCAAGCCAATAAAGGCAGAAAGAATGTTGTATTTGAATCCGGTGATTGGGTTTGGGTACACATGAGAAATGAGAGGTTTCCATCTCAAAGGAAATCCAAACTCCAATCTAGGGGTGATGGACCCTTCTAAGTCTTGGAGAGAATAAATGACAATGCCTACAAGATTGACTTACCTGGTGAGTATGGGATAAGTGCTACTTTTAATGTTGCTGACTTGTCCTTATTTGATGTAGGTAATGAGGAGCTAAATTCGAGGACAAATTCTCTTGAAGAAGAAGGGGATGATGTGATCAAG
The DNA here is from genome assembly GCA_031439585.1 of Pterocarpus macrocarpus. Classification (NCBI taxonomy): domain Eukaryota; kingdom Viridiplantae; phylum Streptophyta; class Magnoliopsida; order Fabales; family Fabaceae; genus Pterocarpus; species Pterocarpus macrocarpus. The sequence continues at coordinate 14,879,827 of CM062519.1, forward strand.
GAAAATAATGTAGACTCACGAAAGCAAAGGCAAGGAGGAGATCCTTTGGAAGGACTTGGTGGACCAATGACTATATTCAAATCAAAGAGAGCTAAGGAAGCTTTGGGGCAAATGATTTCAAGTTTATTTGAGACAAAGCCCATTCAAGAAGAAAATAACTCAAGACTAGTCCATTGCATTCACATGGCTGAACAAGCTTAGTTATATTTTTGGACTTGTTAATTTTAAGTTAGTAATAATGTAATTGGGCTTATAATTTCATATAGCCCGTCACTTGTTTTTAGCTATTTAGTCTTTTACTCATTTTTAGTATCTTGGGCTAAGTGTTGTAGCCTATTGGCAAAATTTTAGTTTATTTTATAAATCTTGTAAACACCTTTTAGGGGAAAGTTTTTGGCAAATTGAAATCAGATTATTTTTTCAGGAAAAGTGTCTCTTTGGTTCTTGCTTGGAACCCTAGATCTTATCAAGAGTTTTCAATTGCTCTTGTGGCGATCACCCTTAACTTATCAATCATCCTTAATTGTGGCGCCCTTAATCTATTTCATTCTTTATCTCTTCCATCCTTTTTGCTATTTTTATTTCTCCTTGATTGAATTACAACCAACATACACCAGAAATTAGGGTTCATGGATAATGGTTCATAACATTAATTCCATTCCATTCCACTCCATTATACTCTATTCCATTATATTCCATTCCATTCCATCTCTCATTGATTATCCAAACAACGCCTAAGAGACAGGTATTAAAATGGAGGGAGGGAGTGAGAATGAGTTAAGGGGACAGGTGTGACGTGTAGGGTTTAGGGGGAGGATGATGGGCTTTTGGTAATCTTTGGTGAGAGGGACTAGGAAAATGTACTTTTTAACATATTATATATAGATATAGTATGAAATATAGGGAGAGAGACGCATATTATATGAGAGGAGTGATTTATTATGAGAGTGAGAAGAATAAATTTGGACCGTATAATTACTCATAAATGGCCAAAATTTAAAGTTATTTAAAGTCACATAATCACTTAAAAAAATCATGTAATTTTATATTTTAATCTTGACCATTTATATAAGATCTAATGGTCAACGTTTGCTCCTCTCACCCTTATAATAAATCACTTTTCTCATATGATACGTTCCCATAGGGAGAGGATTAAGTGAGAGTAGTAATTAATTGTGAAAATAAGAAAAGTAAATCTTAGTCATTAGATCTTATATAAATGACTAAGATTAAAACATAAAGTTATATGATTTTTTAAAGTGATTATATGACTTTTAAATAATTTTAAATCTTAACCATTTATGTATGGTTATGCCAAATTTGCTCATGTCTCTCATAATAAATCACTTTTCTCGTATGATACGCCTTTTAGAATGAAATATATTTATATAAGTGTAGATGAATATTTAGATATATATGTATTGAGATTAAATAATATATTATATATTTATATGAGAATGTGTTGTATTTGAGTGTCATAATATCATATACAAAAAACAGAATTTGAGGAATTAGACTAGAAGTAGAACTAGAAAAAATGGATGAGATTGAGATTTTTCTTTTTAAGCATGAATATATTTTTAGTTCCTATAAAATTAATGAATTTTAGTTTTAGTTCTTAATTTTTTTTTTTGATCCAAATATTTTAAAAAATTTTGGTTTTAATTTCTATAATTAGTCTACCTTTGTTAAATGATAACATGGACGACAGATAGTCATATCACTCTTCCCATATTCAAGTAGGGAATAAAACCAAATTTTTTTGAAAATATTTAGATCAAAATTAAAAAAATTAGGGATTAAAATCAAAATTTTTTAAATTATTTGGATTAAGATTAAAAAAATAATTTCTTAAGGACTAAAACTTAAATTCCCTAATCTTATAGGGACAAAAAATATATTTAAATCTTTTTTTATTATTTTAAATTTTCAGTAATAAGAAAGTAAAATAATATAATATGTATTAAAAAATCTCAAGAATCCGCATGCTGATATAGTGAGAGAGGAAGCGAAGAGAAAGAAAGGTTGAGAGAAAAAACACTTTAGAGAGTGTTCGAATGAATAATTCCTCATCTGAATTGATTCTGATACAGAAGGGCCCATATATACAAGTCCACGATGCATGCTCTAGCTAACTGAGTTAACAGCTAATGTAACTAACTCATAACGGCTATTAACTAACTTTGCGAGCCGTGCAAGTGAGTATAAATACAAGTATGTGCAAGAATACAAATAGGAAATACATATATGCCGTTTACAAAAAAATTAATGTTTATTTGTCTTAATAACTTGAATAATGACTTAAAGATCATCAAACACAATAACAATGTTTATCGGACTAGTTAGGAAGGATTCCTATTTCCAAATGCCTTCAAATTGAAGGGATATTTGAGAAACCAATGTCAGCATAAACCTGACAAATTGGTACTACTTACATTTTCTGCTCCTAAATTGAAGGGCTATGTCTCCAAGCTAGGCATTGAATTCATGAGAAAAATTGTTATGCATAACATTGCAAAACTAGAAAACATATAACTTCACCGCAGCTTCATATGATTAGGCTATGTTATTTGATCCTCTAAAATAAGCTAGCAGGATTAGTGAGAAGAAAAAAAGTGCCACCAGCTGCACAAGTTGGGCTTTGATCCTGTCATCTTTTCCACAAACGAGCTCGTGCCTTGAATGCATTTCATCCGAACCACCAATTTCACTCTTGGTACCTTCATTTTCAGCAATGGCGTCGTCCTTAATGAGGTTACCAACCGCGGATTCGTTTGAATTGCTCGGTTCATCATATTGTTCTGCCTCATGCTCAGGCCTTGTTTCATTTTTGGTCTTTAACATATCTCCATCCTCGGACATTGTTGCGATCATGAGACCCTTGCAACATTTGTCTTTTTCAGAGTTTGAACTTTGGTTCGCTTTGTGAAAGTACGGTTCACTTGCTGCTGCACCCGTCCCTTCTTGGTGTTCACGCCTTGTTTCTTTATCATGTATTACTTCCTCAACTGCCTCTGACATATCTTGATAAGTAGATGGCTTAACTGAACAATCACTGAAAGAGACTCTCTTCAATCTCGGCATCATTGGTTTCTCTAATGATTTGGTAGAACTGATTTTCAGGGATAGGAGCATTGATAGATCTGATGGAAGAACCATTGGCATGGAAAACCTGTGCATTAGGCCAGGGCTGCTTTGAGAACTTAAAGTTCTAGTTCTACCCTTTGATGAAATATTCTCCTCGGAGTCATGTTTGGTTTTTCTCCATCTCTTCATTGTACTAAGCAAACTAGAGTTCTTGCTACTGCTGCTTTGGCTGCTGGAGGAGCTCTCGAGGGTAGTGGTTTCAGTTCTATCACTCTCATCCGATGTTGTTGCGTTAGAGGAGCTGCTGTCAAGCTCAGGATCATATGCTAATGCATGAGCTTTCCCACACGGTTTTTCTTTGCTTGAATTCTGGCCCAACTTCGCCTTGGGGCCTCTCTATTTCGTTTTTGATGATTATTGTGCGCTTCAAACCTCAAGCATGTGTGAAGCCACCGCTGCTACACAAGTTCCTGGATCATTTCGAATCTGTTTCTCTGCAATCTTTCAACTTGCTCCACGAGTTCTCCATGGACATGCCCTAAACCAGTTATTTCCGCTTTGATCTTGGCTGCCGTGTCCTCCTGAAACAGTATAAGTCTAGCACATTAATAACTACACTGAAATTAATATCAGTAACAACTAAACAATAGTCAGTATTCTAAGGAAATTTACTGTCACATTCAATTAATCAGTATTTCAGGTGCAAGAATTATTTATAATTATAGGTAGAACTAGAAGAGTGGCAATTGTTTCATCAAAGGATTTGGTTTATTTTATATCGGTAATGAGCATAATTTCTGTTTGTATGTTTATTGTATGTATTGTATCATAGATTCAATCACTTTACTCGTATTGTAGGTATTACTCGAATGTCCATTCTAAGAGGAAGTTTTGTTTGATGATTACCCAGCATCTCTGTTCCTAAGGATTTATATTAAAATAAAAATGCATGTCTGGTTCTTGTTTTTTCAAATGATTAGAAACCCACCCAAGTTGTACTAAATGTGCTTGAGAATAACGAATGAATAATATTGCATTACTTCTTTTGTGAAGTGTTAACTACCTCGGTCTTTACTTTTGCTTGGGGAGTATCCAACTTAGCTCCTATCTCCCTCTTTTCCAATTCAAGCTCTTTGTTTCTCCTCTTCAGTTCCAAGATTTCTAATTCAATACCTTGAACATCTTTAAGCTTCTTATTCACCATAGCATCTCTAGCAGATCTATTATACTTCTGTAACTCTGCCACTTGCTGCTGGAGCAGTAATATTTGCTCCTTGACAGTGCTTCCATTGACATCATCCTTCTTCCTTTGCATCTCATTTATCATTTTCTTTGCAATGTCTAGCTGCTTTTTTGACAGAGCATCCTCTCGAATTTTTTCTCGAATAATTTTGTTCTCTGACTGCAAGGAAGCAATGGTTACTTTAAGTGAGTCCAATTTTTCTGTCTTATTTTCCAGTTGCCTTTGCAGTTGGGCAATGGCTGATTGCTCTTCCTCCAAACCATTCAATTCAAGCAGTTTCCTTTCAAGGGTCACTTCCCTCTGCTTGTAATTCTGCACTAAATTCTGTAATAGCTCCGTTTCAGTAGCATCTCCCATTTTCTCCCCACCTATTAACAGCTCAAATTCCTCAAGATCTCCAGTTACCAGATTCTGTGGCATTACAAAGTTTATATGCTTCTCTTCATTCTGCAAAAAGGCAGTCAATAATCAGTTTCTTTAACATTTCTATTGAATTTTTTACAACAAACACATTGAGGGTACCTGTATCATCACATGAATAGCATTTGCGGTGCTATTTTCCATCACTTCAAACTCATGTTCCAAGTGTGAGGCGTCACATCGCTAGTTCCCAAAGACATCATAGCAGAAGTATAATATAAATTCAACATAATGAAGATGCAAAGATGAATGAAGTAAACTAGAGACTTCTTAAATACTATGGTATTGAAACTTGTTTAATTATACAAAGTATTTTTTTAGGAAGTTAAATTAATTGAGAAAAGGATGGTGGTACCTGTAGATTTCATTGTACCGTTTCTCTTTGTGGAAGAGCTGGTTTTCTTCTGCGAAATACTGAGTGCAGCAAACGAAGAAGCTGCAACCAGGAAGCTCACTCTGATTATCATGTAGTCCTTCACACAAATTAGAACAGTTTGAGTCCCTACTGAGACTTGGTTGCATGCCACTGAGTGTTGATAACCCCCTCCAGAATTTTAACAATCACTACATTCTTAACTTATCGTGAAGCCAAGTTAAAATCTCAGTGAAGTTCATCACTAAGTAGTGGTTGGTTTTCTTCAAGACAATGGAATTCAGCGCCATTGATAGAAAATGCTCCCCCATTTTGTATTTATTCTACCTTCTTTTTTCTGGCATTTTGCATCAAAAGACAAGCATTACTAGTACGATGAATGTGAGAGTATATTCCTTTTCATGATTTCATGCCACGTGCTTTGGAAGTACCTGAGACCATGCTTTTTTGTTTGATTCAGATAAAAATATCTTGTAATGTTGCCAAGGAGCAAGACTCTTGCCATAACTTCCAGGGCTCAGAGAATGAATGGATTAGCAGTACCACCAGCCCGTGTGACTAACAAGTAACAACATTTTTTTTTTTTTTAAGAGTCAGAAATCAATGGTTAAGGGTCTGAATATGTTAAAAAAATATAAAATTATATTTAAAAAAAAATCACATTTACAAGTTAGTGCTTGAAATTTGTCCTCCAAATATACAATATTTTTTAATGATCATATTAGTGTTTTTTTTTTTCCCTGGTGTGTCCCACTTTATTTCCATTTCTTATAAGAATGAAAATGGGGGATTACGAAGAGAAAAAAAAAAGGGCAAATTACGCCAATCTTTTTTGAAGTGTATCGATATTACATATAAACCCTTTAAGATTTTAAGTTAACCCCCGACTCTCTTAATTTGTTTAAGAACACGCTTGACCCTAGCAGTAGAAATGCGATTTTGTCAACTACTTATAAAACATATCAAGAGTTAAGAAACAATATAACAATTTAGTTAAAAAAGAAAAGGAAAAAAGATAATAATATCTTAAATCCTTTGTATCTAATTCTTAAATTATGGTACAAAACTTGATTTAAGAATCATATAATAAGAATGTAAGAAAATGAGCTCTTTTTTTGTCTGGTCTTCTCCAGTTTGATTCAATTTGATTTGGTTCGGTCTTATTTGGTTTGGTTTAGTTCGGCTCTATTTGGTTTGGTTTGATCCGGTCCGATTCGGCTTGGTTCTGTTCGATCTAGTTTGGTCTAGTTCGGTTCAGTCTGATTCGGTCTGGTTCGGTCCGATTTGGTCCGGTTCACTTTAGTCCGATCTGGTTCGGTCCGATTTGGTCCGGTTCAGTTCAATCCACTTTGGTCCGATCTGGTTTCGGTTCGGTTCAGTCTGGTTTGGTCAGTTTCGGTTTGGTTCTGTCCAGTCTAGTTCGGTTTGATTAGGTCTGGTTTGGTTCGATTCAGTTTGATTTGGTCCTGTTCGGTTTGGCAAGGTCCGGCCTGGTTTGGTTCGGTTTGGTCCGGTTCAGTTCAATCCATTTTGGTCAGGTCTGGTTTGGTTCGGTTCTGTCCAGTCTGGTTTGGTAGGGTTCGGTTCGGTTCGGTTCGGTCTGGTTTTGTTTGGTCAGGATCTGTTTGGTTCACTTTGGTCCGATTTGGTTCGGTTCGGTCCGATTTGATCCGATCCGATTTAGTTCGATCTAGTTTGGTTTGTTTAAATTGTCTGATTCAGTTCAGTTTAGTTTGGTCAGATTTGTTTTAGTTTGGTTCGGCCTGATCTTGTTCAATTTAGTCTAGTCTAACTTGATTTGATTTGATTTGATTCGATCCGATCTAATTCGGTTCGATTCGATTCAGTTCAATCTGATTTAGTCTGGTCTAATATGATCTGGTGTGGTTTGGGCTCGTGTACTTCGGTTTGGTCTAGTTCGGTGTTGGTTTCCCCCGCCAAAAAAACAAATAAATTTCTGGTTGACCTGACCAATGCGAAGTCGTAGTTACTGCTACTTCGACCTGAAATCCTATTCATACGATCGGAAGGAATTAGGAAAATGACGGGAGTGGTACCCTAATTTCCATTACCAGAATCGAATCCTGCACCATGGCCATCCCCGAGGCCCATCACTCCTTTTCCGTATCATCATTACCCGACACATAGCCCTCCCTCACCACACGCTCTCCTTCCATGGACGCGCGGCGCGTACCGCGGGACGTCATCGACCCAAAGCTCAGGCGCGTCGGTTTCTTCGCTCCGAATGCTGAGCCCGATTCCCCGTCCCACTCGGTCATGATGATACCCCCGCCACGCCATCTCTCCGAGCGAACCGCCGCCGTGCCGGTCCCGGAAACTGGGTTCCGGCGCCATGCGTCGGGAGACCAGGTGCCAATTGGGAGCTACAACCCTTCCGTGTCGCTGCTCGGAACCTCGCCGTCGGCGGCGTCGTCGCCTTCTTCAAGCCGGGGCGGAATCGGCGACGGAGAGTTCTCGGAGGACTCTTCCGGCTGGTTCCTCCGCAGCGACTCGAGCTTCGCAGTCGGAGGGTTCGATTTGCCGGCCCCGAAGCTTCCAGAAAATTCGGTGGAGAATAGCTTCGCTGTGGGTGTGAATTCGAAAAATCTCGCTGGAGGCACGGGTAATAATAACGATGTTAGAGTAAACCTTCAAGTTTCTTCATTAGCAAAAAATAAAATAAAATAGCGAAGACATTTTAATTTCAATTACAATTTACAAGTATGGATCATTTGCTTGTTTAGCTGGTTCTACGTATAATTGTTTGCATTTCTTATTCTTTAACATATTAATGATTAATGAGAAGCAAAATATTCAGCAGAAAAGAGAGAAAAGTCTGTCAAAGAAGTACGCCATGATCTGCCGCCAATTACAAAGGCTCAGAAACAGGCCTTGCAGGAGGCACAAAAAGCTGCAAAAGCTGCTTCAAAAGGTTGTAGGCATTAAAATTTTTTTCTCTCCGTTGAATTTTTCTGATGATAAGATAAACTTATCTGGCAGATATCATATAGGATAAATATTTCAGAATTCAGATGCCTATTTCCCATTCTAAATATTGACGACTGCCTGTTACATTGGACTGTTCTTGTTTCCTTAATTGGATTTTTAAATGAAAGGTACGGATTATAAAAATCAATGTTGTTTCACATTTTTTACCACTTTTGTGCTCTTGCATAGTTTTATGAATACTAAATTGAGGTAAACTTTTCCTTTGAGCAATCCTGGTGGCTTTTTATGTATGCTTATATTTTAGAAGCATCAATTTTTAGCTCTCATTTTTTTTTACTGGAAGATTTGTTGAGATTTGATTGATTTGTTTAGACTGCGTTATGATCCCTATCAACTGGATAAAATTTGGCCTTGAAAGAGAGAATATGGAATTCAGTTTTTTAATAGACCTTAATATGTCAGGTACTTTATTTGCCAGTTGCTAACTATTCAGGAATTCTATGACCTTCATATTTTTCCCCTAGTCTGTGCTTATGCCCTTGATTGTTGTTCTGTATCCAGCTGATGGAAGTAAAGCAGTTGCTGAATCCGGCAGAGTGGCCCCTGGTAAAAGTATGAAGCAGCCTTCAAAAAAGAAAGATGGTCCTCCTGTAACATCTTCAGTGGCTACTGACAAGAAATCAGGAGGTCGTCCTTTGGAGAAAGAGAGGAAAAAAGATGCTCCTCCTCCACGATTGCAATTTGATGACAAAAACAGAGTGGAAAAGGCTAAAAGGCGTGCAGTCGTCAATCAAACTGAAGCTAGAAACAGAGTGGAATTATTTCGGCATTTGCCTCAATATGAACATGGTTCTCAGCTTCCTAAGCTTGAATCAAAGCTTTTCCAACTTGATTCAGTGCATCCTGCTGTGTTCAAGGTACTCTTTTGTAGTTTTGTTTGTTCAAAATAATGTACATGGCATCTATATGTAGATATTGTTGCTTAGATATGTGATCTGAACATGAATATTAACAGTAGATTTAACTTATCCTTTTCATTCTCTAGAGTGCATAATTTGTTAATATTCATGTTCAGATCTTATATTTAACTAACAATATCTACATATAGATGCCATGTCGGTTCCAAATATGTTTGTTCTTACATGCAATTGCATTGCTGTGTCTTAAATTAATTATTCTTCTTTCATATCAAATCTCCAATCTCTTTGATGTTATTATGTTTGTTGTTTCTTGTTAATATTAGTATGTTTGCAATGCTTACAAATATATTTTTTCAAAATCGTTGATAAAATTAAATATTTTAAATTAAACTGTTTGCCCTTTGTTTGCATGTATAAATGTACATGGTCACCAGGGTAAATATGCACCTTGTGCTATCAATGATCAATCTCTTTCGGTCAATTTAATTCTTCCTTTTTTTTCCCTCTAGCTTAAAAGTCCTTAAGCCATTTTTGTTTTTGGCGTATGAGTCCATGCTTTGCGAATAACTTTAAGAAATTAGCAATTTCAGTATGTTGCTCACTGGCTTATTTAATTTTCAGGTTGGATTGCTTTATTTGGCAGGAGGTAAATCAGGTGATAATGCTCATTGTATTGAAATGCTTAGAGCATTTCAAGAAGCCATTAGAGACAACTCCACTCCTACTGAAAAAGCTCTTGGTAGGGATTTAACTGCAAAAATCAGTAGTTATGTTTCATTTTTCACTGAATGCAGGCCTCTTTCTATTAGCATGGGAAATGCAATTAGGTTTGTAAAGAGTCGTATAGCCAAGTTGCCTTTAAGTCATTCTGAATCTGAAGCAAAAGCAGCTCTTTGTTCTGATATTGACCGATTCATTAATGAAAAAATAATTCTTGCTGATAAGGTGATTGTTGGACATGCTGCTACAAAGGTTAGGGATGGAGATGTTCTTCTAACATATGGATCATCATGTGTTGTAGAGATGATTCTTTTATATGCCCTTGATCTTGGGAAACAGTTCCGTGTTGTGGTGGTAGATTCACGACCAAAGCTTGAAAGTCAGGCCTTACTTCGTAAGCTATTGGCAAAGGGACTCAATTGTACATATACTCTTATAAATGGTGTTTCTTATGTCATGCATGAGGTCACACGAGTTTTGCTGGGAGCTTCTGCTGTTCTATCTAATGGAACTGTATATTCAAGGGTTGGGACTGCATGCGTTGCTATGGTGGCTCATGCATTTCGTGTTCCTGTATTGATCTGTTGTGAAGCTTATAAGTTTCATGAAAGAGTGCAACTTGATTCAATGTGTTCCAATGAACTAGGTAAGTTTGTTAGTTTCAGTTTGTTATTGTTGCATTTTCACTTCAGCATATGCTTGATATGTATTAAGAAGAGGGATTGGGATGGAAATTTATTTCTATTGTTATCAAGCATTGTACAAAATACGTGGCATCTTTGTCCCACTTCTATTCACTTCAGCTCTGTCAAGCAAGCTGCATTCCCTTTTTTGAAATGGAGCTGGCAGCCATATTTGAGGAAACTTCAAATTGATTGCAGGTGACCCAGATGCTGTTGCAATGGTTCCTGGAAGAACGGATGTCAATTACCTTGACAATTGGACTAGTGAAGACAATTTGCAGCTTTTAAATTTGATGTAAGCTTTAGATATTTCATTTGTGCAAACAGCCCCTGAAAAAGGGTAGACTGATTTTATTTTGACTGACAGGTATGATGCTACTCCTTCAGATTATGTCTCAGCGATTGTTACAGACCATGGAATGGTAAGTTGATCAGAGTATGCTGTACAGGTTTTACGGTAGTTTTGTGTGCCACCACTTTGTATTCGTTTTAAATGAGGTGACATGAATCTAGCTCGTTTTCTTTCATCTTTATGCTGTTACAGTTTGAGTTCTAACTTTCCTCTATCATTATTTTGTATTTGGATCCTTTTATCATAGAATAAACCCTTCGTTGTAAAATTTAGCGTAGAACACTAGTTTCTGAAAAATAAAATCTCAAATTCCCAACTCGATTCTTTAGAATCATTAATATTGGCCATGTTAGTCCTTAGCAACCGGACATATTAGTTCTAAAAAGGACTAATAATAATATGACTGACACTTGCGACTCATGGGGGTCATGAGATGAGTTTTTAACCCCCACTTAGGAACTGAATATGTCTAAGGCTAGTTTTCTTGGCGACAAACTTATAGAGTTTTGTCGTTTATTTTTATATTAGGATTGGACTCACAAATGATATCATTTGTCCTATACTGTAAATAACCGGTCCTTTGGCCCTTTACTCCATTTATTTTCTTGTTGAGCGAGGCTAACATTGCACATTTTTACCCTCTTTTCTTTTTAATTCTTGCCCTCCATCTGAATACTGTAGAAAAAAATTTGGGGTAGCATTTATTGTGAAAAATATGATAGAAATCTCACTGTAGCTGATTTGGTCGTATGGGAAGAAGACTTGAAAAAGTCCTTAGAAGAGTAGATTAGATGAAGAAAGCCCAAAAGTAGAGGTAGTGAGAGATTTAAAAAGACGAGACTATACTGTTAAAAAAGACTTGGATTTTAATAGCTTGTTTATAGATATAGTTTATGATAGGACAGAATAGAGCTGATTGATCCATGTAGCCAAGTCCACGTAAAGGGATTAAGGTATAGTTATTGTTAGCATAATCTCTAGTTTTGTTATTTTTATCTGGTCTTTCTTGTTGCAGGTCCCTCCTACAAGTGTGCCCGTAATAGTACGAGAGTATGGTCGAGAGCACTTGATATAGACAGACAGAGGAGTTTTTACCCCGCAATTGATTTTGTATTTTTGGTAAATAAAATTTTTTTATATACTTGAAGTTTACTTTGCGCAGTAAATTATTTTTGAGCTTTTTATCTCCCAACGATCGTGGAGATGTGCATATTCTTTTGATAGTTTCAAATTTTTTTTACTCTTAATTTTGGTCTATGAATATATATATATATTTTTTTTAAACTCTTACATTGTAAGTTCAGGCACTGTGATAGGAAGTGGCGAACAGCTTGTAATAGCAAATTCGATTTTTTATGTCTGATTATTTTCCTGCAACCTTTTTCTGTTCTATAGCTTGTAATCCGCTATCGTGTAGATTGTGTCTAGCGTGGTTTTATCTGGACGAGAGTTGGATTACATTACTACTTTCAAGAGCAATATGAACCTAATCAAGAAAGTTTGCGAAAAATTGTAAATAATTTTATAGTGAATCTCAAGTCTTAGATAACCTCAATTGAATTAATATCTTGTTTAAGATTAATTTAGCTTTTTTAATTTAATTTATATAGTTATTAATTTCTCAATTTCTGTAATTAAGATTCAGATCGTCTAGATGATATAAATTATCATGGTTTATTGTTCCGTTCTAATTCGTGTGAGATCGATATTTTGTTCCCTATCGTATTACCCGTCTGATAATCTGTACATTTATGAATTTGCCAATTAAAATAAGTTTTCTTAATTGGGAAAATAATCTGATATAATAATTTACAACTTGTAGTTGAGGAAACTTTTATTAACATCACCTACCTTTTATACCTTCCTAGTTTGCCAATATCTCCTTTAATCCCAGAATATATTCACACAACATCCTCTGATTATGTAAGCCCACTTGACAGAGCATTAACAGAACTAAGACCCCAGTCCTGACCCTACGATCAAATACCTAATCCAAATTGATCCATCAGCTTTAATATCGCTTATTAGGTGGTAAAAAGGAGCCCAAGAGGTTAGAGATCTCCATCAATGGGCTTAAGTTAGATATTTTAACATTGGATATAATATTAGATTTTTTTTGGACAAGATATGATATTAGATCTTGATCTAAAACTTTTTTCTTATATGATTTTTACTTAATCTATTTTTAATCGACGTGAGACTGCATTATTCAGATTCAACATTCTAACATTAGACACGAAACCAAAGGATGGCGCACAAATGTTTCGAACCAACATGAAAAATCGGATGCAAAATCATGAAGATGAGGTTAGTGGCAATCATCGGCACACTAAACCGTTGTGTACAATGATGGTCGCGAAAAAATTAACCATCGATTCACTGACTACGTTGCCTGTATACCATTACCGAAACAGTTTAAATTCCTAACAATGGAAGGAATTTATTATATTAATATCATCCTCAAGGAATTTCATAAATTTTGTTGTAAGAAGAGAATGAAAATTTGACCATTCGATTCGGTAGAAAATGAATGAACTAATTAGAAGAATTTATGCTTTGTGTCAATGAGGCAGTGTCATAGCATCTTCGGCGTTATCTAGCAGAGGCAAGATTCGGATGATAAGGATAAAAAGATAAGAATAGTGGAAAGTGGCAAGTGGGAAGTGCTACGCCACTTCTGTAGTAAGGTAATGTTCTAACGAGAGCCTTTGTGCAATCAGAAAAGTATAGTCACAAACAACCAAACTATGCTATGTCAATTGCTCTCTTCTTTTGTATGTGTGGTGTGGCAGGTGAACATAAATTATAGGAAATTAAAAAAGGTTAAAAAAAAAAAAGGCTCATAGTACTTTTCAGACCATTTTAAATTTTTAATCAAAGAAAATTTTGTGAACGAAATTGTGTCCATCAACTTCTCCTTGCCCTCCTTAATCTCCAAATAATTGCATATGGGTTCGGACATATCCGGTACGGAATTTTTGGTGGCGGGATATGAGGGACTCTGCAGAAAAAAAAATCTAAAACTGAGTTATTAGAAGCTGTATTAAGAAACCTTCATTTTGTGTATTTGTGCTGCTCATTATGCCCTTAATTGCTTCATTAATAACTCATCAAAATTTATAAAGAAAGCCCCTTTTTAGGGAAAACAAACAAAGATACACTAAAAGCAGGGTTGTACACTTGTACTTAGATAGCATATGGAAACCATGCAGGCCTCTTAATAATATATAAACTCCAAATTTTCCTAGTTCAATGTGAAGGATCTAGCATCATGTTGAGGAATTAATTATTAATGGCGAGATAGGTTGTCACGGAACTTACTGTAATCTAGAAAGATCGATCTGGGAAAAGTCCATGTTGGTTGAACTGTCTAGTACGGATACCATGGATCTAAGTGGTGGCGCAGGTGGCTGCTTGATGGCAAGTACTCTGCAGTTGAAGTTGCTGGCCATACTGCTAGGGGAATGGGCCATAGCCAATCTGTTACAAATGGATAAAAACAATGCTTTGAGTTGTATGATTTAATACTGCAAAAGTTGCACAGGAAAATAAATAAATACAAAGAAACATAGAAATCAATGCATTAGGATTCGGATTAAGAGACAAAGTGCAATGAAAATAAGTCAAATGTGGGAAATGATCATTTCATGTGAATCGGTCATATGTTAATTTTTACAGTCGATTAGATTTATCTTGTAGGAGATTGGCTAAAAGCCACCTTCTTCATCAATGGCAAAAATACAATAATGACTATATCATATAAAATTTTCACATAATAGGACGATTCCCATAAAATGTGACTGAATGGTTCCTTCATTATTTAGTGTAGCCCCCATATCTCTTGTCTAAGCCAAATGCACCTCTTGCTTCTGTTGAGCTCATCTTTGCCATATATAATAGCTAATAGATAAGATAGCATTGGAGATTCCTGCCTTAGAAGGGCACACTTGAGGCATTTAACTTTGAGGATTGATATATAGATTACATGGTTAGAGCATAGTCATTTCTGAACGCAATCTAGGTGCTTCTTTCACAGGCAAAACAGACTCAAAAGTCGAGCCCAAAAAACTTTGGCAGCTTTGTCACCATTAAAGAAGGCACGTGCAAGTGCCATGCCTTTCCGTGATCAACTTCTGAAGATCACTAGCATACCCTTTTTAACTTAAAAGCACCAGAAAGAACACAAACGCAAATTGGACAAGTAATAATTAAACCCAGGTCCCACCAATTTAATCAAAGCCAGGATCACACAAAGAAGTGTGATCTTGATTCCAGATCCCAGAGTATATGTAATTAAAAACTGAAATCCCCAGTACTAATCAGAATCTAGTCTGTCTCTTTTACCCAAAAACATATGCAAATAACCTTGAATTTCATGTTTTCTTTGATCACCCACCTTAAGATGACAATGACCAGATAGAAATCCAACTTGAATTTTTTTTTTTTTTTCCTCTCCAAAAAGCAATAAATTCTACGGACAGGGAGGGTCCATATTTTATGATAGAGAGGCCAACATTATCCATCAAAACCGTTGTAGTACTAATAATTCCAATATGGCACTATACTCCTGATATTGACCTCAAAAACTTTGAATAGTTTCGCATTGGACTTACTTGTAAAGAAAACTATGATCATGGAGTCCAACCACAAGCATTGAAGCTCCAAGCTCTCGCACCGTGGCCGCAATCTTGGTTCCTTCTTGGTCCCCTTCCGTGACAATAATCTCAACCTTTGTCTGCAACACAATCCTAAGATTATGGCACATACCCGTTAATTTGTACATAGCAAAATCGGTAATACAATAACATATATAATTCAAAAATAAGAAAAAGAAACTTAATATATCACAAGAAAAATCAAGTTATGAGGAGGAAAAGCTTACGTACGTTGGGGTAGTTGTTGCTGCAGATGTGTTGAAAGGAGAGTGCTAATTGGTAGCCATTGAGGCGATGAAGGCGAGCTTTGTTTCTGCTTCTTGTGGAATGGTAAACATGGAGCAAGATGATTATGTCACCATAACGAATGATATTGTGAAGAGCCCATTTTAGAGCTGTTCTAGCTTCATCCACGTCTTCCACCACCACCACAATTTTCCTCACATCCATTATTATTTTTCTTCTTTTTGTTCTCTTTTTCTCTCTCCCCCACACTCACTAGTCCTTCTCCTCTTCTTCTTCTTCTTCCTCTTCTTCTAGCTTCTCTCTCTCTCTCCTATGCACTTTATTTATATTTGTATACATATGTCATTAACTCATTCATGTCCAAAGTTGTCTCTTTCTCTGATGGTTTGTGTCCATTCTTTATTTCAATCATGATTGACTGTGAGCTTAATAGCCTACAAGCACGTATGACATGTTGATATATATGTATAAGCTACCTCACGTGGCTGCTATGTACTAAATTAAGAAAGAAGAAAAGAGGAAAAAGAAAAGAAAGTGGTTGAATAATAATTATTTGGTTATCTGTTTCACAAGTTGAAAAATTGTGTCCATACAGGGAGAACTTTGATTGGTGCTTCATGGTATGTTTAGGTGATTCATAGTTCAGTATAAATTGCAAGTTCATTCCCACGATTAAAAGGAAAATTTTCCAGTCGATCATTATGATTACGCTTAGTTAATTTTTTTTTTAAATAAAAAAATCATTTGTTGCATAAGTTTTTAAATTTTTAATTTATAAAAAAATGAAAAAAAAAATATTTTTTAATTCCAAGTTTTTAGGGGAAAAAAAATTTCACACTTTCTATATACATTACAATATTTTTTAATTGATATTGTCTCCTTAATAAATATTTTTTGAATCAGGCTTTTTTAAGAAGAAGGGTGTAACTTAGATAATAAAAAAAGCATTAAAAGAATAAATTATTGCACACATATAATTTATCATATTTATAATTTGTAAAATTCTAAATCTTTAACTTATATCATATTTAAGAGAATAAATTTATTTCAGATTATAGAAGAATGAAATCCTTTCTTCAATTTTCATATTGTGGTCAAGTGTATCAATTATATATATCTAGACTAATTTACTTCTCCGATTCTTCTCATGATCGGTCATTCTAATTCTCATAATTAAGATAGATAAGGATAGTATTTGCTTTTTAACATATTATCCATAAAAATCTTTAAGCGCATGTTTTCCTTCTTACTTACAAGTTAAAATGACTGATCTATTTTCAAATTTTTGTAACTAATGCATTATTCATTATTTCCTTCGTTATAAAAATACAACAATAATAGGACGTGGAATTAGGTGTGTTTCTATTGTAAATTTTAATATTAAGCACCATGTTGCCTAGTATGAGCTCATCATGAAAATTTAATATTTTGAGGATTACGCATGTGACGTATAGTTGTTTGGCACATGTCACTGAGAATGCTAGTGTCGTGGTTTGCTTCGTCCTTTTCAAATTAAAAATTGTACATGAAGTCACAATAGTTAGTTTTTTCAATAGTTAGTATTATCTACGAGATTGTTAATTAGTATTGTCTACAATAATATTTAGATTTGATTTGATGTATTGTTAATATAATTTTTTTTACATAATCATCAAGTTATTTATAGTCATATTATTAAAACAGTTTGATTCTTTCTGTAATTACTTAAAAACTCATATATAAGACAATATATAATTGGTTAATTATATAAAAAATTGACATCGATAGTATCTCAAAATCAGTTTCATATTATTTATGTAATAATTTTGTTGAATAAAAATAAATTTGCATACTAAAGATAGAAAGTTATGAGTGCATCATTCATATGATGACATAAAATATTACCCGTCCCAAAAGTAGTACTCTTCTCAATCTCTTCTTCCAGTCAAAATATTAGTTGTTAGATGATAGATTAATCCTGATTTGAAATATTTGAGCGCTTGTTCGCTTTAGTTTCCTCAAGAAAACAAATATTTTTTAATTAAAATATATGTATGAAAAATTTTAAGATAAATAAATAATTTTTTAAAAGATAATTGTTTTAATATTTTTCCATAAATTTAAAAATAAATTAAAAAAAATTGCATTATAAAAATTAAATTTTTATGTTGAAATAAATCTACCCGTATCCGTCCTCCTACAAGTATTATTTGTAAGCTTGAATTCTTAATATTATGCAAGTTTCTCAACCATTGAGTTCAAGTTTACCTATTACTTAAAATCATTCTTTGACGGTAATGAAATTCATCATGTTCATCAATATCTTACCCTAAAACTGTTTTAATTGAGATCGATTAACTTTCTACTATTTGGTCTCATAAAAATAAAAATAAAAAAAAAAGAGACTTCATATATTATTCGGCCTGCAAGTTTTTTATTGTTTTTCTTTTGTTTTGGAATTTGTAGTTTGGACCATTCAAACTTCAGCGCTGCTGTGCAGGAGTCACATATGTAATTTAAAATGTATGCGATTCCGTCTTGTTGAACGGTGCGAATATTATATCCACTGAAAATCAAGAGAGTATCAACGTCATTAGTCACAACGCGCACTTGATGAATGAAGATAACGTTCCCGATAACCAACAACTGCTTCAACGTTGTACTTTATGTTTTCGGATCGCCAAGAGCTAGTGTCGTTGGGACAGGAATCAGAGCACGCTCCAGATTTTACGTCTTTGTTACTTTCGTTTTGTCGTTAATGTTATTTGTGTTTTGAGGCTGAATGCACTATTTGTAATGGTTAGTGTCAGTATCACTTAACCTTGTTCCAAACGACAACATAAGCAAAATTTAAGTCACATGCCACGACACGAAAGAACATTTTTCAAAAGTATAATTGGTATTTTAATGCATGCCAAGTCCTTCTGGCTCTAATAACGTGTACACCAAACGATTATTTCTTCCATACTTTCATTTTTTTTTGCCCCCCCCCCCCCCTCCCCTTTTTCTAAATCATTAATATTTAAAATTCATTGAATCTTAATTAATTTAATTCAAATTAAATCAACTTGTTATAAAAATAAATTTCACTCGACATTATTTTTTTCTTTTTTAAAAAGACGGAACTCTGCTTAAAAGAAAAATGTGTCCAACTATTTTAAAATGATTTTGAAGTGGGTAGGTTTGAAGTGGGGACGATGTGATGGTGTCTAATTGTTTAGTAATGACCATTCTAATATTTTACGTGAACCATGCTTATTGTATGAGTCACCAAAACCCCAATCTTATCCAATGAGTCTTTACAGTTTGAGCCAATCCAGTTAACATGAAGTACAGTGAAATAGTTAATAGCCATCTCTCATTGCATATTCAAAAGCTATATTTACATTAAAACTAACCGAGATTTATAAATTAGATCACCAACTACCATAGGAAAAACAATTGCATCTAGCTAATTGCCAAAATGGATATTCTTCCAACATTTTGGTGTGCATTGTTAACAATTCCTCTATCCATTTCTGCCTCTACTCTGCCCCCTCCAATGGTTCCCATGATTAGCATCCCACTATACCATAGTGGAATGCTCAATGAAGTTTATTATCCTGACATGGATGCTATGGTAGATACATACCTTGTTGATGATGCTTACGCAATATTCTTGTGGATTGGTACTCCAGTGCAAATTGTATTTGTTCAAATGGAGACGGGGAGCCCTATCACATGGTCCCAATGCGACCCTTGCAGCAGCTGTTACCCCGTGCAACGCTCTCCCTTCAACACTAGAGCATCAGGTACCTTTAGAGAACTTGGTTGTTACTCTGAAACATGCTTGAATCCAATGATGAGGGAACTTTTAGGGAACTGCACCTCATGGACATGTAGATACAATGTGAAGTATGATAAGGAATCTCGCTCCTTTGGAACTATGGTGACTGACACATTGAATTTTGAGCATTCCAATTATGAGGTGAAGGACTTCATAATGGGGTGTGCAGATTCATATGAGGGTTCATTTAGGACTCAATTCTCTGGTGTTTTGGGCCTAGGAAGGGGTCCACTTTCAATGCAAAGCCAACTCAATGCAAAGGCCTTTTCTTTTTGCCTTGTGAGCCCTGGATCAAAGACACCCTCCACCCTTGAGTTCTATGATACTCCACCTCCAATAGATCAACATGCTCTTGGTAACAATTCCATCATGGTTCCCTTGAGAGAGAACAATGGCTACCCTTACTACTACTTTGTGCAATTTGTGGGTATAAGCATTAATGGGTTTATGCTAGATATTCAATCTAGTGTTTGGGGCTATGGTCTGAACTATGATGGTGGGGTTATCTTAGACACAGGAACAACCGCAACATATTTGCCAAGTGAAGCATACAATGTGTTCAAGTCAGAGATGCTCAGAGTTGATCATAACCTTACAAGGAAGCCAGCACATGAGGAGCTAGAGTTTTGTTACAAAGATGATCCATCCAATGTCTATCCAACCATTGCGTTTTACTTTGAAAATGGCAATATTGCAGGCGAAAATTTTGTGTCCCTAAAGTTGAACAATAACCAAACACTGTTTAATGTTGAAGAAGGCACGGTTTGTCTACCATTTGTAGAAGGAAAAGATTCTGGTCTTACGGTGATTGGCAGTAACCAATTCCAAGGAACTCAGCTACTGTATGATCTAGTTAATGAGATTCTTGTCTTCACGTATGACAAGTGCTAAAATATTAACAGTACGTTTAGTTGTTTAGTAGAGAATTATTTTTGGTCCTCAATATTTAGTTGGAACTTTAAAAGTAATATTATCATCTATTTAATTTGTTTGGTAATGTTTTACTCAAATTCATGTTGAGGGATATGCCACAAAAAAAAAAAAAAGAAAGAAGGTTAAGGGAGTACAGTGTACTTTGGTCCCCAAAATATAATGAAACAAATTGTTACTGTAATAGCACACTTTTCTCTTGGTCGAACCCTGAGATATTCTTACAAGTTTTGCTCATTCGAATCATTCATAAAGCTAATTTTCATTCAATTGTGAGAGTACAAGAATTATCTAATGGAACATTTTAAGTGCGCTTGCCAATTTATCCTAAGTCATACAATAAAGTCCAATATATTTTCCTTTTTAGTAATTTCACAATAAAAATAGTTCGATATAATTTTAATAAGATTAAAATATAGTTTTAGCCCACACACATGGTTCGCATATCCAATAGTCCCTATAAGAGGCATCATTTCACATCCATGTAAACTACTGTTTTCTTTTTTCTTTGCGTAATAGAAAATTTGTAATTGATAAGCCAACCACCAACCATAAACATTTAAAATTAAACTCTTACATTACTGGCTCAGAAATTAGTTTATAAATAATGCACATAAATACATAAAGAAAGAAAATAATAATATTAATAATAAAAAAGAACACTTAGAATCAAATGAATGAAACTTTAGAAACGATAAAAGAAAATGAGAAAATTCAAATCTATAACTTAATAGAGAGTTGAAATTAATTTCATTCTTCACATCCACTATTAGAGAAATACTGGTACAGAAATATATATATATATATAAAAAAGAGATCAACATAGCTCAGTTCAATATTGCTATTGCTTCTCAAGAGCTGCTATTGAAAGTTTATGATAGAACTTAAAAAAAAATAAAAAATAAAACTTCCAGATAGGAAAAAGGAGGGGAAGCCGGTTGTCATGTCTAGTATTACAGTCCAAGAATCCGCAGAGGCATTCCAGCTAAGAAAATTCTGTTGCCTCTAACAATCTAATGTTTGTAAACTTACAAAATTGATCTCAACATATAAAATTGGGGTTCCTACAAAAACTTTCTGATGTGGTGTCAGAGGGAATATGATGCTTCACAAATTGCCGCTTATCTTGTCTTTCCAAAGGGATTGGTGTCACTGAATCCGTGTCTGCCTCCTTCCACTTTGCGTACTTTCTTCCTATGCTTTGAAGCACTGCTGTCTATGTTCAGATTCACCTTCGGTGGGTTTGAAAAACAGAATGAAGCAGCAACAGCCTACACAAATAACAGTAACTTGTACCATCATATTTTATTCCATCTAATCATGTTACTCACTCAACCATTACAAGAAATTTGAGAATGAAAGGAAAACATGAGAGTTCTCAGGGGCAGTAAATTTATGGTGCCAGGTATTGTAAGTGTCAGTTCGTTCACAGACAACTTCCAACAAAGCAATTCAGATGTTGTATCTGTCTATGTGATAGACATGGATATACACATAGTTCCGCAACCATGGAAATAACAATAATGTAAAATATAATGGGAGTACCTGTAAATCAAGGCGGTGAACATTGAATATATCCTTCATAGAGTGCGAATTATACGCTAATATGTACGACCTATAAGCATCTTTAGCCATAGAGTTCAAATGATATATGCCAGCCACCAACTTTTCCTGCACAATCCAGATGGTGCTGTGTAAGATAAGCTGCAGTGGTTACTGCATTAAATAAAATTTTAAACAGATACTGAGGGTGCAGGAATTTACCAGTTGAGACTGTACATTTGCAAGCTTCTTTTCATCAAATGCATACTCTTTTACGGGGACCTTCGCTGCCTGAAATTAAGTATAAATATAAAATCTAATGATTCAGGATAATCTAAAGAATAACTTTTCATAGACCTATATTATACACTCAAGGTTTCCTCTAGTAATCTACATAGAAACTTTCTAAGATAAGGCAAGTGAAAGCAATGTAAGTTTCCAGTTCAGCAATTTGACAAATTTCCACAGTCAAGGTTTTGTTGTGCTTCTTCTCCCTACTGAGTCTTTGATCTCCCTCCCTCTCTCCGTCCACCCTCCCCCCTCCCTCCCTCTCTCTCTCTCTCTCTCTCTCTCTCTCTCACTTGCTCTCTTGCTACGTTATCTATATTATCCCTACATTAAGGGGGGGGGGGATTTTTTCCTTCTTTGGATGCTGATTTTGCTTTCCCCATATAACATTTTATTTTGACCAGTTCTCTAAGTTAGTGCCTTGAATCCTTGTCTTGCTTTGTTGGAAATCTTAAATTTTAGCAGTTGTGTTGTATGCTATTCCTGGGCAGTAGGGTTATAAGAATGAAAGGGAAAAAAATGGTTGGTTTCAGGTCAATCCAGTCAGAACATATTTTGATCAGGGTGCATTCCCAAACCCACTTGCCTTTCTCTATTACCTGCTGCTAGAAAGAGAGAGAAACTGACCTTCAGATAGCGAAGAAACTGCAATTCTTCAGGAATCAGGAAAAGCAAAGCATTTCCTTTTCCACCTTCCCCACGAGCTGTTCTACCAACCCTATGGATATATTCCTGGAAGCAATATAAAAGAAAATGTTATGCTGTTCATCAATGTATAAGAATAAGAAGAAGCAAATAGCATCAGATAGTCAAAATCAATAAAGAACAGGAAGCACCTTTGGTTCATCAGGTGGATCATACTGCACAATCCAGTCCTACAAAGCAGAAGATGAAAAAACAAAAAAGTGATTCAATGTTTTACACGCTCGCTAATGATTTTCAATTAACATAATATAATTGGTACATAAATATAACAACTAAGCCTTGTTCCACTACATGGGATTAGCTACATGAATTAGGCAATGCCATAATGTCCTATCATAAATTATGTCTATAATTAAACCATTAAAATCTATACCTTTCTTAATGGTTTTACTTACAGTTTTCTTGGTCTCCTTTTAGCTCTAACTATCAAAATATTCATGTAACCTAATAAGAAAAAATACCATACCACGTCAGGTATGTCAAGTCCACGAGCAGCAACATCAGTACAGAGCAATATCCCCTTTTCTGCTTTGCAGAAGTTAAAGAAAGTAGTTGTTCGGGCATGCTGCTTTTGTTTTCCATGAATATTTAAGCAATCCAATCCAGCGCACTTGAGGAGGTCTGCATGGAATTTGACAGAGTTGCATGAAGAGAAAAAGACCATCACTTTTTTTGATTGATATCTCCTCAAGAATGAATATAGAACAACGAAACGCTTGGTGCAGGGAACAACAACATATCCCTGCTGCAATCCTTCATTTGTGACCTACATTGATGAGGATCTTGTCAGCTGTTATGATAATGCCGAAAAATAGACTTCAAAGGTTATGATTGACGTGTCCACCAAAAAAGGGTTGTGATAAAAGTGGGAAGACATCACCTTTGTTCTCCCATCATCTACATCAATATAGATAGGAGTTGTCTGAAATGACAAACGAGCAAGATCCTCAACCTGTAATTTGACGGGAAAATTATTCAGAAGCACAGACAATAAGTAACCCTTCCCTAGATTCTAGCTTTCAAATGTGCCTTGTGTTATCAACCATTAAACTTTATGAAGTGAAAAATTAAAAGTTGAGAGAAGAAAATTATTTGAAATTAGGATTTGTTACAGGCGAATAAGCATGGTGAATGATGGAAAATGAAGAACAAACCTTCTTTGTTTGTGTAGCTGAAAACAAAGCAGTTTGCCTATTCTGTTAAATGAGAAGCAGATTAATTAGCCACAATTATACATAAAACAACAAACAAGATATAAACTTATAGCTACATTTAATAAACATGAAGGAAAAGAAGGGAAAATTTCAATTGGACATATAGCAGTCACATCTCACTTCTCAGCCTAAAAGACTTGGCCCCATACCCAAAACATCTTAGCTAGATGCCCACTCATATTTGAAACCTTTACAAGAGATCTTGATACTCAAATTACATGCCTACCAGGGGGTAAAAAAAAAACTCAGGGGCCTCGTGTAAAAGCTAGGGGCATGTAAGGAGAATAGCATGGTTCAATTCATTCAGATGTTCTCCATCCCCATATCTCTTCCCCTAACCCTCACCCTATCACCCATGCCCTATTAGAGGCCATCTTAGGGACTTCTTAACAAGGTGGATCATAGGAATTACCCAACGAAAAAAATTAAAAAAAAAAGTTTCTACTCATTGGTCATGGAAAAAAACCAGTATTTTCAGAATATTACAAGTTTAACTGCAAGCAGCTGCTGACAATTGAAGTCCAAAACTCACTAGGCAGGCAGTATTAAATGAATGAGGTTGGACATAATGCAATTTCATGGCTATATTAAAATTTCATAGCCTCGTTGCATGATGAAATGGGGTTTTTTGTTGTTTTTTTTTGGGGGGGGGGGGGCACATTCAAGAGTTCAGATACCTTTGGAAGTATCTTAATGATCTGTTTCATTTCCTCCTCAAAGTTTGCTTCCAATATCCTGTCAGCTTCGTCAATCATGAGGCACTGCCAAATCATGCAAGAGCTCAGAATAAGAAGGTTTAACAGAATATAGAATTACGTATGCATGCACCAACTAATATTCCAGATATGAGACAAATAAAAGCAATAAAATCCAAAATCTCCACTCCAAAATGTAAAAACAGAAAAGCCTCCAACACAAGACATTATAGCATTTCAGTGCTGAATACTGATAACTGCTTTGAAGAACAGCTTGCTTCCCTTCCTATTTACTTTTTTAATATTTCCTCCTATACAACAAACAACCCTAGAAGGCAATAAGGGCAAGCACTAAAGACATATCAATAATGTCAGAGAAAAACATGTACAACAATGGCGAAGCCTTCAGGCTCTATCAAAAACCAAATTTTTAATAAAACCATTTTTGAACAAGGACTTTATAATGGTTTCTCCTAAAATCTTCTTCAGCATTCATCTCCCACTTTTAATCAAATCATCTTCAATTTTATCCCACATTTCTCTCTCGAGTCTATATTGGTCTTCTGATATAATCAAACCAATTAAGGCAAGATTTGGTCATCCTCCCAATAGGTGCTACTCCAAGTACCAAAATATATGACGACTAGAGATGCAACTAAAAACTTGTATGGCAAGGACATCAAGTAAACAGATGCTCCTCAGCCTAACTGCCCATGAGAGAGGACCCTTGTGCATACTATGAATCATATATATCACAATGCTTGGATAACTGATCCATCAAAGCATGATTAACAAATATTAACATCGCTCATTAGTATCATCTACCAAATACGTGCATATCATAATGAAGCAAAACAGAGAATCAACTGCAAGAAGGATCCATAACTTACCTTCAAGTTTTTGTATATGAACCCCTTTGTGTTTTGAAGGTGATCAAGAAGACGACCAGGTGTAGCCACCAACAGATTTACCCCTTTAACAATGCGCTCGGCTTCTCCCTTCCTACCTGAACCCCCAATAACTAATCCAAGAGTTTGTGAATGATACTTGAGCAATTCCTTTGCCACAGCATGCGTCTGAAACAAGAAATGGTCAGACAATTAGACAACAAGGAGAACCGAATGATGGTAATAGCTTATTCTAGAGAAATAATCACTTCTAATGTTTTTTTCTCTCGCACTAGCTATCTCTGTTATAAGTTATTTTGAACCTAAAATAAGCTAATCCAAACACAGTAGTATCCCAATAGTATAAGCGGCAATGTTTTATACCTGAATTGCAAGCTCTCTAGTTGGGCATATGACAACAACACCAGTTCCATTGCGAGGGGTAAACTGAACATTATACAACAATTCCGCAGCTGGGATCAAAAAGGCAAGGGTTTTGCCAGCACCTGTCC
The DNA here is from genome assembly GCA_031439585.1 of Pterocarpus macrocarpus. Lineage (NCBI taxonomy): Eukaryota > Viridiplantae > Streptophyta > Magnoliopsida > Fabales > Fabaceae > Pterocarpus > Pterocarpus macrocarpus. Next base: position 14,906,053 of record CM062519.1, read on the forward strand.
TGGCAGCACCAAGAACATCTTTCCCGATCAAAAGCGGCGGAATCGCCTTCGCTTGAATCTGCATTCATTCATGTCACACACATTAATAAGCTGCAATATTGCCTATGTAAATAATTTAAAACATCACAACAAATCATCATCTTATATTATATTCCCCCCCCCCCCAACGGGGGGCAAACCCAAAAAAAGAAAGAGAGAGAGGGAAAAAGAGTTAATTACCTGGGTCATGCGTTGGAAACCAATATCCATAATAGCCTTAAAAGTGGGTTGAGACAATCCCAGAGAAGCGAATGACTGATCACTCATAATTCCAGAACCAACACTTCTCTTCACAATTTTCTCTTCCCCTTCTTCTTCTTCTTCTTCTTCTTCTTCGTTATCTTGTTTAACGTTGTCATCGTGGTTGTTTTCGTTGTTCTCCTCCACTGCGTCCCCGTTCTCCTCGTGTTGGGTCTTGCGGGGCCTTTTCCTCTTGCGGAGCTTCTTCTTGTCGTTGTTGTTATTCTCAGCTTGGTTCTCCAAATGGTTGTGCTCCTCCGCTTCGACCATCACTGCTGGTAGTTGCGGTTGCTTCTAGAATTTGCGGAAAACCCCAAACAAGCTAAACGGTCGTCTCTTCTCGTGTCTCTCTGCTATTGTGCTGCTATTTAGCAGCAGGTTCAACACTTAAACCCTAGTCCCACCGCAACTTACCGGTTTTCTGCGTTTTGCGCTTTTTAACCTTTATATTATTTAATATTGTTGTAGTTTTACATAACCACTTTAGCAGAGGATACACTTGAAAAATTAAAAATATTGTTATAGTTTTGTTTATATTTACAACTCGCAAAGCAAAAAAAAAAAAAAAAAACTATCTAATATTTGAATATCTATATAAAATATAAAGAGATAATTTATCAAAAATAAAAAATTAGAAGTATGTCATGTGATAATTTGTAATGATTACATTTGTTTATTTTTATTAGTGTGAATAAAGTATCTCTGAATTATTTTTTTTGAAATTTTTTAAAATAATTTAGTAAGTTTTATTGGCATATTTTAATGAGGTTTTTTAGTATATATAATTTAACATATCAAATCTATTAATTTTGTAAGTATCTATGATAATAATCATCTAACAAATATAAAAATCTCAAGCAATATTTCTAAAACATCCATATATAATAAAAAAAATGAGTCTACTTATGAAATTCTGAAAAAACATGTGTTAAGTGGCAACTTTAAATGACAACATGTTAAACTTTTTCAAAAATTTCATGAAAGGTAAGTAAGAATAACATTTTTACTCATTTTTAATCGATAAAAAATTAAATTTAAATTATTTAAAGATTATCTAAAAGGTACTTATAAAAAAAAATTTAAATTTATCCATAAATGATTTGAACTTCAACCCTAGGTAAACTTTGTTTACAACATTAAGAGTTGGAAATCTTGGAGTATAGCCAAACAGTTTTTTCGGTCGGAACCAAACAACACACCTTGGTGCCCTTGCTTTGCTCATGAAAAGTGGGGCAACGAAAGCAAAATTATTCAATGACATTTTTTAAGTCATACATTCTTAGAGATTTTCATTGGGTGCCAAACACTAGAGTTCACTTTCTCGAAAACGATAAGCCCAATTTTACTTCTATCTGGAAAGGCCCAATTTCATTATTGTAAATGTAAATGTTACCCCATCATATAAGATTCACAAATGTTTAGAGTTTTTGAACCGAAGAAAAAAAAAAGAAAGAATGCAAATGAAATATAAGAGAATAATTAAATTGAAAGTATGCTTGAAGTAAACAAGAAAGAGTAAGCTATTATGAATAATCTAATGGTAAGTGATTTGAGTATTTTGTAAGATATCTTAGGTTCAAACTTCATTATCACTGATGTATAAAAAAAAAAGGAAGAGTATTTGAACTAAATGAATCAACAAATAGAAAGGAATGAAAGATATTTGCATTATGAACATTGAATAAAAATTATAGAAAGATAAAATGGGGTAGAAAACATATTCGGCTAAATTTTTTTCATTGTTCATCAACCTATAAAGGACCTTGTAAGTGTAATTTTCATTTTTCTAACCTTATGGCCTCCCCTTCTTATTCACAAACACAAATGATAGATGAGTGATATGTTGATCCACCCTACTTTGGGAGTTATATTAATCCCCTTTTAAAAATTGTGAAATAACTCTACTAAAACCATCAGATGCTTTTTGTTTTAAATCTAAAGGCTGATTTTTCATCCATGCCAAATTATAAAGAATTTAATAATGAGTGTTTGAAGTATTAAATTTTGTAGACAGGTCCCCATATATTTGTCATCGGAGCTAGGTTATCCACGTTGTCGACAGTTTTGGAGCTTTTGGGAAGTAGACAACATGCAATCTCTGAATCCAAAATGTTGTAGTCAGAGAAAGAAGGAAGTGAGCCGCCCCTTTATCAGCCATTACCGCCACCATCCCCCATCACCGTCACGAACCACTACCATCCTCTCTAGCTGCGACACAACCCCACCACCATGTTTGCCTCCATTGCAACCAAGACCTTCATCCATTCCCACCACCAACAAACTTGTTCGCATTACCACAACCCCCCACGACAACACCACCTCCCTCCACCCATGGCAATGACTAGAGCCCACCCTCCACCTTACCATTGCAAGCATTGCCCATTTTGATTCAAATTATGGAACGAGTACCATTGAGATTGTCATCCCTTATCCCTTATTGTGTTGATGGTATTTTGTGATGGAATATTATATCGTTGGGAGTTTTTGTTTCATCTAACAATGAGTATCTACTATTTCCTGTGTATAAACCCAAAAAATTTGTTCCAAAAAAAGTACCTTTTACACAATCACAACTAAAAGGATCAAATAAAACAAACATTGAACAAAATGCTGAACATCTGCAAAATGATGACTAGTAGCAGTAAAAAATGAAGAACGAAGGGGAAAAGAATGAAACTAACAAGGGCTAGGTTGTTTTGTTTCAGTAGGACTAAGAATGAAAGTAACAGGGTTGAGTTGTTTTGTTTCAACACAATGGAACGAACTGTCGCCACCTAAATCGTGTCAAATGCCACCCACAACCGATCTAAAGAGAAAACAACTCAATTCAAAGAGATAATTGCTCCAACAAGAAGGGTTATCGAACATCAACCCTATTTGCAAGTAAGAAACATTGATACCCCTTTTACAATTAAAGTATAAGAATTATTTTGTAATTTTTGACATGGGACAAACATTAGTCCATTACTTTTAAGGACTAACATATCACTCACCCAAAAGGTAAATGCTAAAACTCTTCTATTGCCTTTTCATTGCTTGGTTCCCAAAAAAAAAATATGGAGAGAGAAGAAAATGATAAAAAAATAATATTTTTCCTTTCTTAATTATAAAAAAAAAAGGACAATTGAGATTTTTTTAGTTATATTATTTGTACTTATAGTTTGAACTCATTTTATGAGACTTACTTTGGTGCCTCTTGACATTTATTGGGAATAGGTCCCACTTCTTCCCCGATCAATGATATGAGTAAAATTTCAAATTAGCCATTAAAAGAGTTGTGACAAATCAATTTAGTCCTCAAAAAATTTATGATATCAATTTGATCCTCAAAAAATTTGTGGGATATCAATTTAATCCTCAAAAAATTTATGATATTAATTTAATTCTCGAAAGATCGAAATTGATTTCAAGTTAGTCCAAACTTATTTGAATCTTTTGAACCAATTTGAAATGAATTTTAATCTTTCGATGATCAAATTGACGTCTCATAACTCTTTCAAAAGCTAATTTGAAATTTTACTCATTAAAAAATATTTTAGTGAATCCCATAAAATAAATCTCAATTATAAACATAAATAATATTTTTATTTTTTATTTCTTAAAAAAAGTCGTCTACCAAAAATAGTTTTTTATTTTCTTTCCTTCGACTTCTCCTCTTTACTACGGCTCCTCAACAAAGTAAAGGTCATCTGTTTTCGTTTGTCAACTATGGACACTTGTCTCCCATGCAGACTCTGTGGATAATGATTAAGCCAACTTAGACTTTTGCTGAATCGTCACTTCATCATCGTTTTGGTTAGGTACATCTTCGGATTAACTTATTTTACGTAAAAAAAATTTCAAACCAAAAGGTTTTCTTTTGATTTTTTTAGAAACACAATAGGTTAATCTAAAGACTCATTAAAATAGTTCAACTTCATATTGAGATGGCTTAACATACTCTCCTCGATGCTTTCCATCCTCCACATTCAGAACCCTTGTATACGAACAAACTGTTTTTTGTCTTTTTTTTCTGTGAAACGATCTAGTGATACTCTTAAGGATCTTTATACATGACATGACAACCAACTCCGAAAATCTCATCACTTATAATGCTTTGCAAGTGACTACCATTAACTCCCATTTTTTGCTTTGCATTAATATAAAGTCCTAGCTTATCTTTTTTTCTTTTCAGGTTTCTTATAATTTAAGTATTGAGCCTCCATAGAATTTCAGTACATATTGAAAGATTTGTTCCATTAATTGTTTGGCTACGGTGCTTACCCAGTCAGCATAAAATGACATTTTCCAAAGTTAATAGACTCTGTTTTTCAAAGTTAAAAGAGACAGAAGCAAAGTTAATATAAGGTCATCGTGACAGGTACTGAGGTGGTTGCAACAATTTCATTGAGAGTAGTTTTCTTGCTGACCGGAGAGTGGTCCAACTCCAAATGGACTGTGAGCCAATATTGCACCATTCTCCACACATTATGGGATATTTTTAATGCATTATATCAGGTTATATTGGTGGAAAAAATCATGCAATCTAGAATTTAGAATATTCAAAAGAGTAAAGCTGGACAGCCAAAATTATTTGTTAGAATTATTGTCAAAATTTGTTAAGAGGGATGGCTGGAAGTTAAAGAAGTTAAAATCACTAATTTCATTTAAAGCTTAAAGATAATATGTCACCTTATTCTAACAACCATTATAGTCTAAGATTTCCCCACTCAAAATGTCCAGCCACGTTTAAATCAAGAACTGTTCAATGCGATAAAGCTCATTTGACAAGAGTCAGTGACATGTAAGGAGAGTAATGGAGTTTTTATCTTCTCAATTTTTCTTTGCTTATCTTTTGCCCCCTTTTTCCATACTTTATTATTGGACATCTTTTCCCACGCACGATTGGTCTTAATAAGACCTTAATGGGAAAAAAAAAGAAAGAAAAATCAAGAACGTTAAGAAATGCAAAATTTTAGCCATTCAACCAAGATTAACAATTATTCAATCAGAAAAAATCTTAATTATTACAATAATTTTTTAAGTACTTTCAAACTTTCACCCAATATTATGCAACATAATATAACAAGACTGTACTGCTTGTAATGGATTAGTGTAATAATAATAATAATAATAATAATTTTCGAATCAAATATAATATAACTTGAAGGCGTACCTTTTAAAATCATAATGTAAAAAGATGTAAGCATTTCTCATTGTTTTTTATTTCTTTTTCTTTTTTTGGTCGGGAGAGAAATTGTCATTGTCAAAAAAAAAATATAGTGGGCTATTAATCCAATTGGTCGATCCTGTGACGTTGCTTAGGAAAAGGTTGCTGGTAATGACATGATCATGCCATCCCCCTTGGAACGATAATATTTTAAGCAGATATAAAATTAATTTATTTGTAAATTCATTAAATATTTTTAAAATAAATATACCTTTTTAAATTCACTTTATATAAAAATTTATTTTAAAATAACTTTATCCAATAATTTTATTTAAAAGTAAACCACAAATTCATGCTTCTTAGAATAATAACTAGCGCATGTGAAGAGCCCTCTTTTGCCCCTTTGCCAGGCAGCATTAACCCTGTCGTCGTCCCTTGCACATTTTTTTTTTCAAAAAAAAAAACTTTGGATTTACACTGTCTTTTCTTTCTATCTTTTTCTTACCAAACTCCATTTTGAAACAAAATCAACATCTTCTATTCTTTTCACGACAGCCACCCCATAAAAGTCTCACGAAACTTGGAATTTTAAAATCTTTTCCCTCCCCTACAATTTCTTGTGCTTGTTCAATTCTGATTCTGGATATTCCTGGAGTGGATTGCTCATTTTATGTTTGGACAGTTGCCAACAAGGCAACAATTTGCTTCCCGAATTGTTCATTCTAAATTCAACTAAGTGACTTTCATAAAGATTTTTTTTTTTCTTGTTTTGATAAACCATTAAAAATGGCAAAGATAATCTAGATTAAGAAAAGAAATTCATTATTTTCGTTCATTTTCATGAAGGAAAATATTAGATAATCAAAATTTTTGTCAAATTTTTTTTGTTAGAATAATGTAATGTTATTATTAACTTTTGAATAAAATAATAAATCTCACAATTTTATATCATTTAATCGTCACCGTGAATCGTATAAAAAAATTCTGATTATATTTTTCTCATTGTATAGCCCTTCTCTTAATAATTACATTTTATATCAATGTTTTCTTTTCAATGTAACCGAATTGCTAGAAGCCTCGGTTATTTCCCCAATTAATATTAGATGCTAGATAGCCTAACATATTTTGAGAATTTCTTACATGATCCAAAAATATTATGTGATTATACTTCCAATCAATTATATAAATATATTTTATATGTGATTATGTATTAGTGATAGGTCTCATATAAAATATACTTACATAATTGATTTGGAAGCACAACCATATAATACTCTCAAAATATGCAAGTATTTCTCAACGTACTTATAGTAGTTTGTTTGCAAAGTTCTAAAGGTGCCGTTAAAAGTTGCCACTTGCCAATGTGACATTTAAAGGGTCCATTTGGTTTAACTTTTGAGAGAAAATATTTTGAAAGAATGTCTTTTAAAATAAAGTCTTTTAGAGAAATTACTTTTAAAAAAATAATTTTTGTTTAGTTTAAATATATCAAAAGTAAGTTTAGGAGAATGAGTTTTATTTTAATAGGATAAAGTAAAATTACTTTTGGTTGTTGATATAAGAGTAATATTTTGGATATGATAGTAAGATTTTTTTTTAAAAGGTTTTTTTTAGAATGAAAAGTAATCTCAAAGATACTTCTCTCAAAAAACTTTTTAAAATTTTAAAAAACCTTCTAAAATGTAAGAAGTTAAACCAAACACTATCATTTACTATATAAAATTATTTTTCTTCTCATAAAAAACCTTTTGGAGGATGCAAACTGCAATCCAAACAAACTCAAACAAGTTTCATATTGAATTGTTCACTCATTTTATTCTGCATTATTATTATTTTCTCTTTCATATTTATTTCGAGCTAAAGGCTCCATAGTCAATTGAAGAGTAAATCTCTTTTATAATACTAATATTTTGAGGTTGACATTAATTAATTTAAAAATTTTTTAATATTAATTTAATTTTAATATTTTAAATTTTAATATTAATTTTATCATTCCATCAAATAATCAATCATTTTTATTACTATTTATCATAATTGGTATATTAGTTATGAGCAATATTACTTATTTATCTCCTTTTACTAATGAGAGAAGATAATTTCTACTTTATTAACTTAGAAATAAAAAAAATATTTAAATTGATTTGCTAGATTGAGTATAACAAGCATTGCAAGACTGACCAATTAAGTTAATGAGATGAAAATTGTCATATTTCATCAATCAAGAAAGACAAAATGTAAAATAGTTCAAAACTATCATATCGATTAGGATGAATTGTAACAAAAATTAGTGATAATTTAATAAAAGGATGAAATTGATATTAAAATTTAAAATATTAAAATTAAATTAATATCAAAAGCTTTTTTAAAGCTAAATTGATATTAGGCTCCACAATATTAATATTAACACTAGAAAAGATATTAATCTCAATAGAAATACATAAAAGTAGTTATTCACACTAAATTCTGCTAGCAGACGAATTTTAATTCTTAGGATTAAAAAAAATACACTACTCCTAAATAGCAATAGATTATAATATATTTATTGAAGTCGTTGAGTCTCTGCACTGTTTAGAAGGGAGGGCTCAAAACCAAGTGCACTTTTAAAGTCTTTCCCTTCATCTTAGCTACGAGTCAAACTGCGATGGCAGTCAAGATTTCAGCTGCTAACCCATTAACAACCAAAGAAATAGCATCACCCTGTTGTTTCTGCTCAATTTCACTTGGCAACTTCTTCTCTTGAACTGTGATGATCACTGACCAGGAATATTTGCCTGGTTCCATTTCTTCACACTGTTTTCAACTTGTCTTTTACTCTCAGTCTATCATTATTGGACAGGTGCACTTCTTGGTTCCAAAAAAGTTCAATATTTCTTGCCTTCTATAATCAACATCTTTCCTACAGAAAAATCCCAACCCCCCCCCCCCCCCACCTTTTTTATTTTTTTTATTTTTTTATAAAATTACTTGGTTCCATTCCATTGGTTCAATATGGTATGTATCTTAGTACTTTCTTTATGTGAGTAGTTTTGGTCTGAATTCCTGAGGAGTTGGTCTTTACAAATCTGGTTTTTGCAGGATTCTTCAGTCTTTAGAGCATAGTTAAAACTTAAAACCTGAACCATCCAAGTTTTGTGCTTCAACTTTTGTTGGCTTTTTGGATTAGCAAAAGTTGTTGGTTTCTTTCTTGGGGGGGACTATAATAGTTGCTGCAAAAGATGGCTGGAAGTGGAAGGAAGAGGCATCACTTCAGCAGGATCCATGCATTCTCTTGTGGGAAAGCTTCATTCAAGGCTGAGGAGCATTCACTCATAGGAGGCCCTGGCTTCTCAAGGATAGTCTACTGCAACGATGCTGAGGGGAGGAGTAGTCTCCTCAACTATGGTGACAATTATGTTAGCACAACTAAGTACACACTTGCTACTTTCCTCCCCAAATCATTGTTCGAGCAGTTCAGAAGGGTGGCCAATTTTTACTTCCTTGTCTGTGCAATCTTGTCTTTCTTCCCGGTTTCGCCTTACTCCGCAGTCAGTAATGTTGTTCCTCTTGTGGTTGTGGTTGCTGCGACAATGGGGAAAGAGGCTGTCGAGGATTGGAGGCGGTTCAAGCAGGTAATGTTTATGCGGCGATGATTTCGGCTTTTTGCTGAAGATTTTTATGGTTTATATACTGCTGTGTTCCCTGAACTTTATGCAAATTGAATATGTTTGGGAGGAAGTTTTGAAATATAGGCCCCTTTGAACGCAGATATTTTTTGAGCAGTCTTTTACTAATTGGTCTTGGAAAATTCTAAAGAGGATTTTACTGTGGTAAGGGAATTGTGAGAGGCAAAGTAGCTTCAAACTCATGCCTTGAGTTGTTTTAGGAATGTCCACATGTGGGTGAGTGAATGCAAGATGCTGAAACAGAAAAGAATTTTAAAGAGAGTTCATTTTGATCATACATTTTTTTCATCTTAGAAAATGCAGATATTCTATCGCCTTGGTGTTAGTTACTTAGTCCACTCTTTCCTTAGATTCCTTATTTGGATGCTTTTTGTCTACTACTGTTGATTATTCTTGGGTCTGTGTGTAATATAGCCTTATGATTGCATCAGGATATTGAGATGAACAACAGAAGGGTTAAGGTACATAATGGAGAAGGTGTTTTTGACTATTCTAAATGGAGGGACTTGAAAGTTGGAGATGTAGTGAAGGTGGAAAAAGATGAATTTTTCCCTGCTGATCTCATCTTGCTTTCATCAAGCTACGATGATGCAATTTGCTATGTTGAGACCATGAATCTTGATGGTGAAACAAATCTTAAACTGAAACAAGCACTGGAAGAAACTTCAAAGTTGCAAGAAGACTCAAACTTCCAAAATTTCAGTGCTATCATCAAATGTGAAGACCCAAATGCAAATTTGTACTCCTTTGTTGGCAGCCTGGAGCTTGAAGATCAACAGTATCCTCTTGCACCTCAGCAGCTACTGCTTAGGGACTCAAAGCTGAGGAACACAGATTTTATCTATGGTGTGGTAATCTTTACAGGCCATGATACAAAGGTTATGCAGAATTCAACAGATCCTCCTTCCAAGAGAAGCAATGTTGAGAGACGAATGGATAAGATCATCTACTTCCTGTTCTTTGTCTTGTTTTTGATTTCTTTTATTGGGTCCATTTTCTTTGGGATTGAAACAAGAGAAGACCTAGAAAATGGAAGAATGAAGAGATGGTACCTTAGACCAGACAATACCACAATCTACTATGATCCAAAGAGAGCACCAATTGCAGCAATTTTGCATTTCTTGACCGCACTTATGCTGTATAGTTACTTGATTCCAATTTCTTTGTATGTCTCCATTGAAATTGTCAAAGTTCTTCAAAGCATTTTCATCAACCAGGACTTGCACATGTATTATGAGGAAACTGACCAGCCCGCACGTGCGCGAACCTCAAATTTGAATGAAGAACTTGGCCAAGTTGATACAATACTTTCAGACAAAACAGGAACTTTGACTTGCAATTCTATGGAATTTATCAAGTGTTCTATTGCTGGGGTTGCCTACGGACGAGGAGTTACAGAAGTTGAGAGAGCTATGGCCAGGAGAAAAGGTCAAGAGTTGACAGAAGATGACAATGTTGCACTGAGTTCTGAAGCAAAGCCATCAATTAAAGGTTTTAACTTTATGGATGAAAGGATCATGAATGGAAATTGGGTCAAAGAACCTCATGCCAATGTGATTCAGAACTTCCTGCGGTTGTTGGCGGTATGCCATACTGCAATACCTGAAGTTGATGAAGAAACTGGAAAAGTTTTGTATGAAGCCGAGTCACCCGATGAGGCAGCTTTTGTGATTGCAGCTAGAGAACTTGGATTTGAATTTTATGAAAGGACACAGACAACAATTTCACTGCATGAATTCAATACCATATCAGGAAAGACTAACGAAAGGTAAGGTTCTTGTTCTTGTATATGAAAGCCCGATTTTCTTCTCTTACCTGTTTCTGAAACTTGAAACTTGAGTTCTGCATTTTCACGTGTGCAGGTCCTACCAACTTTTAAATATATTAGAGTTTAGTAGTGCAAGAAAGAGGATGTCTGTAATTGTGAGAGATGAGGAGGGGAAACTACTACTACTCAGCAAAGGCGCCGACAGGTTTGTAATTTTGTTCTTACTTGTAAATCCTACACTTCAAAGATTAAAGTTGGTGCAATATAGACAGAGATCTGTTGTCTATCGTACATGGCTATCTTAGACACACTAAATGAGTATCATTTCCGACTGGTTCCAGATGTTCAAAATATTAGATTGATTTTCTTTGTGGCTTTTACAATCAGTGTCATGTTTGAACGACTTGCAAAGAATGGAAGGGAGTTTGAAGAGAAGACTAAGCAGCACATTAATGAATATGCCGATGCTGGTTTGAGGACCATGTTACTTGCATATCGTGAACTCGATGAGGATGAGTACAATCTATTTAATAAAGAATTCATGGAAGCCAAGAACTTAGTGAGTGCAGATCGGGAGCAGATAGTAGAGGAAGTATCAGAAAAGATTGAGAAGGATTTAACTCTTCTTGGTGCTACTGCAGTTGAAGACAAACTTCAAAATGGGGTATGTTACAAATACTGTTTTTCTTTCTGAAGCTAGATCAAAGGTCTTTTTTACCAGTGCCAGAGTGAAATTGACCATAGCTTATTAGCTAGTGCCTCTTCATATTTTCAAGTTATTATTTGTGTACTCTGGCCATTTCCCATGCTATCATAAGAACTTGTAACAGTTATTTATTTTGTGTTCTTATCAACCTGTTTGTGTCATCTAGGTTCCTGAATGCATTGACAAGCTAGCACAGGCAGGCATTAAGCTATGGGTTTTGACTGGTGATAAAATGGAGACAGCAATCAATATTGGGTAAGTTTGGAGTATATTAACAGATTTTGAAGTCCTATGTGATAATAATTTGATGTCTCTGATTTGACTATTTCTCTGTCACTTCAGATTTGCTTGTAGTTTACTCAGACAAGGAATGAAGCAAATTATAATTAGCTCAGACACTGCAGAAACCAAATCACTGGAGAAAATGGAGAAGTCTGCTGCTGAAGCGGTAAACCTTAATTCTAACTGTTCATGTCTACCAGCAATCCAGCATTAATACAGATGTAGGTGGGCTGCTTGTATGTCATGAGATCATAATAAAAACATCTGTACATAGTAATTTAGAAGAGCACTGAAAGCACTTGCAAATCAGAATATACAATATCTCTAGCTCATGCATGACAGAGTCAACATATGCATGAGAGCCACAGTCCTTTAAAAGATTTTCATTTTGAGTATTAATAGATTTTTTGTCATCTATATTGTAATGAAGCACAATAGCATATCACCATACAATATAGTAGTCTTTTACCCATTGAACTTAAAGCTATACGATGTATGATTATCTGATGGAAGCTTACTGATTCTTTAGGCAATTAAGGCAAGTGTTCTTCGTCAATTAAGGGAAGGAAAGACATTACTTGCTGCATCCAATGAAAACTCTGAGGCGTTAGCTCTGATCATTGACGGGAAGTCTCTCACATTCGCGCTAGAAGATGATGTAAAGGACTTGTTTCTTGAACTTGCTGTTGGCTGTGCATCAGTTATATGCTGTCGGTCATCTCCCAAGCAGAAAGCACTCGTAAGTTTTCTTTGTTACTTTATGATTAGTTTCTGTAGTTTTGCTTTGTTTCTTTCTTTAGAAGTTCAAGTTGCACAAGTGTTTTCCTCTTATTAATATTTTGCTATACTTAGACCCCATAGTTTATTCCTACTTGAAATAAATCAACATTTACTGCAAAATAATATGCTAATAAGGGCCAATTCTGGTTTCCTCCTATGCTGATTTCAGCATGCTCGGTCTGTAAAGCTGTATCCATTCTAATGATGCAGGTTACTGGACTAGTTAAGACTAAAACCGGTAGTACAGCTCTAGCAATTGGTGATGGAGCAAATGATGTTGGAATGCTTCAAGAAGCAGACATTGGGATTGGTATCAGTGGTGTTGAAGGAATGCAGGTAAATTTGAAATAACCTGCTTACAGCAAAGTTTCTTTTGTTTTTTCTGACGTTTCTACAATCACAACCCTTAATTTGTTTTCGTTATTGTTATTATTATTTTGGATCTTGAGTTCTTACTTTTCCTTTGCTTCACTAAAATCTTCAGGCAGTCATGTCAAGTGATATTGCAATTGCCCAATTCCGGTTTCTAGAGCGCTTACTTCTTGTGCATGGACATTGGTGTTACAGAAGAATCTCATCAATGGTAACAAACTCGTATTTAAAGTTACCACATCAAAAACACATGCTTCTCTATTTGATATATATTCATACAGAATCTGTGACTTATTGCATTGCTTTAATTCGATTACAACAATTTCAAAAATAGGTTACTTAGTTTGTATCAATATTTTGTGAAGGTTGAGTGTTGCATGGTACTGAACTTAATAAACACTAGGGTCTGTATCTTGACGTATATGTTGCTATAGCAATTACTGAAGTTAGACATGTTACTCGGCTTCTTTCAGTTACTCCTGCTACACAGTCCTTCAATTAATAAAAGTATAATTGATTGTTGACATCTATTTTTATTTGACAGATCTGCTACTTCTTCTACAAGAATATTGCCTTTGGCTTCACTCTGTTCTTCTATGAGATCTATGCCTCATTCTCAGGGCAAGCTGCATACAATGATTGGTTCCTGTCATTATACAATGTATTCTTCACTTCACTTCCTGTAATTGCCTTGGGAGTGTTTGACCAAGATGTCTCCGCTAAATTATGCCTCAAGGTATCCATTTAAACTAAATTGCTTTGTGATGGCGTTGGCTTTGAAATTTTGTTTCCCAAAAGATATATACATCACCATTGTTTTCTTCTCATGGCATCTCTTTTGTTTTCATTTCTCAGTTTCCACTGTTATATCAAGAAGGTGTGCAAAATGTCCTATTTAGCTGGAAACGAATCCTTGGTTGGGCATTCAATGGAGTCTTGAGTGCTAGCATGATATTCTTCTTCTGCATCAAGGCAATGGAGTATCAGGCATTCCGCAAAGGAGGGGAAATTGTTGGGCTGGAAATTCTTGGAGCCACCATGTACACTTGTGTTGTGTGGGTGGTGAATTGCCAAATGGCATTATCCATCAGTTACTTCACTTACATCCAACATGTATTCATCTGGGGTGGCATTCTTTTCTGGTACATATTCCTCCTAGCATATGGTGCCATGGACCCTTCCCGCTCAACCACTGCCTATAAGGTCTTCATTGAAGCTTGTGCTCCAGCACCATCCTATTGGCTCATCACTCTGCTTGTGCTTGTTGCTTCCCTCCTTCCATATTTTGTCCATGCTTCGATCCAAATGCGGTTCTTCCCTATGCTTCATCAAATGATACAGTGGATAAGAAATGATGGGCAAGCAACTGACCCCGAATATGTTAATGTTGTGCGACAGAGATCAATTAGACACACAACGGTTGGGTTCACTGCCCGTTTCGAAGCATCCCAACGTTTTGAAGCATCAAAACGTGTTCAAGTATGAGAACCAAGCAACTTTTTTGTTTCTTTGTTGTATGAAGAATTCTTTAGTCAGAACAAATTGTAAATTTGTTCATATATGTAGGAACCTTCTATGGAGTGTACATATTTAAGGTAGAGATGGGTCTTCCTTAGCTGACAAGAAGTCTCAAGAGATATCTTTTAATGAGGAGCAATCATGTGCCTGGATTTCTGTTAAGAAGATCACCAGAAATTTTGGCGTCGTCAAGATCTGATAGAAGGTTTTAATCAATAATGTTTCATTGTATGTTTAGTAGGGTAAAATTCAACACTGGAGTAGTTCATATTGAGACTTTCTAATTGGCAAGATCTGCAGCATAAATTTTACATCTGAGTTCCTCACAATAGCGTGATATTTTGTCATAATCCATTTACATATGTCCGTTGTTGAAGAGCTAAGAACCACAAACACCGACTCCGACACGGAGGTAAAATTACAGGATATATATATCAATTTTTATTATTTTTTAAACCCCTTAAAAAAAATAGAGAATTTTGAATATATGTCATATATTAATATATACTTCTTATATCCCTTTCAAAAAATATGAAGTATTATTTTTATTAAATGAATTTAAATTTTTGGATTTTTAAATTTTTTTTTAATTTATCAAATAATTGAAAAAAAAATACTAAGTCATATTTAGGTTGTACTCGAGTTATGTTCAACAGTATTCAAATAAAAAAAATAATATTTTTTAAATTAGACATGTAAGGTCATATATCTGATACGGATCATACTGATCTATAACATGTGTCAGTGTTTCACTGGTATCAGGCACCCGGAAACACCATCAACTTGGTGTGTCGGTGCTTCTTAGTTGAAGAGGCAATTCTTTATCTGGAAGTCTCTTATTCAACACCTGTCTGAAGTCTGAACCCATAAAGGCAGAAGCAGTGCTATACGCGTTGGCTAAGGGTGTGTTTGGTTCAATTTCCTTTTACAAAAAAGTGATTTTTTTAAAGTAAAAAAATTACTTTTATAAAAATTATTCATTTTAGTTTATATTTAAAAATTTTAAAAAAACTGTTTTTAATTTGTGACAAAAAACTGAAATGAGCAATTTTTATAGAAAGTAATTTTTTTAGTTGAAAAATTATTTTTTATCAAAAAAAAAAAAAAAACAGAAACAAATGCAGTTCTTGTCAAAAGCTGTGTTATAAGCATATGCAGGTATATACATAGCTTTGAGCAGAAAATATGCGCACGAATAATTAACAAGTTCAAATAGTCTTTTCTTCAAAGTGGCTACATTACGTTTTTCTTTTTCTTTTTCTTTTTCTTAAATGAAAAAGGGCACATCTATAGTACATAAATTTGCACCAAGCGTACGAATCATATGCCATCAAGATTCACGCTGAAAAGAAAGTTAGAGAGACAAAAATGTCCTGCATTACCTTTTAGATAAGATAAGCAACCCCTACAGTAAGATATGAACAAAATAGCTAACGTACTCTTCCCACAACTAAGAGAGGCTTACATAATCTCTGCTTGCAAAAGCCAATAGAATCTTGAGAAAATGGAGAAATTCCTCCACCACCACTGGTCCACAAAGGCGCAAAAGAAAGAGTTCTTCTAAAAGGTAGCTGAAAAGTCAAAAGTCTCTTCCGGTACAGAGAAAAGAAGGCTACCATATTGTAAGGAAAATTCCTCGGGTCTTGATTCACATTTGTCCATTTCTTTCCGGCACAGGATCATTCTCCTAAAATTTCTGTAATGCAAACATATACCCTAATAGAAATAGATACTTTCTTACGAAAATTTCACATGTTTCAATCATACCTAAATTTTATCATTAATTAGGAAAATAGGGGAAAATCTACACATTTTATGTCATATGAATTTTCACAATGGAGTATCCATTTCTATATACTACTATAGAACCCCAAAAAAAATAAAAATAAAATTGTGGTACATGCTAACAGGTGTAAGAAAGGAACAAAAGAATTTGCAAGTTAGTCAAAGAGCATGTTCCCTCCTCTCTTTTTTTATTTTTTTTATTTTTTTTCCTTATGCCATGTTTGGCATTGAGAAACATGTTCCAAGGCATAGGATCATGTTTCCGGTCACCACAATGCAAGGCCTAACAATCCAGATGCCGACCTACCCATGACAGTGGCAAACTCATTGAAACTAATGACACCATCGCCATCCGTGTCAGCCTCCTCGATCATCTCCGTGAGCTCTCTATACGTGAGTGGCTGGCCCATCTTGGCCATCGCCCCCGCCAGCTCCGCCGCCGATATGTACCCGTTCCCGTCACGATCGAAGCTCCTGAAGACACCAAGGAGCACCTCCTGGTTCAGCAGCATCTCTTCATTGTTCATGTCGGGCAATATTGCACCCACCAATTCATCGAACTCCACGAAGCCGTTGCCGTTTGAGTCCATGTTGGCCAACAACAAATCGATTTGGTCGCCTGAGGGCTTGAGCCCCAGCGACCGCAGGAGCGCGGCGAGTTCTAGGATGGTTAGGCTGCCGTCGGAATCCATGTCAAATCTTGCGAAGATTTGCCTTAGCTGGTTGAGTTGATCGTCATCAACTCGAAATTCTGACATGTTGGTTGTTTCTTAATATAATTTAACAAAATAGGAATGTATGTACGACGGACAATGTATGGAACACAATTACGTGCCCCGCAAGTAAATCTGCTAAACGAGAAAGTTGGAATTGGACACGAAGAAAAGGAGTATAGACATGCTGGGAGGGGAAGAACGGGAGGTGTGGATTATTTTAGTATCACTGGATGAGGGTCCTTCCTTGGTTTGTTTTGGGTGATAGGTAACATTTGATCTCTTGAAGTGGCAAAAATTAGGAGCAAGTTTAATGAATTAGATTTTGAGCTGTGCTAGCTGGTACGAAAATTCTTGGTTCGAGTTGTAACGAATAGTTATAAACCATACAACAGGTAGTTGCTTAAACGCATATCAATAAAGTGCCTTGCAGTTTTTCGCATGTGTTTCACGAAATGAATTTCGTACTATCAATCTTATTCTTGTTTTATCTCTATTTTTATCCTTGCATCAAAATGACACGTAGGAGGGAAGATAGAACGGAAAGCGCGTAGGTGACTTGATTTATATAACAATAGAACGTGACGAGATTGTTGTCTAGGGTCTCAAATGCTTCCCATATGATATCATAATTTGCCTATCAGGAAACACAGAGGCATTGTTACGTTAATGTTATTTGGTATGGAGCGGAGTTGTACAACAAATTACCTAGGAAAACATAACCAATTAACAATGAACGTTGTTTCAAAAGTAGAGAGAGAAATTAAGCACTCCTTAAAAAGTGATACTTTTTTCATTTTTATTTGGTTTTTGTACCTACTTCTATAAAGACTTTTTGTATTATTAAGCAATTTTCATCTTATAATTAAAGCGTTATTTTTGTCTCGGCATTCTCATAGTTTTGGCATCATTTCACAGCTCAAAAAATGTATTCTCCTATGTATGGTACCATTCTTTCCTATACGAAAAATAAAAATCAAGAAAAGATGGACAACGTTAATGTACAAATGTGGCTTTTCTTTTTCTTTTTCTTTTTTTCGAAGTACAGATCTCTTAGTTATTGGATCGGACTAGTAATTAGTCTTGGATAATTGGACTTCTGGCGCTCAATAGAGCTAAACTTCACCAAGGTTAAGCGGGTCCAAAAACAATTAATGAACCATAATTACGTGAAATGTTTAAATTAGGACCATGTTATTCGTACATGACCATTCGATGGACAATAGCAACACCCATTACAATGCAAAAGGAAAAAGATCACGGGGTGCTGTTTTTTCAAATTTTTTTATTATATCCATATCTTGCCAAATGAGGGATGACAGGGATATCTAACTTTTTGTATGTACAATTAGAGTTTCGCTTTAAATTATCATATTAAGCAGTTATAATGAGTCTCCATCTGGATGGCCGTCTAATCTCAATTAATCGTCTCAATTTAATTATTGAAACTGCTAAACAACAACTCCTATCTTACCACTTCTTATACCTAGAAACGTCAAAGATTGGATGAATCTCGAGTATCAACCGCTCAAAATATAGGCAGGAGCAATTACTATGCAAGTACATAATTATTATGAAGAAAATATAATGTAGTGTAGCAGTATAAGGCTGGCCCCCATGAGCACAAGCTATTTCCACGCATACAATTCGTCATCACCATGTCAAAAGATTGAACAAAGTCCATGGGGTTTTAAACTACCGTTTCCATCTAGTGTCACTGATTTATTTTCCAAGATAATGTGTTGTACATGTACTTTGTTAGAGGGTGGCATGTTTTCATTAGTTAAGGGTTGGCCGACTAATGAATGCTTCTCCCACTCTAGGGCCGAATCGGCAGCCACGTTGAGGTGGCTTTGTCTTCTTCTTGAAAAATTCTTGGGTTAATCATTTATGAAAGAAAACATATTTGTTGTTGTCAACATACTTTGATGATGGTAGGGAGCTACCTAACGATATACAATGCAAAAAAAAACTATTCTTAATTTCGTCGTTTTCGAGAAGTCATGGTCTTGTCTTTCTTCTCAGCCAACAAGTGAAAAGAAATTTAGGAAAGGGACCATTAGTTTGGTAAAAACATATCAGGAATTAACAGAATTGAATCCAGTCCAATCAGGGACAGTATTGAGGAAAGGTTCATCTTAATTTAGGGATCTTTACCTACGTAAAGGCAAAAATGAGGCAGAAAAATAAGAAGGAAATATACTTACACATAACACATCAAAATTTAATTTATATACCATTGTTATACCGCTGAAAGCATGCAAATAAACTGACGACTAACGTATATGTACCAATTAGAAGTGATAATCCATTACTACTATGTCTTGATTAGTATACATGTATTATGTAAGCAACGAGGTACATTCGTTTGGCCGCTTCAAGTTGACAAAATTAAGGAAACGACACTAACTTCTTGTCGCCACGCGCCAAAGCACTATGCTTCATGCAATGATTGAATGAATAAACAAAAGAAATCCCATAGAAATTCATGTTGATTTATCAATCAACTTCTATTTTACAATTTACATTAATATTTAACACAGCAAAAATATCTTCTCATCTAAATTATATAGCATGTCTAGAAATATGAACTATAACTAAATAGATTCCATTTCGTATAATTAATGTTATTTGTATACGTGGATATTAAAGATGAATATTATGGAAAGAGACATAAATTCTTAATCTCATCCATCGTCAAATATTTTGTCTCTTTTTATCTATAGAGTATCCCCTCTTGTCTTTTGATATCTATTTTTAATATACAAATAACATTATTCATTCAGAAAGCAAAGCATAGCAACCAATGATACAAAGCGTCAAACTTGGGGCTGGTTTTGTTGAAAAACATTGCCATCTTTGAACTTACAATCATTGAGCTCTTCGTCACAAACCATCACCTTCGCCCCAACTCCCCCAACTTCAACATCTCTTGCTATCCAGCGACAATGTCGCTTCACCCATCCAAAACAACCTCTACCTTTTATACTCTCCAATGGGGTTGGTGCCCTTCGGTTCCACATCCGACCCAAGTAGCAAGAAAGCACTGCCAGAACCGTAAGCACAGAAATCACAGCAAAGAATGGGCCAACCGACCCAGAGGATTGCCAAGCACTGCTGCTAGAGCTTGTCACAGCTTCTGGGTTGGTTTCTCCTAAGCCTGCTTGTTGCTGCTGTGGTTGTAGAATTGAAGAGGATGCTGGTGTTGCCATGGTATCAATGTGATTAACATGGCCAAGTGATCGAAGTAAATCAAAATGTTGTGTTGGAGTAAGTATATAAAGGGATCAAGTGATTTGTTAAGATTTTCAGGTTTCTTAGCGAGGGTGTTTGAGCTTGATGAATGAGTGGAAAACAACGTGGAAAGGGTTGAATAAAGCAGGAAATTAACAAGCACACTTTTCTTTTATATCTTGTTCACTTTGCAGATGCATGCATGGTTTGCATGCAGCGGAAAGTAGGGGTTAATCCTTTTATCAGAAAAGGCTTTGATTCCTTGGTTGAAAGTTAAAACTCAAAAGTGAGCCACATGCATGATCCATGTGATCTTTTCTGTCTATTACCCGTTTTCTTTTTCCCTTTTTCGTTTGAATTCTCTTTACCCCATTATCTCGATATAAATGATGACCCAGAGTACTCAGAAGTCAGCCACTGTTTGCTCTGACAAACTTTCCTTAACGGAGACCCAAATATGTGCCTCAATATTTAAGCAAGCTAGAAAATATTGACTTAATTTATTTCCCCGGAAAGGTTTCATAAAAGAATATGTGCTGTTCATTAATTATTATAGTTTTATATCTTGAAATTTTTATAATGTACAATATATAAAGTGAAGCCACGTTAGGTTGAGGTGCAGCCTATCCCCCCCCCCTCTTTTTTCTCTTCTTTTTCTGTTTTTTCGCTAAGACAGCTATTGTTAAAGTCCTGCCATTCAATAATCAATTTCTCTATGGAGGATTGTTAAGGCACTTTAAAAATTCTTAAATGGTATGAGCACAAATTCTATTTGGACACGCGACACACACCTTAAAGCCCTTGGATGGGTTGAAAAGAATTTCAAAAAACAATTAAAAATAAATATTAGTTAATATCAACAGTAGATGCAAATGTGTCGGGGGAAAAAATCTATGGCTATGTTTATATAACATAGCTCTTGTACGAGGAGGTATATATCGGGGCAAATGATAAATATTGTGTCAATAGTTTTTTTTTTCTTTGGTGCTTTTTTTGGGCTGGGGGAAAAAGGGGGGGGGGGGGGGTCAACTCAATGGCTTACGGTGAATGTGAAAGAGAGTGTGCCTAATGGGCCAAGCCAATTGCTAAGGAAGGGTGGAATAAAATGGAGGTAAAGGCTAATGTGAGAGGATAATGCGGATGGTGATAACCACTCTCTTTTTCCTTTGAAACTCTCTAATACTCTCTTCATTCCCTTCTGCTTATTTTCTGTTTGTCTCATTCTCATTTCCGTCATGAACCACTCTCAATTGATTGACCATTGTTCAACAAGAGGACATAATAGATCATTACAGATTCATTATATTACACATAAAGAAGAGCAATTCTTATATGGGCACAAGTATATTTTAGGTACACTCATATGAGATGGATCCCACACTATTGGAGGACCCACCCATGTAGGTGTGCTTAAGATACACTTGTAATTATATAAGAAAAATTCCATAAAGTTTTGTTTCCATTTTTTCTTATACTTGAGAAGTTATTGTTTCATTTACAATACTGATATAGAAGAATTTCCATTACAATTGGTGCTTTTATTAATTCACATGGTGAAGAATTCACCCCAAAAGATATAGCTTAATCCTACCCTTGCAGCCAATATTTCCACTCTATAGGCATTCACCCATCCATGATCCTTTTTACACTTTGCAGCCACAACTCAACCCTGCAATTCACCAAAAATTGAGATTAATTTTAATATATTATCAGAGAATTAAAGCATAAATGTAATTATTATTCAATTATACATATTATTATATATGTGATTAGCGAAATAATGATTATAAGATTCAAATATTTTTATTAATATAGTAATATATAATTAAATAATTATATAATTTTGGGTAAAATTATATTAACTTTTTTTTTTATATTAGGTAATTTTTACATGATACCTTTCAATTTTTATGCTCATATTTATAAAAGTGTTTAATATTATATTTTATGAGATAAAAAAGTATTGTATATTAAATTATTTGTATTTTAAGAGAGATTAATATATATTTTTAAAAATTGAGATATATTATATGTAATATTATCTAATTTAAAAAAAAATTAGTATAATTTATGCTATAATTTTTTTATATTAACCATGTATAAAAATAAAGGCTCAAAAGAAGAATGGCCAGATGAGCGGAAAAAAGAAATCGTAGTTTGTGCAAATAAGCAAGCTGTACTCAATTTACGCCGTCAACTGCATGATTAATAATCATATCCGCTTTCTAATTGGTCCACAACCGCAGCGAAGCCCATAATTGGCCTTGGCGAAAACCAGGGGTGAAACCGTAATTCCATCCTCCGATAAAAACAAAATCTCCCTCAACTCAAATCTCAACCTTTGCTCCATCAAAAATCCAATAATGTCACTGTGACTGAGGAGAAGGAGAGAGAGAGAGAGAGAGAGAGAGAAAAACAAACAGACGAGACACTCACGGCATTGGAATTGGAATGGTGACTCTACCACAGATTCCTGGTTCATATCGCACATACACACTATATATTCCCCCCATTCCCTCTATATCTTTCGCCATCATAATATTATCACTACTGCCAGTCTACCACATATTTTCCATGTTGTTGTTTCTTAAGTCTTTTTTTCTTTTTCTCCTATGTATGTATAATTGTGTCTATGTTCAGATCTATCTCTGTTTTGAACATAACTCGTAGGATCTTGTAATACCAAGCTGGTTGTGTTCTTTTCTTGTAGATACTTTTGTCTGTTGTTTCTTTATTTTGTTTCAATATTTCTTTATTTCTTTTTTTCTCTTGGGGTTGAGTTGTTGAGCTGAGCTGAGGTGAAGTCACTGGAGGCAGCGGTTCATCGATCTCTTCCTGAACTTTGTTGTGGCAAAGATCACAAGCCAAGAACCGATCGATAAACCTCTGCATCCAGCGCTCACTTTGCCTTTCTTCTTCTATTATTTTTTCCTCTGTTATTTGAGTTTCATTGTCCTGTTTGGTTCTGGAGAAACTAAGGGAAAAATCGAGAATTTAGACCCTTTTATTATTATTATTATTATTATTATTTCCTTACCTGCTACTAGGATGGATCAATGGAGAATTTTATAGTATATTTGAATGTATTTTTATAAAATTGATTCTATAGAATTGATTTTATTATAATTAATTTAATTAAAATTAATTTTAAAATAAAGTGATTTATATTTGATAATTTAATTTAAAAAATAATTTATATTTAAATAATATTTATTAAAATAATTTTTAGATATATAATTTATAAAAAATATCTAAAATCAATTATAATAAAATTCAAAAGAGAAAAATTTTTATTTTTATCTAAAATTAATTTTGAGATAAAAAATTAAATATAAACAAAAAAGATCAAAATTAATTTTGACTTCTCAAAATTAATTATTGGGTGCCCGAATGATCATCCAAAAACAAGCTATTAGTTTTTTTCTTTCCCTGAGGTTCATATATATATATATATATATATTCTCACTTCTAATATAGCAACGATGAGCTCTTTTTTTTTTGGTGGGGGGGGGGGGTGTCTTTGCGGGTTTCATGCCCTTCTTTGAGGAATTCTCGTATCAGCATTTTTTTTTTTCAAACTTTTTTTTTAAATTTTCTTTTTCAAACACAATGAACAATTTAATTTCCTTGTTGGTGCTTTTAACCCCAAAATAAAAAAGTCAATTGGTTTTTCTGTCCAGTAATATACCGTGAATCTAGAGAGAAAATCTAGATGTGTTTTGTAGCTTTCAATCTTTCATCACATTTGATTGCATAGTAATTTCAACATTTCAGTTGACCATTTTTATAGTAGGACTGTAGGAGATATTTTGATGTGGATATTCCAATTTTGTGATGCAATTATGCAGAAAAAACAGAAAATATGTCATCATAATCTATTGCTACAATCTTTATGAAATTATTGATAACTGTTTTGCCATGGATTTATTTAATATCGTCATTATTATTTTTTTTCCCTATAATTATTATTTTCTTTCTGTAGTAAGATGTTTAAACCAAGTCTTAGCAAGTAAAAAGGTAACCTTGCAGTTTTATTCTTTTATTATAGTTATGCTCCTTTCTCTGCTTTACCAATCTATTTTCTCCCAATATAAATTTATCCGAGGTGCCAATTTGACAGGCGAATGCTCTCCCCTACCCATAATTTCTCACCTTTTTTGGAACCCTCTGATTCTTGCGTCTTGGTAATGTTACCTTTCTGCAACAGCTAGTATGCTTTTATTTACACGTTTATATTTGTTTTTGTGATTTTTTTGTGTAAATTTTAGTTTACTTCTAGATTTAGTGTAAGGGATTCATGTTTACTTACCTTTATTTCTTTGATTATGTTGATAAAAGATGTGAATGAATTCTGCAATTCTAGTTTGCTCTGATATAGACACGAATAACGTGTCTTTGTCTTATTAGCATCACTGGACTGATCACTCTTGAATGAATTTCTATGTGTGCGGATCAGATACTAAAAATGATTCACGACTTCATGCAGTCTCTTTTTCTATTTTATAAAGATGCTCTATAAATACTGGTTCAACATGTGTTCAAAAACAAGACAAATGATTCCATTCACTTTAGAAATTCTAGAGTTCCTTATTTTGGAGTGAAGCTTTTCAAAGAAGCTCACGCCTCAAGCGAATGAATTACTTTGAAAATGTCACTTCAAAAGTCTCCGCCTGTTTCTCTCTTGTAGAGGAAAAGGTATCTTTGGAATGTTGGTCTCCATTCTACAAGTAGTAGGCATCATGCTGCACACTACCTAGCGGTACTGTGTCTAGGTCCTCTCTGCATAAAAGTTATGAAAGGTACACTTAAAGGGAGTGCAACTTGCAAGCGAATCTGGTATCAAATTCCTGTATATAAGTAGAATGAAATTGAATTAAAGCAGGGATGAGTTAATACATTCTAGGAAATGAAATTAGATTCTGAAACAAGGTGAAACAATTGAGTGCCTACAGAACAAGAGAGGAATAATGCATGGAAATTTCATCAGTCCAGTGATTTTATGCCATTTGATTTTCTTGATTCCTTCTCTCACATCCAAAATTAGCTCGTGCACTATTCTATTTTATTTTTATTGATCAATTATCATTTCTCTTCTCTGGTAACTGTTGCCCATTAAAGCGGCCGAGATAAGCCTGAGCTCATTTTACAGAATGTCGATCTTAACCAACCTTGTGACGCATCATAAGTTAATTTTTTGGGTGAAAACATAGATGACGAGCTTAGTTTCAAAGTTTGTTTACGAGTATACATTACAAGGTCATCAAATAAGTCCAAAAAAAAAAAATATCTTAAGTTCTGAAATTGTATGATCGTCATTGAAATTATTATATTTTATATTAAATAAATATGTTGTGTATTGTATATAGGTGCAAAATTATCTAAGTGTTGTAAGTTCTTAATTGTTATAATTCGTTTGATATGCCAAATAGATCAAAGCGAGACCCAAAAAGGTAGATCAAAGCGCCTAAACTCGTAGCAGCTGGCATATGGAATGCCGCTGAGTTATGTCACCCTTTTAACATTAGCCCTTAAGTTTGGTTACCCTCGTTCAACTCTTAAGCACACACAATAACAAAGGCGGCCCCTTTTCAACCTTGCAATGACTTGAAAGCAAGTATGAATATTTTTTGGGTTAAAAAAAATTATTTTTGATGCACTATTAGTCAAGTATTTTTACATTGTCATTTAATTATTTTTATTACAATTATTTAAAATATATATATAATAAAAAAATATAATTAATTGATAATATAAAATATTTTATATTGACATTGTACTTAAATTATTAAGAAAACCATAACAAGTGCATCTCTTCACGAAATATTATTGCATATTCTTAGGACTTCACCTAGAATTGTGGTCATTTTATATAAGATTTGAAATTTCAGTTATAATTAATAGTGGACTTCACATTAACTTATTTATTACTTGCAATTTGTTTTGTAATTGTTAAAAGTAAAATAATAATAAATAAATAAGTTAGGTGTGGACTTTACAATAAATTGTGATTGAAATGTAAAATTTTTATAGAGTAAACAATCTTAAGTGATACTCTAATATCTATAATTTTCGAAAAGTTTGAAGACAAATTTCAATTGTTAAGAAATTATTCCAAAATAGATGTGTTAATTCTTAATTTCTTATGATATACTCATATGTTTAGAACTTTTTCTTGATCAGATGTTTAGAATTTAATTAATATATATATTGCTAATGTAAATTTTTATTATCATTATTTAGTGATGTATTTAAAGATGCTGAATTTATTAAATAATATATAATAGTACATCATTAAATAAAATTTAATTTTGATATATTATTAATATAATTTTTTTTACATAATTATCTAATTATATATTATTATATAATTAAATATATTTATTTTTTATAATAATTATTTAAAAAATCATGCATATTATGAGATATTATTGGTTAATAATATAAAATATTTTATATTAATTATATATTAAAATTAATTTTTATTAAACGTCAATATAAAAGAATTTTTCATATTAATTTCTGAAGCATATTGCAGGATACGAGGCTGTCAAGTAGAGAATGGTTTGGCAGTCTCTGTCGACCATAAAATGATGGACTGATGGACATTCTCTGGGCGTGCTTTTTATGCGTGTTCTGCTGGGGCAATAATTTGAAGTTAGTGATTATTATTACAGTGATGCGTATAACAATGACTTAAGTTCAATGTAATGGGAATTTACTCTGTTACAGTGGCGGCTATTAATGCCAAAGTAGTGACTTGTAACATCGACCTTTTTCTTGTCACATTATGAAATAGTGATAATTGGATGGATATGAACTGTGGTTTAGTATTCAAAGTCAAATATTTAATGGCTGCCTTAACATTTTTTGAATCGGGAAAATTAATCGTACAGACTTTTGTCCGTATAGCGACGTCGTAAACATGAATTATTGTCGGCAATTGATGATATGTAATGGAAATTAAAATAGAGTGAAATAAAAAAAAAAAAAAGTGATGCTATGACTCTCTGAAATAGGAACAGAATTATTTACCATTCAAAAATGAAGATGTGCTATTCTCAATTAAGTTAATTTTAATATTCTATTGTGTTAATGTAAAGTATTTTATTGTGTTAACTAATAATATCTTATATTTTTAGCAGATTCTTCTAGGTATAACTGTTCTCATACTGTTTTATTGTAATTCCTTTTTGGGCTTGAAGGCCCGATGTACATAAAAAGAAATTATGTGATTTTTAAAATAGTTATAAAAAGAGTTAAGTTCTTTTATTGTTGAGATTATGTATGATTAGAGGAGTATATCAAAAATAAATCTATTCTTAATTTAAAGGTTGGTATGTGATAAATTATTTTTGTAAATTTGTAAGAGATTAATTTTAAAATGTTATTATATATGATTTTTGAGGTAGTTATTGTAAAAGTTAAACATTTTTAATGACCTATAAAAAAAATACTTTTAGTTATATAACAATACATAATTGAATAATTATGTAAAAAAAAATTATATTAATAATATATCAAAATATAAATCCATTTTTCAAGTGTAAAATATAATTTTTTTGTGATTGAGATTATAAAACTAATCTCAATTCCTATATAATATATGTAAAATGCTTATTTGCATATAATACCACTTTATTTCAAGGAAAATATTTTTTAGCCAATTTGAAAGTATGATATATAATCGAAATAAAATAATTTTTAAACCAATGAAATATAGAAATTTTTTAGTGAGAATCGAAATAAAATTATGGTACCTTTCTATTGTATAGTTCTTAAAATATATATAATTAACTAATTAAATCAGTTCCTGCAAAGATGATCAATTTTGTATGTCTAAAATGAAATTCCATCCGTATTCTTTGTAACCCTTGATAAGTATTCATGAAGGAATGTTAGTACTTTCAATTATTTTGGTTTCAACGTCAACAATAGCA
Source organism: Pterocarpus macrocarpus (assembly GCA_031439585.1). Lineage (NCBI taxonomy): Eukaryota > Viridiplantae > Streptophyta > Magnoliopsida > Fabales > Fabaceae > Pterocarpus > Pterocarpus macrocarpus. The sequence continues at coordinate 14,934,238 of CM062519.1, forward strand.
TATATATACTATAGTTTCCTTTTTTTTTTTTTTTTGTGTGAGGAGGAAAGCTCCATTAAGCCAATTGCTGATATATAACCTGCCTTAAAGCCTTCCATCCTTTAAGGCATACATAACATCTTTCAAACTTGAATAGGGGATTCGGATAAAATTCCCCTTTACAGGTTTTTTTTTTTTGGGTCATCATCTTTACAGCTTAACCAGGATTGCACTGCATATATTGTTGATACGAACATAGCCCAAGCCCAATACAAAATAAAAAAGATAAGCATCACATGAGAGTATAAGTAGGACCAGTAGCTATTGCAAAGGCATGAAGAGTGAATACTCAGAAGCGGTTATTAGAGTCCCCTTCCCCTGACTGGGAGAGAGGAGTTCCTTTGTAGTGTTTCCATCATCTTCTTCATGTTCATTTTCATTTTATTTACATACCCTGTATTTCATTTTCATACCTTCATTTAGTTGTATTTCATCATTACAATAATACAAACAATATACAGAAATTCAGCTGTTTCAATTTGTCTAGATCTATCAACTTTATACAATAGTTACATAACCTTCCACAATTGCTCTTTTTCATTCTCTTCTAAATGTGCTGTTGCCTCCTTTAAAGATCTAAATATTTGTTTATTATCATTTAAATGCACCACACACTTAGATGTCAAGTAATCATATGCTTGCAATTGTGGATTGCAATCTTCTCAACCATCGTCTTCCGAGTAGCTTGCTTATGCTGAAGCATAAAAAAGGATTAATTTTTGCGGTGAAGAATTTTGTGAGATAGGGTTTCCACGTCTCCTATATTGAAATTGAAAACACTCTTGCATGAAAACTTAGGGGACCATAGGGAACATGGTTGGAATTTTGTTGTAGATATATAAAACGTAATTCCTTCGTAGAGGCTAGTTTGACTTAATTTGATATATTTTAGATATTGACATGAAGATTGCAATAACAATATTCATCGTACTATGTGAGTATTTTGGCAACATTAGTTGCCGGCGCGTGATTAATTTGATTAACCGAGTGTTATGACAAGAATCGCGTACTTAATTTTTTAAAAGTTATTTACTCTTTTTTCTTTTTTTCCTTGTTAGCAACAGTTGTTCAAGACTTCTTTTTTTTAGTGATTTAGTTATTAAACCATCATTTTCTCATTTTATAACCTCGTCATTTTAGAGAATATTTTTCTTTTTTTTTGTGAAATCTGTATAAGGGCATATAATAAAAATCAAAATCAACTAAATTATTTTATGTGAATACAAAGCAACGCGTTTGAATCTTCAAAACAATTTCAAATGAATTCTATATAAAATGGATTATATATGTAGTTTCATATGAGAAGTTTGGGACGTTATTGAAGTTTGAACTTATGAAAAATACCGTTTGTTTAGTTTTTATTTTTTAATTTTAAGATTTTGTGAATGAAATAGTAAAAGTAGAAAATAAAAACAAGAAATAAAATTTTATTTCCTTCATAAAATCTCAAAAATAGAAAATATATATATAAAAAAAGAAACAGAAACCAAACATGTTTTGATTTATTGCTCGTGACTTCCCTAAGCAAAGACGCCGATTAAAGCAAACGTCTCTGATTACTTCTTGAACGATTGCCGAGAATTGCAAATTCTACTGCACATGATTTATGTCTTTGTTTTATTTCATTGTTTCTCCTCCCTCTCTTCTCTTTTAGGGTTGAACGGACTGATGCCCGTTCTACCCAGCATTTCACCATCAACTATTTACCCAATCAGTGAAAGAAGGGAGTTATGTAAAGGGAATATATGAGATATGAAAATTACAAATGAGACATGAAGAGTTAAGTACCACCTTAGTTTCTGAAATTGTATCCATATGTCACTTTAGTTTCTTAAATTTGAAAATTAACTATTTAGTCCCTGAAATTGCATTTCGTAAATCACTTTAGTCTCTGGTTAGTCAATCGTCATATTCTGATTTCTTGATGTGTCGTATTAAGTGACATCGGCCAAGACACCATAATGATGATGACGTGTCATGTCAAGTGTCATAGATTTTAAATTGATTCAAATTAGTCCCTAAAATTTTTAAAATATGTCAAATTAGTCCCTAAAATTTCTAAATGTGTTAAATTAGTCCTTGAAATTTTTAAAATATATCCAAATAATCCAAATTTCCTAAATTTCTCCTCTTCTCCTTCACAAACTCTAAATCTTTAATCTTTCTTAAACCCATTAATTTCTTTTCTATTTTCACACCCTACCTAGACTAGATCTTCTCCATAATGAAATAAACGGAAGAGAATATATAGAAATGAAATAATGAAATACAATAAACAATTTTAATGTAACTCATCCCAATTCAAGATCCAAGAATGTCTCTAGGCTTAACGAATACTTATAGGCGTACTTATGTAAAAAATATAAATTTAACATGTTTTATAAAAAATTAAATAAATAAAATATTAATTTTTCAATAAAAATTAACAAAGAATTGATTATAAAAACAAAAGTAATAGAATACTAAAAGAAAATTTTAAAAATATTGAACACGGTCAAGTTATTTTCTATATATAGATTAATTAGCCATAATTCATTTACCAAGAGTTGATTCACTTGATTGATCTTTTACTTATACTATATTATAAGTTAGGTTTAATTTGTTATTATTTTATTAATTAGTTATTTGTAAGTACTTATATAGATAGGCACTTAATTAATTTGAACATATTCTCTACAGCAAAATTAGGTTAAGCCTTTTTCTTACCTTAAATTATAATTTTTTAATTTTAAAAAAAAGAAAAAAATGTTGATTTCAGTTTTGATTAGGCCACATTGACGGAGCTTTTATGACAAATGTATCAATTAAGTGCATGTTTGAAAATAGTTGTTCCAAGAAAAATAATCATTCTTTAAAATTGTAGTTTTAGAAAATTCTTTTGATGCATCGATTGCATTGAAGTTTTAAATTATGATCTCATCTAATTACTAAATCCTTCATCATTTTTTAGTGACATGTTTTAGAAAGCTTTTGATTATAAATTATTTTAAATTTTAATTAGTTAATCCTAAACTTTAAATCTTAAATTAAATGGGACCAATAAATATTTAGAATGTTAATCAAATCTATTAAAATGTTAAGTTTGAATTTAATAATTGTCAATAATTTTGTAATTTACTAATCTTAATCTATTTAAATTTACTTATCACTTTAATAAGATGCACAAACTTTTATATGAGGAGGATATAGTCTAGGTAGGGTGTGAAAATAGGAAAGAAATTAGTGAGTTTAAGGATTATTAAAGATTTAGAGCTTGTAAAGGAGAAGAGGAGAAATTTATGAATTTTGGACTATTTTGACATATTTTAAAAATTTCAGGGACTATTTTGATATATTTAGAAATTTCAAGGACTAATTTGAATCAATTTAAAATCGATGACGTATGGGATGACACGTCAGAGGCTATGCCATGTGGCATGCCACACCAGATGTTGTGCCACATGGCATGCATGTCAGATGATGTTGTAAGATGCTAACGCCACTTAACGCGACATTAAAGAAACCGTGAATTGACTGATGATTGACTAACCAAGTACTAAAGTGACCCATGAAATACAACTTCAGGGACTAAATAGTTAATTTCCAAGTTTCAGGGATTAAAGTAACACACGCATATAATTTCAAGAATTAAAATGGTACTTAACTCAAGACATGAAAATTCTTATATTATGTACAGGGCATGGGAATACGAGATCATGACATGAAGCTGCAGCCGCACGCTAGAGGATATAGAAAAGAACAACTGAACACATTGGGTGCAAAATATCAGCTTATAGCAGCATGCATATATAGTGAAGATATATAACTAGGAGTTTGGTATTTGTTTTTAAGTCGTGCAAACAACTTCGTATACATGTGATTTAGACAGCAGACATGAGGATATTGATTAGTACTTAGTAGGGTATAGAAGTAAGACATTACATGAAGATTTGGAACATCTTTGGCAACAGATTATTTATGGGAAGTACTCGCCTTTTGTTTTTTAAAGAAAAAAAAAAATTATCTCATGAAACTTTGGATTAAACTCTGTTTTAAACTTAAAATAAGCTAATTCGAACACATACTAAAAGCTAGCTACAATTAATTGATAAAAACTATATATAGTATGGGTTTCTTCACGATCTCATCCTGCCTAACGAGGGGAAGCCCTGAAAGAAGGAGCAACAACAACAGAAGAATAAACCTTAGAACTTCCAAATGAAAGCCCACAGAAACTTGAAGAACCTTGTTCAGAACTGGGGGTGCAAACTATAGTTTCCTCGACAAGGGTGTTGTCAAATTCTTCTCTCATGATTTGGTTCTTCCATGGCATGCTTGTGGAAGAAACTGCTGCATGGTTCTTCATGATGAGTGCACGCTTCAGAAGTTGGTAAACCCTAGGATTCTTTCCCAAAAAGCTGCATTTTCCCTCATCACGTGTGTTCATGGTTCCTGCTTCTGGGCTGATTGGGAAGTTTGTCTTTGCATTTCTTCCTCTAAGAAGCCTTGCAGCGCGGTCATAAGCCATGGCAGCCTGTTCTGCACTGTCCAAAGTTCCTAACCATAGCCTCAGTTTCTGTGAGGAGTCCTTGATCTCAGCAACCCATCTTCCTGAAGGCCTTTGTCTCACCCCAAGAAACTTTCTTTCACTGCTGTTTGCTCCTTTTGGAATCTTCATAAGATCTCCCTCTCTCTTGTCATGGGATATATCTATTTCTTGAGGCATCAACGAATGATTCATGTGTGTGGGTTTTGAGATTGGTGTGAAAATTCTGAGATCTCTAGGTTTTCCATAAGAGTAGATGAAAGGGTTGGGTTTTTAGAATAGATATTGAGATGATCACTAATGAGGCTTTTGAGTTTTGAAGTAACAATGAGGTTGATGATGAGCTACTGGATGCTGTTTAATTTGTCAGATTTGGGTTGGTTTCTTTCTTCAAAGGTGATCTTATGCATAAAAATGTTAAGATGAATAAGGGAAGAAGGGTGGACTCTTATCAGAAAGCATAACTTTTAGGATGGTCCTTTATTTAGATTGGGTGATGCAAGGTTGTGAAAGCCCTTGATATATGCTACTACTGCCTTTGTGTTTTACATCTAAATTGTGGTAAAAGCGCCATGGATTAATGAGGCAGAAATAAGCTTATGGGAATCAATAGCACTTGTTTGGCCCTCTTGTTGGAGACAAACAATAGAAGAGACAAAGTTGGCAGTTTACTAGTTTTGAAATAGTATTGTGAATGATTTTGGAAGGCAATTATTTTTAAACATAGTTTTTTAGCACCTTTTAGTTACAGTTATCTTTTTCACACCTACAAGTGTTTTAACAAAAATTTAGTCAAATAACATTTCTTTTGTTTATCAAGACTAATTAATAACTTTATTAATTCAAATGTAATCTTAAACAATAAATAAAAATAGATGGAGAGAGTATATGCTCGTTCCTCTTACCTTAAAAAATGTAATATTAAGGGTGTGTTTATTACAAGGATAAAAGTAGGAAGGGAGAATTTTTATGACAAGTTACAAATGTAATTTTACATAGTTTTTCTATAAAATCTTATCTCCATTTTTATCCCATATCAAATACATACTAAAGATTTAATATTATTGTCTAGGGGGAAAAATCAGTAGTCTCCCCCTGCCCATGTCTAGGTATATATTGCTCATAAGCAATTTGATATGAGAAATTCTTAACAGCTCAGTAAGAAAATGTTCATGAGAAATCATTAAAAGCTTTCATGGTAGGAAAATGTTATTACTCTGTATTAATTAATGCTAAATAACTCAACTTTGTGGATGATTCCTATCTTCCACTTTAACTATGTTTGGTGATATCCTCTCTCGTTCAAGTTGCTGAAGAAAAAGGCCAAGGAGTGTGAGCTGTGACATAAGCTGCATTTATTTCAATTAATATACTTCAGAATCCTTTGATTTTGCTTAAATAGTTCTCCTAGAGGCAAAATTCCAACAGCCTGCAAACAAACTCACACCTCAAAAGGCCGCAAGCCAACAAAGCCCACATGTTTTCTTTTAACTTCATATTCAGATTAAAAACTAATATTTTGCATTTGTCACGTAATGGATGTCATTGTTGTCCTTGTTAGTTCCTTAAAGTATGATCTTTAACCCTTCTCAATTTTAAAAATAACTGTGCGCTGCAAATTCTCACAATAATCATGCAGTAGCTTTCTTGTTGGATTATGCAAGTCCTGTTTATATTCTTTGTATTATGCCAAGCTTTCCCTCTTCTATGAGGTCCTATTTTATTGTTGAAAACTAGAGTAAGAGCCCCTTCTACACACGGGTAGATGAATATTATAGCATAAATAGTTTTAGGCATTATAAATTCTCTGCATTAATCTCACTATAGTTGGCTTAGAAGCAACAACTATGAATAAATATTAGAGAAAATATTTTTATACCACTTTAAAGTGATAGACATCTAACTTCCTAAAAGAAAATAGAGGAAGAGAAGTGGAGAAAGAATAAATAGATGGAAAATCACATGGGTGAATTCCAGGCTTTTGTGAGAGGATATTTAGAGGTGTTGAGATCTTTTTTTTCTTTTTTCTTTTTTTTTTTTTTTTATCATAGAGGTATCAAATACTCCCCTCCTTCTTTAAAATGTGATTGGCATTCTAATTTTGTTTTAGGCATCTCGGGCTGCAAGACACCAAGGTGTCGTTTGGGTTATTTTGGGCTTGGCCTTTCCTTTACCTGATAGGATTATTCCCTTTCTGATTTCGGCTTTGGTTTTTGGAGAAACTCTTTTTGGTTTTGTCTGGAGTGTTGAATCTTTAAGTGGGTTGGTACTTTGTTGTCTTCCTTTTTACCATAAGAACCTTATACTGTTTGCTTGAATGGGTCACAGTTTGGGCCAACCACTACAAATTAATTACTAACGTGTTTTATTCACGTATCATTACTTTGTCTTCGGACCAACATATTTTTTTTCACTTTGTCTAACTTATTTTGCAAATTACGTTCATGCGTTACTCTAGCAAGCAATAGTAGGCTGCAAAGATAATTGCGAGAATAACCTAAGAATCCTATACTGTTTGTTTGAATGTGCTGGATCAAGCACTTATCATTAGGCTAAAAATTATAATTGTTAGTAAGGGTACAACTTTATTTTCTTTTAGTTTTTCAGAATCGCATCAAACGTAAGGGACTGCACCCATTATAGGCGCCATGAGCTGGGAAGTTAAGCCCATCGAATTTTAAGGGTGACGCTGATCAAATAAAACCAACAATCTCCCCCTAGTGTTAGCCGAGAGATTTGAACCCATGTCTTTGCTCTCATACCACTTGTTGGATCAAACACTTACTACTAGACTAAAAACTATAGCTATTAACAAAGGTGCAATTTTATTTCCTTTAATTTTTTAGAACCGCATTAAGTATAAAAGGCTACACCTATTATAGGCACCAAGGGCCGGGATGTTAAGCCCATCGACTCTTAAGAATGATGTTGACGGAATAAAGCTAACAGAATGGGCCGCCGTTTGGTCCAACCATTACAAATTAATTACTGACGTGTTTGTTTCACGTATCAATTTACTTTGTCCTCGGACCAAAAAATTTCTTTTTTTACTTTGTCTAACTTATTTTGCAAATTATGTTCATGCGTTACTCCAACAAGCAATAGTAGGCTCCAAAGATAATTGCGAGAATAACCTTGATTTTCCCCGTTCATATAAGTTATCATTTTCCGAGGTCCTGTCTCATCCGAGCTGCTTTTAAGAGGCTTTGGTACAATACAACCGGCCAATTTAGAATTAGAGGGAAAATTCCTGGTGCTTGACTATCATTCTTACTTCATGTTATATTGCAAATGGAATCCCCTGCACGCTCAAGTCCTCCAAATTATTTTCTTTAATGTTTTTCCATTGTTCCTTTTATCATAGTCAAATCTGTGTACACCTACTCAAACAAGTATATCTAAGCTAATTTTCACCTAATTGGGTTTAAAATAACTTTTTATTTGAAACAAAGATATGAGAAGAAATTGCTTTTATATTGGTTGACAGTGTAAAATTATTTTATATTATCGGTATATACCAATTAAACTCAAAACAAAATGGTGTACACTAAACGAAAAAATAAATTATATTGACCTCTATGAAGCTAGATAATATTATATATAATATTTTTTAAATTTTTATATTTATACTAACCTTTTTTTAGGAAAGGTTGATGTCATATTTATGAAGGATGTTTAGTGTTATATTTTATAAAATACAAAAATATTGTGTGTAATATTATCTATACTTTAAGAGAGATTAATATATATTTTTAAAAATTGAATGATACCATATATAATATTACTCAAATTCAGGGGAGTTTAATATAATTTATTATATTAAAAAAAGCTAACAGCTATCCCCTTGTGATCTTAGGAGGTTTGCTTCTAAATTCAGGCAGCCATAAAGTCGTTTTCCGCCTGCTCAACCAAATATATCAAAGTTATTTATCACCTACTTAATCAATTAAAATTATTTGTTCAGAGATTGATATGATACACTTTTTCTTTTGTTTTTTTTTTGGGGGTAATGATAGTTTATACATATGAAGGCACCTATTTTATTTTGTGGATTTCATTTCCATTTTTTCACATTTCTATTTTTTAACAAAGGAGATAGGTTAAAAATTATTTTTAAGATATATTTTTTGAATAAAAGATAAGAGATGAACATTAGATATCTCAAGTTTAAATAAGATACATAGGATATAATCAGTAGACTATAAGCCTTAACTACCAATATTTTGCTTTATTGATAATGAGTAAAGACTATTATGAGATTTGTATTTGTTGAAACATGATTTGCTGTACTAATAGATCCTTTTATACATTTTTTTTTTTTTCTTCTCCTGGACAGCTAAGAAAATTATGCTAGTACGTCAGTTTTGTTTTTTTTTTTTTGGGTACATACTAGTAGCATGTTAATTTTCATTAGCTTCCAAACCATGAAAAATAACGAGCATTGTAAAATTGTAGACAATTTCGATACCCAAGTAATTATTTATGTAAACAAATTTAATAATTACACAATATGATTATGTTAAATAAGCTAAATTTATCCGACTACTGCAATTTTACACGCAAAGAGAGAAAAACAATTTCACAGAAAAACAAATCTATTAACACGTGACTGGGGAAGGTAGACCAAACCAAATTTTTATTTTTATTAAAGAAAAAAAGTTGGATCAAGTTCTTTATTATCAATTCCATATAATTTTTAAATTAAAAAATAATAAGTGAGTATTTTTATTAAAAAGAGCGTATAATTTTAATTGTTAAATTTTTTTTTTAAAAAATGTACACATATTATTATTTAATTTAAAAATTAATTAAAATAGATATATAAAACTTGATAAAAGCCTTGCCATTATCTTATATTAATATCGACGATTCTCGGATGCTGACAGAGTGGCGTGATGCTGTGTTGTTCTCCTAGCTGCTGTTGCTGATAGCTATCCTATCACCATCAGTTAAGAGATTGATTTCCCCATTACAATGATTTTATCTACTTTGTTATAAATCTTGGATATAATCTTCATTTCAAAGATTTCCAACCATAGGGAGCAATATTGATTAAAGATCACATGGTTCAAAGTTATATTTGTAGTAGCAAACTATGAAACTCTCTTTCATTGAATAAAGTTCATCCTAATGGGTCGCCTTTGGGTTTCAGGTACAAAAGAACTAGAGTGTTAGAAGAGTCCAAGCGAGTTTTGTGCTATATTATTATGGCATACAAATCGGTGAGCTCCATCACTGTGTCGGATATTGAATCCCATGGAATTGCACATGATGCTGCTGCCACCCTCCACCAACGCCTCACAGAAATCGTTGGAACACATGGAGCTGGCACTGCCGCCACGTGGCAGAACATCACCAGCAGCATCCTCAGCCCCGACCTCCCCTTCTCCTTCCATCAGATGTTGTACTATGGTTGCTACAAGGATTACGGACCCGACCCACCCGCTTGGATACCCGACCCGTATTAACTTCTATCGCTACTTCACTTGATTTATTATTATTATTCAAAGAACTCTGCATATCCTCTGCTTTATCGTGAATCTTTATATAGTCTGTTACAAGCTCGAATAAAAGAGGAGGGTTGTTGTGTTAGGTAGTTAACAGCTAAGGTAAAACTTTGTGGAATTTTTATGGACGTTGTTTATGATATGACCCTATCGCATTGTCTGATTCATGTAACTGACCATATTTAGTGGGAGAAAGCTTGTTTGTTGTATTATTATTCAAGATTTTTCTTATACATACAGTTTTGCATTCCTTCCCTTATGTAGAAGCTGTTTTAATTGATGAGTAGTTGAAATGATGAGATTGGACAGAAGTGCTATAAAACTATGGAAGTTGATGATTGAATGATTATCTTCTATGTGGACATATGTATGATTCGTGGTTAATGTCATAATGTGTGCATTGCAATGATTTATGTTAAGAAATAAAAGCTCCTGAACTTTTTTTTATTTAAAAAAAAAAAAAAACACTTCTCTCTTTTAATTTCTCATTTCATGTGTAATTAGGGAGGATGCTGTTTTGACAAATGCTGGCCAGTTACTAGAGAGGAGGGGGAAAGAGTTTCTGGGTTCAGCATATAAGGATCCAATTACAAGCTTTTCTGATTTCCAGAAATTCTCGGTGTCAAACCCTGAGGTCTAACCAAGATAATATCATGACCTTGTTTTGAATTTCTGTTAAAGTTTCTTGTACTTTGCAGTGTTTGTCATTATTATTGTGTATGATTTCAGGTTTTTTGGAAAACTGTGCTGGATGAAATGAACATATCATTTTCCACACCACCTGAATGCATCTTACGTGAGAATGTCCCGGGGAAAAGCTCACAATCCCACCCTGGTGGTCAATGGCTTCCTGGAGCATATATTAATCCAGCAAAGAATTGCTTAAGTATAAATAGCAAGAGAAGTTTGAATGATACAGTAGTAATATGGCGTGATGAACCACATGATGATCTCCCTGTGCAAAGGATGGCACTTAAGGAATTGCGCAAAGAGGTTTGGTATGCTGCAAATAGCTTCTCTGGTTGTTATGAGCTTTTGATGCGTTGTGAATTGTACAGTACATATCTTCAAAGTTGTTCAGGACAGTTTAAAACATAGATGTTGTTTTAATTAGATTATTGTGTTCTCTCTGTTAGAGCATGGTATGAACAACCTACATCATCCTCTTCTTTTTCTAAGGTTTAAATGGTTGATTTCATTTCATAGTCATCAACCAACTTAGGACCACCTCAAGTTGTTGAACTTGTTCGAATCTGTTGTCAAAATTCCTTTTGCGGCAGCTCTCCACAGAGAATCTGTTTGGTCTATCATTTGTTGCCTTTATTCTTCACCATAAATCATAGCTTGTGTTGCAGTTTACAACTTACAAAATTGTCAGGATAGGCCCCCACTTCAAAAGGACAAAGTACAAGTTTATCGCTTGTTTTTTGGAACATTGAGGTTTGAATCAATTCTAACCAACAACAACCAAGTCTTGTTCCACTAGATGGGGTCGGCTAAAAGGTTGAAACCAATTCAACTGAAAAAATATAGGTGGTAGCTTTGTACAGCAGCTTTTTCAAACTTTGTTGCATCCTAATGGATCCTTCCTGTACAACTTATAAGAGTTGACACTTGACAGCTAGGGCCCCACGTCCTATGTACAAGTGCAAGTTTCTGCCTTTATGACTTGTATATTTGAAAATTGTGATTTGAACCAAATTTTACCTGAAAGAATGGACATTAGCTTAACGTAGCAGTTTCTGAATTCATGGTATAGTTTTTGGGTAAATCTTTGAATTTGAAAAGGTGCATAGTGTGATTAGTCAACACCTAGCTTCTTTACTTCCCATTCTTTTTTTTCCTTGAATGAAAATCTGTTGCCTCTGTAAACTTGTAGGTTAGTTGCATATGCTCTGGAAGCACTGGGTCTGGAGAAGGGATCTGCAATTGCTATTGATATGCCAATGAATGTCAAATCAGTGGTTATCTACCTAGCTATTGTTCTTGCAGGTTATGTTGTTGTATCGATTGCTGATAGTTTTGCAGCAGGTGAAATATCAACCAGGCTTAAAATATCAAATGCTAAAGTCATATTTACTCAGGTTTACTTCCTATTTCCTTCTGGTCAACATGTCTTTTCAGGTGTTGTAATGACTTTTATTTTTTGGTATTTCTCGATTAGGAAACAAAGGCTGTTTATTGCCATTTTCAAAATTGTTTGGTTTCCTTTCCTGCTCAATGTATTACTAGATGAAATAGCTCTCTACAAGTCTATTCCTATCTTCATGTCTCCCAGTTAGATTGTGGGAAGCACCAAGAATTCAAAATCTATACTCTTTGGTTTGGATGTCTTATAGGATTGAATTAGAGTGAAGAATGAAGAAACTCACTTTTCTTTGGCTGCACTTATCTTTCTCTTGTGGATAAAACTCGTTGCTAGTCATATTTCTTGACTATTCGATGTTTTCCAGCTATATTTTTTCTTCCCAGTATTTCTCACATTTGAATGATATTATCTTCTATCATTGATCCTGTATTTTTTATGATCATTTTAGGTGTTTCATGTTTTTAAAATACATCATTATTGGGAACATGGCCGTGTATTTAAAGCAGCTAGTTTCTTTCATGATGTGTCAACAATTATTGTTGCTGTAGTGGGTTTTAGTTTTGTGGCTAATTGAAATGTCACAGTTATTTACTTTTTCCTGTCTGTTTCTTCTCCCTCCCCTCTTTATTTATCAGGATCTCATTATTCGTGGTGACAAAAGCATCCCCCTGTACAGGTGAAAATACTTGTTATTTTAGCAAAATAACCCTACAATTGAGTTGTCTCCTCCTTTGGTTCTCAGATATATGGTGTCTCATATTGTTGCCTCACAAATGCAGTAGAGTTGTGGATGCCAAGTCACCTCTGGCAGTGGTTGTCCCTACTAGAGGCTCTGGGTTTAGCATGAAACTACGAGATGGTGATGTTTCTTGGCATGATTTTCTGGAGAGAGTCAACAGTCTCAAGTATGCACTTAACCCTGATTTATTCAGAGATGTACAATTCATTTCAAATATTTAAGAAAACTCTGGTAGCTGATATGTCTCTGTTCCTCTCACTGTTCTCGTGCACTGATGTTCAGAGCTGATTTGAAAACTCTTCAGCATGAATAGTTTCAGTTGTTTATGACGATCTGTTGGAATTCTCATTCTCCTTTGTTCTCATGCAACACAGAGGCAAGGAATTCATAGGTGTAGAACAACCAGTAGAAGCACTTACAAATATTCTCTTCTCTTCTGGAACAACGGGTAGGTTAAATTTTGAATTTTGGCCTGAAAGCATGCATGTTCAGATGAAAAGATTTTGTATTTATAGAGGAGATTTAGGCAAAAGGATAATTCAATGCCTAGGCTTAGTTCACAGTCTGAAGCTGATATAGTGTCATCTGATTTCGTGGTATAGGCGAGCCAAAGGCCATTCCGTGGACAAGTATTACTCCTTTGAAAGCTGCTGCAGATGCATGGTGCCACTTGGACATTCGTAAAGGTGATATAGTTTCCTGGCCCACTAATCTTGGATGGATGATGGGTCCATGGCTAGTATATGCGTCATTGATAAATGGAGCTTCAATGGCCTTGTATAATGGATCCCCTCTTGGATCTGGCTTTGCCAAGTTTGTACAGGTATAAACTCATCCTGCTGTTCAAGTTTTTAATTCTTACCTTAGCCTCTGTTGCTGGTCAACATTTGTTATCTATCCATTGTCACATTCTCAGAAGTTATACTATTTCTTCAGAAAAATAAGTACTTGTTTGAAAGATTATATTTTGCTAGCTATTCTATTTAACTTTTCCATGTACATTATGTTAGGACCCAATTGCAAGGTATGGGACTTGAGTCCCACATCGGAAGTATGGGATTCCGATGGGGGGTTTATAAAGCCTTGGGCTCTCCCATCACAATAGCTAGCTTTTGTGATGTGGTTCTCCCAAGGTTCTTATCAATTGGTATCAGAGCCTTCCACCATGTCTCTCAGCTGCAATCGAGTGGCGCGGGTGGTGACGCCGGCATTGCAGTGTTCGCTCGGGACTAGTCAAAGGGGCTAGTGCACAGCCACTGCGTGGCCGCTGGAGCGTGGTGGGATGTTAGGACCCAATTGCAAGGTATGGGACTTGAGTCCCACATCGGAAGTATGGGATTCCGATGGGGGGTTTATAAAGCCTTGGCTCTCCCATCACAATAGCTAGCTTTTGTGATGTGGTTCTCCCAAGGTTCTTATCACATTAACTCTTCCAACACACGTCAAAACAGTTGTATGAAGTAGTAGACACTGGATCTTGGAATCAACTAAAAATGCATGTCTATTCCTCTTTCTCTCTCACACACGCTCTCCATTCCACTATAAAGTAGAAACTATGTCTTTTTTAGCAAGCTTATTTCTCCTAGTAACGGTTACTCTAATTAATTTATCCTTTCACAAATAAAATCTGCAAATAGGCTGGTGCATATGGGGAAGGTCAATTGTATGTTTTGGTTTGTAGTTTTATTCTATTACACAAGCCTATGGTGGGACTGTGTTTCTGCAGTGTGCACCTTGCAGCTCTTGATCTTTTAAATCATTTTTTGCTTCCCCGTGTTATATGTTATTTAACTGCATAACAGTATATTAGTTTCTTGTACTAGTTATAAAAGTAACTATCCTTCAATTATTTCTTAGTTTCTTCTTTCAAATTAATGTTTGTATAAAGATAGGAAACAAATTTTCAATATAACAGTGGTCACCACTTCGTATAATGACAACAACTGAGGTTGAAAACTTTGCAACTTATGTGGTTTGAGCATTATCATATACATCAAGTCAACAACAACAACGATGGCGGGATCGTCTACATAGATCAAATGACACCGCAGTATCCTATCATAAACTGTGTCTATAGACAAACTATTAAAATTTGTATGTTTTCATAATTATTTTGTCTACAGTTTTTCTTGGTCTTTCTCTACCTTTAATTATTAAATTACCTTCCATCTGATTTACTTTCCTTACTAAGACTTCTACACTAGATATGACCAAACCATAAACCGTGTACCCTTGAATATAACCATATGTTGAACATAATTTTCCCTTTTCAAATTCAACTACACTAGAAATACAAAAGAAATAATTGGTATGTCAGAAATTCATTCAAGTTTTTCTTGCCCTAGATTTTCTGTCTGTTTTTCCAAACGGCAAAATACATCATAATAGCTATGTTCCTTTTTGTTTAGTCACTGCAATTGTTTTTGTTTTATATTTTTCTTCTAACTGAATGCTTTTGTACCATTATAGGATGCCAAAGTAACTATGCTTGGTGTAATTCCAAGTCTTGTTCGGAGTTGGAAAAGTGCAAATTCCACATCTGGCTATGATTGGTCTGCTATCCAGTGAGTACTAGCTAAACCTACTCCCCTAATAAATTATAGCACATGAATGTGATGTCATTTTTGATTATTCAGTATTTGATTGGAACTACTATTTTGAATGATACAGGTGCTTTGGCTCTACTGGAGAAGCATCTAATGTAGATGAATACCTTTGGCTGATGGGGAGAGCTCTTTACAAGCCTATCATGGAGTATTGTGGTGGTACAGAAATTGGGGGTGGATTTGTTACTGGATCATTACTACAGGCTCAATCATTGGCTGCTTTCAGCACACCTGCTGTGGGATGCAGTTTGTTTATTCTGGATGATGAAGGCCGTCCTATTGTAAGTGCTATTCATTCAAATTTATTTTTGAATTGAAATATTACATGTCACAATTATCAATGTTAATATGCTTGTGAACTATACAGTTCTCACATGCTTTGAAGCATTGTTTCAGTTCCTGAAGTTTTTTCATACTGAATTCTCTCAAACTAGTCAAAATTCAAATGATCTATGGTACTTCATTTTTCTTGAACAAACTAATGCGCAGATTAAATACTTGAATTCATGTTCAGTCTTCTTTATATTACAGCCACAAAATGTTCCAGGAATAGGTGAATTGGCTCTTGGTCCCCTCATGTTTGGGGCTTCAAGTACACTGCTGAATGCTGACCATTATGGTGTCTATTTTAAGGGAATGCCTGTTTGGAATGGAAAGGTAGGCATACTATTCTTTACAATGTGGTAATTGGGTATCTGGGATAGCTTAATATTTACAGCTGAGTTTCTGCACTCAGGTTTTACGGAGGCATGGGGATGTATTTGAGCGTACTGCTAGAGGATACTATCATGCACATGGTCGTGCAGATGATACAATGAACCTTGGGGGAATCAAGGTAAACATTTTACCCATATGTTAATTAGTAATGCAGTTAGAATGTTAGATGAATATAAATATGTGCCAAATCTACACCAATTTGTTTGGGGAAGCAAACCAACCATTCTCCTAATCCTCATATCACTTCGGGACTCATGTTGTAATTTTCCTGGGCAGTAGGGTTTATCCAGATGTTAACTTTGATGATTGAAACATTTAACAATCTACAACTGGTAGGGATAATAAGAAGAGAGAAACATGGATGCTTAATTTGCATGTGAATTTAAATTGTCGCATGAAATCAACCTGCATACAATGTATCAACACGAAATGTTGTAGTCTCGACGAGAAAGGAATCTGGAGCATGATAGGCTGTGTGCAGCCCAATTGAAACACAGAATATGAGACGTGTCTAACAACATGATATGATTTATGTTACTCTTGTAGACGACAGTTGACAGAAGCTCTCATTGATTTCGACTGAGAATATATTATGGCTAGTTCTTGTCTTTAATAACTTTGTTAAGAGATATCAATCTTATGTTTCGTAGCCAGGAAAAAAAAAAAGAACTCTGTACAGTTAGGTAATATCAAATAATTGACTTTCTTTTGTTTCGTTAATACTTAATACCCTTGTACTTATAACTTGCTCTAAATTTTTTAGTCTTCCTATAACTCCAATCATGTAGATTCTCAATTTTATTTCTTTCTTCTTTTGTCAATAAACTAGTTTCTCTGTATGAGTGTGTAAGAGAGAGTTCTCTGTATATAGTTTTTCTGAAGGTTTAAGCATCCTACTTTGTTAGCGTGCAGTGATTTTCATTCTGTTTGGATAGGTAAGTTCGGTTGAGATTGAACGCATATGCAATGGAGTAGATAGCAGTGTCCTGGAAACAGCTGCAATAGGGGTTCCACCTTCTGGAGGTGGGCCTGAGCAGCTGGTTGTAGCAGTTGTATTCAAGAATCCATACAGCACAACACAAGACTTGCATCAATTGAGGATTTCTTTCAATTCAGCTCTCCAAAAGAAACTAAATCCGTTGTTCAGAGTACTGATTAATTTCTGTTGGTCATAAAGTTCTTATTTTTATCATCACTGTAGTTTTTGTGTTCTAAATGCATGCTTATTTGTGCAGGTTTCTCAAGTAGTTGCACTACCATCTCTTCCAAGGACGGCATCAAACAAGGTTATGAGAAGGGTTCTGCGGCAGCAACTTGCCGAAAATAAGAGTTCTAAAATATGACAAAGCTGTGTCAGCTTGTAACACAGTCCCAGGATGTAGTGGCAAATTTGTAACCTACAAATTCCATTATGCTGAAGTAGGCACTCCCATGTACGAGTAATTATAAATTAATACTAATAATAAAATAACACCTTCATAGATTTTCCTATGGAGAAAAAACTTTAATCAAAGTTACTTATATTTATTTTATCTAATTCTCAAATCTTCAAGTTAGGGCATGTGGCCATTTTTTAAGATGATTGTATACTTTAAGGATTTAGGAATAGTATACACTTTTGAATGTGTTTGAAATGTTAAAAAAATGAAAATAATTTGATTTGTAAATTAAATAATGTGTTTTGAGTGTTTTAAAAATAAACAATAAATTGATTTTTATTTTTCATGAAATTTGGTTTTTTTATATTTGAAATTTTATCAAAATTGAAAGAATTTTATGGGAATTGATTTAATTTTAAAATGAAAAATGATTAGGGGATGCATTTTTTGCGACGTAACACGCGATGCATAAGAAAAATTGAGCAAAATGATAAAATGTTTAAATAATGTATCTCACATAATTATTGTTATTTTTGTTCAATTTTTTATTATCTAAAACATCTTGTCCAAGACGCTGGTAAGTTGTGTATAATTCAAAATTTACCAATGTCTTGAATAATATGCTGGTAAGATTTTGGATAAAAAAAAAATTGAACAAAAGTAACAATGATTATGTGGAATTCATCATCCAAGCATTTTTGTCATTTTGCTCACTTTTTCTGTATGCGTCGCGTATTGTGTTGCAAAAAATGCGTCCCCCTATCACTACTCTTTTAAAATTTAAGTATAAATCAAATTAAATTAATTTTATTTTTAGTCATTTTAAATCCAATATAATGTATTAAAAATATAAGAATTGATTTGTAAATTAATTCAAATCCTATTTTTATCTAAATATAAGATTTAATTTATAAATTAAATTAATTCAAATCAAATCAATTTCTAAATTTAGTCATTCCAATCGCAACCTTTGTATGACATTCTATCCCATACCAATAATTAGACATGTTGCATTTTTAAATTAGGCTTGAGTCATACTTTGGGTTGTCATAATCTCATCCAATATCATTAATTTTTATAAGTTCCAACTTTTAAAAAGATAATAATTTATAAAACTAAGAGTTGAATTTATATTAGGTCTTAGTTAAGCATTAATTTGGACTTAGATCCTTATAGTTATTTTCCTATTTTGGATTTGAGTTCATATGATTTTGTTAATTTGGATTTTGGTGTCTCATGAATCAAGAACTAATGCCTTAACAATCCAATGGAGTATTCTTAGATTTGAACTCAAGTCACGCTATGCCTGAAATTCGACTAGATGAGCCAATGCATAGTATGGAATGCTCTACAATGTAGATTTTGAATTAAATTATATTAATGCAAAATTATTATATTAAATTAAATAATTAATTTCTATACTTTCATTCAATTTTAATTTTGATTCACGTAGGTTTTTTTTTGGGGGGTATATTGTTCCCTATAATTTTAAATTATTTTGATTTTGATCCCTGATATTGATATGAATAGCTCGTATATTTTATATTTATTTGGGATTAGTTCCTATTAGGTTTTAGTAAAAGTTTTACTTGTACGTTAATGGGGGTTGACATAATTGGAAAGAAATGAACTCGAATCTCGCAAGAATTAGAATTTAATTGTCACCGCTGATGTGAGAATTACGTTGGTAGGCAATCTCGTAAGCCCCTATAAATACTCTTTAAATCCAAAGGTCGTGCCCTAGTTTCAGCAGGATGATCGGTGCTGCACTCTCCTAAACTTTTAGTTATTAAATTTTTTTTTTTTTACATATAATAGCATATAATTAAATGTACTATCATTAAAAATTTTATAAATATAAATATTTGATTGAATAATAATGTAAATTTTTTTATATTATCAATATATAATAATTAGATTTATTGAATAATCATGTAAAATTATTTTATAATGTGTATAAAAATTAATTTCTTATATTATCTAAAGGTTAATTATTATATTAATATATTTGTAAATTATTTTAGGAGAAATAAACATCCAAACGCAATTCTAAGTAATTAATATATAAAGATATTAAAACCTCCTGTGTGTTTGAGTTATGCAGAGATAGAACGTTATCCTTAGTCATCATTTCTCACACTCTCTCCTTCGTCATCAAACGCTCCGTTTTGAAGCACGTAACAGATTCTTCGTTCCCAAACATTGCACATCGTCTTCTCCCCTTCTCAGCCACCTCTGAAAACCCTAAAATCCCCTTCTCAATTCTCAAATTCCCAATTTCGCCCCCCGAACACCAATCCCACAATCGATAACGAAAAATCCCGAAGGAAGAGAGAGGGAGAGAGGGAGAGAGGGGAGTGTAACCTGAAGCTCTGAAAATGGTGGGAGGAGGAGGAGGAGGGAGCAGGAGGGTGGAGTCACCGTCCCTGAACAGCACCAACATTTTCGCGGCTCTCAGTAGCTTGAAGAAGAAGAAGAGCAGCAAGAACAAGGACCAGGGAAGAGGCTCCGCCGCCGCCGCCGGCGAAGAGACGCCGGAGAAGACGGAAGTATTCTGGGCTCCGGCGCCGTCCGCTGACGGCGAAGTCATGGGCCGACGTTGACGACGAAGACGACGACGACTATTACGCCACGTGGCTCCTCCGGACTCCGCTTGGGGCGCCCCCGTGAGTTCTGAGAAAGCGAATGAAAGTGATGTTGCTGCAGATGTGGTGAGAACTCACAACATTCTGCTTTTTCATTTTTTATTTTTTCTTTTTGGTGTTGTTTTAATTTTTAGTGAAAATGAATGTTTATGTTTGGTACTGAATGTGGCCTTGGATTGCTGCTGCTTAAACTTGATCAAAGAGTGATGAATTGTTGACTACCTGAAGAGGGTTTTTTTTTTTAATATTTTTTAACGAAATTCTGTATTATCTATTGATGGGTTAGGATCTTCTTCTTTTTTTATTTTCCGGGGGCAATAATTGGTAAGTTAAATTGGATGGCTTTGTGCCTTCCAGATTGAGTGGTTTTCAAAATTGATGTGAAAAATGAGAACTTTCAGATTTGAAAGATGCATGGGCGCTGTGGCATAAGGATTATCCTTTACCTTTAGCATATTCTGAGAGACATAAAACGTGTTGAAACTTGAAATTATCTCTAATCTGTTGGAAGGTTTCCCGTATTTCAATGGAAAGGAATTTTTTTTTTCTTCTCTTTTTTTAACCTCCATAAATAGTATGCTTATGATTAATGTAGTTGCTTGTGATCTCTTATCAAAAGCAACCTGAAAGAAAGTAATGATTTTTTTCACTTGAATGTAGATATGATTGCGGAATGCCCACTTCAGTTGCTATGCCATTTGTCAAGTTTGTTGAAAATGAGTATCCGATTGTTATTCCTCTTGTCTAGCTCCGAGACATTGTTTATTAATACTTTACGAGTTGCTGTATATAGTTTATGTTAACAGTTTTGTAATAAGGCGTCTGGTTTGCATGCATTTAGTGGCCTTATCTTTATCAGCTTCTTAATTTGACTATTCTAGGTAGCATCAACAGCCTTATCTTTTCCAAGTTGTTGTTTATACAATTAATGTTAACAGTTAACCTTCTCATGATACTGCATTTAGTTTGCATGAATATAACGGCCTTATGTTTGTCAGTTTGCTGATTTGACTGTTCTATATAATATCAATGGTACTGGAGATATATCTACTTTTACTCTTCCATGTGTCTTACATTGTCTAGTTAAACAACTAATGTGTCATTCCGATGAACATAACTAACATAGGGAATGTCATGTGGTCTGTAATCATCACAGACTGGTCTTGCACATGACATGAGCATTTAAAGACTATTGTTGTCAAATATGGAACAAAATGCCGGCATAAAAATGTTAATTTACAAAGTTGCATCAAGCATTGTATATCAATGGTATTAATTGAACGTAAATATGAAGCTTGTGCTTAAGCCAAATTGTTTGTTAATCTAGAAAATGTGCTGTTAGCCAAAAAAAAAAAAAAATCTATTTGTGGCCAGTTAGTCAATGTAATAAAAAATAGTGTTTAAGTGACATATATCAATAGTGGTTAATGTAATTTACAGTTGTGTGCTTATATAGGTCAAAAGTCTAAGTGCTGTTATCTTCTTTTATGGTCAATTAATTAATCAGCGTAAACTGCAATTCTCCATCTGAATGTGTGCTGACTCTCATGATGGTGACGATCATTCTATTAAGTCATGATTGATTTGCACATTGACTAACTGGTTGACTTGGTGAATATCAGGAAAGTGAGAGTGAGGAAGAAGGTATCTACAATGTGGAAGATGATGCTGAAGATGAACACGAAAATGAATTAGAAGTGCCAGTAGAAGCTGAAACTGTTCTTAAGAAGCCTCCTGAACCCTCATCGGCTACCAAAGAAACTGAAAGACAGCTTTCTAAAAAGGAATTGAAGAAAAAAGGGCTTGAAGAGCTTGAAGCTGTTTTGGCTGAGCTAGGATATACACCAAGAGAGTCCAGTGGCCAAGATGATTCCCATGGTAATATAATGCTATTAATCATGCGTAAAACCTTTTTTTTCGGTAAACTGCATAAGACCATTTTTAATATTTGGTTCTGCCAAATGGAATATAGAATGTGGTGAAATTTGATTATTGGTTCCCTGTAAAAGCTTCCCCGATAGAAAATTAGCTCTTTAAGGTTGAATGAAAATAAGATTAGTAGATCTCCTATATATTGTATGAAAGTTAAACAACAAATTTGTGTATGCATTTGCATTTGTTGTTTAACTTTCATACAATATATGGGAGCTCTATTTATCTCATTTAATTCGAACTACCTTTTATTATCCTTTTAAATATGCCATGAATAGCGAATGTTCATATTACTGTAGTGTATCCTGATCACTGGACTGAATTTATCATTTCAGATAATAGATTGCTATGTCCAATTATTTCGATTAAACCTCCTGAAAAGCTTGAGCAAACACATTTAACGTTGACCCTATACATACACAAGCAGTATCATCATAGTCCTGCAAAAGTGGCTGATTATTTGTTCAGGATTTTTCTTACTTGGCTTTTGTTTTGTCTGGCCCTTTAAAATGCAGGTCCAGAGAAGAAAGAGGATCCCAATGGTGCTGTAGAAAAGGAGAATGCTACTGGGGAAAGCAAAAGTGCAAGAAAGAAGAAGAAGAAGGATAAATCTTCAAAGGAGCAGAAAGAATCACAAGATCAGTCTGATGGCGTGGATGTTGGAAATACAACTTCTGAAACTGCTGGCACAGAGAAGGCAGAGGACGCAAATGTGGCTGATGTTAAAGAGCGGCTCAAGAAAGTTGCTTCTATGAAGAAGAAAAAGTCAAGTAAGGAGATGGATGCTGCTGTGCGCGCCGCCGCGGGTGAGGCCGCTGCAAGGAGTGCAAAGCTTGCTGCGGCCAAGAAAAAGGAGAAGGCTCACTACAATCAGCAGCCAGTGCGGTAAACAGGGTGGCGGAAGTATTTGTATCTTTGTTGTAAACTTTTGTCTTTTTCAATTTATTTTCTATTTTGGTTAAATGCAAATTTCCCATCACAACTTTAGACTTTTGGGCTAATCACCCCTTTACTCTGCTTGAGCTTTATACATTTAACGATTTTTTTAAAAAAATTATGACTAATTTTCATGCCGCGTTTGGTATTAATTATGTAACAAAAAAAGAATTGAAAAAAAAAATAATTGTGAATTGCTAAATGTTTAAAGTTTAAGCAGTTAAATTGCAAAAGTTAAAACTTCAGGGATTGGTTAACATGCAATTTGACCCCCTTTTTTTTTCATGATTATATATGAGCTTATGCTCTTTTATTCATTTGCAAATTTTGCTTGAGGAAAATAGGAGTATATATATGTTTTTCATCTTTCCTCGGCTCTGGCCAGTTAATTTCTTGTGCCAAATCTCTTCAACTGTAGGAATTTTTGGCAGAACTGCTGGAAACCAACTTACGCGACTATTTATAACTAAGTTCTGGGACACTTAAACACAATCTAACTCGAATTTTTCATTATTCTGCATGTCCATCACTACGCCTTTGTTGTCATCGCATTTCTCTTTTTCTTTGTTAAGAAATGACAGAATGTTCATATTTAATCCTTCAAGGAGTTCATGCACCAATCACTGCACCATATATGTTTCAGTCATACAAAGATGGTAAATCAGTGATGGAGAATAATCTATCACTTCTTTTCCACCGGCACCACACCTGCAAATCTTCGTGAATGAACCCCTTGTTCCTTCTTTTCTCCTCTCTCACTCCCCTGAAGGCCACCCAATCTTTGCATGCTCTAGCAAATCCCGTCCCTACAAATGCGAGCTCTTCTATATTTCCACTCTCAGCACTCACCTCATGGCTCCTTCATGGGTCCAAGAGCTCCAGCTCCCTCACCTCAACGTCCCCGTCACCATCGACACCATGTTCCCAGTTACGCCATCGAGCCCCATCCCCGTTAAAACCGGTGACACCCTCTACCTCTCCAACCTCGATGACATGATCGGAGCTCGCGTATTCACACCCACCGTCTACTTTTACCACAACAACACGAGTTGTAATTCCCATAAACCCGTAACGAAAACGCTGCACGATTCTCTCGCCGACGTTTTGGTCCCTTATTACCCTCTCTCAGGGAGGCTCAGGGAATCCAAGAATGGAAAACTTGAAGTGTTCTTCGGGCCAGAACAAGGTGCACTCATGGTCGAGGCACATTCAGACATTACCTTATCCGAACTAGGAGACCTCACTGCACCAAACCCAGCATGGGAGCCTCTAATCTTCAAGTTCCCCCACGAAGAACCCTACAAAGTCCTCGACATGCCGCTCGTCATCGCTCAAATCACCCTCTTCCGCTGCGGCGGCTTCAGCCTCGGATTGCGGCTGTGCCACTGCATCTGCGACGGCCTAGGAGCCATGCAGTTCCTAGGCGCGTGGGCTGCAACCGCAAAAGCAGGGACACTGATTACAAACCCTAAGCCATGTTGGGAAAGGGAGGTTTTCAAGCCACGCAACCCTCCGTTGGTGAAATTCCCTCATATGGAGTTCATGAGAATCGACGAAGGTTCCAACCTCACAATGTCCCTATGGGAAAAGCAGCCCGTTCAGAAATGTTACAGAATCACGCGCGAGTTCCAGAACCTTCTAAAATCTCTCGCTCAGCCACATGATTCCTTCGGTTGCACCACCTTCGATGCGATGGCCGCACACGTTTGGAGATCGTGGGTCAAAGCCCTCGACGTGAAACCATTGAATTACAACCTTAGGTTGACCTTTTCGGTCAACGCGAGGCAGAAGCTTAGGAACCCGCCGCTGAGGGAAGGGTTTTATGGGAACGTCGTGTGTGTTGCATGCACGAGGAGCACTGCTTCGGAGCTTGTGAGTGGAGGACAGCTTCATGAGACTACGAGGTTGGTCCGTGAGGCGAGGCAGAGCGTGTCGGAGGAGTACTTGAGGTCAACGGTTGACTTTGTTGACGTTGACCGGCCGAAGCAGCTTGAGTTTGGAGGGAAGCTAACGATAACGCAGTGGACGAGGTTTTCGATATACAAGTGTGCGGACTTTGGGTGGGGTAGGCCACTCTATGCTGGACCTATAGATTTGACACCAACCCCGCAGGTTTGTGTGTTTCTACCTGAAGGACAAGAGGGTGGTGATTGTGGTGGTGGGTCTATGATTGTTTGCATATGCTTGCCTGAGAATGCTGCTCATAAGTTTACACAGGCGTTGATGTTGCTGGATAATTCAGAGTTGACACAAGCCTTGTGCTAGTTCCGTTGGATTTTGTTTGGTAAGATGTTCAATAATAAAGCATCGGCATTGATGTGTTTTGATGATGTATGTTTGATCCTGTTTTTGAGATCAATGGCATTTTTATGGTAGAATAATGGTATTTGTACTCATAAATTGAGATTTATTGTCTGACATACTCTCACAAAAACTATAGAATTTACCTTTAAATATTGTGTTATATATTTTTATCTAATAACTACCTCTTTTTAAGTGAGTCGGGCATGAAGTAGAGCAAGAAAACAAGTATAAATATTATTTCCCATCATGATACTGTATCTTCACCCTTTTCTAATTAATGTCTCTCTAGCTACCAGAAGATCTAGTTAAATCAAAAGCGCAAAGGCCGTATATCACATCCATTTGGAGTCTTAGGTCACATTTTGGATTATGCACTTGAGAGTTCGGTGGCTGATGGCAAAGTTAAGCAAGAAAAGTCTCATCTTACTTTGATTGATTTAGCTAACTAGAAGCTCAAATTCCGTTACAATAAAAAAATATTAATTGACACGACAAAGACTTTCTTCGCTAATATTTGTGCTAATTAACTTGCCATCTATTCGAGGAGTCTTGGATGAATGTTTTGAGCTGGTTGATTTCAAGGCTATCTCAACATAAATTTTGAAAATGTCAGAAAGATGCAAGAAAAATTAATTCACATTGCAACTGCTGAAGGCCAACAACTGGTTTTGATTAATTTAGCTAACTAGTACCATATGAGTGAATAAGAATTCTTCTACGTACCCTCACACTGAGGCGGTTCCGCCTCTGGGACTATTAAGCCTCGCTTTTTCTCCTTTTTTTTTTTCCCCCTTTTTAGGGAACTTCTAATGGAGCTAGTGGGGAGGTGACAAAGGAAGAGTAATGGACAATTAGAAATTGAACCCTAACTCAAAACTATCAACTTCTTGGACATAATAATTAGGAAAGGTATCACTTAAAATACAACTCATTGGCTACACAGATCTCACTTTATTGTAAGTCAGTGTGCACTCTATCACCATCCCAGAACTTCTTTTAGCATTAAAGATGCCGAATTCCTGGATGATACTAAAGTGTAGTTATGTAACAACAAATGTCACTAATTAAGAAAATAAGTTAAAGTGCTGAATGCAAATTTTGGTGGCCCACCATCTGCCATCTAGTCTTGTGAAAAGTCAAGTCGATTTTTGCATGCATAATAATTCCCATATATTTTAAAATGTTTCCGGTGGGCAACATGCTCGACCCATCTTGCAAAAAGTAAATCTTATAAAAATTTATCCTTCAAGGAACTAAAATAAAGCCAAAATTTGTTTATACACTCTGATCTGAGTAAACCAACTACAAAACACAACTAATCTGAGTTCCTTACTCCTTTTTATTTGCTTAACTTTTATTTTAGATCCTTACTCATTAATGGTGCATCAATGTGTATTCCTTCTCCTCCTCCTCCTCCTTCTTCTTCTTCTTCTTCTTCTTCGTTCATTTTTGTTTTTGTTTCGTCCAACATGGGTATTCCTTCTCAAGTGATGAACCCATCGTCTACTTGATAAAAAACCTAGCCCAAGCTGTTGTACAAAAAGAGATAGCTCAACCTAATAACACTAAACATGGGCTATGATCTTCAGCTCTTCGCTTTAAGCCCATATTGTGTGCACATGCTAATGATAAAGGCTGGTTAAAATAAGTGCTTGAGGCTATGGACGAACTGGCATATTTGCTAGCCGCTAATAACCACATCCAAAGGGACAAGGGACAGAGCCCTAGTCCCTTGTCTTCCCCCCATGGCGACCAAAAATAAAAAAGCTGGTTAAAATGCAATTACTACACAGAACGCAAAAATAAAAAGAAGAAAACTCTATAGATTGGTGCGGTTAAATATAAATTGTATTTATTTATTTTTAGTTCAACCCTAAACTATTCGTATAAATTGTATTTATTTCTTTTTAAATTTAATTTGGAGTGACCATAACATTTTTATCTTAATTTCGCTCCTTTGTTAGCTACCATGGCTAAACTAAATCTTTAAAAATTGCATATGTTAATATTGATTACATTTTACCAATGTGGGGTTAATTTAAGCCGTTCAACACTTGTTATCTTTAGGTAGTCTTGAGTTTGGATATTGTAAATGAAAAAAAGTTAGTGCTAAAGAGTCTGATCTCTATCTGGCTAGCTATTTGTCTAGTTCCATTTTTTCGGATAGATTTTGTGTTCTGATCAACTTGCTTCATTCCATGTTTGTTAAGATCTCGGACATTAATAGTGCATGTGTTATTTAGCCAATTCCTAAAGTTTTTGCAGATACGTTACAAATTCAAACAACATTTAAAAAAATAAAATAAAGCTTGTTTCTCCATTTATAACATTTGCAAAACCAAAATACTCTTACTTTACTGTACACAGTTTCATTTCCTATCTGCATAATTTTTTATTATGTTGATCTGTATACTGTCTTTATTTTGTTTTAAATCGTATTGGCCATTCTTTTATCCTTTTGTTCAAATAATGTTGCAGAATATGCCATCACTGTTAGATAGTGTAATTCTTATTCTATTTAGCAGTTGAACTAAATTTATTTATGGTCACTAAATGAGGCAAAAGCCGGACAGAAGAAAGAGCTTTTAATGGATATGTGTGCACTCAATCAAACTCAAGTAGAACATACAGAAAATTGTGTCAACTTGTATCATTTTCTGTATCTATTGGAAAAGTATAATAGATTATAGCACTTGTAAATTAAAGTAAGCGTTAAATCGGTTTATTAATTAAACAAATACATATTCATCACATGTCGAAAGACCAAGAGCATGTTTGGGAACACGCTAAAACATCTTTTTATTAGAGAAAAAGTTGTTTATAGAAAATCTTATATATTTGGTAACAAGTTGAAAATAGATTATAATCTAAAATTAATAATTTTAAATTAAAAAATAGCTTATAATTATAAGTAACGTTTTAAAATTTTTTATTATAAGTAGAAATTGATTATTTCAGAATTAATATATTTTTACTAAATTGATCATGAGTATCAAATATTATATAATTTAAATAATTATTTTGAATTTTTTATAGTAATTTTATCATATAAAAATAACTCTTTTTTTAAGATTCAAATAAAATAGATTATCTTAAAATAATTTTTTAACTAAAATATCCAAACATAAATTGATTATTACATAATTAATTATATAAAAAAATAATTATATAAATAAATAATTATTAAAATAATTATAATATTACAGCTTTCTCAAACACGTATTTTCAAGTTATAAATCTGATTATAGGTTCGTTCATGAAGATGCTGTATATATGCCACCCTTTCTAACTTGTTCACTAATTGATAGCATATGTATTCTAAATAAAACAAAAAGTACCACGTGGCTATCATTTTGATAGCACTAGCAATCGCATAAGCTACCAATCTTGCTAACAAAAAACTGTAGATGATGGGTGCATGCAGCAGGCATCACACAACTATAATTCAAACTATTATTCTGTATGGGCTGCAAGAATGCAACTGTTAGCTCTACCAACACACACATATACAAGCATATATAGTCAATTCACCATAGGCAGGACTTGTCGGTATGATATAAGTGAAGATATGATGTAAGTGAAGGTAAGGTGGCTTAATGAAGAAGAAGAACTAGCCATACGATCAATCTTAAATAGCCGATGTGGGCTATGGTTCAACAAACTAACCTACCCTTGATGGAGCCCCATAAGTAAGATATTCTTTTGATTGGATATTGGTTTGTGTCAAAATGAGAGGTGGGGGATGTGGAAAAGAAACGGGGAATTGATGGATGATTAAATGAGAAGCTAAATTAGTTGTGGCCCTTATTTGTCACCTTGTTATTTTGCCACATGATTTTTCTCATTCTCTCAACCGTCTTTTATTAATGCAACCAACTATATGGTATCATGTCATGTTCTTCACAAAATTAATTGGCTTGCTTTCTATATTTCTACCTCCTACCAGATTTGAAGGCCAGGAGTTTTGTCGACATTCAATGCATGAAAGTGATTTGAAATTTGGGTTTTTACGGGTTTTCATGAAGAAAAACCTTTCTTGTTTTTCCAACACTATCTAATTTTCTTATTTCGTTGTTTTGTGCTGTGCGTGTGTTGGCAGGCAACATATACTTAGATATAATAATAAGTTAACCGGTCGGTTTACCGAATACAACTCGAATTAATTTGCTTATAATATTTAGGCTCCAATTACCAAAAGTTTCACTTTGATAAAAGATATCTAAATATCCTTATAAATACATGACACACACTCTAGCTTTCTTTATATATATATATATATATATATATATATATATTTGAGGCAGATAAGATAATTTGAGTAATAAAATTCTTCCTTTTAAGTCTCAATATACATACCTAGAACTCAAATTTAAGGCATATAATTAAGTTAAGGCGATCCTTGTCAATTGATTTATGCTCTAGTAGGTTGACACAATCTAACTTTGAACTATATAGTAAGTTAATAACCTTTGAAATGTGACAACCTTCTCTTTTTTCTTAAGTAATTTTTTCATTTTCAATCACATAAAATATACAGTGCAAGGTAACCACACAGGGAAACTAAATCAAATTTAAAGAAATGGAGGCTATGTTAATTGCAGCACGTTACCTGGTATACACTCCACCGAAATGATTAATTAATTGAAAGACAGGTGTTCAATTTTATTAGGCTCAAGCATGCATGCCAGATATCATGATGGAGTAAAAGCGAACAGACAACGAAGTCGATTATGAGCGGTATTGCTTTTGCCCAAATAGGAGACGGGCGCAACTTATATCGTCATCAGAATTCGATCTAACACACATATAATATAATAAAAAGTACACATGATCTGGAAATATTATATAATCGTATTTTTTTTAATTATATAAATATATTTTATATAAAATTATATATATTAACAATAAATCTTATATAAAATATATTTACATGATTAGTTCTAGAATACAGCCTCGTACTACTCCCAACTATATTTCTCTAATATAATTGACAGGTTTGGCAAATTGAGTCTACATCAAATTTTTATGCACATGTGGGTAAACCGTGTTTGATTTTGACATCTACTCCGCCGTATCTAGGCACAAAAGTTGGTAACCTTCTAAAAGCAGCATATCTATGTTGTTACTCGAGAAAAAGGGCAACGACATGTACCCTTTGATTTAGAGAAACTTTATTCGGACGTCGCGTTGCGAACGCGCAACTGATGCTAATGTTTCACCACCATTGGATTGTAATAAAGAAAATTGAAAAAGAAAATAGAAATGTTGCACGCCATTGGATGTTGCATTGAGTCCCAAATGCGTCGCGTTGTTACGTCCAAATATCATATCCCTCGATTTACGATAGTGTGAAAATGAGAAGGAAAAATATATATATAAGAAGATAAAATAAAATAACTTTTAAAGTTTTTTTTATTTAATCAAAGAGAGAAAATGAGAGGAGAAGAAAAAAAATCATGTGAAACCCACACAAACTTTTCTTCTTTTGCGTAGGAAGAAGATAGAAGAGAAGTGTAAAAAATATTGTAAACTACAATACTACCCTTGTTTTCAAATTAAAGCAAGTTGGCATAGGTGTGAAGACTTACATAGAAATATGCATTTAATCTTCTAATTTTTTTTTTTTTTCACACTCATGCAATTATATGTAGTCATATTATTAAAATATAATTGGTTGATAGTTACAATATATCAAAATTAATATATATTACATTTTACATTTTAAAGATATTAAATGCAGCAACCTTTTTATTTAATATTTTCTTATTAAATATTAAAAGAATTATTAAGATGATCTTTTGTAACAATATTATATAAACTATAAATAAATTATACAATAATTCGCATATCAAAGTATTCCTCTTGAAATAAATGGTGTGTAAAAGAACTTTATTTTCTTTTTCATTGCTTATATAAGAATATCTCTGATTTTTATCAATGAAATTATATTTTATGAAAAACTCTGAAGTATTTTTCATTTTTGGTTTTTTATCCACACTAATTAGTATTTGGAAGTTTAATGAATAATTGCTTTCCCGCCATAAAAAAATTTGAAAAATTGCTTTCCCTTTCAATTATTATTAAAAATTATAATTATGTCAAAAACAGTTGATAATCCCATGATTGCCATCCTAATCCAATTTATTTTAAGGAATTGCTCACACAATTTCATATTTGAAATAACAATTATGTAAAATTCTTCCTAAAATGGTGATTCCAAATTTGAACTTGACATTTTACTTACAAATTTATTTGTATGTCTTTCTTATAAGGTTATGAAAAGACTCTTCTTTAAATGATACATTGATATAGATAATTATCTAATCATCGCGTCAATAATTTCACATTTCTTATTTTTGGATGGAACTACCTTAGTATTTACATAGAACAGTAATAAATATCTACCATAAGCTGTATTAAGATGAAGAGTGTTCTAGTCTCAACCTAGGTGGGGGTGAGACATAGTGAGAATGGTTTGCGAAAGGCCTCCTTTGGGGGCAAGAGGGGTGGTGCATGGTGGAGGAGGGTGGTGTGCTAGAGCTATTAGTGAAGTAGGAAAAGCAATATTTAGACTAAAAATAGAAGTAAAAATTCCATGAAGTAAATTCACATGTAATTATGCATGAATTTATTTCATGAAATATTTATCCCCACTTTTACTCCTTTATATCAAATACACCCTAAAGAGTAGTACTTAGGAAGAGCTATTCAATCAAACTAGAAGGAGTGTCCGGTGGTAGAATGTGGTGTTTGGGATAGTTTAGAAGGGATATGGAGCTTTCAATGGAAAAAAAAACTTATTCTAGTGGGAGATTGAAAAGAGAGAAGCAGAACATATTTATTTGGAAGTTTGAAAAAATTAAAAAAAGGAGCCTTTTAGTAAAATCTTTCATGCAGGCAATTAATGAACAAAATGTACAAGCTCAGGTTATCAGAGAAGTTTTCTTAAATCCTAGATGGTTGTAAAATTCCAAGGTAGCCAAAAGAAACTATGGATAATAGCTTTTTGTGGTACTCTGTACCATATGAAGATGCTTTGGAGATGCAAGAATATGACCATTTTTGACAGAAAAGTTGTATTGACTGAGGATGAAGCAATACAAATGGCGATATATTGCCTTGATCAATGGTCAATTACAAGCTGCAACAAATGACATTCAACACAAAAGGAGAATTAGCTTATCAGAAAGGAAGTTTTAGCACAAATCAAGGAGATTATATCAATCAAGATCAAATTTTCTAAAATAAGAAAGGTGATATAGATAAGGAAACACATTAGGTGTACCATATACAGGACATTCTATTTTGATCAAATTGATTATTTGATGTAAGCTTTGCTTTGGATGTATTCTCTATGATAATTAGGTTGTAGGATGTACTGTTATAGCTTCACACTATGATATTTGGTGAGTTGAGCTTTGGGTTCAATTATTAAAAAAAAAAAAAGCTGAAAAAAGTGGATGTACCTTTTTATATTGTTCTTTGAGATATTTGTGGTGGTGGTGTCATTAATGTGAGGCAAATTATAGGAT
This sequence comes from Pterocarpus macrocarpus, assembly GCA_031439585.1. Taxonomy (NCBI): domain Eukaryota; kingdom Viridiplantae; phylum Streptophyta; class Magnoliopsida; order Fabales; family Fabaceae; genus Pterocarpus; species Pterocarpus macrocarpus. The sequence continues at coordinate 14,967,188 of CM062519.1, forward strand.
ATAAATAATCGATCTAAATAAGAGATTGGTGGCTAGATTGAGAAAAGGGTAGATTTTTCCCACATGCATGATGTGGATGGCTCGAGTCACACTCATTGAGCGTCTAGGCTTATAGGGGTTGATGGTTATTCAGATGAAGTTGAGGGAAGAAAGAGTGACTTTGGTCGAGCATTGAGATGAGTATTTGAGTTTGGGGATATCCATAAACATTTTCCGGTATCAATCAATTCATATATATATATATATATGGAGATAGTTATAGCAAAAATCAAATAGCTTTTATGACGTGATTATATATGATTGGTTGACTGTGTAAAAAAGTTTTACATTAAATGTGTATCAAAATTAAATCTAAAGTAGTAGATACTTTTTTATTTAATAATTAAAAACTTGTTTGGAGAACTACTTGGAAACATTTAAATCATCCCTTTCTATGTAGCTTGATGCATAAAATACTTCATACACCATGTCTATTTGAGGGAAAAAAAATCTTTCTAGAAAAGTTGTGTGAGAGCAGTACATGTAGGCCTTGTTTGGTAGATTTTTGAAAGATTCTACATTTAAAAGATGTTCAATTTTTTCTGTTTGGTAAATTGAAAAGCTGAGGTGTTTTTACTTCTGGCTTATGAGAGCTAGGGGGTGCTCTCGAGAGCCCTTATGGGGTATTTTTCGGAACTGACTTGTGCTCTCCAAAATTTAAAAGATTAATATAATTTTACTATATTTAATAAAATTCAAAATAGAAATTATTCTCTTTAATATTTATAACTATTGTAATCATTTTAGATATTAAGAGCAATTTTACTAAACATTACTTTTATGGCTTCTACTTCTTGAGAATAATTTTTACTTTATTTTACCAAACGATACTATTATGACTTTTTAAGAGAGCAGCTTTTAAAAAATTGAGAAAGCTTAATAACTTTTAAAAAATCACAGCAACACCAAACCAAACCATAGCCAACACATAGTCACAATTATGAGCTCAGTCACAATTATGAGCTCGGTAATTTGTCGTGAATCTCACACGTTCGTCTTATAGAGCAAATTCATGCAATTATATCTTGGAAAGACCCCAATAAAGAAGGTGCATGATGCACTATGTACTACCATGTGCTTAGTGTAGTCTACGATCAGTAAATAGCAGTCTGCCTTTGAAGAGTCGGTAATTCTCTAGTTTTATTATTATTTTTTTCTTGTAACTTTTTTATTCTGTAACACATGCGGATGCAGAGATCTGGAAAGATAATTTGAGAAAGATCCTTCATCATTTGACCTTTTGAAATGTTCAACTTTTCTCCGACGACGATGGCTGTGGTCAGTGACTTGTGTTTTTTTCAAAGGTTTCTTCTGGTTCTATTTCTTGCTCTAAGTCGTCTTGTTAGAACCCTGTGCTGTCACTATCTTGAGCCACTTCGAAGCCATCGAAGGCAGCAAAAAGAGGGTGAAGACGATGAAGTGAGGGAGTAAAAAGGTTGAAACTTTGGGACTTGAGGTTGAGGCTGAGGGGTTTATGGGATATGGATCTTTGAGGGAGGTTGCTGGTGAGTGAAATGGAAGTGTGGGTGAAGGTGAGGTTGTGGATTCTGTTGCATTTTAGAAGAGGAAACAGAAGCCGTAGCTGCCATGGAGGGAAAGATAAGGTTGACAGTGGTCATGGCCCTTGCCTCTGACTTGGACTTCACTTAACAATGGTCTCTTGCTTGCAATAAATTAAATCGTCAATCCATATAAACTTATGATATCAATAGAAAGATAACACAAAATCGCAACCATATGCAGAAATGGTTCTCTTCACAGTTGTGTTTATTTACCACTGGACCATACTGATTTTTAGAATGGTTATATTAATTTATTCGAGTTCTTTACAATTTTGTATCAGGTTGAAGTATAAAGAGATGCTAGCAGTTAGCCGTTGATAAATTGACAAGAACTTAAAAGATTGCTTAAAGATTTCATGGCTGTTGCCCACCAAATTAGGTCTAGGTTTAGTTTTTTTTTTTTTTTTTTCAAATTAGAATTTAGTGTTTCTATTACAACTTATTTTAACATAATTCAATTTAATTTTTTATGATATTTGACTATTTTTAAGTTTCATTTTAGAATATTTTATTTTAAAATATTTCATACTTTCACAACTTGCTCCATAGATTACTAGTAAATTTCTCCACCATCCAATGTTAACTTTACTTAAAAGGATGTCTCGGGTTTACCAAAGGTCCATGATAAGTCCACGATGCATCATGCACTATACTTAGGACAGTGCATTTAGGACATCGCTTATCATAAATTAAATTCTTGATTGTTATTCAAAGTTTTTATTTTTTTTTTCATAAAAGAAGTGCAAACATTAATAGAAGAGAAAAGGCAACCTCACGAAAATCTATCGTCAACGTCATGCAATTTTTTAAGGTTTGAGCTTCTATTAATTGATTAACAGACTCTGATAATTTTGTTTTCAATGTTATATGACACACATTTTCAGTTGGATATAAATTTATAGAAGTTAGTTTCATATCTTCATAAAATTGGAATGGAAAATTCATCAATATGATATTCATATAATTTTTAATCCAAAGTTTGTTATTACATTTTTTTTATCATTGTTACCTTATCAATAAATCCTATGTATGAATTGAAAGAGAAAAAAATGTAGAAGTGATTTAATAGTTTCTCTTGCACGGATGGAAAAAAATAATAATAAAATAAAGTTGAAAAACTCAAAAGGGAAAAAAAAAAAGATCAAATTTTTCGTTGATTCTCTCTCTCTGTAAATTCCAATATGGGAAATATAGGTAGCTGGATAATTAATTTATCAAAAACGACTTTCATCTGAAACCTCACTACTGTCATACTCATTAAGCAGAAAGAATTTCATCCTGTCATTTTCAGATTTCAGTTGCAAATGTGAGAGTAATTAAGTTTTGGATGGCTGAAAAGTAGGTGAGCAGTGAAAATAAATAATGAAAGATTGCTTTTTCATAAATGAAAATAATACAAAAGAAAAATTATTACATTTTTTATTGAGGAGACACATGGTGCAACTAAGACTCTTACAAATATCAAATACCACCGTTTATAGAAATATTTCTTTTATTTGCTAAATTTCATACTTTTTTAATTTTTTTACATTTAGAAAACATAATTAATGTAATTTACTATTTTTTCAACAAATAAAAATAATAAAAATATGTTTGGTTAAATAAAATGTAATAATATAAATATATTTAATTATATTTTTATTGAAAAAACCTAAATAATGATTTCACAAATTTCATAATAATAATAATAATAATAATAATAATAAATCCATTGTTCGATTGAAGACCCAATGACTTTTCTTTATTGAACAGATTCTTTTAAATCATCAACTCAACGATGCTGCTACTTTTTCCTTGTCAAAGGTTGGAGGCTCTTAAGTTTGATTTATTAGTTGTTGTACTAGTCTTAAAAACTTCACCGATGATATCATATTCAAGCTCAAATTTATGTTACTTAAATTTCTTGTAGTACGTTCGGTTTTGCAAAATATAAATAAACTAATCTAGTATAAATTTAATTTTGATGTGCTGAATGTGTAAAAGTTTTTTATACTATTATCTAATATTATATATTATTATATCAATAAATATGATTTATTTTTATACTTACAATTTGAAAGATCATGTAAATAAAATAATTTAATTATATAAAACTTTTATATTGTCGGTGTATCGAAATTAAACTAACTTATTATTATGTAAAAACACAACTCAAACAATACTATAATGCAAACATATTATTTAAATTAATAAAGTTAAACATGCCATATATATGTTGATAGTTGTCGACTTATACATCTATTAAGTGCTCAATAGATTTGGAGGCACCTCTGATTTGGATTGAGACACCCCTTCTACTCGACCTAAACTTTTGTGATTTTTTTTTTTTTTTTACAGAGACTCATATAATCCAATTTGAGCCAATGCAAGTTGAAAATTTTTGAGTAGGTGATTCAACTTTCCCTCTACACGGTCTACATCATAACCTTTGCTAGTGATTCTTGTTAATATTGCTATTTTCTTCCCTAATTAATATCTTAAAGGTTGATCTTTATAATTGCTTCTCCTTCACTTAGTTATAGCATATTTGGATTTCCTTTTGGAACTGTAAAATTATGATTTGAGCAAAAATTATAAGAGAGTAGCTTTTGTTCAAACTATGGATTGAAGCTTCCCTAACGAAAAATCAAACATGTTAGTGTGTATTTGAAAAAATTGTAAGGTTAAAATTATTTTAATAATCAATTATAAGTATAATTACTTTATTTATAATCAATTGTGTGAAAATTTATTTATATTTTGATGTATTTACTTAAAAGTAATTGTAAAGTATTGTGTTTGCTTATAATAAAAAATTTCAGAAAGTTGCTTATAATCTATTTTTCAACTTAAAATTTTCATTTTTTTATTATAATCTATTTACTTCTTTTTATCCAAATATAACAATTTATTTCAAAATAACTTTTATTAAAAAAAACTGATTTTAGATTATAAGTAATGTTCCCAAACACATATTTAATAGACTGTTCCAATAAATGCCTTTGTATTTTAGGTTCACTTTTCTTGTCATGCCCCCTTCTAATCTTTTCGGCCTTACCTTAGTTTCATATTTAATCAACTATGCATGTAAAGTAAATATTCAACCAAAGCATAATTAATATTAGCTAATCAATAGAACTAACATAAAAGAATATTCATTTGCTCATACAGAGTAATAGAACATGAGAATAACTTTCAAAAAATACAAAAATTTTTAATCACAAATCAAATTAACAAAAAATCTGAGCTAAAAAAAATCTCGAGAAAGCATTTTCCACTGCCAAGTATACACATTTTGGGCGATAATTGAAGTATATGTGCAAGACGATACATACCTATATGCCATTTTGTAATATAAAACCGTGTCATTTAATCACATCAATTACAATATGAGAAATATGTGAACATAGGAATACGATAGCCACAAAAGATGTCAACGGTAAGATAAATTTAAATAAGAATATTCATCAAATTTAATTCAAAATTCAACTAGGTTGGTATAAATACAAAACTTATATATAATCACTTTCCGTACTTTTTGGGGCACTTTGACTCGTTTTGAAGTAGTTAAACCCACCGTGTGATTCTTTAATTTTCAAACTTATAATTGAATTTACGAGGACTCGTAAATGTCAATTGTGACAATTATGTAAACATCTTGTGGAGTGAGAAATTGCCATATAAGCTAAAGCTTGAGCTACCTCCTACCATGATAGTAAACTACCTACTGCAAGGGCAAACAAAAGATGACGACATTCATTAATTAAATGCCCAAAGTATGCATCAAAGCGCATCCCTTTGTCATTTTCCATGAATAGGCTGGAGAAGCTCAGGTCCTAATTTTCTCCTTTGAAATGGGTCTCAAATTATGAATAAAAACTAATGCAGAAGAAATCAAATAATGGACTACAGAAGATCAAAATAATGTAGTGGAAACCAAATCCCATTTCGCAAATATTATTTTTTTCCCAACAAAAAAAAAATCCATAGATCTGAAAAGAAAAAGACACAAGTATGGATGCAAGAGGAGGCGAGATGAAAGACGATGTTTGATTCACCTATTTTTCAAAGGTAACAAAAGAAAAAGGAAAAAAGCATTGAAGTCATTGACTTGGATGAACTTACTTGTTACAAAACCCAATGGAAAAAGATTCACTTATAATATGGAAAGAAGATGCACAACGACACGCTAGAAGTGACCACAAACACAATTTGAACGCAAAAATGTAAGTAAAAGATTAGAAAATTTCAGGAAAAAAGAAAAGAAAAGAAAAGCAAAATATGAGCACCATGCAAGAAAACAAAAGAAAATAAATTTCGGGGATGTAAAATATTGCTGAAAAGTGGATGCCAATGAGCATGAACTACGTAGAGAATTAGAGACAGTCTTTGATGTGTTGGAAAATGCACACGGTAAAAAAAATTTGTATCCTATAGCAAGAGCATTTTTCTTTTATATGTAAATAATTTTACAAAAAAATCTTTTATAATAAAAATACTACTATATTATTATAAAATTTTTTTTATTGCACTAATATTTTATTAATTTTGAAATCTGAATTACACATTTAAATGATAAAATTATAACTGGTATTCTATCTTTTTTTTTCTAAGAAACCTAATATTTAAAATTTTAAATCAATTTAATTTTTTTAAATAATTGAAGTTGAAAAATTAAAATTTTTTATCACATGTGAAAATAATCCTTTTTTGTGAAAATTATTTAAAGGGAAAGAGTTTTGTACTCTACTAATAAATTTTAAAAATATAAATTACACCTTTTAAACTTTTAAAGGATTTACGTTTAGTAGATTATTAGTGTAAAATTATTTTATAAAATAATTAATTGTTATCATAAATTTGCCAAAAGTCATATAAAAAATAAAATATAATTAATTGAAATTATAAAATATTTTATTCTAATAATATATCAAAAATAATCTCAATTTTAAAGAGCAAAATGAATATAAATTCAAATTGAAGAAAATAATAAATATTTCTACCTTTACAATTTTAATGTCCAAATGCACCATAAATAATGGGCACATTTTAATTGAATTGGTGAGTGTATCTACAATAAGAAAAATTCAAATTCAACTATTTACACCTCCAATATAAATTTTCCACCTATGGAATAAAGTTACATAATCCGAATTTATACCAAACAAAATTAGGTGGTGTGGATCTATTCTACTTTGCGAATCCCAGAGCTCGGATTCAATAAAGCTCGCATAATTTGCCCCGTGCAACCGAGTTACGCGCCTTTAATTGATGAGTATTTTCATGATACAGAAAATTAAATGAATTTAATTTTATATGCATTATTAAAGTTTTTTAATATAATTATTTTTTAATCACATTTTTTCATATTAGAAAAGCCTTTAACTTTTACCGTCGTTATCTTAAAAATCATGCATATAGTAATATCTAATTAATCAATAGAGTGAATTTTACTTGATAGTATATGAAAATTAATTTCATATTAAAGTCTCCATGTTATTAATACGAAATTTAATAACAGATGCACTTATATATAAAAAGTACAATTTTAAAATCTATGAATATAATTTTTGAATTAGAAACTTTCGTGTAGTTAATGTTTTGTTATATGATTTTTTTTTTTTAATATTTAGTGTACCTTCATATATATTGTCACGAAATTAAATTTTCGGATACTACGGTACCAAATAGATCTTTTTAACAATTGTATTTTTTTAGAATTTAAATCTTAGTTTTTTAAATTGGGAGTGCTGCTCGTTTTGTATTGTACTCAATTCTTATTAATTTTATTTTAAAAAAATACTATTGTAATTAATATTTAATATTATTTTTCTCATACACAAACGTGAAATTTACTTATTATTGTATTAAATAAGAGATTAATTTATAATATTATAATAAAAAATTTATGAATTTAATTGATATATATTGATAGACACTGTTAATTAATAGAGATAGAAAAAAATGAAAAATTATAATAGGCTTCTCATTATAATGGATAATTATTTATATAAATTGATATTTTTCATTATGGCAGTATAAAATTATTTTATATTATTAATATATTTAAATTAAATTTCAAATTTTTTATAATTTGATATTTTTTATATTTTTATTGATTAATAATATATACTAATTAAACTAATATAATAAAAATATTGATAACCGATAAAGAGAAGAAAGAAATGAAGTGGGGATAAAATGGTAAATGAGAGAGAAGAAGAGTATAGAAGATGGTATTGGAACTTCGAAAGAGAGGCGGGAGGGAGGGCCAGGTGGATTGTATTTAACGAAGTAGCTGGTCGCCAATTCGTTGCCACTCACAATCGCTGGCCCTAAATATAACAACAGCCCATTCCATTACACGCACACACTACCGCCTTCACTCTTCCATTCCCCTCACTTCTCTCTCTCTCTCTCTCTCTCACACATTAAAAATTCATATATTTTATTTGCCTGTTTTCATTTTACTTTTCAAATTCAAAAGCAACACAACGAGACCCAGAGTTTCTGGGTTCCAATCCCAAAACAAGGAGGAGGGACGGACAGCGACACAGAGAGAGAGCATTCCAAGGTGCTAACTGTCCCAACGACAGAAACAAACGGTGTCGTAGCGTTTCTTAAATAAGCGCCTTTTGTTCTCGGCGTTTTAGCTCTCTCCTCTCTTCCTTCTTTTTCTTCTCCCTTTTTTTCTTTTTGAGGCCCTGGCTCAGGTAACTACGAAACGCAGCGTTTTCGTCCTTTTATTCACATTTTCTCTCGTCTGATCTAGCTCCTGCTAGAAAAAACCACGTTTCAAAACATGGTTTCGTTTCTTTTTTTTTTCTTTTTTTTTAATTACACTTTTAATATTTTGGTTTTCCTAATTATCAATGCTTCTTGGTTTGCGGTGTTTTCTTAATTCAATGCCAGATCTGCACCTACTTTTTCGGCGCCTTATTCATTAATTGCGTATTTATATTTGCATTAATTTTCGATTAATCAGTGTTGTATATGGTTGTAGAATCTCATTCCATATAATAAATTTGCAATTCGTGTTCAATATTTTATGATTATTAATTATTAATATTATTTTTTATACAATTTTGTAGCTTCGTTCTGCAGTTATTGAAATTGAATGAAAGGATAACTTTGCATGCAGGTGTAGAATCCAACCATGGTTGCAACTGCTGCTACATCTTCGTTTTTCCCTGTTACCTCACAACCTTCGCGAGACTCTGGTAGTAACAAACCCACCAGAGGAAGCCCTACGAACCTTGGAGTGCTCAAATCCAAAGACAGGTCTTTTTCTGTTAAGGCAAATGCACAAGCCCCTCCAAAGTTCAATGGAACCACCACCACGGTTGCTAAACCTGTGGAGAGCGTGAAGCTTGATGATGATTTCCCATCATCATCATCATCATCATCATCATCATCATCAACTCCTGCTCCGAGGACTTTTATCAACCAGCTGCCGGATTGGAGCATGCTCCTCGCCGCCATCACGACGATCTTCCTGGCCGCAGAGAAGCAGTGGATGATGCTCGATTGGAAGCCGAAGCGGCCCGACATGCTCGTTGACCCCTTTGGTATAGGGAAGATTGTTCAGGATGGTTTTGTGTTCAGGCAGAACTTCTCCATTAGATCATATGAAATAGGCGCCGACAAGACGGCGTCGATAGAGACGTTAATGAATCACTTGCAGGTGTGCTAATGAAAATTTTGAATTGTATGAAGCGGTTATTGGTTGATAGGTTTGTGGGTTTGGTCACTGTGTGTGTGCAGGATTAAAATTCTAACACAGGGAATAGCAGCTTGGTGAATTTTTTTAAGAGAATTACTAACCGGATTATGTTGATTGTTTGTTTAACAACAGGAAACTGCACTTAATCATGTTAAGACTGCTGGGCTTCTTGGTGATGGCTTCGGTTCCACGCCAGAAATGTGTAAGAAGAACCTGATATGGGTCGTGACTCGGATGCAGGTTGTGGTTGACCGTTACCCTACATGGTAAGTTGCTCAGACTTGCCCTTGTGTACGTTAAGTGCGCAAGTGTCCATGTTCAGCTGCTTCTGTACATGTATCGTAGTGTTCTTGACTACAAATGATGACTCTGCAACATCTAGCCGAAAATTTTGGTACTTCAGCCTTTGTTCTGTAAATTGTTTTTTGTTCCACAGAATTGGCATGATAATTATGGTTTGACTGTGAATACTCTAATATGTGTGAAATTCTTCTGGGTTGGTAGTAGATCTGATGAGCACAAACGTTATACTTGATGAGCTGTGGGTAGCCCTTTCATTGAGGCTGTTAAACTGGTTTGAGACATGGTTTAGTATTGATTATAGGTTTCTTGAGTTATCCTACTATTAGTTAGGCTTACTATCGAGTATTCCGAATCTATTCATCTGAAGAGCAAACCTATATTCGCTTCAGGGGTGATGTAGTTCAAGTAGACACTTGGGTTTCTGCATCAGGGAAGAATGGTATGCGTCGTGATTGGATTGTACGTGACAGCAAAACTGGTGAAATCTTGACAAGAGCCTCCAGGTAGAAATCAATTCAGCAACTTTCTTCTGTTGCTAGCAGATATGTTTTAAAGTGTTTATTTGAACTTGCTTGTCGGGTCGTTCGGCACTGTTTTGAATCTTGCAAGGTTTTATGAAGTTATGGATATATTATAGTTACTATTTTTCATACACAAATTTGTTACAAATTAAAATTGAAATATTCGTCTACTCATGCATTTGGAGATCTTGATAAATACAATGAATTACAGATTTAAGTATGTAAGTTTTTGCAGGTGAAAATATTCGTTTCTACCGACAAGAAGTTGATATCTTAGTTTAATAATAAGGGCTCGTTTGGATGACTTTCATTTAAAAAAAAAAATTCTATTTTATGTTATCTTTTTTTTTTTTTTTTTTTTTTTTTTAAATCTTTAAAAACACAAAATCTAATTTAGGTTTGGATGCAATATTTAAAAGGGTTTTTTTATCCTTGAACAACTTTTTTATGTTCTAAAAAAGATAATGTTTTCTAGAAGCTCAAAAATGTGTCTTCTAAAAAAAAAACAGCTTTTTCTAGTGCTACATCCTTCTTTTTATCAAAAAATTAAAAGCTCATTGAATCATGCTAGAAATTGTAAAAAGTAATTATTTGTCCACAATAGCACATTCAAATGAGCTGTGTATATTTGGCTTTAGCTTGTACACATCCAGCACGTTGGAGCTAGTAAGTAATAAGCAGTGTTTGATCTGTTGGTTTTGGTTTTCTACAGTATTTGGGTCATGATGAATAAAGTGACAAGGAGACTATCTAAAATTCCAGAAGAAGTCAGGGAAGAGATAGGGTCTTATTTTGTGAATTCTCCTCCAGTTGTGGAAGAGGATAAAAGAAAACTACCTAAACTTGATGATACAGCTGAATATATTCGTCGTGGTCTAAGTGTATGTCAACTCTATTGTAATTGTTATCATTGATATTCCCCCCCCCCCCTTTTGTTTTTTTCTTTCTAAAATTACCTCATATTTTTCTGATTCTGCTCTATATTGTATCTTGTTTTCAGCCTAGATGGAGTGATCTAGATGTTAATCAGCATGTTAACAATGTTAAGTACATTGGCTGGCTTCTGGAGGTAGTTTATTGTTCTTGTATTTTTATCAACTCCCATCCTTGATTGCTTGTGTTTTCTTTGTTTCTTCATTGGGTAGAATAGGGAACAGTAGGCTCATCTGACTGGAGTCCTGCCTTTTGCAAGGCTGGTTGAGTGATGTAATACTGGCACACCCAATCCCAATTTCCTCCAAAAAGAACCCTGTTCGCCGCTGGGTTGGGTCGCTGGATGTTCTTTTGGGTACACTAGATGTTTCATAGGATGGATTAACCGTATGCATATGAAGGGATTTATAACATGGCAGATGATTAATAAAGAAGTTGAAACCGTTTAAAGACAGAAGTTGCAGAACGTCCAATTATGTGGAATAGTTGTGTGCATGTGATGTCACATGGAAGTGAAATTGAGTAGGAGTATGCTATGGTGCATGGAAAAGCATAGAAGATAAAAGATATCACTTACATTTTCGCTAATCTTAATTAGTGCCTGATGATTTATTATTTGAGTAAAAAAGTTGATGAGCTTTATTAATTTAGTTTGTTATGTATTAAATTGATCAAGTCACTTAACCAATGGGATTGTGCTTTGAATTGCTGCAGAGTGCTCCACAGCCAATCTTGGAGAGTCATGAGCTGTGTGCTATGACTATGGAGTATAGGAGGGAGTGTGGCAAGGACGGCGTGCTGGAGTCCTTAACTGACGTCTCTGGTGTTGATATTGGGAACTTAGCTGACGGTGGATTTGTTGAGTGCAAGCATTTGCTTAGGCTTGAAGATGGTGCTGAGATTGTGAGGGGTAGGACTGAGTGGAGGCCCAAACGTGTGAACAACTTTGGTGCTTTGAATCAGGTTCCAGCAGAAAGCACCGAAGCATTGAGTGGTTAATAGCTGGAGTGGCATCGGTCTCCTCCTTACTACGTGCAGATTGGATCTTCTGACCTCTGGAGAGTCTCTGCATGTTTTAATCATATCTACGTGTCTTATATTTATGCCTTCTAATTTGTGTTACTTTGGTGGGTAAGGTCGAGGAAAGAGAAGTAAAAATATCGGTTCTCATTGTAATTAAATTAGCTCCTGTTCTATTCTCTCTCTGGCTGCTCCATATTCCATTTCATTTATTATGCTACTTGCTAGGCATGTATATTTTTATTTTTCCCTTTCCCCTTATATGAATGATACAATTTTCCTTGTCAACATAGCAAAACTATTGTTGCATGTTTAGCTTGTAGGCGAGAAAGGCTTTTTCGTCTGATACAACTGTGGTTGCATGCTCTCAGATTGTCCAGCGTTGCACATGGGAATTTTACTCTGCACAAATCAGTGTTAGGTTAACGCCATCATCATTATCATCATAATAATTGTGAATTGCGTTATTTTAAATCAAAAGTATATTATCAATTCGGTGGTTTTCCCTTACCCTTATTAAATGCAAGGGTATTGGTATCTTGTATTTATTAGTGGTCAATTTTTAATCATGTGTTTTACTAATTTAAATTATTAAATTTTAAAAATTAGTATAAATATATTTTAGATGTATAAAATATGTGATTAAATTATAATTATTGAATATTAGTTTTTTTTTAATCAACGTGAGGTTGGTTAAAGTTATAAGTATTTTAACTTCTTAACCAAAAATTTTAGATTTAAGTTTTGGGAATAAAAAATTTTTTGTTAGCAGGTTCTTATTCTCTTTAGGGGCTTTTGTCAAATTGGGTTGGATTAATTGGAGTTTTGGTAATAGAATCCGGATATTAATGGTTCCATCTAGATTAAAAAAAAATATCGATATTTTTTTAAGAATAGGGGTAATTATATTTTGGCTAATAGAGTAAGGCTATAAAAAGAAATCCTTATAAATTGAAGATAAAAAGAGAAAATTTAAATTATAAAGAACTATCACTGTTCCAAAAGTTATATATATATATATATATATATAGTTAAATAATAATATAACCTTTTGATAAGTAAAAATTTATGTTAAAGAAAAGGTTTATCTTAATTCAAGATAAGAATATGCTTTTAGATTTATTAAGCTGTTTAGCCAATTTTTGTTGGCATAAAATTATTTACATTATCAATGCACCAAAATTAATTACAATATATAAAGATTTTTTTCATTTTTCTTTTTTTGTCTTGAGCATTGTTCATGTAATTTTAGAACACTATAGATTAAGCTTGTTTAAGATTGTAATACATTTTTATTACAACCAACCACTTTTGAGTAAATGTACTTCCATACTCTCTAAATATGTAGCACATAACATTTTCTAAATGTTACATCTTGAGATAGAAAAGTCATTATAAATTTAAACAGGATAGTCATTGGTGTCAAAAGTTGAGATTGTAGCATGCATTAAGTCTTATCACTCATGGCCCCTTTTAAAAAATTCTATCTTATTGCACTTTTTTTAATTGTATCCTGTTAAACCTTTTTTTTTTATGAAAAATTTATTAAGTATACTCTTTTTAGAAGATCCAAGATCAAATAGAATACTTATATATAGGTGTCAAAAGTTGTGACATACTGACATTGTAGTTCCGAACATAATAACTTAACTTTTTCTATGTTAAAGGTTAGTTTAGTTTGGAAGTAAATTTGAGAATCAAAAAAGTTATGAATAAAATTATATAAAAGTTAGTCTATAAATTCTGTCTCTATTTTTAACCTCAAACTCAACTTATGCTAAATTGCAACTTTTCCATCTTAAACTGTAATTTGAAAATGAATTTAATTGATATGTGTTGATAGTGTAAAATAATTTTATATTATTAATCAATAAAAATAAAGAAAAATAAAAAATTATGATAAATCCCTCATTATAATGGATGATTATTTATATAAGTTGGCACTTTCTATTATTTTTATTAACTAATAATATATCAGTACATTTAAATTAAATTTTTTGAAAAAATGGTTACTACTTTTTGAGAGCTTTTTTTCAGCTATTTTCAGTTTAAAGTTTTTTAAAAAGTTTTCCACTCAGAAAAAAAGGAAAAAACTACAAAGCTAATGCATGCATCCTTTACCGGGGGAAAAAAAAATGGGGCAGAAAGAAAAAAGGGCTAACGCATGCATCGCATTTTGCATACTACCACCTACCACCTACCACCTACCACCCCACCCTTACCCCCCAACCTGTCTATAACATCGGTCTTACAGTCACGGCGTCCCCAACAGCCTCCAAAACCAAAAGGCGTTGTTTGTTACGCTGAAAATCTCTACTTAACTTACTTTCTTCGCCCCTTGACGGAGTTTCCCACAAAGGCCAAACACCAAATGCCCTCCCTATAAAAACACACACTCCCACTTCACACACCGCTCCTCCTCCTCTCTTCATAACACCAAAAAAGACAACTCAAAAAAAAAAAAAAAAAAACCAAACAAACAATGGCTTTGAGTTTCACGCCTCAACCAACCAAAACCGTTCCCGAAGCACCCTCCTTCCTGGCCTCCCGCCCCCTGCCGCCAGCGCCTCAGCCCGTGCCGGTCCGCGATTCGCGGCGATCGCGGCGGCCTCTCGCTGTGCGAGCCTCGGCCACGGCTGCGCCTCCGTCGGCGGCGGCGGTCACGGCGGCGAGGGAGTGCTCGGTGAAGTCGTTGAGGGCGAGGCAGATCGTGGACAGCAGGGGGAACCCGACGGTGGAGGTGGATCTGGTGACCGACCAGCTGTACCGATCGGCGGTGCCGAGCGGCGCTTCCACGGGGATCTACGAGGCGCTGGAGCTGAGGGATGGTGACAAGAGCGTGTATGGAGGGAAGGGCGTGCTCAACGCCGTTAGGAACATCAATGAGGTCTTGGCTCCCAAGCTTGTTGGTGTTGATGTTAGGTAAAAAACGGTTAAAACGGTTCTGAGATTCTGTTTTGTGTTGAACAATGTTGAATGTTGGTCATCGTTGTTGACTTTACTTTTTTTTTTTTTTCCTTTTTTTGTTTATGTTGGTCTATGATTTGTTACACTGGAAATGGGCTGGTTGAAATGACAGGAAGGTTGATTTTTCATTTATTGTTTGGGAAAATTATGAAATGTTTATAAAAATGAATAAAGGGGTGATTGGAAGGTTACGTGATGATCTCTTATTTTAGAAGTTTCTTAGTTAAGGAGAAATGGAGAATGTCCGCTTAAAATAATAATAATAATAATAATAATAATAATAAATTATCATTTTCTTCCGAACTAGTCTCTCTGAACATACCCTTGCTGGACAATTTTGTAATATAAACGTATAGGGCTGATGCAGGAAGCATAGACAAGCAACTTGATTGGCCAAGTGAAGGGCCATTAGTTGATCATACCAGAGGAATCTCAACCATTTTGGTGATCTAAAATTTATCAGTTGTTGATACAGCTATGCCTCTACACCGGCATTTGACGCTAATCTGTCAGTCAGAGGATTCAAGCTGTTGAGCCTTTGACAGTCATATATTGTACACTACATGCCCCATAGTCGATAGCAGACATCAAAAGCATTGAATTTGTGTTTTTCACATTAATAATGTTATGCAGTACTCGTACAAGTTGAAAACCTATGATCATGCTGCAGCTATATGATAATCAAGCAGCACTTTCTTCATGTGAAATATGATATCAAGCTAGTTAGCTGAATTAATACTGAGTTATGTCATTGTATGTAGCCTACTATGCATTGTGAGTTGCACACCACTTTTTTGAGTGTAATGCTTAGCTCCTGATATTTTTCTGCTTTAAATTAACAATATTCTTAACGTTTCTTCTTCAGACTTATTCTTCTTTTTGTGAAGAGGGGAAAAAAAGAAAGAAAGAAAGAAACTAATTTTATATTCGCATGCACTCTTAATAAAAGTATGCTGTTCTGTTTTTGAGATTTTGTGGTATACGGTTGACATTTGTGTCTTTGTGTTTAACAAGGAATCAAGCTGATGTGGATGCTATTATGCTGGAAATAGATGGAACTCCTAACAAGTCAAAACTAGGGGCTAATGCAATATTGGGAGTTTCACTGAGTGTGTGTAGGGCTGGTGCGGGAGCAAAGGGAGTGCCCCTGTACAAGCACATCCAGGAGATTTCTGGAACAAAAGAGCTTGTTATGCCAGTTCCAGCTTTTAATGTTATAAATGGGGGCAGTCATGCTGGAAATAATCTGGCTATGCAAGAATTCATGATACTACCAGTTGGAGCAACTTCATTTGCTGAGGCACTCCGAATGGGCAGTGAAGGTTAGAAATCTAGTGCTTTACGACTGTAACCACACTGAAGTAGTATGCTTGTGAATTTGTATTACTTGTGGCTGCAACAACACATCTTCTGTGTGCATTTTCTCATTTTGGTATTAAACTTGATGCCTTCCTTTCTGGTCGATCATTGTGGTCGATGTGAATTGATGAGTTGTGAGGTTAATTTTCATTGTGATATTCTTAGACCTCTAGGTATGTATGACATCTAATTCGAATATTCGATGACTAATGTAAACTCATTTTCCTGACCACATATTATACGGCATATATTTCATGATTTTTTCAGGCCCATCGCTGATGATGTATTTATGCCGATGATCAGTTAACTTTCTTATTTTTGTGGAACAGTTTATCATGTATTAAAGGGCATAATCAAGGCAAAATATGGACAAGATGCGTGTAATGTTGGAGACGAAGGAGGATTTGCTCCCAATGTTCAGGATAATAGGGAGGGGCTGGTTTTACTCATGGATGCTATTGAGAAGGCTGGTTACACTGGCAAGGTAGGTGGTGATATGATTGTTTTATGCCACTGCATAATTTGAATATCCTTTTGTATTGATCAGGAAATAAAAAAACAATGGTGCAGATTAAAATAGGTATGGATGTTGCGGCTTCAGAGTTCTACACTAAGGATGGGAAGTATGATTTGAACTTCAAGAAACAGCCAAATGATGGAACTCATGTTCACTCTGCCGAGAGTCTTTGTGAACTTTATAAAGACTTCGTGCAAGAATTTCCTATTGTGTCAATTGAGGATCCATTTGATCAAGATGATTGGGGTTCATGGGCTTCACTGCTCTCTTCAGTTGACATTCAACTTGTAGGAGATGATTTGCTAGTTACAAACCCAAAGAGAATAGCTGAAGCCATCCAGAAGAAGGCTTGCAATGGTTTGCTTCTAAAGGTGACCATTCTTAAACAATTTTTCTCTCTTATTATGCCAACATTTAATAGAACTTTTGTTTCATAATTTTGTTTTAGTTTAATTTGCCTAGCATTTCCTTTTTTTCATCTTGCTTTTAAGATAAGTTTTTTTTCTGGACCATCTAATCAAATAATAGTAATCCAAGACCAACTGCATGTGTCAGAATTTGTAGGGGAGACATGCCAATTAATGCTGCAGTTGTTTTATCTGTTATCCACTCACTGCAGGTTAACCAGATTGGCACAGTGACTGAATCTATTCGGGCTGCACTTGACTCAAAGGCTGCAAGTTGGGGTGTCATGGTTAGTCATCGGAGTGGTGAGACTGAAGATAATTTCATTGCTGATCTCTCTGTCGGCTTGGCCAGCGGACAGGTTCTATATCCGTAATCTTTTTGTTTGGCGAATTTGATATTTTTAATTTTAACTACCGTAAATTGTGCCATGTCATCACTTTCATGTTGATTGTCCAATTTCTGTCATCCAGATTAAGACTGGTGCTCCTTGCCGAAGTGAGCGATTGGCAAAGTATAATCAGGTAAATAACATCATGTGCTAATTTCCTCGTCTTTGATTCAAGGTTTTAGCTTAGTGTAAGACATTAATATTTTAAAATAACTCAGAAATCCTTAGGACTAAACTATTACAACTTGTTTCATTCAAATGTCTCTGTATATTTTATATTTGCCTCTGACCTATTTTATCTTGTCTTCTTTATTTGGGCTTGGGATGGAGTTGGCATGGCAAAAGATTGACATAAGTAAAACAAGAAATTGAACATCATTATGCAGAGTTAGAATGAATGACTAAGTCAATATTTCCTATTTTGTTGTCTTAGTTTCAAATGATAAAAGTAAATAAACATAATTATCCTTGAAAAGAAGTTTTTTGAGTGCTTCTTTATATTCAATTGCTGAATACTATGTGAATGGTTAGCATTATAGTGGAGTGATCTAATGAACGTTTCCCTTGAAAACATTGTTAAATATCTTTCCAGCTTCTTCGCATTGAAGAGGAACTTGGGAGTGTGCGATATGCTGGTGAAGCCTTCAGATCACCCTAGAGTGAATGAGTGCTGATCTCAACAAATTATTCCTAAAATATTTCTGTATCAGAATCATTGGCATCATTGATTCAGTTACGAAAACAAGCAAGTCCAAGGAAAATCCAGAGTTTGATACAGCTGCTAGCCTTCTGAAGTTTTTGAAAGATCGACTTGACGAGTTAGCCTTCAACTGTGTGTTTGTTTTGAACTGAAATAATTTCTTGGTGAATAAGTAACTTGAGCTTGAATGAAGCCAGTATGTGATGTGAGGAAGTAGTTTAAATGTAACTTCATGCAGTGACTATAGGTGTAGTTCTCGAACATATCTACTTGATGAGTTAGCCTTCAAATTTGTGTTTGTTTTGAACGGAAATAATCACTACTAAGTGAACGTAAGTAACTTAAGCTTGAAGCCACTATTGTAATGTGAGTAGTTAAAAACGGGAGAGTATCTGTATCCCTGACACACTTGCACAATGTTGGCCACAACGATGCAAAAGATAAGAAGGGGCATCAAAGATGGTTAAAGTGAAACTAAAGATAATTGGAGACCCCTGCCAAAGTATAGCTTATGATTATCAGGTTACTGCTTAAGCGATCAGGATGATTGAGGTTTTCTCTTTCATGATAAAACAGTATTACCATTACATTGATACCACAATCCGCTGTGTCTACAATATATACAAGGAATATTACAAAAATAATTATGCTTATTGAAACACAAGGACTACTGCAGATTATGCGTATCAAAATCTTTGCTCCAAATATGCATCCAACTAAAGGAGGCATAAATCAACCAGAACATGCCATGCATATCAGCAATTTAGATCCTCCCGTCACTTGCCTGGTGCAAAATGGTAGGCATTTATATCATCCAACCCTTCACAACAGGAAACATACAGTTCGCCTTTAAATCCAAGCAACAGAGCTAAAACTGAATAGGTGGGCCAGCATATACTCCCTGGCGCATATAAAGATCCTCTGGTGTTCCTATCTCTGCAAGCCAAGCATACTCCTCCTCTTCACCATCACAAATCTTAGGTCCATTTCGCGCTGCTGCAGTGCAACAGTAGCATCAAGAAAAATAACTCAGATGCAGGTCATATATTGGATTCTTCCTCCCTTAAATGATGTGTAAGTTCTAAACAGGATTCTGATTTCCTCAGCACAACAAACATACTCTTAAAAAATTCTAATTACACTTATCAGTCGTCAATCAGGGCTTATTTTGTTCCTAGGTACTACTGTATACACTATGATGCATGGAATATGAGTGATATTTTGAAGAGTAACTTACCAAATGTTGAATAAGGATAATCATGATAGTAAGTGCACTTCCTTCCTTCATCTTCTCTATAAGGAGGCGCAAGAATGTCTAGCACAGCACAAGGTGTTACTGCTGTGAAACAGTGCAGATTTCCACCATGCTTTGGATATAAAACTGATGTCTCGCATGGTGCAGTAAAGACCTTATCAACAGCTAACTTTGCCAGTCTTGCTACAACAAAGAAAAATTAAAACAAAAATAATTTCAAAATATGGATGCAGAAGAGCAGGAGGTATAAGCAATTAAACATGATGGTTTTCATATTGTCTAATGTCCAAGGAAAGATTTCCTGAATGAGATACACAATAATGTAGATTTAAGTCCTCAATGACAAAAGTAGCCAACTAGCCATAAAAAATTCTATATCACTATAAACCAAAACGTGGCATAATGAAACCAGTATTACTTATCAGTAATTCTCTTGAAGAGGATTTTAAGCATCGTCTTATTTGATCATAACAGGCATTGCAACAATTGCCATTGATTTTTTTCTTTTTTCCCTTTATTAGTAGAAAAGGGGGAAGACATTTTAAACAGTCTGCATCTAAGCCCATTGATTAACCCAATAAAGGGGTAATAAAGAGAGGTAACAAATTGACAAGTTATTAGGCTTTACATCATAGGTAGATTACATGAACCAAAATAACAACCCAATGAATAACATTCAAAGTCAGATTAAAACAAAGCATAGTCATATAGCATATTTCAGCAGATCTAAGATAAGAGAGATCATTTCATATATTATGCTGTCCTCACATACAATTTAGACCAATCACCCATCACCTGAGTTGATCTTCATGTTTGTGTCCTAGCTGTTCCCATCTAGCCAGGAGAAATGTAATATTCAGAAGTATATGGGAACATATAGACATTTTATGCAGAAGCATTGTTTATTAAATTGAATTAGATCTAGAGTATATAATTTGAAACATGGAGATAAAATAAGGTCTCTAAAAACAATAATATGCACTCATACAAGATGGCTGGACAAGGTCTAACAAGTTCAATGACAAATTAAAAAAAGCGACCTTAGCAGGGGGGAAAAAAAGAGTAAATACTCAAATTAATCCTTCAAAGATATATACAACATCAAGTTAGCCCTTTAAAGATTTTGAACATCAATTTTGTCCCTTAGTGTTTAAAAGACACACCAATTTAGTCCTCCAATGTGTATTTAAACATCAATTTGATCGTTAAAATTGAAGTTCTTTTTATTCTATGACGGACCAAATTGATTTAAAAAATCTCTGAAGTACAAATTTGATGTCTCACCTATCTTTTGAGGAGCATTTAGAGCATTTACTCTCAAAAAAATGGAATAAAGTCAACTCATGAGTAAATGCAATATATAAGTCAGACCTTGAGGATGTCCTGGTCCCTTGCTTTCCACAATGCAGGGAGGTTCAACCCAGTCATAAGCTTTCACATGCAAAGAGCCATAGAGAAGTTTGCTAAATACAGTCATCCCAGGATGGTCATGTAGTGGTATAACCGAAGAAGTGGGAAAACAGAATATACACATCTGCACCAAATGACATTGCTTACTTGAAGTGCAAATCTCATTTCATGCAGGTTGGAATGTCACAATAAAATCACTGTAATTGGTGTTATAATACAAACATCATGATCAACCCAATTGCAAGAATACCACGAACAATTTAGCTATATTTGAATCGTACAACACATAACAGAACTCAGAATATCGTTGGTAATAGGAAACTGACAGAAATATTGAAAAAATACATAAATACACATAAACAGGCATAGAGCTGAAGTTTGCATCAGTGCAGAGACAACTTACTGACACAGCAGCACACATAAATATTGAGTGCCATAGTGTTGTAGAAAAAAGACAAAGTGAACAAGCCACATAGATGATTAAAGTATGACTAACAAGCTGGGGTTTAAACATGCCAAGATGTTCATATACTGATTATAAATGGCAATAACCAATACTCTCTTAACTCTTTGCTGAATCTGACTTGGACCTGATTCCCATTAGAATGACTAGCAAATGTTCAAATGGCCAGGGCCTATGGATTCGATTTTTTCTGTTTGTGTTAGGACATTGCAATTTTAGCATCACATCATCATCATCATGTGAACAATAAAACAGTTTAAGCCCACATTCAAACCATGGGCTCACAACTTATAAGCCAAGGCCAAGAGCTTTGACAACACTGCTAATTTGAGTAGTTGACTTATTAATGTACATGCTAAAATGGTGAAGCTCACCGTAAAACCTTTGCATTCATGAATGTCAATATATGTTATTGGTTGAGCCCATCGAGCTATCCTATTCAGTTGATTAATTCCAAAAAACCCATGCCCTCGATCATCATCTGCAGTTTCCTCTGAAAGCCCAACATCAGATGGTTGGACATTGTCTGCCAAGCCAAGAATAATAACAAAGATCAGGAATGCATTACCCAAAACAGTGTAACATCTTGTCCGTTTCAAAGTTCAAATATATATATATATATATATGAAAAATGGTTTGTATTTTGACAGAAAGGGGCTAGGATAGACTATTTATGAAATGCTGCAGACACAGAATGAATGCCTTTACTCTGCACAAATAAATCAGTACTGTAGTGTTCGTTTTACTAAATCAGTCAAACTTCACAACAATTTAACAATATAAAAGATTGCTCATAATGAGTAACATAAGGACCCAGCAACAGGTCAAACTCTCCGCGTGCACACACTCACGCATATTTCATATATTTTTCAACTTTCTTCTAATTATGCCTAACAGCTGAATTCAAGTTGATTATGTTTCACCTCTGCCTTGGAGAAAGACAATAAAAATTCATAGTTCTAATGCTCTTACTAATATCTCACTTTGTTCTCCTTTCTTCATAATTTCCACAGGTTAATTGGAGTATGTTCCAACCCTTCAAAACCAAACCACTCTTAAAAGCTTCATACATTGTAATGTGAAAAAATGGAAAAAAAAAAATAAAAATCATCACAAAAAACCAAAACCAACCAACACTTCAACTTAGCCATAAAGCACAAAACTTGCAACAACAATATTCACATCAATCAGCAACGCGCAATACCCATTACCCATAAGCCCAATTTGACCAGCTGAACATGCCTCATGTAATATTCAAAGAATGATGTGGAACAGAAACAGATTAATTTACATAATTTATTTTACAACCTTAACCTGAACAGAATGAAATTATAAAAAAAATGAAAATAAAAGCTGGAAACTTTAAGATTGTGAATGATAAAAGCGAGATACCCAGAATCGAAGAGAGCTTCTGCAAAGCTTGAGAAGAAGGTGGAGGTGTTCCGGAAGGGGAGAAGATGGTGCTGCAGTGGTCGTACAAAGCCTGAACCTTGGAGGTTTGGCGCTTCATAGTGAAGTATCTTCGGAAGGAAGAGAAAACCATGTGCCTGTTTTCCACAAGTTTTCTCACCTTATCAGATATTATTTGTTGTAATTTCCAAGACATTTTATTTCTTTTTTTTTTCCAAAACATAGGGAGCGAGTGGTTGTGCCGATCCAGAAATAAGAAATTCATTTACCAAACCAAAGCATTGCAGACTGCACAATTTTAGTTCCTCCTCTGCCCATGGTTTTTCTTTCTTTCTTTCTTTCTTTCTTTCTTTTTTTAAAATAAAAATAAAAAAAGGGCAAGAAATTGGTCGTTGGGTTTCTCTGTTTCACTTTTCATTTTTAACACCAAATCACCGGTGCCACTTATTTGACCTTTTTCATGCCCATCTCTCTCGGCTTGGGTTGCTTGAATTTTTTTTTTTTTCAATTGCGTTAATCTTGTGTTTGTGATTTTTTTTTAAAAAAAAGGGAGAATTTTTATTTAAAAAAATTAATTTTTAATTAAATATTACTTTTTATATAAACTATTCATCTTAACTTTGATTCAAATGCTAAAAATCGATTTTTCATTTTTTAAGTATAGGATGCGACAAGTAATTTTTACAAAAAAGTGATTTTTATAAAATTTTTTAGAAGTGATTTTTTTTTAATGAAAAAAACCATTTTTCTTTGTCTGTGCACCCGACATAACTTTAGGTTAAAGAAGTGTAAAAGGAAAAGGTGAATAATAAAGAGAAATAATAAATTAGAGAATTAATTAAATTAATTATGAGAATGAAATGAGTAAATTTGCTAATTAGACTTTATATATAAAGAGTGTATACAAAATTATTTTTATAAGTGAAAAACTCTTAATCTCTTAATATATATATATATATGATGCAAATTTATACATGATAAAGTCACGTCAGATCAAAAATAGTTAAAAAAAAAAAATTGCTAAATAATGAAACCCTAAATGCTAGTAGAGATATTTGATGTGCCCCTTAATCATGTGGTTTTATTATTTTGATGAGTCCGGTATGAGTTTAAAGATAAATATAAAAAATTCATGAATAAGTTTTATATACAATTTTTCCCACAAGTCCATTCCACGAAGTTTTCTCCTCTTTTTTACCTCATCAAATTCACCCTTGATGTTATACTCAATCCTCAACAATATCACAATCATGCGGCAAAATTGCAAATGATCACAAGAGTAATGAGTTTCCACAGTGATATCGCATGTATGGATCAATAAATTCTTTATTTATTTTAGAGCTCCTCTAACATTTTTCATAACCATACAAAAACAGCAGTGAGTGAAAAACTAGAGCGTTATGATGCAAGCATAGGAAACACGCAGGGACAAAGTATAGAGTGTCCCATTAAGCTCTTGAACTTCACTCACCGATTCAGTACCAAACTCCTCTACCAGAGACACAATCTGCAAAACTACACCTTCCTCATTGACCCTTAGTCCCAAAGGCAAAACAGGAGGAATTGGTGGTGGAGGTGGCCCAAAAGGGTAGTTCATTGCCACCCAAAACTCGTTCCTGGAATTCCTCTTGATGTGGTCTGGTCTTCCCGGGAGGTTCAAGAATATCTCTGATGTATTTGCTCTTGGTCCTGTGAGCCACAGTCTTTGAATTCTGTTTGCCGTGTACTCACTAACAAGAACAAATGAACCATTGTTACTCACTGCCACCCCAGTTGCCACAGCAAGATCACTAAGCAACAGTGAGGTTTCATTGGTTGTTGGATCATATCTGAATAGGCTTCAAGAATTATCCGTGCTATTTAGCAGTTTCTGGAGATCCCTGCAAAAATTAAGCACCACAATTATTGTTGTCCTCGGCTAGATAGAAAATGTGCCATATTGTCCATAGATTTTTCTAGTCCCATTATTTGAATATAGAGATTTGGATACCAAAATAAACATATGGTGATCAAAGTTTAAATAAGTATGAATTTCAATTAGATAAGTATCAAATTGACATATTACCTTTGTTAGCAGTATAGATCTATTCTTAGTTCACGTTATGTTCAGCACTTCTATAACTAAAGTCTATACTTAGTTAAACTGCGATCATCACATGGCAAAATAGGTGTTTATACACTATGCACAAAAAAAACATTTCTCTAATTTTTTGTTACAAACACATTGTCCATATCTTCAATGCTAACATCACCAGCTAGCTATGCAAATGAATGAAATACCATGAGAGGATATATTACCTGATTTTGTAACCAGAGGTAGCTTCTGTAAAATAGACTGTTCCAGTTACAGGGTCTACATCCAAACCGGCTAGGAACCCAAAAGGATTGCCTTGTGCATCAGCAACAAGTTAAGTAGCAGCACCTCCATTGGAACCAACCTTCAGTAGCCCAAAATAAGCATCGGCTATGTATAAATGGCCTGTCTGATGATTGAAACTCGACCCTAAAGGCCTCCCACATGTCTCTTGAAGTGCTGAGAAGTCAGAGATGCCATCACATATTGTCTTGTTCCTGGACCAACAGTGGCATGGTTTAAGTAACTTTGGAATAATAGACAAACCCATCATTCATCTTGGCAGCACACACACACATACCTGCGTGGTGAAATGTAAGTAAATTCAATGAAACAAGAATTCGGCTCATCATATTTCAGAATCCTTCCATCGGATACACCAGTGTAAGGCCCTTCGCCGATGCTGTCGAATGCCAGGGAGTCAGGGCCTGTCAGTGAAGGTGGGAGAAACAGCCTCTTAAGCAATCTATTGGAGGCAACTATATATGGTGAACATAGGAGGGAGATAATTCCAAGGATAGCTATTATGATACTATTGTTCGGCATGATGCCAATAATGATGAACTAAGGCACGCAGCAAAAACAAGTCAGTAATGTTTATGCACAGTCACAGCCAAAGTTTCAACCAATTTTTTTTTTGGTTGATTCAAGTAGTTCAACACTTATTGTTATTTAAGTCAGATTAGTTTAAATATAATAAACTTTAGATATCGATGATTTTTACACCTAAAAATAGAGCAAAAGTTTCTTTCGTTCCTTCTTCCCTGATACCCTCAACCGTCCTTGTCATCATTCGAACCTGAAAGTGCCAAAGAAAGGTGCCGGGGCCCATCTTCATGCAACGATTACACAGCAAAGTCAAGAATTCTCTGTCAGAAAACGTTCATAGTTTGTTGCAAGTTTGGATTTACTTATGGCCATTAACAATATTCCCAAAATGAAAAAGTGAAACTACTATGCTAAGAAGTAACTTCAAGAGTCGCTAATTCCGCAACTTTTCAGCTTTGTAACCGATCCATTCAGACATGAAACTTGCTCCGCAACGAGTTTTCTACCGTGACTGATGAAGATTCCTCTTCTTGTTGCTAGCACTAGCACGCCATGACATAAACTAATCTTCAGTTCAAGTGTCTAATATAGCTTGCAGAATTAAAGCCATTCATAAAATAATTGTACTTATCGGAACCACATGATAAAGGCTTTTTTTTTTTGGCGGAAAAGAATGTAGTAAGAATAGGTTACCGGTCAGGGTGTCGAGATCGTTGAGGCTTATATGTAAAGAGTGTACATTGCATAAATATATCTATAAATAACATTATTCTTTGTACCAAAAATTGACATTGTTATTGTTCTAATTTCTGCTCAAAGTTAATTGAGTCATGTATGGATCTACAGTATTTGTTGCCATGCATTTTACAAACTAAGGTACTTGATGAACTGATTAACATGGTGCACCTAACGTGGGCCGCTACTAGCTAGTAAAGGTCGGGTGATTGTAGGGCCGGTAGTATATATTTTTTATTTTTTTTCTTTTTTTGCCCTTTTATTTTTGGAAGAGACTTTTCTTGTAGCAGGCTTCTCCACCATACAAGACTGTTCCGCTGACTCCTTCCGCGAGTTCACGGAAGATCGGACCCCGACAGAACCCTCTAGTCTATGTCCCAGTACCAAACCCACCAACTCCTCCTTCTCTCTCTATGTATGTAGAATGAAGCAGAGTCATCAGAGAATGCCATAACTTTTCTCCCATCCATGTATTTACTAAGAGAGATTTGTGATTTGTCATAAAAGCAGTTGGTTTTTTGGTACCTTTGTTAAAATCCTTCACAAAAACCAAATCTTTTTAGTAAAGCTAAAATTTCTTAAACTAAGAACCCAAATGAAGATACCAAAATAGGTTTGGCAGGGACTTCTCTCCTACTGTTCAAGAGCAAAAAGGCTTTAAGAAAAAAATAACAAATTGGATCTTCAACCCAAAAACAAGGAAGAGTTTGGAGCGTTTGTGCTTGTAGCTTTGCAATCTTGGTGGGTGTGTGTTTGGAGCTCTGAAATATATTCTCTACATTATTGTTGCTTGTATAGATCTGGTTGCGTTTTTTTTTTTTTAATTATCCAATTATTCACAGTTAAGTTTGGCTAATCGAGATATGTACAGATTGCAGGCGGTGGGATAGGATGTGGGAGAAAGAGAGGAAAATGTTAGCATGGATTACTTGTGTTTGGTGTACCTGTACACCTCCCATCTTGTTCTTTAGATCATGGTAGTGCATGGTGCACCTCTAACTCCCAAAGTGCACTATAACTTCTGCCATAAAACATGTACTACTAGCTTTAAGATCAATTTACCTCCGCTTACCGGTCACCCCTCCTCCAACCTTCACACCATCCGATTTTCATTAACTGAAACTGATAGGTCTAGGAAGAACCCAAGTGTATCACAAAATACAGTGAATACCGGTAAATTTGGTGTTGATTCAACTCATTACTACCATCTATTTAATGCAGCCATAAAAATGACATGAAGCTATAGTATACCCAACTAAATTAACTACACTACTCAAATAACTATTCTATCACTAACTGCTACCACATTTTTGTCAATGGCTGCTGTCGACCACAAATGTCGCTAGTTCAGCATCCACCGCTGTCAGAGGGTAGCAGTTGACAGCTGCCGTAGCCAAACAGGAATATTGTACTCAGCCAAACCTGATACTTCACAGATACTCCTCAAAATATGTACAAAGAGAAGTCAATCAACTTGTGTGTTCTCTCCCGTCAATCAACTTGTGTGTTCTCTCCCTTTTTTTTTAAATGGCAATATTTTGGTACAGATATGGGCATTGAGACAAATAATAATACGCCTTGTTTTTATAAATGAAAATGTTGTATTTCAGATATTTAAAGCATCAAAAAGGGATTATAGATAAATTAAAACCTCCTCAGGATAAGATTCATATGGTAAGTAGACCAAACAATAAACTGAGATTGTCATACATAACAATACAAATGGATCAAACATGACATCCAATTGTTACAAGCAAGAATTATTATAAAAAACCAAAATAAATGGAAGAGATGTACCGTGCGATGATTCTACTTTGTATTGACAAATTTCAAATGTATCAATATCCCTGTCATGTAAGGCCACAGCCGAAAGCAACTGTTGTCTGTTGCTCAACAATAGCTGTATTATCCATAGAAGAAATAATCCCTATATGATAATTCATAGCTTCTGATGTTCTAAATAAAATAAGCAACAGATTAAATAAATGATACAGCTCTATAATTAACGAAAACCCCTAATCTGGGGCATACAAGTTACATTGTCTTCCGCAGCCAGTGTAGCTCCAAATTCCAGGGACAAACAAAAAGCACAAAGTAAACTGATCGATGACTTGAGCTTCGTAATTCAAAGCTTGAAGAAGCAGTTAAATCAAAAGAACAAGAGGCAAATGCCAACTTGTCTGCAAAGAATTCAAAATGTCAAACCAACCAAAAATGACCAGAGTAGGAGATGGGATCATAATTGGAGAAGGGGGAGACGGAGGGCGATGAAAGACACGAAAGAGCAAGAAGATGGAGAAAAACAAACTGCATCAACAAAGATTCACAATAGAAATTTAGGAAATAGTTTAGGATAAAGACACTTACATTTGCTAAAAATAATCTCTATAAGAAACTTTCGATGTTTAGTTCCACAAAGGAGCAGGGATCAGGGATGTCAAAGTTGTTTAATACCTGAAAGAATACGTAACAAGTAGAATTAATTGAGATCTATAACCCGAAAAGAAAGTGTCTTTGTACTAAATTGCTGAAAGGATCCCTACAGAACAGACAGTGCCTGTGACAAATTAAATATTATAGAGAGTACACTTAACCACACATTGTGCACACGCCCCTCTTATAATCAAGTCGTGTTGTCAAGCCCAAAAGAAAAAAAAACCTTCGAGTAGATGTGGCCAAAATACAGAAAATATATACAATTACCAAATTAAAAAACACGGATGCAAGTTATATGTTCCTAAATTAAATCAAGATGACACAACTTTAGTGATCACACATACCTCTGGGTGAACAATGCCAAAAGTGCCAATGTATTTTCCCTTGTAAACAATTTTAGCTTGCCTACCGGCAAGAAACTCGGGCTCCTTCAATACCCAGTTGAGTTCAGAGACAAGTAATCAGAAGAAGAATAAATTTGCTGTAAACAAAAAAGAACGGAAACACTACATACAGACAGAACACGTTTTACACTTACATCTGACCGCTCAATATAATAACCTGATCTGTCACCAGGTGAAACAAAGGAAACCCCATTCTTTTCCATTATTCTGTCCACCAAGCCATGAATTATCTATATAAAATTGGATAAAATTATGTAAAATCATCCAATTTATTTTCTCACATCAACAATGAATACATGCTAACTGTGGGGCGAGTGATATTTATTTCAGATATCAAGCGCTTCCCCCCACCAAAATACAGCAAGTATCATCTATATCTCATGTTGATCAAGTGGAGATAGTGCAGTGTTATCAATGAAAAATCCACAATAGAATTATAGCAGATGGCATTTGGGGCAAATGACAATTTAAACAAGATTTACAGAATATAAATAATAAAAATCTAACAACTTATATCAAGAATAATAAACATACTGAAATTATTGTCTAGCATATCAACCTTATTAAAAGCATCACAATCACAAATCATGACAAGCAAACAGAAAAAAGTTAAAAATCTGAAATCTGGGCAGAATAGCATTTTACAGAGGCTTGTTACACTGGGTGACTGGGTCGTTGGGTTAATTAGCAGATGGGTAACAGTATTTGAAAAAAGAGTGACACAGAGAGAGAGAGAGAAACAGACATTAAAGAAAGGCGCAAGAACTTCTTATGGCTGTGTTAAGTGAAATGAAAACAGAGAATGTTGGTTCTGTTATAGTGAAAGGAGAATAGTGGAGTGTGTGCATTACAGCCATCATTTTATAAATGGATGGGCGGGTTAGGATCAAGGTTTGCAGAGAGGGAGAAGAGCTGGTCTGAGCTGCTAGTAAAAGGAAAAGAAGAAAAAACTGAGGGATGAATGGCTTCACTTGACTATGACCCACTCACCAGATATGGAGAGACAGAACATATGCATTGCATACACATGGAAGAAGTGCATCCAAACTCAAAAGGAAAGTTTCAAAAGAGTTGTGAGAATCTGTGTTTTACACTCTAAATGGTAATAACCATAAACCAGATATGAGGGCACATGAGATTTCTCATCTTCAAACTGTCATTTCACTCATGGAGCCACCATACCACGACAGTGCCATTGACATTGCAGTTGCCATTGCAAATTTGCCATGCCAAGACATTTGTATGGTGTTTTTCAGGAATTCTGCCAAGCCATTCCACTCAATGGCCGCTATATGATAACACAAGTAGGGATAGGATAAACATTGTGAATTCAGTAACCCATATTCAGAGAGAGCAACAAACCCAATGAAGTGGCATGAGGTTTAGATTATACCTCAAATCCTGCATTAGCACCACAGTACAGTGCAGCAAGTTGTCGAACATTTTTTGCGCCAACATCAATTTTGTCATCCAAAACTGCAACATCACCCACTTCAAAAATCTGAAAAAAGATTAAGAAAGGAATCTATTTAAGTTCATAGAAGAGGACAAGTGGATAAATAATAATCAATGGATAGAAATGAATGAGACAGCAGTTATCAATTACTTTTCCCTAATTCAAGTTTGGATATTTCTTAGGAAAAGACTAGACATTGATAGAGCGAACTAGTGTAGTAAGTAATATAGACTAGTGTAGACTTGCATGTACAGGATCACTCCTCCTTAGGTTGTTACAGCTGTCAGTTAGTGACAACTGTCACGTGTAGCAAACTGTAACCACTTCACTTACTCTCCCTTTCTATCTAGTTCTCCGATGGACTATATAAACACTCTTGTACACCTTCATCAATATACATACAGAATTCACTTTCTCTCAATTCTATTATGGTATATTACTAAACTGAATCTTGAATTTGCTCTCAAGGATCTTGGAGACCTTCACTATTTCCTCGGTATTGAGGTACATTGCCTACAAGATGGTTCATTGTTGCTGTCTCAGCAGAAATATATCAGAGATTTACTAGCAAAATGTAAAATGGACAAAGCTAAAGCAATCTCAACTCCCATGGTTTCCGGTTTAAAGTTGTCTAAGCATGGGAGTGATCATCTCTCAGACCCTACTCTCTACCGCTCCATAGTTGGTGCCTTACAATATGCTAGAGTTACCAGACCAGAAATTTCCTATAGTGTGAACAAGGCTTGTCAGTTTATGGCTCAACCATTGGAGAGCCATTGGAAGGCTGTAAAGTGCATACTAAGATATTTGGGGGGCACTCTTCAATCCGGTCTTCATCTGGTCAAATCAGCACAAGCACCGCTGGCCTTACAGGGATTTTGTGATGCTGATTGGGCATCAGATGTGGATGACAGGCACTCCACGTCAGGTGCTTGTGTCTTCCTTGGTCCAATCTTGTATCTTGGTGGTCCAAGAAGCAACCATCAGTTGCCAGGTCAAGCACAGAAGCAGAATATAGAAGCTTGGCTGATATCACTGCAGAAATCATGTGGCTGCAGTCTCTCCTTCAAGAACTAAGGGTTCCCTCACCAAGACCAGTTGTATACTGTGATAACCTGAGCACAGTTATGCTCTCACACAACCCAGTATAGCACTCCAGAACAAAGCACACGGAGCTTCGCCTATTTTTGTCAGAGAAAAAGTGATGCAGGGAAAACTACTGATTGCACACATTCCCTCTACAGATCAGCCAGCAGACCTCCTAACCAAGGCTGTGTCAAAGTCAAAATTCTCATGGCTTCGAGACAAAGTAATGGTCAGAGATCTACAACAACTAAACACTAAGGGACAGCCCCGGCTTGGTTTGAGGGGGCATGATAGAGTGAACTAGTGTAGTAAGTAGTATAGACTAGTGTAGACTTGCATGTAGAGGATCACTCCTCCTTAGGTTGTTACAGCTGTCAGTTAGTAGCAACTGTCACGTGTAACAAACTGTAACCGCTTCACTCACTCTCCCTTTCTATCTAGTTCTCCGATGGACTATATAAACACTCCTGTACACCTTCATCAATATACATACAGAATTACAGTCTCTCTCTCTCTCTCTCTCGTTCACTTTCTCTCAATTCTATTAGACATCAATATACATATCAAATAACAACCACTCCCAATTGCAAATGTTATGATATTATCAACTCATCTGAAGGAAAAGTGCTAACCATAGCTACCTGTTGAAGATATCTCGAAAGTAATTTAGTATCAAATATCAATTAACTGAATTATGCATTTGGCAGCAGACTTAGATGGCAATATCACAATTTTTATCAAAAGAATGAAGTCAGAACTCTAGTGGTTTATTCATGAGTCAACATTTGACACACCATCAATGTTATACAACACTTTTACCCTAGAGGCAAATAAATAATATTTATGCTAGAGCAATGAACAAAAAAGAGTATGATAACTTTTTTATTATGCAATATCATTCAAATTTATGTACAATCGAAATCTTGTGATCAAGTTTGTTATAACATTCAATATCGTAAAATATTCAATCAGTTGAAATTCTAATTTTATATAAACAATAGTATTAAATTGTTAAGATGCTGAAGTCTAAAACCATGAATTAATCAAATATACTCAAATTATGACTTCTGCAGGATTTACAAATTTGCTAGGCCCTCCTAATGACAAGGGAAAAGAATTTCCTCTAGAGGCTCAGGGTTATTCATCCTGAGAGTTACTTACTGGCTGTTCTATTGCTTTCTTTATTTTTTTTATTTTTTGGTTTTGGCACCAAATCTGATCTACATATCAGAATTTGCAACAGTAGTGGTTAATTTTGGTTTAAGGAGCTTAAATCCTTTTATCTTTCTTCTATAGTAATAAGAACTCATGAAAGTTAATATAAAGGAACAGTTGAGTTAAACTTGTAACAGTGTAATACTTTGGATCATTGCTCAACTCAATGGGTAACTTCTAGTAACATGCTGGGGAAGCTCTCGTTTTTCATTCAGAAGTTGGATGGTGGGCTATCAACTAAATCAATACACTTAATGTGAACATTTGCAAATTTGACAAAATAAACAACAAAGTTCGATGACTAAGTTCAGGAATCTAATAAGTTAATATCTCTACTACTACTACAATAAAGAAACATTGTATCTACATTCAATACTAGATGTTAACCCTAATTAAGTAACAATGATTTTGGACAATAATTTTCAAATAAGATTCATAAACAATAACAGAAGATATTATAATTAAAGAACCCCAGTTAAATTACTATCACTAACATTGAATTTTCAGCCGATGACCACACTTTCGTCACAGATAATTATCCTAGAGGCTTATGATATGAAGGTCAGTCGCCTAACGGAAAGAACTTAAATAGTACCTTAATGGGCTTTGGATGATCTTTGTTGTGAGCAACAGTTTTCAAAATGCCAGACATAAGACTAGTCCGGACAGCCTGTGTATATATTACAGATAAAAATCAAACAATATAAGAACTAGAGAGAGACAAAAGAGCAAATTAGTATATCATTTTTATCTTTGTGAAAAAACCAATATGTCACACTATAAAATGCTAGAAACAGAGTGCATGCATCAGAGTGATTAAAGGCCGAAGAAAACAAGTTCCCCTTCCCTCAACACACACACAGAAGAAAAATGGAAAATAAAGAATGAACCACTATACCAATCAGACAAAAGTATAGAAATAAGTTATAAGTTATACTAATAAAATAAACACTATCAGAAGAGCTACTTATAAGAAACAGACTTATTGGCTTATGCAGCAACTTTAATCGAAGACACAAGACACTTTCTTTTAAACTAATGACAATTTAAATGACCTAAATGTGGACATTCCATTGTCACAGCAGTTAGATCAACAGCCATGTTGTAAACTATAATGAAAACATTGACATTGAATATGGAAGATCAAGTGTGTTAACATTGAATATGGAAGATCAAGTGTGTTAACCTCAAAGTCTGAAGACCTAGGGTTTCCAATGATAACTGCTTTTGACTTATCCTCTTTGCGGTTTAGCAAGGCAAAGTTTTCCATTTTAGAACAGAGAATAAATGTCAAGACCTCCGTGAAACCAATCAATGCAACCTGAAAAGAAGTTCAGAACTAAAGAATTCAGATAACTAGGCAGCTTGAATAATTAACAATAAAATGCATAAAGAATATGCTTTGCTTAGTCGTTTAATTCTTTTGCATTGACTTTTAACGAAGATTGTTTTGAAAAAAAAATTGAAACAATAACTGATGCAACCATAGGAGTCAAAGCATCTGGTATGTTGTTTTATACCTCTTTTCTGATAAGATCACTCAGCTCATTCAAAGGAAGTAGTGTCAAGGAAGCAGCCAATCTTTTTGAGCCCTTATTATCTACTATTGCTTTGTCCTTAACAGCATTGAATCCATAAGCAATTGCAACATCCTACCAATGTCAGAACAAAAAGAAATCCCAAAACATAAGGCATGCGTTTCCAACTAAATATACATGTGATAAATTAAATATGCTTTCAGAAAGCAACAGTTTAATTATAAAGCTAATCATTGACAATACCTCCATAACATCACATGGGTGAAGAACATCACTTCTGGTAGGTGGCACAGATACAACAATGTTACACTGGTTATTGCTAGACAAAGACTGTTTGGCATGCAACTGCATCCGATTTAAGAGCGTTGCGACCTAGAGAAAAGGGTAAGATTATAAAACAAGAATGACAAGTTAGACATTCTTTTGACAACACAACCAATAATAACCTGATCAGCTGAAAAACTCAACCAAAGGATATGGTGAACATTGTTACCAAGAGATATTAATATGTCAAGCAAAGGTTTATTTGTAGGAATTAAGGATCTTTCAAACAAGGCATAAATAAAAGAAAGTATCATCACTCCGCAATATATGCAAATAATACAACAGAACTAATCCCACCAGGTGGGATCGGCTATATAAGAACCCCATTAAAGACTTTTAAACTAAAAGGATCTGTTTGAAAATTCAGTGACATTATAAGAACCTAAATGGTGACTTAACCTAGAGTAGTAGAGTAATCATTTATCAATAACCAGTTAGCAAGTGTAGGAGAATGCCACTTAATTTGAAGCATAAAAATTCTAATTACATTTTACAATAGCAAGTCATAGGAAATAATTACCTTTTCTGCCTCCAATGATACGCCAATCAACCCAGTAATGTACGATAGAGAAACTTCCATATTGTAGACAGACAAATCAGGATATATGTGCGACTTTCCGTCAGAAGAAATCACTTCAACTGGCTCAATGACAAACTTATTTTCACAGTACTCCGAAAAGGTTGTTACCTAAGAAAACATTGAATTGTCTGTCAACACCAATCAATGGTGACATCCACAAAATCAAGCAGAATAACATGCAATGAACTTCAATAATCTACCATTGTATTTAAAACAATCTTCGCCTTTGTCAGATCAGTAGCAGTACATTCAATAAAAACATTCTTTGTCTCCAGAGTGATAGCTGAATGTGCACCATTGATAATTGGGGGTAATGATAAAACAGTTCTGCCAAAAGAAAGTATATCAGATATTGATTTCAACAGCAGGCAATAGGAAGTAAGAACATGAGAGCACATTAAAGGGCAAGTGCCCCAAGTTTTCAGTTCACAAAAAGCAAAATAAACAAAAAACAGAATATGAGCAACCAAGTACATTATTACAAGTTAACCTGAGAAATATTTAAGTAGGCACACATCTAATTAGAGAAAATGTTATAGTTCTTTTCATTTTAGCCATTTATGCAATAGCTCAATTCTACTGTGTGTGTGTGTGTGTGTGTGTCTACTGAGTTTTAAACTTTGATACACTGTCAGTGTATGTAAGTAATTTACACTATCAGCATTTTTACTCATTTCATGTCAAAAAAATTTTAAAAAGCTACATATTACCTAAAATATGAGTATCCTAAATTTATTTATGCTCTTATTTGACCCCCCAAAAAAATAATTATAGTTTACTTTCAAATAGAGTGCCTTAAATTTATAATTTTTAAAAACCCAATTAAAATGTAATTTGATGACAAAAATATTTAAAACTAAATGAACTGGAACTTTAGATAGCTCGTCATACTTAGTGACTCTTTCTTTAGCAAAAACGCTTTTTGTCAATTATCAATAAATGCTTGGCCCAAAACAATTCTAAATTAGAATATGGGATTTCTAACAGGCATCTATAAATTTAATATTTGTTTTTATTTAATAGGTTATCAATATCACTATCCTAATCATACTCTAAGATAAATTCAAATTCCAATAAGCACCTATATTTTTACTCATATTATGTAAATTAGTTTAAAATTTACACAGAAATATAAATTTAAATAAGGACACAAGTAATAACACTAGTTAATCCTAAAGGTGAATGGAGCATCTTTGAAAAATCTCTGAGACAGCATAGACAGATAAGAGCTAAAAAGATGTCAAATATTTGAAAAATTAAATATCAGAATACCATGGAAATGTAATACCTCTTACGGTCAAATATAACAGGATAAACAGGGGAGTCCTCAATTATATGCAAGAATTTCTTCAGTTTCAAATCTGACTGTCAAAGATAAACAAAGAAAGTATTCAAACTCAACCATGTCCAAAAGGAAAAATGCTAATTATGACATATTATTAAAGCATAACTGGGCAGAGTCCGATTATTCAAAAGACCTACTCATGCTAGGTTTATAATTTTTTTTTTTTGGGTAACAGAAGAATTTTATTAAGATGAAGAGAAGAAGAATACAAAGAGTACAAAAAAAGAACAAACAAAAGAAAAAAACCATTAATGTAAGCAAGGCTTTACAATCTCTCATCATATATGAGAGAGAAATCCCTCTAAAAAATCATGTGCTTTGCATCAAATAAAAGACAAACACCTAATCTTATTCCACAAGACATCGTAGGTTTATGATAACTTTTTGATATGTAAGGCTAGGAATTATTTAAAAAAAAAAAAAACTCACTTTGTAGAATTCCATCAGCTCATCAGCCCTGAAGCTCCTTTCCTACAATGTCAAAAGATAAAAAAAGAGAATAAAAAACAATCAAAGATTCATACACCAGTAAATAATTTTACGTATGAGTATTACACTCAACTCAAGTATAAGCTTAGATCCTGTGCTTTTGCTATAAAGGAGGCTATAATAGCATGTGACTTGAAAAAAAAAAAATGCATAGCAAGAATCAACAATGCCAGGAAAAAAAAACAATCACCTGCTTTAATGGCGTAAAATTTATACTTGAGGGTGGTAAAGCCTGGAAAAGCATATGACTGAAGTTATTTATACTGATGATGAAGTGATCATTATAGTACAGCGGTATGCAAGAAAATGATAATTAAGCCTAGTAGAAAGATATCTCAGTTTTAAAAAACTAAGGTTTGGGCCCAAACCATCAGGACACCATATCAAGCAACACAATAATGCCCTCGATACCAATAAACTTCAAACCACAGTGATATGTTAACAATGCCAAACAAATAGCAGCGTGAAACAAAGTTGCCAAAAATGAGGACAAAATTCCCTCCACTCCAATCCACATTGCCATTTGGTTAAAAAAAAAAAAGTGCTTTCTCCCATCACATTTATAATTTACAATAATGTGAACTAACAATCATAAATCACAATATTCCATCACAAAGAAAGAAAAAAAATTGCAACAACCATATTTTATTCATATATTTACAGAGTTTCATGCAGAAGGCACCCTCAGCTCCAGGAAAGACCTTTCCAGAGACAATCAGGATACCCACCACCACAAACAACCAAAGTACAAAAATTAATCCCATCATAAAAATGGGGTCATTTTTCAGGAAAAATGTGCCGGAATCCCGCAATACTCAGACCAAAAATAAATGTGAAGAAAAGCAGCAACAAGGAAATCTTTATAGAATGGTGGAAAAGGTGCCTAGGCAGCAACTTCCATTTCCTAGCGAGCAGAAAACTGCCTTCAGTGAGTGAAAGGTCTTTCCAATGTATCCAGATCATGAGTGTCTTTTTAATTTTGGTTATATCTATCCAAACCACAAAGCATTCCACAGTCTACATTTTACTAGAAATCAACCTCATAAGTGAAAGGTCCTTCCAATGTATCCAGATCATGAGTTCCAATGGCAACAAGAGTTCTTCGCCTGTAAAAGAAAACAATGAAAAAAACCCACTGAAAATTTATTCTGAAAGTTAAGTATCCTGTCATGTGAGATGACCAAACAACAACTAGTATTCAGCTCAGCTGAACATGAACAAAGCAACAAATGAGCCAAACAACATTACCGACAAATGTTTTGGTGAAGCTTGTCTTGGAGATCAATAAAGCTGTTGTATCTGGCTTTATCGAAAGTTACACCTCTTAATACGGCACATACAATGTATGGACGAATCAGGGATGTCTACAAAAAAAAAAAAAAACCACTGTCCACTTAGCAAATAGCCATAATGAAAAAGATTTGTGCGTGTATGGCATTACTACCTCCAGCTTGACATGCATTTTATGCATTGCATCCTTACTAATGTCAGCCAATTTATATGCAGGAATCTCCTGGGTCTCGCAGAAAACTCGGAGGGCTTGAGCAAGCCCTTCAAGGCAGAGCAAGTCATATCTATTCAAGTGAAAAAAATAAAAAATAAAAAATAGCACTCACTGCTCTTCGCATTGATACATATATAAACATAAATACTTTTTGTTTTTCCTTTCAATTTCTAAATAAAACTATAAAGATCGTTTTGAAACAAAATGGAGACTCGAGATAATCAATCCCAATTCCAAGAAGAAACTTCAGATTAAAATTCTAAGGATTTATGGAATCTTACACACAATAGTGAGTTAATACTTAATTCTGAGCTAACAGCGTGTATCAATTATTACCTATTGGCGGGAACTTCGATTTTGTAGATAACTTCTTCATCTTCACCAGCTTCTTCTTCTTCCAAATGCTTTTCTTTTCTCACAATTGCCTTCTCTGTCGTCTGATACAAAATTACAATCACATTGCATTCACCGCATTATTAGTTATTGCTAATTTTAAAAAAAAAAATAAAGTGTTATCGAGAAAAAGCAGTGAGTTGCTTACGACGTCGTCGAGCTCGATCCCGAAGCTGAAGCACAAGTCTTCGAATTCCTCTTGAGCTGACGAATAAAGTGAAAGCGGAATATATCAGTTTGAATAGAAAGAGTGCGAGAGACATTGGCGTGGAAGGCAAGAAAGGGAGCTCACTGTAAGTTCTTCCTAGAGCTGCGAACAGACGATCCCGCCCCACACTGACCGTCGGCATGGTGGTCTCTCTCGTTCTGCACTGCAGGCGCGATGCTCGACGGGCAAACGAATCTTCCAAATCCGTGGAAACCTCGTGCTAGGTTTATTTCTCATATGGGCCCGGATTATTCAATGGCTGCTTCTCAGCCCAGACCCGGCCCAACAACTAAATTTTAAGAATATGCCCCCAACTGCCTTTTCAACAAGCGGCCAGCAATCCTAAATTGGTCGCTAACAAAAATATTATAGAGCAAATTCATTTTTAATAAATAAAAAATTTAAAATTAATATCTAAGAATTAAAAATATGGATCAAATTAATTTTTTTATAGACATATTAGTTTCCAAAAAATATTTTTATCGGACATATTAATCTATAAAAAACACTAATTTAACTCACCTTGAGGACTAATTTAAAACTTTTTATTTATTAAGGGCAAATTTATCCCACTATGTTTTCAATAGGAATTAATTTGGGATTTTGTCTTTAGACTTTTAATAACTATTGAAAATAAAAAAGAAATTTAATAACTAATGTTGATCATTTCTATTTTCTCTAATGTTTAATTTCTTTTAATCCTTATTTAGTAAAAAGACTTAATTTTTATAGTTGGTCATTAATTTGTTATAATATACAACTTTAAGTTTATTCTAATTTAAATTTTTTATCCAAGAGAGGAGGATTTTAAGGAGACTTGGGAAAGGGGAACTGAACTCGGGTGCAATGCATTTGAGGCGTAAAATTTAACTACTTTATCTTAAATCTCATCAGCATTCTAATTTTAATTGAAAAATATGATTCAACAAAAAACCAAAGCGACAAAACATAAAATAAAATTTGAGACAAAAATAATTTTTTATAAAAATTAAGAGATATATTATTGGAAAAAGTAAAATTAAGGACCGTTAAAAATAGTTAATTAAAAAGAAAAACTAATTATACTAGAATTATTACCAATTACCTAAAAATATTATTTAAGGAGAATCACCATAAACCAACACTCCTTATTTATCATCCCAACTATTTATCCTACAACCCCTCCTTATACTATACTCATAATTTTTTTTATTTTATTTTTTGATAGGTATACTCACAAATTTTAATACATTATTAATGTAAAATTTTTTATATCATTAATTAATTATATTTTATTAGATGAGTTGAAAAATTAGTAGGTGCTTACAAAGTAAGAAAAAAGTTATTGTTTTGAAATTTTTAATGCTCAACACTTTAACAAATTAAAAGTAGTCAACAACAATGACTTACAAAACCAAGGATTGAAATATTGAATTGTACAAAATAATAACATTTTTCTTGCTTTATTAGCACTCAATTTTTTTTTCCAAAAATTGATCAATCGATAGTTAAATATTAGTGTAAAAGTAATATTTTTTACATTATACTTGACAATGTAAAAAAAGTGGCAATGCATAAAAAATTAAACCCAAAAACTAATTGATTGATTAATTAATTAATATATAGAGAGATAATAAGGATCAAGTTATACCAAAGATTTAAATAAAATTTAATCTTTATAATTGTATTAAATTTAAATTAAAATTTTTGTTCTTGTTGTGTTTCTTAAAATAAGTTAAACTATAAAAGTTAATTTTTCATAAAAAAAATTAAAACTAATATTTTATGAAAAATAATAACTATAAGAATTAAATTTTACAAAATAGAAATATAAAAACCGATATTGTATTATAAGGGATAAAAAGCTTCACTAATAAAATAAAAAAAAACTTAAATAAATGGACATTGTAATGACCAAAATTTTATTTAAAATTCTTTTAAAAGTCAGATTGCTTTTCGTCGTGAACACAACGTCTAAAGCAAGAAATTGTCCAGAGTCCACAGTACTGTCCCTTATTCGGGTGTTTATTGCGAGTCCCATTCTCGCCTTGGATCTCTCAATCGCTCACCGAAGCACGTTTTTCACTTCGCCACTCCACCGGTTGATTTTCGCACTCCGACTTGACTCCTCCCTCAGACAATTCCTCATAAACCAAACACACCAAACCACATATACACACTCTTATTATTTATTA
Organism: Pterocarpus macrocarpus; assembly: GCA_031439585.1. NCBI lineage: Eukaryota > Viridiplantae > Streptophyta > Magnoliopsida > Fabales > Fabaceae > Pterocarpus > Pterocarpus macrocarpus. The sequence continues at coordinate 15,008,934 of CM062519.1, forward strand.
ATTGCTCATCATCAATTCGTAGCGTAGAGCTCAATAAACGTGGAATCAGGTGTTCCAAATTCCCCGTTGGACCCGTGATTCCATTTCATAACACTTAAATTATAGTTTCTCCAAACAGAGACTAAGTTGCATGCACCGCTAAGTCATCATCATTAGAAGGGTCAGAGCCAAGCCAGATGGGGTGCTCGTTCTCTGGTCTGAACGCCTTATACGACGCCGTTAGCGGGGGAGGGGACGTTTGGATCAACGAGAACCGCTTCCGCGTCGTGAGGCAGCTTGGTGAAGGTGGATTTGCTTACGTGTACTTGGTGAAGGAAGTCCCCACTGACTCTGCTGCTGGTGGTGGCCTTGCCAACAAGATCAAAAACCCATCTCTTCTCTCCGGTTCGCTCCCTCCTTTTCAATTCCAATTTTACCCACACAATTCAATTAAATTTCCATTTTCCATTAATCTTAGTTATATGCCTTAGATCTGAAATGTTACGTGTTCTACCAGACATGTTTGCGCGAAATAATATTTATGCAAAAAATAATTTTATGATCTTTTTAGGTGAAATAGTATTGTTTAGGTGAAATGGAATGGGGGAGTCCTTCACTTTTATGATGGAATACCTATTCTATTATTCCTACAATTGATGTAATGTCCATTCCCAGGGGAATGGGCTTTTCCTTGCCAAGTGCCAACCACCAAACCAAACATGATAATAACTTATCTCTGATTGGGGGAAAAAAAAAGTTATGATAATTATCTCATCATATTTCTCACTTTGGATCATAGAATTTTGTTGTTTCCCCCTTTTTTATCAGATATTGAAAAGAGGATTTTTTTTTTTTTTCCTATCTTATGATTGACTTTACCATCTCTTTTCTGCAGATGATGGAACTTATGCAATGAAAAAGGTTCTTATTCAGAATAGCGAGCAGTTGGAGTTGGTGAGGGAGGAGATCCGTGTTTCATCGCTGTTCAGTCATCCAAATCTGCTCCCACTTCTTGACCATGCAGTCATTTCAGTTAAGGTAACTAGTAATTGCAGCTAACACTTTCTCCCTCCTTAATCATAAAACAGGTTAGTGTCTATCCCCTGATTATAGTCATTCTTCCATGGCCTAGAATTTAGATTTTATCAAATAAGCTAAGAATAGATACCAATAGAAAGACAGCGCCACAGCTGCCACTGTTTCAGAGCGGGGATTCAAAATCACTACAAGCCATGAAACAGCAATATAAAATCATGAGTGAAATCTTAGAAGCATAGAAGGAAGGGATGTTGATTGGTGAATGATGCACTTGTATTATTTCTTGATTTCTGTGTTTTCCAATGAAGACCTTTTTGGGTTATAAGATGAACTTGAGCAAAGCTTCTGCACGTGGAATTACAAAGGAAAAAGAATATTAGCTCTATCGTTTTCTTCTTTCTATCTCTTAGCCCTTTTCACTGTTGGAGCCCTTCACATGTTATAGGCAAGGTAGAGAGGGGGAATATTTTGTTGTCCCGCCAACAACTATTATCTTTTGTCTTTTTGTGCTTTATAGTACAACAAGGGCGATGTTGCAGTGCGGAATGGTGTTTGCTCTTTCTTTATTGTTGAGTGCCAGAGGTGATATGGCTAGTGGTCTCAAATGGCAGAGCTTGTCTTCTCGGTTTAGGGTGTCCATGTGACTCTTAGCATTAAGGGGAACCTTTTTGCTGAGGTGCTGGTCAGAGTTGTATGCGAGATGCCCTGTTGGAGCTCCTAGGCTTTTGGTGCGTCTTGAAGCACCTGGGGGTGCAAGGGGGCATTGTGAGGCTGCTTGGGGTGCTTTGGAGCAGCCTGGGGCACCCTCAGAGGTATGGGGGCACCCTAAGTGTGTTGTCATTCTTGTGAAGCTGCCTGGGGTGCCTTGAGAGGTTTGGGGGTGCCTTGAGGGTGCTTTGGAGCTGCCTGAGGCGAGGTTTGAGGGCTCGCTGAGGGCATTTTGAAGCTACCTAGGGTGCCCTAAGAGGTCTGGGGTACGCCTTGAGGGCATTTTGGAGCTCTCTAGGGCACCCTCAGAGGTTTGGGGTTGCCTTGAGGGCATTCTCGAAATAGAAATTATGCCCAATCAGTTGAAGATATTAATAATACCGGTGAGGATAATAGAGTTTAAGCAATTGTGATTTACTTACAAAAGAAGCTAAAAATTCGGAGTGTGAGAAGACCAATATGAGCGTGACATGGCATGGTACCTGTGTCTGCCAAATGAGGAACTTAAGGATTTCTGACGGGTCTTGGGATTGGTCAGAGAGTGATTATTTGGTATGTGATTTTTCTTGTCTGTTTTTCTGTTCTCCTTTCCACTAGTTCCGGGCTTTTATAGCAGAAGAAGATTCTAGGAGGCCTTTTAGATGTCCAAATACACGGATAGCACACTTATGGTAAGGGCGCTGTTTGGCATTCATATAATCATTGAGTCCAATTATAAGGTCCGTTAAGTAAAAAACCGTTCGGATCATTTGGGTCATTATGAGGGGTCCAGTCCTGTACCCATCTGAAGAAACTGTTTTAGATAATTGTATTAGATTAGATCAGATAGATATGCTTTCTAGCTTGGGTAAAAAGAGAAAATATATTAATGTTCTTTACTTGGGAATGTGTAACATTTTTGGGCTTGTTTGAAAGTGTTTTGAAGTTTTGAAGTTTTCTAAAACTATTTTTAAAACCAAGTTTAAAATTAGTTTTAAAAAACAAGAGAACAAAAAGTGTTTTTGTCTGCAAGTGTTCTTGTTTTTGGAATGATGAGAATTGAATAGGGCTCTAGAACAATAGAACCACATATTTTCAAAAATGCCACCATTGTTTTTGAAACCCAAAATCAATTTTCTCAATTTTAAAAACAACGTGAAAAGAATTGCTATTCAACCAATTATTTTGGTTTTTTTTATTTTTTAAAAATTGAAAACAGTTTTTAAAAACTCTTGTCAAACAGGCCCTTTATCTCTGCCGTTTTCTGTTTTGGGTTTATTTTGTTCCTTGGCATGTTTCTATGCTCTTGCTTCTGGATTTAAGTAGAAGATGTGCTTTTTGCTGGCAGCCTACTCAAGAGACATCTTGGACCCATGAAGCATACTTGTTATTTCCTGTTCATTTGGATGGAACGTTACTAGACAATGCTAAAACAATGAAAGCCAAGAAGGAGTTCTATTCTACCTCAGATGTTCTTCAAATATTTTGGCAGGTGAAAAGAACCACCTTATTACCTTTTTCTGAAAGGGAGGGGAATGTGAATCATTGCTGTTGCAAAATCAAGTTTTACAGCTCATGATAACTTGTTTACATTTTAATATTTAATATGATTTGGAGATTAGTGGAATATGTTGTAATAAAGTGGCTGCGATGGAGCATTTGGTTTGATGTCCATTGTAGCCTATTTTGATATATACCCTCTATGTACTTTTCTATATACTTTAGGTATTATTACTCCAAACTGATTGCAACTGTTTGAATACACTAAAAACCTTTTAACCCTGTAAAATCAACCCAACAGCTTTGTGCAGGACTCAAGCATATGCATGGTTTAGATCCTCCATATGCGCATAATGATGTCAAACCGGGTAATGTTCTCATAACACATAGAAAAGGCCAACCTCCACTTGCCATATTGATGGATTTTGGCAGTGCTCGACCTGCCAGGAGGCAAATTCGCTCCCGATCAGAGGCATTGCAGTTGCAGGTGCTTCTTCACACTTTTTTTCAATAAACAAAATTATTTTGTGTTAATGTCCTAGAACTCTTATTTCTACTACAGGTAGTTTCTTTAATGAGCTTGCTTTGTCAACCTTGCAGAGCATAGGGTCCATGTTGCCTTCAAGTATATTACATTTTAGTGTTCTCTGAGGCTTTTGCTCCAATTCTAGTTTGTGAAATTGTAATGCAAAATATGCTGGCCACATTTGCATCATTTGGCTGATACAAGATCTTTTAATCTTTTACTGTGCAATGTACATTAATCGGTCATAATCATAATCATATGCTCCACTTAAAAATACTTGATAACTTGGGTAGGTTTCCATTGTGACTCTACTTATGCTTTATATAGCTTTGCTGCTTTAAATAGGTTTAACCAATATGAAAGAGAAAAGTTACATTCAAATCTGGCTTGGATTTTGTGCCCTGCTGATTGCTACTTCCTATGTAGGAGTGGGCAGCTGAACATTGCTCTGCCCCTTTCCGAGCTCCTGAGCTGTGGGATTGCCCGAGCCATGCTGATATAGACGAGAGGACTGATATTTGGTCGCTTGGATGCACATTGTATGCGATCATGTGAGGATTAATCCGTCTTTTTACATGATTATGTTAATTTTATGTTGTGCACTTTTAATAACTGACTTCATACAACATAATAGCCATATTTCGGTCATTTTGATTATATTATTGGATTTTAGTTATATATTTCTCCTTTAAAACATTATTTCCATGTGTACTTGGCTTGTTTTGTGTGCATTGCATTAATGCCTGGTTTATATTTTTGCATTCTTTGTTGTGCTATAAATATGTTAGCAGCTTTAGTGCACTTGTGTATCATCAACTCAGCTGGCTGAATTTTGCAGGTATGGGGTATCTCCATTTGAATATGCACTTGGAGAATCTGGTGGAAGCCTGCAATTGGCTGTTGTAAATGGACAGGTGAAATGGCCAGGTGGACCTAAGCCCCCTTATCCAGAAGCTCTTCATCAGTTTGTGACTTGGATGCTTCAGCCTCAGGCCACTGTGCGGCCCCGAATAGATGATATTATTATCCATGTTGACAAGTTGATCGCAAAGTTCTCTCCTTGAGTGCAGTTACGGTTAGCCATGCATGTTGAAAATTTCTTGTCCCATTACTGTCTAGTTATTATACATATACTTGACGAAAAGAAAAGCAATACCAGTCATTCTCTTCCCCCCCCCCCTCCCTTTTTTTTTTTTCTCTCTCTTTCTCTCCTCTTTCTCTTCTCTTCTCTTCTCTCTTCCTCCTCCTTTTCTTTTTTTTCCCCATATTCTGGTGGTAGTCAGCGTCGGGTTTTAGTGTATTGTTTCGGCCATGGATTTGGTTTCTCTAAAGGACATAATATCCTCTTGTAATTTATGAAATGACCAATAGCCCTGTCTTCCTCAGAATTTATGCACACAGCATGTAGTTTTATTTATTTAGTGATATTCTCTGTTTAAAATGGAGTTGCTATGATACGATAACACTGGGGGCACCAATTAGCGGTGAGTAATCGGTTTACCGGCTCGGTTCCGAAACGGTTTAAAGATAAGGAGGTTGAATCCTTTTGGTAGCAAAAGGCGGCTGAATCTTTGATCAGTCTGCATCTTAATCGACTAGGGGTAAGGAAAGTGAGATATGCGGATTATTATCATAACATGAAATTATAAATTAATTTAAATAATATTTTAAAAATTATAAAAAATAAAATAATTTTATATAAAATAATTCAAAATAAAAATTTTAATTTAAGAATGTTTAAATAGAGGTCTCTTTTAGAAAAATTTAAAATTTAAATTCAACCAATTAAATTGATTTGGTAAAAGAATTAATTTTAACATCTTATAATATGAAAAAAGATTATAATAAATTAAAACTTCATAGTTAGTTAATCTTTTCCAAGATTCGTAAGAAAAGAAATGAAAAATTCTTAATGAACAAAATATAAACTATAAAATTAAAAGAAATTACAGATCTATATTAAGAATTCACTTCTAATTTTAATTTGAGATTTAAAAACTCCAAAAAAATATTATCTTTTTCCTTATATGTCATATAACTTAGTTTAGTTATATTATATGCAAAGTTTATAATCTCATGGAATGTAATAAAAAAAATTCAATATCACTAGACAAACATATATCTTTATAGAGACAAGTATATAAAACTTATTTAGTATGATAAATTAATTTTATAGCAAGTTAACTAAAGTTATAATTTTCACCATTTAGATTGAAAAATTATAAATGAAAAAAAAATGCGTATCAATTCCCATTTAAGCAGAGCAGAAATAATCATTTGATCATTTAGTAGATTAAAGAAAATCACAATACTAAGTATTTTTCTATCATTTATCTGCAAAACTTATTACTTTTATCTCTTTTTTTATTAATAGCACAAAATTATTTTGACAATTTTTTTTAAATAAAAATAAGAGTTTCAAGTCAACCCAAGTCACAACTTTGTTGAGCAGGCTTTTTTAATTTCTTTTGTCAACATAACTTTATTTATTAAAAATCAAAGGCAAAACTTATTATAACAAACAGTTTGGTATGACGCCAAAACCTAATAAAATATAAGTTAAGCCTAAAATTATGACCAATAAACTATATAATATTAAATATTAAACATCAAAATAAGAACGAAATTACATCACACTATATATAGATACACAAGATAGCAATATATGAGGTTCTTAATTTTAGTTTTGAAGTTACTTTCAAACCAATTTTTAACCAGCTGTATAAAGAGAGAAAACAGTGCCTAAAGTAGGATTAAAGCTAAAGCCACTAACTAATAGGCTAAATATGATTTCCAATTTTTATTTTTTGGGTCATCACTAGAGTCCTGAGTGCATTATTATGAGGACCAACAGCTTGGCCATATGAGCTAAACCTCCTATGCAATATGAATCCCAATTTGAATTGGTTAAATATGAATTTCGGTCAAAAACTTCAATTGAAATGGCCCAAAGATCAGGTCTCAAGTTTTGCTGGTCTGATCGTTCGGGTTATACGACTATGAAGCAGAGTGATATCTCTTCTACTTGTCCAAACCTCAAAAATAAATCATCAAATTCAAGTTTTCACAAAACTTAAATGATATTTTAGCATTAATATAAGATTAAGTTTAGAATCTTTTAGCAAATAAAAAGTTTAGAATATTTTTCAGTTGTTTTTATTTCATATTTTTAAGTTTTAAAAAATATTATGTTTAATTTTTCATTACATATGGTTAAAACAAATTAAATAAACTAACCAGCCAACACGCATGTTAAAATATAAAATTTTAAATGATTTCATACATTCCAATCAACCTACTTAATTTGGAGAGGGATCGATTGATATGGATGCAAGATTTGACGACACAATTATATTTTTAATAACTTTTTGTATGATATAATTCTTCTTGATCTAATCATTAAAATATAACTATTTTAATGATATTTACAATATTTATTTTGATGTATATAAAAATTATATTAAATTATTTTGGATTAATAACACATATAGACTTTCAATTTAATAGTCAGTTTTATTGGAAAAAAAAAAGAATCAATAAAAATTTATTCAATAATATAAAATTTATATTTAAATTATATTAATGTAAGTTAATCCCTTCCCATTTAATTATAACAACAACTAGACGAGTTAATAAACTTTGGCCGGCCCTAATCTCATGCAAGAATATAATTACTCATGAAATCAAACAGGCTACCAAGAAATAAAAAAAAAACAACTCACCAATGACACTGCTACAGGCAGCAACCTTGCCTTAAGATCAATAAAAAATTCTTTTCTTTTCTTTTCTTTTTTTTTTTTTCCATTAAATCATGAATCAATCTGTTTTTTTCTGTCAAAGATTCCAAAGCAAAAAAGAGAGGACACTCACCTCCTAAAGAAACAGCAACCACACAATCATCTCTCGACCACAACCAAAACATGGGTTTTTGCCTTTTTGTGCTTTTCAGGTTCGCTCTATCTGCCCTTCCTTTAGCTTCTGCTACTACTTAGATTACGACATAGTCTACAGATACAAAGAAGAAAAAGAAAAAGAAAAAAGAAAAAAAGTACGGAATAATTTTTCTTGAAGTAAACATGCTGAAGATATGAACTCCATGTATATGTTGATGGCTATATATGTGGGTGCTCCTATATATCTTACACACACGGTGTAAGGGGCACCGACTCTTCCTATCTTTGCACTGCATCTGCATGCCATGTGGTATTAATGGATGCATACGCTTTTCATCTTCGTGGTGCATGTGAGCATGCCCTTGCAGCTTTCACCTGATGCAACATCCATTGTTATGTTATGCATCAATTATTAATATGTTTGGTTTTCTGTTTATAAAACTCAAAACATGTCTAAAAATTTTTAAAGGGAGAACCAAATAAATATGCTGTATCGTTTGAACTTCACTCAACCCAGTAACTAACCGCCATAATAGGCCCTTGCGCTGATGATGTGGTGAATGATCAGAACTTAACAACTTTCGCACATGACCTAATTAGATACATGGAAGATGAAGTTAATTTGTCGATTATAATTAAATGTTTAATGGATGAAAGTGAAGCTGACTCTTCTTGAGTTCTTGTTGCTTGATTCTGACAAAAGAGAGCCAGTTTTGGGCATGATTTCATGCCTGTATTATGGTGTGATTCATCCATGCATCAAGTTTTAAGCGTAGCAGCTGGATGATTTTGATGTGCAAAAAATGTTGCGGATTATTATTTTTCTGAAAGATGACGGTGTCGTTGTGCCAATTCAATCTGTTGAACAACAAAAGCTGCAACGGCAGAATATGTATCTTATCTTCTTCTTCTTCTTCTTCAATAGGGAGATGCATGAGTCGCTATCGCTAACCATCTGTCAAGAGTCGCTTTCTCCGGTAATTGATTTACGTAAAATTCTTTTTAATTTCCTTTGTTGGGTACGTCTAGGCTGAGTTTCCGAAGTAGACTGATCCAAAGGGGGAAAGGAGCTTTCTCAAAAGAGTTTATATTATTTGTAATCACTTTTTTCATCAAATATAGTATACTTCTTTCATATATATTTCAATATTTATCTATATTCACATACATGTATTATATATCTATACGTTATGTATTCAAATAATTTTTTTCTTGTAAAAAATTCTTTAAATAATTATATATTAGATTTTATAAAATTTTTAAGACACTTATCAAATATTTTTAACAATTTAATAATGCATAATTGAATAATAATATAAAAAAATTTACATTAACAATATATTAAATTTAAATTTTATATATAAAGACTCTTTTTTTTTTAAAATACAAGTTCATTTTTAACATGATCATATAACATATTGATGCTTGGATGATTTTATAAAAAAAAATTTAAAAATACTATTTTTAAAAAAAAATCATTTTTATCTCCTTTGTTGATCCTAAATCCATCTATTATCTCTCTTTACGCTTAATTCTCACAGTAAATAAGAAGAGAACTAAGTGTGTCTATTTTAAATTTTCCTAAAAGTCAGCAGAAAAATAATTACCAACGCTATTTTATTAATTGGCCCCTCCCCATTTCTCCTTTCCAGTAAACCAGTTATTTACTAATGAGCGGATAGTGGTATAGGTGAGCTGATGGCGTTGTCATAGCTTAATTAAAGTTATCGGATTCGAGTTATGAACCTGTAGTTAGGTTAAAACATAGAAAGAACAGTTTTAGCTATCCATAGAGTTCCTACTTGATTCGAGTAGAATCAAACTTACATAGAAGCTTGTCAACGAGGATTGATTCACTTGGTTGACCTTCACTTGGTTAACCTTCCACTCATACGTTATCATGATTTAGATGTAATAATATTGATAGGTGATCTGTAAGTCATATTTTTATAAGTACTTGATAAATTTGAAAGTATGCCTTAACTTTATATTGGAATTAATCTTCTCTTTAAGCTAAACTTTTATATACCAAAGGGGAAAACTTAGAAGTTTACAAAAAAAAAAAATTTGATAACTCTAAAATGCTTAATAAAAATTAGAGTTTAATTGGTATGTATTGACAGTATAAAATAATTTTACATTGTCAACCAATAGAAATAGGGAAAAGTGAGAAATCATGACGGATCCCTCATTATATCCTAAAAATCAAAGGGAAGTTGTAAAGGAAGAGAGAATGATCCTATCATTTCATTTTTCTTACCCCTGCACTCGTTGAATCTAAGTAACTTAACCGCTAAATTAAATCAAACTTTTATATTTTCCTAAATCAAACCCTTGAGACTCAATCGCCGTTTAACATAATACTATGATTTTTTCTTTTTATATTCTTTCATTCAATTCATACTTTCGGAAGGCTATAATCTAATTTAATTTATAAAAAGCTTGCTAACTTCTATTTCCTATATATATTATTTAATTCCGAAAATAAATATGGCACATATTTACTTCAAAAGAATTTAGAATCTAGCAAAAGTGTTCTCACATTCCCAATTATCTCTCAATTAAACTATCAAAGGTTACGTGTTTGCACATTAAGAATCCATACGGCTACCCCAAGAATATGGAATTCCTCCCTCCGTCCTACTTGCTTATATATGTGTCATATTGGCTTGATTTGATTTTGCTGTGGCTTGTTAGAAGCTGTTAAGCTCTCCCACTTTCTAAAAATTGGTTTCAAAAAATTATAGTAATATCATTTAATAAAATAATATAAAAATTGCTCTCATAAGTAGAAATCACAAAAATAGTATTTGGTAAAATTATTTTTAATATCTAAAATGACTACTATAATTATAAATATTAAAGAGAATAATTTCTATTTTAATGTTATTAAATAAAGTAAAGTTATATTAATTCTTTAAATTTTAGAGAACATAAATCATTTTTAAAAAGCATCCTATAAGAGCTCTTGAGAATATCTCATGACTTTTAAAAGCCAAAAGTAAAAGCACTTTGACCTTTTGGTTTACTAAATAGAAAAAATTGATTTATATTTTTTATAGTTCAAAATATCTCTATAAAAAATACTACCAAACTAAGTCTAAGAAATTCTCTAGATAGTGCGGGGAATTTTTCCAGTTTTCCCTCAGAATATCGACCTAAATTTAACTAGTAATCATTCTCTATTACATGTGCTACCTGAAAGAAGGAAGCTCATAAGCATCATTTTTTATGCTTTCTAGGATCTCAAGGGTGTTTGGGTAAACATAGAATAAAATAAAACAAGATTACGGATCTGACAATTATACAGTTACTTTTTTTTTTCCAGTTATATGTATGTAATAATTTTTTGTAAAATACTCATCAACTAAAAGCTGTGGATTATAAAATATAAATGACTTTCTTTTACAAGCTTAAAAATGAATTTATCATATGCCTAACATGGTCCACTTGAACCCTTTAGACATTAAAGCATAGGTAATGTACAGTCCCATTTTTTAAAATTCTTTTGTTTTTCTCGCATACCAATATTTTCTTTTTCTAGGATGAAAATCTTTTATCTTAAAATCCTGTCTCTTTTTATCTCACTAGGCATATATATTTTATCGCTTGAAATATAATATAAACATAATTGATAATTATTTTGAGTTTTTAGTCTTTTTAATATTTATTTTTCTAATGACAAACCATGAATGATGGAACATGAAAGGAGATAGGGTTTGGAGAATGAAGATTTCTATCCTTTTATGTATAGAATTGCTCGGAAGTTTGTGTGAACATGCATGAACCGTACTCAAAAAAGTATTTAGATTCTATAACTTTACAAGAGTGAGAAAATCAAAATTGAAGTTCCCACTGCTTCTAGCAGATGGTCCATTATTGTCAATTGTTTCTAAGATGGTCCATAGTCATGCTTTCCTCTTTCTTCTCAACAGCCCTAGACAGATTCTAACCCCTATTATTCTTTTCTCCGACTGCATCTAGCTAATCAATAAAATGCTATCTAAAACGTTCATTTACATGCCATCAGACACCTATAAGTCCCTTTAAGAACGTGCACTTTTTCTCACGGGTGACGATTTGTGACATCTCAGGTTACAAGTTTCCAAATAGGGTGGAGATCTTCCCAAATCGTTAAGTGAATCCTAACTTCACTTGTGTTATGTGATATAGCTAAAATAACTTTTATAAATTAACATTTGGTATCCTGTAGTCCTTAAATAGGTATTAGAGTACAGTTTGACTTATAATTTTAAGATATTATTAGAGTATATCTCTAATTGATACAAACTATATCTGTTAAGGGGTGTCTTAAATTTCGCATTACTTAAATCTATAATTAAAATAGTCTTTATATATAATCAGACATCTCTCCTCTCTTGACCTGGATTTTAATGTGGAGTTAGATCCACGATCTTAAAAACTTGGTTCAAATGATCAGAAAGCTTGGATCCTATAAAACACACTGACAAAAGGAAATCCAGGACCTTTGAGATAAGCTTACGATTTGCCAATAGCTATAGGCAAGAGAAACTACCGGGCATGTTTGGCGGAGGAGAAGAAAACTGAGCCATGGCACACTACACGCTTAGTTAAAAAAATTTAAGCCAAGGCAAGGCACCGTGGCCGAGAAATAATTGCTTTTATAATTATTAAGTGATTTTCTTTCTTCTGAGTTACAAGTAATATATTATCTTTAATGTTTCTTTAATATTGGTGGTGGGATTTATTTGTTCTTAACATTTTCACTCCACTTCTGAGTTACCCTAACTATTAGAATATAGGTTCAGCGCTGTCCAATAGAAATACGAAACAGAAAAAAAAAAACAAAAAACAAAAAACAAAAAACAAAAAAGAGAGAATAATTCAATTAAAAATTGTTTCTACCGAGAAAATAATTTACATATAAGGGAAGTTGTTTGACGTTGGATATTCTTATCCCATTTATACTTTTGAAAAGGAAATAACTTTTCTACTGGCTATGACAAAGATGAAGGAAGTCCATTTATATGCAGAAAGAAAGAGGGAATGAGCCTTCAATCATTCCCATTTCACAAGTAGCATTTGTATGAGAAAAAAGAAAAATTGCAGATGAAAGTTCTGCTTTATAGTGTAAACTGAGAGAACCCCTTATATTCCTTCCAACCTTTAAGCCCTTGTGTGTGTACAATTCAGAATCAGCATGAAAAATCTTCTACTTCTTTCCACCATGAACAACAACCCCTCATCAGATGAGAGGGACCAGTGTCAGAAGAAGAGGAAATCCAGTACCAATTGTGAGGCCTCAACCTTCAGGAGGAGAAGATTCTGCAACAACAAGAATGAGGAAGAGAAGAACAAGGGTGTCTCCACCACGCTGAAGCTTTACGATGATCCTTGGAGGATCAAGAAGACTTTGACAGACAGCGATCTCGGAATCTTGAGCAGGCTCTTGCTCGCTGCGGATTTGGTGAAGAAGCAGATTCTGCCTATGTTGGGTGTTGATCATGCAAGAGCAGCTGAGACTGAAGAAGGAACCCCAGTTAGAGTTTGGGACATGGACACCAAATCCATGCACCAGCTGGTACTGAAGCGATGGTCTTCTTCCAAGAGCTATGTTCTTATTGGGAAGTGGAACCAAGATTTCGTGAGGAGGAGGAACCTCAAGAAAGGGGATGAGATTGGATTCCACTGGGATCCTTATAATTGCGCCTTCAACTTCTGTGTTCTTGCACGGGCTGCGAGTTGAGTTAATTAATTAAAGTGTTAGTTTCAATATTTATCTGCAAATTAAATAGCTGGGAAAAACACCAAGTCCTATTTATAGTGTTATGCAGGCATACAATAATGTTATTGTAATGACTTGTTTTTCAGATCGATCAGTACGAGTTTCTATGAGTTGTATCTCACTCATGTAATCCTTGCTATATATTTTTATTATCTTCCTTTCTCTCATGCCTTTGTCAAATTAAAAAAAAAAAAAAAAAACTAACTAACAGCCCAATTCTAATAACAGACTAACCAACTCTACTATAAATAGTTACATAGGTATCAAGCCAGGATCTAAGATCAAGTAATATATGCGGTTGAATTGATAATATATAGTGAATATATGTTATGAGGGTATTTAATCCCTATTCGCTACTTCTACCGTTGCAACTGTAGCCTGAATACATTAGCAGACTGACTGCACTACCTTCCTGGTTGCAGGCAATAGAGCACTGCATTCATCAATCATGTATATTGATGTAGAATTACACAAATCGTACACATTAGTCGAGTACTTACCATAAAATGCACATGCTTTTGCTCTCTGAAACTCATAATTGGGTTAAGAGCCATCAGATGGCTACAAAAGGGATATTGTGATTCAAGGGTAGGTGGGACTCAAAGTTATTGAATGTCGTAAGGGATCGACGGGAGAAAATTTTGTTCAAATAAGATGTTTTTCTTGAGGTTCTATTTTGAGAGGTATTCCTCTTGATCTTTTAGAAATAACGAGTACGATCCTTCATAGGGAGCTCATTTTCAAGCATAATTGCAGCAACGTTTCCGGCTTATATAGTTCTGAGAACGAATGTTTGCAACGACTATAAACTTAATTAGTTACTTTAAAGTATGGCTTGAGACCTATCAGCGGAAAACAAGATGATTGATCAAAGGTGTGAGAGGGCGCTGAGCTAAGCATCGTCAACCGTAAAGCAATATGGCGAATATCATCTATTAACCACTGAAATTTGGTAACATAAGTTGTCTTAATTGTCATTCCTGTATAAAGTGGCACTACACAGGTTTTGGATCCCAAGTTTCGAGATTCTCTTAATGCACTAATATGTTCAGACTTTAGATTTCTTCACATAATACATGTTCTTTGCTTCTTAGCATTAATGTTCTTTGGGTCCTCGCAGAGTTCAGTTGTATAGTATACTCAATCAATTGTATAACATCCTTGTGCAGGGAGATTTTTCCTAATTCATCTCCGGATGAATATATATAATGAGCCCTTTTAGATAGATACATTCAATGGTTGTGTTATCTGAATGTTGAATTTAGCCTATATATATATATATATATATATATATATTCTAATAGTTCTATCTTCATTTTATAATTTTTATTATATTTTCCTTTTCTCTTTTGCTCTTTCTTTTTGTTCAAAATTAATTTACACAATTAGTTTATTGTAACCCTTTGGAGTCTTCCCCTATCTCATTATAACCATTCACCAAGTCTCATGCCCTAGGAAAAAGAAGCATCCCCAGCCAAGTTTTGTAGAAGAAAAGACAGCCACTCGTGACCAAATTAAATCACTTTTATTTTTACTCAAATCACTTGTATACACGATTGGATTAAAGCATTACTTTTACTGGTTTTCATTAATCCCTCCCGACATCTCAGTAACTGTTGTCTCACGTACCTCCATATAATATAAAGTCATAGACCGTTATGCCTTTAATATATCTTAGGATTCTTCTCACTAGTTCTAGATTTAGACTTGTTTGGAGATTGCATGTACATACATACCTCTCAACCGCATAGGAGAGGTGTCTAGTTATGCTTATGTCAAGTAGATGACTCTCCCAACCAATTACTAGTGCATAATTGATATTTCTATATCTTTCCCTTATGCACACAAAACTTGACATTCCCCTTCATTGTTGTGAATGGCTTGCAGTCAAGCTGTACAACTCTTTAGGCAGATTCTTGCATGTTTTTGCTGGAAAAAGAATAAACTTTGTAAATCCACTTAAGCCCAAGAAAGTCTTTATGTTCTCCAAGCTCTTTAATGTCAAAGTGAATGGATAGATTTTGTCTTCTTATTTAGTGAATCTTTGCCTAATTGTTCTTGTGGTGATCAAATAATTCACGTAAAATCTTTGTAGTCTTACCACACCATGTTTCGGTGTTTACTTAAGTCCATGCAAAACCTTTTCAAACTTACAGACTTGAGTAATCAATATAATCAATTGCCTATTAACTCAATATGCTATCAGTGCCATTCTCTCTCTGACTGTCTAGCAATTCCATTTTTTATCACAATAGAATTAACTTCTGATTCTATTGTAAATGCTGCACAAGCATTGGAATCTTTTCACTGTCATTATGTTCTTCAACTTAAAGTTGCTTCCTTTCCTTGAGGATGAAGCATTCCTTTCTCACACATCTTTATTTAGAATCAACATTTTTGTGTGAAATGTTCCATTTTTGCACAATATGTTTTGTCACATTTATTATTACTTTATTTATGATGACCGTTAAAGTGAGAGTTTTCTTGTTCTTCATTTGCAATTTGTTAGTTAAAATTTTTATGTGACTTTGTGTAATTTTTACAATTCAACTTCCTTATTTTCTTTCTTCTAAGAGTCCACTTGGTAATGGAAGTAAAAAAAAATTTTGATTAGATTTATTAATAAAAATATATGAGAAACTGATTTCTAAATTTTTATCTTATTTATTTTTACCATTACGACACATGGATCTTGAAGGATGCTTCTTCTTCTTTATTCTTAGTGGGAACCAACCATTTGTTTGGCTAAGGCTTCTTACTATACTTATGTGCTTGTCTCAAACTATGGCTAATGATTACTTTCATAAATTGATAAAAAAAATAAATAAATAATATTACTGTAAATCAAGATCTAATTTAGATCAAAGAGTTTTTTTCCTTGCCGGAGCATGACTTGATTTTCATATCCCATTTGTGAAATTGACAATTCTCGTTGAAACTACGATCGTGCATTGTTTTTATTTGAAAATGGACTTGTAAAGTGTCTCGAGTCTGTTCGGTGTCGTTGCCTTTCTTATATATTCTTACATCTCGTCCTCAATTTTGATCTTGATGGTGAACATAGTCTTCTCTACACTATCTCTCACGAATCTTAACCTTGGCGATATGATTCCATGCACGTATGCCACATGTTATAATTTTAGACATTGAGCTTCTTGATTCCTCTCATCCCTTGGTCATCAGTTTTTGCGTTTCGGTGAAAGTTTTACACCAAAAGACCTCCTAAGTCCCAAACCAATAGGATCACAGTCTTAGATTGTACCTCATATAGAAAAAAGATCCCCCCATAGACAACGGTGATCCTTTACCACTCCTTGAAATTGGTCCCAGAGACCCCCTTGGCTGGATACCAAATTGTAAAGGAAAAGACAACCACACACGACATTTTCATGGTCATGTGTGCTCACATCCATTCATGTATACTCTAACTTAAGAGTATGTTCTCATACATAAGTTATTTACATTTTAGGTACGCGACAAGATACTTAGGCATCTCACACTATCACTCACGGCACTATCACCTTCCTAGAGGAAATCTTTTGTCACGCACACATACGCTGCGGCACAAATAGCAATTTTTAGGCTTTAAGAGACAACAAAAAAATAAACCAACTTTATATATCTTCTCGTGTTTTCCATATTATGACTAAGGAAAACCATATTTTTATAGGTGCAACTATTATAAACCATAAGGGATTATATTGCTACAACTAATTAATATTTGGTACAGCTTAAGCAGTGGAGCAACTTAGGCGATGGAGGAATCTTGATTTTCAAGAAACACACGGTAGAGAAAGAGGATTAGGTTAGAATTTTGTTCATGGTCAATAGTGTGGCATATTGCTTTGTTCTAGACATATATCAGTGGCACGAGTTTGAACACTGGTCACAACATTATATCCAAGAATCCGGAACGGAGACCTTTAGTAATAGGAGATATACCCTAACCAAAGTAAGCCAATAGGGCTGAAGAAATAGATACTTAAAGTGGGAGGATATCTTGAGGCTCAAATTAATTCAATTTCATCATCATCGTCTTCAACTTCATGCTAATAATTTCAGTGGGAGAGGTCACAACAAGCCAAGAATCCAAGGTAGGAGCTTTTGTGAGTGGAGATATGATAGTTGAGGAGCAGGCCAATGGTTAGGTAGAAAAATATACTCATGAATATGCGTTATTTGTGAATCCAACGAAAAGGGAAGCCCACTGCGGATCAGGATAAGTAAGTACCGTGACTTGTTATATGGCTCTCAAGGTGCAAGGGCACTTTTTCCCCACTATGTGGCTGAGTTTTGTTTATTCCCTTATGAATATTAGTATGGCACTTCAATTGTACTATACCTAATAGAAATTTAGCAATGATAACCTAAGATTATAGCTCCCTCAATTTTTGACATTTTCTATAGATACTTAAAGTGAAATGGAATTATTCTTGAAGACAACAAAAAGCGAAAAAGTGTGGATTGGGATAAAGATAGCTCAATTTTAGAGTTATTTTTAGCTGTGCGGCTGCCAGGGACGCATATCTTTAACTTCAATTCCACGTGGCTCCGTTTGGCTTGCTTAAATTTTTTGGCTGTCTAATGTAATTCATTCAATATTAATTACACGCTAATTAAGAACTGCGATAATCCAATTTGCGATAGAACCACGTGAGGCGACCCCTTCAACCTTGTTCTTGCGTCAGCTAGCCTGTTGAGAGATTGACTAACATTACATAAAAACTTTCATCATATGCCAATATTGTAGTTTTCATAAGCTATAGTTGCACCGTTTTAATAATAAACAATTTAACCTTTCGCTTGTATTCGTAAAAATTTTAGATAGATCAAATAGTCCAAAGCAAACGGATGGACCTTAAGGGTGTGCTCATAAGTTATGAGAGAAAGGAAAATAAGGTTATTAAAGGGGAAAAAAAGGAAAGGAAAAGAAAGGGTTTAGAGGATTTCAGTTAATCTTGTTTATAAGTTTAAAATTGATAAATGAAAGAAAATAGATAATTTATAATATACTTTAATAATTTTACCTTTTACTAAAATAATTGAGTATAATTAATATATTAATATTAATTTAAAAAATTAGAATATATATATATATATATATATATATATATATATATATATATATATATATATATATATATATATATGTATGTATTATAAATTTAAAAATATTTCATCTCTAAATATTTTTTAGGAGGGAACAAATTTGAATCGAAGTTGATAAAAAATTAGCAGGGAAATATATTCCCTCCGTTTCAATTTATCTGTCCATTTGAACAACTTGGTATATTCTTAGTATCTAGATGGACCAAAGTTAAGAATGTATAAAAGTTGTCCAAATGGATAGATAAATTGAAATAAAAGAAATAATTTTTATGAAAAACTAAAATAAAATTAGAATAGATTAATAAAAATGGTAATTTATATTTTAATAAAGATTGAACAATAAGTTAAATTTAAATCTCAACAAAATTCCGAAATTTGAGGGAATCATGAAATTGGGGTTTTAGAGGGTTTCGAGGGATTAGTTAAAACCCTTATATGTCTTTTTCTCCCAAAAAGTAAAATTCGTAAATAATGTGTAATTCCTATAAACTTTTTTTTTTTTTGCTCTCCTATTCCTCCTAAACCAAACTCGTGAATATACTCTAAAGTTTGGATATACCTTAAAATGTTATGTAAGACTTTATGCATATAATAATTTTGTATAATTTGGATGGAACTTGTGTTGTATAAGTGCACATGCTAGATAAAATAGCATCATAGATGAATATATCTATCAGAAAGTTAAGATAACATCTATTGTATAGAAATGGCTGAATCTTATAATGTGTGGAAAAGATATATAAAGCTCCCACTATAAAGAGAATAGATCAAATAAAGGGTGACCCAATAGCTAAACTTAAAAAGAGATAAAGAAGAATTATAAAGAAAATTAAAGATGAGAACAACAGGTTAGATTAAAAATGAGAGGGGTTGGGTTGACCCATTTTAGAATGATAGGAGTTATTAATTGTTCAAGCTGTGTAAATAATAATAATAATAATAATAAATGAAAAATAAATTGGCTGCTTGGTAGATCAACCCACATAAAAGTGAATAAAAGTAGTAAGTTAAACTCGTCAGTTGACCAACCAACTCACATAACTTAAAATGGTAAAAAATTGTAGGTTTAACGGATTAACTTGTCCTGTCCTGCCACAACCTAGTGAAATGGATTCAAATAACTCGTCTACAAAAGTGTGCTATAAAATACAACACAATCCGTAATTTTTGACAGTTTAAAAAGCTAGAGTTTTAACTTATTTTTTCATCTTTAAACGAAACCATTAAAAAGGATTTAATTTAGATGATTTATTTATAAATTAATTTATGATAATATAAAATATAGCGTCGTTTAATACGCACGGAACCGAACTTATTTATTGAAAAAAGACTTCATTATTATTGTTGTTATAGCTAGCCAGTTCACCTAAGAATCTTTCTTGTGGGTTCATGAGTTCTTTCATTCTTATTTGACATGTAATTGTCAGATGAAATATTCGTGCATGTGATTATGTTCTCACAATTTTAGCTCACACTTGTCACATTTTTAAACTATTTGTTGGATACAGTTAGGCCATATTAAAGCTTCTTATAAAGGCTTATATTCTACACGCCTTTCACATCGAATGTGAGTCAATCGTTCCTTCTGTAAGTATGATATAATATACTCTGTTCATTTACTATACTAATATAAATTGATAATTAGTTTGAATATTTAGAGTTGATTTTTCTAGACAATCTAATATTATATATTCACTTTGCCATGTGAACTTTAGCTTTATTATTTTAAAAAGTGTTTTGATATTTATCATATTTTAAGTGAATCTTACTTATCTTAATTTTAAAATAGTTTTTTATGACTTTTGATTTTTCATAATATCCTCATCCAAAATCTCATACTAAAGAACTCAAGCTTCTTTTAGTTAGACCAATACGTTGTTAGTTATCTAAAATCATCACTAGTTAAAGCTCCTAAACTTCAAAATTAAACATATTCAAAGTGATGTTTTTGATCGATTCATTCACACAAAATATTGTGTCATTTCAACTCTAAATAGAGACTGGAACAGCCGTTGAATTAAGTCGATATGTATAGTTTTATTAAAGGTTTAATCAATCTATATAGGCTGTTATAATTTCATTGACCTTTGAAATTAGTCCCCATAATATAAAAGTCTTAATGTTTTTGAGATTTTAAAAAATGTCCTTACTACTTGCTAACCTTTATAAGCTACTATAAAAACCTATTTTAAAATTCAAATAAGCCATAGCAATTTATTTGACAAACAGTGCAATTGAATAGGTTATTATTATCTATCTGCAAACAGTGTAATTGAATAGCTTCTTAATTATTATCTATCTGCATCTTCCTTGAAACTTGACAACCATTTAAACTGTAATTGATTTATCATCAAGTCTTCACTTTTAAAAAGGCTTTATTTACCTATCATTTTTAATCCAAAATTGCCTGAATAATTCTTAAAAAGAATAAAAATTAATTTAAAAATCCATAAAACTATAGGGATCTAGTAATTAATTAAACATTTTTTTAGTATGTCGTACACGTAGTCTTTGTACAAAATGTTAAGATAAATATTTTACGGGAATCCTCGCTCAGGTCGGCGGTATACTTTTGCGGTCCTAATTTTTGGTTCACAGACCAATGGGTGAAGAAAGAAATGTTTCATAAAAGTACAGGTGTAGAAAGTATTATTGCTCTAATATTTAAAGAAAATGGTTTCCTGAATGTGCTTAACCAGTTACGATAAAATTAGCAAATATTTGGTGCGTTTTAAGATTTTTTTTAAATTCAAATAAAATCTAATAAAAATATAAAGCAAAATAAAAAAATAAGAGAAATTTTTTTTAAAATTATAAAAGATATATGTGCAGTGACAGAGGTTTAAAAAAATTATTAGGGGGCCAAATAATTTAAGATGTAAATTAAATGATAATAATCAAATTAAAATTAATAAGGTGTATATAAAATTAATTATAAATTTTACAGAGAAATACTAAAAAATTAATACTTTATAGTATTTGATGTAGTAATTTAAAAATAATTTTAAAGTAATGTCTCTTATTTGACTTGAGTGAAAATAATTATTTTTGTATGATAACTTATTAAAAAGGGTATGAAATGATTTGTTTATATTTTATTATATTTGATACTTTGGTTATTTTGGTAAAAAATATTATAATTAAAAAATAATCAACTTTTATTTATACTTAAAAAGTTTCAAAAACCTCTTTCACATATACACTTAAAATTATAATTTTTTGTTTATAATTCATTTAAACTTTTTATTCAAACATGTAAAATTATTTAAAAACACAACTTTTATTTTTTAAAAAAGTTGTTTCCTTGCATTTCTAAACATATATCTAACAATATCATATATTTTGTAAGTATCCGTAGAAATCAAAGCAGAGCTTAGAGTTAACAAATCCATTATTTGATCATTAAATATGCTATTTGATTCTTGTTATTATTTATCTATTGTAACAAAAAATATTTTCACTTTAAAATGGTGCTCAATTGTAATGTGATCTAAAAATAAACAAATGACTTTTTAAATTAGAGAAGCCTATTTTTGTAGAGTAGTGTTATTTATGTAAATTAGCATATTTAAACATAAATTTATTTATTAGACAAAATCTCTCTCTCTCTCTCTCTCTCTCTCTCTCTATATATATATATATATATATATATATATATATATATATATATATATATATATATATATATAAGAAGATCCGCCATTGTATATGTGTAATTAACTGAAGTAGAATTTTAGTAAGACAAAAAGGGCTTTTTCAACCCCTTTTTTTTTAATGTGGTTCTCTAGCTTTAATTGTTTTCAACTTAGTCTATTGCATTACATATTATCTATACATCTGATTTGGTCTATAGTCAAATTTTTGTCACAGAACTAAATAAAATAGCTGATATATGACTAATGGTGTTGATGTGTTGTACACAAGAGGTATCGTTTCACATCAGCATTTTTTAGTTAATTTCAATTAGTGGACACCTTGTAATTTAAGGGACCAAGTCAAAAGAAATTAAAGAAATTAAATATAGATGGAAACATTTAAAAAAATATGGTTTCCAAAAACTATTTTAAATTCAAAATAACACATCTAAATAAATTCTAACTATACCTTTATCTTTTATATTATAAAGGAAAATTGCAAAATAAAAAAAAATATTAATAATATTTTTATTTTCCAAAAATAAGAATGATATAGATCAATTTGAAAAAAATTATAAAAATTTCCAAATATGGGATTTCTATTTGAAATCAAATCAATTTAAATAAAATAGAATGATTTCTAAATTTGTATTTTTCTAATTAAGGGAAGTTACAGTTCTTTGTTATCAACCAGTGATGAAAAATGAATTACTAACCACAGAAACTCAGTCAAACAATTAAAAAAGGAAAAACATCATATTTAGATAAAGATTCACTTAACTCATTCACGGTCTGAAATCTTCCCCGCTAGACATAAATAGCGTTCCAACATATTGTGAAAGCACATTCATTCTCCAAGAGAAGTGCAAGAGGACAAAGTGCTCGTAACAATATTCAAAATAGATATGAAGTTTGTAATCACCGCAATTGTTTTATTCTCATTGCTAGCTGACTTTGGTACAGCTCAGCCTGGGGTCTTCGACATATCAAAATTTGGCGGAGCACCAAACGCAGATATAACCCAGGTATTATTTTGTTGAATTGACATTCGAAAAGTAAAATGGTTTCACCTTTTGGATAAAATTTATAGCATGTATGGTTTTAAATTTTAAAAACTCTAAATTGTGGTTTGGCCAAAAATAAATCTCTTGTAGCTTTTTGCTCAAACTATGGTTTAAAAATTACAAACAGGGATCTAGACATGCTTAGTTACCAACAAATTCAAGAAATTAATATTGTCAAGGGTCATTTCTCTATTATTCTTTTGTACAATTCCATTTTAAAATTGATTTTGTGTTTTTTGCATGTTCTTAAGGCTCTCTCAAGTGCTTGGAAAGAAGCATGTGCATCAACTGCTCCAGCCAAAATTGTGATTCCTAGTGGTACATACAAGATGAACGCAGTAGATGTGAGAGGTCCTTGCAAGGCTCCTATTGAAATACAAGTAGATGGCACAATTCAAGCACCCGCAAACCCTTCTGACATGAAAGGAGCAGATCAGTGGGTCAAGATTCAATATGTTGACTTCTTAACCATGTCAGGTAGTGGAACATTTGATGGGCAAGGTGCAGCTGCTTGGAAGCTAAATGACTGTGGATCAAACAAGAACTGCAAGATGCTGTGCATGGTAAATATAAATTAAATAATCATGGCCTTTCAATGTCACATAATTAGCACCTTTACCAATATTCTAACTGAGTTTTCTGTGAAATAAATACCCCCAGAATTTCGGTTTCAATTTCATCAAACATTCAATTATCCGAGACATAACTTCCAAGGACAGCAAAAACTTTCATGTAAATGTTTTGGGGTGCAACAATTTCACATTTGACGGCTTCAAAATCAATGCCCCAAAAGAGAGCCTCAACACTGATGGAATCCACATTGGAAGATCAACTGATATCAAGGTTCTTAACACAAACATTGGTACCGGAGATGACTGCATCTCATTGGGTGATGGCAGCAACAAATAACTGTCCAAAATGTGAATTGTGGACCTGGTCATGGTATTAGTGTTGGAAGCCTTGGGAAGTACCCAAATGAAGAGCCCGTAGAAGGTTTTCTGGTTAAGAATTGCACTTTGACAGAAACTGACAACGGTCTAAGGATCAAGACATGGCCTAACACCCCAGGAACATCACCTATTACTGATATGCATTTCGAAGATATTACCATGGTTAATGTCAGGAATCCTGTCATCATAGACCAAGAGTATTGTCCATGGAACCAGTGCACCAAAACGGTATTTAATCAAAAGCTACTTAAAAAAGTCTAAAAATTTTATATTGTTACTGTCAGTTTTAATGACTTGTTTTTGTCCATTTTGTGAATGCTTTCAATGGCTCAGAGTCCATCAAAAATAAAGATAAGCAAGGTTAGCTTCAAGAACATTAAGGGAACTTCAGCAACCCAGGAAGGGGTGATTCTTACTTGCAGCAGTGGCGTACCTTGTGAGGGTGTTGAGCTAGCTGATATTGATCTTACATTCAATGGAGCAGCAGCAACTGCTAAATGTGCTAATGTCAAGCCCACAGTTACGGGAAAAGCTCCAACTTGTGCAGCTTAGAGTGATCTTCAGTTGCCACAATGCCGTCCTTTGATACGATTTTATTTACACCTCTTTGTTCTTTCTTTGAAAAGTAGACGAGCCATCCTCGATATAGTGAGGATGTGGACTAGTTTTTAGTCACTTTTAGTTGGATTATGGTATTAGAACCATAAGATATATATATATCATATGTGTATGACCTTCCTTGAATTGGAAATAACACCAACGGGTACAAGTTGGTCGACCTTACCCATAAAAGTATTGTGATTCGGGATGGAATTGTATATTTCTAAGTTGGTAGATAAATAAATATGTAATTCCATTAAAAGTTGATGATTTGTCCAAACCTTAGATTCGGGTAAATTTCTTCTCACATTTAACGATTCAACCTTCTAATTATGAAAAGAAAAATTTTCTCAATTTACAAAAGTAATAACTTTGTACGATATTTTAAATACTTGAGAGATATATAATAAAATTTCATCGATAAGATTAATTTTTATATACTTTTAATGTAAAGTGTTTTTTTTGACGTTTTCTACTTTGTAATGTTCTGCTATTATTTTACTGGGTATTAATTGTCCTATTTTTAGGGATCAACTTTAGTTTTTAAGGAGTTTTAAGATGATGGTTGTTATGTTTCTTTTTTGTGGTAATTTTTCAATTATTCTGATTGTTTACTTGCCTATAAAAGGCTCTTATTTTTCTGAATAATAATGGAAATGGAGCAGCAGAAAACCAACTGTGGACCATCTTAGAATTTTTGGGTGTGTTGCTTATGCCCATATTCCAGACCAAAAAAAGATGAAAGCTTGATGATAAGGGAGAAAAATGTATCTTTCTTAGTGTTAGTGATCAGTCAAAAGCATATAAGCTTTATAATCCTGCCACTAAAAAGATCATTATTAGTCATGATATTGTTTTTAATGAAGAAAGATTCTGGGAAAATAACAATGATGCAGCAGAACAAATTCTTGCAAATTTTGATGGAGAAAATGAGGAAGAAGAGCCGCAACCAAGGGAGCAAGAACAACATCTTATTCCTGCAGCCACATTTGAAGAGGACAGACCTCAACGCACAAGAAGAAGGCCTGCATCGATGTCTGATTATGAGGTAACAGGAATTGAAGATCCTACTACCCACTTTGCCTTGTTTTTTAGAATGTGATCCTACAACATTTGAAAGTGCTATTAAAGAAGAAAATTGGAGAAAAGCGATGGATGATGAAATTGATTCCATTGAAAGAAATGATACTTGGGAGCTATGTGAACTTCCGGATGGGCACAAAACCATAGGAGTGAAATGGGTTTTCAGAACAAAGATGAAAGAAAATGGTGAAGTGGATAAGTACAAGGCATGCTTAGTGGCTAAGGGTTACAAGCAACAGTATGGGGTTGATTACACAGAAGTATTTTCACCAGTTGCAAGACATGACACAATCAGGTTGGTAGTTGCATTGGCAGCACAAAATTCTTGGCTTATTTTCCAACTAGATGTAAAGTCAGCGTTCTTACATGGCTACTTGGAAGAACATGTATTTATTGATCAACCCCCTGGCTATGTGAAAATAGGAAATGAGCACAAGTTTTACAAGTTAAAGAAGGCCCTTATGGGCTAAAACAAGCCCCTCGAGCCTGGTATAGTTGCATTGAGTCTTATTTCATAAAAGCTAGTTTTTCAAAGTGTCCTTATGAGCATACATTGTTTGTTAATTTTGGAGAAAAGGAAAACTGCTCATAGTATGCATGTATGTTGATGAACTAATATTTACTAGAAATTATACTGCCATGTTTGATGGATTCAAGAAGTCTATGATGGATGAATTTGAAATGACTGATCTTGGCATGATGCACTACTTCCTTGGTATACAAATAGTGCAATCAGATAATAGGATTTTTCTCTCTCAAAAGAAATATGTGGGAGAATTTCTGGACAGATTTCAAATGAATGATTGTAATCCTGTAAACACTCCAGTTGAGGGTGGTTTGAAGTTAAACAAAGATCCCGAAGGGAAGAAAGTTAACAGTACACTTTATAAACAAATTGTGGGCAGATTGATGCATCTAACTGCAACAAGGCCTAATATAATGTATTCTGTAAGTTTGATCAGCAGGTACATGGAGAATCCTACAAAATTGCATCTGCTCGCTGCTAAGAGAATCCTTCGCTACTTGCAAGGAACTAGAGTTTGGATTGTTTTACAACAAAGGTGAAAAGTCAAATCTATTGGGATTCACTGACAGTGATTATGTAGGAGATCAAGATGATAGGAAGAGCACTTCGGGGTGTGTTTTCATGCTTGGCACAAGTGCTATTTCTTGGTTCTCTAAAAAAGAACCCATTGTTACTTTATCAAGCACAGAAGCAGAATTTGTTGTAGCAGTTGCTTGTGCTTGTCAAGCCACATGGCTAAGGAGAGTCCTTGAAGAGCTGCAATTCAAGCAACTTGGGGCTACTAAGATTTTTTGTGACAACAATTCAACAATCAAACTCTCAAAGAATCCAGTGCTACATGGAAGAAGCAAGAACATTGATGTGAAATTTTATTTCTTAAGAGAACTGAGCAATAATGGAGTCATTAACCTGAGCTACTATAGGAGTGAAGATCAAGTTGCTGATATCTTCACCAAGGCACTCAAGAGAGAGTCATTCATGAAGCACAGAAGGTCTCCTGGAGTCTGCAAGTTGAACTTAGTGAAGTCTTTAAACTAAGTGTTAGCAAACATCAGCAAACATCAGTTTAAGGCAGGGTCTGTTCACGTTTTCTGCTTTGTAACATTCTGATGTTGTTTTACTGGTATTAATTGTCCTATTTTTAGTGATCAGTTTCAGTTTTTAAGGAGTTTTAAGATGATCGCTGTTATGTTTCTTTTTTGTAGTAATTTTTCAATTATTCTAATTGTGTACTTGCCTATAAAGGGCTCTTATTATTCCGAATAATAGTGAAAATTCTTTACACATATCTCTTCTCCTATTTTCTGCACATTTATTTTTCTACTGCTATTCTTTTATCAGTTTTATAATATCAACCAATTATATATTTTTTATGACATTGGTTAGTTTAGAGTATAGAGTGTGTTATTTCTTATTAAATTTGGATTGAATTTTTTTTTAATTTGTAAGTGGCATTAAGCTTTTTTATGAATTAAAATTTCTTTCTCATAAAAAAATCACCTCTAAAAATTATCATCTTTTATCCATTTTCTATTACATCGTAGTGTAATTTAAGCACATGTTGTAACGTCCTCCTCTGTACAATACTATGCTTAAGTCATAGTACCACATTCTGGAGTTGTTACTATTATTTGAGCGGATCTTATCTGACAGCAACTTCAGCCGTCTTTGAAACTTCTCAAACTATCTAGAGATAACACAGAAACAGGAGTGAGAATTTTAAATTCTCAGTAGAATTCACTAAGAAATTTTATACCGTGTCATTGTTATTATCTCTAGCTTATTCGATTTATTATAAAAAAGGTGGACATATTATACAAACTATTTAATTTTATAATTTGAAAACATATTACTCGAAGCACAGTCCATTTTATTCATACACTCGTCATTTGGGTGAGCCAATACAAAATAAAGTCATGAATCATACTATGAACAATAACTACAAAGTATTAAAATATAATAGCACCAATATACCGGAAACTTAAAATCTGCATATGTCTTTACTTGTACTTGAATTTATGCAGATACACATAATTTTCTTTTCTTCCTTTATCTTCCTTTACTTGTTATACATATTCCAGAGTATGATCACCATGTCATATTCCGTAGGGGTGTGATCACCGTGTCGCACTCCTTAGGAATATGTTCATCCTGCCACGTCTTAGAGTATGATCGCCATGTCATACTCCATCGGGGTGTGATCACCATGTCACATTCCTTAGAGTATGGGATCATTATGCCACATTCCAGAGTATGATCGCCCTATCATACCCTATCAGAGCGTGATGGCCATGTCACGTTCCTTCGGAATATGAACTCATCACCATATCTTTCATCATAGATTCATAATTACATAGGCTTTATACCTTATTCTCAAATGATAATACTTGCATGGTATTCATACATGTCGCATAACAATATTAACCCATCAATATTTAGAACTGTCTCTAATTTCTACCGAAAATTCGGCAGCATGACGGATCATGTCCGCTTCCCCGTGAATAGTGCCAAGCTACCAGTAAAATCAATGAAGCATTCAAATCAATATGGGACAGCAAACTTATAACCACAATATCAATTATATGGTTTGTCAAAATTAACAGGAATATCAACAGAGCTTTCTACTTACTCTATCCTCTTCTGCCCGAATTTTGTAAAATCCACCTTTACTTCTATTCAACTCATTTAAACCTGAATTTTGGATATATCATAGCTCTATGTGTCTAGGTTCCAACCCTTTTTGTTCTATCTCATTTTGATTTGTATAGCTTAAGTTATTAGCATTTTACCTCAGACTGCCCTGTACTTAGCCAGAAATGCACTCTTATAAGTGAAAATTTACTAAAAATAGAAATCTAGGTAAAATCATGTGAAATTTATATCAATTTAAAGCTAACAGAACAAGCTTTCAAATGAAATAAGTTGCATATCATTTTCATAAGTATATCTTTAGATATAAGTTCCGTAAATTGACCCTGCTTGACTACCTTATTCTAGCCCGGTTTGAACTTAAGGCAACTTCATTGATGTGTTGGGAACAAATAGCAACGAATCTGACTTTGAAATTTTTATAGGATGTTTCCTTATATGTTAGATTTCAAACAATATTAGTTTCACTCAATTTAGTATTGTGTGGGGTGAGTTACACCCTTCTCAACTCATACTACCCAGATAAAAATCTAGATTTCAAAGTTAAACTTCAAAAATTCATAACTAATTCTATACTGATCCAATGGCTTCATATTTTATATGATTGGAAAGTGCTAAATGTTTAGTTTCATATAAAAATAGATTCATCAAGTTTTGATAGCTAGATTTTTTGTCCATATAAGACGGACTTACGGACGCTGTAGGGTTTTCACCCAATAGCTCCTAGCTTCTTTCAAATTTCAAGTTCTTTCATTCTAATTGTTATTCTAATCATAACAAATATGCAAAATCAACCCTAAATCATCATCATCACTTAAGATAATATTAGAATCATGTAAGAAAGTAGGAAGAAAGTGGAGTCCCAATTAGCCCAATTCAAAGAAAACAAGAAGCTAGATTGAATTCCTACCTTTCTAAGGTGAGATCTTGTTGGATTGGTGTCTTGGATTGAAGAAACTCTTGATGAAGCTTGAAGGGCTGATGAAGATGGAGTGAAGATGAATGTGAATAGAAGAGAAATGATGAGAGCTCAGCAGCTATATTGGCCGAAAATTCAAGGGGAGAAGGAAAGAAAAAAGATGAAAACTTTTGAAGGAAGCTAGCTTTTGATTGGTAGACTTCAATCCTCATTCAAACTTAGCTTGGCTTCCCTCTTCATGGCTATTGGTGGCGCCACTTGTGAGGGTGTGGTGGCTGAATCTTTGTTATCCATCCTAGAATTTTCACAATATAATTTCTATTGGTCCGGTTCCAACAGTTTAAAAATACCGAAATCTTACCGATTTCTCTTAAATTGGTAAACCAGTTTTAGAAAAATTCTATAAGGTTTCCTATATTCCTAATCTAATTTTCTAAATGCTAATCCTTCGCACTTAATTAGATTTAAGTGAATACTAAATCGAATTCTAAGTAATCACAATTATTCGATAAAAATCGAATAATTTGTTTAAAAACGGTAAAAATTTTTGGACGTTACACATGCACTTATAAATTGGAAATCATATAACTTTATTGTTTGACTTGACCAATTATGGTGTGATAATCAATATTACATGCAAATTTGTTGAAGAACTAGAAGATTGTTGAAATTAATGGGTTTTTGTGTGCTGCATATTACGACCTCGTCTAGAGGACTATGCAACAAGTTTTTTTAAAAAAAATATTTTGAAATATTATTATGTACAAGATTGGGGTTATTATGGATGATTTGTGTGTAAGGTATTGCTTGTCCCATTTTGTTTTATTTTTTGGGTTAACTCACTAACCTATCAACTCACTCAAAAATCAGGCATGTTATATCTCTTCACCCATTTTTAAAAAGGGTACTTATCCCGCCATGTTTTGAGGCAAACACATGATGGGTTAACTCATTTATCATCTCTAATATAAAATATCTATAAAATAATTTCAAAACATATTTTTGAGAGAAAATATTCTATACTATTTTTAATATCCTAAATATGCTCCCAAAATAGCAATATCGTATATAAATAGTCCAT
This sequence comes from Pterocarpus macrocarpus, assembly GCA_031439585.1. Taxonomy (NCBI): domain Eukaryota; kingdom Viridiplantae; phylum Streptophyta; class Magnoliopsida; order Fabales; family Fabaceae; genus Pterocarpus; species Pterocarpus macrocarpus. The sequence continues at coordinate 15,039,940 of CM062519.1, forward strand.
GTAACTTTTTTTTAATTTTAAAAATTTTAAATTCTTTTAAGCTATAATGATTTTTTAAAATTTTATTTCTTCCATTGATTTTCATCCATTATAAACACAATGGAATATTTTTCATGAATTTATTTTGACTAATATTAATTATGTTAATTTTAATTTATTTTATTTTAACATTTCATTTCCCTTAATAAATCCTCATTAATTTTTCATCTTCTATAACTATTTGATTTTTTTTTCAAAAATAAAAATCAAAGTGTCTTAATTTTAATATTAATATAAAACATATAACTTTTTTATAAGTAGATATAAGTAAACATAAGAAATTGAGATTTTTCCCAGTGTTTGATGTCTTTTAGGGGACCCAAAAAAAAAGATAATCAAAATATGAATAAGATTGAGTTGAACACAAATTTGCAAAAAAGAAAAAAAAATAGAGTACTGATTATAAAGGTTTTTCACATCGTAAATAAACTCACTTAAAATATTAAAATAAATATAACAATTCTTTCATCTAAGTTGCATGAAATGCATATAAATATTATTTCAAAAAAAAAATTCAAATGATGATAAAAATATTAATTATAAGTCTTTTATTATATTTTAAGATATTATAATTACATTTATGTTAATTTATTTGTGTTAAATAAAACTTTTAAGTTAATATTTTTAGAAATAAATTAATTAAAAATTATATTAATATTTAATTATTAAAAAATAATTATAATAAATACTTAGTTTATATATATTGTGCAACGCATGGAATAAGATATCAAGTTTTATGAAAAGGTACAAATATTATTCAGTCGCTAGATATTAATATTAAATCACATATACCATTTCTTTTTAAATAAAAATATATAAAAATTGTACTTTGAGTTATTGAATTTATGACTAAATATTAAAAATTAATTATTAAAAGGTACCAATACCATTATGAGAATAAACGGTATCAAAAAAATTTTAAAAAATAAGAGAAATATTTATTGTACATATAAAAGTTAGACATCCTATAACTTATGTTTGAAATAGAAATAATAAAAACAATGTTGATAATATAAGTATCTTTTTTTTCCCCTAAAAGACATTAAACGCTGAGTAAAATCTCAATTTCTTATGTTTACTTATATCTACTTATAAAAAAGTTATATGTTTTATATTAATATTAAAATTGAGACACTTTGATTTTTATTTTTGCAAAAAAATCAAATAGTTATAGAAGATGAAAAATTAATGAAGATTTATTAAGGGAAATGAAATGTTAAAATAAAATAAATTTAAACATAATTAATACTAATCAAAATAAATTCATGAAAAATATTCCATTGTATTTGTAATGGATGAAAATCAGTGGAAGAAATAAAATTTTAAAAAATCGTTATAGTTTAAAAGAATTTAAAATTTTTAAAATTAAAAAAATGTTACATGGGCTATTTATAGACGATATTACTATTTTGGAAGCATATTTAGAATATTAAAAATAGTGGAGAATATTTTCTTTCAAAAATATTTTTTGAAATTATTTTATAAATATTTCATATTAGAGATGGTAAATGAGTTAACACATCATGTGTTAGCCTCAAAACGGGCGAGACAAGTACCTTTTTAAAAAATGGGTTAAGAGATACAACACACCTAATTTTTGAACGAGTTGATAGGTTAGTGAGTTAACCCAAAAACTAAAATAAAATGGGACAAGCAATATCTTACACACAAATCATCCACAATAACTCCAATCTTGTACATAATAATATTTCAAAATATTTTTAAAAAGAAAAAAACTGTTGCCTAGTTCTCTAGACAAGTGTCGTAATATGCAGCACACAAAAACACATTAATTTGAACAATCTTCTAGTTCTTCAACAAATTTGCATGTAATTTTGATCATCACACCATAATTGGTCAAGTCAAACAGTAAAATTATATGACTTCCAATTTATAAGTGCGTGTGCTTAAATTAGACTACAGTGTAATAGAAAATGGATAAATACACTCTATACTCTAAACTAATCAATGTCATAAAAATTTATATATAATTGATTGATATTATAAAATACTTTACATTAAAAGTATATAAAAATTAATCTTATTGATGAAATTTTATTATATATCTCTCAAGTATTTAAAATATCGTACAAAGTTATTACTTTTGTAAATTGAGAAAATTTTTCTTTTCATAACTAAAAGATTGAATCGTTGAATGTGAGAAGAGATTTACCGGAATCTAAGGTTTGGACAAATCATCAACTTTTAATAAAATTACATATTTGTTTATCTATCAACTGAGAAATATACAATTCCATCCCAAATTACAATATTTTTATGGGTAAGGTCGACCAACTTGTACCCGTTGGTGTTATTTCCAATTCAAGGAAGGTCATACACATATGATATATATATATCTTATGGTTCTAATACCATAATCCAACTAAAAGTGACTAAAAACTAGTCCACATCCTCACTATATCGAGGATGGCTCGTCTACTTTTCAAAGAAAGAACAAAGAGGTGTAAATAAAATCGTATCAAAGGACGGCATTGTGGCAACTGAAGATCACTCTAAGCTGCACAAGTTGGAGCTTTTCCCGTAACTGTGGGCTTGACATTAGCACATTTAGCAGTTGCTGCAGCTCCATTGAATGTAAGATCAATATCAGCTAGCTCAACACCCTCACAAGGTACGCCACTGCTGCAAGTAAGAATCACCCCTTCCTGGGTTGCTGAAGTTCCCTTAATGTTCTTGAAGCTAACCTTGCTTATCTTTATTTTTGATGGACTCTGAGCCATTGAAAGCATTCACAAAATGGACAAAAACAAGTCATTAAAACTGACAGTAACAATATAAAATTTTTAGACTTTTTTAAGTAGCTTTTGATTAAATACCGTTTTGGTGCACTGGTTCCATGGACAATACTCTTGGTCTATGATGACAGGATTCCTGACATTAACCATGGTAATATCTTCGAAATGCATATCAGTAATAGGTGATGTTCCTGGGGTGTTAGGCCATGTCTTGATCCTTAGACCGTTGTCAGTTTCTGTCAAAGTGCAATTCTTAACCAGAAAACCTTCTACGGGCTCTTCATTTGGGTACTTCCCAAGGCTTCCAACACTAATACCATGACCAGGTCCACAATTCACATTTTGGACAGTTATTTGTTTGCTGCCATCACCCAATGAGATGCAGTCATCTCCGGTACCAATGTTTGTGTTAAGAACCTTGATATCAGTTGATCTTCCAATGTGGATTCCATCAGTGTTGAGGCTCTCTTTTGGGGCATTGATTTTGAAGCCGTCAAATGTGAAATTGTTGCACCCCAAAACATTTACATGAAAGTTTTTGCTGTCCTTGGAAGTTATGTCTCGGATAATTGAATGTTTGATGAAATTGAAACCGAAATTCTGGGGGTATTTATTTCACAGAAAACTCAGTTAGAATATTGGTAAAGGTGCTAATTATGTGACATTGAAAGGCCATGATTATTTAATTTATATTTACCATGCACAGCATCTTGCAGTTCTTGTTTGATCCACAGTCATTTAGCTTCCAAGCAGCTGCACCTTGCCCATCAAATGTTCCACTACCTGACATGGTTAAGAAGTCAACATATTGAATCTTGACCCACTGATCTGCTCCTTTCATGTCAGAAGGGTTTGCGGGTGCTTGAATTGTGCCATCTACTTGTATTTCAATAGGAGCCTTGCAAGGACCTCTCACATCTACTGCGTTCATCTTGTATGTACCACTAGGAATCACAATTTTGGCTGGAGCAGTTGATGCACATGCTTCTTTCCAAGCACTTGAGAGAGCCTTAAGAACATGCAAAAACACAAAATCAATTTTAAAATGGAATTGTACAAAAGAATAATAGAGAAATGACCCTTGACAATATTAATTTCTTGAATTTGTTGGTAACTAAGCATGTCTAGATCCCTGTTTGTAATTTTTAAACCATAGTTTGAGCAAAAAGCTACAAGAGATTTATTTTTGGCCAAACCACAATTTAGAGTTTTTAAAATTTAAAACCATACATGCTATAAATTTTATCCAAAAGGTGAAACCATTTTACTTTTCGAATGTCAATTCAACAAAATAATACCTGGGTTATATCTGCGTTTGGTGCTCCGCCAAATTTTGATATGTCGAAGACCCCAGGCTGAGCTGTACCAAAGTCAGCTAGCAATGAGAATAAAACAATTGCGGTGATTACAAACTTCATATCTATTTTGAATATTGTTACGAGCACTTTGTCCTCTTGCACTTCTCTTGGAGAATGAATGTGCTTTCACAATATGTTGGAACGCTATTTATGTCTAGCGGGGAAGATTTCAGACCGTGAATGAGTTAAGTGAATCTTTATCTAAATATGATGTTTTTCCTTTTTTAATTGTTTGACTGAGTTTCTGTGGTTAGTCATTCATTTTTCGTCACTGGTTGATAACAAAGAACTGTAACTTCCCTTAACTAGAAAAATACAAATTTAGAAATCATTCTATTTTATTTAAATCGATTTGAGTTGAAACTCAAAATCAAACACAATTTATAGTGAAATATGAACAAAACATTGAGCAAACGAGCAAAATTAAACGCGCTGTGCTTGTAAAAATTTTTAATGTCATACTTCAACGTAAGTCCCTCCTTACGTAGCAATCATCGGCTTTATCATCGAAGAGGCTGAAGAAAAAAAAAATTGGACCGGTCCAGAATACTGTCTTACTAACCCGCTTTCAGCTAATATGTATTTGGGCCATATGAATTAGCCCAATAAGGTGAAATTTTCGGGCTAACCCGTATGGTGTAGCCAGTACTACTTTTTCACAGGCAGCCCTTTTTCTTTTTAACTCTAAGCTTTTTTTTATTTGTCATTTTCATGCGAACAATTTCTGTATGATAATTGCGTGAGCCAGTAGTAAAAGCCTTGCATTTTCAAATACGCGTGGAATGCTAGTTGTTTGCAAAGTGGCAATACACACCATAAGGAAGAGAAATTCTTAGATATTTTTAGATTAAAATATTTTTGTTGGTCTGATTGATTCAATATTTGTAACGTCAGCTTTTTGAGTCACTCTTGCCTCTTTAGCACTTACTTACTTTATGGTTATATTCATTACCCCCAAAAAAAAAAAAAAAAATACTTTATGGTTATGTTTTAATGAGGAGATAGAAGTGGCTTACGAAGCTAACATAACAAACATTAAAGCGAATAGAACAAAATAACTGTCTTGCTTCAGTAACGTCTAAAAATTTCCTGCAGAATACTCGAAATCTAGCTCAATCACCACTCCACTTCTGCCATGTCCATCGTCAGCTTCATTAATAGCCTTGGGACGGGCTGTGCTTTGTGCCTCACTGTCTCTTGGGTGCTTCTTTTTATTCATTCATGTTTTGTACAATCGGTCTTATTATTTGAAACATATTTTAATTTTGGGACATTAAAAGGATATTATATTTTTTTAAGTAGTGTGAAATTTAATAATATAAAATTTATAAAAAAAAAATTGGTCAACATCCACAAAAATTTGTTATTTTTTCTCTGTGTCATATTTGGAGTTTGTTTCGTATTATCTTATTAACCCAATAACAAATAGGTTGGATAATGGCACCTAATACGTACATAGAAAATTTCGACCCATTTGTGATATTGTATTCGTGTAACTAGATTCAAGTAAAAAAAATCTCATCATTTCAAAAGATATCTCAAAATAATTACGAAAAATTTTAATTGAGAAAACTTTTATAAAAAAAAAGGAGATAATTTCTCTTATTTAAATTATTATTTTTTTATAAATAACCTTTTAAATAAATAATTGAAATACACGTACCTTTTTATACAATATCTTTTAACCTATGCTAATTGAAGTACATTCAATCACTTAGAACAAGAATCAATGGCAATTTTGTATTTTGACACCGGAGGTCAGGTAATCCCCATTCTTTAGTCCGAGCACAGTTGTTTTTTATATAAAAAAATTCCTTTACATAATAGGCATTAGCTATAATGCATCATGTTGGCCAAGTGACATAGACACATACTGCCTACGTGCTAAGTAGAATCTGCATTTATTTGAAGGCGACATCCAATACGAGCACCATAGCATAGCTCAACCTTCGTCTGTCACAGCTAGCTTAACCCGGCCTTTTCCTCACAAGCGACTCAAAGGTCAAAAAGCATACTTGTTACGTGTACCAAGATAATAATAGTAAATCAAATGTGATATGCTTGCATCATGAGGTAATAAATTAAGAGTTTTGTTATTTATATTTGAAGATTTGAGATTATATATATATATATATATATATATAAAAGGATTGATGTAATCGTAAAAATACATTATAATTTAAGGGAAGATCTTATTTTGATTCTTAAAAAAAAAACTCTAATTAAAAGAATAACCCTAATTATCTTTAAAAAGAATTAATTTCCTTTTTTAATAATACAAAAGGGAAATATTCTAAGAAAATTATACTTATATTAATATATCACCAATAAAAGTAAATGACTAAATAATCCACATACCGGATGAAAAAATCAAAGTTTAAATCTTATATAAGGCAATTCAATTATTGAAAGGATATTTTAATCTCGTTAATATCCAAAAAATTAATCTTATATCAATAAAATTTTTTACAAAACAAATTATATTCCAGTGCTAACTTATCTAGACTACTAGGCTACTGATTGTGAATCACTTTTCTAGACGGGAGATCAACGAAATGAGTTGAAAAGTTGAGCCAAAATGAGACATCTATTAAAAATTGACCAGTGATAATTGACTAGTCAAGTTATCAATTTCCTTTAAATGTAACATGATGGTTTTCACTTTACAAACAAATCCTTCTCTAGAAGTTGCAGTTTGCAAATACACAGTAAAAGAGAACCAGATCTCCAGCTTTTGAAAACACAATGTCTCGGTGCAAAAGCACCATATCTCCAATCTCTTACGTGGAGCCATAAGAAAGGCAAACAAGAAGAATAATGAATGGGCCTTACCCTGTCCGGTAATAAGCCATTATAGGTCATGGGGATGATTTTGAAGTGGGGAACAGCCAAATTGTTGCTTAAAAATAATGGGGCATGGCATGCCCAAGCCTTCTAGCTTTGTGACTCTTATTAGTTCGTTTTGATCCTGCCCTTATCAATCAACAAGGGCCCCTCCCCTTTAAGAGTAGTCAATTATACCAGCACAAATTTAATTATACAATCCCCCTTTTTGGTGTCTACCCTCCCTTTGGCTTTTAATCAACCCCCTCTCGTGACTTTGCAAAGCCATTTTAGCACAAGAATATGGTCGCCTGCATGCCGAATGTTCTGTGTGAAACTTTCTATATGGTGGTGGCAGGTGAAGAGACCTGTATCTTAAAAATGTATGTGACAAGATTAAAGTATTGGTCTATAGAAAGAGGCAAGCCCACTCAAATAATAAAAAATGTGAAATGATTTAAATTTAAGTGCGTGTGTTTATTATTTTTAAACAAATGTTTTAAAGAAGAAAACCTTCTCCGAAGCTTCTACAATGTGCCATGATATCGCGGAAGTAAAGAGCAATGCATTAACCACGTACATTGCGGATGAAGTCAAAGAAGTCGTTCAATGTCAAAAATGTCATTTCATTAGTTAACACCATAGTAAAATATCTGCCTGATCGCTATTACTTCACCACCTAACCATAATTCTTTTCAGAAATATAGTAAAGAGGAAACATAAAGTATAATAATAATAATAATAATAAAGAAAACTAATGTCCTTAAACTTGCATAATGACAATGACAATTATAACACAACTCCGTGGAAGATAAAAAAGGTATGGTACGTGGCTTCTCAGGATAGGAATTATGATTTACTGTCTTTCTTTGTTCGACCATGCACTCCCAGTAGGCACATATCACAATCCACCTAGTCGTTCTGAAACCTGTCCCATAAAACAATTTCCTTGATAAATATTATCATCATAAGAAACTTGGATATGACTAGTTTTCTGAATAGGATCCTTATTACCATATCCTTATGTATTTTATAGTTAAAAGAAAATTGAGGTCTTAGGATATCAGAATATCTTTGTTCTTTACTCAACAAACCAAGAAGCCAGCAAATTGGAGAGGCTACCTAGCAAGAGCTGCAGAGAGCCAACCAGACTTTACAGCAAGTTCTCCATCTATAATCTAAAACTCAAGTCGGACTCAGCCATTTACTTCAGAAGTGAAGAAGAGAGAAAGCCTGCTTGTTTCTTATGAAGGGACAAAGGATTTACTAAAAGGCATTAAAACCTAAATCAGGTAATGAAGAAGTCCTATTTAAACCAAGGGGTCTTATATTCTCTCCAGTTTTGTAGCCTGTAGCAATCTGCCTTAGCATTTAAAGCTGTCTTGTTTATTAATGGCGGATGCAGAGAAAATAATGATGGACTGCATCCTTCTCTTATGAAACCCAATTACCAAGTGAACAACCCGATGTAAATTCAAACTGGTGTATATGTGTAATTGTGCTTTTTGTTTCACTTTCATTGACAGCTTCTAGCTGTCTGCTTGCTAGCTAGGTAAGTCAGAGAATTAATGAGTTATGTAGATTTCCAGGTGGGGTGGTGGGATGAGGTGAGGTGAGGCTCATCCATGGAATTAAAGACATTGCCATTATTTTAAGTGGCTTGGCTTTGACACTGCAATCTGGCTGGAGGCATGTTATCTGTGTGCTAAAATTTAACACCATTAATCGGAATTAGATATAGTAGAAGGGTTAATTCTTCATTTATAACTAATTACAATTTGAAATTTAGATGGAAGAGTTATTTATATTTAGTGTTTCATCATATCTTAAATAAAATTATTTTTAATAAAAAATATATATTTATAAAAATCAAAAATATATAATATATTTACTTCGTCTCTTATTTTGATATACACATAGAACACATTAACATACGGTATCTATACATTATCGAATTTTTTTTTTAAAAAAAAAGAAAGAAACATTTTTTATTTGACTATATCTTTTCTGTGTATAGAAAACTGTTCAGGGTCAGAAAGATGAAGGGATAAGTATTTTTCAGGTGTCCATAAACAGCTCTTTTTTTTGTTTTTTTCCTTCCTTTCTTTTCCCCTATTTAAGGGGTACATGGTTCCTTCAATCCTTCTACAGTTCCCACCTGCTTTTGGCTTACACATTAATTCATCATTTCATTAGCAAGCTAACCTGTTACTGATTCCTCCTTCTTCTTGGTCTCAGGATGGAGCCACCTCAGATCTTGGGGGGTGCAGAGGAATGTCATAGCAGTGAATCTGGATGGACCATGTACATAGGGTCCCCTGTGGATGAGGATGGACACAGTGATGATGATGAAGAGAAAGACAACCTGGACTATGGGGGCACTCATCATGATGCCGATCCAGAAGATCATGAAAGTGACGATTCTATGGCTTCTGATGCATCATCTGGGCCAAGCCATTATGGAGTTAATCCACTGGGGAATTTCCATCAAGAGGGTGAAGAGGGATATGATGAGTACAACAAGTATTGCTTAGACAAGAAAGCAATAAGCAAAACCAAAGAAAAGAAAACAAAAATAGTAGAAAAAAGGGTGGAGAAGAAGAAGGAGATGGTTTTCATCAACACCACCAAAGGTAAGGCTCCAGTTCAGGGCAGTGGCATAGCCAAGGTGAGAAAACATCACTGGCTGGGAAAAGGGAAATAGATATATAGATATTTTCCTGCTAAGAAGCTATAGCTCTTTTCTTTTGAAAAAAAAATTAGGTTTTATTGTTTATGATACATAATAGCTACGATTACAGTCGTGTGTTGCGGTTCTGATGTTATTTTAATGTTGAGATTTGAAACAAGATATATCATGGATCAGATTGGCTACAGCATGCAAGGATTAGAGAATATGTATCATATATAATATAGTTAATTTATAAATATCTTTTACATGATCGATGTGTGTAAGATAAAGATGGACAATGAGTTCCGGTCTGTATGAGGCATTAGAACACTTGGTGAAAGTACTATAGAATTGGAATTTTTCATTTTTAGGCTTTGATTTGATCTTCTCAAAACTAAGCATAGCTTGAACATCTCCCATAGAATGCGACCAAGTGCTGAATAGAATGATTTTTCATCCAAACGGCATCAGTTTGATTTACAGTATATCAATCAGACTATATTTGGATGATAGGTAGTGAACGAAGCAGAAAGAAAATAGTAAAAAATAATAAATTTTCTTGCTTAGAGTTTAATTCTATATAGAAAAAGAAAAATAAAAATATTCAGGGAATTTCTTGCCTCTCTTTTTCACATCAAAAATTTATTTATTATTTATTTTACTCTCATATAATTGGAATAAAATTGCGGAGTTAAAAATTATGATCATTAAATAATATAATTATTTCTGTTATTTTTCTATAACTTATAAATAAGATCAATGAAATTTTATTTTGTTTCTTTACTAGTCTCTCAATTCCGTTCTATTAATAGTCCAAACACAGGATTAGTCAAAAAAGCAATTCAAGAAGTGTTAGTCAAGCAACTGAGGAAGAGGAAAATAAAAAATGCTAGATATATATTTTTTAAGTAAATTTGATTCGGAGTTTTACTTTTTAAGGAGAAAAGTAAAAGATTTCAATATTTGATAAGAAAATTAAAGAAAAGAATTATACATGTGCATGGTATATTAATAGTTAATTTTCTTGTTGATTTATTAAAATTATTATTTTTTCGTCTAAAATGAGGTTTTATATTTTAATGTTAGAGTGAGGACATAGGATGATTTATGTAACTAACAAATCGCTCATTGTCCTTGTATTTGAAAATCAATATGTGTACCACTTTAGCATTAAAAAAAAAAAAAACTAAATGTAACTTTATTTTTAAAGACACACCATTTTAATTAAATTGCGTAAGAAAATCCTATATTAAAAGCATAACTATTGGTATAGAAATAAAAAGGAATGAAAATTTTCGTCCACATATATATAGGAAAGGGATTAATTTATACAGATTTAAGTTAATTACAATCTTATATTATTGAATATTTTTTATCTTTTATTTTTTGCTAAAAGTCAATGTTAGATAATTAAAAGTTGATATGTTGCAAATCATATATATATATATATATATATGTTGCCTCATGTAGAATAGTGTAGCTCGGGTAACACTTTTTATTGATATAAATTGTCTTGATTGTAGATTAGGACAACTAAGTACCCCGTGAGGTTAATGACTTTTGATAGTATTCAGATTGTTTACTTCATGCTATATACCGAGCTCAAAATTATCATTTGAGATAATGCACGCGTGGAGCTAGCGGATATAGAAAAATTTTAATTAATTGGTAGGTTTTTATAATTTTATTCAATTTTTTTTTAAAGTCCATTTAAAAAAAATTGAAAATAAGATTTTTCAAATAAGCCTTTACGTACTAATTTTTATCAAACAATAAAGATTTACTTTAAAACTCAAATAAATTGTAGAAATCTGTTTAACTAATAGTACAATTAAACAGATCTTTATAATTTATCTAAATTTTTAAGTAGATCCTTTTAACTAAATAAAAGTAAATGGCTGTTAACGAATTAAAATTTATTTAAAAAATTTTAGCCATATAGAGACTCAATTACAATTTTTCAAAGATATCTTCATAATCTATGCAGTATAAATACAGTTCTAAACAAATGATGTTATATGAGCCAAGTTGATCAAATCGTTCAATTTGGATGATATTTCCACTTCATGACAAGTGTTGATAAATTACTTCATTAGCTAAATATGTCCATTAATTTATATGTCTATCCAGCTCTAGCAAGTACAAGTAATCAATTCTCATCAAAAGAAAAAGTACAGGTAATCTAAAATTTTGTAATCAATACAATCGTTTTAACTAAATATTTAGTTGAACTTCTTTTGACAATCAAATTTATTATGTTTGAATAATGACGCGCAAGGAGTTAAGTAATTGAAGATTCCCAGGCTTTTCACTTAAATCGCAGACCTCATACACAAGAAAATTATTTGAGTAATGTTAATTTGAGATTTAGGAATGAAGACGCAAGCTGTTTCTGCATTTATGCTTACGTGTAGTTACAAGTGCTTATTAGGTTCACTAGAGATATAAAATTTGAAAAGATCTATGCTATGCACTATTTAGGACATCACATGTGAATGAACTCCTAGCTACTAGGTTCCATCATTAATAATTTGACATATATCTGACAGTATATCATTCCAAAAAACGGTACAAATCATTGACATTCTTTCGGGACAAAGTTGCTTTTCATTCGGATGAACGGGAGGCATAAACCAAAAACAATCAGCCTCTAAAAACTCGCCGTTGGCACCATCTTTTGTTGCTTACTCATGGAATTGTGTTATTTAGATGCGTAAAAAAAAAAAAAAATGAAATTACATATTATTAATTTTTTTTAGTTATAAATTTTTTAAATTAAAATTATTAATTTATTTAATTAAATTATTATTCAATTATAATATAATATTATAAAATATTTTATATATAATTAATTAGTAATTTAATCAAATAAATTAATAATTTTAATTTAAAAAATTGATAATTAAAAAAAAATTGATATTTATATATTACAATCGATTAATAATTTAATCAAAAAAATTAATAATTTTAATACAAAAAATTAGTAACTAAAAAAAGAAAAATTAATAATACATCATAAATATGTCCTAATTACATATATAAATAAACTTTCTCTTACTCATCTGATTGCAAACTTTAATCCAAAGTTTTTGGCTAATAATATGAAGAAATAAGCAATGCTGCTAGTGTAAGTAATATGTAGATTGAATAAAAAGTATTAGTATATTTTTATAAATTTAAGTTCCTGACATAGCAAAACTGTTAAACACATACTTCCTTTTGCTTGAATCTCCTCCTTAAGTAATTTTTTATTTTATTGAATGCTGTTTACGTTTTGTTAGAATTTCTTGGATTTCATCTTTTATTGGTTGGTGTGCATTAGTTTTGATAAGACAGCTTGAATAGATAATCTATATCGTCCTAGATGCTCATATTACTATGTGATGTATTACAGATTTGGAAATTACTATATATTATTGGCCATGGACCGATGGTAGGTATATTGGACTACAACCACGATTAGAAAACTAGGTTAGTATATACATATAGGAGAAAAGAAGAATTTCTACTCTTTTATTGTACTCTTTTCTTTTTTTTTTTCTTTTTAAATGATGTGTTTTATAATCTATATTCATTTGTTTGCTACTCAATATTAACAAATAACTACTCAACATAAAGAAATAGTTATTCGCAAGTTTGTTTATAGTTTTACTTACTTTTGCATATAATATTTATTTTACTAATAGCTGTTTAGTGAAAGCAATGAAAATTGTTGTTTAATTTCAATAAAACAAAATAATCATTTACAAATTTGCTCCTAATTTCAATAAGGGTATTATTATCTCTTAGTTAAAATTATTTGATCATTCTGCTTATATAATTGCTTTTAAAATTTTTATAATAGTTTCTTTTTATTAATTTTTTTCTTTATATATATATATATATACACAAACACCTAACAATAAACATGTCATGTATAGGAAGTTTGTTGTTGACTTGTTGGTACATAGCATAGATATTATTCTTTCGAGATTTTGATATTTTAAAGTGAGTATTTTTATTAAGTGAAAGGATAATCATTTTTAGATCAATAACTTACAATTTTTATAATGTGTAAGTTCCACCAAATGATCAAAAAGTAGTTAAATCCTCATATTTTTACTTTATAATAATATTCACTTTAGAGGATTTAGATTTCCACTATGCGAATTTTTTTTTAAATATTTAGATCTACAAAAAATACAGCCTAAAGATAAAGATTAAACTTGCATGTAACCTAATGATTCTTTTTTCACCCCCCCCCCTTTTCTTTTGAAAATGTTCATTTTTTTTTCTTTTTGTTAGTGAAAATGTTCAATTATTTTTTTTTTCTTTTTTTTGGGGTGGAGAGGGAGGGGCATCAAAAGGTCTCAGACCCTTATGTGGGAGTCGAACACAGCTCCCTAAGGTTACCCGGATGTAGATTTATAAGGGGCAATGCTATTTATCAACTAATCAGGTCTCCAACTGCGAAAATGTTCATTTTATAAAAGAATTTTGTACAGATATATATACTTTTTCTCGTCGTGAGCACATATATGTCTTGGTTTTTTTGGTCAAGGTGAGCACATATCTTTCAAACATGCGAGCAATGCTTTTTATTTTTGTTTGTGGCTGGTGCCTACCAAAACGAGCATTGGCCCAAAATTTTTTGGACTAAGGATGAAGTGATGGATGAAATAGTTTGATTTATTGATTTACAGGCCGGGGTGTTTTGTACCTTTCATCTTTGTTGAATGAAATCCACGACCAAAAAAAGTAAAGGCCGGGAATTTCTGTTGTGCATGTAGGTAACTTTGGTTTTTTTTTTTTAATCGTATAAAACGGCTACGTGTGTTGACCAAAAAAGAAAATGGTCCTCGTGCATACTATACTAACTCTTCTAAGAAGAAAATGATTTTGCTTTCTACACAATTGAGTTCTCATGAAAGAATGGAGTGCATGGATTACCTCTCCCTCTGTTCATGTTGAGAGATTCCACTCGGTATTAAAAAACAGTTGCTTCTGATGTCTCGCACTGAAGAAGAAATTAGAGACCCATGCCACCTTTGCCCTCACTGAAATGATGTGGTAGAAATTTTTTGCAAAAGTTTCCTACGAAGTGCTCGAATCGACACTTCAACTATGGCATTTTGTTAAAAAAGTGCGAATTCCTCAGTGTTTATAGCTTTATATGTCAATTGGTAAATTATGCCAAATTAATTTTGATGTATTGTTAGTATAAAAAAATTTTATATTATCATTTAATGAAATATTTCTATTTGTAAAATTTTTAAAATAATAAATAATTAAATTAAATATTTTTATTGATATAATAATATATAATTAAATATTTATATAAAACTTTTTTATAGGATATGAAAGTTAAATTAAAAATATATATATAAATATATTCTCGGCCCCCGGGGAGGGGTGTTTGTTTGCTTTTACTTATTTCCTACATGAGATGGCAAATTACAACAATTGAATTCATAACTTCTAGTCAAATTCCATCCTGATATCACCAACTGTAGAGATAAGCCTGCGTAACCATAGATGATATAACCTTCAAGTTTTCACTCTTCTCCCAATGTATCATTCTACTTTTCCCCCTACATGACTACATCTAAACTTGACAACTCAGTAAATGAAACCTCAATCTCACAATTCCGTGAAACTCAGTCAAATCCAATCACGATCCTAGAAGATGTCTCCTTCACGACTGTCCTCATGATCCAACTTCATATGCAACATAAACACTTATCAGGGATAAAGGCATTGGCACATACTTGAAATCTAGTCGAATGTTTGGAGAAATAAGTATTTTCTTCGAGGGGAGCAAAATAATTACAAGTATCATATGTTTGTTGATTTTCTACAAAGGCCACATGTATCTGACAAGTACAACAGTTAAAGAATCTAATTATTTCACTTAAAAAAAGACTTTAAGAAAAATCCTCCTGCAGCAAGCCCTGATTCATGTCAAGAAAGAGATGTGGCTTGCTGAAACGAAAGTGCCAACCTCCCTTGCCAAGAACACAAGAAACTAGTGGAAGCTTTCTAGTTTCTTCATTCGGGCTTCTTCAAGTTCAAACAATTATCTGATGCTTGCTTAAACAAATCCTGAACCTGTTTTAATTCTTTCTCTGACATCAGGAATCCAGAGAGAGTGTTAGTTAGGCAGTCACAGTTATCTTACATCCTTAATCAAATTGAAGACCCAATGCTAATAGCCCGAAACATCCTATATATCTATAAGTAGCATGAAAATCCTATTATGAGATATGTTTGGGTTAATACTCGTTAGAGATCTCTGCAAATCCTATTTTGATTATTTAACATGAATTAACACTTTCATATATTTCGAATAGAAATTAAGCAGAAAGCTTGAAGCAAAAGATCAAAGTTTGAAGATAACCTGCAGCTTCTAGTTGCTTCTGAAGTTCCTGGCCTACAACATCATTTTCAGCCTGGAATGTAAAAACAGTGAAAGAACATTAATACTCTTTGTTACAATTTCATTCACAAATATAAGCAGACCCGTAACAAGTTATGGCCATGCAGATTCATAGCATGCTTCTTTTAGTCATACTAACTGATTCCCTCATCTGATTAAGCTTTATAAACCACAAAATCATAGAATTGCATTAAAAAAAGAATAAAAAATAACAAAAGAAAGAAAGAAAGGAAGGAGTTGACGAGCTGTGAGCTCCATACCTGTAGCTCAGCAATCCTTTTAAGCTGTGCTTCTTCGTCTCCCTTAGATATTGGAAGGGCTGCAACCAAGGCATCGAACTGCAGGAGAAACAACAGACATGTTTCAATGAAGCACTTGAGAGTGATGTGCTACAATTTCAATATTATATTGAAGACACGGTGCAGGATACACAATAAGGAGCAAGAAAAAAGGAGAGAAGACAAAAATCATATATTCTAGACTCTAATTGCTGATATGCTTATTGGTAAAAGTTTCAAAAACAGCATCGCACAAGTAAGGGCCTATTCAGCTCGTTTTCTGTTTTCATTTTCAGTTGACTATGTTTTCTCTATTACAAGAAATATGACTTTGTTTTTATTTTATTTCATGTTTTCAAGATTTTGTGAAGGAAATGATAAAAACAACATAATCTTGCTTTTACCATTTCCTTTGCAAAAAATTAAAAATGGGAAACAGAATAAAAATAATGTGCAATTTTTGTAATTATCAGTGAAAACATACCAACTGAAAATGAAAACAGAAAACAAACCAAACACCACCTAATCCCCCAAGAGAACCGTGCAACTGGTTCCACACCTTGTTTCCCACCTATCCTGAGGACACAATCACATTCTGCTCTTCTTTAGGTGACATAAATATTTTTCTGATAGAAACAATGCCACATCATACAACCATGAGATCCTTAACAAATGTTGAATCATCTGCTTCCTAAACTGTGCATTAGGTGGGAAATCTTCCGAGTAAAAGGCTGTCCCTCCAATGTTTTATATACACACTTCATCAACACTTCTAGAATGGCAACATGTCTGAGCCCAACCTATGTAAAGCACTGATTTTCCAACACGTCTGACTCTGAGCTATATTCTTCAACATTGAAATGAGAAAGAACTAAATTTAATATTTAATTCTAAGAAACTTTCTAAACATATTAATATTATTCAGACATCTAAACTTGCGGCGGCGCAACTCAGTACTCTACACCTGACTTTTCCTTTTTCCCTTTGGTTAGAAGTCCATGTACCTGCTTAGCAGCCTTCACCAAAGCAGCACTCATCAGCTTTGGCTGTTCTGAAAAGTTCGCCCCATCCTCTGTAGGATGCGGTGGTGGTGGTTCAGGGTAATTTGGAGAGAGCCGATTAGGGGGAGCATCCCTTTGCAATGTCCCAACGGTATTAAAAGCTAGATGTGCAATCAAATTAACTTGTTCTTGTAGCTGCGATATTATATCCATCACAAGAGCCACTTCCTGGAGGAAATTTTAAGATTTAACTGCAACAGCAAATACCCGACAAGTTATATTTATGTGTCTGCAGAATATCTGTAAAAACATGGATAAACAAAACTTGCATATTCAAAAGCCAGCTGAATGATCATGAGAATATGTGTTCTTCGTAATAATGTGGAATTAATGGTTGAAACTCCACAAAACTAAATCGCCAAGTCGCCTGCTTGTGACAGGGAGCTCAATATTTTTGACTAATCTATTTGGATCATTTTATCAAACAGTTTGTGAGCGCGTGATCAAACTCCGAATCTTTGGTTAACAATGCCCACAATGTTTTCATCATACAAAGACTGAATGATAGTCACACACAAAACATTACATCAACAATCAAAACACTTCCCATCATACAGATTTGAGAGCAAAAGGAATAAGTTGCGTCCAAGTTAGCGGTAAGTGGGTACTTTAATCTCAATGAAAAAAGCAACGGTGAAAGCTAGCTAACCCTTGCACTTGCAGCTAGAATCAAATTCAATGCCCTTTTTATAGAAGGATTGTGGATTCTTCTGGAAGCTTCCCTTGCTGCGCTCGCGTGTGTCGAAGGGAAGAAGTGAAGAACCGAGTTCTATGAGGAGATATAAAAGAGAAGGGTGGAGATGTAGCCGAAGTGACTGGATCCTCTATCTGCCCTTACCTATCACCAAATGCACGTGGCCGTTGACGGAGAAAACAAGTGCGACACTAGAACGGGAGGGACGCAGGGAGAGCGAGTAAAAATAGGGCACCGTGGGTTTCCGATTTCAGAAAACGTATTTTATTTTTATTTTTAATTTTACAATTTTACACTCTCATCAAATAGAAATAATAAAAAATATCAACTCATATAAATAATCACCTATTATAATAAGAGATTCATTATAATTTTTTTTTTATTTTATTTCTATTAATTAATAATATAAAATTATTTTATACTATTAATACATAATAATTAAACTCATAAAAATGTCATATCATTTTTATTTTATTCTTTATTTTTAAAATTTTGTGAAAAAAAATCCATAAAAAAATGCTGTAACACAAAAAAATTTATTTAAGATTCAAGGTTTGAGATACACTTATTATTTATAAAATTGTATATTAGTGGTGGATCCCATATAAAATATATTTACATAATTGATCTAAAAGCACATCACGTGATGCTCTGGACCATAAAAGCATTTCTCTTATAATAGACGATAATTTTTCATAAAACCTTAAATATATGAAATATAGTAAAAATTAGGCGAAACTAAATAGCTATATGCTTGGATAAAGTTCTATTAGGTTTAAAACAATTTATAGTTCTTTAGACAACTTTTGAAAAAACACAATTATTTTTTCAAAAAAATTGTTACCAAACATGGTCAAGTGTTATTTGGATTTAGACACTATATTAAGAAGATACTATATTAAGAAAACATAATAGTAAATGAATTACACTTTTAAGAAAAAGATAAGAGTTTATATTCTAAAAAGAATAATTATTAAAATAACCTCTTAATTATAATAATATCTCGACTATAAATATCTTAATAATAAAAGAAGACACTATCCCAACCTAAAAAAAAGACACTAACAGAAAAAAGACACTATTCCGATAAAAACAAAAAAACAAAAAGACACTATATAATACATTTATCTTGCATCAGTACATGCTTAATTTAAAAATAAAATAAAATAAAATAAAATCTCTTTATATGTTTGGATGATAGCTGTCCCTCCGGGCAGAAATAAAATTGGAATGTTTGGATGATAGCTAAAGTGTTAGATTTGTCTCAATACATACTTCATTCAAAAAATATTTCTCTCTGTATACTAATCATTTTGGCTCAATATATGCTTTATTCCAAAAACATTTCTCTTTACTAGATTGTGGTAGTTAAGGAGTCAAATGATGGTTATGTTGCCCGGCTAAAGAGTCAATGTTTATTTTTGTCTTTTAGAAGATTTGGTCCTCAAAGGTGTTTTATTATTAATTTATTTAATTATATAAAATATAATTACTAACATCTAATTTCACTTGAAAAAAATATCTAGGCAGGAAAGATAAACGGTGGAGGAGCGCTGTTAAAGTTTTGGTTCTGCTTTAATTATTGTATAATTATGTTATTAAATATAGGCTTAAATATATAATTTTTTTTTCTTGAAAATGTTGCAAATTCTGATTTTTGTTCCTATAAAAAATAAATTTTAATTTAGATTCAAATATTTGGTATAAGTCCCGACCATCATTTTGTTTGATTTTTGGTCCATATATCAAAGTCATATGTTTGTTTTAAGTCTGTAAAAAATTATGACAATTTAGTTTAAGTCCTTTAGAACCAAATTATCATAATTTTTCATGAATTAAAATCAAATACTTTTAAAAATAGTGGGATCTACATTAAAATAAAATTTTTATAAGGATTAAAACCAAATAATTTTGAATATATTTAGACATAAACAAAAAAAAAATTATAAGGACTAAAACCACAATTTATAGCAATCACAAGGATCAAAAATATATTTAAACTTTTAAAATATTTAATTTTTTTAATTTTTATTATAATTAATAAAATTTATATAGGAAAAAGTGTAAAACATTTTGTATTAATAATATATAAAAATCAATCTTATAAAATATTATAAAAAATTATAGCAAATTAATTGAAAATAAAAAAAAAAGACAATGACATACTGAGAAAGTGGTTGGTGCCATATTTTATTCATACATATTGCTTATCTTTCCTACTTAGATACAATTGGAGGAGAACTAAAAGCAAATTTTTTTTTTTTTTGAGAAATGTTATTTGAACTAATATTTTATCGATATCCATGCTAACTCACTTCTATTCATTATTAAATAAGATGTGAATCTCATTTGGTCTAGATCCTATATCTCATCCAATAATAAATAAAAGTGAGTCGATACGAAGAACAATAATATGTGAGTTTAAATAATATAACTCTTCTTTTTCCCCCCGAGACCACATGTATTTTTCTACTATAATAATTTTATTTGAGTATTTGAGATCTTATAGGAGGAATGACTCTCCTAACATCAATTACTTTATATTCAAAACTCAAACCTGACACTTCTAATTAAGGGGAAGGAGAGTCTATCACTCTAACTAACAATGCATTTGTGAGAACTAACACTCTAACATGGTATTCAAACCCCTGTATTCTTTAAAGAGCATGTAATTGATATCTTTCATTTTAATTTTTTAAAAAGTTAATATACCTAACACTACCTTATTCATGGATAAATTTAGAATTTTTTTCATAAGATTAATTTTGATGTATGGTTAGTATCATCCAATCACATGCTTATATTTGGAAGACTTTTAAAATAGTGGTTAGTTGAATCAAATACTTTTATTAAATGACAATACATGATTATGTTAGCATTTAAGCCAAATTTCCACATTTAGTGAGAGTAATCCTTTATTTGGTTGAAGAGTAAGGATGGCAATGGGGATCCGTAGGTGGAGATATTCGCGAGAATATCTGTAGATAGGGATCCGAACATGTAGATTTTTTCCTTGTGGGGATGGGGATAAGGATTATGTCTAGGAATTAAAATAGGTCAGGCCAAACCACGCTCTAAACAGGCTAGCCATGTGTCATAATCATTGAACTTGAGCCTGACCTATTACATGTTAAGGCTTTATTTTCGGCCTAGCTTGACCTATTTGGGTGGCTTGGCTTGGCTTGAAACATGTTAACAAAGCCTGTTACAAATAAAACTCTTAATAGGTCATAGGCCTAGGCCAACATGTAGGCTTAAATAGGCTCAGCTCTTTGAATATGCACTAAACAGGCTATCACATTGCCATAAAAAATTGCTAGAATAAAAAAATTAAATGATAAAAATGATAATGTGATTATCTATACTATGTTACCAGCCCAACACAAAGGGAATAATCAAAACTCAAAAGGGAATACCCATTTTCTGATATGCCATATTCCTAAACGGAATAATCAAAATTCAAAAGGGAATAATCAACACCACTAATTAATAGTTAGTGAAGAAACAAAAAATAATCAAAGAACAATCCAGACTCTAGAGTAGATTCACAACAGGATTCCCAACAAAAAAACAGAGTTCATCACAAAAGAGTTTCAAAACTCAAAAGAGAAGGACATTAACCTAATCTGAGTGATGACAACAAAGGCAAAGGTGTTTGCCATGGGTGCTAGGGTCACGACGTGGAGGTTGATGCAGTGGCGAAGCATATTGCAATCGCCACTGGCCAATGGACGCAGAGCTCGACATGGAGAGTGAAGAGCGGTATTCTATGCTGGACGGGGTGGTGGAGGTAGATGCCGTGGCAAAGGTGGATGTGATGGTGATGTTTTGAGGTTGGGGATAGGGATAGAGCAAGTAAGCTTGCAAGGGTTAGGGTTTCATATTTCAATGTTTGAGTGTTTCTTTAATGATGAAGAATAGATTTTAGTGCTACTTCAAGTTATTATTATTTGATTTGTTGATTTTTAATGAAAGGTAATTTTAAAAATATTAAATATACACTATTAGACATAACAAGTTAGTTGATTCAATACTAAGTGTTAGTAGTAGCTCAAGGTCTTAGGTAGGAGTGTCAACGAGGCGGGGCTGGGGCAAGAGATAAGCCCTACGTCCCCCGCCCCATGGATAGATACCTGCCTCATCCCGCGCCCTATATTCTTATGGGTACCCGTGTTTAGAGACCCCTGTAGATATGAGTATTCGCAGGTATCCATTGGTAACCACATATTATTAAAATTTAAAAAAAAATTGGAAAAATAAAATAAATAAAAATAATTCTAATACCATAATTTATCACTTAAAATACTTAAAATAAAAATAAACACATAATAGTAATTCAACTTTTAGTTCGACATATAATAAGCATAAATAATAATTCAAATTTCCAATCTAAATTTTAGTACCACCAATAAAAATTACAATATTAGCCAAAGTATGAAACTAAATAGTAGCATTAAAACTAATCTAAATACAAATACATAATCCATCATCATCATCATCATCATCAAACTCCCTTTGCAACTTTAATATGGACAAATTGATTTCTACAAAAATAAAAACACAAATAAAAATGTAAATAGATAATACTATTATGAATATTATCAATAAAAGCATCTATAAAAGATGCAGGGTCCTTTCAAGAAACAAGTGATAAAGGAATGAAACTGGGGGCTAGAATGCAAGTATTAAAAACTTTGCAGCTTCATCGTTCTATAAATCAGATGAGAAAGTTGTGCTCTAATGCACTAATAAGCATCAAAGTAGCTAAAACCATATTCTTAATATGTGGTTTGTTTCCACAACATCATGAAATTCTCATTGAAGGTCTGTCCCAATATGCAATTAGACTAGGCCTATGCAACAAAAATGAAGTTGATGCGTCCATCAATAGCCTCAAGGACTCTAGTTTGCTGATGTATTCTGATACAAGTAAAAGCCATGTCATAATGCATGATATAGTTCGTTATATTGCTTCAAAACATACACGCTGCAAAAGCACAAAAAGGGGGGCTGGAATGAATCTGATACAAGAGCTAAATTATTAATGATATAGATTCTAAAGGAATAAATTGATGATATATATATATATATATATATATATATATATATATATATATTTCACATTAGGTACTCACGTGTATGGGATCATAATCCCCGTCTACGCCCTGTTTAACAAATAAATATTTAAATTCCCCATCTCATTACTTGTGGGGGGAAAATCGTCCCCCCATACCCACTCCGTCACGGATATTACCTGTGAATATCCACAAGGGCGGGTAAAATTGACATCTCTAATCTTGGGTTCAAATCTTAGTAGAGACCATTTGTATTTTTGAACAATATATATATAGCCTAACAGGCCTATCAGGCTTCACAGATAGCCTAGGCTTGGCCTTTTTAAATAAACAGACTTTGAGAAAGGCATGAGCTTGACTTATTTGCTAAAAAGGCTAGGCCTAAAGCAGATCAAGCTGCAGGCCCTGTCAGGTCGCATGGTTTGCTTCCATCCCTAATTATGCCTCCCGCCCTGTAAGAATATCCGTCTCGAAGGTATATCGGTAATTTTACATATAAAATTGAAATTTATTATATTTTTAATACAAAAAATAAAGAAATACAACCCCAACTTGTTTACTCTCTCATAGTCTTACACATTTATTGTTGTTTATTATAGTGCTCTTGTGATAGAATGATAGTTGTAACTTAATTTAAAATTTAAAAATTATGTGATAATGATATAAGACTATGAGTCTAAGAATTGAATCAATTTTGTATTATTATTTTTAAAGTTTCCTTTTTTCTTCTCAAAATTTTCAAACTAATTAAATTATTTAGACATGTTTTCGTAATTTTTTAAATATTTTTTAGGATATCTATGAATCTCCATGGGGAATGGGGATGAGGATGGGAGAACTCTAGAAGTGTGGTGCAAGGAATGAGGGACTACTCCTCGCCTTCCCTCAACTCCATTTCCATTCCTATTAAAGAGAAAATGAGAAGAATGAAAATAAGATGATTTTAATATTTTCTCTTAGCCAAATGTGAAGAAAAAATAGGAAAGGAAGGAGAAAGGAAGGAGAAAGTGGGTATGGGGCCCACCAAAAACATTTCTCTCTTCAACTTATGAGAAAATTGGTGGAAGAGGGAGAATTTGTTTAAAATTTTAATTTTATCCCTATTTACACCTTTATATTAAATTAGATTAACGGTATATAAATTATTTACTATTATTATATTTTTTTTCACTTTTCTTTCCAATTAAATAAAAAAAATTCTCTCTATTTTTTCTTCATTTAAGTAGTAGAAGAGAAAAGATATTTCTCTCTTTATTTTTTTTATCTCTATTTTTTTCTTTTTATTTTTTTTTCTCATCCAAGTAAAATGTGAAAGCTTCGTATGAATTTGGCCTTTAAATAAGGCCTTGAGCATTTTGATTTAGGCTTCCTCGAGTAGTGGAAGTGATCAAATTATATGAGTAATTTTCAGGAACTTCTTTACATGATATAATTCTTTATAAGGATGGTTTGCAATTTTATTTATGTAAAAGTTGTGAATAATAAAAGATATTAGAACTCCTTATAGTAGCCGTGAATGTGGGTTGAAAGGAAACTATTTATAGGATTGTAAATGTAGGTTGAAAATAATAAAATTATATTAAATTTTGTGTTTATCTCCTTTATGATATTGTTCTTCTATAGTGTGAGAGAGGGGGGGGGGGGTTTGTTAATGTATTTTTAACGCTTCTACCACTTAACAATTGTAATATTTGCGTCAAACTATTTTTTTGTATCGACAATAAATAAAAAATTATTTATTTATTTATTCATTGGTTGTAGGATAATTTATAAATTTATTAAATTCGAAGTATTCGTTTTTGGGGAGGGATAGGGGAAGGAAGGAATGGCAGGCTGACAGTAGACGACGACGTGGAGAAAGGTGCACCTAGTCACTCACTCAGTCATGTTATGTCATGTCATCATCTCCATCTTCTCTTCCCTTCCCACCATTTTCATTCCATTCCATTCTCACTCCTCCCTCGCCACCATCACCAACCAGTGTGAGTCGAGTCACTCGCACAAATGTTCAACCTCCTTTCACCACCCACTCCTCACTGCTTCGCTTCCATTCACCGCACCACCACCACCTTATCCCCTCATTCCCAATCCCAATGCCAATTCCCTCTTCCTTTTCTCTCTGCTCCCCAACCTCTCGCTCTCACACCCTTCCGCTCCCACCACCCTCATAGGCGGCACCTTCCCCTTCGCGCCTTCGATTCTCCTTCTTCTTCGGACCCCGAAACCAAACAACAAGAACAAGAAGGTGCTGCTATTAACAACCAAAGTGTTACGATTTCCGACGAGGATTATCCGAGTGGCGAATTTCAATTCGAATCCATTACGGGATGGAGGAGCTTCCTCGTCAAGCTCAAGATGCTCGTTGCCTTCCCCTGGGAGCGTGTCCGCAAGGGAAGTGTCCTCACTATGAAGCTTCGCGGCCAGGTTCACTTCACTATTTTTTTAATTTCTATTTTTTGATCGATTTTATGCAATGGAATTGGAGTTGAATTTAGCTCATGAAGAATGGTTAGCGAATTTAGCTTATTTTAACGAAACTATAGTGGGTATTTTTGTTGGATTATATTTTAGAATAAATTTAAATTTCATCCCTAAGAAAAACAGTGTGAGACACCTTAGTTCATGAGAAATAGAAACCTCCAACATAGTTCCAAAGATTTGCAAATGCCGGTCATGTTAGCTTTTTTTTAGGGATTTAGTGCTTTTGGATAAGCTTATAAAAAAAAAAAAGAGAGAGAGGGAGAAAGAGAGAGAGAGACTTTTTTCTTTAATCTTTTTTTTTAGTAGATTTTTATTTGTTATAAAAAAAAATTTTATATTTACATAAACTATTTAAGAAATACTATTAATGAGAGTATTTATGAATCTATTTGGATAAAAATAAATAAAAATATTTTTTTTATAGTCAAATTATAAAAAAAATATATTCAAAAAAAGAAGGAATACCCAGGGATATTTGGTAAGGAATATAAAAAGGAGGATATGAATTGTAATTATTAATAAAAATAAAAGATATTTTTAGAAAATAATCTATTAAAAATGACTTCTCATTCTGCTTATTTTTTTTAGAAGCTGAGTATTATTAGCTTTAAAAAAATGGTACCAAGTATTTTTTTTTTTAAAGTTGTATCCAAATACTCTTAAAATATTATAAAAGCACTTTTTTATTAATAAAAAACGCCTTTTTTTTTTTTTGTATCCTGTGAGTGTGACTAAAGACTAATCTGGCTGATATCTATAATACTTAGGAACCATGTTAGAATTTTTCATTTCTCACACTGGGGAGTTTACTCTATATTTTATGTGTGTTTTTAAAATGCTATGTCCTTTCATGTACTCAGATATCCGATCAAGTGAAGACTAGGTTCTCTCCAGGACTTTCTCTGCCTCAAATTTGTGAGAATTTTTTGAAAGCAGGTTATGATCCTCGTATTTCTGGGATCTATCTCCATATTGAAAGTTTGAATTGTGGGTGGGCCAAAGTTGAAGAAATTCGAAGGCACATATTGAATTTCAAACAATCAGGTATAACTTTGGACTTCTGTGTCAGGCTTGTATATGGAAGAAGAGGATCGTGGAAATGAGAAATATCAAAACTTAAAAAATTTGTTCATATTCTATGCCGATTATAGAAACTTATATATATTTTTGGTGGGGTTATAGCAACTTATATATTAAGGTCAAATGAGCCAGTTCAAAGTTTAGTATTTTACCAAGAAATTCAATAAACTCACATGCCAAGTTACATGTACTTGGACACTTTGCCTTTTCCATGGTATATCCCTAGCCTGAACCATGATGGTTTAATGCTTTGCAAAATGCAAATTATTATTATGCTATATCCTCTAGAGAATATTCAAGAGAATTATTAATATTTATTTAACATAGATTTTTAACTATATAGAAATGGTCTGTAAGTAGCAGGTTTCTTTTCTTGAAGGAGTCCATTATCTTCTCTTCTTATAGGAGTATCGATGTATGTCGTCTTCTTTGGCTACGGTGTAACCGAGGCTTCTATTTTGAGTGAATATGGTGATCAATTATGCATAGTGTCCCTCTTCTTCTTCACTAATATGTTGACCAATATTAATGATTTTTGCTACTTATGACATGCTTTGATAGTTGATTATGCTTGTAGGAAAGTTTGTTGTGGCTTATGTCCCTACATGCCAAGAAAAAGAATATTACCTTGCATGTGTGTGTGAAGAGATATATGCCCCTCCAAGTGCTTACTTTTCTTTGTTTGGATTGACTGTTCAAGCATCATTCCTCAGAGGTAAGCTGATTTTTCTTTTTCTTGCCTTTTTATGAGTTTCACTAATAGTAAGTATCTTATAATAGTTTGTTTTCTGACAGCACAATTTTTTTTTAAAAAAAAAATGTAAATTGCCAATTTTGTCCTCTAAAGATATACTACATGACATTGGTCCTCCATTTATCAGTGACATTGAATTAATTTAATCAGTTTTGTATTTTTGTCATTTTTTGGCCATCAAATTGGGCATTACAGTGACATCAAGTTGGTCCTAGTCCTATGATGGCTATAAGTAAGCTTAATACTTACGTTTTTGACATCATTTATTGATTCTATTCAGGGGTTTTAGATAACATAGGAGTTGAACCACAAGTGGAAAGGATTGGCAAATACAAAAGTGCAGGAGATCAACTAGCACGAAGAACCATCTCTGAAGAAAATTGTGAAATGCTCACTGCATTGCTTGATAACATCTATACAAATTGGCTGGATAAAGTCTCTTCTGCCAAAGGTACATTTGCAGTTGATGTTTTAGTTCAATCCTGAATCAACAAATTAACTTCTGGGCTTCTACAAACTTCATACAGGAAAGACAAGAGACAATATTGAGAACTTCATAAATGAAGGTGTCTATGAAGTAGACAAGCTGAAAGAAGAGGGCTTCATATCAAACATAATCTATGATGATGAGGTACATAATTGTTTTCCTTTGTTATATGAAAAACTATTTCTATGTGTAGTTTGTCAGCTTTATTAATATAACCATACTGGGAGAGTAGTTGGAATCTAATCTGGTGACTGGTGGTGGATATGTCTGAATGGAAAAATCCCAGTATAGAGGTTTTGTCCTTCTCGCTAAGCGTTTGTTGGTTTCATTTCTTTTTCATTTAACTAAATTATGGGCTTTGATCTCTTCACAATTATTGTATTCATAGAGATTGATAATTAATACTGGTTAATAAATTTTGTTGAAGGATGTGAGTAGAGCTCAATGAAAGGGGGTTAAAAAGATAAGAAACATTAAATGTTTTGCAGGTTATTGCCATGTTGAAGGAGAGACTTGGAGTGAAAACAGACAAAAATCTACCTATGGTAGATTACAGGTGGCAATTTCTTCTTGCAGCCTTTCAGAATGTACTTTCGTTTATGCTATTTGTTTGAAGTAGTTGAAAGTTAGCTTTAGAAATGTCTAATTAGGGAAGTTCTCCTTACAGCTAAGAGGCAGATGCCAAATTTTATGAAATACAGGAAATATTCTCGAGTTAGGAAATGGACAGTTGGAATATCAGGTGGTAAAGATCTGATAGCCATCATCCGAGCCTCTGGGAGCATTAGTCGCGTTGAGAGTCAATTAAGTGTGTCTAGCTCAGGCATCATTGCAGAGAAGTTTATTGAGAAGATTCGCAGTGTCAGAGGTAAACTTGGTATTATATGTTTCCTGTTAAATTTCAAAGAGTAGGAAGTCGAATGTCATCAGGCTTTTTACATTGGTTATGGCAGCTATCATAAATGCATTATTGATATCTATATTTCAGCAGAGTAATATTATTGACTACTTTCCAGACTCCAGATAATAAATTGGAAGCCAAGGGATTACACTTCTTTTAAGTTCTTACTTCCAAAAGTAGCCTTACAAGTATGATTTCCTTCCCATTACTGAAGTATAAATTGACAATTGCAATAGGAAGTAGATTATATGAAATATCTGAGAATATTTCATTATGAGATGTTTGAATCCCCAACAGAGGCAAAGAAAGATCCATCAGCCACAGGAAATAAATAAACATATGACATGCAGAGCTTTTCATTCATGTTTTCCTGGATGTAAATAATTGGGGTTAGTTCTGTTCAGTTAAGTAACTTATGCATGCAACAGCTACACAGAACTTGTCTATTTGGTGTTTGGAGCACAACAGAGGGATAAATATGGTTTAGTGTCTATTTGGGATGCTGCTTCCCGGACCACAACCTTTGGCAGTGTTATTATTCTTTATTTTTTTATTCACCTGTTATGTTTGTGCCATAGTTTGTCTCCTAGTCACAATTGGTTTTCGTATTCTCCTCAGAGTCAAAAAAATTTAAGGCTGCTATCATCCGAATTGATAGTCCTGGAGGAGATGCTCTTGCTTCTGATTTGTAAGTTCTGGTCAATTTCCATCTATGTTAATTTTATGTTTAAAAATGCAATTTTTAACAAATGAAACATAAGATATTGTTGATTTTCTTGGCTTTGATATGAAATTATTGGTTGGATGCCTGAGTACCAGTACTGCATTGATTTATCCTTAGTTGACACATTTTTGAGATGATACTTTTATACTTGAGAGGAATGAATCTCGTTGTCATGGATGGAGTTGTGACACTAAGTATTTTGGTGATTTTCATGTTTTTCTGATCATGTCTGGTGACATGAATGATGATCTTTATCTGATGCTGTAATCTGCAGAATGTGGAGAGAAATCCGGCTTTTGGCTGCTTCAAAACCAGTCATTGCTTCAATGTCTGATGTGGCAGCAAGTGGAGGGTACTACATGGCAATGGGAGCACAAGCTATTGTTGCAGAAAGTCTTACCTTAACTGGTTCAATTGGAGTGGTCACAGGTGAACCGGGTTGTTTTACCATTTCAGTAGGTGAAAGGAGAAGAGCATGTAGATATGATAATTTAACTAACACTAAAAGTGTGGATTTATTAATAAACTACATGCACATGAATATATGATTGTATATTTTAAACAGCTTTTCTCATCCGTATCCATGTTAAAATCTAATGGTATTGCTTTAGGAAAAAGGACATTCTTCATGCCATCGCAAAGCAAAAATCAATCTCTGTATTTTCCCATTGCTTAAGACAGATGCATAATATATCACTAGATATTACTTAGTAATTGTTGTAGTCCTGTAACTATTTTTCCTTCTATTGAAAATTCTTCAGCTCTTGTTATCTTGTCTTCAAAATCAATTTTGATAGAAACGAGGTATGCAATAATGTATAGACTGCTGCTATCCGTTTGCTTCCACACAAAGGGAAACCTAATCTACTGCTCAATAATTTTTTTACATAACCAATGGAGGACGAAAGTTGCTTTTAGACACGTTAGAATTCCATTACTAAGATATCCAAAATATGTATGGTTGTAAATCTCTATATGTACAAAAATGGCCTGTCACTCAATAAAAAGATTAATAAATTTACTTAATACATATTAGTTTCCTTTTTCAATTCTCAGTATGGTAATATAGCATTATGAACTACTTCCAGGGAAGGAAGTATAACAGGTATCACTTGAATGTTAAATTGTTTATTAAATGCAATGAAAGGAAATTGTAGCTGAAAGTAAATTATTTGATGGAGATCTGATAGAGAAAAGACATTGTACCATCATGAACTGTCAGTGCTACACATATTGTTCAATTTTGTAATCTGTTTATTTATGATATAATGTATCTTTTTGTAGGAAAGTTTAACCTGGGGAAACTGTATCAGAAGATTGGCTTTAATAAAGAAATCATATCAAGAGGAAGATATGCTGAGCTCCTTGCTGCTGAACAACGTCCTTTTAGGTAATATTATTTCTCCATTTTCATGTATGAAGATTCTAGTAGATCAGGATAGAATATTGGTCTGTGTAATATGGCATTTGATATCTCAACTGTCAAGCACTCTGTCTTTGAGAAGGGAAGACAGCAGGGTTACTTCCTTACTAGTTGCCAGCACAACTCAAACAGGCTGATATTGCCCAGATGATTTTCTGTAGATGTTAGTAAAATGTAATTTCCAGCAACCTCTGGGGTGTGCGCCAGTACCATGCACTTGGGGTGTGCTAACCCTTAACAAAAATGCCTGAGCCATTTTAGCCAGCCCGTGTTAGCTTCTTCCTTCCCCTTTGTATCATTCTATAAAACATTTGGTGGGGAGAGGGCCAAAGCATGAGAAGCATTAGCTAAACCCCATTTTGGTTCCTATTCTTTGCTCCTATTGTTAGGGATATTCCTCAGTCACGAAGTTGAGTGTTATGGACAGTAGATAAAATCTGGCATGGATCCCCATGTACATTGTTAAACAATTTAAGGCTCCTTTTTCATGATCTCTGAAAAGGAGGATCAAGTTATCGCTAAAAGTTCCTTAATATTTAGAAGTGGATTGTAGGAAAAGAAGGGAAAATCCACAGAACAATCTCACTATCCTATCCTCTGGATGCTACAAGATCAGCCTAAGGGAGGCTCAGGTAAGGGAGGCTCGGGTTTTCTGCAGCCATCTATGCTTTAAATGTTTTTCTTGCCCTTAAGTCTTTTTGATTGATGGCCTTTCCAAGGTTGTTACTTCTCTATTGTGTCAGACTATCTGTTCATATTTGGCTTCTGGGACAGACAGATATGAATTTTTATTTTTTCTTTTCTTTTCTTTTTTAAAAAAATTGCTACAGGCCAGATGAAGCAGAGCTATTTGCCAAATCTGCACAGCATGCTTATAAACAATTTCGAGATAAGGCGGCTTTATCCAGATCAATGACTGTATGTTCTAAATTTAATAAGCTAACTTCCATGCTTTCTGTTCATCCTTCTTGAAGATCTTAGTTACAGCTATTATTCTGTTACTAGGTAGATAAGATGGAGGAGGTCGCACAGGGGAGGGTTTGGACTGGTAAAGATGCAGCTTCACGTGGTTTGGTTGATGCTATCGGTGGGCTTTCTCGAGCTATTGCGATAGCTAAATTGAAGGCCAATATACCTCAAGACAGAGAGGTTGGTTTGTGATTACCTTTATTTTGGCCGTATGAATGTTGTATTTGAGTTGAGAAGCTCAACTTCAAAACGTGGTTATTGTGCTTGAGCTATGCCAGGTTACTGTTGTGGAGATCTCCAGACCCAGCCCTTCTCTACCCGAGATTTTATTAGGTGTAGGAAATTCTCTCATTGGAGCAGACAAAACATTGACGGAATTGCTACAGGGCTTGACATTTTCTGATGGAGTTCAAGCTCGGATGGATGGAATCATGTTTCAGACATTGGAAGGATATCCTTACGCCAACCCCATTTTGTCAATAATAAAAGATTACCTTAGTTCCCTGTAGTTTATAATACATTGCAATCATTTGTATCATTTCAATTCTCTGGTTTTCCTTATATTTTTCCTTTTTGTGCCTTTGTCCAAAGGGATGATAGATGACAAGGGTCTTCCTCTTCATAACATCTGCTCCACTATTTTTTGTACATAACATGCATAAAGTAAAGTTGGAAATTAGAAAGCATTGTTTCCTACAACCAAGTACTAGGCAGAATTTCTCTTCCAGTGCATACTGCGGCACTTCATTTTTCTTTTATGCTTTATATATTGCTGATACTAGATGGAGAAAGTGCCCCATAAGCTGGTGCATTGTTTTGGTTCTTTTCATTGTGTTTCAAAACCCAATTTTTTAAGAATAAGATTTCATGTGAATTGCCTCCAAGATTTGTAAGCGATTTCGGAGAGAGATGATAGCTAAGCAACGTATCACAGGAGCGAATTCTCTCGTTTGACCATTTAACATAACTTATGATAACAGAATACGAGAAGGATGAGAGGAAGAGAAGAACTGTGTACGGCTGAAAATGTTTAATTATATTCTACATGTCAGTTGTCACACAAATGTTCGTGTACGAAAGACCTAATGACACTGATATTGTAAATTAAATATCTTGTTACATGTATAATAATAATAATAATAATAATAATAATAAAGTTTAATTAATTTGTAAGTTCATGTATTTTGACTTAATTTTTAATTAAGTTATTATAGTTCAAAAATTTCAATAAGATCTATATATTAAATAAATTTTTATAATTAAATTTTTGGAGCAATTTATTATTGTAAAATTATTGGTTAAATTGAATAAATTTGTATATTTGAACTTACAAAATTAAGTTAGGATTTATTAAATTATATAAAATTTTAAAATTTTTTGTAATTTTTGATTGCTCTAAGAACCTGATTATAACAATTTATTTAATGTAAGGATTTAATTAAAAAATTTTAAAGTATAGGGACCAAATTGAAAATCGAGTAAAATTATAGGCACCTTTAGAATAATTAAACCTAATAATAATAAAGAGATTAATTGGCATTTATTGTCGGTATAAAATTACACTGATATCTATCACATAGACATTGGTAGTTTTCTTTTGATGTGGTGGATATAAGAGTTAACCACTTTTGTCTATATGATAGCATATGATTGGATGTTAGTGTAAAGAGTTTTAGATTGATAGTGTATATCAATTAAATCTATAATAATAATCATAGAGTTTAATTATTATATATTGTCAATAAATTTTTTTTTATACTATCATTTAATTAAATATTTGTATTTGTAAGATTTTTAAGGTAGTGGGTGATTAAGTCAAATATTTTTATTAATATAGTAATATATAATTAGATATTTAAGTAAAAAAATTTTATACTATTAATGTATATAAATTAAATCTATAGTAACAATAATATAATTTAATTTTGATGTGTTGTTGATGTGAAAATATTTTATATAGATATCTAATTATGTATTATTATATCAATAATAATATTTGATTTTTGCACTCTCATATATAGTGGTATATAATTAAATAATAGAATAAATATCTTTTATATTTATATTGATAATATATTAAAATTATT
Source organism: Pterocarpus macrocarpus (assembly GCA_031439585.1). Lineage (NCBI taxonomy): Eukaryota > Viridiplantae > Streptophyta > Magnoliopsida > Fabales > Fabaceae > Pterocarpus > Pterocarpus macrocarpus. The sequence continues at coordinate 15,074,016 of CM062519.1, forward strand.
TTATTTGATGCCAAGTTTTGGGTGCAATGGAGTGGTAAGTGAGCTATATTCTTTTAAAAAAAGAATATGGATTCAAACTTTGAAGAAGATAATTATTTGGAGAGCTCTTAGCTACAATTTTGCGAAGAGTAAAAATATCTGAAAAAGCCAAATAATAATAATAATAATAATAATAATAATAAAATCAGTGCAAATTTAAATGTAACAGGCATTTTATTTTCACATTGAAGGGGAAAAAAAAAACCGCAGTTTTATTTCATTTCTTATCTGATTTTTTTTGGCCCCCTTTATGTATGCCAGCGCTGGAAGGATTGAACTGAAGCCAAGTCTGCCGTTAACGATGGCTTGTTTGGCACCACTGCCACTCTCATGCTATCACCACCATAACCTCCCCATTCATCACACACCCACATGGCCATGGACATGCAACAACAACAACAACAACAACCACCCCTTTCCTTCAATCTCCATCCCAAGATCATCCCCTTCTCCCTCAACCCACCAAACACACCAAAACCAAAAGAACACCCCAATTTCTCATCCTTACCTTCAACGCCTTCACAATCTCTGCGACTCCGGCAACTTAAATGAAGCCTTCACCTTGCTCCACTCACACTCACACTTACACTCAAACGACGCCGTTTCCCTCTCAGAGGCCGTCGGGGCGTTGCTCTACTATTGCGGGCTCCACAAACGCATCGGCGTTGGTCGAAGGGTTCACGCATTGGTCTCCGCGTCCCCTCAGCTCCGCAACGACGTCGTTCTCACCACCCGCTTAATCACCATGTACGCCGCGTGCGGGTCACCCTCCGAATCCCGTTCCGTCTTCGACGAGTTTCAGAATAAGGACCTGTTCCTCTACAACGCTCTTCTCAGCGGGTACGCCCGAAACGCGCTTTTCCGCGACGCCATTTTGTTGTTCGTTGAATTGGTTTCCGCGACGGGACTTGCGCCGGACAATTTCACGTTGCCGTGCGCGATTAAGGCGTGCTCGGGGCTCGCCGACGCGGAACTCGGGGAAGCGCTTCACGCGTGTGCGCTGAAGCTGGGTCTTCTCTCTGACGCGTTTGTGGGGAACGCGCTGATTGCTATGTATGGAAAATGCGGGTTTGTGGACAGTGCATTCAAGGTGTTTGAGAAAATGCCCAGGAGAAACTTGGTTTCGTGGAACTCGATGGTGTGTGTGTACGCGGAGAACGGGCGTTTTGGTGAAAGTTGTGATTTGTTTAAGGGGCTTTTGTTGGATGGTGAAGAAGGTTTGGTGCCTGATGTTGCTACAATGGTGACAGTGATACCTGTGTGTGCTGCAGTTGGTGAAGTGAGGATGGGGATGGTGCTTCATGGTTTGACTTTGAAACTGGGGCTTTGTGGGGACTTGAAGGTGAGTAATTCGATTGTGGACATGTATTCAAAATGTGGTTACTTGTGCGAGGCGCGAATTGTGTTTGATGTGATCGGTGACAAGAATGTTGTGTCTTGGAATTCTATGATGAGGGGGTACTCTAAGGTAGGTGATTCTCGCACAACATTCGAGCTGCTGCGCAAGATGACAATGGAAGAGAAGGTATTGGTGAATGAGGTGACGATGTTAAATGTTCTGCCAGCATGTTTGGAGCAGATTCAGTTGTTAAGCTTGAAAGAGCTCCATGGTTATGCTCTTAGGCGTGGATTTCAGAATGATGAATTGGTAGGCAATGCTTTTGTTGCTGCCTATGCGAAGTGCGGTTCGATGGATCATGCTGAGCGTGTGTTCAATGGTATGGAGGGAAAAACAGTGAGTTCTTGGAATGCCCTGATTGGTGCCCTCACGCAAAATGGATTTCCTGGAAAGGCTTTAGACTTGTACCTTGTGATGACAGATTCTGGCTTGGATCCTGATCAGTTTACAATTGGTGCCCTTCTTCTAGCTTGTGCCCACTTGAAGTTCCTATGCTATGGTGAGGAGATTCATGGTTTTATGTTGCGTAATGGTTTAGAGTCGGATGAGTTTATCGGGATATCGTTACTGTCGCTTTATATTCACTGTGACAAAATGCTGCCGGCAAAATTATTTTTTGATAAGATGGAATACAAAAGTTTGGTGTGCTGGAATACAATGATTACTGGCCTTTCACAAAATGAACTTCCTTGTGGGGCCCTTGATATGTTCCGTCAAATGCTTTCAAGTGGAACTCGGCCTCAAGAGATTGCCATAATTGGTGTTCTGGGGGCTTGTTCACAGGTGTCAGCGTTGCGGCTGGGGAAAGAAGTTCATTCCTTTGCACTTAAAGCTCATCTCACAGAGGACATCTTTGTTACTTGTTCACTAATAGACATGTATGCAAAATGTGGATGCACGGAACAATCTCAAAACATTTTTGACAGGGTAAATGAGAAAGATGAAGCATCTTGGAATGTTATAATTGCAGGACATGGAATTAATGGGCATGGACTGAAAGCTATAGAGCTGTTTGAACTAATGCAAAGCTCAGGCTGCAGACCAGATTCTTATACGTTTATGGGAGTTCTAATGGCCTGTAACCATGCTGGCTTAGTCACAGAAGGGTTAAAATATCTTGGTCAGATGCAGAGTTTGCATGGCATAAAGCCAAAATTAGAGCATTATTCATGTGTGGTGGACATGCTTGGTCGGGCAGGACAACTGAATGAAGCTTTAAAGCTTGTAAATGAGCTGCCATATGAACCAGATTCAGGGATATGGAGTTCATTACTCAGTTCCTGTAGGAATTATGGTGATTTGAATACTGGGGAGGAAGCTTCCAAAAAGTTATTAGAGTTGGGGCCTGACAAAGCTGAGAATTATGTATTGCTATCAAACTTATATGCTGGGTTAAGAAAATGGGATGACATGAGAAAGGTGCGGCAGAGGATGAAGGAGATTGGCCTTCAAAAAGATGCAGGCTGCAGTTGGATTGAAATCGGAGGAAAGGTTTATAGATTTCTTGTTGGTGATGGAGCTCTTTTGGAATCAAAACAAATTCATGAGACTTGGATTAAATTGGAGAAAAAAATAAGCAAAATTGGATATAAACCTGACACAAGTTGTGTGCTTCATGAACTGGAAGAAGAGGAAAAGATTAAAATACTTAAGAGCCATAGTGAGAAGCTAGCAGTTTCCTTTGGTTTGTTACATACGGCTGAAGGTACAACTCTGAGGGTTTGCAAAAATCTACGCATTTGTATAGACTGTCACAATGCAATTAAACTAGTGTCAAAGGTTGTTGAAAGGGAGATTATTGTAAGGGACAACAAGCGCTTTCATCATTTCAAAAATGGTTTTTGTTCCTGTGGAGATTATTGGTAGTTGAAGGTCTATATTAGTTTTTAATCATTAATTTGCTTGACTGAAGGACTGCAGAAAATATCAATGGATTTCTGCATGCTGCTTCTGCTTATCTTCCACATCTATACGCTATTCAACTACCGAAGTTTTTATTCCAAGTCAGCTCCTACTGTTCATTCTGCATGCCAACGTCCCCTATGTTTTGCTTATTTCTATGTTCGCCCCACAACTTTGGCACGTGAGCAAGTCTTTGGGGAAGAGTGTTGGACGAGCTTTGACTTCAATTTTCTCTCATTGAAGTATTCTGTTAGAAGTGGTATCAAACACCGTAAAAGATAGAAGAATAGATCACTGAAAATGTGCCTTAGACTAAGATTTCAAAGTGAAATCTAGTTTAGGACTTGATTGTATTCACTGAATGAAAATAAAGAGGAAATATAAAGAAAGATAAAAGTTTCTGGGTATAGAGGAGTCTTTCAGCCTCTCAATTCTACTCTCTCAAAATATCTAAATGCCTCACCCTCTCTCCCTAATGGAAATATAACACTCCTCATTACAGCAAATCCTATATGATTTGCTATTCTCCCTCACTAGCTCAGCACAACAAACTTTTATTTTGTCCTCATCCTACTAATGGGCCTAAAGTCAGCCCATTAACTCTATTCTTCCTATGGGTAAATATCTTTCCATACTTGGAGTCTCGAACAATACCCCCTCCTTCAAGAATCATCTTGTCCTCAAGGTGATGCAATGGGAAGCAAAACCTTACTGTTGGAAATACTTCCTCCTGGGTCCCAAATCTTGAAAAAGGATACACCCTCCTTTGTGAGGTTGTCATAAGCAATGAAGTCTTCAAGTTTATGGGTCAAATGTTTGTTGCCAAGAGCAGTAATATTTGAGGAAATTCTCAGCACTAAATAGCCAAGGAACAACCTAAGAAGGTGTACACCTTCCATATTCAATACACTGTTGAGATGCCCTCTATAATTTGAATGTATTTTCATATCCAGACCAAACAATTTACAGCCATCAAATACACAAGAATTATAAAGATCCCTTGATTGTGATGAAAAATCTTTCTCCAAGACAGCAATTAAGATTGATAGGATACCACCATCATCAAGTACCAAATCCCTGTAAATGTTGTCTCAATGCTCTTGCAAACATCAATTCCAAGCTTCAGCATTGGTGACAACTCTGCATTGTTATGGATTTTGTGCATGTGATCACACAGACCTCCTCCCAGCATACACTTTGCCACTATACACAAATGCACAGATTTTGTACATGCACCAGTGATTCGAACAATAACTTTGTGATGCACCTACTTTAGAATCGGAACTTTTTAAACAAACTCATCTTCTAAAGCACCATTGCCCGCTAGTACTAGCACCATAAGACTGCTTCCTAGATCACCTAAGTGGACTTCAATTCCATCAACTGTGGTTATGCTCCTTCCCCTATCAAAAGCAAGATTCTTCAGTAATTTAGAGTCCATAAGATGATTGCCAGGTGAGCAAATAGCCACTTGAATTGTTTGCTCGAGTGAAAATAAGCACTCCATGAAAATGAGGAACCAGTGATGACTCACATAATCAATAACAAAATTAATCACTATGGGTACCCCTTGCTTACAACTTGAACATACCATGAGTAACTCTACAGCAAAATGGGTGCCTGGTTTTATTAACATCAGCAGTTCTAAAATAGTATTTCTAGGAAGGAAGACTTTGAGTTCTGGTCCCATAATACCTGGGAATAGTTTTTTTTCCTCTGTCCTTCTCGCTTGCTAGAAAATTAGCAGCCCAGTGATTGACAGCTTTGCAACTCAATGGTCTGGAATAGAAACCCACTATCTTCTTATCCTTAGAGTGTATGGGCCTTTTTGCATCAACCGTGAAGTTATTAAAAGTAGCAAGAGTTAAGACACTTTCACTCCCCAAGAAAGCCAGCAATCCTCCAATATAGACACCAACACCCTCTTCCACTTTGTTATCATCGAACCAGCCACAAGCATCTTCTACCTTCATAGCAATTATCATGCATAATTCTCCCAACATGAAAAATCGTGGCATTCCAAAACAACACCATTGGTGTTCTCTCTAGAAGTTCCTTGCCTTGGGATTGGTGGACACTACCTTTTCCCATGTCACTCCAATTCCCCTCCATGGGTTGACTACTCTTGGCCGTTCCACCACTGGATACGGGTAAAAGGATGGCAATTGAAGTTGCTGAAATATTTGTTCCAACCTTAACATACCTATTGAGCATTGACCCAAGTTTGGTGACTGGCTCCTTTCGGGTTTCATCCTTTTCTGATGCAAACACTACCCTAATAACCTCATTCACATCCTCTATGACTTGGGCTCTCTACAAATATTGCTCGACAACATCACCAACACTGCCCTTGCCTTCCACTGGTGCAGTTAATTCAAATCCATTTCCCAATTCATCAGAAACTAAGAATTCCTCCAAATGAAGGTGTTTGGCTACCTTTGACAGCTCAAAATAAAATTCTTCACACTAGCTTTTTTTCTTTCCGTTGCCGATGGAGTCATACAAAGGAGAATTTGACTTACCCCATTGAAGAACGCCAGGCAAGACGCTAGAAAAATCCAGCGTAAGTTCTTACTTGATGACTTTATCTCCCTTCTCAGATGTCCTCTTGACCCAATTAGTCATATGTGAGCCTTCAATAATTATAAGACCCCAAATCTTTTCAACATCCATGTTCAGCTTAGCAATCCTAACCTCACATATTTGGGCCTGGCTAGTTCCTTCTGGAAAATAAATTTCCACTGCAATATGCCAAATACTCACAAGAAGGATCTAGGCTTGGCCCAATAAATCAAAATTTTCACCTGTTGCTAAGAACTTGAACCGCTTGCCTTTTCTCCCTTCTTCTTTGTTGTGCAGCTGTTGGCAAGAAAATGTTGCATAACCACCCTCCTCGCTTGAATCTCCGGCGTTATCATCCTTACCCTCTCTGCTCATGTTTCTACTACTGCTGGATCCGGCGAGTTTGATAGTGGGAGCTAGCTCAGTGGGCACACTAACCCAAGCTGTGTCGCAGCTCCTTTCCTCTTTGTCCCCCCTGTGAAATTGCGTCTGGGGGTTTTGGTAGCAGTGGTGGTGCATTTGGTTCAAGTGTCTCCAACCACTTCTCCGCTGCGATGGTCGATGTGGCCTCAAGATCATGCAGCTTCGGTGGTGGCAGCTTGCTGATGTGCGCTATAGGAAATCCTGGATCGGGTAGGGAAAGGCCGATCGGCAGCCAAAGGATCACGCAGTTATTCACAGCCACTGACCCATCCTCCTCCCAAGGCGAATCGGGGTCCGGCGATTCCGGTGGCGGCTAGGGCCTAACCGGATGTTGCGCCACACGTCCGTCATGGTGTTTCTGCCCTTTCTCCACCGTTGGAAACAAGTTGCGATCCTTCTTGTTCTCCACTACCTCATCAACTCTTGACCAAAATAGCGGTGGTCCCTGCCTTGAGGTCATAGTCATTTTTTTGGCTTCCTCTTTCTTTCTCAGCTCAATCGACTCTAGGCCCTGAACAGTCACCATGGCCACACTTCCCCCTTGAGCTTCTGTATTCACCTCATCCACCACTTCCTCTGTTCTTGAGTTGCAATCTGTAACAAGGGGGTTTTGGTCTGCAACCCTCAAATCCTCCTCCTCATTGTCTTCATCTTGCTCCTCTTCCTCAACTTCATCGTCCCCTTCATTGTCTTCCTCTGCTTCCTCCTCCTCATCCTACTTACTTTCGGGAAGAGCTGGAAATTCAGGAATCTGGAACATTGTGGTAGATTTTCTTCTTCTCCTCCACCACCCAGCTTCGTCATCCTCCTACACAAGCAGTTGACGTAGCATGGGTCTTCTTTTTCTCAACTTCCTCTCATTTTCCTTCAACATACGCTTTATTCTCTTCATGCGCTCCTCCCAATCCGACTCCATTGCAGCATGCGTGGATACCCTCACAAAGCCCTCAAGAATCAATAGGCTCTTATACCAGTTGTTAGAACTGGTATCAAACACCGTAAAAGATAGAAGAATAGATCACTGAAAATATGTCTTAGACTAAGATTCCAAAGTGAAATCTAGCCTAGGACTTGATTGTATTCACTGAATGAAAATAAAGGGAAAATAAAAAGAAAGATAAAAGTTTCTGGGCATAGAGGAGCCCTTCAGCCTCTCAATTATACTCTCCCAAAATATCTGAATGCCTTCCCCTCTCTCCCTAACGGAAATATAGCACTCCCCACTACAGCAAATCCCACATGATTTGCTATTCTTTCTCACTAGCTCAACACAACAAACCTCTATTTTGTCCTCATCCTACTAATGGGCCTAAAGTCAGCCCATTAACTCTATTCTTCCTATGGGTAAACATCTTTCCAAACTTGGGGTATCTAACATACTCCTCTGCTCCACCACTTTATAGCAATCAAAGATTGATATATTTAAGTTTCAAATGCTGCAACTGTATGTAATTTCAGCCTCTTAGCCACAGATTTACCCATAAACTTATTTGCCACAAGTCTTTGGTGAGAAAGTCACATAGTAGTTTCCATATAACGTCAACAAAGATGACTCATTGCCCTTCCTTTCCCGCCTATCATGTTACATGGATTGCAATATTATTCATGGAGATAGTCTGTCTACCGAGCACAAGATTTTGGTTACTGATGTATGAATTACAAGAAGAGTGAAGATAAGGCTTCAAGGATCAAGTAATGACAATTGAAGGCTATAAAATACAAATGAACTTCCAAAAAGAAGGATTTTACAAGAAGGGACAAGATGGCTAAAAGGGTTAGGGAGATAGCAAGAGACGCCTGGTGAATCAAGAGGCATTAGACCTAAGGATAAAGAATCTTGGTATGGGACAAGAGCATGCAAAATAAAGTAAAGGATAAAGGAGAGTGTTTGTACATCATAGTCTTTGTGTAAAAATGCTAAAAATTGAGAAAAACATTAGGTAAGAAAGAAGCAAAAAAGCGGTCAATGAAGCGAGAACGATAGCATTTGATGGGTACCAATCCTTGGGCACCAAAGAAGAGGGAGGAGTGTTTACGGGCTTGCTAAAGGTAGGGAAAGAAAGTCAAGAAATTTGAAGCAGATGATATGGATCAAGAATGTAGAGGGTAAAAAGTCTTGGTCACAAAACAAGATATCAACGAAAGATGGAAGAGTTACTTTCACAAGCAAGTTAATGAAAAAACACAGGACTCTCATGTACTAAACATTCGAGAGGATGACCAAAATTATATTTTTATTGTTGAGTTTGAGAATTTGAGGTAAAAGAAGTTTTGAAGAGAATGGATAATGACAAAGAAGCTGGCTCGATAATATACCTATTGAGATATAAAAGTGCGTAGGAGAGAAATATAAGTTGATTCACAAAGTTTTTTAATGAAATTATGAGATCTTAAAAAAATGTCAAATGAGTGAAAATACATACAAAACTCAACTTATAAATGGATTAAGCTCAAGAGCTATAATATATTTTTGCAATTAAATGAGGGTTAATCTTATTTGGTAGTTTAAATTTTAAATTGATCAAACTTATAAAAATACCTCAATATCTAAGAAAAAAAGCTTCCTACTTTATTTTAGTCGTATTATTAAAACATACTTACCACATCTTTTCATTATCTTTATTATAAAATATATGTTTAAACTATCTTATTTTTAAAAAGTTATCTTATTTTAAATTTAAAATAAATTATAATTAAGAAATTACTTTTTGAAAACAAATAATCAAAACTAGACGCATCTCCATGTTTTGCAATTAAAGTTAGTAAATAATGTTTTATGTTTATTTTATTTTCCAGAAGACATTTTGTTTTAAGGAAATGTTTTTTTGTACACATAATTTATTGGCCTCCGTGCAATGCATCTCCATATTTGGGACCCATACCCCATCCAACTATGGATGGAGATGCATCGGTATGGAAGCCGATAACTACATATATAAATAACACAACTTTTTGTTTTAAAAAAGGAATATCTTCATAGTACATAATTATCTATGTGTTTGGCATGCAGATTTGATATCATAGGTAAACTAATACTATATATAATGATTTTATTAGTTGTTTGATACAAACAATAATATTATATAAATTTATTTATTAAAATCTCCTTATACATCAAAATAATAGGTAGATAACTTAATCAAGTTTAAGAAAATAAGATTAAGTCTAATTAACTTTTAATGTATAAGGTTTCTTTTGTTCTTTAATTTATTTTATATATTATTAAAATAAAAATGATTATCAAATAAATAAATAACCAATAATGAATAAAAATTATAAATTTATATAAATAGATAATTAGTATTTTTAATAAAATATATTTAATAATAAATAAGTGTTTTTATAATAAATAACATATAATATAAAATAACTATTAATTACTATTTTAATGTAATTTTATTTTTCTATTTATCTATTATGTTAAAAATAAAAGCAAAAAATATTCAAACATATAAAAGAAAGATAGCATCATATATTTGTTAATTTTTTTTGTATTTTATTAGAACAAAAATAACTATTAAAAATATTAAAATAAATAAGAAATAACATTTGACATAAATTACAATTTTATATAATAAAAATAGATAAATGGTTATGATAAATATAATTAAAAATAATAAATATTAAAATAATAATATTTATTTAATTATTATTAAAATTATTTATAATAATGAGAGCATATAATGATGTTATATAATATAATATTACTAAATATTGTACATTATATAGTACTAAAATTTTAACAAATCTTATATTTTCAAATCTTATATTATTAAACTTTATTCTATCATATGGACCAAGCATGTGCTTATTTCACAAAGACATCTTAATAATTTCTAAGGAATTTCAACATATTGTCCATTAAAAAAAAATGGAATTTCAGCATATTTTGAATGGGGTGGGAGCTCAATAATTGAACGATGGTGAAGATAAACACACGTCTTATTTTATTGGGTCAAACACACAGCACCAAAGCGGAAGCAGGAGTGCAAATACCAAAGTAGTCGAGCGCTCGAATATTACAACATTGCATTTGCAAGCAAAATTAAGAAGAAAAAAAATGGCGAACGTGCCTTCACCTTCCCCTCCTCGACGCCCGCCTCCCTCTGCCGCCGATTCCGGCAACTCCACCCCTCACTCTCCGAAGACCGAGGTCAGTGTGTGACACCTCACCCCTTCTTCTTCTTCTTCTTCTTCTTCTCGCATGCACGTGCCTGTGCCATTTGTTGATAACTATTTCTGAGGGTTTTTGTTTGCTGTGTGCAAGGGCGAATCTGCTACAAACAATGGGGTTTCCCATACCGAAGACAAAAAACCTGACTTGCCCGATGGTCTTGAGTAAGTTCCTTTTTTTTTTTTTCCCTCACTCTTGCCCTTATTAAACTGCTGATTTGGTGTGCAAATAATATATTTTATTTTGGTTTTATTTTGGGGTTGAATTTTGTGGAGAGATCTTGAACTGTGATTTTTTTTTTTTTTTTGGGTTTTCTAAAGCTGTTGAGCTGTTTGAAATTCCAAGGAGCTTCTTTTATAGTAGCTGCGTTTCAGCTGTGTAACATTAAAATTGAAGTTTGCTATTACTTTGTAGTTTGTACATTTATTTGCAAGTAATTATTTGAGGAAGATGATGGGCATGCCTCAAATCAGACATTGTATTTTATTTTTCCAAAGAGTGAATGGATCTGTCTCTTGTTTGTGGCACTTGAACTCTAGGCAAAGCCTGTAATTAGGGAATAGTCAGTGGTTGGCTGTTACAGAAAACAATTAGTGTGTTCTTGCTTAAGTTCTAGGCTGACAGGATGGTTGGTGGTGGATGCTTCGATCTGCTTGAGCACTAAATTGAGGAAAATCTTTTTGAGCATGCTGGGAGTGAGGGAAGTTGTCTTGACCTGGGCTTGGTGTTGGTCTGGTCCAAAGTGCTATTATGCTAATAATTTGAGTTCTCTTCAGGGCTGTAAAATGGAAAGTGGGAAGTGTTAGAAAGTACAAGAGTATATATATAACTAAAATGTCATTCTTATGGGGCGATGTTGACTATTCATCATATTCCTAGCTATGCACAACCACTAGAAGACAACATCTCCTGTCTGAATTTCATAGAGTTTATGTAGAATGGATGCATACAAATGCCATATTTGTCTGATTCATGTATAGATGATCTGACACCATGACCACAGAAAATGAATTTGAACAACATGGATGCAATAGAGTGAGTGTCAGTAGCTATAATGAAAGTACAGAGATAATGAGGGTTAAAAATAGAAATGAAGATAAATATGGGAAAAAAATGTTATGAGAGTGAAAGCATGCAAATGAGAATAATCATGAAAATTTCAATAGGAATTAAGGGAAGTGTTATTGACCCCATTTCCATTCTGCACTGTTGTTGTTAGTCTAATTTCCCTTCTCTTTCACTCGCCTGCGGAATTTTTTCTCCTTATAATGAGATGTCCCTGCACCTTTTGGATGTGAGATAAACCCCTGCTCAAGCTCTGACGGTGTGGCCATGGCCATAAGTGCTTTAAGTATGACCTGAGCGGCTGAGCCACATAGCTGAAGTGCCAAGGTACAAGCCATACTAGCTGCAAAATGCTAGAAGTTATCTCACATGTGGCAATAGGTGTGATCAATGGTAGTGGTACTTCAAGCCCTTTTGAGATATTGTTGAAGTATTGAATACCAGCCCTTGTGTTGGAACTAGCACTGCTATCTGCATATAAAAACAGCTCATGTGTATAAATCATTTTTTCTTCCTTTTTTCTGAATGAAAATCATGGTGAAACCCATTATTCTTATTTTAGCAATATGTAAGGATAGAATTTCTTGATATTCATTTTGGTTTTGTTAGGAACCCACACATGACTAGATTGTATGGAAGAAAGGGGCAAATGAGGAAATAGACATGGAGGGAATTAGGGAGTAGCGGGGAACGCACATTTGTAACCAACTCTGCTGAGTTGGCATGGGGAGTGAGGTAAAAGGCTATATGTATGAGATGGGGGTGTGTGATGAGGAGGCTAGAATTTGGGATTGGAATCTTGGGAGAGAATTGAGCCTCTCAAAACAGGTTACAACAATTATTCCATCCTGGCATTCCTTTTCTATTGTGCTTGTAACTTAGTCACACTCTCTCGACATGTGGGTTTAACAAAATCTGTAGTAACTCTTTGTGCTTCGTTTTATATCATATAATTGCTAATTCAGTTTTTCTCCATTGAATCTGGCTTGGAAACTAAAAAAAGTGAATGTTTATGGTTTACTTCTCCATTATCTGCTTATCCTGCATATATATCATCCATTCTAATTCCTTCTTACCACAGTGGTTGAGCAAAACTAGTACGATTTCATTATTTTCTATATCTTTGTGCACGGAGCGAAATCTTCCTTGGATATCTTCAAATGAATTTAGTTGTTCATATGATCTTTCAAATTATGACTTCATTTTCAGTTACGGAGCCAGTATTTTGCCCAATATGCTCGATTGCAACAATTCCCTCCCTTGGAAGCTATCCAAAAGAGTTAAAAACTTCCCCAATGTTCATATATAGTTGGAGATAATTCTGCTTCACCTTTTACTTTTCTATCTTAGGGGGCATCTTAGAATGCCCATAAAATATGTGCCCTGTATTTCAGTGGTCATAAAGATTTGGACAGACAGTTTTATTTAATACAAGATCTTTGTCCAGATGAAGATAATGTACCATATTCTTCATTTTTCAGTCACCTGGACAGCACACAGTGCATTGAGAGGTTCAGAAAATATGATGCTGAGTATACTCGACGTTTGACAGCAAAATATTTCTCTGGGAAAACAAATTTTGGAGGTATGCAATAATAGCCATTTAAAGGGATTTTATCCAACAAAAAAAAAAAAAAAAAGCCATTTAAAGGGACGTGCAGATCACTTTCTTTTTAGGCAAGACAGGATGCTTGCTTTCCCTTCTAGATTGTGACTGGTATGACAGATTCCTTGTATTTAAGCATCAAGAATCCGCTGTGCAATGCATACCTTGGTGAATATTGAGCAGCAGTTCATATAATTTCTTTTAAGTTGTGGTTTTATTTTAGCATCACTTTATAAGTAACCTATATTTGAATATGATTTGGCAGTGCATAATCTCTGCTTAAACTGCTTTTGTGCGTATTCCTAATTATCTGTAGTTAACTAGAGATATGTTTCTGTTTAAAATATTGAGATGAATATAAAGTAGTGAAGGGGACAAAAAAAAAATACAAGTACATTAATGTTGTATGAGACTAATCAGATGAAATACTGTAATATTATGAAAGCACCGGCATGGTGTAAAGGAATTGGAATATCTTATCATTCCTTAATTCGTGATGTGAGACTATCTTGTTTAGCATTTCTCTCCCTCCCTTGTATGTTGTATGATATAATCGGATTACTGCTTTCATCCGTATAAGTTTTTGTACTGATAGTCTATACATGGTCTGGCCAAGTTTGTGTTGTTATATTACTATATGCATCTGAAGGCAGGGTAAAAACATAATACAGAACTTCATGCTTTGTTTCTAGCCAAAGTTACTTCATTAGTTTGTTCTCTATTTTATATGCTGAAACGTAAGTTATAACTCGCACAATAATCCAGTTTCAGGTGATAGTGAATATATTTGTTTGCAGGCAACATATTTGATGAGCAAATAACAATAGGGGATGAAGTTATAAAGTCAAGCAGGTAATAGCATGTTCTGTGGACTAAAATATGTTCAATGTTCTAGAAAGTAATCTGTGCTAGGACATGTTTGTCTAGGTTGCCTTGTTTCCGGTCATATGCAGATCCTGTAGTAGGTTGTGAAGAGCAATGCAGCAATGGATCAACTCCTCCAGCAGACACACAAGCTAATATCCTCAATGGGAAACACTTGGTGAAGAAGAGCTGAATTAATTTGCATGGACAAGCATCGAGGCATATGCTGTCACAGAAAACTTAATGCAAATCAAGGCATTATGAACAGGAATTCTGGAGCTTGTGACTCTGAAAAGATGGTTATGGCGTCAAAACCATCAAATTTCGCCGCCCATAACAAGATTTCTGGGCCGTGGTAATTGTGAGGTTATAATTATGTGTAAAGTGCTACCATTCATATGATTCAATAGACTGAGCACAAAGTAAATAAGCCCATTTTTTTTTTTTAATCAAATTTGCATTGTTGAACCACTTTTAATTTGTCTGTTTTTTATATGAAGGTCCTAACATAGGGAGTCCATGTTTGGAGGCTCAGTTGGGTTTTTCTCTTTCTTTCCTTTTTTCGTACAGTTGGGTTTTATTGAAAAGTCCTATATTGACCAAGTTAGTGGAGGGGGAAAAAAATGGGATAACACGACCCATCTTAGCTAAAAGTCCTATTTTGACCACGTGAGTAAAAGGGAAATCATATAACATCACCAATCTAAGCTAGATGGATCGTTTTGCTGGTATAGAATTTTTGTATCTAAAGGTTAAAAAAAATAGTAAAAACAACAGTAAACTGAAAATAGAATGAAAATTAATCATATCTTTTTTTTATATAATTTTTTAAATAATTATGAATTGAGTTCAACTCCTTTGATGGCAATGTAACTCGTCACCCCATTTACTTCGAAACTCGCAAATATACCAAACGTCTTAGCAAACCCCGTAAATTGAAAGCGAAGAGAAATTGAAAGCGAAGAAGCGCAAGACTCATTTTCTTCTTTTTCGGACGGGGGCTTCATATTTGGTTACCTATGTAACTATACGATTGGTTCTGAAGAACAAGGCTATGCATGCCAATCGAGAAGAGTCCTAAAGCATTTAAATTGAATACAAACAATAATTACAATAAGATTTCATGGCAATATACAAAGGATTTTTCATTTTTTTTGTTTTTGCAATAAATTGATCCATCATTATAAGCAGCAAGCCTCTTCTCCGTTAAACATCCAATCTGGACATTTGATCTCAACTGAACTACCTGACACCTCTATGTCTTGTTTATCACTCATTAGAGTAAGATAAATTTCTTCACTTAATACTAGACTTCAAAAATGGATTAGATGGCCTACTAGATTGTGCCAAACTGGCCTCTGACTTGTTAACTGACTGTTTATTTGACAACTTTATAGAAGAGGGATCATGTGGATGAGGATGAGGAGCTTGCACCTTTCCCCCCTTATTACTTGTTTCATCTTTTGTCTGCTTTACCTTAACAGTTTCATTCACCATTGCATTTTTATGCATATTTACTCCTTGTGTTTTGTCTTTCTTGGTGAACAACGGAGCAGATAGTTTTGGTGATGATGACATAGTTACTGTTTTTGATGCTTCAGTCTGAACTGGGGCCTTGCTTCCGCTAAGTGGAGCATCAGCTTTAATGGGTGAAACAAAGTTTTCTTTGGGGCTTGTTTCAAAGTTTTCTTTGGGGCTTGTTTCCGTAGTTTTCTTCATTTCATTAAGCAGCCTTTCCTGTTTGAACCAAGCAGGAATCACAGAGTAAAGATGACAGTAAATTGATGATGTCCTTTCTACCGTACGCTGTTATGAATGTAGGAGTCTTACCTCCAATATGCCGCTGAACCTTTCAGCCAAGTTTGGAAGCTTTAGAGCAGTAACGAGCTTTATTGCACCTTTCATTGATTTTTCCAGCGTCAAAAGCTTCACAAGCTCAGTCGCACGCACGAGTTTATCACCTAAAATATCCAAATGGTGTGAGGCGTGACTACTTTTTCACTTTTACAATTCAGGTTATAGTTATACAAAGTGGGGGGAGAGAGAGAGAGAGAGAGAGAGGCACGATGTTACAAGAAAGAACTTTCGTGTGCGGTGACCATAACGCATAAAAACTCACCATTACAGCAGGATGCTATAAGCCTAAGTATACATCTATCTTGTGCTGCTTCAAAATTGAAAGCATCATCATCAAGTGAACTAGTGTCCAAACCAGCACTAGCCATTTCTTCCATTCTTTTCTGAAGCTGCATGTTACATATTTACTAATTAAGAAGTTGAACAGCAATGATAAAAACAATTCAAATTCAAATTCAAATTAGATCCAAAATAACCATCAAGAAAATTAATCTGTCAGTGCCTTAAAAAGGGTACAGACCTCAGAGAGATGCATGCTGTTCAATATAAACTCGTTTTCAAGGGCTTCAGATCCCAAATCAGAGGAAGCAAGAGGAAATGAAAGATTTAGTAGAGTGAAGATTGGCTTTGGCAACACCTGATAATTGGCAATATTTACTGTTAAATGGATGTTTAGTCATATACAACGAGAAAACGAGGAATACATCAAACTGTCGTACTCATACCTGTGGGAAGGTGTCAGGCTTTTTGCATACTACACAAAATAACTTGCTTGTATTCAACCCCACAACCCAATAGTTTTCATCAGACTTCTTCTCTTTAGCAGCACTGCATTGAAATTTTTACAAGATAAATCACCAAAGGTCATGCACAAGATACATTAAACCTGTGTACATGGTTTAAAACAAATATTGAACCTGAAGAGTGGGAGCCAGCTACTGCCGAATTGGTTTGTATATAATCTTAGCACACCCTACGTAATATATTTACGAAATCAGCTAGTATAACAAGATGCATTCATGAGCAGAGTGAAATAATACCAAATATTAACATTCATTGTAAACACAACGAGTACCTTGGAATCATAGGAACTCAATTGGCCTTCTTCGCTAAACCCAAACCAAGTTAGAGATGAACCAGGAGTTACTGGCAAGCGACCTCGAAGGGGTTGGGTCCCATGAGGTATATTAAATACTCTAAATTCTAGTACCTGTATGTTTAAGAAGAATATATATTATTTTGTCATAAAGAGTTTGCATCGTTAAGTTTTTACGCCCAAATAACCAGATGATTATGCTCTTCTACGAAGATAATCTCTTCAAAAACTAAATAGCAAAAGCACAATGAAGAGCTGCGACTATTTGGGTTAGTCTATTCAATATACCAATACTAAATTAAGCAGCACTGGAGCAGCCTACCATGAACAATGAACCAACCTGATCATTGGAGGGAAGGCAATCAGAGGCATGAGTGACAATTGCAAGCTTATCCTTGAAACCTGCTGCAGTCACCACTGGCCCATCTAGTGAAATAACATGTCTCTGCAGTGAAACAGATTCAGAAGTGTGCAAAATGCTGCGGAATAACTACCATCAACAACTACATATTCTCTTTGTTGCATGTATTTGACAACTTCACACAAATAAGTTAAAATTCCAGACGTAAGGTTAGCAAGCACATACTTATCTACCCTTTTAAACCCAATGTTCTTTTACATTAGGGAACTGTCATGCCTACAGTATTCAGTTATTGAAAATGAAAAGGAATGTACATAAGCTATGAATGTGGGACAAACCTGCAAACCTCCCTCAGTAAAGATGCGAAGATAGTTAAAACTAGTTACTGCAGCCACCCAAGCATCACCAAGTGCAACCACCTTCACTTCTTCTCCTTCAAAGCGCATAGACCACTATGCCAGATTTTTTAAAACAAAGTGAGCATACGGCAGACTTTCATATCATACAGAATGTTAACCACAAGAGCTGAAATGTTGTATGTCCTTTTATGACCTTATAAAGTTGAGCGATGGTTTAATTACATATCTTCTTATAAATAAATTTTCTTCTATAAAAATAGCATTGAGTTTAACAGCTTAGGCTAAGCACATAATATCTAACCTCACTATTATTCGCCCAGCTACTAAATGGGCGATATATGAGAGTGCTCATGTTGTTCTCCCCCTTGCAAGGATTTGCAAAGACGCTCCCATTCTCATTTAAAGCGGCCATTGTAAATCCAAAATGATCAGTCATTGATGGAACTCGTGGACAGCTTCCAGTATCATGAAAATCAATCTGTAACAAGACCGCCAACTTATTAATATATGCTAAAAGCAATGATCAACTAAATTGCTCATGGAGATTGCAGGAACTCAGGTTGAAACTCGAGCTTAAATTATCTGTCTATAGTTTTCATGTATTACCTCAATATGGGAGTATCCATCATGTTCAACAGTGGTTATACTTCCAAGCATATTGTAGCATAAGAAGCGCCTTTTTCCAGGCTGCACTGGAGTGGACCCTGGCTGAAATGCCTCCTGCATCTTTGGCCTAGATGTAACCATGGTGCTTCTACATCCCACACACACAACATCCAAATTTTCCTTGTGTGAGCGATTTCGCTTCTTAAGAGGTTCAACCTTCGAAAACAAATCAATCTCATCGCCGCCATCCTCGTCTAAATTTTCCTCACTCAAAGACTGTTTACGCAGTCTTTTCCTGCTAGGTGGCTCAGACTCACCATCACTATTTCCACCAAGATCACTCAGGCTTCCACTTGCACTATTTTCTGGATCATCCTCATCAAACAGAAGAACCCCATTACTGGTCTTGCCCTTCACAGGTATATCCTCAGTTGGAGACTTCATAGATGAAGGGATAACAGACTCCCAGATACCATACTTCCCCATAACATCAATAACAGCTAAGGCATTCCCAATTGGCTTCCAAGCCATGCAACATATCCTCTCATCAAATTTTTGTCTATCAATGTCTTGCTTCCTATCAACATCCCAGATCAGAACCTGCTTGTCTAAACCAGAGGTAGCCATGTACTTGCCATTGGGTGACCAACACAAGTAACATATAGGTTGTATATGATCCCCTCTCAAAGAAAACAACTTTTCACCAGTGTCTCTATCATAGATCACCACATCATTTCGCAACCCCGGAACGGCCAAGGTCTCACCGTCAGGGCTCCAACAAAGAACATTCATGGTTGAAACATCTACAGCATTGTCTGGGGCAATGCCTTTGAGGTTATGAAGGATTCTCCCTGAGTGAAGTTCCCAGAAAATAACAGTCCCAGTTGAATCCAGGGATGCTAAATATTCGCCATTGGGGTCAAAAGCTAAGCCAGTGACAGGCCCTTTGTGGCCTTTGAGGACCCTAGCGATGGTACCATCAATTGTGTTTATGAGCTTGATCCCTTCATCATCACCAGCAGCTGCCAACATGCTCCCTGATTTGTTAAATGCTAGGGAACGTATGGGAAGCGTAAACCTTGTAATATTAGTCTCGAACTCTCCACCTGAAAAAGGATCAATCCCAAAAAATAAAATCAAATTGAAACCTATGTTTCTTAAAATTCAAAATAATCAATCATAACCATAAAAAAAAGAGAAAAAGAATTGACCTGACACTTTAAATTTAATAATAATAATAATAATTACAATAATTGCCACTGTTCTAGACCAAACTTGTTCAATGAATTGAAAAGTAAACAATGTAGCCAGGATTTTGGGAAATTTTTTGGCCAAATTGAATTGGTTCAGCTACTATTCACAAAAGCACAAGCAAGTAAAAAAATACAAATTTAAATTTATGAGCAACGAGAAATACTAGAAAAAAAAAAAAAGCACATAAAATTACTGAAATTCGCTACAATACCCCAAAACTTATAACTGCCCTTAATAAAGATAATTAGAAAAAACACCAATTCAGCTCCAGAATCTCAACTAAACATCCCAATAATATATGAAAACGATTATTCTCACGTCCAAATTACAGCTCAGGAAGCATCAGATCCAAATTCAAAAACCCCAAAAAAAAAAAAGAAATCGAAACACATTTTTGGCGGGAAAGATGGGAATATTCATAGAATACCGGGGAACTTGTAGAGCTTGACGGAGTGATCGATGGATCCGGAAGCGAGGCAAGTGGAATTGGGGCTAAGGGCGAGGGCGGTGACCCCGTCGCGGTGGTGGCGGAGGGCCCTGGGGGCGTCGGAGGGGAGGAGAGGGTCGTGGATGGCAACGGAGACGTCGGAGGCGGCGGCGGTGACGAGATGGCGGGCCTGCTGGTCCCACAGGACCGAGCAGAAGGAAGGGCGGCCGCCCTTGTGGGCGTGGGCCTCCCTCAGCTTCACCGACCGGACCTTCATTGCGGATTTCCCAAAACGGGCTCGGGTTTTCGGGTTCGGATGGTTAGAAACGACAGGGACTGAACTTTGAAGGTTTGATTGGGGAGGAAATGGTGGGGAAGAGGGTAATAAGGTGAATAAATCTGAATCTGAATCTGAATCTGAAATGGGGAATCGATTTTTGGCGCGATTTTGGGGTTTGTGTTTTTCAAGAGTTGGCGGGACGGGTGCAAACGGAGCTATATTTGCTTTTTGGAGTGCGTTCATTTTTTTAGGCTGGGTTTATTTTTTGTCAACAATGGGAACGGGCCTTTTTAATGTAAATGAAAGTGGGCTTGATGTAGGCCGCGGCGAAACTGATTTCGGCCTGTTTCTTCTTCTGTTAGCTCTAAAGGGGATGTACATTTGATCCAAAAAAAAAGAGATTTCGGCCACTTTCCAACTTAATTTGCTATCGATAAAAATTTATGGGAGTTTGGCATTGGCTTACAGAGCATTTACGATGGTTCTGAAAATCGGACCAGTCCGATTGGTTGAACTGAAAATCGGCCAGGTATCTGGTTCGGATGAAGGAGGAAAAGTCGGATTCTCAAAAATCAGTATTAAACTGGATAAATTGGCCGAAAACCGGTAAACCGGCCTAACCCGACCGGTTTTATCGGTTGGCTGGTTTTTTTTTTTTTAAATTAATTTTTTATCTTTAATGGTAAAATTAACTTCTTCATTATGATAAAAAAGGGGTCAAAAATATATTTTGGTTGGCTAAATAAAAAATTACTAAATCTCTTACTCTTTAAAAAATAGTTTAGAGGTAATAAATATATTGAATATAAGAAAAATGATACATGGGTACTATTTATAGAAGTCTTTAAGAGTAAAAAAATTTTATTCTAAGCAATGTGAAATTTCTTGAATGCTTTATAGTAGCTTTAAGAATAAAAAATTTAAAATTTAAGCAATATAGGACTTAGTACTTTACTTATATTAATTATATTAATATGACTTAAGATAGTAATTTTGATTTCTAAAATTATTTTTATCATATTAAAATTTTTTAATCATTTTAATTTATCTCATAACATATTATTAATGATATATATATATATATATATATATATATATATATATATATATATATATATATATATGTTTTATTACATTCCTTGAATCTCTAACAAGAATTTGTCTCTCAATACCTAGTCCGATTTTCAGAACCTTGGCTTTTACAGAAAACTTACAAGGTTGTCTATCAATAGGGTTCTCATATCGATATTGGGAATCGAACTCAAATCCTTGTGGAATGGTATTCGAGCCTATCCCCTGCAAACTATGCCAAACTTCATTGCCTAATTTCCAATATTATTATGTAAAATATATATATATATTATAAACTTTTCTTTAACCTGAAGTTAATTTATCCGAAAACACCATGTCTCCACTAGGTTGGAGATCACTTTTAGTTTTGGACTTTGTGGCAAATAAATAAGCTTAACAAGTAATGTCAAATAGTTCAACTTGTGTTCCACCCTTTTTGTCGATGTAATATTGTTAAATACTGTTGATAAGAAGATGTCGACTGTTGAGCCATTCAAATGGAATTTCTCTACACTATTCCATGTCGACATTGTTGAGTCGAAAGAGTTTTGATTGTCGACAAGACCATGAATATCGAGATATGGCATTTGTTTGGCCGACGCGAAGCGAGTGTTCTCATTCGATTGAGTTGACAAATTGGTCGCATGACTATTCGCGAATTTTGAGCTCGGTGGTCGAGGATGATTTTGTCGCGTAAGATACTTAGCAAATTTTGGATTCATTAAGGGACTGCTCGAATTGGTCGAGGATGTATAGAGCAATCATGTAGACGATTACGAGCAGTTTTTTTTTTTTTTGGCCAGGGAAAGAAGATTAGCGAAGAACATGTGGCATGAATCAAGGATGGACAAGTCACAGCGGTAGCCGTGGAAGGCATGCGGCAAAACATGAAGAATAACCACCCATTAGGGGATCAAATCACCCATATTTATGAGTTTTCTCGATATAATAAAGGTTGAAACTTTTATTTACAAATACTCACATACTCTTTCAAATCACTATAACAAATGAGAATTCAAAGTTCATTGAATAATTCTTCTATGCCTATTCTTTATTTCATTTCTTAGGATTAGTGTTTTATTGTATTTATATACTTTCACTTTGTACTTTTAAATACATTATAATTCAATTATGTTATTCATTTTATTTCTTAACTTGAGCAATATTCTGAAAATTATTTGATTTGACATTTACATTTTTTGTTTTGAGAACTTATAAGAAGAGTCACTACTATTTCCCGAATTGAGATCAAAAAGTAAAGTTTTGTCGATTTTATTTGTTTTGCTCGACAAAAATCACGTAAAAGAGCTTGCAACCAACATTTGGTTATTACAAGTGTTTTAACATTTATTCTTTTTAAATAAGTTATTGACTTTGCATTTTATAAACCTTTGAAGTGGGTTAATTGAGTTTAAATCAAATTAGTTAAATCTAATACACTCTATATATCAATAATATGGACAAGTAAAATAGTTTAGTTTGCATTTTCATTTGTTATTAGTTTAGTTCCACCAGAAAATAACAAACGAAAATGAAAAATTGTCCATTTGACTGATATATGGAAGCGTGCATAGTTTGCATTGAATTGGTAAACTTTAAGGTAATCTATACTTCTAAAAATGATGTTATTTCCATAGTTTTGAACATTTTCGAAACAAAAAATCCTTTACTGTTAGACTTTCTCGTAGCATAATGCGCTGATATTAATAAGGAATATAACAGCATCTTAATTGTTCATTCATCCACCTCAAAACTGGTCTTCGCGATAACCTAGCATAAGCCCCACGGGATAAAATGTTCTGGCTAGATTATCTGTCCCAAGCTCCATCCCTACCATCAAAACGTGCCACTTGGATTGAATTTTCTCCATTATACTTGTAAGGTTTTAGAATATCGGTAAATTATGGGATGCTCACTTTTAAATATAAATATTAAATGGTCCCCTTCTTTTTATTTATTATAGATAATTACTTTATTTTAACAATTTAATTGATACTGAGTTTCGAGTTTCGAGTTCAATAGATATCGAATTCTGAGTTTAGAAGTAGGTCTTACACTAACAAATACTAATATATAGACACCAAGTTATGAATTTTGAGTTAAGTTTCATATTAACAAAAATATACAGACATCGAGTTTTAAATTCTGAATTAGACATTAATAATAAATTATCTGATACTAATTTAATATATTATAATATTTTAATATTATATATTAATATATTAAATTTATTTTATTATTTTTTATCATTAAATTTATAAATAATTTTAAATTAATAATTTAATTTTTAATAAATATTTAATATTTATATTTTATAATGCGCATTTTAAAGGCTATCTAGAATATCTCACCACAGCGGTATTGTGTTATGCAGTTCCGCATCATATATGTTCTTGTCTCCTTGTTATTTCCTTGTTTACGCCTGAAAGTAGCAGTGGCACATGATGTGCTGACAGTAAACGGTCATGCAGGTCAGTGGCCCACAGTATTTAGTTTACGAGACAAGCTTTTCAATAAATTATATCACAGTTGAAGGAAATGTATTAACGTTTTGGATACGGAGATGTATTAATACTTTGGATACTCACCAGAGTAACAAATCTACCAAATACTATATATTATATGAAAACGTTTAGAATGCTCATAATAGAATATAAATATTAAATATTTATTAAAAATTAAATTATTAATTTAAAATTATTTATAAATTTAATGATATAAAATAATAAAATAAATTTAATATATTAATATATGATATTAGAATATTATAATTCATCAAATTAGTATCAAATAATTTATTGATAATATCCAACTCGAAATTTGAAATTCGGTGCCAGTATATTTTTATTAATGTCAAATCCAATTCAAAATTCAAAATCAAGTATTTATATAATGATATTTATTAATATAAAACTTAATTTTTAATTTAAAATTTAATATCAATTAAATAATTAAAATAAAATAATTATCTATAATAAATAAAAAAAATAAATATTTAATATTTATATTTAAATATCAACATTCTATAATTTATCATATTATATATTATATATACGTTCTTAACCTAACCCCTGAACAAAACAAAATGTGACACGCGAGAGATCGACTTTAATGCCATTTTATTACCGTGCCTGCATTTGCTGGCTATAAAGGCCGTCACAGAAGTAAATAATTAAAGCCTACAAAGAGACAAGAAATTAACCGATGGAATAGATAATTCAATTCTGTAACTACTATAATAATAAAATATTAATTAAACCAAGTTGCCAAGCTTCTCCACCAAGCTCCGTAAATCCTTCTCGGAGCTTCCACCCTCTCGAATGGCCTCAAGCGCCGCAGCCTGTAGTTTCAACGCCCGACTCGCCTCCGAACCGCTCCCACTCACCGACTCGGCCAGAACTCGGGCCAACTCGTCCGAGTCAGGAACCGCTCTCTCCCCCTCGCACACCTTCTTCGCGACCTTCAACTGCTCCACGAGCAGCGTCGCGTCCACGAACTGGTCGGCGCTCATAGGCCACGCGAGCATGGGCACCCCGGCCACCACCGATTCCAGCACCGAGTTCCACCCGCAGTGAGTCACAAACGCGCCCACCGCCGCGTGTCGCAGGATAACCACCTGAGGGGCCCACCCTCTAATCACCAAACCTCTCCCGGCCGTCCGATCCTCCAGCCCCGACAACAAACCAACGCCCCGATCTTTCGACTCCTTTAATGACCACACGAAGTGGACCCCACTCTTCTCCAACGCCGACGCAATCGCCACCGCCTGATCTTCCGCCAAAAAGACCTGGCTCCCGAAGCACAAATACACCACCTCGCGATCCCGTCGTTGATCAAGCCACGAAACAACGTCGTTTATTAAGACAGAGCTCGACCCGCCTCTTTGCGTTGTTAACGACGAGTCGTTCTTGCCCTCGGGATCAGGGAGTAACGGTCCTACCGCCCACACACGATCATGGCCCAGCTCCTCTCTTAAGTGGTCAAGATAGGGTTTCTCCAACTCGGAGAACGAGTTCACGACGAGTCCCCAACTAGCCATGTTCGCGAGGGACCAGTCTCTCAATGGCTTCGAATCCGGGTGACCCGAAACGTAGCTCCGGAACAAGGGCGAGACCTGCCACCACGGGTAGTTAGGGTTGTTGGGGATAGTACTGAACGAAACGACCTCGTTTTGGTCGTTTTCGTTTTCGCGCTTCGGGACGTTCTTCCAGAGGAAGTAGATGGTGGATAAAGCGAAGGCGCCGGAAGGGGAGAAGACGATTCTTCGGATGTTGAGCTCGGTGGCCAGGTTTTGTGTCCAGCCGCAGAACATGTCGGAGATGATGAAGTGAGGAGGGGAAGGGTGGGTGCGGAACCAATGGAGGAGAGGGTGGTGGAGGTTCGAGAGGGAGAGCATGATGGGGATCATGGAGTTGGGCATGTCTTTGGCGTTTTCGATGCCTGGAGGGATGGAAGGGTGGGAAGGGAAAGGGAGGATCAACGGGTGGATGGTGGAAGGGTGGGAAGAGAGGAGAGGGTTGAGAAGGGATTGGTTGTTTGGTGTAGTGAGAACGGTGATGGTGAGGTTGGTGGTGGTGGAGGCGAGCTTGTGGGTTAGGTCAAGGAGGGGTATCATGTGGCCCTGTGCTGCGAATGGAATCACCAGGATGTGTGGTGGTGGTGGTGGCGGCTGCGGTGTGTTGCTGTTGCTGCTTGGAACTGTCATGGTGGTGGGCAGGTGGTTCTTGCAGTGGTGGTAGGTTTGAGGAAAGATCTTTCTCTCTCAATTTGGAGGGACAAAGGAAGCTTTAGAAGTCAACGCGGTATTCCAAATGACGATGGAATAGTTATGGGTCAATACTCGATACTCTTATAGCTTTGCATTGTTGTATATTTGCTGTTCTTTTTTTTAATTAATAAAAAAATAATTTGTGTGCGTAATGTATGTTAGACAAATATGCTGTACAGTAAAAAATTCTTAAGATAAGAAAGCTATGGCAGGACGCTATACAAGTTTGAAGTTAACTTTTTGAAGTCCGTTTCGAGTTCCTATTTGACTCGGGTTTCAATATCCTCTTTGATGTAATGTAAAAAATGAGGAAGCAAGTTTCACTTTTACATAAGATTAGTAGGATTATTTATCTTAATAAAATTTTTTTTTCTTATTATTATTATTAATGTATTTTGATGTTATTATTATTAATTTATAATTTTACTTTAAAAGTTAATATTTATTATCTAATTATTTGATCAATAAATTATTATCATAAAATCAACTAAAATATTTTAATAAAATAAATTAATCAAATTAATCTGAATAAAATACTTTATCAAAAGGGGGATTTTACACTTTTTGGTGGGCATGGCTGCTGAAACTCATATTAAACGAATCACAAGAAAATTGGCTGTTGACTTCATTAAGTTAAAGACATGACCCAAAAGAAAAAATAAAAACAAATAGTGCATATTAAATGACAAGTAAAATATAAGTATTACTAATAAAGAATGTTATATTTGTTAATTAAAGCCCCGTAAAAAAAAAATGAAAAATCATCACCTTCATTGTCATCTTACATCCACCTCCTGTCTATCGCCACCTTATGCTTTCATTCCTTGTTCCTAACATTTTTTCCATTTTTCCTAAAACAGATTAAACTTTTTTTTCCATTTTTGTCAGAACAAATTAAACTTGTTAGATTGACCATTTATCCACTAAAACTAAGTGAATTGAGTTTTAAAAAATTTAATTTATTTAAATAAACCCAATTTGTTTAATCTACAAGTTAAACCAATCAACTCATCGAATAAATGAGTTGACCTATCTACCATTTATTTTGAAAGAAAAAAGTGATTAAGCTTAAGTTTAATTATATAATGTATTGGATTTTGACATTTGATACTTTAAATTTAAATTTTAATGCTTAGTTTATTTTAAATTTATGTAATTTGATTTTGCTATGTGTTGAACTTGAACTTGATATAAATCATGCTGCACATGTCAGTTTATTTTACTTATAATCTTAGCAGCTTAAAACAAAATATTTTATAAATCCATTTAAATTTGGGATTATGAACTTGATCATTTGAACTCATAATTTAAATGAGTTATGGTTTGCTAACTTGTTAAACATTTATCTTTTTAGGGGGAAAAAAACTCTTTTTTCATTAGCACTCTTAGCTAAAAAATTAAAAAAAAAGTTTTAAATTTCAAATAACTCTAATAGCTTAAATATCTAAATATAATCTAAACTTTTAAATATTTTACTAAAAAATTCTAAAAAGTAAAATAACAAAGATATTAACTAAGTTTTTTCTTTGTCATGGAAAATATTAACTAAGTTTTTTTTTGGTCAACCCAGGGAGGGAGGGGTGGGGGGCCTCAGCCCCTAGCTAGGAATTGAACACAATTCCTCTTAATTCCCCGGATGCATTAAGGCTGTTACATCCAACCATGCCTTGCGTGCAAAAAATAATTAAATAAATAAATAAGTGTTTTTGTTTTGGTCAGTCAATAAATAAATAAGTTGACAAGTCAATTCAGCAACCGCAAACAAAGTGGGCCAAGCCCAAATTAAGACTTTTGACAATCTTTATTTCAATTTGGGTAGAAGTTGTATACTTGGTTGTCAGTTTTTGGTCAAAGCTTTGACAACATGCTTAAAACTTGGGCCATTCAATGCAACTCCTTTTTGTCCACTTGTTACGGACCGAGCGTAACGGTCTATTAGTTCCTTTTGCATGAATTAGTCAGACTGGGTTGGTCCACTCAAAGTGCAGTGCAGTTAACACATTTGTGCACAGACCAAAAATATTAAAAATAAAAAAACCACATTTGTGCAAGTGAGTAGCGGGTCACGTGGCCCCAAAGTCTTTGATCTGAAACACAAGCATGAAAGTGAAATTTGATCGCTTTTAAGCAATAATAGATGCATATAAAATTTCTTTTCACTTCATCTCGTAACTTATGCAATGTTTAATTGTTTACTTGAGAGATTTCCGTCCATTGTTTTGTAGGGGAGTGGAATTTATGTCTCAAAAGCAAAGGGATGGTCATATAATAGAGGAGAGTGGAAATTGATTTTTTTTTTTTTTATGTAACTATTATTGTTTAAAAACACTAACAGGCATTGGGTTGAAGGGAATGGGCTAATCCCTCACTAATGACAAATCATGGTTCATATTTCAATTAAAAGAGATATTCATATTTAGTGTCTCGAAAAAAATTACCTCTAATAAAATATATTTATGAGAAATCAAAACTATTGTTTAAAAAATAATTAAAATAAATTTAAATTTTATAATACTAATCTCTAAGTGAACCAAAGTTTAGGGGACTAAATACATTGTTCTTAATTTACGATAACACATATTTTTAGACACATTCTACCATGCTCTTCGGGAGTCAAAAGAGCATCATGCACCCTATTGTTCAATGGTGAGAATTGATGGTCCATCAATGAGACCAATGACTGATAAAGCACTTTAGAAACATCTCTACTTTTCTCTCTTCCTTCTTTGTCCTCCCATTCTCCATGTTCCTTACTGTCTCGCTCAATCATCGCAGACCTCCATCCTCGCACCACTGTCACCATTGCTACCAACATGCTTTCAACCCAACCCTTCACTTCCTTTGCACAATACCCACAGCGCTCCACCACAAGTTGTGGCCTCCTCGCCAATTATTGCTTCCAGAGCAGTGCGTGTTTGCGAGCTCCCCACTACAACTGCAAGAGAGGAAAGAAGCAAAAACACAAGGATGCTCCAATCTCCAAAGTTTAACTTAAGAGATGTTGAATTTAGTGGCTCTAGTTTATTTATGTATTAATTTTTATGTGATGAAATGAAACTTGAGCCTCACAATTATCCGATTCCTATTAGTTGTCAATTCCATGTATTGCCAGTTTCCAACACCCAACATAAGGATTTGGCATTGTTTGACTTTAATGAACTTTTTGGTTGAAACAAACCAAGGGATTGGATGGTGGGCACAATCGATTTTGTGACTTTTCATGAATAATGGAGGTTTCCATCTTCCTTTTCTGTATTAGGGGAAAAAGCGATAAGTGGTGGTGATGGAGATCGGTGAATAGAGCAGAGGGGTGAGAAAGTATGGTTTGTCGGAGACAGAGGGGGTAAGAAGATAAGAAGGAACGAGAAGAAGATTAGGGAAGACGAAGAGTTAGGGGAGTGGGTTTGTGAAATTTTAGAGTGCATTAGCTATTATTGGTTATATGCATGCACCATAGATCTTTGCCCTTTGATCCATGCAGTGCGTGATGCTCATTGACTCCTGAAGAGCATGGTAGAACGCGCCATCTTTCTAACATATTCTTTTTTAGTCCAAATATATCAAGGAATACCATAGTTACCATTCTCATGCATTTATTTGTTTCTTGAAAAGAGCATTTTATGCTGATCTATGTATTTTTTTTCTTTTTCCTTGTCTTTATAATTTCTCTATAGATATTACTATAAGATTAACCTCTTGGATACTGTTGGGATTAAAAAATCCTTCCAATAATTAATTTCTTTAGAGTTAAAACTTTGATTTTTTTTTCTTAGAAATATAATTCTCTTACCATTGCATTCAATCCTTACTAGTCTATTCATCTATGTGATTTAGAATGAATGGGAATCAACTCCTAAAAAGACTTTTAATAGGAATCAAAATTGGGAGGCGTTTTAAGAGCTTGCCCAGTCATCTATTTTGGACGAAAATGTAAGTGGTATGATATTTGTTTAAGAATAACTTGTGTGACAGCATTTTGTAGAACGTAGAGAATCAGAAGGACATGTTCCTTTTGCAATTACACCACTCACCACATTAATTAATTAATACGATATATGGATAAACAAATAGAAACATGAGTTAAATATATTCCCAAACAAGACAGAAGAAAGATAAAGATGCACGGATATTGGCAATTTGAGCTGTCCCGTTGCATCTTTGCATCAAAGTGCGACTGCTCGCCATGATTATCGGATGCTTAAATTAAAGAATCGTTTCATTAATGAATTGAGATTCATTTTGTTTAGTTTAAACTTAAGGTGCTTTCTTAAATGCACCATACTTTGTTATGCACCTGGGGTGTATCTAGACTAGCGATTTAATTTGAGGCGTTGGATTGAGTTAAGTAAAATCGAATGGTTGTGAATATTGCAGGCAACCTGCATATCACAGTACCCACACTATCACCATCACCTCTCTCCCATCTTCTCACCTTTGGCCTCAACCTCTGTGGACCAGAAATGGGTTGCACTTCGCATCCTACCACTGCTGCCATATCGTCTCGTCTCCCTCTCTCTCATCTCTCCCGTCAGCGTCAACCACTGAGTGGTGGCAGCTCTAGCCTTCGATCTAGAGCCACCGCCAGCACACAAGGGAGCATTGAGGCGAGAAACTCATCAGGGAGATCGGAGATGCAGTCAAGCATAATAGCCTCGCAAAGGTTCCCGTCGTCATTGTCGGCTGCGGAGAGCATCTCGGATCTGGCCTTAGAGGAGTTGCTGGAGCAGTTGCCTTGGGGGGCGCCCTTGCTGCAGTTGGCAATGGTGGCCATGGAAGATGCATAGCTTATCCACCGTTTGGAACAACAACAACGCCTCTTTTAGTTTTTGTGTTTTGTGAGTGTGGAAAAATTAGGAAATGGTTTCACTTTTAAATTTGAATTTTTTTGTTCTTGCTAATGTTAAGGTTTTGTTGTTGAGGTTGATTGTTATGTCTGATTTGAATTTGTGCTATTGCTTGTAACTATCGGTGTGATGTTGAAAAGTGCCCATTTGTGTTTGTGAAAATTACTTGCAATTATGGATTATTCATCATGGATTAAGAGGGTGGGACATGAAGAAGATAGAGAAGGGAGTGGTTACTGGCAGGCGGGGTGAAAGTAGTGCTTAGCAGTGGTGTAGAGGCCCTATTATCTCTCTATCTCTTTTGCTTTTGGTTGATGATTTGCTGGGCAATGGGCATGAGGTTGGGGTGGCGGCAGTGCAGGCAATGGTGTGGTGGTGGTGGCCATCGTGAACGGCGGCAAAGGGCGGAGTTAAGATTTAGACCAACGATCTGATTTTATATGAAGTAACCGGCTCTGGAAGTTAACTCTCTAATAGCTGGTTGCATTCCACCATAAGTGCATGATAGTAAATGGTGTAACAGGCACCTTACTTTCCACGGTGCATGGTAGCACGCACCTAAACCTAAAAGTATCAGAAAATACACTACAAAAAGAAAGTATTAGAAAATAATAACGAAAAGAGTGAAGACGATTAAGAAAAACAAAAGAAAGGTCACAGGAAGCTGATTCCTGCGGAGAGAAAAACATAGTGAGAAAGACGAATACTCACATCAGATGCCTACTCCCAGCCTTTGTTAGTGACATAATTAACTACAACAAAAGTTAAATACAATTACATTTATATTATTTTATATTTTCATATTATTATCGTGTAATTATAATAAAACTTATCATATTTTATGCATATTTACATTTTAATTTAATAACATAAAAGTAATATTCCTTTAGCAGTTTTGTATTAATGTGGAAACTTGTTAAGTTTTGTGATAATTGAATATTATAGAAATGGAATATATATTGAAGAACTATAATCTAATTTGCAGGAAGAAATGCAGCAATAAATCGAAAGACAAGAAGGTGAATGAACATACAATAATATATTGTTCTTGTGCTTGTGCCGGCGTGATTGAGAGAGAATCTTGAGGGCCATGCACATGGAGCCATGGAAGGACAGGGCGATAAAGCGCAAAGCACGAAGATTAGAGGCGATAAAAAAACAAAAAGAAAATCCCGGGTTTGCCGGCACTAGCTAAAAGAAAAAGGAAAAAAAATTGGGATCGGTATTGGCGCAGCACGTGACGTACCCTCCCGTGCTACCATTACCGACATGCTTCCTCTCCTCCTTGCCGTTTCGAGTCTCTACATTTATTTTCTTCTTATCTGTTTTGAAGGATAAACAAAACAAAAAAATGTGAAAGCCTTTTTTGATCAGCGAACTGGTTTGAGTTCAGTTCTGCGAAGAGTTATCAACTCATCAGATAATATTGCTACGGATCTGTGCAATAATCATGAGTTCTGAGTATTCCCCTTCTTAATTTCGTTTGAAGCATGTCAACAGCCTAGAGTTTCCAGGTTAACCTTCCCGTCACGTGACCCGTGCTTCTTTCTTTAACTTGAATCATTTTTACTTTTTCTCAGTACGGTAAACCTAACCCAGCGACCCGTAGAGTAACCAATCTAATAAATGTCGAAAGTGGAGGTGTCTACTTTTTTTTTCCGTTGCAAGAGGTAAACAGATGAGAATACTAGTGGTGATAATATTTGATTTGATTTTATATCTATAATTCCTGATTAAAATATTTAAAAGTACGTATAATTTGTTTATTATATCTGCCCAACACGACAAGTGTGTTTTTTTTTTTAATCTTTTTTTTTTTAAGTATCTCGTGGGTCTAAGAAGATCGAAGGCCACACTTATTTTGGAATAAAAATGCATATCCATATTGTCTGAAAAATAATAACATAAACTTTTTCTAGAAAAACTTAACAAGTATCTAAAAATATATATTTAATTTCAACGTGAAATTTCTAAATATTTGTAGAATGAGGAAAAAAATTATTGTTTTATATAGTTCAATACTTAACCTTCAATTTCATATAATTAATTGGTATATAAATAATATATTAAAATAAAAATAAAATTTTAACTTTTATCAAGTATTAATGTAAAAGACTTTATACTATCATTAATAACATATTATTATATTATTTAATAAATTAAAGCTTAAAATTAATTTGATGTAATGTTAATACAAACGAAATTATGCTTAGTTTTAACTTAATAATATGCTATTATATTATTTGATGAAATATATCTGATATAATTATTAGCTTATTAAGTACAAATATCAATATAAAATAAAATAAAAATATAAAGGACCTTGCACTGCTAATATATAAAATAAACTGAAAAACTATCAAGTTTTGTATACTGTTCCCTTTTTCTAGAGCTTCAAATACTGTAGAATTTTGCAAACATCTATTTCACGTAAATATATAGTACATTAATTCCACTATCGGTCTTCATGGTCATGGACTAGTTCGGTTTAGGATTTAAGGTAAAAAATTATTTAGATCAATTAAATTTAATTAGATTATATTATTTTTTTAATTTTCTTTTCACTAGATCTAAACCAAACCAATTCAACTAAGTCTGGATTGATTTAGTTTGAGTCACTGAGTTGAAATAAAAATAAGAATTTTTATTTTTCTCCAAAATTTTATCCTTAAAATAGCCAATAATAATGCAAAATTAGGTAATACTTAATTATAACAATTTGGAATGTGAATATCTCAAATAAAAGCAAAAAGAAAGAGTAACTTAACCACCAAATCTCAAATGTACAACTTAAAAAGGTTATAAATAAATTAAAAATATATATAATTAACCAGGTTGAATGCTTGAGTTTCGAGTTAAAAGAAATATAATACTAAAAATTGAATCAATAATAATTAATTTAGTTCAATTTTAACTTGACATAATCCAATTACCTGAATCAATTTAAATGATTTCATTAGTTCAAAGTGAATTTTCAAAATTATCATATGAGTATGTTTTACTAACACCCCCTACTTCTTAGCTAAATATATGTATATTTTAATAGGTAAATATACTGGTGAGGGCTAACTTATCTAATTAATATT
Source organism: Pterocarpus macrocarpus (assembly GCA_031439585.1). Taxonomy (NCBI): domain Eukaryota; kingdom Viridiplantae; phylum Streptophyta; class Magnoliopsida; order Fabales; family Fabaceae; genus Pterocarpus; species Pterocarpus macrocarpus. The sequence goes on from CM062519.1 coordinate 15,108,059, forward strand.
TAATTCAATAATCTTAGAAATATATTTTGATTTTAGAGTAAAATAAGTCTTTTCTTTACTCTAAATCTTTTTTTGTTTTTATAAGAAAGTACATATAAATATATAAGAATTTAATTTAAATATACTAATAGTATAAAATAGTTTTACATTATTAACTAATAGAATAGTAAAAAGTACCAACTCACATAAATAATTACCTATAATAATGAGGGATTCACCATAATTTCTCACTTTCCCCTATTTTTATAGATTGACAGTGTAAAATAATTTTACATTATCAGTACATACCAATTAAACTCTTTAATTATACAATACTATATTAATAAAAATATTTAATTCAATCATTTATAACTTTAAAATTCATATTAATAATACATCAAAATTAATCTCTATCCATAATTTGTTCACGAAACATTTTTTATCCTTATAATTAGCAGTGTTTTTACTTTAACCTTTCAAGTAAAGGGCGACGTGTCGCGCAGAATCAACCGTTTCTTGCGAATTTAACGACTGTACCCTGCCGCAACGGCGTTTGTAAACGGAGTTCAAAATTCACCGAGAAAAGTACAAACCGTGGAGATGAAAATGAGAATGGGCCAATGGGAAGGCGAAAACACGGAACGCAAGAGAAACCATATAAAAACATCTTTCGTCTTAACCCAACGGACAGAAAAGAGAAAGAACACAGACACAGAGAGAGAGAGAAAGAGAGAGTGTCGAGTCTCATCTTCGAGAGGGGGAAAAAAAAGTGGCAGACGAAGAAGAAAAGCCAGATATTCTTGCTCTCAGAATCCTTCTACAGTTCCATTCCTTTATCATCTGAGAACTCCACTTTCACTAACTCTTCCGAATTCCAATTATTCCTGCTTTGCTTCTCACTGTCGTTTTTCACGCTACACGTGCCACTGTGTAGTGTGGTAATTCTTTCTTCTTAGTTACTGCTAACTGGGCAAAATTCGCGTACTTTGATCTCGTCTTTACCTGATTGTTACTGAATTTACGAAAATCTTGTTTTCTCTGTGTAGTTCATGTGTTATTAGCTTGATTGATGCAATTTTGATAGTTGAATTCTGGTTACGTGTGTTTCCGATTTCAGATTACATGTAATCTCTGAGCGGTTATGTAACTAAAATGGAAATCTATCACGGAAGCTTTTGTGAGAAAATCTGATCCTTTCTTGTGATCAGGAATTAGGGAAGTTAGAGTGCTCAGAAGAAAAGCGGTTATTAATGAATGCGTTTCCGATCTGAGAATTTTCCACCCTGCGAGATACTGATTGATCGAAGCTGCTTCAAATTCTCAACTCTGCTTCGGCTTTCGAATGCAAAGGGAATTCACTCTACTTACGCTGTAACTGAAATTCTGTGAGAAAACTTAGGTTCATGAAGTTAGAAATTCAAAATTCCGTTGAAAAGGAGAAGTAAACGGAGGAAAAATAAAGCTGGAAAGAAAAGGTTTGAGGTGTTGATGGAGCTCTCTGAAGCGCTGCCTTTTGGAACCGAAGGTGGCTCCTGAAGAAAACTGATCCCTTTTTTTTTTTTTGTGTTAATTTGTTTTGAATTTAGTTGATATGGGGTTTTGGTATATTTACCTTACCTGGGGCATTTGGAACAGGATCAGGACGGAAACCGGCGCATAACTTGTTGTCCCTCTACAGTCATTCAACCGCCCAACAAGATCCAGGGCCACCTTCTCAAGGTATTCCTCCTCTTTCGTGTTTTTTTTTCCCCTTTTAATTTAATTTATTTCCCCAACAAAAGAGAATTCTAGTAATTGTGCAAATATAATGTTAAACATTTTCTTATATAGACATTTCTATGAGATTAATTTATAATATATTATTAATACAAAAAAATTTTATACTACTATTTATATACTATTATATATAAAATTTTTAAGATAATTAATATAAAGATCAAACACTAAAAATATTTATATTTATAATATATCAAAATTAAATTCTTATTTTATATATTTGTATAATTTTTATATTTTATAATAAATGAATTCTTCGAATTCTTTATTCACTTATTATCTTTTACTATAAGATATAGAGAAATTAATTTTGATGTATCATAAGTGTAATTTATTTATATAATTAGCTAATTATATATAATTATATATTCATATTTTAAATTGATTATTATATGAGTCAATTTTTTAATAATAAAACAATGCACAATTAAATGAGGCTATAAATTCTTATTATTTTTTTTTTGCTAAATTCATACTTATAATCTGATGATGTCAAATAAATGGTAATATTTTTGGTACGTTTTTTTTCCTATCAATACTTTTGAATAATTAGTCACTAATCACGTATATTGCTAATTTTATAAAATATTTTCTTATTTATATTTTAGATATATGAGATATATAGTTAAATTTTATTTATTAATTTTTGAAAGATACTTATATTTTTTTAGAAAAATAAGGATGATGAAAGAATTATTTATATAAATATTTTTAATTAACATTTTTTTACAATAATTAGCACTTTTTTTACAAAATTAATTATTTTTCCCTCTTTTTCGTTTTTACATGAGGTAATCGTATATATATATATATATATATATATATATATATATATATATATATATCGTAATAATTATACATCACGGTATTTCTTTTTGAGAAGTGGTAGAGAATTCATTTCTTGTAAAATATTGTATTAATTTATTATTTATTTATTATTAAATAAAGTATAAAATTTTTATATAATAATAAATAAGTAATAAATTAGTATAATATCCTTAAAAAAGGTCTCTTTAACATTTCTTTTTCTTTTTTGCTGTTACAAATGCATCATGTTTTTGTATTTTATTTTATTTTTTAATATAAAGTAGTTCTGAAAGTAGTTATACATCACGGTTGTTGGTGCACGTGACTGCAACTGAATCGTGGATCTGGGCCATGAATCTGCTGGACCACCCATTTTTTAAAAGAAAGAATCGTTGTATATAGTTTTCTACTAAGGCTTTCACATCGAATGGAAAGGTTAAAACCATCGGCTTAGGGATGGGACAGGGGCTAGGGTAGGGCCCAACATAGAGTCTTGACGTTTCACTTCAGAACTTGCCCTGCCAGGGCGAGGGACAGAGAAAATGGCGTGCCTTTGTGTCTGTGAGCTTGCCTCGAAATTACACTCCACCGGAGAGAAATATTTGTACGATTCGGAGTGTTATATGATTGTATTTTTGAATTAATTATATAAATATATTTTATATAAAATTTGTTAATAATATATAATTTTATATAAAATATATCTATATAATTAATTAAAAATATAATTATATGATACTCTTAAATTGTATAAGTATTTCTTTTCAAGTGAAGCCTCGTAGGAAAATGAAATTTAATGATTTGGATGCAGTTATTTTATTTTCATCTTTTTACAGTAAGAACTCCAGTCGGCTGATTTTTTTTCATATGATTTTTTTAATGATTTATTGAGAATATATGAGTTTTTTTGGTAAAATTAAAAAAATATAGAGAAATATTTTTTTATTATGGAATAAGTAAATATCTTAGATACTGAAAAATAAAAAGAAGAAAAAAATAAAAAAATAAAATAATTGATGAAAAAAAAAATTGAGAAAAAATGTTGGGATATTGAGATTTTTAATATATACAAATAACATAATCCAAAAATATAAGATTTGTTAAGAATCCAATTTATGAATTACCGGATTCATCTGATTTCAAAAGAAAAAGGAAATCTGGTTACATAAATACCGGATTTGGAATTAAAAAATTTAAAAAACATGGAATCCAGTGGAATACAAATAAGATTTTGAATTAAAAGAATAAAAAAAATGGAATTCGATAAAATGCAAACCGAATTTTAAAAAAAACAAAAAAATAAAATAAAATCTGGTCTCTTAATCACGAAATCGGATGTTATTTGGAACGGATTGCAGGATCCGTGCCCCAAGTTACCGAATCTCTTTACCATACTTTTCTAATTTTCTCATATTTTCCATATTTTTGATATTTTTAAACTTCTTTTCCATATAAAAAATAATAAACCACTCCGGTCTTTTTCAGCTGTTTTGGGGTGCTAACTAATCAGATAGGATCGTTCTCTGCTAACTTATAAAGTGATATTTCGTATAAATAATACTGTAAGTTAACAGTAGATTTTTGCTGAAGAGGAGTGTTATTTATTTATATCACTTTTTAATGTGAATATTTATACATCTACTTACAATTTTGAGAAAAAAAATTGTGAAAGAAAAAAAAAGAGTGAAAAAACAAATAAAGAGAGAAGAGAGATAAAAAAAGAGTGTCTAAAAATGTCAAAAATAATATGTATAAAAGTTATTTCTTTTTATTAAAATATTATTATATAACTAGACAGAATGTAATCTTCTTTAATGCCTTAATGGTTTATGAACATTTAATAATCTCTATATCTTTAACATAGGCTAATAACCTAGTTGTCTTTGGGAGGTCGGGTTCTGCTTCCTCTTGTCACTATGAAACTGTGATTTTTCCATTTTTTTTAACAAAAATATGAATAAAATGTATAAATGAAATTTAAGAAAAAAAAATGGATATTTTATGAATTGACACGGATATATTTAAGAGATAAAATATGTGTAATTTGGAGAAAGAATGGAAACTAATTTGAAATTAAAAGTGAATAATTAATGATTAAATAAAACCTGAAAAAAAAAATCTCACAGTGAAGTTGGTGATCCAAAAACTACTGAATCTTAAAAAAAACTGATGACGCCAATTTCATAATAAATATGTCTAAATATATATTATTAAATTTGTTTTTATATGATAATTTCTCATTATCCATGATAGGAACTAGCTATGATATTGCCTCGTGCACCAACCACTGTTAGCGAGAAATGAAACGTCAAAACGATGTATTCTTTTTCAGAATCCTCTTCTAGCTTGTCACAAGTAAAAAGCATCCCCTCCTACATTTAATACTAGGGTGCTGTCTGTGTTTTTTTCTCTTTTGGTTGCATGAATGAGTTAGCTCTTTCTTTCTTCCCCATGAGATCTGAAGAGCACAATTTTGTCATCTTCTTGTGCCAACAGGAAGTTATCTCAAGACCCATGATTTCTTGCAGCCACTGGAAACGAAAGCCACTGCCAAGGAAGAAGCAACATGTGAAACATCATCTGTGGCTCAAAATCAACCACTACCACTTCCAGCTCCACCACCTTCTGTTGAGCACATCCTGCCTGGAGGGATTGGGGCATACAGTATTAGCCACATTTCTTATTTTCATAATAATCAAAGGGTTCCAAAGCCAGAGGCATCCCTTTTCAATGTGCCTCAAGCAACAAGTACGGATAGAAGTGATAGCAACTCCAACTGCAGTTATACTTCAAGAGGTTTCACTTTGTGGGAAGAATCTGCAGTCAAGAAGGGAAAGACAGGGAAGGAGAATAATGTGGGAGAAAAGCCTATTCTAGGAGGTAAACCGTAAAACTTTTTTCTTTTCTACATGTGCGCCACTTGTTTTCACTTTTCTCCATATTTAATTTCCGTCTGGCTTTTTGTAAACTATCTACATCTACATAGCACATACTACATGTGCATGAACCTGAACATGTTTGATCCTCTTTTATCTGTAAGATATGTCTTATATCTATTTGTATATATCTATATATCTATATATCTCTATACCTATAATAAAGCCGTCGGGCACAAATAACCGCCATTTGGTCACATTTCATATTACCCAAAATACCCTTTCCAAAGCAAACAATATGTAAAATTGCTTCACATTGCAATTTTGCTTCACAACCCACGTCATTAGAGCAGTTTACACCCATGCTCCTATTCCTTTCACGTACAACACACGTTACTACACTCACATCCTCTACTTCTCATTTTTCCTTCCTATTCATTTTAAAAAAAAAAAAAACCCTTGCTACACTAACATCGCTTCCTCCATCTTAAAAATACTTATTGCACTACCATCGCTTCCTGCATCTCTCTCTGAACAATTTCTGGTCAAAAACTCTTTTATTCTATCCAAGCTAGCATATCTGGTTATGCATGTCAAGCCTATATTAGTAAAAAACACTAACAGGTATGCATTTTATCCATGTTAATCCGTTGTCTCTGAAGTTCCTGATGTATTATTAATAATAATGCGTATGTGTGTGCTTACTACATTACTACCTTCGTGCTTTGGTTACTAATCTACTTTTTTCCATGTTAATGGTCTCCACACCTAATTTGTAACAAGATATATGACTCGATAATATCTATATTTCAGAGCTTTATAAATATAATTTGTAAATATTTATTCATATTTATACTTAATAGATTTTAAATATTGATATGAAATTAATATTTATGTTAATTTATTAATTTATAATATATTACTTTATATGTATGAATTTAATTATATTATTACTCAAAAAATAAAAAATGCGGAAGTGCCTGTTAAGCTGCTAGTCTATATAAGGATAATGGAAATTCTTCTTTTGCAAATTTTATTTCCCTTCCAAAAATAAAAATAAAATTTCTTTCCCAGTTTATCATTATTGTATAACAAAATTCAATTTAAAATATAAACAAAATTGTAAAAATACTTTATCTCTTCAAAAAAATAATTCTCTTTTTTTTTGGGTATATTAATGGTAATAAAGTTTTGAACTTAGAACTTCATGTAAATTACTTAAATTTCTTATTATTAAACCAATTCTAATGGCTTAAAAAACAATTTCTCTGATATTACTGTTACTTACTCTAATGACTAACTAACATGTTAACTAAAAAAACTACCAAACCATATATAAAATACAAATGACTACTTTTATTTAATTAAAATTTGTATAAGGAATGAAAAATGCAGTTTATCCGCTATGGTAGTGGGATAATATGCTTGTTATCATTAAATTATTTAATGGTTATAACAGTTAAAAATATAACAGTTAATGGTAGTGGGATAATGTAAAAAGAATTATACCATTTTAATGAAAATTAAATCATAATATTCTGTTTACTTATAATTGGTGCTAGAAATATTTTGTTGCACATCCTCATACCACTATGTAACAAAATTACCCTTTACGCATTTATAGATTTTCTTACAGAAGTAACTATATATCTCTAATACGAATACATTGTTTATCAATTTTTTGGAATAATATTCTTTATCAATTTTATTTTTATACAATGCGAGAAATATTAATAATTTTAAACTATAAGATTTAATTTTGATGTATGATTAATATAAAATATTTACACCATCAATTTATTACATATTATTATAACTATAAATTTTACAGTAATTATTGTGATAGTTTATATAAATTGACAGTATAAAATTTTTTTACACTAATTAATTCTCTCTTTCTATATATATGTATATGAATCTACAACTTACAAACATACTTCTTTGGCCAATAATTTTTTTATTCAAAGAAAAGGTTGGAATTGTTATTTTATTCACATCAAAATCGTCTGAATATTCCACTTTCTTAATGCTATGCAAACAATGCGGATTAGAAATTGCACTAACTTGACTTTATAAGTGGTAAGTATAGTAATGCCAGTGTTATTACCTTGATGATCCTGATAAGTAACCTGAATTATGTCTACCAAGTTAACTGTTCGTCGTTAGTCAGCAACGAAAAAACTACTAATAATAATATCGACTACATAACATCTGCAACGACACATAATAACCCCGCGCTTTCTTCTGCAGTAAAGTCTGCGGCAAAGCTAGGGCAGTGGACGTTGGCGGAGCAAACGTCACAGTCATTATCTGACAATCATCTCGCCTTCAACACCCTCTCTTCTCCTGAGTCAGTAATCTCTCAGTCTCTCTGCTTTAATTCACCTCACCTCCTTAATAGTGCTTTTTTTTTTCTTAACAATTTTAATTATATTTGATAGCAAAAACAGTTTATTTTTTACGTTGGGTTATTCACGTGTTTTTTAACTAGATTTTGGGGAACTAACTCAACAGGACGACTGGGCAGAAGAGCAAGAGCCTTATGGATATGATGAAATCCGCCGAGGATTGTTCCCAGCATGATGAGGGTCTAGACAACGAAGAAGCATTCATTCTAAATAGAGAATCGTCGAACACCCCAAGAGGTAACTCTTCATGACTGCACTCTGGACTCTGGTGCATGCCCTGACATGTTTCACGGAAATTTTTTGATGTTTTGAGCTGGTTTCAATGAATGTTTACGTTAGATTTCTTCTGTTCTCTTATATAAGTAATGAATTATGACTAATTTTCCCGATAGTAATCGTGAACGGGCTGTAGTTAGTTTTCACTTTTCACGCATAAAACCTGGAAAATGGAGACAGTTCATCTAGTATTCATGCTACTTGTTGCCATTGGTTTATAACGCTCCACAAAGTTTGTTTCTTCTTCTTTTTGTCTATGATAAGACTGCATAGCTAATTTGTTTTTTTAGTAACATTCCAACTGATTTCTTAAAGTTTACAAATTATATAATGAGTTTCAAACGATAACTCGGTAAACTTTTCTATGCATTCTGATGCATCTGTGTAACACCTAGGATTTTTTTTTTCCATGTGTTGATCGTTATTGAACTATTATCCTTCTTGTCGTCGCCATCATTGTTGTATTTCATTACGATTGTTCATGATTAAAAGAAAGGGAATTTTTGACTGGCACAATCCGTTTTCAATTCTCTATTTGTCTATTTACTTTGGTTCCGGTGGGGCAAATTAACAGGCGTCATTATTTGTTCTTGAGGTCACATATGTTTGTGATTTTGTAACGTGAATGAATATTTGCAGCAGAACTGAGGGTGAAAGTGGATGGGAAGAGCACTGATCAAAAGCCAAACACACCGAGATCAAAACATTCTGCAACGGAGCAGCGGAGAAGAAGCAAAATTAATGATAGGCAAGTATACCTATCATTCTGACAACCGTTTCTCTAGATCCTAGAAGCGGCACAAAGCAGGTGTAACATTTAAGAATTTCAATTTTGTTTAGGTCACGACAGCTTCCTCTTCACTAAATATAGAAGCTAAATGTAAGACTTAAAAGTGATTAAAAAAAAAAAAGTTTGAAAAATTAGTTCCTTCTCTCAGGAGCAGGTGCAAGCTGTGGACTTTATGGTTAAATTGTGATGACAATTATTTTTCCTCTCTCCTATTTATGGTTGATCAGTTAATTCCATTCAGCCACCCCTTGCCTATCAATAACTAGTTCATCTTGTTCTGTTTCTGCACCATCTGCCACCCCCCTTTCCTTCTCATGCTAAGAAATGCACTACGAAGATTACTTTCATGAGTGTGAAGCTAGGATGCAGCTCATGGAATTTAAAGGCTATTTTTATTTGAAAGAATGTCACACAGAGAGAGAGAGAGAGATACCCTTGTCAGTGTCTAAAGAAGAAACTTCTTCACTTATCAGTTTTTATTCAGTTGTTCCAGCCTTTTTTTCTGTTTTTGTCATAGATAAATTGCTTTGACCTCTTCTATTTCTGAAATCTAAGAAAAGTACTGAAAACATCAATATTGTAGTGGAACTATTATTTTTTATTCCATTATTTGTGATTGTATAGATGTACACAAGTATAAATTGTGATTATATGGATTTACTGTATTCATATATTGTATGATGATGTTATGAAGTGCTGTCATTAATGCTTCTAATGATGGCAGATTTTCTTTTGTCCTGTTTACCATGTCTTCTTGTAAGCTATATGTCTGACAAATTAGTATTTACATTTTTGATAGATAACATAATTGATTGGTGGGCATTTGATGATATTATTGTTATAATCATCTGATAAAACATTTGAATTACATAACACAGATTCCATATGTTACGAGAGCTTATTCCAAAGAGTGACCAAAAGAGGGATAAAGCATCTTTTTTGTTAGAGGTATATTCGTATGGTATGATTTGAACATTTTTAATATTTGTTTGTTTTAATGCTCACAAATGATTAATCTGAATTATTTGTAGGTCATTGAGTATATTCATTTTTTACAAGAGAAGGTGCATAAGTATGAAGGGTCATTCCAAGGGTGGAATCATGAGCTGGAAAGATTGATGCAATGGGTAAGTACCATATATGCCTCTCACAAGTGTGCATGATTTAGAAGGAAAGAGAAAAGAGTGCTTCCTTGAGAGATTTGCCATTTCCTCTCATTGAATTTCGGTTTCCTGGTTGGAATAGACACAGCAAGGCAAATTTGTGTGTTGTTTATGTTGATACATTCGTTAGTATCATAGAGCCTGGTTTAAATAGAATTGAATTTAGAAATAACTATAATGATCTTGAACCCTCTACCCAAAAGCTAACATTCAATCTTTTATTCAAAGCAGATAAATAATCACAGGCCAGCTGAAAGTTTAGAATCTCGTGGAACAAATAGTGGGTCAGGTCCATCTCCGGCATTGCTGTTTGCTTCAAAGATTGATGTGAATAATATTTCCATCTCCCCAACAACTCCTAGGAGCAGTCAGAACATAGAAACTGGCATGAGCACTCCAACTGCTTTCAAGGCATTGAATCAAAATCCTGGAATAACAAACAAGGCTGTGCCAATTTCTACTTGTTCACAGCCAAATTTGTTCCCTTCAACCCAAATTGGTGGTCAAGCTGGTGTAGTGTCTCAGCTCACTCATGTATTGACATCTGATGCAGAGAACACCATATATCAACCTTCACTGCAGTGTCAGACTTACACTTGCTCTACAGAAGTGACTGCTGCTAGTGAAAAGCTAAAAGAGAAAGATGTCAATATTGAAGGTGGTGGCATTAGCATCTCAAGTTTGTACTCAAAAGGGTACGAATTTATTTCTTTTAAACTTATTTTAAGTTGTGTTGGAGATTAAATTTGGCTTCATCCCCTAGTGAGCATGCATGGATTGAGAATACTAATGTGGCAGGTTTAAGGCGTTATTTTAATCGCCCTAAATCGCCTGTAAGCTCATAGCATACTCCCCATGGCCCTGGCATGAGGCAATGAAATGATTAGTAGCAAAGCCATTGGCTTGTGTTTTGCAACCAAAGTTTGTACCTAGTTTGCTTAATTGCTTCCTTTTACTGATTAGATTTACAAAGTCTACAAGCTGTCCACTTGGAGGAAGCAGTCCGTAATATCCAATTTGCAGATTAAGAACTCTCTCATTCTTTGTGATTGGTGGTGGTGCTGCACTCTTTTATTCAAACCAATTAATTCTCCAATATTTTGTACTTGGACAGGTTGTTAGATACACTTACACAAGCGCTGCAGAGGTCGGAAGTGGATTTGTCACAAGCTAGCCTCTCAGTACAAATAGAGCTTGGTAAGCGGGCAAACACTACACCTACCGTACCAATTTGTGGTAGTAAGGTATGACAGTGTAATAGGCCCTTTTGCCTGGTACTTTTTATGATCATAGTTTGATCTAGCACTACTCTTATGGTGTGTATGGGAGTTCTAAATTGAAGGGAAAGGGAGGGAAGGGAAGGGAAGGGAATGGCTTTGGAAGTTTTCTCTAAGTTTGGGAGTTGTAAGTTAAGGAACGGAAGGGATTTGAGGGTTTTCTTTAACCTCTCAAAGCCCTCCATCACCTCCATTTTCTTGTTCCCCCAGAGTGGAGGGTTTTTAGTAGGAAGTTGTAGTGAGTTATAATCAATTTCAAAAATTGCTATTATTATGAAATATTAATTATATTTAATTATTTTAGTAAAAGATTAAATTTTGAAAATATATTACAAATCCTCCATTTTTTTCTTTTTACAATTTTTACACTCTCAAACAAGGGGAAGGCAAAGCCTTTAAGCCCCTTCCTTCCCCTTTGATGACTTCACTTTCCTTTCCCTCCCAACTCCCAAACAAAGCCTTATTCCATACTATAGTAACTTATGTTAATTGTTAATCATTTTTCTGTAGGATGATGTAGTTCCTTCTAGCAATCAAGGGACAATGCGCTCTAGAGTTTCTAGCTCTGAGAAATCTGATCAAGCAGTAAAGAGGCTAAAGACAAGCAGAAGCTAATTTCTTTCCTTGTCATAATTTTATAAATTTTTGGGTTACCTTCTTAATTATATTTAGAAGGGGTGTTTGTGTCTTATGCTGGCTTGTTATCCAGCAAGGTGAGTTGACTGTACATGTAGTGTCATTTTAGTTTGTTGGGATCCTTGGCTTCCATACTAATTGAGAAGCTGTATTTTTATCATGGCTTCCATTCTTGTAAAGTTTGTAAACTACTGGTCATTTTATTTGCTGCATACTTTTTAACATGGGAATTTTTATGGTGCATGTAATTGAATTCTGTTTATACAATAGTATTACGAAACTTATTGTTCTTTTACTTCTGGAATTGTCGCAAATGATCCCAAAAATTTTATATTAGCGTGTGCTAAACTGTTATTAATTAAAAAGGATTTGAGATTGAGTCCTGTAAAAATATTGGTTTGTTTGGACGATGGAATTGAAATTTTGATATAGAATTTTAATTGCAATTTTAATTTTAGAATTAGAATTGAATTATAATCTTAAATTTTATATTTAGATTTGCTAAAAAATAAAACATGATTTGTAATTTTAAATTTAATTTTAGTTTGATTATGTAAATGTGTGACTCAATTTAAAATCAATAAAAACATTATTGTAACAACAATTTTTATAATGCCATAGTAATTTTTTATGAAAATTATTTATGTATGAAATAATAAATTAGAATTTAGGAAAAACTTTTTATATTTTAATTTTTTTATAAAAATATTAATTTTTTATAAATATGATTGATAGCAAATAAATGAAAAAATGAGAGAATCATAAAAGACTTTATTGAAAAGGGATACATATACTTTTTAAATTTTAGAATTGATAATTCCTAAGGTTAGTCATAAATTAAAAAGATATCATCTTAGTTATTTTTCAATTCCATAAAATCTGTTTTGTAAAATTATAATTCTTATTCTCTATACTATTTCAAATAAAAATCAGAATAAAGAAGTTGAATTTCAATTTCAAACTTCAATTCCATGCATAATCCAAGGCGCCAAACTTTAATTCCATGCATCAAGCGTATTTTAGAAGATAAAGCATAGAATTATAACTATTAACAAAAAAAATAAAGGTTTAAGATTTTATAAGATACAATATTTGCTTATATATTTTTTTTTGGTGACTAAAATGATATACAATATTTGTTTATATATGCGCGCTCGTTAATTTATCTCTTTAATATTTTCATCTAATGATTAATGTTGTACATTTTATCTTCTAAAATGTACTCTACATACTAGATAAGCCAAATTCAATTAACAAATGACCTAACTTATCTGTTAACTAGTAAAAAAATGAAAAGAGAAAAACTCAACCCAAATCACTTTGCCTTGGCAGGAGTAGTTGTTATAGTCCAAATCCAAGCGTTAAAAGGTCATGAAATGACCAAAAATTCTTAGCCAAATAGGATTTGTTACATTATTTCTTAAGCACTCAAATTTTTACTATTTAATATGTGTAAAAAAAAATTTAATGATAGACATACTTTTATTATGATTTTTACAATCTTATACAAGTCATAATAATAATAATTTACATGTCTATATATAAAAGGCCATGCTTACTTCATAAATGAACACTAAAAACTAAAGAACATCGAGTTTCTAGCAGTGTGAAATTATTTAAGGGTGTGACAGATCTAGCCAATAGTAGCACATGGCACCAACCAAACTATCACCCTCGCGGCCTCACTATATATTAATCCAGATAGGTCGAAAAGGCCTCGTTGGTAACAAAAGATTGTCGCTTGCCTTGCAGGGTAGGATTAGTTCGGAGCAAGAATCAATGGCTTCAAGCTGAAGAATTTGACATGACATAACAACACATGGCAGGAACTAGCGTAGCAGTTGCAATTAATTAACTCGATAATAGTGCTTGTCAAACGTGGTTCATTAAGAGGAGCGTTCTTGTGGCTCATCCTCACTTATTGAAAAAGCAACATATATCCACGTACCGTCATTGATTTAATAGAACGATGCTTTGATATTGGCACCCCATAAACTCCTATGCTACTACTGCCAGCATCACTAGTTAACCAGTGATTAATCAAATAACAATGTTTGAAATACAACTGGCCCCTTTCTCCTAGGCGGGGGTTCTTGGATCATTCAAACTGTATTTAATTAACATAAATGAAAAAATTCATGAGGATTTTCTTGGGATCTCCTTCATATTATCCTGTCAATTTCCCAATGATCTTATCTAGATTACTTCAATATAAGAGCATTAATTATATATTGTGCTTTAGGATTATTTGGCTAATTTCCATGGCAACATTGTTGTGTCTGGAGGGCAGTTGCCCTCAGTCTAGAAACCCTGCTTGTTTTGATGAAAACAATACTTCAACTCAGAGAAGATACTTCTAACATTTTGTTGCCTTCAAGTTCCAATGTTGAAAGCATTCCAAATTTGGAAGTCATCGACTGAATTCATAAAGTTTCGGAAAATGCTGTTTTGACATAAAGTTTCGGAAAATGCTGTTTTGACATATCAGGAATTTAAATTCTAGCAGATTCCTTGTTGTAGTGAGCCACTAGTAATTCCACCGGCAAAAAAGATGAGAGCATACGTCTCACCAATTGCGTACACTCTGCATTGTGTCGTACCTTACAAAATGAAAATGAAAATAACATTTTTTAAGAGTTTGATTCACCTAACCAATCTCTTACTTGTAACATTATGACTTGAGTTTGAATTTATTATTCTTTCATTGATAATCTAAGAATAAATACACTCATCATACTTATTCATTTTAAAATAATTTTTTTAACTTTTACAGCTTTTCAGCTAAAAATTTTATAGGTAACATTTAATTTTAAGCTTTTCAAAACTTGAAATAAACCTTTCCATCCTTTGAATCTTATTTTTTTTTAATCTCTTTTTTAACTACTGAAACTAGAGGTCCCAAAAGCAAGTTCTAAATCTCCTAACATAAATTTTTTCCATTTCAAAAATTTAAATTCAAGACACCTAATTAAAATATCAAAGTACCTAATCATTTCGATCAATCCCATATTAGTTAATTCCATGCTTAGTTACTTGCTATAAATTAACAACTGTAGTAGTATTTCCTTATCTCTATTTGTTTGGATTCAAGTTCATCCTTATAACGATACTTTATTTTTTCCGCGGATCGCAGCACGTCAATGTATTAATCTAGTCAAAACCCTAATCCCGAATCTATAGTTTTGTTCGTTCTTGTTTTTGAGTTAAATAGCAACCATGTCTTTGTAGATGAAATAAATTATTCCAGCTGTTCATCATTATGCCCTCTTAATAAAACGCACCAGTAGCGTTATCAATCCGACGATCGTCGATTTACAGGATTTAATGGGGGCGTCGACTGCGATGCTCTTCGCAGTCAAAGGTGCATTATGCACCTTGTGACTATAACATATCCAATGAATTAAATTTGTGAGGTGTATCGATATATTAATTATCTATGATTTATCAGAAGAATATATTAATTTTAAAAAAATTAAAAAATATAATTAAATATATTTTAGAAATTAATTTTTATACATTAATAATATAAAATTATACTGATAATATAAAATAATTTTATATTATCAATATAATATTATACTAATAGAAGTGTAAAATTATATTAATAGAATAAAATTATACTGATAAAATTTTTATAATTTTTAGAAATTAATTTTTATACATTAATAGTATAAAATTATATTAATAGTATAAAATAATTTTATATTATCAGAAATTACATCGACAGAAAGAAAATTTTATTGATAAAATTTTTTAATTACATTAATAGGGTAAAATTATTTTATATCACAAGATAATTTTACATCACAGATGATAATTAATTTTTAAAATATATTTAATTATATTTTTAAATTTTCTTAAAATTAGATATTATTACAGTGCATCATAAGTGATTGGTGCATCGATACACCTCACAATCTCACCATCAGATTGCAAGGAGCACCATGCTCCTTAACCAGCGAAGAGCACTGTAGATGCCGCCTTTAATGGGGCCCTCACAACGTCACCATCACGATCTTTCATCATCATCTTCAAAAGGGCAAGGCTTGCGGTTTACTCATTTGACACTAGTGAGTCTATTTTTAAAAATAAAGAATTATAAAACAAAAAATTTAATTTAAAAATAATTTTATATTATCAACTAATAAAAATAATAAAAAATATCAACTTATATAAATAATTACCTATTATAATGAGGGATCCATCATAATTTCTCATTTTTTTCTATTTCTATTAGTTGACAATGTAAAATAATTTTACACTGTCAATACATATCAATTAAACTCTAAAACAAAAAGCTCTTTTTAGATTTTGATAAATAATTTATCTTACATACAAATGAAAATAGAGTAAATTCTCAAATCTGTCTCTGAAAAATATAGCATCAAACATATTAATTTCTGACAAGTAAAAACTTTTAATATGGTTTCCAAAAATAAAAAATGTCAGTCATATTAATACATTTAAAAAATTAGTGTGTCTAATAGTTAGGAATTAAAAAAAAAAAGAACTACTATGATCAATATTTTTAATTTTTAAGAATTATATTGAAAATTTTCATTTTCTTAAAATTAATATGTACAACACTTATTTTAGGAACAAATTTGAAAATTTACTTGTTGAAATAAAATAAAGATTTGGTTTGGTATTGCCGTGAATTTTTGAGAATTATTAAATTCTCTGGTCTCTCTAAAAGCTACTCTCAAAAAGTCATAATAGTACTATTTGATAAAATAATGTAAAAATTATTTTTAATAAGTAAAAGTCACAAAAATAATATTTAAAAAAGTCACAAAAATAATATTTGAAAAAAATACTCTTAAAATTCAAAATTATTATAATCGATATAAATACTAAAAAAATAATTTTTATTTTTAATATCATTAAAAGAAATAAAATTATATTAATCTTTTAAATTTTAGAAAGCATAAATCAATTTTAAAAAGTATTCCATGAGGATTTTCGAGAACACCTTCTAATTTTTAAAAACTAAAGCAAAAACACTCTGAATTTTTAGTTTACCAAATAAAAAAAATTAATTTATACTTTTTATAAGATAGAGCAATCCTTCATAAAGTATTATCAAATTAGGCCAAAATCTAAATAAAGTTGTTTGTTTTTTCTATAATATAAATATTATATATTTATTTTTTTTATATTTCAACTTAAAAACTTAAAAGTGATAAAATGACTTAAAAAACTGTATTTATGTTGTCTCCAAAGTTTATATTATAAGACTATTATAATTTTTTAACAATTAAGAGCTTTTCTGTTTTCGGTGAGGAAATGTTTAGAAAGAGAAGTTGTATTATTTATTTATTATAAAATTGAAGCATGTCACAATCTTCAAGAGCTTACCTCGCAGCGACATTACACCTAAAATCCAAGACTTTTTTTCCATTAGAATTATTCAAATTTATCAGTTAAACTAACTATTATTTATAGCAATTAAGAGCTTTAACAGCAAAATTACATGATTTTTTTTTTAACGTTCACTTAAACAAAACACAATAACTTTAATATTGTGTCCAAGATGATATTTAAACTCATAATTCATCTGTTAAAGGAATGATCGGTAAATGGTTCTTTTTTTGTTTCCTTTTGTTACAGAAGGCGGAATCTTAACATTGGACTGCTTTTAGAGGCTTGAATGATTGGCAGATAGTTACTAAAAACTTCATGTGGGGAAAAGACCCCTAATTTTTTCTTTTTGGTAAAGGCAACACCTTTAAATTATGTTAGCCCCGTAGCGCACCAAGGATTCTTATTAAGTTTAGGTCAGTTTGCAAACAATGTCATCATCAAGAAGAGTAATAATTGTAAGAACAAATCAAGAAGCAGTATAGGCCGGAGAAAAATACAAACCAGAATACAAACCAGAATACAACCCACCTACTTGTCTACGGCAAGACGTCCAGCGGGATTAACAAAGGATACTCTTTCTCCCACGGCCACATAACTCGAATAATATATCATTAATGTCGCTGTTATGGACCCACTTTTGACTGGCTTGGATTGGTTTGTGCTTGTCATTTGTGTCGCTCAGGCACAAACTCTCAACAAAGGAAGCCCACTCCAACGCCAATTTGCCAAATGATGATATAAGCTCTCCAGCCGATAAAAAAGCAAGCCAATGAGCAAGAGAGACGGTCACAAGAGGACAAGAGTTTCTTGTTCAGACGTGTTTATTGGTTCTAGATAATTTGAGGGTTGATGGTTAAGATGACATTATATAGAATTAAGAATTAATGAAGAGACGGCACACGTTGTCAAATATAGTAAGAATATAATTAGAGGGAAAAAAAAGTATAAACCCCATAAAAAAAAAAACTTACGTATCATTCCCTGAATAATGGCCAAAAGCTAAGAAATTAGGATGGCAATAATATACACGAACAAACAAATTTTACAGGGAGAATAAACCAGAAAATCACAATGATCGTGATGGATGGAAAAGAAGTGTGGCGAAGGAGAAGAACTTATAATATATATAAAAGAGAAGAAAAAAATGAGAGGTAACAAGGAATAAAGCTTCCACGAACTGCAGTTCCAGAAATCCAAATTTGTATATGAATCCCTTCGTGTACAATGCAGTTTGATCTGCTCTCACCCTGTAATGGCAGGGTAGCTTCTATACATGAATGTGATGGATTATTTGCATATTTTAAATATAAAGTATACCCAGCTAATTTGCTTGACCTTCTCGAGCTTTCAACAAAGTTCCCCCACCCCTCTACCCCCAACAACCCCCTCCTCTTCCTCACTTCGTTTAACAGTCACCATGACTGCCTCTTCGATACCAAAAAAGCGGTCATCTTTGCTAAAACAGCGTAGATAACTATCTTAGTATCTGTGGTAGAAAACCAAGTGCACCAGGAGAGGGCACAGGTAAATTCCACTGTTTCCAAACACAACACTCACATTGTACTACTCAACCGGTCATCTGAAGGTTCTAAACACTCCTCTGGATTGGAATAGAAATAATCCTCTTCTTTGGGCCTGTCAGGGATTACCAATCTTTTAGTTGCACTGCCCATCCGATTAGCATGAGCTTCCTTCACAGCTAAAGAGAATTCATCCCAGTTCAATACTCCGTTATTGTACTGGTCTATCAAATCAACTAGGAGCCTTCTGTTCAATAAGATCGTCTTCTTGAACCCAAGATATCTGTAGAAGCATTGGAGGGCACAAGTCATCTCATTTGGCACCGAAATACTCACATTTCATAACAATAAAGGGGAAAATTATTTGCAGAGTAAAATAGAACTGTTCTTAAGTATTCTAGATAAAAAAATGCAGACTTATTGGTAGAAACAAAATAATATTTGAAAAAACTGTATATGCGAGCAGGAGGGATGAGGGACAGCAGTACACAAAACATTTCTTATCAGCCAAACTTTACCTGCGATGACCCTCAACTACTTTGGCCATATTTCCATCATATGTTGGGACAAATATATCACTCTCTAAAGAGACAAGATAATCCAATGCTGCCATCTGAGAAGAATGATTTTGGAAGAACCGAAGGTCAGATGGTTCCAACAGTGTTTCCTTCCTGACCTGTTTCAGCAAAGCACAAAGGCAAACAGTAAGAGGAAATTAGACAGCAACAAGAACCACAATTTGCAGGTTTCCTTATGCTTTAAATTAGTTACCAATTTTGGATAGCTCTTTGCAAGACTTGCCATCCTCCTTTCCCCACCATATATTTCCCCAGCTGCAATGTAGATTTGAATGTTTTGATCAATGTCAAGAGCCCTAAGTGTGAGGGCAGTCTCCTCAGGCGTTAAAGGACACAAACCATCTTTTCTTTTCAAATCAGAATTAATTATTTTTTCTTTCCACCAAGGATAAGCATACCTGCCAATGCACAGGCAATTGAAATTTGAGAAAGATTCATATAAAATCTCCTTTCAAACACCACCGTGATTGAAAGTTTTGAAAATTATGGAACAATTGAGCTGGGTAGAATCCTCACCTCATCCTTGTCAACTCTTCAACCTCATCACTGTTGCAACCTTGAGTACAGCCAGAAAATGCTAACATGTCCATCTCATACCTTAGATGAAGTACCAGAAATGGGCCATTCTGCCTCAGAAGCTTGATCACCTTTCTGCCTAACTCCTCTATCTGAGAAGTGAATCTAAGAGCACTGAAGTTGACTCGGCAGCGCAGCTTCTGAATGTCCAAAGGTTGGTCATTATTGGCAAGCCGAGCATCAGTTCGATTTAAATGGACGACTTTGTACTTTTGTATCAAAGGTAGAATCTGCAAGGATAACCACCCCATTTTAGTTAGCAAACCAGAAACTGGAAATAAAATAATCAAGCAAAATGGCACGAAAGTTAAAACCACATGCTAATCCAAGGGCTGATAGGATAAAGCATCTTCAAACTAATTGCCCCAAGGATAACAAAAATTCACCTGGTTCTTGTAGTAAGATATGTCAGACCAACTAATGGGAGGCATGCTGTAAAGGAACCCATTTTCCACTCTCTGCTTGAGTCTAGGAGGCAACTCTTTCAATATCCGCACTTCGTCTCTCAAGGATGTGATAAAATGATCCACATCAAATATGTCTTGGAACTCGCTGCCATAAAAGTACCAAACAGTCATTTAGAAGAGACGCTAGTTCAAACATAAGGGGCAGAAGAAAAAGCCTTTCTCCATCACAACATTGCTGATTGCAAAAACATACATACCAAGAATGAAATGAAATGAAAGACTCACCTGGGGTCAGCCCAAAAGGACGCTTTATCCAGTTCGGGGACTATAAGCGTAACATTCAAATATCTTGCAATGGCCACCATGTCACATATCTGCACAGTTACATCATACAATCAAAAAACCAAATTGAAATACCACAGCACATGCAAAAACAGCTTAGCTGCACAAAAAGAGAACAACAACAAAAGGCAAAAACGCCAAGCACATGTGCCAACCACTCACCGCCGCTCTCATCTGATTCAGTCCTCCATTGCACGATACCATCAGGTAACCGTTGTTTTTATACACCCCTGCCAATTCCAATCAAGCACTCCAATTAACAATTTAACAAACAAATAAAACAAAAGATCCACTAAATTCTTTGGAAACCCGTTTAGAGGTCAATTGATGGCATCATCAAAACATTTTGAAAAGCACAGAAGCAACAAACAACAAGTGCAGAATTGCAGTGAACAATCGACACAAACAAAAAATAACAGAATTCTGTAACTGACTTCAGATAACAGAATTCTACTACTGACTCCCAAATAACAGAAATTTCTGTAACTGACTACAAATGATAACAGAAATTTTTGTAACTGACTCTTGGGTGGTAAGACTCTGGGAGGCGCAGAAGGCAACTCGACGAGTGCGGATTCGTGGGTGAAGCAAGAAGGCCACCCTTTCAGGACCCTTGGGCCCCACACGTCACCTAACGCCGTCAACTGAACGATGCACGTCCACAGCAGAACCGACGTCGTCGCGCGTATCATCCACAGCTTCATCCTCGACGACCTCGACGACGCCGCCACCGAGTTCCGAAGCTTCTCGATCCTGCTCTCCCCTTTCACCCCCATCACCAACAGCCCTTCCCAGAAAAGCTTCCCCACTCTCTTCTTCCCTTCACTCTTCTCCAACCTGCACATCTTCCCCTTTCATAATAAAAGCAATGCACCTCAAATCGAAGCAAAACGAAACCTAAAATGTCGATCAACAACACTTTTGATTCCTGCTTCTTCTTTCTCTTCCACTCTCAATCCCCGAGATCCGCGCAAGCACGAAAACAGTACCGGATCGAGCCTCCACGAAAGTTCTAGAAGCAACACCAGAGAGACAGAGAGAGAGAGACTCAAATTCTGAGCCGCATTACCGTGCGCGGACTACACTGGAATTTTTTGTGGCTTAATCAGAATGAACAACCGAAAGTAGAGGGTTGTGAGATCTTGGGATTTATAAGGGGAAAGTGTGGGATGAACGAGGGGGTGGTGGTGGAAGCGCCGGCGATTGATCGGAGATAATCGCCGGAGTCTCTCGCGCCTGGAAATACCCGGCGAGAGAGTGAGGTTCCACAATTACGAGAGTGGGCAACAGAAGAGAGAATAAAACGCGTCTCGAGAGAGAGAGAGAGAGAGCAATGTCCCTTCACGGTTGTTGACACATGCGCGCTTGGCTCGGCTCGCACGGGAAAAAAACCGCTTACGAGAGAGAGAGAGAGAGAGAGAGAGAGAGAGTGAGTACGAGTCACGAACCGTACACCGCTACGTTCATAACATTGGAGAAGCACCTTACCGGACCATGGCTAACTAACAGCAAAGGTTCACGTTGAAGATTGGTAAAGATGTGCTTATTTTATTGAAAATTTAATGCCTAACTTTAATTAATAATATAATTTATGGTTAATTAAAGTATTTATTGTTACAGTATTTTTTTTGGTACGATATTATTTCAATATTATTATTTACTACTATTTATCAAATAAAAATAAAAAATATATTAATTATGGATTTGATACAATGATAACTCGTACTCTTTTATATTAATAGTATATTAAAATTTATTTTTTTGACTTAACTAACCCTTCTATATAATTTTATTTAATTATAAAAAAATAAAAAAAACCATCTAATTTTTATGTAAAAGTTATATCTATAAAATTTTGATCAATATTTTTATTTCAAAATTAAATATAGAAATTAATTTTTATACACTTATAATATAAAATATCTTTACACTATCCGTCAATAAAAAATTGCCATCTAATCCACTTTGTGCATTTTTTAAAAATTTAAATTATAATTGATTTTAAAATAAATCACATGATAATTTTTCATTGGTTGATAATATAAAAATATTTTATATAATTACTTAATGAAAATTAAACTCTTAAATATATAAATTCTTTTTTTTTTTTACATCAATAACATTAAAATATAAGCTCACAACTTTGTGCAATCTATTTAAATCTCAAACTACTAACTCAATCTTAATAGTTTCTCCATATTCTTATATTTTATAGAGTATTGGTATCTTTAAATGATTGGAGGTTACTCATTTTATCACATATATCACAAACTTAAAATATAAATTTTAAAATAAAAAGTTATATATATATTTTGTCACATAAGACATTTGATTAAATTATATCTACAAATTAGTAAAATGTACCTATATCTTAAAAAAATACTAAAAAAAATCTAAATTTATCATTCATTAAATATTCATGAATTCGGCTTATGAGGAATAGGAGAAAAGAGAAAGGTTTATGGAAGTTACATCTTACTCATGAGTTTCATTTTTTAGAAGGGAAAGGCATATGAGAATTTTAACAAATCCCTCAAAATTCACCAAAATCTCCTATTTCATAGTTCCTTAAATTGGAGAGATTTTATTGAGATTTAAATTTAATTTATTATTTTATCCCAATTAAAACATTAAATACTATTTTTATCAATTCATTCTAATTTTATTTCAATTTTTTATGGAAATTATATTTTCTTCCTAATTTTTTATTAAATTCTATCAAAAAATATTTAAAAAGGAAATATTTTTAAATTTATAATATATATATATATATATATATAAGTTTTTAATTTTTTAAAATTAATATTATTATAAAATATATTAATTATATTTAATTATTTTAATAAAAGATAAAATTATGAAAATAAATTATAAATCCTTCATTTCTTTTCCGTTACCAATTTTAAATTTATGAACAAAATTAACTGAAATATTTTAAACCACTTTCTCCCCTTTTTCTTTTCTTTTTCTTTGATATGAGCACATCCTAACATAATCAAAATTAAAAAAAAAAAAAAACACATATTTTAATAATTTTTTATGTGAGGTTATACAGACATGTAATAATTTCTGTGGGAGGTTATTGGGTGCGCCTCATAAAATCAGCCAATAAATGCCGAGCCAGCTGCGTGGGCCCAGGACAATTCATTTGTCCCTCCCTTACGTGTCACCCATCGAGAACGTGGCGACACTTGATTGTGGGCTTTCACAAAAGCCGCCGTAGCGTTAGCTAGTTCCATTCGGCACCCGCCTTTAAGATCGTCTCGCCAGCGCCGACATTATATCGCGCGAGATTTTCCCCAAGAAAATGAGGTAGTCTGCTACGTAAGGAACCAAATCTTCCATGGAAAATACTAAATAGCTCTTTCAACGAAAGCCAATTACGTGCGTCTCCATCTGACCCCCCCCCCCCCCCCTTCTCTTCTTTTCTTGAGCCGTGGATTTGTTTGACTAGATTAAGAAAACGGGTTAAATGAGATCAATGGCATTTAATGATGGCCATACTAACAGTAGTATATGAAAATTCCCATTAAATAATTGTTTTACAGATTTCGGTATCCTATTTCTCCTGTGACGCAAATGCAATAAATGACTTTTTCATTCACGTACCTATAATTTGTTATCTTGACCATGATATTTTCCTTTTTCTAAGATTTTCATATTTAATATTTCTTATTAATTTTGGAACGTTGACATATTTGCTTAACTATATCTAAGATTTACTTCTTCTTCTTCTTCTTCTTTTTTTTGTTAGTACATTATCTAAGATTCACTTACTAATTTTTTGAGCTATGGCATATTGCGTTGCCATATTTATTTATCTATTAATTATGGTAGAGTCATTTAGCCTTAAAAAAAATGCTGCATTAGCAATTTCAACATTATCGAAAAATAATTCATATTTTCTCAATTTAAAACTTGATGAGAAACACATTTATGATGATTCTTTTTAACTAGCGGACCATCGTATCAATGGAATCAGAAAGCCGTTTTGTGGAAAAGAGTTTTTCGAAATAATGGAGTTATGTCGTAAGTTGAATTAATGTATAACTATGGTTTGTTCACAAAAACTTGAGTGAAATTGGACGGAAATTCAGGGAAAAGTCATAAATTTA
Organism: Pterocarpus macrocarpus; assembly: GCA_031439585.1. Taxonomy (NCBI): domain Eukaryota; kingdom Viridiplantae; phylum Streptophyta; class Magnoliopsida; order Fabales; family Fabaceae; genus Pterocarpus; species Pterocarpus macrocarpus. Next base: position 15,132,949 of record CM062519.1, read on the forward strand.
TTCATGGTAACGACTTTCTCCGCATTGAAAATTGGTATAACTAAAAAAGGTCCAGGATTGGAATGGATACAAACGTTGTAACGCTTTTTTATAAATAGATTAATAAATTTTAGAATTGATGTTAATAACTATTTCTTTTATAGTTTAAATTTAATATATTAGCCATGTAAAACTTTTTACATCATCTATTAATCATATACTAACATATTTTTAATCTCCAATTAATAATAGAAATAAGTTAGATGGTTCATCAAGGATCTACAATTTCACTTATTGTGACTTAGCCTAACTCGTAAAACAAAAAAGTTGGGTCAAGTTTTTTAAACACCTCTTTTAATTAGATGGATTAGGGCATTTATAAAGTTTTTTGAAACTTGATAGGATGATTATAGTAAGTCGATTCAACTTGAGTCAAATTAATTAGACTCTAACAAATTTCAAATATTGATAATTTAGACAAAAATATATTTAAACTCATAAAGAATTCACATTCTTATTTTTATAATCCTTATTTAAGAGGTCTCACTAATTGACCCACTAATCTATATAGAGGTAAGCTTGTTAAATTGTTTAAATACTTTAATGTGAAATATACTTATAAATAAGTTTTTAGGTTAAGTCATAATTTTAAAAAAGTTATGTGAAGTGTTCTAGAAAATTTTCATTAGACCCAATTCCCAATGGGTTCCAAGGTGGGCCTATACGGGCCCTTTTTGATAAAGTTACGATAGTTATACTCCTATTAAAGTGGTGGGCTCGAACATCATGAAATTTAGTTTAAACCATTCGTCAATACTCGTGATCTTCAAGATGAGATGAGTGTCATTTGCATAAACTAAATCCCATAAGAAGAGGAACAGAAATTCAAACTCTAATGAGCCAAACTATCTATATAACTAAGCTTCAAGCTCATATCACTTGTATAATTAATTTCTTTCACTTATTCCACTTGTTATATCCACTCCTAATTTGAGCATCGAAATCTTTGCATGTATATACCCTCAACTTGGAGGCTTGGCACATAGCAACAATGCCTTCACAACACAGTTTAACCAAAACTTTCAAGTAATCACCATTCGCTTTAGTTCACTCATGAACTTAAAGCAATGGACTAAACTGACCAAACTCAAGCATAAAGGATATTTATGGCAAAGTTTAATTTGACCTCATCTATTTACAGTCACATAGTACCACATATTGTGATTTGTAAATTACTATATGATCTTTTATCAATGATTTTTTTTTGTCATATATCTTATCTAGATTATACTTTCTAAATCAATAGCAAAAAAATTACACATAATCATATTATATAAAAAATTTAATGAGAGCATTCACTCCCAATAAGTAAAGAGATTAATTTTTGGCATAACGATTCAAATCATGCCTTGTAATAACATGTTGAACAATTAACTAATTATTCCAAATGAATAAGTCAATGCAAATATGTTCCAAAATCACTTGCAAATGAACTTAGTCTAAATTAATGTTTTGTTGCAACTTAGTCTGAATTAATATGGATGGCCAAATAGTCCTTTCTCGTAAAGAAAAGGCTGACTAAACTATTGGACTAATATATTAATTGTCTGGAATAAATTATTCGAGTAATTGCCTCTTCAAGCACGCGCTAATTAACAGCTACATTCATACCAAAGTATGGGTTTCTTAATTGATGTAAGAATGGGCACATGAGAAACTGAAGATCTGACAAACACATAAATAGTAGATAGTCATTAAAAACCCAAAAATTGCAGAGGCAGGAGTCCTCGCGCTTACAAGTTCTTACCTTTTCTTCTATCTACCAAAACATGAAAGAAAAAATTGTTTGTGGCGAGAAATTGAGAGAACGGGACGAGACGAGAAATTGGCGCATAAATAGGACAGAAAATTGTCAAGACTCTGTACAGTGACAACTGTCCTAACTGGTACGTATCATACCAATCTCTGTCCTATCTCCGTTACATCTCCGTTAGAGTGTCGGTTCCGCCGTTATGATGAAGCCGATGATGGCTATGTCAGAACGGTCGACTGACAGTGACCGTCGATGATAGTTTCTGGGCCACGTGTCGAAATCGTAACCACTGTGAGCCCACCTTTGAGAACCCACGTGTCTGTCTCTCTTTCCTTCCCCTATCAACGGTGGGTGATGTTATCGGACGCGGCGCTCGTAATCCTCGACGTCAATTGTGGTAAGCTCCGTACGATTCGGGACCCACACGGTGCCTCAAAAGAGCTTCACGCTTTCTTCTCGTACACGAGCCTTTCCTTTTATTTTAAGTTAAAATATATTTTAAATTCTTATATAAAATAATATATTTTTAATTTTATATTTTAAAATTTTTTATTTAGTTAATAAATTTAATTTTAATACTAATATAATTTTATTATATTATCATTTAATACATTATTCTATAATAAAAAATATTTCACTCTTATAATTATTATTTTAAAATTCACATAAATAATAATATAAAATCAATTAAAAATATTAATAATAACGAATGCGCATTTAAGCTGCGGGACTGTGCTAATTTAATTAAAGGTTTTGAGTTTGAATCTTGAGTATGTAATTGTGCTAAAATTCATAAGGGAGAACTTTGTTTCCTAAGTAGTCCTACTCGACTCGAGTAAGATTATCTCTGATAGGAGGATATATGTGATTTTGACCAAAAAAAAGAATTAAAATGTTAATAAATTTATAGTAACAATCTATCCAATTTAAATTCTTAATTCATAAGTATACAATCTGTCTTTGCATAATAAATTTAAGTACTTTCTTATGAGAATGTTAGTTTTTTAAACATTTTATTTATGAAGTGTTTATGTTTTTCATCTATATTATCTATACTATTATATAAAACTTGTAGGATACTTTTCTGTGGTCAAAATTTTTTATTTTATCCTTTTTATCTGACAATCTCTATAGTGTTCTATATTACTAATAATAAAGGAGATAATTATTTTGGCATCTACTTCTTTTATGAAGAGAAATTTTTAAACATATATATCTTACCTTTTGTGACTATCCATATTTTTTCATAAGAATGCCATTTTTTTATAACTATATATATATTTGTAATCTTACTACTTATGAAAAACTAAGATTGGTGAAAAGGGATATGATAGAATCAAAAAGAATGAAAAGTATCAAGGTTTTATTGTTTGGATTTTAAAAAAATAAGTGGAATAACATGAAAGAGAATGAAATATGTTCCATTTAATTGTACTACTTAAGATGGAATTAGTTATGTTTTAATCATTTATTTATAAAATTATTGTTTTATTCTTAACCATGATAATATTATCAGGTATCCCTTCATAATATTTTCTTTCATGACAACCTTCTCTAGCATATGCAATGGCGGAGCTAAACCTTATTTATAGGAGGGCCAATACTTAATACTTGATTTTATGAAAGGATCTTGTATCCATGTATTTGAGAGAGTAATAAAATGGAAATTGTAGTTGTGTAGGTTGATAACACAAGAAAATAAGAGGTAAGTATAAAAGAAGCTAAAATGTGAAGACCCAAAAAGGAAAAAGAAGCTAAAGGGCTAGTTTCCTAAGGAAGCAAGGGTAGTATTCCTTTTTAATTCAAAAGATAACATTTGACAATTGAGCTAAATAACAGCAGACTAAAAGTTAGTAATTGGACATTAAAAAAATTAAAAGAATAACATTATAAGTATAATTTTTTTTTTAAGGGAATCAAATAAAAAATGAAAATTGTTGGAGGAGGCCATTAACCCCCGTTTATCTACAAGAGGAGCCGCCCCTAAGTGTATGGAGCAACTCTTCGAGCACTCCCACAACCATCTCCTACCCCATTATGAATTTAACAAAAGACTCTTTGTTCAAGCTTTAAGGCTTGTTTAATATGCATGATGATAAAACCAAATAACATAAGACATGTTAAAATTTCAATATTTTGTAGTATTTGATATAACATTGTATAAGATTTATTATATGTGTAAGACAATAGTAACTTTTGTCTACAAGCAAAAATCTAGTTTAAAAAGAGTAAATTACAATAAAACATATTTTTATATATTTTAAATTTATTATTAAATATTATTTTTATGAATCTATATGTTTTTTATAATTTTTTTTATTTAATAAGATATAAAAAATAAAGAAAAAATAGACAAAGACATAAAAAGAGTTTTCTTATACAATAAAATCCAACAAATTGTAATCTCATTATTGATGAAGTTATCTATTATTTCAATATATAAGAATTTTTTTAATAGATAAATTAACATCATATATTACTTACACAAATCATTGATAAAATTATAATAGATTACATTAATTTATTCTATTAAACATAATACATCGTGCTAAATAAGTCCTAAGATGGCATAGTAATAAAAATTGAGAGAAAAAATGCTACACATCCATTGAACCACATCAAGAAATTAACCCATAAGTGGCTCATTGTGCATGGTCTATACTGAAATTAAATGAATTGTCCGTCCATTTGGGGCAGCTAATACATCTTCCTTTTTCAAGTTTTTGCAAATGATAAGCTCATTTTCAATTGTCGATAAAAAATCGAGAAACTATGTTGTTTCAAATTGTACATCCTATTATTTGAGAATATAAGAGAAGGTGTTATGCTACTTGTATGATTTCTAGATCAGAAATCATTCATTCAAGATTAATTAAATCAAGATTATTTTTTTTTAACAAAGTTAAGGGGAGGGGAATGGGAGTCGAACATAGGGCATCCCAGGTTCAATGAGACACGTAGCAAACAACTGCTATGCTGTAGGCTCAACTACATTAAATCAAGATTTTGATGTATAGCTAAGTATTTTATCAGCTAATTATGCACTTGACCTAATTGCATGATTAAGGAATCTTTGATGTATAATGGTGAGAAAAGGCCTAATTACATATGCATGGATATTATTAATTGGTTGAGCATTAATGGTGTGAGCCCTAATGGAGTAGGTGAGGAATCACATACATATGAGTGAGAAACTATCCAAAAAAGTATGTAACATGCCTTTTTGTATAGAGAAAAGAGCAATTAATGTGATTGCTCAACCCAAAAAATTGAAATGTACCCATCAAATTTCCATATATAGATGGACAAGTGAAAATCATCAAATTTTCAATTTCCATATCATGAAAATGGAAAAAGCACTATTTCATATTTAGATTGTTAGTTAAACGAGAATAATATCAAACTTCATGTCAAAAAGAAAAAAAGAATAATATCAAATTTGAGTAGCTCTGGGTTTTAACGAGGACACAAACTATCACAAAACCAAAGTTAAAATGACATAATATCAACACATTGCAGTATCATAATCACTTTTCTATTCAATTCCCTTAATCTTAGGGATGATAAAATTTACAGTGTAATTTTGATATATTATCAATATACAATTATTTATATTATTAATTTTTTTGTTTTAGATATTGCTCACATAATTTTGGACGAAGCTGTCTGTTAGGTCAAATATTCTCTAAAGTATCCTGTGGTGATTCTAAGATTTAAACCCCTTAATTGTGAGAGTTAAGCATTTTTTAATTACAACAACAACAACTTAAATACCAACAAGGAATGGAGGCATGTAAAAAGAGTTTAATAATGAAGATAGTCACCGAGAAGCCGATCAACAAGATGAACTTTTAAAACATCATGTCCAACATATGGGGTGCAATCAGGGGTCTCAAAATTGAAGACGCTTGAGAAGATGTATCAATTGTTCTTTGAGAATGAGAAAATATTGGCTAATGTCCTAAAAGGAAGTTTGTGGTTATTCAGGAACTCTTGGGTGATCACAAAGAAATGGGAGAAGGGTTGCGAACTATAAAAGATTGTCTTCAATAATGTAGATCTATGGGTGCAGATTTGGGGACTCCCTCACTACTATCAGATTGTCTAAATGGGGAGAAAAATTGGTTCGTGTATAGGAGAGGTTAAGGAAGCAGTGGTGTTTGACATGGGGGGATCAAACGGACATGTACTCAAAGTTCTAGTGGCCCTCGATATCCAAAAACCATTGTGAAAGGGAGTAAACACTGGAAGCAAGGCGAATGTAGTTTTTTTGGGTAGATTTCAAGTATAAAAACTCCCTTAATTGTGTTATAGATATGGGGTAGTGGGGCACAATGAAAACTATTGCAGTAAAGTAGAAGATCAAAGAAACCTACAAATTGAGTTTCCCTTCGACCCCTGGCTAGGAGCACAACAAGGAGGTAGACATGTTTTAATTGCTTAAAATAACATGGGAGACTAGAGAGCACCGAGAAGAAATGATAAAGATAAGGCACCAAACAATAAAAGGAAAAGGGTATCTCAGGAGGTGCTGGCAAAATTTGCAAACATGACCATGAAGGATCAATTGGAAACATCGGAGGCTGTAACAAAGGAGACCAACACAAGGAATAGTACTGAGGTAGATGAGATACCAGTGAAAGATACCTCCAATGATAGACAAGTAGATGAAGGGGAGGTTGCGGATGTAATGAAAAGAAATACAATAGGAAAGGAAAACAACAAAAAAATGGGAGAAGTGGGAATAAGCTTAAGCATTAGGAGTGCATATGCAAAGGAGATACTAAGCAAATTAACCAATAGGGAAGGAAGCAGGAGTGATGGTAACGCACAAAAAAAATGGAAGCGATTGCTACAGGGTACGGGAAGAGAAAGTCAAAAGGAGAACACTTAACCACAGGAAGCAACAAATGGAAAAAGGAAAAAGTTGTGGATTACATGGAGGTGGATGACATAGAAAAAGGAGAGAAGAGAAAAACAGCAAAACAAACATTGGAAATGGTGGAGGCTGAGATCTAGCCCTACCAACAACCATGAGACTCCTAAGTTGTAACTACCATGGACTTGGAAACCCACGAGTAGTTCGAGCTTTGAAAAAGCTCATTAAGAGGAAAGATCTTGCCCATGTTTTCTTAATGGAAATAAGAAAAAAGTCACATAAGTTAAATAGTTTGAGGCACCTGGGAGGGCTATAAAATATTATGGTGGTGGATTGTAAAAGTGAACGAATAGATCGAACAAGGGTCTAACATTAATATGAAAGAACTCTTTGAACATTGAGGTAATGTCTTTCTCACAAAATCATATTGATGCCATTATATTTATGGAGGAAAGGGTAGAAAAGTGGAGACTCACAAGGGTATATGGATACTTAGAAGCATGGTAGCTAGAATTGAGAGTTAACTCGTGAAATCGCACGATTTCATGATCTTGGTACCACCGAGCAAGTTCGATTCCAGAGCTTGCGTCACCGTCGCGAACTCGCAGCGGAATCGCCGGGGAAAATCGTGGAAGTGCTCGAATCGGCGAGTTTGGCTGCGCTGCTCGTCTCCACCAGTGGTGGATCTCCAGCCGGTTTTAACACACGACCTGGCCCACCAATCGCCATAACCCGCTTTGCGACGCAACCCAGGTCAAATCCTTCTCCCATATTTGCGTCGCAAACTGCTCCCTTCTTCCCTTGGTTCTGCCATCGAATCAATCTCTCTCCCTCTTAACTCTCAATTCTCCATTATTGAAGCTCTGTTCGGCTATTCCCTCTCTCTGTTCCTTCCTTTTCTCAGCCCCTGGTTTGTTCCCTCTCTACACTCCGCAGTGCAGCCAACCACCACTGTTTCTGTCTGGTGGAGCCATGAAGACTGAAGAGGTGGTGTTCCCTTTTTTTTTCTCCTTATTTCTCTCTTGTGGTTGCTGGTTGTTGTTGCTTTTAATTAGATTATCATTTGAGAGTTAAAAAAATGTCTTCAAGTGCTAGTGGTGGTGAGGGGGATGTTGAGCCTGCTGCTAGTGCTACTCTTCAATCTGAAAGTGGAAGTGGAAGTGTTGCTGGTGGTGGAAGTGCTTTAAGTAAGAAGCTTCCTAAAAATGCTCCTGGAAATAGAGGTGATATAGGATGGAAGCATGGAATTTCTGTTGATGGAGATACGAAAAAAATAAAGTGTAAATATTATGAGAAGGTGATAGTAGGGGGGGTTTATAGATTGAAACATCACTTGGCTGGAACACAAAAGGATGAAGGAGCTTGTGGGGCTGTTAGTGATGAAGTAAAAAAAGAAATGTGGGATATTGTAGTTGGTTTGCAGCAAAATTTGATCAAGAAAACAAAAGATGGTAGGGAAGTAAGAGAAGGAAGTGATAATTCTTTGGTTGGTGAGAAAAGAGGAAAACAAGTAGAGCCACCAACAGCAGGTAACCTCTTCAAGAAGAGGTGTGTTAGCACTCAAGCCACAATCAACACTATATTTAAGAAGAATTTGAGAGAGGAAGCATGTGAAGAGATTGCTTCATTTTTCTACAACAATGCAATTCCTTTCAATGTGGCAAGGTGTGAAGAATATAGTAGTATGTTTGAGAAGGTTGCTCGGCATGGATTAAGATTCAAGCCACCATCTTACACTTAATTAAGAGTCAAATATTTGAAAAATAAGGTAGATTCAACTATGCAATCACTAGAGAAACATAGAGCGTATTGGAAGAAGACAAGATGCACCATTATGACAGATGGATGGACGGATAAAAGAAGGAGGACTATATTGAATTTCCTAGTGAATAACCCTAAGGGGACTATTTTCTTGAAGTCTATTGATACCTCTCATATCTGCAAAACAACTGATAAGATATTTAAGATGATAGATGATGTTGTTGAGGAGGTTGGTGAAGAAAATGTTGTGCAAGTTGTAACAGATAATGCAGCAAATTACAAAGCTGCGGGAGAGATGCTGATGGCAAAGAGGAAGAAGCTTTATTGGACACCTTGTGCAGCTCAATGCATTGATCTGATGATAGAGGATTTTTTAGAAGAAATTGGAGCTTCATAGAGAGACAATTTCCAAGGGAAGAAGGATCACTACTTACATTTATTCAAGAACTTCTTTCATTTCCCTATTGCATTATCACACCAAAGGAAAAGATTTGGTGAGACCAGGAATGACTCGCTTTGCCACATCCTACCTCACTTTGGGTTGCCTCAATGAGAAGAAGGGAGCATTGATAAGAATGTTCACTTCTGATGAGTGGAAATCAAGCAAATTTGCAAAGACAAGAGATGGGAAGTTTATTGAGAATGTAGTTTTGGATAGATTGTTTTGGAGAGACATTATCCTTTGCTTAAGGGATGCTTATCCTCTTCTCCATGTGCTTCGTTTAGTGGATTCAGATGAGAAACCAGCCATGGGATATATTTATGAAGAAATGGATCGGGTTAAGAAGAAAATACAAAATGCCTTTCAAGGTGTTCAAAAGAGGTAAATTGTTCAACTTCAATATTTGTCATTCATACATAATCAACTTTAATTTAAATTAGAATATTTGGGTGTTTGTTTAGTGGTTAATTGCCTAATTTTTCTTTTCTTTAGTTATATGCCTTTGTAGGAGATCATTGATGAGAGATCGGACAACCAACTCCATAGGCCTTTGCATGCTGCATGCTACTACCTAAATCCTCAATTACATTATAGGCCTGGATTTAAGATTGACTATGAAGTTAAAAGAGGATTATATGATTGCATGGAAAGAATTGTGGGAGACAAAAATGAAATAACTAAGATTGATGCTCAACTTGAAGATTTCAAGAGTCAATCTAAGTTTTTTGATAGACATGTAGCCCAGGCTGCACTTGATACCAAAACTCCAGCACAATGGTGGGATTCTTATGGGGAAGAGCATCCAGAGCTTCAAAGGTTTGCCATTCGCATGTTGAGTTTGACTTGTAGTTCATCAGGATGTGAACGCAATTAGAGTGCATTTGAGATGGTAAAATTTCAACTTGCAATTAATATGATTTGAATTTCACTTTTAAAATAATAGAATTAGTTGCCAATTGGCATATGTTGATTGCTTTTGCATAATTGCATTTGTTTAGGTCCACACAAAGAGGAGAAATCGTTTGAAATAAAAAACAATGAATGATGTTGTCTTTGTGATGACCAATTCAAGATTGGGAAAAAAGAAGAAATCAAGAAACCCTGCTGAGTATAACCTTGAGGACTTGGACTCTGATGAAGAATGGATTGTGGAAAATGAAGATGTGTTGGAAAATCTAGAGGAGTTAGATATTCCTGATGATCTTAACTTGGTCCTTAGAGAAGGTGGTGGTAGAGTTGGGGGCCCTTCAGATTATTTGGATATTCCTTCTCTTGATGATGATGATTTTGATGAGCTTCTTCAAAGAGATGGCGATGAAGATGGTGGAGACCATATAGAAGATGAGGAATATGATGATCATGGCCTTAATGATTTGCTTTAGATGTCATTCTAGTAGTTTAGTTGTTTTCTTTTATGTTTTAGTTTATATGATGACAAGAACTTTGTGAGTTGCTGTGTCTTTTGCATTGAGTTATGAATTATGGACTTGTAGGCTTGTAACTATGTTATCTTTGAATTCTAAGTTATGAGTTGTGACTTTATGCATGTTAGGTTGAAGTTTAATTATGTTGATTGTGATTTACATGCTTATTTTTGTTTTGTTATGTGACATATACATATATATAAATGTCATTATGTATTCTGGTAGAATCTCATGATTCGTGTTATGATTCTACGTTTTATGATTTTGTATCTCTCTTCCGATTCTACGTAAAATCGCGATTCTAGCTACCTTGCCGAGAAGGTAATATGAAGATCAAAACATGCGAGCTTCTACACTGTTTGTATCATGACAATCAAGAACCATGGCTTTGTTTTAGTGACTTCAACCTTGTGCTGGTGGCAGTGGAGAATCAAGGAGGGAACCCACCAGACCGGCATCACATAGAGGCTTTTAGAGAGGCACTAGCTTGTTGTGAGTTGATAGAGATTGAAAGTGTGGGCACACAATTTACGTGGGTAAATGGCCAAGTGGATGAAGCAATTATTCAAGCAAAGTTGGATAGATTTGTAACTACACAAGCATGGAAGGAGTTATTTAATGAAGCTAAGGTGTATCACTTGTTACAGTACTAGTCAGACCATATGCCTTTTTTGCTGTTTTTACAAAATCACAGGCAAAGGAAAAGAAATCTGGAACATGTAAGTTTGAGCAAATGTGGATTGGGAATAAGGATGTGATGAAATAGTGTCTCAAGCATGGAGTTGTGGAGCAAACTGTGTGGTAGAAAAATTAACAAGGAGTCTGAACTGGCTAGATACATGGGGTGTGAATGTATTTGGAGATGTGGGAAAGAAGCTCAAAGAGAAAGAGAAGGACTTGGAAGACTTGCAACTGAAACCAAGAACAACATAAGTGGTGGCGGAAATTCAAAAGATTAAGAATGAATTAGATGAACTCATAGCCCGAGAAGAGGAGTGGTAAGGCTAAAGATATCGAGTTGTTTGGTTAGCAAAAGGTGATAAAAACACCAAGTTTTTCAATCATAAAGCCTCCTAAAGGAGAGATAGAGATTGAATAAACAGCATTCACTAGGTATGAAGGCTCACAAGCACTCAGACAAATGCACCCTACCAAAGCTTCTGAACCAGATGGACTCCCAGCCTTATTTTACCAAGTTTGGTACACTGTAGAAGATGAGGTAATAAACTTAGTTATTGGCATCTTGAACCATGACATTAATGCTAGAGATCTTAATCATTGCCTATATCTATTTGATTCCAAAAGTTAAAAGACCCAAGCATACTATAGAATTTCGACCCATTTCACTTTGCAATGTCGTTTTCAAAATTGTTACCAAAACTATTGCAAATAGAATAAAATTGATTTGCTGTACATTGTTGGCCCTTACCAAAGTGCTTTTGTCCTTGGAATATTAATAACTGACAATGCTCTGATTGTTTTTGAGATTTTTTATTTTATGAGGAAAAAGAAGATAGGTAAAATAGGTTTGGCAGGACTAAAGATTGATATGGACAAGGCATATGACAAAGTAGAATGGAAATTCCTATAGCAAGTCTTAAACAATAAGGGTTTCCCACACATTGGGTTACTCTTGTAATGAAGTATGTCACCTCTATCTCCTTCTCAGTGTTATTGAATGGTAGTCCTTGTGAGGTTTTCAATCCAGAAAAAGGCCTCAGACAAGGAGACCCACTATCACCATACCTGTTCATCCTATGTGCAAAACTGCTCTCAAGATCAATTCTCAAAGCACAAGAAGAGCAAGCACTCCATGGTATCAGAGTGGCAAGGGCAGCACCAATAATATCTCACCTTTCTTTGCAGATGATAGGATAGTTTTTTTCAGGGCAAATATGCCAGGGGTAGAAAGATTGAAGCAAATTCTTATCCACTACCAATAGACATGAGGATAACTCGTCAATCTAGATAAATCAAAAATCTCCTTTTACCGAAATACACACACAAACAGAAAAAGTTTGGCCCAAAGTTGGATGAATGTAAAGGATGTGGAGAACCACTCGAAGCGCCTTGGGTTACCTACATTTATAGGTAGATCAAAGAGGCAAGTTTTTGACTTTATCCAAAAATGGGTTTGGAAGAAGCTGAAGGGATGGAAGGAGATAATGCTTTCTCAGGTAGGCAAAGAGGTACTCATCAATCCATAACTCAAGCAATACCTACATACATTATGGGGTGCTTTTTACCACTGCAAGGGCTTTGTGAGCGCATCGAAGCATTGATCAGCCAATTTTGGTAGGGAAGCAAAAATGGTGGGATAGGTTTCCGAAGCTTTAAAGCATTCAACTTAGCTATTCTAGTAAAGCAAGGTTGGAGAATCCTGAAGAACCCCGACTCGCTCATGGCAAGAGTCTTGAAACAAGATACTTCCCATGACAAAGTGTGTTGCATGCAAAGGTGGAACATTTAACCATTTACCAAGTTATACTCGGAGGAGGATCCAAAAAGAAACATAGGTATTACAAAATGGAGGATACTAGAGAGTAGGTAAGGGGCTGGACATTTATATTTGGAAAGATGCTTGGATCCTAACTCAAAATAGGAATAGATTATGGTCCCCACCAATATTCCTAGATGCTAATGCAAAAGTCATGGAATTGATAGACCGTGAACAAAAGTGCCGAAGAATGGATATGATTGTGGAATGTTTCTACCCTTTTGAAGCCGAATAAATCTTAGCATTACCTCTGTCATAATTTAACAAGACAATTTCTGTTAGCAATGTACAAAGAATGATGACTATAAGGTTAATTCAGCTTATCACATGATAAAAATCTGGGAGAACACAGAACCGGGAACGAGCAATGGCCAATTAGGAAGTGGTGACAAAGTGTGGAACAAAGTATGGAAAGCTATGATCCCACCAAGAAGTAGACTATTTGTGTGGTGCCTACTCCATAATATACTGCCAGTCTTGAAAAATTTGGATAAGAGATCGATAACAGTGTGCCTACTTTGCCCATGGTGCTTGAGAGTTGAGGAAACAACGTTGCATGCGATTTTCTTGTGTGAGGATATATCCAAGAGCTGGTTCGAGTCACTACTGGGACTGCATCTAGGAAACATGCCGGAGTCCAATTTGAATGAATGGCTAAAGGAATTCATTAGGAAAGAATCAGAGGAAGCCGTAGAGTTATTGGCAACACTGGCACATGGAGTATGGATAACAAGAAATAAATTGTGCTTCGAAGGGAAAGTCACGAACATAGACTTGATGATATCAAGATCTCTGCCCATTCTTTCAGCTTATAAGAGATCAAATGCACTAAAGGTGGCATCAATGAACCAACCACACCAACAACCAAATGACAAGTCATAGTGGTGTCCACCAAGAAAGGGAAAGATTAAAGTAAATGTCAATGCAACTGAAGTGGACAATCTTAGTTAGGGAATAGGTGTAATCTATCGAGATCATATGGGTGAAGTTCATGCATAAGCTACATGGAAGGTGTCTTGTGGTAAGGAAGCACATACAACGAATGGGTTAGGCATGAGATTAGCACTATCTATGGCGATAGATTTGTGCTTCACAAAGTTGATAGTGGAATCAGACTGCTTGGAGCTTATTACAACAGTGAATAGTCCTCAAAACCATGCATCTTATTTCCACTCCTTGGCCCAGGATTGTCAACAATTAAGTCTTAGCTTCCAATTATGCAATTTTCAGCACTCAAGAAGAATTGGCAATAAGGCTGCACATAGTCTAGCGAAATCAGCTTGTATAGTGAGTGACTTAGTTTGGATTGAGGAGTACCCCCTTGCTATTGCAAACACTATTATTAGCAATTGTATAAATTTGCCTCTAGTTGAATGAAATGCTATCCCAAACCGACAAAAAAAATTTAGAATATACCTACAAAGCTTGTTCCTAGCTAACATAGCATCAAATACAGTATTCCCTAAGAAATGAAAACTCCTACATTGATAGGAATATATTTGATGGTAAAAAGATGAGATAGGACTAATATAATTGACTTCTAATAGTTCTTAAGAACTAAGGTGTCTGACTTCAATTTAAATTTGATAATTTCATTCTATCAAAGTTATGTTTTTTCCAATGGGGGTAGACATGGTCATTTCATTCCATGCAGCGAGGACCTAAAAAGTTTTGTTTCCCTTTAATAAAGGCTGTAAGAACAAAAATTAGTGTCCTTGTTTATGAATAGTGCTAAATATGTTTTCCTTTCACCAATCATTATTTCTTTTTTTCCATTTATTAGAACAAGACATCTCAAACCACCAGAAAAGAATAAGAGGTCTCAAAGATTTGACGTCTTGGATTTTTATTATTATTATTATTATTATTTTTGGAAAGATTCACTAATTTTTTATTATTTTTTTGAAATCACAATGAAGTACACAATTTTTTTAAATCGCAATATGGTAAAAATCGTAATGAACAACCACAAATTCTTAGAATTTGATGCACTGCGATTTCACCTTTCTTTTTTTTTTACTCAAAATATCATATTTCCTTAAGTATTTTTTAAATATAATATATCTCTATTTATATCTTAAAATTCCAATATCAATGAAAAATAGTAATTTCGTTATTACCGAAGATAGTTTTAGCTAGAAAATTTCTTATAAAACAAGGTCAATTCAGTTATGTATAATTAAATAATAAACTTTATTATTAAATATTGCAAATATAAATAATATAGCACTGTTGAGTTAACTACAGGTTTATGTAGTTCCAAGAAAAGTATTGATACACTTTATTAATTAATTAATTTATATATATATATATACACACACACACATACAATTGTATATTTATTTATTTGAAATAATATATATTATAAAGTTTATTTATACTTCAATTAAAATAGTTAAGGAGTTATCCAAAATAAATTGGTCATAGTGAATATGGTTTACAATTCTAGGCGAAATAATTCGAATCCTAAAATCGTTACTTTAAAAGTGACTTTATCTAATTATTATTCTAAATTTAAAATTGCATGAACAATTTTTAAGTCTAAAAAATAGTTATATAGTTAAATATTAGTATCCTCATCAAACTAAAGAGTACAAAATGGGACTAATCTTTTTAAAGAAATATATATGATAAAATAAATTGTAAAAGAAAATAATGTCAAATTAGACACGATTTTATAAAAGAAAATACAAAACCATAATCATATATGATAAAATACAATATTTAATATATCACCTATTAATAATTATTTTCTTCCCTTTCTCTACTTTCTCTGTAAAATGATTTTCCTGTTTTATTTATCTCTCACAAAAATTAAAAAAAAAATTGAATACTCTATTGTTTATGGCAAATAAAAGCTTAGATGTTCGTATATATAAAAAAAAAAGCTTAGATTTTTTTTTTTTTAATTTTGGTCAACAAAGCTTTTTTTTTTTCTCAATACACATACATTTTTATGGAAAGAGTGAAGGTTCACGTACCATAAATCAGGCTGTATCTTGTATTGAACCCAAATGTAATTAGTAGAAGGTGCACAAATCCACCGCTGAACCAACGTCTCAACTGTATCAACAAAGCTTAGATGTTCATAGGCAACAAATGTGTGGAGTTTAAAGGGCTTCAGTACATAAACCGGGAAAAAAACGGGACGACGCCATTTTTCTGAAGGGAAAAAAACAAATCCCTAATGTTAGCAGTCCGCTTCTCATAGATTGGGCCGACCACCTGCAGAAGGGTGAAATCTACATGTTGGGCTGGCCGATACATTGGGTAGATTGGACCAGCGAAGTATAGCCCAAAACGAACAGATTCAACCCAAAAGAAACAGGTACTTTAATCCTGTTTGACCAAGTTTAAGTGCTCCTTAGTTAGGGGAAAGGAAGACTCTTACAAAGGGAAATGTTTTTTGGAGAAATTCCTAGGTGTTTTGAGAATAAGATAAAACTTTTACTTTAGACTATTTATCGCTTAACACATTAGCTACTACATTAAAAGTGTAATGAAAATAGGAGATAATGATTACCTCCAAAAATTAATATATTAGATCATAAATAATATAGAGTAAGACTTTTATCTTATTCTCAAAATATCTAAAAATTTCTCATGTTTTTGAAGTCATAATGTATAGATATTGTGTATTAATACAAGAGTGCATGAATACCAAGATACACCTATATTGAGATGAAATTAATATAATATATATTTATACGAAAGTTTTCTTGTATATGCTGCCCATGATAGTGTATATAAATAACACTTCTCCTTGGGAAATAGGAGAGGATTATGAAAGTTTTTCCCATGTCCAAACACGAAGGGACAACATGAAGAGCCACTAATTTATCATGGCATGAATGTACTGGATTGGAGGGAAATGACTCCTAAATTCATGGAACATGACTGTTGATGCAAATTGAGTGCTGAAGCAGCAGTTTTGCATCTATGAAATAGGCTTTTAATGCATTGAGGAAAGGATTCTCCGATGATCACAATCAAAGTATCTATTCATTCTGTAATTTACTTTCTCAAGAAACTAATTTCAGTGTAACAATGAACCCCAAATGGAGCTTATGTATAGAGGTATATGAAAAGAAAAATGGTTCTGCGCACGTTGCATGCATGATACAAGCAAGTATAGCGTCACTAATTCCTCACAAACATAATGCATGCATATACGTAGGTTATTATAACTGACTCTAATGACTACTATTAGTCGCAAGAGACTTACTATGATAATGGGCACAAGCTAAGTAAGAAATTAACGATGAGTTATTTATTTTATCATACTCTAATACCTCCCGCAAGCTAGAAGGTGGTAGATGTCTACCTAGCTTGGGAAGGATGGACGCACAGGAAAGAGTACTATAGAGTGATCCCCTTAGAGAATATGTCACCCACTTGATCAGCAGTAGCAATAATGAGTACATAAAGCGCATAAGACCAACTTGGGACCTCTCACGAACTATATGATAGTTGATATTGAGGCGCTTGGTTCGTTTGTGGAGCACTAGATTAACAACAATAGGAGGGTATTTCGCTTGCCACAGTGAAGAACACGAGAAGTACGGGGGAGGAGACAACCTAATTTAGATCATGTAGCACGTATGTTAGCCATTAAATTTCACCTTGGAGGAAGATTGCAACACTATACTTTGTTTTTGAGAGCAACACAAAAATAAGGGAGCTTCCGATAAAACAACAATATCCATGAGATAGAGGGACAACTGGACAGCCACCCCAATTGGCGTCAGTGTGTCACTAAAGGCAAGAAGCATAGATGCTAAAGGAGCATCACCAACAATGTCATGTTTAGCCTATCCTATATATTCAATCCTTTTAGGTACCACAATCCATTTGTGTTAAGATTCATAGGATTATTAAGAATTTTTTGTGAGCCAAATTAAGAGTGATATGATGAAAGGCGTCCACCTCCTTTGCCTGTTTGGAAAGCCATGTGGAGAGTGTCAAATATTTGGAAGGATGGTTTTCAGATTCTATTAGGTGATACTTCATGCTTCTCTGCCGGCTACGAGCTATATACACAAAGGTGTGACAGCAAGCGTGAGGGTTGAGAGGCACTGGATAAGGGGTTGAGAGAGTGAGTCGTAGAAAATATTACAAAAAAAAAAGAGCAAAAACGATTAAAAAATAGTTTAAAAATATTATTTTCTATTTGTAAAAAGTGTTTGATTTTTCTCTTTAAATAATATTTAATAGGTTATTTTTAATAATTTTAATATAATTAGCTATTTTTCTTAATCAGTCATTGTTAACGGTTTTTAACGCTTAACATTAATTTTCCTGAAATTATATTACATTTAGGTTATACCTTTTGAGGATCACTAAAAAAATTTAGTTGTCGTGCATGCCGTTATCTTTTGGTGGCGGATACGGATATATACACGTGGAAGTTTAGATGTACACTAGAGAGGTTTTTGTCCAGCGCCACTTTATTTGTTTAGGGAAAATTAATATTAAGAAATGAGTATCAATTAACAAAAAATTCAATCATATCCAAAATTAATTATCAAAATAATTAGGATCAGTTTTGATTGATTTTATCCAAAATTATGACCATTCAACATTGATGAGATATTAGTTTTTATTTTTACTATATTATTTTTCTGGGTTATATTATTTTTATTTTTTAATCTTTAACACTTGCGTTCTCACAAGTTTCTGATCTTGAAACAAAAGATTTTTTCGTTTAGATTGTCATTCTTGAATCTTTGATGATTTTCTTATATTCTATTTAATAGTTTAATTTCAGTACTAATTTTCGTTATCTTTATGGCAAATTATCGTTGCTAATAAGTTTTTAATAGTTTCATGATTTTACTTGATTGCTTTTATTTGGTTTGTATTTCCCGCTTAATTTTGTGTCACTTTCTTTATTTGGATATATATATATATATGGTTTGTTTAGGGTTTGACTTAGATTTTTAGTTTTATGATTTTACTTGATTTATTAGCAAGTCTAACAATACTTATAAATCAAAAAAGATATATCATATTCAAATTTAATAAGAAATAAATACATTTTATTTTTTAAACTAATCAACGATTTGTGACTCTACTTCTTACTCAAAGACTATCGTAATTTTTTAATTTTAAACTTCTTGATTTATAGCATATATAGAAAAAAATTTTAAGGCTATTGTTTTTCTTTATTAGCTTTTCATTTTGATATATCCCTCTTCATTTAGATTATCATTATTTATATCTTTGATTATTTTCATAGATTATATATTTTTTTTTCAGCACTTATGCTCATTATCTTTGTCATAAAATATTATCACGTATGAGATCTTAACTTCACGCCTTTATTTGTCCTGCATTTATTTCATTTTTTTTCTTTATTTCTCACCTTTCAATTTTTTTTAATTTAGATATAATTCGGTATATGTTCATTGATTTTATTATATCATAAATTTTAGTTGAAAATTTTCTAGATTTCTAAATTTTTATAATTTTTTTCAGGCTATTTCCTTTCCTAATTTGAATTTTGTGTTGATTTTATGAATATTTATCACACTAAAAATTAGGAAATTATGATATCTTTCGAATATATTTTTCCTTGTATGCATATACCGTCTAAAATTACAATTTTTTTCATTTGCTCAACTATATAAACTGATCATATTCTCTTTCTTTCTCTTGTCCCAAACCCCAAATATCTCCATCTATCATTAGTTTCCAAAACCTCTTTCAAAGTCTATATTTTCTTTTCCTCTATTGCAAGAGAATAGTTAATCATGGAGCGTGATTTTGTATGTAACGAGTGTGGCCAACGATGTCGATCTCTAGCTGGTTTAAATAACCATAAGGCTAGAAGTCACGGTCAAATTGTGATATTGGAGTCAAATCCTTTTCCAGGCCCTCAGCCACCGAATGCTCGACCACCGAATGCTCAGCCTCCCAATGCTCAGCCCATCAACCCCAATCAACCTCCAAATGTTCGGCCTTTTGATCTAAACCAACCTCCTAGGCAAGACAGATAATTGATGACTTGCTAATGAAAATCTATCAAGAATACTTATGTCATAATTGGGAATAGTTAGATTTATACTTTGGTTGAGGAATTGTTATTTGTTTAGATTTTCTTTTTGGTGAGTATTTGTTTAGGATTTTGGCTATTGTTGGGTTATAAAAATGCCCATTAAGTGTCTATGTTGGTTACTATTACATATATTGAATATCTAAACAAATCATTTAGAGTTTTTGTTTGAATCCCCCAAAAAAAAAATCCCAATTCTTGTTAGTTCTTCCTTTTAAAAAACATATGAAAGGAGCATTTTTAATTTTTATTTTTCACCTTTTAATTATCAATCTACAAATTTATGAAATCGTAATTAATTTGTTTTAATCAAACTATCTTCATATATACTATTTATATCTATTGTATGCTTTTAGGGTTGATCAAATACTTATAAATGTTATCTTGACCATATCCTTAAGTAATATAGGACTCTAACAATATTTTTGCAATAGATGGTTCATGACATTGTATCAAAACTTTTATGAACAAATGACCTAGAGCTTGATTTTTGTTTGCCCCAGTTATTCTAAATAAAAATCAAATTTCAGTAAATCCAAAGAAGCTCTTGTATGAGAAACGTGTTAACATATAAAATTATTCATGTGCTTATTGAATATATAAATAAATCATTTAGAGTTTTTGTTTGAACTCCAAAAAAAAAAATCTCAATTCTTGTTAGTTTTTCCTTTCAAAAAACATATGAAAGGAGCTTTTTTAATTTTTATTTAAATTTTATTTTTCACTTTTTAATTATCAATCTACAAATCTACGAAATAGTAATTAATTTGTTTTAATCAAACTATCTTCATATATACTATTTATATCTATTGTGCACTTTTAGGGTTGCTCAGATAATCTTGACCATATCTTTAAGCAATTTAGGACTCTAACACTGTTTTTGGAATATATAGTTCATGACATTGTATTAAAGCTTCTATGAGTAAATGATCTAGAGTTTGATCCTTGTTTGTCCCGATTATTCTAAATAAAAGTTAAATTTCAGCATAAGATATAATAAATCTATGCCTTGTCCAGATTTCATGTCGAAAGAGGCTCTTGCATGAGAAATGTGTTAAGATATAAAATTATTCATGTACCTCTATCTAACAATTTAAGTTTTTGAGAGAAATTGTTTATGATATACTTTAATTTTGTTTGAAAATAATTACTTTTAGCATCTACTTACCCCATAAGATTAGATAAAATTTAATGGACGGGGTTGTAAAATTAAGTGCACATTTTATTACATTATCTACACCCTTAATAAAGGATAGTTTGCTAAAGATCTTCTGATTTTGGTCACAATATAGCTACCCATTTCATCCTTATATTATAGTATAACAATCTTACTGGTATATTGGATAAAGTTCAATGATATACAAATGTTATTTAAATATTTAATATTATTATTCTCTAATCACTTTTATATTCAAATTTCTTTAACTCTTCACATACAATAATAATTTACATTTAAACACCCGTCACTTTTATTCATTTTTCGTCCTAACAAAATGAAAACAATATAGACAAAAATAAATTAATAGCTACATAGTAGCTATCAAGTTTCCTTTTTTCTTTTTATTGTCTTTGACTAAATATTGCTATGGCCTATAAGACTATGTACTCTTATAATTAAGAGGCCCTCTCAATTATTATTTTCTTCAAGCTTGAATCAACTTCCTTTAAGAATATAGCTTGTTTTGCTATTTAATTCAATTATTAATAAAAGACTTTATAAATTTAATCAAATATATATTATATATACAATACTTTTTAAGTAATTATGTGACTTTTAAATAATTTTTAATTTTGACTTTGACTATTTATATATGACTTAATAGTCAAAATTTGCTCATTTGATCACTCTCATAATTAATCATTTATCTGACTTGATACATTAAGAAATCAATTTATATCAACACAAATACTTTAATCTTATGTTAATTATTAAGAGTTGACTCTGTTTTTATCAAATGGTTCAAATTATTTCTAAAACTACATGATTTGATTTCACCCTCTCTTCTCCCTTTTTCCCTCTTAGGCCCCTCTGATCTCTTATCACTCTCTCCCGTCTCCTCTCTTAGGTATCAAGACAATTGTAGCACTGCAAGGATCGGAGCTACAGTCCCTTTAGGGCTATATTTTCCCATGCCTCCACAGTATTTTTTTGACTGGTCTCGATTGAAAGTGAAAGTCCTTTTGGAGGCTTAAGCATTTAATGTAAGTGTCCATTATTGGCCGTGGATACATAAGCTGTTCCTTGCTCATTTGATCTTTGATAGGTTTTGTAGAACAACAATGATTACTTGGTTACTGAGAAGGTATTGTTTTGCTCATGGTGCCAAGTAGAGGGAGGCTTGCAAGATTTTGAAAGTTGAAACTTTAATACGTGACTTATGGTTCCATACGAAAAGAAGATAGATCGTTTACAGGTTTAAAGTGATTAATAATTGGTAGGAAAATTATAAAAAACAAAACTCGTACCAGTAGATAATTGTGATGTATTTATTATTGGATCAAGTACTAGAGAAAGGATGGTTTGAGTAATGGCGTTCAAACTTAACCTACCAAACAACTTGGTGTGGCCAAAAGCTATTTAGACAGGGTTTGTATACTAAAAATTATATTGAATGTA
Source organism: Pterocarpus macrocarpus (assembly GCA_031439585.1). Lineage (NCBI taxonomy): Eukaryota > Viridiplantae > Streptophyta > Magnoliopsida > Fabales > Fabaceae > Pterocarpus > Pterocarpus macrocarpus. The sequence continues at coordinate 15,155,415 of CM062519.1, forward strand.
CTTTTGGTCGAGTTTGTGTCACACTATAGAGTAAATTTGGCCTAACCTAATATTACAAATATTTGTAATTAAGACTTTAATATATATTTTTTTATAATCAAGGATTAACTATAAAACTTCTTCACTTAAATACGTTAGTATACAATGCTACCTTTTTTTTTTTAGATATAGTTTGTTTGAGAAATATAATGTATACTAAATACTTTAAAAGTTACGACTTAAGTATACATAAAATGTAAACTCTTATATTGTGCCTAAATCAGGGTTAGTCACACTGATCACGACTTAGCTTGGTCCCATTTGTCTTTGGTCGGTAGTTGTCCTTAGACCATGATCAATTGTGAATGGATGCAAGATATTGGCCCAATGGAGATTTCCAATTAGGATTAGGACAAGGACCTGGCCCATGAGCCGTGGCTCATCATTGGTGTATGAGCATTTTTGGTCTGACCAAAAATAAAAAACTTTTTATTCTTACATAACCGCAAATTGATCCCTTCTATATTACTAGCGTGGACGCGTGCTACGTACAGGATTTGTTGGCAGTAATAGATTTAAGATAATTTATCATTTTTTAAAAATTTATCATTTTTCAAGGACACATTTAACTATATATTAAGTTCATATTAACATATTTCTTAGTGAGGGGTCTTTTGAACGTGCATACTGTCTTTAATTTGATAACAGAGAGGTTTTCCTTACCTATTTTTGCTGCAAGTCCAATTCTATCTCTTATTCTTGTAGATAGATGTAAAATATCTAAAATAGTGCCATTGCCCTGTATAATTCCTTAAAAGTAATTCAAATCTGAGTAGTTTTATATAAAATATCTAAGGCTGTAAAAGTAGAAAACCAAATAAACTTGAGAGAACCTCGTGCATGCAGATACCATTTGCTTGGTCAATGTCCCCCAGTAAACACCGTGAACTTTTTCTACTATAGGCCATACACATCCTATTTGCATGATCCAAGAGTGACAGAGCTTGGTGGTTATTGTTCAGAGCATGTACATCACCTCCTAGTCTCAGTTTGATAAAAATGGATCACTGTGCCCTTCACTTACTAGATATGAGTATAGTAAGCTTATGCCTATTTTTTCATTTTGTCCATTGTCTTCTTGCAATTACAACTTTCTCATTGCTCTATAAAATCAGCTAGTCGATATTAATATGGGGAAGTTGATAAGCATGGATGAAGCTATCTACATCGCATCTAAAACATTAAAATAGAAGTCCAAACACATAACCATTACAAACCATAAAACAATTTGTAACACATAAGTATAATGTGCTTTAAAAACAAAGTTTGATGTTAATATTTTATCTATTCCACTTATACAAGATAAAAGCATATTTTTTAATGCTAGGTAAAAAAAAAAAAACCACACATAGACCAAATCTATGAAGTACAAACCAAAATACAAACCATTTCAAACATAAATAACATAATATCAATATGAAAATTAATCTCCACAATAACTACTTCCAACTACTCACTCATGAATAGGGATGTTAATGGGGCGGGATAGTGGTGGGGGATAGCCACCCGTCCCCCGCCCTATGGATAAATATCCGCCCCCATCCCCTGCCTCATATTCGTACATGTACTCGCTTGTGACTTTCCCGCCGATTTATGGGTAACAACAGCTATTTATGAATATCCGTTAAAATATTAAAAATTTAGAAAAAAATTAAATAAAGAAATTTTAATATTATAAAATACTTAAAATAAGCATAAATAGTATTCAAATTCTAACAACTTAAGATACTTAAAATAAAAATAAACACAAAATAAGTACAATAATCTAATTCCATAATCTAAATTCCAACATCTTAAAATACTTAAAATAAAAATAAATATATAATAATAATCCAATTATTAGTCCAACACATAATAAGTACAAATAAATCCAACTTCCAAATTTAAACCTTAGTCTAATCAATTTAAATAATAACAATATTAGTTTAACTAAGTTAATAACTTAAAAGTAAAATAGTAATTTTAGATCAAGTATCCGCAAGTATGGGGACAATGATTTCCGTCTCTACCTTGTTTAATATGTGGGTATTTAAATTCTCAGTCTCTATTACCTATGGGGACAAAATCTTTCCTCCATACCCATCCCATTGCGAGTATTACCTGCGGGTATCTGTGAAGACGAGTTTTTTTGCGATCCCTATTCATGAACAGGAAACTATAGTAGTCCTGTGAATATCAGCAACAATAGTAAAGGAGCATTAAGTCCTTCATTCAATTTGCAGTAGTTGTCGAATTTCCTTCATCCATTGCCAAACTTAGCCCTTCCATATCTTTTTAGGATTTTACAGTGAAAATGGTTAGTGCAATTAGCAAGCAACATGAGGCAATTAAGCAAAATGGATAGTGCAATGCAACTCATTTGTTGCTATAGAGAAGTTCGGTGGAGAGCTATGGCCAGAAGAGAAGAGTCTATTACAGGAGTGGGTCGCAGAAAATGGAGAGTGGGCTACAAGAAAGGGAGAGATATGACTTTTTGATTTAAAAGTTAGACTTTATTAAATTGTGCATTTATAGAGACTATAAAGGCAGTAAAAAAATAACATTTTAAATGATTTTTTTTTCTCTTCCTTTTAATTTTTTAAATAAAAAAGTGAGAAAATTTCATGTCAACTTAAAACTTAGTGGGGTTATATGTGTTTATGATAAATTTAACAAATTGCATTCGGTTTTGATTTGGTTGACATATCCTTCTAAATTCTCAACCCTTTGCAAAAGAGTGGCGTAATCATTTAAACAGTTTTAAGTTTTAATTTGTCAACCCTTTGCATTCAGTTGGTGGATAGTGAGAACAAAAAAGAGCTTGGATTGAAGTGCCAAAAAATAGAACCAACAATGCTAGGAAATTTGAATTGGTTTACTTGTGATTATAAAAATTAAAGTGTACAACAGTTTGGATCAAATACTTTTTACATTTTTATAATTTTTTGCGATACTTTAGGTAAAACCTGGGTACCACTAAATTACTGTTTTGTTAATTATTTTTGCACACATTTGCATAGTTATTCTTTAAAATTTAACGTTTAAAATTGTTTTACTTCTCTAGTAATTTTGGTTAGAGCTACAAACCATTGGTTAAGTCATGCATTTGCTTCCTTTTTTTATTATTAACTTTGAATATGATGTATCCTTTTTAATACATAAGTGTCATTAAACGGATCTTTTTTTAAGATATGACATTTGATTTATAAATATACTGGATTATAGAATTTGGGAGAATTTTACATAAATATAATATATTACTGGAAATCGGAATTTTTGATTTAGCTTTTCAAAAAAATATATTATTATATTAAATTCAAAATTTCCGATTTCATGCACTTGGGAGTGTTTCCTTTATATATTATTAATGAGAAGGTCCGTGAATTGTGCCGTGATAGTTTAAGTAGCACTCACAAATCTCTTCCCCCAAAAGAACCATAGTTCGAGCTCATCTTTCATATTTTTCCATTGTTAGCAATTTTTTTATTTTTCAAAAGGAAAAGATAGTTAAACTATTATTTAATATTTCATTGTTGGCAATTTTTTTATTTTTCAAAAGAAAAAGATAGTTAAACTATTATTTAATATTTATTATAATACCTAAAATTATATTAAGTAAATTTTATTTTTATCATCTTCGTGAGCATGCCATTTTTTTTTATTGTTGCCAATTTTTTTTTTAAAGTTTTTCAAAGCCAAAAACAATTAAATGATTATTTAATATTAAATATAATACATAAAATTATATTAAGTGAATTTTATTTTTATCACCATAAATGTGCTATATGCTAAATATTTTAGGTATTTTAAAAACAAAAATTTCATTTGAAATTTATTTTTTGTGCTAAATTTATATTTTTAATATTAAAAATATTATTTAAATACACATAATTACTTTAAAAAGTTATATAATTTTATATTTTTAATTTTGATCATTTATATTAAATTTAATAATTAAGATTTACTCCTCTCACTTAATTGGAAAGATTTAATTAGATCCACTATAATTAATTAATTTTTAGAAAATCTTCAATTAAAAAATTCTCGAAGTCAAGTTCGTAGTGATTGTAGTAGTGTTTTTAATAAATTGTTCTAATCATGTTATTTTTAATCATGTGTTTGTAATCCTGTTATTGAATATTTTATTATTTTATTTGGTTAATGAATTGATTAATAGATTTGTTCAATACTCTTATGCTAGGAAATCAAACACATTATTTTCAATTAATTGAGGTTTTATTTATTTAACTATGTGTTAGTTAGTTATATTTTAAATAGTGGCATAGGGGATATTAGTTAGTAGGATTTTAAATTTAAAATGTGCTATTTAGTTAGTGCTTATGCTTATGCATGGATTTGAATTTTTTCAATTAATGACAAATATATAAACCCTAAATAAAATTAACAAATTTAAAAACCTTAAATTATATACACTAACCTCTCCCCTTTTTCTTTCAAATTAACAAATGACTAAATTTGAGGGGTGAAAACACATGTTCCTGCAAATATTTGACCATGTTTTACCTTCTTCTTCCTCTTCTGCCACTCTGACCCTCCATACCTTGATCTCTAGCACCCTAATCCCCCACACTTTGATCTCTAGCACACTTATCCCTGCACTCTCATCTCTAGCACCCCGATCCCCAACACCCACATTTGCCCAACCTTCTTGCTCTGGCACTTGTTTAGATGTAGGTGCGTCTTTTGACATTGCCCACTGCATCAAGGACGTCATCCATTGATCACTTGAGGAGAATACTGACTGAGATATATTCAAAAAGTCTAGGATCATAATACACCAAAAAGAATTTAATTAATACTAATATTCTTAACTAATTAGTATATACTTTATGAACTAATATATATAAAGACTAAATATAATTAGCCAATTTAGTTGATATTTTGAATTTAAAAACTAATATTGCTATAGCTACTTATTATTTCATGAAAAGTAATTTAACTAATTAGTATATAAATTATGTAAAACCCTAGTAATTAATATTTACTAGGCCTATATTTAAAGATTAACTAACATATACTTAAATAAACAAAGTCCCCAATTAATAATACAAACTAATATTTTTCAACTAGCTAATTAATATATACTTTATGAACTAATATGTAACAACTAAATATAATTAATCAATTTAGTCGATATTTTGAATTTATAAACTAATATTGTTATACCTTAACCTTATTCTGCTAAATTAAAGTTCAAACTTAAATTTTTTTATCTGAAGAACTTATTATTGAAAAATAATAAAGGAAGAATTGAATAACTAATGTTATAAGTGTAATGGTCAATTCATTCACTTCTCAACACGTTCCAATTAGACTTGCGAGATTTCGTGTATATCTGGAGTTGTGATATTGTGAAGCTACCCAGTTTTTAAGACTTGCATATTCCGTTTATTCAAGAAAATGCAATGCTTCCCTTATAAAAAGAGGAGGAGAGAGACCAAACAAAAAATGAAAAAGAAAAATAAAAAAATCATCATCATGTATATTACTTACTATAACTATTTGTTTGCTTAGAGCCATTCTTTTGTCCACCATGAAATGAGGTTTCAAATCAAGAAGTTCAACCAAATATGATAGTATACTGTATAAAATAATTTTACTATTGGTAGAAGGCCTTCTACCAGTGTCCAATAGTTATCCAAACGGACACTATATTTTTACATATTGATTCTTATTTTTATTGTTATTGATAGTCACAAAATTGCATACAAATGCAAGCAAAAAAGTCAAAAACAAAAGATTTCAGTGAATGCTAGTGTGTAGTTAAAGTTTGAGGAATATCTTGGAGTTGTGATGTATGAATCTTACCTCTTTATACTGTTTTATACAAAATCATTACTATATATTTTCAAATTATTTTTTCTATTATATCAAAATTATTTTTAAAAAATGTTTTTTTAAAAATTTTAATTTTTTTGTTCCTGGTTTTCTATTTTTTATTGACTCTTTATCTTTCTTAACATTTTAAATTTTTTTTTGGAATTTTTTGAAATTATACTGATGAAGAAATAATTAATAATACTAATAGTTTTTCATATCAAATGAAAATGTTTTTATTTAAAATATAAGAAAAAATTATCCAAATGTATTGAGACTACATTAGAAATTTATTTTGTGAAACAAACAAGCTAAAGAGTAATAATTGTATAAATTTTTATATCATGAAAAACTCAATTAATATGTTAAAGTAAATAAGAATAGTGTTGTTTCTTTAATTTATATATACAAATTCAAGAGACACGTCTAAATATTGTGAAAGATAAATAGAATAAAATTAAGTCATATGATTTTTAAAATTTATCAATCCTAAAAGTATATAAATGTCTCATAATAATATTTTTTAAGAATACTTTAATCAAAATAAAAAAGTTAGGCACAGTAATATAATATACCGTGCTTTGTGTAGAATAAGGTGGAGCTTCCCAGAGAAGTCAGAATTTCCGACTTTAATGTGTAGGCACTGTTTCTTCCCATGTTTTGTCAGGTGCAGCAAAGATTCTTTGACCCTTGAAATTGGAATTTCCGATTTCAACTTTGTGTCCTCCATAATAACTGTTAACAGAAATTAAATTGGGATTTTCGATTTTAAAAAAAGCTATATTAGTGTAAATACTCCCCAAATCCCATATTATTGAATATATCATACTCAAATCTCATATTAAAATTAAAAAACAATTTTTAAATACATTTTTCAGACACGTGTTCAATATTAGGAATCATGTACAAAGGAGTAAAAATTTTAATTACTTACTGGTTAATGTAGTAGATAATTAATAATAAACGAAAAATTCTTTTATCAGATTCTTTGATAAAATAACTAAAATTTTTAGTTATTAACATATAGTTCTTCGTATTTTTACATAAACAAATTCATTAATGTAACAACAACTAAACTTTGTCTTATTAAATAGAGTTGGATATATGGATCAAAAGATGTCGTAGTATCATGTCATAAATCATGTTTATACTTAAACCATTAAAATCTAAGGCGATGTCTCTTGTGCACCTTAGTTCACAAGGTGCATCTAAGGTGCATCACACATGTTGTCATCCAATAGCTAAGATACAGTAATGTATCGATACTCTCTCAACTTGTAGTTCACCTTAAAATCCTCTGAATTTCTGATTCCCCACATATTTGCTATCTTCAACCTCCTTGCCCTCAACCTCCTTTTCATCACCGATAGCCCCACCTGTTGACCCATTGTTGCCACACATTGCATTGCCTCTACCACTATCTTTGATGGCTCTGCCGTCCAAACCTCAACCACTGCCACCACCACCACCGCGCCTAAATTACACCAACTCTGTTGACTTGTCCCCAAGGTCTTGCAACATGGACTCATCAAGCGAGCCCTTCCCGCCGGTGTCATCATCAAAGCTTTACCTGATGTGCAGCCACGGTGGCCACATCATCCACCACCTGCAAGGCAAGTCTCTCTACTACATTAGCAGCGACACCGGCATCGTTATACACAACCTCACTCGCGAACATCTCTATGTGCCTCTCAAAAACGTTCCTCAATGGAAGGCTATTCAGGCTCAAGGATTAGAAAGGTATAGGGATTATATATCTTGATTCAGATGCTTCTCCTTCCTTTGTGGTTGTTTTGGGGAGGAGGGAATGTCTTTGGTATCAATGGAGGTGTTATTGTTAAAGGATTCCAATTTTGCAGCTACAATGGCAGTGATGTATCTATAAACTACTTATCTAAACCATTAGATGAGATGGCGTGTGGTGCACCCTTGTAAAATAGAGTGCGTCAAAGTCTTCGCCAAAATCTAAATCTACTTCAATAGTTTTATTTATGATTTTTTTTTTATGTCTTCCTCCACCTTTAGCTATTAGATTACTCTCTATTGGATTTATTATTCTTACTAGAGCTTCTATAAATCTTCTTTGTGTATATTCAAACCACACAAAATCACTAATAACATAATTAAAATCTTTACTTATTTATACATAATTTTTTGTATATCAAAACGAGTGTGTACAAAATTTATGTCATAAATAGGGGGAAAAAGACAAACAATATGTGACTTGGATCTGTTGTTGTCATGTGGATAGACGGTGGACCAAATAGGTTTGACAAGATTAGCTACCGAACATACTTATTAGAATAATATCCCATTCATGATACGTTTATGCCATTTATATTCAATGACTCTCTTCTATCTTCTCCCTCGTTCGTTCATGCTTGACTTTAAAGATATAGAATGCCCTTTTCTTCCGAAGATAACAAATTATGAATCTATTTAGAGCTTGTTTGGATTGGAGTTTCAGGCTCCAAAAGTACTTTTAGTAAAATAAGAATGAAGTTGCACAATAACTTAATGTATTTAGTTTATTTTTGTTGCAATTAAAAGTATTTTTGGGAAAAGTATTATTGAAATTATTTTTTATTCTAGGAAAAGCATTTTTGAGATAGAATTTTGTTATTATTCTCATATTAACAACTAAAAATAATTTTTCTTTATCTTATCAAAACAAAAATTATTCTCTTAAACTTACTTTTGACATACCCAAACCAATTCTTTTAAAAGTAATTCTTTCAACTTAATTCTTTTAAAAATAATTCTTCCAAAAGTTAACCTAAACATACCCTTACTATGTGACGTTAACATGAAGTGTGTAAAATATTTTACATACTTAAATTGATATGTACAGTAAAAAATTTCTCTTATTAACATGTCTAAGCATGGTCAAGAGATTGTCAATTAATTTTTGAGAATAGTATTATAGATTTCAATTAGCATTTTTTTTCTTTTTACCAACATTTGGTTGGTTGGAGTAGTAAGGAGTTTCAATCTCTTAATTAGTGGTCTTAGATTCGAACTTTGGGAATGGAGAAACTTGTAGTGAGGAAGGTTGCTTCCTTAATAAGTCATTCAATTCTTCAAACTAGACATAATCGGTGAGTCAAAGATCAATTAGATACCAGTGATTAAAGACCAAAAAGTACCTGCTCCCCCTCCCTCAAAAAAACTTGTTTCTCTGTGTGTGTTATTGTGCTATAAAGACATGTTCAAGGAAAAAAATAGGAATATAATTATTTTTTTAAAAAAATATTCACACATAAGTTGGTTATAAATTATTTGAAATTTAAAATAACCTAATTCAAACGCAGACTAGATGACTAAATGCAATATATTATTAGTACTTGATTATCGTTTAAAAACGAAAGTGTCATTTCTAACGTAAATAAACTCGAATGATGAGCAGCTGAGTAATGCTAGGCAGCATGGGAATTTTTGCCATCAGAAAAAAAAATGGCTAAACTGAAGGTACACCAAAATTTTATCGTAGGAATAAAGTAATAGTACAAAAATATTAATAATTGTAAAGTATGAATTATATTCGATTCGATGAGCACTGAAGGCTGTAGCAACCCAACATGGTTATGGTCAAACTCAACAGTTTCCGTCGCAAAAATAGTGCGGTGGAAGGCAACAGTTTTTGAATATCAAAAATTAAAAATTGAATGCTAATAGTGCCAACAGGAATTTTGCCAATAAATCATTGGAGGTTCTCCAACCTATTAGAGAGTGGCAAATATAAAATGAAGGCAAACTTAGCATTTTCTTCATTTTAATTTATTTATAAATTTAAATAATTTAATATATTTTTAAATTAATATATCTAAATTCAAATTATCAGATAAATTAAAACGTAAAAAAGGAAATAAGAACAAGAAAAGCTGGGTCCGAATTAATTGAATCCCAAAAGGACCCCAATCAGGCATGTCCAAGTAGCTCTTTGAAGCGAAATGGATTCAGACCCCAAAAATAAAAAAAAATAAAAAAACAAAAATGGTAGGCTTTGGGGCCCACATATTCGCCATGAAATTCTACACCGAAGCCCACGACCAGCAGCATTCTTAATGACGCACAGAAAAGAAAGAAAGGGAAGAAAAGAGAGAGAGAGAGAGAGAGAGAGAGAGAGAGGGAGGGAGACAGGGGGGGTGGGGAATCAATCTGAATAATGTTGTATGTGTTTAAAATAATCAAATTTCTCAGCATTGAGAGTAACTTGCGACTAGTTAAGCTACTAAAAAAGATTTAACATTTTTTTTTTAACCCAACGGATTAGGAGGTTTTATTACCAATAATACGATTAATCCAATTCAATCTATAGAGATCTCAAGAGGGTTTTATATCTTTTAAACAGGAATTTCTTCTATTTCAAGGATTTAAACCTAAGACACATAATTAAGAAATTGAAATACTTAACCATTTTGATTAACCACATTAGGTAAAGAAAAAAGTTTCAATAGTTTGATTGTTGACATGATTTACAATAAGATACTACGATGTTATTCAATTTGACCTATCTACTTCGATAATATTTGGTTGATATTGTATTGTATCGATAAGAATATTTATATCATAAAATAAAATAAATTGGGAAAAATCTAAGTAAAAATTTTGAATAAGATTAATCTTATATTAAAAAATAATGTCAAATTTTATCTCATTCTTTTAATCAATTTCACTTTAAAAAATAATTTGCTTTTAAAAAAAATTAAACTTTAACTCGTGCAATATGGGCAACAGTATGATAAAATAGAAATTTATTGGATCTGGTTGAGTTCAAAAATGAGTTGCAAGTTGCAACCCCTGCAACTAATATCTAAAGGTTGTAAGTGATCATAACAAGATTTTTTTTAAAAATATTATATTATGAGAAGGGAAATAAAAATTAGGGTGAATTATATTGACCTCTTCTGAGATTTAGTATAATTATATTTGGTACCCTTTTGTTTATAGATAATACCAAGGTTAAAAAAATTGGATCGGGTATCGAACCGGTCAAGGCAGGGGTTTAGAGGTTCAGAGGTTCAACCGGTTTAACTAGGGGTTTGACTGGAACATAATAAAATATATATATTTAATTATTTATATATATATATATATGATTAATTAAAAAAGAAAAAAAATATTAAATTATTAATAATAACATAACTAATGTAAAATAATATTTATTATGAGACACTTTATCAAATATCTTAAATTTAAAATTTATTTATTTTAATTTTCACTTATTTTTTTTTGAAAAGTACTCAAAAATAGTATAAGAATCATTTTTAATTTTTAATTTTTAAGTTAATTTAAGAATATATAGTAAATAAATATACGAAAAGAATCAAGATTATAAAAAAAATAAAATTTTATTCTAATTAAACTTTTTCTTTTTTTAAAAAAAAATAGCATTTTTACCAATATTAAAAAAAAACAAACAAACAAACCAGACAACCAATTTGATCGGTCTAATTCACACTGGTTTACCGATTTTTTCCAATTTTGACCTATTTTGACCACACCCGATTTGATGGTGAAGACCAGACAGGCTTGAGGTCCGGTTTCCGGTGGGACTTGTCCGACCGGCTGGTCCGGTTCGATTTTCTTAACAATGAATAATATACTAACTAAAGTGAATTAAAGGAGTATTGAGTATAATTATACTGAACTTAAAAAAATGTCAATGTAATTCACTCTAAAAATTAAAGACCTATGTCCCTCTGCAATTTTATTTGATCCAAAGAATAGAAAGTTAGGAACCATGATCAGGTATTGTGCTTAGTTGCAAGAAATTAACATAATCCTTTCTGAATATATAATAATAAACACTCTGAATATATAATAATAAACACCTCCCTTATTTTAGAATTATAGGTTGAATAATAATAGGAGTATTTATTTTTTATAAAATATTATATTGACTCATATCTTATTTATTATTATATAAATAAAATTTATATTTTATTTAATAATAAATAAAATATAAATTAATATGATATTTTATAAAAAATAAATATACCAAATATTTTTCTTATAACTTTTAAGAGGAGTCGTCAACCGTCTGGCTATATAAAAATTCATAAATGGAGTAGTTGTCCCATCCATCCAGCTGAACAAAATAGAAAACTAATGATTTCTAGCTTGTGAGACACTCTTTAGCTCATCATCCAATCTCGACCCTTGGATGCACACGTGCTCGTTTTCTTCAATAAAAGATGGCACGTAGCATAGTTGTTACGTAAAATTAGAAAATGCATAGGAGCCCAGGAGGGCAAGAAGCACCAAATAAAGAATGCGAATGAAGAGTGAAGGCATGATAAGCAGGGGATTGAAATTTTTTATTCCTTTTTTTTTTTGTCCCTTCAAATAAAATTTGACACTTGTATATTTATATAATATTATTTATATTTTTTCAAAATAAATTTTTTAAAATTATTCATAGTTTTATAAATAACAATTTTGATTGAAAAATATAAAATAAAATATAAAAATGAGACAGAAAAATTGAATTGGATATAACATAAAGTGGGTAAACTCGCTTATTGTGCAAGATGCATACGTGCAGACTAGTGAATGGTGTGGTCCAATCATAAGTTTCATAACTCAATGGGTTGCGTGGGGCCAGGAACGGAAGGGATGCCCTCGCTCCAACCGACTGGGCCTGATGGGTCAAGCCCATAGTTGGTGACTTGGGATAGTGACACCCATTAAAAGGTGGGGGTGCTAGTGCCACCAAGAAGAACCATCAAACACCATATCTTTTACAATCTCGAAGATTGTGGAAGGTGCACAAATTTGAATAAACTCCACACGTACAAGGATCTCCTCATATATAACCTGATTTGCTTCCACTCGGGAACAAGGTCGAGCCTGAAGCTTCTATTTGCATGGAATCATCATAGACAGATAAATAGATATAGTGGAGAATCGATTGTCTAGATTGTCTCATGTAGACTTTTCACGTGACATTGTCATGTAAAAAAGAAAACAAATAATATTATAAACTTGGTTCTAACAAAATATGTAAAAAACTTAATTTCTTTTACAAAATATATTTTAATGTTTAAAAATGAACATTAAAAGATCCATTGGTGTTAGAGAGATATAGATGTGGACAAGTACCAGAAGATAACGTAATGGGAGCCCCCCTAGCCCCCACCGTCCCATGTGCATGTGAACATGTTCCCATCAAATTACCTGTTCACTCATCAAGCCATCACAATCAATGGGGCAACGCTGTCACTTGATTTTGTTTGAGTGCATGCCCTCAGTTTTGGCGCTTTTGCGTTCCTATTCAAGACCACTTGACCAGTGACCTAAAACGTCTTTGTGTGTAGTTGATTTCATGTCATTTTTGTTTGAAGGCGCGCCCCATCGCTGGAACACACAATTCATTTCAGGGCCCCAAGACATGTTTTTCTAGGGAGAACCGTTCTTATTGACCAAACTCATCCTTCTAATTAGTATTTATTAAATATTGAGTGGCATAAATTAAAAAACACAAGGTAAGAATTAGCATTATTAAAGAGTGCAGAGTACATATCGTCTAAAATGTGACAAATGTTCTTAATGTGATAATTTTTTAATATTACACTAATTATTTTTCTATCTTAATGTGTAACTTCTTCAAAGAGATAATACAATACTTCATATGAAAAAAAGGAATATCTAAATGAAACCCTTCATTTCATCTTGAAATTAATTACTCATTTTATTTTAATTTATCTATAAATTTAAATAATTTAGTATATTATCAAATTAATATATTTAAATATATTAATTTAATAATATATCAAATTGACAGATAAATTAAAATGGAAGAAGTATTATTTGTGACTAATTAAGCCCTCATAGTAATAGGTGTGTTTTAGCGCACTTTGTCAAAGAAGGAAAGCCATAATTTGGTGAGTTGAGGCTTGTTTTCAAATTATTGAAAAGAAAAAAGGGAAAGAGAGTCGTAACTCACGATTTAATATTGCTGAGAATTTAAACATGAGTTTTAAGTGTACTGAGTATAATGAAAATTTCATAATTGATTGAACCAGCATAAATGTACTATTTTGAACTTTTAAATTGAGATGTGTGAGATTAAGTACTATTATTATTGTTCTTAAGTCTATTATAGCATACGTAGACGATCCCGACACTTGCTTTTGGAAGGAGTTAGCGGACAACTATGTAGTCAATGGGCGGCTCCTATACATGTACCTTATGTTTGGATTGGTGATTTGAGATGGAGTAAAATGGAATTTAAGAAAATATAATGAGTTTCTATTGTTTGGATTAATAAATTTATAATGGAGTAAAATGATTAGTAAAAAAATATATTTTATCATAATCTATCAAAATTCTCAATTTTTGTTTCTTCTCAATATGGGAGATTTGAGGTGAAATTCTATTTTATCCAAATAATATAATGAAAAAAGTATATCACTTTACTCTATTCCATTTTATTCTCTCAAATTCTATTTCACTTTATCTCGTTACTTACTATCAATCTAAATATATGAGGTATCCAATCTTAATAGCTGTAGGAGTAGGACCTATAAGATGTTACTGGACCAAAGCTTGAATCACACGCTCAAGCTAAGACAAAGACAAAGAATTAAATAAGAGAAAATCTAAATTTAATTTTTGAAATATTTTTATTTTAACACATTAGTTCTTAAAATATTAAGTGTATGTTAGCCTTTGAAAGATTTTTTTTTAACACTTTAATCATTGAAAGATTAAATACATATACTTTAGTCCCTAAATATTTTTTTAACATTTTAATCATTAAAAGATTAAATACATGTATTTTATATGTTTTGATATTTTCCATTTTTACTATAAAATATAACCAAAAAATTGTAACAGGATATACTTTTTATTAATTATTTGATTTAAAATTTAAAAGTTAATATATTTATTTAAATATTTACTATTTTGATGGTAATTATTTTTAATTTTTGTTCTATAAAAATATAATTTATATTGAAAATAATTTATTATTTATTTATATATTTTTAATAATTATTTTTATTATTTTCATAAAAAAAAATAAAAATGAGAGAGAGACAGAGACAAAGAGAGACAGAGAAAAATCTTTATATATCAAAATTTAATCAGGTTAATTTCACATTCCAAGATTTAATTGAGGTATATGTGAACATACATATAATTAATTTTATATTAAATATTCTTTCTTAAAAATATCAAATAAAACTAAATTATAATAAGATATAATTTTTATTAATTGTTTAATTTAAAATTTATACATCAAATTTACTTAAGTTAATCTCACATTCCAATAATTTCATTAATGTGTTTGATGTGATTTTTATAACAAAATAGAAATATATAGATAAATATAATATTTTTAATAAATAATATTTAATATAAATTTAATTATATGTAATAAAATAAATTATATATATATGATCACATATAACTCAATTAAATCTTGAAATATGAAATTAACTTTATTGAACTTTGATATATAAAGACTTTTCTTTATCTCTCTCTCTCTCTCTCTCATTATTATATAAATAATAAAAATAATTATTAAAAATATATAAATAACTAATAAATTACTTTCAATATAAATTATATTTATATATAATAAAAATTATATTCTATTATAATTTTTTTGGTTATATTTTATAGTAAAAATAGAAAATATCAAAATATATAAAGTATATATTTAATCTTTTAAGAATCAAAATATTAAAAAAATTATTCAAAAGCTAAAATATATATTTAATCTTTCAAGAACTAAAATGATAAAAGAAAATTTTTAAGATCTAAAGTGTATGTATTTAATTTTTTAAAAATTAAAATATTAAAAAATTTTCAAAATCTAAAATATATATGTTTAATTTTTTAAAAATTAAAATATTAAAATAAACAATTTTCAGAGGCTAAAATATAGATTTATTCGCTAAATAATTGCCACACATAGCTAACTAGAGACAAAACCGAACCCAAATAGATAGATAGACAGATAGGGTGTTAACTAAATTTACAATCATGTCCAAAGTAATTGTGGTTATAGCTAGCGGCCAAAGTTGGTACAGTGTAGGTGCTGGCCCCATGAATCAAATTTTGTTCAAATTAGTTGGATTAATCAAGGGGTTGTGTAATCCCCATAATTGAACGGTCGAGCTACTGTGCCTTACTCTCTGCCGAGGAACTCGCTTACTGTGCGAAGCACTTAATCATATAACACGAGCATGAGAGATTCTTATATGCATGCTGAAGGGAAAAAAAAAAATTGTGCTTTATATTATTTATAGTTTAACTTATCAACTATAATTAAAAGTGAAAAATAACAATGGTCTACAATAATTATAAGTTTAAAACTATAAATGAAGTACAATATAACGTTTTGCTCACTTTACCTAAAAATTTATCCCACGAGAATGGCATTCTTGACCAACTCGAATTGGCCAAACACAGGTACTCGATTATATGATTGTCGTTGATGTGAAGTTTCTTTGTCGACTTTTATATTATATTAATCAGTTTTCGTTATGATAAATCAACTTCAACGTACGTGTCCACATTGGTTTGGACGGGGCACTGGTCCTTGCATTGCAGCTAATTGGCATAAGGGACAGGAGGAAGAACTAGCGTCCAGTCTCCTTTCAAAGTGTGAACCGATTTCGAGTTATGTATGCGGTAACCTTACTCTCGTATACATGTTGAAGAGCTCCCGCTGCAATGAATACCAGAACTAATAAGATATATAATATTTAAACAGTTTCATTTTATTTTTTTCCTCGCATTTATAATTAAGTTTTATTGTAGTTTTCAATCACAACATAAAACAGATAGAGCAATATCTAAAACTGATCCTTACTACGTTGAATAATAATTATATTATGCATGAAGAATAGCTCAAGTAGTAATTAAACTTAAACTTAGTGGTTGAAGGATTTCTAATTTCAGATATTCAAACATGCGAAAAAAAATTTAAAAAGAAATATAATTATTTTAAACTATAAGAAAACCTTATAAAATCAAAATAAAAGTTTAATAGTCACATCCTATCACAACAAATATCTTTTGAAAATTAAATATTTAATTATTATCAGCGTAAATAGCTTTATATTATTAACGAACTACAAAAGTGTGTATATAATTATTAAGAACTTTTAATACAAATGAATGAATTTTCCTAGCTTTATGTATGAAATCCCAGCTACATATATATATATATATTTCTTAGATTTTCTCTTCTGACATCGTCCACTATTTATTGATTCATACATCTGATAAACAATAAATTGCCACGCAGACGAAAGCGCAGACAAGATGTCCAAATACGTTTGCATGTACAGAGAGTGATTGAAGACAGAAGGATTAGCTTTGTACAGTAGCAGGCAATTTATAAATCATTAGGTGATATTGTAATTCAGTTTAAATTGAATTAAATGACATCGCGTGATTTTCCATTTAAAACACAGATTACTGTTCCGTGGTAGATCCTTAAGTCGGTCAATATCAAGGAAAATACAAGGAAACTCGCAAGATGAATCAGTCGGCAGCCCTCAAAAAACGTAACTGCATGTGCTCGTACTATTTTGTTTGCTCGGATGAGCTTGCAGAGAGCTCAAAGATATTTAGTATGTATAAATATCATTATTATTTTTATGATTTTTTATATATATAAAATAAAAAATATTATTTATTTAAATATATTATTTTAATATCATTTTTTAAAATATTTTAAATTATTGAATTATTGATAAATTGATTTATATTATAGTGAATTATTACTGTTTAAAATTTTTAACAGAAACATAAAAATTGATGTGACATAAATCGAATTATATACTATTCAGGTAAATATTGTATAATTTGATCTTATATAAATCAATTTATATACTATTTAAGTGAATAATGCATTTATATACTATTCACTTGAATAGTATATAAAAGAATAAAAAAATAAAATATATAAATTTTATTATAAACAAAATATATAAATTTTATTTTATTATAATAATGTATAAATCGATTTAATTCAAATTGATTTATACATTGATTGAAGTTATAATAAAATAAAATTTATAAATTATTTATTTTATTACTTCAGAATTAGAATAAAATAATTAATAATTTAAGTTAATAATTTTTTTATAATGATAATTAATTAAAAATTATAAATAATTTTTTAATTTAATTATTTTAAATTTTAATATTTTAGTTTTAATATTATTTTTTTTGAAAAAATTCAAATATTTGAGTTACCATTAAATTAGATTAGGATATATTTGCGTGATGTGGGCTTTTGGCATGCATTACAGACTTGCATAATTCGAATAATGTATTGTTTACTGAACTGCATAAATTAGCCAATTGGTATCATTTCTAGTCTCAAAAAATGCTGTTTAAAAAGATACCATTTCTAACTGATTGTTACTTTTAAACAACATTTTTTGAGACTAGAAATGGTACCAATCGGTTAATTTATGCAGTTCAATGAACAATGTATCACTCAAATTATGCAGGTCTATGATACATGCCAAAAGTCTACATCACGCAAATATATTCTAAAGTAATTTAATAGTAACTCAAATATCTAATTTAAAAAAAAAACAATATTGAAACTAAAATATTAAAAGTAATAATAATTAAATTAAAAAATTATTTACAATTTTTTAATTAATTATCATTATAAAAAATTTATTAAATTAAATTATTAATTATTTTATTCTAATACTAAAGTAATAAAATAAATAATTTATAATTTTTATTTTATTATAACTTCAATCAATGTATAAATCGATTTGAATGAAATCGATTTATTCATTACATTGATTATAATAAAATAAAATTTATATATTTTATTTACAATAAAATTTATATATTATTTATATACTTGATTTTTTTATTCTTTTATGCACTATAATAAAATTTATATACTATTTATATATTTTATTTTTTTCATTCTTTTATGCACTATTTAAGTTGGTAGTATATAAATTGATTTGTGTTAAATCGAATTATACACTATTTACCTAAATAGTGTATAATTCGATTTGTATTAGATCGATTTCCATGTTTCAGTTAAAAATTTTAAATAGTGATAATTTGATATAACACGAATCGATTTATCAACAATCCAATAATTTAGAATATTTTAAAAAATAATATTAAAATAGTATATATATATATATATATATATATATATATATATATATATATATATATAAAAGCCTTACTTTTAACGCAATGCATTTTTCACCAGCACTTCATAATTTTTATTATTATTTATAGTTACACATTTAACAAGCTCAGCACGATTTATTTATGAAAATGCTCAACGCCTAGACCAATAGGATCGTATTTTTGTTGCGGAAAAATAGTATGATTAGGTATTGCAAATTTTAATACTTAAAATTTTTTCTATACATAAAAGTTTAATTTTGATATATTATTAATATAAATTTTTTATATAATTATTACTTATATATTATTATATTATTAAAAGTGTTTAATTTTTATATTTGTTATTTTAATTTAAAAGTCACATACTTATTAGTAGTATATAATTAAATAGTAATATTAAATTTTTATATGAATAATATATCAACATTAATCTTACTATAAAATTAAAAGAGATAATATATATTTTAATATCTGAAAGAGTTAGTTCCTAAAAAAAAATTAAAATATAATTTTAGAATTTAATTCTTTTACTAACTTTTATTTATTAATTATCATGTTATACCTGATTTGAAATTAATTTAAATATTATAATAATATATAATAAAAATTTAAATTATCAAATGGAAGGATTAATCTATTATAATATATTTAATGTTAAGAAAGAAAGTGTTAGCTAGTAATTTTTGTTTTTCAAAAGACTAACGTGTTAAATTCCCCTTCTTTCACCACCAGAGCATATATTAACTCAAATTTAATCTTCGTGGGATTCATATCCATTATTTTTTTTTATAGAGGTTAATTAGAGTATGTTGATAGTGTAAAAAATTTTTATATTATTATTTAATCAAAATATTTTATTTATATGATCATTTAAATAATAAGTGATTATATCAAAAAATTTTATTAATATAATAATATATAATTAGATATCTATATAAAAAAATTTTATATTAATAATAATTTAAATTAAATCTTTCTTTTTATTAGTTTCAGAGAAAGAAAAAACGAAAAGAAAATAAAAATATCAATGAGATGGTGATAATGGCAGGCTTGGAGAAATAATAAAGAAACGAAGAGTAGACTGTAGAAGTGGACAAGAACAGCAGTTATGAAGGACGAGGTTTTAGTACGTACGTCGTACAGTAAAGCTGTGATGTCGTCCACAATTCAATGAAAAAAGAATAGAATAAAATACCACAAAAATAAAACGGGACATGTTACTGGTGAAACAATCAACGTGGCGCCGCATGCACCGTTTGTTACGGACAGTGAGGATTACCGCAGATCAAAACCGGAGCGTGGCCGACAATGCGACAACTGACTTTATGGGTGACACCCTCCTCCTACCTTCTCCTTCGTCCACGTGGTCCCCTTCATTCGTAGTCCTCCCTCGTCAACCCCTCCCCCATTTTCACATCACCTTATTTGCATTGCAGGTGTTGATATATCGAATCAGATTATGTTTTTTCTTATACGTAAAGGTCTTTGTTATAAACTTATATTACAGATTTTACAGGCATTTTGTCAACATTATTCGAATTTTTCCTTCGTTAATGCGTGTATTTTACCGGTGAAATATCCGAATATGAAAGAGAGGAAGTATGCCACCGTTTTCACATTATACTTGTACTATTTAAAATATAAATTTAGGTCTAATTTTTATGCACTATCAATATTTACACAAATAGGGTTTTGCCGCTTTGTTCGAGGTTTCGATCTCGCCTTGTTGTGAGCGTTTTTCTTCTACATGTACGGGGTATTTTGATTATCAAAGGAACGTAGAATTCATTGAGGGATGTAACAATTTTTTTGTTTAGGCCAATAGGGATGTAACAACTTGAAGTTATAATTAGAAAAGGGCCAAGTGATATGAGCTTGCATGGAGGGGGCCGGAGTCGTACATCCACACCTCAATTCTTGCAAGTGGGAAGCCTGTCATCTATCGAGACATGTTGGTTATATATAATATTTTCTGCTCATAATAATTGTCAATTTGGTCATTTTTAGGGGTGTTAAATGTTGGTTTGAATTGAATTTAAATGAAAAATACATTTAAATTGATTAATTTTAATTGGTTTAATTTTGATTCGGTTCATGAAATTATTTTATCAAACCGAACCAATTAAATTCAAGTTGGTTGGTTCAGGTGATTGGGTTATTTCTTTAAAAGTTTTTCTAGTTTATGTTAAAAAATATAATAAAAAATAATCATAAAAGCATCAAAACTTTCATATAAACAAATTTTAGATTTTATTCTAATATTTAAAAGTTAAATCATTCTAATACATTGTCATTAACATAAGTAAAGAAAATGCAAATATCAAACAATTATTATTCTAATATGTTGTTTTGTTCAGAAAAAAAAAAGAATATAGGGGATTCGAGTCAGATCGGGTATCGGGTTGCAAAACCCCAGATCCGATTACCAAACAAAATACTGATTGGTTCTAATTGGTTCGTATACGATTGACCTAAACCAAATCAAATCCATTTTATTGGTTTGGTTCAGATTGATCGGGTTTATCGGGTTGGGTCGATCGGCTTACACTCCTAGTTATTTTTACATAGATTAAGAAACCTAAAATCAATACATAATTATGATATAAATTTATTAAAATACCCTTATCAAATTTCATTATGTGGTGAAAAGTATGATTTTATTATGTGATAAAAAATAATCACTTCTTTTAATCAATGAAAATAAAAAATAAAAATAAAAAATTAATAATAAATATTACATTAATATGTAAGAATGATAACTACTATAAATATAAAAAATTTACTTAAATTGACAATTATTATGAAAAATAATAATAATATTGACATCATATAAACATATAGAGTCCTGTTATTTGACCCACTGCCCCCTCGACATATACGGTGAACACAGTATAAAGTAGTGGGTAAACGACAAAAATCAATATAGAAAGAGAGTAGTTATGGTGCACTCATATATGGTGGGTGTAGGGTGGTATAGCATTTAATTTTCAAAACAAAAATAAATAAGTCACTCTTTTCTGCCAAAAACCCTCTATTTTCTCTCTTTCCCTCCACAACTTTTGTTCCCCTTCCTCCGAAACTCTTCCAGTTTTCTTCTTCCTGTTCTGCAAAATCGTAGCAATGGGCAACAACACTTTGCATCATCAACTCATCCAAGAAAGGGTTGCTATGCTGATTTTGTTTTGCAACCATGGTGAGCATAGCCTGACCCATACTGACACCATCATCATCATTCTCTCTCTGTAACCATTTTTGTGCGCTTTTGATATTTGCGTGCATTGATTACATTTGCAGGTAGATGAAGCCGACATTGCAGGGTGGGCCAAAGAAGAGAGCATTGAAGAAGTTTAATTTCAGGCGCCACTTTGGATGCCCTTCTCAATATGTCCATTGATGAGCTCTGCTGCTCTTCAGCCTTAGAGAAGGTTCCAGAGAGGTCCCACCAGAAAGCCCATGACCTTAATCAAGAAGTTTTGCAAGGTAGTAATTCTGCTATTCTATTATCTCCCATGCTCCTTTTAGTATTAGACATACATGTTAAACCTTGGATAGGAATGTTCGCGTGTGTCTAGCTCCAATTCTGATGGTTTTTGGACTTTTCTTTTCTTACTTTATGTGTTAGTCATATGTTTTATTTCAAGTTTCAAAGATTATATGATCAAAAGGAATATGTAGTGAGTTGTTTGGAACTTATACTATTCAAAGATTCAATATTATCCTTTGGCTTTGACAAAATTTGATTTCTATGTAATCATATGAAAACATAATATTATGATTATGTGACAAAGTCTATAAACTATTAGTTGGGGGCACATCATTTTGGGAAAGGAAGCTTGCAATTTTGGTAATGAATTGTCAGAGGTTCATGTTGATGTTGGCTTAGCTTATTGATATTCTATGCCTGGAATTTTATGGTTAATATGGTCTGCAAAGGACTCTTCTCTTGTTCTTGTTGAATTAACTTTCTGCTATGCTTTTGTAATTTTACTCATGTTGAGTATTGACTGCCTCTATACATATAATAATTTTACTTGTTTCATAAAGTGATCCTAACTGACTTGGTGAAAAGCTCAGTTCAACTAGAACTCTTGTTTGTGTGACCTGTGAATGCATAAATTTGTGGGCTACAGATTAATTGCCTATTAAATATTATATAACTTTACTACTGCCAACATTCTAGCAAAAAAATCTATGCTTATTTATTCATTTACTAGTTTTGAAAGGAAAATCCTACACTTGCTGTTAGAGTTAAAAGCTAGGTATCAGTGATCGTGTGATTGAATTTGATCTTTTTTTTTCATTTTATAATTGGGTTGTTCACCCCTTCTGGTCAATGATTTTTTCTCTTGTTAGAAATTCTATGATGCCATGTGGTTCATTTATATTAGTTCGTATTTTCAGCCTTTTGGTTAATGATTTTCTCTTTTGAAATTTCCCTCATGTAATGTGAGTCGTTATCAATTTCATCTTATCTTTGTCTTGGCTTTTGATTTGCAGTAGTTTGTGGCATGATATTCTTAAAGATATATTTTTTTCTGATTACATCTAAATGTGGGTCGCATGGTTTGATCTTGGACTAGTTAGAGCAGTTGAAAGTTGTGACTAAATTTGTGAAATTGTTTATACAAATGCACTTAGTTTTCCTAATAGCAATGATTCAACTGGGTAAAGATTCACCTGGAGGAAGATGTAACTTCATCCTGTATTGTTGTTTTGTAGCATGTTGCTGAATGTTGTGTTTTTTTAAATTTTTTCCCTTAAGTTCTCTCTCCAAAGAGTGAAATTTTTGTTAATTATTTACAACATCTAGCTTTTAGTTTATGTCAGCTTTATTAGCTAGCCACTGGAATTGCTATTTGGTTTATGGGATTTTGGCTGAGCTTCTATTTGGTTTATTATTTACTTACATACTTAAACAGAAAATATCTTACCGTCCAATGCCCAATTGGAAGCAAAGCACTAATAAATACTGTGAAGTTGATAAAGAGCTTATGGAAAGAGAGCTTCAACTTGAACATGCAAGAACAAAGGCATGCAGACATTGATGGTGTAGAATCGAAAGAATGAGAGATAGCATTGCTAGACAAATATGGAATGACTATGTTCTCAAACTTAGTTTAGTTTTTTCCAATCAATGTACTTATTATTATTTGACTTTATTTTTATCCAAGCAACAAGGTATTTATTGTTATTTGACTTGTTTTTATCCAATCAATGTATGTATCGAGTAATTGCTTGAAAAAATGAAAAGTGTGTTATTCTTGGTTACTTTTTGATTTGTGTATCAAGTAATCGTGAGTTTTGTGCTAATTTTTACCGCATTCAGACTAATGGTTGTATTTTAAAAAATTGGTTTACTTCATGCTTTCAAGTTGTGAACTGGATAGAAAAAAGGTCAAGCTTTTTATTTAAGCTATCGTGAAAAGCAATAATGAGGTGGATCAATATGGACACTTGCGCTTGTATCTCTTACCTTGAAGTGACTACTTGGCAAGCTCTTTCATTTGATTAGTCCTCCTATGTTCACTTGTTTTAAGTTCTCTTTGACGCATTTATGAAAAGAATTGCCACTGTGTTGGTCTTCATTGCATTATGTTGTTTTTTGGGATTCATAATGCAAGAAATTCAAGATCTTGCTATTGTATTATGGGTTCCTTTTTACAAGTGTTGCAAATTGATGACCAAATGATCCATTATTTTTGTGTTCTTTCATGCAAAAAATGATACAAAGTTATCTTAATGTGTTGTGAGTAGTGTTAAAATCTCATTTATGAGACAGTTTGAGACCCGAATCTCATTTATGAAGCATTTGTTGGTAACTTGTAGTGGGGTTGTACATTGCATGTTTAATTTATTTACTACCTTAAAGAGTAGTTAGAATGCACCAATCCATTCCCAAGGCTAATAAAATCAAGACAAAGAATTCAATCGATAAGTTACTAACTTTTTACAAAAGTTACTAGTTTATTAAACTAAAGTTACTAACTTTTTGAGTCAAGTTACCAACCAAGTGCAGGTCCTCACTTAGGCTTTGCTACTTACTCCCACATAGGATGAGGCTTCCTTTACCAATCTAGCATGAATGAGTGTGATTTGTATGCACCAATCCATTCCCAAGACTAATAGAACCAAGACAGCAACTAACTGATAAGTTACTAGCTTTACAAAAAGTTACTAATTTATCAACTAAAAGTTACCAGCTTTTTGAGTCAAGTTACCAACCAAGTGCAGGTCTTCACTTAGGTTTTGCTACTCACTCCCCACATAGGGATAAGGCTTCCTTTACCAATCTAGCATGAATGAGTGTGACTTGTATGCACCAATCCATTCCCAAGACTAATAGAACCAAGACATCAACTAACTGATAAGTTACTAGTTTTTGGAAAAAGTTACTAGTTCATTGAACTAAAGTTACCAGCTTTTTAGGTCAAGTTACTAACCAAGCCGGGTCCACACTTAGGCTTTGCTACTTACTCCCCACATGGGGATGAGGCTTCACTACCATTCTAACATGAATGAGTGTGGTTTGGATGCACCAACCCATTCCCAAGGCCAATAGAACCAAGACATCAATTAACTGATAAGTTACTAGTTTTTGGAAAAAGTTACTAGCTTATTGAATGAAAGTTACCAGTTTTTTGAGTCAAGTTACCAACCAAGTGTGTCATCACTTAGGCTCGCTACTCACTCCTCACATGGGATGAGACTTTCCTTACTAACTGCATGAATGAGTGTGGTTTGTATGCACCAATCCATTCCCGAGGCCAATAGAACCAAGACATCAACTAACTGATAAGTTACCAATTTTTAGAAAAAGTTACTAGCTTATTAAACTAAAGTTACCCACTTTTTGAGTCAAGTTACCAACCAAGAGCAGGTCCTTACTTAGGGTTTGCTACTTACTTCCCACATGAGGATGAGGCTTCCTTACCAATCTAGCATGAATGAGTGTAGTTTGGATGCACCAACACATTCCCAAAGCCAATAGAACCAAGACATAAACCAACTGATAAGTTACCAACTTTTTACAAAAGTTACTAGCTTATTGAACTAAAGTTACTAGCTTGTTGGGTTAAGTTACTAACTAAGTGAGAGTCCTCACTTTAGGCTACTACTTACTCCCCACGTGTAATGAGCATGAATTTATAGTTTTTAAAAAATAATGGTGACAAAAGGGCAACACCTTAACATGGAATCATTACTGAACTCAGATTATACAAATCATTTACATTAATATGAAAATATGAAAAACAAAATTCATCTACACTTTCATCATTGTTTGCTGCACTTGACACACTTGAGTGTCCATAGTTGTTTCTTGGTATATATCCATTTCCATATTGACTTTGACAGTTATCATCCTCATGGATTGTGTTTCTTGATGCATCTTGTCCATTAGAATAAACTCCAAAGCCACTAGCATTGAGTTTTCTTTATATTTCTTCCTCCAAATACGTATCACTTATTATTTATTGACTTCAACAACAGTTTAAGATCATAATCAAAGATCTAATATTGATTAGTTTATAAAATGTATTCCAGTTGGATACCAAAGTAGAACAAGTAAACCTTCTGTCTCATAAATGCATCCTTTGATACCATACTCGAAGAAGGAGAACTAGTAATGTTATATTCAGAAGATTCAATAGATGATTTGTGCATAGATCCATTATCTCTTTCCTTGTTTCTCTCGTTGCATTTATAGGAACTTTTTGTCTCCAAAGTGGAGGGTTGAGAATTACTATATAAGGAAAAATCGATGCAAATAGAGCACCGCCTCTTACAACAGAAACCAAATTATCCAAAGTAACACTCTCCCTTGAGTCTCGCTTCAAAATGTCACTTAACGAACTGGGTGTTCAAATTTTCATAAAGCCACTCATGACTAAATTCACAATCCTAAATAGCCAGAGGAAATGAGCTTGATTTTTGAGTTTCCAATTGGTCTGCATTCTTGCTTGTGAATTTGCCTCAAAAGTGATTCTCTTGACAATTTCCAGAGCTACAAACCACTTACAAATAAATTTTGAGAAATAATATAAGGTAAAGCACAACATTTTACTTAACAATTATATTATTGAAGAAGAAATCATTAAAAGAACATATAAGAACACAACAAAAACAAAACAAAAAGAAAAAAAAATACTCTAAAAGACTTGTAGGATAAATACAGTAACATGAATGACAAGATTGTCTAGTTCCATTTAATTTCTATTAGTTAACTACCAATAAGGCAACCTATGTAAAAACTATTTGAGCTAAGTGCCAATAATGCAACCTATCTAAAAACTATTTGATATCATTTCTATACAAGTACAAATTTTCATAGCCATGTGTATATTCACAACTATTAACAAAACTATGTGGATATTACCCGTTTGAACTAATTGTGCATGACCCACAGTGTAGTCTACTCTTTAAATTAAGCGCAGTATAAAACTATACATCTAGTTTCCACATTTGTCATTATTCCTTGAGGATATTCCAAGTGTTCAAAGCATGCTTCCACATAATGTAATTCAGAAATTGACAAGGGAAAATGAAAAATAGATTTGTAGATACAATTGGTTAAAAGAATTATCAATATCAAACAAACTTGCATCCGGAGCAACGAGTTAAAAGTAAGATATAAACCACCAAAGGGAATACAACCAGGACCAGAAATAAGATAGGAATATCATATTCATACGGTTCGAGCATATCCCCACCAGCATACTCATGTCCAGTTTCCTCCCAAATGCTAATCAGTATATAATCATTTATCACCTAACAATCCAAGTAAATGGCATTTGGTCAACCAACAACTTCAAGTACAGCATAAGCCATGGCTCACCATTCAAACCTATCAAGCATCTGCTACTTAAAATTATACTGGTTCAGAACACTAAATTATTTATATTGGTTTATTTAGTTTAGAACATATAATGGTAGAATGTGGAAACTGTTAAACTGCGCTTCTTTTTTAATAACCTATCCGACCACCTTGTATAACCTGATAGACTCATAGCACCAAATATCTAAAATTTAGCCCATAAATGTTAATACTATTTCTTCCCTTCATTATCTAACTTTCCACAAAGAGAAAGGGAAAGAAGAAAATAATCAAAATTGATCATTCCAGAGCAATCCTTTTAGCTTCTCAATCATCATATTAATATCTAAAACAATCAATCACACATAGTCACATCAACACTACCCAAAACTCAAAACAAATCAACATAGCATTCTTAATTCAAATATCAAAAAATAGACTCATATTCATATTTGAGACAATCACATGCACACCTAAATCCTAAAATGAGGTTGAATCACAAACCAAAGATCCAAATTAGTGGGATTACTTCAATCCCAACCCAACCATGTGCATGTTCTATTGTGGGGTCTAAGAGTTCAATCCCAAATAAGTGAAACAGAGGCACTTGGGGCAAGGGACCATGAAAGAGACCATTTTAAACCAACCCCACAAATCAAAAACCCATTTTTTTATGCTTTTGAGCTGAAATTGCGCTTTGATCTGCAAAAAAATGGTGGAAATGGCAAAGTGGGTTTGCGAGACTAGAAAGGTTTGTTCGGGAGCTGAGGTCGAAGAGTTTGTGAAGAATGGTGTGAGAAGAAAGGGAAAAAGGGGAATGCTTGTAATGGATGATGGAGACTACAAAGGAGTAACACTCTGGTCTTTGATACTATGGCTTAGTTTCGATGATAAAGGAGCCTCACATTCATGGGTGGGGGAGGATGAATACTCTCGTTCATGGGTGGGAGGTGCTTTACATTTTTGCCTGAAGATTCAGAGAGTAAGTGAGTGAGCAATTGGAAGGGGTGGGTTTCGCATGTAGACGTAAAGACTGAGGTTATGGCGGGTGTGGTTTTTCGTTTTGCCAATTTTTCACTCTGTCTTCCTTACCATTACCTCTGTCTTTATCCTCTTCTTTGTCAAGCTTGTTTGTTTTCATACGGTTGACACCGTATATGTCGCATAAATCGTGGGCCAAGTAACATTTCTCAAACATATAAGATACGAATTAAGGGAGTGAAATTTGTTAACCATACTTATTTTCTCAACACTTACTATTTTATTTCTTTCATTATGTCATCATTATATCTGTCTTGTTATCCTATCTAGTCGCACTGGGGAAGAATGTGTTCTGAGAAGTAGACAATCAGCATTCTGTAAGAACCGTCATAATTGAAGAAGCACGACGGTGTTCAACTCGCCGTGTGATAAAATTCGAGGCCTCGCCATATTGATCAGGGATGAGTTATGTAAAATCTTTCTTAAAACGAGGATTTCAAGATTTAAATCTCGAATATCGTAAATAAAACTTGTTGGAGTTACCATTCGCTTTGAGTGTAATTAACTATTCTGGGGTGTATATATATATATATATATAATTTTACAAAATAAACAAAATTACTTTTAAGAATTTCTACATAATCTCAGTAAAATCCAGCTCACTGTAGGGTCATTACGGTCAATTCGAATGAGAAAAATATTGAAGAAATGAAAGATAGAGAGTAAGAGAGAGATAGAGACATAATAGGTGCAGCGCAGGGATATTTGTCAGTCAGACAATTCTTTCTCTTCTACTTCTACTTCTCATTCACACTCTCCCATAAACACGCACTCCTCCTTAACACGCAATACAGGTTCACCCCCACACACAGACACACAGAGAGAGACAAGCTCCTCCTTAATTTCACGGTCAGCTGCACAGAGATACCCAAAAACTTAGACTCCAAGTTTCAATGCAAAGAACCTTCTAGTTTTTTTCAGCTGTTTTTGTTTTCTTTCTCCTCCTCGTTCTCAACAATTTCCAAAGACTGAAAAATTTTAGTCTTGTGAGGAATTCGTTATCTTGGCACACTGCCGGCCACGGCTTTCCAAATGCAGGAGTTACATTCCACAGCCGCCGCTGCCGGCGGTAGATTTTTCGGCGGAGGCGGCGTCGGAGACAGGCGGCTGAGGCCCCACAACCACCAGCAGAACAACCAGCAGGCGTTGAAGTGCCCTCGCTGCGACTCCATGAACACCAAGTTCTGCTACTACAACAACTACAACCTCTCTCAGCCCCGCCACTTCTGCAAGAACTGCCGCCGCTACTGGACCAAAGGCGGCGTCCTCCGTAACGTCCCCGTCGGCGGCGGTTGCCGCAAATCCAAGCGCTCCAACAACAATAAGTCCAAAAACAACAACAACAACAATCACTCCTCCTCGTCGGAAACCGCTCCACCAAGCACTCCAACACCTCAACCGCCACTGCAATTGCCGGAGCGAAACTCAAACTCTCATTCCAGCAGCGAAAGCTCCAGCCTCACCGCCGTCGCCGCGGCCACGGAGGAGATTTCGCCGCCGACATCGAACGCTGCGTTGAACAACAAGCTGTTCCTCCATGAGAACGCAAATAACCCTAATTTCGACAGTGGTGGTGATGATTGTGGCGTTTTCTCTGAGATTGGGACCTTCACGAGCCTTATGACTTCAACAAACGAAGCGTTGGCGTTTGGGTTTGGTAACAACGGTAGCTTCATCGATGCGACGTCGTTTCGGTTCGGCGGTGCTCAGAGCGGGAGTGATCAGCTACCTGCGGTACTAGGTGGCGGTGAGTGTGAGTGGCAGCAGCAGAAGGTGTTGGGAATCGGAGGTGATGATCATCATAATCAGGAGTTTGCATCTGGGCCGTTGCTGCTCGATCAGATGGTGCCGGTTGAGTTGTTCTCCCTGCAGAGTGGTAAAACTGGCCACGGAGGATGTGGACCGTTGGATTGGCAGCATGCCGCTGGTGGTGCTGCAGATCAAGGTTTGTTTGATCTTACTAACGCCGTTGATCAGGGTTACTGGACCCACACTCCCTGGTCTGATCAAGACAATCCCACTCTCTTTCATCTTCCATGAAAGGCTTCAAGAAATTCCTTGTTTTTTTCCTCTGATCTGTTTTTTCTTTTCTGTTTTTGTTTTTGGGGGGGGGGGGGGGTGTTAACTTAGAGAAGAGCAAAGAACATTGGAATCGAAGCCAATTAGCCAAAGCTTGGAAAAAAAAAAAAGAAAAAAAAAAGAAGGAAAAGATGCTAAAAGGATTTCATATAATTACGGGATGTAAATTTTTTTGCCTTTTTTTTTTCCCCTCTTAGGAGGTGATTGGGTTGGGCTTGATCTTAATTAGTGATGTGCATGCGTGACTAACTTCCGTGTTAGTTTTTCTCTCATTTTTTATTTTTCCTTTTTACTTTTATGTTTGTATACATGTTTCTGTAATTTGATTTGGTTTAGTAAGGAAAAAAGGGGAAATATAGAGATGCTGTAATGATATATCGGTAATTGTATGTTTGGTTGGCCTTTTAGGATTGAGGATTGTAATCTTTTCTTGGTGTGTTTTGAGAATGAGATCCTATTCTGCCCATGCTGTTAGCGACAATGAATTGAAAACGACGCAAAACACTAGTTTATAATATGGCGCGTGTTGATAATGAAGGTAATTATGGCCTTAGCTTATGGTTGTGCTTGTTACGATAAATCATAAAATAATAGAAGAGTAGGTCCTTAATTTGGTCGATTAAAATCCATCAAAAAATAAAAACTTGGTCGATTAATGTGTAATCAGGTAGCTCATGAATTGGATAGATTGGCACTCTCATCCAAATGAAAAACCTGGATTGAAGAGGCTCCACATCACCCGTGTAACTTGGCTATGTTGCACATCTAGGTCCTCGTTCGAATTACAATATTTTATTCCTGTCCCTCAAAAAACCAAAATAATGTTAGTTTGGTATTCTTTTACAAAGTTGCTACCCAAGTATTTTTAAGACTTGTGAAACGGTTATTAAATTCGTTTTTCATATTTATTCTAAATACTAGCAAATTTATAGGTACTTTGCATTTTTTATTGATTAAAATAAGGATATAGTATTATTAAATGATTTATTTTAAATATAGGGAGTTAGAGAAATTATTATGAGAGATTTAAAATATTGAATAACAGTAATATATGAAATGCAATTATAATCAAGAGGTAGTTAAAATACTTCAACGGCTTTATAGAGCAATTTAGGTAGTGACGTTTTAAATGTATAAAAGATTCATTTTGTATTTTTTTTATTAAATTCTTGCGATGATAGAATAGTCTTTAGCAAATAATAATTTAAAAAGTTTATTCATACTTAATTTTTTTAACAGTTATTATTAGATTACTAAAAATATTTGATTTTGTAATAATGATGTTTAATAATTATAAATATAATAATTAATTAATTAATAATGTAAAATATTTTGCATTAATACGTGAAATTAATTTTATAAAAAGATATAATTATTATATATAAAATATTATATTAATTCACATTCAATTCATTATTAAATAAAATATAAATCAAATTTAAATATAATAAATATAATATATGTCGATATGTACATTTATACATAACGAATTTACCAAATTTTTTTAATTATTATTATTTTTTTTGGGTTGAAAGTACACGAGAATTTATGAGTAGTGACTCGCGAGCAGTCACAATCGTGATGATGACTCCACGTGGCGGTAGTGATTTGGGGAGGGAAGAAGAATCTAAATGGAAAGTGGGACGGGTGGGGTTGAGTGACAAGACGAGGAATTTGATGTGAGGTGTCGGCATTGGGTGTGGCCGGTGGCCGGTGGCCGGTGGCGGCTGATTCTGGTGCTGGCGCTGGGCCTGGAAGTGATGGGTTTTAGGTCGCTTAGCTGCAAAGCAGTATATAACAAGGGGGAAGCAAAAGAATCTGGATGGAGTGGTGGACAAGAAGACAGGGTGGCACTGTAGAGAAGGGGTGATGATGAGGCCTCAAGGGTGGTTGTTATTGATGATGATGATGATGATGATGATGACGACGACGATGATGATGCAGATGGGTGGGGCCTTATGGCTTCTGTTTGGTGCTAGTGCGGCGGCCATGCATGATGTGCCTCACTTCAAACTGGGGTAAGCAAGAGGCACCCATCGGTAATCTTGTCTTAACAACATTCTTCCAAAAGAAATTACATGTTAAATTATAAAGAATAAAGGGGAACTCATATTACTATAAAATTAATTTTGATATGTTATTAGAATAAATAAATTTTATAGTGTCAATTATTTTTTCCAATTAAAAATAACTATTATTTTGGACAGTAATGAATATAAAAAATTTAGATAATAAGGGTAAAGATTATATATATATAATAAGAAATTTTATATAACTTTTATTTTGTTATAGGGTCAAATTTAATAAAATTATGAACGTAAAAAATATATATAATACCTATGCATGTAAAAAATATTCTTATATATTAGTGGCAGCATGTACCCCTAAAGCATTACAAATGCATATGTCCCTAAATTTGAGTAAAATTTTTTTATTTATATTATCTATCACTCTCAATAAATAATGAAATATTAATAGAATAAATTAGTTATTTAAATATTTTAATAATCAATTATGGATCTTGGATTTTTTAATATTTGTGTAAATGGTTAAAGTAACAGTTATTTTAAATCAAAAAATAATTATAAGTCATTATATATGAGACTTTTTAAGTTGTGAATGTGAAAGTGAATCATTTTTATTGATATAATAATATATAATTAGATATATGTATAAAATACTTTTAAATTGATAGTGAAACAAATTTAAATTCTTATTTTATTTTGAATTTAAAACAATTTAGAATTATAATTTTTTTATGATACAATAATAATTAAGTTTTATCCCAATAATTACACTTGATTATATGAATTAAACAAAATCACAGTATCCTATTATAAATTATGGTTATATTCAAGTTAATAAAATTTTAGTTTTTTAAATAATTTTACTTATAATTTTGGATGATCTTTCTCCGTTTTTAGCTGTTACACTGTACTTCATTTGATTTACTTTTTTTTAGTGAAACTACTATAGGTTTTTGTTTTTTTCTTAAATTCATACAAGTCTATTTTTAAGATAACTTTTGGAAAAGAAATAATTAACTATAACAAAATATGCATTAATTAGATATTTTTATATTCAAATTATAACAAAATCAATTGATTTGTGGAGACACGGACTATATTCAATTGCTGTGTGGTAGTGGCTTTGTTTGTTGGAGGAGTCAGCTGAGTGTGGCTTCATACCTATATTCACAGCAAGTAATAGCAAGGGTAGTTAGTCAACGTCATCTGAGCATATCCTTCGTGAGGAAAGGAATTTACCATTATAGGTTTTAGATCTAATTAATCCATGTTTTGCAATTATAGCCAAGTTACCGAGCAATTTGCCTTTCTTTTCAAGTCATCGCGTCAACGGTGTGTTATGTGACTGTTATCCATGCTCATGTAGAAGTGTGAAAGGTAAAAGCAAACGAACTGTTAAGCTTAAAACAAGCGAGTAAAAGCTTACACCAGCCTTATATTTTGTTTGTTTGAGTAAATAAAACTAGAGTATATAATAAAATACATGTGTTTTTTATTTTATTGTTTTTTTTTAAATAATGTAAGAATTTTGGGTCTATTTAGTTACGTATTTTTCAGAAATTGTTTTAAATAAAATATTTGTATAAAAAAATTAAGATAATTAAATAATTTATTTTAAAAATTAAAATTTGATATTATAAGTTAAAAAGAATAATATTAAATTTCTCAAAAAAATTATATTACAAAATTTTTGAGCTAAAACAAGAGCATATTTAATTTTATAAAACTCAAATTGTGTTACTCATTGTACTGATCATACTTTTGTTTTGATAACTTAGCTATAAATTTAACTTATGAAACTAATTAAATCATAATTCATAAATTTTTCTCCATACCAACTTTTAGATAGAGTTACATTATTTATACATCAAATTTTAACATTAATTAGAAGATCTCATTTATCATTAAATATAAGATCCCACGCGTAAACATACGTAATCTTATTTTGATATTCGCTAGTATGCTATATTTCTGCAATATCTAAATACTATATATGAGCTTAAAAAAAAAATTGTCTTTCAGTACTATCGAAATGGTCCAAAAGAACGTGCATACATATCATAAATGCGACACGCAAAGCTGACTCACGTGGAGGTACGGCGTTCCATGTGGTTTAATTGGAGTGGACCTTCCCATAGAAAAACAAAATTTTACATCATTTTGATATATGTTAATTTTTATTATTGATTAATAAAATATAATCTAATATAAAATTTATAAAAAATTTAATTAATTAAAAAATTAATATATAATAAAATTGTATAAATTATTCATATGAGATAATATATTCTTATAGTTCTGGTGGTCCAGCTGGATGGAGTAGACCTTGAGAAACTGGATCATGGCTTGTCCGTTGAATGTGACAGAGCGGGATGGACTACGACCGCATGCATGTTAGGGCCTCACAGCTATATATACATAGTTCTCGTACGTGGTCCTCTTCCTCTTTGGATGGGGATATACCACACTATCATACATTGATGCCTGAACTTAGTGTCCCAGCATTACAATGGCTTGGCTAGCTAACTCCTTGATCAGATACAAATACCGGATTTTCAGTTGTACTATTGTCGTTACCAACTCTAATTAATTGTACCGAGTACACATTATGAAACCGTCTATATATACCCAGAAAGAGTCTCACCTAGTCATCTCATGAGTCAAGAGTTTGTTGAATCCGATGATGCATGCGGTGGGAACGCTCGAATTCTACCACCAGATTTGCCACGAAATTTGATTATGTCAATAATTAATTACGTGTCCAATATCCTAATACTACAACATTTAGTACTTTCTCTGGTTCATTGTTAATTTGAGTACTTTTTTTATTTATAATAGTTGTTATTTTTATTATTTTTTTATTTTCATTAATTAAAAAAAATGGTTACTTTCTATTATATAATAATATAGTTTAAATAAAATATTAAGAGATTATACTTTCTACTATATAATAAAATCTAATAAAAATATTTTAATAAATTTATATTATAATTATATATTAATTTTAAATTTTGTAATGTGTATAAAAATAACCAAATTAATAACTATTTTAAACATTATTTAATTTTCTTGACATGTAGGCATGTACCTGTGTGCTCCCTCGAGTACGGATTCCCAATGCGGGTAGCATCATTTGAGCCAGGTTTTTCAGTGACTCAACTAAATTTCCTGAATTAAGCTGCGATAAAACCAAAGTCAAATATCATTAATTGCTATGTTTGACCCTGTTGGGCATGGAATGCATAGTCATGTACCATGGATATGGGATTCCTCATCAGAACATGAGGACAGTAACCCCCACATGACATGAACTTCCAATATGCATTTTCATTGGCAAAGCGCAGAAAGTCTCTCGGCAACTTAACTTCACGTTGCTTAGTCAGTCCTCGTTTGAGAGTAGAAATATTTTTCGTACTACTGGAATAGATAGATACTTTAGATGCTCAGAGATAAAAAAAGTGAAAAGAGTGAAATAATTGATGAAAAAAAAAAAATTAAGAGAAAATATTGAGATGTTGAAATTTTTGATATGTACAAATAATATACCTCATTTGAAAAATATTTAGACGATATTGGAGTGTTATATAGCTTAACTACGATTAATAATATTATAATATTTTAAATAGGATTTATTATTAATTTATATTTTTATTTAAAATATTATAAATTATTGATTATGAGTATGATTACGTAGTACTTCAGATCACTCGATTATTTCTCCTTTGTTTTGTTCCTCGAATTGAAGGAACTGTGGTCGTTTAATACTGGCCATTATGTTGTTATATAGTACTGAGTCTATGGTGAAAGATATATAAGTGAAGCGAAAAAGATTTACAGAAATGTATACATACTTTACTTCTTGCAGGCTGCATGTGGATATGAGAAATATTTCTTCATTTTCTCGGACCCCATTTTTTTCACACCATTTCTTGCACTTTATTTTGAAAAAGTAAAAATAGAGAAAGAATTGGGATGTATATTTTTCTTGTTTTATATCTTTAAACAAAAACAGTGTAAAAATATTACTCCATAATGAAAATGGTATACAAATAATATTATGCACATAAAATCAAAATACTCATGTTATGTCACTTGAACACTATATTTAGATGACAGATAAGTCTTGTGCTTTGAATTTAAATTTCATATAGGATGATTAGATGGTGACCCACACATTGACCTCAGGCTGCACATAAACAATTCAGAAAGAGATGGCAAACGACCACTTCAAATTCAGTAAACGTTTGTACAAAATATCTTCCTAACTAAAATCACATCATGGAGAGAAATTTTGTTCTCAATTGGTAAATGAGTCATCAATATGTTAATTCCAAAAGAATTGACATGACATTTATCCTATAACTACAATAATACCTTGATAGTGAATCATGGCAGAGCATGTCACACAATGCAGAATTCAAAAATAAATAAAGAATATCCATAGCAAATTTTTAAGAAACCTCTACTCCCATTGTAATAAGAATAATATATTATTTCCGGTGCTAATAGCCTCCGCTAAACTCCAATAGTTTAGAGCTCAACAGCATTTGAAACATGGAAACCACCACATCTTCCGCCAAAAATGCTTTCTTGATTGTCTTTTATCAGCTTCCAACATTCTCACCGGGCTTCCATTCCATTCTGCGGGTAATCTGAAACGTGTTCACAAGCCAAACTATTTAATAACTAAGTCTTTTGTAACGTCCAAGAGAGAGAACATAATGCATACATAAAAAGGAATTTACATTGGAAAAGCAAATGAGTGTGCACTGCTTATGCTGTCATTAGATTGATGATGAGAGGTGCTGCTAGATGTTGCTGGAGGATTTGAGTATGATATTGGACCAGATAAAGGACCTGAGTCAGGATAATCTACTTGTCTTTTGCCTGAACCTATTATGCTTTGTGAGTTCCCCGATATCTCAGGTCCAGACATGCTTGTAGTATTAGTAAATTGTGCACAGTATGCACATGCACAATGTGGTAACTCCACTCTGCTGTCAGTTGTTCTTAAATATGAATTTAACTGCCAATTTTTGAAAGATCTTGAGAATTCTGCATCCTTTCTGAAAACCTGAGGAATTTTAGAAGACAAAATGGTTCAGAAAATTCAGAGGTGACAATTTTCATTCAAAGATGACAGATAATTTGTCCTCAACACATTCACCCAATTTGCAGGTAATTGAGGTCAAGGAGATGTTTGAGTTGAGTGAAGTAATTCATCCATTAACATACTCTACTTGGATATGTTACCCCCAGGCACTCAAGCAGGAAAATGGAACAAATAAGGTGATATAAAAACTGCTTCTTCCTCTCTTCTTTATTTCAATGTATTCACCAATTAGCAAACGAGATGTGTAGGTGACTCCAACACAAAATATTGGAACGAGAAATAGTTCCAACAAAGAATTGGCCCTCACATGAGCTAGCAATATTTTCACACCTTATCACTTGCTGTAACTTCCAACACTTGAATATATAAGAAAAAAAGTGGAACCGTCCATCACAAAAATCAAACAGTAGTAGTATAGTATGTAACATCAACAAAATTTCTGGGGATAAGCTTCAGAACTTAATGTCTGCCTAATACATTATACATGCATTTTATTTGGCCTATGGTGAAACTATCAAAGTTGATTTTTTGGAAAATTAAGAGTTAAATTTAGATCTTCGAGAGTCCTTTGTTTATTTTTAGGCTCATGATTCATGTATCTCACAAATTAATTATTAATTATATTGGTACAATTAAGTCATCTAGAAGTTGTCAATCTTTAGGTTCAAGGTTCACTTAGTTAGACTCAAGTCTAGAACTGTTTAAAGAAGCCTATACATATGTGTGTTGTTGTACATAGTCAACGAAGAAGATTCAGCTTATCACTTGATTTATGTTATGGTAGAAGATTAAGAGAAAATTTTAGAATAGGTGTGACTACCTGTGCGTACGTGTTGATACTGAATAGTTAAAAGAATTCCGAGCAAGGTGGCGATATTACGAAAATATGTTAACTAACCTCTTTGTCCAAACAGATAAAATGTACAAGCATGAGATCAAATTGTCTCACCTCTCTAAGTGTCTGTGATGTCCTCTTTGTGTGGTGATCACTTGAAAACTGGCCTCCTGAATCATGCTCCAATTCACCTTCCATCATCAAGTTTCTACAATCATACTTTTTCATTGCATCCATAATGGAAGGGTGTTGAAAGGTACAATCTGACCCTTTTGAAATGGTTGACATTGTCTCAATCTCAATAGTTCGTAGATTTGAATCAGTGCTTGTTTTGATGTTGGGGTCAATCAGACATATTACATTATGATCTAAGCCATAATCTTCTGACAGACTCCTGCCTTCTGGGGACACTACCCTGTCAATGCAGATTTCCTTCACAAACTGCTGAGGATCCTCCTGAATAAAAACAACGAGCTCAGGCATATCATAGTCCATGACATTCATTCCTGCTGAAAAATTCTTTCCTTTGCCAAACCCTGACAAGTCACCATAACCATTATTAGCACATTGCCCTTCATTGAACAACCTATGTATTGGAACCTCCCTTATCACAAATCTATTTCCCTGCAGTCTTTCCTGGACAATTTTCTGGTGGTCTTGACTTCTTTGTTCTTCGCAACCGAATAAATGTGCATGTCTCATGCTTCGTGCTTTTGAATTCCTCGTCTGAATTATCTCCTGTCGCTGAACTGGAAAGAGTAAGACTGGTGGTCAGGTTTACAAGTTAGTTCATATAGCAAGCATGCAATTCCAACGCTAAACCAGAGCAAAATACATGTTTTCCATGATCAGGAAATTTTAATATGCCTAGAACATGCAAAATTTGTCATTACACTTGAATATATATTGTCCGATTAACTTTAAAAAAGTAATTTAAGTTCCTAGGTGTAATGCACCTAGAATGCTAACACTTTCAGTTCACAGGGCAAGGGCAGTCACTTTTTTTTGGTACAAACAGATCAATTGCTTTAATTTCCTATGTTTCTCTTATCTTTTGGGTCGGCAACTTAATTAGATTAGACCCAAGTAGAACATATTAGAAATTGATGAACTGTGTACAGTAGAGAAAAGATAAAATTGCAGATTGAATAGATTTGGACTTAACATGACTCTCCATAGGGGTATGAGATTAAGCACTTACAACAACTCGATCAAATGAAATTTACATAAATAAAAGGATAAAGGATGATTTTTGCCCCCCAGAAATCATATCATTGATGAAAGAGGATGGAGACCGTAGCTAAGGCACAATTTTGAAGTCCAACTTACACTTTCTTTGATGATGTCTTCCCACAAAAAAGTGAAAGTCACCAAAATAGATTTGAAGGTTAGAATCATTAATCAGAGATGTTCCACGATGTTTTGAGATGAAAACATTCATAAACAAGCCCAAAGAACCATGTATGCAATTATATATGAGCGCCTAAATAACAAAGCACAAGATGTTCACTAGCAAATAAAGCAATCATAAACAAAAGTGATATCCAGCTCCAATTACCTATGTGTGATACCCCAGCACAGCTCAAAAGTCAAAAATAACTCTGCAGTATCACCTGCTTGGTTTTATGGATCACTTGCAACTCCAATTGAAACGCAGGGAGTTAAGGCCACTCTAGTTTCAAAGACTTGTGCAAGAGAGGAACGGTTAGTCAATAGGATTAAAAAAAAAATGGTGAACAACATTAAATGGACGGTTCAAGCTAATCTAATTAATATATTTAAAACAGATACCAAACTGTCAGTTTGCCTTCAATAATGTTTCTTGTATCTCCTCTTTCACGTATGATACATGGTCTCCATTGTTTTTATGGTTCTGTTTGCATTCCTATGAAACACACTCTTTCTGTTTTGTGACCAAGAACTTTGCATGAGGACAACAAAAAAATAAATAAGTCATTTTGAGCCCTGAATATGTGACTATTTACTGGTTGCAATTTTTGTCTTGAAATTTGAATACTATTATTCATTTTGTTATTGATAAACATGAATGTCAGGAAATTTTGTAATTTGGAATCGGTTTAAAACAGTAATTTGACCTTTCCCCAAGAGGATTGGTGTCCTAAATGGAAGGTTTCATTCCATAGGCTCATTCATCCCTCCCTTATGGTCCATATCATCATTCAAGCCTATTGATATGAGGTTTCTAATTTAGGAAGTAAATTAAAAGCCTTTCATTTTGAATTGGGACCAACACAATATTTTTTCCGCCTTCCACCCCGAATTTAATCAGAGGAGTTGATTTTGGATTCTATTCAATAT
Source organism: Pterocarpus macrocarpus (assembly GCA_031439585.1). Lineage (NCBI taxonomy): Eukaryota > Viridiplantae > Streptophyta > Magnoliopsida > Fabales > Fabaceae > Pterocarpus > Pterocarpus macrocarpus. The sequence continues at coordinate 15,196,637 of CM062519.1, forward strand.
AACAGGCATTACTCTAAAATATGCTCATATGTAAATGAGGTCTAAGGACCCTGTGGCTGGCTACCGAAAAAGGGGTAAAGATTAATGTTTTAGCCTGATAATTCAGAACATATGTGGTTAGATAATTACGATTTCAAAAGAAAAATGCAATTTACTCACGAGTATCAAAACAATACTGAATAAGAAATTTAAAGAGAACCTATTAAATACAAAATTGAATCATTTACTACATTAAAAAATTTGAAAAAAAATTAATAATTTAATGAATGGTCAAAATAAATTCAAGTAATTTAGTCAAGCATATTAAATACTTGTTTTTTTGGATAGCTATATTGAATAGTTGTTAAACAATATTCTTAAAGAACTTATTGCTAATTTGACCATTACTTGCTACTTTAGTTATTAGTCTTCAAAGGTCATTAAATCTCAATTATAAGAGTAAAATTATTCTAATATATATATGTATATATTTTTTTAAATTTATAAGACTTGTGCTTGAAATCTTGTTTAACTGTAGCAAGTTTCAAATTATTTAAACCAACAAAGTTTATTAATTTTGAAATGAAAATAAACATTCATTAAGGGCGCTCATGACCTAGTCTTGATAATCATTTTAGTCTAAATTTTATTGAGTTGAGTTTGGGTTATGAATTTTGATCCGATCCGGTTGAATTTGGGTCATCTTTCAAGTTGGTGAAATTCGATCTGAGATCAAATAGCCTTTTAAGAGTTATATTTTAAAAAAAAAGTAATAAATTATAAGATTTATATACTTCAATTAATATATATTACATAATATGATATTATTTTTTGTATTGATATAATTTATTTTAAATTATATATTGTGAATATCTTTTATATTTTACTTCTTACTTCTAGATTTTTTTATGATTTTATTATATATAATATTCAAATATTTACTTGTTTAGATGCCAGGTTGACCTAACCATTAATTAGGTCATTATTAGATTGGTTATGTGTAAAAAAAGAAAAAAGAAAGAAAAGAACTGATAACAAATTGGCTTGAGTTTGGGTTTAGTCTAGCTTGGCCGATGCTTCTTACGCCTCTAGCATTCATGGGGAATAAAAAGAAAAAAAAAAAGTAAAATAAGCAACAGGGGTAATAGTGTAAGAACGCTAATTTCTTATTATTCAAAAGTAGTTTCAGTTAGACAGTTTCCCTCGTTCTCACTCTTTCGTCTACGCTACAGAAAGGGGGAATAAAAATGCACGAGAGGCCGTAGCTTGTGCAAGAAGAAAATGGTGAACCGAATTCCTGTCCCTCTGAGTCTGAGGGTGACAACTCGTCCTTGACTCGTTGCCCAACTCAGTCCTCTTCGCTCTCTAATCACTCCAATTTGGACCGTGACCTCTTCAACGACCTCGTCCAAATTGTTCCTATCGTTCAGTCCCTCATTGTAATTAAACACTCTTAACACTGTTTTGTAACTTGTGAACATGTTGAATTCAAGTGACTCTAAGTTTTGTCCTCACTGGAGTACTCTTTTTTTTTTTTTTAATAATTCTTTTACTATGCTTATTTTTTGTGGTGGATTAAACTGTCGTTAAGTGATAATAACTGAAGAGTGTGAATACTCTTCGAATTTCTATTTCTATTTCTATTTCTATTTTTTTCTCTGAACTCTATTTGATTAAATTTGGATTAGGATAGCGAAAATACAAGCAATTCATTTGGCCGTCGAGGTTCGATGATCTACGCCAAGGCACCTTCAGGAGAGTCATTGCTAAACGAGCAAGGCCGCAATGCCCTTTTTCTTTTTTCCTTTTCGTTCATTCTATGTTTATCATTTGATATTAAATAATCTCAATGACATTAATTTTGATATCAATGTAAAAATGTTTTAAACAGTCAATTAATCACATCATATTTGTTATATGTATAATTTTTGAGATAACTATTGTAAAAGTCAAACATTGTAATGATGTAATAACATTTGATTAAAAAACTGTGTTACATTGATAATACTTTAAAATTAAATTTCATATATATATATATATATATATATCTCCAAATAGGTTTGATTAATGACATAGGTATAGCACCACGCACAGTTTTTTTTTTTGGTCTGTGTTTTTTACTATTCCCCATTTCTCTTGAACTCCGGTTGGATAGGTCAAACCTCGGTTATGAAGTATACTTGGAGATATAGTACTGAAGGCATTAAATTCTAATTTACTGTATGTGTTATTGCTTACTATTATCAACATTCTTGTGTTGTATGATCTTTGCATATGATGATTGCGGGTGTGAATGGTGGGTAAATATAATAGAGATTATATATGAAAATTTGCAGAACTAAGTTATCTGAAGTTTGGTTGCCATAAAATCCCTGCATATGTTTACCTACCACATTGACTACTTGCTGTTGCTTCTTAAATGTATGTTACATAGATGACCATGCTCAAATAAAAGGACACAGAAGAGCTTGTCTCATTGAAGAAGCAGATGGAGGAACTTCAAAGGAAATTATTGGTGAAAGATGAACTTTTAGAGTCAGCAGAAAAGTCAAGAAACCAGTTGAATGCTCTTAATGCAAAACTTGATGAACTAAAACACCAGGCTTCAGACAAGGACTCTTTACTGAAGTCTACGCAACAACAACTCTTTGATGTGAAGGTACTAATCTACTTCTTATTTTGTTTCCTCAACAATTTGGCACGATGGGTTGCAAACTTGTTTAGACTATGATCAAGGTCCACCCGTTGCCTTTCATGATAACTTTTCAGTTAATACATACTTCGCATGTCTGCGGAACATGATACCATGACTACTAATAGATGCTGAAAGTTGGATCCTAAAATTTGAATGAAGGTGTATTTGCATTGCGAGGTTTCACAATTTTCCTTTTGATTTAAGTCTACCCCAAGATTAATTAGTATTATTCTCAGGAAAGTATGGTTAAGAACTATGATGTGTGTTTCACCATGGAAATTGTTAGTTTTGAAGTTAATGAAACCTTAATCCAAGAAGATCGAAAATTCAAAAGTTGTGTCCGGATTCAGATCTTCTTTTATTCAAAAGATGTTGTGTTCAGATTTTATACTGATTCATGTTTAGAAATCTGATGGATAATATAGCGGAGCAAATTGCTCATTTCTTCTGGAGGAAAGTATTGAAATTTCTACCTCGCACACAACAGGTGTCCTTGTCCACAGATGAAGCTTGCAGACAAACAAGCTGCCCTTGAAAAGATACAATGCGAAGCAATGACATCTAGCAAGAAAGTGGAGAAACTGCAAGAAGAGCTAGACTCCATGCAAGGAGATATTTTATCATTTACGCTGCTACTTGAAGGCTTGAAAATAACCAACACTGCTGAACACGCTTATGACTATGACATCAAGCCTTATGACTTCAATCACCTGCCTAATATAGTGAGTTCATTAACATTTTTCTAACCAATATGAGCAGCATATTATTTGCTTCGCTGTATACATATGCTAATGATTGGACCCAACACTTTGATTTGGATCACCTTCCTGGTAACAAGAGTGATGACTCCCTTGTTGATATAAACATGTGTGCTTGGTTTAATAGGATGGTTTGGACGAGATGGGAATGCAGAAAATGGAAGAAGCAGGAAAAGCTTATATTGCTACGGTTGCAGCTGCAGAAGAAAAACAGCATGAAGACTCCATTGCTACTGCTGCCAATGCTAGGTTACATCTTCAGTCATTTTTCAAACCTAAAACTTTTGACATGTAGTTTTACTAGTTTTGTTTAAAGTGTTCATACGCGGGACCTTGTGTTGGAAAATTTTGTGGACTTACATAAATCAAATCGCATTTAATTTTGAATTCGGATTAATTGAATGTCAAAATTGATTAAAGCCAATTATTTAAACCTAAATTAATTAAAATTATTGTTGTTATTGGGCTTATTGAGGCTACACACTTCTCATTGGTTGGTATTGTTAAGTTTTCCTGTGTGTATGAGCCTTGCTGTAATGGGTGGCTTGGCACATCACTTTTCTGACAGAGGGAGAGACCCTTCCTCCTAACCCTATATATAGGCACCAGTGGCCCCATTGAAACAGAACACCATTTTGGCTCTCTGGGGAATAGGAGGAGCTTTTATCTCCCTCTGGCCTTCCTTGGCCAGCTCCTCTCTTCTCTTTCTCTCTATATCCAGAATCAAAGATCAAAAACAACTTCAGATCGATCATTCTTCCTTGATTGAACTAGGTTCTCTCACATCTATTATTGGTTATGATTTTGTTCTTGATTTTCATGCCATAATCAGAATCAAAACTTGATCCAAGGGCGTTAAAATTCCTTCAAATGGTATCAGAGCTTGATTTGGTCTCTGATTATGGCTGCTGTTTGTGTTTTGATGACTGATTGGGTGTTTTGAATTCGAAAGCTTCATGAACCCCAAAGGGGTCAATTTCAAATTTATGATTCTGATTGTTTAATTCCAAAATTTGTTGAGGGTTATTGTTGTTCATATTGTTGTGAATTTATTGAGTCGATTATTGTGTGATTTGGGGCTATATTGAGAGAGAAATTGAAGGAAGAACCGAAGAACCCTAACGCTTTATTCGAAATTCTAGTTTAGTTATCTAGACCGATATACGTTTGAACTCCATGGGGGTTTTGTAGAGCTCTTCAAACTGAATCTATAGAGACCAAGAACATAAATTTTTGTTGAGAATTGAGGGAGAAATCCATGAAAAATAGTGGAGACCCACGCGGTTCTTCTTCGAGTTGGCCCAGGAGTTATGGGCCACGGTTCTTCAAACCATTACATGAGTTTTGTAGCTCTCCTTCTTGCGGTTCTATAGAGACAAGAACCACTCAAAACGGTTGAGAAATGAAGGAGAAAAGCCACTCGACCCATTTCTGTTTTGTTGGGTCGCGAACCGTGTCATTCAACCCGTTCTGAGGTTGAAGATGATGAATAGTTCCTGCCCACGAAGCCCACTCGCGGGTCAGGTGCATGCAGGCGCGTGATGGGCCTTCCTGTGCCCATTTTTGCACCAAAATTTGCAGGCTTAGGTTTTTCAATAAAATAAAATTATTGGTGAATTTAATTTAATTTTTTGAGTATTAGAAATATTTTTTTGAATTTATTTCAAATTTAAAATGCTCAAAATTATATGGTACTTTCTGAATTTTGACCTAAAATTTTTTTGTGCACATTTGTCTCAAAGTTAATGTGCTTTGCATATTGAAATAATTTTGAGCTCCTTATATTTATTATATTACACATTAAAATTATGAGATGCCACTATTGTTGAATATTACTCTAAGAATTATAGTTTAAGAAATATTAAGACTATTATTTTGAGCATTAATGAAATTTTGGGCATCAAAATAAATTATTTTGATTTTTTCAAAAATTAAATTAATTAAAATCATATGATATTCCTTGAATTTTATTTGAAAAATTTTGTGGATAATTATAATGTATTTGAGCATGTCAAAATTTGTGCACTCTCAGAGTTGAAATATTTTGAATATTGAAATAAATTTTGGGCACCTCTATTTTATATTGATTATGGAACATTGCAAATTTTGTAATTATGTCGGATTTTGTGCAATGTTACTTTGAGAGTTGCTTTCTATAATGTTTTGGCAATATTGTTGAGCATTTTTTATGATTGTGAACTCGCCTTCGTGGGACCAATTGTGACAAATGTTAATCTTGTAAATAATTTTGAGCAATATTATTTTGAGAATTATTTTCTAAAATTCTATAATATGATTTTGTTGCACACTCCCATTTTATATAGAATAATGACTTCTTTTATGTAAAATTTTGAGAATCTGATTTATACAGTCAAAGTGAGAGAATGTTTGATATTTGTGGACTTGTACAAATAAGAATTTTAATTTGGACTTAATCCAAATTAAATACATGCCCAAATATTGGAGCATGTTGTGGATTTTGAAAATATTGACTTATTGGGAATGTTCGTTGCCAAAACATAAATTTTGTGAAAGTCAAAGTGCTATTACTTTTGGCTAAAATCTTATTTTCCATAGAGAGAATTTTTTTTTTTGTGATGTGATTCACCATTATAAAATGGGAAAAATAATTTAAATTTTGAAAATCTCTTTATGTTTGGTTCCACAATCTGACAGCCATTTTCTCTTTTGATTTTGAAGGGAGAATTTAGCTCACAATTTATTATTTATTATATATTCTTTTGTGCTCAATTTGTGAAATTTCAATCAAGTTGCTTTCAATATTATAAGCATTTATTTGATAAACTCAAAATTTTGGTCATTTTTCTATATTGGTTGTGCTGTCCTTTCTCTTGTGGGTATTTTAAATATATTGTTACTTATGTTGCGTTGAGAATTATTACGTTAATAATGAACTTACCATTCGATTTGTTTTTATTGACATAATTCTTAATGATTTGAAAATTATGTCATAAGGTTTTTAGTGTCCTTTATATTAGCTTTATAGACATAATTTTATTATTTATTGGAGTTTACTTGTGTAAAATTTTGAGACCCTAAAAGGGTATTACAGTTACATGCGAGCTCCATTTATTAATTGAGTGTTTGAAGTAATTTGATATTTTTTTGAATTTTGCTTCAACCTATGGTGAAGCTTATTTATGTTGAATTAAATTATTTATGGATTGTGATTATTGTTGGGTTATGTAAATAATGGACATACCTGTCGGTGTGACATATTTGACATAATCATTTAGTGATATAGAAGACTCTAACAAGTGGAAAAGATTTGTATATTGTGATCTAAGACCCTTTGGTGGGATTGCAATGATACAAGAGCTCTAGTTCAACTAATTGCCCAATTGATTAAATGTAAGAAAACCAATTTTATTATATGAATAAATTATGGTATTCTAATGTAAGGTTTTCTCTTTCCCTTTTTTGGGCTGTCATTGCGCTATTATTTTGAGACCTATATTGAGGATATTTTGAGTCTCTTATAATATAATGTTACTCTTGTTTATGTAAAAACTATTGCTATAGTGGGAGTTAGAGACTCTAGATTTTGTTATATCCTTATTAATGGCTATATAAAGGTTCAAAATGCTTCTGATAGCATATTAATTTCGTTATATCCTTTATAATATACTGTTGTTTAAGTTCATGATGACAGAGAGAGGGGATATTTGTTTCAAAGTGTCAAAAACACCTATGATCTCCTCAATTATATAGACAGAGTATGTGAAATCAATTTTGTGAAACTTTGTGGCTGAAATTTTTGATGACTCTGCAATGTGATTCTCTTTGTTTTGTACTTTTGTTATTAAAGAGAGAATAATAGTGAGTTTTAGACATATATTGAACACTCTACTACAAATTATTGCTTATCTCACTATTGATAATTGTACCATTAGAGTATATTGAAATTTTGTGATCTCTAATGGGAATGTTTATAGTGTTTGATATATTCGATTAGTGGGAGATATTCCTTTTGTGATTATATGGCAATTTGTGGTAGACTCGAGATTCTTCTTGAATATATTCCTACAGAACTTATTGTTGTTGAATCCCTAACTAAATGTTAGCTACCAAAGGTTTTATTGTTGATTTTTTTTGTAACTCGTATGGGCATATTGAGGTCTCTTTGGCATTTTGGATTAGTAGAAGTTATTCTGTAGGCTCATTATGACCTTATACTATTGTTAATACCATTTAAATCTGTGCAGCTTAATTGTTTATACAATCTTGCATAATGGCATTATTATTGAAATATATTGGACCCAATCTCAATTTTGTTATGCTGAGATATTTTGTTGAATCTCAGTGAGTATCTTGGGCAAATGCTTGTGTTTCCATACATTATTGTGCACACTTATATTGATATGGCAAATATTGGAGATATTTCTGACCCGTCTCATATTGTGATGAGATTTATTAGATCTCATATAGCATCTAGGGCGAATGCTAGGGCCATTTGTTGGGAATTGCCCTTGGTAATCTATCGGCATGCCATTCTGTTGTTATGCATTCCCATTGGCTTATGTATCACCATTTATTAGGTCACTGGGAAATGAGTATCTCACATATATAATGTCAATACTCCTTCGAGTATGATTCTCTGCATTGTTGAGTGCTTGTTTCCCATATCGGACCATCTGGTTGAGAGTGCAAACTCAATTTTGACATAATATTGTGGCCACATATTATGGATTAGTCTGAGGAATTGTTTCGTAACAATTTGATTTATGTCATCCAAGTGGGAGATTGTTGGAAAATTTTGTGAATTTACATAAATCAAATTGCATTTAATTTTGAACCCGGATTAATTAAATATCAAAATTAATTAAATCAAATTGTTTAAGCTTAAATTAATTAAAATTATTGTTGTTATTGGGCTTATTGGGCCTACGCACTTCTCATTGATGAGTATTATTAAGTTTTCTTGTGTGTATGAGCTTTACTGTAATGGGTGGCTTGACATATCACTTTTTTGACATAGAGAGAGACCCTTTCTCTTAACTCTATATATAGGCGCCCATAGTTCAATTGAAACATAACACCATTTTGGCTCAATGGGAAATAGGAGGAGCTCTTCTCTCTCTCTGGCCTTCCTTGGCCAACTCTTCTCTTCTCTTTCTCTCTATATCCAAAATCAAAGATCGAAATCAGTTTCGGATCGATCGTTCTTCCTCGATTGAATCAGGTTCTCTCACATCTATTATTGGTTATGATTTTGTTCTTGATTTTCATGCCATAATTAGAATCAAAACTTGATCAAGCATTAAAATTCCTTCACCTTGTAGTCACAAATCATATAATGTGAGAGAGTTGTTTGTGATTATATGCTTATTCGATGTGACCAAATTTATAAATTTATAAATGTGGCATAGCGTGCATTTGAAAGGATTTTCATTCAGTAAATTAGAGATTTTTTAATGATGTGGAAATTTGGCACAAAGGAATCCAACAGCATTGACATAGCTCAAAAAGGCTGACCGTAAGCCGAAGGAGATTCTCATTGAATTAGCATTCGACAAGTTGTCTTCTAGTAGCTAATGTCATCATGCTGTGGACCTCATATGCTGTTCACATCAGCTAAGTGTTACGGCTTGGACTAGTCTTCTAAAGATTGTGTAAGAAAATTTACACAATAGGCGGATTAAAATTAAATTATATTCTTAGTTGAGGTTAATTAATATGTATTGATAATATAAAATAATTTTATGTATAAACTCTCAAATCAATTCGTGACAATATTTTCAATGGATATATTGGTTTCTGACCAAAAAAAAAAAAAAAAATTAATCTCTTGGTCCCAGACAATTTTAGAAGTTAGACATTCATAGTATTTGATTCACTTGCAATGTGTAAATAGTTTGATGTAGAGATAAAATGATAATTAGGACTTTTCTAGCCCATCCTATGTGACACCCTCCAAATGCAAAGTTTACATAACTTTAGAAAATCTTACAAATGTATCATTTTGAAATGTTAAGGATTGGATATGATAGATTAAAATAGTGCGCTTGAATTTTTTTTTTTTTTTTTAAGTTATACAAATCGTGCATTTAGAGGGGTGCTATATGGGATGATATTATGAAAGTTCTAGTTATTATTTTACATTTACGTTAGACTCTTTACCAATTGTAACTGAGTCAGGGATCAAATTGTCAAATTTTTGCAATTGTTAAAAATCAAGGAATCAATTATTTTTTGTCAGGGACTTATATATCTATTCAAGATACTGTTAGAGACTGATTTTGGGGGTTTACTCCAATTTTATACAATCAATAAATAAAATTACAAAAAAGTGTCAAATCATAATAGGTAGTTATTATAGTGGATAGTTACTGATGTGGCACTTTCTTGTGATTCTATTGGTTAATAATGCAAAATTATTCTATACTATCAATACATATAAATTAAACTCTTTTTGATATTTAATTTTTAAAATTATTCCATGCATCAATAGTGAGAGTTAGCATTTTGTTGGTTTAACTCGACAATATGTGAGTTCTCGTATTTATTTATTTATATAAGTAGAATTTTAAAATATTGGTTTTTAATAATTTATTTAATTAAATTATATCAAAAGAGATAAATTAAGAATTTAATTTTGATACACTCCTAATATAAAAAAATTTATTACATAAATATTTAATCATATATTGTTACATTAACAAAAAGTGTTTGATTCCCACTTCTTCTAATTCAAAAGTTTCACATATAATATTATATAATTGGATAATAATGTAAAAGAATTTTACGTTAATAGTTTATTAATATTAGTTTGATAAATTAATATACATTTAAAGATTTATAATTAGTTAGTCATCATGGACATTTATATAAATTTGAATTCAGAAAACATGTCATGACATATTTTTATATTTTTATTAGATAATTGTGTAAAACACTAAAATTGCTTTACACTATCCATATATAGGGATTAAATTCATTTTATTTTGTATCATATCAAATTAATCTTATTATTATTATTATTATTATTATTATGATTTAATTGATATGTACTGACAATATAAAATAATTTTATATTATTAATTAATAAAAATAAAAAAAAAATAAAAAATTATGATAAATTTTTTATTATAATAAATAATTATTTATATAAATTAATATTTTTTATTATTTTTATTAATTAATAATATAAAATTATTTCATATTCTTAAAGCATTTAAATTAAATTCTATTATTATTATTTTGATGGGGTCAAATTAACCTTTTAAATCGCGAAACAACCTCTGTACTGCATATGCACTGTAACGTTCTATAGTGGAGACCATATATTATGGCCCAAAAAAGGGTTTTTGAGCGTTTTTTCTGTAGAAATGGGAAAGGGAAACGGCATAGAAGGCGAATGAGAGCAGAATCAAATTCCCCGCCAAGGCAGGCAAAACCCTCGAAGTAGGAAGGACAATGACAGAGAGCAGCGACAAGGAAATGGAAATCCAAGTCCGAGCCCTAACCGGCGAGTCTATCACGCTCCACATCCCTCCCACCGGAACCGTCCAACACCTCAAGCTTCTCCTCAACCACTCGTTCCCTCCCGCCACCAACTCCCCCAATTTCCACCTTTTCTTCAAGGCACTCCTCACTCTCACTCTCCCTCTCCCTCTCCCTCTCCCTCTTTCTATTCTCTTCCATTCAATATTCTTTTATGATCTAACTATACACACAGATTACAATAAGACGTCACCACACTATTGCGTCGTTTGATACATGTAACCGAATCTATTTAGTGGGGCATGTCATGGACGTTGCTGCACTCTTAAGTGAAACATTATTATCTTATTATCGTTTTTATTCTCTTCTGCTACAAACTTCAAAGTTCTTCTAGTTCACCAGCTCAGTTGTGGTTGCAGGGTGACAAACTGAGACCGCAGGCTCAAATAGGTTCATACACAATTCAAAACGGGGAGTTTCTCGTCCTCGTTCCATTTGCTAAGAAGGACTCCAAAACTCGCAAATCAGAAGCTTCTTCAACTCCCTCCAATGCCCCTCATCATAGTGATTCAACCTCCAATCTCGCCGATTCCACGTGGTCCAATATAATGGAGGATCTAACGCATTTGCGTGAGGCCACTGAAGGTGACACGTTGGATTGTGGTAATAATGCTTCTAATTTCAAGTTTGGGACAGTTGCTTCTGAGCCAAGAAAAGAGAAAGTGGACGACGAGGCGAAAACTGTAAGAGGTTTCGGTCCTGAGAAGCAGATGGAGCTTCCGTATCATCTCATATTGAACACGCTGGAGTATTCTAGTGAGGGCACCCTTGGCGAGCATAATTGCAAGGCGTTCTCAAAGGTTTTGGAGTCGGTGAATTGTTTGTCGGACCTGCCTCTAGGACACTGCAAGTTGTTCAAAAGAGCTCGGGCGATGGGAGGCAGTGGCTTGCCACCGTGTGCAGATGGTGGTGGTAGTAGTACGTGCTTGTGTCCGGCATGGTTGAAGATGGTAATGAAGGCATTTGCTTTCATAAACATCTTTTCCGCGTTCCTTCATTTGCAGGGTAGGAAAATGACCTCATGTCTGCTGGAAGAAGCACTGAATCGGCTTGGAAATTACGGAGTCAAACTTGGCCTCCAGGATGTGAAGCATATTTCCCTTCTCTGTCCTCATGTAAATCTTGTTCTTTTCTTTATTTTGAGATTTATTTATTTCTTTCAAAAGGTCATATTTTATGCATGCTTGTTCACCTTATGATTGTTCTGTGAAGTAATTTATTCCCCCATTGAATGCCATTGCCTTCATTTTTGTTATTAGTACGGCTGCAATGGTGAAATTTTTTTAGCATAATGCATTTTCCTGCTCTAATTTATGGGTTTAATTCTTTGCAGCTAGTGCATTTCGGAGATGACATAGAGAAGACAAGTTTTGGCAATGTCATTTTTGTCATTAACCCTTCATCAAGTGATGAAGACCAGATTGCAGACAATCCTGAAAGAGGTGTATTAAAGATCTGTACTGATGTTTTGTGGTTCTGAAGTTTGCTTATATTCTTCTTGTCCATTCGAATAATTTTTTTCCATTTTGTTTGTCCTGTCTTGTTCAATAGGTCGCAAGTGGTTGTTAGTTTCAAAGATTGTCCGTACGTTGAAGAGTAGGGATAGTTCTTTCCGAAATAATCTGTGGTGGGCTTTTGAGCAGCTGCCGGTATGTTTAACGTATATTGTGGACCAATCTATATGTACTGGAACTGAACTGAACTTTGAGTGTAATTTGCATTATAACTGATGCATCCAAACCTGAATGTTGACAAATATTGCACTTGAAAGTCTGGAATTACAGTTTCATGCACTTTATAGGATGAAGACTACTTAATGAACAAACAACTGTATTATTTTAATTACATGAGGAAATTTTTTTTTTTCCTCCTCCTTTTAAACTTTTTTCTTGGGATATCATTTTTAACCTTTGGTGAGTAATAACAATTGAAAAGAGGCTGGCATCTTTTTCTTGCATGAAGATAAAAGGATGTGTATTTCTTTGATTTTTTTTCAATTTGAATCAGTTTTAAATTTAAAGAGAAAGTTAAGCTGAGTATTTTTTATTTGTAACATTCTAGATTCACATTTGTCACTAGTGAAAGGATTGGCTTTGTATAATTGGGCATTAGAATTACATTATTTTGGTGGTTAATTCATAAAAACCCAATTTACTAGGTGGGATACAACTTTCTTGCTGAAGGAACAAAGCATAAGTAAGAATTTTGATGTTGAATATTGTTCATTGATTTTGTTTGCAGTTTGTTTTAGGAGATCCGATGGCTGTGGGAATTTCCTTGGAAGAATTGCTTGCAGTATTCAAAGACCATGATTTTGTTGGAAAAGAAAACAAACCAAAACGTGTAAAGAGAAGCTCAAATACCACAAAACGTGATTCAGACCACATTGGGTGTCATGTATGTATTCATCTATGTTACATATTTATTGTTAATTTTTAGTCTTTATAATTGAAATTTAATCAAACCAAGATCATAAAAATAGAAAGCGTTAAAGCAAAATAATGGTGGTTTTTTTATGTCTAAACAAAATTTACTAGTTCAAAGTTTTGATTGCAAGGTTTTTTATTTTTTATTTTTATTTTTTGTTGTCAATGTTATCGTATCAGTATTCCCTTTTTCTTTTTTCTTTTTCATCAATTGCTTGTGTATTATGACAATTGCCCAACCAACTCAAAATATTATGGCTTGGGTAAAATATTGGATTCTAGATGTGTTGGGTGTAGTATGTGTTTTATAAATATATCAATGAAATTTCCATCAGATATTTTGTTTGATGTTTAAACTTTAAAGAGATTGTTTTGAAAAACAATTGCATGTCTAAACATACTGCTGGGAAATTAACATATCAATTTTGGGAAATTGTCTTTACTTTTTTTTTTTTTGGCTTCTTCTCAGTGCTTCTCAGCCTGCACAATACTTTCATGATGCAACATATGAATTTTCAAATTCTATGATTAGGATAGACTACAGGATTGCTTTATATCACTTGTTCTTGGCTTGGCAGGACACAAGGTCATTGCTGGCTGTGGACATAGTTGAACATCTTGAGAAAGGAATTGGATCTGAGGGACAGGTTCTTTCTAGTTTATTGTAACCTTCTTTTTGTGCTTTTGGGAGTATAACACATTAAGCCTTTAATTCACCATGATTTGCTGGATCTGCAACCAATGGTGTCCTGTAGAATAGACACAGCCAATAATTTATATAATCAAACTTTCTGATCTTTTTCACTCATGAATACGCATCAAGGCATTTCTCATTCTGCTAAGTACTACATTATGAAAGTTTTGATTAGTGCAGATTGTGCATGTTGAAGACATATGCGCTAGAAATGCCATTCATGCGGGGATCCCAATTGAGCTATCAGAAAAAATGAGATCTGCACTGAAGTGTATTGGAGTTTCCAAATTGTATAGTCACCAGGTGTAAATTGAATATGTGCAAATGTTAAATTGAATATGTGCAAATGTTTTCATAGCTAATAGTTTCTTACTCACAAAATCAAATATTTTCTGCTGTATGGTTTAGGCAGAGTCTATACAAGCCTCCCTTCATGGGAAGAATGTGGTTGTGGCTACAATGACATCTAGTGGCAAATCTCTTTGTTATAATCTACCAGTTCTAGAAATGTTGCTGAAGAATCTGTCATCATGTGCTTTGTACATATTTCCCACAAAGGTTTGTTGCAGTCTATCATTTAATTTCCTATAAGCACTATGCGTCGTTTGATCCATGTAGCCGACCCATCTAGTGGGACAAGGCTTAGTTGTTGTTGTTGTTGTTTGTTGCAGTCTATCATTTAATTTCTCAAGTCTAAAATCTAAATGCATGAATAATGCATAATCTCTTTTCTTTTTTTTGGTGTGGTGGTTGTCGTAATTAGATAAGTAAAATATTTCCCGGATGCAGGCACTAGCTCAAGATCAACTAAGAGCTTTGTTATACATGACGAAAGGATTTGATGTTGAGTTCAATATTGGTATATATGATGGTGACACTTCTCAAAGTGAGAGGAAATGGCTACATGATAATTCTAGACTGGTAATATTATAACTCATTTCTCCTTTAGGGTGTTATCCATGAAAATTTCCATCGCATTTTTACCCCCCAATCAAACACGCCCTTAGAATGGACAGACACAGGTGAAATTTGCTTCATTTTATATTATACTGCAGTTGATCACAAATCCAGATATGGTACACATATCAATCTTGCCCCACCATCACCGATTTAGTCGGATTTTATCAAATCTAAGGTAGTTATATGGAATGTTTTAAAGACCATATTGATTTTAATTATACTCTAGATAGTTAATATGGGATATTAATGGATTGTTATTAGCGAGAGGCTTACTCTGTCTCAATTCATTAGGTTTGTGGTAATTGATGAAACTCATACTTACAAGGGAGCATTTGGATGTCATACTGCCCTTATATTGAGGAGGCTCAGGCGACTCTGCTCACATGGTTTGTTAAGCTTCAGGGAATGTTTTCACATAAATTTTTTCCTGTTTAAATTTTAAATGGAAATGTGAATATACAATTTGCTTCTATTTGCAGTATATGGAACTGATCCTTCCTTTGTTTTTTCCACTGCAACTTCTGCAAATCCTCGTGAGCATTCTATGGTAAATATATGTCTTGGAAATAGTTAAATTTATACACTTAGTATTATATCTTTTTCAACATGCTGGTTTTTCAAAAAAATTGTGATGTAATTCATAACCTTTTAATGCATATATGTTTTATGTTGTCTTTTCTATGTTAGGATTATAAGGTTGTCTGGTAATCTTCGCAG
Organism: Pterocarpus macrocarpus; assembly: GCA_031439585.1. Classification (NCBI taxonomy): domain Eukaryota; kingdom Viridiplantae; phylum Streptophyta; class Magnoliopsida; order Fabales; family Fabaceae; genus Pterocarpus; species Pterocarpus macrocarpus. Next base: position 15,212,390 of record CM062519.1, read on the forward strand.
AATTGCTATACTGCAATACTCAGATTGAACCATTGATTTCCTGTGTTTCAGGAACTTGCAAAGTTACCAACACTGGAGCTATTTCAGAATGATGGAAGTCCATCTGCAAGGAAACTTTTCATCCTTTGGAATCCTATTCTGCGTCCGAAAGCTGTGAGTTGAAGTTCTAATGTTGTTACAAAGATATGTATCTCTTATAGTGTTAACTAAAGACATATTTCTACAAATTAAATGTTGATGCTACCTTACTGCAGATGTCAAAGAAAGCTCAGTCTGATATGGGTTCTGATAAGTTGGCAGATGAAAGTGCCAATTTTGTTCGTTCAAGGTGACAATCCCCCTATGTATGGACTTGTATGATATAAAATTTTGCAAATATTGATTTTGATATATATAGCCTTATGCCAACCTCCATGCTTTAAATAATGAAAACACAGTTTCAGCTTGAATAATTTGTGCAACTGATCAACTCTTCTAAAGGTTAAAGCTCTTATTCAATAAAGGCCCAGGAATGGTTTTATTATACTTTTAAGATGTCTCCTCTTGTATGAGCCTTTTGGGAATAGCAAGTATTGAAAGTTTTGACCACGTGGTTAGAGACTCTTATGCTGTATTAAGGACCAACTGTCTTTAAAAGCTTAAACTATTATGTGAAAGCCTAGGAATAGTTTTATATCTAATCAATGTGAAAATGACAATGAAGCAGAGGGTTTTTTTTTTTTTTTTGAATTATTATTTATTTTCACGTTGATGGACAAAGTGTCTTTGGGATTTTCAGAACAGCTTCTTCCAATTTAGAGTAGTAACCATTATAATTCTCAAATTTAGTGCATACCATCAAATCAACTTAACATGTCTGATAGGATGAGGAGTGGCGAATACTGAATATCGAAGATGATTCAGAATTGTACACATTTATCTTTAGGTTTTTCAGTATTTTTAAGTACTTTTAGTTTGAATGCCATGTGCCCTTTTGTTACTTTTGCAGCCCAATTGTGGATGTTTCACGCCTTTTTGCAGAAATGGTTCAGCATGGTCTTCGCTGCATCGCATTTTGTAAATCAAGGAAACTTTGTGAGCTTGTTTTATCTTATACGTATGTCAAATCAAATTTATGTACTTGTGTAGCTCAGTAGAATCAATATTGTGATCAGATTGTTTGCTTTTCCTAGATTCTGTTTTTGTTATCTGATATCCATGTTGGAATTCAACTTTATGGTTATTTAGTTGTTATAAAAGCTAGATGCTCATGCAATTGAATCCCTGTAAATGATGTAGGCGTGAGATTCTTCGTGAGACAGCCCCGCATCTGGTTGATTCCATATGTGCATATCGTGGTGGCTACATTGCAGAGGTCAGCTTTTTTCCCCCTGGTTTTAAAATAGGGCTTTGTACGGGCACGTGCATGCATGCATGTATAATCTGTCTCCCTGTCTATAAACATTATCATGTGTAATGTAATATTATGTTCGAATAGATGAAGTTGAATAAGACTTAGTTGATATTGTTGAGTCGGGAGATAAACCCTTTTACTCCTCTATCAGCATGTTGTAGCTTTCTTTCTTGAAGCATACCATTTTTTTTTAAAGTTGTTTCAATGTGGAAATTGGCATTGTTTATGAGATTCTTCTATGTTAATCTTAGTTCAATCTTTTTTTTTTTTTTTTTTCTATAAATATTAATGAAACATAGAAGCAAAGAAATACACATCAATATAAAATTCTTGTTTTGAAAATTTTTCTCATTTCAATCCAATGGTAGTTCTTATTGTTTAGGGTTTGATCAATGGACTAATCAATTATGGTCATCATGTGGTCCCGAGAGACTTATTACTGGATATTTCACATTGACAGGAAAGAAGAAAAATAGAGAGTGCATTTTTTGGTGGTAAAATTTGTGGTGTTGCTGCAACTAATGCTCTTGAGTTGGGCATTGATGTTGGAGAAATTGATGTGACTCTGCATCTAGGATTTCCAGGTAGCGTTGCAAGGTATTGCCTCAGTTTCTTTGATATCCCAATCTAATTAAACCTTTAGAATAGCTTCTTTTGTGTGGAATTATCTAATCTCCTCTTAATTTTCTTTCAAATATTCTATACTTTTAGCTTGTGGCAACAAGCTGGTAGGGGTGGGAGGAGAGATAGGCCATCTCTTGCTGTCTATGTTGCATTTGGTGGGCCTCTTGATCAATACTTCATGAAGCATCCTAAGAAACTTTTTGAAAGACCGATTGAATGCTGTCACATTGATTCTCAAAACAAGCAGGTTTTTAGACCTATTCTTCTATAAGATTATTTATATTGAATTTTAGCAAATGCAAGGGTTTATGCTTATTATGATAGACTTTGTTCAGGTTCTTGAACAGCATTTGGTCTGTGCAGCTCATGAACACCCTCTGAATGTGCAGTATGATGAGCAGTATTTTGGTTCTTGCTTAGAGAGAGTTTTAAATTCTCTGAAAGCTAGAGGATATTTGAGTTCTGATCTATCAGCTGATTCTTCTTCTAGAATATGGCGCTACATTGGTCCTGAGGTATATTGGATTTTTGAACAAATTAGGTTTCATGTCTATCTGTTCAGGTTGACTTCTTTGTTATTGAGCTTTGTAAAGTATTTGGAAATTGTAAAATTATTATTATTTTTCTTTTTTTGTTTCATGGTACCTTCTCTTTTCCAGAAATTACCTTCACATGCAGTCAATATCCGAGCAATAGAAACTGTAAGGTACAGTGTCATAGATCAGAAAAAAAATGAAGTCCTTGAAGAGATAGAGGAAAGCAGGGCTTTTTTTCAGGTGGTGACTACTACATACTGATATGTGTGGAAAAAGGATTTTGCTACCTCAAAGTATATTTATATTTTGATTTGATTCAGGTATATGAAGGTGCTGTGTACATGTGCCAGGGGAAAACCTATTTGGTTGAAAAATTAGATCTTTCTATCAAGACTGCTTTCTGCAAAGAGGCTGATCTGAAGTATTATACAAAGACTCGAGATTACACTGATATTCATGTCATTGGGGGTAATATTGTATGTACTCTGCTTCTGTTTTACAGTGATCCTTTAAATTACCTTTTTTAAGTTATAGCATGACTATAAGGAAAATATAGACATTGTTTGTTCTTTTTCTTTATATTTGTGCAAGTTCAAATTGACTGCACAGGTACACAGATCCTTTGGATAACTAATTGTGATTTCTTGTTAAATATTGGCTCAGGCCTGAGTGTAGTGAAGTGAAAAACTGAATAAAATACTTTATATAATTCTAGAAACTAGGACCAGTGAATTGGTATATCTTCCATTAATTCAGACAAATGCCTCCATTTGTGTTAACTTTTGATGTAATGCTTCCTCCTTATTACAGCTGGATAATGTTAATAATGTTCAGGTCTTCAAAAACTCATGTCCTTGATATGGTCAGGCTTATCCAGTAACGGTATCCAACATGTTCCCAAAAACAAATGCCCGAGCTCATGTATGCAAAGTAACAACAACTTGGTTTGGTTTTTACCGTATTTGGAAAGGAAGCAATCAAATCTTTGATACTGTTGACCTAGCTCTTCCTCAGTATTCATACGAGTCGCAGGTGGATTTGATCACTTCTAGGATTTTATCTTTGATGACTTTCTTTTAATTATTTTTCTGCAGCATCTGTGCTTGTTTTAACATTGATTTGTTTTCCTGTTTCGCAGGTGGATTTGATCACTTCTAGGATTTTATCTTTGATGACTTTCTTTTAATTATTTTTCTGCAGCATCTGTGCTTGTTTTAACATTGATTTGTTTTCCTCTTAACAGGCAGTTTGGGTTCCGGTGCCACAGTCTATAAAAGAAGAAGTACTCAAGCTAAATTATGATTTCCGTGGAGGTTTGCATGCTGCTTCACATGCTGTTTTAAATGTAGTGCCTTTGTAAGTTTCTTATAAATAATTTTAAAGTTTTTGGCATCAGCATGATATACAAAACTCTTGTACTTACATCCAAATTCTGTAGATTGTTGGTCAAATACTTTGCATTCTTACTTGCATATAATGTTGTCATTTTCCTTCTTAGCCCTTCATATTAATTATATGTAACATATGATTATCATTAGAGTAAATTACAGTAAACTCTCTTGGGTTTTTTCCTGAATTACACACAGCCATCACTTCTTAATCAATTACACTGATTTTCCTTCTTGATTTTTCACCTGTATGGAAGGAATGAATTTTGAAGAGGAAGTCAACTGGAGGGGCTAGTGTAATTTTTGAAATAAGTGGAGAGGTGTAATTCAAGCAAAATTTATGGATGTTGTGGTTGCTTTGTTGTTACTATTATTATTAACTTATTTGTGTTATTATTATTATTATTATTATTATTATTTTTGCTGAGATTATTATTAGTGTTGTTATTCCAGCAGAAGACAAACAAGTTTTGGTAAAAGCTTACTGCAAAAGCTTCTAACGACTTCAGATCTGCATGTAAATTATATATACTACTGTTAGCATGAGAAATTGTTGCTTTTCATCCAAGCAAGATTTTGATTGCTAATTAATTGTCTGTTAGTACTGTAGAGGTGAACTACGTATGACATTTTTTTTCGTGAATAAGATTGTAAAAGAAAATCATTGCATGGTTGGTTAGTGTGCATGCAGGTGCTTCAGTTTTTGGTGTGTAAATGCTATTAGTTTTAATCTATATATTATGACTCCTTTGCTTGCAGACATATAACATGCAACTTGTCTGACTTAGCTCCTGAGTGTCCAAATCCTCATGATAGCCGTTATTACCCAGAAAGAATTCTAATATATGATCAAAATCCTGGAGGGTGTGGAATTTCAGTACAGGTGAATAGCATGAAAAGTCTAGCAGATGATTTTTTGTTTGTTTCTTTTTTGATTCCTTGATACCTGTCTGATTCTTTGGTGGTTTTGGATAATAATCTAACCTGTTATAATAGACAGGTAGGTTCTGGTTTAAGTCTTCCCAAGTGCCAATCAATGGCAAGATTTTCACTTCATATTAATGTTTTTGGGTATTTTGATAGGTTCAACCCTGTTTCACAAAGTTCCTGGCAGCTGCACTAGAGCTTCTCACAAGTTGCTGCTGCTCGGCTGAAGTTGGTTGCCCTAACTGTGCTCAGGTCTGGATCACATATTTTTTTAAAAAATAAAAATAATAATTCTATTCTTTCAAAACTTCTAGGCTATTTTTGGTCAGGAAAAAAATAATATTGACTGCATAGTGACAATTTTATTTTTCCTTTTAAATTGCATCCAATTTTGGCATTCTGTTTTCATAGAGCTTTTGCATTTTACAGAGCTTTGCTTGCCACGAGCATAACGAGGTTTTACACAAGGATGCAGCCATTATGATCATCAAGGTTGTTATTGGACTGAACCTCATTTTTTCAATTGATTATTGCATTTCCAATTTCACTTTGGTGACCAGATATGTTGTACATTCAGGGTGTTCTGGATGCTGAGAACTAGTACTTAAAGAATGTGTTGACTATACTGAAGACTACTTGGGAGTCGACTTTTTGATGAATTGGTTTTGTAACAGAGGCCTGTTACCTGCACAGACATCCTTAACACAGATACGGGAGGTTTTTTTTTTTTTTTTTTAATTACAGATAATGGTACATCACATTTTAGAGCATTTAAGTTAAACGTAAGATTACAACCAATGAAATTGCACAAGGATAGATAAATCACATCAACATGTTGATGATTTTGCATCACACTAAAAAAACTACATAACAGGTGAGCTTTTTAAGATTTCTGATCTTGATATTGATGGATTTGATAGAACTTTTATAACAAGTTGTGCAATAACACAAGTATGGTGCTTGATGCTGAGCTTCCTCTTATAATCAAGATCTCATTTTAAGCATTCTGCAGGAAAGCATGAAATTTACTCTCTAATAAATCTTAACACAGGCACAACCCAAACTTCAAGGAGGTTGCCTGCCTAGCACCTCCAAAAGAAAGGCCTCATAAACTACATACCCTAAGATCAAAACCTATAAAACAAAACAAACAAATCCTCAATCTTTCACTATCAATAGAGATCGTCGATGTGTCATCTAAACCAAGTGCAATCTTCTAAGGTTGCAAGACATGTAAGCAACCATGAAGTAAGCCATGAGCCATCTCCCTTATGATTCAAACACCGCTTCCATCAAGAAAGAATCACCGACGGGATGTTAAATGCATTGCCATATTATGAGAATGCATTGCCATATTACGAGAAAGTAAGGAAATAGAAAGAGAAAATTAAAAAGAAAAAAAAGAGACTAAAGTAAAAGGAGAAGGGTTCACTGGAGCCACTATGGAAGTGGTGGGTTCCTCCATGGGGCCAGTTTCACCTTCAGAAAAAATGCAGGCGCTAGAAGCCAGCAAGAAAAGCTGGAGAAGAATGGAAAGAAACGATGTGAAGGAGAAGAGGCAGCTACTTAATCGCTGCAATAAGGTTGCAACCACAGGGAAAAAAAATTCAAGGGATCAAAATCTTTCACTCATCATTTACCTTACAGCCCAAACAGATTTGGGCCATTGATATATGCTTTTGTGAGGCTCTGTATTAGAAAAATGTGTGTATATTTTGTCTTTCTAATATTGTTGGAAAATTTTTCAATGTACTTCACATTTTCTGCCGGTAAAAAATTTATAGCGTGAATACAACAAATTAGAAATTCATTGATCTTACACTTGCAGATGTATTTGCTCCAACTCCTCTAAAATTAGGGTTTCTAGTATAATGCTCGAAAATTCTCTTTTAATCTGTCTCTCTTTCTCATACACACACACACACGTTGTACCCCCCAAAAAAAAAAACATACACACACACACACACACACACACACATGTGGGTTGATGGGGACACTTCTGACATTAATAATGCCCTTCTATTTGTGGGCTAGAGTTTGTAATTATTTAAACAAACATGCTTAACAAACTGTAAATGAATTGATTTGAACGTAAAACAAGAAACGAGTCTGGTTCATGAGTGGCTTGGTGGGCCTCGTTTAGCTGCCCTGCTCAAGCATTTTTTGCAGGAAATCATTAAAGTATAGGATAATGCTACATACATATTTGGTAGAGATAATGCTTTACAAAATTTTGCTTCTCGGAAACTAAAAAGTTGTGTGAATTGAATATTACTCAAGCTATCACCGCGTCACATGGGGCTACAATTTTCATTGACACAAATTTCCCACTTGAGCTTTGGATTCGCAATAGCATGGCAACATATTTCAAGAAGTGATGCGAAGAAATATTTTTCTTTCGAAAAATGTTATTAATTTTACTTACAATATCACAACAAAATTTTTTTTTTATAAAATAACGTGTTATGTAATTTTTGTAAAGTGTGTCATTTTTTCTAAAGAAAAAATTAAACAAACAGGCATACTAGTTTAATGCCGTGTGCAGGTTTTTTTTCTATCAAACCTTTTATTATATATTAAAAATGTCTATATATGTGTCTTTTTTTTTTGGGTACAATTTAAAATTTATTTTTTGATTCCAACATGATAAAATACGACACAAATAAGATAATCATCTTACTTTATTAAAGATGCAAAATTCTTTTACCAAATTTACTAGTAAAGTAATTCAAATTATTCATTACTAATTTATGGTTCTCCACACGCACCTTAAACCTAGATACATTAGTAAAATAATTGAAATTTTTACTTATTAACATATAATTATCTAAGTATAAATTTACATAGCTAATTCCTTTTTATACTTGATAAAGTTTAGGTTGAGAAAAAAAACTCACCCCAATTCAAGCTTGGAGCATACTTTTAGATTCGTTAAACACTTAAAGAGATGTTTACAAATCACCCACCAATTAAAAATTAAAAATAAAAACCCTAGAAATTGAACCAAATCGTATCAATATATAAACGAAACTTACTAAACTCTAACTAATTTAACTCGAGCCAGATCCAACTATTATAGGATAAAGCTCTATCAACCCTAATATTTTCTATCAACACAACTCAAATTGGAGATATTATTTAAGAAAAATAAATGTCTAATCACTTATAATAACCAAGCATTGGCATTAATATATTCACTATTAGTAACAAAAAAAAATTTACAGTACCAAAAAAAAAATATTCACTATTGATTTCTATATGTAGTTTTAAATAATGGTTATGTTACTAAACCATGTTACTACGTGTAAATCATCTCTCCACGTTTTACGTTTTACGTGTTACGCTATCGCGAGCGTCAGACTGAGAAAGATCTCTCGTCATATGCAACCAAAAACGGAATAATTAATTGGGAGTTCATGTGCCCTGCAGTTTCCCACGTTGCAATTTCCAATCCCGTGACTCCAACGCAACTCAAAGCAAACCAAAAAAAGACTCCTCACTTGACCGAGCTGGACAAGTTTACAAGTACATTCTATCTGGTTCAACTTCTCTTTAATAATATTGATAGTAATGAAATCACGAAGTTCTCGAAGTTGCTTATGGCATAGGTAACATAGCTACTCCCCAGTGATGACTATAAATAATGTGGCGACTCCACGTGATCATTTTATTTCTTCTTTAAAGAGTTAACAATGAAAAGATCAAGATCTTTATAATATTCATTTTATCTGGAGTTCTAATTTATTTCCATAAGCTATTAGTTAAATATTTCATCTCACAATAATCTTTTTGACACACATCTCATATAGTTCATGTTTTGTTTTTTGTTGAAATAGAAACTTAATCTGAGGAAAGCTTGTTTCATTCTAAGGACAGTGTAGGTAGGTTCTGCTAGTCCAGTTTCATTAACTGAATTTAAGTTATGATAAAGTATGAGTGGAAGATAAATCAACTGAACCAATCTCATTTACATTTATACAAGTATCTTTAACCTTATGTTTTCACTTGTATTTCAGAATTTGTATCACTTGTATTTACAAGTTTGTATCCCATCTCGTTATGAGTAATGAAATAGTTTCTCTACCTGGCCAAAAGAAAATAATAATAATAATAATAATAATAGTAAGGGAATCTTTCCGAATCATGAAAGTAATCGTGCATTGGAGCCTCACATTATTATATAAACAGTAGGTACTTACTACTTAGTGAGTGAGTCCATTGCCTCTGAGTGAGTGAAGCTTGTTAGTGAGAAGAGGGCAGATGGGTTGGGCTATAGCTCTACACGGCGGTGCCGGAGACATTCCACTCTCATTGCCGCCGGAGAGCCGCCAGCCTCGAGAGGAGGCCCTCCACCACTGCTTGCAAATTGGAGTCGAGGCTCTTAAAGCCAAGATGCATCCCTTGGATGTTGTAGAGCTTGTGGTAAGATTAAAACCACATACTCTTTATCTTTGTCCCTTTTTTTTTGCTTAGAAAACTACTCCCCCGTTTCAATTTATCTATCAATTTAGATAACTTGGTATATTCTTAAATCAATGTATCAGGACACAATTGTGTCCAAATACATCAATAATCGTGTCTAGATATATCGATTTAAGTGTACCAAATCATCCAAATTAATAGATAAATTAAAATAAAGAGAGTACAAAGAAACAAAAAAAAAATAGTTAGTTTTAGGTTTAGTTTTATGGGAAAAATACCTCACTGATTTAGATATGTTATCTATGGTTTATTACATAAAATGTTATATTTCCATTAGATTAATATAATACTCTTAATAGTATTTTAAATTCTCATTGTAGCTGCTGTTTGTTTCTTTACGGATGTAATTTGCTAATAGAGACACTGATATTTTGTTCCCACACGTGTATTAGCATTTTGTAAATCGTCTTTGGAAAATTTTGATCAATTAGAGGAACTTGCAATATGATAACGTAAGATTCTGATAATAGCTGTGCAAAATTTCTCTATGGTATGAATATATGATGAGAGAACAATAGCAATGCAAACTTTATAGCAATACTTTCATGGGTTTTTAAGATACTTAATGCAAAGAAATGCCTTCTGTATTATAGAACCTTAATGAACAAGTGAATGCTTGCCTAAAAGAGTCTGTAAACTTTTTTTTTTTTTTGGTTTTTCTTTTTTTTTTTTGGGGGGGGGGTTGGGGGGATAATTCTGATTATTGCCCTCCATTGATTTTCACTTTCTGGCATGTTGCTGGTAAACTGTGCTGTATTTAGGTTCGTGAATTGGAGAATATTCCACAGTTCAATGCTGGTAGGGGATCTGTGTTGACCAACAAAAGCACTGTTGAAATGGAAGCTTCTATCATGGATGGCAGCACAAAGAATTGTGGAGCTGTTTCTGCGCTTAAAACAGTTGTCAATGCTGTTTCTTTAGCTAGACTGGTCATGGATAAGACTCCCCATGTATATCTAGCATTTGATGGAGCAGAGGAATTTGCAAAAGATCAAGTGAGTTAATGATTTTTTCTTACATATTTTTAATCTAAAATCTTATTCCTAGTGCTACTGTTTCTGATGTTTACCTGCGAAGTAAAGTAGTATACGATTAAGTTTCAGACAAAAACGTGTGAATGTGATTACTCATAAGATTAGATAATTCATAACTTCTAGAATAACTAGTAAACCAACCACCAATAATTGCAGGTGCCATTTTTGTGTTTAATTGAATAGTTATAGCTTCTGGCTCATCTTTCATTAATGTTCATTTCATAGCATCCTTGTTTATCAGGGCGTTGAGACTGCAGATTCAAGCCATTTTGTTACTGCAGAAAATATCGAAAGACTAAAGCAGGCAAAAGAAGCCAATAGAGTCCAGGTAATTTTGCCTTGTCTGTGTGTGTGTGGAGCAAGCCTAGGGTCACTTTGACATAGGGGTGAAAATTCATAGATCAGTTTTTTACACAATTTTATTGAATAAATCTTAAGAGACTAATTTTTATGCATTGTAAAACAATTTTATACTATTATCTAATAGAAATTATGAGAAATATCATGTCATGATGGATATATATATATATATATATATATATATATATATATATATATATATATATATATATTGGTGGGGGCACATGTCCCCACTATAATTTGAAAATTTTGTTTATAATATATGTTTTTTACCTATTAATTTATTATATTTGATCCCACATTGAGATAAAATTTATATAAAATTTATTGTTATGCTTATATATTATTTTTGGCTCTGTTACCTAAATTTTTTAGATCCGTGGATAGTTGCGAAAAAAAATGGATCATATTGACAATTTCTTTGATTTTTATTGAATAACGGAGTAAAATTGTTTCATATTACCGACGTATAGAAATTATTTTTTATATCTAATCCATAAATTTTTTACCCCACACAAAATTGATCTTAGCTATGCAGAATTTCCCTTAAAGACCAGAGCATGTTTGTGTTACATAATCACCTGGATTCATTCTGTTTTCCTTTCTATGATGTTTATATCTTTTGTGCTTCACAATATATAGATTGATTATACCCAACCCCTCCAAAATGGCACCAAAGAGGAAACAACAATTGCTAATGGTGATGTTCAACTTGGAACTGTTGGGTGTGTGGCTGTTGATAGCCACGGGAATCTAGCTTCTGCAACATCCACCGGTGGATTAGTGAACAAAAGGGTTGGTCGAATTGGTGACTCACCCATCATAGGTGCTGGCACATACGCCAACGAGTTATGTGCAGTTTCTGCAACAGGCAAAGGTGAAGCAATACTGCGTGCCACAGTTGCAAGAGATGTTGCTGCTATGATGGAGTTCAAAGGTGTTTCTCTTAAGGAAGCTGCTAACTATGTTGTGCATGAACGCACTCCAAAAGGCACTGTTGGTTTGGTTGCTGTGTCTGCTGCAGGAGAAGTTGCAATGCCTTACAACACAACAGGCATGTTCCGGGCATGTGCTACTGAAGATGGATATTCAGAGGTTGCAATTTGGTCTGCTTCCTAAGTGGTGTGGATAGGAGCTTAATCAGTTTCCCAAACAGGAGAAAAGCTGAATCATTATCACAAAAAGTTTTGACAACAAAATTATGAGATTTTAACATTTTTCTTCCAAGAATAATGTGTTCCAGATTGCAGTCTTCCTATTCACCTTCTTATCCATGATCTTGCACCTTATTCTGACATTTATAGTTTGTCCTGCATTTTGAATGCGATCGCTGTCTATATATTATCCAGGTTTCTTCAACAGCATTACTATTACTGGTGCATTAGTTTTTTTAGACATTATTGGTATACACGAGAAATAAAATAATTAAATATTTCAGATATATTATTGGTGGAAAATATGAGAAATATGTGTTAATAATTAAGACTCTTAGTTATTTTATTGATAAATTCAGTAAAAAAAAAATAGTACATCCATTATTAATTACTTTGCCATATCCACCATATTTATCCGTAACTAAAATCTCCACTCCAAAGTGATATGGATTCAAAATATATTTCTCATTCTTCAATGATTGCGTGATTCGTGTCTCAATGACTCAATACTGCTTAGTACACTAAATATGGTTTCTCTCTTAAGTACCTTCGTTGGTATGGTGATTAGTATTGTCATGTGAGTAGAAACTTCATGATGCTGACACATACATAATTGATAATTACTGAAGAAAAACGAATATACATTAAATTCTGTTGAAAACATGATCATTTCATGTGGAAACAGTATACGTTTTTTATTTATTGGTGGAAAGGAGGAATATTTTAGAAATCACTTTATCATATTCTTTACCTTTTTTGGTGGGAATTACATCCGTCACTTAAAATCCAGCATTTGATAATAACTTGTATCTGTTATCATACCTTGATGGCTTAATCCTATATGTAGAATGGTAGGTGGTTTGCTTAGGAAATAATCCTTGTCATTAGGATCAGTAATCAACATGGATAGATGTAAGGATATTTTGCCCCTTAATTCTTTAATTAGAGTAGTTATGTTATTATGTTATTAATATAAATCTTCTAGAAAGAGGCTACCATTGGTCCGAGATTCAACATCCTAGCTCACAACACTTGCTGCACAAGTTGCCTAGAACTAAAAGCAACATGGACGTTAGATTCACTTTTTTGTTTCTTCCTTGACAAAGGATGCTAGTATCTGAAAGAGCTGCCATACTCAACAAACAAAATACGGTTGGCTTAGTAAATAAACAAACGATCAATTGGCTTGATAGAAGACACAAGACAGTGACTGCAAAAAATAAAAATAAAAGAAAATAATAATAATAATAATAAAAGACATCACAAGGGAGAAAGGAAAAAAAAATTTGTTTCCATCAATTACATTACTATTTGACAGAGCTTATAATTACTACAATAATTACTAAAGATCAATAGCTCCACTAGCCAAAAATGGATTCTTTCACATCTCTTCACCTAACAAATTTAAACTTTCTAGTGTATAAGGAATCACTCTTTTCTAGTTTAATAAGCTGTGATTGAAAGATAAAAGAGGAATTAAAATATATATATATATATATATATATATATATATATATATATATATATATATTCCTAGCAAAGTCAAAATTTTCCACTTCTGACTCTACACTGATGGCTAACGCAATAACAGACCAGGAGATTAAAATAATCCGAGATTGCATAAACCATAAGCAATCAAGAAGTAGTGCATTTTAACTTGTGGCACAATCTAGTAGATGAGGGTGACTTTGATTTATGTACCTGTGCCATAGTGGCTTATACCTGCCTATAGCTAACTTCAGCCATGGCTTCATGTTCCCATTGAAGTGAATAACTGCCGCACTTTCAATTAGGCGGTTGTCAATATTTAGGTCATAACCCAATCCTAAAATATGCCATCTTCTATCAAGTGGTTCTGTCAAACCATAGAAACTTAGAAGAGCAGGAGGAAGTGTACCAAACTTCCAGAGTGTCCCATCAGCATTTTGCTCCTGCCAATAGTGATATCTTGCTGTCACATTCGCTTTCCTCCATGCAACCAAGTCGAAAATATTCATACCGAATGCCCATCCACATGCCTGTGGATCAAACTTTGAGCTTATAATTGAATTTGAGAAGTTAAGATACTTGTAGTAACGATGAAATGCTTCAAGACAAGTTTCAACTGCACCATTCACATTTCCATGCAGATCCAGTGAGAAAAGCATGGTCAGGTCCTTCTGGACAACGACATCATCGTCAAGGAAAACAACCTTCTCAAGTTGTTGATAAATCTCGGGGATGTAAAACCGGAGATGATTTAGTAGAGACAAAAATTTGAGGTTCCGGATTTTTGGTTCAGCATTCACATCTTGATATGCCCCAAAATAGAAGGCTTGGGATTCTGGACTGTTGAGCTGTTTGACAGTTGGAGAATAAGATTCATTCAACCAATGGAACTCCTCAATATTCTGCACCTCTATGGTGGCCCCCTTACAGTCATTACTAAGGAACCATGCTTGCATTGCTCCATAATTGACACCATCTGTGACAATGTGAAAGACCAACTGTTTTGGGTGGTCAGCATTGACGATGGTAGAGTTAACAACTACAGATGTTGCCAGCACATTATCTGAAAAGATGCAGAAATGATATAGACTGTTGTCCACGAGCCGTGGGGAGTTTTTCCTCTCATTTGAGAGCTTTTGCAGGGATGGTGTCTTTAGCCAGTCAGTCATAAGTTTCACATTTAGGCAATGAAGACTCTTGGGTAGTGCTTCAGCTGATATTTGAGCAAACACAATGCTTTGAACTGTTGCTGCATTGGCACGCTCTTCAAGAGCTTGAATATGTGACTTCATTGTCACTATGGTGGTAGCAATGTCATAATGGACATCTTGTGCCTTGAAAATTAGGGAAGATAGGCTTTTAATAATTGGCTCTGCTTCCTCTAGGGTGACAGGCTCCCCCGTCATGGCAGCTGTTGAAAGCAAAAGCTGGCAACTTCTAATCTTTGAGCTAAGCTGCCAGGCTAAGTGATGATTATTGTGTTCTTTGGCAATAACCACATAAGCCTTGGCCAGAACCATTTGCTCTGCTAATTGCCGTGAAACGGATGTTGCACTTAAAATTTCTTTAGTAAAATTCAAACTCTCTTTTGCATAATGTTCATCTCTGGCATTTCTCTCCTGCAATGGTAAGTCACTTGCTCTGTAAGAGTAGAGTGCCAAGAAAAAGGGGAGGGAGGGGAAAGTAATTTTAACAACAAATAGTTATCTTGTCCAAAGTGAAACAATAGGCATTCGGTCATAATGAACACAAAACATAGTTTTCACAGCAATGTAAAATTGTTGTAGCATTTAACAGATGCTATTACATTGCTTTGAACGGCTTATACAAATGGATCAGTTGCCTCTCTCTTGTCTTTCATTTCAATAGCTATTTGGATAATTTTCCTCATGCATCACAAGAAGCATCACTATCAAGGCACACTTATTAACCATATTTAATACTTCAAATTTCATGCTTAAAATGACCAATTACTCAACTTCTGTTTATAATATCACCCAAAAACTTGAGTGTGGACTTCACTTTTTGTGCAATTTATATGCATAGAAGCAAATTCGTATTATACCATATTCATGAAGAAACTTTCTCAAAAAGTATGTCATGGTTTTGTATAATTTCCTCAATGCTGGGTGACTAAAAAGAAATTAGCCACAGAACAACCATGACAATGAGGACAATGGTTAAAAAAGTATGGAGATTTTTAGTAGCAATAAGTTTCTTTACCTCCCCCCTTTTGGTGGTATCGTATATAAGAGAGAGCTTTCTTTTAGGTATAAAAGATGATCTTAACTGGAAATCTCATAAGAGAAGAAAGAGAGGTGTGTATTATTTTAAAATGACTCATTCCTGTAGCCATTCTGATTTTCAATATCATTCTATTACTCAGTTGGTTCATTTGACCTATTTAGCAGCATAAACCTTTTTGCAACATGCAAGAAACAGGTCAAATGAACCAAATGAGTAATAGAATGATATTGAAAATCAGAATGGCTACAGGAATGAGTCACAAGCATTAGAAAAATAAGAAATGATGGCCGGATTCTAGATGAAATTGGCAATCGTATAACAATTTCTGCAGAACGGCAATGCGCAAGTGAACACCAAACAGTTGCCTAAGGTGATACTTAGCACATGTTTCTCATAGTAGTAATAAATCACTAAATGATTTCTACTACAAAACTTCCATAATTTAACTACAAGCATTTTTCGAACCCCCATTTCAGTAGGAGGAGTTTAAACACAAATGGTACATAGTACCCAAATTCCAAATGAAAATTTGTTAGCATGCTCAACAAAGACCACATCGGAACATGGGGAAAAACACTAGATAGTGGATCAGGAATAAGACATGATTCTCCAAGCAGTTAACGCTGAATTACAGCTGACTGAAAGTGAAACAACTATGGGATCTAATTCTTAGCCCAAAAGACACAGAAAAACAACAAATACCACAAAAGCAAAAACACTGGGATCTCTAGCATCTAGAAATAATTGATCATCTCTCATGAAAATTTTAAGTCTAGAATCAGCGTCCAAAGAAGATGATTAATACATATTGAAATATAAAAAAGCAATACCCAAAAAAACAGTATAAACAAATTGAGCAGTTTTCAATTCCAGTGCATGAGAAACAAAAAGCAAAACAGCATTTAGATACAAGATTACACTTGATCCACATTGAAAGCACTTAAACTCAGCTGCATCTTCTAAATTAAAACATTGGAAAGAAGAGCTTAGTGACAGATAATTGCCAATCCAATTGTTTCAAAACATTTGAATAAACATTTAAGCTCTTCTGATTGGAAGCGCCCATTCAAACAGACATTCCTCTTACATCAATTTGGCAACCAAAAAAAGTCAAAGTTGAACTAAGAAGTTGACAGACTTAATGCCTACCAAAAAAAAAAAAAAAAACCATTCAGAGAATTGATTCAAAAACACAATTCACAGAACCGAACAACTATCCAGAAAAAAAAAAAAAAAAAAAAAAAACACAAGTATTCTCCTGCAAAACCAAAACAAAACCACACGATAGGACCATGAAACCAAATTGGGTATCCCCCCAAAAGACACAGACTTCATCAATCAATCAAACAACAAATCCAATACAAAAAAAGGGAGAGACACTGTGTTAGTTAGTTCATACCAGAACCTGATGCTGGACACGATCTTCGCGGTGATTGTGCTGCACAACGAACAAAACCAAGCCCGCAACAGAGAAGGCGCCAAGGAGCAGCCAGATCCAATCAGAGAACCTCCGCCGAACCGGGCGCCGAAACTCGGCGGCAGCCCGCCGCCGCATTTTTCGCCGGCTCCGCCCACAGCTCAGCACCAAATCAATAACCCAGAGAGACCCATTTCCCTGATTCGATCAAAAGACCCACCAATAAAAAAAGGCCTCTTTTGACAATAAAAGGAGTGTCGTTGTTTCAGTGTCTAAAACCTTGGATTAAGGATAGAAGGAGAAAGCAGAACAACAACAACGGTTTGTGTGTTTCAGTGACAGTGAAAAATCAAGTAGAGAATAATATTGAGACCGACAAATGAGAACTAGAGAGAGAGAGAGAGAGAGAGAGAGAGAGAGAGAGAGGCTTGGTTTTGTTGTGAAATGAGACACGAGACAGGACATATAGGAGGGGCGAGTAAGCTAAGGTTAGAGTTAAGGCTTGAGGAAGGCACAAAAAAGGAGAAAGTTGAAACTTGGAAGTAACGCCAACCAACCTCCAATGTGTTTTTTTTATTTTTTTTTTGGGGTTACATTGTATTGATTTTTTATTTTTTATATGGTATTTGAATGATATATATACCAAAATATGATAATTGGGAGGAATTTACACAAATATGGGATATTACAAAATCAGAATTTCTGATTTTAGAAAAAATCGAAAATTTCGATTTTAAATAAAATAATATTTTATTTTTTGTCTGTAGTGAAATTGGATTTCCAATTTCACTACAGATAAAAAATAAAATATTATTTTATTTGAAATTGGAATTTCCGATTTCACCTTTTCTGAAAACGGAAATTCCGATTTTGTAAAATCCTATATTTACATAAATTTCTCTCAATTCCCATATTCTTGTAAATTTTTCATCCAAATACCATATAAAAAAAAAACATCCCCTTGTATTCACCGTGGATTGTTTTCGAACTTAAAACAAAATAAAGAACCAATGAATAAACAATAAAACATTAAGAAGGCATGAAGGTTGACGGAAGCGGCGGCACATGGTCGCATGTGATCTGAATTTAAAGATTGGGTTTGGGTGCTTTATTTCCCTCCACACTATAATTTTTAATGACAAAGTTACATGTGAATATTTTTTTTCGAGAGTCTAAGCCACTAGGGTTGGTGTTCATCTCAATGCATTTGGCTAAGTTCATTTAACAAAAGCTAGAACCTTTGCTTAGAATGAGTAAATGTCACACCAACCAAGTATGGTATATTTACTTTTACTATTATTATTATTATTAGGTTTAACTACTGTGTTGATTGTTATAATTTCACACAAAATTTAAATAAATTCTTATAAATTTAAAATTTGCAATTAGATTTTTATAGTGATTATAATTTTATAATTTGGTCACTGGATCAACCTACCATTAACATAATGTTATATTTATTGATGTGCATGGGTGGTCTAGGAACCCAATTATAAAATTATAATCACTATAGGAATCTATTTGAATTAAGTGAAATTACAAGGATTTATAGAGTAATTAAAATGTATTCACATTAGATAGAAGATTGATATTCTGTTTAATTTGAAAGTGTTGTAATGTTAAGCTGGTCAAGAAACCTAATTATAAATTTATTATCACTATAAAAACCTAATTAATTATAAAACTTTAAATTATAGAGACTTATTTGAATTTTTTGTGAAATTATAAAGTCCTATAGAATAATTAAACCTTATTATTATTAAAAAAAATTAGGAGATTCTCTCATTACACATGTTTTAAGTTTAAGGGAGATTTATAGTAATACTTATGTTGATGAACAAATCATTAAATTTTCTTCGGGAGATTAATAATATGTTCCAGTAGTCTTTGAAGTATTTAAATTGAGATAAAAAAAACTCATAATTCTATTGAATAATAATTTTTTTTTCTCGCATACCATAACTCACATAGCATAAGAAAAAATGAGGAAGAACTAGCTAGTGAAACAATTTTCTTTCATTAACTTCACTTTAAGGTATCAATATAATTTTTTACATAGCATACTTAGCGATCGACGAGGGAGAATATACAATGCAGCTGAAGTTATTGTCAGCAATTGTAATTCGAGAAACTAACTTTGGGCTGAAACAGTAGCCCGTTACATCTTTGAGTGAAAGGATACTTGGTTTACTTGCCGACAATGCCTCCTTCAAACCCAGACATTTCAAACATTTTCAATTTGTTAAATAAATCCACCTTCAACGGATTTGTAAAATATGTGTAATTTTATTTATTCTCCAGTGTGTTAGTGACTGATTGAAAATTATTCTAAGTTACAATTCCAATTTGTTGGGTCGGATATTTAAATGCTTAGATCTCCCCATAAAAACCGAGCTTTTGCAAAGTGATAAACTTCTTACAAAATACTGTTGTAGAAGTGCTATGCTTCATATTCAATACATCATGAATTCTCCTTAGCCGCGTCAGATTAAGGAATAGTATTATTTGCACTCAACTTTGAAATTTAAGGGATATATTAAAGTATCTCTTAACTATTGATTGAGAGTGAGTCTCTTTTTTCTTTTTCCAATCAATAATTAGAGAATATATACATATGTATATATCAGGTATAAGAGAATCAACTCCTTCTCTTTCTAAAGAGCTACATCGATGAAACAGTAGCTATCTAGAGTGTTAAGAGTGAAGTAAAGATATTGTCCATAATATAAATATATAATAAATTAGTTTTATCCATCAAAGACTTAAAGTTACCCAGTGTCTTTACATTACCAAATACATTCACTATATATTGAGTTCAAACCCAACAATATATGGTAAATTCTAAATTCATAACAGATTATACAATAATAATATGGGGCTCAATAGAAATATCAGGTTATCCATTTAATCCATTTTATAAAACCAAAAGTCCACCTCAAACCTAGAAAATTTTAACACAAATTACTAATAATTAAACCTGCCATTCAATTGAAGAGGTTCTCTTCATTTCACAACATTTTTCTTAGGTCAAATTAATCTGTTAGTCCTTAACATTTTAAAAAATTCAAATAGGTTCCTATACATTGAAACTTTGTAATTAAATTCCTGAATATGCAAAACCTTTGTAATTGAGTACTTGAATACAAATATCTATAATAAATTTGTCAATGAAAATAAAATATTCTAAGGTGTAATCACATATGCTATATACTTGTTGAGTTAGTATCTACAAATATTTTGTTTTTATTGATAATTTTTTACTGAACATACGTGTGCAAGGACCCAATTAAAAAATGTTTTATAAATTCGGGAACTTAATTACAAACTTTTAAAGTTTAAAGATATTTGAGTTTTTTTAAAAAGTTCAAAGACTGACAGATTAATTTAATTTTTTTTCTTATCAAAGAGAAGCTAATAAGCCTGCAGATTGAACTTTTGACTAGACTGTGCACCTACAGCTAAAGAACATATTTGAATTTGTTCTTGCCACTTTGTCTGTCTCTCAATGTAAGAATATATACCAAAAATAAAGGTATGCTTATATCATAAAAAATGCTTTATAGCTTGATATTTTAATTTTAATTTTAATATTTGTTATTTTAATATTTTTAAAAATAAATATATCAATTAATTATAAGTTTTATTATAACAATTACAGTAGAAGAATTTGTATATTATATTATAGATAGATTTGTCACCTATTTTAGTTAGATTAAAAACAAATATTTTTTTTTTTGGGGTCAAGAAAGCAAATAGGGTTTTTTATTTTTTTGGGTCTAGAACAACTAGTGTTTGTAACGAGGATAACAGCCTTTTGGGCCAGGATCTTAGGCTAGAGCCTAGGCACCAACCCAAAAAAAGATAAAGGAAAATAATTGCTACATAACAGTCTGGCTAGGCAAGGTTAACAAATCAAATTCCCCAAATTATTCCACATTTCAAGGATTTCTATCATTATCATCATTAAGAAAATTAGACTAGGCTGGTTCGATTGAGAACCAGACCCCAGGTCGATCTGATCATATCTTTCAAACTGCCTATCCTCAAAACTAATGATGAATCGGACAGAACCAGGCAAAATCGGTGCAAACTGGACTAATTAAACAGGTTGACCGGTTTGGTTATTATTTTTTTGAAGAAAAATTGGTCAAAACGTTGTTATTTCTTTTTTAAAAAAAGAAAAAAAAAAGCTCAATCAAAACAAAAGCTCATTTCTTTTAGAATTTTGATTATTTTGGTATGTTTATTTGCTATATATTTTAAATTAATTTAAAAGTGAAAAATTGAAAATAGCTATTATATTGTTTATCAGTACTTCCCAAAAAAAAATATATAAGTGAAGATTAAAGTAAATAGATTTTACATTTGAGATATTTGATAAAGTTTTCCATAGTAAATATTATTTTATATTGGTCATGTTATTATTAATGACTTAATATGATTTTTTTGCTTTCTAATTAGTCATATATATACCTCGATTGAAATCCTGATTGAACTAATTGGATCTCTGAACCTGTGAATAAGTATCTTGACTAGATCGATATCCAATTCATTTTTCTTAACCTGATCATTAGCCAAGGCATATCATAGAATGCTAATTCATGAGTGTCAAGCAGCTATCCTATATAAATAGGAATGATAGTTATTGGGAAAAACTATGTTTGTTTTAGCTTTCTTTTTTTTTTAAGTGATTTTTCAACTATTGAAAAAATTATTTTTTTAAAAGTTATTTATTTAAATTTTTTACTCAAAAGTTAAAAACAAATTTTTTTCTTTTTTTAGTTTTTAAATAAATGCTATAATGAATAATTTCTATAAAAAATAATTTTTTTATCAAAAATCACTTTTTCTATATAAAAAAGAATATAGAAACAAAAGCACTCTAAATAAGAACTTGTCATATTTAATATCTTACAATTTTACAGCTTGTTCTAGATTCTATTACAATATTCATTATAGTTTGACAGTGATTTAATCTTCTTCTTTTTTTTTTTTTTTGGGTTTTTTACTCTTTTGGTTCTAAGGCGTACCTAGGGACTGATCTTTATTACATTTTTTTATGTTTTAGAAGAAATTAATGGGCTAATGCCCTTGAAAGAAAAAAAAAATTCATAAGAATCTGTCATAGATGGTACTATATATGTATGATCTTATGTATAGACAGGCCATATAATTTACCAAGCAGCTTTGAAATGTAAACGTACAGACATATAACACACAGATTATATTCCAAGTATACCAGTTCAAAAAAAAAAAAAAAAGATTATATTGCAATTATATATAGACACCAAATGCCATTCGACACAACAGCACGCTGGACATTTTTACATATAAGGTAGGGTTCTTTCCAGCCATATTCATATTTAGCATGAAAAGTTTGTGTGTAATAGTCTTCTCTATTCATTTATAGGACGAAGCATCCAAGGGGGAAGAAGAGCATTAGCTCGAGTACGTGTTGGGTTTTCTCCATTATCTTCTCCATCGCCTGTAGCTTGTGGGAAGCCTCTGCATATCAAGTCACCCGCTTAGTATTTAAGTTTCCGAGATCAAACAGGAGCTATAATGAATATGAGCAAAATGAATAAGAGAAATGTTTTATGTACATTATTATGGATTTAATTTACATGCATGGTCAGCATAAAAAAAGTTTATATATATATCTAGTTACGTATTGTTATATCAACAAAAGTATTTAATTTAATTATCCACTTTCTTAAAAGTCTTATAAATACAAAATATCTAATTAGATAATATATAATCTAAAATTTTTTTGTACTGTCAATATATCAAAAATAATCTTCAGTATTATTGGACATATTCTTAGACATCATATGAGTAGAGTGAGAAACCAATTTAAAAAAAATAATGAAAGAGAAAAGTTCGGAATTTTTTTAACATATATATTAGCCCTATGGTATCCCGTATTAATATTCCTTTGCTCTTCCTAGTTCCATCCTTATAGAGCGTATAATGTATTTAATGTAAATGATGAGTTGTTCATGAAACGATAATTCTCGTTCCTATTGGCACTTTAATCACGGGCACTTCCTTATATGTGCACGTTATTATTGTTCATGCATGGCAGTGAAAATACAAAAGTATATCAACTCTCTTAAACAAAATTCTTTTAAAGTGAATTTGTCTTTAAAGTTAAAAAATAAAAAATAACAATATATTATCCTCATCAATAAAGTGCATTTAAATTATTTAATAGTGAAAATATTTTTACATTTTCCTTTTAGAAATAAATTTCTTTGGAGGAATTTTTTCTAACTCTTAATTACTCTCCTATACACTGGTTTCATGCAACCGGAGTATGCACAAATTAGTTAATAAAAGGATACGGGCACACAAGCTTAGAAATGGAGAGATAGTAGAACTTATAGGTAAACATGAAAGAAAATATACAAACCCAATATTGAAGTTCTCCAAGGGTTGAGGTGCGACAACAGAGGAGGTTAGATCCATATCATCACTTTGCGGCTCCGGTTGAGCCTGTTGTGTGATTGCCTTTTCTTTCTCCTTTATCTAGTTTTCACTCAAATCATATATATAGTCAAGTACAGTGAGATTTGAGATCCAACGATCTACAATAGCTATTGAGAAACACACATAAAAAAAAGGGGTTACCTTCTTCGCGAGCGTGTTGTTTTGTTCTTGTAGGGCCTTATCCTGCATTGTAGAACACAAAATAAATAAATAAATAATAAATTGCTCATGTACTACAAATTAAATCGTCATGTGTCTGCAATGGGTGATTTGCAATTTGTGTGCCTGTGTGATAATATGTCTATAATATTAACAAATTAAACTAAAAAATTTAAATGAATATAATATGTTTAAGTAATTAGGACTATTGAAATCACATATCCATGTTACGATTGTTCTTACAATCAAACAAAATTTTTTATATTGACATACAAATAATAAGAAACAAAAGCAAAGAGGAGAGAGTTATCAAAATATGATGTATTACAAAAATCCTATGAACCCTTATTGCCTGGGGGATAAAAAAACAAATGCAATACAAAAGATGTGATATTAATTAAGATTATAAATACGAAAAGAGTTTTCTTTCTTCTTATTTATTATTTTTTCTCAAGTATGTTTAATATTTCTTGCCCAAGTCCTAAATGATTGTTCTAGTTTATATTTTATTAATAGAAGCTTATGATGATGGTTCGCCGAAAAGAAAAAAAAAGAAAAAGCTTTATGACGATAAAGTGGGAAAGGTGACAATGGAATTTAAATAGATTGCTCAATCATTATTAGTTTAGTGAAGGGAATCTAAATCCCAATCTTTGTCGATGTAGATTTGAAAAGAGTAATATTAATATAAATTCGGATTTACAGTGAACTCTACGTATAATAATATCTCAATTATTCAAGATATAATTTAAAATTATAAATATATAAATATTATAAAACTATTGGTTGATATATAATTATGTATACGATTTACTATCAACTTTAGTTTATATTAACATTTTTCATCCAGAAAAATGTCCAATTTTTTATATATTTGAGCAAATAGTGCACTCAAACTTTAACAATCTTAGGCACCACTTTAGAAATGGTATTTATCGAGCATTACCTTTAATTTTTTGATACACGGTCATTACCTTTAATTTGAAATTATGTGGGCAATTCTTAAAAAGAAAAAAATCCCGATTAAGGCTAATAGTATACAATATTAGCTTGTTCATTTTTATTTTTTCATATTACAAGGTTATCACTGAGATTAATTTATCTGAGTCACTTATGGCAACAATTCTCATTTAAACGTGAGAAAATAAAAAGTTTATGCGATCTCTTCATATCATAAAAGTTGTTATTTTAAATTCGAACTTACATCCTCTTTTAAAGGTATAAGGTTATTTATTAATGTATATTATGTGAAATGTTAAAAAATAACCTTCTCAACATTTGACAATGGCTGAGGTTATGTTTCAACGTACAACATGCATTGTGAGGGAAGCCAACAATGACAAAGTCCTCTTTTTTGCTAAAAAAGATAAGAATATTTATGACATCAACTTAGAGGACCTTATTCAGCAAGATGTGAAATGTCTTGTGTCTCTAAGTGCTGAGAAATGACTGTGGCAGAAAACACCTAGACATGTGACCATGAAAATTATTTCGAAGTCATTGAAACACGACCTTGTAAAAGGCTTACCAAAAACATAGATTTAGGAAGAACGTGGTATGTGAAGCACGCCAAAGAAGTAAGCAAACAAATTTTCAAGTTTTCAAACTAAGAATGTAACTCATGGATCATTTGAACTTCTGCATATTGATCTTTTAGGTCCTATTAAGACTGCTAGTCTAAATAGAAAGAGATATGATTTTCAGTTAGTTGATAATTTCCCTAAATATACATGACTCTTGTTCCTACTTCCTAAGCTAATGGTCATACGAATGATTCCCATGAGATTACCTTGAAAACCTTTTTGTAAGCAAGTTCAAAATTGAAAAAGTTTTTACATTTTTGCCATAAGCAGTGATCGTACGTGGAGGAGAGTTCGAAAGTGCCACTATTAGAAATTTTTGTGATGAAAATGGAAATGTTCATAATTTCTACTATCCAACAACTCCACAACATAATGGATTTATAGAGAGGGGGGAAAAAAAGAACAATTCAAGAAATGAAAAGAACTTTCTTAGGTGACACTGATCTTCCACAATACTTTTAGGCTGAGGTAGTTATCTCATGCTATGTTTGAAATAGAGTTTCTATTAAGCTTCTCATTAAGAAACCCCTTATAAATAGTGGAAGGGAAAAAGTGCAACATTTCATGTTTTTATGCATTTTTTTGTGAATGTTCCATTCTGAATAATAAATATCAACTGCGTAAGACTTAAAATCTGATAAAAAAATTTTTTTTTGGTATTTCCATGACATCCAAAGCATATAGAATATATGATTTGAGAACCTTATCTGTTGAAGAGAGTATGCACGTTATAATTAATGAAACTAACAATCTTCTTCGGACACAAAGGCAAACGGATCTTGAAGATAAAAAAGGAACAGTTCACTCCTAATGAAAGAATTCGAGATGAGAAGAAAAATCAAGATAGTACTTGTCAAAATATGAGAAAAGAAGATTTGATAGTAAGAAGAGGACAAAAAATATTAGAGAAAGTCGAAGCAAAAATTGAGAAAGTTGATCAACCTTCCCGTGGACGTTCTTACCAACCATTTCGTCAACTTTCTCACCAACCTTCTCACAAAGCTTCGTATCAATCTTCTAAACTCTCCAGAGGATGGAAAACTTATCCTTCTCCTTCGAAAGAACTCCTCATTGGAGAAATATCTACTAGAGTAAGAACATATTGGATTTATAGTTTTGATGATGAATGTTAACTCCTTTAGCACTTAAAATTTATGTCCTTAAAATTAATATTTTTGAATTTGAGCACATTAATTTATTTAAATATGATTTTCATAACCATATATGATTATGATAGCTATAATAGTGATTTGATCAGGCTAATTGATATAAATTAATTGATACATATAATTTATAACAAGTGTTTTATATTTAAATTTCAAATTTAAACTAATATGAATTCGACATGTGACATAAGGTTAAAGGTACAAGATTTCTTTTATTCATGATTTGGCAATTGATATTTGTGATTGACAGAAAATCAGGTTCCATTTGAGCACCTAGCTAGCTACTAGGAAATTAAAATAGCAACTATTTGGAACAAAAACAGCAAGTACCTGAATTTACACGTGAATAATTTTCTAAGTTGACAAGACTCATTCTCTTGCTTCCAATTACTCTCAAAACGGATATCAAAATTATAGGAACTCTTCCATTGCAAAAGAAAACCATTGGGAAAAGATCAAAGAGGACTTGGGCTCAAAAATCAGAGAGAGGCTACTACACTTCTATCATACCTTGTTATTCTCTTCGTTACCGCATCTAGACTTGTTTATCTACTCTAAATAGAGAGACCATTGTTAAAACCCATTGTAGCTCATTGATAAGAGCAATCACACTCTGAGAGGTTACTTTATATGGAAGGATGTTTTGTATTATCTTTGAGAGGAAAAAACTACTAGGAAACTCTATTTCAAATTGAGATAAGACAAAATTTCGTGGTGTATTTGAAAGAAAAAAACTACTGTATACTCAAAGTGGAGGAGGGTTCATTAAGTCCTTATAAATAAAAATTCAATAAGCGAAAAATAAAAATTAAGCTAATTGCTTTGGAATTGGAGATACTCCACACATTGTGACTAAATTAGTTTAACTCGTTTGTATAACTCTCTCAACCTTGTTCCTTTTTTATTTTCAAGCATTTTTAATTAATTTTTTCAATTGCATAAGGTTTTATAATTCGAATTCTTTTTTATTATTGAAGATATGGGACTAATTCACCCCTTTCTTGGTTCTATCATACTAGTATCAATTACAAGAATATCAAACCACATATCACCAATAACAACTTTGCACAACTCTCTCACATCAAACCAAAGTGCATTAATGAGCCACTTCAAGAAGAATCATGCATTGAAGTAATGCAAGAAGAACAAAACAAGTTTAAGAGGAACAAAGTGTGAACTCTTTTACCTACGACAAGGATATATCATTCTCTAATTGGTTCAAGGACATTTAGGAATGAGAACAAATTGGTAAGAAGCAAAGCAACATTTGTGGCTCAAACATATTCTCCATGTTTATGCTGCTCATAAAGATTTTAAATTTTACAAATAGATGTTAGGTATCATTCTTGAATGTTTTATAAATGAAGAAGTTTACGCTCACCAACCCCTAGGTTTTAGGATAAGAATTATTCAAATCGTGTTTTTAAACTTTTCAAAGCCTTGTATGAAGTCAAGCAAGCTTTAGGAACTGGATATGAGAGGCTGAACAATTTTCTCTTGAAAAATGAATTTACAAGCCAAAAGGTAGAGAGTACCTTATTTAGAAAAGTTAAAAATGAACTATCGATTGTCAAAATTTATGTAGATCATATTTTTTTTCTTAATTTATTAATGAGATTAGCATGATGGATATGAATTGAAATTCTTCGAACTCCAAATCAAGCATTACAAATCTAAAGTCTTTATTTATCAAGAAAAATACACAAAAGACTTGCTGAAAAAGTTCAACAAGGAGAATGCCTAGCCAATAGGATCACCTAATAAGCATTCCTTCATGGTCATTGATAAAGATAAAAAACAGGGATAAACTCATTAGTGAGAAAGTATTAGTGGTATAATTGCATCTGTACTATATTTAATTGTCAGCAGACTAAATATATATGTTTAATTGTGGTTATGTGCTAAAGTCGAAGCATGTCTTAAAAAAACTCATCTCAAAGGTTTGAATGAATCTTAACTATGTTTTGTGGTATAAAGTGCTATGAGTTTTGCTCTAATAGGATATTGTTTGTTGACTTTGATGGAGATAGAATTGACACTTAGAGCACAAGTTGAGCATGCCACTTTTTGGAATAAGTTCTAGTAACTTCGTCTAGCCAAAAACAAAATCTGGTCCGTAGAGAGCATGCATCCCTCAACGTTTGGGTTTGTTTATCGTGGAAAACACACAAGCTTCCATTGTTGATCTTGTGTAAAATTAAAAGGGCTTAATGGTAGCGTAGAGCAAGTCAATGGAGAGCATTTTTATTGGCATGATCGAGGCATAATTTCATTCTGCTGTGCTTAAATCTCACAATTAACACATGTGCACCCAATCAAACCATGCATCAACCTATTGCACATGTACGGTGATAGCGCAACCTATATTCTTAAGTCTCTAACAAAAAAAGGAAAAAGCAACAAAGACTAACCTTTTTCTGAAGCACTGAAATAGATTCATACATGATTTGGTTCTGCAAGTTATATATTGTTAAAAAAAAGTGTGTCAGAATGAATATATGATGATTCATACTTTTCTCCTCTATAGAGAAAGAGTGGATTTACTTTATAAAACATTTGAATCGTTGAATTTTCTTGGACAATTGAGAGAGAAAGGAAGAGGAAAAGAAACAGGGGTTGAGATGATATTATAAAGGGAGAATCAATTTCCTCCGGGAGTATGGAAGAATTTTTCCTATATGACACTCAGTTCAAACTACATCACCACAAAACTCAGGGTTGCACGGTTTTACGTACCTTTCGTGACCTGATCTGTTTGAGAGCAGAATCAAGCTGGTGTTCCAAATTCTGAATCTCTTTGAGACTTAGGCCTTCCAGATCTTCTCCCATAAAATTCCTGAAAAAAAAAAAAAAAAAAAAGCCACAAACCCTGCTGTTGTATATTTTACTAATTAAACAATACAAGCAGCCCTTGTTTGCACTTATTTAATACCTTTGATTTCTCTGTAAGACTTCCATCCTTGCTTTGAGCTTTGCATGTTCTAGAGTCCAGTTTTCCTGACAGCGTAGATAATGAAATCAGTGTTCCATTTTTTTTTTTTTTTTTTTTGGTGACAATGAAATGTGTCCTGATTCTACTAGTTTGCTGAAGCAACGGCAAGTTGCAGTAGATGTCTATTTCATTTTTGAATTGCTATAAGGAAGGACAAGTGGAAGTTCATTAGCTGAAAGTTTATCTAAGAACTTATTATACACATTATATATTAGTAAGGATTGATTATAAGTACACAAGGCTTGGCTCGAATAAAGAATTAATAAAACCAGTTGTTTTAGCAAGTGAAACGGTGAAGTGAGTCCAAGATTGATTCAATTGTTTTAGCTAGTAAAATCAGGTGTTTCAGCAATAGGTGTCTAGCTCATTTTTAAATTACTATAAAGAAGGAAAGTTGAAGTTCATCTGGTGAAAATTTATCTAAAAATTTACTATATAAAGAAAATGAATATTCTCATATAAAAATTTTATATGAACTAATTATGTGTAGATTTTCACAAGAGAATCGATATTAATAATAAAAATTTACACATAAATAATAGTATATTTGATTTTTCATTTGGACAACTCCAAATCATGGTTTCTTGCAGCTTTTGCCCAAATCTTTGTTTTGGAATTCCAAATGCAAGTTCACATTTGCTACAAGTCATGTTAAAATTTTTACATTAAAGAATTATTCTCATTATATATATCATATATTAGTAAGGATAGAATATAAGTATACAATAATTTGCTTAAATAAAATTAATAAAAATTAATTTTAATATATTATCAATGTAAAATATTTTATATATACGATCAACCAATCATGTATTATTATACATGTGACTTGTAAGATAGTTATTGTAGGAGTTAAACATATTTTCTAGCATGATAAAACATGATTGGAACATTAAGTGAAAAAAAAAAAAAAGACAATAGTAATGCATCAAAATTAATTCAATTAATTAATCAGTCGTATTAGCTTGTGAAAATGAAATGTGTTCAAGATTGATTCATATATATAGGAGGTGATGGCCTACATTTGGTGCCTGATCATTTGCGACAACCTGCCTGTCCGCATATGAATACCGCTCATATCGTTCAAGTATTCTCTCCATACTGTTGACAAGGGAAAGTGAAAATGAGCAAAGATTCAAACAGAACTTCACTTGAAAGCAAATAGCTTCGCGTAATGCTTGTATTAACAGGCTAGACAGGAAGGACCGCACAAATAAGGTAACGTTTTTTTTAAATGCAAGCAAAACAGAAAGAATCGAACGAAGAGACTTATAATTCCCAGACAAAATCATATTCACACACATGGTATAGATGAATTATCCGAAATATGTATAAAGGAATATTGAAGCTGAACAAAGGGAAAATGATTTTGAATCTAGGACCACCGGCCACCTAGGAAAAATAATTTTTCTACTAAGGATACTCGAAATACTCTTCAAGCATAAGTATATCGTATTTCTCATAGCAGCAAATAGCTAATGCAAAGATACTCAAACACTACAGTTTCTATCTCTACAGGACTACTTCGGTTCTCGGAGACCTATCAATTTAACTTATTTACAAGCTATTGACTCTAATGCTTCTGTATGTCCCAATCTTTCAAACACTTATGCTTTTTCGAACTTATAATTTACTCAACTTGAGATTGGTCCAGGTGAAATTTGAGTTTTCTTAATGGAACCCTTAAAACCATGATTCAAATTCGAAATGGTTGTAATATAGGTGCCAAAAGAATTTGAAGAGTAAGTTATCCTTGCGAACAATATATGTTTTCAATATTAATATAAATCGCCTGACTTCGAAAATTTTAAACCTTTAAAAAGTTCAAAATTAGGTGTTTATAATCCAAAAAATAAGTAAAATGACATCATTCACAGCATAATTTATTCACTATGCACACCATTTATTTTTGTTTGTGTTTAAGCAAAAACGATGTCAACAAAGGACCTCCATCAATATTAACTTAACAAGACATTATAAGCCACATTATGAGAGGGGTTAATGAACGCATTTAAAACTTAGAATGAATAAATTGATACACTAAAAAGAAAAAATTTAAACTCGATAACAAGTAAGAATCTATATAACAAAAATGACAATCTATACATGCACAGCCATCATAGACATTCGAGAGTTAGCTCTTTTAATCTGTGCATGGATAGAGAACCTACACGTGTTGTGTACCTAGACAAAATGTTGGCAAAATTAACTTGGAGTCCTAAAGTGACTTTCTGAAACCAGGTTAATTAACTTATCGGTAAATAAATTCTCTAAAAGTATGGTTCGGAGAATGGGATCCTAATCCTTAGGAATATGAGTTAGACCCAGCTGCCTGTGGCGGTAAAAAAGTGGTATATGCTCGAGTGTGATGTTGGTTTTTGGTGGGCTTTGATTGGCAGCACCAACAACCAGTTGATAGTTTTTGTGCTCTTTCTAAATTGAATCAGCTTTATATTTGACAGTATTGTCATAGTGATCGGTCACTTTTATTGCTTCTTTTTCATGTTTGTGTCTGAGGCATGAGTTAATGTCAGATGAGGCTGTTGCTTTCAAATAGCGAATCACGTACACTTCTTACATGGCCATGAGAGAGTAAGTAACATTTTTTTCCCATAACATAATAAACTTCTCCAATATTTTCCAACTAAGATCCCTGCCCTCCCCAATCTCTCTCTCCTTCGTGACTCTCGAGATTAAAAAAATTGAAGGCTTTTCATCATGTTAAACAAGATAACTTAATTTAAAGCTAAAGTACATGCCGCTGCATGTTGACAATCATTTCAAGTACGAGAAAACGAATAATTAAAACCGAATATATATATCCGGGAAGATTGCAAGGCCAAATCAACCACATAAACGAAAACTTGAGAATAGAATATACACAATTTTATCAAACACATTAGTCACTAACTACTAAACCAAATTATATATGAACAAGAAATAACCCTAGTGAAATGGGGGGATCATACTGAAGAGAAAACTTGACATATATTAACAATTCACAAACATGACACTAATTGAATATTTGGGGGTAAAACATAATAATACCGTACGATAAAGGGGGAAAAATGAAAAAAAAATGGCGGCATGGGGATATATAAAAGAGGAATATATAGACATACATAATCGACGGAGATCCATAAGCAAATATATAGATTAAAACGATTTCTCATAAAGCGTCAAAACAAAACAAAAGCACCGCACAAGATATACATGGCGTGGTAGAAAGAAAGAGACGGAGAGAGGAGAGAAAGACAAGAGAGTTGTACGTAGGGTATTAGGTATACGGCAAAAAGATGTACGTACCAGGCGTCGCTGGAGTACTCAAAGAGCTTGCCTTTGGTGGAGAAGACTATGAGAGCCACTTCGGCATCGCAAAGCACTGAGATCTCGTTTGCCTTCTTCAGCAAACCGGACCTCCTCTTTGAGAAGGTCACTTGCCTGTTGATCTTGTTCTCGATCCTCTTCAATTGCACTCTTCCCCTCCCCATAATATATAAATCTCACACCGCTCACTCCTAACCCTTATTCTCGCACTATAGTCCCTATATAACTTTTCCAACACTCTCCTAACTCTCGATCCACTCTCTCGTTACCGCACCACAACACCAATTTTAATCAAAGAGACCACAAGGACGCACCCCTTCAATTTTCCCTCT
Source organism: Pterocarpus macrocarpus (assembly GCA_031439585.1). NCBI lineage: Eukaryota > Viridiplantae > Streptophyta > Magnoliopsida > Fabales > Fabaceae > Pterocarpus > Pterocarpus macrocarpus. Next base: position 15,245,488 of record CM062519.1, read on the forward strand.
CTGGCTCTATCTGTCTATCTATATAGATTCCCATGTTTCTTTCTTTGGTAGGTATATGAAATTATGTAATTCATATGATGCTTTCTCGATCATTTTGGACGTTAGAGCCAGGGGAGACGAATGGCCATATAAAAGTCCCTTCTGATTCAATTTTTTTATAAAGAGGGAAAAATATATAAAATAATAGTAAGGGAAAAAAAAAAAAGAAAAAAACGTGAGATCATTGGCTAGAATTAATGATATTCGAGGAGATGAAAAGGGAAAAGCCAAAGTGGAAACTGGGGGTTTTGCAAAACCACTGTGGTTTCGTCAAAAACGTTGTCGAGTTAGGATTGGATAGAGGGACTGTCAGGACAGTACCTTAATTGTCTGGGCACACTGTTTCTAGTACGAATTCTCGTTGCGTCTTTTCTTCTCTGGGGTAATTATTGGATAATTTGCTCTGCTTTTGTCTTTTATTTGGCCAATCTTCTCCAATATGTAGTTTTTTATGTGAATAAATCTGGTAATTATTTAGTGGTTAGATTTGACGTTTTATTAATATAAAACTTAAATGTTGCCTAATTTAATCTGGATATTTTATTTTAATGAGTTTAAAAAACACATAAAGTATAAGATTAGGTAAAATAAAAATAAGTTTATTTTGCCTCCTAAATTGTATATTATGTACACTTAAGTTGTTAAAATAAAAATAAGTGCAACTCTATCCTCTAAATTTTTTTAGAATATGTACTATTTTCATTAACAAATAAGGACAAAAATTTATTTTCAAAGGATCAAATTACACGTTTTGTTATTTTATTTTCAAAGACTAAAATATACATAATTTATAGTTGAGGAGATAAAATAGAGTTTTTTGAAGTAATTTTAACCTCTTGATATGATTATATAGGTTTAAGTTTTAAGAAACTAACTCTTGTGAGGAGATTATATAATTGTTCTTCAACAATTGAGTAAAGACTAGTCTGCAAATAAAATGAATATGTGAGAATACTCATATTCTTACAAAAAATGTAACAAAACATTATTAAATGTAAACATAAAACCTTTTTTATATAAATAATTTGTCAAAATTAAATTTAATTAGTAATAAAGACTAAATAAATTATAAATATGATGAACATATAATTTTCTTGTACAAATTAAATTTTGATACATGATTGGTGCACAATGTACCCCTTTTTTATATCACTAATAATTGAAGTTTACTGAACTCTAACTAATTTGTCTTGAGTTAAATCGACCTAACAATATTATATGTGTAAAGGTTTTTTAGAATTTTTTTTTCTATTTATAAGATTCAAATTCAAAACATCCCTTAAAAATAATAAATATAAAATAACTTGAACTAACAACGTTGATAGCACATAGCATAATTTGAACCAGACAATTATATGTAAAAGGATAATTATTTATTAAAAAAATTATTAATTTTAATACACTATCAATATAAAAAATATTTTATATTATCATCTAATTATATATTAATATATTAATAAAAATAATTGATTTTTACAACTATTATTTTAAAAATCTTATATATAATAACACATATGAAACTAGATAATAATATAAATTTTTTTATATTTATAATGTAGGAAAATTAAATGTTTACGTCGATCGTTAGGTTACCAGGACCAAATGTCGGGTTGGATGGATTTTAGTGTTTTTAGACCTGACACACCTATGAACATAACAAATATGGTCGGAATTGTCTTATGAAAATATGTGCATTGATTTGTGTTAAACCCATTGGTTTATTATTCATAAAAGAATTACTTATTAATATAAAATTATAAATTTCTTATAAATAATAAATCTCAAATAAGTAAACCATGAAATAAAAAATGAAAAAAGTAACACAAACAGCGAATAAAATAATTCAAAGTTGCAATTTTTAAATGAAAAAATTATGCTTAGTTTAGGTATTTAGCCTACGTCATTTGTTACCAAAGATTACAGCCAAATGATTTCATTTTGTTTCTTCTAAATCATTATATATCACCTTTTTTACCATAGCACTCATATTCATGAGCCCCAACAGCCATGAGCCACCTTTCGTTTCGTAACTGACTTTGTTAAAGTACGCGGAGTTTGTTAGTTTGTTGAATTCCTTTGCTTAGATTGAAGCTTTTTCTCCTTTTGTCTTCTCTGATGTACCAAAAATATATTTATATATACCGTGAATGTCTTGTATAAAAATTAAATAAAGTTTATACAAAAATTGAAATAAATGTTGACTGCTTGAAATCAAAGCATTGATGACTGATTGAGATGAAAACAATGTGAAAAAAAAAAGGATTAAGTTGAGTTACTCATCATAAATTAGCAAAAGTCTCCTTAGTGTTGTTATGTGCTGAGATTTCGGGCCTTTGCCCAGAATGGCTAGAACTCTCAAATTTCATTAGCATCCAAGAAGGTCTTACCTTAATACTCAGTAGTTTTATCTTTTAGGGGATATTAAAAGAGAATTATATCTCGTTAAATCTTTCTATTTCAAGAAATAAAGAGATAGATTTATATTAAATCTTCTATGATATCACTCAATCCCTAATAAGAGGAAAATTAAATCTTAGATGAATTGGTCTCATATCAATCACTTTGTTCTCCATATAAAGGTTTAAGTTACTGATGTATGTATCTAATCTCCCACTAGGGACAGCACCAAAAAAAATCTCTCACCAGCGACGGAGCTAGGGTGGGGACATATGCTGTCTCTCTCTCTTATTTGATTAAGTTTGACCCAATATTAAGATAAAAAAGGTATAAATATATTTTTAGTTCTTATAAGTATAAATTGTTTTGATTTTGATCCCTCTTAAATTTTTACTTTGGTTTTAATCCCTCCTTTTTTTATTTTTTTTGTTTTTAGTTTCCATCGTTTAAAATTTTGGTGCTTATAAGTAATTTTGAATATGCATTTTTCTTTACAAATATTAGAACTTTTGTTTTTGGTTATTATAAACATTTTTTGAATCTTATTTTGGTCTTTATAAATATTATCACTTAATACTGGATCTAAATGAAAGGGACCAAAAACCAAATAATGGAGAAAAGAGGGACCAAAACCAAAGCATAAATTTTAGAGAAATCAAAATAAAAAATGACCTATATTATAGGGATTAAAGACATATTTAAATCTAAAAAAAAAAATAAACATCCTATCATCAAAATCATATCCAAAAAAAATTCTAACAAAAAAAATCTCATCTTTCAAACACCCCCTCCTTTAGTCATTATACAACCCAACTCGTGCCTCCTTCCTCATTTTCCTCTGCCATGCAGACCTAACACCTCCAAACCTCTACCACGACCCTACCTGGGATTAGTCGTCTTTCTTAGATGAAAATGGGATTACTGGCCTTTCACAAAATTTGGTTAAGGTTAGAAAGAATATCGTTTATCAATTCATGTTTCTTCTTTTAAAGTTAGCTTTGGTTTTGAAAGGTATCAAACTATAGATTGAAGAAAAAAAGAGTAGAGAGAGAGAGAGGGGGGGTTGATACTCAGAGGCTAGAACAACAACTATAACTAATTGAATGACATATCAGCAGCAGTTACAATTGCCAAACCAACTGAGGGCTTGAATAAACACATGTGATTATATCTCCTATTTTAGTTCTTGCTTGTAGAAATTGCATTGGTTCAAAGAATTTTTTCTATTATAAATATCATAAAGAATCAACTCCATAATCATATCAGGAATAAATGGTTGAATGATTACTTGGTAACTTACAAAAAAGGAGACATTTGATTATATTGATAAGGATCATTCAACGTTTTCAAAATTTGAAAAGAAGCAAAGAGTAATTGTAAATTAATCTTTTATCATTTTAGATTAATATATTTTTTATGTGTTAATAAAATTAGTTGATACTTAATTAATATATTTTTAGATGCCTAAATGTGGTTTTGTGAAACTTCTTAATTATGTTTATGTATTATCTTTATCTCTATTAGTTAAATTTTCTGGATTTGCTACTATCTCTCACATTTTTGTACCCCCGCAAACCCTAACTTTAGTGTCATAATATCTTTGTAGATGCACTACCCTGACTTGCTGTGGTGCAAGGAGGCTATAGTTATATATTATGTGTTAATCTTTGAACAAAAATTATATTTATTATTTTCCATTGATAGATCTGCTATTCTTTTACTAAAATTATAACTATTACTAATTTTTTGTTTTCTTGTAACATTACAAGATATTCTTACAAGTTTGATCCACTTAAAATGCCCGAACTAATCCTCATTTAGTTATAGAAGTATAAGAGTTATATAATCTCGTCACAAAAATTGTCTCCTTCAAATTTGAACTCACATTTTCCTTCACAGTGGTAAAGATACTTATCACCTTAACCAATTATTTATCAATAAATAATTTTTTATTTTTCTTTAAGTATGTAATGTAAAGTAATATAATTAATAGGGTCATTAATTTTAGAAAAATGTTATTTATATTCATTTTGAAGAGTTAATATAGATATACAATGAGAGAAAAAGATACGAGTAGGTAGGTCCACCACTTTTAAATTTTTCAACATCTACCACTTTATATCTTTTTCTCACATTGTATATTTACAATAAGTTTTCAAAATAAGTACAAGTAATATTACTCTTTTACTCTAACTTTAGTGGCGTTTATTGGCTTGTTAATGCATTATCAATTGAATTCTTAGTAGCGGTTAATCGAAGTTCTTCTCCAATGCTGCTATTGACAAATTCAAGTGCTTGTCACTGCATAAATTGGATGGGATATAATCTTGTCCGCTTTTGTAAAATCATGTTTCTTTTTCTACTTGTTGGTGAATTATTTTGCTTTTTTTTTCAATAAAAAAAAACAAGCAAAATGATTCACCAAATACATCATGGTCGGTGGCTTTATCAAAGGATATCTGTGGACCTGTGCTCTATTCTTTCCAACTCCACTAACCTAAGGCTCAAAAAAAAAAAAAAAAACCCTTCACTTATCTTAATTTCTCTGAAAACAATAGGTGAACAGAAGCTTTTATCAAAAGTAAGTTTAAGCAAGTAGTACATGTTGGGAAAAAATAATTTGAATACTAGTAATTTAGCTTTAAATAATAAGAATAAAATGACAGCAACAATGAGATGTAGTAGAACAAGGTTACCACGAATCGTGCAAGGCACTGCCCATGGTTTAATTCCGCCTCTACCCAAAGCTATGCCTTGGTGGAATGGCGTTGACTGCTAACCCTCCAGATTAGACGTGGGTCTCCACAGAACTCGCCCACACGATGATCCCAGACGCTGAGCAAGCATCTTGCAAGAGGCAAGAAACGCAATAGAAACAAGGGGTAGCTTCATCAGTAAGAGTGAGAATGAAGAGATAGGTGTATTGTGTTATGCAAATGTAAAGGTGGTTTATATAGGGAAAAGAAATAGTCATGTAAAAGAGCCGTAGAATAACGGTCAGAAAAAGAGCCTGGGTAACGGTCAAGAAAAGAGCGTTGAGCATTAAAGAGTCGCAACTGCAAAAATTAAAATTTGCAGAGTAATAAAAGTTTGGCAGGCCCACACGCGCGCGGACGGACGAGACGAGATGGGCGGGCGAAGGTTGCACAGGTGTATTTAACTAAGGCCCAAGTCCACAATTGTACCTCAATACCATAAGGTATTTACTGCTAAATACCATCATATATAAATGTTTATTAAAACATTTTCATGAACAATGTGGGACTTCTTCCATAGTTAAATACGTATAGACAAACTAAGTTTGAAACACACTAAGACCCATATATATACAACAATCCCCCACATGTTTCAAACTTAGAGGAATAAATAGGAATGTTATGCTTTAGTGTAGTATCCAAAGGATTTGAACTTCACCTTAGGTACAAGTGGGTGACAACCCTAGGAAATTTGGTAGAGAAATCTCTTTGAACCAAACTTCTAAGATAACGGTTGGAGCACGTCCACCAACCACACAACATCCCATAAGATATGTCGCTTCTTACTGCTTTTGACAAGGCCATGTGCTATCCTCGAATCATGAGAGCTCTAGAGTTTTATGCCCATACTCATGGAAGACGGCCTCATCTCCACTCTCACTTAGGTGGCATCCATCGTGAGTATGCTACAAAGGTATACCCCACCCCCACATTGAGGGCTATGGATCCATTAAGAGCTTTGCTCATCCTAAAACACCATCAGTAGCGGCATCACATACATCATAGGGAGGAACCCTTCACCAATCATCTCATATGACTGGCAGAAAATAGTAAGAAGCGACAATACCCTTTATGAGACTCGTGATGACTTCTGCTACTACATTGAACCACCTTCATGGGATCTCCAATCACAAAGTGGTTGGGTTTCCATCATACCGCCTTAAGTTATAGGCATCAGCCCCATCCCCTCGATGTTTCACTTACTAGCCCTAGTAAGTGGCTTTTCACAACGGGTCGACCAAGTTCTTTCTCGACCTTACAAAATCCATGGATATCACATTGTTCTCAATCAATCAGCCTTTACAATATTATGTCTCACTGATATGCTTCGACTTTTTCCATTATATATTTTGTTCTTTGCTCTCTAGTAATGGCAGCTTGACAATCACAATGAATGTATTAATGTGATGTCGTGGTTCTATCCCATAATGGTATGTCCACCAATAGGTTTCTCAACCATTCACTGCTCCTGTCTTTTCTAAAGCTATAAATTCTGACTCCATAGTGGACTTGGCAATACAAGTCTGTTTGGTGGACTTCCAAGAAATAGCCCCACCTGCCAGCATAAAAACATAACCACTTGTAGACTTTAATTCATCGAGTCGAACTAATTTGTATCACTATATCCCTCTAATAACCGAGGGATAACCTAATACACTAAACCAAAATCTTTAGTACCTTTTAAATACCTTAAAAGTCTAATTAAGGCATTCCAATGGATATCATTAGGATTATGAGTATATCTACTTAGTCTATTCACAAAGATATGCAATATCTCGGTCTAGTGCTCATTAAATACATCAAACTACCAATTATGTGCGCATATTCAATTTTGTGATACACTATCACCTCTCGCTTTTAACTAGATGCAAACTAGAATCATAAGGAGTAGATACAGGTTTGTAGTCAAAATATCCAAATTTCTTAAGCATGCTTTCAACATAATGAGATTGAGATAAAATGAATCTATTTCATTTTCCTTACTCAATTTTATTCCAAGTATAACGTTAGCAACACCCATATCTTTCATATCAAATTGAGAAGACAAAAATTTTTAGTTTTAGTTATAGTATCTAAACATGTACCAAAAATCAAGAAATCATCAACATATAGGCAGATGATAACACCAACACCATCATTAAACTTGCTATATATATGCATTTATCGGATTCATTTGTCACATACCCATTGGAAATCATAACATGGTCAAATTTTTTCATGCCATTGTTTTGGAGCTTGCTTTAAACCATAAAGAGATTTAACAAGTTTGCATACCTTGTTCTCCTTGCCTCAACCACACATCCTCAAAGTTGTTCCATGTAGATTTCTTCTTCAAGATCACCATTGAGAAATGCAGTGGTTCACATCCATTTGATGCACAACAAGTTTATAGATAGATGCAATGGCAAACAAAACTCTAATAGATGCAATTCTAGTAACAAGGGAGAATAAGTATCAAAGTAATCAAGATTCTTTTGTTGCTTGTATCCCTTAGCTACCAACCTGGCCTTATATTTATCTACACTACCATCCGGTTTTAGTTTTTTCTTTAAATACCCATTTACATCCAATAGGTTTTGTCTTAGGTGGTAAATCTACTAATTCCCAAGTATGATTGGCCATAATAGATTCAATCTCACTGTATAGCATCTTTCCAAAAGAAGCATCAATAGATGTAATAGCATCATTATAAGTTAAAGGATCAATCAAACAAGATAAGCATAAAAGTCATCACCAAAATCTTTTTCTTTCCTTGTTCTTTTACTCCTTCTCAATTCATTATCATTTTGATCAACTATATCCTCGATATATTCTCATGTGAGTTTCTACTATGCTTTTCTTTAGTTTTCATAGGAAATACATGCTCAAAGAATGATGCATTACAAGATTCAATTATGGAATTATGTTCTAACACATCACTTTTGACAACAAGAAATCTATATGAAACACTATTTTGAGCATATCCAATAAACACACAATCACATGTTCTGAACCAAGTTTCCTTTTCTTAGGGTCTGGCAACATTACCTTAGCTAAACACCCCCACACTTTCAGGTGTCCTAAATTAGGTTGTTTATCAAACCAGAGCTCATAAGGTGTTTTACTAAGTTTCTTATGTGGTACCCTATTTTGTATATAGTGTTTAGAGGATAGCTTCCTCTCATATATAGTTAGGTAATCCCTAACTAACAAGCAAGGCATTCATCATTTCTCTTTAAGAGTTCTATTTTTCCTTTCTAGCTATACCATTAGATCTCAGTGAATAAGGTGGAGTTATTTCATGTATTATACCATGTTGTTCACAAAACTCATTAAAGGAGTTTGATTCATATTCACCTCCTCTATCCTGCTCTTAATCTTTTAATTTTCTTACCAAGTTGGTTTTCTACTTCATTTTTATATTTAATAAACATTTACAAGCCTCATCCTTAGATCTCAATGTATATAATTTAGTATATCTAGAATAATCATCAACAAAGATTATGTAAAACCTTTTACCACCTCTTGTCATTGTGTGCTTTAAATCTCCTAAATCACTATGTACTAGCTCTAATAATTCACTTTGTCTTGTTACTTGTTTAGATGGTTTCTTAGTTATTTTAGTTTCTACACAAATTTCACATTTATCCAAGCTAGTATTATCCAATCTATCAATTAGTCCCATTTCTTTTAATTTTAAGATATAAGGAACATTTACATGTCCTAATCTACCATGCCAAACATCAAGAGAATCAACCAAGTAAGCAAAAGAAGAGCTTCCTTCATTGTAATTAGTAACTACATTCAAAACATACAGACCATCATTAAGATAACCTTTACCAACATATATGTCATTTTTAGATAAGGTAACTATGTTACTATCAAAGATTACCTTCACATTGGCATTGTTAAGGAGATAGACCGACACCAGGCAATGTTTAATGGCAAGTACCAAGAGTACTTAAGACAGCACAAGGGTTTTCTCAAATGTCATTTTTAATGACACCTTTCCTTTACCTAAGATCGAGATTTTACTTAAACTCCTAGGTAAACATAATCCTTCCCATCCTCTATGGGAGAAAATTCAAAGAACATTTTCTTCTTAGCAAAAATGTGCTTTGTGGCATCAGAGTCCACAATCCATCCCTTGGCTTCCTTCACTAAAAAGCATTCGCACTATCGCCACTATAACATCATCTTGATGTTCCACCACGCTTGCCCTTGTCTTTGATGATGATCCTCCTCCTTTATTTGCGCCTCCTTGATTGTTCCTTTCGCCACTAGCCATGTTTGATGCAAAATGACCTGCTTTTACAAATAAAACAAGCACCCTTCTTCTTTTGTTGTTGGTTAGAATCATGCTTGAAATGTGGTTTATGAACTCTAATGTTATGATTTTTAGAGCCATAAAATGAATTTTTAGACTGCATATCCTTAGCAATGTTAGCTCTAGCATGCATTTCCTTAGCATTTTGTTCACTAACCATTAGTGTATTTTTCTCCTCAATCTTAATATGAACAATGGTTTCTTGCAATGTCATAGCTTTTCTCTTTGCATGAAATTCATTTTATAATCTTTCCAAGATTCAGGTAGTTTATCAACAAGAGTTTGAGATACAAACCTTTCAAAGTAATATCTCCTTCCTTAGCTAATTCATCTACAAGCTTAGTAAATTCATTAATTTGAGAAGCAACAGATTTATTTTCATCCATTTGAAATGCATTATAATCATGAACCAAGAATTTTTTACTACCTTCTTCTTTATAAATATATTTTTGAACCAATACATCCCAAATATCCTTTGCATGAATATAATGACAGTAAATATCATAAAAATCATTTGATAAAGCTCTTAAAATATTATGTTTGCATAATTTATCAGCCAATTCCCAATCCTTCAAGGCTTGTTGATGATTTTCAGAATCATGTTCCTGCTTAGGATCTTGTAAAACAAAACTGATTTGAGAAAAGACTAAAACTACTAAAATATTGTGTTGCTATCATTTAAAATTATTTCCATCAAATGATTCAATCCTTGAAGTATCAGGAATGACCCTAGCAGTAGCTAAAATACTAGGATCCATAATTAAACCTCAAGAATGTTGGGAAAAATAATTTGAATACTAGTAATTTAGCTTTAAATAATAAGAATAAAATGACAACAATAATGAGATGTAGTAGAACAAGGTTACCACGAATCGCAGCAAGCGACTGCCTTAAGGGTTTAATTCCGCCTCTACCCAAAGCTATGCTCTATGGAATGGCGTTGACTGGTTAACCCTCCGTGATTAGACGCGGCCTCACAGAACTCGCCCACACGATGATCCCTAAGACGCTGAGCAACAGATCTTGCAAGAGGCAGAAAACGTAATTGTAAAACAAGGTGGGTAGCTTCATCACAGTAAGAGTGAGAATGAAGAGATAGGTGTATTGTGTTATGCAACGAAGATGTTTATATAGGGAAAAGAAATAGGTCAGAAAAGAGCCGCGAATAACTAATTAAAAAAGAGCCGCGGTAATCTGGTCGAAAAGAGCCGTTGGAGCATTAAAGAGTCGCAACGGTAAAAATTAAAATTTGCGAGTAATAAAGTTTGGTGTGCCCACACGCTGCGCGACGGACGAGACGACGGGCTGGCTAAGGCCATATGTATTTAACTAAATGCCCACAATTGTACTCAATACCATACAGATTTTAACGGCTAAGACCATCATATATAAATGTTTATTAAAACATTTTCATGAACAATGTGGGACTTCTTCCATAGTTAAATACGTATAGACAAACTAAGTTTGAAACACACTAAGACCCATATATATACAACAGTACATACATATATATAAGAATGAGATATTTATAGAGATATTGGCGAAATCTCTAATTCAGTTAAATAAATTTGCATTAAATGAATTTCTCCAAAAAAAAAAATCTTTGAATTGCAAAGGTATCATGCAAATTAAATCCATAAAATTTCAGATCAATTCATTCATATAAATTAGCCTAATATATACCTTTTCACACTTTTTTTTGTTGGAAAACTATGTTAAATAAATATTTACTTAATATAGTAGTCATTGATTTCAAAACTATTAATAATTTTTTATACATTTCACAAACTTACTTTTTTATGTATATATACTTTTCCACGAAACATTAGATTCCATTCTACATCTCCATAGCTAGCTAACCTTTTTTCAGAAACCGTTCAATTCTACACATATCCCAGGTGATATCATTTTTTTTTTTTCACTTTATACATAAAACACACGCATGGTAAGGAACACATACATGGCGGCGGGCCCTCTGCGGTGCAAAAATACGAGAATGCTGTCGTGTCCAAAAGAGGCAAGAACTCATACCGCAGAACTCAAGCAAACAACAACTTACACCAAAACAGTGAACACATGGATATGAAGGTGTTGCACTATTTTTGTGAAAAGGGTTTTCATCAACAGTGCTTACTGCTTAGCGCAAAGGCCAACAAGTCAAAAAGGGAAGTAACCGTGCTTGTGACAGTAATATCGTTGGAAAAAAAAAATTAAAGTACTCTTTTAGTAAAACAACAAAAAATGATACTCCATTATTTTATTTTACCTTTTTTACAGTTTAACACTATAGCTCTGTAAGTATTGTCTTTTTTCACTTTTAATCTTTTACTATACTTTTAATATAATAGTTAAGATGTTAAACTGTTAACGAAACAAAATACATTTAAGAATCTCTCAGTATTGTTGCGGCTCTTCATTCATATTCAATCAAACAATGGATGAGTTAGCAAAAGAGAAAACCCTGCACAGAGATAGGAGTTAGGTCTAAAGTCTTTTTCTTTCAAACCTTGACCACTTAGGCTTGATTGGCCGAATTCGGCATGAAAGGAGTGGTGATAAGGGCAAGGCTAAAATCTTTGTTATCAACGAAATCCGAAAAAGGAATAAAATTATAGACAAAGGGGAAAATAAAAAAGGCAAAACTGAAAAATGGTGTGTCTTTGTTTGCATCTTGACCTTGATGATTGAACGCATTTAGTTTAATACAACCTTCAGATCAGGACGTCGGACCGGGCGACCCCAACTTCTTGGTCCCGCGGGTCTCGACAAAACTTGTATTTGTTACTTGATGCATTTGTCAAGTGAAAGCTACATTGTTTAGCTTTAAGGTATTCTTACGTTTAACAAACAAACGCATAGATCAGTTGACATGTGACTATTCTACCTTAAAGGTTTAATATTCGAGCCTTGAGTATGCAACTGTGTTAAAATGTAAAAGAAAAAGTTTTGCTACCTAAATGATCCTATTTGATTCGAGTAAGATTGCTTCCAGTAGGAGAATACTTATGATTTCAACCAAAAAAAATAATATTATATATATACACCCACATGTTAATTGTTAGTTAAATATTATTTTTTATTAGACATACAATGTTTTTGTCAACAATACACATTCTGATTGTTAGAAGGTGAAACTCAACTTTTTATTTTTTATATAGCATATGTGTGATTAAAATTATCATCATGTGGGATATTTTTGAAATTTATATAAATATGGTTTTAGGTTACATAATCCACCCTCAGGCATGTAGTAAAATATTTTTTATTAATTTTTTTTTTTTGCTTGCAAAAGCTAGAACATGTAGAATCCATCGCTTGCAAAAAAGTTGCCACTTTCCTACTTGAGTCACGGCGGAACCTAGAACAGATGCTACAGTAATAGAATCTCTGTCCATATCACATCATTGCAAGCATCTCTACACATGGCAGAGCAAAATATGGAATGTGAAAGTGAAGCTTGGAACCCGGAACCTGAAATCCTAAAGTTTAATATGTCAAATTTCAATGAAATAGATGTGCCTGACTAATATGGCTGGAGTGAGTCAAGCCAGCTCATGAGTTATTTCTGACTTGATTAATTAATAACTCAATACGCTGGGCTCGTGAACTTATGAGTAGAGTTTGAGCTAGAAATTTGAGCTCGTTAAATGAACAAACTTGAGCTTTACTATATTCGACTCATTAGCTCATCAACTAGCTCGATATGTGTGTGTGTGTGTGTGTTCATATAAATAAAATTATATTTTGTTATTGTTGTTATTTTTGTTATATTCTTATCACTAAATATTCTATAGTTTGTTAAGCCAAAAAGATTTAATTTATATATAATTTGAGCTATCTTATTGAGTTTGAGCAGCTTGTGAGCTAACTAGAGATTGATGAGCTTCTGGTGAGCTGAACTCGTGTGAGGTTAGAAATTTGGCTCACTTGGAGCTCGAGGTCGAGCTTGATTTCGGCTTAATGTTAACGAGTCAAGCGTGAGCTATACTAAGCTCGAGCTCGACTCAACTCACTTCCAGCTCTACTGACTAGGACCAGTTCTGGATTTCAGGTTCCTCCCTATCATGGGTAGGGATGCTTGCTGACTTGACTTCAGAGAGGAACCTGAAATCCAAAACCTGGCCTTAGTTGGGCACATATATTTCATATTGAATTTTAGGGATCCATGTTCCGAGTTCCTTTGTGTAGCATTTGTTTCAGGTTCTGCTGTAGCTCAAGCAGGAAAGTCACAACTTTTTTGCAGGCAATGGCCCCCATGTATTTCAGCTATTACAAGCGAAGAAAGAAAATAATAAAAACCGAGAAAATAATAAAAATCGAATTACTACATATTCCATGGCGGATTGTCTAATATGCTTAATTTTTTTTTTTTAAAATTCACATTCCTATATCAAAGGGGCAGATTGTCTTACAAATTTTTTTTCGCACCTCTCTGTGGTAAATTGTCTTTAATTAAAACCATATTTCTATAATAAAATCCAAAACACCATATGATGGTTATAAATACACCCAAATGCCATATTCAAAAGATGGAGCCAAACTCTTGTGTATATTATTTTGTTTGAAAATATGCGTGTGCATAATTTGGGTTTTGAATAAATGAACTTTTTTTAAGGTGTTCTAATAAAAAAGTTCACTGGTCACGTTAAAAGCATACATATCATATTATACATATGCTAAGTAATATTGGAAATAGATTCTCTCATGTAAAAATTTTATATACCTTTATCATGTATTAATTTTTACTATTGATCAAGAAGGATGGTTTGAGTATAAGATTCATAAAAAAATCTAATCAATAACAAAAATCATCATTTGATAAAGTCATATAAAATTTTTACATGAGAGTACCTATTTCTAAATAATATTTCTATAAAGTGGTAGTTTAGTGAATATCTGAGTGATATAGTTTAAACATGAAGCAGAGTAATTGTTTTAGTATTTACTAAGACCAAAATGTTGCCGTATGAATTATAATAAATAAAAGATTTCCAAATGGTAACATCATCAATTTCCTCCCAGAACACATGTTCCATGCCCCTTTCTTTGACGTTCATATTTACTTTCGGCAAGGAAATGATAACCAAACCCAAATTTGTCAAACCTCTGACCTTCACACTGGTGATTTCTACGGCAAGTGGGTGCAGTTTTAGTGAAGAAAGTATCGCAATGAACCACCCCATATGCATATAATTAATTACAATCGGAATCTTTTAGAAAATATATAAGATAAATATTGAAAGGACCACTCACCTAAAGCTTTAGGAATCTTCCGAACGGAAAGATAAGATGTCGTATAATATTCAACAAAGACAGAGGAAGGAACCACTCGCTTAGACAATGAAAGTTGATTTTGGGATGAAAAGAGAGAGAAGTGAGTCAAACTTGCAATTTGGAAGGGGGGATTGGAGAAGTTTTGTTTTGTTAAGGTTTAGACTTTGGATCGTTCTGTGCAAAACTGGTGAGAAACTTTTTGTTGTTCATGCGACAATATTTTGGTTGTGGTGGTTACTAAAAACAATATTTTATGTTTAAAATGAAACGCTCACTTTGCTGCCACTCCACGTTGGCACTCTGAATACATAACATGACATAAGTGCAATTTTTTTGGTTTAAGAAATTGCTTGTGTATTTTGGGTTAGGGTGGTGATTAAATAAACCCTCTTAAAATGACAACATTAGGAATTAAAACCTTGATACTACAAATAAAGTTCTTCGAGATGACAGTTTACTTCCACTGCAACTGACCACTTTTAGGTACATGATATACGTACATTTAATTGTTGAGATTAATAATAAAAATATAATATAAATTTAAAATTTCAAAATCATCCATGAACCCCCGCCTCTACCTCTTCTCCACCGCATAACCCTCATCGTTGGTATGGTGGCAATGGCAGTGAATGCAAGAGGGAGGTTGTCCTTTGAGGTAGAAGAATCTATTACAATGCGAATCTACGCAAAAGAAATTTTGTTAAATTCAAAAACAAAATTGTTTTTTCTTTTTCTATTTCAGAGACGGATTTATTGTTTCAGGGAAAAAAAAATATAGTTTTACTCAATAATTAAAGTAAATATTGAATGAAATAGAAGTTTGTAGAAGATATTTATTCTATTATGCTTATTTTTAATATAATTAGACCATGTGCACCCAAATTATTAGTCTGAACACTATCTTATCACAAGTAATAATAATAATAATAATAATAATACCTTTTTTTAATTAACAAAAATTTAGGTCGAAGGGAATGCTTGTTCCAATCTAGAGTCAGGTATATCTTTAAGTTTATTATGTACTTACATATAAGGATATTCAAATCCAATTCAATTTAATCAAAATTGTTAAATCAATCTAATTCAAACCGAAAATCAATCAAAATCGCAAAAATTTGAATTGAATTTGATCTTATTTTTTACAAACCGCTTCGATCAAATTTTGAATTTAATTTTCAAAATTGATACAATCCAATCCAAATCAAATAATACTACATAATATAATATTTATTGTTAAATTTGTACTTTTACTTATAATAATTTTAATTTATCACATAATTTTCTATATTCATATGTCATTCTTATTTAAATGTCATTTTATGCATATAACAAGAGTCATTTTTTATTTTTATTTTTTAATTTTATTAATTCAAGTTACTTTTTTTATTTATAATGTTATATACTTAAGATTTTATTTTATAAAAAACCAATTAAATCGATTCAATCTAAACTGCAAAAATTTGGTTTTGGATTGGATTGGATTTAAAATTTAAACTAAACGGATCCAATCTAAACTGTTATATATTTTATTGTTTGGATCGGATGAATTTTTTAGTCAAAATTAATCCAAACCACACCACAAACAACTCTACTTACAAATATATTTATAGATCATCCATCAACAAAAAAACCTGAAAATCGAACCTTAGTCATAGCGATATTAGTCATGGCAATATACGAGGGAAAAGTCGACCAAATTAGTCAATCCCTATTGGCTAAAAAAGAAATACTTATTTATGCGGTTGTTCCACTTATATATAATATATTGATTAGCCTTTTTTGATTTTGTTATTTTCTTTAATTCATTCATATTTGAAATATATTGAATTATAATTAATTTACTTTGGAGCTAATATATTATAAAGTAAAACTCTCCTAATATTTATTTTTAAAATAAAATTACAAGATTAAACTTTAAGACTTTAACAAGTTTTGAACCACTTATAACAACTAAATGTTGATGTTAGCTTTTCACATATAACTCATTCTTTTTCATTTTTGATTAACTCATTCTTTTTTATTAATGTTATTGTTATGAGGTATTTTTCATTGGCGAAACTATTTTATTTGATCATTAAAACCATGTAATTTTTTTTTCTTTTATTTTTATTTTTTACAAAAGGTAGTGTCCACAATAAGATATCTTAAAATCAATAAGATATGCAAGAAACAATCATTGGGCTATGAGCTCAGCTCCAATTTTTTCCTTAGCCATCTATTTTTTGGGGAAATTATTTTCACCGATATGCGCTAGTGTCCACAAAGAACAATAGTTTTTTTAAAAGTAATTAATAAATCAGCTAATTAAAAACATGAGTTGAGGTGAGAAACTATTTTATCCTGTTTGCGTTAGTGTCAACAACAATAGTTTTCTCTCGTCAAAAAAAAAAAAAAAAAGAAAACAACAACAGTAGATTTCTAAAATAGAAACAAATCAACAAGTTAGAAGAGTTTTTTTAGCTCGTTGATATATGAAAGTATTTATTCAATAAACATTCTTATCTAATACGGAGAATTATTGTATTTTTTTTTTTATGGGAAAAGAATTATTGTTGATGATGTTTCGCTTTGTTTGTGTCCATTTAATATCACCTTAATTATTTTATTTGCCTAATTTGTCTATAGTTACAGTATAGACTCTTTCTTTTCTTTTCTTTTCTTTTTTGGTTAACACTATAGACTCTTGTTATACTCTGCCCAAAGGCAGCGGCCACTTTGGGGGATCTGTTTATGCTGGGCGTGTATAAACAGGTCCATGACAGTCTTTTTCATTTTTATTATTGCATTGAAAAATAAAATAATCTAAATTTTAGGGAGAACCATTAATTTGGTCTCAAAAGATTAAAATGTTGACAATTTAATTCTTAAAAAATATTTTATTAGTTTGTGGTACCTTAATAATAAATTTTATTATTGTTAAGAAATTTTGTTAGTGTTAACAAAAAATATTTTAAAGAGTAATTTGCTAATATATTGATTTTTAGGAATTAATTTATCAATATATTAATCTTTTAAAGACTAATTTATCACTATATTTATCATTGAAATATCACTGAAAAAATAATATCTTTTAAAAACTAAATTATCAATACTTTGATATTTCAAAAACTAAATTGGTGGTTCTCCCCTAAACTTTAAGATATTCCTAATCTAATGGTCAAAATAAAAAGACCATTACTGGTCTTTATTGTACCAGCATAAACAGACCCCACTTCCGGAGCCATCGTGCAGCAAGTTCTCAATTATGTTAGAATTAATATACATTTCGGTTGCGAAAGAAATTAAGATTTAATAGATTTGTTCTTCAAAGAAAATTTGGTCACAATTTTATCACAAAAGTTTAAACTTTGTAATATGTTAGTTATTTTGTTAACTCACATCAATTATATGTCTTGTTGTATTTTATATGAAATTAATTAAAACACAATTTTTCAATAATAATACATATAAGAACAAATTAATGAAGGCCCAAATTATCAAATAAAAAGCCAAACTTGCTGTAACGTGTTTAACTTTAAATATGAAAGAATTAATAAATTTTTTGATTAAATTTTATTTTTTTAGGACCAAAATATATATTAACTCTCATAAAAAAATTAACTTGTTATAATATCTTTGATTTTAGTGATAAAAGTATTAATAAATTTTTTTAAAAGACTAATCTATTAAATCCTAATTATTTTAGGGACTAAAACATATATTTACTCTGTTGGTTATTTCTCTTTGAACGACTCAAAACGCAAGTTCTTTTGCAACCATTCAACCAAGTTCTGCGCATAAGTTTTATTTTCTATTTTTTCAATAGATTAACCAAGTCTCAGCCCACCAAAACAGGGAGATACATCATAAAAACAAGATCAAACCTAAACATCAAAATAACTCCACATCAGCGTCTTCTGATAAAGCACCAAGTTCTGCACATAAATCTCTCGAACGACAATTTCGGTGACATAATGACATGTGAAAGAGATAAAAAGATTCAATTTCTCCTTTTGGATTACATCTGTGGAGATCACTGTAACCCGTGTGTCAACAGGATTTTGATTAGGTAAGGCCTAGGAGATAATGTTTGTTATGACTTGATAGCTTTCCAGTCAAGTAAAGCATAAAGTTTATGAGTACCCAAAACGAGGAATCATTTTGACTACGATTTGTTGTTGTTCGGAAAAAATAAGATAAGGAATTGAAGGGAAGGACAATTTTCCTTCTTTTAAATAAACTTTTATTCATTAAGTATCAAAAATAATGATTTGTCTATAACAGAGAACTAAGTACATAAAAACCATATAAGTTAAGTCTAAGATTATAAGTTACAAACACTACATGGCTTTAGATAAATATAAACAAACAATTTTTCATCACACTACAAAATAGCAAATGGGAGCTTCATCATTAGATCTCTAGTTTTGGTTCTAAATTAATCTTTAAACCAACTTTTTAAATTAGTTGTATAGAAAAAAGAAATTAATGGTGCCTAACACAAAGTTAAAACCACTAATTAAAACATCACAATTACAAATGCTATGGAGCCAAGGTACGGAACAGGGAAGCACTTAGCATACTGAGCATAGGGGCATCCAAGCTTTTTTCGTGGTACATATAAGCACTCAGTAGTTTCCTCTGTGACACACATTAGCACACAAATAACTTTAGAGCATAATTGAATGCTAAAATTAGAGGTTTTCTGCCTCAAAATATGTGATGTCACTAAACAATCAAAATAGACAAATTCCAATCAACTAACATCTGCAAAGATTGTCAACCCCTATATCACCGCAATCCTTTGATTTAACCTAACATATCAGCAATTACAAATGTGTAAATCTAGCTCACGCGTCTCTTACAATCTAAACACTGTTGCCATTAAAAAAAAAAAACTCATCAAACGAGATATCAAACAAACTATAAAGTAATTGGAAGGTGAAAAGACTAAAAAAAATGGTTACTTACATCGCCAGAAATCACCATAAACAAAATGAGCCACCTTTATGAAGCCAGAGGTCAGGGGTGAGCAAATGGTAGGAGAGTATGGGAGAAATTACGAAGTGATTATAAAGCACTAAGTTAAATTATATTCAAAACACTTATAAAATAACACTTCAAACAAATATACAAGTTAATGATAAATCCTCTCACTACATAAAAATAAAATATTACTTTATAAATAATCAAAGCATTAATCCAACCCAGTGCTCCACAAATTCTTAATAATTTCTTGGCAGTGTAGGGGGCGGGAGGGGTGCAGAAAATTTTCCATTCGTTTTATACTTCCCGCATTTTGAGCTAAACTTAAAAGCTGGCCGAACTATTGTGTCAACAGCTGTCCACAACTTCTTGGGCCACATAGTGTATCATTTTTATCCTTATTGCGGTTCCGAGGGCTTAAATTGTGCATGGTACGAAAATGCTTACAAGGAGCCCAGCATGGTCACAACTATCATCAATTTATTTTTGTCAGAAGTTTCAGGGCAGGGAAGTGAGAATATGAGCAAAAGGGTGGTTGATCTCTCTCAAAATTCTTGTCATAGTGGTGATGGTTGATCTCTTTCAAAATTGGAATGTGTATTAGGAGAATAAAAAAGCAAAGAATTAGATTCACCTTGAGGGCCTGAAGTAGTAGCATAGTGGTGATAGTTGTTTTAGGAGCATTTTGGTTGAGAATATTTTTTATGATTTATCGTGATATGTACAATTATGAGAAATTGAGAATCTTATCCATAATTCCTTGATTACGAGAGATTCCATAGAGCTTTCAGTTTTTAAGGAGGATGTCCCTAACTGAGTTTGCTTACGGCTGGCTGATCCGTAATCTCAGATCTAGCCCAAGATGTGATTAAATTTCAATTTTAATATTTTGAGAAAATAATAATATTACAAAAAAAAAACTGAAAATTATAAGTAATAAGATAAGATGTTCCTACTTTTTCAACAAATGCAAACGCTTGACGGCCGTTGCTTGAAGGGTCCAACGAGAGCTCGTAAAGTTGATCTGAAATTGATCACTCTTTGATTTAACATTTAATAATCAATGATAGTTTATTATTAATTTAAATATTCTTGTTTGTTCGCCATCGATAATATCGAGCAAGTCACGACTCACGAGCAGCTACATCACTTTCAAGAGTGCTAGATGGGAGAGGGAAGTGGAATAGGGCGGCTGTGAAGTGAAATGGATAAATAGGAAAAGGAAAGAGGATGGGAGAGAGTGTGTTGACGAAGTGGAGTGAGAGATGAGAGTGTTAGAGTAATTTCCTTAGATGCTTTGTAAAAACAGAAAATCCATAAAGTGAAGTATTTTCCTTCTCAAATTGAGATATAGCATGTTTGGATTAATTTTTGAAATCTGAATATCATGGTTTGGGCAAAAACTATCAGAGACAAGTTTTTACCTAAATCAAGATCTAGAACTTTTCAAAAGTTAAACCAAATATGTTTATAAACTAATGACTTTAAAGTGAAATTTGAAAATAACAAATACTGTGGCACATTATTTAAAGATAATTTAAATTCCAATTATTCATTTGATGCTATAAATTAAAGCAAATTTTGACAAAAAAAAACATAACCGAGATGCTTAAAGAACAGTTGATCTGTAAAAATGGCATCAGTCTCGGAAGTAAGAACCGAAGAGAAGAGAGAATCAATCTCAGTGTGGGAATTCTTCTTATTGAATGAGAAAATGTACAAATGAGTAATCTCTACGTACACAAGTGAATGCTTCTTTATATAAACTAGCACGGGCATTACTCAGCTTTCAAATTTTTGATTAAATATGTACTTTATATTTCTTGAAAGGTTTATATATATATATATATATATATATATATATATATATATATATATATATATATATATTAATTTAATTTTTGAAAGATTTTTTATATCAAATAAATATCTAAAATTTAAAATATAATATTATTTTAATTCTTCCAAAAAATTATTTCATCTCTCTATTTTAATAAAGTGTCAGTTTTTAAGAATCTATTGAATATTGAATAACTTTCGGAAGAGCTAAAAGACCATTTAATCTCCTTTTTCGATAAAATATGAATCTTCAAATACTTATTTGATATGTCACATTTTAATTCTTAAAAATTTATTTAACATCAAATAACTTTTAGATATTCTATGGGGAGTTAGGTACGTTAGTTTTGTTTTTGGTGTTTCAATTTGAAAAAAAACCTTTCAAATAATACTACAATTTGAAAATTATTGAGAAAATAATTTTAAAATAATAATTTTTATATTTTTATATTCTTATCAATATTAACGGGATATAATATATTAATATTACTAATTAATTCGATATCCGAACACATTTATTAACATAAAAAATTATTATTATTATTATGATAATTTGAAAAAGTTGCTGAGAAAGTAATTTTAAAATGATAATTTTCAGTAACATCATGATGCAAGATTAGATGATTTTATAAAAAAATTATAGTAAATAGAAATTAACTTTTATCTTTACTATTTTTAATAGAATTTAAGATTGGGACTTTCATAAAGGAATATATTGTTTTATATTTTTGATGATAAGTCATTCTATAAATGTATGTATGAACAAATATTTAAAATAATATAAAATAAAAGTCAATTATTTCATATTATTTTTAATATTTAATATTTTAAATTATTTTCTGCACCGTACTAATACTAATAAATTAAAAAATTACATGACACTAAAGATCTGATATTATATTTTATAATCTCAATTTTTTAGTAGTTCATGCATCAAAATATACACAATAATATGCTAGCACTTTTACTATTTAAAATAATTTTGTGCAGTAAATCAATATGAGATTACTATTTTGGAAAAGATACATTACTTTATTTTTTTAGTATTTTAAAGTTAAATTTAACATGAAACTTTACAGTAAATCATAAATTGTCTTAAACACAATAGATCTATTTTATTGTGTTAAAATTAAAATTACAAATATGCTTCTGTTCTTTTCGACTTTAGCAAAGTTGAATTTTTTTGGTAACTGTGAAAAGCTGAGTTTGAGTTGTAAATGGTAAAGAAGAAACAAAAGTGTTAGAAAATATTAAAATATAAAAAAATTAAAAAAATGTTCAAGAGTGTGCAACGTGTCAAATAGATAAAAGAGATAGCGTAACACTCAAATAAAGTGAGTAGCTTTATAGAGCACCGCGCTTGCAGATAAAAGCTTCAAATTTAATAGAAAGAGAGGTTATTCCTAGTGCTAGATATAAGACGAGCTAGAATAACTATTAAAACTTCATAACAACCGGTAACTAACATCAGAAACTAACTTTAACAAACTCTAACTGATCCTAGAGTCGGGTAGCATGATCACTCAACGGTTTGGCTGGTTAAGCAGGAGAATTAATTCATCGTTCCTAAACTCAATGCAATAGATTAGTTTGAATATATCTTACCAAAAGAAAAGGAAAGAAAAGAAAAGAGGTGATAAAAAAATATTGCAATCTTTCTATAACAAAGCATATTAGTGCGTACGTATATGTATATCTGATGAATGAAAAAGCTTAGAAGGGGCTAACTTCTGCAGAACCATACAATATTAAGGTTCACACGCTTTTATGGCAACACTACTTACAATTTTATTTATTAAATTTATAAATCGATAAATCCATGTCCATTTTAGGTTATACTCGACTCGACACATCTTCTGTCTTTAGGAGAGGTGGATTCAGTGTGGTCATAGCATCCACCCAGAGACGTATGCTCCAACGTTTACATCATCAGGACCCGTGGGATTATATCTGTAGTCAAGAAAACATCTAATATAACTAGTGCAGCCATGCGTTGAAAGATGGTACAATATTGAAGCTTAGCAAAAACTAGGAAAAAAAAGAAACAGTAAAAGAAAGAAAAGCAGTAAAATGGAAGCAAATGAAAGGAGATAATTTGATAATTTTACGATATATAAAAATCTTGATTTTTTTAATGGAGTGACTTTACCCAATATGCAAATTAGGATTAACACCTAGGGGTTGGAAAACAAAGTCTGATTGGGGAGGAAAGCCAGTGTATTGGCTGTTTGGCCCTCCAACATCCCAAGCCAGCCTCATGGGAACTTGTGAATTGTGAATTTCTTCCAACTGAATGAACACAGAATTCAGATCAGAGGCAAGGTACCCAATAAGCTAACACTACTTTGTATATATTAGTGACTAGTAAGCATAAGAAACATTCTATAACATAACTTTTACCTTCCAGCTTTTTCCTTCCTTCCTAATTAAGCATAGTGAGATTATTTGTTCGACTTTTTCCATTGATGTTACTGTATGAGACTATGAGTATATAGCTTCAGATAATTATGTTTATAGTTCTTTTACAGTATATGCGAGCAAAGGTGGAGTGACACACACAATTCTATATCCACAAAACATTTAGAGTGTGTTTGAATTAACTAAATTTTGGAATTGATTTGATTTAAATTGAACTAATTTATAAATTAAATTTTATATTTGAAATGATTGTATAAAAATATGATTTGAATTGATTTAGAAATCAATTCTTTTATTTATAATATATTAGATTATGTTTGAAATGATTAAGATTTGATTTGATTTGATTTGATTTAATTTATATTTAAATTTTAAAATAAATCAATTCCCATCAAATTTTTTTAATCTTGGTAGGATTTTAAATGGAAAATAATTAAATTCCATAAAAATTAGAAATTATTTCATTTTTATTTTTAAAACACCCAAATATAGAATTTGATTTCTAAATCAAATTATTTTTATTTTTTTTAACATTCCAAACACATTCTTAAAGTACAATTGTGGTCAATAAATAATAGTTGGATTTAATTTGATTCCAACCCCTAAACTTTCCCCTCCACACACATATATATATATATATATATATATATATATATATATATATATATATATATATATATATATATATATATATATATATATATATATATTTCCAAAGAAAATATTTTTATTGTGGTGTGCTGGGCTGCCACTTAAATGTATGATCACGAATTCACGATAAATAGCATGCATGCTTTCTAAAATAGAGCATGTATAGACTGTTGGGGCTCATATGGAGCTTTTACTACATATATGGTTGCTTCTAGAAATTCAAGTTTCTTATCATATTGGTGGAGTATATATATATATATATATATATATATATATATATATATTTCCAAAGAAAATATTTTTATTGTGGTGTGCTGGTCTGCCACTTAAATGTATGATCACGAATTCACGATAAATAGCGTGCATGCTTTGAAAAATAGAGCATGTATAGACTGTTGGGGCTCATATGGAGCTTTTACTACATATATGGTTGCTTCTAGAAATTCAAGTTTCTTATCGTATTGGTGGATGTTAGTCTACATAGCTAGTGGTAGTTAGTAAACGTTAGTGACAGTTAAGATTCTGTTATTTGTTGTTTACTTGATAGCCAAGTAAGTCAATCACATTGTACACTATATATACAATGCATGTCCTCACTTGATGATTAACTCAATCATTTTAGACTTTGATTCAGTTTCAGAACTCTCTCTTCTTCTCATCTTCTCTCACTCTTAGATATCATACAGTGGATTAAAACTATAGCTATCTCTACATGATAATCTGGATTACAGCTATTGCTATCTCTACATGATAATCAAATTTTAAATAAATTTAAACTAGTTAATTTTTTTCAACATTCTTTAAATATGTTTCATAAATTTTTATTTTATTTTATTTTTTTGGCATGCTCATATCCTGACATTGTGAAAAATTCTTATCCCAAACTTACTCATATCCAATCCTTGTGGATTAATAGCTAAACATTCATGAAATAGAAGCAAAGATCTGCCTTAGGTAGGAAATGTTAAATCAAAGATCTGCCCTAGGTTGGAATTGTTACCTTCGTCCTTAACGCTTTATTAGTTTCAACAAGCGCTCTTTCCTGCATGGAACCAGCAAAAGCCAATATATATAATACCATAGAACAGGGCTTTGGAGCCTGTAGTTAATGCGCTCGGTGAAATCGGAAAGAAACAAAGAAAAGAAAAAGAGAAAAGCATACCTGATTTTGAAGATCAGTAAGCTGGTCAAGCATGAACTGAGTCTGACAAAAATGTAGAGTTATGAGTTAAATTCTCTCCAAGAAATTGAAAAAAGAAAAAAAAAATTGAAATGGGGACGTAAAGTTTTACACATATTTTTGGTTAGCATTTGCATGAAGAGAAATAATATACACTGCAGTCACCCCCCCTAACCATTTGTCTTTTGCAGTCAAACTGCACATAATAAGTATATATAAAACTAAAATTTACATTTAAATCAAATTAATAAGGAGCCATCATATTGATTCGCATTCCAGGTCGAGCCTACTTTGGGAATTAAAGAATATTCAGCATAATTATATCTATATATAATACACAGAAAAGCTAATATAATTATAAAACTAAAAATGATTCACAAAATAGTTTCACTTTTACCAAACTAAATTTCATGAATTATGTTAGGTGAACATATTATGTATAGCATATTATATCGATTCACACTTTATCTATCATTGGATAGGATATTATGGTGTGAATTGATATGATGTTCTATATATAATATATTCATCAAATATTTCTCAAATTTAATTGGCATCAACAGAATAATATTGCTTATTAGCTTATCATAAAGGAGAAAGAGCAAGAAGAGTACAAACTAATTAAGAACACCGATGATTGGAATCAAAGTATATCAATGTCACCTTCGTTGACCTAATATTCGTCAGTGCTGCCTCTAGTTGATTCTCAAGCTGCTGGAGCTCCGTTGTATCCATATGGGCCAGATCTTCCCCGAGAAGGTTTCTACAGCATTTAGGATTATTAACATATACCAGAATTTAACTTTCAGCTAAAGACTAAAGGCTAAAAATTAAAAACTTAACTTAAAAAAAGTATATCATCCATGGAGTCCTATTTTAATTTACCTCTGTGATCGTTGCAGGACTTCTACATATGCTTTTAATTTCACATATTCCTGGTAATTGTCCTGCAAAATGACATTTGTATAGACTTTCTCACATACATCAGGGAAAAGACCAATTTATCTCTGGTCAAACTTGGGGCGTACACTCTGATCTTTAAATTTTAAAAATATGCTATAGAATTCTTAAACTTTATAATGTGTGCATTTTAGTTACGGAAATTATCATGTTTTGTAAGTTTTAATACCAAAGTTCATGTGAACATAAGTTAGAGGAAGTAAATTAAACTTTTTTCCATTAAGGTAAAAAATGTTCAGTTGGAGATTTACTTATATATTTGGTAGTGAGATTATTAAGTACTCCCAAAAATAAGAAAAGATTACATTTTGTACTATTTATGACTTAACACATTATCTATTACATTAAAAAAGTAGTGAAAATAAGAGATAACAATGATTCACAAAATTGATATGTCAAAACCTAAATGATTTAAAACACAAATTTTTTCTTACTTTAGTAGCGCTTAATAATTTCTTATTGGTAGTAGCTCCTTAATTGCTGGCAGTGTGTAGTTCAGTCATAGAAACATGCTGGTATGCTCAAAGAGAGCCAACTTGGAAAAATAGCAGCAAACATTCAAAATAATTTGGTTTTGAGCATCAATTTAAAGACTAACGTGGAAAAAAAAAATTATAACATCCTTTCAATTTGGAAAGCCTATTTTCAATTTAGTGTTTCTCAAAATAATAGGAGAGTAAAATATATACCTGACTTATACCCAAAAAAATATATCTATACACATATATATTACCGGACTGTCGACGTTTGTTGCGTAGCTGGTCTGCGGCAAACTATAATTGTACATGTGATACTTCTCGAGTGTTTTCATCATGCTATATTAAACACAATCATAATATACCACCATTAGTTTGGAAAACAAGAAAACTCGTAAATCTGATTAAAAAAATATTGCAGAACATTTCAGTATGAGCACTGTATTTTTTTTTTTTTTGTTTAAATTATCAATATTCAAAGTCTATTATATTCTAACTAATCTATTTTAAGTGGAGTCAATCTATTATAGGTATAAAGTACTTATAGTGCTAGTTTTTTACATCA
Source organism: Pterocarpus macrocarpus (assembly GCA_031439585.1). Classification (NCBI taxonomy): domain Eukaryota; kingdom Viridiplantae; phylum Streptophyta; class Magnoliopsida; order Fabales; family Fabaceae; genus Pterocarpus; species Pterocarpus macrocarpus. The sequence continues at coordinate 15,273,314 of CM062519.1, forward strand.
CAATATTTAAATTTAAAATCTTATTTAAAGAAAATAATTGTTAAATCATTTAAATTAATCAAATATTGTTATTGTTTTTTTTTTTTTTTTTGATAGGAAAAGAGCTTTAATTCACTAGAAGTGAGGAGCCAAAAACAAGAGAGCAATAATCCAAGAAAAGGATTAACAAAAGACCAACTCCCAACCTGCAAGACAAGCAAGACTAACCACCACTCCTCTGAAGTAAAACCAAAGAATCACCAGGAAGCAACGCAAAAAAGTGCCAAAAAGAAGCCCCCTCAACAAAAACACTCAGTAGAAACAAAAAAGGCCATGCCACAAAAAGCCAAAAACCACACCACATGACTCCAACAATGGAGGGTGCAGCAAAACAACAAACTGGCTAAACACAAGAATTACAGGCACAAATCCAACTCAACAACACACCCCAACCAAGCAAATCAAATCGCAAACACTCAACTTAGGTACCTCCTTTGTTTTTCTTTGGACGTCCCCTTCTTCTTTGAAGAGAAAAGTCTTGGCACTTTTTAACCTTAAATAAAGCTAATTTTTAGGTGAGAAATATTGTACTCAACTTGAAAAAAAAAACTCCAACTTAAAAGTGAAAATGCCTTAGTTTCGACAAAGAAAGTAGACATGATTATCATTTTTTTTTTTCAAAAGATGGCATAATACATTAACACGCCTACATTTATATATGCATGCTCTACAATCCATGTTATTTATCTCATTCCCCATCTTGATATCATTTCATGGAATTGTACGATTTATATTATGCATTTTCAGTGCTTTATAAATGAGTAAATGGTCACAGAAGTCCACCGAAAAAAGCAACGGTCACCTTAGTCCTAAAGAAAGAAAATTATCACAATAATTCCTCAAAACAATTTAGCCAGTCAATTAAGACCATAAATTAACTAATCTTAGTGAATCTGATCATAGATACATATATGACACATTTAGCGCTTTTGCAAAATCATTCCACTTTTCCCCTTCCAACCTAAAACGATGTTGTTTTGTTTTAGAAGTGTTTGATAAAACGCTTACCATTAGGACTAAAATTATAACTTTTAGTCAATTCTTTTACTTAAGTCTATTATCAAATGTAGTAATCCAATTTGATTCCAACTCCATTCATCTAGGCTTTGCAAAGCATGGATGTTGGCCCATAACTAACAATTCGCCCTTCCAACACCTGCTGTCCGCAATCCATGTTTTTTCGGGAATCAGACTTCCAACCTGAACTAATTTCGGACCACCTGGTGTTACCTTAGCAAAATATTGTCCTACAACTAACATCCCTCTCCCAGCACATGTTAATAGCCTGTGTCTTTCTAGGAGTCAAATTTGTGACCTTAACTCTAACACCAATTGATCGATGCATTTTTTGTGGGAGATCAAGGTGGTCATTTACTCCTCTATAAATCATCAGATCCAGCACTACGCTTACCATCTGTATGTTGCGAGAAAAATATTACAGGTTTCATACTTCGTAACACATGAAAACAAACAACCCGTTATCTGTTTTTTACATTTTCTTGGTTATTGTCATCAAACAGTTAAGTTGCTGTCATTCTTGGAGAATTCAGAAAATCCTAATGGAAAATGATACTAAATTCACGTATTGCTCAAAATTTACCGTGAAACGAGGTATTATTTATGTGCAAAATTTTATTTCTTCCATATAATATTCCATTTTTAATTAGATATATCTTAGAAGGATCAAAATTTTGGGAAAAGGATAGAATTCCTGTTTTAGGAAGTAAATCTTTATTGCATGATTCGATTAATAAAATGTCTATTTTTCTAACCACATAACTTTTGTGCATATATATATGAAGACTACTTCAATTCTTGCTTTGATCACAGAAGAGATCCCCCATAAGATTTTTTTTCCCTTCATAAATCTCTTAAAAATAATAAGTTTGTGAAGAAAAAAAAAAAGAGAGAAAAGAGATTATGCACAGGAACATAGATTCAAAATTTCTAGGGAAATTAAAGCGTAAATTAAATTTTATGCATTGAAATTTCTACCTCTATTCAACCAAGCAGGTAATTAATTAGAAACTGTATTAAGTTGGTGAACTTCTTTTCTCTAGAACTCCATAATAACCACGTCTCTATATCATAAATTATCTTAATTATCTCAGTTTATATATATTTTAAGGTGCCAAAATCATCTATTGGTCAATCTGAAGATGATAGTATATATAAACTAACATAAATGATGGAGGCACTTAACCAAATTGGTGACGCATATAATTGACGACATTCACAAGCAGTCTCTGGATAGCAACCAAAGTTTAAGCAAAGTAGTTGCCCAAAAAAAAAAAAAAGATCAAGCAAAGTAAAATAATCAATAACCAAAGTTATAAAGCATGATTCCTAACAACCAAGCAAAGAAATGCACTCATTACAAGCATTTAACGCGTTCCAGAGTTTGAAAGATTGCTATTACAAGAAACGAAAGAAGAGAACTTCGATTATACATAAACACTTATTCAGGAAAACGGGAAGGGAGATAATGATAACATGGGTACTGGAATTTGCAAAGGTGAGGATGAAGTCAATAAAAGATTAAAATGCAAGAGTTTCGGCGTAATTATTCTATTGTTTGCTTGAATTAATTAATATCCTGTTTTATCATTTAAACGATGTTAAATTATATTAAGCTACCATCCAAAGTAACAGTTATTGGTCACATGACTGAAAACGAAAAATAATTGTTTATTCTAAGACTCTAATATTTTCTTTTCCGTCTTTTATCGTCGATAAAACCAGCTATTCTACAACGGTTCTAAGGTGTATCTCTCTCTCTCTCTCTCTCTCTCTCTCTCCACCATGCATTCTTAAATTGCAACGTAAGATCTAACAGTTTTTCACATCAAACATCCCATCTCTCTGCAAGCAAATCATAACAGTAAACCCTGCACTGCTAATAGTCTAGAAAGTACCTCTAAACCACATATAGCTAGGGCCAAAAAGAGTTTTATAAGAAAAATCAATTATTTATTTAGATGGTTATTAGGGCTTGCTCCTGCGGGTGTATCTTCATGAACAAAAAAAAAAAAAAGACCAAGTCAAACAATTTTGATAAACGTCTGGAAAACAATTGTGGAGACTTGCAGGAAGCCAGTTCAGAGTCTCTCACATGATTAAATCGGATTAAAAAGAACATTTGATGTTAACGAGTTGTAGTTCAAATAGCATCCTCTTGATCCTTATGTCAATGGATTAAATTTCCGTATGTATATCTTTTCTCTTATCCCTTAATTCCATTACAAATTTTTTAGAAAAAAAAAATGGAACATTTGAGAAAAATTAGTGACTTTTACACTACTCTTGAAAGGATTTTGCCCTAGCACTTTTGATACAATTTTTCAGAACATCTTCGGAGGGAAGGCAAATAAAAAATTCTCATCCTTTTACTCCTTTGTCATATAGAGGGGTAAGATCAATCTCAGGTCTCACATGAATGGGTTACTTAGAAATGTGACATTTTGGTACATGGGAGGCAAATAAAAAAAAAGATGATTTTGGGCTTAATTTTGAAAGATGCTGAAAACTCATCCAGAGTTGAAAATATAATTAAGCACAAAACAAGGTGTATGTCTGCTAATAGCTTTAATAATTGTTTTTTTTTTTTTAAATTATCAGTAACCTTTTGATTATAAAATATTTTGAACCCAAAATAAATTAATTTAAATAAACTTAAGGTTTCATAGTTTAAAACCCTGGCACTAGCTACTAGGTTTTAGTTAAAGAAGCAGAGATCTTGCACAAAAATATCCCATACTGAAACAATTTTGAAGAAAAGATCATGTCATTGCCTGTATATGCAAGCACACATATAGACATAACACGAGATCGAACACAAACAGATATATAGAGAAAAGAGGCGAACCTGGATCCACTGCAGAACTCATAGAGCTTGCCACGGTTGGAGAAGATGATGAGAGCAACCTCAGCATCACAGAGGACTGAGAGCTCATAAGCCTTCTTGAGAAGCCCATTTCTTCTTTTGGAAAATGTGACCTGCCTGTTAATTTTGTTCTCTATCCTCTTCAACACAACCTTCCCCCTTCCCATATTTTACTTTTTCCCTCTCTTTCAAAACAGACCCAATTAACTCTCTCTCTCTCTCTTCCCGGATGAGCTCTCTTTCCAGTGTTGGTTAAGAGATGAGAATGCTTTCTTAAATGGCCTGTGTGGTTAGGGTACCAAAAGTGATAAAAAAAAGTAGTGCAAGATAAGAAATATAAGTGGAAACCCTGAAAAAGGGATATGCCTAGTTAGTGTTTGGTTTTCATCTCTTTACAGTATCTGCCAAACAAAAAAATAAGGCAAAGTTTATGTTTGTACAAAATGTGTAGCATCTAACATTCTCATACATAGATTGGTTGCTGGTTTTGTATCTTATCTGATACCCAAAAAAAGGTGAACTTAATCATTTTTTGTCAAGGGCTATATAGAGTAGGACATAGTGTTATTTAAATACTTCGACTGGATATTAACCTAAGACACTCTAAGGCTCTTGTATGTTAAAAATACACTTTATTCTTCTTTCACTTCAAATTTTTTATTTTATTTATTTCCCAATCCAATCACATGAGATAAAAAAAAAAAAATTGTCCAATAATGATGTAAAAAAACATTTTGGTAAGGGCTAGCTAGGTCCCTCATAGAAAGTAACACTTCAGAAAAGAGATAAATAGTAAGAAAAAAAATTGAATTTTATAATGATATACATACACTAGTACACCTAAGGTTACAAATTACAGTGTTCCTGTAATGATGTCCAAAAGTGGTTAACAAAACATTTTTGAACGTTAAAATATCAAAATTATGGCCACACTTGACTAAACCACTTTGATCACACATAAAGCTTAAATTTAGATATTCAACATATTTACTTTTTCATTGAACTTCGGTTACGCTTGGGTTACTCGGTTAAGTCTCAATGGACACGCACGTTCACTGTTCAATTAGTGTAACACCTTTTTTTTTTTTTTTTTTTAACTAGCTCCATTGCATTACTTGATCTCCTATTAGTATGTTAGGATTATAGTTTATAAATTATGGTTTGGCATAATTAAAAAAATAATTTTTTATTGACATTCAAACCATGATTAAGATTCTAAAAACATGCGGAAATACAGCTCAACCATTATTTTTTCAAATACATATTAAAAGTAAGTTAAAACTCAATTGGTATCTTATAAATTATTGTTTAAGATATGCGAATTGAAATTCAGGCATGTTATTAACATGCTTTTTACTCGGTCAACTGCAGATTGCTTAGATCCCAACCATCCACCCTATCAATTATACATAGTCTTCAAAAGGATTAATCAATATATATCAAAAGAAAAGTGCTAAAAAGCTATAAATTTTGCTAGAATTTAATTGTTAGATTGAGATGACGTGTTTGGGGATGACATGCGCGAGAAAGGAGCAAGCAATGCCTCCCCACCACCCCGTACCATCCCTGTACCCGATCCTTGCCATGGGTTTTTTATTTTTCCATCCACATTACTCGACTCCTCGCAAGTCTCTGCAGGATCCCCGAACATAATAATAATAATAATAATAATAATAGAGAAATTGGGTGGCTGGGTGCTGCGATTCTGCGAAGTGAACAGTGGTGGCTGGGTGTTGTTAGCGCCTTGGTGGTGACTGGCAAGGACAGTGTCATGTTGAAAGCAGGGGCACCACGAAGGTGATGGTGATGGTGATGGTGATGGTGATTGGTAGCAGTTAGGTGTTGTTGTTGGTTATGTATATATGAGACATTCCCATTGCCATTCCTCAACCCAACGAAAGAATGGCCACCCCACCAACTTTCTCTGGCACTACGGTGCCCCGCTTCCTCTAAGGTCTAAAGGCAGCTACCAGCCAAAAGGCATTCCCCAACGTGGGTTAGACTCTAATTGGTGTAAAAGCTAGACGTGGAGGTCGTATCACTACCATGGCTATTTACAAGGTCAAGCTCATTACCCCATAGGGACCATTGGAATTTGACAGTGGCATCAGCTCTATCTCAAGAAGAAGGGGGTAAAGTCACTTAGAGTAGGGTTATTGTTAATTTAAAATTAATGTAATATTAAAATGTGAAATGACGAAAATATATCTACATATGTTTATAATAAATATAATAACAAGGCTCGTCAAAATAATAATAATAATAATAATAATAATAATAATAATAAGGATAATTTAATATTTTTATTTATATGCGATTCCTATAAGTAGAGAAAGTGATTCTTGCCCCTATTCCCAAATATGCTTTGGAGAGGTTTATTTATTTCTCCATCGCTATCATTGTAGAAAAAATCTTTAAATTTGGGGCCCCAAATGGAATAAAATTCCCCCACAATTATTAATTGACTCCTTAGTGGATGAGTGGATAATACCACTTTATTTCATCCAACTATCACTATAATTTCTATAAAAAATTTAGCAATATTTTTTTATGACTGTGTCATTGCCGATATGGAAATGGCTTCTTGAAAGAGGTAAGAAATTTTAAATAGGTAATTTATTTTTCCAGAGTCCAAAATATCTACCATAGATAAATTGTTTAATTACTTATATAAAATTTTGAAGAATGTTGCTAGGGCATTTCTTTTCTTAAAAAAAGAAAAATTCATATCATGAGATAAAATTTTTAAAATCTCGTTAGCCTTTCTCTTCGCTTTCATTTGTTTTCCATGCTAGTTGTGATTACAAAGAATCTCTGCCTTTTTTTTAGGAGAAATGATAGGGGGATGTATTTTTTGTAATGCATATTGAAAAAGTGAGCAAAACAACAAAAATACTTAGATAGTGAATCTCACATGATCATTATTACTTTTGTTCAATTTTTTTTTTCATAAAGTTACCGATGAATTATTGAAAAACGCCGATAAATTTTTGGATTAAAAAAATTTGAATAAAAATAATAATAATAATTATGTCGGACCTATCATCTAAATATTTTTATTGTTTTACTTATTTTTTTCGTATGTGTTACGTATTACATCGCACAAGATGCGTCCCCACACATTCTCTTTCTCTAGCTGGCCTTGCGCTATTTGTAACACTTTCTCTAGTTGGCCTTGCACTATTTGTAACACTTCACCTCTGTAGACGATAGCTTTAGCATACAATTATTTGAAGAACTCATCTCAAACTCTAGCTGGATACTAAGATCTCTTCATCAATTTTGTTGATTTATATTCTAGCTAGGACTTTGAATCTTACATTTTCATTTTAAATTTTTCATTGAATTGAATTTAGTGTAGACATTGTTTAACATGAACTTCACCATACTTATGTAATACACTTTTGTACCTATTTTTTGGGTCCATATAGTATACACTTTTGTACCATGAACAATTTATCTTTCCCTTCTTTTGCGGGGAAAGCTGTGCTAAGTGAACTGATTCATTGGATGGATTTTCAATTTCCCATCAATGGTCAGAGCCGTCTGTAAATGGTGTTAAAATCTTTTGAAGAAAAAGAAGTACAATCTTATATGTAACTAACGACACCAACGCCAAGTATCCACTGCGAGCCTAGTAGTCACAGGGATTCTTTTTTTTTTTTTTTCCTTTTTCATGGGTATGAGAATTGGTAAGCATAATCGATGCCCCATAATTAAATTATCACAAAGCAAAAATCAACAAGTCCAGGTGAATTGAAAATGCTCAAAATTACAGCAGTACAGATGCAACGGAGTAGGCTCATCACATGATTCATTCATCTTTAACCAAAGATTACAATGGCATGTGATTTGAATTTGAATGTCAAGGTAAATGAATATTTAATTTCATTATCTTCTTAAGGTTAATAATTTGCACCAACTTAAAAATATGAAAAACTTTACATTAAATATAAAATTATTTATGTATTTTGTTGTGTAATAACTTAAATTTTTAAAAAGTTAATCCATGATATAATATCAGAATTTTCATTAATTAAGTAAATTAAAATTTATCGTCCTTATTATTCAAAAGTAAAAAAAAAAAAAAACAAATTTTACTAATTACATGATAAAAATAAAGTTGTATATGAATCAAATTTCATTCAAAGAACTTTTAAGTGATTTGGGTTAATTAATTTGCACATTTTTTAAGAATAACATTATTTGAATGTTATATTTTAACACCCTATACGCAATATCTTTTATACATAATTATGTACAACACTTTTTTCATCTTAATACATATATACAATTCAATACTTTTCTTTTCTACATTTACATTCATATTAAATATCTACAAAATTTCCATATTAATATTGTAAGCTCCAAATACATACATTTCCCTTTCCTCTAATGGCCCTAATAATCTCCATGCCGAAGAGAATTAGTGCATATTTGGGAACTCATGAAAACAAATTTTTTTCAAGAAAAAAAAGGAAGCTATTTTGTGAAAAATAAACATATTTGAGTAATTTGAATTGAAAAAAATTATAATTTAAATCCAATAATTTAAATTATTTTTCAATAAATAATTAAAAATAATTTTTTAAAATTTATGATTATAAATAGAAGATAATTATTTCAGAATTATTATATTTTTATCTAACTAACCTTATATGTCAAGTATTATATATAATATATATACTTATTTTATATCTATTTTAGTAATTTTATTATATATAAATAATTTTTTATATAATTGAAATAAAATAAATAATTTTAAAAATTATTTTTAATTAAAATATTTAAATATAAATTAATTATTATATAATCAATTATATCAATAAATAATTGTTAAAATTTTTTTAACTTTACATCTATTTTCTAATACACACTTTAGTGCGTGTAGATGGCACGCAGGCATCTAACACTGTCACAACAGAGGTGACTGAGGAAGTGACGTGTCGACCTTTGAGTGGGGAGTTCCCCGTAACTGGCAGTCACAATGACACAGAGAAACAGGTGCCAAACGTTATCTCCCCCTACGGTCGCAGTTACTACTTATTAATGGCTGCGTCGCCAGGATACAACCACAGGCTCCAACGGACATGTGTCACTGCCAAAAAGCAGCTTATGTTGTAAACCGAAGGGTGTGTAGTGGTTTCCTAGTTGTTCCATGCACACATTTTAAAGGGAACAAAACATTGTTTTCCGAGGAAACACCTGCTCTTTCTGCCTTTTTCAAATTAACTTTACGTTCTTCCGGATTCAGCTTTTGGCAATTCCAGATATGCTCGTAATTTTATAAAAGTTTATCGGAGTATTCTTTTTCTTCTATATATGTATAATCTAGGATTTTCTGTCTTTATAATTGATGTAGGGAAATTGAATACTCATGAGTGTTCTAATTTTTTTTTTTGTCAAAAACATTTTATATTCCAAATTAGTTCCTAACAATATCTTCGATAAATATATCGGTCCTTAACAAAAAATAATTGGTCTCATGATATTTGAAAATTGTAAAAATTGGATACTTATAATTCATGATAATTGTTTTTGGCCAAAGACCAATGGTATTGTCAATAATTGATTTGGTAACTTATTTGAAAATTGAAGAAATAGTGCAGTTGGTTGTAATTTTGGAAGAAGATAAGTGCTTTTAACATTTTTTAAGTTTTTTTTTTTGAATTTTTTAAAAGAAGTAAAAGTAAAAAATAATCAATTTTTTGACTTTTTTGAGAAGTATATAGCGAGTTACTTCTCTCAAAAGTAGAAGCAATAGAAGAAAAAAATAGTTTCGAATTTCGAATTCAGTACTTTTTTATATTATTTTATTATTCTATCATTATCTTTTTCTTGAAAACACCATTCTCTATATATTAAATTGTAATTCTATATTAAAAAATATTTTTATATTTATCATATCTAAATAATTTAATAATTTCTAATTTTAATAAAAAATACTTCTACAATTACATTCAAATACAAAACAATTTTTTACTCTACTTTTGCTTCTACTTCTAATTTTGCTTTTGAAGAAATACTTTTTTCAAAATCTCAACTAAATGGGCCCTAAGTTTACCAGTGAAGACTGAAAAATTCTCTTAATTTAGGGTCTATCTTTTCTATTTTTACATCCTCATATAACTAGGGATCCAAGGGCTAATTTTAGAAAAATATCAATGTATTAATAAGGATCCAAGTGCTAATTTTTAAAAAATATTAGTGTATTAGTAGGGATTTAGATCGCCTCTCTCTACTCTCTATGATTGTCATGTATTTTGTACATTTTTTATATCCTCACTAACATACTAAAATCCCTATAAATTAACATCTATAATCATGGTGTGAAAATAAAAGAACAAAAAGTGGTGAGAGATAACTTTTCAATCTTATTATTGAACTAAATTCCTTTCATTTTCTTACATGGTTCCCAATAAAATGTCTTCTACCAAAACTTATGCTTCACTTGTGAAGATTGAAAAAAAAGTTGAATAATTTATGTAATAACATATTCTGTATTTTTACACTAAATTTGCTTGATTTATTTTCCTCTTTCTTTAACTTTCTTTTTTGTGTCTGAGGTAGGCTGTAGGCACATGCATGGCTAAATGTAGGGTGGCAATTTCCCACACTTGACAAGCATCCCCAGGGAGACTGCCCCATCTGGGTCCTAAGTTTGGGAATTTTCCCTACGGGAATAACGGTGAAAATTACCCATGAAAAATTTGAGGGTGGGACAGGGAACATGCTCCCTATGCTATGAGATTCTGGCATATGTGAAAATTGAAAATTACTGTTATTATTATACACACTATATATATAGATGTATTTTTTTGACATTTCACATTTAATATTCATTTTAAAAAATGAAAAATATTCCTAAAGGTTAACTTTTCATTCAATGACCCAATACCCAAACCCTACTTTCCTTCTAAGATCATAATACTATAGTTGACACTCTCTCCTCTTTAAGCTCTGCACACCATCGTCTCTTAACTAGTCACTCCACTAATTGTTGTATATATATGGGTCTTAGTGTGTTTCAAACTTAGTCTGTCTATACATATTTAACTGTGGAAAAAGTCCCACATTGTTCATGAAAATGTTTTAATAAGCATTTATATATGATGGTACTTAATCAGTAAATATTTTATGGTATTGAGGTAGCATTGTGGACTTGGGCCTTAGTTAAATACACACACGCGCGCCCTACCCCGCCCCGTCTCGTCTCGTCCAAATTTTATTTTTAGCCAAAATTCTTTTTTACAGTTGCAGCTCTTTAATGCTCCAACGGCTCTTTTCCTGACCGTTACCCAACGTCTCTTTTTCTAACCATTTTCCAACGGCTAGTTTCCAACGACTCTTTTACAACAGTTATTTCTTTTCCCTATATAAACCCTGCTACATGGCACAACACATAACACAGAATTACATCTCTTCATTCTCACTCTTCTGCGCAATAGAAGCTGCCCCCACTGTTTCTATTGCGTTTTCTGCCTCTTGCAAGATCTGCTGCTCAACGTACCGGGACCATCGTGTGGACAAGTTCTTGTGGAGACCCACGTCTAATCCTGGAGGGTTAACCGTCGACGCCATTCCACCGAGCATAGCTTTGGGTAGGGCGGAATTAAACCCTTAAAGATAGTGCCTTGCACAATTCATGGTAACCTTGTTCTACTACATCTCATTATTGCTGTCATTTTATTCTTATTATTTAAAGCTAAAATACTGGTGTTCAAATTATTTTTTACAACACCAACTGCCTCAATTTTGTTGATGCCCTCGCCTTGCTTGCTATAAGCATGTGCCTTCGCTTCTTTTAGCAATGCCTATGACATCTGCTATCTTTGTGACAAGTGAGACGACCTACAATGAGCCATCTTCACATAACATGCAACCTTCGACACCTACAATGGCCATCTACATGCACCCATCTTGGATCTACATTGCTCCGCCACTGTTCCTGCCTCACGCAAGTACCATCCCTAACTGAATAGTTAGTTCCAAGTTCAAATTTTGTTTAAAGATGCAAAAACAATGAGAGTAAAAAAATTTTAAAAAAATATAATTTATTTTCCATTATTTGATTGAGAATAAAATGCAAATATTTTTCATCCTTTCTTTATTCCTCCTCCTTTCATTTTCTTCTTACTTTAGGAAGAAATTTTTTTTTTTTGTTAATACTCACCTTCTTTTTTCTTTCCTCATGTTATTTCTTGTCATCTAAATAAGAAAAAAAATGACAAATTTCATCTTTTTTTTTACTTAATTTCTTTTTATTTTTATATCCAACTAAATAAATGGTATGGGAGCTACCGACCATTTAAGGAGAGCTATTATCACAAGGGCTATGTGTATCCACACAATCAATCATTCCATGGGCCATGATCAAAAGTGTGGCATGTATATCCAAAATTTTATAGTTAGCCAGTAAAGTACTTCCTTTAATTGATAGCCAATTTCTAAAATTAGCCCCGGCAAGTATATCAGGTTACAAGTAATAAAAGTGAGTAAGGGATTGTCGTTGCCTCAAGGACTAAGATCAAGTACTAGTTCATTTGAGCTCATTACTATTAAGGCAAATGGCAATGAAAGGCAATTAGGAATTAAAGTAATGCAAGTACAGAAATTAATACACAAAAGCGATAGAGAGTGTAAAAGAATAGTCACTGAAAGGTGGTGCTAGAAAACAATTTCATTTGAATTCTCGAATTTTGCATTACCTAATATTAATTTAATTTCTTTCTCAATTCAATTGTCGATCAAATTTCTGAAACTTATAATTACAATTCAATAGCTTGATATCACAGTCCTCTTAGAATAAATTGAATAAATTAATGACTTAATGTTATTTTAAATTTATCTAAAGATGAAGAGCTAGAATTTTTATGACTACATAAATGAGTACTTTTATTTCTAGCTACTCTAATTTATGGCAATTTTTAGATTGGCTCTTTTTATTGGTAAATTGGCATTCATCTATCTAAAACCATAGGACATTCAAGGAGTAGCTAATTCCTAAAAAGCATTACGAATACAAAAAACTGCTTAATTGATTGAAAAAAAGAAAATTAAATCAATAGCAGGAATAACAAATCCATTCCTTCAAACTATATTGTTCCTAACACCAAAAAGAAATTTAGCTAGCTATGGAAAAGAAAAAGAGCACAATAAACTGAAGAGTCGTGTTAATTGACAGAGGCATGTGATACCTGTGAGAAGGAATCTTGATGTCTCAAGTCTTCCAATCCTCTTGATGTTCCTAGACTTTACCCTTGTTTTTCCCTTCTAACAATTGATACTAAACTCAACAAACAAAACTATTTTTATCCAAACCCAAATCTAGTATCGTGGGCCAACAATGTCGATGCTATAGCGCTCTGCACATCACTATAGCACTAGCTTACAATTAAAAATACTAGATTTTCTCACTCTAATTCCAATTTTCAAGTCTTCTCTCTATCTTTTTCCCTTTTTTGTTCGAATCTAATCTTTCAAATTTTCAAATTTTACTCTTCAAAACCCTCAAATCTTTCTCCATTCTCCTTTGATCTTTAAAACATTGATGCTCAAAATAAATTATGCAATCAAATCAATTTGGTGAGAATATCTACCATTTAAATCCAAAATAATTAATTCCCATTAAAGCATCAACAATTACAATTTATTAAAATAATTCAAGAAAATTATTTCAATGAGGGCAAACTTAACAAAAAATCAATGCATAAATGTGATGGAAAATGCCATATTTACATAAGTTATCACTAATTCAAATTATCTATCACTTTAGTCATTTGTGCACTAATTAAAGAATTCAAAAGCAAGAATTGATTATAAATATATTTACCAAAATATTCTTATTTAATAACTAATTTATTATATTAATATTTCATTGTTTATAATGTTTAAAATTGTGTGAAAGGTAAAATCGAAAAATTTATAATAAATGTTTAATTGAAATGTGGGAGTGACAAATAAAATGGATAAAAAATTTTTACTAAGAGTGACTGATCATTTGAATTGGAGAGAATATAAATTGTATATTAGCCTTCTGTATTTTTGGATTATTGTAATAACAAATTTAGTATTTTTAGTTATTTTGAGAATGACCTAAAAGTACATGTCGTAAACTTAAAGTTTTTAAAATGTTAATCAAATACAAAATTTTGAGTGTGGATAAAACATTGAGCATGCCTTGTTTAATTAAGCAAAAGTAAATTAATCAAAGCACAATCTGATAAAAAAAGAGTGATGATGATACTGTAGAAGCATTTAATAATTTCTAGTGCAACAACTTAGGTTGGGTTGTTAAAATGGGGCAAACTCATCAGACCAACCCTATACCGGTCAAAAATAGATAGGTTGGGCCTAAAAAGTAATGACTTATTTAAACTAACTTATTTTTAGGCTGACCCATTTATCCTACAAATAGGCCAATCCGTGCTAGCCCATTTACCTGCCATTTTTTTTTTTTGTAAATAAGTAATGTTAATTGTAATGCTGTGAACGTGGGCTTGAGGTCAATGTGTTATATTATGGGCTTACAATGAATTATTTTGCAGCCCACTAATTCTTTTGATACGACTAACTCACTAAAAATAAAATTAAAAAATTACAATTTAATCAACTACAAATACAAAAAATTACATGATAACAAATAAAATAAAAATTAAAAACCACATGTCCTAAACCGTAACTCCCTTCCTTCCTTCCTTATTTATGAGTTTCTTCTTCCCTACAGCCGTTCCAAGTCCCAGTTTCTTTCACCCCATCCATCAATAACCTTTTTCCTCCTCCCACTTATCAAAAATCATCGCCTCATCTCATCCTTATGTCCCTCTCCCGTGCTTGTAGCTTGGCGGATCCAAACTAAAGGCACTAGCTAGCCACCAAGAATCAAACTAGAGATAACTCGAACATAGCTCGCAGGACGTAGGTGCAGGTTGCAGGTCATCTGAATTTGTAGGACGCAGCTCGCAAGTCCACCGTCGGCCAGCAACCAAGCACATCTCACAGTCATAGGTCTACCCTCTTTCTATCTCTTTGTCTCAAATCTCTCTTTAGGATTGTTCGGTTTCCTATCTAAGATTGTTGGCTATTGTTGCCGTGCTATTTAAGATTATGATTTGAGAATATTTGATTTATTAACATGAATGTTTACTTGATTAGAACATGAATTTTTTGCAAAATCAATGTGTATAATCAATTAATCAGATTTTGGAAGAAAAAAAAAAAGGTTGGTCCATTTAATCCCACGAATCGACCTTAAACAGGTCGGGCTGCCATATTGTGGTCCGCGAGCTAAACAGGATAGCCAGTTTAGTCCATATATTTCGTAGGCCTAAACAGGCTGATCCGTCCCATTTGACAACCGTAGGCTTAACTGCATTACAACTCTGAAATTTATGATTCCAACCCATGACTCTTATCTAACACTTTTCCTTCTTTTCATATTCCAATCAGCCATGTATGTGCGTAAGGGAGTTCAATAAGACTTTTTTTAGCTCATGCTTGGGAAATAAGCTTATTTCCTAGAACAACTTTTCTTTTTAAAAAGTTGTTTTTAATATAATCAGATATATTTGATAAATTCAAATAAAATTGATTATAATATTTGATTTATTTTATTTATACTAAAATAGTTTTACTTCAAAAGGCATTATTTTTTAACATTTTGATAGTAAATAGAAATTAATATTAGTTTGAAGTTACAATAATTTTTTTTTTATAATGTTTAGAGGTGGGTCACCAGATTTTGGAAATTAGGTGCTTTGAACTACAAATGGAACTCCAACGCTACTGTTCACGGTGGGGACTAGTTAATTGACTAGATTTCACGGCAGTGGCAGTTACCTGCAAGGACTCCAACGCTCAAATCAAAGAGTGCAAGAGGTACAAGGTTTAAGAGAATGTAAGCATATCTTGGGAGAGTTCCCTCTTATTTATAGGTGAGGTCAATAATGATGGCTGGCCCAACGATTTTCCAAGATTCTAGCATAACCTTTTTGGGTTCCTAACGGCTTCGTGCACGTTATTGAATTCGAGTTTATACAATACCGAAAATTGATTAAATGCCTGTGTAATAGAAGCGGTATCCATTACTTTAATCTCAATAGTCTCCAATTCATGCTTCTGGGCTCTATAATGGTTGGACCTTAATCGGTTGATCATGATATTGGCCTTTAATTTAATCCAAAGTAGATATATTAGTGGCAATAATATTATATAATATAAACAAATTAATAATTTACTATATATAAGTAATTTTTATATAATTTAAATAAAATAAACTATCTTAAAATTACTTTTAAATTAATGCGTATTCAAATATAAAATTAATTTGTTTTCATAATCGATTATTTAAAAAAAATAAAAAGAAGAAAAGCTAAACCGAACTCCTAAGCCCTATACTCATGTTACATTTTTGTTCATAAAAAATGCATAATATATTTAGACGAGTTCTTAAGTGCAACACACTTTCAAGTTGCACTGTACAACTTATCAATCTAACATATAAGATTTGATAGTATATCGGTACACTAATTATTTATAGCGTATTGTAATAATTTTTAAAATTTATCTATATGATCCAAAATTTAATAAAACTTTATCTACATGATCTTAAAATTAAACATAATTTTTGGAGAATATTTTACAATCACACAGATAAATTTTAATTATTTTTAAAATAACTGTGATACACAACAATAATTCTTAAATTTATCTATATGATCTTAAAATTAAATAGATATTTTTGGGGATATTTCAGAATCACGCAGATAAATTTTGCACATTTTTAAAATATATTTAATCACAATTCTAAAATTTGACTAAAAATTAAAATTTTCTATAATACATTAAAAGTATTTGGTATATGAATATACCTTCATCACACTCATACATCATATTATACCTTTACAAGGTACATGATGACTGTAATATTTGCCATATAGCTATTACCAAAACATAAACTATCATACTTCAGTTTGAAAAAACAATGCTTTGGGTTTGAAAAATAAGGGTATATCTGGTTTTTGGTTTTATTTTTTATTTTTGTTTCATATTTTTTTTATTCTAAAAAATTTGTATGGAAAATAATAAAAGTAGAAAATATAATTTTATATTTTCTATTTTTATTATTTTCTTTATTAAATTTTAAAAGTAGGAAATACGATAAATGAAAATAAAAATCAAATATGTCCTACTGCTTTTGGCGTCAGTTTGGGAGTGCTTTAAGGAGTGGGGCCGACATGATGTCCCTATTTGGAATAGACCCTTCATCTACAACCCTCAGAACTGGGGTACGCTACAGTTAATGACAGAGGAAATGATCCCCGCTCCAATGAGAAAAAGGAGTGGAAAGCTTGCGCTTTTCATCAGTATCCTCTGTACTGACAACTGAGATATGTAGGGCTACGTTTATTGTCGATTTGCTATTATATCACGGTCAGCCATGTGAGCTGGTCTCCATGTGTGATCGTCTTGAACTTGTGGCGATGCTCAAACTGAAAGCGGCACTTCAATCAGCAACCCTCCTACATGCCAATGATACTACTGAAGACTGAAGACTGAAGACTTGAGCTGAATGGCTCTCCCACCCATCAATAACGTTGGATATTAACAGTTTAATATCACACGCACTCTTTTATATCATCAAGTTTAATTTGCCGAGGCAATAAGTTCATGCGAGCTAGGCATACTATTTATGCCCAATCAACCCATATGAGCGTCTTGACTAGGAGACAAAAGGGTGCGTGCGAACGGGATAGTTGCTTGGAGGAAATCTCAAGCTTAAGGCTATGAATTACTTCTTCGAATCATATATGATTACACGGGTACGAATAAGTATTGACGGATCATGTAAACTACTCAAGTCCCTCACCAAGGCTTCCTTATTCTAAATTTCAAATGCAAATTCTTTTGAATTAATTATAGATATATTCTTTATGTTGTAAATATACTTCTCTTTCATTCTATAATTTTTTTTTTAATTTATCTACTTGTCTCTCTTGTAGGTTAAGACATTTTTCTATTATTATTTTTTAAAAAATCAATATTGTTTAATTTTTCTAAAAAAAGCACATAAATATAACAAAATTTAATTTAGATGCATTATATGCGTAAAAATACTTTACATACATATTTAATAATATATTATCATATTAATAAAAATATTTAATTTTTATATTTACTATTTTAAAAATTTCACATTAGAAGACACATAATTACATAATAGTATAAAAATTTTTTATATCGATAATATATCAAAATTAATTTTATTTAAAAATATAAATACAATACTAAGATTCTTACTAGATTTTTAAAATAATGAATGCCTATAAATTAATAGGATGGATATAAGAAATAAGTGTTGTGGCCCATTCAGTTCCCATAGAGCAGGAGTTCCCTGATTTTTTTCTGATGAATGGCCCATTCAATTCAGAAATTTCTTCGGAATGCCAATTCTCCTCATCGAGCCTTCTACCCGTGTATTTGGGCTTCTTTAATTTCTTTAATTTCAGTTCACCAAATCCGCATTTCTACCACCCAAAAAAATAAATAAATACTCGTCGCCACAAATCATGGTCAGCGTATTACCCAAAAGAATAATAATAATAATAATAATAAAAAAGAATCATCATTTGTTCAAAGTGGCCTTATATTTCTAAATATGGACTTACTATGCTTTATTTATAATCCATATTAACTTTATTCTAGGCTTACCAGCCGCATACTTCTTGCATTGCGGGCTCAACAGTTTTGCTTCGATTCACTGATCCCAAGCCACTCAAGTAAGGCATTTGCCATTTGGTGAGATTTTTTTCTTTTCCACGAATGCTTGAAAGAGGACTGGTTTTCACATTCTATGGTGGCAATGGCATGTCACAATTAGTGATGGCCTACAGCATTACCTCTAACAAGATTTGAATCTAAGATCTTTCAATCAAAGATATTCCAGAGCAACACTGTTATTGGGAATGTGTGACACAATTTGGAGCCATGTTGTAGATGTTACTGTTCCGAAATGGGCCCATTCTCTTCTATAATCCAAGTGGCATAAACTATCTCTTTATCTATTTTGGACCCGAGTTCATTTTTTGGGCCCATTTATTGCAAAAAAAATAAAATTAACACTGAGCTTTCGTAGATGACAAACCGACAGAGGAAAACATAGAAACAAAACAATGACCTCGTTGACTAAAAAAGTTAAGACAATGGCCCCTAACGTAGCTCACTTGTACCCAGGGACTAGGTTGCCTAAAAATATTTTACAGACCATTTAGAATTAAGTGTTGAATCTTGTTAATATATATAATATACAAAATCACTTTCTTGTACCCTTAATAAACACACAAGAAGAAGCGGTGATTCTGGCCATCATTATTCCCAAAACCAAGACAAACTGTTTTTGCAGCATTTGGAAAGTTTCCGTTTTCTTAAGTAGGAAATGGTCAAGATTCAACTACATGTTCCATTTCTTCTAGAATAAAAACATAGAAAAAGGACAAATTTCAAGTTAATAAATTTATAGTTAAATATTAACCACCCACTTCTTTTGGGTCTCCACAAATATTTTTTTATCGGAGAAAATTTTATTTGAATACTATAAAATATTTAAATATAGGATAATTACGTATAGATTATTTTCCTAACTGAAATTCAAATTATAATTTATTATATTATAATAAACTGACCTCTTTACTATTAGATCATCTCACTTGTATGTTAACCACTCATTTAATAGAGAATATTAATATCCTAATAAATTACTAGGATAGCACTAGAATTTTCCTAATTAAAACATGGAGGCTACTTTACAAAACTGTGTGTGTGTGTGAATGCACGGTGAAGAGATTTATCGGGGGATGAATGATTAAGTGAGTTGGCCAGGCGTTTGGTCCCACAGCCCCAGTAAGAAAGTAAGGACAAGGTAGTGTTGGTGGACTTTTCCCCGAACTTTGCGTCCAAATCCAAAAGGAAGAGATTAACATGCTGTGGTGGTGACAGGGCCACATATATCCGCCCCCTACTTTTGCTATCGTCGATGGCCACAATTGAAAGGAAATATCAATGAGACAACACGAGGCCGAACTCCCCACCCCAGCACCATCTGGGCTGGCCTCGTGTGAGATCACTAAATGCATGTGGGTCCATATTTCCCTCAATGGTCCCCTTCCCCCCTACCCATTTCTTGCTTCCTTTCCTTTTTCCTTTCTTCCCCCTCTCCATGTCTGGTTACATTCTTGAATGCGACCCATGCATGCATGAATAGTGAGTCAGTGTGGATGGAACCAAAGGCATCTTTTTCACACACACACTAACACTTAGATATATTGTCATTTGCATAGTTGCATGATATCTTGGTCATGTGCATTATTATTTGCCTGAATGCCCTCCTCCCTTCCTTCCCCTCCTTCGCTTCATGGCTGGCGGCATCCACCTCCCTTGTTCCCTCTTCACCCATCAGGCCCCAGCCTCGGATCTTTTTAGCACAAAAAAGCAAATTCAACCCTTACTCATCACACCTTTTTTTTTTTTTTTAAAGATTTTATCTTCTCTTCTTTTTCTCTTCCTTTGTAACAAAAAGCAAGGAATAAAAATAACACATGTCACATGCATATCTATGTGGCCAATTGGGCATCCACGTTGCAATCAAATCCCATATGACTCCAAAAAATGGAATAAAGACAAGGAAGAACCGATGATTTTGTGGGATTTTGCATTTATATTTCATATGTTCAGTTAATAACTCAACCCAACCCCCCCCCCCCCAAAAAAACAAAAACACCAAAACTAAAGAGAAGAAAATTCGAATTGTCATTACTCACGGTCAATTTTGGGGTCTAAGTTTCTCAAGATCTTATCTCCCCAATTCTTTCTATAATAATTGCTCCATTATGTGAAATTATATGGAGTAGGGAAGTGTAGAAGACCACTATATGCCGTAGGGAGGACCATTGCTATATAATTGAGTAAGTCTAATTCAATTCCAAAAGTTAAATTTATAAAAAAAAATATTTAAATACTTATAAAAATTATTTTGATCATATTTTTCAACAATATAAAACTCTAATACACCCCTCTCACATTTAAAATTGGACATCTAGATCGTAAAATTTATAAGATTGAATATTTGCGAATAACTCAATAACAACCATAGGATAGGTTCTGATAATATTTTAAGAATCATCTATAGTTTATGAGATATTGTAGGAATTGTCTTCTCCCCCTTCAACTCTCTCATCCTATTGCCCTTGCGTGTATTTCAGGACAATTTGACCTTTTTTTTTATGGTAGCTGGAAGTCCATTCAAGCAGTTTGATGCTAGAAAGTTGGTTGAGTGATTTAATGTCCCTTATAACCATTTATAAGATCAATGGCATTCACTCACAACTGATTTTTCTGACCAAATGGATTATTAGGAAGTATATTACTTATTATTTTAAGGGAGTGTCCCTTTTTTTTTTTAAATCCCACATAAGAACTTCAACATGAACCCCAACTTTTATCCCAATCCCAACCCAACTCGATGTGTTAAATTATGTTATATATTTAATTTAGAATATTTAACGATATATTATCACATCATTTTAAAGAATTTAACAACACATAAAATAAAATATCAAAGTCAACACATTATTGGGAGACAATATATATTAATTAATCAATAAAACATCAAAGTCAACACATTATTGGAAGACAATATATATTAATTAACCAATAGTCATTTTATAGCATTGAAAATTTAATATGTTGATAAAAAAATTTAAACTTAGTTTCCTTCCATATGATATTTATAGAATATTAAAATACAAAAATATAGAAAACTATGATGCTTAAAGAAGTTATATAAAGTAAAGAATTCAATTTAGTTTTCAAACTATCGTTAAGATCAAGAGAATAAATTTCAGTCACATTCATATTTTGTTTTCATTTCTATGTAAGAAAACATTTAATTTATTTTATGAAAACATAAGTGAAAGATAAAAATATTTTTATAAAAAATAGATTGTAAAAGTAAGAATGATGGAATATTAAAAGAAGTCTTTTTAAAAAGTATTAATAACAATGAGTTTAAATAATATTAACAATGACAAATACCATTTATGTAATTATAAAAAAATAAAAACATCTTAAAAAATAAAATAAAAATTGATTGAATAAGAGTAATAATGAGAAACCCTTAATAAACACTCTTATTTTATATACAAAAGTATGTTACACCATATCATATTAAGGTCTAATTTGGTAGTGCTTTTTGAAATTGTGCTCTGGCTTATGAAAAATATAAGTCAATTTTTTTTGTTTGATAAACTGAAAAGTTGGGATGCTTTTGCTTCTGACTTTTGAGAGCTAGGGGATACTCTCAGAAACCCTCATGAATGCTTTTTGGAGCTAGTTTGTGCTCTTCAAAATTTAAAAAACTAATATAATATTATTCTATTTAATAACATTAAAAATAGAAATTATTTTCTTTAGTATTTATAACAATCGTAGTCATTTCAGATATTAAGAGTAATTTTATCAAACATTATTTTGTGATTTCTACTTATTGAAAATAATTTTTATATTATTTTATTAAATGATAATACTATGAATTTTTTAGAACAGTTTTTAGAGAATCAAGAGAACTCAACAACTTTTAAAAAGTCATAGCAATACCAAACCAAGCTTAAAGCACATTAAGTTAGCTTATAGTTTTTCAACTCAATGGCCGTTCTATTTTAAAATACGATGTTGGGATAAGGGGAGGAAAATTATATATTATTTACTAAAAGCCTCGATTTTCAGAGTATTGAAGAAAATTATTTTAGAGAAATTTTGAGATTAATTGCAGTTCTTTTTCTTTGATCCTCTAAAAAAGCTTCCAATAATAAGGAACAAATATAAGTTTGTTTCCTCCTCCTTTTGCTGTATGAGCTAATCGGAATATGTGCTTACATAATTGTCCGTGTTAATAAATCGGTTATCTACACAGTTGGGATTATATAACTTCCTATGCTAGTAATATAGTAAATTTTTGCGAGCTAGCTTTATTTTACCCAACTGCAAAGTGCATCCTAATTCAAATACTTTACAGATAAGACATTCAAACATGACACAAAGTTAATGACCTTCAACATGACACTTAGGATTCTGTAAAGCACACACATATATGCAAACGGATCTAAAGTTCAAGGACCACTGACAGCAGGGATGGATCACGGCACACATATCTCTCTTGCAACAACCCTTTTGTTAAGTTCAATAAATCATAGATCCAAAGTTTATGGAGCCAGTGGATGACCAATTGACCTTTGTAATCTTTGTACCATAAAAGCACACATGACCAATCGCATCATAATGCTTCAACATAAAAATTTTGAACATATAATAATGATCCAACTAGTCCACCAAACCCATAGGCTCACCATTAATTAAAACTTTGTCATTTTTGGGTCAGTGTGCAGGTGCTTGGAGCCAAAACCATCCCTGCCTTGGGGCGCTATTGCCAAACTTTGAATTTATATTTGCTTGCAAGGATTTTCCTGACAAGGTGGGGTTAGTGGTTAATCTATGAGTAATTTCATTTAAAGCTAGTTGGGGAGTTACACCCAAATTAATTGACTGTTTTGTAAGTTCTAATGAACTCCCTATATGGGAGGCAGAGGAAGACCATGGGGGGTTGGAGGGAAATTTGGTGAACCTGAAAATTACTGTTACCTAACTATTCTTTTGCGGACTTGAAAACTAAGTTGGTGTCCCATAATTTTGAAATCATGGAAGTATCTAAGAATTTGTTCGGGTGGTTCTCTCATAATAAGCATTCAAAAATGGCTAGTTGGAAGTAGTAACTTGTTTTGTTCAAATAATTGATGATTGCGTTTGCTTGACTTTATGAATTTTACCTATTTTTTACAAAACTCTAAAGAGCTAAGTGCCAAAAATCAACAGCACAGGGGTCATATGTCCCAAACTTTTAAGCCAAAACTTATAAGAAGTTTAGGTTAAAAGCAGGGCATACACCAGTCCAAATCTAAAAATATGTTTGTGCTCAATGATCGGTTGTAGGGATATTTATAGATGACGCTGCATCGGACAGTCTTTGAACTAATTCCTTTTGATATTTTTTTTCCACAGTTAATAGTTCTCTTTATTTTCATGACCAAACGGCAGAACACTCATCTTTTGTTAGGAACCGTAGAATGGTTAAATGCATTTATATGCAGTTTGGCTCCTCTCTGTCAAATGTTTGACAGTTGTGGAGCATGTTCGATACATTTCAATTATAAAAAATACACCAAAAAAGAAATATTCGAACCAACATTCTCTCCATCTAAATACAATGAATGAATTTTCCAATTTATCACTTTCTTTTCAATCATGACTTTTAGTCCGCTTCACAAAAGCAGTCAGCAATATATATATATATAGAAAATAAAAGCACAAGCATCAATGTGAAGGTTATGTTCAAAATTTTAACTCCATTATGCAGAGAAACCAATAGTCATGGAAAATTTCAAAACATATCCTTTTTAAGTTAGAAAAAAATATTGAAATAACTTTATTTTGAGTTTTTTTAAATAATTTAATTTTGATGTAATATTATGATAAAAAAATTTTACACAGATATCCAATTATATATTACCATATCAACAAAAATATTTAACTCAGTTATTCTTTATTTTAAAAGTCTTATAAATAAATATATATGATTAAATAATTGATAATTCATCAAAATTAATTTTTTTTTAAAAAAAATTATCTAATTATAATAAATTCTTTTATATATGTCTTTTCATTGAAAAATAATTTTTTTCTAATAATAAACCTCAAACCTGCTCTAAGAATTCTAAGTTGTTGATGATCAGTCATTTTAAAAGCACAAACTTTATATATAACCAGAAAAAGAAAGAACAAGCAATTGGATAAGAAAAACTTAACTCAGAAGGAAGAAGCCCAAGTCAACAATTTGCTTTCCCCTTTAATTTTGAGTGTATATCTTTTGGAAGAAGGGGTGAAGTGCAGGAGGGGAAAGAAAGATGCCATATTGTGTGGGTTTGGTCCCCTTCTTTTCTCACTCCCTGGCTCAAATTATGATGCTCTAACTTGAATGTAGGCTCCATGGTGTACTTCAAACATTAAAATAACAAGTAATAAAGAGCAAAGCACAAATAATATTGACGTGGGAATGTTACAAATGAAAACACATCTTGGTCAATATCCATTTTTTCAGTATTTAATCATCAAGTCTTTTACAAAAGTGTAGGCCGGAGAGCCGTAACTGCCTTATGTGCACAACGGAGAAAGTAAAAAAGAGGGCAATTTTTTTTTTTTGGTAGTAAAAAATTTATGTCGCGGAGAGGCACACCCCAATTCAAGGTTAGAATATATTTTTGAGTTTAATGAATATTTAAAAATATATGTAAAATGATTCACTAATAAGAATCTCTCATGAATCAAACTCAGATTAGGGTGAGGTATATTAATTCCGTCAACAAAAAGAAGGCAATTATTTGCATCAAATCTTGCAAATAAAAACTTGGGGACCATAGAAACATGAGTGGTTTTTGTCGGGACATCTTTCTATGGAGAAGGCCATGGGGATTATTGGAACGGAGACGGCCATGGATTTTTGGTTATGACAGAGCTTTCATGCTCTCATCATCAAAGAGCAATTTCACTTGGTTGGAGCAGTAGGTTCCCTCCACGCCATGCCCCACCATATAATTTTGTTAGATAGATATTAGACCACGTGGACACCGTACAACATAACATGTTGGTATTGTTCCACGTGTCTGTGAGAAGCCCATCTTGTTTTGGGTACCACTGCTACATTTTAGGCTGCATTTCTCCCCCATTATCATTCAACATTTTCGTCTTTTGCATTGGTTGTCGCGTTATACACCCGGTGAACTTGTATATTTTGTAGGGGGTACCTAGTGTCCCCGACCTAGCCACCATTAAAACAGTGGGGACGTATGCGATTTTGTCTCTCTTACGCAAGCGAGTGTCGTATTTCCACGTAAGTAACATTTGAATTTAATTAAAATTTTACCTTAATTATATTTTTAATTTTTATAAAATTAATAAATTTTAATTTTAGTTCTTATATATTTTTTTTAAATTCTGATCTAAATATTTCGAAAAATTTTGATTTTAATTCTTATTATCAGTCTATCTTCATTGAGTGATAACATAAATAATAAATTGTTACGTTATCGTTTCCATATTTAAGTATGGATTAAAATTAAATTTTTTTAAAATATTTAAATCAAAATAAAAAAATAAAAAGAAATTAGAGGTTAAAATTAAAAATTTTAAAAATATTTGGATCAAGACAAAAAAAATAATTTTTAAAAAATTAAAACTAAAATTTATTAATTTTATAGCAGCCAAAAATATATTTAAATTTAAAATTTTCATGACTCGACTTAAATTTATGTAATTTTAGCAACATTTGTATCTCAATTATGTTGTAGATGAGATTATAGCTAAACTCCCTGCCTTTTTGTGTGGCTAGTAATGGTCTTTCTCATATGTTTTCCCTTTATTGTAGACACCAGCCAAATCGAGTGATGTATCAATTTGGTCTCAGCCAACCGATACCTCATGCCAACAAGGCCACACCAGCAACACAATTTGCGCATAATTACATTGGCGAGGAGATATGATGGGCAGTGACCACGTGCATATATAGGAACTATATTGCCATTTGGGAGAATTGAAGGGAGTTTTGTGTGTTACTACAAAATCAAATAATTAAGCCCCCCATTGCATGTTTTGAATAGTACAGGCATTGACATGGAAGAATTACTAGACGATGATTTATTCCAGTTTAGCTGCTTCTGAGGTTGTGGTAAGTTCTTTTTGTTGGAAATAAAATTTGGGATAGTAATCTGTTAGCTATTGTGACATATAAAATAGAGGAACAAAATAATAATAGTAGTAACAGAGGAAAATAATTGGAACAAGATTACTAAAAATCGTGCAAGATATTGTCCTTAAGGGTTTATTTCCATTCTATCTAGAGTTATACTTTGTGGAATGGTGTTGACGAGCAACCCTTTAGGATTAGATGTGGGTCTCCATAGGAATTCGTCCGCACGATGATCCTAATACGTTGAGTAGCAGATATCTTGGCGCAGATGGCACAAGACGCGGCAAAAGTAGTGGGGCGGCTTCTGCGCACTGAAGGAAGGAAGAGGAGATTAGATTGTTCTGTATCAGAAAAAGAGCTATTAAAAAGGAACTATTGGAGAATAGCTATTAAAGCGTACTAAAATAGACAGAAAAGAGCCATTAGAGCCATTAAAGAATTGCAACGTAAAAGGTAATTTGGCTAAAAATAAAATAAAATTCACTAAGTAGTAAAAGCTTGATAGATTCACATGTGCATATGTGTATTTAACTAAGGTTTAAATCCATAATACTACTTCAATATTGTGAGATATTTACTCATTAAATGCCTTCATATATAAATACTTATTGGAAACTCTTTATAAAAAATGTGAGACTTCTTTCTTTGTTAAAATATACATAAATAAACTAAATTTAAAACATATCAAAACCCATATATACAACACTTTTTCAATTCGATCCTTGCCAGGCAGCGTGAAAGACCGGGTAATGGATTGAGTAAACTCCCTATGGCCCAAAAAGTAACTGATTAATCTTAACTTCCTTCTTTTTTCTTTTCCTTCTGGTGAAGATTAAGCTTTACTTAGATAGGGCTTCGATTGATTTTTTTGAAAAAAAAAAAAAATAGGGCTTTGGTCATTTTTCCCCCTTATAAGTGATTGAAAAGGGTAGTGCATGAGTATGTAACTAAAAAAGTAAATCTACTTTGTATCTTTCACAAGATGTATTTAAGTTTGATTTCTAGTAAATTTTTTTTTCTTAAGTTTGATTTCTATAT
This sequence comes from Pterocarpus macrocarpus, assembly GCA_031439585.1. NCBI lineage: Eukaryota > Viridiplantae > Streptophyta > Magnoliopsida > Fabales > Fabaceae > Pterocarpus > Pterocarpus macrocarpus. Next base: position 15,301,120 of record CM062519.1, read on the forward strand.
GTAAATATTACAATAAGTGTTCATGTAGACTTGAAAAAATGAAAGATATGTAAGACAATTCTTCAAAAACAAGAACTAAAGAAAATTTAAGTATCCTGAAAAGCAATAATATGCATAAAAAAACTTAAGGGGGTGTGTGTGAATTTTATTTTAGAGGGAAAGGAAGGGAAGAGAGGGGTTTTGAAGAATGAAATAGTGAAAATAAATTAGTAAAAAATTTAATTATTATTATTATTATTATTATTATTATTAATAACATAACAATATTTTATATTATAAACAAATTATAAGATTCCTAAAATGGAAACTACACAGCTGAGTTTATTGAAATTTTTTTTTCATTTTTTATCAAGTATTTCATTATATTTATATTTGAGTATAAGATTCATCTTTATTAAAAAAATCTTATGACGTCGGCATGTTAAATTTAAATTTTTATATTACAAGTAAAATATATTGGCATTGCATCGCTCTTTTATCAGAACCGCGCATTGTCACAATGCACGAGTCAACGAGGGCAATTATTCGCTGCAGGATAAAAATAAAAACACATGATGGGAAAATGATGTTAACTCCCTAAAAGTACATCAATATATTACAGAGTTTAATTGGTATGTGTTAATAGTATAAAATAATTTTATATTATTAATTAATAAAAATAAAAAAATAAAAAATTATGATAAAATTTTTATTATAATAAATAATTATTTATATAAATTAATATTTTTTATTATTTTATTAATTAATAATATAAAATTATTTTATATTATCAATTATTTAAATTAAATTCTATATTATAGCACTCAACACTTAAACTTTTTATTTTTAACTTTTTTTCTTTTCCCTGTATTCCTAAGCTATCACTCCCCGTCTATTGGATTCGTTACATGACATCACTTGAAGTGGGTTTGAACTATCATTTTTATTAAGGAGGATTTGTTTTAATGAAAAAGATTTTCGCGGTACATATCAAAGTTTTTTTTTTCACGCTCACTGAAGGAGTTTTTTACGAGTTTTGGTTAAAAGATTAAGAAAAAAATATTTGATTATAAAATGTTTAATATATTCAATGCATTGAACATGTTTTTTTTTTTTTTAAAAGAACAATTTCATACCTAATACTCTTATTGGTCAGAAAAATCTTTACTTAAAGTATAGTTTGATAAATATATGCTCATCAATGAATGTAATGAATAATATTGATTTCTTGAAAAAAAAAATACAATTTTAAATATTAAAACGTTATCTTTTAAAAATATTAAAGCAAATTATGATTTTAAACCATTTTTTTAGGGTATTCTCTTATTTAGGCTTAATTTAGTAGTGATATTTGGAGAGATGCTCTAATTTATGAAAAATATAAGTTAATTTGGTAAATAAAAAAATTAAAGTACCTTTTCTCTTGATTTTTAAAAATTAAGAAATACTCTTAAAATTTTTTATGAGATATTTTTTAAAGTTAATTTGTACTTTTTAAAATTTAAAAAATTAATATAAATTTACTTTCTTTAATAATATTAAAAATAAAAATTATTCTATTTAATATTTATGTCTATTATAGTTATTTTAGATTTTAAAAATAATTTTATCAAATATTATTTTTATGATTTTTATTTATTAAGAGTAATTTTTATATTATTTTATTAAATAATATTATCATAATTTTTTGAGAACAATTTTTAGAGAATTTAAAGGATTCAGCAATTCTAAAAAAATTACATTAATACTAAACTAAGACTTAGTAAAAGACTAATCTCTCGTAGACTTTAAAGAGACTTTAACTATAATGTTGAGGATTTAAATTTTAAAATTTATCTATTAAAATATGTTTTATCTAACTATCACTCTAACCAATAATTGAAGAAACTAAAAGATAAAAAAAAGTTATTTGTTTTCGTAGAAAAGCGATATATTCTCTTCACTCTTACGGTGGAAGAAAAATTATTCACATAAGTCGAACGACAATCTTAATCAATATTTAGTTGAATTAAGTAATTTGATATTTATTTTTTTTAGATAATATTTTATATTTGGATTTTATGGATAAAAAAATTAATATTAAAAAAAATTTATCCCCAATTTGCCCAAACTAAATTAATCGGAGTCATTGAATGGTTATATACTAGTGATCTATACAATAAAAAATGGCTGAACCTTGTTAAAAAATGCCAAGTGGTCACGTCCAAAAAGAAAAGGAAAGCAAAGTAAAAAAGCTCTCCAAGGTTTACTCTCTCGCTTTAATAACAGTAACATCATCAACCATCATCATCTCTCAATAACAATAGCAACAACAACACAAAGGTCTTGAATATTTTTTTCCATGGAGTTTGGGAAGAAGCATTTCAAATCTCTTTCACTTTGAGTTGCATCATCATCATCATCATCGTCATCACCCTCTTCAACCCCATCCATCCCACAACTCCACTACTTCAAGTACAGCACTGGTAAAGTGACTCACTCTCTCTTTCTCTCTCTCATATTATTTGGACAACTTTTTATTATACTTTTCCTTTTCCAAGCCAACTGAACCAGCTTTCTCATTCATTATCTGGATTGTGTTTTTGCCTCCATTCAGTCCTCTGCTTCAGCTGACACACTCTTTGCATTCAGTATATTGACCTATTTCCACCGTGTTCCTCCATTCTCATCACGTGCCCCTTCTGACAATTTTGTAGTTTCTTTGCTGTCCCCCCTATTGCTTCCTTCTCCTCTAACTCTAACCGGTTCCCTTTTCTTCTTTTTATTCTTTTTTATATTTTTTCTTTTGGTGTTCAATCTTTTTTATTAATGTTCTTTGTAATTGAAGAGATTAATTATTTAAAAAGAAAGAAAAAAATAAAAGTTGTGGCTTCATCAGCTTGAGGGACAGTACTAAACTTGTTTTTCTTTTTCTATGTTTCTTTTGTCGTGGCAATCGTGGACCTTGTACACTGTAGATTGCTTTTTTGAAGGCTCTCCAATGGTTCCCTTTATGTTAACTTTCTTCTACTGCTGAAGAAGCTATGCAAGTTGAAATTTTGATACTGTTGAGTTGAGACTTGAGACAGTGTTGCTGCATCAATTGAGGTTGGGGGATTGTTTGGTTTTGGTTTGGTTTCACTTGCAACCTGATTCTGGTGTGTGTGTGTGATGGAGTCTTGGAGTTATGTTTCTGAAGAGAAGGGGTATGTCTCAAACGATGCGATTTCCCCTCCCAATACGCTTGGGAGGAGTAAAGGTTCCTTCTTGGGTTGGGAACTGAAAACCCCATGTGGTTTTTCCAATGACATGTTGGCCTTGGGTCAGCAGAACATTGAGAATCAAGGTTTTGAGGAATTGGGTTTTCCTGGAATGTTGGGGGGGAAACAGTTGTCTGATGATCCTATTGGTACTGTTCAGAGCAGAAAGATGGATAGTGGTCCTGGCTGCAGGGTTGCTACTCCTGCTGTGTCTGCCCCAAATGCATTTTCTGCAAGAGAGGACTTCAATTCCAAGATTTCAAACTCTTTGGGGGAAAACAGCCGCGATTCGCTCATTGACTTGAAGCTCGGTAGGTTTGCTGATCATGGAGATGCCGGGGGTCAAACATTTTCCAAGGGGGCCCCCATTATTTCGTCGTCTGAGACATCAACGCCACCCAAGAGGGCGCGAGCTTCAGGGGTGCACTCTCAGACTGCCTATTGCCAAGTCTATGGCTGTAACAAGGATCTGAGTGCTTGCAAAGACTACCACAAGAGGCATAAAGTTTGTGAGGTTCACTCCAAGACTTCCAAAGTTATAGTGAATGGCATTGAGCAAAGGTTTTGTCAGCAATGTAGTAGGTTGGTCAATCTTTCAAGCTTTCTTCTTTTGCATCTTTTAAATTGCTGGCCGCTGTGAGATAAGCATAGATTGAAACACAAAATTAGTTTAGCCCTTACAAATGCTTGCCAGCCTTTTCACACCTATTGGAAAACTAAACCTTGACTTTCAGCCTCCTCAATTGCATGTCATATGAGTTTTGAAAGCTTTTATCTGCTTTTGTTTTCACCCTATGCAGCTTTACCTTATTATAATACCATTCTTTCCCAAATTCTATTCCTAACTGTTTTTCCAATGTACTTCAAATCTTCATTATCTGAAAATGGGTTGGTTTAACCAATATTCTTAAATAGTCCAAAATAATGATTCTGGGCTCTTGGATATGCTTCTTGAGCTAAACAGATCTATTTGTTTTTGGGTGCTACTTCTTTTTCTCAAATGGAAGAAACGACCTTTTTATGAATATTCCTATTAGCTGTATAATTTTTGCTCCTTTTTAATGTTTGAAATTTTCTAAAATGGATAAGCTTGAAATAAGAAGCTGTACTGTTATGATACATTGCGCTGCTGTAATGTTTAGCTTACTATCCAGGTTTCATTTGCTGGTTGAATTTGATGATGGTAAGCGTAGCTGTCGTAAACGCCTTGCAGGCCATAATGAGCGGCGAAGAAAACCACAAGTTGGTATTCACTCTGGAAAGCCCGGGAGGTTGCTTCAGCCATATGGTGGTAATAATATATTTCTGAAACTATATTATTGTAAAACTTTTCTTCCTCCGTCCCTAACTGTAATCCTTCCTATTGGCACATGAATATTCATCCATTGCTTTCCTCAATGATTACTTTCCTATCTTATTTGCTAAAGTTCAAAATTAGAAGATTGGTGAATCCCTATGGCTTAATAACCGTCATAGCTCAGGTTTGACTGCTTGATTATGATGGTTATAGAAGCATGCCTTAGTAGAGGTGGTTTCCTTTCTTAGCTCATTTTCGCCTTTTCAAAGGCTTTCTCCAATATGTCCATTCAAATTGGGAAAGGGAAAAAAAAAAGAGTGAATTTTTGTTCATTTTTGTCTCCAACATTTTTACTGCTATCTTATCGTGCCATTTATTTCAGAATGTTTATTTTTCATTGATATTCTACCATATGTGCTGGTTTTGTACCATTCTTTATCAATTGTCTTTTTTGGTGCAATCTGGCTTTAATTTGGATTCTTTGGTCAGATGGTGGGTGTGAACCATTAGTGACATAAGCAACAAGAATAATGGTGTCATGTCTTAAGGAAATGATTTTCAGTCACTGTACATAGTCATCTTTGAGTACCGGATTTCCTTATAGGAAAAAACACTGTCCGCTTATGATCAATTGTTAACTTGCCTGATTACTAAAGAAACGAAGGCTAATGTTTTCCCAGTTTTTATTTGATACTACAGATGTTTATGCATATATGTTGGCTGTTGCAACCCATTTTCTGTCTCTGATTGAAAAAAGAAGCCTTTGCATTTTTCGTTATATACATATGAAACAAATTTTCGACGTTTCCTTATGCTTAAAACTTGTGTTACTACGTTTCCTAAAATTTCAATGTTGCAATTTCTCGAAATTTAGTCTGTGACTCTTAAAATAACTGATTCTCTAATACTGATTTTCTTTAATTCTGCAGTCATTATATTAGTGAAATTGCTTGATCTATAAGTTTTGTAAAGGTCCTGTGGTTTTTGCAGATAGCAGATTCCAGGGAACCATGCTAACATCAGCATCTTTTATCTGCCAAGATATACTCCCCAGCGGGGTCATATCTTCTGAGAGATATGGGACGAGTGACTGGTGGAGACCTATAAAAACTGAAGATGGCACTGGTTTTAGGCATCTTTCTTCTATTCCAATTACCAGTGGACACCATCAGTCACGATCTCTATTTCCTTCGTATAGCGAAAAACAATTTCCCTTTCTTCATGAAAATGGTGCCACATCTGCTACAGGAAGTATCTTCTGTGAAAACAATAGTCAATATCCGCCTGCCCTCGGGGCCCCGAATTCGGGGCCACAATCATTATTCCAGGACACCTCCTTAGGAAGTGAGGACTTCAATGTTTTCGATACAGAATCAGCTGTTCAAGGACTATCGGGAATTTCGGACTCTGGTTGTGCTCTCTCTCTTCTGTCATCTCAATCACAAAACTCTTCAAGCCAGTCATCAGGAATTCCCATGGCTCGCCCCTTGGTTATTCCAAGCAGCCATAGCCATTATAGCATGAACCAGGTCTCTGAAAAGATGATAGGAATAAGTTCACAGGCTTCGAGTGGAGTCTCAGATAGGTTTCCATCTGAACTGAATCCTGGAGATGGAGGTCATCTTAGTTCTGTATTGATATCTGACAATAATGAGATTGTCAACTTTGAAATGGCAGATGGGATTTTCCAAGGGTCAGATTTTGTGAGTGTCAAAGATCGTCTCTCGTGCGAAGATGTCCCAACCATTGACTTGCTTCAACTGTCTTCGCAGCTTCAGCGAGTTGAGCATCAGAGGCAATCCTTGCAGGTGAAGCAAGAAAATGATTCACCCTGCTTCCTTCGGATTACTTAAGATGCTTTCAGAGAGGTACATTTTTCCCTTTCATATTAATCGCCACATTTTCTCTGTGTAGACTACTTGTAGAAAAATGCAATGAGAAGTTAATTTTGCTGTTTCCATGTGCACCTGGCCTCCATTTGCAGCATAGCTTTCCATTCCAAAGTATATATATATATGTAAATATAGACTTAATTCTCTCGCAATTTTTCTCAGGTCAGAGGGTTGAAAGATTTCATTCTCCATTGATACAGGAAACAAGTTGTGCCTCTGCAGCATGTTATGACAGACGGACAACAATGCCAGTGATTAGCAGAACTGACCAACTATTGGTTCGGACACAATAGTCCCTCAAGAGTCCAAACATATATCCATGTGGATGCAATAAAAAAGAAAGCCTGAGATGTATCAAGTGTGCCTTACAGGTTCATGTCATGCCGTAAACAATTCTCAATCAGGACAATTGTTAACTAAAACCCACTGTTGAATTTCATCATGAATATTCGTTCTGCACGAATCCATTTTTCCATCTTAGTATATAGCATGTTTAGTTTTATTTTTATAGAATTAATTTTAGATAGAATTAATTTGGTTAGAATTGATTTTGAGGTAAAGTGATTTATGTTTGGTAGTACCTCTAAAAGTGATTCTGACAGAAAGTAAAAAATTTTCACTTCTTCTATAATCAATTCTAAAAATAAGAATTGATTCTAGAAGCATGTAATCAAATATCACAAAAATTAGCCAGAATCGATTTTAGTCTACCAAAATCGATTCACCCCTTCTCAACGTGTTTTCAAACATGCTGATAATAGTAGTAGTAACAATGGTAGTCATGAAATCTAACACTAGAAGCTAGAAAAATACTAAATAGCTAAATTTTTTACTGGAATTTATTTATTAGAAGGATGTGGGATACGGGCTCATATTTAGATAGGTAAATGAGTTATATAACTTTATTCCATCTAATTATCATTATTGTTATATGCTAAAAATCTTGGCAATTTATTTAGAGAAATAGAGTGGTTTCACTTTTTTTTGGGGGATATCATGCTAATTCACTACCCATTCATTATTGGATGGGGTGTGTGGGTTTCATTTATATTGGGTTTACACCTCATCTAATGGTGGATGGATGATGAGTTGATACGGTATCCCAAAAAAAGTGAGTACACGTATCATTACTCATTTATCTATGTTTGGTTAGTTTATATGATTTGAGGCTTCTTTTTTTTAAGCAAATTTACGAATTTGAATCTTGTAAATAGAAAAAAAAATATTATTGAAAAAAAAAACTAACATATAATACAATAAATTGATCCAACCTAAGTTATATTAATTGAAGTTTAGTAATTTCATCTACTGATAATTTAGATAAAAATGCTGGCAATCTTCCGTAGGCGTGTAGTATTGCCTTTTGATGCTGTGGTGTTTTACTGTTTTAATAGTACGAGGGACTGAAAAAAAAGAGAGGAAGCAGCCGTCACCAAATTCATTCAAGAACTACACGACCCTTTTGATATGTCATATTGCCACACTGCATGATATGCCATGGCATGGCTCCCACAGTCCTAGTCCGTAGCCACAACGTACTGCTATAGAGAGCGTATCAGCAAGATAATAAGTTGTCTAGCCAGATATTAGAATTGACAAGGGCACAGCACCTAGCTTAAGAATTGAGTTGTAAGGCGAAGACAAAACATGTCCATGTCATACACTATTTTATGTTTAATTTTTATTCTTTGACACACCCCCCAGTTTACGTGAGCAACCCGAACTATGACCCAAACACAACTCCTAACCAGCCCCACCTGTACCTGGGCTTCAGCATGAACTACAACCCATACTGTACTTAACAGCGCCACTTTTCTCGAATGGGGATTGAATTTTATATAGATTTAATATTTCATAATACGCAAGCTAGCATCCAGGTCGTTGTAGTATAGTGGTGAGTATTCCCGCCTGTCACGCGGGTGACCCGGGTTCGATCCCCGGCAACGGCGTGCATATAATTTTAGTGTTTTGTTCACGAACTGTTTATACAGGAGGAACCTTAATTGTTTTTGTGCCATATGTTACATCAGTTCGAGAGGCTCCTTCATCACAAATGCTTAAGATGGCCCAAAAGTTATGGACTTCTATGTGTTCAAAGTTCGCCTAACCGATTGAAAATAAAGCTCATCTAAATGGAATATAACCTGAACATGGTTATTGAAACCCACCCCCACCCCCCAAAACACAAAGAACAAAAAAAACACACAAAAAAAACTGAACATGGTTCATCCACTCAATGGAATGGAATTATTAGATACTTCTCGAATTGTATTATCAAACGTTGATATTACATTAGAATGTGTGAAACATACGTCTACTGCACAAAATTAATAAAAAAAAAAAAAGTCTTTTAAGTTATTCCTGAAATCAATAGTCTTATATTCAAGGACTATGATGTTTCCTAACATTCAAGGATCACCATAGATGCTCCTAACAATAGTTTGTACATTAAAATAATGCTTGAACAAGATTATCAATCAAATCAAGCTTATAAAATAAATGTTATGTCAAGAATAATGTTGAGCTCTAACCGCAAATTTAAATAACGACCTTTGGTTTCAGGAATAGTGATTGCCGGCTTCCAGAGAATGATGGTCCAAAGGAATATCTGGCAGCAGCTTTTGTTTTGAGCATTGGCATTGGTTGCAGCCTTTGTTTTGGGGGTTAGACATTGGACGCCATAAGGAACATGCAAATGGGAACATTGTAAACACGCCAACAAGCTACATTTAACTAGTAATTATCTATCAACTCCACAAAACCAGTTGTCACAATTTACGTTCAACCCAATGTTGCAAAACAAAAACACTATATTTTCCTAAGTATCTTCCTTTTCGTTTCTATCAAAAGACAAAGCATTAAGCAACTCCTTTTGATTCCCTGAAATCTCGTTTCATATTTCATTATTCAATTGCCCGTGAAGAGTGATATTTATGGATACTCGTAAAAGGATATAAAAGTACTGTTTAAAAAATAATTATCAATTTCATTTTATCTTCAAACAACTTAGTTTGTAACGCTAGAGGATCGGTTTAATGGATAAGATTATTTCGAAATGACTTTATCCCTAAAATAAAGAAGTAAAGGGATATCTAGTCGTCTATCAATAAATACATAGTAATTATAATTCACTGAATAATTTAAAAATAAATAGATTCATACTTTCTTACTTTAAAGATAAATTAACCTTTTTACTTTAAAAATAAGTTGACTTAAAAAGAATTTTTTCTGATCTAATAATTAAGCAAGTGTGCTTCCGGCAACTAATCGTGGAAATAGTTGAGAAAATGTAACAGGTGAAAATAAGTTAACTTTTCTTAGTTCGTGAGATTCTATAGTGAAGCTAGTGAAAAAATATGAGAAAGAATTAAAGAGCGGATAAATGAAAAATCCAACTTCGACACAAAATCACATCATTCTTTTTCTATGTGTTTATAAGTTGAGATTTTAAAGGAAAATAGAAGATTTTGAAGAATCTATATTTACTCTTCAAATTCTTTCCTTCTCTCATTTTCCTCACAAACACACCTTTAAGATATTGAATAAAGGTGTCACTTCAACTGAGGGTAATTGGTAAATTACATTTTTTTAGTTATCTGCACAAATATCATCCTATTCTCTTTGTAATATCTTGTGGAGACTGTTTTAGATTTCGGAAGAGACAATCACCGAGGTCCCATAGCTCCCTGTCCAATACAATATGTTGCGTAGCATTTTCGGTCAGAGTCAGTTATTCAGCCTTTTCTAAGTTCCACATTCAAATCACGTAATGATTAAAACAAAGCAGGATGAAAGAACAAGAGCCTAATTAACAATCAAGGTAAAAGCAATAATCTCATTAACATATTTTAAAGTTAACATAGCCTGATAATAAGCTACATTCCAACCTGAATATAAACATTATTAAAAATTAGATATTCAAAGACCACTCGATTTTATTGTTCTAGGCAAAAAGTCAATATGATTTGTATAGCCAAATCCTCTTCCCTGCCCAATAATATCCCAAGACCCGCACAGATCAAAGCATTCACTTTGCCGTGCCATTAGGCAATGCATCAGACTTTCCTCCAACAGATGGGTTTAGTTCATCCCAAGCTTCAATCCATGTCACCATTGCATCTGCAAGCTTGTTGAAATAGTCATCAACCTTACCAAGTTTTGCCTTAACTTGCTTGGAGAGTTCAATGTAGCACTTCTGAACAGTAGTGCAATCTTTTGGAAGAGAAACAGATTGGAAAAATGGAATCAGCTCTTCCTGCCAGTAAATTCCTTTGTACTCCTTCTTAAGGTTCACAAAGGGGTTGCTAGCTTTGCTGTGCCAGATGTAAGGCAGACCTGTCTTCACCCCCAATCCCAAATGATCGCTTATGACCTACATGACCAATAAAGAGTCTAGTGAGCTTAAAAGCTTGACACAACATAACATACACTTAGCAGTGAGGAAAATTTAATGTTGATCTTCAATGGCATACAGACTCAGTCAGTTATGTATTATCACATTAATAAAGGTGTTTAATTCTTATATTCAGTATCTTAAAAGTCTCTCATATAGTGATATATAAACATAAAATTCTTTTTTAATTTTATACAAATAATATATCAAAATTAGTCTTGAATTTTAACTGGAATACCTTCATGCACCAGCCAGCCCACATATCATCATAGCGTCCAACAGGTTGACCATCACCCATGAGTCCAAAGTACATTGCAGGACCAATTAACTCACGGTTGAATGCCAAATTCATACCACACATAGGGAAGAGGGTCCCCCTTGGTACTGTCATGACTGCATCCACATACCTGAGAAATGCTGTTAGTAAAACTACCTATAAAAACAAAATATATGAGCTTATACTATAGTATGCTGCAAAGGGTACTAGTACTTGTGTACTATACCTAGTGTTTCTTTCTAGAGGCCTGACAAGCTGGGTTGGGGCATCATAATCAGGAATGTTGAGCCAGAGGCCATGAGAAGCAGCTGTTGGGACCCCTTCACGAAGACTAAATGGGTATCCACGGACAAAATCTGCACCTTCTCTGTAAGGGTCATAGAGAGTGTTGAAGAAAAATGGGGTTGATGGGGTCAGAAGGTTCTTAATGTGCTGCTGCAGTGCATTGATTTCTTTGCCAGATGGATCTTTAGCAACCTGGAAATGAAAAGCATCTCTCAGACCCGGGATTTATCCCAACTCCATGATGTTTCAAGTAACAAATCAAATAGTAGCAGCTACAATAAAAGAACATGTGGTATCATATATATATTTCAAAAGATAATGTGCATGATCTCCAACATGATTCCTGTTTCATGCACATATGTATGAGAATTGGACAGATCTTAAAGAGTCACTATGGTAATAAACAGGTTGTTGATGTATCCGCTAAGTAATCTGTTGTTATGGATCAAATTGGAAATCTTGTTCCAATGTAAATTACCACAGCGAAGTTTATAGAATGTAGAAATCCGAAAATCTAAATAATAAAGTCAGGAAAGAGATTATTGAGATCCGTGAATTATGACAAAATTACAAAACATACTGGATGATATCTTTTATTTTTTCTCAAATTCTGTAGGTATATCAAAATAAGCATAATTTTTTGATTCGGAGGAAAACAAAGGCACTCACAAGACATGCAGAAGGGGAAAAAAAAAAAGAAGGGAAACCCCTTTATCGGAAACTTGTAAAAGCTCAAGAAAAGAGAGAAATTGTTACATAGTATATTACAAAAATTATGGGACTATAACACACAACATTGTATAATATGTCAAGTCCTAGGATCAATCATTACATATTATTAAAATAAAATATAAACAGTTAAAAAATTTTTAGAACAACACTTTGTAAGTAATTTAGAATTTTTCAAAAAAAAAAAAAAAAAGAGGGAAATTGTTGTTGAAGTTAGTTAGAGGGTGATGAATGAAAAAGACTAATATTAAGAGAGTTTTAACCGATCAACTTCACTTAATTTAAATTAGTTAAAGTCAAATACGCTGAATATAGGTATAAATTAGACTTTAAAAAATAGTATTGAGTTGAGCTGGTGAGAAAATTCTTAAATTTTCTAGTTTTAATACATATCATTCATCGTTTAATATATCTGCTATTATCTTACAAATGTATGACAAACTTAGAAAATAAGAGAGAATAATAACCCACAAATTAAAGTTATTGCATTTCATGGTGGTGCGGTGGCACATAACAAAACGCTTTTGAATGTTTAGACGCGAGAATAGATGTTATGGTGAGTTGGGTAGGGAGGGGCTTACAAAGCAGTCATCATCAATAGTGAAGATGTACTTCTTCTTGGAGACCATGAAGCCGAAGCAGCGGCATGCGGAGTCCTTGAAGGAGATGCAAGAGGCCTTGGCCCCCAATATGCTGTCGATGTCGTTGCGGTTGTAGAGCTCGTAGTCGAACCCTTCTGGAACCTTTATCACCTTCGAAGGGTCTCCGTCCTGCACTATGATCAGGTGGTACGGCTCAAAGAACGCCCTCCACTTCTCCAGAAAGTCCAGGTTCCTTATTGTTGGGATCACGATGTCAAGCTCCTCCTTCAGCAAGGGTGTTGTTGATGGTGCTGCTAAATCCAACATGGCTGTGATCTCAGAGGGAGAGAGTGACAACATTGTTGTTGTTGTTGTTCCTGCTGCTGCTGCTTTGGTGTTGGCGTTGGACTTGGACGAGGTTGGCATCGTCGTTGTTGTTGTTGTTGTTGTTGTTGTTTGATGTGTTGGATGAGAGAGGGCGGTGAGGCTTAGGGGATTAATGTATTTGAAACTTTGGGGCTTGGCACGTGCCGACCAGATGGATAAACTCTCATGTCTTATAGAGCCAAGTATCTTTTTTTTTTGTGATAAGTTGATTATATTTTTGACTACTTATAAAATATTATTTTACCGGTTGAAGCATGTTCTATGATGGCATTAGATGATTGTGTTGTGTGAGGATGTTGAGTACAGCTGTACAGGAGAAAGTCAAAAGCAGCTCAAACAATGCAATTTTTCATAACAGAAATTTTTAGATGCTATTGAAGGCTTTAAATGAAGGGGGAACGAAAAAGTGCTGGTGGGGTTAAAGAGGTAATAGTAATCTAATAGTAATCCCTAGAATTGATATGCCAAATACTGAATAAATCAGAATAAGAAAAATTCCATACTCTAATAATAATATTTAAAAATTTCTCGCTTTGTAACTGTTGCGATCTCATGTAATAATGTTTGGATTTAATTTTAGTGTAAGTCTTGACAAATTCTTGGGTGTTTTTTTTTTTTTAAATTTATTTTAGAATAAAAAAATTACTTTGTACCCATTCAACGTTATATACTTTATTTATTAGATTAAAAATGTAATTAAAGTCAAAGATGGCACAAAGATAAGGTATCAAATTGTGGCGTATATATATATATATGTATTACTTTTACGGTATTTAAAAAATTTAAGAATATTTTTACACTGCAATTATGCATTATTAACTTATTAAAAATATTTCACTCTCCCAATAATTATTTAAACAGTCACATTTATAATAAGGATATCTGTTTTTTTTTTTTTAATTTTGATCTAAATCATTGGTATCTTCAATGCACTTGGCTCCAATTAATTGGATTTGAGCTAAACCAGTTCATTATAAGAATAAAAATTTCTTAATACTAATTTTTCTATTCATAAAATTTAAATTTAAGATTTTATTTAAAGAAAATAAGTGTTTGAATATTGATTTGGATACATAATTAGTCAATGATGTAAAAATTTTTGTTCAAATTATATATTAAAATTAAACTCATAACATTTTTTTATTTAATCTTTTTTATGATTGAATGTCTTTTTGAGAAGATTTGATGGCTGTTTGTTTGTATTTTTTGATAAAAAATTATTTTTATTAAAAAATTAATTTTTATATATTTGAATAATTTTTTTAAAATAATCAGAATATCAAAAAAATTATTTTAATTATATATAAATTTTAAATTTCATAATCACTTTTTTTAAAAATTAAAATAAATACACCCTGAATATCACTGTTATATTTTCGATAAAATTGTATAATCTTTTCCCAGTAATTAAGAATTTCTCGGTATGAAGAGAGATTCAATAACCTAAAAGGAAAACAACATCGGTAGAGTTTTTTCCATGCTGGATTGGGATCATATCTCATGTCAACGTAGGTGATACCTACTTTTAATAAGTTTTTTAATTAAGATAAAGAAAAATAAAACTTTTCCAGTAAGATGAAAAAGGATCGAGATGTTCATAGTTGATTACACTTTAATAAGTGAAAGCTTAACAACGGGAAAAAAAAAAGGGTTAAAAGCACGAAACAAATTATCTTTAGCAGAATTAATGTTGGATGTGGTCATATCTCCCCATATATGATATATACTTCATAAAATTTATGATAAAACGTAGAACTTTTAGCACATTCGATCACATAATAATAGTTGTTTTGTATGGGATCCAAATCCATAAATCAGATTCCAAAATTTGCAATTTGTCACTACTTGTTGAATAGAAGTTTTTTTTCCCCTCTCTTTTTTCCAACAAGAAGACCTCACCAAACAAATGCAGCACTAAATTATAATTATTAGAACCTTCCATCGTGGTCCGTCATTCACAATGTCAATACTGCTTAGGAGAAACCAAATACTTTGGTATTTCTTTTTAACGGTTTCTAATCATAACCTTCGTGTGTATGTGCGTTGGTAACTTCTTAAAGATTCTCTGTGATCCGTTCCCTTTGTATTGGAAATACCATAGGCATGAACATTCGTTTACTGCAAACGGTTACATTACCATGCAAGACTCGTAGAGGTAATAACTTTATGAAAAAATTTTAGGGTGCGTCCAGTTTGTAAAAATATTTTCTATTTTTATTTTTATTTTTATTTTTGGAAAAAGAATTTCATTTTCAAATTTTTTGAATTTAGGAAATGCGTTTAATTTATAAAAGTAGATTCTATTTTCAAAAAGTGAAAATAATGAAAATATGTTTGGTTTGTCTGTTTTTAAAATATATTTTTAAAATCAAATTTGAGATAATAAAATTATATTTATTATTAAGTAATAAGAATTATATATATTTGGTTTGCACATTTTGTTCATCTACTAGAACTTCAACTGCAAACTTGTAATGACAAAATATATTTGGAATATATTTGATTTGTGAGTAAATTATAGTCATTCTAAAAAAGATGTAATTAAACACAATAATTAGTACTATTTATAATTATAGTCTTTGTTATACTTCAACTTATCAACCAGTTAAAAAATACAAAAAAAAAGAGAAAGAATGATAGTCGTCAATTATCCACAATAATTATCCCATATTTAATGAATAATTATCTCCCTAACTTGTGCCATTTGAGTTGCTTCAGTAGCATTAATTTCAATACCTTCTTGATCTACCCTTAAATTTTGTGGCAAGCTGTCATCAGTTATCTTCACAGTTCACACACAAAGAGAGCAAATTGTCTCAGCTCACTCCAATGTGAGAAAGCAAAAAATTCAATAAGAATTAAAGTTATGAGTACTATCAAATTTATTTGTTTCATTTTAACTAGGTAAGGATCTAATGCAAAAGGGACTACTGGTCAAAACTTAGCATATTATGGGTTTAGAGATACACACTGAGATACAATTCCCATGTTTCCCATCTTCTCTTCTCCTGTATAAGGGAAGGATACTGAAATAGGGAAGAAGCTGATCAAATACCCTGACTCACTACCTGAGTACCCATTCTTATTCTTTCAACAAGGTTAATCGCATCCAAGGGTGTTCATAAATCAAAAATGAAGTCAAACTGGTTAAACTCAACCAAACCATAGTTTGGTTTAGTTGTACTCACACACACACACACACACACTACCAATTTCAGCCAATTAATATGCACGTTACCAGTAGCATTATAGCAACAACATAATCTAAATCTCAAAGCCTAGCATCCCCAGAAGAACCACTTGCATTGATCTCAACAGCATAAACCACATGTTACTTTCTCTCAAGTTTCCAATTCACGCCATTGCTAATTCACAAGCAACACCCAATTCATCAATAAAAAACACATAACACCAACACACAAACAATGCAAAAATCCCCTCGTTTCCATTGGTGTCCAAAATTATACAAGTCATTACAAAACAACATGTCACAAAGCATTATAGTTTTGCCTACAAATCTGAATTCCAAATTATACACAATTCATTAACACTCCTAAGCATACTTCCACTAACACAAATCAGCATCGCACAATTGAGATTACATACTAATCATAACCAATAGAGACAATCATAGCAACTTCATGTTCCACAACCCCTAAAATTAACATCATCATCAACTAAAGAACTACACGAATCACAGTAGAAAACAAACAGAGCACAAACCTTCGCTGGCGCAGCACAGAGAATCGCTTCTGGTACTCCGATTCAAATAGCAACCCATCACCTTCTCCTCCATGGCCATGAAGAACCTGTCCCTGCTAGAGTCGAACCTTGCGATGCTAGCCTCCTTGCCAAGGTGGTAGTAGAAGCTCCTCCGTTTGTGAACAAGGTTCACCATGGCAAGGCACTCGTCGTGGCCGACAGAGAAGGCAAGCTTGCCGAAGAGGTGGAGGGCGAGGTCATTGACGGCGCGGCGGTGGACATGGGGGAGGGTCTTGAGGTGGACGAAGCCGTTGGCGTCGAAGAGGGAGAGGGAGCTGTCGGTGTTGGCGGAGAAGAGGTTGCAGGGGAAGGGGGGAGGGATGGGCATAGAAGTAGAGGGCAGTGATGGTGGCAAGGTGGTGGTGAAGGGAGCCGATGGATGTGGCAAAGGAGAGGTCGTAGAAGGCATAAGAAAAGAAAGAGGAAGGCATTGGAAAAAAAAAATCCACACTTTTCGTAATTCAGATTCGAATTGGTGACAAAGCAAAACGAAAGGAGAGTAGTTCTGCTTATTACAATAATGCCAAAGTATTCTGATTGAAAATATTTTCAGCAACCAAACTCAAAAGGCTAGAAATGTGAATTATTCATTTTCAAAATTATGGCATCAAACATATTGTCACCTTTATTTTTTATTTTTAGTGAAAATAAAAATAAGAAATGACCAAACCAAACACCACCTTAGATTCTTAGATGTTTTCGGTGTAAGAAATTTTTTTTTCCTAAACCATTTATTATTTTATATAAGATTTTTTTTTTCTAAACCATTTATTATTTAACACTTCAATTTTTTATGTCATTATTTTCTCCCAGTTTTATTAATCAAAATAAGACAAATTCATTGGCTGAAACCTTGACCATCAAATGTTTAAAATGCAACTTTTTTAAGTTGTTGCAAATTGACCTATTGTTGGAATTGTACTCGATTATTGGTTGAGTTACGAGAAAACGACAATGCTAATTCTCCTAAAATGTGCTTATTAATAAAAGTATTTTTATACAGATTTATTATTGGAGTAATATTATTTATTTTTATTTTACCTAGAATACCGTACCACTCATTTATTATTGAAATGATGAGTATTTTGTTTTCAATTTTTTTATTTTTAATAATAAATGAGGGATAGATTGGCACAATATCCTAATTAAAATGAGTACAAATAATATTACTTAGAATGAATTGTCTTTGATGGTTTGTGTGTCGGCAGAAGGATCTAAGAAATGGATTTGGATCCTTTAAAATGAAAAAAGTTATAAATTGATAAAATAAAGAATTATTTATAATTAGATCATTTTAATAGAATTCACATAAAGTAAAAGTTATTGATCCAATGATAAATGGTTAGATATCTGCTCACTTTACAACTTTCCTCGTATGTGTTGTGTTGTGTGGGGGGCGATTATTTTGTCTTCCTTATTTACAATCTTGTATAACTTTTATCATTTAATATTGTAATTAATAATTGAGTTATCATTGTTCTCGAATGCATTAAAAATTTAAAAACTTTACTATTCAATTAAAATTTTTCCACTCTTAATCCCACTCTTAAAAAGTTAACAAAATTCTTGTTTTCTAGTTTGTTGACATTTAAGTTAATCTATGCATATCTTATCTTATTCGAGCAAATTATTAAATTGATTTTTTAAATTAGAAGTGTTGATTAAAATAGTTCTTAGCATTTTAAATCATTATTTTAGTTGTTGATATTATAATTGATTAATTTTGACATTAATATATTCTAAACTAATTTGATTAACTTGAGTATATATCAAAAACTAAATTGATTTACGAAAATATAATGGTAAAGACTAATTTAGGTAATTAAAATAAAATATTGACAAATAACTATAATGTTAATTTTTAATGGCAGAAATTATTTTAATTAACACTTATATTTTTAGGGAGTAATTTGATGTATTAGCTAGTTTCTTCATTTCCTTATAAATAAAATTCATTTACTCTTGGTTTATAAGATTCACAAGAAGTGAAGATTTAAACATGTTGTATAGCTTTTTTTTTTGGGTGGTAAGGAAAACATTTAAGTTTAGAGAAAGATTATTCTTAGTTCAAGGACAAAACATGATTTCAAATTCTGAGCACTTCCAAAAATATTTAGAGATAATTCACTAATGTAAAAATTTAGAAATTAAGTCTAAATCATGACAAAGTATGACAAACAAGCGACATTAATATCAATATCATAATTTTATTTTTGGCGTAATTAATATCATAATGTTCTCAAATACTTAAATGATATCAATTGAAAATTTCTTAAATGTTTTCTATTAAAAAATTTTTCAAATTCTGTTTTATTTAATGTGTACTATATTATTTAAAAATTTATCATCAATTAAACTATGGTTCGTAGATTTATTTTTTATTACTTATCATCAATCTCAAGTGCATAAATGTTTTAGCTCATTGTAACCCCTCCCTAATATATATGTGATGCATTTGTTTTTTTGGGATAGGGTATATGTGATGGATTTAAATTGCTTTTCAAATTATATGAAAATTTATAGATTCATTTATTTAGTCATAATTCTTTTATTTAACGGTTCGAACTGATAAGAAATTATTTGATAAAGTAAGCATGGCTAAAATTTATTCTTAAAGTAAGTAGATCTCATCTTTTTATTTAGAATAAGACTTGTATAAAGTTCCTTTGTTCATTCGAATTTTTAACCAATTTTTAAATCAAATAATAATATACATAGATTTTTCTTAAAATGAATATTTTAAAGTTAAAAATGTATATTCGTCTCAAAAAATATTTATATGTCATTTTTTGATTTGATAATTAAATAAAATATACATTGGAAAAAAAAAACTTGATATAAGTTTTCTCCTTTTATTTATTCCTATTTTAGCTGAATACTAGCAACTTTGACTACCACTCTTCTAATTAATGAAAAATCAAAATGAGTTTCTTATTTTAAAAGAAATTGAAACCGGGTCTTCTTTTGAGGGCCATGAACTGAAGCCGGGTCTGATTGATATATAATCCACAGATTTGAAGTTAAAGTGAAGGCCCAATAACTTAATTGAGACCCATCAATGGCTACGTCGAATTTGTTCGATGTATCAGTTGATTTTAAATGCGTTGCATCATTATACTATTTGTAGGAGCTGGCTTGCTTGGGCAACATTACATTTGTTTTCAATCAACCCCGAGATGGTAACTCTATACCAGATTCCTCAAGGCAGATTCATGCCTTGATTGCCATATTTCATCATGGTGATAATAGATGATTTAGCTATTTGCTCTGCATGTGTACATAATTATATTCATATATTAGTAAGTATCATGTGCATTGGATCTATATTTTTAAATTCAGATAAAATTAAAAAATAAATATAAGTTAAAAGAAAAAATAATACCTATAATTAATTTAGGAATCCATAATTAAGTTGAAAGGTTTTAAATATTAAAAAAAAAAAAAAAAACAGACAAGACTAAGAAGGACTAGCTATTCTTAAAAGATAATAAACAAATTATACCAAACTCAGAGTATACTTTAATTATAACAAATAGAAGTGAACATAAGCCCCATGCCCAAAAACTAAATCCAGATAGAGAACTATTTCACCAGTAGTAATTTATCACCAAAAAAGAATAAACCAAAGACTGAAAAAATACCAAGCCATAAAGCATAAGCATCATCAAGTTGAAGAAAGTGATTTCACGAAATGAAAATTCAGTGAAAACTGAAGAAACAGAACTTGTTACCGCTTGATGTGTCCTGAGGCAAACAGAAAAACTCCCACCGGCTTTTCTTCACTACATTGCCTACATGATTTGCTTAAACACCTAGAATATCAGAGAAGGAGAGCTAGCTGAAACTGCGGTGGGAATGATTAAGGAGATGGAGACATAATATTTCAGATGAAGATGATATCATATTAATCACAAGGACCTAACAACTACTAGGTGATGACATGCATCCACTGCAATCTAATTTCAGTGCATCACCCCTTGTTTATATAAGCACACATGCACCTTTGCACACTTGCAAAAGTGTCACACATTAGAACTTAGTGATTAAGTGAACCTTCATCTTCAGGCATGGAATTTGACAAAGGTAACCAGCAGCAAAGCTGCACATTCCGAGGGCTCAAGTCGGTTACCTTAGTTGCTCTATGTCTCATTCTAATTTCTCAAGCGGGTAAATTACTTGCCTACATGCAAAACCTTAGAAACTTATGGTGAGAATTGTTTAGCTGCTAAAGGATTCATTCTAACTTATTTTTCTTGTGCTTGTAGATGCATTTGACCCGTTGGATCCAACTGGGAACGTGACAATAAGATGGGATATCATGTCCTGGACATCAGATGGTTACTTGGTAACTCCTAAATTCTGATCACTCTAATTTGTATGCATATTACTTGATTGTATACCTTAAGGAAAAGTAAGTATCATATTATTGATATCGAACTCTAGAAAATTGAAATTGTTGGCCTTATGTGATTACCAAAGAGTTAAACTAGCTGAAATTTAAAACAAAATTTTCATCCAAATAATGCTCTACTTATCCTCAAGCTGATCAATATGTTATTATGTTGAACTTTTGCAGGCCACTGTGACAGTGTTTAACTTTCAACAGTACCGGACTATTCTGAACCCTGGATGGACTATCGGATGGACATGGGCAAAGAAAGAAATTATCTGGGCCACGATGGGAGCTCAAGCTACAGAACAAGGAGACTGTTCCAAGTTCAAGTTGAAAATTCCTCACAGCTGCAAGAGGAACCCTCAAGTTGTTGACTTGATGCCTGGAGCTCCTTTCAACATGCAGTTCACCAATTGCTGTAAAGGGGGTGTGCTAACATCTTGGGGGCAGGACCCTTCAGGTGCAGTCTCGGCATTTCAGATAGGTGTGGGGCTCTCTGGCACCTCTAACAAGACAGTTAAACTGCCCAAGAACTTCAAACTGCTCGGACCGGGACCGGGATATTCATGTGGCCCTGCAAAGGTTGTCCCAGCCACTGTCATCCCCACAGATGATCACAGGAGAAAAGCTCAAGCATTAAGTATGAATAATTAACTCCCTTCATTCCTTATCTGTATATGGTGTAGTGTAAATAGGCTGCAATATAAAAAGCATTGTTAATATCTGATGTTTTCCATTATATGGCTTCTATGCAGTGTCCTGGAATGTGACATGTACTTATTCACAGTTTCTTGCCTCCCAGAACCCAAGTTGTTGTGTTTCTATGTCATCTTTCTACAGTGATAAAGTCACAGCTTGCCCAACTTGTGCTTGTGGTTGCCAGAATAATGACACCTGCGTCACGTAAGGCCACCCTTCTAGTTTCACTTTACTACTTGTAAAATCATGAAGCGATTTATGTGTGCTACATCGGGTAACAGCAATGCTAATTTTGGTTTCTTGTGATGGATATCCAGAAAAGATTCAAAGATACTGCAAGAAGATGATGGAATAAAGACTAGGAAGAAGGAGATCACACCAAAACCATTGTTACAATGCACACACCACATGTGTCATGTTAGGGTGCACTGGCATATTAAGGACAACTATCAAGATTATTGGAGGGTCAAGATTGCCATCATCAACTTCGACTATAGACTGAATTACACACAATGGAATCTCGTTATACAACATCCCAATCTCAACAATGTCACCCAAGTCTATAGCTTTGAATACATGCCACTTCTTCCCTATGAATCCATAAGTGAGTTCGTTGAAAATGGACACAAAATGCTTTGGTCTTCTTAACTATTAAGGCTGCATTAACCGTTTTGCTAAACATGTGCATGCTGGCTTGTATATGCAGATGACACAGGCATGTTCTATGGTTTGAAATATTACAATGATCTATTGATGGAAAATGGGCCTAAAGGGAATGTGCAGTCCGAGGTGCTTATGAAGAAGGACAAGAACACATTTACCCTCAAGCAAGGATGGGCATTTCCCAGGAGGGTCTACTTCAATGGTGAAGAGTGCATGCTGCCACCTCCTGATTCATACCCTTTCTTGCCAAACTCTGCTCATAGACCACCAACTAGTGTTTTGTTGATAGCAGCCTATGCCATGTCAACATCATTTTTTCATTTGGTTGGGATTCTTTTGTGAATGAGAGCGGCAACTTAGTTATGAAGCTTACAGCATAGAGTGATGGTTTAGCTGGGAGATACGCAAGGTGGAAGTTCTTGTGAACACTAATATATACATCTATGGTATATTTTCAGCCAAAGACAAAATACATTTATGAAATATAAGTTATACATGTACCACGATTTTGAGTACATATACCATAAGTCATCACTGCAAAGTCTATCTTTGTAGATATTCTAAGTGTGTGTTTAGTCTAGCTTATTTTGTACTTGAAACAACTTATAATCAAAATCTTTTTGAGAGAGCGTTTGAAAAACAAAAAAAGAATTATTTCCCCAAAAATTAGCAAAAACAAACATGTAACATTATTTTTCATAGTGTTTGATAAAGCCATCTGCTTGGGTTTTGGTATTGCAGAATTGGCAAATTGAGTATAAGTCGGTAATAATCAATAAATTACTACAGAAGGGGGAAAAATGCTACCTACAATTTCTGCTTGAATTCTTCATCTCAGCACTAAGAAATCAATTGGATATACTATAAATGGAAAAAAAAAAATAATCACCCAATTGAGTAACTTAAATAATTATACAATGCAAAAGCTACAAATAGGTGTTGCATAAATGGCAGTAAAAATCAACCCTCAAAGCATACTACGGGAGAGCATTCTTGTGGCAAGCACTTATGCACCTGAGTCACCTTTTATTGCTTCAGTGGCATCTCCTTTGCATTGAGGACAATGGGGTTGAGGTTGA
The DNA here is from genome assembly GCA_031439585.1 of Pterocarpus macrocarpus. Lineage (NCBI taxonomy): Eukaryota > Viridiplantae > Streptophyta > Magnoliopsida > Fabales > Fabaceae > Pterocarpus > Pterocarpus macrocarpus. The sequence goes on from CM062519.1 coordinate 15,324,775, forward strand.
CTTCACCTTTAACAATTTGATGCAGAAGAGAAGTGTACAATACTCAAAGAGTTGAAGACATCTTCAAGTCTCCCCAGAGATGATTCTCAATGATTAATTCAATAAGAGTAAGGAAGCTAAAGTGGCTATGACAGTGCTTAGTAAAGAGAGAACTAGTCTTGAACTTGCATTTGGCAGCCAAGGGTAGGCATCAGGAGGAGGCATAACACAGTTATCCCCATTGAAATAAATCCTTCTTGGGAAAGCCCATCCCTTATCAAATGTGAAGGTTGATTTGTCCTTTCTAAATAAGAGTTCTGACTGCACATTACCAAGGGATCCAGCCGAAGAAAGAAAATCATTATAGAACTTGACTCCCCATAGCATACCAGTATCATCTGCAAAACCATATACCAAAACAATTAGTTAAGAATGGAATATTCTATACACAAAATCGTCCATGACTGTGATTATGAAGGATAGAACTTACTTAAGCCTTCGTAAGGTGTTAGTGGCTTGTAATTAAAGCTGAAATGCTCGGTTAGATTATCGAAATTGGGGTGCTGCACGACAAGGTTCCATTCTGTGTAGTTCATTCTGTAATTGAAATTTGTGATTGTGATCTTGATCCTCCAGTACTCTTTGTAATTGAGCTTCACATGCCAATGCACTCGAATAGGACACATATGGCTGGTACACTGGACAAGAGGTGTATCTATAGGTTTCCCTGATGATGATACAACTGATGCTAAATGTGGAGAGTCTGGACTGTAATCAGGAATATAAAACATAAGAATAGGGAAAACTGCAACAAAAGTTACTCCAAACACACATTGAAGAACTACAAGAAGAAATCAAAGACAGTTATAGATATCTATAAAAAGATAAATTGGAGACTTACTGCACACAGCTTCCGGGTTCTGTTTTGTTTTGGCAGCCGCAGGTGCAGGTTGGGCAGTTTACTATCGTATCATTATAGAAGGATGAGAGGGAAACACAACAACTGGGTGTCTTTTGAGCTAGGAATTGAGAGTAAGTGCAGGTGACATTCCAGGTCACTGCCACAAAATATGCGGTATAAGTCAAAAAGAACTTAAAATTTGATTATCATACTCTGAACTCTTCTTAACAATGAGTGAAGCATAAATGATTATTCATAGTACATCACTACTATTTATTCGTCTGATGAAAATTTGAATCCATCTCATCAACAAAGGCAATACTGCTAGCAAGAAAAATTTGAAATGAAACATGAAAGTGAAAAATAGCGAAAGAATGAACTGCCATAACTACGAAAACAATTGAAGTTCAAAAGAATTTTACACTGTCATCCAATTACATACTACTATATGTGAGACTTTTGAGGTAGTGGGTGTGAAAGTCAAACTTTTGCTCATATGGCTGGATGTTTGTATAAAATACTTTTCCATTGACAGCCACATCAAATTAAATTCCATGGAAATATCTTATATCTATATGTTGGTTTTATCAACAAAGTCTAGAAAAGGCACATGTATATGTAAAAAAGTTCCAAGTCAATGCATTCTGCAACTAACTTACTCAAGGCTTGGGTGGTTCTCCTCTTGTCATTGGTAACAAATTTAGTTGGCCTCACAATCTTTGCAGGGCCACAAGTATAACCAGGTCCTGGTGCTTTGAGGGTAAAATTTCTTGGCAGTTTGACCGTTCTGTTAGTCGTTCCTGCAGAACCGACACTGAGCTGAAATGAACTTACTGCAGTGCTTGGGTCCTGGGCCCATGAACTTAGGACACCTCCTTTGCAACAATTTGCAATTTGCTGGTTGTAAGGAGTTCCTGGCAGTAAATCCACAACTGTGGGGTCCTTCTTACAACAATGTGGGGTGCCTGCTTTGAACTTTGAACAGTCTCCTTGCTCTGTGGTCTGGCCCCCCATCATGTTCCAAATCACTTCCTTCTTCGCCCATGTCCACCCTAATGACCATCCTGGGGTCTGAATATGGCGATACTGCTGAAAGTTGTACATTGATACAACAGCCTGCTCAATCCAAGCAAGAAGATTGAATATGAATGAGAAATAGGAATAGATAGAAGCCGATGTACATGGAAACAATTGAGTTGATCCTTAGACATATTAGGTTATTCATTGTTGCAGTCCAAGCAATGGCAACTTGCAATTTGTTAAAGAATAATATACTAACAGATAAGGCATGTACAAATGAGAAGATCCATCAAGTTAAAAAGTATGGTGTTACACAATTCTTACTGATTCCACAAAATTTTGCAGGGCACAAGCCATATTGGTGGTACATAATGCTTTTCCTAGCACTTAATCAAGTTATGAAAGTACTGATATCACTTACAACATAGCCATCTGCAGTCCAGCTAATGACATCCCATTTGATTGTTATATTGCCAGTTGGATCAAGCGCATCATAGGCATCTGTACATGAACAAGCAGGAAAAAATTGATGATTTTTATATTTTCTTTTCTTTTTAACAAATCAAAGTTCGATAAATCTCACTAAGTTGTTTCCCAAGTGGACATTGAAGAGTTAAACAGATCCATGAGCAACATCAAACTTTCTCCAAGTTAAAAAGAAACAGTTATACTTATGTGCCTGTACCTTTTTTTTTTTTTTTCAATTTTTCCTTCTTCATTATAAAGATGTTAAAGAGATCTTTATCATGTCACATCTATATAATCACTAAGAAAATATCAACATGTCTAAATTAGTTATCATATCCACAATGGGTGTAACTGTACATATACTTCTACGAAGACAATAATGCCAATGCCCTTCAAGCTCCATCATCACGGTTACATTAAAAGAGCCAAGTTTTAAGAAAATGGAAGAGTGGGAACTCACGAACTTAGGTAAGTAGGATCCCAGAAAAGCAAAGTATGAAACCATTTCTAATAACTAAGTCTCATGAGTTTCATGTACAAAAAAAAAGGGCAATGAGAGGTAGCCAATACCTGTAGAAGTGAATGTGGAGCAAGAGAGCAGTAGCAGGAGTAATGCTGCCAAGCCACCATGAGGGACAACAGATCCTATATACTCCATTTTCTTGGTGCAGATTTTCTCTGACAAGTTAGGCCAACTTCAAAGATCTGCACCAGAATATGGAGAGGAAAAGAGAGAGAGGGAGAGAGTACACAGAGGTATAGGCCTCTCAGCTCTCTAGTCCCAGACAAAGCAAGACTTTTGGCTTTGAGTTGGAGGGTTGAACTGAACTGAGGCTCTCATGAAACTCCATGTTTATAGCACTCTTTGTTATGTAATTGTAAAATAACTGCTGGCAAGATCTGACACAGACATTCGGCGCCGAATATGAATAACACCCTTCAATTAAAATATGCTTATTCAATTACAATTTAATCGTGATTTGACTATAGATTTAACTAGTTTAATCAATTAAACTATGAACTGAAAATCTTACTAATTCAATCTCTTGCTTGGTTTTCAAAACATTAATTAAAAATAGCATGTGCTTTCCCTTATGTGATCAAAAATAGCATGTGCTAGTATGTAATTATACATATTATTATAAAATTACCCAAAAGCAGTGCTATAAAATTCTCCACATTATCAAAGTTTTTACTTTTCAGATTAAAATATTGATGTCAAAACTGTTTAAGCTTTGTCAAATTCCAGCTAGTTACATCTAATTGAAGGGTCAATTTTGGATGACAACCGTTATAACGTGTGGTGGTGTGCTAAGTTAAATTCGGAAACTTCGTGGTTCAAATTGACTACTCAAGTCATTCTACATTATTTTGGGATAATATAGGAACGAGGAAATTATACTACCGACAGAGAAGAGCATGTGAATTGTTAAAGGAAGACAGCAAACGGCGTGGGCCTGAGGAAACATGAAAATTGAAATAGCTTCTCTCTCTCTCTCTCTCTCTCTCTCTCTCTCTCTCTGTTTCTCTGTCGGTGCTCTGGTAGAGTAGTCTTTGAAATGTTTGCTATGTCCAACAACCTTTTAGATATTTTTGTTAGATAGATGTTCGCACTGTGAATCTAATAATAAGGCTAATAATAAATACAACAACTAACTATTCTTTTACTTCATGGGATGGGTTGCATGGCTCAAATCATATCATTGTTTTCTATTATAATTTATGTCTACAAAATCATGAAAATTTTAGTCTCCTTAAATAGTTTTCCTATAAATTTTTTCTTTTTTGTTTTTTTCTACTTCTATTTATGGAATTATTTTTTATCTGATTTTTCTTTTTAATTATGACTTCTATAATTCACCTCATAATCAAATCATCTAAAGTGAAAGTTTATAATTTTGCGGCCTCAGCTATTTTTTTAATATGTTTATTCTGAATTCTGACAATTTTTTTGGAAAACGGGTCTAAGGCCCAAAATACAACAAAAATTAAAGCATCATAGAAAAATCTACCCCATAAGTATCAGAGACTTGGAGTGTGTTTAATTCAACTTATTTCAACAAAAAAAAAAAGAGAGGCTAAAATAAACGCAAATCTAATACATCCAAAATATACGTAGGAGCAGATAAATAAAAAAGTAACTCCAACTCCAAGCGCAAGAGAGTGACCCTGTTTAGCAAGAGAGTCTGCTGCTCGATTCGATTCTCTATAAGCTCATGCACCCTAGCAATAGCTTAGCATAAGGATGAGTCCTCCCTGGTGGAAGATGAATAAGTTGCAATGCACCCATGGAGTCAGCCTCCACACACACCTTTCTATAACCCGTAAGATTATCAATGAGCCACCAACAAATATTAAGCAGTAAAGAACATGGCTTTATGTGGAGACTGAACTATCATGTACCAAAAATCCTCAATGGCTGGCCAATTTCTTAGAGCATGCATTGAGCATTCATGCACTAGAGAATTACAACGACTACATAAGGGGTTATCAGTTAAGTTAGATGGCGATGAAACCTGTGAGAACTTGTCAAAAGAGAATTATTTGCAAGTAACCATAAGAAGGTTCAATTCTCTCAAGACCTTTTTACCTCCAAATAAGCCGGAAAAAAGGGTCACTAGCTAGCTTGCCTATCATGCCCCGTACATGATGGACGAATAAGCTGAAGATACATAGAAAAGTTTTCCAACGCTGCTAGGCAACCAACGTAGAGTATCTCACCCACAACAAACAATAAGTATGATGAATAATTATGTTCACAAGTTGATTACATATGATTTTTTTATCTTTATTCTTATGCATATCTTCGCTCCGCCTCATGTTAAGCAATAATGCAATGCCAATGTCACTTAAGCACAGGTCACATTTTAATTATGATTGTTTTTTAATCAATTGTCGTTGCTTGAAATGTAACAAATAAATATCACTTAAATGCTTGAAATGTCACGTATGCGAGGAAAATGATAAAAATATTTGGACGACTAGGTTTCATATAATTATTATTCTTTTTGATCAAGTTCTTTTTGTTTAAAAAGTTACTAACATATTGTATAGAGTTTATTAGTATTTTCAGCAAAATTATCAGCATTTTCATTAAAATTATTAGTATATTCTATTAAATTGTTACCATTTTCAGCAAAATTATCAATTTTTTGGATAAAATTATCAGCATATTATATATGGTTACTAGTATTTTCAATAAAATTATCAGTATATTGTATAGAGTTATCAATATTTTCAATAAAATTACCAGCATTTTTAGTAAAATTATCAATATTTTTAATAATTACCTGTATTTTCAATAAAATTACCAATATATTATATAAAATTATCAATATTTTTAACAAAATATTGGTAATAATTCTATATAATATACTCATAATCTTTTAAATAAAAAAAATAATAATCATATGAAACCTAAACATCCAAATATTTTTATCACTTTCCTTATTTTTCTGATATGCATCGTGTATATGCCGTGATTTTGTAGGTCCGCTATTATTGCTCTTTTGTTAAATATGTAAAGAAAGAGAAAAGCTTCCTGTAGATTGAACAGGTCGACATACTACTCGACTGTTGCTTTGATTGATAGCTAATGATAAATAAAAAATTTCAAATAAAAAAATTAAATGCTTTTAACGGTCGATTTGATGGGATGTCAAGAACGGTGTTTTTGTTGTTGTTTTTGTGGTGGGGGGAGAGAGAGAGAAGGTGAGTATAAATATCACAATCCGTACCATTTTGTTTGGTTTAAGGGAGGCAAGAAAATTGGAGAGGAGAAAATGAAATAAAAAGAGATTTTTTTATTATTTGATTTGGTAAAAAAAATAGAGAAAAAGTAAAAAAAGTTATATGAAAATCACACAAAATTTTTTTTTTCAGTTGTCAAGAAAATACATTGAAAAGATGAAAGTGAAGGTAAATAACATTTATATCCCAGCACTAGAAAAAATTGTTCTCAATTTGAACAATATAAATTTTTTTTCAATACAGTACCGCACAAGTTTAATAATAAGAATAAAAAAATTATATTTAATATCGAAATATAAAACAATTATATAATATAATAAAAAGTGAAATAATTTGAGTTAATGAAATTATAAAAATTATTTAAAATTTCAATAAAAATAATATATTTATTTTATTATATAATAAAAATATATATATTATTTCACATATTTTTTATCTTTATTTTCTTCCCTAATTTTTTTTTTATCAAAATAATAAAAAAATATTTTTTTCTTTATTTTTTTTTTTTCTCTCATTCTCTTTCCCCTCATTCTTTCTTCACACCCAAACAAAGCAGTAAAGAAAGGCAAAAGTAGAAAAGAAGCTCCATGTCTCTCAAATATAGTGCCCATGTCTGCATGGAGTGTTGGAGGATCCTCTAGAACAATGAAGTTCTCCGTCCTTGCAAAATCCATTTTCGCCAGAAGATCCGCACAGGGATTTGCATCACGAAGCACGCGGACAACAGAGATTTCCCAATCTTTTCAAAGCCATTCTTTAATGCGCTAAAAAAATGATTTAATTGGATGAAAATGGCAACAAATTTTATACTGTTAATATATTAAAATTAAATCTCAAAATTTTAAAAATAATAAAAAAGAAAAAACCGGTTATGAACCAAATCGGATTGCCCCGTTTGTCTTAATATATTGCAAATTGAAATAGCAAGCCACCTATATAACCTATTAATAACATATTTGAATTTTTTTTAAAATTTTTGAAAATATCTTTTTATTTGATAAATAATAAATTAATCTTTTAAAATATAATTAAACACTTAAATAGAATTCTTTCAATGATTGTTTTTCCATATATATAACTTGATGATATACTATTTGTAATCTCCCATAATTAATTCACTCACTTTAATTTTTATAACTTTGAACTTATAGTTTTGGCAAAAGTTATAAAGCATAAGTTTTTGTTGAAATTATAATTTCTAAATTTTCAAAACTAAACCAAATATGACATAAGTATGTGATTGCAGTTGGTGTATACATTAATTATGACTTGTTTGTAGAAATATTTTTTTTAATAATTTTTCACAAATAACTTATCGATCGGAGATAATTATGTTCAATTATTGTATGAAATTTAAATATGGATAACTTTTTTAATTGAGATTCAAATCGATTCGTCGTATTATAATGGATTAATCTCTAAATTTTAGTTGATTTTTTGTAAGAGATTTGACTTGTTGTGTCTTTGACATTTGAAAACACTTGTTTTCTTTCTTAGCCCAGTCACATTAATTGAAGAAACAAATTGAATTTTATGGTGTATTTGTTTAAACTTAGCCTAGATTGGGATTTGGGATCAATCAGAGAATATATATTAGGTTTTAGGGTTTAAGATTTGGACAGATTAGGGTTTTTTCTTGTAGAAAGAACAGATCAGAATTGAATGATGGATAACAGTAGCTGGCAGCAGAGACTGCAAGATGGCAAACTCTACAGGCACCTCAATTCCCTAATCGTCGCTCATCTCCGCGACAACAATCTCACTCAGGCAAAACCCTTCATCACTTCCATTTACACCCATTTGTTCAATTCCTTGATTTTGCACGACCCAAAATGCTAAAGTTGATTTTTTACTCTCCTTATTGAAGTTTAATCTTGTTCTTATAGTTTTTATCATACATGAATAAACACTATCTTTAAAAGTAAGTTTTTGTTCTTTTTTTTCCCCTTGTTGTTGGAGATCATTGTTCTAATTTGGAATTTTGGGGTATTTGATCAGGCTGCAAGTGCTGTTGCTTCAGCAACTATGACACCACTGAATGTGGAAGCCCCACCCAACAAGCTTCTTGAGCTGGTTGCTAAGGTTCTTCTTTACTTGTTTACTTCTAGTGCTGTTGTTGTTACTGTGTAATTGTCTCACTCTTTATGCAAATTATGTTAAGCATGAGGAAGCTTTTGATTCTAAGTAGATAACAGGGTCTTGCAGCTGAGAAAGATGACGTGTTGAGAGGGACTTCGTCTTCTCCTTTCCGCGATTTGGGTGCACCATTGCTGCCGTCTCATCCTGGCACTACTACAGTTGATTTCAGGCAATTTGATTTTACACTTGTTTGGCAATTTTGCTGCTGATAATTATTATTCTCTTTTTGCATTTGAAGTTAATGTGACAAAGTATAGTTTCTTATTCAGATAAATAGTTAATGATATGTTATTAGTGTATCTTCAAATGCCAATTTTGACATTTCATAATGCCAAGTGGAATATGGTTGTTTCTCACAGAATACTGTGGGATGATTAGCATCTGATTCCATAGGCGTTGGGGAGGATTATTGCTTTGACTTTTAATCTAATATGCACCCTCTTATAAAACTTGTAATGGACTAGCGGCTGATACTTATCTGTTGAAGTGAATAAGTATGTCATATTTATCAAGGGCAATCATTAGAATTAATTTCCTTTCATTCTGAGATCAATAAAGTAAAAAGTTGAACATGAAAGTTTGTTAGGGAATACAGTGATGCGCTTCTTAATATTATATTTAGGTTTGACTTGGAGGTGTGTTTCTTTTTACCTTTGTATTTTTGGTTGGGAAAGGAATGATCTAGTGAAATCAGCCCACAGATTTTGTCTCATCTTTATATTAATGAAGACTTCTAAAACATCATTTAAGTACTTTGAAGTTCCTTCATTTTCATATAGCAATTAAGATAGGGGTAATTTTAAGTCATGAATTGGTGATATGCTCTCAAAGACAACACTTGAAAGACAGAAACTCCTATAACTGAAAATTGAGATTTGTTATAACAGTGCTGTGCCAGACATAAAAGGTCTGTCAAAGAGCTTTCCAAAGCACGAGACACGACACCTTTCAGAGCACAAGGTATGTAATATGCTTTAGTAACATATATGTATCCTGCATTAACAATTCAAAATACTATGCAAACCCTGCTAAGCATTTGCTTTCTATTTATCTGTTTTTTGGACTGATTGGCTTAATTTCTAGAATATTGCCAGATGTGCAAGATTTAGTCCTGATGGAAGGTTTGTTGCCACTGGTAGTGCAGATACATCAATAAAGCTATTTGAGGTGCTGATTTATAGTTACATGTTTTGCTTTTTCTCTGACACAACTTTCAATCTTATGCTTCCATTTCTTTGGCAGGTTTCAAAGATCAAGCAAATGTTACTTCCAGATACAAAAGATGGCCCTGTGCGACCTGTCATACGAACATTTTATGATCACACACAAGTATATTTGCATTTTCCAAGTTCAGTTAGATTTATTATGTAACAAGTGTTTAAAATTGATATTTTTCCTATGATTAAGATTAATAATTGACATTTGCACTGATTATTGATGTTGACTTGGCTTCATGATGGTGGTGTAATTTATAATATGCCAAATGCCTAGTTTGTTTGAGTTTGAAAATGCATTATATAGTTAATTATTAGTTTGAAAATATAACAATATTGAACAATGGATGCTTACTAGGTTGGCAGATACTTGGTTAGCATTCCTAGTTCTGAAAAGCAGATCATCAGTCTATGCTGATCAGCAAATTTACTAGTCACTTAAATCATATGGTTTCTATTTTGGGATTTATTCTTTTCAATTATATTTCATTTCATCGGACTTTGGAAGTTTCTAGTTCAAAATTGTTGTAAACTTGACGAATTTACCTAGTGCAGAACATTATACATCAACATGCCAACTTTTATCTGTCTTTGTTGCAGTAGAGGATATTTTTACCGACATTTAGCTTCATCTAGTATTAATGAGTTTTGGCAGATGCTTCATTCTCCTTTTCATTCATCCCATTTGGCATTTACTTTTTAAAGTGCAAAGTTTATAAAATGATCCTGCGAAATTGTCTATGTATATTTGATTTTGTCTAACTTTTATAACAACCTGCAGCCAATAAATGATCTGGATTTTCATCCTCAAGGTACCATATTGGTTTCTGGAGCCAAAGATCAAACAATAAAGTAAGACCTCGTGTAGTATTACTATGTAATTTTTGTTCTGTAATATGCTTCCCATCTGCATTTGTATATTAGGAAATTACGCTAATCTCTCATGAGGTATGCCGTAATTACACAAGTCCCCTCTTATTTTCGAAATTTACACCGACTTCCCCTCAAATATGTTTTGTTAGGAAATTTAGTGGATGAAGTAGCATGTTTCTTTTACGTGATATTTAATGGCTAAATTATAACATTTTAATCTCCCTTTGTTTGTCATTGTTATTTCAGAAATGCTCTTTCAATTTGACTTGCTGATTTTTCACCCTTGTTTAGGTTTTTTGATATTTCTAAAACAAATGCAAAGAGAGCATACAGGGTTATCCAGGTTTTGCTATCCTACATTTCCTATGTTTAAGCTTTAGTAACAAGTGAGCAAATGTAAGAATCAAGTATAAACTTTCAGTTTGTTGACTTTTCTTCTGCAGGACACGCATAATGTTCGCTCTGTATCTTTTCATCCCTCTGGAGACTTTCTGCTGGCAGGTATGTATTTTTATCACATATTTCCTGCTGAAACTTTATGATATGCTAATTGCATCCTTTACTTTTTCAAAATAAAACTGATCTCTGTTTCTGTATTGGCATAAGTAATAAAGTGATGAGTATTGTTCACATAAGGATTGAGTCACTAAGTACCACTTCTCACTAATCTGACTGCTATCTACAGTATGAATTGTCTTAAAGATGGAAAACTAATAAATAAAAGAAACAAAAAAACGAAGCAAAACATTGGTAAAAAAAGTAGAAAATCACATACCGAGGTGGGGAAACAAGATATGACAAAGATACTAGGGATTGACTTCACTTAGTTTTTTCAACTTGTATTTACGATACCAACCTAATTAATGAGGAAATTGTTTAAATTAACTCATACTTGTGACTTGTTGCTGTTTTTAATGAGGAAATTGTTTAAATTAACTCATGCTTTTGACTTGTTGCTCTTTCTAAGATTATTTATTTTGCTTTGTTTTGTTTTTCTTCTAATTATTTTTTTTCTTTCCGAAGTCTTCTCGAGTCAATTCATCACCTATGTAGTAGTTAGATTAATGAAGTGTAAAGTTATATTCATTGAATTCACATCATGTTCACCTTCCAGTGTCAAATGTTTTCTATATGTAACCAAGCTTAAGGCAGGTGTGCTCCCGTGAACTGCTTTTGGTTGGTCTCAATACCTTTTCTGAGCTTAGACAATAGCTCAAAGATACACATGTTTCTGTGGTTTTATGTAGTAACAAATCAACCTTTTTTCGGAGCCTTAGGCAATAGCTATGTGCAATTTGAATGATTTTCTCTTTATAGGCATTGTGAGATTGAATGCCACTGGGTGATGCTTATCTATAGTTTCAATACAAAGGTGAAAAGCTGGTCTTGTTTGTAGATTACCTCCCAATTAGTGTCCTTGTTTTCTTGTTTTTTTCACACAAAAAATTAAAGATGATAATGTCAATTTCTGACAGGAACTGATCATGCAATTCCACATTTGTATGATATAAATACCTTTCAGTGTTATCTATCAGCAAACATTCCAGAGATTGGCCCAAATGGAGCCATAAACCAGGCATGTCATTTCTCTTGTTAACAAACCATGCTTACCTGTATTTTACTTCAATTGACTCTACGCTGATGCCAATCATTTGTTTGTCTGTTTTGTAGGTTAGATATTCTGGTACAGGTGCCATGTATGTTACAGCATCTAAAGATGGTATTATTCGGTTGTGGGATGGCATCACTGCCAGTTGTGTGCACTCAATAACTGGAGCACATGGAACGGCTGAGGCTACCAGTGCAATTTTTACAAAGGATCAAAGGTATAAAAACATTCTGGGGCAAATATTAGTTAGACCAATACATACCTTGATGCACTAACAGTCTAACACACACACACACACACCAAGAGAATGATAGCACCGTTGTGAGCTGCATCATGAGTTTTGTATGGACAGCATGACTGATGGATTGTGTTCAGGCATATATTTTGGACCTTCGAATCTTTGATGTGTTGAGAAGTTAGAATGGGGAAAATATTTGGGGGTATTGCATTGTTTGCTAGCCCGTTGCTTATAATGTAATGGACATTGCTGCAGATGGCCTTTGGCCAACTTGTTACACTTTGCTGAAGTTTCCTGATAGTCTTCAATTGTTGTAGCAAATAACTGTTAGTTTTCTAGGTTTGTGCTCTCCTGTGGGAAAGATTCTACCATAAAGCTTTGGGAAGTCGGCTCTGGAAGATTAGTCAAACAATATCTTGGAGCCATACATACACAGCTAAGATGCCAGGTATACACATATTTGCTATTTAGCATACTTTTGAAATTAATATTGGTCAATTCCTATAGATATTGATGAGCTAATTGTTTGGTATTAGTAATGCATGTTCTTGGATTTTTCTTTTGCGCTAGAGAGAGATGTTCTAATCAGTTTTTTTCCCTCCCTTTTACCTTAATTAATTCTTCCCATCAGTTTTAAAAATGTCTCTCTTGATTTATTATTGTTCACAAGTAATTGTTTCTAACTATTATTGCGTATAAAAAAATTCTTCTGTTAAACTTAAATGCATACTCATCCATAAGTTTATCTTATAATGGTACATTGCGAAGTAGATATCACAAACTTAAATAGAATCTCTGTGCAAAACTCTAAGTATCCGTGCCTAAGCTCAGGTGGCATTTTTCTCATCCTTCTTTGCAGGCAGTTTTTAATGAGACAGAAGAGTTTATTCTATCCATAGATGAACTCAGCAATGAGGTTTGTTCAGCTCTGTCTTCTGTGTGATGTTAGCTTTATTAAATGGATTTTATTTAAGGAACCTGGTGTACATTGCAGATAGTTATCTGGGATGCCATGACAACAGAAAAAATAGCAAAGTGGCCTTCTAATCATGTTGGTGCACCCCGCTGGATTGATCACTCACCAATAGAGTCTGCTTTTATTTCCTGTGGAACTGATAGATCAGTTAGGTTCTGGAAGGAAACTCTATAGTGAAGTGTAAGGAAGATGAATGCATACATTGGCGTTAATTAAAGAGATCACTGAATGAGAAATTGTTATTATATATTTTTTTTCAAAAACAAAATTATTAGTAATAACATAACCTGCATAAGCAGGTAATACATGTGTTCCTCGCTTTAGATTGGAGGATTATCTGTCTCTGCTAATATCATGTGCTCAATCTTGCAACTACTACTCTTTCATATTGGATTATTAGCAAAGGCGGACATATCGTTCGCTAGATCAACGCCTCAAGAGTAGAAAATGTATGTATTAAAATTGGCTGTCTTGTGATATAAATTTCAAGTCAATTGTCTTTCTTTTCAAAATTTTCTCTTTCTTCAAACATGAGGGAACTAAAAATCTCCAAAAACTAATACTCGTATTCTCAGTGGTATCATAGTGTGAAAATAAAAATGAAGAGAGATAATTTTCTCACTTTGCAATATTAAATTGAAAATTTCTCAATTTTTTTTATACAAATTTTCAATTGACTAAAAAAAAATCATATCTGTTGTGACGTTCATGGAATCCTCCTTGTCCAATATGAATCATTAAATTTTGATTTCCATTCAATTTGCCTTGAAATGTTGTCATCTAGTTGCTATTGGTGCCATTCTTAAAAGAAAATTAATATCTAATAGGGTAAAAAAGTGAGAATGAGATGATGAAAAATATAAATCACTTGATATTTATTTTAATGCTTGTAAGAGAATCTAAAACTTTTAAAATTTTGTAAAAGAGGGAGAAACTTTACTGATATAGGGTCGGTCAATGTGATAGGTGCTTTGTTTCCTTAATCAAAGATCTTGGATTCAAGCTTAAGAATGGAAAAAAATTCTCATTGGAAGACTGCTACCCTCTTCAGGAACCTTTGTCAAGTTAGGTTAGGTTAGTTAGGTTCTTAATAATAGGATCAAGATACTAATGATTCCACTGAAACCAAAAAGAGAGGGGAAAATTTGTTAAAACTTTGCAAAGAGACACTAATATCCGCCACTAACTCCATCATGCATTTCTTAAATGACATGGTTTGAGATTCATCAATACATTTCAACAAAGGTTGGTTAAAGCTATAAGATTATATGATCTTCAAGGTTTCATACATATCATGAGGATTGACGCTTATAATTTTAAAGATTAATTTGAGAGTCTATTCATTATTTTATTTGATGACTTTATTAGTATATACCTAATGACAATATTGTAAATGAACTGTGGGATTCTACCTGTAATTTTTCATGTGTGAGGAATTAGTCTCTTCCACTAGACTGAATCTTCATTAGTAAAGTCTTTACTTTTTATTAACTACAAAATAAGATTTATAAAAATATTTATTTAAAATTTAATTACAATAAATGTACATATTAAAGAGAATTAAATTCATTCAAACACTAAATAATCAATGCTTACGTGGTGATGCATTTCAAGGCATCACTTTATTTAAAAATATATTTATACTTATTAAATATTATTGATTATTTAATTTTAATATATTATTAGTATAAATATTTTTTATATGATTATTTAATTATGTATTATTATATTAGTAAAAGTATTTAATTTTTATCATTATTATTTTAAAAATCACACATAATATAGTATATAATTGAGTGATATTGTAAAGAATCTTACACTAAAAATATATTAAAATTAATTAATCTCCATTATTAATGGTTATATTTAACATATAGAAAATTAATAATTAATAAACATTAAAAATCATGTATACACACCAAATGAGATAACTATCAATTCAGAAAATAAAAAAGTAATTAAAAAAAGTCGATTTTCAACCCCTTCTCCTCATTAGATTCAAGAGCACCGACTCTTCTCCTTTGCTTTTGTTCTAAACCATTCTCAGCTTTATCAGCTAACCATTTTTGCTCTTGCTGTGACATAATACTTCTTTTTTGTGATTTTTGTTATTTTATTTTGCATAAACCCAGAAATACATAAAAAATATATATATATATTCCAGCTCACCTGCTCTCTCCAACAGTTTCTTCTTCTGCTCACACAAGCTATATAGGGTGAATTTAAAAACACAGAAGATTTCATTTTGATTGGTCTTGTGTATTTTATTCATCAATTATCGCTTGCCCTTGATTGATTATGAAGGAGCAATAAAAATAAACTTAAAGAAAAAAAAAGAGAGAGAAAAATGAAGTGGGAAAAGGTGGATGTGAAGGCGAAAAGAGGAGGAGAGGTGATAGTGCCAGGGAAGAGGTGGGGCCACACGTGCAACGCTGTAAAAGGTGGCCGACTTGTCTATCTGCTCGCTGGTTATGGCAAAGATAACCGTCACACTAACCAAGTTCATGTCTTTGACACTCGTGCGTCTATTCTCTCTCTCTCTCCCTCTCTCGATACTTTTTTTTTTTTTTTTGTGTAATTTCTTTTTTTTTTTTAATGATTTTGTTCTTTTAATCTTTTGCTTTTGTTTTCGCGTTTTTGTTGTTCTTTGCTTATTGGTCTAAAAGAAATTTTTGAATCCTTTTCAGATAAAAGCTTTCAATTTAATTTATATATACTGAATATCTAAAATAATTTTATATTGTCATACGGTTAAAATTAGAAGTATCATTAACATAATTTATGTTTAGATAATTATCTATAATGATATAATATTTTTTGTGATTTTTATTGGATAATCATATAAAACTATGTTACATTATCATAATATGACAATTAAATTCAAAATTTTTTAGCGTGAAAATATTTTTGTTGAAGAATTCAATTTTTATATATTAATAGTATAAAAAAAATTTTATATTATCAATCAATATAAATATAAAAAAATATCAAATTATATTCGATAATTTTTTATTATAATAAAAAATTTATTATAATTTGACACTTTTTTATATTATGATTAATTGAGATTGTAAAATTTTTTTATAATATTGATACATGCAAATTAATCTTTTTGTTGAATATGTAGTAATAGCTTTCAATGTCACACCATTTTCTTTTTTAAATTTGAATTATATATTCGTGTTACTGATATCAAACACCTACTTGCAAAAAAAAGAAATCAAACACCTACTGACACGTAGAATTCGTCATATTTCGTATTAAAATGCTTCGCACTAGTATAGCAGTTCTGTTCTTTTTAAATGTTTGGGTACTTGGGTACTCTCTTATTTTCTTTTCGAGTACATCTTTAATTTAATCTATAAGATTGTAAGTGTTGATAAAAATACTTTGATAATTGAGTTTTTAATAAGGACTAATTTAACTAATAGAAATATAATACCTGAAGCTAATTTAATCTATAAAAATATAATGCGAAGAACTTAAAGATAAACTATTTTAAAAGTCATGGATTTTTATTGTTTTGGGGAGAAATCTGTCCTTAGACTTGAGAGTGTGGGCTGCATTTTCTATTTTTCTTATTCCTTTGAGCTAATTTACAGTCAAGAAGACTTGGAGTCAACCCGCGATCAAAGGCTTCCCACTTACTCCTAGGGACAGTCATAGCTGCACTACCGTTGGTGATAATCTACTATTTGTGTTTGGGGGCACAGATGGAACTAATCCTTTGAAGGATTTGCATGTCCTAAACACTTGTATGTCATCACTTTGATTTGATACCTACGCTATGTAATAGTGTGATATGATTTTTGCATGAAGTAAAAATGATCTATAAAACTCATGCCCTGTACTATGCCTGATAAAAACCCGAGAATGTGAAAATCTAAGAGTGCTATGCTACTTATGCTTGATTGCATGCACCTCTATCTCTTCACTAATGTTAAATTGATTAATTGTAGCTTCACATACATGGATTACTCCATATATAAGAGGAGAAGTACCAGAGGCACGGGAGGGTCATAGTGCAGCATTGGTTGGCAAATGGATATTCATATTTGGTGGTTGTGGAAAATCTGCATATAATAATAAGAATGATAATGAGGTCTACTACAATGATCTTTATATATTGAATACAGGTGATTACTTGTCCTTTGTCATAATGGCTCATTGTAATTTCAGTTGAAAAAATGATATATCTTCCTAAAACATTCTTCTAATTACTGAATATAGAAAATATTAAATATTTTATAAATGTATTTATTATCTTGAAAATATAAAAACTATTCAATATTTTTCTTGTTTAGAAATTAGGAGGATGTTTTAAGAGGATATATCATTACTCTTTTCAGTTGTGAATGATGTAAGAGGCATCTTGACCTCATGCTCAATTATAAGTAGAGGTGTTGGGTTCAGAGTGCTAAATGGATATGCTATTTAGTTGTTTTTCTATTTACATTTTCTATACATTTAATTTGCACGAGGAATTTGCCTATGGCTTTTGATTAATGGACCAGATGAGAAAGATGCATATAATTATTTTTATTCTTTGACTTGTAGAGACATTTGTGTGGGAGTGCGCTACAATATCGGGCACTCCACCATCTCCTCGTGTTAGCCATACTTGCTCATCTTGGAAAAATAAAGTTATTGTGATAGGTGGTGAAGATGAACACTGTAATTGTTTGTCTGACGTCCATATCCTTGATACAGGTATTGATCTTCTTTATTTTTCAGAGCATTTTTATCTTTTATGGTACAATTATTAATTCATAATGGAGGCACATTTATCAGAACACAATAATTTTCTTTGTAACTTCTATGATTGTAGATACTCTAATTTGGAGCGAATTGCGTACATCAGGCCAATTACTGCCACCTCGAGCTGGTCATTCTACGGTTTCTTTCGGCAAGAACTTGTTTGTTTTCGGGGGGTTTGCAAATTCTCAAACTCTGTACAATGATTTGTATATGCTTGACCTTGGTATGTTTGATATATAGATTCCGACACTTAGCATTTGAGTTTCTGTATGGTGGTTTTAATAAATGCAAAACCACAAAACTGAGTGTAACAACTCCAACTTTTTCAGTATACTTGTTTGCAATAAATTATTGAGATTAATTTTGATTTAGTGTCAGTATAAAATACCTAACACTATCCGTCAATTAAATATCATTATATACCTGACTTTTGAAGTAGTTATTGGGCGCATTTATTCCTACTTCTAGTACAATAAAAAAATATCTTTCTATAAAGTTTTTTCAAAAAAAGTACTTATAAAATTATCAATGTTGTTTATTTATATTTTTTTAAAAAAATATAAGTAAAAAATAATCTGTTTTTCTATTTTTTTAACAAGCAAATATGGAATTATTTCTTCTAGAAACAGAAGTAATAAAAAAAAGAGAATATTGTTACTTGAAATTAGCAATCACTTTCTTCTCACTCAATTACGATTTTATCCTTAAAGCTTTTAAAAACTACTATTTTCTTTCCACTCTCTCTCTCTCTCTCTCTCCATATTCTTAATTGTAATTTTATTAAATAATTACTTCTATATTTATTATATAAAAATAATTTAATAACTTCTAATTTTGATAAAAAGTACTCATATATTTATATCCAATATAAAAAAAATTATAAAAAAATTTCTTCTTATGCTTCTACTTCTACTTCTTAAAAAATATTTCTTCTAGAATCTTAACCAAACGGTCCATTATAAGAGTCCAACAATTTCAATGATATATGATGATAAATGATTGAATGGTTTTGTAAAAATCTTTTACACTTATTACATTGTATCAAAATTAAATCCCGAATGATTTATTGTTTGTTGATCTTCGAGTGCTCATACAGCATCCAATATTAATATTGATTAAGTTTGTGCGGTCGCTATATAATCTTTCATTTTTGATTGAGAGCAGATAGTGGCGTGTGGACAAAGGTGATAACTACAGCTGATGGTCCTTCTGCAAGATTTTCTGCAGCTGGTGCACGTTTAGATCCAGTTAAGGGTGGTATTCTTGTGTTCATTAGTGGTTGTAATAAAAGTCTCGAGGGCTTGGATGATATGTACTACCTATATACAGGTTCAATAAGGAGTCTTATTTTTCCTATTATTAAATTTATTAACATTTTGTTTCTAGTATTAATTTCTTCATAATATTTCAATATGTGACGAAATTCTGCTTTTATTAATATATTTTTGACTTATAGGAATTGCTCGAGAAAGTGAGCAGAGGTTAGAGAAGTTATCTTTAAGGAAGAAACTGAAGCTGAAATGCCAAGGACAAAAGCTTAATTCTGTGGAAAACCAAGTTCTGGTTAGACATGGAATGAGTGCTGATGGTAACCAGCCCATGACAGCTTTGAATTATGGCCAGCCAAGTAAGAGCTTACCTATAAGTATGAAGTTTATAGTCCAGATATGTAATAAAATCCTAAGTTTTTCATTAAAGTGATGTGGTTTTTGCGTATCATCCTTTGTATATTATATTTTAGAAAGTTTCTCAAACATATAGTGCAACATTTACATGTTCTCTTGGAAATGCAATTTCAATCATTCAAATATTTGGGCTAGTTGGGTAATTTAACCAAATTTAAGGCATTGAGAATTACTGTTCTCTGTTGTACTCGAAGTTAATGTATAACTTGTTCCTCAAATTAACTTGTGTTAATTCTTAGATATATAATGTTGTTGTGGCATGCTGATTTTCATCACTAATGATATTCCTTGTAAAAGTACGGAACCACGAGATTTAAAGAATTAAAAATGATGTTAGACTACTTACATTGAAAAGTGCCACGAGAGGAATCTAAATCTCTAATCATAATTGTAATCTCTGTAGGTGGTTTCAATATTTCATCGAATCAATCCAAGCCTCCTTCTGGAAAGAAGACATTTCATGCCATAGTAACTGAACGCATCTCAGAGGGATATAGTATTAAAACTGTTATTAATGGAAAACCTCTTCATGGAATTCTGTTTTTGAACAAGCCAAGCACTCCACACCCAACTACTCATACTTCCAGTAGGTATGTCTTCTTGATGCTCCTTTTTTCAGATTAATTTTAATATACTGTCATGTAAAATATTTACACTATCAACAAATCAAATATTATTATATACGTGACTTTTGAGATAGTTATATTACAAAAGTTAAACACTTCTAATAACATAATAATACATAATTAAATAACTATGTAAAAAGTTTCTACATTATTAATGCATCATTTATTTTTTTTTAATATCTGGTTTTAACATATGCTTGGTTTTCAAAACAGGAAACGGAATGCTGATGAAATAGGTATTTTTGCCTCAAATGGTATACACCCAAACAATGTCCAGACATCTGAAGTGCTGAGACAGGATGGAATGAAAGAAGAAGTCAAGGAGATAGTTCAGGATCTCATGAACACCACATCGAGGATGTTGCTCTTAACATATCAAGTAAACCACAAACTGCTGATGCTTCCAAGACCCTTAAGTCCAAGTGGTTATAATTGTTTTTTTATGAATTACAAGAATTTAGCTGAGTTGAGTTGAGCGAAATTGGATTGGATGTGATAATTTTCATCATTAGAGATTGTATTTTAACATACGATGATACTATATATATGCTCCTTGCAAGTGAACGACTGGTGAATTATTTCCTATAAATTACGTGAGACCTACACATGTTTGTGACCGATGTACTGATAGGCATTATGCACATGTAAGTAAAGCTCTGAATTGCCAATAAGCTTATGTTCCTGGCGAAATGATTCTCTGTTTTCTATGATATATTGTTTCTTGTTTCCGACACATTATGAGCATAATTGTGAGATTCATTTCTACAAGAGTTTAATTGGTATGTACTGATAGTGTAAAATAATTTTACACTGTCAACTAATAAAAATAGGGAAAAGTGAGAAATCATGGTGGATCCCTCACTATAATAGGTGGTTATTTGTATGAATTGGCACTTTCCGTTATTTTTATTGGTCGACTGTGTGAAACTCAATGCATTTAAGGGCTCGTTTGGTATGCCTGATAGGATAAGGGCTGATAGTATAAGGCCTGATTGTATAAGGATTGATAAAAATTTAATACTATATAGTGTTTGGTATGTTATTGTATAAGATATTGTATTATATAAAATATAATCAAAAAAGATATTATAATAAATATAATTTTTAAATAGTTATCATAATTATTTTAGCTATTTTTTATTATATATAAAAATAATTTTATATTAAAAATTATTTATTTATTTATTTTTAATTTTTTTTTAAATATAAAAAATATGCGAGAGAGAAAGAGAGAGTGAAATGGAGATGGAGTTTTTATATATCAAAATCTAAATAGGCTTAGTATCACATTCCTATATTTGGTTGTGTTTTTTATTATACATAATTAAATTTATATTAAATATTATTATTTATATATTTTAATAGTAAATTTTTATTCCTATATTTTTATTTCAATTTGAATAGTTATTTTATAGTTTTTTTTAAAAAAAATATTTATTTATTATTAAATAATATTCTTTTTATTTATATATTTTTATTTTTTATTATTTAGTTAATAATTAATAATTAATTTTTTTAATAAAATATATTAAAAAATAAAAAAATGAAAGAACCCTTATACATTAAAAGCTAATCAGGCCTAATACGGCCTCTCTATATCGTATTAAGTTATCCATCATTATAACGTATAAGGGAGGTTTGATGGATAAGTTTATATAATATGTTGACTGCACCAAACAACGGATAAGATCATAACGTATTGTATTACCTTATCCTATCATGCCTAATATAACATGCCAAACACCCCCTAAATTAAATTCTTTCTACAACCTTAGCTTGAGTTTTTCCTATAAAATGTGGTTGATTGTGATCTAATTTATTTGATATATTTATGAGATATTTTTTCACCCTTTCTTTCCATTGATTAGTGTGATATGATGATTTAAATTTCCAAACTAGAAAGTGGACAAAGGTTTGTAAGTTACTTTCAAATTGAACTTTGCTTTAAATTTCAAAGTTAATGGCTTGATTTTTCTGAGTGGTCAAGCTAGAAAAGCAAGTGGTCAAGTTAGAAAACAAATGACCAATTCGGAAAACAAGTGGTGAATTGCAATAAACGCTTTTGGCATCATTTGATGCCTTGATACTTATATAAAGGCCCGCCTATAAAGCTCAATTCACCTCTCAACCTTATTTGTAACCTCATTTGATGCCTAAAGGCTTGTGTATGTGGATGAAAGATTACCTTATTGTACAAAGTGCAACACTCTCCTCATGTATGAGTTATTGAGTCCTAGTTAGTTTCTTATGATCCCAAATATAATGGTGGATAAGTTAATAAATTGTATCCACAAGAATGTTGAGCTGCTATTTTGTAAATTTTCTTTTTATATATCCAATATTGTGTGACATGTTTCTGTCAACTCGGAACCAAAAGTTGTATTTCAGAATCAAAATGAGGGAAAAAAAGATTACAGATCAAAACACTTAGGTGAAAGTTGAAAAATGGTGGAGCATAGGTCATGACAAGTTCCAAGGTGAAAATCAACGTGATGGCAACATTACAGAAAAGTTTTACTTTATTCCTCTCAATTATAAACTATATATACTTTAATTTTGAGCTTTTATTCTTCAAATTTTAAGTTATGTGCACTTTAGTTCTAATTTAAAAATTAAGTATGATTATATCTTTTAAAATTTCTTAAATATGTATTATTTGTTTAATTTAATTAATTTTTTATCTAAAATTTTTCGGTACTATTTTACCTTAAAATTCAATTAAAATTAAAGAAGTTTTGAGGTAGGAAAAAGAAAGTGATTAAGTGAAGATGGGGATAAAGAAAAAAATAAAATAAAATCAGAGTTAAATAGTTAAATTAACAGTTCCTAAGCAATGGAAGCTGCGATTTTTCTCGTGCCCCTTTGCCGTTTCCCGCATTAAAATCTCTTTTTCCCATTACAGAGCCTTTTTCTGTTGTTCTTACTTTTCACGTATATCACAAAAAAACAACAACAATAGTATAACACACCTTCGTGAACGAACCGAATGTGCTTTTCGTAGGGTTTTTATTTCCCTCTTTCTTCTCACTCTCACTCTCTCTTCACTCCCAAAAAAAAAAAAAAAACCTCGAAACTAAAATCCTGGAGTTCCCCAGTCTCCGGTTATTCGTTGCCCTAATCTTGCGGTAAGTTGTGCATGCTTGCAGAGAGATTCAGCTTGTTCTGAAAGCTTCGTTTTCTCTGATGAAATCGAGAACCATCGATGATTCCCAAATGTCGATGGAAAATCACGGTGTTGCCGCCATTGCCCCTGTTGCGCAGTGTTTGATAAATATTTATAGGGAGAAAAAAAAATTTAAGAAACTCGTTACGATTTGTTGCATGTTTCTGCCTTTATCGAATAAAGTATGAGATGCAATTTATTTTTTTATTTTTATTTTTATTTTTGTGAATATGAGCCTGTGCAGTTAGATCATATTCATAACAATGTTGCAAATTTTGCATTTGATTGGATTTCGTTTAACTCGATTTTGCTCAGAGTTGTTTCATGTTGTTACTCAGGGGACCTTTTGGGGGCTTGAATTGAGTGTAGAGAAATCAATGGAGAAGATTGGTTTGGTTTGGTGCAAGCAGCTTTTGGTGTTGCTGCATTGTTAATTTGCTAGTTTTTAGTTGAACAATCAGTTTTTGATTGAGCATTTTGCATATCTGACAATGTATAATCAAGCGAGTCGCGGCACTCATTTCGGACAGGGTGGTTCTCACCCTCCGGTGGCGCCGAATGCTTATCAGCAGCAACAAGCTCATCATCATCCTCCTCCACCTCCCCCACCACCTCATTTTCAGCAGGGTGCCCCTCTTCCTGTCCCACCAGGTCCTTATGCCCATATACATGGACCTCCCAATGCACCTTCCATGGGTCCTGGGAATCATCCCTTTCAAGTTCCACCTGGTGTGATGCAAAGTGCAGGGCAATATGGGAATAGTATGGTGCCACAAACTTTCGCCAGCGTTGGACAGAATTCGCAGCATTCTTCCAATTCAGGGGTCCAGAGTCATCATGTTCCGCCGCCAGTGCCGCCGCCTCATCCTCTTGGACATTCCCACCAAGAATTGTCTTGGGCTCCTGGGCCACCATCTAGAGTATTGCTACCACCAGCACCATCACCAGCACCACCACCGCCTGCATCTTCCCAAGGGCAAATTTTGTATAAACCTCCTTTTGTTCTGCCTCCTCTGCAGCCAGGGGACTTGCAGGGCCTTCAGCATAGCCATAATAGTCCGCCTCCGCTGCCCCCTGCTGGATATGCTGGGAATTATCAAGTGCCTTCTGTTGCTCCCCCACCGCCGCTGCCATCCTCTCCACCGCCCATTCTGCCGTCTCCACCAACTCCTATCCCTCCTATGACATCTGCCTCCTCCCATGCTATGCATTCTGATCCTAACCCTGGCAAGGTTTCTGGTTCTGAATTGAATGCTGTGGTTTCGGTTGATAAAGTTGTAGCTTCCTATCTGTCTGGTACTGCACCTGTACGCAATTCTGATCCTAATCAGGACAGTGGAAGTTACAGAGAGGTTGTTGCTGCTGACAGAGATGAGCTATTGTCAACTAGAAGTGTAAATTTGGATCTTCCCCCACCTCTGCCCCAGCCAGCAGAAGAAAAAACTGTTCGAAAGATTGAAGCTCTATGTCAGCTGATTGCTGAGAATGGTCCTGATATTGAAGACAAGGTTCGTCGAGAGGAATTTCAGAATCCTGAGTATCAATTTTTGTTTGGTGGTGACCCAGGAACTGAAGCTGCAATTTCTCGCATGTATTTCCTATGGATGAAGAAGAAATACAATTTGGAACATAGATGGCATGAGAATAAAAGTGAATCACAGTTAAGGCCTCTAGCAGTAGACTCTACTGGGCCACAGTATCATCTGCATGTTGCAACTGAAAGTGCTGATTCTGACATGGAGATGGAAGGTTAGACTGCTTTGTTGTAATCCTGACATAAATTATGTTATGATGCTATCTCTCTTATGTTAATGCTCTCTTGAAAATTGATTTCGGACATTCCTGAAGCTGTGTTTTCAAATTATGATATCTCTGGCTGTGGTCCAGCATTAGTTTGAGTACTGAATAAGCATTTGAGTAATCTATTTTGTATTCTTAATAAGAATTGTGGTTTTTTTTTTTGGCTTGGGTGCTCTGAAATGTAGGGTGCAGTTTAGAGAGTAAAATGTATAGTGAATAAACATTGATGGGAGGGTGCACTTTAGAAAGTAAAATGTAGAGTTGATAACCATTGATGGAAAAGCCAACAGTATAGATTTTTTTAAGAGAACAAGCTCCTAGATAACAAATCATGGATACATGAGAACCCAACTCTTTATTTTTACCATCAGAGATTACCACTTGCCCTTTTCTCTCTTAAAGAGTACTCTGATAGACTGTTCACTTGATATATATTCTCTATAAATGGCATTACGGGTGAATATCTCACCTGTTTAATTCTGACATGCTGCTATTCCAAAGTTTATGTAGCAGATTAGGAGAGAGAATAGTGTGTTGTTGGGCAGCGGGTTATTAATTTTGGTTTTTTTATTGGACTGGTTGTTATGCATTTTTTGTGGACGATAGCTGACTGAAAAATGAGTGACCCAAACCTAGTCCAATTGAGCTTATTAGAGTTACTTTGTAAATTTTTATTTTCAAAAGTACATACACTTTTCTTAGATGTTGGATCTGATCTTTATTTCATTCTCTACGTGTGGGTTAAGATGATATCACACTTTCTGACAAGGACCAGGGACCAAGTTATGCAATTGAAGATCTAACACAGCAGCATCATCAGGTTGGTGAGGTATTTAGCATGAATGAGAATATACACCAGCTGCAGAATTCTACAGAAAATGAACCTGCCAAGGACATCTTATCTGGTGGTGCATCATGCTCTGGGTCCATAGGATTCAGTAAACAACATGAAGGTTCCATTTCAGATAAAAAATCCTGTTCATTATATTTGATTAATTTTGGAATAACTTTTTTGATTACTGTTTCCTTTTGATTGGTCAGACGTGATATTTTTCCTCAATCAAGTATTATGATTGATATTTGTTGACACTAGGCATACTGATGATTTTTTGATTGCACTGTAAGTCTTAGAACTGGAATTCGGCACTGATTGTCTAGTGCTGAATACACATAGTACTTATTTTAGAGTGATTGAAGACTTTCTCAGTGCATGATTGAAGATTTTCCCACTTTAAGTGCTGAATTTGATTTGATTGTTTAAAGCACAGAGTGCAGAAATTGTTTATATTACAAAATTTCCTTTAATATCCACTTTAGCATTTTATTATGTTGTCAATTTGTTTCTTTGATATCCACCCAAAAAAAGAAAAAAATTGTTTCTTTGATTTGATAATTTCTATAATTTTTAGACGAAGAACTATAATTCTCATTGTATCATTAAAAAAGTGGTGAGATTTATAATTGTTGATACAAAAAGTGGCAAGTGACAGTTCATACCACTATCCATGTGGATTAATTTGCTTTTCTTCAGCGAATACATTCCAAAGTGATCACTTTTCATCTCCTTGCTGCCATTGCTCTATCAGAATTTAGAAGTGGTAGAAGATTAAGCGTATTCTATTATTTGATGCCAAATTCATCCTAGAGCTAACTCTCTGATACATTTCATTTTTAAAAGTATTTTTCTGCTTGTGTTAATAAGGCTCTTTAATAAAATACAGGACCTGGGCATTTCTCTGATTCGGAGCACATGAAATCTGCAAGATCAGTTACCGAGGTTCATAGTCTTGTGAATGACTCAAGTGAAGTGGCTGAATTCCCCCTGGGCACTGTTTTGGAGAAATCTGCAGCTCCTGTGGCTGAAGATTTCACTCGAAATGGGACATCTGATCTTATTGAAGCCACTAATCCTGATAGAGATTCTGGACAGCTTGTAAAGAGTGGCAGCCCAATAAGGCTTCTTCAAGATTATGCTTCTGATAATGAAGATGAAACAGTCTCAGCAGGAGCTGCCACTGGTGTTTCAGTTGCCCATAAAGATTCTGGGAATTATTTAGAGACTGCTATTGGATCCAAGAGTCCCTCCAGTAGTCAAAAGGGGTTTGGACAGCTCTCTAAAACAGCTCTGAATGATTCAAAAATATCAAAACATTTAGTACAAGTATCAAGGGGCCGCATTGAAGATAACCATGAAAATCAGGTGTCTGTTGCTGCTTCCACTGAAGCCTTCAAGGGAAAAGATGAGTTAGGTGGTACTTGCATTGACAGTGGTAGTAAAAGTGGTAATGCTGAACAGGAAGATGAGAGGAAAGCCACAAAGTTTGAACAGAATATTCTGAAGGTAGATAAATTTGGAAGGCATCCTAAAGAAGCTCCTACGGATAGCGACTCTGAGTCTGATGGTTCTCACTATCGTCAGACTAAGAGGGTAAGCAAAAGAGGCAGAGGCAGGAGTCGCAGCAGATCTCCTCTAGGCAGGGGTAGAAGTAGGAGTAGGAGTAGGAGGAGGAGGAGGAAGAGCCCCCAGAGGAGAAGGGATAAAAGAAGCCAGTCTCGCAGGTATGGACTACTGTCTTACATTTTAGGATGCCCTGATTACCTGCCTGTTGACTTGAATCTTATCCCTGATCAAATAGGTTGTGTAGAATGTTCAAGTCGTTCTTTGTTGTAGTGGTTGAAACTAAACTTGTTCCTGCACATGAGGATCATTTGTCTTTCTTTTGATTTAGAGTGCGTTTGTTTGTACTTTTTTGGGGTAAAAAACCACTTTTTTCCCTGAAAAAATCAGTTTTTATATATTTGAATAATTTTTTTAAAAATAATTAGATTCTCAAAAAAATCCGTTTTCAGCTTTTTGGAGAAGCTGAAAAGAGTAGCTTATGAAAAAAATCAATTTTCAGCTTTTTCATTTATATATAAAATTTAAGTTTCAAAATCACTTTTTTCAAAATCTAAAACAAACGTACCCTTAGATTCTTGGATCTTGATTGCTTAAATTTTGTTCTTGAAGAATATTCTACTTAGAAAATTTCAATTTGTTGGTTTCAGCTGGTCCCCCCGGCATCGTAGAAGCAGGAGTAGGTCTCCGATCTTAAGACGTACAGGGGACTTCGGTGGTGAGAATGTGAAAAGGGACAGGGGTCAGTGCTTTGCCTTCCTTCGGGGAAAGTGCTATCGTGGAGCATCTTGTAGGTACATTCACCATGAACCTGACAAGAATGCTAGTTCAAGGCGCTATAGGAATAAACATGATCAAGAAGTCTATTCTCATGTGAAAAACTCGAGGATGAACGAAGGCATGAAGAATATTTCTTCTGAAGTATCAGATCATAAGTGTGATGGAATAAGACGTCAGGATGCAGATCCTTGCCAAAATGTAACTGGCCAAGTAGAGAAGAGAAATGAAGATTCTGTTAGGGATGCTGTTGTGTCTTCTACCTCTGCTATTGACAGTCAATCAGTCAGTGATGATCCAATTAAATCTGAAAGTTTCAGAGAGGCTGCTCCTGAAATGAAGGAAACCTTAGTACTCAGAGAAGACCCTAATAAGCCAATCCACGACAATGATAGTTTCCAGAAAGCAGTGAATTCTCATCAGCAGCACTTGGTTGATGGTTTTCGCCCTGAAGCTTTAAGTGGCGGTGATGCCTTCAAACCATCTGGTGGCACATATAAAGATGTCATTCGTGCAGATGGTTCATCTGTTCATCAAGTACTGCCCAATGTTCCTGACGGAATTTCAGAACATTCTGGTTACCCATCTCAGCTTATAAATGCATCTTTTGTGTCTGATTCATCATCTGATAAAATATCAATGATTTCTTCTGGTGCTGATAAGGTTTCTAGTAGTGAAATTTTACCATATATGTTACCATTGACTCAGCCACTGTCAGCCACTTGCTCTGTTAGTACATGGCTTTCATCAGAGCAGCCTTTATTGCATTCTCAGGCTTCTAAAGAGTTAACTCCACATAGCAGTTCCTCAGTGGAAGTCCCACCTCATGCTTACCAGTTGCCTCCTCCTCCTGTTATTTCACATGCCCAGGGTGAAAATGCTGTGCATTTGCCACACATTTCAAGGGACTACGGTGTAACGCAACAAAATGCAATATTCCCTTTCCAATCCACTGCCAGAGAAAAAATTGAACCTTACCCAGCTCTGTTACACACACAGAATCCTCACTTCAGTGCACCACCTAATTACCCTTGGACATTGTTGCCACCCCCACCACCACCATCCCGAGCTGTATATAATTCCAGTTTAAATTCAGGAGTTGCAACAACATATGTTTCTTTGGAATTTAATCAGAGTCAATTGCATTCAAGAGGTGACTTTGTTTCTCAGACTTCTGGTGAGCCTGGATTGCCTTTGCCTTCTCATTCTGAGAGTTCTGAGTTTCAGGATCAGGCTTACCCTCCAATGCAGGATCATTCACGAACTTTCATGCTTACAGAACCTTTCTCTCCAAAGCATCTGCCTCAAGGGAACCTAGCAAATCAATTGATTTCAGGCCTGAATCTTAGTAGAGAAGACCATTATAAACAGTTTCCAATGGAGGATTTGAAACTTTCAAGCTCTGGCGGCCTGCATCCTCAGCAAAAGCAATATTCCTGGCAGTCAGGTGCAAACAGACTACCACATTCTTTTGGTGGTAAGTTACCCCCAGAAGATCATTTTAAGACGTCTTCTCACATTCCTCCGTCATCACAGCAGCAGCAATCAATATATAATTTTCAATATTCTGCATCCGAGGGTAATTTGGGTGTGCCTGGAGAAACTGGTACATCATCTAGATATCCACCGGATGTTCTGGATAGCAATCATTCAACTTCTCTTCCGTCTTTTGAGGGATCGAGAATTTCTGCTCACTATAATCCTTATGCATCAACCTTTGAGCAGCCGCTCAGTTCCAAATTCAGTTCAAGTTTTTTTAGACAAGAAAGTGACATAATCCATGGTAACAATTATGGTTCTTCTAGATTGAACCCTATTCCTACAAGTAGGGAAGGCATTGATGATGTTGGGTCAAGACAGCTAGTATCCTCACCAAAGTCTGCTAGAGCTGTTGGTCAGATTTTACCTAGGTCTGGACCATCCGGTGGCAAACAGTATGATCCGCTCTTTGACAGCATCGAACCACCATCCTCTTCTCTCAAGAAATTTGATTTTGATCAGAAGCAGGAAGTTACAGGTGAATCCAACGTCAGCCTGAGGCCCAAAAGTTCTTATATGTCTTTGGATGTGGAAGAGCAGAGCAAGCATGAGGAGGTTGGGGCTGTTGCCTCTACCACTTCTCAAAATAATGATGAATATGGTGAGGCAGCAGATGCAGAAGTGGGTGCTGTTGAAAATGAGAGCCTAAGTAATCATGTGGATCTTGCAAACATGATTACAGGGGAGGTTGAGATTAACCAGATCAAGTCTCCAGGGAAAAGAAAGAAGAGCAAGGATTCCAGATCAATGAAATTATTCAAAAGTTCCATTGCAAACTTTGTTAAAGAGGTTTTGAAACCATCATGGCGGCAGGGTAATATGAGTAAGGTAGCTTTCAAAACCATTGTTAAAAAGACTGTAGACAAGGTGTCAGGAGCCATGAAAGGCCGCCGAATACCCAAGTCCCAAGCAAAGATAAGCCAATACATTGACTCATCGCAGCGAAAGTTGACTAAACTTGTGATGGTAATTGATTTTCTCATCATTTATTCTTTGTTTTTGTTTTTTCCCTTCGTCAAAGGTAACTGTTATGTGTTTAGTTTCGTATTTATATATCCCTAGCTGAAGCTGAGCATATATTCTGTACTCAAAGCTAGGCATTCTATTAACAATTCTCTGCTGAGAAAATGACAAAGTCTGGATATACTGAGACTTATCTTCTCTCTCTCTCGGCATATGATTGTATTTTAGTTTTTTTTTTTGGTTGGGGGGGGGGTGGGGATGGAAAAAACCCCTATTTGTAGCTTGTTTAACAGGGCCAGTGTTGTGATTTTGACTGCCTTTTAAGTGCATTGCCTTCAACGTTTTTTAACTGAAAAGTTGCTTCTGTGCTGAACTGCTGCTTACTAAGATCCACAATTATTGATAATATGCCTACTCTGCCTCTTGTCCCTGGACAGTTTAGATTTATATTGTACTTCACCTACAACTGTTATGTTTTCTTTATTTTTCTGAAACGAATGTGGATATGGAAAGCATTATGTATGAAATACTTTACCAAAGAGTTGTCCATTATGTCTGACTCGGAAATAAGCAGAAGGACATGCCCAAGTGTTAATATATAAACTATTTCTAGTGACATTCCTTTTTTGTCCTTTTCTGCAGGGTTATGTTGACAAGTATGTCAAGGCGTAAAGGTTGGTGGTGGTGAGCTATGTCCATGTTTGTTCAATATCCAGTGTCAATAGGCACCACATTTCAACAGGAAAAGTCTGAGTTGTCCCCTTGTAATTCAAGGCATACTAGATGATATGTGTGACAATGGTTGATCAGCATTCCAGTACTTGAAGAGTTCTTGTTCAATCACAAATATGTATGTATTTTATTTTCTCCTTGTGACTCTTGTGGTTTGTTTTATTCTATAGTTTCCATTCCATGTCAATAGCATTTCTGAAGACGTTCATCTGTATATTTTGCTAAATTGGCCTTCTATTTTCTCCTTAGTTTTCTCTCGAATCAAGCTTCCCACATTTAGAAGAAAGTTAGGTTATGAACTGTGCTATTATTCAAGTGGCAATGCCATTTAGGCCCTTCAGCTATTGAGCTCATCACTTGAGGCGCCTCTTATAAAAATTGAAGGCCAGTTTGTTGACCTAAAATTGGTGAAAAATTCAGCGATAATAGTTCATTATTATCTTTTAATTTAAAGGTAGAGAAAAACTAGAACAGGAAATTATTTTTTATCTTTTAAGTGACATGCATTTTATTTATCACCAAATCCTACTCATTGCTATTGTTATAACTTTATTATTTGATTATTTGTCATATGATATTCCTTACTCTATTAATTGTGTAATGTAATTAGTACACATGGGATATGGATAATAATGTGACATTGACGCGGGGATAAGGTAAATTTTTAAAAGGGCATAACAAAAAATTAACGTATCACTAACATAAGTTACAAGTTCTACCTTTATATTAAAATAAGGCATTAATGTTTTGAAAGTTAGCCATTGATCAAGATATAATAAAATAATATTACTTGTCTATTTACTTTAGTGGTCCGTATTCTAGAAATGAAAATAAATGATTGTAGGATTCAAGAGAGGAGTACTACTCGGGTGATGCTGAAAAATTGATAAATTATTTTGAAGTGACTGCTTCTTGGATTATCCATGCGAATGGATTTTCATATGACAAGAAAATTTCACTATTGATTTAAAAGGTGGAATTTAGACGTAAGAGAATTAATGATAAGAGAGTACACATAATTAAGTCATATAAAATGAGATGATTTATTTTCGATTATCTATACTATTTAGTAAAGGGAATCGTCCATTTTTTTTAATTTATTTTGTCATTATAATTTGTCTATTTTTAAAACATAAATAAAATAACTAATTCATATACAAAATAGAAATTACTTCTTGCATGATTGAAAACTATTCTTTCCTTATCTTTTTATTTTAACCTCGTTTTGTTCTTTTTAATTTTATAATATTAATATGTTTTAAATGTTGTTTTTTTTTTTCATTATAGTTTTATATGTGTGTGTCTGTATGAAAAATAGAAAATGTGGATTGCTGGCACTTGTGTGTCGTTAGGTAGTTGTAAATTATCATAAAAATTCCTTAGTTGTGTTATTTGTAGTTATTATCTTATAAATTTCACTCTTGGTATATATAAAGTGTTTTGATTTCTTTTTCTGATGTGATTGTTACATTTTTCACATTATTATTTGATTATCTTTTTTCTCTTATTGTTAGAATAATTTGACCTATTAAGCAAGTAGTATTACAGTAATTTTTTCATAATGTGAAATTCATGATTGAATGACAAGCAAAAAAAAAATTACTGGCACTGCATTTAAGATTAAACTATACAAAAATGACAAAATAATAAGATTTCCGAGTGTCAAGGTGAGCTCATGAATTTGTAACTAGATCCATTTTATGAATTGATTTATTACGATGTATTTACGGCATTGTGCAGAGGGACTTCCACAAATATGAAGAGGATGGAGACAAGAAAATGGAGAGTTCAGCTCCATATGGCTTAAAGGTTATGATAGATTTATCGAATTTTCTGTTCACTAATTTGTATTGTTCTACTTAGAAACACAAGAGCCAGTTTGGTATGCTTGATGATAGTACAATAGATGGTAGTATGAGAGCAAAGAATATAAGGTCTCTTAAAATTTGAAATAGTATATAATGTTTAGTATATTATTGTATAAGATATTGTATTATATAAAAAAATGTTAACTTTTTTATATAATAAATAATTCTACTCATAAGTAAAATTTTAACATGAAAAAATTATAATTATAATTATAATTATTAAATATTTATTATTTTAAATTATAATTATTTTAAATATTTCTTGTTTTATATGCATTTATGATATTAATAATATTTACTACATATTTATATATTCCTAATGATTATTTTTTAAATTTATGAAAACATAAAATTTATTACATAATACTCTATTATATATTATAATATTTTTTAAAAACTTATTATTTTGAGTTATAATTATTTTTAATATATATTATTTTTTATTTTATACAATAATGATTTATACAAACAATAAGGTTGGAAAGAGAGTGGATTTCACGTCTTTAGTAAAACAACTATATGAAGTATAGGCTGAATTTGTTCATATTTTTAAAAAAGTGATTATGAAACTTAAATTTTATATATAACTAAAAAAAGTTGAAAATAGATTTTTTTGAGATTTTAATTTTTTTAAAAAA
Source organism: Pterocarpus macrocarpus (assembly GCA_031439585.1). NCBI lineage: Eukaryota > Viridiplantae > Streptophyta > Magnoliopsida > Fabales > Fabaceae > Pterocarpus > Pterocarpus macrocarpus. The sequence goes on from CM062519.1 coordinate 15,358,889, forward strand.
TTATCTAAATATATAAGAAGTGATTTTTTAGTAAAAAAAGTTATTTTCTGCCCAAATAATTACAAATAAACGCACCAATAAAAAAGCTAGAGAGAGTGAATTTTCCATTCCCATTATATATACTACATTCTCCAAAAAAAATTCCACACAATTTTTCATTATTATGTTAGTCACAAAAAAAAAGTTTTGCTTGTACCATACTCGATGCATTGGTTGTGAGCGCCATATACAAATAACATTGACAAATAAGACAACCTACCCTGATCCGCGTTAGTAAAATGAGTTGAATATATCAACTGACCCCATTTATATGTAGGTCGACGAGTTGACCTGTAAAAAAAAAAAGAAAAATCTTATTTTAAGTGAATTAATTTATTTATTTTTTTAAAAAAATGAAGAAATTTTTGGTTAAATGCAACTAAATAACATTCATATAAACTTACAAAAAATTCTCAATCACCTAATTTATGAGTATCCTACTTGAAAAGATCCAAGACAACCATAAAATATTGTACTATCAACATTATTTAGCATTATAATATGCCATAAAAAACATTTATAGACTTAGTTGTTAATAATTCAATACCAAGTTACCTATAATGCATATCTTACTAAACCATTCAAACACAAAAAAGCATGCTATTATCTCTCCATTTTTTTTAGAGTACCCAAGTGCTCATTTTATGGCAACTCATAAAATACTAAACCATTTACTTAACTCTAAAAGGTAAAAAGATTAAAAATCACAATTCTTAATATTGAGCATGTGTGTGAGCCAACAAGAGGCACAAATATTGAGGGTGTTGTATGCATAATTAAAAAATATGGAGAAAAAAAAAAAAGAGTAACTCACAAGCCAAACCCTGCACTCCGCTTGAACCCATAGGTCAAGTAGGGTAGACTATGCAGGTTGAAAATTTTTTATAGGTTGAAAATATCAACCCATCCTGCCAAAATTTGTGGGTTATGTAGGTCTAATTCATTTTACCATCTCTATATACAAACCCCTATTTTTGTTCAAATTTACCATTTGCAAATTGGCTGGTTGAAGTGCTCCAATTAAGCGATCGATTGCACGTGGATTGATTCCAATCTTTCATTTGATAAGTAGTCTCGTTGAGGGGATTTCATGAGTAGCAGATATAATTGATGGGACTTTACTTAGATCTATAAGATAGAAATGGTAACCGTCATTTGCCATTTTGTACATAGAAAATGCAAACGTGTAAGATTTTGTCACTTTTATATAGTCTCGTGAGTTATTAATGGAACTCACTTTTTGTTAGTCTTTCCTTAGTTAGTTCAATTGTACACAAAGGAGAGTTTAGAGAAATTCTAGGGATAATTATTATTTATATGAGATTTTTATGAAAAATTTTGAAAAATATAGTATTGTTGGAGAAATTAAAAAAATATGGTATTTTTATTTTTTTCTCTCTTCTTTTCTTCTCTATTCTTTCTCCTCTCTCCTTTCTCTCCTTTATCTTCTTCTTCTCTCTTGCCCCACGCTCTCTCTCTCTCTCTCTCAAACACACACACAGAGACACACACACACACACACACACAACACAAATTAAAAATAAAATCTGGTTGGAAACACGTTGAATTTCAAATTTTTTTTATTAAAATAATGAGATTCGGCTGATAGCAAATCGGATCTCTCTTTTCTCTCTCCTACTTTTTATTAAAATAATGGCATCTAAATGATAGCAAATCAGATTTCTTTTATTCTCTCTCCTACTTTTTATTAATATAATGGGATCTGACTAAAAAAATGCCGGAATTCAATTTATTTTTATTAAAAATAATAGAATTCGACTAACAGCAAACCAGATTCCTTCTAAAATCTCATATTTTTTAAAATTTTATAAAAAATTTTATATATCCCTAATAAACCACTCAAAACAACATATAAACAAAAATCACCCAAAATTCTAGTTGCATATATGTGTGTCTCACCACATTGCTTTTTAGTGGTGTGATGAGCTATAAAAGTATTTTAATTTTGTTTTGAAAAAACATAAATGGACTTTAGTGGTAGATTTGAAGTATACCGAGGAAGTAGATGTCGAATAGTATATTTGTATAACATACCTTTTTATATAACCCGATAAGATTGTTCAATTACGCTGCATGTAGTTCAAAAGTTTGTGTCTAGTATTTTGTCTAATCAAAGTTATTAACAAAGTGAAAAAATTCAATTTAATGGGTTGTCCGTTTTCAATCTTAACTATTGAAATTCAATTAATATTTAATCAAAAGTTTTGAAGTGTTTCAATTTTTATGAGCATATATGTTTTCACTAAATTTTTGAGCATGTTAGCCTTTGCATGCTCTTGTATTGAACAAAAATGCAATAGGTTCACAAGAGTTGTTTTTCATGCTCACAAATGATGTAGTGAGCATGTGACGTCTATAAGAGATGCAAAAAAAATTTCATGCTAAGATGTTAATAGAGATTCAAGTGGTAATGTATGGAGATTTTTAATATGGTGCTTGGGGATATAAAATCCACTCTCTCCACTTTTTCATTATTGTGTTTTATGACAAATGGGGAACGATAGGTAAAATTTGGAGATTTTAGTTATTAACTAGGGATTAAAATGGTTTAAAGGAAGAATCATTTTGTGTCCTTGGTAAAACAACTGTAAATGATACAAAAGTTGAGAAGAGAATAAGAATTGTGTCCTGTGTGTATATTACAATTCCTATAAAATTTCACTACCATTTGTAATGGCACAAAAATTTTGCATCTCTTATGAGTATCACATACTCACAAACTCATTTATGAGCATGGGAGACAACAACTATGTTTACAAAACTTTTTTTTTTTCCTTGTAATTGAACATGACACAACCTAAAATAAAAAATTATCATATGACGGGTTAATTCATATTTGTATTCCAATTCAAACTTATACCGATGGGGATTTGAAGCTAGTGAAAGGGGTTAATCATCCACAATATAATTGACCACGGTTCAAATCTTAGAGAGAGGTGCCCATATTTAGTCTTAACCATACTTTGAACAAAATTGCCTTCAATAAAGAATATTTGCAAAACAAAAAAAGTTCCAAACTTGAACATTTTAGTGGCAATCTATATAACCCTAACCCTAATATTTTTTTTCATTTTTTTGGTTTATTTTATTTGGGAGATATTATTACATTGGCAATTGATAGCCCTAATTTAAATTATTTCTTTTTGTACAATCCATGAACCTATTTCATCCTCGATCAATATACCTCTCTCCTAGCTCAACGGACTCTCTCTCTCTCTCTCAGTGTTGAGTTGAAATATTGTTCGTCATCAATTGAGATACTTTCTCTTATTCTCAACCTTCTCTTGTTAAATGCACTATCTATGTTGCCTATTAATTTTCCTTCCTTCTAGTCTCAAATTTTCGCTCTTGTTAACTGCATTTCTAGGTGTTCAAATTGCATGAAAAATTGGAAAACTGCCTTTTTTTTTTCACTTTTATTGATGAAATACTAACATGGAATTTGTCTTTGAATCTAAGACCTCTATGTTGCTGTGCTGTAGGTTTTCATTTTTCATTAGTAAGAAAGCAAGTAACTTTACTTTAGCCGAACTTGAAACAAAAATGGAAAACAAAAAATATTATGGGAGCATTGTGGAAATGGAGTGTTGAAAACTCAATGGGAGAGCTTTTTTTTTTGTTATAGATTGAGTAGAGTCACAAAAGAATTATCTTTTGCTAATAGTAATAGTATGGTTGAGTTTCTATTTCTTCCTTTTATTTTTTAATCATTTGTGGTCTGATTTCTCAATTGCTGTTTTATGCTTGAGATGTTTTATAATGATGTTCCATTTTTGTGGGGTGGGTGATGAACTTTGACTGCTATTTGGTGGCTTAATGTGCTAGGTAACTGTAATAAGACTTTGGTCATTTTGGGCTTATATTTTGTTTCCAATTACTTCATTAAGACTTTTTAAGGGAAAGGACAAATAGAGGATATAGTAATCACTAGGAGTATTGAATCAATAGCAATCAACATAGGAATGAACCGGTTGTTAAACATAAGATATGGGAAGTTAAACTCCCCTGAAAGTATATATCTAGAGGAAGGTGCTTCCCATTTTTGTTGGTTTAGGAGGTATGTTGTCATCTAAAGATTATTGATTGAGAAATACAATGAAGGAGTTGCATATGATGCCCCTACAATAGCCAGTTTGGGAGGTTCTTTGACAAGTACAAAGGAAGTAAATTCATCACAGAAGCTGAGTAGGATAAAAAAGAAGAGAAAAGGTAAAGCTATCAAATATAAAGATAAAGACATGGTTGTTAAACTCTTGATTTAATGCTTAAACTCTTACAGATTTACAAATCTACCGTATAAAAAAGAGTTAATTAGCATGCAAACTCTCTTTTTGATAAATTTGCACAAATTTAAATAAACTCTAATAAAATTAGTAAACTCTCGATTTTATTTGCGAGTTTACGAGTTTAAACTTGTTTGTTTTTTGCAAGTAATTGATCTTAAAAAAAAAATTAACAAGAATTCTCAAACAACAATTATATATATAATGTTTGAATATTACTTCATCTTTCATGCTAAGTTTGTTTCTCATTCATATTGTATGATTAGAAATTCTAAAATTTTCATGTAAAATTTATTTTTCATTTACATACAAAATTTATTTATCATTCATTAATTTAATGCTAACATCATAAATATAGTATTAAAAATTACTTCATTCAATTTCTTTTTCACATTTTATGATTGATAATTACAAAATAAAAAATAAAAACTCTCATATACTTATTTCCTTGTATAATTTATTACATAACATAGAGTGTCTATCTATTATACATATGATATTTTAGAAGCATAACTTAAAAACTTTTACCAAGTGGCAATCTTCCATGAATCTATTCAACTATTCTTCTTTTTTTCTTTTGAAAACTTTCTATTTCAGGTAAAAATCTGCATTTATTGTTTAGTGGAGTAATTATCATTTAGTGGGGTATGTTTAGTGGATAATAAATGGTTGGAGAAACTTATCTCCTTAGTAATTAAACTATTTCCATATTTAGATAAAGCACTTTCAACTTTTTTTTTTTGGGTCTCCGATAAATTTTTTCTTATTTTGATTATTTATATATAATGTGAATTGTTTATGGATAATTATTGTTTTTGTTTCTTATGGTTAATTATTGTCAACGATTAAATTATAATTTGAATATCTAAATGTTCTGAAATAGTATTTATAATTTACATTACATAACATACAAAAATTTACAGAAATCTTTATAGAAGGATTATAAAAACTAAGATAAAATAGAAAATAAAATTTTGAAAAAACTAAACAAATTTCTATATATACAAACATAACATACAAAAATTTACAATAATCTATATCCATATATAAAATATTTTAGAAGCATCTTTTGAAAAGTTAGAACAAAGGGCACTGAACAAGAAACTTCTATAAAGATAAATTTATAACTTACAAAATTTGAAAAATTTCTTAGTGGGTTATTCTTGGGATATCTACTTAATGCTTATAATTAAATTAACCCTTCAGAGATAGTTGCTTGCTTTTTATACTTTTTTTCTATGTATAATTAGATAATTTTTTTACAAGATGTATAATTAATATTAGTAAAATATCTACGTATAGCTTAGCATTTGAATTAACAAGTAAGAGATAATTACTTGCTTTTCATAATTCCTTTTTTTCATGCATAAATAATACTAAGATTTTCAACAAACAAATCAGATTTTTTTTTCTCTATATGTATTTTGTTCCATAAATTTAAATAAACTATTATGCATTATTTAAATTAACTATTTTTTAAAATCCCTTCTATCACTATTTTAAAAGATTTATATAAAGATATATGTAAATAGAACTGTTCCTCAAAATATTTATATATGTATACATAGAGAAACTTACAATAAATAACAAAATTATTTAAGAAGTAATTATTCTACACTTTCAATAATGATTCTATAGAATTTCTTTCTTCAAAATTACTTTACTAAGAAGTTGAAAAAGGGGAAGGATTGTGAAATGAGATGGTTCTTTTTTTAATTATTTAATTGTTACTTAAAAAATGAAAATAAATATCTTCATAAAACAAGTAACACTTTTAATAATGAGTTATTCTAAGAAATATATACTTTTATAGAATTTTTTCTTTGAAATGACTTTAATACAATTCTAAAGAATCAAACAGGAAAGAGAAAAGGAATTATTTCTTTTTAGTTGTTTAATCTTGATTTAAAAATTAGAAATATATATCCTTATAAAATAAATTATATTTTTAATAATTAGTTGTTATATGGAATAATGTTATATAATTTATCTTTAAAATTAATTTACTAGAATGTTGAAGAATGGAGAATAGGAAGAAAATGAAATGAAATGAATTTTCTTAATTTAAGAGTTATTTGATAATTCATTATTGTATAATTATTAATATTTATACTTATTTCAATTCAATATCTTACAAGAAGTTTGAATTCTCAATGGACTATTAAATATAAAGAATTTATTTTATTATTTATTATTTTTATTATTTATTATATTTTGCATTATAATTTATTATATTGGGTTACTAAAGCTGTAAAGGAATTGCATACTAAATTGTATAATTATTAATATTTTTTAGTTTCATTTCATGTGATTTTTATAATCTAATTATTGAATAAAATTAATTTCTATAATCATTATTATACTTGTTAATAATTTTTTTGTCCCGTGTATTGCATGGGTCCAAAAACACTAGTTTGTTGAAAATGAAAATATGAAAGAGAAAAAAAAAAAGGGAAAAATAGATAAATTATATGATTTTAATATTTTTAATAGGTCTCATATTTTAACTGAAATAAAAATGAAAAAATTCCTTTTGATATATTTTTTTAATTATTTTTTTATAAAAAATTGACTAATGAAATTCACATTTTTATTTTTTATTCATCTATGCTTAAGGACAAGCTACTAAAAAATATATACTGATCATCATTAATCAATATTTTTCTTTCAAAAGATTAAGATGAATACATGTTCAAATAAATTTTATAAATAATAATAGCGCATATTTATTGAAATTAAAATAATTACATATTTGATTGGTTTTACTTCAAAATTGATATAAGATATAAAAGTCTATTTCCCTTAAAGCAGGAGAGTGATTCAATAACTTTAATTATCATATAAACTCATAAAAAATAAAAAAAATTGATTATACATTCTAAATATATAGATAAAGAAATTAAGTGATTTATTTCAAAAAATAACAATAAATTTATAATAAAAGAACAAAATATTAGAATTAATGATCATTACTTTTACACATTATTGTTTAATGAATTGCCTAATGAAGCATTAAAAATTTAAGTGATAGAATATTTTTCAATACATTTTTTTATATAGAATATTCTTCAATAATTCTAATTAAAATATTGCTATTTTATGAATTATTATATTTTTTTCATTTAAATTTTAAAAAAAGTATAAGCATATAATATTATAAATTATAATTAATTTTGTATATATATATATATATATATATAATTTTTTAAATATTAATCTAAATATATTATCTAATTATATTTAGTTAAAAAATATATTTTTATCTAATTATATTTGGTTATCAAAATATATTTTTTTTAACATATAAATTCTTACGAATGAATTTATGAATCAAATTTAGGGTTTAGGGTTACAATTCAAGTTTAACGTAACTTCATAATTTTACTTGAACTCTCGAACTTATCAACCTTCACTGGATAGTATTATACAAACGCTGCCATCATTGTCAAAACACGACTTAACTTATAAAATTATTAGAATTTACAAATCGAGCTACTCGCTCACAAACTCGTTTCTAGACTAGTAAACTCGAGCAAAATCACGTAAACTCCCGAGTTTATTCCGGATTTTATGAGTTTGATGTGGTTCCCGTAACCTGCCAAAGTGCGGTGCCTAAACGGTGCCGTTTTGTTCGACCCCGCTGACCCAGAGCCATATTCGCGCGGTCTCATTTTTAGCCCCATTCATGAATCATGAGTCTCTTCTCAGTCTTCTCTAACATTGAGCCCTAGCCTCCATCGCTAGTGCTGTCTCACCACCACAACCACATCGCCGCTGCACGTTCCTTTTCGAGCCTCGTTCGCCCTCGTTCCTCATCGCTAGTGCTGCCCATCCGCCTCTGTTCCTCCTCGTTCTGCTTGGCAGTTCTTTTATTTGTGGTCCTCCTTCAACTGTGGTAATTTGCTCTTTGTCTCAAATTGTTTATGCATAGATATTGTGAAATTTGGTCCTCCTTCAATGTGATATCAAATCAATTGTTTATGCATATTGTGGTCCTCCTTCAATGGTTTTCAACTACGATGATATCTGTTCTTGTGGATTGTGCTATGAACTATGTATGTGGTTGTGCACATGCGCTATGGTTCAATTCGACTTTCATGCTGCAAAATATTTGTATTTGTGGGTTCATGCTATGTTCATTTTGTGGGTTCTGATGTTCTAAAATCTGCTATGCTGTGTTCGTTTTGTTGTCAGTGTGTGTGCTTTGAAGTTGGAATGCTTAATTTTCCATTTGAGGTTATATTAGATTATATTTTTACAGTGTAATATTTTTATAAAAAAATTATTTTTAATAACAGATAAACTCTTACGAATTTACAAGTCGAGCTTACGAATCGAGATTACAAAAGCTCCACGAGTTTACTTAAACTCTCGAGTTTGACAACCTTGGATAAAGGTCCTCATTTTTCAATGGTTAATTCTTCTCTGAAGACTGATGCTACTATAGAGGAATTAAAATTAGCATGGAAGCAGAGTAGGGCAAGAAAGAAGAAGGAAAAGAAGAAGGAACGAGGTGAAGTTGTTGAACATAAAGATAAAGGTTCTCATTTTTCAGTGGATAATTCTTCTGTGAAGAATGATGCTACTAGTACTACAAAGGAATTAAATTCATCACGAAAGCGGAAAAGGGCGAGAAAGAAGAAGAAACAAGGTAAAACTGTTGAACATAAAGATAAAGGTCCAGATTTTTCAGTGGATAATCCTTCTCTGAAGATTGATGCTACTACAGAGGAAATAAATTCATCACAGAATTGGGAAAGGGCGAGCAAGAAGAAGAAACAAAAGAAGAAGAAACAAGGTAAAACTGTTGAACATAAAGATAAAGGTCCTCATATTTTAGTGGATAATCCTTCTCTGAAGATTGATGCTATTACAGAGGAAGTAAACTCATCACAGAAGTGGGAAAGGGTGAGAAAGAAGAAGAAACAAGGTAAAGCCTTTGAACACAAAGATAAAGGTCCTAATTTTTCACTGGATAATTCTTCTCTGAAGACTGATGCTATTCCAGAGGAAGTAAATTCATCACGGAAGCGGAAAAGGGAGAGAAAGAAGAAGAAACATGGTAAAGCTGTTGAACATAAAGATAAAGTTCCTCATGTTTCACTGGATAAGTCTTCTCTGAAGACTGATGCTTCTACAGAGAAAGCAAATTCATCACGGGAGTGGAAAAGGGAGAGAAAGAAGAAGAAACAAGGAAAAGCTGTTGAACATAAAGATGAAGGTCCTCATGTTTCACTGGATAAGTCTCCTCTGAAGACTGATGCTACTGTAGAGGATCCATTACATATATCCCCAGCTTTACCTAATTTGTTAAGTTCCCAAAAGATTGTAGAATTTAGCTCGACAAAGAAAAATAAAGAAAGGAAACGGCAGAAGACAAAACATAATGCTATTGAAAACAATGTTAACTCTTGTGGTGCTCCAAACGATATTTTTTCATCAAAAACTTCTACACCTGCTTTGCATATGCCTTCAGAACATCCGATTCAATTTGTGTCCGCTGATCCGGTAACAAGACAATCTTGTGTGAAAACAAATATTTATCGGGGAGAAAATGAGGAAAAGGAGCAGAATATGCCCAAAAAGGAAACAGAAAATAGCAAGGGGAAGTATGATGTTCAAGAAGTTAGCTGCTCCTGCAACTCAGTTGTAACAAATGCTGAGTGTTGTGCAAAAGAGTCTGTGTTAGAAGTTGTTAGATTGAACAAAGAGCAAGGTATAATTAATGACGGTTACTGCCATAAGGATAACAGTGATTTTGTAAAGAATGCAAGTCTGGCAAAAAATAATGATGATTACTCAGCGGTTCATCATGTGTCTAAAAACTTTCAGTCTGCCAAAACCTATACGAGGATAGAAAGAGTCAATCCCAATTATGGGAGAAATGGTTGTTACCCAAGTCCTATGGTGCAACTTGAAGGAGCAAATGGTAGACAGCTAGATTATATTGAGACTACAAGAAATGATGTGTGTTGTGCAGCAGGTAATGTTTCTGATTTAAGCTTAGTCAGCATAAAATGTGGTCATTCAAAGATTCCACGCTTACCGTTGGGCAGAACTATTACCACCAGCAAGTCAAAGAATAAGCTTCTTATCCTTGATGTGAATGGGCTGCTTGCTGACTTTGTTAGTAGCGTTCCTAGAGGAAGTAGACCACCAGATTTTTCGCTTAAAGGGAAAAAAGGTGGAAAGATCAAATAACGTGTTTCCTTATTTATATCATTTTTCATCTTGTTTGAATTTGATAGATATGTTGCTTTCGCTCTTTGCAGTTTACAAGAGGCCCTTTTGTGGGTATTTTATACGGTTTTGCCTTGACAAGTTTCATGTGGGTGTTTGGTCATCTAGAACCAAGTATTTGCCAATCCATGACTGATCTTATCTCATTGCATGTGTTTATCAGTTTGACTGTAATATGCAATTCTGGACTGGTTATTTTGTATTTCAGAATCAGAAAGTGAGCTTTATACATTTATATTATACTGTGCCTTGATACTTGTATGTAATTATTGGCAGGCGTAATCTTGATAGAGCAATCAAATTTCTTTTTGGGAAATCTGCATCCAAGCTGCTCTTTTGTTGGGTAATGTATTCTAAATCATCTTTGCTGTCTAGCATAATTTTCAGGGGCTTTTGCTTTGGCAAGCAAGTCAACTATGAATAATTTTTTTTTCCTTTCTAGGTAGTCGTATAATACATCTTCTATCTAATTGTGCTGGATGGAAATTTTTAGATTTTACTTTAAATGGCCTTTTGTGGAGATGTGCGTTTATTGATATTTATTAATGTGTTCGTTCCTTGCTTTCTGAATGATTCTGTCTTGGTGATCAACAAACGTTGCAATATTGTGTCACCTAGCTAATTTTTCTTGGTAAAGATATCATGTCTCTGCAATATAACTCGTTATACTTGTGCTGCTTCTCTGACTTGCATGTCTCCTCTGTTGGAGGATGTTCCGTGTCATTAATAGTTTGTTTTCTTTTTCTCTTTTGTGTTTTTACCAACGAAGCAACCTTGTGGTTCTAGTTATTCCTTTGCAATAATATACGGATTTCACTTTTGGGCAAAATGGAATTTTATTGAATATTGTAAATTAGCATTGCTTTCTGGTAAACTGGTCCCTTTTTCATACCAACATTGCTAAGGATGAACATGAAGTTGTAAATGATTACTGTTAGCAATCCACTCCTATTTGGAATTTTTTTTTTTATATACCGTATTGAATGTTTCTATAATGTTTTATTATGTAGCATCAGTCCCAATGTACTAAAACAAAATCCTATACTCTTGAGGACAAACACAAGCCCCTTGTGTTTAAGGAACTTAGAAAGTTGTGGGAAAAGGCGGTACCTAGTCTTCCATGGGAGAAGGGAGAGTTTAATGAGTCAAACACATTATTGTTGGACGACTCCCCTTACAAGGCATTACTGAATCCTGTAAGCTCTGTTGTTTGGTTTTCCTTTTATGCAATAAGCTTGACTTTCTTGTGTTCTATTGATTTTCTCATATGCAAATTATTTTCAGAGGCACACAGCAATATTTCCTTATTCTTACCATTTTGATGACACTGGTGACACATCATTAGGTGAGAGAGTCTTCTGCCCATTTCCTCTCCTCTTCACATCCTTTGTTTTTCTCTCTGGATGCTTGTATCCGTTGATGGATATATTCAGTCTTTTTAAGATTCTAAGTATTTAAAACAATGGTATGCCAGTGAGACTTTTATGTGGCATAACAATTCATGTTAACCCGTATGATCTTTCATGTTAACTTTTTACAGGGCATGGAGGTGATCTTCGGGTTTATCTTGAAGGGCTGGCTAGGGCTGAGAATGTTCAAGAGTACGTCTCATCAAATCCATTTGGCCAGGAGGCCATAACTGAAACAAATCCATCTTGGGACTTCTATCGTGAAGTTATAGAAGCAGTTAAACGCCGCCAAAATGCTGCACAGATCCAGGGTAAAAGCTGTTGAGATGATTCTCATTCATATTGATGCAATTGTGTTTTTAAGTCACTCTAATGATTGAATGAAATGCTGTTGAGTTTTGGTTGGTAAGATATCCGAAATAAGATTAGTTATGTATAGCCGCACAAGCTTAGGCATAAAGTTGTACTGTGATTAACGGCCACTTCAGGGTTGTGCATGCACTGTATTGTCTTCATCATGTCTTTACTTTGTTCATGAGTTTTTTATTCAGTTGATGAAAATTTTGAAAATTAATATCAAAAGGAAATAATTTTTTTTCAATTAAAATACTGTTATTTTTGTCTTGCCATTATTTCTTTTAGCCATAGACTGACTCAATTCAACTGAGTGTATCAGTGATGTGGGTCATTTTATGATGATTCAAGTGAGACTTTGGAGCACAGATGCCTGCAACAATATTCTATTTATTATTTAAAAACTGATCCTTAATATATTATTATTATTATTATTGTTATTGTTTAGTACTTTCTCTAAATGTGGTTGCTATAGCTACGTCTAGCGGACGAAGGCAGAGCTCCACCACAACAGACCAACGTACTGCCAGTTTGTCACCTTCTGCAACCGGAGATCCATCACAGCAGACCAAGGCACTGCCACCTTCTGCCCCCGAAGATCCACCACAACAGACGAAGGCACTGCCACCTCCTGCCACTGGAGATCCACCACAACAGACTGAGCCACTGCCACCTCCTGCCACTGCCACTGTAGCTATCCATCCTTAACGCTGTGACCACCACCTACGGCCCAAAAACGCCAAAACCACCCAGCACCACCCTTCCCCTTCAAGAAGCTCTGCACCATCCTGTGTCATTGTGAATGTTGCCAGCCTCTGTGAGGCACCACTCGCTGCGCTCTAGAGCTGTTGCTAAATGACCTATCACACTTCTCCATGCGCATTACCACCAGCCGCTGTTCTTCCTTTGCACTGTGCTGCTGCTGCATTTCTTCTCCCGGATTGCTCTAATTTTCAGCGCTTTGGCTTTCATTGTAGTAGCTGGGACCTGGAGCTCTGATTGTTGATGATAGCATCATCGCGGAGTACACTTTCATTGGAGCTGGAGCTGTTTTCGCGTTATTTTTTGGTGTTTTGAGTTCGTAGTTTCCATGCAGATTCGTGTTCTCTTTTTGATAAGGATTGTTTTTCAAATAGTTACGTCCATGAAATCATTTGTTTTCAGGAACTGTTGCAATAATTTACTTTCATCAATTTAGCTGATGACAAGGTTTTAAATTTATAATCCTTCCCGTTGGTCTCTTAGGCTTTGGATTGATGGTGTGGGCAGAGTGGAATGGAATCCAAATGAGTGTGACCGGTTTTTATTATTTGGTTTGATTATTTGGATTGAGGAATGAAATGGTTAGTAAGGGAATAGATTTTATTCTATTTCACCAAAATTCTCATTTTTTGTTTCTTTTAATTTGGGAGGTTTGGGATGAAATTTCATTTTATCTAAATAATAGAGCGAAGTAACCATTTTACTTTTCTATTTCTCTCTTTTGGGTTCAATTTTGCTCCATTCTAATATTTATCATCAATCCAAACATATTTTTAAGTCTAGGTAAAATTAAATGGAGCATCTATGCTCCAATTTTTACTTTGAGCATGCTAAAAATATTCTCAACAGTGTTGGTGCAATGTTGCGTACATTTCATTGATGCAAATTTATGTGGATTGCTGTGAGCGCATTGGTGTAATTCAATTGGACTATGCGAGCAAGGTTGGTGAAATATTGCCTTAATTGACAGACATGGCTGATGCAACCTAGTGCAGATGCAACGACCGCAAAAAAGAGACATGGCTGGCTACAGTTTTCCATTTTGGTTCGTAAGGAAATGCTATTTTCAAATATTTAAATATAGGCTTTATTGGTGTGTAAAATGTGAAAAAATTAAAAACAAAAAGGATTAAATAAATATAAAGTAAAAACATTTATTTAGAAATATATAAATTTCATTTAATTTTTTCTTTTTTAAGTAATTATGATGAGTAGTTATTATTTAAGTAAAATTTTGTTTTTGTCCTTCAAAAATATAAGCTCACTACTTTAGTCCGTTAATAATGCCAAGAGTAATAGAGTTATAATTTACGGACTAAGTTGGTTCTATTTTACATTATATTACATTTTTGAAAAACTAAATTGATGTAAAAAATCTTTGAGGGGTTTAAAATAATAACATTTTGTATTACTGAAACACTAAATTGGTAATATAAATTTTTTGAAAATCAAAATAAGGATGTGTACTTTTGGAGGATGAATATAAAGGTTTACTCTTATATTCGTATCTTACATAGTATTTTTAGGGCATACCTTAATACTTTACCAAAAGGGGCGTACCTTAATAAAATCATTATATATATAATAATGCAAAAAGATATTTTTAACGAAATTCTAAAATATCAAGTATATTGTATCTGTTCTGCTTTGAAGTTTCTCTGAAAGGAGAAGTTGGAAGTTTACTAAAATATATGGTAGTATATGAAGAGATACATCAATAAAATATAAGCATAGATCTGCCTGAAAATCAGTAAAGTTGCTGTTTTTTTCTGACATGTCAAAAAATCGAAAAAGATAAACTCAGAATCTTTTTTCTAAATGACACCTTTTCGTCATATTGGCATTCAAATTACACAAGGGAATACATAAAACAAGGTGCTCGGTTTTTATTGTCTGCATTGAGCCTTACAACAGTTCAAATCTTTCCAGAAGAAGAATCTTCCTTCCAATACATGCCAGACAGGAGAATAATTCTGTTGAATGAGAACGTGATGGTATGAGTTGTTAAAGATGTGCTAACCCTTGTAGGGCATGTGGCACTTGGAGACACTAAAGACTAGAGGCTCTTTGTCTAAACTATGTCCACCAGTATCTAGAGTGTAGTATACTCTAATTAATCTGATTCGAATCGGTCCAATAAGAATCTGTAGCACTAAGAGAAATTACATTAATGCTTAGTTTTTGCCAGAAATCGCTTTTTAGATAGAACCAAAACAACACTAACTGATGCCTTTTATTCGCCAAAATGGAAAATAAATAAAAAGGTTATGTCATTGGCTCTCTAAGTGCTTGAAGAGACAGAGTAAAGGCCTCCAATAGTGCCGCGGGTCCATGAAACTTACTAATGTGTTCAAGAATCAATAATGCAAGAAACAAAAAGCCAAAAGTGAATTCATCAAAATAAAACCTATTACTGACAAGGGTGATCTCTCTTACAAAGTTTTGCCTTAATTATGAGTGAAAAGTAGCTATTGCATTCTGTTTGTGGGCCCACAAAATTAAATAAGCTAGTGTTTGTCATTCTAAGTCCCATAATTTTATTTTTCCGATATCCTCTTCCCTGTCACCATCTTCATCTTCATGTGAGTAGCTGCTAATGATAGTTGAAAACAATGCTGTAACCCAACCACCATTTTCCCTAAAGCTTCTGCCATGAGTAAGATTACATGTGCTTATCAGTGTTGACATGTCCTCTAGGAATACATCACACACCAACCATATCCAAGGCTTCCATTTCCATATGCATGCAACTATTTTAAAAAGCAATTTTGTGCTCATTCCTTATTAGCCTAAGTATGCTTTGTTTAGGACGACAAAGTTCCGGGCTCCCTACTTTTAAGCTACAAAATGGTCCCGATTTCTGCTTGTTTCTCCCATGACAGCTAAGAAAAAAGCCCATAAGTCCAAATTAGACGTGACTCAACATATGCGGATGGTTGACGCGAAAAAAGGAAAAAAAGAAAAGAAAAGATACATGGATGAAAAAACCTTGAGATGTTGGTGTCATAACTTTGTCCCCCCCTCGCCCCAAACAAAAAACAAAACACAAAAATAATGCTAGCATTTGAAATTTACTAAATTAAATCAATATGTTTCAGATCAGGTCAATTTATTATAGAATAAAATTCTTTCAAAATTAATATTTTTTCTATTTATAAGATTTAAACTTGATACTTTGCTCATGAAAAATAAATATCGAATCATTTAAATCAATTAAGCATTTATTTGGTATTTTAACTCTTGAACAAACTCATTTCTATTATTATTTGTATTTTAAAACATAGTTGGTACTTGGTAACTTGGTCTGTGATTTTTTATCAACCCGTTCACGTGCTGTATATGCAGTTGATCCGGATTACCTGGCATATAAGTTCCCACATTGATCATCATCTAAATTTTCTTGACTCTTGACCTGTTCTAGCTTCTCATTCAGTCTTTTGAGGTTGGTTATTTAAATCTTTCATTAAATGAAGTGGCACCAAATCCCATTTAAAGGTTTCATCATATTATTGTTAAGTGTAACATTTTACATGTGCATATCTCAATATTTTGAGTAAATATTTTCTCTTAAAAATAGAAAGATGCAACATCTTAACAAGATAAATTAAATGAAAAATAAAGTTTGGACTAGAGAGCGTCCGGAATAAAATAATTCTGGCAACGTGATACGCACTTCTGCCAAACATTAAGTTGCTTATTAAAATTGTGGAGAATCAATAACTACTTTTCTTTTTCCTTTTTTTTTTTTTTCAGTTTTTCGTAAGACTCAAACAATGAAGGCGGAAGAAGCATGAATATGTATCATGGATTCAAATTTATTTGCAGCCACTTTTACTTCAAATCCAAGCATGAAACTGAAATATCCCAATTTTTACTTCTCTTTACATCCTTAAAAAGCAAAAGATAAAGTAAATTTCATCTT
Organism: Pterocarpus macrocarpus; assembly: GCA_031439585.1. NCBI lineage: Eukaryota > Viridiplantae > Streptophyta > Magnoliopsida > Fabales > Fabaceae > Pterocarpus > Pterocarpus macrocarpus. Next base: position 15,375,919 of record CM062519.1, read on the forward strand.
CCCTTACGCTAAGCACCTGAACCCGTCTTCAAGATTTGCTATTTGGAAAATATAGGTCTCATCATGAATAATTTTCGCACTTTTGATTGGATAAAGTAATCAATAGGGGGTTAGATCCCACCTTTGCAAATAATCTTATACTGATTGAGGTGAATCTATATTATTCTACACATGATGGTTACGGGTGGGGAATGCTTTCTTCCAAAAAGGTAGGGCATAATGTGCCAATCAAAGAGGGTTACGAGTAATATGTGTCAATATGAGCATAGGTTAGTGATGATTGTGTTAGGTTAGTTGGTCCTGCGTGATAGAATCGGGCACACTACATGTGAGTTTCCTTTGCCTTGTGGGGTGGGGTTATAATGCTAGCTATCTCTCTGTCCCCATATATCACTATCACTTTCAATTGATAGCAGATATAAGTGTATGATATATCTTCATGCACATAGCATGAACTAGTTGAAATGGATGTATGCATGCCTTACACAACGTACGATTTACTTGCCATAATGTCAACATGGGCCATCTTCTTAATAACAGCTGGATCTCAGGTTCATGAAAAATTTGTCTACCATGTGAATTAATAGTAATATAATGAGGAAACTTTGGCCTTTCTCCTAATTTTTGTATTGGCTTAATTAACTGTGTTCTTGCATTGTTTGGTTTCATATCATATCGCAAACCTAGTAACTAAACTATATAGCGCACACAAGTAAAAAGTTAAAAATAAAATGCCACATCGTTTGTAAAATTTTATTTCGTATCTGCAAAAATTCTTTATTGTAAAAAAAAAGGGGTGCTGATTGGTGTGAAATAAAAGTGAGAAAAGGTAGTACGAAATTAAATTTACTAATGAGATTCGCAAAATGGCCGCTATGACGGTGGTAGATAAAATTTAAGAGATAGAAGTGATAAAGATTAAGCAATATTTACTTCCTTTAATACAAATGGCACGAAACAGTTTTCGTAACAAAAAGTATTTGTGTTAGAAAGATAAGTGAGTCTATTTGTCCTGAACATTAAAACCAACAAACTTTAGGAACATTAATTACTAGGCTGTTGAGTGAACTTTATTTCAAAAGTATTGTTTAAGACAAATCAATTATATATTTGGCTTAATTTTTGAAAGAAAGTATTTTAAAAGAAGATCTTTTAAAAAAAGATATTTTAGATGAATTATTTTTAAAAGAATGATTTTTGTTTAATTTAAATATATCAAAATTAAGTTTAGCAGAATGAGTTATAGGATAAAGTAAAATTATTTTTAGTTGTTAATGTAAAAATAATAGTAAGATTTCATTTTAAAAAATTTTTTTATATAATGAAAAGTAAAATCAATAATACTTCTCCAAAAAGGCCTTTTGAAATTTGACCTTATAAAAAAAAGCCTTTACATATTCAAATATATTAGTTATTATATATTTTCATTCTCATTCCAATAAAAGACCTTTTAAACCTCCTATAAGTATAACCATATAAATATAACCAAATAGACACATATTTCTCATTTAATAAATAGATTAGTTAGATTTAAAAAGTAATTCAGGAACCAACATCAAATAATATAAATTTATTTTCAAAATCATTTTGCTTTCCAAGATTAGAGTTGGGATACATAATACCTTCTTACCCATCTGAAATTTAATTTGGAAGTGCAAACAACAAAATTAAAATTCACATATACTATATTTAAGCTAGCTTTTTGACATGGTAATATATATATTTTTTGGTTGATGATATGATGACATATATTTTATTTCAATGTAATCCTATCACAGAAACAAACACTATTAATTCAAAAACGTGAATTCTGGAGGGGTTCCAAAGAAATGCAAACGGTTATGAACCAGAAGCAGTAAGAAGTAATTAATTATGCAGAATATTTACAATGCTTCTAAGTGTTAAGCACTTTCAAAAGAGCCAAGCTGCACGGTAAGCACGAGGCTCACATTTTGCAAAAGCTTTTGAATCAATCAATTTTTTCATGTACATCATCATTCATCATGTTACTGGTGATTATAATTGATAAGAGATGTTGCTCATATAGGCGTGTTAAAACAAAGTAGCTAGCTCTTTGGATTTTTATAAGGACTGGACCCATGGGAGCATCTATTAATAATTCTTTTAATATTATGTACTGAAACTCGAGTTCTAAATTTTGTTCTTTTATCCGTAAATATCTTCATAAACACTTGATGTGTCCAGACACAAATTTAAATTAACCTCAATTTTCTTGTACCGAAAAAGAAAAAAAGACATGGTAAGCATGAAAAAGCAAATTGCATAGCTTTTGTGGGGAGAATTTGGAATGCAGTAGGAATAGGTGATGGAGCCATGTGCCTAAGGAATCCAGCACGGAATTCCCAGTTTCCTGAATAACGGACTTTTTCATCATTTATTCTCTGGGGTACTCTCCATGCAATCTTGATAATGTTTGTGTGGGGTATATATGTATATGTATATGGTGGCATTGGAACATGTTGTTTGCAAATAATTTGTGTATGTACGTATACATATGCTACATAAACGTGTTCGTATATAGTAAGCATGATGTATCCTTGACATTTAACACAGGGCTAGTATTCAACACCATTGTCAAATTAAATACAAGGTGTTAGCTGAAGGTGCTTTAGGAATTTCTGGTATTTGGAAATAATGGCCTCCAATGTAGAGTGATGTGTTTTCAATGATGAATTACGACATCAATGGATGGCACAATAAATCGTATTGGTCTAATAATTCATCATGTGACATAAGGAAAATACAGAAATGCAAAGAGAATCACGCCATAGCATGACTATAAGCTAAGAGGATTTCGGTAATTGAACAACTAACCTCTGTCAGAATATTAGTAAACGTAAGTTATTTTTTAATTGTTATGATTACTATTATACATATGAAACAAAGAGCGAATGTGAATATTAGTAAAATAACTACTATGACGTGAGTAATACTTCTTCTTCATGAGTATTCCCTACATCCTCGATCCTGTCCAAACATAAATTCCCTGATCTTTCAATTTGAATGGACTTCTACCCCCAGTATTCCCCATTTCTAGTTTTTGGCACTTGACATATTTTCCATTGATGTATCCTCATCGAGTACTGTTTCCATTTTGTCAAGATATACCGTGTATTGGGTTAAGGAAAGGAAACTTATATGCTCTATCGAAGAAATGTGCTCTCTCTATACATAAGTGAGAATTATTATATTATTCATGTAGCAAGTTGCATATATTAAAATTCTCACGCACTTTGAATAATAGCAGTTATGGTTTAGTTGACAACTTAAGCAAAAGTATTTTATTTACAGTGTAAAGTTTGAATCTTACTAAAAACGGCAAAAACTTCCAGAAAAACCAAAAAGTATAATTAATTCACCAAATTATTAAACTTATAACAGATATTATTCAGTGCCACGATAAATATAAAAAGTATGAATTTTACGTATCTAATACATAAAAAAATATTTTTGTCAGCCTCAGAACAACATTGTTGTAGACAGGTTGGCGCTGTGAATTTTTCTTTGAGGGTTAAGTACGATCTGAATGATTAAAATTAAAGGGCATAATAGTGATTCGGTACCTGAAAACTGTTGAAAAGGGGAGGCTAGACTTTGCACCATTTTGCAGCTGGTAACAAGTGGTGATAACTAATAAGAGGAATGCACCCTTTTTGTTTGATTCACCTTTTTTTCAGTACTTAATAAAACAAATGATAAATTCACTACTTGTTGAGTTGAACTTGAACTCAGCCTCATGCCTTTCTTAGTTCTAACTCACTTGTTAGTTGTTAAGACACCCCACCATCAATCTCCCTCTGTGTCCTGACCAGGTCACATGCTCATGCACAGACAGCTCCACACCCACTCATCCTCATCCAACATGGATCATGGAATGGATTTCTGAGATGTTAGATAACAGCCTAGGTGACTTCTGGCCCACACATCTCTTTCTCCCCAATCCCCATTTTGTTTTTTTCAACAACAAAGAAAAAAAAATTAACATATTGATAAAAAAAAGAGAGAAAAGGAATAAAAACCTTTGTGCCAGCTCCAACCAGATAGCATTGAACATTTTTATGACACAAATAAAGGGGAAAAAAAATGCCCTTTTATCTCTTCCCACTGTTCATCCTTCTTCCATTTGCACTTTGCATTGGTGTTAGTTTCATTTTTGGTGTTCCATTTGCTTATTTTTTTGTGCTATTGTGAGAGGTTTATTAGGTGCTCCTCCTTCTTCATTTGCCTTGGTTGTGGCTGTTATCATACAAGGTATTGTCTGGTTTGTTTTGTGAAACACAACAAGGTTTTCTTTTCAAGCAGTGATACCAAGTTATTACGCTTTCAGTGGTGTATCCCATTTTACCTTGCTGTTTTCCTTGACTGAGGAGACTGAGGAAAAAGCTTTGGACAAACAAAAAATGAAACTGTTAGTCATAATTGGAAAATTATGGGATTGCAGTTCTGTGGGATAAAGTTTCCACCTTCCATGTTTGTAAGAAGCCAAATCTGTAGAATTTGATGAAACTAGCTGGAGGGCATTTTGTGTGAAAGATTTACAGTTGCTGTGTAGTTTATCAAGAAATGTGGAAACTGCTCCATTCTCTTGAAGTTATCAGTGTCCAGGACTGAACTTTTGAGGGTGAAGGAGAAGGAAGGAGGTGCATTTACTTATCTTGAACCACAATGGATTTTATTTTTTTGATGGTGATGAATTGATGCGAGTCTGAGCTCTCTGGGATTCTGGATTCTATGCTGTATTAACTGTAGCATCATAATCCTTTCCCAGAAGGGGTTTGCATTTTGCAGTGTTGTGTAAGTAGATTTAAGAGTGATGAATGATAAAATTTAGCTTTTGTGAAAAGGGAGTGATGGATTGGGGTGGTTGAGGAGTTAGGCTTAATTGGACGGGGAAGAGGTTGATATGGCAGCAAAGCTCCTGCATTCTTTGGCAGATGACAACCCAGATCTGCAGAAGCAGATAGGATGTATGACTGGGATTTTCCAACTATTTGATCGTCACCATATTCTCGCCGCTCGCCGCATTAGCCCGAAGAGGCTTCCTTCTGGTATTCCTCTATCTAAATAGGAACAAGTTCAATTTGACTAATTCATTTTGCCTGAATATGTTTGTTCTTCCCCGTTTTTTTTTCTCTTTTATAATCTCTGAAATGATTTGTCGTTTGAGTTGCTGAATTTATTAATAGTTCCAAATACTAATTGATTTATCACATGGGTGCCAATCTCAGATCAGTGTTAGTTGTATTTGCTTTTTATGTTTTATTTTCTAAGTTTAAATCTGACTGGTTAAAGTGCTTAGGTTTCAAGGTCTTCACATGTTTGGAAAGGTCTCATCATTTGCATAATTGTTGGTTCTTGGTTTGGTCATATGTTTCAGTTTCATTAGAGTATTTGCATCTGATGCACTTTCCATACAGGTAACCCCCACTTCAGTGATGGCAGCATGGAAAGAGATTCTAATACCATACACCATCAACAAACAGCAACAGTAAGAACATTCTTTTTCCTCTCTTTTTTGACAAATTGCTTTTGCTGTTTTTCGGCTCAAAGTTGCCTGAATAAGGCTTTAGATGAGGCATGGAAATTGTTACCATATCGATTATGCAGTTGCTGATTCTATGATATACTATTCTTGGCTTATAGTGAATTAAACTAAATCTGTTGGAGTCAAACATAAAAAGTTGAGAATGCTTTAAAAATTCTTATCATCCTCAGAATCATTTTCAGGATTTATCCATCTCCTGGACTTGTGCACAATCATCTGTTTTCTTGTTTATTTATTCCTGAAAAAACTCCATGTCCACATACTTTCTAGTGCTGTTGCACATATTTGTAACTACCATTTGGTATGAAAAGAAACTGCAAGCATTTGCATGAAACTGGGCTTAAGGTGCACGGTGAATTCATTGCAGGACATGAGCTTAAACAAGGGTGTGAGCGAGAAACAAAGAACTTCAACAGAATCATCAAGACCATCCTTCTCTTCTTGTTCATCATCACTGTCCACTCAGGATTTTAAGGCTGAAGCAGAGGCTACCTTTGACAGGATTATTTTTCCTGAAACTCCTTCAACGGACCCAGTTATGAACGAAACAGCTCTCTCTCCCCACGCAGCGCGTCACTTCCTTGACCTGAGGGATGTAGTGAAGGATTCCATGTATAGGGACCCCCAAGGGTTGTCGGTTAAGACTACAACCAGAGAGGAAGCTGCCATTCATACTATGAAGTACAAGGATTCCCCACGACCTCTTCATCTGTCCAAACCTGTTGATGGACCTTACGGAGTTGGAATAGATGGAAAACAAAGCGTGCCTATTGATCTAAAGGGGTCTGTCCGAGTCCTTGCTAAACTTCGAGAGGCACCTTTGTATTATGCAGAAACTAGAGAACATCCAAGACCACCATCACATGAAGTAAAAGATGGACACTGGCATTCCATCTCAAAGGACGCCCCTTGGTTTTCTTATGATGGAAGAGAAATAAGTCGTTTGTCTTTCGAATCACGCGAGACCATCAAATCCACACTAAAGATAAAAGAGCTTCCGAGACTTTCACTGGATAGTAGGGAAGGTACATGGCAAGGTTGCACTTACAGCACTGATTCTGATTCAAAACCAAGTCACCTCTCAAGGAAAGTTTACGGCAGCATCTCCACCTCAAATGACAGAGCCTCTAGCCCCCCACAACTGTCTTCAACAACCCAGAGTCGGCCACCGAGTGTTGTGGCCAAATTGATGGGCTTGGAAGCGTTGCCGGATTCCTCTTTGGCTGGTTATACTCAATCAAGTCTGACTGAGACTCACTCAGCTCCGGATAATGGTCTTCAGTTTCCAAGATCATCAAGAAATGGACTCACCAGGCCGCTCCGAGTTTCTAATTCCCCGAGAATCTCATTGAAAGACCCAATTTCTCCTCGGCGGAAGAACCCTGATATGGTTATGAAACCCATCTCAAGTTCAAGAGTTCCGATTGAACCAGCACCGTGGAAGCAGCAGGATGGAAATAGAAGCTCTCAGAAAACAAGTTCAAGGGCCATAAAAGCTCCTGCTAGAACACCAGATTCATTTCCTTCAGTTTATGGTGAGATCGAGAAGAGATTGAAGGATCTTCAATTCAAACAATCTGGAAGGGATCTCAGAGCTCTTAAACAGATACTGGAAGCAATGCAAGAAAAGGGACTGCTAGATAACGGAAAAGAAGAACAAGCTTCCAATGTTGCTGGAAGTCAAAGAGACTATGAACCAAAAGTTACCAATCTAATTCAGGATTCTACGTCAGTAAGGCAACAAAATCCTCAAGAAAACAATGTTGTGTCCTCTACAATCAAGGGATCTGACTCAGCAAGAGCTTTTGAATCCCCAATAGTGATCATGAAACCGGCAAAACTTGTTGAGAAAACCAGGATTTCTACTTCTTCTTCAGTCATTCCAATTGGTGGCCTTTCTGGTTCCCATAAACTCCAGAACGGTGGTGTATATGTAGACAATAAAAATGGTATGTCTTCTATTCGAGAAGTGAAACATCAGTCTCCTAAAATCAGTCACCCCGATGCTTCTGCCAGTTCCAATGATAAGAAAGCAAGAAGTGGGAAGACTGCGAGACCAGCACAATCTCAACCAAGGTCTCAACAATTTCCAAAAGAAAATAGCCCAAGTTCAGCAAAGCACTCAGGATCTGTGAGCCCGAGAATGCAACAGAAGAAGTTGGAGTTAGAGAAGCGAGCTCGTCCACCTACTCCACCATCAGAACCGAACAAACCAAGAAGGCAATCTGTTAAGAAGGCAACAGAATCAGGTTCCCCAGGTGGGAAACTAAGGCCCAAAGTCCCCAACTCACAGCACAGTGATATTGAGATAAGCAATGAATCAAGAAGTTTAAGTTGCCAAGGGGATGAAGTTTACTCAAAGATGGATATGGAAGTCACTAGCAGTTTACAATCTGCTGAAACTGATGATAGCCAAAGCCCATCCTTGAAGGCTATGAAGCAATTGGTCTCACAAACAGTGCAGAAAGTAGGAGCCATTATCTTCTCTTTTAATTCAAGCTTTCTGATTATAACAATATGATAAAACTTTTAATAGCAAATACATATTCTTATTAGCAGTTTACGATAATTATATTTTGCTTGATGTTCCAGAAATCAACTCCAAGGTTGGATGAGGATGAGACAATTGCCGAACTTGCAACGGTTACCCTGGAACATCCAAGTCCTATCTCAGTTCTTGATGGCTCAAAGTACAGAGATGATGCACCATCCCCGGTAAAGCAGATATCTGAAGATCCAGAAGGTATGTTTTCAGTCTTCTAAATTACAATTTTATACATAAACAGGCATTGGCTTTTTTTTTTTTTCCCAAAAAAATAAAAATAAATGTTTCCTCAAGAGACTGAAAATTCTTCTTAATGTGAGACTGACAAATGACAACAAATTGAGAACCTCAGTTGATCATGCTTGTATTGGCACTTGCGCATCAAAATAAGTGTAACATTTGGCCTGTAGATATATTTCTCTCTATTTGACTACTGATTTTCTGGTTCTCTAATGAGCCTTAAGTGAAATTGTATGCATGTCAAGAATCAGTCAAACTGTCAAAGGCAACAATAGTATTGATGCCGGCTGAAAAAGACTCATGCGTTATGCACTAGACATAACAATTGAAATTGTGATGGGCAATGCATTAAGGAATGTCAGGCTTTGTACATTCCTCCATGCTTAATCTGCATTTCCTGAAAATTTCACCTGAAGTATTGACTAAAAGAAATCTTGGACATATATGTCACATATGATTCTCTAAAAGGATATGAACTTTTTTCACCAATCCCATTATAAGATCATATTCTGCACTGCAGCTAATGATGATCAAGAATCTAAAGGAAATGAGAATAAAGATCCGTGGAAACCTGCAGATAGCCTTTCATTTAACAGCGCAGGATCCGGAGAAATGAATCGCAAGAAATTACAGAGCATAGATCACCTTGTTCAGAAGCTTAGACGGCTGAACTCCAGTCATGATGAAGCTAGAATCGATTACATCGCCTCCCTATGCGAAAACACAAATCCGGACCACAGATACATCTCCGAAATACTATTAGCTTCAGGCCTCTTGCTCAGAGATCTGGGTTCTGAATTGTTGACATTTCAACTTCACCCGTCAGGTCATCCCATCAACCCGGAGCTTTTTCTTGTGTTGGAGCAGACCAAGGCAAGTAGTTTGCTTTCGAAAGAGGAAAGCAGCCCTGCAAAAGTTGCTTACTCGAAGCTAAATGCAGAGAAGTTTCACAGGAAACTCATCTTTGATGCTGTGAATGAGATTCTTGGCGCAAAATTAGGCTCCTCTCCTGAGCCATGGTTTCAGCCCAACAAGATCAGGCTCACGAAGAAAACCCTCAGTGCACAAAAGCTTCTCAAAGAACTATGCTTTGACATAGAGAAAATTCAAGCCAAGAAGCCGGACTGCGGTTTGGAGGATGGTCTGAAAAGTATGCTATGGGAAGATGTGCAGCATGGCTCAGAAAGTTGGACAGAATTCCATGGTGATTTACCTGGGGTTGTGTTGGATGTTGAGAGACTGATATTTAAGGACTTGGTAGATGAGATTGTGATTGGCGAAGCGGCTGCCTTGCGAGTCAAGTCATCGGGTAGACACAGGAAGCTAATTGGTAAATAGTCTGGTTTGTTCCATTCCTCCCTTTCTCATTGATACTAAGATACAGTCTTCTTGTCATTTGCATATAATTTTTGTGTCAAAGGCATACAATACAAGTTTGCTTATTAGAGCTCTGATTATTATTATTTTTTTCTTGCTAAGGTGTAAAGAAATATGACTTACTATGGATTTATTATGGCATACATAGTATACATGAAAACCAAAAACTAGTTATGTGGAGCTTCTCTTTCTCATTTTTCACCAATGTTGATTTTTGAGTTATGGCTTCTCTTTCATCAGGTATCCCATAGGCATTCGGTGAGGTTAATAATCCTTTGCTACTATCACACTTAGAGGTCTTCTCAGGAATTATGTTCTTTAAAGTTCTAGTTTTGGTCCTTTTTCATAGAGTGCAGCTTACTTACAATGTCACACCCAACCCCTGATGCAAAGTATTTAATTTTTACAACAATTATTTTAAAAGTCATATATAGTAAATATCGATATGTGTGATAGTCTAGTAAATATCACTCACGATTGACAACTAATAATTAGTTGCTTTTTATTTTATTGATTTATACTGTGTATACTCATAGTAGTGCACACAAATATAAACGCACACAAATATAAACATACACAAAAATAAATTTAAAAACAATTTCTTAATAGAGTAAAAAATAAAATATATATCTTGTATTTGTATATTCAATTCTTATAACTAATATGCCATTACAAAAATATTTATAAATTATATTTAAATAAATAACTGCAAATATTAATATACAAACAAATAAAGACACATAATCATAAAAAAAAAATGAAAACAAGAAAAATTAATTAACCTAACATTACGTATTGTATCAACTAAAAGACTAATTACTTTATAAATTTATGGATTTATCTATCATTAGGATCAATGGGAAATCGAAGAAAGAAAAATGAATGAAAAGAAAATGAGAGAATTTTTTTTATTATTTTCCATTGTTTAGATAGGGATAGAAAACAGGGGAGAAGAGGAAATTTAGTTATGGTTCTAATAATTTTTTTTCCTCCTCTATGCGATGAAAACAAGGAGAAAAGGCTTTCAAATTTTATTTTTTAGTTATATATATTACTCATATTTCTTTTGAAATTAATTTTTATAAATTGATAGTCAGCCAATGAAAAGTTGACAATCATTCACTATATGTAATTTTTTTAAAAATTTGAATTAGAATTGGTTTTAAAATGAATTATATGATATATTTTTATTAACTGACAGTATAAAAATATTTTACGTTGTCAGTATATACAAATTTAACTCTATTTTTTTACTCAATTATACAATAAAAGAGAAAATATATTTTCTCTCTTTTTTTTGGCTTCATTTTATTTTCTTTTAGTTTTTTTTTTTGTTTCATCTTTTCTACCATCCAAACAAAGTATTAGAGTTAAAGAGTGAGTGAAAAGAGTTGGAGTTAATTGTCAAATGGAAAAGCAATTAATAGACAATAATAAAAATAAAAAGCGGAAAACGGATATATATTAGCTTACTATTAATGGATTCTAAAGATGAATGACCATTAGGGCCTCCGTAGCACAGTTGTAGTGCGTTCGCTTCGTAAGCGAAAGGTCGCGAGTTCGATCCTCGCCGGGGGCTTGTTCCTTTTTGAACTATTTAACGATTACGGTTTTTAATTTTTAATATCTTAATATTATTTTTTTTTAAATTTTTGGTCTTAAATCTTAACCCATCAAACGAAAAACAATATGCATTGCAAAAATTGCACACTCTACAGGCCGAAGACCTTAGTTCGGCTCACATATTACTTTCATAAGGCCTGAAACCCCCACTTTACTTTTCTCAATATAAATAAAAATAAAGAGGGGTAAAAATAAAATTGTCACCAAAAAAAGGAATAAATTATCAACAGAATGAAGAGTAAAAAAAAAAAAAAAAATCCTCACCACCAAAATTTAAAGGGGGAAAAAAAAACTTCATCTTGCATATAATAAAACCATTTTTCCTGGTTGATTGATTGAATAATTATGCTATGATTTGGATGTCATTTTTATTGAACTAACTACTGAATCATAATTATTTATAATTGAGATTTTCTGTAATATTTATTATTCATATATGTTTTAAAAGTATTTATTAAATTGATTTTGATGTATATATAAAAATGTATTAAATAATTTTAAAGAAATATGAAATTTTATAATAATTTAATTTTGATACACTATAAAGTTTCTGTTACCATTAACTAATTATATTATATATTATTATATATTTAACTTTTGAAATAGTTATTACAAGAGTTAAAATTTTTTATTAATATAATAAGATATAATTAAATAATAATATAAAAACTGACATAAACTAAAATAATATTTATATCATTTAATAACATTTTATTGAAAAGTGATCTAATAAAGTAAATTATTAGATTGAAAGTTCTTATTAGATATATAGATCATAATTATAAAGTTTATATTAATCTAAAGTTGTTTAGTACTTTGCTAATATATGTAACGATGAATACATAATATATCCATTTAAAATATGTGAAAATAAAAAATAATTAATTATATTTTTTCTTAACATTTAAGTATTTTAAAACCTAGCCAACATAAACAAATAAAATTATAAATAATTATAGTTTTCTTTTTTTTAATAAAATAAAAGAAAAATAGATAAAAGAAGAGAGATAAAAAATGGTCCCTTCTCTAACGTACAGCATAAATAAAATATATACATAGGACCACAAGGCAAATAAATTTTCTTTGTAGGCCAAGGCGTACTCGTCTGCACGCCTACAAAGCGCATGCAACTCACCGACCAAAAGCATTCGGTTATTTTATCACAAAAATAAATAAATAAATAAACGTTAGGTGATTTGTGTTTTTTTTTTTTTTTTTTTTTTTTTTTTGGGGTCATGAACGTTAGGTGATTTAGTAACTAGAAACTAGTAACTTTTGTATGCTTTGTCTTGTACAGTTTGTTAAGACTTTTCGGATCCTTGTTTTGGAACCTTTTTTGTCTTAAATAAAAGTTTCAATTATAAGAGGGCAGTTATTATATTTATATACTGAGTAAAGCTGTGACGTAAATATTTGTCAATATTAAATATTAGTTAGTTAACAAAATTTTTAGAAAGTGGTTATATTTCATAATAATCTTTCAAACTTTCAAACAAACAAAATGTATAACAAATGAGGCAACAATAACAATATATATTAACATATAATTCTATTTTGGCCACATTGAGTTATATTTTTTTAAAATAAATATATGTAAAATAATAGATTTTCCTGAGCTGCAAATTTGAACTTCATTCATGCAAATTTAAGATATTTAATTATTACAAGACTCAATGTTGATTCATTAAGATTTAGCTTGCATGTTTGGGAGCTTAAAGAGAGCATATATGTAAAAGTAATAAATTTTGTTGAGTTGTAGATTTAAACTTAACTCACTGACTAATAAGCATTGATATTGACATGAAATACAGATACGATATTATACTAATATGTAGTTACAATAAATTTCAAAATTTTTTCGACGTGACAAAATTTATTGGATATAATATGGTAACGTGCGCATAATATAAAATTAATATAATATTTGCATTAAATATAAATATTGAAAATTTAATTTTTATATATTATTAGTGTAAAAATTTTTATACTACTAATCAATTATATATTGTTATATACATGATTTCTGAAGTAATTTTTAGTCAAACATTTATAATAATATGACAATACATAATTGAATGATACAATAAAACTCTTATGCTAATATTGCGTTAAAATTAAATGTAATATGAATTAGAATAAAGTCATAAATATTATTAATTAGTCATTGTATACATAATAATAATAATTATTTATTAAATTATTTTAGCATCTCATTTGTATTAGTACAAGAAGCTAATTGAAAAATATAGGCTGGAAATATCCAAAATAATATTGAAAACATATATCTAATATATAAGATGTGTGTCCGACACTAATAAAGAAACTTTTTTTAAGTGTAGGTGCTTTGTAACTCATTAAACCTAAACAAGTCAATTAATAAAAGATTCATATATAATCAACTCATTAAAAGCTTAAACAGTTCTCCCATTAAAAATAAAAGAAAGAAAGAAAAAAGAAAACTTAAACACTTCAAGAGCTTAAGTGAGCCGAACTCAAACAAAAAAGGGATTAAATACTTGGCCCGATCTATCCTAGGACCTATTAAATTTTGGATCATGATGGTCTTTCTCCATCCTTAAAATCTAAATTAATGGTTAAAATTATAAAGTTCTATTTTAAAAGGGAAAAGTTATAATAATTTAAAAAATTTAATTTAAATATATTAATAATATAAAATAATTTTATATTATTAATTAATAAAAATAATAAAAAATATTAATTTATATAAATAATTATCTATTATAATTATAAAATTATTTTATATTATCAATATATATCAATTAAATTTTAATTTAAATAAATATTTTAATATTTATAAAAAAAACGATTGTACATTTTCATCCCTTTTCTTTTATCTCTCTCTCTCCTTGCATTTCCTTGTCTCCCTATTGAACCCACTCATCTCATTGTCGTGGCCACCAACGCGGGCTATCGCGACGCAAAGTTGTTGTTCCAATTGAAGATTCAAGACTTGGGGGGTGAGTTTGAAGAAGGGAAGATGAGGAGGGTGCCTCAACCACACCATCACCAGTGCCATGGCCTTCGCCCTCAACTCCCCCCAAAGAAGTGAAATAGCAACTAGAAGTCGATCGAGATTTTTGCCATCAACAACATCCTTGACTTCTCCAAAGTGTGTCTGACGGGTTTTTCAATAATGCCACTGGAAACTCCACCGTCAACTCCTGCAACTCCTCGATTTTCGACGGTGACAACCACTTCCAGGCCAACATCATCTCCTGTAGCTTTGCTATCGTGGACATTCGAATAGCTCTGCATTCGTTATTTATGTGAACAGTATGAGGATGATGGAACCGTAATGGCCATCGAATTTCGTGGAAGAGTCGTTCAAGTGGAGGATGAGCTGAAAATGGTGATAGACAGGGTGGGGTGCGTGCAATGGTAAAGGGAAAGGAGAGACAAAGATGTGGGAGAAAGAGGATAAAATGGTGGTGATTTTATTAAATTATTTTGATATTTTTAACTAGGAAATATCATGGTCCCTTGCCCAGGTTAGACGAATCCTAAATACTTATTGAGATATGTTTGGGGAAGGCCGACTAAGCTCCTGTAAGTTTTGACAGGGGCAAGAAAAATTAAATTACATATAGCATGCATATTCTTTAGATAATTACCTCAAAATTAAACTCGTCTCCGATTTTAAATTGTACAATGTAGTAATTTTATGTAAAATGTTCTTGTTCTCTAAATATATAACAATCTTCTGTCTTTTTTCTTTATTTTTTTTAATGGTTCAGCGGCATGAATCTTAATTTCATTCTTGTATTAAAAAAAGTAAGAAGTAAATAGCTTGTTTCGACTTATCAAAAAAGGAAAGAACTTACCAAAAAAAAAACAAAAAAGCTCGTATCACGATCAAGGTAGCATACTGTAGAAATGGTGGCTTGTTTTTCTTTGTAGCTATTAATGCTATGGCGCATGCAAGTAAGGAAAAACACATGTTCAATTTTTTGTCAAAAAATGCTGCACCTAGCTGCACCTAAAGTAGCTGGTATCAGCTACCTTTGGCATCTGATGCACGAGAAACTCTATATATTGAGCTTGTCAGGCAGCTAGTAGAACCACACAAGTTTGCTCGCTCATTTCAACATTTGTGGTATAGAGAAGAGTTTTTGCTTCCTTCTAAATTCTTCCCTTTGTGCTCTAGGAGTATACACTACCAAGAAAAAACTTTGAGATGTTTTTGATGCATTTAGGATTTGAATTTTGAGTAAAGTATGATCATAGTAATATTTTTTATTATATTTTTTCACATCTATTTATGTATATTTTCATTTTTCTTAATGGAACCAAACAAAACAAAAAGTATTTTTTTCTCCCTTTCCTTCTTTCCTTCTTTACCTCTACTATCCCCTACCAAACAAAACATACGTGTGGAGTATAAGATTCATAGTAACCACTCGTTCATTATCATGTTCATTATCTCTCTCTCACAGTTCATTAAGTCAACACAAATAATGGTTACCATGGGGGCAAAAGTTTCACCACTGCCCCACCCCCCCCCACACACACACACAAGTTCATTATCTCTCTCTCACAGTTCATTAAGTCAACACAAATAATGGCTACCATGGGGGCAAAAGTTTCACCACTGCCACACACACACACACACACATATTTAAAATTATTTATCAGAATCTTAGTCGAAATTTGTTTACATTCAAAATTGAAGGTATGTTTTTTTTTTTTTTTCGGTTGAAATCACCTATATCCTCTTACCAAAAGTAATTTTACTTGAGTCAAGTAAGATTTCTATATCCAATTAAAATTCTTTATTTCAAATTTTAACACAACTACATATTCAAAAGTCAAATCCGATACTTCTAATTAACTTGTAGCGGCTTTCCATCAGATAATCCATATCATCAGCATAGTATTTTTCATATATAAATTATTTTTGTATAATTTTATTTTATTTCTTAATTTCTTTCTTTTATATAAGCATAGGTTATGAGGGCAGTAACCGCAAGTTGAGATAGCTTTTATGTAAATTAAGACGGGTAATCGTATAGCGCCCTGCTTACTAGTGTAAGAAAATATGTAAAATTAAAAACTTTCCCTAATCAGTACCTAGTCCGAAATTGTTTCCTTATTTCTATTCTCAGGTTTTAAATTAATTAGGACCACTGGCAAACGAAAACTTTTGGTCATTTTCTTTGATGCCACCTTTAAAGGAGGCTTTGAAAGCCCAACTTGCTGCAACAACTGGGTCTCCTCATCAATCTAATTAATTTATCTTGGATCCTGTGATAAATTATTGTCCATGGATACAGGGACTGCTTTCAAATTCAGTCTCTGCCTGTGATTTTATGTAGCTTCCTTTTCATTGTCAGAAGGAACTGCAGATTCGAAACACATTTTCTGGCTTTTTCAATTTGTGTGGATGGTGGTTGCTTCCATGCCTTCATCGAGATGCTGTCAAATAGGGTACAAAGATGAAGATAGACAAGAGACTTGTTGCCTTCTACTCTCTCTGCACATTTCACACACATCTATGCATGTAGAGAGAGAGAAACACACATCTTTGGACTATAGCCAATTCACGGTACCTTTTTCTTTTTATAATTTTCAAGACCTCATATAATTTTTTTTTTTTTAATCATTAGGTAATATAACCGCCTTCTTTCTTTTCCCTTTCCTTCTTACTATATATAGAAGGTTGCATCACCAAGCCTTTGTTCATTATCTATAATTTTCAAGTAATGTTATAGTTACAATCACAATTATATTATATTTATCTGTTAAAATATGTTAAAAATAAGAAACAATGAGAATTAATACTCATCAATCATCAAAAAAGTTAAATGCAATAATATTAAATTAATCTGAAACAAATTATACTAACAGTATAGTATTTTTCTTTACTCTCTCTACTAGCTTTGTGGCAGGGCTTCACATGCAGTAGGTCGGCATGCATGAGAGAGATTCTCCCGGAAGTCATTAATTAGCAAAGGACTCGAAAAGTTGTTCTTGGATCAAGCTTTTTAACTTTTCATCATATGGTTGAACAATGAACATTGAACGTACATGGATTTAAATCTGGGCATTACAATTTACATGCTTTTTAACTTCACAATATCTTAATGCAGAAGATACATATTGTGATAAAGTTTATAATGCATCTTTCCAGACTACATTTTATAATTTCATGCTAGTCAGCCATATACGAAATTAAACATCTGTTTATGTTTAATAGGGTACCACCAACAAGGAACAAATTAGTTAACCTAGCTAGTTATTGAATGCCACGCTTTCCTGTGTTTTACCAAATTTCTTGGAGTTCCTTTGCACACTTATACCACCTAGTGACATTTAGATAGCAAACAAAAGAATCGTGCATCCCGGTACTGGAACAGATTTTTGACAAAACATGCAACAAACCGACCATCCCACTGTTGCAAGACACATTAAAACCATAACACATATTCATGCATATGTGGGCAACATAAATTGTCATTCTGGCGCTCATCATAATGTTTCCGAGGTATACCTTTCGGAATCAAAATTCTAGCTTGATGTTAGCTTTAGAAATAACACATTAACACACGTGTCAGTAGTTACAGTTCTTGTCTAATTTCTTTTTTTTTAAAAAAAAAGAAAGAAAGAACAAAGATTTTGTTAACAAGTGCCTTAATATTTTTGCTAAAGGTTTTGAAGAAGAAATTAAGTATTGCATGAAAAATAGAGTTTTCAAGTTTCTAATGTGTTAAATGCTCTATAGAACTCTACTTGATGCTTTTCTTTTTTGAACACTTGAACCCCTCCCCCCCCCAAAAAAAAAACCAATTGACATGTGTTTCTCTATTATTAAAGCAGCACACAGTTAAGAAAATTGAAAACTGAAGCAATGACTGACGATAAGAAGGTACAATATGTTAACATACATATTACATAACCCTACTTACTCATCAGCCTCTTCATTCAGGTATCACACATTTCCTAGTCCTAGCTTAATCATGTCAAGCTTAACACTAACGCTATTGTGACAAAATGAGTTCCCAGTCAAACGCTTAATTACTTTGTCCCTATAATAAATATTAACATGTACATATATAAGGACGTATGCAGGGAGTATAAGTGCATAGCTAGGGATAAATTTGCAAAAATATGCATATATATGGCCGGTGTCATTTAGACATTTCCATGGTAAAATCGTCTTCAAAGACACATAAAGCAAAAGGTTAAAAAAGAATATGATTATTAAATATTACGTAGAATATGTACGGGAAGAAGTTCAATCTGATACTTGAACATTAGTAAAATAAATTCTGAATTCTGATCGTAATAGCTGCTTTGAGAGTACTAATTAAGCAGAAGCAACAAGATGTTAGTTTTAGTCCTACACAAGAACATCATATGTATCTGCATTGGACTTCATTTTAAGAACATACTTTGAAACTACAGCATGTGCGTTGATCTGTGATCACAATGAAGTTCAAGCGAAAATTTTTAGAGAATATATTTTACTTAGATTCATTTTTATAATTGGACTAGCAAGCTTGGGATGTGGAGCTGTAACTTGCTAACTAAAACGAACAATACATTTTTTTGTTTTTTTACATAAAATTAAATTAAATGACGACAAAATGCATATGTGCTTACAACAAAATGAACGTTATTTTAGCTTAACTTATTCTAACTTGTACACACACAATGGTTTTTCAACAAGGTACGTATAAGCTAAAACCACAAAGATTCAAACACAAATATATCTCATATGTAGAGCATTGCCATACCTACAAACGTGCATGTACTCACTCTCTTAGCGGAGAGTGTATATAATATAATGTGCTTTGTGTGTCTTCATTGCTTGCTATGAAGAATTCCCAGGAAGCACCCATTAATTGTTGCACACATCACACATCCTTTGCACAAAAGAGGCATTGAATCAACAATGTAACATCGCGTGGACTGAGGGACAATGATGAGAGGCTTCAAGAACGAGCTGAACTACCCTTATCTGGTTGGCTACGATTGTTGTTGTTGTCAGACTCAAGAAGCTTGGAACTAAACGGTATTGAGAAGGGTCTCAGGGGTGAATTGAATGAATGAAGAGAAGGGATTATAGTATGAGGCAAGACTTGAGGGCTTGAGTTCAAGAACTGAATGTGGTTGAATTGCCTTGGATCATTTTCCACTACTGGGGCAGTCACAAATGGAGCATAAGGAGTGAAAAGTTGTGGTGTAGCAGAAGATGGACCGAAGAATAATTGGGAACCAGACGGTACTGCTGGCCCTACTTGCAAAGAAGATGGGAATTGCACACCATTGCTACTCATTGGATGAGGATCTACCTGGGAAGGAAACGGTCCATGGCTTCCAAATTGGGATAAAGATAGGCCAGAAGGCTCACTATGGTAGGAGTTACATGCCATAGCATTGCTCAACAAACCAGGTAAAGGATTGTGAGTCCCCATAGGGAAAAGCCTCTGAGTTGAACCTCCAACCCCATCTTGATTTTCTAGCTCATTATTTGTTTTGATCCACTTTCCCTTTTCAGATATGTACCCTTCTCCTCTTTCAGCTAATTCCTTGCCTTTTAGTCTTGATATTGAATCCATATCCCAAAACCTTGACTTTGCCATGAGATTTTGGTATGCCCCATCTCTTATGAATGTGGAATTAGCATCATAGAAGGCTCCAAGGGAGAGCTGGTGAGAGGCACTTGATTCATGATGAGGGAGTAGGGCTTGTTGATGATGAAATTGAGAGAAACCCTGAGGGAATTGAAGTGGGGGGAGCTTATCAATGTCAAGTTTGGTGACCTCAAGCAACCAATCTATGACCTTGCTGGGTTGCTTAAGACCAAGCTTGTCTTGAAGATCATACAATTGAATTGCTGCGGGCACTGAGAGCCTAATCCTGCGGTCCCTCAACCCTCTGATGGTGCAAACCTTGCTGTGCCTGTCTTTTCCTCCAAAAGAGCGTGACACCCTCACAATCCTTGGATTCCTGAATGCTGACCATTGCCTTGAAGTAAAGTATGCCTTGGAGAACTTGTCAATATCAATGGTACCACCCTCTTTCTTTGCTTGATAACCTTCTCTTGAACTTGCCATCATCATATATATTACTTATCTCATCATCGTCTCACTCACTTGATATCAAATCACTTTTCTCCTCAGTATATGGTGCTGCAAGAAACCTGCCTCTGATGAACAATGAAAAGATTTGGAAGTTAGTATCAGAAACCTTTGTGTGTTATACAACTATGGATCATTTTCCAGTTCAGTTGTTTTGTGAATAGAAAGGTAGAGATTCATAAATTAGTGAGCAAAAAGTGAAGGTCAGAAAGTAAAAAAGTCTCCAAGAAAAGGAAGTTCTACACTGAAATCAGTTTTCCCAATTCCATTTGAGAACTTCCACGGGTGCGGAAGTTATATACTGCTCCAAAATTGAGGAGAAGAGAATTCTATTTACTCGATTCATAGTTTTTGTGGAACCAAATTGAAGCCTTTTGCTACTAGAAAAGACTGTGCATACAAACTAGGATTTCACTGAAAACAATAGAAGAATGAGAAGCATATAAAGCTTACGTTAGTTTATTGAGATCACAAAGGCTAACTTACGTGAGAGAAAATTCCGGGTGATATTATCTGCTTATTCTGTTCTATGCTTTCCACCATAGCCTAGAAAGAGAAGAAATGGAGGAGGAGGTATCAGAAACACCCTAAAATTAAAGTCTTCACAAAATGGGCACATAAATGCTATTTATTTGAGCAGATGACCCCAACCTAAGACTTCAAATTATTTCATCAGGGGAAAAATTTACTATAGAGATAATTGACAATTGTGGTAAAGGAGAAAAGTAGGAATTCACAAGTATGGATGTAAATGTAAAAAGTAAATAAATAAAAAAGATATTTGTTTATCTGCAACTATGTGGCATCTTTGTGAAGTGACACGTCAACCAAACTGCCAGTGGTTACTTCCTCGATTTGTTCATACCACATACTGAACAATCACTGACTTAATGAATAACTGTTACAATATATAATTAGCAGGGTTATTTATACTTATTTTATGGATTTGCGGTAGATATATAATGAGAGATAAAATGATATAATGTGATGGATCTACCTCTTTTTCTTTTTTAACATTTATTATCTTATATTTTTCTATCTTATTATATATTTATAATGAGTTTATAAAATGAGTATAAATATTATTTTTGGTATAATTATTCAATATTTTTCTGGGTTGTGATATAATTATTCACTTGAGTGTAGGACGCAGCACTGGACAGTAAACTTCAATATTGGACTAAACACTGCCGGCCCAAGGGAGAAAGGTAAAAGAAGAGAAGGGGGAAAAGGAAGGCCTTTAGGAAGACCTTTAATCCATTTATAAATTGATTTTAAAAAATAAAAAAGATAAATAAAAGAAGGGTTTACTCTTTTTGGGCAACCACAGATATCATTATCAGGAAATTCCCCACTGAGCTAAAGGAAAGAAAGAAAATTCCACATAGCGTTAACTAAAGAATTAATGCATTTCAAATATATCAAAGCAAAGATCATAACAGTCAAACCTAAAGAATATATACACAAGAAATAAATCCTTTTAGTTTTATGTAGTTTTTGAATTATTCATATATATGTCCAATATTCTTAAAAGTAATTGAGATCATGACAATAAGATTTGCACCCAGTTACAGAAAGCTTACAGGCAAAAGTAGGATATTGTGGAAGAAACTCAACTTGATATATAAGTCATAATCACTTCCAAAAGTTGTGGTGTATGTTATTGGAGTCTGATCAGCTGGATTAGATCATAGATAGCTTAGCTGCTGCGCTATAGATGAGGGACCAAGGTAGGTTCTTAAAAGCATCCACTCAACTTATAGAAAGAGGGACCACAGGCAGATGGCAGTGAGATTTGCACAGCATATATAAAACTTAGACTCTGATTTTCATTCTCTAACAATTAAGTTTTGTTTAGGCTTATCTAATTGTGCATGTTTATTTCAACAAGATGCATATGCTAATTGATCAATAAAAATTAAGCACCAAGAATTTTATATCCCGGGATACATATGACTCTCTTTAACTTGAATTATACGTACTATAGTCTCCGTCGCTGCCTAATTAAGCTGTTGTCTTGCATAGATCTTTAAATATTTAGAGTACTTTATATAGCTTCCCAAACAAGTAAACCCTAAGAGACAATTATTGCTCGGCACTGAAAGATACGTAAGATTTACACTTCTACGGGCTAGAAAATATATGGGTGAAAATGGGTGTGTACCAGATTAGTGTTTCAAGAGAATATGTCTCGTGAAGGTCACAGAAGAAGAACCCTAGTTCTTCAGCACTAGTACTTAGAAACTTGTAAAAAGAAAGGTAAAAAATATTGAATTTTCTCTCATGGATCCCTTAAAAACCCACTAACGTTAACTGTGTTAATTATTGTATAGTGTACATAAATAGTAAGCTTTTCAGAAACAAGAAACCTTGAACGTTTTGTGTGCCGGAGAGTAAAAGGGCAAGAGCCAGCAGATTTTTCCTTCAAAACTAAGCAATATTCACTTATCTAGAAAATAGGAATCTTCACCAAAATAATTGACAAGTTCATCAGGACACTGCATCAACTGCAGTTGAATTCTTGTCTAAAGCTGAACCTGCTTTTTGTATAGCTTTTAAAGTTGAAAACCTGAATGAATTAAAACCATATGAACATCAGAAACCTACCAACAATAAGTTCACAAGGTGAAAATTCATTACTGCACCCAAGACTCACCTAGATATTCTTTAGACAATTGATCATACTTTAACAATTAAGAAATAAAAAAAAAAATGATCTGGCGCGAACAAAAAGCAAAAAAATAAAAACCTAATTCTCGGTTACATAAACCAAAAAGCAGAAAGGACTGAACTCTCTCTTTAAAAAAAAATGGTAAATTATAAATACTCATTTTATTTTTATTATGTACAGAAACACAATGATTATGAATTTGACGTACTGTTGTCTGTTAGTTAAAAGTTTATTGTTTTATGAACTTATCTTCTGGCTTTGAACTACTGCAGAAAAAGTGGAGAACTAACGAGAAGGGGAGTTTCTGATTGAACATGATTCAACCTATATCCAGCAACCATATCAGCAAGTTTTGTTGACTAGATAGCTTGAAACGATGTACTACTCCGTAGTGAAGTTGGATTCAGAAAAACTACGGATATTACAGCTCATTTTAACAATTTATATGCGGGTAGTTGATGAGATAAGGGGATGAGTAACATAGCCAAAATTATTTACTAGAAGTTCTGACAGAATTTACTAGAAGGAGTATAAAGAATACTTATCTGTAGATAAAGGTTAGAAATAATATCATATCATAATATTTATCTTAGTATTTTTCTAAACATATACTCATTGAAAAGAGATAATAACAATGTTGTGATGTTAGAGATGAAAGTTATTATTAGATCTGTACTTGTAATTTAGTTTTCATTTCATGTAATTAAAGAGAATCAATAATAAGATAAGAGTTTATTTCTTATACATTAATAATGTAAAATAATTTTATATTGTTATTCAACAAAAATGCAAGAATATGTTATGTTATATTTTTTAAATTTAAATTCATTCAATTGCCTATGATAACATAACAGTTTTTTATATTTTTATTAGATAATAGTATAGAACTATTTTATATTATTAGTGTATAGAAATTAAATTCATAAGATAATTTTGTTCTTTGAATATTTGACCAAATCATGTAGCATACACTTGAAAAAAAAAAAATAGTTCCTACTATTTTATTGTATCCAATAATCATTCTTAATTTCATTGAAATTCTGATTTACTTTTTTGCGTCTAACATTACTCTTATTTAAAATGGCGTTAATTTTTCATTGAAAGTTCTATAATGATAGTAATAATGTAACATTGTATAATTAAATAAAAATATTTTAAAAAACTTTACATTATACTGTGGATTGAAATTAAACCCGACTTTTAAAAAGGTTTTGTCCTTGACATATTATTAAAAATATTTTCAATTAAGTGATCAAAATTTTCACTCCTGATAAATTTGTGCTTTCTCTACACTTCCATATAAAATTTTTGGCTTCACTTGTTCTTATACATTTGATAAATTTATTCATAATCAGGCCATTTATTTTACTTGGGGCCTATATGTATATACCTATTTGTGAAAAATCAGTACCGATCGGTTCGTACTGGCAGTTGATAAAAAAGACGTATAGGATCAATCTCAACATATCCAAATTAATGCTTGCTATACATAAATGTTTGCAGAGGGGAAAAAACGAAAGACGAATTTTCCTTTCATTTACTACGCATTTTCTTACTTTTTCATGAAAGATGCAACTGAAAACGCCATATCATGGATCATAATCGCCACTGTCCACTGAGTAGTGAGTAACTCTCTGATGAATGAAAGTTATACCATCACCATCACCTCTCTAAGATATCAGCTACATTTCAGAACACAATGACCCAGTTAATAAATGTGAGCGTTGTCAAAGGAGAAGGATAGATAATTAGAGGTGTTGTATGTGGGTAACAAAATTCCCATTGTCGGTTGGGGAGATGTGCATATTTATATTTATAATGATGATGAAAATCATTAAAATAGAACTTTACAGATAAGATAGTATAATTTTGATTTATCTGGGGTTTCTCTGAATGTGCTGACCAGGCATTTATTGCGCTGTGCAGAAAAATTAAACTCCAAAAGAGACAGCAGCAAACCCTAGACAGGAACAGCATTACAGCATGTCAGGATAAAGAAAGAGAAGTCAAAGATTAATACTAATTTAGCAGAATTGATAAAGGTAAGATAAATGCTTATTATTTCCATCTTAATAACTAGTAAGATATATTTAAAAAGATGAATGTTATTTCTGCATATAAATTAGGCATAATATAAAGAGTTTAATTTCTGTGTATTGTCAGTATAAAAGAGTTTTATATTGATATTCAATCATATACTATCACATAGATAAAAGTAGTTTCCTTTTGAGATAATAAATATGAGAGTTAACCATATTTATTTATATGATAATACAAGATTAGATATTAGTATAAAAATTTTTTATATTGATAATACATAAAAATTAAACTTTAATATAAATATAAATATAAAAGAAAGGAAAAAGATACAAAAATGATAGGCATTAAAAGAGAAAAAGTGATAAATATCTATTATCTTTATATTTTTATTTCTCTTTTTACATTTATATTATATTTATTTTCTATATACAAATAATATTTTTCATTTGGAAATGGCTTCACTAGCAGTGAGACGCCATCTTCACTCCTAAGTCGAAGGATCAAGGCAGCCTTGGCCATAAAACCATCAATATACCATGCAACTTTTTTATAAGAGTTATAATAGGTGAATTATTCTGTATGAAATATCATGTCGATTGACATTTCATCCATTATTGAATGAGGTGTAGGCCTAGTTTAAGTGAGGTATGCACCCTATCCAATGGTGGATAGGGTGTGAGTCAACACGATATCTCATACAAAATGAGTTCACTAAACATTTCTCTTTTCATAAAATTAATAACAACCTACAAGTTAATTTCATATTTAAATAACAAAAATTTCTTATGCAATTAATGTCAAATTCAAGAACATGTTATAACATTATATTGAACTAGATTGATTCTTTGGGTCTTATAATTTGGCCCAAAGGCTATGAGCTCAACCCAACATGGGAGAAGCTTGAATGCAGCTTGATAGGCCCACTAACGTTTGAATCTACATCTAGGAGTTTAGATAAACAAAGGAAATCTTCTGGATCACATTTTAGAATGCTAGATCCCATAACTGTTGTAACTAGTAACTACATCGAAGAATTAAGTTAGTAATGAGGATTGATCCTCTTTTCAGTTTACCCATGCTACAAACAAGGAAAGAATCACGGGAGATTCTCTTATCCCAAATTATAAGGATTTCGCTCGATTATACTCATTGATTATATAAGGATTCATACTCTCCCAAGTATACTATCCAACAAATTCTACCCTAGAACCTCCTTGAACACTCTTTCACTTGAGTATTGGAGTGTATTTAGAGGTCCCCATTGGAGCTATTTCTAGGTTGAAGAGGATGACCTGCACCACCTCTTTCTTCAGGTAAGAACATGTATACATATATGTTAAAATTGACATATTTGAATGGATTGTGAATCATGCATCTAGGCTATGATGCTACGTGTAGAGTAAATTTCATATCCTATATTAACACCCTAACTAGATCAAGATATATGATAGTAGAACACCAATATTTATATACCTCTTAAAGACTTATTGATATAGCAAATACCTACTCCAAGAATTGTGAAAAATGAACTTATAAATGTGTATACTAGGAAGAGAATCTTCTTCCATTCCTTCCCTTAGAATTAGACATGGGAAATATAGTGTCCCATCACAAATCAAGCAACTTACACATATTCAAGCACACAATCATCTTTGGACCGAGAGCCCAAGTGCCCAACATATGATTTCAAATGATCAATTTGATCACAATATTATTGAAATAGATCTCTCAAAATATTAGGTTACCATTTACTTGGTTAGTTTTGGTAAATAAATCAATTTAGCTCCAATAAATTTCTAAAATGCTAACCTTACAAACTTGACATTTTATTTTACAAATATATATATATATATATATATATATATATATATATATTTATATATATATATATATATATATATATATATATATATATATATATTCTCTTTTTTCTAAATAACTTATAGTCATAGATAATTTTATGATTTTATTTTATGTACAACAAAATAATAGCGAATATTATGTTGGTGAGAAAAAGTCAAAATAGTAATTAATATAGATAAAATAAAATTATAAAATTACTCACAACTATAAGTTAATTAAAAAAAGTTAGTCTTTTTTGGTATAAAAATAATTAAAATTTTTTTGTTGACCTGTCGATCGTATTAGAAAAATGAGCAACCCGAATTGGCTTAAAATCTAACCATAGTTTAAAAGAAAAATGTTTGGTTTTTCATTTTAAATAAGTGCAGCACTCGCTCGATAAATCAAAAAATTAATTTCTTCTGAGAATTCTTCAAAAATCCAATAAAGTAAAACATATATTAGTGTCATACATTTTTAACACCAACGTTCACATGCCATTGCGCCGGTATGTTGTATGCGCGTATATATACGATACGAGGTTTTTACTATGACCAACGACCGTGTATTTTACTATATGATCAACCATTTTTGGATATATGACATTTTAATTTTGAAGTCAGCATATATAAGATTTAATACTTAAATTTCATTTATAGAAAACATTTCAACTAATTTAAGATTAATGAGAGTTGATTCACTTGATTGATCTTCTACTTATTTATAAATTGTCATAACTTAAATTCCCTCATTGATAACTTATTTGTAAATATTTATATAATCACTCATGAAACTTGGAAAGTCCTCTCCATCTAAATTTTACCTATGAAATATAACTAATTAAGTGTATATTTTGATTATTATATTTACTAAATTGAAATAAGAATACGAGCTGATGATTAAATGCTTGACATATTATTAATTTATTTTCAAAATATATGACTGCTACTATATTAAATTCGTTTGACTTGAAAGTAGAGAAATTTCTTATTTAAATCTTCTCAAAAGATTACAAGTGTCTTTCATAGTTTTCCTTTTTAAAATCTTAAATGGAAATAAGAAATAAGAAACATAAGCTTATGATTAAATGCTTGATATATTAAATTTTTTTTTTTAAATATATAACTACTCCTGTATTAAAGTTAAGTCCTTTTACTTGAAAATAGCGTACTTTCTTATTTAACGCTCTTTAAAAAATGACAAGTGTCTTTTTGGAAAAGACTCACTTTTGAGTTTTGGTACGAAAGAAGCAGTTTATCCCCACGCCGTTGATTAGTGTGTTGATTGCTGAAAATTGGGAAACAGTGGATGCAGTCAATTAGTGAAACCTGTGACTAGAGAGGAAATATTCAAGGCCCTGAGCTCTATTCAACCGTATAAGGCCCGTGGGCCAGATGAAATAGGAGGTGATTGGAGACCATGCCATTAGCCTCATTTGGGAAGCCTTTGCCAACCAGAGCTTTTGACCAGCGAATTTCAAGGATTTTGGTGTCATTCATCCCAAAGGTAGACCCCAACTACTTTAAATTTCACACCTAGCTTTAACCATATGTAATGTACTTATAAGTTGTTAACTAAAGTTATTGTAAACTGAATGAGACATTTTCTAACTTAGTTGGTTTGGCCCTTTACAAAGTAGCTTTATTTTAGGGACAACTTCAAATAATGCAGTTATATCTCAAGAGATACTATTACTATTAAAAGGCAATGTAGGAGATTTGATCAGTTATTAAAAGCACACATTCCTATTATACCAACATCTAAGGCATCCAAGATACTCTTGTCACGCACACATGCATCATCATAAGCCTGAAAAGTAGTAATTAATTTTCTTTACTTTAGACAAAAAGTGAAGGGAAATGGGTAAGAGTTTGCCAACTTGACCCATGATTTTTCCAAAGAACAATTGTAGTCTGCAAATTTTTTTTTTTTTTAAATGATGTGTAAAAGGAGCAGAAAGAACAATAATGGATGTGGTCCAATCAAATTGGCGTGCAATTTGAAGAAAAAGAATAAGCAAAGCTTATGTTCACTATGGATGAAGCTACTACAGTCCAGGCTCCACACCTTTTTCGGCGACCCTCTTAACCTTATAAGAATTGCAATCAAATTTACCCGACGCTCTTTTTGGTATGAAAATGACACTATGCTACATTTTTTCTTGAGAAATATATAGAATCCTAATGGTTAAGGCCAACTTCATTAGCACCGTAAAATCACAAAGAACTCTATTAGATAAAGAGAGCGAATATATGTTTTAGTTTATAAAAAATATATGTGACATCAATTTGATTCTCGCATGACATCAAATAAGTCTTTGAAGCATTAGTTCATCGGAATTACTTGCGAGACAACATATAAGAGGTAGTCAAACTAAACCACGGCCAAAAACCAGCAATAGTCGCATACAAAATAAACATCATTCACTTTAAAGGTCCATCATTACATACAACCATATCAAAGGTGAAGTCACTTTGTTGAATTTGAGGGATTGAGTTCCATGCATAGTGTTGAATTGTTGGTTTAGTCGTTCTCCGTTAATGAAAATTCATCTAAAGGCATTTTGCTGAAACATATGTGGACTTCAATTCAGAAGCAAATTGCTGACTTATTAGTACTTAATCTAACATGGGAATCCAATTCAATGACGATAATGCTTACATGAAGTCGGCATTGAATTCTGATTTTCAACCCCGGCAGATAGGAACAATTACTTGTGGTTTCAGATTGTTTTGAAGCATCTTAAGGATAGCTTGGACTTATCTACCATTTCATTTCATGATCCACCAATAGTCTAAATTGTTCTCTCATTTATATCTAGCTAAAATCAGTTTAGGGCTTTACTGTTTGTGATTACAAGCTGTTGTTGAGGAAAAGAGAAGTACTAAAACCTTTCAGGGGGGAGGGAGTGGGAACAGAAACCACTAGTGGATAGATAATTTTTACTCAGGAAGAAAGCCAATAACCTTTTATTTCCCCCCTTGTTATGGAGACACTAGTCAATTGATTGCTATTAGGGCAATATCAGGTTTCAGAATCTCACAATTGGAATTATTCAACGGATGGTTGGTTTTCATAATCAGTTAATTTTGCTCTTCTTCGTGCTATTTTTGCTAAAGTGTCATTTGGATAGCTCTATTTGTGACTTTCTTTAACTTTTCGGAAGTCAAAAGTCACAATATAACTGTTTTGGACCAAATTAGTTGTACAACTTTCCAGATACCTTAAACATTTTTATTATTGCACATCTTATCACAGAAAGCCTTAATTAATCTATATACCCAAATGGAACCTAAGCCATCTTCATCAAGAGTGTTCCTCCTATTGACTTGTCAATACGAATTTTCCTCATCTTGACTTAATAGAGTAAGCACACTGGACACAAAAATCTTGAATCAGATAGCAAAGAACTCTAAATATAGAGACACCTAAAGAGAAAACAAAGGGTATCAAATTCAGTTAGATTTTTGCAAGTTGGACACAAAATTTGATGCAGCAAAACCAGCAGAACCGCCAAGTACACAGATCAATGCAACTGCAACCTGTAATCCCACCTCACCAAGGTTGTCCTCAGGCACCAGATAAACAAACAAGGGTCCCAAGAGCAGCAAACCAAAGCTGAGGGTTAGGAGTGTCCCTGGAGTTCCTGGATCAGTGGCAGCAGATAGCACACCCAATTCTTCTGCCTTTGAGAGGAGCCCCAGCTTCTCAATCTTTGAGAGGGAGAAACCAAACTTCTCTGCTGCAGATAATAGCCCAGCCTTCTCTGCTTTGCTCAATAGCCTCAGCTGCTCCAATCTTGTTAGAAGCTTTATGGGAGGTGTGGTTGTTACTGGGCTGCTCCTGGGGCCTTGTTCCCCAAGTGGGAATACAGTTGAATTCTGCAATGTGCATGTGGTTCAATAATTGTAAGAAAAACCAAAAACATGTTCCAAATCATGCCATGCCATTACAATGTTTTCATATGTTTTTATCTATTTTTATCTAAACCACCAGTCTATGAATTATATTCGACCCCAACTAATTTAGTTCAAACCAAGTTGGCAAAGTTATGTTAATTTTTTCTTTTTTTTCATTCACAAAACTCAAGCTTAAGTCCTTATTCAAGGGAACAAGTCTCGAAACACTTTGATGCAAGCAATCGTTGGTTCATATGTCCTAACTCTCATGAACAAGAAGTACAATGTTTTAAGAGTTAATAGCCACTACAATGGTTTTTCAATATTTTTTGTTTGGTTGCCAGCATAAACTTCTACCTCGTTCCTACACTAGAAATAGTTGCTCTCGATTTAAATAAAAAATAAAAAAGAAACACTATCTTAATTAAATTTAAGACTCGAACTTTTTTTTTTTTCAAAATAAAACTAGAAGGTAATTACTAATTGATGGTCCAACATTATGATAGTTGCTAAATGTAAGATTCCAAGACCTTTTTTGTAGCTTAAGTAAGGCTAATTGTGTTGCACTGACCTTTCTAGAGCCTACAGTTCTAGAGACTGAAGGGAGGGGCTTCTGAGTAGCCATGGATTTGACAAGTAAAGGTGACACGTTTTCTCTTCTCCCAGGAGAGGAATAGTACATAAAGGGTGTTCCTTTGTTGTTGCTGAAAATTGATGCTGTGGCCTCCATAACCATTAAGCTTTTTCTTCTCCCCTGAATCCTTATCCCTTGGCTGAGATTTGGTGGCTGTAGAAAGAAGGAACTCAACTCAAAAGCACTTGGTGGATGATGATGATGCATGGCCGAGATCACGGATTGGTGTTCCACATTTTACATGTCCACGTGTTTGGACATGGTTGGTGTTCTGTCCTAAGACCATCCCCACCAAAAAAAATGTTTGCTTCCAAATATTTTTAATAATAATGGAAGTGTAAAATAATTTTCTTAGAAATGAAGAAAATTATCAGAATGGATGTAATTATCTAATATGCCACGACAATTTTTTCACGGTTTTTGTTAGGTGATAGTGAAAAATTTTGTGAGGTTCTATTACTTTCATTTCTTGTATCAATTTTCTTTTCAAAATAATAAAAATTTTAATTACAATATAGAGACTAATATTCATACATTAATACAGTACTAGTATGAAATAATTGTTTATGCATATAAAAAAAATAAAGATTTAATTTGTATATACTGTAAATATAAAAAATTTTTATTCAGATATTTAATTATATATTATTATATTAATAAAAATATTTAATTTAATTATCTATTATTTTAAAAATATTACAAATATAAATATTTGATTGAATAATAATATAAAAAAATTTTACACTACCATTATATAATAATTAAAGTCAAAACATAATAATAATTATGTATTATCATTCAATAAAAATAATGAAAATTTCATATCATATTAGATAACTATATAAAAATAAGTAATGTTGACAATTTTTAATTTCTAACAAGATGTAGCGTATACAAATTATTCTTATATATATATATATATATATATATATATATATATATACGGGTGAGAATCAAATAAGAGGAGTGGTTAATTATAAGAATGAGAGAAATAAATTTTGATCATTAAATCTTATATAATTGATTAAGATTAAAATATAAAATCATATAATTTTTTTAAGAAATTATATAATATTTAAATAATTTTAAATTTTAACTATTTATGTATAATTATATGACTCAAATTTATTTTTCTCACTCATAATAAATCACTCCTTTTTATATGATATATCCTTTATATATATATATGGTTTACCAACACTAAGTTGATTTTTTTTTTATTTTATTAAGGTCTCATGTTTGTAGAAAAAAAAAATTTGCTAGGAGAGTTCACTCCTATAATAGGTTGACGCAATTCAGATTAAATGAATTAAGATATAGTAAATTTTAGATACTAATAATTTAGGAAAACAATATATACGTAGGATTTGAAATTCGTTTCTTTAAGTAAGTTCTGAAGGAAACCTTTAAGGAAGTATTGTAAGTTTATGGTGAACAAATTAAGCTGGAATCAAAATAATAATAATTTTGAGTTGAATTATTATTACTTTGACTCAAAATTATTATTATTTTGAGTCTACTGGGATTAAAATCTTGATTAGTGATGTATCAAAAAAAAAATCTTGATTAGTGTCCCTAATAGCAAAGTCCAAAAAATAGACACACTGGAACATTTACATTACCAATACAGAGAACCCTAACATTTTTGCCTTCTGTTTCCCACTCATCAATGGCGGACTCTGTATTTTCCGTTCAGGACCTCAAAGATTTCTTGAACTCTCAAATCTATGACGAAGAGAAGTGGGCCTTCAACATGGTAACTTTCTTCATTGCCCCTTAAATCCGTTGTAAATTATGTTTAACCTTTTTAATTATGATTCTATCATTAGATTAAAATGTCATAGTTGGTGCCCTGTTTTATTTTCTGTGTATCACTAAGAGAACAATGTCCACAACATTTGGATTTCTAAGCTCTTAATTTTAGCTATGAGAACCGTTAAAAAGGCGTAAAACCCCCCCAATCTCGACTACAGCTATTTTTTGCTTACATATATTGGGCATA
Source organism: Pterocarpus macrocarpus (assembly GCA_031439585.1). Lineage (NCBI taxonomy): Eukaryota > Viridiplantae > Streptophyta > Magnoliopsida > Fabales > Fabaceae > Pterocarpus > Pterocarpus macrocarpus. The sequence continues at coordinate 15,409,459 of CM062519.1, forward strand.
TGATTGATTTTTCAGAGAAGAAAAAAAAAATAGAAAAATTCTATATATATATATATATATATATATATATAGAATTCTGCAGAAATTGATCAGTTATAAGCTTGTTTAACAGCAATAGAATAGCTTCATGACCAACCAATGTTTTATACTATTATGTTGGGAAGTTGCTTTGTCAGCTGGAGACATGTAAATGCTTCTATTGAAGAGTTTCAGTTCTTGATCAAATTCTGAGATCCCTTTCAATTGTTCAGCATTTTTAGCTTCCATGAGGTTGTATTATCTTTTCTTGAGGTCATGTGGGTTCTTGATGGCTATGACTTATGAGGCATCTGGTTGATTGTATTGTTGCTTGTCTATGTCAGAATTTTATAAGAGATGCTTAATGATCTTGTGACATAGGAACGGCTTATTGTGAGAGTGAGAGGAGCAAATTATAACCTTTGGATCATGATTCATACATGTATGGATTGTTTTTGGCTGTTTATTTGAATGCTTTTAGTTATATTCTTGTGTAAGACCTTGCTATCATGATATATGCCAAAAGCGAACACTAGATCAATAGTGATCAATCCTGCCATCCTTTGTTTCCTAGCACAATAGTGAGGTTGCTATTGACTCTCACCTTTCTTGACCTCATGGAAACTTAGCTAAATCTGGTTTATGGAAGTATATTTCTTCCTTTTGCTAGTTGTTATGCGTATGTAATAGGACAATTATACTTTGATGTCTTTAGAACATTGATTCACTCCTTGGTGTCTTCCTCTTAGTGTCAATGAAATTAATTCATACAAAATTTAATACAAAATCAATCCAAAAGATCATTACAAATTAATAATTGTTTCATTCATGAACAGGCGGTGTTGTATGAGACTGAAAGTTGGGAGGTAAGAAGCCAACAAAATAAAATTAATGTTGCAAAGATGAGGATATTGCGTTGAATGAGTGAACACACTAAATAAGATATGAATAGGAATAAATGATTAGATAGAAAGTTGGTGTAGCACATATTGTGGAAAAGGGGGTAGAATCTCACATTAGGGGTGTGTTTGGTTAGAGGGTGAAAATGAGGAAAAATTTTCCATGAATGAGTTCCATGTATAAAATTACACATAAAACTCATCCATTGAAAATTTCCTCCTATTTTAACCTCCCAACCAAACATACTCTAGGTGGTTTGGACATGTGTGGAGAAGGCATGTAGAAGGCCTAATAAGTAGAGTAGATGAGATGAAAGATAGCTCAATAGCTAGAGGTAGAATGAAACCACGAAAAACTATAGGCAAAACTATCAGAAAATATTTATATTTAACAATTTGACTGTAGACTTAATTCACAATAGAACACTACGGCATTGTCTAATACTCTAATTTATGTAGCCCACCTGCCCAATTGGTCAATGTCTGGTTGTTGTTGTTGTTGTTGTAGTATTCTCCTTTGTCCTACATCAGTAGAATAACCCACAAGGTAACTATTTGGTTGATAGGGATTCTCCTGTAGCTTTCTTTAGCTTCCTTGGTTTTGGGGTTCTCGAACCTAGTTTAAAGGAACTACTGCTTGCTAAGAGTTAAGGCATGAATAAGATCAAGCTATGGCTCATTTGTACATTTTAAACATCTTTTAAAGTGTTTCTGTTATTGCGTCTATTGAGCTTTTGTATTTTCGAATTAGAGTGTTAACTTTCTTTCTTTTTCTTTTTCTTCTTCTTTTCTTTTTTTTTTGGCAGAAACTGCCGCGTGCTGTTGGATTGTTTACAGGATCAATATTTCTTTTGCGGAATTATGGTGATCTTATGGCAATCTGAAAGTAGCAGAACAGAAGAAAGCGTCTGTAATGAGCTACAATTATCTACTTAAATTAGTAATTTGAAGTTTCTCTTTCCGTAGTCTGAAATGATCTTTATCAGTTTCGTCTTTTGAGGAGCCATGATATTGCATCTTCCTGTTTGGTTATGTTGATATTAAGATAATTTCAGATGGTGTATATGCAGATTTTCTTGTGCTCAAATGCTTATGATGATATGAAATGATGTTTTTGCTTTCATATGCTGTAGATCATGGTCAAGTTTTCTGTGTATAAATATTTTACTTGTGGTATGCAACTTTAAATTATATTTCACGTTAAAAATAGCTTAAATTTTATGATAAATCTCCTGCAAGGGCTGATGTGTGATTCTTGTAGTAGTTACATCATTGAAGGTGCTAGCCAAGATTTCCTTCTTTTTTTTTTTCTTCCCCAGTTTCCCCGTTTTCTCACAGAGACAAAATCACTCAGTATTTTTTAAGAGCTTTGGCTGTCATACTACGGCATTCGTTGATGTAGTTTATGTAGCAAATTAGGCTGTGATTTGAAAGAATCAAACCTCGACAAAAACTGGGATAAGCATGTTGAGAAAAAGAGAGATTGAGCAAATCTTTTCAACAAAATCAGATTGTACCCAAAAATTGCAATTATTTTGACACTGATGACTGAAGTATTGGGGAGTTTGCATAGTCCTCTTGAAGAGAACAACGTTTAAATTTTATCATTTGATGTTTCACAACATTGTAACCAGTGACTTAAAATAAGTTAACCACCAGTGGGATTTATCTCTCTCTCTCTCTCTCTCTTTTGTTTTTAAAATTATTCGATAATTTACTGACATCACTTTAGTGTTTGATAATATAATATGGCTAGTGATTTTCATATATATATATATATATATACTTGGACATCTTCCTAACCAAAAATAATGGAGGAGTAGTCACAACTGAGTTTGGGGTTTTGCTTAGCCGAGTTTTGTGTGATGAAATCAGTGACAGCTGAAGCTGAGAGATGATTTAACGTTTGATGGGTTTTTATTCCTTTCCATGTCTTGAGCTTCTGCTTTAGTATGAAGCCTGGGATTTTGGTTTCAGTTGGCTGAGTTTTTGTGTTGAATTAGTGACAGCTAAGATGATTTTAGGTTTTGATGAAATGTCCCAATTATGATATATACAGAATTATGGTATGACTTTTTTTCTTTTCCATTTTCCCTATAATTCATGTTTCTCTTTTTCATCTGCCTCAGTTTTTTAATCAAGCATTTAACTCTGCGCTTCTAGAGTATATGTGTTATGCTTTGTCCATTGGGATATACGGGAACTGCTCAATATTATCATAATTGAGTTTGCAAAGAAATTTCCAACAGCATATTTTTACCGGGAGAACTAGGAATAACAACTAATATTATACTTTGCATATTACTTGAAGAATGCTGAAGTTAATTCTGGAATTTGCTACGAACCACTAACAAGTTGATGTTCCAAAGCATCTTGACCACCGGCACAAATTTCTGGACGAGAATGCCTTTTATTTCGGTCGTGAACAGTGAAAAGGAGTTGAAGCATCATGTAGCACAGAAACTTGGGCCTTGTTTGGTTACAACAGGCCTTGGGTTTTGGTTAGGGCTTAGGAGTAACGAAATCGTTCTGTACGTAACAGTGATCCTACAAAACAAAAGAGCCAGATGTTGCAAAATTAATATCCAATAAAATTTAATGTCTGGAGTCTCTTCATTTTGTTGGTGGTTCAGTTGTTGACAATTGATCAAAATCCCTCCAAGATTCTGTAATTGATAAAGGCCTCAAGCATCTTTTGCCTTCCGAATGCGTCATTGGATAGACATTGCCTTTCTCCAGCATTGTTGCATTAATATAAATGTAAAGTTTTTATTGGTCCACCAATGTAAAGTCTTACTTGCACCTTAAACAAAAGGGTGCCATGATAAGAGTACTTGAATCTTTCTTGCAGCTTGGCTATATCATTTTGACTAACTCCCTTGTAAAGTTAATCATTATGCTTGTTGATAACCTTCATCTATAACATCTGCGAACCCTCAATTGATAAAATAAAAGAAAAGAAAAATCTTGGGTGAATACTACGCGCCATAAAGCACTCAAATTAAACAATTAACAATTAACAATTACATCAGGTTGTGTGGATCTTTTGTAATGGAATTCTTTGGAGATAGGTACAATTCTAAATGGCTTAAGCAACCCTAAACCTCCCTAAAATTTCTTCCATCAATGTTATAGGTCTCTAGATGCTGAAATTGAGCTATGGAAGGTTTTTTGGTCGGTAAATGCTTTATCTATGGGATATTTTTAATCACATATGGACTAGTACATGTAAATAAGGAGTAGAGACAAAGGCTTAATGATAGGATCATCTTTTGTATATTTGTCAACTACAGTGATGAGGAATTTTGCTACAAGTTATGGATTTAGAAAAGGAAAAAAGTTTATAAGTAAAGACATAGTGCTTCATGATCTAGAATAAAAATTAAACTAAATTATATGAGATAATTTTAATCAATTTTTTATGATTCAAAAATTTTTATATTATATGTTATGAGATTATAAATTTTGCATAGAATATAATTTAACTAAATTATATGAGGTATAAGCAAAAAAGTAAATTCTTACGGTAGATTTATAATTTATTTTTACTTTAAAAATTATATTTTATTTAATAACAACTTCTTACTACTTTCCTAATGAATCTTCAAAAACATTAGTTAATTATCAATTTTTAATTTATTACAATAATTTTTATTATAATATTATCAAAATATTTTTTATAAATCAATATATTTTGATTTAATTTAAATTTTAAACTATAAATTATTTAATTTTTTTTACATATTATAAATATTGGTTATTTTATTTTAAGATTTTATATAAAAATATACTTTTATTTAAGTATTCTTAAATTAAATATTCATTTTATAGTAATATTTTTTTAACTATTCTTAAAATTTAACAAATTAAATTGTAATTTTATATTGTGATAGTAAAACCATGCAACCTGCCTGCCACTGTACTAGTACCTCATAAAAAGGTATACTTTATAGGTAAGTTACAATCACGGTATTAAAATTTAGGTTTAAATATATTTTTACTCTCTAAAAATATAGGTCATTTTGATATTAGTCTTATAAAAAAATTTTTCATTTTTGATTTCTTATTTTTTTAATACTATATTTTTAATCCTTATCATTCTAAATTTAAGTCCAAAAAATTATTTTAAAATGTATATTTAACTTTTATAAATATTAAAAATTTTATTTTATCCTTGTATATATTTTAATAATCCTCTTTTGATTCCTATAGGTATCATTATTTAATAGTGCTAACTAACAATAGGGACCAAAAATAAAATATTAAAAAAAGAAGGATTAAAAATTAATAAAAAATTAGAAGAACTAAAACTAAAATAACTAATATTTACAAGAACTAAAAATATATTTAAACCTAAAATTTATCACATTAAGAGTATTTGCCATATTTTGAACGATGCAAACCGAGAACATAGTATAAAAGTTATCATCATTTAAACATGTGTAGCTTGTACTGTCTATGATGTAATAAATATTTGATATTCTAAGTCTAACTTTTTTATCTTGTAATAATATAGTACTCTATAATAAAAGGGAAAATGTTATATAGTGAGAAAAAAATGTCAGACTTTTTACAAAAAAATAAGAATAAATATAAGTAAACACCCATTTTGAACTTTTAAAAATGCATGTGATATCAACTTAATACCTTAAAATAGTATGACATCAAATAGATTTAAAAAAGTTAAGATAGGACATCACTTAAGTCCTTCTATATTATTTGATATTTCTAGAAATAAGAAAACAAGAAAATTCATTATTCGTGTATCTTATTGAAATAATGAAAGGATTAATATGATATTATATTTTAATTTTTAGAGAACTATTTAATATTACACAATTTTAAAAAACTAATGCTTTATTTGGATATGAAGAGAAAAATGAAAGAAAATAAAATGAGAAAAAAAGAAGAATAAATTTTTTGTCCTAGTATTTGGTTGAGAGAAAGAATGAGAAAAAATAAGATGTAATTATAAATAAATAACTTTTATGTAATTGTCTTTTATAATTAAAAAAAGCATGAGAATAAAATAATTATTTTGAAGGACAAACTCTTATCCATCCATTTTCTCCCCAATATAGGGCAAAAAACTTTATTAGTGGGGCTTACAAATAATTTTCTTTTCTTTACCTTTTTATCCCATGATCCAAACAGAACAAAAAGTCACAAGTCATCTATTTTCTCCCCTAACAATTTTTTTTTCTTTTTGATTTCTTGCATTTCAAATGAACGCTAAAGTAATTTTCAAGAACTTATTTAATGTTATATAATTTTAAAAGATTAAATTGATATTATATATATTTTTTACAAAAAAAAAGATAAATATTTTTTTTAATTTTAATATTTTAAAATTGACATTAGTTTAGTTTTGAAAAAATTTTGACATCAATTCAATCTTAATACTTTAAAATTGATATCAATTTAATCTTAAAAAAATTTTGACATCGATTTAATATTAATACTTTGAAATTTAACTTCAATTTAATTCTAAAATTTTAAATTTTAAATCAATTTATTTCTAACAATTTTTTAAATCATTAATTAATATTAATTAATAATTATTAATATAATAATATTTTTTTAATTTTAACAATGACAATAATAATAATAATATTAAAAAAATTACCATGATAATCCACAATTTTACGTAAATATCTCCTATAAAAACAATTTATATCACTACTTTAAAAATAATATAAATTAACTTAAAAATCTAAATTACGAGTAACATAACTCAATCAAACAAAATAATAATAAAAATTTAAATAATTTAATTTAATATTATTAATAACTTAAATAAATTACCCCAAACCAAACACCTTCTAAAATGGTTAGGCATGGGTCTGCGTGAGGGATCCGGCAGGCAAATCATTTCATAATGGAAGCGAGGGAATTAGGAAAAGAGAGGCATGCGCAGCAGAACACAGAAGCTGAGTTCATAAAATAAAAAAAAAAAGCACATTGACGCGACGTCATATGCCTCACGAGTTGACGCGTTGCCATCTCGACTCGTCAAAGTTTGGGGAACCCCCGGCCATTATATCAGACACGTGTCCCCCCATCGCTATATTCTAAAGCGAATAAATTGAAAAGTGCATCTCTGATGGGCCCCGTTTGGTTGCACCCTTTTAGTGTCACATCAAATCATTCATCCTCAAAACTCCACGTTGCATCTCGCAAACCCATGCCACCAACAAACAAGCATTTTGTTTCTGCAAATTATTCTTAACCGACAGTCTAATCTTAATTTTAATTATTAAAAAAATAATTTTAATACATAATTAATATATAAAAGTTTTATACAACCTTTAAATCATATGACATAATATTATTATTACATATAGCTTTTAACTATAACAATTAAAATGTTAAACATTTATATTAATATAATAATATATAATTAAAAAATTATTTATATATAAAATTTTTATATTTGATGCTCAAAATTAAATATTTATATAAAGAGTATAATTAATATGTATTATCAATATAAATTTTTTTTTATGTTAATATTTAATTATATATTATCACATAAATAAAAATAATTTTTTTTAGATAATAGATATTATTATTAAATATTTTTATATATATGACAATATATGATTAAATTTCAATATAAAAGGCTAATAATGCATACTAATTAAATTTATATATAAATTATTTTTAAAATTTTTATCTAATTTTAGTATTCATAAAATCTAATGTGATATAAATTTTATAAATTTATATGTTAGAAAAATGTTAAGACAAATTATAAGCATAAAATAATTCTAATTATATTAATATTATTTTTAAAAAAAATAAATTTTATATATTATTAATGTAAAAAATTTATATAAATATTTAATTATATATTATTATATTAATAAAAATATTTAATTAAATAATAGAATAAAAAATTTTATATTAATTCTGCATCAAATTAATTAAAAAAAACGTCTCTGTCTGTTCGCTGATATTCAGTTGAGTTTTTCAATTGCAGGCCGCGAGTCTTCGTTCGGCCGAAACATTTTAATTAACAGTGTACAATTTCAGTTGAATTTTTCAAATTGCTGGCCGCGAGCCCTCCTTGGTCGGTAGAAACACGTGCCACTCCTTCCTAGCGGGGTGAGGTTGAGTGTTGTTTTGTGTTTTCTCAAACGACAATGGGCACGTTTCATTAAGATTAAGATTATTGAAGGAGAATTTTTTAGGAAGTAAAAATAAAAATAAAAAATTATTTTATATTTAAATATAAAATTTAATTAAAATGTGTTAATAGTGTAAAATAGTTTTATATTATCAATCAATAAAAATAGTGACAAGTGATAATTTATATAAATAATCACCCATTATAATGAAGGATTTATTATGATTTATCATTTTTTTCTTTTTTTATTGGTTGACAGTGTAAAATTATTTTATATTGTCAGTATATACCAATTAAACTCTTAAATATAATTGTATAAGTATTTATTATTAAATTTAAAAATTATTAAATTATTTGAATATAATAAATATCAAAATATTTTATTTTATAAAATTATAATTATAGATATAAAGAGAAAAAATGAGAATGGGAAGAGAGTGGTAGCTTTTAAAAGTTTTAAGGATAAAATTATAATTGAGTAGGAAGAAAGTGGTTATTAATTTTAAGGAGCAATATTTATGCGAGAATAATATATTAAATTTATAAGATAACTAAATAAAAATATAAAAATTATAAGTAAAAAATATGAGATGTCATGATAAAAAATGGCATGTTCCCATTCCTATTATGTAGGGGTGTTTGCGATGTCGTTTTGATTGATTTGGAGTAAAAAATTTATTCAATCCAAATAATAAAATATATAGCAATTTAAATTGAATCGGTTTAATTTAGATTTTAAATTCAGTCCAATTCGAGCCAATTTTTTGCGATTTGGATTAGATTAGTTTAATCGGTTAATTATAAAATAAAATCTTAAGTATAGGATACTATAAGTGAAAAGTAATTTGAATCAATAAAATAAATAAATAAAAATAACAAATAAAAGTGACTCATATAATATACATAAAATGCTATTTAAATGAGAATAAGATATAAATATAGAATATTATGTGATAAATTAAAATTATTATAAATAAAAATATAAACTTAACAATAAAAAATTATATTATATAACATTATTCAATTTAGATTAGATTGGATCAGTTTTGAAAATTAAATCCAAAATCCGATTCAATTCAAATGATTTGTGAAAAACAAAATCCAAACCAATCCAAATTTTTGCAGTTTTGATCGATTTTTCGATTTGGATTGAATTAGTTTGACAATTTTGATTATATTAGATTAGATTTAAACAACATACTATTATGTCACTTAGTTTTGGTAGTGAGAATAGGGCATACGGTGTCGATCCCCAAGCATTCTTCATTTCTTCAGATGATGCCGTATTTACATGAGTTTGGTTTATTCAAATTATTATTTATAGCTTAGTTATTATTCCAACTGCGAAAAAATAATTTTTTAAACATTTAAACTCATATATTATCTTATAGAATCATAACTACGAGTCTTCATTTTATAAGGGCCCGATGTTCAAATCTACTTTAAATTAAATAAAATAAAAAATGAGTCTTAAAAAAAAAACTCAATCTTAAAAAATAGAAAATTGAAATTAATAAATTTTAAATTGCATTTTTTTTAATTAAAAAGGAATGTTGTTTCAATTCAGTTTTCAATTTTACTTTTTAAAAACTAATTAATTCAAACTAAACTTACAATTAATGTATCAAATATTCTTATCATATCTTAATTTAATTTTTTTAAATATATAATAATTTATTGATTATTTTAATTTGCTTATTAATTTTTATTTTACACATATGTTTTTGAAAATATTCTATTATATACTTTTAAGTTGTTAGTATTGAGTAGTATATCATTTATATAAAAATTATAATGCATATTTTTAATTTGTAAGTATCTATAGAAATATTAACAATTAATTAGTTTGTTGAACTTAGCTATTATTGTTTTACATTTTGCAGAAATTTTAATAAAAATAAAGATAATTAAAATTGATTCGGTTATTTTGATTTTTATTAAAATTTTTGCAAACTGTAAAGAAAATTAATAATTTTACACTCTTAGTGTAAAATAGCACCAAAAGAAAAAAAAATACTCTCAGTGTAAAATCAATCAAAATAACTTTTAATTTAAATTGGTTAAATTTTTAAAAATTAATTTTAATATACAACCAATGTAAAATTAATATTTTATATTGTTAATCAATCACCTCTTCCTTTTTATATAATTTTTCAGTTACAATAGCTAGTAAGAGTTAAATAATTTTAATAATATGACTATAAATAATTGAATGTCTATAATAAAAAAAAATTACAATAATAATTTATTAAAATTAAATCTTAAATTTTAGCCTCAAATTTAATTCCAACCACCAGATTACAAACACCTCTAAGATCCTCAATTTTTAGTGGCAACCTTATCGATTTATCGTTTCCTTTATTGTTTTTATATTTTCTAATAAATTACTCAAATATAACAAATATTAAACTCAATTGTCCAAATATATTTTTATTCGATCATGTGCTAGTGTTTTCCCTTTTATATTTTCATGTTAGTATGTTTTCTACCTATCCACTTATAGTGATCTCAACCTCATTGTTTTGCAAATAGAAGTCAGTTTAAAATCTTCTTCCAGAGAATGTAACACGCTCTTCACGTTACAAGACTTTTCGTGCGAGTCAAGATACTTAGTCATTAAGTTTATCAGAAAAAAAGAGAGAGAGAGAGTCTTAGTCGTTAATCTTTTTTATGATCAACTTAGTCATTAATCTTTATGGTAAAAGAAAAATAACTACAAGTTATTAATTAATTCGGAAAATAACGTATATTTGTTTCTTTCTTTTTATTGATCTTATGTAACATTTTCAGTTTATAAGTGTTGTTAAACTTATTCAGCATAAGTTTTCTCTTTCTTAAATAATGAAATCAACATTTCTTAATTCTTACTATACCTATCTATTCATTATGGATTATATGAGCTCAAGTTAAAGTTTTTTAGAACAAATACAGTTGAAATAAAGCTTGAAGTTTTTACAATTTACCTGTCGCATTTTGGCCACTAATTAAGATTAGATTTTAATTTTGATGTACTGACATGTAAAATTTTTTTATACAATCAATCAATTATATTTTTCTATTTGTACGATCATTCAAATAGTAGGTGTGAGTCAACCAATCATATGACAATATATGATTGAATGAGAGTGTAAAAATATTTTATACTGTCAGTATATCAAAATTAAAATTTTAAAATTATTTTCCCAGTTCAATTTTTAAATCATTCAAACTTCATTTTCTATAAGAAATACAAAGAATAACTTGAGTTTGAATTATTTAATAATTAAATCTTAAATTAGTCTAAATTAGAAATTAAATTATGAGTAAAAGATTTTTTTTATACCAGATAAAGAATTTTTTTAATAATTTATCATCATTTGAAATTTATTGAAATCTAATTAATTTGATTCAAACCGTTTTAACTCACTAAAATTTTAATTCACTAAGAAATTCATCTAATTATTACTACTACAAATATTAAATTAAATATATACTGCTTCGACTATATTATTGAAAAATGTGTAACTAATTTAGTAATTAATTTCTTTAAGAAAGGGGTTGGTTTTTTTATAATAATATCAGTCACTAAATCAACATTAGAGACCAATTTAACAATTGATTATTTATGCAAACTGCCATTTTTCATATGAAAAATATCAGTCACTAAATATCGACTTATTTAGTGACCTATTTTTTTAATCCCTTATGATCTCATTAGTTGCTTATTTCAGTAGCCAATTCGGTTATGAAATCAACATTTTAACGATATATTCATTTCGGTCACCAAATCGATTGATATTCGCATAATTCTAGTAGTGTGCGTTTATATAAATCTTTATTTAAAATTATAGATACAATCAAATCTTTTTGTTTTTTTTTAAAAATTCATATTGCTTCAAAAATATCCAAACATCTTCATGGATATTATTTAGTGAAAGATGTTGTTGACTTGAGGTTAAACTCACGATGTTCATTGTCGTCAAACACAGAAGCGAAGTTGGTCAACTTGTCCAGTTTCTGATGCTTCAATGAATGCGTTACAAGTGATTTTGCCCACAATGACGCAATCGCAGAGACAAGGGACCATCCATTACGGGTTTCCACGGCTACGCTATTTGCAGCCTCTCCAACGCCCATTTAAGCCTAACCAGAGTCAGAGTCAATTACATAAAATAAATAAATAAATAAAAATTATCGTTTATTATATGATAGGTAATTTTATTATAAAAGATAAAATAAAATTATTAATCATTAGATAGCGATTAATTTTAATATATTAATAATATAAAAAATTTAATATTATTATTTAATTATATTTTTTCTATTTATAAAATTTTTAAAATAATAAATAATTAAATAATTTTTTTATTAATATAATAATATATAATTAAATATTTATGTCAATTTCTTTTATATTGATAATATATAAAAATTAAATCCCATTACATAATAAAATTTATATTGATAAATTTTTACTTAATTTAAATGATTTAATATTATCAACAAAAAATGTTCCAATATTTGCCTTCTATAAATAAAAATTTAAATTCAAGTCTAGCAAATAAAAATAATATTTAGTGCTGACAAGACTTTACACCATAATAAGTTAATTTAACTTGAATAAAATTAATAAAGACAAATATATTTTGGATATTAGTGGTTTTGATAAAAAATGAATAAAAAAATAGATAAAAGATGATTTTGGTAAATGAATATAGACACTCTAGATTAAAAATGAATTTAATTTTGATACATTTTAGTGCAAAAATATTTTATAGAAATACTAATAAATATGTTGTCAAATTAATAAAAATATTTGATTTTTATATATAATTATTATTTTAAAAGTCACACATAAAATAGCATATAATTAAATATCAATATAAAATTCTTTCCATTATTTTTTTGGATTTAATTTGAATACACTGTTAGTGTAAAACTTTTTTACACAGACATCCAATCATATATTGCCACATCAGCAAAAGTCTTTGATATAACCACCCACTACTTGAATGGTCATGCAAATGAAATATTTTGATTGGATGACAGTGTAAAATTATTTTACACTATTAGTGCACCCTAATTAAACTCTATTTTTTTTTTGTGATTTTAAGGTATTTTTACAAATATTACGTGGTTAATCCGTTGGAAACTATGACAACTGAAAAATCCTTATGCATTATTAGTCTAACACTTTTTGATAAAAACTTGTAATCATATATTTTCATGTTATTAAAAATATTTAATTTTTATATTAATTACTTAAAATATCACATATATAATATTCTATAATTAACTGATACTGTAAAATATTTACATTGATAATCTAGCAAAATTAATCTCTTGTTTATACAAAATTAATCCTAAACTGAAGTATTTGTCTTGTTTCTCTTAATATTGTTAATGCAATCAAATTTAAAACATTAGCATTATTTGTATTTGTAATTTTGTATATATGTATTTAAATATTTAAATTGATATGTAGTGATTATTGCTTAAATAAATATATGTTTCAGTTGTATAACTATCAAACTTAATACAAATATCTTCACAAATATTATAGATTTATATTTAGTTAATATTATATTTAATATTTATATAATTTTTTATTTTTATTTTTTATTGGTGACAAAGAGATTAGAAATTATTTTTAGGAGATATTTTTGGAGGAGGGATGAGAATTGAATATAGGACAACTTAAATTCAAATAAAACATACAAAAAATAACTACTAGATTATACGCTCCATTACTAACACTTGTATAATTAGAATCTATATTTATTTATATTATAATTACCATATATCAATATAAGTATGTACATGAAAAAATTTCTCAATTTAAGGTCCGTTTGGTTTAATTTTTGGAAAAAAATCTCTTTAAAGAAGATCTTTTAAAAAAATACCTTTTAGAGGAATTATTTTTAAAAGAATATATTTTTTTTTTGTTTGAATATATCAAAAATAAGTTTAGGAGAATGAGTTTTATTTGGATAGGATAAAGTAAAATTACTTTTATTTGTTGATATGAGAGTAATAGTAAGATTCCTTTTGAAAATATTTTTTTTAGAATGAAAAGTAACTTCAAAAATACTTCTTTTAAAATTTTTTTTAAAATTTTAAAAAATCTTTTAAAAAATAAAAAATTAAATTAAATACTATTATTTATTATATAAAATTATTTTTCCTCTTCTAAAAAATCTTTTAATAAATATAAACTCTAATCCAAACATGCCCTTAAAATTTGCAATCACGGAGGTTGTTGTGCCTGCCATGCAGAAAGAAGGATCCAACTCCAAACGCATATAGGGAGCCTGACGCCGATTTGACCTTATTACCCCCAACTCCTTTTGACAATTACATTTACATGGCATATGGCAAAGCATGAGAAGGGTGATGAACAAGTGTCCGAGCAGTTGCTGCCACTTCTTTGCAGAGTGTTTCAGAATTCAGAGAGATCAAAGTGTAACCGCAGATGATGTGAAACCACGCTCTCTCCACTGATTTCCACGTGGAGATCCTCCAAATGCTTTGTCATAGTTCATAAAAACGCGCGCGCGCACACACACACACACGCACACACCCAACAGCAACATGTAATGTACTCAAACACTAATAATCCTCATTCATTCCTATTCCTGTTCTTCTTCTCTTCTCTGCCAACCCCTCTTGTTGTAACTCTCATCACTGTGAGTTTTTCTATTTTTATATGTTTTTGTTCTTTTATTTTTTATTTTTTTGCTTTCTTATGTCCGCTTCCTTGTTTACATCACTCCATGTATAACGTGGTAAGGTACCCTGCCCCATTGTTTTATTTATTTATCTTTTATATTTGTTGACTCAGAATTCCCACTTCGGAATGTGACTTTTGGTTCAAAAAATTTGAGCTTTGCATTCAGATTCCAGCTCTTTTTTGCTTTTTGGTTTGCCTTTTTGTTTATTTGTGTTTTCTTGCCCTTTTTATGTTTATCTCGTTTTGGATAATCATCATTCCTCTATATTCCTTGTTTGGTAGATTTTGGAACTCTTTTAAGGTGAACATTTCAAATTGTAATTTTGTGCCTAACTTGTTTATGCATGTTCTTTCTTTTTTTTTTTTTTATGTGCATTGTTTGTCCTCTCAGAGAGAAACGTCAGGGGGAACTTGTTTCTGTTGAAGGGTTTTCTCTTTCTCTTGGGAGTTCAATGGAGGTAACAAACCATGGTTTAAAAAAATGTTGATCAAGTAGAATTTCTCATCATGCAATGCGACAAAAACTGAAACTACTATGAATTTTTTCTCTTTTTCTTTTTTGGCAGGGATTTTTTGCTGAGGAACGGTACAACTACAGCACCAAATTTCCCACAGAATCCAACAAACTAGACCTCACCCTGAAGCTATCTCCTTGTGGTGAGAATCCAGAAGAAAGGAGGCTGAAAAGGTCATCATCAGTGGTCGCAGATGGGGCCCCCTTTATGCCATCTCTGGATAGATCAAGCTCCTTGCCAGCAGAGGGTCTGGTGAGGTTTGGAGACTTGCAGACAATGGGGAGGGCTGAGACTGGCAAGAGAATGCTGCTTGAGAGGCAGAGGAGGGTGGTTACAGCTGCAGCTGTTGAGGCTGGTGGCAATGGCAAGTGCCCTGATGCCAAGTCACTTACAAATCCTTCTGGGGATTCCAAGCATGAGGGTAGCATACTAACATTTTTTTTCCCCTTTCTTTTGCCTTGTTTTTATTTGGTTGTTTAACACTTGGTTAATTTTGACATGAAGTTGCTTTCTGTGTATAGGTGTTTTTCTATCTCATTTACTTCATTGGCTTCTAATACTTCTGGTGATTGCAGTAGTGTTTGAAATCTGTAATGCATTTCTGTTTAAATTGCAGTTAAATTATTAAAATAATAAGCTGGAATTTTTTCATAGTTTTGGAGACTGTCCCCCAACCCTCCCCTTTTTTTTCCTCCCTTTTCTTGATTTACAAGAGGGTGACGGTTTGCTGCCTGACCTGAAAGTCACTGATTTAAATCCCAGAAACAACCTATCCACTTGCAGGATAAGACTGCATACGCTTATCCTACCCAGATCCTACTAGGTGGGAGCCTTGTGCACTAAGTCGCCCTTACGCTGATTTTCAAAATATTAATCAATTTTGGGTTTTATGAAGAGAGACCTCTAAAACATTAGGGAAGAACATTCATAAGTTAGAATAGAGTTTCTTGTTTTACTATAAAGAAAGCATTAAGAATACTAGCATGATAAAAGTTGAATATACTCATAACTATAAGGAATGTAGTATGCGTAAAATTTAGCATTGGATCTTGACTTTCAGCTACAGGTCACAAGATGTGAAGAAACTGTATTTGACAAGGTATTGACAAATGATATTGCAAGTCAACTACAGCAAAACTAACATATAGATCATAATATGGCAATGTATGACAAATAAAGAAATGACAATGGATGATGCCTAAGATATATTTTAAAGACTATGAAGTTAACCTACTTTCTCCTTATTAGGAAAGAAGATGCAATCTTATTCAGATGACATAAGAGTTCTGAAATTTCTAAATTATAGGCTTATTTAGAGAGCAATACACTTGAATATAGATATGATTGGGAGGAACCGTATTTTAATGCATGTATACAACTATTGTTAGATATGCTGATTCTCCACCATCTTTTTAGAATAATAGAAAATTGACAGGGATATCATACTACAAATAGGGGTAGAGTAAGTACTGTAGTGAAAAGAGAGGAACGGACAAAAATGGAGATTTCTTTATTAAAAAGATCCAATCTATTTGTGTCAGGCTACTTAGGAAATTAATGAAGGTGTAGATGTTGTGCATGTTATCTATGTTTTCTAATAATGGTCTTCATTGCTTGCATATGTTTTGTGCCCACTTTGGTATTCAAATTCTACCACTGCAAATAATCTTGAGCTACAATAAGATACATGCATATGTTTTTGTATCCTATCTTTTATCTGTTAAACAAAAAGTAGGAGGATGAGAGGTCATTCAAATTTCAAACAATGAATCAGGGGAGGAAGTTATATTCGTCTTGGTCAGAGTTTTCGAACAGTTTTATACTTTACAGGATAGGCTGTCTTTTGCTGGAATGGTAGGGAAAACCACCCGAGTATAATTACTGAAACAAGACGTGAAAATAAGCAAAATCAGCATAAATATTTGATCTGTCCACATGGTCAGCATAAATATTTGATCTGTCCACATGGTCAGCATAAATATTTGATCTGTCCACATGGTCTATCCAATTGAAAATGTCTGCTGTGACTGCTTCATTGGTTTCATTCATACTCCTGATGCCCATATCGTATTGGTAAATATTGGGCTAATGCTAGAGGCAAACATAACCCTTGAGTTATGCGGACACATAATGTATGTTGAATATACTTTACAGATGTACCTAGGTGTTAGAAAACAAAGGCAAGACTGCAAACTCGATAATAAATGCTTAAACCCTGAATGAGTTATGTGGTAAACCTGTGGCAAAGACTTTTAAAAAGATGTGCAGTTTGCTGAAAACAAATGCATGCAGTACTCAACATGTGCTGATAGGGAAAATTAAACTAAACCCTTTTAAAAATTCCTTTTAATTCATTCCATGTTCAATTACGTTGTTGTAGAGTTATGTATAACTGCATAAATTTTTCCCCTCAATGCAGTTTGTTCCTAATATAAATGTGCAGTGATATCACAGCTGAGTTGATCTTGTATGAAGGGCTTTGTTATTCTTTGTATGACATATCTTCATTTCCTAAAACTTTTATATTCAATGATGGAGAGACGTGGCTGTTGCAGTGCACGGTGCATCAACATTAAACTTTGCGGAAATAATTTATGCATTAATGATATGTCTGGACATAATGTCACATCATACTCCAGATCCTGAAGTCCATTTATGATAGAAATTGGTTTGGTGCTGTATGATTTGTTTAGACTAAACTGTTTTTAATATTGTTCTATTTAATTTCTGAATCAATTTAAAGTATTAAGGCCATTTATTCATGATTCGGTGTCCTCCAAACCAAGTTTCATTTACTTTCCTCTTACATGCTGCAAGCATGCAGCCAGGCTAATACCGAAGCACTTGACACCTCCCCCTCTGAATTGTTTTATCTATGATGATCAGAAACAGGACTTAACATTAATGACAGTAAAGATGGATTTCACAAATTACCCTCCTAGATTTGTGGCAAAGATATTTGCATTTGGTGTAAAAGATTCATAATTCGGAAGAGGGATTTATTCTGTTCATGATTTCATAATTTCCTTGTAGTTTTATATGTGCAAACGTGTGCTTTAGAGAGCATTGACAAAAAAAAGGCATGCATTAGAGAAATTGGCTTCTTAATGCAGCAGGATTTTGTAAGTATGCTACCATTTTTTCCCCTAGAAAGCCGTTTTACAGAAAAGCTTTGTGATTTGTGAAGTTTTTTTTCAATTTTTTGCCTTCAGATATTTTTAACTGTTTGCATCCCTATAAGTATGTTTTTTGTTGTTAGCTGAATCCGTTTAATCCAAGTTTAGCTTTAAAAGAAAAGTTTCTCATAGTTCATTACGTTAACTCGCAAATATATTACAGATAACTTAGTTAACTATTTTGTCACGTGATCTTGCTTATCTGAAGCTGAATCTTTCATTCATGGCTTCCATCCCAAAATATTCATCTGCAGGTGGCTCATACAGCATTCCACATATGGCTCGAGCGCGTTTGGCCGAAGGGCATGATTCCACCATCCAGAAATCAACCAAGCAGGAAAATGATTCCATGGTTACCAAGAAAACAACAATGGCCAAGGGAATTGCACCTAGGCCTGCTGATACCAAGGTGGAGATTCCAGCCAAAAGATTCAAGCTTGGGAACTACTGCAGCCTTAAGGGTGATGTGATGGAGATCCTTAGGCAGATGCCAAGTGTGACCACAACTGGAGATGGCCCCAGTGGGAAGAGAATAGAAGGGTTTCTGTACAAGTATAGGACTGGCCAAATCTGCATTGTTTGTGTGTGCCATGGCAACTTCCTCACTCCAGCAGAGTTCATTTTGCATGCTGGAGGCAAGGAAGTGGAAAATCCAATGAAGCATATCACTGTTTATGCTAACTCATTTTAGGGGTCAATGTGTAGCTGGGTTCATAACTCACCCATCTTAATTAGGATATAGAGGAAAGTGGAAACAATCAATGTAACTGTCTTTAATTAGTTTTAACTTCCATTACTATCATATCAATTGATAAGCATGTCACTGTTTATACTAACTCATTTTAGAGGTCAATGTAGCTGGATCCATAACAAACCCATCTTAAGATGTAGAGGAAATTGGAAACAACAATGGTAGTTTAACTAGCATAATTATCTTATCCATTGATCAAGCATATCCTTGTTTATACAACACATTTTAGAGGCAATGTAAGATGGATTCATAACTCGCCCATCCTAGGATGTAGTCGAAGTTGGGAACAACAATGCAACTATCTTTAATTTGTTTGACTTACATAATTATCTTATCCATTGATCAAGTGGTCTGTGTAAAAGGAAAATCTCATCAAACGTTGTTTTTCCCATTTTCTTATTTTTAGGGAGAAACTTTGTACAAGGTAAAACAATGCGCTTAGCCGTCAGGTCAAAATTTTCGCCTTGATTATTTGTTTGTTTTATTTTCGTCCTAGCAATTTTGGGCTCGCTTATCTGACAAACTGCACAGGTCAACAATCTTCGGGCTGCTAATTATTTACTATTATATGTAGAAATATTCATTGATCCTTCACCTTTAATTTTATATTATTAACGTCTTAATTTATTCATTTTTATTAGTTTTTCCTAAAATTAAAAATTAAAAAGATAAAATAATGACAAATGAAACACCCCACTAATGAAACTCACATAACCAAACACGAATGTTACATCAAATTAGATCAGGAAAGACCCAAAATGATTTTTTTAATTCATATTGTTATTTTTAAAAAAAAATTATTCTGAATTATTTAATCGTTAGTATTTTAATAATTACATTAAAAATATAATTAAAATACTAAATAAAATTATATAAAAATAGTAACTACTAAATAATATAAATAACATTTTTTTTTCTTTTTGTGATGACACGTAAAATTGTCTTTAGAGACGTGTGCAAGGTGATGGACGTGAGTCGTGACAAAGGAAGTGTCATGGGCTGGCGTGTCCAAGGTGAGGGACGTGTTGTGCTGTAGTGCCAATGTGACGTTAGCTCGAGTTTGGGAAGTACACCGAATCATGGCAGGTTTTACTATGCACAGCATTAAGAACGGTGCATCACGCACCTAGGTGATCGAATGATAAAAATAGATGGTTTATTGATATTCTAATTAATTATAGTACACTACAGTAAAGTCTCTCTCTCTCTCTCTCTCTCTCTCTCTCTGGCCTGCAGATCGCCAGCCTCGGCACCGCACACCTACCCCGTGTGCCACCTCATAGCTCTTAGCACCACCGCCACCGTCAATGCTCATGCTATGAGCGGCACCACTGCTTTTGCTCGTCATGCTCGCACCTCACCCCCACCGCCCAACCTATAGATCACGTCATCACCGCCTTGTGTAGTCACTTTGCGAGAGCAAGTCTCACCTGAAACAAAGCTCCTTGAGCACGAGCTCTTCAAGAAGTCTATTGCCATCATCCCAGCCCTTGAGAATGAGATCGTCGCTAGGGAAACGAGGTTGAATGGAGCAAGCAAGAAAGAGCAAGAGTGGGAAGCAGAGTTCGTGAGGTAGAAAACTGAGTTGCAAGGAGTATAGCACGAATTGTCGGTGGCGGCACAAATGAAGTTGTTGCATTCGCTGAAGGTGGAGGAAAAGGAATCGTTGGTGAGGCACGGGGAGTGGTGCTCGTTCTATCATGGCGGAAGGATGAGGGGTGGCCGGGCAACAAATTTTGGAGAAGAAGGGGGTGGGATGCACTGGTGGACTTTTGGAAGAAAGTATTATGGTGGAAATTACGATACACCCAGTTGAAGGTAGTGCATAGTAGATAGTGCCTTGAATCATATATACCTATACATATTTATACCTTCGAAATTTATGTAATTTATAATATTGAATTTTTTTTTTCCAGAAATCAATAATAGATGCATTATTTTTTAAAAATTTAAACAAAAATAAATATTTTAACATGTTTTTTTTTAATAAAAATTAATCATATTAATTTAATCTTTAAATATATTTTTTAAATAAAAACCAACATAATTAATATTTATACTATTAACTCAAACCCTTATTATTAGATCAAAGTAAAGTTGATAGCAAAATCACAATTTAATTTTCTTAAAATTTTTCATAATCACGCTTCGCATAAAAATCTTTACCTATTATAAACTTTATGGATTAGAATATTAAACTCATCCAATTTTAAAGTTGAAGTTTATTAAATAAAGTCAAAAAAATTATAATTTATTCTATTATGAATTTTTTAATTTTGTAGTTAATAAAAAATTGAAAAGTAACATGTGTATTTAATTAATTAACAAGGGTGTTTTATCTTTTTACTTTATTATATTAATTTTATTTTTATTTTTTACAAATGGCGCAATCCTATTTATTATATTTAATTTTATCATATAAAAAATAAATTTAAATTATTTTATAAAATATAAACTTTTTCATTATTATATTCTATTAAACTATAAAATTTTAAATATATTTTATTTAAATATAGTTTTTAAGATTTCTTTTATCAAATACCCACAAAAAGAGAATTTCAATCGAAAAAAGTTATAAAGGATCACATAATTTTTATATTTCACTGTAAAATTAAGATTAATCTCATTAAAAATTCAAATGAAACAATGTAGGCAAGGTTTGCTTTTGTCATTATTTACTTTCACTGCAATTAACTACTTTTAGATATAATAAAAATTCAAATGAAAAAGTAACACATAATCTTATAAAACCACATATCTTCATTTTTGTGTGTGTGTGTCTAAACAACTAGTATCTAAAATTTATTAAATTTCAATTAATTTGACTTGAGCCGTATTAATTCACTACGAAGGTAAAGCTTTCCCAAAACTATTTTTTTTTATCCATAAGACTTAAATTTGAGGTCTTACTTAAAAGGTGCAAGTATCAAACTATTTAAATCAACCAAATATTGGTGATATTTTTATCCATTAATTATCAAGAGTAATATATCTTATAAATTTATTATTTTTATGAAATAAAAACTCTTCAAAATCTCCTAGTATAATCTTATCGAATGATAAATGGATTATGTATTAACTCTGATTTGTTCTCTAAAAGAATTGATTTTACATGAAGAATATTCTAAATGCCTGAGAACATCCGCATAGACCAATGTTTTTGACGTTGTGTACGAGACCACATGTACCTTGGAATCTAATGTTACAATATTTAAATTGTTCTATGCCATGCATTTAACCCGAGGCAAACAAACATCTAATCCGAGGAATATTTCAGTTGTTCCACGCACTCTTTAATAATTACGACTATATTAATATTGTTCACATATTTAGTATATTTGTATTCGCAAGTTGCCTGTAAGTGGCAGCAGAAGTCGCGTTTTGCATGCTATTTATTCTTCAACTAGTGTTGTGTTGCGTTGCGTGCCGCATTCAACTTTGGAGTTTGTTTTGTTTGGAAAGAGTGAAGAGTGAATTCAGGCAATGGCCAACTCCATCTCCGTGCCTGGTAAGCCAATCCACAAAAATTTCTTCTGATGCCACCTATGCTATTGTTC
The DNA here is from genome assembly GCA_031439585.1 of Pterocarpus macrocarpus. NCBI lineage: Eukaryota > Viridiplantae > Streptophyta > Magnoliopsida > Fabales > Fabaceae > Pterocarpus > Pterocarpus macrocarpus. The sequence continues at coordinate 15,432,213 of CM062519.1, forward strand.
TATCTATAACATCTATGCTTTTTTTGTTTACTGCACCTTTTTCGTTGTCTTGGGATATTTTTGGCACTTTTTCCTTTTACCTGCTGTTTTTTTTTTTTTTCCTAATCTATGTTTCTTTTTGGTGAGAATTAAGGTGGCATACAATACAACCAAGTTTCTTGTGTATATGATTTGGAACAACTACTATTGTTTCTTAATCAATGCAATGAACCTTTGTCATTCATTTAGCTGTTGAATGGATATAACAAACTTCCTTAAATTTGGTGAATTGACTAATTACTCAAATGGTCAAATTAAATAGTATGCCATTGCTAGGGTGTCAATGTGACAGTAAATTTGACTTTTCCAGTAATTGAAAAATAGATTGTGGTTTAGTTTTTTGATATTGCAATTAAGAAATAAGAAAGGGTCTCATCTAGTTTAAAATCTCATAAAAGATGTACCTCTTATGGTTCTCACCATGTGATCATAAATGTTAGTGTGTTTGTTTTTCGTTTAACCTGGCTGGGAAACCCCTGCGTTTCCAATGGGAGCAAGAGAAAGAGAACAAAGGCTGATTTACAATGCACACAGCAATGATATTCCTCTCAAAGTTTTTTTGTGTATGAACCTTTGAATTTTCTAGAATTCATTATTTTTGTTCTTGTAATTGTCTGCATTTCTGGGGTGTCTATATGTACACTAGCTATGGATCCTAGTTAGGCTTCACTTTCTAATTAATAAGTAAGAGAAAGGAATGCATGGTTCTCATCTCATCTCATCATAACTTGGTGTGGTAATTCTAAACTTGGCAGGTGTTGCACCTATTGTATTTCTGTTGCTTGTTATTGGGTCCTCTGCTAGGCCTTTCAATCCACTCCCTAGCAAAGGTGATAATGGGAATAGACAGCCTCTACAAACTTTTCGCCCATATAACATTGCACATAGGGGCTCAAATGGAGAGCTTCCTGAAGAAACTGGTCCTGCTTACATGGTAGATATGACCATAATTCTTTTGGCAAAATTGCATTGTTTTCATATTCATATTCCTATGTTCATTGATAGAGCACTGAATTCAAAACTTTTTTTATTGTACATTATTCTAAATTCCATTTTGTCAAACCTTCCAATTTTTGTATCTGTTCTTTGATATCAAATGCCAATCATGCTGAAATTATGCACAAACTATTAGGCACTGAAAATGAGTTATACAGATAATGCAATGAGTATCATTTTTTGTCCTAAGATTGTGCTTGCCTAAAAATGAATATCTCTTGCAGAGAGCTATTGAAGAAGGTGCAGACTTCATTGAAACTGATATCTTATCTACCAAAGATGGTGTTCTTATATGCCTCCATGATGTTACCCTTGATGATACAACTGACATTGCAAATCACAAAGAGTTTTCAAATCGAAAAAGGACATATGAAGTCCAAGGGGTCAACATCACTGGCTTTTTTACTGGTATTGTTGCTATTCTTTGGTCAGCTTCCTCATAAATTTTCAGCATTCTTTAGGGATGTGTGTGTATCTTCGGCGTTTTGCGTCTGTGTTAAGTTCTTCATTTGCCTTTCACTCTCTTTCCGGCATCTTGAAATGAAAAAAAATGGAAAACTAAAAGAAAATTTAGTTCTTTTTGAAAGAATTTGATTTGCTAGGATAGTTATACTTTCTGAACAAGTGCAGTTGATTTCACACTAAAGGAATTGAAGTCATTGAGGGTGAAACAGAGGCATAGCTTCAGGGATCAACAGTTTAATGGTTAGTTCTGCTTTACAAATAGCATCTTCTACTTCAATTACATTTCATTTTCCATTGTTCTTTGACTTGTTCAAGCGATGATTGCGAACTATTCTGTCATCAAAGGTGATACTTCTAAAACCATTATGAAGCGAACTTTTATTCATGACAGATTTTAAAATTTGATTCAGAATTGTTTATCCAATAAAACAAAATATTGACTCAAAGAGCAGTGGAGTTAATGAAATTTTCTTTGTGGAGAGTTCTGCTTTCTTTATGTTGTGATTATTATATAAATTTTTATCATTTTCGAACATACAGGAATATAACCATAAGTCTATAATTTATTGGAATCTCTTTCAGGAAAATTTTCAATCATCACTTTCGAAGAGTTCATATCCATTGCACTAGATGCACCCAGAGTAGTGGGAATATATCCTGAGATAAAGAATCCAGTATTTATCAATCAGCATGTAAGTATTTCTCCCTGAAATGAAAAAATTATTAAATGGTCAGAAAGAAGAAAACTTGTATCAACATTGATAAACAAAGACAAGTTTCTCTAGACGGCTGAATTATAGGTTGATCTTTCATCCAACAGAAGGATACATTAGAATCCAGTATCCACCTTTCTTATTGTACTTTTGTATCTGATGGTTTGTGCTGATGGCTTCATCATATACAATCAATGAAATAAACTATCTTATCTTTAAACTAAAGCTAATGAATATTATTGGAGATCAGATGACATTGTCTGAAGTTTCTAAAGATACAAACATTATTAAGACAAAAGTATTTTTATCAACCTCTTAGGATATGTTTCATAAGAAATTGGTCATGTGTAACAAATTGGTCATAATCACTAACTTTATCATTTCATGTGTAACAAATTGGTCATAATCACTTACATTATCATTTAAACAATATTTTTCTTGAGAATGTGCCTTCTTTTCTGTTCATTAAGTTGCTACAATCAACAGGTGAAATGGCCAAATGGTAAACGATTTGAGGATAAGTTTGTGGAGAAGCTTCAGAAATACGGATACAAAGGTTCATACATGTCAAAAGATTGGTTGAAACAACCTGCATTTATTCAGTCATTTGCTCCAACTTCACTTGTGTATATATCAAATCAAACAGACTTGCCTAAGATCTTCTTAATTGATGATACAACTGTTCTAACAGAAGACACAAACCAGGTTTGTTTTACCCCTGGTGTAGCCTTCTGGAGGCTGCATAAGGATTATTGTACTTCTTTTCTTTGCATGTTTTGGGAATGAACTGAATCTTAGTTATAATTATGAAAACAATGATTTAAATTATAATTATATGTCTTTAGACCACTAAATCACACTGCACAAAGAGAAAACAGATGCTGTATACTTGTATAAAAAAGAATGTTATACCTTTTATTTTCTTTGAATAAATCTAGCATTAAGCCAAATAAAAAAGGTGCTGCATTAAAGTCGGGGCTTTTACATCTTAGCTTTCTGAATTACTTTTCATTTAAAATTTCTTTAGATGTTACCAGGCAATAACTAATCATAATGGGAAGATGAAGAATTGGGAAATGAATTGAAGAACACTTCTAGACTTGAAAAATTGTCCAAAATCCAAATACATTGTCAACTTTCACTCTTCTATTTTTCACCTTTCCACTTTCACTCAAATCAGGCACACTCAATGTTGGCTTCCTTAAATTACTTGTTTAAGAAAGTTGTAAGAGCCTGGTCCTAGAAGATTAGCCATGCCTATGACCTATTGCATGATTATGCATTGCTTCTTGCTCCCATGATTTTATCCATGATGCATGCACAATATGATTTTATTTCAAAAGCAATACTATCTCCACCTTATGTTATACAATGTTATTTCCAATTTTAATTTGTATTTTCCAAAGCTTAACATAATTATCATGTGCAGTCATATTGGGACATCACATCTGATAGTTACTTTGACTACATAAAGCAATATGTTGTGGGAATTGGACCCTGGAAGGACACAGTGGTGCCTGTTGTAAATAATTATTTGGAAACTCCGACTGATCTTGTTGCCAGGGCTCATGCACGTAACCTGCAGGTAAAGTTTGCTGTCTTGGTGTTGAAAACATATCAGTGTCACACTCTCCACATGAACATTTTTTTTCCCATTGTTATACATTTTTTTTTTGGTATAAGCAGGACTGTATCTCCTCAATGCTTTCTTTTATTCATGCACATCAAGATATATATAATATAGTAGTGAAGCAGAAATTTTTGGTTACACAAGCACTAAAGCTTCAATTTAATCATACATTGATTACATTCTTCAAAGATGTAAAGGCTGAGTCTTGACGCAACGTAAGGTTGCTGCCTTGTTAAATTGGTCATGGGATTTAGTTGCGGAAATGACCTCTTTGCTCATGGGAATAATGCTGCATACATCTAACCCTTGTTAGGCTTCAGCATTGATCCGGTCTTTCTATATATTCAATGCTGCATATGGCTTTTGAATCTATGGTTGTAGAGCTGAATGAGAATATGAATTGGTGATATCTATTATCCATGCAGGTGCACCCATACACATACCGAAATGAGAACCAGTTTTTGCACTTCAACTTCAATGGGGACCCGTATGAGGAGTATGATTACTGGATCAACAAGATAGGAGTTGATGGTCTGTTCACAGACTTCACTGGCAGTCTTCATCGTTTTCAGGAATGGACCTCTTCCTCAAGAAAATGGTGACCACATCATACCACTGCCATGTGCCATCTTAGTTTATTGCACAATATTTCCATTGTTAGTATCCTCCTATAGCGGGTAGAGCACAGCAGAACACACGATGTGCATAAATCTCATTGAGACAGTAGAAGGAAATTATAGTAGTTTGTTTTCAATTTCAAATAGTAGTTTTGTGTAGTTTTTTTCCCTACTAAGAATTAGGAGACTTGTACTTTTTTTTTGTCGGGTAACGAATAAATGAATTTAGAGTTCTGCAATTCTGCCTACGTGTATATGGAAAATAAACATTGGGCTAGGATTACTGAATACTAGACACAATTATCCAAAAAATAAAAGTTAATCCATGGGTTTTTTTTATTTTTTTGCCAATTTTCCGAGGATAAATTTCAGAATTTGGATGCCAAGAAACTCAGCCAAATACAAAAGCATATTTGCATAACCGAGCCATTAGTATTAACATGCCCCTAGGAAATTTTTGTCTGGGCTCCTGAGCTCGCGTGCTGACTATTTTAGCAGTTAATGGATAGAATAATTCTAAATCCTCCTAGTACATTTTTCCTACAAACCTCTTATATGACGTAAGTATTTATTATTTTTTAAGATTCCAAGACATTGATTGCATTTAGTTTTTACTCCATTTAGTATGTAGGAAGATTTATAGGAGGTTATAGCATTACTCTATTGGAATAACATTTCCTTACTACAACTCTATCTACCAAAAATTAAATCCATTACAAATTGTTAATCAGAACTGTTATCTCTGATTTTCCAATTAGAATGTACAGCATCAAATAATTGGCAAAAGAAGAATAATTAAAAAAAAAAAAAAAAACTAACTGGTTGGAGCTATCCTGCTGCACATATGCATGACACTAACCTGTCAAGGTGGGTAGCAAAAAGGTTGTGGCAAAAGCCACAATGGTGGCCTAGTAACTAATGTGTTCTATTGACAGCATGTGAAGCAAGATAGCCATCTGTTCTGAGAAGAAGCACTTATGGTTGACTTGGTTGTTTGAGCTGCATTTGGTGTTTCTTTATTAATGGTCTGTTGCTCTGACTGCTTCTGTTGCTTAAGCTTCTGTTCAACACGCTTTGGAGTTCTGTCTCCATCTGTCAATCTTCACATCACAAAAATACAATTCAACTACATGCTCGAGAAATTACCATCAACTAGAGCTGAAATCACTATCAAGAAGCATAACTGTCCAAGTATTTTTCGTTTATCTCTGATGAGATCTATTTCTCAGTTGATTATCCATTTGTTCATTTTTTCCAGTTGTTAAAGTTCTTGTAGTCTGAATGCTTGGGATAAAGTAAAGTAAATTTGCCATGGTATTCCAAAGTGAAGGTTATTCCCATTGGCATATGGAATAATGTTTCCAGTACATGACTTTTGTAGACATCATTTGAACACTTGGAGATCATGTGTCAATATCTAGGGATTCCATTTTTATGTAACCGGAGAAATTGCGCATTAGGAATGATGGGAAATCATTCGCTAATAATTAGATATTTCAATTATCCTAGTGATAAATTTGGTAAAATAACCAATAATGAATGAAAAATACTTTTATCAGATTCACCATTAAGATAACTGAAATTTTCATTTATTTACACATAATTCTCCACACACAGAGTCACTAGTAATGTAACTGAAATCTCTAATTATCAATACATAATTCTGCCTATGTCTAAATGATGTTTACAAAATTTATGTATAAATTATAGTACTAAAAAAATATATATGCATATAAAATTTAGTTTCAAAAAACATTAGATAATGCTAATAAGAACAGTAACAGAAATAAGCATGCATTTGTACATATAGGAGTAGTTCTAGTGGCCAGAACTTACACTTTAAATGCAAAAGATCTGGTGCTCCCATTTGAATGGTTAGAGTGGTCATTAGAATTAGAATGTCTAATGAAATGTGGTGCCCCATCAGCAACTGACAAGTTCCCTTTCCTCAAACTCTCTTCCATTATGACCTCTCTCATTGTCTCAGCAGCTTTTTCCTCAGTAGCTCTCGAACCTTCATGTTGTTCAGCAGTTCTTTGGCTCATATCACTGAATTTACTCGCTGGAGGTTGAGGCTGTGGAGGGAGTGGCGGCTGGTTACTTGGAAAAGCACCAGGCATGCACATGTCAGCAACATTAGGCTTTTCCAACTCACCAGATTTGGAAAACCAAGACATGTCCCTTGAGAAGCTCATATTTCCCATTTGAATGCTGAACAATGATTCATTAGAGGCAGTGCTCCATTGTGTGTTTGATCTGTTTCTGGAAAACACATGTGATGGAATCCTATAGTTGGAAGAGGCTGCAGGATCCCCTGGCCGCTCCATTACCTGTACTGGAGGATTTTGTACTTGTGATCCATTGTTTGTGCCAGGATCACCAGATTTTTGTCCATGCTTTGGCATAGAGCTCATTGGGATATCATTATCATGACTTGATTCTACAGCTAATTTGGAATCCATTCCCACTTTTGGAGGTGCATTAGTGCTTGTTTGGGAGCTACTTGTAGCATTAATGGAATTATGCATGGGGTCTTTAGTTGAAGATTTAGAAGCTGGGGAAAATGGAGACTCTGATGAGCCTAACTTCTTATCTGTGTTGGAAACACTAGCTTCACCGGGAACAGTAACATTATCTGCTCCCAAATTGCTACTAGCCATGTTATGATGTGATTCAACCTTTATGGGGGCAGTAGCACCTTCATGTGTCTTATCAGTTGCATTAGCTAGCTTTTGGTTTTGTGCTGATCCTTCCAATGTGAACAAGGGGTCTAACTGTCGTTGGCTTGAGGAGGGGACATGAGTTTCACCAAGAGTGTTAGTAGGTTGTGTCCATGCATCATTACCAGGCATGCTCCAATCCCCTTTTTCCACAGCTGGAAGTTTATGATGTGATTCATGCTTATGATCATGATTTTCATCAACGTTATGTGAGATAGATGCACCATTAAGTGGGGTGTTACTTTTTTGCACTTCAAAGGGATTTCCTGATGATGATTCATATGAAGATTGTTCCAATGATGAATGCATGCCTAACATTTCTCCACTGAAGGCATGATAAGTTTCACCTAGAGAGCCATCAGGATGTGTAATAAAACTACTGTTTTCAACACCTGCACTCACATGTGTGTTGTTGGTGGCATCACTGGGAAGTAGGAAGGGGTTTTGTGATGATGGTGACAGTGAAGAGAGGGTTGAGTTATTTTGCAATGGAGAAGGATGAGCTTCACCAAAAGGGTTAGTAGGATGTGCTTCCAAACGGCCATTGATTGTGCTTCCATCTCTTTTTTCTGGCGCTGAAGATGTGTTGTGCAAATCAGACAGTAAGTATGCTTGGTCATGGGTTGTAGTGGTTGCATTTGGCCTAAAGTGAAAGTGATCTTTTGATGTCAACTCTGATGTAGTTCCTGAGTTAAAATTTTCACCTGAATTTGTAGCAGCACCAGTTCTGAAATCAACACTAGATCCACTGTCACGTCCAGATTCCATAGCCAACAATATCAAGTGATTCAGGGTTCAAATATTCTGTAAATCCATAAAACCATATCTTACACAAACAAGGATCTACTTCAATTCAACTAAAATTTTTGAACTCCTATAATGCCTAGATGCTTGTTTAATTGAAGGTGGAAAAATTTGTAAGTCACTTGAATCTGGGAAAACATATAAACAGCTCGAATAAACAATAGCATAAACAGTTATGTTTACTAGAAAGCAGATGACAGGTTTATTTTACCAAGTATGAGGAGCAGATAAATGGATCAAACATGCCATTGGGTTCTTGCTGAAATTAAATTTTTAATGAATCCAAATGTACCAAAAGGAGTGTGAAGGTAAATTTTTTAATCAGCCAACAACAAAAGCCTACACTTGCATATAATTACACCCTCTATATGTTACATGACATAGGTGTTAGGTGCCTTGCAGGCACAAAATCTTCTTCATTTTGTTTGATGACTATGTGTAATTGTGATACCAATAGAATCAGATATAATGCTAGTAGTTCGTTTTAAAGGGGAAAAAAGTGTAATTCTCAATTCTTCAATTCTGCATCTCTGGGCCATTGTTTATCCTAATATAACGTTATTGAAATATCAATGCGTCACAGAATAAATAATAAATAAATAACTGAAGTGAAAATGCATAGATCTATTTGTCATTTTTCAACATGACATTTGGTCTATGAAAATCCAAAGGGAAAGAGGCTGTAAAACAATCAAATTGCCTTATACATGACGTGCATAGTACAAATGGAAAATATCATAAACAACCCATACTATGTAACATAGAAGATGATGGAAATTATGGCAAAGCAAACCCATTCTTATAAAATCAAAATCAAAATCAAAATCAAGGAAATTACAAAGGAACATGCATCTCAGAAGATTCAATTGAAAAATGTAGTTAGAAAAGGGAAATTTACAAGGTAATTAAGCAATGTGTGCCTAAAATCCAAAGAGAGTGCCTAGTACTTCAACTAGGCCCTGCTGAAATCAAGTAAGATTGTGATGGCACGGAAATCAGCGGTCCCATTACCTCTATGGACTAACAAAGATGCATGGAATTAAGGGAAAAAAAGGGGTGAATTTTTTTTTCAAAAAAAAGATGAGAAAGAGAGAGAGGGAGTAGTAGTAACAAGAAACGGTTAAAAAAAGGAGAGGGCATTGCACAAGTTTAGGCGTTTCAATCTCTGGTATATTTCCCTCAAGTGACAAACTTCGGCCACCAAAACAAGGGTGAAATTTTGGAGAGATATAACATAAGAATTTATATTATATGTTTGAACATATTACCATTTCTGTTCCAAGAAAAAATTGTCATTTGCACTTGTTGATTTTTCACTTGTCATTTTTCATCCCGACTAACCACACATCCCCACGATAAATATAAATATGATTATTATTTCCCTAGTTGTGGTTGACCACTACTCTTTGTATTTTATGTTAAAAAATTGTTGTTTAAATTCATATATAAAATAGACTTCATATACATTATTAGTCATTTAATGATAACAAATAATATCTCCAAAATACTAATAAATTTTAACTCTTCCTCTCCCAAAGCCATGCTCCAAGAAACTATCTTTGAGAGGTGAAAGTTTGATCATCTTCGTAGTGATATTCTATATCCCATCTTGGTGTAGGTCTGTCGAAGCTACCACCCTTATGATCCTCCAAGCTGCAAAGCCTAAAAGTGATGTTCCATTAAGTTGCTAAAATTTTTAAAGCTTTAAATCATCCAAAACCTTTTTAAAAATTACTTTTGATGAGTTTTTTTTTTATATACTTGTTTGTTAGTTATTTATGTTATTTCATTTCTTTTAGCATTTTTGTGGATTTATGAGCGCTTAGGCGCTAAACTTCCACCGCTCAGGCACTGAAATTGCTTATTTCATTTTGCTGTCAGGTGACCTGGCGCCTAGCCGCCCAACACCCAGCGCCTAGCCGCCCACGGCGTGCTGTCAAATTTTTGTTGCGCATAATTAAGAAACGCACGGGATTTTTAGGTCATCTAGGGGGGAACTCGAAAGGAGAAAAGAGGGACCGAAAGGAGGCTAAAAAAAGTGAAGGAAACAACTTGGGAACAAGAGGAGGAGGAAGATTGAAGACTTATCCTTCCAATTCTTTGGTTCTTTATGAAATTTTCTGCACTTTTCCTTTCTTTGTTCTTCCATAGAATGAGTTGCTAAACTCATTAGCTAAGGGAAGGGATTAGGTCTGAAATGGATGTATTGGGGTTGAATTTCTGATGTTTGATGTTGGGTTTCTTGGATTAATTATTCATCTTTTGTGTTTATATGCAAAAAATTATGAGTTGTATTTCATGATTGAACTAGGGTTCTTATATGATTTGGGAAAATTGTATATGAATTGGCTCCAAAGATGAACTACATGAATTTCAAGGTTTAGGAATATTTTTTGAATTTTATGTGATCTAGGGATTGAGTTCTATGCGTAATCTTTATTTGTGTTGAGATATAGTCAAGGAATTGTCATATTTTATCACAAATAGGAGAATTGATTCACTAAGGAATTGGGGTTAGTTCACTAATAATCCTGTCATTAATCTAACATTTCTAAATTAAGTATTTGAGGAGTTCAATTAAAAAGTAAGAAAATTCAGACCATCCCAACGTCTAGTGTTTTGAAAATTTGAGATTATCTTTTGTTTGTTTTACATTATTATAAATTTTGTTTTAATTCTCAGTTTGGTTACATTTGGAATTAGAGCTTTCTTCAATCCAAACAATTGTTATGATTTAAATAGAAATTTAGTTAGTGAGGTATTGTTTGATAGCTTCAATCCTTGTGGGACGATACCCACTTTCTGTGGTTATTACTTAAACGATTTGGTGCATTTGCTAAAGAGTTATCAAGTTTTTGGCGTCGTTACCGACGATTGAGTGTTTTATCAACAATATTAGTAGTTAAGGAAATTTCTAATTTAGATATTTAATTTTTGTGTATAATTTGTCTATACTTTTATTTTTATTTTTTTTATTTTTTATCTGCTTTAGTTTTGTATGTAATTTTGTTTATTTTATTTCATTTTATTTGGTAACGTTATTCTTACAGTTGCTTAGTTTCTTGTATGAGGAACAGTTAATCCGGAGTCTTTGCTATTTGATCTAGAAATTGAGAAGACAACAAAGAGACTCAGGAAAGAAGCTAAGGCAAGAAGACAAGCAGAAAAAGAGGCAAACATGGATGAAGAGAATAGGAATCAGAATGCTAGGAGGACATTGGGAAAATATGCCACACCTATTGCTGATGGATGTGCATCCACTATAACAAGATCACGAATTGAAGCCAATAATTTTGAGTTGAAACCTGCACTTCTACAATTAGTTCAGCAGGAGCAGTTTGGTGGAGGACCATTAGATGATCCAAATTTGCACATAGTAAATTTTCTGCAGCTGTGTGACACTTTCAGAGTTAATGGGGCAAGTTCAAATGCAATTCGGCTAAGAATTTTCCCATTTTCACTAAGAGACAAGGCAAAAGTGCGGCTCCGATCTCAACCACAAGGGAGCATTGCCACATGGGATGACTTAGTCAGCAAATTTCTCATGAAGTTTTTTCCACCTCAGAAGCTTGGAAAGCTAAGAAATGAAATCAATACTCTTTGTTAGAAGGATGGAGAGTCACTTTATGATGCATGGGAGTGGTTCAAGGAGTTGTTGAGAAAATGTCCACATCATGCTATTCTAGATTGGCTTCAGATTCAAACCTTCTATGATGGGTTGATACCATCTGTCAGATCAATGGTGGATGCAGCCTCTGGAGGATCCTTGCATAGTAAAACTCCAGAAGAAGCCCTTCAATTGATTGAGACCATGGTTGCGAATAACTTCATGGCTTCAAATGAGAGGTCAGTGGGAAGGAAAGGTGTTATGGAGTTGGAGACACTTGATGCTATATTGGCTTAGAATAAGCTCATGTCTCAACAATTGTCTACTCTCACTCAATAGTTTGGGCAAATGCAAGTTGGAGCTATAGGTTCTCAACCTTTAATGTGTGACTTTTGTGGTGGTGAACATGGAAATGAAGAATGTGAAGCCAGTATAGCAGCTCAGTCATCTGTTGAACAAATAAGCTACATGGAAAATCCTCCAAGGCAGCAGAACAACCCCTTTTCTAGCACATATAATCTGGGGTGGAGGAATAACCCGAATTTTTCTTGGAGTAATCAGGGTGCTCAGAAAAATTTCAATGCACCTTTTCAAGCACCACCAGCTCAACCACCTGCTCATCCAAAACCATTTGCATTGGAAATTGCTTTGGAAAAGTTATCTTAGTCATCAACAAATTTTGTGCAACAAACCTCTAGTTTCATGCATGAAACAAGGGCCAATTTTAAAAATCAAGAGGCCTCAATCAGAAACTTGGAGAATCAAGTTTGGCAAATTGCTAAACAGTTGGCAGAGAAACCACAAGGAGCCTTCCCTAGCAACATTGAGCCAAATCCAAAAGAGCATTGCAAGGCGATTACTTTGAGGAGTGGCAAGACATTGGAGGTTCATCCCAAGGAGAGCAAAGGTAAAGAAGCTGAAAATTCTCTAGTAGATGATGCTGTGGAAGTTGAAGATCTTTCATCTGAGGTTCCAACCAATTCTCAAGAACAGGTGATGAAGCAATCTAGTGAGCCTTTGAAGGGGAAAAAGAAAGAAGTAGATTGGGACAAGCCAGTTGAAGTGTCTCAACATGCTAGAGTTCCATTTCCACAGAGGCTTCAGAAGCAAAATCAAGAGAAGCAATTCTTTAAGTTCTTGGAAGTGTTTAAAAAATTGCAGATTAACATTCCATTTGCTGAAGCCATGGAGCAAATGCCTTTGTATGCTAAATTCATGAAAGACTTGCTTTCCAGGAAGAGGAAACTAAAGGGAGATGAAACAGTGATGCTAACTGAAGAGTGTAGTGCTATCATCCAGAGGAAATTACCACAAAAGCTGAAAAATCTAGGTAGTTTCCATATTTCATGCACTATTGGTACTTTGACCATTGGTAGAGCATTGTGTGACCTTGGGGCAAGCACAATTTGATGCCGTTGTCTATCATGCATAAGTTGGAGATTAAGGAAATGAAGCCTACCATGATTTCATTGCAACTAGCTAATCGGTCTATCAAGTTTCCGTATGGGATAATTGAAGATGTGTTAGTAAAGGTTGATAAATTCATTTTCCTGCGGACTTTGTGGTGTTGGATATGGAAGAGGATTCTGAGATGCCTCTAATTCTAGGAAGACCGTTTTTGGCAACAGGAAGGGCACTGATTCATGTCCAATGAGGAGAGCTTATGTTGCGGGTGCATGATGAGAAAGTAATTTTTAATGTGTTTGAGGCTATGAAGCATCCAACAGAAAAGGAGCATTGTCTAAGAATTGATGCAATTGATCCTTTGGTTAAAGAAGTGTTTCATAAAGAAGTGTTAGCATGTCCTCTTGAAATAACTCTGGTAAATGCAAAGATGTCAACAAATGATGAAGATAAACCAGAAGTTGTTGAATGTGTTAAATTTCTGGAAGTTTTGTCACCAATCATGCATCTGAAGGAGAAGGAGAATTTGTGCTTGACAAAGGAAGTTGTGAAAGAAGAGCCTCCGAAGCTTGACTTGAAGCCTTTACCATCAACTCTCAAATATGCATTTCTTGGAGGTAACAATTCCTATCCTGTGATTATTAGTGCATTTTTGAGTGAGTTGGAAAAAGAAAAATTGTTGAGAGTCTTAAGAAAACACAAGACTGCCATTGGTTGGACTATTAGTGATTTGAAGGGGATAAGTCCAACTATGTATATGCACAAGATTCTGTTGGAGGAAGATAGCAAGCCTGTGGTGCAACCACAACGAAGGCTAAATCCAACAATGAAAGAAGTGGTTTTGAAAGAAGTTCTAAAATTGTGGGGTGCTGGAATTATTTACCCTATCTGACAGTTTATGGGTAAGTCCTGTTCAGGTGGTACCTAAGAAGGGCAGCATCACTGTGGTACCAAATGAGAACAATGAGTTGATACCCACAAAGATATTTACAGGCTAGAGGATATGCATAGATTATCGCAGGCTGAATGCGACAATAAGAAAAGACCACTTTCCCTTGCCGTTCATTGACCAAATGTTGGAGAGGTTAGCTGGGCATGCTTATTACTGTTTTTTGGATGGGTATTCAGGTTACAACCGGATTGTGGTGAACCTTGTAGATCAAGAGAAGACAACATTCATGTGTCCTTATGGTGTTTTTGCCTATCGGAGGATGCCATTTGGGTTATGCAATACCCCAGCTACATTTCAAAGGTGCATGCTTTCCATTTTCTCTGATATGGTAGAAAAATTCATTGAAGTATTTATGGATGACATCTTTATTTTTGGTAGTTCTTTTTTATGCCTGTTTGTATAATTTATCTTTGGTTTTAAAAAGGTGCCAAGAAACAAACCTTGTTTTAAACTGGGAAAAATGTCATTTTATGGTTGCTGAAGGTATTGTTCTTGGGCACTGGATTTCATCCAAAGGTATTGAGGTAGATAAGGCTAAGGTTGAAATTATTCAAAAATTGCCTTCTCCTGTTAATGTTAAAGGCATTAGAAGTTTTTTAGGACATGCAGATTTTTATAGAAGGTTTATTAAAGATTTTTCAAAAATTGCAAAGCCTTTGTGTAGTCTCTTGGTTAAGGATGCACCTTTTGTATTTGATGATGATTGCTTGCATGCCTTTGAGACTTTGAAAGAAAAATTGATTTCTGCTCCTATAATTTCTGCACCTGATTGGAGTTTGCCATTTGAATTGATGTGTGATGCTAGTGACTTTGCAATAGGTGCCGTTTTGGGTCAAAGAAAAAATAAATTGTTGTATGTGATCTATTATGCTAGTCGTGTGTTGAATGATGCACAGCATAATTATGCAACTACTGAAAAAGAATTGCTTGCTGTTGTTTATGCTTTTGACAAGTTTTGGTCATATTTGGTTGGGTCAAAAGTAATTGTTTACACTGACCATTCGGCTCTTAAGTATCTCTTGTCTAAGCAGGAAGCAAAGCCAAGGTTGATCAGGTGGGTGTTATTGTTACAATAATTTGACTTGGAGTTGAAGGACAAAAAAGGCACAGAAAATTTGGTTGCTAACCATTTGTCTAGGATTGTTCAAGATGGAGGCCAGGATGTGCAGCTATTACCAATTAAAGAAGAATTTCCTGATGAGTAGTTATTTGTAATTCAGGTACTTCCATGGTTTGCTGATATGGCCAATTACAAAGCTGCAAAGGTTCTTCCAGAAGGTTTGAGTTGGAATCAAAAGAAAAAGTTCTTACATGATTCAAGGTATTTCTTTTGGGATGAACCTTATCTACTCAAGAGCTGTGCTGATGGGATGATTAGAAGGTGCATTCCAGAAGAGGAGGTGCAAAGTATTTTATGGCATTGTCATGGCTCTGAGTATGGTGGACACTTTGGAGGGGAAAGAACAGCAACTAAGGTCTTGCAGAGTGGTCTTTATTGGCCCACAATTTTTAAAGATGTTTGGTCTTTTGTTGAAAAATGTGATTGATGTCAGAGGACAGGGAACTTGTCAAGAAGAAATGAGATGTCACAGAACTACATTTTGGAAGTGGAGTTGTTTGATGTGTGGGGGATAGACTTCATGCGTCCTTTCCCTTCATCATACTCTAATTTATAAATTCTTGTTGCTGTGGATTATGTGTCAAAGTGGGTGGAAGCCATTCCATCACCCACTAATGATGCAAAAGTTGTTGTGAATTTTCTGAAAAAGAATATTTTCACAAGATTTGGAGTTCCAAGAGCACTTATTAGTGATGGAGGGAGTCATTTTTGTAACAAGCAACTTGACATGTTATTGCAGAAATATAGAGTGAAACACAAAATAGCTACTCCATACCATCCTCAGACGAGTGGTCAAGTTGAGGTGTCTAACAGGGAGTTAAAAAGAATTCTTGAAAAGATGGTTGGTGCGTCCAGGAAAGATTGGGCAAGGAAAATTGATGATGCACTTGGGCTTATAGAACAGCTTTTAAAACTCCCATTGGAATGTCTCCATATCAATTGGTATTTGGAAAATCTTGCCACTTGCCAGTGGAGTTGGAACATAAGGCTTTTTGGGCAATTAAATTTCTGAATTTTGATGCTAAAGCTGTCAAGGAAAAGAGGCTCCTCCAACTCAATGAACTTGAGGAATTTAGGTACAAGGCTTATGAAAGTGCTCATTTGTACAAGGAAAGGACAAAGAAATGGCATGACAAGAAGATTTCTTTCAAGCGTTTTGAACCAGGACAACGGGTATTACTGTTTAATTCAAGGTTAAAGTTGTTTCCTGGAAAGCTGAAGACAAGATGATCTGGACCATTTGTGATAACCAAGGTTTCTCCATTTAATGCTATTGAGTTACTTGAGTCAAGTTCTGGAAGAAAATTCACAGTAAATGGGCATAGGCTGAAGCATTATTTTGGAGAAGAGATTGATAGGCAGAGATCAAGCTTAACATTGTTCTAAAAAAAAAATTGCAAAACATCAAGCTAATGATGTTAAAAAAGCGCTTATTGGGAGGCAACCCAATTTTTAGTATTCTTTCATTTTATTTTGTTTTGTTTTAGTTTCTTTATTTTCTTTGTTTTGTTTTAGTTAATTTTATTTTTAATTTTATTATTTTCTATTTATTAGTTTTCCTTATTGTTTTATGGTTTTCCTTAGTTATTTTATTTTATGATTTTAATTGCTATTTTGCTTATTTATTTGTGTGAAAAAAAAAGAAAAAAAAGTAAAAGCCAACCGCCCAGGCGCTCCTTGCGGAAGAAAAGAAACAACTTTCAGGCTGTGTAGCGCTCAAGCGCTCAACACTCCCCGCTTGGGCGCTGTCTGCACAAAAGAAAAAAATTGGTTTCAGGCTGTTCACCGCCTGGGCGCTCTATTACACCGCTTGGGCGCTATCTGTGCAAGGAAAAAAATCACTTTCAGGTGATCCACTGCCTAGGTGCTGTACCCGTACCGCCCAAGTGCTGTCGTAAAAAAAAAAAATTTAAACGTAAAAAGCAGCAGTGCACGGTATTCTTTTCTTCTCTTCCCCTGTTTCTTCTTCTTCTTTTACGTAAAAATCTCCATTTTAGTTTCACTTCTCCTCTTCTAAACTCATTCATGTTCATAGTATTTAGGAGACTTAATCCATCTTTCTTCCTCTCCTTTCACCTTCTTACCTCATAACCTCCATTGCTCTTCAAAGAACCTCCATTTTCTGCAAAATTTTTTCTCTTTTCTGTGAACTGTTACCGCGGGTTTGGGGGGGATTTTTTGAGAATTTCTGCACTTTGATGGTGGTTTCTTGTTGAGGTAAGATCTCCTTCGCTTTCAACTCTCTTCCAACTATCTTTAATTCTTGTTGCATGTTACAAGAGTGAATGGATGGTTCTCTATCATAGATAGGGTTTGCGAATTGGGGAAAATAAGAAATTGGAAAAATGGGTGCCATTGGGTGTGAATTGTTGTTATAATTTGTGTTTGGTACAATGCATGACTGATATTGGGCACTTGAGTTGTTTCATATTCATAGAATCAACATGTTTGATGAGTGAGCACTTAGTGTTTGAAGAAATGACAAGGTGGCAATTTGAATGTGATGAGCTTGGTAGAATTGACTTGGTCAAGTGCATATTTTGAATTGGTTGTATGTTTTTGAGCATGATTTGGTGTGGTGTTGTTGAAAATTTATTGAGAAATTGTGCTAGAGTGGTATGTTCTTGGAATAAATTTAGAATGTGAATGAATGTGGGTGTGGAAGTGATAAAAGCATTGGTTTGGAAGAATTGTGAGTTGTGTATTCATGGTGAATAGAAATTGTTTGTGAATGGGTATTGAATTTAAGCTAGATAAATTTTCTCTTCCTTCAAGTAGTGTTGCTATGAACCCAGTGGAATGTACATTCAAATTGTTTGAATATTATGCTGAATTTTTGTGTTGATTGGAATGTCAATGTTAATGGTAAGGAATAGAGAATTCATGTTTCATAAGTTCATTGTGAATGAAAACTTGAGTTTGGCACGTTTTGAGTTGACAAGAGTCCATGTTAGTTTGATGAGTTGCTAATTATCTTTGAAACATAGACTTTTGGCAAGCTGTCCCAAGTAGATGTTAAATGAATAATCTGATTCGTTTTGAATGAACTTGGGACTTTTATCTTGACAACTTGTTGGGTTGATTTTTAGGTGACTAATTTTCATGCCTCCAAGAAAGAAAAAGGGAATTGACAAGGCTGGCTCTAGTTCAGCAAACACATTTGATCATACTCGTTTCAAGACCCATGCACATGAAAAGCAGTTTAAGAACAGCTTCTTGACTCGGTCATTGGTGCGGGAGAGAGGATTCAGTTTGCAAGAAGGAGAATACCTTGAGATCCAAGATCAAATTAAAGAAAGGAATTGGATAGCTTTATGTGTAGGTGTTCCAGCAGGAAAAATGAATCTAGTTCGGAGTTTTATGCCAATGCATATGTGGTGCCCAATGATGAACAAGAGCAAAGTGAAGAAAGTGAATTTAAGAGTTTCATTCGAGGGAAAGAAATTAATTTCAGTCCAAGAGCCATAGATGCTTTCTTTGGCATAGGATATCATTACCCTGATTATTGTAGTTATGATCATAGGATGGAGCATGAACAAAGACTGACTAATGTGTTAAGAGATCTATGCAAGGAAGGCGCAACATGGGAAATGGATGCTCATGGAAGACCCTTGTGTCTAAAGAAAGCTGATTTAACACCAGTTCCACGGGCTTGGTGTACATTTGTTTAGTCCAGACTTATCACTAAGTTGAATCATTCAGAAGTGCGTGTGGAACAGGCTATCCTCATTCATTGTATAATGAGAGGTACACAAATTGATGTGGGGAGTTTAATTGCTTCGAAAATTCATGAAATGGCTCAGGCATCATCTGGAAGTTTGGGGTATCCAAGTTTAATTACACAGTTGTGTAAGAGAGCAGGAGTGGATATTGAAGGAGATATTCCAGTTTTACCTGAGCAGCCAATAACTGCAGCTTCTATAGCCCAGGAGACTAGGAGACCCCAAACTCAATAGAGAGGACAAGAGCAACCATCATCTTCTACACAGCCAAGTTCTAGTAGGCCAAGGCGTCCTCTCACCACCGCTCAGAGGTTAGAACAATTGGAGAATTTTCAAAGGTTGAGCATTCGTTAGAATCAATATATTATTCGAGCTGTTCAAGGATTAGAAGTAATGGTGAGACGAATAACTGTTGAGCAAGGAATGGGACCGGATGAACTGGATGAACCATTAGTACCGGATGAGGATCTTTTAAGGCCAGCTGATTTTGAGTAGGAGCAAGAGGCTGGAGAAGAAGAAGAAGATGCTGATGAAGATTGAAGTCGAATAAAAATGAGGGAAGTTTGCTATTTCTTTTTATTTTATTTTATTTTATTTTTTTGCTTATTGCTTTTAGTTATTGCTTTTCTGGTTGGAGTTTAGGAGTTTAGGTGTCTTTTATGTTTTCTTTATAACTGTGGTGTTTTTTTTTTTTTTTTGTGAAAGCAAGAGTCTTTTGATTGTACAGTTTTAAAAGTTTTGTTCTGTGAATTGTGTTGAGTGCTCGATGATTATATGAATTTTCATAAACTTGGAGTACCATGAGCACAATGTTTTCAATGGATCATACTCTCATTCATCATGCCTATTATTGCTTTGATCTAGGATGTGCATTTTCTTGGGGATGAACCGGGTTAATTTCTAGAGAAAGATTATGTGGAATATTTGGATTGATGCTTATCTTGGAACATGTTTGATTCCCTATTGAGGCAAAATCCTAGGATAATGTATCATAGTGAAATGATCGGGGCATTCTTTGGATCATTTGAGTCTTTCTAGCCAACCCGATAAAGTATATCCTTAGGCCCCCTTTGAAGCTAAAAAAAAATGATGATAAAAAGGCCTTTTTCTTTGTTTTAACCTTCATTTATCCTACCTTTCTTTAACCCCGAAAAATAAAAAATAAAAAAAAAACCCACCTGAAATAAATTTTTGTTGAGTTCTTTAAGTGGTGCATTACATGTTCGATCCATCTTATAGTTAGTGCCATAGTTTTTGCAAATCAAGCTATTTTTATTTCCATCAAATAAAAAAAAAGTGTAAAGCACATTATTGAAAAAAAAAACAAAAACAAAAACAAAAACAAAAATACAAAAAATCAAGAATTGTGGCACTGCTTTGTTTTTATTTTGGACTGCGATGCATACTCTAATTACTCAACCTAGTTTAAATTTTCCTTTTCCCTTCTTTCTTGACCTTCACCTTTGGCCTGATATTACAAGCTTTAAAAGACCCTTTTGATCACTTTGGTGCATTAATTCTACATTAGTGGAGATAGGGATGAACAATATAGACTGAGTATGAGATATTTCTTAAGTAACTGCATAATCCAATCCGGATTATTTGATCTAGAACTGATCCATGATCTTGTTTATTTTGGGTTGGGTCATAAAGAGTGCAGATGATGATTGCATGATTTTATTTGTCCATTGTGTTTATTTTTGAACTGATGTTGAGGAGTTTTCTGAGAGCACATATGATACATAATTCTTGTTAGGCGTCATAATTGTTCTTTTGAGTTGTGTCTTCTTGCTTGAGGACAAGCAACATCTTAGGTTTGGGGCTGTGATATTCCATTAAGTTGCTGAAATTTTTAGAGCTTGAAACCATCCAAAACCTTTTTAAAAATTACTTTTGATGAGTATTTTTTTTATATACTTGTTTGTTAGTTATTTATGTTATTTCATTTCTTTTAGCATTTTTGTGGATTTATGAGCGCTCAGGTGCTAAACTTCCATTGCTCAAGCGTTGAAATTGCTGATTTCATTTTGTTGTCAGGTGACCTGGCGCCTAGGCGCCCAACACCCAGTGCCTAGGCGCCCACGACGTGCTGTCAAATTTTTGTTGAGCATAATTAAGAAACGCATGGGATTTTTAGGTCATCCAGAGGGGGGGAACTCGAAAGAGGAAAAAAGGGACAGAAAGGAGGCTAAAAAAGTGAAGGAAACAACTTGGGAACAAGAGGAGGAGAAAGATTGAAGACTCATTCTTCCAATTCTTTGGTTCTTTATGAAATTTTCTGCACTTTTCCTTTCTTTGTTCTTCCATAGAATGAGTTGCTAAACTCATTAGCTAGGGGAAAGGATTAGGTTTGAAATGGATGTATTGGGGCTGAATTTCTTGTACTTGATGTTGGGTTTCTTGGATCAATTGTTCATCTTTTGTGTTTATATGCAAGAAATTATGAGTTGTATCTCATGATTAAACTAGGGTTCTTATATGATTTGGAAAAATTGTATATGAATTGGCTCCAAAGATGAACTACATGAATTTCAAGGTTTAGAAATATTTCTTGAATTTTATGTGATCTAGGGATTGAGTTCTATGCGTAATCTTTATTTGTATTGAGATATAGTCAAGGAATTGTCATATTTTATCACAAATAGGAGAATTGATTCACCAAGGAATTGGGGTTAGTTCACTAATAATCCTATCATTAATCTAAGATTTCTAAATTAAGTATTTAAGGAATTCAATTAAAAAGTAAGAAAATTCAGACCATCCCAACCCTAGTGTTTTGAAAATTTGAGATTATCTTTTATTTGTTTTATATTATTATAAATTTTGTTTTAATTCTCAGTTTGGTTACATTTTGAATTAGAGCTTTCTTCAATCCAAACAATTGTTATGATTTAAATAGAAATTTGGTCACTGAGGTACTGTTTGATAGCGTCAATCCTTGTAGGACGATACCCACTTTCTGTGGTTATTACTTAAACGATTTGGTGCACTTGGCAAAGAGTTATTAGAAAGCTACCCTGTTATTTTTTCAACCAAGCTCTACTCATTCCGAAAATCATATCAAATCACATTATGTGGTATCTTGCAAGTTTTCAAGAAAATGGTAGAAGAATTAGTTGGAAAATGGAAAGAGTTAAAGTTGACAGAAGAAGAAAAAGCCTCAGCCAACATCATTGTTCAAGAAGGAGAGGGTTCAACAAACAAAGAGAATTTTAGCCTCATTAGATCACTTATAATTGTTAGGCCTTTCAACCATATCGCTTTGGGAAGAACTATGTAGAAGGCATGGGGGCCTCGCAAAGGAATGGAGTTCAGGAAATTCGGTGAGAACTGTATCCAGTTTGTGTTCTTCTTGAAAAAAGATTATGACAGAGTGCTAAAAGGGCACCCTTGGAGTTTTGATAAATCCCTGTTAGTAGTGCAAGAGTACAGCTTAGAAATAAGACCATATGAAATAAGCTTTGATCATTCTCTTTTCTGGATTAGCATCTTGGATCTACCAAGAGCTGCTATGACAGGAAAGGTTGGTGAGATGATAGGAAATACAATAGGAAAATGTATTTCAGTTGATGTGGATGAAAGAGGTCAAGCTAAAGGAATGAACATGAGGATCCAAGTCTTGACCAACATCCAGAAACCATTAAGAAGAAGAATAAAGCTAAAGTTGGGTTCAAAGAAAGCGAAGCAATGGTTCCATATTCAATATGAAAGAATGCCGAACTTCTGTTATGGCTGTGGAATTCTTGGCCATGTGCTAGAAGACTGTGAGGTGGATCTACCTGAGGAAGAAACTAAGCAATATGGAGACTGGATGAGGGCTAAAGGAAACAACGGTGATTCTTGGATAATAGGGGAAAGGAACTATCCCAGTAACACTCTAAATTCATGTTTAAACAGTATTCAAGAATCCCAAATGGGAAACAACCATTTAAGTGAAACCACAAAGAAAATGGAATGCTTGCTACTAAAAGAAGGAGAAGGTAAAGAAGACAATGAAGGAAACTCAGAACCAGTTCAAGAGAAATCAGAAACAAGCATCATGAATTCAGAAAACAGTAAGCCAAGTAATGAGGCAAATAAATTGAAGACAGGAACAATAAGAAATGATGCCATGAAGGAATCCAGAAAAGAAAAAGGAATTTTGGATAGCAAGGCAATTATCGAAACTGGAAAAGAAACCAATGCAGAGGCAGATGGCAAAAAGGAAATGAAGACTGATAGAAGATGGAAGTGAAGAGCCAGAGACACTAATAATTCACCACCTGACGATATGAAGTCTATCTTATCAAAGAGAACTATGCATATTTGGTTTGAAGACGAAGCCATGGAAGTGGATTTGAATCCTAGTAATCTGAAAATACAAAGGGTAAACAAAACTATACTTGAAAATGAAGGTCAGAAGAAGTCAACAGTGGAGTTGGAGAGCCAACTCTGTCAAGATCAATGAAAATATTGGCTTGAAATTGCTGTGGGCTTGGGAAGCAAATGGCCTACTCTTCGCTTCCAATTAAGGCAGCAAGTTCCTGATTTAGTTTTCCTTTGTGAGACAAAATTATCCAACCAAGAATTTGAGACCATGAAAAGAAAAATGAACTTTCCAATGGGTTTTGGCATTAGTAGTGAAGGCAGAAGGGGTGGTCTTGGACTACTCTAGAAGGATGATCTAGAAGTTGAAGTTATTTCTCATAACAACAACTTAGTAGACATTTTGGTTTCGAGAGTATCAGGGGGTCAGAATTTTAGATTCTCAGGGTTCTACGATTTTCCTAATACAGCTGATAGAGAAAGGTCTTGGCAACTTCTAAAAGGACTATACAGGGAAGATGGGATGAGCTGGATTCTTGGTGGAGATTTCAATGAGATTTTACATAATGAAGAAAAAAATGAGGTAATCCTAGAGCCTTGAACCAGATAGAAGCCTTTAGTGAAGTTGTTAACTATTGTGGACTATATGACCTGCAATTTTGTAGGACATGCCTTCACATGGACTAATGGTAGAGCAAGAGAAAACAACACCCAATGCAGATTGGACAGATTCTTTGGAAATATACAAAGCCTGCAGACTTGGTCAGACCTAAAGGTTACTCATCTTTATTCATCCTACTCAGATCATCTACCTATCCTGTTGGAACTAAAGGAACCTGGACAGTAAGGTGAATCAAGCAAAGAAAAACCATTCAGATTTGAAAAGATGTGGTGTTTGGAACAAGGCTTTTCAGATATAATAGCGTGTGCTTGGGATAGAATGGGAGAGAAACAGGGGATTGCTGAAGTGGCAGGATCCATTGAAAATCTAGGAAAGCACTTGAAAAGCTAGAATAGGAGTGTCTTTGCTAATCTAAACAAACGCATAAAGGAAGAATCAAAGAAAATAGGAATGTTCGAGAAAAGAAGCCCATCCATTGAGAATATCACCCAATTATGGGACTAGAAGAAAGTTGTCAATGATTTACTTCAAAAATAGGAAATTATGTGGCAACAAAGATTCAGAGTGGATTGGCTTAAAGAAAGAGATATGAACACCAAATTCTTTCATGGAAGAGCCTCTATGGGATAGAAGAAAAATAAAATCAATAGATTAAAGGCAGCTAATGGAGAATGGGTGCATGATAAAGAGGAAATTGAGAGAATGGCTATCAACTACTTCATGGAACTTTTCCTAACTTCAAATCCTACTGGTATTGAGGACATCCTAGAAGCTGTGGAATGCAAAATTGACTGGGAAATGGCAGCTTTTCTAGATTTACCCTTCACTCCCTTGGAGGTCAAAGAAGCCTTTTTCTAAGGGGGCCAACAAAATCCCCAGGACCGGATGGTATGCTTACCCTATTTTACCAAAAATACTGGCATGTGGTGGGAGAAGATGTCACTAAAGCAGTTCTCAACATTATGAATGATAATGATTCTTTACATGAGATAAACCATGCATATATTGTCTTAATCCTTAAAATTAAATCCCCTTAGGACTTATCTCATTTTAGACCAATATCCTTATGTAATGTGCTTTACAAATTAGTTAGTAAGACTATAGCAAATAGAATTAAAGCGGTGCTGCCAAGACTCATTTATGAGTCACAGAGTGCTTTTGTTAAAGATAGACTCATTACTGATAACGTTTTAATAGCATATGAGGTTATCCATACTATTAAGAACAAAAGAACTAACAATAATGGACTGTTTGCTTTAAAGTTGGATATGAGTAAAGCCTACGATAGGGTTGAATGGCAATATCTTTTAACTATCATGAAAAAATTTGGATTCAATGATAGGTGGCTTAATCTCATTTACCAATGCATATCTACTGTGTCTTACTCTTTATTAATTAATAGATTCCCAAGTAACCCCTTTTCGCCTAATAGAGGTCTTAGACAAGGAGACCCTTTGTCTCCTTATCTATTTGTCATATGTGCTAAGAGACTCTCAGCTTTATTGCAGAGGGCTGAAGCTCAAAATCAAGAATTAGAGTTTGTAGAGTTGCCCCAAAAGTTTCACACCTATTCTTTCCCTCTAAGGCCTCAAGACCAGAATGTGAAAGAATCCTTGGAATTTTAAATAAATATGGGGAGGCGTCTGGGCAGTGCATTAATTATGATAAGTCTTCAATCCTTTTTAGTCCAAATGTGAACCATCTTTTACAGAATCATATCCTTAACATTTCTAGAATCCAATCTGTGGTCTTCTCAAAAAAATACCTAGGCCTTCCATCTATGATTGGAAGATCTAAGAACAACTCTTTCCAATCCCTCAAGGACAGAATTTGGAAGAGGATTCAAGGATGGAAAGAGAAGTTACCATCCAATGGTGGGAAGGAAGTACTAATTAAAGTGGTAGCACAAGCTATCCCAACCTACTCCATGGCTTGCTTTAAAATTCCCTCAACTTTATGTAAGGAAATTGAAAGCCTTATGGCTAGATTTTGGTGGGGAAACCAAACAGATACTAGGAAGATCCACTAAATTAGTTGGGAGAAAATGTGTTGGCTTAAGGAAGCAGGAAGGTTAGGATTTAGAGATTTACAAAGTTTTTATTTAGCCATGTTGGCTAAACAAGGTTGGAGAGTAATTCAAAATGAAGACTCCCTGGTCCCAAGAATACTTAGAGCTAAATACTACCCTAATGGTGATTTCTGGCCTGCAAATGTGAGAGCCAATCCCTCTTATACTTGGAGAAGTATTCTGGAAGGAAGAAATGTCCTAAATATGGGCTTGATCTGGAAAGTAGGAAATGGTTCTAGAATCAAAATTAATGATACACCCTGGATACCCAACCAACCAACTTCTATAGTGTACATGAGGGAAGGAACATATCTGAATATTGAAAGAGTTGACCATCTGTTGCTTAGTAATCCTAGGAGATGGAATTCCGAGCTGATTGACACAATTTTTAACCCCAATGAGGCAGCTTTAATCAAGAAAATTCCATTAGCACAAGGAAATGTTCAAGACATAATGGCTTGGAGATTTGATTCAAAAGGTCTCTACTCAGTCAAAAGTGGTTGTAAGGCATACTAGGAAGACAAGATTGCTAAGTGAAGATTGGAAGACCAGAATTATAATCAACAATTTTCTACAATGCTACAATTCAAGCATACATGGAAAGCAATTTGGGAATTAAAAATACAACCAAAAACAAAAATATTTACTTGGATACTAGCTAGAAATATTCTTCCTACCAGAACCAGATTACTATCCAAAAATATCCAAGGGGGAAATAGATGTTACCTATGTGGAAGGAACTTTGAAGAGGTTTGGCATCTATTTTCTTCTTGCTACTAGTCCCAAGCTACTTTGGGTCTCTCTAATGTGCAGGTGCAGGACCAGACCGGAGTACAAGACACGACTACATGGCTAGAACACCTTCAAACCATCTTCAATCCCCTGTCAAGAAAAGAACGAGAGCTATTAGCTACTCTATGGGAAGGAATCTGGAGATAAAGAAATCAAGCCTGGCAACAAAAGCAAATCGCAAGACCAAGCGAAGTTTTTCTCCAAGCAACGACTGACCTGAAAAGCTTTATACTAGCTTCGAAGAATATCCGTGATCCCCAAAATCGTGACTACCATCAACAAGTGGAGCTTTGGGTAGCACCACCACCGGGGGTTTATAAAGTCAACATCGACGGAGCTACCTTCGTTGAAGAAAACGCATATGGAATTGGGGTCATCATTAGAGACCACAAGGGATGATTTGTGGCGGCGATGTTGAGGAAATACTACGAAACATCGGAAGCGTATAGGGCAGAAGCCACCGCAGCAAGAAATGGGTTGAAGTTCGCCTTTGATTTTGGGATTAGGGCAATAATATGGGAAGGGAACGCAAAACTCATAATTGATAGCTTCGAAAGGAATTCGGTGGATCTATCTTACAATGGGAACATACTAGCTGACGCCTATAGACTAGCAACCAAGTTTAATTTCTTTAAAGCTAATTTTGTTTCTAGAAGATGTAATATGATAGCAGATAGAATAACAAGCTTAGCTAATATATGGGATCATCAAATTTGGATAGATGAGGCCCCCCTTGTATTCTTGATGTTCTAGCCTTTGAGGCTTTGTTTTAAATAAATAATATCTCCAAAAAAAAACTATAAAATTTTTGTCCACTTTCATATATAAAATAGAATATTATTTAATGTTGACCAATAAAAACAAAGTATAAGTAAAAATGTGAATAATGACTAGATAGCGACAAGCAGTGATTGAACGACCGTGATCAAAGATTGAATGGCTGTGAGAAGGTTGGAGGTGTTGATTTTAAAAATTGATAGAGGAGTTTTCCAATTGTAGTTACCCTAACATTTTGAGATAGTGAAATTGCAAAGCAAACCAAAAAAAATAGAGAAAATTAAAAAATATTATTATATCTCGTTAACGTATGGAATTGAGCATGCAATTAGAGTTTAAAACTAGAATTCGACTTCTCAATTTCAGTTTTTATGCTTGAAATAACTTTTGAACGTGGAATTATAATTCCATGAAATTGGAAAAGCAACAAAGGTGAATTCTTTTTAATTTTTAATATATATCCTAAGAATTGTCAATTCTAAACAACTTCAATATCTAAATTTAAGCGGCGAATTATCATTTCTAAACATAAAAATTACATATCTCTGACCTCATTAAATTCTTTATAATCCCCTCTCTTTCTCATTTATTTGTTAGTATTCATATTTATTAAAATTTAATATTTTATAAAAATATTATAATAGAAAATTTTTAAATGTTAATTTATTATTTTATATAAAAATAATTTTCAACAAAATATTTATAATAAAAAACATTGCTACAGCATGATAAAAATCATTGTTGTATTAATATTTTTATTAATTTTAAATTTTGAATCACACCTTTGAATAATAACATTAGAGTTTAATTAGTATATACTGACAGTGTAAAACAGTGCACTGTCAGTAGTTTTACACTGTCAACCAATAGAAACAGGGAAAAGTAAGAAATTATGGTGGGTTCCTCATTATAATGGGTGGTTATTTGTATGAGTTTGCACTTTCTATCATTTCTATTAGTTGACAGTGTAAAACTGTTTTATACTATTAATATATTTAAATTAAATTCATAACATTAAAGATAAATTTAAACTTAAAATTCATGTTCTAATTTTTTAATAATCCTAATAAATCATTAAAAATATTATTATGTATTTGTTAAAATTATTTAATTCTTTTTATTCTATTTTTTAATAATTTTAATCAGTCTCTTTACTAAAACAACCCTTATTCATGTCAGAAGTGACCTATTGTTGAAAGACCAAAAATGACTATTACTTTTTTCCTAACTCGAATTGTTTGAAATATAAAGTTCCAACTTGCAAGTGACATTGTGGAACATAATTAGTTAATAAAAAAAAAAATTTTGGAACATAATTGCCTAATTGAGGCCATTTGATGAGTAACGGGCTAACAAGAGAAAGAGAAGCATGTATTTTCAGAGGAATACAGTTAGCTACTTTCAGGAAAACATCATAACTGACATAATATATACAAAGAAAATTATTACCTAGATCGTCCAAATTGATCTCGCTCATAGCAGGAAGGGGACCAACGGTTAGCACCAATGTTCTACCTCAATTACTACAACATAATTGAAATTTAGTAACATGCAAAAAATGTTATTGAATTCTAAAAAAATGTTACTATTTATATTAGCAATATTTTCACTAGTGTTGTATAGTTTGTCAGAGATTGTATTGAAGATTTATACTTTGGGATGGCCACTCCAGGTTTCACTTGTCTTGGAGTTTATGGAACTCCTTTTTGTGCGGATGCCGTGAAGCAAATTCAGAAAGCTCTTGACATACACGCTGGTGCACGTCTCAGTTTGTACACTAAACCAATATGAATAAATTAGTTTGGTGCTATACTATAACGGCAAGCTTTGCTGCTATGGTGCACAATTCTAGTGGTACAACCAGTGTATCCAATTCCAAGGATTTTCCTACTCAAAGGCTTCAAAGAGTTCCGTCAGAATGACTATAATAATTGTCATTCAAAGAAGAATGACTATAATAATCATATACCCGTCCCAAATTCTTGGTCAATCAAAGCAGCTTTAAGTAATGTACGGAGACACTTTTTTCCTTCCCAGCTATTCAACAAACTTCATGATTTCATCCAAGAAAATTCCTAAAGGCTTCAATGATATATTTTTCAGAGAGTCTACACTGTAACTACAAATCTCTTTGTTATTGACCGGATCATTCTGGTCATAAGTAAGAATGCTCGCCTCTCTCTTCATTGTTTACAGAGTCCGAATTTTATTTGTCATAATAATGTAGTATATACGTTGATTTTTAGATAAGTAAATAAATCATACCATTTTATTTCATGTAATAACCATTATGCCTAATGTTGATTTGAATGGCTAGCGTTGATTTGAATGCTTTTTATAAGAAATTTTAACCTGAGAATTTTCTTATATCCAAGCATGGTCTTGTATGATCTCAAGGTAAGATATTCATGTTTGTGAATGATTACCATGGGATTTTGAAACGTTTGTCAATCAGAAATTCCTGATCAATAAGAACTAGAGTTTGACTATTCGTTCCCTACCAAATGTTGTCTTATGCTGGTTTGTCGTCCAAATAAGCCGGAGGCTAAAAGGCATCATTTAGCCCGACCTTATGACTTACATGAACAACTAAATTCTTTTGAAGCTGCTTATTGGGAGGTTGATCATCGCTTGCATCATGTCAAACCAGGGTTAAAATTATAGACTTTAGAAGGAAACTCAACCAAACAAATGTTGATAGATCTTATAATATGATAGTTGGAACAGATAGAGTTAGAACGTGTGTAATTCATGATGCATAGATACGGGTATAAGTATCTGGTACGGCGGTAATTACAAAAGAACATGCATATCAGAAGGTTCAATTGAAAAATGTAGTCCGCAAAGGGAAATTTACAAGGTAATTAAGCAATGTATGCCTAAGATCCAAAAAGAGTGCCTAGTACTTCAACTAGGCCCTGCTGAAATCAAGTAAGCCTGTGACGGCACGGAATTCGGCAGTCCTATTACCTCTATGGACTAACAAAGATGCGTGGAATTAAGGAAAAAAATATAAAAAGGGGTGAAAAATTTTGAAGAGAAAAAATGAGCAGAGAGAGGGAGAAGGATAGTGGTAACAAGAACGGGTTAGAAAAAGCAGAGGGCATTGCACAAGTTTAGGCGTTTCAATCTCTGATATTTCTCTCAAGTGACAAACTTCGGCTACAAGAAGGGTGAAAATTTGGAGAGATATTAACATAAGAATTTATTTATTATATGTTTGAACATTTTACCATTTTTGTTTCAAGAAAAATTTGCTATTTGCACTTGTTGATTTTTCACTTGTTGATTTTTCACTTGTTAATTATCGTCCCAACTAACCAAACATCCACACGATAAATATAAACATGATTATTGTTTCCCTAGTTGTGGTTGATTAATACTCTGTATTTTACGTAACAAAATTGTTGTTTAACTTCATATATAAAATAGACTTCATATACATTATTAGGCATTTAGTGATAACAAATAATCTCTCAAAAAAAAAACAACGGCTATAAAATTTTTGTCTACTTTCATGTATAAAATAGAATGTTATTTACGATGATGACCAATAAAAACAAAGTATAAGTAAAAATGTGAATAAGGACTAGATAGGGACAAGTAATGGTTGAACGATTGCGAGCGAAGATTGAATGGCAGCGAGAAGGCTAGAAGTGTTGATTTCAAAATTGACAGAGGGGGTTTTCCAATTGTAGATACCCTAACATTTTGAGATAGCAAAGTTGCAAAGCAAACAAAAAAAGAATAGAGAAAATATAGCTTATGTCTTGTTGACATATGAAATTTAGCATAAAATTAGAGTTGAAATTAAAATTAGACTTCTGAATTTCAATTTCTATGTTTGGAATAACATTTGAAAGTGGAATTATAATTCCATGAAATTGAAAAAATAACTAAGATGAATTTTTCTTAATTCTTAATATACATCCTAAGAATTGTCAATTAGAAACAACTAAGCCTTATCTCATTAACTGATAAATTATCAATTCTAAACATAAAAATTAAATATCTCTTACCTCATTTAAATCTCTATGATCCCTTCTCTTTCTTATTTATTTTGTTAGTATTTATATTTATTAAAATTTAATATTTTTATAAAAATATTATCATATATAAATTTTTTAAATTTTCATTTATTATTTTAAATAAAAATAATTTTCTACAAAAACATGTATAATAAAAAATATTGCTATAGTATTATAAAAATTATTATTGCATTAATATTTTTATTAATTTTAAATTTTGAGTCACACCTTTAAATAATAAAATCAAAATTAAATTTAGAGTTACAAATCATGTTCTAATTCTTTAATAACCCTAAATAGATCATTAACAATATTATTATGCGTTTGTTAAAATTATTTAGTTCTTTTTTTAAAATAATTTTAACATGATTAGCCTTTTTACTTAAATAACCCTTATTCATGTCACGAGTCTTACAAGTGACCTATTATTGAAAGACCAAAAGTGACAATTACATTTTTCCTAACTCGAATTGTTTGAAATATAACGTTACAATTTGCAAGTGACATTGTGGAACATAATTGCCTAATTGAGGTCATTTGATGCGTAATGGGCTAACAAAGGAAAGAGAAGCATGTATGTTCTGAGGAATACAGTTAATTACTCTCAGAAAAACATCATAACTGACATAATATATAGACCGAAATTTATTACCTAGATCGTCCAAATTGATGTCGCTCATTGCAGAAAGAGGACCAAGGGTTAGCACCAATGTTCTACCTCAATTACTACAACATAAATGAAATTTGGTAATATTCAAAAAATTATTAAATTCTAAAAAAATGTTACTATTAATATTAGCAATATTTTCACTAGTGTTGTATAATTTGTCAGAGATTGTATATTTTGTCATTAGTGACCATTTTAAACATCACCGATTGATTTATACTTTGAGATGGCCACTCTAGGTTTCACTTGTCTTGGAGTTTATGTAACTCCTTTTTGTGCGGATGCCATGAAGCAAATTCAGAAAGCTCTTGACATACACATTTGAGGACATCTCAGTTTGTACTAAACCAATATGAATAAATTTGTTTGACATTAACATCAAGTCTTCGCTGCCATGGTGCACAACTCTAGGGCGTCATCTACAGTATTTTTTTATGGTCAAAGAACATGATACATCTTATAATTTTATAGTAAAATTATAAAATATATTAATATATTAATCATCTATAATATATTATAATATAATTTTATTCTATTAATATAATTTTATATTATTAATATATAAAAATTAATATTTAAAATATATTTAATTATATTTTTAAATTTTTTTAAATTATTATATTACTACAATATATCATAAATAATTAATATATTAATATACCCCGTAAATCTTGACCGTCTAATTCCTTTCCATCACAAACGATGCACTAAATTCCTCGTACCGTGAAGTGCTTGGCGGACAGCGCCCAACTCTAGTGGTACAACCAGTGTATCCAATTCGAAGGATTTTCCTATTCAAAGGCTTCAAAGAGTTCCTTCAGAATGACTATAATAATCATATACCCGTCCCAAATTCTTGGTCAATCAAGACAGCTTTAAGTAATGTACGGAGACACTTTTTTCCTTCCCAGCTGGTCAACATTTCATCCAAGAAAATTCCTAAAGGCTTCAGTGATATATTTTAATAGAGTCTACACTGTAACTACAAATCCCTGTGTTATTGACCGGATCATTCTGGTCATAAGTAAGAATGCTCACCTCTCTCTTCATTGTTTACAGAGTCCGAATTTTATTTTTCATAATAATGTAGTATATACGTTAATTTTTAGATAAATAAATAAATTACATCATTTTATTTCATGTAATAACCATTATGCCTATTATTGATTTGAATGGCTAGCGTTGATTTGAATGCTTTTTATAAGAAATTTTAACCTGAGAATTTTCTTATATCCAAGTATGGTCTTGTATGATCTTAAGGTAAGATATTCATGTTTGTGAATGATTACCAAGGAATTTTGAAACGTTTGTGCATCAGAAATTCCTGATCAATAAGAACTGTACTTTGACTATTCCTTTCCGTACCAAATGTTGTCTTATGCTCGTTTGGTGTCCAAAAAAAAGTATGTTTGATTTAATTTTTAGAAGAATTATTTTTGAAAAAAAGGTTTTTAAAAAAATTATTTTTAGAAGAATAACTTTTATTTGATTTAAATATATTAAAAATAAGTTTACGAGAATTATTTTTATTTGGATAGAATAAAGTAAAATTATTTTTGATTATTAATATAAAAATAATAGTAAGATTTCTTCTCAAAAGATATTATTCTATAATAAAAAATAACTTTAAGAATACTTCTCTAAGTTTTAAAAATGAATTTTAAAAAATTTTACATAGCAAAATATATTAATTATTATATATTTTTATTTTCATTCTAATAAAAGACCTCTTGACCCTCCCAAATTATAAACCAAATGAACCCTAAGCCGGAGGCTAAAAGGGGTCATCATGAATTCTGCAATGCAGAACAAATTAGCCCGATCTTATGACTTATATTATATGAACAACAAAATTCTTTTGGAGCTGCTTGTTGAGAAGTTCATCATCGCTTGCATCATGTCAAGCCATGGTTAAAATAATAGACTTTAGAAGAAAACTCAACCAAAAAAATGTCGATAGATCTTAGAATAAAAAATAGTTGGAATGGATAGAATTAGAAAGTTTGTAATTCATGATGCATAGTGCGGGTATAAACATCTTGAAAAACATATATAAATACTTTTTTCTTTTCTTTTTTTTGACGGGTGAAAGAAGCTTTTACTCATCAAACATATATAAATACGGTAAAGAAAGACACAAGTATGACATATAAGTACGCTAATTTTTTTCTGAACAAATTTGAATTTTACTCTTGTATATATTTTGCTTGGGTATCCTATGTAACACATTTCCAATTTTGATTAATTATATTTTTCTATTTTTGTTCTCTACTTTATTACTTTTAAGTTTATATCAACTTATTCCAGAGCTTCAATTTTTCCCTTTTTGGATGTGAATTCGAGCTTCAAATCATGTTTCAATAAGCTTACTGAAATGCTTATAAAAATAAACTCTTTCAACTATGACCTTACTTTGCTTCAGTTGATCTTCACGCACCTTCAATTGAATAACCAAATCAAGTCAATTAACAAAACGGTGATTTGACATCGGAAAATGATCGTTTCACATTCTTCCTTTATACTATTTTTCCAGTACCTTTCCTACATTAGACCAACTTTAAAACACAAATTAAAATACGTATAACTTTGAGATCAATTATGATAATGATAATACATAATCACTAATCAGTTAATAGCATAAAAATCTTTTACACTAACATTCATTAAAATTAAATTATATAATTTTATGGATTTAGTTATATGATACACGTAATTAATTATGATGTACCACATACCCGATTTTAACCACATTTGAGAAATGTAGGTAAACGCATTGAGAGGATGTGGCAAAACCCAATTGACGGAGTATTGCACCCACACCGCTCTACAGTCTTGCACCACATTCGACAACCATGTCCCTTCATGCCCATTTGACACCATCTGTGGCGATGATCCATCTACCTCAGTGGCAACAATTGCACCACCATCGGCACCACCCACAAACCATACACTGACATCCAAGCCGCGGTTGCAGAAGCCGCTACCATGGTAGGAATTCATACTCTTTAGCTTTCTCCCCTATCAACCCACTGCAGTCCATCATCGCTGATCCTCCCAACCCGACCAGTTTCACCGTTTGAAACGCAAAGCCACAACCCCTAACGACATCGACAACCCGAGCAGCCTCGACGACATCCGTGAGAAGCTCATGGTGGATCTGAAGGTTGCCGCCAACAAGCTCAAAGTTTCAATCTTTCAAGAAGGTGGTGTCACCAACAACAGCAACCGCACTAAGCCATCGAATCTCAAGACTCGAAGAGCTACATGCACCACCACACCTTGAAGAACAACAATACAATTAAGAACATTGATTTTGTTCCTGGAACTATACTGGGCGTGGCCAAGGAGAACCCCAAAAGTATGGTGTTAAAGAAGATAGATGAGGTCGGGTTTTGTGGTTGCAGAAGAACACTGTGTACCTTCATTTTTTCATAAAAAGGTGTCTAGTGCACTATAGTTTATCTAGTATACCACAAAACACATCTTAATTTATATATATTAATAGTATAAAATTTTTTTACACTGTCATCTAATCATATGTTGTCACATAAATAAATATATATAACCGTCACCTCCACCACTCCAAAAGTCCAAAAGTCATGTAATAGGAAAATATAATTGAATGATAGTGTAAATATATAAAAAATTATATAACTTTTACACCACCAAAATAACACCAAAAGATATCAGTCTTGAACATACTTGTCCACATGCAAGAAATACTGACAACTGGCAAATGGAGTCGAAATTCAAAGTAAGCACTTTGATAGTCCGCATTTCTACTTTGTCCAAGTAAAAGCAGACGCATAATGCCTTCATCTGCAAGTTTGCCCACGGCCATGGGACTCGGATAAGTAGACCTTAATTGAGCGCCGAAACCGTAACGATCGAGTTTATTTTTCATAATTTATTCGGTTTTTATGAGCTTTAATTAATTTATATTTCTAGTTATTTCTTGTAAGACATAAATGTATGTTTAAATATTACATGTTCATCTAATGTTAAACCAATTTTTTGAGATTAAAGCTGCTGTTTGATACGATTCTCTCCTCACGGTACGATTCTCTCCTCACGGAATCACATGACCGAATTGATTGCATACAAGCTTTAATAGCTATTCTTGGGAATGAATACTTTCATTAAGAATTGAATGCATACAAGCTTTAATAGTTATTTTTGGGAATGAATATTTTCATGTAAAAATTTTAATGATCTTATTATATGTTAATTTTTTTTATTAATTAAAAAATAAAATTTTTATATGAGAGAATCTATTTTAGTTATTTTCTAACCAATCACTTGAAATATTAAAAAGAAAGAAAAAAAAAGACTTGGGTGACATTTCAAATAACATTCTTGTCTTGTTTCGCAAATTCCATTCGTACTAACAAGTACTTTTAGAAGAAAAATTATTGTGTTTAATGCATATTGATGTAAAAAGTGAATTAAAAAAAATGCATGAGAATTACTCTTAAATTGCAAACAAATTATTGAATGAAATTGCTCCATTAAACTCTGATTTAATTCTTGCTGTAACATTATGGAATCATCACAACCTTTTTTTTTTTTTCTGTCGTCTGTGCAGCATGTGATCCATTTCCGAGATAGATTTTCTTCAGACATTGTATGGGCGCAACATGGCTAGTTGCTATTGGTCAAAGAAAAAGCCACAAGGAACCCAATCCCACCCCATATTGACTGGTGCTCATTTTCTCGCAAGGTTCGTTGCATACAATTTCTGGTTTCGTTAAATACTAATAATCGCAGTCAACTGTCAAAAGCCACAAATTGAGGATGTTACATGCACAGAAAATAATAATAATAATAAAATACTTCAACCCCACCATTTTCCTCTTTTCTGTGCCCCAAGAAACTTCACTTCAACTTTCTACTACCATATTTCAAACTTTTTAAAAAACTAATTTTTCTCTCTGTTTTGCTCCCCTTTGGCCACAAAACTTAGCCCCCACTTCCTCAATTTCTAAGGTTTCTCAGATTTCTTTTGGTTGGAGGTACTATTATCTAGTTTACAGTTGTTTTTATTTTACATCAGTTTCTGAATTTTAAGAACTTCATGTGATTTTTCAGTGTCTTATTATCAACTGTGAGGGTAGATGTTTGTGTGAAGGCCAATTGGTAGAGTTCTCTATTTCTTGTGCCAATTTTGTTTATGGGGTTTTTGAGTTTGGAGGTTATGGATGGTTGGTGAATTATGTATTTGATTGCCTACCCTCTTACTTCCATATTCCAAAATAGGTTCTTCCTGGGGTTTTTGTCTTGTTGTTAGTTTGTGCTACGAGATTGGGAAGGGGCATGAGAAGTGAACAGGAAAAGAATAGAAAGAGTTCTTCCAAATTATCCAGTCATATAGATAATTTTCAGATGCAAGCTTCATAATTCAGACCACTTAGAGCTCTATAACTCTTATTCCTTCTTTGATCTTTTCCTTGATATCCCTAGACCCTTCCAGTGTAAGACTAATCTTGTGTTTGAGGCACTGAAGTTTGGTGTCAAAGAAGTAAATCCCTCATTTTTTCAAGGTTCCTTTCAAATTTTTTGTGTAAAAGGAATGCTCATGCTACCATCAGTTCTTTGTTGAAGCCATCAATTCCTTCTTTCCGTGTACAACAATTTTCAGATGGAGATGAAGTAGTCCTGTCCAGTTTTAGAGGGTGAATTCTGGCTTGAATTTCTTCTTTTGCTGGTATGGAGGAACATAAATCTGTTATCACTGCAAGTGAGGAAGATCAACACTTGGTTGCCGCAGCTCAGCACATTTTAAAGGCACTGGCGGCAAGTAAGGCCGTATCTGATGATGTGAGAAAAACCCTCTTGGATTTTGAGATCCATTTGTCTGCAATGTCCCCAGTCAATGAGAGAAATGGAAGGGGCATCAAACAATTAGAGAGGCAGCTCAAATGTGCTGAAGGCAAGGTAATGGGCTGGGAGGCAGACCATTCCATGATATGGGACTCTGGTCCCAAGGAGTCTTCTGAATATTTAGAAGTAGTTGGTGAAATCCAAACACTGACTCAAAGCTTGCAAAACTTGTCTGTGAATGATGATTGGAAGCAGAAGGAACTTCTACAAAGAGCTAATGGAATTCTGCAGATTGCTATGTCAAAGCTGGAGGAAGAGCTAGTTCATATTCTTGTTAAGCACAAGCAATACTTTGAGCCGAAATACATGTCTTTCCATTCTGATAGAGTGGATATGCTGTGTGATGAATCATTTGGTTCAGTTGAGGAGGAACAGATTGAGGAGGCGCCCGGGAGTCATGACAGTAGCCGAAATGAGGCCAGCACTGTAGATTTGGTGCATCCAGCTATACTTCCAGATCTCAAGAGCATTGCAATTGTCATGTTTGCTTCAAAATACCAACAGGAGTTCTGTCAGGCATTCATTACTTCCAGGCGAGATGCCTTGGATGAGTACTTTGTCATCCTTGAAATGGAGAAATTAAGCATTGAGAGTGTGCTGAAAATAGAGTGGCATTGCTTGAACCGCGAGATAAAGAAATGGATTCGAGCTATGAAGATCATTATTAAGGTATATCTTGTCAGCGAGAAACGATTGTGTAAGCAGATTCTGGGGGACTTTGGATCCGTTTACCAATATTGTTTTTCTGAGATATCTCATAGTTTTATGTTGCATCTTTTGAATTTTGGTGAGGCCATAGCAATGGAAGCCCATACACCAGAGAAACTGGTTCGCATACTTGACATGTATGAGGTTTTGGAGCATCTTGCTGTGTACGTGGATATTTTATTCTTTGAAGAAGTTGGTTCTTTTGTAAGGGATGAGTTTCACAACCTTCTAAGGAGGTTTGCTGACACTGCAAGGTCCACATTTCTGGCATTTAGAAATGCAATTGCAACTGATCCACCAAAAACCTGTTCTGGAGGGCGCGTTCATCCTCTTACCAAGTATGTCATGAATTATGTCAGGGCACTTGCTGATTATGGTGATACCCTTAACCTCCTTCTTGCAGATGAAAGTCCAAATGATCCGTTGGGCAATGATCATGAACCCTCAGCTCTCTCATCATGTCCTTCGGCTTGCCACTTCCGGTCAATCACTGCCACACTAGAATCCAACTTGAGCAACAAATCCAAATTGTACAGAGATGTGGCCTTGCAACATATCTTCATGATGAATAACATTCACTACATGGTGCAAAAGGTTAAGGCCTCTGAACTAAGTCATTTCTTTGGAGATTGCTGGCTACGCCAGCATGTCGCGAAGTTTCAGCATGATGCTAGAAGCTATGAGAGGGTCACTTGGGGTCCAATCCTTTCTATCCTTAAGGAGGATAGTGAGTCAAGTCCTGTTTCAAAGGCAAATCTAAAGAAAAGGTGCAAACAGTTCAGTGCTGCCTTCAGTGAAGCATACAGGAACCAGACAGGGTGGTGCATCCCAGACCATGGACTCCGCGAAGATCTACAGATTTCAATTTCTCAGAAAGTAGTACACGCTTACCGCCAATACATTGGAAGACACTCATCCGGCATTGATGAGAAGTGGAACAAGTACACTGTAGATGATATAGGAAGTTATATTTTAGATTTTTTTGAAGATTCACCAAAGTCTTTGCACTATCATCAGCTCAGAATGTGAAGGGCTTGAGTATTTGAGTTTCACATTCAGATATATCTTTCAGGCTTCTTCTTCCAGGTGCAGCCTATAGTTTAGCATTAGGATGCTCTTACACCAGTTCGCCACTGGCTTGAAATAAATGAATATGGCCTTACCTGTTGTTGGTCAATTTGGACGAACATGGTGAACTTATTTTGTTAATGCCATTTGATTTTTCTGTCTTTATATTGACAAGATAGGTGTTTTCATCTGAAAGGTCTATGTGTGTGTGATCAGACATCTCTAAAGATTATAGCTAACATCTGATATGTGAAACAACTCAATAACAATGGCAACAAAAACAACCAGTCTTGAGCATGAAACTGAAGGAAATTAGGAACTTACCAGTGTCAGATGAGAGGGAGTGAGAGTGTTGGACATTGAAAGAAAGGTTTTAAAATATGTCGAAACAAGGTACACTTTAGACCAGGAAACAATTTCCATATCTAGCCTACTATGTTATTATGCCTAATGTGACTCTAATATTAGAACTGACTGGAATGCATTTCCCTGCAAACCCATTCATCATTAAATCACATCAAGTCTAATGTTATGTTTGTTAAATTTTATGCAACCATGCTGTGTCAATCGAGTTAGATATACCGAGTACTGTTATTTGAACCTTACTAGACTAGATGCGCATCAATTGTACTCCTCCTCTTCTCATAAGTATCATTTTATCATGAAAAAAGATATTTGAACCCAAAATTCAAGGAATACTCGGCACCCTCTCTTTATCTGTAACTGTGAAAGAAAATGTGTTTTTAATGATGCGTCACTATTATCTATCTTCTTTACTATTCCTCTGCAATAACTCCTTCACTTTTCCACCGACCATAACAAGTTTATGGTTGACCAGTTGGCAGCAAGTCATGGAAAAGTGATAATTTGTGCTTATATGTGGCCATCTAGCTACTGTTACCTAGCTATAAGGACACCATCTAGTTGGTCGTGCTTTATTTTTGGAAACGTGATCATTGAACGTAGTATGACAATTGACAACTGGTTGATGGAAGGCTACATACTTTTCCCTGGCATGCTGAAAGGAAAAACTTGGACACCTAACTTCTTTTGGTTTAGTTAAAAAGAGACCAAGGAAGATTCCATGTGTTCATGCATTATTCAATGCGTGCAATGTATGTAGATAGTACATGTTTAGCATAAGAAGAAATTAGAACCCCCTAATCACATGGAGAAAAGAGACAACAGCTGCAGGAGGGGGTGAGAGAAGTGGACTAATTCAAGATTACGACACATTCTATGATGGATTTTTCTTGCTATATATGATAAGTCTGCAATAACTGTCCTTGTACAATGTACTGTCTTCCGGGGTCCATGGGGCCAAGACATTGATGTTTATGACTCCACAACGTTAATGTGAGGGATGTTATACCTAATCAATGGCACAGCCACAAATTTTTATTAAGTTTTGAAAAGTTTACAGTTCACTATTTCATCAATCTTTTCAATAACACTAGCTAAGTTTATTCTTAAATACTCTAGGACATCAAGTTTACCATGCACCGAAGGCATACAATTTTGTATAGTGCTTCATGGATAAAATTTTCTATCCACAAATCCTCTCTCCTTTTTCTGTCCCATCATTCATGATTTGCCATTTAGAAAATAAGTAAATAAAAAAAATTTAGGAACTCGAAACAATTATCAATTATGTGTATACTATCTTTCAAGCGCAAAATGTGAATGGTAGGATAGAAAATGTGACAAAATTTGGTGACAAAAAATTTTCATCCGTGCTTCCTCTTGTATATATTTTAATAGAGATAAAAGTACTTTATTTCCTTAAATTATAAGTTATGTGTATCTTAATTTTTATATTTTAAAAAGTTTCAAATTGATATATCAAATTTTTCTAAATGTGTAAATTGACCTTTATATTAATTTTTTTTTATCAATTATTAATGAAAATAACACATATTCAATAAAGTTTAGTGTATTGAAATTACATATTTAATAAAGTTTAGGAGGGTTTTGTATATAACTCAAACTTCAGAAGGATATAATACACTTATTTTGATTAAAATATACATTTAAAAAAATTCAAAGAGTCAATTATATTTTTTTAAAATGTAAAAATTAAAATGCACGTTACCTATAGTTTAAGAGGGTAAAATATCATTTTCTTAAGAGGACTTTTCGTACTTACTATTTAATATGAAACCTTGAGAGGAAATTCTTAAGTCAGAATTTCTCATATTAAGCATTCAATTTATTCTTTAACATGTGTATATTTGTGTTAATAAAAGAGTAAAGTTTTAGCATGATGTACATAACTTTGTAAATCTTTTTTTTAATTTATCATTAAACTTAACTAAAACATTCGTCAACAATTTAATGAAAAGACGAATTTTGAACCCATTTTAAAATAATACGTAAGGTGACTATACACAAAAAAAAAAAAAAAAAAAAAACTTGAACATACGTAAAGAATATTAAATTTACTAATATTGCTAATAATACTTAATAATTAACAATAATAATTTACTAAAATATTTAAATAGTTGAATAAAATTTTTTTATTATATATTAAATAATTTATTTAGAAATTTTTAGAATCTTAATATCGTTGAAAAATAAATCTTAATCAATATGCATGAACAATGAAATAATATATAAATAATGCCGCTTATGAAGCTTACCGTGTAAATGCTGGCATCCAACGGCTATCTTATCCAGGTTAGGAATCAACGGTTGGTAGCACTTCAAGCTATCGACGTAGGCCTCTTTCGTACATATACATAAACCCCATTTCTAAACCTCTCTAGGGTTTAAGTACTTGCCACCCCTTGACACAAGACAGAACAAGAGAATCCAACACACAAGAAAAAGAACGTAAGGTACTCTTTTGTTTTCTGTTCATTTCTTTTGCTTTTTGTTTCTTTTATTCAGCTTCCGATTCTTTATATGATCCAAGCTTGATAAACTAACATAATAGTTTTTATTTTATATTTTTCCTGTTTGAATTCCGTTATTTTTATTTTTATTTTTTCTTTGTGTGTGATCATAAGAACATTTTCTGATGCCCCAATCAAAATCAAAGAAATGTAGATAAGAATGTTTTAAAAAAATTTTCCTTTTTTTTTTTGGGTGGGAGGAGGTTAATTAATGATCTGAAATTAAATATTTTATTGGTATTGAAGTTGGAATTGTCGCTGGCTTTAAAATTTCTGTTCTTCTTTGGTGCAAGCACACGGAAATGATTTTTTTTTTCAATTTTTTGGAAAAAAAAATTGGGTAAGGACCAAGCAGAAGTTTAAGTAAAATGGAAACTTTTTATAGTGGTTCATTAATATTTTCTTCGGGGTGGTGTTGGCAATTTGTTACTTTGATGTTTGTGGCATGGATTAATTGTTGAAATTTCGTATGCGTATGTTGTATTTTGAGTAATGTGATGTACAGAAAATAGCTTCAGCATTTATAGTTTCCCTCAGGTTGCAGGATGGCTTTCCTTGGTAGAGTTGGGAATATACTGAGGCAAGCAACGAGTAGGAAGATCAGTTCGGTGTTATGTTCA
This sequence comes from Pterocarpus macrocarpus, assembly GCA_031439585.1. Taxonomy (NCBI): domain Eukaryota; kingdom Viridiplantae; phylum Streptophyta; class Magnoliopsida; order Fabales; family Fabaceae; genus Pterocarpus; species Pterocarpus macrocarpus. Next base: position 15,475,431 of record CM062519.1, read on the forward strand.
ACCCCATCTATTTTCCAGGCTATACGGTGCACGTCAAATGCTCCAAGTACAAAGCTGTTTATAGGAGGTGCAGTTGGACTACTATCTAAGTTGCATCTGTGAAGGGGTTTATGTTTTTTCTCCTTTAGTTGATAATGATGATGATAATAGTGATTAAGAATGAATATATATACATTTATCTATTGCAGGTGTTTCATATTCTACTGATGAGCAAAGTTTGAGGGAAGTTTTTGCAAAATATGGTGAAGTTGTTGATGGTAAACAGTTGGATTCTCTGATTCCTTTCTTTTTGCTATTTAAAAAAAAAAATTTTTTTTGGGGGGAGAGGGGGTTCCAATGGAAGTGTGTTGAAATCATTTTTGTTAATTTCAATTTAGTGGTTCAATATTAATTGCTGTTTAATCTCATGCTTTTTGTAGCAAGGATAATTATGGACCGTGAAACTGGTAGATCCAGAGGATTTGGGTTTATTACTTACAGTTTGGTTGAGGAGGCGTCGAGTGCCATTCAGGCCTTGGATGGACAGGTATGCAGACTTGTTGTTCTTAGTGTTAGAATTTCCTTGTTAGTAATGACAGTGCTGCAAAATGTTCATGTCCATTTATACATTTGCTATGTAAGCTACTTTGTGTATTTAATTTTGCAAATGTAATGACCAACAATATCAATGTTGCCTTTCTTATTATTACTTCTTAATGACTTTAAGGACTCTTTCAGGATCTGCATGGTCGCCGGGTTAAGGTAAATTTTGCTAATGAAAGACCTCGTGGATTTGGTGGTGGTGGTTTTGGTGGTTCTTATGACAATGCTCCCTATGGTGCTGGAGCTGGCTCTGGATATCCAAGTGGTTATGGTAACTCTCCATATGGTGCTGCTTCAAGTGGTGGTGGTTCTGGTGGTGCCTATGGTGGCAATGTTGCTGGCAGTTATGGTAGCGGAAGCAGTGGATATGGCGGAGATGGCTATGGATCAGGTGGCAATTTTGGGGTCAGCATCTCTGGTAATGACTATGCTGCTAATGACAGTTTCGGAACTGGAAGTGCTGGTGGCAGTTACAATGAAAGTGGAATGAATTATGGGAATGATAGTAGCTTTGCAAGCGGAAACACTTACAACGATGGAACTAGTGAAGGTTATGGTGGTGGTAACAGTGGGAATTATGGTGCTGCTGGGAGTGGTGGAGGAAATGATATCGGTAACTATGGTAGTAGCGCTACCAGTGGCGGAGGCTATGGTCCTCCTTCCGGATTTGGCCGGAGTGATAACTATTCTAGGGCTGCTGGTGGTGACAGCAACAGTTTTTCCTGCGGTCAATACAATAGAAGTGCCATGGCGGGGTATGGCAGTGGTGGTACGGGTACTGGCAGTGGTTTTGCTGGTGGATATGATGGGAGTGGAGCAATGGGATATGGCAGCAGTACCAATTGAATAGCAATCAAGGCAGCAATGTGGGTGAGGATGTTGGTGATTTTGGATGCTCGATAGAACAAAATTTCAGGGATGACTATGATGAAACTGGTGCTTTTGCCAAACGGGCTTGATGGATTCTAAAGAGTTCTTAGGTTTCTACTTGCTCTTTTTCCTATCCCTGCTAAACCTCTACGTGGAATTTTTTGTCATTCTTTTTCAAGGCATGTATCAATCAGCAATACAAAGCTGGGAGGAACGAAACTTCAGTCCTCTTAAGCTTCACTCTTCCCGTTTGTTATATAAATCAAGCATCTAATTTTTGTTAGTTACTTTTAGGTGATCTGATGTTGACCAAATTGAGGCCTTTATTCGGCATGTAAATCAGCGAATTGTTGCCACAATACTCTTAAGAAATGACCAATTTGATATTTGCCTGCATCTTTTGGAAAACTAACAAAACTAAATGGTATACTAAAAACCCAACTATTTGCTTAAATATTTATGTCGCAAACTCTTCACAAATAAATTTAGAGACATCATAGTCAGGTATTGCAATAAATCAATACCAGTTAATTACAAGTCAGTCCACATAAAAACATTAAACTTTGCTTTCTCGGTCGTATAGTTTAACACTAAGTGATACACATCTATTTATAATATATTAATTCTAAGATTTAAGTTATAGCACACTAAAAAATTGACACTTAGATGCCTTATAATATTGTCATGTCAGCTTCTTATTAAAAGTGTCATATTCTCTTGTAATCCCTTTAATTTTATAAAGCCACATCTTCTTAAGGAAAACTAGATTAGATTGAATCATTGGACTAGATTGGAAAGAACCAAACTGATCATATCAAATCAAATCAGATCGGACTAAATCGAATCAAACTAGATCGGACCGGACCAAACCAGACTGAACCAAACCAAATCGAACTAGACTGAATCGAATTAAACGGGACCGAACCAGATCAGACCAAATCAAATCAAACCGGACCAAATCGGACTAGACCAAACCAAACCGGACCAAATCAGATCGGACCAAACCAAATCAAACCAAACCGATCCAAACCGAACTAAATCAGACCAGACCAAACCAAACCGGACTGAATCGAACCAAAGCGAACGGGACCAGATTGAACCGAATCGAACCCAATCGGACCGGACCAAACCAAACCAACTGAACTAAATTGGACCGGACTAAACCAAACAGAACCAAATCGGACTAAACCAAACCAAATTGGACCCAACCGAACCAAACCAAATCGGACCAGACCAAACCAGATCGAACCGAACTAAACAAGATCAAACCATACCTGACCACAAAAAAAAAAAGCTTAGACTTTTTTTTTTCATCCTTATTATCTTATTCTTAAATCAAGTTTTTTACTCTAATTAAAGAAGTGCAGGCTGCATTGACATTTCATTTATCTCTTATTTTATAATGCTGCTGCATCATCTTATGATACAAGTTGTTACTTAACCATGCTAATCTTCAATTCCCATTACATAATCATGACAAGATGTACTAAGCTACCAACATTAACATAATTAATTATATATACTGTAAGTTAATTATATACCATTAACTCCTTACTCAAAATTATTCAAGGTTAATGTTTTCAAAATTCTAATTTCTAATGATTTTTCAATAAACAAAAAAAATTAATTAAATATTTATTTTTTAAATATTAAAAAATAATATTTTACAAAAATATTAACCTCCTACCAACTGTTAATCAATTGTTTAATATTATCCTTTTAACTTTATTATCCTTTTAATGGTCTCACAATCAAATATGATAAAAAAATGAGTCTATATAAAATCACAAATAAGTAAAGTGTAAGTTGTAAAATTAATACTTCATTTATCTCCCATCTCATAATATTTTTATGTTATTTTATTATGCAAATTGTCATTCAACTATGCCAACTTTTAACGTCCTGCTATTTAATTATACCAAGATACACTAAGTCATCAATATTAATACAATTAATTATATATACTCTAAATTAATTATATACTATTAACTCTTTACTCAAAATTATTCAAAATTATTATTTTTCAAATTTTAATCTCTAATGATTCTTCAATAAACAAAAAAAAAAACTCCAATGAAATATTTATTTTAAATATTAAAAAATAATTTTACAAAAAATATCAACCTCTAACCAACTGTGAATCAACTTTGACATACCATCAATATTATAAAATCTTTGTCATCGCACACTAATATTCCAAATAAAGATGAATAATCACAATTTGAAAGAACTATACTATCATAAAAGCTTTTGTTCTAAACAACACTTTGAACCCTAACCTCTCATTGTTATTACAAAATAACAAAATTAAAGAAAAATAAATGGAAAGCATATGATTGCTTTCACATAAAGTAAACAAATCTTTAACTCTTAAAATTTATTTTTAACATAATTTAGGAACCAAATTCATCAACAGTAATATCATCAGATGAGGAGTCCATATCTATACGAATATAAAAAAAAAAGTATCACAAGCAAATATAAGGCATAATATTTTCGTATGAAAATGGCATTTATAAAAGAACAAGAAAGGTATCAATAAAAATAAAATATCAAGAGTAAAGACAAAGGTAACGTCAAAAAAATGAAACTCGTTTGAACATCATGAATATATACAGTTTTATTGTATTTAAAATAATCATAACAAATAAATACCTTTGTTTTACTTATATTATCAAACTATCATCTAATCCTAAATAAAGAATATTTTCCTTCCATTATATAATTATTTGACTCCAAATCATTAAAAAAAATACTAAGTTATTTTTATATTAATCCAATTAATATCACTTATATTTTTTTCTATTAAAAAACATATTCATTTTTATGCCCGCACATCGCAACGCACAGGTGGAAATCTAGTTTCTAATTAATTGGCCGACAATAGTCGTTGCGGCAGTAATGCTTAGACCCGCGCTTTGGGGCAAACTCAAAGCAGCGGAAGAGGACTATACAGGTCTAATGGAATGTGACGTTAAAATAAGGTCAGAACTCAAAACAAAGGAACCTATTCTGTGTTAATAAATATAACCCTTTTCTATTCTTACATTCCTAAAAACTATTTGATATCAATGTTCATCTTCATCCATAGAATACAATATCTTTTGTACATTTTTGAAAACAGGAGAACCTTTCTTGGTCCTTTCAACTATTTGCCTTATCAATTGCCTTTCCACCTCATTATCATAGCTACAACTTTCATCTCCAGTAACATCTAAATCATAAACGCTAGAGCTTTGCTCTTGCAACATTGCCACCTTGCTAGAGGAGAGTTCCCTTGACAGTTTCCCTCCATTAACTGCAGAGCAAGTTCCGGAACCATTTGCATCACCATGTTGAACCCCTAATGCATGCCAATCATGTGAGGGTGAACCTTCTTTGTGGTCATTATGATGGATGCCTGATGGTGAATTTTCTTCAGAGTCATCTATCTTTATCAATTCTTCATATGCCTCATTGTAAGCATCTAGAGCTTCACCTGATAAATTGAGAATTAGGGGCTGGACCATAGGGTCACAGTCTTCATAAGTCAACATATTTCCTCCATTAAAGGAAGATGCCTTTTGGGAAGAACCCTTATGCTCTGATTCCATAAGCTGCACTTTCCTCTGGCTATTTTCGAGGGCAATCTCAAGCTCCTTCACGCGTTCCTCAAGTTGGGATTCTACAACTTCATGCAAACGCAGACTCAGTTCATGAGCTGAAACTGCGTAGTTTCCCGGCAGAGGTGTAATGTCACCGGCATCCTCATTTGATTTTGGATGGACAGTTCCTTTCCGACTGACTGAGTCAGCTCGCAACTCACCCTGAGCAAAATCTGCTACAAACTCTGGGTCAATCTGTAAGAATTTGTGCACCATTAACACCCATGGAACCATTTGAGAACCGTTAACATCAACCAAGAAAACAATGCAATAAAGCAAGGAGGCAAACTTTTGCTGGAAAATGAAAACTTGCATGACTTTCAAATTACAAATAAACATTCAAGAAAAATAAGGCACATAAAATTGGGCAAAGGGAGCTAAAATCAATTTCTATAGCAGTGCAAGGATTTTTTTTGTTTTTAATTTGTTTCTCTACATCAATGCAAACTTTTTGCTAGGAACTTTCAGTTACTGCTGTATTTCCAATTTATAGTAGAAATAAATTAATCATATGAATGAGAAACACTGGCTGCAGCATAACTCAGACCGTTTAGAAGTTCCAGATATCTGTCTTTCTTGTTACAGGACTAGGTTATACTTTGCTTCTTCCACCACTATAAAGGATAGAACCAAGTCAATTAATTAGGAGCTGCATACATGAAAAAATTAATAATAAAATAAATCACAACGTTTAACCCAAAGGAGGGAAAAAGAAAAAAAAGAAACAAAGACACCCACACACATCATAAAAGATATACTCAGAACATTTTGTACCTACAGGATCATGTAATTACAAGTAAATATAAAGATATACATTTATACTTGCCTCAACAAGTTCAGACAATTTTCTTTCTAGGTTTGATGCATTCATGTCCAACCCCAATCTCTCAAGTTCAGCTTCAAGCTCAGCTTCAATTTTGCTCATAGATTCTAAACTTTGCTCTTCCCTCTGATCATATGATTCTTCACAATCAATTCTTGGAGAGTTATGCTTTTCAGGAGAAAATCCATTTAGCTCCTTTTCAAAGAAGGAATGATCAAATGTATCCTGTGAACCATAATTTTCATTATGTAACTCCTTCACGGTCATTGAATCTTTCATGTCAAGTTCCTCTTGTAGGTCTTGAATCAAGTTATCTGTCCGCTTCAACAACTCTCTTAACTCATCCATTTCTCTTTTATTTGCCATGATGGTGGTCATCATCCCAAAAGAAATCCCAAGACTGAAGAGAAATGTTGCATCTGATGATTATGAAAGCGTTAAAAAATGTCGTTATTAAAGTAAAACACATTACATAACACAAATCTAGTGCCAGAGGCATGATACCCACCCATAAGATAAATAGCAACCTAAATCATTAAAAGGTCAATGTTTGCAGTTGCTGATGTAACTAATATGTTTGGATTAAGAATCTAGCCTTGATCAACATGATAAGACCAGACAGTAAAACCTTTGCTAGTTATTGCTGGGAATGCTCATGTAGGACCTGAAGCAAATTCTTTCCCCCCTCCAGCCCCAAAACAAATCCATTTGCCCCCTACTGTGTGTTTCAATATCAATTCTCATGAATAGAGAAACTAAGATCTATAATATCCTTAACCAGTTCAAAAGCCATTTGATTTTCAAATAACTGATATAAGAGTCTCATTCTCTATAACTAGTGAATAGTATAGAAATAACTATATTTATAAACTACACCTGAGAGTGGAAATAAATTAAGATTCATTTACAATTTTCCTTCTCACAATACAGAGAGAGACTGTAATTAAACAGAGAATGCAGAGAAGTCTAAAAAAGTAATTATATCACATGGAAAGTCTGTTAAATTACCTCAAGAATAAACATGTGTGTTATTCCCAGGACAAAGAGAAAGTGTTCTAAACATAGGCATGAATAAGTATAAAAAAACAAATATTTGCAATGCACTACAGGCTAAGGACTAAGGAGGTATTTGTAAATTAAGAACTATACCGCATTGAGTATGGATGTGTTTTTCCCTGAACACATTGTTGGAAGAGCTCAATCTTCGACTTCGCCCAATGACTGCATTAAATTGCATCTTCTGGGCATCATTAGAAGATCCAACTTCTGGTAAGGAGGGGATCCCAAATACATTTTCATCTTTTACTTGACAGGCTTCTTCATGCAGCTTATATTCCTTGCTTCCAATTAATGGACAGAAAGAATTATCATTTGCTCTGCTGATTATTCGGCTTCCATCACTTACAAGAAATGGCCTTGTGGCCGTCGATGGTGATGAAAGAGAACTTAAGACATATTCTTCCATTTTGGCATGTTCTTTGTAAAGCTGAGCCATGAAACAACTTTCCAAGGAATTCAAAGGTTTACTGATATGCCCAGATAAATGCTTTGTCCTGAGAGAGGTTTTATTTCCAGAAGAGTTATGGATATGAACCACTTCGACAGAAGAATCAGGAAGCAAGAAACCATGATTGCCAAAAATGTTGAAGTTCTGCCCATTTCCATCTTCAATATCCTTAAAGTGACCATTTGGTGAGAATGATACAGGTAAGTTTGATATAGAAAGCACGTTACTCTCGTTATAATTCCAGATGCAGTTAACTTTTTCACCATCAAACCCATCCAGGGAGTTTACATCTGGAGCCCTTCTATCTAAAGAAACATCTTTGCCCAGTTTATCTCTTCGACTTTGTTTGGCGAAGGGAGAGGTGCAGCTCGGGGATTCAGGATTCTCAAAATACGAATCCTCTGACGACAAATGACACAAGCTATCGCCATTTTTCGAAATCCTATGCCAATATTTAGCTAGATACCCAGCTCCAGCAGCAGCTGCAACAACCCACAAATCCATTTTGGCCCCTCTTGAACAGCAAAGAAAAACAAGGGCACTACCCAAACACCACAATACAGGTTCTCCTCTTTCTTTCAATTATTAACACCAACCAGCCAAGGGAAGAAGCACTTTCCATGAATTAGAGAAACAGCCTTTAAGGGTTTTCTGGCAATAAGAGGCTAAAGAATGAAGAGCTGAAAACCACCACTTCTAGGAAAACAAAACCATAATCCCTGGTTCACCAAACATACATTCCTCCTCCAAATTCTAACCATATTGCTGTCCATGAAGACCCTATCACTCACTACTCTAACCATAAGAAACTACTCCCAAGTGGAAGAAGCAAGGAGAACCAGAAACACTTGAAAAAAGAAAAATAAAATAAAATAAAATAAAAAATCAAGCAGGTGAGAATAATCACAGAGAATGAACAACAATAATTCAAAAAGGAAGACTAAGAAGTTTCTGCCAACTTCAAAAGCAGAAATCAACCAATGCTTGGGACATAACCACCACCCAAATGAAAAGCATTCATTAAAAAAAAAAAAAAAAACTATAAGCTATATTCCCGTGAAAGTAGCTTCTTTCAGCGCATTAGAGAAACTCAAACTCATTTCGCCAGAACAATCGAAGCTAATGCTGCCGCAGTTTTTTTTTTTTCAAAAAAAAAAAGAACCACAAATGAACATGGCATAGGTTGTTGCTAATTTTCTGGCATTAGAAAAAAAAAAAGGATAAAAACGAAAAATAAAAATATTAGTTTTGAAATGAAATCTAGGAGGAGAGGATGTTATGTTATTTGTCGAATGTTGGGTACCTGCAAATGGAATCCAAAGAATGAGACCTGCTATCTCCACACACAACAGGTACACCACCCACGACATGTTTTCACGAATGGAAGAGAAACACGGGTCGCAAATAAATATATGATAAATAAATAAATAAATAATATATTTTTTTCTGCAAGATATTTCATGTTTCAATGCTGTTTTGTTTTTCTCTCTCCCAATTTTCACAGTGCCACTGATTCTGAAGTCTCATCCACATTGTCGTGTATATTAAACGACAGGAACTATGAAAAAGGGTTGTAACTACTATTATTATCGTTTGATTAGATTAATTGATTTGAAAATTATTCTTTTTAACTAAGGTGTTATACTAAAGTTTTGTGTTAAGTAAAAAATATAATTTATTGAGATATAAAGAGTTCAAATTTTATAAAAATAATCCTTGTATAAAATTAGATTGTTCAATAAAAAAAAAGAAAGAATCTACCTTCAGGTAATTTGATCATATAAATAGAGGACTCTTATACATATCTAAGTAAGAAGAATATATTAAGTAATAATAGTCTAGAGAAAGATTAAAATCATGAGATAAAAAAAGAGAGAGATTAAACATAATTATAAACGAAATTATTATAAATGATATGAATTTAAATAACTTGAATATTAATATCGTTTGATTCATAACTGAAATCACCCGTGTATTGGTTGTTGTTGTAATATTTGCAAAATAAATTATATAATTTTTATGTTTTTCAATTGAATAAAATTAATTTTATAAGTAATTCAAATGACCTCGCAATTTAATAAGGAAAAAAACAAAAAAGAGAATGAGAGAAAAATAATAATAAAAGAAGGAAAATGTTATTTTCTGATTTTGTCTATAGATTTTCCTGTTTGTTCAGTCTTTTTGCTAATCTGAAATTTTAAAAAAAAATGTGGTGTGTCATGTTAGTGAAATGAAAGGAGGGCTCATAAAAGGAAAAAATTGCTTTTTTTTTTTAAAAAAAAATCCTTTTATCTGAGAGCTATTCTGTTATTATTCATTTGTTTCTTTACGAACTTTATGAAAAGGCAAGAGAATTTAATGTCCGAACCAGAAAAAGGCAGACAAGGACAAATCATCGGTCACATGACTAGCATATTTATGTTGAAATTAAAAGACAACTTGTTAGTTTTGGCAAGAAACATTTGTCTCGGTATACATAAATCTCACTATAAGTTTTTTCATTGAAATTTATGACAAATATTGACTTAAAAATGAAGTATTTTTTAAAAAAGTTAAGATTAAAAGAGTTGTGGCAAAAATTGCAACTATGTTATCAATGGATATTTCAAGTAAATTGTTTTTTCGTGGATCAGAGGAGATGTCATTGAGGTTCAATAATTTGAATTTTGGACTTTACCTTTGGTTGTGCAAAGGAATTGAAGAGGTTTCTTCTTGTATATTATCGGATTTGGAGTATCTATTTTTCTTTTCAAGTATGCATTTGACAATAACTTTCTTGTTTTAATCTCACTGATTTATGTCTAATCTCTATGACTCATAACCCATAATTCATGCATTGGTTTTCATTGTTCAACTATATATATATATATATATATATATATATATGTGGACATGGTTTTCACATGAACAATCTGCTCAGTACAAAGCTTTTGGGTTTTGTTTTGCTAGTAATTTTTAATGTTATGCAGTCTATAAGTTAATTGTAAGCCTTGATGGTACTTGTGTGGCATTTTCAGATGCTCGAATGAAGCAACTTGCTTTCCATGTAAAGTATCTTCCATAATAAAAAAATAATACCATAGGTTACTACAGCATAAATCAATATTTTTGTTTCAAAACAAATTGAATAGTTAAATTGATGAAGTAAGTAGCTTAATATTCAATGGGTTTAATGGATTTTTTTTTTTTTTTGGTGTTTAAAAGTTTATGTGAATTCAATACCGGTCATTTCACTAAAATCAGGGCATGGTCCCCATGCTCAAAATATTAATATGAACTTACAATATTGCCTATTAATGAAGTTCTTATATCAATAGTAGGAATTGAATTTGTATTCTTGCGAAGTATGAGTTCATTGGTTACCAACTGTGTGAAGTCATCATAACTCGTCCATGATAACTTGATTCAATGGGTTTAACAAATTTAATCGATGATAACTCGTCATATATTGTTATTTTAATTTCTCCAACCAAAAATATTTATCTATATAGGTTAATAATCCGTTATGTATTTAATTTATAGACTTTTGTCTTGAAGTTGTCATTTTGAGGAGAGTTTTACTTGATTATCACTTCGATTAGAAAATGGCGTGAGCAATTTTATATATATATGGATTTTTATAATGAATTGTGACATCTTTTTTTTTTTTGTTAATGTTTAGTGAAAAAAATTATCAAGATGATTAAAATGTACATATTATAATATTCAGAGATATAATATATATTTTTAAAGTTTAAGAATTGAAGTGAATATCATCCTAAGTTGAAGATGTTGAAGATGATAAATAAAAAAATTCATTGTTTCAAAGTTTAAATTTTGTTTTTATTTGAGTTTATTACTCAAAGTATTACATCTATTGATGATAAAAAAAGGATTCTCTCATATTTTTTACTAACTTGAGAGTATTTTGTTATGCGAGAGAAAGACCGAAAGATAAAATTGATAAATCAGTATAAAAAATGGTGGATCCTACAATAGTAAAATTTGCATATTTTTCTCTCATAACATGATACTTTCATATTAATAAGGAACATGAGAGGATTTGATCCATTGATAAACATTCAAAAGAAATTTGTAACTATTTATTTACTTATTTAAACTTATCTTTTTAATTTTTAATTATTTCCTAAATAAAGGTATTATTCCTCCAATATAAAATTTAATAAATTAATTTATTTTTATTAAATTTCAATTATTAAGGAGAATTAATTTAGCTTACTGAATTAAGTTATATCTATCTAAATATTTTGAATCAGTCAAAAGAAAAAAAGAATCCAAATATTTTGACTAATTGTTTTACCCCCCAAAAAAATTATTAATTATTAATATAAAAAATATTTTCATACGTCTCAAAACGCTAGTTCATACATCGGGCAAGCCCCTCTCTCCTAAACTTTTTTACTTAAGGAAAAATAAAATATCCATATAACATCAATGTGGAATATTACGGGGAGAACCGAGAATAACATATATATATTTTTTAAATTACTGGTACTGTTATTTTAAATTACTTTCAAAGGAAATTAGCTGCCTGTCACGATGAGGCTTTTCTTTGGTATAATCGCTATTTGACAAGAGAAGTCAGATTCTTAAATAATAACGCCGTATAAAAGTGACTAAAACCATTTCAAACACTTGCACAATGTGGTTGTGCAAGTTCAATGACTTGTATCAATGATACTATTATACTAACTACAAATCATAGACATAATGAGGACCCCTAAAAAATAAACATTGGTGCTCTACACAGTCCGAGGAAAATATTTTCTTATATTATGAGATGTTGAGAAATGAGAACCCTTTTCATTAAGCTTTTAGTTTAGGCCTCTTGAGGGTGAATTAGCATGGGCCTAAACTAAAAGCTTAATGATAACCATATCACCATGACATCAGAAGCAGGCACCTTAATGACAAGATAGAGACCTAAAACTTGTTGAACCTACGTTTCTGGCCAGGGGAGGAAACAACTTAAAAGATTGAATCAAGGAAGGCCCACGAATAAAAGAAATTAGTTTCAAGCATCAACGGCAAACTGATAGCAACAGATCAACAAATGTTGACAATGGCATGAAGCTGACTATTTTAATCAAGTGATTGAGAAAAGTACTCAAATTGATATTTGATTATCATCTCAATAAAGAGTTATACATGTTGGTTCTTTTCAGAGTATCTACGCTTGATGTTAGACTCCTTGGTTAGGTAGAGATGGTAAAATGAATTAAACTCATTGAATTAACCCTCCTAATCCGCCAAAAAAAGTGGATTGAATTACCATATTTAATTTGCTAAAATTTTTCAACCTGTCTAATACGATTCGCTTAACCCATGTGTTAAGACGGGATGGGGCAATTTTTTATTTTTTTGGTTGAAGGATGAGGCAAGTTTGACCTATGGGTTGGAACCTTTTTTTTATTTTATTTTATTTTTGTTAAGCTGATGGGATACAAGTTAACCGGGCCTTAAGTAGTACTATTGGGATAATTATTACACTTTTTGGCAAATTGGAATGCAAAAGCCCAAGGAGAAAAACAACAACAGCAAAGAACTAACAATTGTTTGCATTTATTGGACATAAAAACATTCTTAGCACTTCACCTAACTGAAGTATGTGGTCAACAAAGTGGTGGTAAAGTTTCTGCATATAATACCATAACCAAAATCGAAGGTTAATTCTGAATGCTCTCGAGCCCAAAGGTTATAAACATAAAATCATTCATAACATCCACCTTACAAACTTTCTGAAAATTTTGGTAATGTACTATTAAAACGGATTAAAACTTTTACAAAAGCCATGCAAGAACATCTGTACAATTAAACCAAGAGGAAAAAATAATGGCATAAAGGAGGACATATCAAGTGTTCATTTACCATGTTCTTCTCACACTTCTATAATCCTTTAATATTATAGAAGGGTATCATGACCTTTAAAAATGCCCAAAGAAGGGAAATTAATGAAAAAGAATAAAGCTACTCCAGCGAATTGATGAGGTCTTTAAAATTGAAAACTAGCCAATCAGCTTTTGCAGCAACAGCTTCCCGGAGTTGAACACCCGCATAGCAAATGAACATGTCGGCACCACCCGGTCTACAAGCCTAAATGTGAAAAATTAAAATTAAAAAAAAAAAAGCATAAAAATTACTATCTATGATACAAAGAAAAACTAACAATGACAACAAACTCGCCCAAAATATCTTATACAATAAGTGGATTCCTTCACCTATCAACAATTCAACATCACCATTCGTTTTTTGTGTGATATGATATCTAAAAGTTGTTTAGGTTAATAGGACAATGCTCAGATGAGAAAACAAATTATCATGAACAATAATAGCAGGTGCTTCAACAAATTCCCAAGTGTAATCATGAAACCCATAGTTGGAAATGAGATACTCCATCAAATTAGCAGTATATATGCAGGGCTTCTTTCTTACCTCAAGATCAGTTGCACCATCCCCAATCATAGTTAATGCCTTGTATCCATGAGCCTGAAAAGCAGTCTGATCAGCTTTACAAGAAATGTAATTAGTTAATGTTAACAAGCAAGTGGAAGCCTAACCTTCCTGATTTGTTGCACTGCAGTCGCTTTGCCTCCACTCCTTGAAGTAGGCTCATTTTCGTCAAATCCCAGAAACTCTCCAGAGCTTCCAAAAAGTAGTTGATTGGCAAAAATATTCTCTTTTGGTATCCCGAGAATTGATGCAGCAGGCTTCATAAGAAGTGAGCTAGTAGTTAGAAAGAAAATATAGCATATAATTCTTAAATATGGCCTACATGCTTCTCAAATATCTAAAGCACTGCACAAAATTCTTAATGTCATGATAATGTTAAGCTATGAAAAGCATTTGCATGGGAAGGGCATTGGAAAATATAGACACTAGCTGATAGCTTTGATCATTGCATCTCAGAATATCTACAGACTTGCATGAAGGCTTAAGGGAGCAAAGGAAGAGGCCTTGCTTTAAAATTTCATTATCAGACTTTCCCCCTTCGGTAGGATTGTTCTAATCCTAATAATATTGCAACATGTTGTACAACATCTTCTGTTGAAGATAAATGGCATGCAGGATCTGCAAGTACTAGTTGTCATATATTTTAACATGCAGAAGTTAAAGAAAGTCTATCCAAATTCACAGTACAGTATAGCAACCTAGGAATCTAGGATTTTCTCCTTTAAGCCTAAAATGAATCAGAAGAACCATTAGTTAGAAACTATTCTCCATACATTGATCATTTGACGGAAGCCCCCAGAGATCAGATAAACTTGCATGTGGTTAGCCTTTAGCTTCTGGACTAACTCTTGAATGCCAGGGGAAAGCCTGCATATTAAGAAGTATAATCATAAACATTGTTCCATATCTGTCCGAACTATCCAGTCCAGGATACTCAATGGAGAAACAGATATCAGAAGGTGGAGAAAACAAGATAAACAGTTAAGCTTTGGTGATATAGATATCAACCTTTTATCTTGTCAAAGTTTAGGCTGGTCTTAACAAGGGATAAATCCACAAATCTGATATGTCATTAACAGATATCGTTTCTCTACAACAATATCAAAATACCAAGCGAAGGCTGTAATTTTCTTTTTAACTATTATATTCACATTTAAAAGAAATATAATTTTGGCTCTAGACATGATGAATGCATTTCTTGCTCAGCACCAAAGTCGAATATATCTTAAAGCTTGCATCAGGTGGCCAATTGTATCATTTCTCTGAAATTTTGTTACTGCTAGAAAGGGATCGTAAGAGTTGTGGTTACATAGCCATCCTTGGTTAGAGCGACTAAACTCTTGATTCTGTCAATCTAACCCCAATACTCTATCCTGATTTATCTGTTTCAGACATGGATGATTACCTCAAACAGGCATATAAAATTGGGTTTGGTATTCCATGGTAGCCCTAAGCAGACATCTGATACCATTTCTGTTCCAAGTATATGCAGAAATTGCACAAATATATTAACACAAATAAATACTGAAACTGCAAAGTGTTGAAGAAGATAGTGATACTTTGATGAGGTCATTTCATCATTAGGACATTCAATCATGTATCATACAAGAGGCGCAAAATAAATCCTTTAAATTCTGCCAAATTAAAATTCCAAGGCAAGAATACTTGGGCAATTCACAAGGAATTGTGCAATCGCTTTCACAGTTACAAGTCAAATTGAAAGCAAAATATAGATTCAAAAAGTAAGTTAATTGTTTAAGCCAATAATTGTCGAAGTTAAAGAACAAAATCAGTCAGTCATACCTTGGGGGCCTTTGCTCAAGAAAATTCTGAAGTTGAGATAAAGAGGGATTGAACAATTTCAGTCTAGCAGCCAAGGCTTCCTCAAAAGGAACAGAGCCCCCCATAGCTCTATGAAAATTCAATACTTAAATCAGATATCATAAACAGGTATAAAATAAGACCCAATTTTTATTTTTATTTTTTTTTTCATAAAAAGAATTCTGAATTAAATAATCCAACCTAGCAGTCCATTCAGCAACAGCCTTTCCAGCCCCACAGAATTCAGCAAGCTCGTCAATACCTTCATCCAGGCACACAGTGCTATCGACATCAAAGCACACAGCATCACCCTTTCTCCAAAGCTCAAGAGTTTCTACCATTTTGAGAAAGAACCCATCAACAATATTATGATTCCACAAAACACGAAAGCAAAGAGAAATGTTTTTTTCATACACACTCAAATCGACATATGGAGATCATAGTTCAAATAAGTGTCGATTTCAGTTATGTAAATGTTAAATGTGATGTTAACTAAAATTAAATCTACAAGCAATATATCGATTTGACATCCACAAAACTAAAGTCTATACTTATTTAAACTGCAATTATCATGTATCAATTTGGGTATTCATATCAGTATGTTCAAATAATAGAACTGGAAATCAAATAACATGAGACATGCCAGTGAGGTATATATATATATAACCTTTGGAAGGGAGGGTGTTCTCAAAATGGCCCACTTTGGATGCCCCAACAGAGGCAGCAGCTACAACTACTGGCGAAGACTGCCTCATAGTCCCAATTCCAATCCCACAGGCTCTATTGTTCCTCCTCAGATGGAGCGTTAATGGAGGAAGAAAACGAGATTGGTGTTTTCTGCCGCCAAAAACACGAACTGGGTTGATCCCAGAACTCACCAACCCCTCCATGAAACTACCCTGTTTCCAAATCCAATAATGAAAAAAAAATAGGTTAATTTTTTTAAGACCCCATCAAGTGACAGGAAAATGGTGGAATCTAAGAAGGAAGAAAGATGGCATACTAGATTTTTGGATCCAAAGAGTATGAAGGTGTATCAATGTTAGTTACCTACGAATTTTTGCTAAATGGAAGGAACTAGGAAGCGTCTGGGAGGCACCTTGAGAGGGTTGGTGGGGCTCAAGCTCAACGTCTCCTTATTTACAAAATAATAATATTCTCAACTACCATGTATAGAACCCCACCAAAAAAAAAAAACAGAAGGTATAATTTTTATAAATTCTAACTTTATATTACCCAATTTTGTTGGTTGATGAATGGATATCAAGTTAGTGGAAATTCTGTATGGGTTACGCATTGCCACTTGTTAAAACCTCAGGCTTTCTTGGATGCAATTAATCCTGGTTTTGGTTAATTCCATTAAGAACTTTCACGTCAAAAAAATACAATAATTATTAAATAGTATTAGTCGGTATTTTACGTATATGTTTGGAGAAAAGCTTTTGATAAATTCTTTAAAATTTTAAAGAATTTTTATGAGGTCTCTCGATTGTTTCTTTGTTTTACATTTTTCTTTTCTATAACATTTCTCTCACTCCATACCCTGTATTGTTCTCTTTTCTCATGCTTCCACTTATTTGATGATGTTCATAGCAGCTTTGCTAAGGAATTTGATGAACTTCGGTTGTGTTGTCCGTAAGTAGCTGTCACAAAAGGACCAACTGTAGCGCTCGTAAACATCTCCTCAAGTTATATGTCCCTCGCACAAGGGTCGGTATCCTACCCTCAATATACAGGACTTCCAATTTTCCCAAATTCCTATTTACCCTTTTAATCTAAGCATTTCATATTTTCCACAGGTTTCTGTTTGTTTGTTTATTTGATCAACCTAATTATGCTAATATGTGCGTTGAAGTGTCAAATTAAGACAGTTGCAATATTTGGATGGCTTGCAAAAGCGTACATGCTAGGAACCCAAGGTTGATGATCTAAGGCTATTTAAGTTATAGGAGATCCAATATAAGAATTTGGTTTTAGTCAAACTCAGGTACAAGTTAATAAAAAATACAATTTTGGGTGGATTAACATGCTAGTAGCTTGGTTTGGGTGGAATAGGTTGGAATGTGCATGTGGGGCTATTTTTGTGTGTCTATCCATGACAATGTCCTATTTTTTTGTCTTTTTTTTGTGTTGTTTTGTTTTGTTTTGTTCACTTGCCTCACTCCACCAAGTACTTATATCTACAAGCCAGTTTACTGGTTTTTGACTTGTTTATGCTTGTGGTTGGTGCTTGGTGATCAGTTAGCAATAGTCCACCTAGTCTTATGTCTCTAACCATAAAAGAAATACTAGGTTGGGTGGATTAGCATGATATTAGCTTGGGTTGGATGGTTTTAGATTGTAATATGCATGTGATTGCTATCTTGTGTTATGCATCACAAGGTACTGCAATATGGTTGTAGTTGCCGGTTAATGGACATTTAAGAGTAGTCCACCAGGTTCTTGTGTCTTCGGCCAACACAATACAATAGTTTGGTGATTTTTCATTGGAACTAACAATTATTTGCGTGTTTATGTGTTTTGCACTCACTGGTTTGCTGGTTTTGGACTGCTATGTGCTTGTGGTTGCTGCTGGTTTGTGTTCAGTTAGGAGTAGTACACGGAAATGTACTGTCTCTAGCAATGCTTTAATGGTTTTGGATTGCAACCTAGTTGCTGGTTTTGTTCAGTTAGGACTAAGGAGTAGCCCACCAAGTTCTGAAAAAATACCGATTTGGTTGAATATGAATGCTAGTAGATTGATTTGGGGGGATTTAGACTGGGATGTGCGTGTGGTTGCCGTTTTACGTGCAACAGCTTGTTAATATACTAGTTTAAAAATCACAATCATGCATTCAGATACCAAATTCATATAGGTAAGCAAACATGTAACATGCTACTGTTTAGTACTCAATTCCTATATTAAATGTGTTGTTTATGAACCCTTGACAGTTGATTTAATTATTGTGGATTTCATGCAATGCACTTTAGGTTGATATCTTCGTGGGATTGTTGGGAGAATATGATTTTAGCATTGAAGAGGACAATGCATAGAGCATAACTACAGTTGAAAAAGGTGCACATCATGTTGAAAAAAATCAATCATATGGCTTAGGTATAATAATAATAATAATGAAAAAAGAAAGCTAGGCCTTTTGTTTGTTAAAATGACATGAAGAACTACAACGAAATATGAGTGGTATTTGTTGTTTTTATTCAGAAATTTGCCCTTTGAATTCAGGTTGAAATGTTTTAATATATTCTAAAAAAAATATTTTATATATATATATAGGTGTAGAATATTATGCAAATTCACATTATATTTATTATTGGATAGAATATGAATTCCACTTGAATTAGGTCCATCCCCCATTCAATAGTAGATAGAGTATAAGTCAACATGGCATCTCTCATCCCTCATATACATGTAATATAACTCATATTCCAAACCATATATCATTCTGTACTACAATTGAGGCTTACAACATTTGTAATGCAATTTTGAACGTTGGTATGATACTTCTGAATAATTAATCATGCAAAGACACCAGCAGTGGCAAAAGACCTATATGAAAAATTTTCCTCCTCCACTTTACGAACAAATCAATAAAGATCTAGTTCAAACCCACAAATTCAATTTAAAGTTGAACCGAGTATTAGGAAATTCAATAGTAAGTTGCATACTTTTATACATTTTTATAAGCTTTAAATTTTGTAAACATCAGATAGTAGGATATTATGGCTGTGAATCCCGGGCTTGGGGCCAGTGTCAAAAGGATTAATAGAAGTTTCAAGGAAAAAAAAATGATTATTCTATTTTTGAAATATCCAATACTAGGAAACTTTAATCCAAATAAAATATCGGAAAGCAGGATATTGGACAACAGAATGGGCCATTGTCAAAAGAACAAATAAAGGTTCATGATACATTA
Organism: Pterocarpus macrocarpus; assembly: GCA_031439585.1. Classification (NCBI taxonomy): domain Eukaryota; kingdom Viridiplantae; phylum Streptophyta; class Magnoliopsida; order Fabales; family Fabaceae; genus Pterocarpus; species Pterocarpus macrocarpus. The sequence goes on from CM062519.1 coordinate 15,495,039, forward strand.
TTATAAAATTATTTTTTAAAATAAATTATACTAACATGAGATTAGGTAATACTACATATGGTATCTTTTAATTTTTTATATCTACACTAATTTCATTAAAAAAAGGTCAGTGTTATATTTATAAAAGTATTTAGTGTCACATTTTATAAGATATAAAAGTGTCATATATAATATTACCTATATTTTAGAAGAGATCAATATATATATTTAAAGAATGAAGAGTATTATATATAATATCACTTAATCTTTAAAAAAATTAGTGTAATTTATCATTTCTTTCAGTCTGATATTATAAAATTGTTTAAATATTAGATAGTAGATATTGACCCTTCGAATTGGCCACTGTCAAAAGGACAAATAAAAGTTCATGATACATTATTTTAATTTCTTTTGTTAGAATTATTGTAAATTTTTTTTTTTTGTCAATGTACACACATCCTCATGGAAAAGGGAGAGTGTTTATATCTGCTTGATATCAAATCTAAATATAATTAGTAAAAGGCAGACAAATCCACCATTAATTCAACATCTCAACTGTTATTATAAAATTATTTTAATATTAGATAGTACGATATCGGGCCAAATAAAAAAATATATTCCAATTATTTCATTAAAAAAAGAGTGAAATTAGGATATTATAGCAGCGGACAGGGCTCATTGTCAATAGGACGAAGAAACAGTAATATAAGCAGAGAGGGCCCATTGTCAATAGGACTAAGAAACAGTTCATGGACAAAAACCCATTATTCCATTTTAAAAAAATTTTTGGGTCGGATAATGGGATATTGGGCATCTGGTTTGGGCCGATTGTCAAAAGAACTACTAAAAGTTTCCTTTTAAAAAAAATCATTAGTGCAAATTTGTCATTTTTAATATCCAATACTAGGATATTCGGCCGTCAGATGGGGGCCATTGTCAAAAGGATAGAGAAACAGTCCATGAAAAAAAAAATCCAAAAAGGGATTAAATAAAGCATTTGGGCCCATTTTCTTTTAGAACGAAAAAATAATTTTTTGTCGTTTTTCCAAAAAGGCGTTAATTATCAAATAGTTGTAGAATTTAACTTTTATATCCCAACTGTGATTCAATCATATTTTATAATATTAGTAATTATAATTAAGTCTCATATTTATTATTTAAATAATTATATAAATAAAAAGATATAATTAATTAATTATGTAAAAAAAATTATATTATCAATATATTAAAATTAAATTTTTTTAGAAAATAATTTATATAAGTTAAGAATATAAAATAATTTTATACTATCAACTAATAAAAATTTAAGAAAGTGACAAGTCAGAATGTATAGCTATTGTAGTCAATAATTATTTACCATGATTTGACTTTTTTTGAATATTGGCTTATACTATAAAATTATTTCATATTGTCAGTATTTAAAAATTAAATCCTTGATATATATATATATATATATATATATATATATATATATATATATATATATATATATATATATATATCGATATTTATTGATGCTCACACAAATATACAATAATTATATAATATAGACTAAAAGAGCTTATAATTAAAATGTTTTAATAAATATTTTTTAATATTAATTTAGGATTAAAATATATTTTTATCCAAACATAATTACAGTACTGTAAAATATAAAAGTAATAAAAATATTATATTTAAATTTTCATAATTATATATTTGAATTGATTTTTATTTTAAATAATATTTAAATTTTCTTTTAATTCCATACATATAACTTAAAACAAAAATTATTATACTTATTTTGACATATTAAGTAAGTTTATTTTAAAAAATAAGTACAAGTTTAATTGTTATTTTTAATATAATAATTTAGAATAAAAGTTTTAACCGTTTATAAAAGATAATAAGTTATGAAAGATATAAATGAGAGAAATGAAAAGTCAAAAAGACATATATGTAAAATTTAATTATTATTTGACTGAATTATTTCAGAATAATATTTATTTGTATTTTTAAACTTTATATACATAAATTAATTTAAAAGATTATTAATTTATTTTAACATTTTAAGTAAGTTAGTTTAGGATGGAAAAAACTTTTTCTGTTATTCATCAAAGATAATAAGTTTAGAAAGACATAAATAAGAGAAATAAAAAGTCAAAAAAACTTATATCTAAACCTTAATTATTATTTGACTAAATTTTTTCAGAGTAATATTTATTTATATTTTCAACTCTATATGCATGAATTAATTTAAAAATTATTGTATTTATTTAACATTTTAAGTGAGGTCTTTTAAGACGGGAAAAACTTTCACAATGATTTATAAAAGATAATAAGTTAAGAATGATATAAATGAGAAATGAAAAGTCAAGAAAATAGTTATGATTCTTTTTAGTGAGATAGGAATTATTCTTCGTAGTTATGATTTAAAAGAATAAAAAATTAAAATTTAAGAAAAATATCATAGAATAATTGTAATGGAAGAACTTTCATATTATATTATAGATAGATTGAGTTTAATGAAAAATAACATGTTACAACCACACATTTGACGCGTTTCGGCGCCGATTGGAAGTTGGAACTCGCAATTGACAACAATTGCCGAAGTCAACACAATTTTTTTTTTTTAACAGACAGGCAAACCATGGCGTTGCCAGCTCCATCCCGTTTACTTATTTGAATATTAATGTTATTATTTGAATATCAAATAAGTACATAATTGAAACACTTTTAAAAAAATAAAAAATAAGTGAAAAAAATTAAGTTTTATAGTAATATATTATTACACCACCAATAAAAAAATAGTAATGTATTATTATGTTACAAATTATAGTATCCTCATATAGACATATATCTAAAACTTGAATATAAAAAACATTTTATGACCGACAATTTAGACATTCCTCTCCTCTTTGTAATTATTGAGTATCTTACCCACCACATGATATACATTATTGGATCTGCTCTCTGAAAATCAAGAAAATACATTCTATGCAGCAAGCTTCCCCCACTCCCCCCCCCCCCTTTCCTCTCTCTCTCTCTCTCTCTTAGTTCTGTTTTCCACCAAAATGTTCAAGAGCATCTTGGTATAACCTATGGCCATATCTAACGGAGAAAGCATAAAACAAAGTTCATACACATTACTTAGCCAAGTGCATTTCAAGCATGCAACTCTCTGATGATGATGTGTTCAAATTAAAATGTACCTTGACCCACATTGAGGTTGTTTCCCTGCGGCAACCTCACTTAACAGCTATATATATTGCGCAAAGTCAACTTAACGGCTCGGGCTGGCTGATCTATCTACATACAACTAAATTCATAAATTAATTTACATACAATATACCTGCATTTATGTGTTAATATATATAATATTACTCCAAAAAATGTACCTAATATCGTACAATGTTCGTACTAATTTTTGTTGGATTCACGAAATGTTAATTAAACCATGCATCAGTTTCATTCATGTTCAAACCTGGCCAGCTGTATCCCCCACACACCGTGTTGCTTTGAGTCTCTTTAACCTATATAAGAACCCTTACAACGTCGATCATGATCACTCTCATTCTATCAGTAACCAAGCCAAGCTCAATAGCACAATGGCCAAAACTCTTGTGCTAATCATATTCTTCATATCCTTTGTTTCTCTATCTCCTCCAGCCCTTTCAACCATTTTCTCTAATGATGCCATTGATTATTGGTGCAATAAAACCCCATATCCACAAACATGCAAGCATTATGCCTCAACCACAAATTATCACCACCTCCTCCAAGGTGGTGTCCCAAAAAGTGCATCTGAATTCAAGAAATTCACACTAGGAATTGCCATGGACCAATCCTTGAAAGCACAAAATCACAACAAGTGGCTTGGATCCAAATGCACTAGCAAGCAAGAAAAGGAAGCATGGGGAGATTGCTTGAAGCTCTACCAAGACACCATTTCCCTCCTCAACAAAACCCTTGACCCTTCCACACACACCACTGGCTATGATCTCCAAACATGGCTTAGCGCAGCACTAACCAACCTTGACACGTGCCGAACCGGTTTCATAGAGCTTGGTGTTGGCCACAATGTTCTGCCTTTAATTCCCAACAAGAACATCTCAGAGATCATAAGCAACACTTTGGCTCTCAACAATGCTTCATCACATATTCCAAAGACCTATAAGGGTTATGAAAATGGCTTCCCAAGGTGGCTCTCACGGGGTGATAGGAAGCTTCTAGAATCACCTTCCCCATCTCCAGATTTTGTTGTGGCAAAAGATGGTTCAGGGAACTTTAGGACCATCAAGGAAGCTTTGGAAGCAGTTCCTTCAAAGAGGAGTGGGACAAAGAGGTTTGTGATATATGTGAAGCCTGGGGTGTACAATGAGAACCTTGAGATTGGTAACAAATTGAAGAATATTATGCTGTATGGTGATAGTATGAGGCTCACCATCATAACGGGTAGCCGAAGTGTTGGAGAAGGTTCTACCACCTTTAATTCTGCAACAGTTGGTAAGTGTTTCCCATATATCTCTCTGCTGTGTCTTTCTACTTTCTTAAATTTTCATCTCTTTTGACTTAGAAAAATTCATGAAGATAAGAAAACTTTTTTTTTTTTTTGGACTGTTTTGATGTGAATGAAAATAAGAAAACTTTTTTGAGTTTGCAATTTTGATATAATGAATTAATGGTAACGAAATCTCACTTGCTCAAATTAGAGTGGAAACACATTTGGATATTAACCGCAACATATATGAAGGGATCCTTTCTGGAGGGAAGCTGCGTTTAGCTTACTTTTGATGATACTAACGTTTTAGAAAAAGAAAAATCATATTATTAATATTTTCCGTTTTTTTTTTAAAAAAAAAAGAGAATAGAGTTTTATTTATTAATTAAGGTTTATCCACAAATGAATTCTCTTAAAATTAAGACTTAAGGTTCCATTTGCTTCGGCAGTATAAGGTTTGAGTGATTTTCCAAAACAAACAAAACGTCAACTAAGGCATTATATATATTTTTTCAGGGTGAGTTTGATTATATACAGAACCCATTCATAAAATTTTTACCTCATTTTAACCCTCTCAATCAAATCCATCCTTACTGTTTAATTTTCTCTTTTCAGTTTTTAATTTTCTTCCTTTCTGACAATGCCATACAGATTTGAATCTTTTAGAGTTGAAAAAATAGCTTTAACTAGGCCAGTTGTATCCAATACTCGCCCCATATTTTTTTAATATTTTAGAGTTTTTGTAATAAGTGCTCTAAAGTACTTGTTAAAGATTTGAAAATAAAAATAATGACTTATATAAAACTAATCATTATTTTACTGATTTGATACTTAGACATAACACTTACATTATTATTTATTAATTTTTTTGACGTGACTTACATCGAAATTGATAAATAAGTGAATGATGTATGAATAATTGAGAATTCTACTTAGTTATTGATAATTAATTCTAGTGAAAGAATTTTTTATTTATTATTAGTTATCACTATAGTCAATAGCAACTATCTAATTGAAATTCTCATTTATTTACATATAATTTTTTATTATATCAACTTATATATATATATATATATATATATATATATATATATATATATATATATATATATATATATATAACATTTCTCGTCTTTTTTTTAAAGCATTTAATACATCTTTTTTAAAGCATTTAATACATTGAAGATTTAAAACTCTATTTTTTAGATAATACTTTCTACAGACCCGTATTTTATAATAGACACAGTTAATTTTAATAGTTTTTTAACACACGAAAGTCAAGGTATCTAATTTGACAAAGACTTTCTTCATTCTATCCGACAAAAAATTATACGTTGTTGAATCTTCAACATTCAGCTACTTCCCCGTCAAAAAAAAACATTCAACTGCTTGCAATTGCAATCGCTAATAATATCCAAGCTCCCATCATTTTACAGCGGCGACAGGAGACGGATTCATCGCCCGCGGCATCACATTCCGCAACACCGCCGGCCCACAGAACCACCAAGCGGTGGCGCTGCGCTCCGGCTCCGACCTCTCCGTCTTCTACCGCTGCGGCTTCGAGGGCTACCAGGACACTCTCTACGCCCACTCCCAGCGCCAGTTCTACAGAGAATGCTACATCTACGGCACCGTCGACTTCATCTTCGGCAACGCCGCAGCGGTGCTCCAGAACTGCATGATCTACGCCAGAAAACCCCTCCCCCAACAGAAAAACACAATAACAGCGCAGGGAAGAACAAACCCTAACCAAACCACGGGAATTATAATTCACAACTCGCGTGTCATGGCTGCTCCTGACCTTGTCCCTGTGTTGAGTGATTTTAAGACGTTCTTGGGAAGGCCATGGAAGGAGTATTCGAGGACGGTGTTCTTGCGGTGTTACATTGGCGAGTTGGTGGACCCTGAGGGGTGGTTGGAGTGGGACGGTGAATTTGCGTTGAGGACGTTGGATTATAGAGAGTATAGGAACTTTGGGCCTGGGGTTTCCGCTGGCGGGAGAGTGAAGTGGGGTGGTTACCGTGTGATGACGAGTGCGGCGGAGGCGGCGGAGTTTACGGTGGAGAATTTTATTGCTGGGAGGTCGTGGTTGCCGGCCACGGGGGTTCCGTTCTACCTGGGAATCTGAGTGATGAGGATGTTGTTGTTTGTTGGGACAAGGTTCTTGGGTGTGTGATGTTGGTTGATGGATGTTTTGTGTGATGTGAGAGATTGGTGGCATGAAAATGAAATAATACCCTAGCTAGCTGTGTGTATGCGTAATGGCCAGGAGTATTTTCGTTTATTCTTTTTAGGATTAAAAGAGTAAACTGTGAATTTGATCTTCCAAAGAGATGCATGACATTGATTTAGTCTCCCATAAACTTGTAATATAATATAAGTCTTTGAGAGATTTTAAGTAATATGAAATTAATCTTGCTTATGATATATAGGGATTCATTAAAAATGACTTATTTAATATCATAAGTTTTCAGATAACTAAGTTGATATTAAAATTTGAGTTTAATTGGTATCTTGATGTGACAGAAATCATTTACTGTTGTCAACCAATAGAAATAGGGAAAAGTGAGAAATTATGATGGGTTATTTATTATAATGAGTAGTTATTTGTGTAAATTGGCACTTTTCATTATTTCTATTGGCTGACAATGTAAAACTGCTTTACATTGTTAATGCATTTAAATTAAATTCTTAAAATTTTAATAAAACTTATTTGATACAAATATTTTTGAAGGATTAAATTAATATTATATATAATTTTAGAAGATCATATTAATAGTTTAATTTTATTTTTTTTCACTTACCGTAATATAAGTCAATTATTCCATAATACATTCATCATCGCATAATTACTTTTTTCCTTTAAAATAAGGAACTCTTAGAGGAGCAATTAAGAAAAATAGGAAGGGGGATGTGCAAATTGAGATTGAACCCCTAACCTAAAACCAACAACTCATTTGTCATGAGCATTGGTGGAGGTGTCACTTGAGCTACACATCATTGGCCATATAATTACTAATTATTTTGACATAAATTTTTTACGTAAAAAATATAAAAATGTCCAAAATTTGGTGTGCAGTTACCTTTAAATTTTAACCCCACCCCCAAACAAAAAAAAAAAATGCAAAATCAAAGCATTCAAACTTAATCTCTTTTTATTATCATTAAATTAAACCACATCTGCGATACCCTTCACACTCTTGGGCATCTGCCAAGTCAATCTTAACAACCTTGACATCATATACCATCTTAAACACACTGGTGCTGCCATCGTTCATTTCTGCCAATGTCACTGAATTTTGTAGAATTTGTGGTTTTATCAACTGAGCCACACATGAGCCTATGGGCATAGAAGCTAAATTTGTTGAGATAAATTTATCACAAAGCAGAGGGTCAACAGTATGAGTCAATAGGAAAAGAGGAACCTTGAAAGTGCAAGTGAACTTTGGTGACACAATATAGTCCTCGTCCATTGTCATGGCTGGATGGCCTCTAATTGGTTCCACATAGAGCTTGTACCACTCTTGGACGTGCAACTCTATGATGAATTCCGGAAGCTTGTTGTTTGGTGATGTTTCTATTCTTTCAATGTTCAAGGTGAAGCTGTAATTGGTGCTAGGTATCATCAAAAGCGATGAATCAGAGAAAGGGGAGTAACAAAGGGGTGTGGGTGTAGATGACATTGTTGGCAGGTTGTAAGGTAGAGAAGTGAAGGACGAGATAAAACCAATTTCAAGAACCCTTGATTCCATCAACCAAGAATTATTATAATTCAAAAACATGAGATACTGAAGTGTTTGAATAATACATGTCACTTAGAAGGTATTTGTAACTTTGTAAACAAATGTAAACTATGTTTCAAAAGGTAACAATATATCAGTATCATGAAAACATGGGGAAAAAATCGCTAAAATAAAATAAAATAAAATCACTAAATAATACAATTATCATAAAAATAAGGAAAGATCCCAAAATAAAATAGAACATTTAAGAATACGATTATCCTTAAAAAAACACAATAATGAAAATATGGAGAGATTCCTAAAATGGGGTAAATTTCGATAATAACACAATTATCAAAAACTTCGTAAAAGCAAATAAAGATCCCATAATATAAAACAAAATAAAATCTTTAAAGTAAATTTATTACAAGTAAATGCAAAGATATATAAGGATAATTGTATTCTCAAAGGTTTTATTTTATTTTGGGATCTTTCCTTATTTTCCAGTTTTTTTTTTTTTTAATAATTGCATCGGATTGTAATCCTTTGGAAATTATTCTTCACAAATACAAAATCAATATTATTTTCAATCCCATGTTGACTCAAAGCCTCCCTAAACACATGATGGTATGCAAACTTTATACCCAATTTTAGGTTAATCTTCTTTTTCATATCAATAAATTGTTTAAACTCTGGATATTTCTATCACAACTCCCATATTGTGAAAAAATACTACAATAGAGTTAATATAAAGTAGTAAATGTAAATTTAAAAAACAATATAAATTTTAAACATTACATTTAAATTTAACTCTCTTTTTCATCAGATGCGTTAGGGGTAAGTAGAGTGTAACTGACATCGTATTTGAAGAAGTGACACTCACCATATCAGTATGGACCAATACCAACATAGAACTTAATGGGTTAAAATTAATGCAATAACAAGAAAGCAAATATTGCCTGAAGTTTAACAAGTTATTCTGGACTCGACAGGTGAAACTGAATTACAAGTAGGATAGACCAAGTTTAAGAATGTAATAGAACATTAGCAAATAATAATTGAATTTATCATAATAGGTATTTGTAGTGAGGTCTCTAATCTATGTAATAAAGATTCGACAAAGTTATATATCAACTGTAGACTACCTAACACAATTCTTCTCTTTTTATCCAGGTTAGGGATCGGGATAAAGCTTAACATAGGTAGACATATAAAATTGTACAAATTATTAAAGGATTAAGCTCATGAGTCATCCTACGAAGCTATGGGAGGGGGTAATTAAGCAATGACTGAGATAGGACACTCACATCATAGAGAACCAGTTTGACTTTATGCCTGGAAGGTCTACCATGAAAACGATTTACTTGTTATGGAGATTGGTTGAAAGATATCAGAGGGACTAGAGAGATTTACATGTGGTCTTCATTGATTTGGAAAAGGCATATTAAAGATATGTATGATGGGTCACAACTAGCATGAGAACATAAAGTAGGGCAACAAAGGATTTTCTTATAAGTATAAGATGGTACCAAGGGTCAACTCTAAGTCCTTATCTTTTCATCTTAATCTTGGATTTTCTTACTAAACATATTTAAGATCCTGTCACAGCGCATACTTTTTGTAGATAATATATGACAATCAACAGAAGAACTAAATGGGAAGTTAGTGCTGTGGAGACAAGCTTTGGAAGCACATGATTTTAGTAAGATAGAGTATAATAAATGTAAGTTTAGCAAAAGACGTACAAATTCTAACTTAGAGATGAAAATTGGGAATGATATATACCATACCACAAGTCACATAATTTAAGTATCTTAAATACATTATCCAAAATAATAGGGAAATAGAAGGAGATGTAAACTACAGGATTCAAGCTGAGTGACGAAAGTGGAGGAGCACTTTGGGGGTTGCCGGCCACTAAAACTTAAGTGAAAATTTTACCGCACAACTATAAAATTGGCGATGTTGTATGGGACTAAATGTTGGACGATAAAAAGTCTACACGAAAATAAGCTAAATGTCCCAAAGATAAGGATACAACAATGGATGAGTGGATACACTAGACAAGATAGGATTATGAATGAATACATTAGAGGAGGAAGTTGGGGTAGCACCTAATTGTAGAAAAGAAGGTATATAGAATCTCGTGTTAGGTGATTTGAACATATATAGAGAAAATTTGTAGAGACTCCAATAAGAAAAGTAGATCAGATGGAGGGTAATCTAATAATTAGAGATAGAGAAAGACTAGAAAAAATCATAAGTGAAACTATTAAAAGATATTTAGATGTTAATAATTTATATACAAATAACTAAATATGATTTATAACAGTACACTATGATATCGTCTTATCCACGTAACCAATCCTATCTAGTGAGACAAGGCTTAGTTATTGTTATTATTGTTGTTGGTAGTGTTAGTTTTAGTGAAGTCCTTATCCAAGAATTTTAATCCTCATATATTTACTTTCTTTAGTATTATTTATTTTTTTATTTGGATTATTATTTTAAATCTCAATTACTTTTGCTAACGTAATTAAATAATTAAAATTATGGTAGTTTAGTAATGACTTGGTTCTCATGAAAATAATACTTTACTCACTATTTTATTATTTGTTACTTTTATTAATTCACTTGATTGGCAATTCCTTTTAATCTCCTAAATCATAATCAAAATCTGTCTAGATGCAGTGACATCGAAGATTTTTATTTTTAATCATTCCAATGCCAATGATACCATAGCCAACTAAAAAATTTAAATAAAACTGCACAAAACAAACTTTTTAGAGGAATGTTATTTTTTCATTTTTTGGTCGCAAAAGAGGAATGTTATTTAAATTATCTCTTTTTCTCCTAGATACTCCAACAAACACTCACAAAAATTATGAGGCCCATTACTCACCTTTTTTTTTAATCAATCTTCTCTTTTCCACTTTTATGTGTTAAGATGTTGGGTGTCTAAACCTTTTTAAGGGTTCAAATGACATTTTTCAACTTTCAAACTTAATTTAGAACCGCGTCTACAATAGCTATTACACCCTTGCTCGTCTGCCAATCAATCTTGACATCATAAACAATCCTAAACGCAACCGATGTGTCATCATTCATTTGTGCAAATGCAACAGAGTTTCGTACGATGTGTGGTTTTAGATACTGAGCAACACCTAAACCTATGGGCAACGAAGCTAACATTGTTTGAGATAAAATTGTCACAGAGCTAGAGAGGCAGAAGTGTAAAAAGGAACCTTAAAATTGCAAGTGAACTTTGGTGACACAAAATAATCTTCGTCGATTGACACAAGATGGCCTCTAACGGGCTCCACATAGAGATTGTACCACTCTTGAACATGCAGCTCTATAGTGACTTCTTGACACTCGATGTATAGCGATATTTCTTGACTACAAATGCTCAAGGTGTGGCTGTAATTGGTGCTCGGTACTATCAAATAAAGTGATGAATCAGCGAAAGGGGAATGACAAATTGTGTGTGGACATAGATGACATTGTTGGCAACTTTGAAGGAGAAGAGGTTGAAGGATAATCAAGACGAGGTTGCTTAAACCTTAAATGCAACAACCAAGAATTATTGGAATTTCATAACATTGAATACTCAAGTGTCTAAATAATTGAGGTAGGACGAAGGGGCGAAAAGAGAAGGGACGAAAAATAATTGAACTCTCAAGGTTCAATAAGCTCTCAATGCTAGAGACTCAGTGCTGAAGAAACTAGGTCTCAAGAAAATGCAATATGCTTAATATTCAAATAATCAATAATGCATGTAAGGCGCGAGCTCAAATGCCTTAAGTCTTGGCCTTGCATGATGTACACCCCGAGTTCGATTTTGCCAACGACGGCAAGTGGGTAGAAGAATCCAACCCCCCCTTGGCCAAACAACCCCCTTCCCCGGACCAAAAAAAAAAAAAATCAATAATGTGTGGCAATGAAAAAATATAAACTATCTCAAACAAATCAAAGTTAAAGATAATGTATCAATATTTATCCTATCCTAAAGTAGATATATATTATTCTAAAACATATATATCAATAAATTTTGAGCGCTAGCTTTGCTGTTTTGTTTGTATGTTTTTTTGTTTTTCATTTTTTCCATTTCTGCTACACCGAAAAAAGTTCGAAGAATTTGGCCCTCATATAGACGCAGAGATTTTATGGTAGTCCTTATTTATGATGTGCTTCAATATATCTGGTCAAAAAAGAGTGCTAGAATTTTTAATGATTCATTTTCAATTGTAACTTTATTTAAAACAGGATTACTCTTAGCTTTCTTTAGTGCTTTGCTCATGGTTTATCTCCCTAGGATTTAGCTTCATCAAAAACGTGTTGAATAATAACCTTCTCCCTTGTGGAATACTTGGGAAAAAGCCATATACTTCTTCCCCTTAGCGATGTGGCAAGGTGAATGCAAATAATCCGATCATCTCTTACAGGAAAGTTACCATAAATCCAGCAAAACGGTGTTTTTAACGTCAATTTAGCGAAAATTAAATGATAAATTTAAATTAAAAATTCGCTAATTTTTTTTCCCAAATACTAAACTACAACCCTATTTTTGCCCTGGCATTTTCCTATCAGTCTTACACTCTTACTTTAATCCCTGATTTTAATTTTCTTTGCTCCTTGATTGTCACTAATATATAAATTCTGGCACTTCATCGGGGCCAGCAAGCATTTTCCGTGAAGGCAGCGATACTACTTTATAAAAGAAACCAAGTATAAAAGGACTCGTTGGAACCTCTTTGGCTGCCCTTCCGTTGAAGGCTGTTGTGTTCTGCTTTTAATTATTAAAAAAGAAAAAAAAAAAAAGGAGTATCTGAACTCGCACCTCCCAGCGACCACATCAACTAAATAACAAGAAAAAGAATGAGGAAAAAAACGAAAATAAGACCCGTCATTATTAAATTTGAAAATCTTAAAACGAGTCCTTTGGGTTAAACAGACATGCCATCTCAGCTTCCAAAAACACAATTCCAGAAATGTCTGACATGAAATCCGCAAAATGGGCTTCACTTTGTAACAATTATTACAGAAGAAAGAAAATTAAGTTGGAATAAAAAAAATGTCTCACCGGCAATTTCAAAAGAACCACTTATATCGTCGTTGTTGAATATACTACAAATTGCTCTCCTGCAATTAACCTTCCAGTGCTGAAGCTCCAGATATAATCTCAGTCAATTCAGTGGTGATAGATGCTTGACGAGTTCTGCCAGAACATGAACAAAGTCAGTATTCCACTGGCCATAACTTCAAATACAAAGTATACAACCAAAACAAGTAAGATGATCCAATCAAATTGGATCGCCCAATGAAACTTTGATCATTGAATGTGTGACACAAGCATATACAAGAGAAAGTGATAAAGAGACCTGTTATAGGTGAGAGTGAGACGATCAAGCATCTCCCCAGCATTCCTGCTAGAGCTGTCCATGGCAGACATCCTTGCTCCTTGTTCACTGCAAGCATTCTCCAACACTGCATTGAACAAGACCTGCAGCAAAGTTGGGCATAAAAAATAATACAAAATTATAATAATAATAAAGTATAGTCTGTCAGAAAGACATTACTTTCAACCAGTAAAAGATTTTATTTAGAACCCAAAGGTTCCAACACAACCTTCTGATATGCTTTTTCTAAAAGAATCAACTTGAATTAAACTGTTTGAAAGAGAAACCACATATTAACATTAACCAAGTCTTAAAGATTCTGACAACAACAACCAAAAATACTAAGTTTAAAAATCTGTACTCACACAAGAAAACTGGTACTCAGCCAGATTCTGAAGAATTTCTGATTTTGTCTCACCACCTTCAACTTCATAGGAGTCCAGCTCCCCAAGCTTTCCCCCAGATTCAGCCTCTCTCTCCACAATCTACATGAAAATTAAATCATTACACAATAAAATTGGAACGAGCAGAAGGCATGCAATCAAACTCTAATCCTGAAAGATAGATAAGTCCCTTCAACCCTTACTGCATAAAAAAGCAAGGCCAAACACACAATCTTGCCCACACTTGATGCAAGAACACAATAGAATAGACAATTTGGATACCCTAGACAATATAATACTGGTTAATAGATAGAAGTACCTCAGGAGATAGTACAGTTGACACAGTTGGGAGAAATGAGACAACTGAATGAAATTTGTTGAAAACAATCCTTATGGCATCATACTCCACATTCTTTAGAATGTCATCTGCCAAGACAGAGACCTGAAAATACAACAATTAGAATGAAATGAAACAGTGGGGATAGAATCAGTGTGAGTAAATCAATCATATTTAAAATGTATCTATGTTAGACAATGTTGATTTGCAATAATCAAAATCAACATAAAGTTTCAATCTCCAACATCAATCAAATTTGATCCCACTAGACAGGGTCGGCTATATTTTTCAGATCAATCAAGACCATTGTGCTCCATCAATTCAAAAGCCAATTTTTCAGTAATACCATTTAGAGCAAGGTCACAATTTCAAATTCCATTAAAAAAGGGGGTAAACATAAGATTTCAACATGAAAAAGTACACTACTAGGATTTTATTTACAGGATATTCTGTTACGTTTGTCCATCTTAACCTCTCTATTTTCCATTGCTAAATTCATTTTCCCTTACAAATATCCAACCATTGATTCCTATCTCTTCCACTGTAATTACTTATGAACCAAAGAAGTCGAAAGAAAAAAATATGAAGTAAAATGCGTAAATTTAAACAAAAGCAGGAACATGAAAAAAAAAAAAAAAAACAATATTGGGCAATAAAGAGACAATAAACTAACCTGAGTATAATTCAGGGGATTTTTCTGCAGCTCAGTCATTGTGATCTCAATGTCTTTCTTTGAGTCACGTACCAATTGAGCCTTAGCCTTCTCTCCCAATATGACATACTTCGTCCCTTTATCAGGCCCTACAGCAGTAAATGTGTATAATTAGAACCAAGGAAAATCACTTTGGACCTAGAATCAGCAGATATGCATGAAACATTGGCTGTAACTAAAGACTGGATATTTTTTAAAAGGAGTATACAGTAGAAAAATTACAAGGCTTCCAAACTGGAATCCTGATTAAAATTATTCATAATAAAAAAATATTCTGATGCTGTTAATTCTAGGCCTTTAACTAATTTTGTTGAATAAATATATTACTTTTTTAAAAATTCATTCAAATGTCTCCCTTACTTTGACTTGATAATAACTTCGTTATTTGTTATAATGTTTTAAGTCAATATGCATGTCACATTCAAATGTACCACCGCATAAGTAGTATGAATGCATCATATGCTAATTTTATGTGAACTATCTAGGTAGCAATACAAGGATATTCTTCCCTGCTTCTTTCTGATTAAAGCTTTCAGCATTAGCGTGTGGGTACTCCACATTTACCATTCGAACCCCATATTCTGTGGAGTTTGACTCTCAACCTATTCACGTTTGCTATTTGCTGCTTTCATGCATGATGCTTCATAAGGTATTAAGGTATAATAACTATACCTGCACTATACTTGCTGTCTCATGTGCAAAAACCTAGCAACCATTTCATTGAGACTAGTTGACAATCTCATTAAGGTATATTACTCAGTAAAAGAGTTCTATAGATTGACAATAACATAATTCCATCATTTGGGTCAAAGAGCCTACATCTAGTGTTTTCTGCATCGTTAAAGTTGAAACTAAAATTACCAAATGATTTTTTTTCATCAGATCAAAGATTTATACTAATCCTCCGTTGACTAAAGGGATTATCTTTTTGATAGAAAAGTAAATTAATTTATGAGAAAGAGAAGAGCACAAAGAGAGAGGATAATGTATCTTCACAAGAAGAAAGCAAAAGAAACCATGTAGCACCAAGCAGATTGAACCATGTAACAAAGCATACCAATCTCTCTGCATATCTAACAGAGGAAAACCTTTATAAAGACCATTTGAAGAACAGCACATAGAAGCTAAGAAGCTAACCCTATCCCAAATGTAATCTAAAAATCAAAAAGTTGCTTTGAAAATTCTAGCTTTTTTTTTCCAGCCAAAGACACCATAGAATAGCAAAAACTGAACAATGCCACAGAAAGCTTATTCATAAAACCTAGAACCTCTGAAGTCTGACTTTAATAGCAGAAACTGAAAGGGGATCATTATCATTCAAAGATTTTAGCTTATAAAATCATTCAATATTACAATTTTACATTTTCAAACATTTCATTCAAATACTCAAAACACAAATTCGGACAAAACATACATACAATTTTAACATTGAAAAAAATATAAAGTGGCAGGAATTACCAGAACCCAATTTGTGCAAGACCCTGCTTATCTTGACAGATGTGGAATTGATTCCACCACACAGACCTTTGTCTGAAGAAATGGTAACAATGACGTTCTTCTTGACATCAACACCTAAGCATAGAAGCAGAAATGGCAGGAGTAACAAGGTCAGGGCAACAGTAACATAACATTCACGTGTAGTGTATATATATATATACATGTACCACATAGCTAATTCATCAACATCTAATGAGAAAAATAAATAAATAAATAAGAAGAAAAGAAGAGCATTGGACAACATACTGGGAGTGTCACCAAAAAGAGCAGTGAATGGCTGCCAGAAGCCACGCGAATTTTCAGTTCTGGATTGAACAGCTCGAAGCTTAGAGGCTGCAACCATCTTCATTGCCTTTGTGATTTTCTGGATATTCTTCACACTCTTCATCCGGTTTCTCACTGCATCATTACACAAATTCCCCAAAAAAAATCAATATAAATAAATATTTAATTAAAAAAAAAAACCTCTCAATGTGGGACAAAATCAAGAAAGAGCAAAATAGAATACGAAATTGATCATACCAACTTGAGTCGAAATAGAGCGCACTCCATCGGCAGCTTGTTCTCTGTTAATCAAGTGAAATCAGCTGGTTTAGTGAACATATAATAACAGCTACTATGACATTGTATATATATATATATATATATATATATTCAGGATTTCAGATCTTCATATTCAACAAACAGAAAATCAAAAAATAAAAAAGATAACAGAATGTTGATGATTTGTTCGCAACAGCGAAAAAGGGGAAGTGTTTCGCCGATCGGAAGGTTCGAGAAGCTAGGGTTAATTTCTTCGAAAAGAAAAAAAAATAAAAAATAAAAAATAAAAATTGATTGAATGGGGAATGGAGGATGGGAACACTGACTGAGAGATGAGAGAGGAGCGGAGGGCGTTGATAGGTTGGGGAGAAGAGATGAGAGGTGCGAATCGCCTCCCATCGCGTCGCAGAGCAGCCATCGCCATTGCGCTTCTACCGAGATTCTTCCCTGATCGCTCTACCGAAACCCTAGCGGTACGATGCAAGATGCAGCGTTTGTTCGAAAAACAGCTCTTTTACAGCGTTTGTGTGTGTGTGTGTGTGAGACAAACCCACGCACTTCTCATTGTCACTAGCTGCTACTGCATGAGTAGTAGCGTGACAACGTGGCGCTGTAAAATAATAACTAGTAACTAGTAATAATAATAATAATGATTTTTTTTCTCTTTTTTTATTTTGAGTTTTATTGTTTTTTCAAATGTTTTGAAAATTGATTAAATTTATCTCAACTATTTAATTCAAAAAATGATAGAGTAAAGCACATTTTTTAACGTTTTTTTGTTTTAAATCAAATTGGCCACCGACTTGGTAGAGGCATTAGTTCAATAAGTGGACTGGTTAAACTAGTGAGTTAAGGGTTGAACCAACTAAATAATAATGATGATATTAATATATCCAAGTTTTTCTTTTACATAATTTTGACTTTTGCAATTTTATATTTATTTATTAATATTATATTAATTTAGAAAAGGTCCTCTAAAATCTTAAAAGAAAAACTTAATACTACAAAATAAATCAAACTTTTGAGTGGCCCATTATGAAAAGGCCAATTTTATGTTAGAGTTTCAATCTCACCATAAATAAAATACACATTGATAGACTAAAAACAATAAAATAAAGATTGCTATCTCACCATTCTTCCTTTTCTCTCTTCCCTCATTGTTACTCTCTAGCTAAAGGAGAAAGGGTTGCATAGTAATGCCTAGGATTTTAAAATATAATATCCTCTTCCAATTGTGCTATACTATTAAAGAAGGAGAAATCCCTCTTACTATTAAGATGGGAATGTCTGTTATAACAAAAATTAAGGCTTATGTTAGGGATTTGATTCTTTATTAAGGGCATATGCCATGAAAAATGGAATCCTTGATACTAAACACCACTCGACATGCGAAGGGGAAGGGCAACCAAGAATGGGGTGTATTGATCAATTAAGAGATTGGGTATATTAGTCAACTAGGACCAATGGAGAACTTGAGGGATGGAGGGTGGGTTGACTAAGCTAGGGACGAGAGCCTTAGAGTATCTCCAAGGCAGCGTTTGGTTAGTGGGACGGGATAGGAAATATAGAGATACAGAGATAGTAAAGACAGAGACATAAAATTGGAAGAAAAGTTATTAAACATTTCTGTCTCCAACCTTCAAAACCCGTGTCCCCCTCTGTCTCTACTTTTTGAGTGGACACAAATTTGGCCCAAAATTATCTCAAGATAGAGACAGTTTTCCACCTTTTGTGCCTATCTCTCCTTCCAAACATCTTTCTGTCTCCATTGTTCCTGTATTTCCTATCCTGTCCCACAAACCAAACACTGCCCAATAGTGATCCCACTTTGGATCTCAATTTTAACCCTACTTTTTGCCACATCAATACTAGCTAATCAACATGTCATAAAAAGTGAAAGTGAGTTAAAAATGGGACTCTTTTCTTCAATAGAAGGGACCAACTTTGATCCCACATTATTTTATTTTGCAGCAAGAAAAAACTACCAATGGCACGTGTTACATGATCATTTGTTGATTAGAAATTGGTCATGGTCCCATTTAAGTGAGACTCGTCCCAATTTTTCAAATATCAAAATTTGGAGTTGCTCTTAAGCTCAGTTGCCCAAAGACCCACTCATTATATGTACATTTTCAAGAAGTTGACAGCAATTATAGGACTTCATTTTTATCTCGAGACAATGCATCAACTCAATAGAAATAATGACCCTAAGGTTTAACAGATAAGTCAATTGTGACCTTAAAAAAAGAGCATGACATTTGTGCTAATTATTTTTAAATTATTTTATTTTTGCGCTCAATTGGTAGTAAGAATCTACATATGCCTTCTTCACTTAGCCCTTGTTTAGTATATTATAGAACACAAGGTTTAATAGTATGAAACTTGACAATACAAGGCTCAATAATATAGAATAAGTTGTACTCTATTAAGTTTTTATAGTAATAATGTTTGGTACACCATGTACTATTGTATAATTTTATTTTATCTAATGTTTGTTTTACCTAAAAATAGTTGGTCATGATGAAAGTCAACTATAATGTAACCAAACTTTACTAGTAATATAGAATTTTCTCCTTTTTTGTGTCTTTTGTAGGGGGTGGAGTTTACAAAGTCCCCATTGTAGGATTCGAACAATATTTAGCTAATAGTACTATAAGCTATCTTTTTCTTTTTGGGTCTTAAGGGAGGGGAAAAAGGGGTGCATTGACCTCCCCAATACATAGGAGTCAAACTCGGGGCCTCAGGCTCCTATGGGCATTTGCATGCGAGGCTAACCATTGAGGTTACTGCCTCATCTGCTACAAGCTATCATTTTGATAGCTCAACCTAGCCCTTTATGAGTTATTGGCTATGTAGATTATCCATTGACTTAATCTTTTTTCCCTCTTAAGGGGGCATTTGGTATGAGGGCATATTTTTATATGTTTGGAAATGTGACATAAGAATATAAGCTTCCTATATTTGGTACAAGGATTGAAAAAAAATTTCTCGAGAATACTGTATTTTTGAGAAGGAAAAAAGCCCCAAAAATATTCCTACCCTTCATGGAAACTCAACATTCCCATGGGAAGGGAATGTTGTCCTTAGGCAAAAATATCAAAATACCTTTGTCGCTAACAATTGCCATCGCCCCTGATTGCTGTCCGCCGCCACTAATTAATGCCGCAGGTCACTTTCCGACCATTGCTGACTACTTTCCAACCGTCGCTAGTAACTATGGTCAAGGGTTTTTTTCAAAATATATAAAATATTCCCGAAAATACTACCATCAACCAAACAAAAAATTTACAAGATTCCTAAAATTTCAATTTGCATTCCAGATGCACCTAAATACCATACCTGAGAAAGTTATTCCCAAAAATAACATTCATAACAATAGAATTCCCGGCAATAAAAATTCATTCCGCCTACTAAATGCCCCTTAAAAGAGTGAAAATTTATTCAGAGAGTAAAACCAAAAGAAAAGCCCAAAGATAAAAGCCCAACAAAAATGAGGTATTTAGGCCTAATAGTAAAAAAAAAAATAGAACAAAACATTAAAAAAATCAAAATTCAAATTTTTTGAGTTGAAGTTGGACCAAGCCCAAATCTTTAAAGTTATCTTGATATTTTCAAAATTTTAATTTTTTGTCGAGTTAACCTAACTTGCTTTAAGTTACAAAATTTTTGGGTTGAATTAGGTCAATTCTTTTTTAATGAACATTTTATTGACCCAATCCATTCATTTTGTTGGTCAAATTATTCAAGTCTACCTATTAAGTCTAACCCATCATGACACTCGAGCCCATCACAAGATACTTACTTTAAAAAGGTATCCACCATGTTGATATTTATATTTTATAAAATATTAAACTGTTGATTTACTTTAAAATCATGCACTTTACTTTCTAAATTATACCTCCATACTTTAAAGTAGCCAAATTTGATTATCTTTAGGCATAATATTGTATAAGTTGCGATTGTGAAGATAAAAAAATATCCAACTTCTTTAGGCCTATGCAGGTGACTCTAAATGATTTAGCCTAGTATAATATCAACTTGTTAAAATTATCTATTTTGTTTAGTTTAATTTGTAGGTGAAACAATTATGGTGGCCCATTTGATACCCTAATTATCATAAAGAGAATTAAATTATGAATGAAATGCACAACAAAGAAAAAACTCTATGGAATGGTGGATGTCTATAGGGGTTTGATCTTCATCCTCAAATATCCCCCTTCTTCCACACACACACACACACAAAAAAAACTTATTATAGACGATTGTCACTAAACAAAAGTTTGAAAAGGTCCTTTAAATATAGGAGAGGAAATTTTTTATTAATCAATTATTAAATGCAAACTGATATTTTTATGAATTTAAAGTGATTGATCACAGTAAAAATAAACTATAATCTCAAATGTATTTAAGTTTTACAATCGTTATTTTAAATAAGATATAGGCCTAATCACTTCTCTTAATTCAAAATTGCATGAATAATTACAAAAGAAAAAAATAATAATTTTAGGTATCTTTAAGAAATTAAATTTTGCTTCGAAGTTTTAAATTAATCTAAGTTTTTAATTTAAATAAAAATAAAAAATTATTACCACTTAAATTTCCACTTTCTTTTCACCTCATTTTTTATTTTTCCTTTCATTATTCATTTCTTTTCACAAAAGCTTCTAAAACCCTGTTTAAACCTTGTGCTTCTCGACGAAATCCCGTGAGAATTCAAAACCCTAGCGTGGAAAAGAGTAGCTGTTACTTCATCAATGGCGGTTCAGAGCTCCACTCCCGGCCAGGCACAAGCTTCAAAGAACGATCCTCGCCGCCATTTCTTTGGTAAGCACTTTTGATCCTGCAGATAAACAACAATCGCATGAAAGCATGTTACTCGCTACATGCAAGGTTTCAATTTTTATTGCGTGCGATTTAATTTTGATGTACTGTCAAATATAAAGGTTTTTTTTTTTTTTTTCCTAACAAAATCATCCAAGTAGAGTCACATCATCATTGCCATTAGGATAATGCCACCGTATAGTTCCAATATTTTAGTTGTTCAATTCCGAAGTAACACCGTATTTTTTCCCCCTCATATTTATTTTATGCGTTTTGGTGATGATCATGCTGTGTTTGAAAATTTTTTTTTTCCTTCTTAGCTGCTAAATCGCTAATAGTTTGAAGCTAAATAAAATTTCTCTGTTGTTGGATTTATGCTAGTAAAAATATGTAAATTAAGATCGAGTGCTGTGATGTGAATCCGGAGTGTGAGAATATGCTTGATTTCTCTTAATCTGATGGGTAACTAAGAATTCTGATTGACGAATTTAAATATGCTTGTTTGTCAGTAATGAGTGTTGGCATTAGCAAAGAGTTTATGGTATGTTGCTGCCTTTTACATCTGGATGGAGATTAAGTTATTAACTAGAAAGTTGCTTGCATGAGGTCCTATGCCATGGTGCACAAGCCCTACAGCCTTGGTTTAAATGGTTCGAGGAGGGAATTGGCTTGGCTTAGCATAATTTTCAGACAAATAAATGCATATACAAATATATGAACAAATACCATATGTGGAGACCAAGCTTGATTGCATTATATATTAGAGTTTTGGTTTCAAGAAGTACAACCCTACAAGAAAATTGGGCTTTTCTTTGGCTACATGCATATTGTCTCTTTACATTATATGCTTTCTATATATCAATCTCCTTGTCACTTCTCATTCAGCTCCAAACAAAGCCTTATTGTCACTTGAAAACAAATAGAGTATACCATTTGTTTTTCCTTTTTTAAATTTATTATTTAGAATAAATTTTCTTATATTTTGACCTTGTTCAAGTGTGGAGAGAGTTTGTGTGGGGAGCTGTTGCTGGGGCTTTTGGGGAAGGAATGATGCATCCAGTGGATACCATTAAAACACGAATACAAAGTCAAGCTATTCTCCCTGGAGTTCAGGTATAATGGCAGCCCATAGATAAATTAACCTGTATTTTACCCACATGAAAAAACATTTGAAAAGTTACATTCAAGTTGCTGTTCATATATAGTTCTATCTAAGGCTATTCTCCATCTTTGGGAACATTAGAACCAGAAGAGCATATTGCAGATGGTGCGGCTTGTCTGGCAGGCTGATGGACTAAGAGGTACATCATTTTGATTATTTAATATTTTTTCCTTGTTGTGGATTTTTTTTTATGGTTTTCAACCATGAAATTTCATTTTGTTAAATGACATTTAGTGTGTGTATAGGGTAGCTTATTTTGCTTTCAGAAAAGCTTATAGTCAATATTTCTAAGAGAGCTTTTGGGTGAAAAACTTTCTTTTCTTTGAGCGTAAAATAATCAAAGCCAAGCATGCATTTAGATAGATGAATGATGGCATAAGTTTACACTTATTTTTTTTTCTCAATTTAAAGTAATTCATGAATATTGCTTTCTGCACTTTAGATTTAGATTTCAATAGTTTGTCTGTAGATGGTTTACAACATGACACTATAGCATTGTTTGATTCATGTAACCCATCCCACTTAGTGGGAAAAAGCTTAGTAGTAGTAGTTGTTGTTGTTGGTATTGTATTGTACACTTTGGATGTCAAACTCAAAAATATGTGCCCTTTGTGGTTGATTTAAATTGTGTAGGCTTTTACAGGGGTGTAACACCTGGCATTATTGGGTCTCTTGCAACTGGTGCAACATATTTTGGTGTCATAGAGTCCACTAAAAAGTGGATTGAGGATTCACGTCCTAGCCTTGGGGGCCACTGGGCACATTTCATTGCTGGAGCTGTTGGTAAGCTAGCATCTACGACTTTTGTATTTTCTGAGTTCCTGAAGTTATACATTTTGACTCACTACGGGGCATGATTAGGAAAGCAGCTGTAATGCAATCTGACTGATTATACCAAAATTTTTTTCCTAATATGTTATGTTTCTGTTTTCCCTTCTGTTGCACTACCCATTTTAATTTTTTATATAAGTTTAGTTATTTCCTCAGTAAGTTACAATATGTTTTCTGATGCTCCTTTTTAGGCATCAAAGCTTGTTGTCGCACATGCCGCATATTTACGTAGTGTTGACCTACTCTATCACTTATCTTGTTCCTGCTAAATTTGGTTTTTTAAGCATGATTTCTGTGACCATTTGAGTGTGCAATGAAGGGATAATGTATCTCATGTTTCTCTATGTTTCCAGGAGATACCCTTGGTTCTTTTGTGTATGTTCCATGCGAAGTGATGAAGCAACGCATGCAGGTTCAGGGGACATTTACATCTTGGAGTTCTATTGCCATGAATGATGGCATTGCAACAAAGTCTGGCACAAAACTGTATGGTTATTATACAGGCATGTTTCATGCAGGCTGCTCAATATGGAAAACACAGGGCTTAAAGGGTTTATATGCAGGGTATACTCTACAAACACACAGTCTTTTAAAGATGTATTCTTTTGTTATTTATTAACTAACATTACAGTTTCTCTTTCTCATTTAATAGAGTTTTTGGAAGCTGTGCACTAGACGGTATATGGTATTCTAGGCACTGATAAGGCATCCCTTTGATGATTTATTTCTCTTGTTTTGTATATGGCAATAAGTGTCATAAGAAGCTTTAAGTGTGTGAACAGCAAGCAAGCTGTAAAATGAGTCTGTGTGTGATAAGAATGGGAATTCAAACTGCTTTATGTATACTCCAGTTTCCTCAAGGCCCACAACAGTTTACTATAAGATTTTGTAGAATGCGATTTAAACAATAAATCCGATGTTATTTTAATGATCATACATGCCAAATTTTAGATAAGTCGGAGATTAGTATGCATCTAATTTAATAGTTAACCTTTACTTATATTTTAAAATACATTATTCATTAAAACAAAGTAGTCCAATGAAATGAAGTATCAACTAGCTTTAAAATAGTATGAAATTCTACTGGCTTGAGCCTCGAAGTCTTGAATTACTTTGTGAAAATATTCAATTAACAGTTAAATTGAAGGATTCAATATTTATGAAGAATTTAATTAATGGAGTGTATCAAAACTTAATCATGGAGTATCCTTTCATAGTAAGTTAGTTATTGAAATCCCAATTATGTTTATTTTGGTCTCATAATTTGATGCATGATTCTAATCCCTTATTTTTCTTGCTTTTGCAGATATTTTTCTACTCTGGCAAGGGATGTTCCATTTGCTGGCCTAATGGTATTTTATATAATCCAGAGTTTGATTAGATTCACTATTCCATAATCTGTTATATCCATTTTCTTTTGGCTTTTTATTTTATCTAAAGTAAATTTAAATAATTTCTTGTTTGGCCTTTTTTCATTTTAGTAAAAGTCCACTTACTGATGTGACTAAGGCATCTTCTGATTTGTCACTGTTAAATAGGTGCCTTAGGGTGCATTTGGTTGAGATTTTTTGGACAAAAAATCACTTTTTTATTGAAAAAAATCTCTTCTCATATATTTGAATAATTCTTTAAAAATAATCAGAATCTCAAAAAAATATGTTTTCAACTTTTTTGTAGAAGCTGAAAAGAATAACTTCTGAAAAAAAATCAATTTTTAGTTTTTTCAACTATATATAAAATTTAAGTTTTATAATTATTTTTTTTAAAAGCTGAAATAAACGCACTCTTAAATTGGCACTGAATTTGAAATGGGCCTGAACAGTCAAAATTTTAAGCAAGTATTATCTTTATGGGTGACACAGACACAGGTAGGAAAGCTTGGTTGGACACATTTTGCATATTCGTAGTTCAGGGTTGGTCTTCATAGAACCAACCAATCTTGGAAGCTGGTCTACTGAGCCTATCCATATACCTTCTTTTATGCTGTTGCTCATTTTCTGGGTCTGATTTATTAGTTCCCCTGCTAACCTGTCACTCTTTCGTATATGTGTGTGTGTGTATATATATATATATATATATATTTTGAAATCTCAAAAAAATTGTACTTAAAGTAAAATCCGCGGAGATTATTCATGATCTTTCTAGAGGAATTTTCCTCTTAGATATGTTAAGAAATTGGAAAGCCCTACTTCATTGATAGTGTTTCCCTTTGTTTGATCTTGTTCTTGTAAAGGGCTCTTGTTCACCTATCTTTTTGTATGCTTCTTTTCTTCATCTTAATAAAATTCTTCTTTTATCAAGAATAATTATTCATAGGATTTGTTCTGTGACTAAAATAAGCATATTTTTTTCCTGAATCTTGGAATCTAAAATAAAAAATTAATTCTTTTCTGAAATTTGTTTGGAATGATATCAGTGTAAGATTTAAGTTTATTTACAGAAAAAATTGTGTGTGATGATTCGTTATTTTTAAATCCTATCTTACTTGCATTAGGATTTGTGCATCATTTCATTTCAAATGAATTCTGTTCAATTCTAAATTGGAAATGTTCCATACATTGCATTCATGTTATATGTAACTGAGTCTTGTGTTATGACTTAAGATATGTGGAAAAATATGTCTCGAGGTATGTAACTTATTTGAGCATTTCGAATAAAAAGGCTGCAAAGAGAAAACAATTGATAGCATTTACCTTGCCTTGTTTTGCATGCAACTAAAAATGTTGGATAATTTGACTGAGGAATATTACTGCCATCATGGACTTGATATGGTTCTGTTTATAGTCTCTGCTTTGTAATAGTGGTTCTGTATATAGTCTCTGCTTTGTAATAGTGTGCCACATTTTTAGAAAAAAGGATATTTGATTTTTTATCTTTTATTTTTTAGAAATTGTTGCATTTTTACCGTTAATCTATTAATTCAATTAAATCTAGATGGCTGTATTAGTGATCACCTTGGTCCTAATTTTAGAAGAATCCATTAATATTATCTTTTTCTTTTTCGTGCTTTTGATGTTATATTATTATTTTCTTTTGTATAGGTCATGTTTTATGAAGCTTTGAAAGATGTTACAGAATATGGGAAGCAAAGATGGGTATCTAACCCAAATTGGCATATTAATAACTCATTTGAGGGACTTGTTTTAGGAGGATTAGCTGGTGGTATGTCCTCTGCTTTGCCTTCAATCCTAAGTGCTGCAGTTTTTCTAGTCTACTCTAAAACTCAGTAAACTGTTCATGATTATTAACTTGTGTTCACAATAATTAAACAGGTCTTAGCGCATATCTTACTACTCCCTTGGATGTTGTCAAAACAAGATTGCAAGTGCAGGGTTCAACTTTGAGGTATCAATTCTTTTCACTAACTACTCACACTTGATGCATGATGTGTACCTGCCACCATTATACTACTTGTCATTCTTCTGTATTGATTGTTGTGGGGATTTCATATGCTTGAGTATTTCTAGTATAGAAATAGCTTACAAAATAGGAACCTGTGATTTTACTTGTTTATTCTCCTACCATGATAACATTTTGTGCCAGGGACTAAGCTAAATTGATGGCAATTTGTTTTCTTAAATTGTCGTAGGTACAAGGGCTGGTTGGATGCAATTTGCAATATATGGGCTAAGGAAGGCATGAAGGGGATGTTCAGGGGTAGCATCCCAAGGATTACATGGTACATTCCGGCTTCGGCACTTACATTCATGGCTGTGGAATTTCTCAGAGATCATTTTAATGAGAGAGTGCCCAATAATAAGTTGCAAGAAGTTGCGAGATTATCAGTTGACAAAAAGAAACCACTGCAAGAGATTTCTTAAGCATTGTGTGTGAATGAAACACATTACTTCCCATCCGTATTTTTACAGAAGATGGGAGGCTGTACATCGGAATTCTTAGACATGCTCAAATCTATGTTGGACCCCCAATTTTTTTGGACGTGCTAATAAGATGGGAATTATATTCAGAATTCAAACGTGAACTTCTCCATCAAATTTGCCTTTGTCGGTTTCTGATCAATAAAATTTGGCTCGTGTCAAACTTGTTTGTAGTGAGGGACCTGAATCGTCTGAAATTTTTCTTAAAGCTGCACCGATCTCAACCAAAAAGTGTGTATATATATATATATATAAAACCAATTTTAGAATTTATCCCGCTAGACTTGATTGACGCCAAGGACTTATGGGATTAATATATAACCTGCTGTAGAGTATGCACAATCTCATTTATTAATCCTATGAATACTAAAATAAATTACATCATTGAGCAAGCTTTTTTCACTTCTTCTAAAAGAAAGACGATAGGTATAATTGTAATATCAAGTATTTATATATCTCTATTTAATTGATTCACAGAATCAAATGTATTGTGCCTTCTTTTTATTTGAAATTTTAAATATTTAGTTATCATTCATTAATAAATTGCTGAGCAACGTGTTTGTATTCGGTTGCAGCAATAATTTTTTTTCCCAAAATATTAGTATTTAAAGTTTATTGAATTTCAATTAATATGGTTTAATTTGTGTTGACTCGCAAAGAGTGGTAAAACTCTCTTAGTAGTATTAGCTTTTTTTTTCTTTTTTTTTTTTTTTTTTACATCTTTAAGACTTGAATTTAAAATCTTACTCAAGAAGAATGTATGCTAAACTTATTGAATCAATAAATTTTGGTGTTTGCAAACAATAATAGTACAATCAATTGATCATAGATATTACTAACTGGTGCGTTGTACAATGCACCCTATGCACAAAATTGGGTGCATCATGCTCCCCTCTCCCATTTTCTCTCCTCTCTCCCCTATTTTTTATTTTTGTTCACACTGCCGCCCAACTCTACTAGCTCCAACCTTTCGCTTCAGTTGTTGCATCACGCCACTATGTTGGTTCCCGATGTTGGGCTCCAACTCCAGGCTCTGACCTTCCACTTCAGCTGCCATGTCATGCCACCGCACTAGTGGCAGCAAGTGGGCTGTGACAATGGCAGTGAGGGTGGCCGCAAGTGTGGAATGGAGGGGGAGGTGCAAGTGTTGAGCACAGGGAGAGGAAGATGGGGTTAATTAGTTACATTCTGAGATTTATTTAGCAACATCTTCTGAATGCAATTAAAAAGCCAGTCTATATTGCATCAGCAGGTGTATCATGCACCTCATTTTGTAAAATATATTGCAGAATGTGCCTATTATTCTAGTTATCTAATATGCTCTCAAAAGGCGATCTGTTGCTTAATGTAAAAAGACTTGTTACCCTAAGAAGAAAACTTCTTGAATCTTTAAAAGAAACTCTAGTAAAGAAACCTAATAATGTTGTAGCCTTGCTATGAAATGAGAATTAGTCTCAATCAATTGAAGTGAGCTGCACTAGTAGTTACATTGTGGCTTTCCCAGAAAAAAAAAATGCACACATCAAACCACTAGGATTTAGCGAATGCTTTATGGTAAGAGATTTAAATAGTTTGTATGATGTCATAAGTTCAAATCTTAATACCTTTGATGTATCAAAAGAAAAGACATTTGCTCCTTAATTATATTTTATTATATTCTTTTTTGCAATTAAAATTAAAGAAAATGATTAATACCCTGAACGAAATCCAATAAATTATATTTATACTCCAATTTCATTCAAAATACATCATCAAATATTGACTAGTAACCATTAAAATTAACTCTCATAAATAACTTATTTTTTAAATACTGTTTCATTTTAAAATAACTGTTATCTTTTAAATACGTACATAAATTACAAAAAAATCAAATAAACTTAAATTTTAAAAAAAAAATTTATAAAATCACCCTCATTATTTAATTTCCTCTTTTACTCAATATCATTCTAATTCATATCTCCCGTTTAATAAGGTAGAATAAAAAGAATAATTTTTAAATTTCTTAAATAACAGATAAGTATAAAAACATTAACTTTAAAATGTAACTTAATTAAAAATTTAGTGTGTAAATTTACTTCTAAATTGTAAACATTTTAATATTTTTAGTAAGTTAAAATTTGAAAAGAAAATCTTGAATATTAAACATAACCGAGATCTTAAACGCAAATAAAGCATGAAGTTACAACATGAATTTAATAAAACATCAATAAATGTTAGACTTTTAATAAAGTGACATACGATGTATTAGTTTAATTTTTAAAAATGCTTCAATAATATAATATTTTAAAACATTTTTATAATAAAACATTACTCTTCATAATTTGGAGGAGTAAATCAAAATTTTAATTTTTTTAGAAAAACATATGATTATGTTAATTTTTCGACAGAAAGAAGCAAAAGAAAGAAAAACGAAAAACCATTAGGGGAAATGGAGAAACTAAGCATATGCACATTCTATTGATATACTAATAAGCCATGAGCAAAATCCCCATCAGAATCTTAAGATATTTCAGTTGAGAAACTATACAACCAAGCTACAACACTTTCTGTGAGTTGTCTAGTTACCAATACCTGATAGTTGAGAAACTGTACAACCTAGCTACAATGCTTTCTGTATATTGTCAAGTTACCAATACCCGATGATATTTAGTCAAGTAAGTCTATTAAATTTCGAAGGTTGCACACTCCCACGTGCTGAAAGCCCCACAAAACATGCGCCATTAGACACTGATCTTCCTCCATTTACCATAGATCTCTTCTCATGATGGCCTGCAGTTTTACTAGCAAACTTTCTTCCATGTGCTTCAAAGCCTGGCGGCGGTGCAACCGAGTTGTTCTGAGGATTAGGATGCTTCTTGACAGGATTCCGTGAGGATGGTTCTGAAGAAAACTGATGATTGATTTTCTTCCTAGGCTTTGCAGACAAAGCTGACTTATCCTGAACAAATAAATTGCTTGAAGTGATCAAGGTCTTCTTTTCTACCTTCTTAGAAGAGCTATGAAGAGGAATTCTAACCAAAGGCCCTTCAGATTGAGAGAGACTCCTGGGTTTATCATTTAGAAAGTGATCAATTCTCCCCACTACGTCCTTTCCTCCAATCATGTCCACATCCATATCAACAGGCTCCATGTTAGGTAATGTTCCAGTAGCTTTACCAATTTTACTTTGCCGAAAGACTCCCCACAGGAAACATCCTACATGTACTGTTGCTGCTGCAATAGTACCTGTGAATGCAAGAGACACAAAATGCAATAACAAATGCTGATTGAGCCAGGCTGGCAATAGGGCAAACAAATTCAACAAAGCATGTGTGGATCTAATTTATGAAACTGCACTCTACAATCTGAATTTTAATATTCAATAGCTATGAACTTACAAGTCTCGCTATGCCACAGCACATACAAGTGGAAGTGCGGGTCAGGGCATTAAGAATGTGGCACAGCTAATGCATGAAACTAGTAACTTACCCCTTGAGTGCATGTTAAGCTGATTTGAGGTAAACACCAACAACTCCACTCCATGAATAGAACTTCTCAACATTGATTTTTCAGCATTCATAAACTCAAATATGCTATTTAAGTTCTTTCTGGACCTACACTCAATCGAGAGCATGCAATATAAGTGGCTTAAACAACAAATAATGTTCTGGCAAAAAAGTAGGACAATCAAAATAAGAACCAAAAGCTGACCTCTCAGTGTCATCTGATGGAAAGAAGTACAATGCAATATCTTGAAGATTAGGACAATCATTCTGGAATGCATCAGTGAAGACATCCAACCTAGGCAGTGACTCCAGTTGAAGGACTGAGGGCATTGTACACGAAAATTTATATGCTTTAATATTAACAGTACATGGAGGATGCGCCTCAAACCCTTCATAAAATTTGCCAGATGCAGCAAAACAACCCCTACAAAATGGTAAACACTATATATTAAATTACAGATTCATAAAACTTTATTCACGCAACTAAATGCCAAAACAACTGCAGGTGTCATATACTTTCTAAAAATTCCTTAAGGATGTGTTTGTGAATTACTCTTCAAGCCCTTTCCTTCTCTCCCCTCCCCTCCAAAACCCCAACTCACAAACACACCCTAAGTGATTGACATTCACATACCATAACATCCAGTCGTTAGATATTGTTCAGCAAGTCAAAAAATTGATCTAAGAGAACAAGAATGACAAAAGAAACATGATTTTGCACATGGTCTCTTGATAGAAGATATTCTTTGGCAGCCAGAAAAGTTCCAATTCAACAATAAGTAACAAGCTAAGGTTATGTGACAGTGTGCAGCTTTTCTATTCTATGGTGTCTTTGGCTGGGAAGAAATGATAGAATTTTCAAGAGAACATAGTTAGACAGAATTTGGAATAGGGTTAACTTCTTAGCTTCTATGTGGTGTTCTGCAAATGGTCTTTTTAGAGGTGTTTCTCAGTTAGATATGCAAAGAGATTGGTATGCCTTTTTACATGACTCAATCTCTTCAGAACCACAAGTTTTATTTTGCTTTCTACTTGTGAGGAGATCTTATTCTGTCTCTTTGTATTCTTTTCTTTCTCAATTATAAATTTCTTTTTCTTCAACAAGTAAAAACCAAGAAAAAAAAAAAAAAGAAATAATGCACATGTTCAATGACTCCAACTTTTAGCAACATGCGAGGTGAATAATCCAAATGAACATCCTGGAAATTGTAAAGGATTTGGGAGGATAAAGTCTGTGCAAAGTATCATTACTCACACAAGAATCATGCTTTTCAATGCACCAATAGGTTGTTTCATACCAAAGTCAAAACACAAGTCGGAACTTTTCTTCAAATATAACATCCTATACATCCTCGTCACCTTTTTATTTCAACAAAATTAAGCATCCAAATTTTTGCTTGTACTTATAGCCCAACATTTCCATATGTCATAAGGAGTTAATATTTACTACTGCAAAGGGAGGGATCTAAACTCTTGAAAGATGTAATCAAAAACTGTAATACCCAAAAGTACAAAAGAAAACTGATAGGGTCAAGCCCATTTGGATAACAGTGCTTATGACTTTTTTTTAACTTTTCGAAAGTCAAAAGTCACACTTCTAACATTTTATCCGGTTTGGCTATATAACTTATTACTTCCAAAAAAATCATTTAGCGTGTTTTAGGAAGTTAAAATATTTAGCTTCTCAAGAAGCACTTTTTATAAAACTTAAAACAAGCACTTCTGTTATTACGTGTCCAAATACAAAATAACTTATTTATAAGTTATTTTCAGAAGTTACTTTCATATAAGCGCTTAAATAAGCTATTTACCCAAACGGGTCCTCATTCTCGCTACAGATTGCCATGCTTTTGCCACCAAGGTCAATAAGGAAAAAATAAGTTATACATGACAAGGGATTGAGGGAAGTGAGGTACACACCTCCAGGCAGCAATTGAAGATGGTAAAAATTTATAGAGAATATTGACGTTTTCCTGAATACTCTGAACATTGCCTTTTTCAATATCATAATGTTCAGCAACAGCAGAAAGGATACCACCTAAAGACAAAACAGACCAAAAGGAAAAATAATGTTCAAACCCAACAAGCTGCAAGCTGCTAATACATTCAAAGATACATGTCTAGATATGCATATTGAGATGTTAGAAAACTTAAGTATATGCAACAAACGATAGAAGAAAAGCAGAAATAATACAGAGAATTCATAACAAGAAGAGTATCCTACCTGAACCAACACTGGGTAAAGATTTTCTTACTGATACAGCTTCACAAGGTGCCCCTTCTGTAGGCCTTTCTATCTGAAGATCAATGGTTTGAACTTCTTTATCAGGTACAAGTCTGCCCAGTAGTTGCTGATTTTCCCTAATATTCTCCTTTATTGGTCCTACAGGATCCATAGACTCAAAAACAGAAATCACAAACAAATCTCATGTTAAATTTGCAAAGTAAATACTTCAAACATTTTTTAAACTATGCTTACCATATGATTTGCCACCACCAATATTGTAAAACTCCAAGGTTGTAAGGTGGATCAAAATTAAATCCAGTCCACTAAATGTACAACCTTTTTAAAACAATCTAGTTGAGTTATTAAATCTAAAGCCTATTGCAGTTAAGCTATATCATACAAATAAAAATGTGCCCAAAACAGTGATTCTACAAACTTTGACTTAACTGGAATCAGGAAGTACAAAATTTATATTCCATAAAATCTACTTCAAACGCAGGCAAATTCAACCTTCACTTAAAAAGATTGTGCTTTGAGCACATGTATGAAAAAAAATGATAGGAGGGCCTTGTGTTTGTTTCGTGTGTATACATGTTTTCTGTTTGAAGGGTGCAAAAGAATAGGGTTTGCATCAGTGATGGAGAGAAATTCTCACCTTTTGATATTAAGTGAGAAGCATGTTGATCAGTCACTGGATTCTTGGATATTCCACCATTTCTTGGAGGTTTCTCAAGTACCATAGGTGATATGCTAGGATTTGATTTCAGTGCCAAGGAGGAAGTCTTTGAAATAACATTTCTGGATTTAACAGAAGCCTTCCGGGTCACCAGCAAAGCAGATTTTGCTGGAATAGGTTTCAAGGGAAAATTACCAGAAGAAAGCTTAATGACCTCATCTGTTGGCATGAACTTCACCTTCGGTTCAATGGATCTTTTCCTTTTAGAAGCCTGCCAACCAGGATCCCGATTCACTTTACATGGTGAAGTTATACCATTTTTGGATTGGCAAGATTCACAAATCCACTCTCCAGGAACATTGGTGCTATAAATTCGCATGCAATAACTGAAACGGGAAAGAAATTGCATTGATTCAGAACAAGACTCAATGTATCACTGATGCTGCAAAGGCATATAGCAAAACCATTGTTCAAAAGGCAAACCAAATAATTTGTCAGGTAACAAGAAAATGTATAAAATTATGTGCAAAAATTAAGTTGTAAAATCATTCTTTGATCTTGTTATATTTCTTCATTTATCGCGAAAGGAAAAGTTCTAGTGCACTTCATAGCAGATCGCACATATTAGGTTTAGAAAAGAAGTAAGCTCAAGAATTAAGTTCTCAGGGTTCCCAACAAAATTCTAATAGACAAGCTGGCACATACGTCACTTGCCATAAAATTGGCATTAATAAAGTTTCTTTAAGTAAATAGACCGAATACGAATTGTTAAAAAAATAAAAAAATTCAAAGGCACAATAAAAAAATATAAGTAGATGGGAGATCATTACCAATGTTCACGAGCTACTCTGCATTTAATGCAAGTAACAATTACTTCAGGAAAACCCAAGTCACCACATATATCACAAGGTTCAATCTGCATAGGAATAATGAACACGTACATATCAACAATAAATGAAGAACAGCTAACATTATAACCTACAAAAGTAAGAAGCAAACCGTAGTTGCCAACTCAACTGCAGAAGCTAAGTATTGAAAAATTGAAACCACAACATATGAAGTCATATGGTTACGATAGTTGCACTTTAACGTCCACAAATCACAACCAGTGAAGTTCATATGTGATAATCAAGCAATTTTACATATAGCCTCAAAAATATTCTTTCACGAAAGGACAAAGCCCATTGAGATCGACTATCACTTTGTAAAGGAGAAAATTCAGTTCGAAAAGATTGCCACTATGTTTGTGAAAATTCCAATGACCCACTGGCAAATATTTCACCAACTCCCTCAAAGATCATCAGGTCAACTATATGGGTAACAAGGTTGGTGCATATGATATACATGTAGAAGCTCGGTAATTAATATGCATGTGTTTCGTGCCAATTAATGTTCAAAGTCAGAGGAATCTCATGAGCAATTTTAAGATACAATACTCATAATTCCAGCGATAAGCAACCCTCGATGCAACAGCAAAACTTTTATTTCTCGGGTTTTTTTACCGACGAGAATAATTCCTATACGTTAACAATACAAAACAATTTTACACTATCAACCAATACAAATTCAGAATATTGCCAAATCATGGTAAATAACTACCCACCATGATGACTACCCACCGTAATTTGCTAGTTTCTCATAATTCTATTAGCTGATAACGTAAAGTTGTTTTACACCACTGTCAGTGTAAAGAAATTGTTCTCTAAACCCATTGCCTAAGTAATTTGGTATTTAAGGTAAAACCTTTCTCTAATATGACAAATTCATGATTCGAGATCCTGACAGAGTAAGATTCACCAGAGCTCACAGCCTACTTCTACTGAGGGTAACATCGAAGCTTGTTATAGCAAGCAAGTACTGTCGCATTTTAAAAATAAAAAATAAAAAATAAAAAATTAACTAACTAATTCACAAATTCGAAGCAGAAAACATTCTTCAACAGCACTAACCTAGTAACAAGAGCTAGCTTTTACACTCTTCGAACGAACTGAGCATTGAATAATCCAATGCCAAAAAAGGTAAACAAAAACCTAAAAAGTTACAAAGTTCAACGCACCCATTTTTGAAATAAAAGATGACAATAATGAAGAGAGCAGGGAGAAGACCATAACCCTAGGAGCATCGAAAATAAATAAAATAATCAAATGTGCAAACTCATCAGTAAGTAGCCTACGTAACAATAAAATAAAATAAAATACAAAATTAAATAACTGAATGAATGAAGAATGAACAAGTAATGCCATGCCATGAAGCATGAAAGGGAAGAGTGGTCACGAAAGAAAAATGTGCAGTGGAGTTAGAATTTGTGTGTGTGTGTGCGTGCGTGCGTGCGTGTGCATGTATGATTACCGGGGGGAGTTGGTGGTGTCGGTGCATTGTGGCGGTAGTCCCTCACGGCACTGGTTGTTCTCTCAGTGATGAAGACACGAAGAGACAGCGAGGGAGAGAGAGAGAGAGAGAGAGAGGGTCCCCACCAAAATCGGAATTATGAGGAGAGAGGGAAACGCAGCGGAGTGGGCCTCTCTCCCCATCATACAGCTTGGCAGCAATCTCGTGAGAGAGATGGACGGTTGTGATTCAGTGCAAGTTGAGACTAAAATTTTTCTCTTGGTTCTTTAACCAGTTACGTTAATATCTTATAAATTATTAATGTGAAAAAAAAAATTTATACAACCATTTAAAAATTACTCACGTTGTTTAAGGTAAATCCTTTTAAAATAAAATTTTTAAAATTTAAACCGCTAACGGTGTAAGTAAAATTTATCTAGAGTTATAATATTAGTGTATTTTCATTATGGCTAATCACTTATGAATTATTATTAAATTTTTTTTAATTTTGTAGTTATTACCTTAAAAATTATATAAAAATACTATTTAATTAATTAATAATAAATACTTTACGTTAAGATATATTAAAATTCAATTGACTAACCCATTTTATTTTCCCTTAGTCTCTCAAAATAACCTAACAACTCATTTTTTTTATTCTTGCAATAAGTTATTTATGCTTATTTTTAAAAAATAATAGACTTAAACTAGGGTTTTTATTTTTTATATGGTATTTGAAATATATATATACCAAAATATTGGAATTGGGAGGAATTTACGCGGATATGGGATTTAACAAAATCGGAATTTCCGATTTCAGAAAAGGTGAAATCGGAAATTCTTATTTTAATTAAAATAATATTTTATTTTTTGTCTGTAGTGAAGTCGGAAATTCAGATTTTACTACAGACAAAAAATAAAATATTATTTTAATTAAAATCGGAAATTCCGATTTCACCATTTATGAAATCGGAAATTCCGATTTTATTACATCCCATATTCGTGTAAATTCCTCCCAATTCCCATATTTTTGTACATCTTTCATCCAAATACCATATAAAAAAAAAAACATCCCTTAAACTAATCTTCTTAGGTAATTAAACTAAAAAGTATTATATTCTAGGAAAAAATATATTTGATTTTTAAAGAAATATTTTTAATATATTTTTTTTGTATGAAACTTTCTTATTAAATTATAGATCCCATTTTGATAAATAGCTTAATTAAGTCTTATGTGAAAATAAGTTCTTACAAAATGACTTATGGGAAAAGTAATTCATAAATAAATTATTATATTTTTAGTTGGATAATATAAGAAATATCTGTTTTAGTTTATAGTACTTGTTATAAAAAATTGTGTAAGAGACTTTTTTGAAAATTAAATATTTCAATTTTTTTAAAAACACTATAAATGACTTCTTAGACAAAAAAAAATTGTATAGTCAATTAAGTTCAAATATGCACTTGTTAATCAATCAAAAGTGAATAGTTTTCTACTAAAAAGTGAGATTTTTAAGTTTTTAATGTATTGAATATATTAAAAATTTTAAAAATATTTTAAATTTAATTTCTTAATTAATGTCTTTAGAACATTGATTAGAAAATTTCATAAAATAACTTTTGACTATTAAAAAGTTAAAAAAAATTATAAATAATAGTATTCAAATGCACCCTTAATTTAAAATGATGCAGAAAAAATCAAAAGAAAAAAGGAAACCAAATAAGGAAAAAAAATTATTTTCTTGCTCACTTTTTTTGTTTTTTCTTTTTTTGCATCTGCTCACGTGTTTATAATTTCTAGAGCTAAACAAACATGAAGAATACGAGACCTAAAAGCTTCTCTTGGATATCTTTCTAGTCAGAGCAGAGAGACTTGGAGGAATTCTAGCCGTTAACACTCTCTAATACACACATTTGGATTTGGATTAACTCAACAACTTTTTGGATAAACTACTAATAAACTAATGATAAATCATTGTGGACATAAGTCACTTTATACTGATTTTTCTCTCTGCGTGTGTAGAACTTGGTATTTAGTGGGCCTCACATTTTATTCTTAGTTTGCTTGATGGAGAGGAAAGACAAAAAGAAAAACTCGTCGTCCTTCAATTTGGGGTCCTTTCACGCCATCAATTATCCTCATTCTTTGTTTGAGTATGTTTGGTATAGAATAAAAATTGGGTATAAAATTTTATTATATAATTTTATACATAAAATTTTTTTTGGATATATAATTTTATACATAAAACTACTTTATGAAATTTTATACCCCATTTTAATTCTATACGAAACACACACTTTTAGAGTTTATCATTCGTAGTTTTCACTGATTTATTGCCACCGAGTCGCATTGAGTAAGGAGTGAAACCACGTTACAATTAATGGACGTATCAAGACTCCAAAGCCTGTGCTAGAGTAAGGAAACAAGATAGAGATTAGATCATTTTACCTCAGAAGAAGCCATAATTGCAATCGGGAGCAAAAACCTTAACCTGGTAGGGTAAACTGAAAAAACAAACAAGAAAAAACAAAATGTCAGCATCCGTGTCCCAAGTACAAACGAAGGTCATGAATTGAAAAGCTTTAAACTGTGAAACGGAAGAGAAGAGCATAAAATAAATTGTGATACCACTTTTCTCCTTAGGCAAGAAGACATTTTGGTGGGTCCACGCTGATTCTTTTAAACTATTGTTCCTACTCATATTGGGACACAAACGAGAGAGAAAAAATAAATAAATAAAGGAGTGAATATAGAAAAAGTGAAAATGGTGGATCACCACCTTATGATCTTTCCTCTAGTTATGAGTCTATAATTTTGCTTTATTTTAAATATTTCATCATTTAATAATTAAGATATTAATTTCCTATAATATGATTAAATGTTAACCTAAAACTCCTCTCAATTTATTTTTCATATATATGAAATTCAAATTCAAATCTAATATTATATATTTAAAAGATTTCAGCTCATTTCATCCTAGTCAACAAAATGCATATATAACAAGTTAAAATAAAGACAAATAATATTATTATTTTTTGAAAAAAATATGTTGATGGGTCCATACGCTTTTATTTTTAAACATAAAAATATGATGGTGGGTCCATGCTATTTCTTCTTTTATTTTTATTGTTTATTCTCTATCTCTAAATAGAAGAAACTTTCGCTTTCTCTTAATTTTTTTTTTCTCACTTGCTCTCAACTTAAACAACGAGTTAATCTTTTTTGTCTACCGTTTTTAAGAAAATTCCGATTTATCTTTATTTGAAATTCCTTTTTCCCCCATTTTCAATCTAAATGACGGACAAACGATCGAGCATGCTTTAAAAACTAAAAGAATATTTTAAAGATCTCTCATGTGAATAGAAGCATTGACACTTATTAGACATTTATTTATCTTAATTTATGAACATAAAATAGTTCATTTCTAAAATCATCAATAGAAAGGCTATTCTTTTCCTGTCTGAAACTTTGGACGTAGAAATATTTATAAAAAAAAGGAAAATTTAGAGATGACACTCAACATTTATTGCAACATTGATAAGGAGTTAAATTTGTAAGGATTATGAGAGGGAGAATAAATTATTAATTTAATTTTGAGTATTTTATTTTAAAAGTTATATATATATATTTGATTAAATCCACACGTATATTGGACTATCATACTCGAATCGGGTAAGATCATTTTGAAACAAAGTTTTCCTTTTTGAGTTTTAACGTAACTATGTACGTAGGACTTGAACTTAAGACCTCCAGTTAAGATATAATAACCCCTACTAGCTAACATGTGCTAGCGCACTCATTAGTTAAAAAAATAATATATAATACTATATAAAATTATCATAAATTGTTATTCCATATTACTTAATATTTAATATCTTAATTTCGTGAATTATGTGTATCACTTTCTTTAACTATATTTCTGGAAATAATAGTTGATGTGTTGGGTATTAAATAATTCATAACAACTTTTTATTGTTCTATCAGTGTATGAGAATTTTTCTGAAAATAAGTTGAGGAAAAAAAGGGCAATTGATTCGTGTTTACAATTTTTCCATATTGACATGCTAGTTGCCTGATGCACGTAAGCCTTTTTTTGGCTGTTGAAAGAGTGTCAATTACTATTCTTACCATGTATGTTTATTGATTTCAATTTTCAGCTAACTTTTATTTATTTTCTTTAATTTAGGGTAATTTATATTCATTATTTATTATAAATCGTGATTACATTTAACTCTGCCATTTTAATTTAATTTTTTGCAAATCTCCAATTTTGTCATTTTTTTATGAAGTCATCAAGTACTATAAATATTTATGTTAAACTCTTTTAATATATTATTTAGGTTTAAATATTAATTTTTCAGAAAGTTTCTTAATTCAATAATTATCTACACAATATAAAAATTCTTACTTAAAAAAGTAAAACTAATAATAATAACGGCAAACAAATGAATTGTAATATTTCATGTGCATATCTAGTTTTTATCATCTAACATTTATATAGTTAAAGAATGTATTAAATAAACATATAATACTAGAGTTCATTGGTACCAATCTCTTCTTTTTTTTGTCATCTCAGTTTTCTAAAAGACTTGATGTTATATATTTGTTTTCTATGCATTGTCAGTGTTAATTTTTTTCTACATTAACATCCAATAATGTACATCACATATTTGAAAAATAGAATATATAATTGTCATATGCCACAAATTTAATCATTCAAAATCTTTTAATTCTTGATACCAATTGATACACGAGGGAATTTCAAGGTATGTATATGTCATATTCATATCAGCTTGATTTAATAAGTCCAGTTAACTTTTATATATATCAGTTTTCATTTTGAATTTAATTTTGATAAATGTTAGTGTAAATTTTTTTTACATATATATCTAATCATATATTATTATATTAATAAAAAATACTTGACTCAATTATCTACTATCTTAAAAGTCTTATAAATAGAAATATATAATTAGATGAATGAATAAAACTCTTTTACATAAAATAATGCATGAAAAGAAGTTTTTTTTTTTTGGTTATATCATCTTTATTTTTTTTTTTAAGGTTGATTTTGTTGGATATTTCAAAAGGGATCAACGGATCCCCTCGTCCCATATAAGTTAAATGAATTGAGTTCTTTTGGCTTTTTTGGTCAGAAAATGAATTGAGTTCAAGTCACGAACAAAAAGGGAAACACTGAATCCAAGCGTGCCGAAGGACCAATTAAAGGCCCAGTATCTCTGGGCCACAAGCAGTTTCAAGACTGCATCACCAAAAACAAAGTTAGGCATGAGGCTGCGCTAGGTCTAGGAAAAAAAAAAAATGCATGAGGCTCCACACTACGTGATTTTCTTTTTCCTTTTCTTTTTTCAAAGGAAACGACGTCGTTTCCGCCTCACAAAAGTGTACATAAAACCCTCAAAATCCCCTCCTCCT
The DNA here is from genome assembly GCA_031439585.1 of Pterocarpus macrocarpus. Taxonomy (NCBI): domain Eukaryota; kingdom Viridiplantae; phylum Streptophyta; class Magnoliopsida; order Fabales; family Fabaceae; genus Pterocarpus; species Pterocarpus macrocarpus. The sequence continues at coordinate 15,536,936 of CM062519.1, forward strand.
ACTGTTTCAGCAGCTGAGGAGTGAAAAAGCAAACGGAGCAGAACCAAGAGCCTCCGCCTGTCGCCGCCGCCATCCGCGCCGCTCGCCACCGTCCCTCAGCCATTGTTAGTTGTCGCCGCCGCCTTCGGTCAGTCCCACCCTCCCTCAATTAATAATCGTTTTGTGTTGTGTGAGGTTGTGTGGTTGATAGTCCTCTTGTGTATGTGTGATATTTAGTTTTGATTTGGCTGTATTCTATATTATGCGCTTGAGTTGATTATTCGATATCTATCTTGGTTTGTGCCAAAAAACTGGGAAAAGAAAGACCAAAGTTTCCCAAATTACTGGCAATTATATCAGATAATTGTTAATTATACCCAAAAAAAAAAAAAAGGGAGTTCACTTTCTGCAAATTTTACACCTTGCACGATCCTTTTCCTTCATCAGGTGAATTCGCCTTCAAGGTAATATTTATTCAGATCACTAGCTAACTCTGCATAAAATTGGAAGATATCATGTATACAATGCGTGTCTTGAAACAAATTAAAGATAGACATAAACATTGCTAGATATAATAAAATAATGGAAATTGGCACTGCAGGGCATGAATTACGTTGCCAGAACCAAATGTTTCTTTGCTTTTCTCGGTACCCTCGATTGTCTTTTAAGCGTATGCATTTCCAGATTGATGTAATTAACAGAAAGGAGAATCCTTTCAGTGAAGCCAGAGTGAAACCAATACCGGAATCTTATGCAATAATGTTAGAATGACAAGCGTAGATATCAACATATTAATTAAATGCTAACTGCCGTTATAAAAGAGGCTATCAGATAAATGAAAAAGCATGTGTTAAGGGGAAAACATAAGCATATTTTGATGTAGTAATTTGGGAACGTGTAAATCAAACATATGTAGAACTGATAATTTACAATAAGGTCTCAACATGTTTTAGAGTGGATTATGTTAAAGAAACAGCCAGCCCTGTGGATGAGAGCCCTATATTATGAGGCCTAAACTTGAAGGACACAACTATTACAATTGCTTGAAGGTGTCAACTGAGTTTGATCACACTGATCCAATATATAAAAAAACATTAAAATCTTACCCAATTACTATTGGTGCTGCTGCCTTTAATCTCAGTTCTCAATTGTTTAATTAAATATGGCTTCCTCGTCAAAACCACTGCATCATAATCATCCTCCATACGGAACTTTTCTTCAGTTGTTTTCTGAAGGGTTGAGAAATTAGGTGAAAAGTCCAGTCGTATAAACCATCCAATCACCTGTTCATTTGTTTTTTTTTCTTTTTCAAAAATCATAATACTTGCCTCAATTAGCTATTTTGAAGAATTGGCTCTATCCTAGATTGCAGTCATGTACTCAGAAATTATATATTCTCTTTCAATGAGACTGCATCATAATACTTACCCTGCTTAAACAGGTGTTAGTTGCTTTGGTTATGGACAATTAATTTGAATTTTAATGTATTTTTATATAATTTTATATAATTTCTTGATATTTATTTAATTATATCCGCTATTGGTTGAGCTAGTGACCCCGTGCCTCAACCTAGTCAATCATTGTCTCAAGTTTAATAACTATGTTTTTTTCTGTTTGCAGAAAGAAGAACCAATAGCGAGGATTTTTGTTCTTTTGGTGAATAGGAAGAGGCTTCATCAATGGCGAAGAGGAAGGAAAGGATTCAGAATCCGGAGCCATTTGTCCCTGATGGCACCGAGTCCGTGAAGTCAAAGAAGCGTACAAAAGCTCCCAAACAGCACCAAAAGGAAAACAAGCTGATTGGTTCGGACATCAGCTCCAAGATCATGAAGGAAGCTTTGATTCAGCAGAAGGAGGTCCAGGAAGAGGAAGAGAAGGAGAATGCCAAGAGTTCCTTCCATGGAATTGAAGAGCCGCCCAAGGTCATGGAAGACGAAGATGATATTGATGACTTTGCTGGTTTCTCTGAGACCCAGAGCCAATTCGGTGGATATGAAGTGAGTGAACTCCTCATTGACGCTTTCTCTTTGTTTGTTTGTTTTGTTTTGTTTCTTTTTTCCTTGGGGCTGAGTTTCTGTTCGACCTAGATGTAAATTCCACATTTTCAGCACCTTTGAGGAATTGGGCTGAGAGATTACTTTTACATGCAGTGCTTCTTACATGTAGAAAGTGAAAAATATTAGATTGCCTAATTATAGTAGTAAACAGTATTTGACTGAATTAGGATTTTCTATCTGCATCCTTTGTTGTATATAATGTAATAGCGTGTTTGGTTATTCCTCGTTCATTTTTTGAAATTCAGGAGGAGATTAATGAGGAGGATGAGAGAATAATGGAGGCCTTCTTATCAAAGGAGCAGGGTCGGCAGAAAACACTTGCAGACCTCATTGTTGAAAGAATAAAAGAAAAGGACGCATCTGTTGCTTCAGGTACCATTAAACTGCATCTACTTTTCCTTATCTTTGTTTTATTTTGTTTGGAGCTTTGATTTTTATTATTGTTGTTATTTATGATATTGTTCTTTGTGCAGAAAATCAACCAGTACCTAAATTGGACAAATCCATAATTGACATATACAAGGGGTAATTTCATATCCAATTCAAATTCTTTTTTATTCATATGTAGATAAGATGAATAAATTCCTTTTTATTGAGATTGTTAGCCACTTGATATGTGGTTTCCATATCATGCTTCACTGACTTTGTCATCTTTCACGCTGCAGGGTGGGGACTCATCTTAGCAAATATACAGTAGGCAAAATACCCAAGGCATTCAAACACATCCCTTCAATGCAGCTATGGGAGGAGATCTTGTATATAACTGAACCTGAGAATTGGTCACCAAATGCTTTGTATCAAGCCATTAGGATTTTCGCTTCTAATTTCGGTGCCAAAAAGGCGGAACGCTTCTACAAGCTTGTCTTGCTTCCAAGAGTGAGAGAGGATATAAGAAAAAACAAAAGGCTGCATTTTGCTCTATATCAAGCTCTCAAAAAGGCATTGTACAAACCTGCTGCATTCTTTAAAGGAATTTTGTTTCCACTATGTGAGGTATACAATTATTTCTAGGTTGCGTTGCTTTGACCTTTTGATGTTCTAAAGTAATCATTTGTTGATATTTTATCAGGTTCTATTTGTGATATGCAATGTAAAACAATGTTTGATTTCAATTAATTCCTAAATTGATGGTATAGACTACTTTGCTTTTGAATCTAATTTAATATTCTTTAAGCTTCTGGCACATGTGAAGGCTGTTTGATTTCTAAGTTTAAAAGCATGCAATGTAAAATATAAATGTATGAATTTGGGTTTAGGTTTTATAGAATGACAAACACATTTCCTTTTATTGTTTAAGAAATTAGAAGGACTTCCCCCTTGTTGATGATCATAATTTTGAATTTTGTTATTGAAGCAGAATAATATTTATATTACAGTTTACGCAAACCATATGTGCTCCCTACAAAATCTAGAACTCCACATGTTCATTCATTTTTCTTGCGGATTTTGACAATATTTTTCATCTACAGTCACGCACATGTACTCTCAGGGAAGCAGTCATTGTTGGAAGCATTATAGAAAAGGTTTCTATTCCTCCACTTCATTCAAGGTATGTTAACTTGGTCAATCATGCCTTGAAACCAACTCTCAGCCACTATATCACACTATTCATGCTGCAAAATATAGTATGGTCAATGAACATGCCAAGTTCTTTAATTTAATAAATTTATAGATAGATTAGATAAGAACTAGTTTAATACAAATTTAAACCAAACTAAATTTAAGTTAAAATTAGTTACAAAATAACCAGGATTTATATAAATAGTTTTTCTTAAACAGTTCCACAACAGTTTTGTGACTTACCAGACTTCTCCCCTTAATTTCAATCTGGTTATATAATATGATACTGGCAAGTCTATTGGTTGGCATTTGTCGCTGCTCAAAGTTCGAAAGTTTACTGTTAGAGGTGGATACTTAGTGCACAATTGCTCATGTAGCAATAAGCTAAATGTTTGAATGATTAGAAATTGAGTTATATGCAATGTCTGCTTCACCCAAACCTCTCAATGTGTTTACAGTGTTGCCCTACTGAAGCTGGCAGGGATGGAATATTGTGGCACCACAAGGTATTTAATCTTGTAACCATTTGCTGTTTAATAAAGCATAATTTGTACAAAGGTGAGCTTAAAAAGAATCAGTGAATGGGCCTTACCCATTGCTGTTAATATATGTGTGTACATTTACATATATACATATATGCATATACACATACATATATATATATATATATTCACACACATATATACATGTGTAATAATAACAATAATAACAACAACAACGTCAACAATAACAACAACAGTAACAATTGTTAATTGTTATGAAAAATGAAATAACAGCAGTCTTTGATAATATCATATAGTAGTTAGTTCATTAAAAAATGTTGCATGTAACTTTAATGTTTAGGCTTATGAGCAGGACAGTGGTCAAGCTTAATAAAATAGGATTCAAAAGAGGTGGGACAGCCTAAAATGCAGTTTGCTAAGATGATTAATGTGCTGAGTTGACATTTTACAATACTATAGCACTATAAATTGTCTGGCTGAAGCTTGCTTTTCTTTTCCCTCAATGTGTGATAGTAACTAATTGTGATAATAATTGCAGCTATTTCATAAAGCTTTTTTTGGAGAAAAAATATGCTTTGCCATATCGTGTGGTTGATGCAGTAGTGGCTCACTTTATGAGATTTCTCGATGATACTAGAATAATGCCTGTTATATGGCACCAGTCACTGCTTGCATTTGTGCAAAGGTCGGTGTTTCACCATTTTCCTTAACTATTTGAAATACATGTTTCTCTTTGCTTGGTTAATGTTTTAGAATGTATTTATTTGTGTTATTAAATGTTCTGTCTTATACAGTCTTAATGTCCATCAATTTCTTATTTTTATGCTTCTCTTCATGTGCTCACAACATGCTGTTTGTTATATATGCATCTTGTTGTATAGTGAGTAACCTTGTCTTGCCTATATATATATAATCCTAATCTGTCCTGAGTACTAATGATCATTAATTTCCCTGTAGGATTTTGAATTTAGTGTTCTCATTTTATATTTCTCTCAGGTACAAAAATGAGCTGCAGAAGGAAGATAAGGATAACTTAAGGGTTCTACTGGAAAAGCAAAAGCATAAATTAGTGAGTTCATTGTCTCTGATGGGCTGCTTTCCTTGTGTTTCAAGTTTCTGGTTATAATTGATATTAATTTCTCCTACTGCAGGTTACACCCGAAATTGGTAGAGAGCTAAACCACAGCCGCAACCGAGGTGAAAAGGAGGATGATCTTATGTCAATATATATCCTTTTCTTTGTTTTTTTACTTCTTTACCCTACTTTTCTATCTTAAGGTTGATGCATATGGCGTGACATCTGTAGTGTACCTCAAATTGGAGGAGAAGCAGAGTCTTAAGGTAAAAAATCAGTATAAAATGTAAGCTTCTAAAAGTTGAGGTTGCAAGAAAAAAAGAATTCATATTATATAAAGAATTAATAATGGGAAAAAGCTGAGCATAAAATTTTACAAGAAAAAGCTTAGTAACCTCTGCTCTCTTGTAGGCTATAGTGCACGGACACGCCATGTTGGTGTTGTGTTTGGTTTTACAATCAAACACGTGCCTATGTTGGAACTTGTCTTAGACACTGTGGTGCAAAGCAGTACATAACGTAGACAATGTCATTTAAAATTTGGAACAGTCATTGTCTGCTGCATTGCTAGTACATGTCTTTAGTTTTCTCTGTGTCAACAAATCAGCCTTCTTAAAACATCTGGACATTTCTTGCAGCAGAAATTCCGTGAAGATGCTGATACTATATTAATTTATTTTAAGTCTCAAATAACCTAAATGACAAATATGATATCTCCTTTTTTTTTTTAATTTAAACTCATATCAGCAAATACAAATTATTTAAAGTAGGAAAAGATGTGTGCAATTCCATGTTATCATTGCAAGTGTCATGTTGGGTATTTGGTGGTTGTCCCTTTCTATTAAAGGTTAATATTACTATATGAAAGTTCCAGTGTTGATCCAAACCAAAGGTCGTGTTTTAAACACATCATGGATCAAATTCTAACTTGTATGGAACCAACCCAAATATGATTTTGTCTGTCCTTTTTTCGTGTGTTACATATTGTTTCCTTGACAACCCAATACCGACTCCAATGTCTGTGATAAACAAGCCTATTGAAGAAGATAGATTTGACATTCCGGATGTTCCGATGGAGGAGGACTAATTTATTTTGTGGTATGGTTCTGATCCAATCTTTTGGATTGTGCTATTTTAATAGCAGTTCATTTCAAGGTTTAATGCTGTTCATGTTACGCATTCATCTTTTGTGGAGGATTCTGTAGTAACTTGTAAAGTTGTGGTGATTGACTGTTGGTTGATTGTTGAACGAATCTTGATTGGACAATAGTGAACGAATCTATATATATTGTACACATTATATGTCACCTGTTTTTATATGCAATGAAATAGCTTTTTAATATAAGCATTCTAATTTTGATGGAAGATTAGAAGCTGAAGAATTGTTGCATGTCATTTTGAATTTGATATTTTAATAGGTGCTTGTTGCATTTTGTTGTTGGACCCGTATCTTTATTTCCTTTCAAAACTGTTGGTGAATGTGAGTGATGGTTTAGGTTGTCTGATCTTTAATTTTGTTTGACACTTTGGAGTATTGCATGGTTTTCCAAGCCTTGAAATGCTAGTTTCCTATTGCAGGCCCTCGTTGGTTTTCCTTTGGGAGAATGCGAATTGGGACTTGCAGCCATCTTCCAGCTGAGGGTGGTTGTGCGGCTGCAGTATTATAGTACTATCGGATGGTATATGGTATTGAATTTTTGCTGTGAAGTTTTGACAAATGCAAATTCGCCAGTGTTACTTTTTCCAGTGTATTCTTTTCCATCAGGGTAGTAAAATATAATTCAACTTCTGTAGAAACCATTTTGATATAAGTTGCCTTTTTGCTGTTTTTGGTGTTGATTACATTTTTGAAGGCTATATTTATTCCCTAGGGTGGTTGCATATTGTATCACTACTACCGCTCATTTTTGGCCCATAACTTGAGTGATCGTTAAATATGCTGTTTTTATTTACTGTTTCTATTAATTTTATGTAAACAGAAAAAATAGATGAATTCTCGTCCATCAAAAGGGAAAATCAGGCTGTATGGATAATTGAATTTTGGCTAGGCATTGACTGTGAGAAACTTTGAAGTCGTTTTATATTTTTCTTGTCAGGTTATTGGCCAGTAGATAATTTTTACATTAAGGATGGATAACGTATGCTGTATAGATAGATTGCAACATTTTTGGCTAATGACAGGTTTGTTACATTTGGAGGTCTTCGTAACAGCTAGTGTATGGTTGTATAAATTTGATATAGTTAATATATGCAATTGCCTAACATACTATACACACATAATTTTGTTAACTAAAGTTAATTACATCAACATTGCCCGGCGTTAATATGACACTTACTCCAAACGTATGCGTAAGTACAGCTGTTGATAACAAACAGATGGGTTAATATCTCCATCCAAATTAACCATGGGTCAGTTCTTTTGATGAAAAAGCTGACTGTGAGATCGCCGGATGCATTACACGGAAAATGCAAAGAAAGAAGGCTCGTTGCTTTACACTAACTACGCAACAAAAATGCATTTAGGATTGCACAACGGCCAAACATTTCCAATATGAGGATTTTTGGATGTTCTATATAGTATATATGGCTTAATTGCTCCATGTTGAATATGATTTCTCTCTATAATTAAATATCTTAAGATAAAAACAAAAGATATTTATAAGGTTCGATCGCATAGTATCAATTTGATGAAATATTGTTTCCAGCATTTTGCTTCGTTTTATATTATTTATAGACTTATAATTAATTTTTCATAGATATTCTTTTATCGGACGTAATTCTATTTGAATGTTATGGAACACTTAAATATGGCAGACTCTCTCAATTAAGATTTGAATAATGGTTTGCCATATTATGGAGGACTAGTTTTTTTATTACTAGACTAAACTTTATTATCTAAAGAATGATACACATCATCTTTAATTTCTGTTTTTTAAAAATTTAAAATTTAAATGATTTTAAATTTATTATGCATATCTCTTTATGATTTTAAATATTTTTCCTTTTAATATATATTTTTTAGTTTCCATCTTAATTAGGTATGCATATCTTTCATATATTCTTGAACGCTTTTTCTCTTTGAATTTTTTCAAATATATATCTTTTCAAATTCTTGTTAAACTTGACATGAAATCAAAAGGTATTTATCAATGCACATGATACTTGCTAGCCTATCCTTGTTTATTATTATTATTATTATTTTGATATAGTCTATCCTTGTTTATTAAAGTAGAATAAATACACACTCTTGAGAAAAACTTAATTTCTTATTTTATTCTATTTAAATTCTTTTAAAAAAATTAATTCTAGTTCTTCAGTATTAATTATGCATATCTTTTTATGATTTTAAATATTTTTTTTTTCTTTTAATTTACATGCTCTACATTATACTTTGGTTAATTACACAAATTTCTTTCACACCTTTAACCATTTTTATTTAATTATTTAATTTTTTTTTCAAACACTGTTATATTTTAAAATAAAAAATACCCATAAATAGAACACAAGATTCAAGATACTTTCCTTTTTTTTTTTTTGTCATCAAGATTCAAGATACTTTCGAATACTATAAAATATACACTAACCCCTCAAGTCCTGAACCTCAACTAAAAATCAATTCATTATTCTCCCCCTCCTCTCTCTCTCTCTCTCTCTCTCTCTCTCTGCTAACGTCTTCCGAAAGAAGGGCCAACCAAGGGCAGAGTCATGGCTTAAGAATGGAGGCAAAAATCCTCATGACAAATTTGATGGCTCGGTTGGATGCCCTTAGCAACATTCATCCATTGGGCCTGAACAACATGGAGAGCCAGGGCCAGATTTTAAGGGTGGACCCTTTAGCTCGAGGCCCTTTTCATCAAAATCTTGAACGGTTCAGGATTGAAGTTGTGGCAGGGTCTATTTGGTCTGTGTGCCTGCCTTGGGGAGCTTTAAATTGGGTCACGAGCAATGGAAATGGATGCTTGTCAAAAATTCATACCACTTTGTCATATATTGTTTTCACCATTCATCAAGAATGTGGGCCAAGTCTGAGACTTAAAAAAAATTTAATCAATAATAAAAAATAATATATGGCAAGATTATGTAAATATTTAATATAAGAGTATCTATTCTCAATGAGCAATACACTAGCCAAGGCTTTGCTCTCATGTCGACCATAAAGATTGGATCACTAGGTGGCTCAACAACTCCAGCACATGCCCTTTGTGGCGCAGGACTATGTGAAAAATCTTGATTAGGTAACATGATTACTCCAAGTTAATCTTGTTTTTTCTTTTCTGTAAGTCTTGTGAATTTGATAAAAGTTCATCTGCATTATTCTTTTTATTGGTGTGAAAAATCTTGATTAGATAAGATGATTACTCCAAATTAATCTTTTTTTTTCTTTCTTTCTTTCTTTAAGTATTGCAAATTTGATTCAAATTCATGTGTATCATTCTTGAAAAATCTTGACTAAATAAGATGATTACTCCAAATTAATCTTCTTTTTTTTTCTTTAAGTGTTGTGAATTCAATTCGAATTCATCTGTATTATTCCTTTTATTGTTGTTAAAAACCTTGATTAGATAAGATATGAGGTAACAACAAGTTATTAAAAGGCGATCTTGGAACTAATGTCGACGGTGATAGGAACTCATAATGATCTTTGAATTAGAATATGCCTTCTAAATGCTCTCATTGTTCTAGGATTACATGCAATCCAACCCAGGGTTCAGTTTGAATAGTAATTTTTCTGATTGCTTAACACAAACAATATCTGAAGGTGCTTTCCTCTTTGTCGTGTAAAGCTTAAAATCCTGGTTAAGTTCATATATCTCTGTAAAATTTCGTTAACATCACCAACAATGGCAACAAAGTCCTAATCTGATGCCTTATAAGCTTCTATTTCATCAATAAGCCAGGTACTTCTGTATGCTGTATTTCATAAACAAACAGTATAAGTTAAAAGATGGTAATGTCATATTATTGAAACTCAGGATAATAAATGCCTCAAGGTAGAATTGCAAGACTAGTGGTGAAAGCTCAATGGCAAGAAAGTGAGTCACACAGTGGATGGCAAACTATGGTTTTTCCCCCTTCATGTATGTTATATTTGACTATATTAATATTAATTGATTGATTATATACGTTTTGTTTGTTCAAAGGATTAGGTACTTGTAATCCGAAAGTTAAGTTTTGGGTTAAGTATTGTGAATGAAGAAAACAAGTGCCAGAAGAGATTTAATCTTAGAGTGAGTTAACATGGCTTGAGCTGTATTATTTGAAGTTTAATGAACTTTGAATATTTGAATATTTACTTTAACTTTTATCTTATGTTGTAATAATTGTTTAGAATAAGTGTACCAACACTTGATTAATTTAAGTAATTTGTACTAATTTTTTTTTAAATAAAGTCTTGAGATCTAATTTTGTGAATAAAAAAAATTAATATGAGAGAATTTTATCTCTAAAATAAGTCAAATTTTTTTTTAGGGCAGAACAATTGAATTAGTTCAAACCATATTAAACGCATATTTGGAAGAGTGTTGAGATAAACTAAAATTGATTTTGTCTATTTTTGTTATTATTTGATTTTTTATAGTCAAAATCAATTATTATCTCAAAATTGATTTTAGATAGAAGCAAAAATTTCTAACTTTTGATTTTAGGCTTTTTAATGTAAGGGTGTATTTATTTAAATATTTAAAAAAGTAATTTTAAAACTTAAATTTTATATTTAGTTAAAAAGGCTGAAAAATAAATTTTTTGAGAGTCTATTAATTTTTAAAAAATTATTCAAAGATACAAAAAATTGATATTTTTTGGTAAAAAAATTGATTATTTGTCAAAATAATCTCAAACAAATGCATTCTATTATATATCTAAAAGTAATTTTGATCAATATTATCTATAAATTATTTTTTAAATTAAATTATTAAACATAAATTACTTTACCTCAAAATTAATTTTATTTAAAATTAATTCCATAAAAATAGAACCAAACACACTATAATTAATTAAGGCTGAGTGACTGAATAGTAGCATGTGTAGTTTTCTGTACGAGAACCTTCGGAATCCGGTTCGCTTAACTTTCGGCTAATGGGCCCAATGATCTCTCTCAGCTGAAGAACCGAAGCAGCGACGAGAGTGAGAATAGAAATAGACCGAGAAGACCGCAGCTCTAGTGAACATCTGTTGCTTGTCTTCTTCTTCTCCTCAACTCTGAAGGGAGAGGCACTGTACCTATAAAAAGAGGGTTTAAGGAGCATTCCTTGGCGTCGAAGCTATCATCTCATCGCAAATAAATAAAAATGTTGATTCAGATTCCTCGCCTCACAAACTCTCTACGAGAACCGTTCGATGTCGACGAAGCATACCTTCATCGCAAATCGATTCTCCACAACCATAAGCCTCGCAAGTATGTAAATTCATCGTCATCATCATCATCCATTCAACTCCTACAACTTTCTCATTCTTGTTTGGTTGCCGGAAAAAAAATCATCGAAACAATGAAAGAAAGGAAACTAAAACGAAAATCGTCGCACTCTACAATTTCGGTTTTGTAACGCTGTAGCAGTGTTTCTGTGATTCGAATGCTTTTTTAAATATATTTATTTATATTTTTGGTTGCAATTTATTGATATTGGAATTTTGGATTGTGGCGTTTATAGTTCTGCGAGCTCGCTTGATGAATCGGAACTCGCGCGGAAGATAGTGCATGGATGGGAAGAAGGTACTGTGCGATTGTGTTTTTTCGATTGATATAAAAAAAAAAAAAGGTTATGTAGTTTGTGATGACGTGTTTCCGTTTTGGTGAATTGGTGAAGCAGCTTCGTGGGAAGTGCGGCAGGCCTACAAGCAGTTTATAGGAGCGGTGGTGGAGTTGATTGATGGCGAAATGCGCTCGGAGGAGTTCCATGAGGTGGCGTTGACTGTGTACCGCCTTTTCGGCAGGCCAATGGAGGAAGAGGATTATATTGATAGAATTATTTCTGATAAGAAGTAAGTATTTGCCTTTTGAAGGTTCAAATTAAGCTGCTAATATGTATGGAAGTTATCTAAATTTGTATTGCCATGTGCATATTGCAAAATGCAGTATCTATTTGGTTGATTATTACTTGAGTCTTGAATGTGAAGAGAATGGTGCATTTGTGTGAGAACTTTAAACGTTTGGTGTGTGATGTTATTTGCAGGTTGGAATTGCAAAAACTTATCGGTCATGCAATTGCTGATGCCAAGTTGAGGCATGTTGCATCTCTAGCACAAAAACTTTTAAACTTGCAGCCTGGCAATAAAAATTCTGGCTTGTCTTTGGAAGGAAATCTTGACGATAATGAGGATTCAGAATTTGGAGCCAATTTTGTTTTCCAAGCACCTGCTCGTTTCTTGGTCGATGTATCCTTGGATGATGGAGATATGATGGACTTCAAAAGCACTGTTCCAGCAGCATTTCATGATGGACAGTATGGTCATATTGTCTCAACAGATCATTTGGTTGATGGGGAAAATTTCAACTTGACTTGGTTAAGAGAAGCATGTGATAAAATAGTTAGGAGTTCTAGTTCTCAGCTATCCCGAGATGAATTGGCAATGGCCATCTGTAGGGTTCTTAGTTCAGAAAAGCCTGGCGAAGAGGTATTTCTTGATGTCAATCTTCTTTAACAGGTATATGATTGTATGCAACAAAAATTTGCTGCAACTTTGAAACTTATTCTTTTTCCTCGCTTTGTGCAGATAGCTGGAGATCTGTTGGATCTTGTTGGTGATAGTGCATTTGAAACTGTGCAAAATCTTTTATTGGTGAGGATTTCCTATCCACCCCTCTTATTTCTTAAAAAAAGTTATTAGTAACTTTTTGTGAACTTTGCTCATCTCTGCTGATATTCAAATAATGATTGATTTATATGATGTGTCAAGTGTTGCTTTTGATGTCCTGCAAGCTTTTTTTCTTTGTTTGAATAAAACTTTGTGTTGATTGATGACCTTCACTTTGAGATTGAAAGCATGATTGTCGACTATCTGATGATAGTCTAAAAGTACTTTTTTTTTTTTGTGTGTGGATTTTTTTTAATTGTATGACATTTCTCCTACAATTTGCAGCATCGAAAGGAGATTGTTGATTCAATTAATCATGGCTTGTCAGTATTGAAGTCTGGTAAACATGCTTCAAATTCTCAGTCTCGGATGCCTAGTTATGGGACGCAGGTATTGATTATATTCTCTATAATTAATCTATTCTTTTCACTTGTATATAGTGACATCCACACATATATTCCATCAATATTTGAAATACTGCCTCTGTTTTTTAGGTGACTGTTCAAACAGAGTCAGAAAAGCAAATTGACAAGCTTCGACGCAAGGAGGAAAAGCGAAGCAGACGGGGGATGGAACACGGTGGTGATGGCGACTTGTCTGCATCTGATTTCTCATCTTTACTTCAAGCAAGTGAGAGGAAGAATTTATTTGATAATATGATTGGTTCTGGGGATAAGTCCCAGTCAATAGCCGTTACTGCTCTTCCTGAAGGAACTTTCAGGAAGCATTTTAAGGGGTATGAAGAGGTTATTATTCCCCCAAGACCAACTGCGCCAATGAAACCTGGAGAAAAGCTGGTATGTCTCTTTAATTGTTACTTGTGAGATACCATCCGCTATTTAATGTGAAATTAAGAATCTTATTTGGTCAATATAGGATGAGATCATTGATACTTATTTGACATTTGAAATAAGTGTTGTGTTTGATGCATGTGTTGCCATTGCTTTAAGTTTGGTTATTGCAAGATGATACCATGACACATTTAAAACATTGAAAGTTGAAACCCACATTTTGCATATTTTCTATCTTTTGCATATTATCTATCTTCTGTAAGTCTCTAACTAAATATTGGCAAAATGCATGACTACTGTTTCCACCATCCCCTAAAATAGTAAGTAATGGTTTTTGAAAAAGTGGTGTTATATACATGCATATCTTCTACAATTATGCATTTTTCAGATTGAGATAAGGGAATTAGATGACTTTGCTCAAGCTGCCTTCCGTGGGTACAAAACGCTAAACCGTATTCAGAGCAGGATATTTCAAACAGTTTATGGCACTAATGAGAATATACTTGTAAGTGATCTGTAGTCTAGTTTTCAAAAATAATTGATAATGATTGTAGAGGTGTTCCATTAATCAAAAAGGAAAACTGTTACTTATGTAATAAAGTGATTTTCATGTGCTTGCAGGTGTGTGCTCCCACAGGAGCTGGCAAAACTAACATAGCTATGATTTCAATTCTACATGAGGTTAATAATCACTAGCTTTATATTTACTCTTTTCCTGAATATGTTTTCTTTCTATCATCTGAAAATCAATGTTTTACATTGACTTCTCCTCTTCTATTGATTCACGAGACACAGAATGATGTGGATGCACTAGCTGTATACTTTGTATATTCCTACTTTCTTCCTTTATCCTAAACCTGTCTATGAGTAGTTTTTTCTATTGAATATATGCTTTGTTCAGCATCATTTTTTTTCCCTTTTTTTTGGGTGGTTGTTAGATACAAAAATCATTCATTTGTGATAAAGTATTTTGACTAGCCTGCAATGGGATTTTGTTTGGAGAAAAGTGACACAATAAGTGGGGAGGTACTAAATATTCTATGTCTAGTAATAAGAGATATTAGATGCTTAATTTTATTAGTATCCTTAGCAATGAATATTAGCATTATACGGACTCGAACTGTAGACCCTCTCGGTAAAACAAATCACACTGATTATTATAAAAAATGATTTGAATTGTTTTAAAGACTCAACATGGTGTCATAATGTTAAAAAAAGATGGCTCGGCGGCATGTTGACCAATTGGTATACTACAGAAACGAGACTTCATAAATAAATAATAATTTATGCAATAAGTATCTTTGTATTGTATTCGGCTCAATCTTCTTTTGTGTGTGGTGTGTGTCTTTTCTTAATGGGTATTTTCAAGGAGTTTAATGGTTAGATATTTAGTGCGATTGGAGTGCTTTATGGTGTTCATGGTGCTTTTAAACTGAAAGTTCATCTATGATTGTTTGTGCTTTTCCCTTTTTTAGCTCCATGAAGAAGATTTATTATCCTCAAATTAGTTATGCACTTTGTTTCTAAAATAAGAAATTATTTTAATAAACAAAAACTTCTTTCCTTTATGAATGACTTGTATACAGATTGGACAACACTTCAGGGATGGTTACTTGCACAAAGATGAATTTAAGATAGTTTATGTTGCTCCAATGAAGGTATCTTGATGCTTGTGTTCTTTCTATTTTTTTCTTTCAGCTTTTTCTTTTATGCCCTGCATTTTGTCATAGTTTCTAAGTTCAGATTCTTGTCTTTTCTAGGCTTTGGCTGCAGAAGTCACATCAACATTCAGTCAACGTTTATCTCCTCTGAATATGACTGTCAGAGAGCTTACAGGAGATATGCAGCTCTCTAAAAATGAACTCGAAGAAACTCAGGTTTCTTGTTATGAAAATTGCAGGGTTAGGATTTAATTGCCAGTATGCAAACTAAGTTTTTTCCCCTCCCATGGTTTGATTCAGATGATAGTGACAACACCTGAGAAATGGGATGTCATTACTCGCAAGAGCAGTGACATGTCACTCTCGATGCTGGTGAAGCTCTTAATTATTGATGAAGTGCATCTACTCAATGATGATAGAGGTCCTGTAATAGAGGCTCTAGTTGCTCGGACCCTACGTCAGGTAAAGCTTTCTATGATTAAGTATGTAAGTTTTGGTTTTGGTTGAGCTAACATGCAAGAAGCATTTCTATGCTTGATGACTTGTGCTTACATAAAGAAATCTTGACTGGCTTCTCTCCCTCTATGTCTGTGGTTTTTATTGGCCCTAATTTAAAATATAATTCAATTTTTGATCAAATGGGGTGCTCTTTTCTGGTGGTTAAGAGGGAAAATGTAGTTTGTATGCAAGCAGAAGAGGGGAGAAATGAAAGAAACTGTTCATTTTCATCAATCATTTCTTTTTGTTTTGCTACAGTTGCGCTGAATGTAACATATTATAAAGATTCATAACACATCATCAGCAATCAATATTATTAATTTTATGATGTCTGTTAATGCTTGTAGTTTTGCTATAATTAATATGATATGCCATTCTGTACCCGTGCACTGTTTCCATCACTTGGTGGCGCCACTACAGCTATTGATTGTATTGTATTGTATTGTATTTCTTCAAGATAATTGGCTTCTAATTGTATAGTTTCTTCTATCCTTGTAATATCAGGTGGAGTCGACTCAAACAATGATACGCATTGTGGGCCTTTCTGCCACTCTTCCTAATTACCTAGAGGTGTTTGGTCCAAATAATATATAGTTGTTTTTATTACCTCTGTTGACCTTTACATTCTGTATGTTGGAGTGCTTGCTGCATCTTACCTGCACATCATTGTCGCCAGGTTGCACAATTTCTCAGAGTAAATCCAGACACAGGTCTTTTCTTCTTTGATTCTAGTTATCGTCCAGTGCCTCTTGCACAACAGTATATTGGAATTAGTGAGCCAAACTTTGCAGCTCGTAATGAATTGTTGAATGATATATGCTATAAGAAGGTCTCTTTCCATTTCTGTTATCTTCATAATGTAATAAATCTTGCAATGGTGGCTAATTTGCTAGTTCTGGCTCTGTTCTTTGCTCCAGGTTGTTGATTCTATTAGGCAAGGCCATCAGGCAATGGTATTTGTCCATTCACGAAAAGACACTACAAAGACTGCTGAGAAACTGGTTTGTAATTTTGGAAGTTTTATATATTGATGTTTTTATATTTGAAGTTCTTTGTCCATGTATTGCAATGTTTGCTGAGAACATTATTATTGTACAAATTTGTTGATTTATTATTTTAAAAGCTTAAAATTGTTCTAGAACAAAGAGTTGTCATTGCAATATGAGGCTGTTCTAATGTTTATTTGTATTATATGCGAACTGTTCATATATCAGTGATTTTATATTCACCCAAGATCGCATGATATTTTCTCTTTAGTTCCTGAATTTCATCACCTTTATTGTTATTTATTTTTACCTGCCAACATGTAAAGTAAGTAACTAACATGTTTTTCCATGGGCACTTTTGTTTATGAAATTTATTTTAACCAAACCTTCCTTTGATGTATACATTTACATTTATGGGTCCAATATTGGTCATTCAATGTCCCATGGATGTTCATGATTAGAAGTTACATAGAAGTCATGACTATTTATAAAGTCTCATGACTTTATATTTTAATCTTGACAATATATGCATAATTTCAGTAGTCACCCTCCATTTTCTCTTTCATTGATAATCATTCGCTCAACTTTTGGCTCCTCAGTTAAGGTCTTAAGAATAAACTTTTCATGTTTTACCTAAATTGCATATTATCATCTCATATCTATTGTTTATTATTCCATTGAGAAAAAAGTCATTTTGATCCTCGAAAAGCAATTATTTTTCTCCATCCCTTAACTTTGAATTTAGTGTTGATGGAGTCCTTGAATGAATTAATTAATCACAACTTTGTCCTACAGTAAACCTTTTGTACACCCTAAATGTGTACATGACCAAATTGAGACAAATTAATGAATTCAAAGTGTTAGTTGATAAAGTTTAAAAGTAGAGGGACGAAAAGCATCACTACTGCTTGAAACTTCCCATTTTCTACTAAATTAGAGCCCCTTTTTCCTTTACTTGATTCTATTCATCTTTCCAACATCCCTAACTCGAGAACCTGCACACTTGATTCCTTGGGAGTTTTTCTCTTGTAAATCTCATTTTCATTTCTTGACTTTCTTTCCTAATATAGAAACATTTCTCTTGGATAAGCCCATTTGGAAATCTAAACCTCCTCAAAGATCAAAGCTTTTGTTTCAATTGTTGTTCTTAACAGGATTAATACATGTGACATACTCCAAAATCACAGGCCTCTCATTGCCGTTTTGTCCCTAAATATGTCTAGAATGTGTGGTTTAGATGTCAAATCCAGGGGCTCATCTCTTTCTACACTGCCTTATGGTGTCTTTGGAACTGGTTTCTTGGAATATTTGGACAGTCGTGTGCTTGCGCTATGGATTTACATCTTTCTCTCCTCACTACAATGAGGGGTTTTCACTCTCGTAAATAAGTAAAGATCCTGTGGTAGTCCTTGGTTTATGCTGTGCTTTGGTGTATCTAATTAGAAAGGAATGCTAGAATTTTTTGGCAGTCTGTTCAATGTTGTTTTTTTGTCCAACATAAAAGAGATTGACATGCTTTGTTTCCTTGTTTATCCACAGAGGATTTAGTTGTCAATTTTTAGTTCATCATGAGGATTTCTCATTCTCTTTTGGGTTCTTTTCTTCTCTTCTGATATATATATTTTTTTCCTGTATAAAAAAAGATCCACTATTGCTAATGCTGATAAATTTGAAAGTAGAGGGACCAAAAGCCTCACTACTGCTGATGCTAATGCTATGGGAAATGATATTACATATATTTCTAGCAGGACATATGGGTGGTGAATGTTATTCTTTTAGAGGCTTTTCCTTGCTTGTTGCATATCTCTCCATGGTGCATAATTTTCCATTACCCACTGTTATTCTTTTCTAGATCATTCTTTTAATTGGGACTCCCATTTCTGTAGAGACTTAAATGATAGAGAAACTAGCGAACTACAATCCTTTTTTGTTTTACTCATGTCTACTTCCCTTCCAATCAATTTAGATGGAAGAGCTTGGTTTTGAATTCTCATGGGGTTTTCTCTTACCCATCTTCCTTTCATTTTATTAAAGTGTATGATTAAATGTGCTAGAGAATAGAGATAACTATCAGATAATTGTTGGTAGTGTCATTTATGTAGTTCCATGTCAGCATCACTGTCACCAACTGTCAGGGTAGTTAGGTAGTTATTCCCTGATGTATCATGATGTTTAGATCCTGGAACTACTATAATTGTATGCAAGTGCCACCAGTGTAAAATTTCATTAGTTGAATAAACAAATCTGTTTCTCTATAATCTGTTTTGATTCTCTCTCTCTGTGTTCTATTTGCTCTTGACTTTCTCTCAAATGAAACGCTTCTAACAAAGTTCCATGTTGACACATCAAATCTTTAAAGGCTCTTCCTTGACAAAGCCATTTGGAAATTGAAAGCTCCCTCTAATGTCAAGTCTTTTGTTTCGAGAGCGATAGTTAAACGATTAATACAATGACTTGCTACATCTCATAGACCTTATGGTGCTCATTTTCTCAATGAGTATTATGGCCAGATTGAACTCAGAAGACAGTAGGCCACTTATCTTGTACTGTAAAGTCACTACTTTCTTTTTGAACATCTTTTTGGGATTAAAGCATTGGTTGTGTCACTCGATTGTGGAGCATTTCTTGATGGTTTGGTATTAAGGTTGGCAGACATGAGGAAACCAAGATTTTATGGCAGTATGCAGATTTTGCATTGCTTTGGTGTGTGTGGTTGGAGAGGAAGATTTGTATATTTAAGGGAGTTTCTTTGCCCCCAAGTTTGATTTGGTAGAGTTACAATTTTAGATTCTTTGATGTTCTGCTAAAGGCTGCTTCAAGGGTCTTGCTATCTCAAATATGTGGAGATTGGGATGCTTTGCTACATATTTATTTTTGTTTTCCTCTTTTTCTGGTTTTTGTTGTATGTAGTCTATACTTTAGAGGATTTCTTATTGTCCTCATCAACCACAGTTGTACGTCTTTTGTTTTCTCTTTAACGAAATTTCTTCTTCTACCATTTTTCTCTTTCAGAGGAAACAACTTTTCTAGGACCAAAAGGCTAGTTTTTTCTATTTCTAATCAATTTCTGTTCCTAATAAATATCTCCTACCTACTATGAAAACAGATCCTTGAAGAAAATGGACTAGTTATGTTGTATTATTTAAGTATGAGTAGGAGTGTATCTTATGTCGTTTTCTTTGTTACCATTGTTTGGAGTTTGTGAGTTCTTTGTGGCTATTTACTTTTGTGCATGTTGTTGTACTATTATCTGTCCCATGCTTTGCTTCTAGTATCATTATTTTTATGGCATGTTCAACAGGTTGAGCTTGCAAGAAGGAATGAGGATTTGGAACTCTTTAGTAATAATACTCATCCACAGTTTAACTTTATGAAGGTGGTTAGAGTAAATATTTCTTTGCATTTTTCTTGTGGCATCTATGCTTCTTCTTCTGTTGAGCTCATAGATTTTCCTTCTTTTGCATTCCAGAAGGAAGTAATTAAATCCAGAAATAAAAATCTTGTCGAACTTTTTGAATTTGGCATGGGTGTTCATCATGCTGGAATGTTACGTGCAGATAGAGGACTTACTGAGCGGCTTTTCTCTGATGGACTTCTGAAGGTAGAGCTTATTCCTTTATAGTTTTATCCTGATTAGTCTTTTAGAAGTTGCGTGCAGTTTCATGCTAAGTATGCAATTTGCTACTTTTAGGTACTTGTCTGTACAGCAACATTGGCATGGGGTGTCAATCTTCCTGCTCACACAGTTGTCATTAAGGTTTGTACTGCTGATTGCCCTCTATCTTATTTGTTTTATAAAAATAGTATTTTGTTTTAATCAATCCAAATTGTTGAATCATGAGATTTTCTTGTTAATCAAGTATTTCAAATTTCAAACAAATTAACCATTCATAAGTTGAAAATCTAGTTGTGAATAATTTCTTCGGTGTTGGAATTTAGGGATTAGACGGAAAAGGGAAAAGTGACTGGGACAGATCACATTAAAGTATAGTTCACTAGAGATACTCTGTAATATTTTGAAGCTATTCTAATATCAGTCAATCACTTAAAATGTTTTAGAAATTTATTTATTGTAAAATATGTTTTAGAAATCAAATTGGACATTAATCATATGGTGCATGGACTAATAGAACCTAAACCAGTTTCTAATTATGATAAAATTTTATGAGCATTATCCATATGATCTCATCTCAGCTTATCCTACAAAGAACTGTTCAACATACTTTCTCATGCAAGAGCCTACTGGGCTTGAAGCCTGGACAATGCATAAGCCCACCTAAGCTTATATTGAAATTTAACTTTTAGTTAGAAGAATGGGGGCAATAAGGATCAAACTTTGGACCATTTGGTCATAAAAGCTCTAATGAGAAAGATGAGAATAGACTTGGAGAGAAATTAGATAAGAGAATTCTGTGAATTTGCTTGTGTGAGCAGCACGCAGTGTTCCTGATATTTATATACACAAAAGAATAGATGCATCTTACATTTACAAGAATAATTAAACTCTTTCCCATCACTCTTATCTTTCCAATTATGGATTGACTCCCTTGATTTGCAGTGACATTAATTACTATCATTAGTTCCAATATCTTTAATTCCCAATGATACTAATCACTATCTCTATTTCCAATAAGATTTTTTGTGCTTTTGGCTTGTAGTAGCTTTTGAAACGAGTTTATAACATTCCAAGCCTCTAGGGACCACTTCTATTTCTTTTATAATATGCCTTTGCCCCAGGATGAGATTTTGGAACAAAATCATAGTGCTGACACATTATGTTGTAGTGTAGTCTTATATTGCTAATGTGTAGAACTTTATGTGGTTAGCTACTGGTCATACACTCTGCAATGTCAAACCCAACAGCTTGGTTTCGGTTCCCCCCCCCCCCCCCCCCAAAAAAAAAACAAAAATTATTCCAGAGATTCAGTATCAAATTATTATGTCCTACTAGGTTCTTGGTCGTCTTGGGTTACTATTGTCTTGTAAATTGATTTGAATGTTGTTGTTCTCTAGGGTACCCAATTGTATGATCCAAAAGCTGGTGGGTGGCGAGATCTTGGTATGCTTGATGTTATGCAGGTAGGACCTGGATCTTCTTGTTTTAAGTGCATGAAGTGCTTTCTTTCACCACTGTAGCTCTATCATTAGATAAAATTCTATTTTTATGACATTCTGCTGTAGATATTTGGGCGAGCCGGGAGACCTCAGTTTGACAAAAGTGGTGAAGGTATCATAATTACATCTCATGATAAACTAGCTTATTATCTGCGACTGCTGACAAGTCAACTCCCTATAGAAAGCCAGGTAATGATAAGGAAAATGATGAGGCGGTCATGTTCATGTGTTGTACTTTGATTCTTTGCCTGAAGACAGGATCAGCATGAGACTAATGTATTCGGCATTGTGTTTACTGACTTCTTTGATCATTTGCAGTTTATTAGTTCCTTGAAAGATAATTTGAATGCAGAGGTGGCATTGGGTACTGTAACTAATGTTAAGGAAGCCTGTGCATGGCTTGGCTATACATATCTTTTCATAAGGATGAGGATGAATCCTTTGGCATATGGTATTGGATGGGATGAGGTACCTAACTACAAACTTTACCTTTATTGAACCAGTTCTACAATATGTTTAAATTTGTGATCAGCTATGGTAGATATCCTGTGAACATTAAGAAGTAGATGAGTATTCTTACCTGAAACATGGGAGTAGTGATGTGGAGAGAAAGCTCGTCTGAAGCTGTACTATTGTTAGCAAACTATTATCTGAAACTGGTATAGTATAGGTACATATTTCGTATTCATTTTGTTGATGCACCTGTCTGCCAGTCTTTCATATGTCTTATGAGGTGTGCTTCCTGCTTGTTCCAACTGCATCTAGCCTGCCTATTCCCCATCAGCCAATGCAGCAAAAACCTCCCCCCCCCCCCCCCCCAAAAAAAAAAAAAAAAAAAAGCAAAAAGAACTTGTACCCCAAAACCGGGGAAAAAAAAATCTTGTATTTTCTTTTCCTGATGTGCTCCAAGTAATAGATCAAATGGAGGATAGTCAAATGATTAGAGGTAGAAGGAGACCTAGAAAAATCGTAAGTGAAACTCTTAAAAGAGATTTAAATTTTAATGGCTTGAATGTGCATATGATTTATGACAGGACACTGTAGTTTGATCCAGGTAGCTGACCCGAGGCTTAGTTGTTGTTTATTGTTGTTGTTGATATGCTCCAAGTCATTAGTGTCACCTTTTTGCACATTCTACGAAAGCTTGGGAAGAAAACATAGATACCACAAATTTAAAATTTGAAAGTTGATATTTTACTACATTTCACAGGTTTTCCATTTCAGTTCTTCTCTCGCTTATCATTTTGAGAAAGTATTTTGTTGATTGTCCTTATACATTCAAGGGTTTTTTGTGATAATTTGTATATGCTGTCTATAACACATTTGGCTTCTCGGTCTTCTATGCTTTAGGTGATGGCAGATCCTGGTTTGAGTTCTAAGCAAAGATCTCTTGTAATTGATGCTGCACGTGCACTCGATAAAGCAAAAATGATGCGGTTTGATGAGAAAAGTGGCAATTTTTACTGTACTGAGCTTGGTCGCATTGCAAGCCATTTTTACATTCAATATTCCAGTGTTGAAACATACAATGAAATGTTGAGACGCCACATGAATGATAGTGAGGTGAATTTTATTGATTGTGATATATTGCAAACAAGATTTTAATCACTGTTAATGGTTTCTGCTCATGCTTGTTATATCCTATTTTAAGGGTGTTTCTTCGCCCTTAAATTTGCCATGAAAAGGGTTATATTTCTAGCTTCTTTCTGTGTTCTGCCCATGGCTATGTCAAGGGAGATGCCTTGTCCAATAAGCAGAGAAATTAGGCAGCCTTGCTGCATTCCTTGTTTTGTTCAAGTTCTCGTGTTTTTTTCATTTTCAATGCTTTTGTTGCAACTTGCAAGCCTGTGTAAACATATATCCAGTCAGAATGACATCTTTTTCTTGTTTTTTTTTTTTTTAAAATAATAATTATTAGGATTTGTTTCTTCATGTTCTCTGTAACTTTTCTGTCACCCTAGGTGATTAACATGGTTGCACATTCATCTGAATTTGAGAATATTGTGGTTCGAGAAGAAGAACAGAATGAGCTAGAGATGTTGGCACGCACATCATGCCCATTAGAAATTAAGGGTGGTCCTTCCAATAAACATGGAAAGATTTCCATTTTGATTCAGGTTGAGTTCTTAGCTGTTGACTTTGTTTTCCTGTTAGGATACCTAATAACTGCTTGAATATCTTCTTTTTTTTTTTTTGGCAGTTGTACATATCTCGAGGTTCTATAGATTCTTTTTCTTTGGTATCTGATGCTGCATACATAAGTGCAAGCTTAGCTCGTATAATGCGGGCTTTATTTGAGATTTGTCTGCGAAGAGGCTGGTGTGAGATGTCTTTGTTCATGCTGGAATATTGCAAAGCTGTGGATCGCCAAATTTGGCCGCATCAACATCCTCTTAGACAATTTGACAAGGACCTTTCTGCAGAAGTTTGCCCTTAACTATTATCTTCACCTTATATCCTGGCTGTATTTATACTGGTGTGTGATAGTCTTTCTTGGATGGTCTAGATATTGCGGAAACTGGAGGAACATGGAGCTGACCTAGATCGCTTGTTGGAAATGGAGGAAAGAGACATTGGGGCATTAATTCGTTATGCACCTGGAGGAAGGGTATGCAACTTTTAATAGGATGGTGTTCAAGATTTCATTTGGATGTGGGTTCGGATGTTGAATAAATGTCAATTACTATTTATCCCTGCCCTTTTTCAGTTGGTCAAGCAATACCTGGGGTATTTTCCATTAATTCAGTTATCAGCAACTGTCAGTCCAATAACAAGAACTGTCCTGAAGGTAATTCCACAATGAGGAAAATTTTCCAGACTACTCAGAC
The DNA here is from genome assembly GCA_031439585.1 of Pterocarpus macrocarpus. Lineage (NCBI taxonomy): Eukaryota > Viridiplantae > Streptophyta > Magnoliopsida > Fabales > Fabaceae > Pterocarpus > Pterocarpus macrocarpus. The sequence goes on from CM062519.1 coordinate 15,561,780, forward strand.
TGCAAATTTTTCTTAGGCTTCATCAGATAATATTGCTTTGATATCCAATTCCACAGGTTGATTTGGTGATTATGCCTGTTTTCATTTGGAAAGATCGTTTTCATGGTGCTGCCCAACGCTGGTGGATTTTGGTCGAGGTGAATAGATTTTCATGTGATAATCAGTACTTTACAAAGTGCTTGGTTTTTGTTAAATAACCTGACCAGTCTGTTACATGATCATATGTAGGAAAACTCATCTTGATTTGTAAAAGTGCATAAATGAGACTCATTTGTGCTTAGACAGCACTTTTGCATGTGATTTCTTTTTTCTTTTTCTTTTTTTTTAAAGTATAGATTAATTAAGCAAAGAAAATACAAGGAAATTGGACTATTAAAGGATGAGGGATCCCTATAATTAAAAAATGTAAAATAAAACAAATGAAAAAGAGAGAAAGAAAATGGAGCATAGAGACCTAATCCTGGAATCTCGCTTAATCTTATTCTGCTCTTAGCTCTGAGACTCAGAAATTTAAAAATTGCAAACACATTTATGCCATATCCAAATGGTGTTCCATTTATCCATGCTAAGTGTTTATATTTTGAGTTGCTGCAAATAGTTTTACTGAAATTTTTTCTTTTGGTAGAGACTCAATGGCATTGATTGATCCATATAGCCAACCCTTTATGTCTTGGTTTTTATTGTGCTTAGTGTGTGTGTGGAGTTTTAGAACAGTCAGCATCCTTTATTTTAAATCTTTGGGAGTTGCCCGCATCACCACATGTTTAAGTCATCTCCAATTGGTTTTTGTTTTATCTAGATTGCTAGCTCTTAAGTATTCATATTTTGGTGTATGAAATGTAAAATGTGCATCTGACACACGTGTTGCAAGTATGTTTATGCCACAGATAAGCCCTGGGGAAGCATGTCATATAGCCTTTTCTCTTGAGATGTCATTTTACAGAACTAGATTTTTAATTTGTAATAGCTTGATAATGATAACCCCAAATTGGATGCACATGATCAACTATTTTGCGCAGGATTCTGAGAATGATCACATCTACCACTCAGAACTCTTTACTCTGACAAAGCGGATGGCTAAAGGGGAACCATACAAGCTTTCCTTCACTGTGCCTATATTTGAACCACATCCACCACAGTATTACATTCATGCCATTTCTGATTCTTGGCTTCATGCAGAGGCATTCTACACCATTACTTTTCATAATTTACCATTGCCGGAGGTATTATGCATGGTCATTTTCCTCTCTTGTTTCTAGAGCTATTGTATGGCAACCAGCTCCTGGCCAAGCTATATCTCACAATTAGACTATATCTTCCTCAGGCTCGGACGGCTCACACAGAACTCCTTGATTTAAAACCTCTTCCTGTGTCTTCCTTTGGCAACAGTGCTTATGAAGCGTTGTATAGATTTTCACATTTTAATCCTATACAAACACAGGTTGGTTCATTTGCTTTACTACAAAAATTTAGACTATGCACTGTGGGTTTTACATATGTGGAAAACATATGAAGACTTCTGTAATGCCTTTACTGAACTTGTGCAGACTTTTCATGTCTTGTATCACACGGACAATAATGTTCTATTAGGAGCTCCAACTGGAAGTGGGAAAACTATATCTGCTGAGCTTGCTATGCTTCGTCTTTTCAACACTCAGCCTGATATGAAGGTTTGTAATTAAATTTGTTAATGCAGTTTGAGAGAGAGTATGTCTGGAGAGTAACATTATGGAAGGAAAATTAGAAGACGAGTATTTTGCCATACTAGCTCTTACAAGCTGGGAACTTAGGTGCTTAATTATATTGATGAACTGTGTTGAGATTGAGAGAATAAAATGCCTAATAAATTTACATTTATTTATTTGTTCAGTAAATGGTGAAACTTCCTGTATTCATTGGGCTTCTTTTTTTTTTTTTTGCTATGCATTATTGCTTACAGAGATAACCGTGTCCATTGCCTATTTTGTACATTATCTTATGAAGTGTGTATGTTAAAATGCGGTGTGAACATGCAGGTTATTTATATAGCACCTTTGAAGGCTATTGTTAGGGAAAGAATGAGTGATTGGCAGAAGCGTCTTGTCTCTCAGCTAGGAAAAAAGATGGTATTATTTGTTCTTTTAATAAGAAAGATATACAAAAATTAATTTATGGTATTGGTGATAATGATATTATGCCTGTTATCAGGTTGAAATGACTGGAGACTATACACCAGATTTGATGGCTCTCTTGTCGGCAGATATCATCATATCTACTCCCGAAAAGTGGGATGGTATCAGTCGTAATTGGCATAGTCGTAGCTATGTCACAAAGGTGAATTCATATATGTCTTGAGTTTATGTCTGGGTGTGGGTGTAATGTTATATGTTGAAATTATTTCAATATTGAAGCTTTCTACTTTATTTTTGATCCCTGCTTGCACTGATCAATAGGTTGGACTTATGATATTGGATGAGATTCACTTATTGGGAGCTGATCGTGGGCCCATACTTGAGGTATATGCTTACGAACTGGGATATCCTACTGACTCTGCCTCATTTGTTCATTTTATTTCTGGGTAGAACACTTGAAGCAGACTGATGTTGATCCCCAGAAGCTCAAACTGTTGACCCTACTTTAAATGGGCATAACCATTGAGCATAAACGTCAGCTTCAAAACACACTTTTTCGAGAAATTAATTTTCACATTAACTTTTGTGATTTTCTGTTTTAATTATGCACCTTTGAGTACTTGATATTTAGACCATTTTCTGTATCCTATTTTGAGTAAGAATTACAAAGTTTCTTCAGCATTGTGTTGTTTATTGCTGTGTTGAAAAATCATATTTATATTGATGTAAAAGTTCTCAAGTGTTGGGCTTTCTACTAAAATGATATTTCAAGGCTCAGGATTGCTTTTAAAACATGCTGATATGAAAATAATAATAAAAGAAGACATTTTGGCTCTTTCAAGACCCATTTTTGGAGTTTTAAAGCTCTTTTGTTTTGAAACTTATTCAGAATGTTACGGCCCACGTTGACTCATTTTTTAAAACAAAGGGAAAAAAGTTACACACGGTCTTAGATATCAATACAGCAGCCAGTTTGCTGTCATGGGTGGACTATATAGTGGAGTTGGGCTGATTGAGAAAGGAGATCATGTGTTTGCTGTCAATTCGACATAGGCTTGCCAATTCAGCTTTTCAGTGCATATCTTGAATTGTCATCTGCCAAACTCTTCCAGTTTGCAGTCAGTGCCATTGTTTGGTGCATATGTTTGGAGAGGAGTACAGAATGCCAGAATAATTTTTGAGATGCTCTGCTGATGATCGCTTTTTTACGGTGATTTCAATGTTTGACGTGTAGAGATTGGCAAGTTTTGCTTAGTTGATAATTGATGTGTATTCGCCTTTGGGGTTTCTTTATAGGAGGATATCTTATCTTCTGCTCTTGTACTTTATGCCCTAAGTGCTCAATTTTGGAAATCCCTGTTTCTAGGTTATCGTTTCTAGGATGAGATACATATCATCACAAACGGAGCGTGCAGTAAGGTTTCTAGGCCTTTCTACAGCTCTGGCTAATGCTGGGTAAGTTTACTACATTTTTCTCCAACTTTATTTAAAGGTTAAAATATATTTTTGCACTATGACACTTATTTTTAAATTGGTGTCTATAAAAAAGTTTTCATTTTAGTCTTTATTTGCATAATCATTTTCAATATGGTTCCTCCGTCTAATGTTGTTGTAGTACAGTGCAGTGGAATACAACAAATTAAAAACGAGTCACATGTAAGGGCTAAGTAATGTATTTTTTGTCCCTATAATCCAACACTAATTTTTAACTTGGTCCCTATACATGACACTTATTTTTAATTTGGTCCTTCTAGTTCTGAATAACTTTAGGTTAAGCTCATAATATTATAATGCTAAGAGGTGGCAAGGACAAATGAAAATGATTTTAGTAAATATAGGGACTAAATTGGATTTTTTTTTTTTTTTCATATAGGGACCAAATTAAGGATGGGCATGTATAGTAACCAAAAAAATGTTTCAACTTTCTATAAATATAAGGTTAAAAATATATTTTTTAATGATTACATAAGTTTTTTTTTCTATCCATTTTCCTTGTCCAATTTTAAATAATTACATCCCATTTGTTTAATTAATGTATGATCCCCTTTTTCCTCTATATATAGTGATCTAGCTGATTGGTTAGGCGTTGAGGAGATTGGACTCTTCAATTTCAAGCCAAGTGTGAGACCTGTACCTCTGGAAGTTCATATTCAGGCAAGTGAATATGGTTTTTCACGTAGTTGGTGGCATTTCATGTCCATTTCTTTGTCTAGTATTTGGTTTTAGTTGTTTTCAATAAGGGTGTGACTGGTAGTAGTAAGAATGGGTAATGGAGGAACAAAAATGAGGGACACGTATAGATGTTTCCATCTCCATCATTTCTGTGTCTTAACCTTTACCTGCTTACTCGTAGTTAGGAAACCCTAAGTGTTGCCTACTGTTGAAATAAAATGTGCAAAGATGTTGGTCTTCTTATAGGGATATCCTGGAAAGTATTACTGCCCAAGGATGAACAGTATGAATAAACCAGCATATGCGGCAATATGCACACATTCACCTGCAAAACCAGTTCTTATATTTGTCTCATCACGACGCCAGACAAGGCTTACTGCACTGGACCTAATTCAGGTGAAGATCGAATTGCTTGCATGAAATTGTATTTATTCCACTATGGTTTACTGTTATTAATCTTCTTCATGAATGAAGTTTGCTGCTTCAGATGAGCATCCAAGGCAATTCCTTAATATGCCAGAAGATGCACTGCAGATGGTTCTGTCTCAAGTCTCCGATCAAAACCTGAGGCATACTTTACAATTTGGCATTGGGTTACACCATGCAGGCTTGAATGACAAAGATAGATCACTGGTTGAGGAACTTTTTGCAAACAACAAGATTCAGGCATACATTTATTTAACTTTAAACATTGAAATGGGCACTCTTCTCTGTCTTAAAGGAAAGAGAAGTTGAAAAAATATATATATATTTTTGGCTTGCCCTTAGCTGATTAGTTGTATAATGTCAATGCAGATATTGGTCTGTACTAGCACATTGGCTTGGGGTGTGAATCTTCCAGCTCATCTAGTGATTATCAAGGTGATGTAGTTGCAGTAGCTGTTTCTTTCTATACATTTTGTTAGCAGTCATTCTTTCACCAGCAGGTCCATGACAAGTAGATAGAAACTTTCTTTCTTGGGTAGCCATTTACCTCGGCAGTTCTATTCTTTTACTCTATATTGATTTAGTTTTCACTTCTCCCTTTTGCACCTTTAGCATGTCTCTATTATACCTTTGTAGCTTTAACAAGAAAATTTGGTATATTTGATATCTACGAAATGAGTATTGGCTCATCAGGTAGGAATAAAATTTTCGGTCCCCTCTCTCTATTCCCGTAATTAAATGTTGAGAACTCAACAAATCCATCTCTCTTAATTAGGGGGGACTGGTAAACAAGAGAGAATGTCGGAATCCCACTAGACATTATCATCATAATACTTTGTTTCTTTTGCAGGGTACAGAATACTATGATGGAAAATCGAAGAGATATGTTGATTTTCCAATCACTGATATCTTGCAAATGATGGGTCGTGCTGGAAGGCCTCAGTTTGATCAACATGGGAAAGCAGTGATTCTTGTTCATGAACCCAAAAAGAGCTTCTATAAAAAGGTCGAAATTGAGAGATTGATGATTATATTTGTCTTTGTCAGAATAGCGTACTGTGCTGAGAAGTGTATTGTTTGCTCTTCTATGTTGCAGTTCTTGTATGAACCCTTTCCAGTTGAAAGTAGTTTGAGGGAGCAGCTGCATGACCACATTAATGCTGAAATTATTTCAGGAACAATTTGCCATAAACAAGATGCAGTGCACTATCTTACATGGACTTGCTTATTCCGTAGACTGGTAGGTGTATTTTAGTGCTTACTACTACTAAATCAGAAAATAGGGAAAAGGAGTTTGTGTTCATCTGCTTGCCTGAAAAGATCATTATAGGATACGGAGTTTTTCCCAGATTAAAAGCCATGTATGGATAGTTGGATACATGCTTTCCATGTTAGTCTTAATGATCTAAGCATCTTATATTGCTGTCGTCCATCATAAAAACGAAAGCTGTTTTTTGTACTTGTTATTCTTAACGATTTTGTATAGCCTGAGAAATCGAAAATTTTGGCTCATCAGAACTGACCGAAACACTAAGTGGAAAAAGAAACTTACTGGAAAGAAGAATGACCGATGAATGACATGTGATGTCTTTGCATATCGATTTAATTTTTAATCATATCAGTTGTCATATGTGTCACAGGAAAATTTCATTGCTTAGCTATAAGGCTTGTGATGTTGTATGGGACTAAATGTTGAGTGGTAAAAAGCCAACAAAAAGAATAAGCTCAACGTTGTAGAGATGAGAATGATGTATTAGAAGAGTGGGCATACAAAAGAAGATAGGATTAGAAATAAATGCATTAAATAGAAAGTTGGGGTAGCATCTGTTGTGAAAAAGATGGCAAAATCTCACCTTAGGTGGGTTGGTCATATGTGGAGAAGCTCTATAGAAGGCCCACTAAGGAGAGTAGATCTGAGGGAGAGTAGCCTAATATTTAGAGGTAGAGAGACACCAAGAAAAACTATGCTGAAACCATCAACAAAAATTTAGATTTAAATGGTTTGTCTGTAGACATGATTTATTATATGACACTTTGAGGTTTGATTTATGTCGCCGACCCCACCTAGTGGGAAGATGCTTGGTTGTTGTTGTTGCTGTTGTATCATATCATCGTATATTGATTATTTCCTTAGCTTCTGGCTCTAGTTGTTGTTGTTCCACGTCACTATTTCATGGCACTGTGTGTTTTCTATTATAGACTTCTCTTTGTGCAGCCAATTTGTCTAGAATGCTTTTTAAGTCTTCCAGTATAAATCATAGTGATAATACATCAGTACGTCTAATGACTACATGGCAGCACTATGCATTTGAACACTATTGTTCAAACTTTTCATTGTATCCTAGAATAGTCTTGATTTAAGAAATATCATCTAAACTAAGGTTCACAAGTCCTTTGTCTTAATTTCTTTATGGTTTCTTGGCAGTCATCTTTTATTAATCTAACTATCTAACTTTGTTCAGAAGGGATAAAGATGGAGGGAATGTGTTAGGAACCCTAGTATACTGAATGGTGAGGAAAATTTGAGTATGGGGCAACATTCATCAACTAGAGGCTGTTTCCACCTTGGATGATGAATCCATGTAATTAAAATACAAAGCCTCTGGATGATGAATGTACAAGGGAAATGGAAAATACAGCAAAAGGACTGAAACAGAAAAGGGTTTGGCTCTTCGAGAGGCCAAGTCTCTCCCAATGTAGCACTTAGAGAGGCCACAACTCTCCCAATTCTTTTCCCACTAATTTCCTAACCTCCCCACTCTCTCATGCCCCTACATATAAGGCTCTCTCACACATCCCATGAATCCTCCCTCCCTCCAATTTCCATGCTAACTCAGCAAGTAATTACACTTAATTCCCTCTTTTGCCCCTTACTCAAATTTTCCTCACCATTCGGTATATTGGGGCTCCTAACAGAATGCTTGTGAAGAATGAGAATTAGAAATTGGTTGCATTTCCTTGTCTATTGATAGGAATAAAAATAAGAATTTGCAACCAAGAATCCACCAAAATCAGTCTTCTCAAAATAGGAGAGAAACAACAACTATTAGCCTTTTTCCACTAGGTGGGTTAGCTATATGGATCAAATAATGCCATTGCATCCTATTATAAACCATGTCTATAGACAAGTCATTAAAATTAAGTCTTTTTTAATGGCTCAGTCTATAGTTTCTCGTGGTATCCCTCAACCTCTGCCTATTGACTACCCTTCAAAATTGAAGATGAAGTGAAGAGAAAAATAGAATATGTAGTAATAATATTCAACATTACACAATTGCCTTTAATATACCATATCAAAAATTGGTTATGGGTTGATATGTAATATAAAAGTTTGCTTATCACTTTCATTTTCCTTTCCTTTCTTTTTTCCCAAGTTATTTCTCTCTTCATTTGTTCCCTAAGGCACAAGCTAATTCTACTATAAAAAAACCTAACCAACAACAACTAAGCCTTATCCCATTGGGTGGAGTTAGTTACATGGATCATACATTGTCAGTGTTTTATTGTAAACCATGCCTATAGCTAACCATTTAAATCTAAATCTAAATCTTTGTTGTGTGCTAGGCAATTGGTAGCCAATGTGAAACTTTGTTAAATCTTTATGATATGGATCAATGATATTGCTATAAAAAACCTAAAAATTCCAAATTATTGGTAAAAGTTTTCCAATATAGAAGTTGTTAACCACTCAATTGGTTATTGTGACTATTGAGTTCCATATTGTTTAAGGATATAGCCAAAATAGCCTATATAAACACTCGGGCATCTCTCTTGCCTTGAGTTAGTTTTTGAGGTGGAGTTAGGCTCACAATCTTAAGATACTATTAGAACCTATCCTATGATTAATATTGGGTCATCCACCGATATGTAGTCCTGCAAGCTTCATACTCCAAATGTCCAATCCTAGATGTGAGAGGGGCATGTTAAGTCCCATATTGCTTAAGGAAATGACCAAGATAACCTATATAAACACTTGGACATTTCTCCCCCCTTGAACTAGCTTTTCAGGTGGAGTTGGACCCACATTCTTAAAAGCGACAATGTTCTAAAGGTGGTCAATGGATGACCACTTATTTATTTGATTGACCACTTGAAGGTTTAATTGTTCCTAAACTAGAAATTCTGTTACCAATTCCATTTTTGGAATTTTCCTTAATTAAAATTGTCTCAAAGGATTATATTGACCAGAAATTGAATTTGTATTTTTAGATTTATCAATTATTGTATGAGTGTCCTACAAGACATGCTTAATAGCCATTTTTGACAGATGGTTAATCCTGCTTACTATGGATTGGAGAATGCAGACCCTGATTTTCTGAGTTCGTATCTGTCTAGGTAATGACATGGAATGCCAAATATTTCTAAAATTTTCAGATAATGTCACTGTTTCCTAGAATGATATTTTGACCAATAGTTTTGTTTTGGCAGCCTAATACAGAGCACATTCGAGGATTTGGAAGACAGTGGATGCATAAAGATGAACGAAGACATGGTCGAGCCCATGATGCTGGGTTCAATAGCATCTCAGTATTACCTCAGCTACATGACGGTATCAATGTTTGGTTCAAACATAGGTCCAGATACATCACTTGAAGTAAGACTTATAATTTTCCCTTTCTCTTACCTTTTTGACATCTTCATCATTTGAATTATCCTTTTTTTAATTATTTAAAAAACTTTAATCTGAGACTGATTTGTAATTGCTTGAAAGAGCACCCTCTCAGCCCCATGAGTTTATATTGAATCTTACAATAACAAATCCCTCAATTTTAGGGATTGATACATATATTTACAGCAACTGAGTAATCTATTTCCGATTCTAATTACAGATAGTATCAACTATTATCATCCTAAATCAAGCAACACATAAACAATATTAACTAATTTCTCAGCAAATAGATTCTTTTGTTTTGTGTGTTTAGGTGTTTTTGCATGTCTTATCCGCTGCTTCCGAATTTGATGAACTCCCCGTACGTCATAATGAGGTAATTGTTTTACACTTTTGCACTCAGAATCAATGTTTTTCAAGATAACAAGTGCAAAAGTATGCATGGGCTATGCCTTGCACTTTAGAGGATCAAATAGCTTTGTAGTAGCTCTCTTTTGCAGCTAAGTCCTAAGTTTATAGACCTGATCTATTGCCCTTTGTCTTATGATTTGACTGTTGCTCCATTTCATGTTATGTAAAATTCGGTCTTTACTTGCTTCTAAATCAAATTCATTTAATAAAATAGATAGTATATCATTCTTTTGTCATAGGAAAAATATAACGAAGCACTGTCTAAGAAAGTTAAATATCCAGTGGATAAAAGCCGTCTGGATGACCCTCATGTCAAAGCAAATCTTCTATTTCAGGTTAGTCATGTCTTTAACAATTTGGCCTGGTAAATTTTCTCTCTTTACTTTTTTCATTTTGTTTATATTTATGATCATAGAATTTGTGGGGACAGGCTCATTTTTCTCAGTTGGAGTTACCAATTAGTGACTATGTGACGGACTTGAAATCAGTATTAGATCAGAGCATACGCATAATTCAGGCCATGATTGATATATGTGCAAACAGTGGTTGGCTTTCGAGCTCAATTACTTGCATGCATCTTCTGCAAATGGTCATGCAGGTATTCATTCTGTTTTGTTCTTCAAATTGACCTTTATTTTTATTCTGCAGTTGGATAATTTTCATTTCAACTAGCTAAATGCATGTCTGGTTCTTGATTATTTTAAGCTAAAAATACTTTCCAGTCAAAAGCTTTTTCTAGAATGTTTTGATTATAAACATTTCTAAAAGCAAACTAAGCTAACTCGAAGCCCAAATAGGCTCTAAAAGTGGCATTCATTCTTTTTTTATGTGGTAATGTACAGTTTCATTTTTGGTTGGAGCATAATTCTCATACCTTAAATGATAGATTTTCAGATAAGCAAGTTTTGTCGGATAGGGTTAGGCGTTTGGCCTCTATTTGGTGTAAAGCTCATGATCTTCTTAGAGGAATCTCCCTTTCCAACCTATTGAGAGATTAGGAAGCTATGCTTCATTCATAGTTTTTTCTTTTGTTTGTTTTTGCTCTTGTAAGGAGGATTTCTTGTCCTCCCATGCTCTTGGATCTTTCTTCTCTTCTTTTTAATAATATTCTTCTTTTTATCCCAAAAAAAAAAATGTACAGTTTCATTTTGAATTATAAACATACCAAGGAATGAATGCTACTTTACTGCCTCCACTTATGTGTTTATTAGAGATTTTCTAAAGATTGGGGTTCATAAATCATTTGACTATCCCTGGATGAATGAGGTCCATTACCCACAAATTATACAATTGGTAGAGCTTTATTTCCTTATTGCTTTGCTTAGTTAATGGAAGCAAATAACGAGTACTTAATTTTAAATGTTCAGGAAAAGGGAAATGTGCTTGTGTTGTTGCTAGTGCTGTTTAATTTTCTACTCGTATTTACTGACTTAGTGGGGAATGAGGAAAATATTGCATGCAGTTTGCTCTTGTTCATGATTTATATTGTGATTTGTATCATACCCAAAAATCATGCAATTTTAAAGCAACAGACCCTGCCACTTTGCTTATTCAATGGAAGAGACAAACAAATACTTGATTTTAAATGTTAGAAGCAATGCAAATATTCTTGTGTTTTAGTTTAATAACATTATTTTGTGCTTAATTTTCTATTCTTTTTCCTGATTTGGAAGGGGAGTAAGAGTAGTATTGGATGCAACATACCCTTTGCAGGATGTTCTTTGTAATTTATTTGTATCAAAGGGAAATTACATATATGCACTCTTCATTGTATCTCAAAATCCGTTGTTTTCTTTAATAGTACAGCAGCATATATTTCAAAACATAACTTTGAACGTAATCTCGGAGCATACTTAGAAAGGACAAACTACGCTTTCATAAAATTTTGCATATGTATCTTGGACCAGTCATACAGGATTCCACAATGGTTCCTCGTCTCTTTTTTTTTCAATCCAGATATTCTTTATAATTCACTCTTCTTAAATTTTGTGACCTTGTTTTAGGGTTTGTGGTTTGATAAGGACTCTTCCTTATGGATGCTGCCATGCATGAATGCTGAACTAATAAGTTCCCTTAGCAGAAGCGGAATTTCCAGTGTACAGGAATTACTAGATATTCCCAAGGCAGCATTGCAAAATGTAACTGGAAATTTTCCGGCTTCAAGATTGTACCAGGTAAAGAGTCCTAATAATTTTTTATTGTTTTTATGCTTGTTCTAGATTGTAAATATGTTCTGATGTATAACTTCCTTCTTTTGGAGGGAAAGGGGGGACATTGAAGAAAATGGATGAACAATTGTTGTTCATGCAGATGGATAATATTGTGAAAAAACCATGGGGGTTGTGTGCGTGATTGAGATGTTATCCAGAAGCTTGTTTTGCTAATAGCACTTTTAATAGTTAAATTATTCATTTGCAAAGAAAAATTGTTAAATAACTATTAGTTTGCATGAACTATGGACTTTCACCCAAGGTAAGCACATTCTCTCCTCAAAACCAGGATTTGATGATTGTATATCATGCCATCATGTGACTGCCTGGCATGAGGGTGGTTGAAGCTGGAGTGGGTTATGGCCACACTTGAAAGTCCATCTTTAGGTTGTGACATTGTGTTATAAGTATTCCTGATATAGATGTTCTTTTCCATTATAGTATACTTTATTTTACTTAGCATGCATATCACCTCTTCTTGTTTACATCCGTTTGTTTCTCTTTTTTGTCAACCAGGATCTACAGCGCTTCCCTCATGTTAAAATTAATTTAAAGCTTCAGAAGAGGGACACTGATGATGAGAGCTCCCATACATTGCACATCAGATTAGAGAAGACCAATTCTAGACGACACTCTTCTAGAGCATTTGTACCTCGATTTCCAAAGGTCTCTTCTTTTTACTAATTTTCTGTGATGATTTTTAGTTCATCTGCTTTAAATTTAATCTACAAATTTCTTGATTACAGATAAAAGACGAGCAATGGTGGTTGGTCCTTGGTAATACCTCTATGTCTGAGCTATATGCTTTGAAAAGGGTTTCTTTTTCTGATCACTTGGCTACCTCCATGAAGCTGCCTCAAACTCCAGCTAATCTTCAGGTAAAAATTGTTTTCCTTCCATTCAAACTGTAGTTCTCCCATCTGCTGTTGTACGTAATGGATGAAGTGAATAATATAATTAAGATAGACATGGTGCAGTGGCCACCATTTGCACTTTATCATTGGGTCCTTTTAATACTCCAAATGGGGGATATGAATGAGAAGAGGATACTATCAGGAGTTCAAACAGAAAAGATTTCAACCATCACAACCATTTCTACCAAGCTCTAATAAGTGAAAATCAATACCTTTGTACCCTTACCTCTTTTTCAGCTTTTCATTTTTCCGCCTCTTACCAAGCGCATCTTAAAGATTTGTAGTGAAGTACCAGCAACTTTGTGTTAAAAACTATACAGATCTTAATTTTGCCTCTTTTTGGTGGTTGTCAACAATATCTACTTCAACTTTTGGCATTTTGACAACGATTTTGCCCATAATAGTGTGGATTTTGGCACCTGATCACATTATAAACAAGAACAAAAAAAAAAGGATGTTTGAATTGGGATACATCGCCTTGGGCGTTGCATGTTTTACAAAAAGAATTAAATTTTTTCCTTGTGCCAGTTTATTCAGCAAATATCTGTTCAAGTACAATAAAATGGAGGACACTCATTTTAGAACCATGGAAAGTTTGTGTTGGAGATTATCTTGGATATCAATCAATCACATGATTTATTCAGATTAGATTTAGCTATCTGTAAATCTGTTGTAATTTTCTTTCCTTTTTTAGCCGTAGCATTTATAGGAGAATTATTCTTTCCTGATTTCTAGGCCTGGATTAATTGTATAGATCTAGTTTCTTTTCTATTTATACTCCATTATTGTAACCCAATTAAGGATCAGATATTTCTCTTTTTTCCACATGGTATCAGAGCTCGATCTGAACCAATCCTAAATTCCATTCACCGATCCACCATGGAGGGTGAAAGATCAGAAAACTCGGTCAAGATGGAGATTGGTACACTCCTTGGTGCCAGCTCTGTCGATAGTCCCTCTTTACCTATCACAGGCCATAAATTGAATGGCCAAAACTTCATCCAATGGTCTCGATCTGTCCGCATCTTCCTTCAAGGAAAGGGAAAGGAAGGATAGATCACGGAAGACTCCAAACAACCAGAGAAGGGAGACTCAAATCTCCAAAAATGGGAGCTGGAAAACAGTCAAGTAATGTCATGGCTCCTCAACACCATGACCAATGAGATTGGGGAGAACTTCATGTACTATAACACCACCAAAGAAATGTGGGATGCGTTGAAGGAGACATACTCCAATGTGGATAACACCTCTGCCATTTTCAAAATCAAGAGCCTTCTCCATGACCTGCGAAAGGGTGAATCTTCAGTCACTGATTACTTCAACACTCTCAATCGATATTGGCAGCAGCTGGAAAGAAATTGAATGGAAATGCCCAGATGACAAGAAGCAGTACAAAGAACTGGTGGAAAAAGACAGGATTTACAAGTTCCTATTGGGACTTGATAAAGACCTTGATGAGGTGCGTGGAAGGATCCTTGGAACTAAACCTCTTCCAAAGATCCACGAGACATTTTCAGAGGTGAGAAGAGAAGAAAGTAGGAGAAAACTCATGTTGGGAAACTATGCCTCTGCCCCAACCATTGAAAGCTCAGCAATGGCAGCCAGAGGAAATCAGTCTCGACCACTACAGAAGAAGAATCGCCCCTCGTGTGATCATTGTAGGAAGCTTGGACACACTAAGGATACTTGTTGGGTCATACATGGGAAGCCAGCCGATGTGAAGACATTCCGAAACATGGAATTCGAGGGCATCACAGCCTACAACAATTCTCAGGGAGCAGAAGCTAATCCTGACACAACTCTTTTTAACAAGGAACAAATGGAGGCCCTAACAAAAACTCCTTTAGCAGGCCATGCTAGATACAGGGAAGAATGTTGGTACAGCAACGGTAGCACAAAGAGGTAATTTTTTAACTGCTCTAAATGCTAGTAAAGGGAAAACACAGTCATGGATTGTAGATTCAGGAGCATCAGATCTTATGACTGGAGATATTACGGTATTTAATGATTATTCTCCCTGTCAAGACCACTCAACAGTCCGAATAGCAGACGGAACACTCTCAAAGGTCATTGGTAAAGGTTCAGTTGTTATCAATAGAGATATAACTCTGAATTTAGTACTTTATGTGCCCAACCTTGACTGCAACTTGCTGTCGATTAGTAAATGGACTAAAGATTTAAATTGCATCACCAAGGTCTCACCTAAATTTTGTGAATTTCAAATTATGGGGTCGGGGAAGACGATTGGCAATGCTAAAGAGTGCACGGGATTTTATCTCTTCAAGTTGAAGCCTCCAAAAATGAACCCAAAGCCAACTCTTGTGTAGTAGTTCCTTCAAGTAATGAAAACTCTGTAATGTTGTGGCATTATCGTCTAGGCCACCCCAATATCATGTACTTGGAAAGAATGTTTCCCTCATTATTCAATAAAATAAAAGGAATTTTCAATGTGAAGTTTGCCAATTATCTAAGCACACTCGCAGCACTTATCCAACTCAACTACAAGCCCTCTCAACCATTCTCCTTGATTCATAGTGACGTGTGGGGACCATCAAGGGTCAGCAACATTACTGGCTCTAGATGATTTGTCACTTTCATTGATGATCACACACGGATCACATGGGTATTTCTTATGAAGGAGAAATCGGAAGTAGGGAGAATATTTGAAAGCTTCCGCAATACAGTGCAAACACAATTCCAAACGAGCATCAAGGTTCTTAGGACAGACAATGGCCGAGAATACTTTCATTCCATGCTGAATTCCTACCTTAAAAAACATGAGATTGTTCATCAAAGTTCATGTGTTGACACCCCACAACAGAATGGGGTAGCAGAAAGGAAAAACGGACACCTCCTAGAGGTAACCAGATCACTCATGATGGCCTCAAATGTACCAAAACAGTTATGGGGAGAAGCTGTACTTTCAGCAACCTACCTTATAAACAGAATGCCTTCCCGTGTCCTCAATTTTAACACCCCTCACTCCACTGTCCAGACCTTCTACCCAACCAGCAGACTTGTCACCTCAATACCCTTTAAAATCTTTGGGTGTTCAGCCTTTGTCCACAACATCAGTCCTCACTGTAGCAAACTTGACCCAAAATCCATCAAATGTATCTTCCTTAGATACTCACCTCACCACAAGGGCTACAAGTGCTACTCCCCTTCAACCAGAAAATTCTACCACATCATGGATGTTACCTTCTTTGAAAATCAGCCTTATTTTTCCAAAATTGGAATTCAGGGGGAAAAGACAAAAATACCAATTGAAATGTTAGAATTCCAATTTTTTTGACAATGAAGTAACACCAGCAGCACCTATGGAAATAACTGCTCCAACAGTCCCAGAAGCACCAAAAGAGGTCCAAGAAGCAAAATCAATGGAAACAAACCAAGGTCCTACTGCACAAGAAAACTACCTGAGGGTTTACTGTAGGAGAAAGAAAACTCAGAAGGAGAAAGAACCAAGCACATCTCAAATGCAAAGTCATGAGTCTAACCAGACTCCAGAAAATGAAATTTCTCTAGGTAATCAAATTTCTAACTCTAAACCTGTACATACTAGTACAGCTGAGCTTGATATCCCTGTTGCCTTGAGAAAAGGGGTGAGAACTTGCACTCACCATCCCATTGAAAAATATGTATCCTATGAAAAGTTGTCACAGCACAGGGGTACAAAACCTTTGTAGCATCACTTGATAGCACCCAAATTCCAAGGAATATACATGAAGCACTGCAACATCTCAAGTGGACAGCAGCTATGACAGAGGAGATTCAGGCCTTGGTAAAAAACCACACTTGGGAGCTGACTACTCCACCAGATGGGAAGAAAATGGTGGGATGCAAATGGATTGTTTCCATCAAATACAATGCAGATGGGAGTATAAATCAGTACAAAGCCCGGCTGGTGGCAAAGGGTTACACTCAGTTTTATGGTGTGGACTACGAAGAAACATTTGCACCAGCGGCCAAACTCAATTCAGTTCGTGTCATCCTTTCTCTAGCTGCAAATTTAGATTGGCCATTACACCAATTGGACATAAAAAATGTCTTTCTGAATGGCGAGTTAGAAAAGGAGGTTTACATGCAAATTCCCCCAGGACTTGAATCATCCAGTACCTCAAACAAGGCGTGCAAGCTCCGGAAATCTTTGTATGGCCTCAAGCAATCTCCGAGAGCTTGGTTTGACAGGTTGACTCAAGTTGTCAAGGAAGATGGATTCACTCAATGTCAATCAGACCACACCATGTTTGTCAAACACTCATCGGAAGGAAAGGTAGCCTTATTCATTGTCTATGTTGATGATATTGTCATTACAAGAGATGATCATGATCAAATTAGGCACCTAAAAGGGCTCTTGGCTAAAGAATTCGAAGTCAAAGTCCTGGGACAGCTAAAGTACTTCTTAGGGATGAAGGTTGCCCGAACAAAGAATGTGATTTATGTGTCTCAAAGGAAGTACACCCTAGATCTTCTTCAAGAAACCGGAATGCCTGGGTGTAAAGTAGCTCATACTCCTATAGAACCAGCAAAAAGAAGCAACTTAAAAGATGGCAGTTCCCTAGCAAATAAAGATAGATACCAGAGCCTTGTTGGGAAATCTACCTAACACACATTAGGCCCGATATTGGATTTGCTGTAAGCATGGCAAGTCGCCACATGACCAATCCAACCAACATCCACATGAATGCTGTGAATAGTATACTTCAATACCCTAAAAGGTACACCAGGAAGGGGTCTTTACTTCAAGAAAAACTCAAATAGAGGTGTTGAAGTATATACTAATTCTGACTAGGTAGGATGTGCAGTGGACAGGAAATCAACTACTGGCTATTGCTCCTTTGTATGGGGGAACTTGGTTACTTGGAAAAGCAAGAAACAGGCTGTAGTTGCTAGAAGCAGTGTAGAAGCAGAATTCAGAGCTATGGCACATGGCATTTGCGAAGGAATCTGGTTGGAAAAAATGTTAAAAGAACTCAAAATTTCTACCAACTATACAATGAGGATACTATGTGACAACAAGGCTGCCATTAGCATAGCCAAGAACCCAGTCCACCATGACAGGACAAAACATGTAGAGGTGGATAGACACTTCATTAAGGAAAAGATTGACGGTGGCATCATAGAGATTGATCATGTACCCTCATGCAGTCAAATTGCAGATATCCTAACCAAAGCCCTTCCAAGACACATACGAGGGTATTAGAACCAATCTGGGAATGATAGACATCTATCACCCAGATTGAGGGGGAGTGTTGGAGATTGTCTTGGATATTAATCAATCACATGATTTATTCAGATTAGATTTAGTTAGCTGTAAATCTGTTGTAATTTTCTTTCCTTTTTTAGCCGTAGCATTTATAGGAGAATTATTTTTTCCTAATTTCTAGGCCTAGATTAATTGTACAGATCTGGTTTCTTTTCTATTTATACTCCATTATTGTAACCCAATTAAGGATCAGAGAAAATATTTCTCTTTTTTCCGCAGTTTGTTACTAATTGAAGAAGCACACAAACTGGACTTGAAAGTTGAAACTTGGCAGCTGATCTGTGCTGCCTGCTATCCATGCTTTCTGCAATCTTTTTTACTTTTATTCTCTACCTGATAATTTCCTTGCAATATCATAGACTTTTCGTGGGTAGATTTCCTTATTTTTTTCAATTTTTCTTTTCGATCAATTGGGAAAATGCTTATTATATGGAATGTTTAGCCTTTGGAGATTTTCATGAATTAAGCAATTTGTAGATCATTTGTGAATCTGTTTCACTTGTTGAGTCTGTCTGAAGCATGGATTAATAATATGATAGTCTATAAAAGCAAACATTTGTTTTAATAGATTTTTTTTTTTTACAACTATATAATTTATACTTGATTTTATATTGTCAGGTTTACTTTCATTGCCAGTCAATACCCTTTTGGTTGTATTTATTTCTAATAAATATTCATTGTCTTGCAGGGTGTGAAACTCATATTAGTCTCGGATTGTTACGTTGGATTTGAGCAAGAACACTCCATTGAAGAGCTAGTTGGAAGTCGGCATTTGCAGAACTGAGTAGTGGAGCTTTCACTGGTCACTAGCTTTGTACATACGTTATAAGAAATGTTTTCAGTGAGTCTTTTTCCTGCTTGTTGTGGGGGTGAGGGTTGCTAGGTAATTGTGGTTAAGAAAAAAGTTCTTTTGTAACCTGAATGGCTTATTTAGCATCCCACTAGTCAATCTGTAATATGCTGATCCTGTTGCCGGTATTTTTGCAAAAACAATCAAAGTCATGTCGCCATAAGTAAGTGTAACGGGAACAGTATATCAATTTTCTAGGCTGAGTTTGGCCTTTTAAGAAGGAAATGTAATTTCAAAATAGGAAAATTGAACTATCTCCCCACCAGTTTCTGGAAATGTCTTTCTCGAAGAAGTCGACCAACCTTTTCCCACCGCAATGCGAAAGAAAGTTTTGGTAGAATGGCATATGAATTTGCCACAGAAATATTATTACCGAAATTGAATCCACTGCTGAAATGTTTAGCAACTTCAGTTAGGTACGGCTTACCATGCCATTTCTTAGGCACTCATCGTTATTCATAATGTGTAAGAATATTTTAATGACGGGTGTATTTTTATCATAGCCTTCAGAATTTTAAACATCAAATAATGATTTGGGTTATGTTTATGGTGGATCATTTAGAATTTCACTCGATGAAGATTTAAAAACCTGGACTTGACCTGATACATTAGATTTTATAGGTGACAACATAATTGGAGAGATCGAACATGCGCATTGAGGTTACAATTTCACCAGAGTTTCGTGATGTATAGGAGTGCTTTAATTTGCTGTTTCAGTTTGCTTGATGTAGTTGACTTTGCTGTTTGAGAAAAGTTTATTTAAAGTGAGATTATTTGTAAAATGAGCGCGTACGAAGTTATCTACCTTGATTTTATTTATAGTGCATCACTATTTTAACTGACAAGATGATTTAAGAGTGGTATAACTTTACTTATTCATTTTACATATACTTTGGAAATCCTTACCATGAGTGGTGAAAAATGTATTCAGAACCGTAAATATAAGGTACGACTCGGCTGTAATCATGTAATAAAAATTACATAAAGTGATATGTACACAAATATGTATAGATAGCATTATTCAAATAGAATTCTACCTTATTATTAACTTAATTAACTAAAAGTAAAATAGCCAATTATCCATCGCTAATGCCTTCCTACTGGACATTATACCCATATTACAAGCTAGATTAAGATTCTTTAAAGTGAGATCTTTTATAAAGTAAGGAATTATTTACCCTTCAATCAATATATTACATTGTGTGTTAATTTCACCAAATGATTTATAAATGAATAATAAATCACTTTTTCACATTACAAGAAATCTCATTTTAGAATATCCAAATCCTTAAAAACTTCATCGGTTGGGACTGTTTGGCTTTTATTTGGTGTGTTCTTACTCTTCTCTCTTCAGGTGAAAAAATTATTCATATTTATTTTCAAAGCAGAAAGGAAATTTAACTCGTATGATTGTTCCACTAATTATAAAGCATATTCACATAAAAGTTTGAAACACACTGAAACCAACTGAAGTGAAAACGTCCCCCTTTTCAGATCTTCACATACCAGTACACATACTATGTAGCACTAACATTTTCTTATTGTTATCAAGAAGATCATCATCCAGAAAAGGAGGGAAGACAACTGACAATAACCAGAACTCGAAAACTTTATTTTGTTTTTGTTTCGTCCTTAACCAAAAACGCAAAAATCATTCAGATGATGAGTAAACGTCTGACGAGAGCCTGGGCTTGGGGTGGACTGAAAGAGGCACCGCTCTTTGCAGGGTTAGCCCATATGCTTCATCCATATTTAGCTTCTCTGGGTTCAGCCCATTCTCCAGCTCCCAATCAAATGAATGGGCCAGGGTTGCAGTTAGAAGCTGAACCATTCTGAGCCCAAGGCTCATCCCAGCACATATCCTCCGCCCAGCACCAAAGGGTATGACCTCAAAGTCATTCCCTCTAACGTCAGCACCAGCCTTCTCACCGCCCTTGAGGAACCTCTCGGGCCTGAACTCCAATGGGTTGGCCCATTCTTTTGGGTCACGGGCTATGGCCCAAACATTAACCAAAAGGGTGGCACCTTTTGGAATGTGGTAGCCCAAGATCTCACAGCTCTCTGCAGCAATTCTTGGGAGGGAGAGAGGTGTTGATGGGTGCAAACGGAAGGTTTCTTTGACCACTGCTTGCAAGTATGGGAGGTGGGCCAAGTCTTCCTCTGTCACATTCCTGTTCCTGCCCACAACACTGTCCAACTCTTGCTGGACTTGGGCCATGATTCTTGGGTTACGGATCAGTTCCGCAATGGCCCATTCTGTGGTGCTTGATGATGTGTCTGTCCCAGCTGCAAACATGTTCTGCAAAAATTTGATCAATGCCAGAGAGTTTAGCGACTCATTTGGAAAATGTTTGTCATGCACAAGTTTCTGATTAATAATATATAGTTTGTAATTAACGTCACTATAATTAATTATGACCATGAATATGATGATGGCAAATTTTTAGTTAATTACATGCATTTAATAGTAAATGCAACAATAGACAATAGACTCTCGTTAATCACAAAACACAGATCATTAATTAAAAACTTATACATTCTTAATTATGTGTAATATCGGCATAAAGTCCTGATATTAGAATATCAGAGTTCTTGACTTGTTTCACACTTTACATCCGTTATTGCGGTTCACAAACACACAAGTAGGGCTTTGAAAAAAAGGTTTTAATGTTAGGTGAGGATGACATAGGCTAACTGATTTTGGAAAAAGATTCAAGATAGTGACCTCGTAATAAATAGTTTAGGTTGGTAGCTTGTGGTTCGTTGCAAGGGTCAGTCACATTAAACTAGAAACATCATGAGTTTGACAAGTGGGCAAGAAGAGTGGTTACCAGAAGTAGTGCTTTGATCTCAATATCCGTGAGCTTGTTCCCATCATCATCCGGAACCTCTTTCAATGACAACAAAGTACTCAACATATCCTTATGCTTCTCACTCTTGTTGGAGCTCTTGTGTTCCTCAATAATGCTTGTTAAAAATGCATCAAACCTCTTGTGCAATTTCTTCATCTTGGCTTGCACCCCTTGAAGGTCGAGCCACTCCAAGAAAGGAATAAAGTCACCAATGTTGAAAACTCCTGCCAACACCATCAGCTCCACCACCATAGCCTTAAACTCATCAGCTCTAGGGTCACAGCCACCATTTCCATCATTGAACACACGCCGTCCTATCATTACCCTAGCCAATGCATTGGTGGTGCATACATTCAATAGTTGTCCCAATTTCACAGCCTTTGAGTTTGAACTTGCTATGTTCCTTGTCAATCTTGCAACCTCTCCCTGCAAATGTGGTTAATTATGTTGAATAGTAGTTAGTGGCATTTGAAAATGAAATAGATTAGTGGAGACTTGTCTAGTCTAATGCGAATAATTAGAATCCCAAACTATATATAATTTCCCACATTTATTATATATATGCCCTCTACCTATATATTTCTATGAGATATATTATTTGTACTTACTTTTCTCGATTTCCATACTGACTCACTCTTATTCACATTGGATGAAGTGTGGATCTCATTTAATTTGGGTTCCACAACCCACCTAATAATGGATGGGAGTGAATCGATATAAAAGCAAAAAAAAAAAAATACAAATAACAAAACTCATGTTTCTATAGCGCACTAGTGCCGTGCATTTTGAGATATGGAAATTGTATACTATTAGATGTGCACACCTATTATATACATACATGACTTTCGTTGAATCCATTTATAATTCAGTTACATTGACATAATTTTCTCAGGCGGCTCATACTCTATACTTGGAGTCACTAGGCATGCAAAAGTCAGCATAACCTCAATGAAAAGATTACAAAAGTATATTAAAATAATATAAAAATGCAAATATTGTTTGTTTGTTAACTTTAGTGATTTCTGATATTACTGTTATCCATAAAATCTTTTGGCAAATATTTACTAAACAATATTGCTCGAAAAAAATAAATGTCACACGATAATTTTACAGAGTCTTGTAAACTATTTTTTTAAAATAAAAGAATATTGACAATACCCAAATTAAGTAACAATACGTCTATCACTTTATAATAATAAAATTTTTTGGTACTAATATTTCTGCAAGGATCAATAACTTCTTTGTTTTAAGAGGAAAAAAAAAAAAAAGAACAATAAATATCTTTTGCGTATGTCGACAAGAACCAAGGTCGGTCGCATCCTCTTGAAAAATGGGGCACGTAAGGATTTAAAAAAAAAAAAACACAAAAAGAAGAATATTTAATAGTTGAAAGAAAAAATTGAAAAAAAAAAAGAGTCCATAAATATTTTTAGTTGGAACCCAATGAAATTTAGATGTTGATAGTTTAAATAAAACAAAATGAATTACAAGCGAGATAGTTTTACTTGTATCATATTTTTTATTCTAATTTAGCATGTTTGGAAATATGTTTGTCATCCTCAAAATTGATTCTATTAATTTTTTATGATATTTGATTGTTGACTTCTAGCATCAATTTTAGAAGAGTGAAAATATTTAATTTTTTGTCAAAATTATTTTTATAGAAGCTATCAAATATAAATTATTTTATTTCAAAATCAACTCCAATAAAATCAAGTCTATCTAAAATCAATTCTACAAAAACAGAACTAAATTGGTGCACGTTTTAAATCTAGTTAAAGAAAAATACGATTTATGTCTGGGTTAAAGAATATATATAAAAAGTTATTTTGAATTACGATTTTAGGAAATTGGTAAAATTAGAACTGATTATTTCAAAAATAGTATTTATACATAAAAATTTAGTAAATAACTCATATCTTTTATCATTATTAGGCATTTTTTCTTTCCTTTTATTTATGAACATCAATATCAATGATGTATACAATTCTTTAATGTGTTGTCTCTCGTCACTATACATTAAATAATATAAGGCGTATCCATCTCCATCACCAAGTAACCATTTCAATGGAGATTCTATATAGACATTAATGATGAATAAATACATATTTGCTTAAAAGCAATTGGTAGCCGCGAAATTAGACAATATGATGTTATGTGAACTTTATTTATGATGTTACAAGTTTAAATTTTAAAGCCCTTATTTTAAAAATAATTTTATTTATTATTCTTGACTCAAAATCACGTAAATAATTACTTAAAAAAAAAATACACATCTTCATTCAAAAACGCAAAACAAAACCACAAAAATAAAAAAACGCATGTCAGTAAATAATTTATATTTTAAACATATCTTTATACAGTTATTAAATATTATTTTTTGTGAGAAATATTCAATTGAACCAGTGACCTAAATCTACTAAACGTTTTTTATATTCAACGGGGCCTGAGGCCCAACATTCAACTAAACATTAAAGAATGAGAAATTATAATTAGGCACAAAATGTTGACCCAAAAAAAAAAAAGCATAATTGCAGACGTAAAGTGGTCACAGATTTTACATGTATCAAAAATTTAAATTTTGTTTGCTTTAACTTAATAAAAATGAAAAATAGACTCAATAATTATTAAATTATTCAATTTATGATATTTCCGGTGACTTTGTATTAATTAACTGACACATCTGCTAAGAATTCTTTATTGTATCCCTGCATAACCGCTATAAATCCCATACAACTATTGATCCCCATGCGCACAGCATACTCACAGACATGCGATCCATGGTGGGATGACTGGGTTCCACCTCACAGTACACACGAAAAAATACATATATTGCGGACACCGACATAGCTTTTAAACTTTAAATTGATTAACCAAAAATCTACCCAAAAAAAATTTGATTAACCAAAAGAGAAGAAAAAAAAAATCTTTCAAAAAACATTTTCATAATAAATTGGTATATATATAATTAAAATTGGAACATAAATTGGTATAGCTATTTTAAATAGTCATTTAATTTTTAAATAGTTTATAATCTTCATTATTTATATAAAATTTAATGGTTAAAATTTAATTATTCTTTTCACCTTTAAAATAAATCATTTCTCGCACTTGATATTTCATCTATTCTTGTTAATTAAAGTAGAGTGTATTTGTTTTAGAGCGGTTTAATTTTTTATTTTTTTAAATTGTACATGTTATTTTTAATTTTAAAATTTTAAATTTAATTTCCTTAATATCAATTATGTATATTCTAATAATTTCAAATATTTATAATTTATAATTTTAAATTCTATTCAAATTAATAATGTAAATTTTTTTTATAAATTTGAAATTTTATTAAATATTTTTATTTCTAAATTTTTTTTAAAATTTTATGTAGACTTAAAAATATTTGTGCGGTACATACAAAAATCGTTATGGAAAATTAACACTATTCATCAGCACCCACTACGGCTTCAAAAATGTTGTTCTTTCAATGTGTGTCCTTTCTAAAGGGAACACCTTTTATTTTCACCAGCTAATGAGCTAAAGGCCAAACCAATTATCTCATGAAAAATATTATTTATACATAATATTTATAGGATATTGTGTGGACATATTTACATCTATTATCGGATGAAGTGTGTATTTCAAATTAAATAAGATATATATTTTGTTTAATAATAGATAAGAATATATTAATATAATATTTCATAAATATTATATATAAATAATATTACTTTTATCTTATACGGGGCTAGGTCACTATCCACTCATTAAGACAATTTTTTTTTTTTTCCGATTAACCCACTTATTGTGACAATAGAACGATGTTGTTTAAGCTAATAAGCAACAGACAAATTTTAAATAAACTTCATACAATCACAATCTTTCTTTATTATTTTTTCTCATTTTCTTCGCACATGTAAGGGTTTTTTTTTTTTCTATAATGATATTTTTTGTACACGACTTCTGTCATCTGTGCAAGAAATATTTCCTCTGCCAATAAGTAGGCAATTATTAATTTTTTTTTCGAATGAAAGTGGGCAATTATTTTTAAATATACACAAATAGAAAGCTTAATATCCGACCTAGTCTATGAATTCTCAAATGCTTCGAATTAAATTGTGCTTTGATACTAGAATCCATATATTTATGGTATCGCTTTGGAAAATAAATATATTGATATGCTTTTTGTATAAATTAATTACAATAAATGGCTTTTATGATGATAAAATATAAATTTAATTTTAATGCATTATCAGTATAATTTTTCTTTCATAATTATTTAATTATGTATTGCTACAATAATAATAATAATAATAATAATAATAACAATAATAATAAAGCATTTTACTCTCACAATTATTACTTTAAAAATTACATATATAATAGTATATATATAATTAAATGACAATATGAAATTCTTTAAACTGAGAATATAACAAAATTAATCTTATAAAACAAACTAAATTTCACAAATTTTTAAATGAGACAATATATATATATATATATATATATATATATATATATATATATATATATATATATATATATATATGTGGCCTTGTTTCTTATCTGAAAGAAACAATAGAGTTAAACATAAAATCCTCCTGACCCCCAATATAAAAAAGCATGCTTATATAAATTCAACAACCTATTTAATAGTATAAATGCATGAAAATTTATTGTGACATTATTTAAAAAAATGTTAGAAAGTAAAATTTATTATAAAAATTTATTTTCCAAAATGATTAAGTATGTTTGCTGAATGTTGGCTTTTGAATAGATAAGTTATCTCTATTATTTTATTTTATCTAATAATTATATCTTTTTCTTCTATCAAAAAATTTGATTATCGTTCTGGTTGTTTAATATTTCTTTATTAAAAATATTTAATTATCATGGTAAACATCTCAAAAATGATATATATATATATATATATATATATATATATATATATATATATATAATTCAATTGTGATATACTATCAATTTAAAAAAATTTTACATTATCATTCAATTCTATATTTTTATATTATTAAAAATATTTGATTTTTACAGTAATTTTCCTAAAAATTATACATGTAATGATATGTGATTAGTTGAAAGTATAAAATATTTTATACTGACAACTCAATTTAATATATCAAAATTAACGCCAACAACTTATCATTATATTATATGTATAGCCATATAGGTAGGAAATTCAATTCAAAGGGCAAAAGGGTGTTAACCTGTCGCAAGTGTTTAAAGTCATCCAAGGCCTTGCCGGAGAAAAGGTGAACAGAGCTAATTTTCCTGAGCATCCTCCACCGTGGGCCATAGGGAGCAAACACAAGGTCTTGATAGTTATAAGCTACGTACTTTGCTCCTGCATTTGGGGGCCTGCTGCAGAAATTGGCATCGTGGACCTTCAAGAATTGTTCCGCCACCGACGCCGATGCGGCCACCACCACGTCCACTAGCCCTAGCCTGAGATGCATGAGAGGCCCATGCACCTTGGCCAGGGCTGCGAGGGCGTGGTGAGGCACCGGGCCTAGGTGTGGCAAGTTTCCTATGACAGGCCATGGCCTTGGACCAGGTGGGAACGGTAGGGAAGGCCGTGTTACAAACTTTACTAGGCGATATATGAGAATTGCCACTGCGATTGTGGCAAAGCCAATAGTCCATGAAGACATGGTTTGTGGTTATGGTTATGGTTACTGGGGTGGGGAGGGAGGGTATTGTTATGAAAGGGGTTTCTATATGATGAAGATGAAGATGATGATGATGATGATATGTTTCTCAAGAAAGGCTCGACCTTGACGTTATATATAGAAAAACTTTATGAGACTTTTCCTCTTTTTTAAATTCAATCAATTGAGATGGTGACATGTGTTAAGAGACTGTAACTTCTGTCATATTAATATCTTGGTCTAAGTTCTATTTCGCTCCAATTAATTTAAAGCTCTTTCAATATATTTTTTTTATTTATTCATAAAATTTAAATCCAAAATATTATTTAAAAAATATATATAAATATTGAAACACTTAAACCAATTCACTATTGATATCAATTACCTCTGCATTTGAGTATGAAAACTGTTGGTAGGTAATACCCCACATTTTAAGTTAGTTATGGGCTGTA
The DNA here is from genome assembly GCA_031439585.1 of Pterocarpus macrocarpus. Lineage (NCBI taxonomy): Eukaryota > Viridiplantae > Streptophyta > Magnoliopsida > Fabales > Fabaceae > Pterocarpus > Pterocarpus macrocarpus. The sequence continues at coordinate 15,589,716 of CM062519.1, forward strand.
ATCTGCTTCTATACTATCAACTAGTGATGGGTAGACATTATAATATTTAAATTTATTTTTATTAAATTTATTGAAATTGCGACTAAGGCAAGGTTTTTTTTTTTTTTTTAAACAATACCCTCTCTGAATAATCTTGCGAGTATAGCTCACATGGGCGTAACTGGAAATTAGATTCCTTAAATGCCGGCTCAGTATATTTCAGAGTATTATTTAAATACACGTTTTGGGATATTAAAATAACACCAATACTGGGACTTAGGGAAAAAGCAATTAGAGGAATTGTGGTTTACTATCTTTTTTACTCTAGAAAATAATAATAACAATAATAATAAACCTTAGGGTCCCCTTGATGTTCATCATTTTATATGTTAAAAAATATTTCTCTATACAGTATATATTGACCGAGTTAAGTAGCAGCGTGGGGGCGACGAACAAGTCTTAGATTGGTGGTTGTTGAAACGTGGCTCTGAACCTTACCGATGGGAAATCGGAACTTTTGCGGCTGGGTTTGAGACTTCGCGTTAGGTGACGTGCATCACCTGCGATCGTTGAAGGCTTGGTGATGCTTCTAAAATTTAGTTGACTTTTGGTTACATCATCTTTTATTTTTATCTTTTTTTGGGGGATCTCGCTTTTGGTTACATCATTTAAATCCTAGTTTGGAGTGTGTAGATTGCTCTTTGTCAATTTTTTAGTTCAAGCTTGTTTTAGCTAATTATGATTGTATTTTAATTTTTTAATAGTTTATCTAATTTATAATTTTAATTAAAATTATTCCAGTTTGAGAATAGTATTACGTATTTAGTTTTTAATGATTTTTTAAAATTACAACGTGTACAAAATATTACTAAAAATATAAAAAAAATGTTTTTAAAATTTTCTTAGCAATATTTTTATTGTTTTATATTTAGACTATATTACTAAAGAGTTTTAACAAAAAAAATTTATAACTTAGTACTATTTTTTAAATACTACTAAATTTCAATTGTGTTATAGTGAAATGGCTAACAAATGTTTCATATACTCAAGTTTCTAACCACAAAACATATTAAACTCTATTTATTTCTTCAAGATTAACCGAAAGTTTGGATTTTGTCTCAATTTTTTATCTCGATTTATGTCTTAAAGGCTATCAATTTATTTTTATGTTATATTTCTGTTCAATTTTAATATACATACATACATATATAAACTTTGGCATGTAATTTTTTAATATCAAACAATTTGATTTTTATTAGAATGGTTTGATTTAGATTTGTTGAAAAAAATTAAAAAAAAAAAACCAACCTAAATATAAATGCAGACAAATCTCGACCCCTCATTTCCTTATCACCCAAATTGGCAAAAATGAAGTTAGAAAGTCATGTATAATGTTGAATATGGTGACTTATTGGTTATTTGATAGAATAATTAAATTGATGTGAAAAATCAAAATATTAAGACTAAATTGATATCAAAATTTTTTCGAGACCAAACTTGTATCAACTTCAAAATGCTATGACTAAAAAGGATTTTACTTATTATTTTTTCCTCAAACTTAAATCAAACCAACCTATTTACATCCCTAAATATTATATACTGATAATGTATCAAAATTAAATTTAATTTTAAATTCTTAACAAATTTACTTAAAATTCTAGAATGTTTTTGTAGATTCTAAAAATTAAATTTCATGGCGGATTAAGATGAGTATGTTCTAGATTCTCAAATTCATTCTCATTTCTGGAGCTTCTACTATCCTCCTAAGGAGGGGATTTTAAAAGTAGAGAGGTGAGTTGAGGGTAGTCTCTTGCTTAACCAATTTCTTGGAACTCCAGGAGGTTTGAAAGACGCTTGAGAGAGAGAGAGAGAGAGAGAGAGAGAGAAAGAGGAGCAACTCATCTATGCGTTACATGAGCTCCACGAGCCTTTTTTTGGATTTGGAAGATAGGTGTTGCATTCGGCTCGAAGAGTATGGTTTTCAGTATGTCTCCAAACAAAACCCCCACTAGTCCAACTAGCTCGTGAGCAGTAGGTCAGGCCTTATAGGCAAGCATCTCCCACAATGCAAATTATACTTATTAACAAAATTTTATGTTTAACTCATTGATTGCATTTGGTAATGCTTCCAGGATTAACAAAAGTTTGTTGGGCTTGTTTTGTTTGTGATTATAAAAAAATAATTAATTATATGTTTTTTTAAAGAAATAGTTAGAGAGTTGCTTTTGATTAAATTAGAAGCACTAGAAGAGAAGGAATATAAATCCAAAAATTTATGAACCACTTTGTTTATAAATCTATTGGCAAAATTTTTGGTTAAATACCTCACATCTTCCCATTTTCTATTTATCTATTAACAAAGAAGGGCATCTCATTCTCACCATTCCCACTTTTTACTGGTAATAAATTTAATTAAGTTATTTTTAATTTTAAATAAAGAATATAAAATAAATTATGAAAATTTTTAAATAAGGATTTATTATGTACAAAAAGTATTTTTTGTGTATCCAAACATATTTTTCAAGAAGTGATATTTTACATTCTCAATTGAATTTTATAAGAACAAAGTTTTTTTTAATATATTTGTCATATCTAAATAGTTTAACAATTTCTTAATCTAATATTTTTTTATAATTATATTCAACCATAAAATAATTATTTACTTCTCTTTTTAATTTTGCTTATAATTTTTTTTTAAAGCATATATATATATATATATATATATATATATATATATATTAAGTTTATCCAAAATGTAAATGGTACTACTTTTGTGACAACTATAGGGAGCAAACATTAATTGTCATCTATATTCTATATAATTAATAAAATTAGTAAACATTCTCATATTATCTATTTTATCTCATACTGTACTACTATTATATTATATTATATTATATTATATTATTATTATCATCTTATATCTCATATTGTCTTCTCCAAGAAGCTATTATCATATTTGTCTACTATCATTTTGCGATAAGAATTTTTTTTCTATTTTTTTATTACACATATATACTTCACTTCTATTATATTAAATACCTTTCTTTTCGCCATAGCCCTTTTACTTCACCACTACAATTCCCATGCTAGCCTTTCACCAATTTTTATTTCTTGAATTTTCTATTACCCATTTCATCAATTTTCACCCACTTCTCATTGCCCACTCTATTCTTTCTCTTCTCTTTCTTTACTCTTGACACTACATTTGCATTATATTCATGTTTCTCATCACTGAAAAAAATCTTTATTTATATTCTATATTATAATATATAAAATCTGTATGCATTCCACGTGGGATGTTTCTTGCTCAAACCTGTCCCATCATAATGCTTTCTCACAGTATTGAGGCCAAGCAAAATTTCAGAGTTTTTTTCTCTAATTTTTTTTGTTTGCTTTTTTAATAATTTAACATGTTTGATGGTGAAAGTCATTCTCGTTTTATTTTTCTTTCATGTCACATTAAATATATTTATTTTTTTTCAATTTGTTTTTGTATCAGATTGTATTTAAAAAATTTTCTTTCCTTATTTCTTATTGTCATTGTTTGACATTTTATTTGATTATAGCAATATTTGAGTATTTTCTTTGCTCTCTCATCTTTTTTATATATTGTCAATATTTTGAGACAACAAAATAATAGATTTTTATTCTATATCCTTGAAATATGAAGCTTGCCTCAATGTTGTATTATATAAGATAATATTATTTTTTTCAATCTTAAATAATTATAATCAGAAGTAAAAATATAATAAAAAATCTAAATATATAATGAAGATAATAATTTTGTTTAATTATCTAGTTATAAATTAAAAAATAAATAATATTACTTAAATATTTTTTATTTTTTAATTATAACTATTTTGAATATTTATTAATTTTTAATTAACTAATATTAAATAGCATTATTATGTGTAATATATATTTTAATATTTATTCTTATTTTAATAAAATATAAACAAATATATAATACTTTCTTTATTGTATTCTTTGATATTTTCTATTTATGTCTCTTACCACAAGATATGATAATAAAAAATATAATAAATATTATTTTTATTAATTATTTTAAATAAATTTTAAAATAAATAATATTATTTGAAAACTTAATATTGAAATTATAATTTAAACAATAATTATATTTATTTATATTTATAATTTATATTAAGTATCAATTATTATTTATATATTCTTTACTAATTTTTTATTTTAATGAAATATAAAAAATAAGAGAAAGAAAAATAGAGAGAGTCTTTATGCTTTAAAATCTAATCAGACCTAATTTATATCTTAAGACTTAATTAAATTATTCATTGTTTTTATGTACAAGAATGTTTTAATAGATATATAAGTTAATACAATAAATTGCAAGCATCAAACAATTCACAAAATCATAATGTATTATTTTAACCTTTTTGATTAGGCCCAATAAACTTGTGTAACAAGCCCTTAATTTTGATTTAGGCAATTCACATATTTACAAATGTCAAAGAACTTGGTGATGCATTTGGAAATGATTATAACAATATATTTAAAATTAATTTTAAAGTGTCATGTTATGGTACTTTTATAATCTAAATTTTGGTGGTGGATTTCTTATTTGTTTCTAAATGATATGGATAACACAGTATTTTATTGACTATAGTAAACTTTGCATGCTGTACCTACCATATCTTTTTAATAATTTTTTTATTCATATGTTGAATATATTTTATAACTTTTATATTCCATCCTTCATTTTGATAAGAGTACATTCATCAGCGGTCAAGAAACTATTTGCCTATATTATGATGCTTATATGTGATTTTTAAAAAGGGTTATAAAATAGAAATATTTATCAAATCTTAAGTTTATATTTAAATTTTGTTTATGAATTTTCTATCTCACACTTATAAAAGAATAATCTAAGTATTATGTAAAATTTCTCTTATTTTTTAATTATGATATACTTTTTTTTGTTAGATATATATAATAAATGATGTATAATATTAATAAAAGATAAAAGTTTTAGAATTTTATTTTAAAACTTTTTTATTCACACGGGTACTGCGACCAGTTTGTCAAAAAGACAAAACAGAGACTTTTTTCATACATGCCTGATTTCTCTGAAGTCTAGAGCCACTCATCCTACTTACCACGCTTGGCTCGTCTCTTCACAAACGAATCTGGCAAAATATAAATATATAGTGCCTTCAATTTTGCAGTTGGCAAAGGCAACCATACTGCTTAGGGATATTAAAAATCCACATTTGACAGGGATCTCCGTGGAGATTGTCTTATTTGGGGCCCACGATTGGGGATTTTTCTTCTGTGGGGACGGTAACAAAAGTCCCTCGGTGGCAAGTTCAAGAACGAGATGAGGATCACCCTTCTCGCCCCCATGAGGACCCCGCATATGTGAAAAAACTATATTATTCTTAATGACTATTTATTATATCTAAATATACTTATATTTTTATAACATTTCATACATATTTATTTAATTTAATAATTAAAAATCATTCTAACCCTAAGTTGTGTGATTCATTCCCTCTTTTGCAACATAACATCCTATGCAATGCCATTCCCCTGACCCTTTCTCTTCTACAGTTCTGCTTCTTCTTCACACTCTACAACCACAAAGCCTTTGCCCTCAGTCGTCTGCTCTCTTCTATAGTTTTACTTCTTCTCTGCAAATATCATGTTGTCGCCCTTAGCCCTCAGCCTCGAGACGCTAGTAGCTGCCAGCCACTGCAGTTCAAGTTTTAAGCCCTCGCGATAGCGATGCCAGCAGCAGTTGCTGCATATCACATTTTCAGCACTAGACGTCTCAGCCTCTACTTCTCCTTCAATCTCGCAGCACCTCAGCCTTAGCCTCTTTTTCAACTTTTTTGGCATTTTCTAGGGATCCCCAAAGGGACCTGTGGGGATGGGGAAAAAATCCCCCACGGTGGGGATCGGGGACGGGGGTGGGGAGGGTTGGGAGTCGCAGGGACAGGGAGCGGGGAGCAGGGAGGCACTCCCTGCCACCGCCCTGCACGGGTAACATCCCTAATACCGCTAAATGTGTCAGGAAAATTGTACCTTACTTGAGCTATAGCTAATGTAAATTTTAACCTTTACATTTTAAAAATATATAAATTGAATTTTAAAATTTTTTTAAATGTGTAAATTGATTATTTTTTTTATTAATTATTAATAAAATATTATATGTTTAAGAAAATTTAGGATATTAGATTACATATTTAGGAAAGTTTAAATGATCAATTTATACATAATCCAAAATTTGGGAGGTATAATACACTTATTTTTGTTAAAATATATATTTACGAAAATTTAAGGAATCAATTTACACATTTTTAAAATTTAAAGACTAAAATACATATAATCTATAATTCAAAAAAATAAAATATAATTTTTCCTTATTTATGTGCTTTGGGGTTACTCTCTTCAATTTTTTGCTTGGGAGGGCGGAGAAGTCGAATGCATTGCTTACTTACTTACTTACTTAGAGCATTTTTGGTTTACCCATTTTCATTTTTATTTTTATTTTCATCAAAATTAAAAAATGACTTGAAAATATGTTTGGTTATGCTATATAGAAAGCATTTTCATGGAAAATATTTTCTGAAAGACATGTGAAACTAATAACACCCATTTCATCTTTTCAGTATTTTCTATTCATTTATTGATTTGTTGAAAATGTTTTCAAATAAAAAGGTGGTGGTAGTGTTATAAATATTGAAAAAGTAAAGAAACATATCATCTTCGATTCCTGACCAAGGCTTTTTGAGCAGCTTTCAATTAATTTTGGTAACATTTAGCAGACTAAGAAATGATTGCATGTGTTGTACGCCACTGCAACTTGAAGACTGGCTGCGGATTTTGCACTTATTTTAAGTTCACTTTATATTCACTATGCTCCTTGTGTTATGTTGGCTACGATGGTATTCTGGTAAAAGTCAAAACAAAAAATGCTTATAGGCAAAATATATAATTTAAAAAAAAAAGAAAGAAAAACATGGTAGGTTGAAATTGAAAGCAATAGAGAGAGAGAGAGAGAGAGAGAGAGAGAGAGAGCATGTAACTAAAAAAGAGCGTAGTTATGCGATAGGAAACGTTAGGGAGATTTTTAATTTTATTAATTAATTAATTTGTTTGTTTGTTATAATTCAATTTATTATAATATAATTAATCATTAAATATTAAAAATAATTAGAAATCTTTACATATAAATTAAATAAAATTCCATATTGCATAACTATTTATTTTATTTATATATAAATAAAATAAATAGAAGTTGTTGTAGATAATGATAGCAAGATAGAAAGATAATTATCAATCATGTATGAGATTATATTATATCTTTTTCATATTTTCTAACAAAGATTGATGGCAATCTCTTTTTTGTATTTTTTTGGCAGAATTATAAGTTGAAGTAGAATAATGACTATAGTTAAAAATAGTGCTAGTTATTTGATTCAATTATGTCTTCTTCTTTTTTTTTTAATTATGACTACAATCTACTTAAAAGTTAAATATATTCCAAATACATTTTGTCATTAGAAGTTTATTACAAATAAATATCTTATTTTACTGAACTATTTTTTACTTTAACAAATGTTTTTTGTGGATAAAACAAATGTGCAAATCATATATATATATATATATATATATATATATATATATATATATATATATATAATTTTTAATTTTAATAATAAATATAATTTTATTATTGTAAAATTGATTTTAAAAATTACATTTTGGAAATGGGCAAATTAAATATATTTTCACTATTTCCTCTATTTGGAAACAAAATCTATTTTTATAAACTAAACACATTTCCTAAAGTTCAAAAATTTGAGGATAAAAATTATTTTCAAAAAATAAAAATAAGAAACGTTTTTATACGCCAAACACACCCTTAATTTTCCAAAGTCTCTAACTCACAAACGCATAAAAAAAATTCTGCTACATCACATGGTGAGGTATGGTCTATGACCATGTGAGCTGAGCTTGCATGCACTGTCTTTAGTTGAGAGAGAGTGTGTATTTCTACCATTCTCTTCTTTGTCTGGGCTTTTGCCCCCTCTAGCCCCCCAAAAAATAAAAATGACAGCAAACTTCAAACTGGCCACTTATTTGGACCAAAAAAAAGAGAGAAAAAAAAATGGCCATTCATAAATTACACTTCAGTTTGTTTGTTTTTATATTAACTATATATTGATTTAATCTCGTTAAGTATTTTAAGGAACTAAAAGCAAAACTTATTTCTTCTAGTTAATCATTAGTGAGTGCTATAGAAAAGCTTAATCTTATGATGTCTTCTTTGAAATGTCAAGTTAAAATTTTAATATAAAACTAAGATAAATATAATTTTAAAAATAATATAATGAGGAATGTAACTCACAGCTATTAAAATAAAATAAATGCATTATCTATGCTAATGTAGTAATGTGGACAAAAGCAGAAGAACGCAGACAGTAATTTTAAACAGCAGTTGATCTAATTATATTTTAAGAACTTTATTAATAAATAAATTAAATTTGTTTAATAATTTTTTTTATAAAAGTAATTATTTTTATACTTAAACGCATAAAAATTTGAAAAAAATGTTTTTATAAATATATTTTTTAATTCTTAACAAATTTACTTAAAATATAGTAGTTATTAACAAATTTTTTTCCTTTTTTGTTTTTGACTTGGAACAAATTATTTTTCTTTAATTCATGTTGGTTTCGAACAGTAAAGTGTACTATTTTCATTTTTGGGCGCGTAAACGGCACTAATGTTTCTGGCAACCATAGAAAGCAAACATTAATTTATTGTCCACAAAAGACAAAACAGGATTATTTTTAGGTCGAACAGTTTTAAAGTGCACACCTTTAAAAAGTAAATATTTAATATTTATTTAATTTTTAATTATTAATTAAATTAAAAAAATAATAATAATTAATATTAATTATTAAAAAATTATTAATTTTTTAAATATCATATAAAATATTATAATTAAATTTTATATAATATTAATTATTAAAATTATTTTTTTAACTTAATTAATAATTAAAAATTAAATAAATATTAAATATTCACTTTTATATGTAAGCATTTTAAACATCACCTATTTTTAGTCTTTTTGGTATACGTCTGATTTCTACATTATCTCTCAACGCCAGTCATCCTACTTACCACGCTTGTCTTTGACATACAATTTTTAGAAAAATTTAAAGTGCCTTCAATTGTGAGGAAACTTTTAACATGCTTGTTGTTGAGTGAAATTAAAAACTGAGATTTAATTTTTGAGTAAAATACATTTAATACTTTTAAGATATTAAAAAATAGTACTTTACTCAATTTACTTACAAAATATACACTCTACTTCAAAAATTATTTATGTTTTTACTTTTTCTAAATGTTAGATATTATTAACTTTTTAAAAAATGGTAAATTTTATTTTACAATAATTTTTTTCTAAAATTGTATTGAACTACACTTTTTAAAACTTATAAAAACACTTTTTAAATAGAAAACACTTAGGGTGTATTTGGTTAAGGGATAAAAATGAAGATAAAATTTTCATAGATAAGTTCTATATATAATCTATGAAAATTTCACCCTCATTTTTACTCTCCAGCTAAAGACACGGTTAAAAGATGTTTTTTTCCTACAAAAACAAAAAATCAATTCAAATACACTCTTAGTAGGTTATGATGAAGTGTATATTTTATAAATAAATGAGGTAGAGTGTTATTTGTTAATATTTTAGGGAGTTAAGTGTATTTTACTTTTAATTTTTTTTAAATTCACAATTTTTAGTTTTCAATAATTAGATTAATAGCCTGTTTGGATCTACAGTTGGGGGGTTAGAATTGATGTTGAACCCCCCAAAATTAATTTTGTTAATTTTTTATGTTATTTGGTTTATAGAAATCAAAATCAATTTTTATTTTTAGAATTGATTATATGAGAAATAAATTTTTTTTATTTTCTATCAGAATTATTTTTAAAGAAAATATTAAAATAACTTTACCCCAAAATAACTAAATCAATTCCACCAAAATTAATTCTATCTAAAATTAATCCTACAAAAATAGAACCAAATACGCTATAAATCCTCCAAGTTCAATACTCTTACATGATTTTTTTTTTCGATAGTTGGATTACAGATCTCGACTCACCCAAAATCAGGTAAGGAGCAAAAAGCAAGTAAAAAGCATACATAAACAAAACAAACCAAAAGAAAAACAATGTCACTGACACAACAGCATCCTAGAACTTGACATGATATTCTCCCTGGCTGCAATTTCATCCCTTCTCAGACCAGCATATAAAACAGCAAAAGTCACACTAGTTGATCATAGGCACAATAAAAGACTTTGAACCTCTGACCTATAGAATGGCATCACCAAAAGAAAATTGATTACAATATCTACAACACCATAGCATGTCTCCACAGACACTCACCCCTTTGTTTGATTATACTCAAACCTGTAGATTGATCAATACTCTTACATGATTTTTTTTTGAGTAATGAAATATCCTTTTTCTTTCTTAATAAACAAATATACAGCAACAAAAATATGGAAGTTTGTGAGTAACAAATGCTGCAACAACTTTTGTGAGCATAATAATTAGCTTCCAATTATGAAGCAAAAATTGCAGGTTTTTTAATTTTATTATGGAAACAATAAATTTTAAATACAATAATATGAGATTAAGAGCAGAAATACAGGATTGTGTGAAATTAATATATATTTTATCATACTATAAGTAGTATCTATATTTTATTATTTTTTACCTAAGTTCTATATACTACAGGGCGAAATTTGAGAGAAAACAAATGCACGCATTTCGCCCTACTGCAGGGTGAAACCTGAGAGGAAAAAAAGCCATGAATAGTAACACATGCACACAAATTTTGCCCTGCAGCACGGTGAAATCTGAGAAAAAAATTCATGAATAGTAATGTATGCACATAAATAATATACGCGTGGCTTCAAATAGGAACCGGTGTGTTCTTGCAGTAAAAAAAAAAAAAAAAAGCAGTGTTTGTGATGCTTTTTACAAATAGGCTGGATGGGGGCAAAAATAGGTTGGACGGGAGAGCTGATATGTGTAAGGTGCATAGTAAAAGAATTGACTAATATTAGATGTTAAATAAGAGTCGAGTGTGTTGTTGCAGGTAGGAAACAAAACAATATTGGCCATGGTTTTTACAAGAGACGAGAGCTTACATATGTAAGGATATACAGTAAGCGAATATTGAATATTGTTGATAGTTAGACTGAAAGCTCTATAAGTGAAGTTCATTTGATGCAAAGCTCAGAGTGAGTGTTACTGATGCGAAGTTCATTTGACGAAGAGAGATATTGTGAGATTTTTCGTTAACAAGAGTAAGAAGTGTTTGAATGTGTGAGAGTACTAGAGTGAGAAAAATTATTTTGAATGTGTGATCTAGTTTGATGTGTGATCAAGAGACGAGCAGGCAAAGAATGGTAAGCCTTGTCGATCTTTGTGATTCTTGATTGATTCAAGTAGTCATATTGCAGTGCAAGTTCCTGAGGTAATATATTTATTTTCAGAAACTATGTTTGAAAATTTATATTGATATTATGTTTAAAATTAATTTTAGTTTGTTAGGATCCTGTGTATATCAAATTAGATTAACCATAAGATAAATATTGTAAGAGGTATTATTATTTTGTGGTAATATTATGTTTGAAATTAATTTTAGTGTGTTATTAGTTTTAAAATACTAGACAATTATTAAAAAATGGTTACATATATTTTTTATAATATATTAATTTATTAGTCATTAGTATTAGTTTTGAGTGTGCTTTCAAATTTATCTTACTATATTCATTCAAGTTTGATTATCAATCCCTTGAAAATTGGAATGTAATTTGAAAATTGTATCTTAAATATCCTTGTATAGGTATTATTTTTTATTTTATTCAATCTTTTTAAGGTCTATGCGATGTTTATTTTTCATACTTTTATATGTAATTTTGGTTTTATTCTATTTTTTAAGACTGCATATTTAGTTTTGATAATTGTTGGGTTCAACTTTAGAGCAATTTGTTATTTTTTGCTGTTATTTACAATAATAATGCAATAATTTTTATTATAAATTTATTAATTTATGATAATGTTATAGGATGATAGACAGATGCGCATGCGAGTTAGGAACGTGGAGCCACCATATCATATGATAGAAAAGTACTTATAAAGGGCAAGACTGAATGAAGCTGCTAGTATTAACAAATTTCATCTACTTCCAGATCTAATTAGTGCAATGGTAGAACGATGGATGCCGGAGTGTCACACATTTCATTTTCCTTGTGGGGAGTGTACCGTGACACTGGAAGACGTTGCACTCCACCTTGGGCTGCCCATCAATGGCCTGGTTGTCACTGGAACAACCAATCTAAATGTACAATTAATTCAGGATATGTGTGAGGCATGCCTTGGTGAATGACCCGAAGCTAATGACTTTATTGGTTGCGCAATCAGATTGTCTTGGCTGGAGCGTCTTAATTCAACACTTGCAGAGAATGCCCACCAGCAGATAGTAGAGCGCTTTGCGCATGTTTATATACTGCACTTATTGGGCTGTAAAATAATGCCGGATAAGACATCATCCAGCATCCATGGAAAGTATCTTCCATTGATCTTACAGTTGGACCAAATTGGGCAATACAGCTAGGGTTCAGCATGCCTTATTAGGCTATATCAAGGTTTATTTCGTGTCTCACAAAAAGGTATAAAGGAGGTAAGTGGCTGCCTCATACTGCTGCAATCATGGGCATGACATCGGCTTCCATTTTTTATGTCCGGTTGATAGACCAATTACATTTCCCTTATGTGCGGGATAAACTAATTTAACTCAATTACTTATTAGTTAAAATGATAACCTAATAAAAAATAAATTATAGCATTGCATTGAAAATAGTAATTTTAATATTACATAGATGGACAGGTGCTGAATATCCACAGAGATTTAACTATGCGACCGTCGGCAATATAAGGGGGGCTTTAGATCACGTTGGCTTACAGAACGCTCGCTTGAATATTCGAGCGTTGGGCACCAATTCATTTCTATGGTAGGCCAACACATCTTCAAACTCAACGCGTGCATGTTGATCAAAATAGCACACTGCTCCTAGCCATATTGGTAATTCTTCATACGAACCTTCCCAACTACCATAAACTCTTTCAATTGCCTTTTGCTTCGCCACCCATGCTTTCCGGTATGTTGTCAAGTATCCATACCGATTTTGGATCTCGGTAATCACATTCTTTACTTTTAAAGATGGGTCCACTCTTACCATTGGTTCTATATATTGTGCAATCATATCAGAATCCAGTTTGGTGTGATCTTGAGAGAGCATTGCCGAAGTGCAAGTGTGCAGGTCGTTGTATTTTCTAACCTCCCAAATGTCCTGGTTCTTCCTGAAACTGACTCTAATAAGCCATTGACCCCCGAGGCCAAAGTGTTTGCACTTCTGATAAAGGTCGATGGATTCGACTGCACTTTGTAATCCACTGATCTAGATATGCTGTAATTCTTAACTGCTCATACTACAGCCCCCTAATCATTGAATATTATTCCACTATAAAATTCACCATCAGGAGCATTACTGCTAACCATATTCACATCTCACGAAAACTCGGGGCATACTAACCTCAGATGTAAAATTTGCATAAAAGGTGGAGTATTCTCTATATGTTGATTTACTACCACTGTGTTTGGTCCACGCTCGTCATCTTTATCATCACCACCACCACTTTCATGCTCTCCTTCCAAGTTTTCGCTATCACTTTCACTTTCACTGTTATCAACCATGTACTCAGTGCCTCTTACTGGAAATGGGCTAGGTTCATCTTCCCACTTATGCTGGATTGAAAAGAATTAAGTAAATTAACATATACATTATATTAATCAACATAACAATCTAATTGAATTAAAGATAAACATACAATTAACATATTTAACTTAATTACTCGCATCTAACCAGTAAATTTGTTTTCTTTAATTTTTTTCTTACTATAACAACATCCTCAAATTATTATAATAGTGAGTATTCAAACGAAATAATGAATAAAATTGAATAGCAATAAAAAAAATTAATATAACTATGGAAGTATTTTAAATTCATTAAAAAGTTACTTCTAGTAATTTTTTACAAGAATATATTAAAAATAGTAATTTTAAATAAAAAAATTATTCTTAATTATTTTTTAAATAATTACATAATTATTGAATTGAGCAAATTTACGAAATTTTTTTTAACATTTATATATATTCTAATTATTATGTTAAATATGCTAATTAGATTTAAACAATTAAAATATTAAGTAAGGTGTGTTAATAATGCATATAAAATGATTTACTTGACTTGAACTGAGAGTAGTGTTATAGTCATGCCATCTATTCGGATAAGAACTAGTACCAGTTTGAGCAATATGATACTGAAACAAGAATTACTGAAATTTATTAACTAAAATAACACAAATATTGTATTTATCAAGATAAAAAGTTTAATTTAACTCAAGAAAAACTATTAATTACAACAATGCAAACTTATAGAATAAAACTCAATAATAAATAAATTACAAAAAAGCCTGCCTACATAAATAGTTTTAAAATAAAAAGTTAAAGAAAATATCATATAAATTATTAAAAAGCTAAATAAAATAAAAAGCTCATGCTGAATTATTAACAAAAATCAATTGAATTAATATAAGTATTATATTAATTAATATACAAATTTTATTCCACAAAACTATTAAAGAGATTAATTCATAATTAGTAAATAAATTGCACTATAATCAAGAAATTACATAACTAACTTTGAAACAAAAAAATTTAATAAACTATTATATGACTCACTTGATATAAATTGGAGACAGTGTCTTCATGTTGCGTAGCCGGATATGCACTTTGAGCATTGTCATTGTGATACAAACTTGTTCCACCAGTTTTAGCAACAACTTCTTCAAAGTCAATGTATAGTTTAATGGCGTAATATCGTATAGATCTTATATCGCCCTAAACATTATTTGTATCTCTATCGTTCTTATTTTTTAAGTCGAAATTGTATTTATGTCGTTAACATTTGAACTTGCCACCTATATCTATTTATCACCACTTTCTTTGAGTGTTATATTTATCGTGACAAAGTCTGATATTTAGTTCATCAAATGACATGGTTTGAGGAACAAAAATAATAAGCGGTTCGTCAAACATAAATATCACACCTTCCTCTATATTTTTAATAACAGAAACATTAAAATGTGCAATAACAGTAACATTTAAACTGTTATCCATAATTTTTCTCACTTTTCATGTATTACTTTTCACTCTTACAACTAAAAGTGGAACAAAATAGCAACAATTGAATTGGAGAATAGCAAGAATGGAGTGAGGGAAAACAACAGAAACAAAAAACAATCAGGAGCAACTATAAAATAGGAAATGTATATATAAGTGAAATTGAGAGCCGTTAAGATTTTACCGTTAAATATTTCGACCATTGAACTTTGACTGATGGAGCAGTGTTTTGTCAAATTCCTACACATGGTGGGGCGAAATATGTGCAAGCTTTTTTGCCCTCACATTTCGCCCCCATCAAGGTAGAAATCCATGGAAAAATAATTTTTTAACTTGCTAGATTTCTACTTGTGGTGAAGCAAAATGTGTAACACCAATTTCCTCCCCCAAGCATGGCGAATTATGAAACACTTTTCCTATATCTTTGTAATTAAATTTCAAATCCAATATTTTAGTATATAATGAATATTGTTTCCATAATTAAATAATAAAGCCAAAATTGTACTATTTGTACTTGTTGCTAATAGAATTGACTCGAGACAAATCAATATAAAGGTATAATTATAATACATATTTACTAAAACACTTTTATTTAATCTTATAAACTATATTTCTTAATTAATAGTGTGCTTAAAATTGTGTAAAAGATGACATTTTTTTTATAACTATTTATTTATTTGATTCAATTTGTTTCATTTTCAAGTTTCGAACTTACCTATACAGAAGGCTATGTAAACAATGAATGGTCATAAAATAATTGTTGGAAAATATGACAAATAAAACTGCCTAACATAAGTTCAATGAATAATTTATTATTCCTGAATCTGAATTTTCCTACACTTTATGTAATTATAATGAGACAATAAAGATCATCTTCCACTATAAAAAATAATGGGAATACGATAGTAATAATCTTATCTTATCAAATATGGTGGCCAAACACTCTCTTGATTTTTCTTTCAAAATGGTTTTCATACACACAAGAGTGAGGTTTTATTTTTTCACGAAACTCTAAGTTTTGGTTTCCTACGGATGTTTAAAATGAAGGAGAATTTTTCTCCCTTTTTACACCCTTCATTTCCTTCAAATTCTCTCATACTTTCTTTCTTTTATTTACTATTTATTTCCTTATTTTTCTCTCTTTCACTAAAGAAGGAAACCATCAATAATTATCGTGCAGGAAGGATTTTCCAGTAAGAACTAAGAATCCAATCGTCTCTGCGCATTCTCATCAAGTTGACTTCTTGTGATGAGGTAATGTAACTTTGAATTTCAGCAAAAGAAAATCAAGCGAAAAGGATAAGGGTCTGAATCTACTGCAATTCAAATAAACATAGGTTTATTTTTATTATTATTATTATTATTATTATTGACAAAAACACAATGACATTGTTTAATGTAAAGCCAGGGAAAAATATAGGCAACATTTTTTATTAATTTAATTTGAATATCAAGATAAAGAATGAGTCCTGAATGATGGATTCATCATTTGACCATTATTTGTTCAATAAATTCACTAGATATTTCAAACTGCACCCGGAAATTCGTCAAAGCTTTGCCCTGTTCTCTCAGAAGATAGATATACTCTTCTATTAAGCTCCAAAAAATTCTGAGCTATTTGAAAACTTGACTTTTTCTTCCTTGTATTTTCCATGGTTATAGGTAAGCACATAATGTGGGTCGTCGTTTTTAAGATTTTTTTTTAAAAAAATAAAAAATAAAATCTAGGTCGCTGTCAATTTTGGTAGATAATTTCTTTCTTACAAGGTCAGATATTTATATAGAGGTGCTGAGTTGCAAATGGCATTAAAATTTAAGTTTTTTTAATAAGTATCTTAAGGATACTGATAAAGGAGAAAAAATTAAGATTTTCAATATATTTTATGTATTAAAATATTAAAAAATATTTTTAAGTAAATTTTTCTAACATTTTTTTTATCAGTGTCCTAACTTTGAAAACCCAAAACTTAAAGCATAATACATTAATTAAGACACATTGAATTCTATACCAACTCTTCATGTTATACCAAATCATATTATTTTTTTTTTCAATTTTGTGCTTAAACTATTTTTGATAATTTTATCAATTTTAAATCATTTAAATCTCTTATCTCATTTGAAAATGATTTATGAGACTTGAGTTCTATTCCGGATACTTTTAATTTCAATTTATCACTTGACATAATTTTACATACCTACATACATACATACATATATACGTTTGTGTATGTATCCTGCTCTAGACCTTGAGATATTGATGATGACAAGCTGATATCATCTCCCCTGCTACCTTGGTTGCCATGCCGTCATTTGAGAACTGGTTAGAGCACTAATGAAGAAGATGGCTGTGCTTCTTGAAGAAGACTGAAACTAAAATACAAATAAAAGAAGAATAAGTCATATATTTTTCTAGACCCTGAGAAAATGGACAACTAATTAGAGAGGGAGTCCTAGATCATAAATGTTCAATCGACAGTTCCTTCTTCCATTCATGAAGTGGGCACAAGGAATCTGACAATTCGCATCATAAGAATTGACACTTTTTTCATATTTCTTTCAATTGAAGCTAGGTAAGGGGTGATTTTTTTTAATATGTTGTTTTGAGTGATTTATTGGAGATATATGAGATTTTTGGTTAAATTTGAAAAATATGAAATTTTAAAAAGAATTTGGTTTGTTGTCAGATAAATCCTATTATTTTTAATAAAAAAATTGAAATTTGGTATATTTTTAATCGGATCTTATTATTTTAATATAAATGAAGAGAGAGAACAAAAATAAAATTCGATTTATTGTCAGTCAAATCTTATTATTTTAATAAAAAAAGAAGAGAATAAAAAGAGATCTAATTTATTATCAATCAGATTCTATTATTTTAATAAAAATTATGAGAAAAAAAAATATTCAGTTAATTATCAATCAAATATTATTATTTTAATAAAAAAATTTGAAATTCATGTACCTTCAACCAGATTCCTTTTTTTGGTGTGTTGTGCACGCATGTGTGTGTTTGAGAGAGAGAGAGAGAGAGAGAAGAAGAGAGAGCATGGGACAAAGGGAAGAAGAAGAGAGAGGGGGAAGAAAGAGAGAGGAGAGAGGAGAGAGAAGAAAAAGAAAAAAGAAAGAGAGAAAAAAAGAAGAGAGAGGAGAGAGAAAAAGAGAAAAAAATTATATAAAATAAAAATATTATATATTTTTTAATTTTACTAAAAATATCATATTTATCAAATTTTTTTACAAAAATCTCATATAAAAAATAATTAATCCTACGTAAGCTCGGGTATAATCGTAACAACTTATATTCAAACCTACATGCAATGGCTTATAATTGACTAGTGAATATATGTATCAAGAACAAAAGTTGCTCGTTCATACTTTTTACCAAAGTCATAGTTTGTTCTCAAAGTCAATTCATATGTATACATGAGAGTTTTGAGTGGCTAGCATGCATGAAAATAGAAATTCAAATCGTATTGTCATTGATTAAAAACAAAAAAAAACGAAAAGGTCAATTCATAGGTGAAGTCAGGAATTTTTATTTTTATTAACCGTAGGCCAGATTTGGTACAGTAAAATATAGTAAAGTAATCAAGGAATTGAATTGAACTGTTCTAGGATAGCAAGAGGCAGTTGCAAAAGACACGCACGGGCCATCTTAAACTGCATCACTTTAAATTAGATTAGATAACATTAATTATTTTTTCGATATTATGGCTTAAAATGATTTCAAATATATAAAACAGTTAATTAAGATCGGAAAACAATTATTAGGTCTTTTATGAATAAATTTGAAGAGTTTAATTAGTATATATTGGTAGTGTAAAATAATTTTATACTATCAACTAATAAAAATTAGAAAAAATAAAAAATTATGGTGGGTTCTTCGTTATAATGGGTAATTATTTGTATGAATTGGTATCTTCCACTATTTTTATTGGTTGATAATATAAAATTATTTTATACTGACAATATATTTAAATTAAATTCAAATTTGAAACGATACTTTTCTTTTTAAATTCAACCACACGTTAAACAATTAAAGTTTATATAGATCAAAATATAAAATCTTCGAGTATCTACTTTAACATTTCCAACAAAGAGAAAACGAGTTTTTCTTTTTAAATTTGTTTCCTGTTTGTTTCCACTGTATCAAAAAAGCATTAAAATATAAAATCTGGGATGGATATTTAATGGATATAGTTATTTGAAGATTTTTTTTTCTTTTTTCAAATAAAAATTATATTTATATATTCATTTAAAAATATAAAAAAATTAAGAGTTTAATTGATATGTACTGATAGTATAAAACTATTTTACACTGTCAAGTAATAGAAATAGAGGAAAGTAAAAAATCATGGTAGTTCCCTCATTATAATAAGTAGTTATTTATGTGGTAATATATGATTGGATGTCTGTATAAATTTTTTTTATACTGACAGTATATTTAAATTAAATCTTATTTATATATTCGTTTAAAAATATAAAAAAATTAATATGTTTCGATTTATGGTCCCTGTGAAAGTTTTAGGTGTTTGAATGTTAGGGTTCCCGCTTTAAGAAGGGTTTACGGAACTACCACTCTCAACCTAAAATTGTGTGGACAACCTAAAGCCAAAAAACATAATGAAAAAATTGTCGAATGCAAAAAGCATTCAGCATTAGAAATTAAGAGTGTTATTTAAGTAAACAATTTAAATATAGTAAAATAATACGCTAGTAAAAATAAAAGTTAAATTAAAAATAATAATGTACTTAGGCATAAACATTATTGCATGAGTTAAAAAAAATCAAGTATAGTGGCAAAAGCAATAATGAACATGTATGAGAGATATCTTTTGTTTTCAATAATTTACATGCAGAGGGATGGCGTATATTTGAGCTTCAACATATATGTCTTATGAGTATGTCACAACTCATACATGTGGCATTATTTTTTATATATATTATATATACGATTGGATACATAAAAGTTTGTGTTAAGGATGTACAAAGGGTGGGTTGGACTAAAGTTTGTCAAACTTCTAAACTTGACTTGATATTTTAACTATGTTATTTCTTTGAAACTAAATTTAATTTGGTAATAACTTGATTAATGATTAGGTCGATTTGATATTTGGACAATACATATAAATTTAGGCATTATATATAATAAAATTATAAAATTTTGGAAAAAAATAAATAATATTTTATAATATATATTTCAAAATAAAATATATCAATACAAAAATAATGTCATATTATATAAAAATGTTATAATTTTTTACTATTTTCTATAAAAAAAATATAACTTCTAAAGATTAAGGTGATTTCAACTAGACAAACTCGAATTATAACTTTAAACTCAACCCAAAAATATATCAATTATCAAGTCAAAATTTTAAAAGTAAGACTTGGCTCAATAAATTTCAAATTGAGATGAGTTATATTGGGTGATGAACACCCTTAGTTTTTGGCCCGGTCGGCATAACCTGACCTTCATGGTTCAACTGACTTATAAGCTCGTTCTCCAAGCTGACTTTTTGGGGATCGATTTATCAATCCTTAGGTGCCCAATTTAAGAATGTATATTATCTCATTAACTATCACATATGTTACTACATTTACGCTGATATGTTAGGGTTTTCCTTCCTTAACGTATGCCCTCAATGGGCCCCTCTTTTGCTATAATAATACTAAACCTTACATATATCCCTCTCTTCTCTATAATGAGATTAAGAAACTTCAAACCTAAATACTAACCTACCTTATCTTAGAGCACAAGACAGCAACTATTTTCCTTATGAATTGAGAAATTTTTGGACATTCTCAAAGGGAAAAAATTTTAATGTATATTATTATTTGTTATTTGATACAACCGTTATTACTTCAAAAATGCAAAGAAAGCAGGAGATAATAATAAACTTCAGAATTAACGTGCAAATCAATAAATAGTGCATAATAGAACTTTTTTCTTGAGAGCATCTAAGAGTTAGTACGTGTAACATGGCTTCCATGCGTGGGTCTTCTATTTTCTTCATCCTTACAATACAGACCCGCGAGCCATGGCAACTGCCGAAGGTGTTGACAAATGACCCGCACGGAACTCAATTCACTCAGCAGGAAGCACTACACGTTGCGTCCATGCACTTTATTTCCTGAACGTTGTTGGCTGTGGCAACAGCTGAATGTGGCATGTGTCATTATGCCGACTCATGAAGAAAGAAATTTTTGCAATTTGGATATCTAACACAAGACGATCACGCGATAGGCAATGAACTTTCCATAAGTGTACATTGGCTCAGGATATGTCAGACCTATAGGTTTGACTTAATCCAAAGCGTTCGCGAGTGATCGGGGGTACAAATGGCTAACCGACCCGAATTTGATCCGATTTTTTAATTGGGTCATTTCATTTTGAACCCAAAATAATGATTGAATTAAACCGAGTCAACATGATATTTGGAGAATATATAAAAATTTAGATATTATATATAATAAAATTATAAAATTTTAAAAATAACAAATAAAATTTAAAAAATATTTTATAATACAGATTTTTAAACAAATTATATTAATACAAAAATAATATCATATTATATAAAATTTATTAATTAAACTATTAAAATTTTATAATTTATCACTAATTTTTTTTAAAAAAAATTTAATTTATATATACTATCAATATAAAAAAGCTTTATACAAATATTTAATTATATATTTCTATATTCATTATCTTAAAAATCTTAAAAATATAAATATCTAATTAGATGACAGTATAAAACTCTTTTATGCTATCTGTATATAATAATTAAACTCTTAAAAAAATATAATTTTTAAAGAAATATTTGACCTTAGACCGAATTAGACTAATCCGAAGTATGAACCAAACATGACCTAAAAAAGTGCATTGGATCAAATTTCACAAGCCAAACCCAATTCAAAAAACTGAGTCATGATGGATTAGCGGACTAGATTGAGTCATAAATACGCCTCATGAGTGAATTTGGTTGGGAAAAAAAAAAAAAATCAACTCAACCCACTGCTCTATGAGTGTATCAGATCGAAAAAAAATTCCAAAACCAACCAAATTCAACCCACAGACGCTCGTATATCAACCTAATTAATAACATATTTTAGTTAGGGAAATTGTGATAAAATATTATTAAATATAGGTAGCTAGGTAGTTAATGATAGATAAATACGTTTAATATTTGGTTAAAGGAAGTAATGCAAGAATAATGTTTAGATTTCAAAAATTTCATCTAGCAGGCCGGCTATCGATTGCGAAACTGCATAACCAGATCTGTGTGTTTTGTTTGCTTATTGTACGGAATCTCGCATCCTTTGCCGCTTTTCTTAAGATAACTCTAAAATCATTTTCATTAATGACTAAGTTTCTTTTTCATATAGACACATCTTTTAGTTTTTTTTTCCCCAACAAGACACGTCTACGTCACACTTGCATAACAAACCAAATGGACTCAATCTGAAAAAATTACTTTTTTTTTTTTTAATTTTGGTCTTATCTGAAAATATTACTTAAGATGACCTAATGAGCTGCCATCACTTATTGGACACGTGAAAATCCTAGGACTAGGCCTTGGGCCCAAACTGGAGTACGAAAGTGCACCCTCCGTTCGGCTTAAATAACTGAATTCCGAAACGCAACTTGGTTGCAAATTCTTGGACACCACTTAGTAAACACTTGAATCAGTGTGTGCTGACTTGAACAATGCTTTTCTTAGCTCAGCTTCCAAGCTCTCTCTACTAAACCATATTTCATACAAAATGACCTTCGTCCTTTCTGTCAGCTTAAACATGTATGCATTTCTGCTTCAACAAATCAGCCCCAAGCACATGACCAGTGTCCACAGGTTTCTCCATAAATCTTCATGGTTTTGATCAGATTAAACTGTGTCCACTAAGCAATTCTGAGTTCTAACCGTGAAGCAACCTGAATAACTAACTCATCAGCGCCTTGGCTTGGAATGAAAAGATCTTTGATACTGGCTAGATCTCCCCCCTCGAAAATCTGTCCAGTGCTTTGTGTTCGGCTTTCAAAAGTTTTCTTCACTTCTCCCAGCTAATACATATCCCTTGCTATGTATTACACTGGATTCATAAAGACGTAACACTTGAATTTGCATAAATATAAATGCCTCTGAATTAAATTTGTAATATCATATACATTTTATACCAGGCCAGGCCAACTGCAATAGATAAAAAACCACAAAAAAGATTATCACAACCAACCTATTTACAGAACAAAATCCAATGATAATATGAAGAACAATTATCAAAAAGGGTTGTCATTCTTTCATCACCCCCGTTCAGAAAAGAAGTTTAAGAAGAACAGAAACGCCAACTTAAGCCACTTTGTTCATCAAACATAATCAGCATCCCAATCATACTCCCAGGTCGGCATCTTCATCATCGTCAATTTCCTCAATCTTCATCTTCTTTACTACCTGAGCAGCATCAGTTCTTGGTCCATTTGGTATGTGAATCAAAATATCGGACTTCTTCCCAGTTGCAGCATTAACAATCCCTCCATTCTTTTCTACCTGATAGACTAACTCGCTCCCGTTAGGACCGGCATCAATGTAAACCGTCGAATTTTCATCAATTTCTTCCTTTACGAGCATTCTAGAAAGCTCTGTCACAACCTTCCTCTCAAGCCACCTCCTAATTGGTCTAGCACCATAAACCTGCAAGTAACAGAAAGCTGTTAAGTACTAACATTCTTTGCTTTGTAGAGTAAACAAAGACTAATTTATTATATCATTACACTAACCGGATCATAGCTCTCAGCAAGAATATAGTCAAGTGCTGCATCTGTTACTCCCAAGGCAATTCCCCTCTCAGCAAGTCGGCTTGCAACATCTTTCATTTGTAACCTTGCAACCTTCCTTAGTTGCTCGTGTGAAAGTGGATCAAATACCACAATTTCATCAAGCCGATTCAACAGTTCTGGCCTAAAATGCCTTCTTAACTGTTAAAGACAAAAACATATATTTAATACATGAAGTCAAAACAAATAGAACATAAGCATTCATCATATATTGACTGGTGTCAAAAAGCACCTCCTGCATTACTCGATCACGAGCTACTTGCATTGTACATTTTCCAGAAAGTCCAGTCAATAGGTGCTCTGCTCCAAGGTTAGAGGTCATGATAATGACAGTGTTTCTGAAGTCCACAGTGCGGCCTTGGCCATCGGTTAATCTCCCATCATCTAATACTTGAAGAAGAGTATTGAATACAGATGTGTGTGCCTTTTCGACTTCATCAAAGAGTACCACACTGTAAGGCCTTCGCCTTACAGCTTCAGTTAGTTGACCTCCCTCTTCATGTCCAACATACCTGAAAGTCCAAATGAGAGAGTGAGATACAATTGTTATGGTTATCTGTAGTTTACACCCAAAATAACAATTGGTAGAAATCCACTTACCCAGGTGGTGCACCAATCAATCGTGAAACAGAGTGCTGCTCCATGTACTCGGACATATCAATTCTCACTAGCTGATTTTCATCATCAAAGAGTTGCTCAGCAAGAGCCTTTGCAAGCTCTGTCTTACCAACACCAGTTGGACCCAAGAATAGGAACGAACCAGTTGGCTGTTGAGGTCTCCCTAACCCAGCTCTTGATCTTAGCACTGCCTCCGCGACAGCATTAACTGCTTGGTCTTGCCCCACAACTCTTTGGTGCAATCTGTCAGCAAGACCAATCAACCTCTCTTTCTCATTTTGGCCAAGCCTTTTGACTGGTATGCCAGTCCAGCGGCTCACAACCTCAGCTATGTGTTCCGGTCCAACAGTTTCTGTCAACATCATGTTCTCCGCAGTGTTCCCTTCAAGTTGTTGTATTGCAGTTTCCACCTCCTGAATTGCCCCATATCGCAGGTCTGCTGCTCTAGCTAGATCATATCGTCTCTCAGCCTCTTGTAGAGCAAAGAGGAGCTCTTCTCTTTTCTGCTTTAGCCGTCGAATCTCATCAATCCTCTCCTTCTCTTTCCTGTACTTCATCATCAAAGGTTGAAGTTTGTCTCTTAAGTCATCAAGTTCTTTATGTACCTGAACATAACAAGAGATAATTAGAATTGTTGAATATAAACGAAAGTTCAGAACACAAGAAAAAAAAAAAAGGCCACAAAAGCCCTCAAGGCAGAAGGAGCAATACTTACTTCTACTAGACGTGCTTTGCTAGCCTTGTCCTTCTCCTTCTCCAATGCATGAAGTTCCACCTCTAGCTGCATTCTCTTTCTTTCAAGGTTGTCAATTTCCTCAGGCTGACTATCAAGTTGAACTCTCACATTTGCACAAGCCTCATCAACCAAGTCAATTGCTTTGTCCGGAAGATGACGACCTAAACAAGTAAAGAAAACGTAACTGCATCAATTCTAGCACAACTATCATCTAAATCATGCAATTTTTAAACCAAAAAAACGCCAAACAACAGCAAAGAGAAACGACACACACAACAGAAGAGTACATACCAGTAATGTATCGACTAGACAATTGAGCAGCCACAACCAGAGCACGGTCCTGAATCCGAACACCATGATGACCTTCATATTTCTCTTTTAGCCCACGAAGGATGCTAATAGTGTCAACCACACTAGGCTCAGCCACATAAACCTGTTGAAATCTTCTTTCAAATGCTGCATCCTTCTCAACATACTTCCTATACTCCTCAAGCGTGGTGGCACCAATGCATCTCAATTGACCTCGCGCGAGCATAGGCTTGAAGAGGTTGGCAGCATCCATTGAGCCTTCAGTTCTGCCGGCCCCAAGAACCAAATGTATTTCATCAATAAAGAGGATCACTTTCCCCTCTGCCTCCTCCACTTCTTTCAAAACTGCCTTCAACCTCTCTTCAAACTCTCCCCTGTACTTTGCACCAGCAACCAACGCACCCATATCCAATGCAATAAGCCTAACATCAGCAAGGTTGCTAGGCACATCCCCTCTAACTATCCTCTGTGCCAATCCTTCCACCACGGCCGTTTTGCCAACCCCTGGCTCACCTATGAGAACCGGGTTGTTCTTAGTCCTTCTTGACAAAATCCTCACAACCCTTCTTATCTCCTCATCCCTTCCAATGACAGGGTCAAGCTTCCCTGCCTGCTCAACAAGGTCTCTCCCATAAGTCTTGAGAGCCTGAAAAGTAGTGTCCCCCGAGGCACTCTCAACCTTCTTCCCTTCCTTCCCTCGAAGCTTCTCAACCTCAGCCTTCACCCTTGCAGTAGCAACACCAGCTTCTTTGAGCAACTCCACTATCTGGGAATCTTCCAGAAGGCCTAAGATCAACTGATCAACTGCTAAATGAGTGTCGCTGTGCGACTTCTGCGCCGACTGCGCTCTACGAATGACCTTTATGAGTGTTGTGCTTGCAGGAATCTCATCTGGAGGAGGAGACTGAGATGGCAGCTTCTTCAGTGCCTGAGTGAAAACTCTTTCAGCCCCACGTGCGGATTCTTCCCCAGCAGCATTGGAAATTGCTTGGAAGAAGATGCCACTGGAGTCAGACACCAAAGCAGCTGCAAGGTGAAGGGGAGTGAATTGTGCATGGCCAGCATTCATTGCAAGCTCATGAGCACCAGCAAGAGCCTCATTGGTCTTGTGGGTGAACTTGTCAGGATTCATTGTATAAATCTTAGAACCTGCACAGCATTATTATTTATATTTGAACATTAAAATTCCACATCAAATCCAGCACCTCACTCACATTAACATATAAACATACAATATATCTATCTTAATACAGTTCGATACGCACCTAGTCACCTACATTCATTTATTCATACAATTATACACATTATGAATTGAAAAAACATTTCCAATAAGCACATAATGCTACTACTATTAAAAAAGCTTAATTTTGATATATTTCTCAAATTAAAATCACATTATTAATCAATCACATAATACTATTATCCTGAAAGTGTACTATAACTTAAGTACGAATAAGAATGACAATGAATCAAATTGGACACAAAAGCCTATCATATCAAGGGTTTGTTTCGCAAGGGCCAACTAATACACAATCACTCATTTAATTCAAAAATGATTAAACCCAGTAAGCCTTGAATTTTAAAAATAAATAAATAAATAAAGTTTGAGCTTTTGCTTCTTTTGATAAATATTATAGAGTTTGAGTTTTGACATACCTTATGGCGCGAAAGATGAAGACTCACGGAAATTTGTCTGCAAATAATGATAGAATGGGAGAACCAAGCAGGTTACCACGCGTTGCTCAAATGAAACCGAGAAAGAGGAAAAAAGTTAGATAGAATCACAATTGGCTAGGGTTAAGAGTGCGAGTATATATGTAACTGTTAGAAGCGCTTTGGATGTTGGATATTGTGGCGTGGAAGTGTGACGAAGTGAGGCAAGAACGATGACATGAGAAGGCTATTTGTTAACCCAAAAAGATGCATCTAGAATGCTTCTCGACGTTTCGCTTCCGATGCAGAAGCTCCTAGAGGATTCCATTTTAGTCTTCCTCTTTTCATGGTACCGTTTTAGGGTGTACCCTACTTTGATAAGGTGCACCACACACCTTGAAGATCCAATGATTGAGATTACATGGACTATCTATACAACTAATAATGAGGTGCACTACATTTGCTCTCTTCTCTTTCCTACCCTTCCGTGCCATTGCGCCACTGACACCCACACCCCAACCCCCCGCTCAGCCCCTAGATGCATCTAGATTGCTTCTCGACGTTGAGGAGCAGATTTTGCAGGAAGCAGAAAACACAGCAGAAGTAGTGAGGATTGACTTCTTTTGCACAAAAGGGAGGAGAAGAGATGAGGATGTTATTATACATACTGTTTAGGCTATCTATCGGGTTTTATATAGAGCCAGGAAAGAGCTATTGCAAAATAGTCATGAGAGGATTTAAAGAGTTACAACAGTAAAAAAAAAATTTATATGAGTGGTAAAAGCTTTGCAGGCCAACACATATGTGGATGGGATGGGGTATATGTGTGTATTTAATTAAGACCAAAGTTTATAATATTACCTTAATATCATAAGATATTTATTGATTAAATATTATCATATATAAATATTTATTAAAATATTTTCATAAATAATATAGAACTTCTTCCTTAGATAAAAAACACTTAGATAAACTAAATTTAAAATATACTAAAACATATATATATATATATATATATATATATATAATTTGTGATCTATGGAGTACCCTCCCTAGCTCTTGAGGTACACTGGGGCGATTATGGCGGAGAAAGTGATCACAATTGGGATGCTTGAGGTGGTGAGCTCTAAAGAGAGAAACAGAGGTAGGGAGTTTGACAATTTGTAATGGATCTAAGGATGGTTGTTTGGTGAATAATGGATCTGAGAAAGATATGAGAATGGCGCATGAATAATTTTAACCTATGATAAAAAAGATATTCTAATTATTTCTTATGTTAATTTTTTCTAAAATATTACATTGCTGCCATTAATGATCATGTGCCATGCACATGCTATTTTTTTCGTCAACATAGCAAACAGGTTATTAACTCGATGGTGCCCAATGTTGAAATCACTAAAGTTTAGTGGAGGTTAGTGTAAGTTTTGCTAAATATGGGGTATCAGATGTAATTACAATAAATTTCAGGGGAGGTCAATATAATTCTCCCAAACTACAATTATTTTTAAATTCTTATTTATATTGATATCTTAGGAACACGTGAATATAAGTCAAAATATTACTTGCTTTTTCTACTTATTATGTGTGGAAAATCTTTTAAATTAAATTAACATGTTAAATGTCATGATTCAAATATAATAAGGTCCAAGCAACAATATGTATATATAAATTCAAACCAATAGTTATATAATTTTGAATAACTAATTAATATATTAAAAAAAAGGCAAATATATATGAGGTTATTTTTGACATTTTATATAATGGATATTTCTAAGTACGGGTATAGTAATTCCTGCCCCCATCTCATTTAGTAAATGGGGATTGAAAAGTACCCATCCCTATTACCCAAAAAGGAAGAACTTGTCCCCTATACCCACCCCGTCATGAGTATTATTCGTGAGTACTCGAGTGAGGGTAAAACTATTATCCCTAATTGTAATAGTAAGCTTAAGTCTTCAAGAGACTTAACACACATTAGCAAGACTCAAATTCTCACATATGTGGCGAAAGAAAAACATTTACACCAAGGTTGCTATAGGAAGCCTCTACAAGATGATGGTGCCTACGCTTCCATAGCACCCAATGTGTCACCATGATAAGATCATCGCTCACCGATTAGTGGATGTCCTATACTAAATATATAGTGAATAACAATAAACTCAATCATCGACGTGGCACACTTAATAGAGTTTGGATCACAGGCAACAGCGCTGAAAAGCATGAGTGGGTGGTAAGGGAGGCGTTGTGACAATAGGAGAGCTATTGTTCAACCATGTACAAAGTCGTCAAAACAAAAATTGGCGACGGTGATTGTTCAGGGATGAAGAGGTTCATAGAGAAGAACCTACAGTGATCTAGCAATAATTAGTATATTGGTATTCTAACATAATATCAACCATAGATGTTCAAGAAGTGTGGTATACTTTGTCAAATAAAGTGCATAATAGACACCCCCTTTTCTCTTAGAAATAAGTATTTCTAAAAAGTACTATATATTATGGTGCTTTTTAAAAATAAGCACTATAAATTAAAATAAGTATTTCTATTATTATACAGTCAAACACATGTGCTTTCTATTGTAATCCTTACAAAGTAAGGAGTTCCACATACTTAGAGCACATTAGAATCACCACCTCTTGAGACCATCCATACACTCCCACCTGAATCGGCACTCTCTCTTTCTCTTTCAGCTAGATCTTGTTTTTGTTCCTCTTCTTCTATCTTTCTCACACAAAACCAACCGATAATGGCAATTGCCATCTCCATCTCTATCTCCTTCATTCCCATCAAATCCATAATCCCATCCCACTACCATTCCCTTCTCCCACCACCCACCACCCTTCGCCCTTAACCACTCTAGTAATTAACTTAGCCGAGGCATTGGGTCACTAGTTCAATCAGTTAAACCGGATATAATTAAATAAATATATAAAAGTATATTAAATCTCAAATAAATATAATCAAATGACATAAATAATTAGCAATTTAACACATTTTAGGTATAAAAAATACATTATTATCGAAATATCATAACATAACTGCACACTTGGTCTGGTAGTTAGAATGTGTGCTAGGCTTCCTCAAAGTCCCAAGAAACAACTTAAATTTTGGTTTGAGGCAGAAAGTTTGGAGAAGAAAACATTATGGTCCTTTAATTCTTAGTTGTTGCATCATGTGGAGTTGTTGTAGCCATAATGAGCTCAAAGGAAACAACTTAAATTGCTTTCTTTACTGTTTTGGGGAAGCATTTTTGAGCGGCAGTGGGCTATGATGATGGCTCTAGAGGTGGTGGCAACGACACTTGGTGTATGGGGTGCGACGATGGCTGGTGTCCATGAAGCATGGAAGAAATAGTGAGGGGAGGGGCAATGGATCAAAAGAGAGAAGGTATTTCTATGGTATTCCATTAATCAATGGTGTATAGATGGTTCATATACAATCTGAGTCATTAATTTTAAGATAAATGATTGCGATTTTCTAGTATGTCACACTCCCTACTATATAAGGAGTACAACAGAAGACACCTTAAACACAATATAATTTAGTTATAAGTTACTTTTCATACTAAGTTCTTTCATAAGAAATTCTTTTTACATAAGGTCCTAATTAAATTGTTTATCTAAGCATGGCTTAAATGTAAGTACCTTTCTCCATTGAGATTCAAATCTTTTAATTTACCACATGTGGAAAACTAGTAAATATTTCAATTAATTTATTCTTGTTTTAAATAAATAAAAATTTTGATCGAAAATTTTTATAAATATATTTTCAAATTTAATTAAAAGATTCATATTCAAAGTCAAATAATTATATAGCTCAATTTTTTTAAACAATATTTAGTTATGTAAATTCAATGTAAAATGACAAAATTATATTTTTAATTTATTTTAACATGCTGAGTAACTTTTTTATGATATGTATAAAGTGAAAGGAATAGTTTATTATGACAGTGAGTAGAATAAATCCTAACTGTAACCATAAATGGATAATCAAAATTAAAAGCTATTTAAAAGTTATATGATCACTTAAAAAAATTGCATGACTTTATGTTTTAAGTCACATGACCATTCATGTAAGATTCAATCATCAAGATTTACTCCTTTTACTCGCATAATTAATTACTCCTCTCACTCGATTCTTTTCCATAAAAAAATATATAATTTTTAATCTTTCTTTTTCTATTTTCTCATTTTATCGATAAAATTAATAATTGATATCTAATTGTGCAATTTAACTCAAAGAAAATTGTTAATAGCGTATTTAGTTATTTGTCTAATGTAATAGTGAATTTGACAATTTAATATTCAATGATTGATTCAAGACAATTTTGATATATAAAGAATAGAGTAAAATCTCAAATTGGTTCTCAAAAGAGTTGATAAATATCAATTTGGTTTTTGAAAAGGTTGTGACATCAATTTATTTCTCTAGAGAGTTGTGATATCAATTTAATCCTTGAAAGATTCAAATTCATTTTAAGTTAGTCCAAAAGATTAAAAAAAGTTTTGCACTAACTTGAAATGAATTTGAATCTTTCAAGGACCAAATTTATGTCACAAATTTTTGAAGGACCAAATTGATATCTCACAATTCTTTCGAGAACCAAATTGATGCACAAATCCTTTGAGAACCAAATTAATATGTTATAACTCTTTTGAGGACTAATTTGAAGTATTACTCATAAATAATATTAAGAAAAATATTTGGGGGATGTATATTTTGCAACGCAATATGCAACGCATAAGGAAAATGTGAGTAAAACGACAAAAATGCTTGGATGATGGGTCCTACATGATCATTGTTACTTTTGTTCAATTTTTTTTTCTAGAAAGTTACCAGCGTGGAAAAAAAAACTGAACAAAAGTAACAATGATCATGTGGGACCTATCATCCGAGCATTTTTGTCGTTGCTTCACTTTTTCCAGATGATTACAGACTTAGAAGACAAAATGTGTCCCTCCATCACTTCTTTAATATTAATGGATACAACAACAACAACAACAATAATAATAATGAGACTGAAAATTTGGAACATCAATGTCCCTCTTCGGACTAGACTATTTCTTTGGAGAATAGCAAGGAATATACTACCAACTAAGCAAAGATTATGTGCAAAAGGAGTGCTAATAATTCGAATGTGTTACCTATGGTCAAGTAAAGGAAAATGTATCTCACATTGTTTTTTAATTGCCCATATACTCGTGATGCTATTCTTTTTTTGTCAAGTTTTGCAATTGGAGACGAGACTAAAGAGGAGTGACTCATGTTGGTGTAAAGTTTGCTTCTGAATTAGGAGTTGAGGGGGCAATGTCAGCTTAACAAGAGCTTTGGAAGGAAAAAAAATGGCAAAGGAAACCTCAAAGAACTGCGACTATAGTGACAAACTTGGCCAAGGTCAATTTAGACGCTTTATAGAGGGCTAGAAATCACATAGCAGGGGTTGAAGCAGCCATCGATAATGAGAATTGGAAGGCTTCCCGTTACCCGATGGTGAAAATGAATATGGATGCAGCCTTGCTTGCTGATAGTAGAATGGTATGCCCGGGGATTATAATCCGAAACAGGTTGGGAGCTCTTCTCGCTAGCAAAGCTCTAAAAATTGGAAGAACATCAAACCTAAAGAGAGCAGAGAATGTGAAGGAAGTGTTGATCTTCGCATCTAAGCTAGGGTTCCAAAGTGTAATGGATAAGGAGAATGCATAGGACATGTTCCAGGTTGTATGCAAAAGTTACCCTGGTTCCTATAATGGAGCACTTCTCTAAGAGGTGTTTGGGCTTGCAAGTAGATTTGAGAGGTTTAATTGTTCCTGGCTGATTGTTTGGCCCACTTTGCTCGACAGTGTGATGGTAAAGAATTGGTGAGATCACCCCCTAATTCTCTTGTGCAGTTACTCATGCTTGATTTGACATTTTTATAAAATTCATATTTCATATAAGAGAAGTGTTATTTAGACGTGCGCGGAGCGACGCACACGCGACGTAGCAGTGCAAAAGTAGCAAAGGAGACATTTAAGGTGTACTACAATACTTAAGGAGCAAGCTGGACTCGCAAAAAATGCACTGATGTGTCATGTGTGCTTCACTCTGCGCATATCCAAATAATATTTTTCTTCACATAATAATAATAATAATAATAATAATGTATAAATGTGAAATAACTTTGAAACCTTTGTTTTATTAGCGTCTTTTTGTTGTATTTATTTAGTGCAAAAGCATTGCTCATTAACTTACAATTTATATTTAGGGCTTGATAATATATGATATTTGGTTAGAAAATTTACCATTCTCATATATTTTGCCATTGGCATGAATTTTTCATTTTGTCAGAAGATTGATACAATCAATGTAATAACATCTTTTTCGGGTAGGATGTAATAACTGAAATTTCATTGAGGAAACTCCCTCAAACAAAACGACAGTTTATTTATTTATGTTAATTTAAATTTATAACGGCATAAAGATGAAAAGAAATCCCCAGTTAAAAGAAAAAGACAAAGATATCATCGTAACCTCTCTGGTCTTGTGCCACGTGGCACGAACCAATTGGATATCAACGTGATTTTCCATTTTACTCCCTTTAGCCCAGCAACTCTTCCCTTCCTCCATTACGAAAAACGCTTCCCCAACTCGTGAGAAACGGCTCAGCCTCGGATCCGAATCTTCCAGCTTCCGCCTCCGAACCTCAGCCTCGTCCCCCTTCTCTTCGTTGAAAAAACTTTTTTTTCACACTAATTTTTTTTTTTCTCGAACACTTTATCTCTCTTTCTCTGAGCTCCGAAACGTTGCACAGTGCAAACCCTAAAAAGGCTTTTGGCTCCTCAACGATCAGCGAACGGAACCTTCGCTCCAATGTCACTGTGAGTTCCTCGTGCCCTCTCTTTCTCTCTCTAGAAAACCCTAGCTTTCTCTTTCTCTCTCTAGAAAACCTTGGCTTTTAAGTAGGTGTGAGAAAACACAGAAAAAAAAAAAAAAGAGTTAGAAGAAGAATGGAAAATCTGTGCTTGTATTCGATTCTCGTGGAAGCTCGTGGAGCTGTTTCGTCTTGTGTTTTCAATTTGAATGCTGCTTG
Source organism: Pterocarpus macrocarpus (assembly GCA_031439585.1). Taxonomy (NCBI): domain Eukaryota; kingdom Viridiplantae; phylum Streptophyta; class Magnoliopsida; order Fabales; family Fabaceae; genus Pterocarpus; species Pterocarpus macrocarpus. The sequence continues at coordinate 15,624,226 of CM062519.1, forward strand.
TGCGGTGGAATTGTGCTTCGTGCTTCCGATCTCGTGTTTGTATTTTTTTTTTGTTTTTTGGTGTGAATGTGAGGTCAGCTGGGAAGAATTGGAATTGAATGTTTTATGCTTTTTTCGAATCCTTCCATTTCACTTGGAATTCGAAGAAGAAAATAAAAAATTGTCAGCTTTGGTGATTAGTGTTAGATTTTAGTTCTGGTTGATGTTTGGTTCTTTCATGATTCTTAGTTGCGGTTTTGTTGTCTTAATGTTGGTTTTTTTGGTTTATGCTGTTAAGGGAAGGAAGTGTGAGTGAGTTCTTGGCTTGGAAATCTATTGAAAATAAGGTTGTGTTTGGATAAGGAATTTTGAGGGGGGGACGAGATATTAGAATACTTTGTGATAGAATGCTCTTTTATTTATTTATTTATCTCTGGGGGTAATTTATATTTTAGTTTGGATGTTGTGTAGGATTTTCGTTGGGTATATTTTTTGCCCCCCCTCAAAATGAAGAATGAGATAGCACATTTAGGGATGGAATTTTCAAAACCCTTGTCAGTATCTCTCCCTTCCTGCTGTACACCATTGTACATTACTTCACCTCCACGGTAGTTTTAGTGGCTTTCACCTCCTTCCCTCAGCCTTACTCCTTCATATGCCTTTACTGACTCGGCACTGGCTTCTCAAACATGACCTTCTAATACAATGTTGTGACATCTTCAGTCACTAGGTCTAACTGGTGTGGTCTCTGTTTTTTAATTTACTGATAGTGGCTGAGTCGTTACTTCAGTATTATGGATGCATGAACATATTGAAAAATAATATGATTTTCTCTACTTCAATAGGACTTATGAGGCCTTTGAAGCTTTGAATCTGTCTTCTCTGTTGAAGGCAACAGGGGTGTTGCTTTGTGTTGATTTTGTATTGTTCTTTCCTTTCTGTTGCGCCTGTTTTGTGGAGAGTTTCTAGTAGTGCATCAGTTTCCAAGGAGGGTTTGGGGGGCAGTTGTGGTTCATTTTTCTGTTTTCTCCTTCAAATGTTATTGTTTTGTGGTTTCCTTTGGGGGTTTTACTTTTTGTTTTCCCTCAGCTTTATGGTTGCTTTTTGAGATACATTATTCTCTCTTGTATTTTCCCCTTCTTATCTAATAATAGTTTCTTTTTCTATACAACAAGGGTAGTTTCTTTTTGTTTACAAAGAAAAAAAAAATAGTTTGCCTTAGCTTAAAAAAGTCTGGATGCTGGAGAAATGGTCAAGTTTTTCTGATTTCTGACTTCTGTGCACCCTGTAATCATCAGCATCTTCAGATAGAATGGATAAACCACAAAAAAAAAGTTCTATACACTCACACACAAACAAATCATAAGTGAATGCAAACTAGGCTTTTTTTTTTTTTTTTCCAGGGGGTATTGAATGCAAACTAGTTAACTCAAGTCAAATATGTTGTACAGATACTGGGCTCTTGATACCTTAAGGACAGTACTTAGTTTGGACTGGGAGAGAGAATTTATATGCAGAACATTTACTCATTTTCTTGTGCTGACAATCTGAGTCATGGAAATGATCTATGTAAGTATCATATAATTAGGCTAGTTTTTGAAAGTAGGTCTTGTATGCCACATCAATCTGGTAGGCATGACATACAAACAAAGATGATGGATTCATGTGATGAATTTCTTTTTTATATCTGTATGTGTACACGCAGTACAAAAGAGTTACTATAGATGATTTGAATTTTTTGGATAAATTCACTTTTTGGGTTGTTTACTGCTTATGAGTTTGCTATGAATTATAGCTTTGATTTTCTACTCAAAGAATAACTGCCAGTCGCTACAAAAAAGATGTATTTATAACTGTCTTAGGGATAGTAAGTTGCAGGAATAGTGAAATACTAGAGAGGTGTAACTATGACATATTGCAGATGATAATATTGAATGCCTACTAGGCCAACACCGATTTCAGAATAGAAGAGTACTAAACTGTAAATAGAGCATGCAAAGTAGAAACACTTGCTGTGGGATTCTTCTTCCCACGTCTGAATGAGTAATTTTTTCCCCCAAGTCATAAAGATGCCGCGCATATCATTAAAGTTCTGCATCTTCATATATGTGTTTCTTATTTCTGCATTGATCTCTCATGCGCTCTGCTCCTTCCTTAAATTGGCCACATACTTTGAAGGTGGGGGCTAAACATATTTTGGTTATTTATTTATTTGTGGGTTGGGATGTTGTCACATCTGTTTCATGAAAGACTTTTTTGGACGAGGACCTTTGTTGTTGATGCTTTGGTAGATTTTCAATAGTATAATATGCAAGGAAGAGCATCTGCTACCTGTCCTTATGGTTAGAATATTTGAAAAAGTACTATGGCTTATGCTTAAAATGTGGCGCATATTCAAATTTGAAGAAGACATTTAATGCACTTAATGTATGTTTAATCAATGAACTACTCATAATCCAAATAGTCCTTTTGATTGCACAATAAGCATATTGAAATTGGGCTTGCTATTAAAAAATTTTAAAGGCTGCTTTTAACTAGGCTATTTCTGTTGGTAACGTCATAATTAAGAGAAGATGTTCCTTTTCGGTTGCTCATGTGTGAGAATTGTTTGAATTTCACTGTTGTGCAAAATCCTCGGTACTCTTCTGTTAGGATCCAATTGCAAGGTATGGGACTTGAGTTTCACATCAGAAGTATGGGATTCCAATTGGGGGGGTGTTTATAAGGCCTTTGGCTCTCCAATCACAATAGCTAGCTTTTGTGGTGTGGTTCTTCCAAAGTTCTTATCAATTGGTATCATAGCCTTCCACTGTGTCTCTTAGCTGCAATCGGGTGGCATGGGTGGCGATGCCTGCATTGCAGTGTTTGCTTGGGATTAGTTACTAGCCCACGTGGGCGCCGGGGGGAGAGTGGTGGGATGTTAGGACCCAATTGCAAGGTATGGGACTTGAGTCCCACATCGGAAGTATGGGATTCCGATGGGGGGTTTATAAGGCCTTGGGCTCTCCAATCACAATAGTTAGCTTTTGTGGTGTGATTCTCCCAAGGTTCTTATCATCTTCATTGTGTATTATGGAGATTGTGGTCCAATATTGTCACTCTTTTCTTTTGCTATGTTAGATCAAAGCAACATTGTAATGACTTGGGACATTTGATTAATGGTGATTGGTGCCCAAGCATGGCATTTGTGTGATCGAAGTTATTGTTATCCAGCCATATCTTTCCCAACTATTCTACTAGCTAATATACACCAAACGGATTTTTGCTTGCAGGGAGCTTTTTTAAATTATTTCCAGATTTAAATGGTAGCTGCTCACAGGTGTGTTTTTGGCCAGCATCAGTTCTTTTGACCTTTCTGCTATGTAGGTCGTTGAAAATTTAGAATTTGTTCCTTGATCAACTAGGCCTTCTTATAAATAGTTGTATGCAGACAATTTGTACTCTAGATTATCTATGCCTGGAAACGAAGTAGGAGACAGGATCCATAATTTTTTTGGTCAAGAGAACTTGTCCCAGGGACAGTACCATTCACAGGCAGTTGATGGGAACTGGCCTGGACTAAACAATTTGTGGGCCGGTAGCCAGAGACCGAATGGTGCTACTTTCGTTTCCAATTTCAAGAATTTTAATCTACAGCAATCAGGTAGAAATACTATAAGCATTTTATAATTTTTTTCCACTTTTAATTGCCCTTCTATTTACATCTATATTGGTTTTTAGTAGCTGACACTCTGATGTTGAAATTTAACTTATGTGGTCTGAGGTTGCCTTTATTCGTTTCTAATCATACTGCCTTTTCCTGGGACAAAGATTCTGAGCAGGGACACACTAGCTCTCCACACTTGCGACATGGTTTGAACCTGTTACAATCAAATCTGAGGCCTGACCCTGGCAGAAATCAGCTGCCGAACCAACAAGCAGCTGTGAATGGGTATATGCAGGGACATCAGGTTTTCCAGACTAGGCAGAATGAAGCTAACATTTTGGGAGTGGATACAGAATCTGATTGGCATAGCCTATCAAGAGGAATGCCAGTGCTAGAGTCACAAGGGAGTGGTCTTGAACTCTACAAGAAAAACTTGGCTAGGAATGATGCTGCTGAATCTCCTGTCAATTTTGATTTTTTTGGAGGTCAACAGCAAATAAGTGGTCGCCACAGTGGAATGCTTCAGTCTTTGCCTAGACAGCAGTCAGGGATAAATGAAATGCATCTACTACAGCAGCAAGCGATACTCAACCAGATGCAAGAACTTCAGAGACAGCAACAGTTTCATCAGCTAGAAGCAAAGCAACAGAATTCTATGACTCCATCTTCTTCCATTTCAAAACAGACAGTTGCAAGCAATCCTGCATCTCTGATCAATGGCATTCCCATCAATGATGCATCTAACCTTATGTGGCAGCCTGAAGTTGTGCCAGCTAATGCAAATTGGCTCCAACGTGGTGCATCTCCTGTTATGCAAGGGTCTTCCAATGGACTTATATTATCTCCTGAGCAAGGACAGACATGGCGCCTGATGGGTTTGGTTCCTAATCAAGGAGATCAGTCTCTTTACGGGCTTCCGATTTCTGGCTCAAGAGGTTCCCCTAACCTGTATTCTCATGTTCAATTAGATAAGCCTGGACTGTCTCATGTTTCTATCCCTCACCAGTATTCTAATGTTCATGGGGACAAACCTGTACTTCCACACATATCAGCAAGTGGTAATTCATTTCCTGCTCATCAATATGCTGCGTTTTCAGGCCAAACTAACACAAATGATGGGACTTCAGTTTCAAGACAGGATATTCAAGACAAAAGTATGTTCGGTTCTACTGCTCATGGTATAAACAGTGGACTGCATATGGAGAACTTTCAGCAAGTGAATTCTGAGCAAAGAATTGAACCAATGCAAGATTTTCACGGGAGGCAAGAACTGGCAGGATCTTCAGAGATGTTGCAAGACAGGATGATAGTACAGAGTCCTTCACAGAATGTGGCTACCCTAGATCCAACAGAAGAGAAGATTTTGTTTGGTTCAGATGACAGCCTCTGGGATGGATTTGGCAGGAATACTGGTGGTTTCAATATGCTGGATGGTCCAGATAGTTTTAGTGGATTTCCATCTGGTCAGAGTGGGACTTGGAGTGCACTTATGCAGTCTGCTGTGGCAGAAACATCTAGTACTGAAATGGGCATACAGGAAGAGTGGAGTGGTCTAAGTTTCCGGAATATGGAATGCTCTTCTGCAAATGAGCGACCATCAACTATTGATAGCAGAAAGCAGCAATCAGTTTGGGCTGACATTAACTTGCAATCAACCTCCAATGTAAATTCAAGACCTTTTCTTCGGCCGGATGATGTTAGTAGGCCCAATTCAACTGAAAACTATTCTGGGGTTTCTGGATTTCATCATTCAGGTCCTGGTACTTCTCATGAACAGCATGACAGGTTACAGACTGATTCTCATAGATCGGTTCCACAGTTTTTAGAAAGAGGCAAATGGTTAGATTGCAGTCCTCAGCAAAAACAACTTAAAGAAGGGGTCCAAATATATGGAAGTGCTGCTAACTCTTCAGCCATAGGAAAAAATGAAAAGGCTGTATCAGATTCTTGGACCCATCAACAGACCATATTGTCATGTAATAGTAGTGGTGAGCCATTCAATAAATCTAATGGTTGGGATGTTATGAAGTCAACTCCTCTTGATGGTAGCTCTACTTTCAAAACCGCCGAAAATGAAAACACAATGCAGCCCCATAGTGAGGAGGTTGGCCAGGTTCCTGCTATGTGGGAGCCTGGTTCTGATACTAATTCATCTGTTGCGTTGCAACAGGTAAAGTCTGCAGGTAATATGCAGATTTCTGGGGAAGATTCTGGTGTTAAAGGTGTTGCTGCCTTACCAAATTCAGGCGCTGCATGGATCAACCGGCAAGGCAACCAGCAGCTCTCTAATGTTGATGCAGATTCGGCTGGGAACTATGGAAGAAATGAAGGTCCAGGAAAATATAGGCATCATATTGAGACGAACCTTTTAGTTTTGGAGTCATCAAATAATGGGAAGGTTGAAAGTGAGGTACATGATATGGAGAACTCTATCCAAAATGAAAAATCAGCAGATGGTCTTGGTTCTAATCCTTCCCATCCTAGAGCTGGTGGTATGAGAGATAGCAGTGATTTGCATAGTCCCAAGTTATCTGGTCAGGGAAATCGGAGACCTCCTGTAACTCGTAAATTTCAGTATCACCCAATGGGGGATGTGGATGTTGAAATGGAACCTTATGGAAACAAGCATGTCATGAATTCACAGCCTATGCCCCATCAACCCCTTGGAGGACTAAAACGTCATGACCAAAGCTATGTTGGGCAGTCAAAGTATGGCTATTCGGATGGGAATCATGCTGAAATGGAGAAGGTGATTCGTAATACTTTTCCCTGTTTAATACTTAAATCATACACAAGTTTCACTAGTAATTGCATAAATTTTTCTGTATGTATTGGAGAATGAAAATTTGTTTATATTCTTTAAAATTTGACTGAAGCATGCAACTGCTCTTCAGGTGGACTCAAAAAGCTTGGATAATAATACTTCAAAAAGCATACTTCCTGTCCATATGCCAACGACTTCGACTCCATTGGATAGAAATTTTGGTAATTACACTTTAAACAAGACTGCTCCACCCAGGTAGTTGCAAATTCAAAAATTTTCTTCTTGCTGTAGTTATAAGCTTATTAACTTAGTGTCATTATGTGGTATTTCCTTCTTAATTATTATTTAAATATTCTGATTTCTGTGATCATCAATAACCATGCCATGTATGCAGTCTACTTTTTGATGTGCTAACGTGTGATCTAATTGGTGCTATTACGTGTTTTACTTTTTTTTTTTTTCTTTCTTTCTTCCACTATATATTCTTGCATGACTTATGTGATGACGCTAGCTCAACTGTTTGCTTCAATTTGTTAAAATTATTGTAGTCAAAATATTCTTGACCTTCTGCATAAAGTGGATCAGACAAAAGGTTATGGCTTTGCAACAAACACAAGGTCTGCTAACCACCATTTATCTTCCAGGATGCCTGATACTGAATCTTCTGATGGATCTGTTGTATATCCTCAGCGGAGTCAAAGTTCTTCATCTCAGGGCTTTGGTTTACAATTGGCTCCTCCTACTCAACGGCCACCTGTTGTAACATCCCAGGGCTTGTCAGGGACAGGTCCTACTACACCACATGTATCTGAGACAGGGGATAAGGGCCATACATGGTTATCAATTAATCAGGGTTTTCTTTCTCGCGAGTCATCTCATGGGGAGCGTAGGAGTAATTTTTCTGCTAAGACAGGACAAAATTTTGATAAAGCCTCACAGTACAGTGTGCTGGGAAACATTCCACAGGCTTTTACATCTGGCTTTCCTTTCTCCAGGATCAATCCTCAAAATCAGAATATAGCTAATATTGGTGGACAAGTGTCAAGTACTCAATCTGCTAATGCAACTTTTGTTGATCGTACTGCTTCCATAAATCAGACAGATGAATATTGTGAAAGAGCTCAAACAAGTCAATCTGAATTGGAATCTGCTCAGGACAAGTCAAAGCTGAGTGGCATGGACCAAATTCGTCCAGGAGATCCTGCCATTCAAAATTTGGCTGCAGAGGCTGACACTCGGCCTTCTGGTACATGTAATGCACACACCCCTTTAAAAGTTTTACACAATGTATGGACCAGTGTTGCTAGCAAGCAACATGCTAATGCTTCAAAGATTCCATCCCAGTCTCAACAAATTAACAATCGTGAAATGACAACAGGCTCACAAAGGCCAGGTGATGAAGGTTCAGAGCAAGGTGGTTCTTGTTCTCCATATTCCAATAGTTCTGTAGGAAATTTGCTTAAAGAAAGCTCTGGGCAGCAGACATTGCCTGAGGGTGTCAATGCTGCTGAAGAGGCTGCAGGTACATCACACTTGAGAGAAGCTGTTGTGAAATGTACATCTGATGCATCTCAACCTAGCCCAACTGCCACCTCTAGAGATATTGAAGCTTTTGGTCGCTCTTTAAGACCGAATAATTTTTTGAGTCAGAACTTCTCTTTGCTGAATCAAGTTCAATCAATGAGAAATGTGGAGATTGATCCTAGCAATCAGGATGTCAAAAGATTCAAAGTTTTGGATAATGTGATGGACAGACAGCAGGTAGGTTCCAACCCTGGACAACAGCTGTCATATGGATACAATAACATGGTCAAACATGTGTCTAAAAATAATTCTTCCGGGCCATCATCTGACCCTGATATGCTAGGCTTTTCAGCTAAGCCAGGTGATGGACAGGGCACAAATGCATCTTCTCAGGAGGTGGTCGGATATGGTCAGAAAAATGCTCTTAATCACTCTGATAGTAATAGAGCAGCTTCTGTCAGAAGCGATCATGCTCCGGTAAATCCTCAGATGGCACCATCATGGTTTGAGCAATATGGAACTCTTAAAAATGGTAAGATATTGCCTATGGATGATGAACGGAAGATGACTGCTTCAAAGATTATGGATCAGCCTTTCATTGTACGGAACCAATTGGATAGTATGCAGCTTTGTAATTCAACAGAGCAAGATGATAGCCGCAGTGATGCTCAACTTAGTAATGCTAGGAAAAGTCCAATACCTGCTTCTGATGCAAGTGAGCATGTACCTTCTCAGTTATCGACGGCCCCTGCAGTTGAACCTGATTTGCATATAATGAGATCAAAGAAGCGTAAAACTGCCACATCTGAACTCCTGCCATGGCATAAAGAATTGACCCAGGGTTCTAAAAGGCTCCAAAATATCAGGTGGTTGGCAAAACTAAGTGATTGCACTAATTTATTCTTGTTGCTATTGTTGGCATAGGAAAAGATCACATGTTTTTCAGCAGTTGAAACTATGTTTTTTCGATTTTGAAAGAAAAATTGACTTTCTGCTATGTCCGTGTAACTCTTTTAATCTTGCTTTAAGTTCATCTATTTTAATCTTGTTCTCTCATTATTTGGCAGTGCGGCAGAATTAGACTGGGCCCAAGCTTCAAATAGTTTGATTGAGAAGGTTTGTTTATAATTAAATCAGTCTATCTTAGCTCACAAATTATTAAAAATAAAAATAAAAATCAGTCTACATTCATGAATCTAGAAATTCTTTAATTAATAGTTAACTTCACCCTGTATATAATTACAGGTTGAAGATGAAGCTGAGGTAGTCGAGGATTTACCAGTGAAGGTGAAGTCAAAGAGAAGACTAGTCTTGACTACACTGCTTATGCAGCAACTACTTAGCCCTCCTCCAGCAACGGTTCTCTTTGCAGATGTGAAGTTGCATCACGAGAGTGTGCTCTACTCTGTTGCTAGATTAGCATTAGGAGATGCATGCAGTTCAATCTCATGGTCTGGATGTGACGCACTTTTGCCTCCTGGCAGCAAAAACCTGTAAGAAGTTTTTTGTTATGAATGGTTCATATAATTATTTGTATATATAATCTGCTTTATGTAACAACTGACAATTTTGGATAATATGATCTGTAGACTGCCCGAGAAGCTTAAATCATCGAAAAAAATTGATCAGTACGTTTTGAAAGTTATGGACCTTGTTGGCAGAGCAAGGAAATTGGAAAATGATATATTGAGGTACTATCATAGTTTGCAGTTTGGTACTTACTCTCCATTATTCTATTTTGTTCACGTGATAACCAATTTCATAGGCAGGCTATCTGTCTTTATGTATGCAAATGAATAGTATTTGCAATATCACGGATCATTTACAGGGCATGTGGAAAAATTGTCCTTCATGTTTCTTCTATTTCAGTTGTCTGCTACTGCTATTTAATTAGGTTATTGTATCAGTTCTATGCTCTCATTTATCTTTGCATAATAAATACAAGTATTTTGTACTTTTAACTTATTTTCTGCCATTTATCATCTTGATGATGCAGATTGGATAGCAGAGCCTCAATTTTGGACTTAAGAGTGGAATGTCAAGATTTAGAAAGATTTTCTGTCATCAATCGGTTTGCCAAGTTCCATGGACGGGCGCAAAATGATGGGGCAGAGACCTCATCATCCTCTGAAGCTGGTGCTCATACTCATAAATCATTCTCCCAGAAATATGTTACTGCAGTTCCATTGCCTAGGAATCTCCCAGACAGGGTACAGTGTCTTTCACTTTGATCATTAATTAATTCATTTTTCTATCTTTCTTGCTTAGTTGTCTCCACAACCTCCTGTTTCTGGTCCTTTTCTTTCAACTTATATAATTGCACTTCATCGCCATAGAACCATACAACTGGCAATGTAGGAGAAGAATGGTACTAGGTTGCCTCCTCAACGAATGGAGGCTATTAGATCTTTGCAATTATATATGTATGTATGTGTAGATCTTTGCAATCTAGTTATCTTTACTTTCGATTTTCAGGCTCCAAGCCTTTTGTATATAGTAAAATTATATATGTAGTCTGCTAAGTTTTAACCATACCATTTGACTCAGTTTCGTCTGATTAAATAGCACAGCTTCCTTTATTTGATCATTTCGTTTCTCTCAATGTCAAATTATTGTCTACATGTTTCCCGATGTAGCCCTTCCCATCATGAAACCCCTTTGGCAGAGGATGTTATGAAACAATCGTCAATAAGTGTAGTGCCTCTAAAATAGGGACTTGGTTTACCTTTGGAATTTAATAGTGTTGATAGTCGATTATACATCAATTTGTAGTTATTATAAAATCTCCAGTCACTACTAATTCTTGTTTCTTTATCAGTCTTGTGTATAAATTGGTTGTAAATGGTAGCTTATTAGATTTCTTCGGACAGAATTTTGTCTTGTGGATGTTAATTTAGTCATTGGATATCAATTACAACTATTAATCATAAAGGGTGGCAACCCCCCGCCCCCCTTCTTTCTCTTCTTCCATTTTGAATAATATTTGATGCTGTGAATGATTTATTACCTGGGTGACAATGCTTCTTGTTTGTGGAGGATACTATTGACTATCATGTTGGTTTCTTCCCAGTCAGATAATTTAGGCCATGGATATATGAATTAAAGAATTTAACCCATTAATGTTTAGTATACTTGAATAGTGGTTTCGGTAGTCGTCAATGCTTTTGAGTTCCTGGAATTAGAATGTAAACATATGTTCAGATTGGGTGTTGGTTTATGGAGGAACGATGTATAGAATGTATCTGCGGTTTGCCCCAAACTTCCTTAAGTCCTATCACTGTTTCAATTGCTGTTTAAACTTATTTTAGAATGTTTCATATAATGCACTATAGGAATTATTTTTTAAATAGGGAACACGATATAGCTCTAAAATGTCGAGTTTTTCCCTTGCTGATTTCTGATATGTTCTGGACGTGATCTTTGATTGTGTTATTTTCTAGGGTATGAATTCGGGTTTATATATCTACTTTCTATAATTTAAATTTATAAGTATTTACTTATATTTTAAAACTCAGTCTATGAATATTGTTCAGTGTAACATATAGGAATAATGCTGTCACATAGTCTATTATAACGAAATTCTATTTATACTGCGACTAGAGATTGTCTTGGTAAATGGTCTCTTTGATCAGCTTGAAATGCCGGACATGTAACGTTATTCGCGATCTAGGTACTGGAACATAGCATCCCGGATGCATGCTATAATAGTAACTTAGTGACGTATATTTCCAGTTTTGAACTCCAAATATGGAACTCCCACTAGTGGTACAATTTTACCATTACTAAATACACTTGATTTGACCCTTTCACCCCCTCATGGTGTCCGGCCTCCATGTTGGTTATAAGTATCGGATTTTCGCAGCAATATATACATGTATGTATAGGAGTTCTCACGAGTAGGGGCTTAGGGTAACTGCCACAGACACGTGCCAATATCGTTCCCCTCGGTTCTGGCAATGTTTCTATCTTCTTTATGATAGCTGATGTTATTAGGGCCCCTGTGTGATCGAGATCAAGTTGTAGCCAACGTGTCAGTTAAAATAAACGTGCCAAAGGACGTTTGGCGCTGCCCAAAGCGCTTCCGTCATCGTATCTCTTTGGAACAACTACAGTACGAAATAATGGCACTTGTCATTGGCAACGTTCGTTTGTCCTATAAAAGAAATGGTAGCAGGCGTTTTAACCCTTTTTGTACTTTGCACACATCAACACAGACACCTTAAAAAGGGCAAATATTTAAAAAAGAGTAATGATAGATGAATACATAAATAATGTGATGTATGCTAAAAAGTCAAAAATTATAAAAATATTTAGATGATAGATTTTATATAATTATTATTATTTTTGTTTATTTTTTTTATCTAAAAATTTATGAGCGTTTACAATGTTTGTGCTGATAAATTTTGCGTAAAAAAAAATTTACTAGCACAAATATTGCAAGCACTACTAGTGTTTGCACTGTTTGTGTTGATGAGTTTTTGATTAAAAAAATAAATAAAAATAATAATAATTATATAAAATTTATCATCTAAATATTTTTATTATTTTTTTCATTTTTTCTGTGTCACATAGTACGTTGCAAAAATTGCATTCAGACACTATTCTTTGAAAAAGGCCTCGAGAATCATGATAGGAGGTCTAAATCATTGTGGTCATGATTCGTGTTGAACATCTGTTTTTATTTGGGAATAAAATTCAATATGGAAAAAGCTTGGGATTGACGAATTTGTCTTTGAAGACGGTTTCTTTGAGAAAGTGACGTCAAACTTTCCAAATTGGTGACCATTTTACTGCAATGATATGATAAAAAGTGATGCCTGAAGCAAAAATGTACAACGTCTGCTGAGTGTTCACCCTGTCTAATCAAAATCCAAAATCAATTTAAATAAATATTATAGAATTTAATTTTAATACACACTTATTATAAAAATATTTTGAGTAAGTATCTAATTATATATTAATATATAAGTAAAAAATATTTAATTTTTATATTTATTATCTTACAAGTCTTATATATACAATAATATATATTATGATTAGATAATAATATAAAAAATTTTATATTGATATCTAATAATGTATTAAAATTAATCTCATTATTATAAAAGAAATAATGTGAAAAAAAAACTGACATTACAATAATATTTTTTTAAATCAAAGTTTACTTTGAAAACTGTCTTCCAAATTTCACATGTAAACCATTAACTCATTTCTTCTTTCACTCTGTCACCTTTTCTCTTTTATCAATGGCCGAAATCTACTTTGTGAGAGTTTCGCAGGCAAAGCTTTTGTGTGACTATCATATCTCATCTGTACTAATATATTCTAATAATAAAAGGAATTGATTCATTTGGTCACAATTTATTTATTTAATAGTATCTGTCACTATTAGCCTCAATTTTTAGTATTTTTTATTTTATTAGAATAAAAAATAAATAAAAGCAATAATTATTTGATATAAATTATAATTGTCTAGAAAAAAAATAATTATTTGAAAATAATTGTCATTGATAAATAAGGAATGTTGCAAATGTTAATATATTTATCTTTAAATCTTTAATTAAGTTATTGCAAAAAGTCACAATTTTATTATATTTGTCTTCAAATTCTCATATGCTTAATAAGATAGTAACTTCTTGTAATTTAATTAAAGATATTTATTATTTTTCAATTATAATTATTTTAGGTACTTCTTGAACCCTATAATTTATGTTAAACACCATTTTTAGGTTAAATTAAACCGTTAGTCCCCAAAGTTTCATCCAATTTAGATTTTCGTCCCTAGTTTCATTACTTTGGATTTCAATTCCCCGAAGACCAATCAAGTCTTAATAAACAAAGGGGTCAATGCTTTCATAACTAAATTATGAGGACTGAAACCAAATATGCCAGTAATATAGAAACAAATACAATGGTGGTATAAATAATCTAAAGAGAAATAAAAAAAAAAGAAGGGACCAAAATCTAAATTGGGTGAAATTGTACAAACTGATTATTTAATTTCACTTACTTTTATTGTAATTTTTTTCGCTTACTACAGTAATCCTAATTCGATTTCAAAAGTAAGAAGGTTGTGTAATCTCTCCACAAAAATTCCTTTGTTAGAGTTTAAACATGCGCCCTTATTGCAAATAGTGTAGGTTCTAGTACTTTGACTTGGGGGTGTTCGTAGTTTGATTTTAATCAATTTTAGCTAAAAAAACCAACCAATCAATTTAAATAATAAAAGAGTTTCATTTGGATATATTAATATTGTAAAAATTTTTTACACAATCAACTAATTATATATTCTATTTGTATAATTATTTAAGTAGTGTAAAACTTGACTATATTTATTGATATGGCAAATATATGATTGGATAATTATGTTAAAAAGTTCTATATTATTAGTGTATTAAAATTAATTTTATAATAAAATAATAATAAATTATTTAATATATATAAAATAATTTTTAATCAAGAATGACATATATATAAAGAATTATGTGATAAATTGAAGTTAATATGATTTAAAGTGTAAATTTAATAATTAAAAAAATATATTTTCAGATTATATTTGATTGATCTTTAAATCAAAGTACGATCCAATCCAATCAATTTTTAGAAGGTAAAAACTAAATCCAAAAATTATTTTGTTTTGATTGATTTTTGCTTTTTTTTTTAAATCTTTGTTTTTTTTTATTTAAATTGGATTTTAATACCTTACTTTGGCCCTTCTTTTGTGGATTATCAAGCCTTTCTTTAAGCCTTCATACAATTATAAGATTGTTATTTTTTTTTTTTTTGGTTCTTTACTTTTGGGCAGTGTCAAGATTAAGAGAATTTTTAATAATCGCTTTATCTAAGATTAGAACTCTTATCCTCTTATTGGGAATACAGCCCTCTTACCAGTATACCAATCTTATTATTTTATTTTCAAGTTTTTAAATTTTTAAATGAGTAATTAATACTAATTATTTTATTATATTTATACGCTCCTTTTTCTTTTTTTTCTTTTTAACGAGATGTTCATACTTACCACTAATAAAGAAGAGAAAAAGAAACACTTTCACATCTGCGTCAATCGTGACCCAAAGACGAGAGAGAGAAATCGGGGATGTCGTCGTCTCAGGGGAACGATCCGCGCATGCCATCGGCGGCTCGGCCGTACGTGGCGCCGGCAGTGTCGCCGCAAGACCTTCCGATCGATTACGCCGGCTTCATCGCCGTCGTCTTCGGCGTCGCCGGCGTCATGTTCAGGTACAAGCTCAGCTCCTGGCTCGCTCTCATATTCTGCGCCCAATCCGTCGCCAATATGAGGAACATCGAGAACGATCTCAAGCAAGTCATGATGGCTATGATGTCAGTTTTTCTTCACCTTCCATTCCTCTTTTCTTTTTCTCCTCAAAACCATCGCAATTTGCATTTGAATTTGCATTCGAATTTGAATCTTCAGATCTGTGTGAAAAAAATGTCTGTGAAGCATGATGTGCACGCATCTGATTAATTCTGTCGTTATTTTATTTTATTTTATTTTTTAACCAAGAAAAAGTTCAGAATGGTTCTTTTATTTGGTTCTTATAGTTGTATATATTCCAGAAATGTTATTTAAGTATATGAAATATAAAAACTTAGGAAAATTAAAGTTTCTGAAAAATCTAGGCAAAATCAAAGAATTCGGACTTCGCAGCTTACTTAGGAAAGTTATTTTATTTTATTTTTCACATATGCTTCATATGTTCAGAAGAATCAGGAATAATATAGAATAAGATTTTTAATCCTTGTATGACTATGTTCCCGTTTGAATTAGCACTGAGGACATGGACCTAGAAAACAATGAAGAAGAAATTTGATGCTCAGTTCAATAATTGGCTAATTTGGAGCGGAGTAGTTGAATGTGTGAAGAGGTGAATGCTTGATCTTGCCTGGGGAGCTACGCTACTACGTATGGGTTGAGCAACGATGGTTTTCCATGTTGTGCTTAGAATTTGTCACATGCTCTTGTAGATGAATGATACCTTAATAGGATTAGAGTTGATACATGATAATGATTATTAGCCTTTAGGTTTTGGATCATGATCAGGGTTGATGTTTGATGGAGACTTTTTCCCTACTCTATACATTAGTTATGGGAGGGTTCCTATCAGAAACCCAGATAATGGATAATTTAATATCACTTCAAAATTATGCTCCTGCAAGTCTTATTCTGTTGCCTTTCAACCATAAAACAGATACTTCGCTACAATGATAAAAGTTACTGTATTTGTTCCCAACTTAGGTTCTGATATATACATGACATATTTAGTTAAATTTCAAGTGTCTATCAATAGAACTCAGGACAATAGCCAGAGATGGAGATCAATTGTCTAAAGAGTTCAACCACCATTGCAACCATGTTTAAGGACATCGAATGTTTCGTCTCTTTCATATGAAGTATTAGTGATATTTGAGCTAGGCTAAAGTGTAGAACAGCAATGTCTTTCTGTTTGGAGATAGCATTTAATAGCTAGGGGATGGGGTGAGTTTGGACCCAGTTCTCCACCATTGATGGAAATCCAGGTCACCACCTCAACAACTGAGAAAAGATCCTTTTCAGTCAAAATGGACTCTCAAGAGTTAACTGGGCTATTAACCACGCTTCGGTCACAGCTGTGATTCATCAACGAGGCTTAGGTTCCTCTCCTTAGAAGACACAGCTGCAGGCCTACATAACAGATCCTGTTCAACTAAGGTCTTATAGGATAGTAATGTTCGAGAGTACAAAATAGCTGATATGCCATTATAGAAAACTACTGAATTGCAGTTTACTCGTTATATTTCAATGGCGAGAAAAACATTTGAGAGTTTGGTAACTTGTCCCATCATGAAAAAAACAATTTGTTCTGCTTTGATGTTTTTACACTTATAGAATGGAGTCTAAGGTCTAGATACATTATATGATGGAGAATGTCGCCTTTGAAGCATGCTAAAATCAATTCAAGCTTTTCTCTAGAAGCAATGTTAATATTTGACATTAATATAAACGTTATTTATATGATGGTAATTCTTATTTTTTTTATTTTTCTTCATTTTTTCTCCTTCTGTAAACATCATCTGTCATGTAATTGGTTATTGGCATGAATTCCTGCCTAATATAATTTCTATGCTATTTTCCTCTTCACTGTCAAAACTGTTGACTAGATGTTAATCTAAACTCCAGGTTTTCATTGATGGGATTGATAACAAACTACTTTGGACCTCCTAGACCCAGCAAGCAAAGTTGAGATCTCAAGTTTTCGATGTAGAAAAGACCCTTTTCTCGGGTGTTGTCGGGTATAACCAACAAACATGAACGGAAGTTTACTCATTCCGCGTTTTACCTTTTCTTTGTGGCTTTTCAGTTGGCTGTATTGAATATGCTTGAGAAGACTGGATATTTGTGCATTTGGAAATTTTGATGCTCTTAGCATTGAACATTAAGTAATATTAGTTAGGAATCTTATCAGAGCCACACGTTTAAGCTATTTCGAAAAATATCTAATAAGATGCATGAAAAGTGCAAAGTGGGATATCGTTGGAGTTTTTTTTATATGAAATGCATGTTTAGTGCATCGTTGCAGATTCATCATTAGATTTTGTTCAATAAATTCTGCTTAAAAAAGATAGTAAACAAATTCAAACGATAACGAGTTGGTCTCTGGTATTTTTAAGCTTCATACGTATGTACATGTACTATTGTTGTCAAGATTTCATATTTACAATGAAAACGCAAATCACCATCTGCTCTGTGGGTTTTTCATCAAACAATTTTGACTACTAAGCATTTGATTCTAAGATCTCAGCTCGGGAAAGGGAATTGCTTTCTATAGAAGGACACATTTATATGAAGTGTACACGTTTTGATGTAGACAAAATGCTTTATCATAACAATAATAAAGCAAATATGAACAAGAGATGTAAACCAATGTTCAATTGAAATGCATCGAATCAAATGTATATACAAATGAAACTTTAATAAGAAAATAACCCGAAATGTTGTAACAACTCGAAATGAAACAAAAACGAATTAGAAGTGACGGTATTACTTTAAATTTTCCTTGCGATAGCGTAAGGATTATAAGGTACTTGCGTGAGTCATTTTACCATGTCATTCTTAATGATCTAAGCATATTTATAGAAGCGACCAAAAAAATTCATATTTAGAGTGTATTTGGTAAAAAGATAAAAATAGGAGATAAATTTTCATAAATTAAATTTACATATAAAATTATATATAAATCTAATCCATAAAAATTAACCCTCTACTTTTACCCCCCTACCAAACACATCCTTTGAGACAAATTTTAATCCTAACTTCTGAAACTTACGGTTAAGTGGCATTTCCTCGAAGTTTGGGCATATGGGTAGCGAGCCTTCAACAGTGTTCACAAATCTCGGCTCACACTTCTCACTCTCCTTCATGAATGGTGACTGCTTTTGACAACTCGGAGCTACTCATTCTTTTCGCTAGGTAAAATTCTACTTTAGGATGCACAAGTCCAGTTTTTATCGTGAGAGGAAATTGTAGCAAGGCGGAATCTCTAGAACAACATCGAAATAGTATTTGCCAAACCAAATGAATTTCTACGATCATGTGCAATAGAATTACAATGCAGCTCTGGAAATACTTACTGCGTTACAGCAATGCCTCAGGAGGAATTTATACATATTAAAGCAGCAATTACATAAAATTAAATCAGCCACCGCTTGTCACCTAAAGTTGAAGCTGAAGCCTAGAGAGAGAAAATTTCCGTCATTAAATGAAATCACATAAAACACTTCCCCTGAGCTATCTAGACGCTACCCACAACGAGGGATGCAGGTGCAACATGGAAGGGTTACTACACTGAAGTCTAATTTCAACAGGTAAAGATACAGCATGCTTGGTGCAGTCTAAATGTACAGCAAAAAATATTTACAGTGCCTCGTCTTCCAAGTTTGAAAGGTATATTTTTTCCCTCCAAGAAAACCTCCTCCTCATAAGTGTGCTTCCTCCTCCCCATAAGTGTGCTTCCTCCTCCCAGACCACCTGTGAAGAAGTGCCACCAGACCACCTGTGAAGAAGTGCCACCAGCTGTCTGTCCTATTATGCACGTCCTTCTCCACGAGGCATTTTCTTGGAACCCGCTGCAACAAAATTTGATTTAACAACTCAACAGCTAAAGAAAATAGTAGAAGTACGCTTAATTCTAATGTAAGAAGTTATTGGCATAGATCAATAAAATATTCTCATTATAACAATCAACAATTAAAGACTGATCAATATGCTATATGCTGAATGATCAAGATGCCTTCTCATATAACTAATAAACTTAGTTCGCTTTATAAGGTTCATTACAACTAACCCTGTTGTCAGTTACCATATGGGTGGAAATTGAATCTACTGAATTTACACGTTCGATGAATTAGCTCATGGAACAACAATTCTTACCACCAGCTTGAAGATTGCAAGCAGTCTAATTATGAAAGAAGGGATCAATAACAAATAACCTAATTAACTATCCATTCATTAAGTGTACACAGGCTAGCTAAAAATGTACCAGGTGGAAAGCCATCAAATTCCCTAATCCAACCGCCGCCCAGGGGGGGGGGGTAGGAACAATTAATACTCATTAATAGAAGGAATAATGCTCATGCTTAACAAACATTATTCTTTCCAACCAAAAAACTAAATTTACACTAAAAAGCCAAATATAAATTAAGAGTGTCACATCCAAAATTGGAACGAGCCATATTAGAAAAGTACGAGGGAGTATCGTCCACAAACTTAATGACAGGAACCTTGCATACGTGTTAACTACATCCTGATCCTATATGATCTTTATTACAAAGCTTGGTTAAAAAGGTGATTTCTCTGTAAAAAGGTCTCAATAATTTAAATCGTGGCTAAGCTAACGGGAATATAGGTTGACTCCTTGCAAACATAGAATGGCAATATCAGAGATAAAGAGAAGGAGAGCGTACAGTCTTCAACATCCTTCAGCTGGTAATAATGAGGGGCTATCTCCACTAACCACTCTGGCTTTAATTCTGTGACCTGTGCAATTTGGGCATCCGGTCAGCTATTGACAACTATCCATTGAAACACATTTTAGTTAAATGTTAAGAATACCTGTCTCATATATTCCTTAGTTGTAAGTACTAGTTCATGGTATACAACCCACCGAGGAAGAACCTGTGAAGTGTAAAAAAAGTGCAAACCAAAAAATAAATTAGAGAAACAATTAGATATTTGTAACAAGAGCACACCAGCCCCAACTTCATTTGTGTACATGCACGTTCGTGCAACAGAGTTGTTAGGTTGCTTTTTAAGTTGCCTCAAATCGGACCTCCATATATATTGTGTTCCATAACTTCTGAACAGTTAAAACATAACCCAGACATGATGTAACATGGTTACGAGGAAGACAGGACATTTCGGTACATGGTACAAGTATGTGGGACGTCACTTAAAAAATTATAGTACGTTTGGGGTATACTTCCTTGGTATGCTCCAGTTCATTATATGAAATTATTGAATCTTTTATATTAACCATGTATAGAGAATATTTCCTTTTTTTTGTTTTTTCAAAAAAATATTTGTAACTTCAATTAAAATTGCTAGAAATGAAGCATGTGACTAATGTATTATACCATGTGTTTAATATGTGCGGCATAGGAAATATTAGGCTCTTAGGAAATAGCTAGTCATTATTCATTAATGACGTAATGATTAGTTTTTCATTAATTAGAAATGGCCAAATGGGGAGGGTAGCAGTACATTAAAACAATAGATTACACTAGTAAGACATCGGCAATGCAACAATACCAAAGTTACCTGAGCCAGCCCCGAACTAGGATGTATGTGAACAGTCTGTGGATGTTTAACAGTCCGATATGATCCATTCTTTTGCAGCCGTGCAGAGTGTGGGAAAAATCCTGCATTGGTTAAACCTTAAATTCAGTCGATTGAAAAAGGACCCCACTGCAAGTAATTACTCATTACTCATTCTATAAATTTACCAGAAGTTATGGATTTCTTGATGGCATCTAAATCATTAGAATTTGACGTTAGTTCGATCTCAACCCTCTCTAAAAGACCTGCGAGTTGATCACGGATATCCCTAGCCTGTTTCATACTTCTTACCTGAACATCAAAATAACAACCATAAAAACAGAATATTCCACCAAAAATCAACACATAGCAGTACGGAAGTATGAATATATTTGAACACAGCCATTTTAACAGAGAAAAGAAGACAAAAGTAACAAATTTTTCCACGACCATCGCTATCATCTCAAAGGCTGAGGTCATTGTTCGAATAATCCATTTGTGATTCTGTTGGGAAGGGGAATTAACCAAGGGCTGATTGTCGTTCGTCGTAAGTCATAATAAATGTTCTTAAACGGCTGTTTTATGAAAGAAATATCATTAGCAAAGCAAACAAAGAAGTATTGAAATCATAAAAGATAAGATATCTTTTAAAGAAAAACAAAACAGAACAAACAAATAAACAAAAAGAACAAGATAAGTAAACACTTAGCAAAACTAGCCAATGGCTTTGCAAGAGAAACACCCCCCCCCCCACAAAAAAAAAAAAAAGAAAACCACAAAAACCCAAAATAAATAAATAAAAACTAGCCATTAACCTAGCACCACAATAGTTGACCAGAGAAACCACATACAGATCTGTCAACAAGGACAACATGCAGGCAGTTTTTGATGGAAAAATAAATCTGAACAGTTTTGTCGGGTTCTGCCCCAAATGATCCAAAAGCATCATTAAAAATAAACTCGCTTGTTAAATGAATTAATAAAATTATAAAAATTTTATAGTCAAATTGAATTTAAAATAGTTGAATTAAGTAACATTTCTAAACGATTACACCGCCAATTTCTCTATTCACTTCCCTTAACATCCACCACTCTGATCTCCACTACTACTTCACTTAACTATGCACAGATATGTGTGTACTACTTTCCAGCACTTCCGCTAAATGTAGATGCAGTTTGGATTAGTTTGCATAACAAAGAGCTATACCTGTATGTAATTTTCATAACACCATTGTGTTGAATAATTGGTCTCCTTCCATGAATTGTAAACCTGAATGAAACAAAATTTAATAATAAGGTCCAATAACAATATGGAATTAGGACACACATCAATGATAGACTATAACTTGACAACAAATTCGAATGGGCACCCAGCTAATAATCTAGCTATATCCCTATCCCATGATTTGAATGATAAAATGTTCCAGCTAGATGAAAAGATAAATACACAATAGGCACAGACGAAATGAATGTAGCTACCTCCAAAAACTACAACAAATTGATGAGGTGAGGCAATGTGGCTGCATCATCTAAGTGATGTCGATATTTAATATAAAAATTAAAATCATTCATATAATAACAAATCATTGCAAAGAATAATACCTAAATGCAAATTATATCATGATATTACTTTACAAACATAATGTAATCCAAATTAACAAAGCTAGATAGGAACAAAACAAAGTAAGTGCACATCCAACCAAATGCAAGTGAAAGAGCCAAATGAGACAAAACGGCAATAATAGAGGGAGATAAAGTGGTGATATCAGTAGCTTCAGTCCACAATAGATATGAACCTGTGACTGATAGCATTCCGCCTCAGGAATGTAAGTCATGCATGGCAGGTAAACTTCAAATCCATTTTTAGGGTATTTTCTTGGATTGCTGGGGAATATTCAAGTTCCAGTAGTGTGAGTAGACCAAAATACCCCCAAAATACCCCATTAGATTAGATGCCCTTTGGCTGAGCATTCTATGTTAAGGGTAAATAATTAAGTTGGGCAAATATCCATGATGCAACCCTATCATGCTGATGGCACTGCATCATCAAACTAGCTTCACCTTCTGCCATCTGAGGCGGTGAGGCTGTTTTATGCCCAGCCTCAGCACCTAGGCAACCACATCAGCCACCTTCTACAACACTATTCAATGTGTAAAGATATCAACAACACTGCCTAACATTTTCACAGAATGGGAAAATCGAAACAGACAAGTGAATAACCAACAAAAAACAGAATGGGTAATGAGGTCAACAATAGCGCCTAACATTTCACAGAATAGGAAAATGGAAACAGACAAAAGGATAACGGATAACCAACAAAATACATGAAAAACAACAAAATTAAAGTCAGAAGTAACCGAACCTTTAGCAATGCAATATGGTCTCCCACATTTCCAGTGTGAAAATTCATCCTTGCATTGTCTGCATGAACTTGTTTATCCTTTGGACGGTAAAATATTGAGTTGCCAACAGAAAGCATAGCAGCAATAGAAATGATCTCATCTGAACACTTGTACTTTTCTGAAACCACTATCATTTTTGACAACATAGGATCAAGCGGGAACTCTGCCATCCGTCTACCTACCTTTGTTAACTCACCAAGCTTATTTAATGCACTTAATGCAAATAGAAGCTCTAGGGCTTTCAATAAGGCCTCTGCAGGTGGAGGGTCCATAAAGTCAAAGTGCAGCAAGTCATGAATACCAAGACTTTTTAAAGTCAAAACTACATTTGCAAGGTTAGTCCGCTGTATTTCTGGTACAGTGTTATCATCCAAATCATTGTGAAAATTATATGCAGTATACAATCGGAAGCACTTTCCAGGACCTGTTCTTCCAGAACGGCCAGCTCTTTGCATTGCTGAAGCTTTTGAGATGGGTGTTATTAATAAGGACTCCATTCCTGTTCTTGGATTATAACTTTTCATCTTACAGAATCCTGGATCAATGACATACTTGATCCCATCAATTGTCAATGATGTTTCAGCAATATTAGTTGCAAGGACAACCTTTCGTGCCCCTTCAGGAGTGGGTTCAAATATTTTAGCTTGTAGCTCAGTTGGTAGGTTGGCATATATAGGGCATATTATTAACTCAGCAATTTTAGTGCCCAAGCCTCTAGTTCGATGCTTCAAGATTTCTTCAGCTGTTTCAATTTCTTCTTGACCAGTGAGGAACACCAATATATCTCCAGGAGGTTGAGTGACATGGATTTGAAGTGACGTGACAATAGCTGCGTCTAAGTAGTCAGCTTCTGGTGCTTTCGTAAAGTTTAGTTCAACAGGATACCGTCTCCCTGGAATTTTGAATATTGGAGCAGAATCAAAGTAGTCACTGAACTTCTCTGCATCAAGTGTAGCACTTGATATCAGCAACTTAAGATCAGGCCGGAAACGAGCAATATCCTGTCACAATAACAACGTATGTAAACACAATAGGAAATTAACATCTATAAATACGATTCTTTATTCATCTGAACAGAACATGCATATCAAACACATCTGAATATGAGCAAAGGCCATCCAATGATGAGTTAAGGATTGACCAGGTAACCAAATAAAAATCATAGCAAAGCAATGGAGAACCAACGAATACAAGCAATCAACATCACATCAGCAGCCAAGAAAAATAATTGAAAAAAATATGATCATCCTATCAGATATGTTATGCGTATAGAAGAACACTCATACTTGACTGAACCTAATATATGCTCAGACTGTCTTGAATATTACAATCAAGACACTGATAGTTCAAGAAACAGGATTAGATTGTCCACCATTCAACTCACCTTTACTAATCCAAACAAGATATCAGTTGAGAGTGTTCTTTCATGAGCCTCATCCACCATCACAACACTACAAAATTAGTAAACGTAATAAGAATGACTGCATAGCATCCAACTAAATCCTGAATCTAACTCCGAATGTAAGCTCACCTATAGCTTGCCAGATCAGGCTCACCAAGGAATTCTCTCAATAACATTCCATCTGTCATATATTTCAGAATAGTCTTCTCTGATGTACAATCCTCAAAGCGGATGGAGTAACCAACCTTCAAAAAAAAAACTGAATTAAATACAAATAACATTTGAAAGACTGACTAGGAGAAAGAGAGATATCCATAATTGAATTCCTTTGAAAGAAAGTTTCCCATATAATGTACTTATACAGATCCATTTACAATCTTAACAGCAAATAAACTCTACAATAATAACAACAATCAAAACAGATAATGTAAGTAAATTATAATATTATAATATGTAATAATGAAGGCAGCCAACCTCATGTCCTAATTTAACTCCCATTTCTTGAGAAACTCGAGCAGCAACACTCATAGCCGCAACACGCCTTGGCTGAGTACATGCAATCTGTATAAATAAATAAAAAAATAAATAAGAAGCTTTAAATCTGCATTTGCTTTCAATACCCAGGCAGGGCATATTAATGTCGGAAGATGGGGAAGTTACAAACATTTGCAACTGAATAACAATCATAATTAAAACCATGGCCACTATTCTTTTATCGATTTTTAGGGCCTAAATTAATGCACCATGGCAAAACATGCACAAAGCTATTTGCTCAACAAATTACAACTAATAGTTGACAGGGACACACAGCAGGAACAACTAGAATAAAATGAAACATCAGCAAAGTAACATTGACTAATTCTGCACATCATAAAATAAACCTATCATAAGCACATTATAAAGAAATTAAACAACACCATTCCATGCTTTGTGTAGCCAGCCTCATGAAGATATTGGGGAATCTGTGTAGTCTTTCCAGAACCAGTTTCACCAACAATTACAAGTACCTATTCATGGAAATTAGTCAAGGTTAATTTGAATGAACATTAAACTGTATTCAAGAAAAGCAAATAAAAAGGTAATGAAATCAAACAAATGCAATAACAGAACAGTTCATTGGCAACAACAAAGATGAAATTCATTCTAGTCAGCACCAACAATCAGAACTAGTCGAATAAAAAAGAACAGGGGAAAAAGGAAAGAAAGGAACACAGAGAGAGGTAAAAAAACCATGCCTGATGATCACGAACAGCTTGGAGCAATTCCTCCCGATAAGGGTAAATGGGTAGCTTTTTCCTCTCCTCCTGAAAAAGACAGTAAAGAATGTGAAGAACATATGTCAGCGGACAGCCTTTATTAAGTAATTCTATCAGAAGATTGAGATATTTTTTCCTTATCGCTCAAGTTTTAAATGGCTACCCAATCATCAACTTCATATCCAAATTTCTTTCTCACGGTGTTAAAATATAAATGATATGTTTGTTGTAATCATTTTACTCATAAATATAATAGCAGCCTCAAATTATTTTCTTCAGTTGCCATCTGATACCTCAGAGCATTAGTGTCCTCACCTAGTTTTTATCTCTTTTAATGTTTGTTGCCTCAAACTATCATTAGCAAACACTAGCAGTATACGGCTTGGAGTGGCATTGAATTAAAATTTTGCCAAACCACTCTTTTCAAACTTAATAAATCCGTTAATGAAATGCTACCTGAAGTGCCTCCAAAGCTGACTTCGCTCTGGACTTTTCAAGTGAATCTTGCATCTCTTCATAATCAAACTGCAAAGAAAGAGACTGGCTGCCTCAAACTCAAGAATATCATCATAAAATCTCATGAGCAAAGTTATGAGTCATTGAAATACATTATCTCCATCCATCACTGATGCCTTGATAAAATCAATCTGGTCCTCAAACACAAACCTAAACATATAAATTGAGGAAGTTTGAAATCAATAATCTATATTCTGTACACTCAAAAAAATAAAGGTACGAATAACCTCACAAACAACCCCTAAATAATAATAACACAGGAACTGAAGGCTTAAACCCCCATCCAATAATCAAGTAAAACAAAATCAATTACAATATAATCTTGAATAACAGTTGTTTCTAAATGAACACTTACTGATAGTCATCAGAGGCTAGTTTTTTATTTTTTGAACCAAACTTCAGCGTTGCCTTTCCTGAAAAGATATTATCCAGATCCCAGGAGTATAATAATACAGAGACAGAACAGGGATTTCTTTCATAATATATATGTACACACACACACACACACACACACACACACACATTATCAAGAGTACGATAATAAAGAAATATTACCAATTTGATGTTCCTCCCATGCCTCTTGTTCAGCAAATGGGTTCATCTTATCCTCAGCATTCGGATCCCTCCAAAGAAACAAAATAAAAGATACTTGATCAAAAAAGTAAAAAGTGCTTTTGGAAATTCATGCCCACTCACATTTGATAAAAATCTGCGGAAATACATGATAACTGATTTCTGGGTATTATGGTAACAGTGTATGTGAGATTCAACTTTCTTGTGCATTTTATAATTTTCTATTGGAGATCATGTGGAAAGTGAAATACCTGTAACGCTGCATAGCAACAGAAAATCTCTTCTCCTGATTAACACCGCCATCCTGATCATAAGCTTCTGGCATCCTGTACTGCAATTCCAGGAGAATGTGACAGTTTAGCATACAAATCAGATCACAAAATCTATATTAGACCCCAAAATAAATAAATAAATAAAATCCCTTTGTCTATGCTCAGATCCCAACAGGATAAAAAATTGTCAACTAAAAGGTCTTTCTAACAATTTCCTTCGCAAATGAGTAGGATGGTGTAAAAACTGGTAAGCAGCTTAACTCATGAATAAGAAGTTACTACATTTCAACAATAATCAACCATAAATGAATAAATGGATTTGGATATAATACTCATGGAACACAAACTTATTGATTACCTCATTCACATTGTCAGCCTCCTCTGACCGCTTCTTCACAAGTTCATATATCTCTTTCTTGTACCTGGGAATGAACATAAGAAAAAAATAAAATAAAACTTTTCCTATATAAGAACAAAAGAAGCTATATTTTTGACATTTGTGGTTGGGGTCTGGGGCTCTCTACACACTCCACAATCCCCATATGCAGAATACACAAATATACTGCCAAAACAAACAGGCTGAACATGCTACTTAAATAAATAAAGAGCCGGCTTCAAACATATTGTTAGTAGCTAATAGTGTGCTTGTAGCGATGAATGACTCACTAGGCTATAGCAAATAGTATATAGCATTGTGCAGCTATTTTGAGATATGGTCATATAAAACAAAAATTACAGACAGCAAGAGAAAATAACAGAAATCAGAACTAGAGACAGCTCCACAAGCAGAACCCAGTGGCTATCAGTGATCCCAATGCCTGCCATAAGACAGTGCTGATGAATAAAGTTGAGGGGAGTTTAGGCCTTGTCAGTTTGATTTTGGGCTGCTCAAAACAAGAATTGGATGTCCGGCATCATTTTTACCTTGTGTCCATGGTGAACAGTTTGCTATAGCCATACCACGCATAGTGGCACTATCCACTCACAATGCTAAGCATGTATCATAGTATAAGAGGGGCTAGCACACCACCATACGATATAGTCAGCACTGTAGCCCACTATTAATGACTATGGTTTCAACTATAAAGGCAATGTAAATATGACACAAGACCTAAATTTGTGTACAGAAACATGAAGCATATGAACTATGTCAATGCTTCAATGCTTACAAAAATTATTTATATAATGTGAAAAATAAACTCATTCATAGGCTTCCACATAACAGCTTAAGTTTTTGGGATTTTTTGGTTTGCTAACATGGTTTCATACCCTTGTCACCAACACTTCAAAGGTTGAGTTAGAGATGACCTCATTCTCAGGCTTTTATGAAACAGCTTAAGCATTTATATAATTGGTTTCTTAACATAAAACATGGTGTGTGTGTATATATATATATATAGTAACTTTGAACCCATCCATAAATACACTAAGACCATTTATTAAATAGTTTAAGGTGTTCCCAGTACTTTCTTGACCTGCTGTATGCATAATATCATTGATTCATTGATTAAGTTACCTTATGAACATACACTTGCTCAACTATTAAAGACCATGCTAAGGAAACAAAGTGGCACCATGTTCATTTAATATCACAAGGAAAGGGTATCCAGAGCTTCTGCACAAAAAGCAGTGTAAGAGGAACCAATGATCAGAGTCTATCATAGTTCCACCTCCAACAATAAAACAGGTGAGGTCAGAAATTATAGACCCATGTAATCTTGTGCAGAATGGACATGCAGAAGTTAAAAATAATGTAAAAGGGCAGTAAAGAAAAAGTTGTTTTTTTCTTTCTTTCATTTTGTTTAAGTGGCAAACAGATAGATTACCTAAGCTCACGATATTCTGCTTCAGATAGCTTCACACCCTCAAACAGATATTGTTCATCTTCTATATCATCTCTGCAGTAAACATGATAAATTGTTTAATTCAATTAGAAGATAAAGAGAAAATAAGCATTGTAACATACAAAACAGCATAGTAATAAAACCAAACTAATATTAATATATTGATAGAAGATCAGATCTAACAGACAACCTTAAGAAAACAAGAAATTGAAGCAGTATCATACCTCAGTTCTTCTAATTTCTTTTCCTCCCTTTTCTTCAAGTATTCTTGCCTTGAAACCTTTCTGTAACAGAAGTGAGAAAAAAAAAAAAAAAGTGATGTGACATTACATACTGCTCAACTTTAGGCCACCAAAAAGGAAATTTATAGCATACCATCCGTAAACAAAGATGAGAAAAGACGACAATAATAGCAACAACCAAGCCTGAACTCACTAAGTGTAGTTGGCCACATGCTTATCAGTCTACATGCTTATCAGTTGTCCACCTCATAAATATCCCAAAAAAAGAGAGAAACAAAAAATTTCTGAACCTCATCTTAACCAATACCCAGCAATAGCAGACTTTTCTTTTTTCTTTTTCTTTTTCTTTTTTTTGTGGGTAGACAACCATGGCAGAATTTGTTTGCACTGCTCCCAGTGAAAAGAAAGAATATTTCTAAAAACAAAAGCAACAAGCATGGCACAAAACACACAAGTTAAAAAATATATGACAAACCTCAAAGTTTGAATATCATTCAGCTCTGCAGCATTAGATCTTCGAATCACCTCTTCTGTTAGCAGATGACAGATAGAACCAAGATGATGAAACCAACATATAGATATAAAGTCACATAAAATGCATGCAGTTTACATGGATACGATCATGTAAATATGTGTATGTTTAACAATTGAGTGACATCAACAAGAAAAGCTTATACCTTCTTCCTTTTTTGTCAATTTTTGTTCAGTCAACTGGCAAACAAGAAACCATTCATACAATTAGAATGGAGCAACAGAAAAAGCAAAACAGGAGGGGGGAAAAGAACTAATGCACTTAAAATGTATGCATTGAAGTATGTAATTGTGCTTCTAATATAAGCATCACTATATTCTTCAATGGATTCAGGAATCTAACAAGCTGTAAAAAGAAAACAAGTTCATAAATTAATGAGTAATAGGTATGATCTAACTAACATGCATTTAAATGCTAATAATAGCAAAGTCCAGAAAATTTTCTGCACCAAGATACAGCCAGCATCTAAATTATCCCTGAGCCAAAAAAGTGACATATATATAATAACACTGACAATTTTTAGGGTTTTATTTTTTGGTGTGTTGGGGGGGGGGGGGTGGTTACCAACATAAACTCATGTAGTTATATAACCAAACATATCAGGTGAGACAGAGAAGCCAAGTTAATACTTTCAGCAGCCATACTCAATTTATCTAGTCACTAGAGAAGCAAGTGCCCAATTTTTAAACTTCATTGTAGGGTGGCTACTTTCTCAAAGAACAATCTATTTCAAGTTTCTTGGTGAATACTGGGTGTGTCCATATCCTTCTAAACGACAGCAGGTTCTCATGATATGTTTTAGTAAACAATAAGGAAGCAAAATCTCTGTGGTAGTACCATTTGCTCTGTTCTACCATGCATATGGTTGGAGTAGAATGCAGACATCTTCAAGGGTGTTTCTAAGCCCTTACATATGTTATGGGATAGAGTTAGTGTACATGGTCATTTTGCGAAAGTCTCCCAATCTGATATTGGAAGGATTGGACAGCGTTTCGCCTGTTTAAGCATCATTGTTTCTTTAGGCCCTTTTGGCCATCTGTTTTATCTCAGTTTCTCCATTCAGAAGGACTCCCTCATAAATTTTTCCTTCTTTTATATAAAAAAAAATATTTATGGATAATAATAATATAAAAATAACATAAAAAAAAAAAAAGATAATATTTATGCACCCACCACCTAAGACACCAAACCAAGCCCATTGGCATCAACAAGAAACAAAAACTAATAAATAAATGATATCCATTCAAATTGTTAACCATTTATCTACTGCTTATTTTTCTCAATCTTTTCAATAAATTGTCTTCATTTCATTTACCCAAAAGAATGTATTCATCTAGCTACTACTTGAGAAAGAGAAACTAACTTAAGCAAATCAGAGTCAACCATAAAAAATGCAGAAATGTAAAAGAATAATGTCCAAGTAACCAGACCAAATCAATCTGAACATTCATGAGTACCTTCCGTGTTCCTGCTGCATCTCTTTCTCTCATATGTTGCTCTAGTTCCTCCTTCTCTCTTTGATCTTTCAATCTTTCTTCTTCTGACTGTTTGCAAATTAGCAAGCAATCACATCAAGCCAAGAGACAAAGATTGAAAAATAAAACCTTTACAAAACCAATGTAGTAGAGCATTATATTCATGTACAAAAAAGAATGCATTGTATTCTCAAGAAAAATTTAAAATAATGCAAATCTTTGGCATAATAAAGAAAAAAAAATGACCAACACAATTTATTTTTTTTTGTTTTGAGAACACAAATCATATTTAGGACAGACAATAATAGCTTGGCACCACCATGGCGCGTATGGATCTAAGTATCACCTCTGATCCAGTATCTTCATCAGGGGAAGTTCGTCTCTTAACTTGTCTCTCCCTTTCCTTTCTTGAAATTACCTGCAGGATTGCATTTGGTCAAAACAAGTTACATGCTGTTAGAAGAACCATTGATCAGCATCTTACCATGAGCAAGAAATATGAAAGTGAATCTAATATGTTATAAGCACTTTGCCTCATCATCTTCATCATCTTGAACTTCAGTTTTCTTCCTGAAACGTTTTTTATCAAGCTTTCTAGATGTTGTAGTGGTAGCTATGGAAGATTTTTCCCCACCAACATGATCATCATCGTTATCGTCATCAGCCTTCAAAATTGCATAAGTCTTCTGCTTCCTCACCAACATTGTAGCTTCTCTCTCTTGTTTCTGATATTGCTGAAATAGAATACAGGAGTATAAACAGCCAGCAGAGATTAGATGATATTACAAGAAAGAATTTGCTAGATAAAAACCATGAAGATGGCAGTATATTTTCACAGCGCATATATGCTTATGTATAAACTAACACTTAAACCAGATGATTTATGAGGAACTCGTGAGAATATTTCTTCGGCAAATGCACGAGTCTCCGTTGACGCGATCCCAAACTCGACTAGTTTGCCGGCCAAATCAGCTGGTGAAGCGGCTTGCTTGGCTGCAACCCAAAAAGAGATTACCAAAATATTGCACATAAATTCTGACATATATGTTCCAAAATGATTATATCGAAGAATTTTTAAGTGTGAGAAAAATGATCTTAGATGAATTACATAGTCCAATCATGTACTGTACAACTGTGGGCTGAGAATATCCCAGCAGTGACATCAACTTATCTGATACCCATGTCTTCAGACTGTCATCACTCCCCATTTTCACTGCATGAAATACATAGAATACAATACATCAGCCTAATTTTGAATTGCATGGTCAACAAGCATGACAAGCGCCTATGGCCATCATGTTAAAAAGCTTATCAGCCCAAATACAACTTAATCAATAGTTGCAAATAGAAATAAAGAATCTGACATATATGTAATCATTGCAAAAGGTGCCAATGTCAAAAACGTCAAAGAAAATAGAAGTTTATGAAATTTTTTTCATAAAAATATAATCCAAAAAATAATTCTAATAAAAACTTTATATTCTTTGTTACTGTTGAAATCAAAGGGAAAAGATGGAAAAGAGAGAAAAGAGATAAGAAAGAAAATAGGACTCTGAATAATATTATGAATGTGAGAATATAGCCTGCAAACTCTTTGTACTTTCTCCTCCTCATCTTAGTGAATTTCTTCTTTTATAGTAAAAAAGGTACAAAACACAAACCTAATACTCCTATTCAATGCTATTGTTCAGTATTATTACCAGTATTCACCATTATTTTAACTGGTTTTGTCGAAAGCCAACTTGGAGTGTTGATATAAATGTAAAACCAACCGCAAATGATACAAAAACAAATCAACCAAACTCGAACCGATATCAGTGCCAAAGCAATCAGAACTCTTATCCTTAGACTAAAGCTAATGGCATGCAGATTTAAAGCAATGACAACCCTATAGCTTGGGATATACCTGTATCTTATTAGACTAGAACAGCGATAATCTTTAAAGCACGGGCACACTATTTTGGTGCCTATGTGTTGGACCTTGACACATTGACAACATGCACCTGTATGTGTTCAGTTTTAAACTTATTTTTTTGATTCCGACCCAGAAGGGCATGGCATATACAAGGCCATTTAAATTTTGAAAAATAAAATAACACACAAACGGCTAGCAAGGTTGTCAAACTCAAGAGTTTAAGTAAACTCGTAGGGCCTCTGTAAACTTGGCTCATAAGCTCGACTCCTAAACTCATGAGAGTTTACCTATTATTAAAAATCATTTTTTTTAAAAAATATTACACTATAAAAATATAATCTAATATAACCTCAAATGCAAAATTAAGCATTCCAACTTCAAAGCACACACATTGACAACAAAATGAACATAGCATAGCAGATTTTAGAATATCAGAGCCCACAAAATGAACATAACATGAATCCACAAATACAAATATTTTGCAGCATGAAAGTTGAATTGAAACATAGCACAAGTGCATGACAACATACATAGCTCATAGCACAATCCACAAGAACAGATATCATCGTAGTTGAAAACCATTGAAGGAGGACCACAATATGCATAAACAATTGATTTGATATCACATTGAAGGAGGACCAAATTTCACAATATCTATGCATAAACAATTTGAGACAAAGAGAAAATTACCACAGTTGAAGGAGGACCACAAATAAAAGAGCTGCCAAGCAGGACGAGGAGGAACAGAGGCGGATGGGCAGCACTAGCGATGAGGAACGAGGGCGAACGAGGCTCGAAAAGGAACGTGCAGCGGCGATGTGGTGTGGCTCCAATGGTAGATTGTGGCGGCAGTGACCTCGAAAATGAAGGTAGGATGCGACGCCAAAGTGAGATGGTGGTTGTGGTGGTGAAACAGCACTAGCGATGAAGCCTAGGGCTCAATGTTAGAGAAGAGTGAAGAGACCCATGAATGGGGCTGAAAATCAGACCGCGCGAACGTGGCTTAGGGCGGTTGAACAAAACGGCATCGTTTTGGCACCGCACTTTGCCAGTTTACAGGAAACACATAAAAAATCCAAAATTCATAAAATCTGCAATAAATTCGCGACTCTACGTGATTTTGCTCGAGTTTGCCCGAATTTACCCGAGTTTGTGCATGCTTGGGTGCCGAGCACAAACAGTTTTTTTTTTTGAAAAAAAAGCTGTTTTGAAAAATTATCATATTTGATTAAAAAAATGAAAATAAATTATAGTCTAAATTTGATAATTTTAAGTTGAAAAATAATTTATAAATATAAGTAATTTTTTGAAGTTTATAATTATAAGCGGAAGCTAATTATTTCAGAATTACTATATTTTTACTAAATTGATCATAAATAATAAATATTATATAATATAAATAATTATTTTATATATTTTTAGTAATTTTATCATATAAAAATAATTTTTCTCATATAATCCAAATAAAATATATTATTTTAAAATTATTTTTCAACTAAAATATCTAAACATAAATTGATTTTTATATAAACAATTATATAAAAAAGTAATTATACAAATAAGTGATTATTGAAATAATTTTAATTTCACAACTTTTCTAAACACACATTTTATCCACAAACGAATTTGTAAGCGAATCAGCTTTATTTTGCTATCTCAACTCGTAAACACAGCGATGATTATACAAGTTAATTTGAGATTTTGATAACAATGGCAGTGGTTATATAATGCTCTTAGATAAGATTGATAAACTTGAAAATTCAGATAAACTCATGAAGTTAAATTAAATTTGAATTATAAACTTGATTCATAAATTTATTAGAGCTTACATATTAAAAAAATATAATTTGAAACATATATTTTCGTAATTAAATATAATTGGATAACATATTTAGATTAATATTTAAAAATTTATGCAAAATTAATTATAATTTATAATTATTATATAGTTATACTCTTCTTAAATTTTTAAATGATAAAAAAATATAATAATTAATGAAGTGGTATTATTTTAATAAATTATTGAAAAATATTCTATATAAAAAAATATTAAAATATATTCTATCACTTAAATTTCTAATAGTTCATTAGGCAATTCATTAAACAATAATATGCAAAAGTAATGATCATTAATTCTAATATTTTATCCTTTTCTCGTATATTTTATCTTTATTTTTTGAAATAAATCACTTAGTCTCTCTATCTATACATCCCGGATATACAATAAATTATTTTTATTTTTTATGGATTTATATAATAATTGAAATTATTGAACCACTTTTCCCTTTTGAGTGACATGGACTTTTATGTCTTATTAATTTCAAAGCGAATTCAATTAAATATGTAATTATTTTATTTTCAATAAACATGTCTTATTATTATTTATAAAATTTATTTGAATTTGTATTCACCTTTTGAAAGAAAAATATTGATTAATGATGATCAATATACATCTCGTAGTAGTTTGTTCTTAAACACAGATGAATGAAAAATAAAAATGGGAGTTTTATTAGTCAACTTTCTACAAAAAATAATTAAAAGAAATATATTAAAAGGAATCTTTTTATTTGTATTTCAGTTAAAATATGAAATCTATTAAAAATATTAAAATCATATAATTTATCTAATTTTTCTATTTTATTTTTTTCTCTTTTACATTTTTATTTTCAATAAACATGTTATATTATGTAATAAATTATAAAAGGAAATAGTTATATGAGAGTTTTTAATTATTTCTTTAAATTATCAATCATAAAATGTGAAAAAGAAATAATTTTTACTTGATATTTTGAATGGAGTAATTTTTAATAGTATATTTATGAGTTAGTCTTAATTTGAATGAATAATAAGTAAATTTTGCATATGAGTGAAAAATGAATTTCACATGTAAACTTTAGAATTTCTAATCATATAATGTTAATGAGAAATAAACTTTGCATTAAAATTTTAGAGGAAGTAGTATTTTAATATTATATATGTGATTATTATTTGAGAATTTTTGTTAAATTTTTTTAGACCAATTGCTTGCAAATTGATTTAAAACCAAACAAATTTAAACTCATAAGTTCGCTAATAAAATAAAAATTTACTAATTTTGTTAGAGTTTACGTAACTTGTGTGGATTTATTAGAAAGAGAGTTTTCATACTAATTAACTCACTTTTATGTGGTAGATTTATAAATTTGTAAGAGTTTAAGTATTAAATTGAGAGTTTAACACGAACACATAACTAGACTTCACTAGATCATAGCCTCGTGCACTAAGCCACATTTTTTAAAATAACACACAAAGGTTGGGCGTGTTTTAAACTTTCAAGCAATTTTCACAATAACAACTAAACTTTTTTTTTTCCCACTAGATGGGATCAGCTCCATAAATCAATCCATGCCATTGCGTGCTATCATAAACCACGCCTATATATAAGATCACTAAAATCTAAAGTCCTTTCTAATGGGAAAAAAAATATAATAATAATAATAATAATAATAAGACAGGGTTAATGAATCTTTCTCCTCAAACTTGTCCGAGATTTTGTGTGTTGTGTGCTGTGTGCAGCGTAACCATAATTCAATTGATACACCAACTACATCATATGGCCACTGGAAAAAAAAAAGGTGGTTATTCCGGTACCTTTTTATTTTAGAGGGTATAAAAACCCTTCTTAATTGGCACCATTTACATTGAAACATGTGTTTATCTAATACTATGTCATTAATAAATGGTCAAATATTTTTTAAGTCTCAACATTTATTTTTTCTTATACTTTGTTCCCAAATATATATATATATATATATAAGCTTTAACATATACAGCAATGGAGGCAATGATTTGAGATAAAAATTTGTATCTAATTTCACTTTTTTCATCCCAAAGTTCGTGTGAAACATTTTTGAATGAATATTCAAGAAAAACTTGAGTCTTGAATTTGAATAAAATACTATTAAAATGGAAATAACATTTTCTACAAAATGGATCATAAAATGCTTATCAACGTGCTAACCATGTTCCTCATAGAACTGTGTGCTCTTCCACAAATAATAGCAGCCAAAGATTAACGATTAAAAAAGATTAAAAAAAAAAAACCCAAAGAGTGATCTTCTTCTTCCTTGCTCATATGGGTCAAATGATCCATTTTGCAAAAAACGGGTTGTATAAACCCAATTTCAATCTTTCCATTTCAACAGCATTTTATTCAAATCACTCAATTTCTTTTTGAATATTGATTCAAAAATATTTCATACAAATTTTGGGATGAAAATAAGTGAAATTAGAGATTTGTAATTTTTTTTTATACTTATTGAACGGAATTTGCACTCACCCGAAAAAAGGAGAGGAGATAGAGTTACAATTCAAACCAGAAGCAATAAACCCAGAAAGTCAAAATTGGGAATCAAATAAATAAAAATTGCAACTCCTAATATTTCTCCTGAATCTACTCCAAAACTGATTACATCGTGGTCAATTCTTCAGCCTCAACTCCTTGCACGCTTTAGTTGTTATATGTTTCTCTGGTTTAAATCAAAGTTATATACAAATTTTTATCTCAACCCATTACCTCCATTGCTGTTAAAGGATTTTTTTTTTTTTTCAAATACAATGGAAAAGCCAAACGCATGCATCACCATTTTTTTTTAACAATGGAAAAGCCAAACACATGCAAAAAAGGAAGAAAGAAAACGTTAATATAACTTATCTCATAGTCTTAGTTTTGAGCTCCAACTCGTGCATCACCAGCATTATTTGAAGATTTGATTCAGGGATTAATGTGTAAAATTAAAAAATAAATTTAACTAATATTTGCGATCAAAGTATAAAAAAGAATAAATCTTGGAGCTTAGGAAAATATTTGACCATTTGTTAATGACATATCATTAAATGAACACATGTTTTAATTTAAATAGTGCCAACTAGGAAGGGTTCTTGTACCCTCTAAATTAAAAGGGCACCGAAACAACCACCAAAAAAAAAATCTAAACAAACAATTTACCAAACAGCTTTTGCTAAACTGCACAATCCTATGTTAGCCTACAGCTAAAAAGAGTAGAAAATACTTGTTATCTCTGATTATACTCTTTTAAAGAAGCCTAATAAAACAATTTACAATAATTCAATTTATTTTAAAGAAAGAATTGTTTCACAATCTAGAATAGTACACACTAAGTCACCTACGTTAGAAAGGAAACAAAAAAATTATGATAGCAAAACGGAGCATTTTAGAAGTTTACGGGTTTAGCTATGAGCTATGTACACTTTTCTTTATTTGAGACTTGGATGATTTTTTCGAGCAATAGCAGTGGCCATTCGGGGGTGGCTGTTTTGGAGAGCTCGAAGGAAACAAGAGTGCTACGAAGGATCGAAGAGAGCAAAGCAATGAGAGTGTCAAGGCAAAACGGCGAGGGAGAGCAAAAAATGACGACAGTTATTCGCATCGAGAACAAGAAGGGTGGGATTGCAGGGTCATCGGGATATTGGCCTGACTAGATAAATCAGTGGATGATGGCCCAAAACAACAACAAGAAGAGAGAAAAGTTGAGTCATTTGTCAAAATAGGAGCGGGAAAAAGCAATTGGATCCATGATGCAATATATTCAATGCAATAGCATTAACTGTAGAATAACAGTACTTTTGGTTTGGACCATCAGGATTCGAAAATCCACTAAACTGTATTCTTTGGTTAGTAAGTCGAATTTCATTTATAGAGATAAAGCTCTTTTAGATTTTTACATCAGCCAAGGCTCGAGCTGAGGCGTAATTAAGAAGAATAAGTCTTAGAATCACTTGGCGATTAATAGCGTTGGTTATAGAATAACATTACTTACATTTTTATAATAACCTGTAGACATATAAGTTTTGTTATTTAATGATATTATTGCAACTAAAACTCAGTTCCTTAGCGTAGCAAAGGGTCTGTTGTCCATTTTTTTATGACTTGTCAATGTTATTTTTGCTCTTTTGTAAATAATTATTGCCGTATTATTATTATTATTATTATTATTATTACCTTGAGGAGCAATTATCAATTTTATACAGATAGTGATAACATGTTTATACTTTTATTTTGTTATTAATATTATTATTACAATTGTTTATGAAACTAATTAGTAATATTATTAAATGGATAAACAGAGAGGGTTGGAAAAAAAATTACATAAAACAAAAATGAATATCATCTAAAAAATTTTAAATTAATTTTTAACATTATATTTATCCGAACTCGATCGAGAGTTACAATTTAGTGAAAATTGTGAACTCATTTAAAATAATTATCTAGTTTTAAATGGCACACGAATTAAAAAAATGGTTGAAAAAATCTTAATATTAGAGAAATTTAGGTGTATTTTATAAAATTATTTTTGCATAATTCTCTCTTCTCCTAAATTATTTCTTTTCACTCATATTTTTTCTCTATTTAATAGGGATGTAACTGAAAAAAGGATAATTAATATTATCTAGATTTTTTAAAAGGATAGTTGTTTGTGAAAAAGTGAAATTTTAAAAGTGGACAATTTTTTCAAGATGTAAGAACAATTTATTCTATAGAGTGATATAGCACTTTGCCAAAAAAAAAAAAAAATTAAGGCTCTTGTTAACTAGTATTCTTGAAACACTTGTTACAAAATATAAACTAAGAAGTATTTAGTTATTTTTTTTTAAGTTTTAATTCTTTGAAAAATCTAAGGACACTCAGTTAGCAAATTCCATAATTTAATTACGAATATAGAATTGTAAAATCAAGCTCCTGGTCACTTTGTGTGATGGAGACTTAATGATGCCATATCAAATGTCAACTCTTCTAAATATTAAACAATTCGAGTAAAGTCTAAGAATGATTTTAAATCTTTAACTAACATCTGTTGTAAAATTGATTGGTGGAGTAAGCAGTTTGGGGAAAGTCAGTATCTGTCTAACATAATTAACATAGTCTAAAATACTTATCTCTGGCTACTGATTGTTGTGAAACTGGTTCTTCTCCATGATTAAAATCTGTTGTCTCCTCTTTCTGTCTCTTTTCCACACAATGTTGTAAATCATGAAAATCAATCATCTCATGTAAAAATTTAACATAATTTAGTCATATGTGCATTTCTACCATTAATTAAACCTCCCATGGACTCTTTTCAAGGCCATTCCTTGATCAATGATTAAATTTATAGTACATCACTAGCGGTCTGTTTATTTTTCTCTAAAAAAGCTAAAACATGTGTTCTAAGGCAATTTTGTGGAAAGGAAGAGAAGACTTTCTTTTAGTGAACACTAATTTGCTTGTAAACAATCAGGCCATAGGTTATGAGAAATTCTCACATAAGAATATCTATTCTCGCAAATTATAGTGGAATTACTCCTTTCAACATTTCACTTGAAACCATTATTGAAAGGCTTATGCAAGTCTGTCTACAACTTTGAAAGGACTGCTTAGTGCTTATTAGGAAATGGGGTTCACCTTGAGACTAAAGATGTAGGGTCATAGCCTCAAAGTTTCAGTTGGCTTTCAAGCTCATATTGTCAAGACTTTTGTTCTCTAACCAGGAAAAGTACACGCACCTAACACATCATATCATGGTCTTGTGTATGCATTTATTGCCACTAGAAAAATAATTTATCCTCCTAATAAATCCTCCTAAACGTTTTTTTAATTATTAAATGAAATAAGAATTGATTACTTTTTAAGATTCTAAGACATTAATCATATCTACTTTTTATTTCATTTAATATTTAGGAGGATATTTAGAAAAATTTCTTGGAGGCTGTATCATTACTCTTGTCACTATAGTACTTCTCCAAGGAAGCTTTAGCATTAATAAATACACAGATGATCCAAAGCTTGTGCATACAGACATCGAAGTCACTGCTATCTGCCTTTAAAGATCCAGTCAAAGAATGACTAAATTCGTGCTTGAAATTATGCACCAACTAATCCCCTCATGTACCTTTACAGGAACATATTGAAAGGAAAAACAAAAAGTAAGCCCTTCTAGATTTAACTGCTCTTTGCACTTTGGTTATATAATGTTACACATTTATCATGTTCTTCGTCTACATATCCCTTCATTCCAAACAAATCACATAAACTACATAAAACTAAAATTCAAGACATCAACATAAGTAACACCCAACAGGATCTTTCCATCAACATGAACGCAAATAAAACAAAGAAATTAGTAGGAAAGAAGGATCCATGATCAACGGTTGAGATATATTGTATTCAGAAGTTAGTAAAAATGATATTACCTGATGTTTTAGGGCAGCTAAGCTTTTGGTACGCATTGGAGATTGTGGAATCACACCGTTCGAAGGAGGGATTCCAATAAGCCCACACAGTATGGTCTGGCCAGCAACATGAATAAGCATTTAAAAGGAAAATATTTGCTAGATGTTGCAGAAACAGGTTATTTATTTCCATTCACTCGTTTTGCAAATTATTTCCAAGAATTTCAAAGAGAATACATACCATAAAGCCCAAGACTAGCAGATCATAGTGATAAGATGGCGATTTTCTTAGATTGAACTCCTGCTGCTGTGCAAGTTGTGACGAAACATTGTGATCAAAGTAGTAAAGCACAGCAATCATAGTTGCTGGTATAAATGCTCCAATAATATATAAGATGGGCACATTCAACATCTCCTGCGAAACGTTTTAAAGAAAATTTGAGCAATGAACCATGCTTGCTTTGCAGGGACAAAGCTAATGAGGCTTTCCATCTAGTGACATTACCTACTCTGTGCTATGGAATAATATGCATGTTAAATAATCAGATTCAGAGTTACTTGATAACAGTCCAATTTGAGTATGCACCAGGAGACCATGGGTTTGGACTGAAAAGTCGCCTAAGGATTCCCCTTGGAACCTTATTAGTTGGTATGTAAGACACAGCAGTCCACAGAAAAACCATTAGAGGGACTCCATAATCAGCTATAAATCCCCTTAGCCAACCTATAATATAACCATATATTAGAAGGATGAGGTGTTGATAAGACAAGCAACTTTTACAGCAAAAACAAACCAAAAGAATTGATTAAGGAAGGAAACATTTGATTGATGGGGAAAAAGGAAACTGACTTCAGAAGTAGTACCGGAGGACATCACAGCGGTTTATCTAAGTCACCTCAAACTTGCAGTCTATGTTGAAATGTAAATCAAATTACCTACTGAATTTTTGGATGTCAACTCAATTTTAATATATATATTCTAATTTTGTAACCAACATAAATTTGAATATGTGAAATTATGCTTTAGGTGTAGTTAATATTATTACTGCTTGTCTTGGGATGTAACCAACTTAAATCGTGTCATAAACATCCTTATGCAGCTGTGATTCACAAAGTTCACGAACTGCTCAACAGATGTTGGGAGGTTTGTATTAAGCATGTGTTTGCATATCGAGCCGCATTTAAGCTTGCTAGTCTTGGCCATTCCATGCAAATTGGCGTTACGTATTTTGTATATGCTCCTGCTAAGGTGATATCTATCCTTAGTGGGGACGCTAGAGGGGTTGCTTTTACCTCATTTGTTGTAGTCTCCTTCGTATGATTCTGGGCTTTTGCCTCGCACACCACCAAAAAATAAAAAAACAGAACTCGATTCTTTAACATAGCAAAGATGCATTGTCTCATTTTGGCAATTACTTGTCAATGTTATTTTAGTTCTTTTGGTAGTTGATTAAACAATTTTTGTGAGAATGATACCTACTCACTTTTGATTACTTGTGATTCGATTACTGATAGGAGTCGATTTTTGAAATTGGTCAACAAAGGAGAGACCGATGACTAGAAGATAATCTCAACAATATATCAAGGACATTTCTAATACACTTGTTGTAATCTTGTAATGTAATATAACTTGATGTTTTATTCGCTGTCTCTGCTTAAACTTTTGTATTTGTCATTTAACATTGAGAATGTTCTATAAAAAGTTCTAAGGAGGACAATCAAAATCGCAAGTACATCTATTTATTCTATCACAATACCCCTTGCCGCCAGGGAATAGAATGTCGCATTTATTTGCACACTGTGGATTGTTGCACGGAGCTGGATCCAATATAGCTGAACATCTATTTTGAACAACTACGTCACTTGTTGAC
The DNA here is from genome assembly GCA_031439585.1 of Pterocarpus macrocarpus. NCBI lineage: Eukaryota > Viridiplantae > Streptophyta > Magnoliopsida > Fabales > Fabaceae > Pterocarpus > Pterocarpus macrocarpus. The sequence goes on from CM062519.1 coordinate 15,667,459, forward strand.
GCAGAAACTGCAAAAATGCGAAAACAATGTTACAAAAAAAAAATTATCACCGAAAATTTTGTCATCATTTCGAAGTAGATACTAAGAAATTGGATATTGATTATTTAGTATACCTGAAATGACAATGACAAGAACAAAAATTAGCGTGAGCGAAATCTTAGCCATTTTCTTTGACAACAATGTGAATAACACTATTCTTATTTGTTTGTATGAGCACAGCAAACGTGAAGGCAAGGGTTTATATAGACTAGATAGTTGGTCTCAATGACCATTGCATTAAGAATTTTCCTTGTTAGTACGAAATCATGTTTATGATATTCAAACGAATTTAATTTTGAAATATTGTCAGTTAATTACAATTTACTTATACAATCATCTAATTATGTAGTCAAATTATTAAATATATTTGACTTTTGCAATCAATACTTCAAAAGTCATACATATATAAACATATAATATAATTAGATGATAATATTAAACTCTTTATAATGATAATATATCAAAATTAATCTCTTTTATAGTAATAACACTTCCTCCTTCAACTTTTAAAGGCTATTGATTTCCCTCTATAATATTTGTGTTCCCTATCAAACATCTTATTACTTGGGTGTATTTGATATATGGATAAATATGGACGTGAAAATTCTATAGAATAGATCCATATGTATTTTTATTAATGTATCTAGTCCATGAAATTTTCATTCTTATTTTTACTCTCATACTCAACACATCCTAAATAAAATAATTCTTCCTCAAAAACTTCCATTTCGAAGAGTAAGAAATACATTACAAATTCATAATTATTTTAACGATGTATAAATATTCCTTTGACTCTAACGAAGATTAAGAAATAAATTACAAATTCATAATTATTTTAACTATATATAAATATTCCTTTGACTCTAACAAAGATTAAGAAATAAATTATAAATTCATAATTGTTTTAACTATATATAAATATTCCTTTGACACTAACAATTGGATAAGGTAATATATGGTATAAGTAGAACCTCACCTTCGACTCTGACAAATAGGAATTAGAATAATTTTGTAATTACATATTCAAGCAAATTAAACTGAGCATTGGTTCAGCATTTTGTTTCAACTTAACATCAAATTGATGACATTAAATAATTACTTAAATTGCTATGAGAGTGTAGAAGAGACTATCAAACTCACTACATCTTTATTGTGCCACTGGTAATAGATTATAAAACATGTTTAACAAGTTTTATTTATTTCTCTGTTGTAATATCTTTCTTTTGAAGATAATTTTACTTTATTACAGCTAAGTTATTATTTTACTAATCTTAAAACAAAATCGAATTTTTTAAATATTGATATACCACAAAAAACTTCCTTTAGTCTGATTTGTCTTGGCAGGAAATTCTTTTTTTTTTTTTCAAAAAATAATAGCGATTATTTTTGTTAGGAAACTAATATTAAAGCGTGAGAGCTAAGTCTTCATAATCATATGGGGTGAGCCATTCGAATTTGTACAACAAAACCTAGTTACTAGTTTATTTCTTCTAGGCCTAACTTCAACGGATATCTATATAGTGTGTGTTTGGGAAAGCTATGAGATTAAAATTATTTCAATAATCGCTTTTTTATATAATCACTTATATGAGAATCAATTTATGTTTAGATACTTTAGCTAAAAAGTGATTTTAAGATAATCTATTTTGTTTGGGTTGTATGAAAAAAGTTACTTTTATATGGTAAAATTACTAAAAAAGGTATAAAATGATTGTTTATCTTATATAATATTTGTTATTTAGGACCAATTTGGTAAAAACATAAGAATTCTGAAATAATCAGCTTCTACTTATAATCATAAGCTCCAAAATGTTGCTTATGCTTATAAAATATTTTTCAACTTAAAATTATCAATTTTAGATTATAATCTATTTTAAAAAATTTTGCCAAACATGATTATTTTTCCAAAATAGCTTTTTTGCTAAAAAAGGCTATTTTGGGGAGCTTCCCAAACATGCACTAAATGCGTATTCTAAAATACTTATAGGGACCAAAATTTTGAATGACAGAGACAAAAAAAAAAAGGGACCAAAATCAAAACAAAAAAAAAATTATGGGGACTAAAATCAAAATAACTTATATTTATAGGGACTACAAATATATTTAAACCTTTTTTAATTGTTGATTTTCATTTAAAAATTGAAAAAAAAGGTTTATAAAAAGAATTACACATTTCCTAATTACTTGTTATGTGGAATTGATTTGTACAAATATTATTTATAGTAAATTATTTTATTCAATAAAAAATTCATAATTATACTTTTTATTTATATAATTGTTTCAATCTACGTATCTTTAATTTTACGATATTTTATAATTAATTTATAAAACCATATCTTAATTAAAATTTTATATTTCTTTTTTAAACTTATATAATATAATAAAACCCTAACCATAAATAACTACATTGAATTGTATTATAAATACTTCTTACAAATCATACTTGTGCATTGCACAAGTTAAATACACTAATATCTTGTATATTTATTTGCCTGTAATCATATAATTTATTGCAATTAGAACTCAGTTCCCCAATGTAGCAAAGGGGGCATTGTCTCATTTTCCTAATTACTTGTCAATGTTATTCTAGCTTTTTTGGTAGTTGGTTAAATAATCATTGTGGAACCGATACTCACTCTTTATTACTTGTTTTTCGATAAACTTGTTGGAGCCAATTTTCTAAACAGGTCGATGATAGCAAAATCGACAACTAAAGATAAACTTAGCAAAGAACCAAAGATACACTTGTTGTAATCATGTAACATATAATAACTTGATATTTTTTTAGCTTTCTCTGCTTAGACTTTTGTATTTGTCACTTAACATTGAGTCCCTATACTAAGTTCTAAGGGGGACAATCATACTCGCAAACACATCTATTTTCTCTATCGCAATACCCCACGCCGCCACGAAATAGAGTGCCACATTTAATTGCACATTGTGGATTATTGCACGGAGCCGGATCCAATACAGGTGAACATTTTTTCTGTACAACTATGTCTCTTGTCGCAGAAACTACAAAATTTGCGAAAGCAATGTTAACAATAAACAATTTATCATGGAAAAGTTCTACATCATCTAGAAATAGATATTAAGAAATTGGATATTGATGAATTAATATACCAGAAATGACGAGGACGAGGACGAAAATAGGCATGAGAGAAATCTTATCCATCACCTATAACTCCAATGTGAATAACACTAAACTTTACTCTTATTCATTTGTATGAGCACCATATCACAGTTGAAAGTGAAGGCAAGGGTTTATATAGACTAGATATAGTTGGTCCCAATGAAGTCATATTTATAATATTCAAATGAATTAAATTTTAATACATTGTTAGTTTAAAATTTATTCATGCAATCATCTAATCATTCATTGTCAAATCTACTAATCTACTTCTACTAATTCTAATAATTAAGACTCAAAACAAGGAAAATTTGGCCATATATCAACTTCTCATGAATTCTAATCCTCTACCACTTAATAAAAGTTACTATTAAAAGAAATATTTTAACTTTTTATTTATTTAAAAAAATTAAATAATTATGACAAGGTAAATAAATCAATTAAATTAATTATAAATCAAAATCAAAATCATGTTAATTGGAACATGTGAAAACCGAAACCATTGCTTGAGCATTTGATTTAATTGATTTTATTGCTACTAATCAATTGATTTTGATTTTTTGAATCATAGTAAAAAGGGTAACTGAGGATATAGCAAAATTTATTACATAGCAATAATGGTGTTATTCAAATCGAAGAATATTTAGCCAAATTATGTATAGAAAATTAATCCCGAAATTCATGCATGTTATATTTCTTTATGTGGTATTTTGATTTCAATTATGATATTCCATTATTTTTTTTTCAAATCTGATTTTGTTGCTTTTTAATTATTAATTTCGATTGATAATTGAGTGAAATAATAATTGTGTAAATATCAGTTATATATCAAAATCTATTGATTATACATTATCATAATCCATGGATTTAATTGCATGTGACGAATTGATATTTTGATGGAAAATAAAATCATTAATTGATTATACGTTATAAATATATGCACGAATATATATAGGATGTACGTTATGGTGATATTGGTCATTTGGCATTCATATTTCGATATTATTTTCTTCTTTCTTCTCTTCCATTTTAGATGTGAGAGTTTTAATTTCCTTTATTTTTATAACTTTACCATTTTGTACTGCCATTGTTGGTCAAGTTTTTTCCATTCATATTTTTGCTCCTCTTATTTCTTTTATTTTGTTTTATTCCTTTGCTTTTTCATCCTGTTGTAGTACTTTTATTATTTGCTAATATTCCATTTCTAAAATTTTTTGCAAGGCTTTATGATGAAGAGGATTCTTCATTTAGGTAAAAATCAGTATCAATATATTCCTTTTTTCTTTTAAATCATGCATGCCTTTTATGCTCTTTTTTCTTTTAAATCATGCATGCATTCATGCTCCATTGTATCAGTTAATGTAAAATCCCTTTCCATTATTCATATTTTTCTTCTGATGCATTTATTTTTGTTGATTCATCCAAAGTTTTGAATTTCTTTTTGTTTGTACTTTTTCCATGTCAATTTCACGTAAACTTTTAATTTTTTTATGTAATTTGGGTGAACCTAATAAGTGAACTAGAATCACCATTGCCATTTAATTTGCATTTATTTATTGGTATTTTATTTATCATCTTCTTCTTCTTATGCTAGAGTGACAGTTGCTATTCTTATGTTTCATTTATTTATATTTTCTATTTTTTCTATTATATGAAGTGATTACTTTTTAATTTCTATTTTTTTATATTTTTCATTTTTATCTATGTTAATTTCGGGATTTTTTTTCCTATATACAGTGGTGCCTTTTGCTAGAAGGATTTGTTTCAATGTTATTTTCATCTCATTGTATTCATTTGAGTTTAGTTTCTTCTGCTATTATTATTTCAAGAGTGTTTCACATTCTAATTATTATTTTATTTCCAAATTTCTATATATTTGGAATTTATTTCCTTTTCAGTTTTTATGTTTTAAAAAAATACAATATTTATTGAAGAATCCTAAATATTATTCTAATACCTTTCTTATTAATTTGTTTTTTCTTAACTCTGTATCTGTGTTGCATCTATTGATTTTATTTATGGTCATTTTTGTCCCACTTTTTGTACATCATATTTATTTTCATCTTTTATTCAATTTTTGTGCTTTTTGTTTGAATCCTTGAATTTACTTGTGATTTGATATACTTATCAGAACCGATTTTCTAAATAGGTTGATAATAGAAAAACCGACGACTAAAGATAAACTTAGCAAAGAATCAAAGATATTTCGATGCACTTGTTGTAATCATGTACATAAAATAACTTGATATTTTATTAGCTTTCTCTGCTTAGACTTTGTATTTGTCACATAACATTGAGCTCTATAATAAGTTCTAAGGGAGGACAATCATACTCTCAAACACATCTATTTTCTCTATCGCAATACCACGCCACCAGGGAATAGAGTGCCATATTTACTTGCACATTGTGGATTATTGCACGGAGCTAGATCCAATAAAGGTGAACATTTTTTCTATACAACTACGTCTCTTGTTGTCACAGAAACTACAAAAATTCAACAGCAATGTTAACAATAAACAATTTATCATGGAAAAGTTCTACATCATCTAGAAGTAGATATTAAGAAATTGGATATTGATGAATTAATATACCTTAAATGACAAGGATGAGGACGAAAATAAACATGAAAGAAATCTTAGCCATCACCTATAGCTACAATGTGAATAACATTAAACTTTACTTATTCGTTTGTATGAGCACCATACCACAGTTGAAAGTGAAGGCAAAGGTTTATATAGACTAGATAGTTGGTCCCAGTGAAGTCATGTTTATAATATTCAAATGGATTAAATTTTGATACATTGTTAGTTTAAAATTTATTCATACAATCAACTAATTATGTATTGTCAACTTATTAAATATATTTGACTTTTAGAACCAATATTTCAAAAATCACATATATATTAATATATAATTAGATAAATGTGTGTAAAACTCTTTATATACAATGTCAGAATTAATCTCTCTTTTTTTAGATAAATGATGCAATCGCTCAAAACTTCAAACAAATTAAAACAGGGAGGAGCACAAATAATACTTCCTCCTTCAACTTTCTAAAGCTATTGATTTCCCTCTATAATATTTGTGATCCCTATCAAACATCTTTATTATTTGGGTGTATTTGATATGTCGATAAAATTGGGGATAAAAATTTCATAAAATAGATTGATGTATATTTTTGTTCATGAATTTAGTCCATAAAATTTTCACACCTATTTTTGTCTACATACCCAACACATCCTCAGTAAAATAATTCTTCCTGAAAAACTTCCATTTCGGAGAGTAAGAAATGTATTACAAATTCATAAGTATTTTAGCCATATATAAATATTCCTTTGACTCGAACGAAGATGAAGAAATAAATTATAGATTCATAATTGTTTTAACTATATATAAATATTCCTTTGACACTAACAATCAGATAAGGTAATATACGGCGTAAGTAGAGCCTCACATTCGAGTTTGACAAATATGAATTGGAAAAATTTAGTAATTACATATTCAAGCAAATTAAATTGGGCATTGGTTCAGCATTTTTTTTCTTTTCAACTTCACGTCCAATTGATGACATGAAATAATTACTTAAATTGCTATGACAGTGTAGAAGAGACTATCAAAATCGCTACATCTATATTGTGCCACTGGTAATAGATTATAAAACATGTTTAACAAATCTTATTTATTTCTCTGTTGTAATATCTTTCCTTTGAAGATAGTATTACTTGATTACAACTAATTATTTTATGAATCTTAATACAAAATCTAATTTTTTAAAATATTGATATACCAGAAAAACGTCCATAGCCTGATTTGTCTTTGCAGAATGGCAGGCATTATTTTTTTTGGGAAAAATAATAGCACTTGTTTTTGTTAGGGAACTAATACTAAACTGTGAGGGCTTAGTCTTTATAATCGTATTGTGTGGGCCGATTCAAAAGTGTACGAGATAGCCTAGTTTATTTCTTCTAGGCCCAACTTCAACGAATCTATATAAAGTTTGGTGAAAACAGACCTTCATCTGTTGGATTGCATTGGGTCAATACTGAGTTCCATTGAATAATATGATTTCAAACAATAGTCATCCAATTTACCCCTTTTTTAAGGTTGCGAAAGAGATGATGTACAGGGATTGTTCAGAAGATATGTTTAGGAGGGCCAAATGTTAATAAGTTGTATTATGGAATAAATATTATAATATGTAATAATATTTATTATTACATTTTTATTGAAGTCGAACATGACATTTTTATTAAAATTTGCATCAAATTTACATTTGTTTTTTGTCATAAAAGATTTTAATTTTTTTTCCCTTCTCGTTTATTATAATAAAAATATAATAAAAAATAATAGTAAACAACTATTGTAATAATTATATTATATGCATTTAAAATAAATCAACAGATAAAATAAATACAACATATTCAATTTAATAATTTATAAGACTAAACGTATTAACCTTTGTTGCTCTTTAAACTCCAAATATTTGTAATGTAAATCCATTTTTTACTTTGTTTTTACTTTTGTTTCTTCTCTCTTGATTATTATAAAATATATAAATTTTTATTCTTAAAAATAAATTACATGTAAAATAATATAAATAAAACTAAGGGAAAAAAGGAAATAAATAAATTTAATTACTTTAATATTAAAAATAAATTACTTTCCCCTTTTTACTTTAATAATGACATGAATCATGCTCCTCTAATTATAAATAGGTGAAAAAACAAAATTTCCAATTGAAGAATAGATATATCGTATATTCATAGACACTAGAGTGAATGAAATAAGTAAAATGGTTGAGATTATCCCTTTGTAGCAATTGGTTAGAAGAGGGATTCAATTAGGTAAAGTAGAAAGTAGAAATAGTGATGCATGGGAGTTATTTGGACCAAAAAAAAAAAAAAAAAAACAAATATGAGGTCACTAAGATTCAAATCTGGCACCTGATGAATCTATGGTTGAGATTATCCTTTTGTAGCAATTGGTTAGGAGAGAGATTTAGTTAGGTAAAGTAAAAGGTTGAAATAGTGATGGATGAGAATATTTGAACAAAAAAATCCAAATATGAGGGGGTTGGGATTCAAACCTAGCACTTGATAAATCTAAAAGGTTGAGGCCAGACACTTGGAGGCAATAAATCCGTAACTGATGATGTGCCTTATTAGCACTCATTTTTTTTTTATTAGCCTTCTTTCTTAAAATTAGGGATCAAAGTAACTCACGTATATAAAATCATAAACTTTTGATTCAATTGACATTACTTGATGAAATTTTGATTAGATTGATCCTAATTGATGAGACTCCAATTTGCCAAACATCAACTGATACTGAATAAGGCAATTTTTTTTTTTTTGGGAGGCTAAGATGGATTGTGAGATATGGGCTAAAACAATTATTCTTTGAACTCCAAACAAAATTTAATTGTTATTATTTATTTAGTTTCTTTTATGTTTTGGTCCAGTTTTTGTTCTTTTTTGGGGGGGTGTCCCAGACCCCATGGTCGAACACGCGACTTTAGAGCCTCGGGTGCATTTAACAAAGGCTGACATATTTACCAAATGTGCCGAGCCTCACATGCATTTATTTTCTTTTTGACTAAATTAAAAATTGGGTGCTAGCAAGGCACATCTCTTTTTTTTTAAAAAAAACCTAAAAAAAGGGTAAATTGGATGACTAACGTTCGCAATCAAATTATTCAATGGACCTCACTTTTGACCCAAAGCAGTCCAACACATGAAGGTCTATTTTAGCTTTTTTATGAAAAATGATTAGTAATATTATTAAATGGATAAGACGAAAAGCGTTGGTTAAAAAATATTTAATAAAACAAAAAAATGAATAACATCTAAAAAATATTTAAACTAATTTTTAACGTTATATTTATCTGGAGTGAAATATATTTTGAGAACCTTAATTTTTATGCCCCAACCAATTTAGGATCTAAACCTTTTTATTTGTCAATCAAGGACCTTAAGTTATTTTCTGATGACTGGAAAAATCTTAAGTGGTAAATTATAATTACATGTCATCAAATTAAATTAATGAGATAACTATTTTGGCATCAAAATTATTTGTTTCCCTCCAAAGTATACTATTCTCCTTCAAATTTTGAGTCATATGTCTAAATACATATACTTTATATTGATTTGTAATGTCTCGAATTTAGTTTTACGCCATCTAAAATTTGTTTTATTTATCAAATTAAGTTGTGCAGTGATTCGTATTTGACATATCAATATTTTATGAAATTGGTATGCCTTCTTATATCATGTACCAATTAATATTTATTCACATCATTTTATTGCTTGCTTTGGTATTTACTTTTGATCATCTTCTACTTTTGCACACTATATTTTCTTTTCTTTATACAAATCATCTAAAGTGAGAGATGTATTTTAAAAAGTTAATTTAAAAAATTGAAGATGATTTTATTCAAGTTTTTTAACCAGAAAAATATCATTACAAACAAAATTATTATCGTATAGATAAGATTAATACAAAAAAATGTTCCAATTTAAACAACATAATATATCTTCTCAAAATAAATCTACCTTTTTTTTTTTGGTTTTTACATGTAAATGGATATAAAGCAACTCAAAAATTGCACACAAAAAAATCAACTTAAAAAAGATAAATCAAAATTCCCATAAAATAGTCAACAAAGATGTAAATGAAAAAAAAAATCAAGTTTATACTTTTAAGCTAACTAAAAATAAAATATAAAAATAGTTTATATTTTATTGTGCTTAGTTGGCATTTTCTAACGCTTAGGTGGTATTTTTCGATTCCGACTAAATACCAAAAATTGAACTAATTATATTGAGGTCCTTAAGTAAAATTTTAAAAAATTAAGCCTCTTAAATCACTTTTCACCTAAAATTAAGGTCCTTCCACAATAATTTTATCTATTAACTCAAGATCGAGAGTAACTATTTGGTGAAAATTTTGAGCTCATTCAAAATAATGATTAAATATTTGAAGACCAACTTATCCTTTAGATCAATATGGCACTTTAAAAAAATTTAAGGCACTTTTTTTTTGGACTGTTAAGACGCTTGTTAACTAGCTTAAAACACTAGTTACAAAATATAAATTAAGAAGTATTTAGTATTTTTTAAGTTTTAATTCTTTGAAAAATCTAAGGACACTCAGTTAGCAAATTCCATAATTTAATTATAAAGAAAGAATTGTAAAATCAAACTCCTGCTCACTTTGTGTGATAGAGACTTAATGATATCATATCAAACGTCAACTCTTCTAACTACTAAACAATTCGATTAAAAATTGAAAGTCCAAGAATGATTTTAAATCTTTAACTAACATCTGATGTAAAATTTATATTTGGTTCTGTTTTTATAAAATTGATTTTGTTAGAATTAATTTGGTTAGAATTAATTTTAAGGTAAAGTAATTTATGTTTGGTAGTACCTCTAAAAATAATTTTAATAGAAAATAAAAAATTTTCACTTCTCCCAAAATCAATTCTAGAAAAAAGAATTGACTCTAAAAATATGAAACCAAATATTACAAAAATTACTCATAATCAATTTTGGAAACCCTTTGAAACGGGTTACCAAATACACTATAAGCAGTTTGGGGAAAGTCAATATCTCTTTGACATAATTAATATTGTCTAGAATCCTGTTCTCTAGCTAGTGATTGTTATGAAACTGGCTCTTCTTCATTATTAAAATCTGCTGTTTTCCTCTTCCTGTCTCTTTTCCGTAAGGGGCAACGTTTGTAAAACATGAGAATGGATTCTATTATATGAAAATTTCAGAAATTTGATTATATATACATTTCTACTATTAATTAAATCTCCTATGTATTCTTCACAAGGCCCTATCTTAATCAATGATTACTTATACATGACCAGTGACCCAATTGTTTTGCCCTGGAAACGCTAAAACTCGTGTTATAAGGCAATTTTGTAGAAAGGAAGGTAGGGCTTTCGTTTAGCAAACACCAATTTACTTGTAAACATAAGAAGATATATTCCGGCAAACTATAGTGGAATTGCTCCTTTCAACACTTCACTTGCTATCCTCAAACCATTATTGAAAGGCTTATATAAAGTCTGTCTACAGCTTTGAAAGGACCGCTTAGTGCTTATTAGGAAATGGGGTTCACCTTGAGACTAAAGATGTAGGGTCATAGCCTCATAAGTTCAGTTGGCTTACAAACTCATATTGTCAAGACTTTTGTTTTGTTCTCTAACCAGGAAAAGTAAACGCACCTAACACACCATATCATAGTCTTGTGTATGCATTCATTGTCACTATAGTACTCCTCCAGGGAAGCTTTAGCATTAATAAATACACAAATGATCCAAAGCACGCGCATTCAGACATCAAGGTCACCGCTATCTCCTTTTAAAGATTCAGTCAAAGAATGACTAAATGTGTGCCTGAAAATTATGCACCAACTAATCCCAACACGTACCTTTACATATTGAAAGGAAAAGAAAAAAGTAAGCCCTTTTAGATTTAACTCCTCTTTGCAATTTGGTTATATAACGTTACACATTTGTCATGTTCTTTGTCTACAGATCTCTTCATTCTAAACAAATCATGTAAACTACATGAAACTAAATTCAAGACAGCAACACAAGCAGCATCCAACAAGATCTTTCCATCAGCATGAAAATATACCTGCCCATTTTATATTGTAACTTTTAAGGAATAATGCAGTTAAACAACAAACTCTATGGTAAAAGGTTGAAAGGAAGAAAATAGAGACATCTAGAAGATGACCTTTTGTTACATGAATCAAGCTCATAACCTCTAGAGCATCGCTTAGGACTACTTTGATCTGTCTTAGAAGATACATTTTAGCTTGAAGGCGAACCCCTGGTATCTTTTTCAAGATTTGATGGCCGCGGACTAGGAGTTTGCTTCAACTTGATCTCCTTACCACTTGGTCCTAGGCTGCTTTCCCCTCTCAATTCAGTTACTCGAGGGCTTGGAATCCTCCTTGTTATTTGCGGGCTATTAGCAGGTCTTATATCTCCAAATGAAGTTGGAGTTGAACTTGTTGTTTTGGGGCTTTGAGTCCGGCGGATCTCTCCACGACTCCTTGTGATAATTTCATCAAGAATTTCACCACCGCTGATATTGACTGCTGCCTGACTGTTTGGATCCTGCTAGGCATGTATATAGACATTATACTATGAACGAGCTTTGACAGATATATGTAATATATGTAAACTGATTTCAATCAAACTACATACTTCAAAGGACATGTTGAAAGAAATGGCAGGTGCTTCCTCATATACTGCAGCATCCAATTCTGAAAGATGGGCTCCTTTGAAAAACTTAGGAAGAATATATTGCCGTACTGGGACCAGAAGCATGATCAACAATGGGAAAAGGACCCCAGCGATCGGTATCCAGGTTATGCCAAAGCAGAGAAGCAAGTAAACTGTCTGGAATATGGTGAACATGGCAACTGTTCTGAAGGGCACGGTCTCAACGAAGGTGGCATGGTATTTCTCCAGCAGTCTAGTAAAGTAGGAAAGAAAAAAAGGGTGACCATCATGTTCAACCTCTTAAAATGGAATGCTAATGCTAAATGTGCATGCAAGCACGCACAAATATATGCTAACATGTATCTATATGTAGGTGTCCATGCACATGCACAACTGAAATCAGTCACCAACTTGCCATACACAAATCTTACCTAAGAAAAAAAAAAATACAGGCAGTGGAATTCTCCAAAAGAAAAAAAAAAAGAAAAAAACACTGTGGCAATGACAGAAATCCATGAGTCCTAGAACTATGGCAATGACAAAATTGACTGTGAGCATAGATATACTTGTATCTTCGGTTTGGAGCAGTGAAAAGATACAATATTCTCTCCCAAAATTGATTTCCAGGCAAGCTTTCAATTGCCATGAAGGCAAAGTAACCCCAAAGAACTGAAGTTGGTATCTTCTTCAAAACAGGCATAGCACCAACACAAGCACCAACCATCAACGACTGCAGTAGATTGCTAAGGCGCTGCTCTTTAACTTCAACTGGCAAAAGGTCATCAACGTCCTTATTCACATCAAAGACAACCTCATCAACAGGAGCATCAATGTATCCTTGACTTGAAGCCAGTTGAATGGTAGATTCCTTCAGCTCCCTCAGCCCCTGCTTGTTGAACAAAACAAAGGATAAAGGAGAAAGTAAGATCACAAATTTCAAATCAACTGGAAATATTAGGATTACAATTACCAAGGTTGGTGGCATTTGAGGAACCAATGGAGTCTGCATCTCATCATATGCTTCTCTCATACTTTGGTATAACTGACTCAGGTTCATATTTCTCTGCAAGCTTTTTCGTGCAGTAGCTACAAGCTTATTCCTTAAAAGCTACTCCAAACAAAACAAATAGCCATAATATTCAATTAGCTTAGCTATAAATAGACAAGACTTAACAAAACAGGTAATAATAGTTTGTCAATACATAGCAACAAGTCATGTGTAGGGTGGTTCACAGTTCACTAATAGCAAGCATAATCAGATTAGAAGAAGAAACGAAAACATGTCTAATACAGTTAAAATTATTCAACTACAATTTTGAACAAAGCCCAAGCAAAACTATAAGATGGTTATGTTCTGGGAAATCTGAAAAGTATTGTCTACCAAAATAAAACAAAGAACTTGGTAGGAAAGAAGGATCCATGATTAACAGCTGAGATAAATTGTATTCAGAAGTTAGTAAAAATGATATTACCTGATGTTTTAGGGTAGCTAAGCTTTTGGTATGCATTGGAGATTGTGGAATCACGCCATTCGAAGGAGGGATTCCAATAAGCCCACACAGTATGGTCTGGCCAGCAACATGAATAAGCATTTAAAAGGAAAATATTTGCTAGATGTTGTAGAAACAGGTTATCTATTTCCATTCACTTGTGTTGCAATTATTTCCAAGAATTTCAAAGAGAATACATACCATAAAGCCCAAGACTAGCAGATCATAGTGATAAGATGGCGGTTTTCTTAGATTGAACTCCTGCTGCTGTGCAAGTTGTGATGAAACATTGTGATCAAAGTAGTAAAGCACAGCAATCATAGTTGCTGGTATAAATGCTCCAATAATATATAAGATGGGCACATTCAACATCTCCTGCGAAACATTTTAAAGAAAATTTGAGCAATGAACCATGTTTGCTTTGCAGGGACAAAGCTAGAATGAGGCTTTCCATCTAGTGACATTACCTACTGTGTGCTATGGAATAATATGCATGTTAAATAATCAGATTCAGAGTTACCTTGATAACAGTCCAATTTGAGTATGCACCAGAAGACCATGGGTTTGGACTGAAAAGTCGCCTAGGGATTCCCCTTGGAACCTTATTAGTTGGTATATAAGACACAGCAGTCCACAGAAGAACCATTAGAGGGACTCCATAATCAGCTATAAATCCCCTTAGCCAACCTATAATATAACCATATATTAGAAGGATGAAGTGTTGATAAGACAAGCAACTTTTACTGCAAAAACAAACCAAAAGAATTGATTAAGGAAGGAAACATTTGATGATGGGGAAAAAGGAAACAGACTCAGAAGTAGCACCGGAGGACATCAGAGTGGTTTATCTAAGTCATCTCAAACTTGCAGTCTATGTTGAAATGTAAATCAAATTACCTACTGAATTTTTGGATCTCAATTCAAAAGAATAATCACTACCTGTCCCATAACGCCAGGCTCTAGCCTTGCGGCTTCGTAGTCCAGTAAAAAGGAGGCCAAATGACAAAACCAAGGCAAACATTCCATTGCCAAACAGCCAAGATGATTGGAGTGCAATCTGATTGGTACCTTCCCTCTGGTTCTTGGGTACACCAAACTCTTCCACAAGTCCCTTTGAAATGAAGATTATTAAACTTATTATTAAACTAAAGTTTCATTTTACATAATTGCGAATGGAAGGCTCCTTTTCGTGAACCACATATACAACTTGAAGATTACACAAGAAAAAGTGGCTCATGGTTGATCCACACTCACCTTTATGGCCTCCTGCATGAAGAGCATTGCAATTAGCAAACCAAATAGTTCACCAGCAAGGCGTGTGAATCTGTTGATTATAGAGCATGCACCAAGAATGGCCAGCAAGAAAAGCAACAGTGCAGTCCAAACACACACCCTAAAAATAAATTAAAATGAAAAATTTTTAAAAATAGAGAAAGTTACTTCAATTCACCAGTATTATTCCCTGTATAAAAAATAATCATGCAGGGAGCTCAAAAGATACCATCCAGTCCAAGGCAGAAATAATTTGTGTCCCAAATCTTTTCTATCCTTTGCAAAGTTGTACATGAATGTGTACATCAGAACTGTTGGCTCAGCTACACCTACTATGAGAAGAGGCTGCCCTCCAATGATTGAGTGGATAATGCCACAAAGTGCTGTTGATGCAAGACTCTGCACTGCAGTGAGAGTTCCATCTGTAAAATAAAACCACTGAAGCATTTCTTAGCAAACCAACGGCTAAAATACCAAAAGGAAGCTGAACCTGAAAAATATTCTTGTACCAGTGTTTCTCTCCAATTGTTCCCCAAAAGAGATAACTGGAATCGCTGAAGCGAAAAATATGTATGTAGTTGGAGCAAGAATCCTATACAAGACAACATCAAAATTAACTCATCAACAAATTTTCTTGCAGGTGTTTCAAAAGAAAAACTTCAATTTTAAAGGCAGCTAGTAATACCAGAACCATCAAATTTGTATCACAAACCTGATGCCAGATTGGAATCCACTGGTCCAATCTTGTTTGTAGCACACAAGTCTTCCTTTGAGGTCATTCTTAATCCCACGGAAGGGGATAAATGATTCTTCCATGGAAGTCTTGGACTACCAAGCAATTAATACTGATCTTAAGTTTTAGTTTATAGATAACAAAGAAGAAGCAGACGCAATTGGAAGAAGATGCTAAATCACTAAGTGAGCTCTAGAGGTGAAAAAACAGTGATTAAGGCTGCATATGTGAAAATTTCGATATAACTCCGGGCAGGGAATATGGAATCCTACACATCATCCTAAACAGGGAAGCAGGAAGAAAGTATACTCATTTTGTTTGGTTGTGGAGCACATCAGGCCCTTGATGAAGAGAAAACAAATGAATAAATGAATCCAGCTGAAGAATTTACATGTCAAATAATAATCTATGAAGAAGTTTTGCATATATTGGTTATGTCTAACAAAAGAATGAGTCAGTAATTGAACAAAAACACCACTTGTTATTACATATCCAACAGACACTTTATCAGAGATTGCTCCTTAATAGTCAACAAGAAGAAAAGACAATCTCCACAAAGCTGAAGAAAAAATGAAGACTAACGTTCAGCCATGACAAAGCCTAGATCCAAGACCAACCCTTTCTCTAGATTACCCTCCATATGCTATCCAGGGAGACCAAACTTACACCCAGAAACAAACCAGTAGAAGCATACTGGAAGCATTCCAGTTACATATTATGAAGAGTGTCTTAGAAGAAAAAAACTATGAACGTGAATCAAACACAAACTAACGAAAAGCCATCGTCACAACCTGCATTTGTTATGATTTAGAAGCTCTTAAGAAGAATGAGCATCAACAGAACAGAAGGGTCAAGAATTAACGAGATTCCATGACTGAAACCCGTGATGGGAAATGGTTCACAACACTTTTGAGGATCTAAACATTAATTGAAAAAACCAAAAGGGTATCTTAATCTAAAGTCAAAATTACATTTTTCAGCAAGGACCACTAAAAATGGGAATAAGGAGCAGGTCGGAGCAGACCAAAGAACAAGAAGAGAGTGTGCAGTTACATTTAACTTTGAGAACACAACAAAGATTGAGATAAACCCAAAAGACCAACACAGCAGAGAGAAGAACTAACGAGTATGGAGGCAACAAAACAAGGAAAAGAAGACAATTACGTGAGAGATCTTAGTTGGAAGAACAAACAAACAAAGTGTGCAATGAGAGGGATTTTTGTGTGGCGGTGTGGTGGCCAATGGGTTTATTATATAAAGTGTTAGAATGAGGATAAAAGTGGAAATATCAGAAAAACTTGGCAGTAGCAGCTGCCAAGGAAGTTGTAAAATGAGTGAGTGAGTGTGACTCAGAGCAGTGTTGCGTGTTGAAAATATTTAATTATTTAAAAGAATAGTGAAATAAGATTTGTGGTGTTATTCAACTCAAAATAAAAATCATTTGTGCATACACCATTTTAAACTTGGAAATTTATGTAGTTTATAATTTAGAATTTTGGTTATTTTACTGGTTAATATATTCATGTTCCTAGCTTAGCTCTATAAGAATTAAGGAGCACTGGTGGCTAAGGGAGGAACATTGGTGGCTCTGCCTTCCTATTGGAAAGCTGGGGGTGGAGCTCAGCGAAGGAAGGTCACAGTGAGGGAATTCTTGTGAATTTGTGATGTTGGTATGAGTAGTGATGAGACTAGAGCTCAACTTGTTTATGCATCTTATGCTAAAGTATTTATAAAGAGAGATGCACAAATATCATTAATGCTAGATAGAGGAATTTTGAGAGGGATCATAGTACTTAATTTGGGTGTAAACCATGGAATAAGAAAAAAGGGTAGCTGAAAATGATTGAGCTAGCGATAGAAATACCAAGTTGGGAATACCTTTAATGCAGAGACGATCCACAACTCTTCAATCGCCTAAAATGGGTTCGAATTGGCATTCAAATTACGAAAATTACATTCACAACATCCATAATCATGTTAGAATATTTTTATGTTTGACAAATTTCTCATTCATTGTTTTTTCACCATGTCCCCCCCCCCCTTAAACATTGGTTTGATTGAAGCAACTTTTTTTTTTCTCTCCATTCGATTAAAACTAGGTTGGTATTGTTTTGACATTTTTGACCTTTTTCTCTCATTTCTTGTTTCTCATTTCTTTTTTAATTTCAAATACAAATATTTAATTATTTTTACATATAAGAAAATATTTTTTTAGTTAAACTTGCCTAATTATTATTTTGAATAAAATTATATAATTGATTATTTAATACATTAAATTTGATTAACTTAAAAATAATATCATTACAAATTAAAAACAATTATTAAAACAACATTTATTGCATTTTAAAAATTGATTTAAGAAATAAATTTAATATATTATCAATTTAAAAAATTCACATTGAACTAAATAAAATTATAACAATTTAATATGATTAAAATAATATTTATGTCCTTTTTTCATAATTACAAATTTAAAGGTGATTTTGATTAATACTATCCAAACAATATTAATCCTATCAAAATCAATTTTTAAACAAAGGTATTCAAATATAAATAATTTCATTTTAAACTTGTTTTTGATCAAAATTAAATTTATCCAAAATCAAGTTTATAAACTTTAAACCAACCACACTCTATCATAGGCAAGAATATTCCATGGTTGGTGATTCCTTTATATAAAGTCAATTTATTGTAAACGGGTTGGCTCTTTTATTCGGTATTATGTTCATACTTCGCTATGATTTGGATTTATTTTAAGATTTTTTTGTTCGTAAATGATCTATAGATACTTTATAAATATTTGATAAATTTAAATATATGTTTTAACTTTGGATTGTTACAGACTTTTTCCTTTACCTAAATTTTTAATGTACCAAAAAAAAAAGTCAATTTACTGAATTTACTCGTGTTGGCTCTAGGTGCGACCGTGATAGGTGGAATGCAAACAAGAGAAAAGATGTTGCCAGGGGATTCTTTTCTTGCTTTGTGCTGTTGCTGAGACGAAGAAATGACAAAACATAATTAAGCATGAATTGGATCTTTTTTATTTGCAACATTTTTATTAATAACTATAAATTCTATTTTATTTTATTCTATTTTTAAATTTCAAAGTTTTATAAAAAAAATGGTGAAAATATATATTCTTACTCTTTTTTTTTTCAAAATAAAAAAATAACACTATAAAGTAATATTTAAAAAATGTTGCTAAAATTCTTCAATAACTTAGCTTAAATACAACACTAATAGAAATATTACTAAAGTTTTAACAATTTTTTTATATTTTCAATAAAAATTTTAAATGTAATTTAAAAAATGTTATTAAAAATAAATATATGTTAGTGCAAAAATAATACATTATTTCCATAATATTGATAAAAGTATATCAGAATATGAGAAAAGAAATCAAATATCACTAATAGGGTTTAATCTGAGATGTCAGAGGAGAGTATTAATACTATCATATTAATGCTAGCTAGCTATCATATTATGAGTTAAACAGGTTAAACTTATGAGTTTAACCAATACTTTTAGATTTACTTCTTTGATACTAAAGGGACTCAATGTTTCTTTGATCGACCCTAGTCCCTATATAAGACACTAATATTATTTTGGATTCCAACTTCTAAGGGGACTGAAGCACCTTAGGGACAAGAAGGAAATTTGGAGGGGGATGCACCTTTGGGCGGGGAAGGGGTAGGGTATTGAACCCTCTCTCCAATGCCGCTTGAGTGACTAATAGGTTGACCCCTTAAATAGAAGCTCGTGCAGATAAGGTACAACTCAATTGGTCAAGCCTCTGCCCTCGTGAAAAAGAGAGAAATACTTATACGGTCTAGGAGTATCATGTGACTGTGTTACCAGTTAATTATGTAAATACATTTTATATAAGATTATATATTAGTGGTAGATTCCATATAAAATATATATATATAATTGGTCCGAGAATACCATATGATTGTACTCTCCAACCATACAGGTATTTTTCATGAAAAGATGCACTAAATAGTAAAAAGGAGAGCCGTGTTTGACTCCTCCAAAGGATTGGAGACCCATTCCCCTCTTCCCATAAGCTCATTATCTATTTAATTCACATTTTAATTAAGTTCAAAAACTAAAAATAATATTGAAGATATACTCAGGTACACTTTTACACTTGTAAGATAAATTTTCATGTAAGATAAACTATATAAATCAAGACTGGATGTGGAGCACATATTTCGCAAAATGAATAGGTGTGCAGACAAGTTGGCGAAGTTTTAATATAATATTTCATTGGGACTTACTTTCTTTGATATGATGTCGGCTTGTATAATTTTAGATTTCTTGGTAAATTGCGTTGGGCACTATAGCCCGCGTGTGATTACATGTGTAATTGTTTTCTTAAATTTAGGCCTCGCAGTTAATATATAAAAGAAACAGATAATTTTTCTGGTTAAAATAATATTATTATATTAATTGGCATTACGTGATAGTTGTTTTCCTTTTTTTCAGCAGCAGGCATTATGTGATAGTTAATCTTATGCTTTTTACATTTTAAGATAAATAATAATGATAATAAAGTGTGCGTAATTTAATTTAATTTAAAATAAATTATAAACATATATTATTATTAGAAGTTAATTAAATGCATTTGAGATCGTAAGTGTTAAAAATGAATTATTATAATTATATATTTAAAAAAAATTTACAGTCAAGGAAAAACAAATACTTTTAATTTTTATCATTTTTGTAATTATTTTTAAATTTTTTGAATAAACCAAAAAATTTATTTATAATTTTATGTTCTATATAGTATTTATTTTTTAAATAAATGTTAATTAATGATAATAATTTTTAATAGTAACCTCGTAGCGTCCATGATAAGAACCTATGATAAGAACTTTTAAATTATTAGCCTCCATAGCGTCACCTCGTATATGCATGATAGAAAGTTTGGTATCTTGCTTTCCTCTCATTCTTTTACGCATCTCTTCCTTCCTTTTATTCAACCAGCTTTCAGGGCCAAAAGGGCGGAAAGCGAGTGGAGTTTCTCACATTCAAATCCGCGATTGCGTATCGAACAACATAACAATATTTTTAGTATCAAGATTAGGAAAAGTAAAACGCGCCGATTGCAATAGGTTTTGCGGTCAAAGGTGTACTAGGAACCTTGTGATTGTAATATATTTAATGAATTAAATTTATAAAATATATTAATATATTAATTATTTATAATATATTATAGTAATATATTAATTTTAAAAAAATAAAAAAATATGATTAATATATTTTAAAAATTAATTTTTATATATTAATAATATAAAATTATATTAATAATATAAAATAATTTTATATTATCAATATAAAATTATATTAATAATATAAAATATTTTAAAATTATATTGATAAAATAAAATTATATTGATAAAAAATTTTAATTTTTAGAAATTAATTTTTATATATTGATAGTATAAAATTATATTAATAATATAAAATAATTTTATAGTATTAATATAAAATTATATTGACAGAATAAAATTATAAAAAATTATACTGACAGAGTAAAATTACTAATAAAATTATATAGATAGGATTTTTTTTATTATATTAAGTATAAAATTATTTTATATTATCAGTATAATTTTATACAATTAATATATAATAATTAATTTTTAAAATATTTTTAATTCTATTTTTAAATATATCATAAATGATTAGTATATTAATACATTTCATAATCTTATCATCAAATTATAAGATATATTACACTCCTTAACCGACAAAATGTACCATAGAATGCACCAAAGTAAAAAGGAAAGTTCAAGTACTTAACCCTAAATATATTATTGCTCTATATTACTAAAAGTAAATAAAAAAGTTCCAAAAAAAAAAGACTGTATGTGCTGAGAAACGGCTTCAATCCGCAAGTGAAAAGCAAATAAAAACAATATTTTAATATCTATAAAAATTAATAAGATTTAGGTAAAAAGCAGCATACACATTCAGATTTTGGTGGGCATGAATGTGAGCGTTATTATTATTATTATTATTATTATTGCTATTATTTTTTAATAAATAGACCCCAATTTTCAGTTGGTTATGATTTATACCACCTTCGTCAAGTTTGATGCAAGCGTACCGCTGGCTCGTGGATCATTATCATCATTTAATAATGGCTAGACACGTCACTTGTTTTTGTGCTCTCTTTTTCTTTTCGGTTTTGAGGACATCTCTGTAAATTAATATTGTTGTAAGATTAAATTTTTAAGCATTATTGCAATTAAAAGATATTTTTAATAATTGTCTTCTTCATAGTTTTAACTTTGATTCTCTCATTGAAAGTATAATTCACTTATTACTACACCCAACCATTTTTTTTTCACACACTAATCTTTTATTTATTTATTTTTGTCAATATCTGAAGTTTATTCCAACTAATTTGACTTAAGTTGGATTGGCTTATTATATATATAATGATAAAACTCTCCCAGTTGTATTTTTTTATTTTATTTTCAAGGCTCAAACTCAAAACCTTATTTAAACAAGTGTCGAACCACTTGAATCAACTATATTTTGGTTACTCTCTTTGATATTCCTTTTTTTTTTTCGATAACTTAAAGGAAAGCTCTAACTCTCCACTTGGGAGAGGAGCAAGGAACAACAGAGTCCTAACAAGGACTCGACACAACACAACAAAGGCAAAAAAAAGCCTAAGAACAGTCAAAAAGCACATAAAAACCAAAAACCAAACCAATCACAGCCAATACAAATCCACAGCTCAAATCAACGCAAAACCAACTTGAACAAGCCCCGACACCAAGAAGAAAGCCAAGAAGCTACCAAACGCCAGCAAAAGACCAAAAACCAAAAGGGCACTACAAAGAAGAAGGCACCCAGATCAGAATCCTGAAAAATACCCACAGCCGGACCCACCAAAGAGAATGGAAACACCCCACAAGAAGAAAGCCAGAGCAAGCCACAAACAGACCACGCAAAGAACCAACTACCCACACAAAGATGCCAGAGCCCACCGCCAAAAATCGAAGAGACCAACAACCACAAAAAAATTCCCAATCACCCCCCCACCCAGCCAAGTGCCAAACAACCATTAGAGACCCATAAATTAATAACGGACTTTGTTCTTCTTAGGTCTTCCCTTTTTTCTTGGCATGGTGAAATCTTGACATCTTGGGACCTTTGTTAATGCCTTTATCATGGCCCTTCATTTCTAGCAATAAGCCCCAGTGTTTTTCCTAAATCCCAAGTAATTTGAGCTTCCACAAGTTCTTCCTCATCCTCCTCCTCCATTTCTATATCTCCGATCTGAACACTTGAAACCGGATCAAAGATGGGAGTTTGGGGTACCTCTTCCACTAATTCCCCATCATTCTGCTCAATTTCAATGCTCTCTTCCACTTCACTATCTCCCTCAGTTATTTCTAATGAAGGCCTTTAACACATTTCTGGGACTAACATCCCATACAGCCCATATATGTCTTCGAACCCAAGGGGACACCCTGGGCTTTTGGCCTCAGACTCTTCAAGGCCCACTTCATCCGATCCAGAAGTGCGGTCTAAGGAGGTGCATTTTTTAACATTATTCCCCACGTAGACTTCCTCTGTACACTTCTTTCTGGAGTTTACCTCTGAGTTGCTCAGCCCAGAAGCTTCTTCTGCCAGTGGCTTCTCGAAGCCGCTTCTGCTGCCTTGGAATTCTCACCTCATCGAACGGACAAACTCGTCTTCCAGGAAGATACATTGCTCTTTCTCCCATCTATCCGTTGCTGGCCTTACAGGACCCTTATCTTTAGTTTGATCTTCATCACCTATCGTCTCTTCTCTCTGGATCTTGGTAATAGCCTCTATCATCACTATCACGAGTCTTCTTTTAACCTCCTTCACGTTCTTTATTTGGAAGATCTCTTCCACCGCTTTTGAAATCATCACCTTCATACCCCCTTCGTCGAGTACCTTCCTCCACTTTACTGATTCACTATTGATCACTGTTTTGAAGCTTTTTCTCACCCAATCATCCTCTTGTTTCTGCCGATGTTCTCCTTGTACCACTTCTTTGAAGCTCTTCACCCCATTTATAGTTTTCCATGATTCTGCTTCCCTCCACGCCGGTATCTCATCTCTGATAACCTTCTTAAAGACTTCACTATTCCACGGGTTCCCATTCCTATCGTATCTAGCCAAGGAAATTGACAACTTTTTATCTCTAATCAGAATACCATTCAAATTCCTGACCGCCTTCATTGCATCCTCCAGAAACTTAAACCTGACAAAACCACAATGACAGTCCCTGTTGCTTCTTATTTTCCAAGAAACAAACACATCACTTATTTCCCCTATTCCTCTAAAAACTTGCACCAACCAATCCCATGTCATCTCCAAAGGGAGGCCGTCAATGAAAAGACAGAAACCGTCTCTCATTGTTAACATAAGGGATGCACATATATAGTTCTCTTTGATATTCCTTAAGAGAAAAGAATTAAAAAAGAATAGAAGGACAAATATGAATAATTCTCTTTCACTGGTATGTTATTTAAAAATGTTTAAAAATATTAATGTCAATTTTTTTTTGTGAGACCATGTGTTAATCTTGTAGGTTTAATCCATTTGAACTATTCATAGTTCAATTGTGAAAACACGAGGGTTATGCAATCTCCTCGAGTTATCTTCCTAGAATTTGAACTTGATTAATCCTCCTAAGGCGTCAAGATTATTTGCTATCTTAATCAACTCTTTTTTGAGTCATTAATGTCAAGTTTTAGTTAACAACATTCCAAGCACTGAAATAAATATTTTTTTAATAATTAGAAAAATAGGCTAAATAGCATGGATGCCAAAAAAAAATTGCCAAAGCGGATATTTGTAGAAATTACCCATGATAAAAACGGGTATGAAGACTGATTTGGTCCCCACGGGATGGGGACAAAGCCCCATTTATTAAATAAGGTTGGGGTGGAGGATGAGATTTTTGTCCTATGGAGACCTGCAAAATCCCTATTTATGTACCCTATATATTTGTGCGTGCGTGCGTGCGCGCGCGTGTGTGTGTATGTAGACTAATTTATAAATAAATTTTGACAATAATACATAATGAAATCAAATTGATTCAAAATATAGTCAATATATGGTAGATCAAACTTTTAACCAAAATCAAGTTTATAATAATTGACTAACTTTAATCAAAATAAAATTTATAATAATTTGGATTTGCATCATTATTTTTATTTTTAATTTGGGTTGTGTTGTGTTACTAATAAGTTTAAGATTTTTTTTCATATATAACTTTTCTCTTTTTTATTTTAAAAAATTCTTTTGCATAAACTCGTGAATATCCACAGAGATTTTGAATCCCCACGGGGAATGAGGACTTATGACGAGGATGAGAGGCAAAATTTTAAATGAGGACAGATTCCCGCCCCGTGAATACCCATTGTCATCCCTACTCAACAGTCACAATCAAAATTAGTCCACAACAAGATAAAAGATAAAGAATAAAACAACAACCATGAGGTTCACAATACAACAAATATTAACTTAATTATAAATTATATTAAATGCACTATCAGTGTAATTTTTTTTTTGTCTGCAGTGGACAATTTTTTCAACAATCATCCAACATGAATTGCTAGGGGTGTCCATTGGGATGAGTCAATCCATGAATCCAAGTTTCAACCCAACCCAACTCAAAAAAATAGGGGTTGACATGTTGGATTACATTTACTCTCACAACACAATCCAATCCAACCTATCATTTTTATTTTTTTTTTGAGTGGTCTCAAATTTGTGTAAACTAGGTGTAATGCAATGAATGTTTCATGTTCGGCTTGAAGAATATTTTTATTGGGCTTGAATAATTATTTTAGTGAAAAAGGACCATGTAAATGTAATACCAATGCTATCAAGACGCATGATATGAGATATTACCTGACCTTTACTTTTTTACGTCAACAAAAATTACTGAGGAAATGTAGAATTCTAATCTATCATGAAAAATTGCTGAGAAAGGCTAGATTAACATTGCGAGACTGCCATAAACCCAAGCCCCAGCTAATTTCGATAGACAAACTCTAGGCCAAGAAACCAAATAAAACCTTTTCCTATCATCCCATAGTAAACGCCTACAAATACTATCCATTTTATCACAAACCCTTGAAGGAAGAAGAAAGGTCCATTACTAATACTTTCTTTGTCAATTTTGACTATGTTACAAATTACATTGGATGTTAGATTCATTAAATGATGTAATAGTTGTCATTGAATGTTCTTTGTAAGCATTTTTATACTAATAGTGTATTAGACCTAGATTTAAAAAATTAATATAAACTTTTTATTATAAAAAGTTGTAATGTAATTATTTACAATTCATATAAAAATTAAGGAAATTAATTATAACCGAAAGGTTTAGAGTTCTCTTGGTGGTCTTTAATAATATATTTCACTGACAATTTATTACTATAACTTCTTGTTAAAACTTTAAAATGAGTTAACTTTTCTTCTTCTTAAAATATTTTTCAAAATAAAAAGTACATTATGGTGATTTATAACATGCTCTAATTTTAGAATGGGGCAACCTCTCCACATTTGAAATTTATTTTTATAAAAAGGTACATGAACTGTTGCCATCAAACCTCCCGTATATCTTTCTTTAAGACTAAAACATCTACGACTTTAAACTTTAAACGCAACTAACATGATGGCATTGGCACTCGATTAATCAAGGATTGAAATCTGTGGTAGTTTTATGTACTCATGTCACACCCCATTAAGTGATTATTTCGTTTACGATCCTTTCAAGTGGTCCCAATTGACAACCATAGTTATCACTTTTAAGCAACTATTTTATATTCATATATTTATGACATTATTATGTACATCAAATTATTAACATCGGTGCAACAGGTAAAATATATTTAGATGATATATAATTATCTGTTACTGAACTTTTTTTATATAATGTTCATTACATGTTGCATGGTGATTAGTAGTTTTTCTTAGTATAATATAAGTTTAGGTCGAGACAGAAGAATTTTCTCATTTTAAATTAGATGGCCAGGAAGGAAAAAGGCGATTAGGTGAAGTATTGAAACTTCCAATATCAACAAAGCAATCAAATCTTAGAGATTTAGCTTGAGTCAATGCTAATCGAGTTACAAGCTCACTGGCTAGTTTGCTTATTCTATTCTTTAATTTTATACAATTGGACATAACTCAAAATGTTAACATTTTTATTTACTATTAAAATTATTTATTCATCCATGGTAAAAATAGCTTATTTGAAAGTTAGTTATGATTCTAAATTATAATTAATTACTTTAGTTTTATTTTCAATATTTACATCACAAAATCTTAAAAATAATGAATATAAAGTAATATTTTTACAATTAATATTAAAAATAAAAAAGCAGAAGACATTTTTAAAAATCAAACACGCCCTAAATTACTCAGTTTTTTCTCTCTCATTAAAGGTTATACTATTATAAAACCCCATCTCTCCTTTTCATTATTTTTTTGTTTTACTTTGTATTGAATTTGTTAATTGTTAATCGGTTGAGTCTTTCCACTTCGTGCTGCCGTAAAGTAAACCACCACATCCACTTATATGGATAGTACGTAGTCGTGTTTCTGGCTCAAAATAGATATTCTTCAGATCACATATCATCATATGGAACAAATATATATACCAAATATATATGATTAATCCAAATTAGGTTGTGCAAATTCAAGCACTTTTTTTAAAAATATATATTTATAAAAAAAAGAGCTCAATTGGTATGCACTAACAATATAAAATAGTTTTATATTATCAACCAATAGAAATATTGAAAAATAAAAAATTATGATGGATCTCTCATTATAATATGTGGTTATTTGTATGAGTTGATATTTTCTATTATTTTTATTGGCTGACAATGTAAAACTAGTTTACACTGTCAGTGTATTTAAATTAAATTTATAAAAAAAACAGATAAAAAAGTTTAGAGAGGTGGGAATTGTTTTATTTTAAAGTAAAGACCTATTACAATTTACAAGTTTCGATAGAATCATACAGTGATATACTTATATAGATACTTTTTATAAAATTTAATTTTAATGCATTATCCGTGTGAAATTATTTTATATAGACATATAATTATATATTACAACATTAGCAAAAATGCTTGGCTCTCACTTCTATTATCCAAAAAAATTTCACAACATATAATTACATGATAGTGTAATTAGAATTCTTTTACATTAGCAATATACTAAAATTAATTTTTTTTATAATGCATAATTAAAAGAAGTTGGATGCGGTTACAAACAGAGCGTGTTGAAATCTTATGCATTTAACTGTGTTTCTGGTGGTCCGTATCAAGCGTACATTTGGCCGGCCTTCAACTTTCAGAAGTAAAAGCTAGCATAATTCGGGAGGCTTCCAACATCTCCAAACTTCATAGCATATAAAGGAATCAAACTTATTTTATGATTATGAAATTATGAATACCATTGATTAGTTATGGGGGGCATATATGTTGCTACTCGAAGCCCCTTTTCACCCGGCAATAATATAGCACGTACCTAGCATGCCGCCCAAGATAGAATCTAATTGGCTAGATATAGGGATGGCAATAGGTATCTATGGGAGGGATATGTCTCTTGTCTCTTGTCCACATTTAGGACTTTGCCCCTTGTCCCCATCCCCGTCATGGATCCCCGTTCCCTGTGGGGATTCGGATTCCCGTGGATATCCGCGGATTTTTATTGAAAAAAATAAAAAAATCTTAAAAAAAATAAAGAAAATACTTTTAAGCTTAATAAAATATCCATAAATATTCATAATTTATATTATTATCCAATACAATACAATACAATTTAAATTAAAAATAAAATACATAATTATAAATCCATTACAAGATAATAAAAATGTTCCAATCATAAATTACAAATTTAAATATCCAAATTTCAAATTCAATTAGTGAATTTCCTAATAAGTGTGCAAGTCAAAGAGAAATATAGGTAATAAAATCATATATTTAGTTATTATAAGACATATATATAGAAGAATATTTTTATAATTTCAAATATAAATGGGGACTTTGTGGGTTTTCATGGGGCAGGGATCTCATCCCCCGCCCCCATGCCTATTAGCTAAACGGGGACACCCTCCGTCCCCATGGGGACCGAATCTCTCCCCGTTTGCATCCCCGTTGCGGGTAATCTTCGTAGGTACCCACTTTAATGGGTATTTTTGTCATCCCTAATTTGATACTTAGATATAGTTTAACTAATTTCATATGAGTAATTATCAGAATTAATGTGATCTTACCTAGCAAATTACCTAAAGGATGTAAAGGATTATTTGATGGAAGACTCGTAGTTAAGGAAATATACTTGGTGAATGATCTTCTGAAGCTTTGTTTTGATTGTGTCAATTGTCAATTGCTCCTTTTGTGTTAAAATCCACTGGTAATTAAAAATAAATAATTGCACAAGTTTAGGTGTCATCCGTTCTATTTCCTTACAAAGTCAAGTACTATAAATAATGAGTTAAACCTCCTTAATTTAGGGTTGGCATGATTTTTGTTTTCATTTCTTATTTTTATTTTTTATTGTACTATTTTAAAGATTTTTCCAAAAAACTAGTGAAAATAAAAATAAAACAAAAAAAATTCTTATTTCACTATTTTCTTTACAAATTTTTTTAAAAAAAAAATTTACATTTTTATAAATAAAATTAAAAACAAGAGATAAGAACAGAAATTAAACAGGTTCTAAGATGACTAGAGGTTTCCACATTTTATTTCCATTCACTCTCATTGATAGACTTGAAATTAAAATAAGCTGTTATATAGGCTTTGAATTTTGGAGCACCGATGATCGATTATTTAAAATATGAATTCGAAAATTATATGAACTTAAATATTGTCACGTATGCCATTCCTAAAATAGTCGCTATTTGATCGACATCTTCACTTCAAACAAAATTTCCTTTTAAACCGGAGGCGAATATGGAAGGAAAATTATGATAATATTATCACATTGATTTGGAGAAATAATAATTTTATAAGGTGCATGTGTTAGATGAATTAAAAAACTGCTAAATTACATATGAATCTATCAAGTTCTTTTAATATGATTAGGAGTTCAAAACTCATAGTCACTGATATACGTACCAAAAGCATGTGACTGATAAAACTTTGAAACAAAGAATATATAAAAGATCTGTTTAATTAAACCGATTTAAAGGAATGGTTATTATTGAGTGCTACTCAAAAATCTGCTGGATGCTCCACCAGCAGGTTGTGGAAGAATATTACAAGAAGGAGAAGATTATTTAGCAAGCGTTCCGAGATCTGTATTGCATAGTAGTATAGCTGTATATTAATCGGGAGTGACAACTCATTGTAACTCAAAAATAAAAAATAAAAAGATTATAGTGATTATAGTTTGGTCAAAAGCTAATTAACAAAAAAAATAAAAAAATCTAAAGGCAAAAGCTCATAAGAAATATTTAAAGAAAAACAATAAAATGAAAGGGAATGTTATCCTACCAGTTTGATTCTGATTTTCCAAGATAGCATATTGTGTCAGTGTTGTTGTTCAGGACAAGGCTTATGTATGAAAACTGACAAATGAGATGGGAAGAGTGGAAATACATAAAACTTGCGATAGCTTATCAGTGGCCAAAATTGTTCTCAATTAATTTTGCACAGTGCTACTATTAAACATTTTCAAGCCGCTTTTAGTACGGAATCCGGGCAACATATACCATTGGCGGAGGCAAAGAATCGGTCACGAACTCCAATTAATTATGCAATAGAACGTAGATGAAGAGTGCGCAATGCCCTCAGCTACGTTGTCCTCAAGTGCACAAGTTGAAGAGGGTTCATGCTGTACCAAACCCTACAAATTTTATTAGAATCTGCTAGGTTTGGCTTTCCTTTTATTATTTGGAGTTACTACTAATTGATATTTTTGAATTGGATAAATAGCAATTACACCTCTTTCGATTTTATGATATTGCCGATATTTTTAAATTTCTATAAATATTTCATTCCACTCCACTTTCCTTTATATATTAACTTGGAACTTGGAAATAATTTATATTAATCTTAGAACTTGAAATTCAAAAATATAGAGACAAAAAAAAGTGACATGGGGGAAGTTTGGTAGGCCCATTGACTAGGTGCATATTTTTCGAGTTTTGAGATAGAGTCTATGGAAGAAGGGAGCGGAGAGTAATATTAGTAAAAATTTAGAAATATCTGCAACATCATAAAATCTTAATAGGTGTAGATACTATTTACTCCCTTTAAATTTTATAAAATAGGTTAATGGTTAATTCATATGAGACAAAATAGACCCGAATGATCTATTTATAGGTCCATTACACTTTATTAAGCTCATACGTCAGCCAATTATTAGTGTAAGTCTTTTTTTTTTTTTTTTTAATGATGCGTAATATTTGCCGGGGGAATTGACATATTAATTGTAGATATAATAAATACATGATTAATTTTTCGAGTAAAGATTGATTTTGGTCCCTAAATTGTAGAAATGCTTCCTTTTAGTTTTTGAAATTAAAAAATTAATAATTTAATTTTTAAAGTTATAAAAATTTATTCAAATTAATTTTTAAGGGAATATTTATAGAGACTAAATTAAATAACTAAAAAAATTAAGTTGAATTATTTTTGTAACTTCAAAAACTAAATTGTTAATTTTTTAATTTTAAAGATTAAAATGAAACTTACATACAATTCAGGAATAAAATAAGTCTTTACTCTTAGTTTTCCTCTTCACTCTGTACTAGTACAATAGCACTTTATCCATTGAGAGTTGTAATTATCTTTAAAAATAAAGGAGAGGACCTAGCACGCCGAAGAGATAATCCAACTGACGTACAATTTATAACATTTGAAATACGTGTGATGTTTTATAATCATATATATGATATTTAATTCAATTTCTTACATACAATTTTTATTTTCCTTTTTGATAAATCTAAGGTTATGAGTTCTGTAACATTTTGGAAGCCACTAAAGGAACTAAATACCAGGCATGCTTGCAAAATGCAGGGTAGATACATAGGCACTGATATTGGATTTCATAGACGATGTTGTGATGTAGGCGAAAACTTTATAGAATTGCTGCTTAGTGATAAAAGATTAGGTCCATGGTTAGGAAAAGGCTCCAATGCACTCATAGTTACAAGGTGCACCACACACTTTAAAAATCTATGACTTATGTTGTGTTAGAGTATTGATATACCAATTGTTGCAAGATCACTCTAGATTCCCTCTGAGTCTCCAAATCACCGCTATTGCAACTCCTGGCATGCTTGACGCCCATACTTTCTTGCCGTTGTTGGAGGATCAGATGGCAAAGATGAGGCCACCATCACACAGCCCGATAAGGATAGCGGGTTGGCTCCTCCCCAGCCAGTCCTTTATCATCACTGCCCTGCTGTCCGATCGCATTGCCTCCTTTAACAGCGTCAGGATCACCAAATTGCCGATCTACGATGATAGTTTCCTCCTTATCTACAACATTGATCGGTTCTTCGATCCAAATTTTTAGGACAACAATGGATCCAATCAGAACCCTAATTCCACTCCCTTGTGTTCCGTGAGGAACTTCACCACAAGCAATTCCTTTGATTTCTTTGGCCAAGCCATTAAAACCCTAAAATTAGGAGGGTACCATTGCATGGAGTCATTTGTAGGGATGCAACTCTCCCGTGTGTTGGACCAGAGCGCGATTATGGTGTTCACGTCACTGGACGAGATGGTACTGAATCAGATTGGTGATTTCAAGGAGTGTCCTTCGTTCTTTCTTTGACATGTTGTGTTGTGCAAGCTGTTATGGAATGATCTGGTGAACATTTAGGGAGGGGATAGGATGAGACGAAACTTTCAAGTACATTTCATGGCCGTGGCTGGAGATCTCTACTTTTTGGTGATTCGAACAGTTTCAAAACTTGGCGAAGGTGAGGCTATCATGGTTGCAACAGGTGGGGAGCGAAGGAGAACAATGACAGTGCCGACGACGGGGGAGGGCGAGCTTGAGGGAAAGGGAGTGGAAGGCAAGGCCGTAGGAGGGGTGGAGAGGCGGCAGAGGTGAAGACAAAGGTGAGGGTGTGGTGGCTGGGGAGGGGTCAAAAATGGGATGGAGAGTTCAATGGGTTCTACTATGATACATCAATGATAAAAGAATGTATAGATAAATCCTCTATTTGATTACACCTTATTTAAATAGGAGCTTCAGAGCCTTCACCCAATGGTTATAATACAATGTGGAACCCATTTTTTCTGTTAGAAAGGTACGTCCCTCTTGCCATGCAGCGTTATAAAATTGCAAACCTTTTTTGTCGTAGCCCGAAAAGGCGAATAATTATGTTTTGATGATAGGATTGGAGTCGGTGGATTGAAGATGATAGTCTCATTTATATCCATTCATCTTTAATTAAAAAATAGAGTAGTTAATTAACGAAGTCTTGATAGTATACGCATGCTTGACACTCTTAATGCAAGTTGAAAAGTAAGCTATCCGCGAAACTATACACGGGTGCCTGCCCCACTCACGTTCGACACTTTCCTGATTTCTCAATTTCGGTTAAGAAGTCATAAAAAATTATTAATGAACCTAACTTTTTTTATCCTGAGATAAGTGATTAGTCAAAATTATATAGAATGTGTAATAACAAAACGGAGCTGTCCCGTGTTCTTATTCGTTATTCATTAATTACAAATAACACATCACAGTTTCATCATCATCATCATCATCATCATCATCATATATACATAAAAAATGAAAAAATTATCAATTTAACTCCTAAAAAATTAAAATATTAATAATTTAACTATTTAAAAATATTTTATTAATTCATAATATCTCAATAATAAATTTTATTATTGTCAATAGACTTTATCAGTATTAATAAAAAATATTTTGAGAACTAATTTATTAGTGCATTAATTTTTTTGAGATTAATTTATCAATTCATTAATCTTTTAAGAACTAATTTGTTAATACATTCCTTTTAAGATATGATAGGAGAAAATAATATATTTTAAAAATTAAATTATTAATATTTTGATATTTTAAGAACCAAATTGATAATTCTCCCTATAAAAATAGTCATATAAGTAATAAAAGAAATTACACTACTCGACAAGGTAATCAGTAAGAATCGTTCAAACTCGGACATCAAAATACATTGAATCCTCTTTATCTTTAGTAATGCCAATTAATAAAAATAACCAATATAATTAATCTGCATAGTGCTATCAACACCGTCCAATGACGCTAATGTAGCCAACATTCGCTATCATTAAATTTTCAGGCTCATTTGGCGGCTATATCATTTTCTGCCTTTCGTGTAATTTACTGAGACCAGGTCCGCGACAGGTCAATTACGGTTTTTTTGGGTCGAGAAATATTTATTGTACCCATTTTTTGTACATCAATTTATATTTTATCTATTATTAAATCTATTTAATAATAAATAAAATATAAATTAACATAATATCATATGAAAAATAAGTAATTCTATCATTATTCTTTTAGATTTGCCGAGGTACTTCATTATTTTGGGAGGCGGGTTGCTAATTAACAATAACAAGAAAGTTTGAGTTTATCAAAAAAATATAACAAAAAAGTTTAATTAATTACACTTTGTTTAGCCTTGCAACTAGAAAATTTTTTATATAATCTAAAAATATTATATAATTATATTTTTAATTAATTATATAATATTTATATAATTAATCTAAAAATACAATCACGTAATACTTCGTACCACATAAAGATTTCTCTTCCAAACATTTGATCCCAAAGAACGGGACAAAATCTCAGGTAGCAAGTTGACTTTTTCTCGGACTAGAAATGTACAGCCATCTCATCATGGCATGCCAATGGTAGCTAGCTTAGGCCTGAGACTCAGAGAAAGCTAGCTAGCGGCAGCAGATAGCGGCAACTTGCAAGGGGATGCCAACCAATGGTAGCAAAATTAACCAGGTAGAAGTATATCCTATCCTAATCCAACTATATATTTGGATAAGGCAAACATTGCATTTTGTTTGGGCGTCGATTAAGAATATTTTAAAAATAAAGATATGTGTATTTCTTTACCGGACAAGAGATTTATATTAAATTCTTTGTATTAATTTCATTTAATTTAATTGTAAAATCAACTAAAAATATATAGACATATTTTATTTTATTTTTCAGATGAGAAACTTAGTGATTAAGAGTATCAATTTACCTTGAGAAAAATATGAAATATCTACATAACTTTATTTGATTTAAAAATTAATGAAATAAATATACAGAACTTGATTTAATTTTTATCCCCTATTTGATATTATCATTAAGGGTAAGTACATGTACCTTTTACTTTAGAGTTTTTAATTACCATCGTAAATGTACTAATTAGAAAAATTCTGTTATTAAAGCAAATTAAAGTTAATCACATTAAAAAAGAGCAAATTAAAGTTAAGAAATAGAAATTGGGTTAGTGATAAAAAGCTGTAGTAATTTAAACAAAATTATACATCTAGGGCTTGTTTGTCTAGGATTTTTTAACAAATATTTTTTAATTCAAAGACATATATAGAAAAATTTTTTAAATTGGATAAAAAATTAATCATTTTAATAGTTTTTTATAAGATAAAAAGATTAACTTAAAAAAATTAATAAAACATGTGCACATTTAGACTTTAAATATTACTATTGTAAATTGCAAATAATATTCTTAATAATTAAAAGTAATAGCATATTTAGTTGAATTTTGTATAGAAAGTCCCAAATTATAGTTTAAGCAAAATCTTATCTCTTTTAAATTTTGTTTAAACTATAATTTTAAAATTTCAGAAATCAAATTGAGCATGTTATAAGTCAGTTGAGTACTTAGAGTTAATGCGTTACTATTGGGGATTGGATAAAATGTTAAACATACATCTTTATGCGTGATTAGGAGCGTCAATGGGGTAGGGTAGGCCTATCTCCTGCCTCATATTTATATGGGTACCCGTATTTGAAACCCCATCTGATAAGTAAATATTCATAGATATTCATAAGTACTCATATATTATTAACAATTAAAAAAATAAAAAAAATACATAAAATTAATTTTAATACCATAATTTATTACTGAAAATACTCAAAATAAAAATAAACACTTAAAGACTCTCATCAATTTGGATCTCTTGTAATATATCATTGCGCTCAACTCTTACGAAGCTCACGTAGTAAAGGATTCTTTACCATTAATTAATTTAAGAAAACTAAGAAACTTGTAACCTTTTAACACATAGAACAAGGTACAACTCCATTGCTGCCCATATCCAAAACATATGCAACAAGTTGAGTAATATTACCACCACCATCCTAATGAAAGAACATCAACATTGTTGCTTCAAAATTGTGGAATCCGACATCCATTGACAAGACTAAGTTCATTTGAGACGTTAGCTTCAAAGATAAATCAATAATTTTTACTTCTTTCTAGAGAAGCTATTGTTCAGCTCCTTTCTTTCAATGCCCAGTCCCGCTGTAGCAGAAGCCAAAGCCAATGTTCATGCTTGTAATATATATATATATATCGGATACTCATGGGTATAAGGATGATGATCCCTATTCTATCTCGTTTAATAAATGGATATTTGAATTCTCCATCCTCATAACGTGTGCAGGGAAATTCTCCTTCATGCTTGCCCCATCACGAATATTACCCGCAATGCCCACAGGACGGATAAAATTGACATCCCTGTGTGTGATTGCTTTAAAGTGAAACAAATTGAAGAGCATCAGCACGGTGGACCTTTAAAAGGAAAAACCATAAATAAACAAGCCTTGGTGGCATAAGTGATGCAGCCATTCCGGAATGTGATTCTCCATTTCAGGAAAAACCTTTCTAAACCTTTCTCCTCTACAATAATAATATATCTATTTCTGTCTAAATAAAAAAGTGAGGTATGCTGACCATAATCCTTATCTAATATCGACAGATTAATTAATGAATCAAAAAAAAAATTTAAGGAAAAAAAAGTTAACATATTAAAAAGTATTTATCGTTTTTCAAGTAATTAGCAATTATTAGAAAATGTTACGTGTTCTTTATCTAATGGTGTTACGATACTTTCACCATTGCCCTTTTTTTTTTCTCTGCCCGGGGATGGGGGAGGGAAATTTGGGGAGGGGGATTGGGTGGTTCGGAATCGAAGTCGTCCACTGACCTCGAGCTTCAAGCCTTCAACTATAGCTAAGCAAAGAATCAGCTTAAGAGTTCGGGTTGGGCCAGTAGGGTTGGGCCAGTAGGTCAGATCCTATGCGTGGTAGCATATTGTTATGGTCGAGAAAATTTATAATTGAGTATAAATTTATTATATTATTAGTATAATATTTTTTATCTATATCATCAATATTTAGAATTTAATGAATTTCAATTAATTCAGCTCAGGCCAGTCCATTATAAAGATAAAACTCTCCTAATATCTTTTTTTTTTTTTCCACAAGATTCAAATATAAAATCTTACTTAAAAAAAATAAATGCTAAATTACTTGAATGAGCTAAATATTGGTACAAACAATAAATTTTGTCCACAGTAAATAAAATGATAAAATGATTCATTCAAAGTTTAAACTCAACAACAATTCATATCTAATTTTGTTTATACCTAATTTTTGCTTTCGTTTACTTACATTAGGCTTCACTTGGATGTCTTGAATCTCCATCCAGATTTCATGATACCTGGATCTTAGGCGTGTTTTTTTGTTTTTCTAAAATGAAACTCAGGGGAATAGCCGAATGTGCTTAGTATAGGCCCACAACGATATATAACAGGGCTTAGCCATTGGAGGATGAATGTGAGTATGTGTTGGACACTTGGACTTGATCAATACCTGCCCAATCACCCATTAACTTTCAACTAATTGGCCCATGTCTCAAATTTCCGATTTTTAATTTGGTCAATCAAATTTCTGTCTTAAAGTTATCCCAATCTTCATCCAAGTAAGGGGAAACTGGGCCTAATTAATTAATAGCGACCCAAAACCCGCTTCGAAGGCAGGAACTGAGCTTTGAATGGGCTTCGTAGGTGGGTTCGCATCTATACTCTTCCCGCCACGTAACCAATTGGGGAACCGCCTTCAAAGGGAACCTATTTATTCCCCTTCCTTCTGATTGATTTGTTGCTTTCTATTTCCAATTCCAAATAGCCATCCACCACACATACCACACTCACCCAAAAACCAAAGCGAAAAAATAAAAATAGAAAAAATGCTGAGGCTCGCAGCAAAGAGGCTTGTCGGAACGGCGTCGTTGGAGGCGGCGTCGCCGGGCGTTAGGGTTGCGGCTCCGCGGCTGTACCACGAGAGGGTGGTGGACCACTACAACAACCCCCGCAACGTCGGTGCCTTCGACAAGAACGACACCGACGTCGGCACCGGTCTTGTCGGAGCACCCGCATGCGGCGATGTCATGAAACTGCAGATCAAGGTTGATGAGGAAACCGGCAAGATCGTCGACGCTCGCTTCAAAACCTTCGGCTGTGGATCCGCCATCGCCTCTTCCTCCGTCGGTAATTTTTTTTTTTTTTAAATATCCGAATTTTGGTTTAGTAGACACTAACTAATTTGTTACCAGCTAAATCGACTCACTTTGAGGAGAGTTTATTTTAATATTAGTTTTAAACTTGAGAATAATAAGGGAATCACTTGAAACAAATAAGCTACAGATTTTTTTTTTCTTTAGTTGCTAGCTTGTGAGGGGTAAGAAAAGAGAGGAATTGTATGGTTAGGTAAACTAGGGTTTGTGAATTTTTTGGGCTTTCAATTTTTGTTTTCAAATTTGTTAACCTTCCTGGAATTTTGGAGTTCCTGTAAACATGTGATTGTGATTATGATTATGGTTAGAGGAGAATTTCATAGCTTCGGGAGAAGAAAGTAAAGAAAAATTGCGAAAATTTGGTGTTGGTTCTGAATTATAGTTTTTCTTTTTGCAGCTACTGAATGGGTGAAGGGAAAGCAAATGGAGGAAGTTTTATCCATTAAAAACACGTAAGTACCTGACTTATTCCAACTCTTGGAAACGTGTGTTGCAACTTTTCTGGCCATGGCTTGTGTGTTATGTGAATTGTTTGCTGGTTTTCTATTTATCTTAATTGTCTTCTTCGGACCTGTATTTGGGTGAACGGAAGTTATGCGTTTGAGAATATGGAGTCTTCACTGAAGCTACAGAATAGTATGTTTTTCCCAAGCATGGAGAAAGTTCAGAGTTATAGCAGTTTTTATTTATTCTTTGCCCTGCACGTTACATGTTAGGACTTTCTCTCTATCGCTGTTCACCTTCTGTTTTAGTGTCTGAAATTGAAGAAGTGATAGATGAATTGTATTGAAAATGAGGGTTTGTTTGGTTTCTGTTTTCATTTTGTGTGTTTCTTCGTGAAAGAAATAATGAAAATAAGAAAATCCTGTTTTTTGTCTTTAATTCCTGTTTTTGTTATTTTCTTTACAAAATCTTGAAAATAGGAAACACAAGAAATGAAAACAAAAACCAAACAAGCCCGGAGATTTTTCCTTCTTTTTTCCCCCCTCCTCTCTTTATGTGATTAGTTGTTCAAGGCAACTGGACTGGTTAAGTACAAAATAACATTTTTGGTTGGTTTAATGGTTAGTTGTTAGGTGTAGAAGCTGCTGATTAGTTGATGAATCTAATGGCTGCTTAAGAATATGTGCATCTTTTGCTGTTTTGTTTTGGACCTTTCGCTTCCTAGAAAATGCATGATCTTCAGGAGTTTAGTCCTTCTGGGTGATTCTAACTTTGGTCATGCTTTCATGATTAATATTTTTGGTCTGTTGTTTTGAGTTGTTGAGCTGATTTATGATTATTGTCCTGCAGTGAAATTGCAAAGCATCTTTCGCTTCCACCAGTCAAGCTTCACTGCAGCATGCTTGCTGAGGATGCTATAAAAGCAGCTGTTAAAGATTATGAATCTAAGCGTGCTTCCACAGCTACTAGCGGAGAGGCAACTGCTCGAGAGAAATCTGCCACTGCTTGATTTCTTCCATGTCTAGAATGATGATGGAATCCACCATTAGTGTGGTTTCCTGATGGTGTGAATGAGTCAGTTGTACAACATTGGAACATCTTCAGGTTAGAGTTATCTTGGATGGAGCTAATCAGCTAGATTGTATTATAATAATGTGAAGTGAATACTTGTGTTGCTGGGTATACTCTGTTATCTGCATGGTTTGTAGGAGTCAAATCATGTTTATATTAAGCTTATGTACACAATAAATAAAGCAGAGCACCATATTTTGACCTCTATTTATGGCGGAACCATGTAATTCAACTTGGCATGTCTCTCTGGCGAAATGATGATATGAATGCTACTGCAAAGTGGAAAATGCATCCTTGACTTGAAGCGTTAGGACCACTTGGGATTGTATCTGAGCGTAAGGTGTTTACTACGTGATAAAACGGGGGTAAGAATGTACGCCAAAAAAATAAAACAGGGTTAAGAATACGAGTGTATCAAGAACTTTTGTAAATATAGGGCTTTCTCACTAGACCACAAATGATCACCGCAGCGTTTCAGGATTTAAAAAGGGTCATTGTACCAGGAGTCTGTTCATTTCAGCTAGCAGTTGGTTAAAACTTGTGATAATGTTTACCGGTACAATGATGGGAGACTGGGTGCAGTGTCCTGTGATCAAGTTCCAAATTTTGTGTTAAAAAATTTTCGTTTGTGTGCCTTTAGCCCGTGTCTATAATCTTTTATTTTTTCCTCCCTTTTTTTGGGTACGGTCTGTAATCCTTGTATGGTCCTTAGCTCTTCCCATTTACACGATATTCTATTTCAGTTTTACAAGTTGATTAACTAATAGTATGAATTAATTTCTTCTCATGTCTCCTATTTTAACGTCTGTAACGACTCTTAACGATTTTTAGAAGTCACAGAATTTACAAATTCAAATTCAAATAGATTACAATTCAAAAGATATTGAACTTAAATATATTTCAATTTTCAGTCATCTTCTTTCATCCAACTTCTTATTGGTTATATAGAGAGTAAAATCCCATAGTAATTGTTGTACAGTGAAGCTTACTCATTCGGAATATGTTCAACGCGAAGCGCCGAAGTAGAACTAGATACTGAAGCCATTGTGACGCAGTTTTATCTTTCGAGAAAAAAAAGGATGCAAGTACTTCCAAAATTCTCTGTTTTTTTGTTTTTTTTTTTTTTTCGAAAATATCATAAACTGAAAACCTCAGTGAATGATGCTAGGATGTGTGATGAGTGAATTTTCAGGGTGTTCCAAAGTGAAGGGTTCATTCGTGCCGTTCCTATTTTTCGAGTGCATTTAACATAATATCATGTTTATCTGTGTGATTTTTCTGGAACATCAATAATCATAATCATAATCAACTAATCACCTGTATTTGGTGCAATGTCAAGGTGTACTATTTATTCTTGAAAGGGACATATAAAATAAGAAAGACAAGATTCCACACAACGAACTAAGCAACGTTAGAAACACAAACAGGTTCCTGCTGATCCATCATGGTATGGTCCACACGGCCTGCAAAAGTAAGACAACTACATTCTGTCCTTCCTCATCAAACCATCTCATTCTCACCCACCTTCGCAGTCTTGTTACGCACAGAATCCAACAAAAAATCAGTGATGAAGGACTCATAACTTGGCAACTTTGCATAACCAGGAAAATAATTAATATCAATCACAAGGTACCTCTTACAATCCTTGGCATCTCTAATCACATCAACATTGAACAGGTTAAGCCCCGTTACCTCCCTCAAAGCCCTTGCCAACTCCCTTATCAAACTCTCAGATGGCATTTCAGCTTTCTCGATATTGCTCAAATTAGCACCACCACCATCACCACCACCATGAACTCCATTTGTTTTGGTACCGTTCTCTTGCACGGTCAAGTTTGATATCTGAGAGAATTTGAGCGTGCCCTTCAACGTTTTTGCCTTGTCCTCAGATATATCAGGCAAGGACCTTCTCTTGACGCACTTGACATGTTCCCCAGCAACATAGACCTTGAACACAACACCACCATGGTTCACGAACTCTTGCAGCACCATCGGGATGTTCTTGTTCAACGTTGTTCTGAGCCCCTCACGGTCGAAAACCAAGCACAGCTCGTGAGAACTCGCGGTTCCATCAGCATACAAGGGCTTTGCAATAACGGGGAAACTCATCACATCCAAACCCATTTCTTCAATTTTGTTATCCTCCTCGTTGTTGGTTTGATCCACGACCACTTGGTCTGGAACACCAATGGTGAAGTTTTCGAGGGAGATTTGCAACTGGGTCACCGAATCAAGCATTGAAACTCGATTTTGGAGCTTCTTTACAAGCTCTGGGGGATCAACGATGGTAACCCCATGTGGGTGTTTGGCCACGTACTCTTCCAAGTGAAGTCTGTTCCAATCCTTGGGTTGGAGTTTGTGGATGATGCAATGGAAAGTGCCCTGTTGGATCAAGGGCTTGGTGGGGTCGATTGGTATGAGATCGACGCCTCGTTCTTTGGCGTGATCGACGAGGGAGGTTCGTAGCAAGTTTTGTATTTTCTTTGGTTCCAGAGCATAGCCTATGCGATACCTCTGAGTTTGAGGTGCTAGTTCAGACATGTTTGTTTTGTTCTGGAGATGAGAAAAGGAATGGAATGGAGGCTATGTTGGGGTGGCTGAGGGAGATGGTGATGATGCAGTAGTGGTGATGAAAGTCGAAGAAAAATTCTTACATACGAATGTAGTAGAGGCACTTATACAAGTTGATGAATTATTATAAAAACGAGTGTCCGGTAACAAGAGTTAATTTATTATTATTGTGCTTAAATGGGAGATACGAGGCGATAGCCATGCATAAATGCCTCGAAAATGAAGTGTCGGTGTGACTATATACGAGGAATTGATACTACTCATGCGAAGAACAAATTAAAATTTGAGCGAAGAGTCAACGATGGTGTAATGATGTTCACATGATTCTTTTCCCCCACTAGATTTTGATTTGTTTATGACACAGCATTAGAAAGTTTGGCTCCCTACAGGAGCACCC
Source organism: Pterocarpus macrocarpus (assembly GCA_031439585.1). Classification (NCBI taxonomy): domain Eukaryota; kingdom Viridiplantae; phylum Streptophyta; class Magnoliopsida; order Fabales; family Fabaceae; genus Pterocarpus; species Pterocarpus macrocarpus. Next base: position 15,710,435 of record CM062519.1, read on the forward strand.
CATAAAAAGCAATATAACCTTTTGCTTGTTTCAAGAGAAAATAGAAAGAAAGAAGTAGGGAGGGAAGAAAAATGGGGAGATTTTGACATTTTTTTTTTATTTGGATATGAGAAGAAAATAGAAGACAAAGAAAATATAAGTAGTGGGATTTATTAAAAACTTTTTTCTCTATAATAGATGAGAAAACTAAAGTGAGAGATTTCATGTAAAATTACTATTATAACTCATATATAAATGTAAGAAAATATTCATATTATATTGTATAGGTTAAAAAAATAATTTAATATAAATATATTTTCTTTCTTCTTACTTTTCTCTCCGACCATTCTCTTCATTTTCTCTTTAGTCAAACAATAGGAGAGAGAACAAAATTTTCTTTTCTTTTTTCTCTATTTTCTTTATTTTTATTTTCTTTCTTCCTATTTTCTTTTATCATCTAAACAAAAGGGTAAAGACGTACGTTAAAAGGAAAGGTATCTTCTACTGCAGCCCAATGTTATAAATGAAATAGAGATGTGAAGGCACAATTTTTTTATTTTTATTTTTTTGATACTCATGAAATACAATCTAATCTGTACTAAAGGAGTTGATCCTTGGGAAAAAAAAGACGTGAAAGTGGAAAGGAAATCGTCATAATAAAATGATCGTTATAAAGGTTATTCTTGTATATGTAAGCATATATTCTGGTTGTTTATTCGAATAAATCTATATAATTAATGTGGATGGCTCTCCTAGTCATACAGGAAGTAAAGATGGTTACAACCTACAAGGAAGACAAGATGCCTCGACAACATTAAGCTGGTTGTGATGGTGATTTTTTAGGGATATACCTCAACAAAGAATATGCTCGTTGGTGTTGCTAGAAACTTGGGCTGTGGTGAAATGCCGGCTCCTGATATTTTTAATTGAATATGGGGCATGAAGCCCAAGCTAGCCCCCTGACCTCTAAGTGTTTACTTTTGAGGCCCAACTTAGAGCAGACTGTTCAACACGACTTTGGTTTGGAGCTGATCCAGAAGTCACAATCGAATTGGTGAAAAAAGGTTTGGGGAATAGGAAAATTGATTAAAAAAAGAAGAAGAAGAAGGGAAATTGATGACAAAAGGGAGGAAAAAAAAGATTAGGAAATTGAAATTACTCTCTCGCATATAAAATATAACAAATTGGTTGATTTGTTTCACTCATGCGCTTGAGAGAAATTGAGACTTATGCAGTCAAATTTATTTCTGATGGAATGTGTGTTACTCTTGCTAAACGATGAGCAAATATCTTATTGGTTTAATTTTAAGAAAAATATTATCTAAATTGAACCTATCAATTTTTTTGGTCTTAGGAATTGGAGCATTATTGTGACTAATAAGTTTTCTTAATAACAGTTTATTGGAATATTTTATGGATTAACTACAAGAGGATGCTAATAGTGAGAAATTTAGGCAGTTTATATAGAATTATATATTTAAATTTTATTGTCACACTAGCGTGTCAATATTATATTTTACAAATGAACACATTAATTAGATATCAAATTGATTAGAACATATTAGTGCGTAATTATTTTAAGTAATTCGGTTCTTATTTCCCTTAAACAAAATTTCAAGTTTTATCATTGTTAATAACATTATATCTATTTGTTAACTTGAAACAAATACATCCTCAATTGATTTGATTAATTTTAAAAAAATCAAATTGATTAAAACAAAATATTAATCAAATTCAAAGTCAACCAACTAAGCTCAACATATTATATTTTTACAATTATATTGAATTTTATATACTTGAAATTTTTTAATTTGATAGTTTAATGAATAAAATTTAATATCATAAAAAAGTATTCAATGAAATAAAGGGCTTTTCTAATTTAAAGAACTAAAAGTAGAAAATTTTGAATGAAAAATAAGAGTTTTGAATTTTCCATGCATTTAATATAATGAAAACTTTAAAAGCTTTTCATTTTTAATTCCTTAATCAATACTCTTAAAGTACTTGTTAAAAAAAAATCTCAAAATAAATATATCAAAATTTACTTTGGTTTAAATTTGTTTTTTAATCCCTATAAATAGTTATTTTAATTTTAATCACTCTAGAATATTTTTTTTTTGCTCTTTTTATCCTTCTTTTTTTTAATTGATTTTTTGCTCCTTTATTTTATTCCAATAATTTTCATAATTTCTATTAAAAATTTTGATAAATATTTTCTAGCCGTATAACATTTCTCTATTTATATTTATGATGTATATGCGTGTGAGATCGAATCGGATCGGATCACATGAAATTTTGGACATTACCCTCGAGAAAAAAAAAAATTCCCCTCCATATTTCGGTAACAGCGGTGCACCCCGTCAATGGAATACACGGGCTCCGTCGGCGCGTGTTGGTCAATGAGAGTTCAGTGTTTTGCCTCTGACTCCAAACCAGAACTGATCAAAGAGAAGCCTGCACGTGCGCCGTCTCCAGCAACAACATCAACAATTATCGTATCTTGATCTTAGCCATTGCATGTATACATATCTTCACTTCCATTGCATCCACACACACACACGCACTGATTTCTATTCCTTAACCTTCTCTCTCTCTCTTTCTACACACACACACGCACACACGCCCTCTCAAGGTAAGTGTCATTAGCGTGATTATCATATGATTCCTTTGTTTGTTCCCTTTGTTCTTAGTTCATGTCTTCACTTCCTCATGTCCTTTTCACTTATTCAACGATCCATTTATATCTCAAACCCCCCACTCTTCTCTTACCATTTTTTAGTGTCTTTTCATTCATGGGGTTGGTCTGTCTCTATGAGTATGATCTCAACTGAAATCAATATTATCCACTTTTCATTGCCCCTTTTCCAATCTAACGTCAAATTTTGGTACTACAACAAATTAAAATCATTCAATCAATTCGAAACCCGTTTCCCCGGTGTGTTGGATTTAGAGCCATTCAATCTCCACCGTTCGTTTTTCCTCCATCACCCGAAGATCAATATTCCATTGAAAATTTGCAAATTTTTTTTTTTTTTTGGGGGAACCATATTAATAGTTTCAATTTTATTAATGTAAATATGGTTTCAATTGTCCTTTTTGTTGGTTTTTTTTTAGGTGCACAAGTTATCTCGCACGTTAACGTTTTCGTAGTCAATAATCAATACTACAATTATTCATTTTTTATACCATGAACTTGGAATGGATAAAAAATTAGTGTTGGATGTTTGTTGCAGTGTAGGATAGAACCAGTAACCAAATATAGCTTGTGAAGGAGGCAGTTAGGTGGGAGTTTGGGTGGTGTGGATCCTATATAAATGGCTGGTTTGGCAGAAGAGGTTCAAGTTATTGGAATTGACCGAGAGGGACAGGACCAAGAGAGTGCTGAAGGGAGCAACAACAAACGCGTACACAATAGGACCGTGGTCAAGGACAAGGAAGAGGGTGGTCAAGGGGATAGAGATATGGCTCCGGCAGCAGGCAATTCAATCAAAAGGTCAGGTTCGAGGCCTCAACTTGATGTCAGCAAAGCTGAAATTCAGGGGAATGTAGAGGAGAAGTATCCAACCATTTTGTTGCCAAATCAATCTGATGATTTGTCTCACCTGGCTCTTGACATTGGAGGTATGAATATGAGGATTGCTGGCATTGGTATTTCAGTGATGATTATTGGTGATGTAAGGTTCTTTGTTTGGTTTTTTTTTGGAAAGTTGTTTGCCCCTTCTTACTCCCTGGATACCAATGTATGCTTTATCACCTTCATTTTGCTCCTTTTGTTGCTATGTGGTTTCTCTTTTGGGGTGAGGTTAGAGTGCATTTTTCTGTTTACTCTCTTGACATGAAGCAGTGTATTGAATGTATAGAACAATTGTCATCTTTTGAGGAACTTCCTTTTTTTTCCTGCCTAAAATGGTTCTTTGCTCTCTTTTCTACTTGTTTTATGTTATTCTTTTAATCCTGGTCTTGTCCCTTTTCTCTGGGATTTTTGTGGTGTTCGTTGAGCTCTCCCTTGTGGAGAACAAAATAAAGAGAAGTGGTTTGGACCCTATGACAGTACCTATGGAGGTTTGACCTTTTTTCTTTTAGGAGCTTTTCAAAGTTTTGCTTCATATTCAATGGCTTATGATCAGTTAATTCTATTTGACTTAATTAATTCTTAGAAAAGAAAGGTTGGTAGCATCTGAAATATGTCTGAAACTTAAGCTTATTCAATTATATGGGCAGGGTCTCTGATAAAGTTGGTGTATTTCTCAAGACATGAAGACCAATCAGCTGATGATAAAAGGAAGAGGAGTGTGAAGGAGAGACTAGGACTTTCTAATGGTAACAGGAGAAGCTACCCTATTCTTGGTGGGAGGCTTCACTTTGTGAAGTTTGAGACAAGAAAGATTAATGAGTGCTTAGATTTCATTTATTCAAAGCAGCTTCACCGTGGTGGTATAGTCTTGTTCTTGTTCAGTACACTACTTTTATCAGTCTCTTCTCTACCACATTTCATTGCTAAGATATTATTGTGCATGCAATATTGTTTTGTAATTTTATTGTTCCCATGTGTTCAGACATTTCTAAGACCTTTTAGCACACATTATTACAACTTAATGAATTCATGACTTCTCTTGCTATAGGGTTGGAATCACATTACTCTAATGGTGTGACTGACGGGAATGCGATAATTAAGGTAGCTTTGAGTCTTTGTCTTTTTCCTTTTTTTTGGGCTTAATCAGAAGGTAGATTCTTTTTTTTTTTTTTCAGTGCGTGTGTGTGGGGATTATATCATATCTTCAAATCATCTATTGTAATTTATTTTAGCTTGCACACCTGAGGCTATAGTATAACCCATTTCTAGTTGCTGCTTATCACATGTAGAAGTAGTTATTGCAAATTAATGACTGAGTTGCTTTGCCCTCTTGTATAGAACCAAAAATTAAGGATGTTTCTATTTGTTTCCTATGTTGTTTGTATTATTACTTGTAATAATATCTATTTTAGAAAGCTGTGAACATAAGCAATTTTTTAGCACTTTACTATGTTTTTTCTGTGGTGATGCTGTTGAGGTACTACACTAATGCATTCATTTTGTGACAAAGGCTACTGGTGGTGGAGCATACAAGTATGCTGACCTTTTCAAAGAAAGGCTTGGAGTTAGTCTTGACAAAGAAGATGAAATGGATTGTCTTGTGGCTGGAGCAAATTTCTTGCTAAAGGTGGATCCTGTTTTAAATTCTGTTTTGCTTACATTTTATTTAGGTCAGCTTGATAAGGACAATGCATTGCGTCTTTGGAGTTGATATGTATGTATCAATCAACACACTATGCATTATCTTCCTTCCATATACGATAGTTATCATAAATATGAATAGGTACTCTTTCCTTCTCTTCTATTAAAACTTCTTTTTTTATCAATAGAAAAAAAGTATGAATAGGCATTCCTTACTTATTCAAATAAATACTAAGAAAAATATTTTAAGAAACTTTCTGTCTGGCTTTGCTTCTTTTAGTCAAATTCTCGTGTTTTCCCCTTGTATATATTACTTCTTCTCTGTTGCAAGAGAACAAGTTATACCCTTTAGTTTGGAATGTGAAGGGTACATTCTATGCTATTAATTCATTCTTGCTGACTGATTTTTAGTTTTTCTTTTTCACGGCCAATTATTAATTTCTGATTGGAAGTTCTACCACTTCTTAGTAGGCAATTCGTCATGAAGCTTTCACACACATGGAGGGCCAGAAAGAGTTTGTTCAAATTGACCCTAATGATTTGTTTCCTTATCTTCTAGTTAATATTGGATCTGGTGTTAGTATGATCAAGGTACATTTTGTCTTGTCCCTAACTTTATTAAATTTCTGATCTCTTTGGATTATGTTTGATTAGGACTGACTGGTTGTGATCAATACTTTTAATTTGTGTTGACAAAGGTTGATGGGGATGGGAAATTTGAGAGAGTTAGTGGGACAAATGTTGGTGGTGGTACTTATTGGGGCCTGGGAAGACTGTTAACGAAGTGCAAAAGGTCATTTTTCATGATTCTTTATTATTTTGATCTACTGCTATATTTGCACTATCGACAAGGTGTTTGTTGAAATAAATTTCAGCTTTGATGAGTTGCTTGAGCTGAGTCAGAAAGGAGATAATAGAGCTATTGATATGCTTGTTGGGGACATTTATGGTGGTTTGGACTATTCTAAGGTAAATCTTGCAGTTGATTTTTGCCATATAAACATTCATCCTAAAGAGAAAAAGTTATTCCAATCTAACTTTATGGAGCATGTAGATATGAATCATTTGATCTTTTATTATCATACTCATGGCTGACTATTCCCTGGTTTTAAATAATTTTAGATTGGCCTATCAGCTTCCACTATTGCTTCAAGTTTTGGCAAAACTATATCAGAAAGAAAGGAGCTTGAAGACTACAGACCTGAAGACATATCGCTGTCTCTTCTACGGATGATTTCATACAATATTGGCCAGGTGAGCCAATAATTATAGGTTTATCCATTTTTTATACATAAATGTAGCTGTCAAATGAAAGCACTATGCAGATCTTGAAATTATTGTTTAAAATTTATACCAGTTCAACTTATCTTGTCGTCTGAAATCTCTTGTGGGACAGTTTTATAAATTAGATGTGTAAGAATATGAAATTCTTTGTCCAGAACTCTAGATAATTGAATATTGTCGTATTCACTTTAACTATATATGTGACAAGGACCAACTCTCCTAAAAGCTTGAGTTGTTAGGTGAAGCTTGAATGGTTTTATATCTCTAGCATGCCCACTTATGCAAAAGCCCTTTGTTATAGTATGGTTATTGAATTTATGTTGACAAAAGTTTATATTAGTTCTTTAAGAATTTGTGAACCTTTCTTTCTAACATCTAAGTGATAATAAATTGAATTTTAAATTTATTATTTTGCTTAGAAAGATTTGCCAGAAATTGATTCCTTTGATCAAAATGCAACCTAAAGAAAAGATAAAGGTACTTCTAATCCATGAAGATGATCTGACACTTGTTCTGGATGATGCTTTGTATCAGGAATCTGCCTTCAGTAATTTTTATGTTCTATTCTGCTATATGTTCTTGCAGCAATTACCTGACCAGCTTGTGTTCTTTTTTATCTCTTATGTGTAGATATCTTACTTGAATGCATTGCGGTTTGGGTTGAAACGTATCTTTTTTGGAGGATTTTTTATAAGGGGTCATGCCTATACCATGGACACTATTTCTTTTGCAGTTCAATTTTGGTATGTCAAATGCCTATCAAATTGACCTGGCTAGACTTTTTTCCCTTTTAAATTGGATTATTGTATTGTCTTGCAATTTATATAATTTTTCATTTAGGTCTAAAGGGGAAGCACAAGCAATGTTTTTGAGACATGAAGGATTTCTGGGAGCTTTTGGTGCATTTATGAGCTATGAAAAGCATGGTTTAGATGATCTCATGGTGCATCAGTTAGTTGAAAGGTTCCCAATGGGTGCTCCATATACAGGAGGCAAAGTTCATGGCCCACCTCTTGGAGATTTGAATGAGAAGGCAAGTGATAGGAATTCAAATTTCTTTGTGCTGGTTGCCTGGTTGAGATAAATGGTTATAATCTTCAAAAAGTTATAATCTTCAAGTGTATTTGCTTATCTCATTCATGGAAACGTCTATTTAATAAGAATGTGTTTTTTATGGGGCATCAATCCAAGGAGGTCCCACTTTATTGTGTCAGAGTTTTCTCTGGAAATTGCAATAAAAAAAATTGCTATAGTATGTCCACTAATGAGATTCTCTGGAATAAATTTTCATGTCATCCCCTGGAATCGTATTCCATTGAGTTGCAATAATTGTCTAAAAACTAGGATAACTACTAAAGACCTAAAGGATGGAATCTAGAAATGAACAATGAAAGTTCCTTTAAATAGGAGGCATCAAATTAGAAAATGAAAAGGAAAGAAGAAAGGTTGTTAACTCGGGCAGCATCCATATCAGTATTTGTAAAGACTGCTATTAAGTTGAACTAGTAAAAGGCTTCTGCATACAAGTGCATGTTACCATTGAATCTTATAAGTCCCTACAAATTTCTGGTGGTTGCTGTTTATGTGGTGGGTATACTAATTTAATTGACATTTATATTCTTTTATTAGCTATTGGAATGTAGTTTTTGAAGTCTTTGTTATTTGCACCTGGTTCTGGTCTGATTGGGAGAGAAGAAATTCAGGGTTAATTGGGTTTGACTGGATATTGCTGCTTGCAGGATTCCAGGGAATATTTTTCTTTGTTTCCTAGTCTAGACCAGTTTCCTCTACTGCTTTCCAGTTTCTACAGAGAGCTTCCTCTCTTGTAAAGAGCTAGACTGCATTTGTCTGGTTATATAGGGCTTTTCAATCCCTGATTCTATCAGTGTTACATTATTTAGCTCTGATTTTCCAATGCAGATTTCGTGGATGGAGAAGTTTTTGCAGAAGGGAACTGAGATTACTGCTCCTGTGCCAATGACCCCAGCTGCTGGAACTACTGGACTAGGTGGTTTTGAAGTTCCTCTGTCAAAAGGAAGTGCTCTGCGGTCTGATGCAAGTGCTTTGAATGTTGGTGTTCTCCATCTTGTACCCACTTTGGAGGTGTTCCCATTGTTAGCAGACCCAAAAACGTAAGCTTGATTGACTAATGTGGTAGCTGTTTTGCTGCCCTTGTGTTGATATGTTTTGTTAATTTCAATTGCCTGAGATGGCTATGCATACATTGATATAGTAGTTTATTGTTAGAAAAGCAAATCTTGCTCATTAAATCTTTATAAGTAATTTCTATTCTTGACCATCCACGAAAGATTCAATAATCAAGATTTAATCCTCTCACTCATAATAAACCACTCCTCTAACTGATATGCTTGATTTATATTTATTGACTATGGTTTGCTTGCTAATTTATTACTGATTACTTCTTTCAAAATTCTGTTTTTTAAGGTGATTAATTGTTATCAGTATTGTTTTTACTTTTATTACAAATCTTTACATAGCCGGTCCCAAGTGTGGATAAAAGAGGAGAGTTGTGTTAAGAAATTGACAACCAACGTTAAAAAGTAGTCAAATCTTTATTACATAGTTCATAGCTAACACCACTCAGTGGGACAATGCTTGATTGTTATTGTTGTAGTAGCAGTATCCCCCCCCCCCCCTCTTCCTTCTTTTTTTAACAAATATTAGGTTGTGTTTGTACAGGTATGAGCCTAATACAATTGACCTTGCAGATCCCAGTGAACTAGAGTAAGTAAACTACTATTGTTACACACTCGATCCAGAATTTGTAGTTTTTTATACTTCTTCTGTAGCTAACGTGAAGCTCCACATCTGATGTAGATATTGGTTCGCTATTTTGTCAGAGCACTTGCCAGATCTTGTTGACAAGGTAATCATGTTGTCTTGAAATCCCTAGCCTTTGAACATGATATGAAACTAAAACGTGAGAGATAGCTATAGGTTCTACTTGTGATAAAGACAATCTCTTACAACAATCAAACTGACAATCATTTTTTACTAATGTCAATATATATTTAGCTGGAAAATTATAAGTACAAGAGAAGAGAAAGAGATGCCCTTGTTAAGGAAACCAAAAAATACAAGCATCAGGGGAAACAAGAAAGGAAATTCTTTGTACAAAAAATAATTAAATGAGAGACATATTAACTAAGCAAACCTTGCCAGCTTTTCTGCATGTCCATCATTGGAACCCTCTATAGATCCTCAAAAACATTACTTGAGCATCGTAAAAAGTCCAACAAGATCATTTATCCCATAAGAGAGGTAGTGCCAAAAATTTACTTTGTAAAACATGGTTTATCACCATAAAGTGTCCAAAAGGATGGTCTTGTTGCTGTTAAACATTATCATTTATACTTTGGCTTTCCTAATTTTCCTTGCCATCAGTTGGAGCACATAATATAATTGCTTATTGCTCTCGTTAAAGTCTTATAGTGGGGTGCATAGAACCCTTGGCTTATTTGGTTTATTTTTTGGTTATGCTGCATTGTCTTTCTTGTTGGAAGTAAAATTTGCAAAGACAAGTTGTTTGACATTTCTTTCTAGGCAGTATATGATTGTGAGGTTCTCAATTAAAATATGATAGGCTGTAGCAAGTGAAGGGGGAACAGATGATGCCAAAAGAAGAGGTGATGCTTTTGCTCGTGCATTTTCTGCACACTTGGCAAGGTAATATTGACATAAGATTCCTGTTTTGATGGCTTGATATCATTATTGAAAAATGCGTATCCATTTGCTTATCCTAATTATATAAGGAAACAGTTCTTGAAGCAAAAGGAAATAGGGAAACCAATCTTAAGAGATCATCTAAGATATTCCAAGTTATAATTAGGATAATATGAGATATTTTTCTGATTTCCCAGATCAGAATCACATGGAAACTGAGAATTGTATCTCTATGTGTCTCCTCTCCTGTATTGAGATGGTATTAGATCAGTAGGATCTGAAATGTGTATACAAGTAGGAAAACTAGCAGAAAATGAAAAGAAGACGCATTGATATCCCAGGCATTCAAGAGGCCTGGTTCTTTCCCTAATCTCCTTAATTATTTTTCCCTCTCTACTCTCTTTCTCTCCATTCGCATATAGCCCACGCTGCACCAATGCTCTCTCTCTCTCTCTCTCTCTCTCTCTCATGAGATTCATGCCACGTAGGATGTTAGTTATCTTCCTAACTAGATATGCTTACTTGAGGTGCCGATCCCCTGCTGCTGTGTTTGTAAAATTGTTTTATCTTGGTGTTAATAATAAATGTTCCAAAACCTCATCCTTTTGCAGGTTGTTTTTGGCATATATGTCTGGCTGAACTGGAACATAATGTTCTTGAGTTTCAGTTTTTTACCCTTGTTGATGTTACAGTATTTGGCAAGTTAATTAAATTTTTAAAATTCATTGATTGTACTTGGCTTTATGCTTTTTCCTCCAATCGACTTACACACCAATTGAATAGGTTGATGGAGGAGCCTGCTGCGTATGGGAAGTTAGGCCTAGCCAATCTATTGGAAATGAGGGAAGAGTGCTTGAGGGAATTCCAGTTTGTTGATGCCTATAGAAGTATAAAACAGAGGTAATTATGCTTTTTTCTTTACACTGCTGTAAAACTGAGGTATTTATTGAGACTCTGCTTGTAATTAATTTCCTTTTGAGCTACTATGTTACATGTGCAAATTTTACAAAAGCAATTTACTTGGCTCAACAGAAGTTGGCTAGTTGTGTGGGTATAAACTAGGATGCTGTACACATAGCTCACTTCAACTCATGCAGAATACATGCTCTAATCTTTGCTTTATTGAATGGATATCTAAGAATACCTTGTTGAAGTTTCACTTCCACTGTGTTATTAAAAAAGCTGGAGAGTTCGGATTCTTGACTCTTCTTTTGTGTCTCCTTGTAACTCCTATTCTTTGATTACTTATTCTCTTAAGACAGAGAGTTCTTCTTCTTGACGCCCTTTCAGAAATCTAAATCTCCTTTTTTGGCTGTTCTAGGAGGATTAATTATTCCTTCTTTGTGCTTTTCTACTTTCTCTTAATGAGTTACTTTTATATATGAAAAAGTTCACTTATTGAAAATTTGTTCAGAGAGATTTCTTTAATTGTATTCCTCCCAAAAAAATGTTAATTCGTCTTTCATATATGATGTATCAATTTGTCTTTCATGAAAGTTTGGTTATTATAATGTTTTATGTTTATCTAAAGATATTACGTAAGATGCAAGCTTTATATGTACAATTTGAATCTGAAACAATTTAAAGGGTGCCTAGTGCATGAGGCTTCACATTGCAAGGTCAAGGGAGGTTCATACTTGTATATCAATAATCTTATGCATGTAAGCAGAGAGGTTGTTGCCAAGAACAGAACCCATGACAACTGCATCATAAGGCATCAACCTCACTGTTGCATCTAGGCTCACAACGTTGCTGTTGTTGTGTGCGTGTGTTTTTTTTTTCCAATCTATGAACATTCTTTTGAAAAGGAAATACCTGGTTGCAATGTAAACTTAAATTGGTGTCATCTTTACACCTATATTCTTCTAACAATCCTTTTTATCTGTGTGTGTGTACAACAGGGAAAATGAGGCATCACTAGCTGTTTTACCTGACTTGTTGGTGGAGCTTGATAGTATGGATGAGGTATGCCTACTAATGCTGTAATCCTCTGAATTTAATGTGTTGGGAGGAGTCCGAATTTTTTTCATGCATAGTACTTATGACTGGTTTGTCCTATGAAAGTGTTACTCCTTTTCAAAGAAAATATGTGTTTGATGTGTTGGTTATTTTGAGTAAAAGTAAAACTACATTAGTAGTGAATTATCTTAATGCCGATGCCATAGTCAAAAGTATTTAGCCTTTGTGGTTTTGCACAGGGCTTAAGTCACCCAAGGTTCTGATAAATCATGTTGCAGGTAATCTGAATCCCTCCTTTGTTTCAGGAAACAAGGCTACTTACTCTGATTGAAGGTGTTCTTGCTGCAAATATTTTTGACTGGGGATCTCGTGCATGTGTGGATCTCTATCATAAAGGAACTATTATTGAAATTTATAGAATGAGTCGCAATAAAATGCAGAGACCTTGGCGGGTATGTCAAGATAAACATATTCAATGATGAAGATACTTGATTTCTGAATTTAATCATAGTTAATAGTTAGTTACTAAGCTAACATTTTGTGATCTAGGTGGATGATTTTGATGTCTTCAAAGAGAGAATGTTAGGGACTGGGGACAAGAAAATGCCCCCTCATAAAAGAGCTTTGCTTTTTGTAGACAATTCAGGTGCTGACATTGTTCTAGGGATGCTTCCCCTGGCAAGGGAGCTCCTCCGTTGTGGAACTGAAGTGAGTTTACTTTCTGTATTTCAGAAAATTAAAATACTGTATTGGACCATATTTGTATAATTGTATTTGATCTTCAGTTTTAACCTCTCAAAATAGATTCTTTGGATTTAACTATTAGTAATTTTAGTAAATGTTTTGTTTTACTATAGTTGTTCTAGTTATAGTTGTATCTTCGGTAACAAGTAGATACATAATATCGTCAAGACCTATTGATAGCTGACCATCTTGAATGTAAAATATGCCTGCTTACCCAGATTTTCCTCCTTTGTTGTGGTTCTTCTGTGGGAATTTTATGATTTCACACATCAAGTAAAATTATGCTTGGTGTTTGCCAATTTGGCTTTTATACACTGACTATGCCCATTGCCTATAAATTTTATGATGTTATCATGGTAATAACGGATGCATTCTATCAGGTGGTTCTGGTTGCAAACTCCCTTCCTGCCTTAAATGATGTGACTGCAATGGAGCTTCCTGATATTGTAGCCGAGGCTGCCAAGGTTGGTATATTTTCTGTGAACTCTTACATTGTTGGTCTCTGTAATATAACAATGTTCAATTCAATTACCTCTTTTTTGTGTTTTGTTCCCTTGGATAGAAAATGCCATGCTTGCTAAAGTCTTAGTGAAGAATCTTCTTGCAAATATATATTTTTATTTTGTATGCATTTATGTCATGAAAACCTCACTTTCTTACTGCTGTGCATTTAGTGGGAGCTTCAGCACCTGTTGTTTAACTTCTCCTTGTGCTCAGACAATTTCTTCCTTCTCCACTACACATGTCCTACTGTTTGATTTTGGGTTAAATCCAAACAAATTGCTTCTGGAATGAAATGGAATAGGGATGGTCATATTTTCTTTTCTTGTCATGTAGACCTTCCTCTACAATTGGAATGATAAAGTGATATGACATTTTCAAAAAGAATGACTAGAATTCATTTGTGCAATGTCAAGTGTTAGACACAATATTCATTGAAAGTTTTGAATATTGTTGAACTTACCATCTCTTGATTTTACTATGACAGTAGTATCCTTTGGTGGTACTAATTCTTCTATTTTACAGCGTTGCGACATTCTAAGGCGGGCCGCTGAAGCTGGAGGCTTGCTTGTGGATGCAATGATTAATTCCTCAGACAGCTCTCAAGAAAGTTCATCTTCGGTTCCCTTGATGGTTGTCGAGAACGGGTGTGGTAGTCCATGTATAGACTTACGACAGGTCAGCTCTGAGCTGGCTGCTGCTGCAAAAGATGCTGATTTGGTGGGAGGCTCATTCCGTTTAATTGATAACACCACCGTGGAGTTAAGAATATCAAGGTTCTAACTAAGCTTTTCTTGTCTGCAGATAATTTTGGAAGGGATGGGTAGAGCTCTTCATACTAACCTCAATGCTCGATTTAAATGTGATGCTTTGAAGGTAATGTCATCTGGTTTATAGCTATTATTGCGCTTGGATGAATTTTATTCTGGAATTTTTCATAATTGGGTTTTGTTCCAGTTTACTGAGCTTATGTTTCTCTATAGTATATTGTACTCTTTTTGATGATGATCGTCATGTATATGGAAGTCAACTAATTTGAGTTGTTAAATAGATTCGTGAACCAAGTTGGATTCATTATATGATTTTCTTTCTCATTCAGCCATATCTAGAATTACACATTCACCTTGTTTTCTACCTTTAGTCTTTATTCCTTATGAGTTAGACTCATAATTTAGGACCTCAAGTTTATGTAAATCATACTATTTTTGAATCTGTCTATGCTGAGCTTGACCATATGATGATAGTCAAATTTCTTGCAACTTGTTGAGAGTTGAATTTTCCTGCGAGCAAATATTAATGTATCATATATATCATATGTTAATGTTATCTTACTGTAATTGCTAATAGTTTCTGCTTACATGCCAGTTGCCACTATGTTAATGATGAGAGGGGAATTACTTTAAAGTGGTTGGTCTGACACATTTCTTGCACCTTCTTCTTCTTCTTCTTCTTATTTAAACATTTTTGGCAGCTTGCAATGGTGAAAAACCAGAGATTGGCTGAAAAGTTGATCAAAGGGAACATATACGACTGTATTTGCAAATATGAGCCTGCTAGTTGAAGCTTCCTTGAACCAGCTCATTGTATGATTTAGTCAATATACTTGGAGGGGATCTGAATGAAACATGTGGGAGAAGAATTGTGGGCCCATTTTGTTCTTATTATTTTTTTGTAGGGTGGTGAGGTGGGGTATATAGTGTGCTCAAATTTAACCTTACTTTTTATGTTTGTGCACATCGCACTAGTATAATCATTTTTTTTTTGTTTTATAATTAAATTTTGGATAGTTGAAACATTGCTTGTTATATAAAATCTTGTATATCCACCTGCCTCAACTTTAGGTGAAGTATAGTATTTGCGCTGTTCACGTATGTCGTAGATTTTTTTATTTTTTATTTTTATGAACCTTACTAGGTTTCGAAAATAGGAAAACGATTTTATTCGAACTAATTTTGGTGCAAAGTTGAATCATCGTAGACACTAAAGCAAAGAAATGTGCTAAAAATTCATGAAATTGCTCAACGATGGTAAAGATTACCGGTCTGAAGAAAGAACGAATTTTGCAAGTTCATGAATCATTAAATAACCATTATATAATTAGTATGCTTAGAGGAAAGTTGAAACAGAAGAAAGCAAAAGGTTTCAATGTCTGTGAATCACATTTTTGGTTTAGAATAGCATGTTTCACTTTTATTTATCGTACAATTTTTGTTAATTTTTAATAATGCATTAGCATAGCATTAAAAAAAAATGTTTTTTCTTAATTTAATCATATATAATTAAATGATAATATATTCTTACCAAATACATCAGTTATTGATTTTTGAAAAGAAAAAAATATTAGTGAAGGTGAGAGACGTAAAACCCACAAAGCTAAAATATTGGGTGTATATGTATAATATAACGTATCTCACGGAGAATATTTAATGATTTCATGTGAGATCGAAGTATATGTCAAGGTGACCAATTAAGAATATATAAATTTTATTTACAACACTCAAGCAACCGGGCATTTGGTCTAGTGGTATGATTCTCGCTTTGGGTGCGAGAGGTCCCGAGTTCGATTCTCGGAATGCCCCGCGAACTTCATTTTCTCATTTTGGATGTATGTCTAATTCTAACCCCAACATGGAATTAAGACAGCCATGTCATGCAGAATTCCCGCCGAAAGACTCAGCCGTCTACTGTACAGTGAGAAGTCATCGAGGCTTGCCCCAACAATAAAGTTTCAAATTCAATTCACCTTCTTGTAATGTTTAATTTTTTTTTATTATTACATAGCACATGCGCTTACCTACTGACGAGAGAGGGGGAAAATAAAAAAAGAAAGATTGTGTAGTTAAATTCCCAGGAAAAAAAACAAGGCAACGCAAAGTAAAATAAATAGACCATTTCACTTCTATCGGTGAAAATAAATAAAAGGTCATGTTTACATCATACCCGCATAAATCTACCGAAAAAGAAAGAAATAGCTTTTCTCTATTCGTTCTCCTGCATCGATAGTAATCTCCAACACCTATAGTCGAACGAATACTTGTACTTCTGCAATTTACATATACTTCTTTTCATCTTTTAGGACCGAAACCTTTGTTATTCTTCATCCATTCTTTGTGTAGAGGGAAAGAGGATGTGTGAAAATAGGAAATAAAAAATGGGAAAAGATTATTAGTTCTGATCCTATGTGCTTGGTGGTTGGTAAAAAAAAAAAAAGAAAAAAAGAAAAAAAGAAATTCTTCTTTCCTAATGCAGGTGAAGTAACAACAAATTAAGGATGAGTTGAAGTGTTTGAGGGTGTGAGTTTAAATCTCAATAAGTAATTATTGTAAAGATTCAGCCATATATATCCTCACCCTCATGATCAAACAAGAATTAATCTCAATTTAAATGGAATGGACGTTTAGAAAAACCTCATGATCTCAAAAAAAAAAAAAAAAAACTAGAAAAAGTAAAGATGAAAAAAATATAAAATAACTAAGAAAAATAATTAAAACAAATTATTCTACATTTTTAAAACACTCCTTCGCACTTTAGGATATGCCTAAAACTTAGGGCTACCAGTCCCACAATAAAAAGAACTGCATTTCACTTTTAGTTGCTTTGCATTTCTTTTTGTACTAACATCTTTTGAAACACTTTCATCCCAAGGTTATATTCAAATTAATATTCTCTTTTTTTTTCTTATTTCTCGGTACAAACAAATGTTCTCATTTACTTTCCTTCTTATGCTCCAACTTATAACGAAACATGTCCGAAATGTTTTGGAAATGTTCACAATATTCAGCCTCTGGATTACTGAACTTTCCACTCCATGACAACTATTGGTCCATTAAATTACATAAAAAGTTAAAATGTCTAATTAGGAGGCAGGCATAAGAAGTCAGAAAACGCTAGTAATTAATTAAGGACATAAATAAATAACAACCCCACAAGCATAGAGACAAAGGGCTTCATTCATAAAGATAATATATAGTACTAATGCATTTTCTTTAACTGGAAAAGGACTACCATATCTTCCTCGGTGTTACAGCATATAAAATCCTAAAGCTTCCATGACGTGTCGCACACAAAGACACGAATATATATGAACCAAAAGGCAACGCACCAAGGCAGTCTATTTGGACTCTGAAGCTTTTCATTCACACCCTCTTTGTCAAGTCAATAGAACCCCCCATCAAGACCGCCCTAAATACAAAGAAAGAAAAACACTACACAGAGAAATACAATTAAGGAACCCTCCCAACAAAAGGCCTTATGTATACATAACACTATATTATATAAAATATATATAGGGAAAGTGATATTGATCAAATTAACCAAGCCAAGAGAGAGCTTAGCCGTTGATCACCCATGAATGAGTGGTGCGAGATCATGAGTCTCTTAGACCAAAGGGTTTGTTGTGGAAGATCCGTAGCCGTTCATCATGCCAGACCATGATCCTGGACCGTTCAGATACCCAAATGATGACTCTTTTCCTGCATCAGAGCAACCCTGGTCCTGCCATTCAAGGGCCAGCAACTTAGGGTTTGGCTTCACATCAATTGAGGCAGTGTGGTCCTCACTAGCATCATATGGCAGCATCAGCCTCTGGCATGAGTCCATTATGTAATTAGCCCCATTGACATTGTTGTTGCCATCAAGAGACATGCCACCATATGCTGCAACAGGAGAGCAATTAAGACCATGAAAATTATGTGGCAAACCACCATTTTGATGGCCATTATTCATATCTCCCCCAAGCCCAACAGCCATACCCATGTCACCATTCCCAAAAAAATCAAAATTCCTAGAATTACTCCCAATTATGCCCTCCAACTTGCTCTCCATGAAGTCAATAGGCCTAGGGTTCTCAAGCATGCCAATACTATACTTGCTCTCCATGAAATTAGGGTTTCCTAGTGCCCCAGCATTAGTCCCAAGCAAATTACTGAGGTGGGAAAATTGCACATCTGGGAAAGAAAGCTGAAGATCTTTGGGGTTGTGATGGTAAGAGGGTCCTGCAGGATGTGCTTGGTTTTGAGTGTTGCTAGCCAAATTGTCGTTGTTGTTGGGTTTCTTGGAAGAAACTTTCTTGTTCTTTCTGCAACCCCCACCAACAGGGATGTTCCTAAGAGTACCCCCTTTGGTCCAGTACCTTCTGCAGGTCTTGCAGAAGTACCTTGGCTGGGAGAGGCTGTAGTTGTTGTAGTAGCAGAACTTGGTGTGGGTTGAGTCACACCTGGGGCACTTGAGTGCTTGGTCATGTGGGGGTCTTAGCCTCCTCTCTATCATGGGCCTTGAGCATGTGAGCATGTCCCCAGATGGAGAAGAAGAATCCATCCCAGACTCCTCGTGAATTGTGCCCTGACATTTTTATGTAAAAGGATAAAAACAAACAAGAAGTGAATGCGTATGATGACAATGTGATATCATATATGTACTGTAAAAAATTGTCAAGCTGGAATGTACAGGTCTGCTTCTTTTTTATTCTTTTTGTTCTCTTTATAGTTGCTCCTAATCTTCTGTTCCTTGGCTTTTTCTTCCTTTTTTTTTTGCCTTCCCTTTGAACCATATATATAACATATACATGTCCGACTCAGCATGCAAATGTGTTGCAATTGCATAGTGCAAGACACAATATAATTAGTGTTTAGCTGAATTGCAAAGTAACTACAATTAACTAGAAACCTTCAGCATAAACCTCTTGCCAAACTTATTTAGGTTTTTAATAATGTGTGTGAGAAGCATGGGAGATTAATGGACTTTAAATCTACCATTCCATCGCTAACGTGCTTTTCTCGTGGAAGCGTAGTTAATGATGAAGAAAATTAGAGGCAAATTAAATACTGTGCATCTTTATGTGCATGGCATACCTGCAACCAATGATCTGCAGATGAATCCATGCAGACATGCAAAGAAGATAGACCCATTCACACAAGCCTCGTCTACAGCTGGAGATATAACAGCAGTGCACCAATTAAGGACTTGTTCTTCTTCGCTTCTGCTAGAGCAGTGTACTTTGCTATATTAAACCAAGGTGGCACTACTACTAGCAGTGTGTGAACTG
Organism: Pterocarpus macrocarpus; assembly: GCA_031439585.1. NCBI lineage: Eukaryota > Viridiplantae > Streptophyta > Magnoliopsida > Fabales > Fabaceae > Pterocarpus > Pterocarpus macrocarpus. The sequence continues at coordinate 15,729,844 of CM062519.1, forward strand.
CATTGCACTGAGAAAGAGGAGGAACATAAGGTAGGAAGTCTTGTTGTGAAGTTTTGGATATGGGAAGAGAAGAAGAGAGGAGTGAGAGCATGTATGTGTGTGCTTGTTACGTGGGACGGGACAGTGAATAAGAAGGAAGAAAAAGGTGAGGGGTAGTGAGTGAGAGCGAGAGGCGCTGCCATGTTGCCTCTGACTGTTAATCCCCGTCGGTGACAAACAATGGTGGGCCTAAGCCTGTCCCTCTAATGCCTCCTCTCTGGTCTGATTCTTGAGAAATATTTTTGTATTAATTCTCATAGTAAGAAAAGGAATTTTAAGGACCGTAATTGTTAATATGAAAAATAAATAAATACATTATCATAAAATATGCTTTATGCTCGAAAGAACTAAATCTAGAATGAAGTATGACATAATTTACAAAAGTATAAATTAAATATTAATCCTTTATATTATTGTTTAACTATATATTATCATCTCATTTAAAAGGTTTTTATTCATTTCAATTTCATTGGAAAGGTTTAATTTTTATAATAATTAATTTAAAAATTATATATGAGATGATATATAATTTTTTGATAATATAAAATGTTTTATATCGATAATATGTTAAAATTAATTTCGAAAAGTAATTAAGTAAACATGATGTAACACGATATATTTTTTCTTATTTAAAAAAAAAAAAGTATTTTGCAATCTTTGGTGATTCAATATCATCGTCGGCTTATCTCATCTTGACTAAATCTTCGCTGACAAAATGGACGGTGGGACTTGGCCAGAGTCACCAATAGTTGTTGACTTGGGAGAAGGAGAACCGTTGATGGAGATTTGGTGCCGAATATATGTGAACAAAATAGCTGCAAAGTTAAGAGACGTCACTCTAGTCTGTGTCTGACGTGACAGAAGCTGAGAATATTTGGTTCCCCGATAAAGAACGCATACCGAAAGAGCACTCTACTTGGGGGGGCCCCACAGATACCCCATTGGATTAATTGGACCCACTCAACCTCCTCCCACAAGCAAGGGATATATTCTCATTTTTTTCTCACACGCGCCTTTCACTAGTTCGCTACTCTCCCTCGATGCTTCTCAAACTCATGTGCCTCTTTCTCTCTTTCTTTCTTTTCCTTGACACAGACCCTATATATTTATTATACTCTAAGATCAAATCCTTTGTTTCAGATCCTCTATCACTCTTCAAATTGTTGCTTATCATGGAGAAATTATTATTTTATTGAAGGAATATGTAGGATTATACTTTACTCGACTCAAGACATGATATTTCAGGCTTAACCAGTGGTGACTTAATTATATATTTATTATTTTTATCTTTTAAAAATTTTAGAAATGGTTAATGGAATATATAAATTAATGGTGGATTTCATCACTAATTAATTAAGGTTTAAATGTCACTTTGTGAATAAAGTGAACACAATCTTACATATATTCTTAGTATGTTAAAAGTATGCAATAACATCTATTAGGAGTAAATCCTCTCATGCTAATATCTTTATTATTAATCAAATTAAAAGGGAATTTGGTCATATTAAAAGGAGACCTGGTCAATAATGAGGATTTAACATAATCATGTCATGTTGAAATTTAACATAATCAATTTTCATATCTATTTTATTTCATGCCATGATGTCTGCATTGCAATTTTAATTTCTTCATATTATTCCTAGTACTGCTCTAATAAAATATAGGTCTATATATGGTCTTTAATTATTCTTGTTTCAAATTAGTTTACCATAGTTAAATTCAAACTTTGAAATTATATTCCACAACTAGGCGGGTTGGTTTCAAACACTACTAGGGAATAAACTGAAAAGCTTTCATCACAAGGTTGACACCCGAAAGAGAAACTAGGATGCTATCTTCATCCACTGAGTAGAAGGTGAATAACATGTAGCATATAGTTGGCGTGAGGAACACACCCCCACTCTACAGGACCCAAAGTACATAACATGTGCAGTGAGTGTCAGGTGAATAAAGTGAGTGTGTGCCCACGTTACCCGCCCCGCACAACCTGACTGCGAAGCTAGTTAACTCTCGTTCATGTAATGAGTGGGTGTGGATGTCTTTCTTTTTTCCATTGGGTGTGGTCGTTTTCCAATCTGCTTTAGGACAAAGATATGGATTATAATTATTTCAATCATAAGCATGTTATCATTGCTACTCGGTGCTTGTCTTCCTTCTAGGTACTTGTTACTTGTTAGTTTCTGTTTGTGGAGTGTAAAAACACTTTCAGCTACTGATCCTGTGAGCAATGATCATCATGCATTGTGGGTGATTGGTGGCTGTTGGTTAAAGGGTCACTTTTAAAGAAGAAACAGTTAGATTCAAAAACGCCAATTATTGCAATATGAGTAATTATATATTAGGTTTTGCTAATTAGTGCCTTAGAGCACTGCAAAGTTTTCCTTTTTAAATAAGGTGAGTGATTAGATAAACCCTTATATATTAAAAGTAAATATCGAGAGTACAAATGATTGGTTAATTTAAGTGGCTTGAGTTAATTAATATTTATTAAATTTTGAATATTGCTGATTTAAACCAAAAAAAAAAGAAAAGAAGTAAACATCAATAATAAATACTACAAAAAATATAAACTACAAACTAGTTAGTAATAATAGTAGAACCATCTCTTTTAATTATAGTATCTACCTTTATTGTCTATATTAATATACAAATATCATTGCGCTTGCAATATTCAGATATATCTAATTTGTGGCAAGTAAGTATACTTTACTAGATCTCATTGAAAGTTATGAGAGATAAGCCAATAAAAGAGAGACACAAAGTGCTCTTTGGTCTAGCTAGAACTATATATATTCACACTCCATCATGACATGTGCAGGGCTAAAGATTTATGTGCGTACGTACGATTCAAATTCAATAATGCTGTGTAGTGTATGTTCTTGGCTTTTTGGTATGTATATAACTATATATCTGCACATGCCGTGCATATGCCTTTGTACATCAGTAGGTATCTTGTAAATTAACAATAAGTATCTCCTTTTGAGATAGAAACAGTTGAAACTGTGAACAAACTTCATTCTCAAGCTACGTATTTTTACTTCCCACACACCTGAGTTTGCTTTCTTTGATCTTCTTTTGTTCTTTTCTTTCTTTTTCTTAAAGAAACCAAATGAAAGTTCAATTCAGAAAAGGCCAAGTAACACCACACAAATTTAAAAGCTGGAGTTTTTCTCAAAAATATTTAAAGGAAAGCGGGAAATTTTTTGGATGATTTTATGAATAGAAAAATGTAATTTGATTTTTCCCTTAGAATTAGATACTCCTCATCTTCTTCGTATTTTTTCTTTTCCTTTCCTGTTTTATTAAGAGAGTATCAATAAAGTATATATATATATATATATATATATACACCACATACAACGTTAACCCTCTTTTTTTACTTTCTTAATGTACAAGTTGTCATGAACTACTGTTCCGTGCATGGATACATGCATATGCTACCATATCAATCATTTGGGGTTAGGGTAATTCTGCCATGCAGAATTAATGCAAGGAACACTGAAACCATATCGTCCAACTAAAAATATTGGTTTGTATAAACTACATATGTGTTGGCTATAATAATGCACACTGCCCGTTGCATACATACAATATAATATATCATTACGCTTCTAATTGGTTATCCTCCCTAGCTAAGGCATAAGTTATATATATGTTTATATGTGGTCCGCGATATGATGTTGGTCAAAAATTCGAACACTTATACCTCGTTATGGGTGCAGTCAATTTGGTTCTTTAGGTCCAACTCAAGGGATCAGCCCCCACCATATGAGAGTTCTTTTCTATCTATACCAAAGTTTCCCTTCCACATGTACAGCAATGATGCACACAAGATCATCAAAACCAATTTAAAAAGCACCCATAACGCCCTTAGGAGATCAATTTCCATTATAAATCATAAAGTTCCGAATTATGGCACCACATATAGCTCCGGATCCGGATCCCACTGCCAATTGCAAGCAATATATATCACGGAGAAGTACATTTCTTGGGGCTAGTGTGAGCCCCATAGTAAAAGAATCTGCATAGTTCAAAGCAAGATCTGTAGTCCAAATGTTTGGCTGGTCCTGATGGGCGCATGAAAAATAATACTATTATTACGTATCTGCAATTCTTTTGGTTCATGTGCTTGTTTGTGTGTGTGTGTGTGTGTGTGTTTGTTGGCAAACAAATAAGATAAGGCCAGGTTAACTAAGAGAAAACTGCACATCACTCATCTTAATTTTAATTTAAGCAATCAAATCTTTATTTAATATACAAAAATATTTCAAAAGATAAGTATATTTTGATCATAATTTTCATAATCTTAGATAATAGTTTAAGTGCTTACAATAAACTATGTTTAGTTACTAATTGGGACTGAGTATAATAGAAGGAATTGGCCTCTTATAACGTAACAAACTTTAGTTTCAATCTCAATTAAAAAAATGTGCCTATATTTAATATTCAATCACGTCTTTGATCAAAATTGCCTTCAATAAATATAGCTATGAAAAACCAAAAGAGAAATTATGCTTAGTTAAGAATTACTCGTTCAAATGCCTCATCTCATGGATGTATATGCACAAAAATTTCAATGGCTAGCTGATCTAAGTAATATATACTTAACAGTAACGTATAGTATATAGCACATGCGCATGCGCGACACTGCCTACGGTGACTGCGGCGCACAGGGAAATTCAATGGGCAAGAGATCTGAAGCAAATTCCCAGTTCGAGGGGGTTTTGTTTTTATGTATTGATGGATCAAACGAATCTGTGGGGCGGTGGTGGGGAGTGGGGTGGACAATATCTTTATCAAACCACTATACTATATGTTATTTTAACCTTATGTGCATTGTTGGTTGTTGCTTTTTGTTCCCTAGTTTGTTCTCTAGCTACCGATAGCTCAGCGAGAATGATGATTGTTAACTCTGTTAGTTTGCTGCACCTTTTGAGGACGCACCTAGGCACTGAGCACCCGACCATATATGTCCCTCTAAGATTTTTCCCGCGTTTGGCATCATCTTCATCACCTTCTGAGATATTGTGCGTTTCTCTTTCATGTTGATTAGTGTTGCATGGGAAATTGTGAATTTGAAATTCCTAATTTTTGTCATTCTGCATGCTTATGTTGAACTACATATTTATTAATGTTAAAATGTACAATTTGTATTCAACATGTTTTTAATATGAGATTTCTTTCAATAATCTCTCCAAAAATTCTCTCAATCTCTATCTCTAGTACTTCTATTCTATTTTTCATGATTAATTAGGAAGACTCGCCATGTATGAGATAGCTACCTAGTACGCTTTTTTTTCTTCATAGTATTCTTAATACTATGAAAGTATTCAACTTATCTGTACTTGATTTTTATCCAGTCTAGGTAATAACGTACACTATAACATAATTGATGGGATTTAGTAACATTTAAAAAATATTACTAAATAATATTAAAAAAATTCACTTCCTTTTTTCTCATTCCATCCAAGAAGATGATGAAAAAAGAGTCTCTTGGAAATATCAAACAAATTTTATATCTCTTCCTCTACCATTCTCTTTTCCTTTCTATCTTAAAAATACCGAACAAAGCTTTGTTGTCAAGAGATTTAACAAGTTTCAATGATGACTCACATATCATCTAAAATTTCTAAAAACAAAATCCAACTTAAGCCTTGCAAGCAAAGCGCTTCCATCTCTTAATTTCTTTTCAGAACTAGACTTATATACTCATTGATTAGAGTTATACTATATTTAGTAAAACTTTTTTGTAACAAAAATGAGTAGAATTCAGTTATCATTCTTAAAAATAAATATATGACGAAAATCGTAGTGGATAAAATGTAAGAGAGAGAAAAATGACAAAAATTATCCAATATCAATTCTATTTTATGCAAAAGTTACAAACTTCGTTGCGCGTAAAAAGAACATTTATCTATTGATTAACTTGAGTCAAACTAAGGTTTTGACTTTTTTGGCGTATAATTTTATGATCGTTTTAGTTTATTCATTGAATTTAATGATCCCCCATGTGCATTTTTGAAAGAAAAATATTGAACAATAAAATAAAATATTTAGCTATGTTAACGTGTATGGTGTATCTTAGAATCGAAATTTGAGCGTTTCTACAAAGAAAGGTTTTGTCCATAAAATATTACGAATTGACATGGCATAGTTTTGGTACATTTCAGCCCACATATGATAAATAATATTTTTCAGAAGAAAAAAACTAGGCTATTTGATGGAAATCAGACCACCTCATTGATGAACAGTTTTTGTAGCAGTTATTTAATATCAATCAGCATTTCTGTTAAAATTTGAGTGGAATGATAATTTAAAAAAATTACGAAAGAGGATCCATAAGCCTTATGTACAAAATGAAAGTGCCAATATTTGGGTTCTCAGAGAATCACGATATCCCGGCACCCTTTAATTGAACTAATTTTTTTTAATCACAAAGTAATATAGTTACTCTTACATCTTTCTCATAAGTGACATATTCAGGGTTCAACATTTATCCTATACCAACAAACAAGATTATTCACTTTAGCACTTCATGTTAAAAAGCACACTATGTATTTCAGAATATCCATTTCGATAAAAGAAAAAAAATAAATTTAATATTAAATAGACTACAGGTCTATCCAAATCTCTACCCACCAAGCTTTCCTCATCTTGAGGCAACATTTTAAATTTGATCCAACATGCATGAGGGCCACCTAGACTTTTATCGAGTTAACTAGTAAGGGCGCGGTGGAATTAAGGTAGAAAGCACAAATTTGATTCCGTATAAGCAAAAGTTAATGTGCAGAGTACCTGGCTCTCCCCTTCTGCCGCCACACCTCTTCTAAAGCGTGGTGCCCAGTAGAAGTAAACCATTAATGTCTGAGTGATATCACCAAATCATATATACATCAAGCTAGCTTATATGCATGGTTTGTCTTGTAGCATGTAACTTGATTTTTCCGAAAACGCGTGAATGCGACTGATTAGGATTAGGACACATTTCTGCTTATGATTCATTTAAACGGGACCAGGTTAATTTGCTTGTAGCACATTATATGTTTATAAAATACAAGAGCGGTCATTAAGTTGCAAAATCTACAATAAGAATGTTCTTGATGAGTAACTAGTAAGTAGTAGCATTTTATATAGGGGGGTATACAGATGACGAGCTGGTTCTACACTTAAATTTAAGCTATTTTTTGATTAGGTCTTTTTTTTCTTAGTTTAGATCCAATATGATAATAACTTGATTAATAACCAAGTCATACTAAGTCAACTGCATATATATATATATATATATATATATATATATATATATATATATATATATATATATATATATATATATATATATATATATATATATATATATATATATATATTTTAATATAAAAATAGCATTATATTATATAAAATATATTAATTGAAGTATACAAATCTTATAATTCATCATTAACTTTTTAAAATATAATTTTTAAAAAAAAATTTGACTTTAAGTTGAATTTAGTTACCTCAAAATATGATTTAAACCTGACCAAAATCAAAATTTTAAAACTTAAAATTGACTCCTAAACTTCGATTTGAATATTGGGTCAGGGGAGATCAAGAACACACATAATATTTTGCATTTTAATTACTGCAGTACATTAGAAAAACAAACGATGGCACCAAGCAATTTGGTACGAAGTGACAAGTGATACCGAATCTATATGGTGCAACAAGACTGCATTTTCAGTGAGAATTTGGCAGAATTCAGAAGGGTGAGAAAGTGTAAGAATTAGCCCACGTCATTGGTCAATATTTGTACAGTTTTTCGTGCTTAAAATAAGCATTATTGTTTAAAAAAAGAAAAATACCTGTCTATGTTTCGTATATTTTCAAGAATTTCAACTTGAGTTTCGTATTTTATTCCTTAGAAAATAAAAACTGCCAGTGCTTTAGCTCTTTTTCACAAATCGTATAATTTATTTCTCCCCGTTTATTTGTTGATTGGAGCACGACACAGGTGCTCTTTTCTTCTCTTTTTTCTCTTTTTTTTTTTCGGTCGATAAGGTTTAACTGCTCTTTATAGACAATAACCGCATAATGTCATTTTTGCTATGGGCAACAATGTTTTGGTCCTGCGCATACCGTCAATTTGGGCTTTCAAATTCCTCCACTTCAATTCTTATTGGGCTGCTCCAACTTGGATAAACCCTCCATGGCCCATGCCAAAGGTATCCAACATCCAGTGGCCCATGCAAGTGTGTTGAATGCACCAAAGCATTGAAGTGAATTTATCATGCGAAAACAAGGATGCTGAACACTGACCCCAAAAAAAACAAAAGGTGCTGAGCAATAATAATACAGGAGGTAGGTCAGCTTCCGGGTGAAATTTAACTCCTAAATCCAACATCCTACTGATTTTTTTAAGAAGATTTACCATTGGACTTTGTGTGGATTCTATTAATTACAAATATCCTATTTACAATTTCAAGAAATGAGATGTTATTTCAACATCGCAATCTAACTTCAAATATAATATTTCTCTTATATAAATATACATAATACTTTTCTTATTTTAATACATGTGTCCTTTGATGCCATCCACACTCACTTTAATGGGTTTGTCTACAATGCATCGAGTTTTTTTATGGTACATTATGCACTTTGTCATCTACTGATAAGATATGAAAGTATATTCTTAGAACTAAATACATATAATGTACTATAATTTTTTTCTTTCTACCTACCCTTCCTTACTCCCACCGCCTTATCTGAGACTTGCATCGCCAGCACCCACACCAGTGCCTCTATCGCCGGTGAGCTCACCACCCACTGCTTAGTCACCCAACACCGCGACCCATGACCCCCACCACCGCATCATCCCTCTTCCTCCTCCTTCCCTATTATTAACATCACGGCATGTCAAACTCCATGTCCAACCCCACAAGATCCAACAACCAGTATTTCCAAATCAAACACATCAAATAAAATATAGATTGTGAAGAAAACTAACAAATCCGCCTACATTTTCACCTAATATAGTAAAAGAGAAGTAAAACTTGAAACTTTTTCAACCATCAAAGGGGTAGAAATTTTAAACTAGTTAAAGGACCTTCTTCTTTTGTTCTTGATTGCTGGGAAATTATTTTAAGTAGAAGAAGATGGGGATTTTCTCATGTGCATCTATCACATTGCTGGGTGATTTGTGATGGTTGGATATAGTAGGGAGGATGTGAGAGAAGAAGAAGAGGAAGCGTGGGATGGTTTGGGTGGTGCAATGATGGTTAGTGGTGGCATGGTCTTCGACGAGTGGCGTGTTGGCGGTGATGGGTGATGGTGGTTGCTGGTGGTGGGGGAAGGAATGGTGATGGCAAGTGGGAGGGTGAAAGAAAGAAAGTGGTGTGGGCAGCGGTACAGGAAACCGTGAGAGAGAGAGAGAGGAAGGAAGCAAGTAGCATTTTTGGGGACTATTAGAGTTCTCCACTATTATTTAGGTGCACAATATTTCAATAATTTAGATCCAAGACACCTGCAAAGTGCTTCAAGCACCGTTTAAAAAGAGGTGCGTTGCAGCATGACCTCACTTGAATATACAATGTTTATACAATTGCTATATAGTATAAATTCAACTTATGTATATATACCATTTTAATATTAAATGAACCACATTTGAAAGTTTGAATTATTAACACGTGATTTTTCAATTGCCATCAACAATGAATGTGGGAGTAACTATCTCCATTAGGACAACTAGAATTTCTAGAGTTAGGTGGGTGCTCTTCCACCAAACCTTTTCCACAATGGTTTGGTTTGGCCTTAGTGGCCAAGTTGAGGTAGAGTGTTCTTTAATAAAATTCATTAGTAAAGAACTCGAAATGTTGAGTTACTGATACACGATTATTTAACATGCACTTATGAGAAATAAAGTGATAGGAAATAAAATCTCCATAGATTAAAGTATTTAAGTAACTAGTGTTTTGTGATCTTGCGCAATGCATCGGTTAAAAAATATTACTTTAATTAAAAAAATTAAAAAAATTAATTTAACTAAGTTGTAAGATAAAATTTTAATATAAACAAATAAATTATTATTTAAATATAAAATATACAAAATGGATACATATTGTCATATCAAATGAATTAATTGTGAAAGTATAATATGGAATCTAATAAGGAAAAAACAAGTATAAATCAAACAAGCTTTTATGATTTTGCATTCGTTTGAATTTGCAACTTCTCATAAAACACTATATCATATAAATACAATTATTCAAAAAAAAAAACTATATATAACGTTTAACTATGAACTAAAAATTAAAATTAAAACCAATAATCATTATTAGATAAATGCATTTTAGAATATAAAGTAAAATAGATAAGTTTTATTGTTATATATCTATACTATTAATAAAACAGAAAAAGTTAACATGAAAAGCTTTGCACCGGTACCAGATTAATTCTATATCAAATGCATTCATTTTGAAAATAAAAAAAGTTAAAAAAAAAAGAACAAAGAAAAAATAAATATATTCATTTATTTGAAAAAACATCACCTTTACATAAGGATAAATTTTGAAAAGATTAAATTTACTATACTTAGAAAGATTAAATTCAAATTTTTTAAATAAAATTTTTCTTTTATAAATTTAATAGGTGATATTTGATTAGTAGGGTATTTAATATTTATAAATATTATATTGAATCTCTATGTAAAAATTTGTAAATAAATATTATGGATATGCTTTAACTTCTATTCTTTTACTCTTATCATATAAATATTAAAAATTTTATACATCCATTAAAAAAAAATTAAACTTCTTTTATTTTATATTCTTATATATATATATATATATATATATATATATATATATATATATATATATATTAACTTTGTGTTTTAAAATCCCATGTATTGCATGGGTAAAAGACACTAATTTATATATAATTTTATACATGAATGAAATTTATGAAAATTTATTTCCTAGTTTTACTCTCATATTAAATATATCCTAAAAGCCCACACCCCATCCTTTATCCATTTCAAAATAGAATAGAATAGATAAATATTCAAATATTTTTGATTGATATATAAAACAGATTTGACTAATTAAATGAAAAACAAATAAAATATATCAGTTTCATTTAATTGTATCCTTTAAATGCTCCCTAAATCAATAAAACATAACTAGAAAAAAAAAATTGAATGTTCTTCCTTTCTTTGTCTTATTTCAAACACATTTAATCTATTTTCTTAATTAGAATTTTTAAAAATGAAAATATGTAGAATTCACCAAGTTTTGACATGTGTAAAATTTCCATATATAACAACCTTTGTTTTAAAAGTAGTATAGATTTATTTATCTTTTATACTAATTAGTTGCATTAGAGGTGATCATGACTCTAATTTAACTTGATGACCTACCCAACCTAAATTAATATATTATTATATAAAATATTAGTTGAGTTGGGTAGTCAAGCTGATTTTGTTCAAACCCAAATAAAAATGCATTTGTTTCATCTTTAAAAAAAAAGATTTTGAAACTTAAATTTTATATATAGCTGAAAAAGCTAAAAACATATTTTTTTATAAAAAAATAATTTTTTGCCAAAAAATACTCAAACAAATACATCCTAAATAGAGTTGTTATTTGTATCACTTTTTGAAATATATTTTAAGGGATATTTTCAGATATTTCTTAAATATTGATTGAAAGTGGGTGTAATTTTTTTCTCAATTAATGTTTAAAGGGCACCTCAGGATGTCTTTATATCAAAAAATGGTATAAATAATATTTCTCATATAAATATGACTTCAATCACTTTAGGTATTATAATTTGATTTATCTAGCTCAATAACTCATTTCACTTAATTTTATACTTTCTAAGAACATTTTTTAAATTTTAAATTTGTTCCCTCCCAATTTCAGCTCATGTGATGTGTATTTTGGTTTTCAAACTTTATAAGTGTACAAACATAATTCCTAAACATTATATTGTGCATGTTTTAGTCATTCTATTATTATTTTCTTCAAACATTAACTATTACCATAGCTTATAAGTTTATGGACTGAAGTGGGCCATAACTCTTTAAATTAAAGTGCATTTTTGAGAACATGCTAAAGCAACCCTTTTTTTTAAAAAAGAAAAAAAGTTATTTTTTAAAAATTTTTTATGTCTGGCATAAATTGAAAATAGAATATAATCAAAAGTTAATCATTTTAAGTTAAAAAATAATTTTATAAACAAAATTTTGAGACTTTTGAATATAAGTAGAAACTTAGTATCTCAAAATCATTACATTTTTACTAAATTAACCCTAAATATTAAATATTATAGAATATAAACAATTATTTTATGCTTTTTAAATTAATTTTATCATATAAAAATAATTTTTTTATATAATTCAAATAAATATAGATTATCTTAAAACTACTTTTCAGCTAAAGTATTTAAATATAAATTAATTTTCACATAATTGATTATATAAAAAATGATAACATAAATAAATAATTATTGAAATAATTTTAATTTTACAATTTTTCCAAACACATATAAAGTCTCCTCATCCAAAAATTTGGTAGAGAATATGGCCACTTGTTTTGATTGTGATAATTATTTGACAAAAAAAAAAAAAGACAAATGAATTAAAATGCACACTTTAAAAACTTTGCATACTATATTGCATATTTTTTAAGTTTAATATAATCATGATTTGGATAGGATATACTTGAGTTTTCTTCGTTTTTAATATGAAAAAACCAATATTTTTGGTTATGTTGGTTTAGGTGATTCGAAAATTTTCTCTTGATCCAATTTAACACTATATAAAAATTCTTCATTTTTTGTTCGTTTATTTGTTTTTCGTTTTTTTATTTGACAAAACCCAATTTTTTATTACAACAATTGACCAAATCCAACCTACATGGGCATATGAGTTTTATTTTTATAATAATAATATAATTAAGCGATGACTTAAATTAAATAATTTTATTATACATTTAATTAGTAGCTAAGATAATGATTATTAAATTTAATTAATAGTTTAATGAAATAATTTAATTATAAATATAATTTTGGTTTGGAAATAGACTCATAAAGATGGATTAACGTGATAAGCAATTTCGAGCACTTGAGATGAGGATACACGTTTGAATTGTATAAACAAATTTTTTATAGAGCAATTGTATAATTTTAATAAACTAAAAATTAGTCATATGGATCATTCAAATATATTGAACTTGTAGAAATGTCAGGTGACTTTACAGAAATATAATAATATAATGTTAAATATTAAATAAACTAAAAAGTAATTAGTCTAACGGATGTGAATTTATTTTTGGTCTTTATAGTATCTCTACCTTCGAGTATTATTATAACTAAGAGAGCCTATGATCTATGATTTTGAATAAACTTTGATTGCAATATATATATATATATATATATATATATATACTTTGATATATAGTGGCCATGAGATTTGAACCTACAATGTAATATTATCTATCACCTCATGCTAATCCACTCCTAGCAACTTGAAATATTGAAAGTTTGAAATTTGAAGATATTGCTTTGAAAAAAAGAAATACCTATACCCACAATTTCTAATCTAAAATAACATAAAAAGTTGTCATGGTAAATTATGGAGGCAAATGTGAAAACTCAAACATAAATAAAATAAAATAAGATTCAATACAAGTGTCTATATATATATATATAGAGAGAGAGAGAGAGAGAGAGATTAATTTTGTACATAATCAATATAAAAGAGTTTTATATTGTTATTCAATCATATACGGTTATATGTGAGGCTTTTGAGATAATGAACGTGAAAGTCAAACATTCTTGTTAATATAACGATACATAATTAATTGTTTGTAGAAAATATTTTTATACTAATAGTGCATTAAAATTAAATTCATAAAATTATACATATACAAATATAAATATATATAATAATTATTTTGAATGGATATATATGTTCTACTATATGAAGAGAATAATTTATTTTTATTTTTTGTTATAGAAGAATAATTGATTTTAAGTCCCTTTATTTGGGGCACATATATATATTTTAAATATATTTCTATCATTTATTTATATATATATTTTTTTAGATTTTAGAATTTAATTTGATACATTGTTATTGTAAAAGTATTTTACACAGATATTCGATTATATATTATCACATCAATAAAAGTGTTTGATTCTTATACCCACTATCTAAAGAGATTAATCTTGAATACAATATCAGTGTAAAATTTTTTTACATTATTATTGAATTATATGTCACTATGTGTAAGATTTTTGGATAGTAGGTGTGAAAATTAAACACTTTATATAATTAAATATCTATATAAAATAATTTTTATGTTGACAGTACATTAAAATTATTTTTTTCTTAACAATGTCATCTAAATGTTTTACACTGTCATCCAATTATTATTATTTTTCACAATATTATTTAAATATTTTATACTGTCATCTAATCAAATACTTTTTTGTAGGATTTTTAAGATAGTAAGTGATCAAATTAAATATTTTTATTAATTTATTAATACATGATTAAATGTCTATATAAAACTTTTTTCAGTGACAGTACATCAAAATTATATAAAAGAATTAAATTCTAATCAATCCTCTAATATACAAACCCCAAGGGGTTGACCAAGTGGAGCAAGACAAGGTCTCACATATAAAAAGTCATAGGTTTGAGCTCGTATTTGTCTCTTTAAAGTGAAGTAAATATGAGTTTCTCTAAAAGTGCTATTTGTGCTTGGAGGCTTTCACTAGGGTTATGCCATACCCTATTTTTTATGAATTAAAAAGAAAAAAAATCCTCTAACGTATGAGAAATAATATTTGGATGTGAATAAAGCGATATATACACCCAAAACCACTTAGAAGTGAAGACCAAAAATGACAGGGGGACGCACAGAATCGTGATGCATAGGGAAAAAAGCGAGGAAAATGACAAAAACACTTGAATAATTAGGCCCACATAATTATTGTTCTTTTTGTCTAGAAAGTTACTAACATATTTTATAGAATTATCAGCATTTTTAGCAAAGTTACAAGCATATTCTATGGAGTTACCAACATTTTTAGCAAAATTACTAGCATTTTCAACATAATTACTGCATTTTGGGCAAAGTTACTGGTATATTATATAGAGTTACCAATATTTTCAACAAAGTTGCTAGTGTATTATACAGTATTATCAGCGTTTTTAGCAAAATCACAAGTATTTTGGGCAAAGTTACCAATATTTTTAGCAAAGTTACTAGCATTTTCAGCAAAAGAGTTACCAGCATTTTGCGAAAAACGCTGATAATTTTATACAATATATTGGTAACTTTCTGGAAAAAAAGAATGATGATCATGTGGGACCCAGTCATCCAAGTGTTTTCATCACTTTCCTTGCTTTTTCCATATGAGTCGTGTATACATCACAATTTTGTGTGTCCCCCATTATTGCTCAATGAAAACCAGAGTTAGAGAAATGATATTTGGATGTGTAAAAATTGAAGCATATGGCGATGTATACGAAGAAGATGACAAAATAAGCCTGTAGCACTGCATTGATAAAGTAAAAAAAAATTAATAGCATTCAAAACCAACAATTTCTCGCTGTCATCTTCCTCATTTCATTTTCTTGCTCATAAACTTCACTCTCAATATCTTTCTCGCCCCAATTTTTCTTCCACCTTCCCTCTAAAAAATTTTCTCAACCCACTCTTCTTCCTCCTCCCTTCCCCAATCTTGTTTATCCTTCCTCTGAAACTTTTCTAGCTGAGCATCACTCTGGATTGCTCGTCTCTATGCTAAGGCCCATAAGTCCAAGAACACATAGTTCCTTGTTATGATAGAGAAGCTCATTTTTGGTGGCAAGGTCTAACACTATGAGGGCCAGAGTCGATGGCAAAATGAGAGATTATGGTTGCAGGGATGACTCCAGGCTTAGCTTTTGCATGGCATGCCCCAATGACGCGGCTGGCCTTGGTGTCATGTGAGAATTCAAGGCTCAATGAACAACCTACTGAGAGGATGTCATGTGGGATTTATTTAAATTTTTATTTATTTTCTTTTAAATTTCATTTCATCATTTTCTTTCTGAATTTAACATGTCCCAATTTATTTGCTTTGTTTGGTTCTTTGTTGTTGACTTGGGGTTTTGATTATAATCAATTTCTTTCCATATTGTTGTCACATTGGTTTGACTATTTAATGTACATTGTTGGGTGTTGTGCTTTTGTGTATTGCGAGTATGGATTTAATTGAGATCTACTTCAGTTTGAGGTTGTTAGGAAATATTTGTTACATAGGTTGTTAACTTGTTTTTCATTTTAGATGTTAGTTTAGTTAAGCATTTCAATCAAAAAGCTTTGGTACTTGAGCATTTCATGTAGCAACTTTGTTGTTAAAGTCCTAATTTCAAAGTGTCAAAGTTGCAACTTGGATCTTATATGCTAACATTTTTCTGGTTCAATCAATGGTGGCAACCTTGACCCTTAGTAACACAATCCCTTTTATAGACCAATGATGTGTAGCTTGTTCGATTGTAATATACGGCAATATTTGAAGTTAGAATAGTCACTTGTCAGCTTCTAAAGGTTAGGGGCAGCCACAATAAGCCATTTATTGAAAGTTTTTCAAATATTTTTTAGAAGAAACACATTGGAAGAGGCTATATGGATGATAAGCGAATACGGTAGTGCTGGCAAGTTGGTTTTTCTTTTTGTGTTGGTTTGTTTTTCTTTTTTTTATTATGTTGCCTTGTGTTGGTTATAAAGAGCAAGGTATTGTCTTAGTGTTTAAAGAGGAAGGTATTATTTTATTTTTTAGCAATTGAATATTTGATAGCTTTGGAAGATAAAAGCTTGTCTTTGCAGGTTCTATTTTGGAATGGTAGTATTTGGTTCATTTATGGTTTGACTTGTTAGTATCTTATTCTTATCTTTTTTTTTTTTTTGGGCTATCCATATTATCTTCTTTTTATCATTTTTTCTATTTATTAATTTCTCCAATTGGTAAAGAGAAATGCAAATGATATAATTTTAATATCTTTTATTTTAGAGCCATGGCTTGTGCTTTAAGTGACAAGGAATGGTTAGGGAAATGATGTTGTTCCTTGTCTAATTAGGCCAATGGGTGCTATAAAGAGTCACATGGAAGAGGTAACAACTCAATTTAGCTTTAAAGCATCTTGAAAAGTGCTTTTAACAATTTTCTAGTCTCTTATTGATTCAATAATAAATGTAGTGTTTTAGAATCACCTTTTCTTTATTCTACTATAATCAAATGGTTTTTTTTTTTTTTTGCTCTAATATTTTGGTTGATTTTATTTCCTATTTGTAATAATTGGAATATTGCTTTAAAAAAAATTCAATTGAAGATATAAATAATAAGAATACATGGTTTGACAAGGGGGTAGGTTTAATGAGTAATGAATGAACTGTTTTACTTTGAGTTACCAACAATTCTCTTGATAAATGATATGTACAATCATGGTAAACTTTCTCTTTAGGAGGCTTGCGGCATGCCTCTACCTTTCAAATTGTATTTTGAAGTTATGACATTCTCTTATGCCTCCTAATATGATTTTGAGGAAGAAAGGAAGAATTCATTTGACATATTTGGCTTGCTAGTCCTAAACTTTTTTATCTTATTTTGTTAGTTATAAAATTTGTTCCAATAGTTATATCTAAATTCTCTTACAAGTCTATATAAAATTGCTATCTTTTTTTCTTTTTTTTTTGCTTCTAAATATGAACATGCTTTCTATAAAATTTTTGTATTGAAATAGAACACATTTGTATCCCTTTATGACTATTCACCATACTATTTTGTTAGCAGTTCATGATAACTTGCATAGATATATTAGAAGGATCATAGCGGGAGCTAAGAACAAAGGCTCGAGATATCTGGGCTTGGTGTGGACATCATGATGAACCTTTTGGGCTAGGGCCCTCATGCCCATAGATGTTACATCCCTACTATATTTTTATCATGGAGTTGTATTTTCGCTCCAACTATGCTTTTAAAATCATACTCTATTTGATGTTTTGTTGTTATTTTGATTTGTGGATGTATTAGTTTGTAATGGATATATGGAAATTTAACACTGTTTCATCGTGATGATTTTCTCGTGTTTGCGTATATTATGAAAAAGTTACAGCAGTTTGATGATTCTTACAAATCATTTTATAGAGACATAAGATATAGAGAACATACTCAATTTATTTATTTAGGGGCACTAAGTCAATATTTGTTTGCAAAATTAGAGAAAAAAATTATACAAATAACAAGCTTTCTAAAAAGTTACCAGCATATCATAAAAGAGTTACTAGTATTTTCGATAAATTTACCAATGGTAAATCAAATTTTATTAGTGCATGTGTCCATTTTGAAATTTTCTTTTCATTTTGAAAATGAACAAAAAATTTTTGTTTCTTTTCATTATCAAATATTGGTGCCAACGACTTAACAAAAGTTTTTTCTCGAACACATAAATCAGCTTACAAGAGTTATTCATAAAAAATTGAAGTACTTGCTACATTACCAATAAATTAAACTACTTACCAATAAATCAACCATGTTTAGTGATTTTTTTCCCTTCATTGTTGGTGACAAAGAGAGTTATTATAAGCTTTTCATACATGTTAATAACTTTTTTGTGAGTGATAGCTAACTCTCTCAATATATAAGTAACCGAGCGTATATTTTAAAATTTTAGTAATAACACTTGGAGCATTATTTGTTTGTTTAGAAAAATCTTATATTAACTATTTGCCAATAGCATCATAAAAAGAAAAAAAAAAAACTAACCTAGTGCAGAATATTGTAGCATAAATTCCATGTTGTAGTTTGACTCACATCGTCAATTTATAGTTCTAATGAGTCCTTTTAACTTGTCTCTTAACATAAATATGTTTAAGAATCCTAATATTTTCAAAATTTTTTAAAATCTGAAAAGTTACCAGCATTTTTAACAAGTTACCAATATTTTGAGCCAAAATTACTAACTTTTGGTACCAAGTTATGAACCTTGTGTAGAAAATATGAAGTTACTTAGCTATTGTATCTCTAATTCCATGTTGAATTTAGGCTGATTGCATTAGTCTATAGTGTAAATGAGTCCTCTTAACTTGTTCTCTCACACAAATATGTTTAACAATCCTAATACTTCCAAAACTTTCAAAACTTGAAAGTTACCAATATCTTGGATAGGTTACCATGTTACCAACCTTTAGCAGAAAAATATGAAGTTACTTAACTATTGTAACACTACTTCCATGTTGATTTTAGGCTCATTTCATTAATTAATAGTGTTAAGAAGTCCTCTTAATCTGTTTCATAACACAAATTTATTTAAGTATCCTAATACTTCCATAATTTTCGAAACCTGAAAAGTTACTAGTATTTTGGAAAAGTTACCAATATTTTGAACTAAAGTTACTAACTTTTAACATTAAGTTACCAATTAGGTTAAGAAAACATTTGAAGTTACTTAACTATTATAGCACTAATTTTATGTTATATTTAGGCTCACATCATCAACCTATAGTCCCAATGAGTTCTCTTCAATTGTTTCTTAACAAAAATATATTTAAGAATCCTAATACTTCCTAAAGTACAATAATATGAAAAGTTACCAACATCTTGAAAAAATTACCAATATTTTGAACTACAGTTACTAACTTTTGGTATCAAATTACCAACCTAGTGCAACAACATTTGAAGTTACTTAATTATTATAGCATTAATTTCATGTTGTATTTAGACTCACATCATCAATTTATATTGTAAAGGAGTCTTTTTATCTTGTTTCCTGACACATATTTACATGTGAATCCTAATACTTCTAAAACTACTAAATCAAAAAAGTCACTAGCATATTGGAAAAGTTACCAATATTTTGAACTAAAGTTACTATTTTTTTATATCAAGTTACCAATCAAGTTCAAACAACGTTAGAATTTATTTAGCTATTGTAACACCAATTCCATATTGTATTTAGGCTTACATCATCAATCAATAGTGCTAAGAAGCCCTCTTAACTTGTTTCTTAACAAAAATATATTTAAGAATCCTAATATTTTCAAAGTTACAAAATCCTGAAAAGTTATCAACATTTTGATATAAAGTTAGTAACTTTTGATCTAAAGTTAACATTTTCTATTTTTTTAGTTTATTATTGGAATATAATAGATGATTTATTTGATAGTACATGATTGGTTACATTGATCTATATATGTGGTAGTATTTGTGTAAAACTTTTATGTTTATACCATTGTATAATTCATATATGCAATCAAATATACTATTGACATTTGTTATATACCTGTCATGTATCGACAATTAAGCAAGTCAATATCATGTTTATAAAGAAAATAGTTTTTAAACTTTTGAGTATTGGTTGGATTTTACTCAAGAAACTTATCAAGGAAATGAAGACTCACTTAAAAAATAAAAAATAAAAACTTAAACCCTCTTTGGTGGAAAATAAGAATTTTTAAAAGTGCATTTAAAAAAAATTTGTAAATAATGGTTTTTAGATTGAGCACTAAGTTATGCAATAGTAAATTTCAGTTGCACATTTACTAGTAACTTGTGGCCTGTTGGCAATAAAATATAGTCAAGTGAACTTAAATACAAGATGAAATTAGTGCTACACTAGCCAAGTAACATCTATTATTGTGCACTCGGTTGATAACCTTATCACAAATATTGATAACTTTAGTTTAATATATTAGTAACTCATTAAGTATGATGGTAACTTTTTTAGGTTTTGGTAATTTGGAAGGTGCTAAAAATTTTTTTAACTAATTTTGTGTTAAGGAACAAGTTAAGAGAATTTTCTAACACTATATATTGATGAAATAAGCCTAAATACAATATGAAATTAGTGTTACATTAGCTAAGTCACTTCAAATTGTTCTACACTATGTTAGTAATGCATGATGATGTTGATAACTTTAATTCAGAATGTTGATAATTGATTAAATATGTTGGTAACTTTTCAATTTTTAAAATTTGGAAGATATTAGGATTTTTTAACTAATTTTATGTTAGAGAACAAGTTAAAGAGAACTTTTTGGCAGTATAAACTGATGAAGTGTGACTAAATACAATATGAAATTAGTGCTATACTTGTCAAGTCACTTCAAATTGTTCTACACTAGGTTAGTAACATCATGACAAATGTTGGTAATTTTTCAGGTTTTTAAAATTTGGAAGGTATTAACAATTTTTAACTAATTTTGTGTTAGGAAATAAGTTAAGAGAATTCTTTGACAGTATAAATTGATAAAGTTAACCTAAATACAACATAAAATTAGTGCTACAATAGTTAAATTACTTCAAATTATTCTGCACTAAGTTGGTAACATCATGACAAATATTAGTAACTTTATATCAAAATGTTGGTAATAATTAAGAATGTGAGTAGCTTTTTAGGTTTTGATAGTTTTGAAATAATTAGAATTCTTAACAAAATTTATGTTAGAGAATAAGTGAAGACAACTTTTTTTGCACTACGGAACTTAAATACAAGATAGAATTAGTGAGAAACTAATTAAGTCATATCACAAATGTCCTGCACCGATTGTAACTTTCTCACAAATATTGATAACTTTAATTCAAAATGTTAGTAATCGATGAAGGATGTTTGTAACTTTTCAGGTTTTGATAATTTCGAAATAATTAGAATTCTTAACTAAATTTGTGTTAGGAAACATGTTAAGACAACTCTTTTTGTATTAAAACTTGATCAACTGAACCTAAATATAAAATAGAATTAGTGAGAAACTATTTAAGTCACATCCAATTGTACTGCACTTGGTTGGTAACTTTCATACAAATATTGGTAACTTTGGCTCAAAATATTGGCAACTAGTGAAGGGAGTTGGTAATTTCTCAGGTCTTCATAATTTCAAAACAATTAGATTTCTTAACTATATTTATGTTAGAGAATAAGTTAAAATTACTTTTTTTTGTACTAAAACTTGATCAATTATACCTAAATACAAGATAGAATTAGTGAGAAGTTGCCAAAATGACATCCAATTGTCCTGCACTTGGTTGGTAACTTTTTCACAAATGTTAGTAACTTTAGTTCAAAATGTTAGTAGCTAGTGAAGAATGTTGGTAACCTTTTATGTTTTGATAATTTCAAAAGTATTAGAATTCTTAACTAAGTTTGTGTTAGGGAACAATTTAAGACAACTTTTTTTGCACTAAAACTTGATCAACAAAACCTAAATACAAGATAGAATTAGTGAGAAACTGGCAAAATCACATCCAATTGTTCTGCACCTAGTTGATAACGTTTTCACAAATATTGGTAACTTTAGTTCAAAATATTAGTAACTAGTGAATGATATGGTTAACCTTTTATGTTTTGATGATTTCGAAAATATCAGGATTCTTAACTAATACTTTTGAGATTTAGTTAAGAATCGTAACACTTTTGAAATTACCAAAACCTGAAAAGTTACCAACATCTTTCGCCAGTTGCCAACATTTCAAATTAAAATTATCAACATTTGTGAGAAAGTTACCAACCGAGTGTAGGACAATTGAATGTGACTTAGCCAGTTTCTTAATAATTTTATCTTGTATTTAGCTTCAGTTGATCAAACTTTAGTGCAAAAAGAGTTGTCTTAACTTGTTCCATAATACAAATTTAATTAAGAAATCTAATAGTTTCAAAATTATCAAAACTTGAAAAGTTGTCAACTCCCTTCACTAGTTACCAATATTTTGAACTAAGGTTACTAACATTTGCAAGAAAGTTACCAACAGCATATAGTACAATTGAATGTGACTTAATCAGCTTCTCACTAATTCCATCTTGTATTTACGTTTGGTTGATCAAGTTTTAGTCCAAAAATAGTTGTCTTAACTTGTTCTCTAACACAAATTTAGTTAAGATTTCTAATTATTTCAAAATTATTAAAACTTGAAAAGTTACCAAAATCCTTCATTGGTTACCAATATTTTGAACTAAAGTTACTGACATTTATAAGAAAGTTACCAATCAGGTGCAGGACAATTAAGATGTGACTTAATTTGGTTCTCACTAATTCCATCTTATATTTAGGTTTAGATGATCAAGTTTTAGTGCAAAAAGAGTTGTCTTAACTTGTTCTCTAAAACAAATTTGGTTAAGAATTCTAATTATTTTGAAATTATCAAAACCTAAAAAGTCACCGATATTCTTAATCAGTTACAACATCTTAAACTAAAATTACCAATATTTGTCATGATGTTAACCTAGAGCAGAACAATTTGAAGTGATTTAGTTATTGTGGCACAAATTCTATATTGTATTTAGGTTAACTTTATCAATTTATATTACCAAGAAGTTCTCTTAACTTGTTCTCTAACACAAAATTAATTAAAAATACCCAATACCTTCCAAATTTTGAAAACCTAAAAAATAACCAACATATTTAACCAGTTACTAACATTATGAGCTAAAGGTTTTTACCAACCTAGTACAAAATAATTTGAAGTGACTTAGCTTGTATAACACTAATTCCATGTTGTATTTAGACTCCGTTCATTAATTTATACTGCCAAGGAGTTCTCTTAACTTATTCTTTAACACAAAAGCAGTTAAAAAATCTGAATACCTTCCAAAATTTGAAAACTTGAAAAGTTACCAATATACTTAATTAGTTATTAACATCTTGAATTACAGTTACCAACATTTATCATGATGCTGCCAACATAGTGTAGAACAATTTGAAGTGACTTAGATTGGTAAAACTAATGCAATGTTATATTTAGGCTTATTTCGTCAAAATATAGTGCCAGGAAGTTCTCTTAACTTATTCCCTAATGCAAAATTAGTTAAAAATCCTAACACCTTCCAAATTACCAAAATTTGAAAAGTTACCAACATACTTAACGAGTTACTAGTATTTTAAACTAAAGTTATTAATATTTGTAACAAAGTTACCAACTGAGTGCACAACAATAGATGTTACTTGAGAAGTGTAGTACTAATTCCATCTTGTATTTAGGTTTACTTGACTATATTTTATTGTCAACAGGTCACAAATTACTAGTAAATATGTAACTGAAGCTGACTACTGCATATCTTGATGCTCAATCTAAAAGTCATTATTTGCAAATTTTTCTCAAATGCACTTCCAAAAAATCTTATTGTCCTCGGAAAAAGGTTTAATTTTTTTTTAAGTGAGAGTCTTCATTTACTTGATAAGTTTCTTGAGTAAAATCCAGTCAATACTCAAAAGTTTATAAGTTAGTTTTTTTATGAAGGTAATATTCACCTGCTTAATCGTCGATACATGACAAGTAGATAACAAATGGCAATAGTATATTTGATTGCATATATGAATTATACAATTGCATAGACATAAAAGTTTTGTACAAATACTACCAACTATGTAGATAAATGCAACCAATCATGTGCCATCAAATAAATAATTTATTCTATTCCAATAATAAACTAAAAAAATAGAAAAATATTAATCCTCCAATTTCTTCTCCCATAAGCTTCAAATGTTGGGGGTTTCCTACTAGTAAAGTCCATTGTCACAACACATTTTCTGGCGAAAAATACGATGTGTATTTTGACCCTAAATAATGACAAATCAATTTAAAATTAATATGAAATATTATGATCGTCATTTAAAATTCTAAATTCTGAAAATTGATAATTCAATGGTAGATTTGTGAAATTTGTGTTATAAATTGTTAGTTTGATACATTAACAATAGGTACACTTTGGGCATGTTAATCAAATTAAGCAAGGTGAATTATACTCAAATACAACTATATACCCACTTTCACTAATAATACCACAAGATCAATGAACTATTAGGTATATCCTAGATGATCCAAGGCATTTGTTCTTTTTAGGTGCAAGGCATCGCTTTTGTTTAAATGCATAAGGCTTCAACATGTTCATATTTAGCATAAAAATAGAAAATAAGAAAAATAAGAAAACTAGATAAATAAGAGTATCAAAACCAAAATTTCTTACAGAATGGAAGAACACAACTACCTCCCCAGTTTCAATGGTTATGACATGAGGTGAGAAAGCATAATTGTTCATCCATTCACCTAGGAAGACATACACAAGAATGTCAAATGATAGCATCAAAGCAAAATAGATAACAATAATGTAGTTAGTGCCATAAGTTATCATGAAAATAATAACAAACAATTGCACTAGAAAAGCAAGGGAAAAGTGCAAAAGTATTGTCAAATATTTTATTTTCCAAACTAGACTTCTTGTTTTGCTGAGTCTAATAGTCTCTTCACTGATAAAGGGCAAAAATGAGGAAGAGACAAGGTTAGTTTCGTGAATTGGGTTAAGGAGTTTGGGGGCAAGGAAAAAAATTGAATGTGGTGGGATAGCAGGAGATGTGAGAAAGCAGAAGATGTGAATGTGGTAGCGAGAGAATTAGAGGCTGTTTGGTTTGTCATTTTTCATTTTCATTTCTACAAAAAATAGAAATTAGGACTGGAAATGCGGTTGGTATTAGTTTTTCAAAAATATTTTCAAGAAATATTTCCTAAAATACTTGAAAATGTGACAATAGCAAATCTGCGTTTTCAATGTTTTTGGATTTGTTGCTAAAAATATTTTCACTGAAGAAGTGGTGGAATAATGGTAATAACTAGCAAGTCACTCTTCTCACCCACGTTCGAGTCTGGCACAAGGATGGTTTGCATTTTTTTTTGTCTAATTTTTAGACTCTGTTTCCAACCACAAAGGAAAGGAAGAGAGCATTTTTTTCCCCAATTCAAGACTCAGCCCTAACCATTGACACCCATAGCTCATCCCTTTCCTCAACAAGCAGGAGCTCGCCACCTCGTCGCTGACCGACTTTCAGACCGCCATCAACACCTCAGTCTTCCCTTTGGTCAGATCGTTGTCGCTTCCTTGCTCATTGCCGTCAACCGTTCAGCTGTTTCCTCCCTGCTCTGACTTCGCACTGCTCACAGGGATGGTCATCGATCACCGCCATTTAGACCTCTACCACCACCGCAGCAATTCCCTTCCCTCACCCCTGGTTTTGGCTTCTCACACAGTATGGATGTATATGTGGTTTTTGCCTTTTTTTTGTGTTGTTTTTCTTCCTTGAACAATTGTTGCGTTGCCACAGGGACCATCGCCACCGATCACTGCTACTGCTCAGGCCACCACCACATCGTGACTTCCTCCCTCACCCCTGTTTTCGGGTTGTGTTTTGGTATGGTTGGTTTCTTATTTTTCTTTTCTCCCTTGTTGGTTTGGTTTTTTTTTTCTATTTTATTTTTTTTCTATTTTGGTATATTTATTATGTTAGCTATTATATGTGGATATGTTTCTATGGATGGCTCATATATTCAATTGAAATCTACCGAGAATTGAATAGAGAATTTCCTATTTTTTTGTAGCTTCTGTTTGATATGATTTTGGTCTCATTTTTGGATTTTTTTGGGTTGGTTCTGCTTGTACATTTCATGCTTCCCTTTTATTATTGTTGGCTAGTTCTGCTGGTTGGTATCGCATTATGTCTTTCCACTATTGTATTGTTGATAGTTTTAAAAGTTTGTGTTTAACACATAATGGTGTTGTTGGATAATGGTGTTTCTTGGAGCTAGAGGATGCTATTGAGCACTCTAAGAGAGTGGTTAATAGTAAAATTATTAAGAATAAGGATGTATCTTGAAGGTGAATGGCCATCATAATTGCATAGTTTCTGACCATATGATATAGAGAACATGGTATATCAGCCTGTGAATATGGTTCCTATTCATATTTCCTATTCAACACATAACAATTTCTAAATTAACTAGTCCTTATTTTTATATAACATACTTTTCAACAGCTTAAATAAACAACGTGATGACTTTTGCATCTTATTCTAAAGTTTAAATATGGAGCATTGACATGTTCTTTTTATTTTTATTGATTTAAGTCAACCAAAGAAAGCTCCTAAACATACTTTTTCTATATATAGAACAATACTTTTTGACAATATTATTTTCTATTGGAGTTAGCACAAAATTGTTTTGATAGATTTCTATAGCTTCATATCCTCATTACTTCATTAATGATTCTCATATTTGTGATTCATGTTTGGATGATTCTAAGATTGTTTTGATAGCTTTCTATGAGTTATGTTTATAGTAATGCCTTCTTGTGTGTTTCTATACTTAATAAAATGTGAAGTTATTAGCACAAAATAAGCGAAAAAGTGTGAAGGGGGATAATAAAGAATGGTCAACACAGAACACAAAAGCATTCATTGAGATTATTTATGATCGTGCCAAGAAGAAAATGTTACAAGCATCGACGTTTAAGAAGCTAGTATGGGAGGATATCAATAATGAATTAACTTCAATCAGTGGAGAAAATTATGGAGTAGAAAAGCTGATGAGTAAGTTTAATCGTCTCCGTATGCAATATCACGAATTTTCAGCTTTGTTAGCTAGAACTGGAGTTACATGGGACTCAAAATCTAATAAAGTGAATGCTCCGGAAAAAGTATGGGAAGACATGTATACGATATTGATAGCTTTAGTTTTGTGTTATTGTTATATTATATTGGTTTATGTATTGGCATACATTGAAAATATTTATTTGTATTTTGCAGAAAGGAAGGCTCTACAAGCAATTCAAGAAGCATGGATTTGAGTACAATTATGAAATCCTTGGTGAAATCTTTAATAGTAGCACAACAACAGAAAAATTGAGTCATGCCTCTACTCATGAGCCACCGACATCAGATGAAGAGAAAGAGTTGGAGGAAGATTTTCTTTCAAAAGGCATGCATGTAGACACTCAAACTGTTGATGTTGATAGTGACGTCCTAGAAGAAGCAAGCAAGAGAAAGAAAGTCATTGGGTCTTCAAGTGAATGCCGATGCAAAGAGGCCAAGAATGTAAGATTAGATAAATTTGAATCTGCATTGGAGAAATGGGCTGAATCAGTAAGTGTATGAATAGAAGTATCAAAGGCGAGGATTGAAAAATATAAATCCCATGGGAGTCAGGCTACTAGTCCATTGTCAGATCCTTATTCTATTGAGGTATGCATGGGGGTGTTACATTTTATGCAAGATGTTTCAAGGACAATGTACAACAGAGCTGTGGCAAAGTTTGTACAAGCAGAATGGAGATGCATATTTATGATGATGGAAGCTGATAGAAGGATGGAATGGCTTGTTGATATTGAGTAGTTTGCTTTAAATAATTTGTATGAGTTTATGGATAATATGTTTCATTTTCTTTTTTAATGAACCTTAGACTTTATGCTATGTTCCAGTATTTTCCAGAATTCATGTTATGTTATGTTCCGGGATTTGTATCTATTTATGACTTGAATGTTTGAAGAATTTGTGGTATGTTAATTTGAATTATTATTGTTATTTGCACATCTATTTCATTACTATTGTTATTAGAACTAGTTGATTGAATTATTTATTCATTTGAGTGGGATAATATGTCTATTTCTGGATCAACTGATAATTCACATAGCACCAGTAGTGATGATACGAATGAATTAGATGATGAGATGGGGGATATTATTATGGTTCGATTGATGATTGAATATAAAAGGAGCTATGTTGACAGGAGATCTTGCAGAACTTCTGCCTTAACTGGAAGAATGTATACTCTTGAATTTTTGGTAGGCCATGAAGCTAGATGTTATGAAAAATTTCAGATGGAGAAACAAGTGTTCATAAATTTTTGCAATGCTTTGAGGGAAGTTGCAAATTTAAGTGATGGCAAAATGGTAAGTTTAGAGGAAGGAGTTACTATATTTTTTTTATTATTATGTCTCATAATATGCGCCACCGGGTTGTTGCTGAACGCTTTCAACACTCTATATATACTGTAAGCAAATGGTTTAGAATAGTTTTAAGAGCAGTATGCAAGTCGTGCACATATATTCTTCAACCATGAAATCAAGAGACTATTCATCCATACATTTTGAATAACTACAAGTACTTCCCGTATTTTAAGGTAATTATGCATTTATGTTCTAATATTTATTAAATATACGTAACTATTATTGAACTAAAATATTATTTACATTTTTTTATGAAGAACTGCATTGGCGCTATAGATGGCACACATGTATCTGCTTGGGCTCCTGCTTCCAAACAGACTGCTTTTCGTGGAAGAAAGGTTTTGATAACACAAAATGTTTTGGCAGTGTGTGATTTTGACATGTTATTCATCTTTGTTTATTCTGGATGGGAAGGGACAACAAATGATTCTAGAGTGTTTTTGGATGCGCTAAAACCTGAAAATAATTTTCCAAAGCCTATTGGAGGTAATGTCTTATTACATAGTGTTATTTTTTTTCTTCTCTTTTTCATTATTAGTTATAGTTATCTAATATATTCTTGGATTCTATAACAAATCAATTTTATTTTGTTGATTCTGGATTTCCTAATATGCTGGCTATCTTGTTCCATTTCGTAGCACAAGATATTATTTGCGTGACTTTCGTGATAGAGGACAAGCATGAGGTGAACATGAACTGTTCAATTATAGACACTCTTCATTGAGGAATGTTATTGAGAGGTGTTTTGGTGTTCTAAAGGCAAGGCTTCCGATTCTAAAAATGATATCAAATTACCCTATTAGAAGACAGAGGCAAATTTCCACTGCTTGTTGCACCATATATAATTTTATTAGAATGCAATATGGCACAGATAGACTATTTGATGATTACTCTAGAGAAGACATGATTGTGGATGAGCAAAGTTTAAGGGTTGATAAAAAAGGTGATGATATTAATGCTATTGAAGCAACTCAAATGGCATAAGTTAGGGAGATAATTGCCAATCAAATATGGGATGATTATCGTCGATGATTGATGACTATCACTTTTTATATTTTGTTGTATGATGATGTATTTCTCTTTTTCTTTTTCTTTTGGGTATATTTTAGTTAATTGATAAGTTGAAGTATAAACAAAGACTGTAATTTTGTGACAGTCCTAGTTATTTTGTTTAGTTATGTCTCTTTTCAGTTAAAGTTTCATTTTTATTCTTTAATTATATAATAATTTATAATAATAATAAATAACTTAAAAATGAGTAATTTGTTTTATTTTTAATATTAAAATTTTATAGAGTTATTTTAATAAATGCTTTTAAATTCATTTTAAATTTATAAATAATAAAATTCATCTAAATATATAAAAAAATATATAATATTTTCATTATTTAATAATAAATATAATTTTATTATCTCAAATTTAATTTTAAAAATATATTTTAAAAATAGATAAATCAAATATATTTTTATTATTTTTTTAAAAAATAGACAAATCAAATATATTTTTTAAATTTAGAAAATGTAAAAATAAAAATTATTTTTAAAAAATAAAAATAAATAATAAAAATAAAAAATATTTTCACAAATTAAATACACTTTAGAAATTAAGAACTTGTTTAATAGCTGTTTTTAAAAACAGTTTTTGATTTTTAAAAAAAAAATGAAAAAACTTGTTTGAGTTGCTATTTCCTATACACATTGGTTTCAAAAAATTAAAAACTGTTTTTGTGTTTTAAAAACAGAAAATCGAAAACAGTTGAAAGATATTTATGAGTTTTTGTTCTTAAAAACATAAAATCAACGGTGGCATATTTGTAAATTTTTCATTTTATTGGTTTTACCCCATTTTCTATTCTCACATAACACATATCTCAGTTTTTTTTTTCCGTTTCTTCTCATCCCTCTGCTTCTTCTTCTTTTCCTTTTTCCCTTTCTTTTGCTTTCCACCGTGCTCCTCTATACAAATCCCCCGTCCCTTTCTTCCTTTGTGTTGCGATCTCTCTCTCTCTCTCTCTCTCTCTCTCTGCGTCACGCATTGTCTATCTGTCTCTGGTGGTCTTTCTATGGTGGTGGCTAATCTTTCCATGATATCTTCTCCATCTCTATCTTTGGACGATGTATCTACTGCCATTGACCACAGACATCAATATAGAAGGCTGAGTTGGTGGTGTTTCTAGTGTGCACCACAAATTGAATGGTGTAGGAGTGTTTCAAACAAAATCTCAAATATTGATATTGTATCTAATTTACGTCTATGCTAATGAATGTAATAATGTACATTTATATTACATCAAATTCTATTGAATTTAATTTAAATGCACTAATAATGTAAAGCCAATAGAAATAGTAAAAAATGTTAACTCATATAAATAATTATTTATTATAATGAGGGACCTACCATAATTTCTCACTTTCCCCTATTTATATTGGTTGACAGTGTAAAACAGTTTTATACTGTCAGTGCATACCAATTAAACTCAATTCTATTTTTAAAAATTATTTGTCAAACAAATTTTTTATTTTATTACTTTTAAAACTTATTTTTAAAAACAATCAATCAAATGGATTTTTTATTTTTTATTATTAAAAAATTATTTTGAGAATAAAATTATTAAACAGATTTTTTTATTTTTTTATTCTTTAAAACTGAACTCAAACTTGTTTTTAAAAATAGTTTTACAAAACCAAAATACAAAAACAATTTCAATCCACCCCTAAAGTCTTTTTAGCTTTTATACTGAAAAAACTCATCTTCGCTAGTCCACCTTAGATCCATCATATACTAGGCTTAAGTCCTCTTCAAGTCACTTCTCCTATATTTGCGCGTGGTCGTGCGTATGCGTCGCAAAAGTTGCGTCCATATAACATTTCTCGGCTTATTTTACTTTTACTGAACTAAAATCCCACACAGCCAAGACGATCATTTTCCGTCGTCTCATCGAGACATGTAATGTAACCCTCCTTCTCCGGAGCCTAAAGCCCTTCGTTTTCCGGCCATAAAAATAATCTCCTCTCTCTCTCTCTCTCTCTCTCTCTCTCTTGTTCTCAACGCCCCCAAAAACCCTAGCTTCCACATTTCACTGCAGAACCTTGTACCTCAGCTTCGATTCTCTGCATGCGAAATCCATAAACCCGTCCCAGTGCTTCGCGACTATGGCGACCGTTACTTCCAGAGACGTTCAAGAGATCGTCCTCAAGCTCTCTTCCGATAAGGCCAAAGCTCGCGAAGTAACCTTCCCTTTTTCCACAACTCATATGATGAAATCGCTGTGTTTGATGAAACGTCTCGAATCGGCGATTTTGGATGAAAAAATAAGTAGAAATTTAGTTTGTTTGCTGTTAATGTTGTGCATGCGACGATGAATTTAGTGTTGAGATTATTGGTTTGGTTGCATTGGTTTTTAATGAGCTTCCAATAAATTGAACCGGAGCAAGCAACTTTGGCTCTTAAGACAGATTACGAGAAATTGTTAGATGCTATTGTATCAAAAATGTAATGAAAGTGGGAACGATAGTGACCTTAAAAGCTGGAGTGTTGAACTCTAGATGAAGCATAGCACCATTTCTTTTCCCCTGCTCGGGGGAGCATCTTTGAAGGTGGTGTTCTGTTTCATTCAGAGTTTTACGGCTCAGCTATTGTATTGAAAATGTAATGAAACAATTATGACCTTAAAAACTGGAGTGTTTGAACTCTGAATGAAACTATAGCACCATTTTTTTAGCTACTTGGGGAGCATCTTAGAAATTATCGGAGATCACAAGTTTGCTTCATAGGGATGCTGCCAAACAAGGATTAGTTCCATGAGCGATTTAAATAGACCTTACTTGTGGGAATAACTATGGATGGTGTAACAAAAAAAATTGAACTAGAGTAGTGTAGAGGTATCAACTAATTAAATCGTGATTATTATTATTATCATTTTTTTTTCTATTTTTCCCTGTTTTGTTTTATTGTTTTACTAGTGAAGAAATTGCAACATTGTGGACCAAAAGACTGGTATTAATTAGGCTAAATAGTTTATGCGGTTTGTGATGATTTGATGTTATTTCACTGGCCTAATTGCTGAAATCAGTGAATTTAGGAATAACTAGTGGTCTGTTTTTCCCAGATAGAAATTCTGATACATTTCATTTCTTCACTTTACTATATCTTATTGTGTTATAATTGAGCTTGATACACTTTATTCACTATTGGGATTTCTTTTTTTGTGTACATTCTCTAAGAATTGTGTACTTGGATTTATCATTACTGGTGTTGTGTTGTACATTACCAGGAAGGGATCAAATTGTTAAATACTTGGTTAGAAGGGGAAAGATCATATAACTTCTGCAAATTTATTGGATTGAATACTGCAAAGCTTAGACCAGATGAAGTTCCTCACTGTAAGTTCATTTTTTTAAGTGAAGTATACGTGCATTGGTGGATGCGATACTTATAAGATTATTCAAGCCAAGGTGTAAGTTTTACTCATGGTTTATTTGTTCATTTTAACTTTTCATTGGGCAGCTGAAACATGGCCTTTTCTCATCTCTTTACTTATTCGATCTGCATCATCGGAAATATCCTCGAGTAAGCGGAGAAATCCGAAGATGATATATGCAAAGACTCTTAGAACTGTCGTACAACGAGCTGAAGATGCTAAGTACTCAGGTCAGTGGGAGGTAGTTTAGTTGGTAATATACTTAATTCCCCTCCCCCCTTCAATTAGAAACAAGTAACAGAGTGAGAAGTGAAATTCTAAAATTTGGTGTGCCCTGAAGATGGGTAACAATCTGAAAGCAGTAAAATAAATGATTATTAGCACCGAAAGTAACTGCAATTGTAAGGCGTCCATTCATAAATATTTAGATGTTGTACTTTTTTGCTTTTAGCAGCCGAGCTAATAACAAAAATAAACTTCAAGTCGTAATACCTTCATGAGATCCTTTTTCTTTTTAAGTTTTCAAAGTTTTTTAAAGATTTAAGACATTGGGTAAATCACACTTCTTTCTTCTAAAAGACGCTCAAATTATATTGCCTTCTCTATTTTAAATTTTATACTCCCCTTCTTTGAGAGATGAGAATGTGCAACACTTCAATTTATTTTAGTGTTAACAAATTTTGTAAGTGTTCTGTAGTGATGATTCCCCTCTCCCTTCTCTCTCTCTCTCTCTCTCTCTCTCTCTCTCTCTATAATTCGTAGCATCATTGGCTACTGGTTTTGGATACCTTTACCATTGACTTTGGAATTTTAGAACATGAAATGAATGTTGATAGTAGGAGTGTTCAAAACTTCATTTCATCTTCTAAAATCTCAAAGTCAATAGTAGGGTTGTTCAAAACTATTTGCTGGTGACATTGAGATCTGTAAAGAGAGGAAAACTACCCCTAAGAGGCTCATTCATCATGGCTGTTAAAAGGTTTGTTCACATTAAAATGGGTTAAACTCTAGCATATTTCAATCTCTTGGGGAAAGGTAAAGTAAGTTTTCAAGATAATGGGGAGGATAGTATATTTTGAGCATCTCTCAAAAAGGGGGTCTTAATTTTCTGAATATTTAATACTGGCCTTAGATGATATGGTAGAGACAAAGCAAAGAGAATACAAGTCCCTTAGAGCAATGTGAACATGCAATGACACAAGAAATGATTTGTTATTTTTGTTGTAGTTGTCTTGCTAGTTATAACATATTAATGGCCTTTTTAAAGCCTCTTAGAGCTGTTAAAAGCTCATCATGAATACTTTTAGAGATTCATTGTGTAGTATTCTTCTGATAGAGTTCGATTGCTGCCTTATTATTGGAGTATCAAGTATGACTGCTCATTTAATAAGTGTGTATACTTTTGACGGTCTATTGTTTTCTTTTATCAAAAATGTATTTGTGTATGGTTTCTCATTTAATAAGTGTGTATCCTTTTGATGGTCTATTGTCTTTTTAATTATTTTCATAAAATTCTACTGTCACCAATGAAAAATATGAGAAACCTATCTTAAAAAATTTATATTGTGACGGACTTTCCATCTTCTATTAGTTACTTGTTTTTCTCCTTGTTTTTTTAGGCAAAATTCTGCCTTTGTCATCTGTGGTTAAACCACTTTTTAATCATGTTTGGGATGTCCTGAGTAATGTTCCAAGCTTTCAGTCAGAGTATGGAATTATCCTTCGACATCTTTTGGCGGTTAGGGATTATAGTTTCCAAATGAGGAAATGGATTTACTGCAGTAAGTTTCTGTAATTATGAGGCGTGCACTATCTTCACATCTTGTCAACACGAACACTTTTAATCTTCTCTATTCAATTTTTTTGGCAAGGCTTGGTGTTTCTGTACATTGAGAAGGTTGAAGCAAGCTTGAATTGGAAAAATATTAGTCATTATACTTCGAAGGAGGAGGTCTTCCGCTATATCTTGACGCTTCATTCTCTTTTGGAAAATCCTCCTGGAGACTACCCTGATAATATAAGAGAAGACCTTTTTAAGGGGTTTGTTAGGATATGTTCATTCATCAGGTACATCTTAAGTTGATTCGAGTTTTTTTTTTTTACTACTATTATCTTCGGCTAGAGTACAATATGTCTTTTGTCTTTGTTTCTTTCTTCAGGGAAGAGGGAAAAATATCACGCAAGCTTGTTGAGTGTATTAATACATATTTGTTAAATGATGGTCCAAATTTGGGCTGTCAGTTGTTGGAGATCCATAATGCTATGCAGCAGTTTGTGTTCCGCTGTTGGCTGACAACGCATGATCGAGTTCTTAAGGTCTCTTGCTCTTGCATTTTAATGCAAAATACCAGATTAAACTTATAAATTGTTTTTAAAATTTTTTAGACCACTCTATTAATATCTGTTGCAGGATTCACTTATGTTCTATGCAAGGATACAGTTAAATTTAATGAGGGGTGCTGCTGATAGTTGTTTATTGGTAGAACAGCTTCTGGATGTGATTTGTAAGGATCTTGATCAGGGTAGCATGTCTAGTACTTCAATGCCTTGGTGAGTGTTTCTAATGTTTATCAATTTTGTTTATTTATTGCTGGATTTTCTAGTAGCTAACAATGATTGTAATGAACTTTCTGCCTAGGGGTGATGGAAATAAAGATGATAAACTTGGAGCTATGACTAGCTCACATTGTGGCTTGGTGGAACTTGCAGCAGTTCTATTTTATAGGGTAGTTACTAAAAACTCAGCCACCAGTTGCTGGACTTAATGTTGAAGCTTTTGTGCTCAATTCTTGATAATTTGTATATGTTGTTTCTGCAAATCATGCTGTTTGATCTGATATAATTAGTTACATAAGAATCTTAGCTGTTTCAGTGATGCTTTCTTTTTTCTTCAGTGTTTGTATCTGATGTGCTTAATGAATGCTGGGTTTGCTGTGGAGCAGTTTCTTGTGGTTTGTTTTAGAGGTTTTGATTAAAACAAAGAGGCAAAAATGTTGTGGTAGTGTATGGTTTTTAACAGTGCTCATGTATTTGATTGAAGCAGAGTGCCCACATGTCGAACAGCATTTATTTGCCCCTAAAATTTGCTTTGGGACAGTATCGTCTTTGTGGATTTCTCTGGTGCTCTGCAAATGTTTTTTTTTTTTTTTTTTAAGCGAGTTTTCATTTTGATATGTAGAGAAGCTGAGCAACCTTGCTGTTTTTATTTTTATTTTTTATTTTTTATTTTTATTTTTTAAATTCTGTTGTTATTTATGTTTCTATTTTGGTGGTTATCTTATTCTCCTCCTAGTTAAACTTGCCCTCTTTTCTCGTTAGTAGCATTTCTTTTTCTTGTTGCAATGTTCTCATAGATTTTGCACTCTTCCTTGTGAATTTTAGCTACCATGATCTGTTTAATTTATTAGAATGTTACCATTTCCACCTACTATGTGGAGTTATTTACGTATAGAATTTGCAAGTATTGTTTGTATATCAAGTTGAGCATGTTGCAATTTTGTGTTGGGTGATTTAGTAAATGTACTAATTTTTATGTCTTTTCTTGCTATAAGAATTTTCTTATTGCTGGCTAACCTGATTTGTTCCTCAGGCTTGCCTTATTACAACCAGAGCCTCATTTAGTGAAAAACGGGTTAAGAGGGAGCCTGCTGCTGAGCTTCTGAGGGAGGCACTCATGAAAGGCAAATGGCTATGGTAATTTACAAGCTAATTTGAGGGTTTCACTGTGAAACACTTTGTTTAGTATGGCATACTGTCATCATCTGTTTTTGGTGTCTTTGTTAAGAATTTCTTATCCTCCTCATCCTTTGTACTCTTTTTTCTGTCCTGTAATCATAGTTCTTCTATTAAAGAAAGCTATTGTTCACCAATGCATTCCGTGTCCCCTTGAGGTCTCTCTCTCATAGAATTGTCAGCTACCCGTTAAAAGCTGTGTTTTATCATGGTAGTTCAACTGATAAACTATATTATGCATTCACATTAATGCTTTCTTAACATTTACAAGATCATTTTGTACTTTGGTGCTAGCAGACCATGTTTTCTTCTTACTTTCACATATTCATAATTAGAATTTGGGCATTTCCTAATTTTTGACATAGGCATTCACAACAATGTCTTGATCCCTTGAACATCTACTATAGACTGTGCTGGGATTGCTTGGTTGGCTTGGGTTCTGAATTGGCTTTCAAAGTCTATCAGTTTGAACTGGCAGTATCAAGAATCAAGATGCTGACATTGAGGGTTTGGGGTTTTATAATTGCTTTCATTGAACTGTTTTTGGCTGGAATTAGCGAACAGAGTGAGGGCATGAATTGAAAATTTAATTTTCAGCCAAAGTTCTCATTCTAACTCCTGGAAATTTATTTCTGAAGGTTATACTGCCTTTAAGTCTTTGTTTTCCTTGAAGGTAGGTAATGGTTCTTGTTTTAACTTTTGGGAGGACCATTGGATAGGAGACGCTTCTTTTAGCCTAGTCTTTTCATGCCTTTATTACCTATCTTTTTTACACAATTCTGGTACCCAGAATTTTTACAATGTGCGGGACTCTGCTTATTCTTGAGACTTTTTTTTTTTTCCTCTCGAAATTTAAATGATTGAGAGTCCTCCAAATTAATAGTCCTTTTGGGTCTTCTCAATTTTTTCATTTGTCTCCTAACCCAAATAACAAGTTTTGATCTCTTAATCCTTCTAGGGTGTTTACTTGCAAATCTTACTCCCAGTTCCCGATGTATTGCTTGAATACAACCTCTTTCCACCTTGATAAGCCTATTTGGAAGTGCAAAGCTGCCTTCAAGGTCAAATCCTTTATTTGGACAGTTGTGCTTACTAGAATTAATACCAATGACGTGTTGCAGGCTCGAAGGCCATATGAGGCAATTTCCGGCGGGCTGTGTGTTATGTGTGGTGTGAATTTAGAATCCATTTCACATATGTTTTTGCACTGTTTTGTGATTGACTTTTTATGGGGAATACTTTGTTGGTATATTTGATGAGTGTTGGGTGTGCCTTGCAACCTTAGATCAATTCTTGTAGACAAGTTTTGCTAGTTTGGGAAAGAGAAGGAAGCCTATTGTGCTGTAGTGTGCTATGTATGCCATTGCTTGTTGCATTTGGTTGGAGCGTAATTCTCGCACCTTCGATGACAGAGTTTCAGACAAGCAAGTTTTGTGGGATAAAATTAGGCATTTGACCTTTATTTGGTGTAAAGCACATGATCTTTTTAGAAGAAGTTCCCTTGCTGATATGTTGAGAGATTGGAAAGATATGCTCTGGTGATATATTCCCCCCCCCTCTCATTTGTTCTTATTTTTGTAAAGAGGATCTCTTGTTCTCCTATCTTTTTGTATATTTCATCTCTTCATCTCAATAAAATTCTTCTTTTAATTGAAAAAAAAAATTGGGTTGTTGCATAATTCCCAGTTAGTTGTAGTACATAAAGTTTTTTGTTTTGCCAAGCATACTTGACTAAGATGGAAAATAAATTACTCCATGAAAATTTATGCCATTTACTTTGCTCATCTTCTCTCCTTTTCTTCTCATTGTACTTTTTAAAAAGAAATATTTAAGCTTAAGGAAAAATTTTACTGCACAGGGATGTTTTATGGGACTAAATGTTTGGGACATAAAAACCAACATCTAACAAGAGAATAAACTCAATATTGTAGAGATGAGAATGTTGTGTTAGATGAGTGGACACACTAAATAAGATAGGATTAGGAATGAATTCATTAGAGAGAAAGTTGAAGTAGTGCTTATTGTGAAAATGATAGTAGAATCTCACCTTAGGTGGTTTGGTCATGTGAGGAAGAGACTTCTAGAAGCCTCATTAATTAGAGTTGATCAAATAAAAGAGTAGTCCAGTAATTAGAGCGTGAGGGAGACCAAGAAAAATTGTATACAAAATCATTAAGAAGGACTTATATTTAAATGATTTGTCCACAGACATGGTTTACAATAGGAGACAATAGTATCGTTTGACAATAGGAGACAATAGTATCGTTTGATCCATATGTTCCACCGCACCTAGTGGGAAATGTTGCCATGTAATTTTAATAAGGAAATGGTGCTGATGTATTTGTATGAGTATGATGTTGAATTACAATTACAACATCATTTTTTGTTCTTGTATAGAGGATCTCATGTCCTTCTATATTCTTGTAAATTTCTATCTTCATGTCAATGAAATTCTTCTTTTATCCAAAAAAAAGAAGAAGGAAGAATATGATGCTGAATTGTTTGCTTAGTTACGTATTTGATTGTTGTCTGTGGATTTTGCTTTGTTTATTTTATTCACTTATATATGTTAATAGAATGGGAAGTGTCGAGAGAGAAATTGAAGGTCATGATTGCAATTATTTTTTTTTTGGATAGAAAAAGAAATTTTATTAGAAGAGAAGAAAAGATTATAGAAGAGGATAAGGCATCCTCACAAAGAAAGTAAAAATTAATCACTAAATCGTATGTGGAAAAATTATGGAACAAAGTGGTCATGATCACGATTGTGACAGTCACTGTATATAGATAGATAGATTGATAAATACGCCCACATGCAATCCACTAGTTGAGTGTTTTTAATGGGGATTATTTAAATTAAATATCATGATGTCAAGTTATAATGGAGGATCTTTGTCTACCCAGGAATGCTGCATTTTGTTCTCTCACTCAAAATTACCATAGTCGCATTTGCAAAGATCTGTTTCTCTACTGGTTTGAAGGCATATGGATGAGCTTTGACAGGTAATTTGGGATCGACAAGGTAAACATAGTAATAGTTGCTTCAGTCATTTGTTTCATTTGGATCATTAGCTCCCTTCATATCAGTCTTATTCAAAATCATTAGTGCTTTTTCTGCACAAAAATGAAAATTGCATAGAAATGAGTGGACAATATGATTCCTGACTCTATTGCCCTCTCTTTTCTTTTTACATTTTTAAAACCTACACTTTTCAAGATTGATATCATGACATGTTTCATTCACACACTTCTCTCTCATGGCCTCTCTTTTCTTACACTTTTTTTTTTTTCCTTTCTTTCTTTCTTTTTTTTATACTTGCTTTGGTTATTTAATAATGAAGAGTTAACATTATCTGTGGGAACATTGTGCATACTTAGAAAGACAACTTATGCTTACTAATTTATCGGTTGAGATGTGTTGCTTTGAATGCTCAGTTACCTTCCTAATGGTTTGAATTCAATATCGGTTTATATCTTTGTAAGAAAGAATGATCATGATCACCGTTGAGTTAACAAAGTCAAGATAATTTTGCAGAATCGTGAATTCTGCAAATGTGGAGCGTGCTTATGATGGTTTGTTATGGACTCTGCGGTATGCTTCTGTGAATGACTTTAAGTGTTTTCTTTATGTTATTTTGCTGGGTCTATCATATGCATGTGAATAAGATGGTATGGTGCTTGTGTACTTCAGATCAGTTCTTGGAGTTTATTCCATTTTTCATATTACATACCTCATTCTCTTCTAGTTGAATTGATACTATGGACCCTGGTTTTCCTCTTAACATTGTGAACTTACATTTGTTTTCTTGCTTCTAAAGGAGTTTGCAGGAACTTTCATCTGTTCTGTTTCTTCCAGATTCAATGATGGAGATATCATCAATGTCATCTTCTACCTTAAATGAGGTCTCTCTCTCTCTCTCTCTCTCACA
Source organism: Pterocarpus macrocarpus (assembly GCA_031439585.1). Lineage (NCBI taxonomy): Eukaryota > Viridiplantae > Streptophyta > Magnoliopsida > Fabales > Fabaceae > Pterocarpus > Pterocarpus macrocarpus. Next base: position 15,770,753 of record CM062519.1, read on the forward strand.
CACACACACACACACACACACACACACACACATGCATGCAGAGTTTCACTAGTTTTTCTTTGATTTATGCCACACTGATGCCTCCCAATTCTATTACTCAACATGACAGTAATAGTTAGGGTTGATGATGGAGGATAATATGTGAAAATGGCATTGCGTAGCTTCGTTTGAATTAATGTGCCTTTTCCTCTTCTTTGTTATTTTTTCCTTTATTTCTTGGTAAAGGAGGATATCTTATCCTTCTCATTCATTGTTACTCTTAAATTCTCCGGAGGAGAAATTGGAGCAAATGGTATGAATCTTAGTTTGCTATTTAATGATCTGGGGATATATTTTTGTGAATGGGTTGTATATTCAATGAACCAAGCAATGTTGAGAAAATGTTACTGAATATTAAAGGGACAACAAAATGCAGTACTCATATGAATTGGCACTCCATGTCTGAGTTTCACTGATTGAAATTTTTGAATAATCTTTCAGTGAAACTCAAGGGTTAATGAAAAAGATGCATTAGTTAGCAGTCATTGAATTTTAACAATTTTATCATTAAAATTGACCACTTTTTAAAGCTGTTGTGGACAGTTGTCACTATCCTTGCTGCTATGGCATTTTCTTACTAAAGTAAGCATTTATTTGGTCAAACTAATTTTTGCAGTTCATCAATGGTTGGCAACTAATTTGGAGTACTCTAGTGCATGTTTTGCCGATATTCAGCAATATAAACCCTCTTGTAAGTTTTCTTGACAGAATCCACCTCTCAACTCTTATAGTTTCTAATGGTTGAAGTTCATGTTACACGTAAATATTTCCAACATCTCTTGCCTGCTGTATTCTGAGTGCGTAATCACACATATACTTATTTCACCCTGTTTTTGGTCCATTGAAAAACTAATGACTCATTTCACTAGCTACATAGTTGCATGCGGGTCCTCTCTCTTCGCTTGAGTCTATTCATTTTTGGCAAAGGCAATATTAAGTCCTAGCTTCCTCAACTTAAGAAACAGACTTTAACTAGTGCATTTCGAATCTCTGTAAGAGGGTAATTAATATTTCATGTATATAGTTATGATGATTTTTTTAGGATGTTTTATTTTCTCAGCAGCTGATTTGGTATAAGATTTTGTGTTTGGCTTTTGTTTGGTGTAAAGCACATGGTCTCTTCAATGGGGATTCTATAATTGATGTGTTGAGGGATTGGATAGCTTTTTTACATTGATGTTTTCCTTTTTTTTTTTTAATCTATTGTTTTATGGGTGAATTACACTTACCTCCCCTGAGGTTTAATGTAATTACGTCCGGCACCCCTCTATTTAGCTATATTACATTGGCCTCCCTTATTTCACACAGGAGACTAACTTCCGAGTTCCGAATTACCAAGTTTTGAGCTAAACCCGTCTTTTAACGTGATAATTCACTTTCGAGTTCCAAGTTCCAAGATCATTTTGTGATAATTTGCCTTTATGTAGGCATATTGATCTCGGAACTTGGAACTCAGAAGTGAATTATCTCATTAAAAGATAGGTTTAGCTCGGAACTTGGAACTCGGTCTTTCGCAAGAAATAAGGGAGGTCTGTGTAATATAACTAAATAGAGGGTTGTTGAGTGTAATTACACTAAATCTCAGGGAAGGTTAGTGTAATTCACCCTTGTTTTATTTTCCTTTTTCACTATATAGTATTTCTTATCCTCCATGTTGTGTGTACTTTTAATTCTCTTCTTGATGAATTTCGTCTTGTATATAAAAAAATAAATGTAAGATAAAGTAACAAAGGAATGTAAGTTTAGCAAGAGCTGCACAAGTCCTAGTTTAGAGATGAAAATTGGAGAAGATATATTAGACCACAAATCACACGGATTAAGTTTCCTGGGTCCATCATCCAAAATGATGGGGAAATAAAGGGAGATGTAAACTACAAGCTTCATGCTGGGTGGATGAAATGAAGTAGTACTTTGGGTGTTATTTGTGATAAAAAATACCACTCAAGCTTAAAAGAAAATTTTATTGACTAGCTATTGGATTGATGTTGTATGGTTCTAATTGTTGGGCAGTAAAACACCAACAATAAAATAGGATCAATGTTGCATAGATGAGGATGGTGCGTTCGATGAGTGGATACACTAGTCAAGATAGAATTAGGAATCGATGTATTAGGGAGAAAGTTGATGTAGCACTTACTGTGGAAAAGATGGTGAAATTTCGCCTTAAGTGGTTTGGATATGTATGGAAAAGGCCTACAGAAGCTACAGTAAGGAGAGTAAATTAGAATAAAGGAGAGTAAATTAGAGGGAAATCAAGAAAAACCATAGGCGAAACCATTAAAAAAGATTTAGATTTTAATGGTTTGATTGTAAACATGGTTTATGATCGGACATTTTGGTGTTGCTTGATCCATGTAATTGACCCCAACTAGTGCGGCAGGGCTTGGTTGTTTTTGTTGTATTAAAAAAAAAAAAGTGTAGTTTCATGTATAGTTAAGTGGAAGCTTGAGTTCATATGAAAGTGTATGGACATTATCCTGTAGACCAAATTATCAAGATTCAGAGTATTTGACTACTGTACTAACTTTTCAATTGGCTTAATTTGTTCCTGGCCTTCGCTTTTATGTGAAGCTTTGATTCATTGATTTTCTGCTACACTTCTGTCATTTATTGATTTATTGGATTCATGTTCGTTTTGTCAGATTTCATGCTTAAGTCTGGTAGATTGCTATCTGAAAACCATAGTCTCTTGTTGAATTCGAAAGTCTATTTGACTATTCCTTTATTCTTTTCTGTTTAAGGTTCCCACTTTCTTGAAATTTTACTTTCTTTTTGAGTCTTCTTGATTTTGCAGCTTCAGATCTAACCTTAATGCTCGTTATGCTTAGTTTTTATTTTATTTTATTTTATTTTTCTAATTTCATTTTGAAGCTACGGATCCAATTCTCTTGATGTCCAGCAATGAACCTTGGATACTTTTGGATCCTTCACTCATAAACCTTTTTTCATTTTTAGTTTAGGATCTGTCTTCTCAAGACTCAACTCATAGCTTGTGTACTACTTCCTTGTGTTACATGTTACTGAAGATCAAAATTTGTCAATAATCATTTTCTTGGCATTTTGGTGTTGTTTTGTGGTTGTGTGGTAACTAAGTTGTCTATAACTTCTGATGAGTACTGGATTTTGCTGCCTATTCTGGAGGTTTTTCTTCCTGAAGTTCAGGGAGAAGAATGGAAGAATTGATGTTTTGGTGGGCTGTTCTTTTTGCGGGCATGTGGTGCTTTTGGTTTGAGTGTAATGCTAGTGTTTTCAACAATAGGCCCTTTTTCTTCACTTCTTTGGGATAAGAATAGGCCAGTTTCCCCTACTTCTATCAGTTTCTGTACACGATTTTTTAAAGGGTTATCTTTCAGGTATAAGTAGATTGGATTGGATAGCTCTTTTCGGCTGATGTATTTTTATTTCCTTTCCTGCCCCATTGTTTTATTTGTTTCAGGTGGAATCCTGCTTGTTCTGTTTTTTACATTCCTCTGCTTGCTTACTAAATTATCTTTTTAGGATTTTTGTTTTCAATTTCTCTTGATTAAAAAATTATGTCTGCACAGTTAGCTTGGTTTACTTCATATCTTGATATTAATGTTGGGCTACATAGAAATTGATAGAGAGTTCAGTTGCTAAAATATAGTTAGTATTCATTTTTGTCTGGACATAGATATTTTATTTTTATTTTTTTAGTAGAAAACTGGAAATTGTTTCGTTGTTATTTCTGCATAAGTTGCCATTTTAATTTTGATGGACACATTGATGCAGGTGGATGCTGCTTTGATGCTTCTTAGTAATATAACGTCAAATGTGAGTTATAGACTTCACACAGTTGAGCATGCCATTAATTAATGATAAATCTTCTTATGTCACGTGTTTTTATCCAGGATGTAGTAAATACATGTGTTATACCACAAGATGTGTGGGATCTTCAGTTTTTCAAAAGACCAACTTCAATGTAAGTGCCTTTTACCTTGATTACATCAATGTAAGTGCATTTTTTATCTGATGTAATCAGATAAAAAATTTGGTTTTAAGATTGTAATTGAATAAATGAAGGCAGTAGATAAATTCAATAATACATCATGTATCAAAGAACTACTTGGAGTTCAAGTGCTCAAGTTTCCATCGTTCTACATAATTCCTTGATACTATTTTCATGATTATTTAGAAAGATGGCACTGAGTGAGATTGGGCTGTCACATCATAGATATATCAAGTGAGCTAATTGCTGTTTAAGATTATAATATTTAGAGTTATTCTAGACACAACCAATGATTAGCAAAAGATAAAACTCATCTATAAGCCATGTGACCATTCTGCTCATGATACTAATTTGACACACTGGATAAATCCATCCTATAGTTGTGTGGTGTCAGTCTAATATGTAATAAACACAGACACTATACGCATAAAAGAGAATAGTAGTCACCCTTTCAACGTGGAGTATATGTTAGACTCATTGAAAAAAAAAATATGAATATGATCTCTTTTCATATAAATCTATTATTTATGTAGATAAGAAGGAATCATATTGATGAATTTAAGGATAGCAATAGAAATAAATAATTGCTGTGGCCCATAATTAAAAAAAAAAAAAGAAATTGAGTTTGGTGTATTAAAAAGCTTGTATCCATAGAACATCTTTGCAGGAGATTATGAAGTGGAATAAGTAGTGTTTATGAAGCTTTTATAGAAGATGGGAGCCAGTGTAGTGAGGAAGGGCATCTACCTAGGATTCTGAATTGATTATTCATAGCGTTTTTTTTTCCTTCATATTTTTCTTTGTTCTTTTCTGAATATGGAATTTGTTGCATACTTGAAATAGTTACTGCATTGTTAATTGTTATTGTCTCATGATATATCTTTTATGCAGACCCATATTGCATTTTCTCTCATGTTACTTTTCGAGGAAAAATTCTCATGTAAGTTGATAATGGAGCATCATATATTTTTTTATGTAATCTATGTACTTGATGTTGGATTGGTAGTTGTCTTAAAAAATGAAGTTTATATAGAATGGCAGCAGCCGTGTAGTTTTTGTGCTTGTAATTTATTTTGTGGAATTCAATTTGAAAAGAATTGTTTCAATGAGCTTTTGATTAGAACCAATTCTTGAGGGTTAGCTTCCTTGGTTTTGGGAGAACAAGAAAGACGCAAAACTTTTATGGCAATGTGCAATCTGTGCTACAATATGGTGTATTTGGTTGGAGCAAAAGTATTATATCTTTAACGATATTTCTGCGACAAAGGACTTTATTTCAGATAAATTTGGTGGCTTGCACCTATTAAGCTCACGGCCATTTCTCAGGGTTTCTCTAAAATGATATGTTGAGGGATTAGAAAACTTTGTTACATTGGTTTTTTATTTTCTTTTATTTTTTCCTCTGCTTTTTGGTGTTCTTTTTGATTTAGGAGGATTCCTTATCCTCCTGTCTTTTGGTAATTCCTTCTCTTCATCTCAATTAATTTTTTTTTTCATCAAAGCAAAATCTTTGCCATATATGCTGAGCATATATGCAGGTGAAAAATGAAGCGAGCTTTAAGTCTTCATTTTGTACTTTTGCTAGCTACATCTACTTTTATATTCTTATTCTTTAGGTGACATTTTATATTTCTCTTGTTACATAATAAAGACCAAGTTTTGCAAACGTGCATGTGTGTTGTGGATGAATCTCAGGCTTTCATGGGTAAAAATGATAAGTTTTCTGTGCTGAGCCACTTTTGTATTTAATATATAGTCTCCATATTGTGCAGGCTGACTTGCGGGATATTTTACATCTGAGGAAGAACCTTTTGAGAGCAACTTTGAGTGATCTTAATTTGAAGGTGTGTTTGATTAAAATTGTTACGAACAAAGTATTATAATCCTCCATTTATATATCAAGAAAAATATGTTGGCAATAGCGCTAAATGGCACATCCCAAACATGTAGGGAAAGGCTAATGTACTTTTGCTTTAGTTTCAGTTTTCTGTTTGTTATTATGCAGGGATATTCAACATTGAATGAGCGGATGGTTTTGTTCCTGCCTAGTGCTATGTTTGCCCTTTGTGCAGGTTGTGTTCCTCTTGTTCAATGCTTTAAAGAACTTCCTCTTGTTTACAGCTCTTTCAATACCTCTGAGGCTCTAGATGACTGTCATAAGGTACAGCTTAGTCACTCCTGCCCATGACTAGCTCTTGGTCGAATATTTTTACTTAAACTGGATTCTGATGTTAATTGTAGTTAGAGGATCCTAAACACCGAATTCTGCATGATTTTTTGGATTGCTCTGTGGAAGTTCTCACAAAAATTGACAAGATTTCTAAAGTTGAGGTGCTGGTCCTTCACTTAAAGAAGCTTGTATTTGTTATCATTCATGATCTTCATTAACGCAATGATGATTTTTTCAGGTTTCTCAATTGCAAAGTTGTCCATGCGTACGCATTCCTCGGGAAATAAGTGATCTGCTGCTGCACGAGATGGAGACAGCTATTCTTGGCGCTTTTGTGGAAGAGGAGAATAATGAGAGGCATTTAGCTAATATTTTCTTAATATGTTCTCTCTTGTCTAATGTACTATATGGTTCTCTTTTCACAAGGTTTGTCACATTTGGTTCCTCTTCTATCTATTTTGTTGTACTTTTGGTACTAAATTTATGGTTTATATGTTTATACATAATGGATGTAGAACAGTAAACGGTTGATTGTTGTCTTTTTTATTGTCCTGTTGCCGTTGCCCTTTGGCTCGGTATCTTTAGTATTTTTGGTATGATGAAATGGTTAAAGCCTAAACATATTATTGGGTTAATTGTTGTCTTGGATCTTTGCCTCATTGTATTAGTTAATACTTTCTTTCTTACCTATTTTTCTCTGTTTTTCTTTTCTGTTCCTTGTTAGTCAATTCACTCACTCATAAAAAAGTTCTTGTCTATTTTAAAAGTTCTTGTTATGTATGTCAGAAAAGGATTTTATGGCTTGTTATGTTCTGAATTGATACACTTAGTTCAGAGAGACTTGGTGTCAGCCTCAATATTAGCCATTAACAATTTGGCATTCCAAGATTTCTGATGGTTTTGTTCCTGGTGGTTTTGCTGGGGTCTCCTTCTGTATTCAAAATATTTTTATGTTTTCAAATTTGTCAATTTGCTAATAAGAATTTGTGAGCTTAGTTGGTTTGAAGTTTAAACATTCTGTTAGCGCAGAACATGTCTCATATTTAACATTTTTTCCTCTATTTTTTTTTTTTTAAAATCAGCTGAGTTATTCCATGTTATGCAACTGTATAGTTAAAAACACTACTATTGTTGGTTTTAGTCTTGACAGTCAGTTCACCTAATATTTGCCAATATTTTCCTCATTGATTTTGCTTTTTACATATGCTTTTGTATTCTTTCAGGAAAATAAATGTTTCATTCCTTTCAAAATTATGCCAATACTTGCAAGAGATGCTTGATATTGCTGTCAGAATCATTCAAGAAGACCATGATCTATGGGCATATAGTTGCTTAAGTTGTGATCCTGGTTGTGATGAAACAAGTTCTCTTGCTGCTGCTCTTCGTAGTTTCCTTTCAACTCCTATATTTAATGAATGGAAGGATCTAAATTTGGTGGACATTGTCCCATTTGGTGATGTAATCCAATCTGTCGAGAGACTATTGAACGCATTTGTTAATCTATATGAAGGTTATTCTCAGCATGTGATGAACCTTCAGTCTGAGACAATCACACTAGATATAGCTGCTACTGATAGTATTCAAAGTTCCTGCCTGCATGACAGCAGTAAAAGTAGGATTGTGGATGTGGAATTAGATGTTAATGATGATTCTAGAGACATGGATAGTCTAGCAGTTGGGAAAAAAATAGGCAGTGACGTTTTGTCTTCTGCAGAGAAGTGGAAAATGGGCATGATATTACTTATTTCCTATTTCTTCTCTGCTACGCATGTTCTTACGTGGGATGTCCTCTTCAAACTAATGGATAAAGAATCTGATCCTAAGGTAGACATCAGACACTGTAACAAATACACAACTGATGTTCTGGAATTTATTATTTCAATGGAAATGTCTTCTTTGTATTTATATGATCTTTATCCTTTTTAAATTCAGGTGCGTGGGAAAATATTGTATCATCTTTGTCAACATCCTCATTGGTCCCCTTCTGCAAAGTTCATAGATTTGGTATGAACTTGGTCTATATTTCGACAAACTATTTCATACAGAAACACCTGCCACTGATTGTTTCTCCTTTTGTGTCGTACTTGTGTTTTGCAGGTCAATGTAATGAATAATATCATTGAGGAGCAAGTTAGACTTAAGCTTGCTTGTGGAGATGTATTGACTTCTATGCATGCGTTACTAGCTACCTTATCTTCCCAGGACGTTATTGGTAAGGACAAATATGGCCAATATTTGAGCGAAGTGGAAACTGAACAGGTACCTTTGAATTTCAAGATATTTGGATTTTTAGGGAAGATTGGATTCTAGGGACTGGGTGATTGGCATTATTTGATAAAATAAATATTAATTGATGAAATGGATATCCAGAATAAGATGTTACATGTGCAAGTACTACAATGCAATTGCCAGGAAAGTCTGAGTTGGTATTTTTCTTAATTTTGTTTTAAAGTTACAGAATGAAATTACATTGCAGGTTAGTACTTAGTATCAAATATTATTAAATTTATGCCATTGAGAATGATTTTACTGGATTTAAGTATGTTATAAGATAGAGGAGTGCAATGATTTAAATCTTGGTCTGCATCACCTGATGCTGTTGTGATATCTTGGTTGTGGTAGCTGCCACAACGACATCACCGCCTGATTGTAGACCGCATCAGCACACAACTTTGCAGTGCAATTGGGATCATGACCGCAACTGCAATATAAAGCCTATTGAGGGCATAAAGAATTTGGCCTTTTTAATGCCATTTTCCTAACAAATATGTTGAGCGATTGGGAAGTTTTGCTACATTGATTTTTGCATTTTTCTTCTTTTGTGTTTAGTTCCTATATTTAGGAGAACTCCTTGTCCTCCCTCTTCTTTGTAGTTTTCTCGGTTAATGAATTTATTCTTTTATTAAAAAGAAAAAGACAGAAGGTGAGAGAGGTAGATAGAGAGAAGATTTAGATAATTGAAATATCGAAATAACTTGTCCTGTTCCCAACTTTTATATCTATATACCAGGACTAGGCTATTAAAAGTGTAGCGCACACAAGTATTTTTATGCAAACTGACATCCCTTTTTGTCATGATTTATATCAAGATGTGTTATTCTTAAACTAAGCAGCTATTGATTTGTTCATGCAGTGCTTTCTCTCACTAGGAAACTTGGTGCATAAACTTTCAGAAGTTGATCTTGATTGGTTTGGACGGGTTAAGCTGATTGATTGCATCTGCAATCTTGTTTTACTCAGTCCTCAAATTGGTCAGGTGATTTATGGCACAAGATATTTCTTTTCAAGATGCCTACGTGGCACAAATATTGTCTTAACAGCATGATAGGGAAAGTGAACTTATGAATATATAGAAAACATGGCTGTGATATAAAGTAAAATATTCTGGTAATTGCACCCAAGTAATTCATATGATTTAAGGAAAAGGAAAGGCTGGTGACTGTCTAGAGAATGTCAGTGTGGTAAGTGTACCCTACAACCTTCATAAAGGGGTTTATAGATATGTTGAGGGATTGGATAGCTTACTTCATTGCTGTTATCTTTATTGTCTTTTGCTTTGATATCTTTTTAGGAGGATATCTTATCTTTCGTTGTAATCATCTTCTCTGTAACGAATATCTTCTTTTGTGAAAAAATGTGCTCTATGAAGTTGATGGCGCTTTTCAAAATACTGTTTCTTTCTATCTTGGTTTCTTTTCTCTCATTTAGTTGTCATAAATTTCAAAAGTAACTTGTATCACTGTTCTAATTCTAATGCTTGTCAATACCTTTTTTTTTCCCGGTTTGTTTTGATAGACTATGATAGAACGGTTACTTTTGATGCTCAAAGATACGGACTATCGAGTTCGATTATTCCTGGCAAGGAGGATTGGTGTTCTTTTTCAAACATGGGATGGTCATGAAGAGATTTTCCAGGACATTTGGTGGGTTCCACTTCAGATGATCTTGCTAGTCAAGGCATATTTTATTTTATTATTATTTTCTTTCTTTTCCCTGCAAATTCTTGTTTATGTTGATTGTTTTACTGCTATTTCTTCGTTCTTCGGTGATATTGTGGTAGTGTTGGAATTGTTGAACTTCTGGTAGTTGTTTGCCACTATTCAGTCATAGCATTTATATGAGTAAAACATTGCTTTCATTCTCCAAAATATTGATGTCATCATTTTAGTCCTTAAAAGATTTGTCATCCATTTTGTCCCTTGGTTATGGCAATTGTCATCAAATTTGTCCTTTATTATCAGATTGAGAAAAATGAGAGTATGGGTTCCTAATTTAGGGACTGATTTGATGACATTTTGCATCATCAAGGGATTAACTCGATGGCACTTTGCATTAAGGGACTAAATTGATGACATAAAGTCTTTTAGCACCAAAGTGATGACGTCTTTGGAGGACAATCTCTTTTTATTTTTCCTTTCTTGTGTGTTTAGGTTGTGCTTAGTTATTGAATCTTCATTTTGTTCGCCCGTTCATTCTGCTATAAAATCTTTGTATAAGGAGATTTATTGTCATCATTTGTTTGTTTTTTCAGTTTAAATTTTGGAGTTCAATTGGTAGTTTATTCTAAGGGGAAAGTTGTCACTGCAAAAGAGGTTCTAGGTGCTGGTCCCCAACCTCAACCTTTAATGGAAACTGTTCTGATTACTCTCATGCATCTTGCTTTACATAGTGAGAAGATCGAGTTGGAGGTAAACTCTTGTTTTTCCTTCTTTTTCTTTTTAGTTTTACTTTTTTGCGGCCCCCTTGCATTGGGCTGGATCTTGTCTAAAGTTATTCTGGTGTTTGATACATAATGTTTGGGATTTCTTTTTGTTCATCAGTGCACCCCTCCCCTCTTTCTGATTCTCTTCTATATGCTTAGCTCTGTGGGGAGGATATTGTTAGGATTCCTTCTGTTATCTGAGTACATTCATATGCATTATAAAGAGCCTTTTTATTATTTGGTGATTCTTGGTGGCACATGCAGGCTGTTTTCATGGTATGTGTGGTTTCTGCCATTGATTCATATCATAGGTAAAAATATCTTTTCTTATTGTTTTAAAATCTTCACTTGAGTTTTAGTTTGTAATTATCAGCATTGTTGTTTAATATTTAGGGGATTGGTATGTGCTGTACTTGACAATCTTTCAAAAGAGCTTCAGTATACAAGTAGAATGAAGGTAATTAATGTTCTTTTAAAAAGGATCTCTTATACTCCTATCCTTTTGTATATTTCTTCTCTTCATCTCAATGAAGGTAATTGATGTTTTTATCATATCTATTCTCGTTTGTATCTTACCTTGTGCAATGACTTTAGTTGAGATTGTAATTACCTTTGCTAGGCCCCTGTGCCTGGAGTTTGGTCTTACTAAATGTACTTTGTGAGTGTTGAATTAAAAATATTGAGATTTGATCCAAAAGCTTAAATTTTATTTTATTATAAAGAAAAATTTATGGTTTTTACAAAGAAATTTGTGTTTTTGGATGGAAAAACAAATTTTATCAAAGAGGAAAGAAGTAAAGCGCAAGTAGAGGGAGAAGAAATATGCTTGAAAATGGAAAAAGACAAAAAATAAAGAATCTAGAATGTAGTAAGGCTGTCTAGTTTCTTTGCATACCATAAATGGATACGCTTGAAACAGTCATGAATTGAGCACTAGAAACCTTAAACACAATTCTATCCTAAAGCAAATCTAGAGGCTAAAGATCTGCAAAACACGATCATTGCATCAAAATTTTGGCAACTAGAGGGAGAAGAAATATCCTTCAAAATGGAAAAAGACAAAAAATAAAGAATCTAGAATGTAGTAAGGCTGTCTCTTTTCTTTGCATACCATAAATGGATACACTTGAAACAGTCATGAATTGAGTGCTAGAAACCTTAAACATAATTCTATCCTAAAGCAAATCTAGAGGCTAAAGATCTGCAAAACACGATCATTGCATCAATTTTGGCCTCCTTGTTTCTTCATAGATGTTTGAAATAAGACAAGAGAAATCTTTGTAGGTTGAAAGGGCAACAAATATTCATCCTACTACAATAAACAAATTATTCAGCAAAAGTAGTCAAATTTAAATTGAAAATTTTAATTATAGGGCTAAGTGGTACAAGGTTGAACTCTAAACGACCTGCTCAACAATGTTCTAATACCATCTTCAACAATCGCTTGACCTACTAGTTTTGAAGGGCTCTTTCCATTTGGGAGCCTGTCATTGGAGAGTTATGCGGGATTTTGATGAGGAACCCTATGGATAGAAAGATCCAGAAATCCCAGGCACACACTTTGATAGAAAATAAGATTTAGAATAAAGACCCTCCCTACTAAACCCCCAAGAAACCTGTCATTGGAAACGTAAATAATAGGGAAAAGATAGAAAATTCTGCATCACATAGAACAAAATGAGGAAAACCTCACAACTGTATTGGTAGTCAAACCATGATAAACTATATGATAAATTCTCTGTTGTCTATAGGCCAAGTTGCCTATTTATACATAAATCCTAAAAATAGAAATTATCAAATCCTATCTAAAAGATCTGTTTTGAAACTAAAATTTAAAACTTAAATATATCATTCTATCCTAAAAGATTTATTCCTAACTAATTTAAATCAGATTTGATCTTTATAGATTAGATCAGATTTGATTTAAATCTTAAAAAGATAAACTCATTCAATTTAAATCTAAACAAACCTAGACTAAGTCAAAACAAATAAAAAAAGAATCTAGACACAATCTAAATATATCTCCAACATGATCAGATTGCTTGCTTTTCAAGTTACTTTATTTAAGTTTGATTCCTTGATTTCCAAGTAACTTGAAATAAACTCTTGGATTGATTGATCTCTAAGGAAGAACCAACTTGCTAGAAATAAGCTCTTTCCCAGTGTTGGAATGGCTAAATTACCCTCCTGAGTATGTATCAGATTTTCCTTAGTCTGGTGTTGATAAGTTGAGGATCATCTGGTAGGGTGGGAAACCTGATGCGGACCCAAAAGCGAAGGAGGATTGGGTTTGGGTAATTTAATAGCTAAAAACATAGCTTTGGTGTGCAAATTATTATGGCATTTTCCTCAAGAGCTGTCTTTCCTATGGCCTTAGGTTATTTGCAGTGAGTATGACTTCAATCAGTATTGCTAATCCCACACTTAATGCTACTCGTGGAAGCCCCGGGAAGTTTACCTCAGCGTTATTGTTCATTCCTTTTGTTTCCTTAAAGGTGGGAGATGGTTCTTGTATAAGATTTTGGGAAGGTAATAGGGTGGATGGCACCTCTCTCTTGGAGGTTTTCCCATGCCTATTTAGCCTTTCTTCTTTGCTGATCCTCTGGTTCATCGTTTTTGTTCTGTCCAAAGTGAATCTATCTCCTGGAATTTTCTTTTCTTTGGGAATCTTAATAATAGGAATACTCAAGATTTTAAATCTCTCCTACTGCTCTTAGAAAATGTCAATCTCTCCTATTCTTGTAAATGGCTCTTTCATTTCTTAATTCATTCTCCTAATAGCCAAAAGTTTTTCTATGATAAGATTATTTGGAAACCCGAAGCTCCTTCTAGAGTGAAATGCTTCGTCTGGACAGTGGTATTGTATAGGATTAATACAAATGATTTATTGCAATTTTGGAGACCTAAAACTGCCATTTTCCCTAATATTTGTGTTATGTGTATGAACAGCTCAGAATTATTCACACATCTTTCTTTCTATGTCTGGTTGCTAATTATTTGTGGAATAGGCTGTTTAATATTTGTGGGGGACAGTGGATTTGTCCAGATTCTCTAGAAGCTTTTTTGACAACAAGTTCTAAATGGTTTGAAAGAATAAAAGAAGTCAAGATCCCGTTGAACTGTGTTGTGTTTGGAATTCTTTGATACGTTCAGTTAGAGAGAAATGTTCTCATTTCTCAAAGTGCTTAACGCATTTACATTTGTTCTGGATAGATAAGATCCTTGGCTTCCTTTTGTAGTGCAGCTAATGGGTGTTTTTATGGGGTTTCTGTTACTGGTTTACCTAGGGACTGGGCTGCCATTGCTCACTGCTATTGTTGGGGGTTTTCTGTAGTGGCGGACATCTTATCCTCCTATCTTTGTTTTTCTCTTCTTTCTTTATATATTTCTTTTTCTATTAAAAAAAATACAACTACATTCTACTACTGAGATTCATTCTGCCAAAAATTATATCATTATGCATTTACAATTAAAAGGATTGTGAGTGCTTAATGGTTTCTTTGACTTCAAATATCCTTTATGCAGTACTTGGAGGAGCTTTTGGGATCAATTCTCTTTTGTTGGGTTGCCTGTGGTGTAAGCTTAGTTGCCCTTGTTGAGGTAATATTCTTATCCTGTTCAGTATAATGCATTTAACTTTCACTAAATCTTGATAGGCACAAAGCCACAGAGCCTGTTAGTTATAAGGCTGTTTGTGGTGCTACTTGATATATAGGACATTGACAAACTGCAGTTGATATTTTTAATTCCATTGGAAATTAGAAAATAGCAAACAAACGGAGTTGTTTAGATTTCCATTCTAAGTATATATGTACATGAGGTTAAATCATTTTGGGTCTACTTGATTCTGTACATTTGCCTTCTAGCCTAGATAAGTCTTCTAGGCTAATTAAAAGGTTTTGATCTCTTCGGCATGTTTTCTTGTAAATCTTACTTTCAATTCCTAACTCATTCCTTGAATAGAACTTCTTTCCACCTTGATAAATCCATGTGGAAGTCCAAAGCTCTCTCTAAGGTTAAATCCTATATTTGGATAGTTGTGCTTAACATAATACCAATGACGTGTTGTAGCTTCAAAGGCTACTTGAGCCTATTTCTACTGATGTGTGTGTTATGTGTAGTGTGAATACAGAATTGGTTTCATGTATGTTTTTGTATTGTTTTATGGCTGACTTTTTATGGAATACTTTATTTGGTATTTTTGATGAGTGTTGGGTGTGCCTTGCAAATTAGATCACTTCCTGTTGAAAAGTCTTGCTGGCTTTGAGAAAAGAAAGGTAGCAAAATCCTTGTGGCAGTGTGTAGTCTATGTCATTATTTGGTGTATTTGGTTGGAGCATAATTCTCGCACCTATATTGACAGATTTTTGGACAAGCAAGTCTTGTGGAATAAGATTTGGTGTTTGACCTCTATTTTGTGAAGCACATGATCTTTTTAGAGGGCTTTCTCTCTCATATATGTTGAGAAATTGAAAAATTTTGCTTCATTTATAGTTTTATTTCCTTGTTTGTTCTTGTTCTTGTAAAGAGGATCTCTTGTCCTCCTGTCTTTTTGTATTCTTCTTCTTGTCATCTTATTAAAATTTATCTTTTATCCACACACACACACACACACACAAAAGAGGCTTCACCAAAGAACTTAAGCTTTTAAGGAGAGTTATTCTCTAAGGTGGAATAGCCTTATGTTAACTCAACAGTTTGATCCTTGCTATGCCCATGCTTCTAATATGAAGCTAGAAGCTAAGTTTCAGCACATGATAAGAATGGGCATATACATTGTCCACATTTCGAGCCCAAAGGGCTCCTGCATGAGGGAGCATATTAGAGATGTAATAAAACCATTAATTAGCCTTCCCTGCAAAGCTTGACTATTTAGGAAAGTTTTTTCATTTTTCATTTTTCATTTTTTTTTTTCACGGATAGGAAAATAAATTTTATTAGAAGAGAAGAAAAGAGTACAAAAGAGGGTAAGGAATCCTCGGAAAGAAATGAAAAATGAAAAATAAAAAATTAAATCATAAGTGGATAGACCATGCAACAAAACATGCCAATTTCTTTGTATGTCAGGTAAAGAAACACAATTAAATAGACTGTGAGCAGACCTTTTAGGAATGTTGGTCCTTGAGATATATATAGGTTGTTGGTCATGTCTTTGCTAAATTTTGTTTTTATGAATGCTAGAGCCTAGAGCGTTTGATGGGTTATACCAATTCTTAGGCACCAAAGATGGGGAAAGAAGTATTTATAGGCTTGCTAAAAGTAGCAAAGAAAAGACAAAAGACTTGGACCAAGTGAAATGCATTAAGGATAAAGAGAATAAATTGGTCACAGAATAACATATCAAGGAAAGATTGAAGGGTTGCTTTCATAAGCTATTTAATGAGGGACATAGAACTTTGATAGTTCAAACATAAGATGCGAGGATCATAATTATACATTTTTTTAGTAAAATTTGAGAGTTTGAGGTAAAAGAACTATTGAAGAGGATGGACAATAGAAAAGCGGTTGGAGTTGATAATATTGAGGTATCAATGTGTTTAGGAGAGAGAGAGGCATAAGGTGGCTCATAGAGTTGTTTAATGAGATAATGATCTCTAAGAGATTGCAAGAGGAATGGTTGAGAAGTACTTTAATCCCCTAAGAAGAACAAATATATATATATGATAGGGTCATGACAAGTGTGAGAATACAATGTGGAGGCACAAAATACTTCCCAGTAACTATAGGACTGCACCAAGGTTCGAATTCGAGTCCATATCTCTTTAACTTGGTTGTGAGTGTACTTATTGAGCATATCCAAGAAAATTTGTGGCTTAATGCATGCTTTTTGCACATATATAGTCCTAGTTGGAAAGTTCAGAGAGGAAATAAATGGGAAATTAGTGCTGTGGAGACAAGTTTTAGTTTTAGGACCACATGATTTTTGTATAAGTTGAAGTAAGATGGAGTACATGATATGCAAGTTCAGCAAGAGGCGCACTAATGCTAACTTCTAGGTGAAAATTGGAGATCATACCATCCCAAAGGTTATGCGGTTTCAGTGTCTTGGGTCAATTATCCAAAATGACGGGGAGATAAAGGGAGATACAAACCACAGGATTCAAGCTAGATGGATGAAATGGAGTAGTGTTTTGGGTGTTATTTGTGATTGGGAAGTACCCCACTTAAATTCAAGGGAAAATTTTACTGCATAGCTATAAGTTATGTAATATTGTATGAGACTGAATGTTGGGCAATAAAAGCCACTAAGAGAATAAGTTCAATGTTATAGACATGAGGATGTTGCAATGAATGAGTGGCCATATTTTATACAATAGAATTAATAATAAATATATTAAAGAGAAATTTGGAAGTAGCACCTATTGTGGAGAGAGTGGTAGGATCCAGCCTTAAGTGGTTTGGTCATGTGATTAGAAAACTCGTAGAAATCCCAATAAGAAGAGTAGATGAGATGAAGGATAGTTCAATAGATAGAGGAAAAGGGAGACCAAGAAAAATTATAGCCGAAACCATTAAAAAAGAGTAAAAAAGACTTTGATTTTAATGGCTTGTTTTTAGATATGGTTTATGATAGAATGCAATGGCACTATTTGATTTGTGTAGTTGACCTTTCCTTGTTGGAAAAAGGTTAAGTTGTTCTTGCTTTGAAAGGATGCTTGCCCTTCTCCATTTTTGCCCTTCGTTTCTCTTTAATTTATGCAATTAAATTTTCTGATAATTCAAGATGCCCAATTGTTGTACCAGAAAATGGGGTGGATGGAGAAGAATCCATGGATTGTTAATTTTAAATTTTCAATTGATGCATCGAGCAGCCTTGAAAATGATCTTGGTGAGGTGAATGAAAAAAATAAAATGAATTGAAAATTTCTAAAATTGGGGATCATGACCAAGATACTCAAATTTTTCATTTAGGCCATTCAACCTAGAAGCTCAATTAGCTTCTTACATTCCTGAATTAAGGTTAGGTATGCTTCTCTGAACTCATTACCTGATTTGAAACCGACCCCCCATGTAGCTTGCAGTCACACGATGGGAACCTCTTGAGATCCAAACTTCCATGCTGGATTGTAAAGTGCTACTTGCTTATTTGTTGCACTTAATTTAATATTGTTCGTCATGCTGTGTCATCTTCTAATTTATAACATGCCAAGCATGATTCTTGCAAGCCCTCTTTCCATTTTTCTGTTCATTCCCTGAGCATAGACAAGCTTCTTCTTGATTTGCCAGGGTGGAAATCTGTAACCTGGACAATGGCATTCTTTTGTTGTATTCTGACAATCTTTTTCATTTCCCCATGAATAAATTAATAAATAAATGACTGTTCTACAGACAAGGCATCTTTTTGTACCAGATGCAGAACCTGCTCTTTTCCTTCAGTTTTGTTGTCATTGGCTTATTCCTGTTTTGCTTCTTCATGAGAACAATTCTAACCTCAACTGGGTTGCCCAGGTATGATCAGCTTTTATAATCGATGGTATATTTTATATAGTATAGAAGCTTCTGCTTTTCATTGTGTGGAAAATATATAGGTTTTTGATTAGACACCCTTTAGCTTTTAGAATTCCCATTATGAAATGATCAAAATTTTCCCTGTCTCTTTCATTACATATGAGGATGCGCTACTTTCTGATAATTGCTAAGTTTTTTGTATTATAATTATAAATTTAATAGCCATATGTTTGTTTTTTCTAATTTTTTTTTTTTTTTGGCTAGGTTACTTGTCAACCTTTGACTGTTCTAGTAAAAAACCACTTCGCATCGGTATTTTCAGTTTGTATGGCTTTGCATTGCAGTAAGAAACCTGGATCAGAGAGGGGAACACTTGTGCTTCAGAGTTCCTTTCTGCATTTTGCTCAGATTTCTGAAGCTGAGCGGGACAAGCTCATAAAGAGACATATGGTCTGCTATTCTTCACTTTAGGGTCTGTTTGTTTTAGAGAAAATAATATTTCTGTGGAAAATTCTCCTCTGTTTGGTGTACCATTCAGGGGGTGTTTGGTTGTGGGATAAAAATTGGGGTGAAAATTTCATGGATGAGCTTTTTCCATTAAGTTATTTTCTGTATAATCCAGTGGACCTTCGACATACATGTTTTAAATTTATATTTTTAACATCTGCTGGGAACTTTTAAAAACTTGTAAAATGCTAGGTGTTGATATCTATTTAACATTGTAATTTGCAAAATATCCTTACTGGTGTTCGCAGTTGGATCAAATTAATGTGAGGTCCTGCAACTTAGATACTATCCATTAACACTAATATGTATTAGTAACACTTTATTTATCAATATTAACTGAATTCGTTTAAGGAGACATTCTCTTGTAAGTTTAGCACTTCATTTTGCTTCTTCTTTAATTTTAGGTGTCTATTGTGAGCTGTATTTTATCCTCGTCTTCTTGTTCATCCGACCCTGTAGTCCCTTTCTTTTCTAGGGATACAGTTTCATTTGCAATTCGATCAGTTGTTGATGGATTTCTAGACATGTGGGTTTTCTTCTCTGCCTCAGTGTTTTATCTTCTGTTTGGAATTGGAGTTTTCATATCATGATATGTAATATCTTATTATATTGAGGTGTAGGGATGACAAGCATACCACTTCTGCTGTTATTGACAGGATTAACATTTTCCGCCCTGATAGAGTTTTCATGGTAATTTTTTATGTCATAAAACTTGACTGCACCATTGAGATATCCTTTCTCTACCTATAATTTTTTTTTTTTTGGTTCTATTATTTGCTTAGTGTTTCTAATCAATCTGTTGGTTTTGTAATTGGCAGTTTTTGGTTGAAATTCATTATAAAATTGCAGCAGCATCTCATTACAGGCATAAGTGTCATCGGTTGGCTGGAATTGAGGTGCTTATTGGTATCCTTGGTCAGAGAGCTGCTGTTTTAAGTACTTCCAAGTAATTTCTATGGGCAAATATCTTATGTATTATGTATTTGAAAAATGTTGTACACAAGAAATTCTAGCGTGCTTCCTTGATTAGATTATTATCATTTTAATTTTCTTGCAGTGTAAAGTACCATGTTTTGTGTGTGCTAAACACTTCTTGATGCATTTGTAGTATTGGTTACCTAACACCATTTTTGTCCTCTCAGGATAGTTTGCAAATGGCATTTTCTATTTAGATATAGTTTTCATAACTTCTGGACACAATGGCATCATTTGATTCATGGAGTTGTCATGTTTTCTATAGAAAATAAAACACACCACTTGAAACCAACTAAAACGTTGTTGCCAAAATAGTACTTTCAAATTATCAAGGACTTCAGCTGAACTAGCAGCTGGACTTTAGCTTGCTAAGGAAATTCTTACTGGTGCCAAATTATCTTTTAAGTAATAAGGAATCTTGATTTTTATTTGAAGAACTAATGAAAATCAACCCATGCTTCTGTTCTCTAACTGGTTTGGATTTCTGAACCAGTGTTACCTCAGACTGGTCTTTGATGTGCCTTGTCAATCATAGGTGGAATTGGCATTTTAAACCATTTGAAAAGGAGGGGTTGGTTCACATTTTTGGCTGTTGTTTAAGAAGTGGGCACATTGCTTTCTATCCCGTCTCACAATATTCAAGCTGAGGTAGTGCTGGCTGGTTGGCCTGTTGGGTTTTTAATTAGCAAGATAGGAAAAACTGTCTTTGTGAGTTACCATAAACCCTGTAAATTTGAGAAGTGATACTATTTTCAATACTTTCATTCGCAAAAAACACTATTATTAATACTATTAACTATCAATGTTATATTGTTTTGAGAAGTAACGGATTGTATTATTAACTATAAATTTTATGGATCAATAAATAATCTGAATTCATTACCAATAAAATTATATGTAAAAACAAAAGGGTAAAATTATATATTTATTATAAAAATGCCACTAAATGTTTTAAAACAAACTAAAATGACCCCCCCTCTTTTATGCTATTTACAAAACTAAATAATCTTACAATTAAACAAAATAAAATCCAGTCCCTCTGTCATAAATTTTAGATATGAATCTCTCTATGAAATGGTTTAAGAGTAATAGAATGTTTGAATTAACTTTCTATTATTATTATTATTATTTTTTCAATAGTACCAGTTAAAATATTGCTGATTATGAGCTTTTTCAAAAGAAATATAAACAAGCTTAAAAACTGAGAATTAATTTGTTTGGCATCTTTGGTGAGTGTTGGGTGTGCCCTGCAACCTTAGATTAGTTCTTGTTGACTAGTTTTGCTAATTTTAGGAGAAGGAACGAGGCTAAATCTTTGTGGCAATGCGCCATATATGCCACTAGTTGGAGTATTTGGTTGGAGCATAATTCTTGCACATTCAATGATAGATTATCAAACAAACAAGTTTTGTGGGATAGAGTTAGGCATTTGGCCTCTATTTGATGTAAAGCTCATGATCTTTTTGGAAGAATTTCTCTCTCAGACATGTTGAGAGATTGGAAAGTTATGCTTCATTGATAGTTTTTTCTTTTGTTCGGTTTTGCTCTTGTAAGGAGGATTTCTTGTCCTCCTGTCTTTTTGTATCATTCTTTTCTTAATAATATTCTTCTTTTATGAGAAAAAAAAAACTGAGAATTAATTAATTAATACCTTTTAATGCATCATAAGCCCGTGTTGGGGGTGTGCCCTTACAATTTCTGAGTTAGAATTATTACTTAGTTTCAATTGATGCGAAAGTTTGTAAAAAAATAAAAAAAGGTTAATTCAAACACATAATTGATATTTGTACATGTAAAATTAAAATCTCATGGTTGTGGATGTTAAATTTTAAACTGTCTGTTTATTGAGGGGTAAAATAACTTGTTTTCTGTAATTTTGAGATAATGCAGCTATCTTTTTAATTTGATTGGGCCATTGATTGGATGTGATGCTTTACGAGACCAATGTTGTTGTATACTTTCTGCATTGTTGCTGCCATTTAAAAATAATCCTTCTTCAGATATCACTAGTATGCTGGGGGAACAGCTCCAGGTATATATTGTTTCTTTTTTTAAGCAATGTTTTATCTCATCTGATTTCCCGGTTAAAGCCATAATTAGTAGTTTGCGTTCTGTTCAGTTTCTTGTTTCAAAGTTGGTGGCATGTTGCACTCCTTCTAAAACCAAAGACTCATGTGACAGCAACACATCACAAGTTCTATCTCTGCTCCATATGTTAACTGTGGATTCAGATCCATCTATGCATGATTACATCAAAGTAAGTGTCTGCATTTGGCTTGTGTCTGTTGTATCAAGGATTTGCTCTTGTTATGCTTTGTGGATGCATGAAGTTAAATTCTTGCAGGAATTGGAGCCATTCCCTGAATTAAAAATCTTTGATGAGATAAGGAAGTTCCATGAAGAATTATGCCACTCTTACTCTATACGTGACCACTTATTGAAGGTAAATAATTTATGTTCTCCATTGCATCTTTGTAGATGTAAAACATCAAGTTTCAAGCTGAATCCTTTTTAAGTTGTTATCTGGTACATTGTTCATTTTCAGTTTGTAAAGAGGTCTTGCTACCTTCCGCCAAGGATACTTTTGTCAAGGTGATTTCCTTTTCGACAATGTATCCCGTGTTATTATATTTCATAATTTTCTATGATGAGAGCCTAATCTTGCTCCTGGTTTGAATATAACTTAATGGTTAATGCACAGTATTGATTTTATAGACATGTTTTCATGTGCTGTATGTGCATGAGTTTGTCTAGAGAGTGGAGAGAGAGAAAATTAGTGGACAAGTATTTAAATATAATGAATTATTTGATAAAGATGACTGTATTCTGCAATTTGATTTTGTGGTGTTAAACTGCTTCAAAGTTTCTGGGGTGCTTGCTTAAACTGCTTCAAAGTTTCTGGGGTGCTTGCTTCTTGAATCCTGTTTCTTCTTGCAGTCTCGAGGCATTGCACAAGAAGTTACTGATTGGAGAAACCTTTCAGAGAGGAGGGAGAGAAGGTTATTTTGAAGACACATATTGGCATGGTGATCATAAAATTGTGCATGCAGTCTGGACACTTGTTCACATGTGTGGCTCAAATGATGCAAGTGGTGTCAGAGAATTGGTGTCTGATTTCATTTCTAGGGTATCATTCTTATTACAATTAATGTTATAACTTTCTGACATTGGCTGGGCATGGGCCAGGAATTTTGTGTTCTCCTCTTCCCCTTGTCCTTTACGTATAACATCACTTTTCGGTTTAACATGTTATCAGTATTTCTCCTTCAATATGCCCCTCTTAATAATTTTATTTTTATCTTTGTCTTTACCTCTTTTTATGAATTAATTCTTCTAATAGTTTTAGCTGTTAAGGAAAGGCACATAAATAGTTTTTGTTTCTAACACGTCCCCTTATGCAAGAGCCATTTGGACTTGAGGTATGGACAATACACATGCTCACCTTCTCTTATGCTGAAATTCAACTTTAATTCGAAGAATAAGAGTAGCATGAATTGAACTCTAGACCACTTGGTGGCTCTGAAACTATGTTATGAATCAACTCTCCCAAAAGCTTATATTGTTAAGTGAAGGCACATGAATGATTTTTATATGTAACACATCTTAAGTTTCTTTTTAGCAGTTGATATTTACAGCCATACATTCATTAAATATCACAACTAAGCTATGCCAGTCGTTGATTTAAGAGACAATTATTTATCATGTGGATTGCAGAGCCTACTTGTAGTTTATTGAGTTAGCATCACTCTTTGTCTGCACAAAAGTAATCATCTACCTCTCAGTTCTAATTTTTCTTGTGTAATTATTGGATGAAGAGGAACCCATTGGGTAAAGAGGTAAAGGTTGCTTCCTCACCAAATACCTATAGTAGAAAGAAGAAGGTAGAAAAGGAGCTTCAAAGATTAGCAACAACAGTAAATTATGGACAGCCAAAAGGATTTAGATGGCTTAATAAGGTTCTTCTTTTGAAATTTTGAAGGAGAAAGGGAGTTTTCTTTTGTGTTGATTTTGTTCTAGTTTTCCCCTTTAATTGCAAGTGTTTTGTTGAGGGGAGTTTCCCAGGAGGGTTGTGGGAAGTTGTGGGTGGCTCTTTTTTCTTGTTTGAATGTTTTGTTTTGTGAAGTCCTATGGGTGGTTTTCTTTTTTTGTTTTTTGTTTTTTTTCTTTGCCTTGTGGTTTCTTGTGGAGGATGCCTTATCCTCTTCTGTATTTCCCCGTCTTCTCTAGTAATATTTCTTTTTCAATCAAAAAAAATTATTGGACGAAGAGGAATACTTAAATATAATTTAAATCTTAAAATAATAAGCGTGTTCTGAATTGTCAAAACTATGATTACTTAAACAAATTATTGTAAATACATTGGCTGGTTATCAAATATCAAGTTGACAACTCCTCTATTAAAGAATCTTCATTGAGGATGCATTGCCGCAGGTCGGTGCATGGGACCCACACTCTGTTGTTTTCCATTTTCCTGGCGAGACTAGTCATATTCGTGTTGGTAAATCTATTGATATCAGCAGTGCAATGGATATGAGTTCCAACATAGACACATGCATATCTGAAGAACTTCTGGTTGTCCTTATGAAATTTCTAAAGAAGTATCTAATGGATGATTCTGTGAAAATTGTTGATATGGCATCACAAACTATTCGCGTAAGTGCATCTAACTGGCAATTGGCCTTTCATGATACTCGTCAATATTGATTAGTACCAATGTTACTTCTGTCCTTACTTAAATTGTAAAATTGGCCTTTCATTTTGGCAAACTGTTTGTGGAGTTTTGTGCCTTATTTAAATAACTTCTGTCTTATTGTAATTATTGGTCTGAAAGTTAATTACTTAATGTATGGTATTTTTAAAAATGGATTACAAATGTATAATATGGTCATTTGCCATGGAGTTTGCATCATTTTGCAATCCGTTAGTTGCAAATATTGCATTCCTTCCTTCGTAGAAATTAATTACATTGGCTGGTTGGATTTATCTATAGGGAATACTTTCAACTGAAAGAGGCCAAAGTGCTTTACAGTCATTTGATTCTTATCAAAGAACATTGATTGAGGTAATACTTTAATCTGTGCACAAAATATTATTTTCTTCGAATTTTTAGCTTAAAATCTTTAATTAGGAATTAGTGGTGCCTTTTAATTATTGTAATTAATATCATGTTCAATTTTCCAGATTTACATTACTTCAAAATTTCTTTATTAGTGTGCTGGTGCACCAGTTGAGTATAGGAATGCATGAGATATTTGGAATTAACATGAATTATGCTAGGTGTTATGGGTTCTTGTTTTTAGTATGACATATGATATCTGTGCAACTTCTTTTTACCAACCAGCTTTGGGGACTGTATTTTCAGCTTGTTCTGTAGATACTTACATGTGCCAAATCACAGGAAATGGAACCGACCAAAGTGTTCCTTACTGTGGACTTCAAAGTGCAACTAAGCATTTTGATCTTCCTTTTCAAAAGATAATTTTCCGTATTCTAGATGAGTGGAGGAGATGTACTTTAATATCTATTCATAAAATAAGGGGGACATACAAAACTGTGTATATTACAAGGGGATTAAGCTCATGAAACATATGATGAAGCTAGGGGAGCAGATAATTCAGCGGAGATTAAGACAAACGACTCATATTACAGAGAATTAATTTGGTTTTACTTGCAAAGAAGATTAGTGGAGAGAGATCCCATCACCAGGTTCGTTTGATAAATGAGTTATCCACGAGTTGACATGTAACTTGAGCCATTGTGTTGTACTCAGATTCAGTACTAGAATGAGAAACAATTTGTTTCTTACACTTCCAAGATACAAGATTACTATCAACAAAGATACAATAGCCTGTTGTGGATCTCCTATCAAGTGGTGATCTTGCCCCTGTTGTGGATCTCCTGTCAACTGGTGATCTTGCCCAGCATTGGAGAATCCCTTCACTTTGCAGATGCTTTGATGTCAATAAACAACCCCTTGACCTGTTGCTCGTTTTAGATACCTAAGAATGTGAAAAACAGCATCCTAATTTATGCTTCTAGGTGATGACATAAACTGACTGAGAATGTTAATCTGGTCAAGTCACAGTGAGATAGTTCAGTTTGCTCATAACTCTCTTATCCCTCTATGGGTCTTCCAACAATTATCCGTCCTCATTATTCAACTTCGCATTACCTATCATACGATTATCAGAGGGCTTGCTATCTAAGTCCAGTTTTTTCAACAAATCAAGCACATACTTATTTTGAAAAACAAAATCCCCTTCTTGCTTCGATACACCTCAATCCCAGTAAAATTTTTATGCTCTCCCCAAATCATTCGTCTTACACTGGTTGTGAACAATTTGCGCCTTTAGAAAAGAAAAATTTAAGAGAGAAATAGAAGAGAATTTCTAGGCCCTGCAAACAACTGAATTAGGGAGCAATGTGGATGTTCAAATGTATTAGGGAGATGATGTATTTATATACTCTGTAAAAGGAAAGGAGTGAACATGGGATACCTAGAATGACTAGAGTATACTTGCACATTTAACATGTGGTATTATTCTCAACAATGGGCAGTTATTTCCAAGCTAACTTTATAGTTATACCCATAGAACACAGCTGGAAATAACTGTCTGAGATTTGTGAGTCTGCAGCATCTTGTTGGTATTATTTTTTGAAGTTTGCGATATGTCCTCATCTATTGTGTACTAATGCAGGTGCATTCCAAAGGTGTTAATATTGAGTTTGTGGAAAATTTCCTTATGGACCTGGAAAGGAAGTCAAAAGGTATCTTGGTTTCTGCACATCTTACATAAATGTGATTGTGAATGTCAGTAGAACTGCTTTGGTCTGAGTTAAAGTTGTGTCCATGATCTTATTTGTGTAGGTCAACATTGTGTTGGGAATGGTTGTTTTCTTTTTGGTGAAATTTTGTTTCCATTGTTAATTTAATATTTAGCGCAGTAGTTCTTTAAACAGCGGGAAATGATTTCTGTCTAAGGTGCGGGGTGGGTACCATGAAATTTTTGCATTTTGACTCTAACTTCAGGCACATGGGAAGCTGAACTGAAGTTAAGACCAGCCATTTTTGGCTTGAATACTGCCAGCCAGCTCCATGAACTTTATCTTGTAATTTGTATGGAGATTTATACAGTAACCGTAGTACTGGAGGTACATGCATACAATTGGATTAGAGTAATATAGAAGCTGAAAGTTGACATGGACAACATGAATTTGATGTCATTTCTTCTGTTTATATATCAGCAAACCTTAGGAGCTGTGTTAAGCTAGTTTTTACTATCATTAGTCCATATGCTAGGAAATTGTGCTTTTTACTCAATGTTTTTCCGTCACCCTTTTTCTTTCTCCCTCTTTTACTGCTGTAGTGTACCCTTTATCCATCTTCCTGTCCCACCCATCTATCATTATAATTTACTGAAGACACGGTGGTGGGTTTTTTGAGTTCATATAAAAGTGAGACTAGTGTTGCTCATGTACAAATCCTTGTTTATGCAACATTCCAATCAGCTTTAATGAAGTCCACTTTTTCTTTATGTTAATTTTTTTTTTTTAAGTGTTATTTGTAACATGCCTAAACTTTAGTAAGCTTTAATTTGAGGGGGAGTGGTGCATTATCTGAAAAATCTCATATTTTCATTATTGTATCTCATATCTTAGTGTGCATATATCCTTATATTTCATAATTTGTTTTCTTATTTAATGAGGATTAAGAATTTAGTATTAGTATAAATGAATAAGGGTCAGTGCTTTACAATTTGTATCATGATATATCACGTCAATATTCAGAGGATGATAGTTTCTATTTTCTCTTTTCCTTTTTTCCTACCTAAATCCTATAATTTCAATAAATATTTAGTAGCCTGTATGAACAAGTGTAAGTTACGTAAGCGCAATGCATTAACTAATTTCCACTCAATAGGTTTTCTCTTAAATAAAGTACAATGGGGGAGACTTTCATCTATTCTGATGATTCTTATGTGATTAATGTTTTAACTGTGCTTTGGTTGTCTTTAATTTTATCAGTTGAAGCAGTTTCGTTGGAGGAGTCTAGTATGTGGATGACACATGGTAAATCTTTTGAGATGTGGATTTGTCCATTGGTGTATTCACTTGTTGTCTACTGCAATGATGTGATACTAAGGTATAACTACTTGAGAGTTAAAATGCCATAGCTGTTAGCAACTACGAAGAATTTATCACTTTTTCTCTTCCTTTTTCACCCTCTTATTTTCCTTGGACATTGTACTTCCAGATTGTGCCAAGATATTGTACTGTTCAAAGCTGAAGTCGCTGAACTTCTTTTGCCAAGTATTTTTGTCGATATCGCTGCCAGGAAGGATCTGGAGATTGATCTTCACAGACTAATCTCTCTGCAGGTTGTATTCTAGAGCTGGAAAGTGGAAACTCTGGACATCCTCCCTTTTATTTTTTAGAAAGAATTGAATGAGTCATTCGTTTGATTTTATATTCAAAAGGCTATGATATAAATTTTATCTCGTTACCTCCTGCATTAAGTTTATAAGCTTGTGATTTATGTTGCTGTGAATATATGTACTTTCAGCACAAAGAGTAAATACCTTTTGCGCTCTGAAAATATAATGATGTATTTAATTGTTGAATTTGCAGTTGAAGGAGCATATATTTACCGAGTCGAATAAGTTGACCAAATCGATTCAAGTGGTGTTGAATTGCCTTAATGAACTTCGTATATGTTATGTCACAGAAAGATCTTCTGTTTTGCCATCGAGGCATGGAACATCCAAGGTGAAAATAAAATCTTAGCTCAACAGAAATCTGATTGGATCATACAATGGGACAGCTTTGTTATAATCCATTGGCAATACCATTTGATTCCAATTTCATACATATTACATAATCTAGATTGTTCAGGCATGGCACTGTTGTTGCATCGTGTGCCCCAGGTTGTCTCATTGTCTTGACTGTGATCCATGGTTATTACTTATTCACCAATGTACTGCATAGCAACATCTTGTCAGAGGATGGTGTATATATACGTGTGCCTCAAACATATATTTTGTGCTTCTGTTTGTGGATTCATTGTTTAAGTAAATATATGATGACATGCTGTTGTCCTTTGGACCGATCCATCTTAATTCACTACTATACCTGTTTAGTCTTCATAAAAAAATTGTCATACAATACTTTATGGCTTTATCTGCTTATTGCACTGGTCAAGATGATTTAAACCTTGTTGAAATTATTGGATTTAGGTATGGAAGGAGGAAAATAGTGAATAAAGACTCTGCATTATACTTTTGTGTATAATAATGTGATACAAAATACTTTTCCAACCGTACTATTTATACTGATACCACATTCTGAATCCCAAAGGGAGCAAAAACCACTAATAAGGGAACAAATAACTTCCAAAAGATCAGATAACATTCCTAAGAATAAGATGTATCCTAATAAGATAAAGTCTCTAAAAATAAGGTAACACAATTACCCTAACAGCAGCATAAATTGTCGTAATCTATTATCCATCATTCTTTCCCTCAAAGATAATTTGTTGATATTCTAATGCACCTCAGGCATCATATCCCAAGTTAAGATGTACTGAATATGTTTTTTCAATATGTTACTTTGTTGTTTGGCAAAAACAAATGGGGCAGGAAGGGGAACTATGAAAACTGTGGTTTTGTAATGCAGAATTCTAAACCTTTAAGTTATACCTCAAAAACCCGGTCCACTCCTGCAAAGGCAAGAGAATCTGCTGCTGGGTCAAGTGCCCTGGCAAAGTCAGCATCCTCATGGGAGAAAGTATCATCCTCCTTTAATTTTCCTTCATAGAGTTTGTTATTTTCTGAAGACTTTCAATCTTTGGAAAACAATAAATTGGTTTCTGACTGAATTTGACATGATTTATCATTTTCTTTTATCTTCCAAGGTGTTTTGGCTGTCCATTGATTATCTTCTTATCGCCAAGTCAGCAGTTGTAAGTGGAAGATTGTCTGTACTTCATTTCACTGTTTCTTTCAATCTTTTTGTTTTCAATTTAGTTTCCTCTATTATCTTTTTCGTTTCCTCGTTTTATTTTCCTTCTGTAACTTTTTGTTGTGCTTCTTTTCCTTTTAGAGTTGTGGATCATATTTTACTTCAGTGATGTATGTTGAACATTGGTGTGAAGAGCACTTTAAAGGTATGACAGTTGGAGGTCCAGATTTCTCGCACAATGAAATGGTAAGTGGTACTGAATATTTCAATGTCCGACACACGCATACACTCGCTCGCGCGCGCGCACACACAATAATCATGTCTATAACTATTTTTCATGTTTCTCTCTGTTTGCTTCTTGCACATCAGTTGCCAGATCATATTGAAATACTTGTCTCGGCAGTCACTAGAATCAATGAACCTGATAGCTTATATGGAATCCTTCAGTCTCATAAGGTCAGTCAGCATGATCCTTCGTTCTGGTATTTTTATTTCTTAATTGAGTGGGTTAAGAATATATCATTTAAGTACCTAGTAACCTAAAGGCTTAATCTTACTTTTAGGTGCAGTGCTACAGGCCTAGAAATGGTTTTTTTATCTTTAACATGGAGCTTTTGAGCGAATTTCCGGACTAAATAGATCTTCATTTATAGTAACGTCCTGGGCTTTGTCTCCAAGACTTCCTAATACCATTAGCACTAATTATAGCTGTAAAGTAAATACCAAATCACATGTCTAGTATACATAATCATACAAACTGGCTTGAATGGTAGGGAAAGCGCAGGTCCTCAGTCCTCTTAACCATTGTACTTAAATTATGATTTAATCCTAAGAATGGAGATTGCAAGGGCTAAATCAAACTTTTGACCACTTGGTCTATAAGACTAATACCATTTAAAACACTGCCTTTGGGGTGGGAGGGGAGGTTTGCCAGGGAGAAAATTACAACGAGAGAACTAGTACAATCAATGTACGACTGCAGTAGAATGGGTAATTTAATGCTACAGTAATATTTGCACTATACGAAGTATCTGGCTACCAATCCTATATGGAGTTAAGATTGTTGCAATATTTATTTAACACCTTCATTCTATGATTATTAGGCCTTGTCATCCCTTACAGCTTAGTTGTTAAACCACTGGCAAAGAAAACCCTTCATTTTGGTAGGAACTCTTATTTGGGATGGGATAGTTTTTCCATGCTTCTTTGTGGATTTAGGCTCATGTTTATTGTTTCACTGGTATATGTTTTGCTTATTTGCCTTTCTCTGATTTTCCCTCCTATTACATGGGTTGATGTAAATAATAGTTGACTTCTCAAATAATCATGTTCGAGCATGAGGGAAGCTGGGGAAAGGCCCTCGAGTATTATGACTTGCAAGTGCGATCAGCTGTCACAGGACAGAAGGATGGCAGTTCCAGGAGTTTGTCACTGGAACAAACTGGAGCAGCAAATCCTTCATCATTTGCCTCAGAGACATATGAGATGGGGCAGAGTAGACCTTATAAAGGGTTGATTAGATCATTGCAGCGGATCGGTTGCACACATGTGCTTGACTTGTATTGCCAGGGGTTGACATCAAGCAAAGACAACCTTCAGCATGATTTAGAGTTTGCTGAATTGCAGTATGAATCTGCCTGGCGTGCTGGGAACTGGGATTTCTCTTTACCTCGTGTAGGATCTACTGTTCCTTCTTCGACTGAGGATATCAAATATGATCATTTTAATGAAAATTTACACAGGTAATATGGTTTAGATTTATGCTTTTGTTGATCTTAATCTGAAAAGCATTGTTCAATTCTTCATTCTTTTGTTTCTAATTCTCCTAATAGCTAAAAGTTTGCCTTTGATTAATTTATTTGGAAATCCAAACTTCTTCTAAGGTGAAATCTTACGTTTGGACTGCAGTACTGAACAGAATTAAAACAAATTATTTGTTCTAGATTTGGTGACTCAAAATGGCCATTTCCCCTAATGTTTGTATTATGTGCATGAAGACTCAATCAGTTATGCATCTGTTTTGACTATGTCAAATTGCTAACTCTCTGGTAAATAGGCTGTTTAATATTTGTGGGGAAGAGTGGGCTTCGCCAAACTCTACCATTTTTTTTTTTTGGGGGTAATTTTTAAGGTCTAAAGGGTTGAGAAAAGGAACAGAGTTCAAGATTGTGTGGAACTGTGCATTGTTTGGAATCTGTGATGTGAAGACATGCTTGCATTTTTCAAAGTGCTTCAACGTCTTCAGATTTATTGTGGAATTGAATAAGGTCTTTGGCTTCTCTTTGGTGTTTAGCCAATGGGTATTCTTTTCATGTTTTTCTGATGGAGGACATATGAACCTCCTATCTTTGCATTTCTCTTCTTTCCTAATGTATTTCTTTCTCTGTTAAAAGTTGTTAATATATGCAAAAGGTGTATATTTTAAAATAGAATTATTAGGTTGAAGACATTGGTGAACTTTTAGTAACTGCCCTATGTTTTGTATCTTTTGTTTGTAGGTGTTTTTGAATGTATTTGTATCTGGTATTTTACAGATCTATGCAGTACACTTCACTAGTCAATGAGGAAAGAAAGTCAATTTCTACCATTAGGGTGCCTGCTGCTACTTTATTCCATTAATCTTTCCTCTGATAATGATAAAAGAATATAGTATCTTGCATCTTTGAGTGTGTTCTTTTGTTTATTGTATTTTAAATTCTTAACTATGTCCCCTAGCAGAGCGAGTTTTCTTGTGGACAACCCATTTGGAAATCCAGAACTCCCCTGAAGGTCAAAATTTTTTGATTGGACAACTGTTCTTAACCTTGCAAAAACTAACGGCATGCTACAAAAGTGCAAGCCTGTGACTGCTTTGTTTCCTGATATGTTTGTTATATGCTGCTCTAGTTCAGAATCAGTGTCTCATCTATTGTTGCATTGCTCTGCAAAGAATTATCTCTGGATCAAGGATTTTTGATGTTTTTGGAGAGAAAAAGGTTTGCCCTTAAGGGCCTGCTTCATTTTCTTCTTACTAAGTTCAAAGGATTTGGTATTCTGAACAATCGAAAATTCTGTGGCAATGTTCAATTTTAGCTATTTTACGGTGTCTTTGTAGAAAGAATGCTTGAATTTTCTGGGAGGCTTCTTTACCTTTAGACAACATTTGGAATAGGGTTAATAAATTAGCTTCTGTGTGGTGTTCTGCAAATGGTGTTTGTAAAGGTGTTCCTTTGGTTGGTATGCAGAGAGATTGGCATGCCTTGTTACATGGCTCAATCTCATAGGACCTATATGTTCTCTTTTTTGTTCTTGCGAGGATTCCTTATACTATATTTATGTACTGTTTTCTTTCTCATTAATAAATTTCTTTTTCTATCCAAAAAGATAAAGGAAAGAACGTCTATTCTTGAAAAGGTCATCTAATTATTCTTTTATTCAGTTGTTTGAGGGCACTCCAGGAGGGTGATTTGAGTGATTTCCAGAGAAGACTGAGGGATTCAAAGCAGGTAATATTTGTTTCCGTAATTTTGTATATGTGCTTGTGAACTCCATGGAGTTACTAATTTTTTATGTGTTCTAGGCGCTTGTGTGGTCTGTTTCTCATGCAAGTGAAGAAAGCACCGAGTACATTTACTTGACTATCATCAAACTCCAGGTACTTATTTATCCAATTTGGAGGTCCTTGATATCTATCACCACTACATCTATGTTGCCTAGCACTATTGTGAACCCATTTTGTTTCTACCTTGCGTACTTGGGTTAGGGTGAATATCAATGTCATCAGGTCAACCCCGCTTAAGGCTTGTTAGAGTGAGCTGAAGAGCTCATGGCCGACATGGAATTATATACCCATGTTTCGGCTTTGAGGGATTTGATTCAGTTATGTAGGATAGAGTTAGTTACTCAAGATCAGGTTCAGTTAGGTCCAGTTATACTGTTAGATTCCATTATTCAAATGTGAAAAGGAGGGTAATGTGTGTATAAATATGGGCAGAGTGGGTCAGTTGGGACCAACTATGTAAAGATTTGCAATAAAGCGACACGTGGGCAGAGTTGCTTGAGTACTTTGAAGTTCCTCAAAGTTATACTGAACTTTATTAGCACTAGAAATTTCTAGAATTTCAATCTTCAAGAACCGTTTGATTCAAAAAGTATATTTTATGCTTATACATTTATGCATTTTGCTTTATCTTGCTTAAAATTGTCATTGACAGATGCTTCATCATCTTGGCATGGCTTGGGATTTACGTTGGAGAACTTGTGAAGATAATAGCGCAAATTTCTGTCTACAGAAGCAAAATGTGTCTTTTGAGCCTATGATTCCTTCAATTGAACAGGTATTTAGTGCATCTCAGTCCTGTAACTGCATGGCAAATTTTTTTTTTTTTTTTTTCAAATTCCTGCTGGGTGAAATATATTTTAGAAATCAGGAAGTCATTATTCAGTCAGTCTGACTATGTCTTTTCATAGATTTTGATGCCCTGTACTGTTTTTATTGGCAACTAGTTGTCACCGATAGATATGGATTGGTGCTCAATTTTGCAACGGATGCAACTGCATATGAATTTGCTAGAACCTTTCATAGCATTTCGGCGAGTTCTACTTCAAATTTTAAGTTGCAGAGATTGCATGCTGCAACATCTTCTGCAATCCGCCTCCACTCTGCGTAAGGTACTCTTAAGATTTCATCATTGTTAGATATGTTGGGTGCATTTCTTTAAGCTTAAAATAGCTATTTTATGATGTTGCATTTTTTTACTTCATATAAGCTACTCTTCCCTTTTTATGAGAAAAGTGTTAGATATAAAAATCATTTATATATACGTCTACACTTAACAGCTTAAGCTTTTGGTAGAGCTGTACAGTTGGTTCATGACGTGGTATCAGAGCCTCTATAATCAAGTGCTATAGAGTTCAATCCTTGCTAACCCCATTCTTCTAATTAACTTTGAATAAGCTTGGCCTATGCATTGTCCATGCTTCAAGTCCACAAGGTTCTTGTGTGAGTGGGCATGTTAGATAGAAAATCCATTCAGGCGTTTTTACCTCACAGCATAAGTTTTGGAAGAGTTGGTTCCTAACAAAAAGCATGAACAACTTTTTTGGGGATTTTTTCTTTTGTTTTAATTTTAAAAAAATTATCTAATTATCTTAAAATCTTTTTCCATTTATCGTGTTAAACTAAAACAGCTCTTTTTCATTAAAAAAACTCTCAAACTAACAGAGCCATCCCGTCATTCGTGGGCCTCTTCCTAATAACTTAAGCTTTTCAAAGATTTGGTCCTTGACATGGTATTAGAGCATGTTTGACCAACTGTTTAGGAATTTGATCTTTGCCTTCCCCCTTCTATTTCTAATTAAGGTTTAATTTCAGCACATAAAATAGGCCTGTGCATTGTTTATTCACTCTTTAAGCTCAATGGTTCTTGCATGATAAGGTGTTTTATAGATATACAATTATTATTGGCTCTCCAAGCTAACAACTTAAGCTTTTAGGAGATTTAGTCCTTGACAATTATCTGAGAGTCACGATTCAGTCCCAGTTTATGAGTCTTATATGCTATTCTCATTTTACAGGGATCTAGGTTCTCTCAATCAGCTGCTGCGCTGCATGAGTTTAAGTTCCTTTCTGTTGAAATTAAAGGGCAATGCTCATCCTTATATTGGCTAGGAAGGGTAAGCGTTTGTATCTGGAGATAGACGGTAGCTGCTGTTTTCCACATCATCAATTGTCATAATAGTGATTTAGTGCTTTGACAGTGGAGCACAAATTCGGTGAATTACAACATCTGCTGATGTGGTTATATTGAAAGCATGAAAAGCAACGAACATATGTTTTAGACCTTTTTTTTTCAAAAAAAACTTTTCCTAAACCATCATGCAGTGTTCTTCATACGACCAGAATGGCTTGATAATAATGAATATGTCCATTATAGTTGTTTTAAGCACTAAGAACTTAACAAAATGCTGGTAGTTAGACGAGTAATATTGCTATTATCAACCTACCCAATTATAGCTAAGTATTGTAGCTTCTGGATGGCAGCTTGAAGAAGCAAAGCTTTTCCGAGCTCAAGGTCAACATGAGATGGCTATTAACCTTGCAATGTATATATCACAAAATTATCATTCTAATGAGGAGGCTTCAAATGTATATCGGTTGATTGGGAAGTGGCTGGCAGAAACTAGATCTAGCAAGTTGTAAAACTAAAACCTTCATTCTGCGTATCATTTCAATAATTTACTTACATTTTTGTTTCTGATTCACTGAGTTCTTATTTTTCCCTTGGTGGTGTAAAATTACAGCTCAAGAACAATTTTGGAGAAGTATTTGAAACCTGCGGTCTCTACTGCTGAGGATGTGAACACTACAGACAAGAAGGCTATGGAAAGGAAATGTCAAACTCGCTTTCATCTTGCGCACTATGCTGATGCTTTATTTAGGAGCCATGAAGAAAGACTTAACTCTAACGAGTGGCAAGCAGCAATGCGCTTAAGGAAGCATAAGGTTCCAAATTTACTTATTCGAACTAATTGACTGAGGACAATGAGATAATGGGAATTATAAGTGTATTAAATGATATTGCGTATGATCATGATGTTGCTCATTCTGCAGACAGTAGAGTTGGAAGCACTCATAAAGCGGTTAAGGAGTTCAACAAAGGTGGTTACAGACCTTTAAATTTTTTTTCCCCGGATTGGTTGTCTGATGTTTGAACTAAATATAGTACATAACTTAGGGGGAGAAAACTGACTACTCCAATAAAATCCAAGAACTGCAAAAGCAAGTAGCAATGGACAAGGAAGAGGCCCAGAAATTACAGGTATTCAATATATTTGATCAGTTAGGCTTAGGAAGTGATTTTTATGTAATTCTCAGCACAACATAATCACAGGGTATGATGAATATATTATATAAAATTTCACTGTTGTTTTGAATATATTTAATTGTTTCAAATGGATACATAAGCTCCATGTTTATCCTTACACTTATCACAACCCCATAACTGATTAAGTCATTTTTCACTGTCTTTCAACATGTCAGGATGATCGGGACAATTTTCTTAATCTGGCTTTGGATGGGTACAAGCGTTGTTTAGTTATAGGTGACACGTATGATGTGAGAGTGGTATGGAACAAAGCTTAGTTTCTTTTGCTACTTATGGATTCATATTTATACAGTATATGTAGACATTTTGTGTGTTGCAAGGTGATCTGATTTCCTTTGACAAGTTTATTTCCTTCCAGGTGTTTCGATTAGTTTCCTTATGGTTTAGTCTTTCTTCTCGAAAAGATGTTGTAAATAGCATGCTTAGCACGATTGATGAGGTATGCTGTATAGCATTATCAATCATAGTCTGATTTCTTTGGCATTTTACTCCCTTTCTTTTTTCTTTTTTTAAGACTGCATTATGGGTTTTGTATGTTTATTGCATTTGAATGTGTTGGTAGGTTCAATCTTTCAAATTTATACCTTTAGTGTACCAGATTGCTTCTAGAATGGGTAGCTCAAAGGAGGGTCAAGGACCTCTTAATTTCCAGGTTTTGGGTTCACCAGTACTAAAAGCTTCCTTTGAACGTTTGTCATTTTTTCTTTCCTATATTTAATGTAAACACGGACTGTGCAGTTTGCTTTGATTTCTCTCGTGAAGAAAATGGCCATTGATCATCCATACCATACAGTACTTCAAGTATGTAAGGCTTACCTTTATTCTGCTATCAAGCAGTTGTGTTGCATGCCATTTTGATTCTATTTTATTTCATTTGCAACAGTAAAATTTGTTATTGTACATCTATTATTGAGGGAAACATAAATCAACATTATTCTATCTGGTTATATGTTTTCTAATGCACAATTTTATATTTTATCTCCTTTTCTATTTCTTTTTAATTTTTTGGATATTTGTTTTGTGCATTGCTTCTAACATTAATCATCATATGGAAAAAAAAATGTTCATTATCTGTTTTTCACTTAGCTTCTGGCTCTTGCAAATGGTGACCGTATCAAGGACAAACAGCATAGTAAAAGTTCTTTTGTGGTTGATATTGACAAAAAGCTAGCAGCAGAAAATCTTCTAAATGAGTTGTCATCTTATCATGGAGCTATCATACGACAAGTAACACACACACATATATATATATAATATTTTCTTACTGTTTGGTGTAATTCTCATCCAACTTTAACTAGAAACTATCATATACAGATGAAGCAAATGGTGGAGATCTATATCAAGCTTGCTGAGATGGAAACAAGGAGAGAGGTAGCTCATTATTCTTTCTTGTGGTCATAAATTTATCTCAGATCAATTTCTATGATTGGCTTTCCAAGTAATCCAAACATCTTTATCTTTCACAACATGCTGATTGAATTAGTTATGCAGGATACCAATAAAAGGGTGACACTACCAAGGGACTTGCGTAATCTCCCAGCACTAGAACTTGTGAGTACAGCACTTGGCTTTCCAAATTTTATGTGATGATGAAGATTTCAGGTTGATGTAATGATTGAAGTTTTCCTATGGATGTCCATATTTGGTGTGCTAAACATGCTCAATCTTCCTTTTAAAGTTAATTTTTTGCTAAACTTTTTTTTTTTTTTTTAAATAAACATGTACTTTCAACTTTCAGGTACCTGTAGTAACAGCTACCATTTCAATTGATCGTGGTTGCCAATATCCTGAAGGAACTTTTCCGTATTTCAAGGGATTGGCAGATTCAGTTATGTATGTCTCAATCATTTATTGCATTTGGTGACAACTTGCTCCTACCATGCAATACTTGATGCTTAAACCACTTGATGTTGGTCTGACATACAGGGTAATGAATGGTATAAATGCTCCAAAAGTGGTTGAATGCTTGGGCTCTGATGGTTGCAGATATCGGCAACTTGCAAAATCTGGAAATGATGACCTAAGACAGGATGCTGTACGAATTCTGAGAGCTTATGATGTCCAATCTTTTTAGCATCTGTACCTGAAGTTGTGTTGAATTATTTTAGTTTTCAATCTTTTGAAAAAATCAATTCCCAAGAAAGCATATTTGACAAATATATTTTTTATATGCCTACTTTTTCAGTTAATTGTAATATTAGATTAAAGTATCATCTAAGGTTGACAGTTTATATTTTCTACCTTTCTGATTTGGACTTTCCTTGTTCAGAAAACTGATGCCTTCCATTTAGCTAGGTCTTATGGCTAACTTCTGAATTCTTGATAGGTAATGGAACAGTTCTTCAGTTTAGTTAACACATTCCTGAGGAACCATCAAGATACATGGAAAAGAAGGCTAGGAGTACGGACCTACAAGGTATGTTATGCTTTTTGGAAGTTCTTGGTCTCTAATGTTGGTGGTTGGCAGGGAAGTGTTACGCTGGTATGTACTGTGTGTGGGGTGCATTTGTGCTTTTTTTTTGTTAGTACCTTTTTCTGATTAAGAGAAAAAAAATCACTTTTTAAGTTTGTGTAGATTGTTTGGATGAGATTTTTGAAGAAATGGAATCAGAAAAAAAATATATATATATATATATATTGTTGCTATTTTGATAAGTAGGTAGGAGTTGCTTTTGATAAAAGTGCTTTTTTAAAGATCAACGTACATAGTTGTTGATTATGAAGTTTTATACTTGGAGTAATCCTTTCATCTCTTGTATGCTCCTAGCATTCCACTGCTCATGAGCTATGCAGTCTTTCCATCTTATGTGTAATACTATATCTGAAAATGATTTTCATGGTGGAAAATGACTACATTGTTTCCCTAATGTTGTATCTAGTATTTTTGAAGTTATGACTGAAAGAGATTGAATTTTTAAAATGATTGACAATTATTATTTTTCATGAAATAGGTTGTTCCTTTTACTCCAAGTGCTGGTGTTCTTGAGTGGGTTAATGGAACTCTTCCTCTCGGAGAATATCTCATAGGGAGGTCAGTCAAAGAAAGAGGTATTTTATTGTGAAATTTCTTGTTCTGTTCAACTTTAAAGCGATTGGTCCTCCTTGAACTTCAGTATGAGAAATGGAGGTGCTCATGGTCGCTATGGAATAGGAGATTGGTCATTCCTCAAATGTCGAGAGCACATGACAAAGGTAAGCAAATAATATTTGACGTTATTCCATCAACATGAGTTCCATAAAAGTATTTTCTTGAATTGTGCTGAGTTATAATTCTTTGACTAACTTTGGTATATGGAATGTCAAATATTATATAAATCTGAAATATTAAATTATCAAATGGCCATTGCATCATCTTCTATATGCTGCAAAATTCTGAAGTTCCAATCTTCCTTTAAATTCATACAAATTGTTAATGCTCTCTCTTTGGTAAACTCATGCAAGTTAACGTAAACTCTAACATAATCAGTAAACTCTTGATTCTCATAACAAGTTTAGGAGCTTGGACTTGTACGCAGTTTTGACCTGAAAATGTACTATTTTGGTTGATATTCTTGAGTACTTGGGTTGAATTGCCTTTGGTCTGCAACATATATTGGATTTATAAAACTAATTTTTTTTTTTTTGTTTTTATGATTGTTTTTGTTCCGTTTTGTTAAACTACAAAATAATATAAGTGCTAGGCTAAGTGCTATATAACAAGTGGGTCAAGTATTGAATAATGTACTTTATTACTTTCATTTGCTTTGTAATGGAGTTGGATGGATGTGCTATCAAATTATGTTTGGGTACCATGATATGTTTTGTAAATAATATGTTTGAAGTATGTAAACATGTAACTCACGAGTTTATGATTTGAATTTACAAGAGCTCTACGACTTATACTCTCAAGTTTGACTACAATTTCTTACTCTAAGCCTGAGAAAGAGAATGCAAAGGAAAATTGAGAAGACAAACTGAAACTGCATAAATATAATATAGAATTATTTAATATATATTGTAACTTCTATTTTTTGATACATCAAATAGAACAGTAGTAAAATGTTTTTTTTTTTTTTTTAATTTTTATAGGAAAGGGACAAGCGCAAAGCATTCCAGGAAGTTTGCAGGAATTTCAGGTTTTTTGCCTATGCTTCTCATTTCAATGACCTAGGACACATGTCAACTTTATAGGTTAATAACTTTGTCATGCAGGCCTGTTATGCATTACTTTTTCTTGGAGAGGTTTTTACAGCCAGCTGAGTGGTTTGAGAAGAGACTTGCTTACACCCGAAGTGTAGCTGCTAGCTCTATGGTAAGTGAATTCTACCTCCGAGCATGCGTATTTCAGTATTTTGATCCTCCCAGTGCTTAATATTGCTGAAACACATATTGTAGTGTAGTGTCAATCGGCTTTATTGAAGTTAAAGAAGGTCAATTCAACAAAAAAGATTAATTCAAATTGAATCCTTTTTAGTATGCCATTAGAAGGTTTAGTGTACTATTCCCCCCCCCCCCCCCCCCCATGTTGAAAGCATACATGTAGCCTTTGGTTCTGACTTCCAAATTAATCCTTCATTTATTGCCTTTCTTTGTGATCCTAATCCACTATTTATTTCACTTATGTTTTCTTTCAAAATAGCTTTTAGTTTTTAAGCATTCTTTATCTGGATTGTGATTTGTTGCTGAAATATCAGCAAAACCTGATATACGATATTTTATCACAACCATGGTTGATTCAGTTGTTGATTCATATTTCAGGTTGGTTATATAGTTGGCCTTGGAGATCGGCATTCAATGAATATTTTAATTGATCAAGCCACTGCAGAGGTTGTTCACATAGATCTTGGTGTTGCTTTTGAGCAAGGCTTGATGCTTAAGACCCCGGAACGGGTATGTCTTTCAGTTGTCCTTCAGTCATGCACTTATTTCCATACTCCATCTAGATCTTTGATATCTTCTGTTACTGCTGGCAGGTTCCATTTAGGCTTACAAGGGACATAACTGATGGAATGGGTGTAACTGGAGCAGAGGGAGTTTTCCGGAGATGTTGCGAGGAAACACTCTCTGTTATGCGAACAAACAAAGAAGCATTGCTGACGATTGTGGAAGTAATCATACTTCACTCAATTTTCTGTAGTATGAATTAAACCCATATTTCTATAATTTCTTGTAACATATAAATGTCCTCTGCAGGTTTTTATCCATGATCCTCTTTATAAGTGGGCTCTATCTCCTCTGAAAGCTTTGCAGCGTCAAAAGGTATTTTAGACCCTCGATGTTATCTTCTTTATTTGTCCAGCATCTCATAATACCGAGGGCTTGTCTGAGGGCAGCCTAGTTTGCGTGACTAGCTGAAATTGGTACTTGTCATATGTTGTGGAAATGGGTACTTATGTAAGGGGACTGCTAACCTCCATCTTTTCCTTTATAATGACCGTTGAAATTCTTTATTTGGTTTTCAATCATATCGCTGGCTGTAGTTTGGACTGGTTCTGTTAAGTCTCTTCAGCTTGCATTGCCTGATTTACCTGTGGCGATCTTATTCCCCGTTTCTCCGCAGGAAATGGATGATGATTTGGATACAAGTTTGGAGGAACCTCAAAATGAGTATGAAGGAAATAAGGACGCTGCACGCGCTCTTCTGCGTGTCAAGCAAAAGCTAGATGGATATGAAGAAGGCGAAATGCGAAGTATCCACGGGCAGGTATTTTGTCAATATATATATTTGCCAAATCCCTGTACATGAATTTATGTGTTTTTCTTTTCCTTTTTCATCGTTTTCCTTGGTTGGCTGATACTATGCATTTCTTAGTCATGCTACTGCTATAATTGGACGTTTGAACATAAACCTGTCAAAATTGGTGTTGAGTTTAGGTTTTAAGGATTTAGCCTGTCACTATGCACAAGTTGCACATTCATCATATTCGATATTCACATACCAGACTGGTAAATCCATCTTACTGGAGTGCAAAATTCTTCAGTTGTCAATAATTTAAATTTATATGTTCAAATTCCTGTGGAAAAATATGATTGTGGTATTCATGTTGCAGGTGCAACAACTCATCCAAGATTCAATCGATCCTGAGCGATTGTGTCAAATGTTTCCTGGTTGGGGAGCTTGGTTATAGAGTCCCTAGTCCATTGCACACCTTGCCACTGAATTATCTCGTATAGGCGGCCTGTATATTTTTTATAGTCTTTTTTCCATCGAATTGTATATTCTATTTTTATTTTTTTTTCTCTTATGTTTAGTGATTGTCATTGAATTTATTTATTGGGTGAGTTGTAAACAGGTTATTCAGGGAGTTAAAATATTCAAAAGGAATCGTTTAGGGAAAATTAAGGTAAAGGAACACTAAAATAGAATATTTGTGATAGACATAAGAACTTTAAATTATTAAGACTAATTGAGAGAGTTTTATTTAGAGAGGTTTCATTATATTTTATTTAATGACAATTATCAATAATCAAATTAGGGTTGTATCAAGCGAGAGGGGTGTTTTTATATAAAAGATAAGGAGCAAATTCATATATAAATGGTTAAGAATTAAAATTATTTAAAAATTATATGATTACTTCAAAAAATTACGTAACTTTGTTTTAATATTGGCTATTGATATCAAATCTAATAATTAAGATTTACTATTCTCATTCTTACAATTAATTACTACTCACTTCTCTCCCGCAGAAATTAATAGCCACTAAGTAAAAATAAGTAGTTGCTCAATAGAAAGTAATATCCATTCACTATTTTTTTCAAATATCTTCACATATAATATTAGTATTTCATTACACAAATGACAATAATGATAAATAATAGTCAGTTGTAATTACTTTATTTCACGGAGCTAGCATAGAACTTAATTTATAGTTTGAGGACATTATCCAATAATAAATCATAATCATTAGCAATTTTTGCAAAATAAAATGTATTTGATATAACATTTCATGAAATTATTATCCATTTATATAGAATAAATAATTGCTCAACAAAAGTATAACATGTGAACTTTTATCTAAGCTCACTACAAATTATTAATTTAGAGAGAATAAGTAGTCACGTATTAATGAAAAATAATTATTTGCAATTTTTCTTTATAAGTGTTGTATAAATTCTAATGCTCTTTCTTTATATATTAAATTTATACGGTCATCTTCAATTAACTATTCTTTGCATTAATTTTTATAATCATTTACACATTTCTCATAACACTTTGTGTCATTGGAACTGTCACAATATGATTATTGAATACTTTCACATCAACGAAGCCTTTGCCCTGTGTTGCCCACACGAAAGGTGAGGAGAGGATAGATAAAACGGTCTCCTCCTGAACAACCTTGCGCCATACATCCAACGGTGGAGCTTGCTTTCTTTCTAAGGTATGTGGCGGGTGCTTGCTTGCTGGTGCTGGAAGCTGGAAGCTGGAGGAAAAGGAATCTGAATCTTACGTGACAGGCAGCAGCGGTAGTTGGCAGCCAGGCGGTTTTGTCTTGAAAAATTCATTCAACTCTCAACTCTGTCTCTGGCTGAGTTGAGTGGTGTTGGATTATTTGGTTAGGGGTGGGTTCTTTGGTGGTGACTGAGCTGAGAGAGTATCCATGGAAATCCTGGAGCAAGGACTAGGAAGCTTGTATCCTAATCCTTGTCCTTCACCGTCTTTTAAAAGTTGTGGTTCAGCATGCATGTTTGTGCGCAGAACAAGTCCACGGATGTTGTCGCCAGGGTCCATAGTGAAGGTTTTCGAGTTTTTAATACATTTAATATATTAAAAATTTAAAAATGTCATGTTACC
This sequence comes from Pterocarpus macrocarpus, assembly GCA_031439585.1. Lineage (NCBI taxonomy): Eukaryota > Viridiplantae > Streptophyta > Magnoliopsida > Fabales > Fabaceae > Pterocarpus > Pterocarpus macrocarpus. Next base: position 15,815,157 of record CM062519.1, read on the forward strand.
CTTTTTTTATTCTTTAACCAAAGAGTGCTAGTTGAGGCAATCCTAATAATAGTAATAATTACAAAAGATGTGATTATTATAAGGCTGATTGTTTTATTAAAAAATTTATTGAAGATTTTATTTTCAATAACAATAACTGTATATTTGGTGTGATTAATACGTACCGGAAGAGCATTGTCTTGTCGTGCCAAAGTTTTGCCGGTGCTTTTTCAGCTTTAGTTAATAATACAGCTTCCATTGTTATTATTATTATTATTATTTTAATGTTCCTTTGGGATTGCTATACTATTTTTCTCTCTTGTTGTGAATGCGACAATAACCAAACATATACTTACATTTTTTTCGGGGGATTTACCATGGACTAACAAATTTACTATATAACGTGGCAAGTACCGTATAAGAATGAAATTTTTATTTATTAATATTATAATTCTATATTATCATTAATTATCTCTCTTCATCTTATTAAAAGAGATTGATTGTGATAATAACTATATGCACTAAATTTACTTTGAAAAAAAAAAAGGCTTTGCTTTATTTCTGCTTAATTCCTCTTTAGACAGATTGTCGGGTTTTTCACTAAAACCATTCATGTGACTCAATTTCATTCACCTTTGATCGACTGGGTGACATATATGCCTCATATATATCGCGCGTCTTGGCAGTCTAGTTCCGCTTGTATTGGACTTTGAAGTTTGAACATACCACCAGACCAGTGAGTAGTGACGTTGGTTTGATATCTATAGTAAAAGCTTTAACATTGAGTCTCAGTAACCCAAACCACCAAGTTAACATCGTTGTCAATGCAATCCTCAGCCTCTCTATTTCACAGGCGAAAATCATGGGAGACTATCAAAGCTTTAAATGCCACTCAGAATTTTTCGTCCATGTGATAACATTTATATGTTGTTTCTAGATTTCACGCTTCTACATGTTTTGATAATCATTCAACTCTTTTTTTTTTTTAAACTGGTAGTAATTTTGTTAGAAGTGTGTGAAGAATGACACTTAACATATACTACGCAACCGTTTGCGAGAATAATACGAATAATAAGACTCTATCAAAATAATAATAATAAGACAAGTAACAAATTGTTTTTCAAGTTAGTGGAGGACATTCGTTCCCTTTCCTTTGTATATGGGTCTGCCCATATCGCTGCTTGTCTTTGCATCACCACTTTTATTAACTGTGCCTCACCATTTTTTTCTTTTTTGGGTACATTGTGCCTCACCATTTTTATTAAGTTCATTAATTCTTGGTCATATTTAATGAAATTTAAATATTCACTGTGAGTATCAATAAGTGGCAAATAAGTGATAATTTCGTCAGAGCATAATTTTTTAAAAAAACAAAAAATAAGGTATTATAGAATCTATGTGTATTATCCAAATTTTGATCACTTTTAGATTCCTTAGGCGATCATATCTTTAAATTTTAAATTTGGTTTACGACTATCATATTTTAGGACTTCAATTTTTATAATAAATTATTAAAAAAGTTTAACTTTTAAAATGTTTTTATTATTGAACGTTGAAAAAAAAATTGTAACTCAACATATTAAAACATTTTAGATATGAACAAGGCAGTTGGTGAAACATACGGAACTAGTTTTGCAGAATGGCACACGAATGCCAAAAAGAAACAGAGTCCGTTTGCGTTCCGTTAATATTAAGCTAGAGTATCATTATTTAGTCATTATATTAAAATGTTAAAATATAATACTCTTTTAATATAAATATATAATATATTATCTTATCTTAATATATGTATCTTAATATTTGCTGATATATATATATATATATCTTAAGAATTATTTCCTTTAATATATTATATCCCATTGGCAAGAAGAGTGTAAAAAATAATATAACAAGTCATCCGTACTCTCTGTGAAGTAGAGCTTCAAAAAAAAAGTAACACTGCTGATTTTCTAAAATAATTATTTTATGATTAATAAATATTATCGAAATAATGTGTATATAATTTTACCTTAATTGATAAGTTTGTAAGTTGGTCATTTTAATTAGATCGAGTTTATTGTGAAATTCTTTTCTTGTATTTAAATTTTATTATTCGAATTTTTTTTTTAACTATTCAATTTCCATGAATGTCCAAATTTCATAAATTAAGTCTTTAATTAAATGTCACATCATATTCCTTCTACTGCAAAAAAAAATTGTGGATGAAGTGAGTCTTGGTTTTCTTGGGATCCAAACCGACCTCAAAGCCAAACCTAGGTGCGAATTACTGTGCTCCACCCCGTAGCCTAGCATATCACAACCGTGTCTCAATTCTCACCACCAATCCAAACTCCAAAGTAGGAATTAACAAATTCAACTCATCTAGCATAGTGAATGGATAAGACAAGCACGGGACACAAAGGTAATTAGAACAAAAAAGCATGGCCGAAAAAGTACACGCAATAATAATAATTATAATAGTAATAATGTCCTATGGGAACCGCCAATCCAGTTTCCAAATCGACAGGCTTTGTCAGTTATGTGTTCTCCAAAACAAGGAGCGCCCATTGCAAAGGCCCAAAATTCCATTCCCTTTTTCTTCTCGCATCATATCTGTCCATTGGGTCCGTTCCTAGTTTTTCCATTTCCCCCTTACATGAATGCATTTTTAAGAACACTTCCATCTTCATCTATCCCTTTGTATATCACTGCACTCTCTCTTAACACATGCACCATACACCTATAAGCTCACAATATTCCACACTTAGCCATTCCCACCAACATATTCTTATCCTTCCCTCTCTTACTCTCAGTCCCATTCCATGCTTTGAGCCTCAATTCACACTCTAATTCTTTTCTTCCACGCCAAGTCTTTCACATGCATCCATAAACAATAAACAATAAACAATAAACAAACACATATACACCCTTATATATATACACACAAAATGTATACCCCGGTTATTCTTTTCTACTTGTTTTGAGCTTCCAAATTCTTATACCATTTATTCCATTCTTTCTTTTCTTCTTTTTATTTGCTCCACTCTCTTCTTTTGGTTACATTACATTATAATAATATTATGGACCCAAAGTTCCCTCAAATCGTGTTTGGTGCTAATTCAGCTATTAGCATCGATTCCACCCCATCAGAGAATTCGGTTTGGGATCATGGCAGCAAAGAAGACTCGGTTGTTTCTGATTGTGAGAGCGCTGTTTCAGGCGCTAACAGAGTAATTCTCCAACAACAACGACAACACCACCGCCTTCATGGAAATGGAGTGTTGGAACAAGGCTTCGTTAGGCTCGGAGAACGTGACGCTGTTCACGACCTCATCAAGAAGAGGTTCCTTAAGGGTCTCGGGTCGCTGGGGACAAGAACCGAGGTTGTTGCAATTCAAAGGAACGCTTGTTCGAGCGTGGTGGTGCAAGCGAGGGTTCAATGCTTTCAGGTTTGCGAAAGGGCAGTGGCGAGGTTGCGTGGTGGGAATGCCAACGTGAAATATGGTTGGTTTGGAACACGTGGTGAGCAAGACATAAGAGACATCGTTTTACGCGGTTTTGGTCATCATCATGGTCATAAACTTTGTTTCTCTGCAGATGATTCTCCTCTAGAAAGGTAACAAGTGCCATTACTTCTGTCAATGATGAGCTAGCAATGTTACGCCGCCTGAAAATTTTTTTTATGTAAACTTAGGGTAAAATAAACATTACCGATTTATTAATTTTCTGTTAAAAAGGATAAATAAACATATCAATTTATATTGACATATAAATTCGTTCAAAATTTTGACTATTTTGACATTTTTCTTGTTACGTATATATATTAAGTTGTTGAATAATCCTTATATTTTTACTTTTATATCTAATTAATTACGCATAAATGCTTAGTTAATTAAGTATATCCGGTAATAATTAATCAATTATTAGGTGCGTTGTTTATGTTCTTTTCAAGAAAAATATATTTGATAACAAAAGTACTTTTTTGTGTAAGGATAATTTTTTAAAACAAGTAGAATTGATAAATAATAATTTTTTCTACATAAAAGTAAATAAATCATGTTTTTTTAAATTTTTTCGGAAGGAGATAAGAATCAGTTTTTATCCTGTTTCGACCTCTCAGTCTTGGCTTTAAATTTATTTGCTTTGGAAAAAAAAAAAGTTTTAATTTGTATATATTGATTGTGTATAATAATTTTATATTATTAGTCAATAGAAATAGAAGGAAGAATCAAATCATACTTAGTAACTATCCATTATAATAAAAAATTCATCATAATTTGATATTTTCTTGCATTTTTATTGGCTAATACTATCAAATTGTTTTACACGTTCACTGCATACAAATTAATCTAAAAAAAATTGCCAAATTCACTCGTTATTAAGTTAACCACTAAATAGATTATTTATTTGTCATTTAAGTGTTATTAACATATGATAATTTACTATTGTCACGTTAGCCATCAAATACACACGAATAAGAAAAAATTACATACGGTTAATCAGACAAAAACTAAATATGTAAAAAGACGTAGGAGATTTGTTTTTGAACGTGTTGATTATCTATGAGTGTTAAAAAAATAATGTATTTGTTTTGTGTTGTGCAGTGTGAAAAGATGTGTTGCTGACGAAGATGGTGTGAGGCACTTGTTGCTGTGCCGCGTTATTCTAGGGAGGAGTGAACTTGTGCTTCCCTGTACGGAGCAATGCAATCCTAGTTGTGAGGACTATGATTCTGGAGTGGATAGTTTTTCTGAACCTAAGAAGTACATAATTTGGAGTAGCCGAATGAACACTCATGTCTTGCCAGCATATGTCATAAGCTTCAGAGTTCCTTCCTTGAAAGGTTTGGATTTTGGAATGATATTTTGTGAGCTTTTACTTTGGTAATTGTATGATTCGTCATATTTTATTCAGAGTGATTGAATTAGTACATCATTTTTCAACACCAAATTCAGCACCTCTTTCAAATAAATATTCATAACACGTATGATCTCGATATACGAATATTTCGATATTCATATACATGTGCATTCATAAGCTATGTCTATACATTATGTGTTCAATAATGTTTCTCTTTTATTCATTTTGTAGCTATTGAGAAGAGTGAAGAAGAACCATTGAGACCGTCTTCACCTTGGATGCCAATCCCAACGTTGATTTCTGTGCTTTCCGAGGTTTTGCCTCCACCTGATATTGCCCTCATCTCAATGTTCCACAGAGATCACAAAGTAAATGCTTCTGACTTTTGCATATGGGTTTGAAACGCTCTCCTTTTTCTTTGTCTAATATCATTCTTGTCACTGCCTCTGCTTTTGGCAGGATAAGAAGATTTCAAGGCATGAAATGATACAAAGAGTGAGACTAATAGCCGGAGACAAGTTGCTGATTGCAGTCATCAAATCTTACAGAGCCAAGGTACAACTAATCTCTTCCAGATGATTTTGATTCCATTAGTTTTGGGGTTGTATTTATGACACTTTGATTTGTCCACAAAGTGAAAAACAAACATAACACATTGATCATGTAGATTAATATTATAATAGTAAGTTGGTTCAAATTAATCCAATACAACATGGCTTCTTGTAATGAGCTTTCTGAATTCGAATGCTGAGTCTTCATTTTTTGAAATTGTTGTGCATTGACTGTGTACATTAATTGTTGGAATTCTTTTTGAACCACTATAAACTAACTAACAATATGTAAGATGGGGAACCAATATCATAAAGCAAGATTACAGTTATTTTTTTCAATAAAGATGTTGTGGTTTTGAAGTGTTCTGGCAACAAAAATTGTATAATATGTATATAGTTCACTCGAAGACTGTTTGATGTGCATATTGTATTTGCTGTTTGTTTCAGAATGAATGGGGTCCGTCACATTTCACCTGTGGTTGTATTGAGAAAAATCAAGAAATAGGAATCAAAACTAGTATAAATATAGAATTTGATCCAGATCTAAGATGGATGTGAATGCACTGCTATGTTTCTTTTTGCTTCTGGATGAGTCTGGAAGCCCTGCGAGTGGATTTAGTTTCTGCGTGCAACAGAGGTCTTGTTAGAAGAGTCAGTTTGACATATAATTGTTAACAAGAGTCAGATTCTACAATCTCTGGTAGCAAAAATTTCTTGTTTTTATATTTTTCAAAAAAAAAAAAAAATGGTAGTGATGTGTTTTGCAGTCTCATCTGTTTTAATTTTGAGGGCTTAAGCTTGCTAATAAGAAAATTTGACATATACGAAGAAATGTTCAAAAGGTCACAGAAACTTCATGCATCAAATATTACTAAACAAAACTTTGTTCATTATTCCTTAGACCAAGATAAGCTAAATTGGTTCAAGAATGGCTTAAGCTTTCTAATGAGGAAATCACAAAATATAACTCCGCATAAGCCCATTTGATTTATGTAGGGCTTGCTTAAGTATAAACTCTCCGTAAAGCCTTGATGGATGTTCATAGGGCCCCACAATCATCATCATCTCATTTTAGTCAGCAACATTTGGTTCATTGGTCCTAGAAGTCCATTTAGACTTAAATAAGCTCAATTCATGTGTGCTGTCTCTCTTGTTTGTATGAATGACTGTCTTAAGTGTGGCTGTGGAGGAAGTGTTAGTTAATCAACAAAGCAAAAGACCAAGTTATTATCCGCAATTTTTTTCCCCTTTAACATTGTAATGCGTCTGGCAGTCTCAGTTGTTTTATTCATGTGTTCCCCTCGTTTATTCTTTGGTCATTTGGCCATATATTGATTGTAATATCTAACTTTGGTGAATTTGTCTGTCTTCCAGAAAAAAACATGCAAGCTTTCTGCAAAGGTCAAAAAATGGCAGCAGGACAACTAGCAAATAGCAACTTGCATGGAATGATTTTGTTTCCTATGAGCTCTATTAATCAAAAACAGGAAGAGGTGATGACTGGAGTTGACATGAGGCACTTACTAACTTTTCATGACCAAACTTACAGTGAGGATACAGCAAACAGCTTTAGAAGCAGTGTACTCGTGTTTTGTTTTGATGTTGATTTAGCATAGCAAAAAGGAATTGCTTTTTCTTTCTGGTTGCAAGTTGGAATGATCTCTCCTCCTTTGAATAATGAGAGGTTGTCATGGACACATGACTAGGTCCAATGTACTCTCCTTAAAAATGTAAATATAAATTTTGTTATATGCCTCTTTTTGCCATGAAATTGATTATTTTTTATCCTCACAAGTGGCAAATTTGTTAGTTGTTTGAATTTGGTTAGTCGTTGATCAATTAATTAATTGTTCCTTGGTTAAATGATTGTAATTAATATATAAGTCAGTTTGTGCTTATTCTAATCGCTTTTGTTAGTAAAATTCAACCTTTTCTTATGCATTGCTGTTTTCCAAATTCTCTTCTCTCTACTGTATTTCTTTTATGACGGTTTGAGAACGTGACATTCATCGTAACAAGATTTCATCTTCTGTTGATTTGAGTTTTCATACAACTCCTTGAAAGTTGTTTCTTATCTATTCTCTCTGAATTGCTTTTCTAGATTCTTTGTGTGGCACTCTTAAGGAGGAGATCTCATCTTTAGCGGCATTTATTTTTCGTAAATTTCCTTGAAAAGTATTTGCTTTGCTCTCTATATGTTGTAGGGATGGGGTTGTTATGATGGATAAGTGGGCATACTATAGGATTAAAGATGAATGCATTAAACAGAAAATTAGGGTAGTCTCTATTATGATACCATGCTACTTTGCTCCACTTCTAATGCTAAGTGTTGAGCCTATATTGTAAAAAAATTGGCAAAAAAAAAAGGGGCGGGGGGGGGCTGAAGAAGACAGTAGAATCTCATATTAGGTGATTTGGTCGTGAAGATAATTTATAAGAGTTTTAGTAGATAAAGAATAATCTAATACTTAAAGATAGAAAGAGATATAGAAAAATATAAGAAAAATTATTAAAAGAGATTTATAATTTAATAGTAAACATAATTTATGACAGACTATAGCAATGTTTGATCCATGTAAGCAATTCCACCTAATAGGAGAAAGTTTAGTTCTTGTGGTCATCTCTAACTTTCAGATATTTCCTGCCTATCTTGGAAAATCAGCTATTTTTAGATTCATTTTCACTCTTTGCTTCTGTGGATTGCAAACTGGGTTGCAAGTGGATTGTTAGCGTCTCCATGGATTGCAAGTGGAATGCAATTATTCCCGTGGATTAAATCAGCCTTTGCAGCTTTCGGTGCTGTGCATGTTCTTATGATCTTTGTGCTGTTAAAGGTGATGGTGATGGTGTTTTTTTTGTTATGCTGTCTTGTCTAGTGATGGTGGTTTTCTTCCCTCTGTTTTGGCCAAAGTAAAGTCAATTTTTTACAAACGGTAAAAGTAATCAATCACTAAGTAACCAAATTCAATCAATTTTAATCAATTGAGTACTGCACGTGGCATTATCTTTTGGATTTAGTTACATCTATATTCAGTGATGTTTTGTTTGGTTGAATATTAGAGATGCAATCTTAGAAAGTCCAGAGAAAAGTCTAGAGAGAAGTATAGCATTAATTCCACGCTGTGATAATCTCAAAGATTCAAGACCCAATCAGACAAACATTAATCTTATTAATCTTACATTAAATATTTTAAAGTCTTTTAAATAAGTTGATGGTTCATTCTTTTTCTTTTTTTTTTTTGGATCGAAATTATACGTATCCTTCTATCAAAGCTGAGTTGGGTAAGTTGATGAGTGATTCTTTGATATACTTTGTCCAATCATCAAATTTTAAATGACCTGAATTTGATTAATTGACATATAAACGAGTTGAAAATGTTAAAACACTAGGAAATCAAAACTCATATTTTTAACTGTATTGTTTTGGTCGCATTAGGGAAAAGATGGAAGGGAAAATATTTCTTAATAAATATCATATTTTGAAAATTTCATGAATTTTAACGTATCCTAAGAGGATTCAGGAAAAAAAAAAATCCAATAGTGATTATTAGACTATTATTTATATACTATTTTCGTTTCATCTCTTCCACATTAATTAGTCTTGGAAAAATATTCTCTATGTTCCATTTCTTTACATTTTGGTTCTTCTGTATCTGGCACGTAGGTTTGTAAAAGGTATTGAATTGCCAAAGCAAATCAAGAGGTTGTTATCCTACCTAATTTTAAGTCAAGACCCCCGCATTTCTTTGATTCTTCTCACGGGTTCACTAATTACGTCAACGGTGAAACATCCTGTTTTTTTGAAAAATCTTAGAATAATCCTGCAGCAAATCCATTCTTCCTCCATATTATCACCTCCACCCTTGATTTTTTCCTCTTCACTCCTCTCTCGTTTGTCCAAGAACGATCAACGATTGAGTGGAATAAATTCACTCTTCCTCTGGGAGAAGAAAAGTATGACTCCCCTGTTTTTATCAGGATAATGCTATCTATATAAATATTTCTAATGTAAATATAACACAGAATATAATTATAGATGTCGTTTAATATGGTCCTCAAGTGGTAGTAACCATTCATGGATCATATTTTTACACAGTAAATTTTATAATAAAATGGATGAATTAATATAATATTTTAGGGGAGGTAGCTAAACCTTGCAAACCTTCAAGGGTTGTGTTGCCAACGAAGGAGTCTTCAGTTAATGATACAAGAGGAGCAGTTCTCTTGGTGATGCATAATATGACTTGTGTTGATAACAGTCGTGCCTTCGTGGGTTGATATTAGTTAATATATGAAAATTTAACAGGGCACGTGTTGCATAATACTGTGGTTAATATTTAAATATTCCCAGTTGATCCTTCCTAGACCATACGCAGTTAGGTTAGCTACTTTCTTCAGTGGGGATAAGAAATTTCATAAAAGAAAACCCGAATTAAATGGGATTTTTCGTATCTAAAATAGGGCTTTGAACCAACCTGGGTTTGAGATTATTTGACTATTCTATTCAAGTTTTTGATTGGTGGACAACCCTCTCCACAGAGATGCCCTATTATTAAGGGGCAATGTTAATGAATCTTTTTCGCTGGTCTTAAACTAGCCCAATTTGGTGGGGTGAGTGGCGATCATGGACATACCCAATAAATGCCCCTCATCTTTAATCAGTTGGATTTTTAGTCTAGGTTACTGGCGCCCAACCTAATGATAGTGGGGGTGCCTAATAGCATTTTTATGCACCAAAAAAAAGGTTGTGTTATTTCTGCACTTTGTAATTCCAGATTAATTGTCAATTAATAACACACATAATTTGATTCATAGAGTAATAACATATTTTTCAGATGCTTAAAGATATTAATCCATTAATTAAATAATGGATGAGAGAAATTGATGACAAATATAATTAATTCTTTCACCCTTATATTTATTGCTACATCCTTTTTATTGCTTTTATTTTGATATTCTTAAAATCTTCTTGATTAAAAGTTGTGTTAAACTTTTATCTATTGCCACTCCCATATTCTAAATTTAATTTAATTTTTATACTAATTAGTATTAGATACAAAAATTAACTATTTTAATTTAATAATTTTAAAATTTTAAAATAAAATTAACCTATTAATTATAAAAATTAAATATTTTTAATATAATATAAAGAGAGCGTTATATTTCAGTTTAATCAGACTTGATAAGTTATTTAAATTTTATTTTATTACATTTTTTATGCAAATTAATATGATTATTAAATATAATTTTGAAATATGAAAGTGATAATAGATAAAGATTTAAAAGAAGTTTTAATCTCAAAAGTTGAAAAATAAAAATACCAGATATCTAAAATATATAAGAAATACAATATCAAAAAATTAATAAAATAAATGAATGTCTCAAAATCATATGAAGTGGAGGTAACATACCTCACAATATTATCTTTATGTTAAAGAGCGAAAGAAATCTTGATTTCCTTTTGTTAAAAAAGTGATTGAAAGCACTTTAGCACTTACAAAAAAAAAATTACTCAAAAGAGACTAAAATTTTATGAGACTAATAATACAGGACTGCACGAAGGAAAGTTCCTAGAAATATTATCAGGAAAAGTATTAAATATAATTCTATTACAAAAGCTTTGATTTTGTTTGTAAACAAATTAGCCTTAATATGAGCTTGATTTGATAGGTTAATTGTATTTTAAAATTTTAAAATTATTAAATTAAAATAATTAATTAATCTAATTATTAAGTATAATTTAATTAGAATATAGGTGTGATAATAGACAAAAGTTCAACACAACTTTTAATTAAAGATATTTTAAAAATATCAAAATAAATGCAACAAAAAAAGTGTGGAAATAAACATTAGAATATAGCAATAGTCATTCTCATCCTTTCAATGTTGCAACTTTTGATACTAGGTCTATAATTTTTTTTTTTAGACTATAACTTTTAAACCATATAAATACAACTTTCACAAATCATTGTACCGAGGTAAACCCCTTTTCTCTCAATTTTTTTTTCAGGCTTCATTCATACCAAATATGTGTAAGGTTATTTTACTCTTGTCTTTGTCTAGGTACCTATGCGCGAATTGGGTTGTGAGATTAAACTACTAAAATTGCTCCTCCTACTAGAGCATTTGTACAAGTTTAAATCTTTAGGCTAGCATTCTAAAAGTTATCCATTTTTTTCTCCTTTTTTTAATACTCAAAAGTTCATGTTAAGAGAAAACTCACACTAATCTAAGTTATGGTTAGAGATGATAAAACGGATCCAACCCGTCCAAATAATTACAATTTTGAATTCACCAAAAAAAAATCTTACTTGCTTAACCCGTCCCAGACAATCCATAGATTATGTTGGGTCAGAGCGAATTTGCCTGTCAGGTTATTCATTTGTTATTTTTAAATTTTTTTTCTATTTTTATTAGCCAAAATCAACTATGTGATTTTCCCTTTGGAAGACCATCAGAAATCCATCCTTTTTTTCTTTTGCCTCTTATCATGTGAAAAATCGGAGCTAAGACAGCTGCAATGTTACCCATTCAAGGCCATCACCTACGTAATGTCATGAAGGTTAAGGCCATAGTTAAGAAAATAAGGCTGAACCGATCCAACGAAGAACCAATTCCTAGGCCGGTCCGATCACATTTAAAAGATTAAAAAATTAAAAATAGGAGGAAATCAGTACCGGCCCAAGATCGATGAACTGACCTGGTTCACTTGATTGGCTAGTTCACAATTTTTTTTTATATATTTAAAAAAAAAGATTTGTTTTGATTGGCCAAATCAAATACTACTACTTTTTTAAAAAGAGTCTAGAGGAGATATGTATAAAGTAATATGATATATGGGTATTTATAATGGTGTTAGGAGTGAATTTTTTTTTTTTTTTTTTTTGTCTAAACAACAAGGGACTTGAATACTTTACAGTAGTCTTAAGAGTAAGAAACTCTTAGTTTAAGTAATGTGAGACTTAAGTACTCTATATTTCAACTCTTCTAAATAAATGGTCTTGTATCATAAAAGCATAAATATAAAATTTTTAAAAAGTAATTTTTAATAAAAATAATTATATTTATATATAATTGATATATTAATATTAGAGTTGATATAAGCTATAAATTATGTAAGTAAGTTACTAAAAAAATTATCTCAATATTAACACCATCCATTTATCATATTAAGGTTTTATTTTACTCTTCATTTATATTGTTATATATATTATACTTCAATTGAACCCTGATTAGAACCAGTTGACCTAGTAAATCTTCGGATCAGTGCTTTATCTGATTCGATTTTTTGATCCTTGGTTAGGGCACATGAATGGTAGAGACATATAAATGCTATTATGCTAGGGCAGCTCATAGTAGAAAGGCAATGGTTTCTTCTGAAAATGTTGTGAAGAAGATACTATTTCGAAATTTTCTAACAATTGAGATTTATTCTTAAAATAAAAATTCGCGAGCATGTAAGAATTATGTTATGTTGTGTCATGTGATAAAGACTTGGATGGTGCTCAATTTTTCAAGGACCATCATGGTTCTGGGAATCTAATGGTAAATCGAAGGGGTGTATGCATATATCTCCTTCCATATGGTGTATTATAATTTTTTTTGGTTTATCTAAATTTAAAAAAATGGTTAAATACATTTTAAAAGTGATCAAATTTTTTTTGTAAGATCTTGAAATTAACTGAAAATTTATAGGTATCACGCAAATAAAGTTTTCAAGTATCATACAGATAAAATTTGATCACTTTTTGAATTAACTAATTTTTATTTATATGATCTTAAAATTAACAAAAAAATTTTAGGTATCACACTAGAAAAATTTTTCATATAGATAAAATCTGATTATTTTTTGAATTGACTAATTTTCATCTGTATAATCCTAAACTTAATTGAAAATTTTTAAGTATCACACAGATAAAATTTTCAATATCACATAAATAAAATATGGTTATTTTTGAAATATAAAAAACATTATACAGGTAAAATTTAATTATTTTTTAATTAACTAATTTTTATTTATATAATCCTAAAATTAACTAAAAATTTTTAGATATTACAAGGACAAAATTTTTAAATATATTTAACTATAATTTTTAATCTAACTAAATTTAAAAAATATTATAATATATCACATAAAAAGTGATGTATCAATAATCCTTTTTATCTACCGTTAAATCACCAAAACTATCATGGTACAAAACTCAAGTCGCACCATTGTAAAACGCTCCCATGTCATGTGTCATGTGTCATGTGTCATGTGTCGTGTCAATGTTTCTCGAAGTTATGTTTTTAATTTAATAGTTTTTTTTGGGCGGAGGGGTCTTGACTTTAATATAGATTGGTGTGGTAATAACGAGGATGTAACTGGGCCTAACTGCCAATGGGTCATTTATGGGCCCAAGAAATACACTAGTTTCTCTTGGACTCTCACTGACTTTTCTTCCTTTCTTATTTTTGGGTCAGTGCGACGGCAACACCCTGCCGATCAATCAATCATTTGAAAGCCCCCCTCCCCATCCTTTTTTTTCCCCCCACCCCGGCGCTCTCTCTCTCTCTCTCTCTCTCTCTCTCTCCTTCCCTTCCGCCCCCAAACAAAAAAGATACCATGAATCATTAATTTGGCAAGAATGGACCGATGAATATATGCGAAGAAGTTGAGGCCCAAACAAATGGGTTCTATTTCCCTTTTTTTGCACCTTCATGGATTTCCCATTCCCCTTTTTTTTATTAAAAAAAAAGAATTTAATTAATATACACTGATGGTATAAAATAGATTTATACTGTCAATTAATAAAAATATTAGAAAATAAGAAATTATGATGGATTTCTCATTATAATGGGTGGTTATTTATATGAGTTGGCACTTTCTATTATTTATATTGACTAATAATATAAAATTATTTTATACTGTCAGTATATTTAAATTAAATTCTTTAAAAAAAATCTCAGTAAAAGTAAAAACAACAATGGTGTTAATAGCGCATACCACGTTACCACGTTACATATTTACCATGTTTTCAATAAGATTGCTATGAAGTGATATAGTAAGAATATATGTTAATAAAAAAAAGTAAGAATATATTTATCTTTAATTTATTATAATCTTAACATATTAAATGATTTAAGAATAAATATATTTTTTGTTGCATACCTTAAAAACAAGAATTTAATTTTAATGCATTATCGATATAAAAAAAGTTTTATATAGGCATTTAATTATGTACTGTCACATCAATAAAAAGTGTTTGACTTAATAATCCACTAAAATAATAGTCTTACAAATATAAACATATGATTGGATGATAGTATAAAACTCTTTTACGTGAACAGTACATAGAAAATAATCTCTAAAAACAAATTCATTTTGCAATTCCTTTTTTGAGTCTCATTGTACAATACTTCCTTCATTTCAATTTATCTATCAATTTAGACAATTTAGTATATTCTTAAATCAATGTATTTGGATATTGTATTAAGATATATTAATTTAAGAATATAACAAATTGTTCAAATTGATAGATAAATTAAAACGGAGAGAGTAGTCAATAATAAGCAATAATATGGGGGGACAAAAAGTCATTTATAATAAATTTAATTGGTATATATTTTTAATATAAAATAATTTTACACTGATATTTGATGTGATATTATATCATTTAATAATTTTTTTTGAAACTTTTTTTTTTTAATTAAGGTATGGAGAAGGGGAATGGAAGTCAAATACGGGATGTTTCAGACTCAATGAGACATATAAGAAACAACCACTAAACTATGAGTTCAATTACTATCGTTTAACAAATTTGATAACTTATGTTAAATTTATTGGATAATGTCACAATATATTATTAGATAAAAATATAAATTATTTTGGATTTTGTTGTAATATATAAGTCCTAGCTTAGAAAAGCTTGAGCAAAAAGCAGCATAATTATGTATTTTATTTTATTTATTCTTATTAACTAGTTATTCATGTCTCAATACAAATTTCATAGATATTTAAGGCTAGAAACCTCGATTGTTTTCACACTCAAGCGTTTGGTACCATTATCCAAAATTTTTAACACCAACAATATATAATAATTATACTAATTTGTCATCTATAGTTACTACTTGTACGAGTAATAAACCTTTTCCATCAGAAGTTGACGTTTGAAGGCCGAAATGAAAATTTTCGTGGCTGCCGTGGTTTCTGCTTTCCAATACGATTTATCATTTATATGAGGCTAGCTCCTTCAGAGAGTGACTCTTCTGTCTTGTGTATATGATATATCTTCAAGTTCCTCGTATATATACATGAACACAGTAAAAATAAAATAAAAAATAAAAAAGGAGGAAAAATTGTAATTTACATTTGAAGAAGTGCTAGACAGAGGTGTTCTTTTTTGTTGATCCGCATGCTATATTGATTTGTTTATTGTTTTTGAATGATGGAAGATATGGGTAAAACATCACGCGATTTGTTGATTGGAATTGTTGGTGCCCTTTACTTGGTCACAAAGTTTAATCTATGCCTCGTCAAAAAAGAAAAAAAAAAACGTTAATCTATGCCGATGCGTCATGTAATTAACTAAAGCAACAAAAATATAATGAGTGATCAATCATAAGTAATAGGTTTTGCTTTTCCGATTATTATTCTCTAAATCAAGTTGTTGCTGTATTAATTTGGGAAGCTTGTTACGGAAGTTCCAGGGATTTCATTCATCACAACTTTTACCAATTCAATTCAGCGTGACCAATAGATAAGGATATCCTTTCCTCCGTTCCATTTTTCCATAATACTCATTAATAATTAATAATCCCTATAATCATAATTCAAACGTAGAGTTTCTTATTGCTGAGTGTGGTTGATATCACCTTGGCATGGCAAAATGATATCAAAGAGGATGATGGAGTTTGTCAGCCAATCAGATTAGGCCACGTCAACATCTGACAAAATAGCCATGTTGCTGTTGGTGGTTTACATCACACCGCATAGTAAAGCCCACCAAAGAAGTGCCATCCACCTCGGCCTCTTCTATCACCAAACTTCATATGATCTTTTTGTATTCTTTTGTGTTGAGCAGCCACTTTCCTATATGTGTTTTGTCTTGCACATGTTAATTAGGCGCTTAAACCAGAGAATAATAATGTTTTAGAATGAATCTTCTATATATAAACGGAAGTGTTTATACTTGGTAAAGTGTCAACATCCTTCACAACTTGCCAAAACCGAAGTATTTGCCTCCTATTGATTGCCCAAATAATATATTATTACTTCAAAATTTCATCCAGAAATATGCCAACTTGTATTATTTATGTGTTTTGGACATGTCACTCAAAGTCTATATGTATGATGTATCCATGTACTCGAAAAAAAACGCATGATTTATATATCCTCGAAATTAGTTGACCTTGTATAACTTGTGGAACTAGATATATATATATATATATATATATAATTGCATATATGTTTATATATTTCTTTTAAAATAGCAGTCACTATAAATGTTTAATGGTATCACATTAGAGAAAAGTACTACAGGATTGAGGTTTAATCATATTTTAAAGCTCAAGTTTCAGCTTGTGAAAAATATCAAGCCCGTGTCTTTGTATTTCATATAAAGATTTATTTTTTACTCTTAAATTATCAACCTACCTAAAATACCCCAAAAAAAAATAAAAGTCGTCTTTGCTATAAATGCTGAATTGGAGCCCTTTCTTCCTTCTATCTGCAAAAGATGTATACAAGTATCTGCTAAAATATTCATCAAATAATTTTATTGGCCCATTTAATTGTTGAAACCGAGAATTGCTTATGAACAAACTACATATTGCACATATGGACGACATAATTGCTCCCCAACAACTCTACAATTTCGTTGAACTAGAGAAAGCCAAGCTTGTCACGTTGTACATATACTCGTCTTTTTTCCACAAATAGTAGAAACCTAGTGCGATTCAGATCGTGGTTTGCGTTGCAATGCAATTTGTTTCTTCTAGCTAGTTGTCGTGATGCGTTACCTTCCACATACGCACATCGTCATTATCAACTATAGTATGTGGCATCAAACCAGTGACCTAAAACAAAGTGAACAATGCTGTTGAATACACGTATAAGCGTCCACCACCCTTTGCTGCCCAAAATCCGTGAACGTCATTGCTTTTTCTTCGCGGTGTTAGGGAGGAAAATAATGGTAACCGGTTAGATCATGCACCGCCCTTGGGCCAATATCCATTGGCCTCAATGTATCTCACCTACATTACATGTCCATGCCTCAGCCTCAATAACTTGTTATCATAATTATAGTTCTGACAATTGCACCTCAAGAAATGCAATAAAGTTTTAATTAATAACACGTATTATGTTAAATTATTAGGACTAATAGTCCATTACAACTTTGATTAGTGTAAAAATAATGTACAGAAATTGGTGTGCAATCTTATAATTAATCAATGTCAATGAAGCGAATGGGGTGGGTCCATGTATATGGTTGGTCCTTGCTCAATGCTTAATCAATCATCGTCAACCAGCTGCGACCCCGATGATTTGATGTCATTGATTTCGCCCTTTCAATTAAAAAATAAAGGAAAAGACAAGAAAAGAAACACTTATTAATGAACCCCCCCCCAAAAAAAAAAACAAAAACAAAAAAAACAACAAAGAAAAAGCTCTTCCATCATATCCGTCCATCCCCTTTTCATCTGGAAACTTAATCATCCGTTCTAGAAAGAAAATATAGGTAATGACTGCAGAACTACCAACCTGTAGTCTACACTTTTCATACACGTGTCAAAATCAGAACACGTGATACGTGTCAATGAAGCAAGCGAAAAACTTGTTCACATACCTTAAAATATTAAAAAAAAAAGAAATAAAAAAAAAAGAACCTTCCTTTTCCGGGTTTATTGAGTTTGGGTGATGGCGCCAGCCGCGATTAATTGGGCTTACACATACCAAAACTTTACAACAACCTTATCCATTGGTCAATTTCTCATTTCTCTCGCTTCCATGTGCCATTTTACTTTAGACGGTCCTGTTAGGACACGTTATCATTGTATATTTAAAAAAATATTATATACTTTTCAAATTAATATGGTTATTAGTGCACAAATTTTCATTGAGACGAGTGACAAATCACGTATAAAATTATTTTACTTGATTTATCACAGATTTTTTTCCCACTAAAAAATCAAATAGAATAATTTTATATTTATTATTAATTACTTTACTACATATATTATAATTAATAGGAATTTAATTAAAATTTAGATTTAATTTAAATATATTGTTAATATAAAAAACTTTTACACAGATATCTAATCATATATTGCTATATCAATAAAAATTTTTGATATAATTATTCACTATTTAAATGATCATATAAATAGAATATTTTGATTGAATAATAATATAAAAAAATTTTACACTATCATTACACTCCAATTAAATTCTTAAAATTTTCTATTGTTTATATATTGATGTCTAAATATCTAAAATATGGGATAAAAGAATATTCCTGCTTCTAGAATTTTTAAATTATTGATATTTATACTTTTCATTTATCATATTAAATAGATGTCCAGGTAGCACGACGGAACAATCTTCTTTTTTTAATTAAAAAATCACGATTTTTTTTTCCTATACATGTTCAGTTCATTTAATATTATGAGATTAATTTTAATATTATTTTAATATAAATACTATCATTTAATTATATATTTTTATTTTAAAATAATAAATAATTAAATTAAATATTTTTTAATATAACAATACATAATTAATTTACATAAAAAAATTATATTAACAATACACCAAAATTAAATTTAAATATAAAACACCAAAAACAAAATTACTCATAATAAAACTATTTTGCATATACATGAAAGATTACTACTTAATTCCATATCCATATAAATAGAATACTTACAAAAATGGAAAAGAAAGAAAAGTTAAAAAAAAATCTGACCTCATCCACAAGCTCCACTGCTCATCACGTTCACACCCTATATATCCCACCCCACAAACTCTCTCCGCGGTTTCCTTCATTTCAGCCAAACTCTCTCTCTCTCTCTTTCTTTCTTTGTGTTAATAGAAAAGTAGAGCAGAAACGGAATCGCATTTTCGAAAGTGGAAAACGAAAGAGAGAAAGAAAGAAAGAAAAGAAATCAAAGTGCATGATTGAAGGCGCCCCATACGACACGATGCTGCAGCAGCACCGCCAAGGCGAACCTTCACAATCACACGCGTCACCATCTCCCAGCTTCAGCAGCTACTCCTCCGAGACTCTTGCCGATATCGCCGCCCGCGTCATCAACGAGCTCCGCCGCCGCCCTCAAAACGACAACGATGTCGTCGAAGACGACGACCCCCTCTTCCAGCCCTGGGAAGAAAACGACAACCACCACCACCACCACCACTTCACCCCTCAAAACGACGACGACCATGACAACCAAAACGACGATGATGACTTCGAGTTCGCGTTCGTTTTAAGAGACCCGAACAGTTCCCCGGTCTCCGCGGATGACATTTTCTACAACGGCCAGATCAGGCCCATGTACAGGTACCCGCTCTTCGGCGCTCCCTTAAACGATGCCGTTCCTTCCGCTTCGCACGTTCCCAATCCGAGCAACGACGAGGCTTCCACGATACGGCGTCGTTTGCCTCTGAGGAAGCTGATGTTCGAGGAGCGCGGGACAGGCTCGTATTCCCCGTCGACCTCGGAAAACGACAACGTCGACAACCTCGAAGGCGTTCCCGAAGGAACCTACTGCGTTTGGAACCCCAATTCCGTGGCGAGGGACCGCAAGAAGAGCAACTCCACTGGTTCCTCTTCTTTTTCGAGACGGTGGAAGCTTCGAGAACTTCTTCTGAGGAGCCACAGCGAGGGGAAGGGTAAGAAGAGTAGTAGTGGTAATGATGGTGATGATGATAAGAAGCGTGCGTTTGTGTTTGGGGTTCCGAGCAAGAGGACCAGCAAGGTGGCGGCGGCGAAGTCCGGCGACAGTTACGGCGGCGTCTCGGCGGAGCGTGCCGGGAAGAGCGGGAGGAAGTCGGTGTTGCCTTACGGGCAGGAGTTGATTGGGCTTTTCGCCAATGTCAACGGGCTTGGTCGTAATTTGCAGCCGTTTTGAATGGATCTCCCATTAAAATAGTATTTTATTATTTTTATTATTTTTATTTTCTAAATTTTTGCCATCTTATGTTTTTCTATTTTTGCTCTTTGTTTTTTGTTTGTTTTGCTTTTCCCCTTCTTTTTGGCTCGGGTTAAATGTAACTACAGCAGTACAGCGGATGAGATGTGTTTATTCTTTTTTTCTGTAAGGTCTGTGAAAATTTTAAGGGGTTTAGATTTTGGTTGAGTAATGTTAATATAGATTTGATGTTACAACCGGTTTATTATTTAAGTTTATATGAATCTATGGTTATTACTTATAGATAATAAATATGTTATGACTTATAAAATTTATGTTGAATCCAAATTTCTATTAATATCTCTTTTTTTTTATCATTTTGTTTAGAAATTAAACTTTTTCTACTAGCTGTGACTTTTATTTTATTTTTTATAAAAAAGAAGAAGAAGAAGAAGAAGTTTATGATGGGGTTGGTTTGGATTTGAAGTGGCATATGGTAGTGGACATCTGTACGTCAAAGATGGCCTTGGATATGGCCATAGGTGGAGTTTAGAGTGCTCACATGTAAAAATGCACGTTGAATGTTCATCTTATTTGTAGCTCTTGTGATCGGGTAAAGTGAAATAAGAGCACTTTTATTATTTTCAGAAAAATTAAACTTATTTGATGTGAGAAGTCCATTTTACCCTTTTTATTGCGGAAAAGAGGAGAAATGCACTAAATTTACTCCATATTGATGTAATTTGAAATGAATGGAGTATATTGTGGAACCCATCTCGTGATTCTTGTGGAGCTTGAACATCACAGCAGAGGTACCCCGAATATCGCGGTCGGAGGAGGTTGTCGTTGTTTTTGTCGCAGTCGGTATTTGTTATTCAGGTATGAAAAATCAACTTGACATGAAGCAAAGTAATTTAATGTGTTTTTTGTGGAATTGATATTTATGGTTCTATTTGGGATAGAAGTTAGGGTTTGGTTCGGGATTGGGGATTTGTTGCGAATTTGGGAGTGCAGAGGAGACAATTGTTGAAAATTGTTGGTGGCGAATTTGGGGGTTTATTTTCTGTTCGAAATGAGGGGAGTAATGTGATTGAAATGTGGTCTGTTATGGTCAAGGCTGTAAGTTTAGTTTGGGTTTAGGTGTCATTAAGAGGAAGATTCGGAGTGGAAGAGATAGCTAAGTTGATTTGGTACTATTACTTGGGTTGTTTTGTATTGTGAAAACAAAATGCTGCCATTGTTTGTATTCAAATGGACAGACATGAACCTCCTATCGATTATTATGAGAAGTTTTTGTAGATATGACTTAGTCTGTTAGTAGAATGTGAATAAGTTTTGTCTGTGATTTTGAGTAATTTGTTAGTGTGGTTTTGCAAGTTGTGGTATGAAATATTCAAATGCTTGATACTGGGGTTAATTGTACTATGCAGTATGTTGTTAATTAATGATTTGTTAGTTCTGAGTTGAGTATGAAATGTTGATAATTGAGTCGTGTAGTATGTCGATGAACGGAGGGGGGAATAACGGTCTCAATTGGGAGCATGATGCTACGAACAATGAGATAGAAGGATCATGCTCGAACAATGTGTCGAATTGGAGGCCTGAGGTAAGTGGTGTAGCAATGTTACATTATATTTTTCTGTATTTTGTTGTTTGTTTTGGTCAAAGATTGTAAATTTGTGTGTTATTTGTTTAAGTGTTGGGATGAGATATCCGTAAGTGGCGATGAAGAAATGGAGAATGAAGGTGAGGGAGAGAGTTTAGAGGGCGAGGAGAGTGCAAATCATGTGATTTTTGAACGGTTGGATATAAATTTTCAGACATTAACAAATTCAAAAGTAAATGGGCTAGAATTTCGAAATCCGATTGAGGCATATCAGTTTTATAATGAGTTTGGTCGTCACAATGGTTTTAGTTCAAGGAAGGGGAAGAGAGTTAAAAGCAGGGAATGGGAAGTAGTTAGGTATACATTTCTGTGTAGCAGAGAAGGGTTTCGAGAGCAAAAATAGCTGCAAAAATGTGACAGGAAGCGGGAGCACAGGGCACTGACTAGATGCGGGTGTCGGGCACAATTGCGTATTTGGCTTAATAAACGTAGTGGGCGATGGGGTGTATATTCATTCAACAATAACCACAACCATGATTTAGTTGGTGAGAAGTATGTTGACATGCTTAGGTCGCATAGGAAATTGGGAGATTGTGAGGCAGACAATATGAAAAGAATGAGACGAATAGGGATTAGTGCGCCGAAAATTTATGAGTCCTTTGCTAGCCAGGCAGGAGGATTTAATATGGTTGGCTTTTGGAAGCGAGACATGTATAATGAAGTTTAAAAAGATCGGCAATCACAAGCTGGAGATGCAGGAGCAGCATTGGAGTACCTTGAATTGATGCAATTGAAAGACCCGATGATGTTTTGGAGGTCAAAGGTTGTCGAAGATGATAGATTGTTACATTTGTTTTGGTGTGATAGAATCTGTCAACTAGATTATTCAATATTTAGAGATGTTCTTGCTTTTGATGCAATGTATGGGAGAAATAAATATAAGTATCCACTAATTGTGTTCTCTAGTGTGAATCATCACAACCAAACCTGTGTATTTGGAAGTGCTATTGTGTCGGATGAAAGTGAGGGGATATATGTTTGGGTGCTACAGCAATTTCTTGAAGCAATGAAGGGAAAGGCTCCAGTATCGGTTATAACTGATGGTAACCAAACAATAAGGAAGGCAATTAATGAAGTATTACCGAATGCTCACCACAGATTATGTGCATGGCATTTATTGAGGAATGCAACTTCCAATGTGGCTAAACCAACATTCACCCATTTGTTTAAAATATGAATGTTGGCGGACATTGAAGTGGATGAGTTTTAGTCAAGGTGGGAAAAGATGGTTAAAGAATGTGGCGTAAGTGACAGAGAGTGGGTTCAGAAGCTATATCAGAAGAAGAGAATGTGGGCAATGGCATATATTAGAGGAAACTTCTTTGCAAGGTTTAGGACAATATCAAGATATGAGTCATTACATGGGAGGATAGGCAGATTTGTTCATTCTCGTATCAGTTTGAGTGAATTCTTACCGCATTTCCACAGGGGGCTTGATTACCTCCGCAATAATGAATTTGAGGCAAAGTTTGAGTCATTGAATGGTCTACCAGTCATACAGACTCATCTAGAAGCTTTAGAGAAGTCTGGAGGTTTGGTGTTTATAAGGGAAATATTTTACATGTATCGTACTGTGTTGATGAAGGCAGTAACAGTGAAGATCATTGATTGCAAGGAAGGAGGAACATGCAACATTTACACTGTAGGTAAGTATTGCAAACCAAACTTAACATGGTGTGTGTCACACTACCGTAATGAAATGGAGTTTAAGTGATCATGCCTACGCATGGAATCCTTCGGTCTGCCATGCGCTCATATAATTGCTGTGTTGGTACATTTAGACGTGGTTGAGCTTCCGAAATCTCTTGTTCTTGAAAGATGGAGTAAGAAAGCGAAGCAATGCCTTGATTTTGGGCCCATTGTAGATTTAGGGAACAACGAAGATACCAATTTGTACAGGACTCATTATGTGGCATCTGTCGAGCACTGTAAAAGGCTTGTTGAAGTGGCATGCCTTTGTGATGATGATTATTATGATTAGTGGGATAAGGTGTACAATGAGACCAATCATTTGGAAACCAAACGTGGAATCATATTTGGCTCTGGTTTACCATGTAAGAAGTTTGCCGAAGGAGTGGTGAAGGATCCGGTAGTTGTGAAGACGAAGGGATGTGGATCGCAACAGGTCAGTGGGTTCCGAAAAGGGAAACAAGTTATGCGATGTGGGGTCTGCAGACATCAAGGGCACACACGAGCAACTTGCCCTTATTATAGGATGGCACCGTCAATGATTGAAGAAGAAGAATGTGAAGGTGGCTACATGATTGATGATATTGTGAGTAAAATTTTTCTTTATTTTTTTGAAAGTACGATTTATAAGACAAGTGTGAAGTATTGTACTTATGGTAGTTGTGTACGTGCAGGGCCATTCAAGCGTGGATATGGATACGGGTTATACAAACTATGAAAGATGACGGGCATAGTACTCGTCATGTTCCTGATGTGGCTATATGGCGATTGGTATGCTTACTCTTGCTTTGCTTGATTGTGTTGATAAATTCACAAACATTTATTGAGGAGCCCTTTGTTCACGTTGTAGAGAACATTGAGAATGCGGGTGAATCTGTGAATCGTGCGATTGTGTTTGTTGGGACTGATTGACCAAGCAGATCAATCATGAGGTCAGTAATTCTAAGGTTGATGATCGAGTATTGTCAAACAAGTGGGAAGTCCTTTGCATTTGAGAAAGTTAAAATTCTAAGGTCGGTAATGTACATGCGGAAATGTTTAGTTATTTGAAGATTGTTGATGTTTCAACTTTCAGTTGAAGTAGGGATTATAGCCATGGTTTTTAATTTTACGGTTGTGATGTCCATTGTGTTGCTTGCGTGGATAAATGTTAGTGCTTGTGTATTTACGGGTCTGAATATTGATTTAGGTTTAGTGAAACATATTTGGACAGTGATGCAATCTCGTAATTATTGTTTATCTGGTGCCGATTTTAGGCATATAGTTGAGGGATTTACACTGATCTTCCCTATGGGTCAGTGTAAAACATCCGGCGCTCGTGTATTTAGATACATGACACCGTCGGATGATTATCTCGGAACATGGAAATCGTATAGGGTTAAAGTGACCATTCGGACAAGATCGTGGTCCGTTATAAAACTATTGGTGGACACTCTCGAAGTGGATTCGTTTCCGACTCACGAGGTCGTTGATCGAGCGGGATTAATGTACGTTGTTATTAAGGGAAGTCAGTGTAATATACGTAAATAGAGCTACTGTACCGGGTGTAACTATGATGAACCTCAGGGAGGTTACTGTAATTCAGCGTATAGTTAAAGTAGATGGGCGTTGTCCCAAGCTGACCGGAATTTGAAATTGATATAACTGCGTGTAGGTTGCGGTCGAAATTTGAAATTAATCCGTGTGGTCTATAGTAGGTAATTTGAAATTAATTTGATGAGGTTGAGGTTTATTCCAGCCGATTTGAAATTAATCATTGAATAGTCTGTAATAGTTTACTAAATAAATAATAGCATAAATTTATACTACGTATAATTTTCTAGTAGAATCTCTAAATTTGATTTAAACTTAGAGTAATAGGTAATATTAGTGGTTTAGTATACTGGTATAAAAATAATTTTTTTAATTTTCAATTATTACGTTCATGTAATTGAAATCTATTTATAATATATTTTGAAGTGACAAAATTAAATACGAAGTCGTAAATCATGTCAAATGGCATAGAACCGCGCCACGCGTGACGTCATCACTGAATCATGCTTTCCCACTCCTTTTTTTTTTTTTTTTATGATCAGTCATCAAAGGTGTGGATGTTCCTTTACATTGGAAAGGTTACCATATAGATGGGACCATGCAGGCAACTGATTTGAAGGAAGGTTAGGTTGGGGACCATAAATCGGAAACTTGTCCGTATCGACAATTTTTTTCATTCTGATGCTCAACCGAAATTGTTTTCAAAGGACAAGATCAGCAAATACATCCGAGAATTTAACTCGAATCTCATGGGTTAAAACCAAGATTTTCATTTTGTATTAAATAAAAGTCGGGGATAGTGAGTCGGTAAGTTTCTGGCTTAGGCTCAATGCATCAAGATTATTTGAACTTGGTAAAATTTAGGCTGAACATTTAGTGGCTATCCGCTCCCTTGTCGGATACTGGATTCTTTGTTCCATATCATCCAGAGTTTCCTTTGCCCCCTAATTTCAGTCGTAAAGCTGGAATGGCCAAAGAATGACCTTTTTCCGATCAAAATAAGAATAAATGCGATAACGAATGTTGGAAGAAGAGTAGTTCTTTGGTCGTGGTGCTGGAAAAGAGTTCTTCCTCGGTCCCATCATACCAGGTCGAGGTAGATTGGTAGTCGCGGATGACACCTTTTTTCCGGCATTGTATTACAAGTTCAGTGTTTTGCATTTACAGAACCAAAATATAATGACACTGGTGTAATAAACTATACTACCAATCAAGCCAAGTCTGTAGGGGGATCCTATACATTACCAAAAAAAAAAAAAATGTCCCACAACACCAGACAATTAACATGCCTGCCCTGCAAAATGCAACACCAAGTAGCCATTGTCGTGTGAAGTAAAGAACCTAGAGCATAAAAATGGGTTACCCAATGTTAAGCTTGATCTGGAATCAATCGGTGATTATCTTCCAGAAGACCTCTGCATTGGACTCAATTTCTTTCTTGAGTTGGTTGTGGCTTCCATGAACCAAGTTGATTGTTGTCTACATTCGAACACTGTCCTTCTCAATCTGAAACAACAGCAGCAATCATAAGTGCAGGTTGTTAGAGCATTTGTGTATGTTGCAATGATAGAAACTAAGAATTTTAATGAGGCAAGAATTTGGTTGCTCTACCATTCCACGGACGTTTCTATTGAAAGCATGTTCCATTTCAAGCCAATCAATCACTCGCACCGCAGAGTCATGACTTAAATTCAAACACAGAAGTCATCCTTTAGTGTTAACATAGGCTATCTAAGTGAACACAGTGTTATATATGCTACAATTTACCTGCTACCGGTGTTGGAAATTCCTCTAGCTTCGACTATGTCCCACTTTGTCATGTCAAGGGGGCCATCAATGTATTCAAGATGATAGGTTCTTGTGCTAGGATCTATGTCAGCACCTCACACTGCAAGTATATTTTTTGTAGTTAATCATTAATAATTCGAATTTATAGGAGGTATATTTCTGCTCAAAGCGCACTTTAATGGGGCATTTCATTTTTGTTTCCTGTTCATAGTTGCTTGGACTTTTTAGATGTGTATGTAACAATTAAGTGGGTTAGGGATCATGGTGGACAAAAATGGATAATAAGGGAAATGGGAAAAGGAAAGCAGATGGATACTGCTTGAATCATACACCACCTAATCTCATAACAGAAGCAGAGAATAGGAGATGAAAACTAACGAGTAACGAGAAGTTGGGTTACTTGATTATGAATTATGAAATGAAAAGGATGTGGAAGTGTGCGAGTAAATTTCGTTGTGTTTACTACATACCACCAGCCGCATGGCTTCCTGTCTTGGTGCCAATTTTTCCTCCGGTGCGAAGGAGTCCAATGCATAGACCTTTTGCTCGGCAAGTGCAACCACCATAAGGTACCAATGCACAGTTGTTTCCAGTATGGGCACATATATCTACAGTAAGGTTATTCAATCATACTGAATTAGTTGGCATTTCATTCGCAGGGTTTATATAAAAAGATCATTGAATTACACTAAGCTACCTTGAGGTTCAGTATAATTACATCCCGCTACCCCTCCATTGAGCTACATTACAATTACAATGACCTCAGTTGTTATTAATGCAAGTATAATCTGTATGAGTGTCAATTAAATCGGATAACGGAATTTATAACTTTGACATGGTTAATGAGAAATTTATATCGGGAAATAGGAATCATCTCGATATATAGAGTTCATTGACACTCAAACGTAGTTAATTTCAGTCGATAATAAGTGAGGCCAATGTAATATATTATAGCTAAATAGAGCGTTACCGAGTGCAATTACATTGAACATAAGTGGAGGTCAGTGTAACTCACCCTATTTACGCTCATCTTACATATTTGAGGTAACATGTAGGGGGCATCCAGTCGCTGGCGTAAGTTGCCTCGATGTTGGTGTATTTTAATCCACACAAGACATCATTCTGAAGTTATGAAAAGAGATGGTCACTCGTTCAAGGTCGGGAGAAGACAAAACAATTATCATAGATTTCTAAAGACCCAGTAACCATAGGATGAATGGGTAAGAGGAATATTACAGCGAACGACGGGGGAAGGGACCAAGTCATGATCATGCCAAGGTGGCGCTGCACCAACGTTGTTTTAATTGCCATGCATTTGATTCTGCGATTGTAAGAGAGATGGTGTGATTATAAATTTGTATTTTACAGCAAAGTCTAAGAGGAAATATGATAATAACGTAATTTGAATTTACGAACCTGTGCATCAATCACTCATCCTGGACACAAGCAGAACAGGTCATTCCTCGATAGCCTGGTACTTCCTGCTGCAAAAACCACCTCCCTGGGAAAATGGAAAATTGGATAACGAATAAAAATTAATGCGAAATAGTGCATGCGATTTGCCCCCGTTGGTGCTATGTAGAATGTCGTATATGCATTTCAACCATTTTTCCTTTTCCACTACGAAAAGGTACATGGCAAGCTACAGATCTAATTTTCCAAGTCCCATTTTTGGGGTTGGCTTGAAATGGGTTCTGAAGTTTTGTCACAGAGAGTTGAAGCTAGTGTTAAAATGGTGATTCACCGAGCCTTTTCAATTTGTTAAAGGAAAAAACAATGGGTTTTGTGTAAGCAACAGACCCTTCCCGCCGACATTCTAGAGCTCTTTATCGATGGTCCATATCCTTTGGTGCTCACGTTCGTCACCTGAGTCCGAGACATCACAGTTATAGAGGTTTTTACTTATCCACCGCCAATCCCTTCGACTCTTGTCCTCTTCGGTTAGCTTTTAGAAGGAGGTGGACTCATGAATTGGTTCGTCGTCGAGGGATAGTAGCTACTACTGTGCACTGTTGCGGAGGTTCCCCCTTGATGCAATAATAAAAAAAAAATGTTAGTTTCAAAATGTAAATTTGACGTCGGCCAAAAAGTATTGTCGCGGTGCGCGGATGAAAGGCGATAGAAATGTTACCTTCCGTGAAAGCCTAGATGATGAACCCGATGCAGTTTGTGTATATGGGCCAGACTCCTTTGGCTTACCAGTTGCCCTAGTGTTGTTCATGAAATCGTCATCTAGCATGATGTCCATGGATGCTAAAACTCTCGGTGCTGAGAGTTCCTCGTTGATGTAAACTTCGGGTTCGTTCTCCCCATCGGAGGTTGGTTTTATCTGGTGCACACTATCTTCCTTCGCTGTTTGAACTGTAGTCGTGAGAGCAGGTTCAGCCAAGTTGCAGTCGTTCCCGGTGAAAAGAGAGGGCATGCCTGATCATCTCGACATTGCACTTCCATGACTCGTTCCGAAACCATATTTACTCCTCAGCAGGTGGACAACTTCCTCAGTCATGCGCTCCACTATAGTGATTCGTTTATCGATTGCCTAGTGGGTGGAAAAAAAATGTTGTCAGAACTACAAGGAAGAAACAAAAAACGTGTGAAAACAAGTACATCGACAGGGAAGCCAATATTCATCACCTCCAACAATTGATGAATCCTGTCCAGAACAATGGGCTGATGGAGGACAGAATGTAAGGACTCTAAGAGATCAAAGTCATCCATTGTTGATCCTTGCATGCACATGAAATAAAAATTGTCAGGGCTCGGTTTAGGGGTGATCCGCATATGAGCATATGCATTATAATGTGGGCAAGATACCGTTGGGTTTTGCAGGGGTGTTTTGTCTGCAGTTGGCGCATTTGGGTTTGGCATCGTTGATGGGAAAGGAGAATGTCCTCCGACGAAAAGCTTGAGTATTAAGGCAGAAGTTGGTCAGTTAAGAATTGGTGTAATGGATCTCAATTTCAAAGACTTACTCAGGTGTCCTTCCAAAAGAAGAGTCTGCTGGCGTGCCGTAGTCGGGAACGTTATCCATGTCCACTTTGGATGAGGGCAGTGCGATGAGAGGACTGTTGTTCTGTGAATGGGGAAGGGGAAAAATTTCAAGGTTTAGCACAGTAACGCTGGAGAGGGAGAAAGTATTTGCAGTGGGGATTTTTTTTTGTGCTTTTAACATGCAAGTCAGTACTAACCATGTATTCCTCTATTTTTTTTTATGTATTTTAAAATATTCATACAATATTCCATGAGTGACAAGGGGCACGGCGTTTGGTTCAAACTGCACGGAGAAGATCGCAGCAACAGATTCGGTGGCTATTGCAAATCAACTGAATGGACAATGCATAAAGCTTTCTTTTTTGAAGGGTTTAGTCAAGTACACTTACTAATTTTCACCGATTAATAAATTGCAGAAAAGGACGCTTCAAGTACAGTTACTAATTTTCACCGATTAATAAAATGCGAAAAAAGGATGCTTGTGCAACAAGACTCGGATCTCATAACCCCCCTGACAATTTTACATATGTTAAACTATGATGACACAACCAAATTAGTTTGGTGGTGTATAATTAACGTTACTTCTATCTCCTTAGGTTTGTAGCATAGATTTATTGATGCCAATTTTGCAAGTAAAGGGAAATTTTGGCAGGGATTTGTAAGGTTTACTGTATCTCCCTAAATCGGAGCTCAGTTTTTTAAATGGGTTAGTTGTTGAGAGACGAAATCGGAACCCATAAATTACAAAATAATAACGAATGTAAAATGGTACTTCCGATCTCAATTATACCAAGGTCATATATTCATTGTTTGGAGTACATCAATCTCGACAACTAGCTTTCCAGATACATCGTAAGAAGATGGATCTGCAAAATTGGGGTGCTGGAACCATAAGAGCAACACGAATAAATATAGTGAACATTACAGTACATTGTTTGAGCATAATAGCAACGGGTTGTGAATGAAAATGGTCTTTTCCATGTTCTGAAACAAGTCGCTTTGTTTGCAGGTGGAGTACAATTGTGCTAATCCTCGCCATTCCTGCGCTGCCATGTGCTATCCTAATTTACCATTTTCTGATGCCTAATTATTTCAAATCATTGTGCATTTACCATGATATCCTTGAAGGGATTTACTCTACTCGTTGTTACCCTATTGACGGGATGGGGTTTTTTCTATAAAAACTTCTTCCTTCCTTCATTTGCAATGTTTTAGCACTCTTAAACCATTACTATTCCTACCATCCATTTCTTGCTAACTATTCCCAGGGCGTTTA
The DNA here is from genome assembly GCA_031439585.1 of Pterocarpus macrocarpus. Classification (NCBI taxonomy): domain Eukaryota; kingdom Viridiplantae; phylum Streptophyta; class Magnoliopsida; order Fabales; family Fabaceae; genus Pterocarpus; species Pterocarpus macrocarpus. The sequence goes on from CM062519.1 coordinate 15,846,580, forward strand.
GAGGCCACCGTTCCCGGCAGGATTCTACTTCTTCATTGACATTACTTTGTGATCGAGCTTCTATTGCGTTTTGGCTTTGCGGTGGTGGGCTTGCATCTCTGGGGAGTTTTCGCCTGTGTTCTACCCTTAAATTTCTGGTGACCGTCGGTTCATCTACTTCTTTCTGCATTTGTTCTCTTTTGCATGTAACTTTTATTTGAAGTAGTTTCGGGCCATACGTGTTCCACACCCGCTTCCCCTTCGCCAACAACCCCAAGCGGTGTTTCGTTGGGGGGGAAGGGCACTACCTTAGGTGGTTGACGTATAAATTTTTTTTTATTCATTAGCGTATTAGGTGCTTGGTCGGTGGTGTCCCATTGAATAAATTCTGTGGTCCGATATGTGCAATATCAAAGCCTGACGAATTGAATGGTTCACCCGAGTTACTAGATGCTTTTGGATGTATGTTCTACGGATGAGCGGACGCATAGATTCTAAGCATCCCATCTATTGTCAAAGAACACAACCTCAATCATACTGGAGTACGATGTCCTTAACCGGGCAGAGTGAACGAATCGAACTATGTCTTTTGTTCAGACTCCGAGGATGAACGTATTTGTTCAATAAACCATGTTGACCAGCACATATTTATTGTGGATCAAGTAGGCGCTCTTCCGTAATTACACCCTCCGGATTCTGTTTACCTATGTCCAATTTCCAATCATGCCGCCCGAAGCTAGCTTCACGCCAATAGTTGCCACCACAAACTCTTTTCGATTTTGACGTGTCTTGACATATTTTCATTTGACCCAAGCAGGCGGGGCTGGTGTGACCGGCATACTGGCTCTCCTTTTGAGCCTTTCTGTGTCGGAGGATTTGTACACCGTCAAGTGGTCCTACTTGAAGGTTGTGACTTGCCCTGTGTCCACCCCTTTTTCCTTACTTTGGCGGGAGAGCTTGTATAGATTTATACTGGAGTAAGAACTTGATTGAGGTCTGGGTTTCGGTTATGTCCTCCGATGAGGAGAAGATGTAATTTTTCCTTCAGCCAAGTGACCAATGGGGATAATGATAGTGTTCGGGCCACTTTGTGATTGATTATTTGTCTTCGTTATTGTGTAGTGCTGGTTTGATTTAATTTTGTCATGCTTTTGATTCATTGCCGATTTGTAATCTTGTATTTATACTTTTGCTGCATCAAGCAGATAGTCTGGTTGGTTCGGCGATGGCTCCGAAATCGAAAATGGCATCTCTTCAAAGGAAGCTTAGGGCCTAGACTGTGGAGAAGCTGAAGGGCAAGTCGGCGGCAACCGATGTTGATGTGCTGTCTTCTAATGATCATGACGAGGTTTTGCCGAAACGCACAACAATTGAGAAGGTGACTTAGGAGGATCCTCCAAAATGAGGTGGCCCCGAAACTAGCGTAGGGTCCGAGAGTTCTAGAAACCCTCTTCTTAATGCCATCTAGGGATTGGATTTCGATTTCAACTCCATTGTGGACGAGTCCCTTCTTTTCCCTGAGGCTGTTTTTGCTCTCGAGAAATCAAACTTGGACGAGAGCATGTCACAAGCCGTAAGATGCTACTTCTGCAGTGCTGCTGTCATTCGCTTCCTCCAGCTTCACTTTGGAAGGAAACTTGACGAAGTTGCTGCTACTCATTCCCTGAAGCAGAGGGCCAGGGAGTTGGAAGATTCTGTATCCACCCTTTGAGCGGAGAAGTCTTCCTTGGAGGAAGCCCATAAGGATGTCATGAGGGCGAAGGATTAGGAGCTATAGCGGATTTCGGCGAAGGCTTCAGAGGCTGAGAAGGAGATTGCCCACTTGAATTTGACTCGATCCAGCCTTGAAATGGAGTTAAAGTCTTCCGAGGAGAAAGTTTCCGATGCTAAGGTCAATCTGGCGACGATGAAACAAAAATATGATGAGGCCATTTCAGAGGTGAAAGAAGCTGTGGACGAAGTTTATGGCAACATCATGAGTCAAGTCCGGCACCTTACTTTGTAATTTTTTCTTCTGCAAATGACAAATAATAATAACCATTAGCTGATAAAAATATTGATTTAATAAATAACGCTGTTAATAAAAAATATTCCTATTACGGTGTCAGTAATTGTAGTTAACCATAGTAAGCCTCGAAATGTAATATTATTCGATTGTAATTTACAAGCATTAATTAAACATGAAATATAACTGGTCATATTATCATCACATATAGTAATTTTTCCTTTACTGTATCAAAGGAGGTAATCGCCCGATTACGACATTACTAGTTGTACATTTGGTTGAGACATGATTAATTCGTGACGCGTATATATTTGGTCTGGAGAAGTCATGAATTGATAATGATGTCAGCTGGGAAAGGAGAACACTGGTTTTCACTGTTGCGAAAACTCCATTATTGTGAATGTGAAAGTAAAATAAACTATATCATGGTGACCTAAATATGGATTAGAGATTAAATCTATTTTTCTAGTGCCATTGCTGGACATGATGTGAGTTCTTGTATTAACATAGTTCTGAGTTAACAGCGCTATAACAGGGACATTCACGATATACGATATCAGCTGGGATTTTTACTGCCACTGGTTTACACAAACCTTCGGTCAAGTTTTCCGAATTCACCCTAACCCCCCTTTATTTGTGAAATCTACTATGCTTATGGGAAAACACGCAACCCTTAATTAGAGGCATAGAGCAAACAAAACAGCTCAAGTTCACACAGTACATCCCTTAAAAGGTAGCAACATAAATACACAATAGTTTGAAATAATTAGCTGATGGGAAACATTGAACCAGAACCACCACATGTCAGTGTACGAATGGTAAATTTCGTCAATGTCGTACTACTTCAAGAAACAAAATGACGTCTTCCGGGGCATGCACAAGATCGTAACGCTCTCAAGAACTTTCCCAAATAGCAATCCTTAGGAAGCGTCCCCATGAGTACTGCCCGAAATACTTGTTAAAGGTCGCTGTTGCCAGTCTTATAGTAAGCGAGTTTCGCATTTGCTTTATTTCCAAAATCGAGTATGCCATTTTATCAATCCGTATAACAATTTTCTGAGATTAAATAGACAAACGAGTTAACAACAATTCATAATAACGGATTTGGTCTCTGTAATACACATAAATAGAGGGTACCCCGTGCAATTGCACTCAACCTCAGGGAGGTCAGTAAAATTCATCATTTCTAATAATAATCAGTTAGAATAGGAAAAATATTAATAACAAATTTATATGCATGTCTCCCAATTTTGCATGTTCTTAAATTAAAGCAACAAAGCGTTTAAAATGCTTACCATATAATATAAATATTTAATATTCACTCAAAACTAAACCATTGATCTAAAGATATTCACAAATCTAATAGTAGACAATAATAGAACAACTTTAATATATTAAGACATGATATTCGAATATTGTAGTCCATAAAGTTGGCATCGAAAATCATAATCCAGTGGCTATACATTGTTATTTGTTATTGCAAGGCCTACAGTAACTGCAAGTAAAAAGAAAGTGAATATTCAATGATCATATAATGTGGTGAGTATGCTATAATTTACCATAACGCAATATCCACTCCCGATCTCCACTCACACCACTTTTAATAACATTTATCATCCGCTAAATTGCCCATTTGCAGGATTGATGAGCGAGGGGAATGGTTGAAGGCACTACAATGAGTTCCGGAATATTTGGCAAAGTGTGCTTCATCAGGGGTTGGCTCCGATCCCATACATCGGGTTAGTTCCACTTAGAAGATACTGGCATGGGCATCGTGTAACGGAGCAACGTTGGGGACACTCATCTGAGGGACCACCTTTTGAGAAGGTTCTAAGCACTGAAACAATCTTGTCCATGTCCTGAAACCTGTCGCTTCGTTTATTGTTGCAGGAGAGTCATGCGGATCCTCGCCATTCCTATGGTGCCAGTTGGCGAATCTATTTCACGGTTTCCCAAGGCCACATCATTTCAAATGGTTGGGTATTTACCTTTCCACCCTTGAAGGCAAATGGAGTGCTCATTACGCCTTTTCCTTCCCTATTTTGTATAGTTGTGCCTTTTCGTATAAAAGCCTTTTCCTTTCCTTAATTGCACCATTTTACATTTCTAACCATCACTATTTCGTGTGTCCATTTCTTTCTTACTATTCCGATAGCCTTTACCGTCCAACGTTCCCCACGGGATTCATCCTCCAGAAGGTGTTGACGAAGATTACTCTCTGCTAGAGCTTATATTCCTTCTTGACTCTGCTCTGGTGGCCTGCATCTGTGCGGATTTTTCAGGTCTATGCAGTTGTCTCTGTAGTTGTTCCCTTTTGCTTGTGGGCCAACTTTATTTCAATAGTTTCCATGACCGCCCTTTTGCCGGTGGCAACAGCCGGCGGTCTTCCTATTGTTTGCCGGAGGGTGCACAACCTTCGGTCGTAGCAAGCACGATTTGTTTTTTGCCGGAGGGTGCACAACCTTCAGTCGTAGCAAGCACGATTTGTTTTTTGCGATATGGTCCAAGTCAAAGTTTTTCACGACTTGAAGATCATGAGGGAGCTTTGAGATGCTCATGAACGTATCATGTACGACTGGGTGGATCGAGAAGTTCTAATCATTCCATCTATTATCAGAAAGGAACACCTTGACTCGTACAGGGAGTGCCTTGAGCTTACCCCGGGAGGTGTTAGCGACTCCGATTATGTCCTTCGAGCGGCGTCGGAGGATGAGCGTATTTGTTTTGTCAACTGTGGTGAGCAGTCTCACTTCTTGTGGATGTACGAGATGCTTTTTAGTAAATTTGGCATTCGTCTTCCATTTACAGACTTCCAGATAAAGGTGTTTTTGTCCATCAGTGCCGCCCCAAGCCAGCTTCACCCAAATAGTTGGGCGATCATTCGCGCTTTTGAAATAGTTTGTGATTACTACCGTCTTTCGGTATCATCAAACATTTTCTTCTCCCTTTTTCTATTGACCGGCCCAGGCGAGGCCGGGGCTACCCGGAAGTGGCTCTTCTTCCAAGCTTTTCCGGGTCAAAAGATTTTCACCTTGTACAAGGAATTGTACCAAGAGTTTAAGTGGTCCTACTTCAAGGTCATTACTCAATAGGGTGTCCACCCCTTCTTCCTTACTTTGGAGGGACACCCTTGGATAGACATATACTGGCGGAAGAGTGATTCCATGGTGATAGTTCCCGAGCTGTTTTCTTTAGAGGAGGAGATTGTACGATTTTTCCTCCAGAGTTGGCATGGTGACCCGTTGAAAACAAAAGAAATAATTGATAGGGATAAGGATACTCTTCGGGCAACGTTAGGTGATTAAATTTTTGTCCTTGTAAATTTCTTATGCATTTTGACTGATTCCCCGTTTGTACTCTATTTATATTCCTTGTTTCCTTTTTCCAGCAGATAGTCTGGTTAGTGGCGGGATTGCTTCCAAATCGAAACTAGCTTCTCTTCAAAAGATGATTGCGCCCCACACTGCGGGGAAGCTGACTGGCAAGTCGGCGGCCTCAATTGTTGAAATCAACACTTGCACTGCTACAAATCCTGATGATGTTCTGATGAAGCGGACAAGGGTTGACAATGATTCCGTTGTAGGGAAAGTGGGGTCAACGAGTTCAAAAAACCATGGTCTGGGTTGCCATATCCGGGGAAAGGATTTCGATTTCAACTCCATTGTGGACGGCTCCTTTCTTTTCCCGGAGGCCACTTCCTCTCTTCAGAAATCGGACTTAGATCATACCATATCATGGGTGATTAGGTCAAACGTTCGAGGTGCTTCTTTCGTTTGTTTTATCCAGCTCCGTCTTGCTGAGACATCCGACGTGAACACTATTGATGGTTCCTTCAACCAAAGGGTTACGAAGTTGGAAAATTTTGTGTCCACACTTCGATCGGCGAAGTCATCATTAGAAGAGGCCAATAAGGCTGCCGTCAGGGCTAAGGATGAGGAGCTCCAGCGAATATCAGCAAAGGTTGCGGAGGCTGACTAGGAGATTGCAGACTTGCATTTGACTTAACGACAGCTTGAAAGGGAGTTAAAGGATTCCAAGAACATTGTTTCCGACCTTATTTCAAAAGTACACAATCTGCACCGCCTATATGATGAGGCCCTTGAAGTAGGGAAAGAAGTCGTTGATGAAGCTTATACCAACATCATGAGTCAAGTCCGCCACCTTGCCCCCGACATCAACTAGAGTCAGGTTAGCGCATTCAAGTATTTTGAGAGAAGTCTGGGCGAATTCGCAATGTCTGTCCAGATGAGCAGGCCAACCAGGTAGGGACTTCACCCGATGGTAATTGATTCCTTTGTGGCATTCTTTGTAAAACCATTTTCTATTCACCAATGGTGCTTTGTTGCTTCATTTTTACATTGCTATTGGGACCTTTATACATTGTTAATTATTTACATCATGTCAATTCGACGTGTTGTTTGCATCTTTGTTTGCTTCGCTAAGGTTACGTATCACATGACTTCCAACTTTAATTGCTGGTCCTTATGTTACTACATATCTTGTTTTATTTTCAAACGACAAAGTAATATTTAGTGTTTCATGATAATTTTTAATAATGAATTAATAAATAAAATGGACAATCAAATTACTTTATATGAAAAATAATTAAAAGTAACATTCACTGTTATTATTAACATATCGATTAAAATTTTTTTAATCACCGATGTACATATTATTAGTACTATTATTTTTCACTGGACAAAGTAATAATAAGTATTAGCTAATAATATTAAACAATGAATTAGTAAATAAAATGACAATAAAATTGTCACATATGAAAAATGCTTGAAAATATTCCCATTACGTAGTATTATAAATAATAATTTGTAGAAGTTTGTTGCCTGATAGGTACAACTGCCAATCTCAAAAATCGTTAATTCCATTCGTGTCATTTAAAGGTACAAGTTACCAGCGAATGGACCAAGGTTACTCTACTTATATATCATACTCTTTGGTGTAACATCCCTAATTTCCCAAAGCTAATTCTCTACATTTTTAATAGTGTAACTACCAAATTAACTAGAATTCAAGGCTTATTTCTCTGAACAAACTCTAACCCGATACTTGAAAACAACATTTAACATGAACAAATATGAAGCACTAATCTTGGAAAACCACGCCCTCCAATTTCTTACCTTTTTAAGATGTCAAGTGTAAGCTTTCATCTCGGAATGAATACGAACCTAGAAGTCATTATCGGCTTTAAAATACATTTAAAGGCTCCACTTTCTGTTAATGATGCCTTCTATTTAGGATTACTTATGATTTAGTCTCGGAGAACCCAATTGGGTGAAGATAGGGTTGGAACTTTCAACGCAGTACAATCACATCCACTCAATATAATGTCAGAACTATGAACCCAGTGTATCAAAAGTAAATACGGTAAAAATAAATACGAGTAAACATAAGCTATTGTATAGTTGTTTCCAACATATACAGGGAAATCAATGGGTAAACTTCTTCCAATTATTTCATTTTCAATGAGTAATTACAGTAATTAGTAGTTAAGTCAAGCGTTATTACTGCATCATGACACTTTTGTAATAGGATCATTGACCTAATTAAAACGGTGAATTCATCAACTCAAAATTATGATAGCTTACAATTAAAACTCCTCTTTAGATTTAAAAAAATAAAATCAATCATCATTTTCAGTATTCTAAATTACGAGAAAAATCGTTAAAGTTCCGAGTTAAAATATTCTTGTAATTTCCAGGCTATGCCTGTATGTGGTCCCCATCACTGGGTTTTTTCTTGCTTGCCACGCCAGGTTTCCAGGTTAGAATTTCTTATGACATGGATGGGGGTACCTACATTTTACCTTATGCAACAATAGAGATCTACAAATACTCATAATTCAATCAATAAAGGACATTGTCCAGAATCACACGAGTACAAGCAAACACCAAACCAAATGTCTGCGCATATGCTCACAACCAAATAGTAATCAAGCAGCATTGTCTAGAGTCTTGTCGTGGTCCTCGTCTTCATCATCTGAGGTGACGTTGCGAATTCTCCTAAACTTCTCGTCAAAGTACTTGAAGGCGCTAACCTCACTCCAGTCCAAGCCAGGGGCCAGGTGCCGGACTTGACTCATGATGTATTCAGAAGCTTCATCCACGCCTTTTTTCCCCTCAGCGACGGCCTCGTCATATTGGCATTTCAGTCGCCCGACTTTGGACATAATCTCGGAATATTCATCCTTGGAAGCCTTCAACTTCCTTTCAAGCCGTCCCTCACTTGACTGTAAGCTAGCAATCTCCTTCTCAGCCTTTACAGCTTTTGCTGATATTCGCTTCAACTCCTCATCCTTAGCCATCACAGCAGCTTTGTGGGTCTCATGCAACAACGACTTCTCGGCCCCGAGGGTGGAGACACAATCTTCCAACTCCTTAACCCTCTGCTTCAGCACATCAGTAGCAGTAATGTCATTGGATATCTCGCCAATACGGTGTTGGATGAAACAAACGACAATGGTAGCTTAAAGGTATGACATAATGGACTCTAACATTATCTCATTGAAGTTGGATTTCTCTAGATCTGAAACGGCCTCAGGAAATAGAAGGGAACCGTCCAAGATGGAGTTGAAATCGAAATCCCTTCCCCAGATGGAACTAGCCAGACGGGCATTTTTGGATCTCCCAAACCGGAGACTGGTGTCTGGGAGACCTCCCTCTACGCGAGCCTCCTGAGTCTTTTGATGCCTTTTCCGCTTCAACGAAACTTCCTCGGCATCTTTTTCACAAGCGTCTAGTTTAGCAACGCTGGCGGCCGACTTCACCGCCAGCTTCCCCTTATCCTGGGCCGTAACCTTCTTTTTCAGAGAAGCTAGTTTTGATTTTGGAGCTATCCCGCCAGTAACCAGACTATCTACTGGAAAAAAGGAACCAACGAAGAATACAAATAAAAGATTACACACAAACACGAAATGAATTAAATGCATAAAAAAAAAAAATTGAAACGTTAGGGATTAATCACCTAAAATTGCCAGAACACTATCCTTATCCCCATCTATTATTTCTCTCGTTTTTAACAGCTGATCACCCAACACCCAAGAAAAAAATTCTAAGATCTCAGTCTCAACAAAAGACATCTTGTTAACTCGAAACCCGGAAAAGATCTTTCGCCAGTATATATCTATCCGAGGCTCTCCCTCTGAAGTAAGGAAGAAGGGGTGGACACCAGGTCGAGTAACCACTTTGAAGTACGACCATTTAAACTCTTCGTATGATTCTTCATAGTATGTGAAAATCTTATGACCCGGATAAACTCGAAAGGATAGCCACTGTTGGGTGGCCTATGCCGGCCCAGGGCGGAATAATGTAAAAAGTGAGAACAAAATGTTTGTTGAAACCGGAAGCTAGAAATGGTCACAAACTATTTCAAAATAGCAAATCATCGCCCAACTATTGGGATGAAGCTGGCTTGGGGCAACATGGATGCATAAAAGCACTTCTGCCTGAAAGTTGGTGAACGGAAGACGAATACCCAACCTGCTAAATAGCGCCTCGTACATCCATAAAAAGTGAGGCTGGTCGCCATGGTTGACAAAACAAATATGCTCATCCTCCGAGGCTGCTTGAAGGACATAATCGGAATCGTTCACACCCCCCGGGGCAAGCTCAAGACATTCTCTATATGACTTGATATGTTCTTCTCGGATAATAGATGGTATGCTTAGAACCTCGGAATCCATCCAACTGTACAAGATCCGTTCATGAGGATCTCGAAACTCCCTGAGAACCTTCAAGTCGCGAAATGGTTTTCTCTTGCCCATATCGGATGACCTACATCGGGACATCGCTAGTAAGTATCTACTATGCTATGAAGAAAACATGCCCACACGGACCTACATTGGTGCCCCTCTCCTAACTAAACCACTGACGGCCGGGGGCGGCCGGCGAAGGGCTAAGATGGTGCCCCCTTCCCTGACTAAATGACTAAGGGGCGTAGGCACAGGCACAGGCGCCTGGGGAAGGCCTATGGTGGTGCCCCCTCCGCCAACTAAACGATGGACGGCTGTTGCCGGCTGGGCAAGGGCTAAGGTGGTGCCCTATCTACCAACCAAATGCCCAAATAACTACCTCAAATAAAAGTAAGCTCACATACAATGCAGAACAAATGCATAGAGAAGCAGACGAAGGGACACTAACCAAATAGTTAATGGCAGAACCTTCCTCAGTAGTGCCAAAGAGCAATATAACTGCCACGAACGGTGGACGTTGTGCCCACTCCGAAGAGTTACGAAGAAATTGCCGTAACAAATAGTTATGTTTTAACGAGTGGTAAAAGGTTGCGAACGAAAGAAGACAGCGCTATTTATAGGAATAGTAGTCAGTACGTGGCAACGTAAATACACGATCAATTGAAATAATTAGACGTTGGGATGCGGTGAAAGAGAATCACCACGTGGCAGCATCGAAATGGCGAAGATTGGCACGATTGCTCCATTACCCAGAAACGATTCGACGTGATTCCAGACGTCAAAAAGACCGTTTGTCTCTAGAACTTTCTCAACCAACACACCCCCACAGAAGCGTCCGCAAAGTACGGCCTATGTCTATTACACGGAGGAGTTCGGTAATCAGAGATTTTACTAGCGGCCTCCACCTTTCATTTCGGTACTGAATCCACTATAGAAACGGAACTCGTAGCCAAACAACACCATCCAATCCATTTTGGGCTCTTATTGCTTTCTACGGCATCCAACTCCAGAAAAAGCCCGAGCTCTCTTTGCAAAAAACGTGGCAACTCGGCAGTTGCTTAAACCATTTCGGCTGTCTTTTGGAGGCTACGAAGGGAAAGGATCAGAAATGTCAGCAAAATTAAAAGAGGAACCAGTCATTGAATGAAGAAAATAAAGATAATCCGAATAAATTATCACTTTGATTATAAATTTTTTATAACCATTTTTTTATTTGATGTCTAATATTATTTAAAATATTTTCAAAAAAATGATGCATTTCAAAAATAAAATGAACTTTATAATTTGTATCAAATTTAATAATAACATTAATAGTAAAATTTAATTGTTTTATATTATTTTCCAACTAAAATATAATTGGATAATTATAAAGGAAATACAATAAAGATATTATGAAATTTGTACCTTTTTACTAATCATACATTCAAAAGTTATTTTCACCAATACCATTAATGTCCCGTGTAATTTAAGTGTTGGATACCGTTTGACTAAGTGCTAAGAAGTGTATCTTTCGGAGATGGGTATATCTAGCATACGTGACATTACCACTTTATGATGCTTCCTACTTTGAACCCTGCCTTCTTTCAATCGTTAGTTAATGTGCTAAGATTAGGATTAATCTTTTGATTACAATTATGTTGACCTGGCATATAATATTGTAATCATAATCAATGTAATCAATATTTGTAAACTATAAGATAAAGTATTTACAAATTTATATCGGTGTGCCCACTACGTAGAAGTTTTATTAAAAAAATATTATTCAATTATCATATCCGGTTACGTATTTTCCAGTTCCAAGTTAATGAGTTGTCAGCGCATTGCAAGGACAATGATTAAAGTTGGAATGTTAAATCGAGGCAACTCGTCATTCTAACCGTTGTGAAATTAATGGTCTCCAATGGTCCAGGTTAACCACAACACTGTCATGTCTCCAGAGGTGCACACGAGTGCGTATGCCTATCATTACTCATACGGGGATTGTGGTTAAAGTTAGTAATTCGAAATTGAACATTTTTTAACAAAAAAAAATGTGAACTCGTTTGGTTTGAATTTTTGAAACAATTTTATCATAGTCAATGTTGCGGTCTAGTGCTGATGGTGGTGTCACAAATGGCTAACACGTGCTTCTCGATCCAACATCCAAGTTCATAGTTCATTGTTCCAACTTAATAGTATCTTCCAATTTTCATTCTTTCTTGTAATGATTTCTACGTTCCACGATCATTTGTTCTCGACTATAAGAAATCCCTGTTTACTTAATTATTGTCCTCCATTTATCGAGTTAGCATTCCTACTTTAGATTTCGACAACAAGACTTTTGTACCACATAATTGGCTTTTTATTATGGTTACCACCACTCAATAAATAGTCAAATTATGGTTGCTACCACTCTTGTTCTTCATTATTTTTATCAAAATATTTTACTTGATTTACAGTTTATGGTAATTTTTGTGACAATAATTGATTACACACTTAAATCCTATACATTTACTTCGTAATCTAAGACCATCAAAATTCAAAATAATATTGATACGACAACTATAATAATACTAATGCAACTACAAATTGCCACTTCCCCACTGTTAAATGTCCGACATTGAGAGGAAGAAATGCAACAATCTGCCACTTCCCCATTATTGCTTATGTTTTGGATTCCAGATTGCAATGCATTTGCTACTGTTACTACATATTCCAAATCACTTGTATTCCTCTTTGAAGGAAACTCCGAATTCAAATCACTCACACGAAAACGGAACTCCCATTATTCGTGCAATGGGGACAGCAAGATTCAAAATCTTAGCTGAATCCCTCTTATTGGCTAGCAAGGAACTACAATAATATCCGACCTGTGAATTCAGATCAATCCCAACTATTGCCATATTTCAATTCACATTCGATTTGTCATAGTTGTTATGCAGGTACTGCGTTTATTGTAGACCTCTGAAGTCCCATTAACTCCGCCCATGACATTAGAAAATACTTTATTCAAAATCGCTGCTAAATCCCTCTTAATCGCTAAAACTCGCGTCAACTCCAGCAATGCAGTAGAAAAAAAAGCAAAAACCGTGGCCAATTGCCTCTAACAATAACTTAGGACAACATTCAATATAAACTCGTAAATCGTGAATAATTCGCATTTCAATACAATAGTCGATTTAAAGTCCAAGCATACATCCTCTTTTTTGCGATCTAAGAATCCGAGATTTTATCCTTCTTAATCCGAGCTCCAAATTCCGATCGAAGAGGAACTGCAAACTCGTGACAACTCCACCATTGGTATAGTTGATTCACAGTCGCCTTTGAATTCCTCTTTCATCGTGGAACTCTTTCCTCAAATAATTATTCTCATTTCTCAGTTTATGACTTCTCCATACTAAATATATGTAATCCAACGAATTAATCACATCACAAAACGTGTTATAACAAAATGTCTAACTAGTTACAAAAAATATTGCTGTAAACCACTAAAAAATATTCTCTACAAACAATTTACTAAAAAATATGACCAATTATATTTGATATTTCATATTTAATTCTTACAAATTCTACACGAATAATATTTCACGTCCAAGCTTACTTTGTTTGGCTATTATTAATTTTCATCCTTAATTCCTTATCACGTAATAGCGTTATATTTAAATATTTTCTATCTTAACTAATTTCATTGCAACCTCCTTTTATTAATTCATTGTTTAAAATTATCAACTAGTACTTAATATTACTTAATTTGTCCCTTCAAAGAAAAAATGACTAATAATATCAACTTCATTGCTTAAAAAATTATTAATCAAGTCATTAACTCGTGCTTACTAAAATCAACCTGTACAACCGTATGCCAATCACAGACTGCCCACCGATTAAGTAGTGTTGTTTTTATCACATGCCCGACCTTTTACTCTGATGAGTAATTTCACCTACAAATTATTTTCTTTTTTCCATTATTCCGTTTCTGGCAAAAACCAGTCATTGCATGCAGGACCACATACTCGTCACGCTTATTTGAACACCGCAAGCAACCGCATACTTCCTGGTCGTCCGATACTTCCGTTGCTTTCATCAACCGTGTAAAGAAGAGTGAACATTCAACGTGCTGTTTTGCAGGGTGAGCATTCTTATGAGACCAACTCAGTGTTTATATATTTTTGTAATGTGAGTTCAATTTGAAACTTGAAATCAGATATCCATACATCAATATTTATTAGTGTAAGGCTTAATTTTAAAACTATATCAGAACTAAAAATTCAGTATAAATTAAATAATTAAAATAAAATAAATACCTATAATAGGTATAAAGAAGATGATCACTCAATAAAAATTCAGTTTTTATTATACTTACACCATAAAATAACTTTTTATTATCATTCAATAAAAATTTAAAAAATAATAAATTATAGTAGAGAGTTATTATGATAGATAATTCCATATTATGAATTGACAACTGCATGAATTTCTATGGGCTAATTTAATCTATGCACAAATGTTAAGTGTGCGAGCCCCAAAATGGCACACGTGTGCAAACCATAAACCCTAACCCTTGGCCCTCTCCTTCGATCACTCTGCGAGATGGCTTCGCGCAGGCTCCTATCGTCTCTGCTCCGATCATCCCTCCGTCGATCTCCTCCGCAATTTCAACCACCGGCCAACTTCCGGCCATTCTCTTCCTCGCACCTTACCTCTCGTTTTTCTCTGATCGTCGTAAGCATCTCTTCATTTCACTCATCTTCCTGTCGCTTTTCGTCCTTGATTTTGGGAATCGTGTTTCTTTTCTTTTGTATTTAATGTCAGATTAGTAATGGTTTCGATAATGGACTTGTAGATTGAGATAAGTTTGGTTAGGGTGAAGATGATGGCTTAACTTTATCGTGTTTGAATAACATAATCCTTCTTTTGGGATTTATAATTATATGATGTAACGTAGTGCTATATATACCAATTGATGTCATATAATCCTGGAATGTGATTGGAAGCTTCTTAGTTTACGGATGATAATGTTACACACAGTTCTATTATATGCTCTGTTATTTGCTTCTTGTTACTTATGCGTGATTGGATAAAAAAATTAAAGATGATGTGAATATTAGTGCGTGTCTGGAATTCTGGATTAGCTTGTTTACAAAGAGAGCTTTTCAAAGATTCGTTTTTTTTTCCCCGGAAATTTAAGCTAAACAAAAGCCCTGCCAGTGTTATGATGTTTCGTGCTTCTATTGTTCAGTTTTAACTTTTGGAAGTGTGTCCTTGGTTTTCGGGCTTTGACTGTATGAGATATAAGCTCTTACGGGTGTATGCTTTTGTCATAATTTCTTATGCAGACTAGGACATTTTCTCTGTCTGAGGCATTCAAAAGATTCGAGTCCAGTAGTGGTTTAGCATCGGTGCTCGGAAGTTCTAGACTGGCTTCGTTTCAGCAGGCTTCTGCACCTTTACCTCCTTTCTGTAGCAGGTTTATGTCAACAGAGACCAATCCTGTTGGTTCTTCTTCTCAAGATAGTTCCACTCCTGAGCCTGATGTGCCTCCTCGCATCAAATTTAAGAGATTAGATAAAACTGCCAGGCACATTATGCAGGCATGTGACTAGTCTATATTATTTTAAGTAAGAACATTTTAATCATTTTTCATGGTAAAAATAGTTGGTTTTATATCATATAGATTTTAGACAAGGAGGCAGTAGAGGAGGTCAGAGGGCACAGAGAGATCCCTGATATAAAGCCTGGTTATATTGTGCAACTCAAAGTGGTATGACATGGTTGTTTGAAGATTTATTCATATTTGGGCATGGCTTGCAATTTGTTCATGGTATTAACATGATCTTTGTTTACTATCGCATCTGCCATAACAGGAAGTGCCTGAGAACAAGAGACGTGTTTCTATTATAAAAGGCATTGTTATTGCAAGGCGTAATGCTGGTCTTAACACTACATTCAGAATTAGAAGGCTGGTGGCTGGGGTTGGGGTCGAGTCTCTGTTCCCACTGTAAGTATTAACTTAGATCTGATTGCAGACATGCACTTTTGAGTTGATAAAAGAACATCCTGTTTTCACTTGCTGGCATTTAAGCGGGGTCTAGTTGAATTGCTTCACTTGGCCATAAAAATAAAAGATAATAAAAAGAATGGCTCCCTTGAGAATCTGACCATATGGTGATGATGAACTATCATGATTATTTGAGATTCTAGTTATATCACTCTAGAAAAAGGGTTTCTGATTGGGAGATAAACTGTATGTGTTTCCTTATGCGCTCTGGCTGAGGTTTTGGAATTGCATGTAATCTACCATTAATGATATTTGGTCATTGTCATCCTCCTTTTCAGCCTGTCATATACTTTATCAATCACTTTTATTTTGCGTTTGGAGAATAGCCCCAAGGGGCCGCCGGGGTGGGGGGTGGTGTTGTGATATCTTTATTTATTTATTTTGGAAAATGCTGTAATATCTTTGAATTTTCTGTTGATTGTGCTTGTGGTCAACTGGTCATATTACTCAATGGTCAATGCCTAACCTTTACCCAATGTGTATAGGTATTCACCTAATATAAAGGAGATAAAGGTGCTAGACAAGAAGAAAGTCAGGAGGGCCAAACTCTACTACCTGAGGGAGAAGATGAACGCACTTAAAAACCAATAGCGACCTTAATCCTGGTGGACATTCTTTATGATTCATAATTTGGTTATACTTAGTATCTGCATGTGCATTCATATGCTTGCTGCTGTTTTGTCGACAATTAGATGTTTGTTTCAATGTAGCTTATTACCACCCAACGTTATGTAGTTTTAATTTCAGTCCGCAGAGGATGTCATGTTTTTTAAAGGCAACATTTAAGAAATTGTAATAAGATGCATTCATGTTTAAATTTTCTCAAAGGCATGTTTGATATTTTCCCCTGTTGTATTGAATTACTAAAAATAGGATAGCATTTTTGCTGTTTTTTGCTAATATGATAAAACTGACACCAGCAAGGTCTTATGAGTTTTGATATATTAGCATCTGATTGATAAATTGCAAATTTCAATTGAAACATTTAGCGGGTGATAAAAGCTGTTGCCCCCTTTTCTTTGAGTGTTACAATTTGTTACTTGGCGGAAATAGTTCAATTAGAAACTAATCAAATACGTGGTTCACAATGTTTAGAGATGACTAACGAGCTGATCATATATTGACTTTAATTTGTCACTTTTTTATCAGTAATTTATAAATAAAATATTTGTTTTTAAGGATTTCTAAATTGTAATTTTTTTTTCTTTATTTGTTTAAGTTGTAAGAATGGATGGGTAAAATCAGGTGCATTTGAATGAGAAGTGATAATCACGGGTTAGAAGGTAATTCCATGATCATATACGTTGTTTTTAAACAAACTTGATAGGCTCGGTCTAACACATTTGTGACGCCAGCTACTTGATAGAGTAAATCAAACAAACTTGAAGCGTATGCGAGTTAGGCAAATCTTAAGTATAGATTAATATATTTACAATAATATTATTTTAACATATATTTGGGACGTATTTTTGACACATTATCAATCTTTTTTTTCAATTACTAATTTTTTAAATTAAAGTTACCAATCTTTTGGACTGAGTTACTAATTAGTTGTGGTGTATAAATATCAATTTTTTTTTATCAATTATCAATTTTTTAAACTAAAGTTACCAACTTATTTGATTGAATTATTAACTATTTGAATGCAAAATATCTTATAATGTTATGCTGCAATTTTAGTTTAAAAAGTTGATAACTGAAAAAAAAAGTTGGTAATACGTTGAATATATCGCTTTTTGCACGTCTAAATAACATAACTCATATATTCAAACTTGAAATGGATAGGTAAATATTCATCTTCTTTGCTTTGTCTAACCAATCGATATAGTTATGCTAGACAGATTAAGCAGATTTCAACAAATGAAAAGGTTTCCAGCATGGGATAAAATAGAGAAAGCATTTAGAATGCTCACCATAGAATATGAATATTGAATGTTCATTTAAAATTAAACTATTGATTTAAAGCTATTCACAAATCTAATGATAGTAAATGATAGAATAAATTTAATATGTTAATATATAATATTAGAATATTATAGTCCATCGTTTCAAGATCAAATAATCATATCAATATCTAACTCAGAATCTTGGAACTCAAATATACTATATATTTTTGTCAATGTGAGACCAACTCAGAACTCGGAACCAGGTATCCATACGTCGATATTTGTTAATGCAAGGCCTAATTTTGAAACTATATTGGAACTAGGACCTCGGTATAAATTAAATAATTAAAATAAAGTAACCGCCTATAATAGGTATAAAGAAGGTGAACATTCAATAAAAATTCAATTTTTATTATACTTACACTATAAAATAACTTTTTATTATCATTCAATAAAAATTCAGAAAATAATAAATTATTATAGAGAGTTATTATAATAGATAATTCCATATTATGATTTGACACCTACATGAATTTCTATGGGCTAATTTAATCTATGCACAAATGTTAAGCGTGCAAACCCCAAAATGGCACACATGTGCAAACCATAAACCCTAACCCTTGGCCCTCTCCTTCGATCACTCTGCGAGATGGCTTCGCGCAGGCTTCTATTGTCTTCGAGTTCTGAGTTTAAAGTTAGGCCTTACACTAATAAATATCAATATATGAACATCTTGATTTCAAGTTTTAAGTTGGGTCTCATATTGATAAAAAATATAGACACCAAGTTTCGAGTTTCGAGTTTCGAGTTGAACATTGACAACAGCTTACCTGATGTCAACTTGATGGATTATAATATTCTAATATTATGTATTAACAAATTAAATTTATTCTATTATTTTTTACTATTAAATTTATGAATAATTTTAAATTAATAATTTAATTTTAAATAAATATTCAATATTCATATTCTATTACGAGTATTCTAAACATTTTTGTAGTGATATATGTACATAAGTATCCTTATACTCTATATGTCGATATTTTCTCCGATTGTTCGATGGAATAGGACTATACCCTATCCAACGGGGGTGAGGTGGGATGTTGGTACAGAGTAAGAGGATCTCTGTGTCAAAAAAAAAAAAAAAACAAACATTTTATAATATATATATATATATATATAGCTTAAACACGGGACGAGTGACGAGCACCCCAGGTGATGATGATGATGATGATGATGATGATGATTCACATCGGCACACCCAACATCGAAGAATATCCTTCGAGCTGAGAGAGATGACTAAGATACAGATCCCCCATCTTCTCTCCTTCTAAACTCTGAACTACCAATTCACAAACTATGCCTCCTCAATCGCCTTCCCCTCCTATTTCCAGTCTTCAAAACAAAGGTTTTAACTCTCTCTCTTTCTCTGGGTAATTAGTCTGTTACTTTTCTATTATTTTGGTAATTTAGATTGTTGATGATCGAACGAATAATAATTATGTATGTAACTATCTCTTCACTTTCGACAATTTGGAAATCAACCCATATGCCACTGCTAGTGCTACCTTATCTAAGTTTCTCTAGAAATCGGGCTAAACCCAAAATAACAAAACTGATCTGGTTTAACTGTATGTATTTATATTTTCTAGGAAGGAAACATTAAACATATTATAACTTTCTAAGACATGTTGTAGCCTACATCATTAGGCTGATAATTCTTAAAATTTATGATTTCTGCGTGAGCCATAGGTTATTATTATTTTTTGTAATCCTGTAAAGTCAGTTGCCTTCATCAGTTTATTTTACTGAATTTTTCTATGCTTGATTGGATTTGCTAGCGGAATGTTTCATATAAGTTGCAGGTTATGTTGTTTTGGGCATGATGCAATTGATTCATAATTTCATATGTTTCTCTTTTCTGGAGGTGTAGATGCTGAAAATGGGCAACCAAGAAATGTGGATCAGCAAAATGCCGGAGAAGATATTGTTAAGCAGAGTTCGAAGGCATCTGTCTTTGCGAACTCGGAGCCGATCCGGGAAGAGCAAGTTCAGAATGCTGTGAAGTTTCTGTCGCACCCGAAAGTTAGAGGTTCCCCTGTCATCTACCGGCGATCTTTCCTGGAGAAAAAGGGCCTTACGAAGGAGGAGATAGATGAGGCCTTTCGCCGTGTGCCTGTAAGCTTGTTGTTTGATCAGTTACTTGATTTTCTATATAGCTCTTTTACTCATTCATATAAAAAGGGGCAACCTAGTATATGAGACTCCCACTTGGTGAGTTTGAGGAGAGTAGATGTATGTAACCTTACTCCCTCAAGCGGAGAGGCTATTTCTAAGACTTGAAACCATGACTTCCAGGTCACAATACAGCAACCTTACCATTACGTTAAGGCTCACCCTCTTGTTTCTTGTTCATATACAACCAATCAATTTGTTGTCTCTTTCTTTTTATGTTCATCTGTTTTAAGGCTTACCTACACTACAAATCACAGGATTCGCCACCAAGTGAGCAGACAGCTGGTGGAAATCAAGGTGAAGTGTCTAATTTTGAAGTTGCAGTTTGGTCTTCTGTGTTTTGCTTTTCACATTTGGATTGAGTTGAACTGCTATGTAGTTCTCCGTATATTAGTCTGTTCAAGTAGAACTTGATTTCCTCTTTCAGTTTCATGTATGCATGGCTCACTGTACTAGCAATACTCACAAATGTAGAATTGAAGCCAACACCAGACATTCAGCGGCAGGCACAACCACAAGCTTTGCAGCTGGGTATATCTGGTGCCACTGGTGTCACTACTTCATTGAAAACCTCATCACGCTTCAGTTTTCGCTGGTCCCATGCCCTTGTTGCAGTTGGATTACTGGTTGCTTCAGGTGCTGGAACAGCTATGCTAATTAAGGTATTTTCAACTGACCTCTCTGGATGATGTTATCTGAAAAGGCTTTGTAATGGACGGGAAGCATATTGATGTGCCATGTTCAGTTTGACATTTTTATCTTTTCTTTTACCTCACTGAATTTCTTGCTCTATGCATCTGGTTTGACCCTCACTAAACTATGAAAGCATACTCCATGTTTTAGAAATCCATTCTTCCTCGGTTAAAATCTTGGATACGCAATATTGTCTTAGAAGAAGAAGATGACCAATTAAAGAGAACAGACTCAAAACCAACACTGGCAGAAGAAGCTGCAAAAGCTGCAACAGCAGCTGCAGCTGCAGCTGCAGATATGGCAAAAGCAAGCCAAGAAATACTGACTTCAAAAAGTGAAGGTGGTTTGATAGAACTTAAATTTTCACACTGTAAAATATCCTGTATTTGTTCTAACACTCCCACTTTTGGTTGATATCTTTTGTTGCCAAGTAATGATTGTAGTTATTGGTGCATCTGGTTTTATTCATTGCAGAGAGGAGATACATTGTGGAAGTTGTGAACCTTTTGGATAAGCAAGTGCAGGAGATGAAGTTGATGACTAATGAAATAAGAAGATTGGAAGGTAATTGGGAAATTCCATTTAATTTATTGGGCTTGGATGAAGAGTTTCCAATCTATGAATATTTTCTGAATGGTTTTGTTTATGACTTGGCAATAGCACTTGTATGTTTGTTATGAATGCATGTGGTTGTGTCACTGGTGAACTTGTGTATATGCATCCCTGCAAGAATACAACATTGCCTGTATGATACCGATGTTTTGGCTTATGCATGGTGAGCAAGCTTTGATAAATCATATGAGGATGTTAGCTATTCTAAGTTTCTAACTGGATTTCTAGCTTCATGGCTGTATCAGGAAATTTTTCCCATGCATTTTACTTTCATACTATCTTTTGAGTATTGAGGCTTCCTAAAAAGTTTTAGTGTCTCTGCATGTCAGAAATTGTAGCAAAGTTAGGCAGAATATTTTTACTAGTACTCAGAATTTTTTGAGTTCTTATTGAATATCACCTGTTTCTGCCAAATTATGGACAAAAAATAGCTTCCAGTGGAGTCTCCTTGTTAAAGCGAGAAGATCACCAAATCACTCAAACAAGCTCAAAGGTCAGATATAAATATACACATTAGGGAATGTTTCAGCTTCTTTGGTGAAATTTTGGCATACCTTTTCTGATCCCATTTGATTGTCTAAAAGAAGTTTTGAATTTTGACAACTGTTTATGTACAGCCACTGATTGTGAATGGAAAAGGGGACTATGACTTGCGTTCAGGTTGTTGTACATTAATTAAATCTTAATGAAATTAATCTAATTTTCTGAATGCTTACCTATGATTAGAATGTCATATGCAGTGAGATCAACATCCCCACCTGCATCTGTTGAACCATCTAGTGCTCCGCATCCAAAGTCATATATGGAGGTAAATGATTGTCTTAGTTTTCTTATTATCTCTCTCCACAACCCCCCCCCCCCCCCCAAAAAAAAAGAGAGCAAGAAAAAAAAAACCCTTTTTTTTAAGTCTTTAGGTTTGGGCAATGTCAGGGTGCATGTTATCAATAAAGATCACTATTTTAATGATCAGAAGATGGCATTTATGAAAAATAAATACTAGGGGCTTTGACTATGGATTATAATTCCTTTTGCTTTTTTTTTTTTTTTGGTGTAAAATATATCTTATATCATGGCCAATTTCTCTGAGTTATGCTTCTGAAAGTGCCAAAATTAACATGGCTAAATAGGTGCGCATGGTTGGGGTTTTTGACAAGTAATGTGAAAATGTGTGCACTTGTTGGTATTTTCAACTACCAATGTGAAATTGTGAGTTTAGTGGATTCCTCTGTTTTTCATTAGAGTTATGTTATGTGTACTCACTTTTTGCGGGACACTATGTCGATTCACACGCTATCCATCATCAGATGGCATGTGAGTCCACAAGGTGTCTCACGCAAAGTGAGTGCAAAAAGTATTTCTCTTTTCACTAGTTAGTGCTTATTAGAACAAGCTTGAGTGCTAGTTGCACAGTTGATGTTTAATTTCTGCTATCTGCTTTACATGTTGATCAGAGTATTTTAGAAAATATGCAACATGAGAACCTGGGAGATCCTTTATTTTGTTCGTTTTAATTGATAAATTATTTCAATCTATGATCCTTTGTATTAATTGTTTCCTTCAATTATTATTCTTATTATTGTTTATTTATTTTGCAGATAATGGCCATGATCCAAAGAGGGGAGAAGCCATCTAACATTAGAGTAAACCTTTATGCTTTTTAGTCTTAATAATTGCAGTTGCACACCTAAAACCATAGACCTCCGTTGTGCACCATTAATTTCATATTCTATTGGCTGAAGTGAAATTTGTAAATATAATTTGATATGTGCGGGGAGTTGCTACTTCGGAGTAAAATATTGTCATGTGCAAATAAGATTAGTATTCTATATTTCATTTACCAATTTTATGCGGCCAGTGTTACTTATATGACATGAGGTTTTAATGCAGGATATCGATGATTCACCCCCCAACCCTAATCAGCAACCAACCAATCCTCGCCTAGCGCCTAGAACAAAGGTTTATTTCAATATCTTTTTTTTTTTAAATGCATTTCCTATATATATATATATATAGGGATTGCTAACCTCCACACCTTCATGTGGAGGTTAGCATCCTCCACATTATATATATATATATATATATATATATTTCTGATTAAGTTGCACAATATCAAATTTTCAGTTAGGTAAAATAGTTTCTGTCAATGGATTTATCTGCAAAATTCTTATTTCTAGATTTTTACAGTCTTATTATTGACCTGTGAGCATGATATGACTTGCAGTTGTACCTTTTGTGTTACGCTAATAATATTTAGAATGACAGAACATGTAACTGGATTCTATGGCTATTCAACAATTATTGTCTGCTGTTTAAAAACGTCAAAAAATTAATCATTTGTATGTTATATTACATGTAAGGACCCAGGGCGAATCAGAGGTTATCTTTTTTTTTTTAATATGAAAGATATATTAAGGACCGAGTTATATTGAGTTGGCTTCTAATTAACCAATACAAGTGATACAAATATTGACTTTATACTTTTTGTGAAAAGGCAATTTATTTGGAATCATTAGCATTTCCTTTCCCAGTGATATTATTCCATATGAATCTGATTATTTTGCTTCAACTTCTCCTGGCTAGCCTTGGGAAGTTGGTCAGGTACAACACAACTCTACCGCAGTATTCCAGTCTCAAGTAAATGGCAAGGACTCGAATTTCAAGGTCCAAGGTAATGGTGACAGACCAGTACCCTGGTGGCAAGCGAAAAATGTCAGAGTCAGAGAGGTTGATAATGGAATTGAGAATAATGGAGCACCCTACGGCGCTGCATCCAGTCAGCAGCCAGTCCAACATGCGTGGGTTCCCCCACAGCCGCCTCCCATAGCAATGCTGGAGGCTGCAGAAGCGATCAGACATCCAAAGCCACCAGTCCAGAGGGGACAGACGGCGGATGATCAGTCAGTAGCTCATTCTTCAGATATCTCTGATAAGGAGGAAAGAATCTCAGAACTATCCAAATCTGAAGGTGCAATAGAAGGCAGCAGTGCCAACTCGCTTCTCGGCTCTGCTGAGACATTGGAAGTGTCATGAAGTCAATTATGAATAGAAATGAAGGCGAATCTATATTCTTAGTTATGTAAGCTTGAAGTAGTCTTGTTTAATAGTTATGTATTCTGTTATATGAAACTTGGGTCCTGAGTGAACAAAGTCTGAAGTATCCAAATGTTATTAATTGGTTAGTGGTTACTGGTTTCCATGTTTCCTACCTGAACTATCATTTCATTTAAGCAGAATTCTTGGGTAGGAATTTCTTAGTTTAGGGATGCAAATCACTGGTTGACGTGTAAAGTTATGTTAATAAAGAAAGATAAATTTTCGGCATGATTCACAATTTAACACATTCAAATATTGATTTGCACGTGAATATATAGTTCTAAATACTAACTATTTGAGTCTTGCTTTAGGCCTTTTGAAGAGCCTTTTTAAGTCATGGCCAGGCCATCCTCTTTGGTTATATATTTTATTTCTATATATTATTGCAATTAAGGATCTCAACAATGAAATAATTTTAATTTTTAATAAAAGTATATTTAAATTTCCAAAGAACCCAAACTACCATCACTTATTGTACTTATGGGTGGAAGTAGGTTAAGTTAACTTTAGGTTTGGCTATATTATAAATATGCAGTTTGAGTTCGAACTTATTACTTGACATAGTTTTTTTTAGGATCTTAACTTGATTTTTTTAAAAGTTTAGTTTAACTTGAAAGTTTATTTAAAAATTTTAATTATAAAATTTTCAAATAGACAAAAAATTTTACTCTTAAATAGGCTAAAAACAAAATTCAAAATAAATTACAAGACTTAAATTATTATTAGAATTTGTGAAATAATAATAATAATAATAATATATAAATATGCTAATTTGTTGGGCTTAATAAGCTTTTTTCATAGCTATAATCTGGTCTATTTGATTAAAAATGGGATTTCAAAAATATGGGCCTAGCTTGCTTATTAGAAAGATTAGGCCAAATGTGAGTCAATTTTAAACCCCATCAAGCCGCTTGACTTATTTCCACCACTAATTGTACTGATTAAAATGCCTAGAACGTTGGACCGAAAAACTATTTTAGGCTTGTTGGTCTTTATAAAATGTCGTGATTGTAGGTACGCTAGGTTATTTGGGATTTAACCATATAAACAGAATTGCTACATGGTTCGAAGGTGAACAGTACGAACACATTACGAAACAAGCCGATTGGTGGAAATAAACGGATTTTACAGAGTAATATTTCAAGTTTAATAGCATCACTATATGGTGCAATTGTAAACACTCATTTCACGAAAAAATTTTCGTTCCAAAAATCTTTTCTCCTATATTAACCACATGCTACGGAGTAAGCCTCCACAGGTATTTATCTAAATAGTATAACTATGTTTTTTAAAATGTTTGGGGATTTGTATAACTAAAATATTCATTTGTGCTGAATTAGTAGAATTCAATTTCTTAATTACATTAGATTACACATTCTTCTTTTTGTTGATTTTGTTTGAATTTTTCCCTTGTCATTTCTTATGTGTATACACTAATATATACATACTCGCAAAGATATATTAGTGTAGATTACATATAGTAGAAATAAGTAAGCTTGTCGTAATTGAAGCGATAAATTTCATACATTTGTTTTAGGGACACTAATTATACATTTCTCATTTTTATTGATTTTTTTGGTTCTTCTCTAATTTAAATTTTTTGATGTATACAGATATGCATATACACAAAAAGATATCTTGATATAGATTGCCTAACTAGTAGAAAATACGCAAGCTTGATCTGTTTGACTCAACGAATTCTTTATTTTTGTTAGGGACAAGATAAAGGAACTGTATTCTACATGCATTATTCTATGCTTATAAATTGAGCATGTGTATTGAACTTCAAATATCTTTAAAATTCAAAACACAAATATACAAGAAAGGCCAGCATAGAAAGAGCTATGGCAGCAGTAAGTGATATGAAAGTAGGTGTTGTAATGACGGTCATGATTATGGAAGTCATAGCAAATGGTGAAGAAAACGCCCTATCACCATAGGTCGAGCCAGACAAGTTCCATATAAGTAAATGTCGTGCCATGTGTTTCTTAGAATGCAATCCATTTGAAGGTATTCGAGCAAGGTATGCAGCATGTTTAGTTTTGCGTGAAGCTAAGTGTCCAAAGAAGACCTTCAATGTTATTTCCGACCGTATAGCTCATTGTGCCTTGTCCAAGCCCGTAAATGGCAACATAGGTGTCAATATCTTTACACTCTTTGCCTCTTTTTTATTTATATGGTTTTTGGCCAATGTTTTTAATTATAATTCAGTTAACGGTCCTATCTATGTACATCTTTTTGATAATTGCCTTGTTGTGTTTGCTGATCATGTCGTGGATGCCTACGTGGATTCGTGCTTGCAAGCTTGCAAAATCAATTAACTAATTTCAACGCCACAAGAGATTCTATTGTTAGGAAAATGTAGCTACAAAAGGCAGCATTTAAGTAGAACTGAAATAAAGAGTCTTTAGGGATACATCTCTCTCCCTCCCTGTCCCCTCTGATCTCTATATATCTCTTTGTCTCTATCTCTCGCTCTCTCTCTTTTTGATTAAAAAATTACTCTAAAATTTCTTTCAAGTATTTTTTTTTTTTTTGTTGGTTCTTTTATTGCAACAATGAGTGTGGTTGAACGCTTGCAAACCATGTCAATGATTTCTATAATTAGTTATTACAGCCAAACGATTGATGCATAAAGACATTTGTGAACATCAAACGCGAGAAGCATGAGAAGCTTATGTATGGGAGCACACTCCGCGTACAGCAAATCCAAGTTGTTGATTGTTATCTAATAAAAATATTCACCTTCCTCGTACATTACATTACAGTAGAAGATTTATACCTTTTTCATGCTCCAAACATCATAATAAATATGTGCAAAAGGACTTTTTCCTGTATTTTAACAGAAGATTCAATGCATATATGTTGGCTGGTCATGTTGAGTTGCATATACTATGCCTTCTACTGTCGAATGGTTAGGTGACATCTAGCATTGTACTTTTTTTTTTTTTGTTTTTTTCCAATAAGTATTATTGATGGCTCAACATCACCAAAGCAAGTGAGGAGCAAGATACTAAAAAGTCTAAAACCAAACAGCAAGACCATAATACATGAGATTACACCCATAAGTATCAAGAAAAACACCTTCTATAGTGTGACTGTCTACATCATAACCAAACAAACCCAAGGTATGACGGAAGTAGTATAGCTCCAAGAACCAATGTCCACCCATAGTCTTTCAAAACCAAACAAAAGTAATACTCTGCCACCAATTCAGATGAAAGTCACCTGTAGCATGCTCCACCAAGTTGTTCTTGCATTAACTTCATATCAGCAACTGTCACCCAGGATATATAAAAGCCATCCGCCTAGATTCAAAAATCCTACCCGATCCTAACACCCAAAATATTGGTAACTGCTAACACCAAATCCGGAATATCAATTTGAATTGAAGCCACAATCTAAAAGATACGCCTAATATCTAGGTAAATTATAAAATGCTCATTTTCAAATATGAACATTCAATATTCACCTTCTTTTTATCTGTTATAAGCAGTTACTTTATTTTAATTATTTAATTGATACTGAGTTCCGAGTTCCGAGTTCCATAGATACCGAATTCCAAGTTTAAAATTAGGACTTGCACCAACAAATATTAATATAAGAACACCTAGCCTTCGAAGTTTGAGTTAGATATCGACAACAAGCTACTGGGACGCCAACTTTATGGATTACAATATTCTAATATCATATATTAACATATTAAACTTATTCTATTATTCTCTACTATTAAATTTATAAATAACTTTATATCAATAATTTAATTTTAAGTGAATATTCAATATTCATATTATATGGTGAGCATTTTAAATGCTACCTCATATCTATAAACTAAAAGCACTGAGGGAAAACTCCATCAACAACGCCACCCGAACACCCCAAAATAACTGGAACAAAAAATTCAAAAAGACATCTCTATAGAAAAACCATCAAGGCTGTCACCAGACGAGACCTCATCTAGCATTGTACTTGACTTGGTTATTTCATTTTGGATTGCCTTTTCTTTGGATAGGAGAGTCACTCATGACTTGCAAAGAAGACTCAGTGCGTTGAAAAATTCGAAGTACAACATGATACCAAGATACGGCTACACGTTATTTCTAATGTTGATGGACTTCATTCATTGTTTTAATGTAACTTTATTTTGGTTGAGTCCTTCATGAATCATGTAGTTGTTCAAGAGTTTAAAATGCTTATAATGAATCAAATGCTAATACAATTTAATAAAAAATTGATTTATTTAAACCAAAATGTCATTTCTCATCAATCAAAGGTGACTTCCTGTACCAACAAGGGTTCATAGCATTTGTTAGTGAGCTGTACTTTTAAGGAAAGGATCAAGTTTTAACCATGAAAAATATAGTTATTGGGAGGACCTCAATCATGATAATATTTAAAGGTAAAGACAGCTTAATGACAAAAAAAAAAAAAGGACTACCTATGTTTCCTTTTTTCATTAACAGATTTCAGATACAATTTGTCAATTATTCCTATGCTATTATTAAAGAAAAATCATAAAATAAGCCCAAACAAAATACAATAATTAAGGAAATAAATCAGCACAAGGTTATGGTGATTAATGAGCTTTAACAAAGCTCTACATTTTCTGAAATTAGCTTCCAATGGTTTGATATCTTCCCATGATTCTTTGCTTGATTTTTCTTAGTCAATTGCTTGATTTGAGTTACTTATACTAAGATTCTTTATGCATACTAAATTAATTAGCGTTTAGTAAATTTCGTTACTTGAGGATTTTAAATTTTTTTTTAAATCTAATTCTTAAACTTGCTTTTTAATATTTTCTATTGTATACCCATCTATTGTTATAAAAATTAGAAAGAAGCTTACTTTTCTCACCATATTTTCCATATGTTCCAGCCAAGTTCTAGAACTTCAAGGTCTCGAGTTGGGCAGAATTGTATTCGTCCAGATGTTGTAGTTGAAAGTGTTGGGTATATATGTATTATTTTAGGTCTGAGTCTCCTTATATCTTGTTGAATTCTTTTATAGTGACTTGATCTATAAATAGTAAATATGTCTTTTTTGATCTTTTAATACCCTGTTCAATATTTATAAATCATAAAGTTTAATTATAAGGTCCTTTATTCACCATTTTTCAGGCAAACTATTTCCGAGCGTTACATTCGGATAAAAGGTTCGGTCCATACCATTATCTGAACAAATTATTTCCGAGCGTTATGTCCAAATGAAGGTTGGGTCCACCCTCATAAAAGATAAATATAAGAAAAATAAAAGTATTATTTAGAATAATCTTGCTGTGGACACCCAAAAAATCATATTAAATGTTGTAGTGACTTTTAGCATCATAGGTTGTACTTGTACAACGACCTTGTATCTTCGGCTTATTAGCATTTTCCTGAGCTGCGGAATATGCCCGCCCCTCAACTTAACACGCCTCTCTCACTGCTTCGACTATTCTCGCATAAGTGGTGTACGTCGTCCGTGATGAACAGCCAACATTCACATTTGGGTCGTTTATATATATAAAATTAGTGAATTTTACTTTTAGTTTTTAAGAAATTATTTTTTTAGTCTTGATTCAAACATCTTGAAAAAATTTTGCTACTTTTTTTTTTATTTTTTGTTTTCAAACATTTTAAAAAATTTTGATTTTAGTCTTTACTTAAACATGAAAAGAGTAATATAATTATCCGTTATCCATATTATCACTTAATAAAGGCAAATTAATGGTAGAGATTAAAAATAAAATTTTTTTGAAATATTTAGATTAAAACTAAAAAAAAAAAAAGAAAATTTTCTTAAAAATTAAAACCAAAATTTATTAATTTTATAGAAATTAAAAATATATTTAGCTTTATATGCTATAATAATTAAGGATGTCACTAGAGCATTTATAATTTACTAGCGGTAAGTGAATCCACATTTTTTATTTTTTATATATTAATATAATTAAATATTAATTATATATATTGATAAAATAAAATAATTTTATATTATCATCTCACATTAAAATAATTTTATATTATTATGACTATCTAATAAAAATTATAAAAATTATCATATCATAGAAATAACTGCAAAACATGTTGCTTGGCCATCCAAAATTTTTGTTGGAAAAACTTCAACATGAGTGCAAGCGATGAGAGAAAAAGAAAAAGAAGTGGAGTAGAGTAGAGTGGAATTAATAATGAAATAAATAATTATATCTTTTTTAAATTATTTGCATATTTATTTTTGTAAATAATTTTTGTTTCATAAACACTATAGAAAAGATGTATATGGACTTGAAAAAAATATTTAAATACAATAAAAAGAGACCAAAGAAAGTTATTTGGGAAATCCCCCTTGTTAAGGGTATAGATTTATATTGCAGGGGAGAAGCCGAGAACAAATGAAATTAAGAAATGAAGTCAAGTGCTTAATCCGTAAGTGGGAGAATGTCGTGGAAATTCGTCAAATAGACCAAGCATTTTCCTTCGATGTGGTCATAGCAGATAGCCACAACAAACACTTTTTTGGGATCAGCCGCATTCTTTAAGTTCAAAACAGCTAAAACATCTAGTAGTATATATACTAATTATGGTTTTGATTTGAAATTTTATTCTCTTTGCACCAAGCCCACGTTCATATATTTACCTTCAACTTACGGAAGTGTTTACAATGATCTATGGATCATTACAAATTATAGTGTACCAAACTTTTATAACCGTCAGATATTAATTAAAATAATACAAATAATTTAGATTTATTCAAATAGATCTTACCTACCATAAAGAATTTTTGCCACCGATCTACCATAGTTATCCCACCTCCCCCAACCTCAATACTCAACACCACTGTCTCTTCTCTCATCACCCACCCCACCGCCTCTTCCATCCGTTACTCACTGCAACTGCTGCATGTGTAGCTGGCGTCCGCCACAAGTCCCTTCCCACTACTAATTCCCGGTTTTAACCCTTGCCTCCACAAGCAACAGTTTCAAGGATGCGAATAGAGGGGCTTGGTGGAAGAATGCTTGGCTATTAGGTGGAAGTAGTGGTTATTAGACGGATAATGATGGTTGCTGCTGGACGGAAATGATGGCGCTTAGCAAAAAAGGTGTTGGAAATTTTGGAGAAGGCACCTTCAAAACCATAACTACAAGAAGGAGGGGGTGATCGACAAGAAATTTTAGAGAAGCAGTTGGCGGTGTATCGATGGATCTAGGAGAAAGTTCTATGGTGCATTGCTGAGAGACAAAAAAATTTGGAGCATTAATGCTCTATGGAGCATTGTAAATGATTCCTCAACTTACTGGGGTAACCGAGAAGTTCATACTTATAAATATACAAGAGAAAGGAAGAGGGTATCGGGTTAGTTGAGAGATTCGTTTGCGGCACCAGATTATAGCATAGGGTTTCAGCTGCTGACTAAGATTGCTAGTTAAAAGTAGAGCATTAAAAAGGCAGGGGCATGGGCTTTATTTATTTTATTCACAAACCAAGTAAGGAGCATTCGATGCTTACAATCGTCGCAAGTTCTATCGGGGAATTATGTGTTAATTTTTGAAATATTTTGTATAGTTTTTAAGGACATAAAACTTCTCTCCTTCCACTAATTCTTTCATGTTTTATATACTTGTTTAATAAAGAATCATATATTAATACCATGAAATTTCGTTTCTTTAATATAGAAATAAAACCCGTCTCACAAAAAAAAGTGAAAAGAGGGTTTCGTGTCCTCAAATATACTAATTTCTTCCCAATTTCACACATGACTCTTGATTCCCTATTATATTATGGAAATCTCAGGTGAAAAAAAAAAAGAATTGAGATCATGGCACTCTCCCAAATATATTTGTGAGTACCATAAACGTCCCAAAGGCATCAACTTTGTCTGCCATTTTAATGGAAGAAAGCGCATACCAACAACGCTCACAAGTGGGTGCGCACTTGTTCAATAATAAGGGAACATATATATAGCCGGCTATCTATTCACAACTCACAGTAAAAGGCTCCTTTCCATACGTCCAAGTATAACACCCAATTAACGTACAGGCCGTGTTATTTGTACGCAAAGGTACATCATAACTTTAACTTATGAGACATTTGATATCAACTGTTAAAATAATTTACTTTTTATTTCACCTTTTTCAACAAATCTAAAGACTGTGTCGAAGAGTGTGTATTGATATCTTACGTACAAAAAGTATTTCCATTAACGTACTATTCATATAGTTGGTCCTAATGTAACCCTTGGCATACTTCTCAGCATTCAACTTTGTGCAGAACATTTATTTCTACTGTGAGAAGAATACTGATATCAAGTTATAAATTTTAAATTAAACTAGTCCTAAACATTTAAGCATTTACCACACTATCATAACTATGTTCATAAATTCGTTTAAATTAATTGACATAAACTTCTTCTTCTTCCTTTTTCTTGAGAGTTGTAATTGACATACATCTTATTAATTTATTTAAATTTAAATATATTATACATGCTAACAAATTAATCAAATAGCATTGACATAGTTTAGGCACATAGAATTTTCACGTAAAGATTTAATATTTATCATCAAAACTATGAAATCACCGGCTGAAAGATGATGCCATACAGAGGAATTCATCTCCTCTCCCTTTTAAACTCTTCATTAACTTAATACGATATTGCAGGAATTACCTCTACTAGGAAAATATATGTGGGAACCAAAAAAAAAAAATGAAAAAAAAAAACATATACATTACGAGAAGAACAACTTATTTAACATGGTGAGAGCATAATAAAGGGCATATGAAATAATTTTTTAATGCTAACAGAACATGGCATTAGCTGCCATCATGGTTAATCCAATTAGTTAGCTACTAGTCTTAGTCTTTTATTATTCTTTTTTCACTTTATGGATTGTAAGGCTTGAGACTGCTGAATCATTTGAGGGTATTTCTTACCATCTTTGTCTAATTTTTAAATTGTGTATATCTGTGTGGTGTATTGTTATAGTTTTAATGAATGTTTCACTCTCAAATATAATAAAAGTAGATCAATGACACAACTGAGATTTTAGGATAAGAATAAACTCCAGTATTGTGTAAGAAAGCAAGACTCGCGAAGCGTAGCCTGCACAATACAACACAATCAGGGTCATGTGACATAGTGTTAAAGCTCATGTATACATACAAAGGTATGCAATGCTGTACTCAGGGTTTAGGGTTTAGTTTGTATAAGTCTTATGTTGCTATTATAGGAAAATGACGCTGGTGGTTGTCATGTCATCATAGATGATGCTGAAGTTTGTTTTGAGTTACTGGATTTGAGATGGATGGTGTACCATGGTTTAGGGCCCAGCTCAACCCTTGTTTAGTATCATGTAAGTTTGTCTTCTGGGTACATGTGTTATTCAGCATTGGCCAGGGAGATTTTTTACGGTGTGTTGTTTGACATGTATTTGAATTTTTGTTTTGTTTGGTCAATGGCACCCTTAGTTGAGATTTTTGGGTGCCCTTACAGAAAAGTGCTCCCTTCAATTCATAATATTTGTTATTTTAACCAATTTTACAAATATTAAAAAACTCAAACTCAAGAGTTGATTATAAAAATATTTATCAAAACACTCTTATTTAATAATTAATATGTTGTATTAATATTTTATTATTTATTATATTTAGAATTATATAAAGAGTATAATTAGAAACTTTGTAATAAATTCTTTATAAATGTGATAATAATAAATAAATTAAACTAAAAAAATTTGTCTAAAATGACAGATGTTATGGATCGGAGGAAATATTAAACAATCAAACTTTTATTATTAAAATTTTTATCAAAATGATTTAGTATTAATGTTGACTTTTTGACAGTTAAGTAGTCTTCGTTAACTAATCTAACTAATATTCTTAAATTTTTACAAATTTTGGTAAAATTTTGACAAATAATTCTAACTGTATGATATTACCCATTGTGCAATAATCTCACAAAATAATTAAAAAACAAAAAATAATGGAAAGAGTTATTCTACGCCAAAAATATAGCAATCCATAAAAATCTAAATTTTGAATAAAGGTAAGGAATATGCTTGGAACCATATACTGAACCATCAAGAAATCAATGACAGAGAAGATTAGATAGAAAGGTAGCTAGGTTCTGTAATTTCATGGAAACGAGAACAACAGGAGTCCCTAACAGGATTAGATAAGAATAAGTGCGCCTACATGTGAGGGCTAACAGGCTTCACTGTATCTGAACAATTCTAATCCTCACAAATATTGAAAGCAAACGTATATGGATGTGAAAATGACCTTGCACTTAGCCAGCCACGAGATATCTCTTATCTCTCCCGCTATGTTCTCATTCACTTCTAAATGGAAGATAATTCGTGAAGGGTTTGATTCAGTGGTTGACTAATAATATAATATAATCCTCTTTAATCACCTCCCGTGCTATTCTGCAATTTCCAAACTTTTGGCATCTTTTTCCATCCATTTCCCATTTGTCTGTCCGTCTCGCTTTGGGGCCTATCAAGTGAAAAAATTAATGAAGACAACCAAAGTACCTTGACAATTTGGCACCTTAACTTGTTTTGTGTTAGTTTCTCTGTTCCAAACATTAACAGTTCCTTCTTCTCCATCACGAAGAAATTATGCACACAAGACTTACAAATATCTACATAAAAAAAATTATGCAGAATTTCTTTTTGACGTGATTTATGCAAAAATTAAAATAACGAAAACATTACATCAAGCTCTTTGATATACTAGTAATTAATTAACCTCACCACATTAGCAATCGTCAATCCTATTATCTTTATAACACTTGTTGGGAGTACTTACGGGTGCTATAAAAAAAATTTTGGGATCCATAATATTATCGGAGAAACTTTGTGCTAATTTTTGGATAACTCACTATATTTAATAGGGATATGAATGGCCTTTCTCTCTACATTTTTTGTGCTCACTACATTTCTTTCGTGGGAATTGAAATCATGTGTTAATCTCAGAAAATTCAGTTTATTAATCGAGAAACCAATAATTATACAAAAATATAAAAAGGCTTATTTAGTTTTTTCTTTTTTCATTTCCAATTTCCATTCCTTGTGTTTTTTGTTTTCAGGATTTTGTGAAAATAATAAAATACTATTTCTTGCTTTCATTTCTTATTTTCACTTTTTTTTTTTACAAAAATCTTAAAACAGAAAACACAAAAAATAAAACTAAAACTAAACAAACCCTAAATTTCGCCAGTTTCAATTGCTCAGTTAGTAAACTAAATTCTCTAATGATTAGTACATAATTTTTCAGTGGTTACCTAAACAAAGGCAAAAAGGTGGATGGAAAAATAATTTATGTCTCCAATAAATATATTGAATCTCCAAGCATTCCATACATAATTTTCCAATAAATATTATATCAACCAAAAAACCAATTGAGATAATGTTGTGAGTATATTATTGCCAAACATATTGGCAAGTACTGTAGACAGCTCCATTAGCAATTTGTTCAGACAAAACCCCTTCCGTTCCGCGCGGTGCAGTAGTCTATTGCGTTATCTCAAAGTCCAAAAAGCAAAAGAAATTAGGGCCTGCCATGCCTGGTGTCTCTTTCACTTTCACTTTACTACGTTTTCCAAAGTCTCTTGCAAGCTTTGTGGACTGGGATTGCAATGGAAAAATTCACAAAGGACAAGATAGGGAGACCGCAAAGGAATAATTCTATGTTTATGTCTATGTTGGGTCAAGTACTCAAGTTGGAAGGAAACAAAGCACACTGCTATGTCTTGCTTTGATTCTTCTTCTTCTTATTCTTATTATTTTTAATGGTGTACGTAAGTCTTGCTTTGCTTCTATTAGTCCATAGATTTGCTCAGCCTTTTTCACTGATTTTGTTTGAATTTGGCAATTAACCCTAATTAACTAGTTTCACCCGAGGAGTTAATATATATAACACAAAAAGGAGCAGTATTAATTATATTTTTTTGGTTGACCGAAAATGAACGATATTTTCACGCACTTTATAGGTATGATGATATCCCTGGTGGTGCTCCAAATGTATCAATAAAAAATTATTTAAAATAAAAGTATTTGGAAATTTAATTTAATTAATTCGTAGCAAATACTGAGGGATGATTCTAGTAGCCATGCCTAGAATGGTCTAGTAGTTTTTTTCTTTGTTTTCAGGCTTTGGTTCCGTGTACCTACCAAATAAATAATAAATTTCACATACTCACAGTTATAATTAAAATTTTTAAAATGGTTTAAATCTCAATAAATAAGATATATCATATTATTATAATAATCAGAATTTTCTCTAAAACATACAAGTAATATCCCATAGTTATTCAGTTCACTTGTACTGAAAACTTCTAGCAGATTTTCTATTAAGTGATACCATATCTCCAATAATTGTGTAAAAAAATTACATTTTCGTTGGAAAAGATTAAATTGGTTTTATTATTATTTTTCATTAAGGATTATTCTTTTAGAAAATTAGTGAAGTTAAATAGAAAAAATCCTAAACAACAAAAGTGAAACATCCTTACACTTCACAGGCTGTTATGCAAGGGCTTCGAACTCAAGTTAGCATTGCAAAACGTCAAGGTCCATTACCACACAAAAATTTTAAATATTTTCGCGACGTTGACTTTATATATCTTCATTGAAACTCAAAAATACTTAGATCGAGTGATACAAGATATGGAAATGTGAACACTCATTTTTCT
Organism: Pterocarpus macrocarpus; assembly: GCA_031439585.1. Lineage (NCBI taxonomy): Eukaryota > Viridiplantae > Streptophyta > Magnoliopsida > Fabales > Fabaceae > Pterocarpus > Pterocarpus macrocarpus. Next base: position 15,883,494 of record CM062519.1, read on the forward strand.
TCTTCTTTTTTCCCATTATTGTTTGCTTCTAAAACAATAACGAAAATTCAACTTCATATGCAAGAAGGAATGCGATGGCTTCCGGAAACGCTGAAAATTCAATGGATTATAAGATTCTATGGAGGGATACGAGGTGACCAATAAAGCAAAGACAAGTCCAAAGTTGAACATGAAATCTAGATGGTAAACTCTCGCAAACCTTCCCCTTCTTTTCGTTGGTCAGAAAAGGGTAGAACTCGGTTGAGATGAGTAATTAATATAGAGGACAAATAACGCTTTCTAGAGTCCCTATTTTCTTCGATCCAATGACACCTTTTCAACGTCGGTTTTGGCAAACGTCTGGAAGGCCTTCTAAATTCTTTTGGTATATTTAGTATATATAGCTAGGTGTGTGTGTCTTTAATTTCAGCTAAAAAAAGAGATTTTTGATATAACTTTCTAGAGTTTTTATTTAGATTTTTTTTTAGTTTTATAAAAAAAATTGGATTTATTTTTTAAAATTATATTTGTTTGAATTTTTTAAATATAGTTTTAATTAAAAAACAGTTTAGAAAAAATACTGAAAGAAGTGGCCCGTATATCGGTTCAGCATCTTTAATTTGTTGAGAACTCCTGAGATTGTCGCTTGAACCATTTCTTTTTTATCATTAATTAATGCAGAGAACCTGAAATGTATTAATCCAATAATGTAGAAGATAACGAAACTGATTTTGCTCCCCAAGATAATTCATTAAATTGAAGTAGAGGACTTAAGGCCCTATTTGCTTCAACTTTTAAAAAAATTGATTATAAAATTTAAATTTTTTATATATAATTAAAAAAATAAATTTTTTAAAAAATTGTAATTATTTTTAAAAAATTATCAAAATATATAAAAATTAATTTTTTTAATAAAAAATAATTCTTTTACTAAAAAAACCATAAATAAACACACCCTTAATTATCATTCCTTAAGGGCCCTCCCACGATCTTTCCCATGAAATTTCATTAAATTAAAGTAGAGGACTTAGAAAGTTAGGAGTAAAGTACTCCAATGAGCCCAAAAAAAAAAAAAATCATATAAAAGATCAGAGAGAGAGAGAAATGATTCATTTATTTTAAATTAAGTTATATATATAATATATTTTTTGTTGGTAACAATGAGTTAAGTAATATTATTTCAATGATTACGTACATCAATTTTTTCAAACAATAGTTATTAATAGATGTACAATCTAGTAGATTAATGAAGTGACGACTCATTTAGTTATATTTTCAAAAAAAATATTATGCATCAAAATAGAGTGGGATAATAAAGTATTAAATTGTTTTTAAATTACATAAAATTTTACACACTTGATCTATAGTGGAAACTTTTAATTTAATGGTTTAATTGATGAAATTCAATGTATATAAAAAGGTTATTCGATAGAGTAAGAATACCAAAGTTTACTTTTACAGTTAGAGTAAGTGTATCTCCACCTACTTCGTCAAAATTATTTATTATAGTAGAATTTATCAAGATTCAAAAAGTATGGTTGGATGAGTTCAGAGAATGAAAAACATTCGTCCATCCAAAAAATAAAACTCTGAATTACAGATCATATGTAGCTTATCCTCAGTATTTTGAAAATATGTAAATCGACTTTTAAAATTTTTTGAATGTGTAAATTGACTATTTTGCCATCTTTTTTTATTTATTGTTAATAGAAATAACATATATTTAAGAATATTTAGAGTATTGAGTTGCATATTATTTATTAATTATGTATTAAAATGTACATGATCTAAAATTTAGGGTAGTATAGTACATTTATATTCTATTAATAATGAATAAAAATTTAACAAAAGGACTAAAGTGAATATTTAGGATAAGTCAAAGATCAATTTATACGTTCTCAAAATATAAAGCTTAAGACTTAAAGTATATACAATCTATATTTTAAGGGAGGTAAAGTGTTTTTTTTTCTCTCATAAATATAGTATCACATCGTTCTAACAAAAAATTAATTGGGATTGTAGTCTTTGAATAAATTCATTATTCACATTTAAAAAAAAAAGTCTAATAACAAAATTTTCACCATCTAGGATTATCGTTTACTATAATCAAGGATCACTAGAAAATTTGAATAATATCTTCTTCCTTCACATTTTTTTCATTTAACTTCTTATTTGTTTCAAAACTCTCAATTTATAACAATTTTCAAATTAAAAATAATATTAATCAAAAGTGGATTCAAATAGGAACTCACTACTTTAGGGAAAGCTTCACCTAAATATTACCTCTGACTTAAAATTGCGGAAACAATTCCTTAAGACAAAAAAATTAAAAATAAAAAAATATTACTGGTTCTGAATAATCATCAAACCCTAACTAGCTTGTAACCATTCATTGCGGTTTTTTCTTTTCTTTTTTATTCGGGTCGAAACCATTCATTGAGGTTGAAACACACTATTAGCCGTAGAAATATAATTATAATGCATAAAATTATTCATTTGAATAATGTGTAATTTATTATAAATATTTTTTTTTTTGTGTTTTGGGTCAAATATTACCAATAGCAATATAACTATATATTATTGGAAGCGTTTAGAATACTCACCATAAAATATGAATATTGAATGTTCACTTAAAATTAAACCATTGATCTAAAGCTATTTACAAATCTAATAATAGAGAATGATAGAATAAGTTTAATAGTTTAATACATGATATTAGAATATTGTAGTGCATCAAGTTGATATCAGATAAGCTGTTGTCAATATTCAACTCGAAACTCAGAATTCGATATCTATATATTTTTGTCAATATGAGACCCACCTCAAAATCCAGAACCCAGTGTCCATATATTAATATTTATTTGTGTAAAGTCTAATTTTAAACTAGGAACTCAAAACTTATAGAGTATTGGGACTATATCGGAACTTGGAAATCGGTATAAATTAAATAATTAAAATAAAATAACTGTCTCTAACAGATAAAAAGAATGTGAATATTCAATGTTCATAATTGAAGATGAGTATTTTATAATTTACCACACTACTCATTAACTAGAGAGCATGCCCCTCTCTAGTCAGCAACACTTGTTTGGGTTCCTTAATCTTTTAGGCCATTGTGGTGAGAAAATTTTTTTTGGAATATTATTTTTTAGACGCCGGTGAATTAAACTTGGCTATTGCCACTGGGGGCCAACTCATATGGCACACCCGCAAGCCCCAAAAGTAATGACATCTAAAGGGTGCAAGTTTGAACTCACAGGACAGAGCCCCTGCCTCCTCCCCTCCAGCCAAAATCCCCCCTCCCCCAATTAAAAAAAAAAAAAAAGCTTGGCTATTTGCAGAGATGTTCAATATTGACAGGTGAATGAAATTTCATGAGAATTAGATATTATTTTCAATTTATACTGTATAAAATTTGGCATAATTATCTTAATTAATAACAATTTTGTAAATTGTAATTATTCTGTTAATTTAATAATTGAATTATAACTATTTATTTCAATTTTTTTTAAATAATTTAATACAGTGTATATTATATTTCTCTCTTATAGAAAGGAATCGTATGTTTGAAGGATTTGAATTTATTAAAGTGAGAATTCTTTTAAAGCAAAAAAGGTTAGAAGTTCTTATTTTTAAATCATTTAGTAGAGCTCATATATAATATAATTTATTAATTCAAAATGAACACTCCATCATTTTTTTTAACTTTAGAGGACCCTAATTCATGTTTGCTGTGCCAATCTCATATCTCACATTATATATATTTCTGCCTTGGTATTATTGAAGGATTGGAGAATTATAAAGAGAAATCATTCATATCATAACACAAAAATGTAAAACGTATATCCTTCCACCTAGACAAAATATACAGCATAATCCTATCTCATTTATGTACGTATGCGTACGTAATATCATTAAATTTTCAACGAAATAGACTACAAACAATAACCATGAGATGAAGTTTAATGAATTCGAAATCAACAGCATCATCGCTTGATCTTCGCATGTTTCAGGCCCTCAGAAGAGGAGGTTTGTGCTGGAGGATTCTAAGTTGTATCAAAATGCAGGTGCTCCTGCTCCTACCGGCAAGAAACAGTTTATCTGATGATACAGAGAATAACAACTCTAATCAAACAAAACCAAAAGCTTCACTAATTATGAGGATGAAGTTTCATAAAAGCACTATGGCCTACCATTTGGGCTTTAAGGTTTGTACAGTGAGTGGTCTTGCATCAGCCTTAATGGTCTTGATACACACATCTAAATAGATCAACCAGCTGCAATTAGAAGCGTGTAGATAGATCTAGTCCAAGTTGAACTATATCTAGTTACTACATCAGTATCCAGCCCCTAGTTGCAGTCACTAAGCAAGCCTATCGAAAAAACCAGCCATTACCGTTGGTGTTCTGTCTCAATCACCACAGCTCTGGTTCTTTTTTTTATTTTTTTCTTCCGAAGAGAAATTCACCAAAATTTCAACTTTATGCTTCATTGTTAACATGTGATGATTCCGATATTTTATAAATCAAATATTTCTGCTACCATTGTCGCCACTAACTATCACAGTGCCGCCGCCACCTTCAACATCTTATTCGCATTGAGATGAAGAGCCTTGTCTATGGAAACCAAACAACCACCAAGAAGGACTCACTCATTGGCATTTTTCATGAAAATTCCTCTTTGCATCGTTTATGGCAACCACGGCCTCAATAAGTGATCACACTAAGAAGTTGCACAATGCTATGGTAGGTGCCCTTGTGAATGATTATTGCTTTACGGGTTTGATTTCTTTGAAGTTGTGGTTGCTCGACAGACTACGCATCGGTGAAGACCAAGATTGAATTTGAAAATGAATAGCTTGCCTGAGTTATTATGTACTTCATCTTTTATTTTAACAAAATTTAAACAAAATTTACTGTACCATTTCAAAACTCACGGCTAATTTACACAAATCGTATAATTAAAGTAGCTTTTATGAAATTTACCCATGATAATCTTTTTTTGGTACAAAAATTTACTCATGATTTCGTAATATAAAAGCATAATAACGTGATTTAACATTTATTGACATGTATTTTTTTCATAATGAGGTTAAATAAAAGAAGGAAAACTTTAATTCTTTTTTAATGAATGATAAAAGTTTTTTTTTTTTTTCAATTTTTGTGTCAACAATGAATGATACAAGATAAATAAGTGATAACTCCTCCATTTCTTTTAATTTTGAGGTATTCTCCTTTTAGGCCGATATTTTATTTTATTTTATTTTTTGGTCACTCAGGCACACAGCTACTGGGCCTTTGCCCCTGGGAATCAAACCCACGCCCCTTATTTGCACTTTTTACAAGGCCAATAACGTGACCAATGCCTTGTGTGAGTCGATATTCAATTTTTAGCTAAATTGAAATTTTCTAGGCCAATTTTTTCTTGGGTCGGCCGGGCGCGCCCCTACCAAGGAATGATAGCTTGATTTTAGGTCCATTTGACCAAGAACATTTTCAGACCCATTTTTGTAATGGAATTAGCAGTAACTATCCGCCATTGGCCCATTTTTATACTATCCATCGTAGATCCATTTTTGTAATGGCATTAGCCTTATCAGCATTATCACATGCAATAAGCATCATTACACGCAATCGGCGGACGACCAAAAAAAAAAATCGATTCTTTATTAAGAATAGATTAATTTGCCATACTATTGTATCTATTTAAATGCTACATGTCCTTTCTGCAGGTTAAAATATAAGTTTTTCCTTCTTTAAACTTTGACATTCACATTCACATTTATCTTTTAATATTTTAAAATAAATTCTATCCATAACAAATTATAGAATAATAAACAGATCCATCCTCATGTAATAATTTTTTGTACTCCTTTTTTAGAGTAAGGATCAATTTAATGTGTTGTTCTCTTTATTTGAACATCATATATCTTCTTTTTAATCAACAAGAGAGTTGGCATGGTGATAGAGGCACATAATGACCTTTGGGAGGATACGGGTTTGATTTTTTGAGAGAACTCTAGTTGAAAAGGCAAGCATAACTATATTTGAAAAGGATTAACCTCATTTCCTGGTAATAAGGAGAGAGGATATCATTAGAAAAAAAATTCTTTTTAAGTTTAATTTTCTTCCTTGAGAATAAGTGGTTTATTATGCTATTATCTTTTAATATAAGATTAATTTGTATATATTGACTGTGTAAAATAACTTTACACTATCATCTAATAGAAATATAATAAAGTATCAAATCATATTAGATAACTACCTACTATGATAAGGGATCCACTATAATTTGACACTTTATTATATTTCTATTAGCTAACAGTATAAAGTTATTTTATATTATCAATGTATGCAAATTGAATTCTTTTAATATAACTTTCTCTTTTCTTGAACTTTAACACTTATATTTACCTTTTCAATTAAAAAAATTAACATTTATCTTTAATTTTTAAATGAAAATCATAATCATAACCAATTGAAGAACAAATGAATTTAAGTCAAAACAACTTAAAATTTATTCTGAAAAGCATGTTTGAAATATTGATATATTTATAATATGTGTATAGAATAAACTATTAATAATACATGTAAAATAGAAAATAATCATCGTTTTTTTTAAAAATATCCATATGCACAACATGAATAGTAACTCATTCTTTTTTTGTGAAAAAATATTACATGTAAAAAATCATTTTTAAAATTTTGGAAACCATTATCCATCCAATGGGGCAACCATCATTCTAGCGATGCCAACATAATTTGAACTTGTTAGAGTTCCACCTCGCTTAAGGATGTGATATAGATAGCCTATATAAGCATTTGAGTAACTCTTTTTTCATAAGCTAACTTTTGAGGTTGAGTTAGGTCTATTCAATTTTAAGATGGTATCAAGCCTATCTGGTGATTGTTATAGGGAGTGTATTAGAGTCCTACATCGTTTAAGAATATGGCATAGATAACCTTTATAAGCACTTAGGCAACCCTCCCCTCATGAACTAGTTTTTGAGATTGAGTTAATTCCACTCAATTCTAAGACCTCTGACTACTGAATATTCGTAGGAATAAGCTTTTGCAAATAATATTAAATGAATATAGCTGATATCTACACCCTAAATAGATATATAATGGTTATATAAAAATAAGTATATATTTTAATTATGTAAGTAACATGATATTAACTAATACTTAATAATATATACTATTATTGAAAATAATATATCGATTAAACACTTATATAATTAAGATTTAAATTTATTTAAACTATAATTACTACACATCAATTTTGATATCTAAATCATTTTATCCAAATATTACGTGTAATATTGCTTCTATTCTATACATATATGAAATTGTCAAATTATTGTCAATATCATCAAAGCTCAACCCCATATCACTGGAGCCACAGCCGTACACCACAAATTATTTAATTAAGTGAAAAAGATGTGTCCACCATATAGCCCCCAGTATTAGAAGATATCGTCGCCATGGAGCCACTACAGGTTGAGAACACTCATGGTGGTGGGTTTATTGCTCTGATTTTGGGTTTCAAGTTTGGGGCTATTGGTATGGCTGATTTTGGTGATGGGTTGATGATGGCTCCATGTGAGGCTGAAGTGAGTTGTGGGCGATTGATGCGAAGGTCTGATGGCAGCGCACTTGGGGTTGGGACCATTACGTGCATAGCTGATTTCGACGTGATTTTGATTGGTGTTTACATTTTTTTACCCCCGCCCCTCCAACCGAAAAAAAAAAAAAAAATCTGTTATTTGTATACCAAAAACTTACTAAATACAATATTTTTCTCACATATACATATAATTTTGAGAGTTTAAATTATATATATCGATAATATAAAATAATTTTATATGTGTCAAGTTATATAAGTAGTTATCTAATGTAATAAGGGACTCATCATAATTTACCTCTTTTTAGTATTTTTATTGATTAATAGTGTAAAATTATTTTACATTATTAGTGCATATAAATTAATCTTGAATTTTTATATATTATGGATTTTTAAAAATATTCAAAAAAATCAGCAAAAAAAATATTATAAAAAAATGAGATTAATTTTTATACATTGTCATCTAATCACGTATTTTTATTTATAAGACTTTTAAAATAATTAGTGGTTGAGTAAAATATTTTTATTAATATAGTAATATATGATTGGATGTTTGTATAAAATTATTTTAAATTAAAAATGTATTAAAATTAAATTCAAAAAGTATATCCACCCATGCATTGTGATACACATTTGTTCCCTGTAATTGCACAACCGTCCATTACAACAATCGAACAGGTGAACAACACAATTTGAACCGTCTATGACTAACGACTATTCGCAAGAGGAAATTATTCTAGCGCAGACTAAATCTATGTACAAGTTAGATAGATTAAACTGATAACCGATAAGATGGCATAAATATAAAATATCTTCACTATTAATATAGAACAACATTGTGATACAAAAATTTATACAATTTATGATAATAAATAATTTTATGTCGATTATTAATCGAATTGGTTTATATTATTTATGCATACCGAGTTTATAAAAAATTTCTAATTTGTATATGATTTATAGTTTGATTTTTTTAAAATTGACTTTTTGGATAAATTTATTGGTTTTGTTAGCGTCGTCAAAATGGGTAACTTCGCTCATTTAGGTTGACCTTTAAAATCGTGCTAAAAATAATTAATTTGACTTGAATCACTAAAGTTAATAGAGTAATTAAATGATTTGACTAGCTAAAAATAAAAAGTAATTAATAATCATTAAATTGAAGTAAAAATCATAAAATAATTATCACACATTTGTTCAGTTCAAAAAAAAAATTATCAGACATTTGTTACATAAACAATCAAAACCATTTAATAAGCGTCAAACTTATATTACATCATAATTCATAAATTAAGTCACGGATTTGCATGAGTAAAAATTCATAAAACATGAACTTAACAAAACAAAATCACAAGAAGTTCAAAATTTAAACATTCAACATAATTCATAAGCCAATCTAGCCCTATCCCGCTTAACCCATAATTTAAAAAACGATTTACCTTTTATGAATTACATTTAAAGCAATCAAAATAACATTTGCTAATGAGTTAAACCAAGTTGGCGTGCGGGTTCAAATCCATTTTAATAGCTAGTTTTTCTTCCATTGAAATTAAATTCTATTTATAGTTTTTTTTTGTCTAAATACTTTTTTAATTAAAAGATATGTATAAAAAATTAAGATAATATATATAGATAAGATTTTCAAACAAAGTTAAATAGGGTTTAATCTAGTAAAAAAAAACAACTAGGATTTAATTGTTTTTCGTGGTTTTTTTTTTTTTTTTTTTTGCTCAGTTGCAAAAAAATAAAATAAAAAAAGAATAGTTAAAGCCTAAAAAAGGACCAGTTCAATTTTTTTATGAGCTAAAAAGAGTAAGTTCTAAGGATATTCATACAAAACAACATCATAAATATTTTTTTTGAAAAAATATGAATAAACACACCCTTAATCAATGTGTTTCGATTTATAAATTAAGCATAAGAATCTTTTGTTCTCTTTTTTTATAAAGGAGATATCCGAACATGTGTGGAGAGGGGTAAAAAAGTAAGGGATAGACAAAATAGTCTCAATAAGATTTGAACCTGAAATCAAATAATTCACAAAATAGACTTAATGTTGCTTGAACTAAGACTTTCAGATTGATATATAAGGCAACATCTTTCGGTAGGTTTTTTTTTTTTTTTTTTTTGTATCTTTTCAATTTGAAGGGATTTAAAATCTTTCATACGTAGATCTTATTATATTTAAATATATAGTAAGTAACTAATTATATGACTAATAATCTGATAGTACTTTAAAATTTATATAATTTCTCTTAACTTTTTTTGTTACAATTCTCCCTAAGGTGTCTACAAAAAATAAAAAATTTCTCTTAATCTTAAATATTAAACCTATTTATGATTCTTAAACACATAAACATTCATTTTACCCCAAATCAGTAAGAACCCTGACCCAAAATTTGAAGAACCCAAACTCTTTTCGCTCTGAATCTACTAATTTTAATTTTTCAATTTTGAGTGTTGGTGTCCGCTGCTATGTTTATTCTCACACCCCCAGTTAAAATTTGTTCTTGTGTGGTGGTTGTTTTGAAGGAAAAGGTTAGAAGTGACATGTCGGTGGAGTGTAAAATTTATCCTCAAGTGAAGGGAAGAGGAAGAGAATCTCTGGCACTATGCGGTGGGATATGAGTCAGGTCTCATCATTGGTTGTGTTATTCATGTGGATGTGCCACACTTGAGACAAAATTCTCTCTTCAGTTGAGAGTTCAGTTTTTCCGCAAAATCAGAGGTTCTAGGTCTCCATAATTGGGTGTGCTAGTTCAATCAAATTTAGTGGTGCTCAACAATTCTCCTTTGCTGGTATCAAGGATTGGTTGCGATGAACCTCATAATTGGGATATGCGCCTTCTATATGGAACAAGCTTCAAAGCTACATAAAACATGTTTAAAAATATTTCCATCTTTTATGGCAAAAGCATGAGGAAATAGCTTCAGAATCTTTGGAGCAAATTCGAGAAAAATCAACAAAGGGTAAACATAATGATGAGGTGGTTCAGATGAGAACGGGAGCTCTACACTGGAGGGAGGAAAATATTTGTGCGTACTTGGAGGAAGAAAATTTTTCCCCGCTACTTGAATGCTTACCATAAAACATTTGAAAGGAGGAAAGATAACAAATAATAAGAAGTTATTAAATATGTGGTTAAGATGTTACATGCAGAAAGAAAATTCTTCCTCTATAGAGTAAGATAGAATGTCTCTCGGAGGAGTCAGGCTATATATGTGCATAATTGCGCTGATGAGTTGATTTGGTATTATGTGGTATTCTTTAGGCTTAGGAAATCCTTTGTAGTCTGATGTATTGATCTTGAAATGCTCCCCTTATCATGAAGGGTGTTGAGCCTGTCTGTTTTAATTATCGAAAACAAAAAAAAAAATTGTCTGGTTGTGAAACATTTTTATATTATTATATCATTAATGTTTCTTTTAAATGTATATAGCGAGAGAATGGAAGGGGCCAATTGATACCGGAACTATAGATAGATAGAAAGAGATCGATTGATATGGTGTAAAACTTAATTAGAAGAACTGATAGTTATCCATGCAAAAAGCGCTAAGTAATAGTATATTTCACACAGAATACGCTAAGCCTTCCAGTGTAAAGACTTATGCTATGCCAAATGTACTAAAATATCTTTTTACATTGATGTTTGATAGGAGATTTAAAATTTAGTTTTTGGTAATAAAATTTTTAAAAATGTTATTTTTGAGAATTATTTTCATAGGTATTAAATTTTTAGAGCATTTAATAGACGATTAAATTTTTGAAAATATTTTGCACATCTCCAAAAATACTTTTGGAGGAGGACAATGACAAAAAATAACTTATGGTAAGTGGTAGTGAAAGATAATATAGGTAATTTAATCTTTTATAAATAAAAATATTCTCATCCCATAAAAATATTATAATCTTATATATAAAATGAAAATATTTTGATAAAAATTTTGATCTACAATTAATCTCGATTGTAAATCTTCTACCAAGGAGAATGTTTTGATATTTATAGGAATATGAAAACATTTTCCGTGCCAAACACAGTAAGTTGTTCTACTTCTGCCTAGCTGGCCATGTGGCTATGAATTAGGGACATTGACATATCGTCGCATATTAAATTATTTGGATTAGGTGTTACCATGCTAGCTAGCCATGCGTCCTACGTATCCACTACATTCGTATTGGGCCAATTTTTTCGTGTAATTTCAACGTCTGCTGACTAATGATTTGTCTCTTTTACCAAAATTCACCTACAACTCACGGGGCAACATGCTTTCCACCTAAAAAGCATGTTGCACGTTCCGTCTTAAGGGTTTTGTTAGATTTAGTCAAATAATAGCGCAATGCATGAAGAATTTTTCTTCAATCCAATTAAACATCTCCTGTTATCTTGAAGGGGAAAAAAAAAAAAAAAAGACTCATGGTTACCTTTCTAGAATGGGGTCAATTAATCCGTTTGAATGTAAGTATTTATTATAAAGGCAAAATACAAAGTAACTACAAATGATCTAATAGTGAGAGATTTAAGTAGTTTATATGAGATTTTATATTCAAACTTTATTTTCATAAATATAGACTCCACCAACAACACTAAAATGACAAAACTAATCCAAAGACAATCAAACCAATTGAGATTTTACTTACCACAAAAGATAAAATCAAAGTTATTTATAAGCTGTTTGGTTATATTTTTAAAAGGGCCAAAAGGTTTTTTATTGATATGAGAATGATAATATACAGTAACTAAAGTGTTTGGATACATAAAGACTTTTTTAAGAAGGCTTTTTGAAACTCTATAAGACTTTTTAGAAAAAATATCATTAAAATTACTTTTTATTCTAAGAAAAAACCTTTTAAAAAAAAATCTTACTATAACTCTCATATTAATAACTAAAAGTAATTTTACTTTATCCTATCCAAACAGAAATCATTCTCTTAAACTTACTTTTGATATATTCAAATCAAACAAAAAATTATTCTTTTAAAACTAATTCCTCTAAAAGTAATTCTTTTAAAAAATTTTCTTTCAAAAAGTCATTTTCCCAAAAATTAAACTAAACATACCCTTAAACTATTCATAAATCAATTTTCATTTGACTGCAAAAGCATACAAATTATATGGCCATCAAGGTTTAAAAATATTTTTAAATTAATATTATTATCAACATTGATTTCATTGAGTTATTAAAATATAAGTATTAAAAACTTCTATATGAAATAAACAAAATAAATTATAAAATATTATATTATTATGACTTATTGAATTTAACACTAAAATGTAATATGAAAGGAAATAAACAGTAACATAAATTTAATAAATAATTTTACTGTTCAAGAATTTTATTTATACATAAATCAAATAATAAATTTAAAAAGTAATTATTCTAATGAAAAATGCTCAAATAAGGGGAAAAAAAGGAGGATATAAACCATTAAACACTACAATTTTAATACATAATTTTAAATTTATCATTTAATTCGTGGACCTTACTTATTGATATTTCTTCGAGAGTTAAAGTTATTGTCATATATCAAAACAAATAAATAAAGTTATTTGCCAATGATCTTTTTTTTTTTCACATCTAGTTAATATTGAACTAAATTTTGAGTCAACTTTCAAATTTATGTTAAGTTAAAAAGGGAGAGATACATAAAATGAATAATTGAATAAAAATGTGGAAATTTGTGTATTTGAATAATATTTGTTTGATATTTATTTTTACTAAATTGAAAATCACTCTAATTAAACTTTCTAAAATAATAAGTTTTTTAATTACAAGTGCATTCTATTTATTACCTTAATTAGAAATTTTAAAATAGAAACAAGTAGAATTCATCAAGTTTTGATACGTGTAAAAGTTTCCTTGTAATTTCTTTTGTTTTATAGCTAGTATAGATTTTGATAAAATTTGTAATGATTAGATTACCTTTAAGACAAAATTATTTTATCAATTTTTAATTTTTTTAAAAACAAAACATAAAATACGCTGACATATATATGAAAATAGGTATTAATAAAGGAAATCAGCACAGTCGTAAATAAGATTTTTTTTTATGTGTTTCTATTTGGTTTTGATGTTTATGCCTCAACTGTTATCGTTATGTTCTGTGTTGTGGTCTTCACTGAGTCGAGCTTTGAATAAAACTTGTCGAAAAAAATAAGATTTTAAATGCATAAATCAATTTTCAACGATAATTTAAAATTTTTGTCCTTTTGAATAAAAAAAACTAACATTACGGTGAAATATAACCATCATTTCTGATAAAAATAAAAATGATCATATATGCTGAATCGGTTTTTATTTAATAATTTCGAAAAGAAAATTTAATACTTAAAAATGTAATACTTAAAAAAATTTAATTTCTTTTTATGTACTTAAAAATGTAATACTTAAAAAAATTTAATTTAAATGTACTGATAGTGTAAATAATTTTACATTGTCAGCCTATAGAAATAGTGAAAAGTACCAATTTATATAAATAACTACCCATTATAATGAGGAACCCACCATAATTTCTTATTTTTCCTTATTTCTATTGGTTGACAGTGTAAAACTATTTTATACTATTAATATATACCAATTAAACTCTACTTAAAAATAAACAATATTATAAACTCTTTTTTTTTTTTTGGCAAGGTCTCCCCCTCCCTATTATAAAGGAAAGAGACTAATCTTTTTTGGGCATAATCAGATTTATCCTCCCAATTAACGTCCTCTACAAGAATCAAATAAGAGTTTTTTCTAAAATTATAATATGCTCCTACTATTATGCCAACACCCTTATTGATAAGTAAACATTTTCTATTGGCTTATATTCTACACTAATTTTTCAGACAACTGTGCAGATTATCATTTTCTTACAAATAGTGCGCAGTACAGTATCTTAATCGTTTATATTTATATTCTAACTAAAGTAAAAGATTAAAACTAACAAAAATAAATATACTTTAGTAATTAAACAAGGTAAAATTCGGAAAAACAGAATAGAAACTTCAGTAAAGCATTAATACATTTCGTAAAAGATTAAAAATACAATTACGGACATATGTATATATCTCATAATAATAATAATAATAATAATAATAATATAATTGTGGATATATATCTACTTCAGTAGCCAGATTCAACGTTCCGAAGTCGATAGGTCAAATTTTTTTGGCAGTATGCGTACATTATTGTCCATCGATGTCGTCCTCGTTTGCTACAACAACAGTGTGAAAATGAAAAGGGACGTGCCCGGTGGCTCTGTTTTACCTCAAATGAAACGCATGCACTTAACGTTAGTTATATAGTGATATTAGCAGAAAATGATGGAATTTAATAAATGCTTAAAAATATTGAAACAATCTATAATTTCCTTTAAGATAAAATCTAATTCCATCATTGTAACTGTGGGTTTAATGACAAATTATCCCTGCAATCTCAAATACCTAAAGATCTCATTCAAAAACATTGAAATCATCTTAATTAGAAATCTCTCTTATTCAAGAACTAATTAAAAACCTGTAATTAAATAAAAATATAAATTTTTAATTAATTATGATCAGAGTGTAATGTTTTTATATCTAGCATAACTCCTCAAACAAAAAATATTAATCATATGAACGCATCAAAAAACTATGAAATACATGCAAAACACTTTTCATATGTTAAGACTGCTCTCTCTTATAAGGGTTTTAAGAAGTACCTCATCATTTTTTCAACGGATTGGACTTTTAAAATTCATGTCCCTTGTGCATTCATCATTTCGTGCATCAAATTAGGTACAGTAGTTCTTTGTCGATTTTGTCTAAAAATTGATAAAATTATAATTTAAATTAGTGACAATATATATACTTAATTAACCCTAACCATTTATCACTTATTTTCATAATTAAATTAACCTCTTGAAATATATAGTTAAATTTATTTTTTTATTGTCATCAATTAAAAATTAATTAACGGAACAAGTTTGTCAAACAAAAGATATTGGGAAAATTTACAGTAAAGACCATTAAAAAGGGTTAATTAAAAAGAAGGAACAATTATATCAAAATTATTAAAAAGACCTAATAAATAATTAATTAAGGAGAAGAGCCATATAACTTTTGCAAGTAGACAATAATAAACCTTAATTCATTCATTCCCAATTCTTCATCCCTAGTGCCTCTCCTTCAACTACACCCCTCTCAGATCAACAACATCTGAACCGTAATAGAATAACTAGTCTTTTGGTTCCTCTCATTGTGCCTTACTACCTGCAGAAAAATTTGTTACGGATACGGGCATATGGTGTCAATACTTCTTTTGCCTTGACCTTTTTTTTAGTTAACCAAATGTTTTTTTATTTAATTTTTTGGTGTCATAGTGGTATTGGCTTATGGCTTTGAGAAATCAAACAAACAATGATGGAATACGCTCAACAGCGATATGGAATTGGAATGATTTTCTTATTCAAGTATTCAATCGATTGGCTCATACTCAATGATTGATGTCCTATTATGTCCCCTTTTCAAGAGCCCATTCAATTTTCTTCAATGAAATGAGTTAAGGATGCGAAATACTATGTCCAGATTAAGTATATATTTATAAAGAATTGATGTTATTTTCTTGTTTAAACTACTTTTCTCAGCATACAGTTGCTAGCGATGATGGCCCTACTGTTCTTCTTGCGCACAATTTGGTGCTTTCTAGGAGGACTACCGTGACAAAATACGTGGTCTAGAGCTGGAAATCAAGCTTGGGCTGTCACAATGTTAGGATACGGAAAATTATAAAAGGCGAATATTTTATATACTGAACTCATGGGTTGAACTATGGAGAGAGTTTACTGTTGATATTGCAGGGGAAATAGTCCATCTAGTTATTCTATTACAATTCACGATGATGTTGAACTGAGAGGGGTGTAATTGAAGGAGAGGCACTAGGGATGAAGAATTGGAAATGAATGAAATAAGGGATATTATTGTCTACTTGCAAAAGTTATGTGGTCCTTTTTTTTTTTTTCGATAGATAAAATAGCTCAACCCTGCAGTGAGAGGAGCAATAGTGCCGGGCAAATACAAAGGTCCACCACATAAGGTATCTGATACAAGAACAACATTAGAAAAAAGGAGATAATAACATAAACTAAAATATAATAAGATAACAAAAAGCGCTAAAGTCATCCAGCAAGAGAAAAATCAACCGGCATTTATGTGGTCCTTCTCTTTAATTAATACTTATTAGGCTTTTTTTTAATAATTTTAGTATAATTGGTTATTTTTTTTAATTATCCCTTCTTAACAGTCCTTACTATTAATTTTCCAAAGATATTTCTATCAATAAAAGTTGAATGTATTGATAAGCAAGCTGCATTTTCAGTGAAAGGATACAGATTTAATTCAAGGAGAAAACAATTATTACAAGAGAGTCTCTTAATCATGACCGTACCCGAAAATATAAATATCTTAATGGCTGAAAAATAAAAGATATTTTCTAATATATATTATTCAATTTTAAATAGATTAAATTTTAATTTTACAATAGGTTTTTAAATTACACTGTCGTCCCTTTTATTTAAACAAATTATATTCCCTTATGATAAAAGATGAAAATGAGCTATTTTAAATCTTTTTAGTATGAACTAAGCTTGGTAAGTAATTATAACGGTACACTTGTTCAATTTTAAAACGAAATCACTTTTATTTTATAATTTTTCCTAAGCCTTCTTTTTAGAAATTATTCTTTTTAACTTACAAGAAAAACATCAGTTAACCTTTTTTTAAAAAAATAGTTTTTTGAGAAATTTTGTTGAATTATTTTACTGTTTACATTTTTTAATTAAAAGATAAGTTTTTTGACAAAATAAACAAGCCTGAAATGAGCTTCTCAAAGGCAATTTTTCACTCTTAGTGTCACTACTACATATTTAGTTTTTATCAATATTTATTAAAATTGCAGTATTTAAAAATTATGTTTAAAATATAAAAAAATTTAAAAACCCTTTAATAATATTTTTACAAATATTATATATAGTATTACTAAAACAAATCTAACAACACTTTTTTATATAATTTAATAACAAAATCTCAATTATGTTGTAGTGTGTTATCGGTAACTAATTTTGAACATGATTTTCTTGTTAGGCGGCAAAGGCAAAATTTTGAACATGATTAATGTTGACTTTAGTACTTTTTACGGTGAAGTGAAAATTATATGTGAAGTCCCACTTCAAGGCTTCTAAGAGTAACCACTAGTAATGATCGAGAGTAAGACAAAAATTATTTTCAAGAGACTTATCCAAAGTCGTGCACTAATAGCAATGAATGCATAAATGAATTGTTAGAAGTTATTCTATTTTAATTAGATGTGTCGAATTATAACTCTAAGTACATAGCTACATTGAGATTTGGAAAGAAGAGTTTTACTATCCAAATAGTTATTTCCAGCTTGTGCTAGATTGCATCTGATAAAAAGAAAGTCGTGGTTTCAATGAAAAAAAAAAATTGTGCACTATTGATAAGAAGTTCATTCACATTAAATTCAATGAGAGTATACTACATTTTCACACCTAAAAACATGGGTGAGTATACCACTTAAACCCTTTTTCAAAATAGCTAGAAGCCCTCAACTTTCGTCATCTTTTCAAAGGCTAAGAATGTAATTTACTCTTGAGTTTTAGCTTATAAATAGGATTAGATGGCTCTGACAAATGCACAGACAAACCAGCTAGTATCATCGTCTCTCAGTACTTTCTAATCAGCTCGCAACACAGGGTATCTGTCTATTCTTCAAGAAAAACCTCTGAAGCAAAAATCTTTACTTCTATTTTATCTGAGCAAAACCATTATCCTTTTGAAACTATGAAACTTGATCCTTTGAACTTTTCACTTACAATTTTTCGCCCTTAATCCATGTACGTGCTACTTTCCCTTCTTTGATCCCTTTTCAAAAACCCACTGACCAGTTTCCAGCACTGGAGTTGCAAGAAAATATTCATGCTGGAATACTAGTAGTAATTTGGCTGATACGAATAATGATTAGGCCTTCTACAATTTGTTACATTAATTACATGCATTTTACTATTACTAAGTTCTTGCATTTTAAGTAGTTTAGTTAGTTAATTACAGTTTTTGGAATCTGCAGAAAGTGATTACTATGGCAAAGCAGTCATCTGAGTTGGCCATCGAAGAACTGAAGAACCTTCTCAGGTTAATAATTACTTTCTAAACTTTGACCACACTCAAATAAATTTCCCTTTGTGCTGTATAAGCACATAAGAAAATGTGATCTAAGCTTGGACTTTAGAGCACAAGCAAGCACAAATAAACTAATAATTAAATGATGCATACATTTCACATATAAATATAGTTAATACTATAACTTATTGTTTGCAGAGAGAAGGAGGAACTTGATGAGGTGGCGGCCACAAAAATTGAGGAGCTTACTGCTGAGTTGAGGGGAAGTCATCTGAATCCACATGACCGTGCTGTGCGGAGGATCATTGAAGGATTTACTTACTTCAAGTTCAACAATTTCGAGTAAAATTAAAAACTCTTCATGATTATGCCTATATATAGTTTATCTCTCCGATCCTATCATTTAAAATTACAATTCTAAAGTACTTAATAATGTTTATTCAATATTCATGAATGCTTCTTTTTGTATGTGGCAGCAAGAAGCCGGAACTTTACAAACAACTTGCTCTTAGCCAAAGCCCCAAGGTGCTTATTGATTGATTACTTTAAGTTGGCCTAAATGTTTTGTTTTACAACTTTTTCTCTTTTTTGGGTCTTTTAATTTTAATCTGCTTTCAATTTGTATATATGGTGTTATAGTATCTGGTATTCGCTTGCTCTGATTCTCGAGTGAGTCCCTCTGTTATCCTGAACTTCCAACCTGGAGAAGCTTTTATGGTCCGCAACATTGCTAACATGGTCCCTCCATTTGACCAGGTCTGTATGATTATTTTCCTCAACAATGAATTACTATATAGTATACACATATCTTTGAATACAAATTAAATTACTGAAATTCATTCTCTATGATTTTAAAATTGAGATTAATTTTGATAAACTATAAATATAAAGTGTTTTCTATGGTTAATTAATTATATTTTATCTTTTATATGACATTTGAAGTAGTTATAGTAAAAGTAAACTATTTTTTATGATGTAACTATCCATAATTGAATGATTGTATACAATATTTTTATTCTGGAGTATATCAAAATTAAATCTTTAAAAATTTAGTTTCTTACTGTCCTATCTATTTCACAGCTAAGGTACAGTGGAGTTGGTGCGGCCATTGAGTATGCTATCACGGCTCTTAAGGTGGTGATTAATTCATATTCATAAACAGGATAAAGTTTCCCCAAAGCTCAATTCCATTTCTTTCATTTTGATTGATAAGACATAGAGGAACATATTGAGCGATATATAAGACCGATCACATATTTTTCAGGTGCCAAACATTCTGGTTATTGGGCATAGTCGCTGCGGTGGAATAAAAAGGCTTATGAGTCATCCAGAGGATGGTTCTGCTCCTTTGTAAGACTTAATTTCTACAGAACAATATATAGCTTCACTATTCTAGTTCCTAGCTTGTTGGACAAAGACGAGTATTTTCCACACCGAAAAAAAAAGAAAAGAAGAAGCATAACCCCTTCATGGTTTAATTGAATGTTGCAGTGACTTCATAGATGATTGGGTGAAAATTGGTTTACCTGCCAAAGTCAAGGTCCTGAAAGAATATGAAGGCTATGACTTTGAAGATCAGTGCAGATTCTGTGAAAAGGTTAGCTCAGCTGAAGTTAAATATTTTAATTTCCATTCAGTTTTTCCAGGCCATCCTCGAAGATTTAAATGCCACAGGTAAAAGGGGGGGGGGGGGACAATAATTAGAATTTCAACAAAATACAAAGCTAATTTTTGATAAAATAAAATGGAAGTAATAATTTATGTATGACAAAAAAAAAATCCCTTTAATATTAATATTATTTATAATTAATTATAATGAAGCTAATCAAAATGATGGCTTGTACGTGCAGGAATCGGTGAATAACTCGATAGTGAACCTGCAGACATATCCATATGTTAACAGCAACAAGAACATAGGGCTGCTGGGTGGTTACTATGATTTTGTGAAGGGAGAATTCAAGCTTTGGAAGTACAATTCTCACTTCACTGAACCAATTACCATCCCTATCAGACCGGAAGTACCAATACTTCCCATTGTACCCTGAACCACCATGAGAAGACTCAGCTCTGTTAATTCTCCATGGAGGACCTCATGCATTGTACGACTGCCTGGTTGTGTCGTTAAGTTACTTTCAAGTTTTGCTGTACCCTGTGCTTTTAAATCCCGAATAAATAGTAATATGTACTGTTTAGATTCCCCGGAATAATGTATTTAAAAGTTACTATATTCCAGGGCATTCCCATCTGTGCTAAATTCTAATTCCGATTAGTTGCAAGGGTAGAATCATTTTAATAAAGATAATTAACTATAAATACAATTATTTTTATACAATTACAACAACGAAAACAATAAAATTTATAATTAATTATGATAAAAATTATTTTATGTTTAGATATATTAATTGAAAAGCAATTTTGAGATAATGTATTTTGTTTGGATTGAATAAAAAGAACACTTTTATATAGTAAATTAATAAAAATATTATGAAACAGTTTATTTAATGCTTAGAGTTAATTTGTTAAAAATTTCATAATTTTAAAATAATTAACTTCTAACAACTTATTTTTTTTTTTTAAAAAAAGATTTTATCTATATCAACAAAGAATTTAATTTAATTACACTGACAGTGTAAAACGGTTTTACATTGTCAACCAATAGAAATAATAAAAAGTGTCAACTCACACAAATAACTACCCATTATAATGAGAGACCCACCATGATTTCTCACTTTCCCCTATATTTATTGGTCGACAATGTAAAATAGTTTTACACTATTAGTGCATACCAATTAAACTCATAAACAAAATAAGTTAAAGATTATACTCGATTTTATCTATAATTTTTCAACATATAAAATTGTATTGAAAATAATTTTTAAAGAATCTGTTTTAAAGAATAATTCTTTCCCAAACATGCGCTAAAAGCCATTTATATTTGACAGCATAAGAAAAATTGATGTGAACAGATCATGTATGTTTCTAAATCTCAAAATCCTCAAGCAGCAAGACCGCGGCAACTGGCGAAGAATGGAAACTAGTCAAACAACTGGTTAAACCGTTAGAACATCTTACATAATTTTAAACATTAAAAACTTAATGCTTTATTATTATTATTATAATAAAATTTCTAGCTTTATCAGTAAATATGTGGATCGGCCTATACTTGGCCCAATGTTATCAAGTCATAACCTGAAAACTAGTCATCAACCCAGGGCAAAACCCCGCGCGCTCGATTTCCTTCTTAATGACCGGAGTAGTCATTATCCATTCGAACAACATCTATGACCCAATTATCATTAGTTGCCTGACATCGTTAAATGCTCGGTCGTGCTATATATATAAGATCCTCATTCCATGCTACAAGGGTCACGATGTTCGATCCTTAGCCTAGACATCTGGTGCTATTGCTGGGAAATCACTACAATGATTCCCACTTCCCTTTTGTCTCTCACTTGCAATTTCGCTTATCATGGATTCCGTTGCAAACCTTTGCATCAAGATCCAAATGGGGAAGGTTATATGTCACTAGTTCAACATTTATTACAACAAGTTCTAAGTTTGCAAGATCATAGTCTAACAAATGCAGTTACCTCCAATCTACTATGGATTACTATGATTTGATCCTCAGAAATATTAAAAACTTAAATCCTTTATTCTTACGATGAAATGTATAGCCAGTAACTATGTTACAATACTTAGTTGCCAAAATAAATGTCTACGCTCGGATAGAGGTCCATCCCTATATATTAAGATGTGGGTAACGTAGTATTACCATTTAAAAAAAAAAGTAAAAATGAAAAAATCAATAATAATAATAATAATAATAATAAAAGAGGGTCCGTCCTCGCTTAAAAAATTGTCCCATTTTCTTGCTTACCGTGAATTGCACTTTAGTCTATTGAGTTAATAATCAAACCAAGGCTAAAATGGATTTCAAGCCACGTACTCTACCAATTTATGCGAGATATAGAAAAGCGAATGAACATAAAACACAGCTGAAGACGCATTCAAGTAGAGTTTTGCTCTCTGCAACTGGATGAGCACAAAAGCATCTTTGCAAGGAAAATGGTAGAGAATCCAATTAATTTTAATAAGGTTTTAATTGTAATCGCCCAAGTACAACTTCTAACTAGAGTGATTCTTAACGCATGTGGGCCAAAATAATTCAGTACCTATTCTGGACTAGACCTCAAGCCACTACAACTAGGATAAGCCCAAAATCCATAACCCGATTACCTTGACTTCAGACTTGGGTATGTGCAAAACCGCCCAAAAAACTGTGTTCCGTAATGTTGGTGACCCATAAAAAAGAAAAGAAAGAAAGAAATTTTAAAGTGGTCCCTATTCTGACCAAAAAAATAAAAGTGATCTCTATTAATCTTTATATCAGACAAATTAGTTCCTAATAAAAATAAATTAATAAATTAATTTTTAACAAAATTAAACTGATAAATTGATCCCTAACTTTTTAAAAGAGTTTAGTGTCACTTTAGTCCCTGAAGCTGTGTGCATATGTCACTTTAGTTTCTGATATTTTGAAATTAACTTTTTAGTCCCCAAAGTTGCATTCCATCATTCAGTTTAGTCCCTGACTAGACGGACGTTACTCTTCCGTTACTGATTTGCTGATGTGTCGGCTAACGTGACACAGTGGCTGTCCCAGTAAGCTATCTGACATAGCATGGTTTGAAATCGTTTCATTTAAATCCCTAAAACTTGTGAATATGTCAAATTAGTCCTAGTTCCCAAATTTCCCTTCTTCCACTTATAAACCCTAAATCCCCAAGTATCCATAATTCCCATCGTATTTTCGCATGCAAGCCAGACCAAATTGTCCTCGACTAGCTCCATTTAGTTATTGGCATGATGGGAAGTGGAAATCAACCCCATGGATTTTCGAACTCTTCAAACTCGACAGGAGGATCTCCTATGCAGTTTAGGGGTGAAGGAAGGAGGAAAGTTTGCTTTTGTGGGCTGAGGACAGTGCTCAAATGCTCCAAAACCTCAACTAATCCTGATAGACTATTCTATGGTTGCCCTAATTATGAGGTAAATATGAAAAATTTACGGTCTTTTGTTTTATTGTAGCCATATTCTCTTAATGTTTATGTTCATTGTGTATTGCAAGTTGCAAAGTAAGTGGAACTATTGCAATTTCTTTTGCTGGGCTGATAATTTAGCATATGATGATATAGTAATTAGTGCAAAATCTTCTAATGGGGGTGCTGCAACTGACTTGGAAGATTGAAAGATGAATGTGGCATGGAAGATTGGATGTTTAGAAGCTGAAATTAGGACCTTAAGGATGTTAGTGATTATGATGTGTACTGTAACCATAGTTACTATCATTATGTGTGTCCTAGTTTGTTTAGGGAAGTAGTGAGCTTGGATGAAGATGACTTGTAATGAAAGTTTATATGAATGAGATTTAATATTTGGTAGGTTTTAATTTTTGGCTTTTGTGAATGAGATTTAATATTTTATGAAATGCATTTCCTTTGAAAGCAACGAGAACCTATAACATGCAAAATTAGGAGCCATTCTAGAAGAAAAAAAGAAAAAAATGGTTGACTTTGCAAGCTTGAATATGCAAGCTTCTTAAATTTTTGTTTTCCTTTTTTTGCTACAAGACCAAATTCATAATCTGTAACAAGTAAAATCAGCAGTGACTATAGAACAAAATCAGAATCTGTTTCCATATTTACTAATCCTCAAACACATAACCAAATCAGTAATTGCTTTTAATATAAATATATTCCATAATTAATAGTCAATATGAACATCATCCCAAATGTCATTGTTCTCAATAGACCATTACAAACCAAGTCATGTTTCCCAAAATAATGGGGCTATACCAGCCTTCAAAATAAGATCTATGGCAACTATGGGCCATACATAAAATAATATGCTTTGAATAAAATATCTAAGCCCTATACAAAAAACCCAAGCCCTACATAACTTTAGTTCTTCTTTCTTGGTGGGTTGAAACCAGGAGTTGGCACAAATCGCATTGAGTTAGCCAATCTTGATGTTGTACCTTTACTTGCTCATGTACCTTTACTTGCTCCCTCAATGGTCTCCTTTGATATTGCCTTTGGTGGTGGAGATGAGCTTGCTTGTGTTGATGCGGTAGATGGTGGTGAAGGTGCATGCAAACATGGAGTTGTAATTGCTGCTGTTGGTCTCATGATTGGTGGTGCTATAGCAGTGGTTATTGTAGGAGCTGGGGGCCTTATTGGTGGTGGCCTAAAAGTAACCTTATTCCCAAGTGCCAAAGGCTGAGGATTATAAACCCTCATAGCCACATTTTCCTGCAAACATGAAAATGATATGTTATGTGTAGTAGACTAAGTTTCTTAACATTAATTAAATGAAATGAATAATAATGGGTTATGTGTGGTAGACACATTAGGTGCATTAAATATAGGTTTGGCTTTAGGAGTTGATCCTGCCCTCTACTGCAGCTGTATAAAAGAAAAAATTAGTGTTTAGGGAACTACTAAGCTGTGTTATAACAAAATATATGAAAACCAAATTCATACCTTTTCACTGGCTACACCTTGAGAGGGTTGTGTTTCAGTACATGGATAAGATTGAGTTAACTCAATCTCAATTGCTGACCAAGGCTCAGTTGTTGGCCTATCCTTTGACCTAATCACTGATGCTGTCGCAATCCCAGATTCAATGGTAATCACATTCCCAGCCATAGGTTCGGTCCCAGATACTACAGCCACAGATGCATTCCCTATTGATTTACCACTGCCAGATGCTTCCCCTTGAACTTTTCTTTTCTTATTTTTCTTACATCCCCTGCTGGTGTAGCCTTTAGCACCACATGTATAACAAATAAATGGTGGATAACTTCTCTTAACCCTATGTTGGTTGGGATGCTCCTCATCTACATTCTTTCTCCTAAGCTTTTTCGGCCTTCCTACTCGCTTCTTGACTGGTGGTGGAACAGGTCTTGGATGCTCAGTTTGCTGCCAATTGCCTTGACCTTGCAGTGGCTTGACATAGTGCTGATAGGTTGCTCTATAAGATCCCATTGTCAACCATGCATGACAATAGTCTTCAGGCTTTTCATTCTTATAAGCTATAGCAACTACAACATGCATGCATGGCATACCTATGACATAAACAAAAAACAAATTAGAAACAAATAAATAAGTCATAAAGGAGTCAAATTACCAAATAAAGTAATAAATATCAAAATAAACAAGTAAATAAATAACTAAATATACTTGTGAGTTGCCAAAACCTACAAGTACAGGTCTGCTTCCCTAAATCAACCACCATGTCGGAAGGCCAACCATGTACTTCAAACCTTTGCTCCTGAGGGTCCCCAGACCAAAGTGGTGTCCACTTGTTGCTTTCCTTCTACTCCTTTTCAAGCCTACTTTGTTGCACCGGAGCTAAATACCCTGGGTAGTTTAGTAGTTTTAGTCTATTTGCTGTCAAAGTCTTCATGATGCGCCTTTTAACATCCACAGCCAATGTCAATATCGATTTTCCTCTAAAATGAACAATTTTAGCATTGAAAACCTCACATGCATTGTTGCAGATATTGTCAACCTTTGGCCATTAACTAAAGTAGGCCTTTTCCATGACTCTATTGGCCACTTATCCGAATATGCCCATGCTTTCTCATTCTTCGCCTTCAACTTCTCCATGTTTGCTTTAAACTGATTTACAGTTGTTGACCTTACACATTCCCACACCATCCCCTTCAACTGCTTCTCTTTCCATTATTTTGAGAAATTCCTCCATAAGTGCCAAGTACAAAACCTATGATGCACTCCAGGCATCACCTCTTGCATTGCTAGAATCAAACCCTAACAACACAAATAATTCAACGTGAATCACACTAGTTCCTGATATAAATGTGGTTAAAACAATTGAGTCCTCGAAGGTGTACAAAATAGATCAATTTAGTCCCTGCAATTGAATTTAACTTGTAGCTAAATTAAAAATGACTCACCTTTTGCATGTCTGAAATGAAGCACCAACCATTTTCCTTGTAGTCTCCAAGGTCATCATGCAACAAGGTCAGAAACCACTTCCAATTATCCTTGTTTTCCACATCCACTATGGCGAAGGTATGAGATAAATATGGTTGTTGGCATCTTGTCCCACAGCAAACAAGATTTGCCCACCATAGTGCCCTTTCAAAAGGGCACCATCTAACCCTATCAATGGTCTGCACCCAGCTGTAAACCCCCTCCTACATGCTTCAAGATATACAAAAAATCTTTCAAATTGTGGAGGTGAATCAGGGATGGGAATCACACCCAACTTCACAGTAGACCCTAGGTTGCTCCTAAGTAACTCATGACTATAATCCCACAACCTCCTATATTGCTCCTTCTCATCACCTTCCACTATGCACCTAGCATCTTTCAATGATCTAAAAACTAGTGTCCTATTCAACTGCACCCCACACTTCCTTTTGATGTAATTTGCTGCCTCATTATGCATCAAAGTTGTTGTTTTCTAATTTTTCTCACAAGCTTCTCAATAACCCACTGCCTATTGGCTTGCTTATTCCTAAACACTTTGCTACAAGTGTGGTCAGGAATAAAAGTCTTGATCTGAAAGCAATCAATTATATTGCTCCATGCACAATAAATTTGCCAACTACACTCTTTGTTCTTGCACTTTGCCGTAGCTCTCATTTTATCATTCTTCACCCACTTAATCTCTCTTCCTAACTGTATCGTGTAGTCCCTAACAGCTTTTATAAATGTTTCTAGAGAAGTAAACTCCATTTTTAGCTTCAAATTCACATGACCAAATGTGGCTTCCTTGTTGAACTCTGGATTTGCAAATTTGCTACTAGCTTCATCGTCAGAAGTAATAGGTGTCTTCAACTCCTCAAAAATCCATGATTTCGGTCCATCTTCAGATGCATGCTCACCATCATTACTTACTGTGGCAGGATGTGAAACATATGTTGGCCTATGCCCTATTATTAAAGTCAATAAACAAATAAACAACTAAATGACATAGTGGAGCATATAAACACCATGATATATTAAAGAAAAACAAAATCTAACTATATTAATACCTCTCCCCATATCCATAGGGATGTCCATGTCAGAATCTATTGAGGTTGTTTCTCCATTGAATAACACATCATTAACAGGTCCAATTTTTTTTTTTTTTTTTGCCTTTACTTGCTACACTATCAACTTTAACATTTGCAGCACCTTTCACACCCTTTCCCTTAGCCTTTATAGATGATTTTGCCTTTCCCTTTTTCACAGCTTGTTTCCTCTTGCCTTTTTTTGTAGGTGATTGCCCTTTGCCATTCTTTCCTGGACTTTTCACTACTTTTCTCTTGCCTTTTTTATTTGCAACTGCCTTCTTTTTCATATCCTCTTCACCATCACTATCAATTTCATCAACATCAAATGAGGGTCTATATGGCATATCCTCCGCACTCTCATAGTCGTCAGTGGATTCACTCTGATTGTCAAGGTCAACATAGTGTTTATGGGCTATTTTTCCTCCAACATCCTCTCTAACTTTAGTTTCAGGCTCAGGTTGGGTCTCACGACCATCTATAGGTGCATCCCTATCCTTCAATGCTATTACCTCTGGGTTCTCAATCACAGGGTGTTCATAATAGAATTGAATAAAGTTGTCATTCGCCCGACAATCTCTACACATATCCAAGAGATCTATATATGTTTTCAATGCCCTTAAACCATTACTCAACTATCTACCCGGTACCAACCAGAAACAATTATCAATCTTTTGATATTCCAATTGCTTACTGTAATCAATCAAAGAAAACACATCTAAGGTGTCCTCGTCAACACCTAACCATGAATCTATTTGACCCCCTTCATATATTAGTTTCCCTTTACAATCTTTAACAAATTTGCCTCCATGATGAAACAAAAATGTTAAACGATCCTCTATTTGCATTATGTAAGGAAAAAAAAATTAATTTATATCATGCACACATAACTCATTCATTTTTTGCACTCAGTCTTCGCTATTTTTTTTTTACTCATTTTCTGCAATTAGTTCAGAAACTCCAAAAACCTCATTATCACAAGCAATCAATTGAACATTCAGTATAACCAAAAAAAAAAAAACATTGTGGACCACTAAACCCTAAACAAACACAAACTAAAAAGGGGAAACAAGAGGGACAGGGAGACAACGACCCAGCACAAACCAACAAAAAGCATTACACACACACATACACAAGGACATGGTGACAAGAAAGGGACCACACAAACTAGAGAAGTCAAGAAAGAGCACAAAATGAAAAAGACAGAACCACCACAACATAGTAAAATAGTATTTTTCTTGCTTGTGGCTTACTTCGAATGGTGCACGCTAGAGGACGACAGTTTAGGTGGTAGCCCGCGAAATCTGCTGCAACGAATCGAACGGTGGTTTGGTTGATTATGGGGAAAATTTGACAATGACTGCAAGTGGGGTTAGAGTGTCGTTTGGTCTCCGTGGTGAAATGTGAGGTAAAGGTGGGAAAGGATTGAGTTTAGTTTAGTCTAGTTTCATTAGAGCGGAGAAATGACATCGTTTAAGTTTGCCAAGGTGAGGTTCCTTTAATACCAAAATGCACCATTTTGGTATTGGCCATGTTGAACACCCATCGTGTCACATTAGCCAACACATCAGCAAATCAGTAACGGAAAAGTAACGTCCGTCTAGTCAGGGACTAAACTGAATGACGGAATGCAACTTCGGGGACTAAAAAGTTAATTTCAAAATGTCAGGGACTAAAGTGATGCACGCACACAATTTCAGGGACTAAAGTGACACTAAACTCCTTTTTAAAATATCAGACAATCTAATTCCTTCATCAAATTTTCCTGTTATATATTATGATGTGGCCTGTCAAGCATCTGACTTGACATCGTTATCTTTTACCTATCATCATAATCACTATCATTTATTAAAATAATATCATTTTAGCAAAACTTCTCGTATTCACGTATCATATTGGAGCATAAAATTCATAATATTGGCTTGAGAATCTACCAAAAATAACTTTATTTTAATAAATGATGCATCCTAAGTATCCGCTACATTCTTGTAGGGCCAATTTCTTCGCGTAATTTCAACATTTGCTGATTAATAATTTGTCTCTTCTATCAAAATTCACTTGCAACTCACGGTGCAACATGCTTTCCACCTGAAAAGGATGTCATGTTTTTTTGATAATTGGTTGAAGGCGGCTCACACAAATCAAGGTGAGAAGTAAAAACAGAACAATACACAGTTCAACCAAAAAGCAAAAGAGAATAAAACATGAACACCCACTCTGCAATGATAACAATCAAAAGCCATACCCCCCACCTAAGCTAACAATGACACCAAACTATTACAAATCAAAATAAGACTTCCACATTAACAATACTGCACAAGCCAAACACCTTCCCATGATAATCTGTAGCACTTTTGATAGGACCATACGCGAAATATTGCATTATACCACCTTAGTTTTTATCAGTTCGCATACATCTCTGAAGTTAGCACCCAAAACCCTTTAACTGCCACAATGTCAAAAGAATATGAACAAAACCTCCAAACCACCGCAAAACTGCATAAACATAAATCTACAAAATAGCCAGCACTATATATCCGCAAATATGCAAAAACCAATATGGCAAAGCATCCAGCATCAAGTCTACACCCTGCTTATTAGCTAGAGACTATAGCCAGCACCATAAGTACAGATCCCCCGAAGTTTCCTTTATTAAATCTGCTTAATGTCACATGATTCCAAGATTTAAACTCGAAAAAGCTGATGCCACTGGTCAAAGCAAAAGGATGAAGTACACATTGACCACTATATCATGACATATACAGAAAAAAACCAATATATTCCACCGATACTAGAGATCCATGTATGATCTCCCTTGCCTTTCTTTTCACACATTTCCATTTCTTCCTCTTTTTTTTTTTTTTTTTCACACATCCATGTATGACCTAAAAAGGATGTTATACATTCCGCCTTAAGGGTTTTGTTAGATATAGTCAAATAATAGCGCAATGCATGACGAATTTTTCTTCAATCCAAGTAACATATCCTGTCATCTTTTTTTTTTTTTTTTTTTTTTTAAAAAAGACTCAAGATTTTACCTTTCTAGAATGGGGTTAATTAATCCGTTTGAATGTAAGTATTTATTATAAAGGCAAAATACAAGGAAGACTCCACCAACAACACCAAAGACAAACCAATCCAAAGACAATCGAAACCAATTGAGATTTTGCCACTTGCCACAAAAGACAAAACCAAAGCTATTTAACTATTCATAAAATCAATTTTCGTTTGACTGCTAGAGCATATAGATTATATATATATATATGGTTATCAAAGTCTAAATACTAGAAAAGATAATTATTAAGAGAGTATCTAAGTCATGATAGTATTAATCTCACATTAATATCTATAAAAACACCCAATATATATGAATTTATTAAAAATTTTATGTAATTTTTCAAGAATATTACATATTACATAATTAATATTTACAAGTTTGTTTTATCCAAATATTAACAATTATTATGTAGCTTTATAGTATTCCATTAAAATCAAATTATTTTATAAAAATTAAAAATTACATAGGTAAATAATATTATTTCTTAAAAATAATTGAAAGTTTTAATTACATATATATTTTTTTATAAAAGATAAAAGTACAGAATTATATATATATATATATATATATATATATATATATATATATATATATATATATATATATATATATATATATATATAACTTTTATTTTGTAAAATAATTACATTTTATTTTTACTTTTTACTTTTTATTTTTTATATATTTTTATTTCGTTGGATGGATCAAATTCTCTTTCATCACTAAACTTTAAGTTATTATTCTCTTTTTTCATTAACTAATGTTTTGTAGATGTGCAATGCACAGGTTAAAAAATATTTTTAAATTAATATTATATCAATGTTAATTTCATTGAGTTATTAAAATATAAGTATTAAAAACTTATATATGAAACAAACAAAATAAATTATAAATATAAAATTATAAAATATTCTATTATTATGACTTGTTGAATTTAAAACTAAAGTGTAATATGAAAGGAAATAAACAGTAACATAAATTCAATAAATAATTTCACTGTTTAAGAATTTCATTTTATACATAAATTAAATTATAAATTTAAAAAGTAATTATTTAAATAAAAAATGCTAAAATAAGGACAAAAAAGAGGTAAATAATATATATATATATATATATATATATATATATATATATATATATATATATATATATATATTAAAAAATGCCATTAAACACTATAATTTTAATACATAATTCTAATTCTATCATCGAATTCGTAACCGTGCTTATCGGCATTTCTTCAAAAGTTAAAGTTACTATCATATTTCAAAATATATAAATAAAGTTACTTGTCAATGACCACCTTTTTTATGTCCAGTTAATGTTGAACTAAATTTTGAGTCAACTTTCAAATTCATGTCAGGTTGAAAAGGGAGAGATGCATAAAATGAATATAAGGGGATATTTGACACTCTCAAAAATCAAGTTAACATAGTACAAAATAAAACTAATTATGTTAACCGGTATAAAAATGAACTAATTTTGTATTAAACATTGTTTGATTTGAGAACTTAAAAATTAGTTTTCACATATGTGTTTTCCTTCTTCTTCTTCTTCTTTTATACTGCTTTTTCCTGGACTACATCGTTAAAAAGCCAATCTACCGAATAGTAGCGGCAAGCGGTGGCGCCCAATGGAAAACAATGGTGGCTAGCATTAGAAAACGATGGCAAATAGGGCGGGTAGTGACAGCAGACGATGATGGCTAGTAGCGACAAATAGGGCGAGCAGTGCAAAATGGTGGTGGCTAATGATAACAGATGATGGCAAACGGGGCAAGCGATGATAGTGGATGGTGACAGACAATGGTGGACAATGTGGTCGTTAGCGGCAGGCGGTGGAAAACGATGGTGGCTAGCGATGGCTAACAGTGGTAGATGGGGCAGGCATCGGTGGTGGATGGTGGCAGATAGGGCGGGTGATGTGGCTGTTGGCGACAGTTAATAGCGGCCAACGATGGCAATTGGAAGCGGCAGTCATCAACGGCGACCCTGGTGGGAATCGACAGTAGACGATGGTGGATGGCAGTGATTAATGGTGGTGGATGGTGACACCGAATGTTTGACAAGGTCAATAAAGAAAATATTAATTGGTGTGATGTGTGAAGTGAGAAGATATAAAATAAAAGAAGAAAAAATTGAGATACAATAAAATTGAATTAAAATTGATGCGAACTGAATAATATTTTTAATACTAAATAATATTTCTTAAAAATCAGGTCTCATTATATTTAATTATCCAATTTTTTTAGTTTATTATACACTCCCTTAAAATAAAGATGTGAAAATTTGTGTATTTGAGTAATATTTGTTTGATATTTATTTTTAATTAATTAAGAATCATTACAATTAAACTTTTCAAAATTGTAAGTTTTTTAATTGTAAATACATTCAATTTATTTACTTAATTAGAAATTTTAAAATGGAAATAGGTAGAATTCACCAAATTTTGCTACGTGTAAAAATTTCCTTGTAATTTCTTTTGTTTTATAAGTAGTATAGATTTTGATAAAATTTGTAATGACGACCTTTAAGACTAAATCATTTTATCAATGATGATTTTTTTTTCTTTGAACTGAATATAACTTTTATTAAACCCAACCAGGATCTTGAGACAATACATGATGACTTTTATTTTTTATTTTTTGAAAACAAAATATAAAATCTGCTAACATCTACATGAAAATGGGTATAAATTCTGGCATCGTCTGCGATGCGCTTTGCAATTCAAGGTGCTTAGTGCACCATATGACTATGGCGTATCGGATGGTGAAAATTTGTGAGGTGTATTGATATATCAATTATATATGATATATTGTAATAATATATTAATTTTAAAAAAAAAATTAAAAATATGATTAAATATATTTTAGAAATTAATTTTTATATACTAACAGTATAAAATTACACTAATAATATAAAATAATTTTATATTATCAATGTAATATTATACTAATAGATAGTGTAAAATTATATTGATAGAGTAAAATTATACTGATAAAATTTTTATAAATTTTAGAAATTAATTTTTATACACTAATAATATAAAGTTATATCGATAGTATAAAATAATTTTATACTATCAGTGTATGATAATTAATTTTTAAAATATATTTAATCATATTTTTTAATTTTCCTAAAATTAGATATTACTACAGTATATCATAAGTGATTGGTGCATCAATGCACCATGCCCCTTGACCAACATGAAGCACTGTAGATGGCGCCATAAAATCTTAGTCACTCTAAAGGAAATCAGGACAGTCGTAAACAAGATTTTAAATGCATAAATCAATTTTCAACGATAATTTAAAATTTTGGTCCTTTTGAATAAAAAAGACTAACATTACAGTCAAATATAACCATCATTTCTGATAAAAATAAAAATGATTATATATGCTGAATCAGTAGTTATTTAATAATTTTGACAAGAAAAATCATATATTTATAATATATGGCAAGAAGACGTTTAGTGCTTTTCCTATAACTTTCTTTTTATGTAGTTAAAAATGTAATACTTAAAAATGAACAATATTATTACTCATGACAAATTTCTCTATAACAGGTACAGGCAGCAAACGTTTTTTGTTGGCTTATATTCTACACTAATTTTTCAGACAACTGTACAAGATTATCATTTCTTAAAAATAGTGCGCAGTACAGTATCTTAATCGTTTATAATTATATTCGAACTAAAGTAAGAAATTAAACTAACAAAAAATATATACTTTACTAGTAAAACGAGGTAAAATTCGCAATAACAGAATAGAAACTTCAATAAAGCATTAATACATTTCGTAAAATATTAACATACAATTACAGACACATGTATATATCTCATAATAATAATAAAAATATATTGTGGATATATATATCTACTTCAGTAGCCAAATTCAACGTTAGGCAGGTCAAATGTTTTTGGCAGAACACGTACATTAACATTATCGTCTATTGATGTCTTCCTCATTTACTACCTCACTGTAACAACAGTGCGAACATGAAAAGAGACGTGCCCGCTGGTGCTGTTTTACCTCCAATGAAATGCATGCACTTAACGTAAGTTATGGATATACACTTTACTTAAGAAGGTGTGTGGTGTTTCCTGTTATCTAAAAGTCTAGATATCATACTCTATAGATACACCAAAAACATGTTATATATCATAAAACTCTCATATTTTCTCTTCCCCCTCTCTCCCATTTCAGTTATCTCCGGCCGCCTTTCTCCTCCACACCCACCATCATTGGAGCTCCAGCGAACTGTCGCTACCATGTTGCCCTTACCTTTTCATCTTTGTCTTCCACAAATTAACCTCCAGATTCCAATGGCAAGCTCTCAACCCTTCCTCCTCCCCACCATGCCCCTCAGTGTCGCCACCGTCAGCAATCACATACTCGTCTTGGCCAACAAAATAGGGGAAGCTCTTCGTCATGGTCGGCCAACCCTTGTGGATGCCGTTCTTTGCAGCGAAGATAGCAAACGGGACAATCATGACCTTCAGGGGAGGCATCTACGATCCTGAGATCGACAAGTGGTGGCACGATGCGTGGCTAGAGTTGAGTTGAAACGGCGACACATGCCGCAGTGGAGAATTACGGGAGCGTGTATGTGACGGAGAGGTGGCAGTGGCAGTTGTCGGTGAGACCAAGGGGCTTGGCGTACGAGATAGGAGGGGGAGATGGGGGAGGGGATGAGAGAGAAAGTGCAAATTTTACCACATATAATATATTTTTTGATGTATCTATAGACTATAATACCTGAACCTTTAGATAATAAAGTGCACCACACACTTTAAGTAAAGGGCATAGAAGACATGTCTCTGAGTTATATAGTAAGGTGCATGCTCTGGTACATTGCACAAAATATACATTTTGTACATTTTATGATGAACGGTCATATTATGATATATCTTATGATAAGATTGTGAGATATATCAATACACCAATCATCTATGATGCATTATAATAATATCTAATTTTAAGAAAATTTAAAAATATAATTAAATATATTTTAAAAATTAATTATTATGACAATGTAAACTTATATTGACAGTATAAAATAATTTTACACTGTCAGTATAATGAAAAAATTTTATCAGTATAATTTTAATTATCATACATTGATAGTATAAAATTACACTGGCAATATAAAATAATTTTACACTGTCAATGTAATAAAAAATTTTTATCAGTGTAATTTTAATTATCATATATTAGATGTAAAATTATCTTTGGCGTATAAAATAATTTTACATCGTGTAATCAAAAAATTTTATCAATATAATTTTACAGTATGATAAAATTTTTTGATTACACTGACAGTGTAAAATTATTTTATACTGCCAGTATAATTTTACACTGTCAATATATGATAATTAAAATTACACTGATAAAATTTTTTGATTATACTGACAATATAAAATTATTTTATACTGTTAATATAATTTTATACTGTTAGTGTATGATAATTAATTTTTAAAATATATTTAATTATATTTTTAAATTTTCTTAAAATTAGATATTTTATAGTGCATCATAGGTGATTAGTGCATTGATGCACCTCACAATCTATGACACGATCCTCACCGTTCATCACAAAAAATGCACAAAATACATATTTTTACAAAGGTACCATAAAATATCACAGTAACTTTGGGTTTAATGACAAATTATCCTGCAATCTCAAATACCTAAAGATCTCATTCAAAAACATTGCAATCATCTTAATTAGAAATCTCTCTTCTTCAAGAACTATTTAAAAACCTGCAATTAAATAAAAATATAAATTTTTTATTAATTATGATCAGAGTGCAATGTTTTTATAGCTAGCGTAACTCTTCAAACAAAAAATATTAATCATATAAACGCATGAAAAAAAACTTTGAAATGCATGCAAAACACTTTTCATATGTTAGACTACTCTTTCTTGTAAGGTTTCTTAGAAGTACCTCATCATTTTTTTCAACGTATTGGACATTTAAATTCATGTCCCTTTTACGTTCACCATTTCGCGTACAAATTAGGTACAGTAGTTCTTTGTCGATTCTCTCTAAAATTTGATAAAATTATAATTTAAATTAGTGATAATATATATATGCTTAATTAACCATAACCATTGATAACTTATTTTCGTAAATAAATTAACCTCTTGAAATATATAGTTAAATATACTTTTTATTGTCATTAATTAAAAATTAATTAATGAAACAAGTTTGTCAAACAAAAGATGTTTCTATTAACAAAGGTGAGAAAATAATTATTAAGAGAACCTCTTAATAAAGATAACACTCGAGAGTAAAAATACTTTAAAGACTGAAAAACAAAAGATATTTCCTAATGTATATTATTCAATATATTTTAAATAAATTAAATTTTCCTTTTATACGAGATCTTTAAATTACACTGCCCTCCTTTTTATTTTAAAAATTTATATTCCCTTATGATAACAAATGAAAATGAGCTATATTTAGGGTATGTTTAGTTTATTTTTAGGAGAATTACTTTTAAAGAAATTAAGTTAAAAGAATTATTTTTAAAAAATTAATTTGTGCTTAGTTTGAGTAAATCAAAAGTAAATTCAAGAGAATGAGTTTTGTTTAGATAGAATAAAGAAAATTAATTTTAATTATTAATATGAGAATAATAATAAAATTCTATCTCAAAAATATTTTTTTCAAAATAAAAAATAACTTTAAAGACACTTTTCCTAAAAATATTTTTAGTTACTTGAAAAATATTTTTAGTTGCAGAAAAATAAACCAAACACACTTGATTACTTTGCAATTCTATTTTCATTAAAAAAAAAAAAAAAGCCTGTTTGGGCTCCCCAAACTGTAAAACAAACGAGCTCTTAATCTTTGTAGTATGAACTAAGGTTGGTAAGTAATTATACTGGTACACTTGTTCAATTTTAAAACAAAAGCACTTTTATTTTATAATTTTTCTTAAGCCTTCTTTTCCGACATCATTCCTTTTAACTTATAAGAAAAACATTAATTAACTTTAAAAAAATAAGTTTTGCGAGAAATTTTGTTGAATCAGTTTACTTTTTACATTTTTTAATTAAAAGGTAAGTTTTTTGAAAACATAAACAAGCCTGAAATGAGCTTCTCTGAAGCAATTTTTCTGTTTTTAACTCTTAGTGTCACTACTACATATTTATTTTATATCAATATTTATTAAAATTGCAATATTTAAAAATTATGTTAAAAAATATAAAAAAATTATAAATCTGTTTAATAATACTTTAATAAATATTATATATAGGTTTTATTACTAAAAGAATTTTAACAACACTTTTTTATATAATTTAATAACAAAATCTCAATTTTGATCGATGTAGTGCGCTATCAATGACTAATTTTGAACATGACTTTCTTGGTAGGCGGCAAAGGCAAAATTTTGAGCTAGATTAATATTATATTCGAAGTCCCAATCCAGGTTTCTAAAACTAACGACTAGTAATGACCAAAATTTTTTTTCAAGAGACTTATTCAAAATTGTGCACTAATACTAATAAGTGCATAGATCAACTGGCAGGGCTATTTTATTTTAATCAAATACCTCGAGTTTTAGTCTTGAATATACAATTGCGTTAAGATTTGGAAAGGAGAGTTTGGCCATTTAAATGGTCCTACTCAGTTCAATCAAATATTCTTTAGTAGGGAAATATTTGTGATTTCAACAAAAAAAAATAAAATAAAATTGTGCACTATTGATGAGAAGTTCGTTCACATTAAATTCAATCAAAGTATAACACATTTTCATATCTAAAAAAAAGGTGAGTATAATTTTTCAAAATAGCTAGAAACCCTCAATTTTCATCATCTTTTCAAAGGCTAAGAATGTAATTTACTCTTCAGTTTTTGCTTATAAATAGGATAAGATGGCTCTGAGAAATGCACAAACAAGCCAGCTAGTTTCATTGTCTCTCAGTACTCTCTAATCAGCTCGCAACACAGGGTATCTGTCTATTCTTCAAGAAAAACCTCTGAAGCAAAACTCTTTACTTCTATCTTATCTGAGCAAAACCATTATCCTTTTGAGACTATGAAACTTGATCGTTTGAACTTTTCACTTACAAATTCTCGCCCTTAATCCATATACGTGCTACTTTCCCTTCTTTGATCCCTTTTCAAAAACCAGCTGACCAGTTTCCAGCA
The DNA here is from genome assembly GCA_031439585.1 of Pterocarpus macrocarpus. NCBI lineage: Eukaryota > Viridiplantae > Streptophyta > Magnoliopsida > Fabales > Fabaceae > Pterocarpus > Pterocarpus macrocarpus. The sequence goes on from CM062519.1 coordinate 15,922,555, forward strand.
CTGGAGTTGTAAGAAAAAGTTCATACTGGAATACTAGCAGTAATTTGGCTGATACGAATTATGATTAGGCCTTCTAAAATTTGTTACATTAATTACATGCATTTTACTATTACTATGTTCTTGCATTTTAAGTAGTTTAGTTAGTTAATTACAGTTTTTGGAATCTGCAGAAAGTGATTACTATGGCAAAGCAGTCATCTGAGTTGGCCGTCGAAGAACTGAAGAACCTTCTGAGGCTAATAATTACTTTCTAAACTTTAACCACATGAAAATAAATTTCCCTTTGTGCTGTATAAGCACCTAAGAAAATGTGAACTAAGCTTGGACTTTAGAACACAAGCAAGCACAATTAAACTAATAATTAAATGATGCATACATTTCATATATTTTTTTGACGGGGCACACATTTTATATATAAATATAGTTAATACTATAACTTATTGTTTGCAGAGAGAAGGAGGAACTTGATGAGGTGGCGGCCACAAAAATTGAGGAGCTTACTGCTGAGTTGAAGGGAAGTCATTTGAATCCACATGACCCTGCTGTGCAGAGGATCATTGAAGGATTTACTTACTTCAAGTTCAACAATTTCGAGTAAAATTAAAAACTCTTCACGATTATGCCTATATATAAGTTTCTCTCTCCGATCCTATCATTTAAAATTACAATTCTAAAGTACTTAATAATGTGGATTCAAGATTCATGAATGCTTCTTTCTGTATGTGGCAGCAAGAACCCGGAACTTTACAATCAACTTGCTCTTAGCCAAAGCCCCAAGGTGATTATTGATTACTTTAAGTTGGATTAAATTTTTTGTTTTAAAACTTTTTCTCCTTTTTGGGTCTTTTAATTTTAATCTATTTTCAATATGTATGTATGGTGTTGTAGTATCTAATATTCGCTTGCCTTGACTCTTGAGTGTGTCCTTCTATTATCCTCAATTTCCAACTTGAAGAAGCTTTCATGGTCCACAACATTGCTAACATGGTTCCTCCATTTAACCAGGTCTGCATGATTATTTTACTCAACAATGAATTACTATATAGTATGTATATATCTTTGAATTCAAACTAAATTACTGAAATTTGTTCTCTATGGTTTTAAAAATGAGATTAATTTTGATAGATTGTAAATATAAATTGTTTTCTATGGTTAATTAATTATATTGACATTTGAAATAGTTATAGTAAAAGTCAACCATTTTTAATGGTGTAACTATCTGTAATTGAATGATTGTATCCAACATTTTTATGCTGGAGTATATCAAATTTAAATCCTTTAAACATTTAATTTCTTACTGTCCTATCTATCTCACAGCTAAGATACAGTGGAGTTGGTGCGGCCATTGAGCATGCTATAAAGAGTCTTAAGGTGATGATTAGTTCATATTCATGAACAGGCCAAAGTTTCCCCAGTGCTCAAATTCCTTTTCTTTCATTTTGATTGCTAGGACATAGAGGAATATGTATTAAGGGATATATAAGACCAATCACATATTTCTCAGGTGCCAAACTTCCTGGTAATTGGGCATAGTCGTTGCGCTGGAATACAAAGCTTTATGAGTCATCCAGAGGATGGTTCTGCTCCCTTGTAAGACTTAATTTCCACATAACATAATATATAGCTTCACTATAGTTCCTTGTTGGGCAAAGACGAGTTAAATTTTTTTTAATTAAAAAAAGGCATAACCCCATTATGGCTTAATTGAATGTTGCAGTGACTTCATAGATGATTGGGTGAAAATTGGTTTACCTGCCAAAGCCAAGGTCCTGAAAGAATATGAAGGTTATGACTTTTATGATCAGTGCAGATTCTGTGAAAAGGTTAGCTCGACTGAAGTTAAATATTTTAGGGCATATTTTGTTTCCGCTTTTATTTAATATATTTCCTATTTCTAGGATTTTGTAAAAGAATTAATAAAAATAAGAAATGATAATAAAAAATAAGATTTTATTATTTTCATTATTTTCTTCACAAAATTCTAAAAATACTAAACACAAAAATTAAAATCATAAACTAAATAGACCTCTATTCCGTTTTTCCAAGTCGTTCTAGATGATTTAGATGCCACACGTTTAGGGGGAAAAATAATTTGAATTTCAACAACAAACAAAGCTAATTGTTAGATGAAATAAAATAGCAGTAATAGTTTCAAATAAAAAAATAGCAGTAATAATTTATATATCTAAAAGTCAATAAATATATTATATCAATCTGACAAGAAAATAAATATCTCTTTAATATTATTTATAATTAATTATAATGAAGCTAATTAAAGTGATGACTTGCATGTGCAGGAATCGGTGAATAACTCGCTAGTGAACCTGGAGACATATCCATGTGTTAAAAGCAACAAGAACATAGGGCTCTTAGGTGGGTACTATGATTTTGTGAAGGGAGAAATCAAGCTTTGGAAGTACAAGTCTCACTTCGCTGAACCAATTAGCATCCCTGTGAGCGCAGAAGTACCAATACTTCCCATCATATCCTAAACGCCCATGAGAAGACTCAGCACTCTTAATTCTCCATGGGGGATTTCAAGCATTGTACCACTACCTGGTTGTGTCATTGAGTTACTTTCAAGTTCTTCTGTACTCTATGCTTTTAAATCCCGAATAAATAATAACATATACGGTCAATGAGTTGTAACTTAAGTAGTACCTTTTTTGGTCTTCGTGCCAAGAGATTAATGATGATGGGTTAGGGATTCGATTTTTGTATGTTTATTCTTTCTTCTATCCCTTTAATTTCATTAAGAGCTTCTTAAAATAAAGAAAATTATAATAATAACATGTGCAGTTGAAATTCCCAAAAATATTGTATTTAAAAATTATACTATGTTCGAGACCATATCCATTTGTGCTAAATTCTAATTCCAATTAGTTGTAAGAATAAAATTATTTTAATAAAGATTATTAATTACAAATAAATTTATTTTTTATAATTAATTATTATAAATTTATTTTATATTTAGATATATTAATTGAAAAATAGTTTTGAAATAATATGTTTTGTTTGAATTATATAAAACAAAAAAGACTTTTATATAGTAAATTAATTAAAATGGTATGGAATAATTTGTTTATAGTATACAAATATTTAATATTCAAAGTTAATTTGGTAAAAATGACTTAACTTCAAAATAATCAACTTGTAATAATTTTTTTTAATTATCTTTTCTATATAAAATAAGTGAAAAATTATATTCGATTTTATCTATATTTTTCAAGCATATCAAATTGTATTTAAAATAATTTTTCAAAAATCTGTTTCAAAGAAGAATGCTTTCCCAAACATGCGGATAATAAATACCATTTATATTTGGCAACCAAAAAAAAAAAAAAAAAAAATGAGGTGAACAGATCATGTATGTTTCTAAATCTCAAAACCTCGAGTCTCTGGCAATTGGCGAAGAATGGAAACGACTTGTTAAACTGTTAAAACATTTTACATAATTTCAAACATTAAAAACTCAATACGTTATATTATCACAATAAAATCTCTAGCTTTATCCGTAAATATGTGGATCGGGCCTACACTTGATCCAATGTCATCACTTATCAGGTCATAACCTGAAAACTAGTCATCAACCCAAGGCAAAATCGGGGACTAGAATTCCTTCTTCGTGACCGGAGTAGTCATTATCCATTCGAACAACATCTATGACCCAATTATCAGTAGTTGCCCGACATCTTTAAACACTCGGTTGTGTAACCACTTATAATCGTTCAGACTTTATTGTCAAAATAGTCAAATAAGGTGCTATATATATAAGAACCTCATTCCATGCTACAAGGGTCATGTTGTTCCGTAGCCTAGACATTCGGCGCTATAGGTGGGAAATCACTAAAATGATTCCCACTTCCCTTTTTCTCACTTGCAATTTTACTTCTCATGGATTCCGTTGCAAACCTTTGCATCAAGATCCAAACGGAGAAGGTTACATGTCACTAGTTCAACACTTATTACAACAAGTCCTAAGTTTGCAAGATCCTAGTCTAACAAATGCAAGGGGGAATCGCACAGTTAGTTCGAACTACTAAACGGAGGGAACCTACTTAGCCCAGAGAAATTTCCCAGCCTACTCTGAATTACTATGATCTGATCCTTAGAAATATTAAAACTTAAATCCTTTATTCTCACAATGAAATGTATAGCCAGTCACTGTGTTACAATACTTAGTTGCCAAGATAAATGTCTACGCTCCGATATAGGTTAATCCCTATATATTAAGATGTGGGTAACATAGTATTACCATTTAAAAAAAAAAAGTAAAAATGAAAAAAACAATAATAATAAAAGAGAGGTTCCGTCCTTGCTTAAACAAAATTGTTCCATTTTCTTGCTTACCGTGAGTTGCACTTTAGTCTATTGATTTAATACTCAAACCGAGGCTAAAATGGATTTCAAGCCACGTACTCTACCAATTTATGCGAGATTTACAAAAGCGAATGAACATAAAACACAGCTGAAGACGCTTTCAATTAGAGTTTTGCTCTCCGCCACTGGATGAGCACAAAAGCATCTTTGCAAGGAAAATGGTAGAGAATCCAATTAAATTTTAATAAGGTTTTAATTGTAATTGCCCAAGTACAGCTTCTTCTTTTTCTTTTTTTGGTCGGGAGTACAGCTTCTAACTGGAGGGATTCTTAATGCATGTGGGCCAAAATAATTCAGTACCTGTTCTGGACTAGACCTCAAGCCACTACAACTACGATAAGCCCAAAAGACTACCTTGACTTCAGACTTGGGTAGCCCAAAAAACTACATTTTTTCTTTCAAGTTGACGCCACATCTTTTAAAAAATTACTTTATACAAGGTTGAAATTCCACCGCGTAAAATTTGATCAAAAGGATTATGTTTACAATTAGAAGTATGTTCACATTAAAAAAGAAGTATTAGAAATATGTTTAGTTAATAAGACAGATTAAAAGAAAAGTATCATTCTAAAATCATACTTAAAATATTTGATTACAAGCTACTCTTAGAGGAAAAATAAACTAATAATGTAGAATAATCCAACAAATCGTACCATTTCTAATATTCTCCAGTTGTGCTCAAACTGGGAAGGACTTGGTTTTTGTTCATCGATTAGAACTCCGAGCTTTATTTCTTACAGAAAAGCCTGCGTTTGTTTTTTCTGACGAGATGATAATGATCTGCAGTGGTACTCATCAAATTGAATTGACATAATAAATTCAAAAATAATTTTAAGTGAATCTGTTCGCTTGAAACCAAATTAAATTAAATCAATTAACATTAAACTAATTCTTAAATTTATAATTTTTCAACGTAAAGATTTAATACAAAATATAAGTACTTAATTATTTTTGCTTTTTAAACTGAATTAATTTTGTTTATTAGATTATTTTTAAACCTTATAAAATCTCATTATTAAAATACAATAATTAGGTAATGCTTAAGATATCTTGCTCAATCATGATAGACACTTTTTTGAAATATAACATAATTTAGTGGCATAATATATGCTAGTGTGGTCTAAAATAACGACAGACCGAACTCAACAGAAACGAAATACCAAATACTTGGACTAGGGCTGCGGGCCCTCCACATCGGAAAGACCCCTCCAAAAATTGGCGTATGCCGCTTGAAGTGGCGAGAACACGGTATTCTTTAGTAAAAGGCGAAAGAATAGTTCGCTCTGTGCTCACCACACGGCTCCGTGCTTTGAGTAAGTCTATGCAGTTCCATTTTATAATCAGAATACTTGCTTCCTCTCGTTGTTCTATCCGATGTGGGCTTTTCAATAGTAACACTAATTCTACCCACTCCCGCACCTCACCTGCTGTGGCGATTAGGGGGTAGAAGTCAAGCAATCACTTGGTGTCCTTGTTTATTTATTTATTTAAGGACTACAAAAATAGAATCACGGTGCATATTTGTTTATCATATTCTTTGGATTAATATATATAAATGCATTCTGAAAGATTGTTGCCTACTAAATTTTCAATTACGTATGCTTAATATTGAGTAGAATTTCTATAGTGCCTAACAAAAGATTACTCCTTACTTGAGTTGTTTCTATATGAATAAGGTCTGCTTAGTTCAGAAAGACACTCCAAAGAATACAATTAATTGACCTTCGTTTGCATTGACTGTTGTGTAATGTCACTGTTAAGAACTCTTAATTAAGTGAACCAATTCTGTTCAACAAATATAATTGCATTTCACAAGCAGCAGTTGCAATTCATGTGTAACACCAAGAAAGTGCCACATTCCAAAATGCAGACCTTCTATTCCAAAGAAGTGATCAAAGGCTCAAGCTTATTACTACTCGCAGCCATAGTGGCATGGTGATTTTGCAATCCAACTTCTCATGTTTAAATATGTCCCATCATTTCTTCACCAACATCTTCACATCCTCTCTATCTATGTTTCGTTTCTTCCCAGCATACCTATGGCTCTAAGCTCAATGAAATTGGTAACATAACACAGACATTAGAGGCAACTTAGCCTGTTATGGCCAGCAGACCAAACACAAACTTTAGTAGCCTTGTTTCAAAGGGACAAACTTTATTACCGCTGGATAATAATGCACACCGCAGCACAGTAATGAACTAACTACTTTTACTTGGCCAGTTTGTACGTTACATACAATTAGGACTAGGAATATGCATGTGCATATCCTTGCAATGCATGCTCGTTACTCTTTAGTTTTACCTTCAAAGTAATCAATTCATGATGTACACCAAGTAACTAAGCTACTGACCATCCGACCAATCGACCTAACTCTCTGAAAAAGGTAAAATATATTATAGGGATATTTAAAAGCTACCAATAATATGAAATTCAATCTGTCAATTTGAAAATTTCTGACAAATAATTTCACCTTCTTCTAAGCACTTGCGACCAATTGTATTATTCTGCAGAGCTTCCAAAGACGTTATCCTATTACGTATCAGGAACAAGGCTTTCTGAATAAAGTGTAGCAGTGCTTCCCCTACTCTTACTCATATGGAGAAAATACAACAAAGCAATTGATACCCCTCCTAGATTGTATCCCCAGCATAATTTATTTCAAGGCGCTGACCATAATGCACCTTGCTAAAGATGGTGCAATTTGCACCATTGTGTTGTTCAAGTTATAAGGTATGGGTGTATCCATGCAGTTTCTTCTTGTGATGCACGGTAACATATTTCAAAGTCTCTCTCCCTTACCCCCAACTCCACCGGCCATCCAAGCAAGCCCACTACCCTGCCCTCCCTCTAGTGCCACCACCCCTCCCCGCCCCCCCGATGCCACCATCGGTGGCTACTCAAACACAACAACAGCCCCACAAACCTGGAATCGACTTCAACAAAAAACCCAGAGCAAGCTTCTGTATTTCCTCGAAAATTGGACTCGATGATCGCACTGGTGTTTGTGCTGGTGGCGTGTGTCGAGCTCTGCGAAGACACCACCGTCATCGATGTTTATCGCCTCATCCAATACGACATATCCGACGTCCCCTTCGAATCTCGTCTTCGTTGCCAACATCAACCCCGGCTTCCGCATCTTCATCTCCTTCTCCCGCCTCAAAATCCACGACATCGAACTCGCTTTGCACGCAGTCCTCCCCAGGCACACTCACACACACGCTCTCACTCACTGTCAGATTCTGATTCCAATTTCATAAACTTCATTTGATCTTGTGTTTTTGTGTTTTTTACGTTTTATGTCGCGGATATGAGGAAGGAGAGTTTTGAGGTGTTCAACAGTTGCAAGAGGAAGGTGGTGGTGAAAGCAAACCCAATGGTGATGGTGGAGCAGTTTGTGATGGATTTTTTGGAAAGGGACAAGATGTTGGAAACGGAGATCGAGGTGAATCCGAAGACGAAGAAGGCTAAGGATTTGTGAATAAGCCTGATGACGGATTGTTGAAGCTACAGCATGCACATAAAGAGAGAGTACTTTTTATGGTATATCACAAAAAATTGATATATAAATATACCTGAATATCTAATCCATAAGATCACATAATACATAATGCACCATTTTTTACTCGATGCATATTAAAACGCACTTTATTTCAATCATTGTAACCATAACGGTTATGTAGAGTCCCGATCAAAAAAAAAAGAAAAAACGTACTAAGTACGAGACAAGGGGAAGAATAAAACATCTTGTATACACAAACAAGGGGCATATCCGTATACCTTAATTACTCACATATACAAATATATAGCTTTGAAAAATACTTTGGCATAAATTATTACACTCTCCAACCATTCCATTTTACCTCATCAATTATAACACTATTCGATCGTTCCATTTTACCTAATAAATTAACACTGTCAACGCATGTTTATCTCTTCTACTTTTTATAAAGCACCCAATTTCTTTCTACAGTCCTAGATACACCCTTATCAAGCATTGATGACAAGGTTGTTTACAGGACGAACATTGGTATCAAGAAGGCTCTCAAGTGACCTATCTTTTCTGCTCCGAACTCTACCCGCTTCCTTCAACAACTCACTCAACCTTCTCTTCTCATCATCCACATCAGGGTTTGCTGTACCAAGCTTTTCCTCCCTCATACCAACAACATATTCCAGTAGTTGAATTGCATCATCCAGCCTGAAACAAAAAGATCAAACATAGTTTAAGACTATTGAAGTCATAAAGAAGTAATAGATTCCATATCCTGTCAATAAATATCCCTCTTCGCAGTCATCTCTTAGTTATTTTTTTTTTTTTTTTATACAGATCAACAGTTGCAAAGGCTTCAAAAAGGTGAATCTAACTTATTCTTCTCTTAATACCACAGTAACTAAAAGTGCTGAAAATGCTTTAAGAGTGAAAAACAGTTGCAAATTGAAGAGATAACAACCCCAAAAAAGGTAATATAAAAGGTGGTTACCTGCCAATTGCATCATAGGTTCCAGCAAGATTACTATATACCCCAAGCGTTTCAGGGTGATATGGTCCATACTCATGTTCCAAAATATCCTTTGCTTCTTCAAACAATTCTGTAGCCTCGCTTAAGGCATAACGCTGCACGCAGGCAAGTCCCATTTGATTAAGAGCAATACCAAAGAAGGCTGATTTCTTCTCTCCAATAGCACGAAACTTGGAGATGGCATTCTTCAAAGTGTTGTAAGATTCAGTGTAGTTCCCCAACATGTAATACATTACCCCCATCTGAGCTTCAATCCCTGCGATTGTGCTTTGCTGACCAGGGGCATCATTATATATCTGCAGTGCCTTCTGCAGTAACTTGAGTGCCTGGTCAAGCTCATTCATCGACTCATAGATAGTTGAAACATTTGTGAGACCACTAGCACTCTCCTCTGGAGGAACTCCAGGCATGGGATTCTCATATATTCTAAGTGCACTCTCACAATATGATTTTGACTCCCTTATCTTCCCCGTCCTGTTATTCAAGTCAGCAAAACGTACAAAGACTGATGCCACAGCCGGATGATTCTCTCCTTTGCTGGTCTTGAAAACTGTTAATGCTTTTTGATATGCAAAAACAGCCTCATCAAATCGAGACAAGGATAAGTAAGTGTCTCCAATGCTGCAGTCAACAGCTGCCACTTCTACTTCTTGGCCATTTGCTACCATTGCCATGCTGGCTAAAACAAGATGCTCAAGAGCTGCTTCATGATTTCCCTTTGTTTCACATATAAGGCCCATGAGCCTCCTATCAGCTGCCTCTTCAAGAGATGGGGCTGAACTATTTGCTTTATGAATGTCAAGAGCCATTTGGCAGAGCCTCTCTGCTTCATCAAATTGCAATGCTTGAACATTAGCCTCGGCCACGTACCGACAAGTTTCACCAACTCTTGGATCTGTTTCTCCAAGAACTTGCCTCTGGATTTCAAAACCTGTTGTGTAGCACATAATTGAATTCTCAAGCTGGCCCAGCATAGCATAGGTGTCACCCAGCTGCATGTGACCGGCAAATTTAGCAAGAGCATGCTGTTGACCTTCCTCAATAACAGGAATCTCAATTGAGCGCTCGAGCATTGGAATTGCCTCATCGTATCGACCCAAGTTGCAATATATTGCTGCCGTAACATGTAAACACATAACCAGATCCAAACTTGGTTTCCCATTATCGATCTTCTCAAACAGTTTCAATGCTTGAAGAGCTAATTCAAGAGCTTTCTGCGGATTATCTCCAGATGAAATTAGATCTCTTGCTTGCTTTAGCAATATTGGTGCCCGCTCAGGTTTATCTAGCACTGACTCAGCTGACTTCTCAGCTCGACTATGTGAAACCGACTTTACCAAGGGAGAATTCTTTGATTTCTTCAAGCCAGTAACTCCTCTAACTGGTTTTCTCAAAGGCTTATCATTCTTTCTCTCGATAGGAGTTTTTGCAGGACTTTTTCCCTTGGGTCTTGATTTTGGTGAAGTTTCAGTGCCCAACTGTGAGTTTGATGCTTTGACTGATTTTTCTGAAGAAACAGAACTAGTAGTTGCAGATCGGATCTCATGATTCTCATCTACCTTATCCAACTTCTTATCATTGGATACACTACCTGCCCTAGAAGACATTTCACTACTAGAATTACCTCCCAGCCTCTTTTCCTCTTCCTCTTCCTCTTCCACTTCCTCTTCCATTATCTCCACCTCCCTCACCCGTCCTCCAACTAGATGGTGCAACTCCGAATCAATTCTAGACTCATCGCCATCAGATCCAAAACTTTGCCTTGAGGGCGACTGATTGGAACTCTGCATGTCACAGACATTTTCATAAAGCTGCTCGATTGATGGCTCAACCAACCCATCAACCGAAAGATTCTGACCAGTGCTTTCACACCTTGGAGGACTTGGGGAACTCCTTGGGGACTTGACAGAAGCCAAGTTTTCCTTAGAGGGGGACCGGTTCCCATTCATCTGATTAGCTCCCCCATCATCATGAACTCCATTTGTAACAATTCCTGGCATCTTTAATTCTTTCTGGAGCCAAAAGTCCTGGAACAACCAATATCAAACAGGACAACCTACAAAACAAATAGTAGTTACCACTTAAAAGATCCAAGCAAGAGGAAGCAATCCCCACAACACACACACACACACACAGAATAAGAAGAGCAAAAGCAAGTGTTCTAAGATAATTGGAAGTCATGATAAGCCATAAGAATAAGAAAAAGTAAAAGGAAATGCAACCGACAATATAAAATAGATTATAACAATACGTTCATGCCTTTTTACCATTCAAATATGAAAAAACAAAGATACGATAAAATAGTTACTAAACCAAAATCAGCTCAAAGCACATGAAACTCAAGCCAAAATTGCATGAGTCAAAACTCTTCATCTTTGGCCCCTTTCTATTTCCATCCTATCAGGGATAATCACAAAACACCCATTTGAACTTGGATCTCCCACAAATAAATTTACACATATAGAAACCAACCTCAACTCAATAACATATAAGCATAACAATATCACCAACCAAAAAAAAAAACAAAAAACGATTTTTAGCACAGAACCACAAAAAAAAAAAGGTTAAAAACCACTACGAACCCAATTGAACAAAAACTTAATAATACATAATAAATATTAAATGGGCAGAGAAAATTAATGGAGTTCTCTTTTTTTTTTTTTTTTCCCTTGTTCGGATTCAAAGGCAATAATAATAATCATAATAATAATCAAATCAAATTTAAAAAAACAAAAAAAAAAAAGGGAAGGCATACATACCTTTAAGCAGAGGAATTGTCTCTTGCAGAGAGACAAAGATGTGAGTATGTATATATAGGACAGGAAGAAGAAACTCAACACCCCTTATTGGCGAAGCTGTATGTATGCGACAAATGAATGAAACAGAGACGAGAAAGGCAGTGAGGGGCAAAACGGGGAATATATGGCACAAATAGTAATAATAACAATTTAATTTTAGATAAGATAATAATTAATAATGGAGAGAAAGGTAGGAATCAAGAAGGAGAATTAAAAAAGGGAATTATTCTGCAGAAATGGAATGTGAGGAAAAAAGGGAGGAAAGAAGAAGAAAGAAAGAAGAGGAAGATGAAGGCGACCTCTCCCCTAATCGCGCTTACCGTATTGTGTGTTGCTGTTGTGCTGTCTGTGTTGTTTTCTCTTTGTCAATTTCTCATTCGCATCGTGCCACGTGCCTTTCCGCTTCTTCGGACCATTGTGCCCTTCAGAATGTATCCACAAGCACAACGACAAATCAGCTCTTTTTATCTTAAAAAAGATAAAATAACATTATCTTTTTGTTAAAAAAAATTGTATATTTTTTTTAAGAATTTGATTGATATGTATTTATAATATAAAATTATTTTATATTATTAATTAATAAAAATAAAAAATAAAAAATTATTATAAATTATTTATTATAATAGATAATTATTTATATAAATTAACACTTTTTATTATTTTTACAAATTTATCGTGCATTTAAATTAAAATTTTTTTTATTATGATGATAATGTTACCCATTACGTGAATTTATTTTTATCATTTATTCTATTTTCGTTTCTGTCAATTATAGATTGAAACATCATTTAGATTTAGTGTGTGTGAATACCAACTTATTTATTACCTAAAATTTAAGATAAAGATTTGTCTCAGTCTAAAATAGGAATATGTTTCTAAATTTATCAAATATTTATAAAGATATTTATAAATTATTTATCACTAAAAAAAAATCTAAAAATTAAATCTAAATTATAATAATACCTAAATAAAAAGTTAATTCGGTGAATAAATGTCATTGGCTATGACTATAAAATTCTTTAAAATGTCATTCGTATTTAGTTTTGTTAAAAAATATGCTTTGTATGGCCTAAGATTATTAAAAAAAATTAAGAATAAATCTCTTCCCCATTTTTCCCAAAAAGAAAAAGATTTGTCACTTTAGTTTTTAAAAGTTTTTATCATCAACTTAATTTTTTAATCACCTGAAATATTATTGATAAAATAAAATTAATGATATTTTATATTATTAAAAAATAAAAATTTGAAAAATTGAAGGACAAAATGATAGCCCTTTACATTATAAGGAAACGGAATTTTTAAGACAATCGAAGTGATGGGATGCGGAAGCAAAAAAAAGAGGCTTGCTTTTTAGTAAATGATTTATTTATGATATGTAATTTGTAACATAGTTCTAGTTATGGTGGTTCTGTCTAAGCTTCTTCCATCATTCTGTTTTATTGGTGAAGTCATTTACTAGTTGCGTTTGTTGTTGTGGTTGGAGAATAGGTCAGTCAGATAGACCGCCAATCACACTCACGAAGTTACTTGCCTCCTTTGTAACCCCAATCTTAAGCTCTTTCAATTTCATAAATAGTAGTAATTGCGTTATTGCTTAAATGCCTAAGATATTAGTACAATTGAACAAAGATAGAAAGAGGGAGATTTATTTTTTGTTTGGATGTTTGGATTTCAATTGACTAATCCACTTATGGGTTATCGCATGATTAGGGAAATGCTGAAGTCACCATAATTTAAGGGTGATAGCATTAAATTTTTTAGCAAAATCTATAAATAAAGGGAGAATGAATAGTGACATAAATGGATAATGCATTTATGCTAATGCTACTAATAATAATGACAAAGTGCTTGTATGGGTGAAGCCATCCATGAGCACTGGGCTTCGTAGGTTTGTGTACTTTGTTTGATTACCATCTCTGAATTCGTGGGAGAGAAGGGAAGTGAATGGTGGTACATTCAGTGGGCGATCCGATGTAGCATGTAAATGAAATAAATAACTAGGTGTGCCCCAAGAACCATTGTGCAACTATTAATGTAACTGGTGAATGATTTTGATTCCATATGGGGAGAATTATATTTTAAGATCCGCGAACTATTATTACCATGTGGCAGGCTACTTTTACACTTGAAAACGAAATCCTACTTTAAAATTCTTGTTTACTTTTAATGAACAGCATGAAATAATTATAAGGGCAAATGAGTTTAAACTTTACACTATTGAAGGATTAATTAATTTGAATAGATTTAGTATCCAATGATTTTTATGTCCATAAACCAGAATAAAACGAAGTAAATGCTTTATTGTTGGCTGTGGGTATACTTCAAACGCATTACTCAATTATTGATCATCATTTTCACAAGTATATCTCCCATTGAAAAAACGAAAAAAATTCTAGAACACGATGCCCCACTTGCGTTACCTTTCCGGAGAGGTGAGCAAATGCTGAGTCAGCACCGTTTAATTTTTTGGGCCATCAGACAATTGGCACCACAGCCCCACCTCCCTTTGTATATGATTTCAACTTTTAATCGTCATTGTTGACCCCCCCAAAAAAAAAATTCAATAGTCATTATTGATCTATTCATTTTGGCTTAATTTAAAATCCATCTAACCTATCCTTTTTCACTTCTAAATTCTAATTGTGCATCAGCCGCTTCGAAATGTAAGGAGAGATTTTTATATAAATACAAATTTAACATTATATTTAATTATACTCATAATAAAATGGGGTTCTTTTAACTTCATTTAAGATATATCCATTTGTTTTCGAGCTCTACTAATTTTACTATAAATATAACTGAATATAAGATATTAAATTTATATTTATATTTATATTTACATTTATACAAAAAGATTTCATATATCAGACTTGGGTCATAAAAGTGGGCAGTTTCCTGTTGTGTTTTTAATTTTCCTTGGGCCGGTTATGTGGTTATTTGTTTTAAGGTTCATATTCGTTGCATTCATGACATGTGGCAGACAATCATTCTCAAAACGAAAAAAAAAAAATAAAGTCAAATATGTTACTCCTGCAGATAATATTTTGAAGATTTGTTCACCCAAAAACCACTGAGGTATAGCTATTTAGTCCTATTTTTCGTGGAAGACTTTCAGTCCTTTTCTGTTCTTTTCAAGCCTTTCCGCGCTTGGGCCATAGATCTAATTTCCGGTGATGTTTCATTTTCATGTTTCCTCACTTTTTACTTTGAAGGAAGGATCACAAATTCTTCCATTGTGTTTTAACTTTTCTTTAATCTTTTCCATTATAGAAAGTATACAAAGCCAAATTTCATAAAGTAGAAATTCTGCTAGATTAAAAAAAAAAAAAAAAAAAGGAATCGGAGGTGAGTGTGAGTAACAACAAAGCAGATAAAGCATAAAGTAATATTTGTAAGGTTAATGATAACAGTACGTGCACCAGTGACATTATGCACGTTAGAACTTAGAAGGACAAAGGGTACTAGGAACAGGTATATTGTTAAATGCCAATGTAATGGAACATCATTGTCAAAGTGGTTCATTAAAAAAGAAGAGTTTATTAGAGATGAAATAAAAAAGGTACAATTAACTAGGACAGTAAAATATTCTAACAGCAGAAAATCTAGCACAAAATAAAAATAAATTGATTTGCAGTTACAGTAGAAACTAGAAAGTGGAATCATTTTAAAGCTTGGCTGTACAGAAAAAGAGATTAGAGGTGGATACACAAAGCAGATAAAGCATAAAGTACACTCTGTAAAGTTAACGATAATTGTTACAACCTAGTACGCCCGTGATATTTTGATATTTATTAAATCAGCTTACCATCATTTACAGTATACTACCTCTGTTTACTTTATCTTGCACTGTAGCCATACGCAAAAGATATAAAGAATTTAAAATCAAAATTTAATATATTTACTTAAAGTAAATATTTAGCTTTATGTCCTTATTTAATTTTAATACTATTTAATTAATTTTATTATCTAACATTATACTTTTCAATCAATGGTACATTTAAAATTATGTAAAGAATAAATTAAAAAACTTAATAATAAATACTTAATATAGGTAAAAATAGTATATTTTTGACAAAGGACAAAAGCGCAACAAACAAGTAATTTGAATGACACGGGCTTGATCCAAGACTGTTCGCCACCAATTGACGACTTTTGAAGGGTACAAGCAGTAGCATAAGGTCCGACCCAAAAAAAAAATAAAAAATCAATAGCATAAGGTCTTTGTTTGACTTTTCATTTTTCAATTTATTTGTTTGACTTAACTTTAAGCCTAACTTAAAGCTAGGGGAACAAAGCACAAAGTTCTTTTACTTCGGAATGTATTACTATTAACCGAAAGGGTGTGTTATCCAAGCTCTTATAAGTAGTTTTTCCCCATTCATATGACACAATTTTTTCATCACAACTTTGATAAGTAACACAGGTCAATAGTTACATATACAGAACTTTAACTTACATCTAAGTAGGAAAAAAAAAAAGGTGAAATGATACAAATGGAAGATGAAGTTCATAGCAATAAATAATTTTCGTTTTAATATGGATAGCCATCAAAATATTTGACGACAGGAACACTAGTTATTCTTTTCTTTGTTTGAAAAAAATTAAAATGGATCATTAAGGCAGCGGAAGAAGATTGCATTTATTGATTAATTGAACGTACTTGTCGTTCATGAGATTGATTGTAACACAACTCTTCAAGTCATCATATAACTGAAAAATGATCCTAACTAAGCTTTGCAAGCAGCAGATTTATGGCGAGCATTGCATTTGGGTAAGCATCCCAGAATTGTTGTATTAGTAGGACGCGGTTTGTAAGTTGAGAAAAACTCAGGATCCTGCTCCAATGATTCTGTATAGTTCTCCAGAATGGGCACTATCTCATCAAAATGTGGCCTTCTATCTGGGTTGGTTGACCAGCATCTATTGATGAGATCACTTAGTGCCCATGGACATTCAGATGGCAATGGTGGCCTTGCATTCTACACCCCAAAAAAAAAAAAAAAAAATCACTAAATTGAGTATGATCAATAAAATGTACATTTTAAGAAGCTAGCCCCACTAAAAAGTTCCAAATATGTATAAGGAGAGAGAAGCACGCCTAGTAATAAAACCATAAAGATAGCTGAACTAATTAATATATGAAGCTTTTCCAAAACATATATATGATGCCATGTGGTTGATTGAGGTTCACTAGTCCCATGCTCAGAACATAACTTATGGCAAAGTAGAAATACAACCCTTCTGTTGCAATTATATATATGTACTATTTAGTATTTTACACAGGTCCAGATACAAAGTATATCTTTCGGGCATTGCAGCATGCGCAGAGACGATGAACATGAAAAGTTAGATAGGACGCAATAACAAAAATAAAAAGACAGAAAAGCCTCTCTTTTAATTAGTGATTCAATTATGTGGCACCTTGTTTCTGATGTTCTGTGCATGTGACAGAAGAAGGCGGGGGCGGTAGCAATCATTGTTGATCCTCAAAAATATTTATGCATGGCACATACCAAAGATTGAATGTTGGAAAAGTTCAAGAACCATCCAGATGTCAGGCAAAATAGAGAAACCTCTTAACCTTATTTGTGATTCAATATTGTTAATGCGGTGTCTTGCTTAGATAAGCAAAGGATATCTTATCACAAACAAGGCCACATGCACTGTAAAGATTGTAGACAATGCATGATTGTTGCCCACCCCTGCCCGCACGTTTGAGAAAGATACGGGGCACATTAACCACCGAAGGGGCCTACTCAAATGCATGCATACGGACATATAGCAGATAATAAAAATGAAACATACAAATATATGTGTATACTACTATATACATTAAAATAATCGAATTTGACACCGTTAAATAATATTGGCAAAAGTTGGCCATGGTTATACCGGGGCTAATTATATAAAATGAAAAGGGTGTGAGGAACAATGACTGTTTTACATAGATAATTTTGCATGCCTATATTTCCTTTTACATGTAAATAAACAATACATAGACAAATTGCTGAAGTGATAAGTTAACAAAAGGATCCCTAGTAAGATAGTATCAGAATCAACTGAGTATGAAATAGATCCTCTATAGCGCTGCCATAACTTGCTATATTAACAAAATCCACTTAATCCATTTTAGTGAGCTAGAGTGAGAAAAATTTTACCCTAGACAAGCTCCACAAAAGGTGTTTTGAAAGAGATGAAATGCAATACCTCCAACAGCATCCATGCAATTCACAATATATACAGGCATATAATTCACAAAAATATTTAATTTGGTCTTCAGTTGTCTATACCTGTAACAAAAGATTTACAGCATTCCTTCTTTTAATAGTTCTGATAATCACAGACCACTCTAACTGCTATGTAGCCAGATTCGTAAATTAGTTTATATCAATATGTCTAGAGTCACTAGTTGAACGATTTAATAAAGCAATTGTTACACTACTAACTTAAAACAGCAGAGAAACAAGCCAATTTTGTGCAGGCTAAGCATATTCATAGCATGGATCGCACAAGTTTTTGAGGTGAATAAGTATGTTAATCATCTGACGTATCCATGCACTGGAGCACCTTAGTTTCATCACAACAAGAATATGAATCATACAATCAAGTAAATTCTGATGCAATACCTTGTGGGAAACTGCAAATGCTGCCTGCTCTGGTGTCATATTGTCAAATGGTGTCTGTCCTGTTAAAAGCTCCCAGAGAACTATGCCGAAACTATAGACATCTACTTTCTTAGTATGATGCTTTTCTTTGATCATTTCGGGTGCCATCCACCGATAAGTTCCGGTGAATCCTTTGGCGCTACCACACTGAGATTCTAAGCATGATATACCAAAATCTGCTACTTTTACACACATATCTTCCCCCAACAGCAGATTTTCTGATTTGAGATCCCTGTGGAGTATCCCCTGAGAATGAAGATATTGCATTCCCCGTGCGATGTCAAGGGCTAATTTCAGAACGAGTTCGAGTGGAACTGAATGCTGTTCTTGCCGATGCAGGTATTTTCTCAACGAGCCCCCAGCTAAATATTCGGTAATTATACAAAACACAGGAGGTTTCTTGCAAGCAGCAATAAACTGCAGGATTCAATAGAAGTCATTAGCCGCGGAAAAATGGTTTAATTTTTCTATTATTCAGCAGCTGCAAATTTTACAAAAAGAGCGTTCTATTCTGTTAAAGAAGAAACTGCTTTTTAGCACTCATGTATTAGGCCACATTACTATATTACCAACTTTCAAGAGAAAGAATTAACCAATCAAAATACAACTCAGTACTTCAAAAAATCAATACTTGATCAGCAACAACATCCGCATAATTGACATGCTAAATCACAATTCGCTTTTACGCATGAGGAGATAGCCTAAATGAAGATGACTCTCAGCTCTTTTGCTGAGTTTCACACCAATAGAATGGAGCACAATAGGACTTGGGAGCACCTTTGACAATTTCAACTTTAATAAGAACAAATTTCTCGCTCGCACCACTTTTCCAACTAATCTACTTGGGAACAACAGCAACAAATATAGTAAATTCATATCTACTTCATAAACTTTTTTTTTGGCAGATAATTGCTTCGCTTTTTGGTTCTTCCTAATACCTTCACGAAATTTCAAGGTACCTAGTTAATTAGTATATCAAGACAATAACGGCAACAACGGGGTAGGAAGTGACACAAGGGATGCCTTGACATTGAACCATCAAAAAATCAAAGTTAGCAACCACTCAAAAAGTGAAGAATATGTGATAAATGGTTACGAGACTAGAGAATCAAAGTTAGCATATTCCACGCAAAAGCTAATACATATTCCCCTATAACGTAGGAAAACCATATCTCACATTAAATGGGCAACTCAGCGCACGAGACTCACAGCTAGTAGAGTTTGGGAGTGTAAATATGCGCAGTCTTAACTGCATAAGTGAAAATTTGAAAACGTAACTACAGGGCACGAGCCATCAATCTTACCGACTTACTGTTGCGCCAAGGTTAACCCTCTGAATCATATCTCACATTCCATACAAAAAAAAAAGGACTGAAAGTACAGGCAAGAACAGAACAACCAAACAAAACAGATGGGGTTGAAGAAACAAGAAACTCACAGTGATGATATTTGGATGGCGCAAACGAAGCAACAAGGCAACCTCAGAAGTGAATTGCTTCTCAAGAAAAGCGGCCAAGTCCTCATCCTCCTCAGGCTGGCTTACAAGCTTGATTGCCACATCCTTCTGCTTGTATACACCTCTGTAGATCCTGCTGTGCCTCCCAGAGGCAAACTTGAACCCAATGAACAGCTGAGACATGTCAGCACTCCATTCCTCTTCACCTTCTCCCTTTATGGCAGCACCTGGTGACACCAAGTACTTGGACCAAGATTCTGCTCTCTTGTACTCCCCAAGGGAGAGCCTCCTCCCTGACCTGCCATTGTTGGAAATTTGCTTCAACCAGTGCAAATTCTTCATGTGGTTTCAGAACTCAGTTCTTATGAAGATCATCAAAGTTTCTACCACCCCTTTAAAGGGTATTATTCACTCTTCAACCACCCCAAAATGTAGATCCAAAGGAAAAAGTTTAGAGCTTCAAACAAATGCAACAATTTGGAGAGTGCCCAGTTGGCAAAAACTTGAGATTTTCATGGCTTAAATAGTTCATGAGCTAACCAAACTAACTAAACTACATTTTACGAGTATTGCTGATCGTTTGGTCTCTTTTGTCATAGAATTATAACAAATCTAAGAAGGTGAAAACAAGACAAAGGGAAACCAGGACCAAAGAGAAAAAACAAAAAAGCTCACAACGCTTTTACGGGGTTTAACCAAAAGAACAAGTTTTTAACGAAAGGAACCGCAGAAGCAGACAGATAGAGATAAAGTTTTTGTAGATTTCCAACTTCCAATTGAGTGCTTGCACCAAGAGAGAGAAAGGGAGAGGGTGCAATAGTAATAGAATAGACTATGACTATTTATTTGGATTTTGGTCACCAAAAGTAACATTTTATCCGATAATTAATTATATACAGTATGTTTATGTTACTTCAATATATATGTATCTTAATCCACCAATAAAATATATATGTATCTTACATTTAGAATAAAATCTCAAATTAATCTTTAATAAAAATACCTTCAAACAAATTTTTTTTACGGAAAATAAAAATCCAGTAAAATATTTAATGATTAAAAATATAAATTAAATTACTTTTTAAATAAGATAGTACATATGATAAAAAAAATATTTTTTATGGATTAATTTATTAAAATAATTAATTTAATCCATTTTTTTAATTTAAATAGACCATGCTGGGGATTTTTATTTTTTTAAGGGTGAATTTGTCCTATAATATTTTATCAAAAACTAATTTAGAAGTTTATTTTTGCATTTATTTATCAATATATTTATACTTACATTAACCTACCATGTGTCATATAATATGTATACATTTATTTGTCAATATATTTATACTTATAATAATTATAATTATCTTAAGTAAGAGTAGTTGTTGTTGATGATGTCGTTGTTGGTGCTAGAAATGAATTTCTGGTGAGGAGTGAAAGCATATGAAAATGCAGGAGAGCGCGCGTGTGTTGGCTACACAGCACTGGACTCTCTACGTTGGTACTCGTAACGTGCGAAGATCCACTTCCGAGGAGACAAACCGGGTCTGTGTGATAATGACCGCTACCCATTTGTTTTCCCCATTTTGCCCCTTCTTTCCCCCTACATTCTCCGACCTTGCCTTTACTCCTTTTTGTCCATCCGTTTTTTCATGCCACCCATCCCTGGTCCCTAGGCAGCATGTGGTGGCAGGTGGTTTGTGCAATTGTACTGCTCAACAATAGTGAGAGCCAATGGTTCATGTGGATAAAAAGCAATTTTAATGCAGTGTCAATTAATTATATTTTATTTTTATATTTTTTTAGATAAATATGAAAAAATTAAGTTTTTTTAAGGGTTAACAGGTGTATATTGATAATATCAATCAATAGAAATAGTAAAAAATAAGAAATTATGATATATTTTTTATTATAATAGGTAATTATTTATATGAGTTAACACTTTTCATTATTTTTATTTATTGATAATATAAAATTATTTTATATTATCAGTATATTTAAATTAAATTCTTTTTTTAATAACATATTTATAGATAATTAAATTCTAAAAAATATTATATCTCTCACAAAATATCAGTGTTTACGAAATTAAATTAAAAAAAAAGCAAAATGAATATATTAGTGTCTCAAAAAAATCATAATTTAAATATTTTAATTTTAAACCAATATATTTATATAAATACTGTTGTGAGACTAATAACGTAAAATTATATAAGGTTACAATTTAGGTAAATTTACTTGAAGCTATAGTTTGTTATTTCCCCAAGTATCATAACTTAAATATAATTAAATGTTAATTATTAAATAAAACTAAGTAATAAGAATCATTGCCTAAGCTAATAATCATTAAATATGTCAATTAATTTATTAATCTCATCATTCTGGCAAATTAGTTTTGGTTGAATAACATTTTCTCCTATGAATAAAAGATAGTATAAATTGTATGTATAATTTAATTAGAATAAGAGAATTATATTTTACAGATATTTATGTAAGGATATAGGGAATTTTTTTGTTGTGATTGCAGCGAAGTTTGATAATATTAATTTCCTTTTATGTTGAACCATCTAGTATGATTGACACGATAGCTTTCTTTAGTTTTAACTGTTATAACTATTTAAATAATAGAAGTCAACAGTAACCTCTTAGTCAACTTGACATACACTTAACGACATAACATTTTGAAGCATCTCCCTCTTACATTTGTTTTGTTTTATCAATTACTTCACAAAAGTTTAAAAGCGAGAATCAATGCAAAACCACTAAATATAAAAACAAAAAACAAACTGAACATGCTTTAAAATAAATAAAAGTCCTCCTCATTTGACTACCACATTGAACAACTAATTATAGTAAAAATTTACGATATAGTTATATACTTATCTAACATTTAGAGGTCCCAATATTTAAACTTAGTTATACAATTATGAGCAAAAGAGAACAAAAGAAAAAGTTATACAAGTATGAACGAAAGGTTTTTTTTTTTTATAATTTTGAAAAACAGACTTTGAGATTGTGTTGGGAGTTAAAAGGCAATGACAAGATTGTTTTTAAAAATTATCATTATTCAATTAGTTCGTAATAACTATAGGAGGCTAGAACATGAAATACGGCAGCAGAAAACACATTGGAGAGAGAGAGAGAGAGAGAGAGAGAGAGAGAGAGAGAGAGAGAGAGAAGGAGTGAGGGAAGGGCATGTGGGTCAACGGCGTTAGGGTTTCGTGGTGGGGACCACAGAGGTTGGTGGTATCCGTGGCTGTGTCGGACAAGCCGTATGGTCCTCTTCCGTATACGGTCTCTGGCCTCTCTCTTACGCATCTCGATGACCCTTTAATTAAAATCTTCCATGCACCTTTCTTTTTCCCCTCTTTTCTTTGTTTGACCCTTTTTTCTCTTCAAATTACATAAGGTTGAAGATCCGTCAAAATTAAGGGTTATTAAATTATCTTAATTTAATATTAATCGTAAAAATCGAAATCAATTTGACTCTGTTGTTTTAACAGTTTGACAAAAGTAGTTTAAGAAATCGTTAGATAATAAGTAGATTTGCATGAAAAAATAGAACTAATACTGCACAAATAAAAAATTTTATAGTATACAAAAATTTAATTTTTTTCTGTTATATTTTTATTTGAATTATTTTATATTGTTAATCAGTTAATTTTTTTACATAATTTTTGAGATAATTATAATTAAAGACAAATAGATTTAATAATATAATTACATATAATTAGAAGACTATAAAAAAATATATTAATAATATATTAAAATTGAATCCATATAGAATTGTCATTGGTTATCCTTTCTTTTTACCATTTTTTTTTCATTTTCACCAATGATGACACATCTCACCTCATATCGGTTGAGTTACCATTCATACTATACAAAACAAACATTGGGATAACGACAAATATACAAATAAATATACCCATAAGTTAAGTAGGTCAGTCCAACTTTACAGTATGTGTATGGATTGATCTTATGTTAATTCAATCCATTTAATGATAGTCCACGATATAAATAGATCAAATGGTTTTAAAAATTTGTTAAATCAAAATTTTTAAATATAATTAAATCTCAAAATTTAATTAAATTTAAGTCTAAATTTTAAGTCAACACGTTACATATTAAATTATATAAACTCAAAATAAACTAAATATTGAAAACTTAAATACGAAGTCTCTAGAATATTCAACACACAACATAGTCAAATTTAACTCAAAATCTCAATAATTCAAGTTCAACACATTACAAAACAAATTTCATAAATTCAAAACAAATTAAACATTAAAATATAAATTTAAAGCTTTGGGCATCGTTTTTTATTTTTTGATATCGTGGTAAAAGCCCAAAGAACAAAAACTAGTACTCCCTTATAATATAGGGAAATTTAACACTCGCAAGGTCTGCTCTAGAAAGAAACTAAATAAAAACAAGAGTCATAAAAGCTTTAAACCGTAACCTTTTGTCTTGTTTGACTGAAATTGAGAGCATAGAAAACTTAAGGAGAGTACATGCACAGGTAACAAAGTTCCCTTGTATGGATGAGCATGAAAATAGGGGGAAGAGGAAAAAAAAACACATGGGACACACATGTAAAGTTTTCTTTCCATGGGTGCGTAGAAAATTGCATATAAAGAAGAAAATCAGTTGAATTACACCTATATCCTCTATAGCATTGAAAATTGAGAATGTTTAAGAATTTATATTATATTTATTTTTATTTAAACAAATAATTTGAAAATAATTTTTATAATTTACATGTTAATAAAAAATTTTATTAATAATATCATAAAATTATTTATTTATCTAATTTATAAATTTATAAGGAGTGTTTTAAATTTAAATTAAAATAACATATTTATTCTTTATTACAATAAGAATATAGGTGTCGTACTCTTCATCCAAATATATAAAAACAAAATCATACTTCTCTTTTCAGTTTCTTTTTTAGTCATTCTTGTTCTTTTCATTTTCTTTCTTTTTATTTTCTCTTCTTATCCAAACAAAGCATAAAAGTTCCTCATGTCTATGCTTGACCATGCCATCAGCAAAGTGGTTAGCCTCTCTAAATACATGCCTAAATTTAACGCATTACATAATCAAACTTAAATTTCAACTTTTTTAAAAGGAAAGGTAAATAGTTAGCGTATTTCTCCATTGAATTGACTCATTTAACTTGCATATTAAATTCATTGACCTAATAATAAATTCATTTAAATAGATCAAGATTTTTAAAATAGAGTTGATTTAATTATAACAAATAAATATGCTAGCCTAATGAGTTTGGTCGTTTTGACAATCTTTTAGAGGGATGCATTTATTTATTTTTTTACATGGACAAAGGTTGAAATTTAGGTAAACTCGAATCATAAATTAATAAGAGTTTACTTATTTTAAAAATGATATTTAAAAATATTTATAACATCTAATTATAATAAAATAGATTCATGAAAAGCCAAAAATATATCAAAATTTCACTGGCAATATCATATAATAAAGCAAATACAAATCATAAAATATGAAACACAAATTAAAATAATAACAAATGTAACATATTGAGACGTCAAGATGTTAAAAATCAAAATAACTAATTAAGTCAAAATATCATATATTTAATTTTAGAAGGTCTAATTAAAAGTACTTCTTATGAAAATCTATATTTTGGTGTTTGAAAAATCAAAATCTAATTAAAATAGTAAGCTCACAAGTCTATGCGAGCTTATCCGAGTTTACTTAGATTTAAATTTTTAAGTAAGTTAACTTGATTTAAGGACCTAAACTTGTAAACTTATAAGAGTTTACGATTTAACTTAAGAGTTTGATAGCCATAACATGAATGCCTTTTTTTTTTTTCATTCAAATCAAAATGTATTTTAACTAAAATTTTCCCTTCAACCCCCACCAACAAAAAAAAAAAAACACGGAAGTTCCTCTTAGGTGATGCTTGCTAAGTATATTGTTGTGAGAACTTTGTATTCTTCTTTTTGTACCCCTAACATTTGCATCATTCAATCATAACTTTATTAATTCACTCATATTGACATGAGTACTTATATTTGTACTCATAGTTTGAAACTCATTGGTTGATGCACTTTCACAAAAAATTGTGAGGTCCATCTTTGGATAATTTATCATGCATTTTTATCCAATAACCTTCTTTCTTTAAACGAATCGAACAATAATTAGACAAGAATAAGTACAAATATTATTTCTCTAGTGATTTAATATACATGAGGTACAAGCAACGCCTACATGTTTGTCACTTGTAGCTTCATAGTAACATATGGGAAATAACTTGTTAATATGTATATGAGAATTAACTTTATAGTAAATAAGTTTGACCCGGATATATTGATTCAAATCACCTTTATCATTCAGACGTGTTTGAATAATTATCATATGATTATATTAGGATAAAATGTATTTTTCACAAAATCAATTAAAATAATTTTTAATATCAAAATGAAGATATTTCCAAATAACATTCACGCACAAAAGGAACAAAAAGATACTTCAGAGTTCAGTATGTGATTAGTAAAAAACAGAGACTTCAGCGCAAGTACCAAAATATAAAAACGATACTTCAGCGATCGTGAACGGTTCGCAGCGTTTAGGTGGAAGAATACATGAATATCAGGTTTTTTTTTGTGATTTTTTTTGGTGATTTATGAATATCATGTTTAGAACACCGCAAAAGTGTGTAAATTGAATACAAATTTTGTATTTAATAAATTATGATTAAATTTTGTTTTAACATAATTTAAAGTCTGATGCAGCTTTTTCCCTACATAAATATAAAATATCATTTTACATTATGATAAAAATTAGGAAATGTCATTTTTATTCTAATTTTTTTAAAATGAATCTACATGTTTTTCTCAATATGACCTTAATTAACTTATAAATGACATACTTTGCGCTTTATAATCTATAAATATTATCTCTCCTTCTAACTTAATTTTACAAAAAGATAAAATAAAATTGTATGTTAACCATATATTCTAAATTCTTTTCTTTGATATATAGCATATAAAATGTTGTTTTCAATATTTTCTTTATAAAAACAGAAAATGTATTTTAAAACCAATCAGACTTGAACTTTCTACGGTATGTTATTTAGGTCAGCATTGTACAAAATGTAGACCTATAATGGGATACTCATTCCTATTTACTAATTGTTATTCTCGTCCCTTACATGAGGCTTTTCGTTTTTCATTTTTAGGATGTTATATATATTTGGCTTTTATCAATATGATATTGCAAATAAGAATTGTTTTAAATTTACTCTGAAAAGAGACGTAAGATTGTTTTAAATAGCACTTTCTCTATTCATTTGTAAGTGCCTTTTTTATTAATAAAAAAAAAGATGTCCTAAATTATCTGTTACTTGATAATTTTAGGGGAGTATTAATTAATTAATTTTCTAACTTTACTATATTTTTCATTCCTTAAACTGAATCGAATAACTACAATTAATAGAGATCGAGAAGGATAATTTAGTCAAAACAAGTTATATATACTTTTTTCTATATTGGAGTATATCTAATATATTATTAATTTTTGCTTAAAAAGCTTAAAAGATACTTAATAAAGAGAGACAGTAACACTTTTCTTGATGATTTTTGCTATAAAAGATGTTTAATCTTCAATAATATTGGATAATGACTAGAAATGTACTTTTAAGTTTTAACTTCTCTCTCTCTCTCTTATTATCTTCATTAGTGAAAAAAGAAAGCATGGATCAAGTAAGAGGATAATTTAGTGAAATACAATAATTATATTTTCCTAAAATAAAGAGTATTTTTTGTATTTATTTATTGTATAGAGATCAACTGCTGATTAATTTTAGATATTTAAAATTTGAGATTAATTTTGATATGTTGTTAATATAAAATATTTTTTATTATTACTTAATGAGATATTATTATATATGTAAATTTTAAAGTAATTATTATGAGTCAAACATTTTTTATAATGTGACAATATATAATTATATAAAAAAAATTTAACTGATAATATGTTAAAATTAAATTCTTAAAATTTACTAGTACTATATATATAATAATTAATAAATTAAACAATGAATATTTGACAATTCACATCAAATATCAATCATCATCACTTTGGAAAAACCGATAAATTCCCGATAACAAATGCCGCTGCACAGCAACTCATATCGCATAATGCCACATGATGCGGCGCTGCAAAGACTAAAGAAACGTAAATACTCAGGTTGTTTTACTGCACTCTACAGTTAGGTTAGATTTGATATTATTATAACTTTTTAAAAGTTGTTAAGTTCTTTTAATTTTTTAAAAGTTATTCTCAAAAAATTATAATAATATTATTTGATAAAATAATATTAATATTGTTTTCAATAAACAAAAATCATAAAAGTAATGTTTAGTAAAATTATTCATAATATCTAAAATAATTATAATAATTATAAATATTAAAAAGAATAATTTATATTTTTAATATCATTAAATATTAAATAGAGTAAGATTATATTAATTTTTAAAATTTTAAAAAACACAAATCAATTCCAAAAATCATCTCATGAGAACTCCTAAGAGCATCTCTTGGCTCTCAAAAATCAAGAACAAAAGCATCTTAACTTTTCAGTTTATCAAACAAAAAAAATTAATTTATATTTTTCATAAATCAAAACACTCCTCTAGAGAGTACTACTAAATTAGGCCTTATACTTGTATCGTCTTTGGGTAACATATGCCACGTCCCTTGGCAGATTACATGGCCAAATCTTTTATACCCAAAAAGAAGAATTTTCCTTCATTTGTCATAAATATTCACAATTTATTTCTCTTTTTTTTAAAAAAAGAATTAAAGGTTAAGATGCTCTATAAGGAAGAAATTTCTTCCTCCTTCATAGAGTATGAAAAAATATCTTGCTATATTATCTATATGCAAGGTATGATAGTTGTGGATATTAATTAGATTCATTATAATTTTATCCTTTTTTTTTCCCCTTGAATGTTATGGCTCAATCTTTAAGATCTTACAGTTTAGATGTAAGATGTTTCCAGGATTTCCTCAATCTTGCTTTTCTGGATGTATCAATTATGCCTTCTTCAATCTAAATGCAAATAATTTTCAATTAAAAAAAAAAAAAAGTACATAGAAATATTCTTCATGATCCTTAGCTTGTTACGCAACGTGGAGGTTGAAGAACAGAAGTGGGAACTAGGCCAATGTGGGTATCCTCACAAGACTGGCATTCGGAGAATTTTCCACCACACACTGTAACTTACGATGACTACATTTAATCGATGATATTATGACCACAAATTGCAAACATGAAACCTTATTTCATAGTACTATGTAATAAGCTAAGATCATCCGAAGTAACCAATGGAAGCCAACACTAGTGCTCATTATGATATTTTATTGGAATTTTGATGGGCATAACAGTCATGTCAATATCAAAGTATAAATATAATCTAATTGGATCCAAAAATTAGCCAATAATCACAAAGCAAAGCGTTTACGTGACAGCTCTTTCTTAAGGGTCTATTTTGATTTCTTCCGATGAATCATATATTATAGTGACAACTGGTAATTGATACATATATATTGTTGATTTTGTTCTCTTTCGTGCCGCAGCGAAAATCTACCAAGTAAGATGTAGCACATGAACTAATACGACGTAATATGGGGATAATAATAATAGTAATAATAATAATTAAAAAAAAAAAGCGATGTGTGGAAATAGGTTTGGCCAGAATTCAATAATTGAGCATGGTTTGGTGGTACAGACTATATCCCAAAGCCGTACTTAATAATATTTGGCGCGTAGTTAAACATGGTTGAGATGTGCTAAATCCAATTATTGGGAATCAATCAATAGTGGTGATGATGGTGATGTTGATTGAGAAAGACTGAGACATGGAATTGTAGTTGTTGATGATGAGAATCGAACGGCTGAGATTGCGGTGTCTACGGTGAAAAGGTGTAGCGCAGTTTTGTAGTACAGTGAAGGGAGACAGGTATCGGTTGATGGAATAAAAAGGAAGCTGAAAAGATGAAAAGAAGAATGATAAATTATAGAATGGTTACTTATAAATATGAATATTAAATATTTATTATTTTTTTATTTATTATAAATAATTATTTTATTTTAATTATTTAATTAATATAAAAATTTAAATTTTATAAATATCAAATTTTGAATTAAAAATTAAATCTTACATTAATAAATATTAATATAAAGATATCGAATTTTAAATTTTGAATTAAACTTTAACAACATATTATATGAATCTAACTTAATAAATTATAATATTTTAATATTATATATTAATATATTAAATTTATTTTATTATTTTTTATTATTACATTTATAAATAATTTTAAATTAATAATTTAATTTTAAATAAATATTCAACATTTATATTATAAAATGAGTATTCTAATAGCTAGAAGTTAAGGGTCGTTGGGTTCAGAAAAGAAAGAGACGAGTGTAATAGGAATTTTTGTCAGTTAGTACAAATATGTGTAGAACATGAACGCGGTTCTCACAGAGTACCACGTGAATCCCTACGCTCGTCAACTTCACAAGTTGCGAGGCACATTTACCATATATGAAATTATGCTTTTTATCGAAAGTGGAGAGAAAATGAAAAAAAAAAAAAAAGAGCACCGATATTTGTGGGTACGCGACGCATATGCAATACATGTTAAAAAAATAGTGCAAAATCTATGATTTATGGTAGATTAAATGTTATAGAGCATTTAATTGTTTTTTATTGTCTCTTTTGAAGGTGCGTGTTATTTATACGTCGTGAGTGCATATTCAAAAACTATTTTGCTTTAAAAAAAGGATAAGACAAATAAAAAAATATTTTTTATTATTTATACAAAGAGATAATAAAGATAAATTTTTTTATTTGTTTTAAAAAAAGTAAAAAGAAATAATATAATTATATTAACTAACTTATTTATCTTTAATAAAAAATAATATAAATAAATAAATAGAGATAAAAATAAAATTTTAAATAAATTCCCCCTTCTTCTCTAATTTTCTCTCTATAATTAGAGGGAAAAGTTTTCAGTTGATCTTTCTCTCCATTTTCTTGTTAGATCAAGCAAAAGAAAACTTTAAAATCATCCTATTTTTCCTTCACTCATTTTCCTTTTTTCTGCCTTCTCTTTAATCAAATAAAGGGTTAAAAATAAGATTTTTCTACCTAGTGTTCTATTAAGTAAGAACTGTAAGTGGAAAAATTTATAAGTTTTCAATGCATTAATGCATTAAAAATTTAAAAATATCTTTTTTCAATAGAAAATTTTTAATTTTAATTCCTTAACTAATGTTCTTAAAGTATTAATTAGAAAAAATAAAATAAAAAAAGGTATAGTGACTCAATGGTTGATATGTTGGTCCATTATATATTTTGGACTATCGGGTGGCACTCTAATTTTCACCTTTTAATAAAAAAAAAAGAAATTAAATGAATGGTTCATATTAATAGAAAATAAATTTTATATAATTACTAAATAATATGATTTTGTTTTTAGAATTATGAAATCATCCCTAAATCCATCCCCATCTTCTCAGCTGCATTAGTCCTTTCTCTTTCCCTCTTTGGTATGACAATTTTGTAGGAACACTGCAACCACTATCATCAACCTATAATGTCACTAATATGTCACTAATATGGTGGTGCGGACACCCTAAATCTCGTCCCTTGGCACCACCATCGGCGCCAAGAAACAATGCATCTTCTAGAAGCTCCAACACTTAATCTTGTATTCCACTATTTAATAATAATAGAAAAAAAAAACTTAGATTAAGTTTATTATATCTATTTCATCTAATTTTTAAATCAAATAATGATAAGTAGGTATTTTTCTTTGAAAAAATGTATTACTTTTAAGTTTTAAATTGCTTATTTTAAAAAATATATCCACATGTTATCATTTAATTTAAAAATTAACTAAAATTGATATAAAAAACTTGGTATAAATCTTTAATCTATCCCTTACCACCACCATATTCCCTAAACCTATCTCTTGCCACCACCGTCAACCTAACAGCCACCATTTCTATAATTCCATATTATCCATCAACAAAAGTTCTATATTTATATTATTATTACGATTATTATTTTTTTATTATTGTTATTATTATTATTGTTGTTATAGTTATTATAGAAAATGATAGTTGTATAATGATCATGAGAGAGAAATACACTTGCATAAAATACATTAGCATATTGATTGATATTATATGCTCGTTAATTTATATATGCATTATATAAATATTATTTTATTTTTATCCATTAATAATTTAATAAAAGTTAAATAAAAAGTCTTATTTACAAGCTTATTATTTTTATAGATCAAAGCAGTTTATCCTTTTTATAAGTATTTTAAATATTTAAGTAAGTAATAAAACATATTTGTAATTTGTAATTTTTAATTTTCAAATAAGTACTCAAAAATTATAATTTAAAAAATAAAAATTAAAGATAAAGTAAAAAATAGTTTATATAATAATAATAATATAAAAAACTGGCATAACAGTAGATACTTAACTTATTTAATAACTACTATTTATTTTGAGTTATGATAAGTGAATTTATCTTATATAGAATATTATATTAACTTATATTTTATCTATTATTAAATAGAATATAGACCAATTTAAATAAGATGTATATCTTATTTATTAATAAATAAAATATAAATTAACATAATATCTCATATAAAATGAATTCATCGAATATTTCTTATTCTATCCTCCAAAATCTTACTTTACGTAGAAGGAATTCCCTTGTTCTTTTTGCTCAACATTCCTCGAAAAATGAGAAAAGACACGGTGTATAAATTTCACAAATTTTGAAATCACAATTCGGGGAACACAAATTTTGAAAAGTAATGCTTTCTTTGTATATATTGGACAAATTTACGGATTGCACTTTTTAATTATATACTCACTCTATTTTAATATATATGTTAATTTAATTAAAGTGACATATTTAAAAATTAATATATTTATATATAATTTTTATATCAAAATATATTAATTTTTAAATATACTATTTTAATCATACTGATAAATATATTGGATCAGAGCAAGAAAGATAAAACAGGTAATTCTATAAGGCAATGCATTCATAGCGTGTAGTCCTTTTTTGATTTAAAGAAAGGATAGGCACCTAGTACTTATTATAGTTGTCTCTGGCATGTGGATTGGCCTGTTTATGAGAGGGCAAAACCCCACAAGGTTCCAGCAAGAGATATACTGGCAAAGAACAACGTGTTATTATTGGATTGAGACATGAGCATTACATCAACGTTCACCAAACTTGTTCATTCTTCATGCCTGAGTTGATTATATACCTTCTGAATTTAGGTAACAACAAAAATCAGAAGTGAGAAAACAAGAAAACAAATGATAGTTACGTTTTGATTTTCTTTTTCTTTATTAAAAGTATTGCTTCTTTAATTTTGTTTTTCTGTGAGGTTATGGCAGCAAATTTTAAAATTAGGTGAAAGTGTTGATGCTGTGAAACTTTAAGAAATTTGTTACAATTTTTGGAGCACATAATTTATTCTATAGGTCATGCTTATTAAGTAATATTAAAATGAGTCATTTATGCACATCTAAAATTGAATCACGTGACATAAATAACCTATAAACCAAATTATATGTTTCGTCAAAAGATTACCTAATTTTATTAGAAAGTGCTTTGAAATTTAGAGACGTGAATCCTCGTCTTTGTTGTTGTTGGTGTGTGTGTGTGTGTGTGTGTGTGGGGGGGGTGCTTTGTTTTTTTAAAGAACATGACAATATCATGACGCAGAGAGAGACAAAATTTTCTTTGTTGGGTCTATCAGTCTGGCATAATGTGTGTTTGAATTGATGTTTGTAA
Source organism: Pterocarpus macrocarpus (assembly GCA_031439585.1). Lineage (NCBI taxonomy): Eukaryota > Viridiplantae > Streptophyta > Magnoliopsida > Fabales > Fabaceae > Pterocarpus > Pterocarpus macrocarpus. Next base: position 15,956,270 of record CM062519.1, read on the forward strand.
ATTGAGATTTGTATTAATTTAATTTTGTCAAAATTAATTTTGAATAAAAGTGAGTTGATGTTAATATGATTTATATTTAGATATTTTTATTTCAAAAGTGATTATGATAAAATGAATGTTATTTTGATGATATAGATCAAAATCACTTTTATTTGTAAAATTACTAAAAAGGTGTATATTACAATGTTAATATTATCTTTTTTTAATTCAATTTTTTAATACAATTAAATAAATTATATAAATATTATTCTATATTTTTAAACATTTGGTTCTAATATTAAATTATGAATAAAAAATTATTATAAATAAAAATATGAGAATAGTAAGTTGTAAAAGTATTTTAAATGAAATGTTAATAAAATAAAAATTAGTAAAAATATAAAGACAACACTTATATTAAACAAAAATAAATATCTAAAATATAAAATATAAAAGAAAAAATCAAAGAGATAAAAAAAAAAACTGAAAACAACAAAAATTGCAAGAGAATAAAGTTTTTAATCAAGGTTGTATTATTTTTAAGTGAGTAAAAGGATAAAAATATAAAAAATAAAAAAAAAATCCAACGTGATTTGGGTGCAACGCAAAAGCACCAAAATCTTATGTTGGCTTGAACTTGGGTTTGGCATACAAAGGGTTCGTTCATTTTAGATTTTAAAAAGGTTGATTTTGAAATTTAAATTTTATAAATAATAAAAAAAATTAAAAATTAATTTTTTTTGAAGTTATTTTTTCAACTTTTTTAAAAAAATTAAAAATTAATTTTTTTTAAAATCTAATTATTTTTAAATATTTCTCTAAATATATAAAAATTAATATTTTCTAAATAAAAAAATAATTTTTTACTAAATAAAACCTAAACAAACACACCCAAAATTCGTTGGAGTTGATTCACCATGATATTACCCAAACATCACAGTTCCAGTGTTCAAGAAAAATGAATGTGCACCTAGAGGCCAGCACACATGGCTCAACAGACTGCCTCTTAGGAAAAGCAGGTGCAGGGCATGAGTTCGAGACTCGCAGGATAGAGCCCCGTGCCACCCCCCCCCCCCAAAAACAAAAACACAAAAATACCCCCTCCCTCACCCAAAAAAAAAAAAAAAAGAAAGAAAAATGAACGCAGGTTTGGCATCCTTAATGCCAAACTAAACATGCTCTAATACTTTTGTATCCTTCTCTCTTGTGAAGCGACACTCATATAAAGTTGAGATAATTTTAATTCAAAACTTACAGCATAATTAATCAGACTCATAAAAAGACCGGAGTACTTTGATTGGCTTGCCTGGAAGTAAGATTTTTTTTCTGCTTTTTTTTTTTTTGGACCGGGATGTAAGAGGTATTCAAATGAATAGTACTTAATAATTTCCCATACAAGTTTATATATGTGATTAGTCGTGTTAAATAATCTTAACATTTTACCTTCCTTTTTTTATAACTGGACCCTTTAATGGATTCGTCGAATGCTCTCTTTTTTCTTTGTTTGTTATGCATTGTCGTTCTCCCTGCTGACTAAACTAATTAATTAAAACTATTAATAATTCTTTGCTCCTACAACAGAAAAATAAATAATGAAAACAGTTGAAAAATTAAATTATTTCTTTTATTATGCAAAATTTTAAATATAAGATCTCCCACAAATTACCTATGTTTCTTACCATTGATCACTCCAAGTGACATATTGAACTGTCATAACATAATGTTCCTCGACTCGTAACAGGACAACCAATAGTTAGAAAAGTTAAATTCTATACAAAAACCAAAGTGAAGTAATTGACCCAACTAGTTAGAGTGAGTTTGTCTATAATAGTCCAAATGCAAGAGCCAAATGCAAACAAAAAGCAGAATCCATAACCCAAAGCATCTCATAATTGTCTCGTCTGAACCATATGAACTGTACATCGAGGTAGACCCAAGGAAAAAAAAAAAGGGCGCTGAGAGAATGACCCAAAAAAATGAATTTCAAACCATTTCCTCAAATCAATAACATTCAGTGTCTTAAGCCTTCATTTTCTCCAATAACTCATGTTGGTGATTGTGATTACCCGGGACCTTTTCCTCCAAGTGCTATATGCTTCTCGTGTTTATTTCTTGCTAGTTGATGTAGCAATGGACAAAGAGGTAAAAAAAAAAAAATCCAACATATGTAAAATAAAAAAAATCTAAAATTTTTGTCATTAATTTCAACAAATTACTCATAACGACAAACTATAGTAGACTCATTATTTTCTTTATTTCTTTTGTAAATGGTTGATGAAACAAGGCCTCATTTATGAATTTATAATTCTACTTTGAACAAAACCTGTAACTTGACTAGTTAAAAAAGATTTGTGTGGAAGATTGTTACAATTTAAAGTGTATATGAATGCAAACCTTACAAGTTAGGACATTCACAAATTTAATTAGGTTGATTTTATAAGAAAACTCAACTCATCTTAGGCAGTTAATTCTTTGGTATAGAGAACTAATCGATTTGGATTAGATTAAATATTGTGGCCCAAATTTTCAAAGCAGATATATAACTTTTACGAGCCAAAAGGAGTGTACGAAAAACATAAGTTATTATAAATAAATACATAAATTCAACAATAAATTTATTATATAACTAGGTACACTTCGTCTAAAGCTATTCAATCTCAATAACCACAATATCACTTGGTTTACATTTAATCAGATTAAATCAATTTTGAAAATTAAAACACACACACACACACACACACTCTATTCAATTAGTTTTCAAAAAATAAAAGATAATTCTGCCTTAATTGAATTTTGATTTTTCAGTTTAGTTTTAGGGTTTAGTTATCCAATTTAGTTTCTTCTTTGGATCGGAATTAAATACCTCTCTAGTTACAAGGAAATTTTCCTTCTCCACACATTAGTGAAACTGTATCTATAAGTCAGTCTGTACAGTAAGCATCAGCAATTTCTTGAATGCATTCCTTCACAGCACAAGAGAAACAACAGAGAACTTGTATACACATATAACTAGTATGAAGTTCACATGGAGCTGCGGATACAAAGGATGTAGCCAGAGATGAGTGAGCTAATAGCAAAGGCAACAAAAGCAAGGAAGGCCATCCCAACTGAAGCACTTGCCATCTCTGTGAACTCGTCTTTCCCCCAATTCGATTGCCAATCATAAACCCTGGTGGCTGCACATGATGATGCCGATATCAGAAGATATGCCAGAACCTGCTCATCAATTTATCACAAATATATGTTAATTTTCAAATTTTCAACAAGTAAAGACTTTGGTTCTTGCTCTGGTGCACAATTGTCACATACACAAAGGACAATCAGAGAGCAATGCATTGAATTTCACTAGTGCAAATTATATATAGCATTTGAATAAGAACTTCGACAAAAGAAAGGTCCTCATCATTATCTATCAGCTAAATGAGTAATTGTATGAAGCCTACTACATGGCTACATCAGTGATGGTGACCGAATGGATTTATATGTATCATGGGTTGAGACTTGGCAAAAATATATGCCTACTTTTTGACAGAAAAGAACTAAAACTTGGGAATGTAATTTGAGCCCTATGACTTGCCTGATCGATGAAGAAATCGAAGTGGAAGCGAAGGTGGTGGTTGATTATGTGTTTCCCCGTGGCTAGATGACAGGCCAGATCGCATGCTTGTAATCCAGCGTATGCAAATCCGATGACATTCACAGATAAACAATACCTGCCATATCAATAAGCCTTCACCATCATCGTGTATACTAGGCTGGGACACAACTTTGGTAGAATATTAAACACACAGAAAAACCATGTCCAATTAACAAGTAGGAAACATTACTCGAACCGCCTACGGGTTTCTCAAAAACTGTAGCTTAAATCACGGTTTTGAAGACCAAATTATTGCAAATTCTACTATTATTACCGTTATCATCATCATCATCAAGATTTTCAGGTAGCATCTAGAAATACAGACATATATTCAACAATAACAAAGCTTGAATGAATAATTCTTGCCGAGGTAGTAATTACTAATTACTATCCACCAAAAATATTTCATCCAATATTAAACATATATGAAAGTTCTTTACTACATATCAATCATTAAACAAAGATTGAATTTGATAAATAATGCCCAGCTAATCAAAAGAGGTTAGTTATCGACTTATCGTAGTAAGTAACTTGAATTTGGCTATTCAAATTTGTCGAGTTCTCACTACCAGTATTCAAAATCCACTAAACTTCAACTAAGTTCTTACTATATAATTCCTATGCTCTAATCCTTAATGAAAATTAATAATAGAGCAATTATAATTAAGAATTTCAGACTACCTGTATTCTCTATAGCGATCAAAGGAATCGCCGCTCCAACCCTGAGTCCTATCGGCAGCCATCACCGAAAACGAAATCAGGCACACAATCACCTCGCTCACCCGGAACCCTAGCGCCGCCTTCTTCACCGCCTCCTTCCTCTTCAACTCCATCTCCGGCCCCTCCTTCGTCCCCCTCTGCGGCGGCACAGCCGCCGGAACAGCCGGCGAACTCTCCAGCGGGTTCTGGCTCCGTGCGGATTTCTCGGGAGTGCACTGCGTGAACTTGTCGATGGCCACGATGGCCTTGGAGTTGTCCACCGGCTGCGCCGGCGAGTTTTCCGACGACCAATATTCCGGCGACTCCGTCGGGTTGCCCGCCGCGTCCCACCGCATGGGAGAATGGAACCGAAGCGGCGAGTGAGGCGAGTCGAACTGAGTCGACGACTCGGAGTTCTTCGACAGCGATTTTTTCATTGCGGCGCTGCTGCGTTTTTCCGTTTCTGAGTTCACTTGCGTTTCGCGGATTTTAAAAAGAAAAAAAAGAAAGAATGAAAAGAGGGAGGGGGTAAAAAAAAAAAGAAAGAAAAAAAAAAAAGAACGAAAAAGAAAAAGCGTGTTTGGTGGTGGGAAAAGGTAAGAAAGTGGAAAAAGAAAAAGTAGGAGTTAGGGATTGTGTTGCTTTAGCCTCGTTCGTGTTTGTTTTGCATGGGACCGCGCCACGTCATTGTATTTATTTCCATTATCGTCAACGAAGGGTGTGTTATGCTGCGGAAAGGTTAAGGTTTTGCAGTTTAAAGTAACCAATGGTATATTGCCACGTGGTATCACTCGCGACTGGAGAAGGTTGGTCACTCGGTGAGTGGCTTCTATTGGTGAGGGTGCAAGACCGGAAAGTTTTTGGTTCCGCATTGGATTGGAAACTTCGGTGAAGTCGTTCAGAATGCATGTTGCTTTTTAGTCATACTTGCACTTACTTGGGTCAGCCGACAGCCAGAAGCGAAAAAAGGTGCATAATCATTATTTTATCTTCCAAAAATCTAAACCTAAATGTTTATTAAAAAAAATAAATCAAAACCTAAATTTGTTTTGCGTATGTAAATTTATTTAATTTATTTTTTATCGTAGAGGTGAAGCATATGAAGAGAAAAAAAAAATAATGCTATTAAAACTAAATTATTCATTAAATTGATAAAAGTATTTGTTCTCGATTTACTAATTCCTTAAACTATGCTCATATTAGAGTTGATTAAATATGTTTTTTAATTTTATATAATATGCTATCTTCATGTGTAGTCAAATATAATGAAATACTATTCAAGTTAAAAAAAATATCAATTTAAATATACTATTAATGGAATTTTTTAATGAGAATATTAATATAAAATTTAATACTATAAATTAATTATATATTATATTTTGAATTATTTTTGAGATGATTAAAATATTGATAATAATATAAAAAAATTTCCCATAAAAAAATAATATGAAAAATTTACAGAAACAATGTATTAAAATTAAATTAAAAAATAACATCCATAATTTCACAATATAACTTGTTCACTTTCTCTGAATTTTTTAAGTACAATAGTGTTTAAAGAAGGAATTATAACCATAATCATAATCTTAAAAACGAGACCAAACCAACTGGTCTTGTTGATTTAACCCGAAACTGGTTAGATGACCTGCACCGCCCCCTACCACTAGGCTAGATCTCCTCATTGAATAGCTTTAGCATCAAAACTACCTGTCACCAAATTATTGGTACACGTTGCTGATTAATTCGTGATTATTTAGTATTTGGTATTTCGTTCTGACATTAATACAGGGAAATATTATTGGTACATAGTTAGGCATGTTAAATAAGTGATTACAATTCAAATAAATATTATATCAATGTTAAAGGTGACATTAGTTGACAACGAGATAACAACTCAATTGGTATTTAGTGATCGCACTTCAAATAAATGTTATACTAATATTGAATGTAATATTAACTGATAATGAGATATATCTTATATATTAAGTTAATATATTGATTTAATATTTATATAACTAAAATTTAGATTTAATTAAATTACAATTATTATATATCTATTATTAAAAATAATATATTAATATAATGTTTACATAATTAAAATTTATATTTATTTAAAATACGATCATTGCATATTGATTGAAGTATTTAATTAAACATGTATCAATAACATAATTTTTTTGTATATTTCAATGCAATATTTTTTAAATAACAAATATTTATTGTAATATATATTTTTTATATTATAATTTTTTGGGGTACAACATGGAGTAATATATTTTTATAATGTATTGACTTATTATATACGTCATCAACTACTTGCATCACAATATAATTTAAAAAATATATTTATAAATATTGATGATGCATATTTTTTTTCTGCCACAACAGGAGGTTAGACATTAATACTATTGCCATAAGTCTCTGACGGGAAGAAAATAAGCATCTATGGCACCATCCCATGAAAATAAAAATTTGTGACCAAAAAGACTGACCTTGGCGATGCTCATATAAATATAGTGTCAAAGCTTCGCCCAAAATTCTTTTCTAATGCACAATTTTAAGTTGTTGGACTTATAGTGCATGATATATGTTGTCCCTGACATGCAAGACCAGACAAGATTATGCAATATAAATAAATGAAGGAAATCCAACTGGATCCAATTAAAATCTCAGCTTTTACAATAGTAAAGTAATCATTCAATAGTGGGATATCTAGTGCAATAAAGGCACAATATCCTTTAAACTTTAACCCACTGTTTACTGGAAAGGCACCTCCTACGCATTTTAATGCCATTTATTCATATAAAAACATCTATCGGAAACAACGTACTAAATAATGGAGCTTTTGCCTTCTCACAAGACACCACTTTTCTCTTCTCCACACCGCCAAGAACACTATAGGTTTATACAGAAATCTACTTAGTAACTACAATGGGCAAAGAAAAGCATCTTCCCCACCAACTTATCTTAGAGGCACCTTTTGAGCTGACAATACCTTAGCCATATTTATTCTCCTTGATAGGCCCATCACAAGATTACAACTTTTATTATTTCATTTCTTTTAGAGGAAAGAGAGGCACACACAGGCACAATCCATAATGCACATAAAAAAAAGGTCACATAAGGTACTTCCAGAGTTCCTACCATACTATTTTGTCATTCAGCAAAATTTATATACACAATATGATAGGTGAAGATACTGGCTAAAGGAACAACCAAAAATTGTTAATTCATGAAAGGATTGAGAGGCTAGAAAAAATTACAAGTGGCCGTGTGTTGGGTGAAACTATCACTCAATGAAAAACGGTAACATAGTACTCTCATTGCTAGTGTCAGGATCCTTCATGTCCCACCTTGCGTAAGAGAAGAAATAAATTTAGACAGGATTAGAGTATCATGGCTCACTCAGGCAGTTTCAGCCGGTTGAATAGTACAAGAAAACTTTGCTCAGGCACAACATAAAGGAAACCAAGATCTGCACCTTTCATGTATGGTCCTATGCCCTATATATGACAGTAGCAGAATGGAAAAATGTCAAAAGAAATAGTAACAAAACAAGTCTGTCAGTAGAGACATTAGTCATGTTTGTACAATAAAAAACAAAAGCAACATATTCACCACCAATTTACCTTGCCATTAAGTTGGAGCAATTCTCCCTCAACCCATTTTGGACTTTGAAAACCGAAGTCTGCTATTCTCCCCTGGCCTTTGTAACTTGCAACCTTTTGATAAATGAATGCAGTATTTAACATTAGTTGCATATCTCCAGAACAATCCAAAATGACACAACTCAAAAATGGAGACTTGGATGAAGAAGAAAATTATGCAAACCAACAAAAGTATATGGGGGAAAGGTGAAAAGCTTCTCAAAAGCATCGACTACATATGGAAGTATGGCAACAATTATACAATATAATTGTGGGCAGAGTACTGCCAAGGCACAAAATAGGAATTAAATTGTGCATATAGTTAACAGCAAGTGTGGGGTTATAAAATGTTGTTTGGGAACAGCTCCAGCAAGTTGCAACTAAGCATGCAACCATATGAATTTACACCCACAAACACGCATCGAAAGAGGCATTCAATTGTAAAGTGCGATTACCACTCCTAATTCATCAGGATAGAGCCCGCGGTTGGTGCTACGATTGCCTCTGCCAATTTTAGCACGGAATGTCACCTACATACCCAAAATAAAATTTAACTTTCCTATCATGCTCATAGTCTCATAGATAAACTTGAATGAAGAATATGTTACGACAAGGATCAAGAGATTCAAAATGCATAAAACCTGGCCAGCAGGAACATTAAGATCCCCTGTCAACTTCACAGCCTCTACATATTCGAAGAACTCCATATCTGAAGGGTTGTTTCCATTGTCCACATCATTCCAATGTCCAAATTTTCGCCTCAACTGCACTACTTCAGTACCATGAGGGCCAAAAGCACCAACATAAAGTCCTACATTTCAGCCAGAACAATTTATTCTCTAGGTGATCTTTGCTCAATTTCCAAATAACATCGTTGAGTCAAAAGGATAAGCAACCTCACCATCGAAAGGATCAAAATCCCCTCTTGGACTGGTAATGCGACTGAAATATGTATCCTCAGATAGCCTACTTCTTTTCTGTGCTTGACTAATAGCAAGTTTGACAATTTCACGCACACTTTTGGAAACCTAAGTAACGGACATGAAAATCATAGTATTTCAGATGCAATTTAACAACTTTGGACCTGACCAGGGGCAGAATCCACAATCTCATCTTTTCCAAGCAATTTTAAATGAACATGCTTACCACCCAAAGGAAAATCATTACATACACATGCATTTGACAATAATAACCAGGATAGTAAGCTTAGGCAATTCTGAAACATAACTTACAGAACAAATAAAGTGAAAATTACGCAATCTTTATACATTTTATTTGAAAATTCTATCCACCTAAGGTAGAAGTATTATTTATTTAGTACTACAGTTCTGTCTGTCAACAGTAGACCAAAATTTCAATAAACCAATGAGTAAATTAAACTAAGTTTCTCCTAAGGTTTACAAAATCAACACAAATCTCCTCTAGTTTCATATTGTACAAAAAGTTAACCTGTGCAATTGACTTTCCAGGAGGTATGTGCATGAAAAAAATATATTAAAGATGAAAATTTAATTAGAAAAATTATAGTCAACATGATTTATCACTAAGAAAAAAACGCAGTCTTATCATCATAATCATAACAGGTATTTCTTAATTCTTACCAAGTACATGACTTAGCAGAATATATGACTTAACAGAACAAAAACGTAGTCTTATCTCAATCTCACCTTAGAAGAGACTTTGTCAGAACTCCAAAATGCCTTGGCAACATCAGGAGGCATAAGCTCTGAGACTCCTTGTGCTGCAAGAGCTGCCACTTTGATATTGGACACCTTATTTTCTCTTGTATCATAATCTAGATTTCTCCTAGGAATGTGTAAGACAAAAGAATCCCTTTCCATATCTTTTATTTCAGCTGGAAGTCGTATAAATTCGTCCTTGACAGGAGTATCTTCATTGTTGTGTACGACTCCACCAATAAAAAGCTTCATATCCAAATCCTTTTCTTCTCCAGAGGCATCACTGTCTCCTCCTAGAGTGACCCCATCAGGTTCATCCAGATTATTAACTTCCTCTTCAGGATTCTCACTGGAGCTTGTTTTATTACTATCTTCCTCCATCAATTGCTTAATGGAATCATTGTCTTCTGCTGCTTCCTCGTCAACATTAATGTTCATAACTTTGACTTTCAATCCTGGAATTTTGTCTTTGAGAAAATTTATGACACTCTTAATGCCCTCCTCAGTTGCACTCTCAATGTTACTGTTTTTCTCATCATTTCTTTCAACCTTTTCTTCACATTCGTCTACCTCAACTGAAGATACATTTTCAACCTCAGGTTTGGACGGGCTTTTGGCAGGTACAGACAGAGGGTTACTCATTGAATTTCCTTTGGCTCGTCGTAAGTACACTACCTATTAAGTGTTACCAGATAAGACATCATTACATGCATAACACTTAAAGCAAATTATACAGAATCAGGCAGATATCAAGGACAGGAGACTTTTAGTAAATATATGCCAGCAGAATCTCATAAGCTTCAAGCAAAAGCCTATGTTCTTGAAAAAAAAAAAAAAATGATGTTCCAACTTCCAATTCCATAATTTGTTTTTTTCTTCAGTTTTACTTACTGTATATTTGCATTAGTACCCCAAATTAAGTATCTTCTGATATATATGGATCATGAGTAACAAGTTTCTACCATCAAATTAAAACAATTCAACATCATATATGGTCCATGTCTGAACCAAGACTCTATTTTCCCATTGATATATTAGTAACAAACAAACATCATTTAGTAGGAAAATTTGCATATTACCTGCATATGATATGTGTCATCAGCATTTTTTACCACATAAATTTCAAATATTGGTGTCCCAGTAGATGCTGTGATCAACTGTCTGTATCAAACACAAATAAGCAGTGCTCCCCAATTACCGGAGGGAAAATTAGAAACTAGAGAAATCATACCTTGGACTGTAACTCCTGCCAATGAATCTACCCATACCAGGACTTATATGAATTATTCTACCGAAGGGGTCATCTGAATTTTTTGAGTACCCTACCCACCAACCTACCTGCTCATGCATGAAGGTAAAAATGGTTATTGGAGATCAAAGGAGTATAATTCACAAAAAGAAGATGCTGCCATTACTACCATAATCAATACACACAATCACAGGTCATAAACACTGATAGTTCATACCATTTACACATCAGCTTTCCACATGAGATTATCTGTCCAGACAACCACATGAGTTTTAACACAAGTATGTTTCCCATTGTAGTTCACTGTCTTTTTCAAAGCTTCTTAATCAGGAGGCATACCACTTAAGCTTGCCTCCAATTATATAACTTATTCCATTGATCTTTTTCTTAGTTATAAAACTAACATATAGAACGATGACAATCTCCGGATTTCTTCCAAATATCTCTTATTTACTCCTTCATGAACACCAACTTTTAAAATACCATATTTTTTAATGTAAAAATCAAGTAGTTAGATTGTCACTAGTGAGCAAGGAAGAAGTTTTTGAAGGGTTTACAGCTAGCTCCTCCACATCACCCCCCAAGTTTTTCCCAAACACACTCATCACTTCCTACTCTCTCCTTGCTCCAGACTGCAAGAGTTATTGGTTGTCACTGGCATGTAGCATTCGAGTTTTTGATAAAGACAATGTGAGAAAGAAATGTTGTAAACAGTTCTTTTGTGCAGTGGATATTTTAGTTGTCTTCTCCCAGCGACATAGGCAAGATTGGTAAGCCACGTTCAACTGTGTTTTTCTTTTTTATCTTATTGCTGTGGGCTCTTCACAACAAATTATTTTAGACAAACAGAAAAGAAAGAAGCAACATCTTACAATGGGAAAAAAAAAAAATTATAATGAAGCTGTAAGTGTGAGAATCAAAACTACAAGAGGAATGCTTTTGAACAATGGCTAGTACAGAAAAGCAATATGAATACCAGTCCACTTCCAGTGTATCTACATAATTTTGAAGCATCATGGTAGCGTTCATCATCTATGGCATCCTGCACATAAAGAAATTATCAGATTATTATTGGCCAAACCATAAGCAGAAAAATTGAGAGTCTAACTAATTCAGACAAAATCTATCTGACCTTCAACTGAGACATAATTTCAGAAACACTGTCCTTGGATGTTGCTTCTGCTATAGCTCTTTTCAACTTGACTGCTTCTTGAAAGTCTTCCTTTTCAATAGCATCTTCAAGTTGAAACTGATGGGAATGGAGTAGAAACCATGTAAGTAACACAAGTATTTACTATTTACAAAGAGTAAACCCCTATTTTTGTCCTTCAAAAATGCAAGCATCATCACTTTTGATCCTCTAAAGGTTTTTGGCATCAATTTAGCCCCTCAATAATATAGAGTATCATCGGTTTAGTCCCTCAATCATACCAAATGTCATCAAATTAGTCCCTAAATTAGGCCTTCGTTACACTCATTTCCCTCAGTCTGATTTGATGACATTTTACATATTTGAGGGACTAAACTGATGAAGAGTTTTTAGGCTTCTGTCATATTCAGTTATCTCAGTCCAACAAAGAAGTACCACTTTAATGACAATTTGCATAATTGAGGCACTAAATGAATGAATTTCTTTGTTGAGAATGTATCTTCAGGTGACAAACGTAGGAGTTTACTCATTTACATCCAAAAAACCACCTCACCTTTGGAAATAATACGACGTCCTCAACAAATCTTTCATTGCATTCTACTTTTCACTTCTCACAAACACCATCCCATAGTCATTTAATTTAACATCAGTGAAAATTGAAAAAACAATTAACTCCCCTTTTCTATCCTTTACGGAACAAAATTTTTTTGCCATAATTTATTTTCCAAGATAACATAACAAGCTTATTTATTTCTTAGATGGATAAATAAGTTATGGTACATTATTTCATCCAATAATCATCCTTATTTTCTGTAAAAAAAAAAAATATGAAAATTTTTTCAGCTTGTGTATAAATAATAACAATAATAATAATAATAATAAGGGTAGTGTAAACAACCATCTATTTATAGATAATATACTAACCAAAGTGAATTAGAGGAGTGCCGAATGTAATTACACTAAACCTTTTAGTTTAATTCACCCTAATAATAATCATAATAATAATAGGTGTTGGATAAGGAGAAAACAATGTAATGAGAAAAGAGGGGAGGGGGGTTACTTTGAGAAGAGATGCGAAGCTGTCAGCTTGTTCAATTTCAGAGAAATGGCGGCACCATCGGTTCCAGTCCCACTTGTTCACCGAAGAAGAAGAAGAAGAAGAAGAAGAACTCTCGTTGCTGTTGTTGTTGGTGTTGTGGGTGCAGCGGCAAAAGTGGGTGCGGTTCCTTCTGGGGAACACTGCTTGAAGAGGGTAGCTGTTGTTGTTGGGAGTGCTGCTACCCAGAAGGAAGAAGGAGAGTGGCTTCTTTGGGTGGGAATCAGAAGAAGAAGAAGAAGATGGGGTGGTGGTGGCTCTGGTGGTGGAGGTGGAGATGGAGATGGCTTGGGACACACCCCATGTGTTGGCCACAACCACCATGGTTGTGGTTGGTGTGTTGGGAAGAAGAAGAAGAAGAAGAAGAAGACGATGATGATGATGATGATGATGATGATGGGTGCAAGGTGTAGAATGTTGGGGATAAGTTTTCTGTTGGCAATGAATGGGTTCGGGACAGAAAGATATGATACCTTTTATTGGACCAAATGGATTAGTAGAGCCCAAAAATAATTAAAAAATATAATGGAAAAAAAGGGACCAAATGGATTAGGAATTTAACTCTTTCTAAGATTTTTTTTTTCTTTTTAACGGTACGATAATTTAGCATTTTTATAGGTTCAATTTTTTTAAGGTTAATTTTAATAGAATAAAAATATAAAAAAATTTTATATTCTCATTTAATTATATTATTCTATTTATAAAATTTTTAAGATAAGGTATATGAAAATTATTTTTTTTTAACCAAAAAATATTCTTTGTTTTTTTTTTTTTTGGCTCCCTTTAGCCTATAACATTTGATTCAATTTTGATGACTGAATATTATAATAATAATTGAAAGAAAGAGTTTAATTTTAATAATTTTTTATACTATTATCCTATGTAGTGTTGTACCCAAATTAATAAGTTAATAATCATACGATATTAAATTTAAAAATAATATTAAATCAAATTTTATTAATAGGTATCCTTAGGTTATGAGTTACAGAATAAAAATAAAAATGAAATATAAAAATAAAAATATAAACTTTTAAAATGTTAAAGATCTATAAATTAATTAATATAATTTTATGGATAATGATGATAAATAACAAATGTTATTTTGTATTGTTCAACATGTATTCACGTTAACACATAATAGATTTGCTAGGCCTATAGGCATTTAAATTGGGAGCCTCATTTTTGTTCTCCATTCTTATAACTTGTTAAAAGAACCGGTATGTATTTGTAATACAGTTCCTATAACTAGGCATGGAAAATATAACTAGGCTTGATAACTTTGTGATGATTCAAGTAAGTGGCGACGACCGGTGTTGGAGATACTTAATTTATCCTTCGTTTTTATTTTTCTCTATAACGATTGCACTTGAGACTAAAGAAGAAAACATTTTTTGATCAAATTATTTTCAGGTGCCTCAAGTGGCAAAGCATTTATGCAACTTCTGTCTTTTTAAGTGTAAATTAATTTTCATTCGAGATACTACAATTATTCCTACAAATACGTTTGCATGAAATAATTATTTTTTATGATGCAATACTACATTAACATCGTATTTATTTATATGTTAATCAATAAATATGATTGGTTAACAGTATTTATTTATTTATCAAAAAGCTATGACTTTCCAAAAATATGACATTTATGTTTACAACTACCACCTAAAATATGATTGGTTGACAGTAATCCCTTAAAATAAACACACATTATAACAATCAATTTTTCTTAGTAAAATAAACAAACGAACTTGAAATGCAATATACCTAACATGTAGGTGATGAGAATTCTAAGTATGCATGCGTGTACTTAGCACTTTTCTAATCCCAACTCTAACTACAATTCGGGTGGCTGGTCCATAACTCTATTAATACTGTCACTGCCAGTCATTATCTGAAACTGTTTGACCAGCCACTGGGCAGTGTTTTTACACCACGTAATTGAATGGGGGAGAATGCAAGTTCCATATGGAGGCTTTACAACCCTCGAAACAAACAAGTGGAACATAAGTATGCTTCCTGCCATCAATTTCATGTATTGGAAAATTATGACCACAATTATTCTTAAAAGAAGTAGTAGCTATCAAGAGGACAGGGGCTATGAAAGGGGCCAGCTCAAACGCCAGGAGATATAAAGAATAATACTGGCATAGAGTCACAATCATAAACTCAAAAAAATCATCCAGACGTTGAGAACTTGATCATGTTCCTTCGTGAGTCAGTGATTGTATATTAGAAGTACGTCATACTAAATATTTGAAGGCCCTTTTCATACAAAACTTTAGGGTCAGTTTTGATTTAACAAAGGATCACCCGCAGTAACTCCTAAGATAAAATTCCTTACTGTCGTTAGCTCTAACCCTGATGTGCAAAACTTGTACCAAGCTGATACTCATCGCAGCAACAGTAAATCTTAACGTGCATTAAAAGCAAAAAAAAAAAAAAAAAAGAAAACAAAGGAGGGGTATAGCTGCATAACCAAAAAAGAGAAAACAAATGTTTTTGTTTTCATTCCATACCAATTTCCACTGCCAAAAAAAAAATAAATCAATGAAAAGAAATCTTACCACAGGTAAGAAGGAACAAGGGTTTATAAAAAAAATAAAAAAAAAAATTCAACATACAACTTTTAGAATTTTCAACTCTGTTTACAATTATTAGCTCACTATAGACAATTGCACATCTGCAGCTCTGACCTATATTAGCTAAGCAAAAAGGTATATTTTCATTTATCAAGTGTTATTTCTACAAGATTCTTCAGAAAAGGGAAGCTGATCCATTTCTTTATGGATCAATCCAGAAAATTTATTTTTAGAATGTACAACATTTTTAAAGCTTCAGGCAATGGCTGGATATGGATATTTACCCTTCAACTTCTTTAGAATGGGGTAGAAATATAGAGGAAGTTCAAGAAGAAGTCTAATTTTGTGTAGAGGAAAGAATAACAGGTATGCATTCAACAGAGGAGGCCTTGTCACCAGTTAGACACATTTCGAGTCACAACAGGTACAACACCATTTTCAGCATTTTCCAAAGCATTGTCTGTCTCACCATCTGGCCCTGCAACTTCAGCATGTACCGGGTGGACAAGTCCCTGTAATCTCAACAGGTAACTCTGACTCGAAGGTTGGACTCGCACATATCTGTTTGTTGTCCCAACACTGTCAGGAGACTGTTCAGATTCAGAACGGATATTGGACAGAGCACTAAGATCAAGATTTGGAAATACTGAGCAACGGCACTGAGGACATTTCACATTCAACTGAAGCCATTCATCAATGCATTCAACATGAAAATTGTGAGCGCAAGGCAGACCACGGACCTGCACCACATTAAGAAAGAAACTAATTTTCAATTGCTCTTTATGACATATACTGCATCAGAACTTTCCTTGAAGTATAGAGCCACAATAATTTGTGAAGATGGACAGAGCTTAAAATAGAGAATACATAGAAATTATTTAATGCAATGTGACCAATGGAACATGTAATATGTACACTAATATTTTGTTACTATGGCTAAATATGGCCCCCTATAGTCATATGGAACAAAATGAACCATCAATCATTCAAGTAATCAGACGAGCATGTTATTCGGCAACAGATAGCACACAACACAAGGCCTGACCTGATATAGACCTTAATTAGGAAAATGTATACCTCATTGCCTACGCAGAACTCTTCTAAGCAGATGAGGCATTCACTGCAATCAGTTGGAACAGCCTTTAGCCTGAACCTTGGGAGTTCCTGAATTAAAGCTTTAACTGCTTCTCTCTGCACTCAGACAAGAAACCCAACTATCAGTAATGAACTGACAATAAAAATACAAAAGGATTTGAATTAAAAAAAGCCAAAAGGATATTCAAATAAGAGATATAATATATGGCCAAGGCTGTGGTGCACCGGACAAACTATGGTGCACCACACGCCACATAATCTAATGGTTTAGATATAGGGTGTATCAATACACCAAGCTTCATTAAGTGCATGCTAAATCCCCCTCCCCCCAAAACACAAACACCGAATCCACCGTTTCCCCAACGGCCCAACCCTTACTTTCGCCGGCGATCTTCTCTCCCACACTAATAGATGTAATCATTTTAAATGATTGTTAATTTGGCTGCTATGTTGTATGATTTCTGCTTGTTGATTAATCTTTTTGGTAGGTAATGGATCTGCTGAAGTGTTCTTTGTTCTCCAAGTCTACCTTGACAGATTTTTTCTTTGGAAAGAAACCAGTGCTTTAGATGCCAACATGTTGCAGTCGTGATGTTGCAGCCAGTAGTACTTGTAGTATCCGTGATTCTAATGATGAGAAAATCATATGGCAAGATATTGTATGCTCAAGGTGAAGAAGATTTTGCTGACTTTCTTTTCAGTTCTGACTTTACCTCTGGGAGCAGTAGTACATTTGTTGGAAGGCCATTCTTATGCAGGGAGCATTGACTGAATTTATAAGAGTATTGTTGATTTAAATCAAAACAAATATTTGATTTAAATTAGCCAGTAGTACTAGTAGCATCACGTCATCGCATTGGTCCAAGAAGAACCGGACCCCGAACCTCGCAGCACGCCACCACCCACCATTGAAGCACTCATCTCCACCATCGATGACCCCGTCATTCACAGGCTAGCCAATGAGGGTAAAGCAATCGTCTTCGCTACCAGGTGACGTGACTACCAGAACAGCAGCGGCGGTGCAAGCAGAGCGGCGATGGTGATGCAGTGGTGGTGGTGAACGGTGTTAGAGCTCGGTGCATTGGGCAGTGAGCAAGGGAGAGCTATCCACTGTGAATAGGAGAGCTTCTATGGTGCATTAATTGTATGGGTGTATTGATACACTAGACCAATACCAGTCACAAATCAAACCTGGTGTACCACACACCATAGTTTTTCTGGTGCACCACAACCTTGGCCATAATATATTTCACAAATATTCATAACCAACACACCGTCCAAAAACACAAGATACTGCTACAAATAATTCATGACAGAAACCAAACAATAGATCTCATTAACTATTGTATGTGACAATAAAGTTCACTCTGCTTGGCAAAGAATAGCCTAACCTGAGCTGGAGTTAGGTAAAGTCCAGGATGATATGCAGCAGCATCTTGGGCCATGCCCCTTGATTCTTGACCTGCAGCTTCAAATGCCCAATCAGGCACTCGGATCATTTCAACTAGAACCTAGCAAAAGGAAAATAGCAATTGTTACCAATACGATCTAATAGACCTAAACTACGGAGAATCAAACAGGAATGTTCATTTAGAGGGTGTTGGGTTGGTTTTCAAGCGTTCATTGTCAGTTGATCATTATAATTAAAAAAGCCACATTATTTTCATTCCATTCCCTGTTTTAAAAATTTAAGGAAATGGTAAAAACAAAAAAAATCTTTGGTCTCATAGAAAATTTACATAAGATAAAAGAATATAACGATGTTAATAAGCAGTCTCCAACAGTTGCTGGATTCCATCATTGCCAAATTAGTTCAAGTTCATTAAAACATCATCATCAACAACAACAACAACCACAACCAATTCTTGTCCAATTACATAAGGTTGGCTATATAGATTAGACGACGCTATAATGTTCTTTTGTAAACCATGTCGAAAGTCAAACAATTAACATCTAAATCTCTCTAAATGGTTTTTCCTATAGTTTTTTTTTTTTTTTTTGAGTGGTCTCCCTCTACCTCTAATTATTGGATTATCCTCCATCTAGTTTACTCTCTTTACTAGGGCTTCTCCATATCTTTTCCACATAAAACCAAATTACCTAAGGCAAGATTCTATCATCTTTTCCATGAAAGATGCTGTCCCAACTTTCTCTCTAAATATTCATTCATAATCCTATCAAGTCTAATGTCTCTAGTCAACCAATGCAACATTCTCATTTCTGTAACTTAAATAATAACATTATGACATGGAAACAAGAAAAAGCAAAATGAGATCAAAGCATCACAGACTCATCATAGTATAATTACTAGAAAGAGTAAATGATTACACTAAAACGTTTTTTTGAGGAGGTAGCACCAACAGAAGATTCAAGAAATATGATATAAGAGAAACTTTTATTGTCCATTCCCTTTTGCAAGGAGGGGGGAAGGGGGCAGAGGATTTCTTTCCACATCATTCCAGATGTCATTTAGAAATAACCCATTTGATGCCAAACATAGCAGGATCACGGCGTCAAAAGATGGAGTTTCATGAGGCATTAACTAACACTCTAGCACATGATCCACAGTAAAGATAGCACTTACCCCATGCTCGGATATAGGTATACCCTGTTGGACACGTAACAAATGTGCTTGTCTTCGTGCCAACCACTATCAAGAATTGAACATTCCAAAATGAGAACACCAACCAAGATCTAAGAAACAATTAAGAATATTATTCTGCAAAATATGTGTATTTGATAGTTTGTGCAGAAACAAGAACAGCTCGACATGCAGACCAAAAAGAGTTTTTGATTATGGAGAGTGGAAACAAGTCATAGAAACTTCTAATGGGTAACAACAATGCACCACTGACCTTCCCCATTGACATGCAAGCAATACAAAGCAGTCCACAGTAGCTAAAAAGTAACCAGATGAGGAAGCCCCATTTCTGACTCTCTCCGGGCAACTGCAGGTAGTTATTTGCTTTATGCATCATATGCTTGTTTACAAAGTACTACTGAGGATTAAGTAAAAGTAAAACATACACAAGTCTTGGCACTGATGAACCACAGGGAACCAACTATAGTCCAAATCCAAAGAAATGGATAGAGAAGCAATGCAAGGATTGAAAGGACAACTACTCTTCCACAGAAACGAGCATATCTCTGCTGCCACCCAAAATCTCTAGAAGCAAAGGAAAAGATGGGTTAAATAAAAGAGCAACTGAATTAGTACTGGGATTTGAAAAATTAAAACACTATTTGACTTTGCACTCAAGTGCTTGACAATCACAAGTAAAATTTAGTGAAATGGACCCCAGAAACATTATATTCTAGAATTCCACACGTGAACAGAATCTTGTCATAAAATCAAAGGACATAACAACTGAATATATTTTCAAAAAGTTTTCCTGTCCTCTTCCACACTACAGTTTTAACCTAAGTCATACCATACCATCCATGCCAGGAATTGCTGTACTGTGTAATTCAAGCAAATGACTACACTGCCTCAACAACTTTTCTCTAGTGTTAAAACCAATTAGTGTAGTCCATACCATACACAGTTGCATTAGTTTCATGTAGATTGATTCCACCAACTAATTGGCGCCTTTATTAACATGTGCACAAGATCCAAAGTTACAAAATGCAGGCTTACTTATTCAGAGCTGACTAATTTTCAATCAGATAGATTACAAGAGGTAAATGTCAATTCATCCTACTCTAATTTCACCAAGGGTTCCAACATCACTGCATACACAAACTGCCACGAATGGAAATTCTCTTTATTCAATTTGGAATGAGAAAATCTCTGGAAAACAACAACCTCAAAAAGTTGAGAGATTGGGAGGCCTTACAAACCCATTCCGGAAGCAAGCCCATTGTCTACAAACATCAAAAGCCGGAAAGTGAACACAACAGTGTAGTCAACCTGAACCATCCAATAAAAATGAACAAAACAAAATGCATCACTTATATGACAACTTTAGCATATCAAGAAAAGAAAAATAACAATCAAACATCACTGATATGAGGAACCCACCACAACCCATATGTGCAAGGGGTATCTACAAGACTGGTACCGCTTCCAATGAATTGCCACAACAACACTACAGGTCAAAATGGTCAAGGAATAGACATACACATGCGCTAACTTGCTTACAAAGTAACAATGGATTGCAGAATTTTTTTTCCTTTTGGCTTTTTCTTCATCTCAAACGGTGAACCTTAGAGCAATGGTAAAATTGCTGCCTTCTGACCTGGAGGTTACAGGTTTAAATCCTGGAAACAGCCTCTCCGCATGCAGGGATAAAGCTAGTTACATCTACCCTTCTCAAACCCCATCAGATGAGAGCCTTGCGAACTGGGGCTTTTTTGTTCGTATCAATTATGAATGTGGAATCAATGAATCAAAGAAAAATTATTCAAAGAGCAACCCCGAACAAAACAGCTTCTGACATATTAGTTACGAGAAATGAAAAACTCCGACATTGTAAATATCAGTCATACTAGTCCTTAATCACCGGAAAGTCCCCAAAAGGATTAATATCAGTCGAGTCATACCATGCTGGGGATTTCATTCATAAGGGAATATGCTTTATTCAGTGAGGAATTGGGGGTTAATCTTAATCAAATTCAGTGGAATGAATGTGAATTGTGAAAGGATACACGCTGGTGGCGAGCATGGATAGGAAGAACCCATCGTACCTGCAGGGAGGGGCAAGTATGCATATCAAATTGGAGATATAATACACGACTCGACAACGAAGGAAGAATGATTGAGACTACTGACCACTTGAAATTGACGCCCCTAACGGCCATGGTAGAGGTGGGGGAAGGGGTTTGGGGAAACCCTAGAACGAAGCGACGTCGTACGGAAGGATGGCGGTTATGGAACAGTGGGAAATGCATGAATGTGAGAGAGGGGAATTGGAGTGTGATGTTTGACGAATTGAATTTGAGAACAACATTGAAGAAGAAGAAGAAGTAGAGAGAGCAGAGTGAGTCAGGGACCTTTAACTCATGAGCTTTGCTTACTCTGCTCACCTATTCACTTTACTCTGTTGTTCGCCTTCACACAGTTCATACTTAGCAATCACACTTGTTTAGTTTTTTTTTTTTTTTTTTAAATAATAATAATAATAATAGTAGCTCTTCTTGTGTAAATTTTTATATTTTAAAATTTGTAATTAAATTTTTATAATTTCAATTTTTTTTAACCATTCTTTGTAAATAATTATTAACATTTTTCTCTAATAAAAAATTCATTAACATTTTTCAAGTTATAAAAATTTGCTTAAAAGTTTAAATAAATTATAAAACTTACTTAAGTGTATTATTTTGTAAATATATTTTACCAAGTTATTTAGATTTTAAAATAATTTTGTTAAATTTAATGAGTAAATAGTTATTTGAAAATGTAAAATATGAGAATTTAAATATAACTTTTAAACTATAATAACTTATTTAAAAAATTGCGAAAAATATAAAGACTAACATATTTTTTTCTTTTCTTGTTTTGAATTATGGTGAAAGAAATGCTTTGCATTACGGTAATACGGTTCATGTTCGATTAAGATAACATCGCCAGAAAACTATTTTGCAACAACATTTTGTTATAGAAAACAATGATTTGCAGATCAAAAAAATACAAGAGAACAATGATTTTGTTTTTTGGTTTTTTTGGTCCGGAACAAGGAATTTGTTTCAAAAGAGAATTTTTTTGGGTTATAGAACTTGGCCCAGATACGGACCAACCCAATGCCTTAGCAGATCATATCTGTATCGAGGCCTGCCATCCAAAGCCCAAGCCCAGTGACCAAAAACATATGATTTTCAGACCAAAAAATGCACTGGATTTTAAGTGGCTTCAATGCAAGGGTTTATTGATGACCCAAAAAAAGTTAGGGTTTACTCGTGACCACAATGTGAGGATCGGTTTATTATGACGATTGGATCATTGCCACATCTTTCACTTAGCTAGGAGTTGCCCAAGCGTTGAGCAAAAACTCTTGTTGGACTCAGCCATCCTAAGCAAGAATAATATAAAAGGCTTAACCCTGAGTATGTTTATTTAAACCAATACTTCTTATTGCGTTTTTCTTGACTAAGGTGTCGAATTATTTTATATGCAAATACTATTTTCAGCGCATTTGAAGAGGTTAAAAAAAAAAAAAATTTAATAACATTCAAGGACAATGGAGCTATAGGATTGAGCACTTAACTAAAAGCTACAACTATTAGTTAGGGCACAATCTATCTTTTGGAAATTGGGTCTCCAACCGGATCTAACTTCGACCCACCTAACCTTGTCAAGACAGAATATTGGTCTATAACTAACATCCCTCTCCCTAGCACTTGCTTAGCAATTTTTGTACCTACATGAAATTCGAAGAAGTGAGCTCTGATATTAATTAACTTATTGGTTAATGTTGCGGCATCCTATTCTATGCGGTAGGACTCTCCAACTAGTTCTTAAATCCGACTTTGTTGGGGTATTCATAAATAGTGTCACTGTCATGAATCAATTGCAAAACAGCGTAAGGTCCCATTTAATGTCCTGCTTCAATTGCCGTATGTACCAGAACCTACCATCAAATTCAAATTTCACCGGTAGCAGATTTTAAAGCCGCTGATCTCGTATTGACTGAAGACTAGTTCCAGAAAATTTATTTTGCGAGTTTATGACACTGCAACAAACAAATAGCTATGCATAAAGAGGACTGATAACCATGTTTTGTGACTTGGTGATGGGGACCTCACATTAAGCGCAATAAACCGATCAGGCACCAATCAAGTGGACACAGGTTCCATTAAAAAATGAGAAACTTTTATGTATCCTCATAACAAGAAAATGTTATTAGTTCATTTGTAAGATCAGTTATGTAAGTCATACTTATATTTTATTTTACCAATATTTTCAAGATTATATAATTAATGTGGTAAGTGGTGGAAAAATACAGAAAAAATAACTTTTTTTTTCAAAAATACTAAAAAATTCCTCTTAAAAAATTTCAAGTAAAACGAATTTTGTTCCAGATGCTGTTGCACATCAAAAGTACGAGATTGTCGATCCTAGTCTCGACTATTTTGGTAACTGATATACATCAAAGATCCACGAATGAAAAAAATTTCTGATTTGATATATGTACATAATAACATGTCAGACAGTATAGTATCCACGCCTCTCTCGTGGGCATGAAGGAATCAAGGAATGACTCAGTACTCAAACCATTAGGCCCGAAAATATTATATGCTTGGGAATTTCAGGAATACGTTGGTGTACAAGGCCATGTTAAATTTTGACATTGCTAGTGACTTACATTCCTACCTTAAGATAAATTGACCACTTGAGCCTTGGATCCTCACATACTCCTTGCTTCTGGGAAATCAATTACTTAGCAATGTGATCAACAATACTCCCGAAACCTTTTGGATCAGCTACAAAGGATGACTTATTTGGTTGCTTCCAATTTTCACAATCATAGTAGAAAAGTCTACCATCATCTATATAGTAGATTCCTTGGGAAACTGCCAGATTCCTCATTAATTACAGTTTTAATGAAATAAGAAATATAGTATCAATTTTCTTGGCTGTAAGTATAATAATGGGGAAGTTAAGTTGCGAATTTGTTACACTACGCAAAGACTTGAGGGGCTTCTAGTTCTACGGAGACATCATTTCGTCCTTCCCCGCCATAGAAGGCAAGGTTTCTGATAAATTCACGGACAAATTGACAATGGCTTCATCGGCTATCAAAGCTGCATCTCCCTTATGTTTCAGGCATGAGGGATACATGTCCATTACATTTATTTAAACATCATTTTTGTGAACACTATTAAACACTTAAAAGAATTACATATAAGTAACCGGTGCTTTCAATTCATTTTCTGATAAATTTGTCTATATTAATGATGAATTAAATAAAAAATTCATTTTATTATTAGTTACTTTATCACATTTACTACATTCACAAAAATATAACTTAAATACTCAATTATTTATATATTAATTTCTAAATATCCAAATAAAATATAAAATTATAGATGCAAATATCTTCCCTTTATATAAAGGTACTGGAGCCCAATCGCCAGGGGATGTGGTTTAATGGTCACAGCATAAGCCAACTTTGTGTGTGTAGAACACCCTTATCCACGAAAAAAAAACGTCCTTTTTAGGGTATCTACAGATGTTTGATAAAATATTGGATTAGTCATTGAAGCATGGGTGTAAATGGATTGGTTTGAATCGGGTTTAAGTGAAAAATAAATTTGAATCGATCAAATTTAATTGGTTTGATTTAGATTTTAAATTTTTTTTCAATAAATCCGAATTAAACCAATTCGATTAAAACTAGGTTAGTTTGATTCGGGTCATTGAATTGAAATAAAAAAATAAAAAAATTATATTTTTTAAAAAGAATTATTTTTATAACAACTAATAATAATATAAGCTTGATTATGATATATTTAATAATATGTAACTATATTACTAGAAATTGAAATAGAACCAATAATAATTGGTTTGGTTTGGTTTTACCTTCAAAATAAACCGATTATTCGAACTAATTCAATTGATTTGGTTTGGATCTTCAGGTTTATTGGATTAACCCGATCTGCTTATACTCCTACAGAGAAGTATCCTCTAATGTTGAGTTGTTCCCATCTTTTTTTTTTTTTTTGACGTGAAGTTGTTCCATCTTAACTTAAAATAAACTTTCTTTTAATATCAATTATTTTACACTAAATAATATTAGTTTTCTTAAAATCAGTTTAATTAAAATTGAATCTAAATACACACTTAATCATTGAATAAAAAGGTATCATAAAGTAATCAATTTTATAAAATTAAAAAATTAATTAATACTTTTTTAATTATTTTTTTGGTCGTGCTTTTTGAATTATTTTATTTTAACGTAGACGTAAACTTTTAAAATATATTTAGGTTTCAATTACTTAATTATATATCTATGAAAAACCGATGTTCAGTTGCTCATAAACAAATGGGAAATGTTACTCACTTAATCGCATAGACATGTGCAAGCACATAAACTATAAAGAAACCATTTCAACCATTGAATCTAAGGTAAAAAATAAAAGAAAAAAAATAAAGATATAAAGAAAATAGTTATGATAAAAATTGTACAAATTTCATAAAGAACTGGTATATACATATATTGTATACACACTCTAAACAAATACTAGCATATTCGAAGTGGTAATGACTGTGTAACTTTGTAGCCATCTATTACGAAAGTTAAATTACCCCCCCCACCCCCCTCCCTCCCTCCCTTATTTAAATACATTAATTTAAAAATATATCAAGTTATCTAATTTAATAAATAAATTAAAATTTAAGGAGTAATTTATACTATTTTCTCTTTATCTAAAGCAACATTGAAGTAGTGTTTGATTATATCTCCTCCTGTAGTTAGATCTGCGGCATATCATTTATAATCCACCGTGTGGATTACTGCAATTTACTCCAAGCAAACATCAAATCAATAGAGCATAATCAATTAATTTTAGTATTGATCCAAAGCCTCACTTTGACCCAAGCAAATATCAGAGCAATAGACCTTAATAACGGCATGTGCGAACCGATATCCCAGGTAGCCGGCTAGTTGTTTAGTATAACTGCGATGCAAGCCTATGCAAATGAGTTAATATCCAGCTATAAGTCAAAAAGGAAGCATATACACTATACCCAAGATGAGTTTAACTATTCTAAGGCAGTTGCTGTGGTGCTGATTAAAAATTAATACTGTGAAGATATTATTTTATCAAATAAATAGATGACAAGTGTAGTGAATATTTTATATAATTGATAAAATATGATATATTATAAATTCTTTTATATATTTTTGTCAATGTGATACCCAATTCAAAATTCAATAGCTATACATTGATATTTGCTAGTGCAAAATTTAACTTTGAACTCGAAACTCGTGGTACTTGATGGAGTCTTCAAGAAAGTGCTTTTGATAGACCACGTAAAATTAACTGTATCATAAACCATCTATATGTCATTTATATAACTACTATCTTCACGGTGCTATTTAACAGAGCAATTGCCCTATTGTAATTGCCTAGTTTATTTATTAACTGACCATACCAAACCCACTAAACATACGTTTAAAACTCTAATTCTGCTTTCAGCATCCATTAATGATTATGAACTCGATGAGGAGGTACCTCAGTTTATTATTAGAACCATTTGTACTCCACTAACTAATGCCCAACCTAGCCGCTTGCTACATTCACCCACATGCACCCTACCATATTGCAGTCTCTGAGGAGCAATGGTGTAAAGGAGAAATATTTACATGGTTCGAGAGTACTATGTGGTTGTGCTTCCGGTCCAATCATATTAGTTTATTTTATATGAGTTCCACTACTAATACACAATGTCATAAAAATACACTTACATAATTGATCGAAAATATAGCTACGTGATGTTCTTGAACCATGTAAGAATTTCTCATGGAATAAAGGCGAGCAAATAAAATAATAATAATAATAATAATAATCTTAATCAGTTCTTTATGATGGATTTAACTATTCTACGGTGTGAATATGGATAAAATGTACAATAGAATATAAATATTATTATGACAGATTATATACTTATAACATTGTATTATTAATTTTCTTACCAACAATTAAGATTATGTTAAGATCAGGTACTTTATTTTTTAAAGTGCACTCTCCACTTTAACGAAGTCAAATTCTTTTAAGCTATATATCTAAAGAAGTAGATCCTCTCATCTTTCTTATTTTGAAAAAGATACAAACTAGATTACTTTAAATAAGTCTAACCCTATTAAAATTTTAAGACTCATTCCTTATATCCATTTATCCCTTCACACGACATGATAATATAAATAAAAGACATGAGAAAATTATTTTAGTATACGCAAATATGCACATACATATGTATCTTTTAGATGCTGCCGTAAAATTTTAAAAAGAAAAAGAGCATTCCTAGTCATTGATAATACTTGTCCAGGGGAAAGCAAACCATGTCCTGGGAGGCCATTTATTGTCCCCCCAAGCGATCGAGTGTCCCCCCTTCCTTTGCTCTTCTCTATATCATGCACTCTCCACTCTCCATCGGGGACATTGACACACAACACAGCACAAAACACGCCGAACAACAACTCAAAATGCGTATCCATCACTTCATCTTCTTGCTCTTGTCACTCTCCTCTTTCCAGGTAAGAACCACCGCACACACACACACACACACACACACTTACACCCTTTCTACATTGCCTGCCTCCTTTAATTTCGCATTAACACGCGCAACATAACATATGTCGTTTAATTAATGCTTTGCTTATGACGTATTAATGCAGGTTATTAATATTTCTCTAGCAACAACCAATGACTCCGAGGGAACCCCACAAACACGACAACACTACCATCATTCCAAACTAAAGATCAACCCTTTCACTCCTAAAGCCTCTCTCATTCGCTACTGGAACACCCACGTCTCCACCAACCACCCCATCCCACACTTCCTTCTCTCAAAAGCCTCACCCCTCACACCACCACACTACGCCACACTCACCAAACAACCCTTCCCTTCCCAGCAATTCCACATTTCCCTCTGCTCCGCACCAAACCTATTCTGCTCCTTCGACCCCACACAAAACGACGCCGTTTCGTCCAAAAACGACGCCAACTTCGCCGTTTACTCCAACAAGCGCTTCGCCAACTACGGCCCCTCCCGAGTCGGCGGCCTCGACTCGTTCAAGAACTACTCCAACGACTTAAACGCCAACACCGACTCGTTCCGCCGCTACAGCGGAGGATCCACGCGCCACGGCGGCGCGTTCACGTCCTACTCTGAAAACGGCAATGTCGCCCACACCGACTTCGCGAGCTACGGCTCCGGTGCAGCCGCCAGCTCCGGCGAGTTCCAGAACTACGACAAGCTCGTCAACGTCCCCGATCTCAGGTTCACCACCTACGATCCCAACGGCAAGAGCCACAAGCTCTCGTTCTCGAGCTACGGCAACGAAACGAACTCGGGAACCGAAACGTTCACGAGCTACGGTAAAAAAGTTCGTGGAGGAACGAGCGATTTCGTTAACTACGCGGTGAGTTCCAACATTCTGCAATCGGAGTTCACGAGTTACGGCGAGTTAGGAACCGGCGCCACCAACGATTCGTTCAGGTCTTACAGCTTCTCCGGCAACAATCCTCGGAACAGCTTCAAGAACTACGCCACCGGTTCTGCCGCCAGCGCCGATACTTTCTCGAGTTACCGGAATCGTGCGAACGTTGGTGAAGACACGTTCCAGAGTTACGCCGGAAAATCTAGCTCCGGCGGTGCCACGTTCGTTAACTACGGCCAATCGTTCAACGTCGGAAATGACACGTTTATTGGGTATGGTAAAGGGGCTTCGGGTCGGACCCAATTCGGGTTCAGGTCATACGGGTTGGGCCGCGAGTTCAAAGAGTATAACAAGCAAGGCGCGTCGTTTTCGGAATATCATAATTTCAGTGCCTCCAGTGGCAGAACCGTAAATAGGTGGGTCGAGCCGGGTAAATTTTTCAGGGAGTCGATGATTAACGAAGGAAATATTGTGCCAATGCCGGACATTAGGGATAAAATGCCTGAAAGGTCGTTTTTGCCCCTGGCCGTTTCGTCGAGATTACCATTTTCTTCCGCTGGGCTTGAGGAGATAAGGGAAGTGTTCCACGCGCAGGAGGGCTCGGCCACGGACCGCGTGATCACGCGCGCGGTGGATGAGTGCGAGAGAGCGCCGAGCCGCGGGGAAACGAAACGGTGCGTGGCGTCCGCAGAGGGGATGATAGAGTTTGCCACGTCAGTGCTGGGTAAAACCGTGGTGTTGAGGGCCACGGAGAGCGTCAACGGTTCTGGCACGAGCGTCATGATCGGGAAAGTCTACCCGATCAACGGTGGAGAAGTGACCAAGTCGGTTTCTTGCCATCAGAGTTTGTACCCTTACCTACTGTATTATTGTCACTCAGTGCCCAGAGTGAGGGTGTATGAGGCTGATATAGTTAATGTGGAGACCAAGGTTAAGATCAATCATGGGGTTGCCATCTGTCACTTGGACACGTCAGCGTGGGGCCCAGAACATGGGGCCTTTGTGGCACTGGGCTCCAGCCCTGGAAAGATTGAGGTGTGCCACTGGATCTTCGAGAACGATGTTACGTGGACCACTGCCACTTGAGGAGAATAAAAAACACAAGAGAGTCTCTTCTTTGGTTTCTTTTCGCTTTCCAGTAGTTAGTACTACATTTTTTGTGTCAAGAGAGTTCAGTAACATTGTGTTGCCATGCGCATTCCGTTTTCTTTTCCTTTTTTTTTTTTTGGAGTTTTGGGAATTGTAATTCTAATAATTATTCAGCTGCTAGGTTCTATTGTGTTGTTTCTGATAGGATTCGATGGTCATGACTCATGACTTTTTGTTTTTGTTTTTGTTTTTTCTTATTGAATTCCTTGTACTTTTGATGAATCTTTTTCGGCCTAAAGTATCATAATTTCGAGTACACTGCATCTTAGTTAGTTTGTCTTGAGCTGCGTTGATCTATTATGATGATCAAATTTTATTATTATTATTATTATTATTATTAGTATTAGTATTTTTCATTTACAAACTTGAATATAAGTTCTTATTTAAGGAAAGTAAATATCAAACTATTGAACCGGCTAAGCATGAAATACTTTTGAGAAATTAGAATGTAACATAATAATAATTTCCAAAATACCAATAAAGTGTTGATTCAAGTAGAATAGTCTCAAATCTCTTAAGTATGTGATTCTATGTTTGATTTTGAGATTTATATGTATGAAAAATAAAATCATTGTGAGGGATTTCCACTTAGACACTTAATTGCACCTTAAGAGATTAGTCTATTACTTGTTAAGTGAGAGATATTCTAAGAAACCAAAAAATAATAATTTCCAAAAAAAGTTCAAGTAAAAATTTCTAAGTTAAATACATAAAGGGTAAAGTCTTATTTAAGTCATGTACATTTTACAGTGATTTTAACTTAATCTTAAAGATTTTTTTTTTGTTCTATTTATGTCCTTAGCATTTTTAATCTTGCCCTTTCGATAAACAATATCCGTATTATAAAAAAAAAACTAATATTAGGATCAAATTTCAAAATTAATTATATCCAAACGCCACTAATAGAGAGTATTTACTTTCAATTCTCCAAAGAAAAGCTTCAAGTATAAGCTTTAGCAGGAGAAAGATTAATGGAGGGTTAAGGAGATTTAAATTAAAAAAGAAAACTTCCATATCCTATAAAAATATAGTGGAAAATGATGGTAAACAATATCATCTCATTCAGATAAGTAATGAACACATTATCACTAATATCATAATATGACCTTCATATCAGTTTTTTTTATTTATAATTTGAATACAAAAATTGTAAGATTAAAATATTTTAAAAATGTTAGAAACGTAAATAAAACAAAAAAAACTTTTGAAATTAAGTCAAAATTACTATAAAATATGAGAAACATAAATAAAGCTTTACTCATACATAAATTAATCTTGGTATAATATTAGTGTAAAATTTAGTATATTATCAATTAATTATATTTTATTATATATAATTTTTAAGATAATTATCATAAAAGTTAAATAATAATTAAAATGATGATATCAAAATTATACTAATAATATATTAAAATTAAATTTATTAACTTACATATTCGTTAGTTCAACTTTATTTATGTCAAAAGTTAATTTTAATTTTTTATTAAAAAATTATGAAAAATATTACTCTTGCAATTTTGAGTGATGGAGCATTTATGGAGTGCCCCTCCCAACAAGTACACTTCCTAATGATCAAATTTGTGTTCTTATCTTGATGTGATTAAACAGCTTATAACTCATCTAATGGCTTGTTACTGAAATTAATTTTGATTCTTTATATAGGAGATTACTATATAAGAATTTCTCAATAATTATCTTTTCATTTTGGCCATGCTTCTTTTTCATAAAAAGACGTGAAGCTGGCATTGATAAAGTACGGGACAAGGGAAAATGTAGGGCAGTGGAGACGAATGTTAAGGGATGCTCGTTATGGGGGAAGGCATAAAATTAGAGAAGAATTTCAAGGTTTCTGTTTTCTGTTCACTGATGATGGGGATGGGGCTGATTGCTTGTGCAGTACCACGCCTTGGCGAGGGAGCAAAGTGCCAATGATGCTTTGTGCAACGCCTCATTTGGTGTGTGTCAGTGACCTCATCCGAGGCTCATTGTGTACAGTACAGGGCAAGCAATGGTGATGAAGTGCGCATGTTGATATCGTTGAAGTGAACAAGTGATTGTGCGGTCTAAAGTGAGAGCATAAACCATGACCAAAAAAAAAAGTGAGAGCATAAACGGCATGCAAACGATGCAGCTTTAAGTGCAACCCAAGAAATGGACAAGGCTCAGATTAGCCGCGGTCCGTAGCTAATGATGAGAAGTGATATAGGGACTCATATTTTATGAAACATTGTATCAACTTACCATTTACCTGCCATTGAATGAGGTGTGGGCCTAATTTAAATGGGATCCACACCCCATCTACTAGTAGATGAGTGGTGAATCGACACAGTATCTCACAAGAAATAAATCTCCCCAATATTTTTCGCTAATGATAGGTGATGACTTGGTGGGTGTAGACTCTTGCCCTTGGTGCTATGACAGGGCCAAGGGGGGCAAAATCAGGCTACAAGGACCCACCACCCCTTCCCTTCCATAGGCCCTTTAACCCTTTTAGACTTTTGGGATTGTGCATATCATATTCATATTTCAAAAATGATGTGTCACGGTTTAATAAACAATTGATGATCTTGAGCAGCTGCTTCAGCCTTGAGTTAGCTTCCTTTTTCTCTTTAATTTGTATGATTGTTCTTTTCTACGTAAGTTTTGCTTGTGTTCTTTTTGGTGTGTCCTTATGGCTAGTGCCTGGTGCTCATGAGTCATGTCCTTCGTTCATCAAATGTCAAAACTTTCTTCCTTTCTTTCTTCTCTTTTTTTTTTTTTTAACCTTTTTTGGGTGACCACATGTCAAACCTTAGAATTATGTTAGGGTTGTTTGTTGGCCCTGAGAAAATTTGGACTCAACCTCAATTGGGCCTTACCTAGCAAGCCATTGTAGGATTTTTTTTTTAAATGGAACCACCTGTATCTAAATCTTATTATCAGAAAATTCGATGAATCTGGCCCGACCCAATTGAGGTAGAGTTTTCCCAACAAAATTTTTTTCTATTTTGAGGGCTTGAACTCGAGACAGGATGATTATTTTTTAAAATGAATAAAACTTTGCTTTAGTCATTGAAATAGACTTTTATTAATGTTGTCTTTTATAAATTATTTTTATTAGTTTTTTATTTGAAGTTAAAGTTTATAATGCTGTCTTTTAGTCATGTAAATCCGTTCATAGCGACATCAAGGTGGTGATTGAATTCGTCCTTAATTTGTTGTGTGAAACTAATGATATTTATTGCCATTTAAACACCAATTGAAGGTCTCTATATAAATAGAGGACTGAGCCTGGACTCCACACTTACAGATGGAGGACTAGTATAATATATTTTTGAAAGACCAAAATATATGTCTAACTTCAGTGGTTAATTTATGAATCTATTCTGATTACTAAGAACTTAATTTAAAATTTTGATCCATTTATCAACATAAAAAAATTTTAGTCATATGTTATCACATTATTTACAAAATCTAGTTTCTCAATTATAATATAGTTGGACTGGACTAACCCTATAGGCCCATAGATCGGCCCAATAATGTTGAGCTCAATCCAATAAGGATGAAGATTAGATATAATTCAAAAGATCATCTCGTCATTAAACGTGTACCTAGAAGCTCAAATAAATGCATGAAATCTCTAATATTGTGCACCAGAATGATAGATCCCCATAATTGGAAATATTACCTTGAGAAATCAAGCTATTAATGATGATTAATCCTCCTCCAATTTATCCACACTATAATTAAGGAAAAAGTCAAGGGGATTTGCTTATGTTAAATAATAGAGAAAGATTCTAATCAGTTTTATCTCATCATGCTTACTAATTATATAAGGATTCATACACCCCAATAGACTATCTAACTAATTTTACACTTAAACCTCTTAGAATACTTTTTGATTTGAGTATTCGAGTACCTTTGCAAGTCCCAGTGGAACTGTTCTCAACTTGAAGAGGATGACTTGCAATTCTTCATGTAAGAACAATTTGTTATTATATTGCAACTATTTAAATGATATTGTAATATGAATGATAACATTAAAATTTTACATCAACGGCTCATCAACATGAAACTCTTAATATATTGCAAAAAAATATAAAGCAAATTGAGAGAATGCCTGTTTTATAATTTTAAGGTCAACATTTAAATCAAAGTGGGACAGAATTTTTCATGTGGACACAACCCTCCCCATAAACGTTGATGCTTTTGGTCAACCCTTTGGGTCAAACCCAACTCCATGAACACTGTTACTTTTTCTTTCTTTTGGGTCTGAAGGACGGAGTAGCCTTTGTTTTTTGGGTTCTCTTTTTGTTTTGGTATGAAGAACGGTGCATCCTTTGTTTTGGGAATGATTATTTTTCATCTGAGGAACTAAGTAACTTTCAATTCGGTTTATTACATTGGAGCAGGGCATAGGCCAATCTTTAAGCGGCTTCAAACCGTTGACCCCTAAAAAAGGTCAACCCGATGACTTTATTGACCAAGAAATGACTAATGACATTACAGCCTTACGTGGGGATGGCTAAGCACCCTTACGTCAGAGGGCCCATTCTGCGGACACTACAGTTCGAAGCTTCCCTTTACACAGCCAATTGACCAATTCTTCTGTTTGTAGTCTTGTAGGATCCATATTTTATTTTATTGCTTTTGGTGGGTTTGAGACAATAGGCTGCGGCCCACTTAAAAAATTCACAGTTTCTATTATTATTATTATTATAAAATTCGCGTTGACTTTAAAATATATGATTTCATCGGAATATTAACATTTGATTTGGTTTGGTAGGATAAATCATGCAGAAGAAAAATTACAAATATAATGGAAAGCTAGTAACAAGTCCCAAGCTATCTTTCAAGGAGTAACTCTTACAAAAGCTTGAGCACATAGTTGAAGATTTATAAATTGTCTTTTCAAAGCTAGTTATGATATATTACAATTCAATAATTTTGAAAAAGAATAAAACGTCAAGAATTAAGTTCTTAATCATTTAGTCATAAAAGCTTTAATACTATGTTAAATATTAACTTTTAGAAATTAAATTTGTAAATGAAGTGGTTCGGTAGTTGTTTTTAAGTAAAGTATCAACTTGAGCCTTATAAATAAATAAAAAGAAAAAAAAACGGCAAAAGAAATTTACTTTATAATGAGTGTGAACTCTCAATACCGATATAAAGTTAAGACAAATAAAAATTATTAGATGAATCCTTATAAACAAGTCGATTACATCTAAAATTCTAGTGCAGATAGGTGAGAATTCGAGGTGAGAGGAGAAATGGTTAGTAAAGTAAAATGCTTGTGAATTATTGTAAAATCAAGTTTAAAAATTGTTGTTTCATCAAATAGCTGTTTGAAAGAGTTGGAAAGATCTCTCTCATGTGTAATAAGGAGCTTATTTATGAAAATTTTCATTCTATTTTTATCCCAAATCATATATATCCTTAATGTATTTCATACCATTTTTTAAAACACGTCTCATCCGTACAACACTGAAAAAACCTATAGTAGAATAGTTATGCATTTAAAAGATATTTTTTCCATTTTATTGACATACTTTCTATTAAACTAAACAGAGAAAAAAATTATTTCTTTTTTCCTTCTAAACTCGACTGTTATTATTATTATTATTCAACTAAAGCGTGTATGTCTCAAGAGTCATTTTGACTTAAAAAGTTTAACTCAAAATATTAATATAAGTGTGGAAGAGTTTACATTGGTCCATGGACCATCAATGCTCCAATTTTTTTTTCTTTCAGCGATGTACCATAGAATTCTCTTCTAAAAGTCCATCGATGCACTCTCAACTGTTTCTTCAAAATTTTTTGCCGGTCATCCCCTCCTCTTTACAGTCAGTGGTTTTGAAGGTGCCTTTTCCAAAATTTTCAACACTTTTTTTTATAAGCACCACTATTTTCATTTAGCAGCCACTATTATTATCTGCCTAATAGCCATTACTTCCACTCAATAGTCAAGTATTCTTCTACCAAGCCCCTCTATTCGCATCATCAAAATTGATGCTTGCAGAGGTAGGGTTAAAACCAAGAATAAATAGTGGGGAGAGACTTGTGGTGGACGCCAGCTGCACATGCGACAATTAAAGCGAATAATAGACGGAGGAGGTGGGATAACTATGATGGATCGACGGCAAAAGTGGTCCATGATATATAAGATTTATTTGAATAAATCTAAATCGTTTATATTATTTTAATTAATATCTAATGGTTATAAATATTTGATATATTATAATTTATAATGGTCCATAGACCAATGTCTCAACCAAAATTTATGCTATGGCATGGCGTTTTGTGTTACTTTTCTGTTATTTTTACTGCTGTTTTTTTCCCCCTGCTGTTCAGACAAGGCTCTTCACATATTGGTGAGTCGAGCATTTGACAATTATGGGAAAAAAAAGTGACTTAAAAAGTAGATAATACACTGTCCTATTTCTATTCAAATTAAAATTTAATTTTTATTTAAAGAAGGGTTCGTACATGTTAAAAACAAAAAAATGGTTCAAATTCTAGATACCTGGCCATTGAGACACTTATATTAATCATTTTTTAACAAGCTAAAACGTAAGCCAAAAAAAAAAAAAAACAAAGGTGTATATTAAAGTAATCAAAGCGTATAACTTTATATATAATAGACCGGTCAAAAGTCATCTCGGCGTGCGTGTTGCCTAATTTGAACATCATTAGTACGGCTGCTAGTACAGTAGTATTTGCATGAATCTTGGTTCAAAGAGGCAACTTAGAAGTCTGGATAGCCAGACGCACTGCATGACGTCAATACTTAATATTTAATGTTTAACCATAGAAACCTTCGTCCGTACTTTGCATGCGACCATGGTCTTAAAGAAAAATTTAAAATACCTATCCAATAAAAACAAATATTTAATATTTATTTAATTTTTAATTATTTATTAAATTAAAAAATATATTTAGTTATTATATTAAAAAAATATTTATATTCTAAATATTATATAAAATATTATAATTAATTTTTATATAATATTAATGATTAAATTTAATTTTTAATTTAATTAATAATTAAAAATCAAATAATATTAAATATTTACTTTTATTAGGTAAATATTTTAAACTTTCCCCTATCTTAAATGCCAACTTGCAACTTGCAATGCAAGCTGCCTGGTGTAAGTATTTCTCTTTTCTTTTTATCTTGACGTATGCTTCCGGCTATACTTTATCGACCAGGGGCCTAGGGCAAGACCAGTTCATGCCCGCGTTAGTGCATTCAATTTTCCTTCCTCTACATCAGAGTTGGATAATCAATGTCACATTTTGATCTAGCTGTTACAGATCAAGTCTTTCTCAAATCCCTGCTAAATGTTCATGTGATCGAATAACATTAATTTCAATGTTTAATCAATGTTCATGTCTAATGGAAAGAATTTACTTTTATTATTATTATTATTATTATTATTATTATGTGTGTTATATTATCAATCAATTATATTTTATTATATATAACTTTTAAAATAATTATAGAAAAATTAAATATTTTTAATAATATAATAATATATAATTAAATATCGTTAAAGGTTTTACATATATATAATTAATGACTAGCTACAATAATAACAGTAGTATGCATTTATTATCTTTGACATTGTGCAACAATTATTAACAATATTTGGTAGGATTCTCGCTTTGTCATTGCCAGTTATCTTACGTGGACGGAGAAATACTTGTATAATCGGAGAGTACCATATAGTTATGCTTTTAGATCAATTAATAAGTATATTTTGTATGAAATTCATTATTAATACATAATTTTATACAAAATATATTTATATAAGTGGCCGGAAGTATAGTCACGTGGTACTCCTGAATTATATAAGTATCTCTATGGGGATGTGATAATCAGTAGACAAATTACTTTTTGATTTTTAAAAGTGCTATTTTAAGAATGTTATTCTCAAGAATAACTTTTTAGATATGATATTTTAAAAGTATTTGATAGGCATACTAAAATCCTAAGAATCTTATAAAATAAGTTTAAAAATAAATATTTTTGTGTTTGGTTGCTATCAATATTTTTAGAAATATTTTATATTTTTTTCAAAAATACCCCTAACTAAATAGTAGCCAATGGTAGACCGCTAGTGGTGACTAATGACAAAGGATAATTTTGTCATTACATAATAGCTCCAAAATTTTCTTTCCATGGGAATCCAACATTCCCAAGAAAAGGGTGAGAATAAAAGTGAGGTGTTTTTCATTTCCAAAAGGAGTGTTAATATATCTTCCTAAAAATCAACATAAAAATTCTCCTAATTCAAAATTCTTCTCACAATGATATAGGTTGAAATTTATATAATATCCAAGGACTATTTATAACATGAGTGAGATTTTGAATAGCAATTTATCTTCTAAAAATGCAATTTATCCAAAACATATATTTTTAAAACTACATACAAAACATGAGAATATTAGATTCTTATGATCATGTTCTATATTGTAAAAAATTCCATATACCAAACTCCCTCTATATTATTTGTTTGTTTTTTTTGGGGGAGGGGGGGGGGAGGGGAAAAGGAAAAGCTAGAGATGACAAATGGGCTAACTCATCTTGTCCTGCCCTAGCCTTGCCACAGGTCAAGCCTTAAGCTGGTGGGATGGGTCAACTCGTCATAGTAATATAATGATTATAAGCAAAAGTTAATTATTTTTTAAATTATAATGATTTTACCAAAATAATTATAAGTATCAAATAAAAAATTTTAAATATCAAATATTATAAAATATAAGAAAATCATTTCATATTTTTTTTTGGGTAATTTATCATATAAAAATAATCATTTTTATACAAAAACAAAACATCCTATTTCAAAATTACTTTTAAGTTGATAGACCTAATATTATAAGGTATTAATTTTTTACTCATTCTTTATCTCACATTATTTATTTGCTTTAAAGTTTATATATGTAATGTAATGTTAGTTTAATTTTAATTATCATCATTCAATTTACATCTTGAATTCTTTGGCCACCTTAAGAATTTTCTCCAAACTCTGCCATTATTCTTAGGCCATTATCTTTACGATATGCTGATAAAAGGTTGCCTGTAGCAAAAAATCTTACAGTGTTATAAAGTCTTCGAGATCATATGAGTATTTCAAACAATAAACTTATTGTGTGAGCTCAATGGTTCCCGGTAAGTGAAAAAAAAAAAGGATGTATTATTTATTTTTGGTGGTAAGAATAATTTTATTTATTTTAGTTATAAGTTTTTTTTTTATGTGAAATATGAATTCATTCAATCTAAAAGATCCAAAACTAATATATCAGTAATGCAAGAGGGAATCTCATTTAACTACAATTGAGATCCCAAACTCCTTGCTAGTTTTGCAAGCTTATCAGCTACAACATTGCATGTCCTAGGTACAAATTATGCTCCAAAATAATAGAATTTAGATGCAAAACCATAAGGTTCTGAGAGGATAACTCCAGTATAAGATAAATCCTCATTACTATATTGTTAAAGCTCTCAAAAACCTCTCGAGCATCCCCTTCCAAAATTAGGGATTGAAGCCCCAAATCAGCTGCCAACCTCACGGTTATAGCTTCAGCTTGATGACTACCCATGATCCCTTGCATCTTCTCTGATTTTGCTGTGATTACTCCACCATGATGGTCCCTAATGATACCTCCGATTCCAGTCGCTCCTTCCTCTGTAAAAATCGCTGCATCTGTGTTGAGTTTGACGACCCCAATTGCTGGAGCTTCCCACTGATTGTTTTCCTCAGGTATCGTTGCGTTTTGCCCTTCTGAACGCTGAACTCTATCTGCTTTTTTTGGAGCTTCTGAGGCTTCTTGTTATAAGTGTTTATTTATTCATAATCAAAATTTTGCTTTTAATAATTTTATATCAGACAACATATATATTAAAACTGATTTTAAATAGTTTCAAACCAAACACTGTAGAGTCATATAATTAATTTTATTTTATATTATATTAACTTAATTTTTTAAGTTGTGAAACATTTCTTAGAACCCTATCTAATTTCAAAAACTTTCAAGATTAAGTGATGCTATATTTTAAATTCCAAGAATTTATGTTGATGTTAAAAAAATTTTAAAAATTATATTAATGTCACATACTTCATTCAGATCAAACCCCTTATTTTCTTTGAAAAAAAAAGGTAGTAATAAACACTAACACCAATTATTACTGATTGACTATTTTTAGGGTGGAGGGGCCACCGATGCATTTTTGTACTTCTACGGGTACCAAAATTCCATGCAGTCTTGTAAAAGCAATGTGAATGAATTATTTAATTCTTATGCAGTTACTGATATCCCAAAGATCGGAAAAGTGGCTTTTTAAAGTCTTCAACAAAAGCGGCTTTGGTAGCCTCTCCCTTACTAGCATATACTGCTCATTCGAATGCCGCAACTTATGATTTTTTAAAAGAAAAATTGGAAGTTAAAAGTTACATTTTTAATATATTATATTATTTGATTATATAATTTAATATTTTTTTAAAAAATTTAATATTTTTTAAAAAAATTAAAATATCTAATTTTTTAAGAATTATTTTTTAAAATATTTTAAATAATACACTTTTATTATTATATATCCAAATTCAAAATAATTTATTTATTAGTTATTTTTCAAAAATTACTTTTATATAAATGCTTAAATACGCTATTTATCCAAACGAACCTATAGTGAAACAGTGGGAGAGATTTTGAAGTTGAATATAGGGTAATTGAAAATTTAAAAAAAAGTGTAGTAAGGCATTTATTTTTTGCATCAATAATTGTTGATTATATTGGAGCAGCAACTAATATTAAGAGTAATTTTGTAAAAAGGGTAAGGTTACTTAAATCTATAAAAATAATTATAATTTATGTTAAATGTTATTTATCATTTATTAGTGTATTCAATCCGTGCAATAAAGAGGTGAATACTGTGATATATATATATATATATATATATATATATATATATATATATATATATATATATATATATATATATATATATATATATATATATTATTAATATTCTATTTTATTGTATAAATATAATAAAATATAAAATTTTAATAAAAACAATATTTTTTATATAAAGAATATATTTTAATTATAAAATATAAAATTTTATCTAATATATGTTCTTGCAAAATTTTAGTAAAATTTAAAAATAAAAAATTTAAAACAATCATTTCTTCATCCTCTTACTTTCAAATTTAATTATATTTTATATAGAATTTAATCTCATATATAATATAATTAGTTCTTAGTATTACATAATAATATATACATTTTTATAGAAATATATAGAAAAATAAAAAATATAATTGTGTAACTATTGTTGAAGAGTAATTTTATAGAAAATAGTATAAATATATTTTTGAAAGCATATTTTTTTAAAGTATAGTTCAATCATATAAATCTATTCTTAATTTTTAAATAAGGATCAAACAATTAAAAAAATCATTCCATTTCTTAATCTCACCCTTTATTAAAACATCAATTTTATTTCTTTCTCACTCACTTTTATATAGCCTTTTTTTATAGATTCCTAATAACGATATATTAAAACTATAATGTAAAGAATATATATTAATTATAGAAAATAAAATTTAATTTAAAATATCATAATATAAAGAATATATATTTATTATA
The DNA here is from genome assembly GCA_031439585.1 of Pterocarpus macrocarpus. Taxonomy (NCBI): domain Eukaryota; kingdom Viridiplantae; phylum Streptophyta; class Magnoliopsida; order Fabales; family Fabaceae; genus Pterocarpus; species Pterocarpus macrocarpus. Next base: position 15,997,961 of record CM062519.1, read on the forward strand.
AAAACTAAAATTAAAATTAAAATTAAAGTTAATTATTACAATATTTATGTAGACATTGAACATTTTATATAAGGTGCATCAAATAAGAGAAGTTATTAACTATCCTTATATATTTTTATGTAATAACTAAAAATATATAAAGTATTTGATACTACAAACTATATATTGGCATTGATTTCTCTTTCATATTTCTCTTCTTATTTTTAAAATTCTCTTTCTTCTATTTATACCTATTCTCAAATCCCAAAAACTTCTCCAATAAGCTTTAATGTCTTTTCATTTTTTGATGAAACTTCTTTAATAAGCTTTAATACCTTTTTCATTTTCCAATAAATTTTAACTAGACGGTACCCGTGCGTTGCATATGGAAATAATTTTAAAAATTATTATTTAATTTAAAGTTATTTAAATTTGTTTAATATTTTATTTTATAAGATATTTAATTTTTTTATAATTTTACTTTTGAACAAATTTATTTTTATACATATTTATTATTAGTTATTGCAAAATAAAATAAATAAATAAATTAAACACCCCGTTCCTTAAGAGATATCTTTATTACCCAACTCTTCCCCCTTATTTTCAAAACATATACCATATGGCTACAAGATGAATTTGTTAATGAGTTAATTTTAAAAAAAAAACAATTGTAGGTAATTTATTTGACAATTTGATTAACTACATATTTTTTTAAAAACAATTGAATACCAATAAAATAATGAATTAGTTGAAATAAAATAACATATAAATTTATAAAAATTTTGAAATTAATTAAATTAAAATTTAGATATTACGTTTATTAGGTTAAATTTAACATAAATACATTGGTCATGAATTGGATGATAATTACTGTAACTATTTTAAATTATAATGATAATATTTATGTATATTATGATTATCCAACCATTGTGCATAATTATTCACCTTAAGAATTTTGAAATTAATCAGGACAAATTGTAGATATTGTGTTTATTAAGTTTAATTTAACATAGATTGAATCAATATATAATATAAGCATATTAAAATATTACAAAAAGTTATATAGTGTATATCTAAAAAAATAGTTGAAATTACTTAAATTGTCCTAAAGATTTTGATTTTGTCAAGTTTAAATTAATATATATAGCTATAGTTTTTATAAATTAAATTAAATAATAGCAAGATATTGCTTTTATTGAATAAGACACCCCCAAATATGGTTATAAAATTAATTTTATTAATGAGATTAAGTTAAAACAATGAAGGTAATTAATTTGACAATTTGATTAACCACAAAATTTTTTTAATAACAATAAAGATTTTGAATACTCAATAAAATAATAAATTAGTTGAAATGATATAATATATAAAGATGTAAAGATTTGAAACTAATTAGATTAAAATTTAGATATTATTTTTATCAAGATAAATTTAGATATTCCCACTTTTATAAAATAAGCAATAAATAATATGAATATTTTAAAGAGAATATAATACATATTCTGTAACATGATTAAATTAGATTAAGTTAAAATTTTAAAGTTGTTCGGAGATAGATTACCTGAGCAACTTCCGAACTAAGAATGGGATCTCAAGCTGCTCGAGTGAGTGTTTCCACTACATGAGGGTGTGCACTGCAAGGACTCCGATGCTCAAGTCAGTGAGTGCAAGAAAGTATGAGAAGTAGGTCAAAAAGATATCTTATGTTCGAGGCTGGACCCATATATATACGAGTGAGCGGTTAAGAGATAAGGGGGATTTGATCCCACCTTCGTAGAGGATAACCCGGGACATCCTTTATCATGGGGGATAACGGATGGTTCCGAATTTACCGGCTATACGTAAGGGAAGAACGTTCCGTGCTGTTAGGGAACAGACGGACTTAACTCGAGTTTGGACCTCAACTCGGATTAATGGCCCGAGATAGGCTCGGACTGTTAACGACTTCGAGATCTGTTTGGGCCTAGTCCTTGGGCTAAGTTGGGCTCCAATACTACTGTCCAGAATAAAAGTTATAACCACATCATAAAGATATAAAACACTTAAAAGTAAAAAAAAATTGCATGAATAATATAGCAAAATTGTATTTATTAAATTTATTTATATATTACTAAAAGCAAAAATATTATGTGTGTGTATATATAAATGTTGTATTTATTTCCTATTTATTATATATATAGTGTTGATGGGTGTCTAAACGAAGTACTTATTGAACTAAAATATTTTCCCCCTGCATATAGTTGTTTCATCTGCACTCCTCCTCTTCTTTTATTTTCCCACAAATTCAACAAATACTTAAAATATGAATTCATAAATATTTTTTAGCTATTAATATATTAATTTTTTTAAAAAATTCTATTCTTTATTTTTTAATCAATACACTAACTATACCACATAAAAAATCTCTACAAATATATAGACATTAATTCATTGAAAATGTATTTGATTTTGTACCCAAAAATAAAATAAATTTGATTTTGTACTAAAAATTTTTTTTAGAAATGTAAAAATTAATGGAAAATTGAAAAATTTTGGTTTTAGAAAAAAAAATGTCAATAATTGGTGGAGAAGCCTAACATTGGTATTGTAGCTATTTAATGCAAGTCTTGGAAAAAGAGAAAAATAAAAAATATTAAATTGAAACTCTTGATATTTAGAATATAAAAATCATAATGTTATTTTAAAATATAGATATATGATGTCTTTTATACACTTTCTTGAAATAAAAGTTTTTTTAATTTTCTATAGAATTAAGAGCACTTGAAACTACACTTGGTAGTGATTTCTAAGTAATGCTTTTGAAGTATTATAATAGTAGATTAAAATATATGCGTGACATCAAGTTAGTTTCTTAAAATATTTTTAATATTAAACAAGTCTCTAAAAGCTAATATATGACATCATATTAGTCCTTAAAAGCAGTTTGATATCAAATACATTCCTAAAAATTAAAATATGATATCAGTTTGGCCCCTGAAAAATACATATGACATCAAATAGCTCCTAAAATTTCTTTTGGAATGATTAAAGTAATATCATATTTTAACTTTTTTGGGACCTATTTGATATTATTTTTTAACTTTCAAAGGCTTATTTAATATTAAAAAAATTTAAGAACTAAAACAACATTATATTTGACCTTTCAATAATATATTTAATATTCATTTTTTTAAAGAACTAAATTAATATTATACAAATATATATATATATATATATAGAGAGAGAGAGAGAGAGAGAGAGAGAGAAAGACACACACACACACACAAAAGATCCCTCAGTATATTTACAGTGTATTTAGTTTTATTTTTATAGAATTAATTTTAGATAGAATTGATTTTATTAGAATTGATTTGGTTATAATTAATTTTGAGATAAAGTGATTTATATTTCATAACTCCTCTAAAAATGATTATGATAAAAAAATAAAAAATTTTTACTTTTCCTATAATAAATTCTAAATATAAGAATTGATTCCAGAAATATTCAATCAAATTACATAAAAAATTTTCAAAATTGATTTTTATCCTTCACAATTGATTCTAATAGGTGGAAACGTGTTTCCAAACATAGGTTTAATCTTTTGATTCAACGCGAGCCATGAGACCTATATGACTTGAGATTCTGGATTGTGTCAAGACTTAGAGCAGTTCACTCGTAAATCAATATAATAGAATGAGCAATGAGTTTGACAGTTATCAGATTGGAATAAGACCTATATCAGTTCAGATTGCTTTACATATTTATATCTTTAAGTATTAAAAAATATAATTTTCTGCGGCTACACATATATTCCAACACATGGCTATTGCCCATATATTTATCAAAGGAATAGTATTATTTGTACGTATCTCATCAACATCAAATATAATATCTCTCTTATATAAATATATAATAATTTTTTATCTCAATATATATGTATCTTTATATTTCCTTTCACTCACACTCGCATCTTTTTGCTTTGTATATACCATATCTATACATAATATATTCAAACTAACATTTCTGTTATCAAACCCCTACGCCGGATAGAATGAAAGCCTCGAAAGTGGTCGGTGAAAGCGTGGGTTTCAATGTAGTAATGGTCGGAATCAAATGGTCAAGTCAAATATGTATAATCAAAAGTCATCCAGTAACTCTGTCGTTCTGTTTTCGATCCCTTGTCAAGCCAACAACATTGGATTATTTATATAGTGCTCATACTGGCAACTTGGGACCACACCAACGCGGTGTATGGTACGTAACGTCCTACAGCTTTCAGTATCTTACCCATTCCACGTCCCATGCCTGTCCTCTCCTCAGCATAAGTCACTGTACTGTGATGTAAGGAAGAACCCAGAAAGTAAATTAAATTATTATTATTATTACTTTAATAGATATATATATAAAAGATCAGTCAAGCAAAAATTTTAGATAGTGTAGAGTAGATTGGAGGTAGCGTTTACAATGTTGATCATAAAATATAAATATTAAATACTTATTTTAAATTAAATTATTAATTTAAAATTATTTATAAATTTAATAATAAAAAATAATAGAATAAATTTAATATATTAATATATAATATTAAAATATTATAATCTATTAAGTTGATATGAGATAATTTGTGGTTAATATTTAATTCAAAACTTATAATTCAGTGCTTATATATTTTTGTCAATGTGAGACTCAACTCGAAACTCGAAACCAGGTGTCTTTCCATTGGTATTTGTTAGTGCAAGGTTTAATATTTAATTCGAAATTCGATATTTATAGAACTCGGAATTTACAAATCAATATCAATTAAATAATTAAAATAAAATAACTATCTATAATAAATAAAAATTAATAAATATTTAATATTTATATTTAAATATGAGCATTCTATAATTTACCTAGATTGAAACATGTCTCTCCTTTCCTGATCTTAAAGATTTTATAAGGACTAATTGAGGATTTTAAACTGAACTGTTATCCAAGTCATAAAATTACCTACAAATGATAATCTGATAATAAAGAAAACAACCAATATTCAAGGAAGAAAACGATTATACCCGGAGAAAGTAAGAAAAATTCTAGGCCCATTTCTAATTTATATAGGCCGTCCAATAAAAAGGTGTCACGAATTCATTACCTTTATTATTTCATAAATATGATTAAATTACATGTTTAGTATTACAGACTTAAGAATATAACGTTCTTTTTTTTTTTTTGTTTGAAAAATTACATTTTTGACTTTGCAATACATATGACAAAAAATAAACTAATAATTATTCAAAAATACCATTGCATTTAAGAAATATAAGAATAAAAAAATACTCTCTCTCTCTCTCCCTCTCCCTCTCCCTCTCCCTCTCCCTCTCCCTATACATATATTCCTTTTTTTTTTATTGACACAAATAAGTAATATAGATTTATGAAAGATTTTCTGCGTTATTGCAGGACTATTAGGCGTGTACTGGCGCCCTCCAGAAAAAGGTTACCTGTCATTGTGGGCCTTAAAGTCATTTTGGTAGCAACGAAGCCATTGGATGAATTTAATTCTTCTCGTAGACTCAGACTATCACAGACCACGTCTTCTGCGTTGTTGCCTATATAAGCACCTAACCTTTCTGGACGCTCAAACTGATTAAACTTGCTCCATTCATAGTGCGAAGCTCTTACGACCGCAGCACAAAACCCAAGTATCAGATAAACGCTAGTCACTAGTTATCTCTCTTTGTTTGTGATACAATTTATATGCGATTTGATCGAGGAAGATGAAGAAAGTCAGCACAAGTAGTGAGTCTCCTAAACCTGACCGCAAAACCATTGAGAGAAACCGCAGAATTCAAATGAAAACTCTTTGCTTCAAGCTTGCTTCTCTTATTCCTTCCAATCATAAATTCAAACAATATTCCAAATCCAAGGTACGTACATAGTCATCTCCCTCTCCCCTCTCCCCTCTATTTCATTCTTTGCGGCCCCCTTAATTGAACTCTTCATCTAGTTTTTAAAATTGTTAAAAGATATAAAATCGTGCCTCTACCCAACAATTTAAGTTTTTAGGGGAAATAATTCATAATATAAATTAATTAATTAATTAATTGAATTTAATTATTTTTAGGGTTCGCTAGCACAGCAAGACCAGCTTGATCTGGCGGCAAGGTATATAAAGCATATGAGAGAAAGAATAGAGAAATTGAAGAAGCATAAGGAGCAAGTCATGGGGTCAAAGCAAAACAATAATAATAGAATGTTCAATATGGACTCAAAATTGCCAATGCTTGAGCTAAGAGACTTAGGTTCCGGCATAGAAGTGGTGTTGGTATGTGGACTGAAAAACAAGACCTTCATGCTGTACGAAGTAATTAGTGTCCTCGAGGAAGAAGGCGCTGAAGTTGTTACCGCAAACTTCTCAACCATTGGGGATAAGATATTTTACATTGTTCATGCTCAGGTACTAACACATATTTATTTATGATTTTAATTTTAATACATTATTCCGTTAGACAGTCAGTTAATTATATATATATAATCAGTTTTTATGAGGCTGAAGAATGATCTCAGATTCTCACTTCATCATTAATCATTTTGATGGTTTTTCACTTTCCGCAGGTTAAAATATCAAGAGTGGGTGTAGAGACGACGAGGGTACATCAGAGGCTTCAGGAGTTGATTGCCCCACTACAAATCTGGGAGTACATGTGAAGACTTTACAGCCACACCATAGCTTAGCTAGCCATAAATGCTCGCCTGGGCAATTAGTAGAAGGGTCACGAACTATTATATTAAAGGCACATATCTAATGAAAGTTTATACCCTTCATAAATCAACATATTTACATAAAGAATAATGTATTTAGTGTTATATATTGCACTCTTATCCATAACATCTCGAGGCTTCTAGGCATATTAGATGATAGAAATGTTTCAGAATATATGTAAATTTTATTTAAAGAAAATTAAAACGACGAAATTTGATTGCCTGCAACCAGTAATGCACACCGTAAAAGTGCAACTTGCGAGTCGAAATATGCAATACTAGTGCGGTAGTATGCTCGTAAAAGAAAGGCTAGATAATGTAGTACCAAGAACCTCTACAATTGTATAAAAGAAGTCAGAGGAATTTAAGTTTTTAATTTATTTTGATATATGATAAAAAAAGTTTAAAATAAACATGATTAAATGCTTTATCTATTGGATCAGTAAACTACAGGCGATGCAGTTCAATTCGTTCTTTTTTTTTGCCCCGGCGATGCAGTTCTTTTGAAACCACACTTAATCCAAATCCAGTTATACGTATTTTACGCGTTCAACACGAGAGAAGCTTATTAAGAAATATTATCTTTTCTATTAAAAGTTGTAACTCTTTTCTTAAGAAAAATACCTATATCCTCGTGGAGGATCCTCCACATGAATGTGACGCCATCCAATTTTTTTTTTTAGGAAGTAGTAAGAATAATGAAACCCAACATCATTTGATAGTTTGATGGTGGTGATGTCACGGGGGAGAAAGAATTTTTTCCCCCCAGGAAGAGGAAAGAACAACTTCTTTTTAAAATGGCAAAAGACATGAAGAATGTATATTAATTATTTATTTATTAATCAAGAAAAAAGATGTCTCCCCTTGAAGTGAATAATTAATTAATTATTTATTTATCGATCAATAAAGGAAATCACACAATTGAAAATAATATCAGTATGTATTATTCATGAGAAAACCCAAAAGATGTTTTGATATATTAAAGTCCTACAAAGGACTTAATGATGATAGCTTCTCGTGTCCTCCGTTGAAAAAATGTGGCAACCAGAGAAATTATTACTAATAGAGGAAAGGTGTTTGAAAAATAATGTTTAGTAAACACACAAAATTGTATTGCATATGGAATATATATAAAAAAATAATAAAATAATAAAAATATTTGAATAATAAATTTTATATAATAATTATTATTTTTATTTAATTTTTTTATTAAAAAATTTATCAACATAAATAATACAATATTAATAAGTTTTCTATATATAACATTGGTAAATTATATATATATATATATATAAAATTTATTAATATTATATTATTTATACTGATAAATTTTAGATAAAATAATTAAATAAAATTTAATAATAATTATATAAAATTTATCATTCAAATATTTTTATTATTTTTTTAATATACGGCGCGATTTTATGCGCCTATCTATTATTACTCTTTGAGAAGAATCGGAACATGTACCAAGTCTAAATGTCAAAATGTGTCTATGTACAACTGTCTCTGTCTTAGCTCGTGGGGGGCCACATTCCTTTTGCAATTCTGGGACTGGCAGTTCTCCGGCCTCTGCTGCAATAAGGACTGGCGCGACTTGCGAGTAATGTTTACGTTCGCAGAAACAATCATTATACGTGTCAAATCAACACAAACTCGATCGTGATTTTCGACCATTGATTTCGGTGAAAAAAATTTGAAAACATAAATTATAAATAATTTTAACTTTAGATTAAACGTATGCGTCCACGTAACATATCGTTAGAGAGTGAACGTGTCTGTGTTACTTTTTTTCGTTGTACCATTTACACAGTATCAGACATATTAATATCGTTCGTGTTGGGCGAATATTATGCCAAGAAGTGAAGGACATTCACCTTAAGTCAAGATAGGGATTTACGTCAGGGGCGTAAATCATAGAGAGGATTCGTGGTGTTGAATAAGAGAAAATAATTAATTAGTAATTACCGCTTCCAATTTTCATGTTGATTTAATTATTTTTAGTTTGAATCACTCCTATCTAAAATCTACTAAATTTCAATTAATTTGAGTCAAAATGGGCTAATTTATTACAGGTGATTCTCTCAATATTAATTTCTTTTATTCATAATAATTGAACTCAAAATATTATTTAAGAAAAATAAGCATTAAATTACTTGAATCAATTAAGACCTGGTTTAGTAGTGTTCTTCGAAGAAATACTATGGTTTATGAAAAACATAAACCAATTTTTTCTGTTTAGTAAACCGAAAAGTAGGAGTACTTTTGTTATTGGTTTTTAAAAGTTAAAGGGTGCTCTTAGGAGCCCTCATTGGTTGCTTTTCAAAGTTGACTTGTACTTTTTAAAATTTAAAAGACTAATATAACTTTACTTTTTTTAACGATATTAAAAGTGAAAATTATTTTTTTAATATTTATATCTATTATAATCATTTTAGATTTTAAAAATTAATTTTATCAAATATTACTTTTATGACTTCTGCTTATTGAGAGCTATTTTTATATTATTTTACCAAATGATACTACTATAATTTTTTAATAACAGTTTTTAGAGAGTTTAAAAAGTTCAACAACTCTCAAAAAGTCACAACAATATCAAACCAAATCTAAGTGTTGATATTATAGCAATGATTTATCATACTAATCATAATATTGTAACAAACTTCTAGCTGGGCTAATAACATCTTTCTAACTATAACTATTACGGCTTTATAAGTCCAAATGACATCACTCTTAAAATTTGGTGGACAAAACTTAGGCCCAAAAACTAGCTCATATGCAGATGATAAATAGGATAAGCTCTGATACTATCTTCAAATTGAATATGCCTAACTCAACCCTAAAAACTAACTCATAGGGAGAGAGATACCCAAGGACTTATAAAGGTTATCTTGACCATATTCTTAAGCAATATGGAATTCTAACAATTATACATAATGCTAGATTATAGTTATAAATATGAGATAAAAAGCATTGAGATAAAAATAGACAAAAGCTTAATTATCCAAAGGCAAAAGCCGAGATTGAAGCCAAGTTGGGAAGCAGATGCAATGGCAAAAGCTTGTGATGAGTAGCTTGCGATTTGTAATATCATGTTGAAAAAGATGACAACTAGAAGGAAAAAAAAAAAAAAGACAAAAGAAGAAGAGAAAGAAAGAGACAGTCAACAATTTATTGAATAATAAAATGCATGTATATATAACAATTAAATCAATTCGATGTCTACCAATATCAAGTTAGTCAAAGTGACAAGTATTTTGATTCTTTAATTAGGTGTTTTAAGTTTGAATTTTGGAAATGGAAAAAATTCTCTTTAAAAGACTCAAAACCCCTTCTAAGACTTCTGCAAATCGAGCCGAATTAGTTGGGTTCCTGATAATAAGATTTTGTGAATCGATAGGCTTCATCCAAAAAAACTAATCCGGTGTCTTATACAAAATAGTAATTAATTAATAACCGACATGCTAATACATCGATCTAATGAATATAACTAATTTTTAACCAAGCCAAGCAATCTCTAATTGCATTAAGAAAACATTCAGTTTACTGTAGCTTCCTAGTAGCAAACAATGCAAGTGTTATGAATTTAAGTCTTGCTGTTTGGCTCTGAATCTAAGCTTTTAGAGGCCAAAATGGGGATTTTATTTTGAGCTTTTGTCCTTATAGTATTTTGCACGTCGCCAGGGGTACGCTTTGCATTGCTTGTCCAGGAATCAGGTCTCTGGAAGGATCGAAATTTTTTCGTCAGAAATACTAAAGAACAAAGAAATACCTTTGTGGCTATGAATTGCGCCAGGGAAATGGGAACAACGACATTCCTGTCACAAGATGAAATGAAAAAAATGTAGAAACTATTTATTTATCCAGATATTATTATAATTCCAATTTATTATGATAAAAATTCTAATAATAGAGCTCTAATTGTCTAAGGTGTGTTTGGTTAAATTTCGAAAGAAATACTCTTATAACATAATTTTCATTTAGATTTTATTTTCAAAATTTATTTATTTTAATGTATGAAAAATGTACTAAAGTCATTTATTTTTATGTAATTTTTTAAAAAATCTTATTTAATTAAGTTAAAATCTTTTAATTATACATGCCTTTGAATTTAAAAATATTTTGTTCTTGGAAAAATACGAAAAAACAGGTTCTTATTATGTGTAACTTATTTTAAACCCAAAGTAATCTATGCTAATTTTTTTTTTAAAATGAAAGCTTATATTTTCTAAATATATAATCCAAACATACTTGTATGGTTTTTCTCATAGTAAACTATCATTTTTATCTAGCAATAAGAGTTGACGTAATTAGTAAGGAAGAGTCTTATCTTCCGCAAAGAGATCAGTGTTATTTTTTATGCTGATGTGTGAATTTTTTTAGTACGCAATATTGTAATTTCTTGTAAGTACTCTCTAAAGACTTTATCCTAATGCTGGCAAGATAACTACCCTCGAGCTCACTCTTTTTTTTTTTTTTTAAAACTATTGTTTCCGTCTTTAAATACTTGGGTTGATATTTACTTCATCTTTTAAAGAAAAATAACATTAAGTTAGTGGCATCAAATTAGTCCTTTAAAAAAATTGTTATCAAGTAATCTCTCTAATATAAAAATACATTAATTTATTCCGTCGCTTATAAAAAAAATTGACATTAATTTAGATATTTAATGATGGAAAAATAACATTACTGTAGTCACACATTTAGTAAACAAAAGGATGACACTGATGCACTTTTCATAATTGAATGACTAAATTAATGTTATCAATCTTTCGAAAAAAAAAATAGTGCCAACTTAATTTTTCAAACCTCGTCATGATTGTATTCTGATGAACATTATGATTGTTTCTCTTTGCACATCCGTTACGAAATTAAGTACGGACTGATGTGCATAATAAGTTAGTGGCAGGGAGGCTTACTGAGCTATATGAACTGAACCTTGAAAGTTGGGGCTTATTTATTTATTTCTAAATTATCAATACCTAAAATTTATCAGATTTATTTTAGCTCTAATTAGGTTAATTTATAATGAAATAAAGCTTTCTTGATACTAATTTTTTTTATTTTATAAATTTTAAACTCAGTATTCTAATTAAAATAAATAAATATTAAAGTACTTGAATTAACCCAATATTAATAAAAATTGCCGCTAATGGAATGTTGCGGCGGAGAAAGGCATGTATATTTCAGGGTTGATAAGACCAAAAGCCAACCCTATGGCTATAATTAGCGAGGGACAGCCAAATCAGGGTTGAAATAACCCAGACCAAGTTCATGCATGTATATGCATTATGCTTTATGCATGTATTTGCATTATGCATACTAAGGATCATGAACTCAGAAAAGTGGCAAAGATCAAGTGGTGTGCTATCTGGTCGTCTCACTAGGGCTGGGTGCTTTTGTAAGGTTTGAAAGCATTAATATTTTATAAGGGGAAAAAAAATCTGGCTTTTTGCATGGCACGATCGAAGCTTCCATCTTGCAACTCAAAAAACCAAGGCAGCTGCTTCCGTCGTTCGCCTTTCACTTCACCGGTCAGTCATTATACATGCTACGATCTGTATAATATAGAGAACTTCTTATGTGTTCTTAGAAAATGAAAAAAAAAAATTCTGTTATATTTAATATTTGACATTTTAATTTTACAAATTATTGTTGGCTTTTATTTGGAGTGAATATGCATTTTAGCCTCTAAAAATTTCATGTGATATTAATGTAGTTATTAAAAGTTTTTTTTTTTTTTGTTTTTACATCAAATAGGTCCATAAATATTAAACTATGATATCACATTAATTCTTAAAATTTCTTTACCATTAAATAAATTCTTAAAAGTTAAAAATGTGACATTATTTTAGCATATGAAAAATGCATGTGCCGTCTATTTGATCTCTCATTTTTGACAAAGTATGAGTTTTCAAATACTTATTTGATGTCAAATAATTTTTTTAAGAGCTAAAAATGATGCCATATTTTAATTTTTAGAGACTTATTTGATGTTAAACAAATTTTAGAGACTAATATAATATCATATATTAACTTTCTCTGACCTATTTAATATAAAAAAATGTTCATAGACTATATTGTTGTCACATATATCTTTCCAAAAGCCTAAAATGCATATTTACTCTTTTTTTTTCATTATATTTTTAATAAAATGACTAAAATGTTAAATAATTAAGAAAACAAAATAAAAGTATTCTCTCACTCTAAAAGCACTTAAAAATTATTTAAATATCATATAATCACTTAAAAAAATTTACATATAACTTATAATATTTTAATAATTAGTTATTCATGATAAAATGTAGGTAACAAAATTTACTTATGATATTATTATAATTAACCACTTTTCTCCCTTAATTTTATGTAGGGGCAAAGCTTCACTTAGATAATGGGGGCCATGGCCCCCCCAATTTTTTTTAAAAAAATTAACATCCATATATATATATATAGAGAGAGAGAGAGAGAGAGAGAGATTAATTTGAACTTAACATATATATGTATAAGCTACTTATTAGCCATATTATTTTTGCTAGTTTGAGCTTATTTAACTGTTCATGATAACATTCAAAAGAGAAAAATGTAATACTAAAATATGCTAATTGCCATCATCTAATTGTAAAAAGTACTAATTGCTGAATAGAAAATAATCAATATCAACAATAGTTGGATCGCAACACAGTCATATATGTAGGCTATCTTTCTACCTACTTTATTTAGTATTCCTTCAACGCAGTTTTTCAAGAAAAACATATAATTCTTTACACAAAATCTTGAATACATGACACAATATCTTTTTTTTCCCTTCTATCTTATTATTTCAGTTTATAAAATCCTTAACCCATGGCCGACAATAAAACCAATAATGTTAATTGGATCTATAACTGGTTTAATTATTGTTTTAAACCTGCTTATTGTACACTGATGTATAGTTAGGTTTAATTTAGTTGTCTTCCTCTAATTTACATGTTAAATTTTTGGCCCCCTCAAAAATTTTATTCAAGCTCCACCTCTTATTCTATGCCTCATGTCTCTTACAATTAACTGTTATTTATTTGTTTATTTATTTATCATCATTATTATCATCAATTATAACTTTGAAAAACACTAGTGGCTTGCGAGAAACTGCATGCATCATAATTGACATTATCATCATCATCTTTGGTTAACATTCATTTATTTATCATCATCATCACTAGTTTGAAATCATCAATGGCAGGTTCAGAAGTTGCATTCAAAATTGACATTGATATTAATTAGCTGATCAATAAACACTCCACTTTTTTTTTTTTTTTTTTCGAGTTTGAATTTGAGAATCACTTTTACTTTTTTCTTAAAAAAATGAATTAAAACTGAAAACAAAACTTACTAAACATGCGATTAATTTTCTTTTATCATATGCAAATAAATTTTAGTCACTTTAAAAATATATTTAATCATAATTTTAAAATATATTTAACCACAATTTTAAAGTCTAACTAAAATTAAAAAATTACTATAATACATCACATATTATTAATATATTAATATATACTATTAAATCTTCAATGTTAGATTGTAAAATGCATGATATACTTTGATTTGTGAGATGTACAGTAGCACTCTCTTTCTTCCCCCTTTTTTTTAGCATAGGTAGCTATATAGCTAGATTTTCTAGTAGGAATGGATAGGAATGGGAATGGAACATGGGGCTTTACCTTTTCAGGGGTGCCTGTTAGGTACAGTATACTTTTTTCTCTTTTGCTTTGAGATAAATGAAAATCTATATTTTTTATATTATTTTGCAACAATTTTTTAGTGAATCAAATCATAAGAATAAAATTGTTAAAAAGTTATATTATTCATCTAAAAATTATTTACGTAAATTAATGTAAAATGTGATTAAATTTGATATATTATTTGTAATATTCTTTTAAATTATAAATATTTTGAATTGTTGAAAATTTTATAATATGTGATGTTGTTTTAGGGTGCATTTATTTTGACTTTTAAAAAAATGATTTTGAAACTTAAATTTTAGGTGTGTTTGTTTGTACTTTTTTTTTTTTTTTTTACAAAAATCACTTTTTTCATTGAAAAAAATTAGTTTTCATATATTTGGATAATTTTTTAAAAATAATCAGATTTAAAAAAAAATTATTTTAACTTTTTTGGAGAAGCTGAAAAGAGTAGTTTTTTAAAAAAAAAAAAATCAATTTTTAACTTTTTTAGTTATGTATAACATTTAAATTTCATAATCACTTTTTCTAAAAGTCTAAACAAATACACCCTTTATATATAGCTAAAAAAGTTAAGAATTGATTTTTTTTCATAAGCTACTCTTTTCAACTTCTACAAAAAAGTTGAAAATAATTTTTTTTAGATTTTGATTATTTTTTAAAAATTTATCCAAATATACGAAAACTGATTTTTTGATAAAAAATAATTTTTTTGTCCAAAAAAAAAAACCCAAACAAACACACCCTTTATACTTTTGTAATTTTAAAATTACATTTTGAATTAGATGTCTATGATTTATCACAATGTAAGTTGTTCTAGTTAAAGTGTAAATTATTATAACATAGAACAAATTTTACTTACAAGTTATAATTCTCAAATCATTATGATAAAAACTTTTTCTAGTTACTTTAACTTAAAATTATATGAACAATTATAAAGAATTAAAAAGTGCATGTGATCTAAAGTCATGTAATTTGATGTATACATTGTATAGAATAAGGTCTAATAGTACAAGATTTGATAACATAGTATATGATACATATAAGTTTTTAGGGTATCCAACATTTGGTGTGCTATGTATGATATTCCAATTTTATCCTATCAAATGTGTATTGTACAATATATCATATTAGTTTATCTCACAATTTTTTATTTGCAGGTAGGTAATTAAATTTAATAAAATACAAGAAAAATAATTTTATCAAATGTTATTAGATCTCATGAGATTTGACAAATTTATCCTATAACTACTAGGCAAAATAAGTAGATTGAATAACTTTAACCTATATATCATATGTCACTTAACATATAATAAAAAAAAATTATGCTGTGTAAATTTATATTATGAAGCCTTTTACGAAGTATCAAATTAACAAAGCCTATCATACATACTTATCTCTGTTATTAATATAAGGTTTAAATAATATTTTGATAGCTGCAATTTTTATTGATTTTGCCTTTGATTCCTATAATTTTATTTTTTACATTTTAGTTCATACAGTATCACAAGTTTAGTTTTAATCCCTACAATCACGCATTGATCCTTATATTCGTTATTTTTTATTATTTTCCATAAAGGATTATTTTTATAATTTAATTTATTTTAGTTTTTTATCCCTAAAAAATTAAAATTCAAATAAAAGATAACTATAGAGACTTATATTTAAAAAATAAATATTATAAGAACCAATATCAAAATTTGATGCAATTACAGAGAACAGAATAATATTTAAACCTTCTCATAAAAGAAAATATTTAATATAAATAGATACATATAATAGGACAGGAGCCAAGGAAACCCTCACCGCTTGCATCCTGCCATGTTAATTAAGATTTTTATTTTCGAGTAATCCAAATTCTAAATTCTTAGTTATGATACACCACCATACGCACACGCACGTTTAACTTGATATTTTTAATCACAGTTTAGCTCCGCATGTGCTCCAAACAATTTCAATCCAACTTTTGAACTCTAGTGTGAAGTAAAGAATGTGCATTCAATTTGCATTCAATTTCAATTCACTTGAACGTGCATTCAATTTGAACTTTTGAACGTTTGTTATACGTCAAGGTACTCTCAGAGCTCGAATTGCAACAAAACGCTAGTTAGAGTCCAAATCCATCACCTTCGGGTGGCGGGCCAGCGCACTTTGAAAATGTGGCCCTCGTGCCATAATAAGGTTGGTTAACTGTTGCCCAAAAGATTGACTTCCATGCAACTAGTCTCTTGGACTGTATATATATTAAAGTAATATTCTGTTTTATAATATCTGTCTATTTAAAGTTTTGTCATATTTTAAAATTTTCTGTTTATTTAAGTTTTTGTATATTTCAAATTATTTATTCATTTCAAATACAAAAAAATTATTAATAATTTTTTAATAACTAAATGAAAAATATAAATAAAGTTATAATTTCAATATAGGAATAGTTTGATAAAATTAACTTATCATTTATAAGTATCAAGGTAATTTATATTATTTTTTTTAAAGTGACATATTTTGGAATAAATGAATATTAAATAATTACAAATCTTAATCCAACTTGCACAAGTAATTGAATAACATCTTGTAATCCTAATCGTAATGCAAGTGCTCCTAAATAGTTCAAATCATGTACATACTGCATAACTTGTTTACATAAACATAATTTTCTTGTCAACCTTCTCTTCATGCATCGCAATAATTTGGATTCAATTCTCAAGTTCCTTTCATTGGTGGTTGATCTATATATAATTACCTCTATAAGTGCTTAATAAATTTAGAGGTATTATCTTAACTCTGGATTGTGGTGATCCTTTCCTAAACTTTTATGTACCAAAAAAACATACTGCATAACTTGTTTACATAAACATAATTTTCTGACAATATATATCATTTCTCATACCAACAAGAGTTTTTTCTTGAAAAAAAAAAAAATTCTTGCAACGTATATGATATAGTATTTGTAGGATGTATGAAAGTTGACTAATACCCATGTAGTATACAAAAGCCTCGTGGTAGCATATTCATTGAATATCTCATATATCCAAAGCGGGGCCTGATTTGAAAAAGGTTGAATGTGTCGTTTTTTATTTTTAAATGTTAAGCTTACTTTATTTTGCACCATAAAAAGCTTTTCAACTAAAATTTCTCTCTGAAGTCATTTGTTTTTTGGGGGTTAAAGTTTAGGAAAGGAAAAGCAAAACAAGGCCAGCAAGGGGGCGCAATCGGTTAAGGTTTGACTCATGCCCCACAAGTACATGCATTCAAATTCTGTTAATTGATGTGAAGATTTCGTTGGTGATGCAGTATGTAACCCTTTCTGAAAATTCTTAAAGAGGTTGGAGGGTCTTCTCTGATCTTGGTGGGATACTGGTACTTATTTTCACCTAAACTTTTTTATCTACAAAAAAGGAAAAGCAAAAATGAGAACAACCACAAACTAACGATGCTGGTGCACTAAACCTAATAAGCTATCCCCAATAAGAAGAGGTTCAACTTTGGAGTAGGATACTCTCAAACACAGAGATGCTGAGCATTACTTAAACCTACTTTCACAAATAATAATCATTAAAGATTGTATTTTGATAATAAGATGTTTTAAAAGTAAAATAAGTTAATACAAAATAAAAAGGTGATCGAATATGGGTGTTTTGGGAAAAAAAAAGTTTGTTTTAATACAAAAATAAGTTTGTATTTTGAATGTAATCATGAAAAAACTTTTTGAACAGACAAATTATTAGGATGCAAAAAGAAATGCTTTTATGTACAATATATATGACAATGTATCAAACACTATATCTTAGTACAATTATGGGTGAATATATTGTTGTGTGCTGGATTCACCGGGTCAAGAGCTTAAAACTATATTACGATTTTTCAAAAACTCAAAATTTAAATTTAAAGTGAATGCTATTCGTACTTAATACTTTAATTGGATTGCTCTTTACAGAATTTTAGGCGGTCATGGGACCAGGAATTGGACCGATCCCCTCGTTTTACAGGACATTGCAATTTGTATATCAATCACGGGAGCCAATGCCTAGCCCGCGAATTTCTTGAAGTGAGTTAGGTTAGTCAATTTCAATGACTAAAATGTCGGCTGGCCAGAAAAAAAAAGGTTTAGCGGCACCTTTCGTTAATCTATCAAATCAAAAGATGTACATAACACATAATAAAAATTAATTTACATGCACTGACCAAAAAAAAAAGGTTTAATTTACATGCTTAATGTGAAAGATTTTCACTCGAGAATTTCTACTCTGATATCAGCAGCAACTATGCAAGTCTCCTGTTGAGCCTGGAAGGGAATATCGGTTCTTATTTTTTCAGATTCCTTTTATGTTTGCTTCACCATGAAGCGGTGAGCGGAGCAAATAGCAAGTTGAAAAGTGAATGGTGGCCGGATTTTGGTCAAAGGTAATTAAATAGGTTTACCAGAATTAATAAAGCTATGTGTTTTGGGAAACCACTTATTGATATGCACCATCTTGATTGCGAACCTAGAGAGGAACCCTTCCCTTATGTCATTGAAGTGGCTTCTCACGTTGTCCAGCCACCATCGCCGCCTATGAAGACGATTATGGAGGCGAAATCCAATATCCCTTTCAACAGTAATGAAAGTTGAAGTTCAAAGTCCCTATATGCTCCTTATCCATTTTTCTTGCTCGAAGGCGTGTTGGAGGAGCAAGGAAGGCGGCACCGGCTACGTCGTTGGTGGAGGACTGCAATTAGAAGTGATTTGATTGAGGTCCAGTAATTAGTGCATGTTTTTCGATGGAAGCGGCGCCGAAGGTGCTCTGCAACCCGTAAGCACTGCTAGTTTTTTGTATTGAATTGGCTTTCCTATAATGAGCGGCTGGTTTAACTTTTTTTGTTATATATATTTAAATTTTTTGTGATTCAAAAAATGTGTTATAAGTTAATTGATTTCCAACCTATTGTGAAAGGCAAGGTTTTCACATTGGAAGGGACATTAGAGGATTTGTGATTGTTAGTTTTTTTAGTTTTTGATGGAAGGAATTGTGATGTTTAGATTTTGATGGGGTGATATGTTATGCTTAGATTTTGATTGGCAAATACATTGTAGCTGGCCTTGTGTTAATTAATTTGTTATGAGAAGTTTTGGTTAGTTTTTGGTGGTTGGAGATTTAATGAGGTTTTGTTAATGCTATGATCTATTTTTGGTTACCATTGTGTTACCACACAGTGTGAATGTGGATTGTTTTTAGTCTATAAAGTGAGAAAGGAAATTGATGTGCAAGCAATCGAAATAATGCCATGGAATTTGTATAACAGAAAGAAAGCAATTAGTGGTTTGGTGCTTTGGAATTTTTGAAATCACCAGAAGAAGGAATGTTACCAGGTATAATGTTTGTGTTGTTGGGATATTGCAGGGATGTCTTGAAATTGTGAATGCATTTGTATAAATGTGTGGATTGAGTTTTGAGATGAAGTTCATGTTGTGTTGAAATTTGAAATGGCTATAGGAGTTATAGTATATATCTTTGTTAATGAAATTGTCATAATGAGTTTTAGAGTGGAGTACAATTTTGTCATAGACTATAATAATGTTGAGTTGATTATGGTTTCTTTTTTATTTTCTATTTTTTTATTTTTTTTGTAAGTGTCTTACTTGTTATTTTGTGGGCTTGTAAAATATCTTTGTGAAAATAGAATGTTTGATTTGTTAACCTTTGCTACTGATTTACTGCAAAATGTGCAGGCCCCCTTTTTATTTCCTTTCCTTTTGGTGTTGGCTATGGCATTGTACAACTTTAAGTGATTTGCTGCAAAATGTGCAGGCCCCCTTCTTATTTCCTTACCTTTTGGTATTGGTTATTTTCTATGCAGAATGAAGTTGATTGCTCCATTGATGCAGCTAAGGAATGTTAAGAACATTGAGTGAGCTGGATATGTTAGTTGCATGGATTGAACTTTGTTATGTTGGATCCATCCGTTGTACATTGTGATTCAACTAGTTCAAATATAGATGTTTGGATTACTGCTAAAGAGTAGGATTGGTTGCTACGACTGTTGGTTTGACTTTTGAAGCAGCTTAGCATCTTGAGATACTGGGTTGAAGGAAGAACATTGAGCAGAATAAGGTTAAGGATAAGGTGAACTCTAAGTGGTGGTGCCATTAGGATCATTCGAGGACAACTTGGATCTGTAGATACCATGTTAGGTTTGGGAACCAGAAAGATAGCATGAGAAAATCAATGAAAGTGATGATATATATTGAAATAAGTTGACGGGGTGTTAGAAAGAATGAGACTGGAAATAACCAGTTTGAGCCTTCTTTCAATATTGTTGATGTTTGTGCCAATCCGTGATTATAGATAAGTTTGAAGACTTGGATCCTAGCTTTGTTAATGTGAGGAGTTGAATTGCAAGGAATTCAACTATTAATGTGATATTTTCCAAGTGTTTCTTAGTGATATATGTATATTTGAAATTATTATATCAAACGTGTATGTTGTGGGAGGCTTCTTTTTGGGTTATTAGTGTAATCATAGGTGGAGCTTTTTGAATGTGTTTCAGCTTTTTGGTGTCATATACTCTTTTAGATTAATACATCAGATTTAAGGATTTAATGTGCTTTGCCTCATTCTTTAAACTATATGCTACTTTTGAGTTTATGCAATGAGAGTCATCTTTAGACATAATATACTTTAGTGCTTTTTTTTTCCCTTCAATGTTCTAATTAATTAATTGGCCTATTTTGAACATGTTCAATTTGAGTTCTGCATTATTGTGACATGTTTTGCTATGCCTTTTATTTTGATGTTATTTTTTACATTTCAAGTGCTTTGATTTAGCAATTCCATGAATTAGTGTTATTTAATTATCTATGTGCTTGACCTCATGCCTTTTTTTTTTT
Organism: Pterocarpus macrocarpus; assembly: GCA_031439585.1. Classification (NCBI taxonomy): domain Eukaryota; kingdom Viridiplantae; phylum Streptophyta; class Magnoliopsida; order Fabales; family Fabaceae; genus Pterocarpus; species Pterocarpus macrocarpus. The sequence continues at coordinate 16,019,243 of CM062519.1, forward strand.
TGTTCTGATAAAGTAAAAAATATACTTTGGAGTGGTGCCTGTTTAGCGTTAACTATTTTCTGATATAGTTTCAAGTGGTCTCTGACCAAATTGTTTGTCTTCTTTTACATATATTTTTTTTGACATTTCAGATGTTCTACTTTGTGAATATTAATGATTTACTATGATTATGCTATACATGTAATTGAGTTATTGCTTTCAACTATTCTGATTATATGGTTTGAAGTTGTTCTTGTGAACTATACTCGAATATGGTTTCAAATGGTCTGTGTTAATTAGTTTGTCTTCTTTTATGTTTTCTTTTTAACATTTCAATTCTCATGCTCAATGCAATTTTAGCATTTTGTGTCAAACAGTCTTTTATTTTAATACATGACATTCATGGATAAAAATTGCTTCACTTAATATATTGTTTTAGTTATTTCATAGTTGTCTGGTGTTTCTATGTACTACATTCATGACCTTAGAAATTTTTTATCAAAATTATTTTGAGTAAGTTACTTATGACTATTTTTTTAGTTGATTTTTTAGTTTTGCATCAAAAATTCTGATAAACTCTAAAATGACATATTGTTCACTTTTCATTTTACTTTGGCTATCTTATGGTTTAAGTTTGAACTTCTTTTTCTTTCATCTACAACTATGGTCTCTATGAGACTTATGTTCTGCAGGTTCGATTAATGTAATCTTATACTCTTAGTTACATTATGTTTCAAGATTTGTGTGTGTGTGTGTGTGCGTGCGCATGTGTGCGTGCAGATATCTATACATGAAGCATTAGTGCTTAAAAAATAAACTGAGTGGACCTCAATTAGAATAATGGTAGATCAAGTGGGGGCTTTATTTTTATTCCATCCGATTTCCATGATTTTTCCAAGTCATGCGCCTAAGAGAGTGTTGTTAATTTGGTTGGTTCAAACAGAGCCATAGGTTTATGCTCAAAAATGGTTTTTAGTCTTTCTGGCTTCTTGTTTAGTTTAGTTGATTGAGATTATTAGCAATGTGAACTTGGTTATGAAATTCTTCTTCCATGTGATTTATGTTCACAAAATGCTTTTGTGTTGTGTTACTTTGGAAAGTGCAGCTTGTGAAATTGTGAATGTGGTGCTTTGTTGGGTTTCTCTTTGTCAAGTGGTATTTTCTTTCTTCCATGTTTTGCAGACTTAAATTCAAATTTGGGTACTTCTCCCATATTCAATAGTTCACCTTCTATGCCAGCTCCTATGCAGAAGATTGGTGTTGATGGTTTTCTCAATTTGTAATCATGTTATGTTAGATTGTGTAATAACTGAGGAGCTAAAATTATTTAAGAGACTCAAAGGTGCGTTTTAAAGGTGAACCGGATGACAACATAAATTTAGAAGTGAATTACAATATCAACAACACCATAAGATTAACTGATAAAATTTTAAGGGAAATGACAAGATATTGTGGTCAAATTGGCAACAATCACTACAGCTAGTCCTGCTACAATCAGCACTGGTGTAATGATGAGATTCCTCCGCTCCATAGTCTTCCATCTTCTTTTCTCGAGTTCAATTTGTCAAAGCTCTGCTGCAACAAGAAGAAAATATAGATTGAATAAAAACAACATTTTATCCCCAAACATGAATGCACAATAAACAACTAATGAATCATGATTGTAGAAGCAATGAAAAAGCAACATCATTGTATGGACAACTAGAATAGGAAAAATATTGCAAATTGAAAATAACATATTATAAAAAAAAAGGCCAATCCAAGTTTAAACCGTCGGACAAAAACTCCAAAAATTAAACACAATGGAACTACAGCTGCAATTTCAATACCAAATACAAAATATCCAACTTTTTCTAGCTACCCCTAATGTCCAAGCCACTATCACAACTTTCTAGTTACAATACATTAGAAAGAAAAGAAATACAAGAACACAGCTCCAATGTCCCCTCCATGGACACAGTTCTTAAACTAAACATTAATAAAATAAAAAAATTAAAGCAAAGCAAAAACAGCAAACACACCTGTAATTGTGTCCCTACCTCGATGCTGAATCGTTTGACTGGCACAACAGTTTGCCATCGCCACTTTCAAAAGGGACGGCAAAAACATGGACAACGTCCCTTCTTAACTAACGCCGAACACAAATAGCGACTTCACGGTAGGGATTTCGTGCAGACAAGGCCATCGGAATCGACCTCCTACTTCATCCGAGCAAGGGACCATCAAATGGGGATGCAAAGAAGGCTTCCTGTCTTTGTATTCTTTCCTCCAAATCAATACGGTGCACTCCACTAATTGCACACTTAAGACTTGATCCCACTTAAACAGGTTCTGACCGCTCATACCCCCTATTTTCCACGCACCTCCATAATATTTTGCCACATTACCTCTTCATGGTGAAGGACAAAAAATCAACTTCACTAGAGTATGCACCTTCCTTTAATTTTTGTGACAAGCAATATCATGGAATTAACATTTGGTACCCCTAAACTATTGGCTTAGGGTTTAAAACCTTTGAAACTTAATTAATCATAAGGGGCTAAAATCCCTTATGGCATATTTAGAATGAGAAAAAAATGGAAATGATTTGATTTGTAAATCAAATTATAAGTTTGGAAATGAAAAAAATAAGAAAGGAATTAATTTTTCAAATCCAATGAAATTTCATTCTTTCTATTTTGAAATCTTGTCATTTTTTATTAGGATTTGATGAGATTTGAATTGATTTCAATTTTAACTATTTAGAAAGACTCTTTTGTCCTTCTCAAATTCATAAACCCTAATCCCAAACACTACAGTAGCAAGAACCGTGACCTACCATGGACATGAGTCCATCCAATATATATATAAACACTATTGCTGCATGCTTTCTTTTTAAAGCTACTTCATGCTTCTTTTTTAACGTCGATACCATTGATACCAAAATCGAAGTTCTTTTTTTGAGGATGTAGGGGAAATAAGTTTTAAGATGAATGAGAGAGAGAAAGAGAAAGGAGGGAGGTAGGAAGAGAGGGGGAATGAGAAAGATAATATAACAGAGATAAAGATGAAAAATAATAAAATTAAATCAAATTAATTTTAATTTTGATGAATTTCAAACATAATAATTGATTTTAAATGAATTCAAATCCTATTGTTTATAATTCATTCCAGACATAATATTTGATTTATAAATTAATTCAATTCCAATCAAATCAAATTATTTTCAATTTTTTTTCATTTCAAACACACTAAAGTATGTGATTCTATATTTGATCCTGAAATTTATGTATATGAAAAAATATTGTTGATAGAAGTTTTCACTTAGATGGCTGCCTATATCCAAGAAGATCAATTTTATTTATTGGATGAGGGGATATTCAAAAAAAAAAAAAAAAAGAAAGAAAGAAAGAAGAGGCCCAACTTCTCATGGTAGGTCAAATTGGGAGGTCGACCCGTTGTTCCAAGCGTATGATAATGATAATTACAATATTCTGACCCAAAAAAAGCACGCGGCTTGGGAATTCTTGTAGCCAATGGCATTAATGTATTTTTATTTATGTTTTTTATTTGGGTCTGAACATTAATGTATGTCTCCGTTTTTTGTTTTTCGTTTTTGGTCAACAACATTATTGCATCTCTATCTCGGATTACTTTGGGCCAGTGAATATGGATGTATACAGGCCTTGGGCCACACCTGATGAAATATCAGAATTGTGCTAGCCAAAAAAGTTGTATCAGGTATCCTATCATGGTAAAGTCAACGATGTAATTGCTCAATTATTTTATAAAAAATAATAAATAATAGAAAGCAATACTAGTATAATACGTTACCCAAAAACCTCTTTCCCTCTTATTTTTGTTAAATTTGTTTAGAAACCTATATATAGCCATTTTGCATTTATATAAATTAGTTATAATCAAATTTCTCTATCCACTGTGTGGAGTTTTCTCCATTCTTTTGTGATGGTTTGATGTCTTCTTTTGTTCCCCCCCAAAAAAATCCTTTTTTATCTTTTCTCAATGGGAGACTGTCGCACGTATCATGTACTGGCAGCACTCTTTTTTTTTTTTTTCTCGAACAATTTTATATATCTTTTAGGTAGAAATAAAGAGTTGGGCTTTGAAATTTTTGAAACTACCTTTTCTTAAGGTGGATATGAATTTTGTTATCTCTCACATGTCATGATCTTTATAAATTTGTCAAACCATAGACTTGCTGACATAAGAGACATAATATTTTATTTTTTTTCATAATGCATTCTTTATGGTAAAGATGCATGGTTATCAATAATTAATAGAACAAGAGCAAAACGATATATTATAAATTAATTATGGGTGAAGATTATATATGCTTTCTTTTCATGACATTTCTATTTTTCTACCACAATTGCAATGTACCTCTGGGATTTTATTTAAATGAGCTTTCATTTATTATAAAATAAAAAATAAGATAAGACCGGATAATACAAATAGGCTAATTAATAAATTTTTCCAACATTAGGTATTTGATCAAACATATTACGTGGTTGTTGTCATATAAGGTATAACATGATAGTGTAAAAAGAATTCAAGTGGATAAAAATGCCCTTTGAAAAGAAGGCAAGTAATTGTTATGATGGTGGTGGCACTGCAACGATGGAAACGGTACGACAGGGTAATAATGAAAGGTGGTAGCGCGATGACAACGGCGATAGCTATAAAACTAGTGACAATAATGGGAGGGCAAAAAAAGAAGGCAGAATTCCTTTTATTAGTCCTAAGTTAATTAGACATTTCTTTTAGGTGGTGTTTCGCATTACTTAACTAGATTGCTAATAATTTAGATTTTCACTTAGAAATATTATTATTTTTTAATTACTGGTAATAATATAATACAGTGCTAAGGAGAATTGCCATCTAATGCCTGCTACAATTGGTAAGCCATTTTGGTGTTTGTGCTGGGTGCTTGGTGTTGCTGTATTTGCGAGTTCTGGTGCTTGGTCTTACTTTGCTAGGTAGTTGTTGCAGATTGCTGCTGATGTTTGTTTTTAGTTTTGCTCTAGGTTCTGGCCTCGGCTGGTTCCTTTTGCCTTATTGTCTGAACTTTAGCTGTTGAACCTGTGTTGCTGTTTGTCCTTCTTTGCTGCTCCCCTGTGCTGCGGGGTCGAGCTTTTTGCCTATCAAAAACAAATATATATATCGTTTGATATGTATAGGTAATTAATTTAATTAATAATTTATATTATCTTGTTTAATATATAAAAAAATTATTAAGTTATACATGCCTTTTATTATTATTATTAATTAATTAATTATTATAATCAATTAATAATTAGTAGTTATTATATACTAATTAATTATTAGTATTAATAATAATAATAATAATATTAGAAAAATTATCATATAAGTGGTAATCCACATAAATATTTTGGATAATTTATATTGTTACTTTAAAGGTAATTTATTTTGGAAATTTATATTACCAATAATGAGATTTAACTAAACAAGGTAATGCGATAGACTCAAATAAATTAAAATTACATTACCAGTATTCTAGATTGAATATTCTAATACCAAACACCCGCTTAGCATTTTATGTTTGGTTTTAGATTAAAAATCTTTTATGTATAGTTGTTTTTGATAGGATATATTAAAGTTAATAAGTTATGAAGTTAAATATTTCTTGAAAAAAGCGAACAAGACTCAGCTCACTTGATCGGCCTTTCACCTATGCGTTGCCATGATTTGAGTTCGATTATTAAATTTCTTCCCTGATAAGTGATATATAAATATTTCTATAAGTGTTTAATAAACTTAAAAGCATGCCATAATTGTGAATTAGGCTGCGGCTAACTTTCTTCTCAACCTAAATGTTATATATATATATATATATATATATATATATATATATATATATATATATATATTTCATTGAAGAAAAAAGTAATTGAGTTTATCACGAAGTATGTATGCTATGACCGAAATGCTATCAGGAAACAAAGACCCAATGTGCTACACTAGCAAACGAAGTTTAGAATACTTTGACGAAATTGGAGAAAATAAGTTAAAGACGGAGATGCCTATGTATGAAAATAGGTGCATCTAAGCTATCGAACTACCATTGTTGGGATTTTTTAAAAGAATTGTCTCATAATAGAGATGGGCAAGTCTACTGATGAGCTTCCAAGATGCTATATTTTGTTGTTCAACCTGCTATTTCATTTTATAAAATTTCATAAGCCGGCTGAATGATCAGTTACACCTATTTAATGTTATCAAAAGAAAAATTATACTTATGTAAGAAACCGTCATAAATGACATTATGGAAGAGGATCACTAGACATTCCAATGTCTCTCTTGAGCACAAAAGAAGAAGAAGGAATATAGAGGAATAATACACCTTATTCGCATTAACTATTTGTTCCAACATTCAAATATTTTTTCTCTCTATATACACAATAGAAGGATAACTGAGAAGAAACAAAATAATTAGAAAATTTAATGCTCTTAGTGCTAATGTTTAAGAAACATTTTTGTGCCTATGATCTAAACTTAGTCAAGAAAAATTTTACTCTTTTTGGTAGTGTTTTATCATGTTTGTTGAGTTTGTATCTATCTCTCTTAACGTGGGTTAAGTTAGATCAACTCATATTATAAGAATAAAACTCTCATATATATAATTTTTGCCATTTAAAAAATTTGAATTCAAAACCTGATCTAAAGAAAATAAGTACCAAAGTATGTTAACAAGAAATTAATGTAAAGAATTTTACATTATCTTCTAACTATATATTTCTATTTATAATATTTTTATAATAATAGAAAGTTAAGTTAAACACTTTTACTGATATAACGTTATATACTTGGATATTAATGTAAAACTTTTTTTCTATGAGAGAATATCAAAATTAAATATTTTTAACAAATCAAACATTAGTAATCAAAAGTTCAAATCTTTTGAAAAATAATTATCAGAAAAACTTTTTAATCGCGGGAATGACCCGGATTAAATTTTTTTTTTTATAAAGTTTGTGCAAATATTTTAATCAAATATTAAAAAAAGATTAAAAAATTCTGTAAAATAAGCTTGTCTTGAAGATGGTAGAGTATTTTTCATTAGATTATTTAACGAAACCTACACGCAATGCATTTTATTAATTTAAGAGGAAAAAAAAAAATCTCCAAAATAAATTTGTCTCAAAAGTGAAATATCCACCCATGATCATTTTGTAAGTCCTACGCACAATGCATTTTATTAATCTCGAAATTCCTTCACTTTGTTAGCTTTGTAGACAAACTTATTTTATATGAATTTTTATCTTTAAATGAAAAAAACCCCATCGAAAACAAGTTAAAAAAAGGAATAACATGAGCAATGAATGCCCAATATTACAGTCATCATAAATGAGTAAGAAGAGGAGAGAAGGAGGAGGAGGAGACCAAGTGGGTCAGAGGCGCACGGTATGCCCGGGCAGTTCCATGTGCCCAACTGGATGATTGGAGTGTCCGTGGCAATTTTGCGGACTGAAAGTGTATGACGAAGATGATGAACCAGAACAACAACCACAACATCAACAACAACAACAACAACATCATCAAACGACAACTGAAACACCCACAACCATATCTAGCAAATAATTATTAACATTACCCCCTGACCCCAAAATTCTCATTGTTCCCACCCTGGGGTGTGGTCCTTTTTACACTCCCACTGATAACCACACACAATTCACAATCACACATAGAAGATAGAGTAAAGAAGAAGAAGAAAGAGAGATGAAGGAAGGGAGTGATGGGTTTGTGAGGGCTGATCAGATTGATCTGAAGAGCATAGATGAGCAGCTTGAGAGGCACCTCAACAAGGTGCTGACTATTGAGAAGAACAAGCAGAAGCTGAAAGGAGAAGAAGAAGAAGAACAACAACAAGATCATCATGGTGTTCCCCTTCACACAAGCTCTATTGCTACCGCTACTAAGTTCAAGAGTGTTGCTAGCTCCTTCAAGAAGCAAAGGCAGGAGTGGGAGATTGAACCTTCAAACCTCATCATAAAGAGTGTCATAGCTCGTGGCACTTTTGGCACTGTCCACCGTGGTGTCTATGATGGCCAAGATGTTGCTGGTAACCCTCTTTTATTCTCTTTCTCTTTTCGTTTTGCGTGTTTCTGTTTTGGTATCAGTTTCTTTTTTTCCTTTTTTTTCCCCCTTATCAGATGCTGAATTCCCCTTTTCCAACTAAAGTTTGAAGTGCTAGTTTCATTTAAAAATCCCCCCCCCCCCCCCCCACCTTTTTTTTTTCTCCTTCTCGTGATTCCCATCTTTTTTCTCTTCAAAGTAGACTAATGAAATTGTCAGTTAACTTTAATAGAGATGTGATTATCAAAATTGTGAATTTATTTCAGCAAAATTTTACTACTTAAATTCAATCTGTATCTTTCTCGAAAAGAATTGAATTTTACAGTGATTTGGTGATGGGCCGTTTTGGATCCATTCCTTTTGTACTCGGTGGCTCATACATGGGCCGGGGTGTTTTGCATCTGAGAATTCATGTGATCGCTGTTGGTGGTCTCGGTCTTACGGTTCTATGGTCTTGTGTGGTGAATATAATTTAAGTTCGATGCTATTGTTAGGTTGGTTGTCCTTTTAATGGAATTTGTGATTTGCTTTTCTGCATTTCATTGAGAACCAATACTGTGATTATTACTTAATGATCAGTTAAAATGCTGGACTGGGGTGAAGAAGGGCAACGGACTGATGCTGAAATTGCTGCCCTGAGGTCGGCGTTTACACAAGAAGTTGTTGTTTGGCATAAACTTGATCATCCTAATGTCACTAAGGTCAATTTCATTTCTTCAGCTTCAACTTCTTATTGTTATTGTTGTTGTCGCTGTTGTTATTGTTAGTTGTGCTTGTGGTTTTCAATGTATATCATCATTTTTGTTTTTTTTTTTTTTTTTTTTTTGAGGAGGAGAGGGAGAAGTGGGTTTGTTGTTAATGTTATAATATTGAAAACTTAGATTAGCAAGTGAGAGTTTCATTTTCAGGAATAGGTATGTTATTCAGTCCTCCTCTGTAATGTCTATGCATCCCTGCTCTCAGTTTTACTTTGTCCTTAAAGGCTATCAATGTTCAGATCCTTTGATAATTCTTTAATGGTCTGGAATTCCAAGTTATATACTTTCCAGGGATTTCATTGTTAAATGAGTCATCCCCATGCTGCCCCCTCTCTTCTTTCCCTTTACTTATGGTCAACTTGAATTTACTGGAAATTGTGGAATGGGCTTTCATTTTTGTTGTTGAGGGCCACCTCTATAATGTTTTGGTGTTCAAGCCATTTGTTTGAAGAGCATGATGTGTGCAGGTTTCCTGCTGTAATGGTATTCCAGATCTTTTTATTCGTGAATTATTAAATAGTCAAGTGAAGTAGTTCTTGTTATTTTGAAGTTAATTCACCATATATGAGCTTAACTGTCCTACAATTTTTTATCCCCTCTTACTTTATACGTTGATAATCTAACTATATTATTTAGGATGTCGAACTTAAAAAAATTAGGTTTCTGTGTAATGAGATTGTTGTGACTTCTGCTGTGTAAGTCGAAATAGTTAGTATGAGACTGTAGAGAATCTTCTAAGAAATACCATTTGTAAAGCTTGCAGCACTGGTCATTTAATAAGACCACATTAACATGTTATGGACCTCAAGTTCTTAAGTTTTCAGATGAGAAAGCAGTTTTTAAGGGGACTTTGTTTACTATCCTGTCCAAAAAACTTAGAGAATTTAAACTTCTATCGTGTTAAGCTGATTAGATATTCTGTTGATGTAGGAAGATACCGATAACTTGATACAAACTAGAATTTAGTTTAGCTATGTTGTCATTGTATGCATTAATTATTGAAACTTAAAAGTGGTCAAAAGTATTTCATACTGGACGATGGAATTGGATGTGAATAGGTATTTTCCGTTTGGTTCTACATCCATAAAAACAAGCATATTTGACCCAAAAAAAGATTCTGGGTGTTTGGATCAGCTTATTTTGGGTTCAGAACAACTTATAATCAAAGCTTTCTGAAACAATTTTTGACCCAAAAAAAGTGATTACATCCATCAAAATAATCTTTCCTAAACATGCTATAGTTGTGCATCTGTACTTTGGAAGCATTGATGTGTCTATTACCATTTTGTCCTACTGCCTTCTGTTCTGACAGCGAGAAAAGACATATCTTCATTGCATGTAAGTTCACTCACTTTTATCCTCATCTGGGATGTTGTGGCATTTCTCCTACTAATTTCTAGGACAAAAGTGATTGCAGAGGTACAGACAACAAGGCTAACCATAATGCCTTTCCCTAAACTTTTCATCATGAAATTTTCTCTTTCCTGTTACATCTGTGATATTTGCAGCTAATTCCCCCCCTCCCCCCAAAACAACAAAAACCCACTTTTTCAAAGGGTATTTTACAATTATTTGCAAGTGTTTTTATTCCCTAGTTTCTCAAACAACTCTTTCTTCGCGTTCAGTTTATAGGGGCAACAATGGGGTCTTCAGAATTACAGATACAAACTGATAATGGTCTAATTAGCATGCCAAGCAATATTTGCTGTGTTGTTGTGGAGTATCTTCCTGGAGGTGCACTCAAATCTTTCCTAATAAAGAATAGGAGGAGAAAGTTAGCTTTTAAGGTTGTCATCCAGTTGGCACTTGATCTTGCAAGAGGGTATTTATCTTTTTGTAATTTTTTGTTTTTCCTTTAATGAAATAGTGGTTTAGCAGGTTGAGAACAATGACTGTCATAATTTGTCTAGATAACCCCTCAAATTGAATTCACTTGGTTTTGCAGGCTGAGTTATCTTCACTCTCAAAAGATTGTTCATAGAGATGTAAAGACAGAGAACATGCTGTTGGATAAGACACGCACGGTTAAAATTGCTGATTTTGGGGTTGCCCGCATGGAAGCATCAAATCCTAATGACATGACTGGGGAGACTGGTACACTTGGTTACATGGCTCCCGAGGTGTGTAGTCAGTACCAATTAGAAATCATTGTACAAGCATGTATGGCAGAGTTGAGCATTAGTGAAAATCTTGCAGTGTCCAAAGCATATTTCATCTGATTGGAAATGGGTATTCCTGCTCCCCATATGTTGTCTGAGTGGGGTTGGGTGTCTCCAATATCTTTCATAATTAGCATTCTTCAATTAGGGTAAATGGCGGCCTTAATAATGCGGCAGATAGTGTGCCGATACAAACAAAATGATGATATTAAAGTTTTAAATTTGATTGTAGAGAGAGCTCCTGTAATTGACTACTCACTTATCTGCCAAATGGGTGGTGGCTTACAGGTCTTAAATGGCAACCCCTATAACAGGAAGTGTGATGTGTACAGTTTTGGCATCTGTTTATGGGAAATATACTGTTGTGACATGCCATATCCTGACCTCAGTTTCTCAGAGATTACCTCAGCTGTTGTTCGCCAGGTATATCTTCTTCCGGTTTTGATTATCTGTCATGCTTGAGCAGCGTGAGTTTGTCACTGCTGATTCATATTTAAGTTGAATTCCTGATAATGATTTTATTGTTTTCTGTTGAAATTTTAGAATCTGAGACCGGAAATACCAAGATGTTGCCCAAGTTCTCTGGCAAATGTAATGAAGAAATGCTGGGATGCCAATCCTGATAAACGGCCTGAGATGGATGAGGTTGTTTCTATGCTGGAGGCCATTGACACATCCAAAGGTGGAGGTATGATCCCTCTTGATCAGCAGCAGGGTTGTCTTTGCTTCCGCAAGTATAGAGGGCCTTGAGGTTTATCTCTTTAGTCCTGCAAAGTATTTGGATATAGTGATTTCTCACTGTTTAAAGAATCAATATGTATCTATGGTCAAGACTCAAGAAACAGGATTTGGATGTCATGATGAAAGGAATATACAGTAGAGGGTATAGGAAGGAGGAGCTGGTAAAGTGTCAATTCTGGTGTAAGCCATATATCTTATTTTCTTTTATTCTTATCTCTTTTTCCCTCTTGGTTTGGGTTTTGTGGGTACAAGTACTACTTTTAGCTTGGCAATGTTGCCCGGACTAGCCTTGTAACCTTGTAAGATCTTCATCATACTGTCGTAATCATGATTGATGTGATTAAATTGGATCTATTTGCTAGGTATTCTCTTATCTCTACAATATGTTTTAGTTAGCTTGCTTGAAAACTTGCACCATTTTCCAAAAGTGGGTGGTGGAGAAATGGTCCACTTGGTATAATACAGGGGAAGGAATGAAAATGGTGTCAAAATCATGCTTCACACATTATTCTTTAACTGCCCTTTAACCAAAGTCTAATTTACTTTTGAAGATTGAAATAGAAAAGAAACAAAAAGTGAGATTGATTTTAATATACTATTAGTGTAAAATATTATATATTATCAACCAATTATATCCTTTTTTTATATGATTTTTTGAGGTAGTTAAGGTTGAGTCAAATAGTTTTAATGAAATGGCTATATATGATTAGTTGACTGTGTAAAAAAATTTTACACTAAAATTGCATCAAAATTAAGTGCAACAAATATATACAAAACCAGTAAGATGCAATAGCATGCAAAGGTCCCTTTATTCAAAAAAACAAAATAGAAACAGACATGGAACACCTAAAGAGCAACTCATGACTAGATTTGGTAAACAATGATCATAAAACACGGAATATCAAGCCGTCTTCATACTGCCAACAGACACAAGAAATTGAAGCACCATGCCTTATTGGCATGACCAGCTTAATATTCATTTGAGTTTGTGATAGAATATGGTAACTTCATAAAATGCCGAGCAAGCTATGACAGAGAAGCAGAATGGCATGCATTGAACCTGTAGCTTTGTGTCTTGATCATCCAACACTGTCAAGTTCCAAGTGCATTGAATTGACAATAATAGAAAAGGGTTATCATTAAGTTAAATAACAGAAATCGTGTCAAGCGTGTTAGCATTTTTGTTGTTTGAATATAGTTAGTGTAATCCACTAGGATTCTGCTAATTCACTTGGTTTAAATGTGATATGTGAAATAATAATAATTAAAAAAGCTAGCTTGAAGAAAATAATAGTATATTAAGGCACAACTAAGACTTATATTAAGTTATTTTTTTTTGGTAATGAGACTACATAAGTTACTTATATCTATTTTATATAATTCTCAAATGAAGTAAAGACATGAATTTTTTTCAATAATTAGTTAAAAGCATGTATTTGATCCCTTGATTTAAGGATTAGATAAAATAGGTATAAAGAACCTCATATAAGCCCCCCCCCCCCAAACAAAAAAATTTAAGCCTAATTAGTAATTGGAATTAATAGAAAAAGACATGACTAGGAGTTGTTCATTAGGACCCAAACATGGCTTAAGCACATGTCACCCATGCCCAAAATGATTGTTTATAATCACTATATTGTGAAGAGTTTTACCTAATCATTATCTCCGACTTAAAATTATGTGAGCAACTATTAAGGGGGAAAAAACCCATTTGAACCCCACCCCAAGACATGTAATTAAACTACAGTTTCTATATTTGGCATTATTATCGTTATTGTTATTATAATATATTATGCAGTTTTGATTTTGGCTTTTGTAAACTTCAACACCTGATGACTTGGGTCACGACACCATCAATGTTACTCTCTATACACGTTGTAACGGTGCAATAAAAAAGGCAAGCTTTCAGATTTCTGACTCTTTTTCTGTTGAAAAAAAAAAGTGCATTTTGATGATGAGAGCAGCCAGGTAGGTAGCTAGCTAGCTTGGCGTTGCTGCAACCTGTGGTTGGTTTGGTTGGTCCTGTGGTTTGTTTGTCTTTAAGGAGCAAACAAAAATTTCATCAAAATCAGACACACTTCCAAGCTTGAAGGGAGAGGCTTGAGAATTTGGCCAAATTATGGCGCTGCAGATGCAGATTGTCGTTTCCTTGATCATCTTGTTCGTGGGGGTTGCTATTTTGGTCTCCATCCATTTGTGCTTTGTGGGAAGAGCTTTCAGAAGAGGAGATGGTCATGGTGGAGGAACTCAAGGCCAGAGGAGTGGTAATACTAGTAGTGCTACCATGAAAAGAATACCAAGTGGTGGCAATATTGATGATTTGAAGAACCTTCCTTTGTTTGACTATGAGGAGCCAGGGAAAGGGTGCAGTAGCCTTGTGGATTGTGCTGTTTGCTTGGAGAGCTTCAAGGTTGGTGATGCTTGCAGGTTGTTGCCTAACTGCAGCCACAGCTTCCATGTCCACTGCATAGACTCATGGATACTCAGCACACCCTTTTGTCCCATTTGTAGAACATGGGTTCATAACCGAGTAATGGTTCCCAAAGTCATAAGGGATGAAGAACGTGCTGTTTCTGCCAACATAGAAACTGAAATTGCATAGAGCAAATCAAAGAGCATTGTTAGTGTCTGGATCTCCTAATTTGCTTTGTGCCCTCTGTATTACCCTTTCATTAGCATCAGTAAATATTTCTTCAACTAGTAGTTGGGGTATATATATATTTTTACACAAGATCATTATTCAGTATTCGCTCCTAACCTGAGTAATGATGCTCACACGTTTACACATGATCAATATATTTATTGTATTTATCTCTAAATTATTATTATTAGACAACACTCTAATTTCAGTTTGAGGACGTATTTAGTTTTTAGGCGAATTGTACAAAGTATCAAACATCATTCAGCTATGGTTGGTTTCCATCCAAAGTGCTGTGCATCGTGGACAGTTTTTCAGCCTAAAGTTTGCGAACCGCCAGTCTTTGTCTTTTCGTTCGTCCTGGGGAATGGACACAACACAAGTACTGTTGTCGTTTGAGAATATGCACCTTGTAGAATTGTACAGTTTGACCCGCTTCTGATAAGTATACGACGTCCTAAGATTTCTCGCGATACCAGAATCTCTCAAATAATAACAGTATATGGCAATTCCAACTGAATTGACTGCTATATGCTTATGCATAGACAAATCACCGTCTTATCTTTATCTTTTTCGTAGTTAACAAATATATACGACTAATGTTCTTTACAGCTTTTCTCTAGAAATTTTCAACGGGCTTGTATGTAACGATATCTTCATCTCATATTATGCGGTTAACAATAAAGTACAGGTTTTTTTGTTTAGTCTAGGTTGAAGCCCCATATTCGAATCCCACCCCAATAGTTCCACAGGGTGTTTTTGTCACTGGTTGGTTTTTGAGAGTTTCCAGTAACTATGGTTTAACTACCTATGGCCAATAAAAAAAGGGACTCACTCCAGACGGAATCAAATTTGACTCCTAAAAGCGAAAGCAGAAGCATGATTAAATGAAATCTTTAAATCTTTGGCTCTGATTAATTGCAGAAGAGTAGCGAAGATGACTTCGTGCCACGCTGCCACTTGTGTGACTAATTCTGAATGGTGGAACTTCTTTACAATTATCCTTTTCACTTTTTTACTTTACCGTTCCCTTACGCGTCTACTTTGAGTTGAATTCGTGTATCTTTCCACAAACAATTGCCGTATCAAACAGCATTGTTGATTACATGATGTATGTAAATAATTTCTTTTTCATACAACGGGTATATGACAGCCGTTGTCATAGCTAAAACTCATGTTGTTAACACCAACGCCCGGGCGTTTCAGAATACCCGAGGCCTCATGGAATCCAAATCATGCTAATCTTGTTCTTGTTATGTCCTCATATTCTGATCTTATTGTCTTACATTTGCTTAGTAACAAAGCATAGTTCTTTGTTTTTTGGGAAAGAAAGCACCTAGTAGAGCCCAAATAACTAAGACATAATACATGTTATAAGCAATGATAACCATCGGTTGGTTTATTGCTTATCAGTAGAGCTCTTCACTTCCCTCCCTCCTTTGCAACCTTTTGGGATTAACCATAAATGTATTGGCTTTTCATTTTTTATATGGCACATGTGTGATTAGATTATCATCATGTGGGATATTTTTAAAATTTATGTAAATATGGTTTTCGGTTACACAATCCACCCTTAAGCATGTGGTAAAATATTTTTTTATTAATTTTTTTCGCCGGCAAAAGCTGAAACACACGGGATCCATAGCTTGCAAAAGGCTTTCGCAATACTACCTAAACTAAGGCAAAACCTGGAACACGCGGAGTAGCCGTTGACACACCGTCGCATCACTGCAGAAACCTGGCATTCCTACTTGAACCACGATGGATTGTGTAAGCCATGCTACAGTAAATGAATCTCTATCATGTCACTGCAAGTTTTCCTGCCGACTGCAGGGCAGATTCTGGCAAGCAATAGTTGCGATTCTCTGATCTGCACGGAGAGTTGTGTTGAATGAATATTGACTGCTTTTTCAGTTGGACTAAAGTTGTGTATAAATGGAGGGGAAGGCTTGGGGGGATAGATAGTTAAAATTTTTTAGTGCATGTTATGTTGTTGGAGTGCCGAAGTGAGGGAGCTGTGAATCGTGAGTTTTTCATTTTGATGCAGTAAGAAGTTTCATTTTTGACGGTGGTGCTAAAGTGATAAGTAAGATTTTGAGTGTGTGACTTGATTTGGGGTGTAATTAACAGGAGCAAAAAGAAAGAGACTGCAAAAATGAGCCGACATAATGGATGATATAATTTAATAATAGATTCAAACCATCATATTGTAATGCAAGTTATTGC
Organism: Pterocarpus macrocarpus; assembly: GCA_031439585.1. Classification (NCBI taxonomy): domain Eukaryota; kingdom Viridiplantae; phylum Streptophyta; class Magnoliopsida; order Fabales; family Fabaceae; genus Pterocarpus; species Pterocarpus macrocarpus. Next base: position 16,035,838 of record CM062519.1, read on the forward strand.
TGTAATATATTTATTTTCAAAAATTATGTTTGTTATATTTATAATTTTATAGTGATATTCTGTTTAAAATTAGTTTTAGTATGTTAGAATATGTTAATCAATTGTATTATATTATGCCAATGAATTGTCTATTTTAAAGTACAAGGCTATTTTTTTAAAAAAAAGGTTATTTATTTTTCTGGGGTAAAAAATATGAGGCAATTATATATATATATATATCAAAGTTGTGAGTTGTGAGTTGCGAGCTGTGAGTTTTTCATTTTGCTGTAGTAAAAAATTTCATTTTTTAGGGTGATACTAAAGTGAGAAGAAAGATTTTGAGAGTGGGTTGATTTGAGATGCGATCAACAAGGAAAGAAAGAAATAGACTGCAAGAATGAACCCACACAATTGAGAACTTGAGTCAACAATAGATTCAAGTCATCACGAGTTTCTGATATAATACATTTATTTTCAAAAATTATGTTTGTTATATTTAAAATTTCGTAATAATATTATGTTTGAAATTAGTTTTAATATGTTAGGATATGTTAATCAATTGTATTATATTATGCCAATGAGTAGTCTATTTTAAAGTTTTTTTTTTTAAAGGTTATATATATATATATATTAGGCCCCATTGTTCGAAACTGATGTTAGAATAGACTTTTAATTTAATAGATTAGAGATAATTTTTTTAAATATTATATATATGTAAATATAAATGATATTAGTCATTAGATTATTTAGATTAACCAGCAGATATAATATATTTATACTATATTAGCCATCAGATTAGTTATATCATATTAGATTAGCCATTAGAATAATTTAATAAATAAAAAAATATATTATAGTTTAGGATGATTAGAATAATTTTTTAATCTATAGTTTAGAATTTAAATTAATTGTTTAATATACATTATAGTTTATAATCTTTTAGTGCAACATATTATAATAAAGAAGTTATAATGAAGTAACATTTTTATTTATAAATTCATAAGAGTTTGTGCTAAATTTCTAAACATTAATTTTTAATTTATTTGAAATGTTATTATCATAAGAGGTATTCTAATTTAATAAATAAAAATTTGATTTTAATTATAGATGCTTTTTGAACTTTCTAAAAATGTGGCCTAGCTTGATATATACTCTAAACAATTTCGTTATGCTTCAAACTAACTCAACCCGCTTTAGCAACAATTTCTTCGAAATCCATGTACAACTCAATGACAGTAATATGCTATTGATACTACCTATAAGTCCTAAACATTATTTGCATTTTTTGTCGCTGCTTATTTTAACTAGTCAAATCTATATTTTGTTAATAAGATTTGGAATCAGACACCTATATCTAATATATTTTGTTATTAAGATTTGAGATCAAATACCTACATCTAATTCTCACCACTCTCTTTTAAGTACCCACATTTATATCTTAACAAAATACAATATTTAGTTCCTCAAATAATATAGTTTGAGGAACAAAAAATTATGCTCTCTCATCAGACATAAATATCACATCTTCCTCTATATTTTTAATAATAGAACCATTACAATATGCGAGAGCAACAACATTTATACTATTATCCATGATTTTCTCTCACTTTTTTTGTATTATTTTTCACTCTCACTTTAAAGGATGCAAAGCAAGATACACTAATAAAGTGGTAACAATAATAATAGAGAAAGAGAGAATAACAAGAATAAAGAAAGGAAGAACAAGAATGGAAAGAGGAAGAAATAGAGAGCACTTGTGTATCGAAGGCAGGATATGAGGGATATATATAACCAAAGCTTTAGAGCCATTGCAGTTTTTTGACCATTTTTTACCATTTTATTTATTTTTTTTAAGCACAATCCCACACAATGGGGGACGGATTGTGTAACAAAATTTTCCGCTTGTGGCGGCCTGTCACTAACTAAAACCATATTACCTAATAAAATCCAAAACACAATATAATGGTTATAATCACACCCAAATGCTACATTCCAAAAATAGAGCCTAAATGCATTCGTCTCATTATAGCTAAACTTCATGCTGTGACACCGACTTTCACACAAATTTTCCTCGTTCGGCACTCGCTAAGTCAGGTGTAGAATGCCCAATAAACTCACTGACTCCTCAGTAACACTAATAACTTAGACATTGGCATTCAATACCTGGGATTGGGTTGAGGATACCCACAAGTCACAATTTTTTCCGGTCATCACATGCAAAACATGAAAAAGGTTCATTTGACCCTTTGGAATCACTGGACGGCAATAACAAGAAGAAAGTGCAACGCAATTGCACTTTTCACCACAGTTGTTAATAGCAAAGCACACCGGCCCAACCCCAAAATGAAAATATGCCAGAATAATTTGAGGATGTAAGCCAAAAGTTATAGCCAGACGAAAACTATCAAACTAATGAGACAGAATTCAATTCAAGTACAAACACTACGATGCAGATGTTCTTTGAGAAAGAACAGAAGAATTAAGTTCTTACGTTCTTACTGTCTTATATTTCCTTACTAAAAAGCCATAGCTTTCATTTCTTTTTTGCTAAAGAAAACACCAGGAAGCTCAAATACCTAAGTCATAACACATATATATCAAGCAATGATAACCAGCAGTATGTTTAACTCTTTTCAGCATTGTTCTCCAACTCCCTCCTCAGCTGAAGAGAGAAATCATCACTAACATCATCATCATCCCAATCATCCTCCCATTGTTGAGTCACTTCTTTCCCTTCCTCTTTGTCATCCCACTCTGTAAGTAGTACAACAGAACAAAAATGAAATAGAAACAAACATTATAATGTAAGCACATGGGGGGAATTGCTAAAGCTCCAAATTTTTAAGTCCTCAAACAAATCGAGTTGGATAAACACTCTCAAATACCCAAAGAATAGAAAAAAAAATAGAAGGCAAGCAATTAAATGAATCCTATTATCTACACCCTGAAAGTGTTTAAGACTAATGAGAAAGAGGATGAACGCAATGAGGAACTAATGATTTGGCACCATGACTCAACAACAACAAAATGGCTAGTTTCGATGTACTAACATTAGAGTAATTCGTGAGCTTAGTCGAATTAAGTCAGATTAGTTTGCTGAGACAGCAGGTAAGTAATTTTATTTTATTTTTTAATAAAAGAAAAATGTTACTAAGAAGAGAAGAATGATACAAGGAGATCGGAGGACAAGAGATCCTCCTTACAAGAGCAAAAAAAAAAAAAAACAAAATAGCAAGTTACCAATGAAATATAGCTTTCCAATCTCTTAACATATCTGAGAGGAAAATTCCTCTAAAAAAATTCTGGGCTTCACACCAAATAGAAGCCAAACGCCTAACTCTATCCCACAAAACCTACTTGTTTGAAAATCTATCATTGAAGGTGCAAGAGTTACGCTCCAGCCAAATACTCCAAATACTGATGTATATGGCACAAGCCACAATGATTTGGCCTCATTCCTTCTCCCAAACCCAACAAAACTAGTTAACAAGACAGGAGGTAAGTAATTAGTCAGTTACTTTCTATTATTCTATAACCCACATAATTAGGTGGTTGTACGTACTTTTACATACTCAGTAAACTTCACATTTCTAATTCTCTTTTCTCTGTAACTCTCGTCATGTTTCTAAACACTATGTCTCACTCAAATGTGCAACAGTATGTGAAGGGTCTTTCAGTTCACATGGTTTGAAGCTTGTGGGTTAAAGAAAGTCTATCTAGATTGCTCGATTTATAACAGAACCAGCATACTGAGATCAAATCCCACCCACTGATACCAGGGACAAGGTCAACTGCCACCCCAAGCTAACTTTATCACAATGTCATGGGCTCACAGATACTAAAGTTTTCATCTTAGGGAGGCCTTTAACTAATCACCACTTTCCTAGTCAAAAAGTTGCGTGTGCAATTGCTTAGACCAAATAAAAATCCCTCCCAACAATGAAATCCCTAAATTGCAGGGTTCATGACAGAACCAACACACCACAACCATTCATGTGAAGTAATGCTTGAATTACTTTGATCAATAAGAAACATTCAAACACAACCACCACCTAAACCCCCCCCCCCAAAAAGAAAAAAGAAAAAAAAAATCAAACATACAGTGATATTGAAACACGAACGACGAGATCGAAAGACTGAGGATGATTGATTTATTAACCTTCATTAATTTCAAACTCTTCGAACTCATCATCGTCTTCGAAGAGATCGATCTTGACGTCCTCGGTGGCCGCCTTTGGTTCGGTTGCCATGGGCAAAATCTCAATCTGCACTCAATTCGAAGCCAAAACTGCAATTATTTGATGAATTCAAAAAGAGAAACACATAATTGGGGGGAAGAAACCTAAGATCGATAAACAGGAATAAGGTTTGTCATCAAACCAAACAGCGAACAATTTCAGAAAATTAGTAGTCGGAATGAAACTGATAGTTACCGGGAGTGGCAAGAAACAACGATGACTTTGGAGCGTGTAACCCAGAATCTTCGGATAGCGAAGGGAGTAAGGAACGTAACCAAGGGTTTATAACTTCATGACACTACGTTAGGAGACGACGTCGTTGCTTCTAGAAGTGCTTTACGTTTTATATTATTTTTTGGTGACATGTTTTGTTATTATTATTATTAGAATTTAATTTAAATGCACTATTATAAAATATTTTTATATTATAATAGTAAAAAATGTTAATTCATATAAATAATTATCCATTATAACGAGAGGTCCATAATAATTTTTCACTTTCTCTTATTTTTATTGGTTGATAATGTAAAATTATTTTATACTATTAATATATACTAATTAAACTCTTATTATTATTATTATTATTAAAGTTTTACTCACTAGTACCATATGAACTCTGGTTAAGATTTTAGAAATAGCAAATTTTCATGGGAAAAATAAAATGTTTAATGTATTCAATATATTGAAAATTTTAAAAACTTATCATTTTATAAATTTTAATAAACGCCCCGCTGTTTAGAAAAATTATTATTATTATTATTATTATTATTATTGTATTTACTTGCCTAAGTATTACTAATAAAAAATAAATTTAATTTTGATTTAATATTAGTATAAAATAATTTTATACAAATATTTACATTATATATTATTATATTAATAAAAAAGTTGACTCAATCATTCACTATTTTAAAAATCTTATAAATAGAAACATATGATTATATAATAGTATAAAAAAATTTTATATTGACAATATATTAAAATTAATTCTATGAAAAATACCAAATATCTTAAGATTTTAAACTTAATTTATAATGTGTAATGGATTAAACCCAACCTACTACAATTATTTAATGGCGCTCGACCTAGGCACTTTCGACTTAGAAATGGTGCGTTTGGGTCTTATAGAGCTTATTTGAGCCCTTAACAATTAAGGACATGATTATTATTCAATGGAAGTTTTTTATTTTTTAAGAATATGTCAAAATATTCGCCCAAATGAATAGGAGGTTCCCTACCTTAAATCTAAGGTCATTCTATTCCTATCATTCAAATAGTACCCTTGAGTTTCTCACTTTATTGAAGTGTCTTTGCATATTTTCAAGAGAGTTATTTTGTTACCAGCAAGATCACATATGGCCTCTTCGTTCTCTAGGTTAGAACATGTAAATTTAGTCTCACAATTTTTTTTTAATAAAGTCTCTTCTTTTTTAAATTATTTATAATATATATTCATATCTTTCTCGATTTTAGGAAGAAATTTTCTTCTTTTATGCAATATTTTAACTATTAATTATTTTTTATTCTATTTCTCTATCTTTACTTCTTAACATTCAATTGCTAAGACCCACAAGTAAGATTGTAGAAGGAAAAAAAAAATGTAATTGTGAGCTCGCATAAGATTTTCTCCGCAAGTCATAACATGTCAAAGTGCTTATTTGCACCATTATTTTGATAAAAAAATATCTTTTCATATTTTTTGGTATGTTTGAGTAAATTTTTTTATTAAAAATAGAATCACAAGAAAAAGTATAAAAAGATTTTTTGTAAAAAAAAAAAAAAGATACAATTTTTTTCTTTTAAAAAAAATTTTATAACATAAAAATATATTTAAAAATAAAAGAAGATCTTTTAATATTACATTTAAATATAAATTAATTTTATATCTAAATATAAAATAATTTTTATTTTTTTAAAAAAATATTATTTTAAAAAACATCTTTTTAAAAATGCTTATCCAAACGAGCCAAAGTGAGGCATCAACTATATGTCGATATATTGGAACACTGGATACTCGCACTTTTTGACATGGCCTGTGTTGTTACTTACTGGATGTTGCAAGAAGCTTCAGGAAAAGATATTTTTCTTCAAGAGTGTGCAACTTTTTAAGTGTTGAACAGAAGTGAATAGTGAATGGTTGGATGCTTTAATTGAAACTTGAGCTACTTGTCTAAAGATGAATCTCATTGGAGCAGAGGTTTACTAATACAATTTTACAGTATAAAAGATTTCTAGTTGACACAAAATAAACAGAAATTCTAGTTTTGATGAGGACACAAAGTCAAGGAACTTTAATTGTAAAACGAAAAATGTAAAATATGTTCTTGTTTTTAATTTTCACAGTCAATATTAAGTAATTTCACATTTAAGCATTTGATCACGTCAATGTGCACGAGAATAGGCAGTAGAAAAGTGTCAAGAGAGCTTGAGATGAGATTGAGAGTTCGAGATAACAAGTTGTGATGCGGCCAAACGCGATCCATTACAATGTAATGTAATATAATTTTGATGTGCTTGAATTACCATTATGTTAAGGTGATTTCTTATATGTTTAAATAATAATGCAAATACGGGGTGATGCAATTGTAATCCATGTTACAACTGCAATGTTGTGACCACATTGCCTCATGCAATCCACAATTTGAAACCTATAGTGAATGATTTGATGCATTAATTGAAAGATAAGTTATTTATCTAAACATAAGTCTCATTAGAATAGATGTTTATTAATGCTATTTCACCTTATAAAAGATTTGAAACTATCACAAAATAAACGGAAAAAAAAAATTTCTGGTTTGGAATAACATCACAAAGCCAAGGAACTATAATTGTGAAACGAAAATATTAAATAATTTCCCTGGCTTTTAATTCTGACAGTCATTGTTCAAGCCAACCTAATCGTGCACCCCAACAAAATACTTCTCAGCTTGAAGGCTGCAAGAGCATCACATAAATCCAAATGGGAGTGAAAAAGGAAATAAAGAAGAAATAGAAACAGAAAAGAAAACTAATAAACTTGTCTAAGTTCAATCTCAAATAAGGCAAATAAAGGAATTCTGAAGTTTCAAATGTAGAAGTTACTTCACCACTTCATATCTGTAATCATCTATTAGTCCTAGCTGATTATTAGCAATGCTCAAGTTGTGAAATACATCACATTAATTAAGCGATGAGTAGTTAATAACTAAATAAATCACTCACTCTGCAAAATTGCAACAATGGCTCAATCACCATCTGACAATTATAATGCAGGGTGTCTGTTGTGAGTCACTTGACAAGTTCACATATCAATCTTACATAAATTCACATATGAAAATGAGTATTTGACTTTGTCGGAGTTATAAAACCTTTAAAAGAAAGCATTTTGAGAGCATTGTGGCAATGAAAAAATTGAAAAAGAGAATATCAACATCATATTACTATCTTAGAGGCTTTAGCACACATTCAATAGAACTAAATTCATATCACCTGAACAAGTTGCCTGTATATTATGTGTACTTCAACCTTTGCCCTTGTTTCCTATATTATTGGTCAAAGCTACAAATTTGAGACTAGGAATCATGTATATCTCTACAAACGTATCATGCTATATACTTAACTGAAATTAACTCTTCAAAAACGTGGAGCTAATTTCACAAATGTCTAATGTAGAAAGAGGAGTTAACTACATGTTATTTACATCAAGAAAAAAAAGAATGAAGAAGCTTCCAATTAATTCAAGATAAGTGAACGAATCGTTGCTGTGAAAGCGATGATGAGCCCACCAATCCAGAAGTTCTTTGCTCGTTGAATTCTTGTAGAACTCTGATAAGGGAGCGTGCTTTCTTTGCAGCATGAGGAGTGCCATCAGTGATAATCGAATAGAGCAAAGGCATGAGCGAAGGGTCCTCAACTAGAACACCTACAACTCCTGCACCACCATGGACGCAAAGAGACATCAAAATTGAAACGCAGTGCTCCTTCCCCGCACGCGACGAGGTCTCAGATTGCAATACCCCAATGATCAAGTGCAAAGCATTGGCTTGTAACACAGCATGTGCTCCCTCAGCAGTCTCGGTCAATGCAGCTAGAACTGCTAGACAATCAGTGACAAGACCAGCTTTGTCTGAAGAAGAAGAAGAAGAAGAAGAAGAAGAAGAAGAAGAAGAAGATGATGATGATGATGATGATAAGACTCCAACAAGCGCGGGAACAGCACCGGCTGCGAGCACTTTTGGATGATTCTCGGGAAGCAAAAGCAGCCCGAAAATCGCAACCACCGCATTCTTTATCCCACTTGTTATAACATTGTCACCTGATCTATGTAGCCGGCTCCGTCTAGTGGGATAAGGCTGGGTTATTGTTGTTATTCCTTCCTTGATCATATCCACCAAACCCGGAATCGCCTGAGGGTTCTCTCCAATGATTTTCCTATACTCTTTCACGGAACAAAGATAAAATATAGTAGCAGCCGCAATATGGCGAGCTTCAAAGCTAAGCCCTCTATTGAGAACTCTCAGAATTGGTGCCAAACCCCTACTTTCCATTATACACTGCTGGCCACTGCTATGCTTTGAGAGCTTCAACAATGCAGCCATTGCATTCTGTTGCATCGTTCCATCACCCGCGGACAAAAGATCAATCAAAGGCGGCACCGTTCCAACCTCGATCAAACACGTCCGGTTGAAAACGTTGGACCTCGCAAGCAACCGAACCTCGTACGCAGCCTTGTTCTGCTGCTCCTCTGTTCCAAAAACGAGCCTCCGAGCGAGAAACCAGCACAGGAACTGTATAGCGTGCGCGGCGGCCTGACTACCGGCCTCGGCGGTTAAGCTGTCGCTGCGGCGGCGGCTCCGGCTGCTAGACTTGCTGAGCGAGATGCCGTTATCGGCGCAGAATTGTTGGATGAGCCTTTTCAATGTCGTGTTGGGAACTAACTCTGCAGTGGTGAGCCTCTCCCCTGTTTTGGGACATACTCTGTTTCCGGCCGTCAGCCATTTCTGAATCGAATTCCGGTCGTAAGTCTGGCCGGTGGACGTAGTCACGGGATCCGTCATCATCTCCAGTGAGATTGGACACCGGAAATCCTCCGGCGGCCGCCTCTCACAGCTCAAAACCTCTCCTCCGCCGCCGCCGCATCTCGCTTCGGATTGGGAATTCTCATCATTGTTATTATTAAGAGAAGTAAAATCCATGTTTTCGAATATCACCCCTCTGCAGTAGCACAAGAACGCAATTAAACTGCTCAACAATGAAACTTCTTCCTCGTCGGAAACAGAGGGCTCGGAAGAGAGCATTTCGTCTTCTAGAAACTTCGCCTCTCTGTTACAATCGATCCAGCTCTTGATTTCAAGGTAGTTGAGGGTTCGCTCCATGGCGTTCAAATCAGGCTCGGTTCCTCTCTCGAATTGGTGTAAGACTGAGTTGACTCGTCGGGCTTCGGTTTCGTCTTCGGGGTCGAGTTCGAAGGTTACTTTCCTGGCTTGCTTCCTAACTAACTCAACTAACTCTCTAACTTCCCAACAAACTTCGATGTCGTGCAGGGGCAGCGCGTCGAGCGTGGATGCCACGGCGCGAAAGTCGGACCTGAATTGCGATGCCACGTGGCGGGACTTGAGGAGCATAAAGAGGCGCGCGTTTGTGCGGGAGCAGTCTTGTAAGAGGAAGTGGAGTTTCTGGAAGGAGAAGTGGAGGTCGGAGAGGGAGGGAACGGCGTCGTTTGGGAGGAGGGAGGGGGCCAGGTCTTGGAGGAAGACGAGGAGGAGGGAGATTTCGCGCGTGGCTTCACGGGCGTTGCGGCGCTGGGTGAAGAAGTTGGAGAAGGAGGAGGAGGAGGAGTTGTCATTGGTGGTGGTGGTGGTGGTGAGGTTGAGGATGGATTGGGCGAGGGTGAGGAGGGAGGAGAGGAGGGTGGCCGGAGAGATGGAATCGGAGGGGCGCACCGCCGGGAACGACAGGGGACGGCGCCGATCAGGTAGTGGTGGGTTGGGATTGGGATTGGGATGATTGGAATTCATATTTTGAATTTTGGTGCAGAGTTCTTTCAACGCGGAAGAGTTTCTATAATTGTGCGGCGGGTAGGCTGAATTATAAGAAGCAAATCAGAATCTGGATGAAAAAAAAAATTTACTTATAAATTTTGTTCAAATAATTATTTCAGAATTTTCAGATGAAATAAGTAACAAGAAATGTTTAAGATTTTTTCAGAATTTCTAATATGTTCATGACATATTACTTTAATATCTTTTTATATCATTTTAAATTTAACTTGATAAATCTAGAGTAGCATGTTTTATGATTTGATTGAAATATTATATTATTATGAAAATAAAAAATTTAGATTTTTTATAATAGAAAAATTATTATTTTAATATTTTAATATTTATTATATCAGATATATTAAGCATTAATGTCTCTTATTTTCTTTATGTTTTTAATAATAAATATTAATGAGTTAATTACTATACACTAAATCAAATACTTATATTTGTAAAATTTTTAAAATAATAAATAATTTAATCAAATATTTTAATTAATGTGATAATATATAATTAGATATTTCTGTAAATTTTTTTATATTGATAATATATATAAATTAAATTCAATATTAAATAGCATAAAATATAAATATATTTTGGGTTTAATTTATATGTACTGTTAATGTAAAAAATTTCTATATTGTTATCCAATTTGTTTGTTGTATACCCTAGAGTTGATATATGTATAAATAATTCCTATTAATGGTAGTTTATTAATTTGTATATATTTATTAGAATAAATACATAATATACTTGTTAGATATTTCATTCTCAAGAATTGAGAATAGGAGTGACGGAATAGTCTAGTATAAGATCTTTAAAATAGTTCACTATCATAGGAATATTAACTTAGCATTATTATTTCGGAAGATTGTTACCTTTATCTGTTTCTATGATTAGTAGAATATACTAATGAAGATGGAATAATTAGTCTTATATTATGCAACATTATATGTCAAAACAGATATATGGACACTTATATGATAAATGGGTCGAACGTGACGTATTGATAATATTCACATGATATTTTACTAATGTCAATGAGACATTATCTAGATCATATTAATGTATATTATCCTTATACCTGAGGTGACATAATTATCTTATACATAGATAACTATAGTTTGTTATTGCTTATATATTTGTGCTATGCATTGGCATTAGATAGTTTGTTGCTATAGTTAGTTACGTATGGAGATAGGTGAACAGTCAAGAAAGAATTCATTATCTTGAGTAAACAAGGATAGGTCCTATGGAGATGGGGTTATTCTTGATCATGAAATTATTGGCTAAGGTATTTGGACTTAAATAAAAAGAGTTTCTATTTTATGTCCTATTAATCGAAGAATAGAAACTTAGATAGTGCATACGGCCTAAGCTATAGGGTTTGGTATTATCCCTGGCACTAGCTGGATCAAGATGCTGTAGTGAAATGATTCGAGTGCCCAATAAATATGATTGTGGGTTTATTAGAATATTCTAATTGATATATTTGTCCATACTTAGATGGTCATGGTATGCTGTGCTAGGTGTTATCTATGACTTATAAGAATCAAGAGTATTTTGGGAATTTTACTTTAAGTATGGAAATGAATTTTCAATAAAATCAAAATATTGACTTTATAATTTCATTATCAATTAAAGATGAACCTAGTTAGTCACACACAATAAGATATGTACTTGCCAACAATAAATTAATTCTAATTAAAATAGTTAATTAGAATTTAATTATTTGATTAAACTTATAATTTGATTGCAGGATTGCTAACACATCCTGAAGTCAAGTCCAGGGTGAAGGTAAATCTTTATAAGGAAAGTTTCTATAAATGAAAAGTTCACATTTTAGAAACTTATATTAAGAGCATTTTAGTCTTTTTAAGTTTTGGGTTAATGGAAGGCATGAGATAACTTATATATTAATAAATGTTAATTTTTGGTGAATATCAAAAAATTACATTAGCTTATTTAAAATAAGAATTATTTAAGAATTAATTCTATTTTAAAATAGTTTTTGTTTGTTATGGAAATAATTGGGAATTGATTATGGCATAAATGTCGGCCCATATTTTTGCAAAAGTGTAACCCTAAAGAAAAGAAAAAGAAAGGTCACTATTGATTATAATAAATAGAGAAAGGAGGTTGAGGGTAAGAGAAATAAGATAAAATCCTTTGAACAAAAAAACCTCTCTCTATTTTGTTGTAAAACTCTTTGATACCACCATTCTCTTTGTTGTCCCTTTTGTGTATTAACCTCTCAATAAAAGTATCAATATTATATATTTAAGTTTAAGGAAGAGTTAAATCCAAAAGACTAATCTATTAAGTGGAAGAACTCATAAACTTAAATATTATACTTAGATAATATAGTTCCCCAATATAAAACTTGTAACAATATGCATTTGGTTCAATTTAAAAAAAATAATTTTAAAATTTAAATTTTATATATAATTAAAAAAATTAAAAATTAAATTTTTTCAGAAGTTATTCTTTTTAGTTTTTATTAAAAAATTGAAAATAATTTTTTTTAAAAATTTAAATTATTTTTAAAAAATTATTTAAATATATAAAAATTAATTTTTTAATAAAAAATAATTTTTTATAAAAAAAAATCCGAAATAAACACACCAACAGCAATTGGAATTGAATTGATTGATTTTTTTTTTTTTTTCCCAACGAAAGATTGAATCGGGGATTGGGATTGATCGCAACGGTTGGTGGTTTTAGGATCTGCTGCTTTATATATACCCTTTTTTAACCTTTCTATTTTATCATTTTCCTAGGTTATGGGTTAAAGAGATTGAAGCGTTGGATATTGCCCTGGTCGTATGGTACCGTGAAGTCGACGCCTCGAAGTGATGGTTGTGGGTCCACAACAACCGACTTCACACTTGGACATATCACTTGGCGAAGTACGTGTAACGTGTGCTCCTTTGGTAGGATAACACAAGCGTCTTTGAAATTGAAGTTGATGCAACGTAACCACGTAAGTTGAGACATGATAAGACTTGGCCGGATTCAATTAATTAGAGTATAAATATTATTTTGGTTAATATAATAAGGATTTAATTTATTTATATTATTATTATAATTTTTTTTTAAAAATATTTAATTATATATTATTATATCAATAAAAATATTTAATTAAATTATTTATTTTTTTTAAAATCTTATAAATAAAAATATTTGATTATATAATAATATAAAATTTTTTAGTTATTAATATTAATATATCAAAATTAAATTCATATAATAATAATATTTATTATATGGGTTTTGTTAACATGTGTCGGTTAAGAAATTAAAAAAATAATTTTAAAACTTGTAATATATTTAATATATAAGATTAATTTTGATAAAATATTAATGTAAAATAATTTTATATTATTATTTAATTACATATTTTTTATTTATAAGATAGTTAAATTAAATATTTTTATTGATATATTAATATATAATTAAATATTTATTAAAATTTTTTATACTATCATATTAAAATTAAATTTTTTTTATATTTAAAATTTAAAAATTTTATCCTTTCTATACAAAGTTTTTTGTTTTCAATTCCTTAGCCAATGCTGTTAAAACACGCGTTAGATATATAAGTGAATTAATGATTTGTAGCATCTTAAAATCTGTTTTGCGACCATCAAAATATACATACAAATTTTTAAATTGTGATGAAGAGTTGAGAATTGAGATAACATTTTCTACATGATAAATTAAAAAAATGATAATTGTACATTTTGGGTTGACATACAACTTAAAATCTAGAGTGATTGTTTCTTTCTTTTTTTTTATGAAACCACATGTGTCCTCCTACTAGATGTAATTTTGCTCAAATTGAATAAGACTATTTGGATAACAAAATTATTCTTTATGAGTTTTAATATAACTACATACCCAAAGTTCGAATTAAAGATTTATGGTTAAGTTAGCACAATCTTTTGTCAATTAAGTTGCATGCTAGCATAGCCTTCAAACAGCTATAGTATGCCTTCGTTGGTTAACACCTAGAGTGATTAAATGAGAAAGAATCTTAACAAAAATAATAAAAAAAATTATTAACATCTTTTACCTTAGAATGCATTATATGCCGGGTAAGAATGTCTCATTGCTATATTTATTTATTTATTTATATAACATAGCTCTTTTGAATCAAGGAAGTTACTGTTAGGCCTCATCCTTTTTTTTCATCTAGGATCATCCTTAATTAATAAATTTTATAAAAAATTTATGACGTTATTAATATCTTAAAGAAAATAGGTGCCGGGATAATATATTTTTAAAATGGATGTTATCATCAGTCAATCAATATGTTTGAAATTTGTAATATGAACAAAGGAATCGATCGGTTGGAATTGACCATACTATACCTACAAAAATGAGACGAGGTTATAGCAAAATGAAGAGCCCCTACATGCAATGGAATTAGAAAAAATAAAATAGGATTATAAGTTGGTATATACCATTCATATATCTAGATTTTTTTTGGTATTATTCTAGTGTTGACGTCTACATGATCTAACATGAATGCAAGCGGGGTCCTCATCACGTGCCTAAAAGTATCCGAATACCCATTATAGTTCATATTTTCCCACTAGCAATCGTCACATTCCATGCATTATAAATTTATAATGGCTTCTGGATTATTTACTAATAATCAAATTTTGATGTTGATGGAAAAGCACTAAACTCGACGTGGGCCAATTGCATAATGCCCAGACTAACGTGTTCCTATTTAACAACACAATTATTGAACAGAAAAATAAAAAAAAAATCTAACTACTATTAGATAAGGGAAAATGTTGGCATTAGCAAAATTTCAAATTAAAATAAAGAAAACAAGGCAGTAGAAGCCATCGTCCCTTTGGTTGAGACACGTGCATTACGGAATGGACAAGTGTGAGGATAGAAGCCGACATGTTGAAAGCAAATAACTAGATGGTCATACGGAGTAACCTCCGCATTGCATACAAGAAAAACGTTAAGCTTCTATGGATCGAAAGTGGCTTTCAATTAAAAGGACTTATCCTACCTACTTGTTGTTTTATGAGTGCTCCACTAAAAGGACATTTTTTTTTAATTAGAAATACCCCCTTGGCTGTTTTCAAATTAATTGCACCACTCCTATGCGAGATCTTTTGTAATCCCTGGAAAAACATCTATCAGCAATGCACGCGTTCCATTCATGCTTGGAAGTTGGAAATCAAAAGCTATATAACAATTGATTAATTAATTAACAAGGAGGGTCACTGTCATATATGTATCTAATCTACACGTAAACATTCTTCCATACGTTGCCGCCATGGCACGAAACTGGATGATTAGAAGAAAATAATATATTTTGCTGGTACTTTAATTTGCAATAACCTCTACAAATTACTTTAAATTTAACATTGACAAGCCACTAAGAATAATATAATGGTGACGGAGTTTGAGTAATTTATATGAAATTCAAAGTTTAAATTTCATTGCCACTCACGCATTCGGATTTATGGATAATATCGAAATGCTTCAGTGTGAAGTGTTGGATGTAATTGGACCAAGTCACATATATATATATATATATATATATATGCGTGATTTTGATTCCTATGCACAAACAAAAACACAGAGGGTCAGTGCTGCTTCTTTTTGGTTCATCCCCTTATTTTATTGGGTCAATATTCGAGTGCGACTGAATTTTGTTACATGAGCTACTAGCTAACTTTTCAACACAAAATAAATTAAGCCCCACATCAGACAGCATATTACCAAAGTGCTCTTGATATCTTGAGCAATCGTCCCTTTTAAGCTAGCTAGAAATATAAAACAGGATAAATTTAAAACGTGTCACAAAATTCATGCAATCTTTCGATTTTTTTTCTTTTATATTTGATAATAGGTTTGAACCACTTTAACTAATCAAATATTGGTGCAATTTATTGATTTTTCAGAGATAAATTTACAAAGTCATGAATTGGCTAATTGTTTCATTGACATGGTCTGGATCGAGGAAGCCCCTCAAATTATTTGTAACCTTGGTTTCCTTAATGTTTTTGAATTGTCCAGCATAGTAAATTTGAGGCCCAATTTCAAAAGGTAGCGTTTGAAATACTCATCATAGAATGTGAATATTGAATGTTCACTTAAAATTAAATCATTGATCTAAAGCTATTTACAAATCTAATGGTAAAGAATGATAAAATACGTTTAATATGTTAATACATGATATTAGAATATTGTAGTCCATCAAATTGGCATCAGATAACCTGTTGTCAATATCCAACTCGAAACTTGGAACTTGGTGTCTGTATGTTTTGTCAATGTGAGACCTAAATCGGAACTCAGAACTCGATATCCTTATATTAGTATTTGTTAATATAAGGCCTAATTTTTAACTCAGAACTCGATATCCATGAAATTCAGAACTCGAAATTCAGTATTAATTAAATAATTAAAATAAAGTAACTGCCTATAACAAGTAAAAAGAAAGTGAACATTTAATATTCATATTTAAAGGTGAGCATTCTATAATTTACAGTCAAAAAAATGAATTATGCTCCATATAAGTCAAGGAGGAATTATTCCTATTTAAATTGGTAGGCAGATGAGGCCGAGGCAGTGGTAGAAGCATAGCCTCGTTAATACTACATCATAAGTCACCAACGCAATCTCAAGCAAGTTCCTACACAACCCGGATATCAAGCATAATCTCATCCCCATTATTAACCGCAAACAAGGACAGTATATTCTTACTATTCAGGCATACCTATTTATTACCAACTAATAATCTCAACCACACCTTATACATACTTGACATGTTACAACCATGCAGGATTCTTGAGAGGTGTAACCACAGCCTTAACCTGCAAATAGTTGTGAAGGCAGTAGATACCCTTCTCCCTGCCTACCCCACTCATCTTGTACCCACCAAAAGGAATTGCAGCATCAAACACATCAAAGCAATTAATCCACACGGTTCCAGCCCTCAGTCCCCTCATCAACGTATTGGCTGTGTCCAAGTTCTTGGTGAACACGCCCGCAGCAAGACCATAGCGCGTTTTGTTTGCTCGTCTTATAACTTCATCAATGTCCCTGTGTATAAATCAAACAGAAATATGGTTAGGCCCTGGATCCAATTAGACTACATATATATAAGATTTTGGTCCCTTCAGTATCTTCCAATTTTGGTTTTGGTTTCTGTAATTGTATATTTTTAGGTTATGTCACTAATTTGGTTTGGGTCTTTTGGGTCCATATGATTAAGTAGTAGTCCTCATTTTATTTTAACATTTGGAGGTTTTAGTCCCTGTGGTTGTTATTTTTCACTAAGAATTGTTGATCTCCATTTTTTTATTAAAAACAAGTTCCTATAATTTAACTTATTTTAGTTTTGATTCCTTAAAGTTCAAAACCTAAATTGTAAGAAATTATAAAGACCTATGCAAAAAAATATTATAAAAACTAAAATCAAAATTTAATGCAACTGTAGATACCAAAATTGTATTTAAACCAATATTCTATAAATATGAAAATATGAGTTTTAAAGTTCTACAAGACATACTTGAATTTTAGTATGGTTTGAACTGGACCAAAGATCTCATCTTTCGCTATCAGCATATCATCCTGATCAATGACTTGCGTCAGTAATCATTATCAAACTTTGGAAACTTGATCAATAATTCTATGAAAGCACTCGGAAATATTAACAACTGAACATTTGAGAAGACTGTTGGTCGGACAAAGAAGCCTTTTGTGCCAATCCTTTCACCTCCACATTCTAGAGTAGCATTGCTTTCAATACCTGACCTTATGTAATGGAGAATTTTCTCAAATTGTTCTGAATCAATCTGGGATTCTCAGGACATACAGTAAATGATATCAGTTAGTCATGTAACATGTTTGATTTGTATGCATATAAAAGAACATAGTTAATTAGTTATCAATAATTTTTAAAATTGTTGGGGGCAGTCATACATAAAGCCTTTAATGTCCTTAATGGAAAACAAATCGACCCAAATTATGGAATGCCACAACAAAGACAGTACCTGAGGACCTTGATCTACACCTCTCTTGAATGGATCACCAACGACACGTTTCAAAGCAGCTTCCTTTGCTTTCTCCAAGAACTCATCATATATGCGTTCATGAACAAAAGTACGTGACCCCGCACAACAGCATTGACCCTAATAATTACCTTGTATTATTATTCACATGTGCTGATCTAGCTCCAATTAAATTGAAAGCACGGATCATAGATAGAATAAACCTGATTGAAGAAAAGAGCAAAGTGTGCAAGTTCCACAGCCTTGTCAACATTAGCATCCTCACACACTATGAAAGGTGATTTTCCTCCAAGCTCCAATGTCACGGGCTTAAGATTGCTTTTTGCGGCCAATTGGTATATAGTTTTTCCCGTGTTAGTTGATCCAGTAAAAGCTAGCTGCAAAGACTCAAAAGAATAATGTGCATCAGCATGGTTTCAAGACAAGCATATTTTAGGCCTCAGAATGAACTCAGAAGTAACATGCGTTTGTTTTAAACTGTAGCTGCTGTCGCGATTGCAGTTGCAGAAAATTCTAACTGATGTAGCCGCAGTTGCTACCGCGATATGGTTCTCTGCAACAGCAATATTGCCGCTACGATAGTGGTTGTGGATTGCAATTTAAAACCTTAAAGGATTACCTTGTCCACATCCATATGACTGGCAAGAGCAGCACCAGCTGTAGGACCAAAACCAGACACAACATTTAGAACTCCTGGGGGAAGACCAGCCTGTCACAAAATATGCATTTTAGATGGAAAAACAATCCAATACAACATTATCAGCATTTTCTTCTAACTTCTACCCATTATTAAGACTACCTCATGAAATAATTGTGCTGCAAATAAACCAGTCAAGGGTGTTTGCTCAGCAGTCTTTACTACAACAGTATTGCCACATGCTAGTGCAGGGCCAACTTTCCAAGTAAACAACAATAGAGGAAAGTTCCAAGGTATGATTTGGCCTGCAACCCCAATTGGTTCATGCAATATTTGTGCATGATAGTTACCATCAGTTGGAACAGTGAGACCATGAATTTTATCTGCCCAGCCTGGATCAATTATGGGTGGGGAGATCATCAGAAAATCATATAGAATGTGTGGATATACAAATAAACATCTTATATTGGTCTCGCTGCCTTCTCTCACCAGCATAATAGTGAAGCATACGTACGGCCATTGGTAATTCAATCTCGGCAGCCTGTTCATAAAGCTTGCCATTGTTCCATGTTTCCAATGCTGCAAGCTCATCGCTGTATTTCTCAACCAAATCAGCAATCTGCAGCAGTATTCGTGATCTTTCCTGCATAAGTTAGATATACAAAAATTATATTTTTCTAATGTGAAGTCAAAAACATCTGGTTGATTAAAATGAATATGTTGAGTAGCAGAGGAATAGAAAATAGAGAAGAAAAATGCTATTTGGACATATTTTTATGGGTGTTAATCACCATAAGCCGACTGATACACATAAAAGTGTGTCCAAGTAACATGACTCAATAGAGAAATTGTTGTTTGGCATGCAAATCAGTCTTTGACATGTATTATGTCTAAAAGATCAGCTATGTTTATTAGCACAAATTTATCCATGTCAAATATTAATTTGCATGCCTAAAGCAAGCTACAAGATATGGCAAAGGATGATGGTGTAGGAAATTCGTACATAAGGAGTCATCTTTGGCCATGGCCCCTCATCAAAAGCCTTTCTAGATACTGCACAATCGATATCCTCTCGGTCACCTTCAGCAACATGAGCAATCACTTCCCCAGTTCTTGGGTCATACGCAGGAAAAGTTTTTCCTAATAACAAATAGAAAATGTCCCTAGTGACAATGAGAACTACACTACATAACATTAGAGGTAACAAACCATATGAACCTGATGCAGCATCCACAAATTCTCCATTGATTAGATTCTTGGTGTATCTTATTCTGACAGGTGGTGTGATCAATTCTTCAACTTCTGCACCTGTGCTTAACCATTTGGTGTCTTTCCCTTCAAGAAAACAAAAGGAAAAAGGAATGATTTATTTTTCAATCGGAAAAGGAATAGAATTTGCAGGACCAATCTGCATAACTTTTATCTGCTGCATGATTGTGGTACTAGTATATAAAGCCAGACATTAATTGAATCACACATAGGAGACAAGTGGGTTGGTGGTTTTGGTTACCTAATGTCTGAAGCAGAGAAGCAATGCCAAGAGGAGGCCGTGAGGCAGATAGAGAGCTAGAAACCAAGGATGAAATTCTGCGTGCTGCCATGATCAAATAGAGTATCTTCAACTTACGCTCTTAGCTTTTGTTGTACTCAATTAGCAATCGCAGAGGGTTTTATTTCAGAAAATTGTACTATCATGCATTCATGTTTCATACAAAGAGACAAGCCTTGTTTGTTTTTTCCAATGTTTTCCTTGTCATCATTCTTATGTTGTATGTGTGACACGTTGCATTCTATTATTTCATTAGATGATGAAAGCCAAACTAACTATCCTTATCCGAATCCCATTTCATCAATTTTGCCTTTGCTTCCTTACTCTCCCGTTTACATGACATTCTTGTTCAGCCATATTAACCATCCTTATCATAATCCTGATTTACACCAATTACTTTTACTTCAAACTATTCCACAAAGCAGTGAATGATATAAATATTTTATCCTACATTAACACTGCCATTCCAGAGAAATTTTATTTGAGCAGTTAATAAGTGAAAGATACAGAAATTACAGAAGCATCAAAATCCTTTCATGGTATTGAATTGTGCGTTCTTCCATTTTAGTAATAAATTGATTTCAACTATGAAAGAAAAATGAAATTCTAGAGGAACAGTTGGCAGCCAAAAACTCTTTCATCACCTTTTGGTGATTTTCCTGTTTAATTTTATGGGACCAATTACAATTCCCATATAAAAACTTGTGATCTTCAACTCAACCAGGCCTATCCCAATGCCCGACATGACACTTTGATTTTCTCCACCATATGTCAAATTTTGGCAAGAAAATTCAGTGCACCGATTTACTACATACAAGCATCATCACAGGTTACTTGATCCTATTTATATATAACAACTTAGACAAACTATTAGGAGAGTTTTCTTTGTTTATGTACGACTAGTTAGATACGAAGGAATAGGAACCAAGAATGGCTTATGTCCCCAGTCTTAATTCGATCCTCATGAGAACTCAGCTAATCTTCATGGAATGTTGAGAAGTCAGGCTCTGTTGGCTTGAACATCTTGGGCATCTTCAAGCTGTCACTATCAGGTATTGTAACTTTCTTAACTGCACCTTTTCTAGTGTTTGCAGCAAATTTTGAGGCCAAAACTGTAGCCCCAAGATTCTGTGCATGGCTTCCATTGTCCTCCATTGAGCTCTCTCCTGCACCAGCTTCCTCATAATCATCTTCTTGCTCCAAATTTGTGTAGTAGATGCTCTCTTTCTCTAACAACTCCATTGCCAATTTTCTCTTGCGGTGGCGCCTCCAAGCAGCTTGTATAAAGCAAGCCCCCCAAGCCCTCCACTGATGGGAATAGTACCTGAGACATAAGCATGTTTGGTAACAGATTGAAAAAAATAAAAAAAAGTGCAGCCTAGTGCACGAGACTCCCATTTGGTTGGGTTTGGGAAGAGCAAATGTACACAATCTTATCTCAACAAGTAGAGAGATTGTTTTTAGGATTTGAGCCTGTGAACTGTAAGTCATAAAGTAGCATTTTACCATTACACCAGGGCTCACCCTTTATGTTTGGTATCAGATTAATTTTAAAAACAATTTTTTAAAAGATTTTGTTTCAAGAAGCTTAATATTATAAGTTGTTTTGAATCCAGAAGAAAGCTAATCTAAATACTCACCTAAAAGCATGTTGGAGTTTCTTGCTATGGAGGCGCTTGAATTGGTTGGAAACAAATTTGAGGTCCTCAGCTCTTAGTGCAAATGCTTCAACTTCAGTGAGGGTCTTGACTGTCCTAGTGGAGGATGGGAGGTTGAGGTTGGAGGTAGGCATCAAGGCCCATGTTAGCAATTCTTCACCACAAAAGTCACCAGGTCTGAGGATGATGGAGCTGTAGTATCCTGCTCTCCCACCATCAGTTGTGGAGCTCTCCACTTGTCCTCTAATGATGAAGAGCATTTCTTTCACAGGATCACCTTCCCTAACTATGTAAGTGTCTTTTGTGTTCAAGGATGAAACAAGGCGCTCACATATGGCATCTAGTAGCTGATCATCCATTTGACCAAAGAAAGGAACCTAAACATAGCAGGAATTAGGGAGCCATGTCCATATAGTAATTGCTGTGGTACTTTAATAAAATAAAAATGCTAGATGTATACCCCTTTTAGGACATTGTTTTGGACATTTTTACATGCTGCAAAATTAGAATATAGCTGTGCAAAAAATTGAGATAAGGCTCATTAAAATTAAATGATAAGGGGTGATGCTAAATTTTGATAAAATAAAATAAAATTATAAGAGGAGTTGTAGAATGAAATAAAATAATATAACTCACTTACCCATCCAAAAATTAAAATATATGCCGCTTATTCTAGCAAATAGATTCAGACATAAATTCTGATTCTCGGGCATTTTCTTCACAAATAAAAAGATACTTACCCGACGAACAATGTCAAGGCAGAGATGCCTTTGGATCTGCCGGCGAAGGTCGAGAGGCAAAGCGCGCAAAATAGCTTCTTCGTCTACACCTCTTGTGGCAAGCCATTTATATTGAACAAACCTCCGAATGCGTTGTTGCAGTTCTGGTGGAAGTTGGCGGTGATTCATCCACTCTTCTGTGTCTTTTTGTCTAAGTCTCCACTCTTCAAGTCTTGCAGTTGTAGATTGTAGATAATTCTTTTAAAAAATAAAATAAAATAAAATAAAAATCAAGAGAAGGAATATATATATATACACATGAATTTAATTTTAATGACTATTATCATTGCAAAAGTACCTGCATGTTACCAATGAGATGCGCAAACAGGATTAAACCTGCGATGCAGATGCAACTTGAAAATAGTGTTTCACCACTGTAAGTGCTCGTCTCAAGACTTTGACCATAAGAACTGCACTTCACAAAAAGGGTTCAAAACACATTAGACAACCTTAAAAAGTGACTGCCCATTGCTGATACCAATTTGGTATGTTGATGTGTTCAATCAAATGTTCGAAAGATATTTACATACACACTTTTTTCCTTTCATATCATTGTACACTAGTCATCGTATAATATATAATAGTCACCATATAATTTGTGTTTATTATCACATAATGCATTGGGTTTAGTTGATTTATGATAGAGTTGTTTGATCCATATGACCAAGAAGACTTGGTTGCTATTATTGTATCACATAATACATTGATTAGTAATTATTTGCACATAAATCACCTACCTAATGTATAAAAATTAATGTGTAACTACTTTTCTTCCTCTTTCTAGCATTATATATTAGTAGTTTCACAAACCATTTTTTTGATACTCAATTCTAAAGCACGATTTTTTTTTTACTTTATCATGAATTATTTCCCTAAAAATTTTAAATTATTAGATAAAGACACGTAAATAATTTTTATATCTTCCAAGAAAAATAGCTGAAACTAATTTGACAACTAAATTGAGCAGCATATATACCTTAGATTTTTCAAGCCCCACCAGAGGCAGTAAAAATATTTTTGGAAGAATCTCGAGGAAGAGACATGATCAGTGAAAGCATCAGCAAACATTCCAAACTGAAACTGATTTTTATCATTGAGGGCATCACAATCGGTGAGGACTTTGGTGCGCTTAAACCAAGCTTGCCTTTCGTGGTGATCCAAAGTACCACAATCGAGAAACGAAGGGTCGCAAGATGGAGAGTGCGTTTTATTCATCTCCCTCCTGCAAGTTATTCTCCAACACTCGAATTGCCGCTGAATGGACGACACATACCACGAAGCCCCTAAAACCTGCACTGACAACATAGCCATTTGGAACACAAAGTTATCAACATTTGTAACTATGGATTAAAATATTATGTCACTATTTCCTGTCTCATTCCCTTCCTACCCAATTAAAATTTGACATCTAAAACAAATTTAAGAATTTCAAAATTGGTAAAACTTATGATGTATAAGATATTTGTTTGGTGTCAAATTTTAAGTAGAGGGACAGAAGATTTTTAATGGTAAAACTGTTGGCAACTTAAGTTCACGTAAATGTAATGTGTATGTGAATGAATGGTTACATGGCTGGCCAGCATGTAGAAACCAAGATTGTACACAGCCCCTGCCAATGCAGTTTTGGTTATAAGCCCACTAGTTTTTAAGATTCGGCGTTGGAGGGGAAAAATCTGGAACAACCGGGGAATATACTGAATGAGGACAATCAGGGACAGGGTGTGATTTACATGAGCTGCTGTTGAGTTCTTCACTGCTGGAATCACGAACCAAATCACAATCTGCAATCACAAACATGAAAAAAAACCCCGCAATTTTAATCCATCGAGATGTCCCCATTAATTGTTTATTTCCACACATATTTGATGACTGATAAACAATAATGTAGCCATGATGCCTACAACAACTGCACCTCATTAAAACTTGATATAAGGAAATAAAATTCCATCCTTTCCGCTACCTAGAACTCTTGGTCTCTACTCTCTGTCAAACGAGTAGTCTTAGTACCACATATTGCATACATGAGAATAAAAGGAAAGCAATTTTAAATTGGTGGAAAATTACCCATTTATCCTTAAATGCACATGTTTGATGATTGATAAACAATAATGTTACCATGATGCCTACAAGGCATGTAACTCCTAAATATTTATTAATATACAAGAAAATAAAGTTGCATCTTATAACTAGCTACAGATTTTTCTTTAATTCATAGGAGCTCCTAATAAAACTAGTTAGGAAAGAGGGGAGGGGACATGAATAATTAGGGAATTAAACCTTCAACCCAGAGCCACATCAATCCCATGAACATAAAAATAGAGGTGCTACTTAAGCCACGAGATTACAGTTAATTGGCAGGACCAGCTACGACTTCTGACCTTAATATTACGTAGCTATTCATCTACAATTGCATGCATAAGAAAGAAGGAGTGCAATTCTTAACGGACGGAAGAAGCGCCCCGTTGATTCTTTGTTTCGAAATGCACGTCTTATGACTAACGAACAACAATTACCATGACATTTATAAATGAAAGCAGCTCTTTAACCCCTAATACATATATACATATATATATATATATATATATATATATTTTAAAAAAAAAGGTAAAATCACACCCTTCCCCCTCCCCCCTTAAATTACATCCTTATATCAGCTGGTATAACTTTCATGCGCAAATACTGCACATACCTGGGGCAGAGGGAGGGTGGCGAGGAGATCGATGACGAAATCGGACTTGAGGTACCTTTTGGCGATGAGGCGGGGATCGGTGACGAGATCCTTGTGGCCGTAAACGCGGGATGTGGGGTTGACATAGGCCGTCCGGAACTTGAGGACCATGTGGAAGAGGAAGAAGAGGTCAGCAACGGTTCTAGAGAACGTCACGAACACACCAAGGACCAAGTCCGCTTGCATGCACGCCTTGTCACCCGTGATGGGGAAGTAGAAGTAGAGAGGGTCGAGGAAGAGCGCGGCGATGCATGCATAGAGGAAGGTGCGGTTCCATTGCGCCACGAACTTGGAGCGAGGGTCCAGGATTTGGTACCACCACGGCACCTTCTTGCGGAGGGAGAAGGATTTTGGGAACCGGGTGAACCGGGAGGACACCGCGAACCTGTGGAACTCGCTGTTCATCGTACGTGGTTTGATCCTTTCTTTGGTTCCTTAATCCTTCCTCTACGGGTTTGCTCTTTTTTTCTTTTTTCTTTTTTTGCTTTTGTTATGTTATTGTTGTTGTCTCATCGCACGTTGAAGGTGACCAGGTGGGGTGTCACGAATGGAATTGGGGTTTGTTGGAGGATCACCGAGAGAGAGAAATTGAGGATTCCGAAAATGTGGTGTGGGATCGTGGGAGGGACGCTGAATGGGGAAACAGCGCCAAATTAAACCACCCCTTTACAAATTATATATAGAGAATAATATATGAATTTAATTTGCATGCATTTAGAGTATAAAAATATTTTACTTTGTCATTTAATTATGTTCTCCTATTTACATAATTTTTGGAGTAGTAGAGGTAAGAGTCATGCATATTTATTTATATGGAAGCATATAAGTGGATAGCAGTGAAAAAAAATTTTACACTGATAATGCATATAAATTAAACCCATAACATATATAGAAAAATGTTTTATAACCTACTAGCAAATTAACAGGCACTTTCGTGCTGGCCAATTTGTATTTTTATTTTTTTAAAAGTAAAATATATAGTATTTTGAAAAAAAAAAAAACAGTAATAAAAGAGAAATTGGAGAAGTTACTGTAAGTATGGGTAGTTGTTTACTTATTTTTGAAGTTGTAAACATGGAAGTGGAAGTTATTGTGCATGACATTTTGGGAATTACAAAAATTTGACATCAAAGGGAAGAAAATCCCCATTATATATATTTAATATAATACATACAGTATATGTTGTATATTAATGTGATAATGAGTGAATATTGAATTAAAATAAATCATATTTATGTGAGAAAGTAGTATATTTAGTATTAAATTTTGGTATTCAAATAATATAACTTTTATATACGTTTGATCACATTATTGTCTCTTTTACTAACAAAGGAGTCGGCGTAGTAATAGAGATATACTACAGCTTCAAAGAGAACTCTAGTGTGATTCTTAAAAATGACTCTAGTTCGATTCTTAGAGAGAACTCTAGTTAGTAGGATAAATTTAACTACATTTAAAAGGAATTAATTTTCGTCATAATAATAAAGAAGGGGATACCTTTATTAAAAAATAAAATAACAACAACAACATTGCTGTCTCTTTTACAATAAAGAGAGGATATTGTTGAAGTTTATTTTTATTATTTTTCTACCTTTGCTCTCTTTTTTCCTGTTTTCGGTTAGTATATTTGTTTTATAAAGTGAGTGTTACTACTATAACTTTGGAGGGGGAGAATGTAGCAACAGTACTCCTCGTATCAGTCGAGCCTAACTCATGTTTTTTCTTCATAAAAAGTGAGATTAAATTTGTATGTCCCCTCTTCGTATCCCATCCATTAAATTGTGGCATCTACATAAATGAGATAAACAATTTTAAGGAGTTAACAGATTTTAAATAAATGGTGGACACATTTTTTTATGTGGCACAATTTAATTGCTTGGGACATGAAACGAGACAGGAAGAAAGGATAGAATATTTCAATCCAAAAAAGTGTGCATATTTTCTTAGTTTGAACTTAATGAGTTAAGTTGAAATTCTATCTCTTAAGCTCAAGAACTAACTCGCATTTGATTTGAAATTAAGTAAACAAAAACAAACATAATGTCACTTAAGAATATTAGCCGTTGGCCGCTAAAGCCTAAAACTTCAAGTGATGCAAGCTGCGCTATGTGCAGAGGTATGCCATCTTCACTGATGTTGCTGAGCCAAGTTTTCTTCTCTCCTCAAACTGGATCAGGCATCGAATGGACAAAACCTTGTATATGCTGCTGGTGCAGGAGGTGCTGCCGACTTGAAAAGTATATAGCTCAGTTTAGAAACTAAGTACCAAAAGAATCTAAATTGTATAGTCCACATGGCCATGGCCCATAGCACAAAACGATTCTGAACAGTCTAATGTCTTTTCTTTTTATTATTTTTTAATTTTTAATTTCAAGAATAGTTTAGTTATACAAACCAGAAGTTCAGATCCAAAATTTAAAAAAAAAAAAAAAATACAAAGCAGAAGTGAAATGTTGGCCAGATTTTCTACTTTTTAAGCCGTAGTCAAACAGAAAATTTTAGATACTTTACCAGTTAGCACTTTAAAAAAAAAAATTAGGAATTATTCATACAATTTTCAAATCGAGGCAGTAATTAAGTAAAACATTTTCCAAAATGATGACTCTAAAATAAGGTGAGAGACAAGAATAATTCAGATTAACTGAAATGTTAGACAATAAATGATTAAATAATATTAAGTCTTTCTTTAAGAATGAGTAATTTTATATCACAAAAAAGAAAAAAGAAGAATGAGAGTGAGAGTGAGGGACACCACACAGTCTCATTTTAAAGCGATGTCCGAGAATATGTTGTACAGATAACATTTCTCTCTAAGAATTTGGGATTGGTTAATTTGTCAAAATTTATGTGCTTACAAATAAGATAATACATAGAAATTATTGTGTATATGTTATACATGACGGATTTAGTTGAATAAGTCAATTAATAATGGATACAATATCACTTTTAAAAGAATAATATTTATGTGGTACAAGAAAATATGGAATTATTTAATATGAATTTAATTTTTATATATTATTAATATAAAAAAGTTTTATACAGTTATCTATTCATATGATTAGTTTGAAGGAGCATGAAGCCAATAGGTTGCAAATGGTTTTTTCATTATGTGAAAGTTTTTTGATGTGATGCTGTAGTCTGTTGTGTCGTATAGTTAGTACTTGTGTAGTTTTTGCATCTATGCTTTAGTGTCTTGTTTTTGTGTTGTATTTGGACAATTATCGCTCCTCTCTTTCTGAAAGTCTTGAGCTTGAATCAATTATTAAAAAAAAATAAAAATATTTTATATTTATTTTTACTATTTTAAAAATTACATATATAAAAATATATAGTTAAAAATAACTTTTTTATATTGATTATGTATTAAAATTAATCTCATTTAACATTGATAGCAATTAGGATGGTGTTTTTATTTTATCAAATCAAGATGTTATTCACTATCTTAAAAGACCGTATTATAAGAAAGATAGACATAAAAATAAAATTATTAATTAAACCTTAATAAATACTCGTGAATTATATATAATATGTAATTATTTTATGTCCTTCTTTCTTATGAGAGAACTTTATTCCGTTAATAGTAATATTAAAGATCCTAATTGTTGATTAGCTTAGTACATAGAAATGATATTTCACTGTGCATATAAATATACAAAAATTTCTCCGAATATAATTATGATGACTAAACGCAATATTTTCAAAACTTCTAACAACCAAGCAATGCCATCTGATCTTTATCGACATGGCCAATTTTTTCGTCATTCAAAGTTGGCAGTCAATGATTATCTTCGTCTTATTCGATACGTTGAATGCTAATTGCCTTTCAAATCTTGATACTTTTGTCTTGAGTTGTTATATTCTCACAAAGAGTCTTTTATTTGAACTTATCTGTTGGAACATTACAAAAATATTACACTTTAAAAAATAGTGTAAGATCTAATGCTATAAACTCGATTTCACAATATAGAATCCATAAAAAATTTTAGTTATTTTTACATATCTTATTTGGTGTTCACTTTTGTGTTTCAAAAAAAAAAAAAAAGAAGAAAAAACAACATTTCTATGTAATGAAGGTATATATATTTCAACATAATCAACATGCTTTAACTTTTAGGACAAAGTATCCACAATTGCAATTCCATAATCCTTGCCGGTCTCCAAACAGTTTTCTCACGTTTGGTTTTCATAGTAATTTAGCTAGGTTTTGCAAATTGGAAAATAAATTGACACTTCTCGCATAGAAGGACAAGCCACCAGCAAAACGAAGATAAAAGTAGCCAACCTTAGACAGAGTCTCTTGTGGGACTAAACCTAGCTAGCTCATGGATGCAAACAGATTCAAAGTTTATCCTTCAGGTGTCACTAGCCATCGTAAAATCGGTGCCTCTACTTCAAGTATCATACCTACAGAAGGAGATGATGTAGAACCTGGTAGCCATGTACATCCACACATTCCTGGATGGTTTTCAGAGTATTCTCCATTATGGCCAGGTGGGTTCACATGAATGAAGTTGAGTTTTTTTCAATCATCTCTAAGTTGCTTGATTTTTGACATAAGAACATGCATGAATGATGAATCTTTCATTCCTTTTGATAAAGGAAATGCATGGGAACTTAAATTACATATAGGTTTTTCAAGGACCTATATATATAATACTACATCAATATTTTACATTATTTCTTTGCACCATCTTGATTGACAAAAAAAGAGGAAAAGGAAGACAACGTGTATTGGAATATGTATTTCTCTTGTTTCTTAACAAAAATTAAAAAAAGAAAATTTCCGTAAGGATGATGTAGAAACATGATGTATCAGTATCATTTTCCTTTTTTTTTTCAAGCTTTCCAAATTAATTTTGTTTAAGGAAAAAAAACTTGAAGTCATTTCTTGGTGTCCTTGAATTCGTAAAGAGATTAAAAAAAATGTCTGCCATCCAATGAAAATTATGAAACACAATGATATTTACACACTATAATACTAATTTCTTACAGCTTTTATAATGGAAATAAAAGATATTGAAAAGAAAATAGTGTAAAATAATTTTTAAAAAATTATGTGTAAATATTATTATTGAATAAATGAAATATTTTGTAGGCCCATCTTAATAGATTTAATGGGCATGCATCTGACCACGCTTCAAGCGCAAGAGTAATAATATTTTTGTTATTATCTCGTGAAAAATGCATGCATGTCAGGTTAATGTGTTGTCATATTTTAGTTCTCCCCTCAACCCATACAATTCCTTAAAGAACAATCATCAAAAAGTAAATATGTTGTCACTTGGACATAAGAGGTAAGGCTGGATTAATTATTGCCAATTTATAGAGCTCGCAGATTTGATTTTAAAGTAAACCAAAGAGATTAAACGAGCCACTCCTACAATAATATTCGAAGTGCACTACGGAAGCTACTTTTTATTTTTTATTTTTCGGTTAAAATCATGTTTTTCCTATGCCCTTGGTAGTTTCCTTTATTTTTATGCAGTCTTATTATTGTTAAAACCCTCATTCAAAATAAAGCTAGCACTAAAGTAAAATTGTATTCTAAATAATTGCAGGTGATAATGTTTCTAATGCTTCTTCCGGTAAAAGTTTCAATAAAGCTAACCGAATTGATTGATGTCTCTTGCAGGACAAGCACACTTTTTGAAGGTAGAAAAGATTTTTTTTCAAGGGAACTCTGAATACCAAAATATGCTAGTTTTTCAGGTGATGACGATAACTACAAAATATATTTTCTTAATTACTTGGCTTGGTATTAAATTATGGAACATATGCTGTTTTTATGATTAGTGCTTCCTATTGAACGTGGAATTTAATTCAATTGTAGTCATCAACATATGGTAAGGTTTTTGTCCTGGATGGAGCACTCCAACTCACTGAGAAGGATGAATGTTCTTACCAAGAAATGATGACTCACCTCCCTCTTTGCTCTATCCCAAACCCAAAAAAGGTTTTATACGACACGAATAATGCCCTTTACATATTGTAGGAAAGATTAAAGTCCAAATCATTTCAGATTAAATTGCATAATGCTATATGTCTGTCAAACCAAAATTTGTTGAAATCTGACACTTTACTATATTTCATCTTCTCATCTTTTAGGTGCTACTTATTGGTGGCGGAGATGGTGGCATTCTTAGGGAAATTTCCCGCCACTCATCTGTTGAACAGATGGACATATGTGAAATAGACACAATGCTGATTGATGTGAGCAAAATGTTTGACCCCTTTTTCTATATAATAGCCAAAGAGTCAAACTTTGGCATTGTATGCATCTATTTTTATATAAAAATTTCATATAATTCTGTCTGTATAGATTTTTATTATTGATTAGATTATTTTGTAGAGTTTGTAGTTGACTCCTGATAGCCACTTTTTTTTATTAATGATAAAAATTTATAAATAACAAAATTATGTGAAATTTACACATAAAAAAACAAATTCTCATGTACATTTATAGTATCCGGCTGATTGTATTTAAGATTTTTTTCATTGCATTAAAAAATGAATTATACAAAACCAACTAAGCTCAAATTAAACAAAAGGTCTTGACTGATGATATAACCCTTTTCATTTCCAGGTTTATAAAGAATATTTCCCCCATGTGGCTGTTGGATACATGGACTCTCGAGTCAAGCTTCATGTTATAGATGGTACATCCAAAATTTTTTGTTATCTATATTATTGTTGTTGTTGTGACGAGTTTCTTCTTGAAACTAGCAGGAGCTCTTTTTCTGAATTCTGTTCCAAGAGGCACCTATGATGCAATAATAGTGGATGCCTTCGACCCAATGAGTATATCTCTTGTACTTTGTTGCTTTTGAATTTTGGCACATCTTATATGTCTTGTTCAGTGATACTTGGTATCATATATGATCCAGGGCCTGATCATGAGCTTTTCGAATCTCAATTCTTTGAGCTGGTTTCAAAAGCTCTACGTCCAGGAGGAGTCATGTGCATCCAAGCAGAGAGCATTTGGTTTCAGTCCTTGGATATTGAAGAACTCCTCACCAAATGCCGCCAAACTTTCAAAGGATCCACTGACTATGCATGGACAAGTGTCCCTGCATATCCAAGGCAAGCACGTCCTTCTATCCATGATTATTTTACATTGCAGTTGTCGTAGAATTGTTGTGATGACTATTCTTACCAATATATATAAAGCTAATACGGCTGAAATTGTGATCGCAATGTGGTTGCGATGACTTTCAAAATGAACATGGAACTTCAAAAATGACATGATCATAAGTTCACCAAATCCTTTTTCTCCAGTTAATTTGATCGGAAATTATTTTTGTACCAGATTCCGCCCGACATCCCCCTTGATATCCCATTAGATTTGTAGGAAAAGTTAAAATAAAAAAAATTTAAAATAAAAAACCAAGTGCATTGAACATTTGGATGTGATAGTATATGTTGGAAAGTGTGTTGTATTCCTGTGTTCAAATAACACTCCCCTAATTTGATAGAAGAAGTAACTTTGTGCAGACAATGTTTACAATAAGCACTTCATTTAAGATTAAATATATGCTAAGTAGTGGAACTGATATAAAAAAATGCACCATTCCTAAATCATACCCTTATATATATCAATTATTAAGTGGAATGTCCAAGAGATACGTGTTTAAACACTGTCTAATTAAGAATAAAGAAATGCTTGTGACATTATTTCATCATTCATTATTATTATTACTTTTTTTTCAGTGGGGCCATTGGTTTCTTGCTTTGTTCCACCGAAGGTCCACACGTCAACTTCAGAAGTCCAATTAACCCAATCGATCCAGAAAATTATGGCATATCAAAGCAACCCTTGAAGTTCTACAACTCAGAGGTATGCAAATAGAACATATATTTTGGAATTTGCCACCATTTAATTTGTTCATTTTCTTTAAATCCTTTCCATGTTATGGTCTCCGTTTCAGGTTCATTCAGCTGCGTTTTGCTTGCCATCTTTTGCAAAAAGGTTCGCTAACACCAAAGCTAAGAGCACAATAAACGAACTTTGATGTTATTCGGGGCATAGACATGATCGTATAGTTGCAACTTAAAAGCATATGAGTAATACTTATACCGACAGCACTGCATGCCTTCATTCATGTCCATTCCGACAACAATTTTTGCCAAGTCAGATACCATCATTGTGTTTTGATTTTTGAGAAATTTGTACTTTGCTATACTGAAAACGTTCTATTGCGTTGTTATGCTTTCAAGAAAAACTACTTGACACATTGCCATTAAGCAGACAAAGAGAAACAATATTTGATAATATCATTATTTCCTACATGTTCTTTGT
Source organism: Pterocarpus macrocarpus (assembly GCA_031439585.1). NCBI lineage: Eukaryota > Viridiplantae > Streptophyta > Magnoliopsida > Fabales > Fabaceae > Pterocarpus > Pterocarpus macrocarpus. Next base: position 16,069,767 of record CM062519.1, read on the forward strand.
GCAAATCATTATATTTTTGGTGCTGTAGTACTAATGGAGTGGGGTAAACAGGTTGGCATTAGAAAGACAATAAAGTAACTCATGAGAGATACTAGCTTAATCTACCATAATTGCTTCTAACTAACAAGATATTGCTACTGATTCTCCGTCTATTGGATTTCTTTATTCGTGCCACTTCGTGGCATTTGGATGACCAAATGATGGAATGTTATCTTGTAAATATTTACATACGTATGTTGATATATACCTTAATTTGGAAGTTTGATTTTTCTAGTATCGCTGTCGTTTGTACTAACCAATGGAACCTTGTGTGGCTGGATATGTCTTTACCTCAAAGGGACTCAAAGTAATAATATTACAAATTAAGTATTAAATACTCAAATTAATACTGTAAATATTCATGTGATATTAAGTTGGTCATTCAATGATTTTAGACATTAAAGTAGTTGTTTATTTCATAAAATAAATATCAGTTTATGAACTTATTTAATGTTGAAAGTTATATTATGAAATTAAATTAATGCTTGTTTTAAATATTGAGAAATTAAACTGATATCTTTTTTTTTTATTGACTAACTTATGTCCCGCGGGACGGCATTTTCTTGTATACATGCTTTTCACGTGACAAAATTTTAGGAAAAGAAAAAGATAAATACAAAAATAGCAATGTTAAAAGGCTCCATATTTCTTGATGGGTTCAGGGTATGATTATAATCATAATATTGTATTTTGAATTTTATTATGGGTATATGGTTATTGTTAGCAAGAATTCGCGGTAAAGGGGGTGGGGAAATTGCCTTAGACAATTTGTCTCTAAGGAAGTAGAAATATGAATTAAATTTTTTTTAAAGTATGTTAGACCATAAGATATAAAACATATAATAATCCCTTTTAATTATTTTTTTTCTCCGTCTGGAAAAGCTAAAACATGGGGTGTCTACGGTCTAAAAAAAAGCTGCCACTTTTCTATTAGAGTAGAACTTGGAGCCCAGAATCTAATCCTAGCCGGGCACATATATTTTATATTGAACTTTAACAATCTGGAACCTGAAACCTTGAACCGTAAAGTTCAATATGTTAAAATTCAATATAAAATATATGTGCCTGGCTAGGACCAGGTTCTAGGTTCCACGCTGACATGAGTAGGGATGCTTGTTGATGTGACCACAGACAGAGATTCTGTCTAATCGAGCACATATATTCCATATTGAAATTTAACAGCTTGGAATATGGAACCAAGAACCTGGAGCCGTAAAGTTCAATAGATTAAAAGTTCAATAGATTAAAAGTTCAATATGAAATAGATGTGCCCGATTAGGATCAGGTTCCGCCCTACCATAGGGAGGGATGCTTGCTGACGTTACCACGAACAAAGATTCTAGATTCCAAGTGTCGCCCTACCATGCAAAGGGATACCTGCAACGATATAACTGCAGACAGAGATTTCGTTATTTTAGCATCTGTTCTAGGTTTCGCCATGGCTCAAGTAGGATAGTCACAGCCTTTTTGCAAGCGGTAGACTCCACATATTCCAACTTTTGCAAACAAAGAAAGAAAATAATAAAAAAATAGATTATTACATGCTTGAGGGTGGATTGTGTAACCTAAAACCATATTTGCATAAATTTCAAAAATATCCCAACCGATGATAATTTAATCCCACATAGATCATATAAAAGATGAAAAGCCATGCTAAAGAGTACAAAAAAAATAGTGATACGAAAATTAACAATAACAGCAACAACCAATTAGGTTTTTCTAACATAATTATGGGTGAGATGGCAATAAACATGGCTGAATAGAAAGATACCATCCAACGGCTCTTGTTCTTCGTAAAGTTTTTCGTATCACTATCCTTCGCACCATTTACCTTGTCTCATGCAAAAATTAATATAAATAGAAATTCATTAGCAAAACTCTTTCTAATTTTATAAGACTCTATTTATGATGTTTGTATCTACTTACCTTCACGTGAACTTATAAATCATAAACAACATACAATAAAAGATTTATGTTATCTTTAAAAGATCACTTTTGAGTATTTAGTATATACAATTAAGCCCATCATAGCCACTGTCTTCATGAAAGTCGGCAATTTGGAAGCACGCTTCAACGCCAACGGCCCTGCATGTAACCTCTTTGTTTTCTAATTTGGGATATGTGACATGATATCAGTGGTTGAAAGTTGAAACTGTGGAGCAACTCAATGATTGCACGACGTGGAATCAAATTCCCGAATCAGCATTCGTCACATCTAAATGACTCTCCATGCTACATGGCACAAGTTTGCACGCGGAGAAAACACGAAAGTAACTTATCTTTTCTTTTTTTTTTTCCGGTCAGAAAAGTAACTTATCTTTGAATTATTATTAGTGGTAGGAACCACTTAGATCAGCCGCGTCTCTCCTTAAATCACGTCATCTTTATGGTGATTTTCTTTGGTAGAAAAAGCTATTAATTCCTTAGTGACCTTTACACTGAAGTCTATCATATTTCTTAACTTTTGGTTTGGCACGAAGGAATGATTATTTTTTTTTAACCATTAATATATTCAGAGTTTATTAAATTTTAACTAATCTATTTCGAATTAGATAAATTATTATAAGAATATAATTCTCTTAAAACTAATTTTTTATTCACTAAATTTAAATCTAAGATTTTAAGTGTAAAATTATTTAAATTAACTAAGCATTGATGAAAAAATTAGTATCTAAGCATCCTTCCACATTCATTTTGTTATCATTAATTTTGTATTAGCCGCTAGCCTATAAATAGTTCCATAGATGCTGGAGTGCAGGTGGAACACATCAATATTCATATACTAATTCGCGTTATTCGCAGCTTGTTCATTACTTTCTGCGTTTGCTTCTCACCGATTCGATTTGTTTTGTCTGAACTTTCTTGAATTTGTTTATGTACTTTGTGCATTTCCTATTACTGAATTCCACCATGTTTCCTTCCAATTGTTGCAATTTGTTTATCTTGGGTTGCCATTACCTTTACGAAGCTATAGTGGAGACATGGACATTTTAATTGAAATGGACGTTTTAAATTGAATGTAGGGTTGGATGCAAGAATTTGGAAGGTAAAGAAATGAACGGTTTAATTGAATTTTTTTTATTAAGATTAATTTTGATGCATTATCAATATAAAAGAGTTTTATACTATTATCTAATATTTTTATTTATAAAATTTTTAATGGATAGTAGAGTCAAATATTTTTGTTGATGTAGCAATATATAATTGAATGTCTGTATAAAAAAAATTTAAATTAACATTGCATTAAAATTAAATTCTTTTTTATTTGAGAATTTTTTTAGATTAATAAATAAAATGATATATTATCATACAATTTAAAATTGTTAGAGAATGCACATGTGTGTTAGAAATATAAGTCTCATATTGAATAAGTTAAAGGAAAGAAAAATGTTTACAAGCTGTGGATTGGAGAAGCCTACTGAATTAACCTTTTGGTTAAATAATCCAATCCATACCAATAATTGACTTCAGATCCTCTAATTTTAACTCTAATATAAAGGCCCAAATTATTAAGCCAAATCTAATGCCTAAATTTCCAACAAAAATATCCTTTATTTATAAGAATTTAATTTAAATGCACTGATAGTATAAAATAATTTTATACTGTCAGCCAATAGAAATAATGGAAAGTGTTAACTCACACAAATAACTACCCATTATAATGAGGGACCCATCATGATTTCTCACTTTCCCCTATTTCTATTAGTTAACAGTGGAAAACAGTTTTACACTGTTAGTGCATACCAATTAAACTTTATTTATAAATTTTATAACTTTGTGAAATTAAAAATAAAAATTACTCTTCCCCACTCTTATCTTCCCAACTCCTCCATCCAAAATAATGAAACAAAGGTAATACTGATTTTGGTTAATCACTGAATGTGTTTGTTTGGGTTTTTATTTGTAACTCCCAGATGATGATTGGGTAGAAACTATTAGAAAATAGCTTTTGCCCAAACTATAATTTAGAGTTGTGCAAACAGAAAACTAAACATGTTATAAATAGATCAATAAGCCGATTTAAAAAATCAGCTAACACCTCCAATTATAAGTGGACATCAGATATGCAAAACCATTACACAAAAATGTAGTGTGCAAATATCTTCAATTATACCCCAAAACAATCATTACAGGTTTTGTTCTCGCACTTCTTATGATCTTTCTCTCAAAGTTATGATACTTGCTGTTCCCCAAATTGAATGTTACACAATCATTATTTCCAAAAAAGTAAAAAAGATATTTCAAAGATCTAGTTCAAATAATTCACATTTTCTTCTTTTAGTAAAAAATAATTCACATTTTTTTGCAATAATTCAATTTTTTACGCTATTAAATAATAAAAAATATAATATCTTGACATGAAATCAACAAAATAATAATGAGTCCGTTGACCATCGTTGACTATATGATTTAAAACACATGCATTAGGCTGTGTATGTAGTTATATTTTATGAGTAACTAATACTTCCTCCATTTCAATATATTATCAGTTTGATCAAAGTGGTATATTTCAAATATTTTAGTTTGATTAAACTGATAAATATATTAAAATAAAAGGAATATATACTAGAAACATCATAATCTCGAAAAGATAAAATAATTACGTGAAAATTTTAAATATTATGATTTTCATGATAATATATAGTAGTTCCCTACCTCTTTATTAGTTTAGAAAAGTTTTTTTTTTTTTTTGTCTATAGCTCAAAATAGAGCTCAAGCTCTTCAAAACAAGAGAGAAGCAATACAATAAAACATAAGACAAAACATAGAACCAAAAAAACAGTAACACAACCTAAAAAACTAAACACCATAAGCACCCCAAAACAGCACCCCCTTGACAATGCGAATGCCTCCTTGATTTGAGTTGAAAGAGAAATAATAAAATAATTTTTAGAAAGTACAAGTATTTTTCAAGTTATTTTTGAAAAACTGTGTAAAAAAATATCAAAGGGTCATATGTACAAATAACTCAACCTTTCTGTTTTTGTGTAGTGTTGAGACCTCCTCATTTTGAACATTTCTTTGATGGCCTCCTTGTTTTTGATATTTATACTATTAATAAAGGAGATTTCTCTCTTTAACTGATTTTAATTTCTAAATTTTATTATTTGTAAAAGACCTATAAGTTAAGAGAAAATGAGACAAGTTAAGGGGAAAAATAGAAAAAGTATAGAAGGAAGTTTGGAAGAAGGTGTAATAAGTGATCAGGTAATAATATTTAGAAAATGCAATTTTAAAATTTTCAAATATGAAAAAAAATTATTCAGTTTTAATTTAATTTTTTGAAAAATTAACAAAAATAATTTTTTAAATTTACACTAAAAATAAAAAAATTATGAACATGCTATGCCTGTCAATCCGCTAGCTTCTCTAATGAAGTTTGTCTTCCTTATAAGTGATAGCTTTCTTTGTTTCCCCATTTTTTTTCCTCTCTATATTTACATTTTTTTACGTCTATGATCTAAAGAATTTGGTTTTAACTTTCTCAAATATGCGCTCGAGTAAATAACAAAATTGCAAATAATTTTTGTTATGTATTAATTGCTCATCTCACACGAATTTCTGAAATCTAAATACTATAAACTTTAATGTTCTGTTTGGCATATGCAATTGAGGATGAAATTAGAGATTAAAATTAAAATTTGGCCTCTTAATTATAATTTTACATATGGAACAATATGTAGAATTGGAATTGTAATTTTATAACTAATTTCATAAAATTAAAAAATGATTAGAATGAGTTTTTCTTAATTCTTAACCTATATATCCCAAGAATTATTAATATTTAGGGTGAGTTTGGTAGGAGGATAAAAATGAGAAGAATTTATCATGAATGAGACCTATATCTTAAGTTTCATCCATAAAATATTCTCCCCCATTTTTATCCTTCTATCAAACTCATCCTAAAACTTAAAAATTAAATGTCTCTCTTTCTTCATTAAATTCTCTATCATTCTTTCTCTATCTCATTTATTTTCTAGGAACCTTATTTATTGAACTTTAATATTTTATAAAAATATTATAATATTAAAAATTAAGTTTGATATTGTACAAATCTTTTTTATGCAGTCATCAATTTAATAATGTGCTGTTACATAAATCTCATCCATGATAAATATTTTTCCTCATTTTTATCCTCCTACCAAACTCATCCTAAAACTTAAAAATTAAATATCTTTCTCTCCTCATTAAATTCTCTATCATTCTTTCTCGATCTCATTTATTTTCTAGGAATCTTATTTATTAAACTTTAATATTTTATAAAAATATTATAATATTAAAAATTAAGTTTGATATTGTATAAATCTTTTTTATGCAGTCACCAATTTAATAATGTATTGTCACATAAACCTCTTCCATGATAAATATTTTCCCCCATTTTTATCCTCCTACCAAACTCATCCTAAAACTTAAAAATTAAATGTCTTTCTCTCCTCATTAAATTCTCTATCATTTTTTCTCGATCTCATTTATTTTCTAGGAATCTTATTTATTAAACTTTAATATTTTATAAAAATATTATAATATTAAAAATTAAGTTTGATATTATATAAATATTTTTTATGTGGTCATCAATCTAATAATGTGTTTTGACATATAGTAGCTTATAATTAGATGCAAAGTAAAATTAATTATTTACACTAACAATATATTAAAATTAATTTTTATAAAAAAATTATATACAGTCTAATTTATTATTCTTTATAAATCATTGCTTAAAAACTTATTTCTAATAAAAAATGACTACACGACTCTATAGCATTATAGAAATTGTTATTGTATTAGTATTTATTAATTTTACATTTAAAAATACAAGCTTAATTAATAAAATTAAATTTAAATTTAAAACTATAATTTATATTAAATTATTTATCCTAAATATAGTATTTAAGATTTAGAATTGAAATTAAAATTTTGTATTACAAATTATAATTTTCACTTACAAATGGACCGGCGTTTGTTAGCGTTTTCCATCTAATTTCTTTTTATTATCATTTGTCTATCTTCGTATTATGCAATAAAACTTATAACACATAGGAGAAAGAGACAGAAACAACCAACCATATAATGCATTAAATACACGAAACAATACATATTCTTTTATTTTTGAGTTAGCCTACACTAATCATTTCAAAAACAAAAGTTTGTATACACTAGTAACATGAAAGATACTCTGTCACTTGAAACATAATGTGACTGCATTATAATGTTAGTAGACGGCAAGAGCCAAATTAAATAAAATGTAAGGACTTAGATCTAAACAAATTTAGTATAAGAACCAAAATTCAAATTTAATAAAACTAAAGGAACTAAATACCTGATTTATATTTTTTTAAAAATTAGAAGAAACTTAACAACCATTTGTTTAACCTTTTCTGATAAAAAAATATTTCTTATTTAAAAAAGATGCATAAAAATTAAAAAATTAGATATTTAAAAAACAATAATTTAATATATTTTATAAGTTAGAAGACTAAATTTAAAAGAATTCTAAAAAAAATATATTATAAAATTATCTTTTAAAAAAATTAAACAAAAAGCTCTTATATATTAATATGAATTGAAATTATTTTTTATTCTAAACTACCAATATTTAAAATCTATTAGACTTTAATTAATCTATTTTGACCTGAATAGACCTACTATAAAATAAAGCTTTCTCAATATTAATTATTTTTCATTCATAAAATTTTAACCGAAGACCTTAATTACTTAGAAAATATAAGTATCAAACTACTTGAACTAACTACATATTGATTTAATATGCATTGAAATGTATTACGAAGCATATTTGAATTAAATATGATATCTAATTGAAGTTATATTTAATCTAAAATAAGGTGTACTTAGAAAAAAGTGTAAGTAGTAAATTTTTTATTTTATTCACTAAAGCTTAGATCAAGAAAAAAATTTATCCAAATTCGGAATCAAGGTATACTTTTGAATTTATCAAATACTTACCGAAAATATTAATTACTAATAAAAAGAATTAAAGTCGATTTTCCACATAAAAATTATATGATCTGACATCTTACATGCCCGCATCACTTTTATATCCTAATCTGACTTGTGGCTATTCCGCAATCGGTCATATAGCTAATGCGAGCTTTCTACAGGGATCATAAAATTTTTAAGAGCACCCATCCTTCAATAGCGGATCACCTCAATTGAAATTTGACATGAAAAAATTATGTGTTGATTTTTATTATTAATTATATATTTTTGTAAATTTTATATTTAGAGTTTAATTGATATGTATTAATAATGTAAAATAATTTTATACTATCAATCAATAAAAATAAAAAAATAAAAAATTATAATAAATATTTCATTATAATAGATGATTATTTATATAAATTGATATTTTTTATTATTTTTATTAATTAATAATATAAAATTATTTTATATTATCAATATATTTAAATTAAATTTTTATATTTAATTCCATATTTTAATTAATAATAAAAATTAATATATAACTTTATTATATAAAATTTTTAATTGAGAGATTCCCTCCTTTCACCCTTCGCTTTATTAATTAATAAATTAAATGACTTTCGCTCTGCCTTCATGCACCTCAGATTTTATGAGCATTAAAGACGTTCCCATCTCAACGTCAAATATATCCTATGGACTTGTGAGTGATTAAAAAATTACTAACTATGAAGACGTTCTCCTTTTTCAGAATACTTAAAATTTTCTGAGCTAAGAAAGAGAAAAAGATAGCAATAAGTAATTAAGGATGATTTATTAAATCATAAATAAAAAAAGACAAGAGGAATTTATTACTTCAAGATTTTATAAATACTTTCTCTTATCTTAGGATTGCAGAGAAATAAATAAATAAATCTACAGGGCCACTTCCAATTTATAGATAAAGAGATACAAACGTAGAAGCTGAGAAATTAGGATCATGGCCAACGAGAGTAGCGGTATTTCTCAGTTTCCTAGCAAATCACAAATTCACATGAAGGATGAGAATGTGGATCATGAAAACTTCATGACTTCAAAAGCTGAAAATGAGAATGAGGAAACAGGATCCAAAGGCACGTTTCATGCGTTTCCCGGGTGGTATGCTGATGAATCGTGGCCAGGTACTGCTACTTCGTTAGATGTCGCCATATGGAGGGTTCCTGTAGCTGCTAATTTACTATATGATTTGACATCTATCTTGATTATCTTCGATTTTAAATTTGTTGTCGAAATTTTATAATTGATTGTAAAAGAAGTTCAAGACTAAGAATGTATTTGTTTGTGGTTATTTTGATAAAAAATTATTTTTATTGACTATATGATTTGACATCTATCTTGATTATCTTCGATTTTAAATTTGTTGTCGAAATTTTATAATTGATTGTAAAAGAAGCTCAAGATTAAGAATGTGGTTGTTTGAGGTTATTTTGATAAAAAAAATTATTTTTTATTTAAAAAAATTAATTTTTATACGTTTAGGTAATTTTTTAAAATAATTCAATTTTTTAAAAAAATTATTTTCAATTTTTTAGAAATTAAAAATAGTAATTTTTTTAAAAAATTAATTTTCTATTTTTTTCAGTTATAAATAAAATTAAAACTTTAAAATGATTTTTTTAAAAAGTAAAATAAATGCATCCTAAAAATACATTTGGTTGTATTTTTTTGGACTAAAAATTATTTTTTATTAAAAATCACTTCTCATATATTTATATAATTTTCTAAAAATAATTAAAATATTAAAAAGATTTGTCTTTTATTTTTTTATTATATATAAAATTTAAATTTTATAATTTTTAAAAAAAATTGAAACAAACAACCATAAAAATCAAATGAGATAGGTAGTCAAATTTCAGGGAAAACTATCTGACGGGATCAAATATACTCATAAGAGAGTTTATGCATTATTCCATTTTTTAACTAATTGTTTGTACAATTTTCGAAAAGGTGATAGTTAAATAAAATATTTTTTAGCCTGTTTTGGTCCTGCTCTAATGATTTGCATAATCTCATCCTATCAGATTGGACCGGGTTCGAGAATTGCACACTCCATCGTTCGTCCAAACTACAAATAAAATCCTTTTTAAAATAATGACTCAAATTTGAATCTAAAATTTCGATTTTTTTTGGAAAAATTACAGTTCACTTATATTGTGGTATAAGATGTGTTTGTTTAATTTTTTAAAAAAATATATATATATAATTTTTATTTTTTCATAAATTATTTCTTTAACTTATAAAAATATTAGAATAATTTAAAAGCGCTTATTTTGATACTACTTTTTTTAAAAGAAAATAATATACGCTGCAATGTTTTTTCAAAATTACACCGCAAACAAGAAAGTTACAAACTGTGATAAAAAATTACGACTTTTGCGGTATTTATTGCGGTATAGATTATAAAGTGTGCGATAGTGCAACGTTTTTAGAAAAACAATTTACACTTTAATCAATACTAAGAACATCATAATTTTTCTATTACATGCCATAATTTTTTTTAAAAAAAATTCGGGATTAATTTTTACAACACTTAACATAGAATAATTATACATAACATTAGATTAAAATTTAAATTTAAGTGTTGTGTAATTTCAATTGGATCAAATCTAAATTGTCGATTACAAAAGTATTTTGTCCTTCTGTGGGGAATCAGGTGGTAACTTGAGCTATTACTAAAGTGGAAACTTCTGTAGTCTGATTTACTAACAAATAGCTTCACACTGCTAGCTACCAATATTCATGTCCTGCATTGTACAGGGGAAGCACACTTGTATAAAATGGAAAAGGTCATATTCCATGGCAAATCAGAATTCCAAGAGCTTCTTATATTTGAGGTATACTTGTTGCCCCAATTGTTGATTTGTTTGGACAGACGTATGGCATATGCCCCAAAAAATTGCTATGAAAGGGTAATAAGTTCTTTTTTCTATATCGCATTTTTTTGGGTAGTTATATGACAAGCCTAAGTTTGAATGGTATGTGCAGTCATCGAGACATGGCAAGGTGGCAATTCTAGATGGGTATGTCCAGCTAACAGAGAATGATGAGTTTGCTTATCAAGAGATGCTCACTCACCTTGCACTCTGTTCCATTCCCAACCCAAAGAAGGTTTTTGTTCTTCAATTCATTCTATTGCTCGCACATGAAATGTCAATACCATAAGTTATTGCATTAATTTAATACTTGAGTGTACTAAGTCATATAAACATATTGTAAATTCTTCTTAAGGTTTAATTTATATATACTGACAGTATAAAACCTTTTTATATTGTCATCTAATTATATGCTGCCACATAAGCAAATATACATGACCCTTACCTTCACTACTCCAAAAGTTATGCAAATAGGAGAATGTAATTGGATGATAGTGTAAAACAGTTTTACACTGTTAGCATATACAAATTAAATCTTTCCTATTACATAAACCTTATGTTTGTTAGTGTACTAATGATATGTGCCAATATTATATAAGTTGATTAAACTAAGATAGCTTATAAGTACACTAGGTTTATACAAATCTCTCATGTCCATACATGTTTTCTGGTATTACATAAAGAGCATGATAAAATAACAAACACTTCCTAAAGAATGGAGAAAGATAGAAATTATGAGCCAAATTTGTTTAACAAGAAGACGGTGATTGATGAACATTACAGGTGTTGCTCGTAAGAGGGGGAGATGGGGGTATTCTTCGGGAGATATCTCGCCATTCTTCTGTTGAGCATACTGATATTTGTGAAATGGACAGAATGATCATCGATGTGAGTCTTGAATAAATTATTCATCCTTTGTGAAACCTTACTAAAATTGCTTTACAAATCATGGTTATGTATTGGCTCCGCTGACATTGTTGCATTGCAATTAATGCGATTGCAAAAGATAGCATAAAAATGCTGACACATTTACAATTGCTGTCGCAATGCGGTTGCAAATGCAATTTAAAATCATGTTGCAAATTAAAGAGCCACCTCAATTCTCATATAGCCTGCATTGCTTCCCAGAACATATTATAAGAATTAATCCTACTAGTTTCATGCATTTGAGGTTGCAGGCTTATAAGGAGTTCTTCCCTCATGTAGCTGTTGGTTACCAGGATCCTCGAGTGCATGTTCATATTACCGATGGTAAAAAATTGAGCCATTTGCTATTAATTCACAATCACATTAACCATAGTTTGTGAAGCATTTGTATATACCAAATTGTCTGACAAATATGCAGGAATTGCATTCATCAATTCTGTTCCAAGAGGCACTTATGATGCCATTATATTGGATGCTTTTGATCCTATAGGTAAACATATTAATTCCAGTGTCAATTTAAACTTGCTTGCTGCCATAGTGAGAAAAGAGCATGCTCCTTTTTGGTTTGATGTGAAGAAGTTCAATCTGATGCAGGACCAATTGCACAAGTGCTTGCGGATGAAGGATTCTTAGAATCAGTTGCTAAGGCTCTTCGCCCTGGAGGAGTGTTGTCTGCTCCAGCTGACAGCTTGTGGCATAAGGATTTTGTAATTGCAGATACCATAGCAAATTTCAAGAAGATATTCAAAGGCTCTGTCAACTATGCTTGGACCACAGTTCCTACATATGCAAGGCAATTCTTACTTAATTCAATTTATTCAATTTAATTTTGATATATTATCTATCGCTCCTGTCGTTGTCATGCAAATATTTATTACCACATGCTTAAAAGTATTTGAGTCGTATAACAAATATCTCAAAAGTGACATGTATAGTAATATATAATTAATGCACCATGTAAACTCTCTATAATGACAAATTTATTAAAATTACACTCTACTTTATATTTACTCTTCCAACTATCATGGTTTATGTAATGAAGGAGTCTTTTTCTTGTTTTTGGCTTACAGTGGGGTGATTGGATTCATGCTTTGCTCCACGGAGGGACCATCAGTCAATTTCAAACACCCAATAAATCCACTGAATCCAAATGAAAATGGGGTAGCAAAGGGGCCTCCTAAATTTTATAACTCAGAGGTAATCCATTTGAAATGATCATATGTCAAGGCTTAACCTACCAATTTGTTTTTGCTTCATTTTCTTTTCAACCAATCCAGAGGAGTCTTTCTCACTTTTTCAATAAAAATTTTGGTCACTGCAGATCCATGCTGCTGCTTTCTGTCTGCCTTCTTTCATAAGCAAGGCTATCGACCGCAACATATAGTGATCATTAAATGAGTTGATTTTGTTTTGTTTATTTGTTGCAATGTTAGTGTACAATTCTAATTTCATTTTTATATATTCATAATTTAATACAAACATATAAGTATAGTAAACAAGTAAAAACTAGGGGGAAAATCATAATTTTGATTTTTTTTTTTTAATGTTATGTGAGTATGCATTTTTATGGTATGAATATTGGCACTCCTATGTATCTATTGTCACTTCATTTTCAACTAGCTTTCATTTAATTTCTTTAAATTAGCCTCCATATTCTTTGTTAATTAAAATGATGTTTTAACACGAATTATTTATTATTAATCATATATAAACTTATTTAAACTTATTATTTTTAATTCAATTGATAATTAATTTAATTTTCATGAAATATTGAGAGTGATTATTGCTACTTTTTTTATTCTATTGTCACTCCTCTTAGTCTATTATTACTCCTCACCTGATTTCTTTTATAAAATACATTTGGTTAAATTTTTTTGGTAATAAAGTTGTTTTAAATAAAATAATCTAGATGTGACCTATATTCTTCATCGTAATATTGTTATTGTTAACCTCTACACCTCTGTGTGCTCACCTTCATAATAATATTGAAAATTTATGGATGATTATGTTACTTTGTTCCAAATACAATTACTTTATTTAATAAAGAAATGGAATATTGAATGATAATATTAATAAAAAAATAAAATTAAAAATATAAATTTATATATAAAATATTATTACCACCATTAGTTAGTTTTTAGTAAAATTATATTTCTCTTAACCAAGGTCAAAAAACTAGCGGTAGGAAAATTATATCTCTATAGTGGGCCAACTTATCTCAAAATAAATTAATTGGAGTCCAATAAATTTTGAATACTAATAGTTTATATTAAAAATATATTATAACATGATAAGTACACATCAGATTATTAATATTATAATTATTTTTTATTGAATTTTTTTTTGTTTTCATTCTCTTTATTAAAATTAATATTCAATAATTATTATATTAAATTGAATAATTATAGTTGAAATAAAATAATGCAACTATTCATCACTTTAAATACGTAATTGATTGCTTCTTTTGTGGAACTATTGAAATTTTCTATCATATTTTTGTCTCCTCTTCTCTATTCTTTTAATTATAATTTGACACCTATATATTTATATGCTATCATTTATATTTCTTCTTAAACTAACTTTTTCTAAAACTATTTATAATTTTGCACGCGTTAAATTTCGATTAAGGGACGGGAAAGGAAAAAAGAAGAAAAATTATGACTGAGAAATTGAGTTCTTTGTAGAAGGAGATGCCATGTTATTTCTTTTATTTTTTAAGCCAAAATTTCCTTTTTGTTTGGCCTGTTGGTTCTTGCTAGAGGAGGGATTTGGTGGAAGGAGGAGGGTATGGGAATGAGAAGCAATCCCCTGATTCGAAGCGTACGAGGCTATGAGGCAAATGACTGTGCCCTGGCTTCATCTGCAAATTTTCTTTCATTTATTTATTTTTGTCCGAGAGAGGGGAGGAATTTTGGGGAAAAGGGGGCCCAAGCCTAGTATGTACTCACGAGGCTATTGATTTGCCATTGTGCCTCGCCCTCGACCACAAATTTTCTTTTAACTTGGACTTGATGTTTTTATTGTTGGGTCCAAATGAGGCTTCATAATTGGAGCTCTTCCAGTCTCGGACACGTCCAGATGAGAGGCCACTATCCATACGCAGTTTGTTCTGTTCTATCACCATCGTGGCCTTTCAAGTTGTTCATTCGTATTCAATTATTAATTGCTCAAATCCAACTTCTGGCCCACCATAAGATTCTTCACGCCCGCGTTGGTGGTGGATATACACCACGTTTTGTTTTAAGGCACATTTTGTGGTGCACTAGGCTAAGTATGGTGCATTGCGCTGCTCTTGGTCTCCTTTGACTCCCATCCTTTTCTTCACTGTCAAGCACCTTTCCTTCTAAATTTTTCACTTTGAAACAATTACATTCTCAATGTTTAGGGATTATTTGTGTATAATCTTTGGGCATTGATTGGTTTACTGGAACAAGATTTGGGGTTGGAGTTGGAGTTGGAGTTGGTAGCCTTTCACAAGGTTTTTTTTTTTTCTTTTTTGGTCAATGGAGGAGCACGGGCTTTTCCTATTGCCATCGTAAGATCTGTGACAACCACCACCCAACCACACCAGTCACATGACAGCTTTCGCATCCGAACCTCGTGCCACGCCATGTTGTATCTTCGAGTCTGTCATCTCATCACCTTCATGCATTAACAACACTAGAGCTTTGTCAATCGTTGCCACATGCACCGCACTTCCGAGATAGGTAGAGTTGGGTTGGGAGAGAGAGATCTGTCGAAGATAGTGGCATGGTGGGTTGATGGTGGTGGGGAGAGGAGTGAGAGGCGCCAAAAATAAGTTGGGGATGGAGAAGAGAGATGGTGAAAATCTACAGTATACTAAAGGATTTACTGTATTGACACACCAGCATCATTCTATCCATTAAATTTACCTGGTGTGTGATGTACCATACTTAACTGATGCACCACAAAATGCGCCTTGTTTTAATTCTTTAGACATACTATGTAGTAGAACTGGAAAGCAATCATGTGCTGATTATCCATGATGGATTTAAACTCTCTAAAGTGAGAATATTTATAAAGTGAGAAAATAAGGAATTAACGACTTTTAGATCAATAATTTCTATTATGTGGAGGTCCAACTAGTTAATGCAAGGGTAATTTACCTTTTATTTTTTCACTTTACAAGCATATTTACTTTGGATTATCTAAATGCATTGATCATATTATACCTCTCATATCTCATATCAAAATAGTCAGAGTACTCTAGATGAAGAGGAACCTAAAATTTCAGCCCATGTGGCTAAAAATTTGGCCTTGAACCTATGTCTTACGCCCAATTAGTCGGTTCATAATGGAGAAATTCTTATATGCTCCTGAAATGTCTCGTGAATTATACTTACAATCAATAATAAAATAATATTTTAGATAAGTGTGTAAATTAAGGTGAATTTTATCTTAAAATATTATATTATTATTGATTGTAAACATATCTATGTGGTGCTCTATAACCATTTAAAAATTTCTCTCTCACAACGAGTTTAGCGAGCTTGGGAAAGTGACAAAAGATTCACAATCCTTGGCTTAGAGAATCTAATGTTTTTGTTTCTTCATATCCCAACCAAGCATGTTTATCTTCTATGGTTCTTAGCTAAGAGAATCTAGAGTCGTTTCTCTCTTGGTCAGGAAATTTACCATATATTGTCGGTGCCTTCTAGTTTTGATAAGGACCGTAGTTTGTATTGCCCATTGCCTTTTTTCTCCTATATAGCTTCTTTTAAACTTATGTGCAGATGCCGGACCAAAAAAAAATAAAAAACAACAACAACTTATGCGCAGATGAGTCAATGGTGTTCGCATGGAGTCGAGTTTGAGTCTTGGGGCAGTCAATGTTGCCCCCAATTCCCTTTCCCCATGATGAAAATAAAAAAATTATGTGATGTTGACAAAAAAGAAAAATGAAACTTATGTGATGTTTTATGTATTGTTATTGAAGAATACTTCTTTTTAAGGCAAGTGTTTAGAATGCTCACCATAGAATATGAACATTGAATGTTCACTTAAAATTAAACTGTTGATATAAAATTATTCACAAATCTAATGGTAGAGAGTGATAGAATAAGTTTAATATATTAATACATAATATTAGAATATTGTAATCCATCAAGTTGGTATCAAATAACTTGTTTATCTTTACATAGTGAACTTGGAACTTGAAAATCGATGCCATATATTGATTTTTGTCAATTTCCAACTCGGAACTCGAAACTCGGTATCCGTATGTTGTTTTTGTCAACACAAGACCCAACTCGGAACTCAATGTTCATAAAATATTGTAGTCTATTTTTAACCAGGAACTCAAAACTCTGAACTCAATGACCATATATTGATTTTTGTCAGTGCAGGGCCTAATTCTGAACTCGAAACTCGATGTCCATGGAATATTGTAGTCTATTGTTGATCAGGAACTCAGAACTTGAAGCCCATATATTGATTTGTCAGTGTGAGACCCGACTCGTAACTCAGAACTAAGTGTTGATGGAGGTGATAATGACAAAACTTGGGAGACTCGGGATATTGTAGTCCATTGTTAACCCGAAAATTGGAACTCGTAGAGTGCCGGGATGATATCGAAACTCAGAATTCGGTATCAATTAAATAATTAAAATAAAGTAAACTGTCTAAAATAGATAAAAAAAAAGGTGAACATTCAATATTCATATTTAAATGCGAGCATTCTATAATTTACCCTTTTTGAGAAATCATTCTTGTCATTTTATACACAGGTTATTAACATATATTATTGCAATGAGTTTATCATATCAGAGATAAGAATTGTGAGATTCACTTAGAAAAGCATAATATCAAGATTTATTTTTTATTAAGATTAAAGATCTTCTACAATTGAAAAAATGTAAAGGATCTAAACCTTTAAATCTTTTTCTATGATAAAATATTAAAAGAAGTAAACATGGTTTAACAATTTTGAATCATCAAATCACCAATTGCATGAGGTATAATTCTTTTTGGTGTGGCAGCTAATCCGGATCTTTCTTACCAGTAGACCACATTTTAAAGATTTTAATTTTAACTTATTTGGACTTATATAATACAATAAATGCTTATACTATATAGAGCTTGCTATGTTTTAAGGGAGGAAAAAAAAGTGACGTTGACACTATTCAAAGAGTGTGCTACGTGTATAGGCTAGGCACGTTCCCCATAACCGTTATTAGTAGTTGAAGAGTAACACCTAACTAACTAGCATGAGTTCAAAATGAATAAGCCCGGCATATCATCTTCGAATAATAACCAAGTATGGGAATGTAGACTGGACTATTTTCCGAGGTTATAACTCGGTCGTGTGGCCTATAACTTGGACTCACCTAGTAGGAGTTAGACCAATCTGTTGCTATTAGTTACCTTATCATTAAAATTGGAGGTGGAGTGCCCTCCATTCTAATTCAAAAACACTCCCCACTCCATAAAATTGCTGGAGATATGCAAGATGCATTCAACAACTATGCAATGATTAGATCTCCCTCCCAATTTTAAATATGAATAATCCCTCTCTATTAGAAATGGGATCACACAATTTTTAATTTGTTACTCATTCGCAATCATTAACTGACTTGAACATCAGAGTCCTTTATAGGTCCCCCACTAGCATCATGATGCGCTCGAATGTGGATCTACACGACATCAAGCTAATAGGCTAGGTTAGAACAAAACTCAATGATGTAGAGATGGAGGTGTTATGATATATAAATGGGCACATTAGCAAGACAAGATAGAATTAGGAGGGAATGCATTAGAGAAAAATGTGAAATAGTACTTAATATGAAAAAGATGGTATAATCTTTCCTTAGATAGTTTAATCATATGATGAGAAAACCCACAAAAATGTAGTAAACCATAAGTAAATTATATGAAGGGTAGCCCAATAGACATAGATAAAGGGAGACAAAAAAATTATAGACAAAACCACTAAAAAAGACCTTATATTTTAATGAGTTATTTATAGACATAGTTAATAATAAAATATAATGATATCATTTAATTCATTTGGCGGACCATTATACCTAGTGAAAAAAGACTTCATTTTTTTTTCTCTTGGTGTTAAGAATTGCTTTGCACAATTATGAATGATGGTTAGGTAAAGGTCTCACCAAAGTGGCGACTCCAAAATTTTGATATTTGATATTATAGACAAATTGTGACCAACCAAATAGTTCTTGCTCCAAAATGCACCAAAATTGCATATCTCCACCAAACCAACTCTCTATTGCTGCCGCCACCACCACCGTCGCAACTACCTTGAACCACCACACTCAAGCTTACAACAATCGTCTCAATCTGATTCTGATCAATTTGATGGGATCTCATTCTATCCAACAATAAATAAGATGCGAGTCAGCATCTAATATAAAATATATTCAAATAATATTTCTGTCAACTTATAACTCACCTCGGACACATGTGCGGTAATTGGTGGAGATATTTTCATGATGGTCACTCGTACAAGTATGTCCGACTATATTACCGTTCGTCTGTTCCAATAATAGTGGGAAATGGTAAAGCTGTTGATAATTGAACCAGCCAAGCCAGTCCATGTTTGTGTCCACAAAATCGTAAAATTTGCAGCCTTCTTTTCTGCTGCATCCTGCATGCTTATACGGGTTGCATCTGGAGCTCATCATGCACCTGTCCCTGGGCCACCTTCTTCCTTTTTCTCTTCGGTTTTAGTCTCATTTTTTGAATTCCTGCATGCTAACAGATTTGTACTTGCAGCAAGTGGCAGTGGAGTAACTCTCTTTTATTTTAAATTTTTGGATTTCGTACTTGTACAAAGCATAAATTATTTTTAATTAACTAATATAGGCTATTATTTTATTATATTTATCTTTAGATTTTTAAATAAATAATTCATAAGAATATGTATTATTTATTTTTAAAAAATAAAAAGAATGACTATTATTATTATTATACTCTAATATAAGAATTGAATAAGTAATTAAATTGTGATAAAAATTAGAATTCTTTTTAAACAAAAACTATATTAATAGGATAGATTAATGTTAAAATTCTAAGAAAGTATTTAATATGAGGTAATTTATTTGAATTACTGATAATATAATTTTAAATTATTTGAACTCATAATATTATCTTATTTGATTAAATCTTATTACTGAAAATCTAAAATTTCAAGGCAATGTGAATAACATCCATGAGGATGTCTATATGGCAATCTCTTATGTTATTATTATTATTATTAAATAACAGTAATGATTAATAATAAAAATAATCACTATTAATATATTAGTAAAAGACATATATTACTTGATAATTTTTTATGAACTAAACAAGGTAATGTGAATTGTTATTAAATTACTTATACATACAAAATATTATATTATAATATTATCAACAATTTAAAAAATAACCATAATTTTTAATGATGATCTGCAGTTTTATTAAGCGATATGTCAAAAGCAATATAAGAATTTCTCCTTAGTACCCTGAGATAGACCGGTCAAGAGTCAGATGCACGTGATACACGTTTGCGGTTTGCCAATTACGTCCACATCCAACGAGCAGAAATGCCCCACTTAATTGCCCACATGTTTGGCAAATTGCAATGTCCTTTCACTTGCAGAGCATAAACCTTAATAATAATATTCCAATGAAAACATAATTGGTAGCCCAACATAATCATATGAGTCTATTAAATTAAAAATAAATTTTATTTCATAAAGGTTAGACAAAGTTTTATATTAATTAAAAAATATTTTTCAATCTAGATTTAAGATTAATCATGTAAAGATTTATAATAAAGTATAACATAAGTAGACTTAAATTAAATTTATATTATCAAATTAAACTTGTACGTTATAAAATTCTGTAGAACAATATTTTTGAAATATATTAAAAATTTCTTTGCTTTGTCGGGCTTTAAACATGATCACCATATTGCCGTATCCCCCTGCAGCACTATGCTTTATAACCATATGGCTTGTGTTCAAAAACCATGTTATCTTCTTCGCCAATGGCCCAATATCCATTCTCAAGCTCCACTTAGTGTGAGAGGTGAGAGAGGGCCAAAGTCATTATTTTTGCAACTTCATTCGTGCAGAAGTCGCACAATGGCGTGCCCAAAGCTATGGTGGAGAGTGAATGGACCGAATCAACAAGAAGGATGTGTCTATGGGAGCAGGAATCTTGCAAGGAAGTGGCATGTTACTCCTTCTAGCTTCAGATCGTCCTTCACTGCTTCTCATCTTCAGGTAGGCATATGATGGATGAGGTTTTTATTGTATGCTTGCTTTTCCATTTAGAAGACCGTAATTTTGGTTAAATGCTCTGAAAGGAAAACTTTTGCTCAAGTCATGGTTTGAGGTTTTTACACAGAAACCAAATATTATCTCTTACTTATCATTTACATTTCCAAGTCATGGTACGGTATTTTGTAACATGCATGCTTAAGGAAAAATTGACCATATGATACTGTATACTCATATCAAACATATTCGTGCACTGCATCAGGAAGAAAACACAGTTGAAAAGTAATATAAAATTCACTATATAAACGGATAATAACATCTTTAAGATTTTGTTTGTATTCATTAAGAAATAAAAGTGATTTAACTTGATTTAATTTTATTTAGAAATAAATTATCATGTGTTAAATCCCGCATTACTTAAAAATGTAGGCAAGGTAGCTTTTATATAAGTTTGAGCATCCCTTCCCCTTAAAGCTAACTTTTAGGATGGAATTGGTTCACAATTTTAAAATGGTATTAGAGCTTATTCTACATGTGAGGAGGACGTACTAAGTTCACTTTGATTAAGAAAATAATCAAAATAGCCTTTATAAGAGCTTAAATAACTCTCCTCTTGTGAGCTAACTTTTAATGCGAAATTACTCCTACAATTGTAAGGCCATACTTATAATTGATTATAAGTAAAATTGATTTCACTTTAAATCAAATTATATGTTTGTAACACATTAAATATAATTAACTTTAATGCTTTCCTTAGAACAAGTTAAATAACATAATAACTAAAGGAAAAAATGCCAATTTCTACAACCAAGTCAAATCTATTTAAATCTAAGCGAATTCGGGAGTGTTTTTTATTTTTTATTTGTTCGCAACTACAAAATAAAAAAAAATTTAAATTAATTTCTGTTTTATAATTTTCTAATCATGTTCTAAAATTCACTAGTACAATCTAAAAGAGTAAGGGAATGGATTCTTTCATATGAAAATCTTGCATAGTTTTGTCATGTGTTGATTTTCATTATTGATTAAATACTCTTGTAGATTCTAAACTTAGCTCCACCTCTTTAATTAATAGTAAAAATTAACACATAATAAGGTTATGTAAGATTTTATACAAGAGGATCTATTGTTAAGAGGGGAAAAAAAAACCATTTGTATTATGGGTGGAGATCAATTTACTCTAGGTATAGATCTAAAGACATACTCCTAATCCTCATCGTTCAAATTATTAAAATGTAATAGCTCAAAATGATATAACTTAATGTAAAAAGAGAATAATGAATTATAATTTTAATAAAAAGAGAGAAATAATAAATCCAGTGATTGATTAAGAAAGAGAAAATTTGATTATATGACTCAAAAGTTATAAAATAATAAAAAATAGAAGAATTAGTGAAATAAAATTTTAAAAGTTAATAAAAAATATTTACATTTAAAAAAAATAAAAAATAAATATTTTCAAGTTAAAATTGTTAAAAAATTATAAAAAAGAAAATAACATAAAATTTTAAAATAATAATAAAAAGATAAATTTTTATATTTTTGAAAAAGTTATACAAATAAAGACATTTTTATGGTTACTTGTTATATATTTAATGTGAAAATATTGATATAAATATTATTAAGAACGTAAATATTTTCACATAAAAGTTTGAAATAAACATTTATAAAAATGTAAATAAAATAAAAATTAAAAAAATAGAATTTTTCAGTGAAATAAAAAAAGAAATTTTATTGAAAATGTTTATGTTTTCAATAAATAATTGAATAACGAAAACAGTTTTGTTGAATTTTTTCACTAATTACATAAAATTCTGCTATCTTTATAATGCATTTTAATAATCAATAAATATTGACGTAAAAATATTTCGCATCAAGATATATAATAAATAGCTATAAAAAATGTCAATGAAATAAAAATAAAAAAATTTAGAAAATATGTTTCTATTGTTAATTAATAATTAAAAATGTAATATTTTCTATAATTTGTTTATCATTATTAAAAAATATTATTTTATTATTATTATTTTTTTTGTGTCATTTATATTTTTTAAAATTATTTATTAAAAGTTTTAATGCCAAGATAATTTTTTATTATTTTATAATTTTTAGCCTATATAATCAAATTGGAGTACTATCTCTTTTTGTAAAAAAAATAAAAATCAAATTCTCTCTCTTTCTTAATTAATTATTAAATTTATTATTTCTCTCTTCATTTAAAGTATGTAATTCATTATTCTCTTTTTTTATTAAATTAGATAATTTTAAATTATCAAATTTTAATAAATTAAACATAAGGATTAAGAGTAAGTCTTTTAACTTATACCTAAAATAAATTGATCCCCACCAAAATAATAAATATCGATTATCTTTTTGACTACGCCAAATTCCATTATCTTTTTGACGAGGCCAAATTCCATTATCTATTCAATAATATCTTCAACATTTCCTCAACTCTTAACTAGTACTCAAACCATAGACAACTGAATTATGGCATCACATACCAAGAATCCTCAGTTTCCTGGCGGATCACAGATTCTTGTATGCATGCAGGGTGAGAATTTGGATTATCAAAACCATACAAGTTCAGAAGCTAACAATGGGAAGGAGGAATATATAAGAGCTCATGCATTTGTTGGGTGGTATGCGGATGGACCGTGGCCAGGTACTGTTGCTTATTTGTTTTCCCCTCTTTAATTTGTTCAGATTACAAAGTTTTCCATATCGTGTGGGATTAATCCTGACTAATTAAGTCAGTTTTTTAAAATATATATATATATATATATATATATATATATATATATATATATATATATATATATAAACCACATGCAATTTAAATTGCTTACTAAATTATCTCATCTCAGAATTATTTTTTACTTTTTCTATATTATGTATTATGAACTATCTTCTCCAAAAATTTAAACTATTAAATAAAAATATATGATTAATTTTATATCCTAACATCATATACCTACCTGATTTATATGATTTGACATCTACACTACGTTTGAAGCTTGAAATTGAGTATGCAATTAACATATTTAAATTGAAAGTCTATTAAAACTTTAATTTTTATATTTAATTTGACATGAAAATTAGAATTGAAATAATTAATATAAGCTTTTCATAATTCATAACTTATATTTTGAAGAATTACTAAATCTAAAACTTAAAAGTTAAGGTTTATTTTCGAAACTTTTTCTTAAAAAATGTGATTTTTTTAATTAATATATTTATATAAAAATTAAAGATAATATAAGTTTTTTAAAAAGAGTTCAAATATAAAGAAATAATTTTTTATATGATGTCTAAGTAAAATATATACCAAAATATGAAAATTTATGAATATTTACAAAAATATGCCAATATGGGGCCGCCAACACGAGTTATGTGGCATATTCATGTCTCTTTTGTCTCCCCCCTCTCCTTTCTCCTTTCTAATCTCTCTCACACGTACATAACCGACACCTTTTTTATTTTTTACATATATTTGAGCAACCCATCACCAGTTGTGGCAGGTTCTTTGGCAATCTGCCACCAATTATGGCGAGTTTTATTTTTTTTTCTTGGTAACTGAGCACATTGTGAGGGATTCCACCCAAATTTCATGTTTTTGTAAATATTTTTATTGATTAGGATTTAGGATGATTTTTAATTTTAATTATTTATATATATTTATATAGTTAAGATTTATTTTTTTTATTTTTATAATAAATCATTTATCTCACTTAATATATATATATATATATATATATATATATATATATATATATATATTTATTGTATTGATTCTAATATATATAAAAAATATATTAAATAATTTTAAATTAATATAAAATTTTATATTAATGATATATAAGATATAAATTTCTAATTTAATGGTAAATTTTGTGAAAAATTACATCAATCAAAAGTTATTCAATGATATAATCATGGCTTACCCTAGTCAGGCTATTTTAATACATCTTCGTAATTATGAAGAGGAATTAAAGTAACTTTTCACAATTTTTACGGCAGACACCTTAACACTATGAAGATCCGCTGAAGAAACCAATACTTCGTATAGGTGTATATACATATTTTCTCTGATTTGCCAGCGGCATAGGCATACCTTTCCCACCTTCTGCTATTAATTTTGACGTCTAGCATCTTACAGGGGAAGCACACTTGTACAAAATGAAAAAGGTCATATTCCAAGGGAAATCTGAATTTCAAGAGCTTCTTGTATTTGAGGTATGCTTTGCCCAATTCTTGATCGTCCATGCATGCCACATCTAGCAGTAATGGGTGGGTGCTTTGCCAAATTCTCCAATTCTTTGGGATTTTTATAAAACTATAAAAAAGAGGAGAAGAACATGTGAAATTTTCATAATTTCTGTAAAACCCTCTAAATGTTATATTTTAGAGTTCCTATGCAATGAGGAATTTTAGTGGGATGAAGATATAAATTTACTGTTTTATCTTTATCAAAATATTAAAATGACACTTTTACATCTCATAGTTATTTTAATAGAAGTACACTTATAAAAGCACATCACAAACTTTATTTTTTTTCCGTATATATTTTAATCTCTTAAATAAGGATAAGGTTAAACCGCTATTCTCCCTCCTTCCCTTGCCCTTTTCTTCCTTGATACCTTCCTTTTTCTTTTCTTTCTAACTCCTAAACACACCCTAAGTTAAAATCAATAAGCCAGTGCTAATGTATATTTAAAGATTTGTCTTTTTTTTTTTCCCTTTTAACTGTAAGTGCATCTTAATTATAATTGTTAATAAGAAAATTAGTAGTTTAAAGTTTCATAAAATATAAATATTTACCTAACAAATTATGCATATACAATAATTTATTTCTTTAATTTTCTTATATATAATTATAATTATGCACCTTAATTTCTCTTATCCTTTATATTTTGCAATCATTTCCTGTGCATTTCCATGAAGTACTGCTTACAATTTAGAAAAATGACATCCTTGAGAGTGAGTGGTGTGCAGTCATCGGGACATGGCAAGGTGGCAATTCTGGATGGGTATCTACAACTGACAGAAAACGATGAGTTTGCTTACCAGGAGATGCTCACTCACCTTGCTCTCTGTTCCATTCCAAATCCAAAGAAGGTTTACCCTTCATTCTATTCCTTGCATTTTATGTTTTGTTGCATCACACGAAAGATATATTTAGTTTGCAAAATTAAGGTTGGGTAAATGAAAAAGTAAAAATTGCTTACTTCTTTTTTAAATCAAAGCTTTGACATCAAAATAAAGTCACCTATAATTCAAAAGTGATTTACGAAACATGTTAAATGTAAAATGAAACTTGGTTTGTTACTCCAAACTGCAGTTTACAGGATACAAAATATAAACCAAACATGCACATAATATATGGTGAGAAAAAGAAGGAAAAAAGAAAAAAACTAAGAAGTCAATTTTGTCCTAAGAAAGAGTTGATGAACATTACAGGTGCTGCTCGTAGGAGGGGGAGATGGTGGTATTCTTCGAGAGATATCTCGCCATTCATCTGTTGAGCATATTGATATCTGTGAGATGGACAAAATGGTCATCGATGTAAGTGTTGATGTTAATTTTCCATCTTTAACCGTGAACTTTAGACAAAATTAATTGCATGCATAAAAGAACCCGCTCAAACTTCTCACCTGGCATGCTTTGTTCTTGATGCGTTTGAGGTAACAGGTTTATAAGAAGTTTTTCCCTGATATAGCTATTGGTTACGAGGATCCTCGAGTGCATGTTCACATTGCCGAAGGTAGTTAAAAAGTTAGAGAAATTCTCAAATATTTTTAGAGTAAGGGTCAGTTTAGTACGGACGAAAATAGAGAAAAAAAAAATTCATAAATTAGATTTAGTAGTAAAATTATATATAAAAAAAAAAATCCTTTTATTTTTTACTCTCATGCCAAACCCTATGAAAAAATTATTGTTGTGTTTCATTCAATGATTAATATCTTAAATTTGTAAGCTATCTCTGTCTCTTACTTTAATTATATTTTTAAGGTAATAGCTGAGATATTTAACATAGTAGCAACTTTTTCCAACTTTGAGCTGGTAAGAATTTTCCAAAAAGTTAAGCCATTTCTCTCTAGATTACAATCGAACCTTATAATGGGTGCATGACATGTCTGTATATTTCTAATTTTGTATATATACCAAACTTTTTGACAAACATGCAGGAATTGGATTCATCAATTCTGCTCCTCAAGGCACTTATGATGTCATTATATTGGATGCCTTTACTTCAATGGGTAAACATCTTTCCTTCTGCCGACTTAATTAACCTGCCACTATAGTGAAAGAAGAGCATGCTCTTTTCTTGGTTTAGATATAACAAATAAAGTTATGAAGGAGTTCAATCTGATGCAGGACCTTCTTCAAGAGTGCTTTCTGACAAATGCTTCTTAGAATCAGTTGCAAAGGCTCTTCGCCCTGGAGGAGTGATGTCTGCCCCTGCAGATAGCTTGTGGCGTAAAGGCTTTGTCATTGCAGATACCATAGCATACTGCAAGAAAATATTCAAAGGCACAGTCAGCTATGCCTGGACATCAATTCCTGCATACCCCAGGCAATTTTCCTTATTTAACATTGGAAAAATGATAAATAATCAGAAATTTTTGTCATAATTTATTTGTTAGAATCAAGTGACATACTTATTGATCCTTAATTAAATAAGTTACATTACTTTATTTCTTTCAATGATTATCTTTATTTTCAGTCGAAAATTCTGAATTTTTTTTTTTCGATAGGCATGCTCTTAGCATCATATTTATGCATCTGGTTAATTAGGGTTTATGTAATTTTTTTGACATGAGTATTTCTTTTTTTCGCTTTAACAGTGGGGTGATGGGATTCATGCTTTGCTCCACGGAGGGGCCACCAGTAAACTTCAAAAATCCAATCAATCCACTGAATCCAGAGCAAAATGGGGCAGCAAAGGGGCCTACTAAATTTTATAACGACGAGGTAATCCACTTAAAAGCCATTCTAGTTCACGGCTTAACTTATCAATTGGTTTTGGTATATTCATTAATCAAACAACTTTTTCTGTTTTTTATCACCGCAGATCCATGCTGCTGCTTTCTGTCTACCATCCTTTGCAAAAGAGGCTATTGATCCAAGCATATTTTGATGGTGAAATGAGAGTACTAGTAGCATTCAATAATTGCCGTTAACATTTGAAGTTTGCCGTTCTTCATGTTGACCATGCAGGACCGTTGATTATGCCATTTGCTCAAGTTGTACTTTAAACATTTTGATCTAGCTATCAAATATTGAACATACGGCATTGTTAAAGTAGGTGCACTCTGAAATCGATTTTATCTTAAAAAAATATTGATCACAAACTGCATTTCACGAATTCTCACATGAACTCATCGTGGCATGTATTCATCGGCTACAGAAACCTCAAGATTTTTTTACTCTTGCTACTTGCTTGTTTCTCATTCCAAAGCTAATTGGTCAAAAAAGACTTTCATAGTCTTACTTATTAGAAAATCTTTCATAACATACAGTAATTTTCTCTAATTTTCATCTACAACACGCTTAGTTTTTCCAATTTCTTTATCCAATTGACTTTCAGTCCTTCAAATTTCAATTTTAGCCCAAACAGAGGTAGCACTGTATTTCACTGCTTCCTCGTAGTGGAAGGAACACGGTTAAGAAAATTAAACCGAATCGATGATCGATTGTATTGGTAAGATCAAGAATTAATCAATTTACCTGTTCGGATGTGATAGAGGTGATAAAAAATTTATGAACCGATTCCAGATCAGCAGAACTGGTCAATCTGAGATTCGTTCATACAGCTAACAAGTTTATTTGTTTATTTATTAGCTTCTAAACCATAAATGAATATCTCAACTGATGCAATGATTCGATTTTATTTTTAGATTTGTTTAGCAATTTGAATTGGCATAAAGAAAAGGTAATTACCAAATGCAGTACGCAAATCACATATATAGTAGTGGATAAAATTTAAGAGAGAAAAATGATAAAAGTTAACCGATCACTTTCTTTTGTGTAAATGATACAATAAAATGTCTTGTAACAAAGAGTACTATTATTTGTGCATGGTAATGGTAGACACATTTTTTTTTCATATATTTGTAAAATTGTGTATAAATAAATGTAAATTTTAGTTATATAGATGATCATGATGAATCTATTTGTATGAAAAAATATAAAAAAATTACATATTTTTTTATACATTATTAATTATTTTACGATATTTACTGGAAATGTAACTAAAATCTCTAACTATTTATACATTGATTCTCAAATTTTTAAAAGAAATGTTTAAAATCAATGTATAAATAACATTTTCCTATTAAAAAAGTTCTGTTATTATTTTTTGTCAATTTTTTTTTTTTTAATTTGGTCACGCACACACTCTGCGGAGAGGGGGGTAAATGGTCTCTAGCCGCGTGGCGAGTTGAACTCGCACCCCATATGTGGCTTCACTTAGCGATATGTTCCGCCTGTGCTGCGCCTCTGCCACCAGAGATGTTCTGTTTTTTAAGGTCTGAGAGATGTTCTGTTTTTTTTTTTAATTTAATTTTTCGAGAAACAACTTTTAAGTCCAGAGGAGGAATTTTCTCCTGTTGCTCGTGATTTTTTGGTCGTGTCCAGAAGAGGAATTTGATAGATGTTTAATAATATTTTGGGTCCAAAGGATTTCTTGCGCCGTCTTTTTGGGTTGGATGACGCGTAACAGTTGTCCAAATCAGATGCTGCTACTCCTGCAATTGGGCCTATGCCTATTAAGTCGTGGCGCGTAGTACAGCTTATGATTGTAGCGTATCTAATGGCCTAAATGTTGAAAGTGTATCGATATATCAATTATTTATAATATATTATAATAATATATTAATTTTAAAAAATTAAAAAATTTAATTAAATATATTTTAAAAATTAATTTTTTTATATTAATAATATAAAATTATATTGATAAAATAAAATTATATCAATAGAATTTTTTTGATTTTTAAAAATTAATTTTTATAAAATTGTACTGATAATATAAATAATTTTATACTATCAATATAAAATTATATTAACAATAAAATTACTAGTGAAATTATATTGATAGAATTTTTTTGATTATATGGATAGTATAAAATTATTTTATATTATTAATATAATTTTATATTATTAATGTATAATAATTAATTTTTAAAATATATTTAATTATATTTTTTTTAATTTTCTTAAAATTAAATATTACTACAATACATCATAAATAATTGATATATTGATGCACCTTATAATCTCACCAACAGA
This sequence comes from Pterocarpus macrocarpus, assembly GCA_031439585.1. Classification (NCBI taxonomy): domain Eukaryota; kingdom Viridiplantae; phylum Streptophyta; class Magnoliopsida; order Fabales; family Fabaceae; genus Pterocarpus; species Pterocarpus macrocarpus. Next base: position 16,100,113 of record CM062519.1, read on the forward strand.
TTATAAGGTGCACCACGCTCCTTAACCAATGAAATGCACCGTAGAATATGCCGTCTTAAGTCGTCGCAGCATTTTGGAATTAACGGAGACAAAATGACGAAGAGAAGGATTCTTAGAATTGGAAGGCTACAACATTACTTTCACAATTTTGATAGAAAACTTCTTTCATGGGGTTGGGCTCGAAGATTAGTGGAGATAGAATGTCTTGTGAAAATGGATGAACCGAGTTTCATGCCCACCTCCCCCCAAGAAAAAAAGTGTGCGCGCGTGTGTGCAATGACCAAAAAAAAAGAAAATTTATTTGGGACATCAATTTTAATATTGTGTTAATATGATACAATTGTCAGTTTATTGCAACTGTGGTCAAAGTACCAAATTATTGTGTTTTGTCAAAAGAAAGAAAGGAATTTGTAGTATTAAACCATGAATTTTATGAAATGTACAGTATATTGTCATGTGAGTCTGTGCATAATATAGGAAATCCGCGGTCATTATGCTTTGTTTGGATGTGGAGAGAAAATAAGAAGAAAGAAAATGAAAAGAAAGAAAATGAAGAGAAGAGAAAATAAAGAAAAAAATATATTTTCCTTTTATATGTTTGGATAAAGAGAAAATGAAATGAAAGAAAATGAGAGTTGTATGTAAAATGATATATATGTCCTTATTATAATAAAATATGAATATGTTTTTATTTAATTTATAAATTATTTTTATAAATTATATAAATAAAAATGTTAGAATAAATATTAATTAGAAGTTTTATTTTATTAACATTTAAATTTTAACAATAGATGTGATATGAATTTAACTTATAACTTCCTACATTTGATTTCTAATTATTTTTTATTTTTATTAAAATTGTTTCCTTTTTTTAGAGCACTTTTATTTTAATAACATTGATTCATATTTTGTATCAAATATATTTTTTTTTTGTTTTTCTATGGCCCCACATCACTTACAAAGACTCGATTATGAGAATGCATATTAATATCAACCAAGGGTAAGTATGTCATTTAACTACTTTTCATCCCACTTCTGTGATTTTCTTCGCAAGTTTGAAGAGAAAAAATTGAGGTGGGCCCCACATTATTTTAGTTTCTTTCCTTTAATTTTCTCTGCTAACCAAACAGAGGAAAACTACCAAATCATTTCATTTTCTTTCCTTCCTTTTTCCCTTGATCCAAATCACCAGTAATTGTGAGTTCACTTGGACTATCACTTGCAAAAGCTACTCCCCCTGGGCTAACAGTAACAGATGCTTTGGGAATTCGGGGAAGGGAACTAGGAAAGGAACTATGAATTCCCCTTGCAACCTAGAAAGCCATGCATCTGCTCCCCAACTCCCTCACATAGCACCCCTCATCCCCTCCATCTACATAAAGCCTCACCTCTCAGTTGCAAGGGTGAATTGAGCTTTCGGAGTATAAGGTTTGAGTTTTTAAAAAAGAGAGAAAAAATCTTAAAAAAAAAATAGTAGCAGATAAAGCAATGATTTCAAGGGAGTATATTTTGGAGAAAATTTGTCATAATCCTGATAATATAATAATTTTTCTTTTTGTAAGTTAAATTTGTTATCTGTGATATTATTATTATTATAATTATTATTACAAAATATGCTCTACACTTTTTTGAGAATTATGTATATCAGAAATATATTAGATGATATATATATATATAAAATTGTAGTTGGAGAAAATATTATTATTTAATATTATTAATATTACAATATTTAATAATATTATCTTAATTTATATTTTTTTTCTATCTTTACTTTGTGTGTTGCTATTTTTTATCTTTTCTAACTCTAACTCTAACTAATTCTAACTCTAACTACCTCTAACTTTAACTTTAACTCTATTTATGCATTTTTAATTTTTATGTAAAATGTCTTCAATTAAAAATAGAATAATAATAATAATAATAATTATTATTATTATTATTATGTTATTTAATATTATTTCATTTTTCTGTATTTTTACTATTTTCTATCTCTCCTAACTCTAACTCTAACTCAAATTTTTTTTTTTCATTTATACTTCACATTTTTTATATTTTTATGTTTCTGCATTTTTTTATACCTCTCTATTATTGTTGTTGTTGTTGTTGTTGTTGTAATTGTAATATAAGATGCAAAATATACTTTACATTCACCTCTGCATGAGGATCCTGTATATCAAAAATGTATCTGATATATAGTAGCTATAGTTAGAGAACTAAATAATAATAATGTTAAAAGGTTATTTAAGGTAACTTCTATTTAGTATAGTAATAATAATTTTATTATTTGTATCATTTTCTTTTGCCTTTGTTAATCTAATTTATAATTACTAAAATTGTTAGTGTTGGCCTTTATTATTACTATAATAGTCATCATTGCCCATAATTTGTAACAGGGGATGAGAGTATTGCTTCTTCTAGTCCTGGAGATAGAGCCACCGACAGTACAACTACACAGCTACTTATGCGATGCCGGACTACTAACTGTTTCATTGATCCGCCACTTGAAGTGCATTCAGAATTTATTAGTGCATTGGTTGAATGTTGGAAACCAGAGACGCACACATTTCATCTTCTTATTGGCAAGTGTACGACCACATCCGACCACATTAGAGGATGTGGACATTTAGTTAGGGCTCCTAGTTAATGGTCAACCTATCTTTGGATCTTCATATTTCTCAAGAGAAATTATTAAACAATTTTGTAAGATGCTACTTGGTGTTCAGCCCCGAGAAAAGGATATTATAAAATCTAGAATTAGTTTGAGGTGCCTTGGCCAACATTTCAAAGCTGAACATCTTAACAAGCTTGGATGACATGCAGACCAAGATGTAATACAGCAGCGTGGTCGCAGATATATCTTTGGCAGCTAGGCCTTCAACTAGTGTCAGACAAAATCACAAAAACGGTCATGCAAAGTACCTACCATTACTTGCAGAAAGGTTCTGCATGCCTTGCTGCGTTTTATCAAAATTTATGTCATGCTACGCATAAATTTGCAAAGGAAATCAGTGGCTGTTGATGCTATTGCAGTCATGGGCATGATACCGACTCCCCTTTTTGGCTCTCGATCCACTCGAACAACTGGATTTTTCCATGTTATCTAGATAAAATTGCCTTCATAAAATAATTTTTATAATTTGTTATTGGTAAATTTATATCTAATTAATATAATATTCCATAGGTGGCTACATGCATCATTTCATCGCACATTCTAGTATAGGAGTTTGGGCAACATAAGATGGCATAAAGATCATTTGTGAGATGAGAAGTTTGTGATCAATTAATGTAGGAGTTTATAATTTTTTTGAAAGTTTATAAATTGGTGTATCTCATTTATTTTATTTTATTTTAACACAGTTTCATTAGTGACCATATAATCATGCTGTTATTGCTAACTACATTCCACATGATTTCATGAATGAGCAGCCATTGTGGTTAACCATTAGTCCACTCATATGTTTTGCGATTATTAAGTGGCACCCAACTAACTGCATAATGCATCAATTTAGACTCTACTAGCCTATCCCTTGCAATCCCGTTAGTCTAAGGAAATCTCATAATAATGCCTCGAGGGGAAGGCAAGACACTGATTGGATAGTGGAGCACAGCCAGTGGATTAGACATTGGGATCTCCGATTTCAACACATAGTACAGGGAATTCCTAGCCATGATTCCCTGCATTCTAGTAAGTACCGAAATTGGCATGCACAATTCACTATAGGTTTATATTTATCGCTAGATGCCCTTTTGCAAGACCCGTGTGAACGGGGATTACCTCCCAGGCAGGAGTTTGCCCAGGTGCTTGAACAGCCACCAACACAGCAATATTATGCTAAGGTACCTCCGCAACCCCTTAATATGATTACAACCACATGCCTCCCCAATATGATTATGTCCACATGCCCCCCCCCCAATATGATTACGGCCCCATGCCCCCTCAAGTTCCACAGTATCAGCATCCACATTGAATGGAACTGCATAGAATGTCATTTTTAGCCTCTTCATCCAGATCAATTCGACTTGATGAAGGAAATAATCAAATGTAGGGGAAAATGTCGCTTGATAGTGGAGTACACTTTACACATGATGCCAGCCTACATCAACACAATCAAACCCATGTTGTTGAGTCAAGTCAACGGTGTGATGTTGATCTGAACCTACCATTGTCTCTAGAAAAGGTGTACCAACCACTAATGGCAACATATGAGGGATTGTTACGATATGAGCCAAACTTTCCTAAAAATCCTAAATTTTGGGATGATATGGTACAGAAATTATAAGATAGGCCATTTGACCAAAAAGAGGAGGTTGGTGGTGGGGGAGATGAGGTTGTTGATAAGGGAGTTGAAGTTGGCGATAGGGGAGAGGAGATTGGCAATGGCAGAAGGCATGTGAGTGAACTTGGTGGAGGTGTCTGCGGCTGCAAGATAGAAGTAATGCGCCTAATAGATACACCCTTGGGTCGATGAGGAGAACAAGGAAGAATTAATTGTAATATTTTATTATTTATATAAATATTGTACTCTTGTATTAATTATTGGATTACTCAATTGTATAATTTAAAAGTTCAATCCTTTATTATTTATTATTGTATTCTTTTAAAACCCAAATAGCATAATAAAAGTTCAATTTACATAAATAAAATTTCAAATTACATTAATCAATATAGAATAACAATAATCTAATTATCTCTATGAATGTGACCCATCTCTCTATGGACATTGTCTATGGCTATGTCCTTCACCTCGACAAATATTACAATGTTTTCGTCCCTGCATTTTTCTCATATCTATTTCATTTAGGAAACGGGTTTATTTGTGTCGATCTTTCACAGTGTGCTACAACAGAGGGTTAGGATGAATTCTTAGACCATTATATTGTGGTTATGTACTTTCGTGCCATACGACCCCAAATTCCTGTACTTACACTTTGTAAATGGTGTCTATCTTATAAACATCATCAATATAAACTTGCCAATTAATGTTCTGACTAGAGCAACAAACAATTATGTGACGACATGAGTATTGATCTGTTTGAAAATTGTCATAGTTACAATACCTCTATCTAATATCAACTTTGAATTATAAGCCATTTGATAGCTCTTGAACATGAAAGTTCTCATGTAGTCTTATAAATGTAGTGACGTGTATGCCTCTAGCTGCTTGCTAGTTTTCTCGCAATCTTATTGTGATGGCTTCGAAGAAAACTTTTCCTGCTGCTTTTCATCCATATGCTTCCCTACCGTCGGTAGCAAACAACTCGATCAAACGAAAGTATGTTGTTTCAACCAAGGTCATAATAGGTAGGCTGCGAGCTCCTTTTAACACAAAATTGACACACTTAATTAGGTACGTGGTCATATGCCTATACCGATGTCCACCGTCAAAGGCTTGAACCTATTTTTTCTTTTGGAATTTCGTTGAGCCAATTTGTATATATCTCACCATGTTGGCGCATCCGCTTGTTTTGATAATTAAATTCATGATCCATTGTTGACTAACTTACAAAACAAAATATGGTTGATATATTATAAACAAAAAAATTCACATTCACAAATACAAATAAATAAATTATGATTTACCTATGCTCACAATAAGTCAGTGTAAGTAGAACTTCTTCAATCTCTGTAAGAAATTGGTAGCAATATGTCTGATGTAGTATATATGAAACACTCTCGGAGGTTCCCATTCACCATGGCAATGAGCTACTACTGATTTGATCAAATTGTGTTAATCAGAAATAAGGTCAACTCCATCCTAGGTCACTACATATTTGCGTAGATTATGTAAGAAAAATATCATGCATCCACAATCTCACCTTCGACGATTGTAAATGCAATTAACAACATATTTTGATTACCATCTTGTGCTGCCACCACCAACAAAGTCCTTTTGTATTTTCCATACAAATGTGTCTCATCAATCTGGACTAATGGTTTGCAGTATCTAAATGCTCTAATGCAGGGACCATAAGTCCAAAGCATCCTGCAAAATATTTGACCATTTGTTGTCTCCTCAGTGCCATTATAGGTTGGCACAGCATCGAACTCGACATATGAACCTTTAGAAGAATCATACATTACTCCTAACCAATTGGGTAAAATTGCATACGACTATTCCCAGCCACTATAAACTCTTTCAGTTACCTTTTGCTTTGCTATCCGTGCTTTCTGGTATGTTGTTGTGTATCCGTACTAGGATTGCATCTTTGCAATCACAAGTTTTACTTTAATAGACATGTCAGCTTGTATCATGGGCTCTATAAATTGTGCAATCATGTCAGCATCCAATTTCGTGTGATCTTAATAAATCATTGCCACAGTACAAGTGTGCAAGCCATTATACTTTCTAATTTCCCAAATGTACTTTTTCTTTTTGAAACTGACCTTAACAGGCAAATTGCACATCGGGCAATAGTATCTGCACTTATAATAGAAAGTACGTGATTCTGATTCATACACATTGTAGTCTATCGATTTAGATATATTGTAGTTCTTGATTAGTCCGATTATAGCATTCCTATCATTGAATTCCATTCCAACACATAATTTGCCATCAACAGCATAGTTATCGACCATGTTTGTATACTTTGGAAGCTCAGGTGCATACATAGCATGAAGATCTAAAATACACATGAAAGATGGAGGAACTTTTGGATGCTGAATAATAGTCGATGTGTTTGGTACATCCTCAGCATCTGCATCATCATCATCATCTACACTATCATTTCTTTCTAAGTAACTGTCATCGCTTTCACTACTATTAATTTTGCATTCTACGCCTCCTACTAGAAACAAGCTCAACAAAGCTTCTTCGTAATGTTGGTATTAACAATTAATAATTATAGGAATTCCAAAAGAATATATATTAGTTAGATATATTTCTGATGCACAAGATTTTCATGAAAAGGCAAGTATAGAGCATACTTTATATCTCAAATAATAATAATAATAATAATATAAATAACAATTAATATAATTATCATGACCAAAATTAAAAGATCATTAGTCAGATATATTTCAATACACAGAATTTTCGTGAAGAGGTAAGTGTGGAGCATATTTTGTATCACTAATAATAATAATAAGAACAATAAAAGAAATAACAATTAATATAATTAGTATGATTAAAATTAAAAGATCATTAGTCAAATATACTTTTAATACACAAAATTCTCATGAAGAGGCAAGTGTAAAGCATACTTTGTATCTCATGGTACAATAAAATAAAAAATAAAAAATTGGTAAGATAATTAACTTTCAACTATATATATATATATATATAGAGAGAGAGAGAGAGAGAGAGAGCAAGGCTCATCGGGTATGACCTTAGAACAGTGTTATCGTAATATTGCCTAGCTTGGTATGAATTAGAACTAACTTAAGCAACAGCAACTTCTCCAAAGTTGACATACAGTTTAATAAAAGGACTAGTAGCCTGAAACTATAGATACGTCCTAAATATTATTCACATGTCCTTATCACTGTTTATTGTAACTGCTCGATATTTTATATTCTTGTTAATAATCGAGACCGGATATCTAAATTTTATTCTCTTAGCTCCCTTTTGTATGCCAATATTTATGTTTTGACAAATCTCAACATTTAGTTCCTTAAATGACATAGTTTGGGAAACAAGTAGATATACTGGACAGTCACATATAAATATTACACCTTCATCTATAGTTATTGTAATAGAACTATTAAAATATACAATAGCAGTAATATTTATACTATTATTTATATTTTTTCACTCACATTTTTCTTTAGAAATTATATCTCACACTTTCAAATACTTAAACTTGCTTTGTTTGTGTGTGATGAATGGAGAGCAAATGCTCTATTTATAAGTGAAGGAGTGTTCGATTACGGTGAATCAACCATTAAATATGACCATTGGAGGTAACAGTATTTTATTGAATTCAAAATACATTACTGCAAACTCCAACTATTTAAAAAAAAAAGATTGTTGAATTTGCAATTCCTCTTGCGAATTCATGGTCCATATTTTTTTAAACAAAATCAAACTGAATTCGCAGTTGCCACTTGCGAATTCACTTTAAATTACAACACATGTAATTACACCACAAATACAATATTTTACTAATATCTATATACATTTACAGTGTAAAAAAAAAAAAAAAGCCAACTTCTTTCATGTTTTTAGAGGGGAAAAAACTATAGTTCTATCTATATACCATTTAACATTCATTATTTCAGTTATGCATTGAAAAATATAAATAAATTAGAAGACAAAAGCAACTTCCATAACTAAAGTAATAAACATTAAATGACATAGAACAACCTTTTCTCCAACACCTGCCAATTTCTCAAACCAAATGCTTGAACTAATGTGAGGAGAAAATCATTAAAAAAAAGAACAAAATGATGTGCACATAAGCACGTTGTTTGATTGTTGGTTCAGGCTGGGGAGTCAAAGGAAATGGAAAAAAGGATAAGAGTGGAACATTATTTATTTATATTTTTGGTCGGGAAGAGTGGAACATTCGAATACTATGTACCACCTTTTAACGGATAAGGACTGGGGAGATTGCAGAGTTTGCACCTTGCAAGACTCTTCTGTCTCTATCCACCACAATCCAAAATTCAACACAATATATTATTTTTTATATAAAAGGAAACACACAAAATAAACACAATAATAAAATATTCTATTCCATCTTCCATTCCCATCAAACTTTTGATCTTTCCAATTGCTTATACCAAACCCTTTGTTGGGATTTTGGTAGGGTATCCGACAACTGAGGCTCCCACATAGCTTGCCACAATATGGTACCCAACCACGGCCACAATCCCAGGGTTCCAGGATCCCATCCAAGTCCCGTGCCCTCGCTTCGCGTGTTTCTTATTCTTCAAACATATACTTCAAATTCTATAAATTTGTGCTTACTTGTAATCATTTCATCCCTCTCTAATCTAATCATCAAATAATCTCAAGTATTTGGAATTGGACTGCACTCTTTAACTAATTTCACCTGTAATTCAAGGGTGTAAATTTTAGAATCATCACCTTGAGAAAGATTTTATCTAACAGCCATTCTTATCTCAAAATTACATAAATAATTCACAAGATCAAAAAATAAACTAAGTATTTATTTTAAAGAGAAAATTTCAACATATGGCATATATAAGTATAAAGAGAGAAAAAGAGAGAGATTAATTATAATATATTATTAATATAAAGGTATCATCTAATCATGTATTATTATTTGTGTGATTTTTTAGATAATAAAGAGTCATAATTTTACTGGTATAGGTTATAAGATTGGATAATTGTGTACAAAATTTTTACACTATATTAAAATTAAATACATATAAAAATAGCAATTTTATATTTATTTATATATCGTCCCCTTTACAAGTGATTTTTTTTAATTTTGTCTAAACAAGTTTGTTGAATATTCATCAAACTCTCTTTTTTGATAAGTGAATATTCATCAAAATCTAGCAGCGGACGCTGCATTGATTTTCCTTTTCCCCACCTTATTTCGGATGATGCATCGATTGATAGGTTTAACTAAATAAGTAGTTGAAAATGGCCTAAGGCGTGGATTGACATGGTTACAAATATTATTTGGACCACTTTGAGTAAATCCGAGCGACGTTGTGTGGATGAATTTTTCTGGTATAAATTTATATGTTTAATTTTGGCACGGAGACATATTTTATGTGAGGCGCACAGTAGATCCTGCATAGGTATGTTGGGATCTAAGTTATACGCGTACCTGTCCAAGAAGATTTCAATGTAAAAAAGCTATCTTAAAGTGGAACACGTCTAAAATCAACGTCAGCATCCATTATTTGGGAGTTGTTTTATGCTACTTTAAGAAGTAAAAATCTCCTAAAGCTTTTATTAATTTGTATTTTGATAAGAGTAAATTAATTTAAATAAGTAAACCACGTTAAAATAAATAAATAAATAAGCAAACCAACTTTATTGGCGCTCTTACACAATTTAAAATGCTCTTATACAATTTAGGCATAGGACTAATGTAGAATAGTAATACCTCTAATTTGAATTCAAATTTTATTAAACAAATTTTATTAAATAAACTAAATGTTTGACCAAAAATAAATAATTATTGTTATTAGTCTAGTCCACCAGTTAATTTTACATTATATTTTTACAGGAAAGCTGAATTGTACAAAACAATGATTTGTAGGAACCGATTCACGATGATCACAACCGTTTATCACAACTGTTTATCATGGATTTATCTTAAGTTTATTTGTTCCAAAAGACAGGTAACAACAGGGTGTTACTTATTATTGTTACTTTCACGAAAAAATAAAAGTGTTATATTAAAGTTTTTTATTTGTTGAGAAAGAAAAGATAACATCAATGCGTTACTTGCCGCTGCTTTCACCAAAAAAAGAAAAAAATCGTTTTATATTGCCCTATTCAGATTTTTATTTGAGTTTAATTGGTATATATTAATAATATTAAATTATTTTATATTATCAATCAATAGAAATAGGGAAAAGTGAGAAATTATAATGAATTCTTCATTATAATGGGTAATTATTTGTATGAATTAACACTTTTTACTAGTTTTATTGACTGACAGTGTAAAAGTGTAAAGTTTTATACTGTCAGTATATTTAAATTAAATTCTTTTTATTTTGGTAAAATAAGTTGGATCTATAATTTAATTTTAATGCACTAACAAATAATTTTATATCGTCTTCCAATAAAAATGTAAGAAATTGCTATATATTTTTTAAAATTTAAATTCATGTAACAGTTCGTAATATTACAATTTTTTACATTTTTATTGGATATTAATATAAAATTATTTTATACTGTTATATATAAAAATAAAATTCATTAATCTATCACTTTATTTAATAATCAACTAATCCCTTATTTGGAATCATTTAACTTGGGAGACGTTAAAAGGATTTAAAAAGAAATAAAATATATTTTTTAACTGTTTAGGATATTATCATACTGTTTGTAGGACTAACAAATTTGCTTGTGCTATTTTATAAGAAAGTACAGTTTGTTAAAAGAGTTTAATTTGGGTGCATTAATCGTGTAAAATTTTTTTATATTATCATTTAATTAAAATATTTAATTTATATGATCATTCAAGTAGTAAGTGAATATATCAAAAAATTTTATTTATGTGGTAATATATAATTGGATATATGTGTATAAGTATTTTATATTGACGGTACATCTAAATTAAATTTTTTTAAAAAATAAGTAATTTAAAAATTTGTGTATGAAAGGCAGTAAAATTAGAAAATAATTATTTTTTTTATTTTTTAAAGTAAATAAGGAATTGTTTCTATTTTTTATCTTAAAATTACTTGTTTATAAATTTATCCATAAGCGCCCTAATGCCGTGTTTTTCCTTCAAGTTGCGTTATTCAACCTTCAACTACAGAAATTGGTAGCGTTGAATGCTCTAACAAGATTGTGGGATAAGGATTGGAAGAGAAGAGGAGGAGTAACCAATACGAACAAAGAGTATAATGTGAAAAGAGACGAGGAGAACGGAAGTTGCCAAACTAAAAGGCAAGGAATCCAATCCCAAATCAAGGTTGACTTGATGCCGTCTCCTGCATTTATAAAACATTGGCTGCCACAACTCTCCGAGACTTCATTACTTTGATCTTTAAACGTATGCCATGACATAATAATTATTAATATCTTATCTTATTTTGTTTAGTAAAGATATGGAGATATATAGATAAAGCTACAAAAAATAATTTAAATTTGATATATTAATAGTATAAAATTTTTTAATATTATCATTAATTATTATCATTAAATCAAATTCTTCCATATACATAATTTTTGAATTAATGGATGTGAGAATCAAATATATTACTAGTATAGCAGTATATTATTGGATAAGAGTGCATCAAAATTAAACTTTAAAAAATAGTAATTTTTTAATTTATCATAACTCCAATCATTAATTTTTAAAGCAAATATATATATATATATATATAATTTTTAAAGCAAATATATATATATATATATATATATATATATATATATATATATATATATATATATATATATATATATATATAATTTTTCAATTTATATACTCTCGTAAGAAAAGTTGAGATGCAAGACCAAAAATATATTTTTAATTTTATTATTTTTATAAAACTTATAATTTGTCAATATAAAGATACATGAAAATGAAAAATTTAAAATAAATTTTATAAATAAGTATTTTAAGATATGCATTAAAAAAGTAAAACTAAAATATAAACATTTAATTACTTAACATTTTAAAATACATAAAATACTATTCATAAATAATTAAAATGGAAATTAATAATATTTTTATTAACTAAAATATATTAAAATATACATTTACAAAATTCATCATTTAAGAAAGGGTAGAAAAAAAAAAGAAAAAGAAAAAGAAAAAACTGGGTGGAGCAGCTGAGAAGGCAAAGCAGCTTCCAATGGAAATAGTCATCGCGAGTGATGCCAATGCCATGTATGATTCATCAACCGATATCCATTTTATCCAAAATGGATGACAGAGAGACGAACAACGTGCATAACATGGTTCAAACCTCAAAGGCCGTGTGCGCTGTCGGTCACTCGCTTTCCTCTCTCTTGCCGTCCCTTTTTTTTTTTTTTGGTCATCCTATGCTCTCTCTGTGGGCTTTTCCCAATTTCCATTAATCACTCCAGTTTCTCGAGTAATCATTAATAGCCCTGCCACACACCAATACTGCTATCAATTATTAGGCTCCACCCTCTTTACTCCCCCTATTTACTACTTCCTACTATTTGTACCGACTTTACATAGTGAAAAGTATTTTACACTATTTATAATCAAATTTTTTATATATATAATTTTTGAGTTGGTTATATATGGCTCAAACGGATTTGATTCATAACATGACTACATATATGACTATATGAATATATGATAGTATAAAAAAAATTATATTCACATTATATCAAAACTAAAATTTTAAAGAATTACATACTAATATTTTACACAATTATAAGTGGTGTGGCTAACATTGTGCACGAGTCATAAGTCGTTGTAGAATGGTGGCTCTTGCTGTTTGTTAGACTTGTGCGTGTCGATTGGCACGTTTGATTTTCTACTTAGAAGTCCGAAACTATGATTTTGATAAAAATTATAAGAAAAATATTTCTATCCAAACCATAATACGGAGGTCAAATGAAGGTTGGCACGGTTGATAAAAGTTATAAGAAAAATATTTTTATTTAAGTTTGATTTTTGTTGTCAATGCAAAAATTTTGTTAGTAAGTGATTTTGTAATTCTTTTATAAGTGATTTATAAGTTTGGAAGCTTTGTCTTGTCCTTGATTTTATGATCGGTGTCGAACCCACTTAAATATTTTTATTTAAAAAAAATTGGAGGTATTAAAACATAAACCAAGCGTGCTAAGTGTGTACCGTACTGTTGTGCTGTGTTGTATGTATTTGCAACGGGAGAGATTCAGAGAACTCTTTTAACACTAGTATGGTAAATGTGTAATGAGTCTACAAATTATAAAAGCTAAACCATTATAAATTTATAACAGTTCATACAACCTTTCATTAAGGAGAAAAAAGTTTCAAACCAACTTGATGGGTTAATCTCTCCCAACAGGGGGTAAAAAAAATAAATAAATATTTTTTAATTCTTAATAACATATTGGTCTTGAAAAGTAGAATATAAATATAAAAATATCTTTATTAAATTAATCTTGACTCTTTAAATTTAAATAGGTTCACATTAATTTAGTTTCTCAGTTATAACAAATGACATTAATTATATTTTAAAAAATATCATTAATTTATTTCATTATACGAGAATGAATTTAATTTATTTTTTTGTAATTAAAATACTAAATTGTTGTTAATTTTTTAAAAACATTAGATTAAAGTAACTTGCATATTAAAAGATGGAAACAGGTGTGCATTTTGCATGTATCAAACGGGTCAAAGGGATAATAACATTTTATTTGGGTGCATTGCTTTCAACTTTTTAAAAAAAATAATTTTAAAATTTAAATTTTATATATAATTAAAAAAATTGAAAATTAATTTTTTTTAAACTACTCTTTTCAATTCTTACAAAAAAATTGAAAATAAATTTTTTTATAATCTGATTATTTTTTAAAAAATTATTTAAACATACAAAAATTAATTTTTTTTACAAAAAAAAAATACTCTTTTTTCAAAAAAAATTCCAAACAAACACATCCTCTATATGAAAATTAATTTGAGTTAAGAAAGATCATAACTAGTCTAACCTACTGGAAGCCGAGTCCTGTAGTTTTATTGCTATGACTTTGTGGGACAAGTCTATGTTTATCCGCATGCCAGCCCATTGCTTGATCAATTTTTGAAACTTAGGCATGTTTAATTCAATAATTTAGGATGACCAAAAAAAAAATTCAATAATTTAGGGGTGCTCTGAAATGGTCAATTGTTTCAATTATACATCAGCGTATCGTATGTACCAAGTATCAACTCAAATTCAAAGTCAAGTATACGGCAAACGCGAAGCAAATAATCGTGATTACTTACCCTTTTTTTGGTCCTGAAGGACTTACTCACTTATTATACCTGCCAAAAAATTTAAATTAGGCTTTTCGTGGTCCAAAAATATATCCACTCCAACAGTGCCATTGACCCATTGCGAAGTACTCCCGTTTGTCCTTCAACATTGGTCATTCACGCGATTATATTGAAATGTCTGTTTTACCCACTTTGGTATTATTTTTTTTTCCCCCCTCGTGCTATTGTTTCTCATCCATTTGGTGGAAGTTCTGCACAAAATAATAAATTTCTTATGCTAGAAATAAAAATCCAAGGATCTTACTATTAACAATCTGAGTGTTTCTATTCTTGACGTTAATAGCCCCTAGATCGGAAAAAGATCCTTTGTGATTTCATGTAAAAATATATAAAAGAAATTACCATTTAATAAAAATTAAGGAAACTATTATATTATGATGGACAATTACATAAACTTAAGATAATTTGATAATTTTTTTTATATATAAATATATAAAATAATTTTACATTATCATTATATAAAAGTTATTCTCTTTTTTAACATAAGAAACTAAAACTTATTTGTTTACGATTTGTTTTTATTTAAGATTGTGTCATGTTTCACTCTAACTTACAAATGATAATGCATTGATCATAATTTAAAATTGTATCGAACAAATTAATTATTATTCGAAGATAAGGAAAATTGAATTTTGTTTATTGAGAGTTTGAGCATAAGAGAAATCAAGCTTATTGTAGTAATATATTTTTTTATGCAAAATCTTTCTAGATTTTAATAAAATATATTTTATAGATTTTATTTTAATATTATAAATTTTAAATTATTAATATTTATTTTAAAATAACAAAAATATAAAAGAAGATAATTTTTAGATTAATTAGATTATGTACAAAATAATTATACATATTAATCAATGACTTTTGCCAATAAGGATTGGCACAATTGGTAAAAAATAGACTCAAATTCTACAAAAATCCAAGTTTGATTTTCATGGCTAATGTGAGGACTCTGTTAGTAGGCGATTTTGCAAGTTCCCTATAAATATTCTCTAAGTGTAGGGGCTGTGTCTTAATTTTGGTGGGATAATTGGTACCGATCCCACCTAAATTTTTATAAAAAAAAAAAACAATGATTTTTAAAAATAAATTATTGAAATTTTAATATAACTATTCACTTACAAATATTTTCCACCTATTCTAGTAATATTGTGTTTAATATCTTAATAATAATTTCGAGATTTGATTGTGAAGAAAATTATGGAGATAAGAATTTCTCTTGATTCCATCAAAAAGAATTTCTCTTAAATGAGAGAAAATTGAAGAGATAATTAAAGATATTAGGTAAATCAAAATAAGAAGATAAGAAATCTTGAAGGAAAAGTCCCTCATAAATAACAAGATTAACATGGACACTTCATTAAACAAAAAAAAAAAAAGAATACACTAAAAAAATTCACAATATTAACAAAGAGTATTCGGATTTATTATATAGAGAATGATTTAAACAAAATTATGTGTTTATGAAAAAAAAACCAAAAAATTATTCAACATTTGACCAATCTAATTAAACCGGTTGCAATTTTATGTATACTATTGTGTTTCAACGAAATACAAACACTAAAATCTCATATTAAACAATTTGACGCCGTGACATAAGGTACGATACTTATTATATAGATAGGCCACGAATAGAGATCGAATAAAGGGCATTTGTGGTACTAGCATAGTCTTGAGAACTAGAGCGTAAGACCAACTAGATTTGCAATCCAACTAGGATGGGTTGTCTCTCCATAATAAAATTACTATATTATTATATCCACATCGTATCTTTGCTTCCCCTTTTTGACTTTCTACGTTTAATCTGTCTCCAGCATCCTTTGTTGAATGACAACACTTTCTTTCTTCAGTTTGCAAAATCAAAGTCACCACAAACCAAACGGAACTCCAAAGGAACCAAAATTCCCAACATATTTCAATTTTTTTCACCTTAATAATCATCATTTATTATTAATATTCTTTTTTTCTTTTTTTTCAGTCGGTTTCTAACTCATGAAACTCCTACAAATCTCACCAGCTCCCAACCTAACACACTTAATTGTCCCATATTTTCATATTTATCTAAAAACACACCTTCTTTTGCTGACAAAGATTCTTTCATTCTTGGCTTAATTCTGTTCATAGCTCATACCCCTTTTCAGTTCTAAATTCATCCATTTAATTCATTGATTCTTTTCTCTATCTCAACCTGTATATTCTCATAATCATTTTTCTTACTGTATCAATTCATAGAGGGTGTTGTTGGTTATCGAGGCAGATAAAGAGAAGGTAAGAATGTCAAATGACTGCTTGAGATTTCATTGACTAGTCTTGTATTTGGTTTGAATTGTCAAGCTTTCTTTTCATTCTTGTTGCTTCCTCAGGGATCATAGGGAGACATGAGTTTTTGATATCTGATTTTGTTTCCTTTATTTCTCTCTCTCTCTATTGTTTTTGTTTTCTAGGCAGGTTGATGATTCTTTGTATAGTCACTGGGTGTTGATCTTTTGCTGTTTGGATCAGTTTGGGGCTTTTTCAGGTAAATGCCCTGCTATTCTTTGTCTTTCTTGCTATTTGGGTCTTGTGGGTTTCTCTTACTATTTTTGCCTTTGGAGCTGTTTGTTTGGGGGATAAAGTATCTTGTTGAGAGAGAAATGAAAACCTGATTGTGTTGCATGTACATGAATATCATAATGCTACAAATTGCTGAGGTTGGCACGAGGTACTTGGTGTTGTTATGCTAGGCTCTGCGCGTGTAATGACAATAGATAAATGAAGGCAGTGAGAGTTTTGAAAAGGAAACAGAAGAAAATGGGAAGTGCAACATTTGAATTATGTCTTTTATGCAGTAACAGACAAAGACTCATGCGCAATTTTGCTTAGGTGCAGCTGAGGAGTAACACGTGTGCTTTCAATTTACTTTTATGGTTTGCAAGGAAGGAAATTTAAAAAAAAAAAAGAAAAAAAGAAGGAGGGTGACTTAGTAGTCTTTTGTCCATTGCATTAATTTAGACAATTTTGGTGGTGTTTATATTGCTATTTATTGATTAAAATTTTATGCATATGTCCTTTCACATTCTGATTTATTTGGCTAAATTTTATTTCAATAATTTGTAGTAAGTATTGACAGGATACTATGGTATCAACTAATTCATGTAGCTGATGCTAGCTATTAGGACAAGGTTTGGTTGTTGTCTAAGTATAGGGACTACGGGGGGCTCTGCAACCAGATGGATTCCATGAATTTATTCAGTTTCCAAACTAAAAAAAGCAACAAAATGGTTTTGCTAATGTGAGTGATATGCATAGGAACATGAGTTGAGACGGTTTTGTATTTGCCAGGTCCTGCTAGGCGTATTGTCTAGCTGTCCTTGATGGTAACGCCTTCTCGTTCACAGGCTTCATATGAGAGGCATTGACGAATAGTGTGAAAGGCTAGTATTTGAAAAGAGATGTGCATGACGTTTTGTCCAATCCAGTACACTTGGTGGGTTTTGCTTATATGCTTTTTGATCGGCGAATCACTTCTTATTTAAGTTTGTGTTTCGGTGTTTCCGATTAAATCTAACTGTGCTTGTATAGAGTTGGATGATTCAGAAAGAGATATTTATGAGGTTAGCTGCATGAGTTTGAATTAAATCTAGGTAAACACATCTGGTTTTCTTATATGCGTTTTGATCTTTAATACCTTTCTGTTTTAGTTTCGTGATTATGTGTTTCCGATTGAATCTGCCTGCATTTGTATAGAATTGGATCATTTGAAAATCTAGTGACATACCGCTGAAGTCGGTAGTCGGCTTCGCACATGCGTGGAATATAGAAATGGGACTCCTCAGAATTTTAGAAGTAAACAAAGATTGGGAAATGCAACATGTAAATTTTATCTTCGATGCAGTGACAAGCAGAGCATCCTCAATAATTTTGATTAGGAGCAGCTAATGAGAAAAACGAATGTGCTTCCAATTTACTTATGTGGTTTGCAGGGACAGAAGTTTAAAAAACTTTTAGAATAAGGATGGATTAGTAATCCTTATCCATTGCATTTATTGAAACAGGTGTTTATATCGGTGTTTATCCATTACACTTTTTTATGCAGATGTCCTTTCATGTTATGATTTATTAAGCAAAATTTTATACCAATATTCTGTACTAAGTATAGTGCCTAACTGAGAATTTATTCAGTTTCCAATCTAAGAAAAGCTAGGGTTTTTTGAATATTTTAAGTGATATATATAGTCAGATGTTATCTATGGTAGGTCTCCTAAGCCAGATTTTACCTAGCTGTCCTCCAATGTAACGCCTTCTTGTTCACAGGCTTCATATGATAGGCAAAGAGGAATAGTGTGAAAGGGTAGCACTTAAAAAGAGATGCTCTTGAGTTTGAGTCCAATCTAATATACTTGTGGTTTTTCTTGTATGCTTATTCATCATGAATCACTTCTTACTTTAAGTTTGTGATTCTGTGTTTCTGATCAAATCTGACTCTGCTTGTATAGAATCGGATGATACAAAGATCTGGCGCAGGGAAATATTCAAGAGATTAATTGCATCAGTTTGAGTCAAATCCTGGTAAGAATGTGGTTTTCTTATATGCGATATGATCTTTAATACTTTTTGTTTTAGTTTTGTGATTATGTGTTTCCAATTGAATCTGCTTGTAAGTGTATAGAATTGGATCATTTGAGAATTTAGTGTTGGAACCACCAAACCCATGGTTAGGTTCTCTGAGATATTCTTCTTTTCTTTGAATAAGAGGATCCAATTTGTTTTATTTGAGAATTGGAAGCTTTATAAGAAAATTTATCTTCGGAAGGATCATAACCATAATATTCGGTGATGACAGACGGATAGTTATCTAGCCTTGTTTCTCATTCTTTGACTTCAACGTAGAGACACAATTTGAGCAAAGTATTTAGGTAATACATGAGACAACTTGATTTTTCTAATTTGTAGCTGGGAGTTAAGTTGATGTTTAATCTTTCTTGCATTATAAATAAATGGTTAGTGACTTTTCTTTTCACTATAATAAATGGTTGCTAATTACTGAAAAAATTGTGTAATCTGTAACTGGATTGCTTTGCTTCAAATATGGTGCCTTGTAGATGATCAAAGTAGTAACATATATTGGTGGACTATTCGTCTGACTCTTTGTTCATACATGCATATGGTAAAAGTGTCTTTGTAGCATTCAATGATATTTTAACTTGTCGGACTTTTTATTTCAATAATCAATGACAAAGTTAACCATAGTAAATATTAATTGGCAAATGCTTGTCCCCGCATGTGAATAACGTTAGTTTGTTTTCCTAGTTCAACAATCAATCTGTGGGGTAAACATATTTACTGAAAGAAGTAATTGATTATCTACCAGTATTAAAATTACTGAATAATTGAACTTGTGGAGTTTGATGGAGTTATGTACTTGTGTACTGTGCTGCTGCATTATATAGTTATAACTATTTCTATTATATCTTCACAGGTTCTTGCTTTTCTTGGGTCATTCGTTCAAGATCATTTTAGTTGTGGATACTGTTTCCTACATAATACTGTACTTTTAAATCTCAAAAACTGGGAATTGGCGTAAACATGGTGGCAAGATCATACATCAATTTGTCGGACTTAGTGTCAGGGGATGTTTTAAATACCCCTCAAACACCAACAGCACTTCCGCGAGTCATGACTGTTCCGGGAGTTATCTCTGATGTAGAAGGCAAACAGAGCAATGATGATGCTTTCCCGTCAGAATACCATCACAAGATGATTGTAGTAGCAAATTTTCTTCCTCTCAATGCTAAGAAGGATAAGATATCTGGCAAATGGTGCTTTAGTTATGATGAAGATTCGATTTTTTGGCAGTTAAAGGATGGTCTTCCTCCTGATGTTGATGTTGTTTATGTGGGATCTCTGAAGGTTGATGTTGATGCTAGTGAGCAAGAGCAAGTCTCTAATCAGTTGCTGGAGGAATTCAAATGTGTGCCTACTTTTATTCCTTCAGAACTCGAGGAACAGTTTTATAATGGATTCTGCAAGCAACATTTATGGCCTCTATTCCATTACATGTTGCCCATGTATCCTGGCTATAGCAATCGCTTTGATAGGTCACTGTGGCAGGCTTATGTTTCTGCTAACAAGATATTTGCAGATAAAGTCATGGAGGTCATTAACCCGGAAGAAGATTATGTATGGGTTCATGATTACCACCTTATGGTTCTTCCAACATTTCTGCGGAAGCGGTACAGCAGGATCAAGCTCGGTTTTTTCCTACATAGTCCATTTCCTTCATCAGAAATTTACCGAACTCTGCCGGTCAGGGGCGAAATTTTGAAAGCATTGCTCAATGCAGATTTAATCGGTTTTCACACATTTGATTATGCTCGCCATTTTCTATCCTGCTGCAGTCGAATGCTTGGCTTGGAATATGAATCCAAAAGGGGTTACATTGGGCTTGAATACTTTGGCCGTACGATATTGATCAAAATATTGCCTGCTGGGATTCATATGGGTAGACTTCAATCTGCCTTAGATCACCCTTCTTCTGCTACCAAAGCCAGAGAAATCTACCAGCAATTTAAGGGGAAAAAACTTATTATTGGTGTTGACGATATGGAAATCTTTAAAGGGATAAGTTTAAAGCTCTTGGCCGTAGAACAACTCCTGCAGCAATATCCGAGACTACAGGGTGAATTAATACTTGTCCAGATTTTAAATCCTCAATGGAGTATCAGCAAAGATATCGAGGAAGCAAAGGAGGAGACCTACATTACTGCTAAAAGGATAAATGAAAGGTTTGGTTTTCCAGGTTATGAACCTGTCATCATCATTGATCGTGACGTTCCGTTCTATGAGAAGACAGCCTATTACGCTATGGCAGAATGTTGCCTTGTAAATGCATTGCGGGATGGTATGAACTTGGTTCCATACAAGTACATTGTCTATAGGCAAGGGAGTCCTAAAATGGATGAAGCCTTGGAAATTGCCTCTGACTTGCCCCGCACAAGTGCACTTGTTGTTTCTGAGTTTATAGGTTGCTCCCCATCTCTTAGTGGAGCAATCAGGGCAAACCCATGGGATATTAATGCGGTAGCTGATGCTCTATATTTGGCCATCACAATGTCTGATGTAGAGAAAAAGTTGCGCCATGAGAAGCACTATCGATATGTTAGTTCTCATGATGTGGCTTACTGGGCCAAAAGTTTTGAGCATGATCTAGTGTTGTCGTGCAAGGATCACCATAGTAAACGTTGCTGGGGCATTGGCTTTGGCCTGAATTTTCGAATCTTATCCCTTTCTCCTAGTTTCAGGAAGCTGTCAATAGACCACATTGTCTCTGCATATAAAAGGACAAATTGCAGGGCGATCTTTTTGGATTATGATGGCACAGTTGTTCCTCAATCTTCCATTGATAAAGCCCCCAGCCCTGATGTCATATCTGTGCTAAACAATCTTTGCAGTGATCCTAACAACACAGTGTTTATTGTAAGTGGCAGGGGGAAAACCTCATTGAGTGAATGGTTTGATCAGTGTAAGAATCTTGGTATAGCAGCTGAGCATGGTTATTTTATCAGGTGAGTGTTTTCGTAGTTTGTCATGTGCTATTCATCTGCTGATCATGATGGAATCCCTTAAATGATTTCAATCATACTCAAAATTTCCCCTTTAAACAATTAGAAAGAAAGATAGAAAAGGAAGAAGGAAATGAATGCATAGTGTTTTTTGTCTTACCATGTTCTGGACTACGAAAATTTAAATCCACCTTATATTACATATGTGAGAGTTTTTGCTTCTTATGGTATAGCCTATAGCGGTTGTCATTTTACTATCAACTTCTCTAAATTGATGATATTTTTGTTTGATCTTTGCCATAGGTGGGGTAACCAGTCAAGTTGGAAAATGAGTCATGTAAGTACTGATTTTGCTTGGAAAAGGATTGCTGAACCTGTGATGAGATCATATACCGAGGCCACAGACGGCTCCCATATAGAGACCAAGGACAGTGCCTTGGTATGGCATCATTATGATGCCGATCCTGATTTCGGATCTTGGCAAGCCATCGAGCTTCTGGATCACCTTGAGAGCGTACTTGCAAATGAGCCTGTAGTTGTGAAAAAGGGCCAGCACATTGTTGAAGTCATGCTTCAGGTATATTTTAGCTATCTCTTCATCTCTCAACCTGTTATTGTTTTTTTTTTTTTTTTTTTGACGGGAGCCTGTTATTGTTCTCAAAAGCTAATATTGGCTAATAAAAAATTCAACATTACAGGGAATTACCAAAGGGTTAGTTGCTCAGGATGTTCTGTCTACGCTAACCAGTAATGGGAAATCGCCAGATTTTGTGCTGTGCATTGGTGATGATAGATCCGACGAGGACATGTTTGAGAGCATATTAACCAAAGCTTACAGTGCAAACACCTCTCCAGCACCAGAAATCTTTGCATGTACTGTAGGACAAAAACCAAGCAAGGCTAGGTACTATCTAGACGATACAGTGGACGTGATGATGTTACTTGAAGCTCTTGGTACTGCTTCAGCGCCTAGATCAACATTTTCTGCAGAAGCTTCTTCTGAAAATGCAGAAGTCTGTTTTGAGAACATTGTTTGAAATGCAGAGTTTAGTTGCGTCATACCAGCATAGGAGAGGGGCAGTGGTTATGGTTTTTATAGTTGCTTTCTGCTAAGATGTTCAGGCGAATAGTTCCGAATATGACCTTTTTCTAGTTTTGATTATAGAGGATATTGCGGCTTTAGGTGTTAGGAAGTGATCGCTGGGGGATTAGAGTGATTGTTATTGATTGGTAGGTGGGAACAAATGGATGTATGTATCTGTTGGCTTTTGGGAGTACCTTTCAAAGAAGGATACTGAATATGCACAGATACAAAAACTAGGCATTCTAGCTGGATGAGAATCCATGATTTGTATGCTTGAACTCGTCAGGTTTATACATGAACATCATTCATAATCTCAAATCATCAACCATTTACCCTGTTTTCACTGTGTGAAGTGTTTTTTCAGTTGTGGGAAATGCGAAACACTGAATGGCTGAATGCCATGCTGCAATTTTTACGTTTGTTTATGTGCTTGTAGCAATGTGAATGCCAGAGATTTTACTGAACCCTCTTTCTGCTTTGTGATAGGTAAGATGATAACTTCTGTAAAATGTCGAGGAATGATTGAACATTTACTCATTATAGCAGATCTTTCAAACTGTATTATTTTGATGATGTGCACTCCACTACAATTACCTAAGGAATTGAGTATAACATAAGTTTCAACTTTTAATTGATATTATCTAAAGATATTATATGATGTGTGATAGGATTTGTAATAGTTGAAAACTTGAAATCTTCACATCATGGAGGGTGGATATCCAAAGTGAGTATTATAACGTGGATGACTTTAGAGAGATATTCCGTTGATTGGCCATATTGTATCCTTGGATGAAATCCCATGACTTGTATGCCTTGCTCCTGTAACTACCACTCTTTGGACTCCAGCAAAGTTCTGGAGCTCGTGTCTTATTATTATTATTATTATTATTTTACCAGTGCCTAAAGGGTACTGGATAAAGAACCAATAACGAAAAAAATTTTAAATTTCTAATGCATTCAATTCATTGAAAACTTTAAAAACTTAGGTGGTGTTTGGTTTGTCATATTTTATTTTCATTTTCAATAAAAACAGAAAATAAGAGTGAAAATATGTTTATTGGAATTCTTTTGAAAATGTTTTCAGAAAATATTTCATAAAATGATTGAAAATTTGAAAATGCCATATCCATGTTTTCATCTTTTTATGTTTGATTGCTAAAAATATTTCCTAAAGAGATGTAGTGGCATTGTGGTAAATAAGTGGAACTTCCTTCTTTTTTATCCTTCATGAGCCGCGTTCGATTCTCTACAAGGATGTTATGTTTTTTCATTCAAACACACTCTACACATATCTGTTATATATTATTAATGACAAACCATGGTACCCGCGAGTTGGCAGCATAGTTGGTCGCATGCTGAACGTAGAAGACCCGTGATGCGGGTTAAAAAAAACGGACAAAACAACAAAAACAAATTGTCAGCACAGTTGGCTCATGTTGAGCATACAAACCTGATGTTGGGTGTTTGAACCCTACCAACCCATTTTTTTTTTTTTATTTTGCCAATTATTTAATTTTTTTTCAAAAGGAAAAAAAAAGGACAAAACAAAGGGGGGAAAAATGCACCATATGCTTGTATTTATAAGATTCTTAAAATAGTAGGTGGTTAAATCAAATACTTTTATTGGTGTGATCATATATAATTAAATGTCTATATAAAATATTTTTATATTGATAGTGTATATAATAAAATAATACTAATTATAGTATTTAAATATTTATCTATATACAAATCAAAATATAATAATTGATAATGATCATAAAATAACTTAAAAGTAAGTAATTTATTTTATTCTTAATCTTAATATTTTATAGAGTTATTAATTATTTTAATAAATACTTTTAGTAAATGAATAAAATATACAAACCAAATATATATTATTTTTATTATTTAATAATAAATATAATTTTATTATCTTAAATTTGATTTTAAAAATTATATTTTATAAAACAAACAAAACAAACATATTTTCATTATTTTTACTTTTTGGAAACAAAATCTACTTTATAAATTAAACACATTTTTTGAATTCAGAAAATCTAAAAATAAAAATTCTTTTCAAAAAATAAAAATAGAAAATATAAATAAAAAATATTTTCACAAACCAAACACAACTTACTTTTCAATAAAAAAAAATTTCACTCTTAATTTTTTAACAAGTATTGGCTTTAGGGTACTAGTTAGGAAAATCTTACTTTTGGGGTTAGAATACTTTTTTTATAATTTGAATATCAAAGAAAAAATGGACGTGATGCAAGCTAGCCTATAGACATGCAGGCTTAGGAGTTTAAATGGGTCGATTTGATTTGAGTTTAAGGAGTTGAGTTGATTTTGTTTGATTTTTAAAATTTTTTTCAACAAATGGGTCATCGAATTAAAAAGAAAAAATAAAAAATTAAAACTTTTTAAAGTTTGTATCCTACTAATAATAGTGTAAGATCGGAGTAATTGCTGCCATTTCCCATTATCTATTATCACTCTCCTTTTATTACTTTCATTTTGATATTCCTTTAAAGCCCTCAACTAAAAATTGTTAAACTTTTATCTATTGTCTCTATTGTGTTTCAAAACTATATTTAATAATCATACTAATTTATATTAAATATAAAAATTAACTATATACACCTCTTACTTAGCACCAAAAAAAAAAAAAAATCCTAACTTAAATCTAATGATTAACTTGAATGAAAAAAGTGTAGCAAAATAAAATTTAAATAATTTATCAAGTTTGATCAAATAAAAATATAATACTCTTTTTACATCATATTTGTATAAAAATAATATATCCAAATTTTATTATACTGTCTCTCAATCAAAAAAATAATTCATTAAAAGTCCTCAAGTGATATTTATTATTGCAACACCAAAAAAATATAGTTATAAAAGTGATATTGAGAAGTTTGGTTTAGTTAATTAGATGACACAATAGATCATCTCATGCAAATATTTATTACAATAGAGCCAAATTTTAAAGCATTTGTATGAAAGAGTATATAAATCCACCATTTCTAATCAATCATAGCTGCAACCAAAGATGAATAGAAAATTATAGTAACAACCATCATTATCAAAGTAAATTAAAATATCAAATAAAATAATTGAAACACACAAGTCACTAAAGCAACACAGAATGAGAGCAATTTTTCATAGATAATAATATAAATACTACATAGAAAGTATTTTCATTTACGACTTAAACTAAAAGTATTTCATTTACAGCTTAAACTAAATGTATTTTCGTTTATAATTATAGGAAAATCCATTTTTTGTAATGTTTTCTTTGTTTCCTTTTTCTAATTTTTCATAAAAATGTAACCAACCTAAAACAATAATAGAATTAGGACAACAATAGGTTGATTTTATTTAATTCAAAAATTTTTGCATTTAATATTAATTAGTGTGATTATTAAATATAAATTTATAATATGAGAGTGAAAATAAACAAAAGTTTAAAACATTTTTTAATTAAGGGTATTTGAGAAATATCAAAATGAAATCAATAAAAAGGAAGTGACAATAAACAATGGGACATGTAAGAATTGGTCATGAGAGACTTAGTAATGAAATGAACAGATAAATAACTTAAACAAATGCAAACAAAAATGATAACATTAGCTTTATTAGTAAAAGCTTAAGTACAAAACTTTAAAAACTTATAAATAAATTAAAAAATATAATTATTTAGATGATTGGGTTGGGTGTCAGTTTTTTGGGGTTGAAAATGAATATATATATATATATATATATTACAATTGAGGGTTTTTGGTGGGAAAAATTTGCCACCAATTCTTTGAGGACTTGCTCCTTCATTAAGGGAAATTTGGGTGAACAATTTCCGTCCATTCTTCTGGAGAAAAATTTTCATCAATTCTTTTTAGGAGC
Source organism: Pterocarpus macrocarpus (assembly GCA_031439585.1). Lineage (NCBI taxonomy): Eukaryota > Viridiplantae > Streptophyta > Magnoliopsida > Fabales > Fabaceae > Pterocarpus > Pterocarpus macrocarpus. The sequence goes on from CM062519.1 coordinate 16,127,218, forward strand.
ATTTTCAAATTGTTTGCTCTATAGTTTACTTTTTCAAAAAATTCCTCACCCAATATATTATGTGAAATTACAATCCAATCCTATAACCTAAATGAACTACAAATGCTAGACCATTAGGTTGGGGATTTAATTGATATTTTAAGTTCTACACATTTTTTTAGATTCCTTTTTTCTCTCTTTTTATTACAGTAGCTGGTTGGGTTAACAAATTTTATTTTTTCAAAACTTTCATTGATTTAACTGAAAGTTCATTATATTGTTAGGTCTTTGTATTATAAAACGAGATAAGTTTGCTAAGCTTTTATTGATTGATCTAGGAGTTTTTGGTTTAAACTATCAATATTTAAAATTTATTGGAATTTAACTAATTTAACTATAGCTAATAAGGATAAAAGTAGATTAGGTTAGGCTTTAACTTAAATGAGACCTAACCTATATTACAAATATATAGCCCAAATCTGGGCTTATTACATGATATAGACTTTTTTTAGGACTTTAACTTAAATTTTTTTAAAGTTTGATGTGACTCAAAAGCTTATTTAAAGACTTATTTGATCATAAAATTTTTAAATGGATCAAAAAATCTACTCTTAAATATGTCAAAAGATTTATAAATATGTTAAAAAATATACTCTTAAATAGGTTAAAAATTTATTTAAAATAGGTTATAAAATTGTGATTATCATTAGAATTTATAAAGTAATAATAATAATAATAATAATAACAACAATAATAATATAATATAAATAGACTAATATATTGAGTCTAATAAATTTTTTTCATAGCCTATAATCTAACTTTATTTGGTTAAAAGGGTTTTTTAAAAAGACTGAGTCTAATTTCTTTACTAAAAATATTTGGTTAAATAAGATGAATATGAGCTAAATCAAAAATCTTAGATAAATCATCTAGCCTACTTTCATCCTTATTGATCAAATCAACATATTATAAGAGCAAAACTCTTATAATATTAATTTTTTTATAAAATTTAAATTTAAAATTTTATTTTAAAAAAGTAAATATCAAACTACTTACTCTGACTTGTCGGATGTTCATATCTTTTGGGGAGGAAATAAGAAAGATCTTATCCAGATCCTAACCCCCAACAAAGAAATTTTTCTAAAACTGGGGACTCCGGATAATAGAACCGAACAAAAATCCCCGATTACATGCGAAAATTGCCATCCCGTCCCCACCTAAAGCAGAAACATTACAAAAAGAGGAAGGAGCCAGGAGGCGCATCACCCGTCAGATCGGCTCATTTTCGCCCAAGAAATTCAACCCACTGATTGGCATTGACGCAAGACACGAAAGATATCCACTAGCCAACCTGTCACGACTCAGTGTCAGTGACTCACCACGCCAGAAACCGGATATGCTTTGGAATCAGGGACGTCACCATTTTTTTTTTCGAGTAATAGTAATATAAATTCGAGTGTACTATTTTTTTCCCCTCCACCTTTCTGTGCGCACCAGCTCGCTGATTTTGTAATGACAACGAAATTGGATAATGGATATAAAGTTTTGTCTGGTAACGATCAAATTATATTATTAAAAATGGTCAAAAGTTCGAGTTGTGATTTGTGAAAAGTGAAAGCACTACTTAGGCGAAAAGAACCAAAGTATATCATTTTATATTTAAATAAACTAGTTTTACATATTTAAAGAACGTGAAGCTATATTGTAAAACTTGAAAACAATAAATAATACATTTAAAATTATCTCACTAAAGCTTATAATATAATTTCTTATAAAAATTTAATATTTTAATAAAAATTATTTCCTTTACAAATTAGACATAGTAGTATATTTTTTTTTTTGTTTTTTTTCATTTTGCGCTGAACTAGATGAAGTTGTGTTATTTCAATATAACAGACAAAAATATTATTTTGATCCCGATAAAAATTGCAAAAAAATAAATTAATTCTTTAAAATTTTAAAAATTAATAATAATTCCTTATTATTCAAAAAAAGAGATAAGTCAATCCTTCCCATGAGCATTGTATAAATTCTAAAAATTTTATTGTCTCATTTTTATTTTCATTAAAGATTAAATTCGAACAAATGTGATCTTTTTAGAGAATAATTCATTCTCAAAATTGCTTATTGATTAACGACAAGATCATTAAAAAACTAACGTGTCTTCTTTTTTTAATAATAAGGGATTATTATTATATTTTTAAATTTTAGAAGATTAATTTATCCCTCATAATTTTTATCAAGGACAAAAATCATATTTTTGTCAATATAATAAGTGTTCTATACGTTTCCCTTTTATTCAAAAAAAATTTATAATCTAATTTTGGTTTGTACAATACTTTTTATACTCTATCTATTTACATGTTGTCATAGAATGATATTATTTTTGGTCTAAGCACCGAATATTATTATATTCTTTAAATATAGAATTAATCTTATTAGATATAAGATTCAATATATATATATATATATATATATATATATATATATATAGAGAGAGAGAGAGAGAGAGAGAGAGAGAGAGAGAGAGAGAGAGAGAATTGCTAATCTCTATATCTTTAGCAAATTCCAGTTTTTATTTGATACAAAACTCACTCTCCTCTCTTCTACATTAACTTATATCTTTGGCTATATTTGCAATTTTATGATATCTACATTAATTACTCAATTTTAATTTTTTTCCTCTCTTAGTTAATATTCTCTATTAACTATTTCACTCTATTATTACTTTTTTCAATACATATAAGTGATTAAAAAATTAAAATAATAATATTACTTGTTAAATATAATATATTTAATACTAAGAATTTAATTTAAATACACTAATAATGTAAAATAATTTTACAATGTCAGCTAATAGAAATAGAAAAAAGTGCCAACTCATACAAATAACCACCTATTATAATAAGGGACCCACCATAATTTCTCACTTTCCCTTATTTTTATTAATGACAAGATAAAACTGCTTTTACTGTCACAAGATACCAATTAAACTCTAATACTAATTCATAATAAAATATTAACATTAAAATTTAATTAATATTAAAGAATTCACGTATATTTAATGCTAATTCACGTGCATTTTTTCTTAGGATAGGAATATACGTTTTAAATATTACTTGAATTGATACTAGTTTTCATATAGTGTGATTTCTTGAATGTCTCTCATAAAATATTATTGAAATCATGCGTTTTAACATCTTTGAATTATAAAGAATTACGTTAGATATATTACTTGAATTTTTATTATTTTAATATTACTTGAATGCCTTTTTATATAGATAAAGTGAGTTTTCATGAATCAAATACCATGCTAAAACATTCTACAAGTATATGATTATTATGGTGATGAGATAAAAAGGTTTTGAACATTTTACCAGAGTTAGATTATAAGTGTTTCCCCTCCCTCAAAAAAAAAAAAAAAAAACAAATTTTAATATTTATTTCCTATTTTTAATTAGTTATCACCATGTGGAGAGAGAATATAGTGGAGAGAAAATATTAATTAGAGGAAAAAAAAAGTAAAAAGTAGTAATTAATGTGACTTAGATAAAATTACATAGGTATTTACTATTATAAATTGATTAAAAAAAAAAAGAGGTGAATTTTTTCTCCAAAAAAAATGTAAAACTTGCTAATCTCCATATCTTCGTATAAAGGTATAGAAGTTAACAATTCCTTAATTTCATATAATATACTTCAAGGAGCATGGTATGAGTATTTTTTTTCTTGTGAAGAAAAATCTCTACATATTTTAACGATATGATTAGTGATGATGTAGAAAAAATTAGCGCACGCGCATATATATATATATAGAAAATTCTGTGCACTAAGAAAACCATAAGTATAGCAAATCCTATGTTCCTCTCTTTTGCAGTTTACATCATAAATCCAGTTCATGATATAAATTATCCAATGTCTTCCCCTTTTACGTGAAATAAAATATCCAATGTCGGTTGACCCTCCTTTTTCAATATTTCCACTTTCCTTCGGATTCCCTAGTATGCAGCTTAAATAACAAACTATTCATGTATTAAAGAAATAAAATAAAATAAAATAAAAAAGAGAACAGGCACCACCAACCCTCAAATCCAGACGTGAAAAGGCATATCTCGTGTATGGCTATGGGTCCACCACACATTATCAATCTACCAGCGCGGTATGGTATTATATACTCTATCAACGATGACTAGCATAAGGTTCAACGGCTCCTAGAACTCCAAGCTCACCCACCACAGTCAAATTACGTAAATGCCCTCACCAATAAAATAAAATAATCAATCACAATCATGAGCAACGTCATTAAGTAATAAAATCACAGTTGTATAGTGAGTGCTGACTAAGTCAATGAGCACCGCACGATTGAGTTAGCGCTTAGCAATTAGCATCCGTTGCAGTACACATGGCATTTTACACACTATATATTATACTATACTCTATGCACCATACACCTTAAACCCTCATTTTGCTACTTCAGACCAAACACCACCAAACACCAACACAACAACAGCTATAGTATTGAAGATATACCAGTTGCTGTTGAATTGAATTGTTCTGTGACATGTCCTCCGATGTTGATTCCACCGGAACCGGTGATGAGAGGTCAAATTCTCTTTTATCCAACACGCGCTGTAGCTTCTGCTTTCCCTGCTGCTTCGGTTCCCGTCGTTCCGCCAGCGTCGGAATCGCGTGGTGGGAGCGCGTGCGAGCCACGTCCTTGTCCGAGTCGTCTCCGTCTCAGTTGACCGGCAGCGCCGGTGACCGGTGGTGGGCGCGTGGGCTCATGAAAGTGCGCGAGTGGTCGGAGATCGCTGCGGGGCCACGCTGGAAAACGTTCATTCGCCGGTTCAACCGTAACCGTAGCGGCGGCGGTTGCAGGCACGTGGGGAAATACCAATACGACCCCTTGAGTTACGCGCTGAACTTCGATGAGGGCCCGGGGCAAAACGGGGATTATGAGGACGACGGTTATGACGGGTTTCGGAATTTCTCAACCCGTTATGCTGCTCCTCCTGCTGCTGCTCCGTTCAAGGCCGTTACGACGGACGCGGGTCAAGACGTCGCCGTTTTTGGATGAAAAGTGGGTGCGCCGTTTTGGCTAAGCTGCGCCGCTGGGGTACTGCGCTGATTGCGCGAGGGTTAGCGACAGTGGCTGCGTGGCGTCACTTCTTTTTGGGTCCCATTACAAATATTTTATTCATTTCTTCCTCTTCTCCTTTTTTTTTTTTTGTTTTCGGGTGGATACTAATGTATTATGTTATTGTATATAAATTTTCATTATTATCCTTGTCATAGGTCAATATCATTTTTTTTTAATGTTGGTGACGTGTATTCGAGATAATTTAGTATCAGGAGTGCGCAGATTATGAAAAGAATAAAACCTAGCTTGCAAATTTGCAATTCCCAATTTTCTCTTTGATTTGCTAGTTTGCTTTCTTGGCTCAGCTACCAATTGCCAATATGCCAATTCTTTGGTATTGATTTAAAAAAATTAACAAGATAAAGATAATAATTATATAAATAATATGTGAATAGTTTATGATATAGTTAATTTTATATAATTTATCAAAGATATTTTTTTGAAGATTATATGAAGTATTATAAATTTTAATTTTCAAGTTTTGAATTTAAAATTAGATTTTATATTAATAAATATTAATATATGATATTAAATTTCGAGTTAGATATTATATTAATAAAAATATATAAATATCTAATTTTAAATTTTAAATTAAGTATTATATTAATAAAAATATATAAAAAATTTATAATATATTATTTTTTATCAATTATATAATATATTTATTATATCGATTATTCATTTATTTAATAAAATAATATCTTTAACTGATTTTTTTAAATCAGCTTCGAATCGACCGCCTTGCACATAAACATTCTGTACGTGCAGTATAAGAATTCGTTTTTGACGAAATTAATTGCAAGTCAAAATTATTGGGTATTTGTCTCTTTCGCTTTATGCTAAAATATCTGTGCTTTTTCTAATGTCATTTTCATGAAGTAATAATTGTTGGGTGATCTAGCAAGTTAACATGCGTTTAGGTGTTGGCTTGTGGTAAATGGATAAGATTTTTTAAGAAGCGTGAATGAGCAGCTAATGTTATTGGTAGCGTTTAGAATACTCGTAATAAAATATAAATATTAAATATTTATTTAAAATTAAATTATTAATTTAAAATTATTTATAAATTTAATAATAAAAAATAATAAAATAAATTTAATATATTAATATATAATATTATAATTCATCAAATTGTTATCGGGTAATTCGTTAATAATGTTCAAATCAAAAGTTGAAATTTGGTATCTATATAATTTTGTTAATGTGAGGCCTAATTTAAAATTCAAAATCCAGATTTTATATTGGTATTTATTAGTGGAAGGTCTAATTTTAAACTCAAAAATAGAATTCAAAACTTAAAATTCAATATCAATTAAATAATTAAAATAAAATAATTATTTATAATAAATAAAAAAATAAATATTTAATGTTCATATTTAAAGGAGAATATTGTATAATTTATCTATATTATTGCTATTAGTGCGGTATTGATAGGTAGAGAAATGTTCTTATCGTTTGATTTTCAAACCAGTAAAGGAAAACGTATTCGTAATTTAGGTTAGATATTTATGTATCACTTTTTTGCAACAGTAAATTAGCAAAGAAACGGGTAGATATTTTCTGGTACAATCAAACCAGAAACCAGTGAGCAAAACTGACCGAACAAAGGTGAAGTTGCTGCGTCTTGTTTGACTAGTAATGATGAATGGTCTCAAGAAGCAATGTTACGCCAGTTCTACTATGGGGTGAGATTAGTGTGACATTCCCTTAGTCATAATAATGAAGAAGTAAAAGAGAATCAACGAAGGGACTGACTCTTGATGAGAAAGTTCACTGTATTTATCGTCATATGATGCCAATAATTTCTGCAGCTCGCTAGACAGAAAAACTGATAAGTGATAACATTCTGAAGATTATCATTCATAGAAACCAGTACATTCCTCTGCCATTGATCATAGACGAATAAGGGCCTCTCTTACTTCCTACAGCCATAATATTAAATTCTGCAAGATAGGACAGTGTTGAAAAAAGGCAAGTGGATCCCTCAACTATCAGTCCAATGTGATGGCCATTGTTAATGGGGAGGCTATGCCAGGAGAGATACCAATGGAGCCAATTCTGACATCAAGAAAATTAGGAGGGCCTAATATAGTTAATAGTCCAGTTGAGCAAAGTAGGCAGGGCACACATGTGGAAATGATCCACCATGGGAAAGGCCCAAACTCAGAAGGAGCTCAATTACGTTATTATTATATATATATATATATATTCATTATAACGTTATTTTTTTTATTTGAAAAAAAAGAAAAGAAAAAGAAACTAATGTTATATTCATTATAACATTATTCTAACAATGTATGTTTCATTTAATATTAAATATATATTCTGATTCAACCACAGTTCAATGGCCCGTCTGAAATGTAAAACATAGATTACAACGAAAACCGACAGCCTAGCTGTTTCCTTTTTTAGCCTTTTGTATATAACTTGCCCAAAATGTGATCCTTGCGAACAAATTTTCCCAGTAAAATTTCATGATCATTTGTCGGAGTAGCCAAGTAAAACTTGAATCTTTGATTAGTGAAAAAACGTAGCCGAATACTGGGCTAAATTGAAGTTTGTCTCGATTTGTGAGGCATGGAATACTTTAAAAAGCACAAATGCCATTGCATAGGCAACATAAAACTAGCCCCTAGAGAAGACATACTTATATTAATTGAAATTTTAGGCTATCCTCTAATATTTTACCATATTAATTAAATTCCCATATGAAAATGGGTAAATCATTATCTGCTGGAATTAACGAAAATTATAGATAGATACTTCCTCAATTTGTTTTTTTTTTTTTTCTCTTCAATGATATGACAAACAGAAGCCTATAACTACACTCTTGGTCATGGGGTCAAACCTCAAACGATACAGATTTTTCTTCATTCTCTTTCAAGCCTTTTGTAATCATTGCAACTTGACTCATACTTGGCCTATCATTTGGAGAAGGATTTGTGCAATTCAATGCTACCTGCAACAGGCTCATCATCCTCTCTTCAGAAGCACCTTGTGTGATTAGGGACTTGTCAAAGACTTCAACTGTCCATTCCTCTCTGACTACTGCATTCACCCATTTAGCCAGATCAAACCCATCATTTTTAACCACTTTTCCTGTAAGCAGTTCAAGGAGTATCACACCAAAGGCACAGATATCAGCTTCGAAGTTGTCTGCAGCTAGGTTTCTGTTTCTGTTTCTGAGGACATATTGATCCTGATTTTCAGCCACCATTAGGCCATATTCGCTTATGCATGGATCCATGTTCTTGTCAAACAAAATGTTGCTTGATTTTAAGTTACCATGTGATATTCCACTCTCACGCAGCTCCTCATGCATATGTGCCAAAGCCTCAGCTATGTTTGTAGCAACATTTAGTCTGCTCCACCAGTCAAAAGAGTGGCCACTTTGGGATCCTGAGATCATCAAAGTTGAAGACAAATATTTCGTTAGACATATTCTTCAAGGATACATTTCAATTCAAGCATTAGTTTTACTATGTTTGGGAAAGGTCTTATGCTTAAGGAAAATGTCACAAAAGAATATAAGCACTATAATGAAAATAGTGAAGCTACGCAGCCCGAATGGACTACTAGAAAAACCATTGATAGACACATATAACATATTCTGAGTGAAAATACGGAAATTAAGAGCGAGAAATAAACATGAAAAGTCCATTCTACTATCATGTCACTTAATTCAGACTACAAATTTCGGGCAAAAACTCGGGTTGCCTGGTATTTTAATGAAAAAACTAATCATAAGAGTTAATTATTCGGATACTAAGCAAATTTTTTTAGTTATTTAGGCATTAGTATGTCAAAGTAGGCACTATCTTATTACTATCTAAATGGATGTGATAAAGCCTTGCTTAGTAGCTTACCGTAGAGCAGCATGAAGAGACTACCATTCTGCAGATATTCATAGGCCAGGAGCTTCTCTTGGTGGGAGCAATAATATGCAAGAGGTGGCAGTACACGTGGATGCTTCACTTGTGCTATCAGCTCCATCCTTCTCTGGAAATCTTGTTTTGAAACTCCCCTATCCTTGATCCTCTTCACTGCCAAGAACACCCCTTTGTCGAGCATCACCTTGTAGAGGCTTCCATGCTTCCCTCTCCTAACCAATTCAGCAGGAGCACTAAGCAAGTCCTCAAATTGCAATGCCTTGAACATTGAACTTGAAAGAACAACAAGACCTGATGAGGCCATGCCACTTTCCAAAGATGACAATGAATTCTCGGATCTTATCCCATTGCTACTCTTAGATCCATATCCATTGGAATTGGAAGTTTCACTAGGCTTGTCACCACCACTAGTTTCTTCTGTCTTTTCCTTCCCTTCAGCATCTAATTCTTTTTCTTTGGTCTTGAATTTACAAACCAATTTGAGGACAAAGAAAAGCAGGACCATTACACCAAGAATTATGTAGCCTAAATAAAGGGACAAACCATCACTCAACGAATTTTCGCCTTTCTTCGCATGTGGTATAGGAGTAGGAGGAGGAGGTGGACATGCAACTGCAAGTGGTTTTCCACATAAACCAGGATTACCATAAAAGCTGTCTGCATGGAATTTGCCTCTGACATCAGGAACTAGACCGTGTAAATTGTTGTTTGAGACATTAAATGCTTCAAGGTTTGAGAAGTCAAAATCAGGAACCTCCCCGGTGAAGTTGTTGTTTTCAGCAAGAAAGGATATCAAGCCTGAAACACGAGCCATATTAGGAAGCTCTCCAGAGAAGCTGTTGTCAGATATATGAAGCCTCTTCAAGTTACTTAGTTGTGTGATAGATATAGGAAGCTCTCCAGAGAGGTGATTCCCACTCAGATACAAGTGAGTCAAGGACTTGCAGTTCCCTATATCCTCTGATACCATATCATATAAACTATTGTTCTTCAGGCTAAGGATCATAAGAGACTTTGCCATAGAAAGAGAAGTGGCATCCAAAACACCACTCAGATTAGAATTCTCTAAAATTATACTCCTCACAGTTTTGTTGTCTGAATGGCAGCTCACACCATGCCACTTATCAGTGCATGGATCTGATGTGAGGTTCCAACCCCAGTTGGCATCTCTTTGCACATTCCCTGGTGCAAGTTTATCCATGAACATGACTAAGGCTTGCTTCACCACTTCTTCCTCTGAACTGGCCCTTAGAAACAACAAAAAGATGACAATGGAGGATACGCAAATGAGTTTTAGACCCATTTTTGCAGCAGCAGTGGATCTATAATTTGGTTTAATTAGCTTTATTTGCAGTGGTGTGGATGATCAAAATAGTAAAATTAGCTCAACTGAACACTACAATAATCCATAAAGGCAATGTAACTTAAAGCCGTTAGGCCATTAGATTAGGTTGCCAAATGGATGATATAAGAAAGAATAACTATGTTGTGCAATATTCTGGATGCCACTGAAAGTGAGAACCCCTGGAAATGAGCCAAAGGGCAGAAAGTAATAACAGCAACTTTGGCTGCCGGCATGTTGAAATGGTCACTGTCACACAGTGAATGTTCAACTTCAATGTGTCATTAGCACGTCTTTCTCAATCGGCTTTCTATCTCTTCGTTAACACTTAGCGTGAGGATTCTACCCTTAGTTTTTTTTTTCATATTTTTAATTGTGAAAAGGATGGCATTGCTCGAATGCTATCATCTTTTACGTTGATCTCTCATACTTGCAGCTCAAGTTACTAGGTGGTTCGGCCCTTCAATATTAGGATTTGGACTAGAGTAAGCTCTTAGATTGATAACTCTTTTTTAATCTGTAAAGAATTAATTTGATAACAAAAATCTTTAAAGAACTCATGTGTTAGGCATTAATCTTTGGAGCACTAATTTAAGGATTTATTCATCTGTGCTACTTATAGATGTAGTTAACTGTAATTGTAATAAGCAGTAAATCATGGAGTTGATCTGTCAGAATCATATTGGCGAAATTTGACTAATGCATAGTACATTGGTATAAAGGATACGTCAAGGGTTGTTACCCAAATTTTAGTTAGGAATTGCAATTCTTTATTAATTAATCAAATTGAAGAATATTTTCTTTTTGTTTGTGCTCGTGAATCGTGACCCTGATAAAAACAACAGAAGCTTGCTTTGGGTATCTTTTTCTTTGGCAACAATGCAAGGGGTATCTTGCCATTCCCTGATTCTCTATTTGCTGAAAGACAACTTGTAGAATAAAATTACCAAAATCCCTAATCATAATTAATAATTAATTAATTGTAATACTTTTAGTAAGTATGATATTTCGGCTAAGTCTTACTTACAACAACAATAATTAAGTAGTTTTTTTTTTTTTTCACTAAGTGAAATCAATGACATATGTCAAGTGGTGTCAGTGTAACTTTTCTTCTTTTTGTTTGGTCTTAGTACTATTTATTTCCTCTGGATATAATTTACGAAATATCAATTTATTATTTTTATTTTCTAAGACCCATTCTCAATATTAGATGAAATTCAAGGTCAACTCTCAGTCTCAGTTACACTAGGCAAAGAAAAAAACATTTTTTTAACACACTTCTCTTTTATTTCTATCTAAATCCATTGTTTTACTCTTTTTTTTTATAATTTAGTCTTTTTTCTGAATTATTAATCTTTAATAAATTTGTCTAATTTGACTCTAATCAGGTCAATTCACTATAAGAGTAAAAGATCTTATATTCATTAAATGGGTACAAATCTTAAAGCTTAGGTTTTTTTTTTTTGGGGGGGTAAGTGTATGAATGTAAAACCATAATTTTATTTTCACTAAAATATGCCTATGTACTTTACCATCATCAATTGAGTGTAGTTGCATTTTTTAGTATCAAAGTTTGAATTTTAAAAAAAGTCATTATTGAGAGAACCTCTTAATCATAACAATATTTGAAAATTTAATCATATAATAATGTTTATAGAGATACCTTAAGATAAAAAAAAAGGCCTTCTTTACCCAAAAAAAAGAACTCTTTAACTAACTGGATCTCCATATAACGGCAAAGAAAGCATTAAAAAGGAAAAACATGCTACAAAACTTATGACATATCGATATTATTTCTATTTTCTATATACTAAATATACCTTTATCAATTAAATACATAAATAAAAATTAGAGTTTTATCAACAAATATTATAAGGTATAAATTAAGAAACAAAATAAAAAGGTTTACAAATAACAAATAAAGCATTTACTATATTACAAATTTAAAAAGTTACATTTTACTTAAAAAATAATATATTTGATTCCTCGAGAAGAATATTTCGCCAATTAGACCCTAAAAATTATAGGGTGCATTTGTTTCAGTTTTTAAAAAAAGTGATTATAAAACTTAAATTTTGGGTATGTTTGTAATTTTTTGGGCAAAAAATCACTTTTTTCACCTAAAAAAATCAATTTTCATATATTTGGATAATTTTTTTTAAATAATTTGATTTTTAAAAAAAATTGTTTTTCAGCATTTTTTTTTAGAAGTTGAAAAGAATAACTTATGAAAAAAATCAGTTTTCAACTTTTTTAGTTATATATAAAATTTAAGTTTCATAATCATTTTTTTTAAAGATTGAAAACAAACACACCCTTTATATATAGTTGAAAAAGCTGAAAATTGATATTTTTTTTCAGAAGCTACTTTTTTTATTTTCTATAAAAAAGTTGAAAATAATTTTTTTTTAGATTTTGATTATTTTTAAAAAAATTATCCAAATATATGAAAATAATTTTTTTAATAAAAAGTAATTTTTTGCGAAAAAAATCACAAACAAACACACCCATAATTGAAGGAAAAAGAAAATCACATCTACAAAAAGATTGTTCATATGATAAGTAACTTCAATTCTTAGGAAGAGAATGTAAACTCAAATCGAATGAAAGCAACAAATTTTATATAGATATTGTCTAACGTTTGTATTTTCCTAATCGAAGGAAGATTAATTTTAGAAATGATTCAATTAAATGATCTAAAATAATAGGAATAATTTGTAGTAAAATAAAATTAAATAAAATAAACGCGGATCGTAATTGAACAATTAAACATGCAATTGTGCTATGCACTTATAGGTGACATACATAGACATTAAGCGAAAAAGATCACTGAACCCAGTTAAGAACTGCGAGCCGGCAATGTCTTCATCACTTGATCCGCTATCCACTTCCTCAATCCTCATCAGCTGCATTAGTTTGTAAGGTTTTCCAGGTGAGTAAATAGCAGAGCCATATATTTCGTACCTTTTGTCTTCACAAAACAGCCTCATCTACTCAAAACCAGAATTGGAGAATTTTTGGATATTATTATCCAATCATATATTTTTGTTACATTGTTCGGGATGAGATTTGAATATACGATCCCGTATAATCTAACAAAACCTCTTACTACTAGACAAATTTTAATGGCTAATTATTCAATCATATTTTATTATATTAATAAATATGATTATATCTCATATTTATTATTTGAATAATTATATAAATAAAAAAATATAATTAATTAACTGTATAAAAATCTTTTATACCATCAATACGTCAAAATTAATTTCATATATGAATTCGAAGCACTCTAATTAAGTACAAAAACTAATATGGCGTTTCACCAATTCCTTACTATAGTTTTACCAAAAGTCTTAGGCATGGGTCCACAGGGCATTGGGGTCGGTTTTACTTTTACAACAATGTTATTTGTAGATTATTATTTTTACATACTACTGTTGTACACTAACACTGCCTTTTCTTATAATAAAATAAGAAAAATATACAGGCCTCCCCCCCCAAAAAAAAATAATAATGTGGTGTTAAAAAAGTGTGAAAAAAAATGGCATACAATCATCATTTCCCTACTTTTGTCATCACAAGACACTTATACTTTCGGTGGACACAAAATCTAGATGAGTTTTTTTTTTTTTTCAGATGAGGTCTTTGAATGACATTAACTCTACCATTCAAAATGAATTTAGGAAACTCAAATAAAGTCTTAGGTTGAAGTTTTGTTAATAGAAGAAATTAATATTTTAAGAGATTTATCCCATAAATAATCAATTCTATTCAAATTAAATTAGTTAAAATCTCATAAATTTTATGTACTAATGTTTTCATTAAATAAAATTAACAGTTACTAAATGGATTATCGGCTTGGTACAAAAAAGTCGATGCAGTGGAGTAATTACGCACTTGAATAGCAAAACCATAAGGTTTGCTCTTAAATGATCAGCGAAAAGGTAGTCCTCAAAATATATATAGTATGCTCAGGTTTTAACTTTTTGGTCATAATGACTTTTATCCATCATCATCAATGATCACCGCTGAGAGAGGATCCGAATCATTTGGATAAGGCTAGAATTGTGCGAGAAAAACTTAAAACGCTTTAATCTAGAACATCTGACGAAACAGAAATCTTGTTCATTTACTGAAATCAAATACAAGCAAACCAGACTAATGTGACAAATTAATGAAGGCATTCCGTTTTATCATCCCATGTTCAAATCTCGTTAATTTTAATCCTTCAATGTTGTGTTTGTTCGATTGAAAAGGGATAATTATGACATGACAACAACTTTGTGGTCAATTTTTTTACTATTATTACTATTAATAGCGGTAATGATTAGCATGTGCAATTGCCTCAATTAAGCATCATCAGCAAGGTTTTGGAAAAAAATAAAATAAAAAGACATATTACATGACCTCTCATGAGATTGTATAATAAACACACACTACCTCTTAATTTGTTATACTTATATTGACACCTCTTAAGATGTATTCAATGTCATGTGAATGGTGATACTCATTTCACGAAATAAAAAAATATTAAGTATAATATTACATAAATCTCAAAAAAAATTAGTATATATTTATGCAAATCAAAGATATTGTATAAAATATCACCTAATCTCAGGAAAAATAAATAATTTAATAACCCCCCAAAAAAAAACAAAAAAGAAGAAAAACCCAACAATGATGTTGCTAATCGTTTTTGGAGAACATAAATAAAAACACACGACCTTGTGGATTATAACTTCAACGATAATTTGGGGCTAATTTGGTGTAAGCTTAGTGTTTTTCCCCCTTTTAAACAAGGTGTAACGGTAGTTATTTCTTAGAATGGTGTGTTCCTTCTTCTTTTTGTGAGCGATCCCCTTCCACCATGTTGCGTAGTCTTTAGTCTTTGCTTATAACCCCAACTCCAATCGACCCTTCAATGCTCGAGTCTCATAAAAAAATGTTAGATATAAATTATTGACCAATACAACCAATATATTATTGACCAACACAACCAATATAACGTAACAAGAATTCTTTACAGAAATTATGATAGTGGTGGTATAAAATAACGTAATAAGACTTATTGATTTATTCAACGGTCAATAATTTGCAATCACATGCTATCAAATTTTTTAGTTATCTAACATTTTTTCAAATTATTTTTCACTACAAGAAAAACGTATGTCTGTAGTGGTTTGTCTGGTTTAGAAAAATACCTACCTACTATTTATTTTGGCTGTGACATTTTTTTAGTTGTTTCTAATATAAATAATTGGTAGCGACTTTTTTTTCAGTTCGTGGTAGTTATGAGAAACCCCATTAAATAATATAGAGATAGGAGAAAACCTAGCTTCGAGACCCTCATTCTCGGTCTTCTCCACTGATTTGTAAAAACCGAAGATAATATCTTAATTAGTAATCGATATTATATATGGGATATTTTTTAATGTAATTCACTTACATTTAAATTTCGCCATATAGATATGACATACACATCTTTAAAATTTTTTTACTTAATATAATCAGATGATGAAAAATATTAAATATGAAAAAGATAAATGTATATATCACATTACTATTTGTAATCACCCATTCTTTTCTTCTCATAAAGCACAAGCCTCTAGCTGTCTGAATGAATGAGTCTATATGCTGGCATAGCCGAAGAAAGTTGTTAGAAGACTAAGTGAAAATTTATTAAACTATTCGAATTTATATCACGAAAGTTTGATATGATACTGTATTAATTTAAAGAAATAAAACTATACATACATTTAAAAAATCAAAGGATGATGAGAATTTTGGTTTATTGTTATTTTAATAGAGGCTCAATTCTTTCTTTCTTTCTTTCTCCTAAACGCAAGTCTTTTTTCATAGCGAAACAAGCAAACTTGCGTCCAGTAGGCCAACCCATATTGACTGTATATCATGAATAGTTTCATCTCGTTGGATTATGGTCGAGACCTGATATTATTTAATGTTCATAAATATATCAATTTCCAGACTTATTCTTTCCACCTAAAAAGGGAGCGCAAAGCGGGGTTACGTTTATGATATTTCTCTTGGGTAACATATTCATTTATGATTTCTTAATTTTTCCAGCATGAATTCATAATCGTACAGCGCAAACTGCATGTCAAGTCGCTTTAATACTTGAACGACCATGCCTTACTTTTTCTCACATGAGATGACATGAGACGTGTCCTCAGATATATATATACACATATATATATTTTATGATTTGATTGCTTTGTGTGGCCTACGCCAAATGCATAATCATATAATCACTCAAATAAAATTAAAATTTCAAAGTCAGATGTTGTTTCCTAATGCACATTTCAAAACTGACCCATGGTGACTTTCATGGCTAAAACACAATTAATCTTTTTTTTTCTGGCACAATTAATCTATTCTGATGAATACCTTTTATTGATCGTATATTAATTGATCTCATAGTACATATTTAGAGTTTACTTACAGACGTAAGTATAACCCACTGATAAATAAATAATTAATAATACAACAAGATGCTGATACTAAATTGTAAAAATCTTGAAGTTCAAAATAATCTGCAACAGAAAACGGAGATGTAATACAACAAACCCGAGTAAGTAAGTTACAGTGGTTTGGACCACCAAACACGTCATGGGCCTAGGCCCCACACACAACTAATAAATGCACCAACGTCACTCATCCAATAAAACTCCGACCAAAAAATATAAAAACCTCATCCAATAAAAAAGGTGTTATAGCAAATCAAAAGCATTAAAACATAAAAATTGTCTAAGTTTATAATAATTTCTACCATCAACACTTGAGTGTGAAGAGGGTGCTACAATCCGGTTAACATAACTTTATTTTCTTATAAAATTTATAAATATTATTTGAACTTTACCTTAATTTAAAATAGAATTTAATGGGTATGCATTGAAATGTAAAAAAATTTTATATTATCATTCAATCATATACTAATATTTATAAAACTTTTAACGTAATAGGTGATTATGTTAAAAGTATTTGATGATGTGATAATATATGATTAAATATCTGTGTAAAATTTTTTTACACTAATAATGTATACCAATAAAATCATTTAAAATAATCACAATGAACCTTTTGGATCTAACTAAGTGATGTTATTTTTTTTAAAAAAAGTTAAAATCTATTTTTAATTCCTGTATGTGACACTTACTTTTAATTTGATTGTTATATTACAAAAAATTTCATTTTAGTTATCTACCATTTATTGTCGTTATAACAATGTCTATTGGAGTTAACAAATGAAGTTTATGGATTTACTTAATAAATAAAGTTATATATAAGCATAAAAAATACACTTTTTTTTATCCTTATATGTATGTGACAGTTATCTTCCAATTTCATCATTCACAACAACTTTATATTAAATGTATAGAAATATAACGAGAATTGACGACTGAGACAAAATTGAAAAATAGTTGCATACATAAGAATCAAATTGAAAATGAGTTTCACATATAAAAAAAGATTTAATTTGAATACACTATCAGTATAAAAATTTATTATACAGATATTTAATCATATATTGTCATATCAACAAAAATTTTTAATATAACCATCCACTACTTAAATGATCATGTAAATAGAAAGTTTTGATTAGATGACAGTGTAAAAAAATTTTATATTGTCAATATACTCCAATTAAACTCTATAAAAAAAACTTTTTTAAACCTAACAAATTATTTTATGAGGTAAATTAAAATCATTCAGGACATTAATATATATCCAATTCTTTTAAGAAATTAATTTTGATTTATTATTAGTATAAAGTATTTTATATTAATCAATCGTATAATATTATAGGTATAATTTTTATGATAGTTTTATTAAAAATTAAATACTTTAATAATATAATAATATATAATTGATTGATTATTTTTATAAAATTTTATTACATTAATAATATATCAAAATTAAATCATTCTTTCTAACTTAATTTCTAATTTCCTCAAGTACTATAAAGACACAATAATAAATAATCAAATTCTCAAAGTGAAAATCTAGTTTTTAATTTGTTTAAATTTCTTTAAAAACAAAATGTTTATAAATGAGAGGCCACTACACGTATTAATAAATACATTCAGATTGTGCGATGGACCATTTTCTTAACTGATTAATAAAGGACTCTATAAATTTCGAAAAAAAAAAATACTTCTCTTTCTAAATTTCTTTTGGGTACTACTCGAAATTGAAAAAATTATAAAGACTGCTTGAAGAGGAAACAAAACATAGGTGGTGTCTCTGTAGATGTGTCTGATATATTTTAATGCAGAATAGGAAATTGGTAACCAAAAAGGACTAGAAAAAAGGGAAAAAAGGAGAAAAAGCATGAATTTGTAAAGAAAATAAGATTAAAAAAAAAGAAAAGATGAAAGAAAAGTAATTGGCAGCTACAACGCAGCACAGAGTGGCTGGATGAGTGAGAATCATGTGAAGTGCCGCCAGTCTCTCTCTCTCACTCTCTGTGTCAAGCAAAAGCTTCAACCTTTAATATCCGACAAAGCGCCCACTTTCATTTTTGTCTTTTTTTATTATTATTATTTTCTGTAAATTATTGTGTGAGTTATTGTTGTTCTTCTTTTGTGTTGGGTTCTTCCAATGGCTGCAACTGCCACCAAGTTCATCAAGTGTGTGACTGTTGGAGATGGAGCTGTAGGGAAGACCTGCATGCTCATTTGCTACACTAGCAACAAATTCCCCACGGTAATGGATGCTTTCTTGCATATTTTTTCTTCTCCAAAAGATCAATTCAAGTTTTTGGCTTTTTTGCTTTCATTTATTGTTATTATCTTTGTTGTTTTGTAATGGTTCAATTTGTGTGTTGTATGTGTATGCATTCTAAATTCTCAGTTTTTTTTTTTTTTTTCATGGGATCATCACAATTTGACGGAATCATTTGTTTGTGTTTTGGGGGAAGGAGGGAATACTGCAATTCTCATTGGAAATGTGTTGAATGCAGAAGTTAACATCTGCCATTTGTCATTTTGGTTCTACCAATTGTTGCTTCTGTTGAATTTTGGTCTGCTTGTGTTTTGGACCCTGATTTTGCTTTCTTATTCTATGTTGATCCTCAGGACTATATTCCCACAGTGTTTGATAATTTCAGTGCAAATGTTGTGGTTGAAGGCATAACTGTCAATTTAGGCCTCTGGGACACAGCTGGTATGTTTACTGAGACTTGTTATAGTACCCTTTTTTTTTCCTTCTTTTTTTTCCCCAGTTATGTAGATTGTAGACAGAAAAAAAGACATAAAAGAAAGAGGGTTGGGGTGTGTGTGGAATTCTTTATACTAAAGTTAATTTTCTGGTGTGCCTTAGATAATTATGGCAAATGGCAAAGGTTGTTATGTTCTATTTGTTTCTAATTCTGTCTTAGGGCAAGAGGATTACAACAGGCTGAGGCCTTTGAGCTACAGGGGGGCAGATGTCTTTGTCTTGGCTTTTTCTTTAGTTAGTCGCGCGAGCTATGAGAATGTGTTGAAGAAGGTATGCTTTAATGCTTGTGACTCTGCTGAATTAGCACTTTTACGTGTCTTGCTGATTTCTGTTTTGTTCTCTAATTTGTATACGAGTTCAGTGGATCCCTGAACTCCAGCATCATGCCCCTGGCATCCCAGTGGTACTAGTTGGCACCAAATTGGGTAAGTCATCAAGCACTTGTATTAATACTTGTCTCAGCCTCATGCTAATTTAACTTCTGGTTGTAGGTTTTCTCTGCCATTCTTGTTAAATAGGCATATAATTGTGGGGCAAGGGTACCTCTAAACTTGTTGATGCTGTCTAATATAGTGAAAAATGATTTTTATTTAACATCTACCTTATCACATGTTGGTGATCCATAAGGAAAGTCATCCCGATATAAAATGCAAACTGCTTGACAGGTGGACCTTTGAGTGCTACTATGTCTTATGCCATTGATACCATCTACAATTCTACATTGATTGGAGTAAAGAATAAATTTGGCACTATCAGCCTTTAAAGACTATTCTCAAGTGTAGCTTGAACATTGTTATACCTTTTTATTAATTGATCACTTGTAAGATCATCCCTTATAAACTGAAAGTCTCAAGTTTTTTTACCAAAAATAAGATAAAGAAGCCCGGACCACGAGGAGGAAGCCTCATAACATATTACAAAAGGACTTCATAAATGACTCGGTTTCAGTTAGGTTTCATAATGCAGAATGTTAACCATCAACATATTATCACTCAGTTGAATGGAAGAAAGGTTATCTTGAGGTTTGAGAAGTACAAGCTATGGCAGTAATGTGCAACATAATCACAACTGAATATGCCATAATCTGGTTTCTCTCCTCAATTTTTCTTGATTCATTTCTTAATTTAGAGAACTTCACGTTTTTGTCAAACATATTTCGCTAATTCTCCTGTTCCATATGGAAGGCTTACACCTGCTGATCGTTGAAAACTTTAGCTATTTTTTACTTCAGTATGTCCCAAACTAGCCCTTAAGCAGTAATGTAGCTTCTAATTCTAGATAATATTTCTGTTGGATCCTTGGTGCAATAGCAAATTAGTATGGCAATAAAATAGTGACCTCCATTCAAATCATGGAAATAGCCTCTCTGCATGCGAGTGTAAGGTTGCTTACACATACTCTCCCCAGACACCACTTGGAGGGAGCCTTGTACAGTAGAGCGCCTATATATAAAGTTTTTGAACATCTGACTTTTATGTATGGTGGTAGTTAGATGAGTTTGGCTTCTGACTTCTGCATGTAATACTGTGTTTGTCATGTGCATGCAGATCTCCGAGAAGACAAGCACTATTTGGCTGATCATCCTGGCCTGGTGCCTGTGACTACTGAACAAGTACAAATCTTCCTTTATTAGCTGTGTGTAGAGTTCAGCAGACAGTGTTTATTGAAACTGTTGGCTTTTGTTCATAACCAGGGTGAGGAACTCCGTAAAGAGATTGGAGCTACCTATTACATTGAGTGCAGCTCAAAAACTCAGCAGGTATGTTTATACTACAGTTTCATTCTTGCAATGCTTCAATGTTTGAAAAATACCACAGATTGTCATCTAAAGAAACAAACTCAACTCCCTATTTATGAAGCATTATACATAAACTGGATTGCTCACCAATCACCAGTGGATTACTAGGTATTAGGTCAAACATACTTGAAAAATGATACTTCCTGTACTAAGCAGTCCAATATTTTCATGTTGTATGTAAAATATGATTCCGGTGTAGATGATGTCCAAAAATTTAAATCAATTATATAATAATTTTGGCCATAAGCGGTGATTACGTAATGTTGCTTAATGAAGTATAGTAGGCTATGATGTTTAGTTCATTACCTGCATGATCATTGTTGTTAATAAAACGAGTCTGAGTTTTTGTCTGCAAGGTGGTCTTGATCACTTTTTGCGGATGAGTACTTGATGACTTATCTTAAACTCTTCCTGAAACGAATGCAATTGTAGAATGTCAAGCAAGTATTCGATGCTGCGATCAGGATGGTCATTAAGCCTCCACAAAAGCAGCACGAGAAGAAGAAAAAACAACCTCGAGGCTGTTTCCTGTCAGTGCACCTTTTCCTTATTATATCTCCCAGCTTTTTATTTTTATTTTTCTTCAAGTTACCAGTTGCACTTTTCCATGCACAGCACATAATTTCCATGTTAGCAAATTTATATTTTTGTTGACAAGCCATTAACAGTGCCCTCTCATAGCTTCTGCCTTATTAACTTCGCTCTGTTGCCTGTTGGTTATACTTGGTAAACCGGAAAAAAAATAAAATAAAAAGGAAAAGCGCTTCGATTTCAATGTTTTGTTAATATCGTGAGCCGTGATTAGCTTCTAGTTGCTGCTTATGATTAGTTAATTTTGTCTTGGGTTTAATCTCTCTGGGTGAAAATGCAGAAATGTCCTCTGTGGAAGAAATATTGTTCGTCACAAGTGAAACATCTCATCGGTATTTCAACCAGGCTTTGCGTGTTATGAGTGAAGGCTGTCACCATCCTGTAAAAATTTCAAAATTGACTTAAAGTCACTTGGCTAGAGATATAGCCATTTGCATATGGCCCTTTTTAGTTTAGTTTCTAGATTGGTTTATATCTCTTTAGACCTATGTAACATTTGCATCTGATATCTTGTAAAAAGAAAGGACATTCAGGGTGTGCTTAGTGGAAAAGGATGGAATGTAGTTGTAAGGGACAGAAAGTTTCAAAGTTCATTGTTTGGATTTTTTTTTATAAAAAAAAAAAAAGTGTGGAATTGGATTGTTGACAATCGCTGCCATTTATTTTGTGTGAACGAGTTATGATGTATCTATACGCCATATATGATTTTAAATCATCCAATCTCAGTTCATGAATATGCATTATCTGTTGAGAAAGTCTTAGATGTTCCTGGAATATTACGTTGATGTGTACTTACAATTAATAATAAAATAATACTTTAAGGTAAGATTTATTATTATTTTATATTTTTATTTAAAATATTATTTTATTATTGGTTGTGATTATAATTCACATGACATTCTATGAGTATTTGTAAATTTCTCTTACCTGATCTCGCCAAAAAAAACATAGAAGCTTTGTCGAGGATTCTCGGCTTTAGTGCACTTGCAAAGTTGGCATATTTTAATTTTCAATGGCTGTTTTTTTTTTTTTTTGTAATAAACAATTTTTATGCGATCTTTAAGCATTAAATTAATCTAAACATAATATAATCTAACCCAAGCCATTCTGTTAATAATATTTATTTATATTAAATAAATACACTATACACCCCGATGATGATAAGGCTTCATACGTTCATTATTTATAGCAGTTGGGAGCAACATCAGCAGCTTAATATTATGCAGCGTTTGCTCGAGAAGTTTATTATTGTGTTGCAGTAAAAGGTACCAGCAAATCAATGAGTGCGCAAAGGTCAAATATTACGCAGATAATCCTCAAACAAGAATGTGATTGTTTCATGGGTGGGAAATCTAGAGCGAAAATTACTTGCTTGACAACGAAAATGGAAGGTGCCTGAAAGTTCAAGTGCAACTCATTTACAGTTTACACTACGCCTCCCAAAAATTAAAACCGCTATAAGAAAATAGTGATTTTTCACTCTCCATCCAGCAATAGGCATGGATTTCAGCCTCCACAAATCATTTCCCTACCTAAGCTAATCATTCACAATCCCAATATTTTAAGAGTTTTTAGGGCCATTCTTCGGCGCCATCTACAGTGCTCTTCGCTGGTCAAGGAGTATGGTGCACCTTGCAATCCAATGGTGAGATTGTGAGGTGCATCGATGCACTAATCACCTATGATGCACTGTAATAATATCTAATTTTAAGAAAATTTAAAAATATAATTAAATATATTTTAAAAATTAATTATCATACACTGACAGTGTAAAATTATATTGACAATATAAAATAATTTTATATTATTAATGTAATCAAAAAATTTTATCAGTGTAATTTTACTCTGATAGTATAAAAATTTTATACTATTAATATAATTTTACACTATCAGTATATAAAATTATACTGATAAAATTTTTATAATTTTTAGAAATTAATTTTTATATACTGATAGTGTAAAATTACATTAATAGTATGAAATAATTTTATACTATCAATATAAAATTACATTGACAAAGTAAAATTATACTGATAAAATTTTTTGATTACACTAATAGTATAAAATTATTTTATATTATCAGTATAATTTTATACTGTCAGTATATGATAATTAATTTTTAAAATATATTTAATTATATTTTTAAATTTTCTTAAAATTAGATATTATTATAATACATTACAGGTGATTGGTGCATCAATGCACCTCACAATCTCACCGTCAGATTGCAAGGTGCATAATGCACCTTTGACCAGCAAAGAGCATCGCAGTCGACGCAATTCTTATACCAAATTTGCGTTCTGAACATTAGAATTTTCCCATAATGAAGTGTATAAGAATCACTTCATCTTCATTTTTATTTTCCACTAGTAAAAGTTGGACATACTCGTGACTGAATATTTTTGGAGGACATTTTTAATCAAGGCAAAAAAAAAAAAAATTTGTATCTTAGTTTTGTCTTTTTTGGTCAATTTGTTTTACATAGTATTAATTATATTATACTGGCTTCATGGCAAAGACAAGTTGTGCATATTTATTTGGCAGTGGCAAGACTGCTTTGCAATGTTTCAATGACTTTCTGAGCAAGAATCTATATTTCGTTTACTTTCGCCAAAAAGAAAATTGACTTGAATAATTTCTTTTGATAATAGAATAATGAAGAAATATAATGTGAATTCTTTTACTTAATATTTGAATATGAATTAAACAATGTTGTGATTAAGAGTTTTAGTACGTAACCCTTCCAAGAGCAAAGCGTGCCGGAGGAGCTTTAGCTAACACAAAAATACATGACAAACTATTCACTATAACACCTAACATTACTAAAGTTCAGTGACGCAGTATAAATCAAACACTGATTTCTACCGAGGTTATCTTCGATGTCTTGTTCAGCTATTTTAACTCATTATTTTCGTGTTGTTATTTTGTGTAAAAGCCAAAAACTGCTACATCACATTCGAAATTCTTTTAAATAGAACATTTACATGAGGATGAATGATCATATCACACATTCTAATACTCTGCATGCACTTTTCAGCCGTGCATATCTAGCACATGAAATCTACTGTTAACAAGGACAACTAGATAACATGATTACTGAACAAACTTGTGACATGTTCCATCATCTGCATGCTTGGCATGTCTGTTGTGTCCTTCAAACTGTTCCAAATCTTCACGGCACAGCAATTCTGATTGCAATATTTTTAGATGAATACAAATTTTAGCACTTCATAATTTACAGGTACTCACAAAATTAAATTTTATTAACTTTGTTCAAGATATATTTACTTATTTTTTAGTTCTGTTAACTTTTATTATGAGTATTCTTAAATAAGAGTTATTATATTTATATTTATGCAATAATTTTTCATGCATATTACAATTATTTATTTGTGCTTGCCGATAATGTCTGAAAGACTGAATGTCTAGAGGAAACGTGTAAAAGTAGACCCAGATGCTCTGCAAGTAAGCCCAAGGTTGCGTGGCGGCTTGTCAATGCGTAAAATCAACAACATCGGCTGGCCATTGTCCAATTCCGAATATCGTTCTCAGATCAATCAGTACAAAGCCCATTTTAACAGAAAAAGGGCAATGAAAGTGGCAAAGGCCCTATACAGGTTTGCTTGCCACCCGAAATATTGCAAACGGCTTACATGCCCATGTCAAGTATTTGGTACACATGGATGAGGCATAGCAAAAGTGGTTATCTTTAGCCTTCTAATATCACATAGATTGGGGTTCGATCCCCACTTCCGTTCCCCCACCCGCCAAATATCTGCCATCCCCTGCCAAAAAAACAAAAAAAAGGTATTTGGCACACATCTCTCATTTTTATACCCCTCTCCAGTTATTCCCCCCCCCCCCCCCCACTCTTCCATTTTCTTTTGTTTCCCATCTCCTTTTTGTAGGATGATCTATTTGAGATATATCATCTAGTGAATTTCTTTTAATAGCAATAGTATGTATATTATGAGATCCGTAAAACTCAATAGCTGATACTCTAGACTATATCAGAGAGGGGCTGTACTTAGGGCTAGTGATAGATCGGTGATATCTACTTGTGGTAGATGATTGGGTTGTGGTTTTTATTTTGTATCTATGTGTATTAGCACATATTCTAAAGCGCTAGGCCCTTAATTTAAGAAGTTCAATTACGCTCTATGGCCCCATTTGGTTAAGATTTTGGGAAAAGTACTTCTTAAAAAGCAGAAGTAGAAAATTGTTCTACGTTTAGATGTAATTATAAAAGTTCTTTTTATTAGAGTCAAAAGTTGTTAATTTGTTTGAATGTGATAAATATAAAAGTACTATTTAGTATAAAATTAAAATTTAACAGATAAAGAATGGTGTTTTCAAGAAAAAGTTAATGATAGAATGATAAAATAATATGAAAAAATAATGGATTTAAAATTCAAGTCTATTTTATCTATTTTCTACTACTTCTGCTTTTTAAAAAAAATAGCTCTTTATCTATTTCTCAAAAAAGTAGAAAAATTGATTATTTTCTGCTTCTATTCTTTTAAAGAAGCACAAACAAATAATACTAAAAATATTTTTTTTCAAAATTTTTTTGAAAAAAGGTACTTCTCTCCTTTGGATAAGCACATCCAAATGCACCTTATGTTTGTTGGTCTTCTGATATGTACTACAGGGTCTACTTATTTTCTAATTCGGTACTCATGTTTTTTTATGTGTTTGGTACTGATATGTATTGCATCTGACTCATAGTATGCATAGCTACTCTAATTTCTCCTTCTATACAGTTGATGTTAAAATATTGCATCATGACCAAAATTAGAGATCTGTGACAAGGTCACTTATACTTTCATGTTCATCTAATGTGAAATATAATTGTTTATGGTTTGATATGTATTGTTTAGAACTATATAGAGTTCATTGATTATAGTCTTAGATGTTTTATTAAGTTATGTCGACATTTTCCGTAGGCAAAAATAATATATTCGTCCTCTAACTTATTTTTTATTTTCAAATTTGCCCTTTAAGTTACAAATGCTTCAGATTCGCCCTTTAATTTTAAAAAACTGAGCATGTTTATCCTCTTCATAAATGACATTACTTATATTGATGAAAAAAAGTCTATCTAACATCTAAGTTAGCAAAAATAATATACATGATATTTTATGTTATAAGTTATATTTTCAAATCTACCATCAAATGTAACAAACAATATTTGCGATAAGATTGCAAAGAGGATAAATGTATTTGTTTTTTAAAAGTTATAGGACAAATTTGAAATATTTATTAATTAGATGACGAATTTAGAATGTTTACTACTTAAAGAAAGAATTTAAAAATAGAAAATAAATTAAGGGACAAATAAATTATTTTTGCCTTTTCCCTATTGGTATGCAAGCTTTGTCTTTGATTATCAATCAGTGATATTTCTTGACCAAAAAAAAAAAAAAAGAATTCCATGCCACTGAGTTGAATAATCATGACATCGTGAAGCTATATGCCGACAGCTAGCATGTCATTCTTATCTCCTAGGTATCTTATTCCTTCCAAAATTTGTGGGAATTTGAAAGTCATAATGACAAAGGCTCTATCAACTTTCATAAATTCTTGAATGTGTTCATTTTCATTTAAACAAATATTTAAATTTTTATATTACCAAATAAGGGATAAAAAATAATGTTGTCAAAATCGAGATTTTATGTAAGATTAGAACAGTAGAATAGGCACATAAAATATGATATTGTAACATGAATCATAAGATTTTACCAAAAAAAATGATGTTACATATATATATATATATATATATATATATATATATATATATACATATATATATATATATATATATATATATATATAACATAAGTAAGCAAAATAATCTTAAAATTACTATTAAACTTTGACTGAACTATAATTTAAAATGCATGAAATAAACATTTTGAGCCTTAGGCTAAGTATGCTATTGGAGATAAAATATTTTCGGTATTTATCAGTGAAACCCATTATCAGCCCAAAATCACAACCACTTCCACTTACCACTCACCTACATACATGAAAAACATGGCTAGGAAAAAGAAAAGAGCAATAATGCTATTAGTGCTCCCTCCCTAACCCTTTCTCTCGCATTCCTCTTTCTCTTCTCATCTACCATGACTTTCAATGTCTTCATTTCTCGAAAGGAGAGCCAACCCCATGAAGGTGGCTCATCCCCTCCATAGTAATTTCTTGAGGACTCCTCCCCCCTCCTTTTTTTATGGTAAGGTGTTTGAATCTAGATCATGAGAGTAAGCATGAGGCCAACTCATGCATTTAGATTCTTACAATCACAAATACATCCTAAATAAAAAGACTATACTTGTGTCAGATGATAGATCATTAGTCTTTGCTAATAAATGTTGGTTACATCTTTCTTCTAAGGTAGAAGACCTCTTTCTACAATATTCAATTGTATTTTAAGGTTTTGGTGAACTGATATGTTCCACAGAGTTAGCTACTAATGTGCTGATGTATACCACGGAGTAGCTTTGATACCCTCTTGTTTAGTAAGCTAGATGCCGCTGTATTTAGTGCTTTAGCTTTTTAGAATTAGTGAATTTGATGTTTTAGTTAGTGCTTAAGCCTTATGCTAGTCACCATTTTGTTTATTTGTACAGGTTGATTAAAAGTGGTTTTAAAAGTTAATTCAGAACTGAGATTAAAGATCTAACAAGTTCATCTTTGTTATCATATATATCTATGATGTGATGCAAAATTATCTATATTGCTGATATGTTATCTGAAATTGCATATTTTTCATTGGTTATAATATTGAGCTCAGCTTTTGTTTTAGGGTCATTCTCATATGAAGATGGTATCAAAATCTTCATATGAAGATAGCCAACAACAATGTGACAAGTAGTCATTGTGGGGTCCATATAAAAGAGTTAACTAATGGCATATTTTATGGTGTATTTTGCTGATCAAGGAGCGTGGTGCACCTTGCAATCTGATGGTGAGATTGTGAGGTGTATCGATGCACCAATCACCTATGATGCATTGTAATAATATCTGATTTTAAGAAAATTTAAAAATATAATTATATATATTTTAAAAATTAATTATCATAACAGTATAAAATTATACTAGTAATATAAAATAATTTTATACTGTCAGTATAATAAAAAAAATTATCATTGTTTTTACACTGTCAATGTATAAAAATTTAAAAATATAATTAAATATATTTTAAAAATTAATTATCATACATTGACAGTGTAAAATTATACTGGTAATATAAAATAATTTTACACTGTCAGTGTAATCAAAAAATTTTATCAGTATTTTTACATTGTCAGTATAATAAAAAAATTTTATCAAATAATGATAAAATTTTTTGATTACACTGACAGTATAAAATTATTTTATACTGCCAGTGTAATTTTATATTGTCAGTGTAATAAAAAAATTTTATCAGTATTTGATAAAATTTTTTGATTATATTGATAGTGTAAAATTATTTTATATTATCAGTATAATTTTACGTGAAATTACACTGATAAAATTTTTTGATTACACTGACAGTGTAAAATTATTTTATATTACCAGTATAATTTTACATTGTCAGTGTATGATAATTAAATTGATAGTGTAAAATTATTTTATATTTTCAGTATAATTTTACGTGAAATTACACTGATAAAATTTTTTGATTACACTGACAGTGTAAAATTATTTTATATTACCAGTATAATTTTACATTGTCAGTGTATGATAATTAAAATTATATTGATAAAATTTTTTGATTACACTGACAGTGTAAAATTATTTTATATTACCAGTATAATTTTACACTGTCAATGTATGATAATTAATTTTTAAAATATATTTAATTTTATTTTTAAATTTTTATACACTGACAGTGTAAAAACAATGATAATTTTTTTTATTATACTGACAGTATAAAATTATTTTATATTACCAGTATAATTTTACACTATTATGATAATTAATTTTTAAAATATATATAATTATATTTTTAAATTTTCTTAAAATTAGATATTATTACAATGCATCATAGGTGATTGATGCATCGATACACCTCACAATCTCACCATCAGATTGCAAGGTGCACCACGCTCCTTGATCAGCAAAATACACCATAAAATATGCCATTAGTTAACTCTTTTATATGGACCCCACAATGACTACTTGTCACATTGTTGTTGGCTATCTTCATATGAAGATTTTGATGCCATCTTCATATGAGAACGACCCTTTGTTTTATCATATTCTACTATACTAATTTCTCTATTGTAAATAGACTATTGCCTTCAATCTTTAATCAATAAAAATTTGCTAACAGAAAAAAACAAATAAGAAATAAAAAAAAAAATGTGATTAGCTACCCATGACCACTCACCTGCACAACCACCACGATGAAACACATGGCCAAAAGAGAGAAGAGAGATTGAGGACAAAGAAAGAGGGAAGACTGGAAGTAGGCACAATAAAACACTATGGAACATAAAAGGAGATTGTGAGGAAAGAATACCAAGCAAGCTGCAAAAGAAAAACTCAAAAAAGTAAAGATTGAGAGAAGAGAGACAAAAAACACAATGGAGATTGAAGTAAGTAGAAAAAGCAAAAAACATATGCATAAAGGGTTGCTCTATAGCGCACCGTCTTCTAAATGTGTATCATACATTAGCTTTTAACCACATTCGACGAATGCGGCTAAATCTATTCACGAATGTGGTTAAATGCACTTCCACATCGTCTCCTTGCTTCGCTTCCAACCACTCACCTGCGCCATTGCCTTCGACCACCGCTCCGAGCACCACCCAGCCCCTAGCCCCCCGTTCCCACTCCACCCTCACCCTTCACCACCACCACCCTAGCCCCATTGTGCCTCCATTAAACCTCACCACTGATGTTGTCGAGCATGACCACCGCCTCAGAACATCGCCCACGGTTATGTCGTGCCACTCGCGCACAACCACCTTGTCACCTCCGTTACTGCCACGACCAGCCACCACGAGTCATCGATGTTGAGCACTCGCTTCTGCGCTGTGAACCCATCATCATGACAGGAAGCGGTGGTGGCCAGTGCGAAGATTGAGCGGTGGCAATGTGCAAAGATTGGCGGAGCAACGAAGCAAACAACCACCCACAATCGGCGGTGACTGGAATAGGACGACGCGGGCGAGTGTTGCGCCTTTCGACAGCGGCTACAGAGCGACACCCTCTTCTCCTTCGAAGCCTCCTCCCTTCCAGTGACGACCAGTGTAGCGGTGTCCATCATTCCCTGCGACTTGATCCCTGCCCCAGGCGCAGCCAACGATGACGACCATTGGTGACGATAATGAGTGCCACACTCAATACAGATCGGTGGTGGTGGGAAGAAGAATAAGGTCTCGGTATCATTTAACCACATTCGTGAATACATTTAGCCGCATTCGTCAAATGTGGTTAAAAGCTGGTGTGATACACCATTTAGAAGACGGTGCGCTATAGAACGACCCATGCATAAAATACAAAGCAAACTTTGGATTATAATTAAAAAAAAATTATAATTACGTTCAAACATAAAATAGTATTTTATTTCTACTTTTATTTTTATTTCTAATTCTATTGTTAAAATATTTTATTTTTAAAAGTTTATCTAAACAGTCCCCTTATCCTTCTGACTTTCTCGAGCTGAGGAACTGCACTCAAGTAACCCAGGAGACATTGTCGAAGCCCAAAATATGTTTCGATTGATAACCAAATTGACCTTAGAGAACTTTATTTTGATGAAACTCAATGAATCATTTCTATTGGGCCGTATACAGGCCTTTTCCATGCCATGGCCTGGAGACCTGAACATCGGCAACGCCCAACCCCTACATGCACACACCGAACCCCCAAAAAAGAGAAAAAACTAAATGCACACGACTACACGTAAATACATAATTCTGCATGAAAAATGGAAAACCCAAAAGTACGTTTTGAAATGAAAAAAAAATCGTAGTTTTTTTATTGAAAATAAAGGCAATGATTAAATGAAATAAAGCAATACCAATAAGTGCGTAGATCAACTAGTGGAGGATTGTTCTAACTTAATCAGAGGTCTCAGGTTCGAGTCCTGAATAAGCAACTATATTAAAATCTAAAAAGAAGAGTTTTGCCACCTAAATGATTCTACCTTATTTAAACAAGATTGTCTCAAATGAAAAATACTTGTGATTTTGAAAAATTAAAATAAAATAAAATAATATAACCTACTTACTTATCTAAAAGATCAATTATATGTTACTTTTTTCTATAATTCAATAAACATGTCACACTATTTTAAAAAACGAATTATGACAAAAATCCTGAATTTCTAAATTTTTTTTAAAATCAAATTGTAACACACTTATACATCAGAATTTGTATCAATATAAATTTTAATAGTGGTTTGTGAAAGCGAATGCTAGTTATGGTTACGCGAGTAATCATTTTCTTCTTATGTCATATTGCAAGTTTGTGACTCAGATCATGGACCCTTTAACTAAGTATCGCCAGAGGAATTAAAAACATACCAATAGATTGATAGGCA
Source organism: Pterocarpus macrocarpus (assembly GCA_031439585.1). Classification (NCBI taxonomy): domain Eukaryota; kingdom Viridiplantae; phylum Streptophyta; class Magnoliopsida; order Fabales; family Fabaceae; genus Pterocarpus; species Pterocarpus macrocarpus. Next base: position 16,159,732 of record CM062519.1, read on the forward strand.
GTGGTCCCAAGTATAAACTAGTTGATATTACATCATTAAAATCATGCCCCAAAATTAATCAATACTTTTTAAATAGGAGCGGGTGAGGGTGGGTGGAATATAGTTATACTATTGAGGTGGTCCTGTTCAATAACCTTTAGCCCTTTCTCACTTCTGTGAACACTTTTCTCTTTGCTAAGATTCTATGACAAAATTTATCCATAAAACGGTAGCTAGCTAGGATTGATGGTGTGGAGACTGTGTAATGTTTTGAATCATTATCTTCACAAAGTCATAATTGTTGCTAGCTCTACTTGGAACCGTACAATTATATTGCTTGTTCGATGGGAAAAGTTAACATTTAAAAAAAATATTAAAAAAGATAGAAAATTCGATTAGCCGATTCGTTCGGAATGATAGTCAGGTCACTTTAAAGTTTCGTCTTTTGAGACTCCCACAAGGTGCGGCGAAAAACACATGCTGCGTGTTCATGTTCAACCTCAGCACATGGAGAGCAATATTAGAGGGAGACCATGCACCCAACAGCCATATCTACTGTTTCCAAGACCGTGAGGTGATGGTGATTGTGTGACCCTTGCATGGGAGAGGTTTGAGTTTATACGGGCATCCCCAGCAAAATTGATAGCAACCGCCACGTTCTGTCCCTTCATCACTTCTCTTGTTTCTCTTTGCTTATCACCAATTCTTGCTTTTCCATTGTTCAAACATAATCATAATCATTCATATACTAAAATTAATATATGAAGACCGCAGTTTAAATAAATGTAAAACTCAATTATAAATTGCTACATTATCTCCAGTAATAATATACACTTATCATTAACTGTTTACCACCTAGGTTCTAAGCCAATTGGATGGTCGATAAAGGCTATTTCGATTTCCTCAAGTGTTGGAGCAAGAGAGGTCTTCACGAACATGTTGGGAGGTAGTACTTGCAAAAGAAACTTTGATGTTTAAGTCAGTAAGACGTATGTTAGACAACAAATAGACATATTTGAGTGGATTGAAGCGGAGATATTCATAGTAATTGATCTGATAGCCGTTAAGCTAATTAAGAAAGGTAATGTAATGCTCAAGCGACTCATAAATAGCATGGTTAATTAAATTCTATAACTAATTTCTATCTTTATGCTATACTCTCAAGAGGTGGGTAAACGACCATTACGTAAGAATTTGATCGGATAGCCCACTACGGGTCTAGCTCATTAACTAACATCATGTTCAATACTTTTAAAATTGAAATTCACAATTATTTGTGCATTGATCATTTCATATTAATTTAAGTGTATAAGAACTTTGTAAAAAAAAAAAATCTCTTATTTTTCATTACCTCCAATATTCTCAATCATTTGTTTTGGATACTATGGACACTTACACCCTACTTTTTTTTTGTTAATAGTTCAACACTAATCCTTCCATTCATTAAGATTTGGTAATTCTAGATACTTCATCATATTAATACCCATCTTTTCGGTTATCCCAGAAATATGATAATCCACCTATATGATTTTGACATGTCCTTAAGTGCAAGAGAAAGGTGATATAGACAGATATGAATAAGGTTACGAAAATGACAATGTTAGGCAGCTCAATTTCTATTATTTTACTTCCAAAGGTTCAATTACAATCCCTTTTTGCTTTTGTCTAGTAGAGACAAACTGTCAAGAGAACCAATCAAAATGTCCAACTAATCTTTCAAAATGGCATAATTGAAACAATCATATTCGATAAGAAATTAAAGGTGCACCAGGGGAACAGCACACTGGTTCTTACAAATGACAAATGAAAATTTCGCTCCATTTTGTCCTTGTGTATGTATGTCCTTAATTATAAACGTTACATTTCAAATCACGAACAGCAAAAATTCTTCTTAAGCGCTTCTTAGCCAATTAAGCAGCTTAGATTTATAGTCATATAATGTCAATGGTTTAGCTTTTGCAACCTGCCTCGGGGATTTTTGTTAATTATTGTTGTATTTTGTCATTATTGTTTGATAATTAATCCTGTGCATTGTGTTCTTGACCCTAAAAACTTGAAATGCTGATATGCATCTTTTAGCTTGCAGGAATATTACAGTTGGTTGAAAAATAAAATAAGCTAGCTAAAATTTAATTTAGTTTAATAATTAGTTAAGCAAATGTAATTAGTTAGATAATCGTTATATTTCTTCTTGTACATAAGCCACATTACATCTTAATTATACTTACCTTTTTTTTTTTAGAGTTTAATTGTTATATATTGATAGTGTAAAACTCTTTCACATATCTACAAAAAGAATTGAAGGTAAGAACAACCAACAATGAATTTAAAAGCAAAGCACTAACACCCTGAGAGTGCACTTTCCTAATAGATCATATACGAAAAGGTATCTTCACTTATGTCTTTCCATATTGCTACGCCTTTTCAATCAACTAAAGCCTCGCTCGTCACGATTTGCTCTCCGGCATGAAATTTCAGAAAAAGGACAACTAACTAGAAAAAAGAAAAGGGAAAGGGAAAAGATATAGCCCTCTATATATAGTGCACTTTTTCGCAAATCTTTTGGCTGAAAAGGGAAATGATTTGTTTTTGTGAAGTGGTGGAATGACAAAGCTCCAAGAAATTCTTATAGGAGGGTGAATCGAGGAAGATGAATGAGACAAATTCTGGGGGGCGGAAATTGAATGAACTAAATTAATTTTTGGAAGGTGAGACCAGCGACAACAAGATATTGTGGAATATCATCAATGGATATGTAAGACATGACAGTGTAGCTAGCTGAAAATTTTAATTAGAATAATTTTCAGTTCTCTATATAAATGTATTATACCTGTGCAAGTGGCATGTTATTGTAGTGTATCAGAAGTCAGTCCTCTCACAGTGACAATTCGGATTAGATTACTTTGCGAGAAGGAAGGAGACAATAAGGAAAAAAAAACAATAATAATAAATCAACATCAGTAGTGTGCTTACAGATGTTGAGAGAATTTCAAATTTAGAATGCTCATGTGTGTGTTTTTTGTGCAATGGTTAAAGTTCCACATTGTTTATAATATATAATTTTTTTATGAGCTCTTGTATAAGGAGATGCTTCATAGATAACTACCTTATAATATTGAGTTAGGATTGTGAACTTGGACATAATGTTAAATTAGGGCGTTGCTCTGGTGCTGATTAAAAAAAATCAGTACCATGAAGATATGAGCTGTGCTAAATAGATATAAGACATGTGGAAGGGTGCACCATATAACTGATCACATATGATGTACCAGAGAATGCCATTCACACCATTTGCGCTTGCCCTTTCCTTCTCCCTCCTCTCCCTTGCCCTCTTAGCCGCCCCTGCCTTCACCCTCCACTACCGCCACTACACCGCCTACTCTTCCGATTGTACCCCCGGAATGCTGCCACCTCCGACAGCACCCGCCCGAAGCCACTCAATGGCGCATCAAGCCCGCAGTACAAGTACCTCTACCTTGGCACAGTGTCGACTTTAGAGCCGCCAGATTCGAGCAGCAGGAGCAATGGCAGTGGTTTCATGCCGCCACAGTACTGGAAACTTGATTTTGAAACTGCTTCCTCCACTGCCAGTGAAAAGAAGAAGAAGAAGAAGGAGAACAAAGAGGAGGAAGGTGAAGAAGAAGAGGAAGAGTTTTCTTTTTTTTTTTTTTTTCTCCGAGAGGGTCTTCTAGGAACAATTGCAAACTCCACCTTTGGCACCCACTAGCATCAAATCATTGCCTCCTCGGAATTCGTTGCCAGGAAGGAAAGAAGGAGTTTGGGGCAGTTTGGGAGAGATCTCTAATACACCATATGTGATCAGATACATGGTGCACCCTTCCACATGTTTTGTATCCATTTAGCATAGCTCATGTATTCATGGAGCTGATTTTTTTTAATCAGCACCAAAGCAACGCCCGTTAAATCAATACATATACATATGGGTCTCATCTCAAATGTGCTTATGTGGGTGATACTCAATTTTACCTCAAAGTTACATTTTCTTGGATAGTTGTTACAACAAAATATTCTTTTATTACTATTGAGTAACTTCTCATACTCTCTTATCTATTGGAGAGTGCTTAATTAACAATCAACCTTATTTTATAGCCCTAATGGAATCGAGATAAATATATCTTGCTTCATCTTTTCTCCTTGATTTTTCTCTCTTTATCTGGTGTTCATCTTTTTCATTCATATCTAATGTGGTAAAGAGCTCCCCACAATCTTTATTGTGCAACCAATTACAAGAATGAGATTTTGCTACTCTATGTATAAGGATATGCTCGTGGATGAGTTTGTGAAGAGACCCATATTTAATCTTGAATGGTTGCTAAGTGAGGCCATTCCATTGAGTTTTTCTCTTGACAAGAGATAAACCCTTAAAGATAATGTCTAACATAAGTGGTATAAATATTTTCTTTCTCACTTGTTTTTATTTTTCTGGTTTTAAGCTCTATTCTTGCTTGTTTTAATAGTTAAAATACTACTTCCCACTCCTATATATATTTCCAACAAGTAGTTCTTTCCTAGGTTTTGGGTTGACCGATTGATCAATAGCAGCGATTCTATTTTTGTTGAATGCTAGAATGAAAAAAGTTTTACTTTAATTTATTAGAAGTGAATCCTGTAAAAGACTTTCAGATACCCATATCAATAAGTTAAATATAAACATAGAATATAGGCAAAAAATAAACATTGTTGAAAGCTACAAGACCCTTTATAATTGTTATATTTGTGACTATTAAGTTCATTAAGGATGATGACATAACAATTGAGCAACTTATGAATTTGATAATGGCAAGACCAAAAGAAAGAAAATATAAAATGTAATAATGGAACTAGCAAACCTGACTTAGGCTTGTAGTAAGGGTCCTTTGCGTGAATCTAACCTTCTTCGGCTGAGTATTGATGAGCCACGCTGTTGGTCCTATTTGTTGGACCATGGTAGTGGTCCAGTCCAACAATGGTCCAGTCCAACAATAATTGTCATAGGAAACAAAAAAGGCTATAGTATTTTTCATTAATAAAAACTTGTACATGTACATTTATTTGTTTCATATTTTGGTATTTATTTTTTAAATTTACTAGTTGATACATTCTTCTCCCTTTGTATTCCAAGCACTCTTTATCTACCCTATCTACTCTAAATTTGAAAAGAGGAATCGTTTTTTAATATTGTACGTGGGCGTTTATTATATTTCTTCTTTCATACTTTTCTCATATGTATCTTAATGGAGATAAAGATTAAAGTTGTGTTTTTTCAAAAAGGCGGGTGATATTATATATTAAGAGCATAAGCTTTATGTGATCCAGCTCTTAAAATCATTGTATGAGAGACTAAGCAGAAAGGAGCTTGCCCACTAACTTTTTCTTATGCTCCTCGTTCCTTTGTCATCATGTTAACAACCAAAGATGCAACAAAGTGAATTTTATATTCTTTTGGCTTCTCGCTCAAATTCAAAAAGAGATACTGTTACATCTTACGATGATACTCTCATCATTTGTAATTGAGAATATTTATAATCATATTATATGTCTGAATTGATTGCTTAGTTGATTTAGAATCAGATGAGGATTGTGTGATTATGAAAATGGCAAGGGGTGCTTTGAACCCGAGCTTATGCATACTATTTATCTGAGGTTAAGATGAGCTTGACTTAAACCCTCTTGTGTAGAGCCCAAGGTGTAACTTGTGATAAAGTGCCTCACTTGGGTGATAAACAAAATAGTCAATGTATTTGTTTTCCTTAATCCGTACATTTCTATAGTTTCATTTTCTTAAATAAAAAACATTAGAATTGATCTAATAATGAGAGGTTTAGGTAATGCGTATGGTATTAGAGGTTTGAACTTTATTGCTATTGATGTATCAAAAAGAAAAATTCTCAAATAAGATTTTATAATTTAAAAGTTTATAATTAAGTCATTATACTTTTAAATTTTCAAAATAAATCATTGTTAAGTTTTATTAAAGTATAAGAATTTATTTAAAATCTCAAATAAATTTTAACAATCTATTGGATAAATAATATAATTGAATAAGCTTTGAAAATTTATTTGATTTTTTCAATAAATCATTATAAAAGCTTATCTTAAAGTTTAATATAATTATAAAGACTTATAAATTAATTAAATCTGTTCTTTTCATTTTTGGTGAAAATCAATTAATATGCGTTTTTTAAACCGTTCTTAATCATGCGTTTTCAAACCATTCTTTTCATTTTTAGTAACATCTTAATTTTCTGAAATAACTGTTTTTTCCTCTCAAAAGTTATTTTAATTTTTTTTTAATTATACATTATTTTAAATCCAAAAATGAGTTTATGCAAATTCACTTTTACACCATGCACGCTGCTGTACAATTAATATCCCATGCATACGTCCATTAAAATTTGTATTTGCACGCACTGAGTAAGATCTTTTTACTAAAATATTCAGCGTATATTTAAGATTGGCTTCCTCAATGCCCACATAATTTGCATGATTCTTCTACCCACAAAGGTATGTCTTTCACACTCATATGTTACTGCTAACAAATACTGGTAATTAAGAATGCCGCGCCATTTATTTATTTGTAAAGACTTTACGCAAAGCATAGTGTTTTTGCCAGCAGGCATATTAAAAACCATTAAAGAGGCATTAACAATAACGCTCTCAATCTTAATCCAACTTAGGCGGGAAAAGGAAAATGCATAGCTTTAATTAATCAATCGAGTTTATAATTACTGAGATGATTATGAGAAAACTTTAGCGGAGACTGAGGTTAATTAATTATATTGAATAATTCACATATTATACTTAAGAGTGCCGAAGCGGTACACATTACAAAACGACAAGATTATGGCAAGCCAAGAGAAGAAGATAGGGACAGTAACAGAAATCAATTTTATTCTTGTCGGTGTTTTACCACATTATTGTATAATACTAACATATATAAGACATTTTTCTATCGTCAGTTAACAACTAATTAAAGCCCCTTTTTTCGAAATGAACAACAACCTAAAGAATTGAGACTTTGATTTACGTATTTCATTGGCATTTATACAAATTTGAGCACTATATACTTTTTGATAAACTTATTTAGTACTATTAAAAATTGAGAAGGTTAATTCAATAAGAAAAAGGTAAAAATGAAAGACAATTTCGCAGCAAGTTTGGAGCGGTTATTACCCAAAGTTTCAAGCATGCCAGTTGTAAATCAATAACTCTATAAGGGACAGGCAACACCGAATGGGGATTCATTCAGTGATTTTAGGGATAGGAGCATTTGTCGGCTGTCCTCTTCTCGCTTTCTCTCATGGCTTCAATCATTATTTTCTCTTTCACCTTTGCCCTAACTTTCAAAGGTTTGGGGTACCCCAATATTCCTCTGCCATCTATGATGTATGTCTATTCCTCCCTAAAATCACAACAATACCCTTTTCAATGCCATATTTCACCCTTGTTATGGGCACCATCTAAGGATATTCGAATGATTTCACTATCCGGTATTATTTTTAATAAAGTGATCTTTAAAGGGTAGAGTATGTGTGCTTCCCTTTCCATAAACCAAAAAAAAAAAAAAAATCCTTAATTATAATTGGATAATTAAATTGGAATCAGAATAACAAAATAAGATTCTTGATGTGTTATTATCATAACCTTTTCTTATCCAAATACCACCATATTTTTCTTGAAGCTCAAATACGAGCATATTTTAATATTTAGATTCGCTATCTAATTTTGACTATTGTGAAAAGAAGGCACATGGTCTCTTGCTTCTTTTTAAAGGTTATTGTGTTGAATTGAGGGAAATGAACAATCAGGTTTGATAGCTATTTGAAGTTCAATTAATTAAGCTGTTAAGCAAAACGACATCAGTAGCTACTTAAAAGTGTGTCGTTTAGGAGGAGCTGTCCGTACTTAGTAGCAGTTTGTAACATTTGACACGGGCTTGTCTTCGCATCAGTTAAGTGCAAGTGGACGCGGTTAATAACATTTCACATTACTGTGCATAGAAAAAAACGTTAAACAGATCTACCAAAGAGAAAACGTTAAACCTTTTTGTAGTAAGGGCTTTTATAACAAAACAATTAGCATTTTTCTAATTCTTGAATGAGTGAATTTTACCCTTTTTTTCATTTCACCTAATAATAATTTTCAAAAAATTTTATTTATATAAAATATATCACATTAGCCTTAAATGTTATATTAATATCTTATTCAATGAAATAATAATAATAATAGTAATAATAATAATATGAAGTGTGAAAAATATATTAAATGATATAACAACAGATTTTTATATGTATAAGTATAATTTTTTGTGAGATTATCCCTTGAGCATTGTTATAATTAAGAGGTCTTTGTAATAATTTTTTAATTTAAACTTCAATTCTCTATCTATTAAAATCAGTTGTTCATTATTTCATCTAACTCTTACTAATAAATCCATTTATTTAAATTTTGACAGATTTTTTCTTACATTGATATCGTTAATTGTGAATGACGTGTCTGAGAAAGAATGCTTACCTAAACATTTGTCCATGAACAGCAAATTTGATTTTCACAACCGAAGCACATCACAGAACATAGAGTAATATTATATGCTCGTGTACTTTTTCTTTTTTTGGCTCCGTGCTAATTTATGTACATCCATCATTTAATGGAGTTTCAAAATGGAAAGTAAACAAGGCTGAGAGAGAGAGAGAGAGAGAAGTTCCATTATCACATTGCATACATGACATTACAAGGCTACAGAGAGAAAGAAAAGGACTTTACTTTCTGGTAGCTAAGAGAGAGAGAGAGAGAGAGAGAGAGAATCTGCATTCTTCGTATATCTGCACTCCATTTTCTGTGACACCCGTTTATCGTTTCTGCCAGCATTTGAGTCTCCTTTACTCCACACGCGCTCCACAATAACAACAACAACAACATCTGAGTTTCCTTTCTCTTTCTCTTTCTCTTCTCTTTTCACTCTCCATTTTTATCTTTTTGGGGTGGTGGGTGTGTGGGGGCACCTGATTTTGCATTTGACTTTATACTCCCTCACTTGATTTTCCTTACTGAAACATTTAAAAAGGTACCTTTTTATTGTTTCTTAACTTTGATGTTAAATTGCATAATTATCGTAACCATTGCATTCAAGAAAAGAAAGCTCTAAGCTACACTCTCTAGTTACACTATCATTTTCATTTTTCAGCTACTTTTTGTTATTAACCCAAGTTCCATTCCCTTTATATTTTTCCTCTCTAGTTTATAGGTAGCTTCATACTCTCTTGTGGGGGGTCTTTTCCTTTGTGAGATTGGTCTCAGATTTGGTCATTTTGGGGTCTCTAGATTCATTGATTTTGAAGTTTTTTGTTCATTGTTCAGAGTTAGAAGAAAAAAGAGAAAAGGAAGAGTAGTTATGGCAGTAGGAGGAGGAGGAGGAGGAGGGGGTGGAGGAGCTGCAGCATCAAAGTCAGATGAGCCACTGCCACATCCACCAAAGGATCAGCTGCCCCATATTTCTTACTGCATTACTAGTCCTCCTCCATGGCGTGAGTGTTGTGTTCCCCCCCTATATTTCTTAGATTCAAAAGTGGCTTTCTATGAAAAGAAATTTTTAAAAGATCTTTCTTTTTCATTTCCCAGATTGTGTCAAATTATTTTTGTGAAAAACAAAAAAAACAGATCACTGTAAAGCTGTTTAAAGTTAAAAACAGAAAGGACAAACTTATGGGATGTTTAATTCTTGAGTCCTGCTTCTGATTTTGCACTTTCAATTTTTTTTTCTTTTTGGATTTGTCTTTTGGGGACTTGGGTCTAGTTTTTGTGCCAGTGGCAATCCAAGTATTTTTGCTTCTTATGTAATTGGAGCCAATTTGAAGTCCTATTTCAATTTGTTGAAATTCTTTTTGTAATTTTTTTTTTTTACTTGCAATTGTACATTCATGTTTGAGGTTCTTCCCAGTTGTTTCCAGATCCAGATTTGGTAACCAAAAATTGATTGCTAGTTCCAAATTTGGCCCCTGATGTAATCATTTTTATATATTTTGATAGCTACCAATAAGTTTCTCTTTTTTTTTTTTTTCTTCAAAAATATATTATTCATATTGTTGGATTTTAGGACATTTTATAACAGCACTGAGGCCATCTAGTCATGAAACAAATTTGGTAACAAAGATTTCTACTTCCAAATTTGGCCCCCTGATGTAATAATACTTATATATATTTTAGTGGCTATAAACACAAACTATATTATTCAGGTTGTTGGATTTTATATGTACCAAAAGGGTTGTTGGATTTTGGGACATTTTATAACAGCACTGCGCCATACAGTCAAGAACTTCTAATTGAACATGTCGTTAAGGAATTTTAAGTAATTGGAATGACTGTCTAAATTAAATTACAATTCCTTTTATTGTTCTGTGTGCATTTACAAATTTAAGAATATCCCTGCTTTCCCTTTGCCTTGGGATTTTGATTTGTTTTTGTTTTCCTTCATTAATTTGATGAGAAATTTGGTGACATTCTGATGCAGCTGAGGCCATACTTCTTGGTTTTCAACATTTTCTTGTGATGCTTGGCACAACTGTGCTTATTCCCACTGCTCTTGTTCCCCAGATGGGAGGTGGAAATGTAAGCAATAATGGATAAAATATTCTTAAAGCGGCAATTTTATTTTAATATTGAATATTGCTGACAATCCAACCTTAAGATTGAAGTTACATTTTTGTCTTAGCTATAAATTATGTAAAAAAGAGATACAATATGCATTTTTTTTTTTTTTTTGTTTTTTGGCAGGAGGAGAAGGCAAAAGTGATCCAAACACTGCTCTTTGTAGCTGGTATTAACACATTGCTGCAAACACTGTTTGGAACTCGACTACCTGCAGTAATTGGAGGATCCTATACCTTTGTTCCAACCACAATCTCGATTATTCTTGCTGGTCGATTCAGTGGTGAACCAGATCCCATAGAGGTCTTACGATCAGAACAAATATATAGCTATTTTAAGTGCATGCTTGAGTTTTATTATTTTTAAGGGAATAATCACTTTTTATTTTTATTTTTTCAAAAGCTCGCATCAAGATTTTAACGTGTTTTGAACACAAAGTAAACTAACCCAAGTACACACTAAATGGTGCATGGTTGATATGCTACTATATTACTTCGCATTGTAATGAAATGAGGCTTCACCTAGATGCAGACTACCGTATGGCTAGTAATCATATTGTACATCATTTTTTTATGCTATTTGTCATCGGAAACTTGAGAACATGCAGTGCTTAATTCCATTTGAAATCGAAGAAGTAAAGAACATAAATTTAATTCAAGCACCACAATAAGACTTGAGATTTTTGTGCTAATTTGATTGGAACTGTTGATCACATTTTTTTGGCTTTATTTTTTTATCTATTCAGAAATTCAAGAGAATAATGCGGGCAATCCAGGGAGCTCTTATTGTTGCTTCAACTCTTCAAATAGTACTAGGCTTTAGTGGCCTCTGGCGTAACGTTGCAAGGTTTGTCTCAAGTTCTTTGTAAATGGCTGCAATGCAATATGCTTTCTCTGTCTTTATATATGTCTTGAGAATGTTTAAACCAAAATGCAAGCCAGATTTAAGAATGCCTTTCATTTTCCATTGTCCCACCATGAAGCCGACTTAATGTTTCAAGTACATATTATACTCATATGCTTGAGTGCTCTGTGCAAATGCATTTTGATTAACACGGCAGCCCCCACAAACTGAAAAGATGTAAACAACTTATTATTCTTGTGGTTGGATACAAGATTCCCATGTGATGTAAGTTTAATTTTTTTCTATAGGTTCTTAAGTCCACTTTCAGCAGTTCCTTTGGTATCCCTTGTTGGTTTTGGCCTGTATGAGTTAGGATTTCCTGGGGTAAGCCTTCTGATACACATTTAAAATTGCTCGTATTGACAACTAATTGAAGAAAATTTCAACATTGATTCCTGTCTTGGGTGTAGGTTGCTAAATGTGTTGAGATTGGACTGCCAGAGCTTATATTGCTAGTATTTGTCTCACAGGTAGAGTTCCTTAAAGTTTCGTACACCCAGTGTCTAGCATTATGATCTCAGTTAATTTGGTTCTCTTGATTTCTTTACTTTTCTAGCATGATGGTTTCTATAAGTCAAGTTTGTTAACACCAAGTTGTTGTCATGCAGTATGTGCCCCATGTGGTAGGTTCGGGGAAGCATCTCTTTGATCGTTTTGCAGTTATTTTTACCGTCGTAATTGTGTGGATATATGCTCATATACTCACCGTTGGAGGGGCCTATAACAATGCTGCACCCAAAACACAAATGTCCTGCCGCACTGATCGTGCTGGACTTATAGATGCAGCTCCTTGGTTAGTTGTGTGATTTCCTTTAATTTTATCCCTTAGGATGTGTTTGGTAAGGGGGTTAAAAATGGGGGAAATTTTATCATGTATGAGCTCTATGTGTAATTTACACATGGAGCACACACATGAAAAATCCCCCCTCCCCAACCCAATTTTTTCCCCCTACCAAACACACCCTTAATGGCATTTTTTTTCTGTGGCAACTGACTAAGTCATTATTAGACAGTTTAATTACTGTGTTGATCCCTCTAAAATTAACCCTATAATTTATAAGTTTATAATTGTTTCCCTACCATGTTTGTCAGCTGTCAAGCATCCCTTGATTTAGTGCTGAGGTGGCAATGGTTTGCCAATGCGACAACCAATTTTGCCTTTGTGGACTAGAGGGTTGCCAGATTAATACATTTCCCTGTCCAAAAAACAGTCACCTGACAGTGTGCTGTCATTTGTGAGGATTGTTAATGGCGTAACAGGGATGGATTGGTTTGGCTATCATCTAATCCACTCCAGCAAAATGGCTTCAGCACTAAATTGTCAGCATTTGGTCATGACAGACCCAATTGAAAACTTAATGATTAGGGGCTAATTTCAAAGCATAGCCAAGTCAATCAATAATCTTCTATTTGGGCATAGCTTTGTGAGTGAAACTTATTGAGAAGAATTTGTCATGAATTTTGAGTTTGCAGGATAAGAGTTCCATATCCATTTCAATGGGGAGCACCTTCATTTGATGCAGGTGAAGCCTTTGCCATGATGATGGCAGCTTTTGTTGCTCTTGTAGAGGTAATTTCTTTCTTTCGATGTTCTTTATTTCTTTTTTATTTAGTTGGAATAAGAATTTCTTTTCTTTTCTTTTCTTTTTTGAACTGTTATTATTTGGTGTTTTTTCCTTGTGCAACCATTATTCTGTTACTTTCTACATTCATCATTTTTGCTGGGTCTACTGGTAAGTTATCAATGTATTGCTTGTAACTATGCATCCATAGGACAGCATATTTGATATGTACCTGTATAAAGATGCAAGAAAATGAAGTAATAACTATATTATCACTACTGGAGCTGCTGCCAGTGGGGTATCAGTCCAGAAATGGTGTGATAAGAACAGAAAATAGAAGAAATAAGGTCTGAGCACTTAGAGCAGCTCAGTCTCTCCCTGCCCAACTCCAGTATTTTCCTAACTCACATTTTTCCCACCCTATTACATATATGGGTTTCCCAATTCCAGAATCCCACCAAATCCTTCCCTTCTCCTACACTCTGCCAACTCAGCAAGTTAGTTATGCACCATAAGCCCCTCCTCATTTGTTCCTCCACTCCCCTCTCTATGTTGCTCGTGGAATTTCATTCTAGTGTATACATGAGCCACCCTTGGGGTCCTATGAATATTATTCTTACCATCCTTAGCACCAGTTCAATTTAGTGGCCCTTTAAAATATCTGACGAATATAGTATAGTAGCTTAGTATCAAGGATGAATTTTAAGAAAAGCTTCTGGTTTTTTTATCCTGAGAAAAATTTTATTGGTAGATTGGCATTTCTCATAGTACTTTTATTTTATTTTTCCTGAACTACATTGGAAAACAATGTTGATAGTTCTCTAATCTATAATTCTATATAATGGCAGCCTGCACTTAATTGTGTCACTGTGTGCATGACAATGTTGTTGGGATTATCTGGCATTAGCGTAGAATTAGTGTTATGCAGTTGCTAATTTGCATTATTATGCACTCAAATTAAATTATCTGCTCACGTTTTATTCCTTACAAGCAGTCCAGTGGAGCTTTTATTGCTGTATATAGGTTTGCAAGTGCAACACCATTACCACCATCTATTCTCAGTCGGGGTATTGGTTGGCAGGTATGAAGATGGCTAACACTTCAACATTTATATATCTGTAAAACAATTTTCTTGAATTTATAAATAATATTAGTGGTAAAGTTGTAATTGATTATAATGATGATTATTCACTAAGCAAATAATCAGAACTTTCAAGTATAATTCCTCTGATTTTGCATCTTATATCTCCTCCCAGGGAGTTGGCATTCTGTTATCAGGATTGTTCGGAACTGTCAATGGATCCTCTGTATCTGTGTAAGACTAAAATTGTTCTGTTTGTATTCTATACTCTAGTTAAGAGGAAACACAACTTCCTTCTTGATGAAAGGAATTCATTTGTTTTCTCCACAGAGAAAATGCAGGTCTTTTGGCTTTGACCCGGGTTGGCAGTAGAAGAGTTGTGCAAATAGCTGCTGGATTTATGATTTTCTTTTCAATTCTCGGTGAGTTGATGAAGCGTGAAATGTGAATAAATGTTTGTCATTTGAATATCTAGTTTGCATTATCCTAATGCATTGTATTACCCTTTTAACATTTTTTTTCTTTACTGTGTAGGGAAATTCGGAGCCGTTTTTGCCTCAATCCCACCACCCATTGTTGCTGCTCTTTACTGCTTGTTCTTTGCTTATGTTGGTATGTTCAATTCTAAGATGTACTCTTTAGACATACTCAAACTTGATTCATTTTGATACTTTCAAGAAACACCATGTAATTATGTAACGTCCCACATTTTCATCATTTGTAGGTGCTGGAGGTCTTAGCTTCCTTCAGTTCTGCAATCTCAACAGTTTTAGGACAAAGTTCATATTAGGCTTCTCTATCTTCCTGGGCTTGTCTGTGCCCCAGTACTTCAATGAGTACACAGCAATTAATGGTTTTGGACCAGTCCACACGGGTGCAAGATGGGTATGCATAAGATATATATATATATATATATATCCGAAGATGTGTTCTTACCTTTTGTTGAGTTCACTTACACTGACAAATTTTTATGTACCTTGCAGTTCAATGACATAATCAATGTGCCATTCCAATCAAAGCCATTTGTTGCGGGTGTTGTGGCATATTTCCTAGACAACACACTAAACAAGAAAGATGCGAGGAAAGACAGAGGGAAACATTGGTGGGACAAGTATAGGTCATTCAAGGGTGACTCAAGAAGTGAGGAGTTCTATTCACTGCCTTTCAATCTAAACAAGTACTTCCCATCTGTATAATTTGAGGCTGAAGAGCTGAATTATATAAGGTGGTTTCATCTTCACCAGGGTCTTGTTCTGAGATTTGATTGAATCTGATTACAAGCTATAGTTATATTTAATAGTCCACTTTGTTATAGAATTTTGTAAAACGTTTATTTTATTGCTGGTGTTTCTGTATATTCTGATCGAGAATGTGGATTCAATGTAGTAATGTGCCTGTTTCATTTGTCTTTCATTTGTGTCATGCTGAATTTAGAACCCCCCTTCTTTCTCTCTCTCTCTCTCTCTCTCTCTCTCTCTCACACACACACACACACACATGCATACAACCAACAAGTGTTGGATGTAAAGATAAGCAAGATGCACTTACGAAAATTCACAACTTGAAGAAGATAATTATTGAGAGAATTTTTTAGTCATGTTAGTGTCTGGGAAATTAATTTTACAATAATGTTTAGAGATTTTATTTTTGTCATCGTTTATAGAGATACTTCAAAGACTGAAAAAAAATTCATACGATACATCACAAAGAAATCATAGTAAAATTGGAAGTAACTTTCTCCGCCAAACGCCATGCAGTCACAACTCATGTTATCATCCAGCCAAGAAATCATCCAAGAGTTGATCCAAATCTTACTCTATTTTATTATATATTTTCGGCATGTTTGATTATCGCTATCCAAAAAAGAAAAAAAAACAATAGGAAAAAAAGAACAGTTTATTGCTATCTATGTTTTGAGTTGCAAGGATTAGTCTTATATATGTAATAAAAATTAGAGATTAATTGTGACGCACAACTAGTGTAATGACTTTTATACTGTCATCTAATCATATATTACTAGTAATGAATAACATCTGGTGGTGTGGCTTGGTGTGATTATCTTAGACCAAAAAATCTCAAAATTAGACGGAACATGTCGATTGTCGAACGTTAATTAGGGGTTGAGAAATCTCGTGATTCAATAGTTATTATTAGGTATGTCATCTTTTGATCTTATTGCGTAGGTCACAATCACCTTCCTGTTACTGACTAACTAGTACACAATTATACAAATATATGCTACTTTTGGCTTCGAAGTAAAGCATACAGATCTCTTTTCCAATTCAAGCTCGCACACATGATAGTAATTCTATGGCAAAATTAAGGTTATCAACTGCCTCCACAAATTTTAATGTCCGTGTCCCATGCATTGCCAAGTGGGAATGGTTTGGGTCAAAAAATGAATGCCTAAATGAAATGTAGCCGCTCAGTGTATCTTCTGATCGTTTAGAATTTTTGAATCAGTGCATCTCGGTCAGCTTCTTGTTTGGATCAATGCGTCAAAATGACATATACAAAGGAACAAAGGAACCCAAAGAGCAATAGTTATTTATGAAACATTTTTACTAAAATATCCTGTTTCATTTTCAACATTTAATTAATTCATTCTATTGATGTCTCTCTACATTTCTTAATTATTTCTGTGCCTAGAATGTTGTGAAGGGTAAAACTGAAAAATTAACCATGAATGCTTCATTGATATTTGAAAATAACATATGTTATGGACAATTTTTTTTTCCCCCAAAGTGACAAAGAAGAATGGAGGGAGTAATAGTTTACACAGTTTTAAATATTAATAAAAAAAAAGTAACTAATTTTATCTTAAAAATCACCAAAACAGTCAAAATAAAAGAGTAACTGGATCGGTTAAAAGAAGTAAGCTTAAGTTGGAAAGCACACAATTTTAATACAAAGAGGGCCTATAAGCATATGCCCTGATTCTAGAGTAAGGCAGACCTTTTCCAATCTAAGTTTTTGTACATATAAAGAAAGGACGACAACCCCCCAAAAAAAAAAAACCCAAAAAAAAAACAAAATAAAAAATGTAGCTTGATGCCCACCTTAAAAACCTTACATAAACAGTACACTCGAATGCAAATGCTATGAAGAACTGAAAATTAGAAAGATGCATGGAAGTCAAGAGAGTATCGATAGAAAGCTTGAACATAAGCTTTTATATGCTGATTCAAACTAGAATGAATTTCTACGTTCAATCTTGAAGAAAACAGGTCCAAGCACCAAGGTATTATTAATAAATAAAACTGCAAGTTGAGAAAGAGACTTGTACAAAATTAACGCACGTTCTAAGCTCATCAATTTAGTTTGAATAGATGGAGAGCTTGAAGAGAAGCTTAACTAAAACAGGTTTCTATTTCAGTCTTCAGGAAAATACTTCCAAAAACAAGGTCGTTGTAGTATAGTGGTGAGTATTCCCGCCTGTCACGCGGGCGACCCGGGTTCGATCCCCGGCAACGGCGGTTTGTACATTTTTGCCTCACCAACAAAGCTTGTGCGGCATAACAGGCCCAAACGTTATTGGGTTTTTTTTAACAATTATGCAGGTGTTTTTGGGTGCCTGTGGAATTGTTGTGTACACAGGGCAGGTTTTTTTTTTTTTTTTTTCTGGTTCAGCTTTTCTCTTCAAATGGATATAGAAGTGGATATTCCTTTGGAATGAGAGGATAAGCAAGATGTAGGTGTTTTGTTCATTTGCTAAGTATAGAGGTGTTTTAAAGAGCAGAATGTAGACTATATGCATTTCTGGTATGTTATGTGTTGAATATGCATGGGTTGAACCTATTAGATTTGTTGGTGTTGCTGTTATAGAAGTTTTGTGCATTACGATGTGTTGTTGATGCTGCTCTGGATATATACTATTTAAAATATGGCAGAAGGAGCCTCTACAAGAATGCAGGAATTGCTGGTTGACCTCGAACAACAGATTGAAGAGAGGGGGGGGGGGGTACACATCTTATTTGCTACCCGAGTTTGCATTGGCTGTCCCTATCAAATTTTGGTGATGCTGATGATTTAGGTGAATGGTATCGGTGAATGCTATTTGGTGATGAATAGTGGCTTAGATGCTTTTCTTGTTTCAATTGGTTCTTGATGTGCTGTGTTTTTGTGACTTGCATTGTCTTCTTGTATGCTTAGGCTCCTCTGATGAATGTGAGAATTTTGAGCCATATCATGTTCTGGCAATTGAAACGAAAAAAAAAAGAAAAAAACGAAGAAACGGTTCCAAACTCTAATGTAATCTTCATGGGAAATGCTTTTGTACCGGATTTTATCAGATGTCTTTTTCGGCACCCTATTAGATTCGTAGGAAAATATTAAAAAAAATTAAAATAAAAAATCAAGTGCTTTGAACGGTTTATATGGCAGTATGCTGAAAAGTGTGTTGCATCATTATATTCAAATAACACTGTTTAATCTTTATATATAAACAAATACTACAATATAATTAAAATTTAGTAATATTTAAAAATATTGCTAAATTATAAAAAAGTATTATTAAAATTCTTTAATAATATAACCTCCTAAATATAAATCTAGTAAAAATATTATTAAAGAGTTTTAACAATTTTTTTACATTTTTATCAACATTTTTTAAATGTTAAAATTTAAATAAATGTTGTTAAAAACTATATGTAGCAGTGAAAATTTAAGTTAAATTGAAGTCTCATTCAATTAAAAGTCAATACATGTTTTTAGGGTCATAGAACATTTATAAAAATATATATAATTAACCAACTAAAATAAATTTACAAATTAAACCAAGCCATAATTAACAAAGCATAAGTGTAGGAGACCATGCAACCCAAACTACGGGTGAGCTTCAGCCTAATATGTGCTTGGAAATGTAGACTATAATCTAAAAACAGTTTTTTTTTTTTTTTCAGAACAAAAGCAGTTTTTGTAAAACTCAAATATTTCAAGTACTAGAAAGATTGGTCAAAAAGTCACATCAGTGATTTCCTCTTGTTCTTGTTTTTATTTTATTTTATTTTTTTTGAGAAATGGTATTTACTTATAACAAATTGACGTATTATTGACATTAACATATTTAATGAAAGAAAGATACAAAGTAGTAAATATTGAGGAAGAAAATATAGTAGATTCCACCATCTTCGTGTGTGTGTATATATATATATATATATTATGTCAATTCTGTTATGTTTATATACCATCTCTTTACTTAAAAAAAAGAAAAAAAAAGAAAAGCCATCTCTTCAAAACTATAGATCGGTTAGAAACTTCTAGAATCAAGATAATCAAACCAGAAGTTGCATGGATCTCTCATTTCTCCAACTCGTCTAGCTTCTCACTTTCCTTGTAGGAGCCTACCCCTACTTAACAAGGAAGTAGCAAATTTATTACTTGATTTTTATAAGATGACAGCAAATACAATAAATTTTTAATTACATCGTATATTTTGATTATATTGAAGTAAGAGCTGATCGAGATATATAGATCAATACATTTTATGTGAAAAACATACATATTTCGCATTCACACCATACGAATATTTATCATTAAATCGATATTCAATTTAAAGAAAGTTAATGGTTTGATACACAAAATATATATATCAAACATAAATTATTTTTGAAAAAATGAAATCCACTTTATCATCTAATAAGTAATGTAATTATCCTACAACAAGAGCAATTATATTTGTAATGCAAATAAGATTAGTGGTAAGCATTCACCTAATATCGAGATTTGTGGAGGATAGAGGTGGGGCCACATGATTTGCAAGTGATGAGATTTGAGAGACAGGATATCTAATACGGTTCTTGCTTAACCGATTGATCTAATCTCAATATCATCTTTTGTTCTCAGTTTCTAACAACCGATCATGCAACCTTGTCATGCTCCCCTACAACATCATATTACCTCTCCCTTATAATGCATTGGATAGCGTCATTGGGATACTTTTTCTTCATTCTATTGTAGCAGTGCACTCAAAATAGTGGCCACCGGCTAACACTATAGAAAGCAACAATATCTATGGTTAACAACCATAATGATGTTTCTGTGTGACTCACGAGGTCCCAACCTAATCAAGCTTATGCTGCAGATCATAAGCTAGTTGACCTCTCTCGCGAAAGAACGAGGCTCAACAATCATTTTTCTAAGTAAACCCCATAGAGAGCGATAGGTTGACATGTAAATATTTGGACAACATGAGACAAACAATACAATACATCAAGCATATATATCCTTTTTTGTTTTGTTATGCTTTTTCTTGTATTTTTTCTATCAAGGTCCTACATTAACAATCATGAAAAGAAGCAAAATTGTATGCTTTGATCAAATTAGATTCAGATACATCCACATGTTCATTTATTTTATTTTTTCCAAAAAAATATTTACAGTGTGAACTCAATGTATAATAGTAGAGCACATACATTTTTATTGTAGGAGGAGGACAGAAGAGAGAAGTAAAGAGGTGTTAACGTGAATGTCGATGTGGGCCTTGCATGAAGGAGAAGGAGAAAGGGAGGGGTTGGACCATAATTGTTTGCTTCTTCTTTTGTAACGCAAACACGCTTGAAAGCCCAACCAGACCACGCGACACCTACTCATTACGCGCCGTCTCAGGATTTTGGTTAAGGCCGGTGATCATCTCAATCTCACCCCCTACCGGGGTCCACACGCCACAGCCAAACAGAAACAACCTCTTTACACATGTAGCATATTATTAAGAGCTATGTTAAGAGGGTTCTTCTTTTTTTTTTTTTTTTGATTTAATTTGAATATATTATTAATATGAAAATATTTTACATAAACATCTAATCATATATTGCCATATCAGCAAAGGTCTTTGACATAACCACCCACTACTTAAATGGTCATACAAATAGAATATTTTAATTGGATAACAGTGTAAAAAATTTTTACACTATCATTGCACTCCAATTAAAATCTTTTTTTTTTTTGTCAAAATCACATGTATTATTCTATTCGAGATACTCATGCTCGAGTTGGGTAACATCTTTATAGACAATCAAAGTTCTCCCTTATGAGTTTTAACGCAACTGTATATTCAGAACTTGAACCTGAGACTTCCAATTAGAATAGAATAATCTTTTGCTTGTTGACTTATATACTTGTTGATATATTAATAAGTTTGATTTTAATATACTATTTTTTAGTGGAATTTTAATACACTATTAATAATTTTTTTAACATTGTTATCAATAATGTTTTTACAGGTTATTTAATGGGTTAATAACATGTAAGGTATTATATCGATTAAATGATATATCAATATTTAGTAAACATAATTATAATTTTTTTTAGACTAACAGAATATTAAAATCAAATTCAATACTAGATCTATTTACATTTTTTTAAAAATTATTCATAATAGAAATATTAAATTAAAACAATGATAGTTTTAGAACTTTGCTAGGAATTAGAATTTTTTTTTTTTTTGACATTGCGGTGTGTTCATGTCAACTTTCACATACTTCAACCAATTTTTTTTTTCCAATTCTATTAAAATTCATATTAAGACTAAAAGATTAGCTAGATTTTTTTTTTTTATAGCTTGACAATAATTGATATAATTGGCATTATGTGTACCACACAACCCATAATTTATTCTTCTGTACTACTCACAAAACCAGAGCTACGTTTATTTGAGAAGAGAATCCTATCTGTACCATGTCTAGAGTGGTCCATGCCATAGCCAAGCCTTCGCCATTTAATCCTGAAATGAAAGTGAAAGCGAGGTTCACTACATTTTTTTTTTATTACTATATATTAATATTTACATGTTATTTTTGTCGTTTGGTATGCCCTAGTGATTATACATACTAGCCAGATTAACATTCAAGCAATGTTCATGCAAGTCACAATAAATCATATAATGAACAAAATAAAAAATATTTAACAACCTTATGTTTTCATTTATAAAGAAAACAATTAGTTAAAACTTAAAATATATAAGGCTAAGTCTCCAACTGTATTTTTTGCGGACGTATACTTCAAATAAAATTGACCTTATATATACTCAAAAAATATAGAACACTCAATATTGGAAAATATACCTTTCATGTCAGGTAAACTTCGAATCTAAAATAAATAGAACTAATTCAAATTTTAGTTTAAATATAAATTTACTCTAATTATTCAAAATTTAACTCATTCTTCTTTAATTTTACACATATTATCATTTCAGTGTATAATGTGACATGATGTCCTCGTAGCATATTCTGATTCCAGGCATTATTATGATAGAACGTGGAAAATATCCTCTAAAGTCTAAACAGGAGTGATAAAATTCTCATGCAATTCAAGATTTGGCGATAATCATTAGGCAGTGGTGCTCGTGGTTGTCAAACATGGGGATGCAACTCACTGTTGATGATGGCTGTTTGACCACTGATGCACCATCCTTGTTCCCAAGTAAACGAGACCAAAAGCAATAAGCAATTGATAAACTATATATTTTATCAATCCTTGTTTGAATCCGTTGAAAGGCTATATATATATAAAATAAACATGTCATAAAAAGGCTGCCTTAAATCAAAATCAGCATCCTCTGTATTGTGAGCCGCTATTTTATAGAAAAATTAATGTATATATTGTCAAGAAACTGTTTTGTGGTCGTGTTTATCAATAAACTTGTAACATAGTTTAGATTATGAACGGTAATTAGAGGATTATAATAGAAATATTGTAAGTGGCGAGGTTTAAACTATAACTATAAAAGGTACTCATTGCAACCGAACTTGAGATTAACAAATTCACCTACATTCTCCTTTATTTATTTTTGATTTCCAGAGATTTTGGTCAGAGTTTAGTCACATGATAGCTTCGTAATGTTTGTGTCCATGGCCAGGTCTTAGGTAGCTGGGGTGATCACAGCCATGGCAAATACCACGTGAATATGAACATGTCATTTACCCAAAGACGGGCCCACGGCCCGAGGGAATGTTACGTTATGATTTGAGATGAGAGCTGAACTGTGCACATTCTCATTAACATCACATCACATCACATCACATCACCTCAGCTGCCCCGGTGCCACTCTTCTTTACCCTGTTTCCTCACGCCCTCACCCATCCAATGCCTGCTTGCCACGTGCACCCTTGTTGAATACCATATCAGTTCCATCTCCTTTTCAATTTTCATCTGTGTCTGCCTCTAAATTGGCAAACCCTATTTTCAGTTACCTTCCATCCGTGTCTTGTATAACTGCTGCTTTCTACTCTCCCTAATCCTTATTCCAATGTGAAAATGAATGTAATAATGTTTGATACATAACAAGTATAACATAATTAGAATCCCTACTTGATTGGTTTAAGTAATTCACAACACTCATTTTTTTGTAACTCAAATATTGTTGATAGCAAAATTAATATTGAGAGTTTTATTTTTATAGTATATCGACTCAATTAAAATTAAATTAGTTAGAATTTAATAAATTTAAGATGTTGATGATTTATACTAAAACAATTGTAACATAATTAGATATATAAAAGAAGAGATAAAGTTACTCACCCCAAAAAAAAAAGAGATAAAATTAAATATAATCCAATAATATATTTGTAAGTACATGTCAGAAACATTATTTGTGGAATTAAGTCAGATTTAATTTTGATGTGGTGAGTATAATTTTTTTTTTACATAATTATTCAATTATATATGTCACATAACTAAAAAAAAATAATTTTCACACCAACTACTTAATGAAAAATC
The DNA here is from genome assembly GCA_031439585.1 of Pterocarpus macrocarpus. Lineage (NCBI taxonomy): Eukaryota > Viridiplantae > Streptophyta > Magnoliopsida > Fabales > Fabaceae > Pterocarpus > Pterocarpus macrocarpus. The sequence continues at coordinate 16,183,615 of CM062519.1, forward strand.
ATATATATATATAGTAATATATGATTAATTTACCGTATGAAACAGTTTACAGTTTTAGTATATTAAAATTGATTTTAAAAAAAAAAGTTTGGGATGTTAAACCGGCATATATTTAACTCTCCGTAGCATAGAGAATCTCATTTATCAGCTTGGTGCTTGAAAATTTGTGGGATTGAGTGGGTCTGTGGGTGCTATATATATTAATTATAAAGACTCTATATATATATTTAGTGCTTCAACGTTCCCTTAATTCCACCTAGCCCATTTTCCTCTTGTTGCTAGCTTCTGTTTCATTAGTCTCTTGGATAAAAGAGAGGAAGGAGATCATGGGAAATTGCCAAGCCATTGATGCAGCAACACTAGTGATACAGCACCCAAGTGGGAAAGTAGAGAGGCTCTATTCCCCTGTAAGTGCCAGCCATGTAATGAAAACCAACCCTGGTCACTATGTTGCTCTTCTCATCTCCACCACTTTGTGTACAACCAAGGACAATGAAAATTGCCCAAATAAGAGTGGCAACAACACCAAACCAGTTCGCCTAACTCGCATCAAGCTTCTCAAGCCCACAGATACCCTCCTTCTTGGCCACGTTTATAGGCTCATCACAACTCAAGGTTAGTTACCTTTCCTTTCTATATTGGTGCTCGTTGGATTTCGACTAATTTGGTTTGAACTTGTTAGTCTATTTTGAGGATAAACCTGTCAGAATCTTAGTTTTTTTAGTTATTTTGTATTGGTGTTTAATCTTAAAGGTTATATGTTTTATGAGTCAAAAAAGAAAAAAAAAAAAAAAGTTATGTATTTTGCTGTGTTTCTTCCAAATTTGAGTCTTTAAGTGCTTCTTGGGTTCAGAGGTTATGAAGGGCCAGAGGGAAAGGAAGCAAGCAAAGATGAAACAAAACATGTTAGAATCAGCTCACAAGCCAGATTGTGTGAAGGAAAAACTTGGCTTGGAAATGGTGAAAGCAGCAAGGAGGTCTGACCTGGAGGACAACCAGGTAAATCTCAACCAAAAACTTGGTCATTTTTTTTTCAATGTTTGTTTTTGTATTTTTTAGTTTTTACTATTTTCACTTTCAAGCGGTATATCATTGCTGCCATAGATTTGCTAGATTTTATAGAACGGGAACAGCTTGAGTGGTGCTTGATGTATTGTCCCTCTGCATGTGCCAATCAACTTTTCAATCAAGAAGGATCATTTTTATAAACAGTGAATTTTATTATTGGAATAGTTTAAGGGTTGAGTTTGTAAAATTGATTCAAATTCATGTGTACTAATTAAGGCTTGATTAGTTTGTTAGGGGAATTGTTACTTTTCATAATTTTCCTTCTCTTGATCCATTTCCCCTTCAGATTGGCCTGAGACATGTGTATCAGAAAATTTACAAAACAAAACTAGTATCAGATTTTAAATTGCAAGGAATTAGACAACAGGATCAACTAATTTTCAGTTATATTTCTTTTTTCAGGGCACCAAACCTGAAAGACATAGACCAAGGACAACAACATCAACTAATAATGGTGCCAGTGCCACAGCTAAGACAAGATTTTGGCAACCCTCTTTACAAAGTATCTCAGAGGTTGCCAGCTGATATGTGTTTTCAATCTTACCCACATGTGGTGTGAGGGACAGAGGAGCAACTAAGAACTCAAATCAACGCAAAAAAAATGAAAAAGAAAAAAAGAACCACCATAATTGTTTAAACCTGTGGCAGTTGAATGTAGTAAATTCAGCTTGAGGGGATGCCAGAAATAACTAAGAAATGATAAAAATCTCCTCTGGGTTCATGTTCATGCATGATCGTGTATAGTAAAGGTTGCATATATCCAATATTAGTTAATGTTACTCTGTGGTTAAATCAAGCCCCATCATTGCAAATTCTCTGTTACTTATATTTGGTTGAGGGATAAAAATAAAAAAAAATATGAAACTCTTTTATGAATTTTTTTTTTTTCATTTTTATCCCCCATTTAAATATATTCTTAGGATAAGTTTCATTTAGAAATAAGAATGAAAGTGAAAATTTTAGGGATTACATTTTTATGTAATTTTATTGATAAATTTAATCTATAAAATTTTCTCCTTTATCTTTTCTTTCATACCAAACTGGTATTTTTTATATTTTATTTTTTGGTATGGCGCAGCTGACACATTCACACCACAACATTTAAAAAAAATTAGTAAATTAAAATTGACCGATATTGTAAAAGAAGGTATTAAATGAACATACAAAACGTGGACATGACATCTATAAGTAGCACTGAAATCCTGATTGGGTAAATATATTTTATAATATTATATTTGAAAACAAAAAGCCCTTCTCTCTAGGATGTTGCTTTGGAGGTGTTTAGTGAGAGATTTAAATTTTTATTCTAGAAATAGAATTTTTGGGGATAATTTTTTTAATTATATATTTTTTAGAGTGTTTGATAGTGGATTAAATTCTCAAAAATATTTTGCATATTTTTAAAATTACCTTTAACAGAGAGCGACAATAGAAGGTAACTAGTAGTGGATGTTAGTGAGTGACAATAAAGATAATTTAATTTTTTTATATATGAAAAAATATTTCCATCCATAAGAATATTATAATCCTATGTATAAAATGAGAAGATTTTGATGAATATCTTAACTGAAAATCAATTCCAGGAATGTAACATTTTCAATAATACAATATTTTCAAGAATATTTTTTTAACTCTTCTACCAAATTGCCAAAAATATAAAAATATTCTCCTTATCAAACACGCCCTTCGTGTCAAAATTGAGGGTTCAAATAACATTTCTTTATGGTAAATATATAATTATTATGTATGTTTTATAAAAAATTTATATTATATAAATATAAATTTGATAGTACTAAAATAAACTTATATAAATACGATAATAATAACATAAGTACAGTAATAAACAAATTATATTTTTTTAAAAAGAGTTTAATTGATATGTATTGATAGTGTAAAACTGTTTTACACTATCAACCAATAGAAATAGGGAAAAGTGAGAAATTATGGTTGGTCTCTAATTATAATGGGTAATTATTTATGAGTTGACACTTTTCACTATTTTTATTAGCAAATAATATAAAATTATTTTATATTATCAATATATTTAAATTAAATTCTTTAAAAAATATTATTTAAACCCTTGGTACAACATTTTTTTTTAATAGGGCATTCTATCGTAATAGTAAGTAAAACGTATTGGAAGAACTTTTCAGTTGCAGCAATATTTAAAACTTAAAAAGGTTAGTTTTGCAACAATATCTTTACAGACTAAAATAATATTATCTACACAACATTATTCATTAAAATATATTGACATAAATAGTCACAACGAAAAAGTATGTGCCTGAGCACCATTGCACAATGTTTAAATTTTATAGCTTCAAGCTTACAAAATTAAGAATATATTTATAGCTTTTAATTCTAAGCACTAAGACAAAAAAAAAAAAAAAATGAAGATAAGAATAACTTGCCCACACCACCAAATTGAAGTTTATCTTCTCCTATAAATAACAAAACACACAAGTATAATTTCTTCAGCAGAAAGATGGCTATTGTAATTATTCTAAGCCTCAAAAAAGTACGATTAGCCATAAATCATACTATTTCTACAGCTTAAGCATTCCCTATTTTTTATTTTTTTTTAAATGAAACGTTCCCTTTTAGTAACAGGCTTTCGTATTAAAAAAATAACATAAATAAAGTACTAATAAATACTATTTTGGAAAGAAAAATATTTTGGATAGTTTCCCAAGACTTGTTGTAAAGAAAGTAAATAATTTTTTTGGTTCTTTTAAAAATTATTTTTTTGGTAGAAAATAAATTATCTAAATAGTGTATTTGAATTATTTCATTTTATATAAAAGAAATTGGACATAAGTTCTCTCTTGAACATTGAAAAATAAAAATAAATTCGTTCAAACATTTTCAATATATGTTACCAAATATGGTTCAAACGTGCAAGGTTTGGTTGGCTTTCAAAGTTCAACCATCAAGTTTGTAAGTATATTATGTAAAGATTAATCCTTCATTAACTTGTAGGATCAAGTGGGAGTGAAGTCCAATTGAAAAGCAAATGGACATACACAAAATGGTTTTCTGCTACCTGTTGTTTTTATCAAGCTTCTAATATGTCCAATATATTTAATTATAATAAAAAATATTAAAAATAGTACTAGTATTCAATCATTGTAAAATACAATATTAAAAGGTATAACCTAATTATTAGACTAAACAATTGCAAGAAAGTTCTTTATTTTATTTTACTTTTATATCTACACTTTTCTCTAGTAAAATTAGTGGTGATGTTTATGGAATTAAAAACAAATATTGAAAATTAAGTGACCTAAAACATGATAGCACAATTAAAAACGACTTTAAGTTATATAACATATAATTGAATTGTCACTAATTACCAAATGTTCCAATTTTGTGATAAAAAAACAAGATAAATGAAGGAACTTCCCTAGACAATTTAAGCATCCACGACACCCTAGGGATACCTTTGTTGCATTAGAAGGAGAAGAATTTTTCTCATGGCCCATTGCATTATTTGTTCCTCGACTTGCTGGTAAAGCAAAGGATCCGCTTTATTCTGTCTTTTTAATTTCCGGACTTGATTATTTCGTTTCAAGTCACACAAACAAAACCTTTTTAAAAAAGTAAAAATTTAGGGAAGAGGAGGGTAGGTTATACGCCATCGCCATTCGTAGTTCTTATATCTTAAGCTTAAAAAATCTCAAATTCAATCCATATCTCGTAAAAGTTTTATATTTAAAAGTTTTTAACTTTAAACTATCAAGATAAAAAATTTATTAAATTTTAACTAATTTGGTTCGAATTAAATCAATTGACTATACAAGAACTCAAAATCAACTGCGCTCACTTGTAACATGTATACTTTATTGCTTAAAACTCTTTTTTTCCCCAGAAAAAAAAAAAAGGCACGCGCACAAGATTCAACAAATGATATCCAAAATAAAAAAGGTGATATTTACATAATGCCGATCAGATCACATACAACAGTTGACAAGTGAAATTGAATTTAATCATTTCAAGCACAAGTGTGTCTGCTTGTTTGCAAGTGAATCAACTCTAAACAAGCGAATCAACTCTAGTTGGCCACATGAATAAAAACTATATAGAATAAGACAATTGCAACCAGCTCACGCCACTCGTGCACTTCCTGCGCATGAAAGTTTGTTTCACTGCACGAGGAGTCCCCAGATTTTATCAAAAACAATACATAGTATTCCTTTCATTCGCCCCACCAATCTTTCGCTTTTTAACTCTCTTTTCCTCGCAAGTGCTTTTTCGTTGTTTGAAAAATCAATAACGTCACGCAATTAGTCCTTTCCTTATCTCTTTCTTGTTTGTCTATGTTTTTGCTTTGTTTTCCTTCTTTATGATGAGCAATTATGGAAGATGCGCATAGATAATGGAGCCAAACTTGCCTTTTCTCTTTTTCATATTGTAGCTATGGAGAAATTCTTATGTTGACGTTGCTTGTTATAGGTATTCAAATTATATATATATAAAATTAATTTTATATTGATTTAGACCACCGTATTTGACAAAGTTCTCCGGATGCTTTTTTTTTTTAAATTATTTATAGCACTCGAATTCAAAATATTATTTAAGGAGAATAAGTGTTAAATTATTTGAATTAATTAATTGTTATATATAGTGTTATCTTTTACATAATTATTTAATTGTGTATATATATATTGGTTTAGACCACAAGTATTTGAAATCTATTGGACTCTAGTTAATACAGCTCGAGCTAGTTGGTCCATTATTAGACAAAGCTCTCTAAGTGTTATTTTTTTTTTAATTTACAAGACTTGAATTCAAAATCGTATCTAAGAAGAATAAGTATCAAACAATTTAAACTAACTAACTGTTATATATATTGTTATTTTTTACACAATTATTTAATTATGTGTTACTATCACTACTAGAAATGCATCAAATACCCATGGAAAACCCCAAAAAAATCCGTCGATATTAATTTTACCAATAGATTAACCGACATAAAAAATTCGTTGGTAAAAAATGGTTTAGTAATAAAAAAATATTAATATTATCGACCGAAAAACATATCCATCGATAAAAATAAAAATACGTCGATAATAATAGCGTAAAAAAATATCACTAGCAATATTATACCAACGAATTGTTAATAAATACTGACGAATAATCCGTATGTAAGTTTAAAACTAATATTTTATATTATAAATTTACGAACATAAAATTCGTCGGTAAAATAAAATTATTTTTTTTGTTAATGATTATTAATTTTTTATTATTTAAATAAAGAATTTTAATTTTTTGGTTTTAATTGCAGAAGAAATTGAAAAAAATTATTAATTAAATAAAAATATATATAATGTCATGCAAAAATTATTTACAATACAATTCTAAAAAAAACACTTAAAATCTACGAATACTAATCATCGTCAGTATCCGAGATGTCGTTATTGTCGTCATCATCTCCGACTCCGGATGGGTGGCCGTGTGGAGAAGGCTGAGGCGGTGGACGCGGGGGCGAAGGTGGTGTAGCAGATAAAGAACTATCGCTCCTCATCTGCTCGTAGAAGTTGTATAGAGTCATCATCCTTTACTCCATGGATTGTATATGCTGCATCATCTTCGTCCAAAACCAGGTGTTTGTCCTACCATAAGTGATCTATATAATATATACAAAATTGAAAATATAAGACGTGTTGACTAAATAAAGGCATAACATACTTAATATAACAATAATTATTTAATTCTAAAAATATTTTAAATGACCAACAAATTTGGGCAGAATCTCCCTTTAAATTAGGAACCTCTACAAAATTTAATTCATCATTTTAATACTATAGCACAATAAAAATTAATTGCATAATTATAACGTTCTAAAATTAATCTTAAAAATCATTCTAGAGCGCACAATATCACAACACACAATTACAATAATGGGAAGGAACTCCAAGCCTTCCCCCAATCATGCAATCCTATCCTACAATTCTATCTTAAACAATTTAAATATCTAATACCTCAAAAAACATAAAATTAAAAGATAAAGTAAATTGTAGATACCTAAACAACCACAGAGCTCAAATAACACGAAAGCACCAAAATGGAATATATCCAAGTGCTCCAAATGAGAATTTTAACAATTCAAAATAACAAAATAAATCAATTAATTAACTAAGAAATATAAAACTTTGACTAAGGAAATGGAATTGAAAAAAAAAAGGTTAAACTAAAAAACTATCTCGATTAAATGTTAAAAAACATGTCATGAACACAATGACAGTTTTCGATCACGAAATGGAGGCTCCAGTGGTGGTAAAATGACAAAAGAAACTATGGTAGATGAGAGGGAGCGAGAGAACGAAGAGAGAGAGAAAGAGGGAACAACGAAATGAGGAGGAAGAAGAAGTGGGCGAATGTTTTAACGATCTATATTTATTTTACTGACGGATTTTTAATTAGTAAAAAATTAATGAAACGAATCATTTCAATAATTTAATTTTACTGATGGAAATTCTGTCGATAATATTAACAAAATGGATCGTTTCATTAAACGAATATTACTGACAATAATTCCGTCGATAATATGTAACATGAGCATTCAATGGCGGTGTAACTAAATTTTTAAACACAGATGGATAATCCGTCAGAAATATAAAAATACAAATTTCTAATGATAAAAATAAAAAAATATTAATTTATTTTTAATTTATCGATAGAATTTTTGTCAATAATATAAAAATACAAATTTTTAATGATAAAAAATAAAAAAAATGTTAATTTATTTCTAATTTATTGACAAAAATTTCGTTGATAATATGTATATATATTTTCAATTAAATTTAAAATAACAAATTCATCGGTAATAGTTTAGCGCAATATGGCGCGAATGTTTATCGAAGCTTTCCATCGATAAATTCATACGTGAATAATGCATTTAATTTTACCAATGAAAAATTCATCCACTTTTTATGAATTTTTAGTAATATATATCATTAAAAAATATTTAACTTTTATAATAATTATTTCAAAACACAAAAGTCAGCACATAAATTTAATGATTGATTCACAATATAAAATTATTTATATTGACATTTTATCAAAAATAAATCTCGTAATACAAGTCCCTACCTTAGAATTTCTCATAGCTATATATGTGGCTCGTTCAAGCCTGGTCGCTCCCGAGTTACCAATTTGGTCCAAAATTAAAAAAGACAAATAAAATTACAAAAACATCCTTATAGATATATTTGTATCTCACTTCGCTTGTTCTCTCTCATCAGCATCTCGCCTGTGACTCATCTCACTAGCACTGACATTTCAGAAACTGAAGTTGTGAAGAATTATTTAGCAACATTTCTTGTTTTAATATTCTCTAAAGTATGAAAGAATCCACTAATACATCGTCATCGTCGTCTTTATCACAAATTGCTATAGCTCTTTCCCCTTATTTGGCGCTAAAGAAGAATATTAGTTTTAAAACACAACAGAAATCTGAACACTCATTCTCTTATCTTTTTTCCTAACTCTCTCCTTCTCTCAATATGGTTGTCAAACATCAGAATATCACAAACCCACCCACCCCACAGTCCCTCTGCCACCACTGGTGACCCCTACCGCCGGCGAGTTCATTAACACCAGTTATTATCATCCCCCACAACACCAGTTTTCAGACCTACCATCTTCTTCTACCCTTTCCCATTCTTTTTCCAATTTAGTGAGTGTTGTGGTCCAAAATTTTGCACCCTCAGCAACCATTGCCAACAAATAATATGCACAAACTCATAAGATTTTTAAATGGCATATAACAATTGTTTCACCAAAGGTTGATATAGATGGTCCGATCCACTCGATTGCCATCAAGAAAAGGAACACAGAAGTAGAAGTGTATGAATAATGGCCCCATGTACTCTTCGTTCTAACATTGAACTTTATTTTTTTATTTGAACATGATTGAGTAGTTGTTGGATCACTTGGATGGGAGGAGCATGGTATGTGCTTGGTGTGTAGTGGCAGGGGAGGAAGTGGAGGTCGGCAGAGAGGAAGGGAAATGTGGAGGCAATGAGAAAGAAGTGGATGGAAAATTTGTTAAAGAGATAGGGGTGAAAAAAGTAAATCAAATAATTTTCTTTTTTAAGATATTAAAATATAATTTTCTCCAATTCACACTACCCTTCAATCTGCATCGTCCATTGCAAATTAGAGGGCTATGATTCAAGGACCAACTTGGTCCTTGTTTTTAAACTCCCCAGGTTAGAAGGAGCCATGCATCAATATGTGGAGGTCCATTCCAGCTTATATTTTGGGGTATATGGCCTCTCATACTTTTTCTGATTCTCTTTATTGAATATTTTCTGTTTAGAGCATATTTGGTAAGAATGATAGTGAAATAAATAGAAAAGGGTGTCTCTTTTTGGCCCCTTTAATTCCTAGTTCCAAAGAGACGATAACCTTGGTTGGAAGCAAATTCAACAAACATTGCTTAGACTGAAAGTATGGAAACACTGAAAGAGACCAATCATTACAAAGGAGCAGATTCCATATTTAATAAAAACCAAGAGCTTATAAACAAAGAAATAGCCTTAAAAGTTGACCGATAACGTTAATGTATGATTCTTTGCCAGGTACAACCATGCAATGCATTCAGGTAATTAAGTCCGCATTCCATATGAAATTCTGTTTCCTGGCCGCATCAACTAATCAAGTAAGTCTAAAAAGCATATATTCTTATCCTTTATATCACAGGCACAGGTCCCACAAGAAGGACATAAGAGTTGCTGCGGAGTAACTACCTCAAAAAAGTTGAGTACGTGGACTCACAGCAAGCATTAAATCGATTAAGGTACAATATTAGCTTTTGTTTAACTTGATACTTCAGCTACTCTTAGATAATTTAATGAACAAGGTTGATCCTAATTTTTACTCGTTGTCCATTAAACTCAATCATGAATTACAGATACAGGTCTTGAAATTTTTATAAGTAAAAATCAGAATCCAAAAGGACATTACAGAGAACCAGATTTGGTCAGAGTGATGAAAAATACGAACTTTCACAAAGCTTCAAAGCAGAATGCAGATAGACCTGCCATATGATTTATTGGAAACATAAGCCGAACTATCTACTAATTACTTCTCAATTCTCAACCTCAAAATTTTGTCACAGAAAATTTGTCACACACATAGCAAACAGAGAAATTTGTACTGAAATTTGAAACATTTGATGTCTGAAAGAGAGTCACCATCGACTTGTATATATAGCCCCTGTCACTTGAAAGTTGCATAATATCATTACTCAGTTGTTGTGTTCTCAGTCACCCCTTCAACATTTTCTTGCTTGTCAAGTTGACTGAAATCAACATTTTCTTGCTTATCAAGTTGACTGAAATTACCTTTCTGCTTGAACAGCTGAGTATGGTGGTGCCTACAATAAAGTCTATGTTCATGTGCTACATAATTTGATGGGCTAATTACACATCCTCCATGTGTGCACCTGAAACAAGCCTTATGGTAAGATGTTTCATCAACAGCTACCTGAAAAAGAACAATAGACAGTACCATCAGTCAAATGGAGACTGTTGGACTCCAATGTCATGAATATAAGACATGTTATGATTCTATGATGTAAAACACTAATGTTGCTCCAATAAGGCCTCAGTTTGAATATAGCTCTCTCACTCTAATTGAGAACAAAGACATTAATTGAGACTATGTTGTTGTTGCCACCCTCTTCTCCACCAACAGGAACAATAAGGGGTTGAGAGTACTAATGAACATCCAGAAAACAAATGGACTTACTCTTAGCTGATTTTTCCCAAATTAAAAATGGCGCCATAGAGAGCCAAGTATTCCCTTGGGTTATCTATTCATTCTCTTGAATGACACATCAGCATAAAATTAGTATCTCATCTTCTAATATGGGTAATGGTCCTAGTAGATTTGATTAAGTTGGCCTTCTGTAATTTACTCAGAGCTAGATTTTCATTTAGTTGTTTATTTCATTGCGTTAAATTTGGAATCTTCTTATTTCTTTTATTTCCCCTTTCCAAATATCTTTCCACTAATTAAATGTTTTGACTTCAGAAAAATATTAAATATAACAGGTGGCCAATGGCAAATCTGAAGCATTGTTGACTTTTGGCTCAGATTTCCTATGGTCCTATGCTTATCATGTACTTGATGGGCTCTCTATGTTTGAGTATCGCAGATTTGAGTTTTATTTTCATCTCTGCTTGTGCCAAATTTAAGGTCTAACCAAATTCTTACAGCTGCAAGACTTTGATCTAAAAAAGGAAGACCACACTCCACATCTTTGGGGCCACCAGTCAAATGACTTTTGAAAGGAGAACTAAGTAAAGATGTCTTTGAAGCGTCGAGAAATGAAGTTAGATATACTATGCCTCCACATGTATAAAGTTCAAAATTTGATGAAAGCATAAAGAGAACCTGAATTGAGAGGTTGTCATGGTTTATATTGTAACATAGAAATAAGATGACTTCAACAACAAAGATCAGTAAATAAGAAGAAGAAAAGTTTGCTGAAAATAATTATATACCTTTTCAATTGGGTATACTGTTTTCTTGCAAGCAACACACTTTTCCTGAGTTCCAGCAAACAAACTTGAAACCTTGCTATTGGTTTGGACCTGAAGAATATGAACAGCAGAAAGGTATCAAAAACCTTCATTTGAAAAAAACTAAATAAGAATCCTAAGGATAAGAAGGAATATATTGTATATTTAGAAGGTTCAAAAACCTGATCAGTAGATCTTTCGAGTCTAGTAGTTCTTGGAATACCTACAAGCAATAAATATGTAATTTAAGAGGAAATAAGAAGAACCGAACTGAATAATATATTAGAAGTGTTTATGCGTTAGAGACAATTAAATAAGAGCCACTCACCTTCAAAACTTTTGTCCAAGCTGCCAGTCATCTTAAAGAGTTGATCAAAATGAGGCTTACAGTACAAAACGCCCTCAAAAGAACAATAATTACTCAACTGCAGGGAAGCATGAGAAAAAAGAGGATTAAGGATATATCCATCACACAATCTTTCTCTATTTCAAGCTTCTATGAGAAACAAACCGACACAGAATCCCAAACTTTCATCCAAACAGACACTGGTTCCTCTTTCATGTGACTGCCTTACATATTCTAATTACAAAATGAAAATCTAATACTAATGAATCAAATGGACACCATGGAAATGAATAATTTTAATTAATTGTGCATCCAAATTTCAAATGTCACTTAAGAAGACAGCAGTTAGATAAATATCTCCCTCTCTAACATCTAAAGTTTATCTTCGCTTCTAGTCAACTAAACTGCTCATTTTCTCTAAACAACACAATTCAAGTTATGTAAAGACATCATATGATCATTGTTGGAAACAAAACAATCTTTCTAGTACCAGCAGGTATCCTTATCAAGTTCCCTCATGTCAACCTCACCATGCACTGAAGCACACAAATCATCATTAATTTAAAAATAACCTAGTGAATCACAAGCCGCATCACACATATACAGAGAGAACATTTAATTCATGGCCTAGTGTTGGGTGTCATGTGTCTTTTGAAGAAGAAGAAGAAGAAGAAAAGGATGTGGTGTCTCTGTGACCTTGAGGGTGCTCTTGCAGTGGTGACATCTGAAGCAGGACTTGTGATAGACCCTGCTGTCAGCAGTAAGCTGATCCACCAGGTAGACTGTCTTCTCGCATGCTCTGCACTTCTGTGTAGTCCCTCCAAATGATGCCATCTCAGTTCTCTAACTCAACAATCCAGAATCTAACTTGGAGATAAGAATAAGAATAGGATTTGATTGAATGAATAAAGAACTAGACTCTTCCTTGCTAATTGCTATTCCACCAGTGCACCAATACCGCTGCCACTAATTTTTATTTATTTATTTATTTATTTTCAAAAAAGAACTCTGAGTTAGTAAAATTTACAGCTCAGACTCACAGACCAAGTCACACAGGAGCAGGTTTCAAAATGCTGATCATGCATGGGTCTACCTAATTCTTAATAGAGACAAAAATAAAAGCACTATAGATCGATAGCTTTTTTTTGTTTTTTTTCTTTCATAAAATAATACTTTGTTAGTTGTATCCTCAATTCATACTTTCATAGATGGTAGTCATGATAATTGCTCGTTTGGTAATGGTGACTTTTGGAGCTTGGTGGTGACGGCTTTGGGGTGCGTAAATGACCGTAGTAACCATGGATGACGGGTCTCTCGCATTCTGTGGGCGGGTAGTCACATTTTTCATCCATCTTTTCTAGCTCTAGTACTGCGTGCGTATGTCACATTCACATAGCTCAAAGATTCCCTTCTCATTTCTACGCAGATTCGAACGTATCGCGATTTTCACGGAAGCTGACGTGTTTTCACCACACTTTTGAGGAGCGCGTGTCTAGCGGTAATATATAGGTTGAGAAATGTTATTTATACAGTGTTTTCTCTGCCTTGTCGACGCATTCTTGTTCATCGTTCAATGAGGTGGTGAATCCCATTTGGTTTGGATTTTATATTTTATTTAATAATAAATGGAAGTATGTTGATATAAAGATTGAAAAAATATTTATACAAATAATAATACATATATTAGGCCAAAATTAAATAATCTATAATAATAAAGGAGGTTGATCTTTTTAAATAATTAGTTTAAAATTTATTACAAATATGTTTAATAATAAAAAGGATTAATTTTTAATAGTAATTTATAATTTTATTTCTATTTTCATTTTTATTATGATAACATCTGTTATTATTAATTGTTGGTGATTTTTTTTATATTTTTTTATTTTGTTAATAAATAAAAATAAGTAACTATATACGTTTTGTTAAATGTCAATGCAATATTATTCATTATATTTAAATAAAAAAATAGTATTTCTTTTAGCCATAATTTATTATTTCCACATTATCCTTGCAATAATAGCTATTATTATTAACGAATTGGAAATGGTTGCTAATTCATATTTTGCCATTTTATATTTTGTTAAGATGTAAAAGTAAACATAAGTAAATGATATTTAAAATTAATTATCGTTGAAAATAATTACAATTTTTTAAACTATTAGTTCAATGATTATAAACAAATATTATTTTACTACATTTATTTTAAAAAATTTGAAAGATTAACAAAATGAATTTAATATTTATTTTTCTTTAGGTTTTAAATTGATAATTTAGGGAAGAAATAAAAAATGAACATAAAAAATCCTTTATAATGATAAAAATAATTCAAAATTATAATTATCAATTATTTATTTATTTTTTAAAAAAATAAAAAGGGGACAATAAAGAATAATTATTTTAATTATTTAAAGATTTTAAAATGAATATAATTCATAAAGTATATCTCATTATCAAATTATAATTATTTTAAATACTTCTTAACTTTATACTATATTCCGACAAGATAACACTAATGTTGTGATGAAAATATATTTAATACATTCTATTTGATTAGCCGGATTAACTTATTATGAGGTAAAATTCTTCTAACATTACCTTTTTCCTATATACTGAATTTGCATGTTTATTCATATTAAAACTATACCTTTTGTAAACTACAATTAATCTTTACTAGTTAAACACCTATTCTTAGTGTATCTTAAAATTTATACATGATGATGAATTAATTAAAATAGCAATTAACAATTACATAAATTTAATTCCTTGGGGAAAAAATTACATAAAATTTAATTTAAAATATTCATAAATAGTGAAAAATATTATGCAAGTTTTGGTATTTTTCTTACAAAGCAAATTCATATCTTAATTCTTATAAGTGTTGAGAATGCCGCCCAAAATGAAGCACGATGGGATTTCATTAGCACTATTTCACCCTGGCCAAATTCTAACATTCCACGCATTAATTACAATAACAACAACAACAAAACATTTTTTCATTAAATAAAATTAGCTACATAGATTAAATGATGGTATAATACTCTATTATATATCATATTTATGTTTAAACAATTAACATACAAATCTCTTTTAACTATTTCACCCATTATTATTTTTCTAAGTCTCCATTAATATGATCATCACATTCACAAGCATTTCTGCTTGACCATAGGATTGCATCAAACAAGTCCCGTATCATCACCAACCACTCCCTCTTCAAACTGCTCACCCTCACATTTGATGGTTGAATTAGTCATATCAATTGGGAGATGTACCTTCATAAGTGCCTTGATCAGTCTTCAAATATTTGTTAGGTGTTTTCTTCCTATAATTTGAGTTATGATATTTATACATATAATTTTTCGCCTCCGTGCCAACGCACTCCCATCCACCATTCGATGGAATATGAGACCCAGATCAAGTGGGTCTACACCCCATCCAACAGTGGATAGGAGTGCATTGTTACAAAAGCCAAAAAATCATACGTAAAAATATCATTTCTTCTATAATTTTTATAAAAGTTCATTAAAAATAATTAGGAAGTACTAAATGATTAACAACTCCGTTTGGGTTCTAATACCCTTGAATAAGGATACGTACTGGAGTAATCCTATTTTTTTCAATTTTTCAGAACCAATGCCGCATTTTTATAATCAGCCAACAACCAACATTATCATCAGAAAGCGTTAAATCTTCGACGGTGAAAAAACTACTGACGCACGAGCATGTTGGGTTCGAATGCTTTTCTGCTTATTCTAACATGGGTAATCATAACACCCAAATTGTCACCATAAAAGATATAATGGAAAGAGAAAACTAGCATCCCAATATTCACTTCATTCTGCATTTTAAGAACGTTACTGTTTCCGAGCTTCTTCTCTCATAGCTGCTTTGGCATATATTTCATAACAGCATCCTGAAAAATCACAAAAGCATTCAAGATATTGAAAAGATGTAGCAGCAGGAGAAAAACCAAGAATGGAATAAATATCATCTAAGTCATTCAAATTCAAAATCCAAACTAAATTAACATATTTCCTCAGATTTAAACAATACTTTAGTAATAACTAAAAAAACAAAACATAAGAGGCAATTCCTATTCAGAGCACAATAGGCAATTTATAACCCGGCTAGGAATTAAAATGGCTGAAACTGAAAATATGGTATTAACTAATATCTACTTCTAAGTCTTGTACAAATGCTTCAAAGGCACATCACAAACTAGTGAATGCTCTCAGTTAAACAATGATAATGCAAAATATTTAGCATGTACAGAGTTGTCCCTTCATGAGTTTTGTCTTGATGTTATTCAATCTGTTCCAGAATGAGCTACAGCCAACTTCAAAGACAGGAAAGGTGTTCATGAATTTGAAGTAACTGGGGATTCAAGATTTCAACTACAAGCTGACAAATTTCAAAATCTTTAACTTTTGAAGCATCTTAACTGCCAGCAAATACTAGAGTATTTTGTATCTAGCAATTATAGGGATAGGCATTCAAAGCCAGAGAGATGCACGCTCCAGTTTCAAATGATAACTTGACACATGTAATATTGCTCAATGTTAAAGATGTTAAGATAGCCGACCTTACCTAATAGAAAAATCTTAGTTGTATTTGTCATTAAAGATGCAAAGATTTGAAGAAATAATCAACGTAGAAAGACACACATATACACATAATATACTTGGTAATAAAATGGACCCACTGGCTCAATCACAAACTGACCTTGTAAAAATGACAATATCCAAAATGCCCCAGACCCCAAGGATAAAGAGAACAACATCCGCATTTCAGTGGCATTTTTGCCTGGAAATCTCTTGATAGTATATATACTTTTCATAATTTTTTATATTCAGCAAGCCCAATTTATTTGTGAAGTAATCTAGTTTCACCAGTTAAACAGCAGAGGCATACTGGATTTCTGAATCACTAGGGACTTTGCCAAACTGAAAAAAATGTAATTTTCCTTTTAAGCTTACCAAACACTCAAAACTGACTCCCTTCTTTAGTTTCACAAATACCCTCAACCGCACCCAAAAGAAAAAAAAAATAGTACAATTAAATCATCCACTGCTTATAAAAGCACTAAAAATGTTTATTTTATAAAAGTATTATGTTTATCATAATTAGTTTATTAAGATTACAACAATAAGTTTTGCATTGACAATGATATGAGAATGAAAATAAAGCCAACAAATTTGACATGAAACTAAAGTGACATTGAAAAACAAACCATGAGAGGCACAGACAAATTTTTTAGCAACTGCCAGACTTCAGATTTCGGACTGTTTCATCAGCAAATCAATTGTAATAAACAACAATGATGACAAAGCCTTTCCTCACTAGATGGGGTTGAAGCTACATAAATCACATGACGTCATTATGTCCTAAATATATCAGCAATGTGGAGCCAGGCTAATAAACAAACATAAAATCTCCCAACTCATAAACAAGTGATTTCAAGCCTTGAGAGATAATAAAGCATCCCTCATGGTTTCATTTGCCTACATCAAAGATACCAGGAAAATAACACCATTGTGCAAGTGAACGGTCAGAACTTTTTTTTTTCAAAAAATTTTTTTATAATGTCATTCTACTTCCACTCACAAACCAAAACAAAAAGACAGCATACCTGCAACAACGACAATTGTTAGAATATCCCCAATCTTTTTGAGCTGTTTCACACTCTGCTTATATGACTTGAATGGCTTGAGAGCTGGATCTTCAGCCAAGAGCTGCAACAATTGAACGCCACAAGCAAACGAAAGAAATTACAAAAATGAAACCTGCTAAATGATAAATATGTGCTCAGAAAGATTATGCAGCTAAACCAATGTTCTGTAGTGGATCCACAAAAGTTTTATGCATTACAATAAGCAATGAATCTTCTACCCTATTCATTGCAACACTGAAGCCAAACCAACAAATTCTTCAAGACAGGGTCAAAAAATCATGTCAGCAATTTGCTTAATCCAGACTCCAATATTTAGTAATTCAATACTCGGGGGGAAAAAAAAAGGCACCTTTTTATTGATCAACAAGCAGAAAGTATTAACAAAAAAAAAAAAAAAACTTGGTGTAAAAATAAGAGTGAAAAAATCATGGATGAGTTTTAGTCTGAAAAACCTATCCGGTTTTTTTGGATTTTTTTTTTGTTTTTTGTTGGGGGGGGGGGTGGTGGTTTGCCCCAATGATAAGGACAAATCAAAGTAATTATAAGTGGGAGTCAAAGACCCCAGCAAGTTCATTACGAATTATTGACGCAAATAAGTGAAACAGAACAACTCAATTATTTGAACCCAGCAAAATTTTACAAAAATAAATAAATAAATAAAGCTTGAAAGCTTACAGCTTTTTCGCGAGGCCCAGGTTCGATGTGGTATCGGCGGCGCGAGAGAGAAACCAGATCTCCCCTCTTCTGATTTCTCAGAACAAAAAATCTTAATCAGATAAACGGAGATTTTATATTAAATTAAGTAATAAAAGGTTAACTGAAAGAAAAGAGGAAAGAGTACCTGGGAGTGAGATCGTAAATGGGAAGCAATGCTTGTTTTGTTCAACAGGGACGCCATTCGGTTCTGCTGGTAAAGTTCTGAGGTCTAATAAGTGACGAAGACGAACGAAAGCAACCCTTGCAGCTGCAGAGAAGGCTCAGACGAAGAACGCGGAGTTTTGTCAAGGCTCCGTTTGGCTGTCGGGCATCGGAAACCGTTCGCTCTTTTTATATCCACGAGTTTATCGTTAAACTCTCAAGTAAAACTTTTTTGAGGTGGTAAATAAGTCTTGAATTAATTAAGTTACTAATATTAATTAATTAATTAATTATATAAAATACATAAATACATAATATCTACCAAAAAAATATCAAATACATAATTTTTATAATAATTATTATAAAAGTTAAATATTTTTGTAATTTAATATTATATATTAAATAATAATATAAAGACTTTATTAATGAATTATTAAAATTAAAAAATTAATTTTGATAATATTGTCAATATAATAATATTATTATATCAATAAAAATTAAATATTTTCACACCTATTATCTTAAAAATTTCATATATTATAAAATATGATTAGATGATAATGTAAAATTTTTTTATATTGACGATGTATTAAAATTAATCTTTAAAATTAAATATTTAAAATTTAGGATTGAAAAGTTACATACATATGATTTTATATTTTATGGAAAATTTTTACATTTTCATGATTTTTTATTTAAAGAATTAGTACTTATCTCATTTTTTTTTTTTGGGTACATCTTATGTCATTTATCTTATATATGATTTTACATATTTCTTCATACAAATAATAAAATAAAAAATATAATTTTCAGAAACAAATAACGATGATTTTGTCAAAATTTATGGGGACCGATATAATTACCCCTAATGATTAATTTAATCCCTATGCTAATGTCTATGACATGGATACGCTTCCTTGTCATCCATCAGTCCTAATAAGAACAATTGAGAAGAACTGCAGTAGTTTGATTCTTATTATCCCTGAACAAGATTTTGGATCTAAGTATTATAAATAGATTTTGGATCTAATTATTATAAATAGAAAAAATTAGAACTAAAATAACTTTATTTTTAGGGAAAAAATCATTTTACATCTCTAAACTATAAAAGTTTGCGTACTTTATTTTTTCTATTTTAAAAAGGTATAAATTGATTCTTAAATTTTTTTAAATATATACTTTAATCAATCTATTAAATTTCTGCCAATTATTAACAAAAAATAAATATACTATATTTCTTAAATTTTGAATCATATGCACTTTAATCTCTAAACTAAAAATAATATGCAACTTAATACATTAAACTTTTTTGAACGAATATTATTTTTATTAATTGTAGACAAAGAAGTTAACAAAATGATCGATTTTCATATTTTTAAAATTCAAGGAACAAAATACACATGATCTAATTTATGGTGGTAAAATAATTTTTATAATGTGCTAACTGAGCTCAAACAATATTAGTTGAAATCTAATAGATATTGAATATTAGTGATTTCAAAAATAAAGCATTAATTATATAAATTAAAAATAAGATTAAGTTATATAAACAAAAAGAAAAGATAAATTTATGCTAAGTTAAATATAATTTTTTTACCATTGAATAATATTTTATTAAACAATTTTTTAACAAAACTCAACATTAGATTGAAAGTTCATGTGTTACATTTCATGTTTATAAAATTTCACATCAATAAAAAAAAGTTATTTAAGACAATTTTTATATAGATAAAAATCAAGGTAATAATTAATAAATACTTTCTAAATGTTTACAAATAAACCAATAGAGATTATGTCTAGTGGAAAGAGTTAATTTCCTACAATGTATGAATCATAATTTGAATCCCCGTAAGGAGAGATGCTCGTATTTAGTATCTGACTATGCCTCAAATAATTTTATCTCAATGCTTTCGATGGAGGATACTTATGAGAAATAAAATAACAAAAATAGAAATAAAAACAATTTGATGACATTTTTATTGAAGTCAAAATTTTCTTCAAATTTGGCACAAACCATCAACATGATAAATAATTGTAATTTAATGATTATATAAACAAGAATAATATTTTATAAAAAATTATTGAATGTTTAAGTATGTTAAGTCTTATACCGATCCCCAAAAAAAAAACTTATATTATTAAAAATTTTCTGTTTATACATTTATAAAATGTCAAATGTTATGATTTTGTCACATTTTTACTTGTGTTGTTATATATATATATAACTTATTTGAAGTGATTTATAATGTTTTACTTGATAAATGAACAAAAAAAACTTATTTAGATCGTAAATCCATGTAAATTGTGTCACTACAAATGATATGACTTATTTGAGTTGCATGATTTATACAACTTTTCACGTATTAAATATAAAACTTAATAATATGAAAACAATAATTAAATTACATATTAAAAGTTAATTTAAAATAGACGATTTTTCAATAAATTATATACAAAAAATAATTATATTTTAAAAAATTTTTAAAGCCGCTAAAAATAGATTAATAAAGAGAGTTTGAGTAATTTACGTAAGTGCATAAATTCATACCTTATTAATTAAAAAAATATATTTTAATGAACTATTATTTCTTTTTATTGAATAGATCTACTTTCATAAATTAGTTGTGATTTGCCAACATGCGGACAATTTTAACGAAGAACTTTATTACAACAAAATGGGATTTTGAGAGAATGAGTTGGCTCAAGGTTCCAAATTCGTGGCTTGAAGCAGAATCTGAACCTGAGAAACTCAGCCAGTGTCATGATGAGTTTGGGTGACCCCGAAGCTGCCACGTATCAAGAACAGCAGTTGCGGTTAAGAATGCAATAGCAAACAGTGTGAAACTGTCTGTCTGGCTTTCCTTTCAACACAAATCTTCCATCTCCAACCAAATCAAAAATGGCCATAAGAGTCGCAGCTTGTGCCGCCGCTTCTGCTTCACGTATTGTACGGCCCAAAAACCCATCACTCTTTTCACTTCCACATCACAGTCTCTCTCCCATGTTCCATAATCTTCCTTCGCTTTCCAATGCTCTTCTACCGCTTCCTATTAGTAAACCTGGTACACCCTTTTCTCTATCTTTCGAATTTCATCACTATTATTATTACTTTTATCATTTAATTTTGATATATTTTAAAAAGGTTTATTATATTGGAATTTAATCATAGTTATTATTATTGCTTGCAGGAATTCAATGGCACATTCGAGCTATTAGTGAGGCAGCTGTGGAGCCTGCAAGTTCTAAGAAAGAAGGGGAAGGAGATCAATCACCTAAAGATTGGAAGATTAAAATGCTCTATGATGGAGATTGCCCTCTTTGCATGCGCGAGGTTGCACCTTTATTGATGTAACATTACACTAGTGTTGCTAGTGTTGCTGCCCATAATTCTTTTGGCTTATTATAAATGTAGCTAGTGTCATGCCGTTGTTGAGTTTTTTGCATGTTGTTGTTGTCACTTGTTGTCATGTCAGGTGAATATGCTAAGGGAGAGGAATAAGAGTTACGGCACGATCAAATTTGTTGATATAAGCTCAGATGATTACTCTCCCGAGGAGAATCAAGGCCTCGACTATGAAACTGTTGGTTTCTTCTACTCCCTACTCTATGCCAATAGTCATTTCTCATGTTTTGCCCTGTTTGTGTGAACTTTCTTTCAAAAAGAAATTGGAGGATCAAGTTATGCCCTTTTCCCCAACCCATTTTTGTAGGTTGCGAACTCTCTTATAGCTTTTTTTTGGTCAATTAACGTAGTGACAATTTTCTCGTATAGTTTATTTGAGTGATGATATACCTTATTGAGGTTTTGACACGTCAATGACAAGACCTTTGTTTGTTTTCATTAATTTTTTAAGAGGTTCTAACAAAAGTGGTTATTTTATTTGAAGATATTTATTGAATGTTAAACGTGCTTTCACAAGTAATGTGCTAATTGATAGGTGTTATATGGTGAATACATGTGTGGAGAGATACAATACAATGACTGTTTGTTTCCTTTTGTAGGTTATGGGAAGAATTCATGCTATTCTCTCAGATGGAACTGTGGTTACGGATGTTGAAGTATGGCTTCTTACCTCATCTTCATTTCTAGCCTTGGATAATTCTTGCCATTGCCCTGATTCCTTCGATAATTTCATGCTCTCTCTCTCTCTCTATATATATATGAATGCTTTTGAATATTTTCACACAAGTTTAAGTTCCATGCTCAGAAATCTTTATGAAATTACTGAGAATTTAGAAATTAGATCATTACTTATTGGTATATCTCTTAGAGTTCATTCTCAATCATGGCATGTGCATAATAGTATAGCACCATTAAGACTTAAATATCCACATCCAGTTTCAACTTTCATGGAAGCTCTGAGTTGCTGCTGAACTATGAAATCCTTGTACCACCAATGATGAACTGTCATCAATGTATCAAAATTACATCCCAAAAGAATCCAAAAGGACTATTAAGGGATAAATCTTAATCATATATGAATCTGTTGAGTAAATTTTATATGTATATTTATATATGCATCTGTTTCATGCTGGTGGCACTGTGTCTGCAGGCGTTTAGGAGATTATATGAACAAGTTGGTCTTGGTTGGGTTTATGCCATTACAAAATATGAACCAGTAAGTCTTCCTATCATACTGTTATAGGATTTGTTATCCTGTTGCTCTGCAACCTGGAGAAATCCTCGCTTTTTTGCTTTGCCACATCCTAGAGAGCTTGTTTCTTTATATATTATGTTCCCAATGATGGAAAACATCATTCACAGATTGCCACAATTGCTGATTCCATATATGGTGTTTGGGCTAAATATCGTCTTCAAATTACAGGTAAATTAAAAATTTTGCACAAAAAGTTCCTTGTAGTTATATTGTCATTGTTCCGTGGCTTAAAGTAACACCTCACGTAGTTTTTTTTTTCATTAGGTTGGCTGATGTAGTCATGTGTTGTCATTTGTTTAGGTGGAATGATATACTCACATTATAAGCATAGAAATTGATTGAATTATTGCGATAGGCTATCCACGTGCACTTGATCACAAAATCCATCCATCAATGAGTATGGGCTATAACTTTTAGTTTCATTTTTCACTTTGACTATTAATGAGGTGATAATTTCCACTAATTGAGAGCAAGACCTCCCTCTATGGTTATGCTCCAGTATGATTATGCTAACATTCTTTCATTCAATTAATATTTTAATGTCCTTTTCTGATTTCCAGGACGGCCACCTATAGAAGAAATATTAGAAGCTCGAAAGAAGAAGGTAGGCATACCAAACTGCATAAAGTATCATGTTAATTTCAGCATAATAAAATTGAATCAGAAAGAAATTTCAGAGTTGGATACTAATTTGAATGTCCAAGGACTGGGATTCTTTGACATCATATCCGTTTGATCAATTGTAATTGAAATTAAGGCTTATCACACTTGGACTTTGCCCATCATAATGAACAGAAGTTGAACTTACTGCATAACTTAATTGAGTGGAAATCTCAATATTTTATCAAATGCTATCTAGAGCTTCATAGTTCATACGCCACGGCTAAAATATGGTATATGTCAATGAGCACAATGTTGAAGAATTCTCGAATAATTTGACTCCATTCAATTATTTGTTTAGGCCATTGTAGCTCCTGATGCATATATTTTTCCCTTTAATATGCTTAACCGTATAAATATGAGTAGTCATTGGTGCTGATTTGCATTTCATATTTTGTCTTCTTCACAGGGTGAAGTATGCAAAGATAGCAATGCTTGCAAGATGTAAATTTCCATAATAGCTGACCATGTTGAAAACTTGAAGAGGCTCCCCATATGATTTATTACCAAATTTAATCATAATCCTCTGAAGCATATCTTTATATGATTTTGGTTATAAAAAAGCAGCTCATATAGATTGCTGTCACAATATTTTACATCTTCCTCAGCACATGCATTTGATAATCTTTTTCAAATTTTGTTGCAATAGATCAGGCGTAAAGAATGGGAGTGTGTAGTCTATAGTTGTAGCAGATTCTTCAGGATTGTAATACATAAAGTTTCATCATACCAGCATCTGCTGAATTACCAGTATAAATAGATTTGGTACACATGACAATGTAAAGTTTATTTTGCATATACATACATAAAACATAACAAAGATTGCAAGTTTATGTTTTGTGTGTCCATCTACCTAGTGAGGCTAGCGGGTAAGGGTAGTAGTAGTAGTAGTAGTAGTAATAGTAGTAGTGTTATGGTGATTCCCTATTTCCCTTTACCTCTGCTGGTATATATCAATTATTTCCCCCCTTTACCCGACATTAAGATCTTTACAAACCCTGTGATTTTTTTGTCTGAGCTCCCACCTACACCAACAGCTCTTGCAGCACTTTCACTCCACTTAGAAGCATTCCTCTTTATATCTTCACCTTTTGCTCCATCCATAACATCTCTTATACACTTCTCCAGTTCTTTGCCTGATAAAAGAGCATCTGAATCCTTTTCAGCTTTTGATCCCACTCGCCACAACACTTCAACAAGCTTAGCATTTGTAGGCTGATCACTCCACTGCGCCACTGCCACCATTGGCACCCCTATGCTTAATGCCTCCAACACTGAGTTCCATCCACAATGTGTTACAAAGCAGCCAACAGCTGGGTGAGCCAGCACCTCCAGTTGGTTGCACCAAGTCACCACCAACCCCTCATCACCAAGTCCACTTAGAAACCCTTCTGGTAATGTGCCGTCAGGCTCCTTCACCACCCACAAGAAATGCTTCTTGCTAGCCATCAAGCCCCTTGCAATTTCTTTGGCTTGTTTAGCTGTTGTTGTTCCCATGCTTCCAAATGATACATATACCACTGACCTCGGTGGCTTTGTCCCTAGCCATCTCAAGTAGCTTTTGCTGGTTGGCTTCCAGAAGCTGGCTCCATAAGCTGTGTCATCTGAGGTTGGTTGGTCCAGGTAGGCTGATGGAACCATTGGCCCTACTGGTATAACTGGCCATATACCAGCCAAGGCCTTCATCAACTATCAACAGTCAAAGACATAGATATAAGAAAATTTGCAGTCAAAAAGTGATGTTCTTATCTCATTAGTTCAAAAGCCCACAGACACATTTTGACCTCGAGTTATTCTACTTATAACAACAAAAACTCACTGGTTAAGCTAATGACAGTATGACAGACACTCTTTAATGCAAGATAAAGGAAATAGATCATACTTATGCATAATGCTTTATTATCTAAACTGCGAGATGAGATGCAACTTATACTGTCAATAATAAATATTAATTCAAAAATTCTTCTTGTGCCCTGATAAATTTGTTTTGCGCTTCTATCCGGCGTTAACTCTTCATAGAAATGAAGAATTTACATATTAAATTTATTCCCATAAACTTTATTCATACTTAATACCAAATTTTCATGAGGTTCTAATTCGACCATAGGCCTATTATCTGGTAAAATGTTGAAAAAGGAATACAAACCAACAAAAAAAGGAAAGAAAATGTGTCTTAATTTCATTCATATGTCTAAACCCGTATGTATGATCAGATTTTGTCTGAAGTTTCTGTACCAAACTGATTTATTAATTAAATCACCATATTTTAATATGGATTTTATTAACTAATCAACCCTTTGGCCATAGGTTTAAGCTCTGAAAAAATAACTGTTTTAGCATCTCATAATCATAAATTATTGGAAAGACCTTATAATCACAATAGGCAACATGCATATGAAGGTTAGTCATACAATAATGTATGTAAGAATGAAAAAAAATTGTAAAATTACAAATTTAATATCTTATATTCAGATATACTCACAATAAAATTAATAACATTCATAAATAAGTGATTGAATATTGAAAAAACTCATAGAACCCACTAGTTATTGTGAATATATTTAAATATTAAAAGTTAAAAATTAAAATTATATCCATATAAGAATCTCTCTTTATGAATTCCGGTTCAAATACCAAAGAATAACAGATTATAAATAGTAATATAAACCTTACCTCACTTTCCAGCTCTTTAAAAGTGTTGCAGAATACCCAGTCATTGTTCTCTAGTGTCTCAAACTTTTCCATGATAGCAGCCAGATAAGCAGAGTGATCATCGGGTCTTGCAATAAAGCTAGGCAAATCAGAAAATTCAAGAGGAGGAAGCCCAGGTAATGAGATGGGACACACCCCTTTATCCAAAGGAAAACTCAGGTGGCCCAGTTTGATTTGCCAATATAGGGAACACACAGAAGCAGAATTAGTCAGGAACACAGCACCATAGATGCCAAACTGTTTGGCCACATCAAGTGCCCAAGTCAGCATAGAATCATATATGATGCAGTTGACAGGACATGGTGAATGTCTAAACTTCAATATAAGCTCTGTCAATGTTTTGGAACCAACTGATTTATAGGACTCAAGGTAGGCTTCCACACTTGGAGCATGCTTGAACCCACCTTCATCATAGCCATCTGAGATGGCCTCAATAGCCACAGTTGGTGCATCTATGTACTTGATTGTGTAAGGGGTTGTGCCCAGTGTGGCCTTGAGGCCTTTGGTGACCAATAGTTTTGCAAATTGGAGCAGTGGGTTGATGTGCCCTTGGGCTGGATAGGGAAGAACTATGACATGGCCTTTTGGATGGTCGTTGTTCATCTTGGCACTCTAGTGATACTAGCATTTTGATTCTACATTACATCTATTTATTTATAGCCTTGATTGCTTGATGTTATCACTTCAGTTTTCACCATAGGAAAATGACACATACCAATGAGATAAGAAAGTAAACAATTAAAACAACTCAAGACAAATGAGGGGACAGAATAAAAGTTACTCCTCTCTTTAATCTAAATTCAATTACGGAGAAGTCCATTATGCACTATAAGTCTTACAAAGAAAATCGGTACCCTAATATGACTAGGTCAAAGAGGCTGACGAGCTGGGGGCTGGAAATCACTTTTTTCAGGAGGAAAAAAGTCACATTTTCCTGTAAATATTTAATTAAAGCAATATTAATCGTGAGAATTTAAATGCGTATTTATACTAAATAGTTTTATATTCAAAATATATTAAAATTAAAAGCTTATTAAAAAAAATAAAGTTCTAAAATGCAAGCTTTTTATTGGAGCAATTTAAGCTAAAATAAACAATTAAGGCCTAATTTAGTAGTATTTTTTAAAAGAGTATTTTGATTTACGAAATATCAGTTAATTTTTTCTATTTAATAAACTAAAAAGTTGAGGTATTTTTATTTTTGACTTTTAAAAAGTCATGAATGCTTTTGAGAGGTGTCATAAAGTATTTTTTGGAGCTGGTTTTAGCTCTCTAAAATTTAAAAGATTAACATAATTTTATTTTTTTAATGATATTAAAAGTAAAAATTATTTTTTTTAATATTTATATTTATTATAATCATTTTAAATTTTAAAAATAACTTTATTGGATATTACTTTTATAATTTTTATTTATTGAAAATATTTTTTATATTATTTTATTAAATAATACTACTATAATTTTTTGAAAATAAGTTGTAGAGAGCTAAAAGAATTTAATAGCTTTCAAAAAATCTAAGTAATACTAAACCAAATCTAAGTATGAGTTTGAATTAGTTTATTTTAAGTTTTAGACACTGTATAATCAAAAAATTTCGTGAAACAGCTTTTATGAAAAACCAAATATCTTTTTAAAATAATCATTTTCTTTATTTCTTGTCAACACAATAATCTTTTCTTTTCCTTTTTTTTTTGGCCTACACGATCATCAACACAATAATCTTATTTTTTTTCTTGTCAACACGACAATCTTCTTCATTTTCATTTTTTGGTCATAAACACTCACGCACACTAGGAGAGGGGGCAGGGTTGATACTCTGGATCGAACCGGGTGTGGCTACTGTTGGGCCAGACATAAGTCCTACGGTTCAAATTTTAGGCCTGATAACATTGACTGAAATGGTGCCTAACCAAACCCTTTCCAAACAATCCAAATTCCTTTGACCAAACAATGCAAATTAGAACCTGTTAGTCGGGCTGAGCCACAAAGACCTAATGCTAATTGCATTTCTAGGAGGAATGTACATGTCTTGGTTCCAACATTCCTATAAGGAAAATTTTATTTATGCATAAGTTTTAAGCATCTTTTTAAACATTTGGGAATCAAAATATAAATAATTAGATATTTTAATTATATATTAATGAATAGTATAAGATAATTTGGATTTCAATGAATCTACTGATATCCGGATTCTATTACCAAGAATTGGACTAATTTGATCCAATTCAACTGAGATCCTGAAAGAAATATGGATCTCTCAAAGAGGATTTTTTTGATATTAAAGACTCAAATTCAAAATATGTGGTTAAAAAATTAAGGCACATGCTATTTTAACCAACTCATATTAATAAATAATTTAAGATAATTAACAATGTATAATTTTTCTTTTCATCATATTCACTAATTACATAATTAAAATTCACAATTATTAACATATAATTTTTCATATGTTCTAACGTATAAATTCAATACTTTTATAATTAAAATATCCCCTCACTGTCCGCTATCCCAATCCTGGGATGTCCGCTTAATCATTATGTTTATAGGCGTTGCATTTTGGTGTTGGACTGGGGTGCCACGGACCCACATATAGAAATACTTCAACGAAAATGAACAAAAAAAGAGTCTTCGGTCATTAAAATCACTGCCCAAGGGATACGCAGATATGGCATCTTGTAGCACTCTTTGGTCCCAAATTTGCTTTCGCCCGAACCAAATTTTTCATGTAAGTATCATTAACATGATGTATACAGTTTTTTTTATCAATGTCTGTAGCACATCGCATGCTCTTTAAAGACTTATTCTCACATTTGTTTTCTTTGCAAGTCACAGTGTAGTTATAAGCTACCTAAGTTATGTTAAGCTAAGATGATAGACCAAAAGTATGTACTAAAAACTGAAAGTCGGTTTTCCCCTCCTCAAGGAGTGCGTGGGGAATGTATGTAATCATGCCAAATGCACTTGAAGAAAATGCGTTTGTGATTGCATGTTCCCATTTTTGGGTAATGAAATATAGGTGCGTTTGTTTCAAATTTTAAAAAAAATAATTTTAAAACTTAAATTTTATATGTAACTAAAAAAAGTTAAAAATAGATTTTTTTAAAAATTTAATTATTTTTAAAAAATCATCCAAACATACAAAAACTGAATTTTTTGGATGAAAAAAAGTAATTTTTTGACAAATTAATCCGAAATAAACACACCCATAATCACTTTTTTTTGAAAAAAAATCATAGAAAAAATTAACTTTAAATTATTTTAAACTCAGACTAAGTTAATCTACACTAAATAAGACCCGAATAAGAATTGGAAAGAGAAGGCTATGCATTATAATTATATTTTATTTATGCAAACAAGGTACATACCATACTATGACAAAGGCACAAACTAGAACACAAACCTAAGTAATACATTTTCTTTTTTTGGGTCAACTAAGTAATACACAAACACACAAACATGGCCACAATAGACAGAATGAAATCCACCCATACAAAGATGAACCACCGTAGTTGGTGCTTGTTGGTTGTTGAAGGAAGCCCAATCCTCTTGAGCCCATGGCCAGTGAGGGTTTGTTTCTCTCTAAGGGCACTTGGTCTTGTTGCCATGGGTGGTCATATCAGTGTAGCACGTCCCACATGGCTCTCTGTTCCCGGATGTACCAGGTGGGACACACTTGCACCTCACACAGCACGTTCCACATGCCCTATTGCACAGGTTGGGCCTCGAATGAACACTGCACCTCGCCTTGCACAGCCCACTGCAATCTGAATGAAGAGTGAAGAGGACAACAGCACCAAAATTAAAAATAAAAATGTGCATACGTATGGAATAATGAGTAAAAATGGCATAAGTTGAAACTAAAAAGCCTAATGAACTTCATTCATCTATAGAACCCATCAATCATTATTTATGTCAAATTGTCGATGGTTACAGCTTACCTATGTCTTGCATTAGCCTTCTGTTTCCGCCTCTCACAACAAGCTGAAGAGAATTCCAACAAGAGCATTATTAGCATGATTAAATACTCGTAGCCTCCTAATTTTTAATCACAGATCATGATTTAAGCAAAAATCAAAGCAAATTACTTTCCCGTAAAAACAAATCGTGAAACACGCCCTATAGTTTACCGATCACCATAGTAAGCACTTTATTCAATGATAAAAAAAAAATGCATACTTGCTCATCAGGAAAGCGCAGTTCTTCTTCTTCTTCTTCTACTACTTGTTGTTCTATCTTCAGACCAGATGAAACCTGCATAATGTATAACCAAAAAGAAAATCAAAGAAAATAAAATCACCATGAGCTTCATGTGGCTAAACAAAGTACTGAACCATAACAAAATATTTGGAAAAGAGCTTTTTTTGTTTAATTAACTATGTACAAGATGACACTGGCTATAGTGTAGGTGTACCTTAGCGAGGCACACCAGCAGCAACATGCCCAACACAAGAAGCACGCGTAGCGCCATTGCAGCAGAGGAAAAGATCCTGAACACAAAAGAGATTTGAAGTTGTTTAAACTTTTAAATCTCAACCAAGATCGGCAAGTGATTATCGCACTTCTACTAGCAGCAGTATTATATAGGCGAAAGCAAGTGCAGCATTGGTAGAAATCTTCAGTTCATGAAATTACCAAATGACCCAAGTTCGCCGCATTTTTCGCATTTTAAGGGCCCGTTTGGTATGCCTGATAGTATAAGGACTGATAGTATAAGGCCTGATTGTATAAGACCTGATAAAAATTTAATATTATACAGTGTTTGATATATCACTGTATAAGATATTGTATTATATAAAATATAACCAGAAGAAGAGATTATAATAAATATAATTTTTAAATAGTTATTATAATTATTTAAGCTATTTTTTATTATATATAAAAATAATTTTATATTAAAAATTATTTACTTATTTATATTTAATTTTTTTTATAAATATAAAAAATATGAGAGAGAGAGAGAGAGGAAAGAGTGAAATAGAGATGAAATTTTTATACATCAAAATCTAAATAGGGTTAGTATCATATTCCTGTATTTGGTTGTATTTTTTATTATATATAATTAAATTTATATTAAATATTAGTATTTATATATTTTAATAATAAATTTTTATTCCTATATTTTTATTTCAATTTGAATAGTTATTTTACAATTATTTTTTAAAAAATATTTATTTATTATTTATTTAATAATTAATTTTCTTTTAATAAAATATATTAAAAAATAAAAAAAGTGAAAGAACACTTATATATTAAAAGTTAATCGGGCCTAATACGCCATCCCTAGGCCGTATTAAGTTATCCATCATTATAACGTATAAGGGAGGTTTGATGGATAAGCTTATACAATACGTTAACTGCACCAAACAACGGATAAAATCATAACGTATTGTATTACCTTATCCTATCATGCCTAATACAGCATGCCAAACGCCCCCTAAAAGATAAAGGGACGATTGGTTTGGTGGACTGAATGAATATTCATTCTTAGAAATCTCAAAAATAAAAAATGCTATTTTTAGGAATAATTATATAAATATGATATTTTAAGTGTATTTTTGTGTAAAAATTGAACTCTCAGAAATATTTCATAAATTTAAAAAATGATCCTTGATGGAGGCGGCAGTAGGTGATTGGCCGATGGCTAAAGATGGTGGGCGAGGATGACAGATGGTAGTCGATGATGGAGGATAGTAGCGAATGATGGCCCCAGTGGTGGTAGGTAGCTAGCCAATGGCGGCGAATGGTGGTTGACTGGTGGCGACAATGATCAATGATAGATGGTTTTGGGTGGTGACATTGATATTTTTTGTTTTTTTATTATGACAAATATTTTTTTCTTACGGGAATATTAGATTCCTATGAATAGTGATAAAAATATTTTGGGAATAATTTTTCTTCTCAAAAATATAATATTTTTGAGAAAATTACCTCAAATTCCGTACTCAATATGAAAATATTTTCACATTTCTAGAAATGTGAAAACTTTCCCTTATACTAAACGTCTTCAAAGGGTTTATAAAGTGTATTCATTTCGTAAGAATAATATGGAAGGTGTTAAAGTAAAATCTAGAAAAAATTGCACTTTATCTCATAAATTATAGATTATGTGTGTTTTAACTCCTAAATTTTAAAAATATACAAATCAACTCCCTGAAGTTTTTTAAATGTACAAATTGACCCTTATATTAATTTTTCCATCAATTATTGACAAAAAGATCGCATATTTAAGAAAATTTTAAATATCGAATTGTATGTTAAAAAAGGTTTAGGGGGTCAATTTGTACATGATCTAAAATTTAGGGGATATATTACACTTATTTTAGTTAAAATATATATTTATAAAAATTTAAGGAATTGATATGCACATTTTTAAAGTTTAAAGGTTAAAGTGCACACAATCTATAATTTAAGAAAGTAAAATATAATTTTTCCTAAAATCTATTATGAAATTTAGTTGTATATCCCATAAAAAAGTGGTAGATTCTTCAAGTCAGTCCTTTTTATCATGTTTTTCTCCATAAATAAATTTTTTTCCATAAATAAAATTATGTATATATCTTCTTTTAATTTTAGTTTTTAAAATATCTTTTTTAATGATATTATAGTCTATAGGAAAATTGTGGGAGAGTATTACGATATTTATAGAAATTATGGCACCTTTCCACAATTTTTGTTTAATTTTGTACTCTATTAAAACTGTGGCCCTCTCACAATTTTCTTATAGTACTATAAAAACGTGATATTTTAAAAATTTAGAATTAAAAAGCAAAAATATAAATAATATTTTTTATTTTATTAGTGCAAAAAATCCCTTTTCATCCTTTAAAGTTGAATTTAAGTTAAATATATTGATGGTGTAAAATAGTTTGTCATTGTCAACTAATAGAAATAGTGGAAAAGTACCAACTCATACAAATAATTATCCATTATAATGAGGAATCCATCATAATTTTTTACTTTCCATTATTTCTATTGATTGATAATGTAAAATTATTTTATATTATCAGTGCATATTAATTAAACTCTTAAAATTATATGAGTAAGATTTTAAAAAATTTTACATGTTTAAATTAATTTATTTTTTCACTCGATATGTTTATTATTTTTTTTAAAAAATTGAGTTTGTGAAATTTGAACCTAAATTTAATTGTGTAATGTGTTAAATTTTAACAGTTGAAGTTTTAAATTATATAAATTTATCTAAGAGACTCAGCACGTGCAGCTTACAATTTGAATGACAATAATTTAAATCAAACGACGTACCACATAGAATAAACACATGGAAGAATGTCCTGTATGGTCTGAGAGAAGGTGAAGAATCCCTAGGATATTGGTGATGATGTTGATGTTAAGGGCATTGATTGCCGACAGCTGGAAGAAGGCTAAGAACTGCACTGCACAAAGCTCCGATCCTTATCTCGTTGCTCAGAAAGAGCTGAAAAAAAGAGCAGACCAATTCTGACTGACAATATAATTATTACAGCAAAACCATAAACAAATTAGGACACTAGCCTCACTGCTCAGAAAATATATCTTGTACGTTGCTTTTTCATATCATCATATATAGAAAAAAAATACAAAATAATTTAAATAAATTAAATTAAACTAAAGTTGTTTACAGTTATGTTACTCTACTTAAAATATTTATACCTATTAATTTTTTTTTAACATAACATGGTAATATGAGGCTATTAAAAAAGATATTATGAGAAAAAGTATCCAAAGGAACCATGACGATTTCATAGGGTATTTGTACCTTTCGTACGAAGCCCTGCAATAAAAGGCCAATCCACCACTAAATGGTGAAGCATCTCATTTTATGCCCGTAACCATCCCGAGCGTTAAATTGGTTCCACTTTTAACCAAAAAGGTTGCCTGTAGCTTAGTTGTCGTTCTGAAGTTTTGACAGTGTCAGCGTTCCAGCTGTCCCTTGCATCAGCTGCATATATATATATATATATACATTACTACCGGTAACCGAAGCTTCGATGTAATCGGTTTAATTTAATTCGAGCTAAGTTGGGTATTTCGAGAATAAAATTTTTTTAATATCAATTTTTTATTAATAATATTTAAATTTGAGAAATTAATTATTTATTATATTTATTTTTTTTGATATATCAATAACAATAAAATTTAAATTTAAAATTTTATGTAAATTTTCAAATTCTCATTATTTGACTAATACTAATGGTTTAGTGAGTTATAATTTTTATATAAAGTTCTAATATAGTTTTAATTTTTATATGTATCGTTAATTTTAAATTTAATATTTACCTAAAATAAATTTAAACCAATCCCTATATATACATTATTTGTAAAGCAGTATTTATTTTTAATTTGAGTTATAACTTCAAAAATAGGTTATCATATGCATCTAAGAAAATATGTTCTGACTATTTTACTTATTTAATTAGTTATTATGTGATAATAACAGACAAATAAAGTACATAATGAAGCCAAGTCACTTCCATTAAAGAAAGTATAACAATAAGAAATAATTTTTATACTATTTAAAGTGATAAATATTTATAGATATCTTTTATTTTTTAAGTTAAAAAATTGAAAAAATGTGATATAATAGTGATGAAATTGTTGGAACCCTTTCTTTTTTGGGTAAATGAGTGTCTAAAAATATCTCTCAAATTAAATGTATAAATAATACAATTCTTGCAACAATGCCTAACAAAATTGTTCATTCATGTTTACAATCCTCAAATCTATTCACAAGCATATCATTTTTATTTATAACATTGAATTTAATTTAAATATACTGATAGTATAAAATAATTTTATACTATCAATCAATAAAAATATTAAAAAATACCAATTCATATAAATAATTACTTATTATAATGAATAATCCACCATAATTTCTCACTTTCTAATATTTTTATTAATTGATAATATAAAATTATTTTATACTATTAATACATCCCAATTAGCCACATTAAACGGCTTGTTTATGGAGTTGTAACTCAGTCAATGATAGAAACTTTTTTACAAATAATTGTAAATGTAAGAACTGATTTTAAAATTTTTTTATATAAAGATTAAATTCAAAATCAATCATATTATATTTTAACTTAAAAAAATAAACTTATTCCCAAAGTACAAATAAGTAAGATATTCTTCACTTTTACATTAATAAAAAAGCATCTTATGTAAATTTTATTAAGTAATTTAAAAGTGAATACATTTTTATTTTTTATTTTAAAAACATAAATAATATCTTAAATTTTATTTATTACATACAATTTCATAATTTATATATTTTTTGCTAATATTATTTAAATAAAATTATTCTAATATCTGCATAGTTAACATCTGGGGGGCACAATCATAATTGTAATTTGCTAGTACATCTTATATATGCTGGGATAGTAATTCTGACAGTCACGCATGTAAGATAATACGACAAATGGCATACACATATATCGTTATCTTTTCATTCTTTAACTTGAAAAATTTAACGACTACGACATGATTAAAAGTATATATGTCACGCTTGATTTAAATTTTATAATCTCTCAAATCATAATTTGGGAAAAACTTATGTTTTGTAATTTTCTCTCAATCCAGGAAAAATTTTAAGATGGATAACTCTCATTTTTCGGTCCATCATGAATCATCGGTGAATTGTGAAATAATTAATAGTACTAGGAATGTTTTATAAACATAGTAAAATTTATTTTATAATAAATAATAGTATTTGTATATAGTATTTTTTTAGTGTCTATTAATATAAAGGAGCCAATATATTAATAATATGAATTTCACCTTGACTAATGGAAAATTAGATATCGACAATAATAAGTGAAAATAGTATCATCTTAATTCTCCAATCATGTGGTAAATTTTACACATAAATTTCTAACAAATGATATCATTATTACTTACTGCAATTCCCCAATTTCTCCAATAATTAAAGTAAAATTTCTACTTTTAATACATGCGCTTTCCAATTTCGATGGACACACTGGTTACTATGTTGAAATAACATGACTCATTTTATATTTCTGCCCCAAACCACACCACCGCCATTTCCATCACCTGCGTATCCAGCATCAAGATCAATCCCAACTCCATGTCCACCTCCTCTTTTTGACGCTCTCGCACATTGTGATTGCAATCACACAGGGTCATTGCTCCACTGTCTCTGTCGTTGATGCATTTCTTCTAGCACTGCGCCAAAAACCCTCACAAGCTCACCTTCCCATCATATATCCAAGTTCGATCTCACTCACACAATTTTCAATGGTTGATCACATGTCCCTACCTATTTTAAAAGAACATAGGTTGGAAAAAGATATAAAATGCAAACATTATTTTGTACAGCTAGAGTGGTACCATGGGGCATCTCTGAAATATTTATGCACAGAAAACTTTGCAGAACGAAATACTTCCTAGAAGTGCTCCGTCCCAATGTGGATATGGGATTTTAGAAGATACTCGTATAAGGATCAACCCCTAGCAAAAGCCAGGAAAAAATATCAAACATCGGAAACATGAAGGAATGTATGCCCATAAGCATTCATTAGTTAGGATGTAACTACCATATACCAAGCAGCATTACTTGTTAAAAGCAGCATACAGCTCAGCATTTCTAAAATTCAGTTGATGAAAAACATGTACTTGATATGCTAGGTAATCCCATGAGCTGAAAAGTACAGAATACCTACTCCAATTCCTGATGACAATTCAATCCATTCTCCATTTGCAGTCCAAGAAAGGATAGGATTTCATAACATTAATTTTGCTCCTGGTTGCCCCGTTTGTTGGTGCATTTACAGCAGAGGCTCCCACGCGCAAACAGAAGACAATTTAGCTTAAACTTCAGTTCATCCGGGATCCAATGATTAAGATGAAGAAGTGGTACTCAACCAATCGTTTTGCAATCTCCAATTTCTGCATAAGATATTTAATTGTTTAAAAATATGAGTTTAACTTTGATATATTACATAAAAACTTTTTACACAGTAAAATGATTTGATTATTACAGTCTCTGTTTATTCTGACTATGATAATATATCTAAATTAATCTTCAAAAATAACCCTTTGAAGTCAAGTGGTTAAAATTAAGAGGAACCATACTTAGGTGAGTGTCAATAGGAAATTCATCTTGCTGAAGTTTGAAATCAACAAGAATCCAGCATAAATGGGAAACGATATACACATTTATGTTCAACTGAATTAATTATTTTAGTGTTGCAAAATTTTGGCATGATATTACTAAGGATGAGAAAACATACAATCTTTGATATTATGCAATTTTGAACTGTATTATTATCACAAGAAATTATCCAACAAAAACGCTCATAATTACATGAGTTAACCGTGATTCGGTTTAAGAGGAGCATTTTATACACAAGTGGAGGAGTCTGAATGTTAGGCACACAATATCCCAAAAACAGAATGGAAAAGTCCTCGTTAATCCAATTTGAAAATTCCCTAATTTTCATCGAAAGATTAAGGGGAAAAAAAGGTTATAACATGCAAAATGAAACAAAGATATTTTGCTAAAATGTGCAATATGGTGACACAGGAAATCCTGCATGCTCCACAAGATTAGTCCGGGTCAAATTCAACCGCCAAGCTTGTACCCTGACCATTGATGGCAATCACATAGCATCCGAAATTGCAAATTGAGCCTAACGTAGTAACCTCTTCCGATTTTCTGTTGTAATCAAGTTCCTCCTTTTACAAGCAATCTTCCAGAAGAATCTCAAAGCACTTTAATTAATTGGTGATGTTAGGCATGTAGGTACTAAGTGCCTTCTTTTTTGCAAACCGCTGCTGTCTTAATACATTGCCCGTGACATGTCCCAACCTCTTTAGCCCAATTACAAGTACTGCACATTGCTACAGCACGCAAACACATGCACCAGCATAATAATTTTACAGTGACGTACCCAATCTCCACTAGGCAGAAACATTAGTCTTCTTCAAAAGAAACACGTAATAATTTGCCTCTTTCTCTCCCCCCCCCCCCCTCCTCTCTTTTTTTCTCTTCTTTCTTAATGAAACAAGCAACTTAATGTATTATTCATGCAAGAAGCCTTGGCTGGGGCTAGACCTCCATAGTTTTCTTTTTTTGGGTTTTTTTTTTTTTTGGGGGGGGGGGGTTCTGCTAGACCTCCATATCGAATGGCATTCTTTACATCATTGGTCTCGGCGATGAGGACCTGGAAAGCCCAGAATGACTGTAAAAGGTGGGGCTTGGAGTCGGCAATGAGGACCTCTTGTTGGGTCTGGCATTGAGAACCTTGAACAAACGAAAGAAGTGTATCATTCTTGTATTGAGCCCACAATATGCGAAAAAAAAGGGACAAAGCGTGCAATATAATGATAACAAAAAATATGTTACGCAGACAGGCAAACAAATCGAGAGTTGACACGTAAATGTATGATTAATGGCATGGTGGATGATTTGGTTAGTAACTTTATAGCTTGCAAGCACTGCAAGTTTAAGAAAATTCACGTTTTGATTAAAAGGTCAAAGCATTCGGATAAGTCTTAAGAGTTGGTATAAAGGTCACTTACCCAAGAGTTGGTGTCAAGGGCTGTCATGTATAACGTGGGGCCTATTTCTCCTAAGCCAAGATTGTGTTTAGAGAAAAAGAAAATCAATAACAAAGTTGGATCAATAACAAAGTTGGCGAATTCTTTGGGGAAACTGTTTTAATTTTTAAAGCCATAGCCTACTCTCTCTATTTTTTTTTTTTTTGGGTTTTTGTGTGTTTTTTTTTGGGGGGGGGGGGGGGCCATGATCTTTATTTTTTTAGGTTACGGTATCTCCACGTTTGTTTTCTCCGTTCAATGTTAATTTGTTTAATATTTTACATATACAAGGAATTTCAGGAACGCACATTCTTTACAATAAAGTGGTTGTATTATGGGGAAGGCATTGTGGCTAATCACCTTTCAGACCCAAGATTTCATGAATAATTTCTCACAAAAACAATAATTATATTGACACAATTAGAACACAGATACAATCTTACATCTTTTATCCAGTTGACCATATTATAGCAAGAAAGAAAGATGCAAATACTTAAACTCTACAAATGTTAAATTTATACGTGTCTCTTTTCATATGACATAATCATATAACTAAGAAACATACAATAATTCATTCCCATTAACAATTCTTACCAGAACTAATAATTAATATCCCTCACGAGAAGCTTCCTTAAGCTAAATAAGAGACAAAGTGATCCCAGTCTTAATCGTACCTTTGTCTTTCTATTCTTAGGATGGTCTTTCTCGTGATTCCGACCTTTTAAATTAATAGCCGGAAACAAAAAAGAAACATCCACACCTTCTACACTATCTCAATCAATTAGACTTTTGAATATTATAGAATGAAACTTAAAAATTTAACTCATAAAAGAGACAAGAATCTTCGGTTAGGTATGAACCTAATATGTAAATCAATAATTTAAGATAACAAGAATTCGGTAAAATTCACTTTTCCGCGCACTCAGGAAGCAAATTAAAATAGCTGAGATAGAAATTACACTAAGAGCAGACAATGCCGTGATGAGAATAGCTGCTAATTTCAACTGAAATATAGAGACATTAGCATTTGAATATTGAGATTGAAACGAGATTATAAAGAATGACGTGTGCATGAAGAGAACGAAACTGTTGGTCCTCCTATTGACAACCTTAACAGATGAACCATGTCACTAAGCCACCAATAAAACCCCACAGCTCTGTTTTTCTTGTATATCAAAGTAGACAATGTATTATAACTATGCACACATTAGCGTACAACCATTCACCTAAACCCTGATTACAAACTATAACCAGATTTTTTTTAAAAAAAAAAAAAAAATGGGCGCAGAATAGCGAGTATATAGAAATGGCCACCTCCATGATTTACACCCCAAACCAAACCCACAATCCCAGCAACACCACCACAAACTAGCTACAAATTGAGAAAACCATCCTCCTCTCCAATCACTTTTAACTACTTACACATTTCATCAAATAATAATTACTCCTTTTTCCTACTGAAACTGAACCTGAACCAGCAAACTTAAACTGTTCAGAAATAATTTAAAAAATAGAAACCTAGAAAGTAATGGAACAATTCTACCTAGAAAAATTAAGTTGGGAAAATGCTGGCCTAACTCCAGAATCAGAAACTCCTCCAACCTCATTGAGCGCTATAATTATACTTCCACATAAGTCGAGAATCAGGCATGCCTCCTGAATTATCAAACACTTGCAGTATACTTCCATACGATCCAACAATGAATGCGAGCTCGATTCACGTCGATAAGGCTCCTCCATTGACCTAAAATGTCGTGGTGTTGGCACTATTCCTCCCACCACCGCTACCAACTCGGTACCGAGCCCGAGTCAACCCGCCCGATTCCAACACCCCATCAAGCTCCAACCCATCTTCATCATCCCCATCACCAACCGCCCTCATCATCTGCAACACCCTCTTGGCCTTCTCCCTGGCCCTCTCCGTCCCCGTCTGCTCCACCTCCTTCAGCACCTCCACCGCCCTCGCCTCCCTCGCCAGCCCCTTGAACCTCAAGCTCCTGTGACTCAGCGCGTACAGCGCCGCCACACAGTTCTCCCGAGTCG
This sequence comes from Pterocarpus macrocarpus, assembly GCA_031439585.1. Lineage (NCBI taxonomy): Eukaryota > Viridiplantae > Streptophyta > Magnoliopsida > Fabales > Fabaceae > Pterocarpus > Pterocarpus macrocarpus. The sequence goes on from CM062519.1 coordinate 16,224,724, forward strand.
ACTCCGAGTCTAACTCGTTCCCCCTCAGCAGCCCCACAAAGCACTCCACCGCGTCCGCGTCCAGCATCGCCGTCCTCCCCTCCATACAAACCGCAAGGTTACACAGAATCAGTAAAACCCTACTCGCCAGCGTTCCCGATTTCACCATCGAGAGCAACGTAGGGATCGCACCGAGTTTCACAAGTTTGACTCGGTTGCTCTGCACCAGCGTCAAGTGGTACAGCGCGAGCGCCGAATCGTGCCGAGTTCGCTCGGACTCGGATCGGAGCGCGTGCATCAGCGGCTGCAACGAGCCGAGGACACCAATCGCCATCTTGTTATCGTCGTTCAGGGCTAAGCTGAAGAGCGCGCCCGCAGCGTGCTCCTGCGTCTCGGTGGATCCGCCCTTGAGCGCGTCGATCAGGTATGGAACAAATCCTGACCGCACGATCTTCACCTTGTTGGATCTCTCCAGCGAGAGGTTGACCAGCGAGGCCACGGCGTTGACCTGAACGACGCCGTACCGGGACGCCACCAGGGGCCGCAGCGCGGCGAGGACGCGCGGCGTGCAGAGCGAAACCCTAGCTTCCTCGCTGCTCCGCGTGATGCTCCGCAGCGAGATCGCGCCTTCTTCTTGCTCGAACACCTCGCTGCTCTTCATCTTCGCGAGGAGCTTCTCTTCTTCCTCCGAGACAGGGACGCCAGGGTTTTGGCCTTGGATCTCGATTTCGGTGATTTCGACGGAGGAGGAGGAGGAAGAAGAGAAGCACGTAGGGCGAAGCGCGAACGGCAGCGGAGTTCCCGGACTCGCCGCGATGACGACAGATTCCTCGGAGGACCCCGAGTTGAAGTGGCTGACTCGGGGGCCTAACTCGGTGGCGGCGTGGGAGAATATCACTGGCGGGTTGTCCGCCACCGCCTTCAGGAGCTCCTTCTCCGAAACCCTAATTTCCAGCTGCGAGGGCGGCGGAGAAGGAGGAGGAGGAGGAGGAGGAGGCGCAGCGGCGGCCATTGCGGCGCGGACGATGCGCTCCACGGAGGAGTAATCCGGTGCGGGCGGGTGCACGGTGTTGGACTTGCGGCACCAGTTGAGGATTGTCGTTTTGATTGCCAAATTGGGGATTACGGCGGAGAAATCGGGTCGGGTCCCGTCTGGGAGGGTCGGGGCGAAGTCGAGGTCCTTGCAGACTTGGACGGAGAGTCGCTCGAAGGTTTGACCCGAAGCTATGACTACCGGGTCGGACATTAAGGACCCGGAAATGGGGCATATGAACTCGTTGGGAGGGTGCTTGGGCTGTTCCAGCTTGGAGTTGGAGGAAGGGCGATGGAAGGAGATTTTCCAACGGTGCTTGCCGTTGCCACCCATATAAAATTATTTGGGGTGGGGTGGGACTTGTTTATTGTTGTTTTTGTTGTTGGGAATATACTACTAAATGCGTGGGGCTGCAGAATATGAGTTGAGCATGTTCATGTTGTTGAGGTGAGGGTGGGGGTGTAAGTTGAGAGGGGTTTGTGTGAGCGAGACCAAGTCAGTGAAGAGCGTGAGAGGCGCAGGAGAGTTGACAGGACAAAAGCAATAATAATAAAAAAAACTGGTACTGCTGCCACCATGAGGATTGAGAAGATGGGGTCAGGGGGCCAGCTGGGACGGAGAGTAGTAGATAGGGTTTAGGATGCCCTTTTGCTCTTCCCAATTTGGCCTCTATTTGTTTGGCGTTTTTACATGGCTTTACCGAGGAACTCTTGCGGCATTTTATTTTCTATATAGAATTTTACTTTAACATGTTTATTAATATAGTTTTTATAAAATCAGAAATTTTATTTTTAATTTTAAAAATATATTTTTTTGTTTGTTATGAAATTGAAATTTTCAACTTTTGTTTAGAATCTTTTATTAAACTAAAATAAAAAATTTCGGTTTCAGTTTAATGAAAAAATCTATTAAAAAAAAATTAGATTTTTTGATTTTATTTAAATCTCATATTTCTATAAAATTTTCATAATTTCCATATTTCAATACATATAATAAAACAAATCACATATTCAAAAAAAAGACGCAACTATTGCATGTTTTGGTATTGAAGTATTATATAATAGAGATTAATTTTAATAAAATTAGCAGTTAAAGTATTTTATATTGATAATTTTTTTTTGCTAAAACCAAATGTATCTTTTTGTCAAAATAAATCCTATTCAAATTGGATAAGATTATCTTGATACTAAAATTTTTCTTTTTAAATCTTAATATCGCTGCATATCTTATATTCAAATTCAAAATTTCTGATTAAGTTAGAGTTTTATACTAATAACTTTTTAAAATAATTACCTTTTTATGTGAATTTTTAAAATAATTATTATAAAAATTAAATAATATAATAATATATAATTAAATAATTGAATAAAAAATTTAGATTGATAATATATCAAAATTAAATTTTGTGTTTACTTTATTTGTAGGTTCATGATGAGATTTATTATTAATTTAAGTATTTATTAATTTTAAAATTTAAATAATAAATAAGTTAGTGATAAAGTTTACTATTAATTAAAGTTAAAATGTTATCCAATGAATAAAGTAAACACAATTTTGTATTAGGAAAGGCATTTATTAATAAAATAAAACAGTACGAGGCTCTAATTTTGGCCCAAAATTTGGTAGAATGGATTATTTATACTTTTTTCTTACTCTTAATTTTTGTATTTTCACTCAGAATTCACCAGATATGTTTGACATTTCTCGCTACGAGTTTAAGGCTGTTATTAGTAAGGGGCAGAAGTCCAAGTCGTTAATTAACGTAACCGATTTTCTGCCTTTGTTTTTTACTTTTGGATGTATGTGGGGTGGGGCGAGGAAATTGTCCTTTTGTCGGCCTTTCATGTAATTTATGAACTTCACTGGTCAACTGTTGGAAGGCTACAATTTTTTTTTTAAAAAAAAAATTCTGCTTCCCTGATCCCTGTACGTGTGTGGGTGCAAATGGGTTCAGTTATTTAGATATTATATTTATATATAATTATTGCAAAAATATTGTATTTTTTGTGTATTTAAAGAAATATGGTGGTTTTTAAAGAGATCGCAATAATTAATTACGATTTTAGGCTGTCAAAAATAAAAAAAATTATTATTTAATAGAACTCACAATTATGTGTTGCAATTTCAACAAATTTAAATTAAATAAAAATAAAAAATATTATTTTAATAAAAATTGCAACAAATCATTGCGATTTCAATCAAATAAAAATTTAAATGAAATAAAAAAAATAGAAATTGCAACACATTGTTGCGATTTCAATAAAAAAATTAAAACAAAATAAAAATATTATTTTCATAAAAATTGGAACTTATTGTTGTGATTTTAAGAAAAATAAGAATTTAAAAAATTAAAAAAATATTATTTTAATAAAAATTGCAACTCATTGTTTTCATTTTAATAAAATTAAAAATAAAAAAATATCATTTTAATAGAAATTGTAAGTAAAAGTTGTGATTTTTTTTTGGTGTATTTACTGTGTATTTTTTTTGTTTTTGTGCGTGAAAGTATGAGAGAGGGGAAGAGACAGAGAGCACAAGAGAGTAAAAGAGAAAGGAAAAAAAAATCAATTAGAAAAGAGAAAGGAGAGAGGAGATAAAAAAGAAAGAGAGAAAGAAAAATAAAAAATAAAAATACCATAATCTCCTAATTATTTTTTAAAAATCATAAATCATCCAATTTTTTATAAAAATACAATAAACAATCTTAAAAATCACAATGAGTTGCAATTTTTATTAAAATAATATTTTTTTAATTTTTTAAATTCTTATTTTTCTTAAAATCACAACAATAAGTTCCAATTTTTATGAAAATAATATTTTTATTTTGTTTTAATTTTTTTATTGAAATCGCAACAATGTGTTGCAATTTTTATTTTTTTTATTTCATTTAAATTTTTATTTGATTGAAATCGCAATGATTCGTTGCAATTTCTATTAAAATAATATTTTTTATTTTTATTTAATTTAAATTTGTTGAAATCGCAACACATAATTGCGATTTTTATTAAATAATAATTTTTTTATTTTTGATAGCCTAAAATCGTAACTAATTATTGCGATCTCTTTAAAAACCACCATATTTCTTTAAATACACAAAAAAATACAATATTTTTGCAATAATTATATATAAATACAATATCTAAATAACTGAACCATTCATTGTTATGATTTTAATAAAATTAAAAATAAAAAAATATCATTTTAATAGAAATTGTAAGTAAAAGTTGTGATTTTTTTTTGGTGTATTTACTGTGTATTTTTTTTTTGTGCGTGAAAGTATGAGAGAGGGGAAGAGACAGAGAGCACAAGAGAGTAAAAGAGAAAGGAAAAAAAAATCAATTAGAAAAGAGAAAGGCGAGAGGAGATAAAAAAGAATACCATAATCTCCTAATTATTTTTTAAAAATCATAAATCATCCAATTTTTTATAAAAATACAATAAACAATCTTAAAAATCACAATGAGTTGCAATTTTTATTAAAATAATATTTTTTTAATTTTTTAAATTCTTATTTTTCTTAAAATCACAACAATAAGTTCCAATTTTTATGAAAATAATATTTTTATTTTGTTTTAATTTTTTTATTGAAATCGCAACAATGTGTTGCAATTTCTATTTTTTTTATTTCATTTAAATTTTTATTTGATTGAAATAGCAATGATTCGTTGCAATTTTTATTAAAATAATATTTTTTATTTTTATTTAATTTAAATTTGTTGAAATCGCAACACATAATTGCGATTTTTATTAAATAATAATTTTTTATTTTTGACAGCCTAAAATCGTAATTAATTCTTGCAATCTCTTTAAAAACCACCATATTTCTTTAAATACACAAAAAAATACAATATTTTTGCAATAATTATATATAAATACAATTTCTAAATAACTGAATCACTCATTGTTATGATTTTAATAAAATTAAAAATAAAAAAATATCATTTTAATAGAAATTGTAAGTAAAAGTTGTGATTTTTTTTTTGGTGTATTTACTGTGTATTTTTTTTTTGTGCGTGAAAGTATGAGAGAGGGGAAGAGACAGAGAGCACAAGAGAGTAAAAGAGAAAGGAAAAAAAAAATCAATTAGAAAAGAGAAAGGAGAGAGGAGATAAAAAAGAAAGAGAGAGAAAGAAAAATAAAAAATAAAAATACCATAATCTGCTAATTATTTTTTAAAAATCATAAATCATCCAATTTTTTATAAAAATACAATAAACAATCTTAAAAACCCTGCTATTGAACCCTTCGATTTTTCATGTTTTAAAATTAATTTTAATATTCTTACGTGTTTTAATTAATAATTTCAGGGGTATGAAAAACCTCAACGTGCATTTTGCTCGATGCTCCAATCCTTCATATCGCGTCCCTGTATGACAACTGGAAAGTGCAGGAAACAATTTATTTGTTTCATCTCCGAAAATCGAAGTCTCTGCCTCTCTATTTGTTTTTTTTTTTTTTTAATTGAACCTCTCTATTTGTTATGGTTGGATATGAAACAATGAGAAAAATACACTGTTGCCTCTATTAGTGTGGTCGGTTTCACATTTAAACCAGGTAGAAGTAATTTTACAACATCAGACACAATTTTACTTGGATAGCATTTTTTTATGCTGATCTATACTTTCAAATTTATTTTTAATTTTAAACTAATTTTTAATTTGAAGTAGAAAAATGTGATTTTATTTTTACAAAATCCCATTTGTCATAATACAATGTTTTCATTCTCATTTTATCATTTTTCATGTTCTTCTCCAGTGTTATAATAACAAAAATTTTCATAAAGACAATGTATTATGAAAAAAACAATTCACTAAATTATAACAATTCACTAAATGCTATAATTTAACATTTTTGTATTACAATAACTTAAAAAAGTAAAATATCATTCATATTTGATATTATATTATTATCTAATAAAACATTATCTACAAACTAAATAAACTTTAGCAAATTTTTAATCTTAATAGCAACTCGATATGAGTGGTTTGTCTGGGTCTCCCATCTACCATTGCATAGATATCCACCTCTTTTTGCGTTGAATAGTTTGTGTTAATCATATATTTTACCCATCGACTTGAAATCTCTTCGCCTTTTAGAGCTGAAAGTTGGCGCTTGTAAGCCATCTGAATTTTCCATCCACCCTTAGCCTAGGATACTCAACCCCCTTTCCTAGTTGTACCTAAGAAGCCACCTTTCCCCCCATTTTGTCATAAGCTCAACAACTAGGCCTAATATGGCCCACTTAGGCCCACCATGCCATGCATGTGGAAAAAATTCCTCCTTCTCTTTATTTTAACCTCTAATCTCTCACTCAAATCCTCTTATGTGCCTCATAACATGTGTCTAAAATTGATGATAAACCCACTATAAATGCCCCAAGGGATACTAACACAAGCTACTTTCACTTTTCACCCTAAACACTACTTATTCGGCCACTCATTATATAATACCAGCTCTCTGCCCTCCTTTGCCCCTTTGAGGAGGCCCCTTAGCAACTCATTTCTATCACGTCTCATCTCCTCCTAGGTTAAGATCTCAATCATAATAAAAATAAAAAATATAATTATATAATTTATTTAAATATATTTAAAAATGAAATGAAATAATCTAATAAAAAAAGAAATGAAATAAAAATATGTATGTACAACATATAATTCATATTCATTTCAATAATTATATATCCAAAAATAATTTTATCTAATGTTATATAAATAATATTCATTTATATCAAAATTACTTTTCAAATAAAATTATCAATCACAAATTATTTTATTTTAAAATCACTTTTAATTAAAATTAATTTTGACATAATTAAGTTTATTAAGAATAAAATTTATGAATAGAGAACTAAACACACGATAAAGTTTATCTTTTTTGGTTGGGAAGAAAATATTACAATCCCATGATGATGAAACAAATGAAGCTTTTGTGCATCAACACTTAATTGGTTCAAATAGTTTGACACTTATTTCCCTTAAGTAAGGTCTTATATCCGACTCTTGTGAATGAAAAAAAATCAGTATTGAAGAACTTTACTCTTATAGTGGGAGGATCTAAGTTTGAGTTATATATATTGGGTGTGTTTGGATGTGCTTTTTCAAGGGAGAGAAGTGTTTTTTTCAATTTTTTTTTAAAATACTTCTAATATTGTTTATTTGTGGTTCTCTAAAAAAGTAGAAGTAGAATTGAAAAGCAGATAGAGAGTTATTTTTCCCAAAAGTAGAAGTAGTAGAAAAGAGAGAAAATTACTTCGAATTTTGAACCCACTACTTTTTTATACTATTTTACCATTTTATTCTTAACTTTTTCTTTAAAACACCACTCCTTGTCTACTAAATTGTAATTTTATACTGAGAAGTACTTTATATTTATTACATCCAAATAATTTAATAACTTCTAGTTTTAATAAAAATTACTTCTACAACTCATTTAAGCATAAAATAATTTTCTACTTTTACTTTTATTTCTATTTCTAAAGAAGTACTTATCCCAAAATATTAACAAAATAGTCCAAATCCGTTAGATAATAAATCATTTAAATAGCGCCCCAAATCATTCCTTTCCATTATTACTTCAAAGACAAACTTGCACACTCCAGCATAGGTTATGCTCCATAATGGGTGCGTTTCAATCCCTGGGTTATGCTCGAGCATAAATGTCATGCTCTAGCGCAGAATTCAACGCTCCAGCGCGATGCCAAAATAGTAACTCTATAAATTTACCTCTTTTTACTTCCAAACTCTGTAGTGATCAAAATAGTTGGAATTTGCCCTCAAAGTAGAAATAATAATTATAGAACTTTGAGTAAACTTTCCAACGCAACAAGAATCACCTCAATTGGAGTTACGTAGCTCAAGATATGGGGTGAAATAATGATAAAAAGTTAGACTTGACCGTAACAGAGATAAAATAAAACCTCAATCTTATTTCGCCTTTTTTTCCTAGAAGACTCAAGAATTGAAAAAAAAGTCTAACATCAATGTCGGAGACCTCCTTCACCTTCAAGATATTGGAATTTTTATTTTTCTTAATGGCTACTCTTTCTTATGTTCTTTTTTCTATTTTTTCTATTGTTTATGATTTCATCATGAATGAAATCCCATTCTAGGTCGTTCATGGATCCAATTATGTGATGATAATACTTATGAATTGATTTTATTTATATTTTTATATTAATTATTAAGTGTTTATGATTATTTTAAATGTTTTTGACTGATTGGTCACCATTCAATTGATTTGTTTATTTGCAATAACTAGATGAAGGGTTTGTAAACAAAACTTCTCATCATAAACAAAGTGAGTTGAGTGAAAACTAGAGATAGACAGATGCGACTCATGTGATCATCTCATGAATCCATAAAAGCTTTAAATTTTTTCTAAATTAGTTTGTAACTAAGAGGTTAGACAATTAATTTAAGATAAAGAGAATTTCTTTACTTTTAGAAAAACTTAGAATTAGTTTAGGAAATTTGGCTATTAATCAATTAAAATAAAAATAAGATAATTGAGATTCATAGTAATTGAGTCCATAATTAGGTAAAATCAATTAATTTTAATATCCATCTCAATGATCTAAATCATTTTTAAGTGTAATTTTATTTATTTCCTTATTTATTCGATTTTTAACTTTCTTTAATTATTTGATTTCTTTTTGTCTAAATAGCCATTTATATTAGTTACTCAATTCTTAATTTATCCTCGTGGAATGATATCTCACTCTCTCGTCACTTTATTATTTATATGACCGATATATATACCGTAGTCGTATCAAGTTTTACTTAGAATCAAATGAACTTCGATTATTGATAATTTTAAAAAATAAATAAATAAAGATGAAGCCTTGCTTATTTTCCTAGCGAAGGGACTGTCCTCGTCACGATTAGGCCTTTGGCGTGTCGTATACTCATGTATTATTAATTCCTAAAGCCCGTGCCCACACGTTGGGTGATTCACCGTCCTTTTCAAGATTTGCCCCTTCAAATTTAAGAAAATCAATAATTAAACATGCGTAAAATTCATTCTTTCTTTTTTTCTATTAGTTTAGCATATATATAACTAGAGTTTAATTGGGATATATTGATAATATAAATTTTTTTTATATTATCATCTAATTAAAATTTTATATTTATATAATTATTTAAATAATAGATGATTATATTAAAAAATTTTATTAATATAATAATATATAATTGAATATCTATATAAAAATATTTTATATTGATAGGATATTTAAATTAAATCTATATAATTAATTAATCTTTCTCAACCGAAAAAAGCATATATAATTAATATTTGTGACATTTCCTTTTAGTATTACTTTAGAATAGATCAAATATTTGTGACATTATGGTTATATAGTTTGGAAATAATAACTCAAAACATACTAACATGACAATTACTCACGTAAAGTTGAAATTCATTGGTCAGAGCACACAGGCTGTCCCATGATTGTCAAAACCTCCAGACAAATCAAGAGAAAGGTCAATCAATCTAGAATAAAGATAGTGAGAGAAATATGTATCCAAAAACAAAAAAAGATAGTGTGAGAAATTAATATTACAGTGATGAGCTTAGCCATCATTTATTTATGCATGCCTTGTCTATGTATTCTTTATAAAATATACAAAAGATGAACAAAAAATAAAAAAAATAAAAAATTGGCGGTGTTTTTATGCAATATTCTTGCAAGTTGCGCCATGAAGTCAATGTTCTTCAGTGGCGGATTGACCGTTCATCTCTAAATTCGTCTCTAATTAGTCAAATAAATGCTTATGTGAAGCCAATAATTTTTAGTGATGAATTTAGAGTCTATCTCTAAATATTTCATCTCTAAATCTATCTCTAATTATTCAAATAATTATTTATGTGAAGTCAATAATTTTTAGCGATGAACTTAAAGTCCGTCTCTAAATCTATCTCTAATTAGTCAAATATAAAGTCAATATCTTTTAGTGATAGATTTAGTATTCATCTATAAATTTTCTGTCTCGAATTAGTCAAACATAAAGTCTCTAAATTTTCTGTCTCTAAATTTGTCTTTAATTTGTCAAACATAAAGTCAATATATTTTAGTGACGAATTTACTGTCTGTCTCTAAATTTTTTGTCTCTAAATCCGTTTTTAATTAGTCAAATAATTGCTTATGTGAAGTCAATAGTTTTTAGCGATGGACTTATAATTCATCTCTAAATTCTTCTCTAATTAGTCAAACATAAAGTTAATATCTTTTAACGATGGATTTAGTATCCGTCTCTAAATTTTTCGTTTTTAATTAGTCAAATAAAGCTTTTTGTGAAGTTAATATTTTTATGTTTATTATATATAATTATATTTTATATTAAATATTACTTATTACATCATATTATTTATCATATATTAGTTATTTTCAATAATTTTTTTGACATGTTATTTATTTTCAAGAATTAATTATTATTTTTTTGTATATTTTATATTAATTGTTCCATATATTTACATATTTATTATTGTTTATTTTAAAATATGTATTAATAAATATATTTTTTTATATTTTGTTTTCATTAAACTTAAATTTAAATAATTAATAAAAGTATTTATCAATAAAAGTATTATATGTTAAATAAATATATTTTAGTAATAATTTAATAAAATATTAATTTCTTCATAAAATACCTAAATAATTATCATTAAAAATTTCTAAGATATATGTATTTCTTGAAAAATATATCTCTTCATATTAGTTACATCCCTTCAAAAACAAATCAATTTTTGTTAGTTCATCTAATATATTAATTATGTTTAAATAAGTTGCAAGAATATATGTAATAATATGGACAAAATACGGACAAGATATATCTACAGAAGAATGAACAAGAAAATGAAACCATAATTAGATGGAAGAATGATAATTGTACCATAAATTAGATGTCTTTGGAATTATTTCTTACATGTCGTATAATATTAATCCTCTTAAGAAAATTGTTTCATTTTTTTAATTTTTAAAAATTAATAGCATGTAAATAATTTTTAATTTATCACTGTCTTTTATTAAGAGAAAGAATATTAATAAAATATATGAGAAGATAATTTTGTAAAATATAATAATGTTTTTAAAAATTGATGATATTTAATTAACTTTTTACTGTAGTACTATGAAAAGGTGTCCAATAGGGTCGTTAAAGCTGCTTATTTTAAGGAAAACGTGCAGATTTTCCCAACAAGTCAATTGAAAAAGTCAAGCCAAATTCAAATGTCAAGTTTCAGTGTTTCACGTTTCATCAAGCTGGCAGTTATTCTAGATTAATTTCAGTTCTGTAGCTGAGGTCCACCAAAACTGCATATAGCTTTTGTTTTTCAATATGTAGAAGAATTAAATGAGAAAAAAATGCTTTTGAAACTTTTAACACAATTTAATGTATGTTTTAAAGCTTTGGACCAATACTTTTACGTCACTCTTTAAAAAAATCAAATAATTAATGATGCAAAAGCAGCTTCCAATTCGCTATGTATGCAATAAAAAAATTTCAAATATGTTGAAATTTCAAAGGATAACAACTTGGGAAGTGCTAGACAGCCCGAATGAGCTGCTCGATTTATATGTGCCCGATTGGATAAAAAGACTGATAACTAATCATAGATAGTTGAATTTGAAACTAATATTGAGCCCCATATGCTGTTAGATCATTCGGTCCTAGCAATTTTTCGGGATGTCAGGTATTTTCCCAACAACTTTGAGATTAATGAAAAAAAGACTTTGAGGGTCTAGCGACATATTATAGCTTGTAAAAGAAATTTCATCACCCAAACTTACGTGACAACGAGAATGTGTATATATAAGTACATAAATATAGAGACAGAGTTATATACCGAAAGTTGGGGCATATACCCCCACCAAATTTTAAAATTTTTATAATAATATACATATAATTATGTACATATCTTATCTCTATTATTTTACTATATTTGACTTCATACTAAAATAAAAACTATAAAATATTTCATGTTATATTTATATATTATATTTGCCACCATTACCTAAATCGTCTAAATCCCTCACTGCATAGATCATGTTACCAAAAAAGTGTGCATAAAGAGAATATTTACAAAGTGCACAAAAATTATAAATAAAATAATTTAATTATATTAAATCACTAAAAACAAATTTTATCAAATTTAAAATTAAAATATTGTTAGTATAAAATGTATGCTAATTAATTACATATTTTTATATAATTTTCAAGACAATTATTATAAAATTATATACTTTTAATAATATAATAATATGTTATTTACTAAGAGTTATGTATCACTTTGGTCCTTGAAATTGTATGCATGCTTCAATTTAATATTTAAAATTTGAAAATCAATTTTTTAGTTCCTGAAGTTACATTCCGTTGATCATTTTAGTCTCTGGTTAATCAACCGTCAGTCAATTATTATGATTTTACTGATATGTCATGTTAAGTGACATATTAGCACGCCAAGTGGCACAACATTTGATGTGGCATGCCATGTGGCGAAACCCTCTGACAATCTCTAATGTGGCATGCTCACGTGTCATTGATTTTAAATTGGTTCAAATTAGTTCCTGAAATTTCTAAAATATATCAAATTAGTCCCTGAAATTTCTAAATGTGTCAAAATAATCCCTGAAATTTTTAAAATGTGTTAAAATAGTCCAAAATTCCTAAACTTCTCCTTTTCTCTTTCACAAGTACTAAATCTTTAATCTTCCTTAAACTCACTAATTTTTCTCCTATTTTCACACCCTTCCTAGGCTAGATTCTCCCCGCATAGAATAATAAAAAGAGAATATATAGAAATGAAATAATAAATACAATAAACTATTTTAATGTAGCTCATCCTAATTCAAGATCCAATAATGCCTCTAGATTTAATGAATACTTATAGGGTTACTCATGAATAATCCATTGTTAAAGAAATCCAAAAGTCAAACTTAATTGAAAGACCAACTAGGTAAACCAAGCCCGTACGTTTATTGAGACAGTTTCATTCCAAATAAATTAAACTTATTCATCTTTATTTATGCACTAGCTATAGTTTCGAAAGTTAAGTTGCACACAAGCGATAATTCACAACCTCTCAACAGCCAATAAAATGATTTTAATTAAGGACATATTAGTATTGGTACTCTTTACCTTCTTTTGGCTCATTCTTCAACTTGATATATTGTTTATTATGTCTAATTTTCTAAAAATATTTTAAAAGAAAATTTTTAAATTTTAATATGAAAATTCAGAAGGCATGGTGCTACAAGGAGTATGGTTTTAAGGAAGTCCTCAAGCTGTAAAACTTACCAATTTCTACTCTTCAGCATAATCAGGTACTTTTCCAAATTTATGCTGCTACTTTAAATCCAATTGACTTCAAAAGGCATTAATGCCCTATATTTCTATTTGGAATTCATGTGAATATGAAACATAATTCATTAAAGACAATAGATTTATATGTCTCAATATTCAGGTAACCATTTGCTATATTACAAAGACATTATAAATGGGTAATATCATTACAATGATGGTCATTGTAATTAGTAGAAAACTATGCTATTGGCTACTAAGAGGTTCTTAATTAAAATCATTCTATTGGTTACAGAGAGATTATGAATTATCGTTTGTGTGCAACCTAACTTTTGAAACTATAGTTAGTGCATAAAAAAAGATAAGCAAGTTCCATTTATTAGGAATAAATTTTTCTTAACAAATGTATGAGATTAGTTCATCTAGTTGGTCTTTTAATTAAGTTTGACCTTTAGATTTCTTTGATAATGGGTTATTCATAACTACGACTATAAGTATTTGTTAAGTCTAGATGCATTTTTAGATCTTGAACTGGGATGAGCTACATTAAAATTATTTATTACATTTCATTATTTCATTTTTATATATTCTCTTCTTATTATTCTATGTGGGGAGGATCTAGTCTAGGTAGGGTGTGAAAATGAGAGAGAAATTAGTAAATTTAAGAAAGATTAAATATTTAGAGCTTGTGAAGAAGAAGAGGAGAAGTCTAGGAATTTTGGACTATTTTGACATAATTAAAAAATTTTAGGGACTAATTTGACACATTTAAAAAATTTCTGAGACTAATTTGAACCAATTTAAAATCAATAACACGTCAGAAGGCTATATCACGTGGCATGCAATGTTAGAGATTGTCAGAGTGCTTCACCATGTAGCATGTTGACGTATCACTTAACGTGACACATCAGCGAAATCATAATAGTTGATTGGCGGTTGACTAATCAAGGACTAAAGTGACTAACAGAATCCAACTTCATGGACTAAAGAGTTAATTTCCAAATTTCAGGAACTAAAGTAAAATACGCATACAATTTTAGGGACCAAAATGATATTTAACTTTATTTAATAATAATACAAAATTTTGTATTGAGCATATATAACTTATTTTTTTAATATATTGATGGCAATAAGATTTGAACATAGAACCTTATACAAATTACCAAAACTCCTCATCACTAGACTAGATATAGTGGCTTCATGTATAAAAAATTTGCACCAAAAAACCACATATAAAAAATAATTTATTAAAATAATGATAAGCATATTATCTACTGTTTTATTTAATGTACATTTCTTTTGGTAAGTTAATAAACACTATTTGTGTAAATGAAAGTTCCGCTCATAATAATATAATAAAGGAATTTGTTATTAGATGCTCGAATGTATAACATTTGAGTTTAATACTATTTTGGGTCCACATTATCTCTCACTTTAAATAAAAATTCTTAATATATTTTATCTGTTATTCTTACTTAATATTTCTTATTAGTTTCCCACTTTTATCCGTTACAAAATTTTAAACACTTTATTAATCAAGAAGTATAATGTGAGAAAATAGTAGAAATTAATTAGACAATAAAATTAAATAAGGGCACTTTATTAGACATATATTATAATTAAATCTTTATTTTGAGTTTCTTAATTCTTTTGTATATTTACTAAATAGATAAAGTGAACTAAAGGTAGTAGTCCTTAAATGAGAAAGAGATTTAAACACTATCATTATGTATAAATTAAATTTTAAAAAAATTTCAGCAAGTCCCTATAATAAATATCTTTCGCAAAATTGTTAATAAAATATATAGATATACGATATATATACATATTATTATACAGATATGAGAATACAATAATGTTTAAAAATTATAGGATATAGCATGACTATAATATAATATATGAAATTAATATATTACATAAATCTTAAATAAAAATGGAGAAACAATTATTTCAATGTTAACATAAATTATTATAAACATAATAAAATGTACTTATCTATTTGATTGTTACTGAATTTTTGTTTATACAGATATAATAACTCAAAAATTTAAAACACAACTTGTAAAATATAACTACGAATGCATGAAAATATCTATAAAATATTGGACACAATACGTATCCAATAAAAATTTGTCCATGAAAATATTATTATTGTAAGCCATTATACATATTGCTGATCAATTATACTTTATAAACTTAAAACATTTGTGGTGATAGTTAATAATTCATAAATATTAACAAGACATCAAAATTACCATTATTCTGGAAAACAAGAACACACCTAAACGCCTTAACAATTTTCCTTTAAAAGTGTTTTTACCCTTAAAAAAAAGCCAATAAAGAGTAAAGTGTAGGTTGGAATTATTCTTATAATTTTTCTTTTTTGAGCGGATCTTACACCATTAAAAAATCAATAAAAATGTAAAAAATGGTGAAACTCAACAAAATTGAATGGTGATGATGTTGTATGGAGGAAGAAAATTTTTCCTCCAAGATGAGGAAAGAAGTTATCGTGTCTGTGGCTGCCATTGTAGGCTTTGCACACAAATCTACTTTGTAGGCTTTTATAAAGTTTGGAATGCCACTATGTATATACTTTCTATTCTACGACAAAGATCAGATCCTTGATTGCTTGTACAATTTGAAGATTTCACTATATTGATGGACTAGTTGGAGACAAAAGTGTAGTGCCCTTTTTTCAGTTCCACAAAACATACAATTTATACATATTGATGCACCAATCTGCACCATTTATTACCTTTATTAGTGCGGAAGACGGAAGTCTCATGCCAAATTGCATTTAGAAATTATCAGAGCTTTTATTTGGATAAGATCATGAGCTGGTTTACATTTTTTTTCTTAAATTATAATTAGTTCTTGCTTAGAACTTTTGGTTATAAAGTATTTTCAGTATATTTCAAACAAATAAAGTTCGATAACGTGTTATCGTATACGCTTAAAATAATATTTCTTTTAAAATCTTTAAATATTTATATCTTTCCATTAAACACATACATGTAGTAAAAAATTGTATACTTTTTTAATTACAGGAATAAAATTTTTTTTATTAGTACAATATTATTAATTTTAACTTTCACAGATATTATAATAATAACAAGCAACGAAGACGTCATATTGGATTCAATTTTTTTTTTTTTCATTTAAACTATGAGTTAGATACTGAAAAGTTTAAAATGATTAATCACTGATCAATAAAAGCTTAAGCAAATATTAAAATAGTCCAATGTGTATATGTATTTTTTTTAAACATATTCCCTTGCTCCTTATTATCAAGGAAAAATACTAATTCTTTTCAAGCATAAATAGATTTGCCCTTTTAGGAATTGAATTGAGGATTTTCCTGAAGTCGTATCATGGCTTTACTACTATGTCAACTCCCCTTGTTGATATATTTTTGTATTTTTTGATGTTATAGGTGTTTAAAGTTTCTAATATATTACTATTGGATTTTTAAATCGCAATTAACAATAATTTAGGTGTCTGTATTTTATGCTTAAATGCTTTTTATATTTTATTCCCTATGAGTTGTTAATATTTTCATTATTTTATACCATTCATCATTCAATTGTATCCTTGCTAATGTTTTATTATTTGTTTATACTGGGGTAGACGACAAATTTAACAAAATTAATGAAGACTTTAATTATATCTAGAGAGTGGACAGTGATCATCTAGTAAAAATTAAGACTAGTAAATGTTTAAACTGGTCGTTGAAAGATATGCAAAACATCAATTAGTTTTTTAAATATTTTTGACATTAATTTGATCTTTGATAATATAAAATATTCCTCAATTTAAGTATTAAATTGTTGTTTAAATATATACGGAAGAACTAAATTGATATATATTTTAAACATTGAGAGGTTAAATTAGTGACCAAAATCTTTAAAAAACTGACTTATGTTGTGTATATTTTCAGAGGACTAATTTAAGTATAGGTAAATTATAGAATGCTCACTTTTAAATATGAATATTGAATGTTCATCTTTTTTTTATTTATTATAGATAGTTACTTTATTTTAATTATTTAATTGATACTGAATTCCGAGTATCAAGTTCCATGGACACCGAGTTCTAAGTTCAAAATTAGACCTTGCACTATAAATATCAATGTATAGATATCAAGTTTCGAGTTGAATATTGACTACAATATTCTATGAATATTGAATTTTGAGTTGGGTCTCATATTAACAAAAACATACAAACATCGAGTTCCGAGTTCTAAGTTGGACATTGATAAAGGGTTACTTGACGCCAATATGATGGATTATAATATTTTAATATCATGTATTAATATATTAAACTTATTCTATTATTCTCTAATATTAGATTTATGAATAACTTTAAATTAATAATTTAATTTTAAATAAATATTAAATATTTATATTATATGATGACCATTCTAAATGCTCCCTTTTTAAGTATGTACTCGAAAATTAACGTCCTCGCAACATGACTTTTACTTTTTTTTTTTTAAGACTTCTGGATCAAATTAAAGTCCCTTATTTGGGCCAGGTATGAAAAACTTCAACACGGTAATCAGGATTGAGGACTCAGTATTTTTGTGGGTTGGGTGGAATAATGTAACGTTATATTGGCCCATAGATATTCGGCCTAACTCACTTGCGTTCGGCCCTTGACCGTTTGAAATCGAATGTGAATTGAGAGAGGGAAGGAGGGAGCGGGCAGGGAAGCGCGCGCCGCTCCCGCAAGCGTTTTGAAAGGAATGGATCCTCCTCTTATATAAACGTCACATTACCTGATTTAAAAGGTGAAGCTCAAGCTCAATAAAGTGCACATGAAAAATTCATTGGTCGTATTTGTTGTAGGGCTTTGCATAACATAGCATAGCAGTGGCCAGGGAAGTTGTAGAAATGTGAATCTTGGGGCATATTGAGGACTTCCCGATTTAATTCTTCAATGCTTTAACACTGTGTGATTTGTTACTACTAATTTGGTGTTTGCTTATTGCTGCCAAGGGTCATGACTCGTGATCCTGAGGTATGTAACTTCTGAAAGACATTTATTTCGTACTCTTGACCATCATCTTCTGCAGATTGGTATATCATGTATTCCGCCATGCTGGGTTGAATGCCTTCCTATGCGAGACGTCATGAAATGTTTTACGAATTTCATTCCCTTGCCTTGTTCTTTTTCCACCTCGGAATGTGTCTAAGTTGCACTTGTCGTACTAGGTCATGCTTTTGATTTGTGTTTCATTGATGTTGATCATGACCATATACTGCGTGATTCGCTTGCTTCCTCCTGCTCGGTATATTATAATTGAATTACTCTGGAGGAGCACTTATGAGCCTTGTGATTCACTGATTTGCCATTGGAAGAGTCCAAACTGTTCGAGTGTCAAACAAGGATCTTGTCTTGGCATCCTCTAGTTTGGGTTCATTTCAAGTTAGACTTCTTGCTGACTCCATGGGCACTATCCCATCCCCTTAACCAAAAGAAAAAAAGAAAAGTAAAATCCGATATTCAAACTATCCTGAGACAAATAACTTCTTACTCATTTTACTGACTATATGTATAATTTTTTCCCCCCAGTTGTGCATATATTATTTTTTGTTTGTTTAAGATTATAATTATATCTCAAATCATGCTGAATTATTGTGTGGTGTTCTTTTGATAGGAGCAAGTTTAAAAACCTGAAAGTGAGAACTTCAAGGTGAGTGCCTCCCTATTGGAAGCACATGCTCAGCAGCTCAGGTACAGCTTTTATCCAGTAAACTTAGCTCTTTTAATATAGGCTTTTACTGATAAAAATATTCCAGTCGTTTATTTGACGACTTTCTGTAATGAAACTTAGATTTAATATAATTCAGGCTTCTGTATGTGAATATAGGTTTATATATTCTCTGCGACTTGGAGAGATTGATATGCTTCCGTGTTAAATTGCACTATTATTGTAAACTGGATAGTTTTATCGCAAACTTTAGCCGTTTTTTATTTCAAGGATTTTAGTAGGCTGGAACCCGTGCTGTAATCTTATAAGCCTACATTTTTTTTTTGGTCCAGTGAAGGCCCATCACAGGAGTGGGCCTAGGGGAAGCCCACAAGGGGTGGGGTCTTAGGGTAGGGAGAAGGGAGAAATATTTAGGTGTTCCTGGAGTGTCATGTGAATTGTGCTCACCGACAATAATAGAATGATATTTTAGATAAAAATATAAGTTAATAGTGAATCCTATCTTAAAATGTCATTTTATTATTGGTTGTGAGTACATCGGTATTTTATGAACATATGAGAATTTATCAGGGAGAAGGGGATGAGAAAGGAGGCAGAGTGCATTGTGAGAGTTTCCTACGCTTTCCCTTGACATGTCCTATAGGGGTATATATCAAGGGGACATATCTCCCTGCTCCTTGATTGAATGTTCTGGAGCTTTGAAGGTGATGAATCTTATTTGCTAGGAACATTTATGGAGTTTAAAACTAGTGCCAGTGGCTATGTCTGTTGATGCTCCAATTATTTGTGGAGGCACACCAGTAACCTTGTTAAAGTTGGGCTTGGGGAACATGTGCGTGTGAATTTAGCTGCGTGTGAATTTGCTGAGAGCACTGGCATTTGAAGTGCGCTTGTGCTGAAAGATAAAGAAGAAATCATGGTAGGAAAGGAATGGAGTAACTTGAAATTTGGTATTCAATTTCACAGGCAAATTCAGAATGTCTCCATGTACTCATAAGATGATAGGTGATCCTAAATCCTTAATGAAACGCTAGTTCTAATTATTAAAAATCATTAATAGTCATTACACAACTTTTCCCCTAGACCCCTATTGTTCACAGGCTATTGATTCATCTTGAGCATCGGCCTCTGCTGCCTCCAAGTTCACCAGCTAAGCTCATTTTATTGGTTTTGTTCTGTTATTCTTCCTATCTAGTCCTGTCACTTTTCTTGAGCAACTTGCAGTATGACCTGATAGTGACTTTTTTTTTTCGGCTACTAAGATTGACCTGTTGCTTGAAATGGGCACCGGTAAATTTGGAATGAAAAAAAAAAAAAAAGGATTGATTTAATTTGTAAATTAAATTTTATATTTGGATATTTTAAAAATAAAAAATAATTTTATTTGTCAAATTTTATAAATTTAATTATTTTATATTTAAAGTCTTATCAAAATTAAAAGGATTTGATAAAAATTGATTTAATTTTAAATTTTAAGTATAAATCAAATTAAATTAATTCTATTTTTAATTATTTCAAAAATATATTTTATATTTTAAAGATAAAAATAAATTTTTAATTCATTTCAAATCTTATTTTATATAATTATTCTAAACATAAAATTTAACTTATAAATCAAATTAATTCAAATTATTTCAAATTAAATCCATTCAAATCTTATTTTAAACCATTCCAAACACTATCTTATGGAAAAAGTGATTTGTATTTTTGCTGTTATGACTTCGATATAATTTTGTCTTGCGATGCACACAAAGCTGTACCGCGTTCCAGTTGCCCTCGTGTGAATAGTGATATCGAGCTGTCCTCCACTCCCAATCGCAACCGATCTTTTCCTCTGTCCAGCGGATAATTTTTCAAGAACTTTCCTCCTTAAGAAAAATCTTTCGTGACCATTCCACTCCGCAAAATTTGTATGTGTAAGCCAAAATTTGACATCAAACATAATCATCGCATATCTGCATTTAGAATTTATAATTGGAATTAGCAGGTAAATGATCAATGATCTGTACAAATCGATTGTCAAAGCTTTCCAATAATAATTCTTTGATGAATGAAAGTTTAGGAACAGGAGAATATGTTTCATTCCAAGGTTAGAGTATGGCACAAGGCTTAGCAAGAATTTAATAATACTTGCAAATTATCTAATCAATAAAGGACCATTAATAAAAACCAAACTTAGAACTTTTTGGTTGACATTGTTCGATGCTAGTTAAGCCAACTCTCGTCGTCTTTTTAATGTCTTATGATACTATGGCGATTTGGAGACTTGTAGTGCTGACGCGTATGTATGTGTATACGTCTGCACGAAAACTTAGCGTAGAAATGTGAAAGGTTTTTAGTTGAATTTATGGCTCCGGTGTGGCACGTACACAAATTCATTCACAAAGCTACACGAAGGGTAGTGGGTCTTCATTGGGATAATGTGAGGTGAGTTTGTGATGTCATAGGTTGAATTTTTTTGTAACCGAGGTTAGCATTGTGTGTATGTTGTGACTTATGCCTGATTTTCTAGTTAGCCTGATGTTTATCACATAAACATAGCATAAGGGGGTATTCAGTAATGAAAATATGTTAGGTTAGAAAATAGAAATCGTAGCATTGGAAAAATGACTGCTACCAAACGCATCATCTTCCTCTGCATAGTAAAATAGGGCAAAATCATTCAGAGATTCCTTAAACCAGCAAGAGATTTTCTATCCTCTTTCATGGAGAAAAAAAAATTCTTGCTCCATTTTATTTTATAACCACTGATTTAAATTTTTTATTATATATTTTCTTATTTTCTTAAATATTTTGTATCTCATATTTACATGGAGAAAGAAAAAATATTTCCTCCATAGTGTGTATAAGATATATATATATATATATATATAAGTCAACAATAATTCTATATTTAAAACAATGTAAATTGCGCAAAATTAATTCCTTGTGCCACAACCACACTTAAAAAAAGTGCATATACTTTTTCTATCTTCAAAATATTGTGCAGGCTTAGTGTGTTTGAATTAGAGTTTGCATCAACTTGATTCTACAAAATTAATTTTGATCAAAATTGAGTTAGGGTTAATGTGATTTATATTTAAAAACTTTTATATTAAAAGTAATTATGATAGAGTAAATATTATTTAATATTGTAGTTAAAATTACTTTTGGATGTGTAATTATTAAAAGGTATATAAAATAAAATACAAGAAAAAAATAAGAAAAGACATTATTTGATGTTTCAAGGGTGAAATAGTAGTGAGTCTTGTATGAGTATTGAATGTTGAGCTCCCAACAAAGAAGCAACAAATTAACTGAGATTTCGATTGCAAAGCCCATTGATGCAACCATGATGCAACAAATGCAAACATAATAGTGCTACGTTCGAGGGTAGTTCAACCAAGGTTTGGCAAGCAAAACGTTATATCAAACACACGCTTAATCTAGTTCCGAGCACATAATAGTGTTTATAAATCTCTATTCTTGAATATATTTAACTAATATATATATTTTGATATATTATTAATGTAAAATATTTTATATTACCACTTTTTAGGTAATGATTATAAGAGTTAAATACTTCTTCTAATAATGTGATAATACATAAATACTTCTTCTAATAATGTGATAATACATACTTGATTGGTAGTATAAAAAATTTTATATTAATAATGGATTAAAATAAATTTATATATAGAGGGAGAAAAAAAAAAGGAAATGTCCTTTCTTTATATTGAGAGGAGAGCCACTGCACAATTACACATATTTGTGTGTCTTAAGGACTTAAGGTCTTAACTCATTGGAGTATGACTGCATCACGGAATATCTTTGGTCAGTTTGGTGAATCATGATTTACAAACTTTTTAAAATAAATTGCCTAACATTTTATGTTGGATATATTTTGATGACAACTTGTGCTCTAAAGTTGGATTAGAAATCACGCGTTATCCAAAAGGATGCAACTTGCTTTGGAAATGATAGATTTTCAGGGTAGAGTTTGGCATCAGGTAATCGTGATATTGTTACTCTAATATGTAAGATATTTATAATTAAGGAAATGCTAATTTAAAAGTTTTGAAAGAATGAATTAACATGTTTATGAACTTTTGAATTTGAAGGTGATTGTGTTATTTAATAACTACCCTTAAATCTAACTAAATCTAAACTAAATTTTGACTAATTTTTCTTTGTACCACAACAATTAGGCTTTGACTAAAAGTATTTTTTTTTTTGGGTATAAAATCTTTTTAATACTAGCTTAACAGAAGTTTATTATCCTGTAGTTCCCATATACTTGTTTCTGGTTAGTGGCAGACTTTTATTTTGTATAAGATAAGACTATAATTATTTAAAGAAAATAAAAACGTATCTGGTATATTTTATTTTTCATATCTGCATGAAATGTAGATACTGGCTGCAGATTTCTTAGCCAAGACTGCCCAGGATGGGAGCATCTCCCCCGATGATTTGTGTTTTAGAGCAGTTCCGAACTGGACTTAGGATGACTGGCTTTGATGATGTTAAGCATATTTTGCTGCCTCAAGGTTAGCTTTCTTTTCTCTACTCTTAATGCACGAATATATATATATATATATATATATATATATATATTAAATAGTAAAATATCTTACGTATCAACATGAAAATCAGATATGCCAAAATTATCCGGTTTTGGGAAAAAAAAAAATGTGATTTGACCCTTATGGATGCATGTCTCGTTGTCTTATTACAGGATTGCCTGGATCCCCACTAGTTTAGTTTCAAGTAATGATTTTCGAATTCTTCTAAACTTTTTCTTTAAAATAAATACGGTGATTGGTTTTCCGTACAGTGTACGCGAGCTCAATTTTTTTTTTGAAAATTTAATTCTACCAATTATTGCACAGAATTCAAAATAATGTAATTTCCATACCACGAAAGTTATAAATTGGTATGTTCGTGTTTTGAATGTGTTAAATTTTACAGTGGCAGTGTACGCAGTGTGTCTCCTGTGTCCCTTTCCATACTCTTAAAGTTGCTCAGTAATCTATATCAATTAAGAAAAGTAGTAGGATGGTTGGACGATTTTACATTTGTAAAAGATGCACAAAGAAAGGAGCCACAAGCACCTGCTGAAAAAATTTAAAACTTTTGTGCGATAATGGCTTCTCTAAACTCTTGGCATAAGCTCAAACAACTAGCCACAATTAACGAGTTACTTCAGGTGATCGATATATATGGATAAATATTTATTTGGTTCTTGCTCCCTAAACATGCATAAAGTACCCTATCATTTAATAATTATCATACGCATTTTACATAATGTTACTTTTATGTTAAACTTTCTTGCATAGCTGGTAGTTCTCATCGCTACCATTCATTTCTTCTTTCTTTTTCTGTCCTTTTTTTTCTAATCGTCAATGGCCCACCATGTGAATTATGTGAGTCTCACATTAACTTTCATTTATCTCACTAAAAAAGCGCTGTTTAACGTGCTCAAAGCTGTATTATGTTAATCTTGTAAATAGGTGGCGACCGAGAATGATATCATCAACTCAATAGTATAATTGTTTTATTAATGTTCACACACAAACAGCTTTTCAGTCAAGTATCCTACTTACATTTAGACCTGGATATATGGTTGGTGATTCGTAAGTTGATCAATTTAACCTGTAATATGCATATATTAGAGTTAGATATTTTTCTAACCCATTAATTCATAGATTTTTTTTGGCCTAGTTTGCTTAACCTGAGGGGTTAAACGGGTTAAGACCAGGAGTTAACGGATTGGTTTGCTAATATAGATATTGTTATTTTAGCATGACAGAATATAATATATTTAATTTGATTGAATATTATACCAATCTATGGCTTTGGCTTAGTGGTAAGACACACGTGTTATCGATGAGGACCTGGGTTTGAGTGCCAGCACCTATGTTTTTGACAAAACAAGGCAAAATAGGGGGAAAAAATAATTACTTACATTATTTTACTATAGTGCAGGAGATTGTACTTCTAATCAACCCAAGGAGGGGAAAAGTATGCTAAACTTCTAAAAGACAAATAAGAAAAATTAGGAGTAGGAATCTAGAAAAAAGAAAAAGTAATGCTCAATATCTTCCCTTAATGTGCTAAAATAAGAAAAGGAAGAACTATCCTAGAATTTAGAGATCAGGAACAAAAATCTGCCACACCTTAATGCCGCAGTCCAAGCTGCCACTATAGACTAGAAAAGATGCTTCCGACTCCGATGGATTACAGTGATCAACCACTGCAGTTAGGCACTTAATAGGACCTGTGTGCCCTTCTAAAACAGCTAAACGAGAATATTCTTTATGAACACCCCTCCAAATGCGAATTGTTTTATCAGCAGAACCACTACACACCAAATCAGATACCACAGCCAGGCACAATATGGACCTGGTGTGCCCTCTTAGTGCACCCACCACTACCATTTTGCCATCATCTCCCTCCTTCTCCCAGACCAATATAGACCTGTCACATGCACCTGAATACAACAGAGACTCATCACTGCTCAGAACCAAGGCATTAATCCCAGAGTTGTGTTTCTCTAAGGTGTCCACCAAGGAGTGTTTCTTTTCTCCTTGGCCTTTCTTCCACACCTTGATTTTCTTATCTGCTGATCCAGTATAAACATGGCCATCCTCAGAAACTGCAACAGCATTTATGGCATCATCATGTGCGTTGCTCACTGATTCCAAACATGTGAAGTCCCTTGTTCTCCAGATTTTGATTGTCCTATCCCATGACACTGAATAAAGCAAGGTGCCATCCTTGGACAAGGCCAGAGCAGAAACCGTGTCAACATGGTGAACCCAGGTGCACTTTTTGTGCCGTCGAATCTGGACATGGTTCTTGGGGATCAACACCTTGGAGGCACGGTCACCGAGTGTTGGGAGGGTGGCTACGCGGGTGTACTTCTGGTGATCAGGTTCATGGTGGCTAATCTTCCAAACCCGGATTTTGTGGTCCTGGTGAGCACTAAAAAGCTTGTCAGATTGAAGTACTAGGGACTTCACAGCACCCTGTCCAGCAACTACCATGTTAGTCGCTGAACTCGAATGTTCATGGTCGAATTCGGAGTGAAAAGGGGTATGGTTCCATGATCTGATTTCCCCGTCAGATGAGCCAGTGTAGAGGAATTTTCCAGCAAGTGTTAGAGAGGATATGTAGGATGTGTGGCCTTTGATAGTTGTGAGGCAGTGGTGGTAGGTGGTGGAAGGTTGCTGGCGATGAGATTGGGAGTAATTAAGGGAAGGAACTGATGCGAGGCTGCGTTGTGAAGACAGTGAATTTAGCCTTGCTTGAAGGTGGTTAGAATGAGATGAGGAAGAGCTACTATAGGATC
This sequence comes from Pterocarpus macrocarpus, assembly GCA_031439585.1. Lineage (NCBI taxonomy): Eukaryota > Viridiplantae > Streptophyta > Magnoliopsida > Fabales > Fabaceae > Pterocarpus > Pterocarpus macrocarpus. The sequence goes on from CM062519.1 coordinate 16,251,078, forward strand.
GCTGGTATTCCATGATTCACATGGTGAGGTGAGTGAAAATCGTATGCAGAAAGCGAAATGAGCCAATATTATATATATGGAGAAGAGAAAGATAAAGCAGTAGCTATAGTGATATTGCTCCAGTTATACCAGAGCTGGGAGTGTGGGGTCCGAAGGGACATTAAGGGGAAGCAAGATTGGTCCTATGAGTTAAAGGCCATCATATTATAGAACGTGAGAGGGGCTTTGAACTCATTAGACAGCCTCATAAGGGTTGCTGGGGGTGGGTAATGAAGGGGCATATCTTTGCTAATTGAAGCTGGGGTCACTCTCAGCTCTCTGTTGTCCTTCATATAATCCTATTGGCCATTTGGAAAGTAGCGTTGGCAGAAATCGGGCACTAAGGATCGAGCTCAACTTTCCTGCTCTTGTTTGATTGGTACATTCCAAACTAAAATTTTTTATCCAAGCCACTATAGGAAAACAAACCTTTCAAAGTAAGTTTTTAAAAAATGTTTAAACTAATTACAACTTGTTAATAAGCTAGATGCACTTACATTCATGCATCCCTATAAAATTACTCAAAACCTTGGTAGACTTGGCCTTGGGAAGTTTTTAGCTTCTTTCTATAAAGCTCCCGTCTAAATATTTAGGTAAGAAATTCACGGTTGTGATTTCTGATGTCCACCTACATTATGCTTGGCTGGGAACAACCGTATTAAATAATCTGCACAGTGGGTCAATGGCGACATGGATAGATAGCGCACCAGCAAGAGATGGCCGAACCTGTCATATCTTTTAAGGGAAATTCTTGGATAGTATCGAAGTAAGAAAAAAACTTTTGTTTTGTATCTTTGGTGTGTACCACCTAGGTTATTTGGAACATCGTCATACACTATTAACATTTTTATAGCTCAAGTGTTCCATAATGAATGCTATATAATAAGAATTTATTTGTTTTTCTGTAACAATATTTAAGAATTTTTTCTCTTCTAGGGGCTGCTGGTGTTGGCTTGCAATCACGTAATTAGTTACTGGGAGTAGTCACTATTTTTATTTTTATTTTTATTTTTTGGGGGTGAACTCATACTAGTCGCTTTGAATGAATGAAAGAAACGTTAAATCAGGGCCAACAAATAAGTAATGCTAATATCATATCTTTGCTAGTACCTAATTTGGCATTCCAGGTTAGGCAGAGGACATTTTTAGCAACCAGATTATCGAAAAGACTTTGCTTAATGATGTCGATGAAGAAACTAATAGAGTAGGTCATTAGGGAATAAAGCATACTTGTCGCAAAAAGTGGAAGAAAACAATATAAGCATTAGGATCTAGGGCCTGCACGACTGGTGGACGACAATTCCACTCTTCTTATCTTTTTGTGCCTTCTAATACTACGCTGTATATTTTACTTATGATCAAGGTCCACCTATGTGTGGGTAAGATTAGTTTCGGTAAGATACCCTTTGAAACCAAATCTTTTAATCCTTTTTCCTACCTATCTTTGTTATTTTCTTTATTATTAATTGAGTAGGCATAGTTTACAGTAGAATTCATATAAATGATTCCATCTAGTTAGAATATGCTTGGTTATTGTTGTTATTGCTCTATTCTTGATTTAGTGTAGAGTTGACTACGTGTCTAAATACTTACTCTACTATTATACGTATCAAGAACACTGCAAAGGAAATGCATATGCTCCGTATAAGAGAAGAGATGCTAGAGGGAAAAATAATAATTGAAAAGACAAACAAATATAAGAATTAGAGTTTAGAATCTAAGCCGGACCCAGTCAAGTCGAACCATGTGGCTTGGACTAACCCATTAGTCCATATGTCTCCATGCTCTGCTTGTCTTCGTTTTATGTCTTTGTTCAACATGCGCCCTTTCTCCTTTCCTTACGAATGTGATGCACTAAACATACTATTCAGATGTCCTAATAACAGGGACCTGTGACAGGAACCTATGGACCCATTGAGCTGTGCCAAATTCTATTTAAGCCCTTTATTGAGTTTTCATGCCCCATATCTTTTGCACTTGGAAGGCTAGTTTGTTCATGACTCATGACCCTCTCAACACTCATTTTGGAGCCTTGGACCCCCCCTCCCAAAAAACAAGAGTTTCCACTTTCCCATTTGAAAAATGATAGTATAGACCTGAATTTATAATAAATTCATGACAATATATTAATTAGCAATTTTTATAATATTTATATATTATAATTGTAAATTATATTTTTGAATAGTTGAAATTGTTATATGTAGAGTCGATGGTGAACACTTTTTCCATTTTCCATGCCCCTTTAGTCCCCGTTGGAGCAGTTCTAAATTTCAATATTGATTTGGCATGTCCATTTCATTCGTACATTCCACACTGCTGCCTAACACCGCCATTCATTCTTTTATGGTAAACTTCGTCTGACATGTTACATCTTCCTTCTAACTACTGTGGAACTCTTCTGAGAGTGATCTGCCTTAATTGTTAATTTGCAGTATTGCATTACTTAATGTTGGGCCTACCTACAGACTTGTATATGTCAACGAGCTTGAGACAAACGACAATGGGGAAGGGAGGATGGACCATTAAAAAAAATATGAATATGATGCTTTAGTTGAACCTAACTCTAATTGAACCCATTGCGACCGAACTCTAAATCATTCACTCTACAATGCTACTCATGCCTATAAAGTAGAAAATCAATTTTGGCTCTTAAATCTGAAAGGCCGAGTATCAATATTTATTATTATAATTATCTCTAACCAAGTTTGGCCTATTTGTCGTACTAAATTCCCCTCCCTTGTAGTTGAGAAGATAAGGCATATCCTGTTACCCCCGACAGAGAGAGCAAGAGAGCAAAGGTTTTAATTTCAATGCTTGAAAACTATAGAGGAGAGGAGCTCCACCAGAAGCAAATTAATTTATTTTGTTTTCCTTTTTGGTAAAAGCTGTAGAACGTGTATGCTGGAGGTTCTTGTTGGCTCTAATAGCATCTTTATATATGCTTAAAAATTTTGACTCTTGCTTTATAGTATCTGTGAATTTCTCTTATTGTTTATTGTTTATTTTTTCATGGATTTCTCCAACGCTCGAACACTGAATTTCCTTGTAGCGTAGGCATCGCAACCTTTTCTTCTTCTTCGTCAAATAATAATAATAATAATAATAATAATAATAATAAAATTAATTGGTCATCAAATTTCCCTGAACTTATAGTTTCACATTCCATTTTACAATTCTAGATCCTCTATAGTCTATGTTCTCGTTCACATTGATTCAACTTGTGCTTTGGTTTCTTATGTTACCTGTGATTTCTTTTTAAAAATAATTCGTGCTTTTGTCATTCATGGTAAAAAATCATCAGCTTGTTACTTGTGTTGATTTTAAGATAGTTGGCACTTTGCTTGAGTCAAAATGCCAAAATGTTGATAGAGAGCGAAAGGACAGATGAGGACAGCGATGCATGCACTTCGCCTGTTAATGGAAAGTAAAGGATTCAAAAGTACAAGTTTTGTTAGAAAAAAAAAGAAGGATTGAAGACTTAAAGTGGAAACTTGGCAAAATAATCAAAAGAAAATGAAGGTTGGTTATAGAATTTGACATGCGACTTCTAGGATCGTCTAAAATATTGTCAGGAAGATTTCATGAAATTTTCAAGTGTTTTGGTTCAGAAACAATATTCTTAGAGATCTTTAACACTTTTCTAGAGTACTCATAATTAATTGAAATTAAAACAATCATACAAACGCGTATAATATGGGATAGGGATGGCAAAAGGGAATGATGCAAGTGGAGAGTGTGGTGATGGCATTAGTGATTGGCTGATTGCCAGATGAGAGAAAAAAAAATATCAAAGGGAATATACAAAATTTATTGTAATTTTTGAAATGATAAGGGAAATGTGTGTAATGTATGCAAATCACAAAAGGAAACAGTATATCTTTGCTTGTTTTATGCACATGAATTTTCATTAAGAAAACTGCCATTTGATTTGTATCAGTTTTTCATAGGTAGAACTTTTTCAGCAGAATGAAGAGTAGAGTAATCTTCACTACAATAATTTATTCAGCAACCATTTTTAAATTTTAATAAATAATGACTTAATTCCATCTTGATTAAGTTTTTGGAATTTGTTCTACCCTGCATTTTTTCACGCCTAACTCACTGCATATTGTTAAACACTTCTCTTTATTTTTTTTTTCCTCCCCAACTCATTGATGGTTCAAACATTAATGCGGTTGATAATATCACATGCCATAAATAGCAGAAAATTTTGTCATCCTCAGTCTAGATTCCAGATGACAAACCTACCTGACCTTCCACAATATAATGACACCTAAACAATAGCTTTATGGATATATAAAAATAGATTCTAGTGGTACTTTGGGGGGCCAGTATCCACTCAGGGAATGAAAATTATTATTACCAAATATAAACGAATGAAGGTAATAGATTTCATATCCAATAAAGCGTTTTCGCTACTTTTCCATACTATTAAACATATCAAGAACATTAGCGCATTGCAACCATTAGAAACACACCTAGAAAGTAGGTTACAATTCGTCCCACTTGTTAGAACCCATACTTTTATTGTCTGTGGTTGGTCCCAGAAATGAAAAAGGTGATAGGTCAGCACACAAAGACCTGTAATAACTTTGAGATTAATTATGATGTTACTGATGGAATTTTGCTAGGAATATGTATATGGCGATGAAGTGCCAAAATTTACTATGTTTCCTTTCTTTGAGGGGTTTGTCTTGATGAACAAACAGAGAAACTCAGTCACCATGTGATCTTGTGAATGGCACTTCATGACCATTTTCTTTCTTTAGGAAATCTTTCAACCATAATGTTGGTCACGAGAAAGATGGCGCATGTGTTGTGGTTTATAGTTGGTAACTATTGGTTGAGGCTTCCACATGGCAGTTTCACTACAATAACTAGTTCAAGGTCACATGGTCTGTTCTAACTATTCTGAGTGGAGTATCTATATTTGTTGAGCACATATGCTTCTTCTGTATTTTAGGGAACCAAACTTTTACCAACTTCCCTCCCAAAAGAGAAAGGGACTATCGAGTCATCTACCATTAACATCTTTCGCATGGATGGTGCTTTGAGTGAGGTGAACTGCAGTAAAGAGTGAGAACCAGTGATATGTTGGGTTGGTAGGACAATAAGTTGAGAAAGGCTGGCTTGCATATGACAAGTCAGTGTTAAATCAATTGAGTGACTGAAGAAGTAAGTGAAATCGTTTCATGGTGAATGGAATGAATTGAAATGTGTGGTGGAAAGATACAAAGTACTTTAGATGTTTCGTTTTATTATTTAGATATCAAAAAAGTGAAATCGAAAGAAGGTTCCATTTCATTGTTTGGAAATGCAATGGAATGAAATGGAAGAGTAAGGATTTTAAATTCTCTCATTTCATCCCATTCTATCATATTTTAGAGTAAGGATGGTGAAAGAAATGAAATAAAACAGGTCTATCTAAAACTATTTCATTCTATCATATTTTAAAGTATCTAAATAATGAAAGTTGATGCCAACGGGGGGCTAAGTTCATTTGATTAGTCTTCCGCTCATGTATTACCATAATTTAGATTCGAATTTTAGGTTTCTAGGTTAATTTAAAAGTACTTCTGTAAGTACTAGATAAATTTGAAAATTTGTCATGACCAAAATTAAGGAGCACTTTCCCTTCAACTTAAACTTTTGTCCATATAAAAAGAATAATGGTAGTCGATACTATACCATCCCATTTCACCATATGCCATCCTTTCATTAATGTGATGGATGCACCTATCTTTATATTCTTATTTCCAACCTGGATATTGCCATAACCATAGTTTTCTTAATAATTGACTTCTTTAAAATTTAAATCTTGGTCCATTGTGGTTCATTCTTTAATTATTGTTAGTATGCATTTACAAAGATGGATACTCATGGATGCCTCACCAAGAATCCAGAAATCAAACTCATGTTATCAAACACTACTAATTTTAGAGAAAATTTACCATACTTAACCTAATTACTCTCTCACACTTAGTTTGTAAATACTCTATCATTCCAGTTGGTTGTGGAGAGACAATGTTTAGATTATTTTGGTAAATGGACACAATGTTTGGATTGAAGAAAGAATATTACTACTGTTACAACCCATTAGTTAGTGAGACCCTCTAATTAGTTGGCTAAGTTCCTTACTTAGTTACTTAGTGCTATAAATAAGGGTATTACCCTGACTAAATTATTAGAGTTGAATAAAATGAATTAGATTATTGGAGAGTTATTCATCAATAGAGGAGTCTTATCAGTTCTATTTGAAAGAACTTATCAACTACATTCTTTGTTTTCAAAGTGACAAATAAAAACGATAGCATCTTTTTTCCTTAACACTACTGATGTTGTGAAATGAAGGGAATGTTATTGTCGGACCCAAGATTGATTTGAGAAAAATTAATAGTAACGAATATTATAAAGGTTATTTAAGAAGAATCATCAAATACATTGAAATTATTAAAAAAAATTAGTAAAAAATTATTTAAGAGAATGTATAAATACTTTTAACTAGTTAACAATAATACCCTTAATGATAAGAATGTTATTTACACTGTTAGTCACTTAATAGTAACGAATGATCACTATAAAAGGTAATAGGCAATAAGAAATTTTTTCTAATTTCCACAACTAGTTCTAACCTAATACAGAAAAAGCAAGAATTTTAGACCTTAATTTTTTATACGTTGCAATAATTACTTTATAATAGACTTTTAATTATATTAAAAATTTAAAAATCTGAACTTATCTAGCAATATTAAGGAAATCGCTAGATAAGGCTTTTTTTTTTTTTTTTTTTTTTTTTTTTTATACCAATGCATGGACAAGGAGGGGAGGGTTTATATACTACAAGCTAGGTTCTGCTAACTCGGGTGCAGTTAGTGAGAAGTGGATATATCCACCACTGAATTAATTCCTCAACTGCAAATTGCAAGATAAGTTCAGCCAACAAAAACGAGGTCTCGAAAGCAACAAAACCAAGGGCCCAGGTTCAGCCCGTTTAATAACGCACCTTAAGCCTCAGTTCGTAAAATCAATCTTTGGGCTGGAGATCTTGTGACCGTGGGCCAATAAGTTTTTTTAGGGAAAGGACCAGGGTCAGGGATAAGAAAATACAATAAGGACATATTAGTTGACCAAACAAAAGGAAGGACAAAGTAGAATTTCCATGGTCCTGACCCAAATTTCTGTGGTCGAGGTTCAGGATAAAAATCGAGAAAACTCGCGACCAAAAAAAAATATATATTTGCCAAAACTATAATTATATGAATGCATCCACACGTGTTGTGAACTTTTTTTTTTTTACTATTATATTGTATTTTTATCTAATATAAACTTTTATTGTTAATAGAAATTTTTAGAGGATTATTATTATTTTTAAATATTCGAACATAAAATTCGAATGAACACTCTTTATAACAGTAATAGTAAAGTAATTATATATATTTTTCTCACCAAAAATAACTATATTTATCTTTATTATAGTTACTTAATTAATTATCAAATATTAAAGTAGTTATTTGAACAACATTTGTACCAAAAACAAAGATGACACGCCACATCAGAAACTAAACTGAATTATAGTGCCCGTAATTTTATTATTATTTTAGCTGGTATATGATAGGTACTTACTTGTTTATCAATTTACAATTCTTTTTACATATATTTCTAGATACATTTTTTATTTTATTTTTTTAATTTTTAAGCAAATTAATTTAAAATTATTCACCTTATTTTTTTGACAAACAAATATGTTATGATTGAATAAGATAATTTTCAACTAGTTATAAAATTATAACTGTTAATTAACGGAGAGAAATGGCACTAATATAATTATTTTTTTATCCATTTCTCAGTATTACTTGTCCTTTCTTTTTTGTTGTTCTTTGATTCAATTATTAGAGTGGAGAGTGGATATTTTAAAATAAAAAAATTAAAAAATCAAATCTAAACATCCTCTTCGTATTATTAATATTATAAATTAGCATAGAAGATAAGGTAATGAAATAATGATTTGGACTTCTCAACCAACATCGTACAAACGCAGTCCTATTTAAAACCAACACTAAAACAAAACACATTATCACAAAAAAAAAAAAATCACTTTTCTATTGTTGTTACTATTTTGTGATCACAGTGCCAAATAATAATACTACAAAAAAAAGCACGCATTTAAACTAGAAAAAAAAAAAAATAGTAACGGATGGAGAAACGGACAGAACGAACTCCAGCGGCAAAGACATCAGCTTCCACTCCTCTGCCGGCCGCAAAATTGAGACACTTGTCTCTTCCTCCTGGAAACTCTTTCCCTCAGATTCTCTTCTTCTTCTTCTTCTTCTTCAGTCTTCACCACTTCTTACTTCTTCTTTCTCAAGCTCCCAAACCCAAACCATGAACCTCAATATGCACCTACCTTTTCCCGCCATTTTTCTCATCATAATCATATCCATAACTGTCTGTTTCCCCAAACACGCTTTCTCTTCAACCGCCGGCGTCGACTCCATCTCCCGCCTTCTCCTAATCCAGGACCGCCAGAGGGCTCCCCCCTCCGTCCAGGAAGCCGCCGCCGCCGGCGTTCTCCTCCGCTTGCTCCCTTCCCACTCCTCCAGCTTCCGCTTCCGAATCCTCTCCAATGCATTCCAATTTCTCATTTTTTTTTCTCTTCTTGTTTTACGATTTATCATTGACCTAACTGAAAATGTTAGTTACCAATCTTTTGGCTAATATTTCTCGTTGACAGGACCAATGTGGCGGTGAATGTTGCTTCCTCATCAAAAACCATCCTTCTTTTGCAGGACCGGGGGATCCTCAAATTCTGTGCGTTACTTTTGAATTTTGAATTTCTACACTTTTTGCAAATCATTGAATGGAAAAGTGAGTGTACTAAAGGCATTAAGTCGATGTGGTGCAATGAAAAAAATTGTGAAAAAAATGCAACTAACATGACCGCAATTGTAGTTACACCGCAATATTGCGGTGGTGATTGTGATTGCGGACTACAATTTAAGACTATATGTGGCTACCAATACTTAACTAGTTTAAGTGATATGACACTCATCCTTTTCAAGTAAGGTTTGTGTTTGAATCTTGTTAACAGAAAAAAACTAGTCCGCAAAGAGTTTATCCTTATAATAAGTCAATCTGACTCAAAATAGATTAGATGAAGTCTAATAGACAATTGCTAGTGGTTTAGAACCAAAACTACATGTGGCTTTGATGCATGAGTGTATAGAAGAGAAAGTAACAAACCAATAACAAACTTTGTGTTGGTTATAACTAACTGGCGACTTGGAAAATTAATTGTTAACTAAGAGCACAAGGTAGTATGGTAATGTTGCAAGTTTTAAAACCGATTAGGTGATTAATGATTTTCAGTCCTCAACAGAATTGCTGGGACGACTGGAGTGGACATTGTAGCTGGTCTGCACTGGTATCTGAAGCATTGGTGTGGTTCACATATATCTTGGGACAAAACCGGTGGCTCGCAACTGTTTTCGGTGCCTAAGGTGGGGTTTCTTCCGCGTGTTCGTGATGTTGGAGTCTTGGTTCGGAGGCCTGTTCCATGGAGCTATTACCAAAATGCTGTTACATCAAGCTGTAAGCTTGCTTCTTTCAGCATTATGGTTGCACATAAGAATATTTCAATTTTCAAATGATCTTGTTTTATCTGCTTTTTGGAAGATTCTTCTGCCTGGTGGGACTGGAAAAGATGGGAGAAGGAAATTGACTGGATGGCTCTGCAGGGTGTCAACCTGCCACTCGCATTTACAGGTCAAGAGGCTATCTGGCAGAAAGTGTTCCAGGTCAATTTTCCTGCCAAAATGTTTAATAATTCTTGGTTTGAGTTTGGCATTGTGACATCATTTTGTCACTCTAAACTTTCTGACAATGATTTTTATTTTCAAAATCAACCCACAAATATGCACCTTTAGACTAGCTGTAGTTCTGTGATCTTGAATATTATTTAACTTAATTCTGTTCCATAAAGAATTTATTAGATAGCTGACTTTATATTTATCCTCCAGGAGAAATATAACATGAGCATTTCTGATTTGGATGATTTCTTTGGAGGCCCAGCATTTCTTGCATGGTCACGTATGGGGAATTTACATGGGTGAGTGGTGGAATTCATGGGCTTTTTGTTTGACTTAGATAATTCATATCATCATATGTTAGTATATCAAGGTTTACAAGTAAATTTATATATTTAAATAATTAGGTTCAAAACTTAGAAAGATGCGTATGTGATTACTCAAGACTTTTCAGTTTCATCATGAACTTGTCCAGTTTGATGCTTTTAGGGAAAAATTCTTTCTCTATGACTAGAGCATTGTAGTCATCATTCCTGGATCTAGAAGCCCTAAATTGAGAGCATGAGTAATTATATTTTAAATGATATGGAACTTTCAGATGGGGTGGACCACTGCCACAGAGCTGGTTGGATCAACAGTTAATCTTACAGAAGAAAATTCTTGCCAGAATGTATGAGCTTGGAATGACACCTGGTACCAAATACCATTACTGACTCTTGTACTTTAACAACAATAAACCATTGTTGATCTTTGTGCAAACTAAACAACAACAACAATTAAGCTTTTTTCCACTAGGTGAGGTTGACTACATGTATCAAGCAATGCAATAATGCCCTATCATAAATCATGTCTACAGACCTTTATGCAGACTAAAAACAAAAAACAGACAAAAGATGTATTTTTCTTTTTGGTTCTGGTAGCACCCAAACCAATATATATTAGTACAAGCACAACTGTGTAGATAAGTGTATCTTATGCATGACAAAACCTTTTTCAGTCCATCTTCTACGCCTTTTTTCTGGAAGTAAAACATTTATATACCGAATAATTGCTTTGCAGTCCTGCCAGCTTTTTCTGGAAATGTCCCCGCAGCGCTGAAATATATATTTCCATCAGCAAAAATAACACGCTTGGGAAATTGGTAAGTACAACTATGTACATGTTGACTTGAACTTGCATGTAATTAGTCTACTTACTCAAAACCACACTTGTTTAAGAACTTTACTGACATTGTTCTAAAAATTCAGGTATTGAATATTTCTTTAAGACTATTGGGAAGTTGATAAGTATCAGTGAAGTATTTTTCTGGCATATAGTATCATGTCATAAACCAATATATGATACTTATATTTGGGTATGGACCAATCAATACTTCTTTTGAACTTTTGAATACATTAATTACATTACTAAGGAATGTGTAGTCATGCTATATATGACTATATCTAATGTAAATTCATTAAACAACTGAACCATCTCTAAGAAGATGCTTGGATGCTGAATTTTTGGAGGAACAAGTTTACAGAAACATCACTCAGAGGATCCTTATGCAGAGAAAACTGGAAACTAGTGATTCAAGCTGGCATGGAGAAGTAACTTGCATGTTTAGCAACCTTGCACTCATCGCCACCCTCAAAAAATAAAAAGTGTCATCTTACACCTCAAAAATAGACAACCTTCCTAGGTTGGTAATGCCTAACACACTGATGTTATGGCTTTAACATCCAGTACCCTTGAAAGTAACTAAAATCAATCACAAATGTACTAAATCCTAGCAGCCATTTATTTTGCCTTTCCCAATATTGTTAAACCCTATGCTTGTGTAGTAAACCTAGTTGCGGTGACCAACATATGATCAGTTGGAGTGGTAGATGCTTCCCTTAACTAGTGGTCTCAAGTTTGAGTCCTTGGTATAGAGTAACCGGTGTTGGGAGAGCCATACCCCTTATAGGATCTCAAATGCTCAAATAGCATTGCCTCAAGTAGAAGGATATCTGTGGGAAACCCCCCCAAAAAAAAAAAGCCCTAGTTGTGATGAATGTGCTCGTGTGTTATTAAATTTCATCAATCTTTGTAGAAAAAACTGAAGAAAACCAAATACACAAGCTATGTAAAAATGGGTGTTTGTGTTTGTGTGTATATATATATTATAACAAAGATGCCAAAACCACCAAAAATGACTTCATAGCCAGATATTATATGTTTTCTGTTTCACTTATGTCCATGAAAACCCACCATACAGACTTTATGGACCATATTTTCATCCTGCTATAGGTTTTCTGTTAAGAATGACCTCAAATGGTGCTGCACTTATCTTCTTGATGCAACTGATCCCTTGTTCATCGAGATTGGGAAAGCATTCATTGAGAAACAATTGCAAGGTGACATACACGCTTCTTTTTAACTTTGTTCACTAGATTGCGTGTCATAGTACAAGGATGCATGCAACTATTCCATAATTTTATCTGAAGGATACCAGTTTAATTGTTTATGATATTTGATTTTGTTTTCTCCTAGAGTATGGAAAAACCAGCCACATATACAATTGGTAAGTTTGTCTTACACATCAATTTTAAAATTATAGAATAATCTTATCTTTACTGAAATATTTGTCAAAATTGCTGTATTTTGGGTAAATGGAGAACTTATGGAACAGTAATTCTTTCTGTAACTTGACATATTGTACGTGGATCCTTCCTGGCATGAAACGATATTGTTTAGGTCTATCTTTCTTATAAAGATAGTAATGGATATCAATAAGTTTAAATCCCACCCTTGTAGTTACTTGGATTTCACTGTCAGAACTTCCCTGTTCTTGATTCTCATATTCCTTTCATTCATCAGTCCTCTATAACTGTAACAAGTAAAAATCTCCTGGATTACTTATCAACCTTTTTTTTGAAAAAAAAAAAAAAAATCCCTTTCTTAAATTATCAATATCATCAATATGCACAAATGATCAAATATTAGTTTTGTTGTTAACTGATGAAGATAGTCCATTGGGAGAAACACATCAAGATAGGTTGATCTGATGAACCCAGATGGTGGAGTCAGAATCTTGTAATTATACTTGTGCGTGATTTTGAAGGACTGTCTAACATGGCAGTAGTTGATATGGGAAATTCCTTGTGTTCAGAGCTCTTTTCTTGCCCATGTATAAGTTGATGCCAAGACAAATGCCCCAGTTAAAATTTATTATAGACAATTGTGATCAATGCACCGAAATATAGAGACTTGAGTACTTTTAGTATTAGAAAATCTATTTTCTGTTATAGATCTCCAGTTCTAGGAATGTGCCAATGCACTTTATCTTTGCTTTTGGTCATAAAGGATACACTCTTCTGTTCATTAACATAGAGTATATTGAACCAATCACAGTGATACTTTTGATGAGAACACCCCACCCAGTGATGATCCAGAGTACATTTCATCATTGGGTGCAGCAATCTTTAAAGGAATGCAGAGTGGTGATAATGATGCTGTTTGGCTGATGCAGGTGATAGGAATTAGTTTGCTTTTTACTTTTTAATTTTAAATACTAGCTTTTGCATATAACTTCAAGTAATAAGATTTTCATGCCAGTAGATTTATGCATCCAGAAAACTTTAATTGGTCCAATTTCATTTATGCAGGGATGGCTATTTTCCTATGATCCATTCTGGAGACCACTTCAAATGAAGGTTATATATATAATCTTTTACATCCAACTTTATCTCTTGTTTTCATAGAAACCCATACTTTTGTCTTTGTTTGCAAGAATTGCAATGCTTTACACAGCAAAGCTTGTCCGAGGTCTAGCTGTGTAAACCACTTTTGTTGCCTTAATTATTTTCTCATCAGATTACTTTTGTCTTTATTTGCAAAGACTGCAAATATATTGATCCCCATCAATTTTTATGGTTGTTCATATTAAAATTTGATGGTTTGTTAGAATCTCTATTATGCATAGAGACAACAAATTAGCATTCCACTCAGCACTTTTCCTTTTCCTTTGCTCTTTTTGGTTTTTCTTTTCTCTTCTTTCAGTGGCTGCATAAAATAGTGGCTGTGTAAGATAATGGCTGCAATCATCTATATATACATGTGAAGAGTTGCATAAATTAATCAACATAAACACTTTCTAGAATATAAGTTAATGCTAGTTATTTCTTCTAACTTAAATATCACCATTTATATGTGATTCTCACACATGTGGTGCTCATCTGCTTTATTATCTGTGCTTGTTTTCAGGCCCTTTTGCATTCTGTTCCTGTTGGAAAGTTGGTGGTTCTTGACCTGTTTGCCGAAGTGAAACCTATATGGATTACCTCAGAGCAGTTTTATGGAGTCCCCTACATCTGGAAAGTCATTGGCCCGTTTATATTTATCAATGAAAATAATAATGTCATCTTGGTTGATGATTTTAATTTGGTTGGCCATATCCATGTTCAGGCCTCCAGTTTACATATGCCAGAGATATATTTACTCTGCCTCAATGTGAATATATTTTTCAGTGTCCTCCTATTGTTTGATTACCTTCTTCGTGCACCAAAACTTAGTTGGCACTAAGTCTAGGCCAATGTTAGGCTGCATAAATAAGTGTGATTCATAGAGGTAGCTGCTTTTCAAAAACTCTGGCAACATTCTCATACGAAAATGTACAAGTGACTAGCACTAGTGGACTTACCTACAAATTGTTTGATACCCATGACTTGTTTTAAATATGTTTATATCTGTACACTACCGGTATCAGTACTTTTACATTTGTTAAGTTGATTTTATTATGATTAGTTTATCCATTTTATATATAAATAAATCTATTGATTACCCAAGACTCTGCATCCTTGTGATTGACATTTTTTATGTTCTTTAATTGATTGGTTGTATTATGCTTGACAGGTGTATGCTGCACAACTTTGCAGGAAACATTGAGATGTATGGGATATTAGATGCAATAGCATCTGGGCCAATTGAGGCACGTACAAGTGTTAACTCAACAATGGCAAGTTATCCACTGTTGGATTTTTTGGCTCCATTATATAAGCCGTGTTCTCAAACAACTAAATAAGTTCAATTAATTGCCAGCTGTTCCTGTTATATGATAGTGTAGAAACATGAGAAAAGATTATCTTACTTCTTGGGAAAAAATAAATATGTATTTCTCAATTGGTTACTTAGAACAGTTACTCTTTCTAAGTTCAATGTCAGTGGATCAACAAAATACATATATAAGCACAGCGAAGCATACCATCAACAGATGTAACTTACTCTTCATACTTAGATTGATTTTGGAAGTGACATTTCTCTTCCAAAGTAGTCTGTCCAACATGAGCAATATCTTTTCAGTCTCTTCCTCTCTCCATCCCCATTTTGAATTTGAAACATTCACAAGATGATATTATTATTTGCAAAACTAATTATTTTTCTGTCTATTTTGTTTTCTAATCATATAAATCATACTTACTATGATTATCTATTTGATTTTCTGAAGGTTGGAGTTGGAATGTCGATGGAAGGTATAGAACAGAATCCTATTGTCTATGATCTGATGTCTGAAATGGCATTTCAACACAAAAAAATTGATGTTAAGGTAAGAATAAGAAAATCTTGGTACCGATAAGTTGCATTTATTTCATTCATATTTTTAGTACAAGTTCGAATGCTAGCAGGATCTCCTGTTGAACCACCCATAATATAGGTGATCAGTTTTGTTGAAAGTATACTGTACGTTTGCCACATGTCTTTAGGAGAGACTTTCTACAATAGGAATGTAACCTTTACTTGCTAATTTTGGACTTTGGATGTAATCATGAAACATTTTCTTTCTCTCTTCCCGTCTCCCTTGCATGTTATTCTCCTTTTAAGAACAATCAGAATATGTATGAACCCCATTTTGCTGATCATTATGATCAGAATCTACGAAATTATGTAGCTGCCTTTTAATTTGTATTAAAGTCAATTCAGCATAACCAAGTAAACACTAGCATATTCCTTTTGGCAATGTTATTTGACACATTGACTATTTGGGTTTAACAATAAATATAGTGTGCAGGGAAAGGTATATGTATAATATTAATATTTATTATTTATTATAGCTCTGGTAAGCCTGCAACAGAAACCTTTATATGCTCCAAGCTTACCATAGCTCTATCATTTCTCCTTTACAAGTTTGTTTTGCTTCTGCTATTGACTATCCAAAGTTGCAAGCACTTCATGCCTTCCGCTGAATCCATTCTTTTAGTTTTGTTTTCCCATATGTATCGCAATAATGTGGTAATGTTCTCAGATTGAAATGTGTCATGGTCATTCGTTTCTCAGGTGTGGGTAGATCGGTATTCAACTAGACGTTATGGACGATCAATCCCTTTAATACGGGAGGGATGGAATGTATTATATCATACCATTTACAATTGCACGGATGGTGCCTATGTAAGTGCTTGGTTGACACTTAAAACGTGCCTCAGAATAGAAATTCTAGCTAATCAAGCAATAGAAGACCTTCTATGTAATTACGTGTTCAACTTCTACCACTGCTCATTTGCTGCTTTCCCCTTTATTATTGCACTCTTCCCTTTATGATGTGTTGCATTTCGCTTTCAGTTTTCCCCTTGATACATATAAGGCAAGGAAAAAAAGTACATATCACATTGCTTAGGCCAGCTTATTTATCAGACATCTCCCCTTTGGTCTGCCTTGTAATTTTGACTTTTACTACTGCATATCTTATGCTTATTTATCAGATTCTCTTGGTTTATGGGAACAGGACAAAAACAGAGATGTCATTGTAGCAATCCCAGATGTTGACCCTTCCTTAATTTCAGTACAGCATGAACGGTCTCCCCACTATGGCAAACCATACTCAAGAGCAATTATCAAGGAAATAACTGATTCATTTGATCGACCTCATTTATGGTATTCAACTTCTGAAGTAATTTATGCATTGGAGCTTTTCATCGCCAGTGGAGATGAACTTTCAAGAAGTAACACTTACAGGTGAGAATTGATTATATACAAGAATTCTTACACCTGTTTAACTACTAAGCAAAATGTAAACCGATGCTGTCTTATTATATGTTGTCATATCCAGATTCATGCTATTCAATTATTTATTCTTTACCCAGGTACGACCTTGTTGATCTGACTAGACAAGTCTTAGCAAAATATGCAAATCATTTGTTCTTTGAGGTCATAGAGGCATACCAATCACACGATGTCAAAAAAGTGACCATCCTCAGCCAGAGGTTTCTGAACCTAGTGGAAGATTTGGACCCACTGTTGGCTTGCCATGATGGATTTCTTCTAGGACCTTGGTTAGAAAGTGCAAAGCAACTAGCTCAAAATGAAGAACAGCAGAAACAGGTTTGATTTACATTGATTGGTATAAAACTGAAAATTCATCTATTCTGTTCTATGCTTCTATTGATGTAATCTAAACATGTACAGTTTGAGTGGAACGCGAGAACACAAATCACCATGTGGTTTGATAACACAGAGGAGGAAGCCAGTCTTCTTCGTGACTATGGTAATGACAGTTAATGCCTTGCTATATTTATAAACTCAGCCTTTCTAGCTGCTATCTGAACTAGTAGGATGGGTTGGCCCTTTTGTGACAACAATGTCATACTAATTGATTCTATGTTGTTGAACAAATTTCCACAGGGAACAAGTACTGGAGCGGGCTTCTGCGTGATTACTATGGCCCCAGAGCTGCTATTTATTTTAAATATTTAAGAGAAAGCTTAGAGAGAGGCGAGGAATTCAAGTTAAAGGAATGGAGGAAGGAATGGATAAAGCTTACCAATGATTGGCAAAGCCATAGGAACATATTTCCAGTGAAAAGTAAAGGAGATGCTCTAAACACTTCACGGTGGCTCTTCAACAAATACCTGAAACTCGAGCAATCCTGATTCCTGAGACCAAGCTTACACTGGAGTGCTCGACTGCAAGCAAACCAATGAAATTTCAATGAACAATACATACATGTGTATGAGACCAAGACCATTTTGTTAATCTGGTTCACCTCTCTACAGAATTCAGTTTCCACACTTCGCTGTTACCTTTTCTTTTTCGAAATTAAGTTGCTGACATGGAAAGGAAAACTGTAGCTTTCCAGTTCGTGCAACATATAAACTACCTTGGCAATTTGCCAGGTATTTCCTGTATGTTTAGGGAAACATGACATATTAAGAACTTTGAATACAGTTTTTCCTTATTGGATGGGAATAAAAGTCTCATCCATTGTGCTTGTAGAAGTATGAAACTAATTTGGTTTGAATTAAGCACAATCGAATTTAAAATTGATTAAAAATTAATTCTCAAAGAAAGTGAAAAGAAAAGAAAAAAAGGAATGAAAAGCATTTGCAGATCAAATTTCCTGACTCTCAATATCTCCAATTATGACTGACTGAGAATTTTGCTTATCATAATTTTAGACAAATCTAACCCGACCAGTATACCCCACTTACAGAAGGGGAGAAAAGAGAGCTGATACTTGTACCTCTTACTCTCAACATACACACGACACACATGTCACATTAATGGCTGAAATTACTAATTTTTTTTTTAAATTTAAGAGTAAAATTTTAAATTGATTCTTAAAAGGGTTATAAAATATCAATGTAATTTTTAAAAGAGTTATGATATTAATTTAATATTCAAAAAATTAAAATTTATTTAAAATTAGTTCAAAAAATTATAAAAAATTTAGACTAATTTAAAATAAATTTTAATTTTTAATAATTAAATTGTTATTAAAATTTTTTTAATAATTAAATTAATATTCCAACACTTTTTTTGAAGGACAAATTGATAGTTCACAACTACTTTAAGAATTAATTTATAATTTTACTCTAAATTGTTCATTTCATTATTTTCTTGAAATCTAATGGGTTGTGGAAAAGTGTGTCGCTGGATATCATGTACAAAAAGCATTTTCGGGGAGAATTTCTATATCCCAAATTTTCTTTTATTTTATTTTATTTTATTTTCAAGATGTCCCCATCCTTTCCATTGTCCATATTCCATATTCCATTTTCCTTCCTAGTTCGCGCTTTCCAATCCATATAAGCTAGCTAGCTACCACCAAAGACCAGGGCTGCCAGTCAATTCTGGTGGGAGCAGCAAGGGAAGGGAATCACACTACGCGCAAGAATTTGGAGCTCAACACTGGAATTTTCCTCCTTTAGTAGAATTTGTACACTTGAAAATGGACGGTCCAATTTGACTTTTTATTATTTCATTTTTTGTTGTTCTGTGTTTGACGGTGGAAAACCACCCAGATGGGCTCTAGAACCTTCTACGAATAAAGTAGCCCGCGTAGCCATCATGGCATAAAAAATGAGCCCACCAATCCTAGACTTTGGTAGGCACAAGCGTGTAATTGCCTCAGTTATTATTCCAAAATTTTCTTAGAAAGAAATTGATTATCTTAGCCATAGAGGCTACCTTTTCTAGAAGGTTCCAGCATACATCAAATGGGAAAACGAGTTTTCTTGACAAGGCCTCCCTTCACGTGCAAAAGTCCACATGCTAACATAAGCTTAACCCATGCATTAAGATTTGGTTGATTCCCAACTGATTCAACTAGTTCAGCCGTCCCAACCCCTATAAAATGCATTAAACACTAGAACCATTCTCCAAACACCGATATCCCGATCCTATATCTCTTCATCCTTTTCTTTTACATATTAAAGGGAATTTGTGGTGACTCATTTAATATACAGAAGAATTTCATGGAAGGGACTGGTTCTTATGGAACATCATGGGCTGATCAATGGGATGATGGGCCAGACCCTATGCTTGGTTCCAATCAATCAAAGAAGAAGGGCAACAACGCCCTTGGCAAGACCAAAGCCGTGGCTTCCACTGGCGTCAAGAAGTTGAAGGAGGGTACCTCTGTCGGCATCCAATGGATCAAGACCAAGTATAACAAAACCACCCAGAAACATTAAATTAGTTGTAACCTTTTTGTTGATTCACTATCTTCTATAGTTCTATTCCTTGTATATGTTAATACATACTGTATATCATAAAATTCGTTTATTATTGGCATGTATGAACTAAGATCAGTTTGGGTGGATCCATGTAACTGTATCTTTTCTTCTTTTGTTCTTATTGGTGGATTAGGATTCTTGTACAATTTTTCAGTTTTTCTATAGATAGATCTTTCAGTTTTAACGCTTCCCTTTCTCTTCAATCGCCACC
Organism: Pterocarpus macrocarpus; assembly: GCA_031439585.1. Taxonomy (NCBI): domain Eukaryota; kingdom Viridiplantae; phylum Streptophyta; class Magnoliopsida; order Fabales; family Fabaceae; genus Pterocarpus; species Pterocarpus macrocarpus. Next base: position 16,271,099 of record CM062519.1, read on the forward strand.
CCAATATACCCATCACGCTTGAGCATCACCAGGATATATGAAACACCAAACTCCGATGGTCTGAAGCCTTCAGAGTTCTTCCTTCCTTCGTTGGTCAGTTTGGTCATACTTGTACAGCAATTTACGTAACGGACGCAATATAAAAATGTGAAGTTAAAAGAGCCAAACGAAATTTCCTCTTGTGACATTTTTCTTTCCCAAGTTTTTGTGAATAAGTTATGTTATTTTTATATAATATGTCAGGCAACATATTCGTTCATAGTTTAGTGTAAATTTTAGTTACGTAGTATTAAATCAAAATATTATCTTCTTAATAGATGTGATGATTGACATATTGGATTATAAATAGTTTATATTCTATTATCAAGTAATATTACGTTGAATATTTACATAATTAAAACTATTATTATTAATTATTGATGAGTGTCTAATATTGATTGGTATAAGTAATTCAATAAATATAAAATCTCAAATTTAAATGTTATAAATAAAAAATTAGTATCAAGAGAGTTTTATTATTATATGAGTTGGTCCGGCTTGAATTTAGATTAGATTAACTGAAGTAAAAGATGATTTAAATAAAAATAAAAAAACAAATACACTGTGAATTGGGACGGTGAGAGTTTTTACCTTTTTTGTGTCAATGATGCTGAGAGTTTTTGTTTTCACCAGCAGGCCAATGCCGTTGTTAACTAGACTTCTACAATAGTCAATGGGCCCTGATTAGGAATAAATGGTGTTTCCCGAATCGTGGCCCACGATGTGGCTCATGCCGTGCATTGTCTTTTTGGCCCACCCGTGCATTTCTATTTTCAGTGGAAATGCAAGTGAGAGGCCATTTTTATTATTTATATAAAAGACAAGAGGATCAACCCTGGTGAGACGCCACATCCGGGTTCGATTACGAGGATCAACCCTTCGCCCCGCCCCCTAATGTCAGTGAGTGCGTAATGACCCCCCCCCCAAAAAAAAAAAGAAAGACAAGAGGATCAAATTTCAGCTCTTTTTTTTTAACACGATTTTTTTAGATTTTAAATAATACATAAATAAATAATATTAAAAATTATTTAAAAATCATACAATTACTTAAAAAAAAGTCCCATAACTTAAAACAGATGCATAATTTTTTATTTTAATTGTGACCAATTATGATCAAATTTAATAATTACTCTTTTTACTTTCATAATTAACTTTTGCTCATATGCTCCCTGCACAACACATTTATAAACATTACACTCATATTTGATGAGTAAATTGTAGTTTCTTCAACGCAAGGAGCTAAGTATGAGCATAGCTTCGTGTCTTTTTGTTTCCTTTTGTACATGGGCAGGTCCGAAGGTCCAAAGGAAAAGAAACAACAGCTAAAGAGGGACTAGATGTGCAGTGGGGTAGATATCCCTGAGCCTGATACATTAGCACGAAGCAAAAGGAGAAACTGCAGTAAGAAAGGAGGAAATTGTGACTTTATTAGTAAAGGAGTAGAATACTTAATGAGGGGGGACGCCGAGATGGTGGCCTCATCGTGCGAAGTTAGGGACCAGAATTGTTCATAAAAGTAAGAATAATATATTAAAGTTTTTGAAATTTTTTTTTTCTCTATAAAAAGATTTGTATTATGTAAATGTGTATTTTATGATTTTTTTAATTCATTTTTCCGTCAAATTAAGAGTGCATTTATTTAAGTGTAGAGTGTTTTATGATATAATTATTTTTAGAATTCTTCTGAGAAGTTACTATTTCTAATTCATAAAGGAATATTTAAACAACATTTTTAAGTTTTAACTTTTTTTTTTAAAATGTATTTTTTTTCTTTAAAAAGTTAAACAAACATATCCAAAATTAACTTTATCAAAGATATACATTATATAAATAATGTTAAACAAGTTAACTTGACTTATTTAAGCTTGATCTATTTACGTGAGTTAAATAGGTCAGACTAAATAATAATTTGTATAAATAAGTTAATATTTTATTAGTCTTGCAAGTTGAAAGGTCAAATAGTAGACCTAAACAAAGCTGGCTACTTTTTATGTTATGACTTCAATGCCTTTAGTCTTACTAATGCAAAATGTTAGCCTACAACCAATATTTTCCTCCTAACACCTAACAAACAATCTTTGCCTTCTTAGGAATTTAACTCGTGACATTGGCTATCATATCACTTGTTGGATTAAGTCAATAAGGGCTGTTGGCCAACATTCTACCTTAACAACGCACAAGAGTGTTGAAGTCCGATCATACTATAATGCTCGGTAACAAACTTGAATGAAAAAAGTTGTATCTTCTTGAGTCCTTGATTATTATAGCTTTTGGCTCAATTCCAAAAATACTAAAAGTTAAATTTGTAAATTACTCTACTATCTTAATTACCATTGTGACTTTCATTCGAAAATAGAGATATTCATGGGTTAAATTAGTTCAATTTTAAGATAAAAATCAAATAAATCAAATTTAATTGAGTTAATTTGTTTTAATTTATATAAATTCGGTCAAATAAACACCCTTATTTGAAAGGAACTCTCCTTCATTTCTTCATTAAAAATCTCAAATCATATAATTGTATTATTTTATCATTTTACGTTGTCTTATTTCAAATCACTCCATTATGAGTTTTAAATTAGAGAAATTCTTAAATATTATCATAATAAGGAACAAAATATTATTTTGTATCATTTAATGATCAATATTTTGGTTTTATGGATTATCTATATCTCTTGTTTTAACTATATTTTTAAATGCAATAACTACGAAATTAACTATTTAATAGTAGAGAGTGATAACTTTGTCTTACCATAAAGTTTTCTCTTTATAATTTTAGTCCAATTCATAGGTAATTAATTGATGAATGAACTGAATTTGGTCAAATGCACCAAGTATCAATTAATTAACGTGAGAAATTGCTCAAAGTAATCACTTAAAAAAAATATTATTGTATGAGCCAATTTTAATTCATTGATTTAATACATAAAAATTTATGAAAATAAAACATATATATTAATATTAAAGTGATTAGTTCACGTTTCACTAATCTGACTATAGTTAAATCAATAATAACTAAATATATATTTAATATTATATGATGTACAAATAAATAAATTAACGTAATGATATATCACATTAATTGACTCAATGACAAATTTTAAAAAAATCAACTCAGATAAAATTTTAAATAAACATGAAAGACCATAAATATGTGTAAAGTATAAGATGAAAAGCAATGCGTTTGGTTTAACTTTTGGTAGAAGATCTTTTAAAAAAATATATTTTAAAATAAGACATTTTAAAGAAATTATTTTTAAAAGAATAATTTTTATTTAATTTAAATATATCAAAAGTAAATTTAGAAAAATAAATTTTATTTAGATAGGATAAAGTAAAATTACTTTTAATTATTAATATGAGAATAATAGTAAGATTTTTTTTAAAATATTTTTTTAAAAATAAAAAATAACCTCAAAAATACTTCTCTTAAAAAATCTTTTAAAATTTTAAAAATTCTTTTAAAAAATAAAAAATTAAATTAAATACTACCATTTATTTTATAAACTCATTTTTTTCCTATAAAAAACTTTTTGATAATTGCAAACTATAATCCAAATAGACCCGAGGATGAAGACTGATTATCCAAGTCCTACGTCGAGGTGAGAGTAAAGGAAAGAAAGAATATTATTTTATTCCTCAGTACTCCTTTACTTTCACGACATTTGTCATTTTAAGATTCACGTACCTACTGAGAATGTTAATAATTTTCTTTAACAATAATTAAAAATAAATTAACTTTATAAAACTATTCATATATTTAAATTATAACCATATTAATATCTTTGACTCACTACTTTAATATTTTTTAAAAAATTATTAATAATTTCTTAATATTTAAATTAGATAAATAATTTAAAACATAAAAATCCTAAAATAAGCAGCTAATGTGAAAAAAACGTCTCTTTAGTTCAAATCATTACTTTTGGCAAACCATTAAAATTAAAAAAGAAAAATAAAAGAATGTTGGACTCTCCAAATCTTTAAACGGGTCCAGGGTTGACCAATTTCACTAGTTTAAGTCTAGTTTAGTACTTTCTCACCACAATAATTTTTATGTAGTGGAAACCGTCTAATGTATTAACTTCTTATTCTAACTGATTTAATTAATCATTCAGTTCAATTCGATTTTTCCAAACTACGATCAAAATACATATATTTATTGATGGATATAGACTCAAAAGGGTTAGTAAACTAAGATCATGTCTAGTTTTATGAATTAAACATTTAAACTATATACATATATATATTAGACTCTAACTAATATAACTCAATATGAGTCAACTCACTATAAGATAAAACTTATGCAATGATATTTTTTATCTATAAGATTTAAGTTCAAAATTTTACTTAAAAAGTATAAATGGTGCACGCACATGTATCCATTAATGAGAATAAGCTCAGAGTCCGTCAGTCAAGTATGAGTTTATGCAGGAGAATTTATATAAATTCATATATCTATTAGTGGGTGAGATTTAAAGTGTATCAACCATAATAAAAAGATACTCAAGGCAGCTCTTTAAAATGGTCCTTGAGCCAATTTTAATAGGTACAAAAACTTTGTAAATACTAAATTCATGTATCTAGCAATATACAAATATTCAAATGATTTGTGATCACAAAAAAAATCTTTAAAATGGCCACTTGAAATGTTCTTGTTGCAAAAGTCAATTTTAATATATAATAAATGGATTGATAAAAAGTACTAATGTCCATAAAAAAAAGTAAAAAGTACTAGTGAACTTTAATAAAAGTATTTATTAGATAATAATTCTTAGATTTATAATTAAATTTAAATTATAAAAACATTTAAATTATAACTTTAGTTTAGATGGATTTTAATTATAAGAATTAAATCAAATTAAAACTTTGTATGTATTGATGTGCAAATAATAATATATGGGCTGTCCAAAGTCATTCTATTTTATCTTTGTATCATCATGTGCTATAAAATATTTAATTTGTGTCCTCAGATGTTATAAAATCTTCATCTTTGATCACATTCTATTTTATATTAGTAGTTTATCCAATCTGCCAATCAACCACATCTTTAAACAATAACGGCAAATATTCACATGTCACTCGGATACAATAATTAAATGTAGCATCTTCTGCTATTGGTCAATATTTTGCACAATAATATTGGGACACGTCATCATGTCAAAAATAAAAAAATAAGATAGTATACCCTTTCGTTCATAATGGCTGGCTATGAAGAGAAAAATGTCACCAACAAACAATAAAACCGGCATGTGGACTGCACGTCTGCACCCATTATAAAAATTGGCGATGTGAGGGCCGAAAATCTTTGCATTTTCAAATTCGTTGTTTTTTTTATAAAAAAAAAATAAAATTGAGCATTCCCCCACCTACTAAAAGACTAGGTGCCGTATAAGTTGGTCTTGCACATGTCTAGGAGTTTGTGATGGTCCGCCCTTTTTAACTCTTAGATGTACTTCATTAAAATCGAACAATCCGGATAAAACCTGCGTTATGCCATATCTATTTTGCAAATCAGTCCTCATGAGTGTGAAGCCCGAAGAGTGTTCTCGAAGCCATTCGCAGCCGTGTGGAGGACATTGATTGGTGGAACATGACGACCACACCTTTACCGTCTTAGGAGAATTGATTTTGATTATGATTATGATGTGTTGTTTAATTAAATTTTTGTGATTTTTTTTATATCTTCCTACCCCCACCGCTAATTCATCGGAACCCCCCATTTGATGAATTCTTTGCAGGAATGCCATAGTTGGCTCTCCCTTTTGGTGACTCAAGGAAGGCTCTTATGAATCTCAAATTTAAGGTATTTTGGAATCCCCATGCTTGTGGTCATTGGATCAAGCGGCCGGATTGTCACAAAAAAGCTCGAGATTTGGTTATGATTCATAAGGCTGATTCTTATCCTTTCTTGGTTCAAATTGCTAAGGGGAATAGTGATTTTCCATTTGAGTCCTTGGAATTCGCATGTGCACCGGCGTCTATCAAAATGGCAACAGAATCTGCATTTCTGCGTTCAATGGCATAAGTTAACTAGTCCATGAGCTGTGATGGAACGCACCTAAATATGGCTTTGTTCAAAAGGGAGAGAGTTTGCGGGATTCAGAGATGGTTTAGGATGAGGTACTCGGCGACGTGGGGACCCACCAAGGAAACGGGGATGACGGCATCGTTGAACACGTGAGGTCCCGATTTGGAGATGAAGCGGTAGAGGTCGTCGTGTTGGTGGGGCTTTCTGGCTAGGAGCATGGAGGTTCGGATGGTGACGGCGTCCGGTGCGGTGGAGAATGGCGGTTTGTTGAAGGGATGGGAGATGGAGAGAGTGTATGTTGAAGAAGAGAGGGGTGGGATTGTTGCAAATGGACGATCGCTAGAGAATGGAGAAGAAGGGTTTGTGGTGGTTATGGACATTGCCACAAACATGGCGTGCATGAGATTGGTGAGCTTGAACATTGTGTTGCACTTTTGGCCTAGTTCAAAATTCCAATTTTATAAGATTTTGTTCAATGTTTATTGGGCTTATTATTAATGGTATATATGGTCGTTGGTTGGGGGATGATGATTGTGTAGTGTGTGAAGATGAGGAAAAGGTATTGACAATGAGAGCATGGAGGATGATTGGAACCAGTCATTGATGGCATTTTTTTAATACAACAATGCTACATAGCATTTTATTTTGTTTTAAATATGATGCTAATATATGGTCAAAGTGATCACTAGCAAGTTGGACAGGACAAATACAATGTGACAAATACTTTGAAGTGGTTCAAACCAACATGGTTACAAACATACATACACACACACACACACACAGCTATGTGCTATGTAATTTCTTGGTAAGACTGTTGTGATCAAGTCAATAACTATTTATTTAGTATCAATTTATTTTCAAAACTTTAGGCACGCGCTGAGCAGGAAAGAATCAAAACATGTTGCTAACGTGATGGATAAATAAAGATTGCCTCCCTTGACTAGCAGGATAGGATTATTGTCATCTTTTTTATTTGTCTTATTTCTTTAACCATCTGAAAGTGAAGGCATAGCATCCCATTTGGATCACTTCTGTGGTGCTGAGCTTAATTTGCTTACCGTTTGTGGCCATATGTGAGAAAGATTACCAATTGATTATTTGGTTAATTGAAAATTGCATTGATAGTTGTAATTAAATTTGTGATATTTTATAGAAAATTATCGTTCAGGGACTAATTAATTCAACTACTTGCTAGTTTTTTTGATGTTGTTTCTCTGCTATATTCACAGGCTATGTATTTAAAGGAGCTATTAGCGTCTCTAATTATTCATAATCTTGCACTTGTAACTAACATGAACTATATGTACACTATGTATATGGGTCTGATGTCAAAGACTCGCAGAAAAAATTATAGCTTTGGAAAGGAATGGTTTTGGAACATAGCTAAAAAGTCGTATAAGAAGGGATCATCTATGTGTAAATTGTGTGCGGGGGTCTTTTGCAAATAAACTAAGGGACCATTAGAAGGTCCATAACAAGAGAAGGCCCACCATAACACGCACCGAAAGACTAACCTCCTACGATAAATTTGTATTTTTTTTTTTTGGTGCTTCACAATTCTTTTAGTGCCCCTTAGCTTTTAGTAGTTTTCATTTCAAAGAATTTAAGTTTTATCAAGGTACTATCTTTGTTGTTTAGTTTTTTTTTTTTTTGCATATTTTTTTTTTGAATAATTAGAAAGACCAAACTCTCCAGAGAAAAGGAGGATTAGAGCAAACAAGAAATAAAAATAACTCCAGCAAAAGGCATCACAAACATAGAGTCCCAAGGTAGCAAAAAGTGCAAGGCACTACCACCACAAAACAAAAAGACCCACTACAAACCCATCATCAATCTAAAGACATCCACACACACACACAGCAACACTAAAAAAACACAGGAACTATCAATATTCAAGAGGTATTAGACTCTAAATAACTCTTAAGTTGAATTTACCCATATAAAATTAAGGTGAAATGGACCTTTTGGTCCTTTAACTTATTTTTACATTTTGTTTTGACCTCATAACTAATTTTTTATTTATTTTTGTCCCTTAATTATTAATTTTTTGTTCATTTTGGTCTCTTAATTAATTTACTATTCATTTTGATCCCCTAACTCTTTATTATTAATGGAACAAAAATAAATAAAATATTAGTTAATAATAAAAAGTTAGAGGATCAAAATAAATAAAAAAATTAGTTAGCAAATAAAAATAAAAAAAAAATAACTTGAGGAACCAAAAAGATATATTTTGCCTAAAAATAAATTTCTCCTAAATTAGTTTTTTTTTAATATATAAAAATTATAACCCAAAAGCTTATATAATAAAAACAAACGTAGAAGTGCTTGAACTAACCAAAAGTAATTATTGGATTCACTATTAATCATCATAAAAGCCATTTATAATCAGTTTCGACATTCGATATCCTTTCCAGCATCTGCAGTTGATTATCTAGACATGAAAGGAATGAAATGAGGGATGACATATCATATCATATGCTAATAGCCTCTACCATAAATTTAGATATACTTTGACTCTAAGACGAAAAATCCAATCAAACTCCTAATTGATCATACAATTAGCGGTGTGGCACGATAATAATAACAAAATGTTAATTTCATGTATTATTCTATTTGGTATAAATCACTAGTATTCAGAATTTACTAAACTCTAACTAATCTAGATTGCATCAGGTTGGCTAACTATGAGGATAAAGTTTTTTCAACGCTAATTTTTTTATTCATAAAATTCGAATTCAAGATTTTACTTAAAAAGAATAAGTGTCAAATCATTTGAACCAATCCAGCGTTCGTTCATGTATTCTTTTGTTTAGAAATGATTTTAGGGTAAAAATAAATTTTATATATATATATATATATATATATATATATATATATGTGTGTGTGTGTGTGTGTGTGTGTGTGTGTGTGTGTATGTAAAATATTTTATTTAAATACACTGACAGTATAAAAAAATTTTATATTATCATTCAATCATATATTATTACCATATTAGCAAGTATGATTGAAACTCTTGCCCATTATTAGAATATTTTGATTAGATGACAATATAGAAATTATCGTCAGTGCATTACAATTATATATATAAGTTAGAGAAGTGTTTATTATAAAAGTAAGAAAAGTAAATCTTGATCATATAATCATACATAGATGATTACATAAAAAGTCTAATAACTTATATTTTAATATATAGGTTCAGTCTATTTGAATTACCTTTAAAGCTAATTATCATTTAATTATAAGAACACAAGAACTATGCAATTTTTTTTATAAAAGTTACTTTCATGAGATTTGAACTCTCAAGAGTCAAAATTATTTACTACCTCAATTTTTCATGGATAAAATTTTATATTTTAAGGTCAAAATAACAAAGATTAGGTGTAGTGCTAGTAATTGCACTAATTATCTAAAACATAATATACACAATTATATGTAGGTAATAATTGCACTATTTAGTAATTACCCATAAATGGTTGTTGAGGTGGTAAATAATTTCAATTCCTTAAAAGAAGGATACAAGTTTAAATTTTAGAAAGATGATTTTTATAAGAGGTTATATAATTTTTGAGTTCCTGCCGTCAAACAAAAATTAATCTTATAAACTGATTCAAACATATTGAATATATTTAATGAAGTGAAAGAAAAAAATTGCATCATATTCTATCTCAACGCCGAGACATAACAACATTAGAAGCAGTAAAATGGGGCCAAACCCAAAGACAACAGAGTGAATAAAATTGGTCCACAATCAAAGAAAAACTTAAGAAAAGAAGAGAAAAGACAATAAAAAACCAAAAGAAAAAGGAGGGGAAAAAAAAAAGGTGTCCATGTCCATGAACATGACGTAGCCTCAACCTTCATATTAATATTAAACATAATAATGTCATCGATCATTGATCCAATTCCAAGAACTCAGTAACACACAGCGGAGAGTGAGTGAGAGAGACAGATACAGAGAACAGAAGAAAAAAAAATGGCGATCTCAATACCCAGTAGACAGCTCTTCATAGATGGAGAGTGGAGAGCCCCTCTCCTCAACAACCGGGTTCCAATCATCAACCCTTCCACTGAACTCATCATAGGTTCTTCCATTATTCTACTATTCCATACACCCTTCACTTTCATGTGTTCTTTTTGTTTTTGCTTTTGTTTTTACATGTAGGACACACTTTGTAACATCTATATAATCTTAGCACTGTCTTCTCATAACTCATATGATCATATCCTTAACTTTACCAGTATATGTCATATGGTAGCAGCTTTTAATAAAGTTTATGATATGATATGATATATATATGTCTCATGTATCTGGAAGTCACAAGCAATGATTTCTAAGTTTTGTGGCTTATGTTATGTGGTGATTGTTGTTCAGGGGATATCCCAGCTGCTAGTAAGGAAGATGTGGACCTTGCGGTGGATGCTGCTAGAAGAGCACTGTCCCGGAACAAGGGTGGAGAGTGGTCAACGGCTTCTGGCTCTGTTCGTGCTCGCTATCTCCGAGCCATCGCCGCAAAGGTTGCAATGTTTTTAGTTTTTACTGCTTTTGTTATTGAAAAATGTTTTTCCTGAACCTCAAAGTCTTAGATCTCACCTACCCTGCATAATGAAGAGTCAATTTTATTGGTTACCAACAACATCATCAATTGAATAACGGACTTAACCTATTTTTCTAAGCCAAAAAAATCTTTGACTCTCTCAAAGAAAGAAAGATGTGTTGCTTTGTAACATTTTATGTTTAACACTTTATTGTTATAAAAATATAGTTAAAGTAAGAGATAGCAATCATCTACAAAGATAAAGTGTTAAATAATTAATAGTATAGTATATTCTTACTCTGAGAAAATCTAAGCACTTTGGTTATTAAGTTAGCTAATTGATACATACTGTTAAATATAATTGACTAATAATGGACTTATCATTAAGAGGTGTGTAGGTGAGGTGTAGGATTTAATGTGTAAAAATAATATAATTACTTTTTGTTAGTGAATAGTGATATTTACTGTTTGATTGACCCAGTTGTGCATGTCATGAGAACTCACTGTTTGTACCTTGTGTATGTCACAGATAACGGAGAAAAAGGATGAGCTAGCTAAACTTGAATCAACGGACTGTGGAAAACCGCTGGATGAAGCAGCAGCAGATATGGTAACTTTTGACAATTGGGAAAAAAAAAAGAAAAGAAAAAAACAATAATATATGTTGCCATGTTTTTTCGCTTATTTGGATCTATGATCTTTGTCTAGGATGATGTTGCTGGTAGTTTTAGCTACTATGCTGAGCTTGCTGAAGGGTTGGATGTAAAGCATAAAGCTCCTGTGTCTCTTCCTATGGAGAACTTCAAGAGTTATGTTCTCAAGGAGCCCATTGGGGTTGTTGCATTAATTACTCCATGGTATCTGCTGCCCCAACACATTCATTTTCAATGAAATTCACTGGCTTAGTGATTGCAGGAATCTAGGATCAATTGTCATCCTGAAATTCTACACCATTCTTTGTTGCTCTTATAGTAAAATTGAAAGTTGTGCTTATTTCCTTCACTTTTCTAGCAAGTAGCAATTGAGTAACTGCCTCAACTTCCATGTTATCTTAATAATTGCAATGCAAGGTTTTTGTGTCAAACTGATTTTTTGCTGAACAATTGTTACTCCTATGTTCTAGTAGGTTCTCAAATTTGATATGGCATGTAGCATACTAATTTGATTTCATAAGCATTCAAAACACACAAGAATTTTTCCTTTCATGCTAGTCGCACCATCACCAAATCTTATAAACCAAAGATAGGTTCTTCCTAATGAGGCCTAAGGTGACACATTGAATATCTAGTGCCGTAAAACTGAGGAGTACTTCCTGCCTCAACTAATGGGAAGTTTATGTGTTTGTTAACTTTCATCAAGTGTATTTCCTGGTTATAAGGGTCAGGGTGCTGCGCCTAGATCCTTTACAGTTTTCTTGCATAGGAAATTGATGCATTCACAGCATAAGTTTGTCACTGTAACAATGATATCAATTGCTAATTGAATATCTTGAAAGATAATGAAATGATGGGGTTAATCTTATGTACTAGGAACTATCCTCTCTTGATGGCTGCATGGAAAGTCGCTGCTGCTCTGGCTGCTGGTTGTACTGCAATATTGAAGCCATCTGAATTGGCATCTGTGTATGTTCTCATCAACTATTACAAACTTGATTCTTTGTTATGCTGGCTTCTCATCCTGTATTATTATTTACAAGTTTAGGACCTGTTTGGAGCTGGCTGAAATATGCAGAGAAGTGGGTCTTCCTCCTGGTGTATTAAATGTAGTCACTGGATTAGGCACTGAAGCTGGTGCTCCTTTGGCTGCGCATCCTGATGTAGACAAGGTTCAATTGGTTTTAATTATTAATAATTTAGTAAATTCAAATTTATATGGAGCCATAAATTGTTCTATGTCTTGCAAATATTGTTACTATGATGTATTTGAGTTTGTAAAGCTTCTGTGCCATTGTGGCTGATATTTATCTGTTGAACAGATTTCCTTTACTGGAAGCTCTGCAACTGGGAGCAAAATTATGACAGCTGCAGCTCAGCTAGTGAAGGTATTTATAAGTATTACGAGAAAATTTTGTACAGTTCATGTTATCGTTCTGTTTTGATAGGTAGAGGAGAATGAGAAACACACATACAGAAGAAGAGATTGGAACCCTTTTTTCACTTTCATATTTTTCTTCTCTCTTCCTTGCTAGTTCATGTAATATAAAATTTGTGGTTTCTTGGCAGCCTGTTTCACTAGAGCTTGGTGGAAAAAGTCCAATCGTTGTCTTTGAGGATGTTGACATTGATAAGGGTAAGTGCCTTCCCAAGTATGGCAATTTTGTTATGGATAGACATGTTTTTGTGCATTGTGGAATCACGTTTCGTACAATACTGATTGTGGATGAGTAAATTTTGGATATCTAAAAGAAAAACCTATTGCATGACTTAAACAGATGCTCATATACCATTTAATATATGTTGATCTATTCTCCATGATTTAAATAGCTGCTGAATGGACCATCCTTGGCTGCTTCTTTACAAATGGTCAAATATGCAGTGCAACATCCCGCCTTATTGTGCATGTAAGTTGAACAGATAGATTTCAATTCCCAATTCCATTCAAGATACATTTCCATTTTCACAAACGAGTAGTTGTAGCTTTCTTTTCTTATTTTTGCTGCATACGTAGGAGGATGGAAATGTTCAGATTTACAGCTTTGTAGGAAGTGTGTTGACTTTGATTTTTAAAAATTTATAAAGCAAGACACTCTTATTGTTTCAGGAAAGTATAGCAGCAAAATTTTTTAATAGGCTAGTGGAATGGGCTAAAAACATCAAAGTTTCAGATCCTCTGGAAGAAGGCTGCAGGCTAGGCCCTATTGTTAGTGAAGGACAGGTATGTTTGGTGTTTCTCACTTCTGTATTTACTAGATATTTATTTAACTTACCCCCCTCCTTTTATTTTTCTACAAAACAAAAAAGGTAATTCATTAGGTAAAAAAGGAAAATTTTAAGCCTATTCTCCACCTAAACTTTTTTCTAGGTGTTCTTTCCTTTGTACTTCTATTACACTGTTTACAGTATAGCTCCCACCTTGCTTGTTCAATTTCTTATAATTTCTAACACATTTTCTAGCATCAGTATTTACACAACTTTGGAAAACAAGAATTTTCAATTGGTTTTTGAAAAGTATGCTGGAGAGGTTTAACTGAAAGATTCCAACATTAACTTAAAAGCTATATAATTGATTTAAGCATTTATTTGTCTTGAGCCAAGATGATACAGTATCTAATTTTTGGATTGCATGATTCAGTATCAAAAAGTTTTGAAGTTTATCTCAACTGCTAAGAGTGAGGGTGCAACAATTTTGACTGGAGGCTCTCGCCCAGAGGTATGATCATACTTTCTGCTACTTGTTCTCGGGCATGTCTTTCTGCATTTGTCATGAAAAATAAATGATTTTTCTAAATTAATTAACTGCATTGGCAGCATTTAAAGAAGGGTTATTTTGTTGAACCAACCATCATAACTGATGTAACTACCTCAATGCAAATTTGGAGGGAGGAAGTTTTTGGACCTGTTCTGTGTGTGAAAACATTTAGTACTGAGGAAGAAGCTATTGAACTTGCAAATGACACTCAGTGAGTTGATGATTTTCTGGAAACTTAACAATTTCATCTTTAAACTATTTTTTCTTTACTTGTGGATTGATGTCAAATGATTTACTTTGATCTTTGACAGCTATGGTTTAGGTTCTGCTGTGATGTCAAATGATCTAGAAAGATGTGAACGCATATCTAGGGTAAGAGTGATCCTAAATTATCATAATAACACAAAATAATTGGATTTTCTGTAATTGAAAATAGTTTATATTGCTTTCTCTGCAGGCTTTTCAGGCTGGAGTTGTGTGGATCAATTGCTCTCAACCAAGCTTCCTTCAAGCCCCATGGGGAGGCATTAAACGTAGTGGTTTTGGTCGTGAATTAGGAGAATGGTATGTCCCTTATTTCCTAAATCAACAAATAAGGAAGGGTGGGGGTTGGGCCACAAACCTTAATATTGAGAAGAGATTCATAGTTATAAGGTCAAATTTAGGATGTGAGGAATGCAGTAATGCATATGGTTTTAAATTGCTCTCGCAATATTGCGGTTTTGATGGTGTCCGCAATAGAAGTAATCGCAAGGCAATCACATCTACGATCGCAACCGCAACTGCAATTTAAAATCATATGATTGGCAATTTATTGTCCATTTAAGTCAGCACTAAATCAATGCTAGACACACACACACAACACTTCACATCTACACAATTTTCATCATCCGGTTACAGTTGAGCCCACCCCATCTTCTGCACACCTGCACTCTGATTATGTCACTCACATAAGCAGATGTGAGATGTGAGTGTAGGTGTTTTGTAATTAGCATTTTTCAAATTTAACCTGACAGTCAATAAAGCTGTGTGCAACCCATGCATGGTAGAAATTTGTTGAGCCTGTCTTTTGACCGTTTTATCACCTGAGAATCTGGGTCTGATTTTTTTTTTTTTTAATTTATTTTCTATTTTCAGGGGGTTAGATAACTTCCTGAGTGTGAAGCAAGTGACTCGGTACATCTCTGATGAACAGTGGGGCTGGTACCAGGCTCCTTCGAAGCTGTGATATTTAACTTAACCATGTAAAGTGATGATAAATTGGAGTTCCAAAACCTGGCATGGAATAAGGTGTGCGGGCGATACAAAGTTGTGATCATGATCTAAAGTCGGGAAGACATAGCATATTACGTGTATGTGTTATAACAAAATTGTTTTATGGTCTCATGTTAATGGTGTCTCTGTTGTGTTTATTTGATTATATTAAATTGTCCCTATTCGAATGGTAAACACACTATTTTTCAACTCTCTGGTTTGCTCGTCCTGAAGTATAATTACCCTGCTACTATTCAATTAACCCGTTTCTAGTGAGTTTTATCAAAAGCTTCCCCGAAGAAAAGAAAGACTTTCACGGATCATGGGATCGTGGATCGTGTGGGACTGGGAATGAGATAGATAGCAGGATGGAATGGAAAAAAAATAAATAAATGAATAAATAAAAGAAAAAACTTGCACACTAGATTTTTTATAGTATATTTAGTGAACGCATACAAATAACTATGTGAGAAATTCTTAGGGACTTCCAAGACAAGAAAAAAGTAGTGCTCAATTCCATTCATAGCTCAACAATTGAGCTATATGGGTCATTGTTATTTTCTAGTTTTACTACATTTTTAATGCATGTTAAACTATGAATAGAACAAAATACTATTTTTTTCTTTTTCAGCCTGAGAGCATTTAAGGATTTAACTAATGATTAAAGTATATTTATGTAGTGATTAAAGATGGTATCAATTACAGCAATGTATTCTTTGGTAATTAACATATATTATGAAGTAACTGGGACTAAAAATGGCGTGTAAAAAATATTGTGTTAATAGCAAAACTGCAGTTGAACTATTTTCTGACGCACCAAAAAGAGAACTGCAATAGAAATTTTTAGCTTCAGATAATCAATCATAATGTTGAATTATGCTATGCTCTTTATAGATTGATACATTTCCTTAATATGTGATTAGGATAACCACTATCTCAGTAAACAGTAAGATTCCTAAAATCAAATGGTAAAGGCTGATCCGTTACTCTCCCACCTTGTAGTCCAAAAACTCTCTCTTTCTTTCAAACCAAACCTCCTTAATGCAGTTCCTTGTGTTTTCATGGTTGCATCTGAACCGCGCCACCTATTCGAGCCATAAAAATATGACTCATATAAATGTCACTTTACTTGTTGCTTAGCATATTCTCTTATGAGTGTACTGCAGTTATGGAATTAAGGACCACCAGATATGAATGCTACGTAGTGATGTGTGGCATATCGCAATCCATGCACGTTGCTTATTTAGAAAGAAACAAATTTCCAGCTAGTGAGTCACAGCTTTTCCGCAGTCTTGATGCCAAAGTAATTGACCATCGACATTGAGCATTAATGTCACATGATTGTTGCTACAATTCATCTTTCCCTAGATTTTGAGCCTACCCTTTACAATTTGGTTACTAAAGTCTGGTTTTAATTCTTGATCCCTATGGGCTGTCCCCAACTCTTACTCATCAACCTTTAGGCCTTTTCCCTTTAACCATGGCACGCTGAGGCATGGTCTATGACTCTATTCAATAATCAATACCATTGCAACTTCCCACGGATTGTTGAGTATATTCCCTTCTCATAGATAATTTAATTTTCTTCCCTCCAGTTGGCCCATAGTTATTCTCATAGATAAATTTCTCTGGCAAACAAGACGATTAATGAGTATGGGCCAAAAGGTTCTTGATGCTATCTAGCATGTTTAAGTTTGATGTTTTTTAAGAAACTCTCATATCATGGTTCGGTTTAATAGCCTTTTTACTTGTCATTTTCGTTCAAATAATAATTTTAGAATTTCATACAAAGATCTGAACATCAATCAATCAACTAAAAGTGATTATATATAGTGAGTCCATCAATTTTACTGCTGCTAATAAACTTAGGATCCAATTGCGGGCAACGCTTGAGGCTTAGATGGTAAGATCTTCCCCAATTAAAAAAAAAAAAAGAAAAGAAATAAATACATTTGGAGGCACACGAAACAGAAAGTTTTGGATCTTTGTGGACTACTTATTGTTTTTTTTCCCCCGATGGATTAATTATTGTTTTTTATACATTTTTTTTAATACATGGACTAATTATTGTTTGAAAATTAAGCAAACTATCATCTACATCATTAACACTTTATTGTTACAACTATATTTCACTGATAGTTCAAAATTTGCCATAATTGCACTCTGTTGCCTTTCTTCTGTCTGAAATTATATATGATGATTGCATTACAGGAAAATAGTAACACCAATTACTAGCAGGTAAAGGGTTATTTTTTTCCCCCTTGATCTTTTTTTGGTAAGATGCATGCAGCCAAAATATTGCTCTTTCCTTCTCCCGTTTTAATTGCAGAACTTCAGCCGGTGCACTATGCCTTTTTGGGTCGTACAGAACTTTTATGTGATTATGATTTAATTAATCAAATGAAAAGGAGAAACCGGCCCCAAAATCAAATCTGGCGTTGAAATTGAGACGATTCTTGGTATCTTGTCTCATGCAAGGAATTGCAAAGTGCATTACTTTTGAACTAGGACAAGATCCAAAACAGCATTGGGAGATAAAGAATTAGCCAATTTGTGCATAATGGACTGCTTTCTGAACTGGAGATCTTATCAACCAGCCAGATTAAAGTAGGCTGAAAAATATTTGAAAAAAGCTTACATAAATATAGATATAAATTTAATATTTTTTTATTTAGACATATCTACAAAAAAATTAATAAAATTTAAAAATAGTATATTTGAAATAAAACTAATAAAGCTCAAGTCTATTAAAAATATAGTAAAATATTAAATATTAAGTTTATATTCACACAAAAATATGACAAAACATTTGGTAACCCAACCCGCAGGAAGGATAGACAGAAACTTCACCCTTCTTTGGCTCTCTATCCGGATTAGCCTCTCTATTTCAACGCACTTGATATAGATTTATCTGTCCTTTTCTTTCCCCTAGTCCCTAGTCCCAAGTTCCAAGCTCCAAACAATCTAGTGAAAAGTAAGATATCTACTTTCGTTTGGATAAAAGTCAAATAATTAAATAATATTATTTTTTGTATAATTCTTATGCTGAGATATCTCATTTTGATTAAAATAAAAATTTTGTTACCATGTATTTATAGACATGTGTTAAGATATAAAAATAATATATTATTTATTCGAATTAATTAAAATAGGAAATATTAAATGCATGTTGTTATTTGTAATGCTTGTTGGATTTTTAAAATATTAACTGATTGGATTATACCTTTTTATTTAATGATATCTCCATTCATTTATAAGTATCATTTAAGAAAATGATACTAAAATACTAAATAGAGAAGTAATCCAATAACCTCATCTTTTATATATATATATATATATATATATATATATATATCTTAAAAGGCTGAATTATTTTTTACTTTATCAGAAAAAAAATTATAATAAACCAGCAAAAAAGTTATACAAATAAATATTTAAATATTTTAAGAACTAGACAAGTAATGAAGTAGTAATAAATAAAGATAAACTTAATATAAAATAATTAAAATTTTATTAAAATTTTAAAACGAAATATAATATGAAGCAGAAAACACACTTACATGTTAGTAAAATACAAAAAGTAATAAATAATACACAACAAATCTATTTGACCTTGGGCATCCAGTTTTCATTTTACTAATTTATCTAATAATTTTTATATTCACGTAAAAAAATCTTATATTTATACATTCATATGTATTGAAAGATTTATAATAATTAAATTTAATGACTTGTTACTAAATGCAAAATTGACATAATTTTTTTTTTGATAATAAATTAACATAATTATTAACAGAAAAAAAAATTTACTGTCCGTGAAGCATTATAATACACAAATATTAAAAGTGGTTCGATAGGTCACGTTCGAATCTCATTTTCATTGACATTCTAAAATCTGTGTAATGCACACAGAAAAAAAAAATTGGAAAAACAAACCCATAAACACGAAATGAGCATTTTTCACGTAGTCGTGTGTTTTAATACGCACTACCGACAATGAACGAACCTTGCTGGGATCTGATCACAAGTCCAACACACAACACAACACGACACAACCTCAGCTAAAACTATCTCTCTCTTCTCTCTTCCTGTTCCGAAGCTGCATTGCACTTTCGGATATTTTGTTGGCTTCTGTGTCAGTGGTACGAGAAATAACTAAGCCCCTGCCACAATAACACACAGCGCACACAGTGCAATGAGCCCATTGTGTTGAAATTCACCCCAACAACCTTTACCTGAGTGACCCTTTTCTCTGTTCTCTGAGTGAGTTTCTCTACCCTTTAAGGAAGGGGATCTCTTCTCTTCTCTTCTGTTTCTGGGTTGCTTTCTCTTTGCCAACATGGGAAGTGCAGACCAAAGGGTCGTCGCTGTCATCATGGTTGGAGGCCCCACCAAAGGTATGTATACCAATGAACATCAATTCATTCACTCTTTCGTTTCCAGATTGTGTCAGTGTCACCATTGACCGATTCAAAGTTTGCATCCTTTATGGCTCTGAATCTTGATTTTCTTAACCATCCCATCTCTAATTTGTTCATTTGGCATTGCTTGTTGGTTTCTTGTGTTGAGGATAGTTACATTGGTTTTCTTGTGTGGAATTGGACTTGATTCATGGTTTTGAAAAGTGGGGTATTGTGATTGATATCTATGGTTTTTGTTCTCGTGTTTGGATTTGCAGGTACTAGATTCCGGCCATTGTCATTCAACATACCCAAGCCACTTTTTCCTTTGGCAGGACAACCCATGGTTCATCACCCAATTTCTGCTTGTAAAAGGGTATGCTTCCCAAAATGGAAGACAATCAACCATCATTGTGAAAAATTCAAATCATATGTAATCTGTCATGTTGTTTTAACTGTTATTGTTTGTGTTGCAGATTCCTAATTTGGCTCAGATTTATCTCATTGGTTTCTATGAGGAACGCGAATTTGCGTTGTTTGTATCCTCCATCTCAAATGAGCTTAAAGTCCCTGTTAGGTAAGTTGTCTCTCCTTCTAACCATCTTATAATATTTCAAAGGTTTTCAATTTTTGTGTATTTTTCTTGAGATCACATTGGTCACTTTTGTCATCCACACTGATAATAGATACTTGAAGGAAGACAAGCCACATGGGTCAGCTGGTGGTCTTTATAGCTTTAGAGATCGAATCATGGAGGATGATCCGGTTTTTATTCTTTACTTATGTCTTTGTCCATGCTTGATTATAAGAAAATTGCTTACTTATTTTTGCTATATGATATGACTGAAATGTTTTATATGCTTATGCTTTTGTATTATGTCAATAATGTTGATCACATTTTGTATGGCAGTCACATATTTTCTTGTTGAACTGTGATGTTTGCTGCAATTTTCCACTGCCAGAAATGCTGGGTAATTTCTTTTCTGAAATTGACTATAAACTTTCTTCTGGAAGCAACTCTTAATGCTGGTTCCTTTTCTCTATTTTTATTGTTTCATATGCTGGAGTTTCTATGCAGAGTAGTAACTTTGAACCTTCCTTGACATATCTTAATTTTTACATGGCTGGCGGAACAACTAATTGTTACCTTCTCCGTTTATGCTTACAGATGCTCACAGAAGATATGGTGGGATGGGAACAATACTAGTTGTGAAGGTTGGACAGTACACACACAAAAAATTGTTTTGTTAGCATGAAATTTTAGGTATTAGCATGAAATTTCCTTTTTATCCATTTCCCCCTTTGAAGGTTTCTCCAGAGTCAGCCAGCGAATTTGGGGAATTGGTAGCTGATCCAGTCACCAATGAGCTGTTGCATTACACAGAAAAACCTGAAACTTTTGTATGTTTATAAGCTTATCCCTTGAACAGCCAAACTAAAATTTGAAAATATTTCCTCTCTTCCCTGCTATTTTTTGCTGTCTTACTCTGGTAGCTTACCTGAATGCAGGTAAGTGATCGAATAAACTGTGGTGTGTATATATTTACACCTGATATCTTTACTGCCATCGAGGGTGTTTCTACTCAGCGTAAAGACAGAGGTCAGTGAAATATGCTAGGCTATGACCATATGTGTTAATAAAGAAAATATGAATTTGCATTTAATTAAAGCATTCGAAAATCTTCATTCTATTTCGTTTGTTTTGTATATAAAGAATTGAAGATAACCAGAGTTTGTCCTCTTGTATATTAATTCATTTTATTTATATTTCATTCTATTTGCAGCTAATCTAAGACGTGTCTCCAGCTTTGAAGCAATGCAACCAGACACAAGGTTTGTCCTTGTGAATACTTATTATTATTATTATTATTTTTCCTTTTTAGTTTTGCTGACCTGAACATGTTATGAAACTTCATGCCAATCATCAACATCAACTGCAGCAATTCATGCAACGAACTGAAGCTTAAATTCTGGTCAAGTAGCCTAACAGTTTTCATATCTAATTATTTACCTTTTTAATCAGATATTGTTCTTCCACATTTGCTCATTTATATATCTACATGTAGATACACTTACTTTTGTTGTATATTTAATATTATTACTTATTGAAGCTGATAAAAATAACTTTGAAAGTTAATTGCTTATCAATAATATTTGTCAGCTCTTAGTTGAACACATCATGTGCGACAGAACAAAATATTTAAGCAGTTCCCAAAATGAGCAAGTAAAATAGGAAATTCTATCCCTCATGAAATATTTTCGTCATGATCTTTACCTGAATGGATAAAACAAAGTATGAGAAGGAAATTCTATCACTCATGAAATATTTTCGTCATGTCCAGGAATTTAAGTTCTCACCATGAACCATTTCTCCTAAAAGATTAAGCTATTAGATAAGGGCACATGAATAGTTTTATATCTAACACAAGACCCATTGGACTTGAAGTGTGAAAATACACAGGCACACCTTATCTTGTACTAAAATTTAACTTCTTTATTTTAGAAGAATGTGGGCAACAAGGATTGAACTCTAAATCACTTGATCATAAAGATTCTGATACTACATTATGAATCTTCTCTCCTAAAAGTTTAAGCTATTAGATATAGGCACATTAATAGTTTTATGTCTAATAGTTTTGACATGAAGCGAGCTGCTTCCGTTGTAGTTGTCGTAGTCTTTTAGCTTATGTAGTAGCCGGCCTTCCTACATGCATGCACCCGCCAGAATGTCTCCTTGGTTCTGGATGAAGCCAAGCTGATACATAGGATAGGTGAAGGAAAGAGCCCCCATTTCATAGCGCATAACATGTGTGCTTGATAATTGTGCACAGCTGTAATGTATCTTTTGGAATATTTTCCTTATGATGTCATTGTCGAATAATAACTGTGAGGTGTGGCTCAGTTGGTAAACTGAGTGGGCAGACTTCACCTGCATTGTAGGGGTTTGAAGCCTACTAAAAGCACCTCATTGCCATGACCAAACCAATGCCCAAGCAGGAATTTGTCCCACACCCAAAGAGTGTGGGGACACTTCACAATCTTACTAAAATGATAGTCAGATAATCATTATTCAATTAGGTGTTTATAATGCAGGTTTGCACCCCCGAGTTATGTTTTCAGGGATACTTTGGGACACAAGATACTTTTCCCTCACTTGAAGAATTGTCTTTCCTCCTACTTCAAAGCTATTTGTAATTGTAGCATGTGTATAATTTGATATATACTATGTTAAAGTCCCACAATACTTAAGAATATGGCCAAAATAGCCTTTATAAGAGTTTGGGCAACCCTTCCCCAATGATCTAGATTTTGGGGTTAAGTTATACCCACTTAATTCTTAAGATGGTATTAGAGCCTATCCTATGATTGTTATTGAGCCACCTGCAAATATTCAGTCCTGCAAACTTCATGCTCTAGATGTCCAGTCCTAGGCGTGAAAGGGGGGTGTGTTAGAGTTAGGCCCATTCAATTCTTAAGATGTGCTTCTTTTAGTACAACTTAAAGCTTTGTGCATAATGAGCAATTGCATGTTAATATCCCTTTTCTAGTTTCTCAGCTTAGTCTTCATATTATTTGAAGATACATCGTTGACTACACATTGAGATCATTAAGCTTTTGGAAGAAATGCTCATTTGAATATATACAGCAAGGAAATTAGGATACCTTACTTTCTGTTTTATAGAAATAGAACCATGGTTCATTGTCACATCTGATTCTGAAGAGCTCTTCTGCAGGAGTCTTCCTTCCAATTATGTCAGATTGGATCAAGATATCCTCTCACCTCTTGCAGGGAAGAAACAGTTATACATTTATGAAACCACAGACTTCTGGGAACAAATCAAAACTCCTGGGTATGCTTGAGTATAATGTTGCACATTCATCATCTCCTTCACCGGGGATTATCATAAAAATGTTGACTTAATGCTTGCAGAATGTCCATAAAATGTTCTGCCTTGTATCTTTCCCAATTTCGTTACACATCCCCCCACCTATTGGCAAATGGAGATGGTGTTAAGAAAGCTAGCATCATTGGTGATGTTTATATTCACCCATCTGCTAAAGTGCATCCATCAGCAAAGGTGAAAATTCATTTTTTTTTTTTAATTTTTTAATCGTTATAAAGATTTTTGGCTTTCACAAGAATTTTGATTTCTTTGTTTTCTTGACATGCATGATATTTTCGAAATTGTGTGACAGCTTATGTATGGTTAATGTTATGTACTTCTGGTACATGATACATGTAATTTGCTTATCGGTATGTTTCCATGTTTTATGTTATTGACAAATTAGCTTTGGCCACTTGGTTTATGCTATGATTCATTTGCGTTCTGACCCTGCCACCCCTGCGCCTTTATTCCTTTTTAAGTGAGGGATCCAAAATAAATTCCAGATGCCATTCAAGATACCACATGATATGCAAAATTGCAAATTGACTTTAGTAAATGTGATTGAATAGATTGGCCCTAGCGTATCAATATCTGCAAATGCTCGTATTGGAGCTGGTGCAAGGCTCATCAATTGTATCATCCTTGATGATGGTGAAATTAAGGCAAGTGTACAACATTATTTGGGTTGGAATACATAATCCTTTCTGGAGCTGTAATTTTATGTGTTTCATCTTACAGGAGAACGCCGTTGTTATGTATGCGATTGTTGGATGGAAATCCTCTATTGGACGCTGGGCCCGTGTCCAGGCAAGTTTAAAAATTCTAATAAAAAATCAAATTGTTCTGCCAACTAAAGCCATCTGTTGTATTCTCTGCTACTTACGTGTAGTTCTCAGGATTGCCCAGAGGCAGTTAGAATGATGATTTTCCATGTCCTTTACTGGAAAATAGATGTTCACCTGTATGACAAGCATTACACATCTTAAGCCTAAACATTTTGGAGTTTAACTTGTTACATTACTATATCAGATAGCATTAAGCATAGTCCCAGAGCCCAGATGCCAGCTATACCTGTAGAAAATCCTTGGCTTATTTTGCTTTCTTAAGATTATTTAACTATTATCATCACTAGCATGTAGCTATAATATGATTTTGCCCGTTGCATGGCTACTAGCTTGGCATGTCAATATCACAAGAAGATAAACACCTTCTTAGAGAAATAGGCATTTAGCCTTTGATTGCATTAGTGTATCCATCAAAGCTGTTCTTCAAATCAGGGTTGTTGTTAGGAGTCCCTATGGCTATAATTGAACCATTTTTCATCTTGAAGAACATGGAAATTTATACTTCTCTAGGCCTTTAACTAGCATGAATTTTCTCTTTAGCTAGCCTCTTACATTTTTACCAATGTTGTTGAGGGCGATGTGCCCCATTTATTAACAACGCTACTTTCAGTGCTTACATTTTTCATCTTCTATCTTTGTATTCGCTTCATTTGCAATTTGTTTGCTAACTTGGATAAACTAAATCAGGCTAGTGGAGATTACAATGCAAAACTCGGGGTCACTTTACTTGGTACTTTTCTTAACCTTCTCTTCATATTATCTCTTATTTATTTATTATCATTATAGGGAACTATGAAAGAGCAAAGTTGAAGTACTAACTATGCAAATCTTATTTCTTTGCTGCTGAGTCTAGGTGAATCTGTGACCGTTGAGGATGAGGTAGTGGTTGTTAATAGCATTGTCCTTCCACACAAGACCTTAAATGTGGGCGTTCAAGATGAGATTCTTTTGTAGAATCTCCTTTGCTTTGCCCCCATTGTCGGCTTCCTCTTTTCCTTGTAATTTTGCATGAATTATGTATGATTTCTAGTTCGGAAGCCAAAAACAGTGGATGCGCACATTTTGCGACAAAAATGCCGACTTTCGCCTAAAATCACTTTTTAATTCATTTAAATATGAAATTGATTTTATTATAATTGATTGTAAAAAAAGATCAATTATATTTATAATTGATTATTGAAATAATCTTAATTTTACGATTAATTCAAACACACCCCAAATAATAATTAAAAGAAATGTTACAAATATTTCCAATGTTTTAATGCCAAAGCTCCCGTCTTGAAACAAGGAAACTTATCACCAATACATTAGTCTGCATAATAAAATGATCTGGATTTTGGAATAATCTAAAAGTGGCATATATTAAAAAAAATGTGCTCATATAACCTTGGTACGATCTCATAACTTTTTTAATACAACAAAATATCGTTATCTGATCGTGCAAAAACAAGAAAGGCGAAAGAAATATGCATCTTATATTGTGGTCTTATGGTTTACCTTACAAAAGGATTGTGACCTTATGGTTTTACCTTTAAAAGAGATTTTGGCCTTTACGGCTAAAGTTGAAAGATTCCCACTTTTAGAATATTGTACTCAACCATTAAAATATTGATTTAAAATCAGTTAAGTAACAAATTATGCCTAGTTTTCTCTAAGAGCATTGATATGTAAACTTACTAAACTGGACTCATTCCATTGCCACACTTGCATCTACCCTTAATATGCACTAATATCTGTTTTTAATTCCTTTTAAAACACTTTTTCAACCCATCCAACGGTTTCTAAGGTGTGTAACACGACACACACTGCCCACAAATAGAATTTCTGCTTCTCTAACGTACTGGGATTTAGCTTTCCAGTTTTCACTGCTTGGTCTTCTCAAACTGTAGGCGCGAGTTCTTGAATCAAAGAAATACATAGATTTAAACCTCAGAACAACCAGTAAATTTACAAAGTTAAAGAAGCTTTATAATAATTTAAATAAGAATCTGCAAGAACTACCTAAGCAGATTTCAGACGGTTAAATAATTAAAGAAAATCCGTATATGGAAGCTCTACGCTGGTGCATGGAGAACATGCATCCATGATCCAAAAATGGATCATCTCTTGAGAAAGCTACGTTATTATTTGACATTGTTGGACAGAAGGAAACTACAAAATTTTTATTGGCCTCTTCCCAGCAACTTCAGAGTACCAAGATTTCCATGCTTCCATGTAGTGGGAGAAGAGGTCTCTCAAAGCTGCATCACAAATAACTCATAAGATTAGTTGAAGTTTTTACAGAGTAACATAGCCACTGCGAAATAAAGGTTAAATAAAATAAAGCTTACAATCAATTCACCAATTAGTGAAGATATTTTGAAAATTCCAATGCATTCAAGGTACTGAATGCATTAAAAACTTAAAAGATCTTACTTTGTAATCAAAATTGCCTCTTTCATAATCCTAACTCACCAAGGACACTGATTGTAGGGCGCTCACTAGGAAAATTTGAAAAAAAAAAAAAAAAAATCACCTCAAATTAACTGTCTCCCATGGCTACATAAGATTGGGGCCACACGTAAAACATCCTAAGCAATGGTGTTTTTATTAGAAAAAGTAAAGAGTCGGCTAGTTTCTAACAATACAAATCTGCATCAACTCCCAATGACGTATGCAAAGATGTGCCATTAAAAAAAAATCACTAATTCATAAGTAACCGTAATTTACCATAAATCTTGCTATTTTCAAGCTTGGTGTAGCCAAACCAGACAAAGGTGAGTCAATCTGATAAGGAGAGATAGAGATCATTTTAGAGAAGGGAAAAGAAAACTAGAGATTTTCTCATTAAAACCGCACATTTATAAATTTGTGCCCATTTCTTGAGGTTGGCATTGTTGCGGTGTCATTCAAATTTGTGACTTCGCAATATGCAAGATTTACATGGTATTAGGAAGAAAAAAAATTGCATGTTTTACAGTTTAAAACACATTGATTGGGTGTCTATGACTGTGTTAAACACATTTTGTGTCAGATCTTGCATGATACACTAACAACATGGATATATATTTAATTTAAAATTTTCATACATAAAGGCTATTTGAAATTTCAAAAAAAAAAAAAATCTGTTTTAAACTTTTTAAGCAAATTTTCATATTGTATAGAGAAAATAAGACACGAATGATCTTATACATAACATATTTATAAATAATGAATATATTTTTAATTATATATATAATATATGATGTATGTGTCTCATATTTATAATTTTAAAACTTTAATATATCGCTTATGTCGGTATCGTGTCCCGTATTTATTTCAATCTATTTGATATAATACTTCACTCCTAAAAGTTGTAATCTTGTTCCACAAATTTGTTTAATAAAATTGCACCATGACATACTAACATTTACTCGGTAAGTCAAATATATTATCATAAAAAACCAAAAATAAGAACCGAAGAAGTATAGTTTTCCAAGATTATATAAAGGGCAGCGAAATAAATATTTATATTTAGCAGTGCAGAAAGAACCGTATACCGAACAAAATTCCATGTTGACTATATAAGGCAAGGATGAAATGTTACCTTGGTTTTGATACTGAGGATGATAGGCAGTTGAGAGACTTTCCCAATCATGCACCTGCTTCACACTACTATTCTCAGAGGCTCCTCCAGCTTTGGGCACATAAGATGGAGCGAAAGGACCAAACTGATAGGTCTTTGAAGTCTGTTTTGCATCCTCTTTTGCATTGCTGTTATCTGGATGAGCTCGCCAACTATCATTTTCCAATGGATCTTGCATTTTAGAGTTCTTGCTACTGTCCCCATTCATGAACAAATCCACTTTGTTCCTCTTGAAGCTGATGTTTGTGACGTCATCTCCAAACATCCTTTTCCTTGACTCATTGTGATTTGAATTTTGAACTGAGTCACCTGACTCACTCCATGTTTTCCCTTTCATACCCAGCCACCTGAATGCTGGTTTTCTTGTGTCTGTTGTGTGGGTCTGCATCAATTATAGAGTCATCGTAAGCTTACTGCAAGAATATGAAAACTCATTGCATGATCTTAAGAGCACATTGGCATGCTCTTGGCGAGACTTCATCATTGAGTTTGAACATAAATAAATTTTAGGTCACTAACTTAAAATTAATGACAGAACATTAATGGCATTGTTTGATCCATATAACTAACATCACTTAGTAGAAAAAGGCTTGGTTGTTGTTGTAACTTAAAATCAATGGTAGAAATATTGTTGAAACATGCATTAAATGTGTCCTATGAGCATGCAACGATTTCTGGTAAAAATATAAAAAGCTGTAAGCTTAATTTAAGCGGTGATAGCAAAGATACGGATGTCTGACCCCTCTCGTATTTTAAGGGAAATTCTAAAGAGAGAGAACTGAGGGGAATGTCACCTTCTCAATTAGGTTCATGGAGGAGAGCACGTTTGCAATATCGTATAGGCGTCTGACTTTTGCTGAAAGGCCAAAATGTGAAAAACATAAGTGAAAAAGTTCTATGATTTTTCCTTTGTCAATAGATAAGGAACAAATGTATATTGCAGTATCACTCACTTCTCATTATTGATGTATTATGGGCATTTCCAAGCAACAACTTTGCAGCTTCGTCAAGGGAAATCATTTCAATCTGAAGAGTTAATGTTAAAAATTTGAACATATCAAAAAAAAGTCAATAGCTAATAAAAACATACATCAATTTGGAATGTCCGGGAAACTTATGTCAACACTCACATTAGAGCAGACAAAGAGCTTGACAAAGTTCTGAGTAAGCAGCGCCAGAGATTTTTCCCTTCTGTTCTCTGCAAACACATTATAGCAGCAGTGTCAATCCTCGAAACATCACAATACCCCATTTATAAAAATCTATACTAGTCCATACTATTAGTATTATCTAAAGTAAAACTCGTCAAAAAAAAAAAAAAAAAAGAAAGAAAAACTAAACTAAACTGAATAAAACACCTATGCTAAACCAATGTATTTGCCGATTTAATACTTAAAAATCTGCGACATATAAGTAACGGAAAATTATTTTAAAATACCAGTCTTCAAAGGTTTGACAAGTGAGGAACTAGGATTTGTTTTGTCATTCTGACTTCCAGTACTGGGATTGGACAAAGTTTCTTCATCGTCCTCGTCATCTGACACCTACACAGATTTTAAACAACAAATCAATTCCCATGATAAGCCTATGTAATGCATCTTCTGAAAAAAATAAAAATAAAATAAAACTATTTAATCGGAAGAGGATAACGAGGAAATTCTACTGACTTTTCCACTGTCATTGGCACCATCAAAACCATAGGGATTCTCCCTCAAACCCTCGTCCTATAAAAAACAGTTAGAAACTCAAAATTAATGTCAACCTCAAAAAAAAAAAAAAAAGGTGCATTTAATGCAGATTGATTCAAATTAAGAACAAAATTCAATTTTGAAATTAGGGGTCACTTACCTTGAGCTCTTGTAAAGCCGCAGGAATTGCAGCAAAGCCTTTCCAAGTATACTGATTCTTGGCTTTTCTCGCAAGCACCTAAACGTAACATCAACAAACAACCTAAGAAACCTATTAGAGAGCTGAAAAAGAAAAACATAACAAAAAATTGAGGTTGTTGTGACGAGGTTAAAAAAAAAAATATAAAGCAAGTAATCTCACCCCGACACTCTCCAACACATTAACTATATCATAGATCCGCCTCCTCTCAACCCCTGAAAAATTTACCAAGAAATTTAAAAAAAAAAAAATTAAAAAACAACAATTGGCACTTAGCAGTTAGCTATAATGAAGGTTCACACAATACCTAATCGCGCAGCGGCGTCGTCGAGGCCGATCAAGTGGATGCCATCCCGATTATACAATTTCAGGAAACTGCAGGGTGCACATCGAAATTAATTAGCTAAATTAAATTAAATTAAAATCAAAAGTACAAAGGAGATAAACCCGACAGAAACTAAATTAGTCAAAACATATTGAAATATGAATACCGATGGTTTAAAAAAATAAGAAATTAAAAAAAAATGAAGAAAGGAAGAGAGAAGAGGGGAAATAATGATAATACTTGGTGCACAAGAGGCCGAGGGATTTTTGCTTGCGGTTGTAGGTGTAGTGGCGTGAAGAGGGATCTGTGGTTGGTGTTGGTGTTGGAGAAGACATGGATGGATCTGGAAGTGAAGCAATAGGTTAGTTAGGTTGGGATTGGAGGTAGTGACTGGTGGGTGGTGGGTGGTGAGGAAGGAACCAAATATTAACAGATGGTGAAAAAGAGAGAGGACCGTTAAGATTTAAGGAAAAGGGAACAGGGAAGGGTAAGGGTGAGTTTGTTGTGGGGTGGGAGATGGAGAAGTGAATTGGCGGGGCCGGAATTTTGAAACTCGGGCGAATCAATGAATCCCTAGCGTTTGGATCTTACTCTTATTCTCCCCAGCCATGAGTTTCGTGTTTTTTTCAAGTTTGAACAAGCGGGAAATTCCACTCTACCACGCGCCCCGGCACACCCCCTTTTTTTCCCCCTTTTTTAAAAAAATAAAAATCGTAATTACCAATTTGGCATTTCAAACTTTTTTTTTCTTTTGGATTAACCACTCATCAAATCATCCCCCAATTATTCCGCTATCGTTTATCTTTCGTTACTAAACTTTCACCTATGGTCTTAAGACAACAACAAAATAAATTTTAAGGATTTTTCTTATCATTAAATTTTACAAAAAAAAAAGTTATTTGTACTCAATTCTAGGATTCATAAGGGATATACAAAAGTGTTTCTTAATCATTGGCTAGGAGAGAGTTTGACTTTTTTTCCAACTAATAATTAAGGGACATCTTATACTGTGTTTGGTTTGGATATTACAGAATTAATTTGATTAAAATTGATTTTGAGGTAAAGTGATTTATATTTGGTAATTCCTTTAAAAGTGATTATGACATAAAGTTAAAATTTTTCACCTTTCTCAAAATCAATTTTAGATACCAGAATTGATTCTAGAAGTGAATAACCAAACATCATCAAAAATCTCCCCAAAATTAATTTTAGGGTTCTATAATCAATTTTAGGGAGTCTAAACGGATTCCCAAATACATGCTTAGTGTAATCCTTAAAATAAGTTCCAAAGTTAAGTGCAAATAGCACTATTCTAAATTCTAAGAATATAAGAATACAATGAATTTGATTTTGACATACTTTTTAACCTAGAATTTTTATGTTGTCAACTAATTGTAGAATATCTATTTATTTATAATTTTTTACGTAATTGTTATGAATACATTAAAATTAAATCCATCATACTATTACATACATCATATTATTAAATCCATCTAATATCATCGTTTGAAACATGAAATAATATCATTTGATTAGTTTAAGTAATTTAGCACTTATTATCTTTAAGCAATATCTCAAATTCAAATTAACAAAGCTTTATTCTTATAATGGATTAACTCAATTTGAATTAATTTAGTTAAAGTCTTTATATTTGTAGCCAAATTAATCAAGTAGAGAAGATTGGAATGTAGAGGTTAGACATATATATAAGAAGCTAACATGTGTGCAGATAGTTTAGCCAAAGTAGGTCATAGAATCCCACTGGCGATTACTTTTCGAGCATTGCAATATGTTACCAGAGATTATTTTATGAAATAGGATGCGAATGATATGGTCCAATTAAAAAAGAGAGCTAAATATAAAGTGGGGCCATGATGAGCATAAAATGGTAGGTGTACGATTGAAACGCGGATAGATTTTCAATCGTACGTTGTATTACGAATTTACGTTTGCACCAAAAAGCTTTTATTCTTACCTTTTTATAAGTTGTCTGCTATTTTTGGGGGGTCGTCGAGGGGGTTTAGGGGCTATGGAGCTCTGCCCTGTGACTCGAAGCCTCACCCCTTCAGTGCACCTACTTTTAAGGTCGTCATCATGACCGGTCAAACCAAGGCCTCAAGTGCAGCTGCTAGCTTGTTTAACTTAGACTTTCTAGCTGATACATATGGGCCTGGTTGCCTGCGTTCTTGAGCCTCGCAGTGTAAAAAATAATAATAATAATAATAATTTAATGATTAAATTGAAGTTTAAATATATTTATTTGATTAAATGTTTAAATTATATTTGAAAGACTAAATTAACACCCATTTTGAGAGGATTAATGTCCACTTTTAGAAGATTAATTTATCTCATAGTAAAATGAGCAGAACTGAAATTGTCATTCCGAACCCTTGTTTCCTTTAAAGCAAAATTATTTTTAGGTTATTCCATTGTATAATATGTGAAATTAGTGTAGAATGACAGTGAAATGTTGGTTGAAATAATTTAAATATATTTTATGTGAAAGAAATAACTCTTTTTGTTATGTATATTTTATATATGTATACAAATATATAAGCTTACATATGTGTTCGCAATTTATTGTGTTGCCTGGTTTGTTTTTTTCCCAAAAAAAAAAAAACGTTACTTTGTGCTCCACTTTTTTAAAGGGAGAGAGAAGAGAGAAGCCATTGGTTCTTTTTTCTTCCCCGTTTACAAAACCTTTGGTTCAAGTGCTTACCTTGTAGTCGAATACATAAAATATATAGTTTACTATACACTATACACAAGATAAGAAAGAAACTTCCCGTTACCATATAGTATACGCATAGCAATAATGGTCAAAATCTAACGTTATTTTAATTAGTCATGAAACTCCCTTCCCAAGCCTTTACGGCTATCCCCACACCAAAGCAATAGTCTTCAGCAAAAACGGTTATGTCATCATTAATCTTGCAAGTGTTTATCTCAAGCTTACGCCGCTGCTGCAGAGAGATGATGCAGGTTAAGACCAAGAAACCTCTCAGATTGGGCTGCATGGAACTCCAGGTCCAATAACATCTGCAGTGCTGGCTTATGATTTCTACCACGCCAATATCCCAAATTGCTAAACAACCATAGCCAAGCCATCCAGCTGGTCACGTCTAGTTTGTGGATGAAAACACTGACTTCCTTCAGTCAACTCCAAGCATCTGAATCTCCATGGACATCCTCCTTCATACCTTGCAGAAGATCCGGTGAACCAGGAGCTTCTTGTGAGTTGTGATAACTGACAGTTGAGAAGTACATGTTCTATAGCTTCCTCCTACAGAAATAGCAACCATTCCCCCATCAATGCCCTTCGGTTGAAGCTGTGACCAAGTGAGAAGGAAGTCCACATACAGACCGAAGTCCAAATACAGACCCAACAGTTAGGAGGAATTCTGACCTTCCAAAATGCATTCAACTACATAAATCATGAATATGCAAATTCCTCATGCTCTTCGTTAATCATGCAAGACATAGTTGCAGCCTGGGATGAGCTATACACTAGACATGATGGAATAAAGAAGGCAGGGAGTATGTAGATTATAAATAATCCTAGATCTCTGAAACTTCACAGATAACTGTAATCTGTACAGGGTCAAAGCGGTCAAACTAACCGAATACTTATAAATAAGCTGATAAGCATCAAGCCACAACTCACAACCACTCAAGGTTGTAGATAAAGTAGTAAACAGCTCAAGCATTTTGGTGGCAACTGGCAAGTAGATTGGTCTTGAGCACGGAAGCCATTCAGAAGAGGTTCAAAGCAATCAGACGAATCAACTGGAGTGCCAAAAACAACTAGAAAGTAAGATCATTTGAAGCTACAAGCCCGTCATTAGCACTTTAAGATTTAGCATGGTACTCTCACTTAACAGCATTGAATTAAGATCTCACCCACAGTTGTATAACTGCATGACCATATCTCTATCCAATTGTGCCAAAAATGTGATAGCTGTGGAAGATAAAATTGACTTCCAGGTGTATCACTAACATATACCGGCAATATACACCTTTTTTTTTTTCAAATACTATGGAAC
Source organism: Pterocarpus macrocarpus (assembly GCA_031439585.1). Taxonomy (NCBI): domain Eukaryota; kingdom Viridiplantae; phylum Streptophyta; class Magnoliopsida; order Fabales; family Fabaceae; genus Pterocarpus; species Pterocarpus macrocarpus. The sequence goes on from CM062519.1 coordinate 16,305,360, forward strand.
TTCTGCCACTGATAAGTTCTCATTCCTTCATTTTTTACCACAAAAAATATTTTATATCCATTCTCAAACTCCTGAATATATCATAAAGCCTAAAACCAGATCATAATTCGTCATATTGCAGGAGAAGCCAGCAGGAAGACAAATGTTCTCCAAAACCAAATCCAACACTGAAGGTCTCACAATTTCAAATGACGAGGAACACGACCGCACCTGCTCTGCATTCTTAAGATCTCCTTTGCAAAATCTTGATTGCCAGTTAGAACAAGCCCATTCAACACACGATTAAAAGTAAACTTCCGGGGCAAAAACCCTCTATCAATCATCTCTAACAACAATTTCCCAGCCACCACCAGATCCTCCGATTTCTTCGTCACAAACATTGCGCTGATCAGAACATTGTAGGTGTCCAGATTGGGCAAGCATGACCCATCCCCCATCTTCTCAAACAACTCCAAACCCTTTTCAATCTCCCCAGCATCACATAAGTACCGAATCACCACATTGTATGTCTGAACATTCGGCCGGCACCCCTCTTCCTCCATCCTCGCCATAAACTTCAATGCCTTCTCCATATCACCGGCATGAGACAACCCTCTGATCACAGCATTGTAAGTAACCGAATTCGGCACACACCCCTTCCTCGCCATCTCTTCAAAAACCAACACAGCATTCTCCACACTATCCTTCTTGCACAAAACCTGAATCAAGGCATTATAAGTAGCAACATTCGGAACAACCCCCTCTCTAACCATCTCATTGAAAACCCTCCTCGATTTCTTAACCTCCCCTGCAACTCCAAACCCATGAACCATAGTAGTGTAAGTAACAACATCAATCTCGCACTTCCTCTTCTTCATCTCCAAGAAAAACTCCCAAGCTTCCGTCACCTGACGAGTCATAAAATACCCTTTCAAGATTATGTTATATGTCACCAACGTTGGTGTGATTCCTCTCTCAACCATCTCCTTAAACACCTGCAATGCCATGGGGGTTCGCTTAATCAAACACCAACCGTTGGCGATTATGTTATAGCTGACGCTTTTGCAGTTAAACCTGCGCTTGAACATCTTGAAGAGGTTGTGAGCCATCTCCACACGCCTCGATTTGCACAGAATGTCGAGTATGGTGTTGAAGGAGGTGAGGTCCTGGTATTATCAAAGAAAAATGGTTGGAGCAAAAAAAGGATCGAGAGAAAATGGAGACCGCTTTGAATTGTAAATCTGTGTGTGAATTACAGAATGAGAAAACTTGAGTTCTGTACACTGCTCTCTGGTCAGATAGCTACATAACTAACAGATAAGAAAAGGTAACTAACTATAACAACCACCAGTAACTAACTTGTAACTAACTACTCAAAATTTATGCTTCAATGTCATCGGGTGATACCTGGCGGCAGCCGTGGTGGTGCATGGACAGGAACACGTTGACGGCCCGGTGGGCTTTTCCGGCGGAGGCGTAGCGCTCGGCGAGGATGGCGAGGGTTTTGGGGGTGGGCCCGATGCGGAGGAGCGCATGCGGGCCACGAGGGCCCAGGCGGCCCGGTAGTCGCGCATGCGGGCCGCAATGTCGACGGCGTGGTCGAAGGAGGAGGGGGAGTGGACGTAGGTCGGGTGGCGGGCGAGGTGGTCGAAGAATTGGAGGGCTTTGGGCCCGTGGTTCCACAGGCGCTTCAGTACCCTGTCGACGAGGTGTGGGGTCCATTGGCAGGTGGGCTTTGCTAGGGTTTCGGAGAGGGTTTTGGGGTCTGATTCGAGGACGAGTTTGGCTACGGCGGCGGCGTCTTCCTCCACAGCCGGTGTTGGAAGGTGGGCGCCGGCAGTGAAAGCGCAACGCGGAAGCGAAAATGGGGGTTTTGGTTGAGCTGGTTTCGGGAGTGACCGAGTGAGCATCTTACTAGGGAGTTTTAGAGAATTTCGGATTTTTGGGTCGCTTTATTTTGTACATCGCGACGCGCATGGACATGTCTTTGGGGCTGTAATGTTGGACATGGAATTTGTGGACGAAATCTTGTTGCAACCGGTGACGGAGAGTTCAAGTTTGTGCTGCCTGTTTGGAAAGTCATTTAATTGAAAGAAATTTAATTCAATTTCGTAGTTTAAAATCAACTAATAATATGAAATTAAAATTTAAATGAAATTTAATTCTTTAAAAAAACTTAAAAATAAATCAAATTAAAATAAATCTGATTTATAAATTTTAATTTAGTGAATTTGATATTAAAAGATAATATATTAAAAATATTCTCAACTTTAATAATATTTCTTTTTTTCTCTTCAAAAGGTAATATTAATAAAGGATAAAATAATTAAGATAAATATTTTAATTTGTTTTTATATATATTTTAAATAGAGATTAATTGAGGTGCACTGACAGTATAAAATTTTTTTACATTGTCATCCAATTAAAACCTTCCATTTGTATGACCATTCAAGTAGTGGGTGATTATATCAAAGATTTTTATTGATGTGGCAATATATGATTGGATGTCTGTATAAAAATTTTTTACACTAACAATATATTCAAATTAAATCCTTATAAATAATATAAATAAATTCAATTTTATAATTTATTAATTTATTCCAAACATAAGAATTCAAATCATAACACCATTCCATTTTATCATTGCAGACAAGGTGATAGAGTAGGGACTTGTCATTGGTCAACAGCGAAAATGACACAAGTGATTCTCTTGTTGTGATGTGTTTTCTTAATTTCATAATAAATGTCGCTTAAGCTAATATTGCTGAAATTAAGAAAATAATTCAGTAGTTTTAATTTATGAAAAATAATTACATACAATTATAATATTTTAAATTTATTTAGAGTTTTTTAAAATTGCATTAATGGAGTTACATTAATTTAAAAGGTAAAAAAATTAAAATAGGCTAACAATACATGTAATACATGAAAAAAGGAGTTGTATAAATAAATATTAAAAAATTTTAAAAAGTAAAACATTAATAAAGACAAAAACAAAATTAGTATAAAATAATTAATTTTTTTTGTTGAAATTCTTAAATAATATATATATATAACAAAAAAAATCTAAACAATACATTATGAATTAGAGGGAATACTTAACTAACTACTACTTATATGGCATTGTGCTCAAACAAGAAGGCAGTGAGAGTTTTATGCGAACAATTCTTGAGAGTCTGCACCCGTGGTACTGGAGTGTCTGGTTTGTGCTGCAATGTCGTGTACCAGAATTGATCTATTGAACAGTCCTAACTTCATTTTTTCATTGGATGGAGGGTTATTTTTTCTTGTCAATGTTTACCAATGGTTAAAAACGTACAATTAGTCCTTTTCAAAACAATGGAAATATCTATAAGGAGCCTTTGGGTTTATATTGTTTAGTACTTATAAGCAGCCACAGGCTCAAATTATAAAAGGACCAGTAAAGTTCGGGAAAATTGATCAGGTTGTGCAGTATTTGAAGTTGCTGAGGCTGATCCTTTCAGAGTGGAAGATTGGATATCTACTCCAATCCAGACCTGAATCTTGTTGTATGAATTATGATTGGCAAATATAAAGGCAGCATGAAAGGTCTAAGAATGAGTACTCGAGGAAGACCCTCAAATTGAACAATTTTGCCTACTAGTAAGGGTTCGTTGAGATGAAAGACATTCCTGGCTCGGTATGAATAATGTTCTGTATAGATTGGCTAATGTAGAAAAAATGTCGCGTATGGATCGGCAAAAGCTTATTAAATAATAGGTGTGCCTTTCAACGCTTTTTCAATACTTGCAGAAATCAGTTTTCTCATCTCACAAAGCAGACGACAATTCTCAGCTGTGGACGGCAATGGCTCAATTCACAGCTTCGCGTGGTTGGTGGGGTTAAGTTTTACGTAAGGGAAACAAATTGTCATTACAGAAGCAACGGCTCAAACCCAGCTAGCCAAGCAAGTGTTACGTTGCTAAGATCTAAATTATAGGATTTAAATTGCAAGCAGCTTGGAACGAAATTAGCTACGGCCGTTTATTTTGAATGCCCTTTAAACAAGCATGTCCAAAGCAGACGAAACAACATTATGGCTATAAAACTGCAGCAATCATTGATTCATCAAACACCGGATTGATATTCTCAATCACAGCATACATGCTGTTCAACCTGAGAAATCAACCACATCTTTTGTTTCATAAAATGCAAAATAGACAGCCTGTAACATAAAATAGAGTTCACATCTCCAATTAACCTTTTGTTGATAGAAAGGAACTTAATTGCGACTTGGGTCAGCAAAGAAGCTGTTGATGGAGGGCATGATCTCCGGAGCTCTGTTGCGCGAGAACTTCCTCAAGACATGCTCAGCATACCTTTCTCCCTCAGCAAAGTTCTCCAGCACTCCTGCAGCCCTGGCCTCCTTGTTCACCCTAAACACATATAAAAGCAAAGCACACAACCATCCATTATTCCTTCAATAACCAAATGACAGTTGAATTAACTAACAATAGCAACTCTTTATGATGATGAGTAAGAAAATGACTGATAAGATTGAAATATGCTTTCTTTATGTTCCAATTGATGGCTGTTCTTTTGAGATTCTAAGCTCTAAAGTCTAACCCTTGCATTCCACCGGACTAGCCAGAGATAGGTTATAATTCAAAATTGAATATGACTCTAGTCAATAGTCATAGACTTTGTTTGACTCAATCAGTCAAGGAAGAATTTTTACAGCTTCTCCCCAATTTCCCCCCTTCTTCACCCATCGTTTGATCCTTCAATCAAAATGACAAAAATAGTCAGGGATATGTCATCATAGCCCCCTACCTAAATTTAACCAATTCTGGAAACAAAAATCACTCGGATAATTTCAAAGTGTTAAATTAACAAGTGAGAAGTTTATAAACCCCCCAATCGCTAATAATTTAAAACCATCCCATCAAAACAAAAGAACGATAAATACTCAATAATTGCAAAGATCACAAGCTACCACATCAAGCAATTTTAACCCAAAAAATAAAATAAAATAAAATAAAAAACTTGCAGTTTCAATTCAGCAATTTTAGAAAGGAAGGAAGGAAGAAAGAAAGAGACCTGACTTCAGGGTTGATGCAGATATTACGAACCAGCTGGAATCCACAGATCCCAACGGCAACTCCGACCGCCGCAAACAGAGGGTACACCTAAACCCAACCAAAAATCAGAAAATAAAATAACTAAAATCAGGATCAATCATGAAAGCGAAACCCTAGAAACAATAAGTTAAGGTACAAGAAACGCGAGAGAGTGATGAGAGATGGTGGGATAGGAAGGATGTGAGTGACAGATCGGAACGCACCTCGGGCCTAAGCCAGCGATTTGCCATGGATAGCAGCGGACGAACTTAACGAAGGGGAACCAGAGAGAACAGAGGAGGAGCGAGAGTGCTTGCAAATGGAAGACGACGGAGAGAGAGAGAGAGAGAGAAGCGTGAAGGGTAGGACTGAGTTGGACTTTATCAGGTATACAAAGAGCAAGGAATACTAATAATGAGAAATGGGCTTAAATTAAATTATTGTTAAAATTCGTAGAGACGCAACCCTATTGGTTAGTTGCAACCTGCAGCGGTAGGGATACCGCCGTATCATGGCCATGAACACAACTCGATAATTAACTGCCAATTATAAAACGCCACGTATATCATTGTAGGAATATTAGGTGAGATTAATTTTCCATTTCGATTCTGCAAAGTGAGAAGAGAAATTAAATTTCAACGTTTATTAAGCGGTGCATAAGGTATGCGTACACACCCAAAAGTACATGGAGAAGGCATCCACAAAAAGAAGAACTTAAGGTGGAGGATTATATGATTGATTTATGGTGCATTAATGGATATAAAAATTAAAAATTTTAATTCCTGAAATAATTTTAGCAATTTATCTTTCATTAATTAATTTTAAATATTTCACTATGTAATTTGTCTTAAGGTCCGTTTAGTTTAACTTTTTGGAGATGATCTTTTGAAAAAAGGTCTTTTAAAAGAAGGCTTTTTAAAGGAATTACTTTTAAAAAAATAATTTTTATTTAGTTTGAATATATCAAAAATAAGTTTAAGAGAATGAGTTTTGTTTGAATATAATAAAGTAAAATTACTTTTGGTTGTTGATATGAGAGTAATAGTAAGATTCGTTTTCAAAAAGTCTTTTTCTAGAATGAAAAGTAACCTCAAAGATACTTCTTCTAAAAGGCCTTTTGAAATTTCAAAAAACCTTCTAAAAAGTAAGAAGTTAAACCAAACACTACCATTTACTATACAAAGTCATTTTCTTTCTCCTATAAAGTCTTTTGGTAGATGCAAACTGCAATCCAAATAGGCTATTATATGATTTATTATTGAATTTAATTTAAATGCACTGACAAACAGAAATAATTTTCAGACTGCCACCAATGTAAATAATTGGAAAGTGTCAACTCACATAAATAACTACCCATTATAATGAGGGACCCACCATGATTTCTTATTTCTCCTATTTCTATTGGTTGACAGTGTAAAACAATTTTACATTGTCAGTATATACCAATTAAACTCTTTATTATTAGCTACAAAAAATTAGGATTAATTTATTTTAAACTATTATTAAATGATATCCTTTAATTCAAAATATATATATATATATATATATATATATATATATATATATATATATATATATATATATATATATAATTTGTTCTTCAAAATTATTTTTCTCTGAGACTAAAGAAATTTGAGGGAAAAATAAGTTCAGACCTCACTTAAAATTAAAAGTATATTTCTTGATTTTAATAAATCATTATTATGATACTAATAAAAGGGATGTTAAATGATATGGTGAGTTTAAATGATTTTAAAATAGATTTTTTCATTTAATTCTTGATTGTCATTTAACTTTTGCAAGAATATGTATATTCTATTTAGTTAAAATTTAACAAATCGTTAATTAAGAGTTGAATAAAGAGATTTAGAGGCTTTTGAAGAATAACGAAGACCTGAGAAGTTACCAACTTATTTCACCAAGTTACAAACTAGTTGCAACAAATAATTGAATAATAAGTGATGAAGGTAGCTTTAATTATATGTTATTTGGATCCCTATAATTTTAATATAACAAGGAATTATAAGTCTTTCGATATTAATCAAGACCTAAGAAGTTACCAACTTATTTAATAGAGTTATCAATCAGTCGTAGGAAATAATTGCATGATAATTGGCAAAAGTTGCATTAGTTCTATGTTATTTGGATCCTTATAACTTCAATATAACAAGGAATTGTAGGTCTTTAAAGATTAATCAAGACTTGAGAAGTTACCAACTTCTTTTCTTGGTTACCAATTTTTTGAACTTTACCAAGTTTATTTAATGAAGTTACCAACTAGTTGCAAAGGTCACTTTAGTTCCATGTTATTTGAATCTCCAAGATAGGAATGTCATAGTGCCAATCAGTCATCTTGCTCTGCTCCCTAACCCAATCTAACAAAGAATTATGGGTATTTGGATATTAATCAAAATCTGAGAAGTTACCAATTTCTTTTCTTAGTTATCAACTTCTTCAACTAAAGTTATTAACTAATTTAAGCTAGTTACCAACCAGTTGCATGATAATTGACAAAGCTAGCTTTGATTTCATATTATTTGGATCCCCATAACTTCATTATAACAAGGGATTATAGGTCTTTAAAAAATAACTAAGACCTGAAAAGTTACCAATTTTTTTATCCCTTTTACAAACTTTTTCAATAAAAGTTACCAACTTATTTAACCGAATTACCAGCCGATTTCTACAAATAATTGCATGATAATTAACAATGCTAGCTTTAATTCCATGTTATTTGAGTCCCTATGACATGAATTGATAGTGTCAATGACGCATATTACCCTACTGTCAACACAAGCTTATAAGACCTGAAAAGTTACCAATTAGTTGCAGCAAATAATTTCATGATAATTGGCAAAGACAACTTTAATTTCATGCTATTTGGATTCCCATGATATAAATGGCAATGGTAACTTTAATTTCATGATAATTCCATTGTCATTCATGTCATGAGGATCTAAATACATGGAATTAAAGCTATCTTTATCAATTCTCATGAAATTATTTGTTGTAACTGGTTGGTGACTTAGTTAAATAAATTAATAACTTTTTAGGTCTCATAAGTTTGTATTTGGAGCGGGGCAATATGAGTTATTAGCACTATTAATTCATATTATGGGGATCTAAATAACATGAAATTAAAGTTATCATTGTCAATTATCATGTAATTATTTGCAGCAACTGGTTGGTAACTCTGATAAATAAGTTGATAACTTTAGTTCAAAAAATTGGTAATCAAGAGAAGAAAAGAGTAACTTCTCAGGTCTTGATTATTCTTCAAAGATCTCTAAATCTCTTTATTCAACCCTTAATTAACGATTCGTTAAATCTTAACTGAATAGAATATATATATTCTTGCAAAAGTTAAATGACAATCAAGAATTAAAAGAAAAAATCCATTTTAAAATAATTTAAAATTACCATATCATTTAAAATCACCTCATTTAAAATCCTTTTTATTAGCATCATAACAACGATTTATTAAAATCAAGAAAAATAATTTATTAGCATCTAAATTTGCTTTCCTTTTAAATTTCTTTAGTCCCATAGAAAAATAATTTTAAAGAACAAATTTTACATACACATTTGAATTAAAGGATATCATTTAATAATAATTTAAAATAAATTAATCCTATTTTTTTGTTGCTGATAATAAATCACATAAGACAAATTATGTAATGGAGTATTTAAAGTTAATTAATGGAAGATAGATTGCTAAAATTATTTCAGGAATTAAGTTTTTTAGTTTTTATGTCCGTTAGTCTATCCTAGACTAATCATATAGTCCTCCACCTTAAGTTCCCCTTTTCACATATGCTTTCACTTCTCTGTGTGCTTCGCGTTTTAGTTTTTATGTCCGTTAGTCCAAATCAATCATATAGTCCTCCACCTTAAATTCCTCCTTTTGTTTATGTCTTCACTTCTCCGCGTGCTTTTGGGTGTATGTGTTGCTTAATGAACATTCAAATATCATTTCTTGAGAAGTTGTAAAATAAAAAAAATGAGGGGCTATTCATCCTTATATTTAGAATATTTGTCATTTTAGATAAATTTCTTTGGTTCAATTTATCTGTTATTTTTGAATTTCTACAAAGAATTTATTACTAAATTTACAATTATACCCTCTATACAATTTTAAGCACAATAAACAATTAAATATTAATACAATAAATTAGTTATTAAATAAAAGTGTTTTGGTAAACATCTTTACAACCAATCTTTGATTTTGGATTCCTTAATACCAATTCAAATGGATAAAGTGATAAATATTATGTACTGAAGAGAGTATTATTCAACAATGAGTAGATAGGTCAAATGACATGAAGTGTCCTAATTTAATCAAAGGTCACGGATTCGAATTTCAGATATGCAATAATTGCATTAAAACTTAAAAGAGACAGCTTTAGACACCCATAGAAGTATTACTCAACAAAAGCAAAATTGCCTCCGATAGAAAGATACGTGTTATTCCAACCAAAAAAATTAAATGATATTATTCCTATGAAAGTTAAAAAAATTTCTTTCTGATATGATGATATGTGATTTAATATTTTTTTTGTATTCATAAAATTAAAAATGAGGGAAGGCTTGTTCTAGTCAAAGGTTAGATTATGTCTTTCGACTTCTTAAGTGTAGACAAAGGTATTTACAAATCATCTGTCAATGGAGGAACCTAGGAAATATACCTAAGTCACGACGATAAGTGACAGATCCAGAAAATTTAAGTAACGAAGGCAAAGATAATACATAACTATAACAAGAAGTTTCACATAAATTTTATCTTAATATAGGGTCAAACCTAACAAAATAATGGGGGTAAAAATATGTATATACCTATGTACTACTAACAAAATTCTCAAATTCTTTTTATATATAGATTTGTCCTTAACGGTGATGCATAAGATGAAGATCGACCAAATAAATCAAATTCTATTAGTATATGTAATTGAATAATTGTATAAAAGAACTTTTACACTAATTTTTTTTTGTTAAAAATTTATATACTAATTAAATATCAAAATTGACTCATATTATAATTGTGAGATTTACTATAATGGGGGAGCTCTTGTATCAATTCTTTTGGAGAAACTAGTAATCTATCTACTGCTGTAGTCTCTGATAAGCCGTGCGCATCCAACTAGGCTCGTGCCCCCTTTGGCCACTCCATTATTTATTCGCCCAATAGGTTAAAACTTTGGGAGAAGCGCTTCTTCAAAAGCAGAAGTAAAAGTAGAAATAAAAAATTGTCTTGCGTTTAAATGTAACTGTAAAAATACTTTTTATTAAAATTATAAGTTGTTAAATTATTTGAATATGATAAATATAAAATATTTGTTTAGTGTAAAATTACAATTTAGTGGATAGAAAATGGTATTTTCAAGAAAAAAAATTAATGATAGATTGGTAAAATGGTATAAAAAGTAGTGGATTCGAAATTTGAAACAATTTTCTCTCTCTATTTTTTTAAAAAAATATAAACAAATAATATTAGAAGTAAATTTTTTCAAAAATTTTGAAAAAAAAAAAAGTACTCCTTCCCCTTTGAGAACGGATCCAAAGAGAACAAAAACAAATAATATAATTAGTATGTTATAACTTTAGAAATCACATTACCATGGTGTGTGGCAACTTGTGATTTCTTAAAAGATTTAGGACTCATTTGGATGAGCTTTTTAAAAAAGATCATTTTTAAAATAATCTTTTGAAGGAGTTAAAGTTATTTTATGTTTGAATATAAAATTAATTTATATTTGGATGTAATATTAAAATATCTTCTTTTATTCTTAAATATTTTTTTATGTTATTAAAATTATTTTTTTCTAAAAGATGAAATTATATTTTCTCAAAAAAAAATATTTATGCTTTTTCTAGTATTTCTATTTTTATTAAAAAATGTTATCCAAACATATAAAAAAATACATAAAAGATACTTTTCTTATTAAAGAAAGATTAGAGGACTTATTAATGGTATTTTTCCTTTGCCTATAAAAGGTCTTCATCTTCCATGATGGTGACATTGACCCCCTATCCCTTTTATGTATTAGTATTACAAATTTTGAAGTTTGGAATTGCTTTCTCTACTTGTCTATTTGGAGACTATTGAGAATGTGACTCTCACACTATATATACTTTTTTACTATCTTTGTGCATGCACAAGGGAAGCTATATTTATATCCTTGGGGCGATGATGCATTATCAAAGGAAGTTTTCATATTCATTTTTTACGGTTGTATATTTTCACATTTTTTAATATAGAATTAACTTTTGTTTGGTCTGGTATATAATTAACTTTTAAGAGCATAATCAATTTTTTGTTTTGATAATTATAGTTGGTTCCTATTTTATTGTTAGATTCAAAGTTTGAATTGTTAGAGAGAATATGAGTGAGGCATAAGGGTGGCAATGGGGTTGGTTGGGTAGGTTTTAACTTAACCCGAACCCGCCTTGCACCCATTAAACAACCCTCAACCCATTATTCCTCTATCTGTGGATTTTGACATTCAAAAATTGAACTTTATCTGCAAATAACTCATTCTAAGCCGTAGTAGCCAACCCACCCCTACTTGGTGCCCGCTACTCCTTTTAAATACCTAAAAAATTATTTTAAATTTTTTTGAGATAAAAATTATATTTTAAAATTTAATTTGTATTTAGGGTGTGTTTAATATAGGAGTAAAAATTTTCATAGATTAGCTTCATATAAAAAATTATATATTAAACTAATTCTTGAAGTTTTTTTCTTTATTTTTACTTCCATGCCAAATACATCCTTAGAATGATAGAAATATTAAAAAATTCTTATATATATATGACGTGCAGGTAGTGTAAGGATAGGTTTGCCTTGAACTCAAACCCAACCCTACCCTTGCCCAAACTTGCCCTGCGCCTACCCACCTAGCTATGGAGCAGGTTCAAAACCCAACCCAACCGGGTTGGGGCAGCGTGGGTACCCATGGGTCAAATTGTAATTGCCACCCCTAGTAAGACATCAATGGTGAGAATAGTAAGAGCAATCAAGTTATGACATGATGAAGAACGACGATTGAATTGTCAAAAGTACACCCCAAAAAAAAACTCAAGAGGATGGTACTGAGGTGGTGGACACAAAGACGACAGAGGAGCAAGTAATGGAAGAGTCTATAAAGAGTGGGGGTATGTCTGGGTCATTAAAAGATATGTAGTCATAAAGATAAGAACTAAAACTTGGGAAACCTATGTATAAGGAAAATGTTTTTGTGAAAGGCTTGTTGGAAAACTTAGCACTTTGAGGAGATTACATGAGCATTGATGGAAGAGTATTTGCTCAATGAGCTAGTGGAAGAAATAAATTAGCATCCTATTTCGGCATTTAACCTTAAACCCTCCATTAGCGTGACTTTGAATGAATATGATAAATGACGTAGATCTTGAAGATTCTCATTAATAGTTAAGTTACTAGGAAATCGTCTCGATCTTCATATGTTGGATTCATGAATTCGGAGAATATGAGCTAAGAAAGGAGTAATTAGAGAATTGAATCTTAATGAAGACTTTTTTTTGGTGTGTTTTGTTAACGAACATGAGACCATGAAGTGAGTAATTTTTTAATTAAAAGAACACTTTTTTTTTGAGTAAACTTTTAAATTTGTGGATGAGAAAAGCCACCTATATTATTTTTTGAAGAAAAGAAAATTTCAACATGACTTTCACAAAAAAAAAACATTATTCATATTTTTTTAAAAAAATATTAATATATCAAGTAGCTAAAAAAATAATATAACATATGTGTTTCATTTTTAAAAATTATATCATTAGTTTTTATTTGTGAAAAATTAATATGTTTGTCACTAAATTTTTCAATGATAATTTTTTTTGGGTGAAGGATAAAATTAATTTTTACTCTTTAAGGGTGAGTTTGATACTCATGAATTTAATTCATGATTTCTTTTACTCTCATTTTTATTCCCATAACAAACTTGCATAAAAAATTAATTTTAATATATTATTAATATAAAATTAATCACAATTTATCTTTTATGTAACATTAAAAGAGTTATATTAAAAATTTAATTTTAATATATTTTCAATATAAATAAAATTTTATACTGACATCTAATAATATATTATTATATTAATAAAAATATTTGAATTAATTATTTATTATTTTTAAAATTTTATAAATAAAAATATATAATTAAATAATAATATAAAACTCTTTTACAATATCAAAATTAATCCTTTATATTAAAAGTAAAATAATTTTATTGATTGAGTTATCCATTATTGGTGTCGGAATTAAATATATATATATATATATATATATATATATATATATATATATATATATATATATATATATATATCTCCTACGTCAAAAAACCATCCCTATAAATTTTGCATCTCGACTAATTCCCAACTTCTCCTCCGCCTTCCCCATCAAGAGTTGATCAACATCAGTTGCGCTTCGCTCTATAGCAGCAACAGCAACAGCAACGATCCAACAAAAATGCAGTCTCTGTCGCTGACGCTGAGCAAGAGGCTCTCCACCTCCAAGCCTCTCTTCAGAATCTCTCCTAATCTCGTCGCTCACGCATCATCGTCAACCACCTCCTCCTCCTCTCCGCCACCGTCGCCACCGATCTCCGCCACTTCCTCCGCAGTCGCAGACGGTGCCTCCTGGCCTTCCTCTGCTCTCCACAGCTTGCTCCACGCTCCATGGTCCGCCACTCAAAGCCGCGGAATCAGTGTGTCCAGATCTGACGTAAGCATAACCGTTTTCTCCGATTCGGTTTTCTCGCTGTCACTTCTTGCACGATTACTTCATGTTACGCTGATCCTTGGCTAATACTGTTAGAGTATTGTAGTTTGCGTTGTTATTGGATGGTTTGGTGAGTGTTTTAGGGCTCATGATTGTTGTTCCTGCTTGTGGTGCAGGTTAGAGCTGCGAATCTCGTTGTGAGCGAAGGTTGCGATTTCTAATTTGTTGTTGTTTTTGCTGTGTTTGATTCGAATTTTGAGATGTTTATTGTTACTGACGAATTCGCTTTTGCGTTCCCATTGTGGTTGATGTGGACGTGGGTGTGCTTGCTTCTAGGTCGCGTTTATGAGGTAACTATTACTAATTGATTGAGAAGTTGGTTGGGGCTTTGTGGTGTTCATTGAAGCTTGTTGTCTAATTTGTCATTTGATTATGTAAATCTCACTAGGTTCTTAAACAGTATCGCGCTCATGAAGGAACAGGAAAAGCCACTCTCAAGGTTTATTCTTTTCTCTTTTTATTCTTTTATCTTTTACTATAAAATGCCTCGTTGAAGACACTGATTTCTTATTCGATATGATTACTGTCGCATATTACGCTTCCTTCAGCTATTTACTGGGATTGGAATTCATTTTTTATTTTTGACTGGTATTCGAATTGGGGTGTTGTGCTTGGTGCACTTGTACATATATATTCAACTTCATTAGATAAGGAAAATAGAATTAGCAGGCATATTGAAAATGTAATTTTTGTCATTTGAAGGAACTATTTTTCCTAATGGCTTTTATGTTACTCAATGTTCTAAGTGAAGGAGAGGCTTTTTGGCCATTATGTGGGGATAATCTTTTTGGAAATTTCTGCACTCTTTTTAATATATAACTTGGCAAGTCAACTTCTTGTCTCCAATCCAGTCTCCACATTATAATGTCCCTTGATATCATACTACTTCTAGTCTTCTATACCTCTTCATCTTCCTTCGGTGGGGGAACATTTTCATCAACTTGCGCCCCCCAAAAAAAAAAAAAAATAAAATAAAATAAACAACAAAAACCTCTCTTCTCTCTTATAAGATGGTGAAGGAAGTGAGTAGAAAACTGTAAGTTTTATGTTGTGTGTGACAAATAAAAAATACTTATGCATAACCAGCAGGATTATTTTTTTGTTGTCATTTATTTGCACATGTACTGGCTCAACAATGTTTGAGAGATTTATCTGTGATGCTGTTTGCTTCATACACACTCCATTCGACTCGGTTGAAAGTAACACCTAGACAGCAACAACAACAAAGTTTTTTTCCACTAGGTGGGGTGAAAATATCGCCTAGGCAATATAAAATAGTATTCTCATAGAAGTAGCTTCATTGAAGAATTCATATCATGTACTAACTAGCGATTTTTCATGACATTTACCATAGATGTTAATACAACACCTCACAGTGTAATCTGATTAAGTAATTTTCCATTTTAATGACCTAAACAAATCATTTTGAGCTGAATGGAATTAATTCAATCTTAGTTTCTCGTAATGCTAAATGCTTCGGTCTTGTTTATTTGTGTGACCAGGTTCCGCCTCACAGTGCAGCTGGTTATGCCTCTGTTGCTACTACAGGGGATAGCATCAAAAGGTTAGTTGGTGTAAATTCGAAGCATTCACTGATAAAATTTATGGTACCTTCAATTTTGCCAAGCATCATCCCTATTGCATTGATAAGCTTGGTTGTTGACTTGATTATTGAGTCTAGACTTTTTGAGGTGCCTTTATAGCTGGATTTTTTGAACTTTGAATGCACATGTAGTTAGTACTGCAATACTGTCATTTTTTAATAGAAGAAATAAATAATCTTAGATAGGAGAAGGGGAAAATACACTAGAGGATAAGACATCCTCCAAAATAAACCACAAAGCTGATGGAAAACAAAAAGTGAAAACCTCTGTAGGAACCACTAAGCAAACACAACCCTAGCAGAAAACAGAAATTGGAACAACCACAATTGGCCCAAAAGTCTACTTTGAAACTTTATGAAACACCTGCAACAAAAGGGACAAACTAATACTTAAATAAACAAAAAATCAACATTCCTTTGCTTTCAATGAGAAGATAACTTCACAGCGTCAAAAGCAACTAATTAAGCTTTATAATTCCTTTAGGCCCTCCATAATTAACTGTTCTTGATAATCTTTGAAGCTCCATTTCTTCCCTCTTCTTATTCATACTATTGGTATTTGGTGAGCAACCACTTTAAAAATGTGCTAGAAATTGGCATTTTACAAATGTGGTTTGATTAATTTCCATCTCTCCCTAACCATTGGCGAGCATGTGTAGGACGGAACGAGACAGTGGATTGAGGAATGTAGGTCCGAAGACAAAGAGAGAGCAGCTCCTAAAAGCTACTGCAGCTGTCCCACTTCTTTTAATATACCCCAACGCCTATTCCATGCTCCTAGCAAATCTCTTTGTATTCTGGCACATAAGTGCAGGTATCGAAGAGATTTTGGCAGATTATGTTCACCATGAAATGACCCGAGAGTTCGTTATGATTTCTTTCAAGTTGTTCCTGATAATTGCAATGAAGGATGTGTTCTTGAAATTTGTATTTGTATAATCAGATAGCGCATGGGTTGCGCTTACATTTCTGCACAATAAGAGCTCATTGAGGAGCAAACTTGAGATAACCCTTGTGTACTTTTTAGTCGTTTTTCAAACTTAGAGGTGAGGCAACATGATAACATTTTGGTTTATCAAGTTAATGGATGAATTTAAGTGTGTATGGCATATATTTCCCTTGCAAATTATTGTTTTATATTATAACGATTATAGGGGTCCATATTGAAATATTGTAGTTTTCAGTCGTTTCTCAAACTTAGAGGTAGCAACCTGATAGATTTCTGATAAATCAAGTTAACGGATGAATTTAAATGTGTATGGCAACGGATGAATTTAAATGTGTATGGCATTTATCTTCAGCTTTAACAATGACGGTGGTAGTGGCGGATATGAAATATATTTATTGATCTCATCACGTTTCAGGAAGAAATGCTGTGGTGTGATCCATACTCGAAAGCTCGAAGTGGATTGTTTTCGGTGGGAGGGTATCCATGAGGAACTAACAAAAATGAAAACAAGAAGATACCCTAATTTTTTAACATTAGAATTACGCGGTTTTATTCTTCCTCTTTATATATCTCTTAAAATGATGTAAATCATAATACTGGCGAAGGCCTAATTTGATAATAATTTATAGTTTATTTTTTCGGTATTTAAGATTTGTATACATACTTCGTTTCCCCACCGTAATTTAACAATGCTTCTGCTTTTTATGTGTGATGTTGCGATTGCCTGAGTTTGTAGAACAGCCATTATTTGATTCTTCACCCAAAAAATATATTCTGGCTTAGCACTGCCACTGTATGTCTTAAGGAGTAAGATCATTACCATCCCTTTTTTGTCTCATGGAAAGTCGTGGCTACTAATCTTATAGTTGAAAAGGAGGAAAAGGCTACCATCCTCACTACTAGTTTTTAAGTATTGCTTCCTCACGATGGATTCAAAAATTTTTTAATCGAAGATATTTTATTAGGAAATTGTGTAAAAAAAAGTTAGAGGAATAGTCCCACTAATGAACTCAATTCCCTAAATTTTCTTACGTGTTGCTTCAGTAAAAATATCTTCTGCCGAATGAAAATTCCATGTTTAATAGTGAGGATCAAAGACAAAACTTGAAAAAGAACACCTAACCATCATACATGACCAATTCGAAACTATGAAAACATGTACACTCACTCTGTTTAATTTCAATTTAGTCGTTAAATTCATACACTATACTCGAGCTGACCAATGAATTGTTACCAGGGGTGGACTAGCGTTCGTCCACAACTGAAGTGGACCAACAAATCCACCACCTATTTTATAAAGTGGTTTGTAAATCTTGTTAGTCTTAAACATACATATACATGAGATAAATCTTAGATGTATTTTGATTATTGACTTCATAAATAAATTGTTAAATAGAACTTACATTCGAATGTGTTTAAGCAAGCAATTCAACTGAGATAAGGACAACCGAGACAAATAACCAATCAAAAATAAGATCGGCCAAATAGTTAATTAGGCTTAGCTAGAACTGTTCCAATAAGGACAGAAAGAAAACCCATTGAGCACAAGAATGTTGACCCAAAAAAAAAAAAGCGCAAAAAATAATTAGCAGTTTTAGAAGAAGACCTGGCCATGAGTGGTAATTGTTTCCTAAGATTTAGGACACTAATTTGAAGTGGAGATTTTCATTCAACAACATTTTAGGATGGATGAAGACCACAAAGATAATTGTGCTGAAGCAGGGTAAGGCAATTCTCGATAAATTGACGCCATTTTACATCGTAATTAGTTATGATTAGAAACAGAAACTAGCCAAATAGCGGTTATTTAGATGTAATGTTGCTGACCATTACTCCATTAGTGGAAATATGAAACATGGTTAGTGGCATTATGTTTAATAACTGCCTTTGCACTTTATAAATAGTCTAGGAACAAACTCGTATAAACACAACACCGTCAATATTACAACCGTCCATGTATTTTCTCTCTCTCTCCTCCCTCCCACTCCCCCCCCCAAAAAAAAAACACTCTCTCTCTCTAAAATAACTATATGACATATGTAAGATTGATGGAGTCATGGTGAAATTGTACTTATCTTTGAAATTATTTTTACATATATTAAATAAAAGATTAATTTTGATATACTATTAATATGAAAGAATTTTATATTGTCATCTAATCATATATTAATATATATGAGACTTTTTAGATTGTGAATGTGAGTGTCAAATATTTTTATTGATATAGCAATAGATATTTAGATATCTGTGTAGAATATTTTTATACTAATAATATATTAAAATTAATTCATCAAATAATAATTCTAAGAGATAATATAATAATTTGGGTTTATGTTAGATTTTCTCCTTTAATATTTTGTTTATTTTTAATTTTTACTCTTTTTGGGGGGTTTCATATAAACTTTTTCAATGTTTTTCTTTTTCGGTTGGACTCCTTTTTAACTCTTTTTGGTCAACAAATACTTTTTCAATTCCTTTTTCGGTCGTGAATGTTTTTACAATGTACCTCTCGCCACTTTCCTGTTTGTTGGGCCTTAATCATTTCTTTTGTTCTTGATTTTAAGTCTTAGCCCGCTAAATTTGGGATATGGTTATTCAGGAGCTATTTTAGTCCGAAAGCCAGCTTCTTCTCCAATCCATTCCAATCCTGTCTACAAGAAAAATCCCTGTGGTCATAGTCATTCAGCGGGACAAACAACGTATGATCATTGTGTAGTATGTGGATGATGCCTGTTCCTCTGTCCCACCCCTTCTCCCTTCTAATCCTTATGGCAAGGTATACATCTTTGTTAATCAGTTCTCTGGCTGTTACACGTAGCTGTTATTTTGTTTGCTGAATATATAGTGATTGAAAAATTGTCCTCATTGTTCATTCATCTACTCAAAGTGAGACAAGAAGAAAGATATTAGCCATTGTCCAGTTGCCCCTTATAATAGATCTATGATTTTTTTTTTTTATTATTATAGCGAATAGTGAATCTAAGAATATATTGCAGAGTATAATTTTTACATGTAAAAGATTTGAAATATGAAAATTTATGAGTGGAATTTGATACGAATAAGAGTAGTTAAGCAGATAACTAGTTAAGTAATTAGTTACTTTGTTATTGTATAAATAGTGGAAAGATGACATTTGTCATACTTGACAGTGAATGGAATTGAGCGTCATTCTCTCATCGGAAGAGAGGAATTAAGAAAGTGAATGGGATAGAGTTATTTTCTCATAGGAAGAGAGGAATTAAAAGTTTTAATCATTGAGTCGAATAATGAACTGTCAAAATTTGTGTGACTTTTCAGTTGTTCCCAGCCAAGGCAAGTCCTTTTTGGGTGGTGACCAAATTGGGTACCTGTGGTAGCTTCTTGGGGTGGCTAAAGGTGAAAGTTGCTACACCAATGCACAGCCCCAGGGCTGGTGAAATGGGCTGAAAGGTTCTATGCACGTGTGGAACACAGGAACAGCCAGAGTAAGCAACTAAAGGTAGAAACGGGAAGCATTGTTGATAGCATTATATGAGGTTGTTGTAAGTCTTCTCCTACTCTTAGAATTGAGGCTTGTAGTTGAAGAGTTAGAATGATAAATTTCACATTAGAAATAGTTGTCTGCAATGTTTGTATTACAACTGGTTATGGACCAACTGTAAATTGGTTCATTTTATCATAGAGAAGGATATGGTAGATGTAGAGGGTAATATTGCATAATAAGGGCTTTAACCCTATGTACCAAAAAAATGGGCTAACCCTTCCGTATTGTCCTTGTTTTATGTGGTAAACATCTGAAAAGGAAAAAATTGTCAAAGTTATTGGTCTCTTTCTTAGGAGCACTAAATAGTAAATAGGATGCCATGTTTGATCCTATAGCTTCGGATTGCGGTAAAAAAAGACAAGTGAAGATTGATTGATTGATTCAAACAACAAAGAAAGCTTATCTTTGCTTACTTAAATTGTGAAAGTGATTTCGCAGCTTCCAATCTTGATAGAGAACCTACTTTCTTGCGTTTCATGTGACATTAATCTTCTAATCCTCTATACTTGCCGTAGTTAATCCAACACTTTTATTTGGGAAATCTCAATTTAGCCCCTTTGAACAATTTTGGTTCATAATTACATTTATTAAGAATAACAAGTAACCAAGAATATTTTTTTGGATGTTCATAATTCAGCTAGCAGCCAGCCAAACCCAATTGATAATAGCTTTTTTCTAATAAAAACTATTCTAGTCAGGTTGAGGAAAAAGCAATAGATCAGTTCAATTTGTGGACAAACAGGCAATCAAGCAGAGGAAGATTTTTGAGGTACTAATCAATTCATACTTGGGAGTTAATGGTGCCATTAATTTTTATACTCTACCTTGATCATCAGTGCTCGCTACCCCTAAAAATATAGAAAGAGGAATGAGGAGTGGAAAGTTTAAATGTAGATGAAATAGTGTAGCACATGCAGATAGGTGATTTACCTACTTTTAAGTTTTAATTATTCAATCAGTGTTATTGAGCACAAATTTTTTGTTGAGGGTTTGATCCTTAGGCATATTGTTTGACACTAATTATGTCCATGTAAGTCCCTCACTTTTATTCTTTCAAATACTTCAAAAAAGTATTCATTTAAGCTTAAGATATAGGAAGCCTAAAGCTAACAATTATGAGCCTTAACAAGCTCACTTGGTAGTAACCATCTCCATGCTTTGCAAATGCCTAGAGCCTGTAAATGACATTATATGTTTGGCAAAATAATGTATTTCTTCTTTGTTTTTTTCTATCCATTGCAATAGCTAGAGGCAAACAATAGCAGAAATTTCATTCATTTTTGAGAAATAATAGCTCATGGTATTCTTTTTTGTATCCGTCTAGTAGCTGCTCGAGAGCTTGAGCTCTTATGTCCTTATTAAGTCCATTATATCATTAGATTAATCCATGACATATGCAGCCCCCTTAGTCCAAGGATTCTCTCGTAACTTCGCGGAAACCCAACACATTCATCAAAAGATGAATGTTCCAAAAACCAAAGGCTTTCTTCTCTTGCTACTATCTTTTTTGCGGAGGGGCAAGTTTGGGGCTAGGTCCCATATAGAAAAGTCATAGTGAAGAAAATTTGGGAGTAGGAACTCTCATAGCATCACTTGTTGTCAAGCCCCTTACCCACCATATCTAGTTACTGATTTATAGGGTAAGCCTTTTCTAGGTTTCCAAGTACTTCATGAATGTTATTTCTTAGTTTCATTTTTGGTTATACTCATTCACAGGTTGCTTTGTTATTAGGAGCCCCACATTACTTTGTAGCCAGATTTCTAAAGCTCAAGCCTAGACACAAAGATGGTTGCGTGTGTGCTTGTTTATCATTTTGCATTATGTTAATCTCGGGTTTCTTGCTTTAGGTTGAGGCTTGCTTTTGAGAGTTGAAGTTTAGGATCTAGTAGAGTTTCGAATGAAGCTTTTCTGCAAGTGGATAAATGAACTTATTCAAGTTTTTCATGTATCTTTGTCTCTCCTGAATTTGCTTACACTCAAGTTGTGTTGTTTCGAATTTATTTATTCTAGGTTTGAAAACATAGATTCAAACATAGTCCCATGAGTTGCCTCCAATTGCATTATACTACAACAATAACAATAAACCTTCTGTTAGGAGGGCTCTAGTTGCATTATATTATTTACAGGTTATAAATGAGGATGGTTGAGTAAAGTAGAGAAGATAGTTGAATTTGGTTGACTTCTTAATCACGTATGTACATATACACATATTGTGAATCGCCTAGGATAATTAATAATTCTTGTGTTTATAAAGTGATTAAAGATATAAATAAAAATATTTTTGTAATAAAAATATAATTAGCTAATTAAATGTTATAATAATAAATTAGAACACATTTTTTATTTAAAATTAGATAATTCTTCAAACAATATTTTAGTGTATCCGAAAAATGATCAATAGATTGAGATATTTCAGCTTTAATTTTTTTCTGGTATATATATCTATATATAATATATAATTATTCTCTCTCTCTCTCTCTCTCTCTCTATATATATATATATATATATATTTGCAGAAAAAAGTAATAAAAGAATAATAAATTAACATCATAATCATCATGATTATTATTGTTATTATTATTATTAGGGTCATAACTCGTAACAAGTAATTATGAGTGAAATATTAAAAAATAAGATAAAAGGATATTTCAAAATTATAAGTCCGACTTGTCTCTGACAAACTGAACCATGACGGCAAACAACATTCAGTGTGTTTGGTTCCCGTTAGAATCATCAAAATCGATTCTCAAAGGGGTAGAATCGATTCTGGGTGTTTTTATTTTATTTGGTTAACTACCATCAAAATTAACTCGTCTCTAGAATTGATTTTGAGAGAAGTGAAAATTTTTTACTTTCTGTCAGAATCACTTTTAGATATACTACCAAATATAAATTATTTTATCTCAAAATTAATTTTATCCAAATTAATTCCAACAAAATTAATTTTACCTAAAATCAATTTTACAAAAGTAAAACTAAACACACACATTATCTCCTATTAGCTATAACGTCATTTTGAAAAACTCACTTAATCAAGGGCATATTTGCTCGTTTGAATTTTTTTTAAATAAATTTTCTGAAAATATTACATAACCTTTGTACTTATAAAATTAAATTAAATTTATTCTTGTGAATAATTTGAATAAATCAAATTTATAAAATATCTCGTTTATAAAAAATCTCATAATTTTACAAAATAAAACTTCAAATAAATATGAATTAAAGAAGTAAATCATTAATGATATTTATATATTGTTATGTCTTTGGATTTTCTTTTGTGTCAATATTTTTAGAGTTTAATTGTTGGGTACTGACGATGTAAAAGTTTTATACTATCATCTAATCAAATACTTGTGTTTATAAGACATTTAGTGGGTGGTTGAGTTAAACACTTTTGTTAATGTACCAATGCATGATTGGATATCTATGTAAATTTTTTTTTACAGTGATAATGCATACAAATTAAATCTATAATTTTAAATTAAAAAAATAGAAATTCAAAAGGTTTTGAGTTTAATTGGTATGCACTGTCAATATAAAAAAATTTTACATTGACATCCAATCATATGCTACTATATAGGCAAAAGTAGTTTCTTTTTGAAGTAGTGGGTGTGAGAGTTAACTACTTTTATCTATGCGACAGTACATGATTGGATATACACTAATAGTGTATACCAATTAAATTCAAAAGTTTTAAGGAAGTAACAAATATAAAAAATAAGGGTGTAATTGTTTTATAATGACAGTGTAAAACTTTTATATTGTTATCCAATAATATACTTGTGTTTGTTAGATGTTTAAAATAGTTGATAGTTGAGCCAAACATTTTTATTGATGTAATAATACATGATTAAATGTCTATATAAAACTCTTTAATATTGATAGTATATATAAATTAAATCTTAAAAATAAATCATCACAGATAAATTTTAATCTAATTAACAATTTATTAATAATTATTTCTTTGGTTGTGATAATAATTTTTTGAGAATCGTTTTGGTTTTTTGGGTCTTCGATAATCCATCAATTGAATAAAAAACGGTAACTTGCGAAATTGGGCCTCGGCCTGGCCTTGGACCTTGGTTTCATTTTTCAATTATTAAAAAAAAAAACCGTCTACCAGGAGTCTAAAATTAAAAAAAAAAAAAAAGCTTAGTTGCGTGTGAATGCCGTCATCACAAACCAAAAATAAATTTTGACCAAAAAAAACCAAAAATAAATTACAAAATGTTGGCTCGTGATTGCCGTCAGGACAAGCCTAAAATAAATAAAAAATAAATAAATAAATACAAAATGTTGCTTATGAGTGCCGTCACCACAAGCCTATATATAGCAATCACAGGCATAGTACTCAGAACTTATCATGCGAGTGGCTGGTCTTCGGTAGATGCTGAGAGGCTCTTGTTTCTCTCTGATGTTTGGGTGTCGAAGTTCTCTTCTTTCTTCCCCTTCTTACTCTGTTTCAAATTTGCTGGGTTGCTTTGAAGGGTGTTGCCTTTTATTTGAGAAAACTCACTCACCCCGTTCTCACAGAATTGTGTGGCAGCGTTTTCTTAACGGGGTTGCTTTATATGGTTATTGGGGGCAATCATTCGATTTTTGTGTATTCCAGAACACTTAGATTTTTTGATGAATGTGAATATAATGTTGAATTACAAAACGCTAACTCGGAGATGAATTCTGTTCTTTTCTTTTCTTTTCTTTTCTTTTTCATGATCAGACAAATATTTTTTAGGTATTTCTTTCTCTTTTATTGCGGTGACGGGTTCTTTAACATGATGATTGAGGCAATTTTCTTGTTCCTGAATCTTCAGTATGCTCATGTTGAATTACAGACACTATATATAGGATTGAGTTTTATGAGTTATCTCGATGAACTTGGCTATGTATTCTTTATTTTTTATGATTAGAGAATCAGATGGTATCTTCTGACATTAACTGCAGCATGAATTTTCAATTGTATTGGGATGCAATCTTTGTTAACTGAAATGTGAATTTTCAATTGTACTGGGATGCAGGATTTGAGCTTTTGTGTGACTCCATGACCTAAATATGGGATGACTTTGTCATCTTTGACCCTTTTGGTGACCCCTATGATGCTTAATGTGGGATAAATTTGTCATCTTTGAGCCTTTGTGTGACTCTATGACCCTAAACATGTGATAACTTTGTCATCTTTGAGCCTAATCTATGACCCTAACTGTGGAATGACTTTGTCACCCTAAGAAAAATATTGGAATGTTAAGATTGATTTAAATGAATACGCTTTATCTAGGTTTAAATGCAAATGTAGCATGAAATTTTTGTTCATTTGCTATGTGAATACAATTAAGATGTTTGATTGTATGTAGCATGATTTTATGACCCTCTAAAAGTTGTGAGATGACTATATGTCCTTGAAAAGAAACCGTGGAGTGACTCTATGACATTAGAAAATATTATGGGAAATTCTATGACCTTAGAAAATTATTGTGGGATGACTCTATGTCTATAAAAAAATTGTGCAATGATCCTATGTCACTAGAAAAAAATTGTAGAATGACCCTATGATCCTAGAAAATATTGTTTGATGGTATGCTTGACCTTTATGATCTAATAAAATCGAGGTGTAATGACTCTCTTGGGGCATTGTGATTCTAAGTACAAATGCAATATGAAATCTCTATTCACAACGCAAAAATCAAGACGCTTCTTTACACTTAAATGCATAGGCTCAATGACCCTTGAAAATATTGTGGGATAACCATATGATCTTGGAAAAAGTTGTGGGGTGACCCATGATACTAGAATATTATGGGAAGACTCTTATGACACCGGATGAAATTGTTGGATGACCATGAAAAAATATTGTGAGATGACCCTATGATCCTAGAAAATATTGTGGGATGCTATGTTTCTACAAAATTGAGATGTGATGACCCCAAACAAGTATGTTTGAGTGTTGGTGATCATGAATATAAATGCAACTTGCAGTCTTTATTAATAATGCAAAATCAAGGTGTTTTTTCATACTTGAATGCATTTGCTATATGAATAAAATCAAGATGCTTTATTTGACCCTTCATGACCCTATGATCCTTGAAAAAATTGTAAGATGACCGTATGACTCTATTAAAGATTTTGAGGTGACCCTATGACATTGGAAAACATTATGGGATGACCCTATGATATTGAAAAAAATTGTGGGATGACCCTATGACCCTTGAAAATATTATGGGATGATCTTGTGATCTTGAAAAATATTGTAGGATGACTCCACTATTGAAAAATTTGTGGGGTGACCTTGTAAAATATTGCGGGATGGTATACTTGACCCTTATCACCCTACAAAATTAGGATGCCGTGATGCTAAACAAATATGTTTGAGCTTTGATTATTCAAAATGCAAATGTAATATGAAAGCTTCATTCAAAATGCACAATTGTAATGCTTATTTGATCCTTGATAGCCCTATCACTGATGATCCTATGACCTTGGAAAAAATTGTGGGACAGTATATTTCACTCTTATAACCCTACAAAATTGAGATACAGTGACCCTTATCTAATATGCTTGCATCTTGGTGATCTTAAATGCAAATACAATATGAAATCTTTATTCATAAAGTAAATTGAGTTCTTTTTCATTGTGGTATTTTACAAAGTTAGGAGCTCTTATCCAACTAAATCATGGTTCTTTTTCATTTTGGTATTTCACTCGAAAATGGGTACAATGCATGAACTGTTTATTGATAAGACCAAACATTGTGGTGACTTGGAGGAGGAGGAGTAAAGGGAAGAAGAAATGGAAGGGAAGTGAGTTTGCTCTATATTGATGGTCTCTTGCGATGTAATGGCTAGTTTTAATGTGAAATCTATATTTAATAACTGGTCTAAGTGTAAATTTCTTGCTGAACTAGTCCCTGTTCATATATATGTATTTTTATGGTTCAATCAATTACCAGGTCAGTTAGCAACAACATTGCATATTCTCATAGTTGAATCAATTGTTATAGTCCAGTTGGCAACAACATTACATATAACATTATTTTCCCTTCAATACTCTGCATACATCTTTATTTGATTTTTCATTCATTTTGTTGTTATCTCTATAATGGAACAAAAGATTTCATCAACAAGTTTGTCCCTAATTTGAGCAGTGCAAATTGGAGCCTGATGTTGGTGAGGTGTGTCCAATGTTCAATTTTACAAATTTCCAGTTGTAAGTTGTAGTAGACAATGAAAAAAAAATATATGCTGCTTCTACCCAACTCCTAAAATATAAAAGAAAGATGAATCAGTTACTGAGATTGAAAGTAACTTTTTTCCTGTGATGGTATATTTGGGTTAGGAAAATGCTGATGAGATGATATCATGATAAATATGTAGTCGAAAATGGTGTAATGCCAAATGATGCTGTCCAGTATATAGATGTTGTAAGTGTTCAAAATTGTTTGTGTCAAAAGGAATTGAACCTAGTTGTTTAATGGCCACTCTAGTACCTAAAGAAGTGTACATTGATTATGTGGTTCATGCAGAAAATTTTTCTTGCTAATCTTGTTTGTATATTTTTATGTTCTGTCTTCATAATCTTTTCTAATTTTGTGAGAAGTATGTTGTTGCACCTGCCTTTCACATTGATTTGGTGAGAAACTCAATTACAACTAGGATTGAAATATCTGACCACAATTCTTGGGTGGGAAAAAGGTGGTGCTTTCACTAGAAAAATCAAGTCAAATTGCCATTTCCTCTCAAGATAGGCATGGTAATTGATAGTAGGACTTATTTTTTGTTTTTAATGCATAATGTCAAGCATTTTGGATGATTGCAGATACCATTTTTTTATGTTCACATTCTCCTTGCTGTTCTTGATGTGGTGTTCAAACCAAATTATATTTTTATTTTCTGGTTGCCCTCTACTATGCTGCAATTTGACAAGTTAACTCTGTCAATTATTATCTTCTGACTCTTGTAGTGTTGAAAAACTTAAGACCTTCGCTGCAAGTGGGTTGTTCTTGGACATTCCAAGCAAAGATATATTATTGGAGAAAATGATGGGGTAAAACAAATTTAGAGATTATTTCTACAATAGCTTTCCTAGAGAATGTAATCAGTAATGTTTGCTTTGAGCGAGGGTCTTGGAGTGATAGCATGGCATTGGAAAACTTTTACAAGAAAGGGAAGCTTGGAAAACTTTTGATATTTATTTCCAGCAACTGAAGGCTTTTGGACGTGAAAGCTGTGTTCCTTTGTAATCCATTTAAAACCATTCTCTTTTTGGGAAAACAAGAATGGGTGCAGATCGGTAATTGCTTCCTCCATAACATCGATTATGCCTGTTATGTGCAGATGCAATGCCTAGTTGGGATAATATTGTTATTACATTTGAACCTGCACAGGCCATTGGAACCGGCAAAGTGGCCACATCCCAACAAGCTTAGGACATGTAGCTGTTTCTGATTGTCTCAAAAAGAATGTCTCAGCTGAAGTTGCATCTAAACCCAAATTATTTATGGAGGTAAATTATTAATTCTACTTTTAGTTGCTCATTAAACTTGTTACAATGTGTTGGAAATTTTAAGAAGGTTTCATGTTGTCTACAACATCATGTATTCTTGAGCTAAGGAGACAAACTTTGTTTATGAGTGACCTTTCTCAAGAAGCCTGCTTGTTTTGGATTTTACATTAGATGCTATTTTGCTCAGTGGATAATATACGTGCATATTTTAAGTACGGGTCAAGTTTAACCATTTTTCATGGTAGGCGCATTTTATGACAGCCGAATTTATAAGAATTTTGGAGGATTAAAGATTAATGAAAGGAAAATGTATTGTTACAATCAATGAACTACTTGCCAATTGATTGATAGCCCATATGCTTGATAACTTGATAAGTATAAACTTTAGATTGGTCCTGACCTTGTCAATTGCAAAAAACTGGTTTAGGTTTAGTATATTTGACCATATGAGAATCTAGTTCTCATTTGAATGTAATACTTTCAGCAAAACAGAAGAATGGTAGATATACTAACATTAAATTAATATGTTCTCAATGTCTGTAAATGGGGGAAATAGTGTTGAGCTCACAAAAAAAGAAGATACTGATGGATTTCTCGTTGGTGGTGCTTCATTGAAGGTACATGGTTTTTTCGTAATTTCTTTGACTGAATGAGCATAGCATGAGTTGATTAACGAACTCTAGAGATTGCGTGTACTTATAATTTTATCTTGTTGAGCATGTTAGGAGCTCTTATCAGCTCAAACATGGTTCTTTTTCATTGTGTATTTTACTTAAATGTTGGCACAATGCTTGAACTGTCTATTGATAAAACTGAACATTGGGGTGACTTGGAGGAGGAGGATAATGAGGAGTAAGACGAAGAAGAAATCAAGGAGAAGCAACTTGAACCGATATTCAGTCTATTGATAGTCTCCTGCGGTATTGTTATTTTACCTTTTTTTATTTAGTGAGATAAGACTTAGTTGTTGGTGTTGTATTATATTTTCTTTTTATAAATATTGTAGGTTCTGATTATAGTTTCCATTTTGGGATTAGCATAATAAATTGTTAGTTTAAGGTGAAATCTATGTGGGGTTTGTCAACTCATCTTTTTCCTTCTTATCCTTTGCTTTTTCCTTCTCAGCACGTCCACTAGAGTGGAGATACCTTATGTTGTTGACCTTCTTAAGTAGGTAAGAAAGGAACCTAAAAGGCCTCTTTATCAAGTGAGTCTTTCTACTCCTACCGTTGTTCTATTAGCTTTATCTTTTCTTTCGATTAGTTAGCTGTCTATGACTAATCATGTGTTTTCTGTGAAGGTAATTGAAGGGAAAGAGGAAAAATTGCTCCAGGAACTTTGTTTGGACATTGGAACCACACAGACATATGCAAAATCTGCTCCATTTTTATAGTATTTGAGTGGCATTTTTTGTTTTTTCTTTCCATTCTTTGCGTTTCTAGAAGAGGCCATTCATCTAGTGCATGTAGGACAAGTTTGGTGGTTGTTTGCTTTTGTTGCTTGGTTTGACGGAGCACAGGTAAAACAATACAATGTATTGCAGCTTTGCATGCTATGGATGAGACCTTGTTTTTCATTCATGTGACAACGATAATCCATTTTTTCTTGTAGGATGAGGTTCATTTGAGACTCTTTCGTGGCAACATCGAATTTTTTTTGACTCAAGCGCTGAGAAAACAAAGAAGTGGATGCCAGCATATAGCAGGTACTTTGAAATTGTTCAGTAGAGGTACTGCCTTGAATATCTGATGTTAATATGCATAGCAGCATTACCAAGGTTTTTCTATCTAAATATATTGCTATGAATTTTATAGTTATGTACAAGAAAAGGAGATTGAAGAGGAAATCTTAAGGCAGAGATGTGAAGAAGAGGGAAGAGGGAAAGAAAGTAGATCTTTTTTTTCAACTTTTAGTTACCATATTATTTGCCCAGTTTTTTTGAGTGATTTGTAAATAACAGTGCTCCAAGTCAAATATATTTTAAAAATTTTATTTTTAATATATGTTATATAATAAAACTATGTTTAGAAAATTTTATTTATATTAAAGTTGATGTGATTTTATTAAAATACCTTTTAAACAAAATGTATCCACTTGATAATGATAATCAAACGTTAAATATATGCTTTCTAGTCAAATATATATTATGGCAACAACGAAAGAACCCTTTTTCCATTAGTTGGTCATTTACATGAATCAAACAACATTGTTATACTCTCTCTCTCTCTGAATGAAGCAACATCATTATGCTATGTCAGGAACTAAGTCTTGATAAGGGTAATTCAGCTCTAAGTATTTGTTATTGGTTTCGCTTATATTTTTTCTTAATCTTCCTTTACTTCTATTTATTAGGCTATCTTGCACTTGAACAATTCTTGTCATTGGGGCTTGTATCAATTTTTCTCTCACATGGTCAAATTATGTAGGCAAGGTTCTAAACTATATTCACGTAAATTTCCTCCGATTCTCATATTTTGATACATTTTTAAACTAAATCTCATATCTAAGAAAAGAAGTGGTGTATAGATAGGTAAATGGGAATACTAATAACCTCACTCTCCTTTAAAATTCAAACCAAATAATGAATATAGTACGTGTAAAACACTTTTCAAATAAGTCAACTCTAATTTATCGTATGTAACTTTAACTTAATTTGATCAGGCGCTGCCGGCCGTGGCTGCCTTGGTATTCTAATTTGAAACATGCCCATTGGAAAAGTGGCAAAAATATTATATAAGATAAATTGAATGCATTAGTCATACTTCATGGACGAATTTCATGATTGACATTGAAAAGAATGTCAACTTAACTCGATCCGATTTATTAAAAAGTGAACAAATTTCTTCCAAATTAAGTTTGCATTACAAAACTAGATACGAAAGAGTTTACTCATACGCGTCTTTTTTTTTTTCTAATTAAAAAGATGATTGAAGACATGATAAAGATATGATTGGCTAGATTAAGGTACATATGAAAAGCTACTCATATACAGAAAATGTACTTACATTTACCTTCACATACGTGGGATTTTATGTAAATATGTAGACCTTTTAATGTGATTTTGTAAAACTTGTAAATAAATTGGATGATACAAAAGGGTACAGTTTTTATACGGAAAAAAAAATTGTAGGAAGGGAAATACTCGAAAGTCAAATATAAAATATGGGTAAAATTTCAAATTGATTATGGAAAAAGTTGTGAGATATCAATTTGATATTTGAAATAGTTATAACATTCATTTGATCCTAGTTTTGATATCAATTTAACTTTTAAAAGATTAAATTTATTTTAAATTAAGAGTTTAATTGGTATGTATTGATAGTGTAAAATAGTTTTATACTGTTAACTAATAGAAATAGTGAAAAGTGAGAAATTATGGTGGACCCCTCTTTATAATGGATAGTTATTTATATGAGTTGGTATTTTTCACTATTTTTATCAATTAATAATATAAAACTGTTTTATATTATTAATATATTTAAATTAAATTTTTAAATTAATCAAAAAATTTTGGATAAACTTAAAATAAATTTAAATCTTTTTAAAGATTAAATTAATATTATAAATTTTTTAATAATTAAATTAATATTTTATAACTCTTTCAAAACTTAAATTAATATCCCACAATACTTTTAAAAATTAATTTGGGATTCTTCTCAAAATGAGGCCACCCATGCTCGTTTCCAAGCAACTTCGGTCACTCGGCGATTTGCCGACGCGAAAACGATTGAAAAGGTCATTCAAAACTGTGTTAAAGTCAAACCAGGTTTTCTCAACCAGCGGCATCCACAGAGCCAAAGAGGACCCCAAACAAGATACGCTTGTTCCTTCTTGTCTGACCGCGAACGCCGATCCTATCAAAATTAAGGTGATGTTTGTGAATGTATGTGGTGTACATGAAAATTTTAATATACCATTCCTTTATAATTTTTGAATGTAATGGTAATATACTGTCAGTATAAGATTTTTTATATAATTATTTAAATATATGCAGTCATATTATTAATTACATCAAAAATTATATAAAAGATAAATTTGATTAACTAAAAGGATAAAATATTTTATATTGACAGTATATTGAAGTTAATTTTTAAATTTTTATGTTATTATTTAATTGTCTATATTTACATTATTAAAAATATTTAATTTTCTTGATAATTATCTTTAAAATATATAAAAATAATATATATTTAATCGATGATATAAAATATCGTATATTAATAGTTGTTCTCTTTCAGGTTTTGCGTTGACGGAATGGTTGGCTGTGTTTTTCTTTTTCTTTATTTTTTTAATCTCTTTGAGCATTGGAGTGAATGAAGTATTCTTAATCTTATCAGGAGTGATATCAATTAGCATTGGCAAATGGCCAACCTGCTATGCCCTGCCCCAACTTGTTTAAGTAATTTGGGTTGAATATATCAATTTATTTATCTTTATGTGAGTAGGTGGGTTGGTCCGAAAAATATAAAAATTAAAATAAATAAATTCATATAATTTTTTTATTTAAATATAATAAAATAATATCTATACAAATTTGAAAAAAAAAATTTCTAATTATCTAATTTATCAATATCATTTGAAGTATGTGTATGTAGGACAACAAGAGACTCAAAGTTCAAGTGTGTTGTGTGAAAAAAAAATAAAAAAGATGAAAAAATAAAAGTAACCTGCAGGTCAAGCCTACTCTGCCTTGCTTCAACCCACTAGTCAAATGTGGCTGATTACACAAGTTAAAATTTTTTTACAAATTAAAAATATTAGCTCACTTAGCCAAAAATTGCAGGTTGTGCACGTTAATCTGACAAATTCAATCCATTTTGCTATCTCTAATATCAACAAAAGACATCGTTAGAGCAAAAAAAATATTAAATAATGAATTAGTGGTTCTAAAGCAGCTTTGGCAATGAATCAACAATTTGAAATGCTTTTCTTGCATATTTTTTATGAGCAAACATTTATATATTGATGTAGAAAGATTTGTTTGGGAAGTAAGAAATCCACTTGACATCTCTTTATTTGTAAAAAATTCTTGATGTGAAGATACAAAGACAAATGGCTGATCTTTGACAAGTAAAAAGAGTAGATCCCGTAGGGTTCCGAGTGACTTAGCTTATTCGAAAAAATAACAAAAAGCCTCATTCTTCTAGTTATGAGTGAATATACATAAACTAATTTGGGTTTCTCTTATATTGTTCAAGTTTGTAGGCATTGGGTCTATTGAGAGGGAGATGGAAGTAATGGCCAAATGACTTACTAGATGAATGAATTATTAAAAGTGATAGAGTCTTAAGAATAATAAGCAATGAAGACCAATCAATATTTAATCAATTTAAATATTTTGACATTTATTTTTTTGAGTAAAATCTCTGAATTCTGAGATTAGTATGTAAAAAAAAAAAAAATAGCATAACGAAAGCTTTACTTTCATAGTAAATTAATTTAACTTGAATTATATTAGTTAAAGCTCAATAAACTTTAAATAATGATGATTTACTTAAACTAAAAAAATTGGCAATAATGATTTGAGTCATCTAATATTTCTTCACCTAAGTCATGTGTAGTGTGCATTGATTGTGACCATCTTCACCTAGAAAATATATCAAAATTAATTTCTATTATGAAGTATATATATATATTTTGAATGGAATAAAGAAGTCATATTTGGTAATTAACCTTAAAGTAAAAATAAATAGCATCCAAACTAATCACCATTTTCATTTTTTAATAAGTAGGATTTTGACATGGTAAGAGACAAGTGCAGGTGGGACAATCCTCTCTCGTGGATTTGCAAAAGAAAACAAACAAGATCTCTCATCAGATTTGGATCCTCCGAATCTCTCACCCTTTTCACCTTTCAAACTATAAAGCAAAAGCAACTTCCCCTTCTCTTTCCTCATTCCTTCACCATCTTTTCCTTCACCCTTATGCTTCCACTCTTGTTATTAGTACTTCATTTCTCATTTTTTTCATCCTCACAAAGCTCCATTTTTCCCTCTTCTGGCGAACACCCTTTGAGTTTTAACACGCAAGGGAATCTTCCGTTGACCGGAGATGGCCACCGCCGGCGATGTTCTCATTCAGAGTTTGCCTGAAGTGTCCGCACGTAAGCTGCACGTGCTTGCAGTTGATGACAGCCATGTTGACCGCAAGGTCATTGAACGGTTGCTCAAAATCTCTTCTTGCAAAGGTAACATAGAAACCCGGCAATTTCTTTTTTGCTGTCTTTGTATTTTTTTTTTTCTTTTTTTGGGATTGGATTCTTAAGGTTACTGGAACTTGGTTTTAATTTGCAGTGACGGTGGTGGATAGTGGAACTAGAGCTTTACAGTATCTGGGGTTGGATGGAGAGAACAATAATAGCTCTATTGGTTTTGATGTAAGCAAAAAAATTGGCTTGAGAATTGTGGTCCATGAATTTTATTCCACTTTTCAATTGTTGCTTATGTTGCTTGTTTGATGGGTTTGGTGACAGAGCGTGAAGGTTAATCTGATAATGACAGACTATTCAATGCCGGGGATGACAGGATTTGAACTCCTAAAGAAGATCAAGGTGAGAATCTATTTAAACATGTTGTTTCATGCATGGAAGAAAAGAGAAATCACTTGTGCTTGGTTGGTTTATGTGTAACTAAAATTCCTAGTGTGATGGCAGCGGTGGAATTTTATTATTATTATTATTATTTTCCTAATATTGAAGCTTGAGTTTTTTGAATGGATTTAGAAGGAAATTTTGATTGTTAATCTTTACTCTTGTCTGTTAATTTCAGCAGGAGTCATCTGTTTTTAGAGAGATTCCGGTGGTGGTTATGTCTTCTGAGAATATCATGACCCGAATTGATAGGTAAGCTCTTGATTAAAGTAACAACTTGTTTGGTTCTGGATGTGGTTTTATGACGCCTATTGTTTTTTTTTTTTTTTGGAACTCTTAAAACTCATTTTCTTATTTATCTGATGATATTTACATTTTGGATGATGTTTGTTATTTTCTATCTGCTCTAATGATCTAAAATATAAGCAAATCGGGGAATACCATATGTTGCATCTGTAGTTTGATACATGTATATTTGGATATTTGATCCCTTATGTCTTCCCAATTCTAGGCTGGCTCTAACAAAAATCGCCTGCTGTAAAGATGCACATAATCTACCCCAAATCGAAGAATAACTCCCTTGTGGGGATCCAGAATTCTGAAATGATAATAGGGAGACAAGAATATCAAAATTTCTAAGAGATCTTGATAGCCACTTATGTCTAGGCTGGAACTGTGGTTGGGGATTAGTGCTAACAAGGCATGAAGATAGCATAATGACTGAAAAATATTAATTTAAGAATGTTGAAGGGTAGGCTGGCAGTAGCTGCTGAATGTCGATCAAAACAATAATCACTAGACAACACATGGCCAAAATCCTTTCCCTAAGATTTGAAGTTATTGACATGAGCACTTCCATGTCATTGGTTTTGCAAGCAAGATCTTGCAAAATCATTTGACTGATAGACAGTATTAATCCCTTAATCTCATAAAGTTAGACACATGGATCTCAAGCCTTGTGGAACACGTTGCTTTTAACTAGCAGTTTTGACCACAATGATTGAACCGTGATCAAATACAGATTCCCACTTGTCTTCTGGTCAACTGGTTATACAAGGACATTTTTGGCATGACAACAATTATTGTGATTATAATTGCCACATAATTGTAAATTTATCAACAGCTTCTTACTTCCAAGTGCACGCATTTATACCTAATTATTGCAAATAATACCATTAGATTGTGTTGAGGTCTGTAAGTAATACAAGGGTACATGTATTCTATAGCTAGTTAATAATTAGTATAACAACATTTTAACCAAGTCATCCATCTATGCAAATTTTTTGCTTGTTTTATAGTCAATTCACTTATCATAGTTTACTTTTAATGATTGGCAGTTGCTTGGAAGAAGGAGCGGAGGAGTTTCTGTTGAAACCTGTGAAGTTGTCCGATGTAAAACGCGTAACAGATTTTGTCATGAGAGGCGAAGGGAAGAGAGGAGTTAAAAGATATCAAAAAAGAAGGCGATCAGATGATTGCAGTACTTCTCTATCAACTGAAATTTCACCATTGTCACCATCCACATTGTCCTCAAAGAAATCTAGACTTTGAGTAGTGCTCCTTATGTCTCCATTTTTGCTAAACAATTGTTCATATCCCAAAGCCTCTGATGTAATTTGCATTTTTACACTATAGATTGCTGACAATGAGTACTAGGATTAGGAATGAGGAAGAGGATGTTCCTTTTTTTTTTTTAACAGGTTACAATTTTTTTTGCTGATTTTACTGCTGTACAGCTAAAAATTCATTAAAAATTAATGAACCCCTCTATTTTGAATTCTCAATTGAGTCTACTACACTCATGTTCTATAGTTCATCACAAGTTATGTTTTCTATTGGGAGTTTGGGACTTTCCAAAGTATCTGAATAAACAAAAATTAAAAAATAAAAACCCAAAGCAGAGATGCCACAGCCTTGCGCTTCCTGAGGGAAACATGATCAAACTGTGAATTCTTTGCTCCACAGTCGTCTGCAGAATTGTGGAAACAATCAAGGCTTCAATCCAGGAACTTTCCTATTCGCCAATGCCAATGCAACGTTTTCTTTTCTCTTTTTTTTTGTTTTTTTTTTTTTTTTTGTTTTTTCCCTGCCATCCTAAGTTTGCTTCCGGGAAGGAGGGGGAGGGGGTTTGAGCTTGTAATTTTGCCGTTTTGGAGTCCTAAAATTTTCCATCCAGTGCTAGATAAAGACAATAAAATTTTGTTCAATCACTCCTTCACAAATCCTTAGAACAGAAAATATAATAAACATAATGTGGTATTTGTGTAATTAAAATTGAAACTAGAAATGAAAAAAAAAATATATATTCTAACACCAAATAGACTATACTATTGTAAGTTTAAGAAAAATTGATAGCACATCCTCCCACAAGCAAATTTCATATGATACATTTTTCATACTCGATTTGGTTCCTTTTTAATTTCTCAATTTTTTAATATGACCTAATCAACAGTGAAAGTTGCACATGAGAGACTATTTTCCCCATGAAATTATTACATTTGAATCACAAGTTTCTTTCACTGCAATCAACCATTTTTGGGTATTTTAAGCGTCATTTAAAAAAGATTTTATTATTAATTTTAAATAAATTTAAAATAATTTTACACACTTACTTAAAACTAATAATAATAATAATAATAATATTTATTGAAGCATGCATTAAATGTACTCTTTAAGAATGCAATAATTTCTCATGTTTAAGACCCAGAGTTTTCAACTCTGATGCTAATCTCATGCCACTCGGCAGTTTGCAAGTGAGTCCAAATTCTTTCATTGATTATTAAACTGGGAACTGTCCAATGTGATCCTTGTAAGATGACATCATTACTATATTGCAACTACTAAAAGATAATAGGACAATACCTTGAAAAAAAGACATGCATTTCCAAATGATGTTTAGCCATCACAACTATTACTACACTAAATAAGTTGCACTTAAGACTTAACCCTTCACGCGTAAGATGGCAACCCTTTGCACAATGCAACAGCTGTATCAAGATAGTCGCCACACAAGTGACCATTTGGAGAGTCTGCATGATTTATGGGGACAAAACACAACAAAAATTGTCATTCATATGACCATTATACTAAGCCAAACGTCAATTATATGCACAATTAACAACTGCAATAAAACTCGAGGTTGGACGGCTTTAACCGTTACATCCACCATCAACAATGCGAACATCTAATTATAATCCACCATACAAGATTTGGCCGACCTATGTATGATTGGTCATCAATTTGGAATTGTCATTTGAGGGCAATTTATGCTTCAACTGCATGGCACCAATGACGACTTCCTCATTGAAATTGTCATCAACCTTCGCTAGACACATTGAAAACATAGTACACTAATACTTATTTTGTGAGTGCCATTTCATTTTTCTTGTCATCTTACTATTCTTGTTCCATTTTTGCTCTCCTTTGCTCTCCTTTGCTCTTCCTCTATTCTATAGTCCTCCAACATGATTATTCATAGTTAGTGGTATATGTCTATCTTGTTCCATTAGAACATCTCCAAACAACGTTGGAACCTTTTCATCTAAGTATTTATCAATGTCAGCCCCTAGTCATGCAATTGCAAAGGCTGTGGCTGCTACAGCTGG
Organism: Pterocarpus macrocarpus; assembly: GCA_031439585.1. Classification (NCBI taxonomy): domain Eukaryota; kingdom Viridiplantae; phylum Streptophyta; class Magnoliopsida; order Fabales; family Fabaceae; genus Pterocarpus; species Pterocarpus macrocarpus. Next base: position 16,343,983 of record CM062519.1, read on the forward strand.
GGCTATGTTATTTATTGCAGGGGTTATCTTTTACTTCTTTAGAAAATGTGCTCTTGCTAGATACCCCAAGATGCACAAATTTGCTGCAAGTTTCCGTAGAGAATCAGGAGTGAACCATGAGGATATAAAGAAAGTTGGTGGTAAAGTGAAAGGACTAATTGTTGAGGAAAATGGGGTTGATGTTCTTTATATGGACACAGAAGGCAAACAATTGACAACCGGATTCACAAATAGTAGATTCAATCCTAGTTTTGAAGATGATGAAGAAGAAAAGAGAATAGATGTAGTGGTCCAAAGATCCAAAATATCCAAACCTCAAATGATTCTACTGGCATGTGAATCTCAAGGCTTGATTGGTCATGAGGATCAAGTTAAACCATCAACTAAAGCATGCACACTACCACCTCCACTTCCACCACTAGCACCACCTTCCCCAATGATTCATGAGAAGAAAATTCAACCACCACCTCCTCCTCCTCCTCCTCCTCCTCCTCCTACTCCTCCACCACCACTGCCACCAGCCCCTCCACGTAAGGAAATTCCAAAGGCAGCACCACCTGGTCCACCTCCACTTCCAAAGGCCAGTGGCTTCATTTCATCCCTGAAGCCCCCACCTGTGCCTGAAGGGAAATCAAACAGCAAAAGCACCAAAGAGGGTACTGTAGGGGAGAGCTCAAGAGAGAAAGGTGCTGGCCAAACAAGGCTGAAGCCTCTACATTGGGATAAGGTTGTGGCTAATGTTGATCATTCAACAGTGTGGGATCAGATCAATGATGGCTCTTTCAGGTATATCTTACTTAATGTTAATCCCCATTCTTATTTGACTAGTTATGGTACATGATCAACTTCACAATTTATGTGTTATTTTCCATTTACAGGTTTGATGATGAACTCATGGAAACACTCTTTGGATACTCAACCAACTACAAAACTCAAGAAAGAAACAAAAGTCTTTTAAATTTAGCTAGGGCCAGCTCGAATACACCAACTCAAATATTCATTCTGGAGCCAAGAAAATCCCAAAACACTGCAATTGTGCTAAGATCACTTGCCATCTCTCGCAAGGAAATCTTGGATGCACTACTTGATGGTCAAGGACTCAGTGTCGAGACACTTGAAAGACTCACTAAAATAGCTCCCACCCCAGAAGAAGAAGCCAAGATCATGCAATTCAGTGGCAACCCGGACAAACTTGCTGATGCTGAGTCCTTCCTCTACTACATCCTGAAAGCAGTTCCAACCGCATTCAATTGCTTCAAAGCAATGCTCTTCAGGTCGAGTTATGATTGCGAAGTTCTTCAGCTTAAGGAACACCTACAAGCAATTGAAATGGGCTGCAAGGAACTGAGGACAAGTGGTCTGTTTTTGAAACTGCTTGAGGCCATTCTCAAAGCTGGGAACCGGATGAATGCTGGGACATCAAGAGGCAATGCACAAGGTTTCAACCTTAGTGCTCTTAGAAAACTTTCTGATGTTAAAAGCACAGATGGGAAGACTAGTTTGCTTCACTTTATAGTGGAACAAGTGGTTCAGTCAGAAGGGAAAAGACAAGCTATATATCAAAAGCAAAACCTTCACAGAAGCAATGGTGCAAAAAGCAATAGTAATAGACCATATTTAGAGAGCCAGATACAACCAGAGGGTGACAAAGAATATCTAATGCTTGGTTTGCCAGTGTTAGGTGGGCTAAGTGATGAGTTATCTGAAGCAAAGAAAGCGGCCAGCATAGAGTATCACAGTTTCATCACCATGTGTTCCGCTCTCAATGCTCATGTTGTTGAAATTAGACAGGTTATAGCATGCTGTGGCAACACTGAGAGAGGTGGATTTATCAAGGAAATGAAAGGGTTCCTAGAGGAATGTGAGGAGGAGCTTAAGGTTGTGAAAGAGGAGCAGACAAGGATCATGGAGCTTGTGAGAAAAACCAACGATTATTATCTGGCAGGAGCATCCAAAGACAATTTGCCAAAACCCTTTCAACTGTTTGTGATTATAAAAGATTTTGTTGATATGGTAGATCAGGCTTGCATAGAACTTAAAAGGAAGCTAGAAAAGAAGAATGTAGGAGCAGAAGCTGTATCAGAACCACCTTTGTCACCATCAAAGAGGGTGCCACTCAGATTCCCAAACTTTGATTTATATTTTCCTTCAAATATGTCAGAAACAACTTCTTTCAGCCAATCAGAAGATGATTTCTGAAGCTTGGTTCATGCAAAATGTTCATTGAAGGGGTTCCCTCTAAGATATAACATCTTTAACGAACTTTGAACATGTACAATAACCATGTATTTACACCTTAAAATAAGCTTGTTAGAATGGTGATTTGGTCAGTTGAAATTAAGGGTATTAGTTTTGAATTAGACCAGTCACTGTGTACATTTTGGAGTAATTAACTTCAATTAAGCTACTTCTGGCTTTTATGGTCATCCTTGTTTCTAGCATTGTGATTGTATGAAGCTGTCAGTGTAGTCGTTTTTCAATAAATTGACATCATTGGAATGAATTTAAATGAACCACATTCTAGAACCTGGCATCAGCAACTCAGCTCTTTCTTTTTCTCTAGTTTCAGACGTCAAAGTTGAACTTAACAAACTAAACAAATGTTAGTAATTACTTGGTATTTTTGTTTTTGTTTTTAATTCCTTGCCACTTGAAAGGGACAAGATAATTGCCAAATAAAAGAAATTTGCTATAGGCACAGGTAAAGCTGTCCCTGCAATAAAAAATGGATCAGGAAGTAAGAAGTCGGTCTAGTCTACTTTGGCATGCTGCTGGTGATGTGAAGGGTTTTGGACCTTTGGTATACTATTAGTGCGTCAATTCTGTGAGAAAAATTTGACACGTTTGACAAGCTAATTAATCACTAGCATGCAAATTATTAGCCAATTAAGTAACTAAACCACAATACACTATAGAATTATCCCGATTATTGTTAACTTCAATGAGCTGCTTGTTTAAATTAAAAAAATTATACTTCTTATTTTTTGATACATATTCATTTTTTTCCCCCAAAATAAGTATTAGTGTAAAAAAAGTAGTGTGTAAAATTTATTTATTTATTTATTATTGGGCACATAAGCAGACACTTGTTTAACTAGGACACGCTGAATCCATTGCTTTATTATGGTTGGCGAGTGGCCAATTATGGCCCAAACATGTTGTAGGTTTTTTAAGTCAACTTGGACAAAGTCTTCTGTGAGAATCTGATGTAACAAAGCTATCCACGTCAACCAACCCAAACATAAAACTTTTCCCTTTGATATGCAACGACGAACAAGCAAGAAGCTGAGGAGCAAGCAGAGATCCCTTTGACAGAAACATGGCTGGTGGAAGTGGAAGGCTTGGTGAGAGCATAGAATTGAGAGGAGAAAGGATTGAGAGGGCAATTTCTTTGGCCTGGAAGGCTCACAAGACACCAGACAAGCATTTCCTTGTTGATAAGATTCCCAAAAGCAACCCTCCAGAAGTCTTGATCAGCTTTCCAGGATCAGGTGCTGTCAAGGATTGGTTTTCTCAAAAGCCTTTTGGGGAAGGCCAAATAGACCTTAATCTATTTCCCTCCCTCAAAAGTATTGGTCACAATGAGGCTGCTAAAGTGAATAAAGCCTTTCAGCAAAGGTTCAAAGCCATTTTGGACAAGTCATCACTTGAAAATGAGGTATTAACTGATAACAGTAAATGAGGTATTAGTTATGCAAATATGGATGGTTTTTGGTTTTGTTTCCTGTTTTCTGTCTTCTTTTCTGTCCAAAGTTCAAACTCTACTTTCCCATTAATTAATCTGTCATATATTACCTGAACTTGTCAGATAAATAACTGATGTTGTCACTGTCAAATGTTGCTTCCCTTTGTTTAAGAAAGCACATGTTTGAATGAATTTGTAGGTGGAAAAAGCAATAAAAAAAAAGAGGCAAATAGTGTTTACTGGACACTCCTCTGGTGCTCCAATGGCCATTCTAGCAACACTTTGGACCTTGGAAAAGTACCTAACTCCAAAATCCCATGATGGGGTAGCTCCTCTTTGTGTAACTTTTGGTTCTCCTTTGGTTGGTAATCATATATTTTCTCATGCTACAAGGAGAGAGAATTGGTCTCACTATTTTATGCACTTTGTAATGAGATATGACATAGTGCCTAGAATCTTCCTTGCTCCTCTCTCTTCTTTTGATCAAAGATTTGAAGTAATTTCACAGTTCTTCAATCCAAAATCCAAGTCCTTCATGAGCGAATCAATTGGAAGATCCACTTCAACTTCTGATTTCTACTTTGCTGTAATGTCAAATGTTGCTACTGTCACAAGCCATGCTGCCGCTACGCTAATGGGCACCGCAGATGTCACACTACAAACTATGGCAAATTTTGTTCCATTAAGCCCTTATAGACCCTTTGGAACCTACATTTTCTGCACCGGAAATGGGAAGCTAATTGTCATAAGAAACCCAGATGCAGTCCTTCAGCTCTTGTTTTTCTCTGCTCAATTAAGCACTGAAGCAGAAGCTGCTCAAGTTGCCATTAGAACCCTTCAAGAGCATGGCATCAAACAGCAACTAACCTTAGGAATGCAGAATGTTGTGTACTTGGACCAAGACCAACTTGAGGAGGTTCCTTTGACTGATGATGGTTCAAGGGACGATATCAGCGTGGCCTTAAATGACCTTGGCCTGGTAAATAACGTTTCTACAGCATGTTATTATTGGTATATTATCTCATATTAATTTATTACTGGCTGGACCTTAACAAATTGCAGCAAATTACTTCTAATCCTAAGATAAAATGACTATATTTCTTAACTATTAAACATGAAATTGGATCTGTTGAAAGATGATGTTTAGTGTTGGCATTAGGGTTGAAGACTTAGGCTTAGAATTAGACTTGGCATTGCAGGAATCTCCCCATCACGGTTTGTAGTCACAGGCTGATCGAATCATTAGGTGGGTGTAACTTTTTTTTAACTTAAGCTTATTATCAAGCATTACAATTCAATGTGACCTTAAACCTATTTGGATTTTGTTAAGGCAATATGCTGACCTACAAACAACAGATTGTTGCAAAAATCATTTTGCATTTGAGCTTTGATTTCCAAGCCTAGAATGCAACTCAAGCCCAGCATTCCTCAAATTGCAAAATGTCACTACTTAGAATCTAGCTAAGAATTTGCAAAATGGCTGACAATTCCTCTTGTTGAAATTTTAGAGCACAAGAGCAAGGCTGTGCCTTAGAGCAGCAGCAGAGTTAGAGCAACGAAGACGCAACAACGAGGAAAGAATAATGAAAAGCAAGAAAGATTTTGTTGAGGAAAAAATGAAGGAACTTGAAAAGTACAAAGAAGTTTGGGAGCACCACAAGGTGTGCTACTACGATGCCTTCAAGCAGCAAGAGGACCCTGAGGACTTCCAAGCAAACGTGAAGAGGCTACAACTATCAGAGGTGTGGGATGAGGTCATGGAAAAGCTAAGAAGTTATGAACTCCCGGATGAGTTTGAAGGCAACCCTGAATGGGTTGAGCTTGGAAAAAGGTTTCGAAGACTAGTGGAGCCTCTAGATGTTGCCAACTATTACCGGCACGTGAGGCAAATAGAGGCTGGTACTTACATGGTTAAGGGAAGGCCAAGAAGATATAAATTCACACAAAGATGGCTTGAACATGCTGAGAGAAGAAGGGCAGAAGAAGGTTACACAGAATCATGGTTCTGGGCTGAGGTGGAGGATCTTTGCAACATAACTAGTAACAACAATGGCTTGTTTGAAGTTGTTAAGGAAAGGGTTGTGAGACTAGAGAATCAGATAAAGACATGGATTGAGAGAGGGGAACTAGATAAGGATGTGTTGTTGGAGGGTTCTACATTGGTGAAGTGGTGGAAAGCTCTGCCTCCACAACACAAGCAAGGCTCGTGCATTAGGAGTCTTATCGAAATGAAACAAGAGGCAAAGTGACAAACATGCGTAGTGCAGGACGGAAAATTTTTAGATGCTTTCGTATCAAAAATAAATTGTTATTCCTTATCATTTAATATTTAATATATCAATTTTTTTTTATCATTAATAATAATGAAGTTTGAACTTCTGATTTTATACATACATACCATCTCTATCTCTCACTATTAGACCTTTAATATATCAATTTTATAGGTTATTATTATCTCTTATTTTAGGTATATGTTTTATGTAATAACTATTATATTAAATATTAAATTATATATAAAAAATTCATTTTGCTAGTGTATAGGCTTAGTTAGCTTTGTCTTTTTTTTTTTTTCATAATTTTTGTTGATTTTGTAACATGCATAATATTTTTCTTTGCCTTTTTTTTTTTTTTCAAATTTTTGCCACGAACAAATGCTGATAGATACAAAGATACACGATTCGACAAAAATGAAAGATACATGACTAAATTCTTTTTATCTTTATCTTTACTATGTAAATTTTTTTTTTCTTTTCTTGCAAATATGCATATACTATGGGATGTTTGTAAAGAAAATTGAATTTTTTTTTTGATAATTCAATAAAAAGCTCGACCCAAAAAAATGGAGAGCAAACAACAGCAAACCGAATAAAGTTTAGACAGACAAAGAATGAAAATCACAAGTCTAACCAACAAGACTAACATCTGCATCACCTGCACCTATAAATTCTACTCAACAATAGCACACTCTCGAAGGCAAATAAAAACTCCTGCACTCCTCATACGCAAACAATGAGCTGCATGAATTCAACAAGAAATACTGCTATCATGACCTCCTTAGCTTTATTGTCTCATGTAACTGTAATGACAGCAAAGCAGAACACCAACTCTATAGAGAAACCAGAATTGTGATATCATGAGAACACATTCCACTTTATATTGTTGATACTACTTCAATTAAGTTGATACAGCTGTGAATCACCATTCTTTGCTCATAGTGATTACATTTGTCCCTCCAAAGATTGAACCATCTAAAATCTGATTTCTTAAATTCTGATATAGTGGTATTTTGAAACCATTGCTTCACATTTCTTACCCTGTTTATGTCAAATCTGCACTCCTAGCTCAGCAAATTGTCCTTGGAAAACCAGTTTACAAACTCACTACAGAAGGATGTGATATGTAACCTTGATTCACTGCAATCTAATTCTTCCAGAGCACACTGAACCACTTCTAATATTGCCTCCAAACATGCTGCGCCAACAGAACTAGTGACCTTGAAGTCCATCAGCAGAATTAATGAATTTAGATCATCTGTAATCATGTATCCTCCAATGGCATATAGATTCCTGTCTTGTATAAAATCCACACAGAGCCACCAAATATTTTTTGATCTGGCATCCTCATATAGATCTCTCAAATTTTTGTGCCTAAACTCACTTTCCGGACCTTGAAAAACTGAGTTCCTTATTGCCAACTTGTTGGATGAACTGACTCGAACTGCCCATCATCCCAAGATTTTCCAGAGTATTTGATTTGTTCCAAAAGCTGATTCCTATCTGCTATCACATTCTAAAAAATGATCTTATTTCTAGTTATCGATACTGACCAAATGACTGCAAAAAAAAACAGGAAATCCATCTTCTTTTTGCTATTCCTCTAAACTACGAATTGAACCAAGACTCCATCAATCTCTTGAGATTAGTAGGTATCACCCACGCAACCCCAAACGAACTTAGACACTCCCCCCAAACTTCCCAAACAAAGGGACAATGAATAAATAAATAATCATTAGTCTTATTCTCTAAATCACATAGCACGCACCTATAAGAACTCTTTTGCAGAATGTTGAAATTCCTCAGCCTGTCCATTGTCAAAAGTCTATTTAACAGTGCAAACCATACCATTAATTCGACCCTAGGTGGAGCCAGCCCCTTCCATAAATTTGCAAAAATATGCTGATGTTCCACTAGACTCGCTTGTTTTCCTGAGATCAATGTTGAGAATGATTTAACTGTATATATACTAGAGTTGCTGAGTTTCCAAATAGCACAATCCCGCCCATCAAAGCAAAGAGCCACTTGAGAGAGAATCACCTGCAAATCAGAAAGAAAAGTGTTTTCCCATTCAAAGAATTGGCATCTCCAAATGAGATTCCAATTCCATGACAGCTCATCCCACACCTCACACTCAGCAATGAATGTTTCTCTCTGAGAGGATAAGGAATAGAGTCTCGAGAACCTATCTTTGAGACAAGAATCTCCAACCCATAGATCTTCCCAAAAAAGAGTGTTTTTCCCATCTCCAACCATGATCCAAATCCCATTCTTCACTGTATTCTTCACTTCTTTATTAACTCTCCCAATACTACTTATTGACGACCATAATCCCCCCACTTTGCACCCAATTTGTTTCCATACTAGTTTATGCATGTCAAGGTTATTACATGAACACACTATTCTTTTCCAAAGCAGCTCCTCTTCTGTTGAGAATCTCCACCACCATTTAAACAAGAGAGCAACATTCTTTATAATAATGTCACCCACTCCAAGGCCACCTTTTTCCTTTGGCATCTAGATTTGATTCCAGCTTACTGTAGCAAAACATTTACCTTCCTTCATTCCCCAGAAAAACTTAGATTGCAGGGATATAATTTTCTGAGCAACTGTTTTAGGCATCTTGAATAGCCCCAGGTAGTAAATGGGCAAACTATTTAGAGCCATTTTTATTAGAACTAATCTGCCCGCCTTCGATAGCAAATTTGCCCTCCATCCACTCAACTTTGTCTCAATCTTATCTACAATTGGTCTCCATGTTGAAACTCTTCATGGGCTAGCCCCCAGAGGGATGCCAAGGTATGTAATAGGTAGACTAGATAACGAGCATCCGAAGCTGGCTCTCAAATTATCGACTATATTTTCAGAACAATTCAATGGAATTATTGATGATTTGACATAATTTAGAGCCAAACCAGACATCATGCCGAAGCAATCTAATATTCTCCTATAGTTCCTCAACACCCTCATCTTTGCTGGACAGAAAATGATGGTATCATCTGTAAATTGTAGATGAGACAATGCCACCTTTTGTTTACCAATCATTAGACCTTTGATCATCCCCTTATCTATGGCTCTAAGAATGAGTTTGTTTAATACCTTTGCCACCAAGATAAAGATAAACGAGGACAAAGGGTCCCCCTGGCGCAATCCTTTCTCCATTTTGAAAGGTTTTGTTGGAACTCCATTGACCAAAACTGAGATTGAGGCAGTTGACAGATAGCTATTGATCCATCTCCTCCATTTCTTCCCGAACCCCATATTCTCTAGTACTTGATCAACAAACTACCACATGACTGAGTCATAGGCTTTTTTGAAGTCTAACTTTAAGATCACTCCTTGTTTCTTTGTCTTTTTTAACCAGTGAACTGACTTGCAGGCAATTAAGGCTCCATTTAGAATCTTCCTTTCCTGTATAAATGCAGTTTGAGTTTCACCAACTAGATCTCCCATCACTTTCTGAATCCTTCTTGCAAGAATCTTGGCTATAACCTTGTAAACACTACCCACCATACTTATAGGTCTGAATTCATTCATCTCCTTCGACCCTTCAAATTTTGGAATCAAAGTAACCCAAGTCATGTTATAGGCCCTCTCCAAAGTATCCGAGATAAAGAAATCCATGATAGCTTTAATAAAAGTCTTTGCTCACTAAATCCCACATTCTGTGGATGAAATTAAGACTGACCCCGTCGAAGCTCGGGGCCTTAAATGGATCGCAGGACCACACAGCTTCTTTAATCTCCATCTCCGAAGGCAAGACTTCTAAATTCTCAGCTTCCTGAACCGATATCTTCTTTACCAATGAGCCATCAAACTTAATCTTTGGCTTTTGTTTCTGAGTATATAATTCTTTGAAACATCTTCTTGCTTCGGCCTTTATTTTTCTCGGTTTCTTGCAATTCCTTCCATCTATCCTCAACTTAACCAATTGCTTCTTTCTTTCTTGAATGTTGCCATTGAGTGAAAATATTTTGAATTTCTGTCAACCTATCTTGCATATTTATCACGAGACAATTGTTTCCAAAATTCACTCTTCCTCTTATACCATAAGTCTAGTTGACCCTTCAGCACCCCCTTCTAGCCAATAGGACTTCATCACCACCATTATTCTCCAGCTTTTTGTCATTTTCATCCATCTCTTCCTCCAAGATTCTAGTCTTGTTTTCTATGTTACCAAAAGATTCCTTGTTCCATTTTCTCAGGGGGCTCCGGATATTCTTCAATTTCTCTAGCAGGCTTTTGTCTCCAAGATTCTTCCATTCCTCTGAAACTACTTTATGAAAATTCGGATGGGAGAACCAAACATCAAGAGTTCGAAATGGTTTCGGACCCCAATTAATATCTTTAGAGTCCAAAAGAATAGGCACATGATTTGATTTAGAGCATTTTACCCCAGGGAGATGTAGATTTGGTTAATGAACATTCCAAACTGGATCAATCAAGATTCTGTCCAGACGGCTGCAAGACTTCCCTCTTCTCCAAGTGAATTTACGATCAACAATAGATAAGTCAATCAGATTCATATCATTCACCCACTCCCCAAATTCCACCATACTTCTAGCAACAACGTTATTTCCATTTCTTTCTCCCACATTCAAGATTTCATTAAAGTCCCCCATCATCACGAAAGGTAAACCATAACGCCCTTTTACGTCTGCTAGCTCTTTTCACATTGTTCCTCTATTACTTATAGAGTGTGGCCCATGGATTAGGCCAATAATACAATCGAGTGCCACTTTTTGAATGACTCCTTTGACGCAAATCCATCTATCCCCTTTGATCACAGTGTTCTTCTTGAAAAATCAGAGTCCCAAATGCACACTAAACCACCTCCATTATTCATAGCATCCACGGTTACTATGTTTCCGAACCAATTCTCTGACCACCGTAATCTTCCCTTCCCTACCCAAGCCTCTGATGTTCTAGCTTAAAAACTTCATGGGGAACGGTTTAACTCACCCGATTTTTTGTACTTCGAGTTCTTCTTAGATCTTCTCTTCCTTTGTTGCTTACTACTGCTAGTCTTCCTTTTTTCCAAGTAGTCCTCCATAAAAGCCCGTATGGTGACGTCTTCTTGCGCAGATAGGCCCAGGTTCTTACCTACCTTCCATGTCTTCTTAGCTTCTTTTTTCACCATTGCTAACACTTTCTCAAGATCTGAGTCTTCTTCTTTGTGAATGTTCTGTTTTTCAGTACTTCCTTTCCTCTTTTTACCATCGCAAGCCATCTCACTGTTGTCATACGGGTCATCCAAATCTTCTGCAGCAATCTTCTCACTGGAGTCGATGTGTTGATCCATAATCTTAGTAACCTTGTTACAGTCCAACGAGTTTCTAACATCAGTGTCTAATGATAAAACCGATTTTCGCCCAAATTCTGGCGGTATGGATGGTTCGGAACTTAGATCCTGGCTCATCGGATAGTGGGCTGCCTCCAATCCAAGTGAATGTGCATTGAATGACCCATAAAGAGGATTAATATCATTTTGGGTTCCGCAGCCAATATATTGTGAATTTGGCCCACCATATCTAATCTCCTTAATTACCTCTTCTATCCTGTTATCATCCTCCAGAGTCTTTGTCTTTCCACTCCATTATAAAGGTTTTCAATACATGACTTTAAAGTTTACAAAATTTGTGTGACTTTAAAAAACATAAAGAAAATTGTGTGATGTTTCACATTTAAAAAATGAAAAAAGTTTTGGTCTTAACAATTTTCAACATTTTTGGGCCAAAATTGATGGTTAGATAAAATTCTCTTCAAAGTAATGACTCCAAGAAAAAAGATTTAAATTTAATATATAATCTATGTAAAAAAAATTATATACATATATCTAATATATATGATCATGACGTTAAAATGATTTGACTCTTTGTATAATTACTAAAAAAATTATATAAAAAAAAGATATAATTGAGTGATAATTTTGAAAAAAATAAATTACACTGCCAGCGTAATAAAATCAACCTTGAAAAATGCTTGATGTTTAGAAAATGACATAAATGTACATTCCAGAAGCAAAAATCATCAACAATTTGGTTGCCTTTTCTTTTAAGAAAGCATATTGCTAGACTCATTTCAGAGTGGACTATAAAGTCATCATCAATTTAATAATTTAAACCCACCTCATCGGAAATAATAGAATAAAAGCGTCGCAATAAACAAAAATTGAAAAATAAATTAAAAAATAATAAAGATCTTAAATTAAATGAAATTACTTCAGTTTTACATTTTATATTTTTATAGAGTCTAATGTTATTAAAAATATTAAAGTTCACTTTTTCTTTTTTGGTTTCCCATGGTTATATTTTACTAAAAACAATCATATTCGACACTTTTTCTAGCGATAATTCAAACTGTAGTTCGTTATAGTATTAGTAATTAAGGTGGTTCACTTAATAATATCTTTTAAAATTATTATCAAAGGTTAAGTGTGAATGTGATGGTAAGTGCAATAATAAATAAATCACGTTTCTTTAATTAAAAATAATAATAAATCACGTTTCTAAAGTAAAAACGAAAGTTTAAATCTCAGAAACATGAATTATTAGAAAGAAATCTTAATCTTAACAAGTATAATTGATTGCTTGTTTTGAGGAAAAAAAAATGCATGTAAAGATACTTCGTCAAAGAAATGGTAATCTTCTTGAAGACTTTGTTATTCTTTAACAGTAAAATAATATACGGCTAGTTGAGTCACCGTCAACGGGTTGCGAAGGCCATAGTTTGATAAGGTGGATAAAACAGCATAGATTTGGACCCCATTACTTCGAAGCTTGGTTTAGAATAATTATGTAGTCTTCGTCAACTGAGTAATTTAACCCAAAGTCTCCATCCCTTTAAGAAGAGGCACATCTCTAACAAAGCACAAAACTTTCTGAAACTGCATAGGATATAGTTCTTACATAGGGGAAAACATGTCTAGTTTCTGTAATTGTTGCTATGGAGATTCCAAAGCTTCTGGGGTGGACAAGGAAGATCCACCCTTAGGATTGAAAGAGGAGTTAATCAAGAAGACATGTGCTTTGGCTTTCAAAGCTCACAAGTCTCCAGAGAAGTATTATCTTCTTGATAAGAAGAATAGGACTTCTTTGGAAGCTGATCTTATTATTAGCTTTCCGGGGTCCTGGGCTGCCACTGGTTGGTATGTTGGTAGATCTTACGGGGCAACAAATATAAACCATACACTCTTTCCTTCACTTAAAAGTATTGGCAATGATGAAGCTGCTTTGGTGAACGGAGCTTTTCAGCAGGGATTCGAATCCATTTTAGGGAATTCATCACTCAAACATGAGGTATGTAACTGAAAACATTGAATTGGTTTTAGACTTCTAGTTATGAAGACTTTGTTGTTTTGTTTGGATCCCACATGTGGCAATTTCAGTTATCATATACTTTCTAATTTTGGTATGATCAAAGTAAATTATGTATCATAATATGTAGGTGAATAAAGCTATGACCAAAGGGAAGCAAATAGTGTTCACAGGGCACTCTTCTGGTGCTGCAGTGGCCATTCTTGCAACATTGTGGGCATTAGAAGAGTACCTTAACCAAAACAACTACCAAATCCACAAGCCTCCGCTCTGTGTCACATTTGGGTCTCCCTTAGTTGGCAATCATATATTCTCTCATGCTACAAGGAGAGAAAAATGGTCTAGCCACTTCAAACATTTTGTTACTATATTTGACATAGTGCCACGGATTTTGCTTGCTCCCTTCCCCTCCATTGAGCCCATGTTTAGCACAATTCTCCAATCCTTTGCTCCCAAGACCAAACCTTCCACCCATGATTCAGTAAGAGACGGTGTGACTTCTGAATTTTACTCAACTGTGATGAGTAACGCAGCAACAGTTACAAGCTATGCTGTCTCAAATCTCATGGACAGCACAAATTTGTTACTTGAGACTATGTCTGGCCTTGTTGACTTAAGCCCTTATAGGCCCTTTGGAACCTTCATCTTCTGCACCGGAAATGGACAGCTGATCGTGACAAGAAACTCAGATGCTGTTTTGCAACTCTTGTTCCACACTGCTCAGCCAAGCGATTTGTCAGAAGTTTCTGATGTTGCCAACAAAAGCATACAGCAACATCTAAACTACGAAGCTGAATTGCAGAAAAGCTTGGACAAGCTGAATGTAGTGTGGTTAGATCGACTAGAGAGGGTTCCCATGTCTGCTGATGGTTCTAATAGTGACATTAACACAGCCTTGGATGCCCTTGGATTGGTAATTAGTGTTTTGCTTTCTAGTTATATAGTTTTTGACCCTATAATTTCAGGCATAAAATTAGACAGCACCATTTAGCTAATATGTGATAATTTGTTGGCTCTAATTTCAGGACACAAAGGCTAGACTGTGCCTTCATGCAGCTGTTGAGTGGCAAAAACGAAGATACGCAAATGAGGAGAAAATCAATAAGGAGTTTGAGAAGAATCAGACAGCTGTGGCAGGCATGGAGGATTTGAAAGAGTACAAAGCAACATGTGAGATAGGTTACTATGATGCCTTCAAGGTGCATAAGGATGAGAGAGACTTCAAAGCAAATGTGAAGAGGCTAGTGCTGGCAGGAGTGTGGGATGAGATCATTGAAAAGCTGAGAAGTTATGAACTCCCAGATGAGTTTGAAGCCAACCCTGAATGGATTAAGCGTGGAACAATGTATCGCACACTAGTGGAGCCTCTAGATGTTGCCAATTATTACCGCCATTTGAAGGATAAAGATTGTGGACCATACATGAATAAGGGAAACAGGCCAAGTAGATATAGATACACACAAAGATGGCTTGAACATGCTGAGAGAAGAACAGAGGAAGGTTACTGGGATTCATGCTTCTGGGCTGAGGTGGAGGAGCTATACAACATAGCCATTGACAACAAAGGTTCATTTGAAGATGTTAAGAAAAGGGTTGTGAGACTAGAGGCTCAAATAAAAACATGGATTGAGAAAGGGGCGCTAGATAAGAATATGTTATTGGAGGGTTCTACATTGGTGAAGTGGTGGAAAGCTCTGCCTCCACAACACAAGAAAGAATCATGCATTAGAAATCTTATTGAAGTGTGACACGATGAGACAAACATGCATTAGAACTCTATTTTGCATGTGCATTGGTTGAGTGAGCTTTTTCTTTTTGGTTTCTCTTGTTTGGTTCTGTAATAAGCATGGTTTCCATTTTTTTGTACCACGAATAAATGGTGATAGATACAAATATACATGAATAAATTCTTTTATTTTCTTGAAATTTTACTTTTAACTATATATGGAAGTCTTTTTTTTTTAAACTATTTTTGCAAACCTACAAATATATACTTTGGGATGATTGTGGATGTAACTGAGGTAAAAATAAGTTGTGCAATATATGTTTTTACATATTACAGAAATTTTGCGATTTTCACCCAAGAAAATTGTGCCACAGATCAAAATAATTAAAATAAATTAAAAAGAAAATTATTTACTCAAAATATTTCTACCAACATAGTTTAAACGACCTATGCTTCTTTGATTCAAGTAGTTCGACGTTTGTTTCTTTTAAATAAGATTCTAAATTCAAGTATTGTGAATGAAAAAAAAAATTAGCATAAGATTAGTTTTATTTTTATAACATACTGACTCCTCAAACTAAATTATTTAAAGTTTAGCAAATTTTATATACTGGCAGTTCAAATCAAAAGATATAGTTTAAGTAATTTTTGCAATCTTACCATGATTTGAGCTCATACTTAGTAATCACTTATAGGAAAGTACTTGAATTATTTTCTCGTTTATCAACTTATTTCATCCAATATAACATAATTTTTTTTTGTCCTTGATCAAAATATTTTCATAGGCTTCCCTCAAAAAATAAAATATTTTCATAGGCATTATTATATGATTAATTCCTTAAATACGATTGCTATTAAGAGACTTTTCAATAATTGCATTCTTCAAAATTAAAACATTAGTTTTCTCTCTTATAACTCACTTATCATTACAGTGAACTCTTATCGATAACAGAAAATTCTTTTAAATGTGGGTTTTTGTGACTTCCCTCTTCATTTCCGTGTTCTTGTCATCCATACATAACAATTATAAGGTTGACTTAACTAATGTGATGGAACAGCGTCAACAAACAAACTTATAATTTTATTTTTTGGTGTAACTTATACTTTGAAAAATAATATTTATACATAACCCACCTCATATTTTAGGCTAATATACCACTTATTTACTATTAGATAGGTGTATAACCCTCTCTTAGATTGGGTTCCACATCCATCCAATGATGGTAGGTGGTATATCAACCCAAAATATAAGGTGGACTATATATAAATAATACATCTTCTTATTATTTTATTCTATTTTTTGCTTTCCCCCTCCCCCAGCGGATCTTCTTCTGAACTTTTGTTGACTTAACTAATGTGATGGACCAGTGTCAACAAAAAAAAACTTATACTTTTGTTTTACTTTTTATTTTTTGATGGTGTGTGTTTTCGGGTTTTGGGGTTTGTGTCGATTTTTTGGGGGGTGGGAATCTTCTTCTTTTATTAATAGATTATCTGTGGAGGATTCGTTACTCCAACCATGATGTGGAGTCATGTTACTTCACCTTTTTAATGTCAATATATTTAACATCAAAATAAAAAAATAGTTCAAATTTAATATGTAACATAAATAAATTTAATTTTAAAAATTAAACAAATTTATTAATTCTTAAATTTATCCTTTTTTCTTCTCCCCTCTAATTCCAGCCTCTCAACCACCCATTAGCCACCACCCACGACCACCACCTTTTATCTCTCATTTCAATATGCCCTGAAGAAAGAAAAAAGAAGAGTTAATCGATTTTGAGTTTGTTACAAGGAAGAAGAGTAGTGGCGATCACAATCTTGGCAGTGTGGTCGGTGGTTCTATAGTTTAGCTGCTCAGGTCTGAGGTTTGTGGAGTGGCAGCGACAATACAGTGGTGCTGTGGCACCGTGAGCAGTGACTTCGCAATAGTGACACAACATCGCAATAAAGCTTCGTGGGTTAATTACAGTGGGGGTGCGAAGGCTTCGGGCTCTAACAAGGAAGGTGATGATGATAGCAGTAGCGGCAATGATCAAAGTTCTGGAACAGATTTGAGGACTTGTTCATTTTATTTTATTTTATTTTTTATTTGATTTTTGGTTTTACTTGAATGGTTTGGGTTATACTTGTCTGAAGATGGCTCTTGGGGAAGTTTTTGCCATGTTCCATGGTGGTTGTTACATGAAGCTGAACTTTGAAGTAGATATTTGGTGGAATGGAGGGAGTGAAATGAGGGAAGGAGGGAAAGAAAGGAGGAAGAGAGTGAGTAAGCATGTGGGCAAAAATGGTGGTGGGGAACAATCCTTAGGGAGGGTGGATGGAAGGAGTTAGGGAGGATAGATGGAAGGAAAGAAAAGAGAAAATGGATAGAAATGAGAATTAGATATTATAATAAAGCTGAATTGGTAAATTTGTGAATGGAGTAACGTTACTTCATAAGTTGAGGGGAGCAAAGAATCCTTCACCTATCTTTAAAGTCTTATTGCAAGTCTTTAGCTAGTTATGGGACAAACCTTTCATTCTTCTAAACATTTTATGTTCAACAAAACTTAATAATGTATTTTTATTTTAACAAAGTTTTATAATAAAAAAAATTATTTTGTATATAGTGTTCATATAAAAAAAATTTACATAGATATTTATTCATGTATTGTCATATTAGCAAAATATTTAACTTAACCACTTGTTACTTGAATGATCATACAAATGGAAAGATATAATTAATTGATTGTATAAAAAAATTTTAGAATCTTTTAGATTGTCAGTATATAAAAATTAAATTAAAAAAAAATTATTTATATTTTTTTTATACATATTACTTTTATATTCCTACAAACAACATAATTTGAATTAATGGGGGTGAATCCAACTATTTTAAATGAGGCAAATTAATTCGAAGGTATCTGAAAAGTTTCTTTATCATCGTGATTACCAATATTATAGGAGACTCACGACTTTGGCGTAATGCAGATGTCGGACGCGGGATGCATTTAGCAACGGGCGGCTGCCAGGCACCTTCGTGCTCCCGACAATTCCCTTAAACAAGAAGCATCATTGTCAACTTGTTGCCCGTTTCATCGCATGGGCGCATATGCCTTTCTAATTAACTTTACTCGGTTTAGGTTTAAGAGATATATTCTTTTCTTTTTTTGAAAAAATATAGATACAAATCTAACATTTGATTACACTTGTAATAAAATTGAGTTCTATAAAAAAAAATTAAGTTCAATAATAAAAAGTTGTACTAAAAAAAATAAAAAATAAAAAAAAGAAAAGAAGAGAAACAAAAATTGATTTGACTGAGCATATTTTGTCACTTTTAAAAAAAAAAATCAATGGCCTGAGCCTGACTTTTCCCTTATGTATAGTTCTCACTTTATATATAATTAATAAACAATTTTTAATACATGAAAAGTGAACATTTTAATTTCAAAAATCAAACGTGATTTACACAACTTTAACGAAACATATTTATTAAAGGAGCTAATATGTGAGATAATATATACCGTTGACTATTTTATGAACGACTGACATTATGCATTTTATTCTCTCAAGTGTGCCCCTCAGCCCTCACTCTAGAAGAGTAAATCTTCATTATGCATGGCAAAAAGGTTAATATTTACAGAAAGTTTTAGTCACACCATGTGTAATTGTATTTAAAATTTAAAATTTAATTTTTATGCACCGTCAATGTGAAAAAATTTTATATAAACATTCGATTATATATTATCACATTAATAAGAGTGTTTAACTCAATCATCTATTATTTTAAAAATATTATAAATATAAATATTTAATTAAATGACAACCTAAAACTCTTTTATATTACTAATATATAACAATTAAATTCATAAATTTAATGGACAAAAAGTCCATTTTCATATTTCATATAAATTTACGCGGTTCTCTCTTTTTCTTTTGATAGAGTTGACTAATAAGAAACATCTTAGCTATGGACATTTTTTGAAAAAGAAAAGAAAATAATCTTATTTTTTTAATTAAAAAAAGAACTTATTTTTAATTTTTAATGTCTGAAAATAAAAATCTATTTATTGTTAAATTATTTGATTAATCAAATCACAATATATTTTATTAAATTAAAGATTTATATATTTTTATTTTATTAATTAAAAAATACTCATTTCATAATAGTCTTTTTCGTAAATTTCATCAAAAATAGAGAGTTAAGTTTAACTCCTTCCTTTCCATATTTTTCAAAGACTTAAAATAAAAAAAAGAAAGAGTGAATAAGAATTTACTTATTTTAAAAACGTAAAATTTTATATTATATTTAAGTTATTTTACAACATTTACAAAATTACGTGAAAGCCTAACATGCATGTTACTTAAAAGTGGTTAATTATAGAGGAGGTGGATTATGACTCATGCAAATTTTATTTGTAATGTCTGAATCTTATAATTACCACTTTAAAAAAGATTTTATATAATTACCGTCTCAGCCCAAAATTATGTGAATAATTTTTAAAAAAAAAAGTATTGCTAATTAGTGTCCTAGACATATTCAATGCATTAAAAGCTTAAAAATTTTGTTTTCAATTAAAAATGCCTTTAGTTAAAACCCTTCTAAAAAAAACTAACATATTTATTTTTATAAAAGAATTCGGGGCAGCATGATTAGTCATGATACATTACTAAACACTACATGTCCCATTTTAAGGTTTTAATATCTATTGAATGAGATTAAAGGTGGTATTTTCTAAGAGCACTGGAGGATTTTTTCAAGGGCAAGTTCTATGGTGCATCGAATTAATTATGGTGTACCACACACCAGGTTTTACCCACATTTGACAAGTGCAGGTAAACACATTGGAGAATGTGACTAAATCCATTTGATTGATCACTGCACCTGCATCCACTTTTTCTGTCAGATACCCTCATAACATAGACAACCACCTCTTTGTCCACACCCAATCCACCATTTCCAGCATGGTCCACCTTCACACCTTGCAGCAAACAATACCACAAACGACGATTCGCCACCATCGCCATCGCCAGCGCCTCCACCACAACCTTCCTTGTTGCTGAGTCATCACTGCTCAACGACTCCACCAAGCTCCTCAGCACCCAGTGGCTTGATGGACCTACTTCAGAAAAATGGGGGCACAGATACAAATAACGAAGGGTCAAAAGGAAGATATGGGTGCAGAGGAGTAAAGGAGTATTCATTGATTTTTCAATTTGGTAGTTAAAGTGAGATTTGGTGTTTGATTAACACACAGATAGAGGATTTCGACTTTGTTTCACAAATTTCGAGAGCTTTATTCTTGTTGAGTTATAGGAATGATGTGAATGTTGGGTGGCCAAAGAAGAAGACTTTCTGTCTTTGTTGTTGAGGTTGGGGGCGGGACAGTGGCCATGGCTGTGGGGGTGACGAGGACAGCAACAAGGGCAGCGGTGTGGAGCTGAGTGGCGAGGCGGAGGGAGGAGGTGTGGGCATAGTGGCGGAGGAGGGAGCAGAAGCAGAGGGCAACGGAGGATTGTTGTTAGTGGCAATGAGCTCCATGGTGCACCCTCTGCTTTTTCAAATTGGTGTATGGTGCACCAGAGAACTCGTCTTTCTTCAAGTGTAGAGAGTGAACATTATCATGTTATTTCCTTTTATTACTCATTCTTGTGGGTGCTTCAGGTGTGTTTTATAATTTCATATTCAAAAATCTTTTCTTTAAAAGAAAATAATTCTTTTAGCTAGTATTAATTTTAGTAGAGTCTAAACCAAGTGCCTCAATAATACTACATCAAAGATTTGGTTGTTGTAGGAAATACATTTTTTTTTTCATATTTCTCTGTTATGTAATGTAATCATAAATGGAAAAAAATAAATACAACTATTTTAAATAAGATTCGCGATTTTTGACGTAACTATATTTATTTAAATTATTTATATTTTTTTTTCACCAATGGTAACTTGAAAATGAAATATCAAAAAATGCATTGCCTTAACATATTACCCTAGAATAAAAATTCAAAAATGTTATTTATGGCATCGCCCGTTATGCTTCTTCTTAACTATGGTGCTTAATGCACCTTGTTATCTAAATATCAAGATTTATTGGTGTTATAATATTGGCGCATTTTAATATGCACCGCGTTAAAAATGGTGCACAATGCACTATGTGATCCAATGGGTTGGATGTTCAGGTGTATTTATACACCTACTTCTTGTGGTATAGCATAAAAATTACTCTCTCAACATCCAAGTTTTCGAACAGAATTTTTGCGCCCGAATTCCGATATTATGCCAAGTTTTTTATTTTACTAGCAGACTCAACGTCCAAGTTGGAACAAGATTTTTTTTCACCTGAGTTCCGATATTATGCTGACTCTGACATTGAAATTTTACGCCTAATTTCCGATTTTATGCCAAGTTTTTTTATTTTACTAGTAGATTTAACGTCCAAGTTGGAACAGGATTTTCTCACCCGAGTTTCGATATTATGACATCGGAATTATACTCACGAGGTCCGATCTTATGCCAGGTTTTTTATTTTACTAGCAGACTCAACGTCCAAGTTGGAACAGGATTTTCACACGATTTTCGATTTTATGCGAACAACAGCTTACTCCCACATTGGACCCACCCTCCGAGTTGGAGCATGATCTTTCGCATGAATTCCGATCTTATAACCGAGGACTCCTGCAATACATAACCTGATTTAAGTGCATGATTAGTCCAACAGCTTAGATAGAAGACAACTCCAAGGTGTTTGATGTACCATGATTAACATGGTGTATTAGGGATAGCACTTATAATATATCATCCTTAAGTATAGCACAAACTACCCACCTCCTAAACTTGCCCCTTCCTCCCTCAGACACTCCCCTCCACTGTCCGTTGTAGCATTGCCGACATCATCAATAGCACCACCTCCATGAACTCCAGCAAGTCCAACACCAACAACAATTTGAGCAGAATGACCCCAAAGCTATAGACATTCCCAGCCATTGTTACTATTATTGTATATGCATACTCTACCAACCAACAAACAAAATTAAGATCTTTAATCACTAAAATAGCTTGGCTTCTTATTAAATTCTAATTCATTAAGAGATTAAATGTTCCAAGGCTCAATGGTCACAATATTTGAAGAGTAAGTTTAGTGTCAACATCTATCTAGATGAAAGCATTAGCCTCTTTTCAAACAAAGAGAACTAGGCTCCAAAAGTAGCCCAAGAATACAAGTCGCGAAGAAAGCCTTTTGGTAGTCAGCATGAGGTGCCCTTCTTTGTAGTTGGGGCCAAAAGATCTATTGGAGCAGGGCATCATCAAGCTTGTCAGTGCCACTAGCTAGTTATATCAACTCATGATGCTCATTAAATCAACCCCACGAACAAAAGACTCCAATGAAGTTCAACGGCAGCATGTCAAGGATGTAGCCGAAGCGTGGAAGTAATCCATCATCCACCCTTGCACCAACAGCAACCATGGCATTGACGACGGAGAGTGCAAGGTGTAGGAGGCCACGAGTTCAGCATTGTTGTGAATGTTACAGGCTTGAAGAGGAAGAAAAAGGTGTTACTTTGATGTATCATTACTAATTAGAGCACCAACACACTATCGATCTTTACCATTGGATCATTTAGGTGCGTAGTGCACTATTTTTAAGACAGTCCACAGCATAATACGCTGTTGTTTATATATAGAAATTAGACACTTTATAGATATATAAAAAAAGAGAAAAATACAAAAACTGATAGGTGTTAAAAAAAAAAAAATACAAACCATAAGATGTATAATTTTTATATATAAATAACATTTCTCGTATAAGTTATGATTAGCTGACAACAAAGTCATTGGCAGCTTCGTTAGCCTTATTTTGATTGGACAAAAAAAAGCATAATTCTGGACCCCACCCCCCGACCACTTTGGCTTGCATCAAGTCTTCGTCAATATGGAAATTTAACTCCATCTCCATGGAAACAAACCAACATTTTCCGAAACTGCATAACCTTCATCAATTTAGCAATCCAACGTCTATAAGAAGAGCCAGCAATTCTTTCTGAAACCAATCAAGCAAGCACACACAATAAGAAATTTTCCATATCTAACTGCAGATTCTCGTAGAAGCAGAAGAGAATCACAAGAAACATGGTTGTTGGAGGGACCCTTGCAGACATCACAGGACTGAAAGATGAGCTTGTGAAGAAGGCATGTGCTGTTGCGTTCAAAGTTGACAAGTCACCAGAAAAACCTTATATTCTTGAAAAGATAAGGGGTTCTTCCGAAGCTGTTAATATTATTGGTTTTCCGGCATCGTGGGTTGTCACTGATTGGTTTGCTAGGAAACCTTGTGGTGAAACAAAGATAAATCTTGCACAGTTTCCATCACTTAGAAGTGTTGGTAATGATGAAGCTGCTTTGGTCAACGAAGCCTTTCTCAGGAAATTCGAATCTGTTTTAAGCAATTCAGCACTTAAATCTGAGGTATGTAACTGACAACAGCCAATAACCGATTTAGTTCTGTACACTATTGTTTGGTCTTTTGTTTGGATCCAACAAGTGGCAATCCCAAATCCCCGTGACAAACATGGCACTTATTTTCAGTTTTTCTGGTAGTTTCAGTTATCGTATACTTTCTATTTTTGGTTAATTACTATGATTAAAGCAATTAGTCATCAAAATCTGTAGGTGCATAAGGCTATCACAGAAGGGAAGCAAATAGTGTTCACAGGTCATTCCTCTGGTGCTGCAGTGGCCGCTCTTGCAACATTTTGGGCCTTGGAAGAGTACCTTAACCCAAACAACAAAAACCAAAACTACAAGCCTCCACTTTGTGTCACTTTTGGGTCTCCCTTAGTTGGTAATCATATATTCTCTCATGCTACAAACAGAGAAAATTGGTCTCGCTACTTCATACATTTTGTTTTGAGATTTGACATAGTGCCAAGGATTTTGCTTGCCCCTCTCTCTTCTATTGAGGACATGTTTGGCACAATTCTTCAACACTTTGCTCCCAGGATCAAACATTCCACCCTTGATCCAATAAGGAAAGATTTTTACTCAACTGTGATGAGGAATGCAGCAACTGTCACAAGCCATGCTGCTTGTAATCTCATGGGCAGCACAAATTTGTTGCTTGAGACAGTGACAAATTTTGTTGATTTAAGCCCTTATAGGCCCTTTGGAACCTTCGTCTTCTGCACCGGAAACGGACAGCTGATTGTGCTAAGAAACTCAGATGCTGTTTTGCAGCTATTATTCCACACTGCTCAGCCAAGTGATTTGTCAGACTCAGAAGTTTCTGGTGTTGCCAACAATAGCATACTGCAACATCAAAACTATGAAGCTGAATTGCAGGATAGCTTGGAAATGCAGAATGTAGTGTACTTAGAGCAACTAGAGCGGGTTCCCTTGTCTGCTGATGGTTCTAATAGTGATATTGCAACAATTAGCACAGCCTTGGTTGACCTTGGACTGGTATTTAGTGTTTTGTATTTCAGTTATATATTTTTTAACTCATTATATTTCACGCATAAAATTAGACTGCAACATTTGGCTAATATGTGTTGATTTGTTGGCTTTGATTTCAGAACACAAGAGCTAGACTGTGCCTTCGAGCAGCTGGTGAATTGCAGAAACAGAAACAAAAGAATGAGGAGAAAATCAAGAAGGAGATTAAGGAGAAAGCTATGGCAAGCATGAAGGGTTTGCAAGAATACAAAGAATCATGTGAGATACACAGCGGTTACTATGATGCCTTCAAGGTGCAAAAGTATACAAGCGACTTCCAAGCAAATGTGGATAGGCTAAAGCTTGCAGGTGTGTGGGATGAGATCATTGAGATGCTGAAAAGGTATGAACTCCCAGATGATTTTGAAGGCAACCAAGAATGGATCAGGCTTGGAACCGACTTTCGCCGTCTTGTGGAGCCTCTGGATATCGCAAACTATTACCGCCATCTGAAGAATGAAGATACAGGACCTTACATGATCAAGGCCAGGCCAAAAAGATACAGGTACACTCAAAGGTGGGTGGAGCATGCCAATAGGATGCCGAAAGAAGCTATCTCGGAATCCACCTTCTGGGCTGAGGTGGAAGAGCTTTGCAGCTGGACTAGTAACAAGAAGCCATTTGAAGATGTCGAGGAAAGGGTTCTACAACTAGAACAAGGCATTAAGAAATGGACTGATAAGAGGGAAATAACCAAGGATGTGTTGTTAAAGGAACCCACCTTTGTGAAGTTGTGGGAAACTCTACCTCCGAAACACAAGGCAACATCATGCATCGCTAGTCTCATTACAGGAGAAAAGTAGTGCTGATCTATCTTTCCACTCGAAATAAAGTTATGAATCTTGCTTTTGCTATGTATTGTCATGCAGGTGTATTTTATAATTTCATGTTGTATGTTTTAGATTCCCAAGTTTCATGCAGAACCACGAGTCATTGTAGCTACAGGTCTTAATAAATTTGTTTGATATTTGTTGGAGTTCTGTAACGTGTGTGTAAAGTTTGAAAAGATCCCTCTATCGAAACAAGGATTTAGATCTCTCATATGATTTCTTATTTTCTCCTAGTATACCGACCACATCCATCAAAACAAAACACCTTATGACTATCAATTCTGTTATTTGCATGATAGAATTTTCATACCAATTAACCGCCACTCAATTATTTTTTTGATAAACAACCACTCAATTATTGGTTAACGAGGTGTTTAGATTAGTAAGAAAAACTAACAATATGTTAACCGATATGCTGATAAAATATTATTTGTTTGTTAATTAATTCATACACCTTGTTAACAAAAAATTTCAATCGTCATTAATAAATAATATTTTAAAAACTAGATTGATTAATTGATTGTTTTGATGAGACTTGAGTTGCATGTCTCATTGTTTTATTCTTTTTGTCTAAAGGTGTATTTGTGAGTTTTATTTTGAAGAAGGGAAGGATAAGAAGGAGTTTGACGAGCAATTAAGAGTTCATTTTACTCTTCAATCCTCTTCCTTTCTCTTTGCTCACTTTTCCTTCAAAATCAAAACTAACAAACACACCCCAACTGTCCGGTAAAAACAAATATATGCTAAATTAATTTAGCAAGTCAGAATCATTTGTCAAACTATGATCAAATCGGATAACATAAACTGTCTAACCGCGTGATCGGCCGATGTAAGTTGAATTTTTCTTTCCAACCCTTACACACACAAGATTGTGAATTCCAAGTATCCTACACTTTCATGATAGTATTTTAAACATAAGGATCCAAGACATTGAGGAATAATCAAATTCCTCTGTAATAATACCTAACTCAACCATATGCCATTATAGCAATACAAAAGGCCACAATAAACAAGTTAAACACCAATAAGCTCGATTTTGACGCAAAATATGTGTTAACCGCAAGAAATACAGACTATGATGAGTTAGAGGTTTAAATTTGTTGCACCAGGCTCAACTCCAAAAGGAACAGTGTACAAAAAAATAACAGAGTGTTGACAGAAGCCTAGCCGCCCAGAACCTAGATTCCAACGAACATATTGCATTAACTGTTTGAGCAAACATTTAGCAAACTGTCTTGGGGCTACCAAATAAGTCAAACCAAAAACACCAAGCCGTATGATCGACGGCGAGGTGCTTCATTCTCCTCGAATAAAACAACTGAATATTAAGTAGAGGAAGTTCATGCCTAATGACACGACAAAAGATGGCATGGCCATGGCCGGGCATAATCTTCAATTAGAAAACCTATCTTTAACTACAAGCACACACTCGAAACTGCTGCAAACCAGGCGCAGCTTCATTAAATCTCACCCGTTTCCTATTTCCAAGGCTCAGAGATTAAAATCTATAAGATCTTGTAAACTCTCAGAAGCAGAATATCCACTGATGAAAATACCAATTACCCCATTCAACATAATAATACAGGAAATAACAAAATGACATATTTTCATTGATTGCAGAGTGTGTACATCATGCACGTCCTAGAAGACAAAGAACCATGTCATATCTTTACACATCAATGAAGTTCTCAACATTCAGCAATATTCCAGCACAGCCAGCCAAGCCAAAAACAGTAAGAGCAATGGTTTTCTGGAGTTCCGATATCTGACTTATCCATTGGAGTGTACGTCCAATTACTGTTCCTACGAGTTAGCTTTCTTGCATATATTTCCACTCCTAACAGCCCTTCCCAAGGTAGCTTCTGCTTTCAAAGTTAAATGAATACCCTAGTTCAGCAATTGTTATTATCACACAGATTAAACAATCAACAATACAGTTCTGTTCTGACCTAATAATATTTATCTGTGTCCAAGGGATTCCCGCACTTCACTTGTTTTTCAAACATCAGCAAGACTTTACTCAAGTGACAAACCCAGCATGCATGAGGGGATTCATACTAGCATAGCAATTTGATAAAAGGTGGTGTATATGACTTGGTTTCACATCTCAAAGACCCAAAGCAATAGTTTCATCTGTTTAGTATCCTATTCGTCAAAAACCACAACCAAAGACGTTTAGTTCATAAATGAAAGGAGAGAATAATAATTCATTTTTACCTTGGGGGATTAGAGCAAAGAAAGATGTAGATAACCAGAATTTTTTGTGAGAATGAGTTGATGTTCTTATTAAACTCCTAAATGGATACCACCTTATCTTATTCAACAACCGTCCTTGAATTTAGCTGAACTATACCAAAACTCTCACTGATTTTTTCTGGTTGTATAAGCACTATTGACAGAAAGGCTATATGCTGCTTAACAAAAAGCCTGTTAAACTAAGCTTCAGAGGAACTTGATGCAAGTATAAATTGTGCAACCCATAACCACAATGCAAAGAACCATATAGTACATTTCATGAGATCAGTTCGACTGCATACTACAGGACACCCCAAAGTAGTAACAATAAGATAGACATCCCAAAATAATTGTGACAACTGACTAACACAAACATTACCAAGTAGTGAATATGGCCACAGAAGTTGGATGAAATGATTATTAATCAAAAAGAGACTGGAACAGTATCTGCAATTATAGTCCAAGTTAATTCCCCCTCCCACCCCAAATGGTTGACACATAAGCCAATTACAATCAAAAGAAAAGAAGAGAACAACGAGAATCACATCCCTTAAATCTTCAACACAAAGGATACAAGAATACAGTTAACCAGAGAAGAACACTGTGGGGAAATAAAAAAGGTCCACAAGAAAATTGATGCAGTTAAATTTGACTGAAATGATATTTCTTTTGGATTTATATAATTGAATCACTTTCGTCTAATGGCATTAACTATGAACTACCAGAAGAAAAATTGGTCCAATCAGACTAGAATGGTATATTGATATTTGTTTTCTTAATTGTCATTCAGTTTCCTACAAGTAAACTACACTATCAACAATAAAACATTTCATGTTCAGCAAATTAGTATTTCCCATATTGACGAACCCACCTTCCCCAGTAGAGAGGAAAATTATATAATGTCCGATTTTATGTAATTACATCTGTGTAGAATGCGTCAAAGTTATACAAATCACATGACAAATGTTTCTTCTATTTTGTTCAAATCTCTAACAGGACAAAAATATAATATTTTATAAGCACAAGAACAAGCACTCATGCACACAACTTCAGCACCAATCTGAAAGAATTGTGGGGAGTAAGGGTGGCTATATGTTTGTGACTGATTAAAATCAATGATAACTTGTCAAGCACCAATTACCACAAACCCAAGGAAGAAGGAATGCCAAGTGCTTTCATTGACAGGCTCTTAACTGAACTTATAAGAAACATACAACAAAGCCATAAAGATACTCACACAGCTTGAAAAATACTATTGACGAGTCTGCAAATTTATCCTTTGCAAATTTATACTTACTACAAGTGCCTTGGCTCCTAGAAGAAAATCCACAAGCAACGAAACAATGTTCAAATGTCACAAGTACTGTAAATAATTAAATCAAGCTGTGTTTACAATGTCAACTCACATTAAAAGAAGTAAATCAAATCGACCCTTTCATGTACCAGGAAAGAGCAAAAAAGGATCAGCTTTAACCATGACATATATCTGATTCGTCAAGAATTGAAAACATGCAGACAAATCCATATTAAACAAATTTGTAATATTTGCATAACAGAAATTTGGTTAAATGGAATGAAAGGACGAACAACAAGAACAAGAACAAGAAAGCCTTCACCACTAGGTAGGATCATGGATCAAATGACGCCATTAAGTCCTATCTTAAATAATCATGTCTACAGACAAATTGTTTAAATCTAAATCATTCTTAATAGTTCCATCTATAGTTTCTCTTAGTCTCTCTCAACCTCTAATTATTAAGTTACCCTCCGTCTAATCTACTTTTCTTACTTAAACCGAAGGTAAAATTCTACCTAAAAAACACAGTTACACCAACTTAGTGGCACATCCGCGTGTCCTATACACAATGGACTTGGATACTCAATGGACACACGGATGGCACATATTAGATGCAATCCAATCAAAAAATATATATATTTTTTCATCTTGAACACAGGGAACACCATATTTTGTCTTTTTTTTTTTTAATAAAAATAAGAAAATAATAGAACAAAATTTCCTTCCAATTAACTTCTAGAATCTCATTCTAATCTTAAGTTTTTAACTGCTTTTCAAATTTTTTATCTCAAATTTTTAACAGCTTTTCAAATTTTTATCTTATCCTATCTCAAGTTTTTCAACTTCTTTTCGAAGTTCTAGTTAATCTAGACTTTCGCTGACCACTTTCAGTGTTTTTTATTCCCATTCTCTTGTCAAGTCTTGAATCCCATCACCATTATACCATTTCTAACACTAACATCCTGCACAAAATCAATCACATTCTCATTCTAATCCCATAGTTTAGACAAACCGTAGCCTAACTTCATCTTTCCACCCCTCACTATTGCCACATTATTGTGAAGCCACGCAGCCGCCACTCCCACTTAACCTCCACCAAAGCGTTCTACCATCATCACTGTCATTAATATCTCAAGCCTCCTCTATATAGTGGTTTAATCTTCTTCCTATATGCATATTGAGTGTTTTTGTGTTTCTTTTTTTTCTTTTTGAAAGAAACTTCTACTAATTTCTTTTTTTTATATTAAACATTTTATTTTCCATCATAAGTTTTTTTTTGTTTCTCATTTGATGTTTCATTTTTTTTTTTGGCATTTTTACTCATGTTTATGTTTTTTTTGCCTTTTTTCATTTGACATTTTTTTTTTGTAATTAGTTGAATTCTTTTAAATTTTGAAATATCATATTAGCTTTAGCTAAAAAGTTTCCTTTTTTAATGGTCAAAAAAAAAAAATTTTAATCCATGCGACAAACTTACAATATGGTTTGATCATCCTCAAGAGTTATGAGAATTATAAGAATTTATTATATAGCTTATGCTATCCTAAATCCTGTGCGAGAGGATTAGATTTTTTTTTTTTTAAATCTTTTTGTAAATAAAATCAACCCAACACACTATTATATTCTACAAAAACGACGATAGCTTTGAGTTCCTCATTGCACCGGAAATTACGTAGGAGCGAATAAACCCCGTTAAGCTAAAAATTAAATTTTCTTAAATTTGGTTTCTTTTTTATTTTATTTTATTTTATTTGTAAATAACAGTCATTCTTTTGGGAAAAATAAACATTATTAAAATTATTATTAATTTGCATAATAAACTCTACAATAACCGTTATAAAATAGATGTATTAGGGGTGTAGTGGAATTAAATTTCCACCATTCCCTATGCATAATTAAACTCCCGAAGCCAACCTCTTTGAAAGACCATTTTTTGCAAATTTAAAAAGCTTTTCCAATTTTTTCTAAAATAAAAATTGGTGGCAACTCCATTAAATATTTTTTCCATTTTTTTGTTGCCTTGCGTCGCGATGCCCTCCGAGCACGTTGTGACAAACACACTCCAGAAATGGCTCAGACACATGAGGAACACCGGTTGGACACATCTTTTATTTTTGCTTTTCATCTATTTCAATAAACCAACTC
The DNA here is from genome assembly GCA_031439585.1 of Pterocarpus macrocarpus. NCBI lineage: Eukaryota > Viridiplantae > Streptophyta > Magnoliopsida > Fabales > Fabaceae > Pterocarpus > Pterocarpus macrocarpus. Next base: position 16,374,965 of record CM062519.1, read on the forward strand.
AAATATTAAAAAGCTCAACCCAATAACTAACTTCATCTATCTTTTTGAGTGTGTACTCTATCAATAAAGGAGATAACAATAATGATGGAGAAGAAACTAAAGTTAATCTTTCAATATTCACTTAGTTAATTTTTTTTATTGTACATGTATTGTCACAGAAGTGACATATATCAAGAATGCTCCATGTTTTTGGGAGGGGCTTAGAGAGCAGTGAATATTGATAGTTTGACATCTATGAATATCTGAAAATATTTTAAATCTTAAACCTTACATATATATGAGATATTATGAGTCTTGAATCTTTTTCATATATCGTGTCTATGTCCATGTCGTGTCGAGTGTCCATGTTAGCATCTATACTTCATAGGATTCTACCATCTTTTCCAAAATAGGTGCCACCCTAACTCTCTCTAATACATTCATTCTTAATTTTATCTTGTCTAGTGTATCCACTCATCCAATGCAACATTCTCATCTTTGCAATACTAAGCATAATGAACTATTTTGTTGTTGATTTTTACCTCCTAACATTCAATCTCATTTCATCCACCCCACTTGAGTCCTATGGTTTACCTCTCCCTCTATTTTCTTGTCATTTTGTATAATGGACCCAAGATATACCTAAACTGCATAACTTGCAATATAGTATGGTCACTAATTTTCACCTCTAGGCTAGAATTAGTGCGCCTCCTCCATCTGATCAAGTTTATTGAAGGATCAAAGACTTAACTTTTTAAGATCGTAAGTTTGTAGCTATAAGAGCCTTGCCAACACTATCAACTACAATTCGTAGAAAATAAAGTTAGCTAGTATTAAGAGAATGATCATGATTCAAACAAATGAGAAATACTTAGCCAAACAATATCCTATCTCACAAGAGAAGCCAAAAAATTTCCCTGGCTAATCCAACCTTTAGTCATAGTATAAAGCTTTGACTGAAAGGTCATTTAAAGACCAAAAGCAAAAAAATACGATACTCGTACTTTTTACTCATGATCATTAGCATTTCCCCTAAATACATGATGTATAGCTACAAAGATTTGAAAACAATAGAAGGGACATGGGGAAGTAGCATATATAATTATCCATTAGTAGCCTCGTAATGCAAAAGAAGAAGAAAGAAGTCATAAAAGATACAATGGAACATGAGCAAAGTCACACAATCAGGAATATAAGCATGCCTCATTAAGCATGATAATGTTCAACATAAAAAGTATAACGAATTTTGAGTCCAGAAAGTGTAGCCATTTCAAATGTATTAAATTTCTATACCACCTTATGTATTCACATAGCATGAGTATTCCACATCAACACATGCAACATACGATAACAGCTTGATTCCATAGTCCCCAAAAACCTTTAACCCTAAATCAACTAGACCTATGAAAATTAAATCTGAGGATACAGACCATGCAAGGATGCAAAAAGGAGAGACCCAACATACACAACTCATGAAAACAGAAACTCTGTCAAGACCTTTCGATCATGCTACATGAACGGGCCAACTGTAGAGTCAGGCTGCCTCCATGCACACTTGCCTCTGTCTCAATTGGTTCACACTCATACGGCTTCCTGCACCCAGGACAGCGGCCATCCTCCTCGAGAATCCTCTTGTGACAAAAGAGGCAGAGCCGGAACCCACACAGGCAAGGCAAAAAACTTGAGTCAGTCAAATCGAGATCCTCAAAGCATATTGGACATGGCGATGCCGCAGCAGCAGTACAAGCCCAGGGGACCCCTCCTCCAAAACTTCTATGAGGATTTGGCAAACTTTGCTGCTTAGAAAGATTAGGCAAACTCTGTGGACGAAAAGCATCATCTGGTCTCCAAGCTCGGGTGTTACCAGAGGGACAAGAAACTAATCTAGCACTATCAGGTTTAGAATTCTGAGCCCCTGTACTTAACTCCTTAATCACTTCACTAGGTGATACCATTTGTACCAGAGGTTCATCCACAGGGGGTGACTCAGAACAAGGGTTTTGGCACTTGTCATCAGCGGCTAAAGCATCAGCCATAGCCTCCCAATCATCCAAGCATTCATCATCACCTCCCCCTTCTTCTTCATCGTCTTCATCTTCTGTGACATTGCCAGAGCAGCATCCAGCACTGCCAGTACTACTACCGCTACTGCTGCTGCCACTACTGCTGCTTCCAGTGAAATTAGTCCCAGAATCATCACAGCTGTTAACACTGGTGGGACTGTTCGACGGCGATTCCGAATCGCTGTCTTGATGAACCGATCCCTCATCCTCTTCTTCCCCTCTAGTCCTCATCTCCAATTTCTCCAACAAACCCTTGCTTCCCTTCCCTGAAGGGAATGGTGGCGGCGTGTGAACATCGTCGTCCACTCCGTCATTGAATCCCTTGCTCTTGATGACCGCGCCTGAGCACCCATCAATCGTTATAGAGAGGGACCAAAATTCACAACACAAGGGAACGATGGAAACATATATGTGATGCATGGTATGCACATACGTAAATCGCACACATCACATGCATACATACATACATAAATAGGTACATGCATACATACCTTGAGATAGCCATTGCTCGCGGCGTGCATCGATCTTACACTGCTTCAGTTTCGCGGACCTGTTGGTCTGAAACAACCAAGGCATTGAATACGAATAACAGAGAGCTCAATGACTCGATCAAATTCGACTCAGAAAACGAGGGGAAAAAAGAGAAAGAGAAAATCGATACTCACCCTCTTCTTTTTGCCCAGATTCTTCGTGCTCGCGGCTGAAGCAATCGGAGCGGTGGAGATTGAATCGGAAACCATGGCTTAAGGTTGCAGGATTCGGTTTCGGAAAAACAGGGATTCGCAAAAACCCTAGTTTGCGTGATCGAACAGAAAAAACGGGGGAAAATTCTAGAGAGAGAATGAAGAGAAGTTGTGGATAACGGAAACTATTCCTCTGCTACGCTCGCCCTATTCACTATTTGGAATTCTGAGAGAAGAGGGACTCTGGTTGATATTTTCATAGAAATCCATAATTCCCAAATTGCCCTTAAGTTGTACTCGTTTTTCACGAGACTCGTGTAGTAGTACTAGACCGGCAGGAGTGTGACAACGGGGGCTGTGTTCGGGGGAATTCCAGAGAGGAAGGTGGTAACAAGCAAGGACATAAATGTAAAAAGGAATAGGAATACCAAAAAATGGAGAGAAAACTAAAAACGACGTCGTTGGTTTCGGAGACAATCGATAAATGAGTTGCGATAAATCTAACCCGAAAGTTTTGATCTGTGATTTTAAGGGGGGGAGAAAAGGGGATTTGACCTAAATTATGTCATTTATAGGAAGTTGCATCTTAAAAATTTACAGACAAAACTCCTGTAAAATGAAGTTGTTTCTAAAGTAATAAATAACAATAATAATAATATAAGATATTTTTATTACATTCCTCTCATCTCTATTTCTTAAATATGTATTCTATTTTTTTAAAAAATTAAAATAAACTACACTTTGATCTATTTTTTACAAAAATAAAATGTAATAATATTATCTTTGAAAGGAGGAAGTTGTATTTTACTCAAAAAAAAAATGAGATATTCACATTTAAATCAATAAAGTGCATTATAATTACAACTTAATAAAAGTGAATATTTCTTTATTTTCTTACTTTAAAAGTAATTTCACTTTATATAAGCTCTTTATAAAAAAATCAATTTCTTCAAGGAAGTGAGTACATGATTAAATAATAATATATAAAATTGTTCTAACATGTAATGCTAAGATTAAGTAAATCTTCATCTAAGCTTGTCATGACACCAATACAAATTTGCAAAGGGATTCTAAGATCAAGTCAATAGTAATTTAGGGAAAGTAGTATAAAATGGGCCAGATAAGATACTTGATTGAGAAGGAGAGTTTGTATTTAAAAAAGGAGGGAATAGTAGTAATTTGCACGATTGTAACCATATGTGTGTGAAATAATGCACATTTTATGCTAGTTTTGCTATGATTTTGAAGATTTTCGTGTTGGATTTAGCCAATTGTAATTTAATTGTTGATGAATTGTGTATATTTTGTGATAATAATATTTTTTAATTGATGATTTCAAGTAAAATATTAGAGTTTCAAATTGAATAAGAATTATTTGGAAAATTGGAAATAAAGAAAGTGAATATTGAAACCATTTAAGTGCCCAGCTTGCGAAAAACCAAAACATACCATGATGGAATCATCGTACCTTCTTATTCAGAGGTCATTATTAGGTGATTCAAGATTATTTGAAGGGAAGAAAAAAAAGATTCAAATGTACAATTTTCATGTGCAAGACAATTCCAAATATCATATTAAGGAGAAAATTTGGTTATAAGATCATAACTACAAACTGTTTATATATTAAGTTAGAGGAGTCTAATTCAAGGGCTCGAAAGCCATTGAAAAGATTAGGACAAAGAGTTACAATTTTTATTTTTTATGAAGACATCCAAACCTAAATCACATCATAAGAGAACAAATGAGTTTTCTTTTGGTAAAAAAATTTTTTGTCAAAAGAAGTAGAGTTTTTTTTATGTTTTTTTTTTCAACAAAAAAGTTACCTTTTCGTTAAAAGATATGCAGATAAAATTTTAAGATAATTTGATAAGTTTTTTAGGACAAAAAAAAAAGTACTTTTCTTGTAAGTTGTAAAAAGTGAATTATAAAAATATACTAAAAAATTATATCGAGCAATGTATCACAAAACAAAAGCAAAGAAAAAAAAAAGTGTACTTTTTATTTTGTGCCACCAAACAAAGGATTGTACCTTTTCTTTTACCTTTTGTTTTTTGTGTGTAGAGGGTCTAAAACGTGCGTAATGATTCTACGGGCAAAGCCTATGAGCCCAGTTACAAGACACATAGCCAATTCATCAACCCACACTGGAATGCCGGCTTCAATTCTTCTTTGGAATTTACCCCAAAAACTCGTTTTGGGAATGTACAGATTTTGGGCCTAATAACTACTGCAAAAGGATGGTACATTGCATTCTCTCTCCTCTGTGACTATTTTACATTTTTTTTTATGAACTTAATATATATATATATTTTTATGAACGACTATTTTACACTCTAGAAATATTATTTCTTCGAAAAAAAAATTATTTAAATATATTATATATAAACATAATATAGGACATAATATATGATTATGAGTATGGATAAATAACAAAATTCATATATATTGAGATAAAAAAAAGTATATATATTTATGAGAGAAAATTAATATATTTAATATTACAGAGTTTTGTACAAATAACATAATTTTTAATGCAGCTCCCATGAAAATCTTCTACCTATGTTTCCTCCGTCCCTTCACAACAAACGGTCTATATTAGGTAATTGTCTTTGCCCATGCTTAGATATGGCCAGACTGACCACGAGATTTATATATTTGCTGAAGACAAAACTGTAGGAGGCTAGGAGCATGAGGACTACCACAAACAACTCCACATATAACGCCAATCCTGCAGGAATATCACTAATAAACAGGTCATCTTCCTGCCATTACAGCCGCTTATCACATCCTTATCCACTTTCAGACATCTATCAAATTGAATATACTGACTTCGGGTCAAATCAGTTATATTCATTTTAGTGAGTTGATTACTTCCCCCTCCTCAGGTGCATAGCCCTGGTATATTGCAAATGTAATGAGGGCGGGTTGACATGCAATTGAGATCATAAAATATATGAGTGAAGTTTTTATATATATATTGTTACGGATTATACTATAGCCCCACCAGCAAATGGGTTGGACGATGACACTTAAGCTCAAGTCAAAAGTCTTAGTTCACATATAATCCTATATTCATGTAATTAAATCGGAATTCAAAGAATCCTATTTTATCATTTCAAGAGATATTATAAAGTGACTAAAGAAACTCTTAATGATGGAAGAAAAATCTCACAAAAAGAAGAGATAATCTCTTATTTAAATTCTTATATCTCTATAAATAATATTTTGAACAAATGGTTCAAATATATATATTTTTCTATTTACATAATATCTCTTGATCCATACTAACTTAAGTATCGAAATCCTTATAAATACAGTTCCACCAACTTGAAATAGGGATTAACGGCAATTTTGTGTTTTCTAACCTACGCTAGAGACCAGGTAATCCCTATTCCAATTTCCTAGTTCCGACTAATGGCGCTGTTCGTGGGAACTCTATATTACATTCACTCTTCGGCTTCCATATTCGACGCTCGTGGCATCTCCACATAAAAGGACAAACGCTGCAACACAGTAAAAATAACCAAGCAGTGCCTCATAACGCCTAGAGGAGGCCCCGCCAATAAGGGAAAACGGTCAACATGATCGTCTCCCTCTTGTCGACGAAGCAACTACATCCGATCCAGTTACTTCGTGTGTGCGTGTATGTATATATATATATATATATATATATATATCCCTATGCCGTATAAGATACATCTTTAGCTTCTTTTGGTGTAAGTGGATTCCAAGTGCATATATGTATTAAGGCTAGAAAATTTAAAATTTAAAATTTGAAAAACTGCCCTTTAATGTCAAAACAATTTGCACGTACATTCATGCGATCCAAAATATTTGAAATGTGGGGCAATTATAAACTGGTGGCACTTGCAGAGCATAGTTCAGTTATAGTCACAATTATAAAGACAAAAATCGACAAATTGCATTCACCTGTTTTTATATTTTAAACTGCATCGATATAAAAATAATTTAGAGGTATCGACGCAGATAAGAATGCAACTGTTCACCAATTCATAATTAGAGGCTAGCTTTTTCTCTTCAGTATTCTTTTTTGTGTAATTTTGAATGCCACTATCATTGTCAAATTTATATCACCTGGCCAAGATTGCTGCTGCCTAGATACAGTCTTTTATTTGAAAGTTAGACGTGCATGTCCATGTCAATTAGATGGTAGAACATAGTTTTCAGGTAAGAAAGCAAAACAAATCCGTACTATGAGCATACACTCTAAATGATTAAGAATCCAAGTTTTTACGCCACTAATTCTACTAGTGCCTTATTGTTGTCTTTTTTTTTTTTTGGTGTTTTTTTTTGGGGGGTGGGTTGGTTTACAATACAAGTGCCTTATTTACTTTTGAGTTTTTGGTTCATTTTCAAGGATGGACATTAATGTCATTGAATTGAATAATCCTATTAGACATTGTACTATACTCGTTAATCATACCAACTTCAAACTAGCTTGGAAACAAATTCAATTTCCTCACCAACTTATTTTGATAATTAAATTTTCTCATCCATTTGATAGCAAAAGCAAATTAATGATTCCAACAGTATTTGTCCCTTTTGGTCCAACCGAACACTGTCAAATCCCTATTGGGACGAAATTAAACTACCAAATCTCCCTTCATTGTCAAATAATACCAACCCACGCAATTTTGAGGTCCAGTGAAAAATACTGGTAAAGATGAACACCGTCAGTGCATGCCTGATGCCTCTTTTTTTCTTCTTTGTCGACTTCCTTTTTTATTCCCCTTGTTAAAAAGGTGATGAATTGCATATGCATCCCACGCTTTTTCATTATTCATTTATTTGATCTAAATGATAACACCAACTAACGCAAATACTGAGATTGTCTTTTTCAGAGCTAGGCCTGCTTTTCCGTCAATGGATGCTCTTTACAACTATTTGTATGTTTAAAGAAGAATGGTTGGTGGTGTGGAGGTTGAGACCCACGCAGGGAGTAGGTTCAACATTGAATCATGGTAGCACCTTGATAACTCTATGTTGCTTAATTTAAGTACAATATTGGTATGATATTACACGCCATTAATTATGATAAGATACAGTTAGTTTGACCTACTTATGACTATTGTTGCACAGATAAAGGATATGGGTCCTAACTAATATCAAATTAAGACAACTATAATGCACCGAATGAGTATGACCACGGTAATCAGAATTATTTGGTTAAACCGGTACACTGTCCTTCTAATGTAGTTGTGATATTAACTACAACTAAGATCTTAATAGTTAACACTGTATATCAGTTTTACCATTGAGCTATATCCAATTGTCAGATACGACCGATGACATTGATGTACAACTCAATATTGATAGCGATTGGCATTGTTCATAATTCGGTAAGGAAGAATATAATATTTTTTTAATTAAAAAAAGTCTATATCATAGGATTCTTACATATAAAGCATTTTTTTTTATGGAAGCCACAAATATCCTCCTATCAGACCACTTTGGCAGCAAAGAGCTTTATATATAAAGCACTTACTATACATATATGTTAACATTTCAGAAGTAGCTATTCATTTTATGAAATTGATTTATTGGGGGCTTAAAAATTCATGTTTTTATCTTAAGAACATTCAAAGACAAAAAATATTAACAAAACGTTGGAGAAGGGGTTCCAATTAACCTTGTTTTTGTTCATTAATTGCAAGTCATGTCAAGCAGTACATAGTTATGAAAGAGTTCACATGTGTATTGTTAGCACCAAGCTGAAAACCCGATAAACCACTTGAAGTTGAAGCAATATACTTCACTGCTTGTGCCGACAAACACAGCATAGTCATGAGAAAAAGCAATGATGGGAGACTGCGTCTGTGTGGAGTAAAATTCTAAGCAACTTGATTGTGAGCATGGTAACTTTTGCATGTCAAATGTCTGGCATAATCACGTGACACCCTTAATAACAATGTTAGACCTAAAGGCTAAAATGTCATCACCCATTATTTATTTGGTTTTTTTTTTTTCTTGAAATCACGGATAGACTCCTACAAGCATTTAAAATTTTATAAGATACATGACTCTTCCAGCATCAATTATTTCATATTCAAAACCCAAGATTAAAAAAAAAAGAAAGAATATCTACCATTTCCATGGACTATGTATTAAAGTCATCACTCATTATTAATGTTTCCATCCCTGCAATAAACTTTTTCTTTCCTTCTTGCGAAAAACCACCCCCGCCAATACAGAATTGATATACTACACGCTCGTATCAATTTCTCTCCACGTGGCTGTGCAATAGATAATCTTGATTATCACTGGTGCTGCCGCCATCACTGCCATGGTTGCGAGGACATCTATACCAACCCATTTTATTCTTTCTGGTGTTAGGTCACTACCACAGTGTGAGCATTCAAGAAGCACGAGCTATACACGCGGCTTGACTTAGAAACGCTGGAGCGAAAATTAGCTGCCTTCTATGTAAATGAAAAAAAAAAAAAATGAAAAACCTGCCTTCAACCCTGCATTCTTACATCTTATAGGGGTGGAATTTTCTTATTCCTATGGAGGCAACAATCAACATCCTTCCAGAAGCAATAAAACTTCTTAGCTTAAAAGGATGAAACATTTTTTTCGACAACCAATGCAGATTTAACTTAGCCATGTTTAACTTAACGGAGAAATTTTGGCAAAAGCCTAGGCAAAGCTTTGTAGTGACCTAAGTTCAGACTTCCAGAAAAAGTATAGGAAAAAGAAAAGCAAAAGCTAAAGGCCATGGAGATTAAGGTATTCCTTATCGGTCTGTTACTTATATTTTCTCATAACTTTTTTTCAATTTTAGGATTTTTTTATGGGTATTATTGTAAGTATTTTTTATAAATATTTGATAAGTTTAAAAATAAACTAAATTTTTTTATTAAAGAAAACAATGTTTGTTGCAAATAGGGATATTCATTAAATCAAAATGAGTATATGAATTTAAGAATTCAAAATGCATCAATTAAAGATGCTAATTTTGATGCATTATTAATGTAAAAATTTTATACACAAATATCTAATTGTATACTTTTATTTGTAAAGCTTTTAAGGTAACAAGAAATTAAGTCAAACATTTTTATTAATGTGATAATATAAAATTATGCAAAAGTTTTTATACTATAAATATATCAAAATTAAATTATTAATTAAAATAATTTAAGTAAATTCAGATAATTTGATAATTTCAAACTACATTTGAGCCAAATTAATTACTATTGATTTATTTATTGTATTTAGAATTTTTCAATTTAGGAACTAAAATTTTAAATAAATCATCCGATCAATTATTATTTTTTAAATTATTCTTAAGCTTATAATTGATTTTTTTTAATAACCCTTTGTCATTCATTTAAGATCCTCAAGAGGCTGAGTCTTAGCGTAACGATAGTTGCGGTACGTAACGATAGTTGTGGCATTGTGACTTGAAAGTCATGGATTTAAATTTTAAAAATAGTATCTCTACTTACGAGAGTAAAGTTGTATTTATCTACCCTCCTTAAACCTTATTAGGTGAGAACCTTATGACCTAGACTATTTTATTCATTAAAGATCCTCATTTGCTTAAATTATTATGGGGACGTTTAGTAGATGGAATCAATTTTCATTTTTAGGAATAGGATTCCCAAGAATACTATTTCCGGGAATGACATTCTCGAGTATAATATTTTAGGAGTGTTTGGTATATAAATTAAATTCTCAGAAGTATTTGATAAATTTCCAAAAAAATACCCTTGAAGGAGATGGTGGCAAGTGGTCGACCGGCGGTTGTGGGCAGTAGGGGGTGGTCGACGGTGGAGGGTGGCCTACGGTGGAGGTGGTCAATAGCGGCGGCGGTTGGCAGTGGCGGAGGGTGGCCGTCGGTGGGGGTGACCGATGATGATGACCGACGGTGGCAGCGAGTAGCTTTGAGTGGTGATAGGGGTATTTCGGTCTTTTATAATGAAAAATATTCCCTTTCCATTAGAATGTTGGATTCCCATGAGGAGAGGTGATAATATTTTGGAGGTGAAATTTCTTTCTAAAAATACAATATTCCCAAGAATGTTACTTCAAACTTTCTACCAAACATGGAAATGTTTTAACATTTCCTGAAAAATAAAAATATTTCTGCATACCAAACACCTCTTATAAGATATTCAATGTCCAAGCTAATTCTATGCTATTGAGAGTAAATATATTTTTTATTTTAATATGATAATCTAGATTAAACTAACTCAATTTAATTAAATTAATTTAGTTCAAGCGAAAATCATTTCAAAACAATAACAACAACAATTAAGCTTTGTTCTATTAGGTGGAGTCAATTGCATAAATGAGACGATACGTTGTGAAAATTCAAAACAAATTAATCTAATTATACTTGATAGTTTCTTTTGTACTCTCTTGAATTTTTGAATAATTAGAGACTAAGTTTTCATTACATCTATCATTAACTTAATATATTAATTCTTATGAAAAAAAAAGTCATTTTAATGAAAAGAATTATATTTATAATTTAAATACATGAGTTGAGTAATTCAATTAGAATTTAAATTAAATACACTGACAGTGTGAAACAATTTTACACTGTCGGTCAATAGAAATAATAGAAAGCACCAACTCATACAAATAACCACCTAATGTGAGGCCACCATAAGTATTTTTATTGATTGACAGTATAAAATTATTTTACACTATCAGTACATATAAATTAAACTCGTTCATTTCAAAACAATAACAACAACAATTAAGCTTTGTTCTATTAGGTGGAGTCAATTGCATAAATGAGACGATACGTTGTGAAAATTCAAAACAAATTAATCTAATTATACTTGATAGTTTCTTTTGTACTCTCTTGAATTTTTGAATAATTAGAGACTAAGTTTTCATTACATCTATCATTAACTTAATATATTAATTCTTATGAAAAAAAAAGTCATTTTAATGAAAAGAATTATATTTATAATTTAAATACATGAGTTGAGTAATTCAATTAGAATTTAAATTAAATACACTGACAGTGTGAAACAATTTTACACTGTCAGTCAATAGAAATAATAGAAAGTATCAACTCATACAAATAACCACCTAATATGAGGCCACCATAAGTATTTTTATTGATTGACAGTATAAAATTATTTTACACTATCAGTACATATAAATTAAACTCGTTCAATTATAACTACAAACTAATAAAGAGTATTAATTGTCACTTTTTTAAAAATAGACATGAAAAGAATTTCCATACTTGATTAATCTAATTCTTTTAGCCTCAAGCTAACAAAATCAATCCTTAACATCCCTGCTTCCAAAACAACTAATGCCAAATCATTTTTTTTAATCTAACAAATTAGTATAATCTATCTCAACTCTCAAGTTAAATCAGTCTATTATAAAGATAAAGTTATCCAACATTAGTTTTTTTTTTTTTTATACATAATACTCTAACTCAAAACCTTATTTAAAAAAAATAAATATTAAATTATTTAAACTAACTAAGCATTGATGCCAAATCAAATTACATCTACTTAGAGTATGCTTGCTGACGTTGTGAGACCAATCCCACTATCATGAGTAAATTTTTTTCCTAATAATTATTTTCTACATACACATTTTAAACCTTAATCTTTGTTTCAAGTTTAAATATTAGTGCCAATGGAGTTGGCTCACTTGGTCAATTTTTCAATAATACATTGCTATGTCTTGAATTTAATTTTTAGATTTTCCTATTAGTGGGTGTTATAAAACCTTAATAAGTTCAAATGCATGTCCTCATGTAAAAATTGAATGAATATTTTCAGTCACCTAAATTTTTTGTTAATTAAAAAAGAGGATAATTTTTATATATTAATACTATAAAATAATTTTATATTATCAATTAATAAAAATTTTAAAAAAAATAAATTATAATATATAATTATTATAGTAAGTAATTATTTATTATAATTTAATATTTTTTTTTAAATTTCTATTTATTAACAGTATAAAATTATTTTAGATCGTGTATAAAAATTAAATTATTTAAAAAAAAGGTTTTGAACAGTGGCACTTGTTTTAGAGTGTGTGGCCACTGACCAGCTTATTGTTACTGACTGCATTCAAGTCTCAATCTTACATCGTTTTAACAAAGATTAAACGACGCGTCCTTCTCCTTCACCGTATCATTTCCCACCAGTATCCCGTGACAGTTTAAAACCGCTAACTCATCATCGTCTCCTACTTAACTTGCAACAACAGCTCACTCCACACCACTCACCGCCAAATGCCGCCGGAAACCCCCACCTCTCCGCCGCACGACCTATAAAGCCCCCCCTCCGCCACCACCACCACAATGCCTTCCTCTCACTCCCCCTCCCACACCATAAAGCACAGAGTGCTCACGTGCCTCACCAAGCTCTCCGACCGCGACACCCACTCCATCGCCGCCACCGAGCTCCACTCCATCGCCCGCACCCTCGACCACCGCACCCTCCCCCTTTTCCTCTCATGCATCCACTCCACCGACGCCTCCGACACTACCCCACTCCGCAAGCAATGCGTCCGCCTCCTCTCCACCCTCTCCGAAATTCACGGCAACGCCCTCTCCCCCTACCTCCCCAAGATCCTAACCAACCTCGTCCGCCGTTTCCGCGACCCTGACTCCTCCGTCCGAACAGCCTGTACGGATTCCGTTACATCCTTGTCGGTCCACGTCACGCGCCAACCGTTTTCCGTTTTCCTGAAACCGTTATCCGAGGCGCTGTTCACGGAGCAGGAGCCCAACGCGCAGGCCGCTGCCGCTGTTTGTTTGGCGTCGGCGGTTGAGGCCGCGCCGGATCCGGACGCTGCCAGGCTGGCGAAGCTGCTGCCGAGGCTCCAGAAGCTCCTGAAGTTGGACGGATTTAAGGCGAAGGCGGCGGTTCTGCAGCTGATTGGAAGCGTTGTCGGCGCCGGCGGTGCTGCCGGCGCGGTGAAGGGGTTGGTGCCTTGCTTGATGGAGGCGCTTGGGAGCGCGGACTGGGCGGCGAGGAAAGGCGCGGCGGAGGCGCTGGAGAAGCTGGCGGTGGCGGAGAGGGACTTGCTGTCGGAATTCAAGGAAGGGTGCTTGAAGGTCATTGAGAATCGGCGATTCGATAAGGTGTTGGGTTGTTTCTGAATTTTGTTTGTTTGTTGTTCTGTTTTGTGGTGAATTTGGAAGTGAATTGTGGTTTTGTTTTTTTTGGTTATGTGTTCAGGTGAAGTTGGTTAGGGAAGTTATGAATCAGACGTTGAAGGCGTGGAAGCAGGTTCCTGATGTTTCGGATGAGTTCTCTCCGCCTCCTCATTCGCAGTGTTCTTCAAAGGGTATTCATTGATTTTTTCTAATTCTAGTGCTGTTTGCTTGATTTTGCCACTGAGATGAATAAGTGTCAGATCTCTTTGCATGCATAGAAATTGAGCCTTGAAAAGTAAATTATGGTAAATGAAAGGGTTGGAGGATATGGTCAAATTTGGGTTACTTGATCTTACTCATCTTGAAGTTTTTTGTAGTATTAAATGTGTGGCATTGGATGTTTTTCTTATGTCTTGTTTGGTTTTGGCTTTTTAATTTTTTCGGGTTTCAGAGAATGCAAGTGATGGGCGTTATACCCAGGCGTCTCAGAATTCGTGTAGTCCTGGATCAGTTATGACTAAATTCAGGAGGATATCTGCGCCAGTTAGCAGATTAACTCCTCCAGATAGATCTTCTGCTAGCAATGCTAAGAAGACTAGTGCTCCGAGTAGCAACAAAAGAATGAGTTCAGGTGTTGCGCGTAAACCGAACCATAATAAGAATTGGGATGTTCAAGTTGCTGTGTCAAGTGATCCCTTCAAGGCCGTGGCCGATCGCTGTGATCTTCAGCAGGGGGATGAAGCTGTCAAAAAGGATCATAAAGGCAGATTTTTCAAGTCGGAAATGAGACGTGCTCTATTCGATAAAAATTCTGATGACAACAAGGTGCATAAATTTGGTGGGTCCAAAGCTGGATCTCGTGTGGTTCCATATTCTGAAGAGAATCAAGACTCAGAGCCTGTCGGTAACGTAACTAAAGATCTCCATAAGGATGACAAACAGAGCGAGGATTTATCTTTGATCCGCAACCAGTTACTTCAAATTGAGAAGCAGCAGTCGAGTCTGCTTGATCTTCTGCAGGTTTATTTCCCAATGCTTAACAAGAAGTTCCCTCAAACAATTCCTTTCAATCTGTTCAACTGTTTTGTTTGCTCAAATATCTGGAAAGAATGCTTAGGTTTGCTGGTTAATTATACCGTTATGTTTAGAATTCCCCAATCTCTTATATATTGGTATGTACATGTTGGATGTGTGCTAATCTTTAATTAAGAACATATCTGACTATATCGTCCATATTGTTCATGCAGAAATTCGTTGGGAGCTCTGAAAGTGGAATGCGTGCTTTGGAGACCCGTGTGCACAGCCTCGAGTTGGCATTGGATGAGATCTCTTATGATTTGGCTGTATCAAGTGGAAGGATGACTAAATCTGATGCTCCTAGGAATACATGTTGCTTGCTGCCTGGTGCTGAATTTTTAAGCTCCAAATTCTGGAGGAGAACACAGAGCCGCTATTCATCCTCTTGGTTCTCTAGATCCAGTGGCGGGCAATCACTAGCTGCCGTTCGCTGCAGAGATGAAAGGAATGATGAAACTAAGTTGACAAACCACAGATTCAGGCTCCATGGTGGTGGAGGGGGCTTCATAACTAATCCTCTGGCAGAGATTAATACTAATTCAAGGGGGATATCAGGTTTTGCAAGAGCAGAACCACTTTAAAAAACAAGTTCGCAGTCCACATGTATCAGTCTGTTCCCCTTGCTTTGCACCATCTAATGTTTCAACACATATATTGCATTAAACATATAACTAAATCCACAAAGTTGAAGTGTTGAGCATTAAACAACTTCTTTTTTTATAGACAAGGCATTTAGTAGGCGCCATGGCATTGTGGGCTTCCCATTTTTGAAATTAGTGACACCAAGTAATGCAACTCTTTTGTTTCTTGCTTTCTGGCAGATGCGCTACCCAAGCTAGAATGCAAGTTTGATCTTCTTTTGATTCTCAACCAGCTTGGTGGAAAGTCCCTTGACCAGGGAAGTGTGACAGTGATGTAGTAACAATGTATATTTGTTGTGCCGTGAAGGGTCTTACTTGAAAATACTCAATGGTAGTAAGTCTTGTTACTCGAAGAAGCTGGCTATTGCACAATTTCCATCATAGAGCAGAATTTCATTTGTTATACAACGTGAGTGGTTGGACAAGAGCGGTAGATAGAAGTGAGTTCGGCTTGAATATTACTATTTCCAATAGAGGGTGTATATAGGAGCTTACACCGTAACAGGCTGCTTACCTTTTTGTTGAATGATTTAAGTACTACATTGTACTCAAGTTATGCTAAAGCCTAAAAGGGGTGACTAGGTCTGGGACGCACTAAAGTCCCATGGTCGTGGCATTTTCATCATGGCATAGCATTGCTTCTATTCTACTCCCCATATCCTCTTTTTTAATGCCTTCCCTTTTTTAAAGCTTCATTTTCACTTTCAGCATGAAGCCTAAGCTTGAGGCTATAAAGTCCCGATTATCATGCTTCCACCTCAAAACGTAATGATTAGTAAACAAATTGAGTCAGGGAAGCAAATTAGGGTAATATAAATAACTGCAGTGCATTTTTGTTTGTTTATCCAATTTGTAAGCACATAATCTTTTGGTCCTTTTTTTTTAACTAATCATTTTACATTTTCCTTGAATTGATTAATGAAAGTGCCTTGTCATCGTAGTAATGAAGCTATTTTACATATGATAAAAAATTTTAATAACTCTTAAAATTAAATTAAATCAAATTTAAACTTTTCCACATTTTAACGTTTTCTTATGTCTAGTTGCAATCTAACCAAGGGAAAAAAGAAAAAGAAACTTATTTGAGATATTAATAAAAGCTTCTTCTTAAAGTTCAACAATTTTTTTTCTTTTAAAGGATTGCCAGGAAATAAAAATGAAAAAAAAAAATTAAAAAAGGAGGAATGGATAGATAACAATGCAGATAAATGAGCTGTTAGGGGGGTTGTCGGTTTTGTTTTAATGTATTCTAACTCTTTTGCCACATGTAGCATTTCAGATTTGTAGCTAGTAAATTGTATTAGATTTTAGTAACTATCTTTTTAACTGTGAGCTTCGAGTTATTAGCCTTATTATAATCTTCCACCTATATATTGAGTTTCATCATTGATGAGGTGAGCTGTCAGGCTTAGCGTTATTTCTTTCTCCCGAGTGCCCAGTTGGGCCAGTCATGGCTATGTAACTCTCGTTTTTTACCCTCTTTTGTTTTTGGTCAAATGTAACCCTGGACTTGACCCAAAAAAGGGAAAAGAAATTTGGAAATTCAGACACGAAAAAAAGAAAAGGCAGTTCTCTCACTCGCTTTGGATTTTTCCTCGATAGCTTTGGCGGAGTACCGGAAACGAAGAGATCATTATTTGCTTCATTTTAATTTTCATGTGAGAGTCAAGAGCACGAACTGTCAGAAAGAACAAGAACGCTGTGGGAAAATGGGAAGAGGGAACGTAGGGGTATTAGTGGAAGATTTTGTACATTTTTGGTAGATTTTGATTTTGTACATTTACGTCTATCAATAAATTTGTATAAAATATAATTTATCTGGTTCAACTATTAAATTATAGTTATTTATTGTGCTAATTATTTATATTAAATTTAAAAAATTAATAAAAAATTATCAAGTAGTTCTTATTTTTTATATATTTAAAAAGTATTTGTTATATTAATTTTGATGTGTAAAAATATGCTAAATAATTTGATATTAATGTAAAATTTTTCAAACATAATTTATAAAAAGATTATTCAATAATATAAGAATAATTCTAACTTATAATTGTATTAATTAACCCTCTTCTTTCACTATACTTATTTCACATGGGTGCATGTGTGTGTATTTTGTGTAAATGTAGACAATACGTTTCTATTCTCATATATAAAAATTGTACATATTAAACAGTTAAAGAAATATTATTTCTACATAAAAATTAGACACCTTATAGTCATATAAAGAGAGAAAAAAAATAATGGCGGTGAATTCACCATTATTTTTCTTGCAAAACCTATCACCTTTATTTCTTTTTATCTCCTAATATGTTTACAAAGCGTTTAATTTCTATATACGAATAATATTTCTCAAACAATTATACATCAATACAATAATCACAAAAAATATAATAATGTTATTCAAAGTTAAATCATTTTAAAACCTATAAAGTTCTTTTTTCAATTACCTTTAAAGTCCTTTATGTAATGTAAGTAACTAAGTAAGAACTTTATCTTCTCAAAAATAGGCAAGGTTGAGCTGAAAAGCAGTTTATGACAAGTAACAAATCAAGCTGAAGATAACATTTTACAACACAAGTTATGCCCATTTACTAAAAGATTTTTGCTAACAAGTGTTCAAAGTCACATGAAAGATAGAAATTTAAAAAGCAGTTAACACACTAAAAGCTTAAAAATTTTAATTTTTCATAAGATATTTTCCTCTCTTGATCATGTACAAATGCTCTCACCACGCTAGTAGCAAAACCCATAAAAAAGGACCCCAAAAAATAAAATTAAAAATAAAAACTTAGCTTAATCCAACATATTTCCACCCCTACTAGCCTTTTGGTGCCTATTATATTGGGACAATTCCGCTCCAAAGACAATAATGAGGGAAGACAAAGAAACATTAATGGCAGCAATATAATCAGCAAAATTGGTACTGCAAACTTAAAACTAAAACTGGCCCCAAGAAAAGGGCAACAACAGCATATATAATTTTTGTTTTATAGAACATAATGCTAAACAATTGCTAAGGATGATAGCAAAGTTAATATATAGAAATAATATAATAATATTTAGCAACACCACCACCGCCAGAGTCAATGGCGCATTGGATTGTGCTTTGAATTCTCTCCTACACAATATACTCAGACGGATCTACTGCCACCATTTCTTCTCAGACAAAGATATGAGCTGCCAACAAAATCAAAGGAATTAGTTAGGATACTTCTTCTAGTCTTAAGTGACAGCAAGCATCTTTCTAACTTCTAAGACTACAATGCAAAACAGTTGACATAAATTTGATTTGCTATTCGTAGTTATTCCCAGTTCTTCCTTTAGAAGTTAGATAAACTATTTCAAAGTCAAAGAACTTGAGTGAAAACACTGATGTTTATCCTTTCAGAAGATCCAGTAGTTGTAGCTAAAGTTGGAGGAAAACGATGGTCTAGTCAAATACCTATGTAATTCAATGTTAATAATACAACCCCATACTATGTATAATAGTAAAAGGTTAAAACACTAACTCCATCATGATAGTGAGTATCGAGTTCACTGCAATGGAATTTGTTTGTTATCTGCTAGGGTAAAACAGATCGGTAAGAAAGCAGCAGTGCACTATTCCAAAACTATATATTGTAAAGTTAAATTGTTAAGCAAGCTGAACAAGAAAAGAACCAAATTCATATTAATTAAAGAATCCAGCTTAAGGGCGTGAGCAATTTGACTTTAAAAATGTGCCAAACAACATTTACAGATTTTTGTTCAAAGACTGGAGAAGTTCCAAGGTGCTTAAGTCCTATATAAGGGCACCAACATCAACACTGGGACCTCGCTCTACAGACAGATACAGCCTAAG
Source organism: Pterocarpus macrocarpus (assembly GCA_031439585.1). NCBI lineage: Eukaryota > Viridiplantae > Streptophyta > Magnoliopsida > Fabales > Fabaceae > Pterocarpus > Pterocarpus macrocarpus. The sequence goes on from CM062519.1 coordinate 16,394,362, forward strand.
TCATGCACATTACCAGAAACAACTTGCTAAACTTAAAGACAAGTTTCTTTCTTCATAAGACAGCTAGAAGTACGCAAAATAACATACATGGGAAATGAGTAAGTGGAGTCATCGCTTTTGGTTTCATGTAAAAATTTCGTTGTGTCGCTCATAAATTCTTAAAGCTCATAAAATTACCATTTATAGCAATTATTTGTATATTTCCAAAGAGGCATGCCAAGTTGCCAACTTGTAACCAAAGATTAGTCAATGTAATAAATTGCCCTTGTCACCGATTGACCTCACATAACTTTGCTGTCAAATAGTGTAGCAATAATGTAATACTGATATACACAACCAATCAGTTTGCACATGCATATGGATAGGCAAAAAGAAACATGACTACCCACACAAGTAAGAGAGAGAAACAAACATTCACATATATATCACCAACCTGGCGAGCAACCTGAGCTAGTCGCCGGCTGTCCCGAGTCGATTCAGCCATTGTGCAAGACTTCTGCGGGTCCATATGACCATTTTGCTTCACTCCACACTTTTTCTTCAAACTGCTATTTTCTAGAGAGCAATCCGTATCAGGGGCGCTAGTAAGCTCCTTCTTGCGCTTCCTCCGAAATGTGTACTTGAGGAACTTATCATTTACAGATTGACTAGAAGCCTTCTCATCTAAACTGGATGCTTTTGGATCCAGTTTACCTGGTGACTCACTAGCTGTCTCAACATCTGCTCTGCAAGCTGGAACATCCAAACTGCCAGAGAATAAACTCTCTGGTCTAGTTAAACCTGATTTATCCAACAGTTTGTTATCATCTTTAGTTTTGTTCCAAGCACTGCAAGCTTCAAGAAATACTTCGCCTTTTTCAGTATCATTATGACAATCTGATTGCTCAACCATCGTAGTTGCATCTATGGATACCTTAGGACTTGGAGGCACCAGGTCCTTCTGAGCTTCATTTGCACAGACTATAGAAGAATTCTTTCTTGGGGAATCATTGGGATCCAATGCACATGAAGAACCTTTTGCGCAAATCAATCTTTTTGCTGCTTTAGAAGCTTTTGAGCGAGAAATTTTTCTCGACTTGGTTGGCTGACAATTGTTCCTAAATCTTACCCATTTTCTGTCAACTGACACATTGACGTGATCATCAACTGCATTCACTGCTTCAACTTCACCTGGTTTATACGTTTCACAAATAATATCAGTCTTGGGATTGGCTGTTACAGGCACCGTTTTGCCTTCATCTACTCTTGCTAAAGTTTCATCCTGTACATCATTTACATTTCCCAAAGTAGCCGTAGTTCCATCAAACAGGTTCCTTTCAAATGCATGTATTCTCTGAGTGCATCCATTTCGGTAGAGCTTAGGTTCTTTCCTCCTAATAATTATGGAAGCAAAATCTGGGTTCTTAATGTAGCAGTTGTTTTTATGATCATGTGGCACACTCACCTTACTGATATCATTTGTTGCATTTACAGTTGAATTCCTAGAGTCATTAATTGAAACTGGATCAAACTGTAAATCAGGCACAGAATATACAGATCCATCAGAAGGATCAAGTCTGTTCTCCTGTAAACAATTTTCCTGAGCTGCAATTTCACCCTCTATGTTTTGTACAACTGCAGAATGCATCTTGTCTTTTGTCACCTTCTCCAGCACAGCCTGTGTTTCTCTCAACTCAGCCCTTAGGTCTCTAACTATTTCCTCAGCTTCCTGGAGCTGTGCTTCAAGCTCCTCGATCTTCTTCTGCTGACTTGATGACTTCATCTCTGCTACATTAACCTATAAAATAGGTATAAATTAGAGTCATATTATAAGTTGATTGCATTCCTGTGGCAATCACTACGGACGTCATATTACAAGGAAGTCACTAATAACTATTGTCAATAAAAATTCTTGTAGCCATAACCCTGCAATTCAAAGATGATCAGAATGCAAGTATTTCCGAATCCTCCACACAATGAAAAATGAAAGTTCGGTGATTCCTAACAACTCTTTAACCACAGATATTTTAGATGCCCAGCATTGATGATATTAATGAATGAACGTGCCAACTTACAAAACACTGCCATTCAAACATAACCATTACAAAGGCAATCCTCATTTCAAGTGACCGTAAGTAAGTATTTCAACAACACATAAAACTACGCGCTTTCACTATCTAAATTCTGTCAACCCTTCTTACCCCTCTGGTGGGAGGACTCATATTTCATCCCATCACTCTATGAAAACCATGCAAACAATTGGTCAGCATTCCACACGACAAAAACTCGGCGCGCATTTAGATTAAGTTATATTAGATTCAAAACAGCTTATAATCAACAACTTCCTGCGACAGCTTTTGTAAAATATACCCCCCAAAACAATCCTTTTTCTAAACACGCCTTAGGTGAAAACCGAAACTTTGATGATCAAGCAAGAACAGACACCAAAACCAACATCACAAAAACACAAGCAGGGTGAAATAAAAAGGTTGGGGGGGGGGGGAGGGGGAAGAGGAAGCAACCCCATTTGAGGAAATCCATGACAACCTTAGAATCCAGCATGTGCTTGAGGCGCAGAAGCATCCGAAGAGACTCTTCCTTGGTGGAAACAAGCTCCTGCTGAAAGCGCATGGCTTTTCTCTCCGACACCACGATCCGCGCTGCAGCCTCCATGGCAGTGCTGAGGATTATGTCAGCGTAGGCCTTCTTCAGGGCCTTCAATTTCTGTTCAAAACAAAACAACAATAACATCAAATCAAACACAAAACCCAGCAACTGTTTCGAACCCAAAGGAACACTCATCGTTTCAAACATTCCCCATAAACCCAGTGAAAAAAAGATTCAATTTTTTTTTTTTTTGAATGGAAGTAAAAAGAAACATGAGTACATGACAGTTGAAGAAGTTGATGGAAACAGCTTACCTCGGCGTCGTCCATTATGGTCTAGTGCATCAGGTAAGGGTGGTTGGTTTGTAACAACACAACTAGCGGAGGAGGAAACGGCGTTCTTCTTTTGTCTTTGTTTCCGGTTCTTTTTTTTTTTAATTTATTTATTAATTTTTAACTTGGCGTGTTCCAAACAGTAGCAGCTGCTGTCTGTTAGCAACTGAAGTTTCTACTGCTAATTTACTTGATTGCCCTACTCATGGTCGGTGCAGTTACCGTTTTGCCGCTTCCACATACCGAAACGGCGGGCATGCACTGGGAGAACGGGGCCCACCAGGCCCATTTCCGGTTCTGACATTCGATGAAGGAATTTGAACTGTGATATTTCCACGACCCAAAAAAACAGAAAAAACTTTGATATTTCAAGTCAACAAAGCACTTTGATATTTTGATTAAAAAAATAAAAAAAACTTTGATTTTTTGAGGAAAGAAATCCAAAAAAAAATAAAGAAGAAAAAAATTTGATCTGACAATGAGAAAATAAATGGAGATTTAGTTTTTTTATTAAAAAAAGCAGCTCATTATCATTGCACTCAATTTTTGTTGATCATTTTCATCAAATTAAATTAAGAGATAATCACTATTTAATATGAATTATTTTTTTATAAAAATTAACAAATTATTTAAGAATCAATCAAAATAGGTTAATTATATATAGGTGGATGATATGGATAGAGAAAATGTTATAACTTTAATATAACTATTTAACAAGTCAGATTTATACCAATTCTCATAAAAAAAGTTCTGTATTTTCTCTATTTTAATATATTTGTTAGTTTGATTAGAATGATATATTTAAAAATTAATATATCTGAATATAATTTTTAAATATATCACTTTAATCAAATTGATATATATATTAAAACGAATGGAATATTATTCAACATTTATTAACTAAAAAATAAAGTATCATTATTTGGTACGAATTGTTATTTACAAAAATTTATAAATTATTTCATGATCAATTAGATACATAATGACTGCGGATGAATGATTTGACAAACTACTTATTTGGATAAAATTTGAGTTGTCATAGCTTTGTCGTTTGAATTTGAGGCATTTCTATCAAAAGAAATTCTACCTTACTTCACTTAAGCGCTTTATGATAGTAAGAAAATGTCAAAATATATAGATACTTAAAAGTTCAACTCCTTACATGCAAATTACAAAATCTTTACTTAAAATATTACTTGTATGGATAGACAAAATGTTGAACTTAAATATAGCTATTGCATGTTACTTAATATTACTCGTATGGATAGAGAAAATGATGAACTTGAATGTAACCGTTTAACACATTGTATTTGTACCAACACTCCTAAAAAGTTTTGTACTATTTAGCACTTCCAACTGAAAAAACAAAAGTACTGTTACTTGGTATGAATTGTTATTTACAAAAATTAACAAACTACTTAATGACCAATCAGGTGCACAATGCGGTACATGGGTGAACGATTTACTGCTTGTTTGGACCTTTTAATTTTTTTTATTAATACAACTAAATTTGATTAAAAAGTAACACTATGACAATTTAATATTATGATTAGTAATTTAATATGAATGATAATTTCACGTCAATTCTTGAAAAACAGAAAATAAAAATGGATGTCATGTGATGTGTATGTAGAAAGATTGTAGAAAAAATATGTACAAATATTATATATTTGTGTGTGTAAAATCTAAATATATATATTTACACATTCTTGTCATGAGATTTTTGCAGATGTCATTGAGTTGTCTTTTTTCATCCATAACTTTAATTAAGAGGCAAAATATGATTGTATATCTAGATCTCTTTTTTGTTTCCCTATATTTTATACAAATTATGGTTAGTACACTTTCTTTGAATTATAAAAATTTAATAAAAGTTTACAATTGTAAAACTTTACACACTTATGAGGATTCTTTTCAACTCGCTATATATTTCATCATTAATAAAGTCTTGAGTTTTTAAAAATTGCAAAATAACTTTTATATTAGAGATAAATAAATAGATCATATCAATTTTCGCATACTAACATATATAATAGACGGTCAAATAATGTACTAAAACCTATAGCATGCAGATATTTTATTTTGCATAAAATTTCTTATTTAAATTAAATTAAATTAAATTAAATTATTACGCAATAATAAGTTTTACAAATTTGGGATTAAATCAGTAAAATAATTTCACCAAAAAAAAAATCAGCAAACCTTCTATTAAAAAATATTTATTACAATCATCATCATCATCATATAATTTTTCATTTTCGAGTTTTCTGTGTTTGAAAAAGAAATAAACCTAAACCAATTATCAACATACATCCAATTCGATCAATCAATCAACTATTATAATTTTAATATTTTCGTGCCAGTCAATCTACTTTTTTAATGTATTAATTAAAAATTATTATTAACATTAGATTATTATTAATTACTTCAATACTCACGAATTTTTTTAAAAAAAAAAGCGAGATTTAAGGATTCTTTCAAGAAATATATTTTCCCTTGTTAATTAGTAAATTATCTTTTACTAAATTTAATTCTTACAAATAAAAACTTGATTGAAATATCAAATTAAAAAGTTTTCAAATTGTACACCCAAAAAAAAAGTTTTCAAATTAAACTTCAATCTTCTCAATTATATATTAATTTTTATGAATGTTTCTACTATATATAACAGTCTCATAGAATTAAAGAGAGTGCTTCATTAAGTGTTTGTGTGTGTGTGTGTGTATATATATATATATATATACACTAATAAGATTGCAATTAAACCCCTCAAAAAGAGAAATGAATCAGAGAAAAACTAAACCAGTTATAAGAAGTCGGAGGAAAAGACCGAGGGATTTTTTTGGAACTCAATGACGAAGGGATGTTTTGGTTGCAGTGGTTTTGAGATAAATTGGGATTAGTTGAGGAAAGAGGCACTAACATAAGGAATGGGTGAATTAATGCGTAGCGAAGGAAGGTGAGAAAGTGAAATGACACAGTAAAAAGAAAATTGCATTGCGGGCGTTGAAGACAAATGAAACTAGTTATGATTGTGGGGCGTGCGGTTTTTTTGCGTGAAAAAATATGGCTACAATTTTGTCCAGTGTTCAAGTTATTGAATCAGAATGAGTACAAATGTGTCCTTGTGTAAATATAGATAGCTAACATGGCTAATATTGGAATAAAAATGTGAGCAAGGAGCAGTTTAAGTGTTACAACTCCTTTATATAGTAGTATAGATAAATCATATCCTTCTTTGCCTAAATACTTGGTAACAGTAAGAAAAATGTTAAAAACAAAACAGATACTTAAAAATTCAATTCCTTACATTTAAGATACATAGTATTTGACCTATACATTACTTAATATTACTTGTATGGATAAAGAGAATATTGAAATTGACTGTAACTGTTACATGTTTACTTGTATGGATAGAGAGAATAATGAACTTGAATGTAACCGCGTAACACCTTGGGTTTATACCAATCCTCATAAAAAAGTTTTGTGTTATTTAACATTTCTTAACTAAAAACCAAAGTACCATTATTTGGTACGAATTGTTATACGAAGATGGACAAACTACTTATAGCCTGTATGGACGCTACTCTTAATGGGAAAATTATAATTTCCAATGCAAGTTTTTACAAAGCTAAATAATGATATTTTTTTTCAACGCCAATTTGAAGAACAACCAAACGGGCTATTAATAGCCACTTAGCTACACGATGATTGTACATGGGTGAATATTTTTCTACATGTTTAGATGAGATATGAGTTGTGAGTTGGATCAATCCTATCTTCCTTTGCCTACAAACTTGTTGATAGTGGAAATAGTTGAAAGAAACGAATACTTAAAAGTTCAATTCCTTGCTTGTAAATTTCATAGGCTCTGACCTATATGCTGCTTAATATTACTCGCTTGTGAATCCCACATTTACAACTTCAATGGTTTCGTTATTAAAAAGTTATTTTAGGGTTTAGCGTCTAGGTCTCTTCGAACTCGATTCAATAATAAAAGAATAGCGTTGTATTTTTTTCACATAAAATGGGCATTATAAAGTCTACACGGAACTCAAATTAACAGTAAAATTAGTTCACCTATTCTGTCGCTTACAACTCAAAAATGCTTTGAGCTATTGGGGTTGTTAGAGGCTCGTAGGGCTTGATAATTTCTGTCTCCCCACTTAAAGCCGTGAACCGTAAGTTTTAAAAACTGTCGGCGACGAATGCTCTCGGAGGCCCACGCCCATATCAAAACCAATCCAATTCTAATACTCAATGGCCCATTGGTCCGTCCTTCAATCGGGGCTCCACCCACGCGATATATTCGGACACTTCTCATGTCAAACAACCCGATTAGCGTTAGCCCGTTATTACAGCACGTGACCTTTTCCGAGAAAATCCGACACGACAAGAACAGAGCAAAGAAACCGCAAAACAAAACACACAGCAAGGTGCTAGCCACAACGGGGTTTTTGATTCACCACTTCCTTATCACGTTAGGTTGGCGTTATTACTTATAATTACTGCATGTGTTAATCACCTTATTACCTAATAGGGGCTTAGGTGATGATGAAGCTCGAATATGGTGTTATTTACTGTTTAGAACCATGAATGAAGGTGGAGTTGTTCCTGATAAATTTACGTGTAGTTTATCTTGAAGAGACATTCGATAAATTGAACAAGAGTTTAATTAATATATACTGACAGTGTAAAACTATTTTATACTGTCAACCAATAGAAATAGGGAAAAGTGAGAAATCACGGTGGATCTCTCATTATAATGGATAGTTATTTGTGTAAGTTGGCATTTTCCACTATTTTTATTGGCTGACAGTGTAAAACTATTTTACATTGTCGGTACATTTAAATTAAATTCATTGAATAAACTTGGGGAGGTTTTGGAGTCAGGGTAATTTTAATTTCCGGATATAACACCTTATAAATGTGCTTTTCGAGGCCTATGCTCTCAATGAGGGTCCATTTTGGTAGATGCAGGCAGCGAGGTGTGTGTGCCATATGCAGCAACCTTGTAATATTCCATTGAATTTGAATGGAAAGCAAGGGAGGGAGGTATTATGACATTTGTGACCTATTACATGGAATGAAAGTAAACAATTGAGAACTCTGAGATGCTTGTTATTAGCTATGAAGTATAATCACATACATGGATATGGACATGGACACGGACACTACACAGTATGGACAAGGAGACACACCAAAGTTTAAAAATTATAAGGCATAGACATAATATATATACATATAATTAAATTTTTTTAAAAAAATTATTATTCATATTGTCATTTATATGAGCTTCACTTATATTATTTTCTTTTTCAAATTTTGAATAACCTTATTTACATTGTATTTTTTTGTGTTGAAGTAAAAAAAAAATATTTAAATTGAATATATACGAACACATCTTATCAATGTGTCATGCAAAATTTAACATAGACAAGTATCTGACACGTAGATATGGCACCCAAATGGTGTATCCGTGCTTCATAGATTATTACTTATATAACATTTTTCTCGTGAAGGTCTTTGAGAAGGAAGGGTGTATATTTTAAGGAGCTAGCCACTTTGTTTCATGATATAGATACATGTTCTTATTACATTCTTCTTCTTCTTCTTCTTCTTCTTAATGGGAAGCCTTCCTCTTTTCATATCAATTCTCTTTACACTTTGTTATCTGATTGTTGTGTAGGTAAAGGACAAACTCAGTATGCAACTTAGGTTTAACTTTTATCACCTATGAATAACATTCACTTCTGATTCTTTGTTATGTTTTGTATTTAATCTTACCTCTTCAGCTTCTTGGTTTAAGGTCAAATGACGCCTATAATCTTTTTGATGAGATGATCAAAATGAGGTTATCAGATATTCAACAATTGATTGGACAGAAGATCAATGGAGATTATGTTGATGGCTCTAATTTGGAAAATTGTAGAGTATGTCTTGACAAACTCTTCTCTGAAGGTTAGTGGATTGGAAATGGGGTTCTATAACACTGTTGAAAACTGACATAGCTTACTACAACAAAAATATTTTGATGCAGAAAATTGTGGCTGCTGTCCTAGCATAGTCTAATAGCAGAAAATGTTAGGTATGTTTAGTCTTTTGAAATGTATGGGCAATGCTTGTTGAGGGGGTTAAACTAGATGAGTAGTTGATGACTTGTAGCAGTAAACAATACTTTTTGTACTTATAAATATGTATGAAAATATGAGTGAAAGATGGTTGTGAGTGTTTTCTCCTCCCATCGATGTTCTGATGTCAAAAAATCTGCACATAAGTTTCCTCATACTCTAACAAACACTCTATTAGAAGCTCTTTGAAGGATGGGCCAGAAAGAGGGCTGCAAGTGTGCTTGTAAACTTGTGTTTTTTAGTGAATTCACACTGGTATGGATGGTATAGTGGCAACCAATTCTTTCTGAAGTTTTTATGATTCTATAATAAAATAAACAGGTTCAAAATCCCTGTAATGTTGGGCCATTGCCAATTAAAACCCTCAACTTAAAATTAAGGCAAGTAGCCTCTTTCAATTTCCCAAAAACAAAAAAAGGAGATCTCAATAGCTAATTTATGTTAATTCAGAAGGGCTAACTTTTGGATATTTTAGTTTTTGAGTATGAATTTCTTAAACTAAGGAATTAATGGGTGAATTGATTGTTGGAAAAGAATTTTGAGTTCATGAATGATGGTGAAGAGCTGAAGATGAATTGACAAACAAAATGGATCAATTAAAGCTACTACCTAAACATTTTTCAAAGCTTAAGTAGTTTAGTTTTCTGAATTGAAAATTGAGAAATATCTTTTAGAACAAGAGGGCGGGGGGTCTATGCATTTTGCCCTTTACTAAAATTATGTGAAACCTATAACTTAATTATCTTGCGGAGTATGGGAAAGGGGTGCATCAACTGCACTATCAATTTGCCTGAACAATATGCAGGATATGTTCATCACTAGCAAGGATCTTCCTGAACTTGCCACAGTTGTCATCTAAGTTGCATTTACCTCTTAAAATTATTCATTTGATGTTATATATTTTTTGCAAACAGACCGTGGTGAATGTTGCATTGAACAAAAGGAAGTGGTAGGGGAAATTTTACTCTTGTACTTAGTCTCACCTTGTCCAAAGCTCTGCCTATGCTAAGCTACATTGATTTCCTGTTGAGTAAGTTGTTCGTGCTGGGGATGCTAAGTAGCCGCGGCTGCGCTTGAATAAGATTGAGCAGTGAAATTCTGAAATGTTCAACTTATATAATATAAGCATCCTCTAACATTACTGGAATCAAACTTTTGTAGGTTAAATCATTGATGTCAAATTAAGGTGTAATAATGGTCCAAAATTAGGTGCGTCTGATCTCCCACTATCATATCTAAAATTGTAGATGAATTGATTGAGAATTTAAGATAGCTACAGCAGCTTACTTTAAAATATTATCTCTTTTACAATGCATTGGTCTGTCTATTTTTTCAATCAGAGTAAAAAGAAAGGATTTATTAAATGGGCCATTCAGATCAAGGTTAGAGTTTTCGAGCATAAATGTATTTTCCCATTAATCAGATGGGGTTACATAGAGAAAAAGCTCATTTACCCAATATTTCCTATTTGTAAAGGCTACTTTTTCATTCCTCCAGGTAATTACTCATCGTCATTTATTTTCCCTGGATAGAAGCTGATGTAATTGGTTCAAGAACCAAAACTACTGTAAGATCAGAGCTTCTAAAAAGTGCAGTTCAAAGGCATACTCAATGTAAAAGTTACTTTCCATTCCCTGCACTTGTATACATTTCTTATTCACCGAACAGATCATTGATCATACTTGACAGACGTAGTTGAATAAAGAATAAAGTAATCATGTTTGATAATGTTGACCCTCACAGATTATTGGTCATATTGTTTTCCAGTCAATTCCAAATATTATTCTATCGCTTATTCATTTTATTTGTCACTTTAAGTAAAAAAATTTTTGTCCATTTCATCTATCATTCTCATATATCAACAAAGTATTTATTATTAATTTTTTGATTTTATCCTTCAATACAATTCTAAGTATATCATTTATTAAGAAATATAATTTGAAATTAAATAATAATATTTTAGTAAACATATATTGTAATGAAGCCTTGCTTTTGAATTTCTTAATTTTTGTGCAATTTTTTACTTATTAATTTTTGTGTATATAACTAAAATGATAGATAAAATGAATAGAAAGTTTTTATTTTTTTCCTTGTCTTACCAAACACTATTTATAAAACTACAATTTCTTTTTCTTTTTTTTTTTGTCATTATATACACTCACACAAAGGGGGAGGATTGATCCTCAGGATTGAACCCAATTCATGGGTTTTACGGGGTATTCTATCTCCATTCTCCTCCACTAAATCTTGACTCAAGCCATTGTTGCTTGTCTTTATTGGTCAAGGTAAAAGTGTAATTTGGCATCACATAGTACGTATCTGTATGGTATGGGCCTTATTTGAATAGGCAGCCCAAAAGTGATGTGGCCCATACTAGATCTCACTAACCCATTGGTGAGCTACAAATAACAGGTCATTCCACACAACCCATAAGTTTCACCCGAGGCCTACCACAAATTGTCTAGCTTCTGCCTCTTAAAAAGTCGGGTGCACAAAGGGCGTGACTTCGAGTTGCTGCAAGGGGCAGTGCTCCTATTCGGGCCAAAATCCCCCTTCCCCGACCGAAAAAAAAGAAAAAACACAACCTATAATTTTGAGTGCAGTTGCGCCTTTGGCACAGTAATTATCCTGCATCCAGTAGAAGACTGCATGGAGGGTTGCAGGTTTGACTCCTCTAGGGGCAGAGCCCCCTTAATCCCCATCCCCGAGTGTGTAAGTGTGTATGACCCAAAAAAAAAAAAAAACCTATAATTTTGAGTTAACATTCTAAATTTTGAATCCTCTCTAATTTTGTTTAATGGTTCCAAACACTGCCATCTAACATTCTTTTGTTTTGCAGAATACTACCTCTTTTTATTTTGATCAACCAGAATACCACCTACCTCTTAATGGGTGGAATTTGGACATCACCTCTCCAAACTCAGGACTCATTGGCTAACTTGTAACCAAACAGCATTTATATGAGGAGTTATGTTTGGTGAATATAGTTTGCATCGGCACAGTATTCAATAGGAAATATGTTGACTGAACATTTCTCTTACATGAACCAAGATTTAAGGTATGATCCAAATATTCACCGGCCTACACTAACCAAGGTGTGAGAATAGGTAATGTTACTAAATCCCATTGCTTGACTTTTGTGCAGATAAATGTTACTTTATGTTGTCGCACATCACGTGCGCCCAGAGGTGGAAGCCAGGGTGAAAATGAACCCTCAAGTCAATTATGTACCATGTGCTCAATTTTTAATTCGATAACTGTACTTGCGTTAATGTACACTCATGCACTCTTTACGAATACATACTCTCTCTACAAGTTAGTAACTTTTTCCAACTGGTACATATTGTGTACATACATAACACACTTTGTGCTAGATTTTTTTTTTTTTTTTGGTTTTCTTGTTTTAATTTCCTTTTAAGGTTGTAAAGATCCTTAAAAAGAAGGCTTCCATAATTAGACCATCAAGGTTTGTGTGGTTGAAGGAATTTTCTGTTGTTTGTCCAACGAATATAACACTTTGAAGCAGTACATGCACATCATCTAGAAAATGAGGAACCTATTTGAAACTGAAATTGTTGTCATTGACCTTTTTCAGGCTTTAGCTTCTCTTTAACTCGTTTAATTATATTAAAACAAGTAAAGGAGAAACAAAGGATTAAAAATACACGACAGTAGGTAGATTTTTCCTCTTTTTCTTTTTGGGTTAATCTTTTAAACTTAGTTGCACGTAAGTTTTGCAGATTTGCACAGCAGGCTTATTTGCAATCTGATTATCTGAATGCAGCCATAAAAAGAAATTAATTGAATTAAGCATATTTCTATGTTTCTGCCGTGTGAATGTCGCGAGAGTGAGAGGCTCATTTGTTGAATTTTTTGACCAAATAATGTTATAAAGGTCGCGGCTGATATATGTAAACATGCATATTAATAACGACTATCGTCAAATGAAGTAGGTAAGTCATACTCTTTGCAACTAAGAAACCAACTTTTGGATTAACATATCTTTTACCATGCAGATTCATCACCCATTCTTATAAGATGAAAAGGACCATTACATCACATGCTTAAATATTCAAATCACTCTAAAAAGGGAGGGGGGACTTTTGGTCCAATCGTTGGCTTGAGTGGAAGAATAGTTCAAATTGAAGTTAACCCAAAAAAAAAAAGTTTAAATTATATATATATATATATTTTAAATTTTTGCGAACATATAAATAATTTGTTTATTTGGTCCCCCAAATTTTTTCCTTTGGTTAGTTTTTATAATCCTTTACTTAATTAAATATTTAAATATTATAAATGGACTATACGTTATGCATATATATCTGTCTCTTGAATTTTGATTTTGAAATGTTGACTTTCTTTTTATATATTATGGCTTTTATTTAAATTTTTTGATAAGACTAAAAATTATAATATATATATATATATATTATTTTTTTTTGCATAAATTAACTATTAATTATTGGCCCTCTCATAAAAAAGGCCTTGCTCCATGCACCCCATACACACACATTTGTATGTATGCACACAGGACAAGTTTGGATGAGGGTTTTTTTTTTTTTTTTTAAGAAAAATGGTTTTTATGTTATTTTAAAAATATGTTTTTAAAAAGTAAAATCTAATTTATGCTTAGATGTAATATTAAAAGATTTTTTTTACACTTTCTTTATGTTATAAAAATATTTTTTAAGATTAAAATTGTAGCTTCTAGAAAAAAGTATTTTTAAAATTTTCTAGTTACTTATTTTTATAAAAAAATCAACTAAATATGTTAAAAAAATAAAATAAATTGTTTTTACCTCAAAATAACACGTCCAAATGAACTAATAATTCTACGTTCATTAAAATAGTGTATGCAATTTGAGACAATTTTTTTCTTTTTAAAATGTTCGGTATAATCTATTCAGTGAAGTAATGTGCACATGGATCTAGGCATGTAAATATTAATAATAGCGTTTGTCGCTTTAATGTTGCCGCATAACTCAAGTGGTTGAGGAATAGTGAAGATTTGATTATAAATTTAGAGGTCCAAATTGTATTATTATATAAAAAAAATTTAATTTTGATGTGGTATTGTTATAAAAAATTTTACATAAATATTTAATTATATTATTATATAATAAAAATATTTAATTTTCATATTTATTATTTTAAAATTTCATATATAATAATATATAATTAAATAATAATATAAAATTTTTTTAAATTAATAATATATTCAAATCAATCACTATAAGAAAATCACTAATAATCTAAATCTAATTTTACATTATTAGTAAAAGAAGAAATTGGTGAGCTTCCACTCATGAAGGCCACTAGCCATTTTAGCCATACAAACAAAGGGGTAAAAATCAAAGAATGAAAACGAATTTTATAATTTATTCACTATGGCTTATCAAGCTTGAGATGAGATACCGCAGTTGTTGGCTCTAACTCTTTCCATATAAATGCATTAAATATGAGTCATCAACATCCACAGGATTCTAGTTTCTCGGGAATCGTGACCTTAACAAATGACGAGGGTGATCAAGAGAACGCACAGATGGAAAGAGAAAAGTAAATTTTGGAAAATTTAGACCCTGTTTGGTTTTTATTTTTATTTTATTATTTTTAATTTATTTCTTATTTTTCAGTATTTTGTGAAAAAAAAATAATGAAAATAAGTGTGATTGAAAGTATATATACCGTGATGATTGATTCCAATCAGTGTCGTGGTAATATGTAAAGACAATTTTATTTCCTATGAGAAATTAAAGACTCTATTGGCAGTTTTTCCTTACCCGAGTTGTGATAGCATCCATCACTAAATACTTTTGAGTGCTTTAAGTAAAAAATTGGGACTGATATATATACAAATAAGGCAATGGCATGAAAAAGAAATTGAAGAAAAGAAAGCAAAATGTGATTGGGGAACCCGACAAAGCCTTATCTGAGGATTATCCTCCATTCTCAGTAGCACCCCACTACTAGAGGCAACTATAGATCAATCAATCATCCTATCATATGACGCATATAGAGTGAGAGAGAAAAGGACAAATGGCAAGAGATAACCAAAAAAGGAAAAATCTCCCTCTTCCCCCTTAATGACCAATAGGTTTGAAGAATAATGTTTAAAAAGCCAACGGTCCACATACCATCATCAGCAATTTTTTACATAAATAATGATGAAATTCTTTGCATATCATTATCGATCAATACAATTAAAAGAGTAGTGATATTTATTCATCACAATGATACATAAATATAATATTATTCTCGTATAAGCTTATAATATATTTATTTTGTTTAAAAATGTATATGTGTATTTTAATATTTATGTACTCTCACATTAATATACAATGTTTATATACTATTATACTAAGTTATAAGCTCAAAAATCGTTTCCTCAACTAAAAAGATGCTATTTTCCTATGCTGTGAAATAAGCTGGTTTACAATCAATAAGTAATTCTACATAAAAAAAAAAATGAAAAATAGGGTGCACGTGATGGGTTTAATTTAATAACCGGTGATCGCGCAAAGATAATGTAAAATATATAATAGTTTAAAGCCAAGTTGCCAAGAGCTGTACTGTAAGGTTGACCACTAATCTCATAGACAAACACTTTTAAGCTTTTGTTTCCATCCATGCACGTGGCCCAAAAAAACCTAATTCTTTGTGCTTAAGTTTTGAGAGAGGAAAGGTAAATAAGGATTTATAAGGAACGCACGTGCTGGGTTCCAGTAACTAGTGGAGCTTAGAAAACGGATGCTACGTACTGTCCTTGTCTCCTGCCCCTCAATTAGGACAACATACTCCTGAGACATGAGATTCCTTTATTTTGTGGGCTCGAATTTTTCTTTGTTTTCTTTATCATTTTTTTGTCCTTTTTTTTTTAACCACAAGTATTCTTATATCAAAGTAATTATATTTAAATTGAAAAGAATCATTTGGGTATCAAAATTTTTTATTTTAAATTTTAATGTAGTTACATACATAATATTTAAACTCAAAACTTTTAATTAAGTTAAGGCAATCTCTCACTAACTGATTTATGCCAATTGATTTGGTCCTTACGAGTTACTGACTGAGATTTTCTCGTTCTCTTAACATGTCGTAATATGGATGATGACAACTTAGTTTAATGTTATTTAAGCTTGAAAAATTAAACTGAGGAAAAGGAATGGGAGGGCAGGAATAGTTTAAGTTGTTAATAAATACTTTTAAAATAAAATAAATGAGTGGCAAGCTATTCAATAAAAAAATTTATTAATGACCATCAATGAATGGGTATAGTTACTTACAAATATTATTGTAGTTAGCAGTGTATATATTACTCTCTCTGTTCTTTTTTATTTCATCCGGTTCAAATTAATTGTCATTTTGAGTAAAAAAATTTTATTTATTTTATTTGTCACTCTCATATTTCAATAAAGTATTTATTACAAAATTTTCAATTTTAAGCATAATCAATAATAAAATATTAAAATAATAAATTAGTTATTAAATAAGGGTATCTTAATAAATGTCATTATAATTAACCTTTTTTTATTTGACAAAATTAACTGTTGATTTTGGATTCTTTAATTAAAATATAAATGACTAAAGTGACGGATATTTTGAATCGAAGAGAGTATTTCTTATTTTGAGAAATTTTTTTAATTTATAATATCTATTATTTTCACATATCAATAAATATACTTAGTTTTATTTTGTTCTAAACTTTATGTTGTAATTAGGAATATGATATTAAGTACCTTTTTTCCAAAAAAAAAAAAAAAGTAGTTCAAATGGTTTTATAAGTGTTATTTGTTTGTTCTTCTTAAAAAAGTAGAAATATAAAATAATCAATTTATTCACTTTTTTAACAAGTTGATAGATAATTACTTCTTCCAGAAGTAGAAATAGTAAAAGAAAAAAAATTATACTTCACAAATTTCAATACCACTACTTTTGCTTCTTTTACAATTTTACACTTTTGCTCTTATTCTCTCACTCCTTAAATATAATTTAAAAAAAGTATTTTTATGTTTATCACATTTAAATAATTTAACAACATCTGATTATGATTTGAAGTACTTTTATAATTATATTTAAATATAAAATAATTTTTTATTTTTATTTTTACTTTTATTTTTATTTCTAATTTTAAAGAAGTACTTCTCCTAAAATCTTAACCAAAATAGGCTCATTGATTGAAGATAGACATTTTAATTTTCATTTTCATTTTCCTTCTTATTGGCCAAATTACAAGAAAATAGACATATTGAATACGTTTATTACGATTTAAACGTATGGAGATAGTTTAACCTAAAAAGTTATTTTATTCGATAGAGAAATTTTATTATTTAAGTATCATATTAAAATTCTTTTATTTAACAAAATTTCAACATATTATGCTATGATAAAAAATTAAAAAAGAAACCAAATCAATAGATTGAAAATAAATACACAAATAATTGAAAGTCAAGTACATTCAATGTTTTTAATTTGCACCTTGAGTTATGAAATTTGAGCTAAAATTAGTTCAAAGGGGCAAAAAAGCAAAGGAAAAAAGACGGAGAATAAGATATTAAAATGCAATTTTATTTTTGAAGAAAAAAAAAACTCCATACTTAATCTGTTTCCATACCCAACATAATTTCTATTTCCTTCGTAGTCATCTTTTTTAAGTTTTGTTAATTAATTGGAGTAATTCGCACCGACTCACCCTTAGCTTTAGTTTGGATTTTGATTGACTCGTTTGTTTGTTCTCAAAGGTCTTATTCTGTCAATAACTTCAAAGCCACTCTATGTTGGCCAATAACTAGCTTTTTAATACAATCAATTCGTTAAATACCAAGTTCTTGATCCTAGAACCTTTTTTTTCCCCTTTAGATCGTGCTACTTGGTGACCTTTACTACCTTTAAAAACACATAAACCTAAGAATTAAGTTTACAATGTCATGTCTTCTCTCTTCATAATACCGAGGCTTTTAAGGCGAGGATTGATTGTAACTTGTCCTCTTTTCTTCATCAAAATCAATAACTACCGCACAAGCAATTATACACCCGATCGGATGGACATCCCAATACCTAAGAATTCAACTTCTCTAAAGAATGGCGGAAAAATCGAAACAAATTATTCATAGACATAAAGTTGATCTTATCTATGTCCACTAGAATTTTCTATACCCACGCAAGTAATTCAGCTGAAAATTCAATACGAGCATTGCTAATAATATCAATATGAATAACGGAACATTATTGAACTAATAGCTATCTTAAATAGAAGGAAATATTGTTATTCTTGTGCTTTCACAGTTAATAAAGATTAATCTTATTAACAGTTAAAACGAACTGAATCAACATATATTGCTTGAATTAAGAATGAGATATAATTTGCTTTCTTTATATTTAAATAAGGTAAATTCTTATTGTTACGAACTAGAGCCTCAAATTCAACAACCAAGCCTAGGCCCAATATACAACTTAGATCAAAGCTCAGCCCAAAAAGGAAATCTCATCTCTTGCATGGCAAGGTTTTAAAGAAACCTTAACATAAAAAGCAATTACTTACGCCTTTTAATATAGGAGATCAAATAACTACCAAATCTCTCGAAAAGGTGGAACCACCACTTTCAAACATATAATATAAATAACAAGCTAAGGAGCTTAGGTATACTATCTAATCCCTAGTGCTCCAATATCTCTTAACTTTTACTAACTTAAACATCAGAATCATTACATATACACTAATCACATCTTTGAAGTTGGAACACAAGATTGGAGTTCCTCGGACGCCCTCTACCTGCCACTTCACTCTGCATTAAGTACCTCCTCTCAACTCGAGCTACCACGGAACATTAAATATATAGCTTTTTCTTCAAAGCGAGTGTTAGCATTATCGAATTTTAAGGTGAAAATTTAATAGTACCATTTTTTTCATGGACAAAATCCATTATTTTCATCTTAAATTAAGCTTAGCTATGATATGAGCAAAATTCATGCATGCCAATAATTATAGTTAATACGAAATTACGCTCTAGACCCATCATTTTAATTTACTTATCCATGCCATTCATATTGTCTTGAGAAACAATTAATCTAAATTGTAGAAATTCCTCTGCATTGCTATTGACATCGAAAACAAGCGACAGCAAACATTTCTGTTCAATCAAAACAGCTCAGTTCTCAACAATGATCCATATCGAAGCTAGTATAGTAGTACTTCCATAATGGTTTCCCTTTCCCATATTTGTCTGCTCATCAAAGACCAAGACCTAAATCCAGAATTCGTTGCAAGTGTTATATATGTGCTGGTCAAAGTTTGAATATGGTGAAACACGTACTGTTTTGTTCAAATTCAACCTCAGATTTTGCCCGCTTTTGTAAAGCTCCTGATGAAATCCACACTCAGCAAATAAGCAATAGGTGTATCTTAATAAATACTATAGTTTCTCCTCCTGCAATTGAAGCTTTAGTCAAAGTTGCCATCGTTAAATAGGTTTCACATAGCACAAACTTATTCACAAGAATCAAGCAACAAAAATGACTCTTAGCCTATTTTAATTTTAATAAGAAGTTTACTTTAAATATTTTTATTATATTCTTATAGTGAAATAATTAAAAAAAAAAACGCTAACTCAAAAGGTAAGAAATTAATTAATTCTCGTTTGTGTAATAGGCTAATATAAAAAAATTGTTCTTCAAAGTTGAGTTTATAGGATTTGTCTCATGCGAAATATATTTTATTAAATTAAGTTATTTATATAAATATAAATTTTAACATAACCCATCCGTTGCGTTAGCTGCGAAACTCTTCTACGTAAATAGGCCATAAAATATTCTGAACTCAAAAGAATTTCAAGAAGAAGCAAGATACACTCATACAATGGCAGTAGATAAAACCAATCTTTTATTGCCACGTATTAAACAGCACAGACAAACTCATCATCTTATTTTAGTGACAGCACTTTAACAAAATGTTATTGTTACTGTTAAATATGTATTATATTAATTATTACTTTAAAAGATAATCAAATTAAATTAAATAATGAAATATTTATAGCTCACAAGAGAATTCTGATACCAAAAATGGTTCGATCAAGTAATAAGCAAATTGTGACGTCAGAAACTAAAGGTGTATATAGTTCACAATATTTTTTTTGGTAATTAATTCACAATAATTTATTCCTCTTATATATCTACCCAGCCATAATATAATTTTTTTTTTGGTCTTAAAATTGATCACGCAATATTAAATAAACTGGTGATCAAATAAAGTCTTTTACAAAGTAAAATTTATCTAAAATTACAATCCATTTTTGTTACAACCAATCACTTTTTGGTCCAAACATTGTAATTGTCCACAAGTAAGCTAAATCTTTTTTATTCCCAAAAAAAAAAATTAATTTTCATACATAGTTAATGTAAATTTTTTTTATAATTTAATTATATATTATTATATATAAGATTTTTAAAATAATAAATATAAAAATTAATAATATATAATTAAATAATAATATAAAAAAATTTCATATACATTAAAATTAATCTCAAATACTATTTTCATCTCCATTTTCTATCATATCATTATATCTATATAACAATAAGTATTTTGCTAACAAGTACCTTAAAGATATCTATTAAAAAATTTTAAAAAAAGTATCGTATGCAAAATATTAATATTTTAAAATATATAATCTATGATAACTTTAAAATACTTACTTTTATATAATATTCTTAAAAATCTTCAATAAATATCCTAAAATAATAATAATAATAATAAAGCATGTTAACTTCAGTGGTAATTTTGGACATGTGCATCTGGTCGTGCTCATGTCTACACACGTTGCCGCCTCATCCCCGTCCCCACCCACACTTCCATATGCTCTCGTATATTAATCACACACTAACACAACACACGCACACCCCACACTCCCTTTTCTTCTCTCTCTCTCTCTCTCTCTCTCAAAAAGATTCCTCTCTTACGTAACATAAACATAAACATAGTAAGCAACGCTAGCTTGCTTCGCCGGCGGAGGATGCCTCTCGCCGCCGACTCCGCCATCTCCGGCGCCGGCGAGATCATGCTGTTCGGCGTGAGGGTGGTGGTGGACTCCATGAGGAAGAGCGTCAGCATGAACGATCTCTCCCAGTACGAGCAGCATCCCACTCCCCACGCCTCCAACACCAACAGCAACAGCAACAAACAGGACTCCCTTGCCGCCGGCTACGCCTCCGCAGACGACGCCGTTCCCCATAACTCCGGCCGCCTTCGCAAGCGAGGTCCGATTGCCGTCTTCTTCATTTCTCTCCAAACACTATCATATTATATATATATATATATTTGGAAGGGATTGATATTGGTTTACACTGAGAAACACTTATATTTAAATATAAATTTAATTAGTATGCACTTATATTGTATATTGTAATGTAATTAAATATTTATATTTGTAAAAATTTTAAAATAGTAGGTGATTGAATTTAATATTTTTGTTGATATGATAATTTATGATTGGATATTTTTATAAAAAAAATTTATATTAATAATACATATCAATTAAATACTTTAAGAATCTTTTAGAAGATAATTTTTATCAATGAATTATTATCGTTGATTATATTAATTATTTCCTGTTAAAAAAATTATATTAATTATTTATACTATTTTTTAAAAAAAATTAGACATTTATGATTAAATTGCTTATACTTGTGTTTTTTAAATTATATATTTGGTTAATTTTGATATGTATAAAATACATACTAAATAATAGATGAACGTGATTTATAAAATATGAAAGATTGATGTGTACATTAATTAACTTCTTATAAACACATAAAACAAAAAAAATCTCATAAAGTATAATTTTTATCCATTGAATCTGTGAATTATCTATTATTTTAAATGTTCATCCAAAAATTGGTTTACAGATCAAAATAATGTTATGGGTTTGTTTTTAATGCCGTAACTGTGGGTTTTGTTTCTTCATATGTTGTGCTTATTGATTTGTTGCATTGATGATGGAGTGCTGATTTTTGGGTTTTGTTCTGTGGGAATTGGTGGTGTGTGATTGTTAATTGATCAGGGATTCCTTGGACTGAGGAAGAGCACAAGCTGTTCCTGCTGGGATTGCAGAAAGTGGGGAAGGGTGATTGGAGAGGGATCTCAAGGAACTACGTCAAGACAAGGACGCCAACCCAGGTTGCAAGCCATGCTCAGAAGTACTTCCTCCGCCAGAGCAACCTCAATCGCCGTCGCCGGAGATCCAGCCTCTTTGACATCACCACTCACACGGTAAATCCACCATTATCATCACCCTGAGTTAAACCATGAACCGGTTATGTTTCCGGTTTAGCTATAAATTTAATTGGTTGAACCATGAACTCGAGGTCTTGTTTCGGTTTTTAAAACATTGATTACCAGTTCAATGTTTGTAGTCTTGAAAAAATGGGCTTAACTTACTTAAATTATTTCTTATTGATTGATTGAATTAACTTATTGTGTTTAAATCAGCTTATAATCAAAATGTCTCTAAAACAGCTCTTGAAAAATGATTTTTTCCCCCTGAAAACAATGAAACCAAAACATGCTGTTGGTCTTAAAATAATTCAAAAAAAAAAAAAAAGGAATATTAAGCTTTTGGTTATGTATCTTGTTTTTCTTGATTAAAGAGTCCTGTGGTAGTTGATGAGATGTTTCAACAGCAACAGAGCAGAATTGCGTGATTTCGGTTCTTGGCTCTCTGTGATTGAAAGAGTTGATTTGTTATACTTTTTTAAAACCTGAGAGGATTGTCGAAACTTGTTATCAATGATGCTCATCAATTTTCTGTGTCAGGTCTCTGCAATCCCAATGGAGGAAGAGCAGATCCAGCATCAAGATAATGTGTCTCATTCACATCCTGTGTGCCCTGCAACCCCAGCTGAAAGTAACAACTTGAATGGACTTCCAGTGATGCCCGTGTATCCAATTGGTGTTGGTTCTGGAGTCATTTCAGTTCAAGTTGGGAATCCAATGGAAAAACTCACTTTGGGACAAGGAAATGTGGAACAGAATGGACCAACCAAGCTAGTTAGTACCATTCCTGTTGTTCCAGATCCTAGAGCTTCCATGTTGGCCGATATCGGCGCCGGTTCGAATTCAGCTGTCGATCCACCGACGCTGTCCCTGGGGCTATCCTTGTCATCTGCTCAAAGACAGACATCATCAAGACATTCAACTTTGCATGCCATGCCGCGCTTCAGCAATGGAGACAGCATCATCAGTGTTGCTTGAGAAAAGATAACATATGATTTTGGTCCATACCTTGAGCAATCAACCTCGATTCACAGAAACGTTTCTCTCTAATCTCCCGTCACTTTTGGTGGGAGAAAGAGAAAAATGTTGAAGGAAAGGACAATGGGTCAGAGAAAAGGTAACTAGGTGGTGACCAAATTTGATCCTTCTGTTCGTACTATAGGCCCCCGAAAGGTCCTGTGATGTTCTTGTTGTTTGCTTGGTATGACCTTAGATCCTTGTTTATTAGGCCTTTTATGTTTGTAGTTAATGTAACCGAAAATAACGAATTGTAACATTGGATGTGGACTATATAGACCAATGATTTGTAGCTCTTTTGGGAGGAATTATCAAGATGGGTTTAATGGTTGGCAGTGTGTGTCATCTTGCTAACAGACGGACACGTTTTTCTCTACATTATTTTAGGTGAGTATGGCCTAATTTATTCTCGCCATTAAATGGTTTCTGGCTAATGAGCCATGCATTATTCCTGTTTGTCCAAGACCACCGTAGTTTCAGTCATTCTTGTGGGGTGTGGCGTTGCTGAAGGTTGGTCAGGAAACCGAAAATGCTTGTTGCCCTACACGGCTTAAAGGCTCTCCAATTCATGTCATGTGCTTATTTAATGTGGTAGTGGGATCTGATGGTCGTTAGCAAGACAAAAAAAATACTAAAGTTCTTTTTTTTTATGGGAAAAAATACTATAGTTTTTTATCATTCAGCATTCACAATTCAATATATCATCTATTGTATTAAAAATATAGTAGAAGTAAAAGAAATAATCTATAAAGTATAAGTTGTAAGTGGTAGAGTATCATTCTTTTCTCACTCTAAAAGCATCTAAAATTTTCTCTATTTATTGTGCCTATGCTCAGAAATGGAAACCATTATAGGAAAAGAAGTTTCCTACAAGCTTTTGTTTTGGTCAGCAAGTGTTCTACAAGTTAAACAGCATTAAATAATTAAAAACTTCCAGTTGAGATCCATTGGAGATTTGTCGATGATGCCTTAAGAATTAGGACTGATTAAAAAAATGATGAGTTGGGAATGCGTGAAAACGTGTATCGTGCATAGATGTCTAGATCAATTGTCAATTTATGCCTTCGGAAGGAAGAAACCCATAGGGGCGTTGGCTGAAAATTGTTTAACTACTCATAGTAGTCTACCTAGTAGATGAACTTTAGTCAAACCACTATTATTAATGGAGCTAGCAATTGACATTCCTAAACTTGTGGAATCAGTAACCGTGTAGAATAGATCTTCTCTTTTTTCTTTTTTGTATATATCATATTATGTTAAAAGAGATAAACATAATAGACAAAATTCTGAAAAAATTTATAAATTCTTATTTAGGATGATTGAGTTTATCTATTTTTTTTTAGTCTAAACTATTAGTATACGGAGCTATTGTTGTACAAAAGATAAAAAAACATGATAAGATTCATTACAACTGTCAGTGAGAGTCTCTGTCATTGCTAGAATACTAACCATGTTTGTCAAATTTAGGTGTCCCAAACTAGCTTCAAGGAGTGTCAAACTAGGTCTAAGGACAAAGGAGTGTATTGTGTATATACGCCCTTATTCTCGAGTGAGATTTTTATCTTCAGAAAATGTTGCCACATTAAACGATTGATTAACAAAGGAATGATACGTATTGAGCCGAATCTTTCTATTTCTTGTGCTGGAAAATGTCAGGAATATGTTACGTTCCATATCTAGTTGCTGCCATTGAATCTTGTTCACCCGATGGATGGTATTCGACCTTTTTTGGTTTATGTGGACATATTCCCTAGTGATTGGTGTAATTGAAAATAACTAGTATTTTGTTGTTGTCATTGGTGGTCCAGTGGAGGCGGTATAAACCCTAAACTAGTGGACTAGTATCATCATAACAATAACACACTAAATTTAGAGATTTAGGTTAGCATCATTGTATCAATTGAATTACCACTCCGTCTACATATAAATTTAAGAGTAATGTTTCTTGAATGTGCCACGACGACGCGAACGCGACGCAAAGGCACAAAAAATAGGGTTTAAGGTGTACTATAAGCAATTGGACTACGGTGGATTTTTAGAGTTTGTACTGTTTTTGTGCTTATGCATCGCATATATATCGCTGTTGCACATTCAAATAACCCTACTCTAAATTTAATGTTAATTTACTGTAGGTTATTATGTGAGTTCAAGTAAGCTCATATTAGACTATTTTTATTCTAAATTAGGTTAATATGAGTGAACTTGAATTTTCCCTTTTCTTTGCATAGCAGCTTTCGTGCATCGTTTCTTGGTCTAATCAAGCGGGCTCATCCCCATGGAGGGGCTCACCCTCTCTATGGTGGTTCGGTGAGCCTTTCTCCCTTTTTTTTTTCTTTTTGTTTTTTGTTTATTGTTCCTTTTCTTTCTTTCTTTCTTTTCCTACCTCTCCATTGAATAGTGGTTTGCGTAATTTTTCTGTCCAATGTGTATCCTTTGGTAGCTGTTGTGTTCAAATTGTGAGAAATGATATGAATATGCAAAAACTACCGATTGTTGTTGTGTATGCATCATCAGAGAATTGCATTTAGGGCATCATTCCGTGGTGGATGTGTGAGGGCTTTGTTGTTATTGTGGCATTTGTGTGTTCTTCACACCTTGTTGTTGAAATGATGTGTCTTTTTTGGATGGCATCTGTGTGTTCTTCACACTTTTGTGACTCACCATCCATATGGCATATGCTATGATGGAAAAGGAGATGCTTTTCATGGTTAAAAGGGTATGTTTTCCCTTGAATTTAGTGTGCTTTGGTATGTTAAATTCATATGTGTGATTTTTAATTAATGTCTTTAGCACAATACCAAATGCATTCCTCTTTTACTGCAAAACCTGAGTTTAGAGGTGGCATTAGAATTAGATTAGAGATTTAGAGTTTACTAGTAATTTCTATTTATTTTTAGTGTGATATAAAATGTCTTAAGTTTCTAATACTTTATTTAAAGTTGTGTAGTTTTCATTAATAGGAATTGTAGGATTAGTTTGTTATGGTCAATTTCTATGGTATAAATCTATCTATTATATACAGGCTATTACTTTCAGTTAATGAATAGATTACACTTTTTACGTGTTTTAGGTCATGTTTAAGTTACACTTTTTTAAAATTTAACGATAAACTATAAAGCTTTATACCGAAATTATATGTTTTGCGTAACATATATTGTCATATTGATGTAATTGTTATGAAACATATGTCGTAAATCATTCCTTAATTTTGGTTTTTCTTTTTTTCAAAAACAATATATATGACTTACTTATACATGAATTTATTTTTGTCAGTTCTATAAGGGGTGTTTGGTGGGGGGAATGTTTCCACATTCCCAAGAATATGAAAATATTCCCCTATTTGATAGAAAATTTATAAAAATATTTTTGAGAATGTTGTATTTTTGGGATTGATTTTGGGTTAAGATTTCCACCAAAACATTCATATTCTATATATAGGATTACAACATTCCTATGGGATGGAAATATTTTTTTTTTATGAAAAGACCAAATTAACCCTATTGTCACCCACCATCAGTTACTCTCCACCACCGATCACTGTCCTTCATTGCCGGACCATTACTAGTTGTCGCACTCTACCAAAGGTATTTTTGGAAATGTGTAAAATATTCTCGGGAATTCAATCTGTCTACCAAATGCTTTAAAAAACACATGCGTGGAAAAATTATTTCTGGGGATAGCATTCCCGGAAATTATATTCCCAGGATTGAAAATTCAAACCTCCTATCAAATCCATGTGTATGTTTTGCTTAAATCTAAAGTTAAATCTAATCTAGCCCTATTATTAGACCATGACAACATCAACTTGAGGTTCAAAAAATGGTTTGAACCAAGTTGAACTCCCTATATTTCATGGTTAAGAAAACTAGACCGGACCGACTGATTTGACCCAGAATCAAACCACAGGTCGGTCCGATCATCTCCCTTAAACCGCCTATCCTCAAAATTAGTGAGTAACTGGCCAGAATTGGGCAAAATTGATGCGAACTAGATTGGTTACACTGATTGACCGGCTTAATTATTTTATTTTTTAAAATTTTGGTCAAAATATAGTTTTTTTTTTTTAAAGAAGCTAGCAAAACAATATCGTTTTGCAGCTTCATAACAAAAACCAAATGAGAAAGTGAGAAATAAGGGCTACGACAGCTAGGCTAGTGGCTTGGCTTCTCTCTCTCTCTCTCATTGCTTCACACTGCTCGTTGCCAAAGAGTACTGCTCACTGCTTAGCCATCTGACGCACCACCGTCCATTGTTAGTGTCGTCACCCGTTGCCACGCAATTGTCTGTCACCGTGGTTCTAGTGCAGTGCCACCATCATGCTCTCTTTCTTTTGTGTTTTATTTTTAAATTTTGAAGTTTTAGAACCTTGATTTTTTTTGTATTCTTATTTGCTATATACTTTTAAATTAATTTAAAAATAAAAAACTAAAAATAATTGTTGTGTTGTTTGTTTGTGAGCACTTCCCAAAAGAAATGTAAGTAAAGATTAAAATAAATGTATTTTGCATTTGAGATATTTGATAGTGTCCCATAATAAATGTTATTATGTACTAATTATGTTATTATTAATGACTTAATATGATTTTTTTGCTTTCTAATTAATCATGTATATATATATATATATATATATATATATATATATATATATATATATATATATATAAAATTAAATCTATACATTTATACTTTGATCGAACCTCCAGTTGAATCGATTGGATATCTGAACCTAAGTCAATATTTTGACCGATTTAATATCCAATCCGATTTTCTTAACCTTGCTATACTTTGACCCAAAAAACAAAAAATCTGAACTCTTTATAAAGTGCACGTACATAAATTTTCGCGGTCTTTATCACGTTGTCCAGACGCTGGAAGAAAGCAAAATAAGGGTAAACTCCGTTGTTCGACCAAAAAATTCCGATCCAGATAAACTATAGCGGGGACATTAGTTTCAGAAATTAAAATTCTCCAATATAATTAAAAAAATAAAATATATCCTTTATAGTTTATACTAACCTTAGTTACCAAATACCCGAATCCTTAAAATAGATTATTATAACCAACGATTGCAAATTTTAGATGCCAATGTCAAGCTTTTCTTCATAGAATAATATGCCTGACATCTTTCTCAGAGACAAACTGGAAATAAATTTATTAGATTAATAAATTCTACAAATTAAATTGTGATAAATCTGCGAATTGAAAGGACTAGGGGAAGCAACTTCACTCAACTTCATAAAGAGCTTGGAAGATTACAAGATTGAAAGTAGTGTCCAATCAATCAACCAACAGCAGTGCTAGCTATTACCGATTATATGTTTGCCTGCCACCAGTCCCCTATTATTGTGAGGACTTCAATTTGGCAGGTCTCATAACAGTTGTTATTTAAACTCATATTTTTTCAACCTCTGTCCACTATTAAATAAGGTATAATATTTAGATCAAATAAAATTTACATCCTATCCAATAATAGTTAGGAATGAATCAACACAAAAACCAAGAAAATATGAGTTCAAATAACATTTTCCCGTAAGTTATTATTATCAACCTTACGTTTGAACGTATTCCCTGATGAATTTATGGTAAAACAGACGACGGGTGTTCGTTTAGTTGATAACAAATAATCGCTTATGATGGAACTACTTCAAAATTATAACTAGGAATTGATTTATGATGCTCAATCAATTGTAAAACTACGAAATAAAAATTAGAGCTCAAAATTGACTAAAACTTTGCAAAAAGTTGCATGGAGTTTCGGCTCTCTACTGCATTAATTTTCCATGGCATCTTGTCTGACATATTACAAGTTCCCCTCATAAGCAATATTCAGAACAACTGCCAGGGCTTCATTCAGAAAACCCAAACTCTCACTAAAGGGAAAAAAAATCAATAGACTATATAATGTCAAATAAAACACCAAAATTGCCATATACATAGGATGGTTACTTGAAAACAAAACTGCAGTGATAAGATCTCATCTTCTAAACTTCTTGGATGATTTTTTATCCTTGAGACCTAAGTATTTGTCGATATCTTCCTCAGCATAATCTGCTTCCCCCCTCCGTTTCTTCTTGCTTCCAGCTTCCTCCTTCATTTTCTACAAAAGTAAAAACATGAACAGGTAATTCATTAAACTAAAGTTTATAAACAAGGATTAGCTGATTTCAAGTCCTTCATAATAATTTACTAATTCCAGGAATAAAATCAAAGCTCATGCATCTTTACATACACATAAGATACAAGCTGCTTTCTAGCACGGTATTGCTTGCCCTCGAAGACAAAATATACTTTGAAAAAAAAAGAGCCAGAAAACGCATTCCACATTACTTATAGCCAATGAAAACTAAACACGAGACATGAAAAAAAAAAGGGGCATTGAAATAAACAAAAAAAGGGCATTTGAACTTTAACTTCTAACAAAATCTCCAACCTCAATTTTTTTCCTTCAAAAAAAGCAATAGACAGAAAAAATAGCGTAAAATAAAACTAAGTTGCATGGAAAATTACCATTACTGATAATCGTTTGGCCTCACTAACACGCTCTTCCAAAAGCAAAACTTCCTCTTCTTGTGCAGGATACTCAGGTAGCTTCTTGCCTGAAATATTACACGCATTTATGACTTAAGGAATTGTTGCCTTTCCTAAAAATGTCAAAAATAGAGCATATACTATTCACCTATAAGTTTCTCTATTTGAATGTACCACTCCAGCTCATATTGGTTCACAAGGGAAACAGCAACCCCAGAGCGCCCTGCACGAGCAGTCCTTCCCACACGATGTATATAATCCTGCAGCTCACAAGACAAGGAATCCAGTGAACCAAAAGAAAAAAATGAAGAAACTCCTAAAATGTTCATCTCCTTACATGATTTTAGGCCTTGTGTCAAAATTAGATGAGTCATCCCCATAGAAACATGAAATTACTAACAATTTCTAAGAACAACATGAGGCCAACTCCAAACTTTGATTAATTACAGCTGTATTAAAACATGTCAATAAAAGTATAAATGAAATGCATAGGACATCTTACTTTGGAGTTTGTGGGGATGTCATAGTTAATCACAACATCTACCGTTGGAATATCCAGTCCTCTACTAGCTACATCAGTACAAATGAGAATATTGCACTCCCCGGACTTGAACTTATTCAAGGCTCCAAGTCTCTTTGACTGTCAAAAGATTATTATAACAAAAAATTAGAGACACTTGATCAGCAAAACCATAAATAACAACAATGTGTGTGTGTGTGTGTGTGTGTGTGTGTGTGTGCACGTACGCATGTTTGACAAAGACAATCAATTCCTCCACTGCGGCATCCCCTCTCCCATAATATGGAAGAAAAGGAAGATAAGTTTACAACAAATTACTATTATAATACAAGAATGTGCAGTATTATTACCTGGCTCATATGACCATTAATTGGGATGGCTTTTAAACCAAGATTCCTAAGAATCAAAGCCAGAAGTCGAGTTGCATCACATGTTCGGGTGAACACCATTGATGTACTTCCAGCCATTTCAGTGAGAATGTATACAAGGTAGCAATCCTATAAGAAACCCACTAAATTAATGAAGACAATCATCACAAGCATAAAAGATATAGGTAATGACTCATGAAACCCAAAATGCATGAAGTTTTATTAATCTCACTCTAAATAGCCAATTTATCATAAGAGTTCAATACGAATTTTTTCCTTATAACTCAGTGCTGTCCATCGAACATGTTGCAAGCAGTAGATTTTTTTGAGTAAATGATGTGAACATATGAGATTTCTACTCAGTGGCTATCCATTCACATAGTTTCTTTCATAGTATCATATCTTTGACAACCTCACTGAGACACTTTAATTTAAGTATGACTTATTTTAGGAAGAGGAAAAAAATAGAGAAACATACTTCATTTGAAGGAGGGAACTGATAAAAAAATGGTAATAGAAGTGTTATGACATTTCAAATAACTTTTCTCTCAACATGTAATATTCTTCACACAGCCTCCATTCAGCCCATCGTGCCAAGAACCCATGAGTAGTAAAAAATTCAATGTATAATTGGTCACCAAAATTCTGTTGAAGTCCGACATTTTATTGAACAAAGGGGGAACAACAAACCTTGTGTTTGGCAGGTAAGAAGCGATACTGCTGCTTCAGTGTGTCAACGGTGGAATACTTAGCGGCTGCTTCAATCTAGATTGAACAAAAATGAATTGAGTAATATTGGAACAACTAAAATATAAACATATTTGCAAATATTACCGTTGTACCTTCACAGGGTTCCTTAAACAAACTCTTTGGAGCTTCTGGACCTGCAACAGTGAGAGTACAATTTGCTGTATTAACATTATAAATTTAAAAATGAATATATATTATCAACCAAACATATGCGGCATAAAGCAGCTCCTAGAAAACATTTTGTCAAACAACATTCGCACCATATCATTCTTGTCGAACCAGATGCATGTTAATATAACAAAATATAAGCGACTTGGCCTAAAATAACAGGATTAAATGCTTCCAAAATCTATCAAAAATTATAAACCAACAACCAGAATTTGTCTTAAGTCCCAGATTCAAAATGGCAAAAAAAATTAATGGAGGACCTACTTCTAATGTGGGTTCCAATCTCAGAATATGAGAAGAAAATGGCTTTACTTGCATATTAAGATACCATATCCATATATGACCAATAGTAAATGGACAATTCTTAATAAATATAGATATATACCTTCTTAGTCATCGTAGCAGAAAACAAAAATGTTCTCCGCTCACGGGGAATCAGTTGTAAAATCTCATTAAGTGATTCCTCAAAGTCCTCATTCAACAGCCTGTCTGCCTCATCTAGGACCTGCTCAAAATGTAGAGAAACATAGCAAGTTCAAATATATATGTGATAAGGAAATGAGGGATAAAATATGATACGGTAGGCAACAGAAAGGATTAATTAAATATTTCCACAAGCTGGTCAGAGCATCCATAAAATTGTTTCGTGCAAAACACAAGGACAACATGTCACATGTGGGACTGTGAATCAGCAGCTGATCTTCTTTATACATAATTTTGTAACAATGTTATTCGTAAACCAATGCAGAAATATATGTTTCCAAAGAAAATCAACTTACATAAATAATAAAATCATATTCAAGTCAACAAAATTAATTCTTCAGGTCAACTACATGAATGAGTATTTTACTTATCAACTCAAAATATTGGGTAAATAAAGATTTTGATGAAACATGACAGATAGATCCTTGAACTCATCAATGCAAGGAGCAAATTGGGCAGGCCGATAATGCACAAATTGAACTAAACTTATGCTGTGCATTTTTCTTTTTGTTTTTTCTTTTACCCTTTTGAGAGTTTCTTTGTCTTTTTGTGTTGTTTGGGGGGGGTGAGGGGACGATTAGTGATCAGACTAGGAGAATCATCCTCCTGTTTGATTTAGTTGACGTGTTATTGTTTTAATGTTTAGAGTAAAAATGATAAAAAAAATATTATTAGAAGAATGTTCGTATGTTGTCTCATAAATAAATTCTTCAAGCAGCAAAATTCAGATCCCACAGGACTGCAATCATCAAAACTTCCGTCTCCATTCCCCATGCTGTATCCAATCAAACAGTGTCACTAAACCACTACTTCCTTCACCATCCTATTGAGGCATAGTCTAGCAACAGTGCAACACGCCTTTCATTTCATGAGAAAATTGTTTCTTGTTTAATTAATAGAAGTAACTCAGGTTCAACATGAGAAATTTTCAGTTTTGCATGCAAAACATTAGTATTTACAAACACATAAACACTAAATTCATCAGGACTAAGATAACGCATTTCACAAGCATTAGACAAATACAAGAATACTAAAATTCCTTGATGATCCAGAAAGTACAATCAATACAGAAACAATAAATTTGGTTCGCACAACACATGTACCCAATAATTAGATATCAAAAAAAAGAAGAAAACTTGGGCATAAAATAAAATAAAATAAAAAGTGCAAATCATACCAAATACTTTAATCTATTAAGAGAAAATCCTTTGGTGTTTTTTAGGTGATCTAAAACACGTCCAGGTGTTCCAACCTGCAATAGTACGAATTCAACATAAATAAGAGAAAACAAAATACAAGATTGATGAAATAATAAGACTAAAAGTAACTGGACAACTAGACAGCACTAAATCATAAGTACAATCTCAATCTTGCAAATGCAGAATGTGCCTTAGTTCACTTTTCTCTTGAACCAGTCAATTGGATAACCATTGTTTGCATCATTCATGTACATTATCTCAACCCATAACTTAAGGGCAGTCTCACCCAGCCACCGCACAGGTGATCACCTTTCTAGTGCTGAAATCAACTGTTAAACCCAGTGATTCTTACACATGATAAGAAGCAAGTTGAACTCAAAGACATACTACCTCCATCTTGAAATAACTATCCAGTTTTAAATGCGCACATGAATTAAAGAAATGATTGGAGAAGTCTCAATCTTAGAAAAATTTATTGCATTTTAAAAAATTATCCTTACTTAATTCTCTCTCTTCCTTAATTATTTCTTTCCACTTACTCTCTCTCTATTTAATAGGGTTATAATTGAGAAAAAAAATAATTAACATTGTTTAAATTTCCTAAAATGGACAATTATTTATAGACAAATAAAATTTCAAAAGTGGACAGTTATTTCAAGACAGAGGTAGTACAAAATAAAAAAAGGGCTAGTAAGAGGTGCAATAAACATTGAAGTTAAGCCTTTACAGACTGAAACTGTTAGAAGTTGTAACTAGTTTTCTTTTGAGCAATTAAAAGGGAAAAAATAAATAAAAATCCAGTTACCAATCTATTCATCAAGTAAGAGCAAATATTGGAATATAGAAAATTAAATTAGGATTGTACCCAAAAAAGAAAAGGAGTTAAAAATAAGATGAAGCAAACAACAAATGAAACAAGATTTGAGATTTCAGTGGTATGAACATGGCTGGAAGAAAAGCAAAAACAAAGGAGCAAAAGCAAGAAGAAGATAAATCATTGTAAAGACACATTAAACCAAAACTTGGAATTCCAAATAAGTCTGCTAATTAGAATAGTATAGTTCAAGAGATCTTTTATATGTAAATAGCATGATTCCGAAGGTTTAATGATATCAACAAAAATAACCTCTTTGCCAAAACAAGGCTTGTTCTTCCAAGTAATGAATAAAACATGACATCATATACTAACAACCTTGACCACCCAGTGACTATTTAAACTAAAGAAGACAATCAATGGCAAATTAATTAACAAAAAGCAAAAAGAACAGCTGAACAGACCCTATAACAAGACAATCTGTTTAAAACTTTGCCAAGTACATAAAAATATTTGAAGTTTCCAGAACATGCATAGCATGGGATTTGATCCATCATTCACTAATTCTTTTGATGCCAAAACTCTTGACATTAATGGATGGTCCACCAACTTGAAAACTATACATATCTCTCTAGGTACATCTGTATCCAATATAGGGTGCATTTGTCTCAGCTTTTAAAAAAAAATGATTATGAAACTTGAATTTTTTATATAACTGAAAAAGTTAAAAACAAAAATTATTGAGATTCTGATTATTTTAAAAAATTTATATCCAAATATGTGAGAAGTGATTTTTTTTTTTTTGGGCTAAAAAAATCTTAAACAAATGCACACATAGTAGTTTAAGAAAATATGATCACAAAATAATCCCATCTCTGTGCAAGAGAAATCATATAATCAAGACAATGTTGATTAAAAGTTCTACTCTATAATGAAATCAATAAGCTAAGAATTAATTAGAAAACAAATGACAAATGACAATATAGAATGCATTTCTCCAGTGAAAGATGAGTGACATAGTTACTCCACAGTCGCAAGAAAATAAGATTTTGGATATCACTCAACTATTACCTAATAGGGTTGAAGTACAAGAAACAAATGAAATCAAACTATCAAAGCATGCCTATAGCAACACTAACACTTACAATAATATGAGGCTTCTTTGCTATCTTGATGGATTGTTGTACCATGTCAATCCCTCCAACAAGCTAGAGAAAATGGAAGAGATGCCAACAAAAGAGATTGTTCAGAATAAAACAAGTAATTAATAGCACTCTAACACAGCTCCCCCAAACCACCACATGATAAACTAAGCATCATGCTTGAAAAAGTCTCAAAGGGGAAAACAAAATAAACTCAAAGCCATGCAGTACCCAGGAAGCTGTAATAGCCATGCATAATGAATCATTTAAGGAAAATAGATTGAAACTCACCACAGCACACTTGACACCAATTTCAGAACCTAGAGCTTCAAACTGCTCAGCAATTTGAATAGCAAGCTCTCTAGATTAAGGAAAATGTGAAAAACAGAAGAAATAAACTAGTTTCGTATCAAGTAGAACAACTACATTCAATAAAATGAGAAGTATATGACAATCAAATCCATGATAGGCATCAGAGTATCAAACCTTGTGGGCGACAACACACATGCAAAGAAATCATTTGGGCATGGTGCTTCTAAGAGGGCATGCAATATGGGAAGAGCAAAAGCTCCAGTCTTACCAGAACCCGTTTGGGCAAGTCCAATCACATCTTTTCCTACAAAACACAATCCACAAAGAATAACAAGCAATTAAAAAAGGTTTAAGCATCACAAATACTGTGCCACCCTCTGTTAGGAGAAAACATAACGGTTGGAATGGAGCACTATTGAAAAAATAATGCAATTAACAAGGCAAAATATGAAAACTATAAATTGATATATATAAAACTTCTTGCTCAAAATTTTATTATCAACAGCATTGTATAATAATAATAATAATAATTCTCATTTTGCATTCCTTATTTCTGTCCATTGCTATAACAGAAAACCAGAATTATATTGACAAAGTTCGTAGAAACACAAACCTTCCAGTGCAAGAGGAATAGCTTCTGCCTGTATCTTTAACGGATTTTGCCAACCCAATTTTTCACAAGCTTCCACCAATTGCTCAGATAAGCCCAAATCCTTAAATGTTTTTACTTCATTATCTTCCGCCATTGGCAGTTTCTAACCTGTCAATAAAATTCAACATAAAATTTAAAATGTTTGTATATTGTCAAAAAAATCAAATCCATCAAAACAAATTGAACAAAGGATTAATGCATCTCTACCTACAGCATAAAAATAGAAAAGGACTTTCACAAATTGTATGGCAACACTTTCTATGAATTTCTCAGCATTACATTAAGCTTCAAAATAACAATAATAATAATAAGAAACCTTGAATTTGTATGTATCTACCTACATTAAAAATAATTATAAAAAAAAAAAAAACTAAATTTGACTTAGACATTGCAAAGTTGTCAAACTCGAGAGTTAGGCAAATTCATGAGGTCGACTTTTATACCTGTAAGAGTTTATGTAATTTATGATTCTCATTTGTAACGAGAGAGCAATTAACCCCAAAGCACTAGAGCCAAAACAGCAACTGATGGTTACACTCAAACAATGGGTTGAATTTAAATAAACAGATTTAATGGCAAAAATGTCACTGACGGTGGACGACCCAGGCAAGGCAGAGGCGGCTGCGACCTGAAGACCTGACCACGAGTGTCGAGACAGGCGGCTGACTGGCTTGCAAGGCAATGTGAGGTGAGGCAGAGGGAGATTGGAATGCAGTGCTGCGGCTAAGGCTTTCTAAGTTTCAAGGGTGGAAACAGGCCAAGCTTAAGCCTAGCCTATGGCCTGAGATAGGCTTTTTTCTTGGCCTAAGCCTGATCTATTCATAAGCCTGACCTGGCCTGAGACCTGATTAAAAAGCCTATAATTTAGAACATTTTATACAGGCCAAAGCATTAAGCAGGCCAAAAAGGGCCTCCACTATCGTGCCTTACATATCAAACAGGCCACATATAGGCTGCCCTTCATGCAGGCCTCAAAACTGGCCAGGCCTACAAATATGACTAGAAAGGCCACTAAACAACTATGTACCTGTCCATAATGATGAAATCAAACTACTTCTGATATTCAGATTACAACAACTCAGTCCAATTATCCAAAGTACCAATTTAACAAGTTAACTAAGGGCACCAAATTATCCAAAATAATATCTAAAATCCAAACTATCCAAAGTACTAACTTAAGAAGATAACACCAAACACAACAATTTAAACCAAGACAAAGTGTAGTTGATCTCTCTTAAGACTAAAACAGCACTAAGACTAAAACAGCAAGACTAAACCAGATACTTAAGCTCGTATTAGACTAAAACATTCTTTTTTTTTTTTTTTTGGTACAGTCACATTAGACTCATATTGACAGAACACTGATATACTGATAACAATAACTTAACACAATAAGCCAACAAATACGAACACAACTTTAATAAAACCCGAAAAAACTTTAATAACTAGTCAGCAAAGAACACTGAAACAGTGAAAACCCAATGTAGAGTGAGCTACAACAACTTTAATAAAGATACAAGTTCAAAACAATTGATACAACAATCTCAAATATTGCATAACCAGAGCAGAAATTACAACAAAGGCGCCACTTCAGGTGAATTGCAAAAACCAAGCTAAATTTATAAATCCCAACAAGTACCAAAATTCGGAGTCGAGAGCTGAGACAGACCGTAGCGGAGAGGAAAACCGGGGCGGCGAAGGCGGTCTGGAACGCGTGGAAGCTCTGGCGCGGTGAGGCGGCTCCGGCGATCTGGGTGAGACGAGGCTCTGGAGCGGCGATCTGGCACGGTGAGGCTCTGGTGCGGCTCTGTCACGGGCGCACGGCGGTGGTGCGAGAGTGAGGTTGAAGTGTGGTGTGGGTGAGAATGGGAGGTCGAAACTGTTGAAGTGTGGAAGACTGAAGCGGCGTCGCAACTGAAGAGTCAAGAGGAGAAAATAAATTTTAGGGTTTCTTTTGAAATTTAAACGTAACAAATGAATACATAAAAGTAAAAATTATCTATAACCTATAGTATTATTAAAAGAGAAGAGACTGGTGGTGTAGTGCTAAGGTAGCTACGAAGGCTTTCAAAGGTATTTAGGTTTGAATCCTAAGTTTGATATTTTAGTAAAGTGTAATGATATATGAACATTTTTTTTAAATTAAAATTATCAATTTATTCGATTGAGTTATCATCCAACAGAAGATGTAATTATACGATATTTTGTATCTTAATCGATTAATAACTCAATCGAATAATGCAGAATTTGGCTTAAAAAATTGGTAACTTAAAAAGAAAAGTTAGTAATGCATCTGTAATATGCTCATTCTACATGTACAAATATCATTTTTCTTTAGTAAATTATACAATATAACTTTATCAAAACCAACCCGACCTATTAGATTTGATAAGTTTTCTATTGAGGTTTGGTCGAGTCTAATAAGAAAAATAAACTTTAAAATAGGTCTAAGTTTGATCCTACTTTTAAATAGGTCAAATCAGGCTATAGGCTTTTGGCAAACCGATTTAAATTAGGCATTTTGTTTTGCATCGTTCAAATCTCAATTTTTAGTGATTCTCTTTTGTTGTTGTTGTTATCTTTTCTTTCTTATGGTTGAGCTCTCTTGTTGTTTTTAAATTTTAATTTTGGTCAACTTTTTTTCTTTTGGTAACTTTAGTCCATTGAAATTGGGATTGGGCAATGGTTAATGGATTAAATATGATGTGACCCATGTGATATGGGTTGAAGCATGAAGAATTGCGCTTGGGTACTAGGATTAAAATAAAACAAGCAAGGGCTGATGTTGCCTAAAAGGAGAAAAAGAAAGAAGGGTAAATGGGTCAGCCGGATTACTAGTAAGACTGGTATGTTTAAATAATAGATTAAACAGGTTAGATTGAAAACAAGTTAATTATCTCACCTAAAAAAATAAAAGAGTTAATTTAAACTTGCAATTTCAATAATAATTATAATAGTCTATGATAATATATGTATCAAAAAATAATAACAATATATATATATATATATATATATATATATATATATATATATATATATATATGTCTGTGTGTATACACATACACATGCACACAAATAAATATATCTAACTAACTTATAAGTTATTGAGTCAAATATAATAGAACTCAAAATTGGCTTATTTAATAAGTAAACTCAAATCCTTAACTCAAGCTCCACCAACAAACTCATGAGCTAAGCCTTCTGAGCTATTAACAAATCAAATTAAATTTACCGGCTGACTTGACTTATTTTTAACTTTTATTTGCAGCAAGTAGATAGTTGAAATAGTAACATTAAAAATTAAAAGATTAAATTTACAATTACCCAATTTCATTTATTACAATTGAATCATTCTCATTTGCTTGGCGAAAAAAAAAAGGGTATAATAAAACATTTAGAAGAAAATTAATTAATGTCACCCCGAACTTCCCCAGAAGCATTATAAATTTGATTATTTGAGATAGGAGAATCAATTGCACCACTTTATGTACAAATATGACCAATACTCTACAATAGCTATTCAAATTATTATTTGATCGATATAAATTGTAAAATCATTTTTTTTATGGGCGTATTACAAGTACGTATCTTTAAAAATAACCATTACACATATCAAATAAATATTTGTTCTAAAATTGCTTTAAAGGAACAGTGACATGATCACCAATTGACGAGAAATTCTTTTCTTGCAAGAAGAATATTTTGTTTTCTCACGTCAAAGAAAAAAAAAAAAAAAGAAAAGTCCTTTCTCACAAAACATTTTTTATTTTTTGTCGTTCATTTGTAAGGATTTCACTTCTCTTCCAACTCTTGCAAAAATTTTAAGAGCATAAGATATACTTGGATGCAAAAATATTCTTCCGCCAAAAATACAACAAGATTTTTTTTTTCCCAATTAACATCATTTCTTGACGTCATACGTGCCATGTCAGGCTTCCGAACACAAAAGTCGTCATTCTATTCTTCTATTATTTTCCAAGCATATTGAACAAATGCAGATACGTATGGCCATTTGCCAAGTTCACAATAACTTAACATTACATTGGTAGTGGTGGGGAATCCTAAAGATTTGGCTCAGCTGTAGAGCCATAATAATACATTGTCGGAATCATATTTAACGGCTGCAGTCCACAGCATACATAAGTTCCCAAAGAAACGAGGCAGACCATTATTCCTTTTGAAGATAACTGGCCATTTGGCATGGTGCACAGCTAGTATATTGTCATTTGATGAGATTTTTTTTTTCTTTTTGACGGATATTTGATAAGAAATTCTCAGAGATGCTTTGAATAAATGTTTTACACAGTATGGTGGTCATAATCTAAAGGAAGACGCTATTGATTTCACACTGCTTGTAGGATTTGCCCCATGACTTTCTCTTGGTTCTTCAGTACTTCTCCGTATTTTACTATTCTTTTTCTAATTCCCCCCACCTTTTCTTTTTGGTGAGATTACGTGACATATATAACAATTTTTTGTTTTTGGTACATGACATATAAAACAACTTGTTTCTCAATCAACTGGCGGATCTTTTTTTTTTTATATGGATTTAAATAAATTAAATTTTAGGTGCATTTGTTTAAGCTTAAAAATATATTTATATTCCATGATTCTTATTTTTTTCAAAGTTACTCTTTTTATTTTTTAAAAAAGAAAATTTTTATGTAAATTATATAATTATTTTTATATCTATATACTTATATTTGAGCAATCAAAGATATACATGATGAAATTATGACAAGTATGAGAACACTACATATATTATGAAAGACTTCCCAATAACTACAGAACTGCACCAAGGGTTGATTCTGAGCCCAAATCTCTTTACCTTGCCCCTGTATATGTTTGTTCCACATATCCAAAATATGTGCCTTGATGCATTTTTTTTTTTTTTTACAAGTGGCGTTGTCCTAGTTGAAGAATCAAGCGAGGATATAAATAAGAAATTAAAGCATTGGACAAAGTGTTTTTTTTTTTCCGGATGAGATTGGAGATAAGCTTTAGAAGCATATTAGTTTTGTTTAAGTTGAAATTAATAAGAGAGAGTATATAAAATGTAAGTTCATTGAGATACACACTATTGCTAACTTTAAGGTGAAATTGGATACCATATCAACCCACAAATCGTGTGGATTAAGTGCCTTAGGTTAATCATCAAAATGATGGAGAAATAGAAAGGGTTGTAAATCATAGGACTCGAGCCAAGTGAATAAAATGAAGAAGTGCTTTGGATTTTCCTTTGATACGAAAGTATCACTCAAACTTAAGGAAAAATTATTTTATAGCTATAAGACTTATGATATTGTATAAGATTAAATGTTGGCCAATAAAAAACCAAGAGAATAAGTTTAATATTGTAAAGATAAGAATATTATAACGAATTACTGGACATATTAAACGTGACAGAATTAGAAATAAATACATCAGAGAAAAAGTTGAGATAATACTTAATTATTGTGAAAAAAATGGTTGAACCCATTTTAGGTGATTTGGTCATGTGATAAAAAAATTTATAAAGTCCTACTAAAAAAATTACATCAGGTGAAGGAAGACCCAAAAAAAAAAAAATCCTATAATCAAAACTATTAAAAATGACTTAAATTTTAATAACTTATCTATAGGCATGATTTATAATATGAAGCAATGGGCGCTTAATCTTCAAATATTTACAACTCTAATATAACAAAAAAAAATTGATTTTATAATAGAGTTTTTACATGTATGAATGATATTCACGTAAAATAACAAGAAAAGTAATATTAATAAAATTGATAACGTCAATGAAAAAGGTAACATTTAAACTTTATCTTAGGGACAAAATTAAATGAAAAAAGGTATAGATAAATCGAAATATCACTAAAAAGGTATAGATAAAAATAGAGCTTTTGCCAATGGTTTTTATTTTCAGTTTAAATTAGTTTTGACCACCTGCTGGTGGTGGTCAATGCACGAAGTCCAGCCAGGGAAGATGGTTCCTTGAGGCACGCTAAGCATGGTTTAATTGCTATTATTGTTGCAGTGACTTCTATTACTGGCTGCATAATGATCTTAAGAAAGCACTCTTTCCATCCATATATTCGAAACTTAAAAATACTTAATAAATAGATTCTTCAAAGTTGGGGTACGTTGGCTCAGGATGTTTTGCAATCATGTATTCTGAACCACTTATGCACAGTTGCTGGTACTTTATCTACGTGTATATATATGTATGTATATATGTTGCACAACTATGACTATTTTATTAAATTTTATTTGCTGTGTCTATAGTGACTTAGCCATGCTCATAACGGTGGGGCACATCCTACTCAATTTTATTTTATTTTATTTTATTTATTTATCTTCATGACATGATTAATATATTTTTCCCATAATTCGAAAAGGGCACGGAATAAATAGATCCTTGTATATATACAAAATTTTGTCGTAAACCAAAAGAAAGCATTTTGCTTAATTGATGTAAACTCACATGTTCTTGAAAAGCATCATCTATAAACTTGTATACAAGATTTGTCCATCCAGCAAGGAATATCAAAGAAAGCAA
This sequence comes from Pterocarpus macrocarpus, assembly GCA_031439585.1. NCBI lineage: Eukaryota > Viridiplantae > Streptophyta > Magnoliopsida > Fabales > Fabaceae > Pterocarpus > Pterocarpus macrocarpus. The sequence goes on from CM062519.1 coordinate 16,437,172, forward strand.
CAATAAAAGGTAATTTGGAAATTGGATAACATCAAAAATAGAAAGATCTTCATTTTCGCCCCAAACAAAGTAGACCCATCAACAAGGTTTATTATAGCTAGTTTATCGCAACCAAAACGGCTGCACATGTAAGTACCTATAGTAGTAGTTCATAGTTCATATACATATATAGTCATAAACACAATAGTGAAGTTATATGGCACCTCACAAGAGAAGACTCAAATGTTTATAAGCCACACCCGAACTTTTTACGCATCTTTCTGATGTAATCAGAAGCCGATTCATCAACACTCTTTGGCTTAACCTCATGGATTCTCTCTTCAGGGATCACATGTGAAGGTGATTGATTGTATTTTTTCCCAACTGGCATGGGCATCACATATGTGGGTGGTGGCCTTCTTGCAGGGAATTGGTCATGCCACACCGCTGGTTCCTTCTTAGGTGTAGGGGTAGTTGGAGGCGTCCTCTGAGCAATAGGCAAAGATGATAGCCTAATGATGTTTGCAACTACCAGCATAGATTTCTCACAAACTGACATCTCGGTACTCTTGTTGGACTTGGCTCTATCCATGGCTATTAATTGGTTACACTCCCACTATGATTAGCCTCTCTAGTCACTATATCTGAAGAGATGGTTGCAACAGAAAAGGGAACCAAAGTGTCCTATTTATAATAGGCACATAAGATGTAAGAGAGATTTTGAAGAATTGGAATCCTGGGGTTCTTTTGGTTTCTAGTAAACTCTCATCCAAACATATGCCAAGTTCCTTTGTTGAGTGGGATCCCTTGCACATCCAGTTAAATGAGTTTCTTTTGGAAAAAAATATGTGGGCCAAAAAAAAAAATCAAACCTAAAATTCTTTGGCCAAGGGTAGAGGCCACACAATAATGGACAGAATCTTATTGCATGTACAGTAATTAGTTTGTCGACTTGTTGCACTCTCTGCAAACTTTCTAGATACTGACCTTTACGAGGCTGTCCAAGGGTCAAACAAAATTGATTTTATTCACTCCCATATGTGATTACACTGCAAGATATTAGGACTTATCAATCACCTGAGCTACATGATAGGGAGTGGTTTGATATTACATCATGCATGTTATAAAAGTCTGTAGTGGGAGAGGAACAAGGTTCTCGGACACAGTAATTTCCTGTCCCTGTTTTTTATCATGCTTCTCTCACTGTCACTTTCTTAATGCCTGTCTTACTTTTTGTTATCAACCGTTCGTCTATTGAGTGGCTAGTACGTTTCTCTGCAATCCTCTACCTTCCTCTGTTTATCTGAAAATTAATTAAACGTTGAAGGAATCCGGAAGCCAGCTCCAGCCAATTAACCGCACAAAATAAATGTTTGGATTTTATTTCCCGAAATGCTACTTAGATTAGAAGGGGGATTCTTGTTGCTAGATGAATCGGAGAGATTCTTGTATTATATGAGAATAAAATATTTCTTTTCTTATGTTTTATTTATTGTTTAATAAATTAATATTATGGGCTATCTTTATTTCTTTAACCACCTATTATTGTTGTTATTTATTAACTATCATATATAATGTTGAGTTGTCAAATGATGAATAGAATAAAGTAAGAGAAATTTTTTACTCTTATAATATATAAGAATTTCTAATATGTATTGGTACAAAATAAATTGTTAAATGTTTAAGAATTTAATTTGTATATATTATTAGTGTAAAAAAGTTTTATACAGACATTTAATTATATGTTATCATATTAATAAAAATATTTGATTTAACCATCCACTACCTTAAAAGTTGTACAAACACAAATATTTTATTAGATGACAGTATAAAATATTTTTACACGATTAATGTATAATAATTAAACTCAATGTTTAATGTGAAATGTTTTCTTTTGGGCTTTTTGCCCGTTGTTAATCCCAAAAACAAGTGAAAACTACTAATTAATATATGTTCAACAATATAACTCAAACACAATGAAAAAAGCCAAGCCAATAAAATTATTAAAAATGGGTTAATAATAAGAGATTTAGGTAATTTATATGTGATCATAAGTTCAAATTTTAGTATTATCAATGCCTTGTAAAAAAAAAATAATAATAAGCCAATAAAAACACTTTAGAGGTGTAAAATTGTAACATAATATATATTCTTAATTATTGCAATTTCAAAACAAGTTTTAGCTTAATTAAAGGTCTTGGATTTGAGCTCCGAGTATGTAATTGCGTTAAAACTCAAAAGGAAGAGCTTTGCTGTCTAAATGGTTCTACCTAGCTCGAGTTGAATTACCTCCAACAAAAATATATCTGTGGTTTCGACAAAAAAAAAAAGTTTTATTTCAATACATAATACATAATTGGGAATACATTATTAAAATGAGAATGCTAGTAGAAATAAATCTTATCATATTTAGTGTGTGTTTGGAAAAATTGTGGGATTAAAATTATTTTAACGATAACTTATTTATATAATCGATTATATGATAATCAATTTATGTTTAAATATTTCAATTGAAAAGTGGTTTTAAGATAATTTGTCTTATTGGATTATATGAAAGAAGTTGTTTTTATATAGTAAAATTACTAAAAAGGTATTAAATGATTATTTATATCATATAATATTTGATACATATGGTTAACTTAGTAAAACATAACAATTATGAAATAATAAGTTTTTGTTTATAATTATAAATTCTAAAAATTAAAGTTGTTTATGCTTATAAGCTATATTCCACCTTAAAATTATCACCTTTTGATTATAATCTATTCCATGAAATTATCTAAACAAGATTATTTTTTGAAAAATAGCTTTTTTGAAGAAAAAAAAAAGCTGTTTCTGGACAGTTTCCAACCATACTATTAGTTAAGTGGTGTGAAAGAAAATGAAAAACAAAATTAAGAATAGATGTTAAGAATGATTTGTTAGGCCTACGTCAATACGTTTTTTTTTCAAAGAAAAACTGCATATAAAACAGCTAATTGATTAATTAATCACCAAAAGGTATAGTATAAGGTGTTTCTTGATTTTCTTTTAATCAGATTTCTTGATATGATTTCAAGTTTAAATGGGTTAATTTCTATTAGGAGTTATCAAATTCAATCCAAATTAAATAAAAACCAAAAATTAATCTAAAAGTTAAAACCCATCAAAACCAAAAAAATTGCTTTGAATTGGATTTTATATTATGATAACCAATCGATTCAGTCCAACTTTTAGTTTTATTTTATAAAATTAATCAACACCATTTTTTTTTTTAAAAATGAACTGAAATAAAACAAATAATGGGCCGGCCCATTTCCCCATTTCGAGCTCCTGCACATATGCGTCTCTCCCTAAAACCTAGCATTCTGACAGAAAAAACAAAAGAGCCCACTCCAAAACTTTAACTATCTTCACTCTTCATTTACAAGCGAAAGCCCAGGAGTGTGGGACATTAGTCATTCGCACCACCCGCCAGCCACCCACCACTACAGCGCTACCTTCCGCTTCCACCCTTCCTCCGCACCAGCGCCGCCGACCACCGCTAGTATCACCGTCTCAGTTCTCACTCGAAGCTTGGCACCTCCATCAAAGGCAGACAGGACCCGACTCCACCTACTTTGCTAGCAGCTACTGACTGCATGCAACCATTGCTCTTTTCGCGAGCAATAAATCTGGTTGGTTTAATCAACAAGGGCTGTCTTGCAATTTCGCAAGGTGAGTGAGTGAGTGAGAGAGAGAGATGGGTTCGAGTGAGAACCCTTCGGCGGAGATATACATACCGGGGGAATGGTCGGATGCGGCAGGGTCCATCGTTGCGACTTCGAGTCCTCCTCCGATTGTTGTGATATGCGGCGCAAAGAATTGCGGGAAGACGACGTTCTCCCGCCACCTGATGAACGTGATGTTGCAAAATGACACACACACTTACACCAAGGTTGCTTATCTCGACACTGATGTCGGCCAGCCTGAGTTCACTCCTCCTGGTTTTCTCTCTCTCACCGTCGTTGACAAACTCACTCCAGGTACACGCTAATATATTTCGTCACTCCGCTCTTCTTCTTCCTTTTTTTTCCTTTAATAAGTTATTTGTAGTAAATAATGACTCAAGGTAACTTATTCCTTCTTTCTTTCTTTTTTTTTTTTTTTTTTGACCTATTATTTTAGATTTGACGATTCCATGCCTGAAAACACCAGAGAGGTATGAAGTGCTACATCATCTTCATCTCAATATAGTCACAAGTCACACGTATTGGATTTGGACTATATTAAAATTTTAGCTGCATTGTGCTCTTCATGTGTTCGTTTGGTTAAGATGATTGAAGTTTGTCGGGTTCTCTGAGTATTGGCCGGGTGTACTGCATTCTTTCTTAATTAAGTGGAACTGTTGTAACATCTTGATAACTGATGATTAACAAATATGATATGCTATGGCTTTTTCATATGATCTTGTTCCATACATGATTGCTCCTTTTCATTGTTATGAAGTTTTTTAGCGGACAGTGAATTGGATAATATTCATTGTCTGTTTGTTGGATCTATATATTCAATTATGTGTCTGCCATTCTATACATGTGATGGACTTCCTTGACTTACTACCTGTTATTTATTTTGTAACAGGTGCTTTTTCTTTGGTGACATTTCTTCTAAAAGAGATCCATCAACATACTTAAATTATGTGTTTGCCATATATGATTATTACCAGAAGGAGTATTGCATGTCTGATGAGGGAAAAATTTCTCCTCGGATCGGGTTGCCCCTTATTGTCAATACTCCTGGCTGGGTGAAAGGTAAGCTCTCTTCTTTTTCAGTTATTAATCTGATTCTTCTTAGTTCTGCATATATGTTAACCATTGCTTTCCTAGAAAAATAATGATATATCATCTGTTATGATACTTGATCAACGGATTCTGCATTTTCTTGCATTCCAGGTGTTGGTTTTGATGTATTAGTGGACATGTTGAAATTTATTTGTCCCACACATGTAGTTAAGATAAGCATATCCACAGAAAATAAGAATCTACCGGCTGGAGAATTCTGGTTAGATGGGGAACATGATGGAACAGTCAACTTAATTGAGATAAATTCAGCTCGTCAGGACTCATTCAATAGATCGTAAGCCCAAGTCTGATCAGAAAGTTATTCATTGCTACTGCTAGTTTGGCCTTTATTTTTGGACCTTTTATCCATCAAGTATCCTAGAATATCCTTATTTGTTTCCCCAGGGTGCTTGTTCAGAAGGATGCACGTCTCTCGCGTGATTTACGAATAATGGCTTATTTCAGACAGTGCTTCCCTGGTGATTCAGATATTTCTACCATCAAAGAACTTGCACATTCCTTGGCCTCCCACTGTCCTTATGAAGTTCCCATTGCAAGCATAAAGATACAGCATCTTCATTGTGAGGTTCGAACAACTTTGACTTCTTATCTGCTATGATTCTGTTTCATGGCTTGGTGCATTGCTGCCTTTCCTTGTGATCTAATGTTCACATGTTCTAGTTTCAGAAATAGCCTCTCTACTCTCGAAATAAGGCTGTATTCATCTAACATTCCCTAAACCCGACAATGGTGGCGGTCTCATGAATGGGCCATCCTTTATATGTTCAGAACTTCTGATTTTATGCATTTGATCCATTTCAGTTCCAAAATCGCTTTGAATTTTAAATCATTTTAATATGAATAGAATTAAGTCATGTTTTCTAGTTAAGAATTTCTACCATATTTCTTACGGCCTATGTTTTTGTAGGTTCCAAGCTCTGAGATATTCTACAGTTTAAATGCTAGTATTGTTGGCTTAGCAGTTGATTCGGAAGGACCTGAAAATTTACCCTGGTGTCTTGGTCTTGGTAGGTAATTTGACTAGCCCACAAATTGCAAAATATGCCTCATGATGTCTAGCGCTGAAATAGAGGGTCATTTTACTGAAATGCTACTGCTAATTACTAACTTGAAATTTCAGATTTAAAAAAGCAATTTAGATGGCAGTAGTCTTGAAAACTAGCTGAATGCATTTTTCTTATTGAGAAAACTTGTGCCTCATAAACAAAAAGGGACAATCTGATTCTGATTAAAAGGTGAAACAGATTAATGAACTTGATATCAGTTTCAAACTTTTGGTGGCAATGTGGCACACAAAAATGCTGTGAAAGGAATATGAATCTGTGGGTTAGCTTCATCATATCTCATATTCTGTTAGTTGTAACATGTTTATCAGCGTCTCTTAGCTTTCTAGCAACATCTCAAGTGTAAATATATCTTAAGGGATCTCTCACAAATGTGGCTATCTTGCTTCCACAAATGCAAAAGATAAAGAATTTTCAAGTGATATTCCTCTGGAGTTGTTTCTTTTAACGATGATTCTAGTTGTCATACATTGGGATAATTCTAAATGTCTGCTTCTAGTTGTTGTACATTGAGATAATTCTAAATATCTATACCATTAAACACATCTTGATTTCTATTCAGGGATTGTGAGGGGCATTGACACAGTCAGAGGTGTGCTTTATGTGATTACACCTGTGCCACATAGTTCTCTGGAAAGAGTAAACCTTTTCCTACAGGGTTATATCCAAATTCCTACTTGTTTATTGCAGGCAAGAGATTTTTTTTTTATCCTTTTATTTTCTTCTTAACATAATATTCTTATGATGATGTTTGATCCATGTAGCTGACTCTACCTAGTAGGAAAAAGCTTGATTGCTGCTGTTGTTGATTTCTTCTTCTTAGCATAATCTTCTAGAAACTAAAGACTCTTTCATAGACTGTAATCAAACTGCTCTCTTTTGCTGTCTACGAACAACTTAAATAATTAGTTGTTAAAATGTGTGTGCTAAATATTAGAAAAGGAAGATATGCTGCTATGGTTTCCAGTCTTCCTGTCATGGGGCTGGGGCTGGGAATGGGTGCTGCCCATCCCTTCATGATTGTAGAGAATTTGATAGAACCCACAAATGGCAACAAGAAAATAGAAGAATCTGTATGTATTATTACACCCTCAAGATGAACCAATGTGGCTCATTGGAGGAAGAAAAAGAAAATACAAGGCTAGCATGAAATTGAAAAGGAAGTTTTTGAGCATTAGAGAAGCTCAGACTCTCCCAAAAGCTTAGTCCTAATTTCTGCCTAACCTCCCTCACACACACCCCCTCTCATATATACAGCCTCTCACCTTACTTCCCACACCTCATAACAGAATCACATGGTGTCTCCCTCCCCCACTATCTTACTGCTGACTCAGCAGTTTGTTACACAAGAATGCCCATCATTCTCTCTCATCTAACATACTTAGCAATTACACCTAAGGCCTAATTCATGAGTGGCCTGGTATCTAACAGAATTCGTCTTACAATGAATTGTTCTTCAGATGTCAAAACTTATATGTAACTGAGGGCAGGGGGAAAGGGGGGTTATGTACATGGTTTTTACTTTTTTATTTATTTGGAACAGAACTAGGATACATTGTCACCTATGTTGCTTTGGTAGCAGGGTGTGAAGTTCTTAAGATATCGCCCCTTTTTTTTTTTTTATTTGAATTTCTGTGTCATGATATCATGATTAATGCATGTGTTTTTTCTCATATAAACAAGAATGACTTCTTTTCAGGTCCAGGGATGCATATCGCCTTACATGTCAGCAAATGCTCTAACTACAAGCTAGTTATCTTGAGTTGGCAAATAGGACTGTTACAGTGAAAGGGCAGTAGCCAAGTCCTTACAATTATTATAAGATGCTTCGTTTTCCATGGAAGGAGCTCAGGGATAATAATTTATACATGCTTGAGATTGATAGTATGTTTCCTACTTACGAAAAGCTAACATTGTTGGAAAAAAGAGGATGCAGATTTGTTTGTCTAATTAAATATAGGAATGGAAAATTGGGTTGACTTATGAGTGTTCCGAATTTTCTTTTACTACAAATTGTCTTAGTTACAGCTTGCAAGCTATTTATCCAATTCTTTACTTAATAAAAGCATTTCATTTTTTTTTTCAAGTTTATATCTAGTTACCCCGTTTCAGGTTTCACTAAAATTCTACTGATGATGACTTTCAGTATGTTTGATCCCTTTCAAGCTTGGAATGTATGTTATTTGTTACAATCGATTGCTTGCAAGACTAGTCAGAAAAAGGGAAATAGTTGGTAAGATGTCTTTTGATGGCCAAGTCTGACAAGTGTCATTTGAAAGAATATGGCCGTTAATTTATGGTTGTTGTTGTTTGCACTGCAGATAGACATAGCTGAAGTTTTGAGTGAAAAAAGAAAAATATTTTGCATCAAATACATAATTATGACAATTTAAACAATTTTCAAACTTTAAATGAGAAAAGCTGAAAAATATATGACATTTATGCTAGATATTGGATTACGTATTTTGAAAACAGTTAACTCAACCTAAATTGCTTTTTAGTTCAAATTACTGTTTTTTTCCTTGGATCTTTAGCTATATTGTTTTACAACACTTTATCATAATATTTTGCTCCCACAAAATATAAGTCCTTTGGATGAAGGTACGTACAAGAATACCGTGGGGGGCTTGTGGGAGCCAGTGTTTTACGAGACTCCAAACTTTGAATTAAAAAATAAGTTCTAGAGATAAAAGTTCGCTGCGCAAGACAAAAAATGTTACGATATGAAAATTTGTAGACAAATTCTCAGGTTCTTCCATTTTCCTATATTAAATATGTACTATTTTACTTATGTAAATTAATAAATTATCACTATTTTTCATTTCAATTATATCTTAAAATATTATAATTAAGGTGATATGGTACATACTAAATAAAAGACATCCTTGTGACATACTAAAGCACTTTAACAGGTAAGAAATCTCTTACTTCAAAAGCACTTTAAGAATCTATCAACGTTGTGACATGCTAAAGGAAAGACATATTTGTTGGAGGTATATAAAAACTTCTGGAACTGGTCGAATAGCTGAGATGTCTGTTTCAAAATCTGAAGTGTAATACTCATGTTGCAACAACAGTGTCTTTCTTTACGTGAAAAGTCCTGTTGCAGCTTCTATATGCTTCTTCCTTTGGAACGATGACGCATCTTTTTTTTCATGCGTGGGGGGGAAAAAGAAATTGGCAGAGAGCATAGCGCACGATAGACCGTTATTTCAGGTTATTGTCTGCCTATAACATCCTCCATCGGTTTTTTACAGCAACAACTGTTTCTTCTATTTATGGCCAATTGAGTTCCACCACCCATAGCTCTGAAAACAAAACCATGTTTTCACAAAACCATATCCTCTTCTCCATTCTCTTTTCCTTCCCTCTCTCACCTTTGCCAGTGAGACACAGAGAGGGACAGGTCGTGATCTCGTTCCCAAACAAGGTCACGATCTTTCTCCATCTTGCCACCTTCTAAGTCCCCTCATCAGCAGCATTATATAGATTACAAAAAGCCGAGTTTTCTTGGTTTCCAGTCTGTTATGTTCTTCTTGTTGGGTCTCAAAAGGAGAACAGAAAATATCATAGAGGAAAGAAAACCAATTACATGGCTAGTAGATCGTTTGCTCGTTTTGTTGAGCAAGAGCTGGGAAAGTTCCCACACTTTGTGATCTATGTGCTGCTTGAATGGGTGTTGATATTCATACTTTTCCTTGATGGGTTTCTTGCATTCATTGCCAACGAGTTTGCCAGGTTCTTTGAATTGAAAATCCCCTGCTGGCTATGCGCCCGGTTTGATCATGTGATGGTTCATAGGAATCCTGATTTTTATTACGACGAGTCTATATGTGAGCCTCACAAGAAAGAAATCTCTTCCCTGGCGTTTTGTCACAATCACAAGAAGCTCTCTGATATAAGGAAGATGTGTGAGGGGTGCCTGCTTTCGTTTGCGACCGAGAAGGAATCGGATTTGGATACCTACAAGTCCCTTGTGGGGATTCTTCATAAGGATTTGGAGTGCTTTGTTGAGGATGGCCAACCAATTCAGTTGAGTTTGAAGGATGATGGGTTCACGAATGTTGAGAGAAGCAGTACTCAGAGATGTTCATGCTGTGGAGAGCCTTTGAGAGTCAAGTCCTCCCATGCAAAAGTGAAGCATTCATCATCATTTGTAGCTGCTTCTACTCATTCGCCGCCAGCTTATCCATTCCCAAGAGCAAAAAGTGAGGAACCTCATGCTCCAGAATTGCCTCATGTCCGGTATACAGAACTCAAGTTTATGTCAGATAATGATTCAGACATCCTAGAGGATGAGGATAGCTCCAATGCAAGTAGTCAGAACTTTAAGTGTGAGTACATGCAAAACATGAATTTCCTGAGAATATGTATATGTTAGCTTGTGTAGATTATACCAAAAGAAAAAACATCTTACTGGCCTTTGAGTGCTTATTTTGGTACCATTATTATTATGATTTAAATGAAGTCAAACAAATGACTCAAAATATGCCACTATGGCATCTTTTAACGATGATGCTTGGCAATGTTTCTGTTTTATACAGTAAGGGAAGACCCCAAAGCTAGCTCTGTGCCTTTATTGGCAGAAGTTGAGGATTTCAATGATGAGTCCAGCAAAACCCCAACTTATACAAGGGGCAATAAGTTCTTTGGAATCCCACTTACAGATTCTACAAACGTCAGTCCCAAGTGGTCTCACAGGACTAAGAAATCACCACTGGAAAGAACAGAATTTGCCACTGAATCTAATGAGGCCAATGTTCACAATGATTTGGATGATGCCATCTTGAACCATTTGAAGAGGCAAGTTCGTTTGGATCGAAAGTCACTCATGGACTTGTACATGGAGCTCGACGAAGAAAGGAGTGCTTCAGCTGTTGCTGCCAACAATGCAATGGCCATGATCACCCGCGTACAGGCGGAGAAGGCTGCGGTGCAGATGGAAGCTTTGCAGTATCAGAGAATGATGGAGGAGCAGGCTGAGTATGATGAAGAAGCCCTGCAAGCAACCAATGATATGCTTCTCAAACGCGAGGAAGAGCTCAGAGCTTTAGAAGCTGAATTGGAGATTTACAGAAACAAATATGGATCCTTAGCAGAAGATGAATTTTTGAAGGGAGCTAACTCATCTCATGGTGGCAACACCCCTCCAGTCACACTCAATGATGGTGAGGATAACTTAGAAAACGGCCTCAATTCTAATCAAGCTGTGTCATCTCAGGCAGAAAATGGAGGGGGAAGGCTCAATGAGCCAATCAAAGATTTTAAAGCAGAGAGAACATATCTTCTTGGCCGGATTAAGAAACTAGAAAATAGAACACACTTTGCAGAAAATGGAATTTATTCCTTACAATCTAGCTCTGACAGTGTTAATAATGTAGACAATGTGACAGGTAATGTAGCATACAATGCCTTCATGGATAGGTAGTATTCTTATTCTAATAATCATTCTGTTTGTTACCATTCCTCACAATGTTTGTGTTGTGACAACAGGAAAAGGAAGCGAAGCCTCCCTACCAAAAGAACTGTCTTCACTTACTGAAAGGGTGAAGGCTCTTGAAGCCAACAGTGAGTTCTTAGAGAAAAATACTGAAGGGACAAAAATTTTGACAGAGATATCACAGAAACTAGAGATGCTCAGTCACCTTGCTATGGCTTCAGCATGATACCTTTTTTCTTTTAATGGTAATTGACTCTAAATGTAATGGAATCAAATGGTTATACTCAGAATGATGATGATTGAATTTCATGAGGTTGCACCCAAAAAGCGAAAGTCTAGCTTGTGGTGGAGATTGTGAGTTATTCAGACACTGAAGGGGCAGCTCAAGCATTGGAAGCATGGATGACTTTCTTCTGTCTCACGTATCTGTGTAAAATATCTAAGCCTGGAGGTCAATGACTTGAAAACTCAAAAGCATGTCCTGTGATAGGAATTGAATGTCAACATTACTATGCTTTGTCTAGCCTTCGCTAGGATCATTTGGACAAACTTTGTCTAGGATTGCTTGTTCATATGACTACTGTCAAGAGTTAGTTTTTTGTTACTAGTGTGTACTTTCTCGGATGGAAGAAATACAAACTATACTGCTGGCTCTGAAGCTTCACCAAGCTGTAAGTCTATTCAGAATATTAGTAGATTTTCCATCAAAATGTAACATATTCATTAAAAATCAGTTTTACGTATCAACTCAAGTCTGGCATGCATTAAGATATAGAAAATCTAGAACTAATTTGCTTTTCCTATCATCTCAGACTTTTGTGTTTCTTTCTGTCAAATACTAATATAAACCTACTTTCGCTAATGAAACTTGACATGATACACTTCCTGTTCACAAAGATGTGGTTCATGTGGAAAATTTGGTAGGTACGTCTCAAATTACTAGGTACCTTTAAAAGGATTAAAAATTAGAGGGGAACGTAGAAAAACTTAGGTTGGATCTATATGTACAATCCAAAAAGCGACCCAACTTTTTATCCAAACTAAAAAAAAATTGTTACCTTTTGATGATAAGTTTTAAAAAAATTATGTTTTTATATTTTTTATAATCACTTTTTATAGCTTATATAATGTGATCAAATTTATAATTTTAAAATTTAACTCAAGATTTTACCCAAAAAAAAAAATTAACTTAAGACTCAACCATTCAAAAAAATAATAATAACTTAAGTCTCAACCATTCAATATAATAAAAAAAATCAGACAAAAAATATTATTGGTTCGCTATTCTCTTTTGATTAGGGTGGTTTAAGAGACGTAATTCGATATTCTTTTTGGTCTGAAATTTATTAGGATGGATTCTGATTCTAAAAATTATATTTGATATATTTTTAAATTGAGTTCAAATTATACTTTAAATTAACTTACTTGACCCAAAGTATACAATTTGATAAAACTTAAAAGTTTTGAAAAATTTAGTAATTGGACCAAAAAAAAAAAGTTAGTAATAAATTATAAAATATTTATACATCAATCAGCATACTCTATATAATTTTATATTGATATGATTTAATTTTTTTTTTTTTTTTGGCAAAGCCCACCATTTCTCTTCAAATTTATTTTTTACTTCAATAATTTCATAATTTAATTAAACCTAATATATAAATTATATATACTTTTTATCGATATTCGATTGGTTTAAATGACCTAATACTTATTGTTTTTTGAAGTAAAACTCTCAACAGATATATGGATTAAAAAATTGAAAAAGCTTTACTTATAAGTTATAATAAATCAACCTCACTCGAGCCCAATTAGTTGGATTAACTTAACGGAAGACGAAGGAAATGCACTTGGGGGCTCAGTAATTATGCGAGAAGTGAAAATCGAAATGGTATGATACATGTATGTATTAACGATTTATTTATCATCAATTAATAAATAACGAAAGTTAAAAAAAAAAAAAAAATGAGAACGCAGACGAGGATGACGCAGTGGTATACAAGAACGGCAACCAAGGCTCTGCTCACTCTGCAAGTAGCAGCGTCCAGCCGCCCCTTCATTCCGCCGCGCCTCTCTCAGCAGCTGGCGATGGCGACCAACAGCAGCAGCAACCGAGATGACCTCGACGCCATATTCAAGCAGAAACGTGCGCTTCGAACTCAGGTCCGAAAGGCCCTCAAGGCCATCGACCCCTCCCTCAGATCTCGACAAGGTTCGTATTTTTCTCATTTCATTTTTTGGACCAAAGAATTAGGAATACCATGATTATTTTCATACCTACAAAATGTAAGCAACTTCGAGTTCTAAGTTAAAGAACTTTGTTATCGCATAAATCTTGTGATCCTGCGGTCGAATGAATATTTAGTCTCATCGACGGTTTAAAGGAGCTGAATATGTGGGATACCTACTGTTCTTAAAATACATATATGATAATTATAATTGAGAATTCATGTCTTAATATCTTTACCTTCTTTGGGTTATTTTTCAGATGATGCTATTCAAAATATAATTTTGGGAGCTCCGTGGTTCAAAGCTAGTCGCAGATTATGCGCATACATAAGCTGCAGTGCTTTGCGGGAAGTCGATACATCCAAACTGTTGTCGGAGATTTTGCAAGATCCGGCCAGTGGTATTGTCATCCTTTATCTTCAAATGATCAATTTTATCTATGTTAGTCTCTGTAGGTATCTAACAATTGAGAGAATATTGCTGAAGGAATCATTTGTAACGGATCACCTAATGGGTTTGCATTTATGTGACTCGTATTCTTTGCTTTTTTTTTTTTTAATAAAAAAAAAAAAAATTCAACCAATTTTTTTAACTCCTACCTCCTAATAAAATCTTCTAACTCTAGTTAATGATCTATATATTTTCTTGCTCATGACAAGATGACTACATGCAGGTGGAAAAAAGCTTTATGTGCCGCGGGTGGAGGATAAGAATAGTCACATGCGTATGCTCAACATTTCGCGTATTGATGATCTTATTGCAAACTCAATGGACATCTTAGAACCAGCTCCCGTTGATGCTGATGGAAATGCACGTGAAGATGGTACTTTTCCTTCGTCTTTGCACATTCAAATACATGAACATTTGTTTGTTGACTTTGTTCTTCTATTTATTACCAGGCATCTCTCTTCTTAGTGCTTCAACATTGTAGCTTTCATAGGTATAGCCTACTTGAAAAAGTACTCGCTTAACTACCAAATTAAGTTTGAATGTTTTGCCAAATGTCACAATTATTAGGCCATAATCTGTAACAGCATGTGAAGCTAGTATTTAGGAATTTATACTCCTTGTTATTGTAAAATGTTGTCAAGTTTCTTAGTGTTGCTTGGTGTCAGTGCCAACGGTTTGCAGTTCATATAGCACCCAGCTGTTTCAAGACATGATTGTGTTGTCTACATTCTGAATGACATAGATTTATAGATATTTTGCATTTTCTAATCAGCGTTTCTCCAGCTAAAAAATGTGAGTTTTTTTCCCCCCTAAGAGAAAAAGAAAAAGAAAAAGAAAAGCCTCTCGATGGCATAACTTTTACGGAGCAGCTTCTGGAGGACCAGATACAAGTTATGTGCATCCTTCTCCCTGTCTTGGCTACTTTTGTGCATTTAATTTTGTTTTGCTGATTCTGTAGGGTTGACTTCCATCAAATGTATGTTCTAATTATCCTGATTGGCCAATATCGACAACCATCTGAAAATCTCTTTGGTGCAGTTATGCAGGCGAATGAACCTGTTGATTTGTTGCTTTTACCTGGTAAATTTCTCATTTCTGATTTAATTATTAATGTATACACATAAATAAAGCTAATCATTTTCATTATTTCACTTCTCAGGACTGGCATTTGACAGATTAGGAAGACGTTTAGGCCGTGGTGGAGGGTATGTTTTATATTTTTTTTTGCTTCTGTCTAAAAAATGTAAATCTGTCTCTTATGTAGTATAAAGTCTCAGTTGTATAGAAATATCTGAGTAGAATTATTCTGTTGTCTAGTTACCAGCCGTTGCCAAAACCATTCTCTGTGAGCTAATTTGTAACAAAGTCTTAAGCTTGAGTTTTGAGATTTCGCTTCTTATATCCATATTTTTTTAATCACAAATGCTACAAAATCGTAGTCCAAGCTTTTTAACAGTTAATATCCTCCTTCCCTTCCACAGTTACTATGATACATTCCTGAAGAATTACCAAGACCTTGCAAATACACGGAATTGGAAGCAACCCTTACTTGGTAGGCATTTCTTCCTCCTAAGATCACATAATTTTGGTTGAATCAAATCAAGCCTACAAAATCTATCTCTATCAAGTAATTTGACATTGGATTTGCAGTTGCTCTGTCATATTCGGAACAAATACTGGATGAAGGAGTGATACCAATGACTTCATCTGATGTTCCAGTTGATGCTCTTGTGTCTCCAGCTGTTGTGATTCCCATCACTACTGCAGCCTTCAACAGGTATCAATCAGCCACTCATTCATTTTTGGCATTTGTTAATGAGTGCACTCAGGATGTTGGTTAAGGAATTAAAATAGAAAGTATTAAATATAAAAGTAGAAGCATTTAATGTATTGGGAATCCTAAAAAGTATTTTATATTTTCTTCTTCAAGTAATTAGGAGAATTTATTTATTAGATAATATTTTTAACAGAGTATTAAATGCTGCGTCAATAATGCCCTAAAGGCACTAGTTAACAGCACCCTTGATTTTTGGTTATGTTGAATTCAGTCCATATTTGTCGTTTTAACCAAGTGAACATTTCCAGAATGGATTTCTGACACGGACTTCAATGCTGAACCTGAACACTTCCAATAGTGTATCTTCAATAGAGGTTTGTGGTTTCTTACGAATACACTAAGGATTTGGATCTGGGGGTTTTCTGTAACAAGTAAATGGTAATCAGTTCATCAAGTGATACTGGACTGCCTTGAATGATTGCATCAATTCTTGATTGAGTGGGAATTTCAATAATTTTTTGTCTTTCATCTCAGTTTAGCATGCTTCCTGTAATGTTTGAACTGTATACTGTTTGTACTTAACTTTTTTAAAAGCACGTGTGTTCAGAAGGAATGTCTATGCTTCAACGTCATGTATGATTTAGACTGGAGTCTTCTATGAATAATTTTAGTGTAGAGGTTATTGTGCTTTTTTGTGGACTTTTGGCCTTGAGGTTATTGTACTCTTGAAATTCCTCAAATGTCATGTTTCTTGGCTCACAAAGTTTCAAATACTGTGTCCTCCACCAACCCAAAAAAACAATAATAATAAAATCAAATAAAAATCAAATATTGTGTCCTGCACGCTCAGATTTAGTCCTATATTGGAAGGGCACAAGTTAAAATGCCCTTACAGAGTGAGGTTCTGAGGCGTGTGAACAAATTTGGACCATCTAAAATGGATTTGTTGGTTCTGGTGGAATGAGCCATTGGTCAAAACATGCTCCAAACAAACAGAATCTATTCAGCTAGTGACAGACAGTTAAAATTGAGCTTGATGCGAGCTGATTTGCTTTAGTTTGCTGTTGGAGCACCTCAAACTTAATTCTTGGGGACTGAAAATGAGATTGTACAGTAATGAGTGTGTTTGCCCTCATTTCATGTTGCTCAAACTTAATTTTTTGGTGCCTAAAATGAGTCGAGTATTACTTGACTTATACTCGGTTTATGTTCGGAAAAATGACTGCGGGTGTGGCTAGGGAAAAAGTTTTTATATATTAGATGTTTAAGCCATCATATGTTTTAATCCAATAATCATATTTTTAGCCTAGAATACAAACATAACTAACCGCTTAACTTTTCACATGAAAAATAAAGACTTAACCGCTCAACGTTTCTTTAGTAACATTCACTGGTCAAGTATGCTTGTACTTGAGTTAAAAAGTTATTCCTATGTGAGCTAAAATTCTAATCTGCTTAATGCTTGCTTACGATCGTAACTTATGGAATCGAAACCAAGTTATGATTATTAACTTTATTTTAGATTCAAAATAATTTATAATTAAATAATAATTGTAATTCAATAATCTTTTTCCAACCACGCCTGTAAGAGTTCCATTGGGGCGAATTGTTGAAAGACATCTTGTTTTGTTGACAAGCTCAGCATCGTAGTACAATATTACTATTACTTCCAGCTGTTGTTTAGTAGTATACACCATGCCACAGTGAGGGTCAAGTTTCTTGAGCATTACTCTAGATAAGAAAATATTCCTGAGGTGCAAAAAAGCATATGTGTAATGAATGCGTGAATAGTTATCAAACAAAATTAGTTTGTCCGTTTTTAATTATGAGCAACTATGCTGCATAAAAACAAAAAAGGAAAAAAAAGGGGGGAAAAAACTGAGTACGTAAGATGCTGGTGTCTTTCAGATTGAGAGTCTAGGGTTTGAAGACACATTATCATTCTCTCAATCTGTTTCTGCCAATGACTTAGTTTTACAAACCTGAGACGATTTTCAAACTGTCTCAACTTGAAAAAAAGAAGTACAAGACTGCTGAATATGTATTGTTATACAAAACAAATAAAGGGAGATGAATCCTATCACAGCAGAGTTTAGAAACGAAAACCACACTTAGATTGTTTCTAGTTGCTAATTGCTAGTATAATGAAGCACATGCCCAATTAGATGATGCATATGCAGATTAGATGCACTTCCTATATAAATGATATCATACTATAACAATGGACATATAAACCTACAACATTCTGCAGCAATTGACTAGGTTGTTAATGAACATATAGTATAGTGAACCACCCACTAATTTTCTTGTTTATAAATAGAATACCAACCCCGCTGACTGATCCGTCATTCTCAATGAGACTTTCTTGAATTATGTTGCTCTCCCGAAATCACCACCTATCTGCATATTCAGCCATCCTGGTTGTGATCCCTGAGCATACCCCCTCGCTGCTTGTGATCCAAATATCATTCCAGCAACGTCAAATGGCTGAGTACCAACCTGAAACAATCAAATCAACTGATTAATAACATAATATAATGAGAACGAATAGTCTTAAAAGTATCTACAGAAATGTTTTAGGTAGGTAATTTGGTAAAAGATACCAAGATGGAAGAAAATATAGTTAAAATTGACAATGCTCATCTTTGTGATAAACACTACTGTTCTTCTAAAGCGGTACGTTCATTAAGACAGTGCTTGGAATCAACTCGCTAGGTCACATTTCATATCACTACAAAAGTCATTCTCCACCAGGAGTTGTGTTTGGATTGGCATTCCCCCCCCACCCCCCTTCTCTCTCTTTCGCTAATACATTCTGGTCAGCTTTTGCATCAACTAAGTCCCTCCCTCGGCAATCTCAAGGGCACACACCCCTGGACCCTTTATCAGCCTGGTGCATTTAAGGTAGCAAACATAACATACCTTTTCACATTCTGGGTACCATTTCTAAGGGTTTTGGACCTCCACAACAAAATGCAGGGTGTAAGGCTTCAAGCAATTACAACCATAATGAAAGCATAAATTTAAACGCTATGGGTATAAGGCTTCAAGATGTTGCAACAATTACAAGCGCACAAATTTCAAATCAAGCTAGCATCCTTCCTGCCATAATTGTGTTATTATGTGAGGTCAAACTTCTCTAGTTCCCACTACTTTTAAATGTCATTATGTCATTATATGGTCATGCTTGCTACATTGGTAACTAATATCATGATTCTTACTGCTATGCTTCCTATATGATCACAATGACAAGTTGGATTGAACTCTAAATCTCGTAGAAATTATGGTTACATTCCCTCCAAAGATGTTCAAATCAAATCTGTAATTAAGGAAATTTGGGATTTTCCAAAGTAGGCTTGATTAAAATTTAGGATTTTCAGATTATATAGATGAAGGAGCAGTTGAAAACTTCAACCTATTGTCCTCTCCCTGAAGGATGGACTTACAGAATGTTGTTCCATCTACAATGGATGCTGCAACAGAGACAAGACCAAGGAGATTATGCACTAACTGAATTTTCCCCTCCTACTGATAAGCCTTTGAGTTATTTTGAGAAAGATATGATGGTAATCAGGCTGGTTTTGCCAATTTATGGATTGCACTAAGTTTTGGATACCGAGAGTTGAATTTGACAATGAATTGAACTTCAGTATCCTGTTTCTCCCTCTCTAATGTATTCCTTGCCCTGATCCATAGTGATTTCCCCCTTTCTCCCTCAATTTCTTTCTTTTCTTCTCTTTCTCCCCTACTTGTTCCATAACACATTGATTTCCATCAAGCTTTGTCAACTGATAAGCGAGAATGATGTCACCAATGGACCCATATACTTGTAGATGACTTTGTTCTGTTATTCTTTTTCTTTTTTTTCGTGAATAAATAAGTCAAGAAGAATAATTTGCTATATAACAAATCATTTTATTAAACAACTTTCCAGACAAATCTCTACGTTAACTTTCTGCTGCAGCATTCAATCCGGAATATTCAATTGCACATAACATGTAAATCTTATTCATATAAATGGAAATGAATTTGACGTTGAAGTCAATATGATTCATACATTAAAGTTGATAAACTTACATCTTTTGAAGGGAACCCTTCAATAGTAGGGTTCATGTTCAATGTTGAATTAACTGCTTCAAGCTTCATTGAAAGGAACTACAAAACTCAATTTGTTTTGCACAGAATTAGATTTGGTGGTTTAAAAAATAAGAGAAAAGAAAATATCATTGAGCATAAATAATAGAGATACAAAGATGAAGATATCCACCTCAACCTGACGCTGCAAAGACTGGATGTAATTGATGATCTCATCCAGGACAAGTGCTTTACCAATTACCTGAACAGAAAAAATAAAAAACAGTAAAGGGTGAAGAAAGACTGAAACGGTAATCTTGCACATCTAGCAGAATATTATGTTTACCTTGTTACACCCTGGGACCAAATCCTGAAGAATTTTCATCCTCTCACTGATCTTTTCTCTTCTTGCCTGCCAAAACAATTAAGTGACACGCTCCTGAATAATAGTATAAAGAAGAAAAACGTCCAAAATTTTCATTTGTTTCTGGATCAAGAGACCTTCTAACACCATGCAAAACTTATAAGAGATAGCAAATAAAATAAGAGAGAAGTGAATTACTCTCTCTGCTAGACTGTGGCTATCGGTAGCTTGGCCCCTTCTTGCTCTCACATGAATATAGTCTTGCTTAGGTGGCTCAGAAGGCTTAGCGCTTTGTTCAGCTGACTTGTTACCAGCCGCTGAACTTGCTTCTGCTTCTGCTTTTGAACCATCATTTTCATTGGTGGATCCTCCTAGTTTCACCCGTTTCTTGTCGGAATCATTCTGTTCCAAGTTGAACAATATAAGTTTCAACATTTTGAATTCATGAAATACTAAAGACCCGATTGTTTTGAATCCAGTTCATTGCCAACAAGCGTTCAAATGAATGAAGAAGTTACTTCCTTTTGTTAGGCTGCGTTGGTCACCGAAACACGTTGGCAGAAGGAAAATGCCTAATGCACATCACGTATGGCTCACATATCTCACATTAGGAGATACATGGCAGAATCAAAATGTGGATATGCAAAAAATAAGGTGGGACCAACTATAAATAGATGGCGGAAACTGCGCCGATATAAATGACGTGTGTAAGTATGTATACGTAACATTATTTGTGGCAGAAATCTAATACAAGCATGCTATAAATAAATCTCAAACTACACTCCACAGTTATTGATTTTTAAAGACTGCTTAGTTCATACAACTTTGAATTCACATTCTTATATGGAAACACCGCAAATTTCCATTCAATTAAAAGACAATTGAAGAAAGACCCAAAAACAAATAATTCAAGGGATAAAGAAAAACAGAACGGAACACACACTTATTATTCCAATGACGAATGGCATGAAAATTAAGTACTGCTCCCCCCCTCTTCTTTTTTTTTTCTTTTTTTTTCTCTCCTTTTTTCCCTTTCTTAAATCAAAACAGTTGAAGAAAGACTATTGAAGGTTAGAACCCAGCTATGTTCGCAAAGCAAGGTACAAAATTGACCAAATTGCCAAATATTCCAGATTCGCAAAATCGTCACGCCAGATCAAAAGCTAAGCCTATAATTCGGTATCAGGAAGCTATCGTGTTCATTACTAACATAAGCATGCCATGTGCTAAAGAAAACACACCCCAATATATATATATATATAGAGAGAGAGAGAGAGAGAGAGAGAGAGAGATTAATTTTGATCATATGCTTAAGAAAATGGGTGCATACAAATTAAAACCATATAAATAAGTACAATTATAACAAAATTTGTGTCTCACTCTCCTTATCATAACAGTCTCATTTTAGTAAAGAACATTAGATTTATTAGAGGATCCTGATTCTTTAATTCGAGCTTCCAACACGTATTGAAATACATAATCAACAAATGAAATCAAATCAAATCAAATCAAATCAAACAGAGAAGTTTCGAATAACAAGATATTGATGGAGGCAAATTATGCGAAGTCAAACCAAGTCGTTGGCGGTGGTGGTGGGAAGGATCTTGGAGGAGTCGTCCTCGGCGTCCTTCCTCTTGCGGTGATTGGGAGTGGGGACGGCGGCGGCGCTCTGGTCGGTGACTGTGGACTCCTCGGCGGAAGCATCTCGAAGGGAAAGGGAGGAGTCAGGAGTAGGGAAGGGAGGGAAATTACCATTGTGACCTAAATTGGGCATCCGGAGGCCTAGTCCCCCCCCAGTTGTAGGGTGGTCTGTGTCTGTGTCTGTGTCTGTGGTTGAGAATGGCCAAATCTCGGAGAGCGTGTAAGCTGAAGGGTTCGCCGCAGAGAATGTAGCGTCGTTAATCAGAGGAGGATCCATTCACAAGTGACAAGACTCACCCTAAAATAAATAAATAAATAAATAAATAATGACTGAATTTTGGGAGTAGTATGTATGGGAGGGAATTGTAGTCTAGTTGAGAAGAATAAATGGGGGAGTGAGTTGGTGAAGTGATGGGTTGGGTTGAAAGTTTATTTAATCGTGTGATTAGAAGGGAGAAGAGTGAGTGAATGAGTAGAGTTTGTAGGATGGAGACTGTTAATGGATGATGACCATGACAGCAAGACACACAGTGAGAGAGTGTGTGTGTTAGCGAGTGACTCACGGAGGGAATAAGTGAGTGAGAGAGATATATAAAGAGGAGCATCGAGAATGTGATTTTTTTTTTTTTTTTTTTTAATGGGGTGGATGTGAATTTGAGTGGCGTAATGCGCCCACTGCGCTTGTATAATCTAATCCATGGGGCCTTTGCCTCTCCTTCTCCTTGGTCGTGAAGTCTTCCAAGTACAACCACCATTCTCTGCTTCTCTCTCTCTCTCTCTCTCTCTCTCTCTATGACCCAAAACCCATTGGTGACAGCTACTAATAGTAAGTAACAACTGGACCCCTTTTCTTAACCTTTGCATCCCAAGGCTGAATCCAATTTTTAATTAGATTTGTCGTAAATCCCAAACATGTGCACGATCACACAAGTTTTACTTCTGGTCAAGCCTCAACTCTCACCTTGACCTTCGCAAGTGACTCAATTTAAGTTGCATTTTTAAAAAAGAAAAAAATCAATAAACATTTAATGAACTTCGGCTTTGACTTTATAAGCCACATTAAAGGCGTATTTGTTTAAATTTTTAAAAAAATAATTTTAAAATTGAAATTTTATATTTGATTAAAAAAATTAAAAATTAATTTTTTTAGAAGTTACTTATTTAAATTTTTTCAAAAAAATTAAAAATTATTTTTTTTGAGATTTTATTAATTTTTAAAAAATTATTTAAAGATACAAAAATTGATTTTTTTGAAGTTAAAAAAAGTAATTATTTATCAAAATAATCCCAAATAAATACACGCTAATTTATTATGTGAGAAATTTTTTTTAATATTAATTTATTTCTATTCATAAGATTAGAATTTAAATTTTTATTTAGAATAAATAATTATCAAATCCAATCAATCATTGATAAGTGATGTTGCATTTATAATAAAAAAAAATAGGGCAGTTTCATTTATTTTATTTTTTTTCCTTTCAAAACTCTCCCGAGACAAAGGAATCAGTCAATTACCAAATGATAAGTTTCTTTCAATAAACCTACCAAATATGTGTTTGGATATACGTTTCAAGTATTTAAAATTAATTGTGAAGGGTAAGAATCAATTCTTACCAATAATTGTGTTGATTGATTTTCTATTTTCAGAATCAATTCTTGCCTCTAGAATTAATATTGAAAAAAGTGAAAATTTTTTATTTTATGTCAAAATTATTTTTAGAGGAATTACTAAATATAAATTACTTTATCTTAAAATTAATTCTATCTAAAATCAATTTTATAAAAACAGAATCAAACACTTGCCTTGCCACTGAAGCTTTGGTCCAGTGGTATCAAAACAAAGCCACCATTAACAGTGGGGTGGTTTGATTTTTCACCCCCATAGTTTTCTGAAAAATTCAGTTGGTAAAATGATGACCGCTCAAATTTCTAGAGGTAAAATTATTAGGAGTGGTTTAATAATGAGAGATTTAAGTAATTGTATTAGATTTTAAATTTAAATCTTATTGTCATTGATGTATTAAAAAAAAATCTTAGAGTAAAAAAATAAATAAACATTTACGGTACCTTATGAGTAGAGTATTACAAAAATAAAGTATTTACTAAAATTTAGGAATGTATGCATGTTTTTCACCTTTTAATTAGTTTATAAATTTCAACTAATAATCTAATAAATATTTATGCTCAGAATTTGCTTATTCCTATGATAATATCTAATTTATATATTAATCTAGATTATTAGTTTATTTATTAAATGATATAGATAAAAAAAAAATGTTACTACATGATATTGGTGGTTTATAGAAAAAAAAAATGTTTCTATGTAATATTATCCAAGTCACAAATCTAAAATTTGAGAATTAATTAAAATATTCAAAATTAAAAGTGATAGTTTATATAAAAGAGTAAATTCATTTTCTTTTTCCTTAAAATTTTACAATATTTAAATTAATAAATAAAGTTTCCTTATCCATTATTTGATCTATAACTTAGAAAGCTGAGTCATTAATTACGTGCAAGAAATTTGAACAAATCTTTCGTTTTAAATAATGAACATTTCCATAGTCTTCTTATACGTACTCACGCCTATTTTTGTTTTCTTCTTTGGTACCGTGGGAAGGGAAAAGAAGCAGTACATCAAATTCCACTATAATTGTTCTTTGTGCAATAACACAAAATGCAAGTTTCGTTAAAACTAAAGACGAGTCATCATTGTTAATTTGTTATTGATTGCATTCAGCGATAACTCAAAGTAATTAATTTCGGCCAGTTTGTTTCTCACTCACAAAAATTCACTTATGGATCAAGTTTTGTACTGTGGCCTTAGACATTAATTTTATCATTATAAATGCTTCTCATAATATTTTAAAGATTTAACTTTGAATATATTACGTTCAAAAAAACTTTCACTATCGTCCAATTATTTATTTATCACATTATTAAAAATATTTGACTGTTATAATAATTATATAAAAAATATTATATATGTGGTAATGTTTGTTTAATAGATATTGTAATAAGTTAAATTCATTTTTAATTATAATTTAATTTTGATATAATATTAATATAAAATTTTTATAGCACAACTAATAATATATTACCATGTCGTTAAAAGTATTTAAGGGTGCACTTTTTTCAACTTTAAAAAAAAAATGATTATGAAACTTAAATTTTTATATATAATTAAAAAAGTTAAAAACATATTATTTTTAGATTCTGATTATTTTTAAAAAATTATCTAAATATATAAAAACTAATTTTTATAATAAAAAAATAATTTTTTGCTAAAAAATAACAAACAAACACACCCTAACTCGTATGTATTCAAACACACCAAAACAGTACATTTAACTCTTATAATAATTGTATCAAAAGTCATAAATATGATAATATATAATTAGTTAACCATGTAAAACATTTTACATTAATAATATATACAAATTAAGTTATTTTTATTAAAAACTAAACTATAAAAGTTTCTTAACGAAAAAATTCATAAAAAGGTTTCTTAATAAAAACTATAAAAAAATTATTGAAAAATATATTAGTCACAAGATGTAAAAAAATACTAAAAATAAAGGTTTTAGTAAAGCATGGTACTGTTCCAGATTGCTTCTCAATTTAAAAATATAAAACAAATAATAATTTTAAATCATATCATTGTACTTTATTATTAAGAAAAGAAGTAAACTTAAAGTAAGAAAAAATGAAGCAAGAAAACAAATCAAGCCAAAACACGGATGGAGAGAAGAGATCAACCGAATAAAAGATCGCCATCATTTATCTTGTCTGAAAATTCTCTAAGGCAAATGGAAATCCTAGTATTCGCTTTTTCTTTATTAACATTGTTATTCTTCATTCAGTTAGACCCTAACTGGCTTTCAGTGGAAATGCAAATTCCCATATACACTTGATAGCTCATAGAAACATTCAAAATGATAATCACTTATAAAATATTAATCAATTGGATATAGAACAATGAACCCTTGAATTGATTCTTTCTGTCGAATTCATATATTCCCATTTGTATGGATAATAGTGTCGCTTGAAGGGTTGGTTATTATTAGTGGTCGTGAAAATTAGCACGTAATCCATCTTATAAATAAGAAGTTTCTTTTTTAAGTTTTTCTATCTGAAGAAGTGTCATATATAGCAAAAAGAAGAAAAATAAACACGAATATAAGTGTCTTTTTTTCTTTCCATACTCCTGTAAAATCTAAATGCATGGTTGGAAATTGTATACGTTCTAAACCCACAATAACGAATTACTAATCTAGTATATATATTTGAGAAATTAACTTTGGACGGTAGATTATGATCAATCACCCACTAATTAATAACCTAATAATGTGTATTAAGGGGAGTTAATGAGAAGACTCCAAACTTTGCCAACTAGAAAAGGAAGAGAGACGAGAATATTTAAGACTGGCATATCTATTCTCATAATTAATTATCCTACCATTGTATCAAGTGTATAATTCTATAATCAAATCAAAGCTTCACAATAACATGTTGCCTTTGTGGTGAACAAATCCGCCGGCCGCCACTAGAGAATTAATTCTATGATATTATTGCTTTTGCTTTTATCCTAAATCTGATTATTACTTTGGAATTGGAATATTCCATTTGCACAACATTTTGCAACCATTTAAGTAGCAAAGCTAAGAGGGAATAGGAAATCCATCATCCGATATGGATTTGACTCTTTTACCATCAAATCCATATTTTGCCTGATCTCCCACCTCAAATTTCCATTTAAATGAAGTAGAGTATCAGCATAGAATGGCCTGTTAAAGATTTAAGTGGTTACATTTTTATTTTTTCATTTTTTGGTGGAGTCTCTAAAAATATCTAATTAAATTTTGTTCTTATACGTCTCCTCTGGTCTGGACCATGTTCTTTATGCTACCATTTACTTATCTTAAAATTGTTAAGTATTGGTTATTTCATATAAAAAATTTAGGGTATACATACAACAACTATTAAGTTCTTTTTCCATTAGGTAAAGTGGCTATATATAAATCAAAATACGTAATTCTATCTTATCACAAACTACAGTTATAGACAAACTATTTACATTTAAGTCATTTTTGATAATTTTTCTTGATCTTTCCTTACACTTATTTATTTGATTACCATCCATCTTATGGACTATTTTATCTGGTTCAAAATATACATACATATCTCAAATTGATTGAATTGTATAGGATGGATGTGATTTACCCAAAAAAAAAAAAAAAGAGTAAATGTCCTTTTTAATCTTAACTAGGGTTTTTGGATATGTGCAATGCACATGATAAAAAACTTTTGATAAATATATAATTATTTTGTAAAATTTTTGGCAAATATAAAAACTTTATAATAAATAAATTACATATAAAAATTGCATAATTTGATCTAAAACTAACAAAATGATTGATAAACATAAATTTAGTATACAATTTCATTACGACTTTAATAACCTAAAAATAATGTCTAATATAAAAGTTAATAAAAAATATAAATAAGAAAATAGTAAAATAAATTCTTTATATTTGATGTTTTGTTAAAAATCCACACTCCTTGTAAGACACTAAATTGAAATAAGTTTACATGGTTGTGTTAGAGATACATGGTTGTGATACAAACTAAGTAAGCTTGAATGCAGTTTCCTCCGTGGTGGAATGAGGAGTTATTCGATACGATCATAACACGCTACCGAGCTCATCTGCCCATGCTCTTTTTTTGTCATCAAGCCTCTTCTTTAATTCTCGGAGTATCACGGCCGCTTCTATTTGCCCATTTGCTTGAGGATGCTCCACCGATGTGAAATAATGTTTAACCTTATCGTTCGAAAGGAAATCCCGAAATCTCTTGTCGGTAAACTGCATCCCATTATCCGTTATTAGTGACTCCAGAATTCCAAACCTAGTAAAGATGTTTCGCCATATAAACTTTCGAGCTTATGCGGCTATGATGGAAGATAATGGCTCTGCCTCAATCCATTTAGTGAAGTAATCGATGGTAACAATTAGATACTTTACTTGCCCTGCGGCCAGGGGAAAGGGACCCAAAAGCTCGACCTCCCATTTGGAGAATGGCCAGGGAGACATTATCGTAGAAAGCTCTTCCAGTGGAGTGACATGGAAGTTCGCATGCTGTTGGCATTTCGGACATTTCCTGATAAACCTAACAGCATTCTTCGTCATTGTGGGCTAGTAATATCCTGCCCATAAGATCTTTAAGGCAAGTACTTTTCCTTCGAGATGATGCCCACAAGACCCTTCATGAACTTCTTCGAGCACTGGAATAACTTGTTTTGGGTTGAGACATTTTAACAAAGGCTGAGATAATCCCTTTGATGCAGTTGTCCTTCAATTATGGTATAGTATGAAGCTTCCCTGGTTAGTTTTTTCGCCCGGAGAGAATCTTCAGGCTGAACTCCATTTAACAAATATTGTATAATTGGGGTCATCCTACTCAGTGCTACTTCGATCTCCAACACTGAAATAAGGTCCGTTATAGAAAAGGTTTTCAAAGTTTCTTGAATTAGACTTCCATTATTCCCTCCTATTTTGGTGCTGGCCAGCTTTGAAAGGACATCAACTAGAATATTTTTAGTCCTGGAAACATGTCGGATTTTAGATATATCCATTTTTCCCATAAGATCTTTGACTTTAACCAGATATTTCTGTAGCAACGGATCTTTGGCCTGATACATCCCAGACACTTACGACGTCACAATTTGAGAATTGTTGCAAATTGTAAGTCGGGTCATTTCAACATCAGAAACAAGTTGAAGGCCAGTGATTAGGGCTTCATATTCGGTTTGATTGTTGGAAACCGGGAAATCAAACTTCACAGATATCTCAACCATGATGTCACCTTCTTTCTCCAAGATGATTCCTGCTCCACGTCCTTTTGTACTTGATGCTCCATCCACGTGTAATGTCCAACTTGGATTTCCGAGGTCCTCTTCATCCATCATTTCAACAACGAAATCAGCCAAGACTTGAGCCTTAATCGCAGCACGAGGTTCATATCGGATATCAAACTCTGATAGCTCCACCAACCATGTTACCATCCTACCTGCGAGATCCGGTTTCTGGAGCACTTGTCAAATTGGTTGGTCTGTTCTGACAATAATTGTATGAGCTTGAAAATATTGCCGAAGGCGACGTGCTGCAAAAACAAGAGCCAAAGCTACTCTCTCCAATTTCTGATATCGTACCTCTGCCTTTGCAAAGTCTTGTTAACAAAAAAATCTACCGGGTATTGCTATTTATTGTCTTCTAGGACTAAAACGCCAACTATGGCCGAATCGTTTACCGAAAGATACAGGTATAATGGTTTTTCGACCTCCGATTTACACAAGATCGGGGGGCTTGTCAAGTAAGACTTGAATGCTTAGAAGGCTGCCTCATATTCTGGTGTCCATTCAAAATTGTTCTCTTTCTTTATAACGAAAAGAAAGGTGAAGCCTTCCGGGCTAAGGCCGCCAAAAATCTAGAAAGAGAGGCTATTCTCTCTGTTAAGCGCTGGACCTCTTTGACATAACTCGGGCTTCTTATCTCGATAACGGCCTTGCATTTATCGGGATTTACCTTAATTCCCCGATGTGTGAGCATAAAGCCTAAAAACTTTCACCTCAACAGCAAAAACACATTTATGAGGGTTTAACCTCATCTTATGCCTTCGTAAACATGCAAACACTGTTTCTAAATCATTCAGGAGCTTTCCTTCCTTCTCAGTTTTTACCAGCATGTCGTCTATGTAGACTTCGATGAGAATTTCGATGTGCTTAGAAAAAATTTTGTTCATCAATCGCTGATAGGTAGCTTCTGCATTCTTCAACCCAAAAGGCATTACTTTATAGTAATAATTTCCCATGGGAGTGATAAACGATGTTTTCTCCTCGTCCAATGGATGCATGGGAATCTGGTTATAACCAAAGTATACATCTAAGAAGGAAAGAAATCGGAATCCTGACGCTGCATCTACCAGTCCGTCAATGCTCGGCATGGGGTAAGAATCCTTTGAGCAAGCTTTGTTGAGGTCGGTATAATCGACGCACATTCGTCATTTTCCATTGGATTTTTTAACCATCACGACATTTGACAGCCAAGTCGGATAGGTTACTTCTCGGATAAAACCCACATCCAATAAATCCTGGACCTGTTTTTGAACTTCTCGTTCCTTTTCCGAGCTCATCCTTCTTCTTTTCTGAGCCATAGGTTGAACATGAGGGAAAATTGACAACCAATGGCTCATGAAATTAGGATTAACCCTTGGCATGTGAGCTGCTGTCCAAGCAAATAACCCTACATTTTCCTTTAACAGGGTAATAAGATCCTCTCGAAGGGAGGTCGAAAGATTTTTGCTAATTCGAGCTGTGTGAAATGATTCTGAGCCAATTTGCACTTCTTCGAGCTCCCTCCGGGCTTTGGTCGTTTGGCCTCCTGACAACGTCAGACATCCAGATCAATTAACATAACATTCATGAGGTCGGAGGTCGTACTTCTTCTTCCTTCAATTTCTTTTTAATTTCCAAACTTGCACTACAGCATCTTCAAGCCGTAATCTGATCAACTCTCAAAGTTGCTCCCTCTCCATTATCAACGAAGAACTTCATTGTCAAGTAAGCTGTAGAAACAATGGCCCCAATTTTGTTCAAAGTTGGCCTTCCCAAGATAATGTTGTAAGCCAAAGGACAGTCCATCACCAAAAAATCAACTTTTACAATTCGAGTGTTGGTTCGACTTCCCAGAGTTACATGCTAAGTAATAAACCCGTCTGGGTATACTTTTCCCCAGATAAGCTGACGAGTTCTTCCTTATAGCTCTAAAGGTCCGAGTTTTTTAATCCGAGTTTGTCGAATGTGTCTCGGAAAACAATATCAGCTGAACTCTCCTGATCAATAAAGACTCTTTTGACCTCAGCATTCACCATTTTCGCTGAAATCACCATAGGGTCGTCATGTCCAAGGACAATAACCTCAAAATCGGAATTTGAAAAGAGAATTTCAGGAGTAGTAGATGGCTTGCGAGTGTGTTTCATTTTTCCCGCTGCTAAGCTCAGCACCTCTTGAAGATGCCTCTTCCGAGCATATTTAGTCACACCACCTCCTACAAACCCTCCAGCGATGACGTTGATTGTTTTGGTTATGGGCTCCTCTTCTTGATGGGTATGAAGTCGATCATTATCTGATTCCCTCTGCAATCTAGGGTGCCTCCTTTCATCATCCTTCGTAGGCGAAGCCTTTCTTTTTCGTGCACTTCGTTGTGAAGTAATATATCTTGCCAACCTTCCCTCTCGAATGAGTTGCTCCACGGCATCTCGAAGATCGTAATAATCTTCCGTCTTGTATTCAAAACCATTATGATATTCGCAAAAAATGGACCTGTTAGTATTAGCCCTCACCCAAATTGTCTTTGATTTTAGAAACCTTTCTACCTGCCCAATGTTTCTGTATAGATCAGTTAGGGATACATTAAGGGGAGTATAATCATGGAACCTTCCAACCCTCGGTCCCCTAGCTTCCTTCTTCTGCCACTCTTCATACTGCAAACCCGACTTTTTCTCAACTTGGTGATGCTCCAAGGTTGCGGTGGCTTTCTGTGTTTCCTCGAGGTAGATGTACTGTTCAACTCTCAGCTGGATCTCATCCATTGTCTTTGTTGGTCACTTAGAGGAAAAATCTTTGAAAGGTCCAGGCCGGAGCCCATTCAAAAGAGTGATAACCGCTGCTTAGGTTTCCACCTCCTCCACCAGCAGTGTTTTGGCATTAAACCTCTTAAGGAAATCGCGAAGCGGCTCTTCTTGTCGTTGAAACAACCCCAAGAGGCTAGTCACTGGCTTGGGTTTAAACCTGCGAGTTGTGAAGTGAGCTAAAAAACAAGATTGTAAATCTGAAAACTTACAGATGGATCTCGATGGCAAAGAGTTGAACCACTTCAAGGCCGATTTCTTCAACGTGATCGGGAATACTCAACATCGCACTGGATCTGAGGCTCCCGCTAGTGCCATCCTAGACCTGAAGGCATCCATGTGCTCTTGCGAATCAGTACTTCTGTCGTAAAGCTCCATATCAGTTAGGGGTTTAAACTCCCTCGGGGGCTTTACACTTATTATATAATATGAGAATGACATGTCATCCTCCTCCTCATGTGAATCTGGTAGTACCTGGGTTAGCCAATGTTTCTTACCCTCGAAGGATGTGATTCGGCAATTTCAACTTGGCAGGAATATTAGCTTTTCGATTCCTGAGCACATTCGTAGTCAGGATCCCGGGACCGTTCACTACCTCGGAAACTTTGCCCTTCATAATGTTGAGTTTGAGGTTGGTACTGAACGTCACGATCTCGAGCTTGGTGTCCATCTTTTCTCCGATCTTGTCCATTGGCTTCTTTCATTTTGTCGATGCTTTGCTCTAACTCCCGAGTACGTTCTGCCTGTTCCTGCATCATTGACACGATGTCATCGTATGGAACTTGTTCGCTTGGTACCTACTCTACCTTAGACGCTATGGGGTTCCTCGAGGTTTCCTCTAAAGGAGGGTTAGTAGGTCGACGATTCCGGGCGTCGGAAGTGGATTCTGAAGCAGTGCGTGCATCTTGTTGGTCACAGTGCAACGGTTGCCTTTCACTTGCATGACCGTGAGCCGCCGCTACATCCCGGTGGCGATTAGAAGACATAATAATTCACACGCAGCAATTGAAGGAGGATTCCCCACAGACGGCGCCAATGTTTGGATGTAATGGTGACGATACAATGCGCTCGTTCACCCCAAACTGAGATAAGGAACCCTTCAACAGCTACACGACGGAAATGAGTGGTTGCACCAGGTTGTCCGGTGAGGAGGGGTGTACTTGCAAGTACTCCGACGCTCAAGTCAGTTAGAGCAAGAGGTAAGAGAATCCAAAAACGTGCGTATCTGTTTCATGGGTGAGACCCTATAGTTGCATGATTTACAACAGTTTCCGAAATTCCTGTGTAACGGTCTCGGATCGCTTACGTTATATAATTCGGTTTCGCGACATTACGGAATCTGGAGTAAATGCATAATGAATGTAACGGTTTCAATGGATGTCTTCCAACCAGGCCATTATTGAAAGGCTTTATTCGTCCTTTATGGACCCTTTGGGCTTAGTCCGTAACAGTTCGAAACCCAACTGAAAAGAAAACAAAAAAACAAAGGCGCTACAAATCATTCACTTAATACAACATACTGTAGATTTATATGTGTGTGCATGGTTTGAATATCCAATACGGATAGGGACAAGTTCATGAGTATTCTTTGGAGAGATGTGAAGCTGAATGAGTTGGACACAACTTTAATTCATTGCTAAGTCTGGGTTTTTTATTTCAAGTGGATCCTCCTTAATTATAGCTTAGAGTCATGACAAAGCTATCATATAGATTTTATTTTTTATCTTTAAATTATTTTTATTTTTGGATATTATTAGGATTAAGAGGCTCTCTCAATAATTACGATCTTAAAAAAATTAAATCAATTTCCTCTCCTTGAGAGTATAGCTCGCTTATTACTGCATCCAATTTCTATTGGTGCTCACATAAATTGATATAGATATAGGAATTTTTTATACTTTTTTTTTCTTTTTTAAAAAGGTTGTTTACATACAAAGTTCTTGCATAGATTAATACTTAGAAAGTTTTACAGTATTTTAGATTATAAATAAAAGAATTTATATATACTAGTAGTCCATGTCTACAAAATTCAAATAACTTATTAAACTGAATTAATTTACTTTTTGTTAATTTATATATTTTAACGTTTTACTTATGGATATAAACTATTGTGAAACAATTTTTAAACATCAAAACTAGCTCAATTTATTTTAAAAGTTTAATTCAATTTTAAAAAGATAGTCAAGTAGTAATTTTTTTTACTTTAATAGAATAGAATAGTTTAACTTTGTGCGAATATATCAATTGTGTAATTTAATTATTACAACAAGATCTAATCTTTGTTCCATTAAATGGGGTCAACTAATGGATCAAGCAATATCATAGTATCTTATCATAAATTATATTTATATTTAAACTATTAATATTTATATATCTTTTAATAATTTTCCATATAGTTTTTTTAGATCTTTCTAGAACTTTAGCTATTGGATTACCCTCTATTTGATCCACTTTTCTTATTGGGTTCTCCACATATCTATTTCATACATGTTCAAACCACTTAAGGTGAAATTTTACCATCTTCTTTACAATAAACACTACCCAACTTTTTCTTTAATGCACATCAATTTTATAATTTAAATAGTGAATAAAAATTTCATATATTGATATATAGATGTACATACATAATATTCCTTATATATATATATATAGTATTTCAATGATATAGCTCAACATGTTAAAAAATATATATATATATATAAAATAAGAATCACTTGATAACATTTTTTCAATGTTCCTTTTTTCGTTTGAGCCGAAAACCAACTTTATTAAACAACGAATGTTCAGTTTTTCATCAATTTTGACACAATTAATTTTATATTTTTTAAAATTTAACTATGCTTGTTCTCCTTTTTAAATATTTTCTCTCTTTTCATATCTGCTTTTCTAAATTCCAGTTGATTTTTTTTGGAAAAAAAAAGTACGAGGCGTGCCTCACTCACTAGTATTTTAAATATATTATTTTTCACATTTTACACGCGAGATATTCATTTCATTCATATGATCACTTATGATAAATACCAAACTCATTTTTCTTTTGTTTTGAAAGTATAGACTCGACTCATCACAATAGGACGAGTTAGAAGCAGCAAGACGTACACTAATTCCAGGTACAACGACAAACATTAGTTCCAAAAATAGTTATACATCTCAGTCCCTCCATCTATTTATGTGTGTGGAATGCAGGGCATGGACTCGCTCTTTTGAAGTTGATGTGTCAAAAGTGATCGACAACCACCCTGTATTACACTCAATGTCAAAAAGCACTAGCTAGTTCACACAGTTGAAGAGCCCTAATTTCCAGTCTCAGTATAGCTTTATTGCCTAACCCACAATTATGAAAATTCTCTCCCACAAAACCAGCACTGCCCATTTGCCTAACTTGTTTAGTCAAAAAGTGATAATCAGCCAAGAAAAACTAATTATACCCGAGAAAGCCTTTGTTTTCTATACCCAAATACGCGTTCCAATTTCAATTTTTCTTGGGGCTTTTTTAATTGGAGTATTCTTATGAAAAGTATCATTGTAAGATGAACTATTCACCGTGATTAAAAGACTGAACAATTGCATTATTCAAATTTTAAACTTTGATATCAATATTTAATTAGTTAGTTCAAATAATTTGACATTCATTTTTTTTAAAAAAAATCTGAGATTGGAGTTTTCTTTGATGGCAAAGTGCTACAAAAATTTTACCTTTATAATAAATCAACCAATTCAAAGATAGAATCTAATAAATTTTGAATATTAATTAATGATTAAGAAAATTAAAGTCTAATTCTCTTATTAAAAGTGTAATTTACTTTGCACTTTGTCGTCATTAGCACTCAATTTATAACATGTTTGATTTTGGTTTGAAAATTTTAAAATCATGGTTTTGATTCTCAAACCATAGTTTTAGGGTTTTACATAGAAAACCAAACATGCTATTGATTTTTGACTTCGCGGAATATGCAGGCTAGCCATGGACAACATGGTGCGTCACTGATGGGGGCGTGAGAGGGATTGAGTGTGAATTTCCTTCTTCTTGATGGTTCATCAATCTTCATTGGGTTTTATAAACGTGCTTAAAATCAATTGGAATTTGGAATTAAGCCGTTTTGGATCGCATTGTAAAGCTCACAAGTCACAACTTTTCCAGCTCATTCTAACGACCCAACCCTTGCTGAATGGAAACCTTTCCACTGTTACATCAAAGTTTGGCAATCATAATATCTGCTGAAACACTAGTACTGTCCAAACAACAAAGATGTCCAAACAAACGAATACTTCAATTGCTACACTTTCCCTAGCCAAACCCCTACTCAATCATATTCTAATAGGCATGTGACAAAATTCGCACATTTTTTCCATTATGAGAATTGTGCACGTTGCTAGAGCTAAGAAAAAAAGCGTCCATAACTTGCATCATTTAACGAGGGGGCTTTATAAATGCAAGAGAATATAAATCATGCAAAAATTGTCAATAATGGACGTGGCTCAAGTACAACAATCTTAAGGTATATCGGGAGGGATGATTTGGAAGGAAAAAGAAAAAGAGGGTAAGTTCTCATTTGATAAAAATATAGTTTAATTTGAAAATTTTTAATTAAAAAAAGAATAAAATGATAAATTATTATAAAACTTTTTTATTATCTTATTCTCAGCTTTAAAAAATTATATAATTTTCTAAATTCAAAATAAAAAAATATTTCCTATTCTTTTCTTCCAAAATCCTAATCTAAACATACCTTAACCGCTTATACTAATTTGCACAAATTGTTATATTAATGGGTGTCATTTTCCTCATTACCAAATCAGAAAGAGGGCTTTGGTTTTAGCCATATTCAATCAATAATGGAAAGGGGACTGTGAAATTGTAAAGGAGAAAAACCATTGTCCGTGATAGGCGGTCATTGGTGGTGAACTGGGGAGATGACAAAACCTTCAGTCAGTATCAGCTTCAAAATTAGCGGAGTTTGTGAATGTCAATGATCACAACGAATGAGGCTGTCAAATGTCAATCTTGATCCATGTTTGTGCCCTGCCAGAAAAATTTAAAGCCTTGCTTGTAAAGGACAAAAAATCTTCGGAGATAAGCTTTGCCAAAAGAAGATGGGGATTTTGCGTCGCGCCAACTACCAAGTTAGATGTCTCTCCAGTGAAATCTGAGGAAGTTCGAAGAAAGTAGCCCACTTCTACGTATTGTGGGTGGAATGTTCACATGTTTTATGAAAGAGAGATGCTGTACAATCATAAAATATTTGTTCAGAATATTGAATAGAAATCATGAAAATTGTTAGATGAAATAAAATAATAAGACTCACTCATTTATTTAAAAATTAATAATATATCACATCATTAATTTTTAAAGGATTAAGTCATATTATTCTGACAACCCAGTTCAATTCTGACATAAAATTTTGAGACTCTAGCAATTTTTTAACTAAACTGTTTAGTTTGATGAGATTTGCCTGCCTGTCTGAGCATATGGAATTAAGAATTGCTTGTTGCTTTTGATTGTGTTGGAGTAAGAACCGTTGTACCTCCACCGTTATGCACCTCAAAATGTGGTTAGCCCATAACTCAAATAATCCAATAAAATGTGTGATTGTGTGCACTAGATTAATGAAGAAGATAACATTTTTAAATACAATCCATGTAATTTTATTGGATAGATAAATGACCACAACTCTTTTTATTCTTGTATAAATGATATGGGTTGAACGGGGTAGACAAAATAGATAACCGGTCTTAACGGACCGATATTATGTTGGTTTGGACCGTCTTAGATTAGCCTGCTAACCAAATAAGTCCTTAGGGTCCATTTAGTTTTATTTTTCAAAAAATATTATTTTTTATTTTTTATTTTTAATATTAATTATAAAAATATCATATTATTATTTTATAAAATGCCATTTTCTTTACAAAATCTTAAAATTAGAAAATATAATGTCATAATGAAATATAATATAATATTTTTTGTAATTAATATTAAAAAAAAAAAATTTAAACCAAACAAATCCTTACAATGGATTGCCACTACTACTTCGAGTTGGAGGGTCAATGCAAACCTGCATGCTTGGGCATTGTTCTACGCCCTCGAAGACACCAATAGAAAATCATCCTATTTAATTTGATCTTACGGTACAACATTGCACTTGCTGTAAATCTTTCTCTGATTATACTTTCTCCGATACAAAATTGGCAACAAGGTATACCATGCATTAGCCTCAAACAAGATTTGTAGTTCGATTTTTCTGGAGGCTCTCTTCCAGATTCTAGTGAATAATATAGTCAATGTAGGTAGCGTTTAGAATGCCCACCATAGAATATGAATATTAAATATTCACTTAAAACTAAATTATTAATCTAAATTTATTCACAAATTCAATGGTAGAGAATGATAAAATAAATTTAATATATTAATATATGATATTAGAATATTATAGTCCATCAAATTGGCATCAGGTAATCTGTTGTCAATATTTAACTCGAAACTCAGTATCTGTATGTTTTTGTCAATATGAGACCCAACTCAGAATTCAATATTCATGGAATATTGTAGTCAATATCCAATTCGGAATTCAGAGCCCGATGTCTATATATTGATATTTGTTAGTGTAAGGACAAATTTTGAATTCAGAATTTAACGTCCATGAAACATAAAACTCAGAATTCAATATCAATTAAATAATTAAAATAAAATAACAGTCTATAATAAATAAAAAAGAATATAAATATTTAATATTCATATTTAAAGATATACGTTCTATAATTTACTATGCAATGAATGAAAGTAAGGGAAAAATAACTTCCATGCAACAAGAAGTCTTGTTTGCCTAGAAGCAACACGCTTGTCCTTTTTCGTGTGTAACCTTTTAGGCTGAAATCTTAATAAGATTTTTGTCTCTCTTTTACTTTTTCAGGTAATGATTATACTTGCACTTATTTCGCACTCATACCGCAAAAATGAAATCATCTGAACCATTTAAAATTACTTACAGTAAAGTTAAGATATTATCTAATAATTTACATGAGAATATGCATAGAGTTTGCAAATAATAAATAATAAATGATAAATATGTAAGTACCATTATTCTTCCCTTTTAACTCATTGATTATGTCATTTTACAATTATTGCAGTGAAGTTAATTTAATTTCTTTCAATAATTACTTTCTTCAGGATTTTTAATTTAATTTTTTAGAGCGGAATCACCACTTTGCCAGTCTTGTGTAGTATCATTACTCTTTACCCTTTTCACGGTGTTTTCTTTTTTACCTGAACAATTATTTTTCTTTTCTTGGACAACTTTACGTGTTGTCGAAGAATATTTTCGTTCTATGAACCAAGGGGTAAGAAATAAGGGACAAAGCCCAACAATGCTTGGAACTGAAATAAGCCCAGCATCGAAATTGAATGGGGCCTAACATGTTTGGTGCAACAACTGCCTACAGAATTTGGCGTTCTGCACTGTTATCCATGTGTGCGCAGTGAACTATGGACACCAAGAATGAGACATTGAGATCTACCTCCATGCGTTATTGCAGGAAGAGCAGCCTCAGCAACACAGGTGATTGCACCTCCTTTCTAGAGCACGAGGCCCCAGTTGTCGCCCCAACGTCTACTTATATTTTGTACTCTTTCCACTTACAATGTACATTTCCCTTTTGAATTATTTCTAGACTGTTTTGGTACATTATTTCTAGATTTATATGTAATTCTCCATAGGCACTTGTTGAGTTTGGAAGCATATCTAACTTTGGACTATGACGAGTGTTTCCTTCAACTAAATTTTAATGTACAAAAAAAGATTTCTACATTTACATACATGTAATATAACTAAATTATACGGATAAACAAATATATGACTAGATTAGTAGATTTATGACTTTTATATAATAACTGAGCGATGGGATGGGACCCCTAGAAGAAAAGGGGAGGGATGTCATCAAAGAAGAAGTGCCAAAGAGATTGGTTGTAAGCTGCCTTTGGAAATATACTCATCAACATCATGAGATTGACAAAATTGTAACATTACAAGGAACACAAACATTTAGGAGATCTGTGCGACACATTGTTCTTGATAAACTTTATCAATAGAAAAGTAGGCAGAGTGTCCACCAAGCTTCAAAGTACAAGTATAAAAGGGCCCTTTTTGCCTTGAGTCAAGCCTATCGACGGAATTAATTCAATGTGTTGGCAAAACCATGGCAATCATTTGTTAAAAACTACTATTATGGTTTATAAAAGAGCAGTGATAGTGCGGCGTCATTTTTTTGGATGCATATTTTGTGTAATTTTTTTTATGCATTCTATCAAGTATTTCTGTGTTATTAAAAGTATTTAATTTTTATAATAACTACTTCAAAAATTATATATATCATGTTATATTTTGGTTGATAGTAGAAAATATTTTATACTAATAATATATTAAAATTAATCATATTTTTTATATACTAAACATATATAAATATAAGTTCAAATCAGGGCCATTTATAAGTTAATGACCTACTGAGATGGGATTAAATTTTGAATGTAGAAAAAAAAAAAAAAGGAAGTAGAATCACCACTACTCTTTTAAAATTTCCTAATGACAAGTTATTAGATGTGGGTTAGTAGTGGAAAATTTAAGTAATACCTATTAGATTATAAATTTAAATCTCATTATTACTTATGTAAAATATATATTCCTAAATAATGGGAATATTTTGTACCTTTGGAAGATATTATAGTTAGTGAAAGAGCACCTATCACCTAACCCTACAGTTGCTCCGTTTGGATATACTTTTGAGAGGTGCATTCTCTGGTGCAGATGGTGGTCAAATCTTCACCTGAAGATTTGCTTTTATTTTAATATATTTTAAGCGAACCCAACAGACTGCACGCGCGATGTAGCTCGCATGGTCAGCACACAGGTTTTGGTATTTGCACTGACCTTCAGGTGCTGGGTTCGATCCTCAAACACCCCCCCACCTGCTGGATTTTTTTGTTTTTGGGTAGCTTTCAATTATTTTATTTGTTTAAAATTTTATTTAATAATTGTTAAAATTATACATACACTATAAAAAAAACGTTGCAATAATATACACATATTTCATTCTTTTAATTAATTTAATGTCTTTTTTGTGACAAAAACTAAGAAATTTAATATCTTATTTTTATTTTATTTTAACCATTAACCAACAATCATTATAATGTATATATAATTAATCAAATTGAATTTTGAGTCTTTAATTTTTTTTATATTGATAAATAAAATTTATATTTGTAATGGGTGTGTTTCACATTTTTTAAATATACAAAATCTTATTATATTAATACTTTCTAATTTATACATTGCAATTCATATCTAATTAATTTTTAATATAAATTCTCATATATAATTTTTTTCTCAATATTTTCAAGTGGAAGTCCACAATCATCAAGCAAAATCATATCACAATTATAGTTCTTATTTCTATAATTATTTCATCTTAAATTAGTTATATATAAAGATGTATTTTATAATATTTTACAAGTATGCGCATTTTATCATATAATATTAAAAATTATTTATATTATTATATATATGAGCTTAAAAGCCTTACGTATAATATAATTAAATTAAATTGTATGAAGATAGAATAAAAATTGATTTTTTATATATATCT
Source organism: Pterocarpus macrocarpus (assembly GCA_031439585.1). Taxonomy (NCBI): domain Eukaryota; kingdom Viridiplantae; phylum Streptophyta; class Magnoliopsida; order Fabales; family Fabaceae; genus Pterocarpus; species Pterocarpus macrocarpus. Next base: position 16,478,330 of record CM062519.1, read on the forward strand.
TACAGGGATTAAGTATATTAAATACAAACAAAATAATTTATAATTTTTTTAATTATAATGTTAAAGAAAGAGATGAAGGTAGAAAAATAAAATTTTTTTATTAAATTTTTACTTAAATATTACAATAATATATCAATAAGTATTAATTTTAATGATTAATATATACATTTTCATCTCTTTTTAATGATGTGTATTACAATGTATATATTATCACAATTTTATTTTAGTGTATATACAACAATTGCCACATACATGCCCCAAAAAATAAAAGATCAATTGCCAAACAGAAAATTACAAAAAAAAGAAAAAAGGGAAAAATATGTTGCAGAATGAGAGTTGAAGTAAGCCTCTTTGGGACGAGGGACGCTTGGCTTTGCCATCTGTGCTGCGGCGCGCATTTGACTGGTGCTGTAATAAAAAATTTAAAAAGATGCGCGGATCTTCACATAAAGATTTGACCGCTATCTGCATCAGAGAATCCCCCACCTTTTATTGGTATAAGAATAAAAATATATAGTAATTAATATATTTATATATATAATAATTTTTTAAAAGAAGTATAATTGAAGTTATTTTTTATTTTAGAAAAATATCTTTTGAGAAGGAATCTTACTATCACTCTCATATCAATAATTAAAAATAATTTTATTTTATCCTATTCAAATAAAAATTATTCTTTTAAACTTACTTTTAATATATTCAAATCAAACAAAAATTATTCTTTTAAAAATCATTTCTCTAAAAATATTTTTTTTAAAAAAATTTTCTTTCAAAAATAATTCCCACAAAAATTAAACCAAATATACCATGACAATTTACCAAGTTACTTGGTCAAAGGACCGAAGAACTTCTAGTATCACACAAGCGATGGAGACAGACAGCAATACCACAAGAAAGGGCATCCGAAGTCCGAATCCAAAATTTAATGGTATGCAGAAAATAAATGATTTTGCTAATTTTTGCAAGCAAACAGCGAGTGAGAGAAACGTGAGAATATTAACCAAGCAAAACAAGCACGCTTTCTTTGACCTTTCATGGTAAATTATAGGATGTTAATATTTATCTTTTTTTTTTACTTATTATAGGTAATTATTTTATTTTAATTATTTAATTGATATTGAATTCTTAGTTCCGAGTTTTATGGATATCGAGTTTCGAATTAAAAATTAGGCCTTGTACTAACAAATACCAATGTAAGGACACCGTGTTTCAAATTTTGAATTAGGTCTCATATTAACAAAAATATATAGACATTGAATTTCAAATTCTGAATTAGACATTAACAACAAGTTACTTGATACTAAATTAATAAATTATAATATTTTAATATCATATATTAATATATTAAATTTATTCTATCATTTTCTACCATTAAATTATAGATAATTTTATATTAACGATTTAATTTTATATGAACATTTGATGTACATATTCAGTAATGAGCATTCTAAATGCTATCTCTTTATGCCTACAAACGAAATATCAAATCATATGTCAGTAAGTTTTACCTCTTGCTCCAGCCAAATCAATATATGGGCTTTTAATTTCTTTGCAGAATGTCTGCCCATGCTGGTTTGGGGAAAAACTCCCAAGCTCCTTTTTATTTTCTGAAGCTAAATATCCATTTATTTTTTATTTTAAAGACTAATTCACTTTAGCAAAAACTTAGAGTAATATTATTTGTATCATTTTTTATTATAGATACTTAAATATCTAAAAATAAGACTAAAAAAAATTATGAAAGATAAAAAAATAAAAAGCAAGTGAAGAGAAGAGAGAAATAGACATAGTGTTACAGTATGTCAATTGATAGGATTTATAAAAATATTTCTCAAAACTTAAGCTACTGATTAAACCCAATTTCCATTGAAAAAAGAAAAAAAGTGTTAACAACCATACAACCTTGCTGTAGTCACTGCATAATACGCTACTTATTTGGAGAAGTTGTTCCTAGAAGAATAATTCTCCCTCTAAAAGCCTATCCATCTTTAAATCTGGGTAAGTGCGTCAGGATTCACGTAATGGGAATCTTATAGCGGGACTTCTCGTAGAGGATCAGTATGCTTTGGCAGCACATTTGCTATGTACAGAATCAATTATAGAGGTCATCTGATTGTATCAATTTTTTATAATATTTAATTATTAATTTTTAGAATTAATTATTATATTTAAAATTAATTTTAAGTGAAGTAAAAATATTTTATTTTTTATTAGAATTATTTTTAAAAATATTATCAAATATAAATTATTTTATCTTAAAATTAATTCTAATCTAAAATTAATATATAAAAATAATATAAAGAATTTTCCTTACATCAATTCGCGGCAGCACCTCATGTTGCGAGTTCTTTAGCATTTTTTATTCACTCGTGTGAGGGGATAGAAAAAGAGTGATAGTAGCTAGGACAATGTAAAATTATCCCTATCAACTATAAAGACATTCCAAAATTAATAAATTGATATTAAAAAAAATTGACGTGACAACTGCAAAATAATGTGAAAATGAAAAGAAAAGTATGAAAATCAGAATTATAATAAAATAAATTGATTAGATATACAGCAATCATTGGAGGATGCAACCTATAAAGGCGTTTTCTTCTGTCAACCCCATTAGTTACAAAGCTTTAACGCCTTGACGTCGACATTAATTGAGGTCCTAGAAGATCATAATTACTTAATTAGTAGGGGACAGCAGGAAGAGAGGAGGATCCATTTTTCAAGTAGAAGTACTAATGTACATTGGATACTGCCACTATAAGTAATTTCTAAGATTAATTAATATTCTATTATCAAAATTCTTCTGATTAGTACATACGTCGCTAACTTCAACCTGCTTTTTGTACAGAGGTCTTAAACAAGAGGATGTATAACTTTTGATCCATGGAGAAATAAAGAAACCCTCCAACAGAATGTGTCACAAAAGACCCAAAATTAGTCCCCACAATGCAGTGCCATGCCGGTCCATAAACCCCATCAAATTCCTGAAAAAAACCACAATGAGACCACAAAACCAAATCTATCTACCAATTAATCACAAGAAACAGACACTTAATAGAAAATTGAAACACTGCAAAAAATGAAATTGAGAATCCAATTGCCGAATCAAATAAACTAGAAGAAGTCTATAATCTAACCTTCTTGAGGGTAAAGGCAAGGGTCTTAGATGTGAACTTTTCCATGCTGTCAAAAGCCTTTCTGGCACAATCCACAGCATGGATCTGCATAAACGGTGGCATATCAGCTGAAACCACTTTCACCCCATTCACTGCAAGCACATCACCCAAATCAACCTGTGAGGCACCACCAGAGAAGGATCTCCTTCTGCCACCACCACCTGGAGCCAGCGAAACAGAATGCTTCTTAACAACATCATGCTCCTCCACAAGTGGATTAACCCTTGAGTTCTCAACCTTGACATCCTCAAACAGAACCCTGCTTTGAACCCCTCCATCATGAGAACCCTTCTTCTTACACTTCATCGCACCCTCAAGTTTCCTCCTTTCCACTTCTCCCTTGCATTTCTGGGCCTTCTCTTTGGAGGGTACTCTCTTTGCAGGCTTGCCTCTCTCTTTCTCAAGCCTTGGTGCAACTCTGGTGCTGTTGGATTTGGAGAGAGAGGAGAACTTGGAGGAATCAGGTATGGCAGAGGATGCCATGGCCTTGGCCTGAAAATGGGTGTCAAGAAGAGGTGGCGGTGGCGGTGGTGGTGGTGGCTGAGGAGGGTGATTGATTTGGGATTGTTTGTGGGGTGCCCCTGCTTTGTGGCTTATGGTTAGGCTTGTCAAGTGTTTGAGCATGAAAGAAGGTTTAAAGGGTTGAATGAGATCTGGGTTTGGCGTTGGGTGGTGAGAAAGGGTCGCTGTGAAGTTGGTGGGTTTGGGGTGATTTGTAGGAGTGGAGCCACCACCTACGGAAGAGGGATAGGGTTCTGATGCTGCCGAGTTGAGGTGTTGGATGGGGCCGTGCGGCATGTTGGATTATTGGTTAATGGAATGTAAGAGTGGGAGAGAAGGGAAAATGGTGAAGTAATATGTAAGAGGTGCACTTTTGTTTGTGTTTTGGTTTGGTTTAGACAAATATTTAATCAGATAGAGATACAGATGCAGATGGCATAGTGTAGTTGTTGCGTAAATGACAAGGTGCGGAGAAGAAGAGTGGTGGCAACTGGCAAGTGACTAGTTCTTAGTTTAGTTAGGTATTATAAAGGTATCATATGTTTCAAGGATATAAATTAAGAATATTTTCGTACATATTAAATAATAATTAAAATACTTATAATAAAGGTGATATGATAAAGGGTGTGTTTGTTTGCTTGATTGTTGTGGAGTGGATGGGGACTTGTGTGGCGAGGCGAGAGTTTGCTGAGCTAAGTACCGATTGATTTCCATCACTTGCCCTTGCCCACCCTGGATGACGACAAGGGGAGTATGGAGGTGTGGGACTGCCAATGACAAACGCTTGACCATTGACTTGATCTGGATTCTTGCTTACGTATGATTATGGGCATTGAGCAAAGGCCAGGGGACAAAGCATATGATGTTATTTGTTCGTTCTGGGTAATGGTGTTTTTGGAAATTTATTAGAGTAAGAAATTGTATATTTCTACTTACCTCAATTAATGAAAGTAATTGTTATGACTCGGGCGTATGAGAAGAGTTCAATTTAAAAAATCAGCCTATAATTTAAAATTTTAAAGATCATTAGCTTATTTATTTTTTAACGTGGAATTCATATCATTGTTGTTTTAGCTAACGTCCCTCTATTGGGACTGACCTAATAGTAGTTTTTTCCTCTTCTGATTTTACTCACCCGTTACTATTCCATATAATATTTTTGCTATTGAACCTTAATCATTTATCGGTAGTTTTTTTTTTTCTTGTATGGCTCAACTCTCAATAATATTAATTATTATGACCTACCCATTAAAAAAAAAATTAACTTAAAGCTATCAAGTGAAAGAGTCTGATAACTTTAATTACTAGTACTCCGTTTACCCTATTTTCTTTTTCTTTTTTGTTTTTAACTAATTGTGTGACTCATAACAATAGTAGAAAGAGGTTTTTACATTTTACTTTTTCGCATTTACAGTTTTGTAACACAGTATGACCAAAACATTCCTCGTATTTCTTTCTTATCATGAGCAAATTAGCAGAAAGGTGATGAAAATTATATCTGAGTGTACTGACTGTATAAACCCCCTTTTTTTTCCGGGTACATCCTTATAAGCTTTCTTGTAGGTTGTAACTAGAAATATTACATTAAAGGGTTCAAAAGCAATAATCAAGTTCTTGTCTCTTCTATGAAATTAGTGGGTAAGCATTAAAAAAAGTACAAATATCTAAATGAGACTTATGATCGTAAAACAGAATATCTTCTCTTCTAAATTTTTATTGCTAAAAATTGGTACCCGTAGTACAACATTTTTATAATGAACTAATTATTTCACTAATTAATCCCTTTTCATTATTAGTATGAAAACTTACATTTTTATGAACAACGATACTTTTTATATTTGAATATGAATTTAAATTTGCCAATAACAATTTTTGTAGCAAGTAGCTCATTTTATTATGAAATATCATTTGAACTGGACAATAACTATTAGCTCGTGTTATGTTACTCTCAATTGAGTTTGGGAGTACCTTAGTCCTAGTATTTAAAATATAAAATAAAATTTTTAAAAAGGGTCATGTTTTTATTATTTGCAAAACAAACACTTTTCCCTTTTCCATCTCCAAGTTCACCCTTAACCAACCAACAGCCATGAACATGATGAGCTCCACAATACCAATGGTCCAATCTACTAGCTTTGTGTTCCGACCCTCCCTTGGAGTCGCCGGATGTCTTTGGTGCCACCAACAAAAACCCTAGGCACTGCTGCGCAGCTCCGACGGTCAAGGATCATGCAGAGCTCGTTGCAAAACCATTGTAGATCGACACATCGTGCTCGTCTACAATGACACGGAGGTTCTGGAGGATCAATCAAATGGCACGGCAGTCTTCGAAGGTGCGGCAAATGACACGAAAGCCGGTGAAGTAGACGACGACGCCACAGTCGAGGTCAGGAGGCAATGCAGCATGTGGCAGAGGGGGAAGGGAGGCGCATGAGCCCAATGCACGGAGGACAGAGGGTGGAGATTCCGACTCTGCGGAAATTTCATACTTGAACTTTTCTTCTTGGAGGAGTTTCTGGCTTGAAGGAGGAGCAAGAAAAGCTAAGGGAGCAGGTTCTCCTATAGAATGTTTGAAGAACTGGTAGGGAAGACCCCTATGTTGCAAATAATAAAAAGAGACACCATTTTAATAATTTTATTTTATATTTTAAAGACTAGGATTAAGTTACTCCCAAACTCAATTGGGAGTAACGTAACATAAACCATAACTATTTGTATGCACTGTGTGACTCAAATGTCTCTAATGAGTAATTTCATGTCGGATAGACTCGTCGAATTATAACATCTTGAAACTGGCTTGTCTTCCTCCTCTACTTAGAATGCGTCCTGCTGGTGGTAACAGTAGAGCAAATTCTGAGTCATGGTATCGTAAATGAATTGTATTACTTTATTTTATTCAACGACTTTTTTTTTTAACTAAAAATTTTGATTTTTTATAGCATTGTTTAAAAGAGGAATCCACAAATGCTGAAATTGGAGTCCCAAGTTGAACACTGAACATAGTTGCTAAAAGCATAGACACCCTACAAATCCAACAAAATTTATGGCCGGGCTATGTACAGTTCCTCTGTTCCGGAAAATCCGCCTACTTCATAAGACACGAGAATCTTGTTCACAGTAATTAAAAACACTAATTAATGTTTCTTCGAAAATTTTGAATATATTAAAACAGCTTTATCTATTAAATACCAATATATATATATATATATATATATATATATATATGAGATACAATAAATCTTCTTAACTGATGTGCCTAAAAATTTTTCTAATTTAAAATTTCATTTACATATATTTAATAATTATTAAATATTATGTAAATTATAACTCATATTATTATAGGTAAAATTTTTGCGTTAATTATTAGGAGGATATATCATCACTCCTATACATCTATCTATCAGTAATAAAGCCACCGAGGTGTAAGAAGACTACACATTGAGAATGAGAGGCAAAGGACCTATTCTCGAGTTATTGCCTTGTACTGTGCGGCTCAACTAGTCCAGCATGTGTATATATAGACACAGTTCCCAGTGGGATTTCTTTTTTTTTTTTTTTTGCGGTAAGGAATGGAAAGATAATATTCTTTATTGCCAACCGATTAATATTGTGATTATGTGATGATATAATAATCTAGAAACACGCAAGAATTTCTCTCTTAGTCATGGGCCAAAGAGGAAAGTTGCTTTGATACGAAGACTGAAGAAGGTGAAAATGGTTGCGAGTTGCGCCGCTTGGCCAAGAGGAGGACACTGTCTTAAAATGTGCCGAATAGAAACAGATATAGGGAAGGCATAGCAAAAGGAAGAGGTGTTGGAACTCGGAAGGAATGATTCACCTTTGAAGGAGTGAGGAGCCAGGAGTAGTCTTACAAGCAAGATTCAAAACGGCAGAAGACTAATTATTGGGTATTCCTTGTTTCTTGTGGTTTTCCACATTCTTGTGTTTGGACTTTGAATTCAAATTTTCTGTCCGTTTTATTTGTTTCTTTTTTTTTTTTTTGGGTGAATGAAGAAAACAAACAGGACAAACACAAAACTCAATTGTTTCTTTTTTCGGTCCGTTTTGTTTGCTTCTAATTGTACATGTCTCCAATGTAAATTAAGAGAAAGGTGGCAAGATTCAAAAAAAGATATATATAATTTTTGTCGACGTGTAAATTGCATCTTATGATGAAAAGTGTAAATTGTTAACCCCGATGTACATGCCCTTAAAATTCGAAGCTAAAATTAGTAACGTCTTCTTTTTCAAATCATAATGCAGACAAAGTGCGGAAACTTTTCATCTTTTCTTAAGATGAAATTTTTTATTTAACAAAAGACTAACTTATGATTCAAACAACTTTTTATGCAACTGCCAACTAATGATTCAATCATAAAGCCAGTATCCATCAAATAAAACAACCAAATTCTTTTTGCTCATTTTGCTGCATATTTGATTCAATAAAGAAAAGGGCTCAACAGATCCATTAAGTAACCAACTCTATAACCCGTCCCATGTGAGCATTTGCAGCCGCATAACAGGGGCCCAAAACATAATTAGAGGGAACATCTAGCTCAGATGATTTTTCTCTTAATAATTACTTGCACAATTTTGAAATGAGTGATAGTTGGGTAAAATCTTTCTTAAAAAGACGATTGTAGTCTTTAAATCCCTAATATTACTGGAAAAATTCATCTTAGGTCACAATCCCCTACTGCGTCCAGTTACTTTTGAGTACATATATGTCAGATGATAAGAACAATGCTGAATTCAGACCGATATAGTACAGCATTGGTATTTCGATTCTTTTAAACATTGTTTCCAATTTACAGCTTAAACCTGCTGACATGCCTTCTAAATATTCGTGTTGCAATGTTTTCATGGATAAGTATATGATAACTAAAAATCCTGTTCAAGAAAGCAACAAAATAGAAGAATTTGACAAGATGCTATCGTGCTAAGCGGTCCTTCAATTTTCTTCTTTCCAACTGGAAAGCAAAAAATACATAGAATTCTTACCACTCAGAGACAAAAGTCCTCCTAGAGCTGCTCATTCGGAAAATTATATACAGCAACCAGAGTACATAAATTGAGAATGACAACATATCAATCTCGTCACAAGAAAGAAGAAAGCTTCTACTTCCATGGACTTGGCTGTCGAGCATCTCTGAAAACAGAAGTGCCACCAGATGCTGCTGGGGAAGGGGATGAGGCAATATAAGTTCCTGATACAGACACCGAAGCAAGGTTCATGGGATTCCCCTGATGTCCTGATAAAGCAAAGCGTGACGGACTACCAGTAGCACCCATAGTTGCTCGAGAAGGGTGTGAAACCTTAACAGAAAATGTAACAACTTAACATTAATATAACATACATGCGATGGATTACAGGACAACTCAAGATAATACAGTATTTATGGGTTTAAATTGGGCCCTTCCACTTCCAACTTGACCTTTACTCATATATTTAGTTAAACAGGTATAATCTACTCAAATATAAACTCTATTGTTTGCAGTGAGACATGTACATATGTGTCAAGGTATACAGTTATAGTAAGACTTAGTAACCAGCTGAAAAAAAAGAAGAGACAATCGAGATGTTGGAATTATGTTGAATGGTGCGGATGCAACCTAGGCATGGCAATTGCATAAAACAGCATATGTGTGTTCATGCTCTCTACAATTACAAGCTAGTATGTAGCATTATGAGAATCAAAAGTACAGCAGACAACAGACAGACATAGGACATAAAACATGATTGTAAATTCATTTTAGACCCCTGTAAATTCCTTTTAATACAAATTTATCAAATTTTGGTACTTAATTCAACCCTTGCTGTGTACAATTAGTGGGGCTAAATCAGATGCTCATGTCATGCTCATAGCACTAGGTACCACTGAATGTTTAATGAGTATGTGGGTTTAGTTAGTGGCACGTATAAACAATACCCTAAACAGTCTGCCATAGTAAAGCCTCCTATATGCAGCCTATAATCACATATTCATAGATACATGCCAAAAGCGCCAATCGTACAACCAACTCCCAATTTAAGAAAAAACAAACAAACAAACAAACATAAATATGAACAAATCAAAAGACACACAGGCAAATTGAAACACATTAGCGACATGACTAATAGTATCAATCAATGCACATTACCACATTCTGTTGAACACAAGGGGTCCTCCTAAGAGGGGACTCTGAAGGTGACATGCTACTCGTCCGAAGCATATGGCGAGAGTGCATATCGGCCTCACTACCTTCCACATCACCAACAAGATTCCCCTCAGAACCCAACCTTTGAAACATATGCCTGGTCATTGAACCAGTATCATTCATTCCATCTGCTTGTAGAGGACCAGAAGGGCCACGCATCCCAACCCCTTGCATACTACTCCGCCTCTTCAACTCTTCCTCTGCATTCAAGATCTGCCAATCAACACAGCCAAGATCTTTCATTTGCAAAACAAAAGGATACATACATACAGAACATCCAAACAGAATGAGAGATCTTACATTCCAAACCATAACTTACCTGCTTCAACACCAACACCAGATTATGTTTCTTCGCATTCAAAACTTGTAACTTATCCTCCACTTCCTTTTTCCTTTTCTCCTTTTCACTAAGCAGATCTACGTTGTCAGTGACCTGGCACAAAAACACATAGTAACATCGCCGATATCACCGGCCAAAGCAGAGAATAAAGCATACAACACAAGAATCACTTGCAGCATATTTGAATTTCCTTAAATTATAGGAAAAAGTTTACATTTGTTTTTCAAAATGATATATAATTAACAACTATTCCGAACACAAAATAAGCTAATCATACTGAAACATAGCTGATATCACAGAATAAAGCACCCAACGCAAGAATCACTTACAGCATAATTGACTTTGCTTAAATCATAGGATTAAAATTGCACTTTTTTCAAAATAATAATAATAATAATAATAATTAACAACTATTCTGAAACTAATACAAAACATGCACGAATTTAGCGATTAAAAATCACACTGAAAACCATAAAAATCGATTCCACGATCACGGATCACGCAAAATTGGAAGCTTACGGGCTCAGTCTGCTTTTCCATCGAAGCGGAACCGCCATCTCCGGGTTCAGGCGCTTTCTCCAAAACGACATTCTTGGAATCAATGAACGAATCAGATCCGTCAACAACCGGTTTCTTCAGGGAACCATCACCACCGGCGAGTTCCGGTTCTTTGCGATCTTCCTCTTCGCCCTTGCTCGAAGGCCCTTCTCCATCGTTGTTGGTGACAACCTTCGCGGGTTCTTCGGATTGGACGCCGAGAGAACCGTATTGCGCGGCGACGATAGGGTCAGTATCAGGGTTAGGGTTAGGGTTTGTTATGGTGGTGGTGGTGGTGGTGGATGCGTGAAGGCGAGATAGTGCTTTGGAACGACGAGCTAAGAGGGATTTGAAGTCTTTGAGAGAGATTTTCGGGTTTGGCATTAGCCATCGACGAGGCACGTCAGGTGCTCGGTGAAGATTGCCTCTATAAAGCGAAATTGCCACCATTTTCTTCTACCAGCTTCTTTTTCTTCTGTGGTTTCTTTTCTAATGAATCATCTTCTACCTCCAAATTGGAATTGGATCGTTATATAGGTTTCCCATTTCCCACCACAGACAACGAAAATTTTATTACCATTAGACAATAATAAATAAAGTTCTATTTTTCACAATTGACATTTTTAACTTGTAATAAGTTCAAAAAAAAAAACTTTCTTTACTTGTAATAAAAACTTAACTGTTTTTGAAATACTGTAAAGAAAAAAAAAAGCGGCAGACATCATACTTAACAATCTTTGTAATTTTTCTTTTTTATATTCTAAATTTCTAATCCTTAAAAAATCATATTATATTTTCAGATTTTTTTTAAAACAAATAATTTAAAACCGATTCAAACTGTATATTTAAAATATAAGTTTAATGTTTATGTATAGGTAGCATAAAAAAAAATTCTTGTATTAACATGAAAATAAAAATAAAAACTAGACAGGCCTTATACTTGTATTAAGTAATGTATTATTATACTATTTAATGTGTTTAACATTTCATATAATTATTAACATGATCAAATTAATTAAATAATATCATAATATCAAGTATAAAAATATTTTATACTGACTTAATGTTAAAAATAAACTCTTAAATTATAAATTATAGCATTTAGTTAAATTGTTATACTAGACAAATATTTATCATATTGAAGCTAATCCTTAAAAAAAAAAATTCCTATTTTTATCCTATTCCAAACATATCCCAACAATGAATAATTCTTGTATATTTCTAGAGGAAGATTTTCCTTTTGCGTGAGCCTTACTACGAGTCCTACACAATCATACTATCCTCTAGATCATACAACAATTTCTTGCATTGAATAATTCACATTGTGCTGGACAAGCATTACATTTCCATTGGGGAACATTATGATAAAATTGACATGATTTACAAACTCTTATGAAGAGCCAGCTGATACATAGGGATCGCAATTGGAATCCGTAGGTGGAGATATCTATGGGGATATTTATAAATAGGGTTTTGAATGTGGGGATTTTTTTCCTATGGGGATGGAGATAGAGGTAAAAATTTTCCCACAATGACTTTGGGGGGATGGGGATTATGCCCTCTACTTTGTGGAGATATTCGTCTCGAGAGTATATTAATAATTTCACATATAAAATTAATATTTATTATATTTTTAATACAAAATAAAGAAAAATACAACTCTAACTTACTTACTCCCTCATAATCTCACACATTCATTGTCTTTTATTATGGTATTATTGTGATAGGTTGATAGTTGACTTGATTTAAAATTTGAAACTTTGGTGGTAATGATACAAAACTAAAACTTGAATCAACTTCGTATTATTATTTTTAAGTTTTATTTTTATTTTTTTCAAAATTTTGAGACTAATTAAGTTGCTTAGACAAATTTTCTTAATTTTTTAAATATTTTTTAGCATATTCGTAGATTTGAATTGGGGGGTGGGGATCCAAAGGGATTGGGGATTTGGAAGTGAGGAATTTTCCCCTCAATAAAGAATAGAGATAGGGATGAAGAGAACTCTAAAAGTGTGAGGCAAGGAGTGGGGGACTACTTCTCGCCCATCTCATCACATTTTCATCCCTACTGATATATGATAATTGATAAATAGAAAACAAGGAACAAAATAATGACATTGCTACTCCACAATACACAATAACGAAATAAACCGACTTCTATTACCCTATTGCCAACTTTTATTATAACGAAATTTAATACTGTGATCAAACAAAAGGGAGCTCAGTAGTTGGGTGGTTCCTCCATGAGGTGAGGAAAACTTAGGAACATCTCATTTTCTTGATCAAGCATGGCTTCTACGAATGAAATGTCAGATGATGATGAGAACTGGAAGTCATTGCTTGTAGTTTGCTGTGACCTGACCTCTTTCTTATTCCAACTTTGTCTTGTCACATTTTCTATGTGGCTCACCAAGTCCTTTGACAGCAAACCAGCCACCATTTCTTGTTCATGGTTATCAGCAGGTGGTGCAAAGGCATCTTCAAGAAGAAAATCATTCCAGCTGAAGGGTGCTGGTAGTGCTTCTTGCGCTGCAGTGGAACAAGTAGAAGAAGTACAAGGTGAGGAAGTTGTTGACAAGCACCCTTCCCCAAATACAGACGCTGGAATGGTCTCATTCTCCATGTCTACGCAATTTGAGGCACATGACACTATTGGCATGGCTTGGAGCTGGGCAAGATCCATTGAGGGGTTAACAATATGACACCTGTTAAATGAAAAACTGCTTTCAGTTGGTTCCATTTTGGTTGGGGATGTAGGTGATTGCTTTGGTTGGCTATTGATGTCTCTAAATCCTTGTGGCAGGGTTTGATATGGCTCTGACTTTAACGGGATTGCATTCTTGAAGTCTTTTTCGGCAGACCCAATTGGGGTGCTTGGTTTCTGGCTACCCCCAATGTTTCCATAGTCAGCAATTAGCTTAGAGAAGGGCTTATGAGTAACAGGGTCTATTCCCATTTGAGAGAGCTTCTTTTTCAGCTTTGTGTTCCAATAATTCTTAACATCATTGTCGGTTCTCCCACGAAGTTGTTGGGCTATTATAGACCACCTGTGACACATATATTAAGACCGCCATCATTCTAATGTCCCAAACAAAACGTGTAAAAGATTGGCATATTTAACTTAGCAGAAGTATGTAACATCATGTGGCACACAAAGAACAAACACAGCCAAGCAATAATTCTAAATTATATAGACATTCGAATAGCAACCAAGACAGAATTAAGATAGCAATACTTACAACTATAAGAGATTATGGCTTGAGTGAGAATGTTACTCCATAATAACAGGAAACTTAATGGAAATCATATCTCTATTATTTTTTTGGCATTTGCAACAAGATAAGGAGAAAGCATATGCTAACTGAGCATGACTGGAAATGGAAAGGGCCACACGGGGCTGCATTCAGTCACAAAATAATCCACAAGTAGAGGATGCAAGGCCTAGCTGCAGAATTAGCCCACATTATTCACCTGCTACCTATGGCTGCATGAAGCTTAATGATTAGATCTTCTTCTTGGGGTGTGAAGTTGTCATGCTTGAGATCAGGCCTGAGGTAGTTAGTCCACCTAAGCCTGCAACTCTTTCCACACCTCTTGAGCCCTGCGTGAATGGCCTCAAATGCAAAACATATAGTTAAGGAGAGTTGAAATTTGAGTGATATTAGGAAAATTTTTGCACCTGAGATCACCAATGCCTAGTAAATTACGAGCTAATTATTAGTTAATAACATGCATCAAATGGTCAACAGACTAGCAACCTGTTTTTGTCTTAGCTAAAAAATATGTTATTAGTCCTGTTAACCAATCAATGCACCTAGTTGATCAATAATTAACTCAACATTACTAGTGAAGGGCTGGTAGAAATAATAAAATTAATTCCATTAACTTGTAGTTTCAAAACAATGTCTAACCTGCTTTTTTGGGGACAGAAGTCCAGCTACCAGATCCATGCTTTGAGACAAATGCCAGTATCTTCGCATCTTCTTCTGCACTCCACACACCCCTTTTGACACTGATTTTTTCGCAGCATGGAGACCTTACCATCTTGTCTATTAATCCAAAATCACATGGGATTCAAAGGTTTAGAAAATGCATATGAAAGAAAAAGAAAATGGGAAGTATGAGATAACAACAGAAAAGTGTCATGTGCAACTTCAAATAACTTGTTCTTCAAAACACTCTTTGCAATGAAAGAGAGGAGGGAGTAGATGGGTTTAAAGGTATCACAAGTATGGTAAGCAAGAAAAGCATGGGGATTTGTTACGAATTAAATTTAATTTGCATGATGATTGGTATCATTCACAACAAACAGCTTCAGATGAGCTATTAAATAAAGATAACACCACTCTCTAACCCAGCAATACTCACATGCTTGGCTCCAACAGCATTTTGAGATCAGGTTTGAATCCGGTGAATTATTTGGTTAAGCGTAGATTAAATTTAAGTGGATTAAATTATGATTAGAACAGATTGATTGGTTCATTGTCCAAAGAGTATAAATGACTAAATTTGGTTTATGGTATATGTCCTCACAAGTTTGATGAGAGTATTTATTTAAACTAGACGTTCAACTAATCAAGCTGATAACATTAAAGACCCTTTCAAGTGTATTCTTTTAAAATATGAACCGTTAATTCTGCGTGATACGTGATATTACAAAACCTTCTTATAAAGAATGCAATCATAAAAGTTTATCGGAAAAATTGCACTTTACCTCTTAGAACTATAGGTTATGTACACTTTAATCCCTAAACTTTAAAAAAGTGCAAATTGACCTTATAAATTTTTTTAAATGTACAAATTGGTCTTTTTATTAATTTTTTCATGAATTATTAAAAAAAATATCATATATTCAAGCAAATTTATGGTATCAAATTATATATTTAAAAAAGTTTAGGAGATCAAGTTATATAAAATGCACATTGACAAAATTTAAGGGGGTTGATTTATACACTTTTAAAGTTTAGAGGTTAAAATATATATAACCTATAATTTAAAAGATAAAATATAATTTTTACAAGTTTATAATACGAGCAGTTAAGAATAAATATTGTTATTTTATTTTATAGTGCCAGTTTAAAATAACTCCAATGTCACTCCGCAGACGTTTTGATTCGTGCAAATGTATAGTATTAAAATGTTCATCAAATCAAACCGTCATTGAATTACATACTTCAAAGTACTTGAAACATGTCCTAAGTACTTTGCAATGTGTTTTTTTTTTTTTTAATTCATATGTCATCATGAATAGAGCTTCATGTTGATGTTTCTTCTAAGACTTTCTTATTTTTTATTTCACTTGACGGACAGTGTGGTTTCATTCTGCATATACATGGATGAACTTGGGAATGCCAGGAAGGCCCGAAGAATCGGTCAGCCGAGTTAAGGTCAACCAGAGCTAAGCTGACAAAACAACTTATTGTGGAATACTCCTGGTCCAATCCATGGCTGCGTCAAGCCGTCACCAAGAATCAAGTTTAACGATTTTGACCAAAAACAAAAAACACTTAACGTGGCGAGTATTTGGGCCATTGTTGAATCCTTCTTTGTTTTTTCTTCAATTTTTCCCCACTTAAAATACGTCATTCGCGGATTGAGGCCAGTTAGCTAACCTCGTTGCCCCAAGAAAAGCCGCACACTTGAGGGACGCGACTTCGGGTTGCAGGGCAAAGCCCCAATATCCCCTACCGAAAAAACAAAAGATTAAACTTTGACACACACAAACAAAAAAGATTAAATTAATTTTTTATTAAAAAAATTAATTTAATTTAAATAACAAATATTTATAAAAGCATGAAACAATTACGAATTGTATATTGAAAGAAATTGTTGATAACGAGATTCGGATCTAAACTTTAAAAGTGAAGCATTTGGTATTAATTACTTGTTGGCATCTAGGCTATGTTAAATGGATGTTTGACAAATTAAAAAAATTGAATAACTAGATATAATGAGTCCTCATTTTTAATAAATGTTGTTTAGTAATAATCTAAATGTTTTTAAATTAACTTTTATCCGAATTGATTTTGATTTAAAATTAGTTTTTAAAAAATTTAATTTTAAATTTATTTTATTTTATTTTAAATTTCCCCCTTCTATTATAGAAAAAATTGCATTTTATATCCCTAAATTATAGATCATATGTACTTTAATCTTTAAACTTTAAAAATATGCAAATCGATTCCCTAAATTTTCGTGAATATATATTTTATCCAAATTAAGTATATTATACCCTCTAAACTTTAGGTCATATAGAAATTGATCCCCTAAATTTTTCTAAATATGCAATTCGATACCCTAAACTTTTTTAAATATATGATATTTTTGTTAACGGTTGATAAAAAAATTCATAAAGGGTCAATTTGCATATTCAGAAAAATTCAAAAAGTCTATTTGCATATTTTTTAAGTTTAAAGACTAAAGTGCATATGTTCTATAGTTCAAGATGTTAAGTGCAATTTTCCCTCTATTTTATATCATCTAACTATTTATCTTTTCACTTAGCACAAATTAATTCTTTCTTTATTGACCTTGTTAATCGTCTACCGCCATTTGTCACCTTGTCCACCCATTTGTCGTTGACTATCGCGACAATTGTTGATTGCCACCATCAACCGCCACTGATTGCTACCAATGACCACATAGTCCGCCCCTATCTATCACTGTCTACCACTACCTTTTGCCACAGTTTGCCGGCACCATCTAGTGCCACCAGTCCGCCACCTTCCGTCACCGTCGACCACCATCATTTATCGTTGCTAACCCCCACCATCTGTCGAATTGGTTTTTTAATGACATAGTGAAAAAGAAATAGATACATAAGAAGAATAATAACACATATGTTAAAACTAATTTTCAAGTTATCGAACCAAATAACGTTTAATAAAAAATTAGTTTATTTTTATGTCAATTAACATAATTGGTTCTATTTTATACTATATTAACTTGATTTTTGAGGTTGCAAAATACCTCTAAAATTGATAAAAAGTGATGAAATAAAATAAAATAGAATGAAACAATATATGATTTTATTGTATGAATACTTTAATAGAGTAAAATATATTGAATGAAACTATTTCTATTTTATTTCATTCAATATCTTCATTTTCCTAATTTGAGTAAAATGAAATAAAATAAAAATACATAATCTAAAATTTTTATCAAATCATCCCATTCTATTGTATTTATTATGGAGTAGCCTCTGGGCCTAATAGCCATGGGTAGAATGACGGCACCTAAGGGCCAAATCAGAAGTTTTGGCTCACATATGACTCTACATCTATCAGAGGATCATATCTAATCACTGGGAGAGATATCTCAAAATGGTTAAAGAAAACCCTAACTAAAGGAGAATCCCATGAAAAGAGAAGATAGTCTCTCTTATTCAAATCCCCACATCTCTCTATAAATAACTTTCCAAACCACTTAATCGGTAGGCTCTCTTTCCTATTTATATAGTATCTTGATTCATGTTAATTTAAGTATCGGAGTCCTTGTAGGTATATCCCTACCAACTGAAAGAGAGGATCAACAGCAGATTCATATTTCTTACCTACATCAAAAACCAGATAATCTCTATCCAATTTCCTAGTTCCGAACAAAATTTTTAAATAATTGAATGAAAAACCTCTATTCACTTCATTCTATTTTAATTTATACTATTCTATCACATCTAATTTTATTTCACTTATCATGAAATATCTTGTCATTTTCAAAATGATTTTGTTCTCGAGGTTGAAATAAATATTGTATTCTAGAAGCACATTATTAGGATATATAAATAAATGTGACAAAATTATTGTGGACGGCCATAGGGCCATCGAGGCAAATGTTGGTTAAAACAAGATCAAGGACTCAAGTAATTCATAATAAGAGGGACGATAAAATGTTGTCACGGTTGACTGCCACACGGCACGCGCCTGGGATATCTGATATTTCTTCAGAATTAAGGAAAGCTATCCTTTGAATTCATTTTTTGTTCCCTTTTGTTCCTTTGTAAAAAGAGATGTCTTTTATCCAATTTGAAAGTTAAAGGGGCAATAAGAGTGAAAAAAAAACAAGACAAGCAGTGAACGGAGACAGGTCAAGAATACATTGTTCACAGCATGAGCCAACCAATTGGTAACATCAACCTGACATAATTTGAAGACGAGGGAATCCACATAATTTTATGTTCCAAATGAGCATAATATATTAATATGAATCACGTACGCTACTTTTTTTGTTTTGTTTATAATTAACATCTGGCAAACAGCCAATTCAAGCTCCAATAAAGTATTAAAAAATTAAAGCTTTCCAGCGAGGGGGACGAGTACAAGTAACTGGCCAAACCGCAACCCACTTCGGATGATCCAATGATGCTTCTTGCAACACGTCTCTTTAATAATGACTTTATTGCCAGCATGCTAGTTGTAACTTGTGAGGTTTGATGACCAAGAAGCTAACACCCTTCCTTGCTTTCCTCATTTTATAAAAATATTAAACTTTTGTTTAGGCAGGAAAAAAAAAAAAAACAAAGAAATCAGTTTCCGTTCTTATTCATAGCTACTGTATGCTTAGAAGCATTATATACGATTCTATTAAAGATTGTACTTATATATATAATTCAATTTTTAATGTATTATCAATATTAAAATTTTGTATACAATCATCCAAATATTAAATTTTTATGGATGCTGATTTGATATTATCTAATTATATAATATTACATCAATAAAAATATTTAATTTTTATAATTATTATCTAAAAATATACATATAATAACATATCTATAATTGTATAATAATATGATATATGTTTTTCTGGGACTCATGTCTTTATTTTTTCACAGAAGTATATAAAAAATTCATAGTATAAAATATTTTATAAAAACATATCATAATTGGACCAATAAATATATGTATTATTATATTTACAAAAATAGGAATGGCATGTGATCCGCGCGCCTGTGCGGTAGGACGGCACAACAGCCAGTGGCGCCTCGTTTGCAACGATAAAATTAATTGTCGCTATTAATGTCGCGTATACAATGTAGCCGTTATGTTTTCAAACTCAAATGGAAGTAAAGCTGGAGAATCTGAAGCCAAATGCAGATGGTACAGTTTTGAAGACACTAATTTATATTTCATAACAAGAAAATATTCTGTAAATTATTATAATATATAAATATTTTTTTTGTTTATAAAGTTGTAAAATCTAAGTTGATTTGATTTTAAAATTTCTCCAAATCTCAATTGAGATTAATTTTAATATATTATCAATGTAAAAGAATTTTAAATTGTCATGCAATCATATTTTTATTTGTAAAACTTTTAAGTTATTGAATGATTGAGTTAAATATTTTTATTGATATGACAATATAAAATTAGTATTTATATAAAATATTTTTGCACTTATACTACATCAAAATTAAATTCATTTTAATTTTGTATGACACTCAAATATAATTAGAGTTGAATGAACTTGGTTTATGTTTTGTTTCAATTATTTGAATTGATAATTTTTCATTACGACACAATGAATTATTTACATATTTGATATATTTAAATCGTTTATGTAATTAATTTTAATTCGAATATAGGAGCATATATAAGAATTAAATAGAATGCATTTGTTTTAACTTAAAAGAAAAATGATTTTATAATATAGCTTGTTTTATATTTTTTTTTTTCAAAAGCTGCTTTTTTATGGTTTTGATTTTTTTTAAAAAAAGTCTTTATATTCCAAATTATTTAATACAATACCTTCAAAAAATATATTTTTTTTCTTAAAAGTAAAAAATTCAAATAAACATGTTTGTATTCTCTTGACAATAGTTGTTCCTTATTTGAACTTGGTTCACCATTTTAAGGGGTTGAAATTATTTATCTCTAGATGCTAGTTGAGGGGAGAACTCATTGACTTAGGCTATGTATGAATTGCTGGTAAATTGTGGAATGAAATGGAATGAAATAGGAAGAAGAAGAATGGAATGGAGTGAAGTGATATTTGTTTCACTCCATTGTTTAGATATTTTAGTAAATGAATGGAATAATATTCTAATTCATTGTTTGAACATTTCGGTAGAATAGAATAAAATGGTGATAATTATAAGTTTTTAGTTTGGGATGGGTAAAATAAGTAATTAGTTATTTTAATTATTTTCTATTAATAAACTAAAATAGGATTTCATCCCATTTCCCTCAAATTGGGAGGAAACAAAAAAAGAGGGCTTTTGTGGAATAGATTCATCGTGTACCACTTTATTTCATTGTAAATTTTTCAATCCAAACAATGAAACTCTGTTTCCATTTTATTTGATTTCATTCCAGTTCACTACTTGCATCAATGCAAACATACCCTTAGTTTCCCAACACTTGGAGGGGAGTTCATTGTTAATATCGCCTATGAGGGGTGTTATGAGGTGACCAAAATGGGAAAGGATAGGCTTTTCAAGGGGAGATTTTTTGTGGCTAGTAGCTTAGGAGGCCTTTTTTAGTTCTTATGAGTCATGCTTGCTTTCATAAGGGACTTGCCATGCATGCAACTTGTTCAATTTGTGATGATTATGAAGAAATAGTGCTCTATGTCCTTCATGATTGCCCAATAGCAAAGTGTATATAGGAGAGCTTCCTCCAGCTTCCTGTTTTGGAGTGGTTGGAAGATAAACGTCTTTGCAAGGACTCGGAAGTTTTATAGAGTTATTTATGAATCTCTTTGTGAAATAAGAGACATGAGGTAGTTTTTGGGGAGGCAAGGTCGATTGCGTGCCAACATGTGTTAGAGTTGTATCTTACAAGTATTCTCGAGACTAGTCAACTTATAATTAAAATTTTTTCTAAGGGCATTGTTTGGTTGGAGAGTAAAAATAGGAAGAAATTTTTCATGGATGAGCTCCATGTATATTACATATAGGGCTCATCTATGAAAAATTTTTCCCTATTTTTAACTTCCAACCAAACACACCCCAAGACTTTAAAGAAAAAAAAAATGATATGTCAAAATTAGTCTAATCCCAAATGTGTCCTACAAGTATTCCTTCGTTGTAAAAATATATCAATAAGTAAACAATCTAAACACAAAAATGCTTGTAATTTTTCAAAGGATTTATGGCAAAGAGTCTGGAGGGTATGTAGAGCTCTTAATCCAACTTTGTGCATAGATTATTCATCAAATCATTTATGACGATCCCTGTGAAAAATCACAGACTTATTGTCAAATGTCTTTTATTAAAAAACTATTAGATTGCAAAGCTTATCTGGGACATATTTTTTTATTTGCATTTACGTCTTTCAAAAAGAGTCACTAAATCAAGTTTTCAGTTAAATGAATGAAGTTTATTGCTTTACCAATAGTTGAGACCCAATTAGGAGGTATTTGACTTATATTTTTATAGATGGTTAAATATTCTTATTTGCTTATCTATTCAGTGTTGGAATTAGACCTTTGATTAATGTGGGTATTTTGTTTTCAAAATTGGATATGTGGCTAAAACTAAAATTGGAATTTGGTGCAATTCGTGGAATTATAAGCTTTTGTATAATTCACTTTTGATCTTGATAAAGCTACTCAAAATCAATTGGTAAGAAACTAACAATTGCATAAGTTGCTTAAACAATCCCAATTAATTGCTTTCACTAGGGAAGAACATAAAATAACTACTTGTACTGAAAGTCTTGCAATAAGTCTACACTTGGCCTATTAAGAGAAACAGACTTTCAAACAAGCTTGTGTTTGGTTCTATTGTTAAACAAACTACATCAGGGTAGGCCAAAGATAGCCAAACCATAGGTCTGTAACTTATTTCCACCTCTAATAAAGGTAAAGTACCACTTCTTCACTATTTACTCTTGAAGTGCTTGTTCACATAGATTACCCTTTTTGCTTTCACTAAGGAGACTTTAGAAACCATCAATCCTTTGTCCCGTTAGACATCCTTTGAATAAATAAATTTGACAAATTCATCAAAAATATGAAAACTCAACTTTCATCAAAGTATTTCAAATACATGTCTAAACTATAGCGCTGTCCCTAATGCACCATGTTAATTATGGTGCATCAAACACTTTGGAGTTGTCTTCCATCTAAGCTGTTGGATTAATCATGCACTTAAATCAGGTGATGCACTGTAGGAGTCCTCAATTGTAAGATCGGAACTCATGCGAACGATCCTGCTCCAACTCGGAGGGTGGGTCCGATGTGGAGTAAGCTGTTGTTTGCATAATATTGGAACTCATGTGAAAATCCTGTTCCAATTTGGATGTTGAGTCTGTTAGTAAAATAAAAAAACCTGGCATAAGATCGGACATCGGGTGTAAATATTTCGATGTGGGAGTAAGCATAATATTGGAACTCAGGTGAAAAAATTCTGTTCCAACTTGGATGTTGAGAAAGTAATTTTTATGATATACCACAATAAGTAGGTATATAAATACACCTAAACATTCAATCCATTGGATCACATGGTGCATGGTGCACCATTTTTAATGCGGTGCATATTAAAACGCGCCCTAAACCATACATCACATAAATTCATCAAAACACACCAAGATGCAAATCCAAGTTCTAGATACAAGTCCAAACTAATTGTCAACCCTACAATACATACATGTATAAATCCAATTTTATTTTTTTTTAAAAAGGCCGAAATTTGATAATTAAGTATAACACATATAGCTACTTCAAAGTTGAAATATTATTTAAAATATTATATATAGAAAACTTCCATTACTTTTGGATGAAATTAATTTTCAAATTTAAATATAAAATTTGATCAAATTTAATTAACCAATTTAGTTATTTCATCATTTGAGTTTTCAATTTAAATTTTTTTCGGTTATATTCTTTTATTTTTATTTATTTATTTTTGTTTAGCATAAATTGCCCTTATTTTGAAATCTATTAAACTTGAGCTACCAATTTTGATGTCGGTAGACTCGAGCTAGGTTAGCCTATTATAGAGATAAAACTTTTTTTATGCTAATTTTTTATATCTACAATACTTGAATTAAAGACATTAGTTAAAAGGAATAAGTATTGAACCAATTGAACCAACTAAGAGTTGGTTATTCTTTTGGTTTTAATCCGATTTACAGTGCTCCTTGCTGCAAAAAAAAATCTATGAATTAAATTAAGAAAATTTTAATCCAAATATATTTTCACTTAACTTGTTCTGATTTGATGGAGTTAGCTAGTACTATGGTGGACTAACTTGATGGCTAAGCCAATTTTTTTCTTTTTTTCTTTTTTTTTGGGGTTATGTGGCTAAGCCAAACTAATACCTAATGTTTAAAATTTAAACTCATTTTCTTTAATATTAATTAATAATAGTTCTACAAAAACTATTTTATTCAATGTTTGTTATAATTTAAATTTAAATTATGAATAAAAGAAAGTGATGAAATATCAATAGATTTCAAAATAATAAAAATTTAAACAAAATTTTAAAAAACCTATGACTTGCGAGGGGCTATACTAACTTAGCCAAAGGTCTCGAGTTTGGTGCTAAGTATGTAGTTATTATGTTAAAATTTGAAAGGAAGAAATTTACTGTCCAAATGATCCTACTTGGCTCGAGCAGTATTGTCTCCGATAAATAAATACTTATGATTTTGACCAAAAAAAAAAAGAAGAAGAAAAGATTAGGTCAATAATTTGCTAACTTAGAAAATTTATCCTTGTCCACCTCAACTTAAAAATTAACCCTTTGTTTTTCAAACAGGAAACTTAAAATTAACTTAACTAACAGCAAAAAAGGCCGAATGATCCGAAGTGTCCAAGTGTGTGTTTGATTTTATTTTTATAGAATTAATTTTATTGAAATTGATTTGGATAGAATTGATTTTGAGATAAAGTGATTTATGTTTGGTAATACCTTTAAAAATAATTCTGACAAAAAGTAAAATTTTCACTTCCTCCATAATCAATTTTAAAGACAAAAATTAATTTTGATAATAGTTAACCAAACAAAATAAAAACATCCAACAATTGATTCTACCCTCTTAAGAATTGATTTTGATGACTCCGATGGGGACCAAACACACTGCAAATTAACACCTCGAAATAAAAGAAGCCCGTGATTAATAGTTATTAATAATCTGAAATCAATCTTAGCAAAAAAGAAAAAAAGAAAGAAAATCGGAAATCTTTTGAATGTGTTTCAGCCGCAAAGGAAAGTGCCGTCTAAATCAGGCTAGAATACGTGCACCAACGGCCTAGTATTCACCAAATGGCACAATTTTTGCCAGTCAGGGGCATAAACCATCTCACTTTGGCATTGTTGATGACCATTGACGAGCATCCTTTGTCAACACACGACAGTAATTACGAGCGCGAAAAAATCCGTTGGGCACCTCAAAGTTCAATGCTGGATGGGGTCATCCCCGTCCCGTCCCGACGAAAATCCAATTCTATCATCATTATTTATTTCCATTCCACTTTCAAAATTTCAAATCCATCGCCGTTACTGTCCTCCCATTATTATATTAGGAATAAGAATAGGAATAATTTATTAATAGGAATTTTTTATACCCTTGTTCTTTTTATTAATTTGTTATGTGTATTTAAAATGAAAATAAATTATCACACGTGAAAATTTTAATCAAATCTTGAAATTTTTATATAAAATAATGTATTTCTATTTAAAATATAAATTTAATTTAAATACACTGTAAAAAAATTTTACAAAAATATTCAGTCATATATTACTACATCAGTAAAAATATTTGATATAATCATTCACTACTTAAATAATCATGCAAATAAAAGATTTTAATTAGATAACAGTATAAAAATATTTTACACTATCAGTGCACCCTAATTAAACTCTTAAAATATAATTATAATCTTTTGAAAAGTTAACATTTAAAATTGGTGATCTATACAAAATTAACTACATTAAAAAATATTGCTATCTTTATAGAAAAATATAATCAAACAAATCACCTATTTATATGTGGATTATTGGGGTCCCTAACTATTTTCTTGATGGACTTGTCTTGGATATTAGGTTCTGAGTAAATTCATACTTTCCACAAAAACAAAAATTACATATTTATACTATAAAATATAGATTTTAATTTTGATATATTATCTAATCAAATAGTTTTATTTGTATGTTATTTCAAATTATGATAATATATAATTGAATAATAATATAAAAAATTTATATTATTAATATATAAAATTAAATCCTAAATATTAAATTTAATGAGGTCATGAAATATTTTTTATAAATTTTATTTATTTGAATAATTTATAAAATTAATTTTTGTTTGATTGCGAGACAATTTGTACCTATACAAAATTTCAACCTGTGTTATGTTTTACTAAGAGATTAGGACTAGTTATCACTTTGATAGATAATTTGTGAGTAATATTATCAAAGGTAAATTATTTTGACCTTCATTAAAATTAGGTGATATTATAAATAATATTTCTTGATTTTTTATGCATATACTAACCTAAAATAGGTTAATATAATATTTATAGGGATATTTAGTATCACATTTTATAAGATACGATATTATTATATATAATATCATCTATATATCAAAATAGATTAGTATATATTTTTTAAAATTAAGAAATATTATATATAATATTATTTAACTTCATGAAAGATAAGTATAATTTACCCAATTATCGATGCTAGAATTCTAGAATGTGTTAAAATAATTCTTATTATTATATTTATAATTTAATTTATATATATAATTAATGTCAAAAAATTTTACATAAATATATAATTATATATTATTATATTAATAAAATATAAATTTAATTGAAATATATTATCAATATAAAAAAATTTTATACAGATATCCAATCATAAATTATCATATTAACAAAATTTTTTGATATAATTACTCATTACTTGAATAATCATACAAAGAAAAAATTTTGATTGAATGACAATATAAAAATATTTTATATTATCAATACATCTAAATTAACTTCATAAAATATTTAATTTAATTATTTATTATATTAAAAATTTTAATTTAATCTGATTACAGTATAGAAGTGCATAATAATTAAACTCATTTATTTATTTAATATTATTCCAAAATTTTCTTCTCTCTCATTCAGTCATTATCACTTTCCTATTAAATACTAACATCACCGACCCGACCTCAAGCAACAGCAACAACGCCTCCTTCAAACTCATTCCACGCCACCTCCTCTCTCTGTCTCTCTCTCGTACGCGCTTCCTTCGACTGTTTGGTGTCGCTGACCCAACCGAGTCTGTTTCCCTTTCTCTCTTTCTCTCTCTCTCTCTCTCTCTCTCTCTTTTATATACATTTCAGTGCCTGTGAGAGAGAAAGAGAGAGAGTTCAATCGAGAACCTTCCACGACCGTTTTCCTCGCGTAGCCGTGTTTCAGAAACCGCATAGACGACGATGAAGCGAAAGCTCGAAACTCTAACATCTCTAACCCGAAAGAGATCGGTTCAGTTCCTGATTGGAGCCTCCTTCCTCTACCTCCTCCTCGTCACCCTCGAAGTCCCCTTCGTCTTCCGAACCGGCTTCGGTTCCCTCACGCGCGACGACGACTTCCTCGCCGCCACGCGCTCCACCACCAAACTCCTCAGCCAGCACGACCTCCAACAACGCCAAGCCCCAAACCGCCCCTTCAAAACCGTCTCCCACAACAACAACAACAACAACTCCCCCTCCCCGAGTCAAACTCACTCCCAACTCAGTCTCCTCTCGGGCCTCACCCTCGGCCCAAAAACCTTCGACTTAACCCGAAAGGACGGGTCCACGGAACTCTACAAGCTCGCCAATAGCGCCCGTGAAGTGGGCCTGGGCCTCTGGAATGACCTCCTCCAACCTGACAACCCCAAACCCGCGGCTTCCAAACCGGAAAACAGGTCCGGTTCGTGTCCGGGTTCGGTGTCGGTGCCCGGGTCGGAGTTTTCGGGCGTGGTGGCGCTGCCGTGCGGGCTGACGCTAGGGTCGCACGTGACGGTGGTGGGGAGGCCGTTGGCGGCGCGGCCGGAGTTTGAATCGACGATATCGATGGTGGGGGAGGACGATGAGCCGGCGATGGTGTCGCAGTTCGTGGTGGAGCTGCAGGGTTTGAAGACCGTGGAAGGGGAGGAGCCTCCGAGGATACTGCATTTTAACCCGAGGTTGAAGGGGGATTGGAGCGGGAGGCCCGTGATCGAGATGAACACGTGTTACCGCATGCAGTGGGGTGCTTCGCTCAGATGTGACGGTTGGAAGTCCAAGGCTGATGAAGATACTGGTATGTATGTACTAGCGACTAGTGTCACATTATAATTTTGGATTTCAGTCTCAATTTATTTTAACATATTTGGTAAAATCAGGTTAAGTTATATTTCAATATGATTTATAGTCCCAGATCATAGTTTAAGCATAAGCTAAGCAAGTTTCTATTTTTTTTTTCCTTCTTCTTCTTCTTCTTTTTTTTTTTTTTTGGGTACCTATGACCAAAATATGGTCTGCAAACTATAAATTATAACTTAACACGCTCGTATTTTGTAATTGTGAAACAATGTTAAATATTGCATACTTAGTGTGTAATTTGATTGACTTATTTTAAGTTCAAAGCAGGTTTACAGTAAAACAAAAATAAATAAATAAATAAATCTGAAACAACGTTAGAACAATAAAATCAATTTTTTTTTTGGGTAATAATATATTACCTAACATGTTGTGAAATGATTTGTGACTGTTGTTGTGGATGGTGTGTGAAAAGTTTTGAGTGGGGTTTGGTTTCTTTGTTATGTTTGGGTTGTTGATGTAGTGTAGGAATTGATTTGGTTACTAGGAGATATTGAGTTGCGGTTGCTGTTCTTCCTATGCTTGGTTTTTTGTGAGGATAAGATTAAGGATATGTGGGTTGTTATATTATGTATCTTCTTCCCACTTGGTTTTGAAAGAGAAGAATATATAACTCAAATGGTTTTCACTTGATTTCCAGGAATTGATAATATATTTCGGTAGGGTGTTCATTTTTGCAGGGGAAATGTTAGAATAGGGTAGCGGGTGGGTAGTTTGTTAACCTTGAAATTTGTTTGATCTTGTATCAGTTCCAAGGGTTTTAGGTAACTTTTTTTAACTGGGCACCCTTGCTTTTTTAGCTGTGGATATATTCAAGTTTATGAATTTCTAGGATTTTTTTTTTCCTATTATGTATTGAAAACTGTCTCATTTAAAAAATGTGCCATATTTTAATTCGTCAGTTGAGTTTTCCGATGTATTTTTATTCTTTTCCATTGCGATTGCATTTGATTAAGTTGTTCCTTATGTTGGAAACAGTTGATAGGCTGGTGAAGTGTGAGAAGTGGATTCGGGATGATGAATATCGCACGGAGGAGTCTAAGGCAACATGGTGGTTGAATAGACTCATAGGCCGCACAAAAAAAGTAACAGT
This sequence comes from Pterocarpus macrocarpus, assembly GCA_031439585.1. Classification (NCBI taxonomy): domain Eukaryota; kingdom Viridiplantae; phylum Streptophyta; class Magnoliopsida; order Fabales; family Fabaceae; genus Pterocarpus; species Pterocarpus macrocarpus. The sequence continues at coordinate 16,507,460 of CM062519.1, forward strand.
TGACTGGCCATTCCCATTTTCTGAGAACAAGCTGTTTGTTCTTACTCTTAGTGCTGGATTGGAGGGGTATCATATTACCGTTGATGGGAGGCATGTGGCTTCTTTTCCTTATCGCACTGTGAGTAATTACATCTTTGAACCTATCAACCTGAACCTGAAGATGGATTTACATAGTTTCTTAGTTGTCCTTTTTAATTTCAACAGGGCTTTACACTTGAGGATGCCACTGGGCTTTCTTTGGGTGGAGACATTGAAGTCCACTCTATATTTGCTGCCTCTTTGCCTTCAACACATCCTAGTTTTGCCCCACAGCGGAATCTCCAATTTTCAACCAGATGGCGTGCCCCGCCACTTCCTGACTCTGGAGTGGAATTGTTCATTGGTGTGCTCTCAGCTGGAAACCATTTTGCTGAGCGAATGGCTGTAAGGAAGTCATGGATGCAGCATAGGCTTATCAAATCCGCGAAAGTGGTTGCTCGTTTCTTTGTCGCACTGGTAATTGTGACAAGTTGACAAGCTTTTCATTTTTATGGTTATAATTTCATTTCTTAACAGTTGGTTGAAATTTTGACAGAACCCAAGAAAAGAAATTAATGCAGAGTTGAAAAAGGAAGCAGCATTTTTTGGTGATATTGTTCTAGTGCCTTACTTGGATAACTATGACCTTGTTGTGTTGAAAACAGTGGCCATATGTGAATATGGGGTGAGTTGTTGATTGATTAAAACTTAAAGTTTGAAATAAGAGGAATCTTTCAGTGAGATAAAATGTGCTTTATTGTTCATAGGTTCACACAGTTTCGGCTAAGTATATCATGAAGGGTGATGATGACACTTTTGTAAGAGTGGATGCTGTTATTGATGAAGCAAGGAAGGTTCCAGATGATACAAGCTTTTATATTGGGAACATAAATTACTACCACAAACCCTTGCGCTATGGTAAATGGGCAGTGACATATGAGGTAATTAGAACCCATCACAATGCTTTTACAGAGTGGGAGCTGTCTGGAAAAAATTATGAAATTAGTTGTTAAGTCAATCAAGAATATGTCTATACTTTTATCTAAAGAATGTCATAGTTTGCCATATACAAATATATATCTATTAAAATGGATTGTAATGGATTGAACTAGGTCCCATGCTCTCATATGTTGCTACATTAAACTTATTGCAGGGAAATCTTCCTGTACTTAAATATTGATTGATTTATTTATTTATTTTGCCTTCATTTTTCAGGAGTGGCCAGAAGAGGATTACCCACCCTACGCCAATGGACCGGGTTATATTTTGTCGTCTGATATCGCACACTACATTGTTTCCGAATTTGAGATGAATAAATTAAGGGTTAGTAAGCTCATCTTGTACTGCACTTTCTTCCTGTTGTTCTTCTATGGGGCAGGTTTGAAGTTGTTTTTGGCTGAATGCTGTGATTTCTTCTTTATGCAGTTGTTTAAGATGGAAGATGTGAGTATGGGAATGTGGGTAGAGCAATTTAACAGCTCAAAACCAGTACAATACTTGCATAGCTTAAAGTTCTGCCAATTTGGTTGCATAGAAGACTATTACACGGCCCATTACCAATCGCCAAGGCAGATGATGTGCCTGTGGGATAAATTGCAAAGGAACACAAAGCCTCAATGCTGCAATATGAGATGACACAGATGAGGTATAAGGTTGCCACACCCTTTTGATTCAGTGAGGGACAAAGGAAAACAAGTTTTGCAGTGAAGTCCTAGCATCGAATATTGTATATAACTGTGGAGCTTGGTTAGTTAAACCTCGCCCTGTATAAAGTGGCCTTTTGAGTCTCATTATTTATTATTGTTTATTGGTTCTTTTTTTTTCCCGTCCTTTTTGGAGGGACTTAATTCTTTTGTCACGGGATTGGAAGAAGTGGAAGGTGGGAACATATTGTTACAGGTGCAAGTTCTGTAAAACAATTTGAAGCATTGCATTCAATATCCATTGAAGAAATAGATAGATGTTACATCGAGACAGCGCTTATGGCTGGTTCTCTAATTCTATGTTCCTTTTTCGTCTTTATTTTATTTTTAATATTTTTTAGTGAATTAGTATAGAGTAAAATACACTTGAACCCTGTATTAAGAAATAATATTTTACTTAATTTATTCATAACATATACACTCCATCCTAATTTCCTGAGATGTTTAAAATACTTTTTAGGTGTTCTTTTTTCAAGTTGCTTTTATAAATATTAAAAAGTGTGTTTGAATATAACTTAAAAAAAAAAGTACTTGTAGAAAAAAGCTAATTTGCCATTTTTCACAAATGGCAAATAATACTCTTCTTTCAAAACAAAAAAACAGAGGTAGAAGTGATTTTTGAAAAATAATTTTAGATATATTTATTTATATTTTTAGTATAAAAAATATTTTATTATTCTAGAATTCAGAAAAAATTATTTATAAAATTTTTAATATTATTTATTTATGTTTCTTAAAGAATAGAAGCAAAGAATAATTAATTTTTTATTTTTTTGAAAAATAAATAAAGAACTGTCTATAAAAAAAAGTAAAAAAAAGATAATATTATTCTTTAAATTTAGAAAGCACTTTTTTTTCACTCTCATTTACACACACTCTCCTCTCTCTCTCTCTCTCTATTTTTTAATTATATTTTTATAAAAAAAAATATTTTTATATTTATTACATTCAAATAGTTTAATTTTTAATTTTAATAAAAAGTATTTGTATAATTATATATTCAAATATAAAATATTTTTTTGTTTTTACTTTTAATGTTGCTTCTATTTTTAATTCTAAACAAATGTTTATCTTAAAATCTTAACCAAATGAATTATTTATTAAAAATTACTTTTATTTCTGCTTTTTTTAAAAGCAGTAATATTAATTTTTCAAAAACGTGATAAGTTAATTTTTTTTTGTATAAATATTTTTTTTTAAGTTATCTCCAAACACATTTTAAAACTTATAAAAAGTATCTTTTTAGAAAAAAAAAATATTTTTTGTAAATAAAAACTAACCAAACGCGATAATTGGGGTGGAGTGGTTATTTTATAAACAAATAAAGTGAAATATAATTTCTTAAGGGAAGTGTTTACAAAAATATTTATGTTCGACTCAAATAAAAAATCTTAGAATTGAGTCTTTAATCGTCGTGAAACATAAGTTGAAGACCGACATCAGTCAATTTTCATTTATCTGCCGCGATTTTGGGTCTGAAGTGGAAAGCAGATGCACTAACAACAAAGTGCGCCAAAAAGCTGGTTGATGATTCGGTCTTTATTGCAGCGATAATGGGTAGCAATTCGGCACTTTTCTGTTGGTGCAGGATAAAGCAGCGTAGTCTTCACTATAAGACTTTCAGAGAAAGAGAATGCCAGTCAAATTTCTTTGATATCTGTTTGGTAAAATCACGATGTATCCTTGCATGTGTAATTTATTTGAACTATTTATAAGACTAATAATCATTTGATTATGGGATACAAAAATTTATGTAGGTTCTCTAGAAGAGTTATTTCTTTAAACCTTAAATTTACGTTATTATTCTAAGGAGTCAAAGTTATTAACAATTTCAATCAATCCTTTGTAAGTGAAATAAGAACATCTATTCGTATACCCCAAAAAAAAAAAAAAAGATCTATATAAAGACATCGTTGAAACAATTAACAAATTGCCAAATGAATTTAAACTTACATTGAAAAATAAGAGCCAATCTTTCATGAAATGTAAATTATGGAGATAAAAACTTGAAAAAGGGATTAGTTAGTTATCTATGGCTCTTCCCAAGCCTTCGTTTATATCAAAGTTTGAATTTATATTCCCCCATTCCTTGATGGATTCCAATTTTCTATTCTTCTGAGATTCCCCCATGCTTCGCAATTACCCTTAACAAATTAGCTACTTTCAAGTACTGACGCAGTTTAAACTTATTAGAAAAGAATTCCTTTTAAAAAGATTTTGCTGAGCTTCTTTAAGTCGAGCTCTAAAGCGTAATAAATTTGTTTAGTCCAATATATATATATATATATATAAGAATTGATACCCAAATATAAGGTGAGAATCAAAAACCAAATTAGTAAGTGTTTGTTTGGTTGTTATTATTTTGATTAAAAAAAAGATCTTTTTTCAATAAAAAGTACTTTTTGTGTTTTTTTTTTTTAATATTTGGATAAAATTTTTAGTAAAAGCAGAATTACTAGAAAAAACACAAAAAGAACTTTTTTGAGAAACTATAATTTTCATTTTTTAGGAAAGAAATATTTTTTATAATATAAAAATATGTTTAAGGATAAAAGAAGATCTTTTAATATTACATTTAAGTATAAATTAATTTTATATCTAAATATAAAAATAACTTTTGCTTTTTTAAAAGATCTTTTAAAAAAAGATAATTTTAAAAAAGATCTTTTTAGATAAATTCATCCAAATGAGCCCTAACACCATAATAATTAAAACTTAAAAAAATTCACGGTGGGAATAAAATTAAAGTTGTTAAAAATTGTACGGGCTAAAATTTTATTTAAACTTTTATCTTCTGAGTATAAGATCAGTTTATAAAGCTCTCATGCAAAGAACAAGATTAGCTCATAATCAAATAGGGTGAGAATAGAGCAAGAATTCAAGCATCATGTCACCACACTAGTTTTTAATTTATTTTTTATAAATAAGTAAATACAAACATAAACTTTAAGAATAACACTTCTATTAGATAAACAACCAATAAGTGGAAAGGAGTTATATAAGACATCGTATACTAGCGTGAATGTGAGTAAATATCAAGGTCTCCAAGTATCAAAATGAGATAGATATAATATATTGCTTATGTGACTGAAATGTTGTATTTAATGTAAATCCTGACATACCAATAACATAACTTGAGGACAAATGTCCACAAGTCATTTGTACATCTACAATGAAACTGAGTACTTATGAAATATTCCCCTATCCATATATAGGTCACTTATGAAGGGGGGAGGAGCTAGCAAACATATTTACAAGTACAATAGTTGATCATATTAGTCTGGTTACAATATCCGACACCTTGATTGAATTCACTAGCACATTTTGCATTGCAACAGCTATCCATGCACTCTAGAGTACAGAGGTGTTGCTGATTGGTGCATTTCCTCTCGGGTGCACATATGTAAGAGCAAGTGCACAGGTTAAGGTCACAGGACCCTTGGCCATCATTGTGCTTGGCTTTACACCTCTTGTCGCAATCCCCTGCAGGACCACATGCACCCAAGCTTTCTGAACATGTACTTGATCCTTCCACCACTATTAGCACTGTGCTTCCAACTATTGAAAAACAAATAAGAAAAAAATCAAAACAAGGAAAGAGTTAAATTTTGAGGAGAGGTTTGGAACTTTGGTATCATATGTATTTTATTTTTCTTGTAATATCTTTTATGTATAAACAGCATCAAATGTCAAGCAACAAGATCCTTACCTGCTACTAGAACCAGGATGACAAAGAGGTGGGAATGGTATGAGATGTGGTTAGCCATTCAAATAGAAATACTATCCCAAATATCTTCTTCTCTTCCTGCACCTGTTTGTCCTTCAGATTTGAGCAAAGAATTAAAGCTTGCAATTGGAATTGGAGTTGAATCTCTAAATTATAAATTTTTATACTTAGAATAACACGTAGATTGTAACTGTTGCTATCTAGTTTTAGGATAGAGGGTTGGAGTCTAATTTTTAGGGTTAAGTTGCCATTTCTTGGTTGGTCATGTAGTATATAAAGAGCCTGGAGGGGAATCTAGGCATTAATAGAGTGGCCATTAAGTTTCCTATAATTGAATAATTAGAGGGAATTGGGGTTATGGAAGGACCCCATTTATGAGGGGCGTATATCATGGTGTCACAGTAGGCACTTGAAGATAAGGTAAGGCCTTCAAAGCAAAGCTTAAAGTCAAGTGACCTCAGGAAATGTTCAGCCAGGCCATAGGAAGGCATGATGCAAGAAGAGTCTATGGGCAATCAACTTGGACATGTTGTCGGTCTAAGTGTCTCAGCCAAGCCATGACTGGATCAGAAGCCCTCTTGACCCAAGTTCAAAGGGATGAAGGGTCAAGAGATGGTGTGGGAGAGGATGATGGGCTAGGCCTTATGACCAGTCCAGTAACTGTAAATGTGGAGTCCAGCCATAAGAAAGAGAAGCAATCATAACAATTAGTAAAGAAAGGAACTTACATGGGAAAGCATTGATGGCAAATGTTAATAAATTTGTAACTTAGGTTGATATTAAAAGCTGAAGTCTTTGATGCGTTGGAAGATTAGCTAGAGAGATCAAAGAGGTGGAGAACAATAGCCTCTAAGAGTCAGAGGAAATTAGAAAGTATGGGTAAATCCTAAAGAATATATGGTGTGGATATATGTCACAATATGTCTAGAAAGCGTCGTGATGAAAGGCAACAAAAATATATTAAAAAAAATTTAACTATGATAAAAATAAAAAAAATATTTTATTTTGTAAAAATTGGCCTTTTAAAAGAGATTGTGTTCACAAGTATGATTATGCATAGAGAAGTCTTACAATAGTTACTCTAGAGCTTGTTATGCAAATTAATTATAACTCTAATAATGTTTATTTTTTCCTTAAAAAAAATTAGAACTTAGCAATTATTTACAAGGAAAAGAAAAGAAAATTTAATTTTTGACTTAACACGGGTTATCTACTTTGATGTATCTTCTAATGCAATGAGAAATTAAGAGCCATCATTATTATTGTAGAAAAATAATTATGTGTTGGTTAATTTTATTTATGAAAAGATAGCGTAAGTTATATAATAACTCTTACAATTCTTACCATTTTTTAGGATGATTAAACCATACATTAATATCGTATATTGTTGTGTGGACGAAAAAAAAAGGTTTTTATTTTTATTTTTTCATTAAAGAAAATTGATTGCCAAGGATCATAAAAATGATTTTAAAATTAAAAGAGAAGAATCAAAAGCTAATTCTAAATTAAGCTCACACATTCAAGCAACTTACATGTTTTTATTTTTGTTTTTTTAAATTTTATCTTTTTTTGTTTTATTATTCTTTTTTTTTTAATTTTATTTCCTAGCTACACCTACAAGTATTTTAATGAAAAAGGATTAACATATTATGCACACAAAAAAAGAATCAGTTTTTCTCCAAAAGCTCAAACGTGTTAGTAGCCTGCCATGCAAAAAAGAAAAAACTTTTCTAAAGTGAAAAAGAACACAAGCCCCAAAAACAAGTTCAGCCCACAACAATTTAAAAAAGACTCGAGAAAGAAAGAGAGAGTCACGTAAAAAAAAAAGCCCTATAACTATGAAACAGTATCATATGAAAATGGGAGTGCTGCGCAGCAACGGAGGAAGGGGCTAGAGTCAGCTAGAGGTGTGGACATAAAACAGAAACAAAAAGGACAGTGTTGTGTGGTGGTGATGAGTTGCGTTTTGAGGTGGTGGCTGTGTGAAGGAGAAGATGTTGTGCTGGTAATGGTGTTTCTAATTCATAGCTTCAATGACATAGTTTTGGTTATCTTTATGAGTTTAATTTGGATGCATTAACAGTGTCATCTAATGAAAACTTTTCATTTGCATAATCATTTAAGTAACGGGTGGTTATATCAAAAAATTTTGCTGATATAGCACTATATGATTGGGTGTCTATGTAAAATTTTTTTACACCAACAATATATTCAAATTAAATTCTATTTTCTTTTATTCACAAAGATAATTCTATGAACTCCATTTTATTTTATTTTAATTTAATTTTTGATTCATTGAGAAAAAGAAAGACTGATAACAACGATGAAACAAAGAATTCTGCGATAAAACAAAGGTAAGTTATGGGGTGATTTACCTGTGAAAATTAATTTAAAATTAAAAAAAAAACCAAAGAATTGCTTAAGAAAACTGTCACACCTGTGGTTGATCCTCGACTTCTTCTCAGACTTTCTTGCAATGATGCTCAACTATGGCCTCATGACTATGACTAGCTGATTGATGGCTATTTATTTAATTGGAATGAATTAATTGGAAATGATTTTGGGTAATCGAAACTAATTAATTAACTTGATTGCTTTGATCGATTTTTAGTTTTTGTCCTTTTTTATTTTTATTTGTATTTTTTAAATTTTTTGGGGCTAAGATGAGCTACGAGATTTGGGCTTAAATTTTTTTTTGGGCCAAGAGAATTAGGAGACTTGGGATAAAAAAATTGGGTTTCTCTTTTTCTTTTTTTCAGCAAAGTTTATTTTGGTCCACGAGAAATTGAGAAATAAATTGAGAAATTAATGATTTAGTCTTTAAAATTATAAAAAAATAATTCAAATTAGTTTTGTTGATGATTCAAGGTAATCTTTATGAGCATCCTTTTAGGAACTAATTTAAATGAAATTTTATAACTTCAGGAACTAAATTATTAATTTTTAATTTTAGGGACTAAAATGAAGCATATTTATAATTTCAAGGATCAAAATGAATCTTTACTCATTATTTTTTATTTTTTTTATTTTAATTAATTTTTCAATTTTTTTAAATAATTTGGACAAAATATGATATTTACAGTATAGACATTGAAAATTTTGAGTATTATCTTTATTGCTCTTTAGTACTATAATTACAGAGAATTTTAGTATTTAAATAGAAGGATCTTCAATTAAAAACATTATATTTGTATCATTTGTGTGAGAAAGTACAGAAAAGATATTATAATTATCCTAAATATAGTTAAATATTTTTTGGGATTTCTCTTATGATTTTTTTCTTGGTATTTGATTTTTGTGTTAAAATTTGATATTCTTTGTCTTGTATGCTTTACACACAGTTATTAATGTTGAGCCGTGTGAATTTATAAATCTAATTCTATCCTATATACTTTGGTGGTCATAGCCGCAACATCATTTACTTTATAATTTTTAATTTCATATAAAAACAATTTTGTAGAATTGAAAATAATGAGAATGAGTTCTTAATTGTTGAGTTTAAAACTTAAAATTAAATATTTCTCTCTCCTCGTAAAAGTCTTTATAATTCTCGTCTTTCTTATTTATTTGTTAACAATCATATTTATTTAAATTTAATAACATAAAAATTATCTAGACTTTAATGGTTATTTTATATATGAACCAGTAATTCTATCGTGCAATGCAACACTGGTATGAAGGAATATTTTAAAATGAGTATATGAGGATGACATGTGTATGGAGAGAAGATTTTAGACTCTTTTACACTATTATGAAGAGTAAAACCTTAAATTGGTTATGAAAAAATTGTGAGATATCAATTTGATTATCAAAGGAGTTGTGACATCAATTAGTTTTTGAAAGAATTATGATATCAATTTAGTTCTTTAAAAATTAATACTAATTTTAAGTTAGTTTAAAAGATTAAAAAAAGTCTGGACTAACTTCAAATAAATTTTATTTTTTAATAACTAAATTAATGTCTCATAACTCTTTGAGGACTAATTTGATATTACAAATATTTTGAGGATTAAATTGATGTTCCACAACTTTTTTAAAGATTGATTTGGGGTTTTGCTCTTAATTTTTTTTGTTTTTTGGTAAACAATAGGGTGCATAGCACCCAAAAACAGCAAAACACAAAACAAACTTAGGCCCTTCTTCGGAGAGAAGTTAAGCCTACAGAATCAAAGTTCAACAAAGACCTAATACATTGAGAAACAATCTCATAAAAGTGCACTCCAATGGACCTATCATGACCCAAATGAGAAAGAATATCAGCAACTCTATTAACTTCTCTAAGAATATGATAAATCTGCACCACCCAATCTCTTTGGATCCAAGTTCGAATTCTCCCAGTGATTACTACAGCTAGATGAGCTGGATCATGACAATTCTGAATTAAGGAAATAGCTGTTGTAGAATCGACACCAATCTGAATCCGACAAAAACCACACTGTCAGGCCATTTGCAAACCATACAGCACCGCAGTGAGCTCGACTATAGTAATCGAAGCCACTCCCAAATTTGCCACAAAAGCTCGAATGAAGCCACCATCTATATCATGAATGATCCCAGCACAAGCTGCACGGGAACCATTCACCACATATCCATCAGTATTTAAAGAAACAAATCCTTCATCTTAAATGTTATCTTTTAAGATGAATGAAGTAGAAAAGAAAATATTTATCCTTAGTTTTTATCTTTTTAGTTTCTTTTACCTTAGGACAACTCCTTCCCTCAAAGAAAGGAAATTGATCATCTTTTCCCAATAAAACTCTCTCTCTCTCTCTCTCTCTCACATATTTCTTATTTATATTAATAAAAAATTGTAATTAAATAGTATTCTTTTTATTTTTTAAAATTATATTCGTTATAAATTTATAATCTTATTTGTTATCTACATATAATAATATAGAGTCATATTTAATATAATAATAATAATAATAATAATAATAATAAATATTTTAATTTTATATAATGTAAGATGTAATTAGTATATTAAAATTATAATGGTTAAAGTATAACTTTGGCCTCTACATGTCATAGATTTTAAATTTAGTTCCTATACCAAAAAAAAAACAAAAAAAATCAAATTCTTATATATGCAATCTTTTATAAATAAGTCCCTACTTACTGTTATGGTCTGTTATTTGTCACATAATAACAAGTGAAATAGCCTGATTATACTCCATTAGCCACATAAGATGACTCATTAACGTAGTTATAACTCTGGTTAATATTGTGTAGTTAGTTATTATGTGGCAAATCATAGTCTATGATGGTAGGTAAGGACTTTTTTACAAATGATTATACGTGCAGGGACTTATTTAAAAACATTTTTGTGTATGGATTAAATTCAAGATCGATGATATGTATAGGGACCAAAATTATATTTTAATCATTAATAATTAATTAATAAAGTATATAAATCTTGCATAAGACATTATGTAGAATTTTAGTTTAATAAATGTTATTATATAATACATTTAACAATACATGGAATAAATAAAGTTAGTTATGCATAAAAACAAATCTTATCACAATTTTTTTAAATCAGTATCAATAAAATACATATAACATCGAAAAAAGAAATAAAAGATATAATAACTTATTTATGTTGTACAAAATTATTTTGCAGAAGTCATACTAATGATAAACTATAAATATGCAGAAATATTATATTACATAAACTTTAAGAATTATATAATATAAAGTTATAAAAAACAGAGGAGTTGGGAAAAAAAAATAAGAAATGTGATACAAAAGTGTATATAAGAAGTTTTGCTTTGAAAGGAATAAATAATTAAAGGAAATCCATAGAAAATTGAAAGCTAAATGGGAATAATTGTAAAAAAAATTTAATGATTAATTAAATGAAAAATAAAATTTAATAGAAAATTTAGACAAAAGACATTGATCACAATAGGTACATATAAATATACCGAAATAATCTTATTTTGAGAGGAAAAGATTGTTTCTAGGGCAACTCTATTACTTTTAGATATAAAAAAAATTAATTTCGATATATTATCAATATAAAAGTTTTTACACAGTAATTCAATTATGTATTCCCATATCATTAAAAGTATTTGTTTTTTTTTTCATAACTATCTCAAAAGTCATAAAAAAACTAAAATATGATACGTTGATAGTATAAAATATTTTACATTAATAGTGTATTAAAATTAGTCTCATAAAAATGTTGCAATAAGGATTAAAACTTGAAAAAGTAAAAAAAAAAAAAAATTGTAATAACTAATACTCAATTGTAAGAATCAAAAACCAAATTAGAGACATTATAAGAATTAAAATATTCCAACTCTAGAGAAGACAATTGTTGATAAAGTCTCTTAATCGTTATCTCATGGCAATGTTTGTAAAAATACTTTAAAGACCAAAAATAATCTAAAAAAAGCATTATAGAAAACAAATCTAAAATTGGTGAAAATTGGAGAGACCAAAATCTTATTCAACCATTTGTTTTCTTAGTACAAGATAAATTTCTAGAAGCAGTCATGCAAAGAACAAGATTACCTCATATTCAAATGAAAAATATTATTTGTACATAGATTTTAGACATTTTTTTTAACATCTAGAAGCTAATGTATAAATAATTAGGAAGTTTAGTTATGTTTATATTGAATATGGTAATATCATTGATAATATATGAGAAATCTTTTTAGCAGATTTACTATATACATAACTGAAATCTATAATTATTAACACCATATTTTCTTATATATAGATTTACTAATTATATAATTGAATTTTCTTACTTATTTATACATGATTCCATAAATGTTGAAAATGGTAATTATCATTATATTACAAAAAAATAGTACTCTATTAAAAAATAATAAGAATAGAACCAATCTAAAGCATCGTGTCACCAAAATATATTTTTTATTCCTAATAAGTAAAAATGATCATGACCATTTTTTTTTTATGGATTTGAAACCTCTAAAATGAGAAGGTTTGTAAAATGAAAAAGTAAAGAATTAATAATCCTTGGATCACTTAGTGGATTTCACTCACAATAAAAGTTATTGATACAAGGGTTGTTAATACCTTACTTTCTCACTTTACAAATTTCTCCATTTTAGAGGATCAAAATCCTTTTTTTTTTTTTCTAAGCAGGGGAAAGGGGTGGGGTTGGGGACTGAATCCCTTTGTGTGGGATTACACCAACTTTGTTGAAACGAAAGAACAGCACTTTCATTACACGAACAACCTATGAGTAGAAAAACCCTCAAGTCATTTGCACACCTACCATAAAACCAGTCACTTATGAAGGTGGGAGGAGCAAACATATTGACATGTACACAAGTTGATATTATCAATGATGTCACAAAACCCAACACCTTGATTGAATTGGCTAGCACATTTTGCATTGCAACAGCTATCCATGCACTCAGCAGTGCAGAGTCCAAGCCCACCGGTGCATTTCCTCTCGGGTGGACTTGGTGGGGAACCGCAGCTGTAATAGCAAGTGCACAGGTTCAAGTCACAGGACCCTTCGCCATCATTGTGCTTGGCTTTACACCTCTGGTCACAATCCCCTGCAGGCCCACATGCACCCAAGGCTTCTGAGCATGCATCTGATCCTTCCACTACTATTAGCACTGTGCTCCCAACTATTAAAAAATAAAAAAAAATTAAAAAAAATTCAGAAGAAGGAAAGAATTGAGTATGATTGGTAGCAGATTATTTCAACAAAATAAATATTTTTTAAGGTTGTGTCGAAAATTTTTTAATTATAAACTGTTTTAAATTCAGAACACAGATAGCATCACAATGTTGAAGAACAAGATCCTACCTGCTACTAGAACTAGGATAACGAAGAGACTCTGTGAGATGTGGTTGGCCATTTAGACAGAAATCCTATGCCAAATTTCTTGATCTTTTACGTTTTGAGCGTGTTTTTCTTGTGCTCTTTATATATATATATATATTTGAAAAAATTGTCGGTAAATTGCACTGAAAAGACTTACCTTTTGCATTTTTTAAATTTGCAGTGGCAGAATTCTCATTTAGAAAATACTAAATCTTACGAAAATAAATCACAGGATTTTATTTTAAGAAACATTTGATCTCTTTTTAATTATTTCCCTTATATTTTTCATCTGTGTGCTGATTTGGTAAATTTCTTACCGAATTTTTAAAACCCCTGAAAAATAAACTACGAAAATCTATCTATACTACTAAAAAACAAAAGAAATAACAAAAAATTTTTTACATGTGTCATAACCACATTTAACTCAACATTAAATATATTTATTTGTAAAATAAAAATAGAAAAGTTAATAGAAAAAATTTTACGAACATGATTCCCGGATGGATATGCTGGAATCATGGTTTCAATTGTTGGATATTGTCATTATTTTTGTTCAAGTGTAAGTTTTTAACTGAGAATTGGGTTTACATAAACTGTAATTTTACGGGCATGATTTTTGTACAAAATGTTAGCGTCGCTTATTTATGATTTTATGAACATGATTTTTGTACAAACTGTAACAATCATTAGTCATGCGTATTGCTTATTTATAATTTATGAAATCAATCAAATGCGTGGTATACGAAAATTTGAAAGTAAATTGTTGACTGTCGTGAGGGGGAAAAATCAATTCTACTTCAGAGGGGAAACAATATCATGGAAATTGGAAAGGATCATGCATAATGGCGTCACTGTCATTACCATTTGTGATTGTGCAATTTTAGGCAATTTCAGAAATTATTCCAGCTTAAATGTCATTAAATTCAATTTTTCCATATACCATCCTGCCAAACCTATGATATATTTAATAATGAAATGCTTGCATAAAATACGTTCATAACTGTATCAGAATTAAATTTTAAATATAAAATAATAATATATCAATTTTGTTTTTGACGTAACATTTATTACAATTAAAAGCAAATTAAATGATTTGTTCAAATTTAAATAACAGTCAGTATATAGAATCGTGCCATATTAGTCTTAGACACTATTTTAAAAATATTTTATATGTCTCATTTAGAGTCTAATTATAGATATTAGTTCATTGTCTTATGACATGAACCAAAAAGTTTTATTGATATTGGTTTTAACGTTTTATAACTTTATGTTATATTTGTAATTATATATTACATAGATAGGTTAATTAAATAATTTAATTCAGTAATATAATTAAATAATTTTCACCTAATAATAATTGATGATTTATATTTATAATAATATTAGATATGTTAAACTCTTTTGTAAACAAATTAACACTATATGCTAAGATTTCAAACAGTTGAAATCAACTATATTATTTAATCAATGAAATAATTAGATTCTCAGTAATCACAAATTAAAAATGGAGATTGAATTATGCTTCTCATTTCTGTATCAATATTTTAATCCCATATCAAAAACTCTTATAATTTATTAACATTATTAAATTAATTTTTATAGTTCTTATATTTCAAAATGATTTGTTTAACCTGTGCACGAATCCAAAACATTAGTGTTTAGAAATGACCATATATATAAAACAAATTATATTTATTTTTCCTTTAAAAGACAAAAGAAAAAATCTGATAAGAATCAACGAACATTCAATTCTAAAAGTAGATACAGTCAATGTCAAAACAATTGGGGTTTAATTAAAAAAAAAAAAAATTGGGGTTTACCACACATAATAAGTTTAGTAGACAACATCAATATTACCTCCCCTTTTTCTCTTGTGCTCCTACTTTACCTCCCCTTAACTACTAGTTACTTTTACTGTTTACTAGGTATATTAAGTATTATTTTAATTATTTTACATAATAAAGTAGATCAAAGATATATTGAATTTATTAAGTATTTTATTATAGACAATACTTTTAGTATTATTTATGTATTTCTTATCATTCTCAACTATTATAATATACAATCTTTTTGGTGAGTTCATTTTTGCCAATACAACATATAATTATACATAACAAAATATGAATTTTGCTAAATATAACTCGATATAGTTCAATGATTAGTCTTGGTATTAATTTAATAATATTATATAATGCACCTTTATTAGGAATTATTTTCTTATCAAAATAAAATGTCACTTTGAGGTTTTTGTTGACAAATATCTCATCAAATAAAATGACGAAATTTGTAATACAATAGCATGGATAAAAAGAAAAACTAATAATTAAAGTATTATAATATAATATTTTTATTCACAAAAGTAATTTAATTTTGTTATTATGTTATATTAGTTTTTTGTGATATAAAAAAAATATATAGTTTTTTGTTTTACCTTTGATTAATAATTTTTTTAATTTTTAATTTTTATAACTTTTCTCTCAACATTTATACAAAATTTACTCAAAATTATATATACACATACGTCATATATAAATTGTTTTATCTCAATGTATTTAAACTTTGATGATTAACTAAATCATTTATCTTAGTGAAAATTTTTATGTATTTTATTTACATAAGAAATCACGCATTTTATAGTTAATATGAAATAATATAATATTTTAAGTTCTCAAAAGTAGTTTAATTTTCTTGTTGCATCTTATTTTCACATAAAAGAACCTATATAATTTTTTCACCTATCATTACTTAGTTTTGGAATAATGTATCTTAATTTTTTTTGAGCATTTGATCAATATATTTTTTCACATTTAACTTCACAGAAATTTTACTTGCTAGTTTTTTTGTTCGATTTATGTAGTAATTACAACTTGCAATGATTAAACTTCTCATTTATGATTTTCTAATTTTTTTCACCTGCGTAAATCCTTATACGATGTGTAATTCTTGAATAACAAGAAGTATATTTACTAAGAATTAAAAGTAATACTATATAGGAAATTTGCACAATTAAGTTGTAAGTATGTTCATCAAATATTTTTAAAATCTTGTAATTATCAAAATCATTTAATAATTAGTACATTTTAACGAATAATCAGTAACATCATAAGTCAACTCAGGAAAATTTAACTTATCATATGATATAATAAAACTTGTTTTTTATATTGAAAAATATGAAATATTAAGCCATCACCACTAAGAGCAAATTAAAACATTGAAACAATTGTAACAAAAAATAAAAGATCAAAACAACTGGATTTATAGGACATTAACCATGGACATTGCATTTTAAATTTGCAAATACACGAAATTACAAATACGAAGAACACAACATCAAGCACAATCTGATTAAAATAAAAAAAGTCTGCTTTCCACAGTTAGTTTCATCATAATTAAAGCACCATTTTCAGATCAGTTTGTCAAAGAAAGCCAGTCAGCCCTAATACGCAAAAGCTAATCACTATCGAGCTCAAGAAAATATGGAACTACTAGCCCGTTTCGTTATGTTATTTATAAGAAAAAAACCACACTCCAATGCAAATTCGCCAATTGGAAGGCACTTTTTTGTTATGGAAAGAATTTTTGCTTTCCACCAAGATCGATTTTCATGGCTTCCAAATAGGCACTAACTAGTACCTCCATCTCAAAATAATTATTCACTTTTAAAATTATTTGTTCACAAATAATTATTTATTTAGAAAATTAAGATAATATTAATTATTTTTTTTAATTATAAGAATAAATAAAAAGAGATAATTAAGGAAAAGAACGAATTAAGTAAGAATAATTTTACAAAATATATCTAGTTTTCTTTAATATTAAAGCTTTTCCAATCATTTTCTTAATTCATGTACATATTTAAAATTAAATGGTTATTTTCAAATAGAACTAGTACTGAAAAATGGCTACCTAATCTACACAACTCAGTATCATGTTGCTCTGGGGGCAAATCATGCACCAAGAGGTACTTAGATTGCCTTAGGAGGAGATCTGGTTGTAACTTCGTTTGGGGCATATAACAAAAATTTTTATGGTCCTATCGTCATACATTTTGGCTTCCGTGATAGAAGACTACCATCCTTGCTATCTACCAGTTGGGGAAGCTTTTGTAATCATCATTGCCTTCATCTTTAGTACGGCCTGGTGATTGCTTGAATTTATGCGCTTGTCGCTATCCTCATCAATACTCAAGGAATCTTCTTCATCATCTTCTTCTTCCTCTTCAACGTTGTGTTCATCGCAGTGGTATTCTTCATCTCCTTTAGAGACAGGGCTACTAGATAATGCATATTAGATTAGATTTGAAATTGAGGGAGTAGGGTATTACAAACCTTCGATCCACCATGAGAGGATTCTTATCGCATACAAAACACACCACAACGGTTAATTTGGTAAAAATTATAATAATTCCAAAATAATCAAATTCTATTTATAATCAAAAGTTTTAAAAGGTTGCTTATGATTATAAGCTATTTTTTAGTTTAAAATTATCATCTTTAGATTATAATCTATTTCCATCAATTTGCTAAACATGATGGATTTCTCAAAAACAATTTTTCTTTTTTAAAAGAAGCTGCTTTTAGCCATTCCCAAATATGCTCTTAGTTATTATGTTTATAATGAATGATATCAACCCCCTGAAAAAATGCGAAATTCGCATGAAATTTGGAATTAGGATAAGCGCCATCAACTCTTACTTAAATTGTGAATAAGAATCTTGGGATAACTAATTACACACTCAACCCATAATCAAATTATGAATAAGAGCTTTGAGATAGTGAATTACACTGTTAATCTTCAATCAACTTGTAATGGAAACCTTGGGATAAGAAAATAAAGATAGGTTGAACACCATAATTGAATTACCCATTGATAAGTTTGGATTGTTTGATAAAGAACAAGAAGAGAAAACTATTTGACCTTATTGAATTATGAAAACTATTCTAATTCTAGGTCTCAAATGCCTATTTAAACATAAAACAGAAAAATAATACAACAGATAATTCTAAAAAATTCAATCATATCTAAAACATTTGATTCTATCTAAAAATAATCCTAAATTACTAATCCGAATTAGACCCAAACTATGAATAATAATTAAGACCCAAAACTAATAATTAATAAAACTCAAATTACTAAAAAGTACTAATAGGGCCCAAAATATTATTAATAATCAATAATACAAATGCAACCCAACTAACATAAGGATCACACAATTAGCCCAAGTCTTCACTTATGGTCAAATTTAACCATCTTGGAACCTCTTGCAAAGTTTGTTCGACCTCCACGGTTGAATTGAATTGGCTAGCACATTTTGCATTGCAACAGCCATCCATGTAGAGACGGATCCCCAAGGGCCATGGCCCCCTCGATTATTATAACAATTATATAAATATATATTTAAACATACAACTTGTTATAGGAGTGTGGCTCAAATGGTGGTGCCCAGTCTTTTCATGCAAGAGGTCCCTAGTTTGATACCTCAAACTTGTGTTTTTGCAGTATCCAACTTCAAAACCACCACACTTGCCGTTTCAAGAGAGAGAATAAAAATTGTGGCTTCTATATATATATAAAGTAAAAATAAAGTCAAAAGTGAATTTATATTAAAAATATTTTGAGTTTAGAGAGAAACAAAAATATTAGTGTATTCAATCTTTGTAAGTTATTAAATTTAATGTGTTCTATTTATTTTATCTATTGATTCATTTTTTCCAATTAAATCTATTGATTCATTTCGAAAGTGTATAAGATAATTATTAAAATAGTTGTTTAATATTATTTTTCATTATAATTTCTTGATAGTAAAAGAGAAGGAGAATGGGAAGAAATCATAGCCTTTTGTAATGGAAAAGCAATGTAAAATTAATACAATTTTTAAGAGAAAATCCGCTCGTAATACTAAAGTTCAAGTAAGTGAGCCACTAATTTTGCTTCAAATCCACACTTAATCAACGATGAATAACATAAACCTAAAGTTCTACAAATAGAAGTGACATTGAGAGAAAGATTGCTAAAAAATTTGACACAAATTTTATTATTGACCAGTTTTATCGACTTTGATAATGTATTATATATTATTAATTTTTGTACTCTATATTTTTTTATTAGTATATATTATAATATAAATTTAATTTAAATATATTAATAATATAAAATAATTTTATATTATTAATTAATAAAAATAATAAAAAATATCAATTTATATAAATAATTATCTATTATAATAAAAAATTTATTATAATTTATTATTATTTTTATTTTTATTAATTAATAATATAAATTATTTTATACCGTAAATTTTTACCAATTAAATTCTTATAATATTTATTTAATAATATAATTCTTTACTTTCAGCCTCTCCTTTTTAATTTTTCTGGTTTCGTTCCTGTATCCATGCACCTGTCAGTGCCCAGTCCGAGCCCACCGGTGCATTAACTCTCGTGTAGACCTCTGGACCCACTTTGACCCAAAAAACACAAAAGAAAAAGACCTGTGGAACCACAGCTGTAATAGCAAGTGCACACGTTCAAGCCGCGGGACCCTTCGCCACCGCTGCGCTTGGCTACTATTGGCACTGTGCTCCCAACAATAATAATAATAAAAAAATCAAAAGGAGGAAAGATTACCATGTTTGACAGCAGATTATTTCGAGAAAATAAACATTTTTTTAGAAGTTACATAAAAAAATAATTATAAACGATTTTAAACTAAAAGCAAATCAATGCAAACACAATAACTTTTGAGTAGAAGTTTGGTGTTCTATGTACTTTAAGCTTCATGTTAATGTTACTTCCAACCAAGTTTGGGAGTAATTTAGTTAAATTTTTTAAAATATAAAATAACTTCACTTGATATTGCAAAGGGGGTGCTGCTTCTTTTTTTTTATTATTTGCAAAACTTATCAACACCACGATGGCTCACTTCATTTGGAGTCTGTTCGCCACCACTATGCTCGAGCTCTTGATGTGGTTGTGCACAAAACTCAATCCAATACCTGAACCCAAACCCAAATTGGAACGGGAGAAGTTGTGCATGTAATCGAAGCCGTGTGCGATGTCGGTGACGATCAACATCCGTGAGATCCAAGTTGGTAAATTGGTGAAGCTAGGGTTTTGGCAGTTGTGGAGGCAATTGGCGAGGCTAGCGCCAGGGATGAATTCGTAGACTAAGTAAATGAAATTGTTGAAGACAGAGACGTCAGGAGCTTCACAAGGTTGCTGTGGTGGCTCCTCCGACGATAGTTGTTAAAATCAGATCAGACTGGTCAATTCAAATCGGAAACCGATGAATCGGTCGAAGGACAAACGGGCCGCGCTCTACTACCACTAAATCATGCAATCTGTTGTGTTATAATATACTAATAATAATATATATTGTATATTTATTTAAATTATATTGTATTTTTATATATTTTTTTAATTAAAATCGATTCAATCGATTCCACTAGTGACCCAATGGCCCAGTGCCTTGACCGAGTCAATCACCAATCTGAGTTTAATAACTATGGCTCCAACAAATGGTGGCAAGGCTGGTTGCGGAGCTTCGGGAGGTCCATGTGGCAGCGAAACTTGCACTAGAAAATGACAACGTCTCAATCGCGTGGGGAGCATCTCCAGGAGGAGGAGAAGAGGCGATGGTTGGAAGAGAAATTGGTGGCAGCGATCTCGAAGATGTCGTAGATGTGAAAATACACTTTGGGTTCAAAACCTTTATTTTGTTAAAAGCCTCTGTGTTGCAAATAAAATAAAATAAAAATGACACCCCTTTTTGAATATCAAATGGGGTTATTTTATACTTTAAAAAGTGGAATTAAGTTACTTCCAAATAACAGTTATACTTATATTTTAAAGAGCATCAAAATGTTTAACAACATCCATATCTGCTACTAGAACTAGGATAACAAAGAGACGGAATAGTATGAGATGCGGTTGGCCATTTAGATACAAATCCTATTCATATGCCATATCTTGTTCTCTTACATTTTTAGCATGTAATTCTTGTGCTCCTTATAGCATTTTTTTTTTTTTTTATTAAATGTCAGTATGCACTTAGAAGACTTACCATTTGCATTTTTTGAAATTTGTTGTGGAGGGAATTCTTGTTTAGAAAATACTAAATACTAAATACTAAATCTAACGAAGGTAAATCACAATATTTTGTACTTCTTTTTATATGTTTCCTTTATTTTTTACATCTGTATTTCTGGTAATTTTCAAAGTCTCATAAAAAAAGTAGGAAAATATTCTAAAATGATCATATATATAAAATAATTTATAATTTTCTTTTTTCTTTTTTGATGGGTTTTATAATATGTTTAAATCTAAAGATGCAAAATGAAGAATATGAAACAATTATCAAATCTAATAAAACAAATATAGATAGAAATCAATGAACATCAAATTCTAAAAGTAGATAGTAATATAATAGTTAATACAGTCAGTCAATGTCAATGTCAACAAAAGAAAAAAAAATTAATACAGTCAATGTCAAAACAATTGGGTTTTTACCACATAATAAGTTTATGTTTAGTAGTCAACATCCATATGACCTCTGCTTTTTCTCTTGTGGTCCTGCCGTGACTCCCCTTAACTACTTGTTACTTTTACTATTTATTATAATTTTATTAGGCCTAAAGCAATGATTAAATTTTTCATCAATGATTTTCTATTCTTTTTACTTGCGTAAATCTTATGCGATGTGTAATTCTTGAATAACAAGAAGTATATTTACCAAGAATAAAAATTAATACAAAATACTGTTAAAAATATTAATACTAAATAGGAAATTTGCGCAATTAAATTGTAAACATGTTCATAAACTCTGGTTAAGTCTAGCAGTAAGAGATTATTTCACCACAATATGGTGAACTACAGTTTCAATGTCAGTTGGGAGAATAGGTAGGAAAATACATGTGAGAAACCCAAAAAATTGCAAATATGTTCAAATGTTTTTAAAATCTTGTAATTATCAAAATTACATAATAATTTATAAATTTTAACAAATAATCAGTAACATCACAAGTCAACTCAGGAAAATTTAACTTATCACGATGTAATAAAACTCGTTTTTTATATTGAAAAATATGAAATATTCAGCCATCACCACTAACAGGTAATTATAATATTGAAACTATTGTAAAAATAAAATAAAATAAAACAATGAAGCAATTGGATTTATACGACATTAAGAATGGACATTGGATTTTAAATTTGCAAAAAACATGAAATCACAAACAAATTTATGAAGACACAAGAAGAGGGAGGGGTGTGCACAGGTAGGGGTTTACCCGTAAACCCAAAAACCCGACCCAATCCAAGTGCAAAAAAATCGGTTTGGGTCAAGTAATCAGGTCTAATTGGATAAAATTTGATTGACTTGTCCAATATTTGATATCTCGACCCCAACTTTTTTTTAATAAATAATAATTCATTCACTTATATATTAATATACAAAAATATGATTATATATATTGATTCTTAGATTATGTTAATATATTAATGTATAATTAGATTTATTAATGATTGATATTATATAATGTATGATGTATAATATATTTCATGGTTATGATTATTGAATTATCAATTATATATGTAAATTTTTTTAAAATATATTTAATTATATTCAAATTTCAAAAAGTACAATTTAAATATTTTAAAATATCACAAAATAGGATATTTGAATATATTTTTCACCCACAACAAAAAGAAAAATTGACTGCCTATTCGAATATCCGACCTAATTTAACTCGAAAGTGTTCGAGTTGAGAGTAAAAAAAAGCTAAAAACCCGATCGAACTCGACATGTTCAATTGATTTGGGTATTTTTTTTCCTTTAAACCCGACTCGGCCCGGCCCGACTTATACACACCCCTAGGAAGAGGTACAATATGACAACAGCTAGGGAAACGGGCATTCTTGTAGTAATGAAAAATGATTGCTTTCCGCAGTTGGTATCATCATGATTAAAAGACCATATCAGATCAAATTATCAAAGAAAGCCAGTGAACCCTAATGCTCAAAAGCTGATCACTATCCAGTTTAAGAAAAAATAGAACTACAGGGCTTGATAATCTAAGAGCATACCTTGTTAAAGTTACAGTACTTGTTAAGAGTTATTGTACATCGATTGAAAGGGCTAAATAACGCCCAACAAATCCTCATCCATTCTCGACCCTCTTGAATGTAGAACTACTAAATACTAAAAAATGACTACCTAATCTACACAACTCAGTATCATGCTGCTTCTGGTGGCAAATCATGCACCAAGGGCTGCTTAGATTGCCTTAGGAAGAGACCTGGTCGTAACTTCCTCTGGGGCATATAACAAAATTTATAGTCCTATTATTATACATATGGGCTTCCGTGATAGAAACTACTATCCTTGCTATCAAGCAGATGGGGAAGCTTCAGTAATCACCATTCCCTTCATCTTTAGTTGTTGTATTTGGACCATCATCAAAACCTGAACTGGGAGCAAGCTCATTCAAATCAAGGAACCGTCTCTTTTTCATGCCCTCAACTTCATCTTGACCCGGAGGACTACTTGATTTTTCAGGAGGCTGGTTTTGGTTTTGCCCATTCTCTACTCCTCCTGCAGGATATTCGTTTTCCCCTGCTGCAGGATATTCGTTTTCTTCCATTGCAGGGTTAGTAACAGGCTCATCTATTTTCATTTCCTGATCTTCATCATCATTGCCATCTGAATCTTCACTTTCCACCATGTACTCCCCATTCTCACTGGGATCTGAGTGATCATCTGATGCATTAGACTTGTCAGGTTTGATAAACTCTGTGTCTGACTCAGACATCTCATATTGTCGGTAATTTATACGGTTTCTAGTTGACCTCTTACTGCGTCTTAGACCAGATTGAATCTCACCCACAGACCTGAGTTTAGTTTCCCTCCTAGTACGGCCTGGCAACTGCTTGATTTTACGGGGCTTGTCACTATCCTCGCTGATACTCAAGGAATCTTCTTCATCTTCTTCTTCTTCTTCCTCTTCAACATTGTCTTCATCCCAATGATATTCTTCATCTCCTTCGGAAGCTGAGCTACTAGAAAACTTCCTTCTCTGCTTACGTTTCCGGAGATATTCTTCATCATATACGGCTTCTCCAACAATATCATCATCACTGTCAAATTCTGCATCATTATCTGATACTGCTTCGACAAACTCTTTCTCAGAATAACGCTTAGGCCTCTGCCTTCGTCGATTGCTGATTTGAAAACAAGATGAACAGTGAAAATCAGATATCGCACATCAGATCAGATTTGAAATTGAGGGAAGTGTGGTACTACAAACCTTCGATCCAACATGTCACTTTCATGCTCTTCCTCTCCATCATCAAAGTCAGGTGATTTTGGAGATGGCATACTGAAATTCCGATGCTGAGGTGCATGTGAAGGACCAGTCAATTTACCATTGGTCAAAGCTTCAAGTTTTGCTCCTGCTTCTCTTCTGGGTATAGGTTCTGGGGATGTTTGTTTCCGTCTGACAAAGGAAGAAACAGACATGTGCCATTAAGTACAGGACAAATGAATGAGTATGATTGGCCCCCTTCTCTCTCCAAAATTAAAACATAAATATATAACCTAGAAGTATACAAAACCATCAAGTAACAGCCTGATAGAGGGACAGGAAGTAAGATAAAAAGATGAATTCCATACTTGGTTATCTTAATTGCCTCGTTGATAGACCGATCATAATCATCTGCAATGACAGTGACGTTAAAAGTTAGGTTAATGTAAAATCAGTGCCGAACGATACTCAGGAAGTTGTCCCCTGTCCAACCAAACAGAAAATCAGGTAGTGCAGGTAAAAGATTGGATCATGCTACCTAAACAGAATGCCAGTGTACAAAGTTCCATTTTGTGAAAATAATATAACTCTGAACTTTTTCATTTCCAGACGGCCTCACCACAGTTCACCACAATCAAGGCAGGGTGCTACTATAGAAAGGGGCTTGGTGATACAATTTTTCATAGGATGTGGTTTGTATGGAAAATACAATGGCTGATTGCGGTAGAGAAGCAAAATTCAATGGCATAATTATCATCAGATCAAGTGACTCATTGGATGATCCAAAAACCAACACCCACCATCAGAAAGTCCCTGCTAGAATATATCAAAATGTCTCGTATTATCCTAATCATATCTTAGTATCATAGAGTATCTTAGATGATCTCTTCAGGAATAATTTTTATATTTCCTTATATTTCTTGATTTGCTTTCCTATCAAATTAGGATTAGGAGTCTAGTATTTTTAAAAATAGGGATTAGTGCTTTGTCTTTTGTAATACATCACAAAATATCATATCAATGTATTGTCCTATTATTCAGAGCCTCTATTTTCTCTCTTCCTTCCTTACCTAAAACCCATAATCTCAACAGTCCCACTAAAATATCCCTGTAATTATGTAATAGCATCCCCCTGGCTGGCTGGGTTAAGGGAAAAGCTTACTACTAAAACCAGACATCCCCAAGAAGTTATCACATGCAGGCTACTTGCCCCAAAGTCCCAAACAATAGAAGGTAGCTAGAGCTCAAATACACCGACAATAACCCAATTCTTAGAAGAAAGGTTCTGTCTAATACACCATTTACTATGGCAGTATATGCAAAAAAGAACAGGAGAATGAAAAGACCAACTCCATCTGTTAAATCAAAATGCAAATCATGCAATGTGGGCAACAACTACCAACACCATGAAAAAATTAGCTCTGGTTATAATGAGTCAAAGCTTCTTTCCCTTACCAAAAGTGTAGGTAACAGGTTTCCTATCTCGAAGTGAACGCCCTGCGGCAAGCCCATCAACAGCCAAGAAATTATCAAGAAGAAGAGCTTGCCTGTGTTGTTTTTTCAGCAATCTTTCCTTTCTCTGCACACATATAGGGACCAATTTTGTTTCAGTTAAGAACAAAATAAGATTTTTCAAGGACCATAAATCAGGATAAAAAGAAGACAGAACACAGGTTTGAGTTCAATTCGAGCATGCCCCTATCTTCTAAATTTTCTCAACCCTCACCACCCTTTAAAAAAAAAAAAAGGAACAGTAAACAAACATAAAAGTAAAGTACCTTGTGTTCTTTCTCAATTTCAGGAAGCATGTCTATCTTCAGCTTTTTCCCTAAAGAAGCCTCCATTCTGTTTTTACTGGAGAAAAGCTTCTCCTGTGCAACCAGATGCATAAATTCAAATAAAATGTAGCTCAAATGAAAGAATAAAGTAGTTGCAATCCATATAACAATCAAGGGAGGGGTAGGCAACTCTTTTTTTTATTGTTTCCCTTTGAAAATGGAAAAAGAAAATAAGGGTGAATCATATTATCTGAAACAAATATCTACATTGTGAAGGTTTAATAACGAAACTATAGAATAACATTGATCAAAGAATAGATCTTTGGATAGGATTGAACATGACAATTGAGCCACATTAAACATCTGATCACATTAAATAATTGACACAGCTAATTTTGACAAGTTTGGTACAAGTCATTGATGAAGGCCGCAGTCTGACTCAGTAATGTTAAACTACCCCCACCCTCAAAATAAAATAAAATAAGTGAAGAAGCTTAGCGTACATCACTAAATATACCAGAAGTACAGTTTTTTGGATTGTAATAAGTTGTAATTAAATGTTCTCATAACAAAAAGCCAGGCAAAATCCTTTTGCAGCAATGTAAATCACTTGGTCTACCTTGCAGACCAGAAATGCTAAAAATTCAGAAATCGCTTTATCATCTCATTTGTTTTGAGAGCAAATTGTGCATCTAGCATCTCTGGTGTTATTCTCTAGGTCTCTTCTCTCTCACAAGTATCGAACAGCATAACTTCTTCATTCTCTCTTTTTTTTTTTTTTTTTTTTTCTGTTTCCTATTATTTGTGCATGTCACTCCTACAGGATGTGTTATCCTTCTTGCATTTCACTTCCACCCACTTTAATAAATTCCTCTTTATGGCAAAACAAAGTTTTATTTTGCATGTAGTATGTAGTGTTTTTATAAGCAAAAACGTTAAGAAGATTTAGATTTTAATGGTTTGTCTACAAACGTAATTTATGGTAGAACACTATGACATTGTTTGATCTATACAGCCAAACCCGCCTAGTGTATGTTTGGGAAAGCTGTATTATTTCAATAATCGACTATAAGTATAATCTTTTTTCTTTTTTTTAATAATCAATTTATATTCATCAACTTAAAACGTAATTTATGTTTGGATATATTAACTTAAAAGTAATTATAAAGTAGTATGTTTTGCTTATAATCAAAAGTTTCAAAATTTTGCTTATAATTATAAGTTGTTTTTTAGGTTAAAATTATAAATTTTGCTTATAATCCATTTACTTCTTTTTACCCAATCATAATTTATTTCAAAATAGCTTTTATTCTCCCCAAAAAAAAAAATGCTGTTTTAGATTATAAGCATGTTTCCCAAACATGCTCCTAGTGGGTATGTAACGGTTTCAATGGATAGTGTACAGTGATAGAGTTCTTACAATAGCTTTCTGTCACTAGTTAACTCAAGTTTTACTCAACCACTGGATGTTTCAATTTGCTTTAGCAGCCATGCGAAATGGTGATAACAGAATGAAACACTACAGATATAAACAATATTTGTAAGCACATCAGGTGATTTTAACTATCAAGGTTTTCATCTTTGTTATAGTTACAATCTGATCAATAATTTGTTAAGCTAATGTTTTGTATTCAAGAACCATCCTTAATCTGGATTTTCTACTAAATTACAGTTTCCTACTAAAAAGTCCACCTGTAATTAAGTCAGGGTTTCTAAATAACAAATTAGGATCAATTTGCAATTCCAGGTATAAAAACACTATTACTAATTTACTTATTAATATATCAAGTGATTCATAATCTAGACCACAAACATAAACACCAAAGTCCCAATTCCAAGCAAAACACCCCATGTTAAAACATTCAAACTGAACATAGATAGACAAGCTTCAGTAACTTACAGAAACATCTTGAAATTCATCAAAATTGGTAGCAACTGCTTCCCACTGGTATGATGTATTAGAAAGAACCCGGGAACCTCTTGGTTTCCCTTTCTTCTCTTGAACCACTTCAGTTTTCCTTATTTCCCGATATAACCTATGCCCAATAATTGGGTCATCTTCATACCTGCGCTAATCAAATGGCAAATGAATAAAAGCAGAAAACAGACAGATGTACAACAACTTTCCAATATGACATTCAAATTTTGAACAGGTTGAAGTAAAGGCAAGAGTGTATCACCAATAAGAAATTCCATGTGAATCACCACCAATACGCTCCTTACGGAATGTTGAAAGTTGAACACCATGTTTGAGTGAGTTGTCAATGTAACTTCGGATATCTTCTTGCTGCACAATATTAGCAAATTCTATCATTGTGTACCCAGCAGGATATCTACTGCCCCTGCCCCACTACCCTCATCAAAATCCCCAAAGAAAGTTGTTAGAGAATAAAGAGTCCTAATTAGATACAAAAGCCATTAGCCCTCTAAAGATCATGGCCATGCATCTATGTGAATTGTATAACAAGACAAACTATTGAGGCTGATTATCACACCCTTGTTAAATGCACAAGCACAAAGAACCACTTGATATGAACGATAGACAGAGCAGGACAAATAAACCAAAAAAAAGGGGGGTGGGGTGACGTTGCAACAAAACAAAGCAACAATGGTGATAAAGGGTAAATTTCCATGCACAGAACATATAGCATTTAATTCAGTGCTCAGCATGAATGGACTCTGCATAATTTTCCAATAAGAGGAAAGCTAACATCAAGCAGAGTGACCTCTGATCCTACTATTCTGAAATTCACCCATTTAAGCAAGAGAGATATAAGAAATATATATACATAAAACACTAAATCGTAATTATACCTCAACACGGATGTCACATAATGCTTTTAAGATGACTACACGAACCCCTGGATCAAGTGATTTATATACTTCAACCTCCGCCCTGTCATGTTAGCATAACCTGAGACTTCAGAATGCAAAAAGCTTAACAGCATAGGATTTTAGATATTGAATGACTAGATGAATGCTTACCCGTGTGAAGCAACAATTGGAAGATCCCCATCAGCAACCTGCATTCAAGTTTCATCCTCATATTAGCTCTGGAAACTACAAAATATACATTATTCTCAAGTATCAACTTCCTGAATAAAAGTTTCACTTACCCAATGCCACCAATCTCTCAATTTTCTGCATAATACAGTTATCCAAGTATCACGTGTGAGGGACATTCGCGTAATGGGAGGGATTGCCTATCAAAAGATTCAGTAAGTGTTATTATTAGACTAGCAGCAGTTTTGCAAACATGTGACAACATATAAAGAGAAAGTATTGATTTCCACAGGAAAAGACGTTGGTAGAGATGATTGCCTCATAACTCTCTGGCTAAAAAGACAATGTCAAACACCTGTTACAAGATCTTGAACTGTAAGATCACTTACATTAAACAGCCATGACTTTCCTTGCATGATTGATGTTATTGTAATACTTAACCCAATAAAAAAACATTAATGAGTTCAAGTATCACCAAAGTTTTGACTAGCCCCTCTCTACACATAACACAATAGATCATGGACCTATAGGAAGTATAGGTTTTATAGTGGCATAGACATTGAGAGAGACTGAGGTTCGTTGCACTACAGCAGCTCAAAATTACAAAACTTCAAACACCTCTACAAGATCTGAAAGTGTATGACAGCTAATATGAAACAGCCTCAACTTTCTTCACTCACCGCTATCTATCATTTCATAAGTCTATGTACCTACAATCCAACTGCAAGATGAATGCAAGATTGATGCTATTATATTGCTCGACCAAAAAACTAAATTTAGAAATTTAGACAAGTCCAAGCACCATCACTGGTTTAGGGACTTCGATTTAAATGGCTAATCTATGACATGGTTTATGATAGAATACAATGGCGTTGTTTGATCTATATAGCTGACCCCACCTCGTGGGAAAAGGCTTGGTGGTGGTTGTTGTTCTTGTTGTCAAGTACCATCACTGTTTAATCAATTCATCTGCTGATTAGATCATGGACGTGCATAATATCCTGCCTTTTATGCAAATATTTTCTCACTGAAGCACAGGAATGTCTCTAAAGAACTAAATCCTCAAAATCTTTGCCGAATAATTTCCTACAATATTTGAATCTGGCAAGAAACTATACTTCATGTTAGAAACCTCAAAGTAAGAATTAGGTACAACAAAGACCTTATCTAAAAAATTTGAGAATTCTTCAATGTTGGTCTTTCCTTATGGTAATTTATTTGTCACCATGCCTAACTCTTTTATAAACTGTCCGGCAAAGTATACATTATTATCTTGCAGAAATGATCTGGATGATTTTTGAGATCCATTTGCACTCAGAACATTAGGAATAGACGGAACACATGGCTGAACCCAGAAAAAATAAATAAAAAAATATGCAGGTACTTTTGAAACTTGTAACTGTTTGATACAGCATACAATTTATTAGATAAAACCACCAGGATTAAACAACAAATCTTAATGGGTGCGCACTTGCGCACACTGAATTCTGAACAGAGCACACACAAGCAGCAAGTCCCCAGTTTAATAATGCTCATGTGGCTATAAGGTAAAACATGTAGTTATCTCTTTCTAAAGGTAAAGCAAGGGTTTCTCATATATATAATAAGACCTCCAACCAATAACCTGCTCTGAACTAACCAATATAGGTCAAACACGCAACTCAATCACAAACAATTATGCCCATCAGTCCATAGCACAATATCATATTTGTTAATTTTACTGCATGGCCATGGGTCCATCAATTAGTAATGTAATTACAACTCCAAAATCACTAGTGTTCAGTTTTGGTTCCTTCCATCAATTCCCAGATCCTAAAAGCCAAATACCCCGTTGAATAAAAACTAATCCCAATGGTTGGGTAGTGACTTGTAGTCCTCAACTTTGTCACATGAATTCGACCCATTCATTTGAAAAACTTAGACATGTTCTAAGTTTTAACCTTTGTCATCAAGACACTTCCAAAACATATATGACTATACTTATGCTTTCAGTAACCAAAGTAAATTTCTGGCAGAGTACTCTGTTTCCATTCAAACACAGCAGCTTCCTACTATCCTATACTAACAAGCACCGCACTTCATAGCCCAGAATTTCGCTTACAGCTTGTCAATGGCACTCAACTAAACTAGCATAAAACTATGATTCTCAATTGAAGGTGCACACTGCCCACTTAAAGCTATAAGCATTTTAGAATTAGTTAACTTTAACAAAGAATAAACTAACATAAAACAGGGAGGAAAGAAAAACGCAATGACGAAATGTTATACAAACTTCTGATGAGTAAACACAACAAAAATAAGTACCAAGCTAATACAACCCAGAAAGGTAAGGATTTACAACCTACATTCACAGAAGAAAGACGAAATGCATTAAACAAGAACAAAACCTTTAGCACCACAACCTCGGAGAAACCGAAAAAAGAAGCACCAACCTTTAGCAGAGGCATGTGTACATCAGCCAATGTGTCATTGGGGGTAAGAAGTGCTGTCTCAAACTCTTCAGCCGAGAATTCTACTTGTATATTCAAAAGAGGCCTAAACAGCTGCAACACCACCACCACATCGCCACAAAAAATTTTTTAATAAAAAAAAAAACCACAAACCTTAAAAACTCCGAATGCATAAAAAAAACACAATTCAGAAACAAAGATCAAAGCTTTTCGAAGCTCACATGCAAAAAATTGAGGACGGAAGCTAACTCCCACATGGACCGGAGGTTAAACCGCGGCAGCTGCGACGGCGTGGGCGGTTCCACGAGTGGCGTCACGATCTTGCTGCATTGCTGCTGCTGCGACGGCGACGGCGACTCCTCGCGGCGGCGCTGCTCCTTCTTCGTGGCCTTGTTCCGGCGCTCGATTGCCGACTGCGACGCCGCTTGGATGCGTGCAGCGGCGCGAATGGTGCAGGCGCGCGACGGCCGGTTGCTCCGGTTGGTCACCGGAGCCGGAGGAGGAGGAGCTTCGGCGGCAGCGGCGGCGGTTTTTGTGGTGGTGGTGGTTTCAGTGTCCTTTCGGGAATCGGGTTCCGGCGAGTGAGGGTTGGAGGGTTCGTTGGTGGGAAGGGGAGATCCTTGGGACATGGTTGGAGAGAGAGAGAGAGAGAGAGAGAGGGAGAGAGATCAAGAGGGTTTTAGGGTTAGTATTGTGGGATTACATGTAGAGGATCATGGGTTAGCATTCAAGAGAAGAAAATCAAAGTGAAGGAATTGTAGAGAGAGAGAGAGAGAGAGAGAGAGAGAGAGCGGGGGGGGGAGGGGAAGAAAGGGCCTTGTTAATTTTGTTTTTGTTTTTTTTTTTTTTTTGTAAGGGAGAGAAACAATGAAATACTAAAACACAAAAAAAAGAAAATAAATAAATAAACAATCTGTTTGTTTTTGGGGTATGAGATGAGAAGGACTAAAACAAAGGGTACAAGCCCTCTAATCCAAAGGGCATGTGCCTAAATCCTAATGCCTATGCAGACTCTAGGAAGAAAAGAGTGTTGACTATTGAGAGAGAGAGAGAGAGAGAGAGAGAGAGAGAGGGAGATGGTGGATTGGAGAGGAAGAGGGGACAAAAATACCAGGAATTTGGGAGAGGGGGTTGGATTTGCTTTCACTTTGGGTTATTTGGTAAAACTGTTTATTTTTTTAACTTTATTTTAAAAATTTCTTATCCGAACGGTTAGTATGTGTTGTTTCTGGGTTAAACTGATATTAGGTTTTGATTGATTTTTTTTTTCCTGTTTGAAAAAATAGCTCTAATTTATATATTAATGGAAAATAAATGCTTTTTGACTTTGTTTACGTTAGTTTGATTTATCTGAAGGTTAGAAGAGGGGAAAATAGGAAAAACACTTATGAACAGTGTCTTGTTTTGTTTTTGCTTTCAACATGTTCTGTATGGCGATTTTCTGTTCACGTTTAGCTGCAATAAGGTTGTTTGTGATTTGTTTTCATTACCAATTCCAAGCTCAACTTGACCTGAACCTGGCTATGTTTAATATCCTGAAATAGATGAAATTAAAATTCAGGATTAGGTTCCCCTCTTGGCTTAAAAAAGGAACATATGTTGCAATTTGTAAAGTTATTGCGGGAATATGAATATGAAAACTTAAAAAACGCTTAATCAGAAAGAAAACATCTTGAGCTCTGCCTTTCAAAGAAAGTGAAAAATATATGTTATACTCCATAGCCTGGAAACAAAATGGATGGATATTCACAAGTTTATTATGGTCATCTAATTTTAGGCACTAGTGTTTTTTTTTTCTTCTTTTTTTCATTGAAAAAAAAGAAAGAAACAGCAAAGAAAGTACATACTACGACGCATTATTGAAGCAAGATTTACCACTTGCGAGGGCAAGGAGAGACAGAGGTGTTTACAAAATTACGGTACTAGTTTTTCTTCATTGCATCTGGGTCAACTAGATTAGCTTATGTTGTGTGTAACCATTGAAGGTAATGCCGCAACGTTTAAGTAGCGAAGAATGAATAGTTAGAACAGCAAGAGTTCGATGTAGTAGATAACGAGTCATATTTTTAAGAAAAAAATTAAAATTTAAACTTGCAAAGGTAATAATTACTAAACAGCTAATTTAACAAAAAAATGTTTTAAAAGTTATACATATAATTGACACTGTTATAAGACTAGACATATTTATACCATTTAATATATTTTTATAAAATATAATTCTTATGATTTCCTATCACATAAATATCATTTGTGTCAAATTTAAAAAAATTAGTAATCAACTAATTTTTATTTTACACATTTCAAAAGTTATACCAAAAAAATACATTTCAAAAGTATTTATTATTATGTTAATATTCTTGTGTAAAGAGAAATTAATTAAACAATTATAAATTAATATAAAATTTTATAGACATAAAGTATGAACTTTAAATATAATAGTGAATTTTATTAAAAATTTCTCAAATAAAAGAGGCAATGTCAATATAAATTAATTTAAAAATTAATGTAAAATGCAGGGACTAAAACCTTTATTTATTTATTTATTTATTTACTTTTGCAGCGATGCAGTGCACTTTTATAGAATATAGTTGAAGGAAAGATAAATGAACTTATGTCCGATGCCAAAAATCTTAACTCTACTTCACTTTTAAACCAAGGAACCACTTACAAGTTAGAACTCACATCGATACTAGCTTGAAAATCCAACTGAATCTGCCCAAAAGCACTAATAGTTAATACAATCTCAAACGGCGCATTAATCTTTCTTTACAAATACGAGGATAACAAATGATATACCAAATAAACTTTTTAACAAAAATGTTCAACAAGCGAAAAGCTTCATGGTTTTCTTGATTTGATAGAACAGCAAGCGAGTATCTCTCTGCTCTTGCAGCATTCTGGTTAGTGTCATTGTAATGTGAGTCACCTTTTTTTTTTTGGGGTACATATATATAGTGAGTCAACATAATTATTTGTCCATTAGGCACACACTTAAGTTGTTTATGTCTTCAAAACGATCAACGAGCACTTCTCCGATTGTATTTTCATTCTTGCTTTTCCATGTTGTCACGACCCACTTAGGAGTCGTGACCGGCGCTTAGAGGAAGTCGACCTCTAGCAAGCCTACTATAATTATTCATACAAAAAAAACGAACAAAACTTCCCCTATTTTTCTAGCTTCCCATGTTAGCCAAATCTATTTTAGACCACCAATCAACAAATACAAATTGAGGCTCTCAGAACACTCTTTGGTAGTTCATATTTACATACACAGCATCCATTTACATATTCCCCATTTATTTTAGTTATGTGCATCCTATTCGTTAAACAAAATGATTTGCAAAACCCATAAAGCCTATATATACATATTTTATAAAATACATCATCTGGTCACGAGATCCTGCTCGTGGATGGTGGAGCAACTCTCAGAAGTTGGAAGAATTGAGTTAGGTGCTAAATCGGAGTCTGAAATAGGAAAGAAAAAAAGGAAGGATGAGTCCAATCAACTCAGTAAGGGGCAATAAAACTATAGCGTATGAGGACAAGCTCTAGAAATAAAGCAAATTATGATTAAATAAAGAATTAGTA
This sequence comes from Pterocarpus macrocarpus, assembly GCA_031439585.1. Lineage (NCBI taxonomy): Eukaryota > Viridiplantae > Streptophyta > Magnoliopsida > Fabales > Fabaceae > Pterocarpus > Pterocarpus macrocarpus. The sequence continues at coordinate 16,542,842 of CM062519.1, forward strand.
TCATAAATCAAGTTTAAATAAGAAATCCTCATTTTAAATAATATATACATAAAGAATCAAAATTAAAGACAATGCAAGTATATAAAGAAGTAACATTATTTCATAACCTCAAAACATAATTCTCAAATATAAATCTAAGGCAGGGAGGCTTCCAATTCTGAGAATTTTCAAATAAGGGTAAGTCCCTTCAGATTTGACTAAGTCGGCAGTGTGCGTTGGCCTCTCACACACACACCGAGCTAGCAACACCCTTGCTAGTTGGGTTGGAACCAAGGTGCACCAAGGCTAGCGTCAGCGACCGCTAACTACCGATAAATTGAGATTCCTCCCACCATATGTATATAAAACTAAAGTAATCTGTATCAAATAAAAGCTAGAGTAATAAAATCAATCAAATTTCTGATGAATGGAAATACTCAATAGAGTTCAAAAAAATTCTGAAACAAAATTTTAAGGAGCAAAAATACGAAGCAAGGTTTTCAACTCAAACAAAATTCCCCAGCAAGTCAGTTTAGTAATTTAAACAACTATTCAAGAGCATGTTCTAACCTTCAGAAATTCCGTATTCTTTTTCAAAAAGCTTTCCGAATATTTAACCATTACATACTAGCAAAAATTCCTCAAACCAAAACAGATATCCACAAATAAATAGATATAGCAATTGTATCACTAAACAGAATATTCATAATTAACTAAATATATAAAAATAAACCGTCAATATATATATTAAAATTAAATTAATACTAATTGTATAAAATAAAATCATATGCTATAAAACACTGTCCACTCACAACATATTAAGAAACGTCCAATTTACATCTTGGAGGCTGTTGAACTTCCGAGTTGATCTCCTAGGGGATCACCACAGTGAGAGTTGGTCTAAGGAGCAAGAACCAAGTCCCCTACACCCGTGGCAAAGAGAGTGAACCGCGAGGGAGAGAGACTGATGAGAGAGAGATGTGGAGAGAGAAACTTGAGGAGAAAAAGTCCACGGTGGAGGAGGTGGTGGAAAAAAACAGGGCGGCATGAATAGTGGCTGGTGGGATGAAGGAGACAAATGAGATTAAGAAAGGAGGAAACAGGGAGATGAGGTTGAAAGAAGGAACGAAAGAGTGTGCCGAGAGAAAGGAAAATAGGGGTTTAGGGTGCACCATTTCACTTATGATGCACCATGGTCCCTATTCTCTCCTTTTTTTTTTTTTTTTTGGTTACAAACACATTCAAAAAAAAAATATTTTAATTCCTCTATCACCATAAATTTAATGTGACATTTAAAAAAATTTGTTATCAATATTTTATTTTGACCAAATATTTTATTTTACACAAGATATTACACATGCAGTGTAGTTGGCTTAATGTTGTAGCCCATTAGCATTGATTATTGAGTTAGCTCTTTATTAATTTGAACTTGGTTCTCATGTTATCAATCGACAACTTCTTTTAACTTTTGATACTAAGGAGCTGGCTTTTTGTATGAAACTCTCATATGGTTAAGTGGGTCCAGACTCCTCGCGAGTTAGTTATTCATTCTTTTCTAGAGTCATCGTTTAGAGACAGGACTTTATGATGTAATTGTTCTGTGTTTTCTCCCACATATGTTGGGTTGTTCAATGAAATCACTACTTCTGACCAAAAAAGAAGAGACAGGACTTCATTGCCGTTCATCACAGCTACACGGCCTATCTCACATGGATCTTTCTTATATTATCAGATTCAACTGCATTAAGCATCAGTATTAGAATGTGGCATCAAGGCTCATTTATGAGACATAAGCTTTTTAATAAAAAAGACGAGCTTATAACTTTGTTAGTTTGTTACCATCAGAACAAGGATACTGTGATGTCTAATTTGTGCCACCCCACGTTCCGACACTTTTGATGTTCCCATCTTTGTTAACTGTTGATTCGGTTGAATGAAAATCAATGGTTAAGATAAAATGCATGTGTTAATGGATCCTAATGCTAGGGAGTATATTAAGTCCTTTGCATGGAGGTAGCCACTTGCTCATCATTATAGCCACAACCATAGCAAGTCCCACGTGATCAGCCTCATCCCCGAGCAGGTTCACCACCCCCACACCATGTGCTCGCGGCAGTTCTTGGGACTCAAGACCGTTGACAAGGTCGGGCTCCTCGTGGAGATCGATTTCGGGTCAAATCTCGTCAACGACATCAGCATCTGGCCCAAGAGGTAGAGCTTCAACGACCGCGATAGAGACCCATCGCACCTAAAACCCGTCGACCTCCACCAAGAAGCGCAAAACGGAGGAGAACCGTGATGCCAATTCCATGTTGCCGCCACAACAACAACAACCACCCTTCTCCGTTGCAGCAACCACCATCCTCACTGCAGAAAGACATCCGCAAGATCTTGCAGCCCTTCACGCAGGAGAAGCTCCTCGACCTCCTCCAGTCGGCGAAATACATGAAAATCCAATGGAGATTAAGAGAAAAATAGTGGTGATGGGTTACCAATATGGTGGCAGGAGGTTGTTAGGCTTGTTCGTTGCAGTTTTGGGGCTAATTCGGTTGAAGGTGGAGGCATTGGTGGACGGTCAGATGGTGGCGTTGGTGGCAATGGTGGTTTTGCGGCGGAGAATGGTTGTTTGATCTGAAGGTGTGGCAGAGAGATGGTAGTTCTGTGAGTATAGCAACCTGTGACATGCTCCATGATAATTAAAATCTATATAAATATACATTCGATCTTAACCATAAGATTGCCATTAAATTGAATTTAATGGTTCATAAAGGTGGAGCATGAGAAGTGCCAAAAGATATGGTGGAGCAAATTAGACATCACCAGGATACTAACCTGTAGAAACTTAGGACTAACACTTTTATAGTGTGTCGTATATATTTCCTAAATAATGGGTAAAACCAATTTTACATAGCCAACAGACAATAGCTCAAGTGATACCTCCTTTTATGCTCATACCAAGGGGTTGTGGTGTTGAGTCAAGAGTTTTATCTTCGTATTTCTCTCATCTTCCTAACTTAATTGGGAGCTCCTTAGAACACAAAAAAAAAAATAAAAAATTCATGAATCTACCATAAAATGAATTGCTCATAATGATGTTACTTCAAAACATATATAACTGGATTTTGTATCATAAATTAATAAAGAATAAAGCTCTATTTACATCATTTAAATTTTACAAAAATTTTGATTTTGTCCTAATAGATTTTATTTAAAAAAAAAATTACATCTAACTCAGTCTAATTTATTAATGGTGAGTGACGTGGATAATGAATTGTAGCATCCTCAAATTTTTTTTTTTTTTAAAAAACAGGTCTTTAAATTTATCATAGGTGGATAATGGACTGCAACATGCTCAGGGGTTAGTCGATTAAGCATACCACAAAATTATCAAGTAACAATGATATGATATATATTTTCAGGTTTATACTTTGTAAATTGAAAAAAAAAAAAAACTAATATTACAGAAAGGCGATGCAATCCACAAGGATCACAATAGTCCTAATTCTTCAAAAGGTCAACAGGTGAAACGTGTCCTTTCTTTTCTTTTCAACGGCACACCTTTTCTTTTTCCTTCCGTTTCTTTCGAAAAAAAAATTTTCCTTCAGTTTTAAGAAATATAATTATAACGCAATAATTTTATAATAGCAATGAGTGTGATGACTCACAGAGATATAAGTAAATGACTGAAGAACGGTATTTTTAAGGATAAAAATTCGATTCAAAGAATGTTACTCAAGGAACTGAATTAAGCTTCACTACTGCCTTATAGCAAGTGAGTGAAGGACAAGTGCGAAGTAGTTAGTTAAGCTTTCCACATCTGTGAATGATTGCGGCATTACAAGCTTGTTAAATTGTTATCTTTTCCAGAAGTTGTGGCTTGATTTATAAGTTTTTCTCTTTTTGCCTCAACGTGTGTTATATATATATATACGCGCGCTACTATGTATGAACCCGTGCATCGCGCGGGTGTATGTTATGTAGAGCATATATGATACTATAATTTAATATAATAATTAATTTTTGAGAATTTATTATATTATATAAGCATAATAAAAAATTATAAAATTTATATTAAAATGTTTTATAGAACAAATTTTAAAAAATTAAAAATATGTGGAATGAAACTATTTTTAAAATGAAAAGTATAATTTGAGAAAATAAATTATTTTAAAGAAAAATTATATAAATTCAATATAATAACTTATTATTGAAAGTGTCATTCATTTAATAAGATTTTTTTTCTTCCAATTTTTAAGTTAGAATGGAATATTTGGGCAAATTTATTATTGAAAATGTAATTAATTTTATAATAGTATTTATTTTTAATTTTTAAATAGGGTTAAACATTCTAAAAAGAATTCGTTCCATTTTTCGCACCTTTTATTTTTTTTAGTCTTCTAATAAAATGATTTTAAAGAAAAATTGTATTCAACATTTTGCATATGACAACTGATTATCAAAGGATGTATTTATTTGTGTAAATGTACTAATAATTTTAAGTGAGAACTTAACAACTATAAATATAATAAAATCTTTCAATATATTTTCTTTCTCCTCCCCCTTTCTTCATTCTTCTAGTAAAATATTTTTTTATATGATTCTAGTAAAATAATTACAAAAAAAATTATAGAACCATTTTGTATAACAACTCATTAATAAAGAGTATTATTTTTTTATAAGAATAGCAATTCTAATTCTTAAGTGGGAAATAAATAACTAAAAAATAATTCATTATCTTTCTCCCTCCCTTTTCTTGAGGCTCATATTAAAGTAGTTTTAAAGAAAAAGTATTATAAAATTATTTTACATAATAATTCATTATTAAAGGTCTAATTTGCAGTATTATTTAATTTTGATTTATATTTATATGAAAATATAAGCACTTCTGTTACAATAGATGAATAGAGAGAAAATGATAGTAGCTCTTGATATTGATCTCTCTTTTATTTTTTTTAATAAATTTTATCTTTTTCTAACTATATATATTTATTTTAACTATTAAATTAAAATAATTAACTATAATTTTTTATGTGGAAGTACCTTTAGATATATGCGATACATATTTATTAAAAAAATTCAATAAGAATGGAAGTTAACTTTAACAATAAAGACAATCAAATAAATTAAGTTTTAAAAATACTATATGACAACGAATTTAATCGAGATGTATAAATTTTATTTGTAATATTATATTCAATTATTTGCAGTATTATTTTATTTTGATACATGTTTATATGAAAATATAAACGCTTCTGTTACAATAGATAAATATAGAGAAGCTTATAGTAGCTTTTGGCATTCATGGCTCTTTCATATTTTTCCTTTCTTGTGTTTTTTTTAATTTCTCTTTCAACTTTGGATAGCTTACTATGGAAGATAAATAGTGAAAAGATAGCTAAATAACATTATTTAAGAGAGAAGTTAGTAGAGCTAGATCACCAAGATAGTGGATGGAAATGTGTTTTTTTGATTGGTGGAAGCTTTAGTGAATAGTTAGGTAATTTTTTATTAATATTTTAGAAAAGTTTTCCTTTTTAGTAAAAATTTTAAATTATAGGAGAGTGAAAATGCTTTGAAAGCTGTCAAATAGCATATATTTTCTTGTAATATTTCTAAAATATTATAGTGAGTAGATAGATATAGATTACAGTAAAATTATTGTATAATTAAATTACCAATTTGATCTTGAAAATATAGTGCCGCGCTTTTCTATATTTAACAAAATTTAATTGGACAATTATTATTAAAAGTTCTTTAAAAACATTCTTATAATTTTACTTAATAAAAAATGATTTCTATAAAGGACGAACAATGCAAATTAATTCTTGTTAAATTCTTATCATTTTTAACATTATAGTGGAATAAATCTAACTATTTAAAATCATATATGTATTATAAAAAAATCACAAAAACTTTTAAAAAATAAAAAAATGATAAAAGAATTAGCATTAGTGAAAAAATACAAAAAGAAGATTTTCATTTTATACTAATTTAATTTTAATAAAACTATATTATAAAATTTTGTATGTCATTCAATCATAAATAGCTAAATAAGTAAGGGCCAAAATCACATAGATACACTTGAAAAGTCATGACATTGGGCTATGAGATTGCAAAATTCATATACGGTAAAAATCAAGAAATTCGTTTGACTTTAAAAGCCAATAAAATCCATATAGAGAAATTGGAAGACCAATATAAAGAGGAAGAAGAAGGGCATTGTCAAGATAAAAATATATGAATACTGATTGATCAATTAAGGTGGTAACAGAGTAGTGGGTATAGGAAATAGAAATTGCAATTAATAATATTCAATTTAAAATTCATAATATCGAAAAAAAAAAAGAAATTATGCAATTGGTAATTGGTTGTTGAATCACCAACCAATTAGGTGCAGATACTTTGCAGATATGGATAATAATACTTTTTATTTTAAAATTAAATGTAAGAGTTTCTTGTAATATGAATGGTTTATTCTAAAAATATAATAATTTAATAGTGTGTTGGAGAAGCTATTAAAGGAGTGACTGTCACTTAATAGAATATTTCAAGTAATGCTTCTAAATCATTATATTAGTAGACTAGTATGTTGAGCCCGTGCAATACACAAGACAAAAATAAAATTGTTAAATATCAATTTGTATAATTATATTTGATAACAATTTCAAATTTCATTTAAAATGATAAAAAATTTACAATATACATGAACAAAAATAATAAAACAAATATCAATTTTTAAACATGTATTCAATCTGTGATCTTCATATGTGACCTTACATTAAAATAAAATTAAATATCAATAATAGATTCCATAAAATAGCAAAACAGAATATTAAAAATAAAAAGTTGGTACATAAAATTTGAATCTTTTTAAACATCTTTTGGTATACGACATTTTGAGTTGTGTTGTATGAATTCTCATTTTAAAATATAGAACAGTATTAAAACATCAAAATATATAAATCAGATTTAGAAATATGTTCTTTTTTTTGGTAATTTTAGAAATATGTTTCAAACAGCATTCGTTGCTACTAGACAAAAATTGATTTTTTATTGACATTAAAATCCTAATTTCATATTAAAAGTTAGGTGTTTTATCATAATTACATTATTATTGATTAAAAAAAGAAAAATATCGTAGTTAATCTAAATCCCACTTAAAAAGAAAAAGGTAAATGAATGAATGGGAAGAAACAAATTAATTCACTATTGTAGGCATTCAATTTATATATGTAAAAAAAAAAAAAAGGAACCATAGCATAACGAAGAATGGAATTACATCAAACAAATAACTTGACATTATCAGAGAGACAATAAGTAATATAAATTTCAAAACATATCAAATATACAGTGTACTCTAAGTACAAACTGAAACTGAACCATACTATTAGAAAAGCAATATCAGAGCAGAACAAAAATAATAAAAGAATTCATAAATTAGAGTGTAATTTCTATTAAAAGTAACCATAAACTTGAAAACTTTAACAACAGAAGGGAAAAAAAAATGCATAACTCATTTGTTTGAAAGCAATTAGATATAGTCATGGCAGCAACTGAAGCACATTGAAAGAGATCACTCATATATTAAAGCAAGACAACATATAAGAATACATTAAAGAGGAAATGTCAAAGAGGCCAGTTTTATAGATTAAAGAGGAAGGGAAATAATATAAGAAAGTAGAGGATACCTTCAGTCAAACTGTATAGCAAAAAATTATAAAATTTGAGAGGTCAAATCCGTTTAAATAGAATATGTCAAAAACAAATAAAGCTAAAACAACACTTTCAAAGAATATAGGGCCAAAAAAAGTTTGCAGAGTAACCAATTTATAAATGAAAAGGATTAGAAAAGAATCCATATGATTAATAGTAAAGACATAACAATGCATAGGTCATATTAAGTTAAAGTTAATAAAGGAATTACTATCAATTATAAAAATGTCAAACAACAATATACTTCAAGTCTGAAATAGCACTAACACTAACATATCAGTTTGAAAAATGACATATTCAGAACACAACCAATGCATTATTAGAGGGAATCATCTGTACAGTTGAATTCCTTGAAAAAGAAATTAGTGCATGAATCTCAAGGGAAAAAAAATTAAGAGGAACAGAGAACAAATCCAAATAGTTGAAGTAATAATAAGAAATGAGGAAACATACTTGAAAAACAGGAAGATATCAAAAACAGAACATAACTAAATGGAGTAAATAAGAACCATTAGATATAATAAAAGCACAGAAGAAAAGTTTAGAGAGTTCAACAAAGTACTGAAGAAAAAGAATAAATCAGTTTTAGACAACATAAATGAAAATGTGAAACAGGGCTTACTATAACAAAAATATGCAAATATTATTAAATAGCTCTACCATTCATTTAAAAGGAACCTAATTGACAAACCCACATCAAAGTAAAAAATCACTAAACTCAAAGAGACTCAGTTGTTCAAATAATGCACATTAGAATAAATCAAAAGCAAATAATATCAAATACAATTTATAAGAAAAACTAAGCACCAAGCTCAAAAGAAGGGATTTAAAGCAAAATAGATGAGAAGCCAATCAAATCTAACACATAAGGCTTGTAAGGCACACTGGTTTCAAATATCTAACACAAATTACAAAACATGACAACATTTAGAAATAAGGCAGGTTAAAAGGATCAGATATTTAAATTGCAAAACTGAAACAAATTCAAAAGACTTCACATATATATATATATATATATATATCGAGAGAGAGAGAGTTAGGATCAATTTATACTAATGTAATTTTAAGCAATTATTATATCATTCAATATCTTTTTATTGGTAGAATTATTTGCAAAACCCACCGTTGGATTGGAAGTTTATGTTGTATAAATCATCTTCATAAAATTTCATGTTAATTTAAAATTATTTAATATACTTTTTATATATATCAAAATCAACATATATATGTTTAAAATATACATAAATAAGATTATTTGATTACATTATTGTTGATGTTCAATTTTTATAAAATTTGACACAATTAATCTTCAAAATAAGTAATTGTAATTCAACAACTGAATTGATAAAAAATATATTTTATAGAATTATTCAATACTATACCTATGCTTAAAGTTACGATGACAATGAAATGTGAACCTATTACTTTATACAAATTATCCAAATTTTTTATTACTAGTCCACTCCTAATATATAATATATTTATCTTACTTTAATATATGGATATCTTGATCCTCGTGCATATTCATATTAATATATTATGTCTTATTCGATGTCTGTGCACCTCAAGTTCAAAAAGCAGATGTAGATTCTGATCTCACTTATTACCTGTTATTAAATAAGCATAGGGACATCAAAAGTAGAAAAGAAAGGAGAAAACATGAAATAAACATCCTCTTATCTCTTCATATGACAATGATGTACAAAGATCATAGCATGCTACATAAAACCCAACAAAAGCAGCAAGAAAGATGAAATTTGCAGCAACAGGTATCCAGAAAAGTTGCTCCAATGGCTAGCATGTGATGGAGAAGGAGGAGGAGGTTCGCTTGTAGTAGTTGTTGCCTTTTCTAGTGAGCAAGCATAATTGCAGCGACTTGGTCGAACAACTCGGTAAACACCACTGCTTGCAAGGATATAGATATCTTTGTTGTTGTCTTCACCAAATGAAAAGATGTAGCCTAATGATGGAAGGGTGATTCCAGGTACAGAGTCACATTGTAGAGGAGAATCATGTGCACAACTGAAAGGGATTCTGCTAGTGCTGAAATTTCCGCTGTTTTGTGGGTCTTCAGTCGCCGCCCATATCGCACCCGCATACAGATCTCCATACAGGTATCTGAAATTCAGTTATTAATAATATAAGCAACATAGCAACTTATAATATATTGCATGAGTAAATACTCAAATTAGTCCTCTGAAAAATAAGCAACATCATTTGTTGGTCCACTAAAGATTTTGTAAATTCATTTAGTCCCTTAATGTTTGAAACAAACATCAATTTAGTCCTTCAATATATATTTAGACATCAGTTTGCTGCCTAAATTGATGGTTATTTTATACATTGAAAGACCAAATTAATGTAAAATTGTAAACAATTCTTTGGAAACTACTCTGTTGTCCACTATACCAATTTAAGCATTTAGTCTGTATTGCATAGAAAGGTGTTATTTGTTCCAAACTCCAATCCAAGAGTTTATGTATCCACATCATGGGTATGTTAATTACAGTGCAAAAAATATATATATATTTTAACGATAAAATTATAATTTGATGTTCCTCAGTCAAACTGTGTTGTATTTCCTTACAGAAAAAGCTTGTTTACCTTCCATATGTGCAAGGATCGGTGGTAGACCGAGAGATATATCCCCCAGTTATTGATGCTGATCCTTCATTCTTGTTTACTTCCGAATGGTTGTATCCTAGTATTGGGAAAATTGGATTTATGGATTGTAGGGAGGTACTGCCTCCGGGTGATTGTGTAGCGTTGAATAGATAGGGGCCCTCATAAACACGCCACCCATAGTTTCCACCCTTTGTGATGAGATCCACCTCCTCGTAAAGATCCTGCAAAAATCAATTGTGTAACTGAGAATGTTCCACTAAACTCTCACAAAGTTAGCATAACACTTTGCAGGAAGCAGGTCATAAATATAAGAGCAGAAGTTTTTTTTCCCCTTTTGGGAAGGGGCTGTCACAGAGAATAAAGTAGAAGTCATAAATTTTTCTCTATACTTTCTCTTAAATGTTTTTCCTCCTGAATAACAACAAAACCTCAAATTTATCTTGGGATGTCAACAGCAATGTTATTGCACTTCAGAAATGCGTCAATACCTCCAATTTATGTTAGGCTAAGAAGTTAACAGTAATGCAATTACACTACAGAGAAAGGCCTATTGATAAACCTGTTGTACAATGCTATGCTACGTATTATTAAAGGATATCATGAGTCAAGCTGGTGCTTGTTACTTGTACTTTTACAGTTTCAAGAGTCAAGACGAACACGGAATCAAAATTATGAAAAAAAATCTCAAGTTTTGTTAATTGTATAACATTGCTGCATAAATTGAAATCATCAACTTGTCTGTGGATAAGTATTCACAAACCTCTCCAACATCCGCACACACAAAGTACGAAGGTCTTTCTGCATCAAAACTGCAGCGCCAAGGATTTCTTAGTCCCAAGGCCCATATTTCAGGCTGCAGATCTTTATCTTCACTAAAAGGGTTATCCTTTGGAATGGAGTAGTTACCCCACAGCCCAAGTTTGCTAATTTCTGCTGCACCTGAAGATTCAAGAATAGATGTCATTGCCAACAGCAAGAAAGTAATTTTTTTTGAAAGAAAGAATGAAAAACTTGGCATATGGTTGAAGAGAAAACAAATCCATCACACAAGTAATTCTTAGTAATACTCACTTGGTATGTTGTCTATATCTAGCCTCATAATCTTTCCAAGCAAGGATTTCTTGTTTTGGGAAAAATTGTATGGATCACCTGAACCTCCTCCATCACCCATCATGAAGTATAAATACCCATCTTCAGGTCCAAAGAGTATCTGACCTCCATGGTGAGATGTAAATGGGAGGCCCATGGTAAATATCCTTCTCACCTCTGTTGGTTTAGCACTTTCAGCCTGCAAAAACATTAATAATTCAGTTCTATTCATTGAATTAACTCTTTATAGAAACCACATTTTTATCAGTGTAGAGAGGTGTGTACCGAGGAAGGCTGAGACGCGGTACCATTAGCAGTGTATTCTGCAATCACAGTTTGATACTGGCAAGGTTGTGCACCACGATCAGTACCTATCTTTGATGGATCACAATTAACATCTGAATTACATGAACATCTTCCAGAACATCCTGACCACTTGGACTTATCACAGTTAAACGAAGCAAAGAATCGACCATTTTGCGTGAATTTTGGATGAAATGCCATGCCCATCATTCCAAATACAGTATCAAAATAAACTTGGTCAGTTAGATCAACAAAGGGACTAGATTCATCAAATTTCAATGTTCCTCCTGACCCCTCATCCGGAAGTGTTGCCAGCCAAACCTTGCCCATTTGACTAGAGAAGAATGCGCGGTTAGAGCCGTCAGGATGAGCCACCATGTTGAGATAAGATCCATTACCAATTTTCTCAAGGCACAAGCCATGAGGGGCGCTAATAGAAGTCTCAGTTTTGTTTAGTGCAACAGGTTCCCCTCCAAAGCATACTGATGTGTTATCTGATGCTCCACCAAATGCATTACAGAAATCAGTTTTGGACTGCCACAAGTCAGTGAGTTTTCTTGCATTGGCCTTAACTGGTGCTCCTCCTCCTTGTCCTTGCAATGAAGGTGCAAATGGAGAATTGATTATGGACACAGTTTGACATGTGTCCCATACTTGAGAGCAAAAGTCCTCTACTGCTGCCTTTGACTGAGAAGAATTTGCTGGTATGGTGGAATTGCAAAGCACTGGAACTGATCTGGGTGAGGATTGAACTGTAAATAGCTCAGCTGAAAACGGGTCGCACCTCTACAAACAAAGGTAGCAAAGAAATTAACCCAGGGAAGAAGTTACTATGGTTTAAGAAGTGTTTACCAGTGGTCACTAGTAGAGATGTCAACATATTGAGAGCTCACTACACGTTGATCACAAGGAAATTCTTCTACCTATTCAATATTCCACTATGGATATCTTCAAGAAAATTATCGCCATGACTTCCTACTTTCCATACATGAAAAATTGACTATGAAGAAGTCTAGACTTCAAGGCAAACCATCTATGACAAATTGAGAAGGCTCTTGAGCCTCAAATTTCAATTTATGCGCCAGTTATTCATGCCGTGAAGAAGAGATCAAACTTAGTCATTACTCAAACATGAAGAACTTATTAGTATAAACCCCATTGGAGGGGGCAAAGAAAAAAAAAACAATTTTTGGATCCTCTTTTAGACATATGCTTTGGGTAAAAGGAATATCTTACGGCACAAAGTATCGATTTCAGAACCGAGGCACAGCCAGGATCAGATATGTTCATGGCCTGGAATTGCTTTTGTAATTGCGCATCTTGTGTGGGGTTGCAGCACGTGCTTCCATTGTAAGGACAAAATCCAAGTGTTTTATTCAGGGTAAAGGGTGCCCCTACACCAACATAATAAACGTGGAACAAGAAAACAATAAATGAAACGAATATGGATTTAAGCGTGCTCCATAAAAAGCAAGACTCTGAAATCTATAACCAAAAAACTAAGTGGATAAAACACACAAAAAATGGCCAAAAAAATGAAAAAGAGAGAAGGACTCACTCGAATCAACGCATAGAGGAAGTGAAACTGAAGAATCCAGAAGCAGCAACAAGCAGCAGGACAAGAAGCTGATGGAAAGGACACCCTTCATCTCCCCAAACCAGTTGAGAAACCCTCTACCACAATATCATCCCACTTCAACTCATATATACATCCAAAGCCACAAACTTTCGTAGTATTTTGACTTGGTGGCAAAAGATAATAGAATTTAAAGGAAAACAGCCTTCTGGTGTGTTGGACTTTCTGTCTTTTGCCAACTGCTTTGTATCTAAATATGATATGATATGATTTCTTACAAGCTCTCCTCTCTCTCACAACTTCCCATTTATCTAGTGCCAGTTTTAGACAAGCAAAATCACTTGCAATCTTTTGTCACTTTTTCTTATATTCACCTGTTGTCTTCAACTCTATTTAAGTCAGCTCCCCCATTGTTTTCCCATTCAAACCTGTCAATAAAAAAAGAAACTGCCAACCACCAGCGTTGAAGTCCCTTTCTGTTCCATTTTTGGCCTTTGTCACAAGCCACACTTCCACGGATTGAAGAGGACATAGGCATCATCAAGTGGTGGATGGTGTCTTCGTTCTGCAGTTGACTTTTCCATCAATTCTCTTAATTAAGTAATGCTGGTGGTTTAGACTATAGAGAAAGCCAGCACCAAGTAAGTTAAAAGTCAAATCAGGTTGTGTAGATCTCGGTTGGCTCACTTTTGCTGTGTTCAAACACCACAGCTCGATTATGAATTTACGGCAGTTTAAATGGTTAGATTTAATTTTATTTAATGAGTACTCTTTCTGGAATCTTGTGTAAATAAAAAAATAAATACTAAAATTTTTTTATCCTTATTAATAAGATTTAATTTAAATATATTATTAATATAAAATAATTTTATATAAATATTTAATTATATATTATCCCATTAATAAAAATTTTTGATAAAATTATTTATTATTTAAATAATTATATAAATAAAAAATTTTAATTAAATAATAATATAAAAATAATAAATTTCAATTAAACTCTTATTAATATATCAACCTAATTTAAATCAAGATAATAATCAAAGTCCACCTGATAGACTTCAGATATAAATAGTTAAAACAGAAGTCGCAGTTCGCATTCATTGCACTGCGAGGACCACGTATTTTAAATTCTTAAACCACGTTTTTTTTTCAAAAAATAAAATAAAATGCAGAAAAGCATCATCTTCCATATTCATTTTAGATTCACATTCATATAACAATAAAGAATGGAATCCACTTGGGATTACGACGGACCAAATAATTATTTAAAAATACAAAAGAGCTAGGCATTCAAAGGTGACCATCCTACAATAAAGTGTATGACAATGGAAGAAACAAGCAAAGATAGGCAAGTTGGATCCAAATATGGATAGACTTAGGATGTCACCGCGCGCTAATTATTGATGTCACACAAGGCAATGTCCTATCCAGTTATGAATAATAATGGAATAGCGCCAGTTCAAGAGTAGCCACGTTTAGGAATGGCACATGTTGATGAAGTGGCGAATATTTCTCATTAAAGGAAAGAAAAATCATTTTCCCTATAAAATTCCTTGCTTTTTAAACTTTTAAATCAAACATATTTATTTATTTTTATATATTTTTTACCTCTAAAATTTACTCCCGTCTTGTCTCCGAACCAAGCATGACATTAGAGGATAATAAATAATAAATTTAATTTTAATACTTTTGTCCCTGCAAAAATATTTTATATAAATATTTAATTATATATTATTATATTAATAAAAATATTTAATTTTTATATTTATTATTTTAAAAATTTTATATATAATAATATATAATTAAATAATAATATAAAACTCTTTTATATTAATAATATATGAAAATTAATCTCATAAATAATAATAATAATGAAAAGTTGGAAAGTGGTAGCCAAAATCAGGAGAGAAGCTAAATGTCTCACTGCCTCGGACGTTTTAGTCATATTAGCGGGAATTTCAAGCCTTTCAAGGTTGATTTCATTAAGAAACCCCACTTTTAGTGGCAAAGATTTTATTGAATTAATCATTTGGACTCATGATATATTAAAAGTTGTTCTTGCTACTAATCCTAGGGCCCTCAGAATTGTATGGGAATGTGATGTTGTATTCGTATCCCAACACATATATTTAGAAATTAATTTTAACATACTATTAGTAGAAAAGTATTTAATATTAGTATTCAATCACATATTATTGTATGTGAGATTTTTGAAATAATAGATATAAAAATCAAATATTTTTACTGAAATAATAATAAATAATAAGATATCTGTATAAAATAATTTTATATTAATAATATATCAAAATTAAATTCATATACTTAAACTGCTGAAACTTTCATGTAATTTGGCAAGGAAAAAAAAAAAAAAACAAATTAATACCTGCGACTATATGAGTCCAACAAATAAACAATTGAACTAGTAAGTGAATTACTATTCTTCTTAGTTGTATTGCAGAATACATAATATTCTACTTACTAAAAAAATAATAGATAGAATTTTCTCTGGGGAGAATCAAATTCATGTTCTTGGATATCAATAGTTCTCACAGCAACTTCAACCTCATTGTGAATATCCGTCCTTACAGTTAACTCAAGAAATAAGGGATATTTCCATGCACAAGGAGAGAGAATGTACAATTTATTAAAGAAAGAGAAATAAACTTATAATTATAATAATAACGCTACTATCAAAGTTATATAAAAAATAGATTTGAAATTTTTTGTCCATAAAAAGAGTTAATAATGTTATCCTTCACCGAAGATTTTATTAGAAGACTTTAAGTAACAATTAAGAAAATAATATTGCAAGTTATATCCATAAAATATTTTTTAATTATATTTAAGATAGACTGATATCAAGTTTTTTTTTTTAATAATTTACTATGTCCTAGACAATTTTAATATATCCTTAGTATTCTTAATTTATCAAGACAAAGCCAAATATATTAGTTTAAAGATGTATCAATTTTCCCAAAATAATAAAATTGATATATTTTTAAATTAATATATCTAAATATAAATTATATATATTGTATACAAATATATTGATCAAAGATATACTAATTTAGTCAAAGTGATAATTATTTATGAAGAGAGAAAATATATCGAAAAAGAGTGAAAAGACATTTAATATATGTTTCTTTAAAAATTATGATGCGTTTTTTCATTAATTGTTCTTAGAAAATATTAAATGTTCACTAAATGCTGAACTTAAATTAATTTATTTTATATAAAACCACATTGCGAGCGAACATCTAGTTGAATTCTTCCCCTCTCCGTACCGAACAATGGCCAATCGGAAGCATATAATATTGTGCATGTCTATCATTCTTGTCCTGGGCAAATTCATGCTTTGTTTTGCCAATGAACATCGAGAATTATGCATCGTATATATGGGGTCGCTTCCTAAGGGAGACTATTCACCAGCATCTCACCACTTAAACATGTTACACCAAGTTATCGGAGATGATTTTGCAGCACATTCGTTGATCAGAAGTTACAAAAGGAGTTTCAATGGGTTTGCTGCGAAACTAACTGAACAGGAGGTGCAGAATCTTGCTCTAATGGATGAAGTGTTGTCAGTTTTTAAGAGCACAACTTTGCAACTTCATACAACGAGGTCTTGGGACTTCATGGGTTTCCAAGACAAAACCAGGCAAACTAGTCCAGCTGAAAGTGATGTTATAATCGGAGTTATTGACACTGGCATTTGGCCAGAGTCAGATAGTTTCAGTGATGAAGGCTTCGGCCCTGCTCCAAAAAAGTGGAAAGGCACATGTGCTGGAGGCAAAAATTTTACCTGTAACAAGAAGATCATTGGAGCCCGATACTACAGCACAGCTGAATCTGCAAGAGACGATACTGGTCATGGAAGCCACACGGCCTCGACTGCTGCTGGTAACAGAGTTAAAGGCGCAAGCTTTTATGGGATTGCAGAAGGAATTGCCAGAGGAGGGGTTCCATCTTCGAGGGTGGCTGTCTATAGAGTTTGCATAGAGGACATATGCAATCAGGCTAACATATTAGCAGCTTTCGATGATGCTATTGCAGATGGTGTAGACCTCATCACAATTTCACTTGGAAATGAAGACGCAGTTGATTTCAAGAAAGGTGTTATACCAATTGGTTCGTTCCATGCAATGCAAAAAGGGATTCTCACTGTCCAATCTGGAGGTAACAATGGTCCTAACAGAGGCTCTACTGGTAGCGTAGCACCCTGGTTATTGAGTGTGGCAGCTAGCAGCGTAGACCGTAGAATCATTGACAAAGTTTCCCTTGGGAATGGATTAACACTATCGGGAAGATCAGTAAATGCTTTCACATCAAATGGGACAAAGTTTCCTTTGCTTCTTGGAGAGTATGCTTCTTTTCCACACTGTGGAGCTTCTGAAGGTGCAGCCTGTGCACCAGGTTGTTTAGATCCCCAGAAGGTAGCAGGAAAAATTGTTTTATGTTCATCAGGATATGGAGTACAAATGGCTTACGAATCTCGTGCATTTGGCTCAATCGTAGAAAGTACTGACCAACAAGCTGACATTGTTCCTTACCCTGCATCAAGAATAGATGAAAGTGCATATGCTCTTGCTGTATCTTATGCTAATTCGACTAGTAGCCCTCAAGTTGAGATACTAAAAAGTGAAGCCATTAAAGATCCTCATGCACCACTTATAGCTGATTTCTCTTCTCGAGGACCAAATAGAATAGTTCCAGAAATTATGAAGCCAGACATAAGTGCTACAGGAGTAGAAATATTGGCTGCTTTTTCACCTAATGCAAATCCCTCAGGGTATCCTGGATATAAAAGATCTGTCAAATACAACATACAATCTGGAACGTCAATGGCATGCCCCCATGTTGCTGGTATAGCTGCATATGTTAAGAGTTTTCATCCTGATTAGTCTCCGGCAGCTATTAAATCTTCTATTATGACCACTGCAACACCAATGAATGGCAGTCACGAAGATCTTAAGGATTTTGCTTATGGATCAGGGCATGTGGACCCAATACGAGCCGTCAAGCCTGGGCTTGTTTTTGATCTTTCCAAGGATGACTATGTGAATTTGTTATGCGATATAGGATATGATACTCCAACAGTTAGAAAACTCAGTGGTGACAATAGCAGTTGCCCTTCATCAAGTCCCGATAGATCAATGGTGAAAAATATTAACTATCCTTCAATTGCAATTCAAGTTCATCCAATTCAACCATTTATGGTCAATGTCACAAGAACAGTCACAAATGTTGGCTTCGCTAATTCCACCTACAAGGTGAGTTTCTTACAAAGTTCAAGTATGAACATCACTGTCGTGCCTCAAGTTCTCTCATTTAAATCTCTTAAAGAAAAACAATCTTTCGTTGTCAACATTGCTGGAGGAAAGTTTCCTAAGCTAAGTGTACTTTCCTCGTCACTAGTGTGGACAGATGGCAAGCATAGTGTGAGAAGTCCAATTATTGTTAGTGTTGGGGATACTTGATTTCATCTGGTGGAAATGATCTCGAGTATAAATAAAATTGCAGGTTTCAATTTGCAAAACAATATATATATATATATACAGAGGATGGGATCCATTTACTTTAGGTGTAAACCTAAAAACTTACTTCTAATACTCACAGTTCAATTTATTAAAATTTGATGGCTCAAAATGATAAAATGTTTTTTGGGCATTGTAAAGACCAACATCTCTAAAAGATACCTCACTTGGATTTTTGGAAAAGATGAAAAAAATATGTAAAATGTAAAATTAAATAGATCGAATGATTGGATGTGAAAGTGTGTATTTTTGGGAAGAAATACTTGTATAGTCCTGGAGTATCACGTAGTCATACTCCTGGACTAATCATATAAATATATTTTATATGATATCTACCACTAACATACAATCTCATGTAAATATATTTACATGATTGGCCGAAAGCATAGTCACATGATGCTCCCGGATCATACAAATATTTCTCTACTTTTAGGTGTTTAAATAACACATCTCTATAACTTAATGAAGAAAAAGAGTAATAGATCATAACTTTAACTTTAATGATGAGTGAGAAATAATAAATTCAATAATCAATAAAGAAAGAGAAAGAATTTTTTTTTTGGGGCAAGAGAGACAATAAATCCAATTTAATTATGTAAGGTAAAAATTATAAAATAATGAAAAAATGAAAAAAGAATTAGTGAAATAAAAATTAAAAAATAAATATCTTGACATTGAAATTTTTAATAAATAATTGTAAAAAAATGTAAATATCTTGACATTGTATATATTATCAATGTAAAATATACTATTATTCAATTATATATTACCACATTAATAAATATGATTAAGTCTTATACATTTTATTTGAGTGATTATACAAATAGAATGATATAATTAATCGATTATATAAAATTTTTTTTATATTTTCAGTATATATAAATTAAACTCAAATTAAAAATAATTATAAAATAATATGTTTTTATAATTATAAAAAAAAAGTAAAAAAAAAAATTACATTTTTAATTATTAATTAACAAAAGAAACATATTTTATTAATATTTCAAAAAATTTCACTAAAGAATTCCGTTATTTTTGTTAATACTTTTATTTTATGTCATTTACTTTTTTATAGTTATTTATCACATACCTTGATGTGAACTATTTTTATATAAATATTTATTGATTATTTAAAAATATTATAAAAGAGCAGAATTTTATATAATTAATAAAAAATTTCAACGAAAATTGTTTATGTTTTTCAATTATTTATTGAAATAGTAAATATTTTTAATGAAATTTCTATTTTTTATTTCATTGAAAAATTCTTTTTTATTAATATTTTATTTGAATTTTTATAAATATTTATTACGATCTTGTATGTGAAAATATTTATGTTCTTAATATTATTTACATCATTATTTTCAATTAAATATATAACAAATAACCATAAATTTTTATTTTATTTTTATTAAATTTTTCAAAGATTATAAAAATTTATTTTTTATTATTGTTAATTTTTATGTTATTACATTTTCATAATTATTTTAAAAAAATTTT
Source organism: Pterocarpus macrocarpus (assembly GCA_031439585.1). NCBI lineage: Eukaryota > Viridiplantae > Streptophyta > Magnoliopsida > Fabales > Fabaceae > Pterocarpus > Pterocarpus macrocarpus. The sequence continues at coordinate 16,563,164 of CM062519.1, forward strand.
AACCTGAAGATATTTATATTTTCTAGATATTTTTTATTGAAATTTTTAATTTTTATTTCACTAACTCTTCTATGTTTTTTCATTATTTTATAATTATTAACTTATGTAATCAAATTTTCTCTATTTCTTAATTAATTATTGGATTTATTATTTCTCTCCCATCACCGAAACTATAATACAATATTTCTTTTCTTCATTAAATTATATTGTTTTAAGCTATTAGATTTTGATAAATTGAACGATGAGTTTTAAGAGTAACTTTTTAGACTAACACCTAGAGTAAATAGATTTCCACTCATATAAATATAGTTAAACTTAATTTTAGCTCATGAATCTGGAATCAATATTATTTAAAGGAAATTAGTTTTTTTAATTATTATTGAAAGCTGAAAAGATTAAATTAAAATAATTTAATATGAAAACAATATTATGCTATGAAAATATCCTTCCTTAAATGCAGTTGATATCTATTATGTGCTATATTATTTAATTAAAAATTCATATACGAGAGCGTTCAATAGTTTTTTTTTTTTTTTTTTTGGTGTGTTCGATACTATGGTAGTATGCTTCCCTACTTTTTTTTTAAAAAATTAAATTGAATTATTAAATATATTTTGTTTTAGTAACTCCTTTGTAGGAATTGAATAGCATTTGTCAACTAATGGCAAATACTCCTTTTCATTGTTAAAGTAAACGTGCTACCTTCTAATAAATTTTAGTAAATGCTTTTATGATCCTTTTCATTGATTAAAACAAAAATATTAAATAAAAATAAAAAAATTTAATATATTAGAAACTTAAAAATATTTAATAATATTTCTGGAATAATTTATCAAAGACTCGAGATGAATGAAATGCATAATCTGAGATTAGGTTACTTAATGTGGGTTTAAATACAAGAGTCTATCCAAGTGAGTGAGTCTAGAAGCCTCTAACAAACTCTAACTAATCCTAACTAGCAGTAACTAATACAACAGAATAACTAAACTTCCAATTCTACCTTAAGCCTCCCCCTCAAGTTGGGAGGTAAATGTTGAGAACACCCAGCTTGGAAAACAACAAATGAAATTGGGCTTAAGGTACTGGCTTGGTAATGAGATCGATCGGCTAATTGACTTGAGGACTGCACATGTATAAGCTTGAGGAGACCTAATTGCACATGCTCTCGAATAATGTGATAATTAATGTTAATATGCTTTGTTCTCTCATAAAAGTTGGAATTAGTAGTAATATATGCATCGTAACTTGACTATTATGAGAAATTCTTGGGTGCTTTTGGAGTATCATATAGAAAGTTATCCACTTTATTCATTGTACATTAACCCAACATTTATTTGTGTTTAGGGATGTAAACATGTTGATTTGGATTAACTTTAAGAAAAAAATAAATCCAAACCGATTGATTTTAATTGGTTTCATTTGGTTCGGATTCATAAAATTTTTTGGTTAAATTCGAACCAATTAAATTTAGGTTGGTTCGGTTCAAGTAATTGAATTGTCTGTTTAATTTTTTTTTCAATTTCTACCAAAAAAATATAATAATAAATTATTATAAGGCACCAAAATTTTCATATAAGCAAATTTTAGATTTTATTCTAATATCCAAAAGCTAAAATCATTCTAATATTGTCATTAACATAATTAAAAGAAACACAAACATCAAATAATTATCATTCTAATATGTTTTTTGTTAAGGAAAAAAAAAGAATATAAAGGGTTCGGATCGAGTTGCGTATCACGTTGCAAAATTCCAAATCCGATTTCTGTACCAAACACTGGTCACTTTTAATTAAATCGCATCCGATTGTTTGATGACTCCAACCACTTTAATTGGTTCGGTTCGAATTGATCGTATTTATCGGCTTGGCCTAATCTACTTACACGTCTATTTATGGTGGGACCTACCATTAATACAATATTTATGCCATTAATTACATATTTTATTTTTTTAAAAAAATAAGAATGCATATGTGTTAGTGGAGGTTCCCATCATAACTAAACGCTAAATTGACGAGCAATGAATAGAGTGAATACCAACTTATGTGGTACTCTAAAAGCACACAAGAATAGGTTCCCATCATAACTAAATGCTGAATTGACGAGCAATGAATGGAATGAATACCAACTTATGTGGTACTCTAAAAGCACACAAGAATTTCCCGAGTGTCAAACATTAACTTAACTGAGGAAACATTCAATCTGAAATGCTCGAGAAGCTGAGTAAATCATAAAATCTCTCTAGTTGCATTTGCCATAGCCATGTATTCCGCCACAGGAAAAGACTTGGCAATAGTGGCATGATTCGTAGACTTCCAAGACACACGAAAATTGCCAAAGAACAAGCAATAATTAGTAGATAGTTAGATATTTAATTTATTTTAAATAAGTATGATGATAGCTAGAGTGTAATTTTATTTAAACCATAATATGGAGTGAAAATTATTAGATAATATTTGAAATAATTAATTATACAATTATTTAATAGATGATTTAAAAATAAAATTAATTTATATTTTTATGGAGAACTATATTATAATGTAAAACTATTTTAAAAAATTATTGTTATGCCTTATAAAAAGATTAAATTATAATTAATACGAATTGAGAATAAACTCTTTTATATATATATATAAAAGAGTTTAGTTTTGATGTATTAACTTTTGTATTATTATCCAATCAAATCTTTCCATTTATGTGACCTTTCAAATTATGGTTATGAGAGTCAATTATATTTCATAATATAACAATATATAATTGAATGATATGTTTTAAAATTAAATTCATATAAAACTATATTTAACTTTAAAATTACATAAGGGTAGTTAAGGAAACAAAAGTTTAGAATAATTATAAAAAAAATGGATAGATAAAATGGAGTGCTAGTAACCTCACTCATAAAATCAATACAAACATAAATCAAATTTTTAACAAATAAAATATCCAATAGCCTCACCCATGTGAGGAGTGTACTCATTCATTAGGGGCTTGTAACCCACATAACTTACCAAAAAAAAGAAACCAATAAAATGAATAAATAAATAAATTTATGTTAATCAAATTACTAGTGGTCGCGGATATTTGTAAATGTTTGTCTCTTCCTTAACTCAAGGTTCAAAATTTCAAATCTTCTTACACATAATAATTAATATGAATTATTTATGATATGAAATCATTACTCTCATATTTTTACACTCTCTTTATCCACAAATAACTGTCAATTTAATAAAATTTATAATAAATTAGGGAATTGGCTAACCTCCATGTGGAGGTTAGCATGCTCTATATTTTGCTTTAGACAATAAATCTCTTCTCCTATTTTGTTAATCAACTATAATTTTAAGCAATTTCGTAATTCTATTTTGTGGGCATTAATTGCTCTTTTGATTTTCTCTCTTTCTACTATTAATATTCTTTCACATTCATTAACATTCTTTCTCCCTTTATTGATATTATTATATTCAAAATAAATATATATTAAGTCATTAGGAGTGGTCAAATGATGAGATATTTAAGTAATTTGTATCAAGTCCTAAATTCAAATCTCATCCGTCAATATATCAAAAAAGAATAAATATATATTACTAATTTAATAAAATATTTTTTTCCATAAAATTCCTAAACAATTCATGTACTTGTTTAACTACATTTTTAATTATATATTTAATTAAATTAAATACACCATAATTTTCATGAACCAGTACGTGAATTGTTATATAACAATTCTGAATATAGCAATTTTGAAACATTTCTATCACATAACAATTCCGAATATAACTGTCTAATTCCGAAACAAATTTTACGCTATTAAATAATTATATATATTTATTAGGAATTTTATTAAATTAGTAATAATATTTATTCTAAATATAATAGTATCAATTAAGGGAGAGAGAATATTAATAAATGTGAGAAAATATTAACAATAGAGAGAGAGAAAAATCAAAGGAGCAATTAATACTAAAAAAGAGAACTACAAAATTGTCCAAAATTATAGTTGATTAACAAAACACGAAAAGGAGTTTATTGTTCAAAGTAAAATATGGAACATGCTAACCTCACATGAGTGTGTAGAGATTAGCAATCTCCAATAAATAAATGATAATCTTGGATATTACAGTAGTTTGAAATTATATTTTAATTATCAATTAAAATTAATGATTCATAAAAATATATTATTTTGTCAATATATTATATTTAAATATATTGATTTAAGAATATACTAACAAATTGATAGATAAATTAAAATAGAAGCAGTAGTTTGAAATTATATTTTAATTATCAATTAAAATTAATGATTTATTAAATCTAAAATATAAAATATATTATTTTGTCAATACATGTTGAATTACTAGTAAAGTATTAATTGAATTATAAAAGAATTTAATTTATTGGAAACAAAAAAGTCAAAAGACATTTAATACAATTTTCTTCTAACAATTATGATGCATTTTTTCATTAATTGTTCCTAACAGACAGTAAATGCTCGGCTTTCTATTTTTTTTCTTTAAATTCGAAAACCGTTAATAAGTTGGACCTTGCTGAGTTTATAACTTATTTTGTCCTTGTTTCCATTAAACAACATTTCAAGCAAACATCTAGCTGAATTCTTACCCCGAACAATGCCCAATTTGAAGCATATTCTGTTGTGCATGTCGATCATTCTTGCCATGGGCAATTTCATGCTTTGTTTTGCCGATGAACGGCGAGAATTATACATCGTGTATATGGGGTCGCTTCCTAAGGGAGACTATTCACCAGCATCTCGCCACTTAAACATGTTACACCAAGTTATCAGAGATGATTTTGCAGCACATTCGTTGATCAGGAGTTACAAAAGGAGTTTCAATGGGTTTGCTGCGAAGCTAACTGAACAGGAGGTGCAGAATCTTGCTCTAATGGATGAAGTGGTGTCTGTTTTTAAGAGCAAAACTTTGCACCTTCATACAACGAGGTCTTGGGACTTCATGGGTTTCCAAGACAAAACCAGGCAAACTAGTCCAGCTGAAAGTGACGTTATAATTGGAGTTATTGACAGTGGTATTTGGCCAGAGTCAGATAGTTTCAGCGATGAAGGCTTCGGCCCTGCTCCAAAAAAGTGGAAAGGCACATGTGCTGGAGGCAAAAATTTTACTTGTAACAACAAGATCATTGGAGCCCGATACTATAGCGCAATCGAATCTGCAAGAGACAATTTTGGTCATGGAAGCCACACGGCCTCAACTGCAGCTGGAAACAAAGTAAAAGGTGCAAGCTTTTATGGGATTGCACAAGGAATTGCCAGAGGAGGGGTTCCATCTTCGAGGGTAGCTGTCTATAAAGTTTGCGAAGATTACTTGTGCAACGAGGCTGACGTATTAGCAGCTTTTGATGATGCTACTGCAGATGGTGTAGACCTCATCACAATTTCACTTGGAATTGAAGATGCAGTTGATTTCAAGAAAGACGTTATAGCAATTGGTTCGTTCCATGCAATGGAAAAAGGGATTCTCACCGTCCACGCTGGAGGTAACAATGGTCCTGACAGAGGTTCCATAAGTAGTGTAGCACCCTGGTTGTTGAGTGTGGCCGCTAGCATCATGGACCGAAGAATCATTGACAAAGTATCCCTTGGGAATGGATCGACACTATCAGGAAGATCAGTAAATGCTTTCACATCAAATGGGACAAAGTTTCCTTTGCTTCTTGGTGAATATGCTTCTTTTCCGCATTGTGGAGCTTCTGAAGGTGCAACTTGTGCACCAGGTTGTTTAGATCCCCAAAAGGTAGCAGGAAAAATTGTTTTATGTTCATCAGGATATGGAGTACAAATGGCTTACGAATCTCGTGCATTTGGCTCAATCGTAGAAAGTACTGACCAACAAGCTGACATTGTTCCTTGCCCTGCATCAAGAATAGATGAAAGTGCATATGCTCTTGCTCTATCTTACGCTATCTCTACTAGTAGCCCTCAAGTTGAGATACTAAAAAGTGAAGCCATTAAAGATCCTCATGCTCCACGTATAGCTGATTTCTCTTCTCGAGGACCAAATAGAATAGTTCCAGAGATTATGAAGCCAGACATAAGTGCCCCAGGAGTAGAAATATTGGCTGCTTTTTCGCCTAATGCAAATCCCTCGGGGTTTCCTGGAGATAAAAGATCTGTCAAATACAACATACTATCTGGAACGTCAATGTCATGCCCCCATGTTACTGGTATAGCTGCATATGTGAAGAGTTTCCATCCTGATTGGTCTCCAGCAGCTATCAAATCTTCTATTATGACCACTGCAACACCAATGAATGGCAGTCACGAAGATCTTAAGGATTTCGCCTACGGATCAGGGCATGTGGACCCAACACGAGCCATCAATCCTGGGCTTGTTTTTGATCTTTCCAAGGATGACTATGTGAATTTGTTATGCGATATAGGATATGATAATTCAACGGTTAGAAAACTCAGTGGCGACAATAGCAGTTGTCCTTCATCAAGTCCTGGGAGATCAATGGTCAAAGATATTAACTATCCTTCAATTGCAATTCAAGTTCATCCGATGAAACCGTTTATGGTCAATTTCACAAGAACAGTCACAAATGTTGGCTTCGCTAACTCCACCTACAAGGTGAGTGTCTTACAAAGTTCAAGCATGAACATCACTGTCGTGCCTCAAGTTCTCTCATTTAAATCTCTTAAAGAAAAACAATCTTTCGTTGTCAAAATTGTTGGAGGAAAATTTCCTAATCTAAGCGTACTTTCCTCATCACTAGTGTGGACTGATGGCGAACACTCTGTGAGAAGTCCAATTATTGTAGGCGTTGCCCCATTCTGATTTCATCTTGTAGATATGATCTTTCGACTTATATAAATAAGAATGAAGATTTCAATTCACAAATCAATATATTTCTAGTTTTCGATCATACCTTCTTCATCAACCATATATATTTCCAATTATACCTTCTTCAATGTGTGTGTGTGTGTATGTATTCATGTGAGAGAGAGAGAGAGAGAGAGAGAGAGAGAGAGACAGTTTATTGACATCAATATGAGAGTTTTATTCATGCATTAATATTTAACTATTGATTACTTTTTAATCTAACAGTTTAAACTGGTACAATTTATTGAAAAAGAGAATAATGCTTATCGTTTTGATGAAGAGAGAAAAATATTAAATTGAATAATTAATTAAAAGAGAGAATTTGGTTATATAAATTAAAAATTAAGAAAAAAACAAAATAACATTTTTTACCGAAATAAAAATTAAAATTTTCAATAAAAATATTTATGCTTTCCTAAACAAATTTTAAAAAAAATTAAATATCTTCTCATTGAAATTTTAAATAAATAATTATAAAAAATAAATGGAATGAAAATTAAAAATAATAATAAAAAAATAAACTTTTTAAAATTATTGAAAAATTAATAAAGAAAAAAGGCATTTTCATGGTTATTTATTATATATTTTAATGTGAAAATATTAAATGCAACTATTTATTAAGATTGTAAATATTTTCACACAAAATTTTTTAATAAATAACTATAAAAATGTAAAAACACAAAATAAATTAATGAAAAATAGCAGAATTTCTTTATTAAATGACCAATAGAGATTTCATTAAAAAAATATTTACATTTTTTATAAATATTTGAAAAACGTAAATAGCTTTTGCTGAAATTTTTCACTAATTATATAAAATTCTACTATTTTATTCTTATTTTAATTTTTTTCGTCAATTAATTTTTTATAATTATTTGTTAAAAAATTTGTTGTGAAATATTTAGGTTTTTTTATAATTTTTATTGAAAACATAAATATTTTTATTGAAATTTCTAATTTTTATTTTGCTGGAAATTTCTTTTATTTTTAATAATATTTTTAATTTTTATGCATTGTAAAATAACTTTACTATATTAACTAATAAAATATCACAAAATTGCCAAATCATTATGAACAGTTATTATGGTGGGTAGATTCTCCCTACAATTTGATAATTTTTTGAAATTCTACTAATTGATAGTATAGAATTATTTTATATTATTTATGAATAAAAACTATTCTCTAAACAATCAAGTATACATAATTTATTATCTAAAAATGGTTTGTTGCAATGAAAATAGATTATGACCTTAGATAAACGTTAATTGTAATATCCGAGTTAGAACCTTAATATGCGGGCAATTTTTTAAGAGAAAAAAGGGGGGGGAGGGGGGAGAGAAATAATAGATGGTGCATATTTTAGTGGTACGGAGACTTTTACCAAGAGCACTTGCGTTTGCTGTTTGATATAATGACCAACTCACCCATGATTATTTTTATCTCGCCCATGATTTCTTTCTACAAAATGTTATTGACTACTTGGACTTTCGTTACTTTTTCTATCAAATTGTCCCATACCGTTTAGCACGGCTCAAGTGAAAATACAGTTCAAAAATAATAATATCCGTGACTAGTTCTTGCAAGTTACAGTAACATTCAATGTTATAAACAAATTATTACCTGCAGTTATCTTTTACTACTTTTATTCTCATCTAAATGGGGTAATAATTTTTTATATGGTATTTTTGTAAAAAAAATGATACTTTTAATAAAATTATAAAAATATATATATTTTTCCTCTCTATCATTTTCTCTATCTTCCTTTTACTTCTCTTTTTTTTTTTCTTCCTCTTTCTCTTTCCTCATTTTTCTTTTCCTTTTTTCTCTTTTCTCTCTCCTTTCTAGTTGATTTCTCTCTTCTCTCCCCCCACTCTTGGCGCTCTCTCTTTCTCTCTCTCACACACAAACATTAAAACAAATAAAAATAATATTTGATGAACTCATTTTTTTTATAACATCTTATCAATTTATTTTTTATCTATTATTAAATGGGATATAGATTCCATTTAGATTAAATTTATATTTCATTCAATAATAAATGAAATATGAATCAATCCAATATCCCAAAAAAGATAAATTTATTCATCATTACAAAAATACAAAGCACACACACATAACACGCTCACACATACACAATAAACACATAAAAAAAAACAATAAAAAAGATAATTTACTGTTTTCATCAGAGGATCCTTGGCAAATCATTTTTTTTATTTTGTAATTTGATAGTACAAATAACGGATTCATATTTTACTTTTTGTTAAAATAATAGAATCTAGTTAACAACGAACCAAATGCCCTTTTTTCATTTTTATTTTTTTTAATTTGATAACAAGGATAGTAGATTCACTTTTTGCTTTTATTAAAATAATAAAATCTAACTAACAACAACCCGAATTCTCTTTTTTATTTTTATTTTTTTGTAATCAGCAATACAATTAGTGAATTTACTTTTTAGTTTTTGTTAAAATAATAGAATCCGACTGATAAGCAAACCAAAAAATCTCATATTTCTCCAATTTTGTCAAAAATGTAGTATATTTTCAACATCACCCTCAAAAACTCATATAAAAAACATCACCCCAAGCAAATGTCTATTTTTAAATATACACACAAATTAAGAAAAATATTACTCACTTCGTAATTCCACTTTTTTTCTCTCTTACTTTAACTTAATACTCTTTTTAATTATTCATTTAATAGGGAAAGAAGAAAAAAATAATTAATATTCTCTAAATTTCTTAAAATGGAAATTGTCCAGTAATTTTGTTTGACTTACTGGCTGCAGTAGATAAAGTAAACGGAGTATAATTTTTAGGAGTACATTAATCGCCTACACAAAGTAAATTCCATCCTAAAGTTTTTTATCACTCTATGTAACCTTCTTACTTGGTTAATACCCTGTCACGTATGTGCTTGGATATATACTACACCCGTAGTAGCAATCTAAACAGGAAATTGAAGTGACTGCTCAATGATCATAATCTATAAATCTACATAGCATGGGCACAGCCTCACAGACTAAAAAGTAATACTGCCATATTCTAACTTCAAATCTGGAGTTAGAACCATGAACTCATGATAGCAGTGGTAGAATCAAGTGGATCAGCTATATCATGCAGCAGAAGTTATTTTGAGCAGAAAACACACTCGGGTAAGAAGTTAGCCAGGAATTTTTCTCACACTGGCTGCAAAAAATTAATCACATGTACAGGACATTAACGAGGATAATCCACATCAATTGTGCATGTAAATGACACAAGAACTGAAGAGGCAAAAGAAAGGCACAGACAATACCTATGAATCACTGAACCACCAAAAATTCATTATTCCTTCACAGTAAAATGCAACCAGATCTCTTTACTCCATTACAGAGTATTTTGAATTCTTCTTTGTACAACCTGACCATAATAGTTTCTTGTCAGGAAAAACAAAACTAAAGCAGCCAGAGAACCTAGAACAGTGGCAGATGCCATTATCAGGAAAGAGAGCATAAAACAATGAGTTCCAATGCATATATTTCCTTCTGATGCTTCTTTGTCATATATATACCCAACTACTCTTACTGAGAATATGTACGACCCCACTGGACTTGCTATGGTAATGGTGTTGAATATGCTGCCCATATGTCCCACACCAAATATCTCAGAAGTGATTGTGGGCATTAAGGACCACTGAGAGCCATAACAGATACCTACCAATACTGAGCCAACATATAGAGCACCCTGCAATCCAGAAGCAATAACTAAATGGCCAATGCTCATGATCATCAAAGTTATGACCATAAATAAAGGTCTTGCCCATCCTCTTGTGTGCAGAAAATAATCTGATACATAACCGGCTCCAAAACGGCCAAGAAAATTCCAAATGCTCCACAATGAAACTAAGGAACCTGTTTCATGGGTGGCATAACCAAGCGATTCTCCTATTTGGCTCATGTTATTAACTGTTGCAAGTCCTGATCCCATGCCACATGCCATAGAAAGAAACAAAATCCAGAAGTTCACAGTTTGCAGTGCTTGGAAAAGATTCAGGTTGGAAGAACCTCGCCTTGCTTCCATCTTCTCGGTATCCACCGGGCCTGGCTCCGTAATTAGTTGGGACCTCTCATCAAGAAAATTTCTTGAGGTACTGATGGAGGTCCTTTCATGTGCTTTGATTGCAATGCAAAGAAGTGAGGCTAGCAACACCATAAGCACAATCAACACAAAAATGCGGACCAATAACGGCAGACTAAGGATGCTCTCTAGGATTATAACAACCATAAGATATGCAGCAACAACCAGAGCCATAGAAGAAAACATATTTAGATACTTCCTTTCATCTCCCTCACGAGTGTTGTGGATTCTTACAAACCACATAAGCAACAAAGTATTTATAGGTGGCAGGAGGGATAGCATCAGAAGATATGCTTTAGGCTTGTTGTTAAATATTGTCCTATACACTTGAATTAGTATTGCTCCACTGAGACCAAGAAATCCCTGGCAAGAAAAGGAAAATCCTAAAGGCCAAACTTGAACGCAATGCAACACACCAAGAATTAAAGGCTGGAATTTTTCTAATCGATTGTTACAACAACCCATTAAAAGCACATGGAAGATGACCTTCCCACATGAACAAAATGCATGATCTTCTATAAATTTGCTGCAACTGAGAACATCTGAAAATATTCTTTGTCGAGAAATGTTGTTTGCACTATTTAAATGACATTATGAGATGTCTCTTAAATATTAAATAAGAGTTGGTCCTAAGTTTTTTGCCGACTAATATTTAAGGTACAATTCATAGTTTTCCTTCAAATATCTACTAAAAAGTTGTACAATAGTTTTGTTAATAACATTTTTCACTATCAAGCTACTTTCCCAATAAACAATGAAACCTTAATTCAGCAGACTATAGAAACATCTAGCAAACAAAAAATTAGAAATTAAAAAAAGAAAAATATACCTTCATAATGCCCACGATGGTTCCACTATAGTGAGGGAAATTGTGCACACCGGTGACGACATTGGAAGTGTTGAAGTAGCTCTGAGCATGAGCCGCCACGAACATGAACAAGCACATGGCCGGCACGGGCACCGGCGGGAGTACCCCGGTGACGGCGGCCCACATGAGGAAATAGCCCAAGAAGCATTGGGCCGAGCCCAAGAAGTGGACGAGCCAAGGCCCGTTGGCGGTTCGGCCCGCAACGTAGTCGTACAAGAGGCCACAGAGGACACCAACGTTGGCCCCGATGTCCTTGGAGACAGAGAGCGTGTCGAGCGTTGACTGGTCGTAGTGGAGCGTTGACTTAAGGGTTTGGGAGTAGATTGAGAAAGTGTAGAGTGACCCGCTGGTGCACTGAATCCATGTGCTAGCCACCGTCGACACCCACTTCGAATTCACGCACGAATTCAAGTTCGCCCAATTCATCAGCGTTTAATTTCTTAGGTTTTTTGGGTTGTTTAGTCGTTACTCGTTGAGCCTTCCATGCGTTGATTTTTCTGAAAGTTTTAGGGTTCACTGTGGTGATGATGACACCTGCAACCTTGGACACTGTTCATTTGCCAGCTGTGCCTGTGATTCAGTTGGAAAGAGATTGCCGCTTTTGAATTTCCTTTTGGGTACAAGCACATATTCTTTTGTCTTTTTTGGACTTTATAAATTATAAGTGATAATGTACGTGATTAAGGGAGTTGCGTATAAATTCTGTGCACGGAAAATGCAGTCCATTCACATTGATTTTTTTTTTTTTTTTTTTTTTTTACGAGCAGTTCATTCACATTGATGAATATAAAGAAAAAGGAAAAAATTATCTTATAAAAAAAATAAATAATAATGATGTAAATAAAAACTAGAACATACGATGAGGTACAGTTTTTTTTGTTAAATAAGAATTGCATCTATTATAAAAGGCTGAAATCATTTTAGCTGCGGTGAATTGGAAGATTAAACCTATAACACCTTAAAAAAACTCTCAACTATTTTAACGAGAGTGTTATAAAGCCATTTGCTAAAGAGAATTTAATATTTTTATTAAATACTTCCATTATTTAGAGAAAAAATAATGAAGACTTTCCAATTTTAAATTTTTAGGCTGTACATTTTATTAAATATTTATTACTTTTAATTTTTTTAACCAGTATCTTTAAGTTACTTTTTAAAAAATAGAAGGTTTTATGTTATTCGTGTATTAAATTAATTCACTGAATGGTAAAAAAAACAATAAGTAATTGACAAGACAACAATGTGAGATTGATGCTCGACAGTCAACAAACTTCAGAGTTCAGACGAGCGTGCTGAAACTTGAAAGGGTTACAAACTGTTGAAACTAGCACCTTAAGGGCCACGGTATCAACCAAATGGGAAGGTAGACCTCAAGTCCTCAACAGAGGTTCCTCATTTTTCCAACAATTGTCATATGTTGGACAATTTTTCACACAGCATATTTCTCTTACTTTTGCAGCAAAAGAAGATTAAATACAAATCAACCCAATCACCATGATGCATGGATGATTGGGAGAAAATAAAATTAAAAAAAAAAAAAAAAAAAACACTTTCAAACCCTTATTCGCTCCATAATACAAGGACAAATATGAAACAAACAAATACCAGTTTCATTGTGATATATATACATTTCAGCGTGTGTTCAAATATGTAACACTTGGAGTTTGAGACTTCCTTTTGTGTCTGACAAGCTTCCAAATTTTGCCGACCATAAATGGTAAGGAATACTTATACAAGGCATTGTGCCTACTCGTTACACTTCACCACATACAGAACAGTAGCATGCTGCAAGCACCAAAAAACTCTCTTCAAATAACTTTAAATCGTATGTTTTTAACTTTCAGAGTGACTGATGCTTTTGCCAGAATTTTTATCAACGCAGAATGGGAGAATGTCTCCTATCTTCAATCAAAGAAGCAAGGCCACTTGGACGTTTACACGCAAATAACTTGTCCAGAAGCAAACTATCACAAAACAAGAAAAAGGTAAGAGCATTATCTCATTCAAATTGTGGTATGTACAACAATAATTTAGGCCAATAGAGCAAATCATTTACAGAGTTAGCACACATAAAGGAATAGAAAAACTCAGAAATCACCTTCTACTCACAGAACAATAACAAATTCAGAAATTCAATACTCCCTCATAGTATAAATGTATAATGCAGAATTTTAAGTCTTCTAAGTATAACATGATCATAGAAGCCTTTTGTCTGAAAAAGCAAACCTAAGCCGATGCAATATGGTCCTACATTAATAAATAAATTAGACTATATCAACAATTATTTTAAAAATATGTTCCTAAAGGGCTTGCCAACCAAAGGCTTTTATATATTAGCATTATAGATATTTTTTTTTTATACATAAGCATCAAATCGTGTATTTATACACATCATATTTTTAAAATAATTGTTGAAATAGCAGGAGATTTGTGTCATGCATATTAGTCAAAATAGTCGCCCCCTGACTGCATGCATTTGTTGCAGCTATCAGTAAAACAAGGAAAAAATGAGAGGCAAACAATATATATACTGATGGATGCGTGTTGAACTGGGGTTGGGGTGAGGACAACTTTGGCCACTGGCAACTATTAAATAAACGACACACATGCTTTACCAATAAAAAAAATCCAGTTGGTCAAGAATGCTTCCCATTTTCCTGGCTTTAAGACATACTGTATGCACTGGTTCTGTTACAAGGTGAAATTATTGGGCTTAATATCTAAGGATCAGCAAGCACAACTCTGCATAAGCCATTGGCCATCAAGAACTTACAAGAAGCAACCCAGAACATTCTAGTGGGGTTTTAGGCTCCTACTCCGAAATCAAGAAACATATACTCTTAAATCCTAATATGAAAATCCAACTTAAAATTCACTCATTGGCTTCATTAATTTATGCAAGTGTACCAATCATAGAATACATATACACCTATAATCAACATTGCCAGTGAGCCAAAGAACAAATCCACAAATTTAGTGTTTGCAGATGTGTAATTTGTCTATTCTAAGCATGCTGCAGCTTCAGATTCATTTAACATATCCAAGACCAAAGTACTTGGATTAACTTGCTTTTTCTTTCCTTCATTATTTTCTTTCTTATTTTGTTTTCCTTTTCAATCTCAAATATGTTAGGCTTTCATGTTTTGCAACCTTCTGGTTGCGTAACTACCATCTTAAGCAGAGTCCTAAGCTGAATGGCTAAATGAATTTAGCACAAATTATCCTCCCTGTTAATGTTAACAGAATTGATTGGAATTAACAAGCAGAATATTCAGGCAGAATATCTGGCCATTTGATTGGCAGAATATCTGGCCATTTAGACCAGCAGATCCTGCTTGATTGTATAGCTGTAGTTATGTAATTATGTTATTATTTCCTTAATTAAGATAGGCCAGCTGTAGGATAGCATTCTTAGCAGATTAGCTAGCTTTTAGGGCTAAAATTCAGATTGTATTACACTATTTATAGGAGAATCCTCTAGCAGGAGAGCACACAGTTTTTGACCTACATTTATCAAGGTTTAACAGTTAATGGGGAAGGAAAGGAAGAAAATAAATGCCTTCTGAGAAGAATCTATTCTCAAAATCAAAGACAGTGGATAAAAATGATAACTGAAAGAAGAGTGAACTACATCTCTTTTTTTATTCCATGGACACAGAAAAGTAAACTACATAACTCAATTCAGCCTCATAGATAACCTCCAGAAGCTTGCAATGGTTATAGTTCTGCCAAACAGATCAGAGAAAATGAGAATGGTTTCCTCAGGCATTACCTTGTGCTGAAATGCTGGCAAATGCATTCCTCGTCATCAAGCAGAATGTTTTAATCTTCTAAGCACAACTAGCTTATAGAACTTTCGAGTCCGGAAGTATAATGCCAGACCAACCAAAAATGCAAGAAAAGCTACACCTGCCAGGATAAAAAAAGATGCCATGAAGCAGTGTATGCCAAAGCATGAGTTATCTTCTTTGTTGGCTTCCTTGTCATAAATATATCCAACAACTCTCACAGAAAGTATATAAGATCCAAGTGGACTTGCTGCAGCAATAGTGTTGAAAATGGTACCCATATGCTTTACACCAAAAATCTCAGAAGTGATTGTAGGCATTAAGGACCAATTTGCACCATAGCAGATGCCCACAAGGACAGGACCCAAAAACAGATTTCCAGGGAAACCAGAAGCTATAATTACATGGCCAACAATCATAGTCCCCAGAGTTGCGGTCATCAACAAGGGCCTCGGCCAACCTTTTCTGTGCATGATGTAATCTGATAAATAGCCACCTCCAAAACGGCCAAGAAAATTCCACATACTCCATAATGACACCAAATTATTAATCTCTATGGTACTATAGGCAAGAGATTGCCCTATTTGGCTCATGTTATTTATTGTTGCCAGCCCTGAGCCCAACCCTGATATCATAGTTACAAACAACATCCAAAAATCAATTGTACACATAGCTTGCAAGAGGTTCATTTCTTCTTCATAGGGCAACATGTCATCTGAAGCCAACTGTACCTGCCCCTCATCACTAGGAAGCTCTTGGTATTCCATATGATCCCCTGATGTAGAATAACTAGAGGACGTAATTAACTTAGGGTTGTTTGTTGAAGACGCCCTCTCAAAGAAGTAGGTTTGTGCAAAGTTCCGTGACTCCTCCCATTGGGCTTTGATAGCAATACCAAAAGGCAAAGCTAGTAGAACCATAAGGATTACAAATGTGAATATACGTACCCAAGATGGTAAGCTGACAAAGTTTTGTAAAATTATTATGAACATGAGATAGGCAACAATAATCACAGTCACCACAGAGAAACCGTTCAAATGCTTCTTGTAATCACCATCATGCACTTCATAGATCCTCACCAAAAACATAAACAATATGCATACGAGTGTAGGCAAGCAAGCAAGCATCAGAAGGTAGGCAGCTGGGTCGCCATCACAAAATGTGTGATACAGTTGGATGAGGATTGCTCCACTGAGTCCAAGGAAGCCCTGATCAAGAAAGAAACGCGGACAGCATTCTCAGGATAAATCTACCAAATAGCATAACTAAATAGCAAAATTAAAGAACCTTTTGAAATCACTGTCTTGACCCATCTCATATTGTAATATATGATCTCACTGAAAGCATTCCAAAAAACTCGGGTGTCTATTTGAATAATCAAACTCCATCTTGATTTATTAAAGGTTTTAAAAAAGGTGAGAAATATTTAAGATAAGCACTATATTAAGCAAGATGCTAAGCATAGATACATTATTTTTCCTTAACATGCGTGGAAGGATAAACATATTCATTTCAAGTGTTATGAAAGCGCTAGTATAGAAATTTAAGTGAGTAATGAAGAAAGGAAAAAGCTCTTTCAAAAAAGCTTGTCCTTGAAGTGAAACATTATACATTTACTCTTAAATCATTTAGTGGGTTACGATTTTGATGAACTTTTTTAATATGAATGACAAGCTCACTTTAGAGGAGCATTATACATTAAAACATAGGTTATGTGAAGAGCAGATAAGTAAGCAGGCCTATAAAAGAGTCAAAATTTAGTGTCAGAACAACTATTGTAATTACGTTTCTCACTTAAGTCCATTAAATAAAGATCTTTCTCAACTTTGGACTCCCTAACCGCCATATATGTAGTGGATGAACCTTATGAGATGCTCCAATTAACTTCCAATGATAGATATCACTCCAAAAGCTTGTTCCAAGTAAAAAGGTAAGTAACTACCCTCTAGTTTTCTCTTATCGTCAGTTAACATTCCTTAAAAATTAAGAGGAAAATGCCGTTCATTTCACATTCCCATGCCCAAGTTTCACAGCCATCAACCATATATAACAACTAGATACTTCCAAATAAACCTTGAAAATTCCAATTAAATGAACATAAACATCAATTTCTTAAATAGTACTAAAAAAATTACAAAATAGACAACTCTTACTTTTCATTAGCATACAAAAGTTACCTTCATAATGCCCACAATGGTGCCACTATACTCAGGGAAATTGCGCAAGCCCGTGACCACATTGGTGGTGTTGAAGAACGTCTGGCCGTTAGCCCCGAGCCACGCGAAGAAGCACATCACCGGAACCGGCGGCGGCCCAATGAGCCCAACGACGGAGGCCCAAATGAACATAAAGCCCACGAAGCACTGGACCGCTCCGGCCGCCAGCACCACCCATGGCCCGCCCAGGGAGGTCCACTTCGACTTCGACGGCGACCCCGGAACGCCACCGCCGCGGCTCCTGTAGGGGGCGACAGCGGAGTAGAGGAGGCCGGAGAGGATGCCGAAGTTGGCGCCGATGTCCTTGAACACCGAAACGGTGTCGAGCGTGGATTGATCGTAGCCTTGCGTGGACTTGAGCACAGAGGAGTAGATGCTGAAGGTGTACGACGCGCCGCAGCTCCACTGGATCCATATCGCTGCGGCCGCACCGGTCCACCGATTCGCCACCCACTCCATCGTGGTTCCTCCGGTTGGGGCTTTGTGGTTCCTCCGGTTCCTTAATTTCTACGGCGATGTTTGAATGACGGTTGGTTTCGATTTCGGATAAGTAGGTGCATATATTTATATTATATTATATTATATATAGATGTCGTAAGTATTGGAGCTGGCAGAGGGACAAACAAAACACAGTGTTTGATGTCGACTTAAGAATTGATTACTCTATTATTTTTTTCAAATCATGGAACTTATTACTATTTTTAGTAGTACTAGGGGCAGATTTATAGGATTGACGTGGGGATGCGTCATTCATGATTGCCATAAGCATGGAGCCCCAGTAGCAATAATAATCACATCTTTCCCACAAGGGAAATTCTGTTGCTGTTTTTTTTTTTTTTTTTTTTTTTTTTTGGCGCTGTTCTTTTGTTCTTTAACTTTCTTTCTTTCTTTCTTTTATTTTGTTAATGAACATTCGGGCCTAAGCCCATAAACCAAACTTACATTGAAGTAATTCTAGAAATAAAAGTCCCAAAGAAGTCTGCATGAAAAGCCATAGAAGCAAAACTAGGTAAAGTAGTAAAGGAAGTAAACTGCAGTAGCATCTTTTCCATTTTGGTGTCTTTGTAGAAAATATCATGAGTTAATCCTTTACACGTGGGGAGGATGAAGGAATTTTTAGGGGGAAAATTCTACATGTGCACATTTAAAAATTTTCTATAAAAGCCCAACAGTCATGGTATTTCCATAGAAAATGTTATAAGATTAATCCTTTGATCATGGTGACTATGAATGGAATTTTAGGGAAAAAAAATTCTACGAATAACACATTTACAAAATTTCTGCAGAAGTCTCAGTCTGATATTTTCTATCAAGAATTTTTTTTTTTATGAATATTACTATCAAAATGATTTTTCAGATAATGTCGCAATTAACAATTTTATAATTTATAATAAAATTTAATATGGAGAAAATATAATTTTATAGATATACAACTATAAATAATTTATTTTTAATTATACTTTAATTATTTTGATATATTAGTGGCAATAAAGTTCAAATCTAAAATTTCATGCAAACTACTCAAATCCCTCATCACTAGATTATTTATAATAAATTTAAAAAAATATTTTAATACATATCACTCAATATTACTTACTTAATTAAATACTTAACTTTTCAATTGGTATTTTTCTATGTTATTAATGAATTAACTATTTGTACATTAAAAAAAACTTAATTATTTAATTTGGATGATAGGTTAATTAGTGAGATGACAGAGAACTTATTGCTGCTCCTCAATGCTCATTATCTATTGACACTCTTCTTCTACTTCTTCTATTTTTATTTCCTAAAAATTTCCTTAATTGAAAGGTTATCTTAAACTTATAACTAATTAGTGTGCTGCGCCCAAAACCTAAAACCTAAAACTAATTAATCTTAAATATAAAAATCAATTATAATTAAATCTATAACTAAAATTTAATGATTAACTTGAATAGAAAATTATTACAAAATAAAAACTCAAATAACTTATTTGGTTGCATCAAACAAAATTATTTATTCTAAGTACCAAAAAAAATTTATATTCCCCCTCCTTATGCATAATACTTGTACAAAAACAAGACATTAAATCTTGATCTTAATAAACGAAAGGAAAATAAATAATTTCAGTATATATGTATATAGGTTGTACTAGAGAAATATACTTGATAAAATCCTACCAAAACGATACTTTAATTTTACAAAAAAAAAAAAAAAGCTGGGCTCACAAGTAATATATGATAATTCTTTTTTAAGACAACAAGGATTACTCTCAGGAAAAAATTTGCAAATGATGTTTTTATTAAAAATATTTAGGTAGGTTTGGTGTCAATCATCCCATTAGAGTCAAGGCAAGTCTCAAGACTCAAAGAGCACTTAGAGAGGACTTATAAGATTACCCATCAAAAAAGTCTTCACATTGGCAGTGAGAATAAAATTCACATCCTTGTGAGATATGAGATATGAGACCACTCCTTATTAATTATGCTAATTCTCGTTGGCTATAAATGATGATTCTTTAAAACAACAAATAGTTCATATTCCATGATAATTTTGTTTGATTAATTAATCTTTACTTAAATTATTGTTTGTAAATGTAAATTATTAATAGGAATAACTTGGATAAAAACTGTGATCAAATTAGAGTAATTAAAATAATACATAAGTATTATATAATAATATATGAGATTAATTTTGATATATTATTAGTACAAAATATTTATATGTGTGACTTTTAAGAGAGTTATAATAATAATTGAATATTTTTAATAACATATCAATATATAATTAAATGATTATGTAAAAAATATTTATACTCACAATCTATGAAGCACCAGCATTTTTAGGTGATTTTCCATTTCCAGGCCGTGTCAGATACATACAAGGCCCAATGCATCCTCTTTCCATTTAAAATTTTTAATTTTTATTTTTTTAAACACTTAAAATTAGATACTGTATAGATGTGTTTTTTAATCACCAGACACACTTAAAATACGGTCGCGATATGGGATGCCCCTTTTGAAAGGTTTCTAATCTTTTGTCAAAGCCAGTAAACCCTTTCACGACCACTCTCTTTCATCTTTCTAAAGTTTTCTTTATTTTAGCCCTAAATTTGGGTTCTTCTTTATTTTAGCAAAGGTGCTTCGCCATTATACTTTGGCAAAATGGCTGACTAGGCGAGACCAATGGATGAACTTACCGGTATGAGAAAGACGGAACCTTTTCTTCTATTTTGTTGTCTTGTTGATAGGATCAAGAGATATTCATATTTTAAATTAACTCTTCTTTTTTTTTTTAGTGCTTTTTGACTTTTATCCCTCATGTTTGACAAAAAGGAAGCCATAAGCACATGGCCATGACCCCACGGCTCGATTAGAGAATGCAATAACAATACATAAAATATAGAATTATAGATCTATGGACCGTGGCCCCACACCTTGTCTTTTTCTCGTTGAAGAAATTTTTATTATTATTTTCTCTTTCAAATAGGCATATGGCCGCATACTGCTTGCTATTTTCATTTTTAGGATTTGCTCTAAATTTTTTTAAGTAATTAAACATAATTATAGTATTTTGATATTGGCAATTCAACTTATGCACAATGTCAATGTCTTTCTACTACCTTGCTTTTTAATTTTTTTTTTCTTTTTTTAGACACAAAATACTCTATGAAAGTTGAAAATTGACTAGTCACCGGTGATTATTGATTTTTATTACTTTTGATATGTGTACAAACTTATAACAACGGTTAATGAAGAAGATCTAGTATACTTCAAAGGATTTGAATTCTATAAAGTAAAGAAAATTATAAAATGAAAAAGTGAAAAATTATTTACTATTAGATTATTTTAGTAGAATTTATATATAATAAAAATTATTGATTCAATGATAAATAATCTCTTATTTGCTCACTTTATAACTTTTCCCATTTTAAAAGATTCAAATTCTACTTCAAGTATTATTTTGGTTATTAATATTGGTTCTTTTATTATTGCAGGATATATATAATCTTATTTTTAAGTTTTTACTCTTATGACTTTCATTCCTCTGGAAGCGTACATAATCTTAATTAATGGCTATATTCATATAAATTCATCTTTTAGACATTTTATCATAGAAATTTGTAGATTTAAAATTGTTTTACATGTCCGAGAGAGAAGAGCAATATGAAAGCAATATTTGTTGAAAATGAACATGATTCAAAGAATTAGTTTTTTTGTCTATATATATATATTAAAATAAAAGATATTGACAACTTATATAGTTAAAGTGGAATGAATTTAATTGTACGGAATAAAAAACTTATCTTATTCTGAAATTACCTAATAATTTCTCCGTAGTTGATGCCAAGCGACAAAGTCCACCACTCATTCATCATATAACTGCGAAAACATACATTGTCCGAATATAATGTAACCACTCCCCATACGATCGAAAACTAATGCTACGGTTGTTCTGTCAGTCTGTTGCACCCAAGAGTAGTATTATTTTTAGATTTATCAATCATGACACTAGCATAAATACATCTAGGATTACGATCCCACCATTTCCTGGATATCCAAAGCGATCGAAAATTTAATGCTATGATTCTTTAAAATTAATAATTTTTTATGTAATGTTATAATTTTTTATAATGTTATTTAATTATAAATTATTAAAAAATTTAATTCTTACAATAGTTATTTTAAAAATCATATATAATGATAAATAATTAATTAAAAATGTAATTGATGTGCTTATAATATAAAATAATTTTATATAAATATCTAAATAATTATTATTATAGCAACAAAAATATTTGACTCAACTAACCATTATCTTAAAAGTTTTTCAAATTAGATGATAGTGTAAAATTCTTTTACACTAATAATGTATCAAAATTATTCTCATTAATTAATAATATAAAATTTTACAGTTAATAAATATCAAATTTAATTTCTAAATTTTACTAATCATCTTTGAAAGGATGGAGATAAATATTTAATATGATAAATAAAAATAGTCAAATTATCAGATTATATATAATTTTTTTGAAAGAAATCGATGCCAAACAAAAGTATTCACATAAACACATATGTAGAATTATTTGTAATTTATTTTTGTTATGCTAATAATATTAAAAAATTTACACTTACATTACTATATGTTACTATATTATTTAATAGATTTTACATTGATGTAGATATTATCATAGTTAAATTTATCAAATAAGAAATTGATATTGAATTGAATAAAATATAAAAATATTTTATTATAATAATTTATCAAAATTAAATTTACAACATTACCTACGTGAAGAATGTACAAATAAAGACTATCTAGGATAATAAGGGAATAAATGCCCAAATTTACCAAAGTGTAGTTGAGAGTAACTTAATAGAAGGAAGTATTGACTTTTCTAGTTTTCTTTGTCACTCTTTTCTGTTTTTTGTTTTTTTGTTTTTTTTTTTTTTTGTCCTTATAAATTAGGGGACCACAAAGAAAACGGTATGGATTTTTTTTTTCCCTCTCACTGGTTAAACTCATCTAACAAGAAAATAAGAAATTAACATGTTTCAAGCCATTTCTTGCCCTCTAATTCTATGAATTTAATAAAGATAAAATATTTTATACTATTAATTAATCACATTATTTTTATATTATTTTAAAAATAACTATTTAATAATTATTTTTTTAATAGTATAATAATATATTTAAATAAAAATAAAATAAATTACACTAATTATATGTAAAATTAAATTATTATTTTATTTCATTATGATCCATGCTTGTCTTTCATCTCGCCTTACGATTCAAGAATCATGCCACATGGATCAAGTAGAACCATAATGCGACATTCTCATATATCCTTCATAATTAGAGCACACAACCCATTACTCACTAGGAATAGTGTTCTCACAGAATTGCAAAATTGCAGAATTATAGAAGCATTATCACAGTATCATTTTCTTCATCTGATGACCTCATTTTCAGGGGAAAAAGAAAATTCTGTTAGGCTCTTCCTTCTTATTTTCTTCACAAAAAAAAATTATTTCTCTAAATAACTTCGAGATCACCCAAATAGTCTCAAACTAATTTAAAGATAGTCAATAAACTTAAATTTAGCCTTTAATTAAAGAACTTTTACAAGTCCAATAACAAATACTTGTAGGAAAAGACTACTTCAATATCCCAAATGAAAATTAGATTCACACTCGTACAAATTTTATTGTATTGATCCACTTTTGCAGAGTATTTTATGAGATTAATATCCATATATTAATTGTATAAAATAATTTTATATTACTAGTTATTTATTATGATAGTTATCCCATTATGATTTTATATTGCTAGTTAATAAAATTAAAAAAAAATATAATAAATTATAATGGAATAGTTATCATAATAGATAATTATTTATCAGTTTAATATTTTTCTCGAATTTTATTATTTCTTTTTATTTAAAATAATTATCATTTTAATTATTTATAGGAATATTAAGGAGTACAAAATTAATAATTAAATATAAATATATTTATTAAAATATTTTTATTTAACAATTAATTTATTATTTATTATGTTGAATTATATGGAGAGTAAAATAAAGAAATTTGTAATAAATATCTCATATTTTATATAAATAGATGTAATAGATTATTTGCAACTGTCACAGACAGGATAAAAAGTTGGAAAGTGAAATTCATTTTAAGCCTCGGGATTTGGGATTTTGGGAGAAAACATGCTAGGCTTTACCTTCTGTTTGTTTCAAAAAAAAAAATGAGAGAAAGGAAAAGCAAAGAAGAAAATGAAAAGAAAATATTATTTTTTATTATTTGGTTAGAAGTGTAAAATGAAATAAAAAATAAAAAATTAAGTTGGATCCACTTTAAAAGTTTTCTTGCCATACTTGTGCAGAAAACTGAAAAAGCATGTCAAAAAATAGAAAAAGACATTTATGCCTATAAAAGTGGTTTAAGAATTAATAAAATTTTAAATTTATATAATGTTTGTTTTTATTTAAAAAAATCATAATAAATTTATAATTTAAATATTTATAAGTTACATTTTTTTATTAATACTATTATAGAATTATTTATTTATTAAATTTGTGCAAAGTATTTGAAAAGCAAATTATATATATATATATATATATATATATATATATATATATATATATATATATATATATTATAAGGATATACATGTCATTTTGTTTCAATAGTCATTTTTTTTCTATTCATTTTCTCTTTATTTTCTTTTCTCTATATTCTCTTTCTTTCATTTTTTTTCCCCCAATTTCTTTTCTTATCCAAACAATGTGTAAATGTGCCCATCCAAAGTCGGTGGGTGTTAACATGATCCCACAATTGTTTAGGACTTTCAAATGGTCCTCCCAAATAATTACAAAATTGACATCACCTCTATATCTTTAAAATTATATTTCAAGTCCTTTATTATTTTATTTGCAAATAAAGTCAGGTTTTATTGATTGGCCCCTCCAATAAAACAATCTTTGTGCGATCCCAGTTGTTATCTGGGCAACTTTTGTTTTTTCAGTGTGAGATGCGGTGAGCCCCAAACTCTTGCATTAGGTGCGAGGACCTTTGGAAGCAAGTCTATTATGTATGATAAGAGAAACTTTGCAAGTTGATCATTGTTCTTCTACAGTTTTACTATAGTTAGTGCATTACAACTATTGAAGAAGGCATTGGGGCTTCCCTCATATTTGGGTGGAATGGTGATCCATTTGTTCCTCAACAACACCCATGGAGCAAAGTGGATTGCCAATAAGAGAAAAGTAGGGCAAATGGGTTATTGATGGATTGTAATTTCTTTTATTCTTGATCTGTTCAAGAATCAAGAATCAATTTTTTTCTTCACTTCCTTGATCCGTTCTCTGTAGTTGTACGACAATCATAAATAGATGAAACAATGCAAATAGGCTCAAGAAAACAATCATAAAAAGATGAAACAATGCAAATTCGCTAAAAAAAAAATTACAAATCAATAGATAAAATAAAGCAAATTGGCCCAAAAAAACACCCAAAAAAAAAAAAAAAATACCGTATGGTTCCTGGGTGAAGCCACTTTTGTTGGGTTGACAATGTTTTAATCATGTATACCAGCATCATCACTCTATACTCCCACCAGTGATTCCAATGTTGCCATTTCTTGATCTGGGTGCAAGTTGTTCATCTCAAATTGGCATTGCTGCAAGCTATTCAACTCAAATAGGAACTACTACAATTCCACGCCCTGCCACAAAATCAAAGGGGGAAGATCTTCGAACTAAACACACAACAATTGATTAATAAATACAATATACTAATCCTGGAAATCGAATTGGGGATTAGGGTTTCCTGTGTGGTGGCCGCTATAAATTTCATCCTTCTTCGATCGACACATAACAAGGGGTCATTAGCAAAAATAAGGAGTTGCTATACTCTACACCAATTTTCAAACAAAATAACATGGTTGCATATCATCTGTCCGATCCCACTTAAACTCCATCTAATGACCAAGGAGTGCAGACTATCCAATGATCCACAACACATGTTGGACCATGTTATCCAACACCTCCAAAGTCAGGTGAACTTCTGTAGTTTTTTTTTTTTTTTTCAATTCTTTCCTTCTTTTTTTTGTTTTCTTGGACTGAAAGTTCGATGAATTTCATGACAATTGATCAATCAATCAGCACTAGAATATAATTGAAAACAGACTTGTCTTGAAATTTGTGGAGTTGCTCACGCACGTAGGGCAGGAAGCAACTCAAATCAATTCGTGAGCTGCTTTTGACTTTATTAATAGTTTAATAAGTTTAGTTTACAAGCTCATAAAGTAAGTTTGAGCTAAAAAGGAGTTCATTTATTATATGTACTAAATTTGTGAGTAATATTTGACCTATTAGCTCGTGAGATGTCTATGGAAGTGAGAGGAATAATTGTGAGAGTGAGAGGGCTGCTTCAGTGCTTATAAAAATTATTTATGGTATATTTTTAAGTGATATGAGACTTTAATAACAATCACTTGAAAAAGTTATGTGATTTATTATTTTAATATTAACTATTCACATAAGATTCAATAATCAAGATTTATTTCGCTCACTCTCATAATATATATATTACCTCTAAGCACATTTATCATCATTATTATTATTGTTGTTGTTGTTAAAATTATATTTTTATAATTAAATATCCTAATTTATTAAGCTGAAAAAATTTAATTTATATCTAACTTGAATATAATAAACTTTTGGTGAGTTGACCCAGGCCTAAAAATTAGGCTCATTTTGAATTCGAGCTCGAGCTCCAATTCAGCTTAATATTAATTGGTTGAGCCTAAGCTTTAACAAGCTGAGCTCAATTTAGCTTATTTCCATCTCTATATGCACTACAAAAATACAAAAAACATATGTTTAAATAGAATATAGAGCTTTAAAGAAAAAATAAAATGATAAAATATCTTAAAACTTTTTATCATCTCATTTTTGGTTTTATAACTATTACATAACTTTCTTAATTTAAAAATAAAAAATTTGCCTTTCCTTCTCAATTTTATAAACATATCACGACTTTCTTAATTTGAAAATAAAAAATTTTCGCCTTATTTAGTTTTATCGTTTTCCATTTTTATTTTCATAAAAAATAAAAAATACTATAGAAAATGTTTGGTTAATCATTTTTATCTTTACTTTTAGAAAATGAACTCCATTATTCTAAAATTTTAAAAAGACAATAGAAAATCATTTTCACTGTTTTCATCCTGGTGCGGTGTAATTTCTGTAGTTTTAGTTTCATTTTTTCCACTTCTTTTTTATCTCATAGGTCTTCTTCAGTGTGTGATCTGTGTTTAAGTAATTCAAAAAAGAGTTTAAACCATAAAATCAAATTTAAAGCTCGTTTGGATAAATTTTGAAAAAATGACTTTTTTCTCTTAACTTTCTTTAGTAGAGCTTTAATTTTTAGAAAAAATTATTTTACATTTGGATCGACTATCTAAAAAGTAATTTTAATTGTAAAAGGTATTTATAAGTCTATTTGGATACAAAAGAATAAAAATACTTCTTTTATAGCCAAATTACAAAAAAAGATATTTGAAAAGAGGAAAGAAAACTAGGATTTAATAAATGATAAAAAAGAAAAGATTTGTATTATAATTTTGAATAAAGATAAGGGATATTTTTGAAAAATAATTTTATTAAAAACTATTTTTGCTTCTACTTTTCAAAGAAGTTATGCATTTCTAACTTTTAAAAAAAAATGGTAAATTAATCTTTTTTAATTGAAGCACTTTTTTTAAAAGTTGTATCCAAACACCTAAAAAAACTTATAAAAGTATTTTTTTTTTAAAATAAGTGTTTTTTCTTAAAAAAAGCCAATCCAACACAGGCTCTTACTGTATTTTGCAAAGTCCTTTGATTCATGTTAGGCTCTTTCTCAAACGGGATTATAACTCACTTATTATCACTAGAAGTAACAGAATTACTCTTACTATTAGAGGAAAATTGGGGTTTAAATTTTATGGATGAAATTTATATATAAAATTACATATAAATCTCATCTATGAATTTTTAGATTATCTTTAACTACAACAAATTTGAGCAAAATTAAAATAATCAAGAATCAAGTTTGCAAACACAAAATCAAACACTCACTAATATACTGTAATAAACAATTATGCTCACAAAAAGTGACAGGAAAAAATGTTGCTCAAACATAAGGTCACTCCCAATAACATTTACAATCGGTTGATTAAGCAGTATAAGGGACAACTTGAAAAATCAATTTAACTAGGTATACAATAAAACAAGTTATGTTAACCTTAATAAAAATGAACTAATTTTTTTTGTTAAATATTTTTTGATTCGAAATTAACTTAAAATATTAGCTTAAAAATAAAAAAATAAAATTATTCTTATCACATAAAAGAGATTAATTTTGATACATTGTCAATATAAAAGAATTTTATACTATTATCCAATCAAATGCTTCTATTTGCAAGATTTTTAAGGCAGTGGGTAATCGAGTTAAACACTTTTGTTAATGTGGCAATGCATGATTAAATATTTGTATAAAATTTTTTTACATTGATAGTATATTAAAATTAAATTCATAAAATTATAATAAATAAATAAATAAATTTAATTAGTTTTTTTTAAATTGATGAAAATTTTAAAATAAAATTTTGATTATAAATAAGCAAATACATATAATTAGAACAAATAATTTTTTTACCAAATAAAATCAAACTAAATAAAATAAATAAAAATATAATCATATTTTCAAATTGTTAATATAAAAAATTTTTTCAAATCGTTAAATTAATCAATATTCATCATGTAAAAATAATTAAACACAATTTATAAATAATAAGCAAATTGAATTCATGTAAATTAAACACATGGCATTGATAGCTTACAAAACGAAAAAACTTTTTAAAAAAGCTAAATAGTTGGTAAAAAGGAGTATAATATATAAATTACGTGATTTTTCTTTCCTCATATAATTAGCATTAAAAAAGAGAAATTTAGAAGAAAATATATGATAAGATAAAAAGAAAGAAATTTGAGCTTATGAAAAACCAATTTAATATTAGTTTTTTCAAAGTAGTTTTAGACTAAATTAGCTTAGATAAAAGTCACTCCAAAAAAAATTTTAGTTGCTAAATCTATCTAAAACTTGATCCTAATCTA
Source organism: Pterocarpus macrocarpus (assembly GCA_031439585.1). Taxonomy (NCBI): domain Eukaryota; kingdom Viridiplantae; phylum Streptophyta; class Magnoliopsida; order Fabales; family Fabaceae; genus Pterocarpus; species Pterocarpus macrocarpus. Next base: position 16,592,658 of record CM062519.1, read on the forward strand.
TTTAATTATCTGATTTTTCAAGTTTGCAAAACACCCAAAGGATTTTGCATGTATTCGAAATTTGATATCCTACCAGTCTTCCCCCTGCTTGGATAAGCATTTTACAATTTGAAGGCCACCCTCGACTGTTTAAAATACTAAGACCAATGTTTATATGTCCCACAATTGAAATATTAGTAGCAGATAACATAGCACACATAATTGTTAGTTGCTCTCAAAATTACCACCAAAAATATTTGCTTGAATGAAGGAAGGAAAATTTTCCAATAATATGGGAAAGGCAAAATTTTCATTCAAAATAAATATAACATGCAAAAAGGAACACAGTTATCCTCTACAGAACAAATAAGAGAATACCCGTATAGAAGACTCAACATCAACATCAACATAAACCTATTTGCTTTCCTATCTCCGAACTTTGTATATGTTTTAACAGAAAATATAAGCCTACGGTGGCCTAACAAACTTTAATGGTTCTGATAGGATGGCCAAGCCAGATGAAACTACATGAAGTATTTTCTAGTTCATTTTTAACATATTAATTTTGACAGCCATATGGTCAAGTACATGGATTTTGTCTCCCATATCTCACCAGCTGCTCAATTGTTTTTGTATTTTAGAATTGTGAGATGACCTACCACCCTTGTCTTTGTATGAATTCCTGGATGCAAGGGTCTTCCGTCCCCTACGAGCTGCTGCTATGGCACGTTGTCTCTGCTTATTCAAGTTCTTCATGAGTTCAGCTTCATTTTCCATTGCAATTTGATCATTTTCTTCCTGTAAACCAAAATCACTACCATGATGGTTCTGAGATGAAGGCCAGATAACAAGCATCATTATATAAACTAGAATAACATAATATTCATTCAAATAATAATAAAAGTCATACTTCAGATTTTGATAAAGAATTAAATCTAGTTGATAAAGGGCTACTATTAAACTTGTGAACTGACTCAAGGAACCATGCAAAGTGCCCTTCACGTCACATTTTTACCAATTTTTTAATACAATAATTTCTTCCTTTTCTTATTTTGACGTTTTAAGAGGCAAAACAGGAAAATAATATTCTACGCTAAACTAAATACAGAAAATAATATTCTACACTAAACTAAGTTACAATAATAAAATAAGCCTAAGATCAAGAAAATTGTATATTTGGAAAACTACATACGCATTCATATTCCACATACTGACGGAGGAACTCACTGAGCTCTGATTCTTACGCCAGTAATATCCTTATTTGGATCAACTCCATGAATCATGGACTCAATGATGACAAACTATGGCGTTAGTAAAGAAGTTAAAAAGAATGACTATAGAAGCACCACGGCATTCCTCACTGATAAGCCGAAGAGATACTATTTCCCCCCAAAAAACTCATCATGAACCAACCTTAAAAGACTTGATTCTTCTTTGAATCTAATATTTGGCCAAAGAAAAGGAAGCAGCATAAACACAACATTGATGTATAACCACCACCCAATAAAAAGAATACAACTTTGCTTACCTCGTCACTTGCATCTTCCTTTTCAGATGCACTGCCTTCATCAGCTTCACAGCTCTCTTCTTTTCCTTTATTTTCATGTTCCTTATCCTGGTTATTTAAATCAAAACATGGTTTTATTTTGTATAAGCAAAACAACACTCCTTAAATCAAGATTGCAGAACACAGAATTGCATAACTAATGAGATAAGCTGAAAAAATTCAGGCAGACCATATGCCCTACTAGACAATGGATGAACTATAAACAAAATTTCTGATGACGAAGTAGTATTGGTTATTCAAATTTACACCTCAGAATTCAGTTAGCATATCACAGAAGTTCACACATATCTTCTTTTCTCTAAGTGATTTTATCAAAATAAATAAATAACAATTCCCTTTTACTTTTTATATACCAAAAAATATATCATTCCAAATAATAAAAAAGGAAAAGAAAACCACACTAGTCCTCAGAGTAGGAAAATGCATATCTTGTATCTGTTATTACAACAAAAGCTAATAGAAGAATTACCTGCTCCAACAGTTGTGAGGAATCATCATCTTTACTGTTTGCTTCATTCAGGTCTTCCACCGAGTCAGCCCCTTCACCATCTGAATTTGTATCACTCTCTGCCCCGCCTTCAATGAACTGCAAATAAATTTGAAGAGCTTTGAGGCAGAATCAAATAAAAGAGGAAAGCTTGATAACCCATGCACATAAATAAGACAGAAAAATCCAATCCACAAGGATGGCATAACAATATTATCATTAAAGAGCAAATTATCTTGCATTTTGATTAAAAAAAAAAGGCCTCCATACTTCCCCTTCCCACATAGAACAAGAAAACCAATATACCCTCTGAATATCTTCTTCATCCCTTCTAGTAAAGCCACTGGCAGCAAGTTCCTTATCTAAAAAACCAGCACTTCTTTCTATTTCTGAAAAACAGGGCCTTCCGTCTCCATCTTTCCCTTCATCAGAAACATCAGTATCATCTATGCTTTCTTGAAAAGAAAGATTGAACCTGAAACAGAGAAGTGGGGACCAGTTATGAAGATAACTGATTGAGCAGCCAAAGAATAGATCCAAAATCTTTCATTAAGTTCAGCAACCCAATTATACCTCTGCCCTTCTATCAAAATAGGAGATGCAACTTGGTGAAGAGTGATATGTACCAAAAAATGAACAGGGAAAAAAATAAACTCTTTGGGGAAACTTAAGGCACAAGACATACAAAAGAATTTAAGACATACAAAAGAATTTAAGGCCTAGATCAAGCAAAATATCATTCAAAACTCCAAACTTATTGCCAAGAGACATACCAAGACAAAAATCTATGATTTGATGAAGCACAAAAATGGCAAGGAAGCAAGAGTTCGCTTAGACAGGATCTTCAAATATTTCACGAATGTGTACAAGATCTAATTCAAATATTTTACAATATTAACGTGAGCTACATTCAATGTAACTGCACACAACATATAGGAAAGAAGAATCACAATGTCATATAAATACATATCTATCAATATTGAGATAGTTTACGGTAACAACAACAAATTGAAGACCAGTTATACACTAATATGTCTTTAGAAATGTTGTGGGATAGAATAAGTGTTTGGCTTCACTTTGGTGCTTGGCCAACGGTCTTTTTATGCGGGTTACAAATTCATATTTGCATAGAGATTGAGCTGCCATTGTGCACTGTTTTTCTTGAGTTTTGTTTTGCAGGTTTCCCTGTAATTTTCTCTTTCTTTAGATTTCTGACGGAGGAAATCTTGTCCTCCTATCTTTGAAATCGTCTTCTTTTTTGATGAATTTCTTTTTCCATCAAAAGAAGAATTACAAAAATTTAACCAAAATGAATTATTTGCATAAAGATTGAGCTGCCGTTGTGCACTGTTTTTCTTGAGTTTTGTTTGCAGGGTTCTCTGTACTTTTCTCTTTCTTTAGATTTCTGATGGATGAAATCTTGTCCTCCTATCTATGAAATCCTCTTCTTTTCTGATGAATTTCTTTTTCAGTCAAAAAAAGAATTACAAATATTTAGCCAAAATGAAGGACATGGCCTGAGAGGAAGCTTTTTATTTAAAGAAAGGATAAGAGAATGGAAGGATTTAAAAGGAAATAACACATGAAAATCATGAGTCCAAGTCCTCCAACCATGTCCTTGATATATTGCACTAAATGCAATTTCTGACAAGTTATCTCTACTTGGGATATGATATGTAACTTACAAACTAATTTATAAAAGTTGACCAATCTGTTTGAGTAAGTTATCAGAGAAATCATTTGATTTATACCTCACATTGTTTAAATTACCATAACCAAGACAGCAACGATATATTAAAAACGATAAGCAAAAGCAAATCTTTTCACAAATAAGCAATGTCAAATAATTACAAACCTCTTTCTGAAAAACTTAAAGATACATTCAACATCACGATCAAAGTACCTGAAACAAGCAAAAACAATAAGCAGTTAAGCCACAAATATATTTGTTGAACATCTTGAAACTAAAGATAAAAAAATTAATTGTTGGCTTAAATAGATAAATAAATATCAGAGAATGCCAACTATACTTAGCCAAAGTAGAAGTAAAGCTAGGGCATGTTATAGCATTTCTGTCACTATCTGCAAAATTTCATTAACTTTATTGAACATATTGCTTTTAAGCTCAAAAAGTATGAAACTTATACACCCACAAACTACTTTTGATTGATAAAACAAAGTTATATATAGGTAAATTTATAACATTAATTTCCAAAAAGAATTAAAAATAAGAAAATTCTACTACCATATTTGAACACGATTTTTTTATCCGAAAGATTTGACATGATAGGTAAATTGAATATATATGGCATATCATACTAATTTTATATCTCATAAATATAAAGATACATGTATGGACATAAACAATTTAATATATGACTTACAGAAAATTCATTACTTGTATAGATATATGTTAGCTATCAGATTCTAAATAAAATGTAATTAGAATTCATGTAACTTGCATATCATATTCACTTCATTAAAAAATAACACACTATAACTAAAGTGCTGTACTGTTTATACACAAACAAAACATAGCAAAGTGACAGGCGCATTTCAGAATTGTGATAATAAAAAAAGCTAGCATTTATACAAGCATGAAATCAATGACAAAACATGAACAGACATAGTAGCATACAAGGAGGAAAGACCCTTACATCTGTGCATTACGATGTGATACCGATACCATTTGTGGAAAATCAATCATGGTAATTTTTTCATCATCTTCGATCTACAATGAATGGAAACCAGAGTGTAAACTGGAAGCAGAAGCCAGTGAAATAACAGATATTATGAAATAAAATTTAGTATTCTCCTCAAAAATTAAGCTGACAAGTCAGCACAAACAGATGTAAAGCACAAGTAACTCATGCATACCATGATGTTAAATTCATTGAAATCGCAATGAATGAGACCATGCTCTGCCAACCGAACAACTATACCAAGAATTGTCTCAAAAACTGTCTCTGGATTTTGTAATTGCTTCACCTGAACACTGGAATTGCAAAAGCCAATGACAAATTCAAGCAATTGTTTACGAAAACTAGCAATAGGGTAAAGACTACATACAAGAAAGGCAACTGGGGGGAAAAAACCAACAGTGGAGAAAACATTAAAAGTAGCAAAGATCTTGAAAGGCAACTATTACATGTTCTGGAAGACAAAGTGGACCTAGAATTACAGATTGTCGTATTAAATAAGAAACTCTTATTAGTCAAACCCACCACAAGAATCCTAAAAGATACTCACTCCGATACACAATAACTGTCACTTTGAAAATTTGGTCCATCTTTAAATCAATGTATTTGAATACAATTATCCAGATACATTGATTTAAGAATATATCAAATTTTCAAAGCGACAGTTATTGTGAACTGGAGGAAGTACAATTTAAAGTAATTATTTTCAGAGACAAGGCAGCACATGCTAAATACAATATGAATCACAAATAATAAACACGCTGCTTAAAAAGTGCAACATATACTAAATGTTTCACAGTACCAGCTACGAAAGAAAATAAATAGAAGACCATGCCCAGAGCTAAGCATTTCTATACAATGTTGTAACTAAAGTCCATGCATCCAATGCTATAGAACTACGACAGTCATAAAACAATTTTTTTTAGGATCAAAGTAGAAATTTATTAAGATGAAGAAAGGAAGAATACAAAGATATAGGAGGACAAGAGATCCTCTTTAGAAGAACAATACTAACAAAGGAGAAAAACATCAAAAGTGCAAAGCTTTCAAATTCCAATTTCTCAACACATCTGAGAGAGAAATCCCTATAAAAAGATAACGAGCTTTACACCAAATAGAGGCCAGACGTCTAATCTTATCTCACAAGACTTGCTTGCCTGAAATTCTATCACTAAAAGTAGGAGAATTATGCTCCAACCAAATACACGAAATAGTGGCATAGACTGCGCACTGCCACAAGTATTTGGCTTCCTTTTTTTCCAAAGCCAGCAAAACTAATCAACACTCACCAAAGATATCAAAGTATCAAACAAAGTATTCCATAAAGATTCAACCACCGAAAAAATTAAACTCAAGGTGCTCAAGAAAACTAATACTCTGAAAGTCATAAAACATTAACCTGCTTAAGAAATGATGCAAATATTTCATGCCTATTGGTCTAGCTAAGAAAGGAGAAAAAAAAAAGCACAGATCCCAAAGGTGCTCAAGCATAGCCATGTACCATTGCAATACCAATCCAAAGCTCAACAAATACAATCCCTAGAAATATTATGACAAATAGGAAACCACAGTGTCCAACAATGTTGGAATTGACCAATCTTATTCGATTTCCAAAATTTGGTGGATATACTTAACATGAATGTGAGCCCTAATCTACTTTTCAGAGTGAAGCAAAATGCATTTCAGTGCCTTAAACTCTTAAAAAGCATAATTTTACTAACAAGAACCATTTTTATGGTCAAAACTTAAGACAAGAATAATTAGGATTGAAGTAATTACTGTGGTAAAGGTGAGGTGTGATGTGAAATCAAATTATGCTTAGTAAATGAAAGAAGGACACTCACAGAGGGTAACCTTGGACAAGTGACATGATGACACAATGTCTATTATGTTCTACAGCCTTCGGAACTGGAAAGCCATGTGTTTCCAAAGCCTGCTCAAGCAAACCATGTGTCATTAGAAAGCATGTAAAAAGATGAAAATTTGAATAGAGTTAACCAGAAAAGTTGGAATCAAAACGAGAGAGAGGGAGGGATAACCTTCATGAAAGCAAATTCTTTAAGTGCAGCAAGCCGAGACAAATACAGCCAGTTATAACTACTACGATGTCTTAGGTAGTCACGCTTCGATTTGACAGCTCTAAAAGAAACTCTACCAAGCCTATGCAGCTTCATAGCTAGAACCGTTCCATCTTCACAGGCAACCTCAAATATATCTAGCAGAGTACAATGCCACAATTAGAAAACGACTGAAATATCATCGAGGAGCACCATATTGGAACATTAAAAGTACTAGACTAGTTTTGCCAAAACCACAAAAAAGAGTACCAGATTCTTTTCCAACGCCAATCTGGCGACCAACAGCCACAAACACTCCTTTGTTCACCATAGTTTTAATGGCAAGATAATCATAACCAAGGTAGGTAAGGCGGAATCCGTCATCTAAAAAGTAAGTTAAGGTTTAATAGAGAGTCACGGAGATGAACTTTAATGTTATTATTAAATAGATATCACAAGCTACCAACATTTAGAAGAGTCGTGGTGCAACAACTTATGCTTGAGCAAGTTTTTCAAAACCTTGTACGTGCCCCCATGCCTGCACACATTCCCGGGCAAACCATTAAAAACACCCCCACCAACTTAAATTTATTACTCAAAATTCAGGGTGCGTATGTTTCAGTTTTTTTCTCTTCTTAAAAAAAAAACCTAAAAAAATCATTTTTGTAGAAGCTACTATCTCAATTTCTGCTTAAAAGCTAAATTAAGTAGAAGCTGAGATGAATAGTTTCTATCAAAAGTGATTTCTTTAGTTAAAAAAAAAAAAAAAAATACTAAAAAAGCTGGAACAAACGCAAGTATTGAACATACTTGAGACGAGCGATTCGATCGATGAGTTCAGTAGGTACAATTTCATGCTGCAAGGAAAAGAATTTCAGCGACCTCAGCTCATAGTAACATAAACAAAGACAACTTAATCTTTTCTTTTTCCCTAAATTGAATGCCTGAGTGAGTGAGTGAGTGAGTGGTGTGCAATTACTTCAAAAATCAAATTAAGATTTTTGGAAAAACTTGATGGTTGGAGGAGAGAAGAGAGGAACGCACATTCCTCATGCCCAATTCAACGGCAGTGAGAACCCTAAAATCGTCTTTGGATAGATATCTCAAGACATCTACGTCGAGCTTCATTGTTGTCCGTCCCTCTTCTACTTTCTCGTTAAGGCTTTTGCGATTTGCTGCGGCGGCAACTGGCTCTGAGAAAAAAGGTGGAATACTGTAAGATGATAAACCTACCAAATAGAGAACATATCTCAGTGTTTTGTTGTGTTGTGCTGTGCTGTGGTTATGATGTGAACCAACCAAGAAAGACAGAAAACTCAGCCAAATTCCAATTTGGAGATGGCAGCGGCGCCAGGTGGGTTGGGTAGTGAACAGCGGAGGGTACTGCAAGGGCATTCGGTTTTCGTGTGAATGAGAGAGATATTAAAGTTTTTTTTTTTCTGGGTAAATAAATTTATGATAATTAACTATTTTTATGGGATATAAAAATTAAAATAGGAATTTGCTGGTCAGCGTTTTTAGGGCATGAGTTAAAGAAGCAAAAGTAATAACATTTCATTAAAAAGATAAACTTTTGAAATTTTTAATATATTGAATTTATTAAAATCTTGAAAAGTTTTCGCATTTTGCTTCTTTAACAAAACCCATTAATTTTTTTTTTAATATAACTTTTTCTATTAAAGTTTAATTCAGGCATACTTTTATTTTCTAAATTGTAATTGTGTGTAATTGTAATTAAAAACTCGTATTCAAGATTTAATAACTATATATTTTAATTTCGTTTCATTTATCTATGATAATATTAATTTATGTAACTGAGCTAACAACATAAAAAACGAATATCATTTGAATTTAATTTATATATTAAAAATTATATTATTTTAAGTTTTTAAGTTTATCATTTTGTTTATATAAAAATGATAGTGGTATAGTCCGTTTAAATGGGTAAAAAATCATATACTTCATTTATGCATCTTGTGCTAACCCTCATCTTATCATTTTTAACCCATTTAAATTGTCTATATAAAGATCGACTCAAAAAAATTGTCCATCTAAAGCAATAATATAATTTTTCACAGCTACCTTTAAATGATCCAAACTAACAAACTCTATATTAGTTTCTAAATGTTAAACCCTTCGCCACAAATTCTTCGAATCTTCGTAACTTCGTATATTCTTTGACTATTTGTTCGCACATGTTCCTCCACTCTTCAAACCCTTCATGTATATCCCTCATTCAAATGCTTAAGTGCATGGGTTAGGGTTTTAGAGGAAATGAAATTTATGATTTATGAGCAAAATTGGGTGTTTAGAGTGTGGGATTTCTTATGCGAGTTACAGTCTGCTCCTCCCAATTTTACATCGTGTTTACTTACAGTTTTGGGGTGGGGGATAACGCAGACACTGCGTTTTAGGCTTTTGGGTGTTAAGAGCTTGTCATATGGTGCTAAAAACCAATGATGTTTTAAAAACGAAGTGATTAGGATAACAAGATAGAAAATAATGGTACCATATCAACTACTTAATGGGGTACGTCACAGTGTTTAATGAAGAAACTTGATGTATAGACTAAATTGGTTGTCATTTTAAAAAGTGAGGGACTACAAACATAATTTTTTTTCTTAGAGATTAATTTATCTGATACAAAAATTGATAGAGATCACTTTGAAAGTTTATTTATTGCATTATTACCATAGCCCAGTCTTCCCAAGGTTGGGGTAAATTTCAATGTTGAGTTATACATATTTCTCTTATATGTTGACATGTTATTGTTATTGTTATTATTATTATTATTTATCAAAATTATTGGTATTTGAATTTCAACTAATTTAACTTGAGCTGAATCGGTCTATATCAAGCCTAACATTATTTTTTATTTTTTTCCATTCACTTAAGATCTTAGTTAAGGTAAATAAATATCAACCCAATTAAATCAACCAAACATTCACACGTTGACCTGATATTTTAAGTTACCTATAGTTCTCAACCATATACTTGCTTTGCAAGCTATTTACAATTATTTGAAATTAACGTGCACTGATCATCGACTTCCCAAACGAAAATCAAAATCAAAATCAATCAATCTGAATAAGGCTGGGTTGATTAAGCTTTGGTTCATATCATCACATTCATAAAAATAAAGCCAAAAAAAAGAGTACAAATATCAAATATCAAACTATAGAATGAAAGAAAAATCAAATGAAATCTCAAGAACAAAGAAAGAATTGAACCGATGAAACTAAAGTGAAATCCTCAACACCAACATGAATCAAACCGAGAAAAACAAAACTAGAGTAGATCTCGTTTCTTTCCCCCCTTCTCCTTTTTGGGTACATAAATGGGGTCCAAGCCCAGAAGAAACAAAATGTACAGACACTAAACGGGGCATGGCAGCTCCCATGTCATCAGAAACCACCCCAATGGCCTGAGCTTGCTCTGTCGATTTCATTATGACGAAATATCTGTGTACATTATGTTTCAACATCTATGTACATACTATTAGTTTTTCAGAAAACAAACAAGTAGATCCCTCAATTTTCTTTTGCTTTTCTTCAGAGTGGAGAAAGGGCAATTGGAACTTGTTGCACTGTGAAAACAATATCTCAAGCATGGAGCATCTGACATATCGTTCCCACTGTTCTTGATCCAAATGGTATGCAGCACTTTGCAGATGTTGAAAAGAAATGTAGATGGATTATTAATTACAGACATCAAATGCAGATAATAGCAACATTTTCGAAGTATTTTAATATTGAAGCTTCTTCATCAGGGTGTAAAGCCAACAAAACAGCTCTACAATGCAGATGATACCATTGGTTAAGTAAGGTACTGAATAGCTGTCCTTGTACTGCATAATCACTTGCTGATAAAATCTAAACTGTGAAATTTGATGCTCAAATGTTGAGGCAGTTATAATACAAAGATAATATTAGGCAAATTATTAACCATTTTCCCTATACAGTTGTGCTGAATTTTGAGTTAAGCAAAAGATGATAGTATGGACTAAATAGTTTTCCCTTTTGATGTGCTATGTTTTGCTTTCAGTTGTTGCTTGATTCACATTCTTTTTCATGTTAGGCTTCCCCAGATATCTTTTTCTTTTAACATCAAACTTTCTGATTTTTTTGTAGGCATAGACCAAAGTTGTTTTGCCATTTTTTCCCTAGATGCTGCTTCCAACATCAGACCTAAATCCTTTTTCTTTTCTTTTTTCTCCTTTTGCATTCTAGATCACCTTGTTGCTATATAGTTATAGAAAGAGCTAACTGCCGAGAACAGTCAAAGGTATAGTATAGACTGATGAAAATAGCCAATATTATTCTTTGCCTGCACAAGTAATTCATGCAATTTGATAGACAAGGGAGAGTATCTGTTCTATTCAAAATTTTGACAAGTGAAAGATTAAATACTCAATAATGAAAAGCTTAATTACCGAGAAAATAAGAACCCCAAAGGGAAAGGAGAATGGAAACTCAAAACTCCTCTTTTTGTTACAGCTAATTGATCAGCTAACACTAGTAAGGCTGAAGCATGCAGCAGCACTCTTCAATTCATTCTCAGCAACATGCTCAATGCACTTTCTCGTATCTCTCAGCAACTCTTCTGAACTGCAGGCAGATGTACAAATACAATATCAAATATATAACATTTTCGTTTTTTTGGGTATTCGTTCCTAACAATTGAGCCAACTTTATTAACCAAATATGACCGTTTAATTTCATTTTACTGGAATTCATTCTATCATAGACATTTGACTACACCAACCTTTTCTATATGTTCCATACTTGTAATTTCTGTTTTAAACTCTCAACCTTATTTGACAATAATGAGTATTAAATGCTGTCATATTACTTGTCAGAATTTGTCAAAATTCAAAAAGAATGCACGGTCATGGATAAGCCATAAGACTGCAGACCACTCATCTATCTAAAGGTTAGAAAAATTCTGAAAACAAATCTCTACTGATTTAGTATTTTTCTTAATGTCTATGTCAAAAATGGTTATCTACCTTGACTCATAAGCCTCCTTGGAATAAATGAACGAATGTCCGTCATCAGTTGTATCAAAAAACGGATGCATCTCATCATACTCTTCACCAACTCCTTGTTGGACGGGTATTGGCTGTGTGGCAACCAACTGCTGTTGCATCATGGAATTGCCACTGTGATCTGCATAGGGATGCTGAACCCACAAAGGGTTTGTGACATTATCCTTGGAATCCACGAGGGGGTTAAATGCCGCGCTACTGCTGTTGGAATATGGATATTGTTGCTGCTGCTGCGACACAACAGGTAAAGCCGCAATTGTGTTGTTGTAAGCTTGTGGCTGTTGAACATTGACGAGTGGGAAGGCATTAGCACTGCATGGTGACATTCCCAACTCCAATTGTGATGAAGTCACATCACCATGATCATGCATGCATTGTCCTTGATGATGATGATGATAACAACTTTGTTGTTGTTGCCTACACATCTCAAGCTGCTGATGAACCACTTGAAGCTCTTCTTCCATTTGCCATATTCGATAACGCAACCTACACACTTCCTCCCAACAACCATGCACAGGATACTTCTCCCTAAAATTTGCTTGAGCGATGAGAGAGTCCATGGCTATCTTCTTCTGGCTAGGGTCCAACTTCTTCAATAGCTTCACGATGTTGCTCACTCCAAAGAGCTTGTGGACATTAAGGAACACCTTGGGTTGGTCTGCAGGGAAGTAAGGAGCAAGAGGGCACTCGGGTGTGCACTTTCTTCTCTGGTATTTGCATGCCGCACATGCCAGGGTTGTGCCACCCTTAAGGGTCATATTTTTGACACCACCTTGTCAAAATGATGATCATGGGGAACACCCCTTTGAGAAATGCATGAAGGAATTGAATTTTGTAAGCTATGGCAGAAGGAGGAGGGGTATGTATTAGAGGGGATTGTTGTTGTTGTTGTTGTTGTTGTTGTTGTTGTTGGCACTGAAATGTGCTGCATGTTGATGTCACAGCAACAGCAAGCTGTGTTAATATGCGGATCTGGTGGGTGTGGGGAGACTGAGTAAAAGCACAGATTGAGAGAGAGAGGTGAAATGTACGGAGTTGGTTCTTCTGAGAGTGAGACCGTTGGGGAACAGGTGTACTTAGAGAATGTGGGTGAGTCCTAAGTTTTGGGGGGTTATCGTTTTGTGGTCATAGCTCTTTCAATTTACTGTGCTCGTTTTCATGAGACGTTATTGAATGGTGGCTGTTTCATAAATGGGCTAGGTGAATAATATGGTGACAGATATACAGTTCTTTGTTGGTTACAAGGTTTTTGCACCTTTTGAGTGTAAGACCAATCTTCAAGATTATCGATACCTACTTAGTATTTTAAGACTTTAGACTATCAGGTAGCTTTTATGTGTTTGGTCTATTTCAATGTCCTATATAAGACTCCCAGGATTTTACACGTATATACGTTTGATTGAACACAATAGGTGCAATTTTGCTTTTTATTTTCATTTTATCTCGTTAATACATACTATAAGGTTATCAGCTTTGACATTAATTTTCGATCTCTTCCCAAACAACATAAGAGGCGCACACTCGTTCCTTTTCGTTTCTTTTTGTTCAATGGAAAGCACACTCTCTACTTGGTGGATTTAGAAAACATTCTGCATAACAAACGATTTGAATAGCCGCCCGTATACACTACTTGACTGATCAAGCCAAATTTGCTTACATGTGACTTACTACCTAAGGCCTTAGAAACTACACCCCATTTGTATAAACGCTATTTAGGAACATCTAAGGCATGTTTATAATACAATCCTCAAATGACTAACTCGGGGGGAAAAAATATACAATCCCTAAGGACATTAGTTAAGTGATGAAAAAAAATTATACAATAAAGTAAAGCTTTTAAAATTTTAAAGTATTAAATGCTTTAAATAAACATTTCCCATGATTTGTTAACATTTTTTATACAATCATAACAGACTAAATGATGAAATCTTATTGGGCTTAAATTAATGAAACATTTCATAATAATTTTAATACATTACTAGCATGAAATACAATATTGTTGATATATTAGCATATAATTAAATAATAATATAAAATAGTGCATTAATTAATTTTCAATTGAAATAATATCTTGATAGAAGAAAGAAAAGCCTCTTAGAAATGGCTTTTTACAACACTAGCAACTAGACCCGCATGCCACATTTTTTATTTTTTATATCCTAATACAATTACATATCATAATAAAAACTATATCATAATAGAAAAAAACTGCAATATAGATGTATATAATCAGAATGTTACTTGGCTATCCAAAATCTTTGTTGGAAATACTATAACATGGATACAAGTGATAAGAGGAAAAGAAAAAGAGGTGGAGTGAAGCGAGATTAATAGTAAAATAGGCAGTTGTATTTTTTTTTGAATTATTTGCATATTTATTTTTATAAATAGTTTTTTTTTTCATAAATACAATAGAAAAGTCTATATATATATATATATATAGACCTAAAAAAATATTAAATACAATGAGAAGATACCAAAAAAATGGTTATTACGGGGAATCCCCTTTATTAATAGTATAGAAGTATAGATAAACTGTAGTAAACGTTCTTATTAGGCAACAAACAAGGATGTCAGAATATCAACGTTCCAAAGCAAACTCAACCTACAGCTAAAGCACAGTCGCCAGATGCCGAGTTACACACTTCCGCACAATACAGGGAACAATGAAGTATAATTATCCATCTGTTGGCACCAATAGCAAAAATGTGGGACAAAATTGTAATAAGACCATTGTTCTTTTCTCACTAAAAATTATTAATTACTAAAACTACAATACCCATTTACTACATTTGATAAAAAAAAAAGGAGAGAGAGAGAGAGAGCGAGAAGAGGGGGGAGGAAAACAGACTGACGTTGACTCTAGACAACCCAACCACCCCTCCCCCAACTCAGAAAGAATGGATGGAAGCTCCTAAATTTTACCACTGCACAAATCCCGGCACATCCAGTAAATCCAAAGATCAGCAAACAAAACTCCTTTTTCAGCCATAATGGTAGCAAGATGACAACAAATCTAATTGTATGTAAGCTATACAGAACCTCTCTTCAGTTTTTTTCTCTTTCCCTTTTTATTTTGACAGAGGGGAGGGGGTTTAGGGGAAAAGACGTTGAACCCCTCCTGCAAATGGTATATGTTCCCGACAAGGGGCAATTACGTTCATCAGAGAACAGCCTAAGGTCTTCTACATATAGCTGGCAAACCTAACAAATTGTGGAGCTTTCCGATACCAAAACCTGCTTACTAGATGGATACAAGAAATGAATGTGATAATCTAAAAATAGGCCAATTGTGTTGAGTAATGCTTGGCACTAAACACCACTCTCTGACCTCTTCAATGCTTAAATTCGTCCATTTACTCAAAATACTATGGACATGAATTTCCCCCCTTAGACATCCAGATGTTACTACTAACACACTGCATCACAAATTTTAAATGCTATATCCCAACCGAGGTATGTACACCAAAACTTGTTGACATCACTGAAACCGGCAACTTTATTCCCAAAACCACTTGTGTGTAAGCAGAAATGCATCTGCATAAACATCGCCTCACCATAAAACCAGGTGGATGCCTAACTATGTCAAACTCAGTTCCTCGGTCCAGCGCATGATGTTATCAGTAACTCCAGAAAACTAATTTACAGCTTCAAAGAAAAGAACCTGAGGTTGTAGGCGCCCTCTTTCACACATTGTAAGAACATCAGCCCATTGACCAATTACCTGACATTGAAGGTAAAAAATTGAACACAGAGAAGAGCAGAATGTAATTTATTCATCTGTTCAAAGATTCAACTCACCTTGACAGCCTTGTCATCATACATAACCCATTGTTCATGGTCATGACTATAAGCAAAGCAATGATAATGCTGCCCATAGTAGCAAACCTACAAGTTTAAATAACGCAGATTAGGAACATAAATAGTGTGGAAAATTGAGATTGCAGAGCACCGGTGAACCAGTTACTCATTAAGTTAGTGTAGAACTCACCGCATGATTATTATTTTCTATGCAAAACAACAAAATGTCAATCAATTATCTAATGAAAATTTTAAGAATGGAGTGAAACGGGGGGATAAAAATTGATTATTTATTGACAATTTTCCACTCACTCTTCCCATCTTCCTTTTATATATCAGTATTGTGTGTTGTATGTAGCACATAAATGAAACTTTCAGTTAGGTGCAGTCCCTATGGAATTCGCTTTAAAATTTAGTAAATATTTTTATAAGTGGTGTTTGAAGCTAATTAAGTGAAAAAACAAAAATTAAGAGAGGGCACTGAGGGATGAGCGGAGAAACAGGCAGCAAAGAAATACGAAGCTTGGACGGCTGGAGCTGTTAAATTTTCTGCATAAAATCTACTATTAAAAAACAATTATTTTAATTATGAAGGTTTACATTGCATGTCTCTGTTCTATCATAAAGAAACAAATATAAAATAAACATTCTATACATTTTTATCATTACATACCACTGAAACCAAGCGATAGGTACTTTCAGGATCCAAACCACGATAAAGGACACTGATATCGATCTTGGTGCTCAAGGCTGCAACAGTTGCTTTTATATCATCAGCACTCTCACATGTATTTTGCCAACCTAAAACTGCAAATTCCACACATGAAGAGATAAAGAGAAAGATCAACATTAAGGCATACTCAAAAAGAAGAAGGGGGAAAAAAAAGACTGAAAAAAATAGTCCACATGTAACAACTGATCCACCTATCATAAAAACATGGGGTGGAGCTGAAAGAAAATGATGGATATAGTTGGCCTTGCCACAACCACCAACTTCTGGATCACAAGCCAACTGATGGTTCATCTCCACAAGATTCAAAAGCTTATCAAAAGAGCTTTCAGCAGACATAACCTGGCAAGCAAAGAAGGGATCCAGCTAAGGTACCTAACAAGGTTTCCAGAAGCTGAAGAAAATAACAAAAATTTACAAATTGTTAAATGTTAACATATCCTTCCTAAAGATACCTTCATTGTCCGGAAGGCATTGGCATTTATATTGTGAAAAAAGGAAGTATACTTCAAGTGCCTGGACTCAAGACCACAGTGGGAGCAGTTCATTCGTTCAGAAATGTCCATTCCAAAGAGTGAATGTACTATACAAGTACTGTTTGCACAATCCCAAGATCCTGTGCCGTTGCTTTCCACTGATTTCATATCAGAAACACTCAAACCACGAGGAAATGATCGATGAAGGCAGTCAAATGTCACTGCCAGTACTTCAGAAGCATCATTCATCTGAGCCTGTCAAACGTCCACACAATAGATGTATTATAATTTATATTTATATATCTTTCCTATGATGCATGAATAAGAAGACAAAATTCAAGTTATAAAAAATTTACGATAAGCGTGGAACAATCATATCCCAGTGAAGTTACCTCCTGGAAGAAGTTACTATCTGGATATAGATTGCTTAGAGCTATCCTCAGGGAAGTAGGTGCTACTGCATTTCTCCTGGGATCTTTTGTCGCAACATCCATGGCAGTAAAGATGTCATACAATGCACACACAACACAAGGATTACCCACATGATCATGCTCTGATCTTGATCTGCCAAGAAATTCCTCCCGAAAGCGTCTTAAATGCCACAACGACTGAACTCACACATAGACAATAAGTTATTTCAGGCTATCAAAAGTAATACATCAATAAAAACGGTGCATCAGCAGCTATTATAACAAATTGGAAAACTAACTTGAAAATAACCTACCTGAATAATAACATTAAGAAAACAATTATATTCACCGACTTCATTCTTCAGCCCAGTACCAATCAAAGTAGTTCCATTCACATTGTCAGTTGTGTCTTCCTCAAGTGGATAACCCACACTATATACTTGTGAAGAAGCTCTCTCAGAAGTTCCCAAACTGGAAACCAAAGGCACTTTCCTTTGTGCTTGATACATATCTGATAAGCAGAACCTCTTCCTAGGTTAGAGAGTTATCAATTTCCATCATTCTTGAAAGAAATGATTCCAGAATTCCTTTATTAAGCAGGTAAAAGATATATTATAGCCAAGTAAAGGCAAACAGAAAATATTTGCTGACAGTCATGATTTGGTCAAAAGTTTATGCCAAGTCACGTTTTACTTGTAGCCCAGACAAAGAAATTACAGCAACTATGATGTTTCAAAGGCAGAGAAATGGCAATGGCAAATAAATATAAATATATTATAGAAATGCCAATTCAATGTACCTAAAAGGAGGAGGAAGAGGAAGAGAAAGAGGAGAGGGGGGGGGGAGTGGTTGCTACGTGCCCTGAAAGCAGGTAAAGCAACCACAAACAATGGCTCTATGATGCACCATCACTGAGAGAAAATGGTACTACCCCATGTGACAAGCAGATAAGTTTATCAACAAGCAGATGACATGAAATTTAATTATCAAATCATGGAGAAAGTTGGCAACAGAATTTGAATGGAAGTACTAAATATTATACGTCAACAAAAAGCAAGCCTATTCTCTGGCATAATAAAGATATATTGAAACATACAATGTAATTGGCTCAATGACTGAGGCTAGGCCAATGATTAGTAGCACTCTATCCCATGCTATTGAATTACTGTGCAAATTGCGAATCAGATTCCATGCATTTATGAAGTCTACTCCCTTCCTGGTTTTTTTTCTTTTTTCCCGGAAAAAAAATGAATGGTTATCCATCACGTTGCTGTACCCCACCTAATGGAGGTCATACACTATTACTTGAACCTAGCTCAGATATTAACAAATATCCACAGTATGGTATTGATTTCACAGCTTCAGATTTAGCAAAGATGGCATCATGCCACAGTGAGATTCAACAGATACAAAAAAGGAGAAAGGAAAATCACCAGAGAAATCTGCATTAAAACATCTCCATTGAGTCAATTACAATGAGTCCAATTTTCCAATAAAGTAAAGATATATGTAATAAGTATAAGAAAAACACATATTAAGATGCAGAACACATTGTAACCAGTCTACATGATAAGGGAGGGAAAAACAGTATACCCAGACTTTGGCGTACAGCATTTTTAAGATCAGCTTGGAATCTTTCCTCCTCCTCATCTTCAACTTGCAACTTTTTCTCCATTTTTGATCCATCGTCTCCCCACACTGATGGCAAATCAAAGCATCAACATTGTAGTTTTAACATTTGAGAAAACAGCTTCATAAGATGATGCCTTTTATTTAATTGTTAAACGAAAAAAATAATCCCTATACAATCGATGTCATCTGGGCTCGCAAACAAATTAGATTTCTACATCAACAAACAACATTCAACTGACATATTCATATTAACAAAATTCTCACAGAAAGAGACAGGGGTATGGTAATGAGTTTACAAACCACTATCAAATCTGATTTGGAATATAAATTAACAGTACAGAAGTATATTTTGACCAAAACCTTCTTTATTGAAGTGCGAAAGAAATCCTACTGAAGAAAATCCACATCTAAATAAGCACTGTCAGAGAAGATATAACTGATATCACAATACTATTCTCTTCATATCAAATAAGCAACATTTGGCAATTAGTTTCCATTACCAAATATGCAAACAATGTAAACCAATGTATACGTGATCCCAATTAAAAGATAACTGGGCACAAAACAACCCAGCTGCCAGATAAGAAATAGGAGACATGTATAGAAATTTTAAACTTTTAATCATAAACAAGAAACTGATTCAATAAAATAAGTAAATAAACTGTCAATTAACTTAGCAACATTTTTATTAAAAAGAACACATAACAAAAGGGATGAACCAAATGAAATGGCCTAGGTAAAACAAAGATGACAGAAACCAAGCACCCTGCATTTGATTTTGCAAGTTACATGAAAAGATTGGGATATTTTCTGCAGGGACCAATAGGCAACACATGAGGCTTAAATAAAGATGTTGAACCAACAGTTCTACCACTGGCAAAATGAATGATAATAAGCAACCAAGTCTCAAATCATAACATAAGATGCTGTAACGATCTTAACAAGAGAAAGTCTTCCTCAAGGCATCTTAAAAATTAGTGGAATATTGATATACGCTAGGTGTAGGACCAACACATGTAGTGTGATAAACTAGCAGCCAGAAGATAATTATCAGTCAAAATGTTGAATATTTTCCTTTTAGATTAAAATTGATATGCACCAGCATTCCAAGGAAAGAATCTTTGGGCAAGGTTAGAACTAACCATTGTTAGCATTGTGGTTGTTAAGGACTTTAACCTGCTCTCTTAAGTGATTCTCAGTTTGAGTAACGCCAATATTCTCTTTTTCCAATGCAATAGATTCAAACTTTCCATCTACCAATCTGGAAGGATTCTTATGCCGTTTATGTTTTTTCCCTGCACCCGGATCAGGAAATTGAAGACCATTCTCGGGAACTACTCCATTAGCCAGATCTGCTGGAGAATAAGAGAGTGGTAAGAACCTCAAGCAAAAGAATAAATAAATAGATAAACACTGCAATTTAAAATATCTTTAAAAATGAGTATCAACCTTGTTTAGTTTTTGAATGATGCATATATTGAATATTTTGGGCAGCTGAATCAGCTGAAGATTTAATTGACACCATGGAACCATTTGTTGTGGGAATAAGCACACCATCCAGATTGTTTGGGTATCCATTCTGCTTTGCCAACTTCTCCTGGGGGGGGGGGAAAAGGTGCAAGTTCAGCAGTGTATTTCCTACAATACCTAATTCATATCTACAAAATTTTTCCCTTTTCAATAAATGCCCTAAAAGTCCACTTTTCCATGCAACAGTAACTTAATGACTAGTAACCAGAAATGCTATCCCCATAAATAAAATAGGAGAAACACAAACAAGAGTTTCATACCTGCATGGGTGGTCTTATATGTTCATGTACATCTGAGTCATCAGCAACCACCTTCAATTGAGCATCCTGAGTTTTGTTTTCTGCTTTCTCTAAATATGCCCAAGATGATTTCATTTGTTGCTTAGCGAGGTGCTTTTCTTTAGCTTCATTTTCTATCTTCCGTTGATATTCCAAAGTTTCTACAAGCTTCTTTTCATCCTCTTCTAGCTCAATTTTAAGTCTAAATTCCTCTTCCTGTTGATCCGAGTCATCACTATTCATAGAAACAACAACCTCAGAATCTTGATAGTGGCTATCAGGTGAAACTGGATGGGAACTGCAGCAGAAACACATCATCATAAGCACCATAAGAAGTCACCATATCATGAAAGACTAATAATAAAAAGATGAACATGTAAAAACTGAAAAACAGAAACTTACTCTGACTCAGGAATTGTAGCTTGAAGCAAGAGCCCTTCATGAACGCTTGCAGCCTGTATAAAAGAGAAACATTACCCAGTTGTCAGTTGCCACGGACTATAGTCCAATATGAACACATTCAATATGTTTGATGATCACCTTTAAATCTCTTGTTTTTTTATGATCTTTATTTTTCTTCTTTTCTTTTGTCTTCTCCGAATGTCTTGTGTTCTCACTTCCTCCTTTAACAGTCTTCTTAGAGTCAAGAGCAAGTTCAGCCAAAAATGCTTCTCTTGCAGCATCAGACTTCTCTGTAGCATCTTTCTCAGCCAGATTTTCCAAGTGTGCCTAGCAAAATAAAGGCAAATATAGGTAAGAAAAAGGTGAGGCAACAGCACATGTTTCAACAGGTTGAATACAAACCCTTAGGTATGACTTCACTAGAGGCAATAATATTGCTCGATAATCATAAGCAGAAATAGGCCCAAGTTTGAGTTCCGATTGTTGCATCTCTGCAACATTTTTCATGATTCTTGCATCAATTTTTCTAATCTGCACAGTAAATGAAGTGGGTTAGAACATCAAAGAAGGTCAACCTTCTTGTATAGTAGAGATACGACAAGATTAAAAACACTGACCTCTAAAGATAGGTGCTCCTTCAGTTTCTGAATTGCAATTTCTATACAGCCATCCATTTGATGCAAATGTTCCTTCGTTCTCCATTCATCATCCACACCAGATTCCAAATCACATAGCTGAGAAGTCACAGCAGCATAAGTTTCCTCATAACCAAACTGATTAGCATTCATTGCTTCTGCATCTTGCAAAACATTTGATATAGCATCCAACTCGAACCTATTGCTAACATAGGTAACATCATTCCCACGCTCAATGAGCTCTTCTCTCCGCTTTCTTAAGACAGACTCATAGCCTCGCTGGACAAATTCACCAATATTTTCCCTCTTCTTGCTTACCTCAAGACAAAGATTCTCTACTGCTTGTCGAGCTTCCTCATAACTTATACGATCACACTTCTTCTCACAGAGACCCTGTAGGTGATAAAACTCCTTTTCGAGCATCTGGACAACTTCCATTCCTTGATGTCTTCTATCTTCTATTGTACGCATCCACGATGTCAACTGATCCCCACTAGGTGAACCGGAAAATATCCATGACAGCAAAGCATCGGTATTGTGTGAAACCAAATCAGGAGGAGTTGAGGCAGTCACATCATCCAAGACAGCGGCCTGAGCTGTACCAGGAGTGACTTGTATTGGCAGTAAACACTCATCCAGAAGGAGGCATGATGCATCTCCATTCAAAACAATCTTCTCTTTGATCTCGGAACCTTGACTCGTATTGTGCAAATCATCCATGGGACCACTACTATTCTCATTATATCTACCCAAACCACAAGCATGAGATAATTCCTGCAAAAATTGGCGAACTTTCTTGAGCTGAGCAGCTCCCAGAAAGCATATGCCCATTGGAGTTCGGTCCACACCACGGTTTTGGAGTTCTGAACCACCAGCAAGACCCTGTATCTCCTCCATAGTAATTTGTATGACCTTAGTAAGATGACTGGCTGCAAGATACTTGTGTCTAATAAGCATCTCAAATACAGCACGAATTTTCCCCAGAAGTTTTGCACGCTCAGAGTCATCAGAGATTGGCCAACTATCAACAAGGGGATATGCTATAGATCCTTTGACTTCAACACCACCTCTAACATCACTTTCTGCAACTTTACTATAGCTACCGATATCTGCTGTACAATTATTGAGACTATGCCTTGAACTTCTGTTATCAAGGTAAGAATCACTTGCTTCTTTAAAGGAATCAACGTACTCTTCTGTATGATGATCCAAGTAGGAATCCTCAGTGTAGGAAGAATCCTTGAATTTCGCCTTACGTTCAAGCATTTCAACCGCAGCCATGACATCCACAGGCTTCCAAGGACAATTAAGAATCATCTCAACCCAATCACTGTCAGGATTCCGGGGCAAAATCCTCTTCATTTCCGGCAAGAGAATCCCCATGTGCTCCTGTACAACATGCTGCCCATGAGATTCTGAACTTGAAAACTTCTCACCACACCGGCAGCAAAGCCAGAACTTCCACGTTCTACTGGCCTCACCATAGGACAAAGCCTCAGATAAAACCTCCCTAGGCAAAGTATCCTTCAAGGACCCAAAATGGGACTTGAGATCACAAACTCTAATCGTAAGCAAGTCCTTCTTCATATCCACACTCAT
Source organism: Pterocarpus macrocarpus (assembly GCA_031439585.1). Taxonomy (NCBI): domain Eukaryota; kingdom Viridiplantae; phylum Streptophyta; class Magnoliopsida; order Fabales; family Fabaceae; genus Pterocarpus; species Pterocarpus macrocarpus. Next base: position 16,615,987 of record CM062519.1, read on the forward strand.
CGCATCCCAATAAGACTTTATCCAACCCTTCCTCTCAAAATTAGACCCATTCTTCCTATTATGCCCATACCTCCTTCGATGTCCAGACCCCGAATTCGGTGAATCCAATGTTCTTTCATCCCTTTCTCCTTCTCCCTGAGCCTGCGGCGACTCTGCCTTCTGCTGCATCAGCCTCGCCGCTGCGACGCGAACCTCAATCTCCTTCCTCCTCTCCTCCGGCGTCTTCGTCACCTTCTTGATCTCATTAGGCCTCCTCCCCTGAACCAGCCGCACCTCCATGGGGTCCTCCTCGCCTGCGGCGGCGCGCCGGATCGGAATCAGCCGGAATTTATCTTCTCCGGTACCCAAATTCTTCATCCAGCACGACAGCGCTGCGATGTTCGCCTTCTGGACGAGCTGCCGCAGCTCGCCCTGCACGTGCGCTACGCGTGCCTCCGCCGTGGCTATCGCCTGCTGGCCTTCCTCTTGAAGGCTCTCCCTGGCGGGATCGACGGGACGCTCCACGGCGAGCGCCCTGCCGCACTCGCGCGCCACCTCCTCGAACTCCTTCGCCTCCGTGGCCAGCTCGAACATCAGGTTCGCGTAGAAGTACGCGAACTCGATCGAACTCGGCGACAGCTCCACGGCCCTCCGAGCGGCCTCGACGGCCGTCCGAAGGTGCCGCTGCTTCGCGGAGGGGTCGTCGAGCGTCGCCGCGACCTTGACGCAGAGCGTGCCGTGGACGCGGTGGGCGAACCCGGAGGCCTCGTGCTTGGAACAGCACTCCTTCATCAGCTTCAGCGCCCTGGCGCGGTTCCCGCGCCGCAGCGCGGTTAGGGCTCGCTCGCACTCGACCTTGATTGCGGCGTAGGAAGGGGGAGGAAGAGAGGTATCGCCGCCTCCGTCACAGGGTTGGGTCGCGGATTGATCGGTGGCCGGCGTGCATGCGTCGGGTTCCGGAGAATCGGGTTCGGCGGCGGCCAGTGGCGACGCCGAAGGAGCCGCCGGCGGTGAGAGTTTGGCGCGTGCGGTAGGGTTTCGCTTTTTGTGCGCCATGGAGTGAAATTACATGCATAAATGTGTGTTGTTGAACAGAGAGAGTGATGAGTGTGTAGAGAGAGAAAGAGAATGTAGGTCGAAATTGTAGAGAGAGAGAGAGAGAGAGAGAAAAAGGGGGGAATTGAAGAAGAAGGAGGAGGAGGGAGTAAGTGGTGACAGTGACGGAGAAGGATCGGGGGGCGAAATCTGAGAAGGGTAGCGGAGACTGGGGGAGTTGGGGGGTAACCTGGGAAGAGGCAGGTACCTACCCACCCACACAGACGCGCGACAATAAGAAGAAGCAGGAGGGTTTGATGGGAACATGGATATGACTATGAAATAATGAATTATTTATTTATAGAAATTAATTCTTTTTTTCTCTACATAACTAGTACTGAAAGTTAATCTGCCTCTAATTTATTTGATTCAAACTGAGTACGACCAGATAAACAGTGCGTTTGGATAAATTTTTTAAAAAATATTTTTTAGTAAAATTTTAATTTTTAAAAAAATATTATATCATATTTAGATAGATTATTTAAGAAATATTTTTAATTATTAAAAATATTCATAAATTTATTTAAATATAAAAGAGTAAAAATATTTTTTCTATAATTGAATTAAAAAAAAAGATATTCAAAAAATAAAATAAAATTAAGATTTGATAAGGGATATATATATATATATATATATATATATATATATATATATATTATAATTTTGAATAAAAATAAAAGATATTTTAAAAAAATAATTTTATTAAAAATTACTTTTGTTTCTATTTTTTTTCAAAAATTAGAAATTATTTTTTTTAAAAGTTAGATATTCCTAATTTTTAAAAAAATAATAAATTAATTTTTTTAATTGAAGTATTTTTTAAAAAAATAAGTTTTTTTCTTTAAAAAAAAAATCCAAATAGACTCAAATTCTTCTGTATTAATTTTATGCATTCATAATATTTGATTTTGTAATTTTTCTTTTTTCTTAATATATTGATAGTAATGAGGTTTAAATTTAAGATATCATACAAACTATCCAAATCTTTCATCACTAAATCATTCCTAATAGCTTTAATTCATAATTTTTCTTAAGGAAATACGTACAAAATTACTTAAATTAACTAAATGTTAGTACATTACTTGATAGTTATATTATATCGGTCCTTTGGTTAAGATTTTTAAAGAAATACTTGTTCAAAAATAGAATAAGAAAACAAGCAAAAATAAAAGTAAAAGTAAGACATTGTCTTGCCTTTACATAATTATAGAAGTACTTTTTATTTGAATTAGAAGTTGTTAAATAGTTTAGATGTAATAAATATAAAAGTATTATTTGTGTAAAATTACAATTTAGTAGATAGAGAATGATACTTTCAAGAAAAATTAAGTGTTTTTGAGAGAAATATTTTTGAAATTATTTTTCATTTTGAGAAAAGTACTTTTGAGATGAAATCTAATTATTATTCTCATATTAACAACTAAATATAATTTTACTTTATTCTATACAAATAAAAATTATTTTATTAAACTTATTTTTAATATATTCAAACTAAACATAGATCAATTCTTTTAAAAGTAATTTTTTCAACTTAATTTTTTCAAAATAATTCACCTAAAAGTTAAACTAAACTGGTACTTATATATTTCTATTTGTAAAATTCTTAAGATAGTGGGTGATTGAGTGAAACAATTTTATTGATGTAATAATACGTATTGAATGTTTGTATAAATTATTTTTATATTGACAACACTTTAAAATTAAATTCTATAAAAAAATCACATTAAATAAGATTTTAAAAATTTAAAAGATTAATTTATTTAAAATTTAAAATAATTTACTATCAAAAATGTTTCGAGACATATTTTTAAAAAATAAAAAATGATCATTCCTCTTAGATAATTTGCCATCAAATAAGCATTCAATTTTTTGCTTTTCATAAAGCATGTAAAAGTTTTATTTTCTTTATGCTCATGTAAGAGTTGTTTTCTATAGTTTTAAGAAACAATAATTCCATGTATTGTTAAAAAAAGTTTTTAATTTATTCAAACACACACATTATTACTACTTATTGGGCAAATGCTGCTGTGCCCCTTGATAAGTAAAGAGCACCACACGCCGGAGGATTTAATAGGATGGATTTGATGGAGTATATGTGATGTCACGACCCACTCCGGAGTCGTGACCGGCGCTGAGAGATGGCAAACCTCCAGCAAGCCTACTATGACTATTCTTACAGAAAACAGACAAAACTTTGCCTATTTTCCTATCTTACCCATATTCGCCAAACCTATTCTAAACCACCAGTCAGCAAATGTAAATTGAGGCTCTCAAAGCACTCTCCAGTAGCTCATATTTATATATATAGCATCCATTTACATATTCCCCATTTATATTAGTTATTTGCATCCTATTCACTAAATAAAACAAATTCCAAGACCCATAAAGCCTATATATACATATCTTATAAAATACATCATCAGGTCACAAGATTCTGCCTGTGAATGGTGGAGCAACTCTAAGAAGTTGGAAGAACCGAGTTAGATGCTAAACCGAGTCTAAAATAGGAAAGGAAAAAGGGGGGTGAGTCCAACCGACTCAGTAAGGGGCAATGAAACTATAACATATAAGGACAAGCTTTATAAATAAAGCAAAGCATGATTAAATAAGGAATTAATATCATAAATCAAGTTTAAATAAGAAATCATCATTTTAAATAATATTTACGTAAAGAATCAAAATTAAATACTATGCATATATATAAAGAAGTAACATTATTTCATAACCTTAAACATGATTCTCAAAATTAAAGTCTAAGGCTGGGAGGCTTCCAATTCTAAGAAATTTCCAAATTGGGGTTAGCCCCTTCAGAGTTAATCTAGCTCGACGTGCATTGGCCATACACACACACACCGAGCTAAGAACACCCCCGCTAATTCTGTTCGAACTACAGGTACCAAGGCTAACGTCATGACTCGTTACTCTGATAAACTGAGATTCCTCCCACCACATGTATATATAAACTAAAGTAATATGCATCAAATAAAAGCTAGAGCCATAAAATTAATCAAATTTCTAATGAATGAAAATACTCAATATAGTTCAAAGAAATTTGAAACAAAATTTTCAGGAGCAAAAATAACAAGCGAGGTTTTCAAACTTAAACAAAATTCCCCAACAAGTTAGTATAGTAATTTAAACAACTATTCAAGAGCTTGTCCCAACCTTTAGAAAATCCATATTCTTTTTCAAAAAGCTTTCCAAATATTTAACCGTTGCACACTAGCAAAAATTCCCCAAACCAACATAGGTATCCACAAATAAATAGATATATCAGACTGTAAGGCAGTTATATCTCTAAACAGAATATTCATAATTAACTAAATATATATAATAAACTGTCAATATATATATATATATATATATATATATATATATATATATATATATATATATTAAAATCAAACAAATACTAATTGCATATAATAAAACCATATGCTATAAAAACACTATCCACTCACTAAATGAGAGAGGACGTCAAATCTAAGTCCTAGGAGCTGCCAAACTCGAAGGTTGATCATCGGGAGCATCTGTAATCAACATCGGATCAATTATTTTCAATTGAAACATAACACTATGGTTTAGAATCTAATCCATAACCCACAACATCAAAGCATGAACATGGTCAGAATTTAGTTCATCTCCATATAAATTGTATTCATGACCAAAATTAAACTAACCAACTTCTATTTATCTTCCTAACTAAAATCAAAGATTTCAAACCCCATTCTAAAGTTAATCCAATTTCCCCAATAGCAAAGAACAAGATATGAGGTCAGAATTCGTACCCAAGGCTGTAGATTGAGTGTGAAAGGAGAAACCAATCCAGCCACCACTAGAGAGAGAGCTTGTCGGAGAGAGGGGAACCCGCGAGATTAAGAAAGAATGCAAACAATGGTGATGGTGGAGATGAATAGTGACGGCACTAGAGGGGCCAAAATGAGAGAAAGTTGAACGAGGGAGGGAGATGACAGAGAGACGTTGAAAGGGGAAGAAAGAAAGAAAGAAAAATTGTGGCGGTGGTGAGTGGGGAAAGGGAGAGAACAAGAAAGAGAGATAAAATGAGAGAAATGACAGACGGTGAGTAATTCACCGTGTAGAAGAATGGGGAAGCAAAAAGGGGGGTATAGGGTGGACCACCTCACTTAAAGTGTTGGTGGTCCTCCCCCTATCTCTTTCAATTTTTATTTTTTTTTACAAGCATTTTATATTTAAAATTTTATCCCCTTTTTAAATTAATTAAATTTTTCTATTAATATAAAACTTAACATGAGTTCATAAAATTTTTCTTTATTTATATTTTATTTCAAACAGGGTATTACATGTGAGAACAAACCTTTAGTAGTTACTGAACTTGTGGGCATTATCCCAAACTTATAAGCGCACTTTTTTTTTTTTTTTGGTCTTAAGCTTGTAAGTGCACTTCAACCCTGATGTTTCATTAGTGATGCCCGAGTCCTATTTTAATAATAGCCTTTTAAAATGTTGAAATTTTACTAGACGTGTTTGGGGAGTTTGGGGGTCTGCTAGAGTGCATAATAGATTATTAGGTACACAGACATTTCATCAAATCCATTCCATTAAATCACCTAATGTGTGATACTCTTTATTTATGAAGGAGTATAGCAACATTAGCCTTACTTGTTGTTTGATTGAGCTACAAAGGAGACGGAAATAAATTTACAAAAATATAAGAAAACTTTAAATTTTTCACTCATTTGTCTAAGAAGAAAAGGTTGAAATAAAGAAAAAAAATTATCCTTAGTTTTAAATAAGATAAAATAATCCCTGTCCAAAAAATAAAATAAAATAAAATAATTAATAATTAGATATAATGGCAAGTAATTTGGAAAGACCCTTTAGTCATAGTAGTAGTCAAACATATAGACATGTAAATTAAAAATAATACAAAAAGATATAATATAAAATGATAAAAAGTTGTTTAAATATAATTATATTTTTTACATCTCACTTGCTTTCCCATCAAAACAACGAAAGAGAAAATGTACATTTTTTTCTTTATTTTTCTTTTCTCTTTTACTTTTTGCATTATGTAAAGCACTTTTTTTATAATCAAAAGTTTAAGGGTTAGGATAAAGTTCTAAAATTTAAAAAATATTTATAAAAAATTTATAAAATCACTTATTAAAAAGATTCTTATATTAGTAATGAGAATTAAACTCACCTTTTTATAAAATATGAGATCACTTTTTATCAACTACATCAATTCTCATTGCTTTATATTATAAATTATTCATATCTTACCTTTTGATAACTTTTACGATAGTTAGGATAAAAATCAAATACAAACACAATAACATAATTATATATGGTTGAAAGATTATCCTAAAAAGTCTTATATTAACAATTTATTAAAATTAATCTTTATTGATATTTATAAAAAAAAATAGTGAATTGTCGATACGATTATATAAAAGTTTCTGGTCACTTTAATTAATTTTTTGGGTTATACTTTTTCTTTTCTTATTTTACTCCTTTTTTCATTTATATTATTATTGTTAAAAGTATGGACTTTATTTTTCTTAAAAAGGACAACTTTTTAAGTGTACTTATAACAATCACCTATATTATTACGAGATTAATTTTTTTACACTATAAAATAAAATAATTTTATACAATTAACTAATAAAAATATAAAAATATCAAATCATAATAAATCTCTTATCATAATAACTAATTATTGACTATAATTTAATATTTTTTTATATTTCTATTTACTAATATTATATTTTCAATATATAAAAATTAAACTCTATTACTATTCTATTACTTTTTAGAAACTATTTAGTGCCTATTTGTTTTACAGCTTCCACTTGTCAAACATACTTTTACCAAAGTGAAAATGAACTTTTGCAATCCAGATGGCGTTCGGGTCTTTTTCCCATCTAAGCCAACTTGCTTTTGGCCATAGGAAACTTAATTTTGTTCATAGCAAGTATAAAGCCACTTTTAGTGTGTTTGGATTTGCATTGTTGCAGTCCAAACAGGGTTGAGGGAGTGCAAACGGGAATCTTGCAGTAGGTGATTATGCTTGCCAGTCTTTCAATTTGCACCAGCTCACCATGATTTTTCCTCTCAATCAAGGTTAGAGAAGAAGAAATAATTTATTATTTTCATGGTGAGAGTTTTCACGTTTGCTTTTAGTTGATGATCATTTTATCTCTCTATTCTTTGCGGTTCTTATCTAGAAAATAAATGAAATTTATTATAATATAAAATATGTACCCTTCTTAGTAATTTTAAAAGTAAAAGTAATTTTAAACAATATCATTTAAATAATATTCATTTTATCAAACATACTTTTAAATTAAAGTTTTCTAAACATAAATTACATAATACCAAACTCACTTTTAATCAAAATTAATACTACAAAATTACATTAATTCAAAATTAATTTTGCAAATTCTAATCCATACACACACTTTTACTTTTCAAATGAGTACAATGAGATGGATTTTTACTCTTATCTCCATGTATTATTCTCTTTTACTAAACTCACACCGATCTCACTTTTCCTTGGGGTCTATTTTTTATAATTATATCTTTAAAAGTAATTTTATTTTATTTTATTCAAACAAAAAATAATTCTCTTAAACTTATTTTTAAAATATCCAAATCAAACACAAACCAATTCTTCTAATTTTAATTCCTCTAAAAATAATTTTTTAACTTAACTCTTTCAAAAGTAATTTTTTTTAAAATTAAATCAAATAGACCTTTAGAAATTTTACTTTTTCTAATATCAGGTAATAATTATTTAACAATTAAAAAAATTAAAATTTTGTGTCATCACATATTATCAAATACACACACACAATTGCTAATATCCACATTTTACTTTAAATATAAAACTCACTTATCTCCTTCTTGAATTAATTTATACATGTGGGTAATTTTATAATTTTATCTTACTTACATTAGTAATCTAACTTTTCTCTCACCTAATTAATATATACCTTCCACTAAGCCATCTAATTAAATTAAGTCATATATCTGAAAGCATTTTTCAATTAGTCTCATCATACAACAACTAACAATTGAAAAGAGCGGCATAGCCATGTGTCACTTTTTGAAAATTTTAAAATAAAAAATTCAAAAAATTTATGTTTAAATGTAAATATTAAATTAAGCCAAAATCAAATTGATTAAACTATAAATAAAAATCAAAATTTAAATCAAATTCAATCAATCAAATTTAAATATCTAACAAAAGAAAAGAGTGGATTCGTTGTGTAGTATTTCCAACTAGTACTTCATAAGCATTTAATAAAAAATAATATATTATTCAATATAATAATAAAAAATTGTTAATATTGCATATAAAAATATATTACTCAACATTAAAATATTAAAAAAATTACGCAAAGTATTGCTATCTTATATCTTCTTTTTAGAGAAATTGTTATTAGATAATCGTAAAATATCGACTAATTTGTACTCTACCTAATAATAAAGCGATATTTTAGATGAAATTGTAAGTTATGAATCATAAACTAAAATCATTATATTCAAATATTAAAACCAACTCAAATCAAAATTAAAATCAAATCAATCAAATGTAAATCATAGAAATAACAATAAAAAAGAATCTCATAACCAAGTGTTACTTTCTCAAATTTTTGAAATAAAGAAATTAAATTTAAATATTAAATATTAAAATAAATCAAATAAAATATTCAATAATACAAAATATTATGTCAAATAAAATTAAAATCAGAATCAAGTCAAATCAAATTAAAATCTAAATCTAATCGATCAAAGTACAAATAAAAAATCAAATCTAAATATTTAACAAAAGAAAAGAGTGGATTTGTCATGTGATATTTTCAACTGATGCTTCATAAATATTTAACAAAAAATTATATATTACTTAATATAATAATAAAAATTTTGTCAATGTTACAAAAAAAAATTATATACTACTCAACATTAAAAATTTTTTTAAAAAAATTACATAAAGTGTTGTTAGCTCATACTCTATTTTTAGAAAAATTATTATTAAATACTCATGAAGCATCAATTAAATTATACTTTACTCAATAATAAAGTAATATTTTAAATAAAATTGTAAGTGGTTATAAACTAAAATCATTATATTTAAATATTAAAATTAAATCAAATCAAATCAAATAAAAATTTATAAAATATTCAAATATAATAAAATAATCAAATTAACTCAAATCAAATCAATCATATCAAAATCTATCCATACATATAACAGTTACAAAGAGTATCATAACTACATATCACTTTCACAAATTTTTTAAATAAAATACTCAAAAAGAATTCTGAAAAACACAAAAGCCTATAATACTATACTATCATACTATACATAGCTGTCAATGAAAAAAGAAATCTAATGTCTATAATGCTACACTATAATACTATACTAGAGTGCTATACTATAAATTAAAAATAATGCCTATAGTGCTATACTATAGTACTACATTATAGTTCTTAACAAAACTAATAAAATTAATTTTAATTTAACTATTATAAAAATAAATTATTATCTTAAATATTTTAAAAAATTATTCCTCAAATACTTTTGTGTTATTTTTTAAAAAATAAATTATTTATTACATTTTGTGGAATTTAAAATTTTGCATTAATATAATTATACTAAAAATATTATGTATGAAGTGAGAATCAACCTTTTTCTTCTATTGGAAGAAATAGATTTGTGTTCTTATGAAAGAATTTATAACTATATATTTTTTAGAGTTAGGTTTACGATCCTTATTATGAGACGAAAAATAATGAGGTGATATATTTCTTTCTCTATTGATAAATTCATACTAAAAAAATTAATTATGCTTATCAATCTAATTTCTTTATACCAAAAATATTTGCACTAAAATCTCTTAAACATCTTTCACTAAAATTAATTATGCTTATCAATCCAATTCCTTTATTTTAATTTTTTTATTTTATTCAATTCAAAATTTCAATCACCTTTCCTTACTTAAGAAAAATAGGAAAGAACGAAAAGGGGTAATGAATTTCATTTTAATTTTATTTATTTTGTTCATAAATTCTTATTAAAACCTTTTATGAATATCTCATATAAATGAATTATGCTTATGAATCGATACATTTCTTTATTATAAAATTTTCATTTTATTAATATCATTATTTTGTCATTTTTCTTTATCTTAACAAAAATAATATAATTAATTTAAATTTATCTATTGTAAAAGTAAATTATTATCTTAAATATTTTGTAAAATTATTTCTCATAGACTTATGTGTTATTAATTATTTTAAAAAATAACTATTTATTGTATTTTGTGAGATTTAATATTTTGTATGAAATATAATTAAGCTAAAACACATTACATATGAAGAGGAGATCAACATTTTTCTTCATTGGGCAATGGAAAAGACTAAGTAGAAGTTGCTACCAAATTTTTATGTTTTTTTTTGTTATTTAGTTCTTTTGGCAACTAACCCTCCCCTTTTTTCTATTATTTTGGTAATGAAAGGTTAAATGTGTTTTTGTTTGTGGTGTATAAACTTTATATGGCCATAAGCTTTATGTATTAGTGAACATTAAACTAGATAGTATTTGTAACTTCAATTGTGTATGAAATTATATGCTCTTTTGGCATCCTTTTTTCTTTTTAATTTTGCTGTAATGCAACTTTGAAAATACTTTGGGTTGTAATCTCTAAATATTATAAGGTTGAAAATTTTACATCCTAATTATGTTTTTTAGTTATATTGGTAGTGATTCACAATGATATTTATAGTTTCATCATTAGGGTCTTTTTTTATAACAGAAGTACATTTATTTACAACCTTATATCAAATTATAATGTACTATGCAATACCATTCAAGTCCTTAGCCCATTAAAATTGGGGAACGAGTCTTTTTTTTTACTATTTTGTGTTTTGGGGATCCATCCCCTCTTTCTTATAGGTTGTTTTATTCTAATGCATATTATTCAATTACAAATTGAGTAAGTAAGAAAGTTGAATGGATTCCTCACCTGTGCCTAGCATAGGTCTTTTGCTAATTGCCTACAATTGAGCATGAGTTGGTTGGGTTTTGAGTGTTTGGTTTGTTCTTTTTTTTTTCTCAAACTTATTAGGTTAGCAAGTCAATTTTTTACTAATCTACATATTGGTGGAGAGCAACACGAGGTTCATTTTTAAGAGAATAAGGTATTGAATTTTGAGGTAAAGAACAATTTGATGAGTTACGGTTATATCTCTCATGTTTTTGAAATTGAATATGATTCATGGTACTCATGCAATGAATAAAACTTAGAGGATTAGAGAAATTTTGGTTAGAATTTCATGTGCTAAGTTTTATTTTTAAATGCAAACCCTAAGCTATGTTTGGATTGGTGACAAATGATGGAACTGAGTGGAATATAGTGACATGGTATTAAATTTCACTATTTGGGTTTTTTAAAATATGATGGAATAAAATGGTATTGGATGAAATCCATTGTATCCAATATCTTTACTATCTTTTCCACTTTATGAAACCCATTGTATCCAATATCTTTACTATCTTTTCCACTTTAGGCAAAATGAGATTAAATAAAATATAATTAAAGAAAAATAACTTAAAATTTGAATCTCCCTTTCAATTGTATTTCCAAATTAGTGGAATTTTCCATTTGTTCCATTCTTTGAAATCAAAACAACAGAACAAAACATTTATCACATTTTACCCCTTATCATTCTATCGCACTGAATTCTACTATATTCACCATGAAATATCCAAACATAGCTTAACTCTTTCATCCTCTCTCCCTCTCTTGCCCCGTTTCTCTCTTAGCAACTCAGCTCCTCTATCTTAGCCCCCTCCACTTCTTGTCATCTCTTACTCTCTATCCCACTCTCCTATCTCTATCGCTCTCTTAACTTGTCGGCCATGCCTCCTTCTTAATTTGTCATATCAGCCTCTCTTGTCTTATGCTAAACTTGTTGGTTGCTGCTTCTTGCTAGTTTTTGCACTCTTGTGCTCCCTCTTCCATAGATGATCATCTCTCATTCTCCCATATTTGCCCCTTTCTCAACTATTTCTTAGCTTATCGTCTCTACACCTCTCTAAATTTGTTGTATCTACCTCTCTCTTTGCCTCTCTCATCTTGTGCTCAACTTGTTGATCATCTCCTCTCGCTAGTTTTCGCGCTCTTGTGCTCCCTCTTTATAGATGTATTTGATTTTATTTGTTTGTTTGATATATTGGAATTTGAAAACATTTGTAATTGGCATTTGATAAATCAAAAGCACCTATATTTGGCACTGAATGTATTTAGTAGTTAGTACTTTTTAGTATTTTACAGGACTTTCCTTGATTTTGGTTGATTTACTTAAGATATTTGAATATTTGGCAATATTTGTCACTAATATTAGAAATAGCTTTTAAAAGTTAAATTTGATAGAAAGATTAAATTTGGATATTTATATTTTTTAAGTAAAACTTTTAACAATTAAATATTATTTTAATCATTTTAAATAAGGAAAATGAAAAACAATATAAGTATTATTGTGGTGTAGACTAGTTCGCAAATCCCCAAATTCACATGATACGAATGCAATTTAATATTTTGCCAAGTTCATTTGAATGTCGAGTTAATCCAATTCAATTTACTTATCCTCAGCTCATTGTAGATGGGGTCAATATAAAAAAAAAAAAAAATACTTTGTTTTGAGCATTTTAAGTTTATATATTTTTAGCTGCAATGGTTGAAACGTTCAAATTTATATGAACTTATATACATTATGATTTTGTAATTTTTTAAAAAATTAAAATGTTAACTCATTTATATGTGTTTGAATTTCTTTTTTATGTTTAAAATAGCTTACAAATTTATGCTTTTGGGAGACAGGTTAAAACATAAACGATTATTTTTTAAATTTAATCGATTGTCAAACATACCTTAGACTTGTAGCCCAAACTTAAAAAGTCAAATTAATATAATATCAACTTATTAAGACTAGTTATCTATTTATGGCCCGTTAGAATAACATTATTTATTTTTTTAATTCTTTATAAATAAAAGTTATATTTTTAACTTTGTGTCTTGTTTGACTATACAATTTATTATTTTTTAAAAAGTCATTTTAATGCTTTTTGGGAAGTTAAAATATTTAACTTCTCAATCAGCACTTTTTTAAAAGACTCAAACTAAATATTTTTATTATTATATATTTAAATATAACATAACTTATTCATAAATTATCTTTTAAAAATTCCTTTTACATAAGCACTTAAAATAAGATAAGTATCCAAATTAACTGTTAATTACATCCGTCTAATTCAAAAGTTAAATAGAGTTTAATATCGTCTACAATACAATAAAAGTGATTATAAAATAAGAAAGAGAAGAATTATCTTAAACAATAATTCTTTATTTTCTTATTTTACAATTACTTTCACTTTAGAAAATATTAATCTAAGTCCATTTGACACTTGAAACCGTTGCGTTCCAAATTCCAGCCCTCCCATTCGTTGACCCAAAAAAAATGCCCTCCCATTCCACACGATCCCCAAAAAAATAAAAGACCCCTCCCATTCCAAGGCCGCTAATGCTATATGGCTCGAAGAATTAGAGTACGAAGACCACACGAATACATGTCAACAATTTCGTTGGAGAAGGAAAACAAATCAAGGGCAGAAAAAAACGGGGAGAGGCCGAGAAAGCAGGAAAGAGTGGTACTGTAAAAAATATCATTCGTACAAATCTGGCGATATTGTTCCATGTGTATTCATGTGGTCTTCGTACTCTGTAATTCTTCAAGCCATATAGCATTACTGATTCTTCCACGGCATGAAAATTATCTTGCATGTCCTGACAACGGCTTCACCGTGTCATTAGTTTTTTTTTTTTTTTTTTCCGTTTTTTTGGGAAGTGACCGTGTTACTAGTTTATTACAGTCATTTTGGAGAATAAATAAACATTGCATTTGTAGCTACGACCATTTTCCTGCATGGTCCTTTCCCATTGTTTCCTTTTTCTTAGGGAGGCGTGCTGGTTTCACATTCCCTGTATCACGTCATTTTGTTCTCGGGGAAAGATGCACATTTGTCTACGTTGCCAAAATAGTTCCAACAACACCGCGTATTCATATTTTATATTTTATAGACAAACGTTACCCAACAACGAACATAACGACTTCCGATGATATGCCATGAACAATTGGTTGTCAGTGGCAAACAATTCTAAGCAAATGGGCGGTAGTAGTAGCAGTAGTAGTCATTTTCAGGATACCCTTTGCAAATTTGACGGTTTATTTACAGCAATCAATCTACTGTATAGTCCTAATGACTACCCCCAAATAAAAATAAAGATTAACACAAGCTACGCTAATAAGCTATAGCAGTGTTGTCCTTAAAATTTTAACCATTAAGAAAATGAATAGAAATTTCCTATACTTTGCAAAATCCAAATTGAATATTATATAGACCAGAGATTACCGTCAAGCATTCAGTTTACCATTGCCAAATTAAATAAACTTCGCAGATAAATAACATAGATAATAACTGCACACTACGACAAGCTGAAATTAAATACAATGTCAGCATTGTGCATAAAACATCCCACTTCATGCTCATTTCCCGCAGCAAAATCGTGTCTAAGCTGAAGGGGAAACGGTTCTACAATGACAAACTACAGTAAATGCATCCGTTCCACATAAGGGTGGAGCAACCATTTACTAAGAGGTTCCCCACATCCCACAAAACAACCTGAATTGCCATTTTCAGTGAAAAATGGGAAACTGAATATATGCAGCAGTTCATGCACTGCCTGTCTCACCAGAGAAGAACCTGTCACCCTGCTCCTCCGACCCCATCCAGTGACAATATCGATCCGGCTAGGGGTAACCCCAGATATCAGCATCTGTCTGCGAAACCAAGCGAGTGTCCTAGACAATGCTGTAACAGCAGTTCCATCAGACATAACATGAAGATTTATGAGCCAATAACAAGAACTTTTCTCCTTGACAGCATCCGGATACACATTTCTTTGTGCAGCCACCTCCCAAACCGAACCGGCCTCCTCCTTGAGCCCCGATTTGTGAAGAAAATCCACCACTGCATCTACGAGCCCTCTTTTGCCCTCTCTATCCTCCGAATGCATCAGGTCCAAGAATTTACTGACATGATCCCGCACATTTTGGCCATCAGGTCCGGCTGCAGGCATGGAGAGTAAAAATGCATGTGCAGGATGGCCAGTTATTGCCATAAGCTCACAACAAAAACCCATATCATAGGGTGATTGTGCCTCTGTACAACAACTAAGAAGCAAAGTATATGTCTGCAAAGAAGGGCTTAGACCAAGAGCCAACATGCTTTGGAGAAGATTATATGCATCTGGCAACCGATGCACCCTAAGGAATGCACTGAGAAGGGAATTGCATGTTGGTACATTTGGAAGCAAACCTGCACTCAGCATTGCCTGATACCACTTCCAAGCCTTCTCAACATTACCAGCCTTTCCCCACAGGTCTACTAGAAGGCCATAAACGGGTTCATCCGGCACCCAATTTTTCCGTTTCATCTCAACAAAAACTGCTTCTGCTTCCTCAAGATTTCCACAGTGGCCAAGCACCTCCATTACTATGCTGTAAGTAACTTTGTCCGGTTCAAATCCTGCATTCTGCATGTCACGATACAGTTTCAATGCTGTCTGGTAGTTCCTTGCTTTAGCTTGCAAAGCAATCATGATGTTGTAAGTGACTAGATTAGGAACACAACCCTGATCAACCATCTCACAAAATAGCCTATGGGCAGCAGCTAAATTACCAGATTTTCCAAGGCAGTTGATTATGACACTGTAAGTGAATGTGTCAGGTGAAAGGCCAGCTTCTTGCATTCTGTCATACATAGACATGGCAACATCAAGAAATCCTGCTTTTGCATGGATATCAATGAGTGTGCAGTATGTGACACGATCGGGCTCACATCCCACCTCCTGCATTTGATTGAACACATTTAGCGCTTCCTTCAAGTAGTTTGCACGGCCATAGCTGTGAATCAGACGATTATAGGTTACAACATTGGGCTCGCATCCATCCTTGACCATCTGCTCTAGCAATTTGTTTATTGCCCCGAACTGTCTTGCACGGCCAAGGATTCCAACCATGGTGGTGTAAGTGTGTCCATCATGACAGAAGCCCGGGTGTCGCTTTAACCAGTAAAAAAAGTTTAGGGCAACTGAATAGTCCTGAAGGTTCTTCAGGATTTGGTTAGCTTGATATGCATCAATGGAAAAATTCAGGTTAGAAAGAGCCTTCTCCGTAGCAGGACCCCAATTTAACTGTTGCAGTATGTCTGAAACTACTTCTACAACACGCCCTGTGTTTGTAAAATGCCTGTTCGATGGAGCAATTCCTGCTGACATTTTCATATCCCTGGGGTGTTTATTGAAGCTTTCCTTAAATGATCCCAACATCTGCGGATTTGAAGGTTGCATGTTGGAACCAAAATTTGACACAATGCGGTTTGAATGAGTTCTTGTTCTCTGAGGCAAGGCTCTGCAGTCATGATTATTTAAAGGGAGATTTGGAGCCGGCCCTGACTTCTCTGTCCCTGAAGATGCAGCATGCTTAAAGCCTGTAGCTAAATTGGATTTGTTACCTTTTCCCTTTGCACCATGACAATTACTTGCATGGTTTGATGGCCCCGGATGGGTAGAAACAGGTGGTTTTGGTTTTGGATGAACGCTAGTAAAATTCTCCCTTCTTATTTGTTTCACATTAGAAGATCTGATGTTGGGTAGGGTCCTGGCAGGATCAACCATATTTTTAGAGTAGCTTAGTATTCCCATCCCATCTGATAAAGGAAGTTTATAATTAACTAAATCAGAAAGAAAATTGACAGCTGCAATACCGGCCCTAAAAAACTGGTCTGCATTAAGAGAAGATGAGTGTGCAACATGGTTCCGAACACCATCAGCAACACTAGCATATGTTACAGAATCCGGTATACTAGATGGACGAGAAGTAGACCTGACTTGTTGTACACAAGCAGATTGGTCAACACCTTCAGCCTTGTGGGAAGCTGGCCCATTAACTGAGTTTCCTGAAACCAGGACTCCTACTCCAGATGTAGTTTTGGATACCGGGGAGGATGGATTCTGTGCATGTAAAACCTCATTTTTTATCTGCTGTCTTCTTGACATACATGTTTCATCCTCGGTGCAAGTGCATGGATTGCCATCAGCTGCATTACATCGGGTACCACTAAGGAAAAAACTCCTAGCACTGCTTGAAAGTGTACCGATCTGCTTGGCTCGTAACATGTTCTGCAAATAAAGTTGAATAGTTCATAATGATGAAACTCTAACACAAAAATGAAAGAGGTAGCCATCAGCAGAAAGAGGTCAATTTTCAATAAACTTTCTACACATGACAAACTCATCAACCAGCTGCTAACAAACTACATATCAACCACTACAAAATGCAAATGCAGGCACCGGCACAAAGCTAACATTATTATGACATGATACGATCAGCTATACAGTTGCATTCAGATAAAAGAGCAGCATCAAGGACCAAAGCACCAACACCACCTACTCAGCTGAGCTAAGACACACTCTAAGAAGGTTACATCATAATCATCAAGAGAGCCTCGTATCAAACCTACTAATATTAAAATAGACAATTTCACCAAAAAGGAGAAAATGTTGCCCTGATCCCATTTCATCCAGAAAGACCATATCCACTAACCAGCAGCGGAAAGGCCTAGCTACAATGTTATTAAGCAGTTCAACAACATTAACCCTGTCATATAGAAACATCCAAAACATGAAACACCCGATGTATCGCCATAGTCTTTTGGACATCTTTAAAGCTCCTTTATCCAACATCTCCATAAGATTTTCTTCTCTCCATGTCCTTTACAAGTCCAACTAGAGCCAGAACATTGTCATGGGTCGGATTCCATGTCAGATTCACATTAGGAACAGCAAAACAAAATAACTGTAATAAATTCAAAAGGGGGGCAGTAAGCACACCCAAATTGTTTCAAAATCCAAATATCACACCCATTCAAACGCAGAGCTCGTGCGTTCCTAACAAAAATGAACGGACTGAACCAAGAAAAGGGCATGTCCTAACAGCAATTCCCCAAATAACAAAGAGAAAGGTAACAATACATCACAAGCAACTAAATTTCCACAACCCCTTTACTCTATTGGTATTTTTGATAAACTACTCTCTCTCTATATCACCAAACAACAGAAAGAACACCGTAATGCTACTAACTCCGAGTCTGATAATTTTTACCGCACATATAATTGTAACACAAGACAAAAGTCACAATTTTTTGCACAGTTCACGCATCCAAGAAGCATCCCAGAAACAAAACGCGTTCGAAAAAACACAGAATACAGAAAAGCTGAAAAATTCACGATTGACCCATGAAACCAATGCAGCTGACGAAGTAAAAATAGGCCTCAAAACACGAAATAAGAATGAAGAGAGGCACCTGCATGGTTCAGTTCAGTGTTGCGGAACCATAGAAGGGGTGAGAGAAGCTGTGTGAGAGAGAGAGAGAGAGAGGTGGCGGCTGCGTTGTGTGTTGGTGTGTGGCGTCAAAGGGAGAGACTTGTCCAAACAAATTGGGGAGACAAGCGTGTGAGGTGTGCCCTGATATCACTAACCGCTCTACCCCCTTCTTCTTTTTTCATTTTTTTCACTCCCCAGCTTTTATTATTATTATTATTATTATTATTATTAATTAATTACTAATTAGCTTAAGAGTGGAGTCGTGTCAGTGCCTTGTGGCACACGCCTGACCATTAGAAAGTTCGTAAGACCTCACGTTTGTTTTGTTTAAGCCACACGATGGTCATCTTCGTTTTTTATTTTTATAGAATAAAAATCAAACCGAAATTAAATGAGAATTTAATTTTAATATATTAGTATTATAAAAATTATTTATATAAATATTTAATAATATATTATTACATTAATAAAAAAATTAATTCTTATATCTATTATTTCGAATATCTTATATGATATATTAAATAAGAAAAAAAATCTTCTACTCTAATATCCCATTAAATAATTCAGTTGGTTTGTTTATGAAATAGTGTAAATAAAAAAATCATAAATACAGTAAAAAGTGGGTGCTCAAGGTTAAATTTTTTACAAGTTGATAACCAAAAATGTAGCCCTTGAAAATAAATAAATATTATGTTATTTGTAACACAACTTGAATAGTGTACACTTCTTTTAACTGATACAATCTTTATAATAAATTCTTATTTTGATCATATACAGATTTTCTCATCAAATACTCTTTAATAATATAAAGTGTCATCATTTTAATGTATCTAAAAAAATTGTCATCATTTTAATGCTATAAAAATGTTTAATTTAATGTCAATTTAGTTTTTGAATGATTTAAAATATTCTCAAATGAGTGCTCTGACTAAAATTTTGTTTTAAATTAATAAAAAATTAAGTGAATTACACTTTCAATATTACAAATCTTGTATATATGAAAATACTTTTGATGTATGAATATAACAACGTATAAATAAATAATTATTAAAAAATTAAGGAGTGAAATGCGATTTAAAAATTTTGAAAACATTATGATATAAATGTTTTGATTTGAAAAATAAATAATTATTTAATAATTTTATATTACAAGTTGCTAAATTTATAATTTGTTGTGCTGGCTAAACAAAGGACCACACCAACGAACTAAATTCCCCATCTTAATAATCCTTAAAGTTTATTTGTTATTTCAATTATATAATTCTTACGTTACGACATACACTTATATTTTGAAATGTCTATATATTATTAATAACAATAAAATAAAAGAGATGAATAAAATGATACAGATTTTTTCAAGTTCATGAAAGAGAAGTAAGTGAATATTTACTGGTCTTTCTTTTTTTTTTTATGTAAAAGTATTTACTGGTCTTTCATTGGTGATTTATTTGTAATTGTAAGTATTACCTTTTTTAAATTTTTTATGAACATTTTTTTTTTTATTGAAACTTTATGTTATATCCTGATCAACGAATTGGGATCATTTTCCGCACTGCCATAACTTTTTCCACATAACAGAAAATAATAATATCACACCCTTTCGAGAACAACTTGACGTGGACTAATACACGACCAAGTAAATTTGCTTCTTGCTCAAGCAAATGTCTTTCCTCTTTATTAACATTTATATATTACAATATTAATTATCACACAGGTTATAATCTAAAAATATTGCAAAATTTGAAAAAAAAAATATGTACTTACGTTTTCTAAAATAACCGTCACAAATTATTATTGTTGTTAATAATTTATTTTTTTTAGTATAATAATAATTAAACAATTTAACAAAACAAAATTTCTATATACATATATGCATCAATGTCTTTATTTTATTATCAGTCACATACTTTTACTTCATTAAAATAATTTCAATATATATAACTATTAATAAAGAATATTTTAATTAAAAACTTATAAATATAAGATAACAAAGTATAGCAAAATTTTAACAGAAAACATAAAAATTAATTAAAATATAACATGTTTTATCTTTCAAGAAAATGAAATGCATATTTTAGTAACAGAAGCGAGAGCCATATAATAATGGCAGAGAGCCAATTTCTTTTTTTTGTTTGTCAAAAAAACTTCTTCGATCAATAATCAAAGACAAAACCTAATTACAATAGCCAAATTGGTAGAACAAAATCTATTGAGATAGAAAAATTAACCAAAGCACTATACAACTTTAATAAACACCTTAAAATATGGATGCAATCGCATCACACTACAGATACGCATTAATACAAAAGTGAGTACATCAAATCTCAAATCTATCCAAAGTATCATAAAATCAATATAGCCAGACTGTATAGAAACTAAACATTATAATTGTAACTTCTCATAATCTTAGAGCTGTAGCATTGAACATGGTGATATCTCGTTTCACAAACATGGTGGTAGTCAAATCTATATATTAGTAGCCCATTCCGTGGTATACAATAGATCACCAAAATTTTCAAAAACAATCATATGTTGTAGAAAGAGGTAGTTGTAATTCACCGATTTAAACATCCTGCCATTAAGAAAATTCACCGAGCATAAAGATCACACACATCACAAGCTAGAAAAATGTGGGCAATAAAAGAATAAAAAAAAAACAGAAACAAAAAAACCTAAAAAAACTAGAAGGGAGGGGGGTGACCACTACGACGGAGGGGGATAAATTGCCTCCATGGGGTGGCACCCCCTTTAAACTTAGAAAAAGATGGAGACTATTGTCGGCGGCACTTAGGATTCAATCGCTAGAGGAGAGGATGCTGGCAGAGAGCCACATGAATTATAAGAATGGCATCTCTTATGGAATGGACACGTAATTCACTTTCTTTTTTCCAAAAAAATTGGGGGGTCAAGAAAAAAGATGTAATTCGCTAAAACCTTTAATATGATCTATGTATGGTCCAGCAGTTAGCTAAGGGTGGTTCACTCCAATTAGGCCCAAGCCCCAAAAGAGATTGGGTCCACGAAACCAAGAAGGGCAACAACAACTGCACTAGCAGCTAGCTAGCCTAATCCCATAGCTCATGCACCATTTGTCTCATTTCCTTTACTAATCCCTAGTTGACACTTGCCCACCACCCTTACCTATAAGAGAAATTCTTAATTGCACTAAAAAATAATTTATTTTGTATTGTTTATCATTTAACATAATATTAATTATATTAAAAATTAAAAATTAAAAGATAATAATAACCCATAAAATTGACGTATTGAGCCATGAATGATCTACAGTTTTTTTTTTTTTTAATCTTACATTGAGTATCTAAAAATTTCTCTACCTATAAATAGGACATTTTCTCTCCTATGCAAATGCTATACACTCATGCACTAAGCACGCATGCATGCACTCACCATAAAAGCTAGATGACAACAATTTATATGACCTATTATGAGTTAAAAATTAATCAACATATTTAAGATAAAATTTCTACTTCGTTAATTCTAGATTCTAATAAATATACATAACGGTAACTGAGCTGTAAAGTAAAAATCCGAATACCTCGGTAACAAATAGATGCATCAAAATCAAGTACTCATAAACTAAAACAAGCATATAATTTATAAAGAAACAGTATCCCTCCACTTGGAACCCTACATCACAGCACCAAATAAATTGGGGGTGAAAGGTTTAAAGAGAAATTGTTGTATAAATATAAGCGTATCTTAGATATATTTACATAGATTTGATCTTATGTCGGATTTCACCTTATATGAAAGTATGAGGTACATTTGTGCCCAACAAGAAAAATCCAAGTTTAAAAGTTGAGCAATTGGCTCTACAGTTGAATTGTGGAATTACTAAAACTCAATCGCTTTTTCTTAAGGCCATCAATTTTCCATGGTCCAACACAATCAGTCTCAACATGGTCTATTCGCTGGTATGCCTTTTTGACGATCGCCCCAAAAAAAAAAAAAATTTGATATCAGTGGAAAGCCATGCCCCATGCCATGCATAATGAATGAATAATGATACTGCTCCGTCTCTGCATGGAAAAGAGGCATTCCCATGGTTATTCTATCTATCTGCAGTTTGTGATAACTTATCAGAAGACATAATGGCGTTAAAACCTTCAACTCCAAGCCTCTAGTCCTTTTCTTGTGGTTCCGGAGATCCGAAAGTTTGAAACTTTTTGGTTCGATCCTTGAGCTTCCAATGTGTGTATCTTTATTTAAAAATAAATATATAAACAAATAATCTATAAACTCATCATAATTTTTTAAAAAGAAAACCTATGAAAAGTTTTACTATAAAAGTGTGTTCGCTATAAAGGTAAAAATGGGGGTGGAATTTTCATTAATCATGGGGTAACGACACTCATGAATCCAAATCATCAAAATTTCACTTCCATTCTTATTTCCGTACTAAATACATCCTAAGAATTATTAATTAATTGAATTTAGTTTAAATACACTTATACTGTCAACCAATAGAAATAGTAAAAAATGCCAACTCACACAAATAACTATCTATTATAATGAGGGATCTACCATGATTTCTCATTTTTTCCTATTTCTATTGGTTGACAGTTTTACACTGTCAGTGCATACCAATTAAATTCTAATTAATTTACACTTCTTAATATATTTTGAGTTAAATTTTGATATTATGTTAATATAAACCATTTTACACTATCAATTAATTATATAATATATGTAACTTTTAAGGTAATTAATTACAATAAGAGTCAAACAATTTTAATGAAAGGACTAATATAACTCCATCATCCCCCTCCACAAAAAAAAAAAAAAAAAAAAGTGGGATTGCATGTAAAATTGTATATAGTGAACGTTACTTGTTCTTTGCATAGGAAGGGTGGGTCTCGTGCTTTAAAGAGAGAAATGGGACATTGCATGTATATATATATATATATATATATATATATATATATATATACATATAAAACCCTCTTTGTAGCCTTTCAATGGAGATAGAGGCCATAGATTTGTTTTAAAGTCGTCGTAATTTGTTGACATCGGCATCAAGGATCTATTTTCCCCAAGTCGGGGGTCATATCTATTGACCCTAATGTATGAAAAATAATAATGCAACTTTAGGACTTCAGCTTCATATTGACCGTATCAACAATGGGAAATTGGGGACATTCCCCCACCAGACCGGAAGTTCAATTTTTCTAGCTCCAAGCCTCCAACCTTTTCCTTTCATAGGTTCAGTTTCCTATAATCAAGAGAAAAGACTATAAGCAATGATCTAAAACTAGATTACAGCAGCAAGTTGAATTGATTGAATAGTGGTCTTGGTATAGTTTACCATTTTTTTACTGAAATAAAATTAAAAATATTATTTTTGTATATACCTTATTTGAAGTTAATTATAGAAATGTCTTAATTTTAGTTTATTGGGAAAATTGGCTTAGAATATGCCGATTTGGTTGTACAAGCAAATTGGCCTAAGATAGGTCAATTTGCTTGTATAACCAAATTAGTTTACCCTGGACCGATTTTCCTATAGCTGTTTCATATAAGCACACTTCCTCCACATAGATGGCCCAAATTGTTTCATTTGTTAGTGTGAGAAGTTGTTAATTGAAAAATGGTTGAGAGATGTTTTATACTTGTTCATCGCAATGGTGAAATCACAAAGATAGAAG
Source organism: Pterocarpus macrocarpus (assembly GCA_031439585.1). Taxonomy (NCBI): domain Eukaryota; kingdom Viridiplantae; phylum Streptophyta; class Magnoliopsida; order Fabales; family Fabaceae; genus Pterocarpus; species Pterocarpus macrocarpus. Next base: position 16,640,220 of record CM062519.1, read on the forward strand.
AGGGAGCAACATTCTACAGTCAAAATCCAGTTGGTGTGAGTGTTTCTCCTTTTGTCACTCTTTTAGAGTTGTAGAACACAATATTGAGGAAGTTAGAACAACTGAATAACAAGCAAATAACTCAAGTATTGTATAGGTTGTCCATTGCATTTGGGCAAGGTGTGGTTTGCTATAGAAGTTTCCAGTTGGAAGTGACTCGAGCTTAAGATAGTAACTAGAGTATTTTGCTAATTGCATTTGTTATTGTAAAGGGAGAGATAAGGGACACGTGGTCATTTTTCTTAATTAATCTTCGCCAACTTGTGACGTCACAGGAAGGCATTCTTATAATTTCTCTCAGACATGGGGCTATCAAAGTGGCTATAAATTTTGAAGGTAGTGGGTGGCATCCTCCAAGGGCTCATCACGCATATGACATATGCCACATCATTTAAAACTTCATGCTCCAATTCAAGAGTAAGATACACGTTGGGCCCTTGTGAACCGGCATATGCAAAGACTCACCAGGGGTGTGCATATTATTATGGCTCATTGAGATATAAGAATTTAGCAATGTATACGTGGGTTGACAGGATTCTGAAAGAAAAGTGGATGCAGTACTGTGACAAGGGACACAGATTTGGGCATATGATGACCAATTTGTTGGAGTGTATTAATGTTGTTCTCAAGGACACCTGCAATCTTCTAATTACGGCCCTTGTGAAGTCCACTTACTTTGCTTGTTGAGCTATTTGTAAGGAAAAGAAGGGACACTGAGGCCTAACTTTTGAGCAGACAAATGTTTTCCCAAGCGCTAATGCAAGCGATCGAGATCAATAGATAGTCAATAGGCTCCATGAACATTTCTGGATTTTCGCAAGCAAATAAGTCGTTCGTGGTGGAAGAACTCACACCAATAGGAAGTTGGAGTAAGCAAAGTTATAGGTGCTGTTACAAGAGCGTCGGTGCGACTGTGGGTACTTTCAAGCCTTGTATTTCCCATGACACCTTGTACTCGTTGCATGCGCATACTCTTAAGTTGATTAGGCTACTTATGTCCATGATGTTCACCATATTTAGACTATATTCAACGTCTACGACATGGAGTTTGCACCCGTTGTAAACGAAGATTACTGGCCTACATAACATAGACCTCCAATGCAGTCAAATCTGAAGCTTAGGCAAGCTACTCAGGGTCGTCTAGTTTCAACAAGAATCCATGACAACATGGATGATGTTGAACCCAAACCACGAAAACGATATGGCCTTTACAGGCAAGAAGGGTAGATTAGACGAAGATGCCCAACCTTACAAGCCTCAAGCTCTAAGACAATCAATTTTTAGTTGTTGTTAATGTGTTAATTTTTCGTTGTTATGTAAGTTAGGGTGTTTTGTGTTATATATTAATGTCAATTTAAGTCTCTTTCAAATGTAATTTACCTTATTTTGTTAATGTAATTTTTAGTTCTTCACACTATTGTTAATTTCATATCTTTTGTTTTAATTTTAGAATTTATTCACACAACCTTAAGCATAAATTTTTTCTATCTAGACATTTTTATCTTTCTCTGCTTTCCTCCCTTCTTACCACTTTCTCCTATCTCTCTCTAACACACACGCGCGCACGCGCACACACACACACACACACGCACACTCTCTCTCTCTAACTTTGCAATGCAAATCGACTTAGGAGCACCGATTTATATAAGCAATGGCTGCAAAGCAAATCAACCTACCATACTGATTTTCTTAATAAACTAAAATTAGGGCATTTCTGTAATTAATCTTTAAATAGGGTATTTACAAAAATAATATTTTTTATTTTATTTTAGCAAAAAAATTGATAGATTATAGTTTAATTATTTGTTATTATATTATTACATTCAACTATATTTTAATAATATATTTAATCTGTTATACCGATTAAATTGTGATTGGAAAAATAATTTAAAAAATGCATCAATTCAATTTTTCAAACATAACTTATAAGAGAAGGTGACCCTTTCATATACAAATTGCACATGATTTGGTCATGTGCACTTCCTCGTTATCATTTTTTTTTTTCTAAAATCTAAATCACCAATATGGATAGACTAAAAAATTCTAACTAATTTAACTTAAAATTAGATCAATTCATTATAGAGTAAATTTTTTTTTTTGGTGGTGGACCATTTAGGTTAAAGGGAAAGTTTGGAAGAAAACTCTCTTAACACTAGTATTTGTTTATTTTTTCTCACAAGAGCTCGAATATTGTAGAGAAATAAGTGTCAAATCACTTAAATCTTTGTTTACCAGTGATATTTTTTTTTTTTACTTTTTCCTTTTATGAATTTCTCATCTTTTTAACATGACCCAAGCATCAATTATGAGGATTCATACATGACCAAGTCATATGCAATTTTTACATGATAGAATTCTCTCCCACTTATAAGTATAATCATGTTTTTTTCTAAATAATGTATTTAAAAAGAAAAAAAATTACTCATTTTAAGATTAAGACATATTTATCTTTAATGATGATTTCTAAAGACCTAAAAATGGTTCATCTCAATAAAAGTAAGGTGCAACATTAGGGTGAATTTTAGGGGGCATTTGACACTATTAAAAAATTGGATATATAAGTATGATATGGTCAGGTTTTAGATAGATATTATTTTATAGCTAACGAAAAAAAATAGACTTTATCTAAATCAATTTCAACATTAAACTTGTTCTAAGGGAAAAACAATTTTAAGTTGGTTTCATCTAATCTCATTTTGTCCTTTTCTTTATCTATCCATTACCTCATCTTTTTCCAACCATTTGAAAAACTAAATAAATTAATTTTTATGTTAGTTTCAAATCAAACATTATTTAATTATAAATTGATTCATCTTTGTGCAGTTTAATATAGCTAATTTTATTTTATATCATGTTAAGTTGAATTTTTAAGTTGCCAAACAATCCCTTATCTACAATATTAAAAGTTTGAAGTATGAAGTTAGTCATTTTAAGGATACCTAACCGCCACTTTGACGTGAAATTCATGAGCAATTTTGTCTATGGTTGATATATAGAGTGGGTCAAGGTGGTATGCAATGTTAACCACCTAAGATAAGAACATGACTTTACATTTTAGGGAACAATTCTTTCCAGAAGATCACATAACTATCGTGCTCCCAAGATTGAACAAGAATAGTCTCACACAATATTCAAATGAACCAAACCTGTGGGAATATCCTATAGTCTCACAAAAAAATAACACTTATAAATTACCAATTGGAAAAGAACTATGAACAAAAATTTAATCTAGGTTGATGCAATTCAATTATATGGATTGAGCAAACTTTTGCTGCCCAACCATGTACGTGGTATGGTGTTGTTATTGAGCACTTGCCTCAAGTATGTACTTAATCTATGTTTGAATAATCAAGATTATAGAAATGTGATTAATATTGTAAAAAATGAGGAGGGTGGAAAATTGAAAGCCAAGAAAAATGAGACAAAAATGGAGGATATGATTTTACTCGGATTCTGATGGCAGCAATTGTTGCTGTATAGATATGAGATAAGAGGAAGAGGTGTGTTAAATTAAATGTGTAGTGTGTGCAATACATACAAAGCACAATAGAAAAGAGAATATTCAAGAAGAAATAATTTACAATCCTCATATCCTATTTCATTCTACAATAGTATAACCAACTCCAAAAATTTCATACAAATCATGTGGCAGAGCTCGTAGCAGAATGTGATTGGTTGAGTGTAGCATCCTGATGAGACTTGAGATATGTGCTCCAACAAATAAATTTTTAGTATTCTGGACTTCCTTTAACCTAACACATTATATTACAAAAAATGATTCAACTTGAATAAGTATCAAAGATGAGGATTTGGCAAGTATACATTTCGACAAAGAGCAAGTGCTATCTTAAAAAGGGTAGGATAGGTGGTATGAAGATTTGCACCTCTTAATTAGCTAAACCAAATAGGGTGAGCAGAAGGCATGATGATTGATGAGATTGACAAAAGAGAATTGTTATTTATACATAACAACCTAATATACTCATTGACATCTAAAGATAAAAGGTGGGGTCTATCATAATTTTTTTTTTCATTTCTTCTTTTTCTACCTTTTTCATTGCTCTTTTTCATGTGTTTTTAAGGGTGTATCAACAAAAATTATGTACAAATAACTTTGTCCTTGCCAAAATATTTTGAAATAAAGGTTTTACTTGAGGGCTAGTAGATTTAGTATGAAAAACTTACACCTGAGGAAAAAAATTGTTATGAATCCAAGTATTGTTGAAAGAAGTCTATTGTTAAGAAGGATTGAAAAAAGTAATGACCATATAAGTGAAAAAACTTACAAATTTTATGTCAAAGTATTATATCAATTCTAGTATCTCGAAAGAATAGTTGAGTTCATTAAAAAGGAAAAATCTCCTCAATATTTAGACTCTTCTTAACCCAACATGTTAATGGTTTAACTTGAGCAGGTATAATAAACGATGGTTGAGCTCTCAAGGTTGTTATCCACAATGAAACAGAAGAGATATTAATTACTAAAGTGGAATGGCAACAAGTAAGATGGTCATAGAGCACTGGATGGATATATTTATAGCTAATAATAAAATAATATTTCAAAATATAATTTATTATTAACTTACACTTTTATCTAAAATATCATCATATTATTGATTCTAATCATAATTCACGTAGTACTCCAAAAGTATTCAAAAATTTCTCCCTATAAAAACGGGTCTACTACAACTGTGTTTGGAGAATGTGACCAGCACACATATACACTTAGGCAAGTTAAGAACGAGCGGTGTTGCAACGCTGGCTAGGCGGTATATATGAAGACATGTGGGTCTTGGAGACCAAAGTAGGTGAAAACAATGCCAGAAGAAGTGGTTTAAAATAGTTAAAAAGGTTCCACTTGAAGAAGTTCACACTTGAAGAGAAAGTTATTAAGAATTCAAGGGAGTGAAGAATATTTACATCGAGAATGAATGGGAAAGTAAACAACTAATAAGTAGAATGATCTATAAATCTATATACATAATGCCTTCAAGTTATAAATTAAAATGATAAAATGTGATATTAAACTCACAGTTATAATTACTTAAGGCTTAACTTATGAAAAACATAACCAAGTTCATAAAAATACGCCCAAAAGACATTGTCATCCACTTACAATAAGTGAGTGTTACTCCTCTTCTGATTTGAATTGGAATATCACATACAGCAAAAGGAAACTTAGACGTGAACTTCAAGCTGACCAATTGGCAAGCGAGTGTTTTTAGTTTTTGCAAGTATTATGAATAAGTACTCACTCTAGCTATTCAATTCATGCTGCTTCTATATTTAATTATTAACCCTTCATGATTTAATTTGAGTGCTACGTACCACTTAATTATTTATACTGACCCTTGATGATAGCAAATTATTGATTTTAATTCTTTATGATGGATTGTTTTTCAAGATTTCATTTCGTTGCAATTGAAAAGAAACGGCATCAACTCAGTCCAAAAGAAAATTATTTTACAGCAATCGCATATTTTTTTATTATATATACATATATGGTCCGGCTATTAAGTCAAAATATTCCTAACGTAACCCCTCCGCCGTTGAACAACTTCAACAACTAAAGTCTTAAAAGAAAAGAGCATTCCATTCCCCACCTTTTTTATTAATTTCTATACTATATTATATTATTTTCCCCTTGAACATTAATATGCAAATGAAAAGGATCAAAGGTCAATATTGTTCATTACTGGTGGCATTGAGGCGTGTCGTTTTATTGCTTCCCGCCAAAGACCTTCCGCGCGGAAACAGAAACACAACACACCGATTTTGATCCAATTATACAGGGTGGTCGGTAGTAAGCAATATCTTTAATGACAAAAATTATACCCTGGTCTCAAATAATATTACCACAAATGAGTGGCTACGGTTCATGTGTATATGTAATGTAACTGTACTCTAATACTAAAGAAAAGAAGAAGGAAAGTGTCCCTTCCTTATTATTGTCAGTTTTTTTTTTTATGAAATGTCCCTTCCTTATTATTGTCAGTTTTTTTTTCCTGAAAAAAAAAAAGACTAAATTAACACTTGCAAATAATGTATGAAGTAAGTATTAAATTATACACATATTATTTTTGACAATTTCAAAGAGCAAATGTTAAATTGTAAATGGTTTGCATTAAATCTTAACTGTACAAAAAGAAAAAGTAAGTGTAAAACAACTTTAATCAGAGTTTAAATAAATTTGGCCATTGATCCAAATAAAAGGCCAGAAGTTACATTGCACAGGCATCAGGTGTACATTGAATCAAGTTCCACCTCTTATCGCCTGTGTTTTACTCTGTCATTTTCCCTGCCTAGCAACGTCTTTTAAATCTCTTTGTTACTAAAATTAAATTGTTAAGATTTAAATAGTTATATACTTTTAAAAAATATTAAGTAATTCTTCCATTGGATCATTTATGTCGCAAATTGTGCAATAAGCTCGCCAAATATTGATCAAATCCCGAAGGCCGTCATGAATTAATTTGAGTCAAATTTTCATATAAGCTATAAAATTAAACGATGAATAATGATTAATAAAGACTACTTTTAGAGAGAAAAATTTTCTGAAATGAAAAAAATGAGTCAAAATAGAAGTCTTCTGTTTTGTATTTGCTTTTCTTCCGTATTTAACTCCTCAGATACGTTTCTGACTTGAATTCTTGATCTTTTATTGTATTTAAAAAATATTATATATAACCAAGCCAAATGTCTAGAACACTAGAACAGCGTTGTTCTTCGGTCGCCTCGTAGGGCCGTTGGGTGTGAAAATTGCTTTAGCCAAGGTATATTTTCCTTTAAATTGAATTTAAAAAAAAAAAAATATACATCCAAAGGTCAAGGTCCCAAGCACGTATCCAAGCGATGGTGGTTGGTAAATTGAGCCACCACCGCATCACATTGAAAAATCGTCTAATACAAAAGATCAAACCACCGTTTAACACCAAAATCAACCGCATCTTCCCAGTTTACAATCAAGCATGCACAAACTAAGAAAAAAAATGAAAAAATATCTCTAGAAGATAGATTATTTCCTACAAAGTATGCATACAGAGTTGAATATCAATTATTCAATTACGGTTGTATATATATATACAACGCAGATGGAAATGATAATCAACTTCAACTTTTTAAAATAAAATGCGAATTTTGATTTTAGTTTCAAAATAATAATTGTTGTAAAAGAAATTACATAACTCCTATTATTTTATAGTCAAACAAAAATTAATTTAATTCAAGGTAAATTTATGTAAATGCTCTAAAATCTAAAAAATAATAATTAGACTAAGGATATAAATATCTGTAATTCATTTTAAATTGTTAAATATCTCAATCTTTAAAGTTTTATTCTTAACAATAAAATATAAAAAATGAACATTCTTTCATAACTTGCAGCCATAGACTGAACAAGTAAATGAGGTGTTACCTGATCCACATTCTTAAATCAAACACCACGGATATTTGCTCTCACCTTTTTTTATTTGACAGCAAGGATATTCTGCTTCTCTAAAAATAAAAAATAAAAACACGATGCAAAAAACGACGTGTATATAACCATTATATTATATATTATTATTAAAATTACTTAATTCCAAAAACACAGTTTTTCCCTCAACTAAGCTCACACGCACACTCTCTCTCCTCTTTCTCTCTCTCTATTCCCTTCCCTCGCCGCCGGAGAACCCCCCGGCGTGATCACCGCGCCAAACCACCCCCCTCAAAAAAAACCCACACCCACCTCTCAATTCACTCTGAACCTCCAAAACCCAAAAAATAAAATAAAATTAAAAGAAAACCACTATGGGAAACTGCAACGCTTGCACCAAAGCAGACGTCGTAGACAGCACAACCACCACCACAAAGCCCAACCACCGCGACCCGAACCACGGCCGAAGCAAGGACCCGAACCGCCGAAAACCGAACCCATACTCCTCCTCCCCGGCCCGGCCCGCGGCCCCGTTCCGCGTCCTCGATAGGGACATCCTGGCGGGCCCGCAGCACCGGGCCCGAATCAGCGACAGGTACATACTGGGCCGCGAGCTGGGCCGCGGCGAGTTCGGCATAACCTACCTCTGCACGGACCGCGAGAACAAGGAGGCCCTAGCGTGCAAGTCCATCTCGAAGCGGAAGCTCCGCACAGCCGTCGACGTGGACGACGTGCGGCGCGAGGTGGCGATCATGTCGACGCTGCCGGAGCACCCGAACGTGGTGAAGCTCAAAGGAGCGTACGAGGACGAAGAGAACGTGCACATCGTCATGGAGCTCTGCGAGGGCGGGGAGCTCTTCGACAGGATCGTTGCCAGGGGACACTACAGCGAGCGCGCCGCCGCGGGAGTGTTCCGGACAATCGCCGAGGTTGTTAGGATGTGTCACGCTAACGGTGTTATGCATAGGGACCTTAAGCCTGAGAATTTCTTGTTTGCGAACAAGAAGGAGAATTCGCCTCTCAAGGCCATTGATTTTGGGTTGTCGGTGTTCTTCAAGCCCGGTATGATATGGAAATGGAAATTCTTTTTTTTCCTTTAACCTATGTTTAATTTAATTGGTGAATTAAATTTTATTGATTCTGGACTAAATGAGCTTCTTCTTTTTTTGTTGGGGGGTTTAATTTTTATTTACTAAAAAAAAAAATGGGGCTTTTCAATTAATTTTTGTGAAATTTGATTTTTTTTTCTTTTTTCTAATAGGGGACAGGTTTTCGGAGATTGTGGGGAGTCCTTACTACATGGCGCCGGAGGTTTTGAAGAGGAATTATGGCCCGGAGGTTGATGTGTGGAGCGCTGGAGTGATTCTTTATATTTTGTTGTGTGGGGTTCCTCCTTTTTGGGCAGGTACTGTGTTTTGTGAAATTTGTCTTGTGATTTTGGGTGTGCTTGGTTGTGATTTATTTTTCAGGAAAAAAAAAAAATTTGAAGTGAGGTTTGGTGTTGTTTTGGTTTCTGGTAGAGACGGAGCAAGGTGTGGCTCTAGCAATTTTGAGGGGCGTGATTGACTTCAAGAGGGAACCTTGGCCTCATATATCGGATAGTGCTAAAAGCCTTGTACGGCAGATGTTGGAACCCGATCCTAAAAAGCGATTGACGGCTGAACAGGTGGTTGGTAAGTCCTTTGCTGTTTGTACCACAGTATAGTGTATAATGAATGAGTAGGTGGCAATCACGGGTGGATTCTTTAGTGAGTGAAATGTTGCTATTTTGGTTAGCATTGTTGTCTTTTTTGACCTGTGTAGTCCCAAAACACTGGGTAGAGGCTCAATTTATGGGTTTATAATGAATGAGTAGATAGTTTAATTATTCACAGACTTTGCTTGTGGGTTTCTAAGTGCAAACTGTATTGTTGAGGCTTTTAATAAACATCTGGCAGTTGTCACTGTAGATTTAATTCACTGATGTATCATTAACCATAAGGGATGCATCATAAACATTAGCTTCCTCCTTTGTCGCAGATTCTGACATGAACTAGGACTTTGAATTGTGTTGGGTAAACTCTTCAGCAGCAAATCTGTAGACGAAGGGGGTGATAGAAGAAAGAAACCTTAAAATGTGATCACTAGGGGATACAGTTGTTCTATGTGCCTGTTATGCATAACACTATTCTGAAACAGTTAGATAGATACAGTGGTGAGTGGTGGAAGAATTTAATTCCTTGTCTTGGGATTAGTGGGTGACAGAGTAGAATACGTTGCCAGGTGCTTGAGGATCTTTAGGGCCTGCTTGGTTGGGTAGGTGGAAAGTGAGTAGGTGGAAAAATTTTGGAATGGAACCGCTTCAAACTTTGGTATGACCATAATATGAGAAGGTGGCATAGGTCATAACTTCAGTTGAAAACCATTATCACTATTTTCCACAGTTCCACTTTCCACTTACTCAACCAAGCATACTCTTCGTTTTAAGAGGTTCCTACTTGGTGCTTCTTCTGGGCTGCTAGTAGCTTGCAAGCCATAGCTAGACATATGATGGATTTCAACTATCCTTCATAAGCTAAGCTGGATTCATTTTGCATTTGTTTCTGGGTTTACAATGTAACGGTGGCTATGTCTAACTAAGACATGTATATGGGTTAGTTTATTTTGTGACTAGAAGGGTTTGTCTTGTGGTAACTAAATAGGGTGTCTTACGGGCCTCAAATCAGAATGTTTAAGCAGTTTGAAATGGCCATGCGTACCAACAGTATGGCTTTTTCTTTGTTTTACGAGAAATATTCTCATTCTCACCTGGATCCTTTGCCCCATTGCCCCCTCCCCCTCAAAATGGAAAAGAAATTGTTACATATTTGAATCCTCATGACTTGGGAGGCTGAATTTACATCCAGTCTACCTGATGAAGAAAGTGATTTGGATATTTACTGTCCTTAATTATGCTTTCAGAACACCCCTGGCTGCAAAATGCAAAGAAAGCTCCAAATGTTCCATTAGGAGATATTGTGAGGTCAAGGCTTAAGCAGTTCTCTATGATGAATAGATTCAAAAAGAAAGCTCTGCGGGTTAGCATCTACTGTGGTTTATGTTTGATGGTTGACTCAAGTTTTTGTATGATTGAAATAATGAGGAAGTTGAAATGTTTATGATTGGGTTTCTTTGAATGAATGCTACAGGTAATTGCGGAGCATTTATCTGTTGAAGAGGTAGAAATAATCAAAGATATGTTTACATTGATGGACACCGACAGAGATGGAAGAGTAACATACGAAGAACTGAAGGCTGGGTTGAGGAAAGTTGGTTCACAATTGGCCGAGCCAGAGATAAAGATGCTGATGGAAGTGGTAAGCTTCTATAATTGTTTACTGTTTATAATGGAATTGCTTCGTATAGTATCAGTTCTTTGATCATGACTTATGAATCAATCTGATGGAGCTTTTTTGGAACCATTTTTCTGGATTCTGCTGCATGATTTTGTATTAGAATGTGCATATTTATAATGAGCAGGGCCGAGCTATGTTGTAATGAAGATTTTCTCTATCCTATCTATCCCACTGCATCCATGTGTGGCATATGCATGAATGTGACTTGCCTGGCCGTGTTGAACCTTGTGTTGATAACATCATATTATATATGGAGCTCTTTTGAACCGCATTTAATGCAATTGAGTGGTATAAATTATGTCTAGAATCTACTTATAGGGTCTCTGTTTTAAGGTAATATTTAGTAATTAAAAATTGATGCTAGAATTTTGTACCATCATTTGAAGTGAGATGCATGTATCTAATCGTGGACTTAAATGGAGTCTATTTGCCATTAATACCCTAATCCTGCACTTATCAATTGTATTTGTAATACAAATTTGTTATTCAAGGATGGTTTTCTCTATTGCTGTGAATTACTTAGGCCGATGTTGATGGGAATGGAGTACTTGACTATGGAGAGTTTGTAGCTGTGACGATTCACTTGCAAAAAATGGAGAATGATGAGCATTTCCGCAAAGCATTCAAGTTTTTTGACAAAGATGGTAGTGGGTATATCGAGTTCGGTGAACTACAGGAAGCATTAGCAGATGAGTCAGGAGAAACTGATGCTAATGTATTGAATGACATCATGCATGAAGTTGACACTGACAAGGTTTAATTTTTGTGCTCAATACTTATTGCTTACTTATTTCTAGTTTTCCTCTCTGCAGGTTCTTACTTCTTACTTTAGCCCACATGTTCCCGATAAGTCTTTCCAACGCCTTTTAATTTTCTGTTTTCACTTTACAGGATGGTCGCATCAGTTATGAGGAGTTTGTCGCCATGATGAAAACTGGAACTGACTGGAGAAAAGCATCTAGGCAGTATTCAAGGGAGAGATTCAAGAGTTTGAGCCTAAACTTGATGAAAGACGGCTCGCTTCAGCTTCATGATGGAATCAGTGGTCAAGCTGTAGTGGTTTGAGTGCTATGTTATTTCTTTCTATAACCTCACATACTTACTCCTCAGTTTTTCTTGTTCCTTTCACTGCTTACATTGCTTGAAAATATGGCTTATGGAATCTTTCCATGAAAGCAAGTTTTGGGCTGGTTTGCGTATAAGCTTTTGAAGCATATTAATGAGCTTGAATTGGAGTTGGGTAGCTTAGGTGTCTCAGTTGGATTTGATGTTAGATGCCTGAAGCAAGCGTTGGAGGAATGCAATTGCATACTAATGATGGTTTTATAGCTTGTCAGCCAAAAACTGTTGGGGCACATGCGACAGGCCCAAAAGATGTTACATATTCTTTGTGTATCTTTGTCCTGTTATATTTGTGTGTATAATTCCATTGATAAGTGTGACTTTTCTAACTTATGTGCAGAAGACTGGATAGAGCTTGTCTAATTGGCGACATGAACTTCTTAGAAAGTATAGAAAGTGTAGGTATCTGCTAGTTGAAGCAATTTGATTTGTCTAAAAATGTGCTATCTTAAGCTCTCATTATTTTTATTTTTATTTTTATTTTTTTCATTTTTAACGTTGCTTAGACAATATCTCTTGTACCTAGTTCTGGTTAATTCCCATGGGGTAGAGACATAATCTTTTTTGGTACATGGTAGAGACATGACCTAAAACAGCCCGAGATTGCAATTGCTCGAGGTGGAAACATTATCTTTTTATTTATCCATTGGGTGTCCACTGTCCAACGGATGCTCATGGTGAAAATAAAAAGATCGTGATTGAACCTCGTATGAAAGGTACAGCACAATATAAGTCAACATATAATATATCTCGGAATCAAATATTTCATAAATTGATTTGACTTATAGTTTATTGTAACCACATAGTCCAGAGAAAAATAAATAAATAAAGTGAAGAGAATTTAAGAGAAACTTTTAAATTTGTAGTGATGTTATATGGTTTTTTCACATAAATAGAACAAAAAAAATAATGAAATACGAAAATGTCTTGTTTTATTTTATTTTATTTTTTCGGAAATGTCCTGATTTGGGTTTGTATGTAAATCGTGTGAGGTTGGAACGATTTATAAATGGACGGAAATCGTGTCAGCCTCCCATGATTTCTGGTTTGATTATAAAAAGCGAAATCGTGTGAGCACTGTTTAGTCGTTCAGAAATTGTGGAAGAGCTATTTGCAAAGAAATCGTGTGAGAGGCATTGCAAAGAAATCGTGTGAGAGCAAAAGAGAGAGAAAAATGGGAATTTATGCAAAAATGACATAAAATAATTTATGTCGGTTAGATGAAGTTTCATATTTTTTTGCACATCTTCATGAAAAAGTACTTTTCTACATATCTATATTTTAATTTAATTATATTCAAAAAAATAAATATTTAGTTTAACTTTATTTAGATTAATAAAAGAATATTTGTTTATTTTAGTTTAGATTAGTGTAAAAAATATTTGGTTAGTTTAGTTTAGGGTTACTGTTAGTTTAGATTAGTGAAAAAAAATTTAGTTAGCTTAGTTTAGTAAAGAAATCATTTGTTGGGTAAATATTTTTTTGTTAATAAAAACTTTAGTTTACAGATTTATTTTAATCATTTTTAATGTATTTAATATTATTTCATTTTTTATTGATATTACAAGGAAAATGAATATAAGTTAATTTAAATTTTATAAATATTAATGAAGATTATTATTTTAAGGTTTAGTTTAATATATTTAAGTTAGTTATAGATAATTTAGTTATTATTATATTATAAAGTTTAATTTCAGTATTTATTTGATTTATTATAATGTTATGAAGTTTAATTTAATTAATATATTTTTAATAAATATAGTTTACTGCCTTTAGTTTGAGATAATTTAATTTAGTTTTGTTTGAGTATTTTAATATGAATGATATTATGTTTATGCTTTTATAGCCATCTCGAGTATTGACCGTTAGGTAGGGATGTCAATCTTGTGGGCGGGCGAGGGATAGGCCTGTCACACTTCATAATACTCCGCCCGTCCCCCCCATATCATATCCGTGACTGCTTTTTTCTTACCTTCACAGATGCCGTGGATATCCATGGATACCCGTTAGAATATTAAAAATTTTAAAAATTTAAATTAAATATAAAAATTCTAATATCATAAAATATTTAAAATAACCATAAATAATAATCTAATTTAACAATTAAAATTTTAACAATTTAATATACTTAAAATAAAAATAAACACATAAAATAAATAAAAAATAAGTACAATAATCCAATTCTACAATCTAAATTCTAACAACTTAAAATACTTAAAATAAAAATAAATATATAATAGTAATCCAATCATTAGTTTAATATATAATAAGTACAAATAAATCTAACTTATAAATTTAAACTTTAGTCTAATCAATTTAAATAACAATAATATTAGTTTAACTAAGTTAATAATTTAAGGGTAAAATAATAATTTCATGGCGGGTACTCGCGGGTATGGGGATAGTGATCCCCGCCCGCACCCCGTTTAACATGCGAGTATTTAAAATCCAATCCCATTCTGCATGAGGCAAAATCTTTCCCCGCACTCCTTGGGTATTACCACGTGATATCCGCGGCACGGTTTTGATACCCCTACCGTTAGGTATCACTGCATACTTGCGCCACATCCTCTTATGGAGCCATACTGGAGGCAAGCAGGATTATTATATACAGCTCAAGCCCCATATTATAAGTATGATAACACGCTAATCAACGCGTTTGTAGAGCATTGGCGACCGGAAACCCACACGTTCCATCTTCCATATGGAGAGTGCACCATCACGTTGGAAGATGTTGCATATCAGTTAGGGCTGTGGGTTTATGGACAAGCAGTTAGCAGATGCACAGGATCGTGGGGTAGATATCATGGCAGGGATATATGGACCATATATTATGACTTATTTGGCACAATGCCAAGTTTAGATGAGCGAGATGGATATTCAGTATTTCTGTCTTGGTTCAGTACCACATTTAATGATTTGCAGGCAGATGCACCTGCGGAGACAATTATACGTCACACTCGGACTTATATTATGATGATATTTGGGGATTTTTTGATGGCGGATAAGTCAGGGTCCAGAGTTCATTTAAGGTGGCTGCCACTATTACACCACTTTAAGTATTTTGGGAGCTTTAGCTGGGGGTCTGCAGTGCTTGCGACTCTATATCGCAATCTTTGTTGCGCTACCAATATGAGAGTGAGCAATATTTCTGGGTGCTTGACCCTTCTACAGTCATGGATTTGCTTCAGAATCTTACCATTGAGACCTTCTCTAACTGAGCTCACTTTTCCACTTGCTGCGAGATAGAGTTATAAAAAAAATAAATTAATTTTACATTTTTTTATCTTACACATTTGAATATCGTTAAGATTAATGCTTTACTTTGTTCCAGGTGAAGGGATTATCGTTGCACCTCTAACAATCACATGAGACGGTTGTTGGCATTATGGAGACAGCTTGATGACTTGACCATCACCAGGGTAAGAAGCATTCAGTTACCTTACTTATATGTTGCTTTCGAATTTGTTACTTTTAGATTGATTGAATCATTATTAAACATTGCAGTTTAGGTGGACTTCGTACTAGGACCTAGATATAGCCCAGATCACACCAGACTTTATTTTTCGGGATTCCCTTCTTTAGCCATCAGTCACAGTCTTGATCTGCTTCACTATGATTGAGTTCCAGTAGCCAGATCGTGTTATCCGACGGTTCGAAGGACAGCAGTCTATACCGGTTGAGCCGTTGAACCTTGATAAGGTTCACAGCAAGGATGCTCGTGGGGCAGATTATTGGTGGCTTGACTAGTACAGATCATATCGCGATTTTTGGGATGCATGGACGAACTAGGTAGTTCAATTTCAAGCCTCTTCCGACGATCGCCCATCAGCTGAGTACATGAGATGGTACTCGAGTGTTGCGTGGAGGTTTTTATATTCAGATCGAGTCCTTCGTAATCCTCGATGGGTTGAGATGCCTCGAGATGTTCCTGAGCACGTTTCACCAGTGCCTACTGTGGCCCTTCCAGCTCATGCTCCAAATCGTCGTCGACGAGAGTGCCGTTTACGTGTCAGGACACGCGTTAGCCATCGCAGAGACGACGACGATGATGATGATGATTATGCAGATCCTTGCCAGTTTGGTGATAATAATGATCAGCATCATAGGTACTCCCACTCTACTACTGGCGGTCCGAATTAGCAGCCCATGCCTGAGTATGGTACATCCAGCCAAGGACATATGACAGCCACCACGATTGGGGGTCTAGTTCGCAGACGATGGAGGGTTCTAGTCAGCAGTATATGACTGGGCCTAGCTCTCAGTTACTATCCAGTCCTAGCCAGCAGTTTAGTCCCGGTGTAGGTGCGATGTGTGTTGAGCTTGAGGCTTTCCTAAATGCTTCGGCAGGTACACCTACTCGAGATGAGATAATGCCATCGGATGTATATAGGCCATCATTGGATGGTATTGATCTAAACGTGAACCCATCTACACCAGTGCCTTCTTATCAGGGATTATATGGATTTGATTTATTTGGCGAGACTCCGCTATTAGCATTCACAGTTGGTTAGATTGACCAGGAGGCTCAACAGGTTCAACACAGAGAGCCGGCTCAGGACCAGGAGCAGCGGGGAGAGCTTGAGCTAGGGCCGAAGCCGGAGTACGATCATGAGAGGGGTCGGCCTATACGGGAGATTCGTCCTCGTCAGTGCCACACAGGTTGTCATTTACCAGCCCTCGACGAGATAGACGGGACTGAATGTCCGTGTATGATGCGTATAATATTGACTTGCCGATGGACATTTTGTATTTCAAACTCATGTATATAGTTGTTTTCTACTTATTTAGATTTTAATATTTTGTTTATGGCGAATGAATAAATAACTTATATATAGAATATATTAAAAAGTAACAAACTCTAATTGGATATAGTCTAAGTGCATATTTATATTAAAAAATACACAATCAAAATTATATTATCTAAACATTTGGAAAATTAACAACAGTCGAATAACAAATCAAAATCAACAACACGAAACTAAAAAAATAATACACAATAGCTGGAAATTAATCGCCTTCACTAGGTTGGCTGGAGGATGAAGAAGGCTGAGTAGGGCATCTTTGTCTAGTGTAACCCTTTTGTCTGCACAAGTCACATCGTTTTGGTTGTCCAAATTCGACAACATCCATTTCATTATGGATTCTAGTTGAAACTGGACGTCCCTTATCGGCTCATCTTAGTTGTGGATTTGGATGTATTTGAGGTCCATTATACTCAGGCCAATAAGCTGCATTTGCAGTAGCTGAAAATTCCATTCTATATATATTAAATACAGTATGCATGCGATAAACATCATTAACAAAGGAGTCCCAATCAAGATGTGCATATGCACACGCAGCAAGTACATGGCGACAAAGGTAATGAAGTGCCTGAAAATACCCACAATCATACCAACGATCTGATAGTCTCACCTTATAGCTCCCTTGACTGTAGTTCCCTATTCGTGCATGCTCCTCCACCACAAAAGACTAGTTTACCCGAGAGAATGCAGAAACAGTCATGGAGCCTATTTCTTGCTTGTTGATTTCAATTGCTCACAACAAGGCTTGCAAAAATACTTGTCCGCTTGCAAGCTGGGCCTCCGCTGCCTTCCCTTTCTTCACAAACAATGCTGCAAGACGGAAATAGGTAGATTTCACTAAAGCTGTAATTGGAAGATTGCATGTGCCTTTAAGAACTACATTAATACACTCTGACAAATTCGTTGTCATATGCCCAAACCTCCGGCCCTCATTAGCATATTGTGCCCACTTTTTGATGGAAATTCTGTCTATCCAATCACACATAGCTGAATTCTCATCTCTCAACAAGCCACGATAATAAACATACTTTCGACGGGTCTTTGAATAGGCTGCATTCATCAGAGCTCGCTTTGCATCTTTGCTCTTGAAATAATGAGAATACCCTTCTGGGGACTCACATGTTACCGAAGATTAATCAAGAGAAATGACCACACTTCTCTTGTCTCCCCCTCAACCACGGCAAATGCAATTGGCAGAATATTGGAGTTACCATCTTAAGCAATTGCCATTAATAGTGTTCCATCATACTTCCCATATAAGTGCATACCATCAACTGTAATCAGCGGCTTGCAGTATTTAAATGCTTCAATGCAAGGAGCAAATGTCCAGAATAAACGATGAAATATTATACAGCTATGATTAACAAAATTTCCTATATAGTATGACTAAGTCACCAATTGAATAATTGTACCTGGATTAAATGCCTACAACCCTTATAGCCATTTCGAAAGTTCATTATAAGACTCTTCCCAATTGTTGAAAATCTTACCAATGGCCTTCTGTTTAGTGAGCCAAACCTTCCTATACGAAGTCTTGAATCCGTACTTTGCCTCCACTGATCATTGCAAAACTTTAATAGAAATTGTTGGGTCAGTTTGCACCATGGAGAATATGTTGGCACATATAACATTAGAATCTAACTTAGAATGGTCATATGAAAGCGATGCAGACAAACACGTGTGTGGTCCATTGTACTTCCGAATTTCCCATACTCCCTTTTTCTGGCGATAAGTCACACATATGCTTCAACTGCATCCATTTCCAAATTGCTTGCATTTGCCATGATATTTTATATGATCAGATTCTAGGACTTTATACTCAACTGATCTTCGAATACTGTAAATTTTAACAGCAAATAATACAGCCTCCTTATCAGGAAACTGTTGCCCAATTTTCAACTCATTTTCTCCTACTTCACCCAAAATATTACCACTATCTACCATGCCTCCAATCCGTAGAAATGTACTCTCATGCATGGCTTCCAAATTTAAAGAATCATAATGAGACACATGCGCATATGATTGAAAATGAGAATGGGAACCGAACCGAGATTGGCTGCTCCATGGTTGGCTCTGAGTCGCAGGCACTGCCTCCCCATCCTTGCCACTATCGCTATTATCTGGTATTTCATCTGGCTCATCTTCTTTATATCCATTATCGACAATAAAGTCATAACCTGCAATAGGACCATGCTGCGAAAGTGGTGCTGCTATCTCCATTGCAAGCTGTGCAAAACTTGGCTCGCCCATCAAATCATCCGCATCTTCTGTATTAACATTTTGGTTATGCACAGGACTTTGCGATGCCATTGCAAAGGTAGGTGAACGTTCGGCCAGTGACAATGCAGCAAATGCTGGATCGGGAGCAAATCCTCAAGAGCTTAAAGCTGAGTTTTGTAAAATAATGAATAGCTCCATAATGCGAATATCCAAAAATTAAGCACGACAATCAAACATCACCACGATATCTTCATCACAGCTGATCTCAAGACTATTGTACCGAATCAGATCTTTCTCAACTGCTATAGGCATTCTATTCACCACTTGTGTTATATACTTGTTATTTTGTTGGCGTAACTTCTACAATATTTTGCTCTGCAACTCCAGTAAAGTAATAGAAGGATAAATATTCAGACAAACTGAATTTGAACTGCAAAATGTTACTCCCTCATTTGTATTTGTGATTTCACTATTATGATGAACAAGAATGTAAAATTTCTCCATCTATCACTCAAATTTTTGGGAGGATACATATTCTTCTTGCTGGAAAATATATTGGATGGTTGAAAATGACACTAGACGGTGAAAGCTGAGTATATGTGGTGGGGGGATTCATACAAAAATCGTGCGAAACTCACACAATTTACGTATATTAAATTGAAATCGTGGGAGGCTGACACGATTTCTGTGGGAGTCAATTGAATAGAAATCGTGTCACCTTGGCACGATTTCTGTTCAATTGACTATCATAGAAATCGCGGCAGCTTCCCACGATTTCTAGTTGAGAGTTTTGGAGGCTATAAATCGTGTGAGGCTGTCACGATTTCTGTTCATTTATAAATCGTTCCAGCCTCACATGATTTACATACAAACCCAAATCAGGACATTTTCGAAAAAAAAATGAAACAGGATATTTTGATATTTAATTATTTTTTTATTTTATTTATGTGAAAAAGCTAATGTTATATTGTACAAGATGAATTGTACAAAAAAGGAAAGTGAAATACAAGTAAAAACATAGAGTTTCCCCACAAAAAAAAAAAAAACATAAAGAGGAAAGCACAGAAAACACTGGTGTGTAAAAGACTAAAAGTGAAGAATAAAGTTCACAAGCTTCGTACAAAATGTGCGAATACAATGTTTGTACCGTGGAGAATTGTTGATCCTTTTAACTTTGGGACCAAAGTTACTCCACGATGAAAGTTCTACATATCCTCATTTTTACATCACTAGATTTAATATTAAAATAGTTAAATGGTTCATATTTAATACATGAAATAAATAATTTTAAATAAAAAATTTAATCAAATTTGTAAGTTTATGCTTGTATCCTTTCTCTTCTCCTTAGCTGATAATTCCCATACAGTCCGATCTAATTTTAACTGGTCCAAGCATTTTCGGTGTTTTCAAGACTAGAGTTTAGCCACTAAAAATTACTTGTGCCTCTCAAGCCTATGATGCGACACTGGTTCTATCTTAACCTCCATGGTCAGTGACGTATTTCTTCTACTTGGTTAGCTTACTATGTAAGCTTCTAAATACCAGAGTTTGAAAGTTACACATTGCATTAACATTTAGTGCCTAAAACAGGGAGGGGCAATGATAGTCTAATGTCTATGCTCTTGGCGTGTTCCATCCCAATTGCCTTATTATAAGAAAAGTTGCATCTTCTTCCTTAATCATTATATATGAAAATTTTGTAATTTTTTTTTATTTCAGAAATTTTGCAGAACCGCCCAACACCTCCATGTTTGCTTATCATCATGACTAGAGAGAGAAAATAAAAGATATTATAGAGAAAATGGAAGTTGGTGGCATTATCGACGGAGTTTGTGACTGGAGTGTAGGATAGATCGGGAATCTAGGATGGCAATTTTGTAATTTGTAATAATTTAAGGTTTATTTTGTAATTTTGGTGATGGGACTATGGTTGGTTCCAAAGTTGAAGGACCAATGAATCCTCCACCGTGTTGGTACTGCTGAACATTATTCTTAAGTTTCCTTACATTTTGAATTCTTTCAAATTTAAAAATGATCAATCCAAATACAGCCTTAAGGTTTTATTATAAAGTTTTGTTTTATCATTTTCTTTTCTTTCACACACACACACACACACACACACATACATACGTATATTTTCTATGACTTTGTCATCTTATGAAATACGAACAATTACTCCCTCGACTTCTAAACTAAACTAAAAATTTATCACATTATATTTAAATTAAGACCTAGTTTGGTAGTGTTCTCTAAAAGGATATTCTGACTTATAAAAAGTATAAATTAAATTTTTTGTTTGGTAAATCGAAAAATTAGAGTACTTTTGCTTCTGGCTTTTGAGAGCCAAGGGTGCTCTAGGGAGCCTTCATAAGGTGCTTTTTAGAGTTGACTTATATTCTCTAAAATTTAAAAGACTAATATAATTTTACTTTATTTAATGATATTAAAATATAAATTATTTTCTTTAGTATTTATAACTATTGTAATCATTTTAGATATTAAGAACAATTTTACCAAACATTAATTTTGTGGTTTCCATTTATTGAGAACAATTTTTACATTATTTTACCAAATAATACTACTATAACCTTTTGAGAGCAGTTTTTAAAGAGTCGAGAGAGCTCAGTAGCTTTTAGAAAGGCACAGCAATACTAGACCAAGTCTAAGAGATTAACCTCTATCCAAATGAAAAAAATGTAAGGACCTGTCCCAAAAAGAATTAAATAATAGATTGAAGGAGAATCAGATTATTAATTAAAAAATACTGACAGATAAAAAAAAATCCAATACAACATATCATAGATAATTTATAATATAAGAAAAGCACATGCTACATAGGATTCTTGTCAAATTTATGTTTTTCTATTACTTATTATCTAAATTAGGTGATGTCTCCTATGCACTTCATTTTATAAGGTGCATTACACACCTTTTTATCTTACAGCTAAGATGCGATAGTGCATCATTGTTTCTCCCACCTATGGTACAACTAGAGATGTCAATAGAGCGGAGCGGGGCCGGGGGCGTGGATAAATATCGGCCTCCGTCCCCCATCTCATATCTACACTAGTATCCACTTTTAACTTCCTCATGAAATTATGAGTATTTGCAGATATCCATTAAAATGTTAAAACTAAAAAAAAAATTAAATAAAAAAATTCTAATATCTTAAAATATTTAAAATAAGCATAAATAATAATCCAATTCCACAATCCAAATTCCAACACCTTAAGATACTTAAAATAAAAATAAACACATAAAATAAACGCAAAATAAGCACAACAATCCAATTTCACAATTTAAATTCCAACAACTTAAAATAAAAATAAACATATAATAGTAATTCAACAATTAGTCCAACATATAATAAGTACAAATAAATTCAACTTCTAAATTTAAACCTTAGTCCAATCAATTTAAATAACAACAACAATATTAGCCTAACTAAGTTAATAACTTAAGGGTAAAATAATAATTTTATATCAGGTACCCACAGATATTAAGATAGTGATTTACGTTCCACCCCCTTTAATGTATGGGTATTTAAAATTTCCATCCTCATTACTTGCAGGGGCAAAATCTTCCCCCTCATATCCTCTTCGTTGTGGGTATTACTCGCTGGTATCCACGAGGACAGGTTTTTTGCCATCCCTAGGTACAATGTAAAATTCTTTGAAAATCTCTCTCTCATGCACATCCGCCAACTTCGACATCCACTACTCCCCCGCAGCCTCCATTTTGTCGTCGATAGCCCACCCGCTCACCCATCAAATACCACAGCAACAACAACAATAACAGTCGAAACACTCACAAATCCCACTAGCCAAAACCCCTAAACTCAAATCACCCCACAACTACTCAGTCCCAATCTTCCCAACTTTTGTCTCTCTCTTCACCCTCTTCTCCGACATCACCTCTTCCCTCTCCTTGCAGGACACCAAATCCTGGTTCCTCAACTTACCCAACACTCTTCGCCACCACTACTCCAAATACCACACCATCTAAGGTTTAGCCACATCCCAACCAAGCATCCATTGAAGTTTTCACCATTGAAGAAGGGTCATTGTACACATTTGACAACCTCACATGTCAAAGAGGAAAGTGGCTAAGCTTGTTGATCTGATGGAAGGTGGCCCTAAAGAGATCGGAAGAGTTTCGTCATCGGGTTTGAGCTGTGGAGAATAGACTTCGAAGAATCAAACAATTTTGGGAGCGAGAGATTTTGATAGAATTTTATTGTGTACTATAAATGGGAGAAACATTGATTCACTATCACATCTTAGCTATTAGATGAGAAAGTGTGTGATCAATGGCAGATTTTGGAGAAAATTTTTAGGGGGCCAAATAATTTAAAACGGAAATTAGATAATGACAATCAAATTAAATATGATAATCAAATTAAAAATAACAGGTACATCATATATGTAAACTTTAAAGTAAATAAATAACACAACAAAATAATTCTATAGTGAAGGACTAAAAATTTAATGCCTTAGTGTTAGAAATATTTACTTAAAAGTAATTTTAAGTATTATTTTTTTGTATAAAATAATTATTTTTATAAGATATATTACTAAAAAAAAGTATGAAATAATTTATTTATATTTTGTAATATTTGATGTTTAGAGTTATTTGATAAGATCATTAAATTAAAAAATAATCAACTTTTATTTATAATCAAAAGCTTCAAAACTTTACTTTCACTTATAAGTGGGTTTTACACTTAAAATTAGAACTTTTTGCTTATCATTCATTCAAGCTTATTATTTAAATAGATGAAATTATTTCAAAATAGTTTTTATTAATAGAAAAAAGGGTTGTCTCTTTGCATTCCCAAATAAACATCTAACAATGTCAAAAGTTTATAAGTATCTTTAGAAATCAAACTAGAGCTTAAAGTTAACAAATTCATTGCTTGATCATCGAACCTGCTATTCAGCTTTTGTAATCATCGATTATCTATTGTAAAATTATTTCCATTCTAAAATTATGATATGTTCTTTTTAGTTTTTAATTACTTTTAATTTGAGAAATAAGCTTATAGGTTTTTAAGTTGAAGAAGTCTATTTATGTAGAGTAGCATCAATTATATAGAGTAATATATTCAGATTTAAGTATATTTATTAGACAAAACTTCTTTTTATATATGTATATAAATTTTTTTTTAATAATTTTATTGATATACTCAACTTACTAAAACCAATGAGGAGCTAAAATATATTAGGACAAAAGATAAGCAAGAGTCTATACATAGATAAGCACACCATTATTAGCTTCTCCTAGCTAGCAAACAAACACTATAGTGTACACTTAAATTTGTAATTGTAAAAGAGTAATATAATTGCAGTATAATGTGCTAATACCTCATGTTATATATATATATATATATATAATTTTTTTCGAAAAAAATTTGTTTTGGGGGGGGGGGGGATGGCCCCCATTGCCCTTATAAAGCTTCACCCCTATGTGTGATACATCTTGTAAACTAAAATACACAAGAGACGTTACCTCCAAATTAATATATCTCCCACAAAATCTACCTGTGTGAAGCTGATATTCTATGATAAAAGAAAAAAAAAACACTAAGATTCTAAATTGATTTTCTCTAATTAGAGCAAGTTTTCATAGATGCTGTAGCAAATAAATTATATTAGTATTAAATAATATATTACTATATTATTTTTGAAAATGGAATTTTATATATTATTAGTTTTTTAAGATAAATAATAATATGTTATTAATCAATGATGTTAAATTCTTTTACACTGATAATATATCAAAATTAAATCTAATATATTAAAATAATTTTTTCATATTAATCTTTTATGTCATTATATATTTTATTTTAGTTTAGATAGAAATAATGGATTTGCCCATTAATTTAGATTTTATATTTATATTCATCCTCTAAATAATAAATATTTAAATTTTGTCATCTAACTTTAAAAAACTTAACTTGTTTATCCTTTTGCAAATGACATTTGTTACATCAATGAAAGGAGCTTACATCTCATTTGAGTTGATAAAAGTAATGTCAATGGCATCTCATGTGATAAGTTTTGTTTTCAAATTTTTCCTTTAAGTAATAAATATTCCAAATTTGCCTTTTAACTTTTAAAAATCAAACTCATTTATCCTTTTGACAAACAATGTTTGTTACATTGACAAAATAATGTTTGGGATTCCTTATTGTCATGTTATCTCATCCATGAATCACATCAACCATAACTTAGAGGATGACATCCCTCTATACTGCAGATAATATATTATAAAACATGATATTAGTCAATAATCTTTCTTGCAAATAGGTCAAACTTGTGGTTACAAACTGAGTACCAATGTATAGTGACTCCCCCATGCAAAAGGTAGCGGGCAGGCCAAAGAAAAATAGGAACAAAGAAGCTAGTGAGGTGAGCATAGATTGAACACAAATGAACAAAAAAGAATCTTTTATCTAGTGTGGAAGTGTATATATATATATATATATATATATATATATATATATATATTACTTTTGCAAACTCAGCTTTCAAATAGGCTCGTTCTATTGATGAAATAAGTGACATTTGCAAAGATGATAAGCATGCTCAATTTTTAAAGTTAGAGGGCGAGTTTAAAAAGTATATTAGATGGCGAATATATAAATAAAACTTGTTACATGAGACACCATGTGAATTTCTTAGCACCTTCTATGATGCACTTCGTAAAAAATGGTGCTTCATACACCTTGATATCCAATGGGTAAGATGTGATGGTGTACTTATACACCACTCACGTATGACACATACTAATAATTTTTAATTCATTCTCTCTTTCTCTGTTCCCTTCCTCTTTGGGGTTGCATCACTAAGCCAAGTTTCTCTTCACTCACGTGACCCATCTCCAGTGACTCTCTGATCTTTATTGTTGGCGGTTGTCATCGACCTAAGCCCTCGCACCGACACAGGATCCAAAGGCCTTGCAACATTGGGGAGCATGACGTCATTGGTGCACAATGAAAGAAAAAGGAAGTGTGTTGTATTTCTCCAATGAGGCATATGGTAACACCAATAGGAGATAAAAAGGTTGCAGTTTAGACGACTAAAAATCATTGAAACTAGTTTTTAGCTTAAAAAAATCCAAATATGATTTTTAGCATGCAGCATAGCCTCACACATAGGTCATTAATTAGTTAAATTGGCAGCAAAACTATCAAAATTCAAATGATGGTTGCAAGTGGAATCCATCTTCTTGAAATAAATGTACTACCTTTACTTTAACTACACGACAATAAAGCCAAACAAAATCGAATTTTGATACCCAAGAACAAAAGCAATAACCACATCGATCAATGATACTATTTTCTTGTGGTGTTGGTGATTCCCATACACACAGGAGAGGAAGAGATGGTCTTAGTTAGTGGAATTGGTGGTGATAGTGGTGGTGGTGGCAACTAGAACAAAGGGAGTGATGCAGTAGAGTATGAAGACAATTAAATGTGAGTAAGTGTTGCAAAAGGAAAGGAGACATGATGGAAAAAAAAAGTGACTTTGGACGAACTAGGGAAGGGGGGTGTTTGGGTGGAATTTTAGGGTGCATTAATAGCAAGTGATTGCATACATATATCATTAATCATTGTCGTTAAATCCACAAGGTGCATGATACACTTTGTTGGCCGAAGTGCATATTAGACGGCGCCGAATTACTTTAGCCAACTTAGATACTAGGAAGAGCCTTCCATCACTGTATGATATGATATTTGCGAAAACAAAAAAGATAAATAAATTTTAAAGTTACAAAATAAATTTAAAATATTTATTATTTAGATAATAAATTTAAAAACATGAAATAAATTAGGGGCACATATATAGGTTTTGCCTTAATTTTAAATCATGAAACATTAATTCATAATATTCAGTTTAATATTTTAAATTCTTAAGAATTATGTCAATTTTTCATATACATTGATGGTACTAAACTTTAAATTTATAATCTTATATTATTTTATCCAAATTTTACCATTAACATACTGCTAGTGATTTATGGGTGTTTTTTTTTTATATGGTATTTGGATGAAAGATGTATAAAAATATGGAAATTGGGAGGAATTTACACGAATATGGGATGTAATAAAATCGGAATTTTCGATTTCATAAATGGTGAAATCGGAATTTCCAATTTCAATTAAAATAATATTTTATTTTTTGTATGTAGTAAAATCAGAATTTTCGACTTTACTACAGATAAAAAATAAAATATTATTTTAATTAAAGTCGGAATTTCTGATTTCACCTTTTCTGAAATCGGAAATTCCGATTTTATTAAATCCCATATCCATGTAAATTCCTCCCAATTCCCATATTTTGGTATATATATATTTCAAATACCATATAAAAAATAAAAACCCAGTGACTTATGCCAATTTTTTTTTTTTTTAATTCCGCAAGACATCTGATGTGTGACTTGTGACCGATATTTTTCATCTTTTCTCAAACCTCTGAGTTTTGCCCTTTTGGTTTTTTTAACATGGTTTTCTCAAATTAAATCCAAAAATTAGTTAGCCAAAAAACAAACAACTTCCGCGTAGGTCATAATGGCAAGGGACCCGCATATGGTTCCGATGCCCGTGGCCGCAATCATCCATCCCAAGCTTCATCGTGCCCTCCACTCCTAACCGTCGGATCCCAACCCGACCCCTTTTTCCGTTAACCCCACTCTTAACCGTCGGATCCAAACCACCGCCACTCATTCAAAAGAAAGGCCCCCACAATACACAAACAGAGAGAGAGAGAGCAAGAGAAGCTCAAAAAGGTGGCGTGCGAGTGAGTGAAGCCGTGAGAGGGGAACGAATAACGAATGGGCATGGATTACTACAACATACTGAAAGTGAACCGTAACGCCAGCGACGACGACCTCAAAAAAGCCTACAAGAGGCTCGCCATGATCTGGCACCCCGACAAGAACCCCCTCAACAAATCCGAAGCTGAGGCCAAATTCAAGCGTATCTCCGAAGCCTACGATGTTTTGAGCGACCCTCAGAAGCGTCAGATCTACGATCTCTACGGCGAGGAAGCCCTCAAGTCCGGTCAGTTCCCCCCACCTCCCCCATCATCATCATCATCATCATCATCCTCGTCATTTTCTTCTTCTTCGTCTTCTTCACGCGCTTACCAGAACGGTAACAACCACCACCATCACAACCAGCGTCAGAACCCTACGACGTCGTTTCGGTTTAGTCCCCGAGATGCCGACGACATCTACGCCGAGTTTTTCGGCCCCGAAGGAGCTGACGCGGGTGGCGGCGCTGGCGGGGGGAGGGGCGGGGCGCGGAGGGACGGGTTCTTCAGGACGTCGAACGGGTTCGGCGGCGCGGCGGGGAGGAAGGCCGCCGCCGTGGAGAATGTGCTGCCGTGCAGCTTGGAGGATCTGTACAAGGGCGTGAAGAAGAAGATGAGGATCTCCAGGACCGTCTACGATGCTTTTGGGTAAATGACCAATTTCGAACCCTAACCTTAACGTAACGTAGTAGCAGCTTTGAAATGTTGTGCTTCTTTGAGATTGTTTTGCAATTGATTGAGCTATTTTTAATAAGAGAAGTAAAATATTTCAATAAAAAGTTTTGAAATTAATGAATTTTTTTTCTAAAAAAAAAAAAAGAAAATAATCAGTTCTTTATTTGATTTTTCCTTAAGCAGATAGATAGTTACATTTGCTTTTGCTATTCTTATGTTAAAAGTTTTTTTTTTTTTTTAATGTTTATGCAACCGTATACATTATATGTCAGACAATTTAATTAATTAGTCTAATAGACAATAGCATGTTTAGTGTACCTTAAATTGTAGCAATTTTGCTTTTTTTTTGGGGGGGGGGGGGGGTTCAAAAGTTGTCATAAACTGCTTTGAGCTGAACACGCGGTCAAGGTGTGGTTGATTGAGTAGGTCAGGGGAAAATAGAGAAGTTTCATACTAGTTTTCAACTTAGAATGATAGAGAAGTACTTTAAAGTGGTTTTAATTCCAAATTTTCTGCCTACCCTATCTAGAAGGACCTAAATGTCATTCTATTAGACCTTATGTGTGTGCCATAACAGTGAGTTCTAGTCGCAAAGTTCAAATTTTAGTTGCCATAACAGTGATCTTGAAGTCAAGTCCTTGATTGATTGGTAATTTGGACTATGGACTTTGTGGCTTTTGGTGACAACATCAGATTTGATGTAGGATCATGTGGTTAAGAAATGAACTTGAAATCCACTTATGAGTTTTGCAAGTCATTAAATTACCCAAAGTAATTGAGATATGTATATAAAAAAAAAATATGAATGCTACAATTAATCTATGCACTGTCAATACAAAGATATCAAATTTCTGTCGACCAAGTAGAAAACTTGTCTGGGCCATTTTTTATAGTAAGAGAAAAATAATTTCATGGCTGCATCTTAATCTGTTTCTAATTTACATAACAATCTTCCTTAGAAGATTACGAATAGTTTGTCAAGCCAAAGATATATCGAAACCTGTCTATGAATGGATGTCATTCATAAATGTTAAGAGTAACATATCCCAGAAAGTTATGTTCACTGGCATCTTGGGATCTTGCAAGTGTTCATTTGTTGCGCTTGTGACCTTGTGGACATGATAGTGTGACAAGAGGAAATGCAGTAGCCAGTAGGATATATCTTCTACATTTACCAGTGATAGGTAAGTAATGAGGGCCATGCACACTTTGCACTTGCTTGAGCTGGACCTAGTTGATGTTGTCCTGCTAATGCCTCATGTTAAGACTATATGCACCTACTTAGCATTTGTGTAGTGCATTGGTGGAAGAAAATATATGTCATTGTGTTTTCTTTGAACACATCTTGATTTGAATCCACTGCCATAGATCACTTAGTGCTTGTTTGGATGTCATTTTGATTTAGAAAAAGATCTTTTTTTTAATATAAAATGTACTTTTTATGTTTTTTGGTATGTTTGGGTAAAATTTTCTAGTAAAAGCAGAATCACTAGAAAAAGCACAAAAAAATCTTTTTTGAGAAGTTACAAATTTCATTTTTTTTTTGACATGAATTTTCATCTTCTAGGGTATGTTTGGTTGGGGGTAAAAATGCATAGAGCTTATCCATGGAAAATTTCTCCCGATTTTTACCTCCCAACCAAATACACCCCTAGAAAAAGATCTTTTGCATAGCATAAAAGGCATCTTCCAGAAAAAGATCCTTTTTTTAACATAGAAAAGATCTTTTAAGAGTTTAATTTGGATGCGTATAAAAGATTTTTATACATTCAACCAATCATATCTTTCTATTTGAATGACCATTCAAGCAGTGGATGTGAGACTTAACCATATTAATTGTTTGGATGTCATTTTGATTAAAAAAAGGTCCTTTTTTAATATAAATAGTACTTTTTATGTTTTTTGGTATGTTTGGGTAAAATTTTTTTAGTAAAAGCAGAATCACTAGAAAAAGCACAAAAAAAAATCCTTTCTGAGAAGTTACAATTTTCATCTTCTTTTTTTTTTTTTTTTTGGACGTGAATTTTCATCTTCTAAGGTATGTTTGGTTGGAGGTAAAAATGCATAGAGCTCATTCATGGAAAATTTCCCCCCTATTTTTACCCCCCCAACCAAACACACCCCTAGAAAAAGATCTTTTTTATAACATAAAAAAGATCTTTTAGGAGTTTAGTTTGGATGCATTGATAGTGTAAAAGATTTTTATACACTCAACCAATCATATCCTTCTATTTGAATGACTATTCAAGTAGTGGATGTGAGACTTAACCATATTTGCTGACGTAGGAAGATATGATTGTATAAGAAAGTTTTATACTGTCAGTGCATCCAAATTAAATTCATCTTTTAGTATTACATCCAAATATAAATTAATTTTACTGCAATATATAAAATTACTTTTACTTTTTTGAAAGATCTTTAAAAAAAGATCATTTTGGAGAAGCTTATCTGAAAAAGCCCTTAGATGATGAACATTTTGCTTCCCTACTTTGATATCAACAATAATCTCATCACCTTCCATATTTTAGTAGACACAGCCCTGACTGTTACATATTCTTATTCTTATGAAAGATAATTCATAATGGTACACCTGCGAGGACGTGAAATCTAATGGTTTATCTAACTCGTGATTTGAAGATTATATAGTTGAGTATGTCAATTTGTAAATCTTCTATCAACTATGATTTTTGGTCTCTCCTGATCTTGAGAATCTTATTGGCATTTTGCCCTGGCTATCTGGACATTTTCTTATCCTGAACAATGGTTTATATATGTTGTCCTTCCCTTCTTGAGATAGCTTGCGATAATGTTGTGTGTTTATTAATCATCCTGCAATTGAACTCGGTTTGCTTGACAGAGGAATGTCCTTGTAACAAGTCTGCTTTCAAATTAAATCTATCTTGGCATAATTAATTTAGAGTTTAATTAAGGGGTTTAGAGACTTGAAGGAGGTTTGAAGCAGTTAATCATGAAGATGTAGACGCTATATGTGCTAAACATAGAAAACCATTATATGGTTTTCATTGAATGGATGAAGAAAATGACATCTAGATTAGTTTCAGATATGGATTTAGATTATAAATAAGTAAATCGACATGAGTCAAGGTAGTTGGTGAGTTTTGGTGCAATGATAAGGTTGCTTCCTTGTAATCTATTGGTCATGGATTCAAGTTGCAGAAACAGCCTATTTATCAAGTGTAAGGTTGAATACATCTAACCATCCCCAAACCGAGAATGGTGTGACACAAATCAAGGTAGCACTAATATAGTTTAATGTTGTATGCTCAATAGTCAATACTGCTTGGTCCTTGGAAATTTTGAACAATATAGGATATGTATAGGTCAAGATAATCTCAGTTAAATAAAAGAAATATGTGTATGATTGAATATAAACTTTGGAATTTAATTTTGATACACTGTCATAGAAGTTTCTTATATAGTCATCAAATTATGTATTGTCATGTTATTAAAAATGTTTAACTTTTTCGTCTTTTTCCATAACTATCTCAAAAGTCACTCATATACTAATATATGATTGGTTGACAATGGAAAATACTTTTAAACTGGCAGTGTATCAAAATTAATCTATATTTTTGGAAGTTTTGAAAGAAAATTAAAATACAAGACAAATCAAAAATCAACTAAGTGATGGAAAGTTAAAGTACTACATATGCTAACTCTATCTGGCAATTTTTTTTGGCCAACACTTTGTATGTTCAAAGTAAGCCCTATCTTATACCTTAGAAAAGTAGTAACCCTGTATCTTGTCCTAGGAAAAAAAATGGAGTCAAATATTATTTGGCATCAAACTTAACTGCATCAATTTGAAACTATGGAGCTCATTGTTGCGATAGAAACTTGAGGGCCAAAATGAAACTCAAGTGCAACTAGAGGGACCAAAAGTGTAATTAAGCCCGGTTTCTTTTATATCCTGTTTCAAAATTTTACGGTTGCATGTTTTGATTGATTAACCTATGCTTGTTTCTCTGGAGTAGGAACGTCTATTACTCTGATATATTGGTCTAGAGTTTAGGCACCAGTCTTCTAAAATCCAAAGATGAAAAGTTCCAGAGGATCTTGAAAACTGCAATCTGACAGTTAATCTAATTTACTCTATAACATTGAACAAATAGGGAAAGGATTGGCTTATACAAATTTGAGTTCATCTCTTCAGGAGGAAAAAAACCAAAAAAAAAAAAAGAAAAAAGAAAAAAGAAATCTGTCTTGATTCTTTTACACATAATGAAATGGATATTTATGTTTGTTTACTATGTTTGACATCCATTTCAGAAAGTTTCGGAATGTGGAGGAGATTTTGACTATTGAGATAAAACCTGGCTGGAAGAAAGGAACAAAGGTTACTTTCCCTGAGAAGGGTAACCAGGAGCCTGGTGTCATTCCAGCAGATCTCATTTTTGTGATAGATGAGAAACCACATGTTGTTTATAGAAGGGATGGTAATGACTTGGTGATCCACCAGGAGATAACTCTTCTGGAGGCTCTTACAGGTAAAACCTTGGACCTTACCACCTTGGATGGAAGGAGTCTCATGATACCACTTACAGATATTGTCAAACCTGGTGCTGAGGTTGTTGTCCCTAATGAAGGAATGCCCATGTCAAAGGAACCTGGGAGGAAGGGGAATTTGAGAATTAAGCTTGACGTCAAGTACCCTTCAAGGCTAACTCCAGAGCAGAAATCTGATCTGAGGAGAGTTTTGGGTGGGGTCTCATAAGTATCTTAGTATGGTGTTTAGTGTTACGGGTGAATGCACATGTAAATATATTTTTTATTTGCGTGCTGTTTGATGCATGTGAATAATAGGAATACTCTACGGGCAAAATGGAGTATTAAAGTCTGGGCATACGGTGGGCCCATACTTAACGTTTGGACTTTTTTGCGGGGTAGGAAAATATAAATGACCTCTTGGAAATGAGCGGAAGCGTCAATCTTAGTGAAGCAAATAGGTAGGTAAATTCTACCGAGTTTCCGCCATTTTTGCCTCAGCTTGTTTTTGCCTTTTGATTAAACTCACATGAAGGTTATAGAGTCTTCATAGGATCACATTGAGTCATGTAATGGAAGTTGTATATATAGATTGATTGTTGATTTCTTTTGTTTTTCTTTTGGGGTACTATGAGTTGATTTTATTTTAGGTTTATTGATGTGCTGTTCTTTTATAATTTAAAGGAGAGCATGGAACCATGGCCTTTTGCTTTTACAGCCGTTAAAAAAAAAAAAAAACGTGATGTATAATGTGGCAAGTTCTTCTTCCACTTTTCTCTATTTATCAACTTTAATGCGTGCACTTTAAGATTTTATATTTATCCCTCTAAAGTCTCAATAAGCTACAGCCCGATGTTTTAAACAGGCTACAACCCTTTGTTTTTTACAGGCTGTAGCCCTTGAATATTTGGCAAGATTTATATAATGTTTTTCTCTTCACTTGAGGCGCAAAATCTTACTAAAACGTATTTATCGTCCAAATTAGATAAAGCATTCTTGTGGGGGAAATTGTGCTCTATAGGTGTACAATGGGGAAAAAGTGATTGAAGTTGTGAAACATTGAAACTTGTGCCCAAACAAGAGAAAATTTAGTGCATGTTTGGATGGGCGTTTGCAACACCCAAGCCGTAGTTTGCTATCTTGAACGAAGTACTAGACATGTTCGGGTATTTTTGTGTTGAGTCTTTTTCAACGGATTTTTATTGCAAAATCAAGTTTGGGCTGAAGCAATATGTTCTTGCTTCTCTGTTCAAACTGCCGCTTTCTAAGAAAAAAAAGTACCATCTAAATTTTTATCTATCCATTGTGACCTTCTATTAATTTCATTAATTTAAAAATTTATTCATCTTAAAATATTCTTTTGCCTCTATCTATTTAAGTTTATTTCTCTAAAAAAATAAAGTCTATTTTCTTTTATATGTTGAATGAATTTATTTTCTATATATTTTATAACTATATTTAGTAAAACTTTAATTTAATTATTTTTTATATATATTCTATACATATCGTTAAATTTTTATTAATTTATAATTTAATACCAGCACCAAAAAAATATAATAAATATTTATATAATTATTCAAGTATATTTAAAAAATAAAAGAATAATATTGAAATTACAATATAAAATTCATACCTTTTTAACTATGGTACAAATAATATTTATTATGTCATAATAACTTTCCATACAAAAATCTTTAAACATAAATCACAGTGATATTAACTTAATTTCGATCGAAATCAATTTTATAGAATTAAATTAGTATAAACCCTCGTTTACAAATTCTAATCCAAACACACCTTTAGTATTGAAAATGGTTGTCTCTATCTCTGTTTTGATGACGAAAATTATCATGTTATTTGTAAAGTTAAGAAAATGGGATCGAGCATCGAACCGGTCACGGCAGGGGTTCAAAGGTTCACAAGTTCAACCAGTTCAACCGAAAGTTCGATCGGGATATAACAAAATAACAATATATATATATATATATATATATATATATATATATATATATATATATATATATATATATATATATATATATATATATATATATATGATTAATTAAAAAGCAAAAAATTATATTAAATTATTAACAATAACATAACTAATGTAAAATAATATTTATTATGAGGTATTTTATCAAATATCTTAAATATAAAATTCATTTATTTTAATTTCACTTACATTTCTTTTGGAAAGTACTCACAGATAGTATAACAATCATTTTTTATTTTTTATTTTTAAATTAATTTAAGAGTATATAGTAAATAAACATACTAAAAGAGTTAAGATTCGAAAAAAATAAATTTTTGTTTTGATTAAGCTTTTTCTTTTCTTTTTTTTAATAAAAGAAATAATAGTATTTTTACCAAAATTAAAAAATAAAAATAAAAAACAAAATCAATCTACTGGTTTGACCAATCCGATTCACATTGCTTCATCGATTTTGATCGATTCTTGACCAGTTTTGACCACAACTGGATTTGTGGTGAAGACCGAACCGGCCTGAGGTCTGGTTCTCGATTGTACCGGTCCGATCCGGTTCTCTTTTCCTCGGTTATTTGACATCTCCATCTTTAGTTTTAGTTGAATTGTTAATGGTTATAATATTCTAGAATCTCCAATTCATTCGAGGCTTGTAAAATATGTTGAGACATGAGGGCTAAAAATTGCAATGTTTTGGAAATTAATTTGGGTGGTAAATTAAGGTAGGTGAAGTGTAAAACTATCGAATAGTTACTTTTTCCCATATGATTCTTTTTGTATGCATTTTTATTATGAAAAATTAGATAAAGTATCATTTATAAAATAAAATTAAAACACCAACATGTTTTTGTCCAACATTCAATGCTTAGCTCGTTGATAATTATGCGTCAATGTCATTTCTACCTTTGTTTAGTTTTAGGGTTGTGTTATTTATATGTGTAGTTTATTAGCCTTCGTGTCAACGTATTTCCATCCACCGTTGGATAAAGTGTGGACCCTAGTCAACACAGAGGCCGATAAACTATATGTACAAAAAATATTTCTCTTAGTTTTATATATGTTGCAAAAATTGAATAGACACATTTCTATAAAAATATACATTCATGTAGTGTAGTTTGAATCAAATGTTTATTCCGGTGTCCAACTCCAACCCTTTGAAATATAGTTCAGTGTACTACATGAATGCATTTTTCTCATGCTATATAATGCTAATTAAGCATATGATTAACAACTAATCATAAACCATCTTCCACAAAAAAAAATTCATGAACTATCTATAAATTAACCATTCAGTAACCAAGTCTTCATGTTTTTGGATATTCAATGTCACTAAGGTTTTAACCTATAATTTTATGTAAACTATCTAAGCATTTTATCATTGGTCCACTCCTAATAACTTAACCAAGTCTATTCATTTTGATAGCATTTTCAAATTGTTTGTGGTTTTTTTAAACATAATACCTTTAAATGCTTCTCCTAGTAGTTTGTGTAATAAACATAAAATAATTGAGATTAATTTAGTAGTTTAATTTTGATATAATGTTAGGATAACTTATTTTTATACTAATATTCAATTATATATTGAGTTAATTGTTGTAAAAATCAAATATTTTTAATAATAACATGACGATGTAGACTGGATGACAATATACACAGTTTACAATGACTATGTATCAAGATTAGACTTTTAATTTAATCTTTTTGGTTTTTTTATAATATTATTGTTGCTTACTAGGAGAAGCATCATTTTTTTTTTAGCATTTTATTTATATGTTTGTTTTTTGCTTGTGCTGTAGTTTTGGTAGAATAGTTTATATAGATCCATGGTTTGCCCATAGTTTAATTGTTTTATGTTTGGTCGTGCATGGTGTTATTGGTTGTTTATTGGTCTTCAGTTTTTTGCTTTGTCTTGTTTTGGTCTTGGGTTTAATTGGTTATCCTAGTTACGTAACCTATTGGGCTTGGTTTGATGTAGCACTGCTCAGTGAATTTCTGCCTCTGTTTATGATCCAATGCTTTGTGCCTACGTTGAGGCCCTGGAATCTCACAATCCGGGCATTGGATCCTCGTTCCACTCCTCATCCTCCCAACACCTCCCTTCCCCAGACCCCCCGAAAAAAAAAAATTGAACAAGCTTCCGATATATATATATATATATATATGCGAAATTATTAAAAGGAATTTAAATTTTAGTGTTGAGTTTAGTTGCATGGTTTACATCTTTACAATAAGAAATTATAATGTTGTCCAATTTATGTAGCCAACCCATCTGGTAACTCAAACTTTGGTTATTGTTGTATGTTCCTGTTGTATTTTTATTCTATTTTTGTAATTTAACTAATTGAGGTTAAATGGATTATTAATTTACTTACATAATAAAATTTGATAAAATCCGTGTCTAGTGTATTATTAATTCAATTTTTGACTCGACAACACAGAAGTCACCTTTCTTTTCTTTTACTTTTACGAGGAAAAACCCTTTACTTTTGGAAGATTCCTGGTGTTTTGGTTCCTTTTTGTTTTTGGATTACAGGTGTGCTTTCCGTGGCAACATGTTGCTAGCAGTCAATGTTTAGGCAGCCAGAATGTGTAGAATTTATTTTTTTATTTGTTCAGTCTCGAGAAATTTACCCAAATTTGGTTTGATTCCTTGCCTGGACCACTGGCCACAAAATCCCAATATTCTGAAAACAATTCTCATTACATTCATTCCCAATTGTCCCTTTTCCTTCTGTTATTTTATTGTTAGGATTTTGCCTTTTTGTCTTGGCTTTCAAGTCTTATGTTTGATTTGTAATATTCTCATGTACCGTTATTGTCATATTCGTGGATTTAATCATTTAATTTATGCAGAAGAAAATGGTACCACACACTCAGAAAATATTAGATGAAGAACAGAGATGAATGTCAGCCATAAAGACAATTAGTCCCTGAAAAGTATATTTGGCAAACAATAATTAATTACACTTTAAAAAACTTAAATACCTCACTTAGGAACACTACTAGCTATGTCATTCAGCCCGTGTATCACTATCATTGGTTCTCTTGAATTTCCTCTTTTGTTTCTTGCATTTTGTTAAATTATTATTGCCATAGCCACACTTGCTGTTTGTGCTATTCAAAAGCTGGTTCCTTCTGTCCTTGAGCTGCCAGAATATTCCCTGTGGTAAAAAAATGCAAATCTGCGCAGACAAACCACGTTTACAAGAAGAATGATTGTCTTTTTCGTGAACGAATCATGTTTAATTTCTCTCTCGTAACATGGCCCAGGATTCAGTTATATATAAAGCAGATACGTTGCCATGTTACTTCAAGCACTGTTAGCGTAAAGGCAATGGTGGCTTTTAGGGTGGGGCTCCAATGTTTTGTCCCACGGTGAACCCCTTGCTTTTGACCAGCTATAACCAGCTTTTGTAACATTTTTGTTTTGACCCTATTCGGCAGTAAAATTGCGTTTGGCACCCATTACAAAAATTGCTCTATTTTTTGACCTTTTTATTCCATGCTTTTTAAAAAATATTCAGCATCGCTCATAATATTTTTCATTATTTAAATATAGTATTTGCCCTAACATTACAATTTTTATACTACTTATTTTTTGTGGTAATAATTTTTTTAATTATAATTAAAAATTACTATATTATACTTAGAGATAGTCCATTTATTTATAAATAATAAATTTAGTAGTTGCTATGTAGCACTTGGAGATAGTTTATTTAGTCATAGATAATAGATTAGGAGTTTCTATGTAACCCATAGAGGTAATTTATTTAGTTGTAAATAATAGATACATAGACATGATGTTTTGATAGGAAAAAAAAATTGTTTAATTGTAATCAAGAGTTACTATGTAGTACTAAAGATAATTCTTTAATTATAGATAATTAGGAGCTGTCACTTGATATTTAAAAGTAGTCCATTTGATTATAAATAATAGATCTTATAATTATCAGCATGAATAGAGTGAAAATTTTTAGTATATCTTGGCAGAAATAATTTTTTTAATTATAATTAAGAGTTGGCACATAACATTTATATAATAGATATAATAGATTTGTTTAAATGAAGTAAATATAATATAATGGATAAATATTAAATTAAGTAAAGTATTATTTTAATTCTCTAAAAGTATGCGTATGTTTTAATATTTTATCATGTTCATTTTTTAAAAAACATTGAGATCGTATAACTAAAATAGTTAGATAATTTCTTTTTATGCCACTATGTCAACCCTTTGAAAAGAATAATTTAAAAAAGAATAATATCAAAAGAGGGTTTTATTCTATTAAATAATTGAAATAATTTGGTGATGTGTGAGTCAAAAGTCGACTTGTTAAGATTTAATTTAGTATTATTGTGGCTTTTTAAGAGTTGTTAAGTTTTTAGGATTTTTTAAAAGTTGTTCTCAAAAAATTATATTAATACTATTTGATAAAATAATATAAAAATTATTTTTAATAAATAGATGTGATAAAAGTAATATTTAATAAAATTACTATTAAAATATAAAATGATTATAATGGATATAAATACTGAAAAAAATAATTTTTATTTTTAATATTATTAAAAAAATAAAATTATATTAATCTTTTAAATTTTAGAAAATATAAACTAATTCTTAAAAATATCCCATAAAAACTCCCAAAAATATTCTGAATTTTAAAAACTGAGGGCAAAAGTATGTTAATTTTTTAATTTATGAAATAAAAAAATTAACTTATATTTTTAATAAATTAAAACACTCTTTTAAAAAACACTATCAAATTACACCTATCTATATAAACCAAACATAGATGTATCAGGCAAGAGGGGTGGCAGCGTATCAAGACATTTCGATAACGTAAGAAGAGACGGGAAGGAGTGGACTGCAGTAGGAGAGGATATTTTAGCGAAGAAGAAATTTTGTTTAATTATAATTAAAAATTGTCATATGTTACTGGACGTAATGCATTTAGTTATATATGATAAATTTTGTGTTTACGTTTTTTTTAGCTATTTTTTAGAATTTAATTTAGATATATTGATAATTATTATAAATTTTTTTTTTTTATGCTATCATATAATCATATCTTATCACAATAATAAATACAATTAAATTTTATATATATTATTTGAATAGTTATACTAATAAAAAATTATAATTAATTAATTAATTATATAAAAATCTTTTATATTATTAATATATTTAAATTAAACTCATTCTTTTAATTTATTTTATATATCTTAATTTTACTTGTTCAACCCAAACCCACTCAATTTTTGACAGCCACAATTACACACATAATTCCATATTACATATTATTTAATAGTTTTATTCAATAGTTCAATTACATATTATAAAAGAATTATTAACTATTCAGAAGAATCTACTTTGCCCATACTGCCCATTTTCGGTACAATTACAGCGGTGGGGCTACTTTGCAATTTTCAAAAAGTTTGGTTAACCAGTTAACTAGTATTAATTTAGAGTGTATTTGTTTGTAATTTTTTCAGCAAAAAATTAATTTTTATTAAAAAATTAATTTTTAACTTTTTAAAGAACTTGAAAAGAGTAGTTTTTTTTTAAAAATAATTTTTAATTTTTTTATTGTATATAAAATTCAAATTTTAAAATTGTTTTTTTTTTTAAATCTGAAATAAACTAACCCCTGGAAGCGAAATAGACCGTGTAATGCACACTTGCCAGAGCCAGATTAATTCGTTATGTCAGAAGATATATACTAATATATTTATAACTTACCATGGTACATATTTTTTTAAAAAAACAATTAAAGAAGTTGGAATGGTGAAAAGGGTTTTCTGTGTCACCATCAGCAGAATTCCTCTGCAACCGCAAACATACCATCTCTTCCACAAACATAATGTAGAAACTCTCCATCACTCTGAATATATGAAGTTGTGCTGAATACCATTATGATTTATGAAATGTTTATTGGCTGGAAACTTCCTTCAATTTATTACGTACTACAATGTTGTTCTTGGCATCTAATTATTTACTGGAATAAAGGCAACTTCCTTTGAATTTTTTTTTCCACAAGAACTTCATCTAAATTTTTACCATGTTTATTTGCTGGAGAACTCTAGGTTACTACCATTTTAAATATGTTTGGAATAATTCTACTAGATTGTTATTTTTGTTCTTGAATCTCAGTTTGTAACTTCTATTAGGTGTTTTTTTTCCCCAAAAAAAAAGGCTTTGAAAACAAACTATAAGTTAAGCTAAGTTAGACCTTTAACAAGATAGATTAGACTAAAAATAAAGTCTTTGATAGATAAAGACCAGGTTCAAATTCAATGTTTATGACACAGACTTGGTCTGCTTGGAGTGTGGCCTGGCCTAGTCTATGTTTACCCCAAATAAAATCCTATCATATTATGAAATGTCTCACCAATCCAACGGCAGTGAGAAGAAGGTCCATGGGAAACCTCTAATTACAAAACTCAGGTTAAACGCTTGCCAAAACCAATGAGCAAACATTTTTTTTTCTTTTTTTTCCTACTCTTCCCATAGTTTTGTGACACTTGTAATCAATCTTTCTAACTTTTGAGATGTTGAAACATTTATCCCCTTTTTTTCATTGTAGTTGGAATAAAAGGTAGAGACTACTAAACCTCAAGTCGTATCATAGTACTCAAAACGTGATAAAGGAAAACCAAAATATGAAAGGTGATCAGGATCAAGTTGAAAGAGAAAGGCACTCCCTCATGATTTCGGTGTGTTTTAGGATGGACCTAACATTTTGCCACAATTATTGGTAATTAACCACACCTTTTTATCGTTTAATCACACCATATCTACCATGAACTCAAAGTTTTGGAATCCACACTAGACTTCACCATGTTTCCACTAGCAGAAAAGCAAGGCTTTTTTCTTTTTCATGGAGATCCTCCCACCGATGAATGATTTTGCTGTAGAACGATTCCTTTGTGCATGGAAAGTATGCTATAATAGAAAGTTATGCCTCCACGTTTGTAGATACAAGTCTAAAGTTTCTCCTTAATAGCAAATAAAAAAGGGTAATGATATACTGACAGACATTTTTTCTTACAGATTTTACACAAACCAAGTCTTCATCATATACACACGAAAAATAATAATAAATAAATTAAAATTTAACGGTTGAGAAAATTTTATAATATTCTTGTTGCTGGATGATGAATAATCTCACTCTGGAAGAAAAATAAAAATAAAAAATACAGTTTACATGATAATGCGGCTTTCCTAGCCGTACTAATGATCATAATTCTTTTCATGGTAAAAGAATCGTGTTTGGAAAAGTTCAACCGGTAAATCATGTCTACAACTCTATTGACTGGCAAAGATTAAAAAAATAAAGGAGATTAATCCCTTTTGAATATAGTTAAATTTATCCTCCCAATAGGTGTCCTCTCCAATAGTCGATCTGCGATCCTCCTGGAGTTATAATGTGCTTCTACTACTATGCCGACACCGTTGTTAGTGACAATATATTTAAGTTTGATTCATAAAAAATTTTAAGAGAAAAAATGATTATTTTTATTCACAAACAAAAAATGTTTCTTTTTAAAAAATTCTCTTAACAAAATTTTAATTATGAGATGTTTTAACTATGAAATAAATTAATTCAAATATGTATATATATATTTGCTATCCATCCCCCCGAACAAAAAAAATTTATTGGTATATGAATTACTCTCTCCATTTTAATTTATCTATATATTTGGATAATATGGTGCATTCTTAAATTAATGTATCTAAATAAAGATAAATAAATTGAAATGGAGGGAGTATAATAGAAAAAATAAGATGAGAATTTTTTATGTGTTCAATATAATTTTAATTTATAAAATGTATCTATTATATTATAAAAATCATATATATGGTATTCAGCTACATTGATTTAATAATGTATAAAATTGTCCAAATAGACAGATAAATTAAAATGGAGGGAGTACAATAAAAAAATAAAATGAGAATTTTTTATGTTTTCAATATTATTTTAATTTATAAAATGTATCTATTATATTAGAAAAATCATATATATATATATATATATATATATATATATATATATATATATATATATATATATATAGTGTATCACATGAGAGGAGTGATTTATTATGAAAGTGGGATGAGAAAATTAAGCCGTATAACCATACATGAATGGTCAAGATTTGAAGTTATTTAATGGTCACATAATCACTTAAAAAAATCATGTAACTTTATATTTTTAATTTTGATCATTCATGTAAGATCTAATGGTTAAAATTTGCTCCTCTTACTCTTATAATAAACCACTTTTCTCATGTCATATATATATATATATATATATATATATATATATATATGTACTACATTTACTTCAATATTACATCTTAAAAGTGTAATAGGGTACAACATTTTTTTAAAAGTTAAATTCTATGATAAAAAATTACTGATACAGGGTTGAAAATTTCGATGTTATACCATAGATTAATTCTTATTTTACTTCTTAAAAAAATTTGCTGCCTCTCATTGCATACTTGTTAACCTATATCATTTTAGATATTCCAAAACATTAATTTTTTTTTTGGGTCTCAAACTACAATTTTCTATACTAGTATGTATTTTTTAAAAAATATTATAATGTATTTCCCCTTTTGAATATAATAATAAGTTAATAACATACCGAGCGCCTTATAGTTTATTAGTTTTGTAGAATCACATACACGCGATCAAAAAACAAAATAAAAAAAGAAAAAACAAAGAAAGAAAGAAAGAAAACAAAATAAAATAATCTCATGGATGGGACCATTATCTAATTGCTGGTTTTATGGCATCTTGGCCTGCAGTGATACGGGAGCCAGCCTAAACTTGCGGCAGCGATGGCTAGTATTAATTGCTCGAT
This sequence comes from Pterocarpus macrocarpus, assembly GCA_031439585.1. Lineage (NCBI taxonomy): Eukaryota > Viridiplantae > Streptophyta > Magnoliopsida > Fabales > Fabaceae > Pterocarpus > Pterocarpus macrocarpus. The sequence goes on from CM062519.1 coordinate 16,684,048, forward strand.
GCAAGATGAGGTGAATCTGGGGTCCCAATTATAGAGTTATTGGATCAAATTCTTTTATGTTTCTTACTAGTATTACAGTATTATGTTATACAAAGATATAAAAATAAAATAAACTATTTTTAATATATTGTTAATATAAAATATTTTATATTATTAATTAATTAGATTTTATTATTATTTTTGAAATAATTATTACAAAAGTGTTTATAGAAATATATAATTTAATGATTGTATAATTTTTTTATATTAATAGTATATTAAAATTAAACCTAAAATAAAACCTATAAATTAATGCAAAATTGCAAACAATAATAAATTTTATTATGATAAAACTTGAACTTTTTCTCTTATAACGTAAGATGATAGAACATAAAAGGATGGCAATCTAGAGGTACCTAACATACTTTATGATACTAGGGCCCTATTTTTTTCTATTTATTGAGACAAAAGTTGCGTGCTTTTTTTTGTTTGCCTTTTCTTTTAAAAAAATAAAACAATAGTGGTGTGCTGGCCGACGATGGTTGAAAACCGTAGCGTATAGTGGAATGTAAGCCACGGTGTCTCTCAACTTTGCTTTTCCTTGGTTCTCCGGTGAAGTTGGTAAAAAAATTTTATTATGGAACTCTGATGTATATCAAATATGGTGTAGGATATCTGTAACTATTCGATTCCATATAAAATGAGATTAAGTTTATGATTAAAACTTATAATATTAATCAATCTGATTACCATTAACAATGTTACAAAAAAAGAAAAAAAAAAGAAAAGAGAAATATGTTATTTTTTTCCAATTACCGTCATTCTTCCCCAAGGTCACCAACCCTCTTCTTTTTTAAGGTCATCTTCTCACCTATCATTGATGCCATAACCACCCCAACAACCACCCATCTGTCCTTCACAGCCCAAAACTAACACCAATAGTCTGCATAAGCAACCACCATCGCCCACACCTCACCGCTGCAACCACCTAACCGTCAATCAGCCCTGCTACCCTAAGAGCTCATCGTCATGCCCTTTCCATTGCGAGCCCGTGACCTTACCACCATTTTCTTCTCTCTTGGTCATAACTCAATGTAGCCGCCCAACCCATTTCCTCTCTACCTGCTAACGTTGAGGATTGTATGATTTCTTTAATTTTAGTTCCATTTTTATTATTACAAAGATTAAGACCCACATCTGCGACCCATTTGCCATTGCCATCGCCCTTGAGCCGGTGACCGCAAGCATAGCACAACCACCATAAACCACTACTAAAAAAGTTAAAACCAAAAAACTAAATTGCAGTCACAAACAAAAAACCAAAAATACAGTAAGTTTAAATCGGCACCATCAAAATGAGATTTTTGTAAACTAGAAAGAAAAGGAAGAAAGAGGATTTGAAACAAAACAAAAAACCCTATGATTTTGGGGTTGGCAACCATGCAAGGAATAGGGGGCAAGAGGAAGCATTGGCGGGTGGGGTGTGTGATGAATCGTAGTGCGTCAGTGAGTGATTTGATAGAAAAATTTTACTTTTTTTTGCACTAGAGGGCCGATGCCCCAAAATAAAAAAGAAAAAGCTTAATTAACACAGTTTACCTTAGTCTAACATCTCCATTAAAATTGAATTCACAATGGCCTACTCTCCACATGAAAAATTATCATTGAGCCATCTAAAGAATTCACAATGAAACCTAAAAAAAAAGCTTTACCAGAATATACACCTTTCCATTTTTCCCCCTTTTATCTCTGCAATCGTTAGCATTCCACTAGTTTTTTCTTCACTTTTATTTATCTTCCTTTTTTTCACTTGAGAAAACAAGTACGCCCTCTTCATAATAAAGTTCTAAGAAGTGTTCAACTTTATTAAAAATTGATTTTATTACTAAATAAATTGTTATGGATTATAAATGTATTTTTTATTGTTAAGGATTATAATTGCTTAAAAATGCGTTTTAATAAAAAAGTTTAGATGAGAAAAGGTTAACCTAATTTTAAGTTACGACATGACACAAGAAGTTTAGATGAGAAAAAAAGTTAGCATAATTTAAGGTTAAGATATTGGTGCTTTATCCGGTTCTCCGAGATTTGGAGGAATTTTGGTATTTCTTCTAGTTGGACCAATAAATTAGCGACAAATTCCTCATTTAAATTATAGTTAGCTTTCTCTGTGAGTACTGTCAGTAGTTTACACTTCTAATTTGTTTATTTTTATTTTTACAAATCAAACCAAAATAGGGACCGATTAACAATTCCAATAAGACTAAAATTCATAAAATAAAAAAAAATCATTTTTAAAGAATTGAATCTTTGTAAAAAGTTAAAAATTCTAACATGTATTCCTCCCCAATTCGTTGCACCTCTTTCACTAGCAAAATCTCCACCTTAAAAAATGAAACTTTCGCACCCTCCAATTCCTCAATTTGCAATTGCACATACCCAAGTTGCAAAATCAACAAGGGATTCGAAGAATCATGAGAAATCTTCCCAATTTGTGGCACTTCTTACTCGCAAAATTTATAATCTAGGTCTTACCTATTTCCTTGATGACGTCGTCATTACTAAGATGCGGAAGGTATAGTCACCAAAGGTGGTGTAATCCTAGAGGGGTGGTGGGAGATCGAGCTTGCTAGCGAAAGGTGCAGCAAACTATGGAAGAACATGAGTTAGGGATTTTGACTTCTTTTTTAAGAGATTCAGCTTTTGTGAAATGATTTTTTCAAAGAATTTTAGTGTTATTGTAATTGTTAATTGGTCTCCGATTTGCGTTATTTTTGTAAAAATAAAATTAAAAGGTTATACGTGCACAAAATTAACACTATACACATAGGCAGCTGATTAGAAATTAAATAGGAAACTTGTCACTAACTTATCGGTTCAATTAAGAGGAGTACGTGCCGAAACCTTTCTGAATGTCAAGATATCAGAGAAAGCACCGAAGATTTATCACAAATATTAAAAATAACTTGCACTGCCATGTTTATAGATGACTTATCAATAAAAAATTTTAGGAATAATTGAACTGAAGTCTTTTGGCCAAAATTATTCAGTCATACCAATTAAATTACCCAACCGTAAGTGTGACATTTTCTAAATACTCAAGTTGAGAGAACAATTTGTTAGAAATTTTTGAGCTTGAGCTTCTATAGATCAACAGATATTTTGATTTTATAGAATGGGTTGAATTGACAGAATGATGATTATCTAAATACCCCTTTTTTTGTTAAAATTCTCCAAAGACATGTGTTATTTTTATACGATTCATTATGCGTTTGGAAGTCTCCATGCATTATTGAACTTGGGCTTAAGAGTGAGTGTGCTGGAATTATGGTGGAGGGATGTGGTGATCCAAGTGTTTAATGAATTGAGTCAGATATATTCATACTGTGTGTAGGATGCCACTCCATGCTTAACATGTCTTGCAGCTCATTGCTCCATTGATGTGATTATGGCAAAGAGAAAGAGATAGAGCAGAACAACTTGTTCCTGACATATATAATTGTGGAGAAATGATCCTTAGTATGAAAATGAATTCGTACTGCGCCCTTCCGCATTTTTTTGATAAAGGCTTTCCTTTTATTTTTACTTTTTAATATTATTTTGTTTAATTAAAACACAGTTATGGAATGTCATGTTGCATTTGTCAAATTTTGTACTTTTGCAATTCGTATCGTATAGTTGTGCTCATAATTGTGTATGTTTATCTTTTCAATATCATCCATTAGAGATTTGAGATATGGTCAATATTAAATGTGGGTACCTCCTCTAATCGGGATCCGATACATGGTTTATCACATTGTATAAGAAACTAACCTTTTTCACTAGACAAATTCCCGGAATTGGTCTTGTCCTTATATTTTAATCAAATGAATATATATTCTAGCTAGACTGAAACCCAAACTTAAATCTATTTCAATCCATAATTGATCTAGTATCAAGAGAACTCAATATTTATACAAAATATACAAATATCAACATTATATATATTTGAGCCATAAAACTATGTAGCACAGATATTTCAAAATAGTTGCCATGTTTATATCAAATATATATTGTGTTGGATACTCACAAATACTTTTAGATACTTTTAATTATGTTTTACAGGCTTTGCTTTAATTTTTTGATTTTTTTATACCAATATAAATGAAAATTCTATAACAACGGAAAGATAAGCACATTTTAGTATGTTTCAAGAATAAATGCTAATATTAAAATTATTATTCTTCTTTTTTAATTTAAGATTTATATTTTCATATCAATTTCATATTAATTATATTTTATATGTTATACTACAATTGTGTCATGTCTTATAATTTTTAAATATTGTCATGTCCTTGTATTCGTGTCGTATTGTATACATATCATGTATCTGTATTTGTGCTTCATAGCCATGAAATTTCTAAAGTATGAAACTTGATAGATATTTTAATGTTTAAGCAATAATGCTTCTACACTACATATATATTTCATATAATCCTAGCTTTGGTCATCTAACAGTTCCATCAGAGACATGCATGAAATTAAGTATGACGAGAATGTAATTCATCAACTTGACTGTCATGAGAGAATTCAGTTCAGCAATGTGTGGGATGTATATATGAGTTGAGTGCTACTTTAGTGGACTTTACCAGCACGCGTAATTAATTTTTAACTCATTAGAGTTTTCCTGAGCTGATAATTAGGATAATTTTATAGTTACTTTTTTGGGGTTTTTTTTATGTAGTTACTTTTAAACTAAGGATTTCAGCCATTTCAGCCATTTAGAGTAATTTCTGTTGTGTTATGATTAATGATCATTCCTAAGAAAAACTTTGTGGGTATTTTTCGGTGACAAGAAATTCGGTGAAAATTTTAGGTATCTTGTCAAAATAATTAATTAGGTAACTAATATTATCATCATCATTAAGCATTACATGGAAATTTTTTCCACAAAAGAAAGTTCGTGGAAGGTGCTGCGGAAATCCGTCTATCAAGTCAAATAGGGATCAGGGAGCCATAAATAGGGAAGACAGATAATATTAGTATCTTTTTAATAAGTTTTAATTTTTAGTCATTTAAAATAAGATATTTAATATTTAAAAATTTAATATGCATTCAATATTTTAGTATGTAAAATCATTAAATTAATTCATTATATATATATATATATATATATATATATTGCAAACACATTATAAATATAAAATTATTTTTTAAGTGACAGATAAATAGAGGCAAGCGGCAACACTTTTGAAGAATAGAAGACCCAAAAGGGAAGGTGTGAGGTATTACGGAACAGTACGGATTGTACCTTATTTGGAGGTGGGGACAGGACAAAAATCATGTGATATGATGATCCACTTGTTGGGCCCGTGCCAGTTGCTATTCCATGCACCGAAACAGACACATTTGATTGCTCAATAGGACTTACCAGACATGTCATTCGGAACAGTGGGACCCTTCTTTGTCTCACTCTCGTTGTCTTCATTCACATGCGCATGCAATGCAATCGTGAAATCCCACTCTTCACGAAAACATCACAATGCAACCATACGTTATTACTATTTATATATATTTTTTTATGAATTATTAAATACGAAATCTATGATATCTCGACTTAATTTAGTTTAACTACTGGAATTAACTCATTATAAAATACAGCAGTGCTTGTTAGTACATAAAACTTTCGTAAAAATGTAACGAAATGGTTCAAAATTATTCATGAGAGGTGGCGTATATATTAAGCTAAGAGAGAGAAAACATAGTTGAATGTCAAAACAAAAATTCAATATATTGTATTAAATTTTTCGTACATCATTTTATGAAAAAATCTCGTATTATTTAATTTTTTATAAAATAAAGTTCTTTTAATATTATTTTTTATATTGCAAACTCTTTTAAAATTTATTATTTAATTATTTAAACCAACTAAGCATAATATTTGAATAAATGATTAAATTTGTTACGATAGTAACCATGCTCGTGTGTACTTGCTAATAATGACGATGAACATGTCAAAAGCCAAAACATAAAACTCTATTAACGCTAAAATCTAAGTTATATTCGATCTCTTAAAAATAAAGCAAAATATTGAGGAAAAGAATTACTATGTTTTTGCTGTATTTTAGTATGCTAATATTTACGACCACTATTGTGTGTTATTATTATTATTATTAAACAAATCCTTCTCTCTGGAAATGAAAGTGCAAACAATTGTGCTTTCATTTTTTCATTTGATGTGTGTTTGCCCACATATGAATAAAATCTCAAAATAATAGGAGTGAATATCTGCTATAGGCCACTCATGTTCTGGGCCGATGTGGAACATCTAACGTGCAATGAATTAAATTTGATATACCTTTCATGTGTATAGAAAATAAAATATAATCGTTATTCTGTAGGAGGTGAACATGCGAGAGTAAAACTAGCTTATAAAGTTCAGCTTATTTAAATAATATTTTAAAAATAAATGTAAAAATAATTAAAATGTGTATAACCTATGCATAAACTGATAAAAGTCTTGTTGTATAAGATGTTATTTTATAACATTGCGCTAATTGATATGCACGAAATATACTAGAGTCACACTGCATAAATATTAAAAGTTAAGAGTTAAGTAGAAGAATATTGTAAGTCATAAATATTAAATATATACATGGAATGCATTGCTGAATAAATGACCAGAAGTAAACTGATTTCTTGCGTTTTGCAATTATATATATATATATATATATATATATATATATATATAGTGCCAAATTTGATACTTGACCAGTTGTGATTGTAGTTTATGTTGAACTTTTCCTTAAGATTTGGTCTGCGACAAACAAACAAAAAACAAAAACAAAAAAAAAGAAAAGAAAAGGGGGGGGGGTGGAGGATGGTAAAGAATGCTCTTCAGACAATGGGAAAAATGGTAAAAGAATACTTTTATGAGTAGTTTTCCCTCTCATGACAGCCTCTCTGCCAATCCTAAATGTTGTACAACTTAAAAATGGAAAACATAAGTGGCACTCAACTGCCAATGGCATTGGCTCATTTAATAGATTTTTCGTTGATATATCATCATCATTTGAGTTCAATTTTTAGGTTTTCTTATTAATAGATATCTATAAGTATTTTTATAAGTATTCAATAAATTTTAAGTCATATCTTGTCCTTATATTAGAGTAAACATGTCGCTCAACCTAAATTTTTTTGTGAATATAAATATAAACCATCATAAATGGCACCCGATTATATTTAATTGTTCTTTCTATTTATATATGCACCCAAATTTCAATTTGGTATAAAAAACTAAAATAAGGCTTGTTTTTTCATTTGTGTATTGTCTGTAAGCTGGATTCATTCTATACAACTTTGGTCTAGTTTCTTTGATGAAAACGTGCTGTACCTAAACCATTATATATATACATGTCGAACATTAAGAAAAAAAAAAAATCAATATTGCAAACATGAGACGCAAACCCAAAACCAAACAGTTGTTGATTTGCTGGTGACCTACCTATGAATGCCAATAATATGCGTCCCATACCATTCAACTAGTTAGACTTGAATGAACACTTAGCTTGACCGTTGTAATAATGTAAATTAGTATTATTTTATATTCCTAGCTACCAAAAGCACTCTCTACTCGGTAGAGTGCTTTAGAAGAATTGAAAGAAAGGGAAAAAGACAAACTCTATTATGTAATTACTTGTAGTTGTTTGTGCACATGTGATGCCGCACAGTAGTAGTTAGTGACTATTGTTAATGGTTAGGAAGCATGAATTATTGGGGGTGCAGGTTTTCAACGCCCATGGATGACTTTTTAATTAGGGACAGAAAAAAGGATGAATATATGATGGAGTAATCGGACTGATATCACATATTTACGAGATGGGAGTATTATATAAACTTGATTATATATTACTTTTTCTAACTTTATTATATAATATTACTAATTCAATCTAATGCCATGTAAAGTTTAATAATATGGGATTAATTTTTATTAATTTTGATTCACTGACACTGTTAAAATGTTTTATACTGTCATATAATCAAATGCCTCTATTTGTAAGATTTTTAAGAAAATTGGTAATTAAGTCAAATATTTTTGCTAACATAGTAATACATAATTGGATGTATATATAATTTTTTTTTATATTGACAGTATATATAAATTAAATTCTAATAATATTGGTGTAAGTATTATGACTAGGGGTGTACAAGAGACTAATTGGGCCTGATTAAATTAGACTTGAACACGACATAATTTTTTGATCAGGCCATATTTTTAGGATCCAGACCCAACCCGATAATGACCGAAAAAGTTACTGGATCAAATGAGTCTACTCGACGTTTAGAAAACATATAAAAGTTTGAACATAGTGTATAATAAAATCATGAAATTTTAGAAGTTAAAAATAAGAATTAAGAGATATTTTATAATCCATATTTTAAAATAAATTATTTCAATACAAAAATAATATAATATTGTGTAAAACATATTAATTGATGTATAAAGATTTCATAATTTATCACTAATTTTGTTGAAGAATATAACTTTTAAAAAATTATGTGATTTTGAATCGAGATATATAAACCTGGAATATGACCTATATTCGACTTGAAAGTGTATCAGGTTAAAATTGCAAAACCTGAATCTAGCCCAATAAGACCCTATTTTTACTATAAAATAAAACCCTATTTTTGTCCATATAATAATATAAATATTATCACATTAGTACTTCAAATATTATTATCAATATATAAATCTTTCAAACATTTAGAGTAGTTAAGCAACTAATCCTTTTGTGTCATTACTTCAGTCATCCAAAAGGATGAATATGGTAGTGTTTTAATTCTTTTTTTTATTAGCGTTTCATTTAATTTCTTTCATATTTTGAAAAAAAATGCTTTTGATATTAAAATTTTATATATAATTAAAAAAACTTAAAATTAATTTTTTTTTCAAAAATTACTCTTTTCAATTTCTATAAAAAAATTAAAAATTAATTTTTTTTAAATTCTGATTATTTTTAATAATTTATTTAAATATATCAAAAGTGAGATTTTTTAAATAAAAAAATAATTTTTGAGAAAAAAAATCTTATTCAAATGCACTCTAAATTTTTGAGGGGCTTGTGTTGTGACAAAAATCTTTTCACGGACTAAAAAATTGATTTTATTCTATTACTATATGTGTGATATTTTTTATTTTAAGAATTGTTTATGTAATTTTGTGCACCCTCATCAAAGTAGAGATTTCAAGATTTAAACCCCCTAATATTATATTATAGAATAAAATTTGTCTGGGTCACCATTTACTTTTATTGTGACAATCACTTTTGGCACCATAAAGATCTTCTTGGTTGTTGAGTACATTTTTCTTTCGAATTTGTCAGGTACTTCAGATTCACAAGTCACAAGTAACTATGGAACCATTTTTTCTATTTTATTCATCTAACTTAAAAGTACGTGATATGCGCGTCTCCCTCAATCTCTCGAGTGTACATTTTATTACAATTCAAGATAGCAAAGTCCTGCGTCTCATGAATATGATCATTTATGATTTTCTCCTCCAAGTCAAAGCTTGCCGGTGTTTTTGCTAGACTTTCACCTTACGTACCATTTTTTTCGGAGAAACTTTATGTACCACGTTTTACGGCAACTTAATTGGAAATCATGTCATTTACAAAACTTCTCTCCACAATTAAATTAGTTTATTTTGAATTCAAAATATTTTATTTTATGATTAAAAATTTCTTTAAATCGTTTTAAAAAATAATTATATTTTCAAAATATTTATTTTGGTCAAACATGCCTTCATTTCATCTTTGAAAAACTATATCATAACCTCGCATTTAAAGGAGATGAAAAATGCAAATGATGGTGAATCACAAGCTTACCCCACTTCACGTGGTCAAAGTGTTTAATTAACAGGTACAACGAGAACCCCATAAGCGTGATTCAACAGTAACCCAATTTAATTATTATAGAGGCATTCATTCTGATTCAGGAGTCCTTTCTGATGATTCTTTTATCCTAATAAATAAATATAAATAAATAATAAAAAATTTATAAGATATTAATTAAGATAGTAAACCATTTTAATAATTTAGAATGAAGATGTAAATTTAAAATTAAAGAATTTAATTTTATAAAAATTATATAATTTTATAAAATATAAATGAATATTATAAATAATTTAAATAAATTATTAAGATATATTATAATTTTTTAAAATAATTAAGTTTGATATAATATCAATATAAATAATGTAATATTATTATGATTCAACCACATGCTATATATGCAATTTTTAATTTAGAGATATAAGAGTTCACCTACTTCTATTAATGTAATAATATATAATTAAATAATTATATAAATTTTTTTATATAAATAATATATAAAAATTAAATTATTTAAAAATAAATAAAATTAATTTTAATATAATATTAATATAAAAAAATTTTATATTATTATTCAATCAAATATTTTTATTCATAAAAATTTTAAGATAATAAATAATTAAATTAAATATTTTTATTAATATAATTATTAATTATTTATATAAAATTTGTTTATATTGATAATATATAAAAATTAAATCTTAAATATAATAAATAAAATAAAATAAAATAATAAAAGAAAGAAATGCAAAGCAAGTTGGGGTCGTGTGACTTCTGAGTTGTAGGTTTGTGACTGTTACTGACTGGCTTTATCTGCTAGCTACTCTAACATGCTTGCATTTGCATCTCTATTTCCATGGGCTGTTTATCCTTCAACCTTCTGGGTTCTGTGCCTGCAGAGTTGTTGTGTCACTGTTGTTGTTGTTGTTGCTGTTGTTGGGTTTGCACTCTGCAGTTTGAACATCGTTTCACAAGAGTTTGTGGCCAGAACTCAGAAATAATTTAAGGTTGTCCAACCCCAACATATACGCACACACAGTTCCTATGTACTTGTACTTGTGCCAGCCCTCACAGTTTGTGCTCTGCACAGTTCAAGCTGAGTGCTGATTTCTGAAAGAGAAGCTTGTGAGAGTTAGAAGGAAGTGGTGGAACCATGGGTGACAAGTCCCAAGTATTGGAGGCTGTGTTGAAGGAAACTGTAGATTTGGTAACAGATCTGAATCACTCTATGCTTCTCTTCCTTGTTATGCCTTCCTCGGTCCCACTTTCTTTCTTTGATGGGTCTCGTGGCTTTTTTTTTTTTTTTAATTTTTTTGGGGACCTTGTGAATGCAGGAGAACATACCCATTGAGGAGGTGCTTGAGAATCTGAGATGTAGCAAAGAAGGCCTCACTAGTGAGGCTGCTGAGGAGAGGTTGGCCGTTTTTGGCCACAACAAGCTTGAAGAGAAAAAGGTTCACACCTTCATTCTTCTTCTTCTTCCTCCATGAACTTTCTGTTTCTCACTCCATTGATTAAGTCCCACGTAGAAGAAAGATTGGATTTTTGAGGTGAATCATCATCTGGGTGTGTTTTCTTCAGGAGAGCAAGTTTTTGAAGTTCTTGGGGTTTATGTGGAATCCTCTCTCTTGGGTTATGGAGGCTGCTGCTATAATGGCAATTGCACTTGCCAATGGAGGGGTGAGTTGAGGCTTGGGAGTGTACTCAGCTTTGAGAGTTCTCATCAGCTATACTTGTTGCTGGTTAATTGAAATTGTTCCTTGAATTTTTGCGCAGGGAAAGCCCCCTGATTGGCAAGATTTTGTGGGTATCATCACCTTGCTTCTCATCAATTCAACCATTAGTTTCATCGAGGAAAACAATGCTGGTAATGCTGCAGCAGCTCTTATGGCTCGCCTTGCTCCAAAGGCAAAGGTGTGGAATTCAGCTTCTTTCACTTCAATATGCATTCAATATTGGTGGTGTAAAATCTTTGTTCAGGAAAGGTCTTATTTTTGTTTTTAGTACTCATAGTTTCATTTCTCATGTGTGTGTTGTAAAGGTTCTTCGAGATGGTAGGTGGAGTGAGCAAGATGCTGCAGTCCTGGTTCCTGGTGACATAATCAGCATTAAACTTGGAGATATTATACCAGCTGATGCCCGTCTTCTTGAAGGGGATCCTTTGAAAATTGATCAGGTGGGTCCTCTGATATTTTGCCCTTTCCTTTTTCTATATCATATAAGAGGTGAGCCTCTGCGCAATGTTAAGGTTCCTACCTTGTGACATAGAGATCACAGGTACAAATCCTGGAAACAGCTTTTCTGTTTGCGAGAGTAAGGTTGCGTATATCTACTCTCCTCAAGCCCCACCATGTGGAAGGCTCATGCGCCAGGCAGCCCTTTTTCTATATAAGTTCTGTTGTTTTATCCATTACACTCAGAATGGCTCAATTACATCCTGATTTCCCTTGTTCTTTGTGCTTTGTACTTTTCAGTCTGCACTTACAGGTGAGTCCCTGCCAGTGACAAAGGGCCCTGGTGATGGTGTGTATTCTGGTTCTACCTGCAAACAAGGAGAGATCGAAGCTGTGGTCATCGCCACTGGTGTCCATACCTTCTTTGGAAAAGCTGCTCACCTTGTAGATACCACTAATCAAGTTGGTCACTTTCAAAAGGTAACATGAATGCAGACACAATTTTCTTGGTATTCTAAGTGTTATTTTCTTGTTTAAGATTTCATTTGTTCTATTTTATGTTTCTGTTTAGGTCTTGACTGCAATTGGGAACTTCTGCATATGTTCAATTGCCGTGGGGATGATTATTGAGATTATTGTTATGTATCCCATCCAAGATCGGAAGTATCGTCCAGGAATCGATAACCTTCTTGTACTTCTTATTGGGGGAATTCCAATTGCCATGCCTACTGTTCTTTCAGTGACCATGGCCATTGGTTCTCATAGGCTATCTCAGCAGGTCAGTTATGTAATTTCAGTTGAGTATGTTTGGTGGACACAAGCAAGAACATGGTTAATTGGTTATATTGTTCACAGGGGGCTATAACAAAGAGGATGACAGCTATTGAAGAGATGGCAGGCATGGATGTTCTTTGTAGTGATAAGACTGGGACTCTAACATTAAATAAGCTTACTGTTGACAAAAATCTTATTGAGGTTGGACATGGTTTTACTTTCTGGTTGTGAATTATCTGTTTCTGTTTCATATGCTTGTTTTCTAACTATTTTGTTTCCACCAACAAGGTTTTTGCAAAAGGAATAGATCCAGATACTGTTGTTTTGATGGCCGCTCGAGCTTCGAGACTTGAGAATCAAGATGCAATAGATTCTGCCATAGTTGGGATGCTGGCTGATCCAAAGGAGGTAAGTCATTGATAAATTATTCGCTGCAATTCTTCGGATGACATATTTATTTGTTGCAAGCTTGCAACTATAATCTGCATATCCTTATAAATGAGCTTTTTTTTTTTCTGTATTTTAGTTTATATAACAATTTTCTTTCATTACTTACTGCTATCAAGGCTCGTGTTGGTATCCAAGAAGTACATTTTCTTCCTTTCAATCCTACTGATAAGCGGACAGCATTGACTTATATTGATCGCGATGGTAAAATGCATAGAGTAAGCAAAGGTGCACCCGAACAGGTAATGTAGTAACATTGTTCTCATAATTTTATGTTAAAAGTTTCATATATTTTCATTCTGATTTGTACTGTGATTGCTAGATCCTAAATCTTGCACGCAATAAATCAGACATTGAACGTAGAGTTCATGCAGTGATAGATAAGTTTGCAGAACGTGGTCTACGATCCCTTGCTGTAGCATACCAGGTAATTGATGCATTGCATGCTCTCTTACTTGATCATTTGTTGAATTTGTTTGCCTATATTTTATGCTAGAAATGCTTACTTAGTTTTTGCCATTTTATACAGGAAGTTCTAGAGGGAAGGAAAGAGAGTGTTGGAGGTCCATGGCAGTTTATTGGCCTTATGCCTCTGTTTGACCCACCTAGGCATGACAGTGCAGAAACAATACGGAGGGCACTAAACCTTGGAGTAAATGTCAAAATGATTACAGGTCTATTATATATAATAATGAAAAACCTTGAGTTACTTGTATTGTGGCACTGAAATCATTTTTCTGTATAGCTAATTAATACAAGCAATTGATCTAAGCAAGAACTGATGCAATCTCAGTCCTGTGAAATTTCGTAATCCTATGACATCTGAGTCCCATTTTTGCTTGTTATTCTGGGCAAATGTTATTGGCCAAGTAAACTCGTCATGCGTATTGGTCTAGAGTCATGATTGAACTTGGTCGAGTTAAAACAAACATGTACTAGTAGATGAAGGATTTTGCTTTGCATAAGTTGACTCGAGGGCAACAAATTCACAACCAGATTGTCATAAGCATCCTATAGTGGAAGAATTTATGTGATACACAGTATCCATTGGAAACTGGCTTTTCTTGTGCAGTTAGAGTAATGGATCTATTTTCCAATGTAGTCACAATGTAATTTTTTGGTACCTAATTAACCCCATTTCCTCCTCCTAATTTTCATTTAAATGTCTTCCTTGTTTTTATTTACTTGTGCACTTAGAGTAATGGATGTGATTTCCTACATAGCCACAGTGTAATTTATTTTTTCTGACCTTTTTATTTATATATCCTCTTTTTTCTTATCAGGGGATCAGCTAGCTATAGGAAAGGAAACAGGCCGTCGCTTGGGAATGGGTACCAATATGTATCCTTCATCTGCATTGCTTGGACAGAATAAGGATGAATCCATTTCTGCCTTACCCATTGATGAACTAATAGAAAAAGCTGATGGATTTGCTGGTGTTTTTCCTGGTATGCATTTGTGTTGGTCATTGCAGTTGATCGTGTTGCTCATTGTTTGGTATCCTTCTGGATGGAAGATTAATTATTAGTTGTGGAAATTGGGCATTGTATGTTTCTTTTCTCATATTAATTGGTTTATATATTTGGCCAGAGCACAAGTATGAGATTGTCAAACGCTTGCAAGCTAGGAAGCACATCTGTGGGATGACTGGTGATGGAGTGAATGATGCACCTGCACTCAAGAAGGCAGACATTGGTATTGCTGTTGCAGATGCAACTGATGCAGCTCGGAGTGCCTCCGATATTGTTTTGACAGAGCCTGGCCTTAGTGTTATTATTAGTGCTGTGTTGACCAGCCGAGCTATCTTCCAGAGAATGAAAAATTATACAGTGAGCATTTGAACTATTGTTGATATCTTCTCAACAGCTTTTTTATCACTTATGTCATTGTTACTTATGCTGTTATTATAATCCATTATACTTTCCATCAAATTTTTGGGGAATTGTTATTTTCAGGCCATATGCACTTGGGCTAATATGAGTGCCTATAAATTCATCATTTGACCATTTTGTTTCTTCTTTTCATGCAGATTTATGCTGTCTCAATTACAATTCGTATTGTGGTAA
Source organism: Pterocarpus macrocarpus (assembly GCA_031439585.1). Classification (NCBI taxonomy): domain Eukaryota; kingdom Viridiplantae; phylum Streptophyta; class Magnoliopsida; order Fabales; family Fabaceae; genus Pterocarpus; species Pterocarpus macrocarpus. Next base: position 16,699,363 of record CM062519.1, read on the forward strand.
GTGAATTATTTTGGAGCTCTGGAGTATGTTGTCTACCTTCTGTGTCATCATTTGATAAAGGTTATTGGATTGGTCTAATATTCTTAATATATTTCACTACTTTTACATGCTTGCAGCTTGGTTTCATGTTGTTGGCTCTCATATGGAAGTTTGACTTTCCACCTTTTATGGTACTCATTATCGCCATTCTAAATGATGGTTCGTTGTTTATTTTCTGACTTCTCCCATAGCATGTCTCACTGTGATCCTGAGCTTTATTGGCAGCTAATATTATGACATCTACGACATTGTAGGTACTATTATGACAATTTCAAAAGATCGGGTAAAACCATCACCTTTGCCAGATAGCTGGAAGCTAGCTGAGATATTTACCACTGGCGTTGTGCTTGGAAGTTACTTGGCAATGATGACAGTCATATTTTTCTGGGCAGCATACAAAACAGATTTCTTCCCGGTATATCTTCTCTCAATGATTTTGATCCCAAAATGTTCTCTTATTCCAATAAAATTTGATTATATTGTAGTTTATTGTGTGACATTCATGTGTGTAGCTTCATCCCTTATGCCTTACATTACATGGATTCTGTGTGCTGCTTTTATTTATTTTTGATGGCTCATTTATTTGCCATGCTTGTGTGCTATTTGTGCAGCGAGTGTTTGGTGTTGCTACTCTTGAAAAAACTGCTCATGATGATTTCCGAAAACTAGCCTCTGCAATTTATCTTCAAGTGAGCACTATTAGTCAGGCCCTAATATTTGTGACTCGGTCTCGAGGTTGGTCATATGTTGAACGTCCTGGTATTTTGCTGGTGACTGCTTTTGTGGTTGCTCAGCTGGTAAGCCAAATAACCATTTGTTCTGTTGCATATTTTTTTTTTCTTTTTTCCTTTTTTTTTTTTAAAGTTATACCAAGGATGACTTTGGTGATTGATTTGTTGTTTGCAGATTGCCACCTTGATTGCAGTATATGCAAACTGGGGCTTTGCTGCCATTGAAGGAATAGGTTGGGGTTGGGCTGGTGTGATATGGTTATACAACATAATATTCTACATACCACTTGATTTCATTAAATTTTTCGTTCGATATGCTTTGAGTGGGAGGGCTTGGGAGCTTGTCATTGAGCAAAGGGTAAGTAGAGTTTGTTGTGATAATTTATCCAAGGATATTATTACTTTTGGTTCTGTGCTCATGGATTTCATTGTCATGTAGATTGCATTCACAAGGAAAAAGGACTTTGGAAAGGAACAACGGGAACTTCAATGGGCACATGCACAAAGAACATTGCATGGATTACAACCACCTGACACCAAGATGTTCACTGAACGCACGCATTTCAACGAACTGAATCAAATGGCTGAAGAAGCTAAAAGGAGAGCAGAAATTGCAAGGTATGTAGCAATATTTAACTGCTTGTGTTTGATTTAGAATTTGGTTGGAGATAAAAAAGCAAATATTGCTTGTATATACCACCATGCCAGCAAACAAGTTGTGAGTTTTAATATATTTCATACAAGCAGGATCTGAGTTGCAAAGAAATGTCATTTACTAAACTTAAATTATAAACCACACTACTACTGTTGCATGTAAATTTAGTTGATTACGATGAACTACAAATATGTATTTATTTGTTTCCTATCACTTGTTTTCAGGTTGAGAGAACTGCATACACTAAAGGGTCATGTAGAATCAGTTTTGAAACTGAAGGGGATTGATGTAGACACAATTCAGCAAGCATACACTGTCTGAAGATGCTTATATAATTGCATAGTGATACTGTAAAGGGGGCACATTATAATGGTGGTGACTGGTGAGAGGAATAGAATGTAATGATTAAACTGAGTTAAGTTCAACTTCTTTTTACTGTGCTTTCTGTTTTGAGCACTTAAAGGAGTGCTTTTTGTCAGGTCTATGCATCTTGTTTCCTGTATCACTGCCTGTTATTTATTCTCCATAATTTCATGATTCAACGGAGTGGCAATGATCTCCTATGCTTCTGCACCCGATTTTTCCGTATACTATTCCTACACAGGATGTTGCCCTTCTTTCTAATTAAAAGAATACATATCTATCTATCTATTTATAATTTATAATAATATTAATTCTGATCATCAAATTATGCCACACTAAGAAGTTGACACCTCCGCTATCTCCTATATTGCCACATTTGCATATTAGTCCATGTGTCACTTCTAATTATCACTTCCATTTTGCTCATTGAAGTGAGTTTAAATATTCTATTACGGTTTTAATTTCCTGCCACCAATAGTTATATGAAGAATTAAGACATTTATGGCTATACAACTAAATAGACATTAATCATTATCTTTTTAAGCACAAGTTAACAACTTTTTAATTCTTATATTTGTATTCTTCTACTTTGTTCTTCTATTAGCCGTATCATAATAAATAATAGTTGTTTGCATCTCTCTAATTTCTATGATGGTAGAGATATCAAATGAACACAACCTATAAGTAATTTTATTGAAAAAGGGAAATAAGAATAAAGAAGATAATGTAAAGAAGAATAAACACAAAAATGACATCAAAAGGATGAAATTTTGTTAAATGTCAAAAATCTTTAATATATTTCAAATGGTCATTAAAGGCACATTTCTTTATTTTTACTTATATTATTAGACTATAAATTAATTATAAATATATAATATTTTTTTATTATATAATTATTTTACTTTATATTATTTTGACAATATAATCTATAAGCAATAAATACGAGCAAAGAAGATAATGTAAAAAAGTAAATACAAAAATGACATCAAAAGGTGAAATTCGGATAAATATAAAAATTCATATGACTTTATGTATTTCAAATGGTTACTAAAGGAACATTTTTTTATTTTAATTATATTATCAAACTATAAGTTAATTATAAATAAATTATGTTTTCTTTTTATTATATAATTATTTTATTTTAAATTATTTTGACAACATTTACTAAACAATTCATATATTTGTTCATTACAATTGCGCAAGTCTAAATCTAGTATAAAAAATATTAGATGTTAACATTTGGAGCATGGATGTATATATTGGAATGAAGATTGACTAGGTCAAAGCCAACAAGGTTTGCTCACTTAGTCAGCTTTTTGGTCATGTATCGCCATAAAGTTAGGTTTTGATTCTTCGATTTTTCTTATTAGTAGGTGATCTGTAAATATTTTTATAAGTACTTGATGAGTTGGTAAGCATGTCTTGACTTTGGACTAAGACAAGTCTTTTCCTTAACCTAATTATAAGTATTTGACCAGATCACAAGATTGAATTAAAATAATTGCAAGTTAAGCGTTTGAATTAAAAAAATTATACAGCATTATATGAAAATGCTGTGTAAAAAATATTACATAAAGAAAAAAAAATTGTCTGACATTATATTAGAAGTCATATCGATTGCATAATATTACAAATTTAAAAACTGACAATATAACTCAATTAGAATGCATGATTGGTTCAATCGAATATTGCACTTGATTCATGTATCTTGTTCAAATTTTCAAAAAAATATTTTCTGTTTCAATTTCGAGGTTGTATAAAGGAAGCACCGAAAACAAGATTATCCCTTCCCGAAGGAGATGAAATTCAGGATCAGGTTGTATTCACTTATGATTCGTGTCTCCAATTGTCCCATACCGATTTATGCATCGGCACAAAACCCGAAAAAAAAAATAGAGCCACACTAAATAGCTTCATGGCTCTAGAGACGCAGATCATGAATTTTGGGAATTTATACACTCTTGCAAGGGGAATGGTAGCATCATATTGCCTGCACTATCTATGTGCCATTTATGTCCACACCTTCACCTAATCCTTTGCCGCCAATGATTCTACCAACCGGCCACCAATTGGATTCTCTTGCATTGCAGCACACTTCTGTAGTCCCATTGCCCTTGCTGCTCATCAAATAACCGCTAGCAAATAAATTGAAGTACACAAAATTCAGGCCTCCCTCCCAGTGCAGCAATGACATAATAGTAGTAGTCAAGCCTATTATTGTCATGACCACCAGGCCATGTGTGATGTCACCGACAAATGACAATCAAGGAACCTATGTAGTTTGCAATTGACAAGCTCAGAAAGAACACTGCCCCAGCAACAGTCCTCATGCTCTCTGGCATCTGCATCTGCATGGTGAAGAATTCCATTGTGGCAACAGCAAACCCAAGGCAAATTGTTGGAATTGCAAAGCCTAAAGTTAAAAGTCCAGCTAACGTTGGTTTTGATATAGACAACCCCGGACCCTGTGAGAGTGCAATGATTGAAAGTGAAGTACCACCGATTGAAGAAGCTCTCGAACTGTGTCCTGCATATGTGATTCCACTTCTAGCACCAGTTGATGGTTGAGGTTGCTATTAGCAAATCGATGAACAGGCTCGTATAGGATGGTGCCCGCTCAGCTAGCTTCGAGCTAATTTAATTGTAACTGCGTCTAGATGCTCTCAATCTGTTTCTTTAACAAAGAAAATACTTGTCTGAGGTCATATGGGTCCGTTTCTGGTAGTGTATTTCCTTTTTAAAAAAAAAGTTGACATAAATTTCAATGTTGGATACACTTCTGTATTAACATTGAAATTTGCATTTCAACTAATTTAAAAATAATTGGATTTCATCTGGGTGGGGCTAAATATATTCCTAATATGGTTGAGACTCACTTTTTATTTTCAATTGACAAAAATATTTTTATATGGGTGGGCCATACAATATTAAAGTTTATAAAAAGTGAAGGATATTTTTATCTATTGAGAATAAAAAATATATCCCCAACCATATAAGATATGTGTTTAACCCCAACCATTTCATCAAGACACAATCAGAATTTGTGGTATTAGCCATTTGAGTTGAGCTAGTATTAGTAACGAAGTGTTTGGAAATTTGTTGAAAGTTGAATGCCGTTGATGTGTCAAAAAAAAAAAAAATATTGTGATGTAAACATTCTTACAAGATCATAAGCCTTTTTCTCGGCTTGATATAATATGCTCAAATCTCTCTCCTCTAACTTCTTTATTTCTGTCTCATACCTAATGTCCAGCTTTTCTTTTTCGTAACAATGATACCTAATGTCCAACGGACTCTTCATAATTTCAAATTGAGATAATTACGAACCACATAGCCCAAAATGTTGATTGTGAACTCAGCCACTACACATTTTCCAATTTTCATAGAGTGAATTGACATTTTTATGATATAATTGTACACTCTCCAATCCATGTTTGATTAGTGCATCAATACACTTTTGACTAGGGGTGTTTATTATTAGATAATTCATCTCAATCCAAAGTTTATTGGGTCAAATTTAAGTTGTAAAATTTGATTCAACACATTTTTTTGAATTAGATTCAAGTTATATTTTAAGTTGGTTAATTTGGTTTGAAATTATATAATTCTTTAAAAAAATATTTTTTAAAAAGTTAATAATAAATTATAATATTTTTATATTTCAATTAATATATTTTATATAATATAATGTTATTTTGATGTTAATATAATTTATTTTAAAATATATATTATAAAATATTTTTTAAATTTATTTTTTATTTCTAAAATTTTATAATTTTATTATATATAACATCTAAATTTTTATATGTTATATAGATGTTGAATTGATCCAATTTAACTTAGTTATTATTAATTAAGTTATTATTGGATTATATTTAAATTTAAGGAAATAACCCAACCTCAAAATAGGACCAAATTCATATCCGATTTAATCCAACCCAATCCGTCCCTGTACGTCCTACTTTTGACGACCACCAGGTGTAAAGCAGCACCCGCCTTGATGATGCACTGCAACCCCGTACTCTTCGAAATGTCTGGCGTATCTTGGACATTGTACGACGCTTCCCCGATGATACGATTCTTGTTTCAAATTGGAACCTCCTAAGAAGTACGAGAAAGTGATAGAAATTTTATTTTATTTTTTTAAAATGCCGCTTTCCATTGTAGAACGGCTATTTCACTCCGCACTGCTTTTTACGAAAAAGACCATTCCATATTGCCTTTTGCAATATTGTTTTGAGTTTAACATGAATTAAATCCATTATATTATATGAACATAACAAAATTATGAGATTTAATGATATAAAATCTGATTAAAATAATTTACGCCTAAAATGTCTTTAATTTTCTCTAAGTGCCCCACTTGATATATTTTAATGTTAAATAAAAAAAATTCTCTATCAATATTAGGACTGAAACACTATACTAGCTTTCAAGAACACTGCATTTCAGTTTGACTGTTCCGAATAGTGGAGTGAAAAGCAAGCATTCCCTTTCTCTTTCTACATGCATGCTTCAAAAGTTCAAATTATTATTTCTGTTAAAATTTCAATCATGGCAACCCCCTGAGGTCTACCATTGTCATCATTCATCACAACTCCACCCACTGGAATCATCATCGTCAGTATTCACTCTCTCACAGTGAGTGCAGCCACCGAATGAACTCCATTTCCACCCACATAACTCAGAAAACCTGAACTAGCATCCATTTAGAAGTCTGGAATGGAAAGGGGTCTTCTAGCGCTGGTGGTGTTGGTGATTTCCACCACTGTTTTCTGCCCTTCCTCTCTTGCTCTCACACAAGACGGTAAAAACTATGAACCCCTTTTTCTCTTTCTGGGTTATACCCTCCTTGCTCTTCTGCTTTTGGTTGCTATAATGTGACAAAATAAACCATGGATCGATCATGTTTTGCTGAAATCTTTATACTATATTTTGCTTTTTGGTATGGAGTGGCACAGAATAATTGCATTTTGGGAAGTTTAATTTCACATTTCACTCCTATTGCTCTTCTCCTAAATAAGTAAATAAATAAATGAATAAATGATGTGAGCTTGCAGTTTTAAACTCTTGATTTTCATTAACTTCCCAGGTGTCACATTGTTGGAAATCAAAAGCACTTTGAATGACACTAGGAATTTTCTCAGCGACTGGCAAAAACATTCTAATGAGTCCCACTGTAGATGGACTGGTATCACCTGTTATCCCGGGGAACAACAACGAGTTCGCTCAATGTATGTAGGTAGCTCATATACTTATTTTTCTTTTTATCCGTTACTGGAGGGTAGTCCAATAACTAGAGATAGAATGAGATAAAAAAAAAATTTATAGGTGAGACCATTAAGATATGTTTTATCATAGAACATTACAGTGTTGTCTGATCCTCCATATGGCTTACCCCATTTAGCGGAACAATGCTTGGTTATTGATATGTTTCTCTACTGATTATGACACTTGTGTCTGTTGTGTGTTCTTCAGAAATCTGCCTTACATGCAACTGGGTGGAATTATATCACCTAGCATTGGCAAACTCAGCAGACTGCGGAGACTGTAAGTACAACATGTTCCTCTTCCACTTGTTCACTTCTCAGAATGGAGAGATTTAACATCTATGATTTATGGCCTCATTAATTCTTTTTTTTTTTTTTTGGTTACATATGTCCTTAATTTATTCAATCACTGGTTTGCATTGAAACAGGGCACTTCATCAGAATGGCTTACATGGAATTATTCCTAATGAAATTACCATTTGTACTGAGCTGAGAGCACTGTAAGTGAACCAGTTCACTGCTTTGTCATGGATATTCCTTTATTTGTAATTTCTGTTCTATCTTTCCTTTATTTCTTGCTGAAGGGCTAATGCACTTTATTTGATTCTAATTAAAGGTACTTGAGGGCTAACTATTTCCAAGGAGGCATCCCATCAGATATTGGAAATCTATTGCATTTAAAAATACTGTAATACCTTCTCTTTTATTTCTTCTCCATTGTTTTGTCACTGTACATTTTACCTTGAATTGGTTATTATTTTCAGTTCAGCTGTTAAAAAGATCTATGATTCAACAGCATTTTAGTTCTTATTTTGACCTTTTTCAACAGCATTTCAATTCTTATTGTGATTTTAGTAATGGAAAATTTGAATGCAGGGATTTATCAAGCAACTCATTAAAGGGTGCTATACCTTCTTCTATTGGACAGCTCTCACATTTGCGGCTTCTGTAAGTACAATTTGCACAAAGCTGCATAATGATATTGATAACCATAACTCTCCGTATAATATATGCTTGATCCTGCTTGTCTTAGGAACTTGTCGACCAATTTCTTTTCTGGTGAAATCCCTGACATTGGAGTACTAGCCACCTTTGGGAAAAACGTGTAAGTAATCTTGCACAATTAAGTTTTGTGCCTTGGCTGATACATCTTAAGATTTAAAACTTTATGATATTTTGTAATAATAACGATGTATACTACTCTTATTGTGCTACGGACTACGAGCTGCCTTAGGTGCAATACCCGATCATGCTCAGTAGGATGATAAGCTAATATGATCGTTAGCCTAACTTATGGTGCCTATGTTCTTGGAATTATTAAATTTGGGTGGTGTTGCATGCATGATTTATTATAAAATATAAACTCTTTGATTGGTTAAATTTGTGAGAAAAAAAACTCAGGTCAAGCAAGAAACAAATTAATTTTCAACCCAAACAAAAGAATTCAAAAGATTTTTCATTTCTATATTTTTATTTATTTATTTTGGAGTACTTGCCTAGTCCTATTCACTCTATATTTTCTCGTGCTATTTTCCATTTTTATTGAAAAAAAGAAAAAAAATGTATTATTATTATTATTGGTTTCTTTTTTTTTTTTTTTGGGAAAAAAGAAAAATATGACTCGGAGCAACTCACCCGAGATAGTCCAGCAACGGGACTATAAAAAGTTCCCCACTTGGCAGAAATATACAGACTCCAAACTTTTCACAGAAGAGCCTAATAAAATAAAGAGAAGTGATACATAGTCTCAATTTTTTTGGAATACCGTACTGATTCATCATTCATTCACCATTGAAAAGGGTGTGGACGTCACTTAGATTGGATTCACATCTTATTTAATGGTGGATGAATAGTAAATTGATACAGTGTCCCATAAAAAGTAAATCCCCTTAATATTTCTCTAAAACAAAAGTTGGCTCTCACGACAAAACAATAATAATAATAATAATAATAATAATAATAAACGTGACCCAAATAAATAAAATGTGTATCTCAATAATGATTCGAAAAACTTAGACCCAATTTTTCAACCTAAGCCCAAATACTGACATCCTATCCCCGGTTCCTGAAACGAAATGTAAGAGAGAGAGAGAGAGGGGAGAGGGAGAGAACAGAAAGAGAGGAGGGGGCGTGTTAAGAGCTTCAGACTCGAATTTGAAGCCCAAACTGTACTAGGTTATTTCATGTCGTCACAAAGGAGGATATATATAGTTGGACCAAAAAAAAAAAAGAGGGATATATATTCGACCAAAAAGGAAAAAAGGGGATATATACGAGTGTGTACGGCTTGTCTAGGTGGTGTAGTGACAAGCCTAGGCCCCCCCAAAAAAAAAAAAGGCGCTGTAGTTTCAAGATGAATTAGGTGTAGTTACTATCACTGGGGAGAATGAGTTATTCTTTTTCTGTTTTAAGTGAAGCCAATTGATTTCTTGAATTAGACCAATTTATATGACACATTCTTTTTTTATTCTTTGAGACTGGAAGATAACTTATAACCCATTACAAAAAAGCCATAAGAAACTTAATCAATTGATGAGAACGCAAACAAATAGATGTCATGATAAGGTAGTTAGTGAAGTGCGCAGCACATTCACGTTCACTTAAAGTACGATCGATAGAAAATTACAAATATATCTATTTTATAACTGTTTAGTAAGTTGTCACCAAAATAAATTTCTGTTCATCGAACTGCTCAAGATTGGGAAGCGAGCAGAAACATGTGAAGAACAACTTAAAAATAAATTTCAATCATAATGTTGTACATATATGCTGCCTTTAAATCCCAAAAACTTCAGTGCAGCTATACTATTGTATGCCTACAATGATAGTGCTTGTTAAAGACTTAAAGTAGAGGGATAAAAGTGAAAAATAAACAAATAAATAAGTTTCATAGGTCATAACACAATAGAAGTCACAGACACACACACACACACACACACACACATATATATATATATATATATTGATAAAAAAATTTTATATCGATATTTGAATATATTTGAATGGTGAACAGTGATATTTACATGAAAGAAACTGCACGAATTTGATTAATAACATACATGCTAGTACAAAATGAGACTATATTTGAAAAAGAATAATGAAAAGCAAAGGCACTAAATATAGTTCATGTCCATCATTTTTGTAAACGAGCATCTCTCTCTTATGTACAAGAAGCAATCATCGGATATCAAAAGATTAGAGTACCCTTACTTGTTTTACATATTTATGACAAATCATTCTTAGACAACATTCCCTCCAAGTCTCAACTCTTTTGTTCTTATTTTTCTTTTGTGATCAATTATGTTTAAGTTGTTAACCTATTTGATCCATGCTCTACGTGGGGGCACGTTGGTTTCATTGTCTAAATTTGTGCTTCCTTTTTGGCATATGAACAGGTTTATTGGCAATTTAGATCTTTGTGGGCGGCAAGTTCAAAAACCGTGTCGGACATCACTTGGTTTCCCAGTGGTGCTACCACATGCTGAGAATGATGAAACTGAAGGCAATTCAAGTCTTAGGATTTATATTTTTAAATATCATTTTACTTACTAGATCTTAAAACCGTATTTAGGTATTGATAAATTATGGATTGAGCTTGTTTGATAACTATATAAACATTTAAATATTTGCAGTACCTGCCAAAGGATCTTCACATTATGTGAAGTGGGTGTTAATTGGTGCAATATCGACGTTGGGCATTGCACTTGTCTTAGTGGTTTTATTACTCTCAATTTGTTTGCCATCAAAGAAGGAAAGAGCTGCTAGGGGATACACAGAAGTGAAGAAACAAGTCAATCCAGAACCAAGTAGGAATGGTGGTGTTTCCAATTTCACAATCTCCTATCTAACAACAATAAAGAAAAAAAAATAAAAATTCGGTCTTTTCTTGGTTATGAATATTAAATTATTAACCTGCTCTTGTAACAGGCACAATACTTATTACTTTCCATGGTGATCTGCCATATCCATCATCTGAGATCATAGAAAAGCTGGAGTCTCTTGATGAAGAGGATGTGGCAGGGTCTGGAGGATTTGGTACCGTTTACCGAATGGTGATGAATGACTGTGGTACATTTGCTGTTAAGCGGCTTGATAGAAGTCGTGAAGGGTCTGATCAAGGGTTTGAAAGGGAACTCGAGATTTTAGGTAGCATCAAGCACATCAATTTAGTAAACCTGCGTGGTTACTGCAGGCTTCCTTCTACAAAGCTTCTAATCTATGATTATTTGGCCATGGGAAGCTTAGATGAACTCTTGCATGGTATAGTTCACTTTACATGCACTGTCTTTCTCTCTCTTTTCCTTAAGCTGAATTATGTATAACTGTTGTCTTGAAAACCTTTGATGAATGGGAAGTTTTGCGGGCAAATTGTGGAAGGATGCCAAATTTAGGCAGGTATCAGAGGCTGTCCTATAGGTGGTGTACTTTTCAAACCGGTAAACTTTGGAAAAGAATCCGTTAAAGTAAGCTTGTCTCTAAAGTGAGAAGGTATCCCCGCTTAAATCATTTAGTGAGTTATGATTATTACAGTAGACTTTATCGATTTAATAGTGGACATCCCTTCATTTTCTTATTTTAGAGACAATCTCACTTTAGAGGAACCTTAGTGATAAACTCTATCACCTCAATATATAATATGTCTTCCTGAAGCCTGGTGCTAGTGTAACGAAAAAGAAATTGGCAGCATAAATGAATAGTACATGAGATTGGTAACAATTCTATCAGGCAAAGAAATCCTCCCCAACACTTCTCTCTGTCCACCTGGCTATTTGTGTATGTGATTTAAAGTTGCCGTTGCATATCATTTATCAGCATTGCTAACAGGGAAGAAAATGATATAAATTCAGTCAGATACTATATAGTTAGATTTTTCAGTTAGATTTTTCGTAAGAAGGAGTTGGCATTGTCGGTGACCCTTAGATGGGTGAGTAGTTCTAACAACTTTGACTTATCCAACAACCACCTTTGAATCTTAACAAATTCTTGCTTAATTCTATCAAAGTTTTCTGGCTGTGCGGCACTACTCAAGAACTTTTAACTTTGTTGCAATGAGCTCTAGCCTATAGGAAAAGGATGGGTGTTTTGATCTAATCATTTCATGATGACATGCCCTTTAGTTCTGTGATTAGCTAATTTTTTATGAATCCTTCCTGCTTTAGAAAATACGGAACAATTTCTGAATTGGAGTGCTCGCCTGAAGATAGCCCTTGGTTCTGCCCGGGGTTTGGCTTACTTGCACCATGACTGCTGCCCAAAAATTGTGCATCGTGACATAAAATCCAGCAACATCCTTCTTGATGAAAACATGGAGCCTCATGTCTCTGATTTTGGCCTCGCAAAGCTTTTGGTTGATGAAGATGCCCATGTTACAACAGTGGTTGCTGGCACATTTGGCTATTTGGCTCCAGGTATGTACATAGTTCTGCATACCAGCAGTTTTACTGGGGTGTAGAGTCATCAGGTTACCTTTAACTCTTAGAAATTTTTAGTGACATCATTAAAATCTGCTAAGAGTCGCAGCAAGATGTGTTTGGTTTGGACTTGAATATTTTATTATGTCTTAGAGAATCAACTTCCTAGCTACAAAAGTGCTGATAAAAAATTGTCAAAGCTGTCCATGAATTATTCAATTAGTAACATTTTAACAGTGAAAACAAAGTTTACACTTGTTTCATAGCTAATTGAATTACTCAGATATAGCCTTCCTTTCCAATGTAGTATGCTGCATCTTTCTCAGTATTAGACATGTAAAATAGATGCCATACCTGTTTTAATGTTGTGTTTTATATTTTGCTAAATATGAGTGTTTTAAATAACATTCATGACTTGCAACAATTTAATTCTGTCGCAGTAACTAGTGAGTAATCTACCAGAGAAACAACTGAATGACTAATGATTTTTTCACTTATATGCAACATCAGAGTATCTACAAAGTGGGAGAGCAACTGAGAAGTCAGATGTATATAGCTTTGGAGTTCTATTGCTAGAACTTGTAACTGGAAAGAGACCAACGGATCCTTCCTTTCTAAAGAAAGGTCTAAATGTTGTTGGTTGGGTAAGCTTTAACTCATTCAAAGCAGAATTCACACAATAATATTATTTCTGTTTTCTTTTTTTTTTTTTTTTTTTTGGCACCCATGTTTCAAAACATATCAACTAAATTTTGGGCAATAATTTTCAGATGAACACGGTTCTGAGAGAAAACAGATTGGAAGAAGTGGTAGACAAGAGATGCACTGATGCAGATTGGGCATCTGTTGAAGTGATCCTTCAGCTAGCAGCAAGTTGCACAGATGCGAACGCAGATGACCGTCCATCGATGAACCAGGTAGTACAGTTGCTGGAGCAAGAGGTTATGTCTCCTTGCCCAAGTGATTTTTATGAGTCACAATCAGATCACTGTTAAATGACTCAAGCAAATCCAAGAAGCTAACAATGTTGTGCAAATGTTCCTACCCCTATTCTTTGGGACTGTAAATTGTTGTCCTAGACTTACAGCAATTGACAAATGTGCAACCCCTTTGTCCTTCTAGTGCTGGTAGGCAATTTAACAAAAGGTGTGGGCAAGGGCAACTTGAACATTGCAATGGTTTGGGTTTTGGAATGACCTCCATTGAAATGTCATCAAATATGATTTTGATTGATCAACATGGGTTCGTTGATTGATAACAGGAGCAATTTCTCATGGCATTACTTCATAAAATCTAAATCTTTTTCAAAAACTATCGGAGATACTATTTAAAAATATTTAGATTTTAATTGTTTGATTATAGATATGATCTATGAAAAAATATTATGATATCGTTTTATTTATGTTGCTGACCTCAGTTAATGGAACCAGACTTGGTTGTTGTTGTAACATGATTGGATGAACAAAAGTTGATACTGATTCTTTGGCTAGAAATGAATCTTCAAAAAGGAATCACATACGGATTGGGCAACGGCATCAGCTACTTGAAATTAGTAGATTTATGGTCTTTGGTTATTCTTTCCGAAATCGTTATTTTTGAAGATGGCTTGTTTCACATTTGTAACTGTGGAAGTATCTTCTTGATTTTCAATTTTGGTTCTTCACTCCAATTTTGGTCCTTTGATGGTTATAGTATCGAAATAGCATTCATACTATTGTAACAATGTCCCATTCGAACCTCCTCATTCTGAGTCTTTGCAAAATAAATCTCTGTCACCATAACTTACTTTTCGAACTTAAGATATTAGTAGTCCTATTGTGCGTATTAGTAATCTATTTAATTACTAGATTAGAGATCATAGCAACTCAATCATTAAAATTAAGACTAACAGAAGTTAGTCAGATTATGAAGATTGAAGGATAATTGTAAAATAAATCAAATTAATAAAAATGTCCATTTATCTAACAATTAATAAACCATACCAATTATAGTCCTATACAACAAGGGAAAATTAGGCATGAGAGATTAATAAGGTCATAGACATAATAGTTGAGATGTGCTGAGTACAAGAATGAGATAGAAAAAGGTTCAATGGATAATGTGTAGTGCATTCTATGTCGTACACGATTTAAATACCTCGTAGTCATGCTTCATTTCTTGCACATTGCAGCCCGATTTGAAACTGAGGTGTGCAAAGCATCATACTGTTGGATACCCAGAACATTCTTGAGTAGCGACTTGCTGTCTGCCAACTGATTGGCCGGAGTGATTTTGCTAAAATAATTAAAAACTATCATAAGATTTTATTGCATTAATTAATTGTTAATTAATTAATTAATAAAGACTCAGAACTTTAAGTAGTGGGTGCGTTTATACTGGTCCTTCTATGCACCATTAGACTGAAAAAGATTTAATTTTAGTCGGATATTATTTTTATTTTGAATCCAAAGGCGAAAAAGAGAAAGATCAGGAATAGACCCTGTACAAAACGGTTGGCATAAATGCACCCACAAGCGGTAGGTCACCTAACGTTGTCAACAAGTAAGCACAAATAGTCAGTATCACGATATCAAATATCTGAACGTGGATCAAGTGATCAACGCTACACCCAGAAAAATATGAGGTCAGGATAAAAGAAATATAAAGTAGTGACAAGACAAAGTAAGAGATAAACCTTTTAGGAGGTTGAAACAGTATAATACAAAATATTCCCGTTTTTATGCTCCTTGATTATAAGATAGTGATAGAGAAAAAAAATTAAAAAATAGTTATTAGAGAATAAGTAAGACATAAATAATTGTATTACTTGTAACAAAACTAGATACTGAAATCTTTAAACCATTTTATTATTGTAGTATTTAATTGTTGACACGAAAATTATTTGATAATAATGGTATAAATTACTCTATTTTAATTTCCCCCTTTTCTGGTACTCATCACATCACCGGTCGAATTTTTCAACGCCTGTTTTGTCACATTCCTGAAAAACAAACGCTTAAAAACAAAGGATTCGTTGGTGATTACTGTTGGTCGTGAGAAAATGGTAGACAAATCTTGCCGATTACTAGGCACTATTAAATCTTTAATTATCTCATAATTATAATACTAAGCTAAGGTGAACCAAAAATCTTCGTCCAAAATGGCAGAATCAACATCCACCGACAGCGGTCTCAAGCTATCAGGCAAGGTGGCCATAGTCACCGGCGGTGCCAGCTGCATCGGCGAAGCGACGGCGCGTGTGTTCGCAGACCAAGGGGCGCGTATGGTGGTCATCGCTGATATTCAAGACGAGCTTGGCAATCAGGTGGCTGCGTCCATCGGCAATCACAGGTGCACCTTCGTCCACTGCGACGTGGCACGCGAAGATCAAGTCCAAAACCTCGTCCAATCGACGGTCACCTATTATGGTCAACAGACATCATGTTCAGCAACGCCGGTCTCGCCAGTCCGTGTGAGCAGGTGAAATTCCGTTTGAGGTTTAACCATTCGCATGCATTTAATCATCTTTTTTCAAGGAGAAATATTTTTTGTATATGATCCTAATTGTTATATTTTAATATTTTGTATCTATTTTTCTTTTTTTTTTTCTTATTTTTTATTTTTTCTTTTTTTTTATAATTTTTTTTTCTAATCTTGTCTTTAGATGCCTGAGTGCCTACAATAAAGAGTGATAAATAACACTTCTTTTTTTCATGTGAATAAGAGTATTTAATTTTTATATTTATTATTTTAAAAGTCTTATTGATAGTAATATATGATATGATTAAATAATAGTATCAAATTTTTTTAGAGAAAAATCTTAAATTAATTCTTAAAAGAATTATGATATATCAATTTAATATTTAAAAAAATTGTGACATCAATTTAATTTTTAAAAAAGTTATGATATTAATTTAATCCTAAAAAAATTAAAATTTATTTTAAATTAGTTCAAAAGATTAAAAAAATAGTTTGAACTAATTTGATCTCTTAGATTAACTTGAAATAAATTTTAATTTTTCGATGATCAAATTGATATTTCATATCTCTTTCGAGGACTAAATTGATGTCATAAATCTTTTGAGAATAAAATTGATGCCTCACAATTCTTTCAAGGACCAATTTATGGTTTTACTCATTATTTGATAAAGACAACATATACTTGTTTTATGTAATTTGATTATATCCCTGACTAAAAATACAAGAAATGTATTTGTTAGTAACTAACGTAGATATAATCAAAACATAGATTACATGGATTTTGATACAAAGTTTAAGAAATAATTTAGATAATGAATAGTTTCTTTTTGACTAATGATAAAAATTTACATATTGATAACATCATGTAAAATTTTCAAAAGAGATGATTTATTCTCAAAATTTTGCTGCAATCTCCACCCAAATCCAACAATCAACCCCAAGGTGAATTTTGTTATGAGGTGCATCAAACACCTTGTGAAATTAATGGTCAAATGTGAAGATGTATTTGTGTAATTATTCCATACTCCTCATATCTGACCATTAGTCTTATAAGGTGTTTGATACACAACAGAATCCACCTCAACCCCAAACATCTTCAAACCCGTAATCTATGTCGCCCATACCACAACTTTGCACAACCAAACGCAGCACCCCCACACCCCAGCGTTAGATATCGCAGCCCACTTTCAATCACTCACGCCGCCTTAGTCTACGCTTACAATATAACCATCGTTCCATTTGGTACCTCAGAGATGGCCCCACTGGCCAGCGACCCACATTTCAGTTGCAAAGTTATTGCCAAGCACCTACCTACCCACGTTAGAGCAATTAGAGGAAGACTATACTTCCGAGAGATATCTATTAATGGGTTAAGTAAGAAATTACAATAGTAAATTTGACATTACATCTTAATCCAAAACTTCAAAGAGGTAAGTCTATAAGTCTTCACACTTACATGCTCCTCAGTACTTAGTCTATTCCTAATCATCGTAGAACTTACGTCACTTATACCCTTGAAAGTTCAACAACCCATCCACCATGCCCTCAGAGTTTCCTACCTCTGTTCATCATTAATAGTTTAAGCTCAAACTATCCAAAGTGTAAAATCATAGTTCAATTACACTTTAATTTGTGCTAAAAAATAATATATTTATTTAAACTCATGCTCAATCTACACTTGTAAAACACGAAACTTTTTACAATAAACATAAAGTTTTTCAAGCAATAATGTTATTTTTATCTTGAGGAATGTTATTCAGCACGAAAAAAAAAATTTCGTACTTTGTTACAAATAGTGTTAATATAATTTCTCTCCATGATTGTTGATCCTTCTCTCTTTGTTATGATTTTTGCTTAAAGAAGTAATTTCATTGGTTGCAAAAATTTTTGCACAAGTTTGTGCATTTGATTTTCGAGTCAAATAGCAGCACTCTATTATCTTTTTCACTTGCTATTCAGATTTTCGGTCAATAATCTTAATCATAGCTTTGCTTTATTTGCAAATTAAATGCCGCGTATTTAAGATGCATCAGGTGCACCATAGACAAAGCTATAAAATTAAACCGTCTAGGAGGCTGAAAATTTATAGCAAACACTATAATAAGAAGATTCCTAAAACTAGATCCTTAAACTGTGTCCCCCCTGATAACAAAATAGTGATGAAGAGAAAAAAACAAATTAGGGAAGAAATAAGTAGGGATAGCAAAAAAATCCACCAAAGCTGATATCCACCGGAATTACCTGCGACGAGGACGAGTATGGGAACTAATTTGGTTCCTACGAAGGTAGGGACAAAATTTCTATTTACTAAATCCCACAAAGACCTGCTATATATATATATATATATATATTGATAATAATATACAATAAAATCAAGTTGATTCAAAATATAATAAGCATATGATAGAATAAATTTTTAACCAAAATCAAATTTACAATAATTGATTAACTTTGATCAAAATAAAATTTATAATTATTTGGATTTGGTATATGTATTTTTATTTTTTATTTGAATTGTATTGTGTTATTAATATTATAATAAATTATAAATATTTATGAATGTTTTATTTAAATTTAAGATTTTTTTTGTATATAATTTATCTCTTTTTTAAATTTTTTGCATAAATCTATTGATATCCATGGGGATTTGAATCCTCACGGGGAATGGGAAATAGGGACAGAGATAAAGACAAGGAATGGGACAAATTTCTAAACAGGGATGGAGGCAGGGGGCATAGCTCCCCTTTCATAAATATCCATTGTCATCCCTAGAAATAAGACAAAAACAATTGTATTATTTTGTTATTATATAAATTAATTATTTAATAAAAATTATTACATTATATTTTGTAAGAAGGTTATTCTATACTTATTGAGACGTAAGTTATTAAGACAGCGTTATCTTGCTTGATTAGTTATGTAACACAAGATAATGTGTCCCATGTGAACTTGGCATAAACAAACGATAGAATACAAATATAAGTAAGGTAGCAACTAGTGGAACTCAACATACTACACCTGCACCCCTCTATTTAAGACACTAATCTTGCATATATTTTTGCTCGCCACTTTCGCCAATCTCTGCAGGTAGCTAGCGAGACTCACCAACTTACACACAAAAATGGCAGAATCAGCATCTCGCAACAGCGGTCTCAAGTTAGCGGGCAAAGTGGCCATAGTCACTGGCGGTGCCAGCGGCATCGGAGAAGCGACGGCGCGTGTGTTCGCCGACCAAGGGGCGCGTATGGTGGTCATCGCTGATATTCAAGACGAGCTTGGCAGCCAGGTGGCTGCGACCATCGGCACTCACAGGTGCACCTTCATCCACTGCGACGTGGCACACGAAGATCAAGTCCAAAACCTCGTCCAATCAACGGTCACCAATTATGGTAAACTCGACATCATGTTCAGTAACGCCGGTGTCGCTAGTCCCTCCGAGCAGGTGAAATTCCGTTTGAGCTTTAACCATTCGCATGTTTTGGGTACATAAGCTTCGCGTTTAATTCAATAATATTTATTTAAATCAACACTTACATGATTATGAGACCGTTGTTATATTTGCTGTGGATATTTTATAGATATTTTTAGATGTTTTAAGAGTTTACTTATTATTCCATTAAATATTTATATTTTTAAGATTTTTTAGGTAATAGGTAATTAAATTAAATATTTTTATTAATATAATAATATATAATTAGATATTTATATAAAAAAATTTTATACTAATAGTATTTATAAATTAATTCTATACTTTAATTTATATTTATGTAAATAAATTTTTTATGATAATTAAATAGATAAATATATTTATTATGTTTATGACAATCTATATTAATTTTTACATTTAATTTTTAATTTAAATTCATATTTTTAAAATACTAATTTCTCATTAATTTATACATTATATTAAAATTTTATTTTAATACATTATTAATATAAAAATAAATTACACCAATATTTATAATTATATTTTTCTACATTAACAAGAGTATTTTACTCTTATACCTATTGTTTCAAAAGTTATGATTAGAAAATGAAATAAAGTTATTTTAGAATAAAATCTCAAATTGATCCTTAAAAATTTTACAGGACATCAATTTAATTTTTGAAAAATTAAAATTTATTTTAAGTAAGTTCAAAAGATTAAAAAAAAATTTGGACTAATGTGATCTTTTAAATTAACTTAAAATAAATTTTAATCTTTAAGAATCAAATTGAATTGATATATATCCCACAACTCTTTAGAAAACTAAATTAATGTTTCACAACTCTTTTAAAAACTAATTTATAATTTTACTCTTTATTTTATAGAAACAATATATCAAAATTAACCTCTTTATATTATATCTTTATTTTATCATATAAAGTTTAAAATGTTTCATATTCTTGTATTCATGGATATCGTATTCGTGCCTGGTGTGTACCGTCATTTCATAGTTCATAATGCATAGTGACGTTATATTTTTATCATATTAATGTAATATTCTACACACCATGTAATTTTTCTTCTGATCAGACCCTTCTTGAGCTTAACATGTCCCAATTTGACCGGTTGTTCTCGGTCAACACTCGCGGCATGGCGCTGTGCGTGAAACAAGCGGCGCGTGCAATGGTGGAGGGGGGCGTGAGGGGGAGTATAGTGTGCACGGCGAGCGCCGTCGGCAGCCACGGCAGCTCGAGCGCGACGGACTACGTCATGTCGAAGCATGCGGTGGTGGGGTTAATGAGGGCCGCGAGCATGCAGCTTGCGGTGCATGGGATTAGGGTGAACTGCGTCTCACCCAATGTATTGGCAACCCCTCTGACCTGTAAAATGCTATCGATGAGTGAAGAGAAGGTGCAAGAGGCTTTTGGGCAACTCGCGAGGCTGAAAGGGGTGGTGCTCACTCCCAACCATGTGGCGAATGCTGTGTTGTTTTTGGCCTCCGATGACTCGGAGTTTGTCACTGGCCATGACCTTCGTGTGGATGGTTCCTTCACTAGTCCGTGAAGCTAAGTCATGTGGATGTTCATAGGAGTTTGTTTTCATGTTGAAATAAATTAGATCATTCATTTGTGAAATAATTTCAAAAAAAAAAAATAGTGTTTTTATATATGCGTGTGATTTGCATGGATAGGTTAAATGCTTAAAATGATTTTAAAATTTAAATTTTAAATATAGCTAAAATAAGTTAAAAATTAATTTTTTTTTATAAGTTACTCTTTTTAAGTTCAACAAAAAAATTTAAAATATATTTTTTGTTAGATTTTAATTATTTTTAAAAAATTATCCTAATATATAAAAATTAATTTTTTTAATAAAAAATGTAATTTTTTTTATCAAAAAAATTTCAAACAAACACAAGAATGTAATATATACTTGTTTTATGTAATTTGATTATATCCCTCACTAAAATACAAGAAATGTATTTGTTAGTAACTAACGTAGATATAATCAAAACATAGATTACATGGATTTTGATACAAGGTATAAGCAAAAAATAGATAAAATGAATAGTTACTTTTTGACTAATGATGAAAATTTATATATGATAACATTATATAAAATTTTTAAAAGAGATGATCTATTCTCAAAATTTTGCTGCAACCTCCACGCCCAAATCAACAATCAACACCAAACATCTTCAAACCCGTAAACTATGTCACCCATACCACCACTTTGCACAACCAAACTCAGCACCCCCACACCCCAACGTTAGATATCGCAACCCACTTTCAGTTACTCATGCCACCTTAGTCTACACTTACAATATAACCATCGTTCCACCTGGTACCTCAGAGCAATTAGAGGAATTAATTAGAGAAAGACTAAATTTCCGAGAGATATCTATTAATGGGTTAAGTAAAAAATTACAATAGTGGATTTGACATTACATCTTAATCCAAAACTTCAAAGAAGTCTATAAGTCTTCACGCTTATAGGCTCCTCAGTACTTACTCTACTCCTAATCATCGTAGAACTTACATCACTTATACATACCCTTGAAAATTCAACAACCCATCCATGATGCCCTCAGAGTTTCCCACCTCTGTTCATCCTTTGTTACAAATAGCGTTAATATAATTTCTCTCCATGATTGTTGATCCTTCTCTCTTTTTTATGATTTTTGCTTTAAGAAGTAATCTCATTGGTTGCAAAATTTTTTACACAAGTTTGTGCATTTTTTATTTTGAGTCAAATAGCACCACTCTTTTATCTTTTTCACTTGCTATTCAGATTTTTGGTCAATAATCTTACTCATAGATTTTCTTTATTTGCAAATTAAATGCCTCGTATTTAAGATGCATAAGGTGCCCCATAGACAAAGCTATAAAATTAAATCTTCTAGGAGACTGAAAATTTATAGCAAACACTATAACAAGAAGATTCCTAAAACTTGATCCTTAAACTGTGTCCCCTGATAACATAATAGTGATGAAGAGAAAAAACATATTACGAAAGAAATAAGTAGAGATGGCAAAAAAACTCACCAAAGCTAGTATCCATAGGGATTACCGGAGACGAGGACGGATACGAGAACTGATTTGATCCCTACAGAGATTGGGACAAAGTCCTCATTTACCAAATGAGGTGGAGAATGAAATCTCTGCCCTATAGAGATATGTTAAATCCTTATTTATGTACTCTCTATATATATAAACTAATTTACAAATAAATTTTGACAATAATACACAATAAAATAAAAATAATTCAAAATATAGTCAACATATGATAAAATAAACTTTTAACCAAAATCAAATTTATAATAATTGACTAACTTTGATCAAAATAAAATTTATAATAACTTGGATTTGTATCATATATTTTTATTTTTAATTTGCATTATATTGTGTTATTAAAATTAATAACATTATAATGAATTATAGGTATTTATTAATACTTTATGCAAATTTAAGATTTTTTTATATATAATTTTTCTCTTTTTTGAATTTTTTTTTGTATAAACTAATGAATATCCACAGAGAATGGGAAATGGAGACCAGTGATGAGAATAGGGACAAGGAAAAGGGGACAAATTTCTAAAAAGGGACGGAGGGTAGGGAGTACATTCTCGCCCCTATGAGTATCTATTGTCATCCGTTGAAATAAGACAAAAACAATTGTACTATTTTGTGATTATATAAACTAAATATTTAATAAAAATTATTACATTATATCTTGTAAGAAGGTTATTCTATAATTATTGAGACACAAGTTATTTGAGACAATGTTTTCTTGCTTGATTATTAATGTAACACAAGATAATAGAATACTCATATTATTTTTTGAATATTAAAAGATAAATAAAATTTTTTTATTAAAAATTCTGGTAAAAAATAAAATAACAAAAATTGTAAATTACTTATTTTTATTATATTTCATGTCTTCCAACTTGAAGAAAAAATAGAGATGAAATAAAATTAAATTAAAGAAATCTTATTATTATTATTTTAAAAACTCGTTCTATTCATATTTTTTACCAGCAAACCAAATTGCCTTATGAAATTGAGAAATGCCATGGTTCATCTTACAATATTTTTTAGAGATCATTAATTTTAATAACATGTTTTATATTGTTATAAATATGGCTTTTAAGATAGTTATTATAAGAGTCAAATTTTCTTATTATAATAAATAATTGAATATTTATATAAAAAACTTTTACACAGAATATATCTTTTCATATATGTGTAGCGGGAAGATTAATTTTAGCATATCATCAATGTAAACATTTTTATATAATAATCAAATCATAACTTGTATTTTGTGTAATTTTTGAAATAATTATATAAAAAATCAAATCTTTTTAATAATATATCCGTGCATAATTAAATAAATATTTAAAAATAATTTACACTAAATATGTATCAAAATTAAATCTATTTACATATCCACTCAAAGTCCTATCATTATTGAATGACTCTACTCTAAATCTCTAATATAATAAATTATCATTTTATAATACCATTAGTTGTTAGATGGTTATTTTTCTTGTAATATGTTTGGCTCCCTCATGCTATTTTCTTGAGTCCTGACTCTTTGTACCAGTGCCAATTTAGCAGCATTTTCGTTAGACTGGTGATATTCTTATCATACATAACACAAAAACTTTGTCCTCCAATCAGACCTTCCAAGAGCTGGACATGTCCCAATTTGACCGGCGGTTCTCAGTCAACGTCCGCGGCATGGCGCTGTGCGCGAAACACGCGGCGCGTGCGATGGTGGAGATGCGCGTTAGGGGAAGCATAGTGTGCACGGCGAGCGTCGCCGCCAGCCACGGCGCCCAGAGGGTGACAGACTACGTCATGTCGAAGCACGTGGTGCTGGGGCGGATGCGCGCGTGGAGCGTGCAGCTCGCGGAGCACGGCATCAGGGTCAACTGCGTCCCCTCCAACGGGTTGGCCACCCGGATGACGTGCAGGGCTCACGGCATGAGCCTGGAGGAGGCGCAAGAGGTCTACGGGAACTACGCGCGGCTGCAGAGAGTGGTACTCATACCCCGACACGTGGCGGATGCGGCGTTTTTTTTCCTTTTCTCTGATGACTCGGAGTTTGTCACGGGGCATGAGCTTGCGGTGGACGGTGGCTTCACTCATTCCAAATAGGTTTTGCTTCTGCAATGTGGGTTCTTCCAACTCCTCCTCATTACATAATCAGAAACGACAAGTTGAAGAGTACAAATTTTGTCCACCATTTAATTCGTTTATTATGAGTTTTTGTCCGTTCTGTTTTATTTTTGTGGGAGTATCATTCAGTGTGAAGCTTTACTCACAAATAAAGTGTGATTTTTAACTTACACGTGAAATATAAGGAACAAAGATCGTAATCGTGGATGAAAAAGAAGAATGATTTTGCTAATTGCCAATTGGGAATCAAAAGTAAAAAATTTTGTATGTTTTTAATATAGTCAATATATTAGAAACTTTAAAAATTGATTTTTTTAATCAAATTTTCATATATTTTATTCTTTAACCAATACCTTCAGAATACTATTAAGATAAATCCAAAGAAGAAAACTGTTGTTTAGTACAGAGAACTAATTAACGAAATTCGTACAGAAACAAAATTGCTCTATGAAAATTAAAGAAAGGCGGAGATCATGGGACATCGTTGAAACAAATGGATTTTGTTTCAGCTACATATCGTACAATTATTAGTTGAATTCAAATTCAAACGTTAACGTCAATGGGAACGAACCAATCAAAATCATTTGTACAAAATGTAAGAATTCATTTTTGTACAAAACAACGATATTTCTTTCTTATTTTGTTTAAATTAAGGTGAATACTATCGTACCATGTCATAATTCTATATTTTGTACATTTTTGTATTGAAAGGTGAGGATCATAACATGTCTTATGGTGAGATTGTGAGATATATCAATATATCAATCACTTATAATGTATTATAATAATATCTAATTTTAAGAAAATTTAAAAATATAATTAAATATATAATTAAATATATTTTAAAAATTAATTATCATACATTGATAATGTAAAATTATATTGATAGTATAAAATAATTTTATATGGTCAGTATAATCAAAAAATTTTATCAGTGTAATTTTAATTACCATACATTGACAGTGTAAAATTATACTGACAGTATAAAATAATTTTATACTGTCAGTGCAATCAAAATATTTTATCAGTGTAATTTTAATTATCATACAATGATAGTGTAAAATTATACTGGCAGTATAAAATAATTTTACATTATCAGTATAATCGAAAAATTTTATCAGTGTAATTTTACAGTACTGCTAGTATAATTTTACACTATCAGTGTATGATAATTAAAATTACACTGATAAAATTTTTTGATTAAACTGACAATATAAAATTATTTTATACTATCAGTATAATTTTATACTATCAATATATAATAATTAAAATTATACTGATAAAATTTTTTGATTATATTGACAGTGTAAAATTATTTTATACTTTCAATATAATTTTACACTGTCAGTGTATAATAATTAATTTTTAAAATATATTTAATTATATTTTTAAATTTTTTTAAAATTAGATATTATTATAATACATTATATGTGATTGATGTATTGATGCACTTTACAATTTCACCATGAGACATGTCACAATCCTTACCATTTAATACAAAAATGCACAAAATATACAATTGGGAGATGGTACCATAGAATTCACCTTAAATTAAATGTAACAGCTTGGCCTCGGTCATCTGTTGTTGCTTTCACGATTGTCCTTTGGTATATCTTTGAGAATCCATCATGAATAAGCATATTTCTGTCCACTTAATTAAGGTCGTTAATTAGCTAGTTGTTGCTTTTAACAACCGTTGGATAAACAGATCTTTAACAACGAGCTTAAGAATCAGGAAAATTGTATCAGTAGCCACTTGTTTATTTACCACCTCATTGTGAGAAACTGTATGATTATGGTACATTCACTTCGATTGACGAACTTTATGCAGTTTGGAGAATGCTTTCAATATTCTAAAATTAAACATTGGTTTTAGAAGCGATTAAGATTGGATTGGTAATGACATGCTTAAAGTAATAACCATGTGACTCCTGATCTATATTTGAAAAACCTCCAGCAACGACTTCAGGATAGGCATAGGCATATAAGAGCCCAGGCAAATGTCTATGAGGGAGCCAGCATACCGAGCATGTATTGAGTTATAAGATTAAAACTTCATTTTTCTTGTGCCAAGAATTATCCTTCTGAGTTTTTTTCCCCCTTTTTAATGTGAAATTGATGCATTACAATGGATTTGGGCAGTTCCATTCAAATCATAAGTGAGCACTGCCCACTCAAAATTTCATTTCCTTTCAGGTGTTGAAAGAGCACAATGAATAAAGTCTTTCTGCAAAATATTTTATTTTTAAGGATGAAAATCAGGTCTTCTTTCTAAGAGAGCCAAGCCGTTAATACTTGCATCATCCAATGAGCATTAATTATCCTCCTGAGTTTTTACACTACCTAACCCGATAATTTGTGATACATATATATAATCTCATAAATTAAGATCTCAATGTTACCATATTATATATATATATATATTAAAAAAAAAGAACATTATTTGTTTATTTACTGTGTAATCTGAACGTTGTCTTTAAATCTTCAACTAGAGGGTGTTTTTTTTTTTATATGGTATTTGGATGAAAAATTTACAAGAATACGGGAATTGGGAGGAATTTACGCGAATATGGGATTTTACAAAATCGAAATTTTCGATTTCAGAAAAGGTGAAATCGGAAATTCCGATTTCAAATAAAATAATATTTTATTTTTATCTTTTCTAAAATCGGAAAAGATAAAAATAAAATATTATTTTATTTGAAATCGGAATTTCCGATTTCACCTTTTCTAAAATTGAAAATTCCGATTTTATAGTATCCCATATTCATATAAATTTCTCCCCATTCTCATATTTTGGTATATGTATCATTCAAATACCATATAAAAAATAAAAAACCTCAACTGGAATCCTAATCACTTTCTGCATTGAAAGTCCAAGCCAGTACGAATACCAAATATTATATGAGAACCTTACTTTTAAATGTTTTACCATAATTTTATATTAAAGTTTGATGCCTTGTACGTGGCTTCTCATCTGGCTGTCACTTTGATGATCCACTTATGACAAAAATATGCTAATACAACAAAAAGTATTAAATATCTTTTATCAACTTTGGAAAAAGAATATCAACGAAGAAATTACGTCGCACGCGACTCCGCATATGTTTGTGGGTCAAGGTTGTTACCAAACTGTCGAATAAAAGAAAAAAAAAATTCGTCACACGTGCGTTCTATTATTTGACTGCGTGCATAAATAAGACGAGCGGTAGGTATGGGTTAGTCATAAAGTGTACCCACCTGTCAGATACAATGATGAATGAATTACTTAATATTAGAGTATATATAAATTATAATATCACAATACTTCTGCACTCTCCATCCTTAGTGCTTCCCCCTTGGCATCACTTTAAAAAAAAAAAAAAATGGCAGAAGCAGCTAATTCCGTTGACAGTGGCCACAAGTTAGCCGGCAAAGTAGCCATAATCACCGGCGGGGCTAGCGGCATCGGCGAAGCGACGGCGCGTCTGTTTGCCGATCAAGGGGCACGAATGGTGGTGATAGCAGACATCCAAGACGATCTCGGCAACCAAGTAGCAGCATCCATTGGCTCTCACAGGTCCAATAAATTCTTGCATATAAATTCTTGCACATTCTTTCCATTTCCATCAAGAATAAAGATAAACAGTGCAAAAGTATTGGTACAAAATACTTGGCATGTTTGCTGATAGAAGCATTAATCGTGATCTACATCAATGCTATAGTTGATTTCGGAGAAACGTGTTTCTCTCTAAGGCCTCACAATAATTTATCATGTAGTATTCAATAACTTATCATGTATCCGTACCAATGCTTTTCATATCATAGAACATTTTTCATGCATCAGATTTGAATTTAATTGTTAGTTTAATTTTAATATAGTGTCAAATAAGACAAATTTGTTCTATATCAATTATTATGTATAGTTTTATATAATTATTATAAAAAGAGAAATGGTAAATGAAATAAATTATAGCAGTACGGACTAATATAACATACGCCATTCGATTGTAATTCTCAACTCATCTATAAATTTTTTCAACTCATTCATGATTTTTTCCCCCTAAAAACCTTATTGGTCGTTTGTTGTTTCGTGAATTTTTGTATCAATTTTCATACCAACATCATTCATCTTGTTTAGCGTTACTCTTATAAAAACAATTTTAATTACATAATAATAATGATTGATAATATAAAAAAATTTGTAATAATAACATATTTAAATTAAATATTAATTAAAATATAAATTAATTTTAAAAGCTACGAAGCGCATATATCCAAATGTTTTGTATTTTTGCAGGTCACTTAATTTTTTAAATGAATTAATAGAAATTTTCTAAAGATTTTGTTTATTTGAGATACCACTAGTGTCAAGTATTTTATATCATTAACCAATTATATTATCATCTTATTTTTTATTATTGAAGTAGTTATTATAAAAGTAACAATTTTCATAGTTTGACAATATATAATTAAATAAATATATTTAAAAGTATTATACTAGTAGAGCATTAAAATTAAATTTTTTTAAATTAAGATACTAATTAACATAAAAAGTAAATTAAAAAACTAAACTATAAGAAAAATATGAATATATGAACTATATAGGATGGCAATTTATTGAAATTAGAACCAAATTCGAAACCTCGAAATAATATTGAAAGAGCTTAGCTTTTCCAAAACGTCAGTTATTTAAAATTAAGCAAATTAACATGAATTCACTATTAAATTATTTAATAACTTGACGTGTAAAACATTTTACTAAACTATCACATAAAATAAAATAAAATAAAATAAAAAACATTTTAGTAAACTAGAAATTAGAATACTTTTATTTATCCTTTAATTTTAGGGTCAAATACTCAAATTCATTCGAAACTGAGATTTTTCTTACTGTCACATAACCACAGGTGCAGCTACGTCCACTGTGACGTGGCAGATGAAGACCAAGTCAAAAAGCTCGTGGAGACGACAGTCAACGCTCACGGCCAGCTGGACATCATGTTCAGCAACGCCGGCATCCTCAGCCCCTCCGACCAGACCGTGCTCGACCTCGACATCTCCCACTTCGACCGCCTCTTCACCATCAACGCGCGCGGCATGGCCCTCTGCGTGAAGCACGCGGCGCGTGCCATGGTGGAACGGCTCGTGAGGGGCAGCATTGTGTGCACGGGGAGCGTCGCTGCCACGCGCGGGGGATCCAGGCGCGTCGACTACATCATGTCCAAGCACGCGGTGCTTGGCCTCGTACGAGCAGCGAGCGTGCAGCTGGCGGCGCACGGCATAAGGGTGAACTGCGTGTCACCCAACGCGCTCTCCACGCCCCTGACGCGCGCGTCTCACGGTTTGGAAAATGAGGAGCTGCAGAAGTTCTACGCGCAAAACGCGCGGCTGAAGGGCGTCGTTTTGACTCCGAAGCACGTTGCGGACGCGGTGCTGTTCCTTGCATCCGGTGACTCCGAGTTCGTAACCGGACACGATCTCGTGGTGGACGGTGGTTTTACCGATCGTTGATTATTACCGTTTTTGTTGCTCTCTCTCTCTCTCTCTCTCTCTCTCTCTCTCTCTTATTCGAAATGACGCTGTACGGTGATTAATACTTGGTTACTAATGTGCAACAGCACAAGTACCGTAATGCACGTTTTTCTATTTTCTAGCATCTACACCTTTCGTGGGCTCAAAATGATTAACATAAGGCATTTAAGATAGTGGACCCCATGTGAGTATTCCACAGGTTGTCCATGTTAATTCGAGCAGCTGACATGGTGGACCTCCATTTTGGTTGTTGTAGATGTTAACTCGTACATATGAACAAAGTATTTTTTATAATAGTTTGGATAATCTTCTTTGATTTTATTAGGCCCACTCAATGACTTGATGTTCCGCGTAACCAATTTTACTCACTAATTATTGAAGCTAATTTTTTTTAAATATGTAAGTCTATTACATATAATATTAGAATATAGAAGTTTGTATATATTTATAAGAATATGGAATTTTTCAGGAACTGGTTAATGTGTTAGATTGATTCCCTTTTTAAAAAATAATAATAAGAAGAAATTGCCATTGCTTAGTTCTAATTTTTTACAATAAAAAATATCATTATATACATTGCATTCCTCATCCTCCTCTTTGATACAAAGACAGCAATTCTTCTCTATTCCTTCTTCGATTTGTATTTGATGAGAGAGTGTTTGTATTTTCAAAAGAAAATAAAATAAATAGTTTACCAAAAAAAACAAAAGGGAAGAAAAAAAAAGGGCAATGTAAATATTTTTATTATTATATACTTCAATGGCTCTATTATTAGAACTGCAAAAATAGGTGTAACATTTATATATACTGAGCCAATGTGTTATAGGTTTCCTCAAAATTATGTCAATTGCAAAACTCAAGGTTGCACTTTGTCAAGAGAATGGTTCTATTTTTTTAAATAGTAAAAAATTAGAATCGGCCAACACTATTGACTGTTGCCTAAAAATCTCCACATTTTAGTAATAAATACCCATAAACATCCATAATCTAATATATGTAAAACTTATTCCATATTAAAAACCAATTATTAAATGCTTGTGTTATTTTAAATTTTAACTCTTATAAATTAAACTAGTTTTTTACAATACATTACGTACCAATCGCTTGATGATGTATGCGGATGCTTAGACGTTGTATAGTACCACCCTTATATTTAAAAGGGTATATGTAACCTTTAATAATAAATTTATTAATTGGAAATATATTTTTTAAAATTTTATTTTAAAAGAAATGAAACATAATATAATATTAAATATTAATTATTAATTATACAAGAGTATCAAAATTCTTATAAATGGTATAGGTTTTGGAAAAGACCCCTGCATATGATGTTGACAAATATACTCCCTCCATTTTAAAATAATTATCCAATTTTAAACATGCACATGAATTAAAGAAATTATTGAAAAAGTCTCAATATTTGATAAATTTAGGTATATTTTATAAAATTACTTTTATTATTTAATCCTTTCTTATCCTTAATTATTTCTTTCCACTTACTCTCTCTCTCTCTCTCTCTCCTTATTTAATAAGAGTATAACTAAAAAAAAATTAATATTGATTAAATTTTCTAAAATGACAGTTATTTATGAAAAAATAACATTTAAAAAATAAACAATTATTTCAAAACAAAGGGAATAATATATAGCAAGAAGAGAAATGTTTGTATATTAAAAATTAGACATTTCATAAACATCTTAGAGAAAGATAAACATAAAAGTTTACTTTTTCTCTCTTGACAATCACAATTACCTAGAGTTTTGTGTCTATCTCTTTTTAAGACGTCCGTAATATATCTAATTTTTTTTTATATATAAATAATACATCAAATAGCATAATAAGGGATTCTTATGCGTTTAATTCCATCTATTTGATTTTGGTCTGAATTTTAATTATCTAATATTTTTTTAGTTTGATTATGGTATGACTAATGACCAGGTTAAGATTGGCTAACTAACATTTAGATAAATTTTATAAATTTGAACATTATATATTGTTAAATTATAAGATTTTTTAAAGAAGAACTATAACATATGTTTTCAAACAAATCATATCAATAAAAAATTAACATGTTATACACATGAGGTATAAATCTAAATTAAAATTTTTTTACAATTTATCATTAATTGCAAACAAAAAATTACAAATCTAAGAATATCATGTAACATTAGGTCAAGTCTGCCCAACCCAAAGTGTATGTTAACTAACTCAATATCCATCTAGTCTAATTTTAAGAACTCAAGTCTAACCTAAATAAGAATTGCTATTCTCATATGAAAATTTCATAATGATTTTCACCATTTATTATATTATTTTGTGACTTTCATACTGGGCCCCACATTAATTATTGATCAATGGTAAAAATCTATACATAATTAGATTGTATGAAATTTTTAAATAAAAGAATTCATGCCTAATCTAAAGAGCTTTAGATTAGATTAGGTTGTTGAGCTGAACCGAGTTCTAAATAAGGCTAATCAAGACTAAAGAAAATTAAGAATAAAAAAAAAAAGAGAGGGATTGGAATTTATTTAATATAAAAATTGTATACGATAAGCAATTATGTGGTTTATATATAATAAGAAAAAAGGTAAATAACTAGTAATTAGTTGCTGACCTAATAAATTAACTTAATTAATTTCTAACTAATGGTAACCATGCTCAATGGTAATAATCTTGCAAGTTGGAAAATGCCTGCTTAACTTCCCCTCCAAAAAATAAAAGATTGACTTGCATTTCTCTTCCAGAAGCAAGGCTTCAATGTAATGCATCAATTCTACACGGACAGTTAGCAACATCAGACTGGTATTGCTATTATTAGACATGTTTTTGTTCATTGGAATTATTGGATTCGAAGTATATCTGATATTAATGAGTTAGTAAACATTGCATTCTAGTGTGTGCCCACTTTGTATTAGAGTGGTACGTTAATCCAACTCACCAAATGCCGGAAAGAATTAAGTAGGGTTAAAATAAATAATGACCAAGCCGAAGTACTCAGAAGCATAATCAGTTAGCAGAACTAAACAAAGGATTCTTTTTCTTCTTTGTTTTTGTGGGGTATTTTTTTTGTTGGGGGGTGGGGTGGGTTTACGGAACCTAACAAAGGCTTAAAGTTGCACTTTGTTAAAGGTCTTTGCTTAATGTTGGATTAAACAGAAGAAATCTACAGTTGTCTTATTGGACGATTGGTCTTCAAGTGTTAGGCCCTGGCCCAGCATTGAAATCCTAGTCCTAAAATTGAGTAGTGCACTGCAGTGTAATCCAAAGTATTCATCCTTAGCACCTAAATCTGAGCTGAGCTGAAGAACAGTGAGCCCAAAGAAAACAGGATCCGTGGCATACCCTCTACAAAATACAGCGTGTGTGAAACATCGAAGCCTGACCAATTCTATTCTATAATTGTTTTTTTTGGTAGGTCTATTCTATATATTATGTAAACGTTGCTCTCAGTTTTTCTTTCTTTATTGAGTTCCTTGATCAGAGCCAATATTTAATAACTAATGGGAGAAACAACTATCAATAAATAATGTATGTGACTAGGTGACACATTGATTCATCACATACCTACCATTATCGTTGCAAGTGAATTAAGTTGATTCATGAACTATTTTTAAGTTGATTCGTTAATAGTTTAATAAATTGATATCATAATTTGAACTTGAACAAAAGATTTAAATTTATTTATTAAATTTAAAATTTATTGTGTTTTACTCTAACTCTTGAGTTAGCTCAATAGTAATGATAACAATAATAATAGTAATATTATTATTAAGGTTATGTACTTATAGTCAAATATCTTATGTTAATTATTAAACCTACACAACTTAATTTGTAGCTAATTAGAATTAGGTCAACAAACTTGAGTTCCTCATAAACTTAGTGAGCTAAATTTAAACTTAGAAATTAAATTCTTTTGTTTTTTAATTGAAGCCAAGCTTATTAGCATCAAAGTTGAGCTTTTTCAAACTCAATTTAACTCGGCTCACTTTCAATCTATACTTGCTTTATGCTCTTCTAAACTTTGAGACACCAAACACACCACACCCCCAAACTAGCTTTGTTAATTTGGGATTACATGCAGCGCGCACAATGACATTGACTAAAATAACATTGCTGAGTGAAAATGAGATTTGATTATGCGGATAAAATGGGTGGTTATTGGTGTGGATCATGATATCAAATCATATATATGTAATGTTCTATTTGTGAAGTGTGATATAACGTTATTAACGTGGGTCTTAAACATAGCCATTTACATCTTTATTTTCATTGAAAACGTACTCGATTAGTGGTTCATTAATCATCAATTATATTTAATATGTCAACAAATAGTGTCGCATTCAATGTTAAGTCAAAACGTCCAATGATTAGGTTTCAATTTCTCAAGTGAAATTTGTTTCTTGCCGCTCAAGGTTTAGTTGCCAATGCCTTTAGTTCTTTATCTTCATTTCTTGAAAAAAGAAATTATATCAAGTTATTTATATTTATTTTGTCTAAATTTAATTTCAAACCCC
Source organism: Pterocarpus macrocarpus (assembly GCA_031439585.1). Lineage (NCBI taxonomy): Eukaryota > Viridiplantae > Streptophyta > Magnoliopsida > Fabales > Fabaceae > Pterocarpus > Pterocarpus macrocarpus. Next base: position 16,733,929 of record CM062519.1, read on the forward strand.
ATAAAGATATATACACATATTTTAATAGATTAGCATATATTTTTAAATTTTAAATTATTTATTTAACAAAAAAGCTCATATATCCATGCTTAATTTAAAAATTGATTAAAATGAATATAAAAACCATAAAACAAGTTTTATCCTTTCTTGAGTCCCCAGTCTTTTTGAAAGAATGAATCACCACTACTTTAACAGTTTAACCATTCTTGTGTGATGTAACTATGGCATATATTTTAGAAGTTGAATAGCCAGTTCTTGCATGTCAAGATAAATATTTACAAATGTCATGACAAGAATCATTAGTCTCGTTCCTTTTCTTCTTTGTTTTATGTATTTCTGCGATGAAATGACAATGTTTAAAACTTTTTTAAATTATCTTTTTAGTATGAATTGAGAGATGCTTTATTGCTTGTGTTTGCCAACAAAGAAGATCTTCCTAATGCAATGAATGCTACTGAGATTACTGACAAGCTAGGCCACCAAGACCCCAAATGAAGCGCCGCCACCGTAATGAGCTCGAGTCCGGGAAAGAATCGACAATGGCTAATCACCACTACTTTAATTTTAAGAGTATATTATAAAACTTATTAATTAAAAATAAACATTAAATCAATTACTTGAATTAATTAGTGGCTCGAACTTGTGCCACGCGTTAAGTTAGTTGTTTAATTTAAGCACACAAAACTTACACCCTGCTCAGTTCAGTTTCTTGTGAGAGGTACAGTGTATGAATAATTGGAAATCATATTTCGTTTGAAGTAAGAGATTTGTTGTTGGAATAATGTTATCCGAAAAGTATGATTACTGCATTTATAATCCAACACAGTCATATTAAGAGATTCCATTTAAATCCAAGCAGTATCATTAATTAAGCTTATCTTTATAAACTTCCATGTATCTTTATGACTAATTGTACAACGAAAATGCCTTCTCACCCAACAAAGGGCAGACGAGTACGGACCCTGCGAAAATTATATATGCTATTGACATGATTGTTGAATTATAGCATGGGTAGGGATTAGGCAACTTTCATCGCAATCTAAATACCAGACTCTCTCAGTATTTTCTCTACCTCTAAATCGTGACAGCAACAACTCTTAATTTTAAACAATTTTATTTAGAATAGTAAGCAAAAATTTTTTATGCATATATGTTAAACAACTCTTAATTTTGTTTTATTTGGCCTCCTCTAAAATTTTTTACTTAATTATTTCTTATTAAATATTTACTTAATTGGAGGTTTAAAATATTATAATAGATAATATATATTATGCATATATGTCTCTCTCTAAATTTGATTATAAAATATTCATTTTATTTTCTATATTATGATTTTTATTTAAATTTATAAATAAGTATAAAAATTAAAAATATATATTATTCTATGTATAAAATTAACTATTAAATACAATTGAATCCACAATTTAGTAATTATTTTTGTATATTTTATTTAAATCTGAAATTTTCTATGTTCGATTTTTATCCCCCATCGAAAAAAGATTAATTATGAAGTGTTAGCTCCTCCTAACAAAAAGATATAGTTGCGCTCCTAATCACTAGTGTTCATGAAGGGGGTGTTAAAACACAATGACAGCAAAATGACTAAATGAGGAACTAAACAAGCCAACATAGCTGCTCAATTCTTTTAGCAAAGTGGACAAAAAATATGGGCACATGACAAAACCTAGGATCAAGCATGGTGAAATGTAATTGTTTTAGAGATTAATTTTGATGTATTATTAATAATTCAATTATATAATTTTATTTATAAAATTTTTAAGATGATAAGTGATGGAATCAAATATTTTTGTTAATATAATAATATAAAATTAAATATTAAATTCATAAAATTTTATAAAAAAAAATTTACCACAGAAAAAGTTAAGCAAAGAAGAATAAATAAGAAATAAGGCTAGTTAAGAAATTTTTAAGTATTTTTAAAGCAAGAATAAATTATTATTTTGTATTACTTAATACTTAATATTATAATTTTGTAAGTTATTGTTTTTTTTTGTTTTAATTATATTTTTAACGTAATTTTTATGATATTAAATACTAAATATTTAAAAAATATTATTTTTTATTATTTCAATAACACCTAACCATTTTTTAGACTAGATCTGGGTCTGATGAAAGCAACATACACCTGTCCTGTTTCATGGGATAACGTGGACAGCTGTCACATCCCAACATCCACCACTCTTCTCTATTCTCCATTTTCTCTGTATTAATTGCTCTTTCATATTTTCTATCTCTTACTAGCTAAATTTTTATTTAAATTTAATTTTAATGTATAGTTAGTGTAAAGTTTTCCATATAAATTTAATTATTTATTATTATAATATTAAAAGTATTTATTTTAATATAAGTAAGCATCTTTTTTTTAATAAACATGAGAATAAGAATTTTGATACTTTAATTTTACATTCTTTAATATGTGTTTTGGAGACACTTGTTAATATTTAGAACTCTAAAAATGATAATAATAAGAATATAAGATTTTATCAAAAATAATCAAAATATAAGATATTTCAGTCTAATTGATTTTACCATAATCTCTGAGAATCTAAACGACAAGCAGAAGTTGAGAACAAGTCAACAGATTATTTCTGCGTATTCGGTAGAAGCCTTATTATAAGAAATTTTTCATATGAAAATTATTCACTTGTATCTCTTAAACGAAAGGGAAAGAGAAACGGTGACCAGATAATAGTATTGACGGAGAAAAAAATAGAAAGTATGATACTTTATCGGTTTGAATGACCAATTATAATTTTATCGCATGGTCTATGCTTTTGCTTATATTGTCTGGAATTCGATGTTGATTTATTTTACGATTAAGTTTTATATATGTTTTATTAAAAATATATTTATAAAAATTAAATTTTAATTTGAATGACCAATTATAATTTTATCGCATGGTCTATGCTTTTGCTTATATTGTCTGGAATTCGATGTTGATTTATTTTATGATTAAGTTTTATATATGTTTTATTAAAAATATATTTATAAAAATTAAATTTTTAAAATTTAATTGTTAAATTATGTAATATTATTTTAATTATCAAATATATTAAATTTTTAAAAATTGAATACTTTTTAATATATAATATATTAGTCAATATTTATTTATATTTTTAAAAACATATTATATGTAAATAAATTGATAATTGAAATATTAAATTAACATTATATCAGATTTTATGGATTTAACTTATTTAATTAGAATTTTAAATTCAACCATTACATCGATAACATATAATACCCCATATAGGATTTGGCATTCTTATAAAATTCATATTTCTCATAAGAAAGTAATTCATTAAAATAATTATGTTAAACTTGATTTTGAAATAAGTGAATCCCGCTCTTTTCCTATGAGTTTATTTTATTTTATTTTATTTTTTACATAATTATATTTACTAATATAACAAGATATAATTAAATAATAATATAAAAATATTTTATAATATCAATATATCTAAATTAAAGTCTTTTTCCTATATTGTCTTGTACCTGTGCGTATGACTTCCCTTTCTATGTTATGCTATGCTCTCTCTTATCCCTGTCCCGCTGCTATCTCACCATACTTTCGGACTTGTTTGACTTCTATTTTCAGTTTTTGTATTCATTTTTACACTTATTAATTTTTAGGAGTTTATGAAGGAAATAATAAAAATAGCAAAAATAATAAAATTATGTTTTCTGTTTTCATATTTTTTTTTATAAAATACTAAAAAATATATAGAAGATAAAAATAGAAGCCAAACCTAATACTCTTAAATTTATTAGAGAAATGATGTTCAAAGCTTTTGTGAATATTGATATATTATTAATATAAAATAATTTTATATTATTATCTAATAATATCATATGCTAATATATTTGAGATTTTCAGATATTAAATATGAAAATTAATTATTTTAATTAATATGATAATATATAATTAATTATATATACAAAATATTTTTATAATAACGATACATTAAAATTAAATTAAAAAAAAGTAAAAACACAAATATGACACCAATGTAAGATAATCTTTCAACTATCATTTCAGATTTAGCCCAAACAAATTTGAGCCTCAGCCGAAAATTTTTTATCCGTCTACCTTTTTTTTTCCCCATTATTTCCAACGGATGCAACAAAGTTGTGGTCCCTATCCCAGGCTTTGAAGCATTGACCCGATCCACATGCTATGCGATGACACACTACAAGCCACGCCACGTTGCTCCACACGACCACACCTACTTGTTTATGGGACCCACCACAATTTTTAAGATTCCACTTGTCGACTTTCTTGCTCTTCAATCCCTTCTTTCTTTGCTTCCGGTGCTTGAACTTTGCCTTTTGTTTAGACACGAGGGGAAAACTGAAAAAGAATAAATGTGGTCAATGTGGCGACGTCGTTTCCTCCTTGCCGTACACGTTGCCCCAATCTAATTAATTAATCGAACCATCGTAGGGAATCTGAAAAGGTAAATTTTTTTAAATGTTTTTCTTTTCTAACTTTCTAATTTTTTTGGTTGCAATTAGATTTAGGTCGGATTGTATTACTTATATTGCAAAGCTATTCCTTCCAATTTTAATGTAATTATATATTTAGAGTTCAGTCTCATAAATTTTCTAAATTTAGTTTATTTTAAGAATTTAATTATAAAATATTGTTAGTGTAAATTTTTTATATAATTAAAAGATATTCACTCTTTCTATAATCGTTTAAAAAAAATAGAATATAGAGATTAATTTTGATATATTGACCGTATAATTTTTATATTGTTATGTAATTAGATATTTTTATTTGTTTAACTAGTATATAATTAAATAAAATATTTTTATTAATATGATAATATATAATTAAATATTTATATAAAATTTTTTTATATTAATAATATATAAAAATTAAATCTTAAAAAATAAGATATGATTAGTAGGTAATATAAAAAAGTTTATATTAAAAATATATTAAAATTAATCTCTTATTTTAAAATAAGAATAAGAGTATTATCTTTAATTATTTAATAACTTTAATTAAAATAAATTAAATTAGGATCCTATCATATTTTATAATTGAAATAAGGGTGTTATGTTATAAAAGCAAAAATACAAAAATAAAAGTAATAAATTAATCTAAATAATAATAAATTTTATCAAAATAATTTTTTCACAATATTATGTTAATAAAAAAATAAAAAATTATAATCTCGATGAATTGTATTAATTTATACCACTTCTACTTAGTAAAAAAAAAATTGTACAAGCAGAAGAAGTGATTTACAACTATCAACGAGAGGTTGCAAATATTGAAGGAAGAAAGACAAAAAAATAGATAAATGCAAAATACAAATAATTGTATTATTTCATGCTCTTGCTACGTTGATTTTTCTTTGGTAGAAAAAAAATGTATATATATATATATATATATATATATATATATATATACACCAAAGTCCAAAAGGAAAAATTAAAACCTGACCACCCTCGAGGAACTATACCCAGAGGAGCCGGCTAGCTTTTATTTTGCTGCTTTGATTTACCCAAAAAAAAGTTTCGTATTCATTAATTTAAGGTTAAATGTATTTTTATTTTTTCATTTTATAAATAAAGCTTTATTCAATAATGTTTTTCCCTGGCCGCTTCTCATTGGAGGTTCATATATGAACATGGGTACCCCCGACGCCGGTGACGTGACGTGTTGTTAAAAATTGCCGTTGGATGATACATGATTCAGGTGACGTGGGGTAAGGGTGATTTTACATAAACTTATTTTGAGTTTAAAATAGTTTATAATTAAAATTTGGCTTCTTATTAGTTTTCAAGAAAAACGTAATTATTTTTTAAAATTAAATTGTTATTAAATGTGTAATAATTTATTGTTTTGTTGAATAGAAAATAAGAGGTAAAGAAATGAGTAAAGAGAAAATTGATTGATTATGGGATTTTTACTTATTTGGGTAAGAGGGAAAAAACAAGTATAGAAAAAATGTGCTTGCGGACCTTGTTAAAAATGTTTTCTCCTTAAACATGAGAAAAATTACAGACAGAAGAAAGATAGTTATATTAATTTAGCAATACTGCTTCTTCTTGAACATTCTTTAGTAAGAATATAAAATTTATTTAATGTAATTAATTTTTATTTTTCTTTATTTAAACAATAAAAGGGTGACTGTGACTTTTATCTTTATTTTTTCTCTTTATTTCTTTTTTTTTTTCATTTTTTATTCATATCCAAACAAAACATAAAAAAAAAAACAAAAATGAAGCAAATAAGAGGATAAGAAATATTGAAATTTTTTTGAAGTTTTTTAATATTTGAATATGAAGAGAAAATATGGATAAAAAAATAGATATAAAACCCACCTACCTAAAAAAACTTTTATAGTAATATATAATAACTAAATACTTAATTTTATAAATTTAATTTAAATATATTAATAGTGTAAAATAATTTTACACAGTCAGCCAATAGAAATAATGGAAAGTGCCAACTCATACAAATAATCACGCATAATAATGAGGGATCTACCATGATTTTTCACTTTTCTCTATTTCTATTAGTTAATAGTATAAAATTATTTTATACTATCAGTGCATACTAATTAAACTCTAATTTTATATCTAATCCTATTTAACAGAAATATAATTAATCTTTATAAAAAAAACCTGAAAAATTTTTTTTTGAGCTGAAACTTTAAAAAATATTTATAAATAAACAGACGCAGTCCACAAATATTTCTTCTATTTTCATATACTTCACTGAGGCATCAATTAATTGTTGATTAAACAAGAAGCCGATGTTGACCGTGGTAAAAGCGTTCTCATTTCTCAGCCACACATCTCAAGGCTAGTACAATAGCATCGTCATATAAATAATAGGTGTTTTAGTCAATGACACTGATTATGAAATAGAAAATTAAAAATTGATTAAACCTACAAATTTTTAAATTTTTAGTACACTAAAATTTTTTCAAATCTTAAATAATATTTTAAATAACAATTTATTCTCAGCTGATGAAATATTTAACCTAAAATATCTTTATTTATGAGAAGTAATAGGGGGATTCATTTTTTATAGGATATTGTGCAGACTTATATCTCATTCACTATAAATGAGGTGTGAGTCTATATCGTATCCTATGAAAATGAGTACCCTAAATATTTCTCTTATCCAATAATAAAAGACCAAAAAGCTGGAAGCTCAAATGCTCCTTAATAAATTTTTATTTTCTTATTATAATTTGAAAATTAACTTAATATTACTAATCTTTTGAAGATAAAAGTGATATTTATTCTTGCATTTTTCTTGTTGTACCAAACATAAAGAATTTTTTGGCTAAAAGGTGAGAAATAAAAAGATGTAAGAAATAGATATTACATTATTAACGATTAATTGGTTCAAATAGTTTAATATTTATTTTTTTTAAGTAAAATTTTGAATTTAAACCTTAAGGATAAAAAAGAAAATAGAGTTAAAAAAATTTTATTCTCATGGTGGGCTCATCCAACCAACTCAAATTAAATTAGTTAGAATTTAATAAGATTCGGATATTCATAGCTTAAATAAAAAAAGTAAATATATATCATATTAAAGTTGATCCTCATCCAATATATATATATATATATAACGTTTCATTGCATTTTTTTAATCATAGTGAATAAATTTAAAATAGTTTATGGACCATATTAATATTGCGTTGAATGGTCGAACTTCATCTAATAAATTAATGGTTGATATCATGTAACATTAAAGCTAGGCTTGTTATACTATTAGGGGTTACATCGTCTAATTAGTCTTTTGCTCAGACATCATTATGACTTTGATTCAATTTCTAAGCTTTTTTATTGTTTGGTGATCTATAATCATGTATTTGATAAACTCAAAAATATGTCATAATTATAAATTATAATAATTCTTTCCCTCAACCTAAACTTTTACAATACCATAAAAAAGCTAGACTCATAATACGTAGTAAGATTGTCACCATTTACTTGGTGTTTGGTCATTATGACGATCACCTTTAGAGCATCTCCAGTAGGATGTTTCCCTCCTCCCAGTCACACTTTATGGCCTACATGCTCTCAAAAAATTGGGATTGTGACTGCTGGAGCAAAAGACATTGAAACGAGTCTCACTTAACAGGGATGAGGCCCAAATTTTTTAAGCCAATTGGATTTAGATACTTGTAATTGTGACAGTTATTTTTCCCCTAATCTTATAGCCGTTGGATGCAAGAGTAGAATTTGTTTATTATTATTTTATTTTTATTTCTACACTATAAATATCAACATTCACCCACTTTTTTCTTCACAACTCATTCCAATCCTTTCTAATATTTTACAAATCATTTCCACATAAATTCTACTCTTCCATTCTTTCGCAAAAAAATGGATTCAATTTAATTCAATTTAAATTCCTTTCTAAGTCATTTACAAAATATCAATTTCTCTCAAAATCCAAATAGTCAAAATCCATTTTTTTTTTATATTTTGAAGACTTATTTTAATTAATAAATAAATTTAGTTTGAATTTTTATAGTTTAACTTTCAAAAAATAAATGTACAAAATTTTTATTTGCAATTTTTTTTAAAATTAACTTTCAAAGTGTCTTTTATTTATGGATAACCGTGGCTAAGTTTAGAATATAGTCATGCTTCATCGTAGCTATTATTAGTTTGAATAAGAATTAATTTTAGTTATGAGTAATTGTGACTAAGTTGAAAAATTAGCCACCGTTAACTATAATTATGTGCAGCTTTGATTTTTGAAAATTTATTTTTGAATAAAAATTATTTGAAAAAATTTAAAATTATATTTTTACCTATTATGAAAATGAAATTACATATTAAAAAAAATACTTATAATAAAATATTTTGATAAATATGTTGATATATATTAATTTTGAAAAAAATGTGGGATCAAAATTGAAACCTTTTATTGGAGAGGAGAATTCCAATACTGTCCTAATTTTACTTTTTATAACAATATTAATATGACAAGTAATGAGGTCCAAAGCGAAATTTAAAGTAAGACTATTTATCGAAGATACTCTTACGGCCTCAACGGCTACAAAGAAAACTGCAATAAATACATTCTTTTTGAACTCATTTAGGTATGTTCATTTCAGTCTATGTCTTTTACCATTATTATGCTTTTATTAACTCGGACATCAGAATATCTTTGCATATACCGCTCCTAACAGGTTTGTGGAGACATCTCTCTTTCCCACGCTTAAAGATACTGGAACAACAGTAGCTACTATTTGATCAACCAAAATCTAGGCAACAATAACTTATTTTGACATTTTCATCTATTTAACTTAAAAATAATTTGCATAATCATATTCATATCATTATAGGGAAATACTATTAATGAGAGAGCAAAATTTCTGGTAACAATGGGAACATACTTGAAAAATTTATGTTCTATTTCAACTATTAGCAATTTTCCTTTGGCACATTGACTATAGAGTAGGTAGGCTCTCAACCTAAAACTTTTGTAAATTATTAGAGGCGAGATAATAGCAGGAGTGAATCCCCTTAAATAAAAATTTCATATAATTTTATTATATGTAGATTTTAATCATTGATTAGGAAAGTAAATCCTAACACAGTTCCCACAAAAAAATATAATCAACCCTTTTGTTTCCATTTATTTTTTCTCATTAAATTTCCAATTTAAATTCATCCGTGACGTAAAATTCAAAGCTACAACCTCAACAAGAAGGCATTATTTAATTACATTTGAACCAAAAGTTTCATTACAATGTAAGAAATGTGGCAAAAGCCACCATGCCATATCTATCCTTTTGTGAACCAGAAGATTGACATTGCACTAACTTATTACTCACTCACCCATGTCTAAGCAGAAGATTACAAGACAGAGAGATAGTGTAAAGTACAAAGAATTCAGTAAGACCAAGACCAAAAGGCATGATCTTCCTCCGGGAATCCAAGATTACATGAACTATGCGGCGGGTAGGAGTAATAAACATCTTCGAGCTTTGGAAAGATGTATTGAGGCAATAGGGTGTTGCTCAAGTTGTCTTCTTCATCCTGAGACAGATCAGAGTGATCAACTTCAAACACATTTGGGGAATCGCCGGTCTCCGGCGGCACAGAGTGAACTCCATCCGTGTAATGTGGGCTATCATAATCAATTATGTCACTCTTGGCTGAACTAATAATGTCTTCATGCTTACAAGCCCCATCAATGGACACTTTGGACCCTTCTCCTTCAGAAGCTGAATCAATCAAAGGCTTTTGCTGTGGTTCCAGCAGCAATCCGTTTGTTTCAGCATGTTGGGAGTTACCCTCTTCTTGTTTATCCCTTCCAAGCACCTTTTCCGTTAGGCTTGCCACCTTGATGGAAAAATAAAAAGAATTATGTTGCTTGTACTAACATATTGTGAACAAATATTTTACAAGAGCTATATCAACTACTGGACAAGGTGGAGAAAAAATGAAGAAAAGAAAAAGGGGGAAAAACAGAGAAAAAAAGAAAGGTCAATGACTGTGACTTGATTCTGTAAAATCTGTCATAAACTTGTTATATGCATATGTATTATTGCTCAAATAACAAAAATTTCGTGTTTGCGAAGTTTGCATCGCATATTAGAGAATAAAGTGTACAATTTCATTTATAAAAGAGAAAATTAAGAGAATAAATTATCGATCTGTTATGCATTTGCCAGTATCTCATAAGATCCTAAATTTTTCATTTTCTCATTTAACAATTACCCCTATACAGTGTGTCAAACTGACACTTAGTCCTTAAAGTGCAGTAGCCAAATCCATTTAACAAACATGCATATGAGATTATGAATGACATAAATGTGTATTGTCATAGAATTAAACAAGTTAAAGGGACAGTAATTCACCTCAGCTTTCAAGTTATCTTTTTCCCTCAGTAAATTGTCATAGTTGGCCTTAAGATTGTTATAGCTAGCTTGCAGCGTATCATAATCCATCTCCAACTGTTTCGTCTTCAAACGTGCCCTGCGGTTCTGAAACCAAATGGCCACTTGCCGGGGCTGCAACCCGAGTTCCTTGGCCAGCTGAATTTTCCTTTCGTGCTCGAGCTTGTTCTCCTCCTCGAAGCTTTTCTCAAGAAGCTGCAATTGTTCCGCGGAAAGCCGGCGCTTCTTCTCCGGTTGGTGAAAATACTCTTCCTTGTTTTCATCCCCATTTTCATCATAAGGGCCTAAGAACAAACCATTACACCCTTTCCCTCCTTGAATACCTTCAAAGCTCACCACAGATCTTGAACCTGAACAAATTTAAAAAATAAAAAATAAAAATAAAAATCATTAGACTATTAGTTAAATCATGTTGTTAATTATGTCGAAATTGCAAAATTAATGATTTAGATTTCAGAGTTAGACTTGTCAGTCCTACTCTATGCAGCCATGTTATGTTATTGCTTGTAAATTAATTTTGGGTGCCCAATTTAGCAATCACAAGTTTGGTGAGTGCAAGTGGTCCTCTTTTACTTCTAATTAATGCTTCTGAATCATGATGGGAGTGGAATGAATCACAATAACCCAAAAGCAAGTTCATAGAAAAGTTCAGTTAGTCAACAACAGAAAAGAATCGAGGACCAACACAAACACGATGAAGAACAACGACAGGCAGCATTAAACCAAGATCAATGTAAATAAGAGAGAGAGAGAGAGAGGGAGTAGTACCGAGGAAATTAGGAGAAGAAGAGTTGGAAAGATAGAGAGAATGAAGAAGAGGGTGGTGAGAAGTGGTGGAAGAAGGAGGGGTTTGGTTCCAAAGCAAAGTAGTAGTGAAATTGGTGGTGGAAGCATTTGCAGAGAAGGCGCTGGCACTAGCACCCGCCATATATATGATACGAGGAAGTTGAGATTTATATAGGAGGAGATCTAATCTAATTTCTAAGGCTTGTGGCGGAAGAAGCTGGTGATAATGATGGCGGTGATGTGGGAGGTATGAGAACAGCGGCAGAGCATACCCATCACTCACTCGAAGAAGAATAGCAAGGCAAGTTGGAGAATTATCTTATAAGTAGTGAAGTGATGATATATGTGATAGAATATATGAGAGAGTGAGAGAATGGGGCAACGGATGGGGAAGATGCCGAGAAGGAGAGAGATGAGATGAGATGAGAGGAAGGGAACAGGAGAGAAGTAGAGTCAAATGACTCTCCTTTTCAATTGTAACTTCGGAGAACAGAGGAGGGTGTCCTCAGTTTAATAATGCCCACATCTGCCAACTATGGGGATAAATCATGCGACTCGGAGAGACTTTTATTTTATTTTTTCATTTTTTGGAATTTAGACCATGACTATCGAATTCGTTATATTAGATTTTTAATAATTAGTTACTGTTGAATATGAGTATAACTTTTATTCATAAGTTTAAATTTGTAAAATTTTATAAAATATTAATGATTAATTTAATTTCATCAACTTGAAAAGTTACTTTGTATATTTTATAGAAGTTATAGTTAAAAACTGAATTAACCGAACAAATCTAAACTAGTTTGAATCAGTTTGGATTTATTTGGTTTTTCAAATAAAAATAAACTAACCCAAATCTAATTGTAAACACCCCTAATTTTTATTCATTAATTTGTTTCTCATTTGCATCATTTATACATATTCACTACCAACCTCTTGACCTCGTCCATTGTCAGGTATTACATGACTCAATCCTCAATTTGTTTATCTAAAGTTTGGCTTAACTTTTTTTTTTTTTGGATATATCAATGGTGATAGAATCTCAACAAAGAAAAAACAGTTGCACCCGAAAAAGGAAGAAAAAGCCTTTATTTGTCCAAGAAAATCTTGCTAAGAAGCCGAAGATCAAGAAAAGGCCTTTGTCACTCAGAAAAGCTTGCCAAGAAGCCATTAGTAGCATCTTCCTGTGTGCTTTTGAAGAATATAAGGCTAGATTGCTGGCCGCAAGAGAAAATGGATAGTGCTGAAACACCCTTGTTTGAAACTAATTATGAACTACCGACTCCTTCTATGCATGATAATAATGCAATAAAGATAACTTTGTCAGATTGGAAGCAGATAAAGAAAGGAAAACAAAGAAGCCGCTCGACTCCAACTAGAGCAAATCAAGAGGACTACTAGTTTGGAAGATAACATGGAGGCTATGAGAGATTTTGAGGCATCTCATTGGGTGTTGCATGTCTTATCCAACACATACACGACGTGCTTTGGCCGAAAGACTACAGACGAAGAATGAAGGAGCACAATTCTACATTTATGGGTATCACTTTTCAAAGAAACAATGTAAATATTTATCATTCTACATTTTTATAACGTGATTTGGTAAATTTCATTAATGCCCTTCTTTTTTAAGGAAATTTTAGGTGAGTTTACGCCCAATTTCAAGAATAGGAGAAATGTTTGCAATTAGGAGTAAGACGCTTATTTCTTAGATCTTTGTATGGAGCTCTTTGTTGTACTCATGATACTTGTCATTGTGGGGAAATTACTGAATTAGGTCCCGTGATTTTCTTATCCTTCACATTGGTGGTTTTTTACGTTAAAAATGATTGTGTCTTCCTTTACCTTTGTGTATTTATTTTTCGCATGCACTCTTTGAGACATTATTTTGTTTAAGATGTTTTTTAGCTTGGCGCATGTTATACTTCTCACATGTTCTTTATAAAGGTTTTATTTTACAAGGTACTTGTATAATTATTTTTTATGCATAATATACCCATCTTTCCCAACAAGTTCAACTTAAATTCATTCATTTAGAAGTAAAAAAAAGCTACAATCTTGATTAACATCTTTCAATTTTTGTTGTTAATTCTTCTTTTGATGCAATGAATGTTGTTAATTTAATCCAACGAATTTGGTTAACTCATGAGCTAATGTTATTTATGAGTCGTTTGCAATTGTGAGAGACTGTGAGAGAATCATCACTTTCTCTTTATTGTGGTAGATATATTTTTTAATTTTTCGTAAGTATCCTTCCACCAAACAAAATTTTGTTTTAGTACTATTAGACATTTAAATGTGCGTGACTCTCCCAGCTGAGCTTCGACACCATACTTCACTACGATGTGGTGGATTGACCCCTTTATTATTAGACCAAATCTCAGTTGATTATTACTCTATTCGATTCAATCTATCTATCCATTTAGACAAGTTTCATCCAAATATATTGATTTAATAATGAATTAAGTTGTTCAAATGGATAGATAAATTGAAATAGCGGGAATATAGTGGATTATTTCCTTGAAAAAAGAATCCAGTTTATATTTACATTTTGGTGAAACAAACCTATTTTTCTGTTATTGTTTATTTGCTTATGACATAGTCATTGATCACTTGATTCCACTATTTTTATCATTAAAATGCATATTTTTCAAGATTAATTTATAGTTTATTATTTATTTTTCTGTCTTCTCTTCTTCAAATTATTTTTATTTTCTAGATTTTTAAAATTTTCATTAACCCTACTCATTCTAGAATGTGATATCTTCTTAAAAGAAAGATGTAATAATTATTTCATATTACTGATAATTGTATGAAGTGAAAACTTATTTTTATCCTTTAAAATATATACCATCCCCCCTTTTTTTTGATACATCTGAAAGGAAAGAAAAGAAACAAGACAAGAAACTAAACTCTCACATGAGCTATGCCCATGTAATCACTCCTCAAAAAAGGATTAATCTTGGTGGATGGTGCATCTAGAAGCACCACCTTGTCAAAAACCAAAAACCCTTTTTTAGTAAGGTAATATGTAAAAGAGTTGCCCTCCCTCAGAATGTGAGTAATAGAGACAACTTGACTATGAAGCATAGATGCTCCATTTTGGCAAAAGTACTCATACTAGATATATTTTCAGTATGGGTTTGAGCATGAGTACATCTGGGTATGTACCTATTAATTTTCTTTTTGGAAAAAAGGGGTACAACGGGGAGCAGTTCAGGTATGGTTGGATGCGGTTTGGGTATGTGGCTTAGGTGAAACAATGTTGTTTTGGCCCCCTTTTTTTATCCTTTTCTTTCCCCCAAAATCATAACCTTGACTCAAACCCTTTTTTCTTTCATTCGCACAACAAAAATCACCCTTCTCATCCACCGTCAGTGATAGCCCAGCGGCGGCGATGGCGACAGCGAGGAAAACATGCAGCAGCATCGTTGGGCGTGAAAGACAGCATAGCAGCGGAGCTAGTGACCCAACATGCAACTTCCTTCTCCCGTCTAGGGCAACGATGGTGCCGACCCCATAGG
Source organism: Pterocarpus macrocarpus (assembly GCA_031439585.1). NCBI lineage: Eukaryota > Viridiplantae > Streptophyta > Magnoliopsida > Fabales > Fabaceae > Pterocarpus > Pterocarpus macrocarpus. Next base: position 16,749,155 of record CM062519.1, read on the forward strand.
CGGCTTCTCTCTCCTGCTTCTCTCTTGTGACAATAAGGTATCTATATTTTTTTTCCATTTGAGTTTTGTTTTTGCTTTGTGTACAGTTGATAATTTTTTTTTAGCTGGCATTATTCCTAGAAGTAGCCTAAGAAAGGAGATTTGTTGATGACTTGAGTGTTTGGTTATGTTGTTACTACTATTTTTTCATGTTTGCTCATGTTGAGTGTTTTGGAAAATGAGAGGGATGGTGATGGTGTTCTAATTCTTTGTTCTTATCATCTAAATGAGTAATTAAATTTTTTTACTTTTAAGTAATATAGAAAATTTGTAAATATTTATCAGATATTTTCACAAAGATCAATAGTTAGGTTTGCTAGTGATAATGGGGGTCTAGAAGTTGTAATAATGCCAATTCCTTTGCTTCTTTGACCAGTAAATTTGCTATTAGAAAATATGAGAGTAGTGGCCTCCTTTGGACTTATGTGAATTGTTAATTGTGCTTAAATGATTATTATGTACTTGTTTTAAACAATGTTTTAAATATTATTGATTTTTTATTTTTGTAATGTTATGTTGACCACTTTAGACTTACCTATATCTGTGTAATATAGAAGCCTGGCTTTGATCCAACCAAAATTTAAACTCGGCAATAATAGCCTGAAAATGATGACCATCCAACAGAGGAGAGTGCACCAGCCTAACAACTTCAAGAGAGTCACTCTCACATTGGACTCTTCTACTATAACCCCGGTTCCCAGCAATTTTCAAACCATAACACATGGCTAATAATTCGGGAAGGAGGTTCCCAGCAATACCAATCCAATAAAGCCATAAAAACCCAAAATGCACTTACCATCGTCCCCCCTAATTAAACCACCAAAACCAGCCATGCCATAATTACCTCTAGTACTCCCATCCACATTCGGTTTGACATACCCCTCCAACGGCCATTTCCACAAAACTAAACGGTGTTCCTTGACAACATGGTGACCAGACTCATCGCCATCATGCAGAGCGTTGACAACGTCAGCATAAATATTCCTCAAGATTGTGCCATCAGCCATGAGCTGAGAATTCAGGAGCTCCGCATTTTCTACTCCTCCAATTCCAAATCCACCAAAAAGTGGTATAAAGAAGAATGCCGTCTTGTCTAGCAGACAAGTCCTTGAGCCATTGTTTAAAGTTCATACCATGAAAATTGAAAAGCCTGATATAAACCCCGGCCAACTAGATTCCAAACACTTTTAGCTTTGTCACAATCACGGAAGCAATGAAGAATGCTCTCATCTTCTTTGTAACAACAGGTGCAGATAGAGGAGCTACTCAGGCCCCTCTTAAACTGCAGGCTGTATAGGTGGGAACGGCATCATGGTAAGCAAGCCATAAGAGATGCTTGAATTTTTTGTTTTTTTTTTCAGCAATAGGAAGCTTCCAAATCCAAAGAGAACTCTCCACAGTCAAAGAATCACTCTGCCTCAAAGGCAGCCAGTCATAAACCGAAGAGATGGTGTAACACCCAGACACGTCGCCCACCCGAACAATGCGGTCGGTCGCCAAATGGACATGTTATTCAGCCACGTAACATCCATCCCTTATACATATACCAAATTAACATTTTTAAAATATAATAAAGGAAAAAAACCTAAAAAAAACTTTATTCAATATGAAATTTAATCTTTTAACTTTTAAAGTATGAAAGGGAATATGTTATTTTTAAAATATATTTAATTATAATGTATTATTAACATAAATTTTTTATTTAGATATTTAATCAAGTGTGTCATGTTATTAAAAGTGAAATATTAAAAAAATAACTACATCAAAATTTATATATATGATATTATATAACTGATTGATAATGTAAAATATTTTACACTGATAATATTTTAAAATTAATATCTTTTAAAGTTGTGCAACTTGATATAATTATTTGAAATCAATAACAAGCTGAAAATACAAAATAAATCAAAGAGCCAATCAAATTTTGTATAAATTTATGATATTAATTTTGATATAAGTTAGTTCTAACAAGAATCATACAATTTTAATTTTGTGGCTATGAGCTTGATCGTATGCTATTATTTTGATACAAAAACAAAAAAAAAAAATTGTTCTTGGCTTAAAAATGGTGCATTTTATTTTTTTAAAAAATTTAATTTTTATACATTATCATTGTAAAAAAAATTTATGCAAATATCTAATTAATATATATTATTACATCAATAAAAATATTTGATTCAATCACTTGTTACTTTAAAAATCTCATAAATAAAAATATTTAATTAGATGATAGTATAAAACTCTTTTTTTAATATGTTTAGGTTAAATTTTTTTAAAAAGGTAAAATTAATAAAAAAAATCTAAAAAAGGGAATTTTTTTCAAGTTATACATGATTAAATGACTATATATAAAAATTTTATACTAAATTATATAAAAATTAAACCCTAAATTTATATTATTAAGATAATAAATTTATGATCTAATTTCTTTGCACTGAAAATATAAAATGACTTTATACTACCAATTCATAAAAATTAATATGGTAAAGTTATACAGAATAATATTTGAATGAAGAAAATAATATATTGTATATTAATATTATTAATATTAATATTAATATGTAAGAGATTAAATTAATAATAAACGTTACAAAAGTCACCTCAAAAGTAAATAAATAAATAAAGGTTACAAGATGATGAGAATATTTAAAAGACGGTGAGTGTTGCATCCTTGCATCTCTAATCTCTGATCGTTGGTCTCTGCCTCCGCCCTGAAGTCTGCTGCTGGTGAAGCTCCTCCATGCCGCGCCCAAGATAGGTACCATGCCTTCAATCCCTAACAGTGTGTTTGGAATTCAAAAAAATATGAAAATGATTTGATTTGGAAATCAAATTATATGTTTGGAATTGAAAAAAAATGAGAAATGAGTTGATTTCGAAATCACAGCAAGTCCCCTCTTTCGTATTTGAAATCCCATGATTTTTTATGGGTTTTAGGTGGAAATGAATTGATTTTAAGTCTAAATATTTAAAAAGACTATTTTACCCTTTTAATTTTCGCAAACCCTGTTCTTCTTCTTTGTTGAATTTGTGACGAAGAAAAACGCTAGTTCTGCGACCATGAGAACTACTTCTTCACTCCAGCCTCTTTTTCTCTTATCTACCATTGTTGATTAAAATTTGTTTTACCTTCTCACTCGGATTTCAATCTATTCAAGTTCAAGCTCAATTTCTCTCCCTTTTACTTGAATTTTCTTCTTGATTGATGAGGTTTTTTTGTTGTTGTTGTTGCTGTTATTGTTATTGTATCAAATTTGATCTTGTTTTTCATTTTTTCCAATTATTTTTGGGTTGTTTATGAATTCTATCATCTGGGTTTTCGAAGATTCTCTCATATTTGTTGTTTTGTTGATTGGCTTGTTAATCAGATGCTGATCCAGTAAGCACTTAAACTCATTAGTGCAAATTTGATCATGTGATAGGTTAATGTGACCATTGAAGAACAATAACAAGTATAAAAATGCAAAATTGCCATTGAGTGCAGTGTTCCCTTCTTCTCTGCTCCCAACCCCAACAACAATGTCTTAATCAGTGAATCTCATCATTACCAACAACATTGGTGAGTGTCTTTTTCACTTCTACAATGTTCTCTTCAAGCTTGTTATCTATTTTGTTTCTTAGAATTAGAAAACAAAAAAACAAAAAAACAAAAAAAAAAGGGAAAACCTTTAGACAGTGATTCAAATTCAACACCACATTTCAGGATTATGATTTATTTTAATTTCTCTAGCTTGAAATACAAATTTAGCAACTAGGTTTTCTGTGTTATGTGTCTAATTGAGAAAGTTGTGTAACAAGCGATACTTACATTGGGAAAGCAAGAGCTGTTGCAATCCCCTCTCCCTTTAGGATTTGATACTTGAAAACACTCTTTTTCCCTTGCTGCAGACTTTTGAGTCTTTCTCTGGTCTCAATATGCTGCCACAGTTTGTCACTCAGCTTATTATAATATTCTATCTTTGTCTCAATATGCTTGGTAATTAGTGGATTGGCTTCATCTATGGATAACATTGTATGTTTATATCTATATATTTAGTCTGATTGTTCCCAATTGCTTCCATATGTACTATGTTTTCAGAAGAAATTTTTTATGCGCCCCATAAAATACATAAATGTGGATTTTAGCATAAAGTTGATTTGGGATCAGCTGAGATGCTATCATATTATCTCATATTCAGGAATTTATGCACTTTTGCAGAGTTGCTAACATTCTGGTGTGCAATTTGCTATTTTCTATTTTCTGTTTTGGCATGACTAGTTTCTAGTGATATAAAAAATGTTGGCATTGCTATGTGGTGCCTTCTGCTTCTGTTGTATGATGTGATATGCTTTTTTGGACAGCTTTTTAGTATGTGATGGTGTATTTACTGTTTCTGCTATGGTGGATTTAGTATGTAATGCTGGCATTGTTTAGTTTGGAACACTAGCTGGTTCTTACCGTTGGTTAGGTTGTTGAACTGTGTAGCTGGTTATGTTTTCTAGACTTTTGTTATCTTGTATTCCTTAGCTCCCCATATACTCTTATGTGGGTTGAGCCTTGTTTTGCCATTTATTGGGGAAAAAAAAATGTGTATTTTAGCATAGAAAATGAGATACCAAGTTTTCAGTTCAGTCATTAATTAAAAGTGGACGAGGTTAATAAACTTGATAAGTTGAGACCAATGAGGTTTACATACCAATTTAATTTAATCCCAACAATGCGTGAAAAATACTGGTTTAATATCTAGTCATTATTAATCATTTTGAGAACCACAATTTGTCCTAACCATGTATCATTATTGATATATGCCTTTGTAGTTATTTATTGGAAAAAAAAGTCTTCAGCAAATTGACCCATAGCTTTGCAATAAGTTTATTAATATGAGAGAGAGAGAGAGAGAGAGAGAGAGAGAGAGAAGGGGGGAATGAGAGAAAGAGAGGAGAAGAGTTAATCACTTTATTAATGAAAGAGAGGGAAATAAGAGTGAGAGAGAGAGGGGGGTGAAGAGGAGAGGATTAGGAAGGGAAGAAGGAGAGAGATAAAGAGGGAGGAGAAGAGAGGAAAGGAAAGAAATATCATATAATAAGGGTAATTAGGTAAAATAATAAAACTAAATCAAATTAATTCTTATTTAATTAAATTCCAAACATGATAATTGATTTCTACTTCAATTCAATTCAATTCAAATCAAATCATTTCTATTTTTTTGGGATTGCAAACACACACTAATACTTTCTGATTCCCTTTCTCTCTCTAATGCCCTTTCATTCTCTCATTCATTACTATTTTCTATTTCCCTCTTTTTCCGTTGAAATTCGAAACCACATCTGTGCTTTCTGCTATACCATACTTGGGGTCTGTCTACAATGCATCACCTTATTAATGATGCGTCACACACCAGATGATCCAATACAAAAGATTTAATGGTGCACTGGTGCATCCGTTACCTGTTGTCCACCCTAATCCTTCCTCCATCTTCTACCTCACACCTTCTCCCTCTATCCCGTCCCCCAAGTTCCACAACTTCGCAAATGTCATCCACCACCACCAATTTTCAGTGAACTCTCCAAATCAACGATTGCCATCGTTAGCAAGCTCATCTCCGTCGGCATTACTAATCTGCCTTCAACCTCGGTTCGTTGGCCTCCATGACGTGTGCAGTGCCTCCACAAGGAGCTCCTCTACGACCGTGATGCAGCTACTCCACGACTGCAACACCCGTTGCTCTGCACAACTCGACTGCTACGTCAGCCAGCATCTCTCCACCAACCACGACTGCGACATCATGGGAACTCCATAGGTTTTCCATTTTTTTTTATCGTTGAACTCCATAGCGCCTTTTTTACTTTTTGGGTCTTGCCATAGCTTTCATCTGTTGTGGTGTGTGCCATGGCCGGAGATTGGTGGAGTTTGTGGGGCCAGGGAGAGGGAGAGGGAGAGGGAGAGTGGCCAGAGTGCGATCGACATCGAGGTTGCAGTCGTCAACAGACACATCAAGGGTCATTGGCGGTAAGTTTCGGTGGTCGGCGATGGTGTTGAGGTTGCGGTGGTCGATGGAGGCGGAGGTCTAGTAGTGCATGGCGGTGTTGGGGTTGAAGGAGTGGAAAGCAAAGTAAGTCGAGGGAAAGGGGAGAGAAAAAAGAATTAAAGTGTATCACAAGTGCTTAAGTGCACGGATACACTTTCATATTTGATTGTTGGATAACAATAGTGCATGATGCCCCATAATAAACGTGATGCGTTGTAGCAAACCCCATACTTGATACTTGACCAAAAATATCATAAGAAAACAAATTAACAATTCCAATTATTGAATTTGATTTTTGGGTTTTGGGTATTAGGGTTACACTAGATAGTAACAGACGCTATTTGATTCTAGGGTTAGTTTTTTTTCTTATTTGAAATAAAAAGTGCATGATTACAGTGATTTCATCCCGATGCCTGCAAGTGCGTGTTTGGATTAATTTAATTTCGATTTACAACAGCTGATAATTAGAAATTTTTGGGACAACTTTTATTTCTATTTTAAAAAAAGTGATTATTTCTCCCAAAATAATCAAAACCAAGCGAGCTTGTTCTTAGATGAGAGAACTTTTTGGGATGTGACAGAAATCACAGAATCTTACCTGCTGATTTTTATTTTTTTATTTTTTTTATTTTTGCTTGTTAATTGATGACTCCTGATAGTTAAGCTGCTCTGTTTTCTTTCAGGTTAGGGATAAATCTCAAGATGGCAGCTATAGTGGGTAGGGTGCGCATGCCTGTGAGCAATAGGGTGCACAGTAGTGCAGCCTTTCAGACCCATGGTATATGGAAGAGTGCCATTGGCTATGACCCTTATGTGCCAAACAAGGATGACAAGGATTCTTCACAAAATCTACCAAATGCCAAACCTGATGCTGAGAATGCATATGCCTGCTTCTAGAGGCTTCTTCAGCTTGCTAAGATAACCAATGCTGATGTTGATGTCTCCTGTGGGGCCTGCAAGAAGTGTGGCCGTGTTGGGCACCTCAAGTTTCAATGCAAGAACTGTGTGAAAATCAAGGATGATAATGAGGAGAAGGATGTTGAAGCTATGCAGCCTATGGGGTTGGTTGGATTGGATAAAAAGTTGAAGGAGAAGGCTGAGAAGCTGGACAGGAGAGGCAATGTTGAAAGCTCAGAAGAGGAGGACGATGACGACAATAGTCAGAGTTCAGATTCTGAGGTTAATTCAGAGATTGAGAGAATTATTGCTGAAAGGTCTGGGAAAAAAATTAGCGGCAAGGGAGGTTCTTCTAGGAAGAAGAGGGATTTGGATGATGACGGGTCAGATCGGGATTCTACCAAGAGGAGGAAAAAGAGAGGTAGGTCAAAGAAGAGAAGTGGGAAGAGGGAAGTTAATGATTCAGATGATTCAGGTGAAAGGAGGAGGAGGAAGAGAAGGAGGAAGCACAGGAGGAAGAGGGACAAGTCTTCAGATGAGGATGATGAGTATAGACGCAGGCGAAGAAAGAGTGGGAAGGAGAAGCCGTCGATCAGATTCTGATTCTGAATCATCTGAGGATTCTGATACACAGCACAAGCAGAAGAGCAAGTGGGCCTCATCATCATCTGACAGTGATTCAAGTGGATTCAATGATTCAAGGATGGATAGGGATGTCAAGAAATCAGAAAAGAGAAAGAGACACCACCTCGGGGATGATGAATAGAGTGGCAAAAATTAGTGCAATAGTCAATTGTATGTCATCTGATGAGTCTAAATTTTCATGTATCAAGCACCTATGTGCTTGTTTAAAATTGGTACCTTGCTTTGCTTGAATTTCAGATGTAAGAAGATGTTCAATAAGAGTATACATTGACTTTTCTACTCTTATTTTTAAGATTAAACATATAGACAGTTGTTTTGAATGAGCTTTTAAGTTGTTGTGTTATTGTATACCTTCCATGATTAACAGGTGATGTAAGAATTGCAGGCATTTGGTGTAGTGACTCCTGGTTGCTACAAGCATGCATATTAAACTCAATTATGAAAAAAGTGGATGCATTGACTATCTATTGTCAGAGCTATTACCGGGACTCGTATGATACATTGATATCACATCACATATATTCATTGTTATGTACCACAATAGTTGTAGTACCTATCATGCTATAAGCGTTGGAAGTGACACAAAGGAAATGATATTTCTTGACCACCACCACTAGGTTCACGGTTGATGACAGCAGTGTGATAGCTGAGGGTATTACTAACTACTAGCTGATTTCTCCTTGGATCCCTTCCAATATAATCCTTACTTACGTCTATCTTTTGGCTTTTCTTCCTCAAATTCTCAGACTCTCAACTTGACGAATCGTACACATAGCAGATAAAGAGGGGAAGAGAATGAGGAGTTTTCTCACATGGATTTTTCTAAACAATTGAAATTTCCCTTTATTTGGGGAAAAGAGGAGGGGGTGGGGGTTTAACACAGAAAACAAAGTATTTTGCTGGCTTGGTGCACTTCATTTGCCTTTATTGAAATTTCAGAATAATAATTTTGTGTTTCACCTCAAAGACTATATAACGATGTTTGCTGGCTTGGTGCACAGAACCGGTGAGCACTAAGTTTATATCTCTTGTGCCACCTGATATAATTTCAAAAATAAATTTAATGATATAATATTGCCGTGAATTTACATTAGTAGTTATGTATTTTTTTCTTTTGTTATGGCAATGTTGAAGTATTGATTTGGCTGCTGATAACCTTTGTATTAGATTATTGATCATTTGATGGTTCCCAACTCACTATGCATGTATGCTTTCGTTCTAATGGCATTTCCTTCGGTAATGTAAGCTATTCAGTATTCACCCCGTCCATGATCACACCATGTTGGCAGTTTATTATTTTCTTGTAGGAATTGATCCCTGGACTTCTATTCAGAAGTGAGGAGAAGCTATTTTCTATTACTTTCAATCAGTTATGTTTTGAATATAACTTGAAATAGCAGTTCTATACAAATTGGTCTTGAAGGACCATTTTGAAATATTTATTATTAGAATACTGAATACCAAATCGGATATTAATCTTGGCAATTTGTGTGTAATTGGTAAGTTTTAGTCATAGGCACAAATTTTCAGCATTTGTTGCTTGCTGCATGCTATTTCTTCCTGTTGTCAACGAATGTCAGTATTGTGCGATCAATTTATACTGTTATTTTCCTTGTCATCTTCCTTTTATATCTCATCATCTTATTGTACAAATTTATCTCTGTTTCTTGCTGTCAGTTTCCCTCTTTTTGCTTCACCCCCCAGACCAATTCTTGTTACCCTTGCACCCTCTCCTTTCTGTTTTCAAATACTTATATCTTTGCCTGCCTTTTAGCCGTACTCCAAAACATCTACCTGATGGTGAGTAAGACATGCTTCTTTTTTTTGTTTTCTGGTTGAAAATGTTATTATTTTCCAGTTATACTCATTTTTATTTTTCTGTTCCGTTATAAGACTAGATTAAATCATATGTGCTTTGTTTTACCAATTCTTTACTGCTCTTAACATGTCTATTCTGCTGCTATTGATCTCTACATTTTATACTTGAGTTGTTGATTAAATGGATGGAGGGCATTTTCCTGTCCTAAGCCCTAGTTCCATTCAGGCGGTCGTACTGAAATTAAAAGATTGGCCTTATTCTAATTTATTTGAGAAGCGTTTTCCTCGTTGTGCCGAGTTCATATTTTCCTTGCCCAAGGAATATTCAGATCCTCTTTGATGTGCTTTTAATCTTGCTGTGAAGTTAAGTTTCCTAAGACTTTACAAGGACCCGAGCAACTTGCTAATAAATTTATGTTGTTGATACTAAATTTATATAGATAAATATTTGATCTACATATATATATATATATATATATATACAAGAGTGAAGATCAAATCCTTCGACCCAATTATCGAAAGCTATCAACCCTTAAATGCAAGAATTAGAAAACATGTCACTTGAATTCGCTCATTGCTTATATTATTAATATTAATATTAAGATAATATTTTATATCAGTAAGATATCAAATCTTTCCAAGACAAAAATAAGGATTAATACTGATACTTCCCGGGCATCTGTAAATACTGCTCAAGAGTCTCGTCCACTGCTTTGTAAATGCTAGAGATGACTGTGCCAAACTAATGTGATCGATGGTTCTCCGCTAGCAATTGATGACGGAGTATTACCAAAGCCTTAAAATACAATTGTATCATAGTGCCTAGAAAATTCATACCTCACTAATTGAATATCACACACACAAATTTTTTTCCACCTTTTTATTAATAAATAGCAATTTTTTTTAAAAAAAATCTTTTATAATCTCAGGCAACAGTGATGATTAGATAAAATCCTTTTCGTAAATTGTGTCCATGATTTAAACCCTAATAAAAGAAGAAAAAAATGAATGAATATAAAATATTAGACAGATATCATAACCCGGCAATGAAATCCATCCACAAAAGAAGCAGTACAATTGTTGTATCTTCTTCCTACATACAGCCAATTATTGTCACTTCCATTTTTCATTTTTTTTTTTTTCCCTTTTCACACTAAAACAAGAAAGAAAAATAAAGACCAAAAAAGAAAAGGTAAAAAAAATCCAAAATTTACTTTGACAACATTAACTAACTCAATGTAACATCCTCATTCATTCAATCAGCCTCTTGCAACCCGCCGAGCACAACAGACCCAACGATCAACCCCACGGCGCCGACGCCAAGCGCGGCGGCGACAACGGCCTTGACAGCAACGAGCCCGGCGGAGTCATCGGGGATGAGAACAACTGCCGCCACGGCGGCGACGAGAGCGGGCAGCGCCGCCGAGGCGACGGCGGAGGGAGAGAAGCCGGCGGCCCTCTCGAGCAAGCTGAGCAATCCGAGCTCCTCGGCCTTGGAGAACACGCCGAGCTTCTCGATGGAGGAGAGCGTGAATCCGAGCTCTTCCGCCTTCGACAGCAGCCCCGCCTTCTCGACGTTGCTGAGAACCTTCCTCTTCTCGAGCTTCTTGAACACGTCAACCTCCACTTCCTCGCTTCCCTCGTAGAAGATCCCCGCCCCGAACCACTCCTTCTTCCAGTTCTCATCGTACTTGTTCACCTTAAAATAAAACGGTTAAGAAGTTAGTTACACGGTTCGAGGTGTTAAGGTTAGTTAGTTATGCGGTTGAGAAGTTAGTCAGACGGTTAGAGATGTTAGTTGCCGATGAGTTAATAGAAATCACTAGTGACATTTCAAAATTGAAGTGAGCGAGTGAGTGAGATGTGGGTTTGTGTTTGTGTACCTTCGTTCTGGGGGCCATGGCGAGGATGGTTAGGGGTTTGGTGGTGGTGGTGGGAAGGGAGGGTTTGTTGTGGCGGAGAAAGAAGGAGGAGAAGGTGGCGCGGTTGGAGTGGAGGGATCGAAGGGAAGGTGCAGGGACCGCCATGGATGGGTTTGGGAGCTGAGCGTAGGTCAGAGGAAGAGAGGGGTTTACTTGGTGTCTAAACTGCCACGTGGGACGACCAAGAGAGAGACTCTGGATTCTGGAAGCACAATATGTTGTTTTCTTTTCTGGAATATTAGTAATAATAATAATGGTTCTTCTGTAACGCGATCCTGTTGTTTGATGTCCACCAATCATGCTGGGGATAACTTTATCCTCTATTGGAATCTGCTGTTTCCTCTCCAACTTTTTCTTTTAGAAAATATAAAAATAAAAAGAGGTCGGGAGGGAGGTTGACAAAATTGAGCGTTCTTGTGCATATGTACGATTAGTTTTTATTAATTTTAATAAATAATTATTTTGAATAAATCTTCTTAATAAAATTTTTAATTATAAATTGGTTTAAATATAAAATAAATTAATTCAAATACATACTTAATTTTAATATCTAAATATTTGACAGAATTAGTGTTTCCATGTTGCAAGCAAAATCGTTTGGCTAGCTCTCCAGGTTACTTATGCTTCTTATACATGTAGACCTATCAAACACATATACAACGAAAATCATTTGGCTAGCTCTCAAGGTTACTCATGCTTCTTGCACATGTAGACCTATCAAACACATATACAAAAAAATGGATATAATACGGTTCAAATATCAAGATATGACAATTTCAAAAAATTATAAGACATTACACAATTATAACATAACATATAAAATATTCGGTTTTTCAAATAAAAGTAAACCACCTAAATCAAATCATAGAAATTGTATTGCTTAGATTGGTTGTCATTGGATCAAAATCAAACCAAATTAAATTGTAAACATCCCTAACTTCTATTTATTAATTTTTTTTAATCTCATTTGCACATATTCACAACCGATCTGTTGACCTCCTCATTTATTAGGTATTGCATGACTCATTCCTCAATTTGTTTATCTAAAATTTGACTTGACTCTTTTGATATATCGATGGTGATAGAATCTCAACAAAGAAAAAAAGAGTTGCACACCAAAAATGAAGAAAAAACAATATTTCTCAAAAAACATCTTGCTAAGAAGACAAAGATCAAGAAAAAGCCTTTTTCACTCGAAGAAAAGCTTGCCAAGAAGCCATTAGTAGCATTTGCTGGTGTGGTTTTGAAGAATATAAGGCTGGATTGCTGCCCGCAAGAGAAAATGGATTGTGTTGAAGCACCGTTATTCGAAACTAATTATAAACTACCTACTCCTACTATGCATGATAATACGATATAGATGACTTTGTCAAATTGGAAGCAAATAAAGAAAGAAAAAACATAGAGAAGCCGCTCCACTCTAACTTGAGCAGATCAAGAAGACTACTAGTTTGGAGGATAACAAGGAGGCTATGAGGAATTTTGAGAATCTCATTCGGTGTTGCATGTCTTATCCAACATATACACGACAACATTGGTTTGGTCGAATCGCTGCAAATGGAGAATGAAGCAGCATAATTATGCATAGGATATCACTTTCAAAGAAACAATGTAAATCTTTATCATTCTACACTTTTATAATGTACTTGATTTTGTAGATTTTACTAATGCCCCCCCCCCTCTCTTTTTGTTAGTAAAATTTTGTAGATTTTACTAACACCTTAGACCTTATGTGTGGAGCTCCTTGCATTGATACTTCTCATAGTGGTGGAAAAATTATTTGGATTAGGGTACGTGATCTTTTGTCCCCCATATTGGAATTTTTTCATGTTAAGTAATTAATTGTGTCCCCTTTTACCTTTGTCTATTTATTTTTTTGCATGCACTCTTTAAGATATTATTTCATTCGAGGTATTTTTTGGCTTGCAGCATATTACGCTTCTCATATGTTCTTTAGAAAGGTTTTATTTTACCACATACTTGTGTAATTATTTTCCCTGCGTATACATATATTTCCCAACAAGTACAGCTTAAATCCATTCATTTTGAAGTCAAGAAACACCACAATCTTGATTAACTTATATTAACATCTTTGAATCTGTCATTAATTCTTCTTTTGTTGCAATCTATGTTGCTAATTGATTAAAACTCTAAATTGGTCCTCGAAAAGTTTGAGACATCAATTTAATTTTTTAAAAGAGTTATAGGAAATTAATTTATTTATTAAAAAATTAAAATTTATTTTAAATTAGTCCAAATTTTTTAAATTTTTTATATTAATTTAAAATAAATTTTAATCTTTTAAAAATTAAATTGATATTATAACTTTTTTAAGAATCAAATTAATATCTCACAACTCTTTTAAAAATTAATATGAGATTTTACTCTAAAGTTTATCCAACGAGTTTTGTTGACGTATATCTAAATTTTAAGGAAGCAATACAATTAGAGGCCACATAACTTTTATACTTTTATATCAAACAAAAATTAGTTAAACCGTGAAAAGAAATAGATAAATTATTCAAACATACAAAAATATCTCCTGGTCTAAAAAATTGCTACGATGTAACAAAATTACATTAATAGTCACATGGTATCTCGTCAGAGAAAATTGTCAAATCATTGTAGATATTAAAATTCTTTTAAATAATGTAACAACTAATAACTGTTACTTTGACATGTGCATTATTTAATTTAAATATAACTATAGAAATATTTTTTTATTCATGTCTAATATCTAATGTTTTACATAAAGGAAACTTTTTAGGAGCTGGTGCGTCAGCATCATGGTTCTTTATTTTCTTTCAAAATTATGTGCAATTTTGAGAGCAGTCTGATGTGTAGCGCAAATAGAACCATCTATTCCTAATAGTAATGCTGCTAATGGTTTTCTATTGTTACTGGTGAATTGCTTTTTTGATCAGTTTTTTAGTTGACCCGCAATTTCCGAACTACAGGCATAGGAAAAACTCTTCAGAGCCGGTTTGGAAAGCTTGGAATTCAATTTCTTCAAAAAAATTGAATTTAATTTCTTAATTTGATATCAATTAATAATATAGAATTAAAATCTCAAAAGAATTCAGTTTCTTTAAAAAGATCAAAAGTAAATCAAATTAAAATTGATCTAATTTAAAATTTCTAATCTAATAAAATTGTTATTAAAAATAAAATATCTAAAATATCCCTAATTCAATTAATATTTTTCTTCTTCTTTCTCTACTCAATCCTGACACTTTCTCTAGTATTAACCTATTACTTTTTTTTTCTAGGTGCGGCTAGTTTTTTGGTTTCCATAATTTCATTTTATTTTTGGGTGTTGTTATTTTTTTATGTGCTATTTTTTTTTGTTTTTGCTTTATCTTCTCTCCTATTTTTGGGTGGACTTTGATTTGTTGAGATGTAGGATTCACCCTTGAAGAAATTTCAAAAAACTAAATCTTTGATTTGATTTATTTTATGGAGTGCTTTGGCTTTATTAATTATGGGCATATTTGGTTTGGTTTTAATTATATCATATTATCTAATGACTAATTAAGTTTGTTATTAAAATATGATTTTTTATTAATAAAAGATAAAATAATCAAGATAAAAAATTTATTTTATTTTTATATACATTTCAAATAAAATATAAATAAATTTAATTTTATAATTTATTAATTTATTTTCAAACATAAAAATTTAATTACCAATAAAATTGAATTCAATTATTAATAAAAATTAAATTGAATTCCATTTCATTTTATTATTCTAAACAAACTGTTGAAGTTAGAGAAGCGTTTCAAGTGTACCACTGTACACCTCAAATTGTAATGTATTAGTTATTATGAACCGTGTAGATACAACAAGAAGTAATGTAACGGTGATTGCACATGGGTAATCTGTGATAAGCTTCAGAAATTGAAGGCTATAAGTGAGGATTCGGTATCCCAACTAATGCATTTAAAAGTAGATATGCAGTACTGTGGAATGACTATAATGGGCAGGTTGCATATTGTACTATATTTAATTATATTGTAATTTTTGGCTCAAATTTTTTAGGTGTTGGGCTCGAGTGGGCCTATTGACCATGTTGCACAAAAACAAGAACTAGTAGATAACATATGCACTGAAAACAATTAGTATTGTGAAAAAAATTGAGGGCCAATTGGACCGGTCCAATAGGGAGTTGGACCCCAGGTCAGTCCAATTTTTACTATAAAATCGGATGCAGCCAAAACAGATCAAAATCGAAAAAAATCAATAAATTGGTGTGAATTGGACCATTCAAACCGGTTGATTAGTTTGGTTTTTTTTTTTCTTTTAGTAAAAATACTATTGTTTCTTTTATATATAAAAAAAACTCAGTCAACAAAAAATTATTTCTTCTAGAACATTGATTCTTTTAGTATGCTTATTTATTATATATTCTTAAATTAATTTAAAAATTTAAAATTAAAAATAATTATTATACTGTCTGCGAGTATTTTAAAAAAAAAATACAAGTGAAAATTAAAATAAATAGATTTTACATTTAAGATATTTGATAAAGTGCTTCATAATAAATATTATTTGCAGTAGTTATGTTATTGTTAATAATTTAATATAATTTTTTGTTTTTTAATTAATCATATGTATATATTTATATATATATATATATATATATATATATATATATATATATATATATATATATATATATATATATATTTATTATGTCCCACTCGAATCCCTGATTGAACCTTTGAACCTCTACATTGATCGATTTGATGTCCGATCCGATTTTTTTAATCTTGGTATTTATCACAATGATAGGCCTGTTATTAATGCGAAATTTAATAAAATAAGGAGAAATTCAAAGCAGGAGATGTTGATAATATATAGTTGGAAATGGGTAAATGTGAATTTTGGTTCGGGCATAAAGTGATGTTAATGTAATGTTGCAGATATTTGTTTTGTTTATGTATGATTTGAAGGAGGAAATTCGTTTTTGTTGAGAAAAAAAATGTATATGTTAAGCACGAAAGTATAAGTTTTGTAATGGGTGATGGGTAGTTCCTTGATCGTCTGAGTAGGTCCAATTAGCAAAATAAAACAACTAAATATGCCGAAGGGACAACAATTGAGATGAATGGGAGGGAATGAGGCTCAAACCGTGAAGGCAGTGTTGGGCGGGGACTGGGGCAGGGTTGGGCGGTAATGGATAGCCGACTTGCCCTGACATAACTTAGGTCCAACACTTGCGTGTGAAACTAGTAATATTTTATATTATGGGTATAATGGTCTTTCGATATGTATAAAATAGTTTTTTTTCCACCGGTCACTGGATAATAACTGGTACACTACAAGTTGAGGTGTATAGTGGTACACTTGAAACGCTTCCGTTAGTTACCCCAATTTAATTTTAATTTCAATTTCAATTTCGCCAGTGGTTTTCTTTGGAATTCTTTTTTTTATTAGTTTTTTTCAGGTTGATTGATTTCCTCGAAACTCTGCCGAGTTTGTTCTCAGTGTACATGTTTTTTCAGCAGATTACGTTTGCACTAAAGTTGTAAGGGTACCTACTTGACTAATTAATTATTATTATTTGTCTAAATCATTCATATTCAAATTTCATTTTACTCTAACTAACTTTTCTTTTTTTGGTGACATTACTCTAATTAATGTAGTTTAATTCAACTTATAATATAGTAATATTCTCCGCTAATTGTTTTCATTTAGTTTTTTTTTCGATGTATTTTTTAGTTATAGTATTCAAATACAAAAACTTGCGTAAGGGAACAAACAGCCAACAACTTAAATCAACGATGTGCTGGGATTTGACTAATTAATTATATATCGTTATCTGTTGGATTTGACATTTATTAGACAATTTTCTCCCTTGAATCCTCCTAAGTATTTCTAAGTTTAATCGTCGTGATATATGTGTTAGCTGTAAGGAAGCACATCCACGAGTTATAGATATATATAAATAGATTTATATCATAAAAGGGAATGTTATTTGTGCATTAAAAGGAAATATTAAAAATATCATGAAGAGTGACACAAAAGTATTTGATGATGATATGGAGGACCAAGATTTTGCATCTCTCTCTATAATCAACTCTTAATAATTATTTTTGGTGATTGCTCTTGTGCAGATTTTAAATCCACATCGTATTGATTGAGACATAAAAGGGTTAGAATTGGTAAAAAAAATGATGAATCTCGCACCGATGAATTTCATATGACTCACATCTTTTGTGTTTTTATTAACACGGTACATAATTTTATAATAAATATCTACATCGGTGAATCATTCTTACTAGGTACAAATAACATTATTTTATAATAAAATTAATTTTGCCATGTATAGAAGATAGCATGTCTTTGTCTGCTTTCAACTGTTGGTTAGCATATAAGTATGCTCTGAAGTAGCCGCAAAAGTCAGCTTTGCTGGGGTCTGCATGTATCTTGAGAGGTGCCATTCTGAATCTCTGATCTTATCTGTATCTTGCTTGCTATTTCCATTTGTTCTTACCTTCTTTCCCTGACTTGTAAGTCTTCCTGTGTGAATTGAGGCACGTATCCGTTGGATGATAAATTGAGTAATTATGTTATTGCTAATTTCTTGGTGTATGGATCAACATAATCTTACTACTGGAAGTGACTTAAATATAAAACAAAATATTGTTTTACTACATGTGGTTTCATAATTAATGGTGTTAAACAAGAAAAAAACAAAGTAGAGGTCTGTAGGATTTTACTCCCTGTCTTCCTATTTGAATCTATTGCAGAATTTGTAGTTAGCAGGCGTTGTGAAGACTTGAAAACGTTTGTATATGAAGCTTTTATATTAGCATTTGATTGGAATACCTTAAATTTCTATGATGTTCTTCCTCATATTTGCATCATATGTCTTGTTGAGTTGTTGACATGACGATATATTTTTTGAAGTATTACAGCTTAAAAGCAAATGGGGAATCTTTTCTGCTGTGTGCAAGTTGACCAATCCACAGTGGCTATGAGAGAAAGATTTGGGCGATATGAAGAGGTACTTCAGCCAGGATGCCACTGCGTGCCATGGTTCCTTGGAAGTCAACTCGGGGGTCATCTCTCTCTTCGGGTCCAGCAATTGGATGTTCGATGTGAGACCAAGACAAAGGTTAATTATTTTCTTACATTTCGATAATACGTATACCTAAATTATTATTAAGCCACTGATTGCTTATCAGCCGGCACTGGAATAATTTCTTTTCGACTATGACATTCTTTGAAAAATGCATGCATCTGGAAAATAAGAAATATTAAATGATTTTTAATCAAGAAAAAGTTATTTTGTATTATTCAATGTTCGCTAGCTCAGCTTTGCAAGTTATTCCTGAACTGACCTTTGTAGCGTATTACTGTCTTTTATTTTCACTGTATTTTAAATGTCATAATTAAGGTGTTAGATATTAAATGACAACTTCTCCTCAATCATCTATGATTTTCCTTCCTTAGAGAATTTGTCATGATATCTTGGTTTTCAACTTGTCATCCTTGCTTTTTTGTTAACTACTACCTTTGTTTTATAATAACTGCCAACTTTTAAAATTTTATTTATCTATAAATAATTATTTATTTAGAAAATTTAGATAATATTAATTATTTTTTCTTAATTATATCCTTATTAAATAGAAAAAAAAGAATAAAATGGAAAGAGATAATTAAGTAAAGATAATTTTATAAAATGTACTTAAATTTTTCTAATATTAAAATTTTTTCAATTATTTTCTTAATTCATATGCATATTTAAAACTGAACAGTTATTTCGAGACGGAAGTAGTATGTGGATCTTTCACTAATTTGGTTGCCTTCCTCTTTAATATTAATACTATCTATCTACCTATTCATATATAATACGATTAATTGATTTTCCAAAGCCACTAAAATGCTATATTTTTCCATTGGATTATAGTTGATAAGTGTTGATTAGGGGTATTCAAAGCTGATTCAAACTAAATTAAAATTGAAAACCAATTCAAAAAAACTGAAAATCGATCAAAACTAAAATAAATTGATTTAGACTGTACTTATTTTATGAAAATCGATCGGTTCAGTTCGATTTTCGATTTTAGTTTTTAAAACTGAACCGAGCTAAATCAATAATATATTATATACTACTTATCCATATCGATATTTATATAAATATACATAATTTTTGTTCAAATTTTTTACTATTTGCTCGACTTGTTAGCATTAGATAATAGTATAATTTTTAATAATTAATTTAGATTTTATAATTGTATGAATTTATTAAAGAAAAACTAATAGTTAATCTAATTTAATAAAATTAAAAGTTTCTTTTTTATATTTTATAAAATTTTTAATAAAAAACTGAAATTTGAACGAATCCAAACTCATTTAAATTAGTTTGGTTTAATTCGATATTTCAAATATAATCAAATTCAATTGAACCAAACTAAAATAAATTTTGTTTGGATCAGTTGAGTTTTTGCCTTAAAATCGAATCAAACCAAATCGAATCAAACCACATGATGTTTATTTTGTTACAGGATAATGTCTTTGTCAACGTTGTTGCTTCAATTCAATATCGTGCCCTGGTAGAGAAGGCCAGCGATGCCTTCTACAAACTTAGCGATACAAAGACCCAAATTCAAGCCTATGTTTTTGACGGTACGAACCATAGCGCTGCTTAATATTAATGCAGAAACACACAAGAAGTGGTTTAAGCACAAATTATCAGCTAATGTAAAACTGCTGTCTAATTTCAGTAATTAGAGCAAGTGTTCCAAAACTCAACTTGGATGATGCATTTGAGCAGAAAAATGAAATTGCTAAAGCTGTGGAAGAAGAACTTGAAAAGGTTTTCTTTATGATATTTATGAAAAAAAAAAAAAATGTGAACCGCCCTGATTTGTGTCTAATTTGGTTCTCATGCTTTAACTTCTTAACAGGCTATGTCAACTTATGGGTGGCAAATTGTTCAAACACTGATTGTTGATATTGAGCCTGATGAGCATGTGAAAAGGGCTATGAATGAAATCAATGCTGGTATCTCACAAGAGTACAACTTGCTATGAATTATATTTTACCTCATTCCTCCGCTAAGTGCTGGTTTTTTTTTTTTTTTTGTAACTCGTGCTATTATGCTAATATGGTCAAAACAAAAATTATTCTGTGATTATGAATTGGTTTATTTACTTCTAATGTGTGTCATTGTGTAACAGCTGCAAGGTTGAGAGTGGCAGCTAATGACAAGGCAGAGGCAGAGAAAATCTTGCAAATTAAGCGAGCTGAGGGCGAGGCTGAGTCTAAATATCTTGCCGGGCTCGGTATTGCTCGCCAACGACAAGCGATTGTGGATGGATTGAGAGATAGTGTGCTGGGATTCTCAGTCAATGTGCCAGGGACAACTCCAAAAGATGTCATGGACATGGTGCTTGTGACTCAGTATTTTGACACCATGAAGGAGATTGGTGCTGCATCCAAGTCTTCTGCTGTTTTCATTCCGCATGGACCTGGTTCTGTTCGCGATGTAGCTAACCAAATTCGCGAAGGACTTCTTCCGGGGTCTCATGAGTAGTTTCTACTCCACCAAGCTCTTGTGTGGGAGTATGATGGTGCTATATGTGCATGTGGTTGTTTTTCTGTGCTGTGTGTTCAGTCATCTTGTTTCATTAAACTATCTGTGTATTAACCATCACTGTAAACACAAGCTTTCTATATTGTGGATGATGCATTACTAAATTATCAACTATAAATGTAAATAAAGTTTTCTAGATTGTGAAAGTTGCACAGCAGGAAATTTGATCTTTTTTTAATGGTATTTTTGAGAGTTTTAATTATGTACTCTGCTATTCCACCTTCCATTTTGCGCAAATGAAAATTGCTTCCTGTTGTTGCAACATTTTCCCACTATAGGAGTAAAGCTCTGCTAGCACTAGTTTTTTTCATCCACAAGACTCAAATCCAAACCTAATATCTTGCTTAAAGGGAACAAATGCTGAATCATTTGAGCCAATCAAACATTTGTGAATGTTCATTGTTTACTAAGTAAACATGAAGCTGCTTCTCCTTTGTGAATAATATAGTTCTCCAAAACCAAGTAAAGCACAAGAAGTAATATGGCAACTACTACTTACTATGAGCAGAAAGAAATCAATTCTTGCACGACTGATGTTGCTTAAGAGATTCGCCTAGGAAAAGGAGTCATTTAAACTTGATTGTTTAAAATCTTTGATAAATAGAAGTTTGCATATTCCTAGTACTACTATAATTTACTCACAAGAAATGTGTACAGCTTCTTATCTTGGTACTTGGTTATCAATCCATCAAATAGACAAGGATCTCCGTCGGTTCTCCAATGTCGAAATAAAATGGATGGGAAAAATCAACACTTTCATGCAGTTAGCAACATCTTTTGAAAGTCTCCTTGACATCCCACAGCCTCTTTCATCTGAAGAGCTTTTCTAGTTAAAATTTTTCACTAGGGTCTTAAAGCCATGGAGAATCCAACCTTGGGAACTATTTCATCCTCACTCCTAAAATCTATTTCTCCAGCCATAGTTATAAAAAATCTCTGCCAAAAATCTTGTTGAATAAGAGCACCTGCCTTGCCATAGCTGTCAAGTCGAGCCTTTACCAAAGTAGAAGGAAATAATGCGTGCTGAGCACCAAAGGTGATGCCAATCTCATCGGTTGAAAGGCTATGATTCACCTCAGCTGCAATGGCACTCTTTGTCAGGGGGTTTACTTCAAGATAAAAGGAGCCTTTCAGAGTGTCAAGCCTGTCATCCTCATGCCTGCATAACATGCACCAAACTTCATCATAACACAATCATTTCGGGTTTGAAGAAAGAAGTATGACACTGAGCAGTAATAAATAACAATGCTTGACTTAGTTTTAAATGACTTGCATGGTTTTAAATTGCAGTTGCGGTCATAGTTGCAGTTTTGTTATGATTATTGCAATTACAGAAAATTGTGGGAAAATACAGCTGGCTGATACAGCTGCGGTGCTACCATGGAGGGTACCAGAACAACAATATTGCGGCGGCAAACCGCACTTTAAAACCATGATTGACTTTTTTATATATATGGTTTATGATGGGATACAATAACATCATTTGATCACATATCAGACCCTGCCTAGTGGGAAAGGTTAGTTGCTGTTGCTTAAATTCTCAAGTTAGAGAAAACAAAATTGATGTTCCCATGTGTTTTGCGTTAAATTTAGTATCTACATCTTGCGGGATAGGCTCACTCTTCCCACGGTCAAGGAAGCAGCAAAATTGGGACTGTTCAAGCTCAAACCAGCATTCAGCTGGTTGATTGTCCTTGTTGATATGTCAAGGGCAACACTGCCTCCCAAGGACAGAAGGCTGGTTCCTATAACACCCGAGAAAGTTGCTGCTGGGGTATATTCTCCATCTGGGTTCCCCAATAATCCAATACAGCCAGTAAGCCCAATGTAGTTATTCAAGTATTGAAGTTCCACCTGTAATTGAATTAATTTTTAATTCAGGAAAATTAGTCAGATCATAGATGCAATGAAAACCGAGATTCAAAATGATTAAGTAATGTTACTGTGGAGGGAAGTAAAAAACTTGTTGCACCTTCCCGGAATCAGGTATGGTACAATCCAAAAGGGTCCTCATTCCAGGCACAGTTTCTTCTACTGTAATGTACAACAAATACAGCAGCCAAGGCATTACAGTCAGACATGAAATTCCACAGCTATTTCAAGGATTCAAAGAAATTCACATTGTTCTGTTATGCTGTGGACATCTTTGAGGACTAATTACTAACTCAGATGGCAAAACAAAAATATATGAGGTACTGACAAGTTTTCTTGGTGCTGGTTAGATTAGATTCTAATCAATTTGAAGACTAAAAACATTCATCAAATGGGGAAAGGAAAAGAAAAATCCTTAATAAAATGGTGTTTGTCATGCATGTCAGCTGGCCCCTTCACTAGAGTAAATTAATGTAAACAAAAAAGAAAATGTTTTAACCAAAAGCAAAAAGAAAAAACAGAAAGGGATGAAGTTGATATTGACATTACGTTGACAAGAGAGATCTAAATTCCAGTCGCAGAATTTATAGTGAAACTGCATTGGTGGTCGTTGAGCATAGTCCTTGTGAAGAACATCTAAGATAAAAGTAAGCAAATATGTATCAGAATATAACAGAAGGCTGGTTTAATATCACCATATCATATCAGAATATATTCTAATAAATTATTAAAAAGAAACAATAAATAGGCAAATAATTGGCAGCAAAGAAGCTTATAATACTTCTGGCCTTCTTCCCAATATCAAAATATAATCCCGGACACTTGCTCATGTTGCTATGACGAATGCTTAGAAATCAATTTTTCATTTTTGGGGTTTTACTAGTTTTGTTTTGATGGCATCATAATTTAACGGGAGGGAAAGGTTGCAAGAGTAAGCTTGGCTTGTCCGTCTTGTGATGTTTCCTCATGTACAGAAAGACAATTATTGAGTTTGTATAAAACGAAATTTCCATTAACCAATTGTAACTATAAACTCAAAAGATGAGACCTGGAAATAGTGACAAATAGTGGAATAGTAAGAGTAACACTGAAGCTAGCTAATGACCAATGTTGACACGGTTTGCAGAGTGAACTACCCTGGAGCCTGAGAATGTTTTTCATTTGCAGGGTAGTGGAATCTGATTTCATGTTTGTAACCATTATGTAATAAAATCATTGTTGCTTCTCTTTTAAGGTGATTCCATTTCTTAGAGATTTGGTACATTTTTGGAAGCATTTTTATTGTACAACATAGTTTGAAGCACTCATGAGGGTTGGCAGCGAGGCCTCTGATGTGACTTACGACGGCATGCAAACACTAATTTTAGTTATTAGTTGATGTTTTTTTTTTAAGTTGGTCTCATGAGTTCTCACATTACGAGTTTTTCACGTTAACAATTGTTACTTGTTAATTTTCGAATATTTCAATTGTCTACGTTTGTTAATCTATTATATTGCAACGAGCTTTTCTCATAATTTTTTTTGATTGACGAGAGTGAAAAATGTAACTTTTGGATGTATCCTTTTTCTTAGCACCTATACGGTTCAAATCAATATATGTCCACATAGTTCACCGTTACATAATTTCATTGAACTTTGATTGAAGAAATCACACAAGCCAGGAATTAATCTATCACTGGCAAAATAAATACACACTAACTTTGATTTGAAAAATCACATAAGCCAGGAATCTAACACTGGCAAAAGATTAAATACAGACCATCCCCTCAATTATCGTAAAAATACATACACTATACGGAGGGATACACATGCACGCTTAGCATAAACAAAAACAATGGTTAATCTAAGAGGCCTCTGGGATGCCAGTGGCATCACAACCTTGTTCAACTTCATTAAGCAGCTTCAATATTTCATCTCTCTTAGCCAGCAGGGCCTGCATCTTGGTCTCTATTTTTTCAAGCTTTTGCTTCAGTTTTGCAGGGTCCTTCTTGTCTTCAGGGTTCTTCTTCTTCTTCTCTTTTCCACCCTCTTCCTTGTCCTCCTTCTCCTTCCCATCCTTGTCCTTCTTCTTTTTCTTCTCCTTGGATTTTTCTTCTTCCTTTCCATCATGAGCATCCTCGGCTTTCTCTTTCTTTTCCTTCTTCTCCTTCTTCTCAACTTCATCCTCATGTTTGTGTTCCTCTTCAGTTCCTCCCATATTTAGACCACGGTTCACAGTAGATTTTGGTTTTGTTTCCTCTGAAAACCAACCCAAAGGTTTGTCAAAACTGGTTAGAAGCTGTGCAAAAATAATGTTATTTTATTTTAACTTTTGGACTTACGAAACTTTTTTATTTAATTAATTACTTATATTGATTATTAATCACTTGTATTTTTGGTCTGGGATTATCAACACCTCACTTCACAATTTCACAAGAGCAATAGGAGCTGGACCAAGTATATCAGCGGCCCCATAACCAATGGAGACTGGCCCATTTAGCTAGAATGTGGGCCAGGAAATACTACAAGGTTAAGCCCAATTTATCAGCTATTTAGTAATAAGAGATATACACAAGCACCAAATCAGACCAAAAAAAAAAAAAAAGCACCAAAGGTGCCCCCCAAAACTTTTGTCTCTTTTTTTTCCCCTAAAAAAAAAAACAACAAAGGCGGGACATGACAAAAATAAAGTAGAGGAACATTCAAACAACACAAGAAGAGAAATATTAGTTTTTTGATATAAAAAATGGACATTAAAATTGGATATTATAAATAGAAAAAATATTTGTATGTAAAAAAGTTGCGACACTCTCAACATCCCTGTGTATTTTCCCTTCCCACATGTGTTTTTCATTTTTGTTTTTTTTCTAATTTTTTCTCCCCTCTTTGTATCTAGCGGTTGATGAATGTGTCGGGCCGTGCGTACGCATATTATGGCTCTATTATAAGAAGAGAAAGATATAAAATTTTGCGTTCACTCCCTATCACAAAATGCTTTCTATTTTTCTTTTTCTTCCATGATATCCACACTTATATCAATATAAGGTTACTCAAACGTAAAAAAGAAGGCATGAATAATGGATGCAGTTGAATTAAACAAATGAAAAAACATGTCACCTGGAGGCAGGTAGGAGTCTCAAATAAATCTCTTGGGATGCTCCAAGGCCAACAAAGAGTTGCAACCTTAAAAATGCTTAACCAGGTTGACGAGCAGCCTCAATTTGTATGGCACGGGCAAAGCAGAACAACCAAATCTCCTTCACTAATTGTCTGGGAAGCAGCGGTTTAAACGCAGAGCAAAATCTAATACCCACACATTTGAAACGGCATGGTTTTAAAGCTCACCATTATCATCGCTTCCTCTCATAGCCAAAGGCCCACAGTTAATTTACTTTATTTGCCTATGCTGCTAAACAATTACTGCAAGTCACCAATATTAGTCATTGCCAAGATATTCTTCTTATCTACTATGAGAGTGGGAAAATGGAAATGGCATTGTTATCCGCATCTCTTCGTAAGTTAGGGGTGAATACTTCATGAAAAGCCATGTGCAGTCCATAATAAACCGCCCACAAGTCATCCTTTACAAATTAGGTTTCATACTTTTGATGGTAAAAGTTGACATTAAAGGATCAATTCCATCTATTTATAATGGAAGAACCAACATAATGATATTTATTTTTTTAGTAGGTTTAAAATGATGTATAAAGCATATATTTAGTTGAGAATACGAACAGGAAAACACAAATTTTCTTACAGTTTTTGGTAAAAACATCCCTTTGCATCTTTTCAGAGAATCAATTTTCATATTTTCTAAAGTGCATGTTTCGATTTCCGTTTATAATTTTTAAACTATAGTTTGAACAAAAGCTATAAGAGAATAACTTTTGAACAAACTATGGTTAGAAACTTTGCAAAATGGAAAATCAGACATGTTAAAAATCTAAAACAAACTCACTGAAATACTCATCTATCCCTGTCAAGTTTTCAACTCTTCTAAAATGCCACATGAATTCTTTATTTCTTGCGCTAGAAAGCAAATCAAATTCTGCTTGCTGATATCAAGATTGGAAAGAGAGAAGGATAAAAAGCACACACACATTCTTATTGTTTGAATATCTACAAGGTGCTTCATTCGTGGAAGCAGGTTAAATGACTTCACTTTATGATGCAGTTAAGGATTGGAACTTATGAGATACATACAACCCAAAGGAAAAAGCTATAACAGCCGTTATAACAATTCCCTTGTTTCTCCTCAAAACCTCCACTGCTGCACCTCTTGACATGCCGGTTTCTCTCCCCCACTTCCTCATCATTTCCTCAGAAAAACCCTCCATGTGTGGTTTTTCATTCTTTCTTTGTTCCTTTTCTCTTTCCCTGTATTGTTGACTATGATCTCTCCCTTCATTATCAGCATTACAGGGCTCCTCGCTTTCTATTTCTTCTGGACTTTCAACATTGCCATTTGCGGCTTCCCCTATCTCATGACTTTCTTTGTTCTCTTGCGAACTTAGCTTGGGGACATACACGTAAAGTATTTCACTATCAAAATTCCCGGCTATCTTATCCATGTCTGAATCGAATGGCAATGGAAAGGTCAGCTCAAAGCGTACACGATTCTGTTCATTTGTTAGCCTTTCACCTCTTACAATTATATGGCCGGAGTCATCAACCTCAAGCTTCACCTCCTCTTTCCTGAATCCTGAAGAAGCAAGATGAAAAGGGGTTCATGAGTATTCTAATTTTCATGGGCATCAATGATAGTTTTAAATTGTAGTTGTGGTTCCAATTGCGACCGCAAAAAATGAAGTTGATGCGACATTAGTTGTCACTGCAATGCGGCTGTAAAAACTACCACAAGAACAATATTATGGCCACAATTGCGGTTGCAGACCGCAATTTAAAACCATCTTAGTGGGACCTGTTGAAACCAATCCATAAATACATTTTGAATTAATGATGATTGAACTTATGCATAAATGATAGGTTTTATTGATGAAAAATTCTTGAATGCTCTTGAAATGAGAAAAAAGTTATGTTCAATTCATTGACAATCTAGCATTTTAGCTATTATGAATTATTGCTGCTTCTCACTTTCTCTACAATAGCTAAGGTGTCGAACTTTGAATAGATTAGGGTATAACTTTTTTTTTGCTACAAAAACACGTATAAAATATGTTATTATCCTTACTTTATCATTTTTATTGGTGACATAATTAATTCTTACCTAATATAAAAAAATGGAGCATTCATGTTTCTTCAGCTAGATGATCCTCAAATCAAAGAGTTAATCAAGCCAAAAACAACAACTCATTGAGAAGAAAACCCCAAAAAAAAAAAAAAAAAAATCTCTTTTATATGCATATCCTAGTTCTTTTCTTTTCAAAACTCATTCAGGTGTTTGATCCAATACCAGGAAGATCGACTAGAAGACAGCGGCCTGCAGAGTCTTCTGCCCATCCCGAGTTAGGTACGATCTTTTCATCCACCGGAGTTCGTGAGCTTGTTCTTGCTCTGACCCTTCTACTACCTTGACCTGTATCACTGGCCATTGAGGATGAATTGAACCAACAATAATATTTAAGCAACTTATATAAACTTCCAAAAATTCCAAAGAAATCGGTGCACAGGACTAGCCTAATTTGATGAAATACATAATTGCACGCTGTGTTTTCCATGTATATATTTCCCCTGATATGAGGAACTTTGATGGCTTGCTTTCCTTGCTTGAACATTCTTGTTCCAGACTTGTACAGGAAGACAACCTACGTAGTTTTGTGACATGTTAAAAAGCAATTCCTTGCTTTGCTTATTTCCTGGCGTCCTTCTTTGAGTGCAGTTTGTGAAATTTTGTCATATACTTTCGACGAAAAACTTTCTTCTTTCAGGTGAATCTCAGCTATTAAATATCAAAAAATAAGAAAGAAAAAAAAAATTAATATGCTCTTTAAAAGAAGAAAATTTTTCATATACCTATCCTAAGTGCCAGGCATGTGGGGGTGGCAGTCGGTGTGGCGACATGGTGGTAGGATAGAAAATTTATAAAATTATATTCTAAAAATATCAAAATATATATAAATATAAGTTATTATAAAATTATTTTATCTATAATAATATATTTTAGTCTTAATCATTGGATTTAAATTTAAAAATCAAGATTCAAGGTCTATAGTGGTTCTTAATTTAGTAGGAACCATCATAAAAGCCTCCTCGTTTGAGATCAAATGTGGATATTAGAGTGAAAACTATAAAGAGACGCCCAGAACATTTTGCACCGAAGGGTGAGATCAAAATTTGTGTTTCTGCTTTTATGATGTTCACTTTTAATATTCACTTTTGATGTTAAAATAGCATTACTATTGGTGGAGTTTAAGTTCAGGCGGAGCACAAATTCACAACTCACATTATTTTTTGTGCTCTAAAACGAAGAAGATATGATATAGAGGTTGGATTTATTTAATTATACAGAGGTTGGATTTATTTAATTATAACTCTTAAAAAAATTAATGAAAAAAATAAGAAGGTGAAAAATTTAGTACGTTTCCATGTCTTATATAATTTTTAAATTTAGTATGTTTCCTTTCCTGAATCATCTTCTTCATTTTCATATGTAGTGGATATGTGTCTTATGATTTTGGAATAGAGAGAATATATATTGCCTCTGGTCCACTTTATCTTTCATTTTAGTCATATGCATAATAATTAAGGAACTCAATATTAAGGCCTAATTATGATACATTTTACTAAAATGTCTTATTTAACTTTTAATATTTAAATAATTTATTCTATTAATCTCATACTATATTTCTTGAGTAATGGTATACTTAAAATTATGTGAGGGATAAAATTAAAAGAATTAATAATAAATATTTTATTAATATATGAAAATAACAGATAAAATTAATTAAAATTTTTTACTTAAAGTAACAGATAAGTAGAGCAAAGATAATATTACTTTGCACATGAGTTTTTCTTATCACTACAATTAAAAAATAAATTGAAAAGATCGATTTGCCTAAAGAAAACAACGACTAGTTAAGTTTATTATATATTTTATGATCAACATAGACTAATTAAGTTTATAATATATCTTGTGATCACAGCAAGTTTGAATTTGTTTACACCTTGGTTGAAGTGATGCATTGAGTTTCTGAAGTGAAAAGTTTCTAGTTATGATCTGAACAAAAATTTGTCTATTATAACTTTTGGGTAAATTATAGAATACTTGTCTTTAAATATAAATATTAAATATTTATCTTTTTTTTATCTATTATAGGTAGTTATTTTATTTTAATTATTTAATTGATATTGAGTTTCGAGTTTCGAGTTCTGAGTTTCATGGATACCAAGTTTTAAGTTTAAAATTAGGCTTTACACTAACAAATATTAATGTATGGACACCGGATTCCGAGTTCCGAGTTGGATATTGACTACAATATTTCATGAATATTGAATTTTAAGATGGGTCTCATATTAACAAAATATAAAGACACCGAATTTCGAATTCCAAGTTAAACATTAACAACAGATTACCTAATATCAATTTAATAGATTATAATATTTTAATATCATATATTAATATATTAAATTTATTTTATAATTTTTTACTATTAAATTTATAGATAACTTTAGATAAATAATTTAGTTTTAAGTGAATATTAAATGTTAATATTATATGGAACCATTCTAAACGCTACCAACTTTTGCTGAAATCATGTTGAGCTAATCTTCTCTTCAACTTCGATGGTACATTTCTACCGTGCACTTTGGATGCTCACGTAGGTGGGCGTCTATCGAGCATATAATCAACCATATTCACGGTATCAGCTTCATAATTTTTCTCTTATTTTAATTTCAACGATACGTAAGGGCGTGGTGCTGACTGTGGCGTTCACATTATAAAACCATGGGCAATTTTTTTTAATCTTTTATTTTGATAGAATTTGATTTTGATACAGTGTGAGTTATAAAATTTGAGATTAATTTTGATATATTATTAATATAAAAAATTTTATATTATTATTTAATTATATAATATCATATATGAGAATTTTAAGATAATGAATGTGAAATATTTTTGCTACTACAACACAATATATGATTAAATTTATACATAAAATATTTTTGTATTAATAATATATCAAAATTAAATTTATAATTTTTTATACAAATACTTAATTATATATTAGTATTTCAATAAAAATATTTTACTTTTACAATAATTACCTCAGCAGGCATATATAAACATAAAGTTATATCATTAGTTCATGCAAAACACTTTACATTAATACTGTATTGAAGTTAGTCTCATTTTGATATCACAGAAATAAAGGAAAAATAAAATAAAAAGTAAAAAAATATCAAAAGTTATTTTCAATTTTTACCCCTCATTTAAAGAAATTCTTAATTAACCATTATGAATATATGTAATGGATTTAAAATCTAAGACCTGATGTCATTCGGATTAAGGAAGGGATTAATTGATAACTCTTGATTTTCTTGGAAGTTAATTTGAATATCTACCAAAAAAAGCATATCCTGGAAGTTTGAAGACTTGCTTCCAGGCTTGTTGCTGTATGATATGTAAACTATGAACGAATTAAAATATCAATTTCCACATTTTTTCAGATAGATGAGCTTGACGATGCTTATGTATTATTTACCTTAGCTTTTCTTTTTGTATTCTGTATGCTTCTCTCCCTGTGGAGGAGTATTTGAGCCAATTTCATTGACTTATCGAAAAATAAATTTCCGCTTTTTTTTTTTTGAGGTGGAAATTAAAATTGTTGACGTTGATTTGGCATAAAAGTCATGATGAATAAACAATGTCCAGTGGGAAGCTGCTGATTCGGAATTTGTCTTCTAGTTCTTTGCAAGATAATATAACAATATTATTTAACAATTTGTCATATATGCACATTCATATTGGTTCATATTCGTGTAAGATCTTATTCATTGACTAGGACTTTGTTATCCATCGTACTAATATTAAATCGATATGATGATATAATCAGAATACTTAAATACGTTAACTCAAAGAAGGTTGGTTAAGTTATTAAGAAGGTACTCCTCTTAAATATCAATATTCATTTTATGATCTTAAATTAGCATTTATAGGAACTAACCCTCCTCAATATACTAGCCATACAGATATGAAAATGTGTCCTAAGATTATAAAAAAAGATATTTAAATTTACTTAACATATGTCATGAACTATCTCTTTTAAATATTTGTCATGGATGGGATTGGCATTCAAAACCATTGTATCTTGTGCTGAATTTAATATTTATTTAGAATATTGGGGCAACTAAAGATCGAACTCTAGAGCATTTCATCATAAAAATTCTATTATCATGTTATGAATCATCTTTTCTAAAAAATTAAACTGTTAGATGGAGATATATAAATAATTTTATATCCTAAAAATACGAAAATTGAACCAAAAACATAATTTCCATTAAAAAAGATCATTTAGCAATTGAATGACTTTTTCCGAGACATATGCATACAAACCTCTGTACGATTAAAAGCTGTTAATATTAATTTTTTATGATAAAAATGGACTAGAAAAAATACTTCCCAAGAAACAGGAGTTGAAGCAAAGACAAAAATTGTTTTGCATTTAAAGGTAATTGTATAAGTATTTTTTATTGAAATTGAAAATTGTTAAAATATTTGGATACGATAAATATAGAAATAATTTATTTTATAAAATTATAATTGAGGATATGGAGAGAGAATAAGAGTGGGAAGAGAGTGGTATTTTTTAAAAATTTAAAGGATAAAATCATAATTAAGTGAGAAGAAAATGGTTATTAATTTTAAGGAGTATTATTTTTTTTCTACTGCTTATACTTTTGGGAGAAGTAGCTCTCTACCTATTTCTAAAGAAATAGAAAATTAATTATTTTTACTTTTTTTTTAGAAACATAAACAAATAATATTAAAAATTTTATAAATACTTTTTTTAAAATTTTTTTAATAAAAAGTACTTCTTTTGTGCCATAAGTACAAACAAACACATCCATTATTTTTTTTTTCTAAATTTTATAATTTCAAGATTTTTTATTCTTGTTATTATTATTTTATGATTTGAACACAAAAATAATTCTTTTTACAATATAAGTATTATCTTAAACAATTTTATACTTATCTTTAGTAATTTATTATATAAAATTCTTTTATAAATCCAAATAAAAGACATATTATTTTAATATTATGTTACAATTAACATAAGCAATAAACAAATTTTATTATAATTGAATTTAGGGAAAAACTATTATCAGTATAATCATTTATTGAACAATTTTTTAGGGTAATCCGAACACATAGTATATAAGTAGAGGAGAATTTGTTTTATCGTTTTATCAGGTTATATAGTTGCAAGTTTCAATGAAGTTACGAATGACGTATCAATTAAAAACTACCAAAAAAAAAATTGAGATTAATTTATATACATTAATAATATAAAATAACTTTACATAGTCAATTAATAGAGTTGTAAGAAAATATCAAATCATAGTAGATAGTTATTTACTATGATTCAATAATTTCTTACAATTTTATTGACTAATAGTTTAAAATTATTTTATATTATCAATGTATAAAAATTAAACTCAAAAAAATAAATCAGAGTTTTTTTTTCATATTATTGTGGTTTGATATCAATTGAACTAATTGTTGTTAGGTTAT
This sequence comes from Pterocarpus macrocarpus, assembly GCA_031439585.1. Classification (NCBI taxonomy): domain Eukaryota; kingdom Viridiplantae; phylum Streptophyta; class Magnoliopsida; order Fabales; family Fabaceae; genus Pterocarpus; species Pterocarpus macrocarpus. Next base: position 16,782,635 of record CM062519.1, read on the forward strand.
TTTAAGCACTTAAAAATATAAAATTGGAAAATGGATGGCATATGTTTGCCATCGCTGAAGCGCATACAAGAGGTAAATACTGCAAGGAAAATGTTATTATTCTATTAATTAATTCAGACATATTATTACTTAATAATTAATCATCTTTGCTAAGTATATAAGATTTCACACATAACATAACTTGTAGCAACTAGTATAAATAGCAAGAAATATATGGGCAGTGTGTGTGTGTGTGATATAATCTTGGAAAGACAATTATATATTATGTGCACGGTCATAAACTAATAAATGTTTAAAAATTATATTGGAATGTTTTAATATGATTACAAAATAAGTATAATAACCTTAAAAGAATGTATAGAATTGTGTTTCTTCTTGTTCCACAAAATTATCACACACAAGAAAGTTATCTCACATACGCATGGTAAATAATAAATAACAATTTGTAATTAGTATTTTATACTACTCATTTTTCCCCCGAAGCCATATAACTAGGTTATACATCAATTGTCTCTCTTAACAAAGATGTTATTGATATACCAGTGGATTTCTTTGTAACACCACACAAGAAATATTCATCTAATAATAAAAAGCAAGTTGGAAATGCAAAATAGGTTATGAAAGGAGAAATCATTGACGACGATAGTGTGTGTGTGTGTGTGTATATATATATATATATATATATATATATATATATATATATATATATATATATATATTAAGATAATTGACCTAGTTCGATATATAATAATGAACCCAAAAATCTGACCAAAAAATTGTCTTAAGAAACTTTAAATAGTGAATTCCTCCTTCATATCAAGTTCAACTTAATGCTGTACGGTCTTAATTTGTTAATTTAGTCTTTTTGCGAATACTTTATTGCCAGTATTTTAAGAAGCTTGTGTCACTGGTGGAGAAACAGTGTCACTGGTGGAGAAACAAGGTCTGCACGCAAACTCTTCTCAGTTATAACTAGTTATATAATTTTCTTCTCATTTCCATATGATAATTTAAAGTTTAAGGGGATGAGAGGATCTAACTCATTATAGGATCAGTACATTTACACGTCTTTGTGTAGAGTTATCATAAAAATGGAACCTAATCAAGGGTGGATTTGTCAAGATGCCACAGGGGCAGTATTTTCGTTAGTTTTTATTTAGTTATTCTTTTTTCCCCCTTTTTATCTTAACCATGTATGATAGTTTTTGTATTTTATTTGTTACAAGGGAATGGATTTTTACATAATATAGTAATACTCTCGTTTATTCATTTTTATTTTTTATGGACAAAAATATAATTATTTTTTTTACATCTATTTGAAGTAATTTACAAATAATAATACTTCAACTTGGAAATCTATAAGTATGTTATTTCTTACTTTCATTATAATGGATGAAAAAATTTCAAAATTTAATTACTTTTTGTGAGCCTTTATATACAAGGGATTGTTAACTTACACACCTTTATGTAAAGGTTAGTAAGTTCCATATTTTATTTTAGATATAAAACTCACTCCTTTCTTTTTAAATCAACTTATAATTCTAGACAACTTAGTAATTCATTTTACTTACATTAACTACTACTCTAACTTTTCTTTCTCCCAATTAATATCTACTATCCACTATTTATCTTTACATAAATAATATTATTCTTTTTCCATTTTTTACTTATCTAAATAATATATAAGTCATTAAATATTCAATTGATACTGTTGAAGATTAAGTAAGTATACTTAATAATAATTCAATAAAACATTTTCAGAAATTTGTACAATATTAAAATAATATAAAATTCATATAATAATAAACTATTCATGTAATATAATTATATAATTAATGATAGCTCACGTATTTAAAAATTATCTGGATTATAAAGAAACGTATCTCTCTAAAATATATAAAATAAATCACTTGAACTATTCATGTAAATAATTTATAAATTTCTTTGCCCATCTTTTAAATTAGTTTTTATCACGGTATGAGTCATTTGAATAGGATCTAATTATTTACAAATTTTATAAAAAATATTTTATTAAATTAGTAAAATATATTTACTTAGAGTATAAAATATTATATATATAATATTCAAGTAAGAGAAAAAAAGAAGAAGTGGTATTTATGTGGAGAGTGGATATTAATTATTTGAGAGAAAAGTTAGACTCGGACGGAATGTGAGTAAATTGAAATTATTAAGTTGCCCAGAATTAGAAGTTGATTGATAACTACTCAGTAAGTATATCGAATCACTTAAGTAATAACCATGGCAAGTAGGTATCGTCTCACAAGGATTGACGTATCAAGCAATACTTCACTACTCAAATTTCTATTCAGATAATATTAGCTATTTGGATTGAAGAAAGCTCTAAACTTGAAGTTTAAAACAAAGAAGTGAAAATCAAATAAATAACAACTTTAAACAAGCAAAGGGTGATATCAAAGTCTAAATTTTCTTAATCTTGGTTGAATTTCTAAAACAGTTGAATTGAAAATCAGATTAATGAAAGGATTTTTAGTTAATTGACCCCAATTCCTTGGTGAATCAATTCTCCTACTTGTGACAAAATATGACAATTTCTTGACTATATTTAAACACAAATAAAGATTAAGCATAGAATTAATCCATAGATCACACAAAATTCAAGAAATATTTCAAAACTTTGAAATTCATGTATTTCATCCTTGGAGCTAATTCATACACAATTTTCCCAAATTATATAAGAACCCTAGTTCAATCATGAATAACAACTCATAATTTCTTGCATATAAACACAAAAGATGAATAATTAATCCAAAAAATCCAACATCAAATATCAGAAATTCAGCCCCAATACACTCATTTCAAACGTAATCCTTTTCCCTAACTATGGAGCTTAGCAACTCATTCTATGGAAGAACAAAGAAAGAAAAGATGAAGAAAAACTCACGAAGAAACCAAGGTTTGGAAAGATGAATCTTCAATCTTTCCTCTTCCTCTAATTCTCAAGGCTTTCCAATAGCTTCTTCAGAGCCTCCTCCTTGTGTTTCTTTTCTAGTTCCCCAGTCTGGATCCCCCAAAATTCCCATGTTTCCCTTTATTTAAGTGAATCTAATTTGTGACAGCATGCGTTGGACACCTAGGCGCTGGGTGTTGAGCACCTAGGCACCAGACCACCTGACAGCAAAGTTGAATCAGCAGAATCAGCACCTGGGCTATGAAAGTTTAGCATGTGGGCGCTCAAATATACACAAATATGCTAAAAAAAAATGCAATAATATAACAACTAGTAAACAAGCATAAAAAACACTCATCAAAGGTAATTTTAAAAGGGTTTTGGATTACTTTAAGCTCTTAAAATATCATCATTTTAATGGAACATCATTGATTCAAAAAGAGGAGAGTGGGCATTGTGTCCAAAATAAATATGAAGCTTGTTAATATTCAGATGAAGGTATGGAGGACAACAATCCTGTTAGATGAATAAACTATCAAAGGACTATTTTATGATAATTTTGTACTTTTATAGTTAACAATTTAGAGTATAACTAGAGAATTATATAAAAAAAAAATTATAAGTAGTGGGATTTTAAGTTAACTATACCAATTCATGTTAGGTGAGTTATATGATGCACCTTGTAAATTGTGATGCATATGCACCTCGATATCGATGGTTTAGATTTGATGATATAACCCTACACCCACCACACAAGATGCACTATAATTGCCCCTTTTTTCCATTCCTCCTCCCTTTTCTCAGTGAACCGACCAAGTGATCGATTCAAGCTGCACAATGGATCGGCCTTGCTCAAGAGCTGCTATGACTTGGTTGGACTTAGTTGATACTTGTAAAAACTGATGACTTGGCTTGGCTTAGTAAAATTGGTCGGGTGATGCATATTTTGATTTTTTTTTAAATAACTTTTTAGAAGCAAAATTGATAACTTTTCCAAGTCATGATGAAAGTAATTGAGTCTTTACTTCTTATAAAAGTGAAAGACCTTAAGGCTTTTCATTTTATAGCTTAAGTCTTGATTTCCAATTACTTCCATTTTCGATGTAGACTAAAAAATAGTGGAAAGCGTTTTATAGTATAAATCTTGGCTTCTATTTATCTTTTTTTTTTTATGTGAGACTAAAAACCAATGGGAAGCCATGCATTTATGCTACAAAGAATAAACTTACTCCCACATACTTTCACTTACTTCCACAGTACTAGTTACTATGAATACTTGGAGCTATGTTACAAAAATAAGAATGCGACTCAATTTTTCTAGAGTATGTAATTTCTGTTCTGTTCTAACTTTAGATTTTCAATCCAATATGACGATGAGGAATAAGATGCGCACAAAGATATGGAAACTGACATAGTTAAAAAAACATGCTTCTTGATGATACAGATGAGCTATTAGCTAGGATATGGATGATTTTACTCTTTATTTCTATTATTTAATAAGTTTATAGCATATAATTAATCAATTTGATTACTTTAAAATTTGATTAGCGGCTAATTAATTGTGTTATTTCATTGTATTTATTAAATTTTAATATATTTTAATATATTTATTTAATTATATCTAGCTCAACCAATGACCTAATAACTCGATACTTTGGCCGAGTTAATCACCGGATTGAATTTTATAACTATGGTTTGAAATTATTGTTGAGTCTATGGTGTGTTGTAATGCCCTGCTTGTCGGTGATGGTGCATTATGTGGCTTTGCAGTGTTGATAGTCTTTTCTCTTTGCTTCTGCTGCTTAAGTTGTTGTTCTAGTATCGTCGAGTTTTGGTATGTTGTAGACTCTAATGGATAGCTCCCCAATTTGGGAGTAAATCTGATATATATATATATATATATATATAAAGGTATAGTACTTATAGGAAACAAAAAGATGAGACGACTATAATAATATTTTCCTTACAAATACATTCATTTTGAATTTTATTTCTATATAATCTTTTAAGAGTTTAACTGCTATGCTTTGATAATGCCAATCAGATGTTTGTGTTTATAAGACTTTAAAATAGTGGAGGGTTGAGTTAAACATTTTTGCTTACATAAAAATGCATGATTGAATGTCTATGTAAAATTTTTTTATACTGAAGTGCATACAAATTAAATCTATCTTTTATTATAACATTTAACTATTTAATTTGAAAACAAAATCGTCATTTAGTATAGAAAAAATGTTAGATTATTTTTTTATAAAAATAAAACATTTATTAAGTGATCAATGATTACAAGATTCAAATCATTTTATAAAGAGTTGTAAATGATCATGAAAACAAATTAAAGACAAATTAAAAAGGTAATAGTTAAGGTAATTAATTCAATAACCATTACATATATATATATATATATATATATATATATATATATATATATATATATATATATATATATATATATATATATATATATATATGTATGTATGTATATATTTCAGGATTAAGTTACATTGGTGTAATTTTAAACAATTGTTATCATTATTAAATAATTTTTTTATTGGTATAATATTTTTATAAAACTCATTGTTGGATTATAAATTTATATCTTATAAATCATATCCATAAAAATTTATATTATTCTAAAATCATTTGATATAATTTTCAGTAAACCAAAGGGTAATGTTTTCTATATGTGGTCATAGTATAAAAGAAAAAGAATGATAGAGTTCTCACAATTGGCTAGCTCTATTATTAAAAATAAAAACTTATTAGATTGACCTGAAGTACAAATAATTTACGGAGAAGCATAATTGATATTAAAATGAAAACTTGATTAGTCTATTTTATTCATGTAATAATTGCCAAATGGATGTAAGCAGAATTTCAATCGAAGACTTGTAAAATGAACCAAATTAAATGACGTTCAACTTGATAATATTAATTAAAAAAATTATGTAGAAAATTATAGGGAAAAATTTAGACAAAGAAAATAAAATAAGCTTTTCGTTCTGTAAACCTAACAAGAAGAAAAATAAATTTAACATTATCGAAAGTTGAAACCTTAAACTTGATAGCGTTGCGTTGATTGAAACCTTTGTATTGACTCGTTTGGGCGAGTTATTTTTCTGTTAACAATTTTTTTTTTTTTTAAATTTCTGCACATCAAAAGTGCAAGTATCTGAGAAGGAGAAGATGATAATTGGATATAAGACATAATCAACATCAATCTTAAAGATTGAGTACGGCACCAATTGAGTTATTATTTTTGTTTAATGTTTACTATTAGTTATCGGTTGTATTTTACGTGCACGCTGCTCCAGTTGTCATGTTTTATATAAATAATTTTTTCCTAACTACAAAATATATATAAATTGAGAATAAATCCATAAATCAATGTTTTCCCAAAACATATTTTTAGAAATAATCTTTTATTCAAAAATTTAAATAAAGACTGAGTTGTTAATTATTTTTTAAAATAATGTAATACGAAAGAAGCGTTGAATAATTTCTTGCTAACTAGACCACATAATGATCCAATGAGAAAGAAGAAAATTACATACAGAATTGCAAAGAACCATTGACCTCCAATTAAAGAAAAACAACAACGCAGTTTTATATTAATGTTTGACCTGCTTAGTAGCATAAAAGATTATTAATTTATTTATATAACATCTTATTATCAATATCATAACCCTTGTTAGCCTTTATTCACTAATAGTTCAACATGTGTTTTGCCTTCTTAGTTTTTTGTGTGCTGAAAAGAAAAATTCAGGCTGGAGAGAAACGGAGTCATAAACAGTTCAGAAACGAAGGAAATTGTAAGTTGGCATGTGAATGTGATCCGATTACACTTTAAGGGTAATGTTGTATCTTTCATAATAAACTTTATTTATTCTCTTCATTTTTAAAAGATTTACATATTCAAAAAAATTCTAATAATTTACAAACTTGAAAATATTTGATATTTTTTGAAATAATTAAGAGATTTTATCAAAAATATTCATTATATAGGAGGATATAAAATTTGATAGCTCTACTTACACTTAATTGATTCATGTAGTTTGTCATTTATTTTTTTTAAATGAAGTTTCAAATTCAAATTTTATAAATGAAAAAAATAATATTAAAAAAATTTATATTTATAATAAACTGATTAAATTTAAAATAAATTAATTAAAATTCAATAAATTTTGAAATACTAATATTTCGTATAAAAAAAATTAACAGCTCTGACAAATGCGATCGCGTTTCATACGTGTCACCAAAATAAACTAATTTTATCTGCAAAATACATATGGGATCATGGGATGGATGGATAGGAATCTGAATTTACCGTTCTCTCTCTCACTCTCTCTCTCTCTCTCTCTCTCTCTCTCTCTCTCTCAGGTTGTATCTGGGGTGAATTCTAACCCCAACAAAGTGGTTGAAGGAAATTATTAGACGTCAACGGAGTTGATCCTTAGGTTGTCTTATTCCAATTTAACGCAAAAAAAAGGTCTCTTGACATCATTATAAAGGGTTACCAGTCTTATATGTGAAGTCCCAATCCTGCAAGTGGAAAAGTCGTATTAAATTAATATCGATTCGAGGTATGTATGGCGACGAAGGTTTAAACACTTTCAAACCGATCTATGTCTGCAATAATGTACAACATGTACTAACGATTCGTCATTAAATAAATTTCAGACACATGCCACAACATTTAATGCGAGATGCTAGCTACCGATAGATTAATAATTCCTTGGCCCATATGGCGTTTATCTAACTTTTATATGTGGTAATTTGGTTGACTAATATTATTTACCTCCAAGGTCTCTTTCATTTATCAGATGCGTGTTCAGCATTGATCTGTATTTTTTCAAAACATATATATAACGTGGCTTTTTTTTTTTTTCTTTCAAACTTCAACCTTTAACTTCTTAAATGTGAACGATGTCTTTGGCACCTTCAACCATAGCGAGCTACAAAGATTGTTGAGATTTTATACTTTTTCCATAAAAACTATATAAGATATACTTTATTTTGAACTCACCATGTCAAAGTCAAAATCATGTTTGTCTTTGCGTATCAACTATAAGTAGTTGCTGTGAGTTTTATCTTATATTCAGGCTTGCAAAAGGTAAATTGTTTTGAACAAATATTTCAAACTCTTAATATCTAATTTAATTAATCATTCTACTTTTATCTTTTATTTATATACTTTTCTTATTGTAAACTGATTAAAGATAAAACTAAAATTTTCATTTAATTATTAATTTGTTTCATTATTATTTTCGGACACTTGTAAAATAGTTTGGTCCTATTTTCATTTTAAGTAATAAATATAGAAATTCCCTTTTGAAGATAGAACATTATATATATATATATATAACAACGACCGCTACAGTACGTAAATTAAACTATTCTACATTACATAAGACTAAATTGTATCTAGGATTTTTATTATTATTACTGCCAACTGGTCTTTATTCAACACAGCTAGTATCAACATATTATTTCAATTCTGATTGTTAAACAAAATTAATGAACTGTCGTCATTCTGCATAATATTTGACACATAAATCCGAACTGAGTCACGATTATTTTTTTTATTACTATTGTATGGTTAGATAATGACTCTTTGTAATATAATTTAATTTTGATTTACCATTGTTGTAAAAATTTTATACATTTTCATTCAATCATATGTTGATGTACTATTAAAACAGTTTGACTATGACAATAATTAATATGGATAAAATACAGAATACACCTTAGCAAAAATTATTTATTTCTTGATTAATGTACAAAGTTTATTTTCTAATCCATAACCCCTTAAACTTGAATAAATTATGAAGCTATTTAAATTTAATCATATGCAGGTCACTTGAGGTGGGTAATATGTTGAAACTGAAAATTCATGTACTAAATGTGAAAATCTAATTGAACTTTAAGGAGTAAATTGTAAGAATTTTAACTAGGATCTCTTTATTAAATTTAATACCCAATTCAACCGTTTTACAGTTTATCCAATTCAGGAGGTTAAGTGCTATGAAACAAATTTCATATACCAGACAATCAGTCAAAAAAAACAAAAAAAAGAGAAGAAAAGACAATAAGCCATACTTCAATCATATAATCTTTATTTTACCTAAGGTCAAACTCTTTGAATAATAGACAACACGTGATATATCATACGATTACATAAAAGAAAGCAATGAATCAAAATTAAACTACTGTAATATATTTATTCGAAAAAAATATGTTTAGTTTATAAATGAAGACTTATAATTACTCCAAGGGACGTCGACGTACGGCCTTTTATGCAACGGGCCTAGTCCTCTTCATTTTTTAATATAAACATTTTCCACGTAATTATTTTAATTTGCATTTATTTTTAAACATTGCCCCTCAAATAATGGTTTTTGAGGTTTAGCTCCTCCAGTGATTATTCCTTTTATTCACCCCCGAACTTACTATTTGAGCAGCAACATAAAAAAAAAAAAAAAAAAAAATCATTATGTTACATCATCTATATGTGTGTGTGCGCGCGCGTATGTGTGATATTTTTATATGAAATTTAAGTAATTAACTTTGTTTGATATTTGTGATTCAAACAAAAAAATGTTTAATATTTGTGATTACGAGAGTTAATAGCTTATGCATGTATAGTTTTTTCAACTGCGCTTATGCAAATAAATGTTGATCTTGCAAATTTACTAATTCAATTTTTTTTTAACAAAATGGATTACAAGCAATATCTTTTTTTTTATTATTCAAAGGAGAGTGAATTGATTTTGAAATTTTCAAAACTCTGATATCCCCCATCATACCCCTTATGACGTCGGTGAGCCACTGATCTGAGAAACGACACTAACATTTTAAAATAAATGATTTCAAACGTATAAGCAATTAAGTAGTTGAAACCTAAAACCTAGATATTTTTAAGAGATCACTGCGCGACCAATCAGGAACCGTTATTCTCACAAGCCCTACTTTGACCCCTCTTCTTAATTCTCTCTGAAGATATCTAAATGTATGTAGCGGATTCTTTGCAAAAATGAGACAAAGTAAAGAGGAAAGGGGCCGGGAGATATACGGTTTTGGAAAAAAAATATACAAAGGTATGGAATGGATTTTTTTAAGCAGTAAAAACTATAGGAGAGTGAAGATTGTACCTATGAGGTCAAGACAAGTAACAAAGAATTCATTTCAATACTTAACTATGTTAAGATATAATAAAAACTGTTAACGTATTCTTACTTAAAAGCTTAAATTTTTAGAAAACAATTAACCTTGGTCAAATTATATACAATTTATTTTCTACTGTTTTTATTCTTTTAAATGAAAGTTGAATTGGTATATCAAAAAATGGTTGGAGGTATACCAAAATTCAAAAAATGAAGCTTGAATTTGAACAAGTTAAAAGATAATTTTTATACATTATTTATCTTTTCTTTTGAAGAATTGATTCATGACAGAATATTTTGACAAATAAATTAAAATAGATATATGATAATTAATAGAGTTATACAGTTGGAAAAATTGTTAAAATTTGCTACAAAAAGAATAATAGTTGTTAAGATATAAAATTATTAATGTACCTCTACCCAATAGTTTAAATTTTTGGAATACATAATTTGTGATATAGTATGAGAGTTTATATGATCAAGTGATCTAAAGTTCGATTCTTATTTGTTCATATTCTTTAAACTAAATGTTATATTTCAGCACACACTACACCATATTTAATTTTTAGTAATATTTGTTAAGAAAAAGTACTGTTGTTAAAATTTAGTAACATTTAAAAAATGTTGATGAAAATATAAAGTGTTCATAAAACTCTTTAGTAATATTTCTACAATGTTGTATATAGGTTAGACTCAAGAATTTTACCAACACTTCTATATAATTTAGTAACATTTTTCAATATTACTAAATTTCAATTATGTTGTAGTGACAAAATAAAGTGGAGCTATATATTATCCATACTTCAACCCCTCTCCCTCCCAAAAAAAAAAAAAAAGCTTTTACTTGAAAAGACATATTAGGATATAAAATTATTTATATGTCTCTATCCAACAATTTAAAATTTTAGAAAATAATCATTAAATAAAATAAGATAAGATAATTCACTTATCTATTTAAAAATCAGTAAATGTTTCTCATATTATTCTGCAAAATAAATTCTAGCAAAAATTTTTATGCTCTCTATCATTAATTTATCTGATAAGAATAGGCCAAAGCCAAGACAAGACAAGGCAGCTCCCTCTAGGTTAAAATTGCTTGACTCAAAGAGTAGACAAAGAAATATTCGTAGTGAAAGGAATAAGGGCTCCGGTCATCATTGATGCAACAAGTTTGACCGTGAAAACCTTTTCTTGTTTTTGGCTCCATATATGTGACTTTTGTAATGTTAATTCGAAACTTCAACGATGCCACTTTTGTAGTAGGCGGTGTCCGACTATTGCGGCTTCAACCTCTCCTTCGCTCTCTCTGACATATTGTCTAAAACATTGAAGTTGAATTCTTCCACTTATTATATTAATCATTTGGACCAAAACAATAGTTAACTCTCGCAATCTCTTTCTTTCATTGCTTTTTTTTTTCTTGTGTAGCAATTGGGCATACTCGGGCTGTGTAATTTGACATTTTGTCTGAGTTTATCCGAGTTAGAATTTTTTCTCTCTAAAATTATGAATATTTAGACTCAATTATATTTTAATTAATCTTGTTCGAATTAGGTCAATTTATTATTGGATAAAATTCTTTTAGTGTTGATTTTTATTTTTTTTTTAAGCACAAAACTCGAACTTTAAGACGTTACTTAGGAGACAAACCAAACAAATATTGGTAGTTAGATACCTCTAATACCAGTTAATAGTTATCTTTTTCCCATTTTGATTTTTTAATTCTTTTCAAGAGTCAAATACTTCATGCAGGTCCTCTCTATATTAACAGAGAAAGAGGGGCTTTGTTTTCTGACCCGGAACGCAGAAAGGAGAGAAGAAAGCGGGAATATCAAGCTATCTCACTGCATATGGAGTTTGGTTCGGAAAGATCTAGCCATGGAGGTGATGGAGCCAAGGATGAGAAGAGAAGTGAGTCTCGTGTTGCTGATGATGAAGGTCGTCCTAAACAAGAGACTGTTATTGAGGTGAAAAGTAGTTCTCTGCTAATATCTAATCAAGTGATATGAGTTAGAAATTTCAAACGAGAAAAAAAAAAAAAAAAAACCCTCTCTTTATTTCTGCATCTTGAGTTGATTCAAAGTATATATATATATACATACACATGGTGTTTGTTATTTGGTAGTCAAAATTAAGGTTAAAGAAAATTAATCAAACTTTTCTGATCTTGGATCTTTTTGTTTGCCTACATCTGCAATCCATTTTTGATTGTACTCGACTATCAAAGTTCTAGTAATTTCATGACAAGATTACCATTTATTCATATTTACCTATCAATCTTGTTTAAACATTGCGAAGGTTTTAATTTATTTATGCAATAGAGTTAAAAGTTAATTATTCAATGATATTTGGGTACTAAATAATAGATGAGTGTGTTTTTACATTACCCTTTTAAGTTTACATTTAGAAGCTAAAATAATCGTTCATATTAATGAAATATTATACATCATATAGCAATATCGAAAAAATTATACATCATATAGCTACTTGGGCATAGCTCAATTAGATTGAGATAAGCGGAGATTTTGGTAGAAGATCATAATTACATGTTGGCACAACTGCTTAATATTCTAAACAAAGATCAATAGCATCATATTCCTTTACAATATGGTTGGATAATTTAATCATTTTGAAGTGGATAATATTTCTTATATCTTCTATTTTTCTACTGACTATATTATTTTCCAAAGTTCGAACATACTGAAAAAACTTGGTTCATCAGACCCAAAATATGAAGTATGCATGATTTGCAATAAAGGAGCTTGGAAGAAAAATAACAACCTTTCTTTTATTAAGATAGATTGCGTTTCTCTATATATTTTGTCTTACTCAGCTGATCGGCAGCAAAATGTTGTTTATCCGATCCTAAGATCATTAATACCTTAATTTTTGGTAACTGTTTGGTTTAATGCAAACAAAAATAAAATCCGCTAAAAGTAATGCACATGTCCAGCCATGCATATATCATTTACATATATATGCATATATTCGACTCATATTATCATGTTGTCGGTACTGCAAAGGAGTTTAATAATTAATCTGCGCATTTGATAAGAGTTGACTCATGCATATGCTGGGAAAGCTAGCATTGATATGATTAATATCTAAAATATGACAATTGACTTTCACATGCAAAACCAAAAGATTCTCTTCCTACCATAAAAGAAGGAAAAGATTCTCAATTTCTCATATAGTTCCCCATCATTGCATACACTTGCTCATAATTTTATTCCTCTATAGTGAAATCTCAGTTTCCAGTTTTATACCAGCATTAGGATGCAGTACTCCCAAATTTCTGTTATTGTAGAAGGTATAAGGAATTACAAGCCGTTGATAAAACCCTAGTTATATGTACTTGCATCAAGGGAAAAAATGGGGTTTGTGTTTGTGTTTGTGTATGCATATTAACTGTTCATTCATTTTCGGAATGTCATACAGGAACCACCTATGACTAATACCGAAAGATCCATGCTGGAGGCTGTACCAATTAGTGCATCCTCAACCAAAAAGGAAGAGGTAATTGGATTTTCAATATAATTATAATAGTATTATATCTTAAATTTAACTTTGACATATTCTTATTATTACATAGGCATCCAATTATATGATTACATCAACAAAAAAATATTTAACTTTTATAATCATTACTTCAAAAGTCATCTATCTTATAATATGTAATTTGATACCAATTTAAAACATTTCATATTGCTATTGTATTAAAATTAATATTTTATATATTTAATTTGCCTTTTTCACCGTTTAGAAATTAAAAAGGCAACTAAATCTACTTACAACTTTCTTTGATATATCCATGCATGGTTGTTGTAGGTTGATGAACTTGAAAATGTCAAAGCCGAAATGGGTGAAGTGATAGAAGAAAATCAAAGGTTAAAGATGTCTTTGAACCGAATATTGAATGATTACCGGACACTGCAAATGCAATTCCACAATATAGTTGAACAAGAGAAGAAAAATTCCTCTGATCAAGTAAATGATAACCATCAAGAAATGTTAGAGGAATCAGAGCTAGTTTCCCTCAGTCTTGGAAGACTTCCAAGTAACCCAAAAAGCGATGAGAAAGCTATAGTGTCTAAACCATTGAAAGAGGAAGAATACAAGGAAGCCTTGGCACTTGGATTGGACTGCAAGTTTGAAACATCTAAGTCAGAAAGCACAACCGAGCATTTGCTAAATCCAAGCCCTACCAATAGCTCTGAAGTGCCAAAGGGAGAAGCTGGGGGAACTTGGCCACCTAACAAGGTACTCAAGACAGCTAGAGATAATCCAGAGGATGAAGTTTCCCAACACAACCCTACAAAGAAAGCTAGAGTTTGTGTGAGAGCAAGATGTGACACCCCAACAGTAAATATCGCTTCCTCTCTATTCATTCCATATTCAACCTTTATTTTAATCTTTGACTAGAAGAAACTTTTGGGGTGAGAACTTCATCCTTTAGGCATGCAATTAAATTAATCTTTTACGTGTGTAAAGTTGTATTGATAAAGAAAGATAAACTTTTAGCATGACGTTATAATTTGACACATTTTAAAGATTGATTTGCAACTCTAGGGTGGAAAGTATTCACCTAACAATTCCTCATTTCATACACACACACACACAATATACACGTTGTTGTAGACTCTTTGAATGAGTTGGTTTCTGAAAGGTTTAAATATGAAAAAGCTACTTTGTTCACACTTTGATTTCTTGAAAAACAGATGAATGACGGATGTCAATGGAGGAAATATGGACAGAAGATTTCAAAGGGGAATCCTTGCCCTCGAGCCTACTATCGTTGCACAGTTGCACCATCATGCCCCGTAAGAAAGCAGGTATATTACAAATTTACAATGCTACATATTTAACTTTCAATTTTGCCATACAATGTTGAAATTCTTTTGTTGTCATTCACAGAACTATATATTAATGCATATGCAATATTTCAGGTGCAAAGATGTGCTCAAGACATGTCCATTTTAATCACTACCTATGAAGGGACACACAACCACCCTCTTCCTCTTTCGGCTACTGCCATGGCTTCCACCACTTCAGCAGCTGCTTCCATGCTACTTTCTGGCTCATCAACCTCTCATTCTGGCTCGATCCCTTCAACAGCCACAGCCGCCGCCACTGCTGCAAACCTTCATGGCATGAACTTGTACCTCTCAGATGGTTCCAAATCAAAGCAACTCTACCTATCCCATCCTTCACTATCATCTATGTCTTCACACCCAACCATCACTCTTGACCTCACATCAAACCCAGCCTCTTCCTCAGCCCCTTTTGGAAGATTTTCCTCAAACCACAACCCCCCAAGATACCCTCCTTCTTCTTCTTCTTCTTCTTCGACAAGCCTGAACTTCAGCTCCTCATCAGAATCCAATGCAATATCTTGGAGCAATGGCTTCCTCAGCTACAGCACTTCTCATTCTCAACCACACAATAACAGCAACGTCCTTAGCACTATAAACCTTGGAAGATCACAACCAGTGGAAAATATCTACCATTCCTACATGCAAAGGAATAACAACAATCCATTAGTCCCTCCTCAAGGAGCTCAACATTCTCTGCCAGATACCATAGCTGCAGCAACAAAAGTAATCACTGCAGACCCAAATTTTCAGTCAGCACTGGCAGCAGCACTTACTTCAATTATCAGCATAGGAAGTAGTGGCACTGTGAGCACACAAGGAAACCAGGGTGTTGCAGAAATTTTGGGCCAGAAAGTGAAATGGGGTGAGCTGTTTCAAGCATCTAATTCTACTTTGCCTTCCACTTCCAAAGCCAATAATGGCTGTGCATCAAGCTTCTTGAACAAAGCACCCGCTAATACACAGAAGGGAAGTTTGACACTTCTACCACCATCTTTGCCATTTTCTGGCACCAAAAGTGCATCAGGGTCTTCTGGTGATAATAGAGACAACACCAATAATTAAGGCACGTTTGTTAATAGTTTATTTTAGGGAAATAATCACTTTTCTTTCTTTCTTTTTTTTTTGGGTTCAAAATCCGTGTTAGAAAGTTTTTGATTATAGACTGTTTTGAAACTTTCACTATTTCCTGTTGGATTTGTCTAGCTGGCTAGCAACTTGGCCTGCAATTATGTGTAATTAAGATGGGTGAAGAATTTTGAGAAGGGACACGAATAAAGAATGCTGGACAAGTAATTAAGTTTCTTTGATTTAGTGATGATATATATCACATCGTAGCTGGCATGCACGTTGGAGGTTAAACAGTTATTTTTTGCTGTCTTTATCCCGTACTTAGACTTCTGAGTTATTTTAGAAAAGTGACCCTAGTTTTATCATTAAATTCAATTTAACATAAACTAAAGTGAATGCACATTATGTCCACACCTGGAAACGCCAAAAATCACCAGTAATAAAGTAATGATCTATGAAACACGAATGTATATACGATATACGGATGTGATTTGATACAGGTACGGAGATATAATAATATTTAAAAATTATAAGATATGATATAATTATAATATGATATATAAAATTAATAAAAAATTAATATAAAAATATAAATTTTAAATTAAAATAGAGAAATAATAATTTAAATATTAACATAAATTTTTATAAATATACTAAAATATATTTATTTTATTGATTACTTTAAAATTTTTATTTATATAAGTATAAAAATGCCAAAAAATAAAGTAAAAAATTTTTAAAATATAACTAGAAATATCTGTTAACATAACACATATTAGATACAAATACAACAACTATTTTGAAGTATTTGTGCAACATACATAATGACACTTGCACAAACTTATACACTCCGTACATATTCTTATGTAAGCCATGTAATAACATCTTGATCTTAATAGAACTTATACATTCTGAACAATTTAGATTGTGCACGTATAACTCACACAATTTGTATTCGTATATATTCTTCTCTAAAAATATATTAGATATATAAAATCCATTCCCACTCTCTACTTAACAACTTGAAACCTGCTGTATAGATTCTGTCATAACATATACAATCATACCTTAACTGCTATCTACAAAGGTGCAAAAGATGCGTATTATTTTATAAATGGAAAGTCATCTTAGTATAATATCATTGGATGTATAGATCAAATAACCAAAAAAATAAAAAATTTGTCTAAGGGTATTAAGTTGAGTAAGATTTTATTCACTTCTGATTGTTTTTCCTTAATTCTGTTTTTCTTGTGTGACCGTGATTAAGCATGTAAATGTGGGTTAGCAACCTCGGGGAGGCAATGGATGTTGCCCACAGGAATTTATAATGGATGTTTCTCTCATTCTTAATTTTCTTTTGTTTCCCTTGGTTTATTAATACAGAATGATGGATACGAACAGCAATTCTTTCAGTTTGCCGAACCCTATCATTCCTAGTTATTTATATGGATTAATTACACGATACAAACAGCTATTCGTCAACCCCGCCATTCTTATAGTGTAAACACTATTATAAGAAACTTTACGTAATATAAACTCAACCTAAAATGCATGCCGTGTACGTATCCATTGTGCCATCGATGCTAAATCCAAAAACTCAGCCGTAAACTAATGCAAGGCAACCAGCACCAAGAACAA
This sequence comes from Pterocarpus macrocarpus, assembly GCA_031439585.1. Classification (NCBI taxonomy): domain Eukaryota; kingdom Viridiplantae; phylum Streptophyta; class Magnoliopsida; order Fabales; family Fabaceae; genus Pterocarpus; species Pterocarpus macrocarpus. The sequence continues at coordinate 16,800,307 of CM062519.1, forward strand.
AAATAGGAGATATTCTTTCCTCGTGCCAGAAGAATTTTCATGCTGTACAAATATATGTTATCACCATCCGTTCTGTAGGGACAGTTGTTGGGTAATCTACACTCATTATTAAATGAATGCTTCCCGTGAAATTCATAGGACAAAAACTAGTAATGGAGGTAAATTCATTGAATGATTGCGATGTATATTTAATTATATATGTACTTTAACTTGATAACAATAGGGGATGTAGCTCAAATGGTAGAGCGCCCGCTTTGCATGCGGGAGGTACAGGGTTCGATCCCCTGCATCTCCAAATGTATCTTTTGTACTTTTTCTTCCCTATTCTTTTCCTTTTTCTTTTTTGTGTTTTACGTTGGAATATTTTTTGTAGACTTGTATAAATTAAATCATGTTTAATTTTGAATCCAGGATATCAAAATTGATTAAAGCCAATTATTTTAGCCTAAATTTTGTAATTACTATTGTTATTGGATTTATTAGGCCAATTTGGTCTACACATTATTCATTGGTAGATATTGTTCTATTTTTCTATATAGAGGCTTTGCTATAATAGGTAAGCTTAACTCATTATTTTATTGACATAAGAGAGAGGCCCCTTCTCCTAGCCAACTATAAATAGGTGTTTGTTCCATTATTGAGACAGTGTGCACATTTTGGCCATTTGCTAGAGTAAGTTTTTTCTTCCTCTAGCATCTTTTGGCTTCTCTCTCTCTCTCTCTCTCTCTATGTAGATTTGAGAAGCAAAGAACGAAGAACGTGGATCAATTGTTCCTCTTCAATTGGCTTAGGTAATCTTCGCACCTGATCATATTTATATTCTTTGTTGGTTTGCATGCTATAATTAGAATCAAAATCTAGATCTGAAAGCCTTAAAATTTCAACATGTTAATACACCCTTAACCTAATCTATAAGTAGGTTTTTCATAGCCCAACTCTTAGGAAAAGTTTGAATGTTATGATCTAAGTCTATAAATAAAGCTCAAGCCAAAAAACTTATTGGGCCGAAGACTATTATGATTTAAATATCACATTATTAAGCCTATTTATTTGCTTAATGTGAGACTTATAACACTGCATCCCCACTATTTTTTGCTATTTTAAGAATCATTATGGCATCTCTAAGAATCATTGTGCAAACTTCTCACATTTATATTGCTTTCTAATATGAATGATAGGTTCATCATTATTTTTGATTGGATAAATAACAATGAAACCCCTTGATGTTTTACTATATGACACATAACTCCATTCTTGTGAGAAATTAATACTCCATCCCACGACTGTTAACCCAACTTTTGACTTATTAACTAAAAAATAGAAGAAAAAAAAATCAAACTACAACAGATGATTTTTAGATTCTTGGTGAACTTTATCTTCTTAAACTATATTTGCACCTCCATCTTTACTGCACGAATCGTAGGACATGAAACCAAAAAGAACATCCTCACCCACCTAAAGCATCACCCCCTTCCCACCCCCACCATAATCGAAATCATACTTCATTATTGAAAAAATTGGAAATAAAATAAAGTTATCTTGAAGACTTGAAGTAATCAATATTAAAAGAAAAAAGCAACCCATAAGGTTTGGGCCAATCAACATACACAAGGAGTCAGGGACATTGTTTTTTTCTTGTTCTATACAATTCATAGCTCATGTTGAGACGTTAGAGAGAAAGATAGTGAAATAATCATATCAATGACAAACCTAAAATTAACAATTAAAAATGAAACAAATACAAAGAAAAAAATTGGAAAGTTGAGGCACAACAGATCAGATAAATATTACTTAGAGTGGAAAATTATCTCTCAAAACTATAATTTTGGCATGTTGGGGGAGGAGAATGCAGCCCTCCACTTCCCCCACCCTGCATTCACTCATGATGGGGGGCCTCGATCTTTCAATGGCTTTGAGATGGGTAGTAGAAATGCGCTTTCCCTGGCCTAACTTATCATCAATGAAGGCAATAATTCATTGCGGCACAGAGTGTGGTAGAGGTTTGTGGTGAAGAGGGGTAGAGGCTAATTCCGTTGTGCTTCCCCTTGCCTCACTTGTCATAGGTGTACTTGGAGCTATTAGGTGCAAAGTGTGAACCTTGTTGCCATGGGAATAGGGTGCAAAATGTGGTGATCCAATCGAGTAAGTGAAAATGGTTAAAACAAGGTTTTGTATTTGTGAGTGAAGTGAGTTAAAAAATCAAATCATAGTTAATTGGGGTTAAATATGTAACGATGAATTTAGTAAGTGGGGTGGAGTGTTAATTTCTCACAAGAATGGAGTTATATGTCATATAGCAAAACTTCAAGGGATGCCACTATTATTTATCCTTTTTTATTTATTGTAGCTTTTGCTTTCAAAAAAACAGAATGAGGAAAGACTAATAAACCAAAATCAAAAAAAACCATTTATGTCCCCCCCCCCCCCCACACAAAAGAAAAAAAAAATTGGCTCAATATAAAAGTTGTAGATCACAAGATTAATATTAGCTTCAATGACTTTACCCTGTCCCTTTGCGATCACGTTTTTAACTACCAAATTCCAAATTGGGTTTGGGTAACAGTTATGTTGCCCGGGCCAACAATGCTTGCATCTTTTAGTCCTAAGAATTGTTGACACAATTTTGAAATTAGGGCAGCAGTTACTAGTTAGGTAAAGCTTCACAATATGACAACTATAAAGTTTGAGCTCCTAATACTACAGGTAATGTTTGGAATTACAATTCATTTTTACTGCATCAACCACTTTTGGGTACACAATGTTTGAATTTGAGCATATGATCATTTAACATAAATTCACTAAAGTTTACGAAAAAAATATAAATTCACACAATAGATGAAAAAATAGATTCACAGATATTTACAAGGCGAAAGGATTATTAAAAGAAAAATGCAATTTTTGTCAAAAAAAAATTCTTGCCTTCACAAATATTATAAAATCACCTATTGACACAAACCATAAGATTCAATACAGTTTGGTTTGATTAGAAGCTGTATAAAATATATATGGGACAAACGCAAAATAACCAAACAAGAAGAAATGCAGCCTTTAACAGCAGACAATAAAAAACCAATTTTCATCTGAACTCTATACAGAAGCAAGCTTCACACAGATGATAGAACACCCAAGACAAACTTCCAGGATTGAGAACCACAAAAATTCAGCAATGCAATCTCAAGTGCTTGTTTGCACGACTTCTGTCACGTTGATCCCTTCATTGGTCAGAGCTTCCTAAAGAGAGGAGCAAAATATCATTAGCCATATACATTACTACATCATCTTATTAAAAACTACACTTCTTAGTAAGCCATTTACCATATTTTCTTTGTTTCCCTGGGGAGTGCTACCCGGAACTGTGAGCAGAAAAAGGTCACGATAATGTTATTTTTTATTTTTTTTTTTAACCAGAACTAGAATATATATCATAGATATCATAAATAAGAGATTTTGCTGCACACTTGGTCGCTTACCTTCTTTAACATCAGATTTCTTTCCCTGCCTCCTGACCATGCCCTGTTCCTTACTAAGTTCTTGTTTGTTTGGCTTCTCACGTTTTTTCACTGACCTACGGTTCCCACTTTCCAAAGAAGGCCTTGGATTTGGGGAGTTGGTGCTAGAATTTGCTCTCAACCTGGATCCAGGATTACCCTTTTGACTAGTCTCCTTCTTGGTTGACTCTGCTGCTGCAGGAGTGAGTTGAGTAGGGTCAACGTTCAAGCACTTTGGTTTCAGTTTTCCAGTCCCCATGGAAGAAGAGCTGTGCACATCATCATCAGAGGATCGAGTTCCCTCTTCTGGCACCTGTGAAATGGTTTCAGACACCTGCTGCTGCTCTATGTTCTCTTTGATATCATAGCTTTCAAGCAATTCCTTCACAGTTTCTCCAAGGTCAGCAAGCTCATGCCTCCTCACATATGATTTTAGCCCATTTTGCATTCGCTGGAATGGCTGTGGTTTACATTAAAAGGACAAAAAAAAAGAAATTATAAAAAATTGAAAGTTGGTTCAATTAATAAGTCGAACAAATAAGGGCACTATATTGTAGCCACAAAATTTAAAAAAAAAAAAAAGGTACTATACTGTAACCAACAATAAATAAAGGTAATGTATTGCACAGAATTGACTAATTGAGGAATGAATCCTCTCATGTTTCTTATCCATATGATTATGCCACATGAAAAGAGATAGACACAAACACTTTAAATAGGTGGGACCTTATTGCAACTTTTGGAATTCAATTTAACTATTTGTCTGTCTCTCTTCACATGAGGTGATGATATAAATAAGAAACCTAGACGATCTATTTACACAAAAGTAGACTATTCTTACCATATCTATTAAAAAAAAAAAAATTATGACTGACTATATATTATAATCTGATGAAATATAAACAATTTACAAGGAAACACAATTGGAAATAGATGTGCCTATTGACTATTGATATATGTTGTAATACCTCACATCCTGCCTCCAAGGCTAGTTTGAAGAACCCAAGAGAAACTGAGTGCTTGGCAGCAGATTCAGAGAGCTTGATCTGGTTCAACCAATATGAAGCTGAAGTTATGAGGTTGAACTTGGCTCTGCTGGATGTCTTAAAAGTGTCAGAAATGGGTGTTTCACTTCTGCCTTGACCACTAGAAGACCTCCTTGTTCTGGTCTCAGAGATTGGGGTAATGTTACCAGCAGCCATCTTTGAGCCTGAAGTGGCAGATGTTGCTTTGGCAGGAATGGATAGCCTTCTCGGTGGTTTGCCACTACCACACTTGTCCTTGCCAGAGAAATCAAGAACACTCACACTTTTGCTTACACTTGATGCAGTTCTCCCCCTGAAATTAAAAATGTGACCTTTTTAAGACAAGATAAATGCAGTACTTCAATTTCACCCCATTAAAATAAAAAATGCAATTAACAAGTTGTGATACTAATGTTGCAGTTTGGAAGTAATTCATCAGAGATGCAGTTTATAAATAATCAATAGCATAATCAAACTACCAGTAAGTATAGTGTCTTCCAAAATCCAAATATTTTGGTCGGCAACACATGCTATAAATGGTGCATCGACCTTGGAATCAGAAAGATAAGGCTAGAACTATGAAATGATACAAAGATAGCAACTTTCCACCCAAAAATGTAAATAGACAAAAGATCCTTAAACAGCCTATGGTTGCTGTAAAGGCCATCCATAAAAATTCAAATCAGTAAGATAAAATAACAGGATATGACAGCCGTAGCACGCAATAATAATAATAATAATGATAATAATAATAATTTGGCAAAAGCAGCAAAGGGAATTAAAACGAAATGAAGAAAATTATGATGTTAAAAACAAGACGGGGGCACTTTTGTAAGTTAAACGCGAGAGTACCTCTTGGAATCAGAAGAATTGGAGGAATCGTGTGCGTCTTCCTTGGACTTGGTGACTGATCGGAGGGCGTATCTCTGAAGCTTGGGTCTGGCGGACCCTGAAATGAACCAACCAAAACAGAGCACAATACGACACAAAGCCAATCAAAGTGTTGTCATGATGGGAGAACCCTCTAATGCGCAAATTGCACATGACATGATCCAGTGCAAATGCTCGAAAAAGTAAAAAATTGTTAAATGTACACACAACCCGATAAACACATGACCAAATCACCTACAATTTGCGGTGATGAACATATTCATAAAATGAAAACATGGAGTTGGGTGTGAGAGAGGGTGGGGTGTGAGTGTGTGTTACCAGAAGCAGCAGAGGGTTGTTCCTTGACGGGTTCTTCCATATCTGAATCCTGAGAATGAGATCGACGAGAGGCTCTGTGCCTGTGTGTGTGCTGTAACCGAACTTGTTCGAACGGAAACACTTTGAGATGAGACTCGAACGTGTGTAAGGTGGAGTGATTTTATAAGGTTATTGTAAGGTTACAAGGTTATCTTGTTCTTTTCCCACAACTATACTCTGGGCGGGAAAAACTCAAATTTTGGGACTGACCTCACCAGTACGACAACAGCTACGGGTCCCTCACGAAAATTGCATGCTGTTTCAGAAATTCTCTCTCATGTTCGTTGCTCAGATAATAAAATTAAAATGTAATTTAAAAAAAAAAAATCTAATGTGAATTATCGAGGATTGTAAGTGTGATCTAAGATTGTGAAATTATTATTATTATTATTATTTCCTGAAATACATTTTATATGTATCTCCACCAAAATTGTTACTATTAATTTTAAAAGGATTTAATTTATATATTTTATCATTATAAAAATTTTTTACATAAATATTTAATTATATATTATTATATCATTAAAAGTGTTTCTTAACTACCATTTACTAAAAAGCCTTACAAAAATAAACTTAAATAAGAGTTTAATTGGTATGCACTAACAGTATAAAATAGTTTTACACTGTCAATCAATAAAAATAGAAGAAAGTGAAAAATCGTGGTGAATTCCTCATTATAGTGGGTAATTATTTGTATGAGTTGACACTTTTTACTATTTCTATTAATTAATAATATAAAATTATTTTACACTGTCAATACATTTAAATTAAATTCCTTAAATAAATCCTAAACCATTAACTTAAAATTAACGGTAAATTTTTCTTAGGTCATATATTAAATTAAATATGCTTCAAAAATGGATGGTGAAGCCAGCTAAGGATCAGAGTTGATTGGTGGTGGGTTTGAAATCAAATCAAATTAGACATCAAATGAAACTGAAAATGATAGATTAGTCGTTTGCTGGGCGAGGGTGGGGCTGGTGATGGACCCATATGCAACACGTATGGATAGGGCCTAAGAAAAAGATAGAAGGCTCCTCTAATATTCGAATTTCAAATTTCAAAATTATCAGAACAAAAAACAATTTCAAAATTATTATGCTGCTTGTGTCAGAGTGAGAGCCGTTAGTATTTTGTCAAAAACTGCCGTGCGCGGTTGGTTGGAATTTCGCAATTGGGATAAGGATAAACCCATGGACAAATTCTTATTCGGACCAAGTGTGCCTATCAGTGGAAATGTCAACGGTGTCATTTGATTATTGACCAAAAGAAAAAAGGGTGTCATTAGATTAGTTTATTTTAACTCTAACGAAATTTGTACAAAAATAAACTTTAGGGAAATAAGTGATTTAACTGAAAATAATTTTTCCTCACAAAAGAAGAAAAATATTTTCTTTGGAGTGTTAAATAAATAAAATCAAACATACACAATTATACTGATGACTTTCAATTTTTCCTTAAATTTTATATTTCAATTCAATTACAATTTTAATTTTAATATATTTTAAATTATGTTTAAATTATTAAAAAATATTTGATTTTTATAATAATTGCTTCAAAAATTCTACCTATGATAAAATATAATTAATTGATTTGTAAAAAACAATCACAATGATAACTTATCAAAATTAAATCCTTCAATTTTTTTCTGATTTTTCATATATTACTTAATTATTTAATGTTTTATATCAATCTTTCAAATAATTCAGCAATTATTGTTTATTTTAAGTAAAATTTTGAGTTTGAATCTTTTAAATAAGAAAAAAATAATGTTAAAAGAGCTTTACCTCATAGTAAACTGATTCACTTGTGGGATGTTAGTTAGAGTTTAGTGAACTCTGAATACTGGTAGTTTAGACTAAAAACATTTAATATTGTTATAACTATAAAAGTAATTGAACATGGGTTTTTTTTTTCTTAAAAAATGTTGTATCAGTTTATGTTTTAAAATAAAACTTATTACTATATGGTTGATCAAAATAGTAAGTGTCTTGACCCATTAATCAAAGGTCTCGAGATCGAGTCTCAAGACCCCTACCCCCTTTTGGGACCTTCATCGGGTCGGATTAGATTAGTGAAATTCCTGGGAATATGGCCTAGATACTAGTGATTTTATCGAAATCAAAAGAAAGTATAAAATTAAAATAGTGAGATCTCACTTCAAAATAAATAAATAAATACTTAGGTGAGATCTAAATAAAAAATTTGTAGTAGAATATGATAATAAGTTCAAACTAACCATTCAATAATTGAAATTGGCACACAATATAATTCTCCATATGTTAATAAAATATTGTTCTATTTCTTGGGGCTCTGGACACAAAAACAAAAATAATTACAATCAGAGGCCACCATTTCAAGCGATATTTTAATAAATGCATATATAATTTGATGTAGCATGTCAATTATTATATTAAGTTGATCTAATGAATTTGGTAAACTAATTTGGATTAGACCTAATCTTAGTTGGAACAGATAGTGTCAACTTGATTCAAGAAACGCCAAACAAGATGACATAATTGCGTTGAGTTGAGCTTTTCGAAACTTGTCTAAGTCTATCCGAATTTTTCTAAGCCTATTCGAGTTTTGGTAAACTCAAGCTTGATCAAGTAGTATTAGCTTGGCCCCAAAAACACATATCACGAGAGTGATGTGGTTGGGTTTGACTAAGTGTATCCAAGCCTAATCAAGTTTATTTGAATTTGTCCGAAAAATACTCAGCATATAATCTAGATGTGATCATTCCATGTTTCAAGAGAATCCAAGATCCATAGAGAGAAAGATAGAAGCGCATCACCTTTCTATTGAAAAATAGGTGGGAGTTTCGCCTTTTAAATATAAAGTTACCTCCAAATAAAGTAAGTAAGACCCATTTTGAATTATACACAATTTAATAAAATATTTCATTTTTTACTTAAGCGTTAAAGTGTCTTTGCAAATATTTATCAAAGCAGTTTCTCATAGTTGCAGTGCTTGATTTGGAAGATATCGATTTTGTAATTGCTTCAATCGTAGCTCACTATTTTTGTTCTTAATCCTAAGTAACTGATTCAATGTTTTTTAATTTTTCATTGAAAAGATAGTGATGGACTAGGTGGCTTGAACCTTAAGTTAGGATGGTTTCATTCAAGGTGCAAACTTTTTTAACAAACAATAATCTAGGCATAAAAAAAAAACTATTAAAAAAATGTCTAGCCAAAACCTGACTAAAGTTAATTGGTTTGAACTTTTTTATTTGAAGGTTGTGTTGCCTTTTCCATTCTCTTTCCCTTACTTCTCCCTCTTTTCTTCAATCAATCTACCTCCCTCTTGTATTTTAGCTTTCAAGTCTCACTCAAAACTCAATGGTGATTCTTAGTGATCTCTTTTTTGTATGTGCCTTTTGTTTCTTTTTTCTTACTTCCCCACTATATAATCATTTATTTGATATCCCATCCAGTGAATTTCTCTTGATGACAACAATTTTTGAATAGTGGGAGATGGCTTAAATCTAGCTCATGCGCTTGAAGTTCTCGCAAGTCGTTGATATACTACAAAAAATAAATTAGAGATAAAGCTTTGTGCCAACATCAATTCCCTTTCTTGATATACACTTGATTATAAATATTTCATTAGAAATGAAATTAGAGATTTGATGAGTTCACCTATGTTAAATTTATCTACGGTATAATGCAAAATCATTTATGTTATGATGTATTTTATATAAACTTGTCTAGTTTATGTTGGTCGTAAGCCTAGGCTTAACTTATGTATTATCAAGTTCTATTCTACCGAATTATATGTTGTAATTAAGTCATTTTTTTAATTATTAATCAATGATTTTTTTATTAAATAAAATATTTTCATCTAAATCAAACTGAATTAAATTGTGAATATTCTAATTTGAAATATAAAACCTTCATTTTCATATGGTCATGAGTTCGATTCTCCAAAAAGGTGATGTGATTACCTGGTCTCCATTAATTGATTGCGTAATGCGAATCATTGTGATTTTTGCTCCAAGATGGTGGAGTGTAGTCGAGCTCTTAGCTCAACTTGGTTTATATAGGTATGATTCAAAAACATGAACTCTCCTTTTAGTGGGATTAAGATCCCATGTTGTTTGTGGGCAAAGAGTAGTTGCCAAATCCGGTGAAACTCAACCCTTTTGAGATGTTAGCTTTAAGATGTTTCTCTAGGCCCTAAATTTAGGGCTTCTAATTTTAAACTCTTTAAACTATTTGACAATGGACACAGATTCTACTCTATAACAAAAAGTTTTATATTTTGGGATTTTTATCGGTATCCTTATTTTTATAAGAGTACCGTATTCTTTTATATTAAACAACTATGATTTAATTATGGATCTTAAAAATAATTAAAAATAATTTTAAAAATTGAATAATTTAAGTTAGTGGGACACATGACAAAATCTTAATCATAAATAACTAAAAAGTATCCGATACCCTTAAATTTTATACGGATATTAGAGAAATTTCTATTTTTTTATATAATATTTTCTTTAATTCATTAACAAAGAATACTTATTGACAACATCTTTTTAAGTATATTATATATTAAATGTATAACACTTTCCATTATAAAACAGTCCTTGCGAAAATCTCCAAATATGAGAAAAATTTACCACCCAATGGTCACTTTCAAGCTGCAGACCCAAACTCATGAACAATGTCCAGTTGTCCACTTCACTGTTGCATTGCTATTATCATTAGACGTAAGTACTAGGTCGCATCGAATTGAATAACGTAAGCCGTACATAACTCATTGATGATGTATAAATAACGTTTACCTCATGACAATAGTGTTTAGTTTGGCTTGGCTTGTGGCTGCTATTGGTTAAAATAAACCAGTTGATTTATAAAAAATATTAATAGATTAGATTCTATATAATAAATTTTAGGATAAAATTACTTTAATGTTTGTTGATGTTAGGTGATCTTGTATATAATATCTATTTATTTATAAAAATATATACTAACTTTTTTGAAGTATAAGTGATATTATATTTGATACTTTTATATTTTGATTAAATATGATATTGAATACTTTTATAAATATAATTTTGATAGAGGTGTCAATTTAGATATAACAAATAAAAGAATATTATGTGTAATATCATTGAACTTTGAAAAAGATTAGTATAATTAACCTTAAATTTTATATCTATTGTATAATATAATTTTCTTATGTTAGCAAATAGTATTAAAATTCTTCATTCATAATTATATGAATTATTTAAGTTAGAAAAATATTGTTAAATTAAAACCATACAGATATAAAGTTATATACTAATGTTTTTTTTTTTTTTTGGTGTATAGACTAACACTTGATAGATTCAACTAATTTGATACTTTTTTTTAAGCAATATCTTGATTTTAAATTTTATAAATAAAAAAAATCCTAAAAAAGTTTTGACCCATAATAAGTTGGCTTCACTCCCATAAGATTAATTTCGGAATCAGTAAACTTCGGATAATGGATTTGGAAATTAAAAATAACACTCGCATAATGTTGAAAAGTATCCATTAAATCCACCAAAAAAAAAGTATCCATTAAAATGTACCAACCAGACAGAACAGGAACCCCTTGCCAGCGTGGCTCCATGTACCAACCAACCCAATTCCCATTCCACCTACTTCACCACAAACCTCCACGCGCTACCACCTTCACCTCCCTCATCTGCCGCACACGTCAACGGCTCACGTTCCAAAACACGCGCCTGTGCGCGTGAGACTGACCTTTACACGCGAGGGCTCAAATGTCATTTCGCAATGCTTCGGAATAAAGAAGCTAGGAACACTTGGTTCCGAAGTAACTGCACCGGGACTCCACACAACCACTCGTGTCCTTTTCCTCTTAACACGCACCCCAGCGTAGCGCATCACAACCCGCATCATCCACCGTCGATCAAACCACCGCCAGTCCAGTCATGGTATCGAACGGTATCAACGAAATTTGCCGCCAAATATTCAATGTGCGTTGACAACACGTCGTTATTTCCCAAACGGAACAAATAAATCCAAGCTTTTCAGTTTCAGTTTCAGTTTCAGTTTCAGACAATTGATATTATTATTATTATTTAATTATTTAATTTAACATTAACTCCACAGGCTTCAAAGACAGCATGCAACTCAACAACAACTAATAAAATTGATGAAGCTTTAAGGTCCCATTTGGTTTTCATTTTTTCAACCTCACTCTCTTTCTTCCATGGTACACAACCTTCTCCAGTGTTCTTTCTCTTTTTTCCACTATGTTGTCTCTGGTTCACTCCATTATATATGTGCATATAGTGTGATCTTATTTTTATGAAAAAACTTGAAGAAAAACAGTAACATTTTTAATTATGTAGTCTCATAGTTCCAATGTGGTTGTGATTTACAGGAATTTTAGATATTTGAGGTCAAGAGGTTCCACATTTCTCAGGTAATTTTGTCAGATCTAGCTTCACATGGCCAAGTTTAGCTGCAATTTCAGACATTGATGATGGATGAAGCTGTGTGTTCGGTTCACTGCTGAGCTTTTCTGCTAGTTTCTTGCTTATGGTGGACCTTGTTTGAGTCCAATTCCGTGTGTTCTTGGTGTTGTTTGATTTTTTTTCTAGTTTCAGTTTTGAGGACTTGGCTTGGTGTTGTTGCATTGTGCTTGTGTTGTTCTTGATTACTGCTAAGGTACTTGTAATTGATGGGATTTTTCACAGAAATCCCAGTAGGTAGATTCTCACGGAGCTCAGGTAGTTCAATTGATCAAGCATGATTTGCCTTGTGGACTTGTGGTTTATTTAATTATTATTTTTTGTATTTGTTTTCATGCACTATTATTGTCGGTGACTGCATATCAAGGAAATGAGTGGTGGCCCCATCATTAGTTGCAGTGTTATTATTGTATAAGGGGAAAGATGCGATCAATTTTGTACATTTATATATCTTTCTACTGTTGATAGTTGCTGGTCATTATTTCCCTTGACATAGTTTCAAAGCCTTTAGGATTACGTTGGCCTACCTTTCTTCTTTTGCTATTGAAATGGTGTAATGGGTGAATGTTTCTCCTTTCTTTGATCCCTTTTATTGAAATTCTAAACTCATGTCTTCTTATGTTAAAATTCCTGCTTTTTGTTTATCCAAATACATTAGTTAATTAAGCCTTGGAGTAAAATTCTCCCACAAGTCTCAGCATATGCTTGGCTACCTAAAGGAATTGGATATAATCATAATGGCTTAAGAATCTCAAGGTCATGGTCTATGGCAAAATTTCACTGCTTAATCTCAGTTGCACAAACTAAAGTAACTAAATTTGATGATCTTGTTTAGTTGTCATCATGCTTGCATGATTTCAGGGGTAAGTATATTTTTGTTGTTTGTGTTGCTTATTTCCTTTTCTATTTAATGATATCAAATAATAATCATGGGGATCCCTTTATAAATTAACTTAATTGTTATTCTGATACAGATTATCTTGGAATGGGGAAATCACCAGGAAGATGGATCAAAACCGTACTATTTGGGAAAAAGTCATCCAAACCAAATATTTCAAAAGGAAGAGAGGTAATACTGATAGTCAAAGTAACATTACCACTCTACTCAATGTAAGATTAGACTATATTTCATATTACACACAAAAGTGCATCCACAAATCTTCATTTGACCTGAATGATATCTTCAGAATGATTGAAAAAATTTTGTCCTGAGAGAGAAGAGGGTAGGAAAAAGAGAACATGAATTTTGATCTCCATATAAGGGCCAAACAGTCACAAAGCTTCCCGTCTATGGCCTTTGCTTCACTGTATAACCACATTCTGCATTGGCGTCATTGACATGAAACTATCCTTTTGATTTATACTTGCTTGTTTTGTGCTTACCTTGTTATGCAGTATTTGCCAACCATCTAAGACTATCAACAAGAAATTTAGCTAGGGTATATAACTGCTGTTGCACTATTGAATAGTATAAAATTTATGTCTCTGGAAAAATGAATGTATTATTAGCTCTCCCTTAGTGAAATTTCTGACTTCTTTTACCATAATTTCATCTAGAAGCTTGTTAATAAAAAGGAAGCAGCGGTTGCTTTGAATGTGTCAGAAAATGGTTTGTCTTTAGATCCATTCCCCAATAAGATTGCCAGAAATGAGGAGGACCTAGAACAAGAGAATAGAGAAGCAGAAAATCTTTTGCCTGGGAATCAAGGAATAGACACTCTGGGATCTGTTGACCAAGATGCAACACCTGATCCAGAGAAAATCAGGCTGGAGGAAGCAGCAACAAAGGCACAGGCTGCTTTCAGGGGCTACTTGGTAAGTGTCTTACTGTTTTAAAGGAAACTTAACATATTCAATTGTAAGCATCTTTCAGTCTAAAAGATTAGAATTTTGAATCCGCGATAAGATAACTAGAAGTAGACCGCAAAAGGATAATAAATTGTGGAACTTATTTTCTGCTATAAATGTAATTCTAATTGTGATAACATCTGACTTGGAGGATTTGGTGGATCAAGAAATCAATAATTTTAGAAGATTTCATGTTACTGAAACATAATTTTTAATCTTCAATGTGGTATCTAGAGTTAGTCATTTAGAATCCATGTAGTCATAGACTTCTGCAATTTCCATCTGCCTCTGACTTCATTTTTGTCATTTGTGATCTTATTTTATAAAATTTTAACTCCAAGACTCTGACATATTTATTTGTTGAATCCAATGTGGTAAATAACTTCATCTTTTGCAGTAAAATAAATCTAAGAATTCCTGTTGGAATTCTGGTTTTATTAGCTAATGCAATTTGAAATATTTGATATCCACTAATGGAAGCATCTCTCGTGAAGGCTCGCAGAGCATTTAGGGCCCTGAAAGGCATAATAAGGTTGCAAGCACTTATTCGTGGGCACTTGGTTAGGAGACAAGCTGTTGCTACATTATGCTGTATGTATAGGATTGTCAAGTTACAAGCATTTGTTCGCGGAAGAAGGGCTAGACAGTCTGATGTTGGATTTGAAATCCAAGAGAAGTGCAATGTATTTAAGCCTCCGGTACTGTTACCTAAAGCTGAATTCTCTGTAAATTATTAATAATTCATCATCTTATTTGTATTAATCTAGGTGCTTTTCTGATTAATCTTTCCTGGGGAAAAATAATGCATGAGAGTTTATAATATGCCTGATTCTCTTGGTCAAATTAGAATAACATGGTTCTACTAAATGTGAGACTTTTGGCAGAACAGGCAGCACATTCAAAATGAGGAATGGGTAAGCAATAAATGGCGCTTATTTTTAGTTAACTACTACAAGATGTAGGGTGGCCTTTATCGGCCATTATTTTTTATTGCATTCAGATTTTGTTATATAAGCTGTTAAGGCTAGTATTCCACAAATATTTTAACCCCTTATTATATAGGACGATATAACAATGGTAAAGGTGGAAAATGTGTATTTATCAAAAAAAAGTGAAATTTCTAGTGAGTTTCTTTTAGTTGGTGAGTGGTGCATCAACCGGGTTCTGTTAGGTAGCATAAACTTTATGAGTGCATCATGCAGAGAGAGGGGAGGAGAGCTTATTCTGCTGGTTAATGATGCTCAAAACCTCAAACAGTGGTTAATGAATATCCACTTATTGACCTAATTAACCACTTGAGTAGTTAATTTTTCCTAAATTGAAAACAGCTTTACGAAGAATTCCTGTTTTGTAGTTTTCTCACTTATTTAACTATTTGCTATTGCTAATGATTTGTCCTCCTGAATGCATTGTGCACTTGTGCTTCAGTATGGCAAACTTGGTGAGCCAGCTGGTATATCCACAAGAATTGCTCAGCTGTCAGTAAATACTTTCATCCGTAAGGTAACTTGAATTATGCCATGCTTGTGAGAAGATTATTTTTATTTATATGTACTTTTTTCTGGATAGGTTTCATTTGAGAATGAGCAGTACTATAAATTTACATGCGAGAATACAGAATTTCAATCCCCATAGTTGAGAGAAAAGCAGGGGTGCTGTTCTGTGTTTTCTCTTTGAGCAAGTAGGACCAAACTGTTATTATAGAGACCAAAAGTACAAAACCGCTGCTAATTTCTCTCAACTGCAGAGGAAATATGTTTACTTTTTAATATGGAGCCTTCAGGGATGGGTACACTCTCTTCTTAGTTACTGTAATGATGAATTTTGATATTAAGATAGGCAAAAAAAAATTGCATCTGTTCTATGAGTAGAACTGACTTTCAGGTGCCTTAAATATGAAGCTGAGCCAAAAAATAATTATATGTTACTTAAATATGAAGCTGACTTAAAAAATAATGTCTAGACAAAGTGACGAAGACGCTCTAAATCAGATTGTTGCTGTAAAATTACCAATATATCGATTCCACAGAGTTCATGTTCACAATTCTAATTGCATAAGAAGCTATTTATTATCCAACTAATTTGCTATTCAATTAGTTGGCATTATTCACTAAGAAGATTAACATGCATTAATTATTCTCCTGGGGTTGTAGTCATGTAAAAGCTGAAAGCATTCATATCAAGATATTACAATTGCTTAAAATGATATGAACATGTTTGAATTTGATCCAAGCGGATCTGTGTGCATAGTATTGGTCTGGTGCATACTTCTAACATTTGTGTTTTGATCTATTATATTCAAATTGGGCATGTGAGAACAATGATTTTTTGTTACAGCTTCTTGCTTCATCAAATACAATAATGGCCCTGCACCTGCAATATGTCTGTGGGGATCCAAATTCAGTCTCAAGTTGGTTGGAGCGCTGGTCAGCATCTCACTTTTGGAAACCGGTTCCCCAGCCCAAGAATATTCGAGACTCTAAATCTGTGAGAAAGCATGGTAATGTTTCAATTGGAGAAGCTCAAATTAGCAAGTCAAAACGTACCAGGAAGTTTCCTACTGCAAATTTTGAAACAGTCCCATTGCAAGCAAATCCTGAATTTGAGAAACCAAAACGTAATCTAATGAAAATTTCAAGCCAACCATCCGATCCAGTGCAAGAAAATCCACAAAGTGAGCTTGAAAAGGTTAAACGTAGCTTGAGAAAGATTCATAACCCCATCATTCAGAATGCTGTTCTGTCAGAATCTGAGACAGCAAAGCAGCATTGGGAAAAGACAACAGTTACTGCTGAACATACTGTTTCAGAACAAGGGGTCATTACTTCTAAGGAAAAGATAAAAAAGGAGGCTGTTTCAGAACAAGGGATCATTGCTTCTAAGGAAAAGAGCAAGAAGGAAGCTGTTTCAGAACAAGGGGTCATTACTCCAAATGAAAAGATCAAGAATGAAGCTGTTTCAGAACAAGAGGACATCATTCCTAATGAAAAGAGCAAGAATGAAGAAACATTGACCATGTCCAATGTACCTGTTGTAGAAATTGCTCCAAGACCTTCAGTTATGAAGGAGCCATCTGACATTCCAAGCAGTAATCAAGTAACTTTGGAGTCAAAGCCCTTGACAGAGACTACAATTAAAGATAATAATAACACTTCTGCTGATGAAGCTAAAAATGATCTGAGTGATCTACCAGAGACTATTTATAGAGATGAAAATGCCCCATTAACAAATGGAGATTTTAATCATAATAAAGAATATCAAAAAGGCAATGAAAAACAGAAACCTACCTGGAAGTCCTCAATTTCGGCAAAGCAGGATCGTGCCGAGAATGGTTTACAGAATAGTCCTACATTACCAAGTTATATGGCAGCAACTGAATCTGCCAAGGCAAAGTTGAGGGCACAGGGGTCCCCAAGGTTTGGACAAGATGGAAGTGAGAGAAACAGCACTGCTGGACGACATTCTCTGCCATCTTCAACTAATGGCAAAATTAGTTCACATTCACCTAGGACCCAGAGATCAGTTCAAGCAGGTGGAAAAGGGGGCCCCCGAAGTGACAAACCATCTTCTAGAGATGGGAATGGTAAGATATAGTTCTTCCTTATAGTGGTTTGAAAATATGTCAAAAATTGTGATTTCATCTAGAAAAAAATTGACTCTAAAGTTTTAAAACTGCTTTGTTAGTTTAAACTATAAAGTCACTTCTCCAATCTTTGAGAAAGCTTCTGGTTTCTAATATTAAATCTTACGGCCTTGATCACAGATTCTTAAACAGTACAGGTACTTTTATTTGTAGTAAGTCTACTTGGTAGATTTCTAGTTTTCCAAAATGAATCAAAATTTAATGCTGGTGCATGCCTTTGTTTTTTGCATGATTGATAGTCATAAACTGGTTTGTTCATCTTGCAGGGAAAGTAATTCAAGCAGAGTGGAGGAGGTGATATGAGGAAACACTGGTTTTGAGTTGAACTAGAGGATGTTGAAACTCGTGTGGGGTTATCTATATCTGAAGAAAGTTGTTGAACTGATAGGACCATAGTATGCGTGTGTTTGATCAGGTTCTATCTTCTTTTCCTGCATTTTGGACATTTGAGGGTTATTTGTACATTATAGGTTTTAAGATTCGCATGTTGCAACTATATCTATGTTCCGTTTGTTTTCTGCATGATTCCCGACTGTCCATATTGTATTTTTATTATTTTTATTTTCCCAGTTTGTATGATCATTAACTTGTACCTTTGTTTGTGTTCCTAAGAACTTTTCTGTTTGGACAAGTGTTGTCTTCTAACATGAATTATCTCACGGTCATACGAGATTTCACAGAGGTTTTCATAGCATTTCAACTCATCAAAGCCCCTTCATCAAGCATGGGGCATATTGATATCATTCATGACCTTTTCTCAAGCCCTTAGCATGAAAGCCTAGCAAGCTTCTGTTTTTAACATGTAATAGTTTTTCATTCATAAATTGACTCTTTTGATTAACTTTCTGCATATACTGGTTCATAACTTAATTCCATTTATACACTTTTTCAATAATTTGGCCCTTCCCTCAATCTAAATTTTACCGCAGCTAAACGTAATAACTGTTCAACTTGGGTTATCTTGCGACAGAGAAGTTCTAAAGGTCCATCGCTACATAAAACTGTTCTTAACCTTTTATAGTAAAGATCCTAAACATAAACTCTACATTCATATTTAGGTTTAGTTTTGATAGAGAATTGGTGCAATTTTTTTTTATAAAGTTATTTAATTATTCATTATCATACCATTCAAAGTATTCAAAGTTATACATATAATAAGTGGTTAGTATAAAAATCATTACATTGACATAGTATCAAAATTAAACTCTATATTTATGTCAAATTGCAAGAATGACTTTTTAATTCAACTTATCAATGCAATCCTATATGTAATTATTGTGCACTTTCTTATATTCATTACTGGTGTGTCAATAGCATCGTTCTTTTTTAATCTAAAACTTTAAAGGAGCAGGGCAGCAGAATAAGATATACAGCAACAACAATCAAGCCTTCTTCCACTAGTTTGTTAAATAGATCATTTTTCATATTCCTTGGAAGGGTGACATACAACCGATCCATTTTTTCTACTTCTTTATCTTTGTATGAATCGTGTGCTTGCAACAACAAAAACAGAATTTTCTTAGTTCTAATCAACTAGGCATATTCTTTTGAGTAATATATTTAGAAATACTCGTTAATTCTTTATTAACACTCTTGAGCACAATAAATACATTCCAAAATAATCCTTATTCAGATATCTTTACCCTTGGCTATGAACCTCTTTTTCTTTTGGTTTTGATTCTCTTAACTCTTCTATTTTAGAATTTGAAGCGAAGAAGAAGAAAGGAATGACAAAAAAAAAAAAAAAAAAGAAGTAAAAGTTGATAATTCCATATCAAATTATGAAATTCAACATAAATGAATTAGAATTTAACAAACTAATTGTACATTATAAAAATACTCTTACAATGGGAAGATGGCTAAAATATATATACGCAAGTACAGGATGGTGCTGAAAACATGTATAAGTCAAAGACAAGGAATATTTATGGACCGCCATCTTCCAAGACATTGGGGGTATGCTTCACTGAAACTTGACTGAACTAACTTGACTGGGATCGATTACAACCCCAAGAACTGGTCCTGTTAGGCGCGAATTCCTGCGCTGTCTTGCTGCAGGAGGAGAAGGTGGTAGCTGAACACCAGGAGGAACTGGAACTTTCTGTGAGTGGCCAGCAATACATAAGGCACCATTCTCATCTTGCTCCCAGTATACTTCTACCATAAACCCTGTGGGGTATTCTTCAGACTGTGTTCCTGGAATCGCCACAAATCTAGCTCCTACAGGAATCTGCATGATTATTGTATTCATCAGCATGAAATGCCATGTTGTCATAGCTGCGACTCATGTATCACTTCAACTGAGAAAGCATACGAGTAATTCCATGGAGAGGTGAGCTCTCAAGTCAAATGGTTGAGTTTGTTTCACCATGTGATGTGCACTTGACACGTGTACTAGTGTATAAATAAAAAAGTTTTATATTTATATTGTGTTAAAAAATTAATGCTGCCAACTATAGAACTAACCTATTGAGAGGTATACCTCTCCATAGAATAACCGAAAGCAAAAGATGGTTTGCACTTACCTCTGCAGACTCTCCAGATGTTAAGGTCAAAGTCACTAGTCTCCCTTCAGCAGCAGCACTTTCTAGCTCTGCTTGCTTTGCAACATTCAGGAAAACTTCTTCAAGAGTTGATAGACCAAGCTGGACGTCAGATATGCCGAATTCTTCTTGTCTATCTTGGAGATCCGAGAAAAAATTCTGTGTGGGAAGCAACAGCAACATAAGACAATATAAACCATATATTTAATTACAATCTTCTGTGTTAGGACTCATTTGATGTGTGCCATGTATAATTCTCACTGCATATGTTCATTTTTCTGCTTTGGCATCAAAGTATCCATCATCTATGTGGTTTTTTCCCATTTGAAATTAAGTATAGGTGTTTTCATATAATACACAAGATAGCTTTACAGTCTATTCCAATTAATTATCAATAAGTTCACAAAGTTTGAAACTGAGTTAAGTTCAAAGTTTATATGATCAGCACAACCAGAGTAACTATTGTGACTCAGCTAAAAATTCTGCCGGTGGATCAACATAAACAAGCAAATTTCAATGAAGATCTGCTTTCATGTTGATCAGTATTTGACCAACAGTTAAAATTCAAACCCTCATGTTAGAACATATTCAAAGGAAATGGAAATGAAGCCATTAAAAGAAAGAAAGAAAACTTACCGTTAGGAGCCCCTCTTTGTCATTAGGAATAACAAAAGTTAGATACTTGTCGCTTTCTTCCTGCGGCACTACATCTAAATGCTGTCAAAATGTTTAAGGGGTCAAAAGTCAATCGCTTGCTTGCGATGGAAATACTTAATCACTATTATTGTTTAGAGTGCAATTTTGATACACTGCAAGTATAAAAGAGTTTCACATTGTCATCCAATCATATGTGAGAGTCAAATATTTTTGCAGAAATAATAATGCATAATTAGATGTATATGTAAAATATTTTTACAATAACAGTTATCAAAATTAAATTCTATTATTCATCTTACATTCTTAAAGAATTGCTTCACAGCCTCGCGTTGTGCTGTAGAAACAGCAGCCCCATTGGCTTCACCGCGTTCAACATTGTTTCCATGGAAGTTGATATTAGTCACAAAACCAGCACCAAAGCGTGACTTCAACCTGATTGAGGCGCCAATGCAGCGAAGCCTTCCCTTCGCCATGATTGCTATGCGGTCACCTAGAATGTCAGCTTCTTCCATAGAGTGTGTTGTAAGAAGAATGGCACGCCCTGTTTTAGCATTTTCAATTACGTCCCATACATGCCTCCTTGTTACTGGATCCATACCAGTAGTCTAAGAATTGAAAAAAAAACAAAAAAAATGAAAGATGAATATCTCGTAATCAACACAATAGAATAAATTCATTAAAGGAAATATCCAACTCTTGCATACGCACAGGTTCATCCAAGATGACTATTTTAGGGTCACCAATGAGGGCAATTGCAACACTGATGCGGCGTTTCATTCCTCCACTGTAACTTCCAGCTCTCACTTTGGCTGCTCCACTGAGTTGCACCTTATCCAGTAACGCCTGAGTAGTCTATATTTTCCAGAATAACTTGAATTAGGAGTAGCGAGAAGAACAATTCATTTTAAAACATTACAATTTAAAAAGGGTGGTCCAGTGCATGAGGCTCCCACACGGTGGAGTCTCGGGAGCAACCTTACCCTATAAAGTAGAGTAGTTGTCCCTAGATGTATGCAACCTTTAGATCACAAGGCAGCAACCTTACTGTTGCGCCGAGGCTCACCCTCCCATATTCAAACATTACAATTTACCGATGAATAAATAAATTCTGGTGGAGAAGCTATATGTATGTGTGTGTGTGACTGTAAAATAACAGTTGCAGGCCTGGAGCAGACATACTGAGTCGATGGAACTTGGGGGAATGCCTTTAATAGCAGCAAAGAGTTTAAGATGCTCTTCACCAGACAGTGCCTCCCATAGGATATCGAACTGCAAATGAGAAATTTTAATAAAAGGTGGGTCAATATGCTAGTGAGTAGAAAAGAAAGAATCATTAAACTTGAAAATCATATTGAGGCATTCTTAATGTGCTAAGATATGCCTCCATGCATGGAAATACATATATAGTGACAGAGAGGGAGAGAGAAACACCTGCGGACAAACTCCCATAATCTTTCGAATGTTGGCTATGCCAGCGGCACTTCGGATGGAATGTCCATAAACCAATGCTGTTAAGTAAATTGGAAATGTTAATATAATCTTCATGACTACTGAAAAATGTATTCATTAATGAATGGCAAATGTAGTAGTTAGAGACAGAGACAGAGAGAGATTCACCATCTCCATCAGTTGTTGGAGATATCCCTGTCAAACAACTAATAGCTGTAGTTTTTCCAGCTCCATTGTGTCCTAAAAGACAAAATAGCTGATCCTTCTGAAAGTTCATCCATAAACCCTGAAAATAATTCAAGAATAGCACATTGCTCATCATCCAAATAGGGTTGGTCACTTTCATCAGGAGGTAAATTACTAAACAATGTCCACTAGATTGCCATATAGAAACCTGAAATATGCGGGGCAATGAGATGAAATAACAAACTTGGGTGAAAATATCAGAGAAACTGCTAATTGAAAATCATGATGCAGAAAGAAATCAAGTTAAGAAGACAGACAAAGGACTGAGAAGTCTTCTTTAGATCACCCAACTTCTAAGACCAAAGTTTTACCAGGAAATCCTGTTACCTTAACAGCACTGTAAGGTTTGCTTCTTTTACATTTACAGCAGCAACCAATGCTAAAAGTACCAAGATATGTCTTCACGAGGCCACGTATCTGAACAGCGACATTCGCATCAATCGCACCTTGTGCTGCTTGTCGTTTGACAGTGTTTTCTTCTTCAAGGACATCTTCATCATCTGGTGTGGTAAGCTCTTGAGGCGGGACTGAAATTATGCAACTACTACAAACCCCTCCCTCTACAAAAGCAAGATAAGGGATAAGGGATAAGGGAAAAGGGAAGCAGAGTTTTAGCTTTGGCCTGGCCATAAATAGCGGGCAAGAAGAAATAATAAACACAACTTAAATATCAGGACAATCAATCACCTTTCACTTTTTGGTTTCCGTTTCCCGTCCAATAACCGGGATTTAGAAAGTACAACAGTGATTTCCTCACGCCAGCCGCATTTGGGATTATGTTGTCGAAGTAGATGGCCAGAACAACATACAGAAAGAATGTACCCGCAAGCCATAGAAGAAGGTCGTTCTGTCAATGGAAGAAGAAATGCTAAGTAATAGTTGAATCAGCGACACAACGAGGATGAAGGGGAAGGGGAAGGGGAAGGGGAAAAGGCAAAGCAAGTATGGAACTATATATATATATATATATATATATATATATATAGTTAGTAAAGAAGGTAAGTAAAGCAGAAAAGCTAGTAAAAGGCTTCTTAATCGAAATGGCTGGGGTGTTGGCATTTAAAGGTGGAAATTATTGCATACAATTGTTAACGCACAGTTGGTGTCATCCTCCCCGTCTAGAGGCACGCATGTTCCCCGCCTACTCCAGCTAACACCAGGACCATCAGGAGTTGAAGTCGACCCTGTAAGCACCCTCATAGCTTCAGTAAAAGGATTAGGTGGGAAGAATGACCAGACAGCTCGGACATGCTGTTTGCTACTTTTATAAGGAAATCCCGACATTCCAACGGTCTGCATTTAGAAAAATTACAGACAAGGAGGGTTATGAGCATCCTTTCCTTTCTTTTATATTTGTTCAGTAAACCTTGTCTACAAAGTGTGAAAAGGATTCATGCCTGAGTCATAGAGGCAACAATAAGTATGAGGAAGCCCATTATCCTCGCTGAAGCTGATGTACTAATATGAGTAGATAACATGAAGGCAAAGCCGGTCTAAAATGAAAGAGAGAATTATTATGCATGAGAAAGATCTCCTGATATACAAATCCCAGTGAACAAGCAGAAGATATAAATGGTGAACATGAAAGAATTCCAGGAAGTGTTCTCACCAGACTGAGTTCAAATAGGAAGAACACAAGGAATAGGACCAGGAAACTGTTTTTTAAGAACATGCGAAACTGAAACATCATTCCACAGAGAACTATGAAGAGGGATGATAGGAATGTAATAACTGTCTCCCAGATGAGCCAGGATAACCAGTAAGCAGAGTCATAGAGGCCCATAATAGTCATTGCCTGTGTGAACAGAAAGACCACAATAACTGCATATATGATTGGAAAAAGATGGCAATTTCACAGGGTTATGAACTTTAACTTGTGCAGTGTATATACCTGGCGAAGTCTAAGCTCTTTTTCTGTCACCAAAGAGCCCATCTGAATGAAACAATTAAACATGGCAATTACAAGGAAAAATGATGGACCTACTAGACCCACCATAGACAGAGCTTTCTGTCCTGGGTGTGCATATTCCTTCAAAGCGACATTCCAGCTGAAGTTTTTGTCTGAAATTTTTACCCAGTCATCAATTAGATCATAGCAATTTTACCAAGGAAGATGGTTGATCAAAAAAAGTTACATAATGAACAAATTTTCACACCTCCAATCAGGTATCTGGCGATTTCTCGCTCTGCAGCAAGCTGAAGTGGGAGTAGAAATGCATCAGTGGGGTCTTCATGTTTCCCTCTCAGATCGGCTGTACTTGAATTTGTCTGTATACCGTAGCCGATGATGGTATCGCTTTTTTCCGTGAAATGTATAGCCGCTGGACATTGCATAGGGTTCTTCAAAAGCCACTCATTCACTGCAGCTTTATCTTTAAAGGATTTAACCTGCAAAAGGGAGAAAAAAAATTTTAAAAAAAAAGAAGAAGCATGGTGAGACATTTTCTTAGGATATCTCCGATTCTTCTTCTTTCTCAATTTTTTATCTTTTTTTCCCCTTTAATTTCTCAAAAGCTCTCTCAGTAAGCTATATTGATCACAAGCGTTCACAAACACAAAATAAGCTAATCCAAACACACGAACAAGCATAAACGGACATGCACTTGGGGATCAGAAAAACTAACAAAAATTGAGAAATGTTATCTGTACTCATTTTCTGAACTCATTACAGACACACAACCCGAGAGATGATGACCCACGACCCTATATTCTTTCTCGTTGGATGTCTACAATAAGTCCAAAAAATGAATACAAATAACACTATTCCTTAAAATTTCGATTCAGGGGTTATGTATGTACCTTGGAGGGAGGTATAGGCCTGCGGGGGTTATTCTCCATGATACGTTCCACAATGGTTTGAAACTTGGGGTTCCCATCACCGCTCCAAACAAAGTCGTAGCAAGGTAGCTTCACGAAGAACTTATCCTCACAGGGAGGGATGGGCGGGGAAGGGATCAGTGGAGGGTCAGTGAGGCTCTTAAATGCGGGACTTTGAAGGGCATTCTGGTTGAACTTGTCCACGGCGAAGAGGAGGAAGAGCAAGATAGGAGGGGACAGAAGCTGCAACAAGAAGGCCCTCTTCCTGCGCCCTGTCAGCAGCAGGTTCTTCTTCAGGAGAGCGGCGAATTGTTGCAGCAGCAGTGGGAATCCGCTCCTAAGTTCCACTTCCATGGTGGCTGCCTCGGTTTTTCTTTTTTCTTTTTCAAAAAAAGAAGAAAGAAGAAAAGAAAAGAGTTTTTGTTATTATTATGGTTTTGCTGTGTTGTGTTGTGTTGTTTGTGTCTGGTTTTGGAGCTTTGTGACGTTGGAAAAAGGAAGTGCTGGTATTTATAGGAGGAGGAAGACAACAAGAAGCAGCGTTGTTTGTTTGTTTGTTTGTTGTACAATTGGATTTTGTTTTGTCTCTGTCTGGCAATTGCTTTCAAATAGTAACTGTTTCTGTTGTTTGTTTTGTACAATGAATCTTGTTGTTTTTGTCTGTCTCTGTTTCACAGGTGGTAGCACAATTGATTTTCCGTTAATAACTGATTTTTTTGACGGATTGAATTGACGCCGTGCGTGCGCGCTGAAGGAGGGGGAACTGGGGTCGTTACCGTTTGGCGGGAAGCTGTTGCTGTTTTTGTTGTCGGTTGTTTCTTGTACAGTGAATCTTTGTTTTGTCTATCTGGCAATTGCTTTCAACAACTGTTTTCGATTTGTAAAAATGAAAAGAATTAAAAGAATCCGGTGGAATAGCTATTGTCTTTTTTAGTTTGGTTTTAAAATTAGAAAAACAGATTTTATTTATATTTTAAAAACAAACAAATATAAAATAGTTGAAAGATTTATTTTAAATTTTAAATTTTGGGATGAGATTAAAAACACGGTGGCATATGATATTTAGAAGACGGATTTGTTGTAAACTTGCTTCACAGCAACCTGACAGCACCGTTCCAGTTGTGTTGGTGGAAGTACCCTTGCCTGCCTAAGTAGCCTGATGTATACTCTCCCATGTTTCTCGTTTCTCGTTGCATCCACCGCCACTCCGTTTTAAATGTAAAGATGTCAAACAGATATTTTATTTTTTTATCATTTAAAAATTGTTTTGGGAGTAAAATTATTGAATAATTTTTTTATTTTTTCAAATTAAATTTAAGCTTGATTTTTAAAACTGTTTTCGGAAACTAAAAACCAAGAACACTTTTAACTTTTTTTTTTTTTTACATGAATGATGTTATAATTTTTTTTTTTTTTTGGATTATAACATTTTCTTTTAACAATTTCCTAACTTAACAAGAGTAGGTAAGTTTAAATCTATTTTAAATAGTATTTTTTTAAAAATTATATAATTTTTAGGATTTAATTTTAATATACTAACAATATAAAAAATTTTAATATTGTCATCCAATCAAAACCTTTTATTTATATAACTATTCAAATAATAAAAATAAAGATTCAACTATACTTACTAATATGGTAATATATAATTGAATAATAATATAAAATTTTTATATTATCAGTATATTTATATTAAATCCAAATTTTTATGCTTCTATAGTCGATTAAAAATTGGCTACCAAACATAGTTGATTATCTTTTATAGTGAAGTTCTTAAACGCAAACTCTACATTCATATTTAGATTTAATTTTGATAGAGAATCAATATAAAACGTTTTTATAGTTATTCAATTATCCGTTATTAATGTCATTGAAAGTATTTAATTTTTACAACTAAAAGATTATACATATTGTTGATATGAAAAGTTTTACAATGGTATTATGAAATTAAACTCTATATTATATCAAATTACAAAAATGACCTTCTAATTCCACTCACCAATGCAATCACATATGTAATTATTGTGCACTTTCTTAAAACAAATGGTGTGTCAATAGCATCATTCTTTTTTAATCTATTTATAATATGTTAATTCTGAGATTTAAGTTATAGTATATTAAGAAGTTGACACTCAGATGCTCTATAATATTATCATATCAGTTTTTTATTAAAAATATTATATTATCATGTAATCCCTTTAATCTTATAAAGCCACATCTTCTTATGGAAAACTAGATCGGACCGGACTAGACAGGATCGAACCCAACCGAAGCAAACTAGATTGAACCACCGGACTAGACTAGAAAGAACCAAACTGATTAAATCGAATCAAACTAGATCAAACTTGACTGAACTAAATCGGACTGAACCAAATCAAATCGAACTGGACTGAACCGAACCGAACCGAACTGAACTAGATCAGACTGGATCGAACCAAACTAAACCGAACCGAACCAGATCAGGCCGAACAGAAATGAGCCAAACCAAATCGGACCGGACCAAACTAGATCAAACCAAATCAGACTAGACTTGGCCGAACCAGACCGGACTTTACCAAACCAAACTGAACCGAACAGAATCGGACTGACCGAACCAGACTAGACCGAGCCAAACTAGACCAAATTGAACTGAACCAGACTAGACCGAACCGAACTGAACCAAATTAAACCAGACTATGCCGAACCGAACCAAACCAAACTGGACCGAACCGAGCCAAACCAAACTGGACTGGATTGAACCAAATCAGACTAGACCGGACCAAATCAAACCAAACCAGACCAGACCAAATCGGATCTTACCAGACCGAACAAAACCAGACTGGACTAGATTGAGCCGAACCGAACTGGACCGAGACCGAACCGAACTAAACCAAATTAGACCAAACTGAACCGAACCAAATCAAACCCAAAACAGACCAAATCGGACCAAACCAAACCAGAATGGACATGACCGAACCAAACCAAATCAGGCTGGACCGAACCGAACCGAACCAAATCAAATCAGACTGAACCAAACCAAACCGAACCAAATTAGACAAGACCAAACCATATCAGACCAACAAAAAAAAACACTCAGGCTTATTTTTTTACATCCTTATTATCTGATTCTTAAATCAAGTTTCATACTCTAATTAAAGAAGTGCAAGCTATGACATTGACATTTCATTTATCTTCTATCCTATAATGCTGCCACATCATCTTATGATACAAGTTGATACTTAACCATGCTAATCTTCAGTTCCCATTACTTAATCATGACAAGATGTACTAAGCTATCAATATTAACATAATTAATTAGATATACTTTAAACTAATTATATACCATTAACTACTTATTTAAAATTATTCAAGGTTAATATTTTCAAAAATCTAATTTCTAATGATTCTTCAATAAATTAAAAAAATAATATTTTACAAAAATATTAACCTCCCACCAATAGTTAATCAATTGTTTAATATTATCTTTTTAACCTTATTATCCTTTTAACAGCCTCACAACCAAATATGAAAAAAAATGAATCTATATAGAATCACAAATAAGTAAAGTGCAAGTTATAGCGTTAATACTTTATTTATCTCCCATCTCATAATATTATTATGTTATTTTTTTATGCAAGTTGTCATTCAACTATACCAACATTTAGCATCTTGCTACTTAATTATGGCAAGATGAACTAAGCCACTAATATTAACACAATTAATCACATATACTCTAAATTAATTATATACCATTAACTCTTTACTGAAATTTATTTAAAGTTAATATTTTCCAAATTTTAATCTCTAATAATTCTTCAATAAATAAATAAAAAGTCCAATTAAATATTTATTTTAAATATTGAAAAATAATTTTACAAAAATATCAACCTTCTACCAACCATAAATCAGCTATTTAACATATTTCTTTTAACCTAATTATCCTTTTAATGATCTCATTATCAAACAAGATAAAAATAAGTCTATAGAATATCACAAATTAATAAAATTATAACCTTAAATAAATAAGAAATATTACATGAATTAACTCTAACATACCATCAATATTATAAAATCTTTGTTATCACACATTTATATTCCAAATAAAGATGAACAATCGCAATTTAAAAGGATTATACTATCATAAAAACTTTTGTTCTAAATAACACTTTGAACTCTAACCTCTTTTTATTATTCTAAAATAACAAAATCAAAGAAAAACAAATAAAAAGCATATGATTGCTTTCACATAAAGTAAACAAATCTTTAGTTCTTAACATTTATTTCTAACATAATTCAGGAACCAAATTCACCAACAATAATATCATCAGATGCGAAGCCCATATCTATACAAATGTCAAGGAAAAAGAGCTCATTTGGATAAACTTTTAAAAAAATAACTTTTTTCTCTAAATTTTTTTTAGTAGAGCTTTAATTTTTTAAAAAAATTATTTTACATTTGAATAGATATATGAGAAGTACTTTTAATTATTAAAAATATTTATAAATTCATTTGGATACAAAAGAACAAAAGTGCTTTTTTTATAGCCAAATTATAAAAAATATTCAAAAACAGAAAAGAGAAATAAGATTTGATAAGGGATAAGAAAGAAATGATATGTATTATAATTTTAATTAAAGATAAATGATACTTTTGGAAGATAATTTTATTAAAAACTATTTCTGCTTCTACTTTTTTTAGAAGTTAGATATTCCTAATAAGTATTCCTAACTTTTAAAAAAAAGTGATAAATTGAATTTTTTTAATTGAAGTACTTTTTTAAAAAATTGTATCTAAACATCTATAAAAACTTATAAAAATACTTTTTTAAAAAAAATAAGTACTTTTTTATTGAAAAAAACCAATCCAAACGAGCTCAAAGTTTCACAAGCAAATATAAGACATAATATTTTCATATGAAAATGACATTTATAAAGGAACAAGAAAAGTATCAATAGAAATAAAATACACATAATCTAATATTAAATCAAGAGTAAAGTCAAAGATAGCGTTAAAAAGATGAAAGTCGTTTGAATATCATACATGTATATAATTTTATTGTGTTCAAAATAATCATAATAAATGAATATTTTTATTTTACTTATATTACTAAACTATCACCTAATTCTAAATAAAGAATATTTTCCTTTCATTACATAGTTATTCGACTTTAAATCATTGAGACAAAATCTACTAAATTATTTCTATATTAATCCAATTAATATCACTTATCTCTTTTTTTCTAGCAAAAAGCATATTGATTTCTATGTCCGCACAACGCGCAAGTTTAAATCTAGTTTAAAATTAATTTAAAACTACAAAGCAACAGAATAGACACAAATGGATGAAGTTTAACAAACCAATTATACATTATAAAAATACACTTAAAATGGGAGAGATGGTTAAATTCTATATGCAAGTACAAGATGGTGCTAAAAACATGTACAATTCAAAAACAAAGAATATGTATGGACCACCATCTCCCAAAAGAAGGGGTATGCTTCACTGAAACCTGACTGAACTAACTTGACTGGGATCGATCACAACCCCACGAACCGATCCTGAGCGGCGTATATTCCTATGGTGTCTTGCCGCAGGAGAAGATGATAGCTGAACACCAGGAGGAACTGGAACTTTCTGTGAGTGGCCAGCAATACATAAGGCACCAGAGTCATCTTGCTCCCAGTATACTTCTACCATAACTCCTGTAGGGTATTCTTCAGACTCTGTTCCTGGAATGCCCACAAATCTCGCTCCTATAGGTATCTGCATGATTATTGCATTCATCACTCATCAGCATGAAAGGGCTAGTTGTCATAACTGCAACTCATATGTAATAAATAGTATAGCAGAAGAATTAAAAAAAGCAAGACCAAGAGAGAGAACTCTGAGAGTGAGAGAGGGAACTCAAGTAATACGAGTTATTGAATTGAATTCACCAAGTCTAATCTTCTGTACATCAACTACTTATATACAACAAACTAACTAAGCAAGAGAATTTAATAACGTGCCTAAATTAAGTTAACTGAATAATTATCTCTTAGAGCTGTCAAATAACTAACCAGCTGTCAACTAACTAACTCCTGGTAACATTATGTCACTTTAATTATAAAGCAAAAGTGGGATTCCATGGAGAGATGAGCTCTCAAATCAAATATTTGAGTTTGAGTTTTGTCCACCATGTGATGAACTTGACAAGTTTACTACTGTATAAATAAACATTTTATATTCATAGTGTTAAAAAATTAATGCAGACAATTAGAACTAACCTATTGAGGGGTATATCTCACCATAGAATAACCGAAAGCAAAAGATGGTTTGCACTTACCTGCGCAGACTCTCCAGATGTTAAGGTCAAAGTCACTAGGCTCCCTTCAGCTGCAGCACTTTCTAGCTCTGCTTGCTTTGCGATATTCAGGAAAACTTCTTCAAGGGTTGTCAGACCGAGCTGGATGTCAGATATGCCAAATTCTTCTTCTCTATCTTGAAGCTCTGCGAAAAAATTCTGCTTGGGAAGCAACATCAACAGAAGACAATATAAACCATATATTTAACCACAATCTTCTGTGTTACGACTCATTAGATGTGTGCTATGCATAATTCTCACTGCATATATAGACCACTTTGGAATTGAAGCGCATTTCATCCTGTTTCTATGTTACCTAAACGATTTTTGGCTTTATATGAAATACGTGTAGCAGCACACATGATTGCAATAAGTCTAGCCGATATGATATTATAAGGTTGTCCTTGATTTTAAATTGTGACATTACAGCAAGACAGATTCATTTGAAAATATTTTAATAAGAAAGGCAATACTGAACTAACCAAAATATGCTCCCAAATTATAAAAAGAAAATGCAAAGATGAAGCATCCGTTTTTCTGGTTAGGCATCAAAGGATATATTTGGTTCACTCCCATTTGAAATTAAGTTTAGGTGTTTTCAGATGATACAGAAGATAGCGTGGCTACAGTCTATTACAATTAATTATCAATAAGGTCACCAAGTTTGAAGCTGAGCAAAGATTCAAAGTTTACATGATCAGCAAAACCAGATTAACCATTCTGACTCAGCAAAAAGTTCTGCCAGTGGATCAACATAAACTTGAAAATTCCAATGAATATCTGCTTTTATGTTGATCAGTATTTGACCAATAGTTAAGATCCAAACCCTCATGTTAGAACATATTTAAAGGAAATGGAAATGCCCAAAAAAGGAAGAAAACTTACCGTCAGGAGCTCCTCCCTGTCATGAGGAATCACAAAAGTTAGAAAGTTGTTGTTCTCTTCCTTTGGCACTACATCTAAATGCTGTCAAAATATTAGAGGGGTCAAACACCAATCCTTTGCTTGTCATGGAAATACTTAAATCACCATTATTGTTTAGCTTACATTCTTAAAGAATTGCTTCACAGCATCGCGATATGCTGTAGAAACTGCATCCCCATTGGCAGGACTGCGTTCAACATTGTTTGCATAGAAGCTGATATTAACAATAAAACCAGTACCAAAGCGTGACTTCAATCTGATTGAGGTGCCAATGCAGCGAAGCCTTCCCTTCGCCATGATTCCTATGCGGTCGCTAAGAATGTCAGCTTCTTCCATAGAATGTGTTGTAAGAACAATGGCACGCCCTTTTTTAGCATTTTCAATTATATCCCACACATGCCTCCTTGTTATTGGGTCCATACCAGTAGTCTAAGATATAAAAATAAAAGATGAAATCTTGTAATTGATCCAATAGAGTAAATTCATTAAAGGAAGTATCCAACTCTGCATACATACTGGTTCATCCAAAATGACTAATTTAGGGTCACCAATAAGGGCAATTGCAACACTGAGACGGCGTTTCATTCCTCCACTGTAACTTCCAACTCTCACTTTCGCTGCATCAGTGAGCCTCACTTCCCCCAGCGATGTCTGGGTAATCTATATTTTTCAGAAGAACTTGAATTAAAAGGGTCGAGAAGAAAGTTCATTTTGAACATTACAACTACAAAATAAATAAGGGTACATTAAACTGACCTTCCTCGAGGCTAGGCAATATTACACACGACACTCCTCGAGTATTTTATTGGTTAAATTATATTGATCTCCCTTAAGGTCTAGGCTACAAAATGTGACATCGAGTATCCCTATAGGCGTGACACCAAGAACCCTACAGGGGTGTCTGTTTAGGTGCGACAAGTCGAGAGGTATTATATGTAATATTGCCTAATCTCAAGGGAGGCCAATATTAATTTATCCAATAAAATAAATAAATAAATTCTCATGAAGATGCTATATATGTGAGTGTATGTGTATGTGTTTGTGTGTGCATTTGGCTGTGAAAGAACAATTGTAGGCTTGGAGCAGACATACTGAGTTGATGGAACTAGGGGAAAGGCCTTTGATAGTAGCAAAGAGTTGAAGGTGCTCTTCACCAGACAGTGCATCCCATAGGATATCAAACTGCAAAGGAGAAAATAAAATAAAAGGTCAGTCAGTCAGCTAATGAGGAGAAATGAGAGTCATTACACTTGAAAAATCATACTTAAGCATTGTTAATGTGGTAAGATATGCCTCCATACATGAAAAACATATATAGTGACAGAGAGGGAGAGAGAAACACCTGGGGACATACTCCTATAAGCTTTTCAATGTTTGACATGCCAATGGAGCTACGGATGGAATGTCCATAAATCAATGCTGTTAAGTAAGTTGGAAATGTTAATATACTCTTCATGACTAATGAAAAATGTTCTTATTAATGGTCAATGTAGTAGTTAGGAGGAAAGAGAGAGAGAGTTTCACCATCTCCATCGGTTGCTGGAGTTATCCCTGTCAAACAATTAATAGCTGTAGTTTTTCCAGCTCCATTGGGTCCTAAAAGACAAAACAGCTGATCCTTTTCAAAGTTCACCCACAAATCCTGAAAATAATTCAAGAATAGTGAGATCCATCCTGTAATAGAACTGCACTCAGACCACTCAGGCAAAGGCCTCAACATGAAATATATTGATTGAAAACAGACAAAGGACTAAGAAGTCTTCTTTAGATCACCCAAACTTCTAAGACGAAAATTTTATCAGGAATTTCTGTACCTTAACAGCATTGTAAGGTTTACTTCTTTTACATTTACAGCAGCAACCAATGTTGCAAGCACCAGGATACGTCTTCGCAAGGCCACGTATCTGAACAGCAACATTTGCATCAACTACACCCTCTGTTAGTTGTCGTTTTACAGCATTTTCTTCTTCAAGGACATCTTCATCATCTGGTGTACTATGCTCTTGATGCGGGACTGAAACTATGCAACAACTACAAACCCCACCCTCTACAAAAGCAAGATGAGGAAAGGGGGAAGAAGAGTTCATCCATAAACAGCAGGCAAGAAGAAATAATGAACACCACTTAAATCACAATATAATCACCTTTCACTTTTTGGCCTCCTTTTCCCATCCAATAGCCGGGATTTAAAAAGTATAACATCGATTTCCTCACACCAGATGCATTTGGGATTATGTTGTCGAAGTAAATGGCCAGAATAAACCACAGAAAGAATGTAGCCACAAGCCATTTATAAATGTCATTCTGTCAATGGAAGAAGAAATACTAAGTAACAGTTGAATCAGCGACACAACTGAGATGAAGGGAAGGGAAAAGCCAAAGCAAGTATAGAACTATAGAAAATAAAGTAAAATGGCAAAGCTAGTCAAAGGCTTCTTAATTGAAATGGCTTGGGGTGTTGGCATTTGAAGGTAAAATTATTGCATACAATTGTTATCACACAGTTTTCGTCGTCAAGAATGCATTGTCCCCTTTCACTCCAGCTAACACCATGATCTTCAGGAGTTGAAACTGCATCTGAAAGTATGCTTATAGCTTGAGAAAAAGGATTAGGCGGGAAGAATGACCAGATAGTTCGGAAAGTCTTGGAGATGCTATCTGTATAAGGAAATCCTCCTTGTACTACAACGAGCTGCATTTAGAAAAAGTACAGACAAAGAGAATATGAGCATCCTTTCTTTCTATCTACTCAATAAACCTTGTCTACAAAGTGTGAAAGGATTCGTGCCTGAGTCACAAAGCCAACAATAAATATGAAGAATCCCACTGTTGTTGCTGAAGATGATTTACGAATGAAAGCGGATAACATGAAGGCTAGGCCAGTCTAAAATGAAAGAGAATTATTATGCACGAGAAAAATTGCCCAATATAAAAATCCCAATGAACAAGCAGAAGATATAAATGGTGAACTAAAAGAGTTTCAGGAAGTATTCTCACCATACTGAGTTCAAATAGGAAGAACAAAAAGAATGGAACCAGGAAACTGTTTTTCAGGAAGAAAGGAAACTGAAACATCATTCCAAAGAGAACTATGAGAAGGGATGATATGAATGTAATTACAGCCTCCCAGATTAGCCAGGATAACCAGTAAGCAGAGTCATAAAGGCCCATAATAGTCATTGCCTGTGCGAACAGAAAGACCAAAATCACTATAAATATGATGGGAAAAAGATGGCAATTTCATAGGTTATGAACTTCTGCAGTGTATATACCTGGCGAAGTTTAAGCTCTTTTTCTGTCACCAAAGAGCTCATCTGAAGAACAAAATTAAACATGGCAATTGCAAGGAAAAATGCTGGACCTATTGTACTCAGTGCAGAGAAAGTTGACATGGCTGGGTGTGCATATTCCCTCAAAAAGACATTCCAGCGGAAGTTTGGGTCTGAATTTTTAACAAGTCATCGATTAGATCATGGCTTTTACAAGTGAAATATAGGGATATTGAACAGACTAAACTTTATTATTCAGGGAAGATAGTTGATCACAAAAGATAAATAATGAATTACACCTCCAATCAGGTATCTGGCGATTTCTCGCTCTGCAGCAAGCTGAAGTGGAAGTTGAAATGCAGCGGTGGGGTCTTCATATTCCCCTCTCTTTTGAACAGAAGTTGAATTTGTCTGGACACCATAGCTGATGATAGTGTTACTTTTTTCCATGAAATGTAGAGCCCCTGGACAGTGCATAGGATTATTGAAAAGCCACTCATCCACTGCAGCTTTATCTTTAAAGGATTTAACCTGCACCAAAAAAAAAAAAAAAAAAAGGGCATGGTGAGACATTTTCTTATGATAACTCCAATTCTTCTTCTTAGGATGAGTCTTGGCTCAACTCCGAGGTTGCGTACATCTACCCTTCTCAGACTCCACCAGGTGGAAACCTCGTGCATTGAGCCGGCCTATCTCCAACTCTTCGTTTGCTTCTCTCTCATTTTCATCCTTTTCTCTCTCCCCAAGCATGCCCTCTGTTTGACTCATGAATTCACATACCCAAACTCTTACATGATCATTATAAACACAAAATAAGCCACCAAACGTTAATTGATCGCACACTATGTTCGGATTCGATCAATTGCTTTTCTCTCAAAAGCTCTCAGAGTAATCTACCGATCACAAGCGGTTATAAACACAAAAATCAGCCTAACCAAACACACAAACAAATAAAAATTGAATGATGGGCATGTGTGTACCTTGGAGGGAGGTATAGACCTGCCAGGGTTATTGCTCATGATACGTTCCACAATGGTTTGAAACTTGGGGTTCCCATCACCGCTCCAAACGAAGTCATAGCAAGGGAGCTTGACGAAGAACTTGTTCTCACAAGGAGGGATGGGAGGGGAAGGTTTCAATGGAGGGTCGGTGAGGCTCTTGTAGTAGGTGGTGGTGGAGTACTGAGCCTTGATGGCCTTGTCAATGGCGAATATGAGGAACATGAACAACAAAGGGGACAGAACCTGCAGCAGCGTGGCCTTCCTGTTTCGCCACGACAGCACAAGGTTCTTGTTCAGAAGAGCACTGAATTGTTGCAGCAGCAGTGGGAAACCGCTCCTAACTTCCATGGTAGCTCCTTTTTTTTTGACCTTTTTTTGGTTGGTTATTGTTATATGTTATTACTATGGTTTTGCCGTGTGTTGTGTGTGTTTGTGTTTGGTTTCGGTGTTTTTTTTTTTTGTCACAATGGAAGAGAGAGTGCTGGTATTTATAGGAGGAGGAAGCCAAGAAGAAGCAACGTTGCTGTTTGTTTTGTACAATGGATTTCGTTCGTTTTGTGTCGTTCGGATCATGGGAAGAAGCAAGTCAACGATGTAATAATTTTAACATGTTCTTTCTTTTAACAGTTTCCTCGCGCTCATCTTTGAAGTGATAAATTACTTCATTTTTCAACAATGAGTAGGCAATTTTTTTTTTATGTGACACACAAGTTTAAATTTTTAGAAATATTTTTTGTGAGAAAAATATATAATTTTTATGTTCTTATAGTTGGCTAAAAACTAATTTTGTAAGAGATTAATTTTAATATATTATTAATATAAAAATATTTTATATTATCAATTAATCAAATTTTATAATATATAATTTTTAAAAAAATTATTATAAAAATCAAATATGATAACATAATAATATATAATTAGATGAATATATAAAAAAATTTATATTGAAATTTATAAATAATTTAAATAAATTATACATTAAAATAAACGATATGAAACCCTCAACAAAATTAATTAAGATAATGAGAAGATTTGACCCATTAAAACACTTGAGATGTGAGTTCCAATTCTAAAAATACAATTGTTATGAGGAGATAATATAACTCATGTTTTTGCAGTTAAATGACAATTAATTTTATAAACAGTTTAAATAGACTGAACCTATAAAAATATCTCATGATGTAAATAAATACATTATGATTTCATAAAAAGCTAGTTTAAATAATTTTATTTTATGTTAAGATCAAATATTAAATATAACATTTTTCTCATGACAGTACACGGTATATTTAATTCGCTTGAATATATATTACATTTCAAGAATCATTTATCTTTACATTAATATACCATATTTCTCCAATCTTAATAATAAAATCAACATTCACAAAACACTTTCCTAAATTCAATATGAAAAAAGAGGGCATGTTTTCCTATTCCATTCCTTCAGCGTTCTTTGTGTTATCTTCCTGATGCAGGCACACTTCATAGTTCATACTTGACATTGCACTGCCCTAAAATTACGAGTCTTGCCATCATCTTTCTTCAAAAAATTGTTCCTTGACCAAAAGAGACGAAAGAACAAAGGAAAAAACAAAAGCGCGTGTATCTTTTTTGAAAAAACGCATATCTTATATAATTTAATTTAAATACATTAAAAATATAAAATAATTTTATATTATCAATCAATAAAAATAATAAAAAATATTAACTTATATAAATAATTATCTACTATAATAAAAAATTTATCATAATTTCTCATTTATCCTATTTCTTTTGATTGATAGTATAAAACTGTTTTATACTATCAATACATATCAATTAAACTCTATTTTATACTTTTAAAATTTTTATCTATCTAAAAAAATTTAAAATAATAATAATAAGCGAGTCTGAATAAATAATAAAAAATTTTCGACATATAATGAGTTTAAGCTTGTTAAAAAACAATTTAGACAATTATAAATAATATTATAATCTCAAATCGGTAGTTATGACTAATCTTAAATCGGGAAAAATTGTTAAATTAACAATTTAGTTTTTATAATTTTCTATTATAGTTCTTAAATAATGCGAAATTGTCTTATTAGTAGTAAATGTATTTAAATTTAATCCAATTCATTACAACCAAAATCGCTAAATTGATCAAAAAAACTAAAAGTCAATTAAACTCGTAAAAGTTTGGCTTGGATTGGTTATTATTTTCTAAAAATTATTTGAATTGGATCGAATTTTGAATTTATTTTTTTAAATCAATTCAAATTAAATAATATTATATAATATAATTTTTTACTGTTAACCTTATACTTTTACTTGTAATAATTTTAACTTATTTCATAATTTTTTTATTTGTGTATCATTCTTACTTAAATATCATCTTATATATATTAAATAAGGTTTTTTCCTTTTATTTTTTTGATGTGAAAAGAGAATTTATTCAAGAACCCATCCAAAGCTAGTACATCTAGAATGCAATTAGGAGCCTCATTGGACCAAGTTTGATTTCCCCAAATCCTGGCCAAATTAGCTAATCTATAGTAACTAAGTTACAAGTTTTGGGCACAAACTAAGATTTGAAAAAATAAAAACCAAGAAGCTATTCTAAAGAATCATGAAGAATATTCCTGTATGTGAGATATCTTCTTCACCATATTCAAAACTTTCAAATATGTTCTTAGCATCACCTTCAAGTATTATAAGTTAAAATCCCTTTTGTAGTACCTGGAGCGTCAATCTAGGGACTTGCTCAATAGCTATGGCGGAATATTGGGGTGTCTACTGGGGCATTTTCATCTATCGCAACATGGCCTTTAGAAATGTGTGGATTGAAACTAATTTAGCTTTTGTTCACCAGCTACTATCCCAAAACGCTTCAATTTATAATGCTTATTCTTCTCTTGTATCAGCCCTTAATAGCATTAGAGATCAGAACTGAAACGTTGAGATTAGACTCATATATCGTGAAGCTAACATGTGTGATAAGTTAGCAAAATTTGGTCATAGAGTCCCTATAGGAATCACTTTCTGTGATAGAGTGCCTAATTGTATTTCCTTGAAATTCCTTGCTAACTTGATAGGGCAAGGATATCCAAAAACAATTCTTATGTAATTCTTTCTTTGGGCTTTAACCCCGATGTCAATAAAAGAAATAAAATAAAAAGTCCATCTTTGCTGTTATGGTTTTTGCTCTATAAATAAGTTATTTTTATATTTTATTTTTATTTACTTATTACTTTTAGTTTATAATATTCTAAACTTAAAATATTCTTTTTGAAAAATGGATTAAGATAAAAATTAGATTGGATTGGATTGAATTCAAAATTTAAATTAAACTGATTTAATCTAAACTGTTATGAATTATATTATTTAGATTGGTTTATTTTTTCACTTAAAATTAATTCAAATCACATTGCAAATATATCTAATTAGTAGGATTTATTTATTATTTAGAGAAAATTATAAAAAAATTAATGGGGATAATTTATATTATTTGAAAATTATGAGAATTATTTTTGTATTATTTAAAAATTATAAAGATTATATAACTGTAGAAATTAAATTAAATTTATGAAAAACAAGTAATTAAAAATATTAATATACACAATAAATCAGCTGTAGTTAGGTTTTTTTTTATTTGGGGGGGGGGGGTGTCTTGTGAATGCGTATTTCTTTACAGTTGCAACCCGTAATACTGATAGGCTCACAATGAAACAAACAGAGAATAACAATATAATTAAATTCACATAAATAGAAGCAGATAAAAAAAAGAATCCACATAAATAGAAATGAAAGTAATCTGAGTTATTATTCTTCTTTCGATCACATGAGTGAGATATATAAAAAAGAATTACAAAATTTTATACTATATGGTAATATTAGATTATTTACCAAAAAAAAAAATAGATTCCTTTACTTTTATATTTCATTTAAATTTAAACTGCTTAACATAAAATTTAATCAATAATATTTGTTTTCCCATTGTGGTCAACTGTTATCTTCTTTAAGGACATCCGGGTCATTTGGATGCAACACGGAGAAGGGCAATTTGGTCACTCGATGGTTGACAGGATTGGGACATTCGCAGCGTGGAGCATATCCTTTTCTTATTTACTACTTTTTACAACAAAAAAAAAAAAGTAAAAAAATATGGAATGGCAAAATATTTTAGAAGTTTAGCTCATTTACATTAAAAAATTAAATTAATTTTTATTTTATTACAAAATATTAAATATATTGTTTATTTCATTGTTAAAAATATTGTATAATAGTCAAACTTTATAAGAAACGTATTTAATGGTTTCTTCGGTGCCGCCCCAAAATCGATGGGTATTTTACCGTTTCTCACGTGTTGTCCATTCATTGGTGAAATTGGGCCAGAAAGCAACACATAACCCATAATCCCATTCTCTTCCACGATTCCTACCCTGTGGGTTTCTGTTCAACCCAAATTGTCGCTATCAAAAATCTAATTAACTGTGCCATCTATTTTCTAATTTGAAAACCACTTCATTTTATTTTTCGAGCTGATAAGAAAATAAAATAAAAAATCGAGGTAATAAACATAGCACTAGTTTATATATTATTGCTTACAACTTTATATAAACTTTATATTTTGTATTTAATCAATACCTGATTTAATTATTTAAGAATCGTTATTACTAATGTCATTTTTAATTATTTTGTAGGCACTAAATAAATTATTAATATAGATATTTAAATTTTTACCTTCAATTATTCTATTCATAGTGTTCTTGCTATGAAGGACACATAAACCAAAATAATAGTGAATGTTTTAAAAAAGCAAATACTATTGGTTATTTTTTAATCTTTTAATCATATAAATACTATTGACTTAAAAATTGGTATGCATATTGTGTTATATAATTTACTAGTATTTTTTATTCACGCAATACATGCGATTTAAAAGTGTGAATTTAAAATGTAAGTATTATCTTTGAAGTGTATTACTATTTATAGAAATTAATATTATTTATTAATAAGAGGTTGTACAGTGAGAGGGATGGAAATAATAAGCAAAATTATTACTTAGATAATATTACTTTTTCCATCTCTTTCATTTTTTAACAACCTCTTATTAACAAATAATATTATTTTCTTCAAATAGTAATAAACTTCAAATATAATATTTACATTTTAAATTCACTCTTTTAAATCTCTTGTATTGCACGAGTAAAAATATTAGTAAACTATTTGATTATATTTTTTATAATTAATTTTAATTAGAATATTTGATAGTTATGATTTTTTTAAATATCTACCTTTTGGTCTCCCCTCATTGTATATAAATATTTTTTCAAGTTCATATATATTTTTTCTATGGTATTTATGAAACAAAAAAGCTATTTATAAAAATAAATATGTAAACAATTTAAAAAATACATAACTACCTATCCCATTATTAAACCCACTCCACTTTGCTTCATTTTCTTTTCCTCTCATCACTTGTACCCATGTTACAATTTTTTCAATAAAGATTTTTGATAGTCAAGCAATATGTTTTGATCATTTAAACCTATATTACAGTTTTTTCTATTATGATATAATAATTTTTATAATTTTTATTAGATAATAATAATGATAATATAAAATTATTTTATTTTATTAATATTTATAATTAATATTTAGTTATATTAATATATAAAAAAATAAAAAATGTGGTCATGTCAATCAAGCCGCTAACACATGTAAAGTGACAAGAAGCATTTTCCACCATCACAAGTTTTCAACTACCCATATAATTTAATCCCTTAAAATCAAGGTTGTTCATAAATTTCAGAAGACTAACCAAAACCATTTTACTATAATATCTTCTGCTACTACTAAGACAACAGCCATGCTTCTACGCACCAAAATCTTTACTACAAGCTTTGTGAGCCTTCAACAAGAAATATAATAGACCAATGTCGTTTTGGCTACGCAGATATATAGAGAGACATGAGGTTAGGTTGAAGTTCTTACCCAAAGTGCACGCAAATATTGTACAAAAACTGAGAAAATGATTGTACCAAACGAATCATAGAGCGAGAGAATGCAGATTCATGTAGTCTAATATTAGACAAAGATATAGAAATACTTCTAAAAATTAAGTACTTCGAATATGACATTAGTAATAACGATTCTTAAATAATTAAATTAGTTACTGATTAAATACAAAATATAAAGTTTATATAAATGTGTAAGCGATAATATAAACTAGTGCTATTTTTACTACTTCGATTTTTGTTTTTTTTTTATCAGCTTGAAAAAAAAAAAGTGGTTGTTCAAATTAGAAAATAGATGGGCTCAGTTAATTAGATTTTTTTATTGCAACTTAATTCAGGTTGTAGAGAAACCCACGGAGTGGAAATCGTGGAAGAGATTGGGATCATGTGCTTAATTTAATTTAATTTCAAATTTAAAAACAACCTCCATGTCACTGGTTATGTGCTGCTTTCGGGCTCTGTTCCGCCAATGAATGGACAGCACGTGAGGAAGGGTAAAATACCCACGCGTTTTGAGGCGACACCGAAGAAGCCATCAAATAAAAAATAAAAATAGAAAACATTAGTATAGTTATAGTCAAAGATTGCACACGTTGGTTTACGCGGCGCGTACTCACTTACACTACCTAAATTATAATATGGATATAGCCTTTTTACTTGCACCCGAAGCAAGTAATTTCAGCCATTAGCGTGTGGTCTTAAAATCTTGGTATTTTTTCTGAAAAAAAAATTGTCTAAACTATTTATTAATGCCTTATTGAATGCAGAGACAAAAAAATAGAATAAATAAAGTGTTTAATTTAGATATATTGGTAATATAAATTTTTTTTATATAATTACTTAATTATATTTTTTTTATTTGTATGATAATTTAAATAATAGATATAAAATTTAATTATATTTATTGATATAA
This sequence comes from Pterocarpus macrocarpus, assembly GCA_031439585.1. Lineage (NCBI taxonomy): Eukaryota > Viridiplantae > Streptophyta > Magnoliopsida > Fabales > Fabaceae > Pterocarpus > Pterocarpus macrocarpus. Next base: position 16,844,175 of record CM062519.1, read on the forward strand.
TATAATATAATATATATGATTGAATGATAATATAAAATAATTTTATATTAAAATAAAATAAAAAATATATTTTTTCATATTATTTAATTTAAAAGAGAAAGAAAAAAATGTAATTATTATGGCAAATACTTTTGTATCCTTCATTTTAGGATAGAAGAGAAGAGAATAAAGTTAAATATATAATTTTACAGCATCAACTCCATTTCTGCTTCTATTTTCTTCTCACTTTAGGGATGAAATTTTTTTATGTGAGGCCGACAACTATTTTTTTCCTCTATTTTTTATTTCTTATTATTCAAACAAGAAAAAATTATGCATTCTATCTATTTTCATTTCTCTTATTTTATATCTAACCAAACTAATGGTATGTAGGTGACAAATGACCACCACATGTTCGCTACAACATCTCTTAAGTGTTTGGGAATAAGTTTTAAGTAGGCATGTTTACTATAGTATTAAAAGTTATTATTTGATATGTGTAAGGTTGTAGAAACTATAATAAAATATATCTATTATTGAAAAAATATTCATGTGCTTAATTAAGAATTTATCAATGTTGAGACTGAAGCATTGACAAATTATTTAAATGAGTTAAAATAAATAATTGCTCCTCATGATATCAAACATCGAGTTGGATTCTCTAACGCACAATATTTTAACCTTAAAAAAATGTTTGACAAATTGCAGTTGATGAAGTTTAAAGAATTGAAGATTATTATGGTCCTATTGAACATATGTGTGATCATCGCTCATATGCAGTGGGAGTGAACCTTTGTTTCAACATATTTTATTGACAATTTTATCAAGTCAAATGCAAACTCATCCAATAAACTTGAATGAAATTTTTAAATTACATTTGACTTTCCAATTAAAAGGGATGGAAATTGCAATTGTACCATCATGCCATATGCCATAGCACTTCAACATATTTTATGGACAATTTTATCAAGTCAAATGCAAACTCATCCAATAAACTTGAATGAAATTTTTAAATTACATTTGACTTTCCAATTAAAAGGGATGGAAATTGCGATTGTACCATCATGCCATATGCCATAGCACATAGAATGATTTATTTATGCATCTCAGTCCCATTGTTCAATAAAGAAGCTATGTACCGATAAATGTCACACACAAATATTGGACGGTTTTCTTTACGCATCTATGAAGGGTCAGAATCATTATTACACGACGCCTTCGAAGAATCATGCACGTTCCCATTCCATAATTTTTACGAATTACGAGTTACGTTTATGTACGGAATGCAATTTCGCCGCAACTACAAGGATACAGTAATAACGTTGATTTATTGCTATCTTTACCGGAACGTTGTACGATATATATATATATATATATATATTTGAGATATATTAATGAAAAAATTAATTTATAGTTTTTTTTGTGTTATTAAAATTTTTTAGATTATTTAAATATTTTATAAAATTTCAATTTATAAATAAATTTGAAAGAATTTATAAAATATTTTATCTCTTACTTTTTAAACTATTAAATGTATGGTATTTTTATTAATAAAAAGTAAATAATATTACATATTAAAATTTTAAATATTTAATTTTACAAATTATATATATAAACACATAATATACATCTACAATTTGATTGTCGTAAGATTAAAAAAAAGTAATTAATGTAATTTATATTGCTAATTAAAAAATTAAATTGATATAACTTTAGTATGTGTTATAAGTTTTAAAGTTTAAGTATTAATTTTAAATTTAATTTTAATTGTTAATAATTATAATATATATTAATCATTATTTATACAATATATATATTTTTATATCACTCATATAATATATGTTTAATATCATCTATTTGAGATATCAATTTTTGTTAGAAAACCAATCTATGTGTATTTCTTTTTTGTCATTAAAATTCTTTGTATTATTTAGAGATTTTTTAAAATTTCAATCTATGAATAAGTTTTATAGAACTTATAATATTTTTCATCCACAGCTTTTTGAGCTGTTAAATTTATGGAATTTTATTAACAAAAAGGTTAATAATATTGCATATTAAACCTTCAAATATCTAATTTTATATATCTTAATGTATGATATAGATCTACAATTTGAGTATTTTAAAATTATAAAAATTAATTAATAGTAATTTAAATCACTAATTAAAAAAATTGAATTGATATAATTTTAGAATATATTATAAACTCCAGAGTTCAAATATTTAATTTGAAGTTTATTTTTAATTGCTAATAATTATAATGTATACTTATCATTATGGTGTCATTTCTTATGCATCGAGTTAACTTTGTGATCAATTGGTTTAGATTTGATAAAGTATTATACTTCTAGTCACTTGTGATACATTGTAATAGCTCCCCCAAACTTCCAAACCAATCCCCTTCTCTCTCTCTCTCTCTCTCTCTCTCTCTCTCTAATCTATCAAAAATCCACCATCATTCCTCCTGGCTCGCTCCTGCACACCACCTCACCATAACCGCGCACTTGTGGTGGAATCCTCCATCGAAGTGGAATTGACAATGAGGAATCGGAACCACGGCAACGAGCGTTGCTTCTCGGTATCAATGCAACAACGGCAACCTCGGTGCAGGGATAGACTGCGGCAACAAACCAATGGGTCATGGTGCGAGAACTAGTGGCGTCGTAGCTTGCATGTTCCTCGTCCTCCATGAACTGCTATTTCTTTGGCATCGACCACGACTACAGTGCTTTTTGCCTTGCTAGGCTCATCACAACGACTCCCACAAGATTCCACCAAAGTCACTTTTGCCACCGATGCTTATTGGCAACAACCAACAAGGAGCGATAACAGCATAAGGAAAAACTTTAGTGGTGAGTGATGGTGCTTTGGCAGCAATTGGGCAACGGGTTGATGAAGTTGGTCGTTACGTCAAGAGAGAGATAAAAAAAAGTTTACTATACACCAGAAACAATTGATGTATAGATACATCTAACCATCTAATCCTTTGGATTATAAAGTGCATGATGCACCATTCGTAAGATGGTGCATAGTAAAATGCACCTATCATTATCCACATAATTTATATGTTTGTATCATCTATATAATATATATTTTGTATCACCTCAAAATCCAATTTCTATGTTTGTTTTACATGTGCGGTACTTGTTTAGTATCATGTATTTGATATATTAAGAAGTAAATAATATTGCTTATTAAAACTTAAACTATTTAATATAATAGATATAGTCATAATATATAGATTTATCTAATAAGTTTATAATAAAAAATAATTTTTATATACTGATAATATAAAATAAATTTATATTATTATCTAATAAAAATTAAAATAATTTCACATTATCTTTTTAAAATAAACTTTTATAATTGCCTAACATGATATAACGGTTTTCTTGATTTTTACTATCAGTAAAATTATTCTCTTAATAATGATAGCAAGTGCAGCTCTTTTTTAATTATACTTGATCTAAATACGGTTTCGCGCATATAAAATGATTGCACGGCTCATGCCAACCAACAATGTGTGATTGCTTAAATAATTAGATATTTTACATTGGCAGAATGGCTTGTTTTAATTTTGTTTATAATTTGTCTTTTATTTGAGCAAACTTTTAAATCAATTGATACTAACGATAAGTTTAGTTTAAGTGATCTTTTGAAAGCGCTTGAATACCAGTCTAATACATTTAAAGGAATAAATTGGTTGTGGTTTTGGAAATTTTAGATTAAGGGGAAGAATTGCTTTTGTCCAATAAATACTAAATACTGGTAATTTAGACATAAAAAAGAGAATAAATTCTAAGTGTAAAATTTGTGCTAAAATGAAAACTTGGTGTATACAAAAATGGGTAAAATTACTCATAGTGAGTATACTTTCACTTTAAACACAATATAAGCCTTATAATTACAATTATTTTAAGGTTTTCATATAATTCCTTACCATAGAATATTCTTTTTATCTGACCCTGAATTTTTAATATAAACTCAGATCATAGAGATATTTGTAATGATTATAAGATAAGAGCATTTATAAAAGGTTAGATTTATAATGATTAAATCGAATTTAGAGTCAAACAATGAGAAGCAAATGAGTAATTTTACTATAAATAAATTCATAAAAACTTCTCTAGAATGTTTATAATATACTAATATTTCTTGCAATTATCTCTTTCATGAATCTTTAGTGATGATTTTATCTTAAGTTCTCTTTATGTATTCTCTTATTTTTTATTGATAAGATCAACTCATTTGGCCATGTTGTTGCCTTTTAGTTACGATTAAACACTCAAATTAGTTCTTTGATGATATACATGACATCCAGTTAATTTTGTAAAAATTTTAGACATTAATGTAGTCTCTCAATTTTGAAAATAGAGATCAATTTAGTTCTCTACAGTATATTTAGATATCAATTTGATCTCTTCAATATTTAAAATTGACATTAATTTAGTTCTCCATTATATATTTCAATATTAATTTAATCCCTAAATTGATAATATTTTATAATAAGACCAAATATAAAATTGATTTTTCATCATAATAGATTATAAAAAAATTAATTTTATTTATAAGCTACTATTGAAATAATTTTATTTTTATAACTAACCCAAACACACTTTAAAGTATGGAGATGCTGTTATTTCAAACAGTATTGTTGTATGGTACGAAACTAATGGTACAAATTTGAGTTGAATATCATAAAAAAGAAAAAGAAATGAAAAACATGGTTTGAATAAAAGTGAGACACTCAGCTTGTAAAACAATCCACCAATCATTCTTAGGACTATTGACAAATTCAGTTTCACACTATTAGGCATTCTTCTATTTAAAAATTTTTAATTTATTGTTTTCATTTTTTCTCTCCCAAGCTAGTCAAGGTTTATGGTATTTTGAACATTATCCAATTGCAAGCTCATTTCTTTGTTCTTGTCTAAGAAATTTCTGTTTCATTGCTGTGTCTTGATTAGTGTTGAATTGTCAGGTCCAAAAACAAAAAAAACAAAAAAGTTGCATTTTAATTGTGTTCAATGGTTTGCGTTATTCGGCGCACGTACGTATGATTGAAGGGAACATGATAGTGTGCTTTGCGGGGAAATTTCTCGCCTCGTGGAAAAATAGGTAAACCGTGGACGCCATATATTGGCAAATTAAGGTCAATTGTGAACTATCATAATCACTTCCTTAACGATTGGGTCAATTTCTTAAGTCTGGTGATATTGGTTATCAACTATACTAAGTTTACTTAGACAGAGTCCACTAAAGCAGAAGCTAAAAATTTGTTTTATTATTAATTGTTATTCATGGATGTATGTTTAAATTAGTTTATGCACATATCAACAAGAGTGTTAGCATAATAGTAGAAGCATATTACGGTTCTAGATATAATCAAAATTCGATTTCTAGAGAGAACATTAATTAGGAATGCAAGTCTAACTACGCTTGAAGTGGATTAACCTCCTTCTCTAATAATAGAGATAGGGATACACTTGGAAAATCCAAAAAAAAAAAAAAATTATGCACATTTCAACTAATCACCTTTCTTTTAAGAATTTTAGGGTATCTTTATCAATTTTATTGTGAAATTAATCCTTCGAGGATCATCATAATTAAGAGATCTTCGTAATAATTATTTTTTATAGGATTTAAATATTGATCTTCTCCTTAAAAGTGCAGCTTGTCTACCACTATACTTAACTCTTATTGGTTCAACTAATAACCTTTTAAAACAATTAAAAACCAATTTACCACCGGTTGGATTAGAAGATTCACAAATTGTGACCTGACTAGCAAAATAAATGAGAAGCATACACAAGGTTAAGAAAAATTACCAGCAACATTTTATAATCTAACCTCCGGATTTGTAATAAAATTATTTTTCATTGCCGGCTTCATTAGCATTTTAATTGTGTTCAATGGAATGCATTGAGGCATGTACATTAGATGGGGGAAATAAGATTGTGCTTTTCTGCGAAAATTTCTGGCCCCCATTGGAAAATAAGAAATATGCGGATGGTTTCTCATGTCAAACAAAGGTCATTTGATGTCTGAAAGAGTTAAAAGGTCATTTGATGCCTGAAAACAACTTCATAGTTCGTAAGTTGCATTAGGAAACCACAAACAAACAACCAATCGACTCTAATAGGTAACAATATTTGTTTCTTAATAATATTTTATGAGGAGATCAAACTGGGGACTCGGAGAGAACATTGGATTTCAAATTTCAATCCTAACCGGAGAGAAAAAAAGAAAAAAAGCAAAAAAGTGATAACAACTTTAGGTTTTTTTAGTAGCCTCACATTGTTTATATCGTATGCATGAGACAAATTTTAATCTATGTTCAGTTAGCAGATTTCACTTGCTTATGTTTCTGTGTTTATTATTGAAGTCAAAATTTACATGGTTAAAAGAAAACACGCGGCTACAACCCAACGAGTGGATTTTGATCAAAGTGAAAAAGTCAACATTTTCTTAGTTCTTGTTATTTCATGGAAACTGCTTAATGAACATTATATATGCTTACATATCTTAATCTAACAGAATTAGAATATAAATATACAAAAAAGATTAGCTTAATTGCAACAGGATAATAAAAAATGTAATAATATAAATTGATGACTTAATGTCTATGTAAATGTGCGGGCATGGAAGAAATAATATGCAATGTTTCCTTAGTTCCGTCCTCCGAAATATCGGCTCCAGTAAGAAATGAATGAAAACGATTTGAGATTGGACTTTGGAATAACTAGTGCATTGTACGCAACGAACGACAAATTATAGTCATAGTATTTAAGAATATCAAAATTATAAGCCGGTACGAGGGTTTTTTTTTCTGTATATGGCTTGATTCTGGGGTGATTTTCAGGGATATGGTAAACAGGGAAAAATTACCACTGGCGATTTTCGAAACTCAAAAATTATTGGATACTAAAAACTGCCAGTGGAGGGTTTTGGCACCTTCAAATTTTTTATTTTGTTATCTAAAAAATGCCATTGACGGTTTTTGACTCTAAAAAAATGTCATTGGCGATTTTTAGAAACCTCTAATATATATAACTTGGCTCATGCTTGTTGTAACCCGTAGAGGTTTTTGCTACAAATTGAAGGCAAAAAAAGTGGAGAGTGGAGAGTAGAGAGCAGCATGGAATGAGTGCAAATATAATAGTATATTTTAATGGTGACATTCTTACAAATACGAGTGAAGGGATGACATTTATATGCAAAAGATCAATACATTTCTGTATTCCATATACTATGTCATTTGCAGATCTAGAGAGTGGGCTTTGTCAATGCATAGAAGCTGAGACTCCGAAAATAGTGGAGAAAATAACATATAGGTGTCCAATCTCGATTTTTGGTGATTTCATGCAATACCAAGCAATTCCAATAAGCGATGATGGTGACCTTCAACAAATGTTTCAGATATATTAGCAACATCAAATGCAAATTTCTATTGCTGAGTTGTACATTAATTTTAAAGAAGTTGCTATTTCCCTTTATCATCAAGCTGACAATGAGAAGGAAGAAGCTGAGCTAAACACAGTTGCAGAAAGAGAGATAGAATGGGAACAAAACATCAGTGAAAGTGATGACAAAGACTTTGAAGACCAATATGGAAATGGAGATGATAGTGCAGATGATAATGTGGATGATGATATAAATGACGAGCAATTGCATATATCAAACACAGTGGTGGCTAGTTAGCATTCGTTTGGAGAGCCATTATTCATGTGTGATTTAAATCTTGAAATTATGCAAACACCTGAGTTTTCAAATTATGCGAACTTGAGTATGTAGTCACTAACATTTCATCTTAATCATTATTTTCCCATTAACATATTTTCTTGATTAATTGTTATATATTTAATTTTGTGGCCATTTTAATTTTGTGATATTTATTATTCTATCTTCATGTTTCATGTCATAGGTAACCCTATTACAGATGGAGAATTATGTATTGGAATGTTATTTAGTGACAGAGAAGCTATTATACTAGCAATTAGGCGCTATAGTATATCAAAAGGAGTGGATTACAAAGTGTATAAGTTAGAACCAATGATATTTTACTGTAAATGCATACGCTATGGCATAGACTGTGGATGGCTTGTTAGAGTCAGTTTCAAGAAGAATAAGTATTATTGGGAAATTAGAAAATATAATGGCCCACACACTTGCACTAAGGCAAGTATTTCGCAGGATCACACAAAATTAGATTCGGATACAATTGCAGAATGTATCAAGCCCATGGTAGAATCTAACCTTTCTTTTAAGATAAAATCTATGATTATAGAGATTCAGTCTCAGTACAGATACACAACAACATACCGAAAAGCATGGATGGCAAAGAAAAAAGCAATTGAAAAAATATTCAGTCAATAGGAAGCCTTATTTCAAGCTTTGCTGCAATGGTGTGTAGCAATTTTTGATACTGTTCGAGGATCTGTTGTTCAGGTAGATGCTGTAAAGGCCTATCGCGAAGATGAGCTAGTTCCAAACGTGCAAATTTTGGAGTTTTGGTCCCTATATTAGAGCATTCAGACATTGCAAATCACTTGTGCAAATTGATGGGACATATTTATATTGAAAATACAAAGAAGCTCTTTTAGTGGCAGTTGCACAAGATGACAATTAGAATATATTGCCAATTGCTTTTGCTATTGTCGAGGGTGAGACTGCAAATGCATGACATTTTTTCCTGGATAATTTGCGCAAGCATGTAGTGACCCGAGATAGAGTTGGCATTATTTCTGATCGCCACAAGTCAATTAATGCAGCAATAAGGCGAAGCAATGGTCAATGGGAGCCTCCGAGAGCATTCCACATGTATTGTGTTAGGCACATCGCTGCCAATTTCTTACGGAGATTCAAGGCATCTTACTTGCACAAACTCATCGTCCGCATGGGTAATATATATTTTGTTTGAACTTGTGGATTTGTGAATGCAATTTTCAGATATAATATATCAACTATGCTATGTTTTTCAGGGTATTCAAGGACGGAGCGTAAATTTAATATTCATTATGAACGGATGTGGGAACGTGGAGAGGTATATGTAGACTGGCTTAACGAAATTTCACATGAAAAATAGGTTCAAGCATATGATGGTGGGCATCGGTGGGATCACATGACCACGAATCTAGTCGAGTGCGTGAACTCTATGCTAAAGGGGCCTCGCAATCTTCCCATCACCGCACTGGTTCGAGCAACTTACTTTCGGTTGGCTGAGTTATTTGCATGAAAAGGTAACGAGGCACATGAACGAAAAAATGCTAGACATATTTTCTCCGAAACTGTGACGACTCGACTTCAATCAAATGAGCAGGCATCCAGAAACCTTCATGTCAGTCGATTTGACAGGCAAAATGAGGCTTTCCATGATCAAGAGCTATCCAGTAGCCAAGATTATAGAGTTGATTTGAGGCAAATGTATTGTGACTACAATGACTTCCAGACAGATTGATATCCATGTTGTCACGTAATTGCTTGTTGCTCTAGCCAGAACGTTGACTAGCGATCTTATGTCAATGATATCTATAGGATCAATGAAATATGCAAAGTTTACAAGAAGGAGTTTGGAGTCATCGGGAATGAAAGCACATGGCGCCAGTATAGAAGCCCAAGACTTTGTCCTAACCCCGCCTTAAAGCGCATGATAAAAGGTTGTCCCAAATCAACCCGTTTCCTTAATGAGATGGATATGCGTGAGATGAAAGGACCATGACGGTGCGGTCTTTGCCAAGGAGAGGGGCATAGTCACAGTCGATGTCCAAATGCTCCCAGGTTTAGTTCATAGTGTTGAGTGGTGATGATTAGATTGTCATTGTTATTATTATTATTATCATTTTGTATATTACTCAATTGAGTTATCATATCACTTTACTTAAACTAAAACTTTACTTAAACTTACAGAATTTAGACTTTGCTTGATTAAACTCAATGGCCACTATTTTGAATGTCTTTAAAATAAGTAATGCATTCAGTTTTCTTAAATTAGAAATAAAATTAACCAAGTGAGATAAAAATAACGGAAAGAATAATAATAGGAGATATAAAAACAAGGGTAAGAATACCAATAAGATATTATTTATACATAAACATAGAAAATGATGAACAACATTTATATTACAACACTTTAGTTAAACAAATTTCTACCTAATTATATTAAAGAACACTATTTTCCTTTCCCTTTCCCTTTCCCTTTTTTCTTATTGATTTCTGGGGGGTAAATTTAACAGGAGAATAAGTAAATAGACATAAAATGCGAGAAACGAGTCCCCTTGGTCTTCTTCTTCTACCACCATCATCTCCTGCACCCTGATCTCTAGCATGCTCATCTTGTGCAACCTCATCTCCGACAACTTCAAGATTCATCGCATGGGCAAATGTAGATGTGTCTTCCATAGTTTGTTGTGGCATCTCGTACTGCATTAGTAGCATCGAACATTGATCACCCGATGAGAATATTGGCTGAGATGTAATCCCATAATCAGGTGTTACCATCTCTGGTCGATACACATCCTCCTCTATGGGCGCCTGATGTATTCGCATCTTCTGTACGGGCATCTAATCTACGCGCACCTTTTCCATGGATGCCTCTTCATTCAAGTCAAAGTCACAAGGGGTTGTTGCTCGTTGGGTAGATTAAGCATAATCAATGACAAAATTGTAGGTGCACAATAACCCATGAGATATTCCACTGCCACTGCTATAGTCAACAGACCTTTTCCCCCGCGAGTCTCTACTTCTTGAAGCACGACGAATGTTTGATGCATCTGGACATTCGCGCTGACTGCTGTTGTGGGGTTTGTTGATCCCATTGAAATGGACACCATTGCTCCCCCCGTGGAGACCAATACAACTCCTCATTTAGTTGTGCCGAAGGTGCAGGAAATTGCTGCTCAGGATACTGTTGCATGGGATAATGGGTGGTGCTGGAAGGGTGGTGGCTCCATAGGGAATTGCTACTGTTGAGGAAGAGGCAGCTCCATAGGGAACTGCTGTTGTTGAGGAGGGGGCGGCTCCATAGGGAGCTATTGTTGCTAGGTAGCTGGCTGCTACATCAACGGGGACAAGCAAAGCCAGTTGATCGCATATTGTGTATACCATTCCCAATACTCAGGAGAAGGATTATAATTATCAATGAGAATTACCTGTAATATACAATGATATTGGTGGTCCCATAAAGTAACCCACTCATCATGCAAGGCTCTCCAATTCTTTGGTTCTCTTATTCCCCGTAAGTCTTTATTGTGGAACCCCTCTAAACTTTGAGGCGGAAGAGGAATATGCTAAGCAAATCCAAACTGACGCATTACTCGATCAGCTGCATGCCACTCTAATACCTCAAAGCAGATCAATGGGCTAACAGTTGACCACAATAGTCGCTTGCCTCTGACGTCATTTGGAATATGTACATTAATAGCGTCATCCCCGTATGGTTGCCACATAAATTACATTATTAAAAATAAATCAGATTTATAAATAGTATTATATGTGATATTACAAGAGATACTATGGAATATTAATGCAAACCTGATGAACTCCCATATGATCTAATGCCAATTCGATATTCCCAAGATCTTTAAATGGAATATTATGTGGATACCGTATTTGTCTCAATCTGCGAAAGGTTACATTAATTAGAGCCAATTTTGATTACAACAGACTAATAATTTGTTTAAATGTAAATTATCTGAGAGTAACAAGAAAAGCCATTAGTTCGGCTGGTATTGGAGCCAACCATGGGAGCCGATTCTACGCCCACACTTGCAGCAATATCATGCAACCGGCAATTTCTTTCGCATCACTATGTGGAGCCCGATCTAGCCCTCTATAAAGAAAAGCTAGGCTTGCTAAACCCCAGCTATAAAACCCAATTTCATTTAAATTCACTAATAGTTGTAGCAATTTTCCATGGATTACTGAATTGCTCTTGATCGACATTAGAATGTGCCCCAGCAGAGATAATATATATATTCACGAACATGTTGTGCTCTTGCGATGTCAGAATCAATAGGAAGCGAACCAAGATGCTGTGTGAGCTATGTTAATTTTATTTCAGATCCATCAATATCATATCGACCAGGTCAGCCATTAAGTAGCTCATCACACATATTTTGGAGGGCTATGGTGCTGGGATTAGTAGATCTAATGACCGGAAGACCATCGATACGGAGTTCGAGTAAAATAGCTACATCTTCTAAAATAACTGTGCATTCCCCACAAGGAAAATGAAATATGTGTGTCTCCGGCCTCCACCATTCAACAAGTGCATTAATAATGGGGCCATTTATTTGCATTTGACAAATTTGTACAACACAATCAATACAAGCATGTTGTAAATGCCTACGTATTTCGGCCCTAGGTGGCATCATGTGTAAGTGACAAGGCCGCAATAGCCTCATCCTTTATTTCAAATAGTAAATAAATAGAGATTAATAAAGCATATAATATGATGTTTTATTTTTATTATTTGTTTAAAAATGTAAAAAAAAATTAAATTTTAGTATAAGGACATATTTTTTTTCCATAATTAGAATAAACAAGAAATTTAAAATCTTTTTTAAAAATTCACTGATAAAAATATCTTTTAAATTTATATTTAACATCATTTAAAAATAGTATGACTTTTTCAAAATTAAAATGTTAAATCTCATATAATTAAAGTTTCCATTATCAAACAACACTAACCTCTTCTAAGTAAAAATAAAAATAAAAAACCCAACTATGAAATACAAATTGCTCGCTTTAATTAGTAACTTTTGGCAAATTATTTCATAAAATTTAAATATTATTATCCAATTCTTCTTTTAAATATTACGTTATATTAGCTTTAATATTATAAGAAGTATTTGATTGTTACGTAATAAAAAAGAAGAAGAAGCATTTGACTAAAAAAATACGAAATACATATTGAATATTAGCAATAATATTTAAAAGACTAACCCATAAAACTAATAATTAAGAATAACAGAGCATAACACATAACAATAATCTTTTAACAACTTAATAAAATAAATAAATAAATCCAAATCAAAGATTGTTTTTAACAATTTAATCATGTTTTTCAATAATCAATAGTAAAGTTTGCTTCACAGATAAAATAAAAAAATATTTTTAAAAAATAATACTTACATTTTGATTATGAATCTATTCTGAAATATGCTTGTGTGGATTCATAGTTGAATCATGAACTATTTTTTATTTTTTGATATTTTCCTTTTTCTTCTATAAAAAGAAATTTCATTTTTTTTTGGTCAAACTCCCTCCCTCACTCACAGAATTCTCTCTTTCCTTTCTGTCTTTCTCTCTTCCGTTTCAAAAACTCTCCCTCCAAATTGCTTCTCACACACACACACACACACACACACATACACACACATATATATAGAATCATGGGCTGCATGCACACACACAGGGAACAACACGTGTTATTGTAAAGATTCCCTGCCAAAAAATCGCCATTAGTAGTTTTTGGGATTCCAATAACTGCAATAGCTTTTTTAGAATTGATTCCCATGGTGGTCAAAGGAGGGGCCGTCCACGCGTCCAATAATCGTTCGTCTTGTCCGTCTCTATGTAGCAGCTTTTCAGAGTCTTCTAATTCCCACACCTCTGAATTCGTCCTTTGCATGTCACTGTTCCCATGCACGCTGAATGTACTAAAAATCGCCAATGGCAGTTTTTCCTGATTTCATATTCGCGTAATGTTGTCTACAATCCCATATTAATGTATATAATACACTCAACTATCATATTGATAATAAAAAACCCCTGTAGGAGTTAGATATTAGCGAGGAACTTATATAATTTATATAAAGTAATAAGTTTGAACTTTATTGTCATTTATATACTAAAAAAATTAAAATAAAAAATTATATACTATTTTTTTAATTGATAAAAAAATTATACTAATTATAAAAAATAAATATTAATGAATAAATTATATAGAAGTCATTAAGATTAGATGAATGGTGAAAGGTTCAAATAATTTGCATGAGGTCATAGATTCAAACCTTAGTGTTACAATTATAATCAAAAAAGAAAATTTATATATTAAGAATATTTAAATATAAAATGGATTACTTGCTTCCATTTTTTTTTTTTTTTGGTTGAGTCATAAAAAGACAAGACTAAATGGTAATTTTAAATGCAAATAGTGAAATATTTAAACATCAATTGATTAAAAAATAATAAAAAACCTCATTTAGATAAAAATAAAATTTACAAAAACATGATCCCTTTATTTTTTTTTATTTGTAGGTTCTTAAAAAATATTTTTCTCTTTATATATTACTAATTATAAATATAAATTGAGATTAATTTTAATATAAAAATTATATTATTACCTAATTATCTATTATAGATTGAATTTAATTTAAATACATTAACAATGTAAAACAATTTTACACTATCAGCTAATAGAAATAGTACAAAGTGCCAACTCATACAAATGATCACCCATTATAATGAGAAGCCTACCATGATTTCTCACTTTCTAGTATTTCTATTAGTTGACAATATAAAACTATTTTACACTGTCAATGCATATCAATTAAATTCTTATAGATTATAGATTATAAACATATATTTATTTTTTTCAAAATAATAATTATAAAAACCAAATACTTTAACCAATGAAACAACATATAATTTAATAACCGTATAAAGAAATTTTGTAACAATACAACACAATTAAATTCATATAAATATAGATTATAGATTACTCAACAACGGAATGTGGGGTATTGTGGTAATTCGACAAAGGGCATAATCGGTAGACAAAATTCCACTACTTATCTTGTTAAGCCTAGTTCACACCTCACAGGGAGAGTCCACAGTACCATTCTCGAAAATAAAGTGAAATCGAGGGATGATTTGGTACCGCTGGCACGCCAGGACATGTCTATAAAACACCACACGGTTCAAAAGTTTCCCCATAGGTTTATGTTCTGTTGACATTTGGCTTAGGAAGTCCAAAGAGTGTCCAAAAAATAAAAAGAAAAAGAAAAAAAGTGAGACACAACACATTTCATGATGGCAAATCCACTCAATGAACCTGCAAGTTTCTGGACTCAAGCCAACGCTCTCCTTAGGAAGAATTTAACCTTCCAGGTTTCACATGCCACTTTGTCTCTCTCTAACTTTGATGCTTTATAATCATAATCATAATATGTGATTGATAATAATAATATAATCATAATCATATATGGCATTGTTTTTTGCAGAAAAGAAACCGTAGGACAAACGTTAGGCTCATCATGTTCCCATTCCTGCTGTGCCTGTTGCTGGTTCTGCTCCAGAAGCTGGTGAATAACCAACTTGACAAGGCCGACTACAAGTGTGGCTGCACTTGTACCAAGTCACAAGGCGATCAGTGCCTTGAGAAGGTGTGTGGGGTTCAGTACTCAGATTTGGACCAAGTTGGTGCCTGTGCCATTCCTAGCCCTCCTGAATGGACACCTTTGATGCAAGTGCCTGCCCCTCAATATAGAGCTGTGAGAACTGATTTTCTTCCTGATCCTGATCTTCCAAACCAGTCCTGCAGGAGGAATGGCTCTTGTCCTGTCATCATGCTATTCACTGGCAATAATCAATCTTTTGGCGAAAGTATATAACTATATTTCATACACCCCTTTAATTAAATTGCTTCTTTTCATTTTTTTTTCTATATGTGCCCATCATTTTTTTTTTCCATACACATATACCTAGTAGGAAAGGACTTTTGTTGTTGCTGTTGTATGGTACCCTTTAAATTAAATTGCTTCTCTTTTCATATTTCTACATATGAATAACCCTTAAATAGTTCAATTGTATTACTTGTTTTAATTTTTCTTGCTTAACATGTTTTTCTGCATACTGCTTCACCTGAATTGATGGCATGATGAGGCTCAATTGTTTCGATGTCTTAACCCTGTGTGTTTCCTCTTTTTCAGTTTTGTATGGGAATATGATCCCTAGTACCTTTAGTATAAATACCTCTGATGTTATGGCTAGTTTGGCAACAGATGTGCTGGTGAGTTAACTTATTTAGTTTGTAATTTTCTCTAGTCATTGGCAGTATTGTTCGGATTTTAGTGTAAATTTATTTTTAATTTCATTTTGTGTTACTTCATTCTTTCTAATTGAACTTGGATGCTGGTGCAATCATTAAAATAGGGATCAGCATCAGAGACAGAAAACACCAATTTTCTTGAACCCGCTTTCTTTTCGGATCTTCCGGTCTATTTTCTACAAAAACAATGCACACAGAACTCTACATTCTCCTTTCCAGTCCAGATAGCATCCTTGAGTAAACAGCAAGGTACGGGACATCCTTGTATTGTTAAGGTTTCTTGTAAGATGTGATAACAGGAAAGTGAATCAATAGGTATGGCTGTGCTGTATACAGGTGTTACAACAAAAATTGACAATCCATTTTGCAATTCCTGCCTATTAATCAATAAAGCAATGCATGATTAGAATAGTCAGATAACAAACTTGCATGCTATGTTTTTTTCTTCCCTTAATTTCTATGTAATTCAAGTTCTTGTCATTTGGGTGAAATATGTAATTAAAATAGCTTGACTTATGGCAACAGTATCAAAAGTGCAAGAAAGACAGGCAATTACAGAATTGGCCTTTGCATAAAGTCAAACATTGAGGCAAATTTGTTGTCCTGGTGTGTGTGTGAAGCTTGGTGCTTTCTTGATGATGATAGGTTGACCAATTACTGATGATTTACTTTGTTAGCGAGGAAGTTTAGCTGTAGGATCATTGTTCTGTTTTCCAAAAAAAAAAATGTTTCACATTATTCGTTCAGTGATATGACTTAAAAGTCTAATTGACATTTTGCAAAGCTTGGGGATGTATATAAAAGAACTATACAAGATAAAGTCATGCACAAGAGTTTCTTGTTTACTTTGTGAAAAGGCCATGGTTGCAACCTTTTGGATGCATTTGAAACACTTTTCATGTTGATAATAATCTTGTGGCCAATGAGTGCTCCCACATATTATTTTGAATATGTTTGCATGGAGCATGCTAATCTCTCTTCTTCTTCTTCTTCTTCTTCCTCTTCTCTCTTATTATTATTTTTTTTTTAACACAGTCATGGAGTACAGTCATTTTGAATATCTAGGTTGTTATGTTCAAGGCTTGCATCTGATGTCTAGAATTTTTTATATTTTATTTTCTACTAATTCAATTTTTTTGTTTTCGTATGGAACTAGAGGTAACATGTGCTCAGGCTTTACCTTTATGGCGTAATCGTTCTTCTGAAGTGAACAATGAGCTATTTAAAGGTTATCGAAGAGGTAACGCCGACAGACAGATCAATGAGATAGCTGCAGGTAGATACTTATTATAATTTTATTTCTATTTATACACTGTGTGGAAGGCCATACTTATTTTTATTTTCTTTTCACAGGTTATGATTTTCTAAATTCAAATCGGAGTATATATAATGTCAGCATATGGTACAACTCAACCTACAAAAATGACACTGGCATGGATCCTATTTCACTGGCGAGGGTTCCTCGTTCCATAAATCTGGTATTTACTATTTATCTAAAACTTCTGTTATTTGTGCATCCTCCTTGCTATTATTATAATTACTGATATAACATATGAAGCAGAAAACTCTCAGTCTCAGCATATAAAATAACTGCATGCTACTTTCTAGTCAATGTTATGGATCTATCATTTTTTTCTTTTGTTTTTTTAGTTGAATTGAAATGTTAAGTTTAAATTCAAAACAGATACTTGAGTGATCAGTGTTGGGATAGATTTGGATTAACTAGGAAACTATGTAATTTCTGGATAAGAAACTTGATTAATCATTACTATTTTTTGAAAATGCATAATTTGATTGGAAGTAGTAAGTGGAATTATGATCATGATACACTTATGTAGCATCCAGTTATAGTTATTTTAAATTTTGAAACTAAACAATAATTAAACTTGATTACTGTTACTAAGCTGATAAGTGATACTAATTTCCCATTATATACATTTTCCTACTTTTCAGTTTAATAACTTTTGGGTATCTTATTTTGTGCACCTGCCAGATTATGAAGGGACTGACATCTAATATCTATATGCCTGCAGGTATCAAATGCCTACCTTCAGTTTCTGATGGGACCTAGTACCAAAATGTTGTTTGAGTTTGTGAAGGAAATGCCAAAACCTGAGACCCCAATTACGTTTGATTTGGCTTCTCTTCTGGGTGGTCTCTTCTTTTCATGGGTCATACTGCAACTTTTCCCTGTAAGTACATAAACATGTATGTATTTATGTGTGTGTGTGTGTGTGTGTGTGTATGCGATGAACTAAGTTGTTTGTGACAATGGAGATTAGCATAAATAAGAGGGAAGTACTGACATTGATTGTAGAATACGTTTATTGGCTAAATTAGATTTTAAAAATAGGCCTCACATTCTTACTTCTCATCTTTATATGTGTGTAACCATCTTTTTGGTTAAGGTTTCTTGCACACTGAAAAATACATGATTTAAAGTCAAGGTCAACAATTTTATCTAATATCTGTTGTGTTAACATGTAAGATTTCATTTTCTAGTATGCTTAATTATTCAACACGTGTATTCATTGATGTAGGTTGTTCTGACATCTCTAGTTTATGAGAAGCAACAAAAATTAAGAATCATGATGAAAATGCATGGTCTTAGTGATGGACCATATTGGATGATTTCATATGGTTATTTTCTTGCCATATCTGTGATCTACATGCTGTGTTTTGTGATATTTGGCTCAGTCATAGGTAAGAATGTAGCCAGTGGTTTTCTTTCTTTTTTGGGCATTTATCATTTCTCTTTAATCCAACTGGATTCTTAATTTCAGGGTTAAAATTCTTTACAACAAATGATTACAGCATCCAATTCGTGTTTTACTTCATCTATATAAATTTACAAATTTCACTGGCATTTCTATTGGCTTCCATGTTCTCAGATGTTAAGACTGCTACAGGTTTGACGATAGCTGCTCCATATTGTTCATAATAATGGGTTTATTAACATTTTGTTTTCTCAGATCTGATTACTGACATGTTTTTAATAATTGCAGTAACTGCATATATAGGGGTGTTTGGAACTGGGCTGTTAGCTGGCTCTCTTTTCCAATTTTTCCTTCAAGATACATCATTCCCAAGTAAGCTAATTTACCCATCTTGTGTCACTCATATGGTTTGATTTACCCATCTTTGCATATCCACGCTTGTTCAAGTAGTCTATCTAGCCAGTTTTATCAAGTTCTTTGTGAATTTATTTGCTGTTCTTTGAGCTCCATCATTCAAACCAGTAAACAATAAGAACAGAAATATGTTGGTTTTGGTCATGATGAGCAGAGCCAGAGTGTTACTTCATTGGCAATGTGAGGCTTCCCTAAATTGATACATAAGGATGAATGATATGAGTTGGCATTTAAGGTTGCATCGATGAATTGAAGGGAGCACTAATGTTAAACTATCAACTTCAGCAACTATTTCATTCTCTATTAGCTGAAAAGAATGGACTAATGTGATCATTATCATTAGAATTTACATGTACTTATATTTCACGTCAGTCATCTTTATATGTCATGTGCAAACATGTCGGCATTCCCAAAACTTTCTTCTGGCCTATTGATTGTTTATCTATGCTACTTCTTCAGGAGGGTGGATCATTGTTCTGGAGTTGTATCCTGGGTTTGGTCTATATCGTGGGTTATATGAGTTTGCACAATCTGCCTTCAGTGGGGATACATTGGGGACTCATGGTATGCGGTGGGGAGATCTAAGCAATAGCACGAATGGCATGAAGGACGTCTTAATTATCATGTTTGTTGAATGGGTATTGGTGCTTTTTGTTGCTTATTACATCGATCAAGTTTTTTCATCAGGAAGTGGGAAAAGTCCCCTTTTTTTCTTGAAAGGATTTCAGAAAATGCCCCATTCATCCTTTCGGAAGCCTAGTATGGGAAAGCAGGGATCTAAAGTTTTTGTTCAGATGGAAAAACCTGATGTCAGTCAAGAGGTGAATTTTGCTTGTCTTGAACACATGTAATTCATAATTATGTGTTCACATACTGGTTTTAGAAATTACAAAAAAATGATGTCCATCAATAAGTGGTGTTTGCTTGCTGGTTTTAGAAATTGATTTGATGATGCTACCTCAGTGAGTAGTGGTATTGTGATACTCAATACTTGAATAACTTGGCATAACTAAGTGGAATTTTATTTAGGCATGGATTCCATCAGTGAAAAAATAACTTTTTTCAGCCACAATATTTTATTTTCAAACAATTTATGTATCAATTCTAGTGCAAATAATTGTAACATGGATGTAAACTGAAAGTTAGACTAGTTAGTACGGTATATTTTTTGAAGAACTCTGTGTTGCAGTTCCCCAACCCCCAACAAAAATGTGGTCGTAGTTACTCAGTATGGTGTGTCTTAGTTACATGCGTAATGTGTTACTTTTTCTTTTTCTCTTCAGAGGGAGAAGGTGGAGCAGCTGCTACTTGAACCAACTATTAATCATGCAATTGTATGTGACAACCTTAAAAAGATCTATCCGGGGAGGGATGGTAACCCAGAGAAGTTTGCAGTAAGAGGGTTATCCCTTGCTTTGCCTCAAGGGGAATGCTTTGGTATGCTTGGTCCCAATGGTGCTGGGAAGACCTCTTTTATCAATATGGTCAGTTAAAATTGATTTCAGCAACATACACTATTTTTGGAAAATTCCTTGCATGTTTTCCCCTACCCCTACCTTCCCCCCCAACAAAAATATAAGTAGGATCTGAAGGGTCCATTCAGTTCCCTGAGCTCACATAAGAGGAAAGAATAAGTTTTAAAAAATCCCTTAAAAAGAGTATCCTTTTTAATGAATATATGAAATAGATACTCGTATAAATTCATCATGTGCGAGGAACCAGATTTGAACTGGTGACACAAGCATTTTCAGTCCTTCGCTGTTGATCAATAGAAAGCTGCCAATTTGTTGATGCTTAAAGATGTTTGAATTTACATAAGGATGTATTGAAGTCTGATTATTTCACCTTACTATGTTATGAAATTATGTTTGAATACCTTGAATCTTGTGTTTTCTTTAACTGGTTCTCCCCAATTGAGAAATCTGACCGGCCTATACATGCTTACAGATGATTGGTCTCACAAAGCCAACCTCTGGTACAGCATTTGTTCAAGGTCTAGACATAAGAACTCAGATGGATGGAATATATACTAGCATGGGTGTCTGCCCACAGCATGAGTAAGTTGGAGTTTTCTCCTATTTTCATGTTTTCCTATCTAATGTTAAATTTATAACAATTGAGAAATTTAGTAAGTTTTTTATTTTCTCTTGGTATTTTAGCTTGCTGTGGGAAACCCTGACAGGAAGAGAGCACCTACTCTTTTATGGAAGACTTAAAAATCTTAAAGGTTCAGCCTTAGCACAAGTAAGTTAATTTCAGATTATGATTTGAGGGAGATTCTTACACACTATAAGATTGTGAATATTGAGGGAGAGAGGGTTTAGACGTGGAAATCTTACTTATTAGTGGGAGCAATAAGGAAAATAGATCATTGGCCTGTTTTATAGCTGTTTGTTTCAGAAATATTTACTCTTTCATGACAAATGTACTGGGCAAATTAAACTTTGTCAATTACTATTTTAAAAATGTTTAGTAATATACAAATCTTGTGTAATATCTGAAAATGACATAAGTGTGTGAAACACCATTGGTTATGAGGCTAGTTTATGGTCTTTCCTAGATTAAATATTTGTTATTTGTGTCTTACATTTCTGTTAAGTGGGTCTGGATTACTGCAATGTATATACAAATTGAGCAACTAGCCGTTCAGCATTTATTAAGCTGATACGATTTGAGTAATATTCAAGCTCCCAATCTAATGCTGCAGGCGGTGGAAGAATCTTTGAAAAGTGTAAGCCTTTTTCATGGAGGAGTAGCTGATAAACAAGCTGGAAAATACAGTGGAGGAATGAAGAGGAGGCTGAGTGTTGCCATTTCATTGATTGGGGATCCTAAAGTATGTTTTTCTTCTCAATTCAATCTGCGTTATATGACTTTAATATTAAAAAGATGTTTAGAAGATTCATGATATGTTGTCTTATCCTGCAACTGTTAAATTTATTAAAGGTTGTTTACATGGATGAGCCAAGTACTGGATTAGATCCAGCATCAAGAAACAACTTGTGGAATGTTGTTAAGCGTGCAAAACAGGATCGTGCAATCATCCTCACCAGTATGTACTCACTCTCTTATGGTTTTTGAGGCACAAATACAAGTTGTTGCATTATTATACCCATTGTTCTGCTTGCTGTCTTTGATTTAGATATTTTGTCAGCTTGTTTATTCATCTTGTTTCATAACAGCATGATTAAGATGTTCTCTCCTTCACTTTATACATAGATAGATTGATACATCTTGTTTTCATGCTTTTTTCAGCACACTCCATGGAAGAGGCAGAGGTCCTATGCGATCGATTAGGAATATTTGTAGATGGTAGCTTGCAGTGCATAGGAAATCCAAAGGAGGTACGTTGCTTTATTCAATCTAATGATTACATTTTTTTTTCTGTCTAGAATTTTGTCAATTTTTTTTTATGGTGTCAATTTTGTCAAAAAAGAGTTTATTCATTTACTGCCAAGTAGAACTTGTGAATTTAAACCATGTAGACTGACTTTTTCTATCCTTCGGTTGGTTTATCATAGCTGAAAGCCAGATATGGGGGAAGTTATGTGTTCACAATGACAACATCTTTGGATCATGAAAAGGATGTAGAGAGCTTGGTGCAGCAGCTCTGTCCAAGTGCTAACAAGGTATACCACATCTCTGGCACCCAGAAGTTTGAGCTCCCAAAAGATGAGGTTCGAATAGCTAATGTGTTCCGAGCTGTTGAAACTGCAAAGAGAAACTTCACTGTTTCTGCATGGGGTTTAGCTGACACCACATTGGAAGATGTCTTCATCAAGGTTGCACGTGACGCTCAGGCATTTGAGAAGTTGTCTTAAATTCCATGTACATTAATTTTGGTTTCCCACTTGTATCCTTTACGGGAGACAATCATGTTCGAGGTAATGTCAGACCCTTAATATGGACACCTCTCGTAGATTCGAACTATGGTTCGACTATGTGAAGGACTAGCCCTTTCCATTAGACCTAATCTCTATTGGTTTTTTAGTACACATTATGCTTCTAGTCTATGTAGGTTATATATATATTTTTTATCATATGTAGGTTATATTATTATGTGTAGTTTCACAAGTGTGTTTATATAGCCATGATTTTTTATTTAATATCCTTTCACGAGTGTGCCATAATGTTGTTGTTATTGTAATATTCTTTGTAAGCCCCTATCTTTGCCTTTTCTTCATTGTAAAATTACTAAATTCTTGGGCCTTATCTTCAGGAAATGCAATTGTTTGAGTGATTTTGTTACGCAGGATTTGCTTTGATGACGATAATAGCATTGACATCTTATCATTGTGGATGAACAATACGACCAATATTCATATGAAGTGACATTATGTCAAAAAGAAAAGAAAAATTCTTCAAAAGTACATTTGTTATCTAACGTGTAGTCTTCGTTCATAAAATAAATTAATGGTACATATATCATTACTTGTTTATTTTATAAATAAGTTTATTTTAAATTTACTTATAACCTTAATTTTACTAATTTGTTTAATAATAACAAATGGCTTTCCTAGAGATGTTCTGTAGTTGCTTTGTTATGTTGTTTGGTTGTTAGCCTCAATTTGCCACAAATTAAAAAAAAAAAAAAAAAACAAATGGCACCTCAATAGAAAAATTAATCATTCAAAAACGGTTGCTTCGTCATGTGTCAAATAAAATTTATTTATACTAGTTGATATTTACTAGTAACAAATAACATTTGATAAAATTTATTTATACTAGTTGATATTTACTAGTAACAAATAACATTTGAGAATTGATAGGGGATGTATAAATAGTGGATGTATATGCGATGCATACTGAAAAGTAAGAAAATGACAAAAATGCTTGTATAATGGGTCCCATATAATTATTGCTATTTTTATTCAAATTTTTTTTTTCAAAAACTTATCAGTATGTATACTGTTCATGCTGGTAAATTTTGTAAAAAAATAAAAAAAAAACACTTCCAGCATGTTTTGTAAAAAAAAATAAAAAATTGAATAATATACACGCCAGTAAATTTTGTGTAATATGCAGGTAAATTTTGCATAAACACTAGTAAGTTTTTGGATAAAAAAAAACTGAACAAAAATAATGATTATGTGAAAAGCATTATCCAAGTATTTTTGTCATTTTATTCACTTTTTTCGTATACGTCCTATATTGCGTCCCAAAATATGCGTACCCAAAACATTTTTCATAAGCTTTTAGTAAAACGAAATAATCACTCAAATATTCTAGACTAACTTCATATATAAAATAGAGTGTTTTTTGTATTGTTCCTCTTGGCTTTACCTTCTTTGATAAAATTCCACCGGGTATTTCTGTGGATTTCTTAGCTTATTGCTGGGCATGTTAGCCAAAGATTTGTAGCAGTGGAAGTTTTTGGGCCTAGGCCAGTTGTTTATAAAAATATCATTTACTAGGCCAGTGGTAACATATATCAGAGACCACGCGATAAAAATGAATAGTCAATAACAATTTTTTGTAATTAATTGTTTTCTAAATTTTTATGTCTATTTGGTAGGCACTCAATATTAACAAATGGTCATTAAGAAAAATCATTTACAAAAATCTTTCTAAACAATTTCATTAAAATATTATTATCGACTAGTTAATTATTTGGTTCTTCTACTTAAATAATTTGTTATTATGTCTTTTTTTAAAATAATTTTAACATATTTGATTATTTTTCTTAAATAGCCTTTATAAATCGTCCTTACTAGAATTTTCCCTTATCTAAATAAGAGTTATAGGATATAAATAGCACCCTTCTGAATTGGAAAGTTTTGTTGATGGCGATGGATATAACTTGATATGGATAAACCAAAATTAGCAAAATAAATGGGTTTTGCTAATATGATAGCGGTTAAGTTGGTAATAGAATAGCCAAAAACCAAAGAAGGATAGGATTCTATGATCAACCAACTGTATGGTCAAATGAATATTATGTCAAATTTACTAACAGATATCTGTTTTTTTTTTTTTTCTTTGGTTCTTATCTATTTTTTTTTCTTTTTTTTTTTATCCATTTTCTCTCTATATAAATATCTAATGGTTTGGACTTCACATTTCAAGAAGAACCAGGTAGAAAGAAACAAACTGCATTCAAATTGAAATTATCTTTTCCATCATGTTTAAGGTATACCTGGTTTCTTCTTTTCTCCTGGGGCTTCTGCTCCTTGCTCAGGCTCATAAAAATGATAAGAAGATTGAGTTTTATGAACTCAAGAGAGGAAATATTAGGCTCAATTTGACAAACTATGGTGCAACAATTGTCTCAGTCGTTGTCCCTGATAAAAATGGTCTGTTTTTTTATCTTATTCACGTTTCTTGACTATGTATATATGTTGGTTTAAATTATTCTCTTTAAGAAGCAATCACATTAACTTTTTCTGTCTTGTTTGACTCTACAGGGAATTTAGCTGATATTGTGCTTGGCTATGATTCCATTGAATCCTACGAGGTATGATACTTTAATTCTTCTGTGATTGAATTAGCTAATTCAAAAGGAAAAAAATAAAAAAAATAAAAAGAAAAGAAAAGAAAAAGCTGCTTTGGCTTAATTCTCCCCCTCATGCACTCTCTTTTACTTTGGTTCTATCTTTTAATTCTCTATGTTATATTTATTTATTCTGTGTGTAGCATTTGAGAAACCTAAAAATGTTTAAGAAAACAAAACATCGATCGACTTTTGACACAAAATTGTTTTCTTGCTCTCTATCATTGCAATCTAGAAATGTGTGGGATAAGTATCTTATAGAGTGTGAAAAATCATTCAATTTTGTGTACAAGTGATTTATTTAAAAAATCATAGTACGAGAACTAATATATGAATCTTCCTTTTAAGAGATGGCTGTGTATCTGGATTAGTAAACTATATATATTATTCAGTAATAAACCACAACCAATATTGTCTCAAACTCAAGGCATTGTTATTTGCTGCAGAATGATACATGTTACTTCGGATCCCTTGTTGGACGTGTGGCAAATAGAATTGGAAAAGCTCAGTTCACTCTGGATGGCAAAACCTACAAATTGCCTGCTAATGATCATGGGAACACACTCCACGGTATATATTAATCAAATGATAATTGTCCACACTTTTCTTTTTCTCATCAAATTATTGATTTAATTAATCATAACTGTTTGAACAAGTTGCACATACCACAATATATCAGGTGGTGACCAAGGGTTCACTGATGTTGTATGGACATTGAAAAGCCACAAGTTAGATAGTGAAATAACATTTACCTATGACAGTTATGACAATGAACAAGGTATACACATATTAACTACCGGTTTATAACTTTATCTTTGTTTCATCCTTCTCTCACAGTAGCATTTTAATTTTCTTTTTCCCTCTCTAAATCAAATTTTCCTAGGCTTTCCCGGAAAACTTGAAGTATCAGTGACTTACATGTTCATTGGATCAAACAAATTGGGTGTGAAGATGATTGCCAAGCCAGTAAACAAAGCCACACCAGTGAACCTAGCCCAGCACACATACTGGAACCTAAGGGGCCACAACAGTGGTGACATTCTCTCACACAGAGTTCAGATTTTTGGATCACACATCACACCAGTGGATGACAAGCTCATCCCAACTGGTGAAATCAAATCTGTGAAGGGCACCCCTTATGACTTCCTTGAACCAAAAGAAGTTGGTAGCCAAATCCATGACCTTCCTGGCCTATATGACATTAACTATGTGGTCAACAAAGGTAGCCCTAACCACTTCAGGAAGGTGGCTATAGTGAAGGACAATGTATCTGGCAGGAAACTTGAGTTGTGGTCTAACCAACCTGGTGTGCAGTACTATACTAGTGGCATGTTGAAGGATACCATAGGCAAGGGTGGTGCCATATATCACCAATATGGTGGCATTGCATTGGAGACCCAAGGCTTCCCAGATTCTGTGAACCACCCAAATTTCCCATCACAGATTGTGCGCCCTGGAGAGACATACAAGCATTACATGGTTTACAGATTCACAGCTAGCTAAATGGATTTCTGATGAATCTTTTTGGATCCGCTGCATATAAAGCATAGAGCTTGATGCAATTTTCAGAATGTCTATAAAAATCTTTCTTCCTATGTGATATTTTCTTCAATTGTATGAATAAGTTCTGATAAAGAATAAAGTTGTCTTCACACTACTGAATTTTTTTTATTTCATGTTTTCTTTTATTTCTTTGGTTAACTTTCCTCTGGCTTTATCAAATTCAAGAAAGGTGGTTGGACAGACCAAATAAGTTACAATCACCTATCTATCTAATGGTTAAAAATAATGACATATCCTTCTAGCAAAATATTTGGCAGCAAAATTATGGCTATTTAATATTTTTTTTAAATTAAATCTTAGAGAAAAGATTTTTGGTACGAAATATTTTTTGTAAAAATGATGCACAAATTTCAAATTTAAGCTATCAAAAAAATCATTTTACACTTATCCACCACATGATTGGTTATGTGGTGGTAGTTTTTTTTTTTTTTCATTGCAATTGTGATATGTGTGAGATAGATTTCAATCAAACAACAATGATTTTAATCTAACAAATAGAAAAATTATCTTATAAAAACAACAACAACAACAACAACAACAATAATAATAATAATGAGAAAGATTGCTTGCAACATAAAAATGTATGTCCAGGAATCTGAGGGAGGTCTTGGTTTTAGGAAAGCAAGAGATATGAATAAAGCTTTCTTGATGAAACTTGGTTGGGGGCTAATTCAGGATATCAAAAGGAGGACTTTAAACAATTCCATATGAACCTGTTAGAGATATAATAAACTAATCAAGTCATTCATGTTCTTTCATCTAATGACTTAATCACAAAGTCATCTTGAACTAATCAAGTCATTCATGTTTCTTCACCTGACAGTTCAAGATTTTGGGAAAGTTGATTCTTGACATAACCAATGGGTAAATTAATCTGATCACTTGTGGCACATAAAGAATGAGGCAGAAATCATTATGTATTAATAGACTACAGACATGAATGTGTACATAGAAACTATTGAAGTTTAGATGTTAATCTTTAAGCTGGTTCACCTGTCAGTGACATTCAATCAGTAATCTATTGCAATAAGTAAATGACCAGAAATAAAAAGAATAAAATGCTTAGGATGCAACAGAAGGTAGGTTTGACCTATTTTTTTTTTGTTTCCTCTACATTCCCTTGCTATCTTTATCATTATTTGTCCTTCATTATTGATAAGGAAGCTTACACCAACCCATATATAGCTTACAAGCATTTTTCACCAAACTATACAATACCATAGGAATGCAAACGATTAGCCAACATACCGAATCTAATAAAATATTAGAAGCCTTGAAATCACGGTAGATAACTGGCTGCTCAGACTCATGTAAGAAGGTTAGGCCTTGAGCAGCACCAATGGCAACTTTGATCCTTGTTGCCCAAGGAAGTGGTCCCTGGAAGTAACAGTTTTGGAGATGATCAAAGCGAAATTTGGTGGCAAAACAAGTATGGGTAACATCCAAATATATTTGGAAGCTTGGTTCACAGACAGTTAAATCAAAGTACACTCAAGATTAACGTGTATTACTCTCTGAAACTTATGCGACTAAAGGCATCAACATACTGCAAAATAGATGATTCTCCAAGCTGCCTTTCGGCATATACTTGTAGACTAGAACCCGGTTATCCCCATCCAGGCAGTATCCAGTAATCTTGACAAGCTTTGGAAGATGATGTTGGCCAAGATAATTGAGTTGACTTCAGACTGTAAATACAGAAACATATGATGGAATTTGATTCATTTTAAACTGAAAGTGCCAGAATAAAGTGCCAATGAATGCAACCTACCAGCCATTCCTTATGCCCTTGAAGTCCCCCAGGTTTAAGCTTTTTCACAGCCACAATCATTCCAGATCCAGGCCTTGCAGCCCCAAGGGAATGCTCATCAATGCACCCCTTATAGACATGATCAAATAACCCTTGTCCTAGCAGACTATGGGGCGAAGTTTCTTGTGTCGTTCTTCAGAGCATTGAATGTGAAGGCTTTTAAAGAGGGGATGAAAATGAAAGTATGTCACCTTCAGATCTTGGAGTAGGGAGAGCCTCAGGTTTACCTTCATCATTGTACCCATACACTGTTTAACTTGTATGAACTAAGGAATGGATGCTCCTGACCGGAACTTTTGTAGAATCTGCAAAAGACGAACCATTTTATTATAAGGAAAAGACTTCAATGGAACAAACATGTAGAGAAGCTCAGCATATGGGACATATGTCCTCTTCGAATAACTCATCTGCAGAAAAAAATACTAATGAGATGCATAACATATTCAGAACAGAGAAAGACTTAAAAGTCTGCAGGAGGGGAAAAAGAGTGTTTGCTAGTACCCAATCCAAAATAAAGTGAGGGGGGATTGCAACAGCTCTTGCTTTCCCAGTGTAAGTATCACTTGTTATACCAAACTTCCCCACAGAGACAAGCACACAATCTGTTCAGGTAGATTTTGTCGATTTTCTTTTAGCAGAGAAAAAATATATACGCATATAAATCTTGTTCAGCACTTTAATGATGGCAATAATTTTTCAATTATGGTAATAGAGTTACTTACTCTTTGTTGGTGCAATCACTCCTTCCGTGATCCCTGTAGCTAACAATAATTAGTTGCACCAGCTTGCATCATTAGCAACAACTTTTTCAATTTGTATCTTATCTGTTTGTTGCTATAGTTCAGGTCAAAGGTCATGTAATCTCTGTTGAATACTGATGTACGTTATTCATTCAAGTTAATGCAATCTTTCGTTCAGTTTCTATACTCTTTGGCCCACTATGCAAAATTTGTGGGATCAAAGAGATGATGAAGGTGTTGACTAAACCAAAAAAAAAAAAAAGTGATGGTTAGGAGACTATCCTAGTTGTATCGTAGAGCTTTGGCTCAGTATACTTTGTTTGAATAAATTTAGAGCCTTCATAAAAAATAAAAAAAACATTTATTTATTTTTTTGGGGGTGAAGCCCACAAAACATAGCCTTTATAAATTGCGCTTACTATAACTTTCCCTCATCTAAATAAGAGCTATAGTATTTTCAAAAAAATAAATAAATAAGAGCTATCGAATATAAATGGCACCCCTCTGAATTGGAAAGTTTTGTTGACGGCGAGGAATATAAGTTGATCTGGATAAACAAAAATTAGCAAAATAAATGGGTTTTAACTTTTGACTTTTGAGGCTTTTATCCGCGTTTATTATTTCAAAAATTATTTGATTAGGGCCTATACTATCGTAGCGGCTAAGTTGGTAACAAAATAGCGAAAAACTAAAGAAGGATAGGATTCTATTATCAACCATCTCTATGGTCAAATGAATATCTTTTCAAATTAACGAACAGATATCTGTTTTTTTTTTTTTTTCTGTTCTTATCCATTTTTTCTGTTTTTATCCATTTTCTCTCCCTATAAATATTTAATGGTTTGGACTTCACATTTCAAGAAGAACCAGGTAGAAAGAAACAAACTACATTCAAATTGAAATCATCTCTTCCATCATGTTTAAGGTATACCTGGTTTCTTCTTTTCTCCTGGGGCTTCTGCTCCTTGCTCAGGCTCATAAAAATGATAAGAAGATTGAGTTTTATGAACTCAAGAGAGGAAATATGAGGCTCAATTTGACAAACTATGGTGCAACAATTGTCTCAGTCATTGTCCCTGATAAACATGGTCTTTTTTTTTTTTTATCTTTTTCCCGTTTCTTAACTATGTATATGTGTTGGTTTAAATTATTCTCTTTTAGAAGCAATCACATTAACTTTTTCTGTCTTGTTTGACACTACAGGGAATTTAGCTGATATTGTGCTTGGCTATGATTCCATTAAATCCTACGAGGTATGATACTTTAATTCTTCTGTGATTGAATTAGCTAATTCAAAAGGAAAAACAAAAAAAAAAGCTGCTTTGGTTTAATTCTCCCCCTCATACACTCTCTTTTACTTTGGTTCTATCTTTTAATTCTCTATGTTATATTTATTTATACTGTATGTAGCATTTGTGCAACCCAAAAATGTTTAAGAAAACAAAATATTGATCAACTTTTGACACAAAATTGTGTTCTTGCTTTCTATCATTGCAATTTAGAAATGTGTGCGATTAGTATCTTACAGAGTGTGAAAAATTATTCACTTTTGTGTACAAGTGATTTATTTGTGAATCTTCCCTTAAGATATGGTTGTGTACCAGGATTAGTAAACGATATACCGTTCAGTAATAAACCGCAACCAATGTTGTCTGTCTCAAACTCAAGGCATTGTTATTTGCTGCAGAATGATACATGTTACTTCGGAGCCCTTATTGGACGTGTGGCAAACAGAATTGGAAAAGCTCAGTTCACCTTGGATGGCAAAACCTACGAATTGCCTGCTAATGATCATGGGAACACACTCCACGGTATATATTAATCAAATGATAATTGTGCACACTTTTCTTTTTCTCATCAAATTATTGATTGAATTAATCATAACTGTTTGAACAATTTGTACATATCATAATATATCAGGTGGTTACCGAGGGTTCAGTGATGTTGTATGGACATTGAAAAGCCACAAGGTGGATAGTGAAATAACATTTACCTATGACAGTTATGATAATGAACAAGGTATACACCCATTAACTACCGGTTTATAACTTTATCTTTGTTTCATCCTTCTCTCACAGTAGCATTTTAATTTTCTTTTTTCCTCTCTAAATCAAATTTTCCTAGGCTTTCCTGGAAAACTTCTGGTATCAGTGACTTACATGTTCATTGGATCAAACAAATTGGGTGTGAAGATGATTGCCAAGCCAGTAGACAAAGCCACACCAGTGAACCTAGCCCAGCACTCATACTGGAACTTGAGGGGCCACAACAGTGGTGACATTCTCTCACACACAGTTCAGATTTTTGGATCACACATCACACCAGTGGATGACAAGCTCATCCCCACTGGTGAAGTCAAATCAGTGAAGGGCACCCCATATGATTTTCTTGAACCAAAAGAAGTTGGTAGCCAAATTCATGACCTTCCTGGCCTATATGACATTAACTATGTGGTCAACAAAGGTAGCACTAACCACTTCAGGAAGGTGGCTATAGTGAAGGACAATGTATCTGGAAGGAAACTTGAGTTGTGGTCTAACCAACCTGGTGTGCAATTCTATACTAGTGGCATGCTGAAGGATACCATAGGCAAGGGTGGTGCCATATATCACCAATATGGTGGCATTGCATTGGAGACACAAGGTTTCCCAGATTCTGTGAACCACCCAAATTTCCCATCACAGATTGTGCGCCCCGGAGAGACATACAAGCATTACATGGTTTACAGATTCACAGCTAGCTAAATGGATTTCTGATGAATCTTTTTGGATCCACTGCATATGTAGCATAGAGCTTGATGCAATTTTCGGAATGTTTACAAGAATCTTTCTTCCTATGTCATTTTTCCTTCAGTGATGTGAATAAGTTCTGAAAAAGAATAAAGCTGTCTTCACACTTCTGAATTTTTTTATTTCATGTTTGGCCTTTCATTTCTTTGGTTAACCTTCTTCCTGGCTTAATCAAATTCAAGAAAGGTGGTTGGATATATCAAATGAGTAAAAATCGCCTATCAATCCTATAGAGGAAAACTTGAAACACGTTTTGAATTTCAAAATGCTAGATGCATATCTGTTTTAGAGATATATGTCTTACATTTGTTTGTGTGTCAAAATCAGAGTGCATATGAACAAGAAAAAAAAAAATCGAGATAGGTTTCATTATAATCAAATGGTTAAAAAGTATAAAGAGATGTGAACTGTGAAGTGATATGAGTGCAAGTGTGTGTAGCTTTAGTGTCTTAAATTAACATATTTAGAACTCTTGTGAACCTTTACCTCTTCAGCAAAAAGAATCACATAAATTAGTAAACTTTTGTTGTGTTTCACTAGGATTCCCAATGTCACATAAGTAATCCCTCGAATATTTTAAAAGACCTTCTAAACATTTTTCTTAAGTGCAATGTTATTGATTTTTATTTTTAACTATCACATCCCTTTTATTTTTATCCATTTTTTCTATGCCCAATTTCTCTATTTCATACTTTTTCGTACTTTTTGGTACTAAAACTTTTCGTATCGTATAGAATTGCTTTTTGTGCAAGAAAAAGTTTAGTGATATGAAAATTGATGGTGCGAATAGTTTATGAACTGGTATGTCATATTTTCATTGGATTTTCAATCAAAAAAAATTTCATTGGTTTTTATTTTTAACCATCGCACCCCTTTTATTGTTATTTGCTTTTTTTGTCCATAATTTCTCTCTTTTGTACTTTTTCTATACTAAAACTTTTGGTCCCATATACAATCACTCTTTTGTGCAAATGAAAAGCTTAGTAGTAGGGAATTTGATGGTGTGAATAATTTACGAACTAATATGTCATATTCTCATTGGTTTTTATTTTTAACCATCACATCCCTATTATTTTATCTGATTTTATTGTGCATAATTTCTCTCTTTTGTACTTTTTAGTACTAAAACTTTTTGTACCATATAGAATTGCTCTTTGTGAAAAAAGAAAGGAGAGATTCTGAGATAGCAAACAAGAATCATGTACATGCAATTAAAACTGAAATTCTGGCCATTGAACAATTATCACACCCAACTCACTGCAAGAATGTTGCTGTAATGGTAGAGACTGAAATAGTGGCCCTTGATTAAGAGAATAGATATTATGATGCATTTTGATGCTCACAATATCTCAATCTTCATATTTCTTCACCTACACGTAGAAGTCCACAGAACTCCCCTCATGATGCTATCATCAAACAGGACCCAGGGCAAAAAATAATAATAAATAAAAAATCTAAACTGAATTATCCACTTCAAAAGTAGCATATACATATGCTACATTATCCCTCTGGGGGATTGCATCATTGGAGATTTTGCTGGGGATGCCAGTGGGGACCTAATAGAGATGTCACTAATGTAACTAGAGACAGACTTCCTGTCCACTGAATAATGATGACTATGTCTCATAGGGGATTTTGCCATAGGACTAGAGACACACATCTTGTCTCTCATGGGGCTTGTGATGAACTTCCTCTCTGATCTACATGGGCTTGCTGAAATTGAATGTCTCATGGTTGGGAGCTGTTCCAAAGTGGCCAGAACCTCAGACATCTGCGGCCTGATTTTAGCCTCACTAATGCATTGTAATGCAAGAATTGCAGCTGTATGAGCTGCCCTTTGAGGGTACTGACCCGCTAACTTGGTGTCCATGATCCTGAACAGCTTCCTCCTATCACCCAGATAAGGTCTTGCCCAATCTACCAGGTTTTGTTCCACTCCAGGTTTCGTCTTATCAACTGCGTGGCGCCCTGAGAGTAGTTCCAAAAGCACAACCCCGAAGCTATAGACATCACATCTTGCAGTCAGCCTACCTGCTCATGACAAAGATTACTTGGTGCTCACATGAAAGAAAAAGGTATGACATTGCTCACACATATCAAAGGGGCATTAAGCACTTCCATATGAACCTGTTGTTAGAGATATAATCAACAAATTAAGTCATTCATGTTCCTTGATCCAAATCTAACAACTTAAAAGTGTCGGTAAAGTTGGTTCTAGGACGTGTAAGAGATATAATAAAGTCATTCATGTTCCTTCACCTAACATCTTAAGATTCTGGGAAAGTTGATTCTTGACAGAACCAATGGGCAAATTAATTTGATCATTTGTGGAACATATACTGAAGTTTAGATGTTAATCTTTAAGTTGGTTCACCTGTCAGTGACATTCGATCCCTTTTAGTGTTTCTTAATCATCAAGATGAAACGCAACATTAGTGATATGCATGAAAGCACTAGTTTGATTTTAAATATCAATTTACAATCCTACAGAAGGATCCAAAAGCATTGAAAGGGAGGAAGCTGACAGAACTACCAAATTTTAAGGAACAAGCATGATGATAAAACTATAGCGAAAATCAAACCTGTAGCAATATATTCAGGAGCAGCATAGCCTTGAGTACCCAGGACTTGAGTAGAAACATGAGTACGATCGCCAGTGGGTCCTGCTTTGGCCAAACCGAAGTCTGATAGCTTTGCATTGAAGTCCTGAATTTATAGAAAAACAAATTGAAATGCCAGAATACTAGGACTATTGATAAATTCGCAATCAGTAATTTATTCCAATAAGTAAATGACCAGAAAAATAAAAAGCATAAAATGCTTAGGATACAACAGAAGATAGGTTTGACCTAATTGTTTTGTTTCCTCTACATTCCCTTACTATCTTTATCATTATTGATAAAGAAGCTTACACCAACCCATATATAGCTTACAAGCATTTTTCACCAAACTATATAATACCATAGGAATGCAGACGGTTAGCCAACATACCGAATCTAATAAAATATTAGAAGCCTTGAAATCACGGTAGATAACAGGCTGCTCAGACTCATGTAAGAAGGTGAGGCCTTGAGCAGCACCAATGGCAACTTTGATCCTTGTTGCCCAAGGAAGTGGTCTCGCGCCCCCTGCAAGTAACAGTTTCGGAGATGATTAAAGTGCAATTTGGTGGCAGCGGTATAAATAAGTATAGGTGATGTCCAGATATCTTTGGAAGCTTGATCACAAACAAAGTACACTCAAGTTCAACGTGTATTACTATCTGAAACTTATGCTACTAAAGGCATCAACATACTGCAAAATAGATGACTCTCCAGGCTGCCTTTGGGCATATACTCGTAGACTAGAAGCCGGTTATCCCCATCCAGGCAGTACCCGAAAAGCTTGACAAGATTTGGATGATGAAGTTGGCCAAGATAATTGACTTCAGACTGTAAATACAGAAGCATATTGAATTTGATTCATTTTCAACCAGAATAAAGTGCCAAGTGAATGCAACCTACCCGCCACTCCTTATGCCCTTGAAAACCCTCGGGTTTAAGCTTCTTCACAGCTACAATCATTCCAGATCCAGGCCTTGCAGCCCCAAGGGAACGCTCGTCAATCCACCCCTTATAGACATGACCAAATCCCCCTTGTCCTAGTAGACTATCGGAGCGAAAGTTTCTTGTAGCGCTCTTAAGATCATTGAATGTGAAGGCTTTTAAATGTGGGGTGGAAAGTTTGTCGCCTTCAGATCTTGGAGTAGGGAGAGCCTCAGGTTTACCTTCATCATTGTATCCATGCACTGTTGAACTTGTATGAGCTAACGAATGGATGCTTCTGCCTGGAACTTTTGTAGAATCTGCAAAAGTCTAACCATTTTAATATTGGGAAAGACTTAAATGAAAGAAACATATAGAAATGCTCAGCATAAGCGATATCTGTCCTCTTGGAATAACTCATCTCACTGCAACATTTTTGAGTTTTGGCAACGTTACTTTGGACAAGATTTAACAAACGTTGCCTATTAGGCTTAATACTTAAAAGTCTGCAGCAGGGGAAAAAGAGTGTTTACAAGTACCAAATCCAAAATAAAAGGATGGGGATTGCAACAGCTCTTGCTTTCCCAATTTAAGCATCACTTCTTACACAAAACGTCCTCACAGAGACAAGCACACAATCAGAGAAAAAAAAATCATGCAGAGATAGACACATAAGAAACTTGCATATGTACAACAAGCATACTCCCAATAGTGATAAGCATGACTACGTGATCTTCTCCATCAATTTGGAATAGCCAGCCATATGGACTAATAATCCATGCTAAAATGTTTATGGGGACCATTGGAAAGTGGAAAACATCCTTTCGTAAATGCCGAAAACAGGCAAGGTCATATATCTCATTTCTCAATACAAGTAAATGTCAAGACGACAAAGTTACATAGGGTTATGCAGTATGGTTTCTAAAGACCCTCAAATAGGCCACCTGTCCAATTGCCACAATAAGACTTAATTAAAACTAAAGTGAACATAAAAGATGATCAACCGGTTTTTTAGCCCTGATCTGGATAATCTTGTTCAGCCCTTTAATGATGGCAATAATTTTTCAATTATGATACACCACTGAATGATCAATCGTGCCTTTATCTATTCTGCTTCTAATAAGTAATAACATATGGTTGCATAACCTATTACTGAAACATTAAACCACCATTAAAACATACTATCACTGTTCTTCACATAGCGATCCTTTTACTGCTATCTTCCTGCAACTCAAGGACAGAGATATCAGATAGCTTTAAACCCTGTTGCTCAAATTTCCATTACATTTGTCAATTTGGCATTGGTTAGCATCCACAAACCCCTATTAAATATCCAGAGAGACATTGTAATCATATCAAGAGAAAAGTCTTATTCTAAGAGTATTTAAGAATTTCATAATATGAGAAATTCTTAGGTTCTCCAAGATTAAGAGAAAATTTTTGCTTTATTTCACTCACAATTTAACACTTCAATTATCTTATTGAAAAAGTAGTGAAAGTGAAAAATAATAATGACTGATGACCCTAAAAATTAATGCGTTAAACAGTAAATATACTAAAGTAAGAGAAAAGTCTTACTCTAAAAGTATTTAAGAATTTCACGATGTATACAAGACAAAAAATTGAAGTTAATACAACTATGTCAACAAAAACAAATTTGTAGATTTCAAGAGTGAAACATCTTATTTAACCGTGAGCTTGGTAGGAGCGAAAAAAGAATGTGGAAAATGGAAGAATAAAAAAGGAAGTATGTATCTAAACTTAAATTTTGTTCATATAACTTGACCAATTTTACTCCCCCGTTCTCGCTTCCCATTTGTGACTCCTGCAAAGCACAACCTAAACTAAAAAAAATCAGCCATGGCTTAACGTTACTATTATTTCCCTGACCCTGAATTTAGTACCACCTGCGGGGACTAGAGCACTCAAACCCCTCAAACCAAATACACAATCACAGCCATTTACTACAAGAAGCCATCAGCAAGAATCCACCTTAGCAAGTGACATGAAAACATTATACAAATGCTATGGGCTCCGAAACTCCCAGTTTCCGTAGCGCCAATGGCATAACATACAATTACACATATGTATATGGCATTTCACGAAGGAGCAAAGAACAACCCAAAGTTTTGTGCTATCCTACTTGGCTTTCAGCTGCCATGAGTGTTCACTTCAATTTAAATTTTATATCAACCAAAATAACAACAATGATTGTTTTTTTTTTTTCATTAAATAGGATAGGCTATGCATCTAACACCATTACATCCTATGCCACTAAAAAAACAAAACAACATAAGATGATGGAAAATGAAAAAGACGTGCCTGCATTAGTGTGGTGAGAGCTCACAGAGTTATCGACCTTGGAACGAGCTGCAAAGCAGTTTCCCATGAACCCTCTTCCAAAACCCAACGAAACAAATCCAGTAGCTTTCTTTCGTCAATCTCCATATCCGTTTCCTCTTCTTCTCTTCTCCTTCATCTTGTGTCCTCTCCGCGCTTCTTCCAGAGAAGAACGCCAAGACACAAGAAACCAGACACAGATTAATTATTGTCTTTTTCTGTTGTATTATTATGTTGTTGTTTTTTCTTTTTGGAAAAACGATAAACATTTGTTCGAGAAATAGAAAAACGAGTTTGGATGATCCATGGATGAGACATAACAACTGGCAAGTTGTGCTGTGTGTGCAAAAGCCCTCGATGGCCGAAGCACAGGGCTCAACAAACGTTAGTGTATTGACGAAAACGACCCTACTGTGTTGTCGTAATTACGGGGCTATTGGCTTTGTTGTGAGGGTAAATGGGACGGTTTCAAAGGCTAAATTGTGGAAACTGAGAGAGAAATAGTGAGGGAGTTATGGTTGTGTAGGTTGTAAGGCTTGTTCGTTGTACGACATCATGCATGCATGGCCCTTGCAGCATTGAATTTTGCAAATGACATTGGGATCCCTACTCATGTGCCTGCTCCCCCCCCCCCCCCAAAAAAAAAAACAGAAACACCTAAAAAAAATTAGTGCCGTGTCGAGTGCGTTTTACGATTTATCATCATTAAACATAAAATTATGGATTAATTTAAATAATAATTATAAAAATAATTAAAATTTAAAAATATTTAAAGGAGATTGATAACCTCCACACCTTTAGTACGTGGAGGCTAACAAACTTTATATTTTATCTTGGAAAATTAAAATACTCACTTTTTATAATTAATCTTGTAATATTCTCCTAAAATATCTTCTTAATACTTAATAAAGAAGATATTAAATAAAAAGTAAATGTATTTAATATTTTGTGAACATAAAAAAATATTCAATACTTTCCTTATTTAGCAATTAAAGATATTATTAAAGGATATTTTAGAAGAATTTAATAGTTCTGTTATATTAACCACTTTTTATTTTGACTTTTCTCTCACTTATAAACATATTCTAGAGAAATTTCTCTCTCTCCCTACTTTCTAGGGGTGTCTTGGCGGATCTGGCCAACGAATGGCTGATCAATCCGACCTGACCCATAGTAAAAAATCCAGGTTGAATCGGATAATCGGATCTAATCGGATAAAATCCGATTGACCCGTCCAATCTCCGGTTCGGGTAATGGATTTAAATTTTAAACCCATTACCCAACCCGTAGACCAGAACCCCCATTTATCTTTTTTTTTTTTTAAATTTTTATTTTTTAATGAGTGACTCAGCTGTTATCAACTATAAAAAAAAATCCATAACTTATCTTTCTAGACTTTCTTTCCCCAATTCCTCTTCCACTGCCGTTGCTCCACTCTCACTCTCAAGTTCTCCTCCATCCCATCTTCGCCTCTGCATCTGCATCTGCATCTGCCTTCGCCGTGACTTGTGTCACCACATGCCACCGAAGGAAGTCATCCCCTGCACTGACTCTGTCACGGAGGAGTGAGGACGGTAGGACGCGATCATTTGTGCGCCTCCACTGACACCCTTTCAAGCATTAACAAGTCTTAATCCCTGCATGTGATATTGCTCTATCTCTCTATGATTCTAAAATTCCATATGCGTGATATATATATATATATATATGTGTGTGTGTGTGTGTGTGTGTGTGTGTGTGTTAGAAACAGAGATGCAACAAAGCTTTTCCTGTTTCAAAGCTGCTACCCCCTGTTTTGCTTCTATTATCCGTGCACTATTAATAACTCATTTTTTTCTTTTACAAGTATTTGGGCTATCTCTTTTATCTTTTTCTATATGGAGGTTGATCCTTTTTTGTTTTATTATTAATTATTTGTTTCTTTTTTATTAGTTTTAATAGGCTACCTACTTGTTAGAAGAGCCACCTACCAGAGTACCTGACCCGATCCAACCTGGAAGTGGTCGAGTTAGGTTGGTTCAGGTTAGAGGATTAAAAAGCTGAAACCCGACCTAACCCAACCTAAACCTATTTGATTAGTTTAGGTATTTTTTTCTTCTAAACCCGACTCAACCCGACCCGTGTACACTTCTATTACTTTCATCTCCTCCACCCCAATTTTACCCTTAATAAGATATAGATACAAATTTTTTTTTCCTATTAGCATTGTGTCTTTTCGATTGAATTTTTGTTTTGCATTATATGTCATTTTAGAATTTTAATGTAAAATTAATTGTTTTATATCAATTTCATCTCCGTCCTGGGATGGATTTACGAGGGCCAAGCAGGGGCTCGGCCCCTCTTCAAGATTTTAAAATCTCTATATATACATACATGTAGTGTCTAAATAAAATAAAAAGCCCTCTAGTTTAGTGTCAGTATTATTAAGGGTGTGTTTATTTCGATTTTTTATATTATTAAAAAGTGATTTTTTAACTTAAAAAAATTATTTTTTTATAGAAATTACTCATTTTAATTTACTTAAAATCTAAAAATAATTTTTTTTAACCTTTAAATAGAAGTTAAAATGAATAACTTCAATAAAAATTATTTTTTTAGTTAAAAAATATTTTTTTCTGCCATAATAAGTTGAACTAAACACAAACTAAGTCTATTCTGCTAACTACTGTGTGCTTGGTTTGAATCCTAGTAACTCACAATAGTATTTTTTTTACCCAAAAAATTCATTCAACTTTTTTTTGTTTTAACATTTTGCTTTTACCTAACTTAGTCCCCTCCCTGACTAATTGTTAGAAAGGGATAATTTCAACCATTTTTCTCTTAATTACACACACACACACCCACACACATATATCTTCAATTAGAAATTTTGCCTTTTCCCATTTATATTTAGAGGAGCGTGGATCATGTTATTGTTGGGGTATAAAGAAGAAAGTGCAAGTATAATTATTTATTTTTAAAGTAATTAACTTTATTTCTTTTCTTTTGTCTTAATTTTATTTATATTATTTTATATTTAATTTTTTAAGAATAAGAATTTATATATTTGTACAATAATCAAGATAGAAGAAAAGAAGCTAAAATAAAGTCAAAAGTAGATTTACATTAAAAATATTTGGAGTTTAAAGAGAAACAAAGAATTGGTATATTTAGTCTTGTAAATTATTAAATTGAATATATTATATTTGTTTTATCTATTGATTTATTTTAAAATCATGTAACATAATTATTGCAACAGTTATTTAATATTATTTTTTATTATATTTTTCATAATAATAAAAGGAGAAAAAAAAATTAGAGCATTTTATGATTGGAAAAAATGTAAAATCGATACAAATTTAAAGAAGAATGTCATGTTCGGCTCCAACAAAGATATGATATATAAATTTTTATACTTTGAAATGTTTCTTTATTATATCTTATAATATGTATTCGATGATACAATCTGTTACTTTTGGATCCTCCTTTATGCTTTTTTCTAGATCCATCCATGTCTCTATCTTCATTAATTGTAATTGTTTTTCCCTCTTTCATCATCTTCTCCATTGACATATCATACTTCTTTGTTTTTTAATTAGCCAAATAAAGGATAATACAGTCTCTTACCGTTATTTTTTTAAAAAAAATCAAGACTATTAAATTTGGAAGTGGCCAACCAAATTCTGTCTATTCAACCGTCTGTAGGTGAAGATGAAATGATGTGGTGCTTGAATAAGGGGGTAATTATTCGGTATCAACAGGATATATTGTAGCTTTCAGTTTCTTTCACCCTCCTGTTGAAGCTTGTTTGGTGTACATGCAGAACAAGAAAATATGGAGCTCAATCTGGGCTCTAAAAGTTCCAAATAAAGTCCGTATATTCATGTGGAAGTTGGTCCATGAAGGAATTCCATCAAGAGTGATAATCAAGCGCAGATTGCCAAATATAGAGGAAAATTGTCCTAGATGTGATCTGGGTCCAGAATCAGTTATCCGCTGCATTGTCACATGTCCCTATTCGGAGGATGTATGGAGACTGATGGAGCTTCACCAAATTGGCAGAGTTCAAGAGCAACCCCACTTCTCAAGTTGGTGGAGTGATTATATTGGCAGCATAAGAAATATTCCAAACTAGAAGGAAGTCAAGGAATAATAAAGTGTTCGAAGGGCAGAATACCAGGCCTCAGGAAGTAGTCAAGGCTGTTAGGAACCTCATCTAGGAGATGAGAGGAACTGGCTCCATGCCCCCTCCTCCTTCTTAAGTTTAATGTTATTGTCTTTTCTCTCCTATTAACAGTAGCAGTGATTTGGGATATCCCATCGTATGTAAGTGCTTGTCCTAAGCGACCTTTTGTAAGCTTTCATATCACTGAATGCAATTATTATCTTTGGTAAAAAAAAAAAAAAAAAATTATCTTCTTAGTCCTAATGTCATTACCTTAAAAGATAATTATTTTGAAATGGGATGAGCATATAAAAAGTAGAATAGGTACGATTCTGAATTATTAAGTAGTACCTATTATTTACTAATTGTGCCAATTTGATGCCGAAATTCGAGAAGGTGTGATGGTGGAGGTGAGAGTGGACCAGAAGGAAGCAGTGGAGGAGACGGAAATAAAATAGAGAAGATATTTTTGAAATGAAAGAAAAGTCAAAAGAATAATTAATATGAATAAAATAAAATTATATAAAATTATTTTGAAGTATGAATTGATTCATAAAAAATGGAAGTAAGTATTTTTATCCAAGATAAAATATGGAATTTATTAACATTTATATGGAGATATAAAAGTTAGCAATTTTCATATTTAAAATAAGATAACTAAAAATAAAATTGTGCTGTTATTTTCTTATTTTTAATTTTTTTTATATATATAAATTTTGATTAATGAAAATGCTCTGCTTTTATTCTTCAGCATATTTGGGGCTTGGGCACATTGAATGAAGAATTGGATAAAATATACCATGGTTTAAAGCTAACCTGGTCAACCTGCAATTTTGTACAGGTCCAATTGTCTGAACTAAGTATTCTAAAAGCTCGTGCAAATGGTGATTTATAAGCTCAATCCATTTAATCTGAGTTAAATAAGTTATGTTCCACTATCTGCCATGCTAACTTGTCAACTCATACATATTTGTTTTTTTAAAATAAATTATTTTAATTACTCTTTTTATATTCTAGTAGCTCTTACCTGGTAATGATAAAAAAAAATATTAAGTATACATTGTTTTAATAATTTAAATGTTCAAATAGAGTATAAAACTTTAAATAATTTATTAAAAATAAGTGACTTAGTGGGCTAATCCATTAATCTGTGACCTAATGTAGGCCTGGTTTAAATTGGTGTTTCTTATGTCTATCTAAAATACATATCAACCTAATCTTACTTTTACTCCTTTGTGAGTGTAGACCAGATTGACATGTTATCTAGCTTATAACTATGTTTATAATGAGGAGCATTATTCGTTAATAATAATTAGAAATTTTGTAGACATAGTTAGAAAGCAAAAGATATAAATAAGATGAATCAATTACTTTTTCTTTTTCAATATTTATCACTTTTATATTTTCTCTCTTTAAATATATTTTTAAGATGTTTAATTATTATGTATAAATATCATTTCTCCTGCGACCTTACACATTGGGCCATATATCTTTAGGGAGCCCTAGCATCAAAAGGGAACACTTAAAAGCAACCCCAAAACAAACAAACAAAAGTGAATGAGCTAATAAGGTTAGATGCATCTCGAATACTGTCCGCAATGAGTTATGATTAACTCTGGAGGAGGTCAACATCCCCTCTCCCACCTTCCCTCCTCTCTGATGACCAAAAAAAAAAGTGAGCACTTAAATTGAACAAATAAAAAATGGAAACACTTAAAAAACATATAAAAGTTTTTTTTAAAAAAAACTCAAACAAAAAATATTAAAGGAAAAAATAAATCTACATTAATACACTTGTCAATACTATGTTATAAATCATGATGTTCCCATGATAATATCTACAAATGGATAAACATTTCTCATCTTTAAGTAGTTTCTATATTAACACCCAATTATCGGTGTGAACAAAAACAAAAAATAAATCAATTACCGGCGACGATAGTTTTCTCTATAAAGGCCAATAATACTGTAAAAGTTATAACATTGCAACAGACCACTGTGAACATATTGCTAGTT
The DNA here is from genome assembly GCA_031439585.1 of Pterocarpus macrocarpus. Lineage (NCBI taxonomy): Eukaryota > Viridiplantae > Streptophyta > Magnoliopsida > Fabales > Fabaceae > Pterocarpus > Pterocarpus macrocarpus. The sequence continues at coordinate 16,888,752 of CM062519.1, forward strand.
TGATGATGATCATATGTAATAATGTACACGAATATGGTACCAACTTGGAACGACGTTTGATGTATCTTGATCGCACTAAATATATACATGAATTACAATTTAAAGGATTAATTATGACAGTAGATATCACAATTAGTGCCAATGCTCCTCTAAGCAGATATTGTGCTTGTTTTAGGCGGTGCGCGAGTCAGGGCTTGTTCTCTTGCTGTGCCCATGCCTATAGTAGCATCCATCGAGGGCTAGTGAAGTTACGCCCATATACTCCCCAGCTAAAGAGGTTAGAGCAAATTTATGTTTACAATGTATGATTTTATTGTTGTTGGATCAATTAAGTGATATCCGAGTCAAGTTTATGAGTTTGATCACCCCAAAAAAGAATTAACTAGTGGTAGGTGGCGAGAAGGGAATGTTAGTTGTAGGCTAACATTCTACTAATAAGGTCAGGTGACTTAGAATCAAATCAGAATGCGAAGGTTTTTGATTCTTGCAAAGGCACGGATTGTAAAAGGCAACAATTTGTGAGTCGGCATCTTGCTTTTGCTAATGAAATCAAAGATGAAATCATGGTACTTGATCATGGCCTTGAGTGAAAAAAAGTTGCATCAAGACTAAGCATTACAGCTGTTGCACTGTAAATAAACGTCCACTCCAACAACTTTAATTGGGCTTTCTAGGATGAATATTTGTCCATTTCAACTAATGATACTTAAGAATTAGCATGACTAATTACTTCAATTTTCAGCACTATGGCTTGTTATCCATTTCCTCCAAACAGGAGTACTAATCTTGCGCACTTGACAATATATTTGGCTTTTGTTTTTAAAAAGCCCCGAAACATGGTCTGAACAGAAGTTATCTCTCCAATAACTTTTGCCAAAATCATAATTTTGAAGTTTGAAACGAAAATCTAAATACATACAAGTTTGATTTAAAGGGGCTTTATTTTAGTTGTCATGAATAATTACCAACACTAGGTTCAGACTTCATACATTAATATTATAATATATTGTCGATCTTATATCTATGTCGACTGTGCGCTTCGTAAATGAGAACGCATCATATAGCAAAGCATGGACCCTTTTATTTAATATCTAAAGAAATTGAGCTTCGCAAAAAGATGTAATCATGCATATCTAGCGGACAAGCGAAAGCTAATAAACAAAAGTGAAGTACGGAAAGGAGAAGAAATACAAGACTACTCGATCGTCTCACAAGTTTTGAAGTGCTAACTATGAATTATGCGATAATGCACTCGATGGATCTATGGCATAAGTAAATTTCTAATAATTGCAGCTTGTGCTGTGTCAGTTGTAGCCAACAGCTCAGACAAGCGCTCGCTTAGATCGTCCACTTCCCTGTGTAAGCTTCTAATATAGTTGCACGTCTCTTGCAAGACCTTGGTAGCTGAAACCTGAACGCATTCCAAAATTCACTTTAGTATATAATAAAATTCTCAGCACCAATATACATAATTATAATTTAAATAAGTAACATTTTTTATGCTTTTCTTTTTCTTTTTGTCATTTTTGTTTTAAGATAAATGACATCTTACAAATGCTCAGCAATTTTGAAAGTAAGAAAGGCTAGAGACGGAGGCTCCAAGGATTAACAACACATAGATTTGAAAAAAGGAATATTTCAGAAGTTCCGAGAAAAACATATAGTTTTGTTATTATCTCAATATTTTATTTTTCTTAAGAATTTCTGGGTGTAAGATTTTGTTGGGGTTCAAATTGGATCGCTATAAATGTATGCCAATTTCATTTATCAAGATGACACATAATCAGCTCTTGCAAGTTACAACATAATGAAAATGAAAACCCCGTAATATAATAATAAATAGAGCCTAGCTTGATCACACTTACCTATCATCTAGCTAAGTGTAATCAACCTACGAAAAAAGGCAGAAGTTCTTATAACGTATGATATGAAGGAACGACAACGAACCTTGTCAGAGTGCCTATCACGAATCTCTGGAAGAAGCTGTTGCAACTTGGAGACAAGGTCATTGATCTGATCGTCGGTGATAGTCCTTGAACCACTTGTTTGCCTTGACCTTGACCTTCTGCTAGACATCTTATATATAAACTACTTTTTTAAGTCTAACAATAGAAACCTAGCTAGCTACCAATATATACCAATGCTACCTTTTTGTAGATACTACAATAGCTGATTAATTTCTATATAAATGTCGTTGGTGAAATATTGGTAATGATATTAGCAAGTGATGGAGGTGAGGAATATAGGTAACTATATAAATATGGGGATATATGAGGATATCTAGAAAATATAGTGCCAATTAGAGGCTATTTGAAATTGGTTATAGAGAGATGCCGTACTAAGTAGTGAGTAACCAAAAGAGAAATTAAGAACAAGAGATGGCTAGTGATGTTGGGGGTGGAGAAAGAAATACAAGTAATGCTTGTGAGAAAGAAGAGGATTATGGCTTTATAGGGTTTTGGAGAGAGAAAGAGGAGAATCGGCTTTATAGAGATACGCTAAACTGTCGTCCCAGCTTGTTCCCGGATTGGGGTTAGAGCTTTCAGAGCACCGTGTGCATGTTTCAAGTGAGAGAGGAAGAGATTAAAAGGAGAGTGTGAGCAAGGCTTTTTGTTCCTTTCTTTTTATTGACCCTCTCTGTGTCAGTCCCTACACGCAATACCATGATAACTAAACATTATTTCAGTAATATTATTTATATATAATATTTATAGGATATCGTATCAATATATTCTATCTATTATTGGATAGAATGAAAATTTTACTAGATTTAAGTCTCACATTCTATTTAATAGTGGATGAGAATCTGTCGGTATAGTATCCCATAAATATTATATATAAATAATATTTCTCTATTTTCCAACAATGCTAGTGTGCAAAAAATTGCTATTATATTCTTGAGATATTTTTATGTATTAAATTTGACGGTGTACGTCGTATGATCTCTTGCTACCTTTTTAAGAAAATCTTAAACGAGTCTTCCCGATAATACTAGCACAAATTTGTGTGAGCTACAAGGGCGGCAACATATGACTAAAGAATGCAAATAATTAAACTATGAGAAAAATTCATCTAAGGTCTTTATAGATATTATCCGTATAAAACAATAAAAGGAAATTAGTAGGCATAAAAATACATTGATAATGGTGACAATAAGAATAATAAAGAAATGGGTAGACAAAATGGGGGAACATCAACATTGGGGTAACGTGACCGAGGGCATAACATAAGTTGACTAGTCAATGGTGATACTTTTTGTTGGATCAAGTGCTTATTATTAGGCCAAAAATTATAGTTGTCGGTAATTGTGCAATTTTATTTTCTTATAATTTCTCAGAACCGTATCAAGCATAAAGGCTACACCTATTACAGGCATCATGGGCTAGGATATTAAGCCTATCAAATTTTAAAGGTAATGCTGGTTAAATAAAGTCAATAATCTCCCCCTTCCCCAATGTCAATCAAGGGATTTGAACCTATATGACATTGTTCTGATACCACTTGTTGGATCAAGTGTTTATCATTAGGCCAATAGCTATAGTTATTGGTAAGGGTGTAACTTTATTTTCTTATAGTTTCTTAGAACTGTATCAAACATACGGAGCTACACCCATTACAGGCACTATGGGCCAGGATATTAAGACTATCGAATCCTAAGAGTGACACTGGTTAAATAAAGCCAACACTCTTCATCCATATTCTTGTTCCAACAAGGACATAATGGCATGCATCTCCCAGGTGTTTCCAGTTAAGTTCTTTTTCCAATTTCCAAATAATATTACGAGACCATTGAAGTAACACTGATGTGTTTCACAATGGACTAGCATTTCTATGTGTTTGGTGAAGAAACAAAAGGATATATTGACAATAACAAATTACTAGTAGTGAGCAAGCTTAGATGTATGTTTGTTTCCCGGTGTTGTCCCTGATGCAAGCTTAGATGTATGTTTGTTTCCCGGTGTTGTCCCTGATGCACCATGTTAATCATGGTGCATCAAGCACCCTTGAGTTGTCTTACATCTAAATTGATGGACTAACCATACAACCATCACATGTGATGCACCATAGCCACCCCTTCTTCTTCTTTTTCTTCTTTTTCTTCTTCTTCTTCTTCTTTTTCTCCTCGTTCTTTCTTCTTTTCATTTTCCATTTGCTTCTTCTTCATTTCACTGCCACCTCCTTTCACTACTCTCCATTATTGCTACTAGTGGTGGCTCTCCGTCGACTTCCCTTGGCCACTGCCGGAAGAGATCAGAAGGAAGTTGTCGACCACCACTGCTGCACCTTTCACCATGCCACTTGGGTTGTCTTTGGTTTGCTGCTGGCCGCTGCGAAGTAAGAGGAAGTTGTCGGTCACTGGAAGGTGTGTTGCAGCTACCGCGGCTAGTCCTCTCCCATCGTTGCCATGGCTAGCACACTACTGCAGAGCTAGAGATGGAAGAAGGGGTGGGTGTCTATAGTACTTCACTATTGTGTGATGTATGCATGCTCTAGTTAAATATGGCACTGCCACCTCATTGGTGCATAGTGCACCATATATAATGAGGTGTATAGCAAAACGGGCTTTGTTTCCCATTCTTCTCTTTTATTTTCAAATATCTAATTAAGAATAAAATGGTGTCTTTTAGTCTGTTACTTATCTATATTCTTTCTGCTTCTTTTAGACCTTTAAGATTATTTAATTAGGTGAGTTGTTCATGTAGCTATGAAACTTGGACTAGTCTAGTAGATCCGACCAGTGAACTGGCCAAGTAATCAGTCCGAGTTGTATAGAAGATTGGACTTTTTTAGAAACTAGTGTGAACTAGTCTTAATCGGCCAATTTTTTAAAGAATGATAATCCGACCAGGTTTAATCAAAGGTGCTTTCTCTAGTGAAGCACATAAAGTTTGCTTCACCATGAAGTGCTAAGTTAGCCAAATAATAATGCAACAAATAGATGGTGGGGTAGCAAGACAGTCAAAGTTGATTGGGAAGCATAGGAGGATTATTGGAACGCAGAGTTTAGATTAAGGAAGCAAAGGATTGCACCGCTTCAATGCTAGTTGCTAGTTCCTCTTTGATGCAAGTTTCAAATTCCTCTTTGATACGAATTTAGGAGATGAGGAAGCTGAGTTTGACTTGATGCATTGAATGTATTAGAAACTTTAAACTTTTATTTCTCCCATAAAAATTTATCAGGATATTGGTTGAAAACCTTTAAAAAAATAATAGATGATTTTCCCAATATGTCATTCAATCACTTAGGTCTTGAAGTAAGAGTAACATCAAAGTTAAAGTTTTTTAATTTTATAACTAAATATTTGACTTCCAATTCTTCTACTATTTAATATAGGACTAAAATAGTGGGAAGCAAGTTGTATATACACTGTTGAACCAATGAGCCAATACTTTGCCCAAGTTGATCACCAGGTTAAGTTTTATAACTATCGTTGTTCGAACCAATGAGTGATCATTAATTAGTATTCTTTCCATGCAATCTATTTTAGTGCTTTCTATCTTATTCTTGCAAACCAACCGAGATTTTCTTTAATTTAAAGTTGGTGAAAAAAGGTAATTGAATAAGAGTGAAAAAAGTGATTTATAGGAGGGGATGAGGAGTAAATTGGTGAGCATCATTTAAACAAGAAAAAATAAAATGACAAATTAGACGAAAAAAATAATTTCCAGTGCATTTCCTTTTGATTACTCCTAGTTAGATGAGAGGAAGTTTATCATGACTCCTGACCTTGATAATTTACTTTCCATTGTTTTACATTCTTACAAATCTATCACAAAGAGATGATGCAATCAACCAGTTTTCTCAACGTCTTATTTCTTTACAAAACTTTGAAAATCAACCTTATATGCGTACTTATTTCTAATTTTTTAGCAGTATAATTAGTTTTATATTCGGTAAATTATATGAACAACAATTTGATGCAGTTATAAGCAAGTCACATCTCTACAAAGAGAAACATATTCAAACCCAAGAAAAGGTAATTATCGGAAGAACCTTCCAGCGATATTAGCCTTCATTGTAAGATTTTACCAAAAGTAAAAAATAAAATAAGATTTTCATGCTAAAATAATGAAATCTAAAATCATTTTGATTTTCATGTACTTGAAGATTTTCTTTGCTGCCTCGCTGGACCAAGGGAATCAATCTAATCTAAAAGAAATTAAGCCATCTGATTGGCACATCACATGAGCATAAATTCTTTCTAACGTGCATACTATGTAATCATAGTCTTTACCAAATAATGTAGAACAACAAAAAGCAGTCTTTATAAATGCATAAAAAAATACTATAAAAAGTATCTAGCTACCACGATTTATTTGTTGTCTTGTTCCACTGTTTCCCTAATTTGTACGATCACAAAAAATGGAATCTTAATTTCAAGTCACCCTTATTAATATAACATGCAGCAAAATTGTCACTGAAATTGATAAGTCGGCATATCAACACTTTGATGTATAGGACATCTAGAATTTAACATTTTATGATTTTATTATAATTATTTATTGACAATCTTAACATATTATTTCGTAAAAATGTGCATTCTATCTCGATAAAACAATTAAAATTTATAGCATATAATGCACAAGAGATTAATTATTTAAGTGACATAAGCATTTTTTTTTTAATTATTTACTCGTGACAAGTAAGTTTGAGTTTAAAGGTTGATGAATCTTTTTAAATGAAAAAAACTTGATATGGATAATCTCAATACTTCAAATGATAATTGATCTCACACAAAAATGTGTAAAGATCAAAATAATACCAACGTACAGCAACAACAACAACAGCAATATCAATCAGCTAATAACCATATTATTTAATAGAAGTGATTTGGAAAAGATTATAGTATTATTATTGATATTAATTATGTAAATCTATCCCACCATCTGTTCTTCACATGCCCGATTGCTTGGAGATTCTGGTATAATTGTATGCAGTGGTGGGGTATTGAATTCTGCTATCCTAGTAGGGCAGTGGAGTTCTTCGAGGCTTGGGTGGGTGCTCCTTTCAGGGGATTTGATAGATAATTATGGGTTTCATTAATGTATGTTTGTCTTCTGCTGGTCCATTTGGAAGGTTAGAAATAGAATCATTTTTTGAAAGATTCACACCAAGCTGGGAGTTTGAGATTATGCAGATCAAAGTTCAGATGGGGTACTGGGCAAAGATCTTCCCTTTTCTCCTGACTTCATTGCCCAAAACTTGTCTGAAGTAAGATGCTGGCGTCGTCTCATTAGCAGGTAGTTGGTCCTTCAAAACGGATGTGCAGTTTGGTTTATGCTTCCGTTTTGAATTTGTAGATTGGTAGTGTTCAATAGGAGGTACGTCAAGCTTCATTTTTGCCATGTGTTTTAGTTTATGTTATCTGTACTAGGCTCTCTCCTCATGCGTGATTGAGTAATCTTTCTTATCAAAAAAATCTATCCCACCACCACCATGAGCTAATTTGGACTCGAAATCTAATTAAACATTGAAAAGTTTAAGTAATTACAAATTTACAATACACATGGTTTCAGAACTAATCCAATTCAAATTATTTATTATCTTATAAGACTGACAAACAGCTACACTTATGTTACTTAAGAGCAAATAAGTTCAGTGGTATTAACGTGCTTATAAACCATTTATAACAAGTTTAAAGTACAAATTTTGTTTTGGTTAGTTATTTTAGGAACAGATCATAAATGTTTTAACTGATTTGTTTTTTCAAATCGCCAATTAACATATAATAAGAAATTGATTTTATCATAAACGGTTTTAAAGGAAAAAACTTGTGTATATAAATGGTTTTCTTTCATTCGAATTACAATTTACTTATTTTCCAAAAATTTTTAAATATATAAAAGGAAAAAGAGAGAAAAAAAATTGTTACATTATTATAGACAATAATAGATACAATTATTTTAGGTACACTGATAATAATGAGATTTGAACTCCTACTTTTATGCGTACTATTCAAATTTCTCACCACTAAACTATTCCTAGTGTCATTTGATACAAATTGTTATAAATTTATATGACATACAATTTTGATCAATATAACAAATTATATTAAAAAAATAACAAATTGATTAGTTCTAAGTGCTGAGGGGCAATGCTTTTCTACGACAAGTACTAAAAGCTGTAGTTATTTTATGATTTTTGTTAGGCGAGATAATTACAGTAGTATTCAAACTTTTCTTATAATGGAGATGCCAATGTTACTCATACATCAGACCAGACGAAAATTTTTCAAAAAATAAAAATAAAAAAAATAAAAACCCGCACTTTTATTGCAGTGAATAATCATGAGCTGCACATGCAGGGGCACAATATAATGTTAATTAAAATCAAAGAGACGCATAAAAATAAATGAAAATAAGAATCTTGGGGGGGGGGGGGGTAATTGTGATTTGCAAGGCTGGTTTCCTCAGAAAGATGATCATATTAAGCCATTCAAAGTAAGTTGGACAATGACGTACAAGTGAATTGGTGAAGAGAACTATAAATAATTTATGAGATCGTAAACTGACAACTGTGTATTATCATTGAATCAAAATTAGACTAGAATATCATCCATATTTTAATGTACGAAACAGTTTACATAAATCAGCAAACGATCTACGGCTGCTTATTATAGTACATATCACATGACATGACGAAGAAAAATTATTTAAAGCTCAAAAAGTAGAACAAAGGGATCAATAAGATGTGAATATGCTGAATTGCCTATGGCACTGCGAATTGATTTGAAGCTGAGAAGGAGACTGACTGAAAAAGGAGCGTGCAGATGCGATTGCTCAGCGTGCATCTCGGGGCACATGACCTTGGATCCAATTAACAGCGAGGACTGTGCTATTGGTCACGTGCACCTCTCATTTCTTTATTTTCTCCATAATTAAAAACGTATAAAACCCTGAGGGTCCAACAAGATATATATATCATGATCTGTGCATATGCTTTCTGTACCATTTACGTATAATATTATATGTTCAACCTGTTGAGTGATTAATTCGTTTTATCATTCAGCATTTATTAATCAATTAATCTTCCCGAACTTGCTGAATATTGATCTCTAGTCGGTGTTATTTTAAGGGACGTACATGGGGTGCGTGCTCTTGTTAACTCCATTGGTTTAGTTATAATTGGTTGGTTCAAGTAACTTAATTAAATTTATTTTTTAAGTAAGATTTTAAGATTGACTTTTGTAAATAAAAAAGAAATAAATTAATTTTGATGTATTGACAATGTAAAAGAAATTTATATTATTATTTAATTAAATATTTTTATTTATAAAATTTTTAAGATAATAGATAATTGAATTAAATATTTTATTGATATGATAATACATAATTGGATATTTATATAAATTTTTTTTATATTAATAGTACATATAAATTAAATTTAAAAAAGTTAATATTAGGAGAATTTTGTTTTCATAATAGGTTAAGTCATTTAAGGTAAATTCATTAAATTTTAATAAATTCTGAATAATGATATTTTTTAAAATATATTTACTTGTATAACCTCAATTTATTTATTTTACCGTACGTGTGATTTAGAAACACACAGCATATGATGAGCCATTTTGGTAGATCATTGTGTCATGAGTTCGGTCAAACGACAAGAACCGCCTCTCTAGTATCGTTATTCATGTTGTCGACTTAGATATTTATACACAACCGTCCATGCAAAAAATCTAACCCTACTCCCCCTAGAGATAGAGAATATATAGAGGAAGAGAAAGAAAAAAGGGTTCAATAATCCAAGCATGGTACTCAAGGAAAATCAGGGTTTAATTGGTGCAAACACTGCACCATGCGGTTAGATCGTATTATAAGTTTATTAGCATAAAACATGATTTGGGATATTGTTAAATTAATATTTATCGTTATGATTGATCTTACACGCTAGTATTAATTATTATCAATATTTTTATTTAAATTTACCAAAATTTAAAAATATTAATAAATAGATAAGTTAAGAATAGTGAAAATCCTTCATTTATTAAAAACTTAAAAATATAGTACTGCCTCTGGCCCACTATATATGTCATTTGGCCATATGCATAAGAATTAAGGAATTAAAAATTAAGATTTAATGATAAAATATATTTATTAAAATGGCCTTATTTAATTTGTAATGTGTAATTAATTTATTTTATTAATATTTCTCAATTAATAGTATATTTAGAATTTTGGGAAAATGTAAAATTAAAAAATTAATAAAAATATTTTAATAATACATGAGAATGACAGATAAAATAAATTAAAATTTTTTTCTCAAAATGTCAAATAAAATATATTAGAATTAATAATAAATTATTAGATTTATCTAATTAATGGCATTGTTAAGAAATCAAGAAAAAGAACTTTGTATTATTTTGAAAAAAAATTCTAAATTTTCAATGCATTGAATGCATTAGAAGTTAACCAGTACCCTAGCAAAACCCTCAATTATTCTAATAAAAATTCTGGCACAAAAATTAAGGCCATTTAATATTCTCCATCTTCCATTCAAGCCAATTAATTAGTATAACATTAATGTGGCCAGTGTAACATACTAAGGAAGAGGCCAAGAGCAGAGGACCACGATTGTAAGTAGAAACAAATCAAACGATGAAACAATAGTTAAAAGCAAGTGCACGTGTTGGGGACCTGGAAGGAGCATCTTTATCTTTCCTCCATGCATTGAGGGAATAAAACAAAGCCGATAGGAACCACCCATACAGACAAAAGGGTTGGGATTGAAAACCCTTTGATTATGCTCATCAACAAAGGTAAAATGTTCATTCATCAGTGATTCCTCCGAACAAAACGCAGAGCCTGAAACAAACAAAAGTTTAATTCCCCATTTTTGTATCTCGACGAGTTTCTAGGCTTAACTGAAGCCACTGACTTCGGTTATTGCTTTACTTTGTTTATGCTCCGCATGCAAATCCCACTTAGGTTCCCGCAAAACTCACCCCAGACACAATTGGCCAGTTAGCACTTCATAGCTCATATGTATATATCATTGAATAAATTTTCTTAGAATTATCGGTACTTGATTGATTTAAGTGATTAAAATAAATAAAGTTTTAGGTTTAAATTTCGTAAATAGAAAAGAAAAAAAATCAATGATAAGAAAGTTTTATTCTTATAACAAGTTAATCTTGCTTCAGTTAAATTAGTTAAAATTCAATAAATTTTAAATACTGATAATCTAGAAAAAAAATATTGGAATTTTAATTTTAATACAAATCTAAGGGTTTTTTAACTGGATAATAAAAATCTAAGGTTGAATATATAGGAAATGATGAGTGTAATCACCGCAAGGGTAAAACTCATTTACTAGTAGTGCTAAGAGAATGCTTGTGAACCATTTATGAGGATAAAAATGAAATCTGAAATATTTGGGAATTATATTTATTAATGAAATTATATGAAAAACTAATTACTAATTTTTTTACCGTAATCTTTATTCCCACACCAAATTGACCATAGGAATGTATATTCTTGAAATGATATCAGACTTATGTGTGATTAAGTAGTTAGGAGTGTAACTAATAGGAATTGGGTCTCATGAAAGGGGCTAGTTCTCTGCAAGGTGGCGAATCACAATTTGAAACTCAATATATTTAATATTTGATAGTATCTTAAACAATATTACTTCCAGTGAAAGATTGAGAGAAAAAATATAGTTATGAGTGTTAGCGATCTAACAAAGCTATTGATGAACCATTTAGCAAGAATGAATTAATTAAGTTTGTCTGCTATGACATTAAGGTTGATGGTGAAAATTCCAGCAAAACATTTCTTAAGCAGTTAGCGTCTAATTGAACTGCATTGCATGGATCTTGTTACACAACTATATTCTTTTCCAAGAAAATTAATAAAACGTGCTGCAACTTGCAGTTCATATAATGCAAGCTGAGGATACATATATATGGAATGTGACGTTAACTATCCGATGCAATTGGTTGTCATATATATATATGGAATGAGTCACAAATGGAGACATCCAAATTTTTCTCTCTGAATAGGGCATGTGCTTCACCATACATATGGTTAAAAATTAATTGTGTATGACAAGTGTGTACTAGTCAAAAGTAATTTTCTATTTGTTAATTCTTTTATAAACTGACACATGTTAGCATAATAATTGAGATAAATAGTGGGACTATATGAAATTATGCCGTTGTGTGGCATAAACGCCACAAATTTAGTGATTTGAAATGCATATGTACCATCGCCAAATGATAGTCGAAAGGTATTAAACTAAATGCCTAGTAATGTTCTTCTCTTCAACTTCCTAGCTATAAGGGGCTAGGCCAATCAGAATCTAATCCCTAAACTTAGAAGTTGCATGCAAGGAAACCAAAAATATTTATAGTAACCGAATTGATAAGGTTGTTATATGCACGTATGATTGAGTGAGACTGCTAGGCATAGGTTAGGTATAACATCATAATTGATCTAATTATTTACAATAACTAGTTAACACGTTGATATATGTGTCTAAATTATATTCTATTTATTTTAATTTATCTGTCAATTTGAATAATTTAATATATTTTTAAATTAATATATTTGGATATAATTTATATTTAAATATATTAATTTAAAAATATACCAAATTATTTAAATTAATAGATAAATTGAAATGAATAGTATAGTAATTATTGTAGTGAAAATTAATTATCAATGATAGAATAAAAAATCAAAATACTCCCACAGTTTGAAAATGAAAATTATTTTTAAAAATAAAAATAGAAAACATTTTTTGGATTCAAAATCGTAAGTTTTTCCTTTTTTTCCTCAGATACAATTAGTAATTGCGTGTATATTATTTTCATTAGCTAGAGACTATATATCCGTGAATTAATGTTGTTTTTAATCATTGGAAAAGAGTATGTTTTACTATTTATTTAGTCCTTGAGTTTTCTTTTCTTTTTTAATGTATTACCCATTTGTTTTGTTTAAATGATATGTGTTTTTCCAACCAGTGTCTTTAAGGCGAGAAATTTTTATATGGTCATTGAGTATTTACGTAAATTGTGCTTTATTCAATAATAGAATGATATTTTAAATATTAATTATGATAGAATTTATATTTTTATTTGAAATATCACTTTATTATTAGATAGAGCACAATCTACCAAAATACTCCATGATCATACAAAAATTTCTTCCTTAAAATACTAATTAAGGAATAAAAGGTGCCGAATTTTTAAACTTTTTAACGCACCCAATGCATTGGGAACCTGAAAATCCCATTTTTCAATTAAAAACTTGCCATTTTTTATTCCTTAGTGTCCTATGAGCAATGGTTAGAAAGACCCAAATAATATAGAAGATAAAAATTTAATTAATATTATATTTTTTAATGCATTATCAAATCACAATTGTGCTGTAAATTCCATTTGTTTATATATGGTTATATTTTTGTAATCTTTATATTATTTTTTAATTTTGTAATAAATATTTATGTATTTACTTTTTTTAATATTTTAATCAATGAATCACTATTTACCCAAAAAAAAAAAATCAATGACTCACCAAATAAATTAGTGATTTACTGATTCACTATCTATTATAATTCAACTATCAATTTAAGTTTTTGTAAATATGGTTAACAAATCAATTTAAATATTAATGTAAGTGTATTGCACTATAGTAAATGCATGTTATGAAAAGCAAAGGCAAAATATATAACAAGTTGATAAAATACAAGGATTAGTGGTCATTACTAAACATTGTTCTCAAATAAATTGCCTAATCGACGACTATTATTACATGTAATAATTATAATGGTAACTTACATTTTTGTGACGGATGCATGCACATGTGATTGTATGCATTTGGCACACTAACCACATTTACTTACTATGTGATTCCATGTTTTCTATTTTAAATAGAGGAAAACAAACTTGCCAAGCATTTTCTTTCTTATGTTTTTTCTCATTAAATATTTTTTGTATTTGGGATGGTTTATTATTTCAATTCATTTAAAACTGTATTTATTTAAAAATATAATTTGTGTTTACTACAAAGTAGGGGTGTAAGTGGATTGGATTGATCCAATGAATCCAAAGATCCAAATCAAATCAATGGAATTGGTTCGGATCTGTTCGGGTAATCGGTTCATTTTCAAGGTGGAACCAAACCAAACCAATAATTATTTGTTCGGTTTCGGATTTATGATTTTTCAATTCAATTACCCAAACACCCAACCCGATCACTTGATCAACTATTTTTTTTTAAATTTCTAATATTTTAAAGTGTTGCACTTTAATGTTTAGTAACATAGTCACATTTTATCATTTTGTTAATATTTATTTAAAATATTTATCTATTTACATCATTATTAAATATATCATAATCAAACTTTACATTATTATTAGTTGTTATAAAAATAATTTTTTAAAAAAAATACAATTCTTTATTTTTTACTTCAATCAGATGATCCGAACTAAACCAATCTGATCTTAATCGAATTGGTTTGGTTAGGATTTGTTGGAAAAAAATTTAAAGTCCAAATCAAATCAACCCAATTAAATTTGATTGGTTCATATTTATTTTTCACTCAAATCCAATTCAAACTAACCCGTTTGCACCTCTACTAGAAAGACTCTTTGGATGTGGAATTTGGAATTGCAATATAGAATTTTAAATCAAATTCATTTAAGATTGGAATTAATTTTAAATTTTATATATAGGTTTAATAAAAAAAATAGAATATGAATTGTAATTTTAAATTTAATTCTAATTTTATTATTTAAATATGTGATTCAAAATTTTAAATTAATAAAAATATTATTACTATAACCATTTTTTGTATTGTAGTGATATTCTTAATTATATTTTTTGTGAAAATCATTTATATATAAAATATTAAATCAGAATCTTGGAATTTTTCATATTATAAATTTCTACAAAAATATTAATTTTTTAAAAAAATATGATTGCTAGCCAATAAATGAGAAAAAGAGAGAATCATGCAAACTTTAATGAGAATAGTGATATCTAATAAATTTTGGAATTGATAATTCTTAGAGTATGGGCTAGGAATTAAATATAGTCCCTTAATTATTTTTCAATTTTGTGGAATTGGTTGGTGAAATTACAATTCTAGTTCTATATGTCAAATTGAACATAAAAATTGAAATTGAAATATTCAATTTTAGTTTTAAACTCTAATTTCATGCTAAATTCTAAACATCAAACGGTATGTTTGTGTTGTGGATTCTATTATTTAATATTTGACAAATTAAAAACACTAACTTTTGCCAAATACGAATTTATTAATTTAAGTGGGATGAAAGGAAAAATAAATAAATAAATCA
Source organism: Pterocarpus macrocarpus (assembly GCA_031439585.1). NCBI lineage: Eukaryota > Viridiplantae > Streptophyta > Magnoliopsida > Fabales > Fabaceae > Pterocarpus > Pterocarpus macrocarpus. Next base: position 16,904,060 of record CM062519.1, read on the forward strand.
AAGGATAAGAGCCCACATGATACATCCATGTCTTCTGTTTTTCTTTTTGATCACATGTGAATATGATGTATCCAACATTTTTGGTCAAACATGCTTTCTACGTTTTTTTTTCTTGGTCGAAGCTCAAACATGCTATGCGTGTTTGAGAAGCGCGTGCAAGTAATCATCAAGGGATGGGCGTATTGTTGGTGGAGATTGGCCTCAGAACCCATCAATTGCATGGTGCAAGAAAACTGGGGACTGGGCTACGCAGGTCCATTAAGCCCAAACATGTCTTTACCTGCGCATTCTAGGTGGATTATACGCACTCTAGGGTCAATCATGACCTGTGCATATGCTGCCTGTATGTTGACAAAAAGTTAAAAAAAAAAATATGAAAACGCTTTGCTTCTTTTATTCTGATTGACCCCAGAAAAATGCGTTTTTCTCTTCGGTCTTACGAAATTCTATACTCATCAAATGCTGGTGTAAATCACGACCAAAAAATGTTGCTATGAAACAATTTTTGTTAACTCTTGTAACCCAATAATAAATCAACTGAGTGAACGAAAAATGTACAAAACTAGGAGGTTCTTTTACTCTGTTTACTAAGGCCCAACCCAATGTCGCTCCATTGGCTGAACCTATCACTATCGAATAACTTTTATTATATATGAATTTTACTAAAATAATCAAAATAGTGAATAATTTCTCACTATTTTACTTAACGTTTATTCTCATATGAGAGAATCTTACTCCCGCGAGTACAATCCCTTATCCTGTGGCCTGTGGCTCCTGCACCCCCCAAAAAAAAATCTCCTCACCCTAACAAAAAAAGAAGAAGAAGAAGATGAGAGAAAAAACGGTAATTACAAATTATAGTCTCCGTGAAAGAGACCAAAAACCCCAGACAAGAAAGTGAAATCTCTTTCCAAGCCAGACTATGCAAAAGAAACAAATACGGCGAAGACATCACAAAAAGATAACAGAAGAAAGACGCAAACACATCCATGTCTCTATTTCCACAATATCAATGTGAAATGTCTCGTTCATTATCGAAAGTATATGATTGCTACATTTTCAATTGAATATCAGTAACCAATTAATAATAAATTTAAAGATAGTATATATATTGCTTCTAATCAAAGTGAAAGAGAAAAATTAAAAGATCTGAATAGTGGAGGAATCAAATCTTACTAGGCAGCACCTTGTAACTAACACCACCAAAGAGAGCCGGAGATTAGGGATCCTTCATTTTACTCATGAGTCAGCGGTAAATTTCATGTTACTTGATTTGACAGCCTCTCTTTATAAATTAAAATTCGATATGGTAATGGATATTGCCTTGGAAATTTAATGGACGACTTTTTTTGTGGTCGAAATTTAATGGATGATTGAAGGGGTGGAATTGGTTGGCTGCTGGAAAATAGTCCAACCATTCAAAAGGGGAATTTCGAATGGCCCAATATATCGATAGACAACAAGCTCAGACGGATCACCCCTGAAAGACGATTGTTGGGGAAGTCAAACCTTTGTAATTATCGACCCAAAACAGAATCTTTTTTTAATTAAAATGCTTTATGAATTTAATGATCCAATATTAATGGTATCTTTTTCACTTAACCCTATATATGACGTCACTAAGTAGAGGTTGCAAGAAAAGCAAGACGGAACATATCTCTGATAGCCCATGTTATGAAAATCGGACTAGATCAGCTCAATCACAGTTCAAAAACCGAATTTTCCAAAATCGATCAAAACCAATGTGAACTACTCGAAAAATGATGAACCCGCCAAAAATTGGCCAGTTTACTGGTTTGATCGATTATTTTTTTCTTTAAAGATTTTTTTTATTCAAATTCAAAATATTATTGGATTATTAATTGTGAGATGAACAATTCTATTATGGTAAAAAAATGGTCAAAGATACACTTTGATTAGTTAAGCTAAGAATTATTAAATCTCTTACTCTTTTAAAAATAACCCAGAGTTGACACATGAGTATTTATAATTATCTTAAGAGTAAAAAATTTTCTAATATAACCAATGTAGGACTTGATTGTATTGTCCCATATTTTCTAATATAATTATTTATTTATATAATTATTTTTTTATATAATCACTTATACGAGAATTAATTTATATTTAGATATTTTAACTGAAAAATAATTTTAAAATAATTTATTTTGTCTGAGTTGTATGAAAAAAATTACTTTTATATGATAAAATTACTAAAAAAATATATGAAACAATTGTTTATATTATAGAATATATATTTGTTATTTAGGGTCAATTTAATAAAAATATAACAATTCTAAAATAATCAGTTTCTGCTTATAATTATAAACTTTAAAAAATTACGTATACTTATAAACTATTTTTCAGCTTAAAATTATCAGTTTTAGATTATAATCTATTTTTACAAATTTTCAAGCATACTTGATTTTTGAATAACAACTTTTTTTTCTTAAAAAAGAAAAAACTGTTTTCAGGTTTCCCAAACATGTACTATATATTTTATTATACTTAGATTAAAGCAATAAATCTTTGAACCAATGTGTTGTTCAATTCGACTCTTGGTCCGATTTTCAGATCTTTGCTTGTAGCTTAAGAGTCAGGTTCTTATAGATGGTTCTTATAGATGGCCTTGTCAAAAATAAGTGAGCAGCTACTGATGTTAGGCGAGTAGTGCGGAATGGTTAGTAATCTGATCTATAAGCAATATGCCATTAAGGCCGGCAGCAAAATAAAACAAATAGCTCGAGCATACAAGCAGCGAAGATTGTTTATGGAGTACTGATTATAGAGTGTACAAGCGGCAAAGACTGAATTGAGGAAGGGTAACGGATATATGACTGGATCATGTCTCTTAATCATCTGAGTACCTCTTCTTCCTCTTCTTTTTTATGTAATGTTCTTCTTCTTCCTTCATCTCTATGTTTTTGCTTTATATCCAAGCTTGTTAGTTGTTGCTGGTCTCTAACTTCAATTAATAAAAGTCTCCTTATGCAATTTAGTTTCACATTGGTGTGTTAATCTTGACTTTTAGTCCCATAACTATCATTACAATTTTGGTGCTTTCTTAGCCCCCCGTGATCGATGACTGAAAACACTTGTATGAGGGAACTTGCAGCAGACATAAAGTGCGCATCAAAGACCACATCACTCAGAGGTGCCCAATATGTTAGATAAATAAAATTATTCATCTACCTTCATGTAATAGTTTATATTTTTTTAAAATTTGGTTTAACTCAAATAATGCCTACTTAATAAAGAGGCATATTAAACATACAAAATTATTCATTTGCCTTTATATAATAATTTCTTTTTTCTTTTTTGGTAATTTGAGAACAACACACTCTCAAGTACTCTTAAATTAAGAAAAAAAGTTTGTGCTATAAATCATTTAGTGTTGAACATTTTAACAATTGCATTAAAAATATAATATAGTTAAAGTAAGAGACAATAATAACCCATAAAATAAAAATATTGAACATTAAATGAAATATAGTACAAGCTTTTTTTTTGCGTTCCGAGAACATCTAAAGATTTTTCCTTGAGAACACTAGAAGGTAAAGGTTTTGCTAACCAGTGTCTATTAAGCAACAAGAGTGAAAAGTTGCTTATTACTACCTCTCACCCATTTTATTTGTCACTTTAGTCATATGCATACAAATAAAAAAAACTCAAAATCAAGGGTTAATTAATTATAACACATGTTTACCAAAATTTCCTTATTTAATTTTTAATATATAATTAATTCACTTTATTAATCTTATACTATATTTTTCAATAAATGATATGCATAGAATTATGTGAAGCATAAAATTTAAAGACTAATAATAAATACTTTATTGATATATAAGAATAACAGATAAAATAGACAAGAAATTTTCACTCAAAGTGGTACATATACATATAGACTAAGAATTTTCATTCAAAGTGATATATATATATATATATATATATATATATATATATATAGTGAAGGTAGTAAAATATACTCTCTCTATTTGTCTATATTCAAAACTTAGTTTTTCCATAATTTTATGTCCTTTTAAAAAAATATAGAGTATTAATTATTCTCCTATTCTACTCTCATTAAATGAATAACTAAGAAGAATATTAATAAAATAGTGAATAAATAAAATTAAAATATGAGAGTAATTTTGTAAAATATATTTAAATTACTCTAATATTGAGACCTATCTTTCTTAATTTGCACATGCTTCTAAAAATTGACAATTATTTGGCAATCGGGGTTTGGTGGTATGTAGACACAGGATCGTCACTATTACATATTTGACTTTTAGCAACGTCTAGTTATCATAATACTTTTTATAAATGTTGCTAAAAATATGATAAATATTGTTAAAAGTATAATAAAATGCTGTTAAAAGTTTTTAATAACATAGTCTAAACACAATACTTGTAAAAATGTTATTAATATAAAAATGTTATTAATATAAATAGTAACACTTTTTCATAATTTAGTAATATTTTGTAAATGTTACTAAATTTCAATTATAATGGAGTGCATCGACCTCGCTTGATAACGCTTATATTTGAATAATGTTAACGGGGCGGCTTGACATATGGTGTGGGGCTAAAAGCAAAATTATAAAATAATTACTTATTAAGCCTGTTTTTATTTCAAATTCATTTATTTTTACTTCTTGAGATAAAAATTTTGAATTAAACTTTTACAAGTACTAGAATCTGAACGAGTACAGTGAATACGAACATTAAAAAACATGAGTTTTTAATAGAACACTTGACAATTTAAAAACTATGTTGGAATTAATTATCAAGGAAAGACAATATGAAGAAATAGATAATTAAAAGAGAAAAAAATTATAAAAGCGGACCCGTACATAAGAAGTTTGAAAGCTTAAAGCCTAGTTAGAAAATTCCGAAACCTAAAACATAAGCTTTAGGTGCCTTATCCATTAGTCGGCACTGTCTGTTAAATTGTAGATAGAGTAGCCATTTGTAGATAGATGAGAACACCTTTTTAGATGTCTGGCGCGTTTAAGAAATGTGAGACTTTTCTTTGTCAAAAGTCATAGTTTAGTCTACTCGCTTTACGTTTTCTAAAATAGAATCATATCAGTTAGTGATCGCATAACAATATATGTACTAATTTATGTGACAGTCAAATATATACAGATAAATTGATTTTGAGTGGAAGTTTGGCAAGCAGATTAAATGTGGATTGTCACTATCATTGCAAGCCAGTTAATACCTAATTACAGCATAACTATTTCATCGTGCTCGTATTCTACTGCGTGTTAACGTAAACCAGTTGTTGGTCAGCAGAACTTAGCAATCTTTAGAGGGTTACAGATTTTATGTCAATACACATGGGATCCGCGTACATAGAGAAAAGTAGCATTCATAATAGTAAAGTGAAACAAACGTGATAGGTTTGAACAAGCAGCTTGAATCAAAATGCAACTGTACATTATGACCATAAATTAACCAATTCATGCGCTGATTGTGATCAAAATGCTTAGACGGCCACCGTCTTTGTCGTGGAATTCCGCGTGTCAACTTGATTATGGAACTTTTTCTCAATTTCTTTTTTTTTTTTTTCCCTCTTGTGTGAGACTCCCAATATATATATATACCCCTATATAATTCAAGGATATACCAATATTCTTTAATTATTTATGATTAATAATTTGCCACATATCCCACTAATTTAAATTATTAATTTTTTAAAAATATTTTTAATTATATTTAAAATTCATGAAACATTCACAACTATTGAATACAATATATATATATATATTCACATCATTTTAACTGTATTAAAAACATTTATTTTCATTCACAAAGTATGTTACTATCGCTTGATTGGTTTTCTTTAAGCGTAAATCCTGTTTGGGAGCTGGAAATTTGCCAAATGAAGATGCGATGGGGTTTCTGGGTTAAAAGTTGGCTGCAAGGCAAGAATTTATTTGCTGATGAGATTTGTTCCAACCCCTCGGCATTAAGGAAACGGGGATATTTGTGGAGGAACATCAAGGTTTGATTTCAATTTATCATGTGCACTATGGAATTCTCTACTGTGGTCGTTGTTTTACTGGTTTGGGATCGAGTAGGAGGCACTTTGGCTTACCTCATGGGTATATATCTCCTCAACTAATATATGGTGCTCTATCCGGATTTGGTGGTGTTGTAGAGATAGTGATCTTGCAGAATCACGAGGAGAATTTCATTAGTTTTGGAGTTGATTAGTTAAGCCAGATTTTTGTGGCTTTCTGTTTGTTTAACTTCTATTTTTTTACTTTTGTGCCGTGTATTGAACCTTTTGTGCTCCTCACCACTGCGTGAGTCGGAGCTCTTAACTTTATGCAAAAAAAGTTGTTTTCTTTGAGTAAAATATTGAGTTTGAAACTTGTGGATAGAAAAAATTAGCGTTGAAAGAGATTTACCTCGTCAACCCAGTTGAGCTAGATTAGTTGGAGTCCAGCGGATTTTGATATTGGTAGTCTAGACCAAAAAAAAAAAATTCAAATTACTCATCATATCAACTAATTTTTTGTAAATTTGAAAATAAGGTAAAACTTAATGTACATCACTCGTATTTTATAAAAGTTTTCATTTAGTTCTAAAAATATTTTTTGTTCTACTCATATTCTAACATTTTTAAAATTTTTTAATTTTACCTTTTTAATAGATGATGTTCAAATTATGAAAGAAAAAAGCTGATATGAAGGTCAAATTACATTTCTCCTTTCAATAGATAACATCCAGATTATTTCTCCTTCCAATGTTTTTGTAGGTTTTCCCCTCTAATGTAAGCTCCTGGTAAAATCCATATATAAAGCTTTTTCTTAGAGAATTGAAGGCGAATAATCTCTATTGGTGGTGTTTGGACATCACTAATATTGTAACCTTCCCTCAACATTAGTTTTTACTGGTTATAATTTGAATATAGTTTGTCGAAAAAGTAAAATTGAAATATTTTTAAAAATATTAGAGACGTAAATAAAATAAAAAATTTTTTTGGGACTAAATCAAAACTTTTGTAAAATATAAAAAATATAAATGAAGTTTTATCCTTAAAATATTAAAAAGTCCAAAACTTTGTCAATATTTAACTGACTTAATGTATAGCATGTTTATTAGTTTTTGGACCAAAAAATAGGTCATATTAATTTATGTCACCTAACAACCACCAACAAAAATTGAGTGCAGTGGTGAATGACCTATACTTCCAAGAAGAGGGCCAAGGTTCAAACCCTTGAGGAGGCGATAATTGAAAGGCTCTCTTCAGAGATACCTTAAATACCCAAAAATAAATTAAAAAAAATAATTACCGTGATGATCCCTGTCATGAGTTAAGAGAATAATTTTGCATACTTAACAATGATCTGAGTGAATTAACAAGTACTTTAAAAAGTTGCCAAAAGGTGCAGCAATTTGTTTTTATATCTTTTGAGCATAAATCTCAATAATTATATGTGATCTATGGTTTGAATTTTCCCATCTCCAAGCCCAAAATAAGTAAACAACCCCACTCTCAAGATGACGGATCGAATCCACTTCCTAATGCAAAAGGAAAGTACCAAGGGAAATCGTTAATATTTGATGGAAAACGAAAGCTACCCGGAATAGAATCTCACTGTCAAATCCCCAAGCGAGAGAGAGCTTAGCACTTCCTATATTATTCTAATTTTGCGTGCCTGTAAGCATATATATGCAAGGGACTATACACACAAGCTTTAATTTGTGATTTCATTTTCATTTTTTGTTCGGGAGAAAGGACAAGATGCTTTTATGCTTTAATGATAATAATTCCTCTAATTTTTTTTTTCCCTCTCTTTTGGTTTTGCACTGATAGATCACAATAATTGTAGCTATGTAGCTAGCTCGTATATATCACTAGTTAATAGATTTGTTGGATTCTTACTGTTTTTCTCAATAGGGCGATGTCGTTATCAGATTGTGGCGCATACGGAACCATATTCAAAATGCATGATTATTCTTTTTGGTTAACAAGGCCAAGATATATCACATCATATGAATTCCCATGCATGTAGTACTTTTCCTTTTCTCTGACTCATGAAAACTAATTAACTCAGTGTAGCATCATAGCCGTCACCATCTTAATTAAACACACGGCTTCTTAATATTCCCATTATGCATGCATTCAGAGAATATATAGAAGACATTGAACTTTTGCACTATGTGTACATTATTTCAACCTCCAAGTTGGGATATAATCAGAAAGGAAATTCCCTCACTTTGATCTCGTTTTCTTCACAAATTCAGACACGTAAATAAGAACATTACTTAGTTGCTTCCTAGTTGGATGGTTTCCCATGTTCTCTGCGGATCTCTCTCGTGCTTAAGTATATATGCTATGCTTCTTTTCCTTATGACCTGAGCAGATTCTCTGCTTATCATTGTCGTGTGAAAAATACTCCACAAAGCACTTTAATTTGCTAATTAGTTCAGGATATAGCTATCTATATCTGATTCCCTTCTCCCGTTTTGAAATTAATTTAAAAATTCAAGAATCGTGAATACCAACGGACAGTTTTTATTTTAGAAAAGGTGAATGGTCTTAATTGTTTATAGAAAATTAACTATCGCTGATATTATAATAAGATGTTTGTAAATACGTAAGCGCTATCCAAAAATTAGGAATGGGCGTACATAAGCATTAAGGGTGTGTTACTTCTAATAAGGATGGGTTATTTTTAGAGTAAATATGTATTTTGTTTCCAGAAATATTCATGTGACTTCATTAAGTCCTTGAAAATTTTTTGATATTAAATAGGTATTTAAAAGATCAAATGTGATATCACGATAATCTTTGAAAGTATATAACATTAAATAGGCCTATAAAAATTAAAATATGACATTATTTAAGCTTTTTCGAAAGACTATTTAATCCCTTTTTTTGATAAATATGAGGGTCTGCTTAATTTATTTTTATTTTCCATTTTCTATTTTCATTTTCTTTCTTCATTATTTCTTTTACAAATTCTGAAAATATGAAACTAATTGAAAATAAGGTGATATTTTTGTAATTAAAACTGAAAAAGGAAATGAAAAACAGAAACCAAGTATGTCTAAGTTTTTAGTGACTTATTTGATACAAATAAAAGGATCAAAGTAATATCATATTTTAATTTTCTTTTAATGGGAAGTATGAATTTTATGTAAACATCATATTCTAAATTTTAAAAACTTATTTGATATCAAATAATTTTTAGAACATAATGTGATGTCATATTTAATCTTTTAAAAATTTATTTAATGTTAAAAATCTTTCAAAAACTAAATTAATATTTAACAACTCTTTTAGAGACCAAACTGTATGTTTACTTATTATTTTTATATTTATTTTTTTATTACTTGTCAACAAAATTTTCATATACATATAAACACACTGATTATAAGGAAACAAAAATGATAGTGAGGTTTCAACATCCTATTCCCTCCACCCTCTAAGGTCAAGGCACGCAAGGATAGAATTGATCTGAGGCATATCAAAACCCCAAATCATGTCATTACGAAAAGTCGAAGACGCAAGCAAAATTAGATATAGGATCGATGGATTAAATTTTCTCATTAATCATTTGTTTTGACAGGTTTTGTAATGGGTCAAAGCAATATATATAAATCACCATTCGCAAATCATCCTTGGTTATCTCTAAAAATTGAAGGAGTTCAATCAAGTCAAAATGCAATTCATAGTTATCTTGTTCCAGGTTAGCTGGTCACACCTCTTATTTATTTATTTTTCTAAGCTTTTCTTAAATGTTGAAGATGACCAGATAATACTAATAAAATATTTTATTTGATTAGGTCAATTGCAGCAGAACAAACATCCAAATTATGCATTTACTTTATTTGTGCTTGTGTCGTCTTGTTTAATGATAGACAGATTTTAGGGTAAATATTCAATTATAAAACTAGCAATTTTCTATTTAACTATTTATACACGTGCTGTGGATGAAATGCTTTTTAAATTTTTCAAAGCATATACTGTTATGTACATCATTGTCTGATGAAAATCTTAACTGAGTTTGTAATATGCTTAACCTAAAAAAATAATAAACGAATAACTTGTACATTTTGTAATAAATAAAAATTTAATTTAAAGTTCTATTCGAAATTAAATTCTTCCAAACTTATCATTAATTTCTGAATGTCAAAGTTAAAATATTTTCGCATAATTACTATAAAATTTTCTACAAGACATAAAATAATAGCATAATCACCGTTATAGAACAAAGAGGCGAAAAGAAAAATGTCCCAAGAATAATTTAACTATATTTTTTATATCAAAAAAAATGTACTTCTATTTCTTGTACTAAATTTATGATTGTGTTGAATTCAGCTTTGGCAATTGTTTTCCCCTCTTCTAATCAGGATGTTATATCTAATCATACTTAAATGTGTTTTTATTGGTGGTTAGATTTCGCTGGGTTGCTGAAACTGGAAGCCAAAAGCACAGACTATTGGATGTTCTTGCTTTGGAGATTTTGTAAAGCAAGAAACTTGAAAGTTTTAAGAAAGTAGTTATGCAAACTCTCGGGAATGAATCCTCTTAATTGAAAAGCTCGTATAATCTTGTCATGTGTTAATTTTTATCATCGATTAAGAAAGTGGAACCAAATATGGGATCCATAAAAATATTTAATCAATAATAAAAATTAACACATGACAAAGTTATGTGAGATTTTCAATTAAAAAGATCCATTTCCTGCAACCCTATGATATCTTTGTTCAAGCTTACAGGTTTTCTGTTTAGTTTTAGTGTGTTTGAAATTCTGTTTTGTTTCTCCAAACTCAATTATGAGATACTAGAATCAATTTTGGCTTTTTTCCAATTTTCTTGGTTTCAAGTTGAATTCATATTGAAAATTGATTTTAGACTTCAAAATCAATTCTAAGTAGAAGGGAATATGTATATTTATTACTTTTAACAAAATTATTTTTAAATAAAACTACCAAACATAAATTTCTTTATCTTAAAATTAAATTTAAATAAATTAATTATAATAAAATTAATTCTACAAATATAAAACCAAACACACACTCTAAGGATTCTCATCTCCATATTTCTCCTTCATAGATAAATTTTTGCAAGTATGCAGCGTGGTTGGGCTTTGTCCTTTCCATTAGTTAACTTCAGCTATTTTGTTCAGACTGAAAAAAAAAAGGGCGTTTTTGCTACTCTTTTTATTGATTATTTATAAAATAGTTACCTTTGTTTAAAATGTTGCTTTTGTGTTAAAATTGGAAGGTAAGTGTGGTTAGAAACATATTAAAAACCCCAACAGTTTTATACATAGATTTGGTAATGCGATTTTTTTTTTTCGGTTACGTAGATGATTGATATTTGAACATTATAATTTAATATCACATATAATTTTTTTACATATATATTTATTTGATAAATTATTTTTTTACATATATACAATATTTCTCTTATTATCTTGATATGCACGTATTTTAATGCTCACTTGCACTTATATTAATTTAGGATATGCATATAATATGAGTTCAAAACATATTTCCTTTAATAATGCAGATAAGTCAAAGACAGGTCATCACATCATGCGTAAAGAATTTTAAAAATACTTGTTAGTTATAACCTGACAAATAATTAAACTATTGTTAAATATGTATCTATCCACAAATCACATTACATACTGTTTCATTGTTATTTAGCCACCACTTATGAGTGGTATTATCTTAATTATTTTTGTATGATTGTTTTTCTTCCTCTTATTAATTGCAACGATTTGATGTGGTGGACATTATTATTTTACGAATTTACTTCATAGTCCAACATCTTTTTTCGTTAATGATGGTATTATCAAAGGTTAGAAAAACATTTATCGCCTTTTATATTTTCATTAATTTTGGTACTTGTACTTTAATTAATTAGTTTTTTTTTCAAATTTTCTCTTTTAATAATGTTATTTTTTCAATACAATTATATTCTTTACTCAAAATACTTTGAAATATATTTCTTATTATTGGTAGCCAAAGAAAAGAAAAATTGTCAACCTCTAAAAGAAGGGAAATATGGCTCTTTACTACATAATTAAAGAAAACCTTTAATAAATCTTTAATCAATTTATCTCAAATTATGACATGGACAATAAGAAAAAAATTAGGCAATAGAAATATTTGGAAAAGATGATGATAGAATTATTATGGTTAAATCCTTGAAGGCGATTATGATTGCCTAAATAAGAGAGTGAGAAAACTATTCTTATACCAAGTCAATATGTTCCTGCGTCAATATTGATGGGGTCATTCCACAAACTAGGGTAGTTAGAAATAAAGACTCCCTCTATGTATAAATAGTAATATACTGAGTTAAACCTAGTCATTATGGCAAGCTTATACACAAAAACCCAACAATATATGTACAAATGAGTAGTTCTTAATAACCATAGCTCAATAATAATAGTGTGGCGAACTATATATGGGAATCCTAATGGACCGAGTATGTGACCATAATGTCCAATGTAATCAAGTATTGGAGCCAAGTGTGGAGCATATGGGCGGATACCTGAAGAAGCCGAGTACATGATGTGATTATGGTACAACCAAGCATATCATCTCCTACCTCCCCATATGGAGGAGAGACCTTCTAAAAATCATCATGAACCTTTACAGAGAAACAATCACGTGCTAATGGAATAATTATCGCCTAATTTGTATCCAAATAGGGGTCCTCGTAAAAGCGAAGGCCACTACCAACAAGTGGGTTTAAGATAATAGTATCCCCACACAGAGTAGGTTTCAACCACCAAGAATAAGGTAGAAGCCCATGCCTTTAAATAAAAAGCTCATCTAGGATACAAGTAAGTTCCAAGTCCTTTTACATACTCATCATCACCATTTTACCCTTTTTTTGACTTGAGTGTCGGAATATTTTTGCAAGTATCCCCAGAGTCGTTTTCCAGTGTCAAAACACCTCACCATTCCCTTATACATACGCACGCACACACATGTGTATTATTTGTACTCTTTTTATAAACTCATTGTACATACATAATAAGAGAAAAAGATACAAGATAATAGATATTTTAAAAAAAAAATGATATATCCAATACTTTGTGGATTTTTTTTTCTTATTATGTATCTATAATAAGTTCATATAATAAATAGTAAATAGTTAATTTACATATTTTATTTATTCAAAATATAAAATATAAACATTCAAATTAAAAATATAATAAATTATTTTATACTTAATTTATACAGAGGTGTCTGATTATTTTAGGAGTAAGTTTGTTGTACTTATTCCATTGAATAACATTTTTTGAATATGTATTTTCATCAATTCAACTGTCAAACCATATATTTTTATCTTAATGATTAAGTACACTAAATTTCTAAAAGAATTTAGACATTAATAGATATGTTATATGATAGTCAATACTTATTTACATTTTTTAGAAAATAAATTATATGTCAAAATGAAGTGAAATGATGAGGTATTGAATTTTTTTAATTGTAGTTGTATAAAATTTTATACACTTAATCTAATTATTGAGAACTTTCTATTGAATAAATTTAATATCTATTAAAAATTACTCCTTCCATTTCATAATATTTGTTCAAAACAAAAAATATATAGATTAAGAAAAAAAATTAACCTTAGTAGTAGCATAAAATTATATAAATAGACGAAATTATCCTTATTTAAAAATAGTAGATTGGTTTAGTATATTCTTCAATTTTGATTACAATAATAATAGATAATAATTAAATTAAGGACATAATTAAAAAAAATTAATACTATTTTAATATTAAAAATGGATAGATATTTTAAAATCTTAAAATATCAAAATTAGATAAATATTATGAAATAGATGAAATATTTAATAAAATGAATATAATAAAACTTGCTTTTGAAGTAAATAGATCTCTATCATTAATTTATAATAAATTGATGTTTGTTAGAGTGTGGAACAAGAAAGAGAGAAAGAGACGCAGAAAAGAACAAGGGAACAGCTAATGCAGGAAGACCGAGTTTGGAACACGTGCAGAAAACGGCCGCTAGATTAGCGGTTTTAGTCAGCCGGCCAGCCAGGCCACGCCGCAATTCCAAACGGTGACTCCAACCGCATTACTGGCCAAATTCATAATGCCCTTGTTGAATAAAAAATTATTATTTTATACTATTTAGTATTTATTATTTTAACTATGCAAATTACCGTTAAAATATTTTTATGTCATAATAAATATTATATTTAAGATAACAAATATTAAAAAAATGTTTTATAACTATTTAGTGTATAATGCTTAAGAAATTTAAATTTTTTAAAAAATTATTATATGATCATATTTAATATTTTAATAATTATATTAAAAATATGATTTAATTTAAATATATTGTCAAGATAAAAAAATTTATATAGATATCCAATCATGTATTGCGATATCAACAAAAATATTTGACTTAACCAGCCACTACTTAAAAATTTCACAAATACAAATATATGATTGGATGATAATATAAAAAATTTTTATACTACTAATATATACCAACTAAATCCTTAAAAATATAGTTAAAGTAAAATATAAAAGAATTATGAAATTTAAATATTAAGTATTATTATGTTAGTGATTTACGAAAAGGTTCAGTCTTTCGTATATGGCGAATCAAAGTTTGAATCCTAATTGAAAGAGAAGTCCATTTTTAATATTTAATCGTATATCAAATAGAATTACTTTCAACAAAAAAATATTTATAAGAAAATAAATTAAAAAATTAAGTTAATGGTTCGAAATATAGAATTTTCATTCTAAGATAAGTTTTACTTAATCATAATTTTAGATATGAAATTATTTAAGTAATTATTTTGACCAAAAAAATTAAGTATCAAATAATATAAATAATAATTTTTGACATTAAAAATTTCTCTCACATGTTAATGTAAAAATAAATAAGTATTAAAATACAACATATTAAAGTGAAATAAATATACATATACCAATATAAAAAAGATATTACACTTAATTTTCAAATTTATTGTACAAATAACAAAATTAAAATACTAAGTAATGGACAGGAATAAAATTTTCTTAATCTAGGAATAAAAATTTCATGCAATACCATCACTTGTAGGCTCCACCTCTCTTTTCTTTTCTTTTTTTATTAATTTTGCTTTTTTCATTTTATAAATACATAATTCTCAGCAATAGCATTGAGTATTCTATTGACACAACACAAAACAAACACATGACACAACACACCACGAGAACAACACAACACCCCAACATAACATAAAATCCAGAACCAAATGACAAACACACACACAGAGAAAGAGGAGAGAGAGAGAGAGAGAGAGAGAGCGCGCACGCTGTGTTGGGTCTGCTTGTGATTCGCAGAAAGAATCGAAAGCTGGTGAAAGCGCAAAATACCCATTAGCCCTTAGCTTCTGTTTTATCTAAACTCGTAAGCTTTTCTATCTCTCTTTTTTTTTTGTTGGGGGGGGGTTCAGTTGATTTTTTTTCCTTTTGAGCTTTTTTTTTTTTGGGTGGCCCTTTCTTTTTTTAGAATCTCAGGGTACAAAAAGGGGAAAAGGGTATATGGGGTTGCACTCAATGCAAATTATAATTGATGTCTTTTTTTTTCTTTTAATTTCCTTTTTTTTTTCCTTCTGTTGATTTGTTGGAGGTAGAAAAGCTGCAGGATTTGAATTTGGACATGCATGCTGTCATTTTGATTCTATTTTTTTTTTATTTGATTAATTCTCAAAATCCCCGGGGGGGGGGGGTCTTGTTTTCCCCCCTTAGATTATTATGCTGAGTCACACCCTGAGATCTGATTTTGGATATCTGCATTTTGTAGGGCTATATATCTCGGATTTAATTTAATTTTGAAGTATGATTACCACCACTTTGGTGTTCATAGCTGTGTTTCTGATCTCTGTCGGCATGAGCTAAGTTCTGTGTGGAATCAATGATTGAATAGGAGGGTGGATGCAAATCTGCGTGTATTTTCAGTTGATTGGTGAAGATTGTTCAAGTGTCCTATTTGGTTGTTTTCTAATTGATATGAAATTTGCATGTCTTGTTTGTGGCATATGTAAAATTGATTCTTGTGGGTTCATGATATTAGCTTAAAACTGGTATATGTTTGTTGTAATTGACTAAGCATTTTGGTCATAGATAAAACAAGGTTTGTCCTACTGACTAATTGATGTTTTGTTTTGATTTTGATGGATAAGAAACGAAAGATTTTTTATGTAACCAGATTGATCTTTCCATCGATATGTTGGAGGGTCCATCCTTTCTCGTTTCAAGGGACTTACCAAGCTCATGTGAGCAAGAGACTCAGTGGATTTACAATACTTTCCATGTGATGGAGCTTTCAAACAATAAGCGTCGGCTGGAACTGGAGGAAGAAGCTGTATTGAGAAAGTCAAGGAAGCTTTTGGATGCTCCTGATGAAGGGGAAACACAGATGAATACTCTTGATCTTTCCCTTCCCCTTGACCAAGCAAATGACCAAAATAATGCAGGTGATCAGTCAGACTCAAGCTCGCTTATCCACCAACTCGGTCGGGACATCTCAATTAATTGTCTCCTACGATGCTCAAGGTCTGACTATGGTTCGATTGCCTCATTGAACCAGAGTTTTCGATCTCTCATTCGGACTGGAGAGCTTTATAGGTTGAGGCGGCAGATGGGTATCATAGAACATTGGGTTTACTTCTCATGTAATCTTCCTGAGTGGGAGGCATTTGATCCAAACAGCGGTCGATGGATGCGCTTGCCCAGAATGCCTTCTAATGAATGCTTTATCTGTTCCGATAAGGAATCGTTGGCTGTTGGTACTGAGCTTCTTGTTTTTGGAAAGGAAATAATGTCTCCTGTCATCTACAGATACAGCATTTTGACAAACTCGTGGTCATCTGGTAAGGAAATGAATGTTCCTAGATGCTTGTTCGGTTCTGCCAGCCTCGGAGAAGTTGCCATATTAGCTGGTGGTTGTGATCCTCTTGGCAACATCTTGAGCTCAGCTGAGCTTTATAACTCAGAAACTGGAACCTGGGAGGTTCTTCCAAACATGAATAAAGCAAGGAAAATGTGTTCTGGTGTATTTCTAGATGGGAAATTTTATGTCATTGGTGGGATTGGAGTAGGCAACTCGAAGCAGCTAACATGTGGCGAGGAGTTTGATCTTCAGACAAGAAAATGGCGTGAAATACCCAACATGTTCCCTGGGCGAAATGGAGGATCTGGGGTGGCTGAACTACCAGCTGCTGCTGAGGCACCTCCTTTGGTTGCAGTTGCAAATAATGTATTGTATGCTGCAGATTATGCACAGCAGGAGGTAAGGAGGTATTATAAGGAGAGTAGTTCATGGGTCACTATTGGAAGATTGCCTGAGCGAGTAGTCTCCATGAATGGCTGGGGATTAGCCTTC
The DNA here is from genome assembly GCA_031439585.1 of Pterocarpus macrocarpus. Taxonomy (NCBI): domain Eukaryota; kingdom Viridiplantae; phylum Streptophyta; class Magnoliopsida; order Fabales; family Fabaceae; genus Pterocarpus; species Pterocarpus macrocarpus. Next base: position 16,921,467 of record CM062519.1, read on the forward strand.
CGAGCATGTGGAAATCGGCTAATTGTTATTGGTGGTCCCAGGGCTTTGGATGGAAGAGTGATTGAGGTTAATGCTTGCATCCCAGGTGAAGGTGAACCACAGTGGAACCTGCTTGCCAGCAGGCAATCAGGGAGCTTTGTGTATAATTGTGCAGTGATGGGATGCTGAGGTGCTTGTTTTTGGAGAATACTGCTTTATGGAATTCATCCAAATGGAATTAACAAAATTCACTTTTCAAGGCTGAGGGATTCTGGCTCATGGGTAATCTCTGCCCGATTTTTGGGGTAAATTTCTGGTCCTATTTAGAGTCATAGATACAGTTTTAGAAGGTTCACAGATCTGAGTCTTTCCTTTTAAATTGCCATGATGGCATTTCAAATGTTGGCACCATGACAGGTGAATAATTTTAGCTCTTGTTACATGTTGGGTTGCAATGACCATTTTCATAAGTTCAATTGAAGCATTGCAGAATCGTAATTGATCTCAGTTTTCATCTTCTGTACTTTCTCTTTTGCCTTTTTTAAATATAATCTTCTTTCAATCTTCCCAATCCTTGTTTGTACTGCCCATTATCCTGCTGCTTCACCGAGATAGAAAAGAATTCAGTAATAACCTTTTTCTCCTTCTTTTTACTTTTATTTTATTAGGCAATCACTGTTTCAGATAACAATATTTGGTTGTATCATCCAAGCTGTATTAATTCGTTTGTCTCTATCAAGGTGTGTACTTCTGTTCTGGTAAATCTAGAGGAAGCAATGATAATGTTTTCAATCTAATTAACCATATTGGATATGTTTTGATAGAAAGAAAAATAGTGAGAATTGAGGATTAGGCTGATAAAATTAGCATTCAGGAATTACAGTTTCCAACACATAGAGACAGTACAAGGTGTCTGTTGTGTGGAATGAGAATGGTTTGAAATTGTTTATTTAATTCTGCAATTTGTATACATTAGCATAGATTTATTCTATGTTATTATTGACTATGTTGTAGAATTTATTTTGAAGTTTTTCAATGGTGTTAGAGCTGATAGGGTTGAATTTCAATAACTAATAGATTGCACTAGCTGGATTGTCTGCCTGGGAAAAAGATGGCCTAGTGGATTATCTTGATTCTTTTAGGTGGTTCTTTTTCCTCATCATGGTGAAAATACTTATCAATAATAATAGTAATTTCTGTGGTGAATTTAGTCTATTGTGCATCTTAGAAATATTCTTTTAATCTAATAACGATAATGCAAGATTAAAATAGGCGTTTCTGTCAAAATAGGATGCATTGGTATGCCTAAGTTGTCCTTGAAAAAGTTTTAATCCTTTGCACCAGAGCTTGCTAGTTATAAGGTTTCAGATTCTGAAGAATTTCTTATCTATTGCTCACTTGATTGTTCCTGATCTGCTGAATTGGCCTAGCAATAAGCCTTTCCTTCAATATATGAATGTTAGTTTATTCTTGGAGCACGTCAATCCCAAGCATCAGCATTCAGAAACGGAAAAATAAAAATAAAATTCTCAGCAAGTTTGGGCAGCGGTTAAAGTCTTGTTGGATTCATTATACAAATAATAATAAAGCTTAAATATGTTTTTAGTCCCTGGAAAATAACCAAATTTTGGTTTTAGTTCCTGTAAAAATTTTTTTTTTGGTTTTCATCCAAACTTTTCAAAAATTTCGTTTTTGGTCTTTGCCGTTAGTGAAGATCTGTTAATTGCTGATGTAGCAAACAGAAGTCTAATTGACTGTTACCACGGTATCTCTACCTTTCTTCTTCCTATTCTCTCTCTTGCCACTATCATCATCACCCATCGTCTCTTTCCATCTCCAGCCCCAACCCCAACCGTCATCAACCCCATTCCCCTTTCTAGATCTGGCCACCTCTTTTTTTACCCCAAGCCCCATCATCATCTTTCTTTAAACTCCACCACCAATCCACCACCACCATCATCAAATCTCTCTAAACTCCACCACCACCACCATCATCAAATCTCTCTAAACTCCACCACCACCACCACCATCCCCTATCTTCCTTCCTCTTCAAAACCCACCACTCCACTGCCACTATTGAAGCCTTCCTCGAGCTCAAGCGCAAGGCTCGCCACCATGGCGTCACGACTTCCTCCATCGTCAAACCACCACCATCAAGATCTCCAAGCTCGCACGTTCCTTACCTTTGCGAATGCCTTCCTTGCCTTGGCTTGGGCACGCGTAGCAGTGAGCAACCTTGAAGTAGTGGCAAGATGCATGGCGACAGCCAGATCTGGGCTAAAAACGTTGCAACGGCGATGATGCAAGGCGGCCAAGATCCTTGGTGGCAAACAGCAGTGACAAGTAGTGGCTTCTCCTTGATAAAGTTTTGTTTTTTACCCTTTTTTTTTTAATTTTTTTGGGACGAATTATGTGCTTGAGTTGAGTTCTGACAAACGGCCAAGATCCTTGCTCGAGTTATGAGTTTTGCTCGAGTTCTGTGTTGTTTTGAACTTTTAGATAGAAATTTTTAGTTAATTTCTATTCTTGATTTGGATTTGGATTTGTTGTTCCGTGTTGTTGGCTTTTTAATCTAGCTATCATACCATGGTTTTGTGTTGTTCAAGGAGTGGGGATTTGTTATGCTGTAATGCATATTTAATCTAATAGGGTTAGGGGTTTTGAATTAGTTCTTTGTATTTTTGGGTGATGATGGTTTGAGTGATAGAGAGAAGAGAAGAGGAAGAGGGGGAGAAGGAAGTGGAAGAAAGATAAGGAAAGGGAGGAAGAACATGAGATGTATGACGTGGAAGGGGAATGGGTGAGGTAGAATGCCACGTGGAGAAGAGGAGCTGATATGGTAAGTATAAGTTGGATTTTCATTTGCCATATCAGCAATTAACAGATCTTCATTAACGGTAGGAACCAAAAACAAAAATTTTAGAAAAGTTTGGAGGAAAACCAAAAAAATTTTTTTACAGGGACTAAAATCAAATTTTGGTTATTTTTCAGGGATCAAAAATATATTTAAGCCTAATAATAATAATAATAATCTTTTTCCCTCTTTTTTGTGTTGGTTTTTGCTTGGGTAATACGTGTAGAGTGCTCAGTTACTTACAAGATAAAGAAGAAGGTACCTTTGTTGGAGACAAACATGGGAAGTACAAATTGTACAATGCAAGTAAAGGAAACAGATGGTGATGTGTGCCCCATCTACATGTGCACTGACCCATGACGAGAAAAAACCTGTTAACAGTGCTCACGTGGTTGGCTGCTTGGATATCATCTAACCCTTTCCTCTTTCTGCTAGGACTTCTCCTCATGCATCGTACTACTTTCCTTTGTATTTTGTACTTTTTCTTTTGTGGGTGGGAGGTGTGTCGTTTTAGATTTTGTCTAAAGCTGATTGAAATTTATAAGACCAGGGAAAGAAAACAAAAAGACTAAAAGACATGCAAAAATAAGAAACACTGAGAAAGCTTATCTTTTTAGTTGGTCACTCCAGTTCGAATTAGATTATACTCCGAACTAGTTAATTTGAAGTCTACTATATTTTAAATACTGATAGTTTAAATAAAATACATAGAGGGAGAGAATATCAAAACAACAGGAAAATTGCCAACTGCCTTTCTGCAGAAAAGGGTATATTGGATGTAGATTGGTTATTGGCCTTCTTCGCGGCTCGTCACGTCAAGTTTTAAGATCTGAAAGTGAAAAGGGAATAGAAAATAAACGGAAAGCAACAGAAGGAGAATTTTTTGTTGGTAACGTATGAAAGTAGTAATGTGAGGTTCCTCTTTGTCTATTGAAATTTGCCTTACTCAACATGATACCCATTTACTAGAACAGAAAATATATATATATATATATATATATATATATATATATATATATATATATATATATATATATATATATATACCCATTTGGAACTTTCGATTTGGAGAGCTAGTATTTAACGACTATGGTGTCTCCCCAGTCCCCAAGAACAACAGCATGAGAATGTAAAACTGAGCAATGTGAACTTGGATCAACCATCAGATATTCATCCATGTGAACAAGTCTTCACAGAATTTGAGATGTAAGGACCACTAACACAAAATAACATTGCTCGGTGCCATGCACGAAGACACATCACCCCATGGTAGAATTGGATTAGAGATGTGCAAAGATACAAGTGAAACTAATTATATTCAAATGATAAAAATTGTATTTCACTATTTTGTTGCGTATCTAAGCATCCGCGAGTAGTATTATTCAACACAAAAACAGATCGCTGAAATTCACTATTTTGTTGTTTTCAAAACTTAATGATTTTGCTTGGTCTTCTCTGCCCAGTTATCTGCTGACAATTGCGGTAGATTTTGGGTGTGTTTAGTTAAGATTTTTTTGGTAAAAGAAATTTCTTTTTTCATTAAAAAAATAACTTTTGATATAATTGGATAAATTTTTAAGAATAATTAGAATCTTAAAAAAATTTATTTTTAGCTTTTTAGTAAAAGTTAAAAAAAATAACTTCTAAAAAAAATTTATTATCAACTTTTTTAGTTATATAAAAAATTTTAGTTTCATAACCATTTTTTTCAAAAGTTGAAAAAAATGCACCCTTTGTCTCTTGCCACCAATGCTACAATTAAGATTGCATCAAAACTTGCTAGATACTTATTAGAATTAAATAGGCCTATCTCAATCCTAAAAGCTAACTCATATAAGGAGGATTGTGCAAGCTCTTATATGATATCAAAGTCTGATCTGTTGTTATTATTGGGCCACCTTTAAATGTCTAATTCTACAAACTTTACACTTCAGATATGAAATTCTGAGCATGAGAAAAGTGTGTTAAAGCTCCATATCACTTAAGAATATGACCAATATGATCTTTATAAAAGCTTAGACAACCCTTTCCATGTGAGATAACTTTTAGTATCGGATTAGACTCACTTAATTCTAATACTGGTCGTTTTAATATTTGAATACTGATAACATTAATCAAGTACTCTAGTTAAAGTTGAGGTTTTCGTGATGTTCCAATATTAATTATCATAGCGAACCTTGGCCGTTAACTCTTCAATCACCCTTCAATATCAATCTCCTGTGCTTTCAAAATTCTTACAATTGGATCAGATTTTGACAGGCCAACCACACATGCTCCACAACTATGGAAGAAAATTATATACATTACGGTGGGTGATAAGCGAACCAAGGAACGAGACTAAATGAAAAGAACATTGAGCAAGCAATGCGTGACACAGAAATGGATAGTAAGAAAAAATTTTCATCCATAGAGAATACGAGAATTTTCCTGTGCCGCAGATAGGCAATGCAAGCTCGCGGCAGTCGTGGGCCATGTACTGCATACTTGTGCGACAAAGGGATACAAAACAATTCTACTTTTTGTTGCTAATTAGGTGTTATCAAATTCTCAGTAAGCAGTGTCAAGAAACTTATTAGATTAATAGAAATCAGTCACTCACCCCTCCCCTCTTCCTCCATTTAGATCTATTTGGCATCATGAGGGTAAAGTAAATAAAAGAAATAGGATGAAAAAAGATTAAAAAAAAGGAATAGGAAACAAAGGAGTTATCCTAGTTGGCAATTACTGCTACACACTTTTTAATCTCAATCATTTACATCATGACTGAGATTATACTTGAAATACCTCTAAACCATTGATTGGTGGCGCACACTAGAAGCACCACCCCACTCCCTCTCTCTCACACATATTCTCTCTCTCTTATCTTCTTCCATTCGAAGTCTGCAACTTACTCTACAACCTCTCGTTCTCTGCTTCCAGAAGAATTAAGCACGTTTTCAACCCACACTAGTGGTGAGCGCAAATTGAACCAAATTCCCCATGGCTATATACCTTGCTGCTCTGTGTAATCATCAACAGCCAGACATTCAATTCCATTCAGAAGACACATTGAAGAAGGTAACGAGGAAAAACAAATCACAAGCCTGCAACCTTGTGAAACACCTCCAAATCCATCCATGGCAGAATCAAACATCAACAAAAATGAAAGCTCAACAAATAGAACAAAAATCAAAACCAAAGCCCTCAAAATAGCACAACATTTCCTTCTCAAAGGCATCTAAGTTTCATGACTCATTCAAAGGAACCAGACCAAAACCCAGAAATTAAAAATAAATATAAACAAAGCCAAGTGCCTTGCTCCACCGTGTCACCAACACCCTTGACCGCCGGAGCTCCGCCAACCACCACTCCAAAATCTTCCACGCACCACAGTACACCACCGCGATCCAACCAAACAGTTGTCACAAAGCGAAACCGCCGGTCCTGCCCAGCCTCTTCGCATCGTTGACCACCGTATTGCTCCACCGCACCCAACTGTAGCGCCGCTGTCTGGTGCGCTGAGATTGAGGTGAGCAAGAGTGGGGATTATGGAGAATTGTGGGGTGAAGTTGGTTGGTTGACTTGGTTTCATAAGGTTCTTTTTGTTCCCAAAAGGTACTCCATTGGCGGAAAATAGTAGCACTGTGGATGATGGGGAGGACGAAAGGGAGTGATTTTAAGGTGTTTCAAGTGTGTGGTGCTCCCGCACAGTAGCATTTGCCATCTTAGTATCATCATCCAATGGAGAAGAAGGGAAGATAAAACACATGTAGATGAATGAAAATGTGTGTAAATAATATATGATGAGATCGAAAAAGAAAGGAGATTCCTTTGCTTTCCTTCCTTTCCATTATAGAAGGAAAGGAAGAATGTGAGTCATGTAAAAGTTTTTATTAAAAAATAAAAAGAATTCGTAAATGTTCATAGAGTGAGCTAAAATAATTGCTCTATTTTATTCGTTGTTCAGTGCTTTAGCTTTCTAGATCATTTTTACATTCCACTTTTATTACATTTTTAATATAATAACAACTAAAGTCTTAAGATGTGAACGATACAAAACACCTTTCTGTAAGAACACGTAATCTCTCCATCTTCTTGCTTTCCTTTCTCCACTTAATACCAAGTAAGGGACAAGTGCTTTCCTGCCCCCTATTCCTTTCCAATTCCATACAAGTACAACTTTCAGTTCCTTGGTGCAAATTCCCACAACTTGTGGAAGCCAAGGTCAAAGAGTGAGCACACTTTTCTCACTCATGTCTGGCCAAAGAAGCTCCAGTGCTTCAAAATTAATATAGAATGAGATCAATAATCTGGTATCGAGGTTACAAGTGGTGATCCCACAACCGAACCAAACAAGCAACACAAGGATACGGCATTGCTACGCCATGTAAACATTTGAAGTTCTGAACATTATCTCCTGCATTCTCTCCAAGATTACAATGTTGTCAATAGTCCATAGTCAATACTTAGTACCATAAATTGCATTTAACGTAGCCAGACTGCCAAAGGTAACAATGGTGACTGTGACAGGGAGCATCTAAGAAGACTTCTGCAACACTATCAAATGACTCCATTTTATACCACACTTATTCTTTGTTTTCCTAGAAGACATCTTAACAGGGGGTTATTATCAACAAACGGAGTTCTCCTCTCGGTGCAGAAAAAAGGGAATTCCAATCCCTCTCTTCTCAGCAACCCTTTTCCTCTTGGGCTCCCCATCATCATCTCCCAATCTCTCTCCTTTCATTCCAATTCCATCAATCCGTCTCCTCACACATCATAGACCCTATCTCTGGCTGGTTCCTCCAAATCATTTCAATTTTCACTCCTACAATCCACCCACCCTGCCATTTTCACTAGCCATCACAGTACTGTCAACTCATCATATAATAGCTACACATATACATATGCAATCACAATTTACAAACCATAACATTCACTCTTCAACATTCCAAACCCATTAGCAAAAAATAAAAATAAAAATGGAAAGCTATCATAGATCCACAACCATTCTCACAGCCATCAGAGCATTCTCAATTATTTCATATAGCAACAAACACATACAATTACAAATTTACACATCACAACATTCACTGTTAAAACTTCCCACCCCCATCAACAACAAAATTTAATTCATATACACTACTTCTCACTTCAGTAACCCTATCTCATTTAACGAATCTAACATTTCACATATCATTAAATTCATTAAATGATATAAAGATCAAGCTACGTAATATTACCAAATTAGAGATATATCAAATAATCAATGAAGTGGCACATGAAACTTCTCCATCAAGGTTTTGATATTTGCAACAATGGCCAAGCTATTGCTGGCGTACTCACCGCACCTCTCCATCCTCGTCTTCACCTCCGCAGCGTCCTTCGATCCCATCTCCTCCAGTCCGTCGAGGCACGTCTGCTGGTCCGTCACCGCCGCGCTCACCCACGTCTGCACGTCCGCGATCTTCGCCTCCGTCAGCCCCTTTCCTCCGCCTCCTCCAGCGGCCACCGCCGAGACCGACTCGTTGAGGCGGCTCACGGCGTCTTCCACCTGCTCCCTGCAATCCGCAACGGCGGGCCCAGCAGCGTTGGAGGCGGAGAGGGAGGAGGCGAGGTTGGAGAGCTCGTGGATGGAGACTCGGAGGGAGAGCTTCAGAATCGATTCTGGATCGATGGTGGTGGTGGTGGTGGTGTTGAGGGTGGAGGAGATGCTGGTGAAGCAGGAGTTGGGGAAGCGAGTGACGTTGCAGACGACTCGGATGGACTCGGTGGCGGATAGGGCTGAGTTGGGGGACTCGGTTGACTCGGGGGGCTCGTTGTTGGTGTGGTGGATGAGGGCGGCGAGGGCGAATGCAAGGGTGAGAGTGAGGAAGAGTATGGCGAAGATGGAAACGGTGGCGATCAAGGGCTTAGAAGGTTTGCGATGTGTTCCGTGTTGTTGACCTTCGATGTGGTTGTTGCGATTGTTGTCTTGTTCTACTTTGCCATAGCCTTTGAACATCTTCAGAGAATCCATGTCTTCTTACTATTCTCCTCTTTGGAGGTGTTTGCAATTTCGCTTTGCAAATAGTAGGGTATTTCTTCTTAAATTTTTGTGTGTATAAATTAGGATAAAATTATCGATTTATTTGTCTAAGTCATTGGAAAGAAAGCGGGTTTTTTAGGGATTTCAAAATCCGTTGCTGTCTGGGCCGTGGATTGTAATTAGCTTAGTCAACTAAACAATGATAAAATAAAAAAGGGTTGGGTTGCGGCACTGCAGCTGCAGAATTAATACCGGCATAAATAAATCAAAACTCTTCAACGTTTAATTTCTAATTTGTACAATGTTTAGCTTCGTCTTTTAGTTTGCAACAAAAGTAAGTGCTGATCTATTCTCTATCTATTATGAAATAAATAGTAAGATTAATACTCTCTTGAAATCATCTATTATTAAGATTTAATTTTGATATATTTTCAATATATTTTTTTATATAATCATTTAATCATGTATTAATATATTATTAAAATTATTTAAGTTTTATGATAATTTATTTAAAAATTACATATAATATGCATATAATTAATAATGTAAAATATTGATGCTAATAGCATACTAAAATTAATTTAGATTATCTGTGACTTTAAATGTATAATAAATGCTATACAATGTGATGACAGTTGTTAATATTATTCTCAGGTCAACCCATAGTTAGGATCCCTCCCGCCCCGCATCCTATTTCTTTCTTTCTTTCTTTTATTTGGTGAGAGAAAATATTAGGCGAAAATTGTCTTTCAGAAAAAAAGAGAGTTTTGTTTTATTTTTTCCTAACCGGATCCATTATGCAGCCATATGCCAACTGCCACCGACATTCTTGAAGCAGTAAGCGGTGACCCAATACAGCCAGCAGGGAGTTAAAAATCTCTTTTTTGCTAAAGAACAAATGCTATTTTATTGTCAATTTTTAGATCGGCAGTTTATTGTCAATTATCACCACATCATTTTTTGTGGATTCTGTATTTACATTAATATGTTAATATGAATATAATGTAGTAGCTGCCAAAAGCAAAAATAAAATTCTCAGAAAACATTGTATCTTACAAAATTTGATGATATTTATTCCTAGTGTAATACTTCTGCTGCCGGAACCGCAAACGATGGGCAAGAATTAGCTTCTCTGCACGCTTCCTTTTCAATAAACACCCGCAGTGGTCAAAAATGGTCTAAAACATACGGATTAACCAATAGCCTAACAATGCAAAAAATCAATTACGGAAACAAACGGACATTTACCAACCGCTCACCTGAGGAAGTAATGTCAACGGGGAATAGACAAGAAATTACTATATCCAATTCATAATATTTATCATAACTAAAGTGCCTATCAATCCACTTTTTTTATTATTAATTTAAAATTTTATTTTATTTATTTTTAAAAATTAAATTGAAGTAATTTTATTATTTTAAAAATATTTAAAAATTAAAAAAATTGAAAGAAGTTAAGAAAAATTAAAAGAAATTAAGAAAAATTAATGAATAATAATAGAAAATAAAATGTGGCAAAAAAAAAGCTAAAATGCTCCATCCTCCTTATATAGTAGTATAAATACCTATCATTTTAAACAAATTTTTTTTTGTTCAATTTATCTCTAATTTTTACAATTCTATAAAAAATTTATTACAAATTTTCAATTATATACTTTCCATACAATTCTAGACATAATAAATAATAAAATATTAATACAATATATTAATTATTAAATAAAGACGTTTTGGTAAACATTATAATCAACTCTTGATTTTGAAATGATTAAAATACCAGATATTATGAACCGAGAGAATAAACCATAACCAAACTTTCTGGTACTGTAGCTAAATATCCACCGAGAGCGAGGTTATTCATTCAGAGGCTAATATGATGATTTTCTTCACAAAGAAAATGAAGCTCAGAAACTACAAACGTGTTAGTAGGAGTTGACGCCATTGAACAAATCAACGCCACCAGAGTTATTAGGAGAAAAACTTGATACCTCTAAAAATAACTCCAAGTTCAAATAACATACATCAGGCGAAAATGTATTTTTCTCAAACAAGAAGCAAGAATGCAGAAAGTATAACAGTCAATAATAATAATGATAGTGTAAGGGACACAAAATAAAAGCTGGCGCAGGATCTAAGAGCGCTAGCCAATGACAGATTTGATGATTTAATCCTCATCCTCCTCATCTCCATCACCACCAGCGGCCTTCTTAGCAGCAGCCCTTTGGTTCCTTCTCTTCACCCTTCCGGGACGTCCACCACCGAGGGGACTAGTAAGTGAGAAGTCAATGTGCTTCTGTGAATCAACCCTCACCATGAAAGATGGGATGTTCACCACCTGCCTACCAACCCTGCCAAGGCCCAAATCGAGCGAAAATGATCAATTTTCAAACAGAATATCAAACAAATAGAATCCATAGTAACCTTAATGTCTTCCCCAAAGACCAACATATGTAATATACTGAATAGGGCTTCATCTTGAACAACATAGAATTTATAAAGCAAAAACAAATGGTCTTAATAAAAGTTACTAGACAAAAAAATTGCCCAAACAAAATCCTGGAAGGGAAAATGAACAAGAGACTATAAAACCAACAGGTCAATCATGCTGTAAATTACATTGTTCAAAACGATAGAACATCCAACGAACAAAAAAGAACTAGCTTATGAATTTTGATCACAAAATGAAAAACTTCTAGTTACAAGGAACTACTAACACATTACTCAGCTAACATGTGAAGAAAGTATATATTATCTATACCCCATAAACACACTTGGTTTGTACAAGACTCTATAGTCTATGCCTGGTTGGATTTGCTTAATTTATTAGGGGGGGAAAAGCTTTTTTTTTTTTAATTATTTTCAAAAGTTAAGCACTTTGACTCTCACTAACACAGAATTAAACACAATTTGATATTGGTAGTGTAATAGCACTAACATCAGCAACAGATAATGCTACAATTACAAAGGAGTTTTCCAAACAAAGCCAAAAGAACACAATCATGTAGCACAAAGAGAAGCCCGTTATGATACAATCAGACGCAGTTTATACACAATGTAGACACATTAAGAGTGCCATTCTGCAATTAAAATCAACAATATCCATCCAATTTAAAAAAATCCAATAAAAAAAATAAGGGGGAAAAAAATATAAAACCTGATATGCCTCTGCCTGATGAGGACCCTAGCATGGTGAATGGACTTGGCCATGCCAGACTTGAAGACAAGGGTCTGGAGGCGGCGTTCTAGAAAGTTCTCGACGGTAAGTGCCAACACATAATCGAGCTTGTTCTGCGTCTCGTCGAGGAGCCCGTAGCGGAACATCCTGCGGAGCAGTGCCTCGCCCTCAAAGATCCTGCGAGGGTTCTTCTCGTCGAGTGTCAACAGGTTCCTTGCATTGTTACGGATCCTGCTGAGGGCGTACTGTACCCTCCACAGCTCGCGCTTGCACCGTAGCCCGTACTCCCCGACCAGCTTCAGCTCAGCGTCAAGACGCTCCTTCTCGTACGGACGCCTGGGCTTCTTAAACGTCTTCCCATCTATTTTTATTCATCATAACAGAAACAGAAACATTGTCATATGTTAGGATTCAAAACAAAAACAAAAAACAAATGAAAGCATTGTGGGATCTGTTGGAGGAGGGACTCACAGTTGCGGTAGAAGGAGACGTGCACCATGGTTTTTCCTCCTCCTCCTCCTCCTCCTTCTTCTTCTTCTTCTTCCTGTGGCGCTTCTTCTGTTTCTGCTACTGCGCTCGCGCCCTAGGGTTGCAGAGCGAGCTCGTGCTTCGTGTTCGCCCTTTTATGGGATCCATAAACCCTAGTCACTCTCATGGGTGGCTACAACCGTGGGCCGAGGGATTTCGGGTCGTGTCCGAAAGCCCAATTTTTTGGAACGGCATTTAATGAGTAAAAAATGGAGGCCCAAATTCTACAAAGAGAGGGCAAAATTGAAGCCCAACGCCGTGGTGTGAAGTCCACGGCCAGAACAAACACATTGGACCAAAGTAAGGGCAGATGTAATGTAATCCAACAAAAAAAAAAAGAAGAGGCCCAGATGCTATGCAATGCAATCGGCAATCTGATAGGCCTGAGCATTTTCCTCATCAAGGTCGCTATTCAGTCCCGAAACTCTGGGTGTTCATACGGTTTTTTCAATGAACTCGAAAATTCAAACTGAACAAAAAATATCGGTTTAAATTGGTCTAAGTAATCGATTCAGCAAGTAACTGATGTTAATTTAAAAAAAATTATAGAACCGAATTAATAATATTATTATTATTAATTCGATTATTAAATTTATGATTTTTAAATTGGAAACTTGAACACCCAATCAACTATATCTCTTAAAATTTATTTCTAAGTTTTCGAAATTTTACATTTAGGCTTTAGTAATTAAATTACTCTCTATAGTATTTTTCATATTCCTTTAAAATATTTACTTACTTAAACTATTATTAAATATTTTGGGACTTATCAATATTAAGTTACTTCAAATAATTCAATATTTGTTACCTTTATATTAGGTTTTTAGTTCAAGTCATATGGATGGAGAAAAATTAACACCGAGAGTTTTACCTCACCCAAATAGAGTAACTTTATACCATACAAGCAGTTGTCACAAGAATAAAATTTCAGAACAAAAAATATTTTTATTTTTTGCTCTAACTGAATGACCCAAATTAACCCAACTTGATTTTAAGCCTTTTTTTTAATTCTAAGTTAATTAGTTTGATTTGATTTTGCTAAAAAAATAAAGCCAACCTAATTAGATTTGAGTAGTTTAGATTTAAAAATTTCACTATCAAAACTCAATAAACATACACATACACACAATATATTATCCATCTATTATATAGTATTTAAGCATCTATTTAAGTAAAAAGTTTACAAAAACAAACCTCAAATATTCAAATTATATTTATAATATTTAAATACTGGTCAGTTTTATTAAAAAAATAATTGGAGGGACCAAAAATTTTGGGGGGAGGAGGGATGGTCCCCTTGCCATACAAAAGCCTCCAACCCTGCGTCAAACCCAAATCAAATAAAATCCATCAACATTCATATCCATAACTTTTTTGTGAAACATATTATGAATTGTTTAGCATATTATTTATTGTTATTTTATAATAATTAATTTATTTAAAATGAAATAAGATATAATTTATGTAATTAAAAATAAATTAATTTGATTTTTTTGAACTAAGAAAGGGAAAAAAAACTCACAACTAAAGTAAAACCCACGATAATTAGTGGATGTCTCTGGACCTTTACGCCCTCGATCTATTTTTACAAGTGCCTTGTAATCAATGATTATCTTTCCTTCAACCCACAAAAACATTGAAAAAGAAACGAATAAATAAAGCTTTACGGCAAAAAGATCTACAGTTTCACTACAGACTCATTTTACGTTTTATGTAACTTGTTTTCATCTATTTTATTGAGAGGCTTGCTTAATCTACCGCCTGCATCCGTGATAGGACCAAAAGCTAATATACACGATATGATATTAACCATGAGATTTAATATAGATTTCTATATATTACAGTACATTATATTAAGCTTTTTGTATGACAAGAAGTAAGCACTCAATAAGATAAAGAGATTAATTTTAATGCACCATTAGTGTAAAAAAATTGTACACTGTTATACGATCATATACTTCTATTTGTATGACTTTTAAAATAATAGATGATTAATTCAAATACTTTTAGTAATGTAGTAATATATAATTGGATGATAGTGAAAAAAAAATTTACACTATCGATATATACAAATTAAATCCTAATATCAATATATGGATAACTTGAATTAATGAACCTGAAATCAATAAGCAATGGCTAAAAAAGAAGTTCAATTTGAGATAGCTTATGCAATGCGAACTCCTTTTGGAGGCGTTTAGTATGTGAAATGATTTTTCATTTTAGAAAATATAGTCTCAGGAAAGCTCTTTCTAAGGACAGCTTTTTGAGACATGACGTTTAAGAGCGTTTGATATGTAGATTGAATTCTAAGAAATCTTACAAATTATACTTGAGAATGAGCCATTTTTGTGTTTGGTTAATATTGATATTGCTACACATATTATATATATTTTTAAAAAATACCCTTAATAAAATAGCGGTGGTGGTGACAATTCAGCAGCAACAGTTTGGTGGTCCGACAGTGGTAGATCAACGGTGGTGGTGGCGGTGGTTAATAATGAGAGTAATTTTATTTTTTATTTTTACAGAAATATTCGATTTTCATGGAAATCTAATATTCTTATAGGGGATGAAATTGAAAATGGATCAATTTTTATTTTTGAAAATATAATTTACCTGAACATATTTTTTAAACCACATCAAATATGAAAATCTTACATTCCTATAGTTATATTTCCAAAAATATAAAAACATACGGCATACTAAACACCCCTTAAAAGCAAATACAAGTTGCATAGCTTGTGACTTCACCTATAGTTATGGTAATAAAAGAAAAAACACTAAAGAAAGAGGTTCCTTCACAATGCAATGGGACTTCATCGGCAACAAAAGTAAAGGACTACATATAGGATCACCATAGGTAATGAGAAAGCAACAAGCAACAAGCAATATAGAAAGACGAAAAAATAGGATGTTCATGAATTAGCTAGGAAACGCAGGCAACATTACTGTTTCATTGATCCACTTATTTCAAAAGCTAAAAGGCATAAATTATGCAATTTTTTTTCACAGGAGATAATTTTATTCGAGGCATTATCAAATACTAAATGTGAAAACCTTTCTAAATTAAAATTCAAACCATAATTTGCCACTTTGCAGGGATTAGCTGATACTACTAGATCATCCATATTGATAATTATGTGTCTTTGTTCACAAAGAACAGCAAGGCAATCCTATACCTCAGTAAGAAACTAGTTGAAGATATTGATCATGCATGTATTTGAGCCATGGTCTTTTAACTATTTCATCATGTTAGAGCTCTCTAGGTCAGTTAGGCATATTAGCTTAGCCGATCGGTTAAAAGTTGAGTGGAATACATGAAAAGACACTTTCACAATTGAGTTAGTTTTATATAATTAAATAATAATAATAATATAAAAATTATTGATAGAAAAGTGAATATAGTTAACACTTTTTAAGGGGAAAAAAACTTAATGGTAAGATATTCATTTTCTCAATTTTCATGTGAAAGTTTTTTTTTCTCTCTCCTATTCCACTCATATACTCAGGTAATTCCTTTCTTCTACAATTAGGGCTAGAAGAATTTGAGTTCAGCTCATCAAGCTCTAACTAACTTATGAGATGCTTAAACTTAATAAGATTGCTCAAGTTAAATATAAATTAAGTTTTTTTTATTTAATAAATTATTGGATATTAAATGATAAAAATATAGTCTTAACAACAACAACAACAATAACAATATATATATATATATATCGAGTTAGTTCATGAACTAATGAGTTGAATATAGTAAAACTCAAATTTAGCTTATTTAATAAATAAGTTCAAATCTTTAGTTTAATCTTGACTCATGAACTCATGAACCGAGCTTATTAGACTATCAATAAATCAAGTCGAAAATAGATCACAAGTTACCTTGGCTCACTTCCGGTCCTATCTACAATTGCCAATTCAAATTCGCACAAATCTGTAAGTTTCAATTTGGTGGCATACAGTAAAGTACTACTTATTAACGTGTACCTTCATAAAAAGTTAGACTTTTGAAGCCATAATAATTAAATAGTGGGTCATGTGCATCTCTTGGGCTTTGGTTGTAGTAGGGACACATGCAATACCCAGACCCCTACTTCGGAGGTTGATAAGACTAGCATCTTGAGTATCAAGTGCCAAAATTGGTGACCATAGTCAAATTTGGATCAACTAGACAGTCTAAATTCAATAAGGACATGATAGTCCACATACCATCTATGAAACTTAATATCCACTATAACCACTTCGAGTAAGAAAAAAAAATAACACCTGTGTTCCTCAGTTTGAAGTTAGAAAGAAGAGAAAGATAAAAACAAACTAAAGAAAGGGCACAAAGGAATCCACGATCATCCCGTCAAGTGATGTGTATATTAACAGACTGAATATTAACTTATTCTCTTTAAAAAAGGAAGTAGTTATTATTAAGAAAAGCAATGATCAAGTCAAAGCTCATTTCATATTTTCATATTAAAATCTAAATTTGACCTTAACACATTGCCCAAATAATTAATGACCCCAACTTACACAACAGAAACAAAGCAACCGTCTGAAACACATTTATATGAACAAGCTAAAATATGAGACTTTGTGGTGGTTCTACCTTCCTTTCGTCGTCAACTATGTTCCTCTTGGGCATAATTTGTTTTTTCATGTCGAAAAGTACCATGTTAATATTCAACTCTGAAATTTAAAACTTGTCAGTTGTCACTATGACAATATTGGAATAACCTAGTGCATTTTTAAGATTAGGTAAGTTGATATAAATTATGTTCACACAAAGCAATGCTTACTCAAGTTTATTTTCAGCTCTAAGATTGCAATTAATTACATGTTATTTGGCACTAACTTCTGTACTCCCTCCAAAAAAAAGTAGTAGGAAAATACTTGTTAGTGCCTATTTGGAAGGCTTTGACAATCGATTTTAGTAGAAGCAAAAAATTCTTTCTATTACAAAAAATGCCTTGGAAAGTGTAATTTTGTATTGGAATATATTTTTTCTCCATTGAAGAACATAACCAAATAGGTTGTTAAAAGTTACATTAAAAAGTGAGTTTATGATTAAAAAAAAAAAGTTACAACAATGATATAAAAAAATTACAATATTATAACATGATTGATTTCTACCACATTTTTTGTCAAATTTTTGTTATACTGCACCCATTTTAATTTGCATCGTAATAAATATTTTTAACATTATAATTACTAACGAAATATAACTTTTTTTATCGTAAATTATAACTTTTAACCAAGGCTTCTCATGCAGGACTCTTCTTACACCAGGGGACCGAGGCTTGTTACTTGGTCATGCCCTCCACACCTTCATTCTTAAAACTGAACGTGGATGGCAGCTTATTGTTTGATGAGGGAGTTGCTGGAATGGGTGGTCTTGGTCTAATTCGAGAGGAGTCAGGGCGTTGGTTAGTTGGCTTCACTGGAGGGCTTGGACAACAATCTATTCTATTCGCTGAACTCATGGCTATCAAGACAAATCTTCAATTGGCGTGGGATGGTGGCATATGTACGAATCTTATTTGCCATTCATATTCACGTTCTGCAGTTGCACTGCTCTTACAAGAAGTTGAAGTTCATCATTGCTATGCTAAAGTGATCTTGGAGATACAACAAGCACTCATGCACAGGGATTGGGATGTGACATTTGAGCACACTCTCAGAGAGGGGAATTTTTGTGCATACTGGCTCGCTAAAGTGGGCACTGGAACAAGTTCTCAGCTTGCAGTATGGGACGTTTGTCTTGCTGCTATGGATAATCTCTTGGTGGGGGATGCTTGGGACATTAGTTTTGTAAGATTGTAACTTTTATTTCCATCGCTATAACTTCTAAAAACCATTATCTCGTACTACCTCTTTTAGAAGGAGTACTAAAATGGACCCCATGTTATTTTGGAATGAGCAACCCAAGATTTGTCGGCAAATTTCTTGAGGAATTGATTACTTTATCCAAAATTTAATCTCAGCCAAACCCCCTGCAAGGCAATTTTTTATTTTTCATTTTTGGGCTTTTTAGTATTTTTGAATTATCAATTGGAAAGAAATAAAATTATTAAGAGAAATAATTTTTGTATTATTTAAAATGATAGATACTCATAGATATATATTTTTTTTAGAGCTGAAAGAATAAAAAATGTATAACGTAATAATGATAAGATTATGGGATCCCACCTTTTTATATATAAATATCTATGAGTTTCTCTAAAATTGGATGTAGTAATAACACAACTTATTTATTAACCAATTAAATTACTCTAACCATCCTTGAGAAACTGTTGACTTTGTATTAACTAAAACAAAGAAAAGAAACAAATCAGAACAGTAATATTGGTTTATATTATTAAATAAATTCAGCGGGCTTCTTTCCTTGGTTGGTTATAAGTGTTAAGGTTAAGAGAAACGTCAGTTTACTTTTCACTTATGAAGCGTGCTTAGAATAGCATTTTGACACAACAAATACTATAATTAGCACCTCTCCTTGCCCCTTTGGTAAACCATTTGTCTATTTTAAGATTTTGTTGGTGAGGGCCTGCTTCTTTTTCACCCAATGCCGAATAAGACAAGCACATAGAAGGATTCTACTTCTCCAACCTCTCTTGTACTAGGGTGTGTTTGTTTTATATTTTTAAAAAAATAATTTTAAAGTTTAAGTTTTATATATAATTAAAAAATTAAAAATTAATTTTTTATAAGATATTTTTTAAATAAAAAAATAATTTTTGTCTAAAAAATTCAAACAAACACAACTTAAAATAGTAGTTTAGATATTATTATTATTATTATTATTATACAAAGTAATTAACAATAACAGGAGCGTAATCATTCCATTTGGCACCAAATCTCAGCATGACGTTATCAAAACTACCAAACTAATTTAATTACTCAAAATAAACGACTTTTTTTTTTAAGATTGCAAAATATATTTCTAAATTTATTTATTTGTTCAAATAATTTATAAAATTAATTTGAAAAATATAAAAGTTATGTAAGATTACAAACTTAATTCAAGTTTTCCTCTTTTTTTTAAGAAGTTAGTGCTATTTATTACCTCAATCTATTATTTGTTAATAATAAAATATCAATTTGCTAATTTAATTAATAATTTTAAAAATAATTTTTAGTATTTTTTCAGCTGAATAATTTTAGTATATTATCATTTTAATTTTATATGTTACTAATTAATTATTTACTATCAAATATATAAATTTTAAAATAATCTTATAAAAAATTAAATATTTTTAACAACATAATAACACATAAATAATATATATTACACTCATGGTATATTAAAATTAAATAAGAAATAAGTTTCCTACCACCACACCGTGTGAGTGTGACCAACACACCAAGCAATAAACAAGCTTTATATAATAATGTATGTTGGCAGTGACTTAACACATTGCAATTTTCTCTCCTCTCTATTGGTACGCTTTGGTTGTGCCCACTCACATCCTCCATTTCCGTTTTTCGTTTCCTATCTTTTTCTTTGCAGAATCAAAATCCACCACTCATTCAATTCATTCATTCAATTCCAATTCCTTCGGTTTCCCCCAAAATTAAAATTAAAATTAATAAATAAAAAAATCACTTAACTTTGTTTTGACTTTTTTAAAACCCCTCCCTAACATTTCGCCCCTCAAAATCTTGATCCCTTTCTTCATTCTTCTTCTTTCTTCTTCTTCTTCTCTCTTTTTTCTTCTCTTTGTTGGGGTTCTTGTTCTTCTTGTGCTTTGTTTCTTTGTTTCTTTTGAAGGAAAATGGCGACCAGTATTGGCATTATGGACAGTGCTTACTTTGTCGGCAGGAACGAGATTCTCACTTGGATCAACAACCGTCTCCAACTTAACCTCTCTCGCATTGAGGAGGTAGCACCCCGGTTTTTGTTTCCACAACTTTGAGGCCTTGTTTGGTTCTTCCCAACCTTAAATGAATCAAAAAGATTGAATTTTGAGAAATGGGGTTTCTTTGTTTTGTGCCAAAATCTCAATTTCATTGCTTCTTTTCTTGTGGGGGTGCTTGTTTTTGTAATGCAGTTACGACTCTTTTTCTTACATGAAAGGAATCTTGGATTTCTCCATGTATTTGGGAAGATTTTTGTCTCTTTCTGCGTTTTTTATTCGAACAATTGAACCGGCTTTTGTCAATGAGGGAATGAGAAACTGGTTATTCAGTGAAAGAGCCCCCAAAGGTTGAGTTTTTATTAAGATGGTTTCTGAATGAGGTGGAACAAGTGAACCTTCAGAGGATTTTGCTACTGGAATCTTGAAATATTGATTTAATGTGAATGATTTGTTGTTGTCTCACCCTAGCAATTGTTTGTTTGATTTGCCTGTTTTTGCTGTTGTCCTGCTCTAGATAATTACTCATTGTGGAGTTGGCTCTTGCTTGTTCACATTGCAGATTTTTTGAAGGCGATATTCAATGATACTGTTTTCAGTGTTTCTGTAGTTTAGATGGTACAACATGTCCAATTCTGTAGCTGTGTGCTTACATAGTATGCACCACTTTGTACGGGTTTCAAAAGAATTTGCACAATTAAGAATGTTGATAATTGCATTTTCTGAGTGTTAAATGGTGTGTTCAAGTGTGAACATCCATGCCACTACTGGTGTTTTTGCATCTCAATCTTGTATCTCGTCTGGTTTCTTTTTCTTTTTACATTTCCCTTTTTTTTTTCCCTGAAAAAAGTAAGTTTGGGGTAATGATTCTGTTTCATCATTAGAAAAGGGCCAGTATTAATGACAGAAAATCTGAGCGGTTAATGTTAATGTTAATTGAGCCTTATTATCTACGATGAAATTCTACTTTTTCGTGCTGATCCTGCTTGTGGCCTATGCTCTTGGCTAGGCTGCATCTGGTGCTGTACAATGCCAGATGATGGACATGACATATCCAGGGGTTGTTCCAATGCACAAGGTGGCAACATGACTTTGCTTTATTTAATCTTTTGTGCTCTTCTGATATTTGATTTCTATGAAGAGCAATTTTTAAATTTTGGGCTTTATTCTAGGTGAATTTTGATGCAAAGACAGAGTATGATATGATCCAGAATTACAAAATTCTGCAGGAAGTGTTCAATAAGCTGAAAATTGATAAGGTATCTGTTTCTTCCCATCACAATGTTAAGCATGATGCATGTAAATGGTTGCTGTACCCATACCATACCGGGTACTTATCTGGTATTGGTTACATACCCAACAATATTTGTTTATCATTTTGCTATCAAGTACTTTTAATACATCGTAGTCAAGTATTGCAATGAGCTGATGTCACTTGAATAGAAGTCAGTCCTTGAAAAACATAAGGTTTTGCAACTAAACTATTTGTCTTGCCATTCGATGAAACAAACTATTACTTCATCCCATCAAATCTTGTGCCTTTTCAGCTATTTTTGCTCACTTAATATATTTTATGGTACTTTGTTGAAAAAATAGAGTTAGAACATTATAAAAGTTGTATTTATCTTATGATTTAATTACTTTATCGTTTATTTTTATTTTAATATTTCTATTATGACATATCCTCTTGTACCTATGCCCATTTAGGAATTTTGTCATACCCTATACATTATACATGTACTAGTATAGGGAAGAGAACTTTGCTTTAGTAGATGTGAATGAGAGAAATAAAGCTGGGATGGCTAATTATAACTTTTAGTTGTAGCATCGAAATCATGATTTCTTTCTTTAAGCATTCAAACTTTCAATGGAATGATCTAATAAAATTTTACCATGAGTACATAGTGGTGCTTATCAAGGCCTAGAAGTTCTAATGAGGGTAAACATAATGGTGTGGTTCCATTCTAATTCCATATTAGTGAGAATGCCTTTCTTTATTTTTGTTTCCCTCATGCCTTCCTCTCTACCTTGGTATATGTCCTTATGCTTGCATCACTGTTGAACTGCAATTTTGGGGGATTATCCTGGTTGGATAAACCTACATGTGAGATTTGATGAAGGACAAGTTTGTCGTGCATTCTAGCTTTGATGCTCAATCCCAGTTTCATTGGTTGCATTAAATTTGTATGCCAGGGTGTGAATGCTTTCCTTGATTTAATGCTGAATGTATTTTTAGATGATTACGTTATTTCATATTGAAAACTAGTAGTAGAAAATATTTTGGCACAATCAGTTGTTTATGTTTGCATATAATGGGCTAACTTGACTACCCTGTGGCAGCATATTGAAGTTAACAGGCTAGTTAAAGGCCGACCTTTGGACAACTTAGAGTTTCTACAATGGCTGAAACGTTACTGTGATTCTGTGAATGGTGGCATTATGAATGAGTATGCTACTTGCTCTGAGTTCCTTCCCACCCTTTTTAAGAACTTTGGTTATCAATGTTTCTATATTAATTGGAGGATTACTTAAATGTATCATTAATTGTATGACACTTGTCCAATGCATATTTTTACTAATATTTCGACATGCAATAATATGCCATGCATATATTTTCTCATTCTGTGGCTGTGCTGTATATATTTTACCATATATGTTCCTTTTTTTTTCCTGTAGGAACTATAATCCTGTGGAGCGGAGGTGTAAGGGTGGAAAAGGTGGAAATCTTAAGAGTCTGAAGAGCTCCAAATCACTACAAACAAATGCTATGAATAATTCTGGTTCAGGCGACACACTCGGTACTAATAGAATCTCTGGTCAGCTTCTTGTTGACTTTGATCTTCAACCACTCTGCATTTTCCCTGATGGTTTTTCGATGTTACTCTATTTATCTTCTCATCCTTTTTTGTTTCCCTTTTTGGGGTTTTGTTTTTGAGTGTAGGGCCCAAGCAATTGAGGTCAAGCGGAGGAGCAGGTGGGCCTAATTCTTCAGCAGAGATTCAGGCTTTGTCCAAGCAGGTATGAACATTAGGTTCTCTGTGCCTGTGACAATTATAGAAATGACATATAACATAATTATCCTTTAAGCATTGGAGCATAACTCGATACATATTACATAGCCAAAGAAGTCCTTGGACATAGTCATATAATAGAATTTTACAGTCATATAATAGAATTTTACACAGGGATTGCTATATGTGTGTACTATGTTGACATTGTTGATTTTCCTGATGCTTGCCCCTGGTGGTATCTAATATGCCTGTGTTTCCACAGTCTCAGTCACCTATCAATCTATTAGTTCTTCTATGGGTATTGCCATTGAAAGTTTGTCACTTTATAATTTAATGAAAAAAGTTATGTACCTTTGCTAGTTTGTTCATGGTTCACTTTTTGCATTTTTGCTTTTTTTTTTTTTTTGGTTGTTCATATTTTTCTTCTGTTTTCTGTTTCTCAGGTTGCTGATCTCAAACTTTCAGTGGATCTCTTGGAGAAAGAAAGAGACTTCTACTTTGCAAAACTAAGGGATATAGAAATTCTTTGTCAAGCTGCAGAAGTAGAGAATGATCCTGTAAGAATTTTGATGAAGGCTTGCATTGCAGTATAGAACACTCAGTGTGCTTTCGATCAATGTCTAACTATATTCTATTGTCACGATTTAGTCAATTATTTTCTTTTACCTAAATTTCGTAATACCTTTAGTCGGCTGGAAGTGGGGGAAATAAACATTGCAAAAGTGCTTGCTTTAAAAATTTCTGGTTTTGACACTGACATATATTCTTTCAGAAGTTGTTTTATATAGTTCATGGGTTTTGTTAAGTGGATGGGATAAGGTATGGTCTCCCTTGAGTTATAAATTTATATTTCTTCAGTCAAATAGAAATTATTCTTTGTAGGGTTTGGAACTCTAACTTCTGTTTTCTACCTCTGTATGCCAACTTGTTTTTCTGCCTCTTCTTTAAATATGATAACGGTTGTAGCCCCCTCTACCTTTCCTTAGCTGTACTTTTTGCTTTGGATATCCTATAGTTGGATAATGGTGTTATGTTTTGGTATTTGAAAATGCCTGCTATATACAAATCTGTACCTAATCTGTGATTAGTAATCCAAAATAGCTCAAGATCATGGCAGATTATGAAGTATTTGAGCATCAGGGGTTGTTAAAAGTAAATTAACCATTCACTCAAAATGAACTAAATAAACCTAAACATTTGTTTCATGTATTTTATTCAGATGTCTATGGCAATCAAGAAGATTTTGTATGCTGCTGATGCAAAGGAATCGGCACTAGATGAAGCTCAGGAATACCTTAACCAAACCTTGAATGCTGCTGAAGACGAAGCTGAAGCCGCAGATGAAGAAGCTGCAGCTGAAGAAGAAACTAGAGCCTGATTGCTGCCAAAAATAGCTCCTGGCCATAAGATATCTACTAGGGTCTTTGAAGTTTGAACAACACAATGCCATCTGTGATGACAGATCGATAATCCTTCCGCGTGCCATGGACATGAAATGCCATGGACATGAAATGCCATTTTAATGACATAGTTGTAGCTGTATGTGGTGTTTTTGTTCTCTTGTAAGGATGGATAATCAGAGGATATTCTGAGTGATCTTTCCAATAAGTGGAGCTCATCTCACCATCCTTGTCATGTTTAAATGAACTTCTTTAATGAACTTTGCTTTAGAAATTTAATGGAAGTGGGTGTAACCATAGGTTTTTTTAGTATGTGGTGGAGCCTCTCCACTGTGTGAAATTAGCTGCCAAGGCTTCTGAATACTTATGTCTGAAATAATTCTGATTCAAAATGTCTCAGTTGCTTTACTTTGTCCAGTTTCGGGCTATGATATGAAATCATCCTATTATTGAATTCTTCTGTAGATCTGCCAAGTCCCCATCCCCCATAACCTTGTACATCTACATGTGTTGCCGTTGTGCATGAATATGTCCAGAGAGCAAATACTATGATACATTGATACTAACAATCTTAGATTCTTAGTACAAAACTTGCCAAGTCATTGTAGTTTGATGGATGATGTCATTCGACTTGCACTACTGATGACGATTAGATCATTTAACACACTAAAATCTGATTCTCTTTATGAAAATTAGGACTTGTTTGATAACTATTTTTGAACATAGTTTTTGATTTTTAAAAATAAAAAAACTAAAAAACCTGTTTGATTAACTGTTTTTAAGAGATTGGTTTCAAAAATAGAAAACTGATTGTGTTTTAAAAACAAAAAACAGAAAACAGTTAAAAGATGTTTTGGGTTTTTTATTTTTAAGAACAAGTAAAAATGTGGTGGCATTTTTGAAAACATGTTATTTTATTATTTTGGCACCCTCTTCGAATCTCAGTGAAAAATACACTTTCAAAATAAAAACCATTCCCTTTCCCCTCCCAATCTCTCTTCCAAATGAAAATGCGAGCTAAGAGAGAGACAAGACATAGAGAAAGCGAGAAAAGGAAGAGAAGGACACGATATTGAGAGTGAATCAATGAGAGAGAGATACGAGAAAGAGCATAATGAAGTGAGGGGAATTGTGTGTGCTAGCAACATGTAGGTATAGGCTGGTCTCACAAAAAAGAACAAAATATAGGTGGACCAACTTCTAGAAAAGTTATAAAGAATATCATTTATTTAATATGAATATCTTATGGTCTTAGGATAAAATTGAATTTCTAATTTGTTGGTTTTTATTTTAAAAATTATTTGTCAAACAAGTTTCTTATTTTATTAATTTTAAAAATTGATTAATATTAGAAAAATAAATTTATTTTCAATGAATTAATGCTAGATAAATAGATTTATAAATATAAAAATATATCAACTTGTATTAAAACTTTGTTTATTGAGATGTTATGAAAGTTTTATGTATCAAATTTAATATAATGTTAAATTATGTTATTTTTAATAATACATCTATATTATATCTATTCTACTTTTAAAAAAAAAAATTTACCAAACAAGTTTTTAAGTTTTATTACTTTTAAAACTTATTTTTAAAAACAACTATCCAAACAAATATTTTATTTTTTATAATTTAAAAACTGTTTTCTAAATAATTGTCAAACAGATTTTTTTATTCTTTTGTTTTTAAAAATTGATTTTAAACTTATTTTTTAAAATTATTTTGGAAAACTACAAAACAAAAACAATTCTAAACGAGCTCTTTATAATCATATTATGTATCAAAATTATTATTATTTTCAATTATACTATTATATGTTTGCAACTTTTAAAAAAATTTTGCCAAACAAGTTCTTGTTTTATTACTTTTAAAACTTATTTTTAAAAACAATCATTCAAACAGATTTTTTATTTTTTACTACTAAAAAACTGTTTTCAAAAGAAAGTTATCAAACACATTTTTTTGCTCTTTTATTTTTAAAAATTGAACTTAAAAATAATTTTATAAAACAGTTTTTAAAAACTGAAAAACAAAACACTTTCAAACAAGTCCTTAATCTCTATTATTTTATTTTATTGGGAATGTGTTTGTTCGAGCTTGGGGGAAAATAATATTTTGATGATCTACTATTTTAAAGTTATTTTTTGAAGTTGCATTTTTCAAATGATAAAAATATTAGAAAACATTTCCCTGAAAAATTATCTAAACAATTGTAGATGTTGGAGTAGAGCTATAATCTAACAGCCGTGAAGGTATGTACAAATTTTACAACGTAGTGTCAAGGATTCACATATTCCTACTGAGTTTTTGCAAAATAATCTTTTTTTGTGAAGAGCTGGCCAAGTTTATACTATTGTCAGACATCGAATTCAGAACATAAATTGTTATTTATTGTTTTAATTAACTTCTTTTGAGTTTAAAGTAATAATACAAATTTATAGCAGTTTTAGAAAAAATAATGAATATTTCTACCAAAAGAACCAAGAAAAATGTTGAAAATTAATGTTGAAATAATGTTGTTGACGCTGCTTTTGATGCATTTGAAAGTTATAGACGAACAAGTGCATTTTCTTGTCAAGAGCTGAGCAAATAAATTGAAGTGAATTAGAAGGTTTCAGCAGGATGACAGTGGCACAGAGGTAATCAATTGATCTCTTAATAAATACATTAATCAAAGTTAGTAATTAATTATGATAGCATCAAAATCTTCTCAATGGGTAAAGTTTTCTGTTGCTGTAGAAGCCTGATGCGATTGGTCTATATTGTGTATACACAGTCCTGATTCACTAAGTAAGTAAATAAATATGCAGTTTGTTGAAACATCAAACAGAATAATTTGATTGGAAATTGGAATTACATAATGTGGATTTTCTTGGGGAATCAACAAGCTGATTTGTTATTCCGTCATCTATATTGCATAGTTGTTACATCCTTTACACAACAAAAATGACTAAGCCTGAGATAGTTACACGCTATTAATAATTCAAGTCACAGGAAAAAAAAGGCCTAAGTATCCATCTCCTCGGAGAAGAAAAAACACTATGTCAGTACCATGCCAACATGTACACGCACCTCTATATCCCAACAAGACACAAGCTACAAGATTGGATTCAATAGCTCTTCTTTGATTTATCAGCCTGCACGGTGATGGGCACCATTAGTACAACAGGTCAGCTACAAAGACAGCATAATTCTGCAATGACCAAGTTTTATATGTGGAAATACCTTTCTGATCACATTCTCAAATGCTTCAGTTCCATTCTCCTGAATGTACTTCTCAGCAGCAGCTAGAAAGTCATCCTGCTTACCAGAGGAGTCCTTTTTGCTTGTCTGAGGATTGACAAAGAAAGGTCTCACATAATGCTCATAAACATAGGCGGCACCACTGAAGTAAGGAAGGACCAGCCAGCTGGTTAGGATCAGCTTTGCATATGGCCAGATTGGGATCCTGTAATATCAAAGGAGAATTCATTTTTCTTAAACAATATTGAACTAGAAAATTTAATCAATCCAATCATGGTTTATGATAGGATATAATGATGTTGTTTGATTTATGTAGCTTAGTCCACCTAGTGATAAAATGCAGATGATGGACTACAGGAAGTCAACATTGATCCGTAATACTATAAAGTATACTTGCATTTTATGTTTACTTACATTGACAACTAGTATCACCCCTTTACATGTCTTAAGATTATACAGTTATGACATCATTTTCTAAAACTACAAAAAATGGACAAGACAAGGTATAGATTTTGAAGCTCCAATAAACATCAACAAAATTAAACTCGCATTCAGTTTCAGTACTATGTTTATCTCCATGTAAAAACAGAGCAATAACCGATGAATCTATAGACATGATGGGAAATTGGCATAATACTTCTAACACCAGCCAACCGTGGTCAACTACGAATTATATTGCTGGTAAGCTTAACTACCATGGCCCTTATGTAAACAACCAAATAAATTATTGTCAGATATAAAATCATTCATAAGCCTTTACCTAACAACTTAAGCTTTTGCGGGAGTTGATCATTGACATAGTATTATAGCCTCTATGACCTATTAGTTAAGAGTTTGGTCCTTATCATCCCATTCTTCTAATTAAAAATTAATTTCAGCATAAGATGGGCCCGCTGTATTATACACACCTCAAGACGAGGGACTCTTGTGCAAGGAGACATGATAAGCGTAAAACCATTCATGAGCCTTTCCCTAACAATTTAGGCTTTTAGGAGAATTAGTCGTTGAACGCATTTAACGTAAATTACCTCCAAATTAATTACTACATCCACAAGAAGTTACAACCTCCAACATAACTAATCTAAGTCATAAATCTCTAGTTTATCATCAAATATTCTGAGTAATCAAATTACACTAAGTAAACAAGAAAAGTCGCGAACCAAAAAAGGATTCAGAGACGGGCAAAAAGTTTACCATTCGAGAACTTTGGCAAGAGTAAGTTCAAAGAGGGTGATCATGGAATACAGAACCCAATAAGTGAGCCATTGCTGGTCATCAACAGGAGACCTGCTCTCAATTGCCCTAACTGACGCATATCTGTGCCATTGTCTCCCCCCCCCCCCCCCCCAAAAAAAAAAAAACATGAACCAATCTATTCTCAAACAACAGCTTAACCCTTCACAGGACAGTGCAATAAATGCAAATATTACATTAAAAAGATAAAAATAATATAAAAAAAACTTGTCAGATATTGCTCTGTGTGAACTTACAGAGGATACACAAGACTAAGCACAGGCCTGCAAGAGAAACCCCACAGCTATAGGTATCAGTTAAAAAACAAAGAGACAAAAAAATTAAACTTGAAAAAAAGAAAAACCTTATTTTAGGAAGCTATTCCACAATTCCAAGACAGAGAAGTGTGCTGTAAAGTGGGTAATTGATGATAACAAAAAGGAGGGTGCTTTTTCAGAAAAGAAGGAAAAGGGTAAAGCATAACATACCCAGCAATAACATCAAAGTTTCTGAGAACCACCTTCAGGAAACTTCCAGCTCCGGATCCCATATCTTTGATTTCACTCTTTCTCTCAGGAGAAGTGCGTCTTTCTCTGAAAGTAAGGTTCTTCGACTGTGTTATGAGAGCGTACCTAGGATTTGCCGCTACTTGCGTTGCGTAAGAAGGAAGCAAAGTAGACAAGTGAAAGTAAGAGAGAGAGAGAGAGAGAGAGAGAGAGAGAGAGTTTTGTTATGATATAATATGGTGTGGTTTTGGTGAGATATTTTTTATGTTATGTGTTTCTCAGGTAACCCCAATCTCACCGTTTGATCAACGGTTTTGATGTCATTCTTCCAAGGGCTAGCATGCTGGACCAGTGTGCGTCCTCATGAACCGTATCTTATGGGTTGGTGGTTGCTTAGCTGGTTTGGTTGCAAAAATTGCGGTGGATTCGTTGAAATGTGAAAGAACCTTTCTCGTTGAAATGTAAAAGAACATTTCTTTTGAGCACAGCCATGAAATTCCCTCGGTTTACAGGGAAAAAGGAAAAAAGAACTATGAAATTCCCTTTGGTTCTCGTAATTTCTCTCTCTCTCTCTCTAGAAGTTTAGTTAATTTTCTTTTAATCGCTTCTCTGATCTCCTTACATTTTCAGTAACATTTTTCTACCAAGAGCTTTTGATTGGCTTGGGATTACCAACTACAGTTACATTGCTTTTGAAATTCTCCGCAGTCTCGATCATCACAAATTCCGTACAATTTATTCAAACAATTGTATAACAATCAAGCTAAAACTCCTTTAATTCAACACTTTCATGAGTAATCTAAATGATATTTTCTCCTTTTTCTTTTTGAACGGTTATATCTTTATTTTTTATTTTATTTTTGTTGTAATATAAGGTTTCGTTGAAAATTCTTAAATTCAACTATGATTAGTAATGGGTTTAGGGTTTATGTATATAATTCTTCATTACACACACAGGTTTATATATAATTCTCCATTATAGCTACTTCTTCAATGTTACAACAACATTTTTTTTTTCAATACAAATTCACATATAATTCGATGACTGCATGATTATTAATTCTGTTTATCTTCTAGAATATTGTTCAAATAGAATTATCTTTGTGACCATAGTTTCACCTCTGAAAACCAAATACGAGAAAAAAACAAAAAGAAATAGAAAAATCTTTAGTACTTACTTTCTAATGTCCCAATTCCGAAGTTTCTCAGGGCAGGAAAAAGAACACACAAAAGCTCCTGAGAAGCATTGCTATTAGTAAAGATACTGTGCAGGTTACAACAATTACTTAAATAAATACTCTACATATGAACATTTTTAGCTTGAAGTTGGTTGTTCTCCAAGCAGCTGTGATGGCCATGAATCTGCTGGGGTGGGATACCTGGCATGCGGTTTGCTGATAGTTGAGGCGGGTTTTGGCATAATCTCAGCAACATCAGGAGCTGATAAAGCTGCTTGATGATGAGGATTGAAGGGGACAACCAAAACTGCAGGTCCTTGCTGCAATGAAGGTTGCTCTATGGTGGGCAATCGGAGATTGTCTCCCGGAAAATTCGTCGTCTGTTGCGGCGGATGAAGTTCGAAATGAGGAGGTATGTTCAGGTCAGGTCTAGATTGGGCTGCTCTTGCTTCTACCTCACCTTGAAGTTTCTCAATTTGAGTTTCTAGAGCTGAATTCTCCTCCTTCACCTCATTTTTCTCCACAGTCAACTGATCAATGGAGGCAAATGCAATTGAATGAAATACAATAACCAGATACAAGAATAGTAGAATACATTCATTGTGACATCAAAATATCAGTTTCCAAAGTTTGATGAATTGATTGATAATCAGATAAAGTAATTGGCCGAAAGATGATCAATTTACCTAGAAAACAAATAAAATTGCTTCTCAATACATAACAACATACACTAATATTCTCCATAGGATGAAACTGGAGGAAAAGGAGGAAGAAACTTGCCAGGCACTTACATAATGAGTTTCAGACAATAGAGATGTATTCTCCTTCTTCAGGGACTCGATCTGATTGAACAAGTCTTTTAGCAGTCTGGTGGTTTCCCGCAATATAGAAGCTTTTCCGTTGTTCTGCTCACTAAGATCTGTAACCCCCTCGAGAAATGAAAAACACAAAAAAAAAAAAAAAAAAAAAAAAAGGAAGAAAACGGCACTAATATCATATCATGCAACATGTCAAAGGCGACTTGATCTACAAGGTAAAAATCAAACATGATTGTACTGTTGAAGTCAACTTCCAACGAACTAAAAATCCGAGATGGTGGCACAAGAAGTTACCAAGTGCATTGGCAAGATCAAGAAAGTGTTCATTCAATTGTTCACGCTTCATTCTCTCTCTTTCAGCCTTGTGAACTCTCTTAGGGACTTTCCCTTGGTTCTTTTTACCACAAGACCTGTCGCACATCAAGCTTGCAGAAATTGAGTCCAGATATTGAAGCTATTGTTCCACATCAACTATGCAGAAAAGACCAAGCATATAGTGCTGCAGCTGCCGTTACCACTACTACTACTTTCACTTAGTAGTTCAGACTATATCTAACTTGGTGGTAACAAGTACAGCTGGGTCAAATAACTAAGCTTAAAATGCGCAGAAATATGAAATTGAGTTTATAGACCTAGTATATAAGTGTTGCTACTTGCTACTTGCTACTGCTACTATTAGCACTACTTTCAATGAGAAGTTCAGGCTATACTAAAATCCACGCTAACAAGTACGGCTAGATCAAATAACTAAGAGAAAAAGACCTTCACACACACACAAGTATGAAAATTTATGCTTGTTGCGTCAGGTCAATGCATCAAATGCCCTCAACGCAACAACAGCAAACAAATCTTCTCCCACTATGAGGGGTTTGGCTACAGGAATAAAAATTTTGGCCAAAAGGAAAATAATGGAAATAAGCCGATTTAATCTTATGCGTTAACAACAATGACTCAGCAACAAAGGGGATCAAACCGAAGTTATATTAATAGTAGGTAACAAAATTCCCGTGAACAGGGCCTTTCATGTGCCATATACTAGCAATAAAAGCAATAAATCCATTTCTCTAAGAAATCATCAAGACCAGCAGATAATTCTTATTTCTATAGATTAGTAAGTGTATGTATGAAACGACAGGAATCGAATGGCTAACCTCTTTCTTGAAGTCTCTTCTTCCACCGTGTTGACCTGGTCAACCACAGCAGCCTGATCCTCTGATCCCATATTAGACATAATTATCAAACCAGCTATATGCCCTTAAATGAATTCTTGCAGAACAACAAAACAATCTCAATTTTAGATTTTTTTTTTTTAAAAAAAGGTAAAAGTCTAATTGCACATAATAACAGGCATAGATTCAATTTCAATCGCCCATGTCTAAGAGTAACTCTTTTTAAAGCACCAAAATTTCGGTCCCATATTTGAGCGAAGCATTTTTTTGCTTTACCTGAAAACTGCAAATTGTAAAGGAAGGAAAGAGAATTTTGAGGTTTAAAGCTACAAATGGAACATTTTCAGCTCGTGGGAAATGAAATTTAACAGGGGATGATGCAAGGTGGGGAGGTTGGAAGAGAGTGTGGGAGGAGGGTAGCCTTCAGTGGGAGGCGCGTGGCTGCCTCATGCCCCTTTGCTGCCATCACCCTCCACCAATGAGTTCCCCACGTGATCTTTTTTAGCTACTCCATCTTTTTTATTTTTCGTATTATTATTATAAGTAATCTTATTCTAAATACTAAAAATTACAAATAATAATCATTTGGAATTATTACAGAACCTCTCTCTCTCTCTCTCTCTCTCTCTCTCTCTCTCTCACACACACACACACACATTGATAATTAAAATAGGTGGTCAAATTAAAAAACATAATTAATCGAATATTTGAGTTTATGGTTGAAAAGTCGTAAATGTAATAACGAAACCAATAGTCATTAATTTGATTTAATTTTGACTTAAAATAATTCAAACCCAAATCAGTTCAAATAAATTTTATTAATTTAACTTGCACCTTTCTAGATATTAGATCAATTTCATCCGATAAATACCCCTGGATTATCCAAACTGGATTTTGACATAATCCAACTCGACAGAAAATTATGCCGTATTTAAACAGTTTAATCTATCTCGACTTCCATGTATCCCAAGTAAGACCCCTCGGGTAGGTAATTTACTAATTCTTGTCCTTCGGGGCGGTAGCTTGGCTTGTCGGTGATTAGAAACTTGAAGCAAATAGCGGTAAAATTTATAAATTCAAATCTTGATATCAATAAATATTAAAAGTAATCGGCAATTTGAGATTTCGAGTTGACAGTGCAAAATGCCTATAAGTTATAAAAATCGTGTGGCATCCACAACGATGCGACCAAAAGCTTTCTATTCAGCGAATTTTGCAACGATAGACACACCACAGGAGCGTTTGCATCAACGCCTAAGATTTTCCTAAGCGTGTGGCACCCATTCGCTTGACGCCACGGCCTTCACATTCATGTCTGCCATGTCATCATCTCTCTTCACTTTCTTCCCTTTCCCAAGTCAGCATGTTGTTCTTTCTAAATTTCTAATTTTAGTAACAACATTTAACCAGAAAAATTGTTTATTTTTATTTTTTGAAAAACAAATAAACTTTCACATTAGTCCCTTTGCTTTCTCTCCAATGGTGAAGGTGCAGACTAGTCAGTTGTGCTTTGATGTGAACAGGCCCTGGTAGCATAGGGTCTGATGCAAATTACATGAAATATCAAGTTATTCCTTTAAAATTTTACACATCAATTTAATCTTGCAATATTTAAAATGAATATAGTTTGGTTCTCTAATATATATTTAACTATCAAATTAGTTCTTAAAATTAATAATTATTTCAAATTTTAAAAGACTTATAACATGTTTAAGAGCTCATAAGAGAGCTCTAGAATTGATTCTAGAGATTTTTGATAATATTTTTTTATTACTTTTAAAATCATTTCTAACATCTAAAATTGATTCTAGAAAAAGTTAAAATTTTTTACTTTCTACCATAATCACTTTTAGAAGAATTATCAAATATAAATCATTTTACCTCAAAATTAATTCTAACCAAATCAATTCCAATAAAATCAATTTCATCTAAAATTATTTCTACAAAAAGTAGAACCGAACATGCACTAAGTTAATGTAAAATATTTTAGACAAACTACTTAAAATTTATGGATCTTTTTGAACATTTATTCTTGGGGAAAAAAAGTTAAAAACCCTCAATAGCTTGTGAGATATTATTGCATACTCTTGTATTATGTAGGATTAAACTCATACCATTCAACAGGTGACATTACGGCTAAAATTAATAATAGCGTCCACCATTAACTCACATTTATTTTTCAATCATGTTTCTAATTTATTTTAAAAAAAAGTAAAGATACAAGTTATTAATGGATCCTACCATTAACTTTAGCTAGTATGTCATCTACTGAAGGGTATGAACACAATCTTACATTATATTCCAGTAGCATACAATAATTTCTCCTAGCCTGTACACATCACTTTACATCCCCATGCATCTCAGAAAACTCATGGCATTCAGCAGCATAGATAACCCCAAAACGATGAGAAATTTTCACAGGACACTGAAATATCACTGGCCAGTAAGAAAAATATCTTACATAGTAACATTCATTGACTACATACAGGACTGTTCTATGATTATACATATTAGCACATCTAACTGTGATATCATTATACTCAATTACAACTCATGAAATCCCGTTGTCTTTCGTGTAGCAAGTGGCCCTTGTACATATTTGTGCATGTCTAAACTTCATGCTCTTGAGCACCCAAGTTTGAATTTGCGAATGTTCATTCTTCCATTTAGTGCAAGAGCAAGCACATCATATTCCTCCACGTACCAGATTTCGGACACCTCTGCCTGAATATATGTTTGAAGCAAGGTCAATGCATGAAACATAAAGGTTATGGGTACTAATGGATTAAGTATCATAAGTATACAGCAGCACTAACAGGGAGAATGTGAATAATAGAAGAGTTAAGCACGTCCTTTTCCCATATGACATGAAGCAATTAGGAAGAAAATATCACTATGCCCCCACCTCCCTTCCCTTTTTCTTTCTCCCTGAGTAATGAGAGATTCCTAGGTGTTCCAAGAGCAAAATACCAAAAAAAGAAAAAAAAAAGGTTGTGCTTTCATTCATTTTATCTTTAACACTTTGGTTTTGTGAGCCATCATTATCTTCTACTATAACTACATTTCTAATGCAATTGTTGAAGTATCAAGCATTTAATGGAACAAGGCACCAACTTTTTCTTGCTCTAGGAGCATCTAAGAAGTTTTCCTGAATAATGTCAAATTATTACTAAACTGAAAAGGCAACTGGTGCTTCTGCCTGTTTTGTTTTGAACAATAGGCAAAGCAATTCCAATTCCAGCTGCCAAAAAACACTCGAGTTTCAACTTTTAACTGCAATTCCTATTATCACTGCCCCACAAAAATTACAAATGATACAATACAATCACAAACCTCGTATCCACGGATTTGACCGTTAAGTCGATTAACTAGCTCATGGAAAAATTGGACATTATCTGGCGTTTTAGGCAGCTCCTGCATACAAAAAGAAGTGGAAGTAAATAATAGAATAATGGGGGAAAATGGGATTAGCATTATGTTGCTATCCATCAAATCCAACACATAAGAAAACAGAGATATTTCCTCAACACTTGATCAGCAATGGGGAAATCATAAAGTTATAACAAGTTAATAACCGTTACTTCTTAACCATAGGCAACAGATAATTGTGAACATATCCAAGTCAGCTGCAAATGCAATTTTAAAATGGGAAATGATGTCACTTGGCAGCTAACTCTAATAAATTTGAAGAAATTTTGTAGATGCATATTACCGTAGGTGATGCTTTAGGTGGACCCAAGAGCCTTGCAAATGACGTGTGAAGAATTGCAGCATCATACTGCAGATGAAAATAATGGAAGATCATCAAGCACCATAAAGTTGCACAATTTTAATGGCATACATGATTTCTAATATAATGACCAATTAAGAAAAACAAAGGATTGGATCCCATAGAAGAATTGATTATATCAAAAAAGAATTCTAAAGAGGGCATCCTAAAATAATGCAGCCATGCAGGACACGAGATTTCAGACTAATGGAAAGCCAGGGACCCAGTTTAAGCTCCCAAAGTTTCTGAGTTTATATACAGAGAAAAAAGAATGTTCTAATTACATCTTGCAACATCACAAGGTACCCCTGCCTCAAGCCATAGCAAATACACCTTTCTTGCACTGAAATTATTGCAAAACTGAGTATTCAAATGATGCTTACTAGTTGCTTCTCTGGTGCATGTGGAAGCACATCCTTCAACTTAGCACGAATGGTTATGGGGTCTGTCCCCGATGTGACCTACAGAAAGTATAAAATCATTAGCCTAGGCTTGTGAGACGTAAATGTTGTTTGAAATTCTAATACCGGGACAATTCAACATAATGACTCAGTTATAGAGATGGTTTCATTTTATTTTGTTGGTTACTGGTTTCAAATTCTTTTTGAATTACTGATTGATGCTTAGGCTGAAAGTTTTGACAATTACTTGAGATGCTATGAAATTAACCAAGCATTTATGAAATTAAACAGTCATCAAGTTATGAAAAAAACAAAAGAATTCACAAAAAAGCTAGAAAAGGGTTTATTTAAAATGATGAATAACAGACAAAGCTTTGCTGTTTCCTTCTCAATGTGGAGAAAAAAAAAAAAATAATGCCAAAAGATTTCCAGAATCAGTAAAGCTAAAAAGACTAAACGAATCATACAAATACAAGTAAAAATGCAACAGATATCTTCAACTTTTATTGTAAAATTAGAAAATTTAGAATAACGAACCACTTAAGGGCTAAGGCCAAAAGCTAATAACTTTCTATGTTGGTCAAGCTTCACGATTCTAAATTTTCACAGGACTCAGTATATTATGCTGCTTTATTTGTGTATGAGAGAAAAAGGGGGAGAGAAAGGAAGTGGAGGAAAAAAAAGGGGGGGGGGGGACTAGCCCCAAGGAATCATGTCCGATGGGTGCGATTCATACTCTATAGTACATAGGTCAAGGAGAAGGAGCAAAATACATGATCCTTTAGATTATAGAAAGTAACCTGCCAGCAACCCAGGAGCACCCCAGTTGAAGTCAAAACCACCCTATCCAAAACAATTTTCAAAGGGCAGAGTGTCCTTGCAACAACTTGAACAGAAGATGTTTCAGCTTCTATCTGAAACAAAAATGATTATCATGAGTTAGGTTAGCAAGCTGCCAAGAAGAACGGAAACATTCAAAAATGAAAGTATTCATACCTCTTCTTTGGTGGCAGGTACAGGTACAATATGGTGGGAGGCATGAAACATGCTAAAATGGTACAGACTAGAGTTCTGAAACCATATTGCTAATTGACACACATGTCAGAAAGCCAATAAAAAGCCAAACAACAAAGAGTGAAGGCCAAAGCAACTATCTTGAATAACACAGTGAATGAATCTGAATTAACAAGCTATAGGTAATAGGTTGACCCAACTACAGCTTACCTTTATCAAAGTACAGATTAAAAATATTTTTGACAGCCTCCCTGTATCATGCAAGCCATGCAAGTCTATATGAATATCAAATCACTTGATATAAAGTAATAAGAAAAATCGATTCAATGAAGATAAAAACAATGATAAACAAGGATATGTGAAGGTGAAAATATAATGATCATCATAATTTATAAAAGTGGCATGCTAAGGCCCTTTTACCAAGAAAGCAAAAGAGAAAAACAAAGGTTTAATCAAACCTTACCCCCTTTTCGTCTACATCAATTTTAAAGCACTAATCTTTAATCACACAACTTACACCCATCAAGTTACAAAATGATACACCCATTGAATATTCAAAGACACTGCAAGTGATGATTTATGCCTATGTAGGACAGTATTCATCAAGATGCATTGAGATTTGTCATTTAAGCATACTGGTAGAAGAGAATGTGTGCTCTGTGCTTAAATTGTAGAAAATCGAGTAGTGGGAAACACTATAAATCCTGGTCCTAAATGGTAGAAAACAGAAAATATAGGAAAGGCAGTGTGCACTCTTGATGGAATTTCGGCAAAACAAAGAAAATCATTGTAGGCATCCCAGATGGCCTCTCTGTTTCCAGTTCCCAACTAATGCATTCATAAATGGAGATTCCGAAATTTCAAGGAAGTTCAAAGGAAGTAAAATGAGCATTTCTTAAACATGAAGGGGGTATGGTTTTATACTTTTGGGGCATCGACAAATGACTTGGTTGACTACTTAAGAGATGAAAAATGTAATTTACCCAGAAAGGAAAGGGACCAAAATGTACAATATAAGGAGATTTGAACCATAGCATAAAAAAACAATGATAATTTTCTTCCTAATAAAGTATAAAGTATTTTTTAAAAACAATTTCTATTTGTAATGTAATACATGACAATCATTTAATGCAAATATGAATTTAATGGTGAAACTGCAGAGCTCATAATGGTAACAGGAATTTGCAAATACATAAACCTTGAAAAGAACTGTAAGGATGAAAAGATGAAGCAACAAGCGTATTGTTGCTGTGGTACTATGCAATGCTATATGAATACATCATAATATCATATCTTTTAGCCTGAGTCTACCTAGAAAAGTTATGCAGTAGTTTATAAATTGGTTTCAAATCTTCACTTCCTTTGATTTTTACCATGAGCATGTCCCCCTTTGAAAGTAAGATTTATGATACATATATGAGCTCAATAAGATATTCCCTATTTAAGATACAACAAAGCTTTCAAATTCCCCAAGAACACTAAATATTGTCCCCACTTACAAGCAATATCCTATGAATTCAGTGAACGGTTTGTCAGTGTTATGCAAGTTCCAAAATCTAAGTAAGAGAATTTTCTAGAAACAAATCAATTAGCCAGCTCATATCAGATAAAAGAAAGAGCATTTAAATGACGGTGGCATCTAAATATGATCATCCAATTCAAAACCATGGTCAAATTCCAAAAATGCATGCAATGATCATTAATAAAATCCACAAGTCAGATGATTAATGCTTACGCGATGGGGACAGAGAATTCAGTGCTCATATACAACACATTAGCTCGCACCGGAGGATTTGCAGGCTGCATATAGAAATTAATCATCAGTTGCTGCCCAAACAACTCCTCGAAACACAGCTTAAAGCCTCAAACCATTATAACAACCTTTAGTACAGGCGTTACAGACCCATCCTTCAAAGTGAAGATATCTGAAAGAGACAATGACTGAGAGGTTTCTCCATGATTCAGGAAAGTAGCTCCATGCTCATCAAGATCTCTTGCCATCTTCTCATATAACTTGGATCTTCGCTCCCTGTTTATATTCGAAGAATCTAAGACAAACCCTTTTTAAATTAGCACCACACTCACAGATTTCTCCACCCAAAATCAATTTTTTGAATAAAAACCTCAACAAAGAAAACATCTTTACACAGAATGAGTAAATTAAGCCCCAAAAAATTGTTAAATACAAAGTAAAAAATCACACTTGTCCTGAGAGAGCCAAATAATCCGCAATTAGACAAATTTTAATGACCCAAATTGAAGAAACTCTCACCAGTTGCTACAATAGAGAAATCTACCTTAACTGGTAAAACACACACCCACACACGCACAAACAAACAAGCAAACATACAAGCAAATCTAACTAAACCTCCTGTACACTAAATCATCAAAGCAAAGTTTGAGAACTGATTGGTAAATGGAGAGAATGATGATGAGGAATTTACCTAAAGAAGAAGACGAAGGGGTGTTTGATGAGTTATGAAGGAGCATCTGGAACAAGGAGAAGAAGAAGAATGCAGAGATGAGCCAGATCAAAGCTACGGTTTTGGAACGAGACCACCAACTCCAGTTGCCACTCCTAACCATTATAACATAAACGTTGTACAGCTACAAAGAGGATCAAACAGAACAGTGAATCAGAGAGTACAGAGTTCCAATGAAGCTGGTGTCATGTCATGTCACACACAACTCACAACCACGCCATTTGCTGACACCTTCTCAGTTTCCCAATCTCATGGTTAACTACTAACTAGCGTGATGTGTGGGCACGGCATAAAACTCCACCGAATTTTCCCCAAAAAAATAACTAAAAAAAATTACAAATACAAAAAATAAAAAATTTAATTTAAATTTATTGATCATGTAAAATTTATATTATCATTTTATAAAAATAATAAAAAATATTAATTCATATAAATAATTATTTGTTATAATAAAAAATTTATCATAATTTTTTATTTTTTAATATTTATATTAATTAATAGTATATATTATCAATATATACCAATTAAATTTAAAGATAAACCTCAACTAAACCTATATCTCAAAATATTTCATATACTCCACGCAATGTAACTAAATCACTGCATTCAATTTTTATTGGTAAATTTTTCATCAAAAAAATTACTGAAAAATTTATTAAATAACATAATTATATATAAGCAAATTTTGATGTAAAACCTTTTTCTTTTTGTTTATTGGTTTACAAACTTTTTTTTTTAACTAATAACATAGATCAACTAAATTTAAAATGTATTTTTTCAAAATATTTTCTTTTTGTGCTGTGAAATTGGCTTACACACCTTTTTTGAAAATAAAAAAATGTATTGAGAAGTTTGGATTTTGACTTTTTGGTCATGACTGGGTTTGGATTTGGACTCTTGAGTCCCAGCACAAGGTTATTATGAAAAAAGATAAATCCAAGTTGAATAGTCCATTTACCAAAAATCCACTTCTCAGCCCTAAACCCTCAAGACCCAGTACATAGCTCATAGTCCTTTTAGTAAATTGGGCATTTTCTATGGTCATGACACCAATGTGTTCCTTATTGTTTCTACCGAATGCCAAGCAATGGTTGCAATTCCAAAGGCCTCATGAAATTGATTTTTTCTTTTTTCTTTTTTTTTGGCGTATAGTTTGTCCATAATTTTAGGAGAAAAGGTATTTGTATATACTAATGTGACGTAAAGGACACCAAAAAAAAATAAATAAATAACGTGACGTAGTATTGACATATTTAATGAGAGAAAGATACAAGGAATTGATCATTAAGAGAGAAAGTGGGTGTATTTGGATAGAATTATGGAAGGAAAATAAGTACTTATTTTCAAAAATATGTATTTTTGAACATTTTGTGACTTGCTTATGTTCATGGAAAAAAGTAAAAACAACTTTTTTGTTTTTTTTAAGAAATAAATAGGGAGTTATTTTTTTAAAAATAGAAATAATAAAAGAGAAAGAATTGCATTTCACAAATTTCAAGACCACTACTTTTTATTTCTTTTATAATTTTATCCTCCCACTATAGATAAAATTTATATCAAATTCTTTATATCTATTTCAATCAATTCTCAAATCAAATGATGATATGTGGACATTTTTCTGAAAATAAGTGACTTAAAAGTCAAAAAGTACACATTTTTTAAAAAAAAAAATCCACTTGTCATTCTTTGATTTAAGAATCGGATAGAATAGATATAAGAAACTTAATCTAAGTCTTTTTCTCTCTCGCTCTCATTTTTGTTCTCATTCTCTCACTTCTTAATTGTAATTTTATAAGAAAAAAGTACTTTTATATTTATTATATCCAAATAATTTAACAAATTTTGATTATGCTAAAAAGTATTTCTATAATTACATCCAAATTCAAAATAATTTTCTACTTTTATTTTTGCTTATACTTCTATTTCATTAACTCTTGTTTGCTTTCACATTTCCCAAAGACCTTTTGTATTATGTATCTTCATCTTCTTCCTAGATGCCAAGTATTTCCCCCATTCAATATTGAGTGTATGTTTGGATTAGAGTATACAAACGGGGATTTGGATCAATTTGATTCTATAAATTTGATTTTAGTCAAAATTGAATTAGTGTCAATGTGAATTATGTTTGGAAACTTTTATGTCAAAAGTGATTATGATATAATAAATCTTGTTTGAATGATGTTAATCAAAATCACTTTAGGATGTATATTTATCAAAAAGGATGAGTTTTATGTTATGCTTTAAATATTATCATTTTATTTTATTTTTATTTTTAAGATATTTGAATAAACTATATTAATATTATTATAAATAAAATTACATAAAAATATTTTTTTAAGATATTATATAAATTTTATAAATAAAATTATGTAAATATTTTTTAATATATTATATAAATATCATTTTTAAGATATTATAAATAAAATTTATGAATAATATTATAAATGAAATTATTTTTAAGAAACATGCGCTACTATTAAATTACAAATAGAAAAATTTAAAATAAAACATATAAAACAAATACATGAAGAATCTCTTGAAAAAGGATGAGGGTAAATAAGATATTTGGTCTTCATCTATGATTCTAACTGGGAAACATCATCTATGTATGATATCATTAAAATAGTTTAACTTTTTTTTTTATGATTACTTGAAAAGTTATATAAATATATATTGTAAAAAATTATACACTAACAATGTACTAGAGTTAATTTTATAGTACAATATTAAGTTAAAAAGGGTATTGTTGTCAATATATCTCTTAACGGGATTTTAGTCAATGCAAAAGTAACAAATTGTTGCTTTCACGTTTAAAGCTCCAAAATTGATTTTGGAAAATCGATTTTGGACCCAAAATTGATTGTGCTGCAAATTATCCAAACTAAGCACAACTTTCAAGACAACTTTATTGGATCAGATGTGATTTTAGAGAGCTCCATCGCTCTACCGAACACACATTGAATCTCTGCATCCTAAAATCAATCAGGTGACTTCTCCAGTACCTTAGCATTTTTGTGCATTTGGTACATTCTCTGTTTCTAGACAATAGAAAGAAGACTAATCTCCTTGTGTGGGTGCACCTTCAAAAACTCTGGTATACATTAGAAACCCAATTTTAAAGAAAAAATCCCTCGGCTCACCTCCTTCAATCCTGATCTACGAAGCACTCGCCCCGGGACCCTTCCTTGTTTTGGTCCCAGCGACCTCCACACCACTTTGATGGCAAGTCTCATATAAGGGACTTCATCCATAAGCTGCTTATAAAGAGCGTCGAAATCGGTGCTGTCGACACTATTTCGCGGGCAAGAGACATCAATAGAGAATGGCATGGTGGAGGTCGTAATTGGGTGCATCTGCAGCATTATTCCAAGCCATCATTCTCTGCAAATGGCCATTGATGAACTTGTATAGTATTTTAGGGTTGAAGTCAGTCATGATTTGGACATCTGTTTGGAGATGCGCGTTCTTCCTCAACAATGAATGCATGAATCTATGTGAAAATTTATTGTTGATAGTCGATGGATGCTAGACTTAAATTTTGAATGGAAATTGCAGCAAGAACCTATGAAAAAGGCCAACTTTTGGAGCTTCAATTCACTGTTAATGGTGGAACCTGCTTTGCCGGCGATAATGGAGTTTTCCAGCGATATGTGGAAAGGGCATCTTGTACTTGATATTAGATATTTAGATATATATATTTTTTTATAATTAACTATTTCTGATGGAGATTTCCTAATGTGCTCCAAAGTTTTTGAAGGTGCACCCATACAAGGACACTAGTCTTTTTTCTATTGGCTAGAAACAAAGAAT
The DNA here is from genome assembly GCA_031439585.1 of Pterocarpus macrocarpus. NCBI lineage: Eukaryota > Viridiplantae > Streptophyta > Magnoliopsida > Fabales > Fabaceae > Pterocarpus > Pterocarpus macrocarpus. Next base: position 16,965,880 of record CM062519.1, read on the forward strand.
ATACCAAATGCACAAAAATGATAAGGTACCAGAGAAATCACCAATCAATTATTGACTCAAGTTCATGCATGCTTTTCCTACTGTAGATGTATTCAGAGTCCATTTAATTAATTGTTCATCAATCCATGTGTCACTGCATTATCGAGCTAAGCATTGTTGGGTGATTGGCAATTGGAGCAATTTATGAGTAATGCGAGTCCTCTCTCACTCGGAATTTTTCTTAACAATTGGAGCAATTATTGAGGGTCTTAGCATGATTTTAAATAATGAGACTCTTTACCTACTCTAAGTATATTACTAATAAAAAGCTGAGAATATATTTTGTATAAACCAAATTTTTAACCTAATTTTTTTTCAATGGTTTGTGTAATATAGCTTTTTCTTCTTTTTGAAAAAATTGCGTTGATTATTGAGAAATTATTTTTGGTTTTAACTGACTTCTCAGTCCACCGATAAAAGAGCGTATTTTACTAAATAGTATTTGAGGTGAGGTAAAAACAAAAACACCAACGCTGCGCTATTAATATTTTAAATATAAAAAAAAAAAAAACTTTTTCTTTTATTCTGTTTGATTCCTTCTCTCTTTGTTGCTGAGCCATATATACATATATATAGAAAAGGAATAAAGAAATTGCCTGAGATTTGACAATAACCAATAGTTATAAATCATTTCCCACCCATTGATGTTAAGGATGGAAAAGCATGATATATATTTTGATGTTCAGCCTCAAAAGATTACTAGCTATATGAAGAAGGAAGGATTATGTCTCTCATGAATACGAAATTTGAAAGCAAAAATCGAAGTTAGAATGAGGAGGAGTTACCTTAGGATTGACCTATCAAAACGGATTAGACAGACTCATTCGGGTCAACTTACTATGATTGTTACTAAAACAAGTTAAAACAGCTTAGTTCACTTTAATATTAAACCAAAAAATAAAAAAATCTAACTAACTTCAGGCAGGTTTTTTTGTTTTTGTCTTAGCAATTGCTTCCGCAATTTTGAGTCAGGGTGATAGTTAACTAAAATATCCCTTGATATGATGACTCTTGGATTCAAATTATGACATTGCATATAAAGCTTGTCTAAATCGTAGTTCATTGTACACTTCCACTACAACCAATTACTTTTGGGTATCTTTGAAAAAGTTAATTAGCATATATAAAACTCAAATAGTTTTGATGATATGGTAATACAAAATTGAATAATTATGTAAATTTTTTTATATTAATAGTATATTAAAATTAAATCTTTAAATATGTTGTTGATCAGGTTATTAATTAATTGTGATCTCTCAATCAGTTACTATTATAATTCTTTATTAATATGATAACATGTAAGTAAATGATGGTTATATGAATGTGAATGCTCATGGAAAAAAAAAAAAAAAGATATGATATGTGAGTGAGTGATAAAAAAAGTATAGTGATAGTGCATTGACATTGAATTTATTAACGTAACAGTGTACATAAATCCATATAACATGAATTCTTGAATGAAATTTGGGTGACACCTAAAGTTAGACTTTTGGAGTGTTATATATTTGACTGATTCTAGCATTATAGTCATATTAGCTTTAGGTCTAATTTTAACTAATGTGAATTTTATAATTTATCAATAAATTCGCATATACCTAGATTAATAAGTTCCTCTTTTTTCCTTTTTTTTAAAAAAAAAAGTGCTAAGAATATTATTTTCTTTTTCTTTTCAACCCTTGGAAGACGGAAGATGACTTTTGTTCTTCATTTTCTTAAGTTGAATATGATAATGATGCTCCATTTCCCGACTATATGCTCCATTGTCCGAACGCTTTGTAGGCATTTTTTTTTTTAATGGGAACGCTTTGTAAGCTTTATTAGTAGTCCAACATTGAAATCATATAGATCAATATGCACATAATTATGAATTGTAATACAACAATTAAAAAGTGACACGATAATGAGCTAACGCTTATTTTAGTATTCTAATTTCTAACACTATACCATGATTGAAATTTAATAACATTAAAAAATGTTATTAAATTATAAAAAAATGTTATTAAAACTCTTTAATAATATAACCTAAATATAATATTAATAGAAATATTATTAAAAAATTTAATAACACTTTTTTATATTAGCAGTTTTTTAAAAATATTATAATTTAAATAAATGTTGCTAAAAATTAAATATATTGTGTAAAAATAGATGAGGTATAACACTAGTCATTAATTTATTAGTCACATCAAATCAAGTTGGTTCTTTAACATATTGAATACCATTAATTATGTCCTTCAAATAATTTGATAGCATTTAAAGAATTATAAATTTTGATTGTGAAAAAAAATGTGATATTGAATAATGAATTTGATGTTGCGTATACGTACTCTTAAATTACCATTTAATGTTTAGAAATAAAGGACGAAGATAATATCAATATGTTTGAAGGATTAAAATATACATTTACTTCTAAGTTATTTAGAACTTAAATTAAGATTTTCATATTATAAATTTAATTTTAATTTATTGTTAGTATAAAATTATGTATTATTATATTATTAAAAATATTTAATTTTTATAATAGTTATCTTAAAAGTCATATATATAATACTATGCCATTAATTAACTAAAAGGCTTTACTGTTGGTATATCAAATTTAATGTCTAAAATGGTAGTAGTGCTTTTTTTTTTCTCCTTTTTTTTTATGTCCTTAACAGATAATAGTATTAAATGTTTATTATTGTGCTCGTATGTCAGTTTTACCTCTCTTTGGATGAGAAGAGAAAATGGCAAAAAGAAAATAGAGAAAAAATAAATAAATAAAATAATATATTTAATTTATTTCCTATTACTTGAATGAAAAAAAATTTAAAAATATTTTTTCTTTTATTTGATTGAAGAGAAAAATGAGAAGAGGGAAAATATAATTATCTTAAATAACCTTTTAATCCTTATTATAAGTAAAGAGTAGAACAAAAATAATGATATAATTATTATTTTAAATAAAATCCCTCATTCTCTCTAATTTTCTCTCAAAAAGTGGAGAGTAAACATTTTCTTTAGGTCTCACACCAATTTTTCTTTTTTTTTTTCTTATTTTTTCTCTATATCCAAGTAAAAGAAAAATTCAAAATTTTCTCCTTTTTTTTCTCTCATTAATTTCTCTTCAGCCAAACAAAGGGTTTGGATGCTAGATATCAAATTACTTAGATGGAAAAACATCTAGCAGTGGCATTTTAAGGCAGCGAGAGCAGAGACTAACTAAAGCAAATAATATTCGTGTGGGCCTACGTACAGGCAGCATAAATCAGACATTCACTTGTTTAATTTGCAGATTAATAGAACGACAGAGATGAACGCTAAACCAAACTGCATATTAGTGAACCCAGTGTGTCTGTGAGGCCCTTTGCATGTAACCACTTAATCTAAATATATCAAACAAGCTACTTCAATCATTTAAATTGAATTTTCATATACTTTCTTATTTCAGAACATAGTAGCACGGTAGCACCTATAGAATTGTACATGTCTTCCCTAATACTGGTCCACCTTTAACCCCCAACAGCTGGAGCTATAAGTAAAAATATATGCACCATCTATGGAGACATACCCATACTCCTCATATGTTTAGGCAGTGTAGAATCCACATGCTACCTGCAGCAAGTCACCGCTCACCAGCAAGGACAAATCCTTAACTGATATCCAACATTACACGTGAGGGATGTGCCACTGCGTGTTATTGTGCAACTGCATTTTTGCATTATTGTACCTCCCTGACTATCTGTTGTCACTATACACTAATTAAGGATATGTAACTAGCTAGCTTGAGGAAAAAAAAGAAGACTGTGATTACCACCTGCTTACTTGTTCAACTACCTCCTTAATGGCCAGAAAGAGTACACAGCTGACTTAAATCTACCAGATGTATAAATGCAAATGTAGTCAACTTATGGGATATAGTTATTAGTTAGTTACCATAATTTATATGTGATTTCAATTTGCCTGGGTAGACCCCACATATTTACACCACTTTGGAGTAAAATTATACTGAGTAAAATTATTCATGAATCTACTCTATGAAATTTTTCACCTCATATCAACCACACTCGGAATGTTAAGCTCTCCTAGAAATTCTTGGTTTATATACCCTTGACCTGCTCAATTTGATAATGAAGAAATTAAAGCAACTTTTGCAACCCGCAGCTTTAAGATGATGTATTTTTTTTTTTTTTTGGGTACAATAAAATAATTTAAAAATTTAAATATATTTTTAATCCCTATAAATATAAGTTATTTTGATTTTAGTCTTTGTAAAAAAAAAAAATCATTTTTAATCCCTCATTTTTTTAATATTATATTTTTAATTCTTGTCATTTTAAATTTTAGTTTTAAAAATTATTTTAAAATATACGTTTAGTCTTTATAAATATTGAAAATTTTGTTTTATCTTTATAAATATTTTAATAATTTTTTTTTATCTTTATAAGTATCATTACTTAACAGTGCTAACTAATTATAGAAACTAAAAACGTAATATTGAAAAGGAAAAAAAAAAGATTAAAAGCCAAAAAAAATTTAGAGGGATTAAAATTAAAATGAACTATATTTACATGAACTAAAAATATATTTAAATTTAAATTTAAATATTGATGCTGCCCCTTCCAACTTAATCACAATTAAACTATGGAATGTTAATGGCTTGGTTTATCTCTCCCTCCCAACATGTCCATACAAAGTGCAAACACAATAGTCCAGGACTGTACACACATTTGAGTGGATATGTTGTGGTGGTGGGTCTAGATCTGTAACTTCTTATATCATAATAACAAGTAACCCCCAACCTGCTAGCTAAACGCCAGTATAGAGACACACGCAGGTGCATCAATATCTATCATATTTCCTTATCAGAAACCTTAGTGGCTTAGCAGGATTAAGAGATTTTCTGGGCCCAAAACAAGGAATTAAGTGATATTATTATGGGCCAAATTAATAGAGTCTGTTGCCTCCTAGTCGGTGAATTTGCAGCCCCTTTTGTGCCCAAAATCTAGCGACTTGTTCAACACTTTTAAGAGAGACTGGTGGTGCCTGGATGGTCAACTCATGCTATAAAATTTTGGGATACAAGTTTGTCTTAGGGGGACCGCATTCCTGTGGCTATGTCAGATACAGATCCATGTGAACAATGGGCACGACCCAGTGCCTTATTCTCCACTTCACAAGTGGTGGTAATGCTGCACTGCTACGAGCGCGCGCACATATATATATATATATGTGTGTGTGTGTGTTAATTGTTTCAATAATAATAAATGACCAATAAAACACTTGCTAATCAGACAAATCATTGGCGAAAGATGACAAACATGAATTTAACCGGCTGGTAGAAAGTGACCTCACCTGACCATGCAAAATGAACCTAGTAAATCCAGGAGATCCAGCAAATTTTACCATACTTGTAAATTCGCTGCTGTGATTACTAAATAATTTTGTGGTCCTACACATAAAGCATTTTTTTGGCTTTTCTGACGTTATCTCTCAAACTCAAACGGCATTTTTCATGTCAAGAATTAAATATTGATCTTGTTATCAAATAATGTAGTTTGATAGAGACGAATTTTTCAGATTTTATAACCAATATAATACAAATATTAAAATATAATGTATAAAAATTTAAAAAATAATATTTGTACATATTTTTTGAGGCATCTTTTTTTGAGATATATAAGTGAGATAGAGATTTAGATAAACAAAAGAATTAAAAAAAAAAACATTTTGAATACTTTTTAATATTTATGTTTTACAACTGTCCTAATTATATCCACAAATAATGTACAAATAATATCCTTCATAAAACATTCACCATATCCCTGTGATTGTTCATATCCATTGCTTTTGCTACTTTATATAATTGAGATCGAGAGTAACATGTGTCTAGCGAAAATAAAAAGATAGAAACAGACAAGAAATTTTGTACCAGATCAAACTTGTTTATTTTTTCATCAAAAATCCTAAAATCAGAAAATATAGGAAATAAAAACACAAACCAAACATATTCCAATTTATTCAATGCATTGAAAACAATTAAAACTCTCATACTTTTGATTCCTTTTTTCATTTGACATGTCCATTTTTTTTTTCTTAACTAGTGCTCTAAGAACACTACTTAGGAAAACTCTAATTTTATATGCTAGTTCCTTTCAAATGCAGTTATTATTCTTGCTCCCAAAAGGACATAGTTGCATTGCCTTCATCTCATGATAAATTTGACTACTGTAATATACGTTTATGATAAGGTCATTTCGCGAAAAGCCTGAAAACCATGTCTTTGCGGGCTTGTCTGTTTCACTTCTGCACTGCAAACATCAAAGAATGACCAACATTGAAGGACCCATCTAACTTTATATGACGATTGGAACATAACAACAGAATGTTCAAGATGTAAGTGAACGATGCATTATCCGAATGAAACTACAACACCCTCAACTTGTTTCTCAGTAACCTTCTGTTGCAGTGAGCAGTACACATTGTGCACGCACATCAGAAAAATTTACGGCAAATTAAATTGTCACCTCATTGATATTATAAGCGAAACACAACCGTCAGTTTTACTATTTTCTTTGGCATATATAATCTCTTCTAAAGTGTCAAGATACAATAATTTGTATTGTCTGATCTGATTTCTGATATATAAACTCATATAGGTCTAAGTCTAACTGGCAGTACAAGAAATGCTGGCTCATTTAATTATGGTTCCTGATTCGCCTTTGGCAACGGCGCAAGGTGGGAGCCATCTTAAAGCAAGCATTGCCATCATCAGCGCCCATAATTGGAACCTCACCAAGGTACCTTATTCCATCGACCATGCAATCTCATCAACTAACAGATTATATTAATCAGATGTCGGCTTTTGATTATGATTTGACAAGAATATATATTATTTTCCTGGTTGCTTTACACTCATGTAATGTTATTGACATGATCTCCACATCTAAAGTAAAACTTTCAATCATATGGTGCAGAACAAAAACAATAGTGGAGGGAATATCCTAAACCTGCTTTTCCCCTTCCATACTAATTTCAACCAAAGATGTTGCTAATCCCTTTTAGTGAGGAGTGGATGTTATTAGATTCCAAAGCACAATACTAATAAAAAACTTAAGGAGGTTGGTAGCAAGGCCAGTGAACTTCAATCTTAGGGTTAAAAACAAAACATTACCTTCAATATGAGAAACTCAAATCGTGGAGTTATTACTTTGGAATTTTATTTAATCATGACATTAATTTAATTAAAAGGTTAGTCACACAACAATACTTACCAAGTACCTTGGTCAGAGACCTAAAAACACATAGTACTGTATATCTTGTGCCTAATCGGGGAGAGAGGGAAGGAGAACCTTTCAATTTCGAACTGGGTTGTTGTAGAAACTAGCAAGACAGTAATATAATTAACAAGGGAAAGGTATGACCAATTGACCATGAAACACCAAATTCCACATTTTTCCCTTAGCCGAGCACAGACCCAAATCATTCAATGCGACCATCAAAAGGGATGGCCCGCCAAATGAACGGTCTTGATTGATGGAATGGTGGGCCATACCTCAGTAGGGTCATTAAGACTCTGATGCCAGCAACTGCTCTATAAAAAGATCCAAAAAATAAAATAAAATAAATTAAAGAAATAAAGAAAGAAAAAATAAAGATGAGGAATGATCCACCTGTTTGTCAGTGACATTGCACATTGGTTTGGGCAATAACCGGCATCTGGAACCCACCACCGGAGCCAACACCTGGAACCGATAAGGTCTTGAGACCCCACCATCCTATTACCTCCATGACTCTTTCTCTCTGAAAAATCGTAATCATCTATGCTGTAAACCTCGAGATTCATGGCCAAGACTTAGAATCAGAATGATTGAAAAGCAGTGTAAAATTAGCTAGCACATATACCATACGGATACATTTACATTAGTCTCACCGTGGCACTGTTTCATTCCCTTTTACTACACTGACTTTGTGATCAAGAATCAAAGATGGAAAAACAGAAAAAGAGAAATCAAAATGTGACAAATCCAAATGCCAGTTTAATTAGGAAGGAAACTTACCTTGAGGCTATGGAATTAGTGAGTCGTTTTTTTTTTTTTTCTCTCTTCAATATAAAAGGCATAAAATTACAGATTAAAAGTTTTTCAAAAGAGGAGAAGAAAAGAAAAGTGAATTGCACAAACAATGATGATAAGATATCGTGCAGTGAAATATAAATCAAAAGAGGGATATTTTTTTCACCAAAAGAAAAATTAATAATAAAGCCAGCCAAATAACCAACTGTTAAATAGTGTCATCTCTCAAACCCTAGAAAACCCTCTTCTCTTCCGTCACTCATGCCACCTCTCTTTCCAAAATATTAATCACACCAAAAAATTAAAATTAATCTATTGGCATAAACAAAACTCAATTTTGTAGGGCAATCAAACCTCACGTCACGTTTGTGTTACATATCAAACTACAAACATGTAGGTAGAAGAAGAAGATCATGATCCTTTTCTATGAGTGATGACTAATGCTATCATGCCGATCATCGTTGCCACCACCATGATGTGATTGTTGTGAACCACTTGCCTGAGACTCCGAACCGCCGATCACCGACCGATACGGGTTTAAACCAGCGAGCATACTCAATTGTCCTTCGTTTAAATTTGCACCTCCGCCACCACCAGCGCCACCAATCCCAGAAGACCCTAATTGCTGACCAGGCAATAAAGCCATAGGGGTTGGAAAATTCATGAAGTGCAATCCACTAGACATAGTGCCTCTATACAAAGCACTGTTATTCACCCCTGGGAACGTCCACACAGGATCACCACTCATCACTTGGCTATTCGAATTAGTCACCATCCATATATTCGCCGGAATCTGAGAGTGGCTCGCCGGAATCGAGCCGCTGCTACTCGATTGCAACAAATAGCCCCCAACTTGATGCTGCGCCGCCGAGGATGACAAGTCTAGCTCAGCGGCACTTCGCCGTTTCCTTCCCAAAATCTCTTCTGCCGACAAGTCCAACGTGGACGACTCGTCGCCGCGCAATTCGTGCTTGGCTTGCAACATGCCTGAGCTAATTAGGCTACTGGATTGAAAATTGAACATGTTGGTGGTGGTAGAAGTGTTGGTGTTCTCGGAAGACAAGGAAATTCCGGGGAAGAAGCTTCTCCTTTGTTGGAATGAGAAATTAGGGTTGAAGTACGAAGACCTTAGCTGAGATGGAACCGACATGGATGAACCTGAACTTCTCAATGGTATGTTAAGGGACGTGAAGTTGGCGGGGATGGTGCCGGTGCCGGTTGCAGCGATGACGGCTGGCTCAGCCTGCTGGAGGAGCCACTCTATGGTTTCTCCGTCGGACTTGTGGCCCAGCTCACGCGTGAGCTGGAACACCCTTGCAGCGCAAAGGGCTGGCATACGAATGCGGCGGCCGCGGCCGTCCACCTTCGTGTGGCGGTCCTTTGTGGAGGTTCGCTTAGGTGGCAGTTTTTTGTCGGAGGGTGGAGGGAGGAGCTGGTTATTATTGGAACGGCTTGAGTTGGAGGTGCTTGGCTCTGCTGAGGCGATGGCTAGGGATGGGTATGGTGACGAGGTTGAGCATGAAGCGGCTTCTTGGTCTTCTTTCTTCTCTAGGAGTTGGAATGGGAAGTTTTGTTTGTGTTGTTGATGGTGGTGGTGGTGATGGTGGTGGAGATCATCACCTCCCTCCATATTGATCATGGAAGGACTGAAGAAGTTGATTGGTTTCTAGCTATGTGAGTTTTGTGTGTGTGGGCGTGATCTTGAGATGGTTGTTGTTATGAGACAGGCTTTTGATGAGTGAGTTTATGGTCTAATCTCTGTGGTGGGTCTTTCTCATGGTGTGGCTATATTTGGAGGAGGGGATGTGTGTCTAGGTTATTTGGGTTTCTTTCTTTGTACAAGGGAAGGAATTTTTTGCTTTGAGAATTGATGTGGTTTAGGAGAGAGAGAGAGAAGGGGGAGTTGGGAGGGCAAGAGGTCTAAGCAACAAAGATAATAATGCGTTGGAATTATATGGGTGAGCTTTAAAAAGCATGATTTTTTTTCCAGAAAAAGAAAATTGCTTTGTTGCTGTGTTAAGCTTTTGAATTATAATACATGTGCGGAATTTTTCTATTCTTTTGGATTTTAATTTTATAGAGAGGGTAGGTTTGTATTACTATATTGAAATGGAAGAGGTGGAAAAATCTTGGATTTTTTTTTTAAATATGTTTTTTGTTTTTGTGACTGAATTGAAGGGAGGAGTTCCCCTTTTGATTGTGGTTGGACAACCTCTTTGGTTCAGACTCCACGTGAGGTGCTCTTTTTTATCATTCAATCCATAAAGACAATGGTGGCCGAGGTGGGTCCCGATCCCAAGTCAAAAAATTGAAGGAAAGACTATCAGGTGGGTCCCCTCTCATTCAAGTAATCATTTCGTCTTGCCTTTGGCCTTTGCCTTTTATTCTGCAACTTTGCTGGTGAACTTTGGGATTCCTCTAGTGGCCATTCCCTTTCATTTGTGCCTAATAATAATAATGAGAGTATCCGCGATTTGTGAATTGTAACTCACATACTTAGCAAGAGTTTAACATCAATTAGAACTTAGAAGCTAGCTAAGGCAACTCAATTTGGATGGCTCTAATTGATTATCCATAATTAGCTTCATGTTCATCACTTTTTTTTTTGTTGTCAAAAACTATTATATATAGGCATGTTTGGTTGTCTATAATTAATTTAAGTAGCTTACTAGACATAGTTTAGTGGTCTATGATCAAATAACTTAATGACAAGTTTAGTAGCATGGATATTACATTTCCATTTCTCAAACCGTTTCTTTCTAATGAAATCCACAAATTAATATTCCCAACTGCAGTAATTATAAAAATCAGTGCTTAATCTAGGGCTTCAGGAAAAAGGACAATATATACGTATAAAGAACTTATACTAGTCATCAACATATATATGCTATTGTCTGTTATCTTCTTCAGCCTTAGGACCACCAGCAATTTCGTTTTCTTTGCATTTATGAACAGGCTCTAGTTTCCGATACAGAACTTGAATTGACCAGAAAACAAAAAAAATAAAATAAAAAAATAAAAATAAAGTGACACTTTGAGTTTATCAACAAATGAGGCTAACCAAACGCTAACTTACTTTCCTTGTTGAAGACGACAGTGAATCATGAATTCTCGTCCTTCTCCTCTGAATATATCCAAACTTTTTCCTTTTCCCATTTCATTTTCGCAGTTATTCATCTTATAGCTACATGGATTTGAATCAAACAGTTTTAGCTTCGAAGAGATGGCAGTAAATTTTGAGTTTGTACTTTTTAATATTAGTGATCAGTCTTAAATAGTGGAATAGTTTCAGTTATATTATACATCAAATGCAAGGGCACATCATGAATAACGACAAAACAAGGCCAGCCCCTACAGAGATTTGGTCGATTTTGGATTGCATATAATCAATTATTAGTTTATTGTGATATAACTGCTAAAGTAAAGAAGCATGATAATTCAACACAAAAATCCAATTAACCAGTGTATATGCTCTACTTTTTACTGTAATTTGTCATTATGTAGTCCACTTTGTTTGACGCAGATCAATTAGTGATTACAATATTGGAATTGAAGCATCCTATTAATAACACATTGTGAGCTCACTGCAATGCGTTGCTACGTGAAGAAGCAGCCAAAAACAAGCGCTTAAGAGATATTACTTGAGTTGGAATTAGTTTATTTTGTATTTAAAACAGTTATATATATATATATATATATCCGTACATAAAATAGTTTATAATTTAAAATTGTTTGACAAAACTTTTAAAAAACAAAATGATTAGTTCTCCTGAAATAATTAATCTTCTCATGCCAATAATACGATGCTTATTGGCTTCTTTCGACAAGTGAAAGCCATTAATTCCTTGTCATTTTTTGTGTTTTTTTATAATCTTAATTTTAGGCAATGAAACTGAAAATTCAAATTAGTTCCCAACAAGTCCAAAAAAATTTAGGACAAAATGCCAAGTGCCCACGTGAGATTCCTCAGCTTTTTACACCACATACGTAAAAGCTCTTGTCGCAAAATTACATGCCAAGAATTGCAAAGACTAACATACCGACAAGTTGACAAAAAATGAGAACGCTCTCCTTGGATCCTTGATAACGACTCTAACTCGATGTATATAAATTTTGATGTTCAAAATCTAACTTAACGTTTCTTTTTTGGGTTTCTAAACTTAACATGTTATTAATTTTGATGGAACGAAGAGCGTGCTCTAGACAAATAAAATTAAATTTAGGAAGCATAGACACTTAAAAAAGATTTATAACTCATAATATTATAGGATTTAATTTGAATATACTGTCAGTGTAAAAAATTTTTACACAGACATCCAATCATATATTGCCACATCAGCAAAAGTTTTTAATATAACCACCCACTACTTGAATGGCCATGTAAATAGAATGTTTTGATTGGATGACAGTGTAAAAAAAGTTTACACTGTCAGTGCACTTCAATTAAACTCAATATTATATCATAAGTTAAGATTTACAATATTTTTAGATGTCAAACTACCAATTTTTATTACTTTCTAAACCTCTCCCAAAAAATATGGAGCACTATTTTTATTGACATCTCAAAAAAATTCCTAAATAAATTTAAATTTTTAGACTTTTGAATTCTTGTTTGATCCATCAAATAATTGAAAAAAAATATTAAGTCGGATCTTGACCGTGTCTAAATTGTGTCCATATAATATCTAAGCTATATCTGACATATGTCCAAACAAAAAAGTAATAATTCTTAAATGAAACACATAACACCGTGTGTCGGATACGTGTCAAACACGTATCGTACTAGCGTCCAACACGCGTCAATATCCCACTTGTGTCAGACACATAGACACACCATCAGATTAGTGTGTCCGTACTTCATAGAATTAGATGCATCTCAATTATCTATAGAACCTTTTTTTTTTTTTTTTTGGTCTAAAAGCACAAAGATCACTTTACAACAAGTTATTGTATATCTTCTTCCCTAATCATTATTATTATTCTTATTATTTAGAATACATTCCTGTCCAACGTGTTTGTCAAGCATCCAGGAAAGGGCGTTGGAGAGATTTATTTATTTTCCTATGACCTTCATCATTAGATGGAGATATTTATATATATTGCGCCGTTGTGAAAGGCATTCTTAGTTGTAAAACCCGAAAGATAATTTTAAGTATGACTATTGATTTACATATAATAAATATTCAATTGAAAAGTGTATATCAAGTAATAGAGGCTAATTAATTAAGGACATATATAAGCCATAAAATAGAGACGGATGAAGTTAACTAAAATGGGCATTAGTATGATGTAAAATGATGCACTCCAATGTACCGTCTTGAGTCTTGTGTCCTGTCCACGAGGGCATCATGGACCAGCATTGCTAAGCAGAGAAGTGGACCAGATAGATATTAACCGTTGCTGCCTTTTCTGAGACCACACGCCTTGCTAATTATGCATGTCATATTGAAGAAGACAGCCTACCCTCTGTAAGCCAATATACTGAAGAGGGACTTGAATAGTATGCATAATATTAAAGATTCAAATTTTATTGTTATTGATATACAAAAAAATTACATATATTTATGTGTTACACATAAAAGAGGTTGATTGCGGTAGAATGTATAGTAATTTTAAGTAAATTTTACTTATAATATTACATATTTAAATACTAAAATTGTCATTTAAAAGAAATTACTTAATTATCACTCTAATCCATTATCACTGTAGTCCAAAATTATAGAAAGAAATTCGTAAACTTATTTGTATAATAATAATATGGGTTAAGAAATTAAGAAAGAAAAGTTTCGATGAAACTTACAATATAAAAACTAACAAATATTACTCTTTCAATGAAAACTTTCCTTTTTTAATCAGTGTTTTTAGAGCACCGTTTAAATAAACCCTAATAATTATGGGAAAAATATAAACCCTAATAATATATATTTATCTATCTCAGTTGCGATATTGTGATTTACAAATTAATTGGACAAGCTAGCCAGCAACCCAACCCATCTACTGCTAGTCAAATGCGTGTGTGGTCCCACTCCGCGGATTCAAGTTAGCACATCACAGCTGCTCGTCGGCATATCCGCATATATGGAAAGGATTTAACCCAACGTTTAATCAAATCAAGATATGATAGCGTTGTAGGAGATATTTTTATATAAAAATTATTTCTTTCTTTTTTATTTTTTTTGAAAAAAAGCGTGAATGTAAATGGCCTTAATACTAAAAAGGGGGCTTTTAACATGGAGACTCTTCTTATTTTATCAGAGGGGTTTTGAGTTCCATTCCTTCCCCTCCCCCCGGACGTAATTTCCCTTAGACTAAAATACAAAACGCCATGAGATGTAACAGGCTAATAAGGCAATTAAAATGCAATAAAAACTTTTAAAGCTTAGCTTGAAGATACTAAATTAATTCTTTTTTAATTGACGGATATTTAATGATAACTTTATATGCACTAACTCATCGAACTCGACTAAGTTCAGCACCTCCATTTGATGTTATTTTAATAACCTCTTTGATCTCCAAAGTAGTTGAACAATTTATTGTCGCACATATTAACATAACATAACTCTTTGATCAAAAAAGTTAATAGCCGGTTTCTCATAAAGCAAGGATAACATCGCATATTTTCGTTAAGATATAGGTTCTTCCTTCGATACCCCCACTTTTAAATGGGTTACAGTACCTTTTACATGTGTCATATAATAATTAGTTTATTTATAATATTTAATTAATAAAAATTTAAAAAAAAAAACTGATAACCTACAAGACCGGTAAAACAAATAATTTTTTAAAATTATAACATTTTCTTAACTTTTTTTCAATTTTACAATTGCACCCACTTTCTCTTCCACTGTAAATCATTCCATTAATGGAAATGCATGTAAATAAAGAACCAAAGTAACATAGGCTTTTACCTATGAAGGTGAAAAGAAGGCAAAAGTGAATCAATCAGGCCAGTGGACTTTGTCGCCAGAGAAGTTATGGCATCAGCGAGGAGTTGAGAGAATGACTTGCTGTTGTCGCCGCCATCTGCAAAGAAGCTAGAGACATGGGTCATCGAACCAAGGATGAAACCATCATTGAAAAGGCTCTACATGGAAGAACCACCGCCACGTGGAGGCTCCCCACCACCGCCGTCCACGTTGGTCTCTCTCTATTTCCACCACCAACCATTCAAACTTGGTTAGAAGCAAAAAGCAAGAGAAAATTGAATAGAAAGAAATGAAAGTCGTCTTCGTTGTTGACAGAACTGTGAATGATTTCAAGCGTTGCAGAGGAGGAGCAGACAAGAGAGACTCTACTGTAGAACATCAAAAATTAAAGCGTATCGTAGACCCTGCCACATTTCTTCTTTTTGTTGGGTTTGCACCAGTGCAAAATTTGTTTGATTTGCACCGAAGTATGACCCTAAAATAAAACCCACAAGTTACTTCTACCCGTAAAGAGAGTTTTGAATCTTACAGGTATCAGTACCCCAAAAAAAAGAGGGGCACCGGAGTAAAGCCCTAAGATTTAAATTCAATTTGTTTTGTCTTATTCTTAGTTGTAGGTTTATTTTTATTTTTTTTGTTATCTATAGGTTTATCTCTTATTTTATTATTATTGAATAAGTTATCCTTGTAATTGTTTTTTCCTAAGTATATAATAAACTTTTAAATATAACTCATACTTGAGTTCAACCAACTTTTATTTAAAATATCTTCATAATACAAAGTCTTTTCATGCTTAACGCCAAGCTTAACATCAGAAAGCTTGGTGTCTTTTTCAATAAAGAGACTGCAATGTCCATCAATCTTAGTGGCTTCCCTCCCTTTAGATGTGCATATCACATGGCAAGAGTTTGATCATCATGTCACCCTTGGCTTTTAACACTAGCGCATCTTAAGCATGACTCACAAGTCATCTTATTAAAGACCCCCACTATCTCATCATCAATGTGAAATTATTTTCTAAAAGCTTAGTTGATACTTTAATATGAAATTCATGTCTACATCTAGTGTTTCAAGACCATCTATCATAAATGATCTTATCCATATTGGTGAGATGCCTTCTAATCAAGATTGACTTATTCACTTTCACATGATCTAGACTCACCACTTATATTTGTTGCTGTCATGATCTAAACATGGCTTTTGCATAACGGTTTCTATTTTAAAGGGGGTCATGAAGCAAAGATAACATCATCTTATGTTAGTTAGGATTTAGATTTAGTTTGTTCTATCTTATCCTTAGCTATAGCCTTGTAGGTTTATTTTTATCTTTTTGTTATCTATAAATTTATCTTTTATTTTATTATTATCTAATAAGTTATCCTTATAATCATTTTCCTTATATAATAAATTTCATGGTATGACTCATATATGAGTTTAACCAACCTTTATTCAAGATGTAGGACCATATACAATATGATGACTTTTTCAATAAAGGTTGGTTGAACTCAAGTATGAGTTATACCGAAAAGTTTATTATATCGAAAAATTGGTTACAAAGGTAAAAATAAGATAAACCGAGAATTATGGATAAGATAAACAAAACAAAATTTAAATTTTAACAAACATAAATCGTTATCCTTTTACTTTATCACCCTTTCAAATTGGATACTGTCATGCAAAAGCCATGTTTGAATCATGACAACAGCGAAATTGAGTGGTGAACCCAAATCATGATAAAGGTGAAAGAGTTTATTTTAATTATAATTAGAAGACATCTTGTCAACAAGATCACTAGATATGGTCTTGAAACACCAAATGTAGACATGAAAAGACATGAAAAGCATGATGGAGTAACAACCAAACCTTCTCATAGATTATTTCAGTGGTAAGATGAAGAAGTGTCTTTAATAAAAAAACATATGAGCTATGCTTGAACAAGATAATCAGATACACAAAAGCCGTGACTAAGGTGTTCAAGCATTTTGACAAGTGATATGTACGTCTGAGAAGAGGGATAAATAGGATGGGTGCCAAAGTTTCTCCATTAAAAAAATACCAAGAGTTTTGGTATAGAGTTTGACATTAGCCTTCAAAAAACTCTATACCATGAAGATATTTTGAGTGAATGCTAACTGAATTTAAGTATGAGTTATACCAAAAAAATTTGTTATATAGGGAAATTGGCTACAAGGATGACTTGTTACATAACAAGACAAACCTAAAACTTTGCATAAGATAAAACAAGTAAAATCTAAATCCAAACAAACATAAACCATTATCCTCTTACTTTATCAAAATATACTTTTCCTCTTTATAAGACTAAATGACATTGAAGTGGCTATGAAGCTACTGTAGTTAACGGAAATGAATGGCCAACGATCAATGACTTTTGACCGATGTATATGTGCTCTTATTTGAGTTAATTGTTGTAGCAAAACTAATAAATATGAAAATGGTATGGGTTGTTCATTATAACCAGAAAAAAATAAAAAAAAAGTGTTAGAGGACGAAGAAAAATTGTGGGTGAAAATACTGCTTTTTTTTTTTGGCTCATACAGTAAAAAATGAACAATATAATTATCAATGACTATCGTATCTTGTAAGCAATTCATCATCGTTGCTATACTTGGATCCTATTGAAGTTCTATAACAAATACATAATGAACAAAGCAAGATACTTATACCTGTTCCTAGAAGCATACCGTAATATTAACTGTTGTCTCTATACATGTTTTTGTCAGATTTATTCTTATATTGCACATCGTAGATCCTGAGGACCGATCAAACATATTTGGTTGTTAATTGGTGAATTTTGTTTATTATTTAACTAACACTTTGTATGCTCTTTAAATTTCTTATCTTTATGTACTAGAATATTCGATATCGAGAACCACTATTTTTTTTTTTTAAATAACGAGAGCAACAAACGTTTTTAGCTTACAATTCTTTGTAGTAAGTATTCGTTTGGATGCGTTTGACTTAATAAGGAAATTAAGGTCTAAACCCTATATATATATATTGTGTATCTTGGTATTTCCTGCTGTTCGCACTTCACAGATCGGGCCGGGAAATGATTCCACCGGACATTTGTATTTCTTTCTTGTTATCACAATTCACAATTAAAATATCTATTAGTTCTCCCCTCCTTTTCCTAATGCTATACTTCCCGGTCAAACCATTCCTCAATTGTACTAGACTAGATATATAATATTATTATAGCGTACATTATATGAGTTAAGATCAAATTATATTAGTATAATGTTTAATATAATTATACTACTTATAACTCTTTATAAAATATATTTTTAATTGATCCAACTATTGAATTACAAATACTTATGAAGATTATTCATGCCAAATTTTATAAAAATTGAACATTAATATGAATGTATTTAAGTAGCTCTTATTCATTTATATTTTAAATATATAAATTATGTTAATTTTGATATATATAAAAAAGTAAATCAAATAATTTCAGATTAATATGAAATTTTATAGAAATAAGCTATAGGAGATAAGTTTCTAATCCAATGGTGGATTTTGTAAAAAATTATATCAATAAAAAATTATTTAATAGTATAAAAATTACTTAAAATTATATCAGTGTAACTTGATCTTAACTCACTATATATATATTGGTGTGGTGTAATTTAAAAATATTTTCTTGAGTTTGCTGCGGAGGGTCTGTCATCGAATTCTCCATAGATCGATGATTATTCATGAAAAAAATAATTTGAAATAATCGAAGTCAAAGTGAATCAAATGTATAGTATACGTCTGTACACTTATGCAAGTATAATATATAACATAATTAGTCGAGAGGAAAATTAAATCATGTAGAATTTTTTTTAATTTAATTAAATCATATTGAATTATTCCACTAGTGAAAGGAAAATATTCGTTATGAACATTAATTGGCCATCGATTAAGTATTAATATAATATGGTTTTTGTATCGTACATATATACATAGCTAGGAGCCAATTGCAATACCAAAATAATTAATGCCTCGGATATGCGGACAGATGAGAATCATATCATATATCTCAGTTGCAAATGACGTTTGACAACAATTCGGTGGGCTATGGAATCATCTTCTGGGATTGGCTAAGTGCCTCATTTGTGTAGACAGTTGGAATCTTGGTGTTGATGGAGCTAAGCAGTGCACAGCAAACCTCACTGCTAAATATATGCTAATATCTGACCATTCCACTATGCCGTGAAAGAGACTGAGTCCCTGAGAGATAATTGGTGATGATCACATTCATAAAACAAGTTTATCTCCTTTCTTTTAGAAGAAAATCAACATAAATAACCAGTTGTAGATATTCTTTCCTTTGTATGATCTTTTTCTAAGTGATCTTCGTTTATCTCAATTAAATATATGTCCTTTGTATGGAACCACTTTTTTACTTTTTTGGCAAATTATTGTTAACAACTTTAAAATCTTCTGAATTTCTTTTTAAATTTTGATTAATAGTTTAAAAGATTCTTCAACTTTGAATTTATTGATATATTAATGGTAATATTAATGAAAATATCTTAATTATTAACTTTACATTAAATTTAAATCACTGATTAATATATTGATTGTTCAAATTTTCAATATTTTTAAATATCTAGATTAATAGATATAAATTTCTAAAATTTAAAGACCAAAAAAATATATTATATTAAAAATTATTTATTCTATATAAGTTGATTAATAATTTTATAAATTAATCAATAGTCTATATCAATGAATGGACAAGATCTTATCCTTTATCATTAGTAATTTAGTAAATCCTTCAAATAATGATTTATTGCATCATAGTTAAGTTAAAGTTTAAGGACTAATTGAAAAGATTTTAAAGTTGATGGTCGTGATTTACAAAAGAGTAAAAGTTCAAGGGGTTTACATACTCTTTTCCCTTTTATAAAAACTAGTGTTTGTGTGATTTTAGCAAGGATTTAATTTCTTAATAATTATTAGTAAAGTTCTAAGGTCACAATCTACTTTTAGTGCAGCCAACTATTTTTTTTTCCGTTATCTTATAATTATGTATTATCATATTATTAAAAGTACTTTAATTTACTCATGTAATAACTATTTTAAAAATTACACTTTTATATATATATATATATAATTGATTAATGGTGAAATAAATTTACATTAATTATTGACAATATATTAAAATTAAAATATTGCAATACTTTTCTTAGGGGTCCAAATTAAGCTTCATCTACTTCTTAATTTTCTTTTCAGAATGGTGAAAAAAATTTACATTAATCACTAGCAGCATATTAAAATTAAAATATATTAGCAAATTTTGCAATAATTTTCTTAGGGGTACAAATTAAGCTTCGTCTACTTCTTAATTTTCTTTTGTTTGTTCTGAAAACTATGATTTCCTATCATCTATTAATATATAGAAGCAGGACAATGTTCTATTTACAGTTTAGTTAATCAGCTTAACCTACTGTGCTTCACAAACTTTAATATTAGCATATATCTAATAAGTCTTCTCCTATCATCTTAGTTGTTATCTCTTTTTCTTTTTAGTGCCACATGATATGTATTGTCAAGTTGGTGGTGTTTTTTAAGGCGAAGGGTGTGTTTGATATAAAATTTCACAGATTAATTTCATGTGTAATACATAAAGTTAATTTATGAAATTTTTTGTCCTATTTTTTACTGATATATCAAATACAGTTAAGGGTAAATAACCTCATGTTGGGATTTAATAAATCATTTATCTCTGTAAATTGTATACTGCAAAGTACACCCGAAAAAAATGAAAAAGAGAGAGAGAGAGAGAGAGAGAGTTGTGTTAAGTTAGGCTTCAAATTAAGAGAAATTGTATAGTGAGAAAGATATAAATAGCGTGATACATTTCTAAAACCAAATATATTAGCGGCATTCAAAATATCAACATATTAAAAAAATCCATTTATTGACTCTATAGAATAAATTTTCATAAACATTAAATTTTATCAATCTAATAATTGAATTATGTGATATTACCTTGATGACTAAGCCTACTGAATTTTAGAAAAAATTGAACATTAATAGATATATAATCTAATATTAAAATTTATTTATACTTTTAAAATAATATTATATATCAAAATAAAATGAGCAATAAATATCAAATTGTTGCAAAATGATATAAAACTTTATACATTTGATCTACTTACACTACTAGAATTTGTCGAAAATGCGACTGATTTTTTCGGTTGCTAAAAAAATGGATTTGCGACCAATTTAAGTAAAATGGGACTAATACCGATCGCAAGACTAAATTTTGCGATCGATATACGTCTAAAAAAATTTGGAAATTTGCGGCCAAAAAATCGGTTGTAAATGTGAATATTGAAATTTGCGACTGAAAAATTAGTCGCAAATATTGAATTTTGCGATTGAAAAATCAGTTGCAAAAAATCAGAAATTTGCGACCAAAAAATCGATCGCAAAGGTGAATTAAAAAACCTAGAAATTTATGATTGAAAAATCGGATGCAAATCTTGAATTTTGCAACCGAAAAATTAGTCACAAATTAAAAATCTCTACGTTTAAAAAATCTAAAAATTTGAGATCGATAAAGGTGAATAAAAAAACTTGAAATTTAAAATCTTTACGTCTAAAAAATTTGGAAATTTGCAATCGAAAAATCGATCGCAAATGTGAATCTTGAAATTTATGACTGAAAAATCGGTCGCAAATCTTGAATTTTGCGACCAAAAAATCAGTTGCAAATTAAAAACCTTTACGTTTAAAAAATATGGAAATTTGCGACCGATAATCTTGAATTTTGCGACTGATTTTTCAGTCGCAAATTTAAAACCTTTATGTCTAAAAAATCTGGAAATTAAAGTAGGTTGCAAATGCAAATATTGAAATTTGAGACTGAAAAATCGGATGCAAATCTTGAATTTTGAAACCGAAAAATCAGTTGCAAATTAAAAATCTTTACATTTAAAAAATCTAAGAATTTGCGATCGAAAAATCGGTCGCAAATAATCGGTCGCAAATTAAAACCTTTGCGTTTTAAAAATCTTGAAATTTGCCAAACACGTAATTTCGCAGAACAAAAGCCATTTTGCTACCGATTTTGCGACCAAAAAATCGGTTGCAAATTCAAACACTTAAACTTAAAATTTCCCAGATCAAATTCATTTTGCATTGTTTCTTCTTCTCTCTAATTCCTTTTCTCTCTCACTCTAACCCTCCCCCACCCTAACCTTTCCCCCACCCCAAGCTGCCACCACCGTCACTGTTGCTGTTGTCGCCGCCTCCGCCACCGCTGTGTCCGTTATCCTGATTCTCTTCTTCCCTTTGCTTATTTCTTTTTATTTTTAATTTCAGATCTATTTTTTTAAAAAATAGGGGTTTAAATGTTGTTAGATTGATGGTTTGTTGGTGTTATTTAGTTCTTTAAATTTTATAGTATTGGTATTTGTGTTCTTAAATTGATTGAGGTATTTGGGATTGATTTGTGATGTTATTAGTTGTTTTAGAGAGTTTGTTGTTGGTAATGGTTGTTGTTTTAATGTTAATTGAGTTTAATTATATTGTTTATTGAGTATGAGAGTATGTTGTTGTTTCTTTTCTTTTTTTTTGAAATTTTCAGATCTAATTTTTTTTAATAATGGGGATTTGGGTGTTGTTAGATTATTGTTTTGTTTATTTTGTTAAGGTTTTTAAATTATATTGTTTAGGTGTTTATGTTTTTAAATTGGTTGAGGTATTTGGGATTAATTTTTGATATTATTGATTGTTTAAGACAGTTTGTTATTGTTAAGGAATATATTGTTAGTTGAATATGAAAGTATGTTGTTGTTTCTTTTTAAAAAAAAAATTCAGATCCGATTTTTTTTAATAATTGTTGTTTAGATGTTGTTAGATTGTTGATTTATTAGTTTTAGTTAGTTCTTTAAATTATATTGTTTGGATGTTTGGGTTCTTAAATTGGTCAAGATATTTGATATTGATTTTAGTTATTGATTGTTTAAGAGAAATTGTTGTTGTTAAGAGTGTATGTTTTAATTGAAATTGAGTTTATTTATATTGTTAGTTGAATATGAGAGTATGTTGTTGCTTTTTGTTTTTGCTAGTTTGGGTTATTAACTTGATCAAATGCTTGGTTTTAAGTTGTAGTAGGTAAAAGAAAGTACCATGTTATACTCTGATGCCAAAGTTTAGGAGGCAACTTGTAGTTATAAGTATGTCTATCATCTGCCTTTAGCTATCATTTGTTGATCTGCCGTAAATCTTCCACCATTTATTAATTTATATATATATTCAGATTTAATAAACAAAGGACGTATCAAAATTTAATAATAATTAATTATATGAAATATTGATTTCTTAGTTTATGAATTACTGGATGTACTTTTCTAGGTTGTTGTTGAATCATGTGTATGAAATTTGGATTTCATAAGACTCTGGTTTTTCATTTTTTAAAAAAAAGTTTAAAATTTACGACTGATTTTGGGACAAAAAATATTTGGTAGGAGGGAACTCGAATTGAACATTTGTGACCGTTTTTTTGGTCCCAAAAATCAAATTTACGACCGATTTTTCGGTTGAAAATTTGCCACCAATTTTTTGGTCGCAAGTTTTGACTTTTGCGACCGCAAAATCGATCACAAAATAGTCAACAAGTGACCAAAATCAAGAGCGTCAAAGGATTGCTTAAAATCGGTCACAAAATTTTGTAATCGAAAAAATCGGTCGCAAATGGATCTGCAATCTGCCTATATGCAATTGACAAAATCTGTCACAAATAGTCTTTGCGACCGATTTTTTTCATTTTGCGACCGATTTTTCGGTCGCAACCAGACAATTTTCTAGTAGTGTTAAAGAGAATTTTCAATTTAATTAACATTTAAATTGATAAAAGTTAATATTTATAAAAAATTATTCAATAGAGTAAATGTATCAAGATAGTGAATTGCCACCCGTTAAAAGATTAACAAAAACAACTTAATGGAGTGGGCATTGGGTATTCAATCAATATGTTGAGATTCACAATTAAGCATGATAATCAATATGTTTCTCGGATATTCCTCTTTTTGTGAGGTTACTACCTAGTCACGTATTTAAAATATAAATACAACAAGTTATTATTATAGTTGTTTCTCTTATCTAAACCACAATACTCGTAATTTATTGGATTACAATTAATTTGGCTCGGGCTACTATTTCTTAGTTGGTTTAAGTAGTTTTGTATTTGCTTCCCTTAAGTAAAGTATCGAGTTCGAGTCTTATAGATAAATTACAAAAACAAAAAGCATTAATACTGGAAGAGATTTACCCCTATAGAAGACCAACTCACAGGTAAAATTCCTTAATCATTTGTTATTGTTATCTAGAAGAGTCAAACCGAAAATTTTGTTTAAGATGAACAAATATCAAATCACTCAAATCAATCAAACATTAGTATTATAATTATATTAAATTAATAGAATATCTACTGAATATTAACTATTAATTATTAATAATACTTCTAACTTTTTTTAAAAAAAATATTGACGGAACCTCCTAAATTTATCATTGAAAGGCTATCTATGTAATTTCCCATACTTTAGATGAGAATTTTTTTTTTTACTCTTTGAATTTTTTATATATTTAGAATCTGTTATGCTAGTAGATTTGAAAAATTTTAGATTTTATCGGAGTTATATATAATTATAAAAGGGATCATTTTGAGTTTTTTTTTTCAACATAGGCATGTAGTAATTGAATGTTTTCGATCTAACTTAATTCAGATTAATTAAAGTTCAATAAATTTCAGATATTAATGGTATAGATGAAAAAAAAAAAACTGAATTTTTTAGTCAAAAAAAGATAAAGATAAAATTAATTTAGTCTTATAATAAATCTAATACTTAGTAGCTTCACAAGTTCAGGATTTAATTTTAGATAGTTTTATTGTATATTTTAAATATATATGTCTTAAAAGCTCCTTACATAACTTTATGTCGAGATGCTAGTTGATAGGTTTCTTGAAAAACCCACAAAATTTGGCACTCTTTGAAGATTATTTCAAGATACTTTTATTTCTCAATATTAGAATCATTTGTACAACCAAGCCTCAATGACTTATATACATGTAAGGTCTCCCAATATAACTATGGGCTTCTTTACCTATTTAAAATAATAATAATAATAATAATATTTACGGATATATTTCATTTCAATTTTTTTTACCAAAATGTCTTGTGTCGTGAGATGTGGTGAATTCGATTAAGACTGGATCGAATTTATAACTGTTTAAATTTTTTTCAGACATAGAATTCGATCCAGGGTGGGTAGAATTCAATACTATTCACTTCAATAGTGTTGAATTCTATCCACCTTGGATCACATTCAACACTGTTATGCACTCCCATAAATTAGAAATCGACCCAGAGTTGATCAAATGTGTAAGATAGAGATGAGAAGTTAGAGTGAGAGAGGTTATAATGATATTGAGAGAAATATTTTACTCGTACTTAATAGTACTCAGTGCCAAAAGAAAAGGAGATGGAGGGTAATTATTTATATTGCTATGATGAACTTAGTCATATTTCAACAAATCTCAATATACAGGTAATTTTAAATTATAATTTAAAATTTAGTTTAAATTTTATATTTTAATTGTAAATTGAATTTGATAATTTTATTGTTGTAACAAATAAATATTTATAAGTATTCATTTTTGTTAATGTAATTTAATTATTAGTTAATTTTCTTATTATAATTTCTATTTTATGTATGTAGTGAAAAAAATTTAGATATTTGATTTAGTATTAGATTAGTTTAGAAGATGTTGATTTAGTTACAATTTAATTTGATTAATTTATTGTAATAATTATTAATTAAGAAGTATTGCAGGTTTAAATTTTTGTTGATTTTAATTCAAGATTTAGTTTATTTTATGTAATTTAGTGAATACTTTATTTATGTAATAAAATAAATTTAGATATTTGAATTGTCATTAAATTAGCTTAATCTATTATACTTAATTAGTAACTTAGCTTATTAGTAAATTTTATTACTGTTATTATATTTCTGTACTTATTCACTTAAATAGTGCTCGAATAGTGTTGAATTCGATCCAGGCTAGAATTCAACACTATTCACTTCAATAGTATTGAATTCTATACATCCTGGATCGAATTTTGTGTCTAGAAAAAATTTGAACAGTTATAAATTCGATTCAGCCTTGATCGAATTCACCATATCTCACAAAACATGACATTTTGGTTAAAAAAATTTGAAATGATGTACATCCATAAATATTATTATTTTTATTTTAAATAGTTAAAAAAGCCTATAACTATGTTCTTATCCTATGTAACTACTAAGCTAATGCCATGCACATAAAAGGAAACTACTTTCTGTTACAACATGATAAAATCAACTAACATAATCTGTTGCTCAACTTGGTTCATAACACTAGTTAATTAAAACTTTTTTATAGCAACAATTCCAAAATTCTAACATTTAGTTTTTTTTTTTCGGATAAATCGTGCATGCTCAACCCAACTCCAACCGCAGGGGATCTAAGTTCAACACATAAACATGCATCAAACACAAAAACAATATAGTCTGACTCATCACAACACATAAATAGCATAGTAACAACATTAGTTCACCATTTTGAGGTTCTACCTATGCAATTCTTCTAATTTCTGTAATCGGCATCACCTCTGCTATATTACTGCCATGGCACCATTGTCATCTTCTCCTATATAGCCATCTCTATTTCTGGAATGCAGATGGATTCAAGAACAATTCCTCATGAACCTAGAACTTGCTGAACATCCAGTTCTTAAACCAAAAGGCCCATCTCACCTTGATTTATCACTTGTCCCATTCCTAATCTGGATTGGCATTTTCAAAAATAATACCATTCCTAATATGTCATATTGTCCATATGACAACATAATAGAGGGTTATTCACATCTTCTTTTCTAACTTGTATAAGTGAACACCACACCATGCTTTCAAGAAAGATATAGGCTAGTTGGGACAATACCAATCCAATTCCCACCACACAATGCAATCCATCCATATTTTCCATGCTACCATGCATTCAAAAAACAAATGACTCATAGATTCAAGTGCATCTTTGCATATCAGACATAGATCCTCACCTTTTGGGATAACCCCAAGCTTTGCAAGATGCTCCTTCGTATCTAATCTTCCTTGTAGCACAAACGACACAAGGATTTCAGCATGTAGAGGAGTAAGTCCCTTCCATGCTAAATTGGCAGCAGGGATCCCCAAGGAGCTTTTTACATTCAATAATTCTGCCTACACACTAAAAGATTTCATAGAGAAAGTACCTACATTGACAAATTTCCAACAAAGAGAGTCATTCTCACCTTGCTTCATCACTTGCTCGCTTAAAAAATGGAGAAGCTGAGCATACAACTCATTCTCCCATACTAGAAACTCTCTCTTCTAGCTGAATAGCCAACTCCAAGTTTGACCATTCCAATGTCCCATGTCTATAATATACTTATCCTTCTGATTGGATATGGTGTATAGCCTCAGAAACATATCTTTCAATGGTTTGTCACCAATCCACTTGTGTTCCTAAAACAGGGTCTGATTACCTCTCCCCACCTTCCTCTAAATTCCATTGGAGCATATTTCATGAATCACATTATTTGCTATTGGGATTGATACAATCTATCCCAATACACCTCCCATGCCACCCCCTTCTACCATAGATCTTCTCGAGATGTCATGCTTGTAATGGGTAGAAAGAATAATTCTCTTCCAATAGGAAACATCTCCTTCAAGAAACCTCCATCACTATTTGAAAATTAAGGTTGCATTCTTAACTATTATGTCTCCAACACCGAGACCTCCAAGCTGTTTTGGCCTCTAAATAATGTCCCAAGCTACTAGTGGAACACCTCCTTTTGCTACATCTCCTGCCCAAAAGAAACTCCTTTGAATTTGTATGATTTTCCTTGCCACAACTTTCGGGATTCTGAACAAGCTGAGGTAATATAATGGCATGTTGTTCAACACTGCCTTGATGAGTATTAATCTCTCTGCTCTTGACAGTGTATTGGCCTTCCATATCACCAGTCTTCTTTCAATTTTATTCACCACTGGTTTTCATGTTGAGTCCCTCTATGGGTTTGTACCAAGAAGAATGCCAAAACATATGATTGGAAGCTTCAAAGTCTTACACTTTAGCCAGGCAGCAACTTGATTCATCCATTCTTCATCACATCCAAGAGGAATTAGTGCTGATTTTGAGTAGTTGATGGTAAGACTTGATATAAGAGTGAAACAGTCCAACAACCTTTGAATATTTCAGATAATCTCCAACTTAGCAGGGTAGAAAATCAATGTTTCGTTGGCAAATTGAAGGTGAGACACGTCGATCTTATCTTTTCCAACTTTAACATCCTCAATTATTCCAATATCCTCTGCACTGGACATCAATTGATTAAGCACCTCAGCAATAATAACAAATAGAAATGGGGAGAAAAGGTCTCCTTATTGCGAACCTCTCTCCATTTTAAAGGGAGTTGTATTTGATCCATTTATGAGAATGGACATCGAAGCATAAGAGAGACAATAATTAATCCATTTTCTCCATGTGGTTCCAATCCCATCAGCTCCAGCACATCATCTACAAACTTCTACTTCACCGAGTCATGTGCTTTGTGGAAGTCTAACTTCAGCAATGTTCTATTTACTCTCCTTTTCTTCATCCACTATACTACCTCATTTGCAATGAGAGCATTGTCCAAGATCTATTTTTTTGGACGAATGCCTTTTGAGCCTCTCCAACAAGTATAGGCATCACGTCCTTCATACGGTTGGCAAGGATTTTGGCAATAATCTTGTAAAGGCAGCCAACCATGTTGATGGGCCGGAACTGATTCATCTCCACTGCATCATCCTCTTTGGGAATTAGGATCACCGAAGTCATGTTAATCTCTGCCAAGAAATAGCCATTATCAAAGGAAGACCAAACAAAGTTAGCTATTTCCACACCCATTAACTCCTACATGTTTTTAATAAAATTAAAGTTGAAGCCATCATACCTCGATGATTTAGATGATTCACAACTCCATATGGCATCTTTGATCTCGTCGAAGGATGATCTCCTCTCCAACTAGCTTGCTTCTTCATTGCTGATTTTTGGGAGCAAGTCATTCGACATCTTGATATCTAGAATAGTTGGCTGAGTGTACAGATTTTTAAAAAATCTTCTTGTTGCATTCTTAATTGCTCTTGGTCCTTTTATCCTCCTTCCACCCATATTTAGGGCTAGAATTTGCTTTCTGTGCCTCTTTCCCATAGCTGCAGTATGGTAATATTTAGTATTTCTATCCTTAAATTTGATAGAATTATCACGTATAAGCGGTCTCTAGTAGGAGTCCTTATGATCATGCCATATCTTAAGCTGCCCTTTTAGTGTTGTGTGTCTTACCCATTCTGTTTCATCTAGCTCCTCAACTTCATTCTTCTTTTCCAGTTGTTCGATTTCAACTTTAAATTTGCTTATATTATGATTGATTTCTCCATAAGTCTCCTTATTCCACATTCTCAACAATCTATTTTTTAAGTTTGTAGGAGGTCGCAATCTATTTTTATTGTTACTAATCACCCTTGTGTATTTAAAATATATATTTTATCTTAACCTTACTGTTATTTTATATAATTATGTTTTTTATTTCATAATAATCCAACTTAACTTTATATGAATTTAATTGAAATTTATTCAAAATGTATTAAAAAATAGGAAAAGATGAATTGACTGTCTATTTGAAAGATCCACTATCCATTTATTACGTGGAGAGTGTAGTGTCATTTAAATTAGGGAAGAGTTTACAGTGGTCCATAGACCACCAATACTCCAATTTTTTTTTCTCTCAGTGATGTACCATAAAATTTTTTCCTAGAAGTCCATCGATACACCCTAACTGTTTCTCTAAAAAATTTTTCTGGTCACCAAGTGAGTAACTATGATGGATCAGCGATAAAAGTCATTATGGATAAGATTTATTTAAATAAATCTAAACCGTTTATATTATTTTAATTAATATCCACGATTATAAATATTTTATTATAATTTTCCCATGTA
This sequence comes from Pterocarpus macrocarpus, assembly GCA_031439585.1. Lineage (NCBI taxonomy): Eukaryota > Viridiplantae > Streptophyta > Magnoliopsida > Fabales > Fabaceae > Pterocarpus > Pterocarpus macrocarpus. The sequence goes on from CM062519.1 coordinate 16,995,984, forward strand.
CCACTGTAAACGCCTCCTTAAATTAGTTTAGAAAAGATAAGAAAGGAAAAAGAAATACTTACCAGTACGGGTACAACATTTTAAAAATTCTTTTGTTTGATCAAGTGGATGTTCCATTTTAGATTACAAAACCGTTCTTAGAGGAGATGATACGCTTCCTTTCTGATCTTCACTCAAAAGAAAATTCAAAAGAAACAACTAAGAATGAATAACATTAAACAGATGAAACAGTACAAATTTGAAGAAGTCAATCAACGGTTCAATAGGGAAAAAAATATCATGAAAATGGTGTGGAGAGTCACATCACTTTCTCTGTTAACTTTTTGCCTACCGCCATTTCGAACTTTCATAAAAAGTAGAGCCCAGTTTCAGTGAATCCAACAGTGGGAAATGTAAATCAGTAAATAGACTTTACATCGTACCGCGTCTCATACTCTCAGGTATTCCGTTGCAGCGTGCCATTCACTAACAGCGACATTGTGAATGATCACGGCGACTAATGGTGATCACGGTGATTATTATAACGATATCTTTCTTCGCTTTAAAAAGCGCTACTTGTTATATGAATTTAATTTATATAAATTATCAGTATAAATTTTTTTATATAAATATATTTTATTATATTAATAAAAATATTTAATTTAATTATTTATTATTTTAAATTTTTTTAAAATATAAATATTTAATTAGATAACAATCTTTTATATTATTAATATATAATAATTAAACTCTTGTTATACTTTTAAAAATTGTTTTAAAAAACTTTTAATTATATACTATATATGAATTTAATTTAAATATGTAGGTAATATAAAAATATTTTATATAAATATTTAATTATGGATTAGGATAAAGTCACATAAGTAAAACTTTAAGTATAGTTATATCGCTTATAACTTTTTATAAGATATACTTTTTATCGATCCAACTGTTAAATCAAAATTACCTATGATAAACATTGTTTGTGTTAAATTTCATCGAAATTGAATATCAATAAAAATGTAATCAAATAACTCTTATTTATATATATTTTAAATATATATATTACGTTGATTTTGAAAGGTATAAAAGTAAATTAAATAATTTTTTATTAATATGATATTTTATAGAGATGATCTATAAAATATAAACTTCTAATTTGATGATAAATTTTGTAAAAATTTGAAGTAACAAAAAGTTATTTAATAGTATAATAATTACTTAAAGTTATATTGATGTAACTTGATTTTAATTCATTAATTATATATTATTATATTAATAAAAATATTTCACTCTTATATCTATTATTTTAAAAATTTTATATATAGGGATATATAATTAAATAATAATATAAACTTTTTAATAATAATATATTAAAATTAATCTCATATATTAATAAATACTTAATTATTTTAGTGTTCCGCATGTACGGGTTTTAGTTTATATTAAGTAAAGTTACTAATTTTAGTGGCAGTATGAGGTCACTGACAAAAGAAAAGGTTCACATATTGACTAATGTCTTACTCTAAAATGGTACAGATATCGTACGCAGTATTATTGTTTAGTGATATTGCCGACATATTCTTTTTTTTTTTTTTTTAATATTCTTCACCCCTGTTTTATATTATTAAGGTTCTTTTTCTTATGGAATATATTATTAAGGTTCTTTATCTATAAAAATTAAATATTTTATATTAAAGAATCTTTTCTCAACGCTAACATATATCTCATACATTCTTGATTGCTACCAATAATTAATGTCTCTTTCCTCTGTCTTCCTTTTCTTCTTTAACACTATTGACGTTAACGAAGAATATGTTGGCAATGTACCCATTTTTAAAGGTGTTCATTAGGTTACATTTTTTCAGCTGAATGACATTATTCTTTCCAAAAATAAGTATGTAGTCAAGATTTATCTTCTTTTTACATTGATATACACTAATAAATAATGTAAGCTTAAGAATATAGATAAAGATTTTCATGTGTGTGTTAATTTTTTTTTCCCCTTATAACTTCCGTCGTAGTTAGTCGCAGTTATTTTTTATTTTTTTGGTTGCAGTTCACACACACACACACATTAATAATGTTAAAAGAAAGATGTTACTTCCAAATCAAAATTGAAGTTGTACTCAGGACTTATATTAGGATTTAATTTTGATGTACTAGCAGTATAAAAATATTATGATGTAAAAATATTATCTAATTAAATCTACTTATATGCATGACTTTTAAAATAATAGATATAAAAGTTAAACATATTTATTGATATAATAATACATAGTTGGATGACAGTATAAAATATTTTTACAAATTTTACACTGTCAATACATTAAAATTAATTTTGATATACTGTCAATATAAAACAGTTTTGGATTTAATTTGAATACACTGTCAGTGTAAAAAACTTTTACACAGACATCCAATCATATAGTGCCACATCAGCAAAAGTCTTTGACATAACCACCCACTACTTGAATGGTCATGCAAATGGAATATTTTGATTGGATGACAGTGTAAAATTTTTTTACACTATCAGTACACTCTAATTAAACTCAACAGTTTTGTATAAAAACTTTTTTACACTAATTATGCATCAAAGTTAAATTCTAGATCCTTAATTTATGAGAAATGCATGATAAATTTATTTAGATCATATAGTCACACACGTCAACAAGGGATTAATTAAGATAGTAAACAACTTTAGCTCTTGAAATAAGACTACAAGTTTTTGGGGGTGAAGCCCGCTGGTCCACTAAGCCCTATTATAAAGAGCCCAACTAATTTAGCTCGACTCGTAGAGATTCTAGACAGGATTTTTTTCATTATCAAGATTTGAACCTAAGACACCTAATTAAGAGATTGAAACACCTAGTCACTTCGACTAACCCCATATTGATAAATAAGAATATGAGTTTAAATTTTTTAAAGTAACTTTTACAGTGAAATTGCATATTTTTTGTGCTCTCGCAACTCAACAAGAATTATTTTTATGAGAAAATCTGATGGACCGAATGGCCGAACTTGTAGTCAACTTATGATCCTAAAAAAATAAATTACATATAATCACTTATATATGGGGTAAATGATTAAGTTTGGGCGGAATTTTGACATATTCAAGTGGCAATAATTTTTTTTTTTTTGTATAAAAAGTTTAATAATAAACGATTATATCATTACATGCAAGAAACGATATAATTAAAATGTAAACTCGGGATCAAAATGTAAGGAATTTGTGGATTTTGCGAAATAGGAAGCCTACACAGTATCGATTCCACTACGAGGAAGCAAATATTCATTAAAATCTATTCTTTCTACGTGTCACTTAGTGCTTGAAGACAGGATTTGATATACACAGCTTGTGTCACTTTATTCTTTTGAAAAAAGCTGAGTTAAGGAGGGAGCATAATTGCATAGAATCACAGTACGCAGACAAAAACATAAATCCGTAATTACCCAAAATTTAGTTACTAGCTCTTGGATGTGATGAGAAAGTTAATGATAAAAGCTTCTATTCCTTTTTTTTTTTTTTTGTGGTAAATGAAAAACTTCATTCCTTAATTTAAAATATATTGTTGTTAATATTTAGGATTTATTTGATAAGTATGACAGAAAAACCTCTTAGTTAAAACTCTAACAAGTTTTTTTATGGGATATGAGAGAAAGAAAAGTCAATAATGAAAGAGAAATTAAAATAAAAAATATTTATATATAAACATCAAATTCTACTGTTCTTTTTACATATCCTCATATCTCTTATCAAGAAAACTATCAATATGGGATCAAAGTATATATATGACACTTGTTTAATATTTTTGCCGTTCATCTAACATCGCAAACTACAAACTGACTATTGTAACCCAAAAGATAAATAAATAAATATCTTTTCTCTGTTTATGTTCTAACTTCCTAAATGATTGGCAGCACATAGAAATGAAATGTACAATTTTTAAAAGAGGAAGAAGGAAATTTTATCTGATGATCTCAAAAAATTAAAAAAAGGAGGCAGAAGGAAAAATAATTTGCAGTACAAATATAGCATTTTCACTGAACTGCGTGTTAACTATTTTAGGGTTGGGGGAATAATCGAAGAAGATTAGAGGAAAAACAAGTGCACGTGGCATGTTAAAATAACGAGTCAACTTTGATGATAGAATTTGAGAACCACGTGTTTGCTGCTTTTGACATTCAATCATGCTTGCGAGTTACGACCCAAAGATCGAGAAATACTTGCGTAATATGATGGTACCATATAGCTGTAGTTTTAAATTAATTATATAAATATATTTTATATAAAATTTATTATTAATATATAATTTTATATAAAATATATTTATATAATTAATTAAAAATACAATTACATAATATCCTCAAAATCATGCAAATATTTCTATCAAAAGTATATGCCACGCCATATTGTATTGCACACTCCAATAGAATTGTACCTACCACTGCCACACCCAATTAAATGGCACCTCTTTCGTCTTCTCTTCGGTGTTCACCCTCTGTTCCAATTTTGTTCGTTCCCTCTGTTAAAGCTGCCCCGTTGCTGAATTTCCCAGGGTGTATTATTATTTTTTATTGATAATAGTAGACACTATTTTCGAGATAGATAAAATTATATATTAATAAATAAAAATGTTAGTTATATAAGTGATCAATATATGTAAAAAAAATAGATAATTAAGCGTTAATAATTGTCAATTTTAGTTATATAAGTAAGTAATTCAATTAAAGGATTTCTCATATATAGAGATGGCACTGAGTAAGATAGGATAGAATTTTAGATAACTTAAAACTTGTTTAATACTTTAATACAATTCTTAAAACATATCCTAACATATTTTGTGGATTTTAAGAGGGTGTTTGGTAACTATAAAAGATCGGATAAGTAAGTATTATGGAGCCAAGTTTTAGATTATATGGTAATTGCTAAAATATTTAAAAATTAGTTCTTATTTAAATCAATTTTAAACAAAAAACTTGTTCTTAAAAAAAATTAAATTGGTTTTAACTAATCCTACATTTTCTCTCTCAATCTATCAATTTATCCTTTTTCAACAATATGAAAAATTGATTTAACTAATTTTTAAGTCAATTTCAAATCAAACATCATTTAATTACAAACGGATTCATTTTTATATAGTTTAATGTAACTATTTCTATTTTGTACCATAATAAATTGGTTTTTCAAATTGCCAATTACCCTATAAAAATCACACCTCAATCCTTACTCACAAAAAAAAATTAGAACCTAAACCTTACCCACTCATATCTAGATCTTTGCTTAAATAAAATAATAAAATATTTAGAAAAAATTACAGTATTCTCCCTTGAGGTTTATGAGAATTACGTGTGACACCTTTTTAGTTTGTACCCCATACACAAATCTCCCTTGAGGTAACATAGTAATTACACAAACCTACCTCCTGTTAAAGTGTCATTTATAAAACTAATAGAAATAAATCCATGTGCAAGGCACATGATTTTTTAATGGCAAAATTATAAATATATCAACTTCTATCATAGATGAAAAGACAAAACTAATCTTAAATTTCTTAGCTTCTTTAACTCACAATCATCTACAGTAGAGCCCACCCATCAACCACCATTAGGGATGGAAATAGGCCAGGCGAGCAGCAGGCTATTGTGAGCTGTTAAGCACGATAAATTTGGCTTATGTTATATATATATATATATATATATATATATATATATATATATATATATATATACATATATATATATATATATATATTTTATCAAAAATAAACCTTACCTCTCAAGAATCGAACCTGCACCCTCAAACGTTAAGCCAACAGCCTAGACCACTAAGCCAGACACAGTTGTTATACTTACTATAGCATATTTAACATATTTATTATTACTTCAATCAGTAATTCCATTACAAACCACTTAAAACCCTTGATCTAATTACTTTACAAGCCGCTGTAGCCACAAACGAAAGTTAGAAACCAAGACACAGACTCTCACTCAGTTAGAAACCCTTCTTGAACAGTCCCCAAACCCTAGTCCCTAACCTTCTTCCTCAGCTCATGGCCTCAGATCGTCGCCGTCCAGCCCGCGACAAAGCCACTGCCCCAACTCCATGACCGCGACACTGCCGTTGCCCCAGCTTCGCAACCGCGACACCGTCGTTGCATCCAGCATCCAACCCGCTCCGCCACCACTGCGTCCAGCTCCGTGACGCAACGTCTGGCTCGACCACCACGTCTAGCTCCACCGCCACCTCCCCCAGCATCTAGCTCCGCCGCATCTAGCTTAGATCTGGTAAGTTTTTAATGAATGGCTGGAAAAAATAAAATAAAATATGAAATATGAACAGAAAATGGTTGGAATGGTTAGAAAGTTCTGCTTAGTTCTCAATGAATGGCTAGAAAGTTTTTGTCAGTATGTATGAAGGTTTTGTGTGAACTTCAAATGCCAATGATGCCATCCCTCTGAAGCCTTCATTTTTTTGCTCATACAACATATTTTGTTGTTCTTATTATTTTTTAAAAAAAAAAATTGTCTTTGTGCATGATTGGATTATAACTTATACGTATGGATAGTTCAAAGTTTTCTGGACTACTAGCACGTACTGCAAGGCCCATGATATTTCTTCTTCAGAAATATTGCATTTATTTCCTTATAAATACAATTAAATACAGTTCAATTTTAGCATTATCAATGGTTATTGTCAAGGCCTGTTTAAGGCCTGTTTATAGTGTATTTGAAAACCTAGGCTTGTTTAGGCCTACATGCTGGCCTAGGCTTGATAGCCTATTAAGAGAGCTATTTTTTTTGCAACAGGCTTTATTAACAGACTTCAGGCCAGGCTAGGCTACTCAAATAGGTTAGGCCAGGCCAAAAATAAGGCCTTTAATAGGTAACAGGCCAGGCTCAGGCCTAATAATTATGATACAGGCCTGGCCTGTTTAGAGTGCGGCCTGGCCTGGCCTAGCCTGTTTCCATCCCTAACCACCATTATCGCAAGCCTCCCCCCACCGTCCCAATGCCATAACCTTAGCCACCATCAATCCAGCACCAGCCATAAGCCACTAGTTTTCATCTTTTATTCTTTTTTCAAAATCAGAATTTAAAGATGAGAGTTCTTTTGTTAGCTAAGAGAGAGAGAGAGAGAGAGAGAGAGAAACAGAGAGTTCTTTTCAAAGTGATGTGGTTTTTCTGCAACACCACTACTTATCAAAGTAAAGGTTGGTCATTTTCAACACCTCCCAACTTGAATAAGACCACAAGCTTCATCAGTGATAAAATCTCAAAAAGATATCAAGAATCCCATAAATGAAACATACACATCACTTTGTCTTGATTGAATCATATCAATTTATCAATATCATAAAAACAAAAATTAAATTCTTTAAAGTCTAAAATGTTAAATCTGGAACAAGAGGCAAGTGATTAAAAAAGGGAACTTGTCCATTTCTTCTTGCAAAAGCTTCAAAGATCCTACCCCATAACCCCAAATTTCTACAAAACACCATGACCGCTCACTCACTACCCTCCACCGTGAACGTAGCACCACTCATAGGACCATCACTGCTATGCCCAATGACCATCACAAGCCATTGCCTAAGCTTCACTATGCAACCGACCACTGCGCTGCTAGCCCTTTGCCGCTTCGACGCGTCGCCGTGTGGCCAACCCAAAACCCATATCCTCTTCCCCGCCTCTTTGTCTTTGCAGCCGATTCCCCCTCTCTCACAATATATTAGCAACTTAGTTTTAGGGTTTTGTTAATTTTTTTCTTTGTTTGTAGGGTGAATAAAGAAGGTTGGTTTAGGTGGAATTTAGCTTCTTCTTTTTTTGTTGAACCTATTAGGGGTTTTGTAATGTCTTTTGTGTTTTTGTTTGGTTGGATGATGGAGGAAATGGTGAGGTTGACAGCCAGAGGAGAAGTAGTGGGGAGTTGTGCAGGGAGAAGTGGTGGTTTGTGGTAGTGATAGGTGGCTGAAGTTAGGCTAGGCTTGAAAGGAAGGTTGTTGTAGTGATTTCCAATGGAGGAGGTAGGATTGGGTTAGGATGAGTTAAAACTTAAAAGGGCATTTTGGACAAAATACTTTCAAAGATAAAACATTAACTTCAATTTGTTATAGGGGATGTTACTGTTATGTATGTAAATAGATGGATATTGAGTGTAATTACATTAAACCTCAAGAGAGGTCAATTTGATTTTCCCAAGTATTTAAGTAATTAGAATAGCAAAATAGGCTCAACACATCAAATTGTCCTTGGATTGAAATTTTAGGCCCGCTAAGAACTTTTTAGCTTGCTTAACCCTTAGGTTGAAGCGAGGCGGAGACAGGTTGGCCCATGGGCTAAAGTGGCCTTTTTTATTTTCAAATTTTTTTTAAGATAGTTAGGCATTTTTTGTTATTTGACCTATCAAACTCGAGCCCATCTTCCAACACCACTCTCACACGTTAAGGACTAGGGTTTTTCCTTTTTTTCACCAAAACAAAACAACACACTAATCTCTCTGTCATTTGATCTGGTCTCTGATCTCAACTCTCACTCTTTAGCTTTGCTGTCTCTCATCTATCTCCACTCTATCTCGCTTTTCACTCTCCACAAAACAAGACACAAGGTGCTCTCTTTTTCCTGCGCCAGCGAACAACACAATGATGGCGAATAATGTCATGGTGGCTTGCTTTAGATGGGCTTTTGGCGGGCCTACCCGCTTTGCCACCTCTAACAAGTTCACAATGACACAAAATACTAAAATTAAGGGCGTGTTTGGCATTGTGAAAGACAATCAAGTGTGATCAATTTTGTATAACACGAAGTCACTAATATTATAACTGATGGCAATATTACAATCAAGTGAAGTAAGCTAAAGAAAAACAAACATAAAACAATAATAGTCCAACATTGAAAAATATATTTCATAACATCAAACGCATTATGCAATAAGAGAAAAAACACAAGTATGAATTGTATATTAGGAGTGCGAGTAGAGCACGAGCGGATGCACCCTAAACTCACATTTGCCTTGCTCCACAGTGCTTTTTTAACCCACCCCTTCTCCGCCGCTTTGTGAGTAGGGTATATGTTGCCATCCTTAATCATGTATTATCAAACTACATTTATGATATTCACTTGTAAATAAAATCACCAATTATTTATATATTAATCCTCATATTATTTTTTTAAAGTGTTTAAAACTTATGCACAAATAACATTTTTCAATTCTTCAGCCAAAAAATCTCGGATATATTTAATGTGCTTTCGTTTTTGAATTCTTGGGATAAATTTGTGTCTCTTTGGAGAAAGAAAGCCTCATAGACTAATCATGCATGCGTACTAGTTTTGGACACAAACTCAAGCATATATTGTTCTTGCCTTGCCGGATAGATATTTAAATTTGAAAAAAAAAAAGTGAATTATATATATAAAAAATATCTTTAATATATTAATATAAATTGTAAATTTTTTAGTCTTTAAAATATCTATACAAATATACGTTGTCACAATTAAGTGATTCTCTTACAGTTATTTTTTCTTGCATTTGAATCTTGGTCCTCTCCTTAAAAGGGAATAAATACAAATCACTTTAACTAACCAAACATTGGTAAGGTTAAAATGAATTAAACTTGTGGATGAATATTAATGAGAGTTCGTTTTCCTTTGCTGAACTGGCTCCTCTTTGGCATAGATAAAGATTTTCTAAGAGAGTATTGGAATTGAGCTTCTCTTTCAGTGGCCACTTGATCGTTCAGCGAGCAAGAATGTCTCGCCAGCCTAAATTTTAGGGATTTTGTCTCCCTAATACTATAAATAATTAGACTAGTTACTATCTTATATATTATTTTGAAAAGTGGGCTCTTATTATTACTTAAAGAAAAAAAAAGAACGTAAAGCTTATAATCAATATGTTGGAGACCGATTCCTTGATTTGGAAACATGAAAATAGCTAAAAGAAGGTAGAAATTTCAAATTTTGAACATAGGAAATTAATTGCACATTAGGTGCTTTTGTAGCGATCGATGTTGACTTCAAGTTCAACTTGTTATTGTTATATATTTTTCACTACCACTACCACATCATGGTCCATTCGCAAATGCTAATGAGAAAACTTCACTATTTGATTTGACGCTGCCTACAACCTTGTGGTCATTGTTATCCCCAAATACAAAACGCGGGTCCTTTCAATTATTTATGTCTCTCACTGGCTTCACTCTGTGATGGGTTGATGATATATATCTTGTAATGTATGTGAACCAATCTAACTAGCTAGGCATTAGGCAATACTGATGGCAAGCTTGAGAGTTATCTGATCCTCTAACATAAAGAGACTAAAGAATAAAGACACTAACTTGTTCCATCGAGTATTGCTTGCTTGCAATCACAGACAGACGAATCACACTAGCAAACATACTCCTAAACCACCGACCAAACTAAAAGGCTACATGTCCTTAAAACGTCTTTTTATTCATATAGTACAAGTGAGCTGGTGACTTCTCTCAATTTAGGTACAGACTGTAAAGGAGTGTCTGGGCATGAACATCACCGATATGAGGAATTCTTACATGTTTGCATTGAGAAAAAAATTCCTACTGTACATCATTTAATGTGTATTAACTTTGTTTTTTTATTGTGAGTAAAAAGTTATAGTGAATTTGGAATCGATCCTCCCACCAAAGTTACGACAAAAGTTACAAGGCTCAGAGAGTATTTATAGGAGACTTATAAAATCGTCCACCAAAAGAAGCCTTATGTTATAGTGGGAATTGAACTTGTGTCTCCATGAAATATAAGACTATTTCTTATCAATTACACTAACTCTTATTGGTGTATTAACTTAGTTATGTAACCTATCATTCTTTTTCACCTTAACTATAGTTTTAATATTATAGTTGAAGCATCACACATTGAATAGCATGATTAAGTAAAATTAACAATCACTTCTTATGTCATTTGAGAAATTTGAACCCGTGACTTTTTTTTTAAATATCACTTATCTAATCAAAGGCTTACGATTATGCTATAAAAGTTATAATTGATGGTACGAATATTTCTTAAAAAAAAAAAACGAAAATTGAATCTAGCATACAAAGTTACACTCATTAGAAACACTGCTGTAAAAGTACTCCTTGAGAAATCCCTAGGGTTCAAAATTCAAGGGTCTTTACACAATCTCATCCCGATCAAACTATGGCCCAACCTGTACATGCATACTAGTGTCGGCCTCATGGGGTGATAAAAACAACAACCAGATAGGGCCGGTGTAGCCTCAATGGAACCTTAAACTAAAAACGTGAATGTTTACAAGGAAGGCCCAACAGACCCTTTTGCTGGACCTTGGTGTCTCAAATCAACTGGGCATGGCTCAATCAACCCCAACACACATTTAAAGCGGCGACAATCCCGACGAAAAAATGAAAAGCGGCTATAACCATTTTTTATTTTTCGAAAAATAACAGAAACGAGGGCAAGCCGGAAAATCTCACAAGACATATAGTATATACGTGTATATATATCTATATTGGAAAAAAAATCAAATTAACAAATATAAAGCCTTTTGTAAATATATTGGTTATTCATGATTATAATTTTTCAAAAGAGACGAATGCAATAAAGAATATATATATATAATGTCCATGGATATATGTTAATTTTTTTTTTCTCAAGAGAATGAAACTAATAAATGTAAAGGATTTTTCTGAATTTATTGGTTGTCACCCGACAAATATGTTTTTCCAGTAAAATCCCAGTAGTTGTTTTCAATTAAATAGGTATTTACATGATCCATGCAATGCCTAGTTTGGTTTAGTAGGAAATTAGGAAGACATAGATTGGGTAATTAAAGATTATTACACATGACTAATAATTACTTAGATTAAATAATTCAACATTTATTCTTTAAATAAAGTCTCGAGTTTCAACTATCTAGATTATCGAGATTTAGTAATGTGATATATATATATATATATATATATGTGTGTGTGTGTGTGTGTGTGTGTGTAATATTACCCATTTCATCCCTAGAGTTTTAGTTAGGAGACATGAAATCCCTTTGATTTTGGGGTTGAATTCACTTGAACCTATTACACCTGAGAATATGGAGGTCATTTTCACTTGAATGGATTGAAAATGAAATAAAAGTTTCTAGTTTTGATAAGACTACGAAATATTTTTATGGGTTTAATTCATTTAAATTGCTACTAATCTTTGTTTAACTACAAAAGTATAAGGGTTATGCAATAATTGTCTTTTTAGAATTTAAAATCGCATCCTCCTCTTAAGGGGTGAGGTTGCTTACCAGCTCAACCAACTTTTTGTGCATCATAAAACCTTCTAGTTTTGAACTCAATTTGTAGCCATACCTCAACTATCAAATAATCTGATCAAATCATGATCCATGCCTAAGATTGTTGCCTGAGATTGTCACCTGAGAATCGATAATCAGTTTTATCATGATGATCAATTTTTATCGTTAACTCAAGTTCATTGAGAACACCACAATTTCAAGAAACCAAGGAAATTAAAGCCTAAGTTAACAACAAACACACATCTTGACCCGCATTTTTTTCATTTTTTCTGAAGCTAATTTCAAATAGTCCCAAACGGTTACTATTGATGCTACAGAACATGGGAGCAACAAGAACATACAAGAGTTCACAAAGCAATTACCCCTACAATGAAATTGTGAAGAGGGGCATGAGTCCACACAGGAGTCTAGGCATCAATTGCATAATGAGTAATGTGGATGACATCCTCAGGGCGAGAAGGTGGATGGGTCTTGTTTCTCATCCTTAGCGCCTGATACTCCTTATATAGGAACCCTCTGTACTTTGGTGGCTCACCGATCTCTTTGGTGAATTGTGGCAATGGTTCAACCCACTTCTCTCCGTTTAAGTTGTGAAAGAAGACATAAGAGTGCCGGTTTCGTGGTGCTCTCACAACTCGGTGAGTTGCACTCTTGAACTTCTTGTTGCTCAAGACCTTCACAATGTCAACAAAACTAGTTAATCCAAAGACAAATCTAAGGGTTGGTAAATCACGTCATGTAATCAAACTCAACTGTTACCTTATACCATGTTTCTAACTTATTTGTTACTAATGAAACACATAATAACAACAATTAACCAGTTAAATGAATGTGGAACAGAAACCAGGTGAGAGAAAAGAAAAGAGGTGGGGAAGAATAAACTGCAATGTTAACACTATTTGCACTGATTTCACGAATGTTGTCTAGTACCAATTATCATTATTCTTGTATTAATGTATTCTGCCAATTAGCACCACTATGGAACCTTAGGCTATGTTTGGGAGATTTATTTGTGATGGCAATGAATGGTCAATAATGGAATGGAATTGAAAAAAAAGGAATGGAATAGACATATGCTTGCCATACCCTTGTTTGCGAGTTTGATGAAGAAAGGGAAGGAGGTCTTTCTTTCTTCTTTTGTTTGGGAGTGATATGGAAAGAAAAGGCATATAACATTTGTCTTTCAATTTTAACCCTTGCTAATATATAAGAAAAATAATGAATATGAATTTTTAAGGGAATAACTATAATTAGACAAAAAAATTTTCAACTAAAATATTTTTGTCCTCCCCTCACTCTCCGATCTAGACGGACAGGATTTCCTTTAATAATAATGGCAAGGAGAGGCCTCCATGTCCATCCGTAGCCTTGCCACCCCCTCCTAAAAAGCAACTGTCAAACATGTTTTTTTCAAAAGCTACCTTCCCACTCTAATACTCTATGTCACACCCTCATAGATCATCCTCCCAAACACTACCTTAGTCTAGCCCATAAATACTTACCTCTATAGTCCATTTTTCAATAAGAACTATAACTTAAATCGAGAAGTACGATAATATGTCATAAAGAAATAGCCCAATACACGAGACTCATTTAACGGAATTTGAGGAGGATAAATGTACGCAGTTTTAGCCTCATAAATAGAGAGGTTGTTTTTAGGATTTTAAATTGCAGGTCAGAAGATAATAACCTTAATATTGCATTAAGGCTCACCCTCTTATAACACTAGGTCATCAAGATTTTGTGATATTTTAAATTAACTATCAATAACCTAATATAATTCTCTTCATATATCCAGACTTGAAACTGTCTTCGCGGAAATCAACAACAAAGCTGAGTTACTAATAAAACATGGAAATCAAAGTGATAAGTATTATTGACCAATGAGCATAAGGGATCAATGACAAGGGGAAAACTATGACTAGAACTACCAAGTTGGAAAGCAAGCAAGAAAGGTAAAGACATATGGCTTACCTGAATAACATCCCCAATATTGACCACAATGGTGCCCTCTGCAGGAACAACCGGAATCCACTCTCCATTCTTGCGGACTTGAAGGCCTCCCACTTCATCCTGAAGCACAAAGGTAATGCAGTTGCCATCTTCATGCTCTGTGATCCCATTGTTCTCATCGCTAGAAGCTGGGAAGTAACGCATGGCTGCCATGAAATCCCAGCCCCTATCATTATTGAGCTCCTTCAGGAAGTTGGGAGGGAGGCCCAAACACTTGTTTATAATGCTTTCCAATAGCAAGCCTGTCTTGCTCAACTGCAAAAACATTTCTTCAAGCACTTCCCTATCACATTTTGGCATACCTATGTTATTTTTTCTGTTTCAATTAATAATTTGATATATTCTTAAATTAATGTATTTGAAAAACATAGATTAGAATTATTATCGACAACAAACTGACAGATCAAGAATATTTAACAAGTGGTACGAAAAATATCTGATTAATACTTAAAGATATACTTTTTGTATATCTCATCTTTAATTCTTGAATTATTTAGACGATAATATCCTATTTAGTCATAGTCTAATTTCTACTAGTCCACCTTTCAAGTCAGACTTTCAAGTGAAGATGTTACTTGTCTCGGTATTCATTTATTTTACACACTTATTTCGTTTAAACATATTGAAAGTTGGTACAACCATATTTAGTTGTTTTTTTTTTTTTGGGTTTAAAAATCTTTGATTTTCTATAATGATATTATTTTATTTCATTTTTTATATAGCTTAAATAATGTCACCATAAATAAAGAAACTTAGAATGAAAAATAAAAACCATGAATCATATGTTATATTTCTATTATGAATTGATGATGTCCAAAGCTTTACTTGTTCGGTGTACCATACTAGAATTGAGATTAAATTTGACTCAAATCTAAAAAGTAGCACAAAATCTAAAAACTAGCTCGAGAAGAAGAATTATATAAGTTATCATAAAAATACTTTGACAAGATATCCAACATATATACGATTTAATTCACCCGTCTTACATCCAAAATCGGATATATGCAAGTTACCCAGCTTAAAAATTACGATAGATTTTTAATATCATCTTTTGCATAAAGCCTCTAAAGCAACAACTTTAGGCCCTTAAAATTTTAAGGCTGCAAAATTTTATAATAATTAGATAATTAATTATATTAAAAATAATAAATTAAGAAGGTATCTAAAATATTAATATATATTTCATTTCATTTTAAATTAAGTTCTAATAAGCTTTTTATTCTATAATCCCTCACTTCATTATTAATTCTAAATTAATTATCTTAATTTTTATAAAAAAGATATAAAAGTGAAGATAGTTAAAAAAAATCAAATTAAACTTCCACTTTCTTGATTGAATAATCATAAAATTATTATAATCTTAATTTATTATTTTATCATTAAACCTTATACGTCAATAACTTCTTACATCGTTACTTCCCCCCCCCCTAAGAAATCACTCACACAATGATGGATCTAGCTAGAATAGCAGTTAACTAAAATCTTTTTCCAAAGTGATGACTCTGAGATTTAAATCCTTAACATTGTAGGTAAAATTCATGCTGCAATTCATTCTCACTGAACCAACCACTTTTAGGTCTTATGTTGTTATTAATTCTCAAGTAATTATCTTATATTTTATACAAAAGTCAAGATAATTAATGAAATCATTTTACTCTCTGACTTTCTTCATTAAATGATTATAAAATTTTTATTATATTAAATATAATAAATTAAGATTGTATATATAATATTAATATATATATATATATATATATATATATATTTATATATATATAATTTTAAAATTAAATATTTGATAAATTTTTCAGTCATCATCTATATGTAAAAAATGAACTCATTTATCAATATTATATCCTTTTAATTTTTTTTTCACAATTCTCTTAATATTTACTAAAAAAAAAATCAGTACTATAAAAAATTAAAAAAAATCAACAACTTAGATAATTATTAAAAACCTGGCTAAAAGATTCATAATTATTCAAAAAAATCAAGCATCAAAATCAATTTCAATCGAAAGGAACTCCTCAACACGTCGATTAGTGTTGGTCTGTACCAATCTGAATTGTTCTTTAAAAATAACGTATTTTAATGGAAAAAGTTCCAAGAATGAATAAAATGACTAATAGAAAAAATTAGCATTTTTATGGAAAACAGCCTCCAAATGCTCACCATAGCTTTCTTCCCATCCCTTTCGAGAAGCCTAAACTAATTAATGCAAGAGGACTTGAACAGCTTATCAAATTCAGAGAGTTCAAATCCTGAGAACTGATTCAATTCGGTTCCATCATTCTTTCCCATGATTCCCCACACACGTGCAATCAATAAAATATTAAGAAGAAAATAAAAGGAATCAGTTATGACACTATACAATTTGTTGCTTAAAATTGCATTTACTTTGGGAGAATTACCACATGGATGATAGATCACAAATTAATTGACAAGAAGATGTTGAATATTACCTGAACTCAGGAGGGTTTTGAGGATAGACATTGAAGTTAGATCCTGGAGGAAAAACAAGCAAATACTCATTCTTGTCTGGTGAGTTTTCAGGCTGCCTATTGTAGCCAGCAGGAAGTGGTGCATTAGATGAAGGGCTGCTCTTGTTCTTTTCTTCATCTGGGAAATCGAAAAATGTCTTGGATAGCTCCAGGGCACGCTTCAGCAACTCTAGGGAGACACCATGGTTCACGATTTGGAAGAAACCATATTCAGAAGAGGCTTTGGTGATAGTTTCCATGGCTTTATTTTTGCCATCTTCATCTTCTCTGAAGAAGGGAGAGAGGTCAATTGTGGGTATAAAAGGCTCAGCCATATCTCTTACTTATTGCTTCTCCACTGTAGTAATGCACTCCCCCAAAATGTAAACTTTATAGAGGGATATTAGTATTTGGCTATGGTCTCTCCTTGAACTTGAAGCATCATGTTCGAGGAATTAAATTAAATAAGTTCATAAGAGATATGTCATCAATTTTATTAATCCTGAAATGTATCTTCGCTCGTTTAAAATGTAATTTATCAACTACTGATAAACATATTGTACTCATTTGAAAAAAAAATATTTATTTTGAAAAAGAAAACAATTATTCAAAGGATGTTCTAGTGACGACAATGTTTAAAAAATGGATTTAATTTTAATACACTATCAGTATAAAAAATTTTTACACAGACATCCAATCATATATTGCCACATCAGCAAAAGTCTTTGACATAATCACCCACTACTTGAATGGTCATGCAAATGAAATATTTTGATTGGATGACAGTGTAAAAAAATTTTACACTGTCAGTGCACTCCAATTAAACTCTTAAAAAATTAGTCTTCCAACAATATCTTTAAAATATCTTAATCAAATTCTAAGAACTTAATTTCTATGCACATCTATACATTAATTAGCATTAAAAACTAATTTGAAATATATATATATATATATATATATATATATATATATATATATATATATATATTGGCATGATCAATATTATATCTCTCTACTGGCTACTTATATCTATTTCTTTTGAAAATAAATTGTTTTAAATTATTCATCATTCAAGAATATAAAAAAAAATTATTAATTTTTTATATCTAGCATTATTCTTTATTAATGGTAGAAAGAAATAATTAATGAAGCGAGAGAAAAATAATTTAATTATATTCAATCGTATTTAAATTTATTTAATAGTATTCATAATTTATATATTAAAAAAATGTATAAAAAAATTCATATATAAAAAATATTTTTTAAAAAAGATTTCTTTCGGTACCCTTTTTTTTAAGGGTATCGATATCTTTTTATATTGAACCGTAGTGATTTAATCATAGATTTTAAATATAATAAAAAATAATTTTAAAAATTTAGTAATTTAAATTAATGAAATATTCTGCAAATTCTTATCCATAAATAACTAATGGATATTGATACCTTTAAATTTTATAAGGATACAAGAGAAATTCTCTTAAAAAAATATAAGCAAATAAAAATAATATATTTTAAGAATTAAGTTGATCATCTATTCTACTTATTCTTACACCAAAACCTAGAAGCTAATGGACAAGTTGTGTTTTTTTTTTATTAAAAAAAAAAACAACTCTTTTGAGCATAGTTATCAAAAACGGATCAAACTAGAGATTTAGAGTAGAAATTGATGAACCAACCCCTTGCCTAGTTTGGTTTTTTATTTGGACCGCATATGCATTTAAATTTGTCAAACCCAATATAAACTGATAGTTTACTTGCGAACCAGATGCATTGAATCAGTTTTAAGATTAGAAATCTTTTGAGTTAAGAAATTATGGTTGATGGAATTTGAACGCTGTCCATAAATAATGGAGGGTGTGCTCCACTATCATTAAAGAAATTCTTATATGGTTCGGGTGTACTATGTGATTATGCTCCCGATCAATCATATAAGTACATTTTTGTGGGATTATATGTTAATAATGAATCTTATATAAAATATACTTATATGATTGATATAAAAATACAACCACGTAGTACTTCTAAATTATATAAATATTTCTTTTACCATTAACCATGCAACATATTTATTTAAATTATATTATATTTTTATATATTTATTTAATTAAATCCGATTCAACTGGTTTAATCAATGATTCATTAGTTAAACCAATAACCTAATACCTTGACCGGTCAATCAGAGTTTAATAACCACGCTTTTGGGTTTGTCTTAACCAGAAGGCACTCACCTTTAATAACTGATCAACCTTTAATCATAAATAATAATAAGTACTCTAAATTTTCTCACTTCCCAATGTTATCTCTTAATACTTGTTTATCAATTCCAACGAATGAACACCTCCTCCCATGACCACTCAACCATTGCACACTCCCGGCACCAATCAAATTCTGCCTTCTCTCTCTTTTGCATTTCGTTCCATCACATTGTTTGGGTGATTTTATTCTTCTTATATTAAATTTGTAAATTAAGAAAATTGTGCTAGAATAATTTTTCGTTAAAGTAGACTAATTTTCGTAAAATCAGATTAGTCCAAATATAACAATAGATTATGAATACTGGTAAAAAACTGTAACAAATGAGAGAGGTACTTTTATATGAAAAATAGGAAGAGCAAATCTTATACATATAACTATATATAGATAATGAAAAATACATATTATTTAAACATTATATAATCATTTAAAAAAATAAAAAAAAAATATAATTTTATATTTTAATTTTAATCATATATATAAAATCTAATAGTTAAAATTTATTCCTCATCTGATTTTCTCCCATATATATAATACATTATGTCATTCAATAACTTTATATCGAATACAATACCGTTGAATCATAATTATAAGGTAGATAATTTGTTTAAAGTTACGAATGTAATCAAATAATTTTTATATGAAAAAATCATATATATATATACTCAACATATCAAACTATTGTAAGATTTTATAAACATAAGTTATAAGCTTGTAATTTAAAAGTAGCGTTTGTGAGAATTAACAGCGCATCAGTAGCATAAATTCGCTGGCTTTGCTAATGCTTCAAGCACAACAGTAAAAGTTTTATGCAACCAGACGGCAAACAAGTCATCATCTTATTTAACAAGAAAATGTCTTACATGTGAACACTTAGGTTCAATAGTGACTGTAAAGCTCCGCAGGTGACCGTACTCTTTTACCCATTACTATTTCTAAATAGAAAATGGAAGAAAGAACCAATAAACAAGCATCGGTAAAATAGACGTAATAGCATTAAAATGGTATCGAACATCGGCTTACAACAGTACTCACTTGTATAATTCTTTCAATGGTCATCCAACATGCTAGGAAATACCAAAAAGCTACACACTAAATACTGCCATTTTTTTTTTTGGGCATAAAACTAAATACCTCAATTTTACTATTTAGTTCCACAACAGAAGGCCGAGAAATATAGCCGATGTACCATTAGTATCTGGAAAAGTGCACCAGGGATGAAACCAGAAATAATAACTTCACACGAAAATAAATACATTATGGTCATAAAGAGAACCACTAATTGGCCTTGGTAGCTGCACTAGCTGACGTGAGTTAGCCAAAAAGAGTGGCCATGATCATCATCCCCCAAAGCCCACTTACTTCTATAATCAGATAAAAACAAACAGGTAATACCAGCGTAATGCAATTTTCACTTGCCATCATCCTCCTCACCTTCATCGTCATCCTCCTCTTGGTCATCATCATCATCAGAGTCATCCTCGTCCTTTTCCTGCCAACGAAGAAAATTTGCACTTTATAATACACCATAAGATCTATATATAGAAGGAGTAATGTAGTTAATACCAAATGTGAAGCCTGAAAGACCTAACTTCGCTGTCTGTGACAGATACATATGCAATCATGGAGTCTGGAAACAGGTACAAAGATTTCACACATCTAATCAGATCTATAATGTTAAATCCATGCTAGATGATAATTACCCATTCAATGAGGTAACTATATATTATCTAACACCGTAAAATGCATCCAAATTCTTTGCTATTTTTCTTAATATGATTAGAACTTTCTCAATTCTGCTGTCTCTTTATTGAAAATCTATGTAATGTAGAATTACTAAATGTAATTCACACTCATTTATGATTAGTGAGTCAACATAGTCTGACTCCTAGTTGATGAGTCAAGAGGAGTAAATCTAAACCAGAGTTTTGGAGAAAAGTTTCAAAAACTACGGGCTTTAGGTTTAGGAGTCAGACAAAGTATAAGGAACGCAAATTCAACAAGATGCGCAATGGTAATGTTCCAATGGTGAACACTGGGGATCGCATCATAGCACAAGCTGCACGGTTTAAAGTGATAAGAGAATCGAGGAGCGATGTCGCAGGATCGAAACTGGATTGATTTAATGGAGAAAGATGCTGTCAGTGTAATTTGACCGTAAAATTCTTCCGAAGAAGTACAAGACCAGCATGCTCTACAGTGGTGAAGATGGGAATGTTGAGATACATGAGTGCACATACAACAAAAAATAAGGATGGGAATAAATGCATCTGCAAGAAAGTTTGAGTAGCATGTATTCAATTTTGATAGAGACCAATGATGTCAATTGGTTCACATGCCAACACCAGCAGTGGGATAAGGCTTGGTTTTCATTTGTATTTTACAAGATTGAGTAAAGGAAAAAAAATTAACACATTAAGTTCAGCATTCTACCACTAGATTTTGTCTCTTTATTTTGTTTGCCTCTTTTAATGGAGTCTTAGATCAGACTATCTATCTTACCCCCAAAATAATTATAATCAGAACCTGTCCACTCACTGAACTTGATAGTACACATATGCAGAATGTAACCAGTAGCTGTCAGGGCTCATAGATAGAAGTATAAAAGCAATACTCTAGCATTTTCAAATCACCAAAGCTTTTTCCTATGAAAAGTAAATGGAACTTCAATTACCTCATCATCACCTTCCTCCTCATCACCATCCTCTTCGTCAGGCTCCTATTCCAATATAATCAACTA
This sequence comes from Pterocarpus macrocarpus, assembly GCA_031439585.1. Lineage (NCBI taxonomy): Eukaryota > Viridiplantae > Streptophyta > Magnoliopsida > Fabales > Fabaceae > Pterocarpus > Pterocarpus macrocarpus. The sequence goes on from CM062519.1 coordinate 17,017,738, forward strand.
CCGTTAGAAACACAAGGAAAGAGAACAGAGTAAAATAAATAAAAAAGTGAAACTTAAGAGCACGATTGTCATTCAAAGAAGAGGTAAAGACACAAGAACTGAAAGTGACTTACATTGTTGAAATAATTAAGTGGATTTGGCCATAAATCATCCTTGATTAATTCTGCAACCTGCAATTTCGAGGTATATATTACACTGGGATTTATGTAACAGAGAAACAAACTAAAGAATGTCAATGATTGTGAATTTGTAATGTAATAGAGATAGGAAATGCATGTCAGGGATACACAAGTCCAGAAAGAATTTTACAAAACCATATAAAAATTTACCTCATCATGAATGTCATCAATATCATCTTTCTGCTCAGTGTCACTAAACCAACTAAAGAAACTGCATTCATGAGCACAAGAAAATTTAAATTATTAACTATCCGTTCCATTAAGCGTTTATAAACAGAGATTTGAAAATAATTTTTCCATGGAAAATATTGCTTGATAATATGTTGACAAGAAAGAAGTGAAGAAAATTCCTTCTAATTTATTCCCCCATCATTGAATAAAAATAACTTGCATATTTGGAATATACCAACTTAAAGTAAGGAAGAATCATACATTAGCAAATTCTCCAGAAACAGTACAGATTTCCAGATATTAACCAAAACAGAATACATCAGGGTAGAAATATTTGGGCAGCAATGCCCATGTAGCTTCACATGGAATACAAGAGTATCTTGAACTACGCATATTAGAGATAGAGAAAAGGCCAATCTGCAGATAAGCTCTTCAATCTAATGTTTGATAAGCAGAATCTTGCTCGAATATGAAGCTATCTCCATATTCAAATATAAGGCAGGGAGGAAGTCTACGACTGCATTCAGGAGTAGGTTTCACCGCTTGGCTCCCTTGGACATGCGTAAGTGGCCATGTACATCGAGTAGCAATAAAGTTAACAGATTTTTGGCTTGAATAAGAAGCTTCTATCTTAAGCCAGTAAGAAAGTTTTATTAAAATCTGTGTTTCCTGATTCACCTACCGATACTATGTCTTGTTTCAAGTTGCCTTGTTCACTGCAATCAACATCCATGATGATATGCAAAGGTTTTAGTGGAGTTATGTGTAGCAATGACAAGCTGTTCATAGGAAAAGCTGGCTGGACATTTGTATTCCAAAAAATACAGGTGGTCTGAGTTTCAAGGCATGCTTTCAAATTTGCTGTCATTGCAAAGCAAGGCTGTGTCTGTCTGGGTGGTAAAAATAATCTTCAATACCAACTCTAAAAACCCACATTATCACTGCAGAACAAGGCTGAATACTCCTGGGTGGCAGGAATACACTTCTCCACCATATCAAAATCCACATTCGAATTTTTAAATAGTATTTCTAATGGGCACTGCTCTTAAGCATCGAGAAGTATGCTACTAGGTATACTGAAAGCAGACTTTGAGAATGGCACTGGATTATATGTACGCATTAGTACATTATCCATGTAAAGGTTTCCAAACCTTCAATCAAGAACTATTACTCCCTCACGTTCTCCTTTGGTCTCTCAATTAATTGAGAGAAAATTCTTGGAGGCTTCACTTGTCAGCAAAACATTTACATTTGAAAATGCTTTAGGAGATCTTAAAGTAGGAGGTCAGATATACTGGAAAACTCTAAAGCTTGGAAGGAAGTTGTCATCAAAAATAGATTTGGAGAAAAAGCAAAACTCCAGAAGCTCATTTTGCTTTTGAGAAAGAAAAAGCACACCCAACAGGCCCAAGAACAATGAGTGACCTCATATGCAAAACCAATAGGTAATATTCATTATACTTCAACTTCTCAGTTAAACAGCATAAGCATGAATATGTTTGGCTTTCTTTGTTTTCAATATTATTTGTAAAGCCCTTAAAACATATTTAAACACCAACCTGACATCAGCAGGAGCCCGCTTGTTCCCTTTCTTCTCATGATTAACTCCATTGGGTATGCCCTTCACATTTAAGGATGATGTTTTGAAGTAAAAACAAGCAAGAGAAAGATTACAGAAGCTTTAAGCAGAAAAACCAAGAGAAATTCACAGCCTTACCTTGCCCTCTTTCCATTTTATGGGTGTAGCAGTAACCTTTGTCGTTCCTTCTTCAAGAAAGGTAAAAGTCTTTACAAGCTTTGCATCCTCAAAATAAGGATTGGGATTGAAATTCTGAACAAGAAATTATTTAAATATGCTTATTTATTCAATTGCTGTGAACAATTCAAGCAAAAGATGAAGTTCCAAAACCTACAAGTGATTTGATAATCATTTCTATGAAATATGCACCATAAGGCAGAAAAGCGAAGAGGAAAAGTAACTTACAAAGGTGATTGAGTAGCCTGACTTGACATCTTTATAATCTTCAACTTCAAGAGAACTCAAATACTTAAATATCTATCAAATAAAAGGAATTACATTATTGTAAGTACTTTCATGCAACATTCAAAAAACAACACCCTGAGTAATTACAAAAAAAAACTGGGTGTAAATGAGAATACAAAGGCCAAATTTGGGTAAAAAGCTCAAGCAAGTACTTATATAGCTGCTATCACAAGTAAAGTCTAACATAGTCAAATAGCATTTGGAGAGACATTTTGACAAGTGCCTATGCAATAATGTAATTTTGATAATTTATTAAGGCTAATTTAGCCAGAAATTGTGAAAACAGCTGAATTGTTGCCACAAATTGCAGTTTTGGAGGTCCAAAAACTGCAGTTGTGGCTGCAACAACCAGTTTTTTTTTTTTTTAAACACAATTTTCTGCTATTGCGGTAATTGCACTGCAAATGTAATTTAAAACCATCCTTTGCTGCATTCAGCTTTCGCAAAGGCTTACTTTCATAAGCTTCAATTTCTATTTTCTAGCATATGAAAAGATCAAAAAGGCTGAAACAAGCTTCAAAAGCTGCTTTATTAAGATCATCCAATAAGAGGACCAAAATGCTTCATGACTGCTTATTGCGGTAGATAAGCTCATAAGCTCAAATGAGATGTCAGAAAAGAGGACCAAACCTTTTGATCTTCCTCGTTCAGAAGATCACCAAGAGCTGGATGACTCAAAAACTGCACAAGGAGAACAAAATAAGTAAACACAACACTCCTATAATCATAATAACAACAAATTCACAATCATGAAATTCAATTAACACAATTTACGTTTTTGTTTAAATAAAAAAGAGAAAACTCACAGCAGTCAACCAGAAGTCAGGAATAGATTTCATAATCTCATTCCGCTTGTCATAAACCGGCTTCCGAATCTCATTGTACTTCTGCTCTATTTCAAGGACCTTATCACTGGCCTCCTCATTGATCTACAATAGAGCAACCAAACAAATTACAGAAATAAAAAAACACACAATTACAAAAACATCAACCAAGCCTAGTTCTGCTAAGTGAAATTGGCTACATGAATCATATGGCATCATAGTGTCCCTTCGTAAGCAAAACACACAATTACACAAAAAAATAAAAAAGAAGAAGGAGCTAAATCACATTGCGTGCTACGCAATTCGGAGGCTCCAGAACCATTACCTAATAATCAAAGCTACCTTAACACTAGCATCACGGTTTCGAACTTTACACAGAAACCTCGAAACTAATTAGGCGTGAACCGAAAATTCAAAGCTTATGAAATTGGCGAATTCGAATGGTTCAACAGACAGTACTAGTTTTTCTGGATACCTTTTCGAGTTCATCTTGGATCTCTTGCAACTTCTCGATGGAGATAACAAGTTCTCCGTCCATCTCCTCCAAATTCTCGCCCTTCTCCGAGGCTTTCAGCTTCTTCGACTTGTCGGCCACCATCTTCGTCGCTTCCCTCTCTCTCTCTTTCTCTCTCTAACCCTAATTTGGTGATTGCGCAAAACCCTAGCACGGTTTCTTCTTCTCGGTTCGTTTCGTTCCGTTCCGAAGAGTGAGTATTTGTTTGGGTCGGGAGGGTGAGAGTGAGGGTTCACTGGGGTGGGACTGTAGTGAACGAACGAGAACGGGCTAGGGTTTTGTGTGGGTTTTATTATAACGCACTCGTGGAACACCGGAAAGTGCGGGCGGGATCACCGAATAAATCAACTAGCTCGTGACATCTGTCCGCTGTTGGGGGTAAATTCGTCGTTTCGTTTAAGAAACATGGGTGTTTTCGGGATATGGACTATATTTGTCGGAATGATGTCGTATATGTGCATATGCAAGTTGTAGGCATGATTTTTTTTTGTCAGGTGTTACTAACTCAATTAATAGAATTAAGAATATATCAAGAAAAAAAATGTAAGATTTAATTCTGCAAATATTCATCATTTTTGTTTTTTTAATTCTACACTTACTCTTATATGCTATATTAAAGTCATTAGGAATGAATTAGTGATAACGAATTTGAATAATATATATAAAATTATAAATTTAATCATCATTATTACTGATGTTAAAAAAAAATCTTAGTTTAAGTACTTTAATATATTCCAATGTTATAAGTTCAATCACAAAAAAAAAAAAAAAAAAAAACATTGAAATAATTCTATAACGGATCAATTCAAACAGAGATAGATTAGTTAAAATATAATAAATTTTGAATATTAATAGTTTAAATTAAAAAAAATTCCCATTAATTAACCACTTATTATGTTATGTCATAAGGGATGACATGGAGAGAGAACAAAAAAAAGGGCCAGGGGGAGTGGAGTTACAATATGTAGTTAGGGTGTAGAGTTAGTTTAATTTGATTATTTTATAATTTGTTAGTTTATTGTGAGGCAACAAGTCTATTTTAGATGTTCTTCCCCTCACCCTGGTGAATATCATTTATGAATAACTATTTAAGATTCGTAATTTAGCTTGAATTTCACAACCCCACTGAATTGTTTTGCACGATTTTGTCATTATTTGTTCTTAAAAAAATATTATATTGACTTCTTTTAATATTTATAATAATTATACACGACACTCATCTAACTTATGCTCTAACACAAATATCCTATGTTTTAAACAATAGCTAACACTATAACAAAAAACTTAATTCAATATTTTTTTTCCATCCATTTTTGAAAAGAAGCCATTAATCAAATGAATTAAGAAATTAATTAATTTTCTATTAAGATAATTTTCATGGTATTATTAAACTCTTGAGAAGAAGTTTGTAATTAAAATCTCATACAAAGTCAAGGTCAATTTTGCCTTTTTAATAGCAATAACAGTTAAAAAATTTACAATTCTGTCATTATAAATCATTAAATTATGTGTGTCGCACTTTTGTTTATTTAATTTTTATATACTATCAATTTAAAAAAAAATTATACAGATATTCAATTATATTTTATTATATCAGTAAAAATATTTTACTTAATTATCTATCACTTTAAAAATCTTATAAATAGGAGCATCTAATCGGATAATAATATAAAACTCTTTTATACTGATAATGTATCAATTTTTTTTGTTAAATTACAATTGTTAGTTAAATAAAAAGAGGTTTTATGTAATAATTATATAGAAGTTTGTGTAGGAATATAAACTAAAAAAGTGTCAAATGTACTTTACCTTAAATATGACGGGTGTAACATCCCCTCCCTTATAAAATGTTTTTGTAGAGCAAATTAATTTATTTGATTCGCTTAAGTTAATTTGACAATAGTTTATTGATCAAATAGTTAAATTATATACATTAATTTTCTAAAGTAAAACTATAAATTAACAATGATAACTTTAAAATATGTTACTCCATTTCAAATGCCAAATAAAACTAACTATTAATTAAATGTTTTATTAGAAAAGGTAAACCAATAATAACATTAATATAATAATCTAATAATATCATATTTAAAATAAAAAAAAATGAGGACTCAAAGAGTCTTGCATGAAGACTTTAAAGAAAAAGAAGAAGAAGAAGAAGAAGAAGAAGACACCCACGTAAGGTGACTATACACCACAGACCAAGTCAAGTGTAATTATGCCTTAATGTTCAAATTTCTAAAGGCTATAGATAGAGTATAGTAGATTGAAGTAGAAAAAAAAAAATGCAAAGATACGAAAAATGGTCTTAAAAATTTAATGAAGGCTTCGGGGAGGAAAAATTGTCTTAAGTGACATATCTACGAATTCTTTAAACTATTATAAACAGAGGTATAGATTTTATCATTGGAAAGGCAAAGTAAGAGTGAAAATACTGTGAGAATGTGAGATTTGAAGAGGAAAAGCAAGTGAAATAGAAAGTGAGAACAATAACAAGAGAAAGGAAAGAGAGAGGAAAAGAGAAAAGACAAAAAGGCAGGAATTATCAAAGAGCTTATTGGATCATTATCTTTGTAAAATATAAAGATAGATAGTGAAATTATTTGTGAAATAAAATTATAACTATATTTACTCATTATAAATTATGTTATTTTATATTATTACTCATTATTATTTACTATCACAGTTATATTTATGTTTCAAGTTTTTCTATTTATTAAAGTTACTCAGCATTACTTTTGCTGCAATTTATTTTATTTATCATCCCAAGTTATTTTATTTACTATTCATTATATTATTGTTCTTTATTATTATCATTATTATATATTTTATTTATTGTTTCAAGTTACTTCCACTAATGTTAATTTATATTATTACTGATTATCATTCCTATTTATTTGATTCATCTTTTTAAGTTAATTTATTTAATATTACTTATTATTATTATTATTATTATTATTATATTGATACATTATTTTGAGTTATTAATATTTATGGTAATTTTGCTAGGGGACCAATATTAACAATAAGAAATTATATCTAACTATAAGTAAAATTTATTATACACGAACTTGAGTTATTAAATTAATAATACCTATGTTTGAAATTTTATACCTTGATTTATGGATAATATGATGACTCTTGATTTATAGACATCTCTATAATTATATAGTGATCCTTGCAAAGATATGATCTATATGCTCTAAATGCGTCATGATGACACGAACAAACTTATGAGCTATGATAAGAAAGTTTTAAAAGAAATTAATAAAATGATATTAGATTCGGTTTCTTTAGAAATTAACATTTAAATTTGGCAACTTTATGCTTTGAGAAATTTTATTGAGATATTATGTTATTTATTTTACTTAGATTTATTTATTTCAATTCTTACACTCTTTGTTTATTTAAAGTTTATGAATTAATTTATAACTGCTACACTTTATTCCAATTATTGCTTAATTTTATATTTTATTATTTAATTTATTATGAGATAAATTTATTTATATTATTCAAATTATTGTTTATTTTGCTACTTGAGTATTTTATTTAAAGTTATATTTATGGCTTAAGATTATGCATCGATATATTTATTGTAAACATATGTATAATGGCAAGTAAGTAATTTAAAAATAAGATATTTAAGATTTGTCATTAACTGCTAAAAAGGCAGAGGAATAAAATATAAGATCCTTTATATTACTTGCCTTGGTTAGCGTGGCATAAAAGTCTCGCTTTGTCATCGCGATATTAAGAGTAACACCAGAGAATGAGAATTTCCCAAGAGAAGACATTCGAATATATTTGAGACAAGCAGACATAGAAAAGTGAAAATTAAAGCAAAGAGATTATAATCATATTAATACTTGCCACATGTTATACCACATAGCATAAAGTATGATTTGTTTATAAGTAATATGATGTAATTATGATATAATAGCTATGTGGATTTCCGTGCTAAGACATGGTTGGAACCATCATAATTCAATTACTTTAGAACTTTTCTATTATCTATTGAGAATTTTCAATTCTCACTTTATTTTTTGTGGTTTTAGATTAGTCAAGTAACGCTTTAAAGGAAGATGGACTTTCTCAACTGCTAGTAACTTATGGAATTGTAATTAAATAAATTATAGCTTTATCATCTGACTTAAAAATATTTAAATTATGACGAGCAGAACTTTACCTTGCTCCTAAATTCTGTATGATATTTGTTTATATTAATGTCTAACTTTAAACATTTTATGTAAAATTATGCCATTTACTTTTACTGTGAATGGATGTTACATAAAGACTTCAGTAAGATTTACTGTATAAAAAATTGTATTCACCATTTTATTAGTGCCTGCAAATGATGAACCTTTCACTTCTTTTAATATTACACTTAACTTTCTTATTATTATTGCCACATTATTACTGCCTTAATTCTCACAAAGGAAAAAAAAATAAAAGAGCAACATCAGCCATATGTGAGCTATATTTTAATATGAGCATAAAAAAATCATATCCCACAAAGGCCCAAGTTCGATTGCTGCTGTCGATGGAAGAACTCTATTAATAGGCAATTTTGTAAGTTCTTCGTAAGTATTCTTTTAAGTTTAAAAATTGTGCTCTAACCTTGATAGGATGATCAATGTCTAACCAACCTAAACTTTTGTTTATCAAACGAAAAAATGCAATAAAAAAACCGAATTCACCTTTCACTTCTTTAAATATCACACTTAATTTTCTTCTTCTTATTGTTATTATTATTGTCACGTTACAAAAACTTTCATACTGACGCATGCATTAATTCTTACCAAGAGAGTTACCGCAACCTCAGAGATATCTCATCTTATTCCTGCCAGAGCATCGAAAACTTAGCCCATTTGGAATTTTTATGTGGATTTTTTTTATTAGCTAAAGTGTATTTGTTTTAACTTTAAGAAAGTGATTATAAAATTTAAATTTTATATATAGTTAAAAAAGATAAAAATTAATTTTTTTTAAACTGCTCTTTTCATTTCCTATAAAAAAGCTAAAAATAACTTTTTTTATATTTTGATTATTTTTAATAAATTATTTAAATATATAAAAACTGATTTTTTTAATAAAAAAATAATTTTTTGCTAAAAGAATCACAAACAAACATATCCTAAATATGGAAAAATTTTTTATATTTTGATTATTTTTAAAAAATAATCTAAATATATAAAAATTGATTTTTTTTCAATAAAAACTAATAATTTTTTACCTAAAAAAATCACCAATAAACACAGCCAAAATATGGAAAGCTTGTACTTCGCACCCAACTTTTATTTTTATTTCTTTGTCTAAATACTTCTTACACAACTTTGTTATGGCATCTGATTACCGACAATCATGATTCATGGATACTGGGAATTGGCAATCATGAAGTTAGGAACCTTCACTCGAGACTAAATGCATTACCCATATCAGCTAAAAATGCTTAACTATCCGCCAAATATGTTACACACAGAGACCTTTTAGGCAGGAGCCACTTCTATTGGAACTGATTAAAGTTATAAGATGTTACATATAAGACCTGAAAATCCATTCACAATGCAGGAGACACTGGCTGACCAAAAAGAAGCTGAAAATATAAAGCCAAAACTCTTAACTCTACTAAGAACTAAGTTTCAAGATCTTAACATCAGCATGATGATCTCAAAGAGAATATTTCTTTTTCCCAAAAAAAAAAAAAGCAGAGAAAAAAACTGTTACTTGTAAGAAGCCAAATAATGAAATGTGATGGCTATAATTTATGAACCCTCAAAAAATAGGACATCTATTGACTTTACATTAAACAAAATTAAACATAAGCCCACTAAAGTGTTAGGCACCGGACAATTTCATGTCCCCAAGCTCTTACTCATCTAGAAATTTCTTGATTCCAAAGCACAATTAGAAGCATTTTGTCAGCTGTCGTTTTGGAACTATTCTTCCATTTCAATACTGTTTAGGTTATCACTTTGAGCTTGTGGTGTTGTCACCTGCAACCCAATACTGCTTGACAGCAAACAACACCTTCTCTGAAACCAGTGGACCATCCTCATGATCAACCAATTTGGTGTTCCATCTCATTCCCCTCACAATTCTTCTCACCTGCATTAGCACACCCACTTGATCTCGGAATATTACTGTTCCTTCAGGTCGTAAGATACGATCCATCTCCAATAGAATGTCTTCTGCGCTACACCTGTATTGATCATTTGAGTCAGGGAAAACCTGAAGTAGTTTGTCTTCCTTCCAACATGTCTCCAAGGTGGGTCCTACTATAAGGTCTAGTATAAACTTTGGCATGTTAACCAATTTGTAATTATATTTATGGCTATGTAACTTTTCATTTAGCCTATCCAGGGGCCTAGACAAGTGCAAATGGCTGGAATAAAGTTAAAATTATAAAAGGATCGCTAAAGATATCAACTTACTCATTCTTGTACAAGCTGAAAACACCATTTGCATGGATTAGGTCATAGGTCCTTGGATATGTTGAGAAGGCTTCACACCTGGTAGAAAGGAGAAAATTATCAAAATGGACAAGGTTTTCCATCACCCCCTCCTTTTCTAATTTGCACAACATGAAAATGTAACGATCGATAAGCCAACAAAACCCAGCTCAGACTTTCTATAAAATTGTTGCACAAAATAAAACTTGCAAAAGAGAGATCAAAAAGAAAAAGAAAAAGAAAAGGAAACCATGCACCATAAGTTACCAATCATGATAAATGCCAATCAATCCACGCTCAAATATAACACCCAGGTTGGCTTTCTCTGCAATTGTAGGCACAACGTTCATAACCCATAATTTGGTAGACTCCAGGGCAGCAGCAAAGCTTCCCAAACCAGCATTCATGTCCATGATGTTGCGATACCTCGCTGAATCAATGATTTTGTTGATCCGCTTGTAAGCATTCACATGCTTCTTCCATAATCGGTTATCATCCTCAAATATCTCTGCAGATACACCAGGAACCAATCCACGGGTTATTCTGGAAGGAACAGCATTGAGTCTCTCTGGGAATGGCTTCCATGAACTGCTAGCTTTAGTTGGAGTTATACAGTTTTCCATCTTCTTGTACCTAGACAGTGTCAGACTTTTCAGATAAAAATTGAAACCATAGTCCTAGAACTCACGGGTTAGGGACTAGTATTACACTAGAAACTTTACATCATAAAGGACTTAGAAAAATCTCTAGAAAGGCCATGCTTCTCAAGTACTCAATCATCTTGAGAGACACCACACTACCAGCCAAGAAATAATTCTTGCATAATGAATATAGAATAAAATGCAAAATTCTTTAATAAAAGAAAAAAGAAAAAAATCCAAACTTCTTGTATCCTTCCAAAGACCTTAAGAAATACATTTGGGATTGGCGACTAGGAGTAGAAATTGAAGGCAGGAAACATTCGTAAATATTTCAACAGCACTCCACTATTGCTAAAGGGCGGATCAATAAAAAATTTAGGCAATTATTTTAAATTGAAATACATATTGTCCACACAGAATCTGGTGCTACAGTAATAGGCATCTAACTTTCTGAACATCAATCATTAAGTTGGCAATAAGTAATCGATGAAACAGAAAGAGAGGGGGCAAAAAGATGAAATGAAAAAACTTACCAGACATCATAGGCATTTGTGGTATCACATGTTGAAGATTGAGTATCTTGTTCACTGCATTCATCAGTACTTAATCTTTTTCTCCAGATTGCAATTTCACCCTTCTCATGTTTCTTTTCCCAACAAAGAAGTTTAGCAATATCCTCAATCTGCCTTTGCTCCTCCTCAAGCTCATCTTCAGGACGCTGCCATGCTCGGTAGTTAATCCTCCAGTTGATAGGAGGACCAGAAAGGATCCAGTAACCACCAGGTCTAAGAACTCGATCAACTTCCTTCATATACATTCCATCTGAGAAAAAACATTTCCAACAATCACAGATTAAAATATATTTAACAACCTAAAAGCCAGAGTATTGCTTTTGTTAATGAACCATTGAACAGTAAATAAGAATACAAGAAAACAATGAATTAAGAGGGGAAAAAAAACATATATTAAAGAAAAGAGGACTTTGAAAATTATTATAAATCCGTAGGCCGTAGTTTTAGTACTTGAAATTATTTTAGGTTGTTTATGGCCAGTGTGAACAAATACAAGTAGCTAACAAGCCACCCTTTAAGTTGTTAATTTTAAATTCCACAGAAGCCTCAGCAAAAATCAAAGTAGTGCAGCTCGATCAGGCTTTAAATCATTGTAATTCATGCATATGTATCATAAAAATCTTTTCTTTTCATCCATGGAAGCCATAATAACCTATGGAATCATTTCCTAGAGTAATACCAAGAAATTTATTAGTTAAACCAAAGGAAATATTTTAATTGTCCTAGGCCAGAAACATAATAGTTATTCTCACCATTTGCACCCCATGGGATCAAACAGCGAGAACAATGCGCCATGTCAAAAGATCCAGGAGGGAAAGGCAGCATTATGGTTCCAAGAACACCAATGATAGCTGGAACACCTCTTTCCAAAGCAAATTGAACTTGTGCTTCATGAGAGTCCCTTGGTGCAATTGACATTGTAATAACATTTTTCTTAAACAGGTATGCGCCCCAACTAGCAACCTAGTACCATCAATAATCATCAAATGAGCTAGGACATAGACAACTGGAAGCTACACCTACATGCACAAATACGAGCTCAAAATTTTAAAAGGAAACAAGAAAGTAACAAATGTGTTTCACATAAATGAAAAATTTTTGCATCGATGAAGCATTCAAAAGCAGAAGGATCCACTAGGAAAGCTTAGAATTATTAAACAGGAATGATGTCCCATTATGTGCAAGAAATTCTTGATGCAAACATTATGTAGATGACCAACAAAAGATTAAACCAAAACAAGAATGCCTACTTATGATTTGACTTACCCCACAACCAGTATCTAAAGCAGTTCTAACCATGCCATTGTCCAATGGGATAACAGCTGCTAGTTCATCAATATAAGCATCAGCTCCATGGGGAAACTGTGTGCCTCCACCAGGGAACCTGAAAACATTCCCTTCATACTGTATCCAATTCTGCACAGCCTTCTCAACTGTCAGGCTCTTGTAAGGCGCATTTGCAAAAGGTACATAATCACGGCTCTTGGGCCATGGAAATGGGGTTGCATATCCTCTAGGAGCAGGTATGAGACAGTACAGTTTTTCTTCTTGAGGAGGACAGTGCCTTTCCCTATACATCATGTTTTCCCGGGGGAATGTCATTGCTCGTCTTTGATCATGACAAGGAGTGTAATCAATGTATTGATCATCACACGGCTTGAATTCCTTAACTGCTGCTTCGGAACCATCAGGCATTCCAGCATCGCCATCATGGTGGGTCTCATAGTTTAGATCAGAGAGAACACCGCAATCCGTCTGTCTAGTAATCTCAACGGCTATGCTGTCTCCCTTTCCAAAACCACTTCGTTGCCATAAACCAACTATATAGAAGAAAGCACACAAGCCAACTATGATGAAAACAGGCATTGAACTCCTATTATTTCTGTTGTCTCCCGGATTCCCCTTCGTAGCCATGATGAATCTTTATTTTCTTCAAACCGAACTGAACTGCTACATGGCACCATTGAAATACATTAATGCATAAAAACATGAAACGAACTAACTGGCAGGATGGTCACTAAGACCAATGGCCAGAACAAACAACAGTACAAGTGCTACACAGCTAGAATTTTATCCCTAGAATGATGTAGCATGCTTGTTGGCTATTTCATTCACCAATCACCCTTGTATTCTATCCAACTTGTGACTATCTTTTCTTTTTCTTTTCTGAATGCATAGCATTGCTCTTAATTTTGTGGCATAATCACCTTTTTGTTTCCTTTCAAAAGCTCTCTTCGTGAGATTTCAATTATAAGATACAAAAAGGCTAATTCAAACACATGCTAAAGTGCTTATTGCATTTCAAAGAAAATGATGATGCAACAAAAACAATCAGATAACTAAATTAGATTGCTACGACCGCACAATGAACAAGGGATCACTTCCAACAAAACGATTTTACATAAATTCCAAGTTATTATAAATCAATACCTGAAACAATCTCAGCTTAAAGACAAAAAATAAAAAAATAGAAAGTACTGTGCAACAGTGCAAATTTCAGCGGGGGGCGCAAAAGTAAAAATCTGGGATTCAATTAATGAAACAGTTTCCTTAACCAAATCCACCCTCCCTATTTATTCAAAACAAAAAAACAAATTAGAAAATCTGTTATAGCGGTTAAGAAAGTCGTTGAAACATGAAGATGTGACTGGAAGAAGGGAAAGAGTCCTTACTAGTGTGATGATGAAAATCAATCTTGGGTGGTGGTGGGGCCCTACGAAATCAAGTTTGAGTCTTGATGATTGGGCAATTCGTGGAACATGTAGGAAGGGAAGGAACGATCTCTCTGCAGAGAATGAAAAAAGAAAAGCAAAAAGAGAAGAGAAAAAAGTGCGGGGAGATTTAGAACAAGGAAAATTGTTAAAATTGTTGTTTACTTTTTATTATTATTGTTTTTGTTTGGAATGGAGAAGACGGGAAAGTGGATGATTGTGTTTGTGTTTGTGTTTGTTCGCTCGCTTGTGTGTCGCGTGCGTGGCTGTGTCCGTCAAATTCTAATGTGTTGGTTTCCGAAAAATACGAGGCTGCTACGCAAGTGTCTCTTCTCACTGCCGGGTGCTTCGTTTCCTCACTCTTTCCTAGGAAAGTTTCGTTGGCTTGGTTAGTTAAAATAAGCGCATATTTGAGTTTTGAATACGAATGCAAATGACCGAATGATTTTTTTTTTTTCTTCAATCTAAGCCTTTTGTTGCGAAGCGGGGGAGAGTTGGCCCTTCACTTTTGGCCAATCACGACCCTCCACTTCACATCCGTTGGAAATTCATCCGTCGTTGTATCATATTATGTTATCAGCAAATCCAAATCGCAATTGGTTATGATCTTGTATTACCAATAAAAAAGAAAATTATGATCTTGTATTTTTTTTTTTTTGAATTGGAATGATTTATGACTAGTTTATCAACTTAATTCTATGCATTCAGTTTAAAATTAGTATTTAGTAATGTATTGTTACACATTTAAGAAATCTCACATCTTACATAATTTTTTTTTTATTGGGACAAATGCAATACACTTTATCTAATTTTCAAAAAGGCCATACTGCCACAGTTTTTGTTAGAAAGTGGGTCCTATTATTATATTTAAATAAATAAATGAGTTTTACTACTATATTTAATTCAACCACTATTGATAAAAATTTTGGTTATATCATTTTGCCTATATATAGCGTTATTGCATAATTGTATGCTAATTTTATATATTACCAGTTAATTGACAGACCTAACTTTCTATCAATTCATATTTTTTATTTTTAGTGCAATTTTAAATGTTTATTTTTGTTCATTTTTTTTAAAAAAATTAAAACTAAAATGGGTAAATTTATTTTAGATTTTGTTCACTTATCATATTCTCTTTTCTAAACTTGTTTTCATACATTTTCTCTTTTACCTCTCAATTGCTGCTTACTTCCTTCAGCTTATGAATATTTTAGGAATAGTAAAATTTTGACACTAAAAACAGTTAAAGACGTGGCGTACGCGTTTGAATATATGGTATCCATTGTTTATGACGTATAGTATCCACACCTCGTTTAATTTCCATACATTCATGTAGTATGACTCTTGAAGATAATTCAATCTAGAATGTTACGACCAGATGAAGTAACAATGCTAGGATTAATCACGGCATGCAAGAACTCGCAGGGGACATGCAATCCGTCACGTAATCGACATTCATTTTTACATAGAGATAAGTCATAATCTTAATTGTATTTGACTGAAGAATGCCCTAGATATGCATGGAGGATCCCAGAGCATCAGCAAAGCTAAATTTGTGTTTGGTTAGATGGCTGTTAGAAATTTCATTTCATTTCATTGACAACGAGGCATGGTTGATACGCATGGACTAGCGGGAAAGCTTGATCTAGGTTGTTTGGTGAGAAGACTTATGAGACTAGCAATATTGCATACAACTGAAAGTCATGTTTTATATTCCAACCTTTTTGCTGAGGCAGGAAGGTGGGATGATGTTTTCTGTAAAAAAGACACTTGATGAAATCTTAGTGGCTTCTAAAAGAAGCAGCGAAAAGTACAATTTCAGACTTATCACAATGAATGGCTCCAACCGTGGCATGAGAAGGGTTGCAAATTGGACAATGAGATGGTCACAAAGTTGGTTGGAAAAGCATAGCACAAGGCATAGTTGCTCCTCGGAAAAAACTTCAAACCGGCTTTCTTCGCCCTAGTTCCCATTAGACTCCTTTTTTTTTTGTGACTTCTTCATACTGTCTGTCTTTTGCACAGATGGTTGCAAGCAGCTAGCGATGTTCCCCATATTGATGCATTAGGCTTAGTATGTATTTTGTTAATGTATTGCAGGCAGCTAGTGATGTTACCCATATTGATGCATTAGGCTCAATATGTATTTTGTTAACGTAATCTTCAACCTCTCTCAGCATACCTAATCAACCAACAAGATCAACAATATACTGCATAATGAAAATTAGTATGCATGATACTGTCTTCTTTGACCAGTTAATAGAGATATAAAGCTTTTTTAACCAACCCTTTATCTCCACAAGCAATAGAATCCCAACGGAAGTTACTGTCAGGTTTTTTGAAATCATTTCTCAGAACTTCAGAGCAGCTAAGGTCTCTACTCTCCATACTGATCATGTTAAGCATAGTTCATTGTGATTGATGTCCAACCTATCAAATCAGGGTTCTCAATATGATTAAATGGTTCCTCTGTTCCTCAATACTTCCACTTTTTAAGTACATACAAACAAAGAAATGAAGAAGAGAACATGCAGTTCGAAATGTGGTTATTGTGAACAGCTACAATTTCTTGATTTGGCATTTCTTCTTTAAAAAAAAAATAGCTGAAGAACGAAATCTGTTCAGCATATTGGTCTACAAAACTAGCAACCATTGAGGCGCAACAGACATTGTCTGTGCTAAGAACTTGCTCAAACCTTCATAAGATTCCTCATTCCCCTAACCAACAACACTGAATACATTGTGACTGGCCCGGACTACTCACTATGCATCCGTCTGCCTATATTTTAAGCAGCTTATGATGCTAACATACGAGAAATACTGAAATAGAGCACTGATAAGGTCGCACTTCTTCTCCTAAAATAATCAGAATTATCCGGAGTTTTGATTTAGAGCAAAAGAAGATACCATGGCTGCCCACAGAATCTGAATCCCTGGTCCTTTATATTTTCCATATTGTTCAATGAATCAATGTTAAACTGTCCAACTTGTATTTTTGAATATAAGTTGACTAAAGAGCCTGAACAGTCCGTTCCAAACTGAGTCCTAAACTTTAATGCTAGGGAATTGGCCAGCTTCCTCAATCATCACTGGTTTAGCACATGCAGAAAGTACTCCAATATTAATAACAGTATTGTTGTTTATCAAGTTGTCAGTACCTCCCCTACTTCTCACTCATATCATTGAAAAGCTGTATGGCAGAAATTGTATCTTTCTCTTGCACAAACCTAATAGTCATAGTGGTCCAAGAGAACGCGTTATGGACCTCCGTATGTGAACATTTCCTACAAAAACGAGCGAGGTTGTGAATCTGCAGGAAAGGCGTAAAATTTTTAATTTGAGAAGCCTTTTCAGATAATAGAATTCAAAAGGATCATAGGACATCAAGCGTATTAGGATAGACCGAAAGCAAGTTTCAAAGAGAGCGGGAACTCTCAAGGTAATCAATCAAAGCATTTTTAGGAATGCTTCCAGCCACTCACGATAAAGTATGAACCCTCCTAAATTCAAATATATGATAAAGAAATTTATTAGAGTGTGAACACTCCTCAATGCAAACATAGGATAAAGCATTTTATTTGCCATGCAAACAAGTTGGCCTAGTTGGTCTGAGGCACGTCTAAAATGGGCATGCCACTCACTGCACTAATTTTTTGACTGGAAAGGTTTGCATTCATTCAACTGGACAGAATATGTTCAAAAAAGTCAAATTACAGCTTCCACAATCCACACTTTGTCTGTTTTCCATCTGCTTAGAGTAGACTTTTTATTTTAGCATCTGTTGAATGATGTACAAATATTAAACAAAGAGATATGGTGGATAGAGCATAGACAACAACACTCTTGGGGGAAAAGAAAACCAATTCCGGGAAGTAAAGGAAGAATATACAATTGTGCTGTGTCCACACGTTTTGGCTGGCTTATAATTTATATTGAGATCCGGATCCAGATCTATATCCTTA
Source organism: Pterocarpus macrocarpus (assembly GCA_031439585.1). Taxonomy (NCBI): domain Eukaryota; kingdom Viridiplantae; phylum Streptophyta; class Magnoliopsida; order Fabales; family Fabaceae; genus Pterocarpus; species Pterocarpus macrocarpus. Next base: position 17,035,808 of record CM062519.1, read on the forward strand.
TTATATTGCCGTACTTAATAACGTGAAGAACAAGTTCACGACAAATTGTAATCTATATAAACCAGCCCGTTGGCCAATTATGAACTCCATCATTATAGGAAACCACTAGAGAATAGAAATATAGAGCGATGGCAGAGCAAAACAAGGTGACCCTACATGGAATGTGGGCTAGCCCTTTTGTCAAGAGGGTGGAACTGGCCCTTAAACTCAAGGGTATAGCTTATGAGTATGTGGAAGAAGACTTGGCAAACAAAAGTGACCTGCTCCTCAAGTACAATCCTGTTTACAAGAAGGTTCCTGTACTTGTTCATAATGGAAAGGCCATATCTGAGTCAGTTGTGATCCTTGAGTTTATCAATGAAACCTGGAAAGATTGTCCTAAACTGCTTCCTGATGATCCCTACAAAAAATCTCAAGCACGGTTCTGGTGCAAATTCATTGAGGAAAAGGTAATTAACTAAGCTCCCTTATTAGGCATGCCAGGCTTACTTGAAAAGTTTTTTCTATTAATATTAATGGATCTTAAACAGAAAGTGAGTCTTGACGGAATAATAAGGTTGCTGTCTTATGACATAAAAGTCATTTGCTGCTCTTCTTTATTAGTAAACACCTTTATTCTTCTAATGCCCATGATTATCGTTCTTTTTCTTGTTCTTTTTCTTTTTCTTTTTCTCCTGTTACAGCTACTTGAGAACGTGCTTTTAGTAATCAAAACTGATGGAGAAGCTCAACAAAAAGCCATTAACGAATTGTACGAGAAACTGAATCTACTTGAAGATGGAATGAAGGCCTTTTTTGCAGACATCAATCCTGGTGTTGACAGGAACAACTCTGGACTCCTAGACATTATCTTTGTCACAATATTTGGCCCTCACAAGGCTCAGGAAGAAGTTCTTGGCATGAAGTTCATAGTGCCAGAGAAGTTTCCTGTGCTGTTTTCTTGGCTGACGGCTGTAGTTGAGCTCAATGCAGTGAAAGAGGCAGCACTTCCTCATGAGAAAGCAGTGGGAATTCTTCAGTTTATTAGGAGCTCTGCACTAACACCTTCTGCCACAGCTTGATATATATGCCTTTATCTGTTAAATGGACTGTTGTTTGCTTCCCCCTGATTCTTAACCGTATTTCTCAATAATAGCATAGAGTATCTAAAATCCGTTTTTGCTTTTCCTTGGTTTGGTCAGATGAGATGAGTTTTATGTAATAAGGTTGATGAGTAATGGCCACTTTTCTTTCTCCTTTCTATATGCATATATAGATAGATAGATATATACACCACAATGCATTTCATCATTGTTAAGACAATGCAATTGTTCACTCAAACAAATGAAGAAAGAGAGAGGTTATCTTTTATATATTCAGTACCTATTGGCCATGAAGAAAAAATAACTGGTCTGTATTTTATTACGCATCTTAAAAAAGCATTTTGCAAGTGAATAATTTAAATTTTATATATACATTATTTGCGTCGAAAAATATATGAAAAAGGGCCTTTTTATAAATTACAAGTTATGTATAAAAAATTTTTGATATAATTAAATAATTTTTAGGAAGCTAATTTTTTTTTTTAAAAAAAGATAGTTTAGTTTTTTTACCATAAGTCAAAAAGAATAAGTTCTCAAAAAAAAAAAAAAATACATATAACACCTTTTAAAGTTTAAACAAACACATTCAAAATACCAATTTAATTTGATATGAGAGATATGTTAAACATTTGTTTTTTTTACAACGTTAAAAGCCGTATAAACTATAAGTTAAAAAGTATTTATACTTCTTTTGTTCAAAGAAAAATGTTATTTGAACATTATTTTTTTTTACGCATCCTTCGACATATACGAAAAGTAATAGCAAGTGTTATAAAGAGAGAATATATGGGGAGAAGACATACGATAGGATCCACTTTTTTTCGTCTAGGATGTCAATTATGTGTTTCTGGGCTAATTGCCCAAAACACAAAAGAAACTAAGCAATGAGGTAAAGCAACCCTGCGATAATCATTTGAAAGAAGACTACGAAGCCCCTCCTAGGGTCACAATAAACATGCAAACCTAGAGCTAAAATATGCCCCATAGAAGCCATTAAGTCTGTTGCATGATTTGCCTCATGATAAACATGCTCCACTCTAACAACTCAGTTCCTCTCAACAAGATGCTTAATCTTTAAAATCAAAGAGGAAAAGGGATGTCGATTATCACTAGAGTGCTGGATCAAAGAAAGAGCATTGGAGGAGTCCACTTCCAGAATAAGGTGATTGACTTCCGTGGACCAGGCTACCCCTAGTGCATACAGGGCTCCCTAAAGTTCAGCCACCTCCATGGGACAATGCCCATATTGGCAGCGAAGGAGCGCATAAAACGATCTGAGCTGTCGCGAAGAACACCTCCACAGGTTAAACTACCCGAGCCATGCAAAAATTTTAACAAGTTAAAACAACTATGATGATCGTTTGCTTTGTTACATTTCAGTTAATGATGCTATAATTGAAAGTAATGGAAAAAAATTTATTTAAAAATACGTATAATTATAGAGACTCAACTAAAAACAAATAAAGTGTAGAAACCAATTTAAATATCAATGAGAATATAGAGATTAAACAACTTAATTTAATTTAATTTTTTTTTAAATTTTAGCATCATTTGAAATATGTGCAGATATAAAACATAGAACTGGAGCATAAAGCAAAGCTTCTTGGGGGGGAAAAACCAAGTCAATCCACAGGGGTCAACGAAAGAAGACTACATTTTGTTTTGTGCAGTGCAGTCTTCTTGTATGCTCCGATATCACTTTGATATCACAAACCAACTAATCTTGCCCAAAATCACTCTCACATATACTAACGCTCAATAATATTTTTCTCTCACTCTCATAGCTATTTCACAACAAAATATGGGAGAGGAATACTTACAACTCTCTATTATTCTCTCATAAACTCATGTAGCACAATACACATAATAGAGAGGAAGTGAAGCTTTTCTTTCATAAACTCATTTTGATACATAACCTTCACTTAATTATACACGATCCAGGTGAAGCCTCTATATAGGCACAAAACTCAAATACAAAAATAGTAAAATAATCATTCTTAATTAAAGAAAGTGCTTTGGCGTTGCACATCCTAGTTGCAGCCTCAAAACTAATTCTGCAACATTCCATTGACTATTCAAAGAGGTGGCAATTCATGAAGCTTGTAGGCGCGTGACAACTTCACGTACAATTTGAACAAGTTGAATGCTTTTAACTTGGACAGCTTGCAATCAACATTGGTGCAGTAATTTTTTAATCTTCAAAGCTTGGTTTAATATCCTATCAAGTATAGCTTGGGGAACAAGTTCAAGACGACTTGGAATCTTTATAAACCTTTACCCATTAGCCTAGCAGAAACTCCATCATCATTATACCGGACAAGTACTTAACTTGAGATATTAGAATTTAGAAATATAGAGTGATGGCAGAGCAGGACAAGGTGATCCTGCACGGTTTCTGGGCTAGCCCTTTTGCTAAGAGGGTGGAATTGGCCCTTAAACTTAAGGGCATACCTTATGAGTATGTGGAGGAAGATTTAGCAAACAAAAGTGACTTGCTCCTCAAGTACAATCCTGTCTACAAGAAGGTTCCTGTACTTGTTCACAACGGAAACGCCATGTCTGAATCATTTGTGATCCTTGAGTATATTGATGAAACCTGGAAACATGGTCCTAAACTGCTTCCTGATGATCCCTACAAAAGAGCCCAAGCCCGCTTCTGGTCCAAATTCATCCAAGAACAGGTAATTAAGTCTTTTGCTTGCTCTAATATGGGCCAACTCAACTCAAGTAAGATTAGTTTAAAAAAAAGACACTTATTTATTTTATTAGCATAGACATGCAGATTATCATTATGAGTATTACTGGAAAAAAGTCTGTTAACAATCTCATTATGGTCATTAATAATGTTTATTATTACATTTTTTACATGTTTGAATAATTTAATATCTTATTGATTGTGATTAATTTTTGTTTTCATATAATATGCCCATATTGTATGGTAGTAAAATGAAATTAATTTCTTTTTAGTCAATAACCTTTAGCCTTCGACGCTATCTATAAGTTAAATTTCTGGCTCTGTCCACCATGAATATCCTGCTTCTGTAAATTTCCATGTTACTGATAAAGAATTTACTTAACTGGATCCATCTATCGCTGAGCCTCAGTTTCTTAGGTAATAGATTACTGAATAGACTGATGAAGAAAGGAATCTTGGTATCACAATTTGAATTGGTCGGTGAGGCTGTAATGCCATTGCTTTGATATTGCACACAACGTGTTTGATAGAAGGTTGTTCTTTTTTTCTTTTTTCTTTTTTTTTTTAAGAGAATTCCGAAATAGAATGTTTGAGAGTATTTCTACTTCACAATTTTTTGTCTGTTAAATATATGATTTTTACCAGACACGCTAGGGAAAAAAGATTTTAAAATTTTCCTTGAATCAATAACTTTAAGCGTACATTCCTTGAGATTTTACAGTGCTGAAAGAGCTGCTAAACCAAAAGATTAAATTGCTAATTAGCTATGAATTATGGGATCAACTTCACTAGAAGTCAGTTTTATTACTTAAGCTGAAAATTCGTGAATTATTTTATTCTAATGCTTTTTCTTTTTCTTTTTCTTTTTTCTTTTTTCCTTCCTTTTTTCTTTCTCATTGCAGCTGTTTGATATAGTTTTTCTTGTATTCAAAACTGACGGGGAAGCGCAACAAAAAGCGATTAACGAACTATATGAGAAGCTGAATCTACTTGAGAATGGAATGAAGACCATTTTTGAAGATGGCAACCCATGTGCTGGCAAAAACAACCCTGGAATCCTAGACATTGTCTTTTGTTCAATATTTGGTGGTTACAAGGCTCAGGAAGAGGTTCTTGGTATCAAGTTCATAGTGCCAGAGAAGTTCCCTGTGTTATTTTCTTGGCTCATGGCTATAGCTGAACTCCATGCAGTGAAAGAGGCGACCCCTCCTCATGATGAATCTGTGGCAGTTCTTCAGCGTTTTAGGCAATCTGCACTAAAATCTTCTGCCACAGCTTGACATAATGAAATGTCCTTGCTTCTTCTTAAGTATATTTTCCAAGCATATCTTAAATTATACATTTGGTTTGGTTTGTTTCATCTGATTAGTTTTTCTGTAATACGTATGAAGGACAATTATTATTATATATGTATATGGGTCCCACTTTATGAGTGTATCTGGTTTAATCCGGGCTTGGTAGCTCCCGGATTTCCTAGCATGAGAATCTTACGGATTTTTAGTAATTGTGCAAGAGAATGACAATTGTTGTTCCAACAGAAGACAATATTTTAATGGAGAAGCAAGCTATTGTATTTGTTTATCAAATTTGGGATGGCCTAGATGATGACTATGGATAACAATATTGATCCAAATAACTGCTCCAACTCCTTTCTGACTTTATCAAGAATTTGTCATAGAGCGGTGGCAAACAAGCATGTACTCATGAACTGATAAGCAAGAAATGATAGAGATGTAATAAAGTCATTCATATGTTTTTACCTAAAAGAATAAGTATTTGGAAGAGTTGGTTCTTAAATTTGCATTAGAGCCTCTATGATGAATATAGTTTAGAATTTCATCTTTTACTATCTCCATCTTTGCTACTCTCATTCTTAAACATAAAAAATTAAATTTTAATAATATTCCATGAAGATGAGAATTTGTGCATTATTCGTGCTCAAAGCCTAAAGAATTATTGCGTAATGAAGTGTTATAAGCATAAGAAAATTATTTATATTTCTTCACCTAGTAACTTAAAACCTAAGCATGAAAATCTGGGTTGAATTACATTCTAAACAATTGCTATACATTTTTTAATAACCCTTTATGAAAAAACATATTCAAATTTACGGTTCGAGAGCGATGACCAATACTTCATTCGGGAAAAAGAAATGAATCCCAGGCGGCTGAAAAATAAAATTATATAATTTGTTTTCTACTGTTATGCTTACGTTTTGGCTGGGTTTGAGTTGAGTCAACGTATTCATATATAGCACATTGATTTTCTTTTCCTTTTCAATTTTTTCATTAACCTGCGTGCACTAGCTTGGGCAATATAAGTTACAGACAAATTGGACGCTATACAAATAAACCTTCCGTTGGCCCAAATCGAACTGCATCATCTTATGCAGGACAAAAAATATAGAGATTAGAAATAGAGTGATGGCAGAGCAAAACAAGGTGGTCCTTCACGGTTTTTGGGCTGGCCTTTTTGTCAAGAGGGTGGAACTGGCCCTTAAACTCAAGGGTATAGCCCATGGGCATGTGGAAGAAGACTTGGCAAACAAAAGTGATTTACGCCTCAAGTACAAACCTGTGTACAAGAAGGTTCCTGTAATTGTTCACAATGGAAAGGGCATATGTGAGTCAGTTGTGATCCTTGAGTATATTGATGAAACCTGGAAAGATGGTTCTAAACTGCTTCCTGATGATCCCTATAAAAGAGCCCTAACGCGCTTCTGGTCTAAATTCATGGAGGAACAGGTAATTAACTAGGCCTCTTTTTTTAACACTCAAAAATGCATAGCATTAGTAGCTTAAGATTTTACTTAACCATCTTGAGATATTATATATTGCTTAAATAGATAGATGCTAACTAATGGCGAAATTAAAATCATAATATTAAATTGCTAGCTAGCTTTGAACCTGTGAATTATAGGATTAACTAACATGGTTAGTAGCAATATTTAGTTGATTTAAATTATTTGACATTTATTTCCTTTAAATAAAGCTTCGTTTCGAATCTTATGAATAAGGGGAAAAAAAATTGGTGTTGGAGAGCTTTATCCTAATAATAAGGTCAACTCAGTTCCAATCAGGTTAGTCCAATACAACTTCTGATGTTAATTTGGTTGAACTTGAGGAGGCTTATCTTTATATATGCAGCAGAAACGGGAAAATGGAATTCTAATCCTCTGTTTTCCTTTTATGCCCTTTTGTCGGTGTCCAATTAAACTGTGACAATTCATTTGAAAAATTGACAATTAAGTGAGTTATTTCCGTTCAATTTAAAGATAGGAAATGAGACATGAAAAGAAGACAAAACGAACAAATGCCCTTTGTAGTGATGGTCGTGTTTTCTTTATTACAGACATTTTAGTCTATTTCGTTAGTTTTCAAAACTGAAGGAGAAGCACAAGAAAAGGCCATTAACGAAGCGTTTGAGAAGCTGAATCAGCTTGAAAATGGAATGAAGACCTTTTTCGCTGATGGCAATCCTTGTGTTGACAAAAACAACGCTGGACTCCTAGACATTGTCTTTTGTTCATTGTTTGGCCCTCACAAGGCTCATGAAGAAGTTCTTGGTACACAGTTCATAGTGTCAGAGAAGTTTCCTGTGTTATATTCTTGGCTGATGGATATTCTTGATCTCCAAGTGGTGAAAGATTTGCTCCCTCCTCATGACAAAACAGTGGCACTTCTTCAGGTTTTGAGGTTCAGCCACATCTTGATCTAGTAATTGTTAAGTAGGTATATTGTATGTCAGGTTCTCCATTTGGAAACCCCAGAATTATGGTTTTGAGATTTCAAATGGAAAATTAAAAATACTAATAATCTATTATATGCATATAAATTATTTGTTAATTTGAATAATTTGAATAATTTATTTGTTAATTTGAATAATTTGATATATTTTTAAATCAATATATTTGGATATAATTTGTATCAAGATATGTTGATTTAAAAATGTATCAAATTGTTCAAATTGAAAAATTGATTGAAACAGAATAAAAGTGTATTTATCATCAAAGATATTTTTACACATTTTTAATGATGATTTAAGTGTCTAACCCCTTGCTTGTTTCAAGAGAAAAGGGAGAGAAAAAAGTAGGGAGAAAAAAAATGAAAAGATTTTGAGGTTTTCTTCTACTTGGATATGAGAAGAAAACATGAGAGAAAGAAAATATTAATGGTAGGACCCACAAAAAACTTCTCTCCACAATAGGTGAGAAAACTAAAGAAAGAGAGAGAGATTTCATATAAAATATTATTATAACTCATATATAAATGCAAGAAAATATTTATATAATATTGTATAGGTTAAAAAAGTAATTTAATATAAATACATTTTATTTCTTCTTACTTTTCTCTCCAATCAAAAAAGTTTTTTCATTTTCTTTCTCTTCATTTTCTCTTTATCCAAGTAATAGGAAAAAGAATAAACTTTTCTCTTTATTTTCTCTTCTCTATTTTCTTTCTTCCTATTTTCTTTTATCATCCAAGCAAAAGTAAAAGTTGGTCCATGTCTATCCAGCTTCGCATACTAGTACTAGCTAAAAGCACCGTCGCCTGCTTCCTCTTATGTGTTAACACCAGTACGTAGGGTCTGTTTGGTGTGTTTGTTTCATCTGATTATATGAGGTTTCTGTAATATAAGGTCAACGATTGCTTGTATATATATAATATATGTGGAATATGCCAATACAAATTACTTCGTCATTCATATCATTCATCATTAGACACAAATTGCATATTAACAAAATGATGAAAAGAAAGTGGCTAGCTATTTTGCTCAGTATCTATTCCCCTAAATGGAGTAGAGTTAATATTATATTTCACAGATCTTAAGGAAGCATTTTTCAAGTGTATATATATATATATATATTAGAAATTTAGTATAATTATTACATCCATCTAACCCATCATTTTTTTTTATTTTAAAGTTATGTTAGGTGAGTAAATAGGTTAATTAGCAAATCAATCCCCTTAACCATCAATTTTATTTATTTTTAAGTAGGTCAATGCTAACTTGTTAACATTTTTTATTTCAATTTTTTATTTGTAGATGAATTAATCCACCAATTACCCTCCAACATGTCATAAAATGACATGGATTGACAACTCTAACTCATTTTAAAAAATGACTTAATCCATCTTGTCTCATTTTTAGGCTAATCTATGATGAACCGAAGCAAGTTGACTCATTTTGCCATCTTGGTCACAACCAATACAACGTCACCTTATATGCTTAGTAAACGAAGAGCCTTTGTTAAAACTTCTATTGCTCATGAAAAAAATACCATATTTCTTTTTCTATATCTCACTACTAGAAAATTGTCTAGTTGCGACCGATTTTGCCTGTCGCATATAAGTAGGTAATAAATTTGTGACCGATTTTTTCAGTCACAAATTTTTACTACTGATTTTGGGCAGCCTTATAACGTGTTTGATTTGATCACTTGTTGACTATTTTACGATCAATAATTTGCAACCGAAAAATCAGTCGCAAATGTCTGATTTGAGTTCCTTTCGACCCAATATTTTCGGTCCCAAAATCGGTCGCAAATATAATCGGTCACAAATTTTAAATAGAAAAAAAAAACCAGAATCTTATGAAATCCAAATTTCAAACAATTGGTTTCAACAACAGTACAGAAGAGTACATTCAGTAATCTATAAGCTAAAAAGTCAATATTACATATAATTAAGTATTAGTACCTAATGCTACAATATCTCAAATCATAAAAATCTAGTACCTAAAGTTTAAAACATACAAATAAAGACATAAGTAAGTAGTATCCAAACTACATCCAATAAGAAATGGATGTACTAAGCTCATTCAGACTGTTCTCCATCATTACTTGATCTTTCATCACCACTATTAACTACATATATCCTAAACACAATATACATAAAAAAGTACAAAGCTGTTACCAATTCTTCTACGTCAAATAGAATATCTATTTACAAAATTCTCTTAAACATACGAACCAGTATTAGGTCTTCAAAATTTTAACTAGATAGGTAGGGGGCTTCAATCTTTCAAATAAGCTTGTGCCATATCTTAATTCATGAAACCAATAAACACAAAATTAAGTTATATTACTCTAAAGAATGGTTGAATATAGTTAAAAGATATATGAATGTTTACCAAAGATTCTTAGCAACATCTGAAGATATAGTCACTGAAATCTAAGCTAGATCACCAACCTTTAAAAAAATTAGCAAAAAACTGTAGCAGCAATAAGGGCAATACTAAACTTAATATGATTTCAAAAGGACACAGTCCAACATATTTAAATAGGTTCAATAACTGATGTGCAATAAAATACTTCCATTTTGCTAGGCCTTGTTTAACCAATCGGTAATTTCATGGACTTGAATTATAGATCTCATTTCTGAATATCACTTCAAATCTTTCGGGTTAAGAGTTAGAATGGATAGTGAACTCACTTTTCTTTATAGATGGTGTCAAACGATGTCTTCTTCCATTGAAACTTGTCTACATAGAAGATCAGATAGTTAATATGTAAAATTGGACATATTAAGATATAATTTCAACTTAAATATTGTAGAACATAAAACAATACATGGTTCTATAATGAGAGGAGAAGAATGAAAAATACTAAATTTTTTTTGATGCATTGATTGGCTAAGAGAACAAGAGTTGCAAGTTCCACCTATTTAGGGATAACATGTCATAAAAAGATGAAATAAAATAAGCAACATTACTTTTACATTGAAAATAAATAATTCATTACATATTGATATCATTAATTTACTCATTACAAAGAACAAACAATTAATAACACAACAAATTAAAACAAATTACTTGGAACAATATAATATGAGCCATACATATCTTAAAAATGATGTGTATCTAGCAGTTTTTTTTTTTTTATTAATGACTTATGAGCCATCCATTCATTGGAGCATGCACATGACATTAGTGTTTAACATCTTTTGGTAGTTATAGTACATACAATTTTAGGCATTTAATTTAAAGTCAGCCCAAACTAACTAACAGAAATAAGAAAAAACAACATACTCTCATATTCAATTAATAATATAATTAAATCAAATTTCAATTAAAACAACCACCCTTAACAACAATAAACTCTCTTAAACAATTAATAATATCAAAAATCAATCCCAAACCACTTTAAGAACACAAACACCTAAACAATGTAATTTAAAGAACTAAACAAAACAAACAAACCAACAATCTAACAATATCAAACCGCCATTATTAAAAAAAAAAATCAGATATGTAAATTTCAAAAAAAAAAGAAAAAAGAAAAACATACTCTTATACTCAACTAACAATATAATTAAACATAATTTCAATTAAAACACCCACTCTTAATAACAACAAACTCTCTTAAACAACCAATAACATCAAAAATCAATTCTAAATATCTCAACCAACTTAAGAACATAGACATCCAAACAATGTAATTTAAAGAACTAAACAAAATCAACAAACCAACAGTCTAACAACACCCAAACCCCTATTATTAAAAAAAAACAAATATGGAAACTTCTAAAAAAAAAAAAAGAAACAAACAACAGAAAAGGAGAGAACCAGGATGGTAGAGATAGCAGCGGTGGCTGTGGCTTGGGGTTGGGGGTGGATGAGAGAAAATGGAGGTAAGGAAGAAGATGAGTTGCAAAGAATGGATTCTGATTTGGGAAATTTTGAATTTAAGTGCTTGAATTTGCAACCAATATTTTTGTTGCAAAATTAGTTCTAATTTGCAAGATTTAGTTTAAGTGTTTGAATTTGTGACCAATATCCTAAAACGTAGTATATCTTGCTTATTGAACAAATCGGTTCCAAATTTGCGACCGATTTTGTGACCAATATCCTAAAACATAGTATTTCTTCTTATTGAACAAATTCGTTGCAAACGATTTGTTCAATACTAAGGAAATAGTACGCCTAAGGAAATCGGTGGCAAATTAAAATATTTGTGACTGATTTCTAAATGTAGAGAAATTATGTTTAATAAAAAATTGGTTGCAAATCTTTTAATTTGCATTCGATTTCCTTAAGCGTACTATTTCCTTAGTATTGAACAAATTGTTCGCAAAATTGATGTGACCAATTTTTCCATTACATATAATTACTTTATATTTAATAATGGGTTGCACTGATTTTGTGATTGAAATTTTTTCAAAAACAATTTTGTTGACCTCAAATTAGCGGTCGCAAAAATTTGCGATCGATTTTACGAATGAATTTTTTCCACAACATTGCTTTAAAAAATTAGTCACAAATCAATTTTGCAGCCAATTTTTTGATATAATAGTTTGCCAACAATTACTAAAATCAATCACAAATCAGTTGCTCTTTCGATAATTTCTAGTAATGTCTATTTTCCCTTATAGTCAATAAGTGATCCAAGTTTAGCATCTATTGTTAAACATTTAAGAACAAATTCTTTTTGTAGAATTTGAACATCCATTATAATGTATTCCATCAAAATGTGCCTATACAAAATTTTCAGAATTCAAGTTTGACACATCTACATTTGGCAACTAAGTCAATAGAAGAAACTTTGACAATATCGCTTAGCTTTATGTTCCATGTATTCACTATTTATAAGATATTGTGCTTTCTTCTTCTTCATTATAATTTATGTGCATATCACAAAAACTATTGATTAATACTTTTGGAAACTTTGTTAATAGTGCTTGTATGCGCAAAGCACAATAGCCTCTTCATCAATATACATATTTATTATTAAGGGAGGCAAAACTTGATTCCTAGTAAGTCGGCTTCCATTTTTTTTTTTTTCACGCCAAATTGCCAACTAACACCTTGTAAAAAGTTTAAAGAAAGCATGTTTCTACTCGAAAATCTCATAAAGAAATTGTTTATGTACTTTTACTTCTTTAAATTGTGGTCATACTGCACAAAAGTGAGAGCGAATTCTCTAATGTGAAAATCTTATATAACTGAATTATACAACTGTCAAAACATATTAAACCCATTGCGTCCCGTTTACCTACCAAAATAAAATGGATTGAATTGCAACAATTTTGACCAATTTAAATCAACTTTTTTTTTTTTTTGTTGGGAAGGGGGTTTTTGGGGGGGGGGGGAAGGTTCATTAACCACTCCCGCCTCTGGCTGGTTTGAACCCGGGTGCAACTTATCAGGGGCCAAGGGTGCTGCCATCTGCACTATGCCCCTTCTGCAACTTATTTTTAGTCTGGCCAGCCCAACAAGTTAGCCAATCTACCCATTTATTTATTTGGGGAAAAAAATATTTTTCACCATTAGCTCATTAGTCCAAAAGAACAAAGTTTATCTTACCTTTTACTTGAAGACCCTAAACAAACAAAAAAGAGCCCCTTACTATTGGGCCAACAACCTTTGCATTTCAAAAAATAAAAGGTCATGCAACTTTTTAAAAATAAAAAATAAAAAATCTCTCAAAGTGTATAAGATTTAGTTCTCCTCCTCTCAAAATAAGGTTAAATGGGTTGGCCCATTTAACCTTGCAGATTAACCTTAAATGATCCAAACTACTATATTGCTTGGCCCGTTTAGCTAGTTATAGGGCTGTCCCAACCTTTAGCTTGCAAGCCTAAACAAGTCAACCCTAAGCATGCCAATCGAGATGGCTCGTTTAACACTCTAGTCATGTGTAAATTTTGACTTAATCATATGTAAATTTTTATCATTAATTAGATTTTTATGCAAGTCCTAGAGGCCCTATTGTTATAATTAACGATAAAAATTTACACATAACTAAGTCATATAAACTATTTACATGAAAAAATTCATTCCTACGCATAAGTAATCAAACAAGCATAGAAGAACCCACTTCTATATTTTGTCATAAATTCATTGCATCTAATCATTTTCCTATTGAATGTATCCACTTGCAAATGCTATTCAACTTGCTTCGCATTCTTGAATTATCTCAATACCCTTTGAAAAAAATCTTTGCCAAAATTTCCATCACTATGAAATAAATGGCCTAACTATTTTCCAGCAATTTGAAACAAATGCCATGAGCCAACTTGATTAAGTGTACTAAGCAAAAGACACGTGGTTCCTTGTAGAATCTTGACCAAAAAAAAAAAAATCCATTTTTGGCTGATTTCCTCCATTACTTTCGCCTACATTTTAAGCAACCTCTACAAAAGAAATCTCTTTCATTAAATCCTGGAACACACTCCAATAAAATTGTTCGTAGATAATGATTTATTCAAATAATAGAAATAAAAGGTATTCCATATCTATTAAATCCACGAGTAAGACTAACACACACAACTCCAAAATAATTATAATCTAATCTTGGTCTTACATTAAGCCTAAAAAACACATTGTTATCTTTCCTACTACATCAAGCTAAATTGGATTTTTTTTTAAAAATGAGGATATTTTCTTTGCATATCATTCAATTAGTTTAACATAATTTAAGAACATTTCATAGGGAATTCGTTCGTTCGGTCTTTAAATATGCAAAAAGTTTCTAGGGTCTTTCTCAATTAATATCCAATATCTTGTCTTATGTGAGTTTCACTCGGCAAGTAACAGTACATCGTCAAATTTATGTTAATATCTCCTTTGCTTATCTTTTTTCATCGTATTTCTTTACTTTTAGTGGTGCTTATTTGTGAAAGTAAATGAGAATTTTGAAGTGACGTATTCATGATATAGTTCTCTTCAAATAGTAAAATCATCAAACTTCTAACCTTAAATTTATTTATAACAGGTCTTGCATAGCATTAATAAATACATATTAATTGTTATATATTAATAATGTAAAAGAATTTTTATATTATTAATTAATTAAATATTTATATTTGTAAAATTTTTAAAATTATATAATTGAATCAAATATTTTAATTGATATTATAATATATTATTAAATATTTATATAAATTTTTTTATATTAATAATACATATAAATTAAATCCTAATAAATATACGGAGTAACAATAAATCAAAATTAAGTTGCTAAAAGTATTAATTTCTAAAATAAATCATAAAACCTCCATTTTAACATGATTTTACTTGGTCTAGTACTTGTTTAGTTATATTTTTAGGAGGTTCAAAAAGTCTTTTATTAGAATGAAAATAAAAATATATAATAATTAATATATTTAGATATGTAAATATTTTTTTTTTAGGAAATCTTTTAAAATTTTAAAAAAATTTTTGAGAGAAATAATCTTGAGAATATTTTTTATTTTAAAAATTTTTTTATTATTATTCTCATATTAATAATAAAAAATAATTTTATTTTATCTTATTTAAATTAAATTTATTTTTTAAAATTTATTTTTAATATATTTAAATTAAACAAAAATTATTTTTTTAAAAATAATTTCTCTAAATTTTTTTTTTTAAAATTTTCTTTTGTTTTCCTAAAAGTTAAAGCAACTAGAACCTAATCAATGCCGAGTTGGGAGATAAAAAGGTTTGACTCGGGAATGATGATGGTGATGGTGATGGTAAAAAGTTGGGAACTGAGTGGTAGGATAAGACCTTACAATCGAGACAAATCAGGTGCATGCTATGGTACCTCATAAAAAATGTGCATTTTATGCATTTTTGTGATGAATGGTGAGGATCGTGCCATAGATTGTGAGGTGTATCAATACATCAATTATCTATGATGCATTATAATAATATCTAATTTTAAGAAAATTTAAAAATATAATTAAATATATTTTAAAAATTAATTATCATATACTGACAGTATAAAATTATATTGATAATATAAAATTATTTTATACTATCAATATAATCAAAAAATTTTATCAGTGTAATTTTAATTATCATATATTGACAGTGTAAAATTATACTGATAATATAAAATAATTTTATACTGTCAGTATAATCAAAAAATTTTATCAGTGTAATTTTAATTATCATACACTAGTAGTGTAAAAAAATTTTATCAGTGTAATTTTACAGTACTGCCAGTATAATTTTACACTATCAGTGTATGATAATTAAAATTACACTGATAAAATTTTTTTATTACACTGACAGTATAAAATTATTTTATACTGCCAGTATAATTTTACACTATCAATATATGATAATTAAAATTACATTGATAAAATTTTTTGATTATATTGATAGTATAAAATTATTTTATACTGTCAATATAATTTTATACTATCAATATATAATAACTAATTTTTAAAATATATTTAATTATATTTTTAAATTTTCTTAAAATTAAATATTATTATAATACATCATAGGTGATTGGTGCATTAATATACCTCATAATCTATGATATAATCCTCACCATTCATCACAAAAAATGCATAAAATGCACATTTTGGCTAAGTTACCATAGAATTCACCGACAAATCAACCCACATTGAATCCTTTGTCGGACGCCGTGCCCGGCCAAGGGAGTTCCATTTGGCAACTATGTGATGATCCCTTTGAAAATCTTCCCCACAATTTGTGAGCGACACTTGGCAGAAAGAAAAACCTAGGGAACACACAAACGTACCTCATGTCACTAATCACTATTAAAACTGATTGCGTCACCATAGGACAAATGTCGTGCAACCAAGGGGTTCAGCAGACTGGGCCCAGGCCCACCCATAATTTGATTCTACCACTCTCTTCATATTTGTGGGCTCCTACCATGAACCTAACTTAAACAAATGATAATATTGGCCCAATCATGGTCAGTAGTTCCCCCAATGGTGTCAGTCCATTTAGGCCCCTTTCCCATCACTGCTAGTTTTTCTCCACAGTCACATTGTATTCGGCCATGTCTAAGGAGTACGGAGCATCACCATTAGCAATTAAATGTATCCATCCACGTTACTTTGCTACTCTCCATATATACACCATACTTGAGAAGATGTGAACTTCTAGCCGCTGTTCATTAAATTAGGAAAGGATGGCGAGTTATACTATGTTGAAAAAAGAAATGTGTCAAATGTTTGTCATTGGTTGATTGTAAATTTGATATATGTTGATTCATTGCACATAAGATGAATATTTAACTTTGAGTAAATTCTCAAATTACATCATGACAAATTTGAAGTTGGACATATTGGTCCCTTAGACAAAAAAAATTAGGTGCGAGATTTTTTATAATTACAATTGTTATATTTTGTTAGTCTTTCGCGTGAAACGTTTGCACAAAAGATTATCGATGTGGATAGCTCAAATAATGTTATTTAGTAATATCCAATAGACATCATTTTGGTCATTGATAGCTTTCATATAATATGACTAAATTGTATTATGGCTCAACATCAAACTAATTGTCATTTTGTAACTACTCACATTCAAGTTTCCGTATTAACAATTTTGTTTATTTGTATGCTCAACCATTTTAGTTTGCATTGTATATTATGTGACTTTGTCCAGCTACCGTCTTGAAATTGAAAATAATCTATCTATTAGTAGAATTGATCCTCTCATGTCAAAATTTTATATAATCTTGTCATGAATTAATTTTTATTATTAATCAATAAGATAAAGCTTGTATAAAAACACAAAAGAGAAGCTCATCAACATTGAAAATTTGAACATAACAAATTCATGTGAAATTTTAATATGAGATGATTGATTTCCTTTGAAGTAAAAAGAAAATATCTATTAGCATTTCAAATTTTGGATTTCCTTCATTATATTTTGTCTTAGAATAAAACTTAGGTCCTCTATGAGTTTCTATGTTAATTTGTGTTATTGTGTATCTTTCAAGTTTCCAATTACTTGTTGAAATTTCAAACATCAATAGTGAAATCCAACATTAATTAAATTTGGATTAAATAAAGAGTATATATTTAAGAGAATCTATAGATTCATTTCCTTAAAATTTTGGACAAAGATGTAGCATCCACCCCATTATTTTAGTTTATCATTTAACCCATTAATTTAAATCTTAGATCTCCCTGATTTTTGGGCTCCCTCTAACCTCATTACCCAACATTATTGTGTTATGTTTAATTTGTTTATTACCTATATAACTAATTAACAAGCGACCTATCCTACTTTTCATGGCATTCATACATACCCTATTTCGCCCACTTGATTAGGTGTTATATTGTTATTGAAATTATTTTTCGTTGTGTATATTTGGTTTCGCCCATAATATGAGAGCATAAAAATGCAAATCAATCTTTGAGGATAATATTTAATCGCAACCAATTAATTTGTTTTCTTACTAAAACAATCGGTGCTCTATTTTTACTGCGAGCGTATATAGCACGCTGCAATCGCTAACTTCGCATCTAATCATGCTGCAATCAGTAACTTCACATGTATTCTTGTATCTCCGAACATCTATATCACCATCCATATTTGCCTTCTATATGCCCCCGATCATGTAGACAACTATAAGGAAATTTAACATATACTTTTAAATGTTATAAATTACACGATAAAATATTAAAATGCATGATATTTTACTTAGCTTTTACCTCTAATTTTGACAAGACTTATTTTTCCCTTAAAGTATCTCTTAATGGTGCAAAATCAGCGTCCCACCTATTGTATATGTTCGGGACAAGTTTTCAATTGCCATTGGCGTGCGGATACGGGACTGGGACGAGCTGCTTCTGTGCCACCAAAGTCGGACTCTTCCCGCTTTGTACGGAGGACTTATGTACTTAATACATGTTAGCTTGTGTCAGTCTTTTTTTTTTTTGAAAATAAATTACTTCTCATCGTTGCTCTGAAATAAATAAATTTTAAATATTATTTTATTCTTATTTTTATTTTATAAATATCAATTTATTCTAGCTTCTTTTTCACAACCCTTACTAATTATTTCCAACGCTTTCTAAATTTTTATTACACAAATTTCACTCTTTCACTCTTTTAAATTTTATGTATTTATTCAATCCAAAAATGAAATTTCATATTAAAAAATATTTATAACAAAATATTTGATAAATGATGTGATAATTTTTTTTAATTTAAAAAATATGTGGGACCAAAATTGGGACTTTTTATTGAAGAGAAGAGTCCCAATGAAATGGACAACTTTCTATTTTCAATTGTAGTTACAAAAATATCATCTTGTTTTCAATATATTTCCTATTATTATTCCTTGATTTCACTATCTCTTTTACAAAATTATAAAAACAAGAAATAGATTAAAAACAAGTTGCCATTTTTATAATTAAAACCAGAAACATAAGATGAAAATAGAAAATAGAAATAGAAACCAAACAGAACCTTCATTTTTTTAAAGGCTAACCGGATTAGGAGTGACAAAACTAAATTATTATTCATCCAATATAATTGAATATAAATTCACCTCAATTTATTTATATATTTATTTTTAGTTATGGGTAACCATGGCTAAATTACCTTTAACTATGGGTAACCGTGGCTAGATTCAAAACATAACCATTGTTTATTCTAGTTATATTTTCTTGATATTTTGAAAGATTTGTTTTAGTTTTTAAAATAAATTTTCTTCAAATTTTTATATTTTAACTTTAAAAAATTAAATGAATGAAATTTTTATTCACAATTTAATTTTTAAAAAATTAATTATTAACTAATATTATTTAAAAAATTTTAATTTTATATTTTTGTTCCATTCAAAAATAAAATTATATATTAAATAATATTTATAATAAAATATTTGATAATTATGTTGATATCTATTTTTAATTTTTAAAAAAAATATGAGACTAAAGTTAAGATTTACCATTTAAAAGAAGAGTCATATTTTTGAGATATTTTTACTTTTTATAATATGTTAGCTCACAAGTTTTAATATGATATGTGATAGGGCCAAAAATAAAACTCAAATGAGACCCCTCGGTGAAGATACACTTATGACCGAGTTCTATTTTAGGTTGTAATTTTTTATTTGAAAAAAAAAAGGTACCAAAATTAGTATCGATCAGAGCAGTCCACCCGGAAGGAAGAAAACAAAAGTCTTCTTTGCGCCCTTGAACGCAGAAACACCCTATTTTCAATTATTTACACGATCGATGGATCATGGTTCGTATCACTTCAATTTATAATCTTATCAATCAATTGTTTTCGTACAAACACGCATTGCACATCGTCAACCCCGAAATTAAAATTTGATTTATGGAAGAACCAGCCTACGTGCATAGACTATCAGTGAGACAGTGTGAGCAGGACTATTGACTATTGACTGTTCCCATTCCCTCAATCCTCAGCTCCTCACGGACCCGACACTCTTTAATACAACTTTATCTTAGCCTTCCAAATCGAATACCTCTCTTCCACGTACCCTCTGATGTTATTAAATGCCCCTTTTCCTTCAATCAGATCACTTCTTTCATACACTAACGTCAACCCTCGTAAGCTAAAAAGCCGATCATTTCATACTCGGTATAATGTGAGAGCGTGAGAAATTGAGACGGGAATACCAAACATGCTAAAAGAGTCAACTTATTGAATCCCCAAAGAGAATTTTTTTTATTATTACTATACTTATATAAATAAATAAATAATGTACGAAATATGTGTCTCTATACCATTTGAACAAGGAAGTATAGCTTTTCTGCCATCTCAGAAGAGCCAAAGGAATTGTGCAGCATGATTCGTTTGCTAGTGTATGCTGCTATTAACTTTGGATTGATGTGGACCTTTTGCCGCCATTACTCATGCCACAGATTTTGGACGCGTCCGCATTTGCCTCCTCCGCCCAATAAATAGCTGCTTTAGCTCTGTGAATTAGTCAAAATCACAAGTGTCCCCAGTCGTCTAACTTGTAATTAATTAACACTCCAACACTTTAGAGGGCCAAATGCATGAAAGCGTTTTAAGCAAGAAATCATTTAATTCTAAGTTAAAATTTTATTTATCAACATGTTTTTTTAAAGTTTATTTAATTGTGTTTATGTATCTCTTATGAAGGAAAATTTTTGTATTGCATGAGGATTATTTAGACATTGATATACACGATTTAATTCATTTAAGATGTCTTGCTATTGAATTCTAAAATACAGGTGGT
This sequence comes from Pterocarpus macrocarpus, assembly GCA_031439585.1. Taxonomy (NCBI): domain Eukaryota; kingdom Viridiplantae; phylum Streptophyta; class Magnoliopsida; order Fabales; family Fabaceae; genus Pterocarpus; species Pterocarpus macrocarpus. The sequence goes on from CM062519.1 coordinate 17,056,518, forward strand.
TATTATACTATCTATAATAATTGAAGAAAATTTATTGCGCGATGTTCTGCTGTTAATTTTCAACCCATCTAACTCTTGGGTCTTCAATTCGTCATTATTGTTGAGCTGACTTATTATGGATAAGTGCTATTATTAGCACATAGCAGTATATGCATACTCAACCAGAAAATGAACAAGAGGAGAAAAAAAAAAAAAGGAAAGAAAGAGATAGAATGATAGATTATAATCACGGTTAGACTTTCTCGTAATGTGTATCCAATGAGGTTTTTTCTTTTTTTAATAATTCTAAAATGACACAAGAATTCTTGATATCATGCCACGGGTTTTAAAGCGTTAGAGCCGGCACCAAGAATGGGATACGACATTGACTGGGTTATAACCATGGCCAGCTCCTCTTTTTGAAATTTTAAATACAAACAAGTATATAATCAAGTATAAGTGGTTTTTTTTACTTAAAAAATATTATGCATTTTGATCTGTAGAGTGTATAATGTTATTAGTTTAGTAAAATTTATGAGCATACGTGTTATGAATTTTTAACTTAGTAAAATTATTTAACGAAAAATTATTTATATTGGTGCGAGTTTACTGCACTAATCAAAATATATAAGTATGTGTTTAAAATTAAGCCTAACATTTAGGAGTACATCTAACTGCAAATACTTATACGAACATTATTTTATATCAGTACAATTTTTATTAAAGGATTATAGGTAAAAATTTAATATCAGTACAATTTTTATTAATTATATGATGTTATATCAGTACAGTTTTAATAAAAAAATTTGTTATGTTATAAAAGTTAGAGTTTAGAATTTAGGGTTTGTAATTAAACATGTGATTAAATCATTTTTGAATTGGAAAATTTTAAATTAACCAAAAACTTGACCTACTTGCCATCCAATCAGTTCAACTATGCAATTCAGCTCGGTTTCAAAACATTGATCATAAGTTAAAAAATAAAAAGTGAGTTTTATTAATAAGGGTCTATTGACATTTTGTATTATTAGACCTAAAAACATAAGTTAATATAATATATTATAATTTTATTAGTTGCTTAGCTCCAATTAATATATCATATAAATTTATCTATTAAACCTCTCTTATAAATTAAACTAGACTTTTTAGATTCATGCAACATACGAGATAAAAAAGCTTTTGATAAATATTAGAAGACTTTTGTAAAATTTTTGACAAATATAAAAGCTTTATAATAAATAAATTGTATAGAAAAATTACATAATCTGAAACTAACAAAATAATTGATAAATATAAAATTTAATATACAATTTCATTACAATTTTAATAACTCAAAAAAATAAACTCTAATATGAAAAATAATAAAAATTAAAAGTAAGAAAATAGTAAAATAAATTCTTTATATTTGATATTTTGTTAAAAATTCAAATTTCTTGTAAGACACTAAATTGATATAAGTATAAAAATTACAAATTATATAATAATAAATTATTAAATAATAATAAATAAAATTATCTACTTTCAATTTTTATCAAACAACTCCAAAAACTCTTTTTTTCTCCCTTATTTTTCAACATTCCAACAAATTAATTTTACAGATAAAATTATATAAAAGTATTCGATATAACAATTAATTATTCAAAGAAAACAAACAATTAATTTAGTATAATTTATTTTATAAAAATATATATTTCTAATTTTTAAGAGATGATTGAAAATACTTAAAATTGATTATTAAATTTATAATTAATATAGTATTGTGTAATTTTTTACAAATAGAAAAGGTTAAGTTATATGTTTACTATAAACTAGTATTTTCATTTGCTTCAATGTTAAGAATTTAAATAAATCCTATATTGACATTAATTACTTCTTGAAAAATTGGCTATATAAAAATTAAATAAAAGAATTATGTGAAGAATATATATTATAAGAATCTTTTTTTCAAAACTTGATTTTCATAATACAAAAAAATGCTTGATATAAAAATAAAATTCATATAAAATTTATTCCAAATTAAAAAGAGAGAATAAACAAACACATATATCATTTTGTTACTACTTGATATAAAATAAAGAAAAGCAATTTTTTGGAGCAAAATACATTCTTTTAGGATAAATTGAAGATAAAGAATAAATAAATATAAATATCATTCCATTAGGGGTATATCCCATAGGAGGAATGATTTATTATGGGAGTAAATGAAGCAAATTTAGGTCGTGTAACCATATATGAATAGTTGAGATTTAAAGTTGTTTAAAGGTTATATGATTATTTAAAAGAATCACATGACTTTATATTTTAATCTTGATCATTTGTATAAGACCCAATAATCAATATTTACTTCTCTTACTCCCACAATTAACCATTCCTCTCATTTAATCCTCTCCCAATATATATATATATATATATATATATATATATATATAAGTAGATAGAAAAAATATTTGAAATTTCTTATTGTGATATGAAAAAAATGTATACTTTGGAGTTTTTTTTTTATCGGAAAGAAAGGAAAATAGAACAAAGACAACAATAAAAGAGTTCAGAAGTTTAGAGAGCAGTCACAATTGAATAACAAAATACAATAAAAAATCTTCTTAACAATATCAAGTCAGCATCCATCATGTAGAAATATAAAAATAAAAAAAACTAAAAATCTCCAAATTCAAATTCCTAAAGCCTAAAACAACATGAAATCATATAAATAAAAATATAGATTCAATTATAAGAACAAAAACTGTGATACAAACTCAGTTTATATGGTCGTGGTCATAATTATAGGAAGAAGTAGTGGAACAAATCTCCATTTCCATATTATTAACACAAGAGTTGCTGATGTTCCATTTATTGGCTATACAAGAATAATTTTGATAATAACATCTAGTATAAAATAGAAAATGTGAAGTAGCCATTATTGAAAGAAGGAGATTCTCGGGTTTTGGTAGAAGAGAAAAATATATGAAGGGATGAATACATAAGAAATATGAAAGCTTCTAATAAAAGCTTAAAGATAAAATTAATAATGTTTCTACTATTTTTTAATTTCTAATGATGTATCTCAATAAATTATCATTGACTATAATATTTGAAAAATTAAAAATATGTGATACTTTCCAAAGACATGCATATGTGAGTTCCTATGTCAAGAATCAAAATCACTTTGCAAAAATAAAAGACAACAAAATATTATTGCATAGATGAACAATACTCTAATTTTGGAAAAATAAAATAAGAAATAATATAGTTGAGTAATTCTTAAATAATAAATAAATATACAAAAAAAAAGTGGGAGAGAAATTTAATTTGTTGACTAATTATGTAATAAAGTATTCAAAGAAGAATAGTAGTAAAAGTAATTGATTTTTAGAGAGACTAAAAATTGGTTTGTGATGACAAAAGGATGAGTAGTGAAAATTGATTGTGTAAAATATATCAGTAATTGATTCTAATAATTATCAACATTAATTTTTAAATTGAATTTTACATTATTTTTTGAAATATTTGGCCAAGTAGTGGAAATGTAATGGAGTTAGTATCAGATGTATTCATGTTCATTAAATTTGAAATTTTTATTTTAAATTATTTTAATTTTATAAAGATAATTTAATATAAATTTATTTAAATTAATTTAATCAACTTTTTGTAATTGAAGTGAAACCATGTAAAGATTTGAGTAATAAATCATTTAAAGAGAGTTAGTGAAAGAAAAAATCAATGAAATGTAAGTTAAATTCTGAAACTAAATTTTTTTTAATTATTTTAATAAGTAGAAATTTGAAATGTTTCCTTTAATAATAAATTTAAGAAAGTGGTGAGGTTAAAATTGATGTCGAGTTGACACATGATATATGTTTCCATATTTTAAGTCTTGTTTATTAGTAGTATAGATTAATGATGGATAACCGAATCAAACATAATTTGGTATATGGGTCATGTTTAATCAGTTTTTAATGTATAAAATCCCTCTCTTTATATCTCTCATTTTTTTACATATTTTATTCTAATGAAAAATAATTATTGAAAATATATAATGAATAATTAATAAATGATGTTAAACTTAACAATTAAAAATATTTGACATAAATTATTATCATATGAAAATATTTTAACTATTTGAAATAATTATAATTAAAAGTAATAAATATTTAAAGTGTAATATTTATTTTAAAATTTATAATTAAATAATTAATAACAATTATTTTTTTATTTTTTTATTACTGTATAATAAGAGACAAAAACAAAAAAATATATACAAATGTTTAACAAAAATAGAGTATTATATAAATAAATATAAAAGTTGATTTTTGTATTTTATTAAAATAAAAACTACCAAAAGTATATAAATAAATAATAAAAATTATTTAATATAAGACATAATTGTATACAATAAAAATGAAAGAATACTTAAAATGATAATAACTGAAAAAAATAAAAATTATTTTATTAATAATATTTATCTTTTAATTTATATTTAAATAATCAATAATGTTTTCTAGTTTACTATAATTTTTTTTGTTAGAATTTAGTTTGTGATTAAAATTATTTATGATAGTGAACGAATAATATTATCATTGAATATATAATACAGTATCTCATAATTAATAGTATCATTGAATATATAATATAGTATCTCATAATTAATATTACATCAAACAATTCTTTAATTATCAAATTTTATACTATGAAGTTGTATACTATTAGGACTTGCTACCATATGGATACCAAACAACCCCCGAGGATGTGTTTACAATTTCTATTTTGAGGGAGAAGAGATGAAAGAGAAAGGTTTTAGTGAACTAAACCTTAATTTGGGAGTTTTTTTTTTGTGGAAGGGGATTAAGAAGAGTTACATTAACCCCCAAGGAATCCCACGAAATAAGAAAAAGTAGAGATCTCAATTGAGAAAGGAATTCAAACTTAAATAAAAGGGGGTCTCGCAAAAACTAGAGTTAAGTAATTGATCTCATTTCACTTATACTTAAATGCAATAAAGTTTTGACTTGAGTGTTGAAATTTTTTATAGATCTCCCATCAGAACCGTGGATTCAAGAAAAGTTTGGACTTGCGAAGGATATTGTCAGACACCTCGAAAATAGGTCAAAACAATATTTAAATTTTGAATTATCCTATTATAATTTACCCATAAATATATATATATATATATATGCTAAATTCCTCCTTCTCCTTTTTATGTTGATGGAAGTTAGCAGCCTTCCCCACATCATGATTAGACAAAAATATCCCTTTTAAATTTATTATATAACTTACTTTTAAGAATATTATTGTACTTTTATCATTTTTCTTGATAAAAGTAAATCAAAAATTTTTTCTTTCTTCTCATCCATTGTTGACTTAAATGAAAAATAATTTTTCAAAGGCGTAATGAGAGAGAAGAGAGAAATTTATTTTTAATTTATTTTTATTAAGACAAATAAAAAATTATAATAATACCCTTAAAAGTAATTTTTTAATAAATAAAAATAAAATATTTTTGTCTAATCATAATATAGTAGAGGTTATTAATTTCTGCCAACACACACACACACATATATATATATATATATATATATGCACACGCACATGTAAATTAATTAAAATATGAGAAAGCGAAAATTTGAAAGACAATGTTTTTATTGAAAACATTTTGAGAGTCCTTTTTTTAATAAATAAATTGAAGAGAAAGCAATTTTAGAGATAGAAAAAGTTAAGAGATAAAATTTTAAGGAAAAAATAATTTTTTAGAGAAAAATTTTAGTGAAAGAAAATATTTTTGAGAAAGGAAATACTTTTAAAATTTACAAAATGTAAAATATTTTAAATTTTGTTTAAAGTAACATTATTATGAAACTTAATAAATTTTTTAATTATTTTAATAAAAGATAAAATTATAAAAATATATGATAAATCCTCTAAATCCTTCATTCCATTACTATTTCTTTCCTTTTTATGTCTTCTCTTCATTTCCTTTATAACCTGTAAACCGACCCTAAATGTTTTAAGAGCATTTGTTAAGAAACAAAAAAAAGTAATATTACTTAAATAATGAGTTATAAAGAGCTTTATTTTATTTAATATTATTATTTTTATTTATTTACAATAAAATATATAAGAGCAACTCCAGTACTGCCTTACACGATCCCAATTCCTGACACATGCACATTAGTTGGGACCACCCATTTTTTATTTTGTATTGGATCAATTTGTGCAGATAGGATGCATCCCACTAAGCCAGGACGAGCCCAATTTTTTCTCCACCTCTTACTAAGTGACAAGTCGCATCGTAGTGTCTTCATATAAATTTTTGTTACCATTGGTTGTAACATTAAAATACAACATTGTTTTTATTTTTTTAATATTTTTTACTCTATAAATATCAATCTTCTTTTAGCACTTTCTATCCGATCTTTCTCAATATTTCTTCATTCTTTCTATACCAATTTTACTCATTTTTTCTTTCACAAAAAATGAATCCAAACCAATTTAATTTAAATTCTTTTTTCAACTACTTACAAAATTTTAGCTTCCCTCAAAATCCAAATATCCAAAATTCTCAATCTTCAAATCCTCAAAATCCAAATCAAAATCATAGTTTTCAAATTCCAAACTTTTTTCTAAATCCAAACATTCAAAATTCTAATGCTCAAATTCTTTCTAATTTTCAAGTTCCTTCAAATTTTCAAGTCCCTTTTTTTTCAAACAATCAAAATCTACAAACATTTCAATTTCCATTTCCTTCTAATTTTAGTTTGAATTTTTATAGTTTAATGTTCAAAACAAAGCCATGGTTTACCATAATTATATTATCTCAATATTTTGAAGACTTATTTTAGTTTCTAAATAATTTTTTTTTCAAATTTTTATATTTTAATTTTAAAAAATTAAATGAATGAAAAATTTTTTGCAACTTAATTTTTAAAAATTTAATTGTGAACTAACATTATTTAAAAAATTTTAATTTTATCTTTTTGTTCAATCCAAAAGTAAAATTGTATATTAAATAATATTTATAATAAAATATTTGATAATTATGTTGATATTTATTTTTAATTTAAAAAATATGTGAGACCAAAATTGGGACTTTATTATTGGAGAGAAGAGTCTCATTTTTTAGACACTTTTGCTTTTTATGACGCACTGGCCCATAAATGCTGATGTGGCATGTAGAGGGACCAAAAATGGGACTCTCCACCAGAGGTGCTCTAAAAATAGAGTTTATTATTTTTTTTATTAAATTATCTTAATTGATTTCAAAAATATTAAACTCTTCTAGTGTTTAAGATATTAAATATTTGTAATTCATTTAATAATTTTTATTTTCGAACCCTTAACATGTTAATTAAGAATTAATATATACTAACAAAACCTTATTGTTGTTGTTCTTGTTGTTGTTATTATTATTATTATTATTATTATGCCAAGCAACAATCTAAAATGAGCAATAATTCACATCAAAATGGTTATAAAGATATTTCATTACAAATATGGGAGCTAGCACTCAACCGTATTAATCTAGCGTTGTGAATGTCTTGCGTTGGAAAATTTCTAATATACTTTTAGAATGATACACAAAGGTCAATTAAAACATATATGTGACAAAAATATAATTTGTCACAATTTAATTTATATTTGAATCTAATTATTGAATCAAGTATGTTGAAAATCCAAAACAATCTAAAATAAAAATAAATTAGTAACGTATGAGAATGTCTTAATGGATAAAAGGTTTCTCCCACTCCCATAATATGCAGTAGATACGCAATAGAAAGTCCACTTTTACATGACACTAGATTGTAATGCCAGATCTAAACTTGTGAGTACACTGTGGCCGTGCATACGTGCTCACGTCCATAAAATAAAAGGTTCGTGCACGAGTAAGATGCGAACGAATTATTTATTGCTCCAACTTGCAATCCATGTTTACAGGTAAGAAAGTATAGATGATAGAATTTAATTTTTATATAATATTAATATAAAAAATTTTATATAGATATTTAATTATTTTTTTATTACATAACGACTCAGCCCACGACAAGCAATAAGGAGCAAATACAACAAACCAGAAGCAGGAAACAAAATGAACAATCCAATACAAAACAATCTTGAATCTAGAACCAAAGAACACCCCTACTTTAGAAACAAAGCAATCGAAACAGATTCAAATATAACAAACATCATAACAGAACCTGCTACGAAGACAGTAGCAGCAAGTTCTACATAATGCAACTACGGCGCCATCTACAGTACTCTTCGCTGGTCAAGGAGCATGGTGCACTTTGTAATCTAATGGTGAGATTGTAAGGTGTATCAATACACCAATCATATATCATGCACTGTAATAATTTTTAATTTTAAGAAAATTTAAAAATAAAATTAAATATATTTTAAAAATTAATTATTATATACTAATAGTATAAAATTATACTAGTAGTATAAAATAATTTTACCTTATTAGAATAATCAAAAAATTTTATCAGTGTAATTTTACTCTATCAATATAATTTTATACTGATAATATAAAATTATTTTATACTATTAATGTAATTTTACACTATCAATATATAAAAATTAATTTCTAAAAATTATAAAAATTTTATCAATATAATTTTATTTTATTAATATAATTTTATACTGTCTATTAGTGTAATATTATATTGATAATATAAAATTATTTTATATTATCAATATATAAAAATTAATTTTTAAAATATATTTAATCATATTTTTTAATTTTTTTTAAAATTAATATATTACTACAATGCATGTATCATAGATAATTATTATATCAATATATCTCACAAATCTAATCCATTAGATATATTATAGTCACAAGATGCATAACGCACCTTTGACCGCGAAGAGCATCGCAGTCGACGACTGCAACTACAGCTTCGAGTTATCAAATAAACAAGTCGACTCTTTATCAACAGATCAATGCTCAACTTCTAAAAGAATTAGTCACTGAAATTCTATAGATATTTAATTATATAATATTATATTAATAAAAGTATTTGATACTCATATCTTTTATATCATAAGTTTTACAAATAGTAATATATTATTGAATAATAATATAAGATTTTTTTATATTAATAATATATCAAAATTAATTTATATATTATATATATATAAGTTTTATTAAATAAATAAATATTTATTTTAATCTCAAAAAATATATATAATATTAATTTAGTACTTAAAAATTAGAATATAATATTAATTAAATTCTTCTATTATTTGATGTTAACAGAAATAATAAAATAAAAAAAACTCACTTATTCTTTTACCTTATTGGAGTAACAGTAGGACACACAACTAAAATCTAATATTTATAATAATGAAATGATTAACTTTGCTTTGTTAGGTTAACTTCTACCAAATTAAGAAAAGATTTTTTTTGATCACCCAAATTAAGAAAAGAGTATGAGGATTAAACTATAATCAAAGTCTCCTTAATATGAATAGGTAAGGGAAGTTTGAACCTATGGCTCAGTTTGATTTAAGCTACGCTTTCGTTTTGAATACAATGAAGACACTGAAAGATCTTAATGGTTGGTTTATCTTGAGGTAGAAATTTTGAGCCCTTGATATTCCATTCATATTCGTTTAATACTTGGTAGCATGTGGGCCAAACTTTAATACATTGATCTTACCAAAATCTGCCTCACGCGTGCGCACATATACACGTATACGCTCACATTTCCAATTTTCAAAACCCTGTCAACTTGTTTCGAATTAGCATTAGATTAATCTTTAGGAAAAATCGTTTCTGAAAAAAATTTAATCAACTTTTAATTATAAATTAATTTAAATAAGTACTTAACTCTTCCATTTGGTCTTAATCAGAGCTAACAAGTCATTCATTGCACTGCGTCAAGTTTATCAAGGTCAGCTGACAATTGCTCGTGGATAGCTTCTATAACTTTCTAGAACCCTGAAGAAAATTTCTCTGAGGAGGCAGTACTTTTATTATGGGTTTGTGTTAGTTTTAAAAAATATATTTTTGTGATACATTTTTTAAAATTTGTTGTAATTTATATTTTTAATTTTATAAAAATATTAAAATATATTTTTTAAAATCTTCTTCTTTTAAATTTATCCAATTAATTTAAGTTATATATTTTAATTAAAAAAATGAAACTTGCTGTTAGTCAATAATAACTGGAGAAGACAATTGTTATTCGAGTTTTTTAATTACAACAGTATTTGAAGGTTTAATTTTATAGTAATATCTAAATGTAATTTTTTTAAAATAGTTATTATAAGAATTATATATTCTTAATAATATAATAAAATATTGTTAAATAATTATATAAAATTAATATTTGAATATTATGTTCTGTTAATATTATGAATTTAGTTTTGATATATCATTAATGTAAAATATTTATATATTGAATCAATCATACATTAATAACTATTTAAAAAGTTATACTGAAAGCAATATATAATCAATTAATAATATAAAATATTTTATATTAATAAATTATTAAAATCAAATTCTAATAATAATAATGATATTTTTTTTTACTGTTATTTGAGGAGTTCCTTTGTCTTGTAGAACTTATATACTATTCGTCCTTCATCCATTCCTACACAGGGCAGACCTACGTTCAGCAGGGAGGGGGGGGGGGGGGCAGCTGCACCCATGAATGAAAATGCATTTTATAATTTTTACTGAATCTACAATAAACAGATTATAAAATATTGAATATTTATATGGTCTGCACCGTTAAACAAGCATTGCTGGCTCCATAACTGACCTGAAAACGTGGTGCTAATTGGCAGAGTTAATTGAGTTAATTAATTGAAACAGTAAGTAATTTTAATTTTTTAAAAAATATAAGTTTAAACTTTAGGAGACAACTCTTGTGCTAATATTGTATAATTCTTTGAACTTCTACGGTTAAATAGAAATTTGCCTTATAAATAATTCAAATGGATCAAACCTTTAAAGATCGTACGTAGTCTTAAAAAAAATACACACACGAGTGTGGAGTTAATAAAAAATATATAAAATGAAACAAGTGTGAAGAGTGGAGTGAGATAGGCCACGTTGATCTTACTTAAAGGGTGAAGTGATAATTGGAAAAAAAAAATTAATTTAAATATATTGATAATATAAAATAATTTTATATTATTAATTAATAAAAATAATAAAAAATATTAATTTATATAAATAATTATTTATTATAATAAAAAAATTATTATATTTTTTATTTTTTTTATTTTTATTAATAATAATATAAAATTATTTTATACTGTAAATATATATTAATTAAATTAAAAAAAAAAACAAATTAACAAATACGAGATTTTTCTTTTTAATGGTTTGTACTCTCTGTCTATATATTATAAAATTGGATGGACCCCTATTATAGTCGGCAACAAAAGCAATTGTAATTGTAACCACCACTATTAATTGTCAGTGCTGCGGGTTATCGATATTGAACGTCTGATGCCCATGAATCATGATCAGCCCTTACTGTATATATCATTTCAAATCAGAGACCCATTTATTTGAGCAATATATAAGAACAACAAAATAAAATATTTGAAAAAAAATAGAGTAAGAAACAAATTAGATTTCACAACGATCTACACCCATCAATATTTATGTTATAAATTATATTATCTTTGTAATAATATATAAGAGCATGAAAAATATTTCTCTTCAACGAATCAAACTCTTGCCGATATATGGCTAATGTATACTTTCCACCGTATCTTGCTCTGGACGCTTAAAATAAGCGCAACAATTTAATTTGCATGAACTTGATGATAGGTGTAGGGTGAAAGAAAGAGACGGCATTGAATGGCGGTTTGCTAGCCTCGTCTTTTATTCTCATGTTTTTTTTTTCATAGTTGATGGTCCCCACGTCCAAAATTAACCAACATTTGCCCACATTGTCAAATTGAAGGAGTACCCTTCCCTATTATTGTCTTGTCGACATAGTCACCATACTGATCCTGAATCCACAGCCCCGTATCACCATTGATTAAACATAATTTCTTTTTCTATTTCTCTAATTTTGTCTTATCTCTTAATATCATGGACCTTTGAATTATAATTTGATAATATGTTGCAACAAGATAGGGCTCTTTGGCGAGGAAAAAAAGATGATTTTTCTGAAAAACTGTAAGTTTTTTGTCTTCGCATTTTTTTTTTAACCTTCTCGTTTAGATTCAAATCTTTAGTCTTAAGATGAGCCAATAAAATAATTTATGAAAAAATAAGTACTCTAAGGAAGTTAAGTGTTTTTTTTTTTAAATAGCATTCGTGATAAAACACGACTAGTTTTAAATGATTGCCTTTTTTATTATTATTAAGACGCTGACGCTGATAGTAAAAGCATTATTTTTTTTTGGTAGCTATAATAAAAGCATTATTAATAAGAAGTGAGATTGTTCAATACGTGTAATTTATAAAGGCCAATAATTTAAGACTAATAATGTACTATTGGATAAACTAATACTTACAAAACTCAACTAATCATATGTTATTCGTCTAACATAGCTTTATTGGTTGCTTAACTAATTCTTTTGCATTTGCGGCCGAACAGGTATAGGATTGCATGCAGTGAACCGTACTCATCAAATGATATGTGTATTTTTTGGTATATAAAAATTTAGATTGAGTAAAAAACTAGCCTCAATTTAGGGTCAAGACATAACTCTTCAAACTTATTGAATACTTACAAAGGTACAAATGATATGTGTTTATTGTTGTCACATATCATTTTCAATCATATAATACTTTACCAAAGTTAGTCAATTTTATGTCTATATATTTGCCATCAATTTTTTTTGGTCTATATATTCTTTTTTCTTTTCAAAACTTTAATGTTAAAAAATTAAAAAAAAACAAATATTGTGAAACAAATAAAAGAAATAATCTTTTTAAAAAGTTAAGTTTTTGTAATAATGAATTGAATTTGTGAGAATTGATAAGAATAAATATATTATTAACACATAGCATTATAGGGTAACAAATTAGAAAAGAAATTTTGATTAAATGTTCAAAGTTTGTAACACAAATTACCTCATAATTACCAATAAGAGTTTAGTGCAATAATAGAGAATTACACTCCAGAAGACGATTAATATTCAAACCTTAGATAAGGCAATTATTGAGAGGGTCTCTTAATCGTGATAGTATCTAAGAGTTTAATCTCATAGAAATACCTATAGATTAGATACTCTAAAAAACAAAAATTACCTCATAATTATTCATGAGAGATTATTTAAGTGGTAGATAAGAATAAACTTTTGATCAAGAGTTTGAACTTAGGAAAAAGCACTTATAAAAATGGAAAATCTCAGTAAGGAACACACCTAAAGGATGTGAAAAAAAATCTAGTAAAAAAAACCTAATAATTGCAATAGTAATATATTAATGCTCTTTGCATACAAACAATAAATACGGCTTGAAAATTTTTCACAAATGATGTAAAAAAGTACATGACAGTTACAAAATGAGGAAAAAAATTATTATTTTCTTTTACCTTTAATGGAAATAATGATTTGAACATGGTAAAAGTAATGTTTCAAATTATTCATATATCTTCATTCCATACCAAAACTAAACTTTATCTATAACCAAAGACTCAAGTTAATAAGGTAGCTGCGGCAGTTAGAAAGTTAGTTTTGAGTGGTTAGTCGGTTACAGTTAGTCGGTCTTTGCGGGTAAATTAATGTAGTTCAGAGTCTAAAGTTAGTTCTTATTGACATTGTATATAAACTGGGGTAACAGTTTTTTTTTGGGCTTCGGATGAATCAATTCATTTTCACATACACATTATGGCCCCCACTCTTCCTGCTTTTGCAAGAGTTCTTTTATCAAGGACCTGATACCATTTCACATTATCTGTGTCCTTCAATGGTTGTTTATGAAGCGCATAATAAAATAAAATTTTAAAACTCTGTGAATCATTAATTTACAATTTTTTTTCTTAAAACTTACTCAACGACTTCAAGCAATCATGGTGAATTGATAAACCAAAACCTATTTTAATTCAATTGTTAAATTATTTAGCGAACATACTTTTACCAAAGCTTAACACGATACAAAAAAAAAATTTAGTTAGATATCAAGATGCATCTTGTAAAAATACGCCCATTTCAATTGTAAAGAGATCAAAGATTAACTTATTACGACCTAAAAGATTTCTCTTTCCATTATTGACGGACTCTAATTGAAGTACTCCCGCCGTCTATAAATAAATATCAGTTAATTGTATCTAGATATATTAATTTTAAAATATATCAATTTTATCAAACTGATAATTATTTATAATGGAGGGAGTAGTAAGCATGTAAATTTTTTTAGTACCCTTTATTATATTAAGGTACTTGAATTCTTGACAATTAAGAGTTAAACATTAGTTAATATTATTTTAATATCATCTCAAAATAGTTATCATGTAATTATTATATATATATATATATATATATATATATATATATATATATATATATATATATATAGACCAATTAGTAGATTTATGCATCTCTTTCAAAAAAGAAAAGAAAGTCAAATCAAGTAAAGTTGTATACTTGTCTAATGTGAAATTCAAAATTCCGTAACCATAGCCCTTAACAAAGGACAATGGTCTTGTCATCGAAACAAAAATCAACCGTCTCTTTTTCACATGAATAGCTTCCCGTCCTATTCCTTGATTAAGCAGCCCTTATGATCGATACCATACATAGATGGTGACGTTGCGAGTAGATTTATGCATACCTATTTCGAACAAGAAAAGAAAGTCAAATCAACTAAAATTGTATACTTGTATGATGTGAAATTCAAAATTCGAGTTAATGCTCACTTAATTCCTCACATTTTATGTATAAGTCACATTTATCTTTCATTTTATGAAATTATTAAATTAATCCCCTATTTTTATAAAATATGAGTTATGTCCACCTTTTCTCAGTCCTTTCAATTTGGTTAGTCTACCATTATTATTTTGTTAACGTGTTATGTTAAGTGTTAAATTTGAAACTTCGAAACTTGAGAACAAAGAAGAAGTGAACTCGAAACTCGAAAAAACTCAAATTTTGAAGTTAATTTCTTTCAAACTTTATCAAGATTCATACCATAATTTCAAAGTTTTCAAGTTCTAAGTTCACTTTGTTCACTTCTTCCTTATCCTCAAGTTTCCAAGTTCCAAGTTCAACGATGAAACAGGTGCACTTTATGAAGATTCATACCATAATTTCATAGTTTTTGAGTTCCAAGTTCATTTCGTTCACTTCTTCCTTGTCCTCAAGTTTCTGAGTTATGAGTTCAACGATAAAACAGTTACCAAAGTGACACGTCAGCAAAATAGTGATGGTGGACTAATAGAGTTGTGAAGATGGACTAATGCGACTCATGTTTTACAAAGTAGGGAACTAATTTGATAATTTTGTAAAGTAAAGGACGAAAGTGACTCACGCATGAAGTGCTAGGGACTGAAGTGAGAATTAACTCTTCAAAATTCCATAACCATAGCCCTTAACATCAAAAAAGCGATGTTCTTATCATCGAAACAAAAATAAACTATCTTTGTTTTCACTTGAATAGCCAACAGCAGCACGGGAAGGTCCTACTTCTTAATCGAGCAGCCCTTGTGATCAATACCATACATATATGGTGACGTTGCAAAACTAGTGAGCCACATCGTCATCAAGCAATGTACATACATCACAAGGTTCATTGATATAAGAGTAATGTTAATTTAGATTTGTGATAAAGAAAATCTTTCACTATTACAAATATGCGGAATATCGTCGAAATTTACAAACAAATTTAACTTCATCGGTATTATCGACAGATTTACTAATGGGTGATATTAAAAAAGAAAAAATCATTAAGTTACCAATGAATAATATTATTCATCAGTCAATCCGCCGATAAATTCTAGCGCCAATTGGCAAGTAATTATTATCGACGAATTTAGTGACGAATAAATCCATTGGGGTTTATGATTTAATTACCGATGGCTTTTTCTTCGGTATCTTTTAATTTTATTTTTTAATTTTCATATAATAGAAAATTATCTACGCATATATAATCGCGATAAATTTGTTAAGTATACATTACATTTAAATAATGAAAAATAGAATTTATTGATAGACTTTCCGTCAGTAAATTTTTATTTTTATTTTTTCTGTAGCGAAAATGAATTTTTATTTATTTTTATTTGCTAATGGATTTTCATTGTTATTTGAATTTTAGTTGTTGGCATCAACAACTCTTTAGTTGCCTTTTTAATTATAAGTAGATTTTTCATCGGTAATGTAATTAATGAAATAATGCGTTTCATTATTTGAATTACAAACGGATTTCAAAATATGCACGTTACACGCAACGCCCTCTCCCTCATTTCTCTTTCCCTTCTCTCTCTCTCTCTCTCTCTCTCTCGCCTCTCCCCCAATTCCACCTACGACCACCCTTTCCTTCGCCACCGCTAGGGCCGTTTAAACGCCGTTGGAGGCCGTCATTGTGTTCCTGGTACTGTATAGAATATTTTAATTGATTTACTTTTTTCATTTGGCCTCTTTTTATTGGTGCATTTCTGTGCTCAAAGTTTTTTGCTCCTTACCTTATTTAACTTAATGTTTCTCTTCTTTTGTTTAATAGGAAGCACTTGTAGAGCCACATTTAGGACCAATTAGTGCTTGGAGCATTATTTCTAGAGTATAAGTTAGTGTAATATGTAGTTTATTACTTTAATTAACATTTATGTAAAATTAGAGACTTATATTTTGTAGGATAGAGTTGTAGGATGGAAGACGAAGGATAGAATTGCATGATCGGGAAAAGGCTTAGTGTTTCTTTCCAATTGTTTAGATTGTGCGCTATGGTGTTGTATGCATGCATGTTATGAAGTAAGAAGGTGTGCTTTAGAACTGTCCTTAAGATTGTTGGAACTGCACGACTGTATGTATTTGGTATTGATTGTTCGTTCTAATTGTTAAATCAATTCTTTGTGGAGACTCCTAATTTAAGGTGAGATTCTGCCCAATTGTTTTATTTAATACTCAAATATATTGTTTTCAATTGAAAAATAAATTAAGAGGAGACTCTATCCAAGTTTTTGTTATTGTTTATATTGTTGTCTTTACTAAGAAAATAATTTAATCTGATAAGCGGAGACTCCTAATACAAGGGGGGACTTTGCCGAATTTTTGTTAAATTAATTTGTTGCTATTAATTTTTAGGTTGAATATTGTTCAAGTGTGATGTTTCCTAGAAATCATTTATGGATATATGATAGATTACATCCAGGTTAGGCGGGTGTTAAACCAGAATTTTATGTGGGTGTTAAGGAATTCGTAAGTGTTGCATGTCAATCATAACCGTTCTTAAGTAAAAGGAAAGTTAGGTGTCCATGCTCTAGGTGCAAATGTCGGAATTATTTAGATATTGAAACTATTATATATCATCCATACAAAGATAGGTTTATGCCTAAGTATTGTGTTTAGATTAAGCACGAGAAAGTTGCTGTTGGGGAAAATCAGTTTAGTATGGGATATGTTGGAGTTAGTTTTGGTTGCAGAATCAACATGGGTGATCAGGATATGGGTAATGTAAATTAGGAGGATAATCTTAATCGTTATCAAGAAATGGTTTTTGATGCTACTAGTCTCGAATTTGGAATGTGTTCCCAACTTTCTAATAAGGTTCCCAATCCAAAAGTTTGAAGGTTTTATAGTCTTTTGGAGGTAGCGAAAGAGCCTTTGTGGGAATGATGTGAGCATTTAGAGTTGTCTTTGACATTAAGGATATTGAGTATTAAGTCAGAAGGGAACCAGAGTTAACGTTCTTTTGATTAGTGGACTGATTTGATTAGGGAACTTAGTCCATAACCTGACTTTATTCCTAAAGACTTTTACAAAGTGAAGAATTCAGTTTCTAAATTAGCATAAAAAGAAAAAAAGATTGATTATTGTATGAAAGGGTGTATACTTTGTTACTAAGATGATGTTACCCTAACTCATTATAAATTCTATTAAGAGTCGAGGTTTAAGCCTAAGAGAGAGAAAAGTGGGAGGTATAATGATAGTCTTCGGAAAAGAATGTATTATTTATCCCTAATCCCTAGACTTAAAGATTATATGCATCAATGAACTCATCACCGTACATGAGATGGCATGTTGAGAATAAGAGAAATGAAATTGTAATGACCCATCCATCTCATGGTGAGGCTTGGCAATATTTTGATTGAACCTACCTTGATTTTGCCTCTGACCCCCAGATTATTAGGTTAGGGCTTTGTTCTAATGGTTTAACTCTGATTAATTAATTTAGTAAATCCTATTCTTGTTGGCCTATGGTTGTTACTCCTTACAACCTTCCTCTTGAGATATGCATGAAATATCCTTATTTGTTCCTCACTTGTATAATCCTGGTCTGGATAATCCCAAAGTGAAGATTGATGTTTTCCTTTAACCCTTGATTGATGAATTGAATGAGTTGTGGTGTCAAGGTGTATTAACTTATGATATTTCAATGAAGCAAAATTTCATATTGAGGGCAACATTAATAAGGACCATTAATGATTTTTTAGCTTTTGGGATATTATCTAGATGGATGACACAAGGTAAACTGGTATGCCCAATTTGTATGGAATATACAAAGACATTCACTTTAAAGTATAAGAAAAGAATTCATAGTTTGATTGCCATTGACGGTTCTTAGACAATGATCATCTGTACGGGCTCAACAGGTATGGATTTAGAAAGAATGTTATGGAGAATTATGAGACTCCAGTTAGGCTAAATGGTCACCAAATTTGGGAAAGGGTTAAACATCTTCCAAAGATAACGGAAATTGGGAAATCTATAAGACTGCTAGGTTATGGGTTAGAGTACAATTGAACCAAACAAAATATATTTGAGGAGTTATAGTATTGGAAATATCGCTTGGTTCGTTATTGTTTGGATGTCATGCATGTAGAGAAAAATGTATTCAACAATATTATGAACACTATGACAGATACCAATCAAACCAAAGATAATGACAAGGCTAGGTTGCATTTGCAAGAGTACTGTAGGTGCCCTGAGTTAAACTTGCAACAATTGTGAGATGGTAGATTATGTAAGCCCAAGGCAAGTTATACATTAAGCTCTACACAAAGACAAGATGTGTGTAGGTGGGTGCAAGAGTTGAAAATGCCTGATGATTTTGCTTCAAACTTTGGTCTTTATGTGAATGTTGCACAAGAAAGTTTTTTCGGATTGAAGAGTCATGATTGTCATGTATTCATAGAGTGTTTGCTTCGTATTGCATTTAGAGAATTACCTGACCATGTTTGGAAGCCATTGATTGAATTGAGTGAATATTTTAGAGACCTATGTTCATTCACCTTAGGGTTGATGATCTCTTAGCAATGGAGAAAAATATTACCACTATTCTATGCAAATTGGAGAGAATATTTTCTCCTAGATTTTTTGATTTCATAGAACACTTGCCAATACACTTGGCATACAAAGCAATGATATGTGGCCCGATTCAATATAGATGTATGTATCCATTCGAAAGAGAGATAGGAGGGTTTAAAAGAACTATGAAAAATAGGGCTCAAGTTAAGGAGTCGATATGCCAAGCATATATCTCGAAAAAGATTTCAAATTTTTGCTTCTCTTACTTTGAGCCTCATATCCAATCCAGAAGAATTAAGGTTGGTCAGAATGATGACAGGGGTGAAAGCTCAATTGAGCCAACCTTGTCTGTATTCAACCAACCTAGTTATGCTGTTGGAAAATGCAAAGACCGATGGTTAATAAGGAAGGAACACAATTCTGCACACTTGCATGTGTTGATCAATTGTGAGGAAATGCTACCATTCCAACTGTAAGTGATTTCTTTAGTGTATTTTTTTTTGTTGTCCTAAATCGATTCTTATATCAATACGTTGTGATAAAGTATCTTTTGTTTGACATGTTGCAACATTAGAAGGTATTTTGAACAAATGCATGGTTAACAATCCCTTGAACATTTTTCATCATGGTTCAAATCTTATATATGTCGCATATAACTACATCAACTTTTCCACTACTTGTTTCTTAATATTCCCATAAATATTTGAACTTTGAATATTTGTTCGTAGGTGCATGATACAAGAAATAATATAACCAACCCTCATTTAGTTAATGTAGTTTGGGGTCCTAAAAATAAAGCCAATAGTTGGCCAATCTATTATATAAATGGGTACAAGTTTCATACAATCGAATGAGGAAGGGGAAAAAACAAATAACAGTGGAGTTTGTGTTAAAGGTGATGCTAAGGAAGGAGAAACTGATTGTTATAGAGTGATTAAAGAAATACTTGAGTTGGAGTATGTAGGTGAGTTTATGAAAATGGTTGTGCTATTCAATTGTAAATGGTATGATCCAACACATTTAACCAGAACATGTAAGCATAACCATTAAAAAATCACTGAATTTAACCATACCCAAAAAATATGAGAGATATGATCCATTTATTATTACTCATAATACGAGATCCTGAAAAGTGCAAATCAAATTGAAGGGTGGTTATCATGACTAAAGCAAAGGATCGAGTTGAAGCTGAAGAAGTATCAGGTGAAGCTTATCAATTTGATGACCCAATCCCTTTGAGACTAGTTGTTGATACAGACTTTCCCTTCAATCTGTTTTCTGCTTTTAGGGAATTTGACATAATCGATCTTTCGCGTGAACGTTCAAGAACAATAATAGAGGACACCAAGGATGAATATGAGGAAGATGAATTTGAAGATGATGTTCATTCCGAAAGTGCTAAGGAAAGCCCAGAACTTTTAGATTAGTTAAGGTGACTATTTGTCTTAATGTTTTTATTCTTTGAAATGACTTATATATATATATATATATATATATATATATATATATATATTGTATCTGATTCAGATATGGCAGATAAAGGTATTAGTCATGGCAAAGGTTGACCATGAAAGGATGGTCAGTCTCCTTAATCCATAGTAGCACCTTTTAGCACTGGTAGCACTTCATCTAGCTCCTTCACTCCAACTTCCATCTCCCAGCCCATTCAGCATGACCGGCAAGGTATCCAGATGATACTAGACTAGCAGTCTTCATCATCTTTTTCTTCTTCCTCTACTACGGATGATGAGGATGGCATCCCTGACACTAAAGAGCAAAAGTACTTCTACACTTGTCATTTTTTTTAATTTTATATTATTTGTAGTATTTAATAGATTGTTTGACGTTTTACATTATTTGATGGATATTTAATATACTATTTGTATATAATAATTTTTATTTTAATCCTTTTTATTATAATTAATATATTTTATATTTTTAATTATATAAATATTTAAATAATTAAATAAAATTAACATAAATAATAACAATTAATGATAATGAATAATTAAATAAAATCAAATTATTAAAAAAATTATTAGTACCAACTAATTTTCCATAAAAAATAAAAAAAATAAAAATAATTAAATCTTATTTTCATTTTTACCGACGGATATTTCGTTGAAAATTTAAGAAAAAAAAAATATATTTACTAACAAAAAATCTGTCATTAAAATTGAAAAAAAAGTTATTTTTGACAGAAAATTATATCAATTTTTCCTTATATTTACCGATGAAAAATTTAAAAAAAAATCCGTCAGCAAATTTGTCGCAATTTATCAATAAATAAATAATATTCGTTAATAATTTTTATCGGCGGATTTTTTCCATCACAGAATCCATCGGTAAAATAAAATCCGCTTGTAAATATTAAATATTTGTTAGTATTTTGCGTATTTATAGCAGTATTTGTATAGAAATATATTTACTATTAATTTTTATATTATCTATAAATTTAAAATTGTTTTTAAATAACAAATTTGAATATCATGTATAAAATTTATAATCAATTTTTTTGGATCTAAAACACTAATATTCAAATTTTAATGAATTTTATCTAATCTGACTCGTATTAAATCGATTTAAACACTATTATGATAAAGCTATTCCAATACTAGTTCTTTTTCTTCATAATATTCGAACTTAAAATATGAAAAGAACAAGTTTGCAACCATTGAATCAACCAAGAATTTATCATCAATTTAGGACTATATTAAAAAACACTTGAGCTTTAATTACAATGAAAACAGCCTGATATATGCAAGCCAATATTATTAGACACTAAACAGCGACAACTATATTTCGGGCGGAAAAAAGCCAATTGTCACTCCCTGTGTTCACACTACGTAAGCGAAGATTTGAAAACAACAGTAGTAATTAAACTACTAATTTTCTCATCCTCTCTTTCATTATTATATTTATATCTTTTTCAGAATATCATATTTCATTTAGTAAAAATAAAATACGTGATATCACATAATTATAAAAATGGTCAAACTAAATATACAATATTACCAAATTAAATTTAAACGTGTTACGTTAGGGGAAAAAATTAAACGGTTAAAATAAAATTACCTAAAACGAGGAAGAATTTTAAATACTTGCCCTTTGTTTCTGGGTGTTTCCACCGCTGCCATATTGAATGCCCACGGATTCGTGTGTAACGTTAATTGAGAGAGACAGCGAGGGTTGGGCGCATAGCTGACTTTTGCAAGACATGAGTAAATGCTTTTGCTGTTTGTTTTGACCTCTTTATATTTTACCTCATTTCCTTCTCTTTTGGTTAGCTATCAAAGTTCTTCTTGTTATCTTTGCCTATATATATGTGCGTAATATTATAGACAAGGCAGCCCCAGTTATAAACGCTTGGCTTGTCCCTGCATTGCTAAATAAGCGAGAGAGAGAGAATTAAGAGTTTGTATATGAAGCAGAAATTGACCCTTTTTCCTCAGAAATCTTTGATCACAACTTAGAATAAGGAGAGAAAGAGTATTTGTATAGTAGCGTGCTATATACAGAGAGAGAACATGGGGAGACCACCTTGCTGTGACAAAATTGGGATTAAGAAAGGCCCCTGGACTCCGGAGGAGGACATCATCTTGGTCTCTTACATTCAAGAACATGGTCCTGGGAATTGGAGAGCAGTTCCCACCAACACAGGTAATAAAAATTCTTCATTTTTTAAGGCTTTCATTTCTGTGAATTTATATATATATTTCTGAACTGGTAGGCTGTTTGATTT
Organism: Pterocarpus macrocarpus; assembly: GCA_031439585.1. NCBI lineage: Eukaryota > Viridiplantae > Streptophyta > Magnoliopsida > Fabales > Fabaceae > Pterocarpus > Pterocarpus macrocarpus. The sequence goes on from CM062519.1 coordinate 17,079,610, forward strand.
ATTAAAATTGGTATAAAGATTATGTACCCCTGTAGTAGTGCTCTTCTGATAATTTTTCTTTTCTTGGGAAGGAATATGATTTATAGTGTGCCGTAAATTAAATGTTGGTTTTTTTTTTCAGGCTTGTTGAGGTGCAGTAAAAGCTGCAGGCTTAGATGGACCAACTATCTTCGACCTGGTATCAAAAGAGGTAACTTCACAGAACATGAAGAGAAGATGATAATCCACCTCCAAGCGCTTTTGGGGAACAGGTACTAGGCTACACTCATCTTTTATTGCTCCTTCTGTGTGTACCTGTGCTGCAATTAAATCTTATGCAGTATTTGCTGTATATATTTTTAAAAAATTTTACAAGATTCTCCAAATTTGGGTATTATGAAGTAGTATCATCAAATCAAGAAAAACGAAAGAAGTTGGGGGTCTGTTTGTTTTTTCTTAATTAGCTTCTGACATGAGCTATATGTGTGTACAGATGGGCTGCTATAGCTTCATATCTTCCACAGAGGACAGATAATGACATAAAGAACTATTGGAACACCCATTTGAAGAAAAAGCTGAAGAAGGCTCAAACTGGGAGTGATGACGGTGAAAATAACAAAGGACACCCTCCTTCCTCACAACCAAAGGGTCAGTGGGAGAGAAGGCTCCAGACAGATATCCAAATGGCCAAACAAGCCTTATGTGAGGCACTGTCCCTTGACACCAAGTCAGTGCCCCATGTTTTCCCTCGAGACACCAAGCCCTCCACTACTACTAATTCCCTTCACCTTCATCCTGCAGCACCCTATTATGCCACCAAAACACCAACCCAACAACAACAACAACAACAACCATCATCCACCACATACGCATCAAGTGCTGAGAACATAGCCAAATTGCTAGAGAACTGGATGAACAAGTCCCCAAATGAAACAACAAACTCAGGAAACAACTCTTTCAGCAACAACATGGTGACCACAACAGCAGGGTCCAGTTCCAGTGAGGGGGCACAAAGCACCATCACTTGCACACCAGAACATCATGCCTTTGATTCCTTGCTGAGCTTCAACAACTCATCATCCGCTGAAGAGAACAACACCAACCCCTTCCAAGACGAGAGCAAGCCAAACTTGGAGGCACAGGTTCCTCTCACGATGCTGGAGACATGGCTTTTTGATGATGCAGCTGCAGCTCAGTGCCATGAAGATCTATTGAGCATGTCACTGGAGGAAACTACCGAAGGGTTGTTCTAGAATTGAAGCCTAAAAAAGGGTCCCTAGTGATAGATTTGTTTGTTCTTGATTTCTCATTTTGTGAATTAGACTTTGTTACTAGAGCTCGTGAAAATAGAAACTACCATGTTAAGCCTGAGTAGCTAGGAAGATGACTCCACCTTACTCTACAAAGGAAAAGTGTACATTACAAGTACTTTATTCTATATCGTTAACATTAATAATGCTATCTACTGAATAATTAGAGTTGAATTTATGTGAATTTTAAGCAGTTATTTCATGAAAATTAACATGCTTAATACCAGTATTAGTCAAGGCGAAAAGCCTATCTATTCCGTCTCCCTTTTCTACCTTGTCTCACACTCTGACGTCTGTCGTCTCCCTCTTCTCAATTGGAGGCGCTTTGGCTCCACCGTCTAAAGGCCCGTTTGTCCTTCATTTTTTTTTTTGGGTCTTTTTTTAACTTTTGTAAATAAATTTAAAATAACATTTATTATTTATTTAATTACTTAAATGGGATACTCCCTCTCCACATATAAATACTCCAATTTCTTTTAAAAAAATTATCTTAAATTATCTACTCTCTACATTTTGAAATATAAAGTGTCTAATTTTAAATACGTACGCAAATTAAGGAAAGGAAGATGTTAAATAAACTTTAATAATAGAGTAATTTAAATATATTTTACGAAATTATTCTCATCTTTTAATTTTAGAATCCCACTTATTTCATATTCTTTCCATTCATTCATTTAATAAGAGTATAGTTAAAAAATAATTAATAATTTTTAAATTTGTTAAAAGAACAAATAATTGTAGAAAAACTTTAAAAAATGGACATTTATTTGAGAATAGAAAGAGTATCATTTAAAAATATTAAGGAAGTATTTCTTTAACTTTATATTTGTTTTTCATTTTCTCAACTAATTAATGGAGAGAGAATAGATAATTTAATCAAATTAAATATTTCTAGAGTCTATTTAATAATATCTTAATTAATTCTTATAGAAAAATCAAAAGACACTTATAAATAAATGGAAGGACTAATATTAAATCTTTTAAATTTTCAAGACAATAAATGGTACTTGTATCTTTTATTTAAAATAGTTTTTATTATTTAAAAATAAGAACATACGTTGACAGTTTTGTTTTTATTTTTGTAATAAATTCTTGACATTAGCCTCTGTTGGTGGTAGATCTGAGATCTTCTTTTTTCCTTTTTTTTTTTCTTTTGAAAAAATCTGTCATCCTTCAAGGTAGGTGTTGTATCTTGGTATGTTTTTCTAGGTGCTTGTGTCTTCTCCTATATGCTTCTTCCCTTTCGGGTTAGTTCTCTATCGGAACCTGCATTTCTTGTCAAAAGAATAGTGGAATTGTTTCACGCTACCAAATATTATCTGTTGCGGCAACATATTGTTGCCTCTCTAACGTTAGAAATGCTCGGTTATTGATTGCCCGGTGGTCATGCTTACGCCTACCTTGTTCAGTAAAATGTTTGTAATAGGTATGCTATAATTTTATATTCGTTTTCTTCTCTCCTAAACGTAAGTGTCAATAGACTCTTTTTTAGGGGATAGTTTATTGTTATAATTAATCATGATATAAAGTTTTATTTTATGACATTTAAAAGTTAATACTAATATCACATTTTTTCTATTCAAAAATAGTTAGTTGCAGTGAAACTAACATACTATTCAAAATATTATTCAAGGTTTTTTATTTAAAACCAACTGTAAATATTAATATGCGAATATCTACGTGTGATTCTCTTACGAATATCACTTCCACGAAGTTTGGAGGCTTATATTTAGTTATTATATTTTATATTTAATTAATTTGACCCGTAAATGTTCACATTATAATAACATATAGAACACAATTATACTTAAAAATATTTAATTAATTTAATTAATTTGCTTCAACCCATTTCATCGGTATCACCTCTCTGGCAAAACTAGTACTAAGCTTGTACATTCCTCATTCACTGTTGCTAATTCATCGATTATATTGTGCCTATATTTGACATAAAATGGTGGCACTATAGATTACGTCACCCGCAGTTCACTACTGTTTCCATTGTATTGTGGTGACCTAAATCTACATTAAATTGTTGTCATGCATGTTATTTTGCCAAGACTCACAAATTGCCCTCCATCCCTTTTGATTCTATATATCCAGCTCCATTAGAACTGATTTTTGCATACCTTTGGAGGCTAGATTCCATTGTCTAAACCAATGCCTTTTTTATTATTATTATTACATTTCATTTGTGGATGCATATTCTAGGTTCACGTGCTCAATTATATCTACTCAAGAAGAATTCTAATGCATTGCAAATTTTTATTGAATTTGGAACAAAGGTTGAACTGCTGCTTGGCACTTCAGTCAAGGCTAGTCAGATAGAAATTGGGTTTGGGAATTTTGGTCATGTACCCTCTTGCTCACAACACATGGAACTACACAATGATTCATTTGTCCTCACATTCATCATCAGAATGGGATTCTGAAGAGAAAACATAGGCATTACAGAGGTAGGCCTCTCCGTATTGACCACCACCTCTTCACCTCTTATGTACTGGGATGATATACTTTAATTTCATTACAGCTTCATATCTAATAAACAGATAGCCTCAACTTTTATCTCTGATAAAGTACCTTATACACTTTTATTTCATCAACTGCCTGACTATTCCTTGCTCAAAGTGTTTGGTTGTACATGCTTTCCTCTCCTACGTTGTTACAACTCCACCAAGCTCCAATTAATTCGAATATCCCAAATGCACATTTACAGGTTACTTCACATATAGGGTAGGAGTGTTTGGCTTACAATGGAAAAATGTTTAGCCCCTTTCCTCTCCTCAATCTACTCTTTCTGTAACCCCTCACACAATCTCATTTGGCCCACCAATTCTAATAAAATGTGTATTAAATTATTTCACATTAATGTCAAATTTTATAAACATAATTTATATTATATGAATTTTCAATTTAAACTTTCTTTAGTAAAAAAATTATTTAATGGTGTGAGATTTATTTTTAATTTTTACTAGTGTAAGTGCTCTCTTCTCAAAATATAATATTTTATTTGAATAGGTTATATGATTAATTATATTTTCAGGGAAAAAAATGTTATCGCTTGAATGAAATCATGGTTGAAAAGTATTAGTGGTGGAAAATGCTTGCAATGTCGGCAAGAAATTAATTACAAGCTAAAAGAAGTTGGCGATACAATGTATTATTCCTCACCATAAGAAAAATTATCTTGGCCGTTGTCAAAAACCAATTGTATATTGGGTTATAAGCGTCAGTATAATCTTCCCTTCCTCCCCCCAAAAAAAATGGAAGAGACTATTGTATTTAAGACATAACAAAGACCTTAAAATGTGCGTGCAAAATGAGTCGTCGATAAAATATCATATGATTATTGTACCCTTTCTATTCAATGCCATTGACTAAAACCTTGAAATTCATTGTAAACAAAGGGCTCCTGTATTCTGTGATCTGAGTCATCTGACCCGTTTGCTATAAATGGTTTGCATCAAAGCCGAATGATGAAATTCCAATTATGCCTGTTTTATTAGTATTATTTGAATAAAAATAATAATCGTATTCATCTCTCGATTTTTATAAGTTTATAAAATAAAGAAAGCCCGCCCATTTGTGTCCATTCATTTGCTATATATAAAAGAAATAATTTATAATATTATGTATATATCACCTTACATAACTAATTCCAAGTAAAGTGTTTATAAGTTTATTTATAGGATTGAAGAAACAAGAATATAATTATGTGTCTGAATTTATTCACCGACAAAGACTGGGTATAGTTGTAAACAAATAGGAAAATTAATATTACAGATAGTTAATAAATATTACTTAACAAGAAGAATAAATTATATTACAACTATTAAAACAGCCTAATACAAACTATATAAGGAGAAGCTAGGACCAAATAATTATAATATCCTTAAAAATATTTTTAATTTTTTATTCTTTTTATTTTCTCTGTAGCTCCATTCATTTAAAATGTTAGTGTACTAACAATTGAAAAACTCCATGTGACAATCTTAAAAATCCAAGTTGTCCGACCACCATCTCGCCACTATCCGATCTTTGCTCGTTGTTTAGCAACAGTTTGTAGCTGTTCGACCTCTGCTTGCAATCGTTCAGTCGCTAGTCGTTGCTATCTAGCCGCTACCCATCTTTTTGTTCATTCTTTGTTTTCATTGGTTAAAAAAGTAAAAGCTTAATTATATTTATGGTTCCCCAAAAGATCACTTTTTTTGGTTTCATCCTCCATTTTTTAAAACTTCTCATTTAGTAGTTCAAAAATTATTTTCATTTCTATTTGGTCTCTACATGAATTTTTCTTTTTCTTTTGCTATGAAGTACTAACGCGGCAATTTATATGGATGAGGGACCAAACAGAAAAATTAAGATATTTTGAGGGATTAAAAGAAAAAAAAATAATATAACATACTAATAATATAATTGGGCCAAAAAATAACAATCTCCTCTCATTATTCTTTATTTTCACGCACCAAATTCACGGAACCTTTTCACACACTTCTAATTTAGTATATATAATTATTTGTTCAGCAGTATGATTAATTGAAGTACTATTTGTTGAATATATTTAATTAATATATATATATATATATATATATATAAAACTAATAAATTTAAATGTAATTATAAATTCATGATTCAAATTTGTAATTAACTTTTAATAACTAAATTATTTTAACAACTAAATTAAACTTTTAATAATTTTTTTTAAGCACCACAAAAAAAAATAACAAGGAGGAGGACATAAAAAAAGAAAAAGGCATGAGTAATGTGGTATGAAACTTTCCTCTCTCTCTGATATCTCTCTTCCTTCAGAAGATTCCCATCCCTTCGCAAACTCTTGTTTAATCCCCTTATCTAGTGTAGTGAAGTAATCCAAATGTTGCAGGCATTGCAGGACTGAAGATCAATCACTAATTGAATTGAAGAGGTCGTTGGTTCCTATAGACACGATTTGATGTTTCTTCTGTTTGGTTAATTATGTAATAGTTACTTAAACTTCGTTAGTTATACATTGCGTAATTGCAACTTGTGTGTTAATTCAAGTTGCCGAGATTTAGTAACTACATTGGTGTTTTTATTGATCATTACTTATGACCAATGGAGATATAACAATTGATGATCTAATTACTGAGATAAGGAATATCAGTGACAAATTGAGCGAACAAATAGAACATCATCAGCGTCGTTTTGCTCTGATTGATCGAAAAATTGCCTAAGATGAAGCTTGTTTTGCTCATATTGAATGAAATAAATTCTTTTAAACATTTGATACGCTGAAAATATAAAAGTTTTACTTTTTTATATAACATATTTGTTTTTTATATTCTTAAAAAATGCTGCTTATTATACCCCAAAAAAATGCTATTAAGACACTTCTTAATAAAATATTTTATTAAACATTAAAATACTGTTCAGCGAAAGTTTTAAATAGATTTAACAAAACTCGTCCTATATTAATTGAAAAAAAAATTACCATATGTTTTAAAGAATTAAAAATAAAAATTATAAATATTCCATATCTTTAATTTTTTAAAAATATTTAATTTTTATTCTTTAAGTAATAATAATAATAATAGATAATGAATATTATTTTTATATTTTAATTTCTACGACATAAATGTTCACTAAAAAAGGAAAATGTTATTTGTATATAGGTTTTAAATTCCTCTTTGAACATTTAGGGATTGACTGGTAAAAAATTGGTAATTTTATCTACATTTCTGGTAAATGTGATAAAATATTTGATAATATATGAAAATTTCTTTTATTAGATTCACTAATACACAATTATTAAAACATAATTCTCCACATTTTTTCGTATAGGTAAATTCACCACATAATTAAAAATCCAACTCATTTATATATGATTTCACAAATGTCAAAAAAGTATCTGCTATCGCTATGTATAAATAATTGTAATGTTAAAATAAATACTATAAGACACTCAATGTTTGATCCCTTAAATGAAGCAAATTTTTTTTTAAAAGATTTAAGTCACCAAATTAAAAAGGGGGGAAAAAAAAGCCTACTAAGCTCAAGCATTTATGCTAACTCAGTGAAAGAAAATAAATAAACAGAAATTCTTTTTTTTTGTTTGGTACATATCCCTTACACATCACATCTGTATGTGTGATTAGAATATAAATAAGTATAAATTTTAATTATGTAATTATCGAACGTGATATTAATTAATAATAGATGTATATGATTATTAAAAATAATATATCAATTTAACACTTAATAAAAATTTATACATATTTAGATTGGATGTCAATTTTAGTGTCTAAATCCCTATTTGGAAATTATGAGTATGATAAATAAATAAGCAAAAGCCAAAATATTTTGTCTTCGAATATGAGCAAATGATACTTAATATGCTTCATACGTGAAGGGTTTGACTTTGGCTTGTTTTTCAGCGAAACGGAATTTCGCATTGACCACTGATTGGTGAATGCACCCATTTTTTAATGACTCAAAATTTCAAAACTTAAAGATATATAGTGAAGCAACGGAAATGGATCCTCTCATGTGAAAATCTCATATGATAAGATTATGTGTTGATTTTTATTATTAATTAAAAAAGTGAGATCAAGTATGAGACCTACAAAAATATATAATCAATGATAAAAGTTAACACATGACCTTATCATATGAGAAAGAATCTATTCCCTAGCAACCATGCACGGGGCCCGCATGATCTCCAGCACCCAACTCCGGTAAGAAGAATGGGAATGCTTTCCCATTGTATCACGCCTCCTTGGCTTGGTCCTTCCTAAAGGGTAAGTTACTTTAAAATGATTTTGTATCAAAAATTACAAATAAGAGTGTATAAAAGTGCATTATAATTATAGTTTATTAAATAATTTAAAAATAAATAACATATTCTTTCTTTATTATTTTAAAAATAACTTCACTTTATTTTTTTTTTCAATTTTGTCAACCCGCACAAGCCAAAAAATTTAATAAAACTTGAAAAGTTCTGTTAAATTTTGTTAGGTAAATTTATCATAATTATAATTTATAGAATTTCATAGATAAAATCCACCCTGAAATAATAATTTTAGGATTCAAACTTTTAATATTATAAATAAAATTTATCAAGAATCACAATTCACTTTCACATAGAGAAAACACTTTTGGAGTTTGAAATGTTGCAAATGTAGTTATGTCTTTCGAAAATATATCCTCTCATATGTAAATTTTTATTATTCATTAAGAAAATAGACTCTAACCTAAACTCTAAAAAAAATTAATCATAAAAATCTACATATAACCCTATATCATTATTAGCGTTGACAAAGCAGGACAGCCCACCTCGCTCCATCCCAGCTCGCCAAAAGCAGGATCAGCCATTTTAGGAAAACAAGCTCAACCTCCTAACCCACCTTGTTTGATGGTGGGTTGGCCCGTCAAAAGATTTGAAAAAACAAAAAAATGAAAATTAGATTTTCATATTCTCTAACAAGTAATAATAACATTAGATATTTTCATATTCATATGCACACAATATATAATCCAATGCAAAAATCAAAATCAGTAACAAAATTAATATAATAAAACTATTATTAAGCAATAATAAATTCTGAACCATCAAGTTAGAAGTTAGAATATATCACATATAATTTTTATTTTTAAAATGCAAGCAAAAATCCAACTCCAAGTTTGAAAAATAGAACAATCAGTCAATTTGATTAATTAAAAAATAATAATAAAAAATGAAACATTGTCACTAGTGAAAATGGAGACGAGGTGTGCCGGCATTGCTCCTGCGGTTGGTGGTTGATATTTCAGTCTGCGGTCTTCTGTCTCCTGCTCACTGTCACAAACCAACACTAAATCGTGTCCTACTTCTTTTCGTTTGTCCCCGTTCGCGTTCGCATTTTGCTTCCAGACTCGTGTCCTGCTTCTTGGCTTCAGATCACGACTCGCTGCAGTTGCTGTGAGTGTGAGACACTGAGAGTCTAAGATGAGAGTGAGAGAGAGATGAGAGAGAGAGTGAGAATGTGAGATGAGACAAATTGTTTTTTTAAAAAAATGAAGAAAAGCCTAGTGATCTATTGCCTTAAGTGAGCTTTGGCCAGTTAATCACTTAGGGGGTGTTTGGCATGTTATATTAGATATGATAGGATAAGGTAATACAATACGTTATGATCTTATCCGTTGTTTGGTGCAGTCAATGTATTGTATAAGTTTATCCATCAAACCTCCTTTATACGTTATAATGATGTATAACTTAATACGGTCTATGAAGGCCGTATTAGGCCTGATTAGCTTATAATATATAAGGGTTTTTTCATTTTTTTTATTTTTTAATATATTTTATTAAAAGAAAATTAATTATTAAATAAAAAATAAAAAATAAAAATATATAAATAAAAAATAATATTATTTAATAATAAATAAATATTTTTTTAAAAATAATTGTAAAATAATTATTCAAACTGAAATAAAAATATAGGAATAAAAATTTATTATTAAAATATATAAATAATAATATTTAATATAAATTTAATTCCATATAATAAAAAACACAATCAAATATAAAAATGTGATATTAAGCCTATTTAGATTTTGATGTATAAAAATTTCATATCTATTTCACTCACACTCTTTCTCTCTCTCTCTCTTATATTTTTTTATATTTATAAAAAAAATTAGAAATAAATAAATAATTTTTAATATAAAATTATTTTTATATATAATAGCTTAAATAATTATAATAACTATTTAAAAATTATATTTATTATAATCTCTTCTTTTGGTTATATTTTATATAATACAATATCTTATACAGTGACATACCAAACACTATATAGTATTAAATTTTTATCAGGCCTTATACTATCAACCCTTATCCTATCAGACTTTATACTAACAGGCATGCCAAACGGGCCCTTAAAGTCTTAAAAGGTTAAACCAAATTTTTTTTGAAAAAAAAAAAAACTCTCATTTTAGTTTGTGGGCTCAATCCGCTCCACTCCACCAAAGCCCGCGGGTTACGTGGTCTGAAATTTTGAGACGGGTTTAATATATCAATCTAATCCGTTATTTTTTACATATTTGGTAGGTCAATTAGTTGGTTGAACTCGTTTTATCATCTCTAATCATTTTCATCCATCAAAATTAAGCCAATCCTCAATATTACCACAAGTTATGACTTGCCACTAGTCATAACGGATAACCCTATCCTTAGGGAAGCTTCCTTTTGAGACGACTTTTCAAAGGGCACATTGGCATATGAACGGTTGGAATATATGGGTATTAAGCCGACCTAAAAGCACGTTTTCCTCAAAAAAATGACAGACTTCTACATAAAGCTATGATAGTCATAAACGCCCCCTTTATTTATCCTTTCAATTTATTTCACTAGTTAATGGGTTTAATGGCATGGGGCTTTATTTCCAAAAAAGTCCCCAAAGGGTTGCAAGTGTCATCTCTCAAATTTCCCTGTCAACCCAACCCTCAAAAGAAACAAGATCAGAAAACCCATCTACCGTGATCTATATATGATTCTGATTCATATGCAATACCTGATTAATTGGACAAAATCATGTGGATCTAAGACAAAAGTCTATTGCCATCTAAAAATTTTGTGGCACGAGACCCCGCAAAATAAAGGCTGGCCTTATCCCAAATGGGCCAGCTACTCACATTTTTTTCGTGTGTAATATTGGCAGTGTGTTTTAAGTGTTGAAGTCGTGGTTCCCATAACCACTACAATATTTCGCAACAAATCTTATATATATTTCGCAATATATTAGTGGCCAACATAATCTACTGTCAATCTCAATTAAGGACCATAAGTACTCTGTTGGACCATATGAATAGTCTACTGTCAATCTCAATTAAGGACCATTCGTACAGTTGAGATGATGGTTTAATAGTGGATCTTGTCCATCTCTCATTAATTATACTTAAATTCAATATTAGGGAAAGATTAATTTATGATATATGAACTCTTTTCCTTCTTGCGAAAGTATGCATATATATATATATATATAGAGGGAAATTTCGAACCCATATAATGGCCAAGATATTTCAGCATCCATGCTTGAATGAAAGCTTGGCCCCATATATTAAATTTCACGTTAGGCTGACACGATGTGAGTTCCATTCAACTTTTAATAATTCTGCAGTAACGTAGATCGTACCTTAGCAAGCACGTTCAGTAACTGAGATCGTACAGAATTGTGCGTCCCATGGTCGGAGAACAAGAAGCGTGTGTTTGGTTGGAGGGAAAGAAATTGGAAGGAAAAAAATTGAGCAGAAAGAAGTTAAGTAGAAAGAATTAGAGTAAATTTATATTTTTTATAGGTATATTTAGATGAAAGAAAAATAAAAAAAATAATTTTTTTTTGTTTGTTTGTATGAAAAAGTGAAAGGAAAGAAAGAAATAATGATATCAAATGATAATTTTATCTTTATATTATTATAAAATGTATTTTAATTATATTAATTAATATCAAATAAAAAATTTTACTATTTTTTAATTTAATGGTTTAAAATAATATCAATTTATTAAATCAAACTAATATTAATAAAAATAAATTATTCAAAATTATTTAAAATAAAATGAATATTTTTAGTTAATCCAATATTTCAAAATTATTACTTAAAAATATATTTTACCAAATAAATAATACCAAAAATATTATTTAGCTATTATTTAAAACTCTTAACATAGCATAAAAGAAAATCAAAACTAATATAATATCCTGTTCAAAATAAAATATTTGTTTAGAATAAAATATTGGTAACCAAAAAATTTTAAAATTGTATAGGGTTTTTTTTGTATTTATTTTTAATAATATAGTGATAGAGAAATTAAAATTATTTAAATGAAATTTTTAGAAGTGTTGATTTAAAAAATAAAATAAAATAAAATAAAAGAGATGAGAGACCACGCAACATTTTCAATGGTGTTGTACACCCTAAACCCCTCCGCTATCATCACATCATCTCCTGTCCTTCTCTCACAACACAGGAGGGCAAGAATGGAAATAGCAACCCATGCCTCCCCCACTCCAGTTTTCCGCCCAACAGTGGATGGAAAAAAAACTCTAATGTTTATGTGGGTCCTACTGATTTTTTGGTATTATTCAACCTTTCCTTCTCAACTTTTCCCTTTAATCAAATAAGGGAAATATATTATTTTCCTTCCTATTTTCTTCCCCTCCTTTTCCTTCCTTGTTAAATCACTCTAACCAAACATAACTTAAATGACAGATAAAATAAGTAGGGAGAATTATACCAATCTTCTCTAAGATCTAATGTAATTACACTCGGCACCCTTCTATTTATAAAATTATTTCCACATATTCTTGAATTTTATAAAAACCTACACTAACCTCCTCTATTATTAATAGTCTGTTAACAGAGTTGATAGAAGTTATAGTATGTGCACATCACATATTTATTAATAGCAATTTAGTAATATAATTGACATATTTTATCTATAAAATGACAAAAATACCCTCTGTATGTGTTTTAAAATTCTTCTTCCAACTCTTGTCACGTTGTGCGTCCCTATCTTCTTTCAATCAAAATCGAAACTTGCATCAAAGTGGAACTCAGAACTCAAATAAACGTGGAGCTCGGAACTTACATCATTTCCAACCTCAACTTTGTCATCTTCTGTCATATGAACTCGGCACTCACATTACAACAAGCCTCATCTTTCTCATTTGTTGTCAAATAAACTCGGAACTCGAATCAACAAGGAACTCAGAACTCCCATTGAGCATCATCTTTCTCATCTTCTATCACGTGAACCCGGAACTTACAACAAATCCAGCATCATCTTCCTCATCTTATGTCATGTGAACTTAGAACTCGCATCAATATACATTTGGGGTGAATAAGAAATGATAGTTTGGACAAAACACCCAAAGACTTAACGACGTCAATTTCCGTTTATACCAAGGGTGGTTTTTATTGCATACGTAAATAGAGGAGTACTAAGTGTAATTATACTAAATCCTAAGAGAGGTCAATGTAGTTCTCCCAAATAAGTAATTTGTTTCTCTGAGTAATTTGTTTCTTTGTTTTATTTTAATTTGGTTCTTTACATTTTAAACTATTTAGCAATTTAATCTTAGTAACAATTTGATTATAAACTTTAACGAAAGTAATGAAGTGATGTGAAAATAATGTGACTACGATATGATAATGATATGGCAACATGAGTTAATAACACATTATTATTTCTCTTAATGAGGCTAATTAACAGAAGTATGATGGAATATTAGATTGATTAAATGATTTGAAATATAAGGAACAAAACTAAAAAAATAGATAAGAGACAACGTTAGAAACAATATAAGATCCAAAGTACCAGGTTTACCTAGTTTATATAGTATGGGTTTATCAGAAAGTAATCAAATATTTCAATTATTACATAACATTTAAGTATTTATAAATAGAGTTTAACTAGTATAGTTATCCGTACGATGCACGGGAAAATCAGAAAAATTTGAATATAAGAAAACTCATATAACTAAAATGTATGATAGATTAATTATTATTCAAATAATAAACATGTATGGTATCACATGTGTAATATAAATATTTAGTATTACCTATAAATATAAATATTTAGTATCTCCTGTTGTTATCACCCATCTAATAGTGAAGAAAAATATCAATAGTACAAAATAACAGCCATCCAATCATCAAAATAATATCCTGGAACCAGAAGTAACATATAGTTTGATAACTAAGGATATATTGTTCGGACTGGATAGCAGCAACTCTGCATCACAGTAGCTGCAAACTCAACATAAGTACAATCCATGTTAGATTCGCTATTAAACCTCGGTGTGCCAATACACATTTGCGTTATTCTCAAAATACATAAAAACTTATAGGTCCTAATCTATAATGTGTGCTAACATCCACAACACTCATTGGGTATCTTTAACTTTAGTCTTATCCCGACACTATACACCTTTCTGCTAGTCATAATCCTCTCAGTTGTCCAATATTTCCAATTTTCATTCAATTATACCATTAAAAAAAAATCCCAATTAACTTTTACATTCTAAAAATTTTGTATAACTTTTATATTGAAGAATTTAAAAATTGAATTAATTTTATATAAAATGACATAACAACTAAATATGAAAAACAAAAAGAACAAGAACAACATCTTATGATATGTCCTAATTTGAATAGGAAGAATTGTTCTACCAATTTTAACAATTCCTTTGATGTCATGGACATTCCACCTAAATAATCTTGGTTTTTGTATTTTTCAAATCTAAATAAGTAAAAATTATTTTTTCGCAAATATTATTTGTGCATATTCAATTTCACTAAGATCATGAATCTTTTTATTTTCTTTTTAATTTTGGTCCTTTCAGTTGAAAGCTTTTCTTGGACTTCTTCTTTTTATAGGCAAATATATCAATACGAACCCTCACAAAAGAATGGGAGCTAAAAGTCCAAATCAAAAATATACACAGCATAAATTATTATAGCAAGACATATAAAGTATTAATATATCACCTATGAAAACCATCTAAAAAAACCACCTCCTGGTGTGGCTTTCGATAATTTACTTCAGCATAATAAGATCATCCATATGAATCTTTTCTTGCAAGCAAATATCACATTGTTTATACAACATCTTAACCAATGTATGAACAAATATAGTTTTTATTAAGGAGATACATCGAATCTAATCAAGTAAAAAGAAAATTTCTAACCTAATGGACATATGAAGCCATGTTGAAAAAACTACTCCCAAATAAAACAAATAATCGCTTACAACCAAGAACTACAATTTATGTTGCATGATAAAAACATATTCCCAATTAAATTGCCCTACCTGAATAACAAAAATTCTTGTTCAAGTTTAGTCCTCATCACACATGTTACTGAGTTTAGATCATCTACCATAGTATGCCTTACTTTTACCTTTGTAGCAACCACTACTATAACTGATTTGATTTTTGTTATCATGCCATCCTTTATACTATCAATTCTTTCATGGCTTGCTTTAAGTGAACTTTCACTAATCAAATATAATCACTATTATTATATACTAAATCAAACAAACAAAGCATTGAATAGAAAGAGTAAAAAATTAAAAGGTCATATCAGTTCAAGTAAAAAGAAAGAATGAAGTTACTGATTTCATTTAGGCACTGAAAAAATAGGTACTAAATATATATTGTATTCACTATCCACTATTCTTATGTATTGAAGCAAATCAACTAACCAAATAAGAAACAAACAAATAAAGAAAATATATATTTTTTCTCAAAATGGTTAGAGATGATCAATCGATTAAATATAAATATTAAAATAAAATATAATAACTATAGGATCATATACTACACTGTAATGGTTAATGGCAAATTAAAACCAAAAATATTATCTATACAAACATTGGAACAGCTACCTGTAACGGTGTTTCATCTCTAATTACACCATTGATGTCCTGAAAAATTAGCAACTAAATTAATGGAGTTCTTATGATATTCAAACTTTGTTTCATAGTAGTAATGACATCTCTATTGTAAGAAAAAAAATTCTAAAAAACCAATGTGCCTACCATAATGGCTTAAGTGTGGCAATTGTTGAAACATAAACTGAAAGTATCAAGACATACAGATGATATTATTATAGGCCAAGAAAAAATGGAAAGGGAAATAATCAAAGAAGGAGTAGTATAATAAAAAAATTAAGAAAATATGTAATCTAGGCAAAAAAAAGGTAACACATTATCAATCCTTGGAATATCACATTTTTATGTAACATATAGAGATCCTTGCAAAAAGTAGCAGGTATTTCTGCAAAGTTCTACAAATAAAAGAACAAATAACACATCACTAAAATATTCAAGACAAATTCATTTAATGCAATAAACTATGAGTAACAAAATACATACCACACATGAATTAATGAGCATCCAAAACCCAATAGTTATAGTTATCATCATGACAATTCTTGAACATGACAATTAGACTATTCTATAAGAAACTCATAAGTAATAAAAAGGAACAATAGATAGAATTAAAATGAAAATAAATGAAAAAAACAAAACACGACATAAAGGAATAAAATCATAACAATAGTAATTAAATCAAATAATCAAATAAAAAGATATATTTCAAAACATCAATATGAACAACATCTTGTAACAATTTCTTATACATTCAACTACATATCAAAATGAGAGTAATAAATAAAAACAATAAATTGAATCACAAAGAAAATATTGAACAAAAATGAAAAAAAATTATCATTAAATTGGTATACATTAAAATAATAATCAAAATGAAAATGGAAGAAGTTTGCAACAAAAATAAGGAAAACAGTGAAAAAAAATATAAATAATGAGATAGAAACAAATCAAAGAAATATAATTAAGTAATACCTATTAACCAATGAACCCATTGTAAGAAGGAAAATCAAACCTACATTTTGCATAAACAAAAAATATAAACTATAAAATGGAAGTAATGACAAGAAGGAGAAGAAAATAGAAGGACCGCCAAAAATCCAGAAGATGAAAATATTTATACCAGTAATTGAATCAGGATTTACCATACACAGTAGCAATCTTGTACTATTATGACACTATTGTCTCCACCTCTTCGCCTTGCCTTGACCCAGCCGTCACCAACCATGCGTTAGTTAACATTTTTCACAAACCATTTTATGGATTTGTAAAATATATCAATTAGTAATAGGAAGCATCAATAATTGTTTAGGAAGAAGAAGAAAAGTGAAGAAATCTTACCAAGCAAATAAAAGAGAGTTGGTCAGGACATCCGCACCACCAGATCATTGTTGAGTCGTCTTCCAACATGAATTGAAGTAGAAGAAGAGGTTATGGCAGAGAAAATAAGAATGAGAAAAATGAAAAAATAGAAGTGTAGATTGAAAAAGGGAAATAGAGGAGAAGATATAAGAAACCCGCTAGAATAAAATAATGTTTGAAGAAGATAAAGAAGAAAGCTTGTGATTTGATATAGAAAAGCTCCAATAGGAAGCAACCATCCACTATAGCCACAGGAAATGTGAAAAATTAAAAAGAAAGGACAAAAAAATAAAGAGGAAGAAGAAGGGTTTGGAATGAGAGAGAGAAAATAATGAAGAGAAGGGAAGAAATTTAAGATGAAGATAAGAAAGCTTGCTATTGGTGTAATGAAGAGCTGGTCGATGATAGATATCATCTAGGAAGTATAAGATATTTTGAAATTTGAAAAGGTCCTGGTGGAAGCAATTGAATATAGAAGCAAGTGAAAAACTTCTCATTGGACAAAATGGATGGCTGCACCAGCTGCTGTATTTCCCGATGAATAAAGCCTATATTGTAAGGTTTGTAGGATAAATTTATGAGATGTTTTATATACCATATTCATGAGTACGGTTTCTAGAATGAATGCATGTGTGGATTATTGCTTTAAGCATGCAATAAGAAAAGGACCACAATTAGAAATAGAAAGAATTGAAAGAAGATATGATAACATGGATAAAATTGGAAAGCATGATAGAAATTTGATCTTCGTTGATTGAGAGAGAGAGAGAGAGAGAGAGAGAGAGAGTATAGATTATGGAAAAAATCTATTAATGAGAAATAAGAAGAGATCATAATTAGAAATGGAAAGAATTAAAAGAAGGTATGATAATATGGGTATAATTGAAAAGAATAAAGAGAATTTGATCATTATTAATTCATTGATGACAGAAATGGACGGGAAACCAAATTGTGCTAGAAAGGACACGTCATCCATTCCACAATGCATCAACCGGTTTTCAGAAAAATATATATGATTTGTATGTATTGATATATAGAATTATTTTACACTTTCATCTAATAAAAATTATGGGAAGTATCAAGTCATTATAGGTAATTATCTAAACATAGTCCATATTGACAATTTTCTTGATTTCTATTGGATGACAATGTCAATGTATATAAATTAAATCCTTATAAATATTGGAAAAGCTACTTCTAGACCCTGAAGATTCTTAAAAGTTTATATATATATTGAAAAAACTCAGCAATTGAAAAGTGTTTGCTACATTAGGAATTTGAGCTGAGATAAGAAAATATTTACGAGGAGGAGCAGCTTTAGTATTTGAATGGACTAACTGTGCAAACTTAGAATGACAAAAAAACCGAAGATGTCGTCAGTCTATAAAATACATACCCATTATTATTATTAGCTCTTCTATAGTGAGAATCTTATATTGTTCCGGTGTAAATTTTTTTTTTTTTTCAAAAAAATTATCACTGGTTTTAAGCAAGTATGCATAAAGTTTAAGATAGTATCTAAAATCATTGATGGAGATTGTCCTAGGGTAGCGATTTTTATTACACTACCATGTAAGAATTTTTCCTTCCATGCATTGCCCTTTCTTTCTTTCCTTTTTTTTGTGTGCCAATTCGTGTGATCCACTACCTAACTAGTTCATGGCCCGGGGAATTCCGTAGGCCCATGCTTGCACGAATGAATGGCTCTGTGGTAGAGTGAGTTTTTTTGGGTCTTGTGGTAGTCTAAGTTTTTGTTGGGCACTTATCTTATTTTGTCTTCATCGTAACCCAAAAAATGTTCTTGTTGGGTCCCACGATTTCCAAAGGTAACCCTCTAACAAATGTTGGGTGTCACCATGGGCTAGGGTTGGGCTACAAAAACAAAAGTTTACTCAGCTAAGAGATCCGATCTGTTCCATTTTTTTGAATTCTCTCTTTTGACAAAAAAACAGAGGCCGAGATCCGATCACCGTCTTACTCCGATGAAAAATGCTGCCTATTAATTAAGTATTAATATTTACTCTTACAATTTAGTATTTATTCCTCTTATTGTTTATAAACAAAGGTTTTTCACTTGTTAAGCAACTTAAATAAGACCAAAAATACATGTAATTTTCTTTAGTACATATTTTTTTTTATTGTATATACGTTTTTATTAGATTTTTCTTATAATTAAATGGGTTTAACTCAATCGTAAAAGTTAACTCATGTAAGGAAAGTTACATAAGTTATTAAATATCTGGAACATGAAATTTGCAGGACTTGATATCTTCAAGTGACCTAATAACAATCTCATGATAAATTTTGATACCATCTTAAAATTGAGTGAACCTAACTCAATACCAAAAAATTAGCTCATATAAAGAGAATTGTCTAAATTATTAAAAATATTATCTTAACCATATGTTTAATCGATATGAAACTCTTAACAATTCCTTATCAAGTGTCTTTAGAACGAGATGAAAAAGCTTAAAATAATGAAAATATTAAAGAACTAACAATCCAATCTTTGTAATGTATGTTAAAAAATCTTAATAAAACCTTCCTCCCATCACATGTAGTGATTCCGTTCAAAGAGGAAGTGATAGAGAAGAAATTTAGTTGCTGATTTTGGTACTACCTTATTTAGAGGTAATATACTACAGTAATTTTTAAAAGTTGTAGTATGAGACAGAAAAGTTTTAACCTAAGATTAAAAATTCAAAGTATTTATTCCGACGTTTTTTAAAAAATATTGTTTCATCACACATTTTTCGAACCTAAGCCATAATAAATACTTCTAATATTGGGTCACATTTACAGTGCTCCACTCAATAAACTGGATATTGATGATTTAATTTTTAATCAACCTTTTTTGTGTGCAAAGACCAAATAATCCACTGTTGAAGGTCATTTTACAAAGTTGACATCTATTTGCTTTTTGTAACAAGAAAAGTCAGATGAAATATTTTTTTTAAAATAGTCATTTATATTAATTTAAAAATTTTGATATAAAATAAATTTACATATATGTATAATTTTATTTTAATTAATTTAAAATACTTTTAACATTTTATTATATTGTTATAATTCTTTTAAACAATGATATATATATATATATTGCTAACAAACATGTTTAGGAAAATATATTGAATTAATTAATAATATTTATATATTATATTTATTTATTATTAATAATAATATCAAATTTCAAATATTATTTTTGACTTGTCATTTTTAAATTATGTGGTTTTAATCACAATTTACTAATTTGCATTAATGATGGTGAATGTTCATAACTAATTATTGACAAAGATTCTAGGTTTCCAGTAAAAAAAAGAATGGTTCGAGGTTTAAATCAATATTTGAGGAGTTGCTAAAAAAAATTATAAAGCATTGACTACTTGCTTCGGTTAGGTATTTCCTTTCTTTATGTAGTTATGTAAAGCAAAATTTATATAAAGTTTAAGGATCTCAAAATATTATATAAAAAAAAAAAGATAATAATAACAAGATTATCTCTCACCCTAGTGATTTTACGTATTCTCCTAGGTATAAAATAACAATTCACAAATGATACTTACTGTATTTTGATATTAATAATTATTAATAATTTTTAATAGATAGTTATAATAAATGAATATTAATTAATTAGCTATATAATATTAATAAGTATTGAGATTCAGGGGGCACTACTTTTATGTGTCAAAATATAAATGATATATCTAAATGCTAAAATGGTAGATGATACCTACCTAAATTTTTGTTGTTGTAGGATATAATCACAGTTATGTACCATTTTTATGAAAGTATAACACATTTAACCTTCTTAAAATTTTATGAAATAATATTCCACCTTATTATATTTCAGTAGATATTAACGGAAAAATTAGGCTAATAGGATGAAGTGTAAATTTTGAATACTAATAAAGTAAAATATTATTTCATAAAATCTCAAAAAAGATGAAGTATATATTTTTTTTTTATAAATATATAATATTTTTTCCTTCGTTAGAGTCATGACTTATATAATAACTAAGATCTTATAAATTGTAAAATCCTATATGATGAATACAATAACTTTAATTTATAGTAATAGTTAAAAAAAAAGGAAAAAAAAAAAAAAGTGAACTGATGTTACTGCACCCACTATCAAGCAAGTCGTGGCTCTCTTTGCACAATAATTGACTGGATCAAAAGGCTCGTTGTACATTACTGTCATTTCATAAATATAACAATTCTTATTTCTTAAATTCAAAACCGGATAACCATCAATTTATCCATGGTCTATAAGCATGTGTTATTACACTAGACCCATTACATATAATCTAAATCATTGTATTATTTTTATTAATACTTGGATGACCACAATATGACTGAATTATCAATGTCCAGTTTATTGAGTGGAGCATTGTAAATGTAACCCTAACATTGTAATTTCTATCATAATATGTATCTTTTTCATCTTAAATTTGTAACTTCTAAAAAAAATTTATAGCATATTACGTTTAAAAAATGGCTTCGGACTTTCGATTACCATGAAGAAGCTAAAAAGTTCATCATGCATGGTGAATATGTTTTCAACCGTCAGATAAGAAAATTTTTTAAATGAACGGATAAAATTAATAGTTAATAAATATTATTAATAATTTACTAAAATTTGTAAAATAATTAAAATGACAAAATTACCCCTAACTAATCCCTCTCTCTCTCTTTACCCGCCCTCCCCGCACCTCCACCTCCACCTCCTCTTCCCTTCCATTATCATCTATTCTCATTTTTTCTCCCCTGTGCCAATATTTACATTAATTTCTTAACAACAGAACTTAGAGAGGTAACTTATGATAGATTTAATTTTCGTATCCATTGCAGTGCCCACACCCTCTTTTTAACCAGTTCACATTCTTGCATAAAGTCTAGAACAGAGAAATGCACGCATATGTCTCAAGTACTCATGGGTGTGAATGTTGAACAAGAGTGTGAGAGCGGGAATGCTAATGGGTTTTACCAGGGCTAGGGAAAAGGGAAATATGATCCTATCAGGGCTTATCCCTTCACTGTGATCTGCCATGGGATCAGGGAAGTGAAGGGCCAAGACTGGATGAAAAAACCAGTGGTTTGTGTCTTACAAGGTTGCAAAAGACTGCAGGCAACGGCCACCGCTGGAGGAGGGTTGGTGGAAGTGGCAACCAAGGAAGGGTGAAAAAAATTATTGATACAAGAACAATTATGTAATTTCACACGTGTCCACCGATGGTCCACGCCGCGGACCAGACTCTTCTTCATGCCCCATGGTTACAATGTAACATCCTCCTAAAGAAATAGGGTTTGTTTATGGTGGATCCTCTTACAAGGGTCCAGTATTGGTCAATTTATTTTGCACCATTGGATTGATAAAATCCTTTATAATGCATATATTCTTTTTCAATCTAAAGGTGAAAGACAATGACCGGTACGACTCGACCTGTAAGAAGGGTCCAATATAACGAATAAACAGACCCAAAGGAATAGAGCATCAAAGTAGGTCATAAATTTATTGGTGGAGTCATAGTCAAAAACATAAATAGAAGGTGGCAGTGAAGTTTGAAGTTTTATTTTGTTGGCGTTAAAAATATAATGAGAAAATTATTATATAAAAGAAAGTAAGAAAATTTAGTAATTAATTTGACTTAGAATATAATTTAGTTTAACAATTTTTCAATTTGATAATTCTATAGATTATGTTTATAAAACTTAATATTAACTCAAAATTGTTAGTACATTTTTTTTACATATACTAAAATTAACTAAATAAATGCTTTCAAAATATAAAAAAATAAGAATTAATTGATTATATTTTTATGGATGTTAAAATTTTTAAATTTGATACAAATTATCTATATGATAGATAACTATAGTTCAATAATTGAATTTATAGAAATTATATTGTATAAAAAAAATTATTTTTTGGTGCTATTTTGTAAAAAAATTGTTGAGTAATGCAAGTGTGTCAAATTTTATATCAATTTTAATTTATGGCTTCCCAAAATTACTTTTTTCAGTATGGATTCTATTCCAGCTAACTTCATAACGGGGCATCTTCTTCAGCTTTGTCCGCCACCTTCCAAGCAGCCATCTTCACCATCATACACCAACTTCACGCCAGCTTCGCTTACCATTATCGTCTTCATGGCAGCAACCTTTCACTGTTGAGTAAGAAAGCTTCACCTTTCATCCCCCATTGTGAAGACTCTTACACCAGCATATTTAATGGCCAAATCATACGACCTGATTTTGGTTTTATGTACTTTTACTAGTTTTGATCCCGTTTGCAAGAAGCTATATGAAATCAACAGCTTAGATGACCAAGTCATAAATTTTCTAATTAGCCTGTTGAGCTGTCCAATCCATATGCCTAGAAGACATCCCCCAGGTTCAAAATGAAGATTCAAGGCTGAAAAGAGCAAATCATCAACTTAATCCATGAAAAATTGATTGTTCATCACATTAGTCACTAAGTAATTTTCATCACATATTCTTATTTAAAATTCTATTTTTTAAAAAAATTGCATGTTACGTTGTTGACGCCTGATATTGTTGGGGTTATCCGATGGACCAACACTGGATCAACCTTTTTATGGCCCAAAGTGTTTGGATTACCTAAGATGTTAAAATTATTCGAATAATTGATTATAAATATAATTAATTTTTAATTGGTTATATAAAAATTAATTTTATATTTAGATATATTAACTTAAAAATGATGTTAAAGTAGTGTATTTTGTTTGGATTATATAAATAATTACTTTATATGTTAAAGTATTAAAAATTAAGGAGATGAACTAATTTTTTAATATTATATAATATTTGATATTTAGTATTAATTTGATAAAAATATAATAATTTCAAAATAATTTGTTTCTGCTTATGATAAAAAATTTAAAAAATGATGATTTTTGAAAAAAAAATTTCTAGTATAAATTAAATTGAAAATATTTGTTTTAAGGAAAAAGTTGCTTTTAGGAAATAAGCAAGTTTCTGTAAACATGCACTAAACTAATAGGAAATAACTTAATTTCACTAAGTTAGAGACAAGGGTTTAGGGGTAGTTAAAGGCAAGGGATGTAATAGGTTAGTTAAGGTTGAGGTTGATTACAGTTTGACCCCCAAAAAAAAAAGTTAAAGTTGCAGACAAAACATAGAAGTAAAGCTTTAAATTAGTTCTTGAAATTATAGCTAGGCATCGATCAAAATATTTTTTGACATTTAAAGATCACATTTTAATCCCTCATAATCTAGTAATCAAATCAATCTACACATTAACATATAAAGGACTAATTTCAATACAATATCAATAACTAATTTGACTTACGACAATAAAATTTAATTTGATTAAAATAAACTATTAAGGACTAAAATAGTAATTTTTAAATGTCAAAAACTATTTTTTGATTGATGCATACAACTACAGGAGCCAATTATAAGTGTTTACCTCAAAAACATATGAGAACGAATGGTTGTGGCTCTAACATGCAAACATCGAAAGGACGCAATGTAAAGCAAGTTAATGTTGTTGAACTTAGGAAGATAACCAAATATTGAATCTATAATTGCTGGATAATGTTAAAGATTTTGTGAAAAATAGGATCACAACCAAAAGAAAATGTAGGACCACTTTTTGAGCAATTTTAAAGAAGACCTCTAAAACAAACAAAATGAAGACTTTGTCAAGCTGCACAGTAAGACCGAAATGGGAGATGTGGCATCTTGAAATTTAGGAACACGGCCATCAGTATGTGTATGCATAGTCTCTGAAATAGGTTAAAGAAAGTAAAAACGGTAACACTGAAGAACGGGTGGTGATGCGCAAAACGACAGTTATACTGCACCGCAAAAAGAAATATTTCGTCTTCTGTAAAGGAAAAATAGGCATGAATTTGAGAAAACATGGATATATAAATTAAGCATGATGTAGAAAACTAATTCATCGTAGGGTTGAGGCACATGCTTGCTCTAAAATGGAGAAAGGGACGCTCTAACATGGAGAAAGGGACGTGTCTTTAAGATTGGATACGCCATCTTAAAAGATAACTTGATCTACCTTGGTCTACTAAATGCTTAATGTGTGTAGAATAGTCCATTCATAAATTATCTATTTCTTTTTTTGGTACATAAATTATCTATATCTAAATCTATATATAACTAATTAATATATTGTCAGCACTTACCATCGTTTCTCACCTCTTTTTATAAATTAACTAAAATAAAATCATACCACAGATATTTTTGAATCATGCAAATGAAAATAAGAAGTACTATACACCATTAGTTAAAGAATATAAAAATAAAAATTATTAAATAAAAAGCATTCATGAAAAAAAATTTAAAATGTTTAATATATTTTTTAAGTAATTAAAATATTTGAATAAAAATATTTAATGTTTCTTAGTGTTTAGTTAAACACTTATTAAAAAATATATAGTAGAATTTTGCCTACTGCAAAATGATGAATTATAGGATTATTGACTTTCAACTCATGACAATAATATGACTTAGATTTAAATTCACGGTTTTTCCAATGTTAGGTGGTCTGTAATCTTACAGTAAATCTTCATTGAGGTTGGTAGTTTGCTATGATTTTAGAATGAGATTAACCTCCCTCCACATCCTAAACTTTATTATTTAAAATTATGAACAACCAGACTATGGATAACTCTCTAACATGTTTGAAAATTTTCAAATCATCATTTAGGCAAAAACTTATTTTTTATAATTTTTGCTCAAACTATAATTTTGGAGTTTTGAAAGAAAATTTAAACACACACTTCTTTCTCTAAGGATTCATTTTAGTCATTGTCTAAAAAGGAAGTCAATAGAAGACTCACAGGTCGCATACATTTCAATCTTACCAGTTAGACCTCACAAATTTGGGTACGGTTGGTAAGAAGCAAAGGGTCTCATCGCATTATCTTCCCATTTGGAGATCATTGGTGTTTTGTAAAGTTGAAATCAATTATGGTCTTCTCTCTAATTGGTTCTTAAGTCGCTTGTCAACGTACATCGTCAGGATAAATTAAATATAAATTTAATATTGAATAACTTTTTATTAAACAAATATTTGATAAAACTCACCATCAAACTAAAAATTCACATGCTAGAAATAATGTTTATAAAAAAATTTATATTAATCCATTATTATTTATTTATTTTATATATATTAAAATCAATATCATAAATACGTTTTAGATATGTAAAAATAATAATTATTTAATCACATTTTTAGTGATACTAATTTTTGAAAAATCTGACACAAATGATCACCATAATAGAAAATTATAATTTAATGGTTTAATATACAAAAATTATATTTTATAAAAGTTATTGAATACGTTTATCAAGTCTTACACCGATATTATCAATTCCTTCCATATATTTAGGAAAAGATCAACTTAATTCAGTGTAAGTTGAATACAAATCTGATACCATTAGATGACTTTCTTTTTCAAAAAGAAAATTTTAAGCTATAACCCACCAGTGGGTTGAAAGTACATATTTTAAAGATCGGGTCTATATCAACAAGAGGGCTAGGTGAAGTGGTAAGTAAACTACACTTCTAGAAAGAGGACCAAAATTCAAATCCTTAAAAAAATAATTGTTAAGAGAGTCTTTTATTTACAATAATATTTGAGGATAGAGATGCCTTAATAACAAAAAACAAATCATGCTTATAAAATTTTATAATAATTCTAAATTATATATATATTGTATGTATTTGTGCAATTATTAGATAAAGCTCTTCTTACTCTATGGCATTAAGATCTAAATCAAGAATATATAAATCCACAAAATGCATCAAATCCACTTCATTTAAAGACTTACTTCTAACCAATGTAATGGATTAAGAGATACATTTATTCAGTTGGCACAAAGTTGAGAATTAATCTTTCACTTCATAATAACATATATAGTTAAGATTTTATTAATCAGAATTTTATATTAAATACAATATTTTTCTTAATTAAAAATATAATATATTTATTTTTTATAAACAAATATGATACATTCATATATGATAATATATAATATCAAATGTAATAATATGATACATTTTGATATATAATATCAGAATTTTACATTAAATATAATAATATGAGATATTTTGATACTCACTCAAATTTATGTTAATAATATGTGTCCTATAAAATATCCATATATATCAAGTTTAAAAATTATTTTCTAACATTTAGATCCAAATCTTTTTTTTTTTTTTGTTACAAGGAGGGGGCTTAGGCTCTGAGATACTACTACCGTCGGTTTAAAATATTTGTAACTTTAGATAAAATATTTTGGTTCAAATTATTTATTATTTTCACATTTCTTTAAAAATTTTATTATAAATTTTTTAATTATATTCTTGATATTAATATAACAACATAATAGGATGTTAAGCATTAAATAAAAAAATTTTGATAAAATTATTTTATAATCAACTCCTAATTTTAAGTTTTTTAATATTTATACAAATGATCAAAATGACAAATATTTTGAATCAAAAGAGTCTATGAGAAAGACTAACACCACGCGCATCCTCATTGAGGAGTGAACCACATTGAGCAGGGGGAACAAACGATCCAAGGATATAGTATCAGCCGCAAGTACAAGCACAAAATGGCTTCTGCAGGACACGTAGATGGACTAGTGGTTAGCACGTGACTGAATGAGATAATCTTTATAATGAATTTGATTACATTTTATGGGAAAGAGGAAGTTTTACATCCAACATAAATGTTATTTTTAAATAGAATATGACATTAAACGAGACATTTATCATGAATTAATTATTTTTGAGTTTTGTTTGTTAAGGATTCAATAGTAAAAAATTTTGATTTAAAAAAATAAAATTTTTAAGTTTTCAACACATTTAATACATTACAAATTTCAAAATTTTCCACTATTTAACCTTTGATTAACAAAATCTAATATTTTTTAGATATAAAATAATTGAATCTCACATTATTATATTTACAGCCAATGGGTTATAATTTAAGTAGCATATCTCCTAATTCTTGTGATAAGAGAATTGTTAATTTTGGATCAGAGATTCAATTTGATCTCCATTTATCCATTCCCATTTTCTTTAATTTTTCTAGGAATTTCCTAGAACACTATTATATTGGCACCTGTTTCAACCTTAAAATGTCTCATTTAATATTTCTGTTTCAGATCCAAAAATTATAGGGCTTTTAATCTGAAAATAATATCAAATGGACAACAATGTGGGAGTAGCGACCCCAACTCATGATCTCCAACAGAACAAAACAACCATACACTTCCATCAGCACTAATTAACCTTTAGCCTAAAGACACAATGGTTTACAGCCAAGCATCATTGCACATTGTTTCAACACCTTCATAAATTCTGTTACTGGAAAACATTACACAATTCACATCTCAACGCTGGCAAACTTGTGTCATTGTCTTTTATATATATAAATTAATGTAGCAATTGTAATTACACTCAGCAATCAGCATAAAGACACCAGAAGAAGAATATACTTCAATATTTAATTGTTTTAATATTTTAGCTATTTATAGAACTATTAATCTTTCAACTTCATTTTTTCTGTCACAACATACAACATTGCTTGAGCGGACTCTACTGAAATAGAACCAAATTCCCAGCACAAAGAGATCACCAGAGTTATGCTTTTCCAAATGGGGATCAGCCAAAGAAAAATTTAATCTATTTCTCTATAACATAAACTGCGTGCACGCTTCTGACTGACAACCACATGTGTCCTTGCCCTTTGTCACTTTCTTAAATGTGCACATGTTACTGCCCCATTGTGTGCTTGTCCCTTTCTAGTTCTTCACTTTGATATGGTTTTGGTGGAGGCTCCTCATGCCTGCTTCTGCATGTATTACTCATGGCTTAAGTAAAGAATCTAGGCCTTTCAACATCAAACTTGTCTATGCCATTTCTATTCTTCTTCGACCCACCACCATTCCCTGGGCCAATAATAAGAACTTGTCAAAATAGTGCAGATATCTTGTGTAAAACGGCTGCTTTTCTTTTCCTTACTATCTGTCTTTCTATTTTGTTGTTTCTCCTATGTTTGCAAGCTCTTGCTGTGAAAACTATATATATGAGATTCTATGCAGAGAAGCACACGTAGTTCACATTTTCTCTAAATGGGAAATAGCGAGTTTTATGAGCAAATTTATTTCTAACACAAAAGAAAAGGGAATCACATATAATATGTATATATAAAAATGGTTGCGGATAGTTCAAGAGCATATCAATGATGTTGAAATTTTGAAAAGTTATGATTGTCCACGATTTGATCCAAAGGAGAGAAGGAAAAGGGTCCTCATTCATATGAGAGTGTGGGGAATGGTCTTATAATTATTAGAATCTTAGGTAATTAATTAGACAAGAGTTGTTGTCACAGTTGCAAGGGCCACAGCAACCTGCCTTTTGAGTATCAAATTGGACCCATTGCAGATATAAAATTAGCATCTACCCCTTTGGTTGGTAACCATGCTTAAATATTTTAATCAATGAGTTTGACCAAAAAGCAATTCACTTAACTCTCATCTTACTTAATTTGCATTGTAACTACCCCGTGTACACATCTGTAGCTAAGCTTCTATATTTTTAATTTTAATCTAATTTTCGTTTTCTCTTTTTGAAGTCTTCCTTTAATTTGATACAGGTGAGCTATCACTTCTGAAAGACAATTCTAGGGTTGTGAGGTTAGTGTAAGGACAAGTATTTCCTCCTTTGGTTCCCATTTTAAGTTTTGTCCGGTTCTTGATATGAGGGCGCCACATTGCGGTATGGAGACTTTCTTTTACTTATACTTCCAAAAGAAACGGATTGATCATTGTGTAAACCTACTTCTACCTTTCTCTTGCATCATAACCAATTAAGAACCCCACCACTCCCACTTGTTGACGCGTTGTGCCTTCATTGGCTGATGAAACAATAATACTAAGGGGGACTAAGTGTTCCTATGTGCGTGTCCTCACTCATGGGTTGAACTCTATGACCGCCAAAAAGTAGGTAAAATAAGGCTGCTCAATATATCATGATCTTAATTTCCATCTCCTATTTCTAGCTACTCCTTTACCCCCCCCCCCCACCCCACCAAAAAAAAAAAAAAAGCCATTTATAAATTTACACACTAGGGTTAGGGTCAGCCACCACCTATATATATAGACCTAGAGTTATGTCTATAGTCATCATCATCTAGATATCTGATTTTCTGGGCATATTTGGGGTGAAATGGAAAACTGATCGGATCCCAAATTAGGTGTTATACCCGTACATATACATATATACATATCCGGTCAAATATAGTTTATTTGAAGGGGGTGAGATTAGGGTTTTTAATTTGCAAGCATGAAGAAGAGACAGGTGGTGCTGAAAAGAGATGTGGCCAACACTTCATCTACAGTGATCAGGAATGTAAGATATGGGGAGTGCCAGAAGAATCATGCAGCCAATATTGGAGGGTATGCTGTGGATGGTTGCAGGGAGTTCATGGCAAGCGCAGGGGAAGGAACTAGTGGGGCTCTTACATGTGCTGCTTGTGGCTGCCACAGGAGCTTTCACAAAAGGGAGGTGCAAACTGAGGTTGTCTGTGAGTACTCTCCTCCTAATTCTGGTCACTGACCATCCCTTACAAAGACAGAAAAAGAAAAAAAAAAACAAAAATAGAGTGCAGGGATTGTGTACCAAATTAATTAACTGATTGGATTTTTTCCTTCTATCTTTCTTTTCTTTGGTTTCTTAGAAAGCGTGGATTACCAACAGAGAGACATCTATTCATGTAAAAGAAAATTCTATAATTCAGGGTTTGTGGTTTTGGATTTTATATCTATCCAGGTGTTCTCCTTCAATTCTTTTTCTTCTTCCTTCTTTCTCTTCCTCTTTGTTTTTTTTTTTTTTTTGGGCACAACTCCTTTGTTTTTTTTTAATCTTTTCAACATTCTTCCTAAGGTTGGTTAGGGATATCACACGATTAAGGCGAGACCGATGATGAAAGACTATTAATTAATCTGATAAGGATATGGAAATTGGAAACCATTTATTGTTTTTATTAATATACTACTATATATGGAACTTCTAACCAAGCCATATTATTAATTTGTTACATTGATTTTGGATCTTAATTGAGTTGGGGAAAAGGCTTTCCCGTTTTGTTTATTGTATTCCACTTAGTGAGTGAGCTGGCCAATTTTGCTTCTGATAATGAACTACATACCATGCTAACTGTGCACTCAAACTTGATCAATCTTTGCATAGGTTGACACTAGTAGAACATCCAGTATATAAACTGATTCTGTCTATTTTAGTTAGTACAAATTTGGTTTACTAGTTTATCCCATTTACGTTATATTTTATCAGGAGATTGAAGTACTTCTTCAATTAGCTAGTGCTTGACCACTTCCAATATTGGTCTATTCTATGTTCTATGCTTTCCTTGCTTCATCTCCCATTCCCAACTGAAATAGCTAGAAACATTTATTTAGCAGTTAGAGGCATAGCAAATAGAAAAAAAGAATGTCAGAAGACTTCTCAGCGCCCACATAGTTCCTACATCATCAATAACAATATGATATATCACGCTTAGTTGAGTAAAGTTACAGATTGTGCTCGGAAAGCCAAATGATGTAAACAACGACGTATTTATCCTTGTTTCTATATATGTGATGAAGAAAAAATTATCTTTGTCCAATCATTTAGCATTTGGAAGACTATATAATTCCTTAAGGCCCACTTGTATTCAATCATGTCGAGGGTATGGCTTTAAGTATTTTCCTTGGTATCATGATATATTAATAATTAAAGTTGACTACAGGTTAAGCTGCACAATTAATATTGTAATTGTGGAGTGACCACCTCTCTTTTGGGTAGTCAGTGGAATTGGTCACACGCCATAAGCAAATTTGTTTCAATAAAGGTATTAACATAAAGAACTTAAGCAAAAAACACATGTAGCTTTAATAAGTAGGAAGTGGCAGCTTGCATTTACTATCTTTGGTCTAGTGATTATGGGTCTTCAGCAATGAACGAAGGATATACATGCTTTCTTGTCTTTGAATAAGCCTAATTTATCACCTTGATATGAGTGTAACCGACAATCCATATGAAATGCTTATTTTGATTGTTCTAATGACCAATTAGTATTCTGCAGGGAAAAATACAATAATAACCAAACAAGAGAAACAAGTGGTTAGGAAATTTGAATAATCAAAAGGCAAAAGGCATTGATTTGATATCTTGATGCGCCAAGTTTTCAAGTGAATCCTACTATTATAGGTCGATCAAATATACCTACAGGCAAAGCACTGCTGATAGAAAATTAACTAGAGGCCAATAAAAACCACACAATATGGAATAGGATATTGTTTCTTATTCATTTAGGGATTTATGGAGGGTACTTTCAGAGGGCCATCATAACCTTAACATATTAAAAATACCTTTTTGGGAATAATCAATTTAAATGGTGGCAGACATGGCCAATCACTAAGTCACATAAGCCCCATAAGGGTATTGTAGGGATCATAAAATGTAAAAAAAGAGTAAAGGTTAAAGATTTAAATATATTTTTAATCTATATAAAATTAGTAAATTTTAATTTTAGTCCTTAATTTTCTTTATTCCAACATTTTAAAAAATTTTTATTTTAATTCCTACCATTAATATGCCTTTATTAAGTAATAATGTGGATGATGGATAATTACGTCACCCTTTTAATGTTTAAGAAAAGATTAAAACCAAAATTTTTTAAAATATTTGAATTAACCAAAAAATTAAAATAAAATTAAGGACCAAAAGCAAAATTTTTACAAATATTTGGATTAAGACAAAAAAAATAATTTAAGAATTAAAACCAAAATTTACTAATTTTATAAAGTTAAAAAAACATATTTAAGCCAAAACTAAATCATGCATGTGAGCCGCAAGTTAGGTACAGATGGATGGCTGGCCTTAAAATATATGTCCATGCTCTGTCGAGGACAGGTGAAAGTGCATGTCCTTGCATGTTTTCCCTTGCACATTCTTACCCTTTTGTTGTTAATTTGGCGAATATTCTACCACCCAAGCTCATGAAAAGCATAAAAATCCCTTTATGAAATCAAGCTCCACCACCTCCACTCTTTCTATAATATATCAAGAGAGAAGAAATAATGCCAGCTACAAACCGCAACTGATTGAGTCATGTCGTAGCTTTTTGTAAAAAGAGAACATTTTTCCTGTCTAATCATTCGCATGATCTTGCTACCAGCTCGAGAAAATTAATGTGAGAGCTGAGCTATGATGCTAGTACTGCCACTGGAACCTTATCCTCAAATTGGTTGGTCGTGTTTAGATTCAATGCTTTTGAAGTACAGAAGACCTTCAAATATAAGAAACTTTATGGGATACAAAATGGTAAGGAAAAACTTGGAATGGATTTAACTGATCCAATGTAGATTAAGTTTGACAACTATATAGCTTAATTTCTGAAAGAAATTCTATTATTATAACTACCTATAATCTCAGGCAAAAGGATTAGCACTAAATATTATGATGATAATGATGGGGCTTTGCTTTGATTTCCTTCTCTATATTTATGATGCAAATACCACACACACATATTGAAGGGCGGGGCCTTAATTGTTTTGGATGTTGGCACCTATATATAATAAATAGGACCTACGTTGAAGATGCCTCTTTCAATATTTGGACTATTTCCAGCAAATTTGTTTGATTCTCTCATCTGTTGCCGCTGTACGGAGATCCCAAAACACTATACCAGCAAATAGCACTATACGTCTATACCTGACTGCAGGCTTTGCCATGGAATGTAACCAAAAAAAAAAAAAAAGCACCAAACATCTGGTGTGTCATGAAGTTTAAGAGTGAAGCCAATTTGCAGGTGATAATATTGTCCCCATGGTACCTGTTAGAGTCCCAAATCTGCTAGAAATAAGGCGTGCTCTCTTCTTATAAACTAGTTTTTAAGGTTAAATTAGATTCGTTCAATTTTAAGATGGTATCATATCTAGGGTCATGAATTTACTACTTTGTTAAAAAATTGTAGAGTAAAAAATTGAAAAATATTATTTATATAACTTTTTAAGATATTTTTGTAATGACATTCTGAGATGTCTTTTAAATATTAATTGAGAAAAATATTGAAATTCATTCTCAATCAATATTCACGGGATACATTAGGATATCCCTTTAAAAAGTCTCAAAAAATGATATAAATCATATTTTTTCATGAAAGATTAGAAGTATATTTAGTAATGGCTTAAATTTGTATCTATAATGAAAGGTGATTGTTTGAATGAAGAGATATAAGGTAATTTTATTCTTGGGTAAAATGCAAAAATTAGCCTTGTGGTTTGTTAAAATAACACTTCACTCAAATCTTTTCTCAATATTACACTCCACCCTATAAATTTGAGGGTGAGTTAATTTTAGAGGACATTCAAACTCAATTATAAATAGTGAGTTATAAGATGATCCAGCTTATCTTTTAGAATATCATGGTCTATTTACTTTTATTTGTTAAATGTTATTTAAGCAATTTGGATTTAGACCCCCAAAAAATAAAGAATGATTCAAATTTAAAAACATAATAATTATATATAAAATTATAAAACAAGTTAATAATTTTTAAAATTATTAAACTAACCCATCTATCTTTTCTCTCTTCCCTTTCTTAGAGGTGTTAAATGAGTCAGTCCAACTCGTGTAGGCCTGTGAATCAAATGAATTGAGCAACTATATAGCCGGCTAATAATCTAGCATTATAATCCAATTTGTTTAAGACCAGCTTGCGGGCCTAAACAAGTTAACTCGTTTATCTTTTTATTTTTTCAAAAA
The DNA here is from genome assembly GCA_031439585.1 of Pterocarpus macrocarpus. NCBI lineage: Eukaryota > Viridiplantae > Streptophyta > Magnoliopsida > Fabales > Fabaceae > Pterocarpus > Pterocarpus macrocarpus. The sequence continues at coordinate 17,114,507 of CM062519.1, forward strand.
AATCTATACGCTTTGAGGGAAGTTCTTTTCCACTAATAGATCTTAAACAATATAATTTAGAATTAAATTCCAACTACATCCAAATGAAAATTCAAAATTTATATAAAATTGCAGTTTTTTAAAATAAAAATAAAAATTAACAAAGTAGGACAAAGTCAAAACAAAGAAGGATTACAGTTTTAAAATTAACAAAGTTCTTTAAAACTAAAGTTTTTTGATTTTAAAAAGAAATAGGTAAACAGGGCCAATGCCAAGCTAGCTCATTTACCTTTTTATTTTTAAAAATAATAAATTACAGCCTAATATAGATCGAATTTAATTGTAAATTATATTGTTTAGGACCTATCAAGTGGGAAAGAACACCTCTCAAAGTGCATGTGATTTTTTTCTTTTAAAAGAAAAAGATAAACGAGTTGAGTTGTTTAACTCACAAGCTTGTCTACCCTTTTATTTTTAAAAATAATAAATTAAAACACGATATAGTTTGAATTTAATTGTGAATTATATATTTGGGACCTATCATGTAGGAAAGAACATCCCTCAAAGTGCATAGAATCGTTTTCTTCTAAAGAAAAAAAAAAAAAGATAAACGGACAAAGTCGTTTAACACACAAGCTTAAATGAGTTAGACCTAAATTGGTCATGTTGGCTTGTTTAACACCGCTACAAAGAGGGAAGGAGAAGAGATAGATAAGATGCTTTTGCAGTTTTGAAAATTGTTATCTTATTTCATAATTTTATATAATTATTATATTTTAAAATCTAACGGTTCAATGCTTAAAAGTAAATGAAACACATGTGGTCCAAAAAATAGGATGGGTCATCTTATAAGTGCATTTTGTGGTGCACCAGGCTAACTATGGTGCACCACACACCAGATGATCTAATAGTTGAGATATATGGTGTATCGATACACCAAGCATTGGATGCATGTTAAATTCCCCCAAAAATCGATTCTAGATCTTCTCTCCTATACTTTGGTGCATTATGTCATCGCCACTGCCATTACCATCATAAACCACAACCATAACCACCACCTAAACCCCTAAAAACCACAACGACCACCGAAACCCCCAAAAATCGCTACCACCACAACAACGACGAAGTCTCCTTCCTTAACCCACTAGTTGCAGATTTGGTGTTTCGCATTCACAGAGAGGAGAGCTCCTCGTTCATCACACCACCGTCACTAGCCTCATGCCATAGTCGCCAGTCTCAGCACTGTCTTGCTGCACTTGGATTTGTGCTGTGGCCACTGTTGCATCCGAGGAATTGTCGACAAAACTCTTGAAGGGCCCTCCCATGGCTGTTTCATGAGGGCGATGCAAAAAGCAATAGATTTAAAACATAAATCAAATCAAAACTCAAATCCAAATAAAAAAGCAAAGTAATAAAAAAATGAGCTTGAAATATCTTTGTAGTGAAAAGGATTTTTGTTGATGACGATAACGGCGATGAAGGGAGTTTGGGTAAAGAAGAGAGGGAGTTAATGGAAAAATATTAGGGTGCAATGATGGTTGTTGGTTATATGTATGCACCATCAATCCTTGCCATCAAATTCTCTTGGTGTGTGGTGCACCACAGAACGCGCCCATCTTATAACTCATCTTAACTATAGTTGAGTTTGGATATCACTTAAAACTAACTCACCCTCAAGTTTATGGGGTGAAGCGTAATATTAAGGGGAGATTGGGGTGGAGTGTCATTGTAATAATTGTGAAGGGTGGTTTATGTATTTCATCTTTTATTCTTTTTTTCTCTCATTATAAGAAATATACCTCTATTGTTGATCTACTATGGGGGAAGAAAAAAAAAAGCCACCATAATTGCACCGTTTATGAGTCGATAGGTCAATTTAGCCGCGATATGAGAATGCAGCCCAGAATACATTCCTTAGTTTCTACTTGTTATTTTTATCACTACGACAACACGCATCAAACTCGATTAGGTTTTGGTATATATTTCTCTATCAAATTGGGTATATTTCATTCTTTGCAAATAAAGGCCATTCGTAAAGGGATGATTAAACTCGGAAACAACCGCTTTGTCGCTTAGCTAACCTAACAAATAATCAACCATGATAATACGAACTCATATCTACAAATACAGCTAGGCTTCGCTCAATAAAGTTAGCTACTTGGGATGCAACACTGTTACATTATTATTCTCAAGTTTCAACTTTGAGAATTTGGGAAAAGCAAGAATTCAGCGAATAATATGATGCATTCCGTTTTCATATTTTCATACGTACAATATGCCGCAATAAATTATTATTGCAAGTCAAGATATAATAATCTTTTGATTTCTTCGAGGCATCCTCCACTTAAAGCAATTATATTTGAGGCACGGTCAAGTAATAAATGCAGGCAACTCTCTTAGTTAAGATTCAAACTGTGATTTGCCACGTGGAGAACTAACTCCAATCCCTTTTAGTGTCAAGAAAAATATAATAATTATGATCAAGATAAATATATGCAAATCTAGATGATTATTAACATAAGGATTTTGTTAACATCCGCTTTCAGAGTACATGTTAAGGATTAAATATGCTATTTATTATTCATTCTAATTATTTAAAGATAAAAGAAAAAGATTAACCCAAGAACCATTAAGGAATAATATTTAATATAAAAGAATAAAAATGCTAAAACTACTAAAAGTGACAATTCTAATTTTTATTTTTTTTGGGTACATATATTCTAATTTTAATTTGAGAGAAGGAACACAAAATCTCATCTAATAATCAAAACTACCCTTGTTATTAATAAATATCATCATTATCCTTCTTTAGTCATTAAAAATTACTTGATGGATATCATGTGAGTAATTATAACTCATCTATGAGTGATCAATGCTAATGATTAAGTGTCCTTAACAGCCAAATATATTGTCAACCACTATATTTACAAGGGATTGAAAATTAGACTGAGTATTAAATCGAACAAGATACTTATTTAAAGGTTTATTGATTCAATTGGTTCACCAATAAAGGTTGATACAATTGATAAAGAACGAGTTTGTATTTCACAAGAACACAAATTTGATTTTTGCTGTTCATTTGAGAACTCCGTTGATAAGTGATCTCATAAGTGCTCTGTAAGTGCTTTATGTGTCATCCGAAGGCCATTTCTTGATCTTGGTGGGATAACCAATACTGAACCCATCTAAATTTATTTTATCAAAAAAAGTGATTTAACCAATTCAATCAAAGGTTCAACCAATGTGTAATAATATGTGTATTACATGCTTGAAATAAATAAAAATTATTAACTAATACAAATGAAGAGTAAAAAATTTTAACAAGATAAAAATAGTTTTAAAAAGCAAAAATACCATATTAAATCATCAACATAATTACCATGACAAATATACCACTAAGTCCCACATTATATTACTTACACTTTAAATCTTTTTACTCTTAAAATTATGATAAAACACTTAAAAAGCCCCACATTTTACATTTTAATAAATAAAAAATATAAACAAAATAATTCAAGAGAATCTACCATTTTGATTCTTTGTTATCCAATTCGTATTCATCAAATTCGTACTAAAAAGCATTTTGCTTCCTTTAAAGAAAACTAGGGAGTCTTAACTAATTAAATTTAGAGGGTGAAAATAGTTTATAACCGTGTAAATTGTTGTGGATTATAAATACATGTATTAAAAATTATTTGAGGAGTGAAAATTGGTGTTAAATTAAGAGGTTATGTAGGGTTAACGATGAGATGTTGTATGATAGAGAATATTAAGATTGTCCATAGATATTATTGAACTGGACTTATCTCTCAGTCAAATTAGTCAAATAATATCCAGATGGTTACTAAAAATAAAAATCTTCATAATACACCGTGATAAGCTCCTCAATGATTGAACAGGGCATTTAGAGGCTATTAATTAAAACCAATGATCCGTTCGAAATCTCTAATAAGAGCCCGTTAAAAGTTCTCCACTAAAAGAGGGGCATGACAATTCTAAGAACCTTTATTATCTAAAATAGCACCAACCCTATCGCCAATAATATGGGCGGATTTATCCTCTGTCTAGACACCAACAGTCTAGGACTCTGGAAACAAGGTTGGAACAATTATCTTGTAATCAGATTTTGACAGTAGACCTTCGTCTGCATATGTGTAAATATTAGCTTGTTTGGGTTGTGTGTGATTTGCTTACTACTTCTTCCTGTATTTGTATTTATGCTCACACCTGAAGAAGGAAGTATGGTTACCTTGAATTATCCACTTGTCTCAAGGGCACCTTGGCACATGACCCCTTCACCTCTAACTCTAAGTCACATGGGTCTGCTCAGTGCATAAAGAGCTGTGTTTGTGATATATCATATGATGGTTGCATTTAGTAGGCAACGCGTGAAATACGCGTCAGCGCTGGATATGTCATGTTTCCATTACGACAAAAGGAAACAAAACCACCGCTGTCTTCCACAGAAACCACCCCTTCCCCTAACAGAGCGAATCAAGATGCATGAGAAATCTTCTTTATCATATGGTGCAGGTACAATTTACTAAAGATGATAAACTAAGCCAATCACTAGATATACATTTCACATTTATGCATTTATGATTGCGTGACAATTGCATTTATTAATGCACATAATTGTATTATTTTTTTTTTTATATTGTATTATAAATATAGCAACGCCTTGGTTCAGCTTTGTACCCAAAAAAACGTGTATTGGTTCAGCCGTTCCTTTGAAATACTCATGTTCGAATCTCAAAACTAATTATCCTTCTTGATATACAATATGCAAGCACCATAATAAGATATCGATAAGATTTACAATATATCTAACCATATAATGGATACCCTTCACTCCCTTTAACTTTTTATTTACCAAACATTAAAAATCCTATTGTGCACACATAAATATCTATTTAAATTAAGTTAGATAATTCTCTTAACTAGTAATCTTGAGTTTGAGTCTTGGATATGGAATAACTACTGCTGGGAAAGTTATGCCTCCTACAAAATCTCAAATACTCGATCAAAATTGCCTATCATAGGAAAATATCTATGATTTCGAGTAAAATTAAGTTGGATAGACATATAAAATGAATAATAGAATTTGATTTTCACATATACGTTTTATCTCGATTTCCTTTTTCTTGTCTCCTATCTCTCTCTCATACTTATTAGAGAATTTCTTAATAACTTCATTAGGAGGTTGTTCTACAATGAAAGGAGCAAGCAATTAGTTGATTGCAAATTTTCATTTGCATAAATTGTCTAAATTAATATTACTCACGCAAAGCCAAAGTAGTTTGAGTAAGACTGAATATAGTCATCATGGAAAAATACAGCCAGCCACCATTTGGAAACTTTATCAATTAGCTAGTGGTTTGAGAGTTGGGATCGCATTACTTTTGAGGTAATTTGACTCGGAATTTTCTTTATTATTGTTTCTTACTAGGATTAGGTACCCAAAGAATAGGACTGCAAAAGAAGATTGATATTGCTGTTGGCTTTGTGTTGTGTTTGTGTCAAATCACAAGCGGAAGTTCCGGTAGAATGTCGTTTAAGACAGTGACAAAGGTAAAAACGGATGTCGTTTGTCTGAAGTTATGTGGGCCCAAATTTAAGAACACTGATGGGCCACATCATAGTGTGGGTGGCCCATACAATGACCTACAGAGCGTAGGCCTGGACCGTAGCCCAACCCAAAAGTTGATGAAAGCCTTAAAGGGGTTGCACCTTTTCTGATCGAAAAGTAAATACTCAAAAGCAATCGGATTAACGACCCAAAAAAAAAAAAAAAAAAAAGAGGCAATCAGATCCAAAAATCCACATTTTCGGAGACAGTAATTATGTTTTTGTCCGCAATTTTTTTTCTTTTCGTCCTTTTTTTCGAAAAAAATGTTTAGCCCCTCAAAAACTGTTTTCATATGATTTTGGTATCTTTATTAGTGCTATGTTTGTTTTTAAATATTAATTTTTATATATCATTAGTGTAAAAAAATTTTATACTATCAATCAATAAAATTATAAGGAAGTGATAAATTATGGTGGGTAATTATTATTATGGATATTTGTCCCTTTGATTTGATATTTTCTCATAATTTTATTGTAAAATTTTATACTGTTAGCATATAAAAATTAATTCCTAATTTTTAATGCTAAATGTCAATGTGACATCTTATGTATAAATGCTAGCATGGACTTAAGGATAAAAACAAAAGACCAAACAAAAGAAATTTCTGATATTCAGAGGGATTAAGCAGAAAATTCATAATATTTTAAAGGATTAAATGAAAAATCATAATATTTTATATAAAAAATTATTTATATTTGCATACATAAAATAAAACTTCTAATTAAAAACTCAAATAATTAATTGACCAACAATTATATTTATGAAATTAAATTGTTATATTAAATATTTTCAAATAATTATTTCCGTAAAATATCTATAAGATAATTGAAAATATTTAAAATAATTATAGAAAAAGATTAATTTTGATGCATTGTCAATGTAAAAATATTTTATACTATCATTTAATCAGATGTTTTTATTTGTAAGATTTTTAACATAATGTTAAATAAAAAACTTTTGTTAATGTGGCAGTACATGATCGGATATATAGAAATTAAATCGTTATAAAAATATGTGATATAATAATTTAATTTTATAACCATAATTACAAGTACCTTAATTTATTTAAAGTTTTATTTTATGTATATAAATATAAATATTTTTCATATAAAATATTATAATTTTTCTATTTACTCCCCCCATAAATATCATGTTTTTTTTTTTAATTTTGATTCCTCTTTTTTTATCTTTTAGTCCATGTTAGCTTCTATGTAAAATGTCATGTTGGCCACTTAAAGACAAAAACTAACATAAAATTCACTGAGAGAATAAACAAAAATGAAAATAACTTTTGAATGACTAAACGAAAACTTTTTAAAAATAGAGACCGAACCAGAAAAAAAGGGTGATATTTTGATGAAGAAAAATGTAATTAAGCCAGAATTTGTGATATAAATTTTGGTGAGATATAGGTACCTTCTCGTGTAAAACGGCTAATTAATATAAGCCTACCATGCAGAAAATTAATCCATGATGAACCACAAACTATTACATTTAATTAATATAGATGCATGCCCAAGGCGTGTAAGGGATAATGAAAAACAAGCTAAACCTGAAACCAGTTATAAGTCGCTATATATATTGAGTACATATTTTTTGGTATATTAACAGTAATGAGATTTGAACTTAGAATTTCGTATAAATTATTCATACTCCTCACTATTAGACCAATTCTAATAGCTTATATATATTGAGTATATAAATCATTAGTTACAGATATATAATAGAGATTAGTTTTAATACGTTGTCAATATAAAGAAAAAAAAAGATTATATTATTATCTAGTTATATGCTACTAAATATGAGATTTTTGAGATAATTGATATGAGAATAAAATATTTTTATTAATGTAATAATATATGATTAGATATCAGTATAGAATATAATGCATTAAAATTAAATTCTATATAATTTACAAAAATATAAATTGTCATATTAGATACATAAATCACAATATATCATCGGTAAATCAAATTTGTCATACCAGCAAATAATATATATTTACGTGATTAATTTCGCATTGACAACTTAAATATGACTTTAGTTTAATTACAAGTTACCATACTTTTCTTGGTAAGTACTATTTACTATATTACATACATAAATCATTATTCATATACATAATTGTTGTTGTCTGAATTTTGGGTAGAGGATATTGGGGGGGGGGGGTGGTGGGTATAGTGTGTTGGGTTAAGCTACTGTGCTCCTCCCTGGCTCGTGGTTCTTATAGGGCCAGGGGAAGTCTAATCATCAATAAGGATAGTCATCAAATTCCTTTAATTGGGTGATTGGAGGAAATATAGGTCATGATTGGGAAATTCTGTTAATGATTTAGCGCATGTCAAGGAGGGAGCGGGATCTTTGCCAAGGGGCTATCAAAGACAGTGCGCGGCCTCGAGCTTTTGAGAGGACGTCCTAGCCAAGAGGTGGGAGGCTGCTCCACCGTATCCGTATGGTCGGTCCAATAATTTATCATATATATTATTATTGCAAATATTCTCATATTTTTAAAGCAAAAAATAATGAGATTAATGAAAATCGTGCAAATACTGCTGCTTTTCATGTTAGCATCGACTGGGGAAGGTAAATAATCTGTAAAACATAATTAAACTCGACGTCGGCACGAATACTGAGGAACGTTAAGTGCCACTCTTGGAGATAAGATGACACAAATAAAAGCAAACAGTGCCGAAAATCCTTGAATGGTAACGCAAATTATTGCAAACGTACGACTGTTGCGTTCTTGCCAATTTTAATCTTCCCCATGAATTACAGTAACAAGTGGGATTTTCCTCCTAGGGATATGAGTGGATTACTGTCACGTGATCTTATGAGTGAATTTGTACAGTATAATTTTTCTTTTTTGATTACTCCGCTTTCTGCCAAAAGAAAATTGATTGTTAAAGGAAAAACAAAACAAATAGGGACAAAAAACTTTCTTACATTTTCGAAGTTGAGGATGCAATGCAAAGCTACCCTTTATATGTTTGTTGTAAAAGTTTAAAAAAAAATAACTTCCTAATATGATAATATATAATTTAATAACAGTAAAAATAATGTTGACTTCTAGTATCAAGCTAGTGAAACCTTAGCTTTAGATTCCAAGACTTTAGGCCTCAAAATTAATACTATTATATAATAAGGATCAGGTATTGTGGTAAGTTTGTTATATTTTTAAGAAGGGAATCAAAATTCAAATTTTGGAGATAATAGTTTTCAGGAGGCTATTTTAATTGCAACAGTATTTAAGGGTATAAATGCCTTGAAAAAATTAATATATATTGAGATTTTTAACTTCTAATTAATATGTAAGACAAATTACATTGACTTCCTTAGAGTTAGATAATACTACATATGATACTTTTTAATTTGTAAAAGTATATGCTAATTTCTCCTAAATTTTAGATTATAATTTTATATTACACCTGATATCTTTATATTTTAACGAGTATGACTATAAGTAATATGTAAATATGATACTAAATACCCTATAAAAAGTGTTAATATAGGAATAGCAAATCAAGGGCTATTGTGTAATAACACCTAGCCCCAAGAGGTAATATCTAATAAATTTTACTCATTAAGTAGTCAACTGGATTTTAAATACGTTCTAATGAATTTCATTTTTTCTCCTCTATTTGTTTAATCTGTGCCTTTTCCTTATTTTTATCTCTATTTGTGTATCTCTAATAACTCCATTTGCCTCTTTATTTCTAAGCTGCTCAGATGAGAAGAATTATATTACTTCTCACTTTAATTTCCAACACCAACAGTAGGTAAGCATCATTTAAAATTTTACTTTATAAACCAAACTAAGATTTTACTTTAATTTTTTTCTCTTTTCATTTTTGCTTGCCAACAACAGGAACTATTGAATTGTACACTCTTTTTCCCTCTTTCTCATTTTTTCTCTCACCTTCAAACTGTCTTAGTATTTTGTTGAGAACATTAAAAATGCATATCTTTTTGCTTACTAGGTTAATATATATATATATATATATATATATATATATATATATGTGTGTGTGTGTGTGTGTGTGTGTGTGTGTGAACAAAACATGCTCATTCATGAGTCTCAGACCCATTTCTCAATTTAGAGTTGTTAAAATGGGCTAGACCGACCTATTTAGGTTGAACTTGATTAGGCTAAGCTAGTTTTGGATCAGTATTTTGCTAACCCGGCCTAATCTTATTTGGGTCGTGGACTGGATATTGGATCAGCCTACTAATTTTTCAAATATAATAAATATATTTAAAAAAAATTAAAAAAGGATAATCTTATTATTATCTTATAATCTATATGAAAAATCAATGGACAAAAGTATAAATTTTTTTTTTAGTGATTAGATTTAGCAGTTTTACTTATTACAAAAATGAAATGATGATTTATTATTTATTATTTTTTATTTTTATCAACACTTTTTTGTAATTTAAACTTTATTTAAGTGAAGAAATGGGCCAATAAAACCTAAGATCAAGTAGTAATAATATATGTTTGAAATTAGTTATTTAAAAAAATTAAAAAGTGTTTGAGCCATCATGCTAGTCCGACTCGAAAGCGAGCAATTCCCTTTGGGTCAGGCCAAATCAGGTTGGATCGAATTGAGTTAACTTTATTTTTACTCCAAATTTTTTAGCCCAACCCTCACATTTTTTTAGGGTTATTCAAGTCAGCCATCAAGTCCCGCCCATTTCGACGGCTCTATTTATCATAGTTTAAACATAACACCACACGATCATCCTAGAGAAACTATTTCTCCTTCAGCCTCCAAGCTATTTCCACACTAAGAACACTCTTATGTTGAGTAACCATGGATGCAAGCTTAAAAGATTTAGCTTCAAAATATATACCCAAGTTAAGAAAACGTTGTCCATAACTTCAAAAATAAAAAGTATGGAAATAGAATTATGAGAGGAAGAAGAACCAAGAAACAAAATGAAAACTAGCCGAGTTTCCATCGAGGAAGCTTGATTCCTACCAAAGTACTCTCTAGGTGCATGGGTGTCTTTTTTCTCTTCTCTCTATGCATGAATGTGTGTGTTTTGTAAGGGAAAATGTTGCTTACTTGTGGAGTATTTTTAAGGGTTCATTTAGTTAGAAAGTTTAGTCACTAAGTAGATTTAGATTCCAACCAAATTTAGCCCCCCTTTTCCTAAAGCATGAAAAGACAAGCTTTCCTCTCCCCTTCTTAGCATGACAAGTTGTTATTAGGTCCTAGGTTGATAGCTCTTCCATTAGCTTCTACAAAATGCGCTATAACTCCCAACTCATCATGGCTCGCCACTCCTCTCATCGATTCAAATTTCATGCACTAGCTTGATCATCAAGTTAGTGGGATTGTTTACTAGATTTAACTACCTCACATCATTGCTTGGAAGAACAAATGTTCTCAAACTTCCGCCCGACACATGCACCCTAGCTGCATAAGTTTCTCTCCAATCAACTTCTCCAAACTCCATTTAAGTCTAGTTAATCATGGCTGCTACTGACCTAGGCCCATCAGGTTTCATGCATTAAATCATTGTCCCTTAAGGTGCATCCTTGAAAAATTCTGGTTTCATGAATTTAAATCCTCGCAATCTTATTTTGCAACTTGATCTTTTCTCTATTGGATTTGGGGTTTGGGTTCCTTTATCTCCATCATGGATTTATCTCAATTATTCACTATTGGTTGCAAAAGAGTCTCATGGGCTTAATTCCTCCTAAACCATCTATTCTTAAGTCCAGTTTTCATTAATTTTTATTGAGTTTTAGCTTCTCCTCAAGGCCTTAATTAATCACTAATTAGTGCTATTATAATTCTTTAAAGGCCAACTAGATTTCTTTTGGGCCATTTATGCCTAGTAGTGGCCATTTATTTATTTTTTTTGGTCAATGCATGCACACTTTTACAGACAGAACAGATAGTTCATATGCCACAAATCAAACTCTACCTGATATCAAATTTTGGTGTAATTAATAAGAGATGGATAGATCCACTACTAAGCTACCTCAACTGCGAGATTTTAAGTAATCTTATGTGCTACATGCAAAACATTGGTCCAACGGTCATGTTGTTGGCCTTACAAGAAGTGCATACCAAGGGTCGTGTATTTGATCCCCCATGGGTTGAGTCTCTAGTGCTTATGTGTGTGTTGTGGGTATGTAAATGACAAAAAAAAAAAAGTAATCTTATTTGCTTATTTAATGGTGTTGTCTACCAAAAAAAAATTCAATGGTCTAGTTTGCCCACTAATTCTTGATTTTTGTCAACTAGGGGAATGTGACAGCAAAAAATGGTCAAGAACCATAATTCAAGTGACTCAGAAGTTTCTTCTTTCCCCCCCCCCCCTTTGAATTGCATTATTAGATTCTACTCTGAGTACTTTAATGGTTTGTTTGGATAAGAAGAGAAAATGAAAAGAAAGAAAATAGAAAGAAAGAAAATGAAGAGAAAAGTATGTTTTATTTTTATGTGTTTGGATAAAGAGAAAATGAAGAGAAAGAAAATAAGAATTATATTAAAATGACATATATATCCTTTTTACAATAAAAAACAAACCTTTTATTTTAATTTAATTTTTAAATACTTCTTATAAATTAAATAAACAAGTCACCTTATAATAATATTAAAAAATAATTTAATTTATTAACATTTACATTATAAAAATTATTTTAAAATTAATTATTTAAGTAAAAGCAGATTTAATATAGCTACCGAAAGTTTATTGTTATTTAAATATTTTAATCTTTTAGTTGGGTTTATAAATGTAATTTGATGCATAGAGCACCTTCTCTTTCAGTTTTTTGCGCATGTGGGGCTAGAAAATTTTCGGAGTGGGTCCCATGCACATTTTCTCTTCTCTCTCTGTTTTCTTTGCTATCCAAACGGAGTGAAAATCATCTTTTCAACTTATTTTCTTTCCTTCCTACTTCTATCCTCTTATTTTCTCCCAAACTAAACAGACTGTAATTGAGATTTAGCCTATATTCCTCTTCCTTACTAATGAATTGGCATGTGCTTAATTGCATATGAACGTATTAATTGACTTGACATATGATCATATGTGAGAAATGATAATAATATACAAAGGTTTCGATTAGTTGATATCTGCACTACAATATAAAATATTTGTGTCACGAGACTAACCTATATCTCTGGAAGGTCGGTATTAACGCTCTGAGCAACGGAATTTAAGCAATCTGTTAATTTTTTTATTCTACTTTTAGAAATTGATAACACTACGGAACTTAGCAAAAGCCCCTCATTTCAGAAAGCCCCTATGGTACTACTATGATACTACCATCCGAAAAAAATTGATTCATTTAGTTCGATAAGCTATAGAAAGATATTAAAAATTTATAAGTTTTTTCAGTTTTGGTTTTCAATGATATAATGTGTTTATATACTTTTAACTGATTACGTGGGATGTAGATTTTATCTCATCTATTTTTTTTTATATATTTGTTGAAATTCTAGTTCTTTTTTTTTTTAATAACATTTATTTAAATTAAATCTGTTACTCTGTTTTTTCATTATAATAACTTCTCTCTCAAGTTTTACCTCATCTCTAGTCTAAACACAGCTAAAAAGGTGGTGGGGACATAATTATCATTAATTATCACTAATTATCACTTACATCAATCACCCCATTAATAGTAATCAGTGTTAACAAAGAAAAGAATGAATCAAATCAAATCAAATTAACAGTATAATTACAAAGCACGCTGGAGCTATCCATTTTCTTATTTTTTGGAGTAAATAAGTATTTTGACCCTTTAAAGATTAATAAATTAGTTCCTAAAAAGTATTTTATTTTCTCGTGGAACTCTAATGGTCAATTCCGTTATTATTAATGGGCTCCATTAGTGTTAATAAAAAATATATAAGAAACTAATTCATCGTCACATTGATCTTTTAGAAATTAATCCGTCAATATATTGATCTTTTAAATATTAATTTATTGATATACTAATCATTGAGGTACAATAGTCTACAAGCTAATGAAATACTCCATCTATTTCGAAATAATTGTCAAAAAACAAAATGCACGTAAATTAAAAATATAATAAATTGATTTTAGTAATAGTACAAAATTGTTTATCTAAAATAAAAGTAAGAAAATATATATAATTAGATTAAGGATATTATTAAAAAAAATTAATACTATTTTAAAATTAAAAATAAATAGATATTTTAAAATTTTAAAATATAAAAAAATTGATAACTATATTGAAACAAATAAAATATTTTTTAAAAATTAATTTATTGATATAGTGATCCTTAAGGGGGGGTCAAAATAATAGTTTATTCTATTTTTTATTGCTCGACATCCTTCTTTTTCCAATTATTGAAAAAGAACAAAGTGGGTGTATGAGTGTGAGGCAGTGGGCAAAGATACTGAAACATTGGCCAAACCAAATAAAGAGGAAGCCCATAAAAAAGATAGAGGGAGACTAATAAGGGCCACAAATATAGTGTGTTGTGCATTAAACAAGCCCAAGGCATGATCAGGGTACAGTGCCTGATGCCTAGTTGTCCTTCAATAGGGTCATAACTCACAGTTGCAAGGACGTTGGAAATTGGGTGTGTGCGGCGGTGACAGCGCATTGTGCGCAGTGCTGGCACATTTTTGGCCTCTATCTTTGTGGTCATGTGCAGCTTCACTTCAGGCACATGGCTTACCCATCTTTCCCTTTCAATTGTTATAATAAAATGTGCCTCATCCCTTTTGGGGTCCCAGTCATAACCACCTTCCCATGTGATCGGCTTCCAACATACCCTCCCTGAAATTACTATGCTCTCCTTATCTTGTCACTAATAATCATATGATATATCACTTCCCCATGTCCATTTTTCCTCAATTCAATTATTAGCTTGATCTTTATAATTTCCTCAGAGCAATAACAAACGATGATACTAAATGAATGGTTAGGTTTGACTATTTCTCACAAAAAATCATTTTTATAAGAAAATTTTAATTACAAAGCATTTAAATACAAAATAAATGAGTGCAAACACATAATAATAATAATAATAATAATAATAATAATAAAATGACTGAATACTATTTTTAAAAAATCATCAGTATTTAAAATTTAGAATAATCTAATTCAAGTCGAGTCAATTTACTTGAAGATAAAGCTTTCTAATCGCAATTGTTTCTATTCACAAGATTTATAAACTTGAAACTTTATTAAAAAAAAATATCAAATTACCTAAATAGTCAAGCAAACAATCATACTAAATACTATCTTCTACTTTACTACTGATGATTGGTTTCCCTTGCCAATTTTAATTGACTCAAATGATGAAATGATGTTGTTTTGTTAATAGTTTCAGTTTACAATTTTTTTAATAAATTTATTTTAATATGTTATTAATTATTATAATTTTTTTATATAGATATTTAATCTTATATTGTCATATTATTGAAAGTATTTAGTTCTTATAATAATTAACTCAAAATTCATACATATAATGCTATATTATTGATTAATAATATAAAATATTTTACACATATAATATATTAAAATTAATTTTTTTTTTACATAATCGCTAAAATACATAGAAGATGATTTATTATGGTGTAACTTGCATTAAGAAAAATAAGAATTCTTTTATGTCGAGAAAGTTATGAAATATTATAATTACAAATAAAACAATAATGCAAAAATATTTTATGGCAAAACATATGTTGATTTATTATATATAATTTCTAAGGATTTAATCAATAATAGAATTTAATTTTAATAAAATGTCAGTATAATTTTAATAAAAAAGTATTATTGAAGGCTAGATCACTTTTTGCAATAGAGTTGCATTGATGTTATTATTTTAAATTTTTGAAATTTAAAATTAATGCAAAATACCTTTTAATATGTCTTTAAATCAATCTAAACAGTCGTTCATATAAGCGCTTGATGATTCTGTAATGTTGTCAAAAAAATTTTATATTATAATTATATATTTTTATATTATTAAAAATATTTAATTTTTATAATAATTATTTTAAAAATTATACATATAATATATTATATATAATTAGCTTATAGCGTTAAAAAATTTTATAATAATAACAACATATTAAAATTGAACTTTTAATATTATAAAAATGTTAACTCATATACTATCACATGATTTGAGTTAGGACTTAGGACTATCATTAAAACTTTATTTAAGAAAATTACTAAGTTTAATATTGATGTATTGTTAATGTAAATTTTTATATTATTAATCAATTACATATTATTACAAAATATAATTATTGTAAACATTAAATATTGTTAATATTGATGATGAAAAAAAGCACATTAAATCATACTTACTATGGTGGGAGAAAAGAAAATTACGGCCAGATCCGTCTGACATTTTGTTGAGTTGATTGATAGATTCTTCCAAGACCCAAGTTAGCAAGTTGTAACGGAATTATTCTTTTGGTTTTTTTATTTTTATTTTTATAAACTTAGGAAGTAATGTCATATAAATAATACTTAAATTTACGCTTAAAATTTATTACATTAGTAAACTTAGAGTATACATCATTAGTATTTAGAGTCCGTTAAACTCTAAACGTAGAGAATAATTTTTATTACACCAACCGTGTAAAATAACCTATAATCTAATAGAAATTCAACAAACTAACATATTATCTTAGATAGTTACATGGTTTAATTTTTCTTTTTAAATGACATAATAATTTGCTAAGTTTTTATTGAATAATAATATAAAATTATTTTACATTATTAGTGTATGAAAATTATTTTCTTAAACTTATTATTTTAATTATTTGAAATAAAGTTCCAAATAATAAATCTCTTAATTTTAGTATAAATAAGCTTTTAACCTGCCCAACCATAACATCTGTAAAAAATTATGCAGTATCATATTACTTCTTTTTTATACATGTGTAATCTAATGAACCTACATATGTTTCTTTAAATTTAAAGAGTTAATACATATAGTATTTTTCAAGCATATATCCCAATCTATACAACTATATCAACAGCCGGAAAATCATAAAAGATGATTATTGAATGGTGCACAAATTTTGCATAAGATAGAGGCAATGTAGGTACAACACTGAACAAACTCACGTTATCATGAAAAACAGGTACAATATACTATACAATAATAATAATAAATACTACATTGCGGAACCAAAATTTCAATTATCCAGTCTGCTGGCTCCAAGCTCAACTCAACTGCATCTATTTATAGCCCATACAACCCTTCGCATCTGAACCAAACCAAACGCACCAAACCATTAAGGCCTCATAAAACCAGAGGCCCCTCACCCCCTTCCCCACTTCAGTGTTTCTTTTCTCTCTTTCTCCACAAAGAGGTCTTTGTACCCCTTTTGTCTTGTGCAATGGCCATGGCTAAGCTTGTTTGTGTTCTGCTTCTGGCACTCCTTGGCATTTCCATGATCTCAACTCAGGTTAGTCCCCTCCTAAAATACTCCATCACACCACTATGTTACATGTGAATGACTTTTATTATATGATCTGTAGTGGCTAAATTAGTGTCATTGTTGTACTATGCTTCAAGTATATATGATGAAAATAACCTTCCTTTAAATCCCTACTGTCTTTGCAGGTTATGGCAAAAGAGGCTGCTCAGTATCACTTGGACAGTGTGAGTATCTCCTCTCTTTGTTCTTAGCATTTGATTTCCACCACCCTCTCAGTAACCTTGGTGGCATTTTGCAAGGGTATATAATATCGAAAATTCATGTCTTGACTAGTTTCTTCTTCTTCTTCTTCTTCTTCTTTTTTCGAATAATTTTCAGGGAAATTATGGACCTGGAAGTCTAAAGAGCTACCGTGAGTAATCTTCACACCCCATTTTGCACATTTAGTTGTTCATCATGAACAATTAAAGTTTTTGCAGATTTAGCAAATTTCCAACTGATTTCAACTCATTTTGCTTTGATTATATGAATTGAATGGCGATCTAATGGGTTTTTGTTTGTTAATTTGATTTGATCAGAGTGCCCATCTCAATGCTCTAGAAGATGTGGCAAGACACAGTACCACAAGCCGTGCATGTTCTTCTGCCAGAAATGTTGTGCCAAGTGCCTTTGTGTTCCTCCTGGCTACTATGGCAACAAGGCTGTGTGCCCCTGCTACAACAACTGGAAGACCAAGCGTGGAGGACCCAAATGCCCTTGAAATTCAACATGATCATTTCACCTACAATATAGTATAATTTTACATTACTTCTACCAAGAAGTGGAATTATGGCCACTGTTAGTATTTTTTTGGGTAGCACTTGCACCTACTTCAATTGGGTCATCAATGGGACTATAGCCATCTTGTTATCTGCAAAATGCATTGAAATTAACTAAATCATTAATTTCATGCTTGATGAAGCCTATAATTAAGGCCTTTTATGGGACCCCTCTCCTAAACAAGTATGAGGAGCCTATTCATCCAATCAATTGTCGTTGCCATTGTCCTTCTCTTGTGTTGAATATTAAATGAATTTATTTAATACAATTTTAGTTTGACATCATGAATTACTTACTAGACATCTCATGTGGTTAATAGGAATTGTAGATCCGAGCTTACTTTAATTCTTTTCTCTTCATTTCCCAATACTTATGCGTATAGAATCTGGAATCTGGCATCTGTCTCAGAAGCAGTGCCTATGTGCCATAGTGCAATCTCCAAGATTGGTGATCGATATTTATAAATATTAAATATTCAACGTACAAAATATTACTAAAAAGGAAACATACACAGATGAACAAATGAAATAATCGTATAAGGAATCAAATATACTTTTTTTTCTTTGACTAAAATCCTAATTTGGTTGTTTGAAAGTTTTTAAATAGTTAACTTAGTCCTTAAAAAACTATTGACATTAAATTGATTCTCAAATAATAATTATCCCGTGATAGCTCAAGATGAGGAGGGTTACTAGAGCAACATGGGAGGTGCCGGTAGAGTGCGTTCGTGGAAACTCCAATATTGATCATGCATTCATGCGTTCCAGCACCAAGGATGTGGTTGGGTATATCTGTAAGAACTCCGATATTTAAGTTAATAAGGATCAAGAGATACTAGAGAGTAAAAGATTCGATTCATATTTGAGCTCCTTAGCTCGTTATTTATATCATATATTTGAAAGCGGTGGTTTCACTTTTCAGGGTTAGAGCAGTTAGTTGACTCTTTACGTTGGAGGGCGCAAGTAACCGCTTTTCGAAGTCAGGATCCCTTCATAGCCTTGATAAGCAGAAAGAATGGTTTAAAGTATTTAGTCGAGTTTTGGCCTATATGACAAATTGGGCCTAGGCATGTTATTGGATTTGAGGACCTAGCTCATAACAATAATTTTTTATTATTAAATAATGTCATTTTGTTCTCAATGAATAATAACTTCTAATTATTTTGATGTCAAAAGATTTTCACTCTAGGACCAAATTGATGCAAAAGTCCCACAAGACTAAATTAATTTTATTTCGATGACTAAAATAAAAGGATATTTATTTTAGAAAGACCAATATTTTAATTTTTTGGGGGTCAAACACAAACACACAAACACACACACATACACACACCTGAGGGGAGGGAGGAAGGGAGGGCAATCTCAGATTGCATAGTCAAACCCATTATTCTTGACTCCCTTGATGCACTTCTTGCGTAGGCATGGTTGAAAACTATCTTTAATAAAAAAAAAGGTTGAAAACTATCTTTAATAAAAAAAAAATGGTTGAAAACTATTTGTGCTGGCCTCACAGTGTGACCCATAGTTTTTGGGGGTTAAGTGGGCTTACAAAAGTTCCATTATTATTATTTGGACTATATCTTTCACAATAGGCTTCTATATAGACAAATCATTTATAGCCCACTGTCACTTCCAGGCTTTTCGGTGGGGTAAGCCCAAAAAAGAGAGTGAACTTGTTGGATTATTGCAAAAAAACAGAGAGACTGTTGTTATTAATATGATTTATGGAGACCGCCGTTTCTTACGAGTCAAGCTAATGAAAACCTTTTATTGTTATAATCTTCTCCCCAATAAGTAATTTAAGACAATGTGTTTGTGTATGTTTCAATTTTTATAAAAAGTAATGATAAACTTAAAATTTTTATATATTTAAATAGTTAAAAATATTTTTTTTAAAGTTATTGTTTTAAATTTTTACTAAAATGTCGAAAACATATATATATTTTTTTTACATTTTGATTATTTTTAAAAATTTATCGAAGTAAATCAAAAGTGTTTTTTTAAAAAAAAAAATCCAAACCCTAAGTTGTTGTTTCAAATAGTGATTCATTTGTCCCACATATGACTGGGACTAACATTAGTCCACCCTGTTTTTAACCGTTAGATCAGTGCTTTTTAAAATCGAATGGATGTTAATTGATCCGTGCCTTTTGGTAAGTGGTTCAAGTGGTAAATTTTGCAAATCAATCCTTTTCCTTTTTTCTACCATAGTGGGGTTGGCTACATCAGTGACCGTTGTCGGCAATTTGTGGGCACGAAAATAAACGTGCGTAGAGGGGGGCTCGCATAAAGGCATAGACTTAATCAATGGAGGAAGGAGAAGTGGTAGACAATTATGTCGTTGAGGAGAGTGGCTAGATTGAAAGTTTGAAACCCTATTCTGGAAATTAAAAATCAAAGGAATGAAGAGTGGTGCAGTTGACGATTGTCGACGGGGCTCGTCACTGGTTATTCGTGTTGAGCTGCGAGATGTGGAGGTCGAGGTACGCGAAGTGGTGGTGACTACTAAGTGAGTTGTGAAACGGTACGTGTGTATTGTGAGGCTTCAAATTTTTCTCTTTTTTTTTTTCTTTTTGTATGATGTTAATGTTATTTATCAATGTCGAGCGTTACTGAGGTGAGAGTTATAAGTCATGGATTATTAGAGCAGTGGGTGGTAGTGCTGCGGTTTGAAACAGTATTGATAATTATATTGTCTCCATCTTGATAATGGCTATCCTTTCTGAACTGTTGAACTGTTTCCCCCTTGTCCCTTCCCCCATCCGTCATGGATGTATGGCCTTTCATATTTTGAATTATTTGTTATGAAATGCCAATTTGCCATTGGTTGAGTCGATTTGAAATATTGCCTTAATTATCTTGTAATTTGGGTTGATTCTGTATTAATTAACATTGAATTAGGTCGATGTGGTTTGGGGCTTTTACTATTATTGATAAGTGTTTAAGTAATTCTAGGAATGAAAAAAGTGACAGCAACGTAGGATTGAGGAATTGGGTATTAGTTATAGGAACATTTTAAGAGAATTTTGTTTGCTGTTGAAGTGGTTGTTACAGGTTTAATTTAATTGGGTTGCTGATTTGATGCTGGTTTTAATTGTAGTAGTCAATCGCGGATAGCAGCCAATCCCAAAAACGTTATAGCGGGATAGCGGATAGTGGGATGATCGCTATTTTAATAAATATAGATGACTAATATATAATTTACACAATATAATACAAATATTCACAAATAAAAAAAATACATACAATTAAACTCATTCATCATTAATACTAAAAAATGATAATCCATACTCTAAAAACATGCAATTACCATCAATCTAATACTTAAATAACAACTTCAAAAAACACTTAGAAGCTTCCTATGATTGAGATGATGATGTTGCCATGGCTAAATTTTAAATTAAATAAATTTTATAACTATATAAGCTATGATAGTTTAGAATAGTGAGCAAATAAACACCAAACTGGAACAGAGATCGAAAAAAGGAGTGGCAAAGAAGCCACTGGGAAAAAGCGAGTAAAGAAATGTAAAAGAAAAAAAGGCAAAAAAAAAAATAGAGAAACCATGGGATAAAATATAAAAATAGAAATGGAGGAGGAGAAATGAAGAAAAGAAATAAAGAGAGAGAGAGGGGGAGGAGTATGGCCACCGGAGGTTGAGGTTGAGTCGCCGGAACTGGTCGCGCTGCCAGAACCTTGTCACTGATAGTAGGTCGCCGGACGTTGGTGTAGAGAGAACAAAAAGAAGAGAGAAAACTTGGGTCGGTGAAGTTCGATTGTGAGAAAGAAAGGAGGAAGAAAACCCAGCAAATTAAAATGGGGGACAAAATCACCCTTGTGCCCCCATACTAACTCAGCAACGGGATATCAGGGGTAACATCGGATTTTCCTAGCACTGCAACAAAAAGCGGCCGCGATACCACAATTTCATCTGAGAACCGGTGCGATTCGCGGTTGCGATTGCCGCACCTGCAAAAACGCAACGCGACCCACATCCTTTCACGGCCACCCTCAGCGATGCTACGCAGCGGCACAATAGCGCCGCTATAGCGCGCGATTGACTACTATGGTTTTAACTTACCTTGAATGATATATTCTTCATAACAGCAGTGACTATCATAGTTAAAAAAAAAAAATGATAGTGTGACTGTGACACTGGTAAATGGGATTTGCTTTATGGAAGAACTCAGATGATATATCATGGAAGCGGTTGTTTGAAGGATAGAATATTATCAAATCCTTTCGTCATCATATTTTGAAAGTTTGTAGAAACTACAACTTACGAGGGGCAAGCATAATTATCAGAAACATTTATGTAACTATAAATGCATAGACACTTGCAGAGTTAAGAGTTTTTTTATGCTTATTGTCATAGCTATTTGAGGAAGGTGAAGAACATTGACTACCGTTCTGAAACTTATGGCAACTATAATTCATGCATGTCCAGCTTCTTATGACCAGTTTTATTTGCATGGAATAAGGACAGTAATCAGGAGTTGATGTTAATCGAGTAATGCCTTCCTGGAAGCAACTTTCTTGTCCATCTTGGTTTAAGTTCCTGGAGCACTTTGAGGTGATCAAAGTAGGGTTACAGTGACCATGAAGGTGTGAGTATATGAACATGTAATTATGCCCATTGCATCCTGCTTTGTTAAAGTTAATTTAGTATATAGAGTTGTGTTGGGCTATACAAATTTTATCATTGTTGTGATTACATGCTTTTAACTTTTCTTTATTACACTAAACAATCATGGATAGCCCGGTGCTAAAATTATATCTCTTTAATTCAGTCCACTGAGTGCTTTTTCTCGGACTTATGGGAGTCTCCAGCATTGTAGAGCTATCTAGAAGATCACTAAGAGGAGTTGAAACAGAAGTCCTTAAGATCAAGAAAGAGAAGAAGTTCAATTTCAGCTCATCGTTATTCTGCCTAAGCTCGAGAATAGAAATCCTGAAACTACGAACAAAAAAAATAATGCTCCATCTCTTGGTGAATATATCTTGCTGTGGAAAGAAAAGCTGCTAACAAAAATGGAAGGATCCAAAACCCTCTCATTTACGGCCCTGATGATGAGCTCGCGTTGGCTAAAACCAATATTGCAGAGTTAAATTCCCTCTGTGAATGGCACCATTGCTTCCCTTCATACTCAGTCCATATGTCGGGAGTTAGCAGATGGTCCAACTTAACACTTGGATTTGATTGGAATTAACATAGAACATGGTTCAACTGCTCAGGAGTTAGCAGATCTAACCGGAAAGCTGCAAAGCCATTTTCAGCTTTACCTTTCTCTTTGTAAAATATTTATTAATAATCATTTTTTTTTTTTAATATAGGTAGCGGTTTCTCTAAGTTTGTTCTATAGCTCTTTTCGCTTTTAGGGAAAGTTAACACTCAAAAGCCATAAATTCCTAAACCATAAATTCCCATTCAATATATGAGATCATGCCTGCACATCTTCATAAAATTTCTCGGATCAATTTGATTACGGCATTGATCCAGTGAATAGCAATTATTAAGATTAAAAGCTACAAAGACCACTGGTGACTATAAAGCAATAGGAAATATATAAATACTATAATTGCCAGCGACCGATTGCAATTGTTAAATATATATACATGTCCCTGTTGATACCATCATGTTGTGCCTCGCTATGATGTGAGATAAATTTGTTACACCCCAGTTGATACAAGGAACTCAAGTCTACAATACCTTAGAAAATACCAGCCACTCTCATCATTATATATAAGAGAGCTATTACATCAATTTTCTTTTTCATTTTAATATCTAATATAGATTCGTCCACAATATGTTCAGAGTGAGCTCACTTGGGATTATTAGAAGCTTAGATATCCGATCTTAGAATCCCATCTGGATGATAAAACAACTTAACCCTTACACTATTTCCTTGCCAGCCACAAGAGTCTGATGGTACTATCAGCAAAGAACATGCACAAGAAGCGTTTTGTAAACTATTCATCTGCCAGACTGCTACCTTTTAATAAATACAAAGAAATTATAGGTGGACATCATAACAATTCACAAAGAAAATTTGATAATTAAAATATTATTTACCCAATTACCAAAAAATATTTTACCAATAAAAATTGAGATGACTAAGATAATCAATATGTAGAATCGAGTTCACTAGATTGATTATCTATAATCTTCTATTCCAAGTCCAACAAATATTTTTGTATAGACAACCTGTGGCAATGAAAACATATCAGTAATCCTTTGTCCAGGATCAAAAGTCAACATTTTTTCAGCAAGATCAATAGCTGCAGGATCGACCTGAGGAAAGTTTTCTTGGTAAGATTGGTGACAGTCAAGAGTAGTTGCCTAATGTATCTCTTAGCACTTTCATTCAAAAACCCCAAATCAGCTTCTGATGGTGTGCCAATAAGTTGTAAAATATGAAGCATATCAGTTATATTGATTCAGTGATTTCAATGAACGCTGTTCTCAAAGGGAAACTACATAGATCATATAGTTAAAAATAAATTGCAAATTTTGTTTGGCATGAATTTCTCCAATTTGGTCGAAGGGTCTGACTGTACTCAAGAATGGACATGATATTATGAAAATTAAAAAATTAACATGAATTATAATCCAGATAACAATGCAAGCGAATTTCAATTTGCTTTAATAATGCGTTAGCTCAAAATCTAAAAGGTTAACCATTTCAACCATAAAAACAAATGTAAATCATTAAATCTTGAACTTCTTTCAAACACTAAAGACTTCTAAATGAGTTACCTCGATAATTATACGCATCTGTTGCACATGATCTCTACTTGGAAACAATGGCTTTCGATCCATCAATTCCACGAAAATACAGCCAACATGCCATACATCAATCTACCATGAACGATTTTCTCTCGCATGAGAAAAACAAATTTTTTTTTTAACTGCAAAGAAGCAAATTAATAATGGGTACTTGCTTGAAAATTACAAAATTTAACTGAAAAATATTTAAAAAAAAATTTCAGACCATCACTACATCGTAATACTCACCGCGGATCCGCTGTTGGAGGGCTTGTCCAGTCACAACCTCAACAAAAGGCTATGTTCACGAAACTCTGCAGATCGAAATATCTGTATAGTGCAATGCCACCACGACCACCACCGGCACTATCGCTATGCCCAAATCCTCCATTAATTTGTCGACACAAAAGAAATATGTCCCTCCATCTTGCCAGACAAAGAACCCTGAAATCATATTAACACGATACTCCGACGGCAATAGGAAAGACAAGATTGGCTCTCTTCGCAAAAGAAATTCTCTCTGTCCTATTTTACAAATTTAAAAATTTAAAAATTTAAAATTTGGGGCATATTTTGTAATTTTTTGACAGGACTAACGTCGGTCCAACAGTGGAGATGGACCAACGAATATGACCCAAAAAAGTGAAGATAAGAAATTCCTCTCAAGGAAAGTTTCTTGGCATTATGTTGGCTGGTATCTTATTACGTGAGTTTGGACAAAGGATGTTATCTTTTAATGATTTTAATTGGAATGTGTTGATAGTATAAAATTTTTTTATATTATTATTTAATTAAAATATTTTATTTATATAATTATTTAAATAATAAGTGATTATATTAAAAATTTTTATTAATATAATAATATATAATTAAATATTTATATAAAAAAATTTTATATTGATAATATATTTAAATTAAATTCTCTTTTAATATGCTTTGTTTTGTTTTGCATAAGAAAATATTTTAAACAGAAAAACTTAGTAAAAGGAAGTGGTCCATCAATTGACTGTTGTGACAGTACATGGAAGAATGGAAATGAAAACGGAATAAGGGCTCACGATATTCCTTAATTTTAGAGTGTCGGCTCGTAATGAATTTTATATGTAATAATATTTTTGCCATTCAAAATATAATTTAAAATTATAAATATATAGATATTATAAAAATTAATGATAAATGTGTTGTCACATACTATACATCTAAATCTATATTAATATTTTTTAAAAAATTATTAATATTTAAAATATATTAAATTTTAATTAATTTAATTTAAATAAGATCGTTATTATGAGATATATCTTCTAATGTTAATTTTTTTATCTATAATATTTGGACTTGATTAATCTCATTCTAATTTTATAATTTGTTTTTCTGTACTCCCAAAGAAAAAGAAAGAGAGAAAACGTTATATCCATAAAGCATAAGGATACTCTATCATCCATTGTATAATTAGTATGAAACATGTTGGTGTATAAAGTCAAAAAATAAAGGTTCTTTTCCTTCCTTTCTCATGTGCTTTACAGGTGTCCTGTCCATTTTCTGCATGAAACAACAGCTTTAGGAACCAAGGTTATTATTATTATTATTATTATTTCAAGTATTTCCTCAAATAGGGACGGAGGTAATTGAGAGTAAGTTAGGTTTTAAATTAAATAGATTTATCTAATATTTTAAATATGTGGTTTGAATTCGAGTTTATTATTTGATATCCATCTTTTTTTAAGATCTAATTTGACTTAATTCAAAAACTTATTAAGAGGTTTATTTAATAATAAAATTTTTAAATAAATTAAAAATTTTTCTCTTAAAAAAATAAAAAAAATATATTCTTAAATAGTCCAAAATATGTAAACCCCCAAAAAAAAGGCCAAAATGTTTTCTAAATCAAAAGTCTATGCTCTTATTATCATCATGTTTTTGAAATAATAACATAATTTAATAATATAATTTATTTTACATGATTCATACAGTAATAATAATAATATAATATAAATATGATAGCGTGTTACGCTCAATAGATTTAGCCTCACATTTTTTGGTTAAAAAAGGCTATTTAAAAAGATCTTGATTCGATTTATTTGCTAAATAGATTAATTTAGGGTAGGCTTAATATAGGCTAGATTAAAAGTTTTCGATGAGCCATATGCCCCATTTCCATCTCTACTATCAAAGGAGGTGTTTGGTAAATAGAATAATTTTTTATTTTTAAAAATAGTATTCTCGATAATACTATTTTTAGGAATAACTTTCCTAGGTATAATATTTTCGACATATTTGATGTAGAAATTGAATTTTTGGAAATATTTCATAAATTTCCAAAAATACATTTGATGGAGATAGTGGAGGACAGCGACGACGGTGGAGGACTGTGGCTGGCTGGCGGTGGTGGATGGTGATCATCGGCAGGTGGCTTTGAATGATGACAGAGATATTTTGATTTTTTTATTATGATAAATACTCCCTTTTCATGATAATATTAAATTTCCATGGAATATAGTGGGATTATTTTGGTGTGATTTTTCTTCCAAAAAATATAATATTCTCAAAAATATTACTTTAAATCCCTTACTAAATATGAAATTATTTTTACATTCTCCTCCCACCGAACGTTTTGGTTTTATTTTATTTTTTTTCAATTTTAAATTTTGGAAGATGGTTTGCTAGTTTTTCTTGTTGGAGTAGTGCCTGTTTATTTCACACTGGAAGATTAACTTATTTAATCCGTAAAAGTCACAATTGCGTTGGCAATTAGCCAACTCTCACCAATCAATTGTTTCTTCTGAGTAAAAGATTATCTTCTAAAATCCTAACGCAAATAAAGAGTTTGACTTTGCCCCAGAAAATTGTTGGACGCATTAACCCCCTTCCTTCAACTTTCAAACTTGTTCAGGTCACGCACCTAATTGGTGGCAGAAAACCAACTAACCTTTCTCTTCTCTCAAAGTTCTTATACAATTCTTTAATTTTTTTGTTGTTTGGTGCACTATTAAAATAATAATTTTAAATTCTCCTAACCCATTTTTCCAATAATAATTTTCATTATTAAACAAAAATGGTAATAAACACTTTTTATATAATCAAAATATTATCTGTATTTAACTTTCTCATTAAGTAATAGGAAAATTATTAAGATGATATTTTAAGAATATATACTAAAACTCTTATTAATTATTATAATCACAAAAATAATATTATTTATATACAAAAATAAACATTAAAAATTGACACCATATAAAAACAAAAAAAACATAAATCATTTAATAATAGTAAATGAAACCAAAAAGTTATGTCTTTTTTTATATAAAATATAATCTTCAGATTATATTTTTAATATACAAATAATAATACTCTAATCACAAATGTAGCGAGAAACAGAGAGAAAGAGTTATCCCTTGATGGCTCATTATGAACTGCCAAAAAGAGAACGCAGATAAAATCAGGACCAAATAATAGTTCATAGTATACTATTTACGTATAATTTCAATGGGTATTTGAATTCTACAAGAAAGCAGAAGAATACGACAATAAAAATGAAGGTTGATGAGTGATGAGCGATGACATTCCGTTTCGCACACGTTGGCCCTGCATCCCTATCAAAAACAAAAGAAAAACCTCTGTTTAGAAAAGTCCCTTCCTTTTTTCTGTCCCAATGCGAAAAACAACATAGCAAGGTGAATGATGGAGTGAGCGCTGCTGCATCTACCCTCATCAGGTACACCCTTTTCTTGAACACCCAGATGCCAATTTTTCTTCAATTCTTTCTTCTGTCCAAACATTTTCCTGGGTTTCTAATATCATAGCTTGTCACCTGAAAATGCTTACTTGCTGAATGCTAAATGCTGAAAGCTGAGACCTTTTTACATTTTGTTTTTTTTTTTTTTTTGGGGCGGGGGGGTTTCCCTTTTTTTTTTTTTAATTTTTATTTTTGGATTTGTTTATCACTAGTTTTGACTAGGCTCAGAATACAGGTTGACTCTCAAAGGCTTTCTTGGTTGATTGTTTTTAATGGTATATCTCAATCAATGTGTTGTATAAGAAGTTGGGATCTTTCCACTGCTTTGTAATGTGGAATGTCATTGATACATGGTGAACTTGTTGGAGATCGTCTTCATCAACATTTAGAAGGTTGAGCAGCCATTAATGGGTGGGTGTGGTCCTCTTGTGTTTGTGGAACTTTAGCTGTGGATGCAGGTGGGGTGGTGTTGATTGAGGAGGAACTATATTGTTAAAACCACAATTGACACTCATCAAGGTCTCTTTACTTTGTGAGTTTGGGGAAATATCCTTTAATTAGCTCGTTATCTAGTTTGCTGTATTGCTTTGGAGATTGCTTTCATTGGACCCTGATCTTCAACAATGTCAGAGAAGGGGAAGGTTCACTCGAGATTTATATTTTGCGTGATGCTCGTTTCTATGATGCTTTTGGTCCTGTCTTCCCTTTTCCTATTCCAGTTTAGCAGCCATTCTTTGATACCTAGATCAGTGTTAGAGCTTATTCTTGTCAATAACACGTCACTTTACTTCAATGCCAATTTCAAGAGGGAACAAATTGCACTCCCTCACTACCCTTCTGAGGACATAAAATTTCAATTGCAAAAACGTGGAGAATCTGATTGTCGAGTTTCAAGTTCAAGTCAGAAAACAAGTTCTGTAACACAGCAGATGAATGTGGCATCTGACCCAACTCGGGCACCATTGAGAGTATTCATGTATGATTTGCCTCCAGAATTTCACTTTGGATTATTGGGTTGGAAGGGAAGTGTAAATCAAACATGGCCAGAGGTTGATGACCCCAAACGTATACCACATCATCCTGGTGGACTGAACTTACAGCACAGTGTGGAATACTGGCTTACCCTCGATCTTCTGTCATCAAACACTGTGAAAGTTGGCCAACCTCGCACTGCAATTAGAGTGCAGGATTCAAGTCAAGCAGATGTAGTTTTTGTGCCATTTTTCTCGTCTCTGAGTTACAATCGGCATTCCAAGCCTCGTGGAGAGGAAAAAGTTAGTGCTAACAAAATGTTGCAAGACAAGTTGGTTCGGTTTCTGATGGGCCAGAAAGAATGGAAGCGTTCAGGGGGGAAGGATCATCTAATTGTAGCCCACCATCCTAACAGCCTGCTGGATGCAAGGAAAAAATTGGGTTCTGCTATGCTTGTGCTTGCTGATTTTGGAAGGTACCCTGTTGAATTAGCAAATATCACGAAAGATATAATAGCTCCCTATAGGCATCTAGTAGGCACCATACCAAGAGCTCAATCAGCTTCATATGACGAACGTTCCACACTGGTGTATTTCCAGGGGGCAATATACAGGAAAGATGTGAGTTTCTACCATACTCATGTTATCTGTTGAATATGTTATTGGTTTATTATTAAAAAGAAAAAAATATCTAGCATTCACTTAGAATACAATTTTGTTCCCTGCTTTTACTGGTAACTTTGTCCATGACTTAATTGGTAGTTGATTATGCTCATTGATGGTTGGCAAAATGCCTGTGTTCTATTTTATTAAGTATTGGCATGATGTTAAGGTGCTCTAGCTTCTTAGTGTTTATTTGGGAGTTATGGGGAAGGGTAAGTAAAGGTATCAAAGGGGAAGGAAGGATAAGGGAAGGAAGGGGATTGGAGAGTTTAACCTTCCCCTTATTTGGGAGTTTAAAACACATAAGGGGAAGGAAATGGAGAGTTTATGAAACCCCCCATTCTGGGGGAACTCTAAAAATCAACTAGAGGAAGTTTTTGGGGATTTATGAAAAATGTCCCATTTCCTTTCCCTCCTTTTACAAAACTCACAAACAAGGGGAAGGTATATACTAAATCTTCCTCTTCCCTCCTTTACCCTCCTAAGTTTAACTCACAAACATACCCTTACGTGAGCAATAGGAATAATTTAGAATTAACAACTCCTCCCTTGTTGTAACAAATTTGATATGAGCATAGAGTACTGATGCATGAAAAGTATTGTAGTGTTCATTCTCTTCCTCTTTTAGCAACAATCTGCATGTCTTTGTCCCCCCATGTTTTAAACTATTAATTAAAAGGAGAAAAGAATAAACTTTAACCCTCCACATTCTTTGACACTATTTGCACCTCATATTTGTATAATCTGAAGATGTAGTACCCTTTGAGTATGCACCATTATCTATTAGTCATTTAATTTTATTGAATTTAAAAATGCAATCAAGAAATGATAAGCATGTCACTAATCTGACTCCAATGAACATGAAATGCATCAGTGGAATATACAGTCACGTAGAGATTGAATCAGCACAGGTAGGAGCAGTGTGGCATATATGAAAGCCTTTAATTTTGGTTTGGTGCATGAGATCATTACATTTTCATACTTCCAATATCAGAGAGCACTTGAATGGGTTATTTTTCTTTGACATCTGTAGGCATGGATTAGGCACATGATTTAGGATCAATTTGTTGGAATATTAAAACACAACCTGATAAGATTGGTCTTTTGATAATCATTGTAGTGATGTGATTTCTGGTGCTTTTCCATCAATATTATAACATCATCATTAACAACAACAACAAAGCCTTTTCCATCAATATTACTTATCAATTTTATTGTACTAATTCTAGATCAGTCGGATGAGTCAGTCTTCATGTTAATTGATTAAATTATTGTGTTGAAATTCTAGGGAGGAGCTATTCGCCAAGAACTGTATTACCTCCTCAAAGATGAGAAAGATGTGCATTTCGCATTTGGGAGCATAGGAGGAAATGGAATCAATCAGGCAAGCCATGGCATGGCCTTATCGAAATTCTGCCTGAACATTGCTGGAGATACCCCATCCTCCAATCGCCTCTTTGATGCCATAGTAAGCCACTGTGTTCCTGTGATCATTAGTGATGAAATTGAGCTGCCATTTGAAGATGTCTTGGACTACTTGGAGTTTTCCTTATTTGTTCGTGCCTCCGATGCCATAAAGAAAGGCTTCCTGCTTAATCTCCTTCGTTCAATCAAGCGTGAGGAGTGGACCAAGATGTGGGAAAGATTGAAGGAGATCACTCATCACTTTGAGTATCAGTATCCATCCCAGCCTGGGGATGCAGTGAATATGATTTGGCAGGAAGTTGCACATAAAATATCTTCAGTGCAGTTCAATTTGCACAGGAAGAACAGATATCGGAGATCTCAGCTGCGTGCTAAGACTGACTGAAATACTGAGATTTTGTTACATTGGAACTTTTTACCCTGGCCATACTCAACATATCAATGGGAGAGATACAGACCTAGGTTCATTCTTTTGCTACTAGCAAAGTTTCCTGCTGTCCGTTTTCAGTGAATAGCCCATCTTGTTGATGGGAAAAAGCTCTTTTTTTTTTTTTTTTTTTCTCTTTCATTTTTTTAAGTGTACAAGTATATCACATTTTATGCTTCTCTCCTTCGTATCTGAATTTTAGGCAAAATTACAAAAAAAAAAAAAAACCTTTATTTATATCTTACAAATTCTCTGTACTTTTTATTCCCCCTCTAGAATCGGTACTAGCCATGATAATGATGATCAAGATATGCATTATCCATGTGTGGTTTTGTGCAAAGAAGCTAGTCTCCAGTGTAGAGTAGACTGAAAATCTAGAGACATTCTGCTTTTTACATGGGAACTGCATCTTAATTTTATTATTAGATGCAAGCATGTAGTAAGTAAAAGAGTGAAATGCTCTTAAACAATACGATGATTATGTCCATAATCCATTAGCAACTGTATGATGCAGAGTTGTATGATGCAGGAGTAAGAGTAAACATATTAGTTGGAGAACAGACAAGTACAGGCGTCACTAGAGCAAAATTTATATATATAATCTTAATCTCATATTAAAAAGGATAAAAAAAGAAAAAAGAAAAATTCACTATATTCTGTATTTGAGAGCTAACAATATCATCAAACTATCCGGCTATTGGTCAATACCTATGATTTCTCTACTCTATCAGAAATGATGCTGGCTCAAAGTTGAGTTTCAGCTATAGTTCTTCACCTGACAGACAATAAAAGTAAAAACAAAATGGAAAGAAAAACATAGAAAACCAACCAACCTCCCTTAGAAACGGTTAACAAAGCAAAGAACAATTGTCTTTGTCTTTGTAAACTCATTTGCCATTCCTAAGCATAATAAAAGGACAATACATAGCCGCAGCATGTCAACATCTGTTGTGAATAGGGTCTGACCCTTTTTTAACTGTCCTTTTGTTTGATTGATTAGGATCAAAGGTCATTGAAGGTGCAGGTGCCACATCCAGCTTTGATTGCAAATCCTCCACCGTAACAGCCTTTAGGATGCGAGATACCTGAACGAATGGTAATTGCCCTTTATCCCATTTCAGAGCAAGATCTTGGCTTCTGAGGCCAGAAACCATGCATGGTTGAGAAGCTAGAACCCCAATAACACAAACTAAAATAAAGAATCCTCTGAAGGTCAAGAGACGCATGTTTTTTTTTTTTTGCTATAGGAAATTGGGAGGAGCAAAGGCTTCTTTGTTGAGGCAAAGAAGAGGACTAGGTAATGTGTATGAGACTAACTTCCCTATTTCTTATTGCTCATGCCCGCAAGAATAACCCCGCAGTGTTTATCTTCTATGGGATTTGGAAGACTAAAAGCATAAAGCACAAGAAGCCCAGAACATGTAGGGAAGTCTTAGATTCAGCTCAATGATAAGCATGCTATAGAAGCAATATATAAGGCTGTTTTATAAGACTCTGACAAGTTTGAACAAAAGTTGATTGGAACAACATTCTTGGGAAGCCAAGTATCTTTTCATTCAGTTTCCCTACATCCCTATCATTTGCCTTGCTCTTTTTTACCAAACAAAGACCGGAACCCTGTGTCTTGGAACACTTTATTAGCCTGCCACGTCATCTGAGCTTTGCTGACATGTCATGTATGATTCTCTGCATATTGCTTAATTGAACCAGCAGCCTTCTCAGTTTATTTTATTGGGAAAACTTGTTTTTCTGAGACGTTCCAATGAAAGAAAGAAAATCTCAACCCATCAAAACTTGCCCTGAAGTAATGAGAAGGAGAAGAGTGATCTGGACCTACGAAGAATGAAACCTTCAAGTTTGTCCTTAAGGAAATATTGAACACATTAGTCAGAAATAAAATCTTAATTAGATCTTTTTTTTTAACGTGAAAATCTTAATTTGATCTTTAAAAATAAAAAAGTATCCATTATATTAGTTCTTAATCATTAAATATGTCAATTCCTAAAAAGAACTAATATGTTGGAACAGTAATGCTATTTGGCGCAAAAAAATTCGTACGAAATGCCATACGAATAAGATGATAC
This sequence comes from Pterocarpus macrocarpus, assembly GCA_031439585.1. Taxonomy (NCBI): domain Eukaryota; kingdom Viridiplantae; phylum Streptophyta; class Magnoliopsida; order Fabales; family Fabaceae; genus Pterocarpus; species Pterocarpus macrocarpus. The sequence goes on from CM062519.1 coordinate 17,148,396, forward strand.
CAATGAAGTTTTTCTATCAACGGAAATCATAGTGGTAAGTAATAGAAAGAAAAAAAATTAGTTGCGTCTTATATATGTTCGCGCAAACCATGCGAATTAGTTTTCATACTAAATACGATTTTGAGAATAATCTAGAACAAGACATTTTTCTTCTACCACTAATCCAAATAATATCTCTCCCTCTGGTTTTGGTGAAAAATGATACAAAAAAATAATCATTTATAGCATTTACGTTTTTAGTAACACATAGATTCTTCCCCCTTCGAAAAGAATCTTCTGGCCGCTTCTAAGAAGTCTCTTTATGAGAGAGGGAGTAAGAATAAGACAAGAAAAATTTGGTTGCAAGAGTATCTTCAAAATTAAAACCTAACGTGTTTATAACTCTTAGCAACCAAGCTACTAATACCACACATTTACATGATCTCATCCAAATTACATTAGTGACATGGTAACCAAAATAAAAGGTAGAAGTCAGTGACTCATTTAGAATGCTAATGCAACAGAGATAAGAAAGCCTTAAAAGTAGAGAATTTTGGAAGAAGGTGGGGAAGAGCAACCACTCCCGAAAAAACAGACCAACCAATGAACAGGCTTTTATGTTCCAGCACTTTCTTTATGATAGCAATCTTTAGAAGTCCAAGCTCTTCACTCCATGCAATAAAAATCCTAGTCTTGGTTTCTTGTGCTTAATGGAACTCCTTTATGCTTTTCTTACCTCTCTTTGGTATTGCCTAGCCCCAAACCCTCCATTCAAAGTTTGAAAGAAAACGTTTATTAGCTTCTAAATCTGGGAGTTCTTCCTTTATTTTTCTCGCTTACCCATGATGGCCACACTCAATCAACTATCTTCTACCTCACTAATTGAAATTTGGCCTTGGGGTAAAGCGCCTAGTCTATTACAATATGCAAACCACAATTCGAATTTCAGTCGGGAGAACTGCCCACAATTAAGTGCTCTACAATACTAAAAAAAAAATTGTCTCCAGGAAAAAGATACTTGTGAGAAGCCGAAAAATTATCTTCTAGCTTATATTCTCTTATCTCTTACCCTCTTTTTCTTTTTCTAATTTATAAATTGATATGGTTCCTATAAGTTAGTTCATATGTTTCAATGTTTCATCACGTAATAAACATAAAAGAGGAAAGAGATTTTAGGGGATGAATTGAGGAGGATGGGACAAATCTTGTTCTAAGAACATAGCGAACTCTGAGGCACTCTTTCTGATCCACCACTTTAGAGCTGTATTAAAGTAAAAGAAATATCTGACCATTTTTTCAAGGAAATAAAGAAAGTAAAAGAAATAACTGAGCTGTTGCTTTCCAACATTAGTCGTTCAGCATCGTTTTCAGCTTTTAAGATCCATCAATGGCAATATAATTACTCAAGCATCAGAATGAGTTCAAATGATTCCGGCTCATCACATAGAAACTGAAAGCTTTAAACTGGGGGATGCTAAGAGTACCCTTCATGTTGCATAGGAAAATAAATTATTTTATAGTTATCTTCAATTACCCTATGATAAGGATATGCCGTAACCAATATTTCTACTTTTAATTTTGAAAAAAAAAATTAACTTTAATGCAAAAACTTTTTAATAGTACTATTTATTCTAGTGTTGATCAATCAGGTACTAATTTTGATTATATTAACAATTGCACAAGATGTAATAATCATAAAATGAATTGACAATACATTAAATGTATGTAAATCTTTTTTAAAAATATCATTTCTATGTAGGTTTTAGACACCTCTTCAGGCATATGAGGATCGATATGTAAATAGTTGTGGATTGTAATTATCTTTCTAACAAATATGGCTAATGTGATAAGATAATTAACAATATATGAAAAATTCTTTTATCATATTTATCAGGGGTGTTCAAGACTTGGCCTGGCCCGATAACCCGTCCCGGCCCGAAGTTTATGGGATCGGGTTCGGGTTCTAAAATTTGACCGAGTGTATTTTTCAGACCGGATTTGGGTTATATTTCGGGTTGACCTAACCCGACCCGAAATCAAATAATACTTCATAAATTATATTTTTTTAAATACTTAGTAATAAATTATAAGATTTTATATTTTGATTAGTATATTTTAAATAACTTGATGCTATTTTTATATTGATATAGTTTGTTTTAAAATATGTATTGTATAATATCTTTTAAATTTTATTTCTTACTTTTAAAATTTTATGATTTTACTATATATAATATTCAAATCTTTATATATTATTTAAGATTCAGGTTGACCCGATATAACCTGATCTCTAATCGGGTCATTATCGGGTCGAGTTCAGGCTTAAAAAAATAACCCGATCCAAAAATTGGGCTGGGTCTGGGTTTGATCTAATCCAGCCCAATCCGTCCTTTGAACACCCCTAATATTTACAACTTAGATAACTGAAATCCACAGTAATTGACACATAATTTCCCTCATTTTCTTACGAACAGATGTTACATATAGTTCCCGCATTGTTATGGTTCTCATGCAAAGGACAGCTGCTCCCAAGGCATAGAGCAGACGTAAGTCTTTTTATTTTAAAATTGAGAAAGAGAAAAATGAAAACCATAATGCTTAGGTCATGTGACAGTAAGTCTATGATTTCCCAGTTCTACTAAGCTTTGCCTACACTTTATCCTACCCTCTCCCTTCCCACACCAGCCCTTAGACTTTCTTCATAACAACCACAAAAGAGGGAAAACATATAGAGATAAATGAAAAAAAAAAAAAGCAAGTTCTAAGTTGATGATGTAAAAACCAGAGTAGTAGGTGTTATAATGGTCTCAATTGTTGTCTTCTGTTACATTGACTGATCTTGAAAAGCAAAAGGGGAAAAGATCTCCCAGAATGCTCAATTTTTAACTAGTGCATAAATATATCAATTTTAAGAAAGGACAAAAGCAGCAATAAGATTAACTTGCCACAGAGCAAATATTGCAGATAAATCCCCCATAGAAAAAGGTACCATACTAAAACATATAGATTCAGAGCTAGGCTTATACTTGATGAATAGAAAGATGTTAAGCATGGAGCACTAACTGAAGTATGATCATCTACATATGCTATGCTGCATGCCTCATTGATCCATCAGGCATATCATTATGAACGGTTCATTAAGTAAAACACTAGTCATGAGTCTTTTGGTGAAGAGCCTTCACTTAACAGCAAAGTACATGTTTGGTTTTGTTTTTGTAGAATTTATTCTAGATTGAATTGATTTTGAGGTAAAGTAATTTATGTTTGCTAGTTTCTCTAAAAATGATTTTGATAGAAAGTAAAAAAATTTTCATTTCTCCTAGAATCAATTTTAGAGGCAAGAATTGATTCTGGAAGTCAACAATCAAACATCATAAAAAGTTAATAGAATCAATTATAGGGGGCTAGAATCAATTATGGGAGTGGCAAATATGGTCCTAAACATGCTATAAGTGTTTTATAGTTAGCTTTTGATATGGTTTCAAAGTCTCTCTAACCAATTCATCAAAAGTTTAGTCCTTCTGACCATTTTTTCAAATAAAAGTTGAACTTCAACACGATAAAGTAGGACATACTTGTGTATTATCCATGCTTCAAGTCATATGAATTCTAGCGTGAGAGAGCGTGGTAGATATAAGGCCAGTTATTAGTCTTCATTTATTAGTTTAAACTTTTGAAAAAGTTAGTTCTTAGTATGAACTTTTATGGCCATAATAACAATAGCAAATTCTAGTCATTTATTTGAAATGAAAATTATCAATTAATTTCATTTTTTTTTGTCTAAACTAATAATATTTGGAAATTTAGAGCACCTCTAATGAGTGTCCAACTTTGGTTCACTTTTTGCCAATACCAACACCATCTAATTAATATATCATAAAATTTGGGACTCTTCCAAAATTAGGATTCCTCTCTCTAATAGAAGAAACCAACTTTGGTCCTACATAATGGGACTTTGTTTTGAGTTGGAACATGTGGCATGTAATCATTGGTGAAGGACAAATTGGGTCTAGTCCCTTTAAGTTGGGATCCCTCCCAAATTCTTAGAGTACTCCAATGGGTGAGAGCAAGTAGGTAACCCCACTGAAAAATTGGAACCAATTGGTCCCATTGGAAATGCTCTTATTCGACCCCAACTAATGTAGTTTAAGCTGAATTGGTTCATTATGAGAGTAAAATTCTTTAAGTATTAATATTTTTTATTCACAAGACTTAAATTTGAAAACTAATTTAAAGAGAACAATTGTTAAATCATTTAAACTAACTAAATATTGGTCCCTTAGCTGCTTTATGACCTCAAAATGTGCAAATCAGTTTATCGTAATTAGACAGGTTCGTGATCATTCATCACAAATAGTGAGCACATGATAATAAAGCAGCAAACCAAGATGAAAAATATGTTAGGTGAATTTGTTCTATATTCAGAAAATACATTGACGATATATTTAATATGTAATTCAGAACATAAATATGTTCATTAGTGAAGAGCAGTTTAACTTAACTCTGACATTTATTTCCCATTATCAACTGCTTATGATGTCTTTGAGCTGATGACATAGACAGAGCGAGTTTTGAGGTACGAATATAACCATAGAAAGATACAACATGAGAAAAATAAACAGAGCCACTAGATCCTATTCTTCAGCACTACAATTTCCAATCTTTGTATTAGTCATGAATTCCACAATATTTTTCGGAACTAGTCAGCGAAAAGCAGGTGCTGGTGATATTGCAAATCGTTCACGTTGTTGTTCCTCTGCCTGTAGCATAAAAGCAAGTTTAGCAGCTGCTTGCTGATGATCCAAAGTATATGAATGGACCTTTGAGTTTATAAAAGAAAAATATGATACACAAAGCAAGATGAAATAAAAGGCACATATCCAAAAAAGAACCATCAATAGCAACAATTATCAATCTTCTAAGTTTCTAGTAGGCTATAGACAGGCAAAATAACTCAGCATTCACAATATTGTTTTCTTCTGTAGTAAGAGAACCATGCCACATGCAAAATATATTTTTGAGATTCCTATTAGTACCTTTACTTAAATTTGTGTCCATCTTAAATGACCATCCAAACAACATTATACGATTCATCAGAATATGAATAGGATAGAAGGAAAATAAAATAATACAAATATAACAGTAGAACAAGGACAGGGAAGTAACTTGTCTTCGCCTTTGACGCTGTCTTCTTCGCCTTTGATTTTGTATTATGCGAATGCTCCGGGCCATAAGATAGCAAGGAAGGAAAAAAGCAGCAGCACGATAAAAGAAAAACTGTAAACATTATGTAATATGTGATAAATTATTCAGCTATGAAAAAAAAAATAGTATAATTTAATCACTTTAATTACACAAACTTACAAAGAAATGGGATAATGCTTTCTCCACACCAGCACTGAAGAAGGGTGCAACATGCCTCAGAAGTAAAAGCACCAGTAACTGCAAATTTTCGTAAGAGAGAAAGACCTAACAACAAATGTGGGCATCACATGCATATGCACATAACTATATTTGTATTACAATTAGAAAAGGAGCAGTACCGTGGAGAATGTAGAACAAGGGCCAATAGTATCGAATTGAATTGTTTTGTTGCGTGTCTAATGCAAAAACATTTGATTTGCGTATTTAACTTCAAGAACCAGTTAAAAGGGCTTACAATTAGGACAGTAGAGCGGAAAAATGTACTTCCACTATTGCCAGTATTCACATTGATGCCAGTGTTGATAATATCATTATCATGTTCAGCCTCCAAAACTTGGGGCTGCGTATTTGCAATAGTCATAACTCGAGGATCTTGCAAATCTAAAGGAATTCTAGGCATTGCCCTTTCACTGCCCAATTTGCAAAAGCACATGTTAGGTTATAGAACAAGCAGTGATTATAGTATGGGATGCACTTATATGGTTCAATTGTAGTTCTACACAAGGCAGGTGAATGATAGTTTGGCATGGACACTAGGTATTAATAAAGATTTCATGGGTATAAACTACAGAAAAAGGAAATGGACAAGACTAACATGAGAAGGAGACATAGTAACAAGTTAGCTTAAAAAAAAAATCCATTGTCTATTCTTTTCATCATAGGTCTCTACTTTACAATTTACATTCAATCTCATTCAGTATGATGAAGTCTTGAAGTAAAATAAACAAGAAAGCAAGATTGGAATTGCCCCTATGTATTCATATGTATGTTCCCGTGTATGTTGCAAAGATGACAAATACATCAAGGCAACAACCAAAAGGTATTCTTACTTGATATCAATTGGCGTATCATCACGATGGTACAGAGCAGCTAGAACAGTATAACCAGGTTCGAATGGCTGCAGGTCAAGTAAATATTTCCATAAAAAAATTATAGTTTAGTCTAAACTTGCAGAAAGTAAATACACAACTCTAACCATTATAGGAACAAATGACTTTGTAATTTTTCCCCATTTTATCAATCTTTGATACATCACACTCATTCATATCTCTCTCTTACGTCGTTACCTCCATCCATTATTTCCCATTTTTACCCCTTCACACTGCTGATGAGATTCTCGGTAAAATTAATTTATTTTATACACATAATCTTGGCACTTAAATCTACACACCGATCATCTAGTGAGGAAAGAAAGACTGCACCGTTGACTTTTCTTTATAGACACCTCAAAAAATTGCTTTTCATATGTCAGGCAGGCACTGCTTCCCAAGACCAATCATCAACAGGACAGAATTAAAATTTGTAAATAAGTCCAATACTCTAATTAATGTCATGTCTATCATGGTTTTACTAACACAAACCAGAGATCACTAGACAAGGTGACAAATAAATAATCTGTTAATCTAATTATGAATATGCTGGGTGTATCTAACATGCTCCAAGTCCTTATGATAAAATACAATGCTTAAAACTGAATTTCAAGCAATAGATATATCAAAAAACTGACGCATATGCTTTGTAGCACAATGTATATAATGTACAATGCTAAGGTAGCAATGAGTTACCTGATGGCAAATCTCACAAATTGTATCACCCTTCTCAAAGCACCATAGCTTAACACATCTCCTATGAGCAAACTGGTATAAAAAGAAACCACTATAATTGCAGTTATCATATAATATATTTTCCCTAAAAATGTATGAAACTTTCCAATCTAAATTTGGACTGAGTTTACAGTGATGAAAGGGGAGAAAAGTGAGAGCAGTACAAAAGGTATGAATACCTCAAGAATCAGTAGTTAGCTGACCAGCAAGAATAAATCCACTTTAAATTTTAAATAGTGCTTCATGGTATCAGTAGTTTACAAAAAAGGTAGACAATTACTGCAATTCACATTATCACATATGAAGAGACATTAGCTTCAGCAGGCCAAAATTAATATACGCAGGACAACTGTGAGAAGCAGTCAAACCTCTGAACATTGTTTCAAAAATATTAAAAAAAAAAAAAGCCCCCTTTACTGCATACATCATGTTAAAAGGTTTAGGGAGTAGAATTCAGCTAAATTACTACCAAGCAACATTATGAAGAAAAGGTCGGTTCAGTTTACAAGACTCCCACCTGGTTGAGTTTGGAAAGAGTAAATATACTCAATTTTATCCCAACAAGTGGGGTGGCTATTTCCAAGGTTTGAACTTGTGATATGGAGGTCACAAGATAACTACCTTACCGTTGAGCCAAAACTTACCCTATTACCAAGCAACTTTATGAATGAAAACAGGGAAGACAAAAAAAAAAAAAAAAACACAACAACAACTACAACAACTATCCAAGCAATAATTTAGATAGGAAAAAGCTCAAGCATTCTAAAAAAACCAGTGAAGAGAAAATCGGATCAGACCGGCCAGTCGGACCGGTTGGACTGGAAACCGGTCACTAGGCCGATTCGGTCATTGTCTTTAAACCGCTGGCTTCAAAAACCAATGGCAAACCAGATTGAATCAGGTTAAACCGCTAAAATCGATGTGAACCGAACCGGTTTTAGCAGTTCACCGGTTTGGTTTTTTTTTTTTTTGTAAAATGTTTTTTTCTTTCTTTTTTTAAAAAATAATAAATAAATTACATATATTGTATTAATTTATAATTTTTTGTATTTTAATTAATTGTATATATATTTATATGTATAAATAATTAAAATTTTGTATTTTAATTAATTATATATAAATAATTAAATACATATATTTTATTATATTCCGGTCGAACTTTCGATTGAACCGGTTGGACATCTGAACCTTTGAACCCCTGCCTTGACCGGTTCAATGTTTGGTCCGATTTTCTTAATATTGATAAAAACACCTTCAAGCTTCCACTGCAAGCACATGGTATTTCCAAATTTTGAAGGCTATCCTCGAGCTGGCAGATGCGACATTCTGCTTTCTGAATAAGGTTGTCTCCTTCTCCCTTTCCTTCTTCTTCTTCTTCTTCTTCCATAATATCACATTTCCCAACACCATGGACAGGGATAGGACTAGCTGGCAGATCAGCAGTTTGAGAATTGAGTGATCCAGTTGGTGGTTGCACACTTGCAGGTGCAGGTGCTACAACAACAGGATCAACAGACAGAACTAGGTGGTCCTCCATTGTTCCTCAAACAAAAGATCCTGTTGCATGCACGTAACAACCTCTGCAAAAATAAGAAAAATAATAATATCACTAAATAAAGTAATAAATAAGGAACCTTGGTAGTGGTAATTATTATGGTACATAAAAATTTATGCAAGAAATGGATGATACTAGTTGGGAAAGATTGGAAGGACCAGAATCAGATTGAAATAGATTTTCAGAATTTTTTTCTCATCCGAAAAAAAAAAAAATTACCTGAAAAGTGTTAGTAAGAGAACACAAACTTGAGTGAAGTGGGAAAATGGGGAGGGGAGGGAATATATAGCAGAGTTCAGGAAGAAAATATTAGAAATGCTGAGAATGAAGACAAGCTGGATTTGGATGATTGTGTAACGTCCTGCACATATTATGTATCTTGTTGAGAGGAGAACCTGCATATGCAGTGTGACTTTTGAGCACTCAATTATTATGGCTTTGATACTGGCAAAGGTTGAGTGGACATTTTTTAAACTCTTGTTACACTGATTGTTTTTTTGTACTTAAAAAAAAAAATTAAATGAAACTTTAATAATTAAGTATAACCTTAAAATTAATTTATTATATTTGCATAAATTAACCAATAATAGATATTCTTTCATTAGATTTACCAATAAAAATTGCCCTCATTGTCAGCAAGTGGTGCCTCTAGTTTCTCATGTGTCTCTGTATATAGTGCATATTTGTGAACCAATAAAAACAGTTTTTTTTTCCTTGAAAAAAACTTGTTTTGGAAAAAGCAAGTATGTTTGGATAATTTTGGTTAATAAGATTATAATTTAAATGTGATAATTTAAGCTATTTTTATATAAATAATCTTAAGCTACTTTTTGGATATATTTTTTTATTATAATTCAAATCTACAGTACTTAACATATTCCAAATTTATCAAATTAATCCTAAATATCAAATATTATATAATATAAATAATTATTTCATATCCTTTTCAATAATTTTGTCATACAAAAATAAATTTTTTTCATAAAATTTAAACAAAACAGATTATTTTAAAACTATTTTTCAACTAAAATATCCAAACACAAATTAATTCTCACAAAATCGATTATACAAATAAGCGATTCTTGAAATAATTTTAATTTTATAGCTGTTCTCAAACAGGCACATAGAGTCCCAATTGCATGTGTGTTATTTCCAACAACTTGTTGTTGTAGAGTTTATTTGTTTTTTGGTATATTAATGATAATGAAATTTGAATATATAATCTCACGAGTATATGTAGAAAGTTTAAAGTATTTTTTGGAGTCATAATGGAATATTAATGAGAATAAAATAACCAAGGATGCAATGACAATATGTTTCACCATTAATTTGGTTAGATTATTCTGTCATATATAAATTACATATAAGATAGTGACGTGCAAATCTTCACCCTTGATTCTCCCATATGTACATTCTCATCTTTTTTAAAATAAGAAGATCAAGAGTGAAGATTTACACTTGATCCTCTCACTTATAATTTACAATTCTGCAAATTTTTTCCTTGAAGCGGTGCTTGTCCCATTTCTCATGTATGTTCATGCAGATGTGACAACAAGTATTTCGATTCTAAGTTCCAATTGCGTGCGGAAATTTGGTTAGGTTAATAATAAATTTATTTTATTTTGTTCTTTTATCCTCAACATCCGCAAGCGGTGAAAGTGGTGCTTATTGTCACATTTCTCATGCATATTCATGCACTCCTAACAACACATATTTTGGCTCCAAGTTCTAACCGCGTGTCACTTGAGGTTCCAGCTCGTAGCAACCACACGTAACTTGATATGTCTCGTACAATATTAGCCACCACTTCCTACCCTTTGCTTGAACGAGAAAAAATAATAGATAGGAAGAAAATGAAAATAAAGAAAATTCTCTCTTATTACTTGAATGAAGAAAAAATTAAAAGAAGAAATAAGTAATATTTTTTTTTTCTTAAATAGTTGGAGAAAAAATAAAAAAAATAATACTAAAAATAGGCATCCATTGGCTCACACAAAGTAAAGGGAAAGAGCTAAGGGGAAGAACCAAAGAGCAACCGGTTCAAATTAGAAAGCATTTTAAATAATAGTGTCAAAATTTTATTTTGAATAAAATAACTCTTATTGTCTAATTTTTTTCCTTCAAAAGTGAACAGAAAATTATACCATCCGTCCATTAATAATTGTCATTTTAACAATATATCTAGCCATAATATATATCCAGATATATTGTCAAAATGACAATTATTAATAGATAGACGATGGATTTTAATGAGCTATATACCTATATTTTTCCTCTTTTTCTTAAACCAAGTAAAGGGCTAGAGTTTCATGTAATCAACATAAGTCTTGTGACATTTGTCCTCTAGCAAAAACTCTTTCCTCTGTTAATTAGCACTTCTTACTTAAAAGTACTTGATTTTGGGAATGTGAACATTTGGGGCCATTTTCTACCCCCACTACAAGGATATAAATTATAATAAGTCACATGAAACATGGATTTATTTTATGAAGAAAATGTTAGATTGTCATAATTTTTGCACAAATTTATTTATTAGAAGGTTGTGGCATATGTATTGACTTTTGGTAATATCATTTTATTTCATCTAATGGCTACCTTATTTTTTGTCAAAGATTTTGACAAAATTTTTCGGCAGTTGCAATGACAAAAAATTTTAGATGCTTCTAAAATAATGCCTAAGAACTTCTCACAAGGCCTTAGATTTAGACCATCTATCAATTAAAGAAAATAATCCACTGCACAACTTGCGTACAAATTCCACAACAAAATGCTCTAGACATTTTATGTTGCTTATGTTGTATATGTATATATCATACAATATATTTATTACCATTAATTCTTTGTAAATCATATTCTCATATTCTTCGTACCAAAATGCTCGTATTTATTCCTTAGTGACTTAACCCTTCATATAGAGTGTGAAGTGGTTGGTTTGAGAGCAATCCATCTATGATTTTCTTTTCCTCTTTTTTAAGGCATTGACTAATATTATAGAAGATTTAAGAAAATTTTATCTTTTTATTCGATGATATGAAAAGACTTGAGGAGATATGGTTGTTCCTAAATTATTTCACACAGGATGTGACCATATGAGGTAAGATCATTAAATTATAAATGATACAAAATCCTAGTTTAGAAAAAACGTACCTTAGATATAATTCAACCCCTTTTGAAGAATTATCAAAATCAAATCATTTTAGCTTATTTTAAAAAAGATAATATTAGATTAACATTTTTATAACTTTTTATTGAAAAAATATTGTACTTAAATTATCATTTAAATTTAAATTAATGTAATTTTTGTTATATCACTTCTTCTTTTTTTTATTGACTTTGTTAAATTACTTCAACTCTTAAAAAGACTGAATTTATATCAAATTTGTGAATTCAGAAAACCGACTCATAATAAAATTCAAAAATTAAATTATAAAAGCTAGAATTTTAATGAATAGATTATAGTTTCATAATTTTATTTTTTTGGTGAGTTTCATAATTTAAGTATTTACCATTTTAAGTTGCTAGTTTAATTAACGTATTTGGTAACCTTAAAAAATCAAATATTTTTTTTTGAAGACTGAAAAAATCAAATTTTCAGATACAATAAGATTATGCTTTAGATTCATAATATTTGGTAATGGATAAAATTTTGTTATCTGATTGTTATGTAAATTAATTTTAAATTAATTTTTTTTTCTAAACAACCAATATTAAAAAATTTAATGGATCTCAAATGATTTAGCTTGAGTTGGGTTTGCCCAAATAAAACAAATTTTTTTCTATTTACAATATTCAAACTCAAGATCCTATAAAAAGAAATAAGTGTCAAATTATATAACAAAATGTTGGTATTTTAAATTAAAACTAATTCTTAAGAAATCCTAATTTTGAAATAATTTCATCTAATATTTTTTCCTTCTTATCTTATCATCTTTTATATGTATATATAAAAGTTTAAAACTAAATATTATTTAAATTTTAAAATAATTCATGTTTATACAAATTAATACAATAAATTTATTTTTTCTATATTAAAAATTTAAAATAGCCTCGCATCAATAAAATAATCTCGTAGGAAGAAATAAAAATAGGCCGCATGACCACAACTCTCCCCCTGCAACCGCAGAATCCTAATTGGGACCTATAAAAGGGCTTAGCGTGCTAACTACTACTCACTGGCTACTCCTCGCAATCGCATTCATAATCTAGGGTTTAACATTCTACTCAAAAACCCTAGTCACAAATGGCAGAAGGGACCGCACCGGAAGCCGTTGATCCCAACACCGCCGACGCCGCCGCCGTCGACATGGACGTCGCGAAGGCCGAGTCCGGCGACAACGGCGGCGTGCCCAAGCAGAAGCGGGCTAGAGAGGAGGGCGAAGAACTCCAACAAGAAGAAGCGAAGGACGACGACGTCGTTTCGAAGAAGCAGAAGGTGGACGAGGAGGAGAAGTCTGTGGAGGAACAACGCTTAGAGAAGCTTGAGGAACCACAAGGAGAAGGAGAAAAAGAAGGAAAAGAAGAAGAGAAGGAACCGTGTGGTCCCGTGAAGTTGGGACCAAAGAGCTTCGAGTCTTCCACTGAGATTTTCAATTACTTCTACAACTTTCTTCATGCTTGGCCTCACTATCTCAACATCAACAAGGTATAACCGCAGCACCCTTTTTTTTTTTTTTTGCTCTTTTTTTTTCGGTTTATGGTACGGCACAATGGCGTCGCTTGATCGGTGTTGCTTGATTCATTTTGATGATTACTTGAATTTGTGATTTTCATTTTATCCTTGCATCATCGACCTAGTTTAGTAATTTCCATGGATCGATATGGATTGAGTTTCTATAACTAGGATTTAATAAACAAATACCCAGAGAATAAAAGACCTTTTTTTGTCTAAATTTTGGTAAAGTTTTGTAGTTGCACATTGTAATTTACAAAAGGGAGGATGAAATAGTTGCAAAATATTATACATGTTTTTGCTTTTATTGGAGGACGTCATTGTAAGCACTGAAAGAATTTCACCTAAATTTTGTTCTGTTTGGGGTGTTAATTTTTTTTTTCAAATGTTTTATGTACCTACTTCACTGATTGATTATTTGTATTATGTTAAGTATGCGTGTTTCTACTTTGTGGACATTCCTAAAGTGTTTAAAACCCAGCTGGATGTTCCAACATTTTTCTTAAAACAGGAAGAACTGAGGCGTACCTGTCTGTTAATGTGTAGTATTTTGCGGATATTGTGTCCATGTTGGTTCTGACTTCTGATTGATTTCACTGAATGTTTGTTTGAGTACTCCTTCGAGTCTTCTAGAATATCAGCTTCGAGAGATTGGAGCAGATTTTCGAGCAGTGTGCTAAAAGAAGACACTGGTTGTCCCGTGGCTTCATAATTTGAGTGACTGAGTCTTCTATAGTGTTCAATTTCAGCTTTCATATCCATATGTGTGCCTTCTTGTTGCAAACATATCATGTGCTGGCCATCTCTGGTGCAGTTTATCTACTTATGGCTCTTAGTAATGGCAGTTTCCTCCTAAAGTTTTCCGTAACTGCATTAGAATTAGTTGTTTCAATGCATGCATTTTTTACTTGATTTTCAGTGCCATCAATTGTGATATGGCAACTTAGTTTCACTGCATATTTGCATGTCACGATTGAAGTATTGAACTGCATGAAAATTCATTGCCACTGGCCGTTCAAATTGGGATTTAAAACAGACACAGTTCTATCCAAGTATTTTGTGGTTAGCTCTCTTTAATGTATCATGATGTTGCTGTAGCTGCAACCTGAAATACTGCATTTACGTCTTACTGAATCCACCATGACTTGTTTTGTGTGTCAGTATGAACATATGATGTTGTTGGAGCTGCTTAAGAAAGGCCATGCTGAGCCCGATAAGAAGATTGGTGTAGGAATTCGTGCTTTCCAAGTCCGCAAGCATCCTACCTATAAAAGTAGGTGCTTCTTCCTCATCAGGGAGGATGACTCTGTTGATGATTTTAGCTTCCGGAAGTGTGTGGATCATATTCTTCCTTTGCCAGAAGAGATGCATATAAAATCTGATCAGAACAAGGCATTAGGTGGTGGTGGTGGTGGAGGAAGGCATTATGGAGGAAAAGGTGGCAGAGGAAGGGGTCGAAAAGGAGGAAAGTGGAGACATTGAGTACAATAGTTAGTGCTGGTTCTGAGTGTTCGAGGTCTAAAATGTTTTTGTGTATACTTGACCGGCGTATTTATTTCAAGTTTCCTGCTAATTACTGTATACTTTTGGTTTTGAAATTTTATTACGAGCGGTTATTTATAAGTTTTGCAGTTTTTGGACTAAATATTGTGACTCAAATTTCGATATTGATGGAATTTAGATTTCAGATATTTTTTGTTTTTCGCTTGGTGAACATACGTTTTTTTCTTTCTTTTGATCAACAACATATTTCAGTGTGGGTTTTTTGTTTTTCGGTTCGAAGATTTCAGTGTTGGTCCTCTGCAAAATGATGCCTAACTGGGCCTCACTTCATCAAAGTTCAGTGTGGTACCAGTTTAGGTTTCGATATGACATTGTACTGTTACAATATAGCCCACTTATTGGTTAAAATATATTGAGTCAAGGCTAGCTATGCATCCAGACCAAAAAAACTAGCTTTGCATGCAGTTGAAAATTAGAGCATTGTCATTTGCTTAATCTGATGAGATAGCCCACTTGTTGTTGGTCGCTTGAAGCGCCCCAAATTGTTTGTAGTGTTGGCCATAAAAAAAAAAAACAAAAAGCTCTTGTAGTTAGCAAAAATTAGTACTTGCGGAAAACTTGTGCTCGGTGGCACTAGTTAGTGTCCTATTAGAAGCATCTGTTATTTTAATTGTTAACGAGACATTTAGTGTGGTAGTTGAAGCATCTGTTATTTTAGTTGTTAATGAGACATTATCAAAGACAATAAAAAGAAAGAAGAATGAAAATAGCTATCATGAAGCTGACTGTGATATAGCCAGCACCAGAAGGCAAAATGCTAACAGATTATTTAGGCTTTCTAACATGATTTCAAATTTCCCAATCTAGCGCAGTTTCAAAATCATTTACGAGAAAGATTGGCAAGAAGTCATGGCCAGCAACCAGAATTATGGGGAATGTTTTTTGTTTTTAAATTATATTGAAGTTGTGGTTGTCACACATGACTTCATGTAAATTTACCCCAAAAAAATTTATTTAATTTTAGTCGTGATCAGACCAACGATTTCTGCTAGGGTTGTTTTTATTATTATTTAATATACAAGCCGTGGTTAAAAACCAGGACTTTGGTGCGACACTCCTCTATTTATAGCTAAGTAGTGGTTCAAGAACAACATGTGAGTTGTGTATCTCACCTATGACTTCAATGAAAAAGAAATAATAAAAAAAAATTGAAGTTAAGTCGTGCTTCCTATCCACAATTTTAATTTAAAAAAAAAAATCTCAAGGTAAATTGTGTTTCCTGTCCATGACTTACATAAAATATTAATAAAAAAATCTGCTAGTAAATAGTAAGTCGTGGTTGTTGACCATGCCTTCTTGTTTTGAGAAATAATTTTGAAGTTGCACTGGATTGGAAATTTTCAAATCAAGTATGAAAAAGGCCGATTATTTAACAGAAGTATCATTTTACCTCAATGTGTCTGACACGAAATTTGTCAACAAATTTAGGATTTACTTTTTTAAAAAAAGTAATTTATTGAATGAGAGAGTCTCAAAGAAGTATGATGCTAAACTTTTTTATTTGCTTGATATGAAACTTATAATATTATCACTCTTTTTATAGATTCATGATATAGTTATATTTAAAGTAATGAATAATAAAATACATTTTTTCAATAGAACTTACGTGGGTGGATTATAACCGTGTAATAATAGAGTGATGAATTGCTGCAGCAATGGGAGGATATATGCAATGACAATAGTAAGCAACTTGCTGCAAAGAATTTGTTTGTCACATTCTCTACAGACAACATCGATAAAGATACACAAATTGCTAACCTCATCAAACCATCAAAAAATCATTGGTCACTCAAGTTGGCATTGGTTTCCTTTTCGAGTTCTTCAAAGATGGGTTGGCAGACGATGCTTATATATAACAAAGGGAAAGATACGGATGTTTTATAATTTAGCATAATATTCGGATGAGGCTTGACTTGAGTTCAAGTGGGAGGATATATTGCCTCTTAAAACCTTCACTGGAATTCGATCCCATATCTATACTTTCTCTCAAAATCCCCCTCTCCCGACCAAAAGAAGAAAACATAATATAAAAAATAGCCAGCAAATGGTTTGTTTGATAGATAATTGCTTCAAAATAAGGGTCAAGGATACAAATGTGCGAGACACACCAAGGTTATTAGATGTTATAATTATACTGAAATGATTATTTTCTCAATTATCAAGTGAGACACAACAATGGTTGAGTGCAGTAATAAGTGAGTTGTACTCTCAAAAAAAGGATCAAGGTTCAAATTTTGGGAAAGACAATTATTGGGAGAACCCTCTTGATATCATAATAGTATTTGAGGATAAAAATAACTTAAAAACTAAAAAATTATCAAGTGAAACAAAACTTGATTATTGTTGCATGATTGATATGTAGTGCTCTTTTGCATTAAAGAGACATAATTATTCAATTGATTTATTTTACACTGTGAAAAAATAAATTTTGAACCGAGAGTTCACATCTACTCTTCATAACAGAAAGATAACAGTAATTACAAAATTTGATGAGTCCGTTACATTACACGGCCAATAAAATACAAATTTTAAGTCCATTTTCCTGGCCTTTAGTTGAAACTAAGTCTCAGAAATTAATAAAATATAGGAATTATAACAATTATAGGAATTATAACAATTGAAAAAAAAAAGGAACAAGTAGCCTCTCTACTTTCTCCCATGGCAATGAAATCAATTAGGGTCTAAGAAGTTTTCAGAAAGGCTAACGGCTGTGATTTTGTACATTATAATTTGTTGCATGGTTAATAAGTAGCTAGTCACTCCCAATCATATTAGATGAAGCTGACTATGAACTGATAACTGACAGGAGCATTTTTTGGATTTAAAATAAGTATGAGCCTCAGGCCAGAATTAGGTTGAAGAATCTTATGTCTCATCTAGTGAAAGTAGCCAATAATCTGCCTCTCCCTCTCTCTCTCTAATAAAATTTCATTTATAACATTCACTTCATCTTTTAAATTGACTACATCTTAAAAATAAACTTTATTTCATACCATTACTTTCGTTTATAAAATGATAATTAAAAACATCTAATAAACTGTTATTAAAAATATTCTTTATACTATTGCTTAATTATACACTAATTTAGTACTAAAAAATTTTATCTACCGTACTAATATTACTCCAAAAGTCACATTATTTTAATACTATATTATTATATAATTAAGTAACAATAAAAAAAAATTTCATTGAAACTGCAATAAAATTAATCTTAAAATTATACTGATAGAAAACAACGGCACATAAATACATATGATAAGGAATCAAACTCCAGGATGCATACACTTTAAATGAATGGAGGTTATGTAATTAATTGATCTTGCAACTCTAATTAGTAGCGCACACGTTAAGCAATAAAACTAGCGGCGCGCACTTTCTCCAAAAATTAATCACCTCCCTAGTAATATAGACTCATCATTCTCAATGACTATATCATCATCGAATTTTCTTCCTTCGTGTATGTATTGTAAACTTCTTTGCTCATTCAACAAGCTATCAACTTCGTCATGGAAAGTCAGCAACTCATTGGTTGGACTTGGAAGTCCAACAATGAAACAGTACGTGAAAATCCACTTCCACTTACGTGCCAATTTTCTTCATATGGTCAATGCCGGTAAATTAAGCTTTTTCTGCCATTCATACCCTTTTGTTACACTATCCATTTTCCACAAACAAAAGACTTAACAAGTTTGTGATTTCTATAATTTCTCTAGGGGTAATGCTAATGGTGGGTATCTAGCAGTGGATTGGCTGTATGAATTTCCCATGCAAGATAGCAATGTTGATACTATCTCTTTTACGGAGTCTTATTATCCTGAGTTGTTATATGAAACTCTTCCCACTGAACCAACACCAATAAGCATACAAGGTTATTGTATTATATATTTTTCCAAGTCTAATTCATGCTATTATAGTAGTACTATATACATTGTACTTGTCCATATTTTAATATGGCTTATCTCCTCAATAATATTGCAGACTACGACCTTGATGATGTTAAGAAAATGCTTTCTGTTTGGAACGAACTTGATTCTGGGCATGATTCAGATAAGCCTTTGCTTTCGTTACCCAACAATGGAGAAAGTGACAAGGAAATGAGGAGGGATTATTTGAAGGGTGAGGCATGTGGAGGAATAAAAGGTGGCAGTGCAAGAATCTTATCAAGGAAGACCATTTCCAAGTACTTCTACATGCCCATAGCACAAGCAGCCAGAGAGCTTAATGTGGGCCTGAGATATTTGAAGAGAAGGTGCAGGGAGTTAGGGATTCAGAGGTGGCCCCACAGGAAGCTGATGAGCCTTCAAACCTTAATAAAGAATGTACAGGTACGTACTCCTTATTGTGTGAAGTGCCAACATACACAGTGCCTAATTTGAGAATATGGTTATATATATATATATATATTGGTTTCAAATTATTAAGTTGAAGCATTTTTCTATATTGTATGTGTACTTTTGATGGGGTGGATGGTACAGGAGGGACAAGGAAGTGATGAAAAGATAAGGAATGCTATTGAGATATTGGAGAAAGAAAAGAAGCTGTTGGAGGAAATGCCGGATTTGCAACTTGAAGATAACACAAAAAGGCTTAGACAAGCATGCTTTAAGGCCAACTACAAGAAGAGGAAGCTCATGGTCATGAATTTGATGGAACCGCAGTCTTCTTCTCCCATTGGAGGTGCAAGAAGTATTGACACATGGGTTGAAGAAAAGTATAATTAAGAAGATCAACAAGACATCAAATATCTATTGCTTGATCCTCATTCTGCTTTTAACAAAATTTTCTAGGATTCTAGCTAGAGTTTTGATGCTATGACTATGGTGGTTATTTTCCTTAATGAAGGCGTAGATAATTTCAAACTTTTGAAAGCATTTAGCTTCGAGTACAATCAAAGCCGTGATCCGTCTGAAAAATAGGAATGGGGAACTAGGATTAAGCTAATCATGTGCGTGCTTTCTACTTTCTGAAAGATCTAGTGGAAAGGCAATCCAAAAAGAAAAATTAATTAACATGTTTAACTTAGTTGAATAGTTTATAAGCCTAATTCCCATTAGATTGCGGGTTCGTAGTTATGCGCAGGGACAGAACTAGATCAGTATCTTTGGATTGCAGATTTTTCATTTAAGTTTAAAGAAATCTACAAAATTATCCCAAGAAAGATTAAACAAAATATAGAAATTTGTTCTGCCTAGTCCCCATATATTACTTGTAGTTCCGGTCACTGATTATGCAATGTACCCATGAGAATTTGTTTCTATGTGATTCTCTTAATTCATATTTTACTAATTGGATATGAGACTAGTTAAGAAGTTTATTTATTTATTTTGTTTTCTTGCAGCTCTAGAAAATTCAAAATTGGACAGAAGTGTTCAGCAAACCTAAATAAGTATTCAGCAAACAGAAGTGTTACAATGTTCAAAAGTAGCTCTACTTTATTTTTATAGGACTCAAATTGCAGTAGTAGTTGGCGATCGTCGGGGCAATCTTACTGGCTTAGCAGAAAGAAACGTAGCTCCTCTGCTAGTACAATACCAAAGGCAACTGCTATTCGAAATTCCCATATCAAATTGGATCCTGTTTGATTGAATCCATATATGTGATAAATTCTAGGAGATTTATTTTTAATAAATTGGATATTTTTCAACTCGATAATGAAAATCCATTTGTTTTATTAAAAATGTAAAGTTCATTTCAATATTGTATGATATTTTATTTTATTTTTATTTTTTCTTTGAGTTTTTTTTTTCATACTACTTAATTGGTTGACTCACACAATCAAACCACTAAGTGTCTGCTTAGAAGGTGAATACAATCGATTTTAGTAGAAGAAAGAAATTCTTCCTCTAACAAAAACTGGATCGAAATTTGCAAATTTGCTTTGAAAATCGAAATAGTTCGATTGATAGTTTAAACTAAAAAGGCTCTAAACAACAAGAAATTCTTGCATGATTAAGAAACATTTAAGTGGATTATGCTTCATTCAATATTTTTTTTTTCTTTTATGGGATGTTATTTATGCCCGATTAATGAATTTAACAAAATATGAAATATCAAATTCATTAAATAATATAATAACATATTATTAGATGCCAAAATAATTTTCCTTTACACTCACAATTCATAGCCATTAAATTCTTTTTAGGTGTTTTATCTAGTACCTTCAAATTTGTATTAAATCACTTGCATTTGCTAATAACACAAGTTTAAAATGTCTTGTTCATAAATTATAATTTCCTTGAAATAAAGTCCATATTTTATGTATATCAAGCATCAAATTTTGAGACTTGATGGGTTAAATCTTTTAATTTGTCAAAAATAACGGGTTATGTTGCATTTTGCAACCTATTTTCTTAAGTAATTTATTTGAATCTATCCCATATAATTTTCTTAAGTAATTTCTTAAGTAATTTAATGATAGGATAGGACAAGTTGACTTGGTCAACCATTTTATTTTTTTAATTTTTTTTCCTTTAATTGATATATTAGGCAAGTCAACCCCTCAATAGAGGGTTGGGTAAACCAATCAATATAAATTAATTATTAAATTTTGACATTTTAGAATTCAAATTCAAATTTTATTTTTAATTTGTTTTGAATTTATGTAATTGGATTTGTAATATGTCGAAGTTGAATTTTGGAAGTTTGGACTTAAGTTTGATTGTGTAATGTATTAAATTTGGACATTAAAGATTTTGATATTTATTTTGTTTTTGATTTATTTAATTTAATATGTAATATGTTAAATTTGAAGTTTGGAATTAAGTTTAATTATATTTAGGATTAATAATGTTTAGAAATTTTATTTCATTTTTTGTTTTTTGTTTTTTTTTTTTTTTTTGGGATCTAGTAGACATTTTAATTTAAAAAATAAATGGAAAAGAGGTAAATAGGCCAACCATTTAAGACCGCAAGAGTGGCCTTCCTTTTGGCCAGGGAGGGGGGAATTCGATGTTGGGTGCGGGGCAGAAGAGGCATCCAACTTTACCATGTAACCTCAAGTCTCATCCATTACGAGTTGCCCTTAAATGGATCTAAGGGATATAAGCCCAACCCGTTTAATTGCCTTGCTCGAGTATGATCCGTGAGTCAGCGAGTAATATACTTCATTCTTGGTTACCAACGAGGATATATATCTGTTTGTATGAATTTCTTTTCATTAACGCATGAAACAAATGAAACCAAGCTCAAACGTTTAATGCTCGTGATTAATTTTATGTCCCATTTAATTTTGTTCATAGTTAGACCGCAGTGTGATTTAGTTAGCAATAGTTGAACAACGTTGTCTCCCGTGCGCGCTAATCATATTAAAAGGATTAATAGGCCCCAAATACAATTTTGCAAGCGATGGCAAAGTTGGGTGCACTTACCATAACAATTAACACAAAGAATATCCAACGTGTTTGTTGAGGATCCAACGTACAGGATCACCTTATTCTGCCATTTAGCACCTTCCAATGTTTAACCTGTAATGGGAAGGTGCTCCACACCAATGGATTTCAAGTGGCAAGTGAGCAACATTAACAAAATCATGACTCCACCACCCATAAAGAAAAGGAAAAAAATGATAAAATCATGACTTCAGCATACATGTGTGGTTTTCAGAACTTTTGCATTCACAAAGCTGTAACAGAACATAAGGGTAGTTGCAGTAGGTTTGAATCAGTAATAGTTGGTTTATCAAACAATCTACTTCCCTCTATTGGCAATGGCATATTTTTCTCCCTTTAATTTGTTGCTTGCCAAACATAGTACAATCTCACTATCATATGCTCTTAAAATTCCTAACTATTATAAAATAACCAACCCAGATGCTTGCAATTGTAACCTTTGACCCTTTCTGCCTATAGAGGAATAATAATATAACTTGTGAAGATCCTTGAAGAGATCATCACTTACTTGCCATACAAACATGAAGTTCAACCTTGTGCTAGTTATTATAGCATCCACCATATTTGGAATTGTCCTTGAGGGATGCCATTGCAAGGCTGTGCAGTTCATTTTTGGAGACTCCCTTTCAGATGTTGGAAACAACAAGTACTTATCCAAAAGCCTTGCTCAGGCAAGTTTGCCTTGGTATGGTATTGATTTGGGCAACGGGCTCCCCAATGGGAGGTTCTCTAATGGTCGCACAGTTGCTGATATAATAGGTAAATCTTTTCACTTTTAGCACGAAGATAATTTTCCTGATACAAGAACTTAATTTATATCAGCATCTAGGTTGGTGAACTTTCAAGAAGCCCGTATATGGCTGCTTGTTTTGCTTTAACATCAACTTTCTTTTTCTTCTTTTGCCAAACGTGAAAAAATTGCTCGTTTTAATTGTTGTGTCTAAATGTATTACAAAACCAAAACTATCTTCTTGTGGCTGTCATCCCTACGAGCAATACTACTCAGCCAGAAGGATATAACCAAAATTTGTGGTGGTTGGGTAAAATGTAGTAGTAGGATCCACCTGTTAATCCAAATATCACTAATGATGTTATATGATTCTGGTACATAATTTCTGGCAAACATTCTAGCTGTGTAGCAATTTTCTTTTCATATAGTGTAAATCTGGAATTAAAGTTTGTTCTGTTATTTAGAAATAAAAGCATTTCAAACTGTACGCATACTAATATTTTACATGTTCAGGTGATAAAATGGGCCTTCCTAGGCCTCCAGCATTCCTGGACCCATCATTAACTGAAGATGATATATTGGAAAAAGGGGTAAATTATGCTTCTGGAGGTGGTGGCATACTGAATGATACTGGCAGCTATTTTGTAAGTTGCTAGTGTAAACTGTTTATACTGTTTGTCATAAATATAGCCATGTCGTAAGCATAGCAAGACACTGATATATTTTTTAATGAAACATCATGCCTCTTGCAGATTCAGAGGTTTTCCCTATACAAACAAATTGAGCTGTTTCAGGGGACACAAGTACTAATTAGAAGCAAAATTGGGAAAGAGGAGGCAGACAAGTTTTTCAAGGAAGCTCGTTATGTTGTTGCTTTAGGCAGCAATGACTTCATTAACAACTACTTGATGCCTGTTTACAGTGACTCATGGACATACAATGATGAAACCTTCATAGCCTACTTGATAGGAACACTACAAGGACAACTTAAGGTTTATTTAATCTACACGAACACAAGCATTTCCTTTGTGTTTCAATTTTTGCTTCTAATAATAATGCTATTTTTTTCTTTTCAATCATGCTTTTTTTTTGGGTCTGATTGTCTATCATGCTTTGTTCCTGTTTAGCTATTGCATAGCTTGGGAGCAAGGCAGCTGATGGTTTTTGGGCTGGGCCCAATGGGCTGCATTCCCCTTCAAAGGGTGCTTAGCACATCTGGGGATTGTCAAGATAGAACAAACAAGCTGGCTATTAGCTTTAACAAAGCTGCAAGCAAGCTAATAGATGACTTGGGGAAACAACTTCCCAATTCAAGCTACAGATTTGGAGATGCATATGATGTTGTTAATGATGTGATTACCAACCCAAACAAGTATGGTAAGTAAATATATTCTGTTTCTTACCAAAGTAGAACCTCTCACGTGAAAATTTCACATGACCTTATTATGTATATATTTTTATCATTCATTATATTTTGTTGTGGGACCCAGACTAAGATCCATCTTCTTATTTAATAGTAAAAAATCTACACATGATAAGGTCATTTGAAATTCTTACATGAAAGGATTCATTCTCCATTCCTCATTGACCTAATGCATAGACCATTATCTGAAAACTAAGCCATTAGCAATTGTTCATATGAATTTGATACGTTTAGTGTCTGTGGAACACTTAACAAATTCCAAAGGTTTCACAGTGTCATTACATTTAGAAGACTTGAAAACATTTCATACATGATCAGATCACAAAATTGAAAAATGAAAAAAAATGTTAGCTGGGGTGGTGAGAATGACTTCCATTGTAATCATGTTGTCAATGTAGGATTCCAAAATTCAGACTCACCTTGTTGCTCCTTTGGGAGGATTCGACCCGCTCTTACATGTTTACCTGCATCAAGACTTTGCAAAGACAGAAGCAAGTACGTTTTCTGGGATGAATACCACCCCACAGACGGTGCTAATCAGCTAATAGCCAATGAGCTCATCAAGAAGTTTGGATTCTTGCGTGTTGATCCACCAGGTGCTCCTTCACCGTCACCCACTGCTGCTCCATCTTCAGATGATTAATGAATGATACAAGGTTTTCTTTGCCTAATGATGTAATTGCTTTTGTCATCTGTAATGAAAAAAGCAAGTTTCTTTCTGTTTCTTGACCACGCTTTTATACTAAATTTCTTGTCATGCATTGAGCTAGTCTTGATAATCAACCATACATAATTTTTTGTTTCTATTACAAAGTAACTTACGACATTTCCTTTGATTCTCCAATCACATATTGAACCCTGCCAGGTAAATGTGTAGTAATTTATTGTTATTGTTACAAAGAAACTTATGCTGTTTCCCTTGATTCTCCAGTAGCATATTGAACCTAGTTAAATGTGTAATGTAATACCTTCTTCAAGCTGGACCACCGAAGCATTTGTTCATGTTCAATTGCATGTACCATTCCCAGATCCTCTTCAATTGGGTTTTTTTTGGGCCTCCTTCTGGACCTTAACTCTTCAAGCCCAATATAGGATTGCCCACGGGCCACATCAACTCGTATGCGAAACCTTGTAGTTGGGCATTTTCAATGCATTGCCATGCGTTTTCTGCGCCCAAACAAATATATATATATATATATATATATATGCTATGGGTAACTTCGTCAAATGCTGCCCATTGCAACAATTCGGCATTGATTGCATATGTGCAGAAAATTCTTCCCTTGTCCATATAACCAAACTTGCAAATTGAGTATCTCCTCGGTGAAGATTCATATCTAGTCTGTTCTTCCTATGTCTGCAGATGCCACTTTCAACTAAGCATTGATATGAATCGTTGTAGCCCTTTGTCCAACATCATTTCCTTCTCCCCTATGTTCTTGCCCCTTCCAAATTGTGAACAAAGATCTCGGGACCATATGGAATTTCATGGCACCATCCCTTTACCCAATAGCCCCGTCTCGATGACAATAATTGTGTATTGGACAAATTTGTTTCTTAACCAAATGAACTAGTAAACATAGTAAGTCCAATAAAAGTGGGCAGATGAAGATTCAAATAATTTTGTCACGCATCTGTCTCGGGTATCAAACCCTTGACTATTAGATGTCCGACACCAAAAAACCCTTGTTGTCTTTTTTAATGTCACTCAACTCAGGTAACAGTCCCCCTCCGAATGATCGATTTCTCTCAACATACAGTGTCACTGGGAAATAAGTTTGATTATCGGAAAAATCTTATTTGCACGCACTCTTTAGACATATTGTTGAAATATGTAGATGATAGTTTAAATAAATATAAATTTTAATTATATAAATATAGATCATAATATTAACTAAAAATAGATATATACTGTTTACAAAACCAATATGTCGATTCGACATTTGTTTAATTGAAATATATATTTATTTAAACTGCAATTATCATATATCAAGTAATAAAGGCAATATATTGATTTAATATTTATATAACTAAAATTTATATTTATTTAAACTACAATTACCAAATATTAATTAAAATGTCCAAATAAATATGTTCAAATAACATATTGCCACTATGGAATACATCATCATCTTCTTCGAGGATAGCTCTCAAGTCTTCTCATTAAAGACTCCCTAAATATGACTGTAGGTAGAAATTTCTCATAAAGTTTGCTCGACACTCCAGTATGCTTCTCATGACCATACCAAGCACTTCGAAACCATTTTATCTCATCACAAGGTCTTTTATTGTCTTCGTAAACTGGACCATCAATCTTCAAGCTATTATTCATTGCTACCAAGTTATTCGGCATTATAATTCAAACTTTGCCTGTGCGTAATATCACCTAATTTGAAGGAGGGTGATAAAATAAGAAACTTATTTTATTTTAAGAATCAGTTTTAATTTGTTTCGCTTTATTCTTGTTATATACTTACTTTTTATTTAATATCTTGTAACTATTATCTTTATACAATGAATTCTTTGGTCTAACGCATGTTTGAATTCAACCAACTTTTATTCAAAACATCTTGGTTATTTCTAGAAGTTTTTGTGAATTATAATTATCTTCTAATTTAATTATAAAATTTAATTTTGATGTATTGATAATATAAAATATTTTACACAGATATCTAATTATATATTATCACATCAACAAAACTGATTGAATGTCACACCCAATACTTCAAAAATCTCATGTATAGTGACACATTATTGCTAAACTATTAGCGAATCAAAATTAATCTCTTAATTATATTTTTAAATTTTAATTGATATGAAACACATTTGGTGACATAAATTAAATTTCTCGTCGTCTATCAGCACCTAACAATCTCTCAAAAGTTAACTGCCACAATTAATTTGTTTATATACCCCACTATCCCTGATGTCACGAAGGAGTATATTTGTTTGTTAAGCTAGTCTCGCCACTTTCAATTTACTCAGGAAAAGATAAACAACATCATCTATTAATTGTTGAAAGATTCATACCTGCTTGTTGGGCCACCTAGCATGTTGTATCACCATTTTATAAAACTGATGAAGAGAGCAGCCAAAGAAAAGAGAATCGTACGATTACCGTTGTAGAAAAGCTATAAAAACTAAAAGTGTTAAACGGAATTTTCTTAGAGCAAGCAACCCATCACTACAAAATGCAAAGAGATCATGCAGTGCCAAAGGTGTAATGGTCCTATTGGCTGAGAAATAATGGATTCCAAAAGTGTGTTGATATTGTTTTAGGACCAGAATGATATGAAATTTCTTCTTTTTCCCTTGGAGTTTTTCTAAATAAATCTTTAATTGTTCTCTCTTACATTAGCTTTCATACATGCACCTCCGATGGTCACTAATATACAGAAGATAAGGAAATATTTAAATCATGTTTCCATGTGATCCTTCTCTCAATAATTTAACATCTACAGGTGCATCAGTGTCGTATGCATAAGCATTCTATATAAGCTTAGGTTTGCTTTTCACTGCCTCCCATTTACCATTCCTTACTTAGTTCTTAAGTAAAACATGCAAACATAGAATTATCTCTTTTAAGGACAAAAGGTTCTAAGCTCAATTCCACCATTAGCAAGTTTTTTTTTAAAAAAAAAAAAAAGAAAATATCAAAACTTGCCTGTTTACATGGAAATTTATCGCCTTGCTTTTGTTTCAGATAACGCTTATATATATTTGGCACTTAAAAAAGACAGCACTCTAGTATTTAATTATATAAACCAATACACAAGTGTAATGTGGACCTCTTTAATAATTTCCCATATGGTAATGATTGATTGCATAGATGATGAGTGTCTAAATCAGGATCTGGTCTCTGGAAGGGGTGTTGTTATAGGCTTGCAGGTGCACTCATGTGTTGATTATTAGGGATATCATAGTAAAGTACAACTCAAGTGTATTAAACACTTTATGGTATAAGCAGAAGCGTGCTAAATTTATGTAGAGAGTAATAGATAAATAAAGCAAGTGAATAATATTTTATATTAAGACCTATTTGTCACTATTCACATCAACAAAATTTATCAAAAAAATTACACACCTTTTAATGTGGAAAACCCTTTGGAATAATGAGGGAAAAATTATAGGATAAATTTCAAAAAATATTCCATTATATTTGAAGATAATTACAATATAGTATTTCTCAATAAAATTCCTTTCTACTACAATTTATAGTATTACAGAGTACTAGAAAATATTATATCCCAAATTTCCAATATATATCACTTACTACACTCCTAAAATTTCTTATATACTCTCTAATGGTGGATTCTTGTGAGATGCATGACAGAATTTACCACTCTCTAATACTATTCCCACTACAACAAGCTTATATTGCTTCTTATTGCTGCCGAAGAATGCTTCAGCTGGGACGAATTTCACGGTTTGGAGTTTGGCTCTATTCATAGAGCTCCAAAAGCCAGGTTCATTAAATGCAAACAACCACCATGCAACCATATTCTACTTGTCCGTATGACATTTGCATAGAGAAAAAAACATTTCTATCTTTCATTGTTGACAATGGCAGTGTAAAATCTGCAAGTCAAAATTGTGGACCTTGAGGATTGCAAAAGGCAAGCCATCGTCTGACATTGATGTCTACTAAATTTTATGCATGCGTCACTTTGTGTTCTTCAGTTTATTAAATTCACATCTCCCATAGTTTCAAGCGATCCAAATTCATGAATAACGAGTTTATGGTCTTATTCACTATAATATGTGAATCCCCCTAACTTCATATGCTAGAATGAATACAATTAGGCATCAAACTTTCCAAGACAAGATTTGTAAAAGGCCGTAGTATTAGGAAAAGCAATGGAGAAACGTATATTCTTCCCACAACTTTATAGATCACTTTTTCTCCACTGAAACACAAAAGCAAATTAGTGTTAAATAACACGTCAAAAAAAAAATAGTGCTAAATAAGCTCTACATGAGATATTTCCCAAGGCTTCTTAGTGGCTAGCTAACTGACACATTACAACAAATAAACATAAACAATTTAGATTCATTCATAATTCTAAGAATTTGCTTATAATGTATATATAAGCACCAAGCACCTGCTGTGGGCAAACAATTGTTTTTTTTTTAATTATTTTTACTTTTATATTTCCGTATCTTTTCCTGGCCAAAGAAGGGTTATAGAGAAATGCTATTTGTTGGTTTTAATGCCACCTGTATCTCTCGTAGGCAACTTTATGTATTCAGAGATTATCAAATGTGGGTGGAAGATTGCAAAGGGAAAAAAAATCGCCACTCTTTTTTTATTATTGTAACTTCCATTCAATTAGTTTCTATTCAATTTTTTTAAAATTCCTTTCTTTCATTTTCTTAATTAAACGAATAATTTATTGTTACTTCTAATTTTATTCAAACTTATTATTATTCATATTTAAAATATTTTCTTTTAGTATCTCTTTTTGTTTGCTGCTGAAGTCTTTTATTTTGTGAAAAGCTTTTCATTTTTGGCTATTTTTCATATAACATATTAAATTTAAATATTTACATAAAAATGAAAAAAATATAATTGTCTCACAAATTAATTCTCTTAATCTTAAAGATAGTTTAAAAGTTGAATTAAATTTTTTAGTGTACAAAACTTTCTTTAGGTGTAATAGTATTTTTATACTTTTCTATTTTAATATTCTATAAATATAATACGAAACAAAAATAGTTTAAGTAAATTAACATAATAAATTTTGAATTAAATAAAATAACTTTTGATAATAACCTTAAAGTTTAATTAATATTCATTATTATCAATATAAAAAAAATATTATATTATCATTTAATAATATATTCACATTATTTATGAGTTTGATGTCTCATATATTGTCCAAAGACCTTAAATGATGTGATAATACATCACCAGATATTAGTATAAATTTTTTTTATTCTAATAATATATAATAATTAAATAAAAACTAATTTAATGTATTATGATACCTTAATTTATAAGAATAAAAATTAAAAATTAAAAACAATAATAAAAATTAAGAGATCAATACTGCAAATGATACAGTATAATATATATGTTTGTTTAATACTAGATTAAATCATAAGCACTAGATGGTAAAAATATTGAATATATATGTTGTACATTACAATTTATTTGTTCACCTTTTATTATTTTTTAATCTAAGATACTCTACTATATTATCTAGATTATTAGTTTTTAAACAACAATTCAATATCTGTATCTAAATAATTCTATTATTTAAATTAGTCATAAATATTTATAATATTTATTGATCAGAAATAAATAAAAAATATAGGTAAATATAAAACATTTTAAAAATTAGATTATTTATCATTTAAAATAATAATAAAAATTTTACATATAAATTATTAGTAATAATAATGAACTAATAATAAAATATTATTCTTAATAAAATGAATGAAAGAAAATTTAGAAACACTAAATAAAGTTTAATAGAATAAAAATTACAGTTGACATATAAAAGTGGTAGTAGCCCCTAAAAACCATATAGGTAGAAGATTTTTATCAACATTAATGATCAAGTTGATTGTAATTACTCCCTATTCTACTTCCTCTATTTTAAAATAATTGTCCAATTTTAAATACATATATAAATTAAGAAATTGATTGAAAAAGTTTAATATTAAAGAAATTTAGGTATATTTTATAAAATTATTCTTTTTTATTTCTCTTTTTTTTAATTATCTTTTTCAACTTACTTTCTCTTTTTTTTTTTGGTGCTTTTATATACATTTAAAAAGCAAAAACAGAAAGATACAAGACTCTCTTTTCTTTATTTAATAGGGGTATAACTAAAAAAAAATTAAAAATTAATATTATGTATATTTCTTAAGCAGACAATTATTTATGAAAAAATAAAATTTTAAAAATGTACAATTATTTTAAAATAGAAGGAGTATAATATTTGACCGTTTAAGGTTATATATAACACAAGAATTAATTAAGAAAACAATTTAACAATTTTAAATTTTAATAAAATGTATTGTGGGGAGACTAAATTGTCCTTTATCTTATTGAAGAGTCACATTATATGAGAAAGGCTAATAGAGAAGGTAATGAGAGATAGTGAAACAGTTGCAATTAATGAAAATAAAGATAAAATTGTTATAAAATAATTAATATATTTTTGGTTTTTAATTAAACTATTAGTTAAGGAACTAAAAAGTAAAATATTTCTTAAGATTTTAGAAAGCTTACTTTTGAATCAAAATCTTTGTACTTTTAATTCTTAATTAGTGCCCGAAATATGTGTGTGTACATATATATATATATATATATATATATATTTTAAAATGAACGGAGTATATATAATTGGCAATTGTGATTAAGTATTCGTGCCGTTGACATTATGCTAAGGGGAATTGTTTTCACACTTCTTTCAACAAATTCTTAAATCTACTTGCGTTGTACTGTAATTGGACCCCGTATACGAGAATGACAATGTTTTGTACTCTCAAGATGTTAGAATAACAACACTACTTTAGTGCTTGGACATAATATAGAGAAGTAAACGGCGGGGACGACAACAAGATTGTGCCTCTTCTTGAAATGTCAAGAGCCCTTGGAGGAACACTTAATTACACGCATATATGGCTTTAGTAAGCTATATTTTGTTGGGATACACGTCAAATGGGTTTTAATTTCTTGAAGAGTTAGACACTAGCATCTAATGAATTGTATATAAATAAATGTGAATTTTGACTATGCAAGTATTGAATGTAATTTAAGTAATAATGGATGAGAAATGCATTATGTGGATTCAAAATTTATACAATTGAAATTTATATTTATTTGTACATAATTTATCAAATGTTGATTTTAGTGTCTAAACCATTATATTCAAATAATTAATGAATCTGTTTTTTGAACTAATTTTGCCTTAGTTCTATTTCCTCGTAAAAAAATAATTAGTTTCGTTTTCTCATTTAAAAAATATATTAGTTTTATTTTTTTATTCCTGATATTGTACGCTAAAGTAGTATAAAATATTCTTTGATTTTTTTTTAAGTAATTAACTTAAAGCCAATAATTAAAATAAATGTTCAATTTTAAAGTAGCGTAAAATATTCTTTGATTCTTGTTATTAGAGCATTTAAAATAATTATCTTAATTATTTGATAGCCTAGGTTAAAAGATTATTGTAAAGGCAAAGAGTACACTTATGGTTAAAATGGCTAGCTCGATGCAGTAACGCAGTGTCCACTCCTTTGCTGCACACTTTTCTTTCATTTTCTTATATTGTCTTTCATTTAATTTATGATCTATTGTCACTCTCTCATACTTATCTAAAGTTTCTATTAACAATTATAATAATTAATTTTAAATATAAAAATTATTTCAGAAAATAAATCAATTATCCATTTTTTCTCATTAGTGTTGTTTGGTACGAGACCCTATTTTTGTTCATTATGTTCTCAAAATTTCCAAAGTTATGTGAGTTTAATTTTGATGCATTGATAGTGTAAAAAATTTTATACAATTAATCAATTATATCTTTCTATTTGTATGACCATTAAATGTAAAAAAAATTTATACTATCAATGTGTCCATATTAAATTCAAATTATTTTGCATATTTTGTTGGAATAAGTTTATGAAGCCAGTTTTTATTAAAACAATAAAAAGAGTTACTGTAACATAATTAAAATTTAGTAATATTTTTAAAATATTTCTAGATTATAAAAATGTATTACTATTTATATTAGCAATATTTTCACTAATGTTGTGTTTATGTTATGTTACTAAAGAATTTCAACAACATTATATTATATTTTTAGTAACAGTTAGAATATATTGTAATTTTTTTAGTGATATTTGAAAAATATTATAATTTACTATTTTTACAACATTTTAAAAAAATTACAAGTCACCTTTTTTTAACATCATCTAAAAAATATTGTGAATTTGTACCAAACCTAAAGTTGAGAGAAATCATGCTTACACTCATCCCCTTAGTGTTCGAGCTGGCTTACACTTTGGATCTATTAGAAATGATTAAAAATAAATAAATAAAGAATACATGCACTTCAAAAGTGGATTTAGGGCCAATGTTACATACGTGTCTAAAAATGTAAGTTCGCCTATCATTGCTCTAAAGTTAATCTAGCCTAAAAACTTGAATTTTGAGCCAACTCAGGTTTTAATTAGATTTTCCTTTTTTTTTCTCACCCTCTTACTATTACACATATTCATTCATAAAAATTTTGAGTCTTAGAGTGTGTTTGCTTGTAATTTTTTTTGGTCAAAAATTATTTTTTTATTAAAAAAATCATTTTTAATATATTTAGATATTTTAAAAAAATAATCAGAATTTTAAAAAAATTTATTTTCAATTTTATTTTATAGAAGTTAAAAAAAGTAATTTTTTAAAAAAATTCAATTTTTAACTTTTTTAACTATATATAAAATTTAAGTTCCGTAATTTTTTTTTAAAAGTCAAAACAATTGTACCCTTAAATGCATTAATTTGTGCTTTAAGGCCTTGGTCTCAGTTTTATCCTAGTTACGACGAGTTAGTTTCGCAAAAGATCACAAATGAGAAATCATGAAGGGTAGTTTCGTAGAAACTGGCATGCACACATGCAACCCACCTACTTCCCGGTGTCTATATACGCATTAATTATCTTCCTTGATCCTGTTAGATTTAATGGTACTAACTTGCTTCTGAACAATCTTTGTTGCTCGTATTAGTCTGTCTTTGTGATCACAAAAAGACTAATCAGTCGGTTTACTTTACATTCACAAAAAGGCTAAGTCTATTCTTTGTCGGTTCATAAACATGGCGTCTGTAGCAGGGTTACTAGCTTAATAGACTAGGTATAGAAGTGGTAATAAATCTAACACAGTTATCTCTATTCCCTTTAATTAAATATTAAATTAGAGACTTAGCTCGAATTCGAAACGACATATATTTAAGTGACTCAAATCTCTTCCATTCAAACTATTAATCAATTCATTTCAATTATTTAATAATTAAGTGCCATTTAAGGAAATGAAAAGAAAAGTTAGTTGAAATGACATGGTAATAATACATTAATATGAGTCACAACTAACAATAAAAGCTGAGTTTGATGGATTGTTTGATTTTATTTTCACATGAGTAGTTGTTATTCAATTTGGTTTGTTTTCCACACATTTCTCGAATCGTCGATGCAAAATAACCCGAAAAAGTTTCTTTGATACTGGCCACTGTTTTGATGGTCGAAGTGGAACTAATGCAATATCAGTTCAAAATTCTACTTCTCATGGATAAACAAGCAGAAATTTAAGCAACAAACACAACGGTCTCAGTTCCCACATTAATCATACTGAGCACTTTGGATTCACTGCACCTCTAGCTCATGTCTACACAAGCAAGTTATTGAGAAAGTTTGTTACTGATCACTGAGTTAACATCACAAGGTTGCATTACGTAAAGCATGCCTGCTATAGGTTCATAGAGAAACTAACAATCAACACCGCATTTCACGTGTTATGGATATGGTGGTTTTGGAGTGTGACGGCCATTAGCCCCAGACGGTGGATAGTCATGGAGTTCCAAGGCCATCCTCTCAGTAATTGTTGGCTCCTCCCAGTTCCTTTCAGCGATATCCTGTATTTGAATACATGGAAAATGAGCTTCTTTATATCCAATAAACAATGCATTAAGAGCAACTTAGCGATAGTGTTAGGCCATCAAACATGTTACCTTGTCTTGGTAGATATTCTCCAGTACAAGATGATGAACTTGGGGACCTTGTATAAGGCTTTCAGTTCCTGTTCATAGGAGCATGTTCATGTCATGCATAGAAGGAGGATTAGAAGATGAATAAACAAAGAATTATATCTCTACAAGAATAAGATTGGAAATATAGTAGTTGAGTTTACTTGTGACTGGGACTGCTCTCAAGCATATAAGATGAGAGAGCCCTAGAAGAATCACGAACAAGCGAATGATTGTGGCTTTCATTATTGTAAAAAGACTTCTCAAGGATAATATTAAGTCTAGGTTGTGTTGATTCAAATGTGCTAGTTCTCTCGCTATTTATACACGTAGATATCAGATTTTTCTATTTTTTTCTTTTTTAATGGAAAGTGGAAGATGGAGGAGCAATATTTATATCTTGCAAAATTCAAAAAGGTGATAGCAACCCATCATTTCTTGGAAGATCAACGCGTTTCCACTCTTTGGAAAGCTTTCAGCAGCTATTGTGGCCTTGAGGATAGGAAAAGCCCAAAGCTAATTAATTGGGGGGGCAGGGTTTTGTTAGGTGGATTTGAAAGACATATTTTAAGTCAATGTGGCAAAAACAGATGGACCACACCACACAATGAAAGTGGAAGATGACGCGAAAATTGTTGGGGTGACAAAACCCAAGCTGGTACGCTAATATCCAAGTCAAGTTCTAGCCATGAACCTTAAGGATATTCCTTATGTGAATAGTATTGGAACAGTAAAGATAGGTGCACATCCAAGAAACTCACTAAAGGTATGAGCACTTCACATTTGCCCCTCAACTCCAATGTTATGTCAAAGGTATAAGGTGAACAGATAGTAGGCACCAATTGAGGTTGTGATCATGCCATGCTCCGAGGGTTAGATTTTTTTTATGAAGTGCAGAGATTTTCAAATGATGGGTATTTTCCGGGTCATTGTGATTGCATGCTATGTGGTGTCTATTTCTCTTCCCCTTTTGTGTGGTCTAAATCTGATAACAGTGCGAGAGTAAAGAGTGTTACAGTTGTTCTGCCCCATCCTGGTGCATGCACATTAATGCCAGGTGGTGCAAGTCACATTCAACAATTGAAAAAGCTTTCCATATTCAAGTTCAGCAGTCATGCATGTTATTGCTAGTGGGAACAACATTTTTCTCCACTAGCACATAGGACAAGTTCGCACTCTTATGATCATAAACCTGAAAGCAGTTTGACATAGAATGAATTCAAAGCTATTCAAGCACAGTAGCATTTCTGGTTAAATTTAGAACGAGCAGGTAATTCAGATTGGTCACAATCACAAAGGTGCTATCATCTTGCAAGCGAACGTTAAAAAAAAAATTGGCTAATAGGTTTGTGCCATTTTCGTGATTGAACCAAGAAAAGAAAAGGTCATAGCCTAGAGAAAACATCAATTCGTGACTCTAAGCATTACACAATTTCCCTTGCTTTTTCTTTCAAGTGCTCTTTATGCTGTCTATTCAAGAAATAGACGCTATTGGCAGTAACCATTCTATTATAAAGTTTGAAGTGTTTGACTTTGGAAATTCCATCGTATGGTGGGTCATTTCATTAATAAACTTGGATTTGGATGGTAACAATTTAACTCAACTAACCAGACATTGAAGGATATAGATGTTGTACAAAGTCATTACAAAAAAGGTATAAATATAACCGGAATACCACGGCGATAAAAAAAAATATAAACGCGTGTGGAATTGGGGGATGAAAATTGAAAGCCAAAAGGCCTCAATTGGCTAAAAGAAAAGTTAATGGCACATGCAAGAAAGGAAAGCCTAAGTACTAGCCTGATTGCTGCTTTATATCTTCTAGCCTTTGGAAATAAACATAATAGTCAACTTCTTGGAAATTCTTGGGGGGCGAATACTAGGTAGAGGACAAGTGTATCACGCTTGCTTTTGGAAATAGGAGAAATATTTAGATGGTATTAGGGGAAGAGAAAAGTTTTGTTCTGTATTGTTCATCAATCAATACATTAGTTTTATGGGTTATTATTATTTTTCAATTTTCTTATATTTTTAATGCAACAATGGAATATTGAATAATAAATAATACAAAATAAAACTTTTTTCCTGAAATCATCTAAATATTTTTCTTGGAAATAAAACGGTGGAAAAACACATCAAACAAATTAAGCTGCAAACTACACGGGAATGCTTTATGTCTGCACACTTTTGGAAAGCAAAGATATAGTCAAACTTCTGGGAAATTCTTGGTTAACACTGAGAAGAGTTCAAATGGAATTTGATATGCATACACTTGCTTTTAAAAAAGGGAGGGAAAAAGATAATCAAACATAGCTACAAATGAAACTGCATACTTACTCCCCACAAGGACGTGGCTTCAGATTCTAGTCCCTGCGAGACGAGTTTTACTTATAATAATAATAATGTTAAAGATTCAAATAGCACAGGAAAATACTTTCTGGGGAAAAAAAAAAAAAAACCTAGTACTCAGAGAGAGTTAGTTTTAAATTCCAAAAAAAAAAAAATGTGAGAGGAACTTGTTAAAAAAAATTGGATGGCTAATCACTTACTAGGTAAAATTGATTATGTGGTGTTGATTGCTAGTTTTTATTCTTTTTGCTAGTAACAAAACACTGTCAGAATCAATTTTTGATTTATCATTTTTGCAAAACTTGATTCTTACAATAAGAAAAAAAGTTGTTTGTTGCTCGTTGTTCCGAACAATATTTTGGCTCAAACGAGATTCGATCCCTTATAAAATCTAAATCAAGCGTGGGTAGATTTTCTATCTAATTTGTTCCATGTTACTAGTACCCCAACTTTCTTTTTACTTTAAACACCAAATTTGTCTGATGCACATGATCCCAAACCATAACTTTGATTTCAGAATAAAGTGAATGACTCTGAAATCGACAAAACACAATAAGCGTTCTTGTTTGAATAGTAAAAATTAGTATGAAAAGTGAAATGCAACTCATTCACCCTTTACCTTTGGAATTTTATTTTTATTCACCCTTGTGTGGTGAGGGTTCTTTGTTGGGCACTAAGGCAACTAGGCAAATAACAAATTAAGGGATAAAGTGTTCATGTCTCAGCTAGTGGGGTTAGGGTGCTAGTGACTAAGAGTCACCAACAACCTTCCTCTAGAGAATTTAAGGGTTTGGGTTGATGGTGTTTTTGGTGTATGCGTTTTGGCTATGGGAAGAAAAAATGAAGAAAAGTGATTGTTTTAAAAGAAGTAGAAAATTAGTGAGAATAGTTTTACCTATTTCCCACGTATGATACCAAAATGTTCTTATCTCAATTCATGGGGGTAGGCACTAGCGACCGAGATTCATGGGCAAACCTTTGTGTAAAGTGCCCAAGGGTGGACATTGATGAATGACTTTAATTTTCTTTGGGGTTTTCTAGGGGCTGTGAGTCGTGTCAACCCCTTGAGTAAAAGTGAGGATGCGACTTTACCACCGATCGATGATTTTACACCTAAAACACCCTTCATAATTATCCTAACACATGGCATGGGAAATCCTTCTCCATGATTTATGCACTTGACAAAGATTCTCACCTAGATTTAATAAGGCACATATTCTGATATGGACCTACCTAACACGACCACGAAAGCTAACTCGAGAGTGGAGACTTACAAATCCATATATATAGCACCCAAAACCTCCTTGCCTAACCGATGTGGGACTTGCATAATTCCCGACCCCTTTCAACTGTACATCCACGTATAGGGAATTGGGATCCAAATTTGTTCTCAATCATTCCCAACCCCTTTAAACTGTATATATTGAACAGAAAATCGGGAAGATGACCCACCAACCAATGCAAAGGTAGGCTCTGATGCCATATGATATGGGCCCATCTAACTCCACCACAAAAATTAGCTCAGGAGTGGAGGTTTGCAAATTTATATATATAACACCCAAAACCTCCTTGCCTAACTAATATGGAACTTGCATCATATTCCTCATACACTTCCTTTCTGTCGTAATGCCTACCTGACTTAATACACCCTCCTTTTTCCTCTTATAAACACTAATATAAAAAAAACAATGATCAATAATCAGTTCACTTTCTAATTTAAACATTACCCACACCACACCTCACCAAAGACCCCCCATTAGCCTTTTTTAATAAAAAAATGTTGAAATCTAGAAAAAAAATTATTTTAATAATTTTTTATAAATTAGAAAGAGTTAATTTAAAACCAATTTTTTTAAAAAAAAGTTATATCATAAAAGTGTTTTTTAAGCTTAAGTAAATTCACCATTAGTACTAATTAAGTTTGGCCCACGTTATCTTACTGATGCATTTCTCACCACCCTCCATTTTTCTTCTCCCTCTCAACCACCGGAAGGTAGCTATCTTTTACTCATTCTTTGTGTTAGGGGGAGTCGGTGCCATGGAGGTGGCTCTCCCTTCCATGGTACCCAACAACCCCTCCCCTACTTCTTTTTATTTTGTTTTTCTTCTTTTCTTTTTCCTTTTCTTTTGTTTTCCACCTCTCCATTGTAGGATGATTTGCTTGAGATCTACTATCTAGTGAGTTTCTTTTGATAGTAGTGGTATTTGTATTGTGAGATCTGTAAATCTTGTGATAGCTGATACTTTAGACTATATCGAAGGGCTACGCTTGAGGCAAGTGATAGCTTGGTGACATCTGCTTGCAGTAGATAGTTGGATTGTAATCTTTGTTTTATGTCTATGTGTGTTAGCACATATCCTGATGCACTAGGCCTCTAATCTAGGAAATTTAAATATGCTCTATGGTTGTTGTTGGTATCTTAATGTGTATTATAGGGTAAACTTATTGTGTTTGATACTACTATGTAGCTAAAATTTGACATGGTGCCCTGTTTAAAATGCATAGATGTCCTTTGGTTTCTACCTTTATGCAGTTGGCACAAAAAGGTTGCATCAATACTCAGATCAAATATTTGTGACAAACTCACTTATGCTTTCATGTTTATTCAATATGTAATGCAGAATTGTCTATAGTTTGATGTGAATTATTTCGAGCTATATAGAGCTCATTGATTATAGTTTTAGGCTTAGATGTTGATTTGTCATATTATGTTATTAATTCCCCTTATATAAGCAAGTTTGGCCTTTGATTATTAATCAATGAAATTTGTTGACAAAAAAAAAAAAAGAAAGAACTTAATTATTTCAACCTTACTAATTTAACTTTTATAAGGTACTATAGAAGTCTAATATTTAATTTAATAATCATATCACTTGATTTTATTTTGTTTATTGTAACATTATTTACTTATGTAAATGGAGTTAAAAAATAATTTATTTAATATATAAAGAGACTTTTCTCATAACTACAAATATAATTTTAATCTCTTTTTTACAACTTAATTTATTCACTGTTAGTGATATATATATATATATATATATATATATATATATATATATATATATATATATATATATATATATATAATATCTATGAAATTGATATATTATGTATTACCTATCTAAATTGTGTATTTGCTTATTTTTATACAATATTACGTTTCATTATTAATAACAGTATCACAAGCTTCTCAAGATTATTTTACTTATAAGAATATGGAAGATAGATAAATAATTTTTATTCAACATAAATATGAATGTATTGAAAGAGGTATATTATTTAATACATCTTTGATGTATAGAAGATGTCTACAATAATATGGTTGAAGCTTATAGAAAAACACTTTGAGGAGAGAAAATTTCAATAAGCAAGTGAGGATTACTCTCATATTTAAAGGGCATGAAGAAGTGGAGAAAAAAAAAAAGGTAAATGTACATTTTGGTCCTCCAAAAATAGAAAGACACTACATGTCTTTCGTTTATAAAGTATATCAAGTTAGCCTTTGAAGATTGTACTAGACATCACAATGACCTTTTAATATTCTAGTGTCTTCACCATCAAATTGATTGGGATTGTCAATTTCGGCCAACCTCACCCGTTCGAATCAACAGGCATATGGTCAGGCAAATTTTTTGAACTATTGTGTTAAGCTAAAAGTAGCACAGGCCAATAAATTGCTGGAGCAACCCAACTAGCACATTTTGCATGATGTTGTTGTTATATGCGAAACTCACCCCCAAAAAAAAAA
Organism: Pterocarpus macrocarpus; assembly: GCA_031439585.1. Lineage (NCBI taxonomy): Eukaryota > Viridiplantae > Streptophyta > Magnoliopsida > Fabales > Fabaceae > Pterocarpus > Pterocarpus macrocarpus. Next base: position 17,189,571 of record CM062519.1, read on the forward strand.
AAAAAATTCATACTTAAACCGTATATGTGTAAGACTAATTCTCCTCCGAATTACGAAAGCATAAGGATTTATATCATCTCTACAAGAGTTTTCTCTTTAAAATTTAAATTTGCATTCTCAATTTAGAGAATCAAAGTTGTTTACTAGTTCAATAAATCTTTTATCAGTATAAAATATACAAATATATCATACATAAATAATATCAATTGAGTTTGTTTTAAAAATATATTTAATTTGAATATATTGTTTTGGTAAAATTTTTTAATACTGTCATCTTATTAACATTACTGTGTTATTAAAAGTGCTTGAATAATTTTAAAAGTTACACATATGATAATATGTTATCAATGATATGAAAAAACTTTTGCACGGACCATATATCATTAAACTCACTTAGCATTATCATTTTCAAAATTAAAATTTACAATTTGAAAAGATTACATTAGTTAAAATTCTAAATTATTTTTAAGATTTTTTTGTAAAATGTTAGACGCACATTACTTTTTAAATATGTTTTTTCACATATACTTACATGGTAAAATCAGAATAGAAGATGAGATATTTAAATGGCAAAAAGATGTGACGAGGTATAACTCATATAAGCATGTCTAACAAGTAACATCGTTGAAAATTCTGAAAACCAAAAGCATGAATGCATCAAATCATAACTGCATATTGTACAAATTATCGGTTGTTGCGTAAAAACTATGATAATGTTAAAACCTGCACTGGTTTATTACCAAAAATAAATATCTACATTATATTTCAAATTTTATTCTAACAGACTAAATACAGATATCTTCTTAATTAGTTGAACTTGAAAGCGCATTCGCATAAGCATACCTAATTCCTTTTTTTTTCAACAACTAATCAACTAAATAGGAAAAAACAAAAAATGTCAATGTATTGAAACTTTTTCTTTTTTTGGGTTAAACAATGCGGCCGACGTCCAAGAAATGAAGCAAACTCCAGCTAGAAGCAATTAAATATGGAGGCCAACAGAGTCGTCTTATTTATTTATTTTGGTTGGGATCTTTTTTTTTTTTCTTTGGGTCAATGCCAACACTGAGTTGAAAACTCCTACGTTACATAAACCAAGAGCTATGGACTTCAGACCAACAAGGGGGGGAAATATATAGCCCAATACTGCCATACAATATTAAAGCTATGCGGCAATATTTGTGTGGTGGTTGTTGAGGATTGAGGGGACGAAGAATCGAGCCATGCCCAACTGTTTCCTTTGTTGCGATCCACTTCATTGTTGACCCACAATGGTAAGGGGTTGGGTTGGGTTCGGTTGGGTTGGGTTGAGGCCTGCCAAACTGCGATGTTCGATAGCCAGCAATGGCCCATAATTTTGCTTGTTCACTGTTTCTGCACTAGTTACTGATGTTTAAACAAAAAATGCGAAGACTAGTTGTTAGTATTAGTGATGTTTGCACAACTAAAATGCATCAATCACTAATACCATATTTATATATGTCAACCGTTGAACTAAAGTTAAATTAAGGGTAAAAAAGAAGATATTTTTCTTCCCTTTTCTGATGGGAATCACCTTATTCTTTTCCCACCCTTTTCTGGAGATTTTGGGAGGAAAATTGAGATTTTTCTAGTTTCATTGACTTTACTTATTTTATGCACTTTTTAAATTTTGTTAAATAAAAGATAATAAAGTAATTTAATAATTATTCATGTAAATTTTTTTCATTGAATGACGCTAAGTAAGGGAAAAATAAGATAGCCCATCCACTTCTTAGCTCTTTTCTATTATTTTCCTTTCGATCTTTTTTTTTTTTTTTTACTTTTCCTTTTCCTCCATCGTTCAAAGACAGCTACGATGTATTTGTTTGATTACCCATGTTAATGTGAGAAGGCCTTTAAGGATGATCAATAAAAAACTTACTGAGAAACAAAAAATATATCCGTATACTATTTATTTGTTTTTATTTGACATGAAAGCATATCCACATATATCCGTATACTATATTATCATATTTGAGGGGGAAAAAATGGCTAGTTTAGTTATACTTTTTTTCTCTTTCTGCATTAAATGACGGGGCGCTTTGTCAGTGTCACATTGCGAAGAGATCTTTTAAAGAAGAGAAAAAAAAAAATTATGGTCGTGTAAGCTACAAGACGTATCAATTTATTGCAAACTTGCAATTATTCAAATTCAGCTCAAACAAGCCTCGGAAATGGCTAATAAACTCCCCTCTATAGGACTTCTTTTCTCTTTTTCTTATGGGCTTTTAATGGTGAAGATACGCTTGCAATAATAGTAAACTGCACCATCTGGGGTTCCCCTACACGAGCAAGGAAAAGGGAGGAATGAGTCAATGAGCAATGGGTATGATAATTGGTGCTTAATTTATATTCGCCCATCTGAAGTTGCATAGTTTGAACGTTGTGAGTGATATAATTATATATAATTAAGGGCATATAAAAATACTAAAAAGTCGAATGTGCCCATCCCCATCAAAATTTTGTCAGATTCATAATATTAAATTGGTATTAAGTAACCCTCAACCGCCCACGCGGCCGCCCCAAGCATTATGAAAAGCAACTTTAATCACACAAAGTTACTACTGACTTGGACGTTTTAGTGTTAACCTAAGTTTAATTAAATTAAATTAAATTAAAATCTCTTTCACCTTAGCTTAAATTTAACACAATACTACGAAACTAGTTGACCTCTCGCACCGAAAGATTCCAAACTTTATGCATCCACAGTACCTTTTTTCCTTCCTTACGTGTACCATTACTCCTATTTTTCTTCATATTATAATTTCCCACTTAGAGGGACACGTGTCCCCTTTGTGGAATGCAGTTTGTTAAAGAATTCAACTGTTAACAGGGAGCTGCATGGATTACCAACACGTGTCCGATGTTGGACGCGTGTCACAAGCCGTTTTCAGCTTTCACAAAGTCTATTACGAAAGGGGGACCCAGTTGGAAAATGTGTGGAGCTGATGTGGCAATAAGAGAAAGACACATCAATCTTTTTCTTTTCGGTCCTTTCTCTAATAGATTAGCATCAGCTGATTAGTTGATTAATCTTTAATCTAGTCACGTTCAGCAATTTCCCACTATCCTTTCTTTTTATTTTTTTAATCTTCTTTCGTGTATCTTGATCTAACTTTCTTTTTCTCTTTTCCTCTACTCCCGAGACAAATCCATTTGCTTCAAAAACACACGTCCGTGAGTTGTTGAGAGTCAATTTGAGCTTTTATTCAACATGCAAGTTTCGCTGAAAGAAGACGCAGATTTGTTACAAATAAAATATAAAATTTAGTCCTTTTACACCGCTACTAGTCATAAATTGTACAAGTTAAATAAGAGAAATTCGATTTTTTTTAAAAAAAAAAGAAGAATTGTGTGATCCATTACTATATGCACTAAAAACAGCTATTGGTGGAAAGAACATTCCGGGATTTAAACGAAGAGTTTATCACAATTCTATAACTTCCCAGTATCCAAACTATTCAATTTTAGAGTAAACCTTAGTACAAGTCTTATATTTCCAAACTTTTGTAATGAAGCAGCATTCAAACAATTTGGTATACCCTTGAAAATTAATTGAGCAGCCTTCTTGGTTGGAGTTTTATTTCTGTCTTCTTGTTGTTTAAAATTTAATTCTGATGGTTCACGTACGTAAAATTAAGATTTATCCTACTTGTTTATCGCAGAATTAAAGAATATAGATTGTCTATAGAATTATTTGAAATGAAATAAAGTGACATAAATGATTCATGAGATTCAACTAATGCTGATTAGTTAGCTTATATGCGTTTAGTATTCAGATTCAATAAGTTGGGTTTTTTTTTTTTGTGGTGAATGGAAAATTATCAACTTTAGTTTATATTTGCATTGAATGAAGTTGCAAATGTCACAGGTTTTACTAATGTTTTAAAAGTTTAATTGAATCATCTGATTAATTAAATCAGTTGGATTATAATTAAGCATCTATATCTCTAATTTAACGATAACGTAACTATAAATTTAACTAATTAAATTATTCAAACCGTGAACTAAAACATTTAATACCACATGCCCAACCTGAAGAATCCAAGCCCACGTTGAAGGAGGATGAAGCTAAATTATCAGGAAGACTTGATAGCTGTTGTTAGTCAGTCTTAGTTGACTTGGTTAGTTAGTAATGCAGAGTTAGTTACTGACGTATGTTGTATATATAAACCCTAATAACCATATCTCAATACAATCCGAGTTTCATTTAGCAATTCACATATAAGTTTGTTAAATTTTGTCTATTCATTCCCTAATTGGATTTTTTAAAATATTATAATAAGTTTTTTCTTGAAAAAAATTATTATTAAGAACTGCTAACAATGATTGATTAAGAAAAAAATTAACTATATCAAAACTAATAAAAAGGACCTACTAAAACATTTTTAAGTAGAAAGACCAAAAATATTTTAAAAATTGACAATAATATCCTTAAACTATTTTTTTATTTTTTTATTTTACATAGACCAAGTCTTTTCTACTTTTGATGTGGTGGCTCTTGAATTCTCATTCTTGCTGGCATGCCTTCACTTATGGCTTGTCACCAACAAAAATGAAGTAGGAACTATCACCAAGCCATATTTGAGGTCCATTCTTCGAAATATTAGGTATGGTCCCCGCATGACTTGTCAAATAGACAAAGAAGAAAGTGAATAAGAATACTCTAACATATTATTGTTTTTCAAATATTGTGTTGAAAATCGGATATCCACACTTTTCCTTCACGAATCATACTATAAACTAATTTATCCAGCAAAGAAGCATTAACATACTTTGCTTCGATGAAACGCCCCAAGCCCTCCATACATCAGCTAAGCAGGTCATAGTATTCCAGCCTACCAAATGCATGCCTTTCATCATGTCACTCTTTGTTCACAATAAATTCCTAGTAATCTTATCAATCTTAGCATAAATGGATTAAGGTACCTAAAAGGATTGCATAGGACAAATAGAAATAGAAACCCAAATAGACTTAGCAAGAGTAGCATAAAGGAATGATAGTATGCTAACAACAAGTCACAAATAAAGTTGTGCTGGCGAGGGTGAGGGCTCAAGAGTCACTATATAAAGGGTTGAGAAAATGAGCGGAAAAAAAATGTAAAATGAATATAAAATATTACAAAATAGTTTAAGAGTATTATTACCTACTTATAAGAAGTTTTTGATCCTTTTCTTAAATAATGATTAATATAGGTGGTCCTTAATATTAATTTTTTTTCTTTTTTCTTTTTTTTTTTTATAGATTGATACATATTGGGACAAATATTGGCCATTAAATTATATACTAATCAAAATTAAAAGTTCTTTAAAGATCATATAATCACTTTAAAAAATCACATAACTTTATATTTAAACATTGACTATTCATCTAATGGTCTAAATTTACTCATTTCACTCTCACAATTACTTACTCCTTACTTATATGCTCTTGATACACCTTTTATATTAGAATGTACACTTATAATTGGATTTATGAAAATGCAACAATAGTTTAGACAATTCTATGTACCTATTATCTAATATATAATTAATAATGCATTATACTCTCGTAATCTATACTGATCATTCTAATTATAATGGAAATTCCTTTTGTAACCCTTTTTGGTGTCCAAATATTTTATTTTAAAAATACCTCAAATTAATTACACAATTCATGTTCTTTTTTAGTCACCGATCCCATCTTTTAGTAACTTTCAGAAAGTTATTATTTGAGGTTGAACACTATTTTTAAATTTTTTAAATTTAAATTAAAAAAGTATAGAAACATTTGTCTATAGTAATTAGATATACTAATTATAGAGAGAATTATCCTTTGTAACTGTTTTTCATTTCCAAATCTTTTATTTCTAAAGTACCCTTGTGTTGATTACACAATTTATGTTCTTTGTTAGTTACCTATCCACTTTTTGGTAACTTGTAAGCAATTATTATTTGAAGTTGAATACTATTTTTTATTTTTTAAAAATTTAATTAAAAAATGAAATAAACATTTGAGTTATAAAAATAATTAAATAAAACAATTTAAAAATTTGTTACATATATTTGAATTAATTTTATTTTTAATTTGAATTTAGTTTTATTAAAAAATATTTTTTTAAATTTACACTAGAAATAAAAAATTGAATTGATAGGCTCGTTAGTGCCTATCAATTTTCTCATTAAATAGTTTGTTCTACGCAATTAGATTTAAGAAAAATGCCTATACACATCAATTGTAAAGATGTATTTCTTACATTTATTTTTATAATAAAATTAAGGAATATATGTTCAAAAAATGATATAAGCCTATACATACCCATAAGATTATGGCAAATTCAAACGTTGTCTGGTGCCCAACCATGTTGTGTCGGGAATCACATTCGAGATGGTTACGATTGCTCTAATACTTTCTGTGAAAAACCGAAAACAAAGTACATTGGGCAATTTATAATGATATCAATTCTTTTTGACATAAAGTATTTTAAATTTAAATTTGAGAGGCTTGGATACTTATTCTGTGTTGGTGACATTATCATTTCAATCATTAAAAAATGGAAAAAAAAAAGATAAAAAAGTGATAAGTGATGGTATACGCCACTTAATTAAGGGGTTTTTGGCATGGGCGAAGAAAGCTTGGAGTTACAGAAAGAGACATAGGGTAATGCTCTTGTCTTTAAGTATGCATACTCTTTTATGAATGAATTACTACAATAATCCTTTTGTTTCCGTGCAAAAAAAAAAACCAAAAAAAAAAAGAATTAACAATACAAAAATTCGTCACGCTTTTTTTAATATCATGGAGCAAAATTATGATTCCTTCTTAACTTAGTGATAATATGATGGCCTAAACTCAACCCTTTTTTTTTTTTAAGGTTCCCTTCTAACGGTTAATTGATTTTATTTTTAAAGAAAAAATATTTTATTAGTACTATCATAAAATTAATATGTCACATGGAGAATAATGATTAGTTAAATAAAGTATTTTCTAAAGTAATCAATCTAAAATTTTAAATAAAACTTGCTTCAGCTAACACTCCATCAATAATGTGACCAACCATTATCAAGTGTTTAATTAGTTGTATTATTAAGTATATATATTATCACTAATATATATGCCACTATTTTCTTCATCTTCTTCATTTACATTAGTTAATATAGAAATAATATATATTAATATTTAATTAATTTAAGTGATTCCATATTTATTTATAATTTATCTTAAATAACATGTCAAATTAAAGTTTTATAAATAAAAAAAATTGTTGTTGGAATTTTTGGATTTAAATATTAGCAATATAAGCAAAAAAATAAAATAAAAATATACACAACAAAATATATAAGAAAAGAGAAAAAAAATTTAATTGATATATATTGATAATATAAAATAATTTTATATTATTAATTAATAAAAATAAAAAAAATAAAAAATTATAATAAATTTTTTATTATAATAAATAATTATTTATATAAATTAATTTTTTTATTATTTTTATTAATTAATAATTATCAATACATTTAAATTAAATTCTATAAAAAAAAAATAACTAACCAGTTTTTAAAAGTCCTTTTTTTTTTATTTAATTTACTTTTGTTGCTATGTCCATGTGGCAATCTGGCCAGGTTTCGTTAAACAAATATTATCGACAGTCCCACCAATCACACCCTTCCACGTTATCCAGAAACTTGGAACCATCGACAAAGTCGAAGCAAAAAAAAAGGCACGCGGTGACATGGCCACAAGCCCGGGTGCACGGAGCGAGTGTGCAACCGCAAGAGAATCGAAGGCGCTTTGAAAAGAAAATCTATTACAGGCCACAAGAACTTGTGGCCAAGAATCGAGACCCAACGGTGACGTGGCACCCTGCTTTTGTTTAAACGGATCAAAATCCAATTCGTCGTGCCTCCATTGCCAACACTGATCAAAGCCCTTCTCTCTCTCTCTCTCTCTCTCTCGCGCTCTCGCTCTCGCTCCCTCTCCCCCAAAACCCAAGCCCCAAAATAACCAACTTTCACGCACACTTAGTAACGAACCAAACTGCTGCAAGTGAAAACCCAGAAACCTCTTCTCTGGCCTTTTCAGTTACAACAACCTCTTCTCGTTACTTGTGTTTTGGATACTTGCCACAAAAAAAAAAAGGAAAAACAATTGAAAAATGCAGGAAAATAAGGATCCTGCAATTAGGCTATTCGGCCAGAAGATTCCCTTTCCCGGGGAAGCTGCGGCTCCTTCTGCCATTGCCGCGGGCGATGTGTCGCCAGCGGTGATGGACGTTGACAGAGAGGAAGAAAAGGAAAGTCAACAGCAACAGGACACACACGTTGTTGGTGAATTAAAGGATGAAGAGGAGAATGAACGAGGAGACAAGGTACAGTTGATAAATTTTTTATAATATGATTAAGGAGACAAGGAAATTTTTTATTTTTTATTTTTTTTAACTGATACATAGGTTGTGAAATTATGCTACAACAACTCATGGCCTTTTTTTCGTTTTTTTTTTTTCATTTTTTTTTCCCTTTTATTGCATACATGGTTGGTTCAAAATTTTTCCCTTTTCGAAAATATTTTCCTGTATTTCGTTTTTTGCTTTATTTTTTCGTTTTTCTCTTATTCAAGTTGATTTTCGAATGTATAATTCCTATCTAACTTTCTTTTTTAATTTGTTAAAAATTGGATGTACCTATGTTTTCCGATTGCAAAATTTAGGATTGTATTTTAGTGTCTGGAACTTGAGAAACAGAGCGTTGGAAGCAGAGTTGATAAAATAAATAAATAAAATCAATAAAACTTTTGCATTAAACTGCAAATAGTAGCTACTTTCAGATTTTGCCGACTCCTTCCCTTGTTTATGATTGGAAGTGGAAGTGATTTTTTTTCCTTTTTGTTTTGAAGTTGCAGTGTGCAATTTTTCATTTTAGTACTGATTGAAACAATCTACTGAACAATTTCACTCAAATATGCCTGAGGAACCTTTATTTATTTTGCATCAATCAATTTTTATTGTTGCAATAACCTGATTGGTTCTTCTTCTCACCAAATCTTTCTGTTTATGATTTACGATCTGACTCCAAGGACCTAATTTTCGTTTTTATACCTTCATCAGCGATGTAATTAACAATATTTTTCACTTAGAATATTCAGCTCACAGCTTCTTTTTTTTTTTTTTTTTGGCTTCTGAATCATAAAAAGAACAAAACAAAATTACAACCTCACAGCTAAATTAATTTAGCTCCTTGAGTTCCTGAATCTAAAATTTTCTTAGCCCTTGGGATGTTCTTTCTATTTTTTGGGTACTTTCTAGTAATCTAGACTATATTTGTATTGTGGAACAAGGACAGGGTAAGAAGTTTTATCTGGCAGTTTCTGAGCCTGTAGATTATAAACACTCTGCACATAAATACTAACATATGTATCAATTCCTATTTTTTATTTACATATAAAAGTAAAGGAAAATATTTTTTTAATTCTCTTGAACCTTCTTCTTGATTTTCCCTTGATCATGTTGGTGCTATAATGCCATTTCTACTCATAAAATTGGTGAATCCTTATATATATCTTGATTTTATTTCTGCTGTATGCATTTCAATAATTAAGAAAAACCATTTTGTCAAAATATTAGGATTCTCCAGCTGATGAAGTTACTGAGAAAAAGAAAGAGGCTGATCCTCCTCCAAATGCTGCAGAGACTAATAACAGCAAGGATTCAGTCACATTGCCTGAGGCTATTCAGAACCCAAAGACACCTTCCATAGAGGAAGAAACTGCAAAATCAAAGAATGGCAAGTCAGAGAACGAGCAAAGTGATGCAACCGACAACAACTCACAGCAAGAGAAGACACTGAAGAAGCCAGACAAAGTGCTTCCATGTCCACGCTGCAATAGCATGGACACCAAGTTCTGTTATTACAACAACTACAACATCAACCAGCCACGTTACTTCTGCAAAGCGTGTCAAAGGTACTGGACTGCAGGTGGCACCATGAGGAATGTGCCAGTGGGGGCGGGGAGAAGGAAGAACAAGAACAGCACCTTGCATTATCGCCATATCACCATCTCTGAGGCTCTTCAAGCAGCTAGAATTGATGCTCCTAATGGAACTCATCTCCCCACTTTGAAAACCAATGGTAGAGTCCTCAGTTTTGGGTTGGATCCACCAATCTGTGATTCCATGGCATCTGTCCTCAACCTTGCAGAGAAAAAGGTTCTCAGTAATGGCACACGAAACGGGTTTCATGGCATTGAGGAGCAAAGAGTTTCCATTCCTTGCAAAAGTGGGGAAAATGGTGATGACTGCTCAAGTGGATCTTCGATTACAGTTTCAAATTCCATGGAGGAAACTGGCAAAACTGCATCCCAAGAACCTTTAGTACAAAGCAATGGTTTCCTTCCTCCTCAAGTTCCATGCATCCCTAGTGTTCCTTGGCCTTATCCGTGGAATTCGGCAGTTCCCTCACCTGCTTTGTGTCCTCCAGGATTTCCAATTTCATTCTATCCTGCAGCCTTTTGGAATTGCGGTGTGCCAGGGAATTGGAATGTTCCCTGGTTTTCCTCACATCCATCAGCTCCAAATCCAAAGTCTCCGAAACCAACTCTTGGGAAGCACCCCAGGGATGATGACACGGTCAAACAAGACTATTCGCAAATGGAAGAACCTTCAAGGCAGAGAAATGGGCGTGTTTTGGTTCCCAAAACTCTAAGAATTGATGACCCAAGTGAAGCTGCAAAGAGTTCTATATGGGCAACTCTAGGAATTAAGAATGAATGTGTCAGTGGTGGAGGTATGTTTAATGCCTTCCAATCAAAGAAGGGAGAGAAGAATCATGTTGTTGAGACCTCTCCAGCGTTGCTGGCTAATCCTGCAGCTTTGTCTAGGTCCCTTAATTTTCATGAGAACTCCTGAATTAGCGACCCTTTTGAGACACTTGTCTTGCGCAGTGTCTGAGGATTGAGGTTAGTCACTTCTTCTAGAGTTAGGATGAGACGGTGACCATCTTTCAGCAATGAGCATTTGATTAGCCTCATTGACGTTGGAATGAAGGGAAGGTTGGTAGTCTCCGATTTCCTCAGTAACAAGTTGGGGGGCACTAATCTAAGGAGTTTTAGTGGGATGGAACTAATTTTGTCTTCCTTTTTCATGTGGCACTATGAACAGTTGCCCTTTTTTTATGTGCTTAGTTTGCTGAGTTTGGGTTGATGTACATATAAATATATGTGAAATTACTGGCTAGAGATAGAAAAGATCTTTACTATGTATAAAAATGCAGAGGTAATGTATTTTTCTTTTGAAAAAAGGAAATTGGGTTTTCCTTTGTTGTACATGTTTTGGTTCTTTGTAGAAAAGTTAGTATTTTTTGTGAGTAGTTCCCCATCTTTCTGTGTCTGAACACCAGAACAGGCATCTGCTTTTTCAAAAGATAAGGTCAAATCTGAAGTCCAGAACTAGAATATAGCCACATAAAATACGACGCTAGAGGAGTGGATAATCTTGTCACAGTCATTTCTCTTGTGCTTTGTTACGATGCTGAATGATCATCAAGTTTCTGAACTTTTGAAACTAAAAAACAAAAGCATTATGCTTTTATTGCTTGTTTTATCCTTGGAAGTTATTCCCACAGATGCAAAGAACAGATAACAGGGGTGGAATTGTGGGGCTATGGTGGAATTGAAGATCGTTCACCTATGCCCTCCTTTGGGACTCAGAAGGATAAGCTTGCATCTACAATATGCCAGCTAGCCTGCACCAAAAGGGTCTAAACGACTATGGACTGCTGGAATAAATTTTGATGTTTTTTTCCCCTTTTTATCGCTGACACTTATTTTGTTTTTTATTTCTTAAATTTGTTGAGGGACACATACACACACATGTATATGCATTGAAAATATCAGATAAAATTTAGTCAAAAAATGAAAAATATGTAAAAATAGTTTTTGAACAAGTTAAAATGATTAAAGATCGCTTATTCATTTAAAAAAATTATGACAATTTTAACCCATGCAAGGATTCTGAAAGAAAAAAAGTTTAACTAATGTTTTTTATTTTTTTCCCTTAATTCCTTTGCATGAATAGTGACAAAAACTTGAACTGTTTTCTTTTCTAGGTGATGAACCTCTGCAGATATTTGGAGTGCTTTTTTAATGAGCCAGTTTTTTTTATATATTTTAATATTACTTTTTATATCACTTCTTTAACATAAAAAATTGGGATTTTTTTTTTCCTTTTTACAATGTCTCACATGATTTTTTTTTTAATAAGAATTGTATTAATTGGTATATAACAATTAAAATATAACAAAACTATTAAAATTGAAATTACTAAATATTCTTAAAAGATATGCTCTCATCCGTTGAAATTATATTAAAATATGTTAGATATTGCCACTGAAATTTCCTTATACGGCACTTTGGTGGTGGACACACCAACACCAACCCAACATGTCCTTAGTCGCGCGCAAGAAAACATATAGATATTTTCTCAGCTTCAATCTAATACAAGCCACAATTTGTGAATAAAATGACTTGGGATGGGACCCTTTAAATGCGAAAAAATGACACATTGAAGCTATCCTCTTCCCCTTGGCATTACGCTCTTTGTTACTTTTGGCTTTTCCATCCCTTTCCTTTTTTTTGCGCTTTCCCTTTTCTGAAAGAAAGCAACCGTTGTTTTCTTTTCCTCCATATGTCCATGCCAAATTTCAATTATTAGGGGAACTAAAACCATAAAGATGGTTCGTTGGAAGTTAGCATCATCATCAATTTCTAGCCATAACTAATTAAAATAGCTTGTTGCAAATTTCATAATCTATACCCTTCATTGCAATTTGCAAACTACTACTTACACATTTTAAGATATTTTGTAGTTTCATTTCCCAATTCCACGGACACTTATTTTCTTCATTTTATCTCAGGTCCCTAACATTTTGGTAGCCAATAGCTACACCTACACATCCCTTTATCATATCACCAGATGGGTCCAAGGTACAAAGATTTGAGACACTGCCAAATTCTATCACCAAGACATTACTTATAAGAATTTAATTGTAATACAAAAAAGTATTACATAAATATTTAATTATATTTTATTATATTAATAAAAATATTTGATTCAATCATCATCTTACAAATAAAAACATGTAAATAGATGATAGTATAATATAGAACTCTTTTATATTGATATTATATCAAAAATTATCTCTGAGTTTTCCCAATTTAACACCCCAAAGTGAGCTTCAATTCAAAAAAGAAAGAGTAAAGGGAAACAAAGGCAAGAAAGCTATGCCTTAATCACTCAGATTTGGAACAAGATAGATTATGGTAACATTGATTACCATGGAGAAAGTGCTTCATGCTTTGGACCACCCATTTGCAAATGACACAATGCAAATTGGTCCCACGAGTTTTCTTCTATTGGCTTGATGTGCTCAATACTCTTTATTATGAGGTTTGACAAATGCTGTTGATAAGCCATTTTCAGTTCTTCCTTTCCATCATCTGCATTATAATTACAGTGAAAAGAGTAAAGCAGAATCACTTAGACCAAGGGACACGGTTTAGGAAGCAAAACCACTTACAAAGCTGACTTACTAGAAAAGCAATTCTAAAATCATTGCTTGCTGCTTCTATTACTCTTTCAATTCCATTGTCAACTTCAATGCATTCGGAGTCAGCTTCCCACTAAAGCCTACACTTAATCTATATTTTAAAATGACTTGAATATTGTTAACATATAGTGGATGAACCACAAAGTTATTTGCATATTGAATGAGCTCGGTAGCTATGTATCAGCAGATTATTGGATGCAAATTGACTTCTCTTTTCTCTCCATCTTCTTTTGGAGGGAATTCAGTGACACTTGAAGTCAACCATTAATTCAACAATATAATTTCAGTTTTAGTGAAACATCTCCCCCATTCGTGCCCCATTATGATTTACTTAAGTACTAGGTAACAAAACATTAAGGTTCTCTTCCATTAATATCAAATTACATTTATTCAAGTAAGAAAGTCAAAAGCTTACTTTTAGATTTTAGTTCATAAAATTGAGCCAAACGTATTGTGGATGCTTTCTATTGAAGAGATGGCAAGAACTTGCAGTCTTGCACTGATACGTTATGCCGGAGTGACCAAAAAGTCAGGCATGTCACTAACAAGAAAGCGCGTCCAAAAAAGATAAAAAGGCAAGAGAAAAAACTGTTAGCTGGAAAGGCATATTGAAGAAGAGCCGTGCTACTTGGAACGAAAACCAAGTGCACGAAATAGTACGAAAATTCTAGCCACCAATAAAATTAGTTGTTTGGGCGGAAAATATGGGTAGGGAGAGAAAAAAATCATGAAAAGAGGATAATTAATACTGTTTGTATCAAAACAACGAATTTTTTTTCGTACTAAATACTATTTACCATTGAAGAAAGTGTGGACTAAAAGCAATGCTTTTTGATTTTTTTTTAAAAAGTCAATAAAGAAATAATGGGGTAGACTAATTTTGTTTAGTTCATACAAAAATGGCAGATTCACGTTGATGTAAAATAGCAAAAGGTTGAACACAAATACACAATGAAGAACTGTCAAGGATTAAAAATGAGAAAGACAGGGAAGTAAAAGATCGGTAGCCACATTTTAAGACATCACGCGCCATTTTTCCATGTTGGTTGTCATTAATAGTGAAGCTTTATGTTTTATATATATATATATATATATTCGGATTTTAGACAATCGCACTACAGTGAATCGATGGGGCCACTAAATGTATAGTGTAATAACATTAACTTTTGTTCTATTTTTGTACGTGTGTGTACGCTCTGTTAATCACATCTTGAATAGAGCGACCCGAAATGTTCATTCGAGCATATTGTTGCAATCCTTGCAATTCTGCATAAATGACAAAAACATTTAGAGTTCCGCTAATTAAGTGCTTAAATATGTTGTTCTGTACCTCTTTTTCTTTTTTCTTTTTTCTTTTTTATTTTTTCAGAAAGTATATTGTTCTGTATTTCATATAGCATATAACATTGTTTAGTATTACCTATATGCTAAAGTAAACAGGCCACTAAAATAAAACAATTCTCCCTCCAAATTTCATGAAATTCTAACTAAAAGCACTATCATAGTTGATAAACTCTTGACATAACTTACACAATTTTTCACATATCAACTATTAGATGATTGTGAAAAGCAATGTTTAACTAAGAATTTCTCAGAAAACTCTAGTTTCATTCTTTTCCCCAATGTTGCCAAACTCTTCTAATCATATTTGAAGTGTCCTACATCGATTGGTATTTGTTCCATTCAGAATAATTGTAGCAATCATCTCCTACATCATCGGAAAATAAGACCAACCCATTCCTTTCGGTCCATTGCCATATTTAAGATATCTCTCCTTTCAATTTCTTTGAAGTTTCAACATATCTGTATGCAAAAGGAGCCTGAAATAATAAAGCGTGTATAAACTATAAGTCCCATGGACGGAAGCAACAAAACCGGAAGTTAATTTTGACGAAATTGTCTATTTTCTTCTAAAGAATCTTCCTATAGGCTGACAGTTCCAAAAGACCATATGGAGACCTGTAATCCATTCAGTACTCCATCTACAAAGTTCCAATTGAAATTTGCAACTACTGGTAGTATAATCCTAATTGTACCAAAAGGCTTAAGAAAGGGGGTTAAATCAAATCTTCAAATAATTTATTTATTTGTTATAGTAGCACACAAATTAGAATGTTCTGGATACTAGGAATTTGATGAGCCAATATATAGATATCTACTAATTTTATTATAGATATTGCTACAGAAATAGAGTAGTGATGTATTTGATCAATTAAAGCTATTGCTAAGATATAATGATTAAGTATAGTGCACCCGTGAAAAATATATTGTAAATGCTAAAAGAAAAGAATAGAAAAGTTTACAATAAGGATTATTCTGAATCAATTTCCACAAATCATAGAATGTACATCTAGTCTCTATCTAAAATAGGATTTTTCACTATTTAAGAATATAGTTTACAATAAATTTCTTCAAACTCTAATTTAATGTTCAAGGGTAGGGTTTACGACAACCTTAAGCACTATTTTCTCATTAACTAAGAATGTGTCACTTACAAAGTTTTCTTTCTTCTAGCTTCACTCACTATAATGCAATATTTAGACAGTAGAAGATAAAGTATATCAAAATACACTCTAAGAGACAGCTCGTAAAATGATCACCAATATCTTTATGTCCTGAGCGGCTGAACACTTTGTATATATCCTTCAAAGAAACACTTGTATATATAAAGTCTTTGAAGCTCTCTCTCTTTCCTTGCATGCAGTCGGTTTGGACCGTTGAAGAGGCTTCCATTGTGTAGCCTGTCATGTCAATGTTGCTTAAGTATTTATGTTATTGTGCTAAGTGATTTCTCTTATAGTATAAGACGTCTTTGTCTTTTACCCATTTTAGTTATGTCACCTTTTTAGATATTCATTTTGTTATTCTAGAAGTGATTAAACATAGGTGTTCTCTAGCTGTTTTGTTTATTTTCTCTACTCTGTCAACAAAAAAGTGATTAAACATAGGACCTAGTATAGTTTGTTTTTCAGCTTTTATTCAAAAGATCCTCTGCCCCAGCCATTGTACTTCTGCATTGTTAACGTCAATTCTTCGTTCCTTGAGTTTTGTAACTTCATGTTTCTACCAGTAACTTAGTTTGCAGCCTCTTTATCATATTGTCTGCTATCTTTTTGTTTCAACCTTTTTTTTATAGAAATTTTTTTTTTATTAAAACAGTTCATCTCAATTTCAATTTAAAAGTAAAAATAAAAAAATTATTTTTATTTTTTAAATAAAAACTAAAATAAGTAACTTTTATGATAATTTTTTTAATATTTAAAAAATTATTTTTTAATAAAAAATATTGAAACAAATACATCCTTAACTCATTTTGATATAATGCTTGCTCTTTATTTCCTCTTTATTCATGATCCTTTATACACAAATATACCTCTGACAGGATTAAGATCTAGTTTGTAATTTATGTTTGTAATCATCATTTTCTTGTTAGAGTCAACAAATCTTTATAGTTGTAAAAGGGTTTTTAAATAAAGGCCTTTGATAAAGTAATTACGCTGTGTACGAAATACGTAAATTACATTTAAATAAACAATAGGATAAATATATAAATAGTATCTAAATTTTCAAATATTTGTTTATTTTAACTTTATCAATAACGATTTCACTTTATATTTTCTTTGTTAATCTTTTAAATAAGAAAAAAAAAGTTATTATTTTATTCATTCCATTACTTTAATTTTTTTTTTTAAAAAGAAACCTTATGTAAAATTTTGATGGCATAACGTTTTGATGTGGATTATGGACACGCAACAAAACGTGGCAAACCGAAAGCTAAATGAAATAGAAAAAGAGAAGAGAGGCTTTCATGGTAGAGAAGCTCTGCAAAACGCTGCTACCAACAATTGGGGTTCTCAACATTTTGCAACCGCGGCTGGTTCCGCAAACTTTATAGGCCGAAATCACAGCTACACCCACCGTCCTCAAAATCTTGTTCACACTTACCATGTCATCCTCCTATGTTCCCATAACTTCCATTCTGTTTCCTTCTTCTTCTCTTTGATCTTCTCAGGTGTTTTTCAACTCTTGGTTTGCTGCTATGTACTGGGTTGCATTCAAAAAGGTTCATATTTTGCAAGTGGGGTGTCCACCAATTTGGATTTCCCACTTTTTATTATTATCATCATTATATTGGAATATAGTACTATTGTGTTTTTCATTTAAAAATAAAAATTCCTTGTCCCCTTGGTTGTCAAGGTTCAAACTTTATATGACATGATGTTCTAGATAAACTTCTTTTTGGGGTTGAAGTTTTAACGTGGGGGACTCATAATTGTGTTTAAATTGTTAGTGAGTTGATATTTGATGTACTTTGATGTATTGTTTTAAAGGTGTGCACCAAAATTTTTGTTACATTGGTAATGTTTATGTTCATTGGTTGTCCACTTGGATGATTTACGTGGTATACTTAGGGTGTTTGCTCCTTAACATGCAGAATGGGAAGAGTTAAACTAAAGATAAAGAAATTAGAGAGCACAAGCAACCGGCATGTGACTTATTCGAAGAGGAAAAGTGGAATATTGAAGAAAGCAAAGGAACTATCTATATTATGTGATGTACCCATTTCCCTTCTCATGTTTTCTCCTACAGGAAAGCCTGCATTGCTACAAGGAGAACGCAGGTAATATTAACAATAATGATAAATCATCTGTCCTATTAAGCTGCAAATTATTGGTAGTGTGTTCAACATTTATGCCTTACACGAAGTAAAGACCAGAAACCTTAATGCTATTGGTTGTCATATTAACTTACAGCCAGCTTTATTGTTTCGTGTGTTGAAGATATGTAGTAGAGTAGGCCTTTTTTGCTTGAAGAAATATGCAAGTATTGTTTTAGAAGGATGATGAGATTTTGTTTTAAATTTATTCATCTTTTAAGAGTTACAGCACCTGCATGTGATTCTATTTTGGTGTTATTTTGTGAAAATGGAACTCTGCTCACGAGCAAAAGCTGATGTAACTTGCTTAATTGCTACAGTTTTCCAGTGGCAACTGTTAATTAAAATAACAAGAAGTTTTATGTTCTTAATCTTATTTTTTTTTTCAAGTCCAAAACTCTCTTGAAAGTGAGAAATAGATGCGATTTCTTTTTTTAAAAATGTATCGGAGGCTTCCTTGAATCTTGTGGACTTGTAGGAAATTCATCTTTAAAATGTTTAGTTCAAAAGAAAAGATGAAAGCCATGCCAGGTTTTTAATAATTTTCCATATTGGTTACTGTTTTCAGTAATTTGGAGGAGGTGATTGCAAAATTTGCTCAACTTAGCCCACAAGAAAGGGCCAAAAGGTTTGTCAAAATTTCTGCTGAAGTTTTATGGTTTCTATTTTTCATTTGTTGATGATAAAAGAGCTTATATGTTTCTCATTTTAATTGATCAGGAAATTGGAAAGCCTTGAAGTAAGATGAATTGGTTTATCTCATACGTGCTTTTTGCATATACTGCTTTTGTTACATCAAGTGAATAATGGTTGTTGTCTCTCAACTTCAGGCGATGCTTAAAATTCTGCTTTTGTTTAAAATATAGGCACTGAAGAAAACTTTCAGGAAGCTGGATCATGATGTCAAAATACAAGATTTCTTGGGTTCAAGGTAAGTAATTGTGATTGTCAAGATTGTCAACTTTTCAAAACAACATTTAAAGGTGCTGAGTTTTCCTCTTTGCATCTTGCAGCAGTCAAACAGTGGAGGTACACTTCGATCATAAACATCATCATGGTTAATTATGATTTACAAATCTCAAGTTGGCAATTGAACTGTGAAAATGTCTGCTACTGAATTGCCATGTGCAGGAATTAACTCATCAAGTGAGGATTCTACAATCTGAAGTTTCAGAAGTACATCAGAGGCTGAGGTGCACATTTGGAGCTTTTGGTTGTTAAAGTATTGATTTTTCTTTTTGTTGTTATTTTATTGCCCTCGTCTTACAAAATTTAACTCTTATTCACTAGACCTGGGGCTTTAAGGTTTGGTGCTGTGTTGAATTTGGCCATATTCCTTTGGGCCATGGCATGAATGCTACATACCCTTATTCACATGTTATCAGATATTTATTGCGTATATGATAGTGTATAACATTTCCCAAGCACATAAAACATGCCTAAATTGAATATAATTTTGTTTGAGAGATGTTGTTTGTATGTATGGTGGTGCTTCTTGTGGGCATTGAGGATGTTTTTGGAATATATTTGACAGATGAATTTTCTCCACATAAAATGATCTGTTGAAGATTGATAGGTCCCCTTCCTGTTACGACTCACGTGAGCAAGAGAGGTGAGGCAGAACAGAATATGTATGGGATATTTTCTTGTAAATGTTAGACATGTGACAGACAGGAGGGGAGAGAGGAGTGATGAAGGTATGGATTCTGTTTGAGAAAATGATTATAATTAAAAGCAGAGGGAGGGCAGGCAGACCCTAAAAGATCTGCGGTTGTTTCTGTCTTTATTTTCTGATTTCCAGTGTAATCAAGAGGCATTTCCCCTATTGTAAGGAGATAGACACCGTGGTTTCTTTCTCGGTAATACCAGTTCCTATTAAAGAGACACGTTATACTAGTGGTTGTTCTCTGTCCCATATCTACCAAAAGAAAAATGAATAAAAGGAAAAACCAGAGAAAGAGTTTCGGATTCCGAAGGGTGAATCACTGATGTAGAGTTTCTCTCTAAATATATTTTTACTTGACTATAGTTGCAAAAATTCTGACTGCATTTTTCTATGGTTGTTGTCAAGTTATCCATGTTTTTCCTGCAGCATCATCTTAAAACAGTCCTTGTGGATTTATTTACCCCAACTTCCGCCTCGACTTTCTTTTTACCAGCATACAGAACCACAACACACCAATAACCCTAGATAAAAATTCATGCAAGTACAGGGATTTATGAAATTCTGAATGGTCATCATGGAGTAACCTTGTTTACATTTTCATTTTTTTCAGCTATTGGAATAATCTAGAAAAGATCAATAATATAGAACATCTTAGGCAAATGGAAGACTCGCTCAGGGAATCAATTAATCGAGTGCATCTACAGAAGGTATGATTTTGTTTCATATCGAGTAGTTTTATTCTGTCATATTCAAACAACTATTATACCAGTTCATTGAAGAATCTTTTAAAGATTAGTTTGGCATTTTAGCATGTCTCAGAGGATCATAGGTAAGACTGGATTTATGAATTAGTATTTCTTGATGATGATAAATTGTTCTCATTGACAGGAAAATATAAGAAGACACCAAATGATTTCAATTGAATGTCCTAGCCAGGTAGTAAATGCTGTACTCTCTCTCAACATCTATTTACATTTTCTTCAGGATAAATCTTACTTCGGGTAGTATTTTCTTCACGGTTACAGGAAGGGATGACTTTTCCCCTGATGATGGATGGCCTGCAAGAATCCCAGCCCCTGTCTTGGCTTTTGAATCATGATAACCATCAGTTGATGTTGCCCAATGAACCAAAATTTCTGCCATTTCGGTGGGTTAACTGCTATTATGTATCTTGCATTCTCAATTTTGGAGAGCTCTGTGGTACTTTAGTGGGAAGTTGAAGTACATTCTTCACGTTAAAACTGTAGCTATTAGCTATTATTCTAATTAAAATACATTTAAAAAAGGGCGGCCCAGTACACAAGGCTCCCGTCTGATGGGGCTTGGGAGGATAGGTGTTCGCAGCCTTGCCTTTGCAAGCAAAGAAACTGTTTTTAGAATTTGAACCGATGACCTCCAAGTCACAAAACAACAACCTTACAGTTGTGTCAAAGTTCACCCTCTTGAAATACGTTTCATTATACAAATTATTCATCACTTTTATTTTATTTTATTTTTTCCGAAGCTGATATGTATTGCCTTGTGATTCTTTTCCTAATCTAATTACTGACTAGATTAGATTGTCTAACTTACAGTGATAACCCCAGTGGAAATGTCGAGTGCTCTACCAATGTTTCACTGCCTGGCTATTCTGGTTATACTGGCAATAGTAAACTTGAGGTTAGTGGATCTCACCAGGTTCCTACTTTGTGTCGGGGTGGTGGTGCATTGAACGAGTTAAATGGAACTTCTTGCTTAGATGCACAACATTGTGAGCAGTTTGCATACCCTCCTCCACGAGATAACAATGAAGTAAAGCATCACCTGGCAATGAACAGTAAACTGAACCCCGAGGACTACCAAGTTCATAATGGCTTTAATCTATCTAGACCACTATTTGAAAATGGACATCAGTTCTGGAATAATGCTTCTGAGCCTTGTAGCATCACCATGTATAATGATAATGGCTACCCTAGGGTAAGTGGTCCTTTATTACATCCAAATTAAATTAGTTCATAGTATAAGGTAGATTGTGAGTTTGCTTTACTGGCCCAGAAGGGGGATGGTTACTCACAATGATTCAATTTTTTATAATGGACTTTAGTCTGTAGTTTTCTAGCTAAGTGTGTGTACTTTGCAGTAATTAATTGGCTTCCACCAATGTTGCCTAGCTTTTGCCAATTGAGAAGTATGTTAATTGAAAGGGACGTGACCAATGCTTGTGAACGGGCTTCTCTCACAAAACACAGATGCAGCTTCTCCCCCTATGGTTCAATGGAGCTCATATGGTTGGGATTTAGCCACCAAATGTGTTAGCTGTATATATTGTACAAGAATTGTAGGATTGCAGTTTGTGCACAACCCACATACAAATATCTTAGTTATCTTGACTCGCTTATTTACTAGCTTTGTATAGTTTTGAAATTTGGTTCACTAATCCAAGTTGCAAATTTGAATTTTATAGAAAATGGAAGTAAGTTTACATACTTTGGGAGTGGTGTTCCGTTAGTAAATTTGATTCTTTGAAGTATCATGTTTACTTGCTAATTAATGGGCTTGAATCTAAATAACAATATAAAACCATCTTAGTTCCTCTGTACAATGAAGATAAATGGATGTTTACAATCATGCCCAAATCTCTCTCAAAATTCATCCACTCAGGATTTGATTACACATGAGAATGACACAAGTTCTCATGTCATTGCATACAAATTTAGTTGCCACTCAGTGTTTGGACAATGGTGTTGTGCCATGGGTCAGAGAGGTGCTGCAAGAGGTTGTCAAATGGTCCTTTGCCTGTCACATTGTGTTGAACTATAAATCCCAAGAATGCCAACATCGCCAATCTCCCTATTCACATTAATTATAAACACACAAGGTTAGCTCAACAATAAGGCCAAAGAAGGAGAGAAAAAAAAAAGGAAAAAGAAAGGCTATTGTGTCGAGATAATAAAGCATTTATGTACCATTGGCAAGTTCCTTCTCTTTGGCCTCAAGAGTTGGTGCAAAGTTCAAGGGGTTAAAGATGCCACCAGGGTATCCAACCTCATTGGGGGGCAAGCTGTATTGCTTGAAGATGGGGTCTTGGTTGACACTTCCAGGGTTCTTAATGTCCTGCCATCTTCTGATCTCCACGTAGTGAAACAAGATGAACTCAATCACAAAGAGGGTTGAGGATGATGCAAAGTACTCCGCTTTCCCAGCATCATACCATTTGGGGACATTGATGATTCCAATACTGGTGAAGACCTCAGGAAGCAACATCCCTACAACACCCAACATGGCCCATCGTCCATTGACAAGCTCAGCCTGAACATACCACCTCAAGTTCTCTGGGTCCTCAGCAAGCCCCAAAGGATCAAATCCATTGTCTCCAGGAAGACTTAACAGCAGCCACCATACAAACACACATATAACATTAATTAGTTAATAATCATAATAAACGCACTCATTTTCCTTTTAACAATGGACACAAACATATAAGAAGAGATAGCCACACAAACTATTAAACCGATGTGTTCAAAATTCAAATAGTTATACTCAAACTAAGGTGTTATCCAATAAGGAGGATGTAAGAAGAGTGTGAACTAAATTTTTGTGGAAGCATCATAACTCTATTATGAAAAATGATTTCTTGTACATCTATAAGAAACATATTACGTCACATCTAGTAGTCTGTGGCAGAATTAAGAGTCTACGTACATAGAAAATGAGATGACCTAATTATAATTATACCATGAAAAATGTGTAAATAAAAGGATTATATCTTATTTTCTACAAGTGATACTCTCCAATATATGGTTAGTAGTAACTAATAATACGTTGTATCTTTTATTTTAATATATATATATATATATATATATATATATATATATATATATATATATATATATATATATATATATAATATCAATAGCATTTACATACATATTATCTTATATTTATGGAAATCCTCAGTATCTACTACGATTAAGAAGATAATACCGTCCTTTATCAGGTGGAGTATTTATTCACGAATTCATTAGTTTGCAATGTAATATATATATATACACACCTGCCATTGAGGTAAGCTGGGGAGGCCAAGCCTGGCAACCACTCTCCTTTCTTGGCTTCAACCTTAAAGGAGGCAGATGAAGGAGACCCCATTGGCCTAAAAGCCACTTCCCTGTTTAGTTTACCAGAAGAGCCAGTGAGGAACCTTGATTTAGAAGGGCATGGCCTGAAAATGGTGGCTGAAGCCTGTGTGGTAACGGTGGCCATGTTGAGTAACTTGCTGGTGGCACTAGCACAAAGGAAAGAAGGCAGTGGTGGTGGAAGATGGTAAAGGTGTTTGGTTTTTCAGTGCATGGCTTCATTTCATTTCATTTCATTTGTATTTCCTTTCTAACGCACTCATGTGGTTCATGTTCCTCGTGTGTGTTCCACCGTTGGCTCGCGGGATATTTGGATCGGACGGTCCACGTGCGCTATGGCTTATCCTTTTATCTCGCTCGCTATATCCGCAAATCCATTTCTTCGTTGTTGTTGGCTGGGATAAGATTCTGTGGGGTCACAAAGTGCCACCTTGGATCATCGATGACACAGTTTGAAATCTCATCATCGTCCAATCATTGCTAGACACCTGTCTAGGTCACAGTTACATTATAGCTAAGATATCCACTTCCAATCGTGTGATATTATTTACCAAAACACTGTTGTTTTTTGGGATAGAAATGATTATATGATATTTGATAATAATATTCTTCTAGGCAGGATATTATTATGTTCTTTGCCGAATTCATGTTGATTCTGTTCGAATTTTTAACATTTTAGATGAGCTTTTAACCTTTGAGCTTAACTTATTTATACTTAAACTACTCTTTTTGTTAAACTTTGATGACATAAATTCTAATTCAATAAAATATAATATAGTCTTGAGTAAGGTTTGAACGAGTTATTAATTCAACTTCACGAGTATTGTTTACCCACTCAAGAGAAAGAAAGGAGAGGGTTTTTACGGTGGTTTTTTGGTGTTTTATTTTTGAGGCGGAAGGGGGGGGGATCGCGATTTTATTTTGATTATTATAGGTCGAAATGAAAATAGTTATAGTTATAATAATACAAAAACGAATCTTAGACGTCGCAAAATTTTGCATTATTCGTGAATTATTGTGGTGTGGAGGAGGTAGCTTTAGCCCCGCAGGGCCGCAAGATATTTCAGGATTCCCTGGACTTGAGAACCACAGGCAACTAGGCACTGAATGCACTAGAGCCCAATATCATGTCCAGTCTATCCTCTAGTGGCCCAATTTTTCTCTTTTTTTTTCATATGAGTGGCCCAATATTTCTGATTTGCCTTGTGTCTGGAGAATGTAATCGCAAGGGTGACCCAAATAATACGTCGACCAAAAACAAAGGATTATGATCGGAGAAATAGTTGTATAGTTATGGAGAGTTACGCAGGATTGTGCTTCCATTGATTATTATATGTCACATAAGCTATCACTAACTAAACTTATGTGGCATATAATGATTAACGAGAGCACAATTTTATGTGATGCTCCATGATCATGTAAGTATTTCCTAAACTATAATTTCTTCTAACTTATTTTAGCAAAAAATCATTATTAACATACTTTTGAAAGATTTGTCAAATATAAAAATTTGTGAAAATAATTTGATTCATTTTTCCACTCTATCTTTAAATCATGTGTTAACACATTTATTTAAAAATTTAACTTCTCAAATATTTGTTTTCATGATCAAGCTCTAATTCAAAATGCATTAATACATAATTGACTAATAATATAAAAAAAATTTCTTCTTATATATACATCAACATTAAATACAATATTATATTGATGTGGAGTATATATATAAGTCCTTGGACACGATACATTTTCTGTCTGCAACAAAAGAATAGGAAGTTTCTCACAAAAAAGAAAAAGTAAAATGTAAATAATGAGATAACTAAGAGAGTGAGGACAGTGGGAGCTGGCAGAGAAAGACATTTTGAACTCACGGGGAGCGCAATTTTATTCATTCATGTCTCACATTCACTCTCACAACACACAGCTACATAAAGTTGAAGACAATGACTTCATATGGAAGTAAATGTGCTTCTTTATTCCCTTTATACTATTCGCTTTTGCTAAGCTAGCAAATATATTTTTTCTCATATTTTCCAATGTGGATGGTACATCACACGAACCACATATATAGAATAAAGAAAACTGCCGGGTGGTGAACCCTGAACATCCACCACTACCGTCTAGACTCTCTACCTTTTTCAAATGTAGACTAGCTAGAACATAAATTCTTCACGACACAATTCAAATGAATGGGACTATAATAAAATAAGCCCCTTTAATTTCATTTGCTCCTAAAACTCACTAATCACTCACTCTTATATAATAATACTTTTCCTATTGTATACTACACTAAGTATGACAAATACACTTGTAACTAACTTCACACTTAATTTCAATGGCTAATTAATTGTAAAGGGTTTAATGTTCTTAAATCTAAGGGAATTGTTGGCCTGTGAAGGTTTGGCCAAAGGACCAGCCAGCAGGTGCAACATTGTAAGAGACAAGGGTGCGTCCATCACTAGTGGTAACCTTGAAGGAGAGGCTTTGTCCGTTGAGGTATGAGTTGCTTTGCCAGTTCTGACCCCAGTTCCTTGACATTGGTTGCCAACTGGTTCTTGAGCCTTTGATGGAAACTGCATGAACATCACCAGCACCACCAACGTTGGTGATTAGGACTAAGTTGAAGTAAGAGTGGCCATTGATGGTGAACCTGATGCCTCCTCTCTTTCGGCAAGGTACCCTATACGTTATCAACAATTAAAAGATCAAGAGAATCAAATGCTTGGCCAAAACAAAGGACAACGTACCCTGGCAAAGTGGCAAACTAAGGTGTCAAGATAAAAAGGGTTTTTGGTTACCTTGCCAGTGGAATATGCTCCTTATGAGTCACCAGTACTTGTACATGGCAAATATATGTGGTCTATTAATCTAAACAATACAAGATTTTTTTTTTTGAGTATAAAAAAAAAAAAAAAAAACCTGAGAGTCCTAAGAACTTTAAATTTCAACTGTTTTGGATGGAAAAGCCCTGAAGGCTGCACTCTTTCCAACTGTCCTTCAGTACTTCACCTATCCAACTTTTAAAAGACATTCTTGAATGGGAAACACTTAAATCTCATACAATAGGATTCAGGAGAATTCTATTCTCTCTCTTATGGTCATAATAACGGCTTAAGTAAGATAAATCTTTTCACAAGGCAAAAGAACAAGAAAAAGCACTGCTTTAGTCAGTATTGTGAGTATTATGGGATGAAAAAAGATCACATCAATAATTTACAAAATTTAATTTTAATATACTATAACTGCAAAATCTTTTTATATAATTATTTAATTATATATTGTCAGGATATTAAAAACATTTGATTGTTACAATAATTATTTTAAATGTCATATAAAAAATAATATATGATTAGTTGAGATAATATAAAATACTTTATAATTAATGTGAAAAATGTTCTAAACTATATATATGCCTCAGACGTGGGAACAGTGCTTAGATGTGTCAAAAACGGCAATTACCAGATTTTGTTTTATTAGGCATTAGGTGACTCAAGTAGTGCAGACATTATTATAACTAATGTTCCAAAAAAAACCCTGAGAATTAGGGGGGGGAAAAAACTAAGACAAAAAAAAAAAAAAAGAAAAACGCCAACTACCTTCTGTAAGCAACAGGCACTATGCCTGCACTGTATTGAGCAATTTGTTGGAAAACAGGCTGAGAAAGATCAAAATGGTGAAGGGGAGGGTTGCACCAGCCACCAGCATTATTTGGGAGTGCATTGTTTGGTGGACAGAAATTGGTGGCAGTGACCACAATTGACCTTGGATGGCACCACCTATTGTCATTAACACACCTAATCTCGAAACAAGCCCCACAGCTCAAGCCATTGTTGAACAAGGCCGTGCTCAAAGCAGCAGTGTTAGTCCCATAGCCTTGGCTATACAAGTTCCCATATCCACAAGCTCCACCTACAACAAAGCCAAAAATCACAATACAAAAGTTATACTACTTATATATGAATAATAATAAAATATGATATGCCATTTCCATCCTCGGACATATGAGACGTATTGTGTGTGAAGTTCTGGCAAGGGAATAATTCCTGTACAAAGAGAGTGTCAAAGGTGATATAAAAACCCAAAGCGTGAAGAAAAGGAAAAGAAAATGACATATAAAAATAATTTTTTTTAATTTATTTGCTAGAATAATATGTTACACGCGTTAATTTTAAGATATATAAGTGTATTATATTATTTCATTCCATTCAACATTTACTTTTTTTTTTTTTAATTTTGACAATTTGCTTTTTTGATTGTGTGTAGCATTAATCAAACAAAATTTCTTATAAGCATTAAAGTAGGTTTTGTCGCCTTCAATGTGTTTTACTCAACTATGTAGGCTATCATTTATTTTTCATTAAAATATTAATTTTTTTTTTTTTTATCTAAATCAGTGATATTTAAAGTTTAGCATACTTCAATTAACGTAATTAAAATCAGATCGGTCTATTCCTTGAACCAACTAAAATTTTGTGTAAAATAGAAACTGTTTTTTTCACTAGAGTATTATCAATATATAAGAATTTCTTAGGAAAAGAAAAAAAATTCCCTAACAAAATGGGTAGGCCTTAGACCTACGTATGTATTGTGTGTGGCATAACAGTACTGTTACTTACCCATTGTGCCAGAAGCATCACCCCCTCCGTAGAAGGTTGCATGTGCATTCATCCAACCACCACCAAAAGCATAAACAAAAGATCCCAGCTGGGAGAGAAATCCCACCAAGAGGAGCCCCAAAAGCGCCATCTTTTGAAAGCAGTGAACCTTCAGAAATATCTGTCAAATGTTAATCGGAATAACACCTTGATGGGAGAGAAAAAGAGAAACTATGAGCACAAGCAGAGAGCACATGTCGGGGGGAATATATAGATGTTGCGCGAGGGAGCAAGGAGGGTTCTTTCTTGCTTAGCCAACGAACTGACACACTTGTGAGGTGTGGGGACCCAAAACCGCCAAGTGCAGCTACTTCATTCTTAATGCGGGGGCAAGGTTCTATTCCTCAAACCACGTGGTTTTCAGTGCTTTGTATGTGTTTTGGTATTTGGTACCCGAAACTAAGTTATTTGTTTGTAGCGTTGAGAAAAATTATGATTTGAAGTGTACAAATTAAGTTTTAACTCATTTCAATATGGTCAGTTAAATTATATTTTAGTATGATTTGTAGTCTCAAACTATTATTTGATAAACATAAGATAATATGTATTATCTTATTAAAGTTTAATTGAGGTGTATTAATAGTATAAAATTTTTTTATACTGTTATCCAATCAAAACCTTCCATTTATATGATCATTTAAGTAGTAGGTGATTATATCAAAAATTTTTATTAATATAATAATATATAATTGAATATTTATATAAAAAAATTTATACTAATAATATATTTAAATTAAATTCATCTTATTATTATTATTACCAGTTTCTTATATCAAATAATCAATTAATGTGTAATAAAAGGTCACACTCACACATTTAATTTCTTATTTCGAAAACATGTATAAATTTGTGGTTTGAGCTTGATGATGTGCTAGTGAAAACTGTCCCCTACAGGTCACTAATTACCACAGCTAGTCTACCATCAACAACTTCTGTTGCTGTCATAGTTCTGTTTTCTCACCAGCTGAATTTGGCGAATTTGTAACCCATGTGAGTGAACTTAGGTCCTTTTTTATGAAACGTGTAGATTGGATGAGCCCTGTGAACCTAAAATGGACGTCCATACACGCATGTCAGACTATCTGGCAGATATAAAAAATTACGGATTGTATATTTTCCCAGATAGATAATGTAACCAAAGATTCTTGGTTAACGGTTTAAATTAAATTACTAGAACCGAGAAACCGAAAACACATACCTTTTTCTTATTCTAAGCGAAAATATTTTATTAGCCACGCCAAGCGAAAGTGCAATTAAAGTAGACTTTATTGATGCATGAGTGCTGGTATTATACACGTAATATACGTTATTATCTAATTATTATTCCCACCTATTTTCATAGAGTTTTACCAGAAGCTAGGAGAAGAAGTGGACAAAGTAATTTGAGTGTGGTATAAACTAATAATAAAAACAGCAATTAATACCTTTCA
Organism: Pterocarpus macrocarpus; assembly: GCA_031439585.1. Classification (NCBI taxonomy): domain Eukaryota; kingdom Viridiplantae; phylum Streptophyta; class Magnoliopsida; order Fabales; family Fabaceae; genus Pterocarpus; species Pterocarpus macrocarpus. The sequence goes on from CM062519.1 coordinate 17,219,687, forward strand.
CCAAAAATTGCTCCGTCCACATGCATATTCAAAATTAATTAAATCTAGCCATCATATGGATCTTGCATGTTTACAATGAGAAATTCTTAAATATACATAAAATATTATATAAATATACTCATAATTAATAATATAATAATATTTTAAAATATAATTTATAATTAATTTATATTTTTATTTAAAATATTATTCTATTATTAATTATGAATATAATTCACATAACACTTTAAGACTTATTATGAATTTCTCGTTTACATTCGCATTATGTCACTAGCATAGTTTGAATTTCAGTCATATTTATTGCATCGACAAAAGCACGACAACGTCCTCTCAATTCAATCAATGTTGTAACATGGTGGGTTCGCTGGGCTGACAACTTAATTCTTTTGAGAAATTCTAAGGCCCTGTTCACAAAAAAAAATGTGTTCTTATGTATTATTTAATATGATAACTTATTAAGATATGTTTGAGATTGAGGTTTTGAAAGAAAAAGGAAAAGGAAGATATTATTTTCAGTAAATTTTAATCATTATTATTTTAAGTAAATATTCTCTAATGTAAGATTCTTTGAAAATAAAAAGAATAAAAAGATAAATTATTATAAAACTTTCTTGCAATTATATTTGCAAAACATTTTACAATTCTCTCAGTTCGAAACAAAAAAATGTATCAACCCTTTGACTTTTTTCCCCTAAAATCCTCCATCCTAAACACTTAAATGCTTTCAAAGGAAAAAAAAAAAGTGTACTATTTGCAATATTCACCACATTCACTGTGTCAATCATCATTACCTCTATTTACTTACATTTTTAATAGAAAAAAAAATTTATCCTTAAATTATAAATTATGTACACTTTATCTTCTATATTTCAAAAAGGTGTAGATTAACCCCTGATCTTTTTTAAATGTGCTTGAGTTCTTTTGCTAAATTTTTATCCATTGTTAAAGAAAAATAAGTGCATTATACCCTCTAAACTTTAAATTATGTACACCTTAATCTCTTAACTAAAAAATAATGTGTAACCTAATATCATAAACTTTTTTAAACATATGTTATTTTGATTAACAATAGATGAAATTTAACAGGAGGAATGATTTGTACATTCAAAAAAGTTTAATAATCGATTTATATTTTTTTAAAAATACAAAGAATAATGTATTCATGACCTATAATTTAAACAAGCAAAGTGTTTTTTTCCCCCTTTTTAAATATTATCGCTCATGTGGCAAATGTTAAAATGATACATAGTAATAACATTTTTCTCTTCCTCTAGATCTCAAAGCACATTAAAATTTCTCCATCATTTATTGAGCCTGTTTGTTTGCACTTCTTCGAGCTTTTTCTCTTCCTCTAGATCTCAAAGCACATTAAAATTTCTCCATCATTTTATTGAGCCTGTTTGTTTGCACTTTTTCAAGAGAAAAAAGTACTCCTTTTCAAAAATTATTAAAAAAAAGTATTTCTAGTATTGTTAATTTGTGTCTTTTTAAAAAAATAAAAATAGAAAATAATAAATTTTTCTGTATTTTTGAAAAGCAGATAAAAAACTGCTTCTCTCATAAACAGAAGCATTAGAAGGAAGAGAAAAATAGTTTTCAAATTTCAAACTCACTACTTTTTCACATTTTTATCATTCTATCATTAACTTTTTTCTTGAAAAAATCACTCTCTATCTACTACTATTATAATTTTATAAGAAAAAATACTTTTATTTTGTTACATCCGATAATTTAACGAAGTTTAATTCTTATAAAAAGTATTTCCATAATTATATCTAAATATAAAATAATTTTTTATTTTTATTTTTACTTCTACTTCTGATTTTATTTTTTGAGAAGTATTTTTTCCAAAATCTTATCAAAACGTATCCATTATTTAGCAATTTAATTTTATTGAGAAACCACCGTTCTTTATTTTAATTATATTTTTTTATATTATATCTATGATGTTGAATGTTAAATAATATACGATAAGAACTTTTTCCCAGTTTAAGAATGTCTAGAAAATAAAAATTTCTCCTTACTCAAAGAAAGCCCTCTTCCAAACATTTAAAATCAAATGAAAAAGGAAGAGAAGGAGATGAGACAGGGCAACGCAGCACGTGGGTGATGCGGCGGGTGATGTTTCTTTGGTCATCAGTGAAAGTTACATTTGGAGCAACAAAAATCACGCTCCTCCCCTATCTCATTCATCACTCATCATTCACTGCCATTGGTTCTTTGAAAAGCTGAATTCACAACTCGTAGTTAAAGTTGCTGGGGCATGTGGGAAATATTCCTAATAAATTTATAATTTAAAAAGAAGCAAAAACGATTCCTTAGCTGTGTGAGCAGTATTTTCTTGTTATATTTTATATGTACTCCGTACCTTCCACTCTAGTCTTTTCTAGCCCCCCATTAAAAACTCTTTTTTTTTTTCTTGGCATTCTCTTCTGATCAGTTCAGCAGTAGTGCTGCATTTACGGCCGTTCTTGTTTGTTATGTGCTATTCAATTGACCGATATGAACACATATTAGACCGTATTTTTCCCTTAAATAGCTTGGTTGCTAATATATTCTAGGTGTAAAGAAACAAAAAGATGACATAGTTGTGAAACAACTGAAATAAATGTTGATAAGTATGGTCTTTACGTTACTTATGCACATATACACCTTGAAAACTAATTTCAGATAATCACGGATATAGACAAATAAAATATCTTTTTTCTTATGGATAATAATAATTTAAAAAATTGTTACACACTATAAAATGAAAAAAATCTTGTATGCTTCGAGGGTTCAGAGTAAAAATTTTTCTCTTACTCTATTTTATTCAAAGCATGAGAAATCTTTTTTAACCACCACCGCACTAATTTGTTATGCTCTGAATATAACGAAGTAAGAGAAATTTCCTGCCTCTTATAAAAGTAATTGTTATTGTGTGTACATGGGATGTTGAAAAGTTGAAGAAGTTGATTACTATTTACTATGGTTGAATGAAGTTGCATAACAAGCTTCTTTTTCTTTGTTTTCTTCCCCGCTAAGACATGAGATACTGTGAAATGGTGATGTTAAAATGAGGATCTTGAGAACTGGGATATAGTAAAGACACGATGGTGGTGGCATAAAAAGGTATAAGCTAGGTAGAGAAACACAATGGTGCACTTTGATGAACGTGTTGGGCTATGGAGGTAGAAAGGAAGCTAGCTAGAGGTGGGTTTATGGGAATGCCCACGTAGCAGCGCGGGTTGGGTGTCACTGTCACTAGTTGGGTTCAAATTCAAATGACGAAAAAGCTTGTTGTTGCAAGTGCCCTCCATGTGGCTTCCACGTATCAGATGCTCAGGTTGCGAGCTTGGCAATTGGCCGTTTCATAGAGGCCTAGAACAATCCCCGTAAACAAAAAACGACAATGTTGATGATGCTGGAAAGGGCAAAAGAGCTTACTGAAAAAGGAAAATGGAGATGCGGGGTATCGATCCCCGTACCTCTCGCATGCTAAGCGAGCGCTCTACCATCTGAGCTACATCCCCATGATGATTGTATGCGTACCATAAAAGAAATTCTAGTAATACTAATTTCAAGAAATCCACACCTATATCTTACATACATAATACATTAATTTAACACACATTGTTACAATTGGAAAGCGCTCTCAAATATTATGCTTAATTAAAAAAAAGTAACCGTTGGAAAAGAAATTTAAGTTTTTTGTAAAAAATATAGTTAGACTTAACATAATATTTCAATAGTAATACGAAATATGTGGAGAATAGACCCACGTATAAGTGCGATACAGCTTTGTAGAGTAATACAAAGACCCTGGGATTCACGAATTTGACTATTTTGAAGTGTATTTTGTATTTTAAAAAGTGAAATACATATTTATAGTCATTGATAAAAAATTAATAATTAAAATTTTGTAAGGTGTATATATATATATATATATATATATATATATATATATATAATTAATTTTGTAAGGTGTATATATATATATATATATATATATATATATATATATATATATAGTAAATTATAAATATACATTAACTATTCTTCTTAATATTTTTATTAATCATTATAAAATATTAATTTTAATGCACTAATAATATAAAAGAATTTTATACTATTATCCAGTCAAATGTTTCTATTTGTAAGATTTTTAAGATAGTATGTAATTAAGTTAAACATTTTTATTGATGTATCAAGATATAATTGAATATCTATATAAATTGTTTTTACATTGATTGATAGTACGTATAAATTAAATCCTAATTATAATTATATTTATCAATAGTTATATTCATACACTTTCTGACTTTCGCTTCTAAAAATGTTAGGTGCACTTGCACATCAGCCAAATCCGTGGGAGACTGCATGTTAAGCAAAACCATGGAGCCGTGTGAAAGTTAATTCGTGACTGGTGTTACACAGCCGTTGTCTCGGACCAATGTTCTTTTGCCGTGGGTGTGACCTCGACTTATACATTACATGACAATTTAGACACAACTTAGCATTAAATTAAATGTTCAGAGCAGATGAGTAGAGGGAAGAGTCTACAGACAGTGCATGTGCCACACGAATATGGATGGAAAAGGAGACGAAAGCCCCATTCAATTTTATGCACCATAGACTAAGACAACACACCATAACCCACTTAAGCAATCACTTAATTTGATCTCATCAAGAATCTATTCAATGAACCACTTACGCAACTCATATGATCTATATATGATATATCACTGAGAAGTGCTTTTTCTTTATGCGCTTGCCTTCTTTATTAAGACGTTGTCACTTGTTATAACTTACTAGTAGCAGAGGGGATAAAGAATATAAGTCCACTAGCTAGAGGAAGCTAGCGGTGCTCCTTGTTTTATTCTGAACAAACGAAAACAAACTAACACCGAGTTAATTCGTCATAAATGACTCATTTATTTAAGTTTTTATTAATAAAAACAAAGTCTCTTAAATAAAAATACGTTGATAGAATTCTAATATAAATGAATAATTTTCTTAGAAAAATAGAGTTTAAAAAAGTAATTTATATTTATATGAAATTCTAAAGGCTGACATTGGGCAAGACACTCATCGATCTCAATCTAAATGCCATCAACAAAATAGACTAATCTGCAAATATCCACGTCAATGTTTTTCTCTTCCAACTAATCGTCACGCTTTCAGAGCCCCCAATCAAAACGTGCTTTGATCGAACTGTGCCTTGCCATGACCGTTCAGTGTTCACTTTCAACGTGGTTTATCAACATAAATTAGTCAGGGTGAGAGCCACCTTTTTCGATTCTTGTACAATGATAAATTAAAATATATGCAATCTAACTGACACTAATGTATATAAGATGATAACCAAACCACTACACGTAGACTACGTGCATCTAATTGTATTTACCACCGTCTCATCAATTAACGTCCCAGGGGCTCATCACAGCGAGTGAAAATTTTCGTTTTGCAAGTCATCATTTGCATATTGTCAACTCCTTACCATAGTCATACATTCTTTTTGGGTCAGTTACGATTGGCATAAGTTCTTTGGGTCAACGTAGCCATACCTATCATATTTTTTTAATAGCCCAAAAAATTGTAGCAAGACAAAACCTCGTCGATACTAAATACTCCTTGTTAATACTAAATCCTCTTTGTTAAGTAAGGTGCGCTATGTCTAAAAAAGGCTTTTTTTTTTTAAAAAAAATTAAAATAAAGTGCACCTTACACTTTGTAGTTAAACTCCATCTCAATCATTCATTAATAATTTAAAACTACTGAATTAACTCAATTCTTTAATTATGTATGTGAATTTTCACTTATTTACATATAAATTATCAAAAGTTGATTGATACAAAAACTTAAAAAAAAAAAAAAAAGGTTTCCTTATTGTTATTCTTTTTTGGTTAAGGGTGGGGAGTTTGGATAGCGGACCATTCACTGACGAGGCTCTTAATGTCACCAATTGAGCCAAGGGCTCATTCGCCAAAAAAAGAAGAAAGGGCTGAAACTTCTATCCTGGACCTGATTCAATGAGTAGTACGCACTTTGCACACAAGAAGCCCAACTCATTAGTATTGGGACCCATTTTAGCCAGGATTTGGGCTTAGCTTTGCGCAAACTGTAGTATTCAGAAAAATCTAGAGCCACTGGATATATTTGGTTCTGCTTTTATAAAATTAATTTTGGATAAAATTAATTTTATTAAAATTAATTTAGTAAGAATTAATTTTAAAGTAAAATAATTTATATTTGATAATCCTTCTAAAAGTGATTTTGACAGAATATAAAAAATTTTTACTTCTAAAATTAATTTTAAAGCAATAAAAATCAAACATCATCAAAATTTAAAAGAATCAATTCTAAAATCCCAAAATTGATACTAAAGGCTACAAACGAATTTCCAAGCATATTGCCATTACTAGTTCACCCGTTGCGGCTTTGGCCTCCGGATATACATTATCTTTCCTTTCAATTCTTCTTGTTTGGGCTTCAGCCCAAAAAAGAATGAGTAATAACATGATCAGCCATATCTGACAGTTTCTTTAGATGAACGGTCATGATTTCACTCATGGTCCTGTCTAGAAGACCAAGCCCGTCTCCTCCAAATTCCAATGCCCTAATTTTTCTGATTGTCGCTCTTTATATATAACATCTTCTTCCTCACGAACCCTAATTTCACCACCCGAAGCCGTAAGCTTTTATTCTCATCGCATTAGTTTTCCCCTTTGTTATTCTACTCCTCCTAGGCTGGTTCTCTCTTGTTATAATTTTGGCTAGAGAAGAACTAGAATATGTCATATTCGTAGCAAAGTTTGTTCCTCTTAACACACTTGTTATTATTCTGTTTTGCCTGTGCCTGTGATGGTGTTAAATATACTCCGAGATTCATTTCAATGATATCAATTTTCATCTGAGGCACCCAATTTCCAAAACCACGTGCTACATTTGGGTTTCAAGCTTCTTTCTCTGTTATTTGCTTCTTTTACAATGAGTATGATTTTTTTACTTTATTTTTTGTGCTTCAATTGTAATTGATTCCCTTCATTTCCTAGCTCTTGGTGTTCTTAATTAACGACTCTAGATTGCAAAAGGACCTGTGATACGCAGATGATGACAATATAGACAGGGACATCAGCACTCCCATGGGAGAGTGATGACTTCGTCTATTGGGAATCTCTCTGATGCGTTTTCATATTTTTTATTTTTTATTTTTTTAATATTTGATGATTTTTTTCTTTGCTCCTATTATATGTTACTTAGATTTTGCATATATTTAGTTTCTATAATGTTTACTCATGCCTTGTGACAGGGATGGTATTGGCACTGGATGATTTCTTAAGATACATGAGTAACGTTTTGGCCAATGATGTACTCAATTGCACGTATTATCTGATGTGCACATGATGATATCTTAATTGTCACTACCTCTGAGGCCATATGCCATAAGTTATTTCTGAATATCTTGGCTCTGCCTCTCTTTTGATACTTTATTTTCTAGCCTGTTATATCTGTCCGCAGCACTGTTTTATATTTTGTTACAGAAAGCATGCGAGAGTCATATTTTCATAGGACAAGCTAGAGAGACCACTTTATTTCATCTTTTTATTTTGTAGCTGTCTAATATTTTTCATTTTCATGGCCCTTGGTTGTATTTGTAAGATAAACATGATTGTGAAGCCATGTTCTCTGTCATTTTGGGTGCGTTCGGATAAATTATTCATGAAAAAAGTGATTATGATAGGGATTATGAGATTAAAACTAAAATAAAATGATTGAAAGCATTGTTACACAACCATAAAAAGCTAATTCTAGTTTTTGGAAAATTCATCTGAGTTGATCATGACTTGAGTGTGAATTTATTTAAACTTTTTGCTAATTTTTTTTCTGGTCACTATTGTGTTTAGTAGATTATCAGTGTGTTTTGATTAGCTATTTTGAATACAAATCAATTAATAACCAAAAAAAAAAAAAAAAAGAGAGAGATAGGTTTTGGTAAAAATTATTTTTTTGAAAATAAACTATTACTAAACTCGAAATTAATTGTAGATTGATCATTGTGATACTCAACTGAGATTTTTAAGATATTGCAGTAGAAGGCCGATGGAATCTGGGCTCGAAACGCATTGATGTGTGATAAATCTTCTATGTACAATGCTTGCAGTCAGATCGTTAATTGATTTAAATTAGTTAATTCACAAAGATGAGCATTTGAAGAAGATGAAGTCAAATGCTAAACGCAGTGCTAAGAAGCATCTAGGTTGTTTAGCAAACACATTTAACAATTGTTCTTTCTATGAAAGGGCACTAGTACAGCAAATCGATTGTGAGGGAGAACAACATAAGATGCGCAGGAACGTTTCTTTCTAAGGAGTGTGTCATATGTTGCAGGAATATGAACGTGTCTTTCTAAGGAATGTGTGTCATATGTTGCATGAAAGTCATTGATCACTTGTTATATTAACCGAGTAACTTAGTTTTTGCTAGTTAACTAGAATCTTTTTCATGTGACAATAATGATTTAGGAGTTATTACAGTAACATGAATCTGTACTGGATAGAAAAGTTGTAGTCATAATTTTATTTCAACATAGAAAGCCATGAGATCAATTGTATTTTGGTAGGGATTAATGTATCCATCAAAAATATTATCAGGGATCAATTTGGAGGTTTAATCTTTAATTAAAAACTAAGTACCTGTATGTACCAATTATGCAGATGTTATGATGACAATTATATTTGATGATATCAATATTCGATAGCCACTGTGGCTCGGCCGCGTCCGCGTATGTACAGTAATTTATACAAGAAAAATGAGTCTACTTCAAAATTTGATATCTCGTGATGCAAGAACATGGTATTATAAAGAAGTAAATAACAATAATGACTCAAAAACTCAATAGCAGTAGGTAAATACTAACCTATCGTCAGGACAAGAATGTTATTTTCTTCCCCCGTTAAACCCTATCGGAGAGTTCGTTTTGGATGGTTTGAGATCACCCTTTTCAAATAGGCTTTCAATTTTATTCAGACTTTAAATATATATATATATATATATATATATATATATATATATATATATATATATATATATATATTTAAAGTCTGAATAAAATTGAAAGCCTATTTGAAAAGGGTGATCTCAAACCATCCATATATATATATTTTGACATGAGACTTAAATATTTAGTTGATTATTAAAAACGTAACTAAAATTTAACTACAAATAAGAATAATCAAATTACAAAACATATATACTTGTTTCTTTGATTTTGAAGCAATTTTCTTTTATTATTGAGTGTGTGTTTGGAAAAGTTGAAAAATTAAAATTATTTCAATAATTATTTATTTATATAATCATCTTTTATGTAATTAATTATATAAGAATCAATTTATATTTAGATATTTAAGATAAAAAGTGATTTTAAGATAATTTATTTTATTTATATTGTATATAAAAAATTAGTTTTGTTTGATAAAATTACTAAAAGAGCATTAGGGGGTTTGCACTTTAACGGCCATTTCTTGGGGCTTTAATTTAATGGTGATTATTATCATTATTATTATTAGAAATTCATCAAACAGACCATGATTAGTGGAAATGGGTTCAAGTAACAGAGATGTTACTATCTCCATGGTGCGAACTGCATTTTGATATGCTGAATAGGGCGGATTGCATTTCTTGACAAAAATAGGGTTGAATGCAATACTTAGATAGCTCATTGATGATTAATGATATTTACCTTTCATTAAAGATATCAACACCCTCATGCAAATAAGTTGTTGTCTCTGGTCCTCCCAAACCATGTAGGGGCCCAAATACTCCCAATTTCATAGAAATAAGAATTGCATTGGGTTGTGTGTAAATCGATATAAGGAAAATTAATGTTGAATTTTCAAGGGATTTACAATTATATAAGGGAAAAATATATTTTCTCTTCGATGATTGCTTATTTTCTTTTTAATATTTCTATTTTATCATTGGTTAGATAGAGATTTACGTATAAAATTTTGGAAATTTTTTATTAAACAGTGGAGATTTTTACTGTGTATTCAAATGCATATTCAAGTATAAGTTTGGTTATAAAAATTTACATTGCATAATTATAAATCCTAAAAAATTTGAACATTGATCCAATTATATACTCAAATACAAGCTTCAAAAATACATTCTCTCTTTAATGATAATTTATTTTGCTTTCAACTTTTCTATTATATTATCGATTGGATGGGATGCATGTATAAAGCTTAGAGGATTTTTAGTTGAAGAATGAGGATTTTTAATAGTATTTGTTAGTGTATTTGAATATGAGCCTACTTACAAAAATTCCATTGCATAATAATGGATCCCAAAAATTTTGAACACTTATTCCTGTTATATATTCAAATATAAGGTTCAAAATTTCATCATTTTCCATGGTTGAGAGAGAAGAAATGGTGAAAAGAGAAAAGTTTTTTATTCTTACTATATAACTAGAAATTCCCCTAGAATTGTTCATAAATTTCTATCATACTCTTCATCAAACTTTTGCAAAAATGAATTGAGAGAACTGGATAAAACCAAAATATTTGGGAGGACCGTAGCATTGTCCTGGAAACAAAAGATATCTAAGAATTCTCCCTTATAACAAATAGAACATGTTTTCTTTGCTCATATACTTATCACCCTGCGTCCCTATTCTTGTTGAACACCTGGAGTAGTAGTCTAGAAAGCTTTGACCAAAAGGGTGAAGTGGATCAGATCAAAGCAGCACAGGATTTGATCTTGGAATGTACAATCAATTTTATATATTTTAAAAATATTTATGACCATAATTTTGATATATATATATTAAAAATATGTTAAATGAATTTGATTAATACAAAATGACTTTAAAGCTTTTGATTCAATAATAATATAAAAACTATTTAAACTTTGACATTAATTGATGGTTTCTTAGTTAATTATTTGTATCGTAATAAATGACTAGTGTCGCATTAATTATAAAATACACATAATTAACTAGAGATGTATACATGGTTAATGAATGTAAAACAGGTTTGCCAAAAATAGCCTAAGATATTATCAATGCATAGAAATTAAGTCCTTAATATAAATATTATTTATTTTCTAATTAATATTGATATATCTAATGGAGATACCAAATATATGCATGACACAAATATGCCAAACATAAATATTACACGAGTCATAGTTTATCTATCTTATCATTTAGATTAATTTATATTAAATTTAAATTAATAAATTATATTTACTTTATACTATTGATTTAATAACTTGCAAAAGTATATGAGATGGGAAAATTTATAATATCTTTATAATTTATCCCATAAGTTCATATTAAAATCTTATTTAAAATATTAATACTTGTATGACAAAATAAATTAGCTATAGAATAATTTTTAATAATATTAATACCTCAAACAGACAATATCAAATATATAATAGTTTATCTATTTTATTATTTTATCAATTTATATTAAATTTAAATTAATAAATTATACTTATATATTTTTAATCTTATAAAATTAAATTTTATCCCCTTTGATTAATCTTTTTAATTTCACAAAATCAAATGGTGGATGTTCATCTTATGCAACTATATGTGTTGGTTTACATATTTTAAGCTTTAATATGTAATATTATTTACTTTTTGATTAATATATAAAAATACTTTTGATTTAATGGCTAGCTTGACAAAAATAGAGAATGAAAAATTTTATAAAATCTTTACAACTTTGCTACAAGTTCATATTAAGATATTGATACCTGGATGACAAAATAAAATAGTCATAGAACGGTTTTTTGTTTTTTTAATAATCAATACTTATTCCTCAAATGGATAACACCAAACATATACATAGCATAGAAGATATTAAATATATACATTACATGAGTAATGATTTAACTACCTTACCATTTTTACCGGTTCATATTAAATTTAAATTAATAAATAATATTTATATATTTTTAATCTTAAAATAAATAATTTCAATAAACTCAATAAGAAAATATAAAAATTAAATTATTATTAATTAAATTATTATTAATTAAATTTTTAAGAATTTTACAATACTCTAATTGTAGGTCTATATCTTACAACTATATCTATTAGATTATACACTTTAATTTATTTTTAAGAGAAAGAGAAATTTTAAAAGAAATTAGTCATAAAACAATTTTCTTACAAAATGTGATATCTCAACTAATAATACCAAATATATAATATGAATTTATTGATTTACCTACCTTATAATTATTATCATTTAATATAAAGTCTAAATTGATAAATTATATTTATACATGTTGTTAATCTTATAATAAATATTTTTGTTGAATTGGGATAATAAAATATAAATAAATTAATTTATTATTAATAAATTTTTTCATTATTACAATACTCTAATTGTATATCTATATATTACATCAAGATTTATTAGATTGGATATTTTAAGTTTTAATAAACAGTGTCATTCACTTTTTGATTAATAAAAATATCATGAATTTTATATTTCGAAGAAGCAACATTGGAAAGTATTAGAATGACTTCAAAAAATAGGGGATGAAAATAATAATAGTCAAATCTACTTCATTTTGTAAGTTAGGAGATTGTTGTTATATACTTTATTTTGATGTTTGGCCTATATGCATTTATTTCATGTAACTTTGATGCTTTGACTAATATTCACATATCTTTCTATTTTGCAGATAATACTGATATCCATGTTATATTATTCATAAAATTTAGCAATGCAAAATTGATCATTAGTATTTGTCTTCTTAGTTTGTAACATTACAGATGGTTACACATATTGCTGAGAAGTGCTGAATTGATTGAAATACTATATCTTTGATGATCTCGTGTAGTTTCTTGAAAAATAATGCATTTAAACTCCAGAAACAAAATGCAACCAAAGTCATCATGTTTTTGCATAAGGCATCATCGTGTACTATTCATATCTATCACATTGTATGAATTATTACATAACTTTAAATTATCTGCAATATGATAAAATCCAAATTTCTATTCATGTTTATTTTATTATTATTGGACTTTAAAATTAATATATAAAGTGGGAAAATAATTATTTTGATGGAGTCAAATAAATGATACAACATATTTGCATTAAAACTTTTATTCGTATAATCCAATTTTCATTAAAATTGTGTAACGATCCTGTAGATTGCACGGGTAAAATTACTAGTTACATATATTTTATAATTAATATATTAATATTAATTAATTACTATTAGATTAACTGTAAAATATAGATTACCTTGAAATTAATGCATTTTTAATTATATATTAATTACAAGAATTGGTGTTGCCATAATGGTAATACTTGGAGTTGTTGTTGTGTAAATTGTAAATTTGGAGTACGGTAGCCCTCGGAGTGACTTTACAAGAAGGATAAGATAGGAGAGGCAAGTGACTCAGCGCTTATTAGATTTAGCTATTGCGGCCACTTGAAACCGTGTGCTAGGTATGTGGTGTTTGTTTCACGAGACAAAGAAAGCAGCCTCTGGCAGCGGATCCACGTTTTAGATTCGTCAACTTGCATTCTTCGCCAGGTTACCTTATCCATCCAGGAATGTACAATTGCACATGGCCTGCGCCATTTGCGTGACTGGATGTGGATATGTAAATTAGATTTATAAAGTTTTAAATTCATATACATCATAGTTCGTGAATTCAAAAAATACAAATTCAACAATTAAACTTTACACTACCGCGCCTCCTTTTTCATTTTATTTTTCTTTTTCGTCGCGCGACTTCAAGTGATAGAGCACAGAATAAATAAACAGTAAGTCTATACTTTTATTTCTGAAGATTTTTTATTTTAATATTTTAGTTATTGAAAATTTAAATTTATACATTTTCGTCCCTTAAATTTTTTTATTTTAACACTTTATTTTTTAAAAGAATAAGAGTTTGTTTAAAAAAGATTTTTTTAAAATTATCTTTTTTTTTAAGATCTTTTAAAATAATAAAATTATTTTATATTTCGATATAAAATTAATCTATATTTAGATATAATATTAAAAGATTTTCTTTTATTTTTAAATATTTTTATGCTAAATTTTTTTTCAAAAGATTAAAATTATAACTTCTTAAAAAATATCATTTTATACTATTTATTTTAATAATTCAAAGAGGACCAGACTCACCCTCTAATATGAAGGGGAGCAATCAGAAACAACAAAATAATCAAATTTTTTAATATTTTTTGTAGTAATTTTATTTTTACTAAAAAATTTTATCAAATATATAAAAAACATTAAAAGCATTTTTTTATTAAAAAATTTTTTAATCAAAAAAATGACATCTAAACAAATACTAAATGCATATATTTGGATCCTCAAAAAACTTAAATGAATATATTTTAATTCTTAAAATTTTTTTATTTTAATACTATAATTCTTAAAAAATTAAATCTTTTGAGGATTAAAATATATATTTTTTAATATTTTAAGAATTAAAATTCTTAAAATAATAAAATATATATATTTAATTTTTTAAAGATTCAAGTATTAAGATAAAAAAATTTTAGAAGTTAAAGTATGCATATTTTATTTTTAAAAATAAAATATTAAAATAAAAATATTTCAAAGAGTAAGGGGTAATTTTACTCTCTACATAATTGAATTAAGAATTACCGAAAAGATACAAAACAAAGAATTAATGATTACAAGCTGCAGTTCTACTCTGTCTCTCCTTCTTATCATCTACTGTTATTATTATTATTATCATGGGACCCATGCTGAGTCAGATTCATCGGTAATCCAAGTCAATGCCACGGATGAAAATAGATATCGAGGTTTACTACGGAACCTACATGTTCATTTTAGCAATATGATTCATGTGAGATTTTTATATCGTATATACTCTACGAGTAATATAACAACAGTATAATTGTACTATATATTTGCTGCATTACAAATAAAAATATAACTTAATTTTAACATATTATTAGTGTATAAATATTTAATTTTTATATTTATTATTTGAAAAATTTTATATATTTAATAACATATAATTGAATGATAATATAAAAAATATATTAAAATTAATTTTATAAAAATATTCAAAATAAATGAGAATGAGTATTAAATTTGTAAAGTATTACTTTAAGAGTAATTATAATTTTTATTGATCATGATAGGACATTTGTCGTTTTTTTGATAAGAAAAAAAATTATTATGGATGAAGTTGAATGATACTTATAAATTATTTTAAAAAGTAAAAAATTTAAAGTAAAAAATAAAAATAGACTCTACACTTGAGTTAGCCAAATATATATAATTTTTATTCATTCATTATTCAACAATTATTAATGACTAAGAAATTTTCACAATAGAAACCAACGCCAAAATATTGTAATTTAAAAGAATATCTCACGCCCCTTCCGATCAAATTAGAATTGAAAATTTTTCTATAGTTAAAAGATCACTATGATAAAAACTATCATAAAAAAGGGGCCAAACAAAAAACCCTCATAAAAGTTTAATAAACTACAAAATAAGCCATAAAAAATAAAATGGATAACCAAGCTCACAATCTTATAGATATGTGCAATTTATTTAAACAATCATAAAAACGAAAAAGGTTGGACTACTAGCATAAAAAGGGGATGGTAATCGTCCACGGTAAGTTTTCGATGAACTTTAGCCACATTCTATCTCTAAATTGGGTAAGCCTTTTTCTTGATTTACTTTATTTATTTTTTCAAAAAAAGAAAAATAGTAATCCCTTTTTTTTTTTGTTGATATATGGACGGTAATAAGATTTAAACTTAAGAATTCATACTAATTATTCAAATTCTCCACCACTAAACCAATCTTAATAACTTAATAATCCCCATTTCTACACTCCAAGAAATGAAAACAAGAGAAAGGGAAATGACGGCTAGATTTTCTTTCTTTTTTACTTTTTTGTTAAAAGTAATTTCATCGTCAATCTTAAATTTAATGTGTCTCTTTTTAATTTTAAAATTTTTAAATATACATACTTTGTTTTTGACCAACATAACACAGACTTTATCAAAGGCATAGGTAACTCAAAGACAGAAGAAAGAAAGAAGAGGGCGGAGGGGGGAATGTAAAAGTATAAAGGTTCAAAATTACAATTCTATTGAATTTGTAAAAAGAAGGTAGCAACCAAGGTTTGTAATGAGATTATATAATATCTATTTAAAAAAAAAAAAAAAAGCTTTGCTTATATGCATAAGACCACTGTAATATAAACAGGAATAAGGTTCATGTATAACTTTCGGGCACAAGATACTCACAGGCCACATGTGAGTCGTTTGATGTCAAGAAAAAAGTAAAAAAATTATAATCGTGAAAAGATTGTATAAAATCTGTAATAAAGTTGTACATGTAACGTTTCAACCTAAAAAGGTTGATTCATGGATCTGTCACTATTTAAAATTTAATATAAACTAAACAGCAAAATGATTACACCAACAAAATAATGCCAAATTCGTTTATATACATGTGGATCACATAACTGCGGAACCAAATTTCATTTTCAGCAGTAGATCATCACTTCGCAGAATTGAACATAACATGAAGCACGCATATGGACACTCAACACAACACGACACAACACGGGTACCGGTACGGAGATGAGCCCATTATTTTTTAACATAGATATAAGTTTGATTCTATAAGAATTCACATAATCCTATTGTATATTATTTTTTATTATTGATTAAATTTTCATCATAAATTTAAAATTTTTTATCGATTATTGAAGAGTTAGCCTTCTCATCGCGTGAATTGAATTAATCTTCTTTTTCGCTTCCAAAATGAACTATGAAGTCTCTGGCTAACAACTGTATGGATCACGTATAGTTTCAGGTAATATGCCTCAAGATCAAAGAAAAGGAAGGGTTTCCAATCCAGTTGACCTGAAATTACAAAATTTTGTTGAGCAATGTAGATGCTAATATAGGCTGAGAAGATATATACTATCCCAGAAACATAGGCTAAAATGGCGGGGGCTAAATTTTAACTAAAAAATTAAAAGCCCCCGTCAAGTCCCTCCCCCAACATATAGATTTACATTAAAAAAAAGAAAATCAGAAAACATAGAATGGAGCTTCCTTACTCCCTTATAATCTTCATTCTCTAATATGCCAAGATAGATGTCCTAATTGCTAGTTTAAACTATTAGCATCAGCATATAACATCTACAAAAATCATGTCATGAACCATTTCTCCAAAAAAAAAAAAAACTTAAGCCGATGGTAAAGGCAACGATACTGTTGCATAGATGAAGATAAATGATTTTATATTTTAATGAGCCGGCTGCTATCACTCGTGGTGCTCCAAATGCCAGAAAAATCATGGCTTGCTAGAACCAAATCCTCCAATTCCCCTTCCTTGGGATATAGCAATGGAGAATTAACCGAAACTTCACCAATGGACACCAAATCTTTCAACTCGGAATCATCCAAACCTTTTGCTGGGCCTAAACTACACCGCTCATTCCCATGCTTTGCTAAGGCATCCTTAAACTTCTTGATCTGTAGCACGACAACATATCCACCACATAAAGTTAGGAAATTTGAGAAACACATAACAAGCCAAAAGCAGAAATTCCAAGGTATAGTATTGCTACAATCAGAATCTTACAGTTGCATTGGTACAGCTGAAGCCACAAACTCGACCCTCCGCACCTCTATAGAACCTAAAGAATGGTAGCACATGAATGTGTAGAGCGCGGCACATGGTTTTCAGCTCCTCGTAATTGACTTTTAGAAAAATTGCATTTGAGTACAATTCAGCAATTTGACAGATCTGATCGCATAAAAACTGGTTAAATTAAATATTGTTGCCCCAAAGAACAATATTGCAGATTGAAGATAAGTTCAATATTTATAGAGAATTAAATGGATAAATACTATTAAGGCATTTCTAATCCCAAATAGGTGAAAAACAAAAAGCACAAACAAATACCTTGGGATGAAGGGCTTTGCAGCCTCCACAGCCAGGTGAATAGAAGTCCACGACAACCAATGCATCACCAGCGTTGAGCAAAGCATTGACAAGCTCTTGTGCTGAATGGATCTCAATCATATTAGGCTTCAGGTTCTTCTTCCACCACTGCAGAGATTTGCTAATGCATATAGTTGCTTGTGCCTGAAACAAATGATTTGAATGCTAAGAAAAAGAAAATGAACGTAGTTGGCAAGCTAAACAGTGAAAGAACCCAGAAAGAAAGCAAAACTTCACAATACATACATGAATTGAGACATTGCTCGGGGTTTTGGAACTGCAATACCCAGAACCTCTTTCATCTTGGAGATTGATGGGTTGTCCCGTGAAATCAGCACTCAAAACAGAACAGGCCCTTGATTTCGCTTTACCAGGACTTGAGAAACCAACTGAAGGACAAGGCCCCAAAACCCCTCTGGTTTTAGAACCAAGCATGCTCTCAGGAACACACAAAACACTCTTCAAGGAACAAGCCATTAGTCAAAATCAGAGATCTTGTCAAGCACTCAGATCATGACATGAAAATGGATTATACTCAATATAACTTGTTTCACCTTCAGGATCAAAACCCAGTTTTTGTTTTTTTTTTGTTTTTGGATTCAAAACACTGGGTTGTGGGGCAAAAATTCCAGCTTTATATGATGCCAAGAATGTTAAGGCTTCTGAAACAAAAAGGCAAAAGGCAAGAAAAGCGCTCTTCTGCTATTAATCAATGGATAAAAAGTGCAAAGCTTTGAAAAGACAAAACAGTGTTCTTTTCTTGTGAGAGACAGAGTTGGGAATGGTGGCTTTCAAACTCAGAACATGGTTTGTGCTAATGTGGCCGGCGAGGTCTGTTACAAGATGGATTTAATAACGTTGTCCATTTTCTTTTAAAAAGCAAAACAAGTAAATAAATAAATAACCTTTATCCATTTTCATTTAAATGTGAAATAAAATTACAACTAAAACGAAAACCTTATCCACATCCACGTTATCTTTTGCATTTGCATTTAGTAAGGATAATTAAAACCGAACCTGAGCAGTGCCTGCATCCTGCTCGTTGAGTTGTCCAACGTCATGTCACATGTGTGAGTCTCTAATTAAATAGGATTATTGCAAGGGTTTGTTGGCTTATTTGATCGGGTATCTAGGCTAACTGGCGATTCGTTTGGAGCTGACCTAATTGATTCCTCATAGCAGGCCTAACACAATAAATTTGTATAATACATTATTATTTTATTAGTTATTTGGTTTAAACGATATTTTGCAATGCAAATTTTGTTTCTCAAGAAGGTTACTTTATCTCACCATTATTTTCTATGCATTTATGTCATTTATGCTTTCTTTCTTCTCATTCAAAATTTATGTTAAGATTACGTAAACGAGTTGCATGCAGTAATAATTAGATTGTAGTTTTAGAAAGAAATTAAAATATAAAAAGGTTTTATTAAGGATGAAAAAAGAAAAAAAAAACCTAAAATAATAAATTTTAAGTTTTCAATGTATAAAACGTTTTAAATTTTTATTTTTTATGTATATTGGTACCATAATTAATTCTTAGATAAGAGTTAATTAAGAGATTAAAGGATAATTAATTATGAACTAATAAATAACCTTAATAGATTTGGTTTGGGAATCAAATGGCCAAGTTTGATCTTTTGGGTTGAGAGAGGGTGCATCAGCTTAAAGGAATATTGGACCAAGAAATATAGTTAAGCTTAATTGTTGAAGGAAAGAAATTAATTGGAGACTAGCATCATGATTAAGTGACAGTTACCACTAACAGTAACAGTGGGTGTATGGGAACTCAGCTAAGGGCTACTATGTTCATATAATTAAGAAGTGATGATAATTTTGGGAGGATCTAAGCTCTTGCATGGAAACTTGAGGCACGTAAATAGACACGTTATGCCAATTTGATTATCAATTTTTGTTTTTCACTTGTTCATTTTATTTTATTTTATAGTATGCTTAGGCTTTTTCCATTTTCTTTATTTTAATATTGAGATTTTAGCTTGTATAAATTTTTGATATTTTAATTCTAATTCAATTTGTACTCAATTTTTTATTGATCGATCTTGCTCAATACTTATTTATGGGAGTCAATTGAGAAGTTTATTCGTTAAGAGGTAAAATACCTCTCTTAGGACAAATTACTTGAATTAAGTTAATATTTGAGATTGCATATTCAGATAGATTTTTTGAAGGAATTTAGTCTATTATATTTGATATTCTTTTATCTTTAACGAGCGCTCTTTAGAGGAATTCAAATTCAAACTCTAAGATAATTCTTTACGGAATCTAGTTGAGTGAGCGACAATGACATTAGTATTATATCAATGCATTAAGAAACCAAGGACAAAGACATAAAGGGCAAATGTTAAGGCCAAGTTGCCACTTCCCTGTGGGCTATTGGATCTATTTATTATAAGAGCAGAATACCCGTTTAATAAATATGTTACACAATATTCAATAATTATATGAATTATTTCTATAAAAAAAATTCAATAATTATATGAATTTAGTTTTAATATAATGTAACGTCATTATAAAAAATTTTATATCATCGACCTATTGTATGTTATTATATATAATTTTTTATATAATTATTACTAGCGTCAAGTATTTTTAATAACGCAATATTGATTAATGGTATTTTTTTAATAATGATAATGTCTTAAAATTAGATTTAAAATATTATATTAAAAATATATTAAAATAAAATGCTAATTATGTAGGCTGTTAAATCAAATATAACATATTATTAAGTTCTAATTAAATAATTAAAAACTGTCTAAAATAATATTATTAAAATATTTCAAAGTTTTTCTTGTGAATGTGAATGTAATGTATTCAATTTAATGTTAAAAAATAAAAATCAATTTGATCCTTTGTTCATTTATGGTATGTTCAATCAATTTATCAATTCTCTGCACCCAGCTGTGGGATAAGATAAGATATATTCATTCTTATTAGGATTCGTGTGGTGGGGCAGAATAGAATAGTGATATACAGCAAGGACTGAGGAATGCAGTGCAGAATCTTCAGTATAGCTTTAGCCCACCGGATTGGGAAAAATAAAATAAAATAAAATAAAATAAAAATCCACTTTTAGTTATCAAATATCTATTGCGGATAACAGTATAAGTGGTACAGTGGTATCTCCCCAACAGGGATGTTAATGGGCTGGCTTGAATTGAGTTTAAACAAACATATAAATTTAAATTGATCAATTTTATTTGATTTGGTTTGGTTTAGATTTATGAAATTTTTTTATCAAATTTGAACTAAATCAAATTAATTAAATTTGGGTTGATTTAGTTCGGACGATTGGATTACCTTTTTATTTTTCAATTTTGTCAAAAAATATAATAACAAATAACCATAAAGTATAAAAAATGTTATATAAGCCAATTTCATATTCTATTCTAATATCCAAAGTCTAAATTACTCTAATATTGTCATTAACACAATTAAAAGAAACAAAAATATCAAACAACTCTCATTCTAATATGTTATTTTGTTAAGAAAAAAAATATAGGAGGTTTGAGTTAGGTCGAATATCGGATTACAGAACCCTAGATCCGATGATTGAACCAAACATTAGTTAATTCTAATTGGATCATATCAAATTGACCCAATGGCTTGAACCAATTTAATCGGTTTAATTTGGATTGATTGGGTTCATTGGATTGATCTAATCCACTTACGCCTCTACTCTATAGAGTTGCAAATGAAAATGATACTATCATCGAAAGACTCAAATCTAGCATTTTATTATTATTATTAGAATATGTCTTCAGAGCTTATTGTGAGACTAAGTTTTAGAACATTGTAAGTTTATAACTGATTAGGAAGCCTCCAAATTGCATTTGGTTGAAACAAATAGTTTCTAAGGCTTTTGTTTTGGAGTTTTATAAAGAAGAAATTACATTGATCTCCCCTAAGATTTATTAAAAATACACCTACCTCCTCCTAAATTTCGATGTTATATTTACCTTCCTTACTTTCAAATAATTTTTAAATTTTCTAAAATACCCTTCAACCCTTAATTCCTTCCACAGCGATTGACCAACAATGGATGTTGACGTAACAGGACCATTGCAACCCAACAACACCACCTTGAACCAACACTGCGACCCAACAGCACCACCCTCCTTTATGTCACTCACCTCTATTGCAAAGCCCCATAGTACCACAACAGATTACCACCTATGTAAGCCCGCGACTCCACCACGCCATCACTGCTGGCTATGGTTGCCACCGTCGTTGCACCTTTAGCAAGAAGAAGAGCCTCCATGGCCCCTTTAAGCCACATTGTCATACAAAAAAATCAAAGTACACACACCAAAATTCAAAGACCAAGAACTGCAAAAGAGTAAAAATTCAAACTTTCGAGTGCTATGTTTTCAATCCCTATGGTTTGAAATGGAATTTGAAGCAAAAGAGGGTGGAATTTGGGGGAAGAGTAGGATTTGAATGAGGTACCTAAATGGAGACACGCATGGATTTGGTATTGGATGTTGAATTTGTGTTGAGTTGGTGGTGAGGACACAAAAATTTGGGGTAGAGATTCATGGTAGATGATGGAGATGCTTCACAAATGGTGCTGGAGTTTTTGCAATTTTTCGTGTAAATAGGTTTCAAAAACTTAAGGCCATAAGAGGGAATGGAAGAAGACAAATAGTGCTGCTTGCAGATTTAATATGAGCAATTCTAGATTCAATTTAGTTCTTTATTTGATTTAGTAGAGATTTAAGTGGCTTCCATTTAAAATTAAATAAATAATTGAAGGTATAAAAGTCATTTTATATGTCTTTTTAATTTGTAAGAGATGTCACTAAAATAACTTATAAACAATTAAGGGAGGCAAGTGCAACTTTAAAATCTAGAAGGGGTAAGTGTATTGTTAATAGATCTTAAGGGAGGTCAATATAATTTCCCCTTTTATAAGCGATGGAAGGGAGTGGTTTATATTGAAATACAAAATAAAGGTAATGAGTAGAGTGGAATAAATCATGCCACCCTCATATTTGGATGTTCAACAAGTTTAACGAGGGAAAGGAAGAGAATTATATCTCATTCCCTCCTTGATTAGGTCAAAAATTGGAGAGTTTCAGCGACAATGGAGGGACAAGATGTCCTTCCGTTGCCATTTCACTCCCTTATTTGAAATCACTCCTAAACACATTTTTAGTAACATAAGTCACTCCCTTCCTTACCATTCCTTTACTAGCCATCTATCCAAACACTACCTAAGTCTTTAACCAGGGAAACTAGGTTAGTATATCACAATTAGGAGATTTATTTTTTTAACAATTACTTCTTTTTAGGATTTGAACTCTTCTTAAAAGTATCGTATACTTATTATTGCATTTAACCTTTATTGATTATTGTCCTTTTATTTGGATGATAAGAGAAAAATTGAAAGGAAAAAAAAAGGTTTATGCTCTTTACTACCTAAAATGGTAAAATACAAAGTAGACCTTATAGTATAAGTCTTTCTCAACCTATCTTTGAAGTTTTTTTTTTTTTTGTCACTAAACTCTCCTAGACTATAATTTGGAAACTATCAGTTTCAATTAAATTTAAGGAGAAGGCACATGCATTGTTTCTATAATTGAGATAACTTATAGAAATAAACCCGCCTTCAAAGACAGACTATCTCCATACATTTTTTGAGATCTTTGAATCTTTGCATTTAACTTAAAGCACGTACTTTTTTGCTTTGATATTGAACTAGGCGTAATCTTGAACTGCATACTCCTTTATGCCCTACTTGTCTTCATTGCTTGATTTTGTTGGAAATTCTAAGCGGCAAATTCAAGTAGGAGAAAATACCTGACAAAAGTGCTTTCTTGTGCTTCTTATTAAGAATGAATTTAGACAGCAAAGCTGGTTTTTTTGGCACAAGGATGTTACTATTCATTGGTCAAAATTATGTTGACAGCAACCTTAGCATATTAGACCAAAGTAGAAAAAGTAGAGATACTATTCCACTAATCGAGTTACAGGTATCTAACATATATATATATATATATATATATATATATATATATATATGAAAGATCAATTCTAGACAAGCCTTCAATATGTGAGGTCTGTGAAGGGTATTTTGCTTTTCCTCTTGGTCTCTTCTCATGATTACTCTACTGTGGTCCTTTTTAGGATTTTTAGTTTTCCCATCTCCCCATAGTTTGATGGTTTGCTTAATTTCTGTTTAACCAATCTCTTTTGGTAGCGGCTGTATTAGATCACAAGAAGTGATGTGAGTTTGTTTATTCTTTTGTATTTCTTATTATTGTCAACATGTATGTAGCTCTGAAGGATTGCATTTAGATCAGATAAATTAGCAACATCAAATGGTGGTGGTTTAGTGGGACCTTGTTGTTTTGAGGCAACAATGTGTTCTATAGGTCTTGTTGTGTAAGTGGTGCACTGTAGTTTGCACATTTCTTGTGCCTTCTTGCCATCCATGGGAACTTTCCCTTAAACCCTAACAACAACAATATCGGGCAACTATTGAACCACTGTGGACAAGATCTTGTTCAACTTCTAAGATGTACAATACATATAGAGTTTTCAAGAACGATCAAAAAGATGATGATTGACAAGATGATACAATTTGAGTATATAATGGAAGATTTAACATAGGAAAACACTTAGAGAGTGCCTAAAGAGCAAGATTACTTGTGTGTATCTTTTTCTTAAATAAGATTATTTGATTTAGTAAAAACTTGGAAGGAATTAGTTAGAGGCTGTTCTTCTTTGTTTTATTATATTCTAACTCCATTGTCCCAAATAGCATCTCGGGTTTGCGACTACTAAGTTGTATTGTGCTGTTATGTTTGTTTTCCAACTATAGACTTTGAGTTATTTGCTTATTATAATCTTCCACTTGTATGTTGAGTTTGAATCAATGAAATTTATCAATTTCAACCCAAAAAAAAAAGATGATATGTTAATTTAGAACTTTTTTACTCTCAGTTTGTATAAATTAAGAAAGGGTGTGGGCTGCAAATATAACCAAACTTATGGTATGGAATGGGACTTTTGCTGCATAATTCGTATTTTGGCCTGTGGGTAATAATTTCAAAGTGATATTTTGGGAATTTTGGGTATGGTCTCATGGAGGTTTATTTGGTAATGCTATGAGGATTTTGGCAGTTGAAGACCGTGAAGTTGTAGTAGGTTGTTAGCGGTTACACAACTTGAAATGCAGGAGTTACGGGTGATATTTGTTGTAGTAGATGGATTGTTGAAGTTTGAGGTTGTTAAGGGAATGGTGCAGATGGTGAAGTAGCTGGTCTAACCATGCTTTTGGTACTTGGTTGCTGGTATAAGAAAAAAGCAGATTCCTTTCTTCACTACTCGAAATCACTTTTTACTACCATAACTCAATGTTACTGTCCTACGTTGCATTTGCAGATGTAATTATTTATGGCTAATTTTCATGTGTTCCAAAAAACAATGTCTCAAACTCTATGTCTTTTAAATATATAATGGCGGTAAATTAAGAAGCCATTATGTATTAACTATTAAGTTGCATTGTAATTTCTAGTTACTATCTTAGGTTAGTCTTGAACAAAATATTTAATAATAGGATTAAAATCCTTCCCACTGATCGATTTATGTTGCGACGCCAAATTTAAAATAATAAGCGGTCAATTAACATTACATTTGAAGCATAAGACTTCACTCTTAATGATGAACCCATATATACAATAATGAAGGATCGCTTCGTTCAACCGAGGGAAGCAAATGCATGCATGACTGCAGAAAATCACTTGATTAGCTCCTCCTTCTTGCCAGCTTCTTCAAGTTCTTTCAACCCTCCAACCTTTTGTTCTATCTCCTCTATCAGCTCCTCGCGCCACAGAGCTTCTCTGGCTTCTGCTTCCATAATTTCTTGCTGCAGAGTCATAATAATGCTCACAATTGAAAATGTCCCTTCTTTGGAGGAAAGTGCTATTTTAACTTACTGGCTGCAATATCATTGAGTGCAGCCCTTTTGATTATATCTAATTTCAAATAAAACCTTTCGTATTGTAAATTATTAATTTCCTCCTCTAGTAGACAGTTTGGCCTCTTCAGATTTTGATATATGTTGGTTTTATTTGACCAACGTTACCCAAAAATTTGATGAGCTGAACATCTTGATTCATGGGGCCTGTAATAGATGCAGCTCTTTATACTAGATATAATTGTGAGAAACTATAAAAAATAAAGTTACACCTTTGCCAACCACTATAATTTTTGACCTAGTAATAAGTGTTTGATCTTACAATACATAATGTGGATACCATAATTTTTAATTCATCAGCTAACTGAAACTAAATGGTTTGTGACAAAAAGCCTTTAAGTTTGGTAGGAGTAGGATTAGTTGTACACTTATACGTTTAGTGTTCAATTCTTAGAGTTTGATTTGTCCTCCACAGTTTGGGGCTTCTAGTAACACTTAAGAGAATAACAAAAGTCTTACCTTCTCATAGATCCAGTTTCCAGTACCATCTCCTCCATCTCCCCTATATGTTTCTGAGTCGTAATATGGGTCCTAAATCATATTAAACGAAACAATTAAAGCCAAATTTGAAATGAAATTTTTTAAATATCCATACACAACTTGAATGGAAGGAGAAGGTATTGAACCTTCATGGAACCAAAGAATAAGCATCCCCACACGGTGAACAATATGTACCAAGAGTCTGCAACAGAAAGGGTGCCAATATAATTCAAATTGAAATTCCTAGTGGGAGAAAAAAAAAAAAAAAAAACAAAACTTGAATAACAAATTTTGGTGGAAAGAGCTCAAACAAGGGCTTAGGAGAAGCTATAATATATGAGACTTACAAACATTCTTTATTGCATCATCACTAAGATGCACAATTGATTTAATGGTTAATAGATCTCTCTGGCCTTCCATTTGCTCTACTAGAACTGCCATCAAGGGCCAATCTGGCAAACCATTCACTTTACACGAAGAAGCTCTCTTGCGCTTACCCTCTACAACCTTGTATAAAACACACAAAAAGATGTAATATGCTACCAAGTTTTAAACTGAACCTGGTTTCCCCTTTTTAACATGAATTAATTACTTACCTGCCATGATCGGTTGAAAAGGGTAGAGGTTGAATGCTGCTTAGGCTGCAAAAACAAAGACACCTTCATTTTCTCACCTTTGAAACCAGAAAGACATATATTCATAATTTCATACTAAGAGATGAAATGGACAACAAAGGACTTTTTTACTTTTACCAATCTTGAAGACGGGTTCACTTCGAATTTCCTTGTTTGTAGACATGAGCTATGAGTATATGATTTGAAAACAGTGAAACCCATGATAGCTTCAGCCATGGTTTCGAATGATAAGTGCAGCACAAGAAGAAATTGGTTGTTATGCTGGTCCTTGCAAATGAGGGAGAGAGTGGATAAGAGTAACATGACGAACGACCCCTCAAGTACATACTACCAACAAATTTGGATTTGGTCGAAATTCTAAGAAAATAGTTCATCAAAATGACCCCTGTATCCTCATACATAAAAACTTCGTTAATTTCCACCAAGCGCACAAGTATGCATCTTTCTTATTGGTATCATGACGGAGTTAAGCCCATATCAACTTATCAGCTTCAGCCAAGTAATTAGAAGTTTTGTCTGTTCAATTGGTACATTTTTTTTAATTTTTTTACTTTAAAGTTTTCGTTTTTTTTTTTAAACAATAACCATAAAACGTCATATTATTATCTTTTAGTTTATAAATATTGGAAATTGTAAAAAGTAAATTCAGATTTCAAAAAATGAAAAATAATATGAGATTTTTTTTTGGCATTTTACCATTTTTTTTTAAAACAATTATTTAAAGTGAATTTATATTTCAAGTCAGCAAGTAAAAACGTAACTACCATTAAATTTTAATGTGTTAAATTCACGATGTACTTGGAAGTAAATCAATAATTGATAAATCCTCAGAAATAATTGTTACATCTAATTTACTCACTTTAAAAACAACTTGATACAGACACCAAACAAAAAAAACTTGATACAAATCTTAAAATCACCACTTTATGAAGGACTTTGATTACTATTATTTAAGTCCGAAATTATGTGAGCAATACATACGGCAAAAAACCATGGACTCGGTTTAAATAAGCCCTATCTGTTTCTTTTTTCAAAAATATATTTGCATCTTTTAGTAGTTAGTAGTTTATATTCAGTCACAGTCTCACTTGAGAGATAAATTTAAAAATCAAATAAGTAGATAAGGGATGTATAAAAGAAATCCTAATAAAAATAAGGTAAAATTTTGAAAACGAGAATAATTAAGCAAAACACTTATTAACAGGTATTATGTTTAAACTCTGTCACTGTTTTGATAAATATATCTCCTTAAACTTGACAATTAGTTTCCATTTTCCGTACCATTCCAACGAGGCCTATTAGCTCAGTTGGTTAGAGCGTCGTGCTAATAACGCCAAGGTCGCAGGTTCGAGACCTGCATGGGCCAGGATTCAACTTTTAGCAATTTTCGACTTTACGCAAATTACCAAGAAGAACTGTTGGCGACAACTACGTATGTGCCCATGTCAGCCACACGGTTCTTCTCTCGGTTGCCTTCGAAGAAACAAAGTTGGAAAACGCAACCGGCCCAATCATGTGTATTCGGTATTCCAACCCTCACCATTTTTCCCATTATTAAAATAAGAACAGACCGAAGCTTCTATTCCATTCCAGCATCCTCTTCAAACAATTCTTCCGAAAATCGCCCCAATGGCTCTTCTGGATCTGGAGAAGCACTTCGCGTTCTACGGCGCGTACCACAGCAACCCCGTCAACGTTCTCATCCACATAATGTTCGTGTGGCCCATTCTCTTCACTGCCCTAATAATTCTCTACTTCACCCCTCCCCTCTTCTCCGCGCCACAGATTGGCCTCCCTTCGGTTCTGGTCTTCAACTACGGGTTCTTTTCCACCCTCATCTACGCCCTCTTCTACGCCGCTCTCGATTACAAAGCTGGGTCCCTCGCGGCTCTGCTCACTTTCCTCTGCTGGGTCGGGTCCAGTTTCGTTGCCAATAGCATCGGATTTGCGCTGGCGTGGAAGGTTTGTGTGCTTTTCTCTGTCTTTATTGCTATTAATTAGTTGCTGTGCTTGTTTTTCTCTGATTGATTATAATTGAGCTGGATTCATTGTTGTCCTCAACCTACCCGTACAAGGCATTAATGTAATTTTCTTTTTGAGGATCGTGTTTATTTATGTTGAATTTAATTTAGTTCCCACCCAAGTAGTACCAATTTCAATTTGGCACCACACACAAGCTACAAGGGGGTCCATGGCCGGTCCCTGCACATGGCCACGCCATGGTCGGACATGGGCTTTGTGTATTGCTTTATGGCCACCGTGGTCAGGCCGTACCCCAGGCGCCACGACCAGTTGTAAAAATAGTGTTGTAAAAATTTGATAACAGAAAAACTAACAGGCATTGGTTTAAAAAAAAAACGACACCAATGATGGACTAATTTAAATAGTTCGAATTGTGTGAATGTGAAAAAAAAAAAAAAAATAGTATTGAGAGAGTTTTTTTCCATTAACCCAACATGTGAACAGTGTAAAGGAGTTGTATGTTTTTGTTTCGAGCATAACATATATATATATATATATATATATATTCTCCTTTATTGAAATCTTGCACTGGTAAGCAAAACCCATTTATTATTTATTTACAGGTGGTAAAGTTAGTGAATAGGACCATGAGTATTGTATGTAACTGTTTAATAGCTGATGGAGTTAAGTTACCCCTGTGGCTGTGGCTCCCTATTCATGCCTTAAGAATACATCTCTCTTATCAGTTTGATCCTGTGCTTGTTTTTTTTTTTATACATTCCTTGTTTGTAGACACATGCACAAATTGATGTGTAGTGTTCAGAAAGGTAAGGTCCAGTGTATAATGCTCCCACTTGGTGAGTTTGGGGAGGGTATATGTACATAGCCTCCGGAATTTCAATCTGTGACATCTTAATTGCAAGGCAGCAATCTTACATGTAGTGTTTAGAAGGATGGCTTGTTTTATTCGAAATATGTTTTCCTCAGTGTTTGATCTTTCCCTTTTTATGCCAGTTTTGCATGAATGTTTGTTAGGGATCTCCTTTCTTTACCATTTTCGCTTGTACAAGGTGTTAGTGAATTAAATGTGCTGTTGTGTTTGTCGAGAGCCCAGAAGGAGATAATTATGGTTTATATTTGAATGTTTGACTTTACCCTTGGTTTCTCTCATTTGAAATCCAGTTAACCTGGGCCCTCTATGTTTTGTTTAAAAATAAATGTTATTTGTAGTTGTACATCAATCCTAATCCTAAACGCCTGAGGGGATACCATGTGAGTGGGGTTGGGAAATAAGTTTTGAAAAATAAGACAAATTTTTTTTTTCTGTGTTGAAAAATAGAAGCGTCCCGTGGTTGATGTCTATCAGGGATGTTCAAATAATAGTCCTCATGTTTTGTCAACAATAACCTGATATTTTTTTTATTTTTTTCTTTTAACAGACCAATCTGTAAGCTTAATCTTATCTGGGTCTGATTTATAGTTGGATGAATTATTTGAACAACTTTTATTTCTTGTAGGTGCATAATTAGAGAGCTGTTAGTTATATCCGAGATCTTCATATTATATTGTTCCCCTCGGCCTTCCTAAATGTTCATCTGCTGTTCTCTGCTTAAAAGGCAGAGTTCACAGCTGCACAATGACATTTCAAATAGGGCTGGTAGGGGCCAAAGTGGGGGTTGTTAGAACTAGCAGGAAGTACACAATCATATATATAATGGCACAATGTGAAGTCATCCTGTTGTATAACTTATTAATCTATTCTCATTAAAATGAACATGTCACATTTTTGTAAGATTATTTATTTTAAGGGTGGTGACTCACCTTGAAGTTGTTAGCCAACCAAGTTTTGTAGGAATAATGGGGTTTATGTCAAAGCTTTGGTTGTTAGTTGGTCCACACCCTACAGCACTTTAAGTCTTGACTGTTTGCTTCAATTAAGAATTGCAGCATATTAGCATCTCATTTGTATTCTTGGGAAATTTGCAAGGCACAAAAATGTTTTCCGATGCTACTTACCTGCATTAGAAAACAAAACGCACAATTTCAGTTTGTTCTTCTTTTTCTTTAACCTTTTTTCATTGTAATATTGGGAAGAATACACGCGCGCACATTCACACAGACATATATGTGCTGAGAAGTGATGAAAAAAACTGTATTTCTTTAATAGCAGAGCAGATGGAACAAGATTTGTATTGCTAGTAGTTAAGCATCAATTTCTTTAACCTTAATGAGTATACTATCTCCCCCCCCCCCCTCTCTTTTTTTTTTTTAATAGCGGAGAAAAATATATGAGAAAGCCTTGGGGCATACTAAGAGCAATTTTATTTTGCCTTGAACAAAATTGTAACTTGTTTATGATGACAATCCTTCAGATTGTGTTGGCTGCTCAGTTGTTTTGTTGGACTGCACAGTTTATTGGTCATGGCGTGTTCGAGGTAAATGATTTAATTCCATTATTAACAAGCATGGTGCATGGATTGTGCATTTCTATTATGTTATTACCTTTTTTTTTTTTTTTTTAGAAACGTGCACCAGCCCTCTTCGACAACCTTGTTCAAGCTTTTCTAATGGCTCCATACTTCGTGTTGCTTGAGGTAATTGCTTCTCATATTTATTTGGACTAGTCTGTTTGACAATTGAAACAAGATGAATTTGATATTATGGCTTTTTCAGGTCCTCCAATCATCTTTTGGATATGAACCATATCCCGGGTTTCAGACAAGGGTGAAGGCAAGAATAGAAGCTGATATCAAGCAATGGCGGGAGAAGAAACAAAAGAAACTTTCTTAGCTTCAACAAGCTATCTATAAATGTGGTTGTCGTAGATCACTCCTCTGTAAAAAAAAGAGGATTTGTATTATACAGACACGCTCTAAAAAACATTGGTTACTGTCAAATGTACGATGTCAATCTCGTTGAAGTGTTAAACGAAATAGTACTGGGCTCATGAAACATTGTCTCTTGCTGACAACCCTCTCAAGTGATTGTTCTGCCTTTTTTTCTAACTTCCGGTGTGTCTATTTAGTAGCTTACAGACTATAGTTCAATCTAAAAGAAATTACTTTTTCTTTTTTCCACTTCTCAGGTCCTAGTTTGAGACTAAAGTATAACATTACGTAATTTGAGTTGAAAATTTAATTGCACATTTTCAAACCATGGTTTAGGAATTTTCGATACATAATCAAACACACACTTAGAAGCATGCAAAAACCATACAATGATTGTTCTTTCCGCGGGTGCAGTTGTGCATGTATATTTTTGCCCCTAAACTAGTCCCTTTGTTCTCAAGTTGAGACTTTAGTCTTGATCATTAAACCTGTTTTTCTTTTCTTTTTTTTTGTTCTGACTAATTGATTATAAAGGTGTGTGTGTAAGTTTTGATTTTGAAGGGGAAGAGAGGGTTGGGAAATGATTTGAAGAGTAACTGTATATTCAATTTACTGTAACATGTGGCTTATAAATTGAGGACTGTAACAAAATCTTATTGATTATGTCATTTATGAGTTGCTCAACTATTTTGCAACTCCCCCTTAGTGGCCTTTATAACTAAATATCTTAGTTATATTATTTTTATTATTATTATGTACTTACAGCTAAGTACCTTAGTTTATTAAGACTAAAAAGTTAAGACTAAAAGGTTTAATGTATACCTAATTTGAGCTTGTTCAGCCAATATGAGCTGTTCATAAACTTCTAGTGAGTTGAATTTGTGCCTGAAAATTAGGTTAATTTCTTATCAAATTTGAACCTAGCTATCAAACTAAGCACGAGTTTTGCTAAGTTCAACTTAGCTTGCTTACTTTTATCCCTAATTGTATCCTATGCCCCTTGTTCCTGCCTACTTCCTCCACGGTTGGGTGTGCATCATCTCACATTATAATTCCAAATCTTGGTAAAGGATTACACAACATATATCAAACCTTAGTGAAGGACTAAATGATAATAAACACTAATTACAACTTGTTTGGTTTGCAATGCTAACGAAAAAATTGCAATTTTTAAGGTAAAATAATTTTCGAAACAAATTTAGTAAAAGAAGTATTGACTTCCTTTAGGTGAACGGCGTTCACTTAAATATAAACCGAACATACATTTAAAAGTTAAACCTTAAATATATCAACGTAGCATAGTACCTATAATATAATGTCATTTTCCATATACCATTGTCTCATGAGTTTAGCTTCTAAAAACAGCAAATGATGGTGCATTTTCAATTGCTCAGTGTTTGTTTGGTTCACATGTTGTTCATCATAAAACGAGAAATTGTGCTTCTCAATATAAATTTATGTGAAGTAAAAATGTTGTTACTTCCATGAAAAATATTTTTGACATCCTCAAAAGGTAAAACAAGCAAGCTAGACCATGCATGGGCCAACAAGGAATAAAATTTTCTATCTTAATTCATTGCATTCTGTTGTCCCTTCACCTATCATTTTAATTAATTTAATCTATTAATTTTTTTTATTAGGGTGTTAAATTTTAAGGAAATACTATTTGAACATAATATGTATAGACATTATATTGATATACTATATAAATGTGAGCTTGAGTGAGTATTGAAGCATATATGTATCAGGATAAAAAAAAAGTCTTGTGTATATTTTATATGATGGAGATGTCATATTTAATGTTTAAAAGGTTATGTACAAGCCATAACACAACTCTAAGTTTTATACAAATGTCAAAGTTTAATAAAAACTCGGTGAGTAAGAAAAAAAGAAATAGGACATGACAATTTAATTCAGGCCAAACCATGCTTAAAGGTATTGTTGGCCACAATTAAGCATGATGTGCCCAGTCTATAGCTTCTTGCATACTCATGAAGCGCTAAATATAATGCATTCATGGTCAATAACAAAAGAATATTTTAAATAAATATATTCATTAATAATAAATTCTATTATAAAATATTATTTTTTATTATTAATTGTGAATAATCCGTGATGATGTATGGCATGTATGAGTACTCTCGCGCAAGTCGGCGCAGGTGTCACAACGCTCTAGATTCTAGAAGCAGCTTACAAAATTTCTCATATGCAATTATGAAAAGTAGAAAGTTTTGCTCTCTTCATCGGTGTTCACCGTACTCTGTACATAAACTAGTCGGAACCCATGCTATGCGCGGCTCATTTAAAATAATATCTATTAACAAAATATTATAAACACTTAATCATAAATATCTGGTCAAATAATTTAAGTTACAACCGTAATTTAAAAGATAAACACTTACAACAACATACAACAAATAGATAAATTCACCTTTGTGCTGCGTCAAAAACTTTGTATGCAACTTAAAAAAATCATATTCTTGGTAGAGATGGGAATAAATATTCATGGGGTTCGGACACCTCCCGCCCACATCTCGATTTAGAAATTTGTCTTTTTTCTTGTCTCTATTTCCATTCCCACCACAAGTTTTTATTTTCTGTTTTCTACAGTAATTTGAATCTATGTGAATATCAGCAATTTTTGCAAAAAATAAAAATTATATATGAAATCGAATTTAGCCTAGAGAGAAAATTGGTTATTTATGCTTTGGGAAGTAGAATTACTCCAACCCCCCTCTAGAAATATCATAGTGGCAACGCACAGGATAAAAATTTATTGGCAATATAATAATTATAAAAATTAATTAATTACACAAATTAATGATAAAAATTACATAATTTGATATAAAACTAAAAAAATGATTATTAAATATGAAATTTAGTATATAATTTTAATAAATAAAAAAAATTGATATGAAGGGTAATCAAACATTAAAAAAAGGAAATAATAAAATAATTCTTTTGCCATAAAAATGAATTCTTTATATTTGATGTTTCAATGAAAATTCAAACTTTTTTATAAAACATTGAATTAAAATAATATAAATATAAATAATAGTGATGACAATGGATATACATGGAGGTGGGGACATGTCCCTCGCCTCTTATCCCTGTTTAGAAATTTCTCTCTGTCCCCATCCTTGCCCTCATCTCTGTCACAGGTCCCTGTTTCTCATTTTTTGTAGGGATTTAAATCCCTGTGGATATTCACGCGTTTAAGTAAAAAAATTTAAAAATATGTTTAAAAAGAGAAAAACTCAAATACTACTTTTAAAACACTATTAGCACATCACAACCCAAATTAAATATATGATAAAAATTCAAACAATTATAATCATAAAAGACAATTACAAAAATTCAAATCATAATCGCCACTAAGGTTTGTATATGTATTAATGGGTGCATAAATAGAAGATTATTTAAGTAATATTATATATAAATGGGAACTTGGCGGATCTCCATAGGATGGGAACTCATCCCCCACCCCCACCTCATTTAGTAAATGAAGACCCTATCCTAATCTCGTGGAGACTAAAATCATTCCTATATCCATCCCATCGCGGGTAATTCTCATGAATGTCCATCTAAATAGGTTTTTTTTGCCATTTCTAAATAATATATTTAATCAATTATTAAATAAAATAATCATAATAAATAAAATTATTAACTTCTAATTTTCAAATGAGGATCAAATAATTTATTAATAAAAAAAATTTCATTTTCACCTCATTTCCTATTCTTCAACATTTTAGTAAATTAATTTTTTTTAAAAAAGAATACAAAATTATTGCACTTTATTAAACTCTGTCCTTTCAATAGTTGAACGAGATAGAACTAAAAATAATTTATATTTCCACACCCCCCCCCCTCTTTCTTTGGCATCGATGTAACGTACACAACTGCATTATAATGAATATCTTTTAAACATTATAGATATATGATTACTTAATGAATTTTTATAATTAATTAAAGTGCAAGTTTTATTAAAAGCCGATAGTTTTTAAATCTTTCACATGTAAATATAAAATATCAAATGCTTGTACAAAACTTAATTATCTCAAAATAATTATGATGTGTTCTATATTTTAAATATTATTTTCATTCTTAAGGAATTACTCTTATAGGTATTCAAAGACACCAATCATCTAAAGTTGGAAGGTTAAATAAAGAAATAGGAAACCAATTTAGATGCATTAAAGTAAACTGCACAAAACATTGTTTTTGATAACAAAAAAGCTCAAGATGTATGGAGCCAAAGTTACAGCAAATTCAAGTTCAAGCTATCAAGATCAATCTCAGTTGTTATAAACTTATAATACACCATATTACAACAGAATAAGAAACAATGCATCAATAAACATCAACCAAGGAAACCATCTATTGCATCCCCAGCTTCAATGCAGCCATACCCTTCATTAAAATATGAACTTTTGCTTTGCTGCCAAATTCCAAACCCAGCTGCTGAATCCAAACCACGGCGGTAAATTTTAAACCATTCTTATGAATTCCAAACTATGCTATAATAATAGACAGCTTCACTAATTAGCACACCCTTATTACATGGTCTAATAAAATTTGAACTGCTTATCCAAACCTTGCTAATATAGGAATATCATACTACATCATTATAGCCCAATATTGATTAGAATGCTCTTTATTCTTCGTTGCATTCAAGCCAAGCTCTGAAACTGCCAACATCAAATCACTGTCGCACTAATGTTACATTAACAATTGTACTATGTTACATAAAACATAATATCTGAAGCCCATGAAGTGGGATAATACATTAACGAATTGCGAGGTTCATTACAATCTTAAGGAGCACTTGAAATCTGAGACGTTATTGCACAGCTTATGGCAAAAGTTCATAGTAAAAACTCACACCATAACAGACTAAGTAAACACCAATTAAAACTAATAGGTTAGCACCGATCTGAACAAAAAGATTAAGTAATCAAACCAATAAGTTCTATTAAAAGTTGCAATACAGAGACGGGATAGGTCAAAATCCAAACCAAATACCAAAAAGATAAAAGAAGCTAAAACCTTCATAAAAGAACCTATAACATAAATGAATGATTTAATAAAGCATTGAAGCAGAATCCATACTAAATCCAATCTAACACTATCGTACTAAAACAAAATGGGTAAGGCTTACACATGCTTAATCAGTACATTAGAACAAAGAATTAAACATCAAAACTGAATGGACTGAGATAAAAGAGACAACAACACCAACCCTCTCAACTCTCAAGCAATTATTTTGTACGTATAAATAAGAAGTAGCAAACAGTAAAGGATTCATATTTTAGGATGAAAATAACTAAATCACTAACTGAAACCTATGTCAAACAATAATGCATAACAATAAGCCAGAACTGAACTGAAAAGAGTGAGCACTTGAAAACTGAAACAGCATTGAACAACTATGAAAAATGGTTCATAATAAGAACTCAAACACACAAAATCCAAAACATGCAAAGAAGAAATAGAAGGAGATATTACCTAAAAAACAATTCCATGAGATTGGTTATGATCACATACAGAAGACAAAACATGAAGCTCGGGCAAAGCACCCCATCAAAGACATGCCTTCATAGTGAAACGCACCAAAGGAACCGAACCAACTTGGATATAATAGCTACAAAAGAAGAAGAAACCAAAGATAAGTATGAATTTTAAAACTACTTGGACACAGTTGATAAACATCAATGCACCCACACCGTATTTATCCTTACCATAAATTGGAATAAAAAAATTTTAAAAATAGTAGATAATATAGATGTCATTATCACGGACAGGTACCTCATTGACCGCGAGCTTTGTCACAGCAACTTTGGCATCTTGTACCAATGCATTGACAGCAAGAGGAACAAAGGGGTGTATTAGAAAAGATAACTGGACAATATTGAGGTAGAGTTTGCCTGTCAAGGTTCATCTTGAGTGGAAAAGCAGTTCCGCACAAGTTGACCATACAATGCCTTTTCATCACTTTATTTATTCTGATTGCCTAAAATAACAAAGAAAAGCAAAATAATCGAAAAGGGGATCATATGACAGAACTGAATGTGAAACCAACATGAATTGAGTAAAAACATCAGCTCATTAGTATTAGCGTTAACTTTCAATGTTTCTCAAAGTCGCCAATTTTTTTTGTCAAAAAAGGACAACTAAAATTTCAAAGGAAAAAGGCTTATTGACTGTTTCCAATCAAAGGAAGCCCTAATGAAAATTGGAAGTAGTTAACTGCTGAAGCTGTGCCCAGCAAGATTTAAACTTGAAATGTGAAATACAAATACAAACACCCTAACCATAGCAAGTTGAGAAAGAGAGTGATTATAGATTCGTAAAGCAACTTTCTTAAAGACTGATGTTGAAGCTACACTATCTGATTTGAGTGGTTCTTGCGCATTTTTAAATTGCTTCTCTGTTAAGTCATGAAGCACTCAAGCAAGGACTAAAAAGGGAAATAGAGGGACAACCAAATAGCTCGTTTGAAAACAAAAATGAACACCAGAATTTGGTGAGACACCTAACCGTGTTGTTAGAAAAAGTGGAGCTTCCTGAAGTGTCTATAGTCAATAACGATGCAACAACAAAGTACCCACAAAATTCACCAACCAAATTAATAAGCCTATACCCTTCATGTTGCCATTGGGTTAATTTTTCTTCTTGAATATTGTTATTGAGTTAATTTATCTTTCCATGAAATCATACATTTTGCAATTGATATATTTAACATGTTGAGTGTCACTTGTTTACTCAAATGACTCATACCCCTACATCATCTGCGTTGATGCCTCAGGCTGTGGTCAAATAATCTTAATGCATCCCTTTTGTGTTTAAATAGTCAATTTCACTCAGGCATGCAATATTTATACCTTTTTCCTCTTTCACAGCTGAAAGCAAACAAATAAGTCGGACAAACTTATTAGGGCTTCGTAGTGCAATTATGCAAGGGAGTCACTGTATTCATTGGCCTAATGGAAGATTTTTAGATCAACTAATTAGTTCTGCATTGGAGGTCACTTATCAGTTATCAATGAGAACAGATAATTAAATACTCATTCCACTATCCATATATTCATATCATGGTCACTATATGTTAAGGCACTTTAAGAAACTTATTCTGACTATTATCACTTGAACAAAGGAAGCCAATATTAGTATGGCTTTAAAGTATGGAATAAAATTGCCAAAAAAGTGTCCTTTTTTATTATTTGCAAAATACAGCCTTTTCCCTTTTCATCCCCAAGGTTTGTTGTCCAAGTTCATGACCAAACCCCCTTCCCCGTTCCGATCCCAACTACCCACAAACTCCATCGATTTTCACCACCACAACCTGCATCTCCCTCCCAAATCAATGGGTCACCCTAAACGTACCACCACCCCAACCTTCACGTTCATCACCACCCTCATCAACCCGTGCCAATGGCGCCTCTTGGACCTCGTCACCGCCCTCTTCTTCTTCCTCGTTGTGCTCTTCTTCCTCATGGTCTTCACCCCACTGGATAACTCCCTCGCCGCCGCCTCCTTGTGGAAGCGGTCGAGGAAGGACGGGGGAGCCTGGACCACGTGCCGTGCAAGGATCCGAGATTGAACAAGCAGCTGAGTAGGTAGATGAAATATTATAGGGGGAGGCCTCGCCACATCGACATGCCTCTCTGGTTGATCCCGCAGCCCAAAGGGTACCGGATCACTATCAACGGCCCTGTGGTTGAATGTTCAGGTAAATGGAAATTAGAATTGATATGAACAGTAAGTTTTGCCGCTAGAGTCGTTTATTAATCTTGTGCTAGAACTAGAAAGGGATATATCTTGGATCGTTGCTATTTAGAAGTAAGCAGGTATATGGTGTTCTTGCAGTATAATTGGAACAAGCCCAAGATATTTCTTATTGTTGGTGTTGCTGCGCATACGATTGGAGTGTGTTAGTATTATGGCTATGTTCTATTTTTTTTTTTTTCCCTCTTAAATGTGTTTATCATCTTCTTTGACTTAGTCATGCTATCTTGTTGTTTTTGTACTGAAATGGCTGCTCCTCATTTCCTGGGTGGTCAAGAACTTGGACAACAAATCCTGAGAATGGAAAGGGAAAAGGCTGTGTTTGCAAATAATAAAAAGGGACACATTTTTAACAATTTTATTTCACCCTTTAAAGAGTAGGACTAAGTTACTCCCAAACCCAAATTTTAATTAGGAGTAACGTAACACACGCCGTGAAACAGTGGCTATGATTGTTTTCTGGCTCATGTTACCTTACTCCCAACCAAGTTTGGGAGTAACTTAGTCCCACTTTTTAAAATATAAAATAATCCCAAATGATATTGCAAAAAAGGTGGTTCTATTTTTTCATTTGCAAAACAAAAGGGCTTGTCCCCTTCCTCTCACCAGAGTTTGCTGAGGCCTGTCACCCGAATCAGATGGCAAGAATGGCACACCACAAAGCCAGATCTTGCCAAAGGCAAGGATTCAACTGAGCTTTATTATGGATGGACCTCTAATATAATGACTTGTCCAACCCTTGTCAACTGGGGTAGTCATCAGCTATTCAAAGTTATGGGGTAATCACAACCACGAGTCCACATCACTATGTTCTAGTTTCTCAGAAAAATTATACAGGTTGCGGAACTACATTGCTAGTTAAAGTTATGGGTGTTTCTTCTTTTTAGCCCAAAAACCCAACACCACCAGCAACCACCGCGACCCATCTCGTTCTGCTGCGAATCGTCACCCATCTGTGTCGTCGATGTCCTCCTCCGAGCCAGACTGTCGAGCTCCAGCCGTCCTATCGACGGGCCACTGTGACCCAACTGGCATCTGCGACGCAACCCCATCTCATCCCTAACCCCCATGCCGCCTCATGTTCGCCGTGCATCTCCGTTGGGGATTGACATCTGTAGTGGGATAGGGACCTTCGCCACCGCGATGAAGCTCCACAACGTGACTATGGTGATGACGATGATGAGCGTCGGCGTGCCGTATAGCAAGGCAGTGGTGCTGAAGGGGCTTGTGCTGCTGTAGCAGCGGCTACCGGTGATCGACGAGGTGGTGGACTTCGTGCGATACGTGCGTGCCATGAACTGGTGGATTGCAATGACAATGGTGGAGTTTCTATTGTTTGATGTGGATAGATTGTTGAGGGGTGGTGGGTACTTGTAATCGAACAAGACTCTATTTGCAAAAAAAATATATATAACATCCCTTTAGCAATATTGTCTTAAGACATATTCTACCATTTTTAAAGGGAGTAAGTTAAACCTAAAGTTAAATGAGAGTAACGTAATATGCACCTTGTTTTCTGGTTGTATCGTGCATAGATGCCCAATTCTTATACGGGCATCGCCCAAAACAAACACAAACACAACTCCATCAACATTGAACCGAAACAATTCAATTCCTGTGACCAATCGAAAGAAAAATAAGAAAATCCGAAATGGCTCTTTTGGATCTGGAGAAGCACTTCGCGTTCTACGGCGCGTACCACAGCAAACCCGTCAACGTGCTCATCCACGTAATGTTCGTGTGGCCCATCGTGTTCACGGCCCTAATACTTCTCTACTTTACCCCTCCCCTCTTCTCGGCGCCCCATATCGGGCTCCCTTCGGTTCTGGTCTTCAACTACGGGTTCCTCTCCACCGTCGTCTACGCCGCTTTGGATATCAAGGCTGGCTCCTTGGTGGCTCTGCTCACCTTCCTCTCTTGGGTGGCTTCCAGTTTTGTTG
Organism: Pterocarpus macrocarpus; assembly: GCA_031439585.1. Classification (NCBI taxonomy): domain Eukaryota; kingdom Viridiplantae; phylum Streptophyta; class Magnoliopsida; order Fabales; family Fabaceae; genus Pterocarpus; species Pterocarpus macrocarpus. Next base: position 17,261,304 of record CM062519.1, read on the forward strand.
CCAATAGCCTCGGCTTTGCGCTCGCATGGAAGGTATATATACATTAATTACATGATCTCTGCCTTTGTTTTTCAAGATAAAATAAGTTGCTATATTTGTTTTTATCATTTTTATGAGTCGATTCCTGTGTTTTTTTTTTTTTTTGCGTCCTGATTGAGCTGAATTTGTTTATTCTTCACCCTATCCGTGCATAACAAGGGATCGAATATTTGTAGGTCATGTTGAATTTTGCTAATTTTAATCATGTTATGTACAACTGTGCATTTAGAAGAGGTTGCTTAGCACTAGTTTGGATTAGCCTATTTTATATTACAATTAAAATCGTATATAGTGAAATAAAAATTATAAAGTTAGGTATTTTCCTAAAGTGATTTGGACCGCAGGCCATAACTCATGAGTTATGTTTGTATTTGTTTATCGACTGGTTGGGTTGATATTACCCTTGTGCCTGTGGCTCCTAACTTTTGCCTTGGGAACGCTTGTAGTTTATCAATTCTTATATTTTCTCTTATTTCTTATTTATTTATTTATTTACTTTATTGTTTGCGTACACATGCGCAAACACAGGTCCAGTCTTCAGCAAGGATGGTTCTTTAATTAGTTAATTCTACTCGTATGCCAGACATATTCTTTCTTGTACTTGAGCAACATGGAGTTCTTTCTGTTCTCTTATTCGAGACAGCATGCTAGTTGTGGGCCTGCGGCAATTTATTTCTACCCTTATCTGTTATGTTTCAACTCTGAATGTTTGACTTCACCCTTGTTTTCACACATTTCTCCAACCTGCTAGCCCTGGCCCTCAATGTTTTGTCAACAAATACCTCCTCATTCCTTAAGTTTTTTTCTTTAACAGACCAAACTCTAAGCTTAATCTTATCTGAGTCTGATTTATATATAGTTAGATGAATTATTAGAATTTTTATTTTTTATAGTTGCATAAGTAGAGTTGTTAGTGATCTGTGAGATCATCTTCATATCACATTGTTGCCCTTGGCCCTCCTAACTGATCATCTTCTGCTCTTTGCTTAAAAGGCAGAGTTCATAGCTGCATAATACCATTTTAGGAATGGCGGGTTGGAGCGTGCTTTAGTAGTAAGCAGCAATAGGAATCTCACATCATATATACAATGTGAAGTCATACTCTCATCTAACTTGTTAATCTATCCTCATAGAATGAATTTTGTCTTACATTGTTTACAAGACTAACCTTTTTTCATTCTAAGGTTGATATAAAAATATCTTTAAATAGAGGAATAGATGGCAGAAGATTTTGATAATTAGACAACAAAAAGCAATTTCAGTTCCTTTCCTTTTTCTTTTGCTTTCTCCTTTTCTCATCCTAAAAGAATCTCTCTTTATACAATGGAATGGATAGAACAAGATTTTAATTGCTAGTTTGCTACTGATAGAAATGGGGGGTTATAACATCTAAATTTGTTTCAATATCCGTTAAATACATTTCCGTATCTTGACATAATTATGCATCAATATCTTCAATCTTAATGCATATGCTTTCTTGTTTTTATATTTTTAAGAGAGTAGGACAAAAGCAATATGAGAAAGCCATGAAGCATACTGAAAGCTATTTTATTGTGCTCTGAACAAATTTAACTTGGGTATGTCGACAATCTTGCAGGTTGTGATGGCTGCTCAGTTGTTTTGTTGGACTGGACAGTTTATTGGTCATGGCGTGTTTGAGGTAAATGATTTAATTCCATTACTAAAAAGCATGATTCATGGCTTGTGTCTTTCAATTATGTTATAACCAGACCAAGGTTGTCAGAAGCGAGATCCTACGTAGAAATGGGAGGGGGATACAAGAGCGTAAAACGTAGGATCGTAGCACGGAACGTAAGATCCTACCAGAATAGGATCCTACCAGAATAGAAAATTATATATATATATATATATATATATATATATATAACATAACACAAATAAATAAATAAATTCACAAATCACAACTTCAAATTTAAAGATCACATAACTACACATAACTATATCAAGTGCATATGTCATAATTCATAATTGAAAGCATAAAAGCCGCAACAACCCACAAGTTTTTGATATCACTTAACATTAAAACATTAAAAACAACCCAACTACTAGAACTAGTATGACATCTAAAGCAAATCGTTAAGGCCATGATCATCATATTCATCATCTTCAATAAGATCTTCTCCATCTTCATTGCCATCTCTTTGAAGTTCATCAAAATCATCATCATCAAGGGCAAGAATTTCCAAATCATCTGAAGGACCACCAACTCCACCACCACCTTCTTGAGGGAACAAGTCATGATTATGGAAAATTTTCAAATCCTCTAAACCTTCAAACTCATCATCATTTTCCACAATCCATTCTTCATCAGAATCCAAATCATCAAGATTATACTCAACAGCTTTTCTAGATTGCTTCTTCTTGGTCAGTCTAGAATTAGCCATCACAAACACTATATCATTCATTGTCTTTTGTTTCAAACGGTTTCTCTTCTTTGTGTAGACCTAAACAAATATTAAATCAATCAACATATATGAATTGTCAACTAATTTTAAAATTGAAATGTAAATTTAAAATTTATCATCTCAAATGCACTCCAGTTACGTTCACATCCTGATGAGCTGCATGTCAAGCTCAACACACGAATAGCAAATCTTTGGAGCTCTGGATGCTCATTCCTATAAGAATCCTACCATTGTGCTGGAGTTTTGGTTTTAAGGGCAGCCTTAGCTACTTCTCTACCAAAAAATTTGATCTACTCTTGAAATCTTCAAGTTGAGCATCAATTTTGGTTATTTCCTCCTTATCTCCCACAATTCTTTCCATACAATCATAAAGTCCTTTGTTAACTTCATAATCAATTTTAAATCCAGGACTATAGTGTAACTGAGGATTCAAGTAGTAGTCTATAGCATGCAAGGGTCTATGGAATTGAGTGTCCCATCTTTCATCAATAATCTCCCGCAAAGGCATATAACTAAAGAATAGGAAACTAAGATTAGCTACTAAACAAACACCAAAATATTCTAATTTAAACTAAACTTGAATATTAAATATCTTATCTCTTTTGGACACCTTGAAAGGCCTTTTGTATTTTTTCCTTAGCCCGATCCATTTCCTCATAGATATACCCCATAGCTGGTTTCTCTTCTAAATCCACTAAACGAAGCACATGGAGAAGAGGATAAGCACCCTTCAAGCAAATAACAATGTCTCTCCAAAATATCCTATCCAAAATAACATTTTCAATGAACTTCTCATCCTTTGTCTTTACAAACTTGCTTAACTTCCATTCATCAGAAGTAAACATTCTCAACAATACATCTTTCTTCTCATGGAGGCAACCCAAAGTGAGGTAAGATGTAACAAAACGAGTCATGCTTGGTCTCACCAAATCTTTTCCTTTGGTGTGATGTTGCAATAAGGAAATGAGAAGACTTCTTGAATAGATATAAGTTGTAATTTTTCTACCCTTAGAAATTGTCTCCTTGTGAAGCTCCAACTTCTTTTCAAAATCCTCCAACATTAAGTCAATGCAATGAGTAGCACAAGGTGTCCAATAAAGCTTCTTTCTTTTTTCCATCAACATCTCGCTAGCAGCTTTATAGTTAGCTGTATTGTCTGTGACAACCTGGACTACATTCTCTTCACCAACCTCTTCAACAACTCATCTATCATCTTAAATATCCTATCGGCAGTTTTGGAAATATGAGAGGCATCAATAGACTTCAAAAAAACAGTTCCCTTAGGGCTATTCACCAAGAAATTTAATATAGTTTGCCTACTCTTATCCGTCCAACCATCAGTCATATTAGTGCATCCTGTTTTCTTTCAATAAGTTTTATGTTCCTCCAATGATTCCATAGTAATATCTACCTTTTGCTTCAAGTATTTAACTCTTAATTCATGGTAAAAAGGAGGCTTGAATCCTAAACCATGCCTAGCAACCTTTTCAAACATTCTAATGTATTCCTCACTCTTTGCCACATTAAAAGGTATAGCATTGTTGTAGAAGAAAGAAGCAATTTCTTGGCATGCTTCTTCCCTCAAATTCTTCTTAAATATGTTATTGATGGTGCTTTGAGTGCTAATGCCCCTTCTTTTGAAAAGATTACTAGGTGTCTCCACTTCCTTCCCTTTCCTTTTTTCACCAACAGAACAATCATCACCATCATCATTGATTGCTCCTCCTTCTTCAACATTTCTTGTTTTTTTTATCAAATTTTGTTGCAAACCAACTACAATATCCCGTATTTGTTTCTTCACCTCTTTAGGAACTGCCTTACAAGCTCCAACATCTTTTTGTGTTCCAGCCAAATGATGCTTCAATCTATAAACACTCCCAGTTATCACCTTTTCACAGTAATTGCATTTTATTTTTCTTGCATTTCCATCAATACAAGTCCCATGACTCCAAGCAACATCGCTCTTATTTCCAGGAGCATTCTTACTAATTTTCTATTTCCACTTCCACTCACAGCCACACTCCCAGACCCAGATTCAGAATTTGCATGCCTACTATTACCTTCATTAGCTCCTCCACTTGATGACATTTTTTCTCAAACAGAAAATCAATAAAAATCACACAGGCACACACTCACCAAAAGCAAAAGACTGAAAGAAGCAAGGGCTAGCTGCACCCACCGTCCAAAGAGGAAAGAAGGCAATAGCAGCCACTAGCTGTCCGAAGAGGTGAAGACGCACCCACCCACTGAAGACGCACCCAACCAATAGCGAAGACCACTGTCGAGGTGAAGGCAGATGCGGATGGGGACGAATGAGATCGGTAGGGATGAGGCGGTTGAAGGAGGTGTGGTGACTGTCGACGCCGTGAGAGAGAGAGAAGGGCGTGGTGACCGGCGACGCCGTGAGATCAAACGTGAGTTCGATATGAGAAAGGCAGAGGGTGAGAGAGACAGAGCTCGATGAGAGTGAGAGAGAGAGTGTTCGTGAGAGGGATAGATCGACGTGGGTTTTGTTTCTCAAATGGGTCGGGTTGGAGCGGCGAAGTCGTTAGGATCGCACGATCCTTGCGATCCTACGCCCTTGCACGGCACTCCATCAGCATTCCTACAATTGCGTGCTGAAGACCAGGATCAAGCACGCTCACTGCTTCTAGGAGTGTAGGATCGTGCGATCCTGCGTGCAAAAACTCGATCCTGACAACCTTGAACCAGACATGATTTACAATATTATGGCATCATTTGATCTATATAGTTGATGCCACCTAATAGTCTCAATTGGTCTCTTTGGCAATTAAAGCAAGTTGAATTTGCTACTATTTGCATTTTTAGGTCCTCCAAGCAACTTTTGGATATGAACCATATCCCGGGTTTCAAACAAGGGTGAAGGCAAGGATAGAAGCTGATATCAAACAAGGGTAGGAAAAGAAACAAAAGAAACTCTCTTAGATTGAACAAGTTATCTACAAATGTGGGGTTAGCTATAGGGTGGTCCACATGAGTTTCTACCACTGGTGATCTACCATGATTTTATTGTTAAATTTAGAGCTCGTTTCTTTCAGATTGCTCAATGAAAAAATCACTTTTCATATCATTATTAGTGTTTGGATAAAATTTTTCAAACAATTAGAATATGGAAAAAAAAAAAAAGTAAGCCAATTTCAGCTTTTCTAGGTACCACCGGCATTTTGAAAAGAAAAATATTTGGGAGGCCGTCTTTTCATGACCTTGTACCTGAGCATATATCTGAAAAAGTAAATAAAATAACAAAAATACTTGGATAATAGGTCCCACATAATTATTGTTATTTTTATTTAATTTTTTTTATCCAAAAATTTACTAGCATTTTTTAACAATATGTTGATAAGTTTTACATTTTGTATATGTATATACCAGTGTCTTGAACAATACGCTGGTAAACTTACTAGCGTCTTTAGCAATATGCTAGTCAGTTTTGCATATACATACAAAATGTAAAACTTACCATTATGTATACTGTTTAAGCTGATAAGGTTTTTTTTTTTTTTTACAAAACTTACTAACACTTGCACTATTTGCGCTGGTAAATTTTTGAATAAGAAAATTGAACAAAAGTAGCAATGATTATGTAAAATGCATCATTCAAGTATTTTTATCATTTTTTTCACTTTTCAGTATGCGTCGCGTATGCGTCCACTATTTGTGCATACCTTTATCAATTCTCTTTTGAAAAAATCAGAAAAAGGTTTGTGATAGAAGAGGGAGAAGATGGATTACCAACAGAGGTTTTTTTGTTGACAAAATTATCCCTTAAAAACTTTTTAAATGACAATGTATACCCCTGAAAAAAGTGACTCCACCATTCCCCATCTTTCCTCTTCGCGTTCAAGTGCTCTTCCTCTATAACCATCTGATGAGAGCGCTGCTCTTCCCTTCCTTCTCTTCAACATTGCACATGCTAGTTATGGGGTTGGACTCCTTCACATTGCTGCGAAAGACAATCAATGGCATAGCCTGAGCTTCCTTCTTTTTCCACAACAGATGCTTCTCCTCTAATTCTTCTGGTAGAAGTTCTCTCTCTTTCTCTCGTGAACCCAAGATGGCATGAGCCATGAATGTAATGGTTGGTATAGTGGAGAATGATGGGGATGCAATGAGGTTGTGTGTGGTCAAGTCTCTAGGCCATGAAATGGTCGCTTGAATCAGGAATGTGGATGGTGAATTGCCCAATATAAATAGATGGATGGTGTTGTACCTTCTTTACATTAAAGTCCAAGAAGACTGCTGCAGAAGGAAGACAAATTGGCCTCAGCAAAGCATGTAAAAGTCCACTTGTGCTGAAATTGGTGATTATTGCAGCAATAATGGCTTGTCTGGTGGGTATGTGACTGTGGGTTTGGAGAGGAAATGAATTGTCATTTATGTCCTTTATGGTAATTTTAAAAACGAAAAAATCACTTTCATATTATTACGTTCGAACAGCTTGAAATCACTTCTTAACATAAAAAGTGCCTCTTTTTCGTAGTTATATCGGAACACAATCTACTTGTACGTTTCATAAAAATTCCTAGCAAAAGAAAAATAATAATTTTTATAATCATTTTTTTTAAAGTTTATTCAAGCACATCCTTGATGATTAATAATTTCAAATTTCAAATTTTTATAAATTAAAGTAAACGATAAAATTAAATTTAAATATATTTTTAGTCTCTATAAATATGAATTATTTTAATTTTGATCTCTTTGTTTTTGTTATTAAATTTTTTATCCCTATTGTTTAGATCTATTGTTAATTAGTGATATTTATAATGACCGAAATAAGATTTAAGAAAATATTTGTAACAATTAAACATATTTTTAAAGTAGTTATAAGGACTAAAATTTAAAATGATAGGGATTAAAAATAAAAAAAAATGAATTAAAATTAAACTAAAAATTGCAGAGGAATTAAAATTAAAATAAAAATAATTTATATTTATAGATATTAAAAATATACTTAAACCTTAAAATTATTAATAATTTCAAATTACATATTTCTCTTTCAATTTTTAGTAAGAGTTTCTTTAGAATCCCCACCCTCTGCCTGTATGGCCTCCAAAAACCTCATCTATACCTAGATGCCCAGCCCAACACCAACGACCTTAAAGTCGCTATTTGACGGCCCAGTTTCACCGTGAATTATTCATCATAACATCTTTGTAGTTGGAAAAACTATTGTGATTTGCAAAGAAATTAGTCTGAACTTAATTATAATAATAATAATAAGAAGAAGAAGAAGAAGAAGAAGTTGAATACAATCTGATAAGCATAATTAATATTAGCATGTAATATTGATAATATTTAGGAAAAATGATATTAACACTCCCCAAAGTATTGAGAAATGACACATAAGCCCAATCCTTCACAAAATGTGCACTCTGCTCCATTTTCAAACGCTACAACGGATTAAGTGAGAATATTCCTCCAAAATATTCTCAGTTGACCCCGGTTATACTTATAATAATTAAAAAAAAAAACTCAAATTTCTGTTGTATTTTGTACCACTAGGGTTACTCATTCTTAGTTTATTACTTCTTCCTTCAGTGTATGAATCAAAGGAGAATTGACAGACACCCATTACCATTTGAGGCTTTGGCACTCTATTTTTGTTAAAGTTGGAAACAGAAGCAATCGAATGAACAATAGAAGGTTGGAGCTAACAAAGAGCAAAGGGGTGGAAAAGAGAAGTGGATGACTTTCTTTATCAAAGTCAGTTTCTTAGCCAATCAATATAGGAATCCAGAATCACTAATACAAAAAAACAAAATAAAAAAAATATAGATAGATAGCCAAAAATGACTTTTGTCAAACACCTTTGGTCGCCATAAAACACAGTACAGAGACATATACCACTCACCATCTCCAACAAGCAAAACACGCCGCCCCAAGACAAAATTTTCAACTAATAACATGTAAAGTAACCTCAATACAAAACAATGATCCAAAAGAAGAAGAAGAAGAAGAAGATTTATCCGCTAACCACCATCGCGCTCCACCCGCGCCACCTTGTGGTGTCGTAGTCGCTGCCATTGGAGTAAGGGTGGTGGTGGTCGTTGGGGACGGGGGGCGATTGGAGGTGGCTGGATAGGTAGCAAGGTCATCGTCATGGAGAACGAGGGACTTCATCTCGCCGTCATCGTCTTGGAAGGCGTGCTGGAATGATTCATCATTGTCGCAAAGGGGATTTGGATGCAATCCAAATTGGTGAAGAGGGAATCTCAAAGGAAAAATGGGTTGGTGATGGGTCATGGTGGGAGCAGCGTAAAGGCAGAAGGTTGAATATTGAAGAAAACGGAGGAGGAAGAGAGTCTGCTAATCCTCTGCCCTGTAAATCTATTAACAGTGAATGTAAAAGTTTGTGAGTGGGTCACGGTAAGAGAGTTTGTTGGTGAGTCATGGTGGATTAAGGGATTGGTTAAGTTTGTGAGTGTAAAACCTCCACCATGGTTAGTAAGGGTTGGCTATCTGACAGTGGCTTGATGGGTGGGGTCGAGTGCGCATTTTGGGGTTATGTGTTATTTTCCAATACTTCAAGGTTGTTAATGTTATTTATCCTAATATTTAATATGAAAAGAATAGTAATTAAATCTCATTAATGTCTTTTAATTATATTCTATAAAACCTTATCTAGTAAATTTTTTAATCTTTTTTCTAGTAAGTGAGTTTCCAGTAAAAGTATTCCAACTTTTAACTGAAAACGATTTTAACATAATAATATTTAAACTTTAAATAGTGTTGATGAAATTAATGTTATAACAAATGGAATTAAAGTTATAACAAGCTTTTTCTTACTTTGTGCTAAAAAAAAATACAATATGTATGGTGGATCGATGTCAAATGCTTCATGGTATATTGGATCCTAGTCAGTTTGTAAGGCTTTTGAGCCTTTTGGAAGGCTACATCTCTAGGGCTCATCCTTGTAATCATCGTGGGTGGCGAGTTGGGATTGTATATCAGCAGGCATGAAAGAAGTAAAAAAAAGAGAGAATGTGCTTTAGGCAAGGCACTCTGTAATTAAGGTTATGTTTGGATTGATAGTAAATAATAGAGTGAAATAAAATAAAGTTCAAAATAGTAGAATAAAATAGAATAAAATGAAGTAATTATTTCACTTCATTATTTGGATAAAATGAAATTTCATCCCAAACTCTCTACATATATTGAGATGGACAAAATATGGAGATTTTGATAGAATAGGATGGAATCCCTCACTAATTACTCCACTTTATTATAAATTTATCAATCCAAATAATGGAAATCTATTACAATCCATTAGGCTCCATTCCACTCTACTCTAAATCACCAATCCAAACATATCTAAAGGACCCTTTTGCTTTGTCCTTTTAAGAGGAAGAGTGCCTCCGGCTCTGTTCCAGGCTTGCTTGGGCTGCATGATGGACACCCTACCCAAATCGATTGTGTTAATTTTTGTTTTGTAATTACATTACCTTACTATCCTATGAGGTTAATCTAGTACTACAGCACTAAGCCATTAATTGTATAATACTTATAATTGATAGCAACTTTTGGAAAGAAAAGCTCGAATTGGGTAGTATACATACAAGCTAAAAGGGATGGCACCATCCATGCTATATGTTCCTGTTTCTTGGTGGTTTAACAACCTGTTACCTTTTATCATATGCGACAAGGCAAATCATAGACCACTAGCCAACCTTGTGACATTTCCTTTTGGATGTATTGGTATTGTGTTAGGTTCTTTTAGTATTTAACTTCAGTACTCGATGAATTGTTGGTAATTCTGTGTCTTTAATCTTTATTGGTTGGAACTTCAAAATCGGAGTTGGAGTCCACCGACATGAGAATTAATATATGTTGCCACTCTCACGATGCTTCGCCTGTGATGCAGCATTGAATGAATGAATCAAAAAGGCCGGAACAAGATTCGGTCACATTTGAATTTTGCATTGCCTAGCCTGCCCAATTTCATTGTAGCGAATTTGGGCTACAACAGACAAGTAGGGTAGGGCCTGAGTTATGGGCTTTTACCTTTTTTCTTCTCAAGATCCAAACAAAGCCTTTCTCTCCCATAACAACAATGAATTTCACCAAACTTTGACTCATGGCTTTTGTGCTATTGTTGTAATTTTCTCCTCTTTTTATTGTTATTCTTTCTAATTTTAAAAACACTACATTTACTGTTTGTACATACCACTAATCAAATATCTTTACTCTTACTTTTTTAGGTAATTAAATTAATTGCATTTTTCATATATAAATAAGCTAGTTCTGTGGTGCGCCAAATTATCTATGGTGCACCACAGCCAGTTTGAAAAAAAGAATGTGCACCATGTTCTATCGTCCGCTCCCTCTCCCAAGCACCACCTCTCCATTATTGCCAATGGCAATAGCCTCACCCTCACCCTCACCCATACCTCTTACCAAGGAGACACACCCACCACCAATAACGGTGCCACTCTCTACACTCTATTCTTTCTTCTTCTTTTATGTGCATTCAATCAACCATGTGGTACTTGTTGCTAACCTCGTAACCCCTCAAGAAAGCTCTTCAAGTTGCTTTTTTAGTGCCAAGTTTTGCTCCTGCAGAAAAAAATAAAAAATTAAGAAAGCAAACATGAGTGAACATAACATATGATTGAACAAGAATTCGGGGAACTAGAAACAGAGGAACATTGTATTTCTGGAGTTGAGATTGTTGTGTTCTTTGAAGCTAGACTATTCTTTGGAGTTGAGTCATGGTCGAATTCCACCATGACAGTGGCTTATGCAACCGCAGCTTGGATGTCGAAGTGGGGTCACATGGGTCTGCTGCAGATGGTGTGGGCGGTGCTGACAGTGGTGCAGCCGCTGTCGCTGCCGCTAAAGTTCTATTCGCCATAGGCCATAAAGGTGGACCACAGTTGGAGATGGTGTGGACTGGGCATGACCACAAATGAAGGAAAGAGCAGACGAGGGTTTAGTGGTCCATCAAAATGATTTTAGCCACATCCTCCAATGCATTTATCTATACTTGTCAAATGTGGTTAAAATCTGGTGTGTAATGCACTATAATCAATCTAATGCACCACAAAACACACCATATAAATAGCGTTCATTACCAGATAAAACAGAAGAGTGGAGAAAAGTTAAATGTGGATTGATAGCCTCCATTACTAGGTAGTTTGCTTGCCATCAACCTAAATTTAGGGTTCCAAACCCTAATTTTGTTTTTTCTATTCATTCATTTTCTCTGCATATGATGGCTATGATGATAAATTAATTTAGACTTTAGAGCTAGATCGAAAAGTAAGAGCGAAGATGAGATTTGACACAGTACTTTTCCTTTGAGTTAGGGTACGATTAAGAAATCTATTAGTTAAAAAGTTTAAAAAGTGATTTTATAATTTTCTTTTAATTAGATGGGATGTTTCTATTGGTTTATAAAACCTATATGAGGTTAGGGCAATAGGTAATTTTCATAAAAGATTGGTATAGTATTATCTTAATATAATAAAAAGAATAATGTTTTTTAATATGAAAGCATATCGTAGGAAAGGAAAACAAATTACGTGGATGCTTTTTTATTTTTATTTTTTTCCATGCTTTCCGATCCTGATTTCCATCAATCACCCATAAAAATGCAACGACAAACTAGCACGTCAATTTCGTCTTATTTTCCTTGTTTTTTTCTTTCGTACCAAATAACAGTTTTGTAATAAAAAAAGTCAAAGACTTTTGTTTCGTTGTAATACTTTTTAATTATTCGCAAGTTGTTTACCTGAACCACTAGATGCATTACCCTACTTTTCCCTAGTTTACCAAAAAATCAAAAAAAAAAAGGAAAAAGCAAGGAAGAAGCAGAAAGGATAAAGTTCAGTGCCTGCTAATGGCGATCAGAAGTAAAAAAGAACTAGGGTTGGACCACTCCATTCATGTGTGTTCTTCGTTAAGGAAATATTAATTATGCCAATAGTAATTGCGGTTGAGCTCGATTTCGCTAACATATGAATTATCCCTAATCTCTAATGTGTTAAGATTAGGTGTTAATCCTAATATCACCGGTTTCTATAAAATGCCTTTAGGTCAGTCCCTTTCATGTTTGAAAGTCGTGCATATACCCTGCCCTTACCAATTCTATTAAGGAATCTTACCTTTAATTATTATTAAATAATAGATCACTCAGAAGGGTTTTAAAATGCTATTAGCACAAATGGACCGAAGCTAGGGTAGATAAAGATTTCCTCATAGGCTTTGTTTAATCGTAATAAGGTAACATGCATGAATCATCCAACAACCTTCGTTCATAGTGTGAAAGGTTGTAAAATATAAAATAATTGGTATTAATGGCTGGTGAATTGTGGCATCTTCTGCATGCATGTTACTTTAGGAAATGAAGACAAGTAGAGTAAGTGTGAATGTAATTACAAAAATAGTATATGTCAGTGTGCCTAAAAACCTGTGAACCGATCAATTTCCTGTTTAGATATCCTCCTTTCGGGTGAAAATGAGAAAAGAGGAGCAACATACGTACATTTTGAAACGGCTTCGACATCCCATTTTTCTATTGCTTAATTGCTTTTACTTCTTCTTTTTTTTTTTTGAAAAAAAAAAATCTGTTGCTTTTACTACTATTGTCTAATAGGTTGTTTCATGATCTTCATTTTTGCCCTGGGGAGCCGATCATATTGTTCTAAGATTCTCTTTTGACTCGTACAACTAATCACAAACCACAGCAACATTAGAATGATTTGATTTTAAAGTCATTCTGATTTTAGTTATGCCCATATAGAGAAATCTTTTTAAAATTATTTGGATTTAATTTTATTTTTGAATATTTGAATAATGATTTTGTGCTTATTAATTTATTCATCTTTTACGTATTTCAAATATTAAAACTAATGTAGTCATCTTTTCTCATCATGTTGATTAGTTATAAAATTATCAATAAAATATTTTTACTATTTAACCTATTTATTTTCCCCGTTGTGTTATGCTTAAATAGGAAATTAACAATTGCCTATGATGGGATAGTGGATGGTACCCGTTTAATAGAGACGTAAACAAGAATCATAATGCTCATGCCGCAAGTACTCACGAAATACTGTATTACTTGTTCTACTCATATTATAGTTTTTATTTTCTTCTTGATTAGATAAGACGAGATCGAATTTATAGTTAATTTCTTATTATCTTATAATAATGTTTTAATAAATGGGTTCAAAATAATAAAGACTGTTGAAAACTTATACTATTCAAATAATAATTATTTATTTATAGATAACTTACTACAAGATAGAAGTGTTCAATACCCATTCTAGCCCAAAGATTATTAGATTGGGTATAAGTTCTAAAATTTGATATAGTGCACTTTTCAAATTGGGTTTGGATCATATCTTAGGTTGACTCAATCTGATCCAAAGATAAATAATTCTTTACAAGTTATATTTTTTTTTTAAATACTTAATGATAAATTATAATATTTCATATTTCAATTAATATATTTTACATAATTTGATATAATTTTTATATTGATATAGTTTATTTTAAAATATGTATTGTATAATATCTTTTAATTTTTTTTTTTAAATTTTATGATTTTACTATGTATAATAATATTCAAATATTTATATGTTGTTTAAAATTCGGGTTGACCCAATATGACTTGATCACTAATCGGGCTATCATTGAGTCGAATTTAAGCCCAAAAAATTAACTCGATCCAAAAATCGAGTCAGATCTAGGTTTGATTCAACTCAGTCTAACACATCCTTTGAACACCCCTACTACAAGACATAACTAAATTTGGCATGTTATTTAGGACATTAATATTAGAGCAGTCAAAGAAGTCTAAAATCTAGTAGATCGATTTTTTTTTAATGTTTATTTGATTTTTTTCGATGATTTTATTGATATAGCTCAACTCACCAAGATGGCTAGTGAGGAGCAGAAAAGGCAATATAAAAGACAGAGTCTAGATCAGTAACATGTTTGGAAAATTATAGAAAACGGCTTTTTTATGCAAAAAAGCTGTTTTGAAAAAAAGCAAGCATGTTTGGGTAAGTTTGGTTTATAAGATTATAATTTGAATGTGATAATTTAAGCTGTTTTTATAAAAATAATTAGAAGCAACTTTTTGAATTTTTTTTAATTATAATCAAAATATATATAGTACCTAACATGTTCTAAAATTATTAAATTAACCATAAATACCAAATATTATGTAATATAAATAATTATTCTATACCCTTTTTGATAATTTTATCATATGCAAATAATTTTTTTCATATAATTCAAATAAAATAAATTATCTTAAAACTACTTTTCCACACACGCTAAATGATCCAACAATGCCTATCCTAAAAGAAACATCTAGGTAGATTTTGATCAATGGCTTAATTGAAAAAATGATATATCTTAATGCAAACCTTAAGGTAATAGGTCTATCTTCTAATTATATGGATTTAATTTAGTCTGTTCCTAACTATATGGAATCTTATCACGTGTGCATAAAATTCTAACACTCACCCATAAGTGTAAGTCCTAACATTAATAAGCTTTGAAGCAAACGTGACACTAGGCCCAAAACCTTAAAATAATGAATATATGAGTCTTTTTACTTAATTATATGGTCCTCACTTAGTATATTTTTAACTAATGTTGAATTTTATCACTCTCACTTGAAATTATAATAATTAATTCTTTTAATTTTGTAAGTTATTTAAATTATTAGACAAAGTTACCATATGTTATGCTATATTTCTCCAATTTTATACAGTTCTTATTTTCTGAATTTTTGAATTCTCATTTTAAATCATCAAATACCTGTGTATAACTATGGTACTGGTCTCCTATGAAAGTTAGAATACCCCCAATGAAGTGGGGTAGGGCCAGATGTTGAAATTCAATCTGAAATCGAATATAAATCAAAAACTTATTTGAAAAACAGGAAAAAAAAAACTGGTAAAAGTGGGAAAAAAATTATTTGAATTTTTTTAAAAAAATTGATTTTATTTTGTAAAAATAAGCCATATCAACCAAACTAATAATATATTAGCTAAAAAAATTTGATCAGCAATAATAAAAATTCGTACATGATTAAGTTTATGTGAAAATTTTACTTGTACTCATTTCCATGGAGAACTGAACAAATTCCGTGTTATCTGACTCAGGACTCGGCTACTATGTAGAAAATACACAGTTCCAGAGCAAATTGAGTACCTCTCCGAATAGCCAACGCTTCAACAATTCTTGTCTCCACATTTTGATTACCCTTCCAGCATGCAGAGACCACTGTACTGGCTTCTCTTTAATTTGATCTCTATTTCTATCTTCTCCATAGGGTGTATTAAAATGGACAAATATACGTTGTTATATTTGAGAAATTTTTCCATGACGACATTTTCCCCTCAATATTAATTAACTTCCTTTTTTCCATTATAAATTAGAGTCACAGTCTTTCTTTTTCCCTTTCGTGAGTTCTTGAAACGAACATTTATTGAAAGAAAATGATAGTTCTACATCACAATACCTAACTCCTCTTTTACACTTTGCTTATTTAAGAAAGAAAAAGTCCACAGAGTGCACGTTAAAAATGTGTGTTTCAATTTCTTGTGTTGCTATTTATTTTAAAAATAATATAAGAAAGCTCGTAAAAAAAATATAATATAAGCATAATAAAAATGGTGTATAAATATTATTAACTTTTATTTAACTCTTCACTCAACTTTTGCTTCTGGCTGTTTTGCCTATATTTCATATCGGATTACCCTTTATTTATCACTAATCTTTTGGTTGACTTAAATGGTTTAGTGCTTATTTTTCTTGAATAATGTTTCTGACTTGAATTTTATAAATATAAAAAATTAACGCTGAATGAACGCTAGATTAGACCAAATTTTTTTTTTTCCATTTTTGTCAAAAGAAAATGGTAAAACTTCATTATGTCATTAATCTTAGAAGACACAACCACTGCAAAATTCAAACTGATCTTATCTTGATACCATTCTTAGCATGTATATTTTGACTATTGGGTTGCTAACTAAGTGAGTTACAGCCTGTTGGCGTTTGTTTCGCAGAAATAGAAATGACTGAAGTTTATGGTGGGAACCGCCACTTGAACAACAAGCGTATCGCACATGATAAGACAATAATAACAAAAAGTTGTTTATATTTTACAGTTTATTTCTTATTAATGCATAATTTGGATACATGGAGAAGATTCTTACATCAAAGTCAAACCCCAAAAAGGGGCGAAAATATCAGATTACCAAATAGTGGCGAATTGTCAACCATAGATAAATGATTATAGAATAGCAGTGCGATCACTATAAAGACACGTACAATTCAGCCCCAAACATTCAAAATTGATAATCCCAACTAGTGTTATTTTAATTCATATTCATAGTTCTCTATTTCCGATCGTTACCTCCAAAAGTAGGGACGGTAATGGATATTTATAGGGCAAAGATATGTTCCCCGTTTTTGTCTCTATTTTTGTTGACGGTTTTCATTCCTTTTTTTTTTTTTTATAGAGATTTGAATCTTTACGGATATTTGTGAGTTTTTATAAAAATAATATAAAAAAATATAAAAAATATTTTTAAGTTTAATAAAATATTTATAAATATTTATAATTTATATTATTATTTAATATAATATAATATAATACAATTGAAAATAAAATACATAATTATAAATTTATTATAAGATAATAAAAATATTTACATAATAAATTTTAAATATTTAAATTATAAATTTAAATATTCAAATTTTAAATTTAATTAATAAAATTTTTAATAAATATGTAAATAAAAAAGAAAGATAGGTATTCATATATTTGGTTATTATATATATATATAAAGATATTTATGTAATTTTATATTTAAACAGAAATTTTACGAATTTTCATAAGATGGGAACCTCATTTTGTGCTCTTACCTCTATTAGCTAAATAGAAATATCTTCCATTTCTATAAGATCTAAATCTATCCCTATCCCTATTTTTATTATAAATAATTTCTACAAATACCGACTGTAATAAGTATTTTTGTCATCTTAAAAAAAAAAAAAAAAAAAAAAGTTAGGCAGCCCAAGTACCCAATTGAATGGTCAAATCAAAATTGTAGTTTGGTTGCAAAAGATGAAATGGCTAATCCAATATTTGTCCATACGTACCATATTCTTCATAGTCCATCAAATCAAATCTGCTAGACACTTGCCTAATTTCAAAGTATTATTAATACTCATTATTATCCCTTCCTTAGTTCGCGGGGTTTTGAACCAATGGCATTCTTCCACGTAAACGTCTCTTTCATTCCCTCATGTCGGGACTGGTGAAACAGGGCCCACCTCTCGTACCAGCACAGCATCACTGGCTGAACCGCAAGTACCATATGGTTAACTTAAATCAAAATGGTCAAAGAATTAATGGATTTGCATGCTTTGATTATCCTTAATCAAACTTGGTGCTGCCATTCAATTGGGTAGGGAGTTGGCCAGGTGGAGATGGTCGCGTGGCCTTTGATTGTGTGCTGCCGAAGGGTTAATTTTGACAAGTCTTGTTTTTTTAAGCAACTCACTTTCATTTTAAGAGTCCAATTTTGACATATAGATATAATATAATATAAAGATTCTTGACCAATTTTATTTT
Source organism: Pterocarpus macrocarpus (assembly GCA_031439585.1). Lineage (NCBI taxonomy): Eukaryota > Viridiplantae > Streptophyta > Magnoliopsida > Fabales > Fabaceae > Pterocarpus > Pterocarpus macrocarpus. The sequence goes on from CM062519.1 coordinate 17,279,391, forward strand.
ATTATATTATTATTCAATCTTATATTATTATATTATTAAAATTATTTAAGTTTAATAATAATCGATCACTCAAAGTGATAAAAAAAAGTAATATATAATTTTTTGATAATGTAAAAAACTGTACATTAATAATATATTAAGATCAAATCTTTAAAATTTTTCTCAAAAATGAAAGATAATACTTATTTACATTAGTACTAAATTGGTACACAATAGATGATACAAAGTGACCTTTTTTTTTTTTATTTGTTAGTTTCCTTTAAAAGTATCTGAAAATTTCTCATCAATTAATTCTCTTTATTGCCCTGAGGCTTACCTGGCAGATATGCGCGTTGACAATGATGGTGAGCCTGAAAATGTGCAATTGTGCACGCACCCTTTCCAAGCCATGGATGGCACATGCATGGCATGATGCATTAGCAGCCACTCCCTTATACATACTAGGTTAATTTGGTTACCCGGACGAATGAAACTTCTGTGACGCGTGTCCTCTTCCAATAGGACCTGTTTACTTTCATTGCACACTCTTTTTTCTCACAGAGCAGAACCACATCTTTCTATAACAACCAGACATATTATTAGAAGACGATGCCTTTTAGATAGTCATAAGCCTAACGTGAAGGAAATAGCAGCATGCATGCTTTCCCAATGGCCAATGTCTGATGTAATGGATGTAGGCCTCACACCAACTAAACTTCGGGTTATAAAAGTGTTTGTTGGATATGCCTGAGAAAGTCTGAATCCATCTTATATTCAGTGGAAATTAATTCGGATTTGAATAGCGCTTATTGTTTAATTTTATTGCTGATTGATAGTTATAGCTAAAGCTAAACTTATTTACCTTATGTGAGCCGAGAAATCATTATATTATCTTATTTGACACTTTGCGAACACCTAATCGAGAGGAGTGATGGAAGATAACATCCTCTTAGCTGAGTTCAAGTGTAGAATGTTCATTTTGCATGGCAAACTTCAGCTGAACTTGAAGCAAGAAAATAAAAAAGGGATTAAAGCGAAAAATGAACCGAAATGGGGGCTGTTAATTACATGAGTACAAATATATAGCTTTTAAGATGTTTAACTTAACAACAATTGAACACGAAAATCACATTAAAATAAAAGCTTAATTTGAATACATTACTAATGTAAAAAATTTATATAATAGTTGAATCATATATTATTTTATTAAAGTGTTTAACTCTTACAATTAAGAGCACAAACGAATACAGATTATAATAAATCATGTGATTTTTTATGTTGGGATTGTAATCTTAGTCATCCAATTTTATCTAAAGTCTAAAATCCTCCTTCTTAACAAAACTATTCTTCCTATATATATAAAAGTGAGAAAAGGAAATCTTGTATATTAAACACTACATAGATGGTTAAAATTAAGAGATATTTAAAAGTTATATAATCATTTAAAAAAGTTATATGATTTTATGTTTTAATTTTGACCATTCATATAAAATATAATGATCAAAATATAATGTTTTAATTTACTTATTTAATTAATATCTAATCGTTTAAATCATGCGATATTATCGTGATGATCAACTAAGTTTTAGAAAAATTGGATATTAATAAATATGTAACTTGACATTTACTTATACTTTTAAAAACATGTTATACGGCAAAATAAAGTGGGACAATGAATTACCAAACCATTTTTAAACTATTTGAAATTTTATACAGTTGATCTCATAGTAGAGATGACAAAGTGGGTCGGTCCGTCCCAACCCGTCAGCAACGGAGTGGGGCGGGGTGGGCCGAATTATGAAAGCGGACTCAATATTCTAGCCCGCTAGCCCGCCAAAAAATAAAAAATATAAATAAATTTATTTTAATATTTTTTATGAGTTAAATTATTTTAAAAATTAAAAAAATATATTGAATGAAAAATCTATTTAAATAAAATAGAACAAAATAATTAAATTACATAATTTATATTCAAATTTAACTCAAATAAAAATATAATAAACTAATTATGATATATAAATAAGTTTATAAATAATAATTAACTATAAATTTATAATATAAATTTACAAAATTAATAAAAGTATAATAATAACATAATTTATAATAAAAATCTAAATTTTTTTTTTAAATATTCTTAAACCTAAAAAAGTTTAGTCCGGCGGGCCAACCCGCCCTGGCCTGCCAAAACCCACAGGTTAGGCGGGGCGGGTTAGGCGAATTGAAAATTTTGGCGGGCCAAATATATCAACTCAATCCGTTATTTTTTGCGGACCAACCTGACGGATTGAGCCCATTTTGCCATCTCTATCTCCAAGTGATGATAATAGAGATATGTTATTTATATATCAATTTTTGACCTTATATAAACATACAATATATTTATTCTATCTCGATACATACATACATACATATATATATATATATATATATATATATATATATATATATATATATATATATATATATATATATTCACTTATACTCATATTAGTATGCAATATCTATATATATAATATATGTTCAAATAACATTTTTCATGAAATTATAGTCTTAGGTTTATGATGAACCCTATAGATGGAAATATCCACCATTTCAAAATATGATTTAAATTATATATGTGTAGGTATTTAAAAATGAATTATGAATATGTTACTATGTGTAAAGTTGACCAGGGATCAAAACAATATATATTATCATCACTCCTTGATCTACTTAGTGAAATTTTCAATTTAATGGTTCAATGGATGAAGTTTAGTGTCAATAAAAAATTATTCAGTAAAATAAATATGTCAATACTTACTATTAAACTAAGTGGATCTCACTTGTATATATATTCGACAGGTATACATCCAAGCATAAAGTGGAATTCGTTATATAATTCATGCTCAAAAACAGTCAATGCAAATCTGGTGCGGAAGGATTGATCCTAAAACGCAGAAGCAAATCACAATTTCGAAAATACGCCATTTATTATTTTGACTTCGTTAAAATATAGTAATTTAGAAATAGGAAGGGTAATGTTTTCAAAACATTATAAAATAAAAAAAGACAGGTCGAGTCGATATTCATTTTTTTTCTCAGTAAACTGGACAAATTAACTTTTGAAACACCAACGAATTTGTCCGTTATTTACTGCTTGTTTTCCTAACCACCTCAATGAGTATAAACCCAAAGTTCCTTATGCATATAAAACCAAAATTCCTTATGCATACTCTTAATTGTTATTTTTTATTTAGTTTTATTTTAATCGTTAAACAAATTTAGTTAATACATACTAGCATTAATGCCTAGGCAATAACAATATAGTATATAGTTTGGTGGATCTTCAAGCCAAACGCTCCGTTCACATGATCTAGTATAGTTAGTTAAAATGTCAGCCAACATGCATGTACGAGGAACATAAGTACATAGCCACCATTTTCTTATTTAGTTATTTATATTGTCAATTGATCGTATAATGCTGATCAAGAGTTTTAAAGATTTTGTTTGCAGATACGGAATTCATGTTGCTAAATATATTTTTTTTCAACTTGCTGTATATTTTGACTTTAGAATATTGACATTCCCTCTCCTTAAATTTTTTTTCGAGAAAAAACATTTTTTTCAATTATTGTTATTAGTGAACTGAATTGATGTATTTGTGATACTAATTGATCTCGCTTAGAATACTCCAATTGCGTTTCTTGCAATCGATCCATTCTCGCAAATTTGAACACTAACATTATAAAGTTTTCTTAATGACGAAATCTTAAATTCAAACATGAGATTACCACTCAAGCTAACAATTGCGAACGAAAGAAAAAAATCAAATGGTATACGAATAAATTTTCATACAATTCAAAATTGTGAATACTTATTTCATAAATGTTCTGATGATAATAAAGGTTTAGTAAAATTAACTCTAAGAAAGCTTTGAGGAATTGAATTAGATCCATAAGACTTAGACCCTAAGTGTGAAAGTGATCTTTCGATAACTCTTTAAGCTCATTTATTGATTCTTTAAGTCTACTGCTTTAAAATCTCAAATGGGTGGCTTTGTTTTGAAAATTTGAGTTGGTCTTCATAAAATTATGTTTTGTTCATTAGACTTTGGAAAAAACACGTTTGATCTCTTTAAAAATTTTTGTTTGATGTGTTGGCAATCGATAAAAGCCATTTTTAAATTCTCAAATTAAATCAATATATCTATCTATCATATAAATCTAGGTACTTCGTAACGAGTAACTACACTAGTTTGTGTCTATTACAAAGCTTGGCATTTTAAATTAATTTTAGTGTGGCTGCAATCAATTAAAGATATTTCATATTGATTACAATGCCATTTTCAGGCCAAAAATGTGTTTTGCACTAACTGAATCAATTACAACCTTATGTAATCAATTACAAAGGTTTTGGAACTGACTGTAATTGCTTATTAACCTTGGTTTTCACTCTGTAACCGGTTAAAATGTTTAGTACTTAATTACCATATCAATCCTAAAAATTTTCTTAAGGCCTGTAATCGATTACCACAACGATATTACTGATTACCAAATTTCTAGAATGCCCCAACAGCTAATTCATGCCTCACAGATTCTCTTTAATGGATCTATTTTCACTGTAAACTATAAGTAACATCATTGGACACAATTCACTCTCTAGAGCATTGAACTACCATTTTGCAATCATCAGCACTACGTAGGCCCGCGGGTCCGTTCGTACCCTTTTTTTTTTTTTTGCTTTTTTTTTGTCTTATAAATTTAAACTTATAAAACATTAAATCTTCTATAAAATCATAAATATTAAAATTTGACTTGTAAAACACTATCTTTGATTCAAAAAACAAATATTACAAATGATTAAATACTCAAATATGTTAAATCTATTAAATGATTATTTATCAACCAATCGTCAAATATTTAAAGGTAAATCTAATCATATCAAATACCAAATACCAACTGTCAAATGCCAAATACCAAATATCAAATATAAGTACCAATAATAGTCTAATACACAAAAGAAATAACTGAGTTAATTGGTTGGTCCGCTAATCTATGGGTTTAGTATCCATTTAATCTGCAAGTAAAGCAAAGCAGGTCAAAAAATCTGAATTGATGAATTAGATAAATACCTAATTCTAACTTATTCGGATTACAGATTAAATGGAACAATTTATAAATTGCAGTTCATATACCCAACTCTACTAACTAATATGTGTAAGGAGTATTTCCTTCAGATTCGGCAAACTAGTAAGGTGATATGGTTCAATTATCTAATGATAATTATTTTAATTGTATTTATAAGGATAGCTATTACTTTAATTATGAGTGCATTTGTTTGTTCTTGTTTTATAAGAAAAATATTTTTAATAAAAAATCACTTGTTAAATTTCTTTAAGCCATTTAAATAAGATTCTTAAAAAATGAAAATAAAAAAATAATTTATTTTTTAAAATTTTTTTAGAAAAGTATATTTTAGAAAAAAAAATCAATTCTAAGTATTATTTTAATATTACTTTTTAAAAAAAGTTTATCTACATGCACTCTTAGAAAATCATAAACTTTGATGTGAAGATTTTGTGATGTTAGGGGAAAAGCCTTGTGAAACTCCTTAAGAAACTTACAGAAAATTCTATCTGGACATTTGGTGTGCCGAGGCACACAGCTTAAAAGCCCTTGGATGGGTTGGAAAGAATTTGAAAAAAATATAAAAATAAATATTAGTTAATATCAACGGTAGATGCAAGTGTGTCAGGGAAAAAGACGCTTATGGTTATGTTTATATAACATAGCTCATAAATTTATGTTCATCGATTTATCAATGCCAAAAAGAAGAATTATGTTAATATATGTTTTAATTAATTATTGATTTAACTAATAAGATTTGGACATGATGACAAGCAAGCTGCATAAGAGGAGAAAGTACCACCCTGATCAAATATTAAAAGAAATTAACTACTGATTTTGTGAGATTAAACCACAGGGATTGACCAAAGATTAAACCACAGGGTCAACAACGAAAATAATTTTTGGACGTGGGATTGGCCACCCTCGGATTTAAGTGAATTGCCCAAGTGTCTCTTTTTCTACAGGTGATTCTTCATTTATTAGCTACGCTTCTTTGTTTACCTAAAGTTCTCTTTATAGATCAAGGTTGTGCATCACAAATTCAGCTCCACAGAAGGAAAAAATGAATTTGGCCTTGCAAGCAGCCAAATTAAGTATCTATTTTCAGTTTTTCAACTTTAATAGCCTGAAATATCCTTGCCATGTCTGTTTCAGAAACTTTTATAAAATAAGCCAGTTATTTTCTCACCGTTTTTTGTCGTTTTGCCCCAATAAACCCGAAAGGACATATTGGTAATTTAATACAATCAAGTGATATGAGTGATTCTCGAAAGGAAGATGCAGGCTTTTGAATTATCACTACTCTTTGCATTCACACAACAAAATAGCTTCACGAATGCTCTTTTATTTTTCTCCCAATGGAAAATAATCAGATGCAGAAGGGGGAGATTATTTAATTTTGTGTTCTTCTTTTTGACAAAAAAAAAAAAAAGCATATTAACTACGCCAGCTGACCCTTTTTTTTCTTTTCCTGAAATGATTGAGAAAAGAAAAACTTATTATTTAATATTGCATGTTGAGTTGAGATGCACCAATCAACGTCGTTGTCTTGCTTGATTATTGGCGTTATAATATTTAAAAATTAATCCCAAACAAAAGATAGGATTATTATGTTATGTAAGAAATTAATGTTTGATTATTAAATAGTGAGTTTACAAAGTAACCACTTTGGATTGTGAAAATCACATGCATGGTACTTGGGCATGGTCTGTTGAGTCAGAACATCTTGTATGGGGATAAAATTATGATCACATAAAGTTGCAGAAGTGGGCTATAAACAACCAACGAGGTTGCTTTACATTCCACGTCTCCCAAACACAACACAAACTCAACGCAACGAGTATTTAGGGGCTTCTTTTTCTCACAGGTTTTTTACCACCTATTAACATCTCCATCTAACCACACCACCTTTCAGTTTTATGTCTTTCATGTTTCTCATCACCATCCTTCCCTTTTCTCTCCCTTTTCTGCGTACTTACCTGTGGTTTCTCTCTTCAACTTCACTTTCATGCTGTCGTCTATATGGTATATAGATTCTTCTGAATTCAGTTTCTTTTTCCATTATCAGGTTTTTAGAGGTGGTGTTGTTGGTACTGAAAAACAAGGGTGACCCTTTTGAGGGTTCTTTGTTTTCTTATCGAAATTCCATCCTTTCATAGGTTTCTTCAGCCAAGAAAGCAAGAGGGTTTTGGAGTAACTTGGGAATGGAAAACGTTCCAGTTATTTGTAAGGAAGAGGTTCAGATGGATTTGCCTCCAGGGTTCAGGTTTCACCCAACCGATGAAGAGCTTATAAGTCATTACCTTTACAAGAAGGTCATTGACACCAACTTCTCGGCTAGGGCCATTGGAGAGGTGGACTTGAATAGGTCTGAGCCTTGGGATTTGCCATGTGAGTTATTAAGGAATCAAATTTTCAGACCCCACTTTGTTTATAGTCCTTGTTTTTTTTATTTTTTGGCTTCATAATATATTTCATTTTCTTTGGTTCTCTTCAGAAATCATAACTTTGTGGGCACTTTTTAATTTTGTTCTTTTGGGGTTGTAGGGAAAGCCAAAATGGGTGAAAAAGAGTGGTACTTTTTCTGTGTGAGGGACAGAAAATACCCAACTGGTTTGAGGACCAATAGAGCCACTGAAGCTGGATATTGGAAGGCCACAGGGAAAGATAAGGAGATATACAGAGGAATATCACTGGTTGGGATGAAGAAAACCCTGGTTTTCTACAAAGGAAGGGCGCCCAAAGGAGAGAAAAGTGAGTGGGTCATGCATGAGTACAGGCTTGAGGGTAAATTCTTTGTCCACAACCTCCCCAAAACTGCAAAGGTACCTTGGCTTCACACCCTGTTTCCTCTGTTTTATTAAAGTGCACACCCTTCATGTTTGAGTCTGATATTTGGACATACTTATTTGTATGTCCATAAATAATTGGGGATTAATGTGCAAATAAGGGGGAATTACATAACTGGTGAATCAGGTGACTGCAGTAATAGATGACAATACTGTCACTCAATCTCTCAATCATCCATGTGAATTCTCCACTTATCTTCACATCAATTTCCGGTGGTCGATGGACACCAAATAAGTATGTCCAGGTAACACTTTTTCCGGGTATTTATTGAATGCTAATTAATGGTAATGGATTTTTTTTCCCCTTTATTTTGTGCTGTATTGCAGCATGAGTGGGTGATTTGCAGGGTGTTTCAGAAGAGTTCAACTGGCAAGAAGATCCATATTTCTGGGATAATGAGGTTGGACTCATTTGGGAATGAATTGGGGTCTTCTGTTTTGCCACCCTTGGCAGATTCCTCACCTTCCAATGGCAAGAGTACTACTACCAAAGCATTGGCTGTGACTGAATCAGCTTACGTGCCCTGCTTCTCCAATCCAATTGATGATGTTCAAAGGAACCAAGTTGCGGTCTTTCATCCATTCAGCAACACCCCTTTCGCTGTTTCTTCAAACAACCCTTCAGATATTCTTCCAAGAATCCCACCCTATGGTGGTGGTTCATTCTACTCTTCTTCTCAAGTGGTTCAACAAGCTCCACCAAATTGGACACCACCCGGTTCTGCTTACACCAACCAGGACCAAACCATCCTTAGAGCCTTGATTGAAAACCATGGATCAAACCTGAGGAATGGTTTCAAACCTGAGAGGGAAATGGTCAGTTTCTCCCGGGAAACAGCTTTAACTGCGGATGTGAACAATGAAATCTCTTCTGTTGTGTCAAATTTGGACATGTGTAGGAGGCACTTTGAGAATCAGCAAGCTCCACCTGCTTCAGCTGCCCCACAGGACCTTGCTGGCCTGTGGAATTACTAGTTTCAGATAAAGTAGCATTGGAGAGAGAACCAACTTTTCAGGTGAAAATGAAGTGGGGGAAAGAAGAGCCTCGGTTATAATTTACTCTATGGCTTTTGATGTTGTTGTTGTTGTTTGTCCGAATAGATTTTTAATTGAAAGGTGTGTTAATAATAGTGAAGCATATATATTTTGTAATGTAAGTAATCTTGGGAACTTATGCTGTTTTGGTGCTTTGAGCCTGTTATGGTTGGCATAAGCATGATTATTATTGTGTATCAGCTTGGATTAAAAGTAATACTAGAATGAGACCATGTAGGTACGCTACATGGTTGATCTTATTTTTCGTGATTCTATCAGCAAATATTGAAAGAATGACCATTATTCCGGTAATATTTGAATTTGCATATTTAATTCTAGATTGTGGGGACTGAGTCAAGTACGGTTGCACGCTCTTTGTAAACACGTGCACGCTCTTCCTTTGACATGGACCAAAAACATTTAACAAAATTATCTGCATTTACCTTCACTGAATCTCTTGTTCAAATCAGGACTCTTGGAAGTTCCTCTATTCTCCTATTCCCTTTCTCTTTCTGTTCATGTGCGCGTGTGTTAATGATAAGACATCATGTTTCATTGTCAGACACATATATTCAAACAGTTTTACCCAATCAATCAAAGGACATCCCCCACTAATGTTGAAATTCCACAACATTCTATGATTTGTACGACTATAGCATGAGCATGACTGATATCCATCCTTTACTTAATCGACTGTTGCCTTGTGGCAGCTTCTCTTAAAATAATTTTCTTTAGCATGAAGAAAACTGTTTTCAGAATAAATGCTTGTACATGTCAAGCAAAAACAAAGAATTTGTGCAAGTGAAGACAAATTGAATGTGACATATATTGAAATCATTGTAGGGCCAGTTGCAAGCCATCTTCAACCGAAAATCAAGTATACAGATAAAAGAAACCAAGATTATGGACTCGCTGATTTCCCTTTACCCTCTGTGATTCCTTTTATTGTATGTATTTGTGATTTTTAATCTTATTTCTTCTCATTTAGCCAAATTCAGATAGCAGTTGTCCACTGAATCGTTTTGCTAAATATGTAGATGAGAAATAAATAATGAAAACTTCCCAAAAGATCTTAAAATTTTGTTGCTTTAACTAAATAAAGGAATCCTCAGCCGTTTTGTCTGTACCTGTTATTATTAATTTATCGTGCAATTCATTCATTCATTCATTCACTTGAATTTGTCAAATCATTCATTTCCCATTTCATGATGCGCGCATTGCGTTTTGAAGCTGTAATGGCATGGCATGAGAACATTGATGCTCTTTTTTCTTAAATTTGTCCAAAAATATAATATACGCATCTCCTTTGTACCATGTGGTAGTTTTTTTATGGCACATGATAAATCCTTTCAAAAGTCCACCAATTTGAGTCCTACACGGCTTGATCCCTAACTACATGTAATCACTGGCAATATGTCTTTTGCAGTTTTTGCCCAACTCATTTTTAGTTTGATAGCAAATAAATACATTAAAAAAACAACTCCATGGGTATATTTCATTTTCTTTATGATACAAATTACAATGCCAGCAATCCAACGCTATCCCATTCTGAAATTTGTTGGGTCCTTGCCCTATATGGACCTACATTAACTTTTTTTAATATCAAAATCAAAAGAAACTGCTCAGAGTTTTAACTTCTGTGATATTGTCTTCTAAATTTTTTTTATTAGTCTCTTCCCCCTCTCTGCACCAAGTTTTCGAACCCCTTTATGAAGAAGAAAAAACTTTCGCAACGTTATTACCAGTTATGCATTGGCGCAATTGTGCTATACGTTTAGAAACACCAACCACCTAGCATCATACATTGCGGAGGAAAAAATTTATTGTTTAATTCACACCAAATATATATTTATTTTATAAATTAAATGATTTTAAAAAAATGTTCCGCGTAAGGAAATTTACATTTAATATTTTTTATACAAATAATAGCTCTAAATAATTGAATTCACAAAGTATATAGAATCTCATCCAAAAAAAAATATACACAAAGTATATACAATCTAAACAAACAAAATTACCACATTATGGGCCTAAGGGTTTTCAGTTTTAAAGTTTGAGTATTAAAATTTGATTAGGTCATTAAACGTGTAAAACTTTCGCTTTCTGTTATAGTAATTTGAGTACAGTGAAAACTAAACAATGAGAGTGAAAGTGTTCAATCCCGTAGCGCTTTAGTTCACTTACGATGCTCTTAGAAAGTGACATATAGTGTATTGAATACATTTTACATTCGGCTGGAGTTAAAATTTATCACCTTCCATCACTTACTAATCCACTTGTCATAGGCATCAATTTTTGGAAGAATCAAAACACAAAACCCAATTAAATTCTTCATAATTCAAACTCAAATTATGACCATATATTACAGACAAGGGAACCCTGTAATTCACTAAGGACGAGCATATTCCAGTTAATTAGATTGACCGTTGGCAGCCATCATGTTTCTTTTCCTTTTCTAATTGAAGAATTTGAATGGTACATTTTTGGAAAATGATTGAGCTCTATATCTGATTTTGGCACAAAAGATCACAACCTCATGCTTTACGCCAATGATTCCAAAAGTTGTTATAGATGCTGAGAAATTAATATCGGTATTAAGCACTGGTTGATCTGCATTTTATGTGGCGTGGAGTACCTTATTCCCAGTTAATTAGTGACAAAATTTATAAAGCCATGGAATTTTTTTTTAATATAAGATTCCAAGATATATATAAAAAAAGTCAAATGCATTATATAATCTTTGAAATTTAAATTAGATCACTATTCACTAGCAGAAGGGAGTTACTAGTTAGACACAAGGTTTTATATGTATGTTAAAAGCAATGGTTGAGCATGAAGGCATTTTAATTAGTACTTTTATTTTCAGGTAGTACATAGTTAATATTGACAGGCGTCAAGTTTGTACTGAACCGACCATCAAACCAGACAATTACGTAAATCGATCTCCATGCATATATAGTAGTCAAGGGCTAAACCCTATTTAAAGCTTCGTCTAAAATGTGTTTCTTACTAACAAATGCCAAGAGCAGCGCCATGCTTCCTAGCTGCCTTCGACACACACACTTATGTGAATAAACTTCGCTTAGGATATATGCATGGGTTCAAAATCCACTAAGATATCCCATAGTTAGGACTAAATTAATATACTCAAATAGGAATTAAGTTTACACTTAAATCATTATTGAATCTAAAAAGGAAGTTGTATCACAAATAAATCAATATGACATATAAATTTTGGCTGAAAACCTGCTAAAAACATCCTATAGTTGAGACTAAATTAATGTTTGAATATATGTGATTTAATTTACAACTAAAACATCTTGTAGCTTGTGTTGAAAATACATTCTATCACAAGTAAATCAAGATGCTGCAAATATATATGTGAGAGTGTTCGCATACATATATGTACCCATGTGTGAGCATATAATATATGGATTACATGAGACAAGTTTAAATCAAATTAAACTCTATATTTATATTACTCGGACTTAGTGACTAATTGCTGTGAGCTGACAAGAGTATTAAGGTAAGCAGAAAAAATACGTGTAATGGGGTCCCAAGAGCATCAGATCTTAACGGTTAACAGCTATGCAAGTGGCCCACACAAGGTGACATCAGATTGAGGAAAAAGGTGGGCCACTTTTAACGGTCGACGGCAATGAATTATGCACTTGCTTAGCGTCAGCGACTGCCCAACCAACGTCACTCTTTGTCCGCCACGTGTCTACACCTCTGCGCCAGCTATGCCTTTCTTGTCCTCACACACGCAATCCCCGAAACTTAAGGGCCTTTCCCAGCGGGCCTCTGGACCCACATCGATTCTTTTTGTGCCGAAGAAGCCTTCTCAGCCCAAACTAGCCAAGTCGCCTTCAATTTTGTATTTAAAATTTAGACTTAGGAGAGCATACATAAAAGAATTCGAATCTCTTTTAATCAGATAAACACAAGTTGATATTTATTTTGTTCTTTACAGACTAATTTATTTTATTTTTTATTATTTATTCATGACAAAATTATGATATTAAGGACCAATTCCATAACATATGTATATATAGCATATGAGCCTTTGGCTCAATGGTGTCACTGCATATATCTAAAAGTTTGCGTATGAGGGGAAGTGGCTTCGATTCTCAAGGGCAGAGCCCCCTCCTCTCCCCTAGTGTGTGAGTGTGTGTGTGTGACATAAAAAAAAACTTTTAAAGTTTGCAGAAGAAGTTCTACTAGAAGTGATTGACATGCTGTCTCTGAAAATCGCATCTCGGATTCAATCTAAAGGATCAACTCTTCGCCCCCTCCAAAAGTGTGCGTGAGTGTGTAATAAGAAAAAAAAAAAAAACCCTTTAAAATTAAAACATTATGACAAGGGAAAAAAATTTATCAGACCCAAAAAAAAAAGAGAAAAAAAAATACATCATATATATACATTATATATTTATATTACATGATTATTTAATTATGAATTATTATATTATTATTAAATATTTTAATCATAATTATTTCAAAGGTTATATAAAAAATAATTTATAATTAACTAACGATTTGACAGGCACTATATTTTTTTATTTTTAAAATATTGACATAAAATTATGCATATAATATACTAAACTTTATTTAATAAACAAATTTTAAATAAATAAAATGAGAAAATATTTGTATTGATCATGATGCAATTTAGCTATCATACCGTAAAAAGGAATAACAACAATCACTTACAAATAAAAAAATAAAAAATAATAGTTGCAGAATGCACAGTGTCGAAGACTCGCAACTGCAGAAAAGGAGCACAATTTTATGAAGGTGGGTGAAGAAAACTTTATATACATATATACATATTAATGTAACAATATTAAAATTAAATTAAACTTTATATATACATATATTATGGCATTGGTCCTTAATATCATAATTATGTCATGAATAAATAATTAAAAATAAAATAAATTAGTTTGTAAAGAACAAAATAAATATCAACTTGTGTTTATCTAATTAAAAGAGATTCGAGTTCTTTTAAGTATGCTCTCTTAAATCTAAATCATATGAATATAAAATAACTGTTAGAAGAACTCTTCTTATGGTCCTAACAGCAACACTAAGAAGAGTAATTCTATATCCAAAGCCTATCTACCTTTCGTTAGACTTTCAAAAAATAATAGTATTAATTTTTTGGAGGATAGATTTTATGTCCTTAATAAATGAAAATTTAATGTGATCTGTATGTTTTTGAAAGACCAAAATCAATGTCTATTAAAATAATTTGTATCATTAGTATTATTTTATTTTTACAGGTCACGTCTATAATCGGACAATTTTGTGTATAAAATATATTTTTTGTCTTTTTAACAATTTTTGAGAAAATCATCACTGCTACGTGAATTTAATAACCGTATTTATAAATAGACAGCAATTGGTAAATATGTAACAGCATTCAAGAAAGACAAAAATAGTACAAGATCAGCTACTAGAAATAGCCGAAATTTAGATAGTTTACATAAAATTTTAGATTTAAATTTTAATTTTGTTAATATCTATGTTGCATGGATATTTAAAAATAACCGTCATATTTAAATTTGATATGTGTCATATAGAATACTTTATAGGTATTTTCAGATATTTTTAGTTATATTTTAAAAAATTTTACTTTATTTTTTTGATATTTTTATGTTTATATAAATAAAAATTTTAAAATAATTAATTAAATAAAAAAATAATATTTTGACATAGCTTACCTCTTATTGCGGACCAATATATCACCTATCCAACATTGAATGGGTGTGTGGTCTCTACTTAGATCGAGCTCCACACCTATTAAATGATAAATAAATGATATGTTAACCCAAAATATGAGATAGACAATGTATAAATAATATATCTCTAAAATAAATATATCTTAGTATGTTTATAAAAATTTATATTAATATTTAAATTATTAGTCGATTTATATTTTTATGTTAAGTTTTTACTAATTTCATATATTATATTATAATTATATCATATTTTTTAATTTTTAAATATTATTATATTTTTATATTCGTATAATATCCATATCTCTTATTTATATTCACGCTTGCTGGATATCAATGAAGGGGAGTTCTCTGAAAAACCTTCGTACGAAGATAATAAGTGATAATGTGATAAATAGATATTGTGGAATTTACACAAAGAAATTAATTAATGGTGTATTTTATAATGTACTTTGTTGGTTAAGGAGTATGGTGCATCTTATAATCTGATGGTGAGATTGTAAGATGTATCGATGCATCAATTATCTATGATGTCTGTAGTAATATCTAATTTTAAAAAAATTTAAAAATATAATTAAATATATTTTAAAAATTAATTATCATACACTGATAGTATAAAATTATACTGACAATATAAAATTATTTTATATTGTCAATATAATTAAAAAATTTTATCAATATAATTTTAATTATCATACACTAACAGTGTAAAATTATACTGATAGTATAAAATAATTTTACACTATCAATGTAATAAAAAAATTTTATCAGTATAATTTTAATTATCATATACTGATAATATAAAATTATACTGGTAATACTATAAAATTATACTGATGAAATTTTTTGATTATACTGACAGTGTAAAATTATTTTATATTACCAGTATAATTTTACACTTTCAGTATATGATAATTAAAATTACACTGATAAAATTTTTTTATTACACTGACAATATAAAATTATTTTATACTGCCAATATAATTTTATACTATCAGTGTATAATAATTAATTTTTAAATATATTTAATTATAGTTTTAAATTTTTTTAGAATTAGATATTACTATAATACATCTTAGATGATTGATATATCTATACACCTCACAATCTCACCATCAGATTACAAGATACACCACACTCCTTAACTAACAAAATATATCATAAAATATGCTATTAATTAACTCCTTCGTATAAATCCTATAGTATCCACTTGTCACGTTATCACTTGTTATCTTCGTACGAAAATTTTTTTAAAACCTTCATCAGAGAATGCACCATCAATGAAAAGAAAAAAAGTACAAGGAAAGAACTGTAAGGAGGGCCATCGGAGGGACTATGAGTCCATGGCAGTATGTCCGTAAACCGTAGGGCCACAAGAGGTCTATGACTAAAATTATCAAGCATATGGGACCCACGTCTTTCGTTTCCTCTCTCTGTATCTAATTATGTTTTAACGACAAAAACTAAGAATTAAGAAAATACTACTAGATTAAGAGAAATGAATGACTTTTAAATCCAAGGTAGACGTCACTTATGCCGGGTTAACTAATCATGCTTAGCTAAGGACAACATTAAATCCGATTATGATTAGGTAACGTCAATTATTTCACTGCCTTGAGGACACTAAATACGGTTAGTTGCATATGTACTTCGAAGAAGTATTCAATAAAAGCAAAGGATGAATTAGGGGCGTATAAAGGTGGATTAGGCAAATTAGACTAGATTTGAATTTCATCTAATTTTGTAATTAAATTAATTTTTTGAACTCAAATTTAATCCGATAATAATATCATTAATGACTTGATCAAATCGTGTTGATTTGACATTTACTTAAAATATAAATATTTAGATTTTTTATATAGTAAAATTATAAAATTTTAAAAATAAAAATAAAATTTAAAAAATATTTTATAATATATATTTTAAAATAATTATATCTAAATAAAAATAATATTATGTTACATAAAATATATTAATTAAAATATAAAAATATTATAATCTATTATTAATTTTTTAAAAAAATAAAATTTTTAAAGAAATATATAATTTTAAATCAGATTAGACCGACTTAAAATATGATCCGAATCCAATTCTAAAAATACAATAGATCAAATTTTATAACCCAAATTTGGTTCAAGAAGCTTTTGGCTCCGGATGAGTTAATAGGCCGGGAAGGATCATAAGCGCCCACAGATGAATTATTAAAAGTGAGAAAGAGAACCATTCAACAGGAATTGAGATACGGAAGGAGATTTTTTTGCGTATAATATAATCAAGCTAAATCCAAACCATCCTATGTCAAACGCCAATCTTATCCTATTTTATATGAAGCCTCGAGAGTGAAGCTTAATTGGGACAAGTGTCCATTTTTCTGTAACGGGCAAATGTATGGTTAATAAATTCACTCTATTTATGGGTACACAAATCGTTGGAAAGACACTCTAGCCGGGGCGGCAGCTCCATTGAGGGTTGCGATCAATGTTGTGCATATGTTAGGTATGTATACATCCAGTGAAAAACTAATTTATATATAAGATATATATTATGTTATATATACACCAAACTAATTTTTTCTAGTCATTTTCTAGTTCCGTCTCTCTCAATCACCAAGTTCAAGTTGATATGCATTTATTCGAATTCATGCACCTCATCAGGTTAATGGCAACATGGAGGCAGATTATTGGCTTTGAAAAAGTGAGGTTACCTTATGAGAAACTGGGTGAAGAGAAAATGTCTTAGAAAATAGTGATTTGATTTAGAAAATATGATATAGCCAAGCGCTGGGCAAGTGCAATTGGGGCTAGCATTAGACCACAATGTTGGACTTTTGTCGAAATAGTACCTGATCTGTGGGCTCTCTTAGATGAGATGATTGATCATAAACTACGACAAATCCCTGACGGTAACAATTTGATGTGGCAACATTTGTCCATATTCCAGTAAAATTAATGCCAAACATTTCGATTTTTCTTCCGCTAAGGCACAAAACCAAGATGGTCAACT
This sequence comes from Pterocarpus macrocarpus, assembly GCA_031439585.1. Lineage (NCBI taxonomy): Eukaryota > Viridiplantae > Streptophyta > Magnoliopsida > Fabales > Fabaceae > Pterocarpus > Pterocarpus macrocarpus. The sequence goes on from CM062519.1 coordinate 17,297,103, forward strand.
GTGATAGAAATTGGTACCATCGCCATCATTAAGATTATCGACTCAAAAGTTCTGATATGCTCCGGTAAGCCAGGCCCTAATGGCACGCGGTTTTATTTGTATGCTTGTATTTGATCGAAAGTGAATTGGACTTTACCGGATTATAAATGATGAACTTTGTTCGAATAACATATATTTCAGTTCTTTGATTAGTACATAATAAGTTTAAATAAAATTTCTTAGTAATTGTATGATATTTAAATTTTTCATAATTTAGAATAAATTTCACCTAATAATAGTAAGGAGATGATCATTTCCCTTTTATATCATAATAACCCTAAATCGTAAAAATGGCACTTGGAATATCCTTATGATTTTGTTGTAAATTGTCAATATAGAAGTTTTTTTATGCAAATATCCAATAATACATATTGTTACATAATTAAAAATATTTGAATCTTACAATTATTATTATTTTTAAAAATAATACATTACACAGAAGATGATATATAATTAGTTGACACTTATATTAACAATTTATTAAAATTAATCTTTCTCTCTCACACGCACATATACATATACACTAGTGAAACAATATTGGTCGAATACAAATTTAGAATTGCAACAATATTTACTTTATGAACATTTATGATCTAAAATTATACATCATGAGCTCACGTTTAACAAGCAATGCCTAGATATTAGTGTTAAAGCGTGGTTTTGTGAATGGCATGGTATTTTCTTTTTCTTTTTCTTTTTCTTTTTTGACGAGGGCATGATATTTTCCTTGTTAGGTGCAATGATCAATTGGAATTTTATAACTTATATGCAAACGAGCGTAATATACAATTGCTTACGTTCTTGCTCCCAACTTTGTCTTTTCTTCAACTTTTTGCAAGCATGAGATTAAGATATATATTCTTTAATGATTATGACCTTTTACGTTGAATTTATAGTTCTCCATTACACACCCATTGTGGCATGTATATTCTTTTTTTTATATATACAATTGTGGTATGCATATTCCCGCTAACATGGGAGTAAGAAAAAGATTATCATTAACCGAATGACAAAAAATATGCTTATTGTTTGTTGTTCCTTTTGTTTCTAGTCGAAATTGCGAGTCGCTATTCACTTCATATTTTCTCTTTTTTTTTTTCTAGCTTTATATTTTCCCTAGGTCGTTTTGTGTGTGCTTTATTTATTTATTTATTTTTTTGGGTCAATACTTCTGTTGCACCAACACTGTCGTAAGTCATCACGAATTCCGAAATTGGTAAAAGATGGGCTGGCCCATCCATTTGGAGGGTTGTAAGTCGTAGAGAAAAGGGCCTTGACCCAAAAAATACGTCAACATGGGCCTTGACTTTTGGCCTTTTGGCAACGCTTACGACCAAAAAAAAATACTAGGGAAATCATTAAAAGTTATAAATAATTTAATTTATCTTGATTGAAGTCAAATGTTTTAAAAATGATCATCCGATTAGATTACTTTACCATAAACTATTTATGTTTTCAGCTCGATTTTTTCAATTCAACTATAGTTTAATGACAGTTCAATTACAAATATAATTGGTTGAATCTATCAAGCGATGAAATCGAAAAGCCTTGTTGAATGAATATCCAGTTCGGTTTTGAAAACATCGATTGTAATTGAATTACTTTCAGTGTGTTTGGCAACTCGTTTCAAAATGTTAGAATTAATTTTGGTTGTTCAAAATTGATTTTGAATAATTTTTGTGATATTTGATTTCATATTTTTAGAATTAATTTTTGTCTTTAGAATTGATTTTGAGAGAAGTGAAAATTTTTTACTTTCTATCAGAATCACTTTTAGAGGTACTACTAAATATAAATCACTTTATTTCAAAATTAATTATAATCAAATCAATTCTAACAAAATCAATTTTATTTAGAATCAATTCTATAAAAATAAAACTAAACACACACTTTGATTTAAAAATTAGTTGCCAGATTAAAATCCCATGATGAAAACAAAAAATAAATTGAGTTGGTTTACGAATCAAATATCATATTTCTTGGTACAATGATAAAAGATTGATTTTTTTATTATATTTAAACCATCAATATTTGGAATTAATTAGATTGTAATTTATTTGATTCGAATAAAGTTAGGTCATTATATAAAAATAAAGTTCTTCAAATACTAATTTTTTCTTTTCCTTTTTTGGTTCATAAGACTTAGACTCAAAATCAAGTGTCAAACTATTCGAACTAACAAAGCGTTTTTATGTTTGGAATATAGAAAAAGATGAATTAAAATGATTTTATATTAATAATTTAATTTGCTACCCTTATTGTTCAATCATTAAAAGATAAAATAAAATTAAATATATTAATGTCAAATCAAGTTTGAGTATCTAACACTTGATTAATTTAAGTAATTCAATACTTATTTTTTTTATAAGCAAAGTCTCGAGTACGAATCTTATAGGTAGAAAAAATTAATGTTAGGATATTTTTATCCTCATAGTAAGTCGACTCGATTCAAATTAGGAAGCTGATGGTTTAGACAAAAAAAAATATTGAGTAGATCTCCATTAGTAAAATAGAAAAGCATGTCAAAATTAAAATCAATTTTTTGCTTTTTAAATGAAATGTTTTATTTGTAAATTAAATTGAATCATAAAATACCAATAATAGTTGAATAAAGTTGCAAATGAATATCACTTATAAAAACAAACTAAGGTTCAAATCTTGCCCCAACAAAAAAAAAAATTGAAGGCCCTTCTTTATTAGCTGTATGTGAGGGAACCAGGTTCACAGTCCTCTCTTTAAAATTATAGCTCATTTACTATTACACTCAACCATTTTTTGTATATATATATATATATATAGGGGTATATCATATAAGAGGAGTGATTTTTTATAAGAATGAGAGAAGTAAATTTGGATTATATAATTATATATAGGTGGTCATAATTTAAAATTATTTAAAAGTTATATAATTACTTAAAAAAGTCATATGACCTTATATTTTAATCTTAACCATTTATATAAGATCTAATGATCAAAATTTACTCTTCTCACTTTCACAATTAATCACTACTTTTACTTGGTCGTGTCTCTGTTGCTAACCACCACATCTTCATGGAGAGGATAGTACGTTTCACATTTCTTTTTGGATGAATAGACATATTTCTCTTTTTTGTGAATCAACTTAAAGTTTTGGGTAATTTTATAATTTTATTTCACCTACATTAATTACCACTTTAACTCTTTCTCTCTCCTATTAATTTCAACATGATTACATGAAATACATATGATATTTTTATTAGGAGTGACTATTTAATTATAAAAGATAATTCTTTTTTACGCTATATATATATGGATTAAAACAAAGTTTTTTTTTTTTTTGGTTTTGGATTAAAACAAAGTTTTTAATCACACAGTAATTTTAAAGGCATATTCTATAATTATTAGAAGATAAAAATAAGAAATAAACCAAATATTATCTTAATGTTTTAGTGATTTTTTTTTTCTCAAATTTTATAGGGAAGAAATGTAAAGTGATTGTGTACCAAAATAAAATGATATGTGAATACAAATAGAGTATTATTATATCCAGTTTATCGTGTTAACCAAAATTAGTTATTCTTTTGTACTAATTTTTCTACTAAATTATGCCATATTAAGCTTAAATTGATAAATGGATAATAATTTCTAATTTCTAATGTGTAATAAAAAAATAGATAATTTTTCATACGTAAAAAATATCATATGTTATCATTATGTGTTTAATGAATAGATATGTAATCATGCTTAAAATTTTTTTCTAATATGTAATCATTATGTAATTATTTTTTTTAATTGGATAGTCACTTCTATAAAAAATAGTCCCTCCATTTTAATTTATTTATTCATTTGAACAACTTGATTTATTTTTAAATTAATATATATTCAAATATATTGATTTAAAAATAAATAAAATTATCCAAATAAATAGATAAATTAAAATAAAAGAAGTATCATATATGTTTAATATAATTATTTTAAAATTAATAGGAGAGAGAAAGAGTTAAAGTGATAATTAATATGGATGAAATAAAATTACTAAGTTGCCCATAATTTCAAGTTGTTTCATAATAAAAAAGAAAGTGGACTTTTTTATCAAAAAAATATGGAGTTTGCTAACTTCCACGTAAAAATGTGGAGGTTAGCAATTTCCTAAAATTTCATTGTGAACATCTGATTTTGTTCATGCTAAAACAAAATCATTTTTTCAAACTAACAAATTCAAAATAAAGAAACAATAATAATAAAATTAACAAGAATATATATGTATATATATATTATTATCAATACATACACCTTCACAAGGAGGGAGATAATTCATATACTATAAATTAAACTCTGTCTAATATTGAATTCTGGTATAGTTAATAAGAGGCGGACGAATCCACCGCTAAACCAACGCCTCAATTGTGAAAATTTGATAGTTTAGTAGCTCAATGTATCTCAGATTAATTTAGCAAATTAGTAAAATTCATTTTTATTCACACTATCGAGCCCATTGTTTTTTTTTTTTGAACGTACAAAGATTTTTGGTTCACAATATCCATGTCAAGGATGATCCCTGTTTGTGCTTATTTAAACGGATTTTTTTTGCCCATCCCTAGAAGAGCGGAGTCTGCTTTCCAATATATAAATGCTGGATGGAGATGTTTTGGGAAGGGCTTCACCGGTTCCATCACAAACTTTTAGAAATAAGAAATAGATTAGAGATAATGTGCAATTGTTATAATTAGAATTAAAATAAGATAGAAAACACAAATAGACCGTAAACTTATAGATAGTGATTTAACAATATTCTTAGCAATAAGGATCTAAGTGAAAAATTTTAAATTATCGAAACTTAATTATAAACTTCTAGAATATAAGAACATATATCTGAATTTTTCCATATACGATAGTTATTTGAACAGTATTTTAACAGAGGAAAAGGCCTTACCTCTGTTTTAAAGAGAAAAAAACAAAACTTTGAATAGAAATTTTCCTTACGCAGTTGCGGACCATGAAGGCTGCCGACCCTTTTCTCGTATTCTGCAGATCAAAACAGCACCGTGCTGAGATGATAATGTTTCCAAAATCAGCAAAAAAAAATACTGACGTGTCGTCCTATTTTACCTCAAATTTCTGGGACAAGTAGCCAATGAACCGTACATACGTGGTGTACTCTACAGTAGTCATATCACTCACCTGTCTTCGTCACAATTTATTGCCTACAACAACCAGTGGCCCCCAGCCTCTGAGCATCATGGACACACACACATACATATATCACATGCATATAAGTCTTTTTCTACATATTTGCATCAGAGAAATGTGTTTCATATCACTTGAATAAATAAACACCTTAAACACTTGGATATAGAAAAAAAAAAAAAAATTATAAAAAAAATCAAAAAGAGTGAAATAATTGATAGAAAAAGAAAAAATTGAAAAAAAGTGTTGAGGTGTTGGAGTTTGAGATATGTACAAATAACATACCTTTTTGCATCATTGCTGTTGCTTATCAATTACAATCCATCACCAAGATAGATACGGGCAAGGAAATATCAATTGGACACACATACATAACCGTAAGTCTCTGGGATTAAAATTATCAACTCCAATGCATCACTAGATAGTCATGGGTAAGGAGTAAGGACCATGATTAACAACTCCTTTGCTGCTTGTCAGCTTGTGAAATGAAGCATCTCCGCTTTGGTACAGCCGGGTAAATACATGCCCCCACTTGGCATCAATGCTCAAAGTGGTGGTACAAAAAATTCAACACATGCAGCCACAGCCACAACTTAAAGTGCTGATCATTTTCCCCACCTCAGCTCATAGGACATGACATAATACAATCCTGAGTCACATAAAAGAGGCACACAGCAGAAGTGTACTGTATCTTTCCACCCCAATGAAGAAACACTCATAATTAGCCATTCCTTCTTAACCGTATGGCTTCCTGCATTATCCATTGACATTGCAAAATGGGAAGAGCTCCTCGCTGCAGTCCTGAGGAATTGAGAAAGGGTGCATGGACTGTTCAAGAAGACCAGAAACTCATAGCTTACATTCAGAGATATGGCCCTGGAAGCTGGCGAACCTTGCCACAGGAAGCTGGTCTAGTTTTTCTCTAAACCCTTTATTTTACACTCTCTTAGTATTGTCCTTTTTATGGTTCAGATTTAAGTAGCAGACCATCTTCATTTGATTTTATTATTACTCCTAGTATGTTTGGTCTTCCAAGTTTCAAATTATGATTTGAGCAAAAACTATGGGAGGAAATCTTTTGTCCAAATCATATTTTGGAGTTTTTCAGACTGAAAGCCAAACATGGTACTATAATGTAATACCTTAATTTGATTGCTGCGGCTTGAAAACATTGTGTACAATTAGTTTGGGTATAATCTTTAGCTTAGCTCTTGGACACAGCTAAATCAACTAGTAATTAACTAGGAATGACATTTGTCATTATAAGAAGATAATCAACTTTTTGAGTGCTTGTTGTGCGTGAATTCCCTTGTATTGTGCAGGTCTTCAAAGATGTGGGAAGAGTTGCAGGCTGAGATGGTTTAATTACCTCAGACCTGGCATCAAGAGAGGGCAATTAAGCGAAGAAGAAGAGCAGACCATCATAAGACTTCATGCTGTTCTTGGCAACAGGTGAAAGATATATCTGGAATATATATAGTCATTATTGTTTGTGATTAGGTATTCTGCGGAATTCATTCATTTTATATAAATTTACTTTATGATTTAGGAAATTACTCTGAGAAGAACCAGTAGTTTCCAATCAATCATAGTTTGCTATTTCAAGTAGATAATACTAGAATGCAGCTTAATTAAGCCACAGGTTTAACTTATATGCATGGCAGAAAAGGTGAAATCATATTACATTACTTATTCTATTCCTATAGTAGGTGGTCAAGTATTGCCAAGCACTTGCCAATGCGAACAGACAACGAAATCAAGAACTATTGGAACTCATATCTAAAAAAGCACATAGAAGTGGAAGGCTTAGATCCACTGAGTCCTAAACCAATTGGCACTGCTAGTTCCTCATCAGATTCAGAAGCTCTCACTGCCAGAGAATCAAGCTCCACCGACACAAACACAATTCCATCAAAGAACCTTGCCTGCCAAAGCCATGAACCAAACACCACTCAGGAACACCCTGCACACCAGTCTCTGCAGGGTTCATCAAAGTCAATATCATCTTCAACTCAGCTACTCAACAAAGTAGCCAGAAACATTGTGAGGTCAGGTTATCTTGATGCAGCAAAGACATCATGGCAACCTATTGCTGAGAACAGCACTATTGACAATGCCACTAAAAGTGTAATCGGGTTAAAGGGGGACAGTAATATGCAGTCTCAGGTGCTTACTTTTAGCTCTATGTCAAGTCATTCTTCAACTTCTGCAAGGTTACTGAACAACATGGCCACTTCTCTTTCTCAGAAAGTTCATGGCCATGAAGCTGCAAGAGCAGTGTTTTCAAAAGTAATGGGAGGTTGTGAAAAGGGTGAGGCTAGTAGTGATGGCAGTGGCAATGGCAGTGACCAAGTTGGAAGTGGTTTAGCTGCTATAGCCCCTTTTGAGGACAGACCACAGACCCCTTCTGTTCCAGGACTAGTGATCACACCTTCATGCTTTTCAGACAATGAAGATAACTGGCAATGCGCTTCATCTGATTATATTTCTTTCGGAAATTGTGCTGCAAGTGGTGGTGACAGCAGTGTATCTGAATTCAACTTGGTAAGCAGTGGTAACTTTTGCACTGAGTCTTCTAACTCTACATCGTGCTTCCTAGATGACAATGCAGCATCAACTGATGAATTGATTGAAATTTTGAGGTTTGAGAATGAGATAAGCATGTTCGTTCAGCATTTGTAAACAAAGTGTGGAAATCGACATTGCTGTTATCATTTAATAAATAAGAGGAGGTATCTTAATAAATTAAGGGATTTCAATCCTTTTAAAAGAAAAATTCTTAACTAACCATGTAAATTTACCTTTCACATACATAAAGTTGTGTTAAAAATACATAAATATTTATTATAAACGAAGTCTTTTTTCTCGCTACATTGCTCATTATATCCTCCAGTATTTAAATTCACGAAGGACATTTAAGGTTGGTACATACGTCCTTGATTTTTTTTTTTTCTTTTTTCTTTCTAAGAGTGTGTTTGGTTGGGGAGTAAAAATAGGGGATAAAAATTTCATAGATGAGCTTTATATTAATTTTATATATAGAGCTCATCTATAAAATTTTTACCTTTATTTTTACCCTCCAACTGAATAACCCCAAAGGTGTATTTGATTGGGAGTTAAAAATGGGTGTAAAAATTTCATGAATTAGATTCATTAGTAATTATTTTGAATTCACGAGTAATTCAGGAGTAAATTACTCATGAATTTAATTCGTAAAATTTTTATCCCCAACCAAATACATTAATAAGAATAGGAGGGAAAAAAAAATGTTTAGATATGAAACTCAGACATAGGGATAAAAAAAACGTTTAGATATGAATCGCAATTTAAATCGTGAAATCGCGTGATTTTACATGCTTGCTTCCTTTGGACGATCCCGATTCCACTACTCGTGTTGCCTTCGTGGACTCATTGTGAAAAATTGTGGGTGTAATGGGGTCGGCGATTTTCTGACCATGCTCGCGCGTCCAAGAGTAGGTGGTCTCTAATCCATTTTAGCAAATGACCCAACCCGCCATCACACCTTAAGCCGCGATGGAATCCCAGGTGAGACCCTTTCCTATCGCGATTCTCACCCTCTCTGTCTTTGGAGCAAACTGCTCTCCATGTCTCCACCTCTCTGCCGTTGATCTCTTTCCCTCTCAAGTCTCCATTGAAGCTTTGTTCCCTTCTCTCAAGCCTTTGGTCCTTTCCTTTCTCGACCCCTGCTCTATTCTCTCAGCCTTGCAAAGCTCTCTCTTCTCTCCGTGCTCCCTTCGTGGCCAACCACCACCATTTTTTGTCCAATGAAGTCATGTAGGTGGTGTTCCTTTTTTTTATCAAGTTTTTGTCCTGTTTATTTTTCAAGCAGTACATTGTTGCTTTTTATTTTATTTTTCTTATTTCTCTATTCTAGTTGTTGTTGCTTGTTGGTCTTTTAATTAGGTTATCATTTGTGAGTTGTTGCGTTTTTTGCATTATAATTTATGAATTATGAACTTATAGGCTTGTAGCTATGTTATCTTTGAACTCTAAGTTATGAGTTGTGACTTTATGCATATTTGGTTGAAGTTTAATTATGTAAATTATGACTTATTTGCTTATTTATGTTATGTGATATATACATTTATATAAATGTTATTATATATTTCGGTAGGATTTTACTATCCGTGTTATGATTTTACGTTTTACAATTTTGTATTCCTCTTCTGATCTTATGTAAAATCTCGATTTTAGTTACTTTGCTTAGGTTAAACTCGACTTTGGCTTAAGCCAATTTTATTTACCAGACATAAGCCCTTTTTTTAAGGCTAGTCAACACCTTCTTAAGGTGCATTCTATGGTGCCTATGGTTAATAGCAAGCACCAATGCGTAGCTCACATAGTCCAATGATGAACTCAAAAATCGAAACTTGGAAACTTTAAGACAAGGAAGAAGTGAACTTACTTTGTTGAACTTGAAAGTCGAAAATTTGGGAATAAAAAAAAAGTGAACTCTCACATTAAGTGACATATTGAATTCGGAAATTTGTTGACAACTTATGTCACATGAAGCAACTTTACTGGCTCACGTGAGCTGGGCATCTTTAACCGTGGTCATCGTAGAATTGCCCATTTCTTAAAAGTTTGGTCTGCCTGACTTGGAACAAAAAAAAAAAAAAATCATATCTAGAGGTTAACGAAGGTTTTTCCTTTTCTGGCTAAGGAACAATGATATATATATATATATATATATATAGGCAAAGGATTTGAGGATTTGTCTGCTGAATATTCTTGCCGGCTCCAACAAGGAATGTGCTGTTCATGTTCTTCATCACCTTTAATCCTCGTTTCTAAGTTAGCAATATAAGTAGCTGACAGACCAGACCGGGAGGAAAACTTTATTCTTCCTCCACGCCAATAAAAGACATGCTTTATAAAGTTTATGAGCTCATATAACTTTTTGCATTCAAAATATATTTTACCTCGATAATGAACTAGTTATGGGTAAAATTTGTTGAAACCTTTTACCCCAATTGCACAAAAAAAGGTGAAAATGGGGCAATTTTTTCTTTTTTAAACAAACTAAAAACTATAGTTTTTCCCTCTTCTTGGAAGTTTGCAAATTCTTTGTAGTATTTCTCACTTTTACAGTCTCACAGCGATAACCTGGTGTTTTGCGTCATCTACACAACAATAAAATTGTAGTCCCTTCTAAAACTTTTATTCAAGTAAATTATTTGTGAGCCTGAAAATAAATTATTTGTGAAAGAATTGCTCATAAAAAAAAAAATGAGGCATATAACATGTATTCTAATTATGTTGATGATTGAGGCTTTAGCATTAGGATTGATAAGCAATACTTTTCAACAATGCCTTCGAAACTAAGAAGAAAGCATTTTGTCTGCTCAGAGAAGGGACCTAAGAATAACAAGTTTTCATGAAGTGAAACTTTTAAAAAAATATTATAGTAGAACTTGATGTGTAACAATGATATGTTGGGAGATTGATAAAATGAATTACGTAAGGTGTCACGTTTAATAGAGGAGTAAAATAATGAATTGGATCATGTTAAGAAAGGTGTTTAAAATTTTCACAAAAGGCTTCAAAAGAAAATGTAAGGCTTTAACTTCAATTGTGAATGCACGCATTCGAACCATTAATACCAGTTCATATATGGTTTAAGAGTGGTGGAGCTGAAATTTTGAGGCATTCAAAAAATATTGCTATAATTATAATAACTCTCAAAATTTGATGTTACTGAGGTAGGAGATTCTCAAAGTTTGATATATTACTTGAACGATAAAATTAATGAGAAAGAAGGAAGATTTAAATTTTTTACTTTTTTGATAGACAGTAAAAAGGTTTTATTTGAATGTGCAAGTTGATCGAAAAGTACGAATAACAAAATTTTATTGGAGAGATGATAGGTCAATATTGATTATGATAATTTTGGAGATGTAGTTGTTTTTTATACCATATATCATACAATTTTAGTGCTTGGATAAAAACTAACTTTAAAATTAGTTTAACTATTTTTCAAATTGTTGAAAAAGATAAAATAGTAGATAAAGAAAGAAAAAATGGGATTATATCAAACAGATTTAAAATTGTTTTATTTTAGAATTGATTTTAGATTAAAATTCGTTCAAATTTGTTATCAAACAATATCTATTTAAAATCTGGCCAATTGTACCTACATATTCAGTTTTTCAATATTGCTAAACACTTCCTAAAATTAGTTTAGACAAGAACCAATTATTTTTAAAAAAATTAATATTTATAATCATCATTTATTTAATCCTGTTGTACTTAAATATTTAATTTTAAATGTTGACCTACAAATCTGAAAGTTGTCAAACAGGTTCTAAATAAAATATATTTAAGATTTAAATTTTTTTTATCGGTAAAAATATAACATTTTTTATTTAAGTTTCTTAATTTTTTTTTTTGTTTAAGTCCACCTTTAAAAAATAGCATATATAATATTTGAAAGCCTTCAAAATTATACTTTCTTTTTCGGGGGATAATTTCGGCTCATTTTTTTAAAAAACTAAGAGACTAAATTTAACAATTTCGTTTTACCGAAGGACCAAAATTTAAAAACAAAATTATAATTTATTTAAATTTATAAAAAATATTATTTGAATTCATATTTTCTCTAATTTTTATACTAATTCACCTCATTTATCTTTGAAAAGAGTATAAATATCACTTAATGCGAATCTCATAACTCATTTAATGATAGATAAAAATAAATAGACTAAAAAGTCTAAAAAATGTGAGTTTAAATAATAGCATAACTCCAAGATTATATTTTAAGCTCAAAAAGTTAGTATGCATGAGGCTACAAAATCCCCGAGACACGCTTCTATGACATGGAGGAACTGACCGAGCAGTAAGTCTTCCTCGATTAGGATAAAAGAATATCGCGCATACGAGAACCAGTACTATTAGCAAACAACCTCAAACAATCCAAAGTAAGTTTGTCGCATTGGTAATTTACACACACACACACAGAGTCACATACAAGTAACACCATCATTACTCCTAAGGTACAGCCACCATCATAGTGAATCCGCGGAGTCTACAAATACAGCTTCTTCTTCTTCTTCTTCTTTCTGTTTCAGCTTCTGAGTTCTGATTCTGATTGCTCCTCCCCCATGGCTCGGGCTTCGGCCACTCCTCCTTCTCGTTCTCCCTCAGCCTCCGCATCAATGGTTTCCACCCTCAGAGCCTACGCTCTCCCTCTCATTCTCTTCGCCATAGCCATGCTCTACCAGCTCGTCCTTATTCCCAATTCCTTCCCTCCTTCCCATTACGACGGTGATTCTTTCTTCCTTCCTTTTTTCTTTTTTCTTTTTTCTTTTTTAAATTTTGAAATTTTTTTTTTTCTGAACTCTTTCTTGTGGTGATTTCAGTTCTGAAAATCGAGAGCTATAGTCCGGTCGAGAAAGTGAAGGAGGTTTACGACAAGCTTGAATCCAAATGGTATTTGACTTTTGTTCTTTTGGATCTGGTCACTCAACGCAATGGTGCTATTGTTGCTTCTTCCGTTTGACAATGTTATTGTTAGCTGTGAAAAAATGCTGTCAATTTATCCAGTGGTTTAATCCTTTTTTTTAATTTTTTTTTTATTCTTTTGGGTGGTCTTAACCAGTTAACCACCAACATGTCCATTATGGGGCAAAGCTCTTTCATTTTTTTTTTTTTTTTCAATTCATAGAATTTGAACTTAGGAACTTGCCTTTAAAGTAACACGTGTCTAATTGCTTGAATTTGGTTGTGGTTCAATCTTTTATTATCTGCATGGTTTTAAGTTGGTGTTGTGATTACATAAATACATGAATTGTGGACGATTGCCTGCTGATGTGGCCATAATTTTGGTTGCAGAGACCTACAAAACCGCAATATTGTGGTGCAATTTAAAACACTGCTTATGTGCAAGGACAATAGTGATTCAATGGTCACCAATAGTGGATGATTTGGACTATTTGGTCTCAAGCAGTATAAAATATAAATGGTGTAGGACAAAGTGGCTGATTCTAGTTAAATGTTTGGTTTCTGTTTGATCTATTGTAGATGAGTAGTGAATGTCCTACTGTATTGCTCCCTCTACTTGGGATGAGTATTGTGGCTTTGTTATTTTATATTTTATGTTTATTTTTGTTCAAGTGACGTTAGACAAGAGGGGAGTTGAGATTTTTTTAGTAAAATAAGTCAAACACCAACACCAACAATAACAAAGTCTTTTCTCGTTAGGTGGGTTTGGTTACATAGATCAAATGATGCCTTTGTGTTCAATAAAATAACTCAAATATAGCACAGTGATTTTTGTTTACAATGTAGTTGGTTGAATATGTTGGCCTGTAGAAATTTGTTGTGAATGTGCAAAAAAAATTTTCATGACATCTTTTTTTATGGTTTATGAGCATGCTAATTAGCAATCTTGTGACACTAGCTGAGTGGTCTTTCAGGAATTCGAATGAGGAAGTTTTTGATACTCGGGAGGTCTTAAAGGTTTGTTTTGAGAAGTCATTTGTGAGCTCTCTATTCTACCAATTAGGTTAAGTATGATGCACAGAATCTCATCTGAGTAAAAGGTCTTTGACACAAAAGGGGTTCCAATTCAGAAAATTCCGTCATTTAAATTACGAAAAAAGTGGAATTTCCATGAAAAAGCAGCATTTTGGGCACTATAAAATTTGTGGATAGGAGAATTATGTAAAGAAGAAAGAAGATAAAGGTGCAGAAATGCACAAGTAAAGGAACATATACCATAGGTCCTCCAAAAATTTAATGTGAGAGCTGTTACCACCTTCAAGAAAAGCAAAGACTTAAAGGAAGTTTAAGCTTGGGAGAGATGTTGGCATCCCGCTCATTTGAATCTAAACCATAATTACTACTGGTTACCTGATGTCAGAGAGAGTGTGAGGTTCCAAACGAAAATGCGACAACCATTTTCCAGCAAGAGCAATGTTCACGAACACCAAACCCCATCCTGTATTTGAAGTGGCTGAAAAAATAATATCTGATAATCTTATCTTTTGTTTAGGCAACTCCCACAGGAATACAAAATGAAGACTTAGTGTAACCCTGGCATGCAATGTTACTCCTGTGATATTGATGTGCCGAAACTATTTTGGATATTATATCTCACAAATACTGTTATAGAGGGATAGAACTATATTCATGGAATTGGACTGTGATATTCTTATCTGTAATTTTGTATCCTTTTTCCTACCATATGTTCAGATACTATAATATGGTTTTATGTAATGAATACGTTCTTTGCTCGATGGCTGTCCATTATGACACCGAGTATTCTGGATTTACTTTTGGTTTTGTTTGTGTAATTCGTTTTGAGAGCATGGTTTACAGATTCGATATGCTTATGAGTTGCTGACAAATCCTATATGGAAAAGAGACTATGACATATTTGGCATTGATGAACAACTTGTGAGTACTTTCTTTTGCATTCTTTTAAGACTCATGCCTATTTTCTAAGATCTGCTCCCTAGGTGTTTCTGTTATTCCTGATTTACTGTCATCTCATGTGTATTTTCATTAAATGATATGGTTTCTTGGTGGTAGCATATTCTTGAGAGTGCCAGCAAGAATTATGCAGGGAAACGTAATTCAGAATTGGACTTCCCTCTGCTAGATGCCCCTTCTTCTGGTTAGTCAAGACTCCATCACAATAGATAAGAATTTATATTGATCATTTTCCCAGTATTTGTGGCCAGGAAAATCTTTAATCATGAGTAAATTGTTTTTAACTTCTCAGGGTCTATTTATCATTCTTCTAACGTCATTACTGCAATTGACTTCCAGTCTATATTTCCAGATGCAAAGCCATGGCTAATTCAGGTATATACTGCATAGAATATGCTGATATATTGTAACTGACATGTTCACAGTCTAATTTTCTTTCATTACGACTATTATTATTATTTTTTGATGAGTTATTATCATTTTTTATTATATTATTTCATGTTTTGGGTAACATAACACAACTAACTTTCTTTACCACTTATAATCTCCATAACTACAGCATTAAGCTAGAATTCTTTTCAGTTGAATTTTATTGCTTATGAAAATTCAAGTCTGTGAAATTGTGTTGAATGTTCAATTTTGTAATGTTCATATTTCTTGAGCGTCATGTATTGGTTTCTTAGTTTTGGTCACTTGAGGCCCCCACCCTTGAGTTGTATTGTTTGTTTATAGATAGACTTCAATTAGCAATCCTTGTTCAGTTTGGTTGACAGTTTTTTTTTCTTGGGGGCTACAGAAAAAGAGCTAAATATTCAGCATAAATTATATTGCTTTCATAATTACAAATAAGCTATGTGTTATATGTTATTTCCTGAATGCAGGTTTTTATAGGTTTTAAAACTAAAGGAACTAAAGCAGGATGTTAATAATCTGTTCAACCTAAAGAAATAATGAGGCTATTTATTTTAGGTATATTAGAGTTAATTTTAGCATTCCACGTATTATTCTAACAACAGCAACAGGAATGTTAGTAATATTTTAAATTTTGGAGTAAAACAGTAAAAATTTTGACTACTTTGCTTTAACAGTTTAACTTTCCATATACATTAGCTACTCAAGCATTATATATTTATATTCGTAGTAAAAAATTCTTACCAAAAAAGAATCATAATAAAAATAAAATATTAAGGTATTCAAACTTCTTGCTGGTAATAGTACCAAAGCCTGGCAAGTAAGATGGCTGAAATTTTGGGAAGTTTTACTGCTACTAATAAGGTGTTAAAGGCATGCCTCACGTTAACCAGAAAGTTGCGCCAGAGGCTTGTGCTTCAATGGGCAGCACCTCAAACAGCAAGAGGTGCTGGCATCTTCTGGCACCTTGCTTCAGCACTCTTTTGACTGCACTGCTTCAGACATAAACAAGGGGGAAGCCAGATGAAATTTCCTCTAAATGCATTTGTTCTTTTATAATCTTGGAATATTATTTCACCTTAAGAATAAAGTCAGAATATTTTTGAGCTGTAACTATATGTTGGTAAACGAGTTGTTTGTCATCTTGTTGTCTGAAGATTTGGAAACTAGGAATTATGTTTAGTCACATTTGTAATGTGGAATGCTTCATTATACCAAGTTCACTTCTTGGTATTTTGCTGTCCATTGATTCTCAAAGGTAGATTTGATTGATCTTGCTTTCAAAAACTCTGTATCACCATTCTTGTCTGATTCCACAAGTTTTAATTGTTTTATTGTTTTAATAATGTCTCACTTGATGTCTGTGCTGAATGCATTTGGATCAGTTGTATTCATCGGGGAGCAAACGCTGTGCTCAGTTTTCTGAGTCCTGGAATAAGATTGGTATGTTTTTTGATCATGAACTCCTGGCATAAAAAAATTCTTTGTGCATTTGATATGTTGCTGTGGAATATGGAAGTGATAATTTCAGTTTCTACTCAATAGCAGTTAATTTTCTTGACTGAGCTAGTAGATAAGTTTTTAAAGGTTAATGGCAGGACAAGGGGTAGACAATTTCCTTCTTAAAAAGTAGATGATATGAGAAATATACAAGTTTGTTTAGTAATAAAGGGATAAAGTTAGTAGTTTCTGTTGTATTCAGTGATCCCAGCTCTCTCTCTCTCTCATTGGAAGGATTCTTCATGCGAAGGAAAAGCAGGACATTAGTTTTTATTTTTTATTTTTTTGGTTTCCTTGGAAAGTAGATTGTCCTTTCATAAAGAGATGTTGTATTTTTGGGCATTAGATATCCTAACATTTGTTATGTTGGTCACCACTTTGAGGATGAGATTATTCTGACTAATTTCTTTGCATTTAGCTTCTCTATTGGATCCGGTTGCAAATATTGGTACGGTGGAACTTGGTGAGGTGGAGCTCGCTATATACCTTGCTGATAGAAGATCAACAGGAAAACCTTTTTTCAGAAATGGTATGTGCCAACTGCTGAATACAGTCAAATTCTTGTTTTCTGCCTTTTTTTTGTCTGACAGGATCTCTATCAGACAACTATTGCCCAGGTTTAAGTAGTTGTTTTGTCTGACACTTGCGATATAGATTTAAATACAACAGGCTAGTATTGGGGTGTTTGGATTTCATTAATATTTAGGTAATTGCATTTTTTTCCCCCTCTCTTCAAAAGCACTCTTAGTAAGCTGACTAATCTCTTGATTATAAACAGTTTTGAGCATACAACAATAGCTAAGCCTTGTCCCATAGGTGGAATTGGATATATGGATCAGATCACACCATAGCATCCTTTCATAAAATAAATTAACCTGGACACACACTATGCTGTCTTTCAGGGTTTAGCTGCTGCAAATTGGGTGTTTGCTGTTAGGCAGCTGAGAAGATTTTGAAAATAGGATTTGGGAATTCACATGAAGTTACAGGCCAAAATTTGGATTTGTTTAAAGTTTGAATTTACCTAATCAACCTTCAATTGGGGCGAAATTTTGTAAGAATGAGAGGGAAAATGTTAAATCATGTATAAAGTAATAGAAATTTTTTAAGTGGATTGGGGCATGCATGTGCAAGACTGGTCTGTCCCTGACAAAAAGTAGATATATATGTTCATCTGAGTATTGTTATTGGAAATGCATTTTCTGAGAAAATTTGAAGTTCTAGAAATTGCCAGTAAATCCTACTCGATTAATACAAATACATGTTTTGTGTCTTAAAAGTTAGATGACTGTTTTAAATTGAGAGAAGGATCATGTGTGGTTTGTATTAATCTATTGAATAAACTTATCCAGGAATTCCATCTCTTGTTGCCATTCCTCCCAGATGTCGTGCTGCAAAATGTTTTAGTAGGTGAGTTTCATTATAAGACCTGGATTTGAGGACCAGCAATGCAATTTTATGAATTCTTTTTCAACTTAATTCACTGAGTATATTTTACATTTAACTTAGTTACACATTATTATTCTTTTGCGCTTTGAATACTTGCATAAGTCATATATGCGTGATTTATTCCCATGATAGGTTTGATGGAGAGCTTTCCATTGACGAGGTTACAAATTGGTTTGCAACAACTGTATTGGCTTTACCACAAATTAACTACTACTCAAAGGAGTCACTGGTAATTTGTCTGAACTCTAAACGATTTGCTTGTTTTTGTCAATGTGCCTGGCAGTGTTCCTTTTTATGTCTCTGTAGTAGTGATGTGAGTTAACAAATAATTTCTTTAAAGTCGGCAGTCGCGGTTGATGGAGAACAAAGTTGACAGAAAAAAATGTCACAGTGGAGGGAGGCGGCTAACAAGAGGGAGGACGTGATTGGTCACAAAAAAAATTCACTGTAGGACCCTAGGTTTGCTAGGCATGTACGTTTCTAAGAATGCCTTTTGTTAGCCTCTAGATACCATATTGAGAAAGAGGAAAAGAGAAGCATAGGTGGTGGAACCCATGTGTCTAAAACAATGAAAAACTTGAACATAGAGTTAATATAGTAAATATAAAGATTAAAGTTACCCTAATTATTTTATGTAAGTGCAAAATATGGTTTCTCTATACAATGAATTTTGACACTATTTATAATGTTGCACAACGTAATTCACTTGATTTTCTTTTGGCATTATAATTTGTCTACCATGTTTACTTGTTTGAGTTTCTATGGTTACTGAGTGGAAGTTTATTTTTAAACTCTACCTCTGAAATTTCAGGTGCCAAATTTGTTTGGGAAGAGTAGTCATCATAAGGTACAAATCCCTTGCTTAGGGCCGTACATTGCTTTCAACATGTTTTATTCCTTGATTTTCATAACATAAATATTGTTCTATATTTCCCTTGCTATTTATCTCTTTGTTTGTTCTCCTTGTTCTTCATTTTTGTTGATAGATCCAATGCCTTATTTAAGTTAGGTAGCCAATTATCTTTGGGAAAATTACACTATACAAGATAGGATTAGGATCTATTGTGAAAAAGACGATAAAATGATAAAATCTTGCCTTAGCTAGTTGTTCATGTGAGGAGAAGACATGCAGAACCCTTAGTAAGAAGAGTGCATTGGATGTGATTCCAAATCGGAGGCTTATCTTTTACTATATTGCCCTATGGCAATGTCACTTTAGAATAAGCTTTTTGTTATCTTTGGAAAGTCGTGGGTTTGTCTTGTGGATTTATATCATTTTCTCCTTACTAAGTTTAGAGGTTTTGCTCCCATAAAGATGCAAAGATCTTGTTGTAGTCATCAGTTTATGCAGTGTTTTGGTGTATTTGGTTGAAAAGAAATGATAGAGCTTTTAGTGATTCCTTTTTGACGTGGACTTTATTTTTATTTGGGATAAGATTACTCTTGACTTTCCTTTGATACTCTGCACATCGTCTGTTTCAGGGTGTGTCGTTATTTGACATACAAAGGGATTGGCTGCATTGTTGCATAGCTTATCCACTTAGGATCTAGTTCATTATTTTTGGGTTTTTTTTTTTTTAATTTTTTTATGAGGATGCCTTATACTCTTTTGTACTTTTCCTTCTCTTCTAATAAATTTCTTTTACTATATAAAAAAAAAAAAAGATGATTTGCTGCTCTTTGATACCTTGCAGATGAATTTTTTTTTTTATCAAAAAATTAAATCTCATTTACATGCTTTTTGGTTCAGTAGATTGAATTAATGGTTTAGCTTTTGTGGACCCCTGGTTTATAGGTAAAAGTAATCTTTTTCACAAAATCTGGGGAGCGTGCTGCTCCATTTATACGACAAGCAGCAAAAGACTATTGGGCTTATGCTTCATTTGCATTCATTCTGTGGCGGGAAGAGGAATCTTCCTATTGGTTAGGAGCGTAAGTGGCAACTTTTGCAAAATTTAATCTTTAAAAACATTATTCTATGTGTTACTTTTCCTTGTAGAAGGTGATATGAGTATTTATATTCACTGGCTTATTGATTCATTGCGTGCTCTGGTATGAAGCATTTAATTTATTTTGTTTTATTTGTTTTTTATGTCAGATTTGGGGTGGAGTCAGCACCTGCTGTAGTATTTCTTAAAGACCCAGGTGTAAAACCTGTTGTGCACCATGGTCTGTCTCTCCTTTGTCATACTACCAGAGAACCATTTGATTTCACTTCTGCTTTTCTTTTGGCTGACTATCTGTGCATTTTGTGCTGCAGGTTTAGTTAACAATTCATTGTTTTTGAAGATGATGGAAAATAATAAACAGCAAGGTAGAGCTAGATTTTTGGTTTGGATTGGCCATTGCCTTTGACACCTATAATATATATACTCAAAGTTGTTCTTTCCTATAAATGTTTGAGGAAGGTGGGTTGGGAGGTGATGCAGACAGGAATTCTTTAAATGGTATATTGGAATGAAAGGCTCGGGGGTGGAGAATTTGTTTGCTGGAGACTACAAAGTTCAACAGATCTTAAAGTTGAAAGATCTATACCATGTTTGGATTTGTTAATTGCATTTTTCTTTTTCCTTTTCTTTTCTTTTTTTTTTATCCCTATTTTCAAAAGTTCTCTAAAACAGCTTTGAAGTATAAGCTGTTTTAAAAACTAAATAAGCTAATCCAAACACACACAAACCTAAAATTGATGGAATTGACTTCAAATATTCTTGGAATAAGCCAAAGATGGTTGGAGAATGTAATTCTTCATTCCTGCACAAAAAATACATTGTAAACTTTAGGTTGCTGGAAATATTGGTATCTAATTCATCGAGAACCCAAAAAAAAAAAAAACAAGTGGAAAAACTGAGTGGACCCTAACTATGTAGGTATTTTGACTAATTTTTGGACTTCATCTTAATGCATGTAACCTGGACTGCAATATTAACCTAAGACTGTTAGTCTTTTGAATGTTTATTTTTAAATTAGGTCCTTATTGTGCTGCTGAAAGTTCTAAGCTCTAACTAGGCTGCTGCATTTTGCCCTTTTGTCCCTCTCTTCTTCCAGAGCTTCGCCAACTAAGAAGTGTGACATCAATGGAGCTAGGTTGTGATCCCCATGGCTATTCTCGTGCTGGATATGATACAGTTATTTGGTATTGTGCTATTGCAGTAGGAAGGCCAAGTCTGGAATTGAACAAAATGCGTGAAGTATGTATTTTTGTCTTTTATTTTGGTCATAATTTCTGTGATATGTTCACGAAGTAGGTGCGAATTCATCATGTACATTAAGAATTATGCTTATTTATTTGGGTTCCATACAAAAGTCCAATTACTTTTGCCATTGTTGGGATACTTGGGTTTTGACAAGGTTATCTATGCCTCCAGATTCAGATTTTTAGTTGTTTGAGATGTAACAATAACTTAGCATTTTGAAAAGCTGTGTATATTTACACATTCTTTTTGTAATCAGTGATTAGTTTTCTAGAGGATCGTATTAAGTAATTGGTTATAGTTACACTGCACGTACTTTGTAGAGCTAGATGTTTGTCTTTTAAACGAGCATGTATCCTTCAGATTTGGCAGATGTTGTAATTCAGATCCATAGACTATGTGCAGGGTCCAAGAAACATTGTCTAAGCATAGCGAGGTAGATCCATCATCTGAAAATCAAGCCTTAGCTTCGGCTGTGGAGGCATTTAAAAGAAAGCGGTTGACATTTGCTTGGCTTGATGGTGAAAAGCAAAAGGTAGTCCTTTTCTTTCATTTGTTTGATTTATACTTTCTATTGTTTGTGGTTCTTAAAAAAATTAGTCATCATATTGGTCATTATAAATTACAGTGCTGATACTCAGCATTAGTGGATGAATTTATTCGTGGGATATTCTTTTGTAGCTTGTTTGAATGCAGAATACTTTTTGCCTCGTCTTTGCAACTATTTCTGGCCTGAGCTATTAACAAAACAGATATTTATTTAGGATTATTGTCAATTTTACCTTGGTCCTGCGGCCGGCGATCACACTTGTGGACAACATAGAGGCACAGATGATATTCCTCAGTTATTTGTTATTCGTTACCTAAGGAATAGCAGTGCTGCGGATACCAGGACACAGGAAAAGACAATGTGGAAATCATTACTGGTTAAAGATCTAGTCAATGAAGATGATCAGGCAGGCCAGTTTGTAGCTAGGTACAAGGGTGCGAATGATGTTTCACAGGTTTGCCCTTCTACAGTAAAATTTCCACATTGCAAATGATGCTTTGTATGATGCTTGCATTGTCTGCCATGAGTAGTTTTGCGTTTCTTTTGTAACTTATGTACAATCATGTTTATGTAATGCACCGTTTTCTTATGATATTTTCTAATTTTCTCTTTCTAGCAGATAACCCAGTGGATTGCAAGTATAATAACAGACGGTGACTTGAGAGATTTACCATTCTTTGTAAGTATTTTAACTTATTTGCTAGTAAGCCATAATGTAGGGCCCTTATTCGATTTTAAATTTGTAGTGTGGGATGCTTCCTCTACCTCCTTAGAGCAGCTATTTGATTCTGAATTCTGGTGTTTTGCAACTGAGCCTCATGACTTCAAATATCTCATTTATTGATGTGATAATAGTTTTATGAATGTCATCCGGGATGATGCTTTAAAATGAGAGATAGGTGTTGATGGGATTAATTCTTCACAGTTTGTTCATTTTATATTCTGTGTCATCTTTGCAGACACTACGAACTCCTAAGCTTGTTCCAGATGACACAGAACCTGTTTGGTCAAGAACTGCACAAAAGGTTCCTTTGAACAGTCTCAAGCAGAGGATTCAGGGTGTTGTTACTGAACTCTCGGTGTACCAAGAGGATCCAAGAATTGGTCCTGTCTTGCTTCTGGGAGCTTTAATTTCTCTGGGTACTATTTGGCTGCGAAGGAACCAACAGGTTCAGATATCTGAATCAAATCAACCAAGTCAACCAAGTTCTGAGGTAACTTTTGGCTTAATGTGCTTATTTTGCGTGTTTTCAAACTAATCTACAGACAACAAATGGATTAAAAATAACATTTTTGTTTCTATACGTGACACACAACAACAAATGGCAGCAGGGACGGTGTCGAAGTTATTTGAATGCATTCCAAATTCAATTTTTTTGGTATAGGGAGCTAATTAAAAGAGTGTCAGAGACAAATATATTTTAACCATATTCCATCACATGGATAAAATAGGCCAACTATTGGTTTAACTGATGAAGTAAATTGTAAAAACATTGAAATTACAAAAATAGCTGACCATGATAACTAGCCACTATACTATTGGTTGATAGTATAAAGTTATTTTATATTGTTAATGCATAGAAATTAATCTCATTCCCAATTAGACAATGGGAATAACCAGTTTAGACCTACGAGAAAGAAATCTACTGCCAATTAATTTTATAAGGAAAACAAGTAATATTTTCATTTATAAGGAATGTGATGTGATTGTAGCGAAGGTTAACCGCCTCAGCCTTTCACTCTGACAGGCACCTTCCCGGGATGAAAGAAAACAGAGACCAAGAGATGGGCTCCGAAGGCGGTCAACTAAAAATCAGCATCCTTCCATCACAGATTTGGAACCATCGGATGCTTATCAAATGCCACTATCAGATTCTGAATCTGAGTAGTTTCAGTATGGTGTTCTCCTTGAAGGAAGGTAGCTATTCAAGACATAATGTTATATGGTCTGAAGGAGAAGCTCTTGAATTGTGTTCTTGGTTGGAGCCTTATAACATGATACAAGGTTTCCACCATGGCAACCAGAGACTAGGACCCTTGATAGGCATATACTACTAATGTCACACAGTCATTTCAAGACAAGAAGCAAAAATACATTTTCATTTGTTTGTATAAAAATGATATAAATTTGGATTTAATTTATATACACTCTTAGTGTAAAAAAGTTTTACAAAGATATTTAATTATGTATTATCCCATTTACTATCCTAAAAATCTTATAAATACAAGTATGTGATTAAATGTTAGTATAATGCATGCCAATTAAATTTTATAAATTTTTCCAATCCAAATCATAAATTTGGTTGAATTTAATGTTTCAATTTGAACATTTAGTTAGTAGGTCAATTCTTTAAGCTTGGTGCTGTCAAAATTGAGGGCTCTATCAAGTACACAAAAGGCACTAAGTACATTATATGTGTAAAGTTTCCTGTAATCCCATTGGAAAAACACCATGATTAGCCAAGTTGATTAGGTTTGATGAAGAATCAAGTCCATAATTCTAACCAAACCAATCAAAGGCCAAGTCATGGGTTTTTCGATTTGACAGACTAAATTGGTTTGAGTTAGTTTGAGTAATAAAAATTCTACATTAGATTATGTTCGTGTGAGCATAACAGAATTAAAATATTTTACACTTTGTTTGGCATTTGGAATTAGGCATGGAATTAATGTTTCAAATTGAAATGGATTTTTCAATTCCAATTTTTATGTTTAAAATTACATATAAATTTAAAAGTATAATTCCACAAACCAATAACATTAACTTGAAAAATAGTATTTCTTACTTCATAACCTGTATCTTTTGAATCATAAATTCCAAAACTTAAAAATGTTTCTCTTCCCATTAAAGTCTCGATAATTTTCTCTTTTAAAATATTAGTATTAGTTTTTTTGACTAATTTTAAATTTTGAATCACACTTCTAAATAGTAAAATTACAATTCAATTTTAAAATTATGATTCATGTGTTAATTCTTTAGAAATTCTAAAATTAAAATTTGATACTCTATGCCAATTTCAATTCCAAAATAATTACAATTAAAATTAAATTTTATTTTACAATTTCAATTTTAGTGTCCAAAGCATCTCCCTATTAATGACACTCAATTTTATACGCCTTTTATTATATATTTTTAATAATATTATTAATTTAAAATATTTTAAATTAATACTTTTACTCGTATAAAATTTTGAGTATTTATTTATTAATTTATCTATTCATATTTCATTGATTTTAATGTAAGAAAAATTATAATTAAAATTTGTTTTTTGTGGTCAACACTTAAAAAAGCATCCGGGGTTAAAGAAGAGATAATAATGGGTCCACGTTGTCGTCCGTACAATAGCCCAATGGGCCTCCTGCGGAGGCAGTATCGTAAATAAATACATTAAAAAGCGAAGCGGAATGCGATTCTCGACTGGAGTGAGACTGAGTCATCCATCGTTCATCAATCTTCTTCCTCGCATCGCCAAAACAAATTGAAAAAATAAATAAATAAACAAATAGATTTTCTTCCTTACGCTTCACAAATATCTCAACCTGCGAGTTTCGTAACGATTTGTGCTTAGAGGTGAAAAATTCTTCGATTTATATCTACTTCTTTGGTCCAATTCATCACTTTCTCTTGATTTGCGCCTTTTCAATTGCTTATGCTGCATACGGAGAGTACAAGTTTTTTTTTTTTTTTTTTCAATTGTTATTATTATTAGTATTAATTTTTTTGGGTCAGCTCCACTGAACTGTAACACTGTTCTAGTTTCTGAAACCCGACATGAATTTTCAGTTTTCCAGGTTCATATTACCGTTGCTTTAATGACATGGCTTATGCTTGTTTGGTAAATAGTACTGTACTAGTATGCACTCTATTTTATGAAGCCTTTCCTTTGGCCCCTTTGTGTTGTTGTGTATTGTATGCCATTAAATGGGTTGGGAATTTGCGATTGCTTGTGTTGGTTTGAAGTATTAATAGTTTCAAAGAGATGAACCTTTGTTTCTGAGACAGCTCGATGATTATTGGTTTGTCTATTGGGTTAACCATTATAATAATGTATGATCATTTCTTGCTATGTTATTAATATTATTATTATTATTATCATTATTCCCTTTTCTTTAGATTTGCTTTGAAAATCTTGTGCATGACTAGGCTTCCACTTGAGTTTGCTGTTCCCCTTAGTCTGCTTTTTCTTTATGCCAAAAGAGAAAAGACTAAGAGCTTTAGGCCAACCTTTGTTAACCACTTGAACTGAAATGAGAAGGGGTATAGCTTAGACAGATTGCCGATTTCAGTTCCACTGAGCGTAGCTAACTGTGTAGCTTGATAGATACTCTATTCTATCCCAAAAGAAAATTCAAATAAGCATATGACACAAGCTGTTATTCTGTTGGAATTTCTAGATTGATATTTGTTACTGCATTTTGGTTGTTTGTATCGTCCATGTGTTAATTTGCATATAGTTAGGTCTGTTTGGTGCATAACTCATGGCCTTTTTATGGGGTTTCTCTAAATGAATGTTGACTGTTGAGGGATTGGAAAGCTTTGTTACATTGTTCTTTCTCTTTTTCCATGTATGTCTTAGGTTTTGTTCTTTTGTTTAGGAGGGTTCTTGATCCTCCTCAGTGTAATTTTTTCTCTTCATCTCAATAAATTTCTTCTTCTATTATTAAAAAAAAAAAAATAGAGAGAAGAAAAGAAAAGAAAAAGAAATTTGCTTAGAGTTAATTTTCATTTTTCACTTGACTTTTACTGGTTAACTTATGTATCCTACAAAAGTTTGCTTTGCTTATTCAGTGGAGATCATTAAGTTGTGAGAACTATGGGGAAAGACTCAAAACCAAAGGAGTCGTCAAAGGGAAAGGGGAAACAAGCAGCAAGTGGAAGTGATGAGAATGCCTCTAAAGGCAAAGGAAAAGGTGGGAAAGGTGGAGATGGGCTTGGTACCTGCACCTATGTCAAAGGTAGAAAATTCTCCCCATCCATGGGTACCTCTGTAACCATATGATCAGTTTCTATCATTGTTCTGATCTTAGAATGGCATTTATTTTTTTCACATTTCATTTGGTGCAGCAAGGCATATCTTATGTGAGAAGCAAGGTAAGATCAATGAGGCATACAAGAAGTTGGAGGATGGTTGGCTTAGCAATGGAGATAAGGTCCCACCAGCAGAGTTTGCAAAGGTATTTTTCTTTTGGAGGTTATACATTGATATTTGTTCTTGCGCCTTTTTAAGTTGTTATTTGGTTTTCTATTATAGTGGGGCAAAGAATCTTATTTTAAGTTAAATACGATAATTATTTTCTCCCCTCAACAACCCTTCGTCAGTAATGTGCAGTTTAATCAGTGCAAATCCATGGAAAGAAGAAGAAATAAGAATCTGTTTATTTAAAGTTACTCTAGAGATAGAAATATTTTGTGTTTTCAATTGTTTATCATCAATAATATTTCACTGTCCTCACAGGTAGCCCAAGAGTATTCAGAATGTCCATCAGGAAAGAAGGGTGGAGACCTTGGATGGTTTCCGCGAGGAAAGATGGCTGGGCCATTTCAGGATGTTGCTTTTAGCACACCTATTGGAGCTACCAGTGCTCCTTTCAAGTCGACGTATGTCTCCTGAACTCAATTTGTCACTCTCTTGATTCCTAATCCTCACATTAGCACCTGGCCTCTTCTCTTCTCCATTTAGGCCAACAAGCTTATGTTTGTTTTGGTGATGCAGGCATGGCTACCATATTATCTTAAGCGAAGGAAGAAAGAACTGATCACTGGATAAGAATGAAGCTCAATTTCAATGGCCTTAGAGCACTGCTGCACTGAACTGTTGTATGACCGAATGTTGGTTCTTTTCTATTCGTGATTGTGGTTTATAATTTAAACCAACAGTTTATCATATGTATGCTGATCTTGCTTTCTAATACTCAAATAATTGAGAGCATATTTGTGAATGTGGATGGTTTTGCTTCGTTTGCGACCCAACCGTGGATGTCGATAGCTTGTGCTGCTGCGTTGATTAATCCTTATCCAAACTGTGTCTTTTTAGTTTATGTTTGGAAGGATGGCAGATGAAAAAATGACCTAACTCTCATGTTTGGGAGTGATCTAAAAGGAGGAAGTGGAGTAGCATAGCATGGAAGAGACATTTTGTCCCTTTCGAAGTTCTTAAATACTTCTAAAGTATGATAAAATTATTACTCAAAACCATTAAATACGAGGATCTGTTTCTTTTAAAGCGAGTTTGTCTCTTAAGTGAAAAAGTGGGTATTCACGTTTAGATCATTAAGTGGGGTTTATGTACAATGAATGCACTTTATGAATTTGAGGATCGATATTTAGGTCTTTTCCCCCTTTTTTTTTTTTCAAAAAAAAGAAAGGGCAAAAAAAAAGGGACTTTGACAAGTTTACTTTAGAAGAGCGTTTATCTAAATGCTCAAAACACCAATCATACTTTTGAAAAAAATTTTACTAAAAAAAATGCTCCCGATTTTGCTCCACATATCAAAGGTGATAAATCTCTCAACAGAAGGTTACAAAAAGTTAGGGTGATAATAAGTCAGCCTGCTCTAAACCCGAGTATTGAGTGTCGAACCTGGGATCCTACTTATCAAAATGGAGTTAGGTACTGGAATAGCTCACTTCATGATTAGTGAAACCCATCATTCACCGATCCCGCTTGAAATTCTAAATTAATCCAAGTGACAATTATATTCAATCTATTAGTCAAAACTTTGCTGATTACGTAGATATAAAACATTATACAGTGAAATAGTTCTAAACTAGTCATATTCTAAGGAGATGGAACTTCGGATTTAAAACAATAAAAGCATGATTTATCACATTCAATTCACCACGACCGCTGAAGAAATGCACAGCTGCCCTATTTGCCTCAGAGATGATGATGTGCTAGTACTTTTGGTAAAAATGTGTAGCATACGATTAGGTTAACATGATTTGCTGCCCTCATCTAGTCCAGTCCCTCTCTGACCCCCAAGGCCATAAAGGGAGAGGAAGAAAACCATTGATCCTATTATGCCGGGTGCCCCACCCACATATTGTAGCCCCAGAATGAGATTATGATTTCATTTTTGTTACAACTTGAAATTCCCGCTGCTGAAGTCAGAGTATTAACATTAATCACAAGTTTGATGCTTCTGTGCTTTGTATCTCCCTTTTTATTTTCCCATTCTAAACTATTACCATCTGAAATTTACTAAAACTAATCTGATTTAAATTGGATTGGCCAATAAAACTCTGCCAGCACTATTGTACCTCCTTTTATTATTAGAATTAACATCCAATGCAAATGCATTCTCAAATCCTAATGCAGACGTCAGAGGTTAATCTTCTGGTTGGTATGTCAATTTTTACACCGTTACTGTAGTCATTTCCATAGACGCTAATACATTATGCACTCAATAACCCTAAAATAGTTGTGGCACTGAAAACTTTTTATTTAATGGTTTCTGTAGGAAATAATATAAATCTAAAATGAATTACTAATTCTATTGTACAACAAAATTCGCAGCAACTTTCGGCGAGTTTAGACAGTCACAATAGCATGCATGGGCATAACTAGCTAACCATAATTGTCTACAAGCTTAAGACCCCAGCTCATATCCTCGCAGTGCTTTACATGTGCAACAATTGC
Organism: Pterocarpus macrocarpus; assembly: GCA_031439585.1. Taxonomy (NCBI): domain Eukaryota; kingdom Viridiplantae; phylum Streptophyta; class Magnoliopsida; order Fabales; family Fabaceae; genus Pterocarpus; species Pterocarpus macrocarpus. The sequence goes on from CM062519.1 coordinate 17,326,502, forward strand.
ACCTGTGTCAGTTCCTCTCTTAGCCTTGCAGTCGTAAAAGGGAGGAGCATGGAAACATGGCTCCATTGACATGGCACGCTGACAAGGAGGATCAGGGGCTGTTGCATTCTCAGGCTTGTAGAGTATCCATGGCTTTAAACCTCCCAGACCCTGTGCCACATAGCCGAAAGTAGACCATGAGCTGGTGATCAACACATCAGTTAAGCTTAAGAGATACATTTCTGCCCAAGCTTTTTGGTTGTGCATCTGCTTCTCAGTCTGTTGATATTCTTCATGGCTTGGCTGGAAAATGCCAACAACTTCTCCTGTCACAGTAGGATATTCCCAATACATGTCTCTGACCTTTTCAAAATAACCAGAGCTTAAGGATGTCATCAGTACTGCTTTTGACTTTGGCTTTGGCTTTCCTGATGAACTAATAGTATCCTGCTTCTGGTCAACATCAGGTAAAAGATTCTCCTTCAAAGTACAAGCTAAGATCTGATCTAATACATGTTGAAATGGACCGGTTCCAGTGTCAAACACTCTAATCTGGATGCCAACTCTTTCATCAGCATTAGCTAAATAAGCTTCATAGTATCTGACAACAAGTCCCCATACCCTGTTCGTGGGGTGGAACAGATATCTACCTAAGAAATGGAAAACTGTTTCCTTATTTGGAAAGAGATCATTCAGTTCCTGCTCAAAAGACGGTATCAAGAATAGAGATGGAACAAAATAATTATCTGTTCTCATCGCTAACCAGGGTACTTTCTGGAGAAAATGTTGGTCTTCATCACAGAAGAAAAGCTTATCTTGATCATCGTAGTCATGGGCTAGATGAAGGTAGACAAAAGAAGGCACCATGGAATCTGTAACTGATTTATTTTTCAGCATTTTCCCATAACATTGAGCAGATTTCTGATTGAAATTATGTAGTTCACTGTTGAGAGGGAAATCAGGAGGGAGGAACCAGGAAACATATGGGAATGGCTCACAGAAGAGATCGATCATATCAACTCCCGGATCAACCAATAGAACCCGGTTTGTGAGGAGAGCATAGAGGAATGCAGAAGCTATGGTCAACATCCTATTCCCTAACCCACTATATGAAATCCACACTACATATTTACAAGCTGAGGACTCGTTCAGATGACCAGACCTGAGATCTTTCACCGTTTTATTGTAGGATTTAGTATAAGGTCCACATTCTTTGTGGAGGGCTTCATATTTCCTTATTCTATAAACGAGGTAAGAAGAAGGTTTTCTCGATAATCCTCTGCGATACATGGCTGAATCATACCTGCTGAGACAAGATCTTTCATCAAATCCAGCTACTAGAAGGCCACCAAGCAGTTTGTCTTTTAGCAACCCAGCAGAGTCATAGGCATCATTGTTCAAACCTACGAGTCAGACAAGATGAAATTCCATTACTTGACCATAAGTGGCCAGGAAAGGCAAGCATCCAAAAAATAAAAGGGAACATTATTGGAAATGGGAAAATCAGTCCATTCATAGGGTAGCTCAGTCCACGAGGCTCTCATCTGATGAAGTCTGAGAAGGATATATATATGCAGCTTTATCCCCGCAAAGGGAGAAGCTGTTTCCAAAATCTGAACCCGTGACAACACAGCAACCTTATTATTGCACCAAAGGTTAACCCTCTAAAATCAGTCCATTCATAAACAAAAAGAAAAAAAAAGGAAGAAGAAGAACATGAAACACAAGTTGGTGAAATTCTAGCAAGAGAATCAGTTGTCAAAATTGGAAAACAGGAAATTCAGCAAGAGGCCACTTTCCAATGGTTCTCTCAAATTTCACGATTCTGTTTTATTTTTTGGTTATAGTCATTTCAGTGCCTAACTAATAAATAAGCCCTCTCATGCTTATTCCCTGATGCAATGCAAATATTGTATCAAACAAAAGCAATATAAGAGAAAACCAACAAATGCATAAATAAGAGACAAGAGCAGAAAAGTACAGCGGGTAGACAAGTACAACAAATGGAAAAGTTAGTTACAAGAATGAGGAGAAATGAACCTTGGCGAGTTTGTTTGAGTTGCAGCAGAGGAGTTGTTGTGACGGCGGCATCGGAGGGAGGGTCTCGAAGAACCAAAGAAAGGGAGAAGAGAACGGAGAGGAGGATGAGAGAGAACAGGAAGAAACCCGTGAGGCGCATCATGGTCATCGAATTCGAAGCGCATTTCCTGATGATGGAGTATCTGGCGAAGGTGCGAGTGTGTTCTTCCGAATCTGAGAGGCTTTCGGCGTCGTGATTCCTATGAAGCCTCTTCATGTCATGTCATGTGCACCACTACAGTGTGTGTGTGTGTGTGTGTGTGTCGTTCGTTCCTCGATCTGGATCAAAGTATGCTTCGGTCGTGTCTAGCGTCGCTACGGGAACCTCCGCATCTGGCGCACTAGTTACGACAATTTCGGGATTCCTTCAGAATACAACTCATTCCTACAATCATTTCTTTAAGGATTTTAAATTGGTTTAAAATACGGGTTAATTTTGATATATCACATGTAATATTTTATATTGTCAATTAATTATATTTTTGTCATATGTATGATTTTTAAAATATTTGTTATAAAAATTAAGTATTTTTAATATTATGATAATATATAAAGATTTAATTAGTATACAATAAATATTTTTTATACAGATATCAAATCATATATTATCACATTAACAAAAGTATTTGATATAATCACTCACTACCTTAAAAATTTTATAAACACTAGCATATGATTTGATGACAATATTTTTTATATTGTTAGCACATATCAACTAAATTCTTTAAATGATTATGACAATCTTCAAAATGTTCTATTAACTTCAAGTATTTTGCTTTATACTTTTAATTCAATCCTTGTAATTCAACTTTTTTCAATGTGGTTACTCCAATCATGTTTATGGAATGTTTGCTTGTAATTTATCATTGTGTCCTAAGTTGAGAGCATTCTTATGTTATCTCCGACAACCTACACTTACACCCACACTGAAGGATAAATTCTTCTATTTGTAATTTTGCTTAAGGTATATTTGTGAGTTTTGATTTTGGAAGGTAAGGAAAGAAAGGGAAATGAAAGGATTTAAAGAGTGAAATAAACTTACTTTATTCTTCAAACTCCTTTCCCTCCAAAATAAAACTCACATACAAACGGTAGAACTCATATTTCATTGGAACAATAATGGGAGTGTAGAGTTTGCTAAAAGAAAAAGAAACTGATTCAGTTTTCTCCTCACCAACATTTTCTATTCAGATTTTGTTTACAACTAAGGACAGGATGGGAGGGGTAAATAAAACAAAGTAAACACCTTTGCTGAATTTGCTTGTACATATTTAAACGACCCTTTTATGGGCACTCTGATAAGCTAGAAAGCCGTTGCCAAGAAACCATAAGCTTTCATGCTTCTGATCATATACTTAAGAACATAAGGATGACTAGCATCTGCAATCTGCAGTCTCAAATTCCCCCACCCCACTTCCCACCTCAATTGAACTGCAACCAGGAGCTCTTGACTGTTTTATCTGATTCCTAACAACAACCTTGTCATTCCACATCCCTTTAGTTGCATAAACATTGGACATAGCAACACTGTCACCCACATAGGCAGGGTCCAACTTGAGCAGCTTCTGCCGAACTTCTGTGGCTAGCTCCAATTCACCATGAAGGCTGCAAGCCCCCAGCAAGGTTCGCCAGATTACTGCATTCAGCGGTGCTGGCATCTCCATAATGAAGTTATATGCATCTCTCAGATGGCCACCTCTGCATAAAAGATCCACCATGCAGCCAAAGTGAGGCTCTCTGGGCTGTATACCATAATTCTCAGTCATACTTCTGAAATGTTGCTTCCCTTCCTCAACCAACCCTGCATGGCTGCAAGCCATTAAAACTCCTATGAAGGTTACATCATTCGGAGTTATCACGCCTGAACTCCAATTTCTCTTATACGTCATTGTGTTCATTTCTGAGAAGAGGTGAAGAGCTTCATGTGATTGACCATGAAGTGCATGCCCCACAATCATAGACGTCCAAGTTGTTACATCTTTGTTCCTTGTGCTGTCAAACAACCTCCTTGCAGTAATGATATCCCCACATTTAGCATACATGTTTATGAGAGCATTATTCAAGCACAAATCTCTTTTCAGCCCTCGTTTGAGCTGGACGAAATCATGGATCCATTCACCCATTCCCAGTGCCCCGGTATCAGCGCAAGCAGAGAGAGCCACTGTTACCGTGACTTGATCAGGTTCCACATTGTCCATCTGCATCATCCTGAACATTTGCAAGGCTTTGGCGGGTTTGTGATTGTCAACATATGCAGAAATCAAAGAGGTCCAGCATACAATGTTCTTAGAGGGCATTTCATCAAACACTTGGCGTGCATCATAGAGATTCCCCACCTCAGCATACACTTTCAGAAGGGATGTCTGGAGCTGAACTATGGCATGGTATCCAAATTTTATGATAAGGGCATGCAATTGTTTTCCTTGGATTGAGGAATGTTTCTGACTGCAGGCTTTGAGGGCAAACAGGAAAGAAAAGCTGTCTATGGAGTTGAAAGTGGTTCTTTCTCTCAGTAAGTATCTGAAGTGTAGCAGCACCTTTGTGGGGTCGTTGCCCTCAAGGTACTTCTTAAGGGTCTGGTTTGGCTTTGGTGGCTTGAGGTTATTGCTGTGGAACTGAGCTTTGCGATGCCACGTGAAAATGGGTACACAAACCAACTTGTTCACACTCCTTTGAACCAAAGGGTTGAACCATTTCAAGTGTTTCATGAATGGACCAGGTCACAAATTCGACTCAGCAATGTTATGTGGCAACACACCGTTCACGCCCTTTTCGGCAAGGATTATTGGCAATCCAAGCCAACCGGCTTCTACAAAGCACGGTTACGTGGGTTTTGCAGAAGTACCGTTATATATATTTCGAGTACGGATACGCCTAGCTACACATCTATTTTATTTTATTTTTTTTTGAGAAAAAAGATTGGATACGACAGGATGCAACTTGGATATAAGTGAATGCGTCTAGATACGGCTCAGGTATACCGCTTATACTAAATTACCTCATTTTACTCTTTTTTTTTTTTATGAGAGAGGCGCAAAGAGACAGGGAACGCAGAGGGAAGAGATTCCACGGTGGAGGAGTGACAGAGAAGAGGCGGCTGGTTGGATGAGAGTGAAAGACACAAAAAGAGTGAGAGACCTGAGAGGGAGAGACTGGGGTGAGAATGGCGATAAGAAGAAAGTAAAAAAAAAAAAAAAAACAGGTTGGGAATGACGGAAAAGATAAGAGAGGTTTAGAATTCACAATATCATTTAAGATGTTACGTGATCTCTCTCTCTTTAATTCGTTTCCTTGTTTTTTTTTAATAAATATTTTAAAAATTTTACCTACATAATTTTAATTTTTCTAAGGAGAATATAAAAAATATACAATTATTTTATGAAATTTATAAAATTTTTATATTTTAAAATATATATATATATATTTTGACGTACTCATACGTCAATTTTTATAAAATTTTTATACCCTAGACCCGTATCTCTGTACAATATAGACCGGCATCAATCAGCCACGAAGTCCTATTCTGACAACATTATATACATGGACATGGGAAACCCGATTTATGCGAGGATTCATGGAATTACTTTCGTGATACTTTTGAGCCTCCATAGCAGAATGTTTCACATGTATTTAAGGCTGTAAAAGTTCAGACCAAAAAAAAAATAAAGCTGTAAAAGTCTCCCCCCACCCCCCCCCCCCCCCAAAAAAAACAGAGAGAGAGAATAACAAAGATCCAAAAATAAAAAAAAAAAGAAAAATTCAAATACCAGAAAAAGGAGGTGTAAAATTGCATATTATTTACTTTCAAAGCACCAAAAAATGGGACAATAAGAAGGCTTAAAACTGGGGTTGTCCTCGATTTAGAACTCATCTCCTCGTACATTCTAGCAAACTAAAGCCACTTAGCTGGTTATTTTTATAAAATCAGTCAGAAAGAATTCACATAAGATTCTCTCAGTTTACTTAATCATGGGTTTATAGTTCAAAGGATGGCCAGGATGTGCCTCCGAATAATTCTAGTCAAAAGATGTCAGTTCTCCTCTGTCTTACACTCTTCACTACTCAATTGATGAGAAGAAAACCTCATAAATCCCATGCCAATCTGCCTTTCGCATGTCACAAGCCGTCATAGTAGCAATGCAAGCGCAAGGCCCCTTCATTGTGCAACATGCTTCCATGGTCTTGGAATAATGTGACACGCATGATCAAAAAATATTTAATTTGATGCTCCACCAAATGCTCAAAGCATGTGACACATGCAAGGGAGTAACTAAGTGGAGATCACTTGTTAAGAAATCCTTTGTTATTAAGCACCAGCAGCATTTATGCCAATATAGTTTCTAACACAAGCAATACTCTGCGCTAACTCGGTGTCAAGGAGTACAAAATGCACCCTTATGAGGAGTAAGAACATGCACATGCACCCTCCTGATTAAGAACACTGAATACCATGTTCCATTAAATGTTCGGAACACATATGAGTTGATTTCAAATATCCATTCTCTCGATAGCCCCTAGACAACACACGATGTATGGAAGTATTTCGCATAACCCCCATCTTCACCATGTCTGCATGCAGCATCATTACATCAAGCATGTGCTTGTATTGCAAATGTGCCTGCAACATGATAGGATAAACAAGCATGTCTGGTTGGAAACCATTATGTCTCATATCTGCAAAAAACTTAGTGGCCTTAAAGATCTGTCCATCTTTGCATAAACCTTGAATTAAAATTGCATACATCACATTGTTTGGGGAACATAAGCTACTGTCCATTTTATCTCCAGGGCAAGCAGCTTCAGTTTTCTCCAAGAAAAGTTTGATTGCATCATATGTCCTTCCATCTTTCAAAAGACCATCAATTAAACAACTAACTGTAAACACATTTGGTGCTAGTCCTGCATCAAGCATCTCCTTGAGCAACCTGAAAGCCTCTTTCAGGTTCCCATCCTTGCAGTGCCCATCGATCAAAGCCGTGTAAGTTACCACATCCGGCTGAAGACCTTTAATTACCATTTCCGTATACAAGCCCATCGCAGCTTTTACATTTCCTTTCTTGCAAAACCCGTCAATCAGTGTAGAAAACGTGATAACATTGGGTTCAATTTTCCTCTCAGTCATTTGGGAACACATCTCAATCGCCTTATCCATATCGTCATTCTTACAGTACCCATCAATCATCACATTGTATGTCACAGAATTTGCAAGTACCCCTGCAGTCTCCATTTTCTGCTTTAAACCCTCAGCTTCTTCCAATCTTCCCAAGTCGATTAGACCCTTAATGAGTATATTGTAAGTGAAAACATCTGCCATGATTTTAGACCTTTCCATTTCTAACTTCCAACGCATTGCTTCAGGCAAGTTCCCGGCCTTACAGTATCCATCAATCAAAGAATTATAAGCATACGCATTAGGAACAACGCCAAATTTCGCCATATACACAAAACAATTCCTTGCAGCCTTCAAATCCCCCACCTTGCACAGAATATCTATCATAGTAGCAAATGTCACAGCATCAGGGTGCAATCCCTGCATTAGCATTTCACCATACAACTTAAAAACACGTTTCACATCAGCCATCTTTCCATACCCATCCATGAGAGTCTTGTAAGTGTACAAATTAGGTTCCACCCCAGATTCCCTCATCAAACCAAACACGCCCTCAGCATCACCCATTCGACCCTCGTTGCAAAAAACACGAATCAGAATAGTGTAAACCACAACGGTGGGTTCAATTTTCCTTTCAAGCATTTCATCGAACACCTTTCGAGCACCAACGGAATTACCTTGGTTGCAACAACACTGCATCAAAATGCTGTACGTTACGACCGTAGGCGAGAATCCGCGCGACACCATGTCGTCATACACCTCCCACACGGAATCGAACCTCTCTGTCTTGACCAGACCATGAAGAAGCGCGTTACAAGCCTTCAACAGAGGCAAAGAACCCGATTTTTTGTGCACCCAAAGGGCTTCTTCGATAAGACCCATTTCGCAGAACGCGACTATGAGCACGGAGAACGCGTTCGGAGTGGAACTGGGGCTCCGGAACTGGGTGAGCGCGTGGAAGAGGAAGGAAGACGCGCTGAGAGGGTTGCGCGTGGGGGTTTGGAGGAGGGAGTGGAGGAAGTGTTTGGTGAGTGAGGTGGCTTTGGAGAAGTTGGTTTGGGAGGCCGTTAGGATGTGTGTGATGGCGGCGTGGAGGTGAGGGTGGTGGTTTGAGGGGGCGCGTTGGGTGGACGCGCGGTTGAAGAGGCGAAGCGCGTGGCAGTGGGTGGGGGTGGGGATGGGTTTCCGACGACGGAGAAGGGTCAACATTGGATCGATGAGTGATGATATCGGTGGAGCTAGCTTGGGTAATATATTGTTGCTTCCATAACCATAAGTCGATGGCTACGCTCTGCTCTGAAAGGGAATTGCACGCATGTACCCCTGCGACCTTTCACATTCAAGACTCGATTTTTCATGAGTCATTGGATGAGTTTTGCTTCGATCTGAATTTAATTTTTGAGTTTGGATCATTTATAGATACTTTTTTAGGTAACAAATTTTTTTTTCACAATTTAGCTAATGATATTCGGTTCTTATGATCTGCAATCCGATTAATCCGATCCAATTTTGATTGAGGTATCTGAGGTCTCTGAAAAATATAAAAATCCATCAACGATAATGTTTTTTATTTCTAAAACACGAATTCAAATTTTTTAATTAAGCATTCAAAGCATATATCACGTTGAACAATTCTATGTATCTAATAATTTTTTTAGTTTGAATCTTTTATAAATATTTATTGGGGTTTTTTATCCTTTTTTTTCCTTTTTGGGTCGCATTTTTCGGTCGATTAAATATTTGTTGGCTGCTTTTTTTTGGTCGGAAAATTTGTTGGCTCCTTTTTTTGGGTCATGAATATTTCTTGGCTTGGTTGATGAGTGTTTCTAGTTTGATGTGGTTGAGCTTTGGGCTAAAGCCTAAAGCCTAAAGCTGGCATCCAAGATGAGCCCAGATAAGTGCTAGTCCAAACCCAAACGTTCTTTTTCTCCGGTGTTAAACTTTAATCAGATCATCAGAGCGAAAAAAAAAAACTTTAAATTTTACTTTAATCAGATCAATAGATCATACATCCCAATTTTATAAAGTATTTTCTTTCAGGTCAAGTTTTTGTTGCATCAAATAACTGATAAAATTATAACATGTTATATTAGTTTATTTTATTATGGCTAATATAACAGGTGGTTTAAGAACAATATCTAAGCACCGACTTTTTTCGATCTGGTATTGTTTGAGATGTTGCCCCTCTCAAAAGCACACCTAATGCATTTCATTCCATCCTCTACTCAATGGCCAGCCAACATGTGTCCATATATGGTCCCCAACTTTCAACACATATATCAACTACTTCTATAGGTATTAGCTAGGCTAAGTATGGTTACTGCTAATGGCATGATTTTCTTGTTTTTACCATTTCATTTCTCCTATAAACTATAAATTTGTTACTTTGATATGAGCGGATCAGTGTTACTCCTTAGAGAGTTGAGGGTTCCGAACAAGATTATGAAAACAAACATTTTGGTTTGCCAAAACTTTAACCATCTAATGTGAACTGTTTAATAAGGATATTACGCCCTTTTTTCTTTGGATAAAATGCACATATCATTTTTTAGGTTTATCAACACACTTTACCCCAATCTTTCTTTAATATTAGACTCCATCCCATAAACTTGAGGATTGATTAGATTTAAGATATATCTATACTCAATCATAGTTAAAGATGAGTTATAAGGTGGTTTATTCTATCTTTTGGATCACAGGTGATTCATTTATTTTTAAGTATTAAATATTATTTAAATAGTTTGACCTAAATAATTATATAATGATTATATAAAGTTATGAAATAAGATAATAATTTTTAAATTACTAAATTATCCTACCTATCATTTTCTCCCACCTTTTTTTGTAGCGATGTCAAACAAACCAACCTAACCCATTTAGGTTTGACCCATATAAACTTGTGAGTTAAAAAATTAAGCATATTTATTTATCATTTTCTTTAAAAGAAAAAATACTTATAAACTTGGAGGGATTTTCTTTCCCACTTGATAAGACTCAAATAATGTAATTCACTACTAAATTTGAACTATGTCAGATTTTAATTTATTATTTTTAAAAATAATAAATAAAAGGATAAACAAGTCAATCCATTTACTTGCCGTGCTGATCCATTTACCTGAGAAAATTAGGTGGATTGTATTGTAAAATTTTTTGTCCCATTTAAAATAAATTATTTTTAATTATTCTAATATGTTTAACTCATTGGTCAAATAGGTTAGTTTGGTGTTAGTGTGGTTATCTATTTATTTTTAAAAAATAAAATTAAAATTCTGGTTGACCATAATTTTGTCCTTCTTTGTTAATTTTTATTTTAATAAATTGCATTTTTTGAAATTTGTTAATGGAAAAGAACTTCCCTCAAAATATATAGACTCTTTTTATTAAAAAACAAAAATAAACAAGTTAACCTATCTACCCCCACGAGTTGGAATGTTATACTAATAGCATATTTAGTCAGTTGTATAGTTGACTTGACTCATTTGACTCATGGGCCTAAATGAGTCAAACTGACTTGTTAATACTCTTAAGAAAGGGAAAGGAGTAAAGATAAATGAGTTTAGTTTAATAATTTTTAAAATTATTAACTTATTTTATAATGTTATGTAATTATTAATTATGCTTTTGAATCTAAATCATTCTTTTTTTTTTCAATTGAATTATTCAATAACATTTAATGGTTAAAAGTAAATGGACTGCGCTGGTTTAAAGAATATGATAGACCATGTTATATCTTACCATTAACTATAGTTGAGTTGGGATAATTTGTAAAATTAACTCACCTTCAAACTTAGGGGATGGAGTACAATATTAAAGGGAAATTGGAATGGAATAATATTGACAAACCTTAATGTAGTATTTGGTATGGGGTAATCTATCTAGATTACTTGCAATATTTGGTTAAACTACCTGGACTCGCAATATTATCTTATTTAGTTGGACAATATTGCTGACAATCCAGATTTCTAAAGTAATATGACAATTCTCTTATTATTGTTATTATAATTATTAATTGTAATTAATCATGATATTATTAATAATAATACCATGATTACTTATTAATAATCATTATAATAATTATTAAATAATAATAATAATAATAATAATAATATCATCATTAGTTATTACTAATAATTACAATAATTATTAAATAATAATTAACTATTTTTATTTTATTATTATTATATTAATTTAAAATATATATTATCTAATAATATTTTTAATATATCAAATAAAATAATATAAATTATCATTTAAATAAATTAGAGTCCATGATATTACATAAATATCAATAAAAAGAGCCTAAATATTATCTATGGTATGTGAGAAAAAAAAAAAAAAAACTTGTGAGCCAAATTCGCTTCGCCCTATTTCAATTCACGGATTATGCAAGTGGATTATACAGGTTAAAATATTTTTATAAGTTAAAAATATTAATCCACTCCACCAATAATGACGAGTTATACGCGCAATCCGACAAGTTCAATACATTTTTGCCATCTCCATCCACTTGTTCATTTCCATTTCACAAGGATGGGATATTTTGGTGTGATATGCAAATTTCCCTTGAAAACAAGCACAAGCTAGATCTGCCGGTGACGTGGCCTCCTCTCCATCTCTACCCAACTATCCAGATACACACCCCACTCTCCCCCCCCCCCTCCCCTTTTTCTATTGCACTTTTTTCTCTCTCACCTCCTTTACTTTCCACGTGTTCCTCTTCTCTATCCTGATCGCGGTGCGAACCCAAACGCAAACCCATCCCCTCCTTCCCCCTTTTGCCCGGCGCACGTTAGCCACCACAGCATCCCCATTAAGTATTTGTCAATTGCAAATGCAACGATTTCCGAAGCCAAAAAAGCTGAGGCTTAGAATGCTTCGCTTCGCCGACTCAAAAGGCTGAAAAAGATCTATTTTTGTTTTCTGGGGTGTTCTGGAAGCTCTGCTAACGTGCGCCGTCGAAACGCGGCCGTTTCGATCTCTTCGGTTTCTTTCGTTCCTGGCCCCTCTGATCTTCTGACAAACTTTGGTGTAACGTGAATTGAGCAAGTGGGTTTCTGGTGATGACGATGATGAATGGGTTTTGAATTTGATGAGACCCATCAATGGTTTTTTGCTTAGTGGGGTTGTGGGAATGAGAGCTACTATGGAAGTTCTTAAATAGTGTTGCATTTTTTTATGGTGTGGTTTTAGAAGGTTGAGGCTTTTTGTGAAGTGAGTGAGTGTTTTTTATTTTTTTGGTTTTTGCTTATTATTATTATTATTTGGCTTTTTTGGGGTATGGAGGCTGAGGAGGTTAATTTGAATAGAGAAATTGGTGGTGGTGGTGGTGGTGGGAGTAATGGTAAGAGTGGTGATGGGTTCATTGATAGAAGTAAAGTGAGGATTTTGCTGTGTGACAACGATTCCAAGAGTTCTGAAGAGGTTTTTACGCTTCTTTTGAGATGCTCTTATCAGGGTATGATTATGAGCTATGAACTTTTTTTAATTACTAGTCTTTTAGTCTTTTCTTTTTGAACCCCTTTTTTACAACAAGCACTTCCTGTTTTGTTGATTCATGTGCATAATCTTTACTGTACTGTGGGAAAATGAATGATGGATAAGCTTTGGTTGTATTATGTCATCTTTTGAAATGTCTTAAAAAAGATTTTATTTTTCGCTTGTGTCTTGTGAAAAATAAAGCTTTATTATGAATTTGTTGGCTAGAAAAGGTAAGTGTGGATCCAGTCTTGCTGTAGAGAATCAACCTTGTATGTAAGTTGGCAACAGTATGAAAGGATAACTTAGTCAAACTTACATTTCATCAAGTCAAATTGCCGTGTGTGCTTGTTATTGAGTTACTTGACTTTACATCTCTACTTAGCAATTATTCTATAAAATGCATAACCCTTCGAGCTGCTCCTGGGCTTTTATGGTTTCTGAGGTCCAATTTTTTTCTTTTAGAATTCAGTGGTATGGACATGTGAAGTTTTTCCTCTCACTAAAAATAAATGCCTTTAGATGGTGATTTCATTGAATGCTTTCTGATTCCTGTGTAATGCAGTTTGGCATGTCTGATTTAAAGCTTGTGAAATTTATGGCATGCACCCTGAGATTTTATCTAAACTCTGAAATTTTTATGATTTAGTTACTTTGGTAAGGTCAGCAAGGCAGGTAATTGATGCATTGAATGCAGAGGGGCAGCATATAGATATCATACTAGCTGAACTTGACCTTCCGATGAAGAAAGGCATGAAGATGTTGAAGTACATAGCACGGGACAAAGAATTGAGCAGAATTCCTGTTATAAGTAAGCTTTGGTTCTTTATTTTGCAAACCCTTTAATTTAAGCAAATTATATCCTGCTCCTCATCAATGTTTTTGAATATCTTGTTTTGATAAGTGATGTCCGCACAAGATGAGGTATCCATTGTTGTTAAGTGCTTGAGACTTGGAGCAGCAGACTATCTAGTAAAGCCTTTACGCACTAATGAACTATTAAATTTGTGGACGCACATGTGGAGAAGGAGGCGCATGGTTTGTATTGCCCAGCTTCATATTTATGGATGTTCCCCATTTTTTTCATTCATCCTATTATTATTAGTCTTTGTTAGGACCCAATTGCAAGGTATGGGACTTGAGTCCCACATCGGAAGTATGGGATTCCGATGGGGGGTTTATAAGGCCTTGGGCTCTCCCATCACAATAGCTAGCTTTTGTGAGGTGGTTCTCCCAAGGTTCTTATCAATTGGTATCAGAGCCTTCCACCATGTCTCTCAGCTGCAATCGAGCGGCGCGGGTGGTGACGCCGGCATTGCAGTGTTCGCCCGGGACTAGTCGAAGGGGCTAGTGCACAGCCAGCCCGCGTGGGCGCCGGGGCTGCGGAGCGTGGTGGGATGTTAGGACCCAATTGCAAGGTATGGGACTTGAGTCCCACATCGGAAGTATGGGATTCCGATGGGGGGTTTATAAGGCCTTGGGCTCTCCCATCACAATAGCTAGCTTTTGTGAGGTGGTTCTCCCAAGGTTCTTATCAGTCTTCAACCTACTGTCCGTAACAGTGGGCAATATGAAATAGATGCTTAGGGCTAACTTATTTCTGGACTTTAAGCGCCTCTGTTTCATGCTGTCAATTTTCATAGTTGCAGTGTTTGAAAACTATCACAGCCATTATATTTAGATTTTAGAAAACTTTTGAGTGTCAAGATGTAAACCTTACATGAGCCAGAGTTTGAATGACAATTAAAGGTATGTGATATTATGTTTATCATTTTGAAAGTTTCTTTGGTAAGCTTTGAGGTTACTTTGACCAATCTACCAGCAGTTTTATGGGTTTCTGATTGGTCCAGTTTTTTTTTATATTTTTTGGTTATCAAAACCATTTGGTAAATCCTGTATGGAGCTATAGATGGTGCTTAAGATTTTCTGTAGCCACATCACATGCCACTTATCAGGCTACCTCATCTGTGCATAAATTATACTAAACATTGGCATGCCTAACGTTATTAGCAAATAAGTTGCTAGCTATGCTGTTTGATAAGCTTAATATTGAATTACTTGTTTAAGAAAGTATCAACTTTATGTCTGTTACCATCAAACAGCCATCAGTTATAGCTGGTTGTTTCAAATTCGCATGAAACTATGTTACATGACTTTGACAGATGGCAAGAATATGGGTTGTGGAAATGAGAAGTAATCCAACTTGATTTAACAGGAGACTTCTTGTGGAAGCACTTTACATGGAATATAGAATGCTAGGATAGCCTCTCCCCTTTTCTCTAGCTTGATTTTGCTCTTTGCATATACATAGTCACATGACACTTTTCTCTGGATTTTCCAATGCACTTCCCAAATTGAAGTTTAACCATTGTTTTATATCTATCCTGGCAGCTTGGACTTGTAGAGAAGAACATATTGAATTATGACTTTGATTTGGTGGCATCAGACCCTAGTGATGCCAATACAAACAGTACCACCTTGTTCTCGGATGACACAGATGACAAGTCCAAGAGAAACACTAACCCAGAGACAGGATTGTCAGTCCAGCAAGAGCAAGAGGTGAATGTTAAAAAAAGAGTACTTAAATAATGAAAGAATGTGTGTAAGCAACGGATTCAACATGATCACAGAGCAGTGTACTTGTGTACACTGGTAAACCTTGAAATTATACTAATCTATGAAAAAACGTTATCGTTTCAATCAGCGTTGGGCTTCAAATCATTCTACCTTTTAGAATGTAAACTTTGACATTGTCATGCTTCTGAGTTTTCATATAGCCTTCCATATGTAAAAGAGACATTAAGTTTGATGCTACTATAGAGATAGAATAATGAAGTCCCAGTGATATAGGCATTATGAATTGTTAATTACTGAGTAAATGCAAATGACCTATAGCTCATTTCTAAGGAAACTTAAACTGCATTTTAGATTCAAGTCAAATAAATTATTCGAAACTAAATTTTAAACAGCATGGGCCTGGAAAACATATACAAACCATGTAGTTTATAAAGTAACACCTTGAAAAATGTTTTTTTGATAAATTGGAGATGTAAATTGTCACAGCTTTGTATAGAGCCATTGGATTACATGTGGGTGTCTATGGAAAACTCGTGGTGTGTCACCTGCTCGGATACAGAGGTCATCCAGTACTGTAGAAAGAGATTTAAGTTTATTGCTTGTGCAAATGGATGTGGATGTAGTTGTAGCACTACTCTAAGTTCATTGTGTTATTTATGTGGTCTTATGATGCTTTCATATTATTTTTTCGTGTTTTATGAGATAATATATATATAATTTTTTTTATATATTTTTTATGTCATATCTGGCTGTACCATATCCTAATTTTTATATAAATGCCATATCCCTGTATTATACAGATTGCCATGCATCAAGAATATTGTTTTAGTTGCATGATATGTGTATAATCTACCTTTTCAGTCTACTATAGCCATTGTTGCTGCTGTCATTGAGGAGCCTCCAGATGCTCGTGCATCAGAATATCGGCCTGATGTGCCTGGAATTAGTGATCGCCGAACAGGTGTGTTCCTCCTTGTCATTTGACTTTTTTAAGATATGAAAGTATATAATAATGTTTTTGCACTAACATTGAAGTTATACATTGCAATACTGATACTACTATATGCTATTGTACACTGTAGTATCAGTAATAGCTGTTGATGTCTACTGTATTATTACTAAAATTTTGCTATTGATATCAGTGTCATATTATGGACGGTGGTAGGTTTGTACAGAAATAATATAAACTCTTGTCCTTCCACTGACTAACTGAATACTTTCCTGCCCTCTGACATTCTCTGCCTTGGGAAGATGAGGTATTTTCCCCTTCCAATAATTAGCCGAATTCTTTCCTGCCATATCGCATTTTTATCATGACTTCCTTGGATCTGATTCTTCACATTCCTCCCTTTCCTCCTTTGATGCACCTTAGTAACGATGGGCCTAGCTTTGGGTTTATTAACAAATGGCCAACTAGTTAGTTTGAATGATTGAAAGGGCAGCTTGTTTTGAATACCAAAAAATGACACAAGCGACAATAAAATTTGGTTTGGCTATATTTTCTCATCTTTAAATCAATTTTGGTCTGTATAAGTATATCTGTTCATGTACAAGAATTACTGTTACCATATATGGTAGCTTGCACCTCATATTTTACCTTATATAGCTCCATTGTTTTTAATTCTGAAAGTGGCTTTAATCTGAAAAGGATTTTTGCATTCATGTGGTTGAACAAGATTTTACTGAATACCCGTTTCAGTTTTATTATTTTCTCTCTAATTTTGTCATAATTTGTAGGATATTTTGCATCTGGTCCAAAGAAGAGTGAACTAAGGATTGGGGAGTCATCAGCCTTCTTCACTTATGTTAAGGCGTCAGTGCTGAAGAGCAACTTCGAAGGAATTGCTCATGTTGATAACAATGCTGTTACACGCGTTAGAATGGAAGATATGCATGAAGCATGTGCTCGCCAAGGGGTGAATGACCTTCAATTACGTGAAAATGGAGAGATGTGTGAAAGTCAGTCGCAAGATGATTTACCAAGTAGCAATAGTGTTCCTGATTCTTTCTCTATTGAGAGGTCTTGTACTCCACCTGCATCAATGGAAGTTTCACAGCAAAAGCACTACAGGGAAGAAAATTTACCTTCAGGCATGATGCATCCAGGAAATGGAGCTCATGTTTCTGAGCATGAAGTATCTGGCATGGCTGCTGCCCAACATGCTTATCCATATTATATTCCAGGAGTTGTTAATCATGTTATGATGCCTTCATCATCACAAATGTATCAGAAGAATATGCAAGACTTGCAGAATCATGCTTCTACAACTATGATTTCACATTACAATCATCTTCATCAAGGTCCTCCTCATGCAGGGATGACACCCTTCCCGTATTACCCAATGAATGTATGCTTACAACCTGGTCAGATTCCTACCACTCATTCATGGCCATCATTTGGAAGTTCAAGTCCATCCGAAGCAAAATTAAGTAAAGTTGATAGGAGAGAAGCAGCTTTGATGAAGTTTCGACAGAAAAGGAAGGAGCGCTGCTTTGATAAGAAAATTAGGTACGTCAACCGGAAACAACTTGCTGAAAGGCGGCCTCGCGTGAGGGGACAGTTTGTTAGAAAGTTGAATGGTGCTAATGTGGATCCTAATGGACAACCTGCTTCCATTGACTATGATGAAGATGGTGAAGGGGATGAAGATAACCAGAGAGCAAGAGATTCCTCTCCCGAGGATGCTTGAGTATGTCTAAAAGATGAAGGGCCAAGCAATTTGTTGCTGCACTAATGGAAAACTGTTATAACATTTATAGATATGCATGCGTGTTGATCCAATGTCCGCCCTCATCATTTGGAGTTAATCTCTTGCTGGGTCATTTTCTAGATATCAGTTCCTCAAAATTTCTGTCTGAGCTATTCCGGAAGGTATACTGCTGGTTATGTCCCATGCATTTCAAAGTATCGTGCTTGTGTTTTATTGAAACTCTAAAAGCATGCTTATGTTTATGGAAAAATGTCAAGAAACCTTAAAATTTATTCCATAATTTTCTTTGTACAAAGTATTGTGATGTTAAACTAATTTAGAATAGTTAAACTCAAAGTAGCTGGATTTAGTGCTTTAATTATGAGGGAAATAAAAAATTAAAATTTATTGAAACTTGTCACAGCCATTGACTGTGAAGCATATAAGAATGAACGTGCCATGATAATTTTATTTTTATTGTTATCACAGTAAATATTGATTGGCAACAAATTATTGCTGCTCTAATGTCAACTCGGTCCCCCACCTACTCTTTTTTTTTTTTGGTTGTTGCGTGCTGACGACATCGCTAATATTGCTTTTTATATGCTAGTACAAAGTAAAGTAGAACAACGGGGCATTAAATAAAAGTGGGAACGAGGCATGATGGTATTTTCATTTGATTGAATGAAAGAATTACACATATTAAAAGAGATATAGGTGAGAACTGCTCGTACAATTTGTTCGGATGCACAGACCAATCTGAGATAACTAAGCCAGAACAGGCAA
Source organism: Pterocarpus macrocarpus (assembly GCA_031439585.1). NCBI lineage: Eukaryota > Viridiplantae > Streptophyta > Magnoliopsida > Fabales > Fabaceae > Pterocarpus > Pterocarpus macrocarpus. The sequence goes on from CM062519.1 coordinate 17,345,198, forward strand.
ACACAGGCTAATGGGTCAGCTTAAAATATAGGATAACTATAATTGCAAGGACTAGAGCTGTCATCAAGGAGCCAACAATCCATTTGTTCCGGCTCATCCTTCTTGACATGGCTGCCAAAATCTTCTTGCTATTACTGATGTTATCATCCACTCCATGGAGCTGGATGGGAAGAAATATTAGTATTTCAGCCTTGACAACTAAATTGCACTATGATATTTGGGAAACCAGATCTGACAAGCCTGAGGTCAGATTGATTTCCGACAGGGAAAACCATATTGAGTAAGTGCTAGTAAGTGGATCTGCGAGTTCAAAAGATCTGAGTATCGAATGCCGAGTACATTCTTTTTTTAAGAAAAAGAAAAAATACTTTTTAATTTAAAAGACATGTACAATAAATTTTTACGATAATTAGATAATTTTTATAGAAAAAGGTAAAAGATCCGAAAAAAATAAAATTAAGTGCTTTTTACATAAGTTATAAAGAGTATTTTCTGTATTTAAAAAAAAAAGCTGTAAATAAAAAAAATATTTATAAAAGGAATTTTTTTTCCAAAGCTTAGACATATGCACCCTGAATAATCCAAGAAAAGAGCGCCAATGCATTATAAAATGGAAATAGGAACTGGTGAGTAAACTTTACCGCCTTGTGGGCATGGAGTAGAGATTGGCGTTGTTGGTGCAAATCTTGGAGGATAGAGACGCCAAGCTCCTCCGTCTCCAGCATTGTTCTTCTGCTCTCCTTTATTCTCTCAGTGGACTGATTTAATCTCTCAGTAGACATCAAGAGTCTTCCTTTTTGATCATTTGATACCTATCATAGCATCCATACGTAGCCATTAGAATGCATAATAAGAGGCTCTTATATTCACATATATCCGTGTGCTGTACATACGAAGCATAGTATTGAGATACAAGTGAAATTCCAAATGTCAAAAAATCCACAGTTGACATTCAAAATATCTACATCATGCATTGTCTACCACTCCCCACCCTGAAGAAACTGAAAAAAGACTCCATCTTATTCATATGTTTTCATGAATGTACTGCATTACTGGAGTTGAGGCATATATACTGACCGACTTTGGCTTGAAGACAATTCAATACTTTCACTACAAAAGGCCATTAGAGCAATAAAAGTAACCAGCCTAATCTCAGATCTCCCAAGGGATAATCTTCTTATCAGAAATTCTTAGGCTCAAGAAAAATATCTTGCTTTGTATCATTCAATGCATACTGCCTCGGCAACGTCAATCATTACTAACTCCCTCTTGAACTAGTTTAAGTGTGTCTTTGAATTAACATATTTTGTATTCAAAACAGCTTATAAGAAAAATCTTATCGCAAAAGCTTTTGAAAAAAATAAATAATTTTTTTCATAGAAGTTAATCAAAACCAGACATGCAGTTCAAAGAGAATAAGATCGACACCTATTAGTATCTGAGGAAGGGTGGAGGACATATACCGTCAACGTTTCAGCCTGTCCTGACTCCAGCAACTCGTCTCGAGCAGTAAGGCTGACATTAGACGATGTGATTCTTTTTACTTCATTTTTCAAATTGTTCAAATCAGTCTTATATTCCCTTAACTTGACAAGAAGAGATGCCTTTATACTTGGCTGCAAACTCCTAGCCTCAAGGTCCATTTTCCGAATCTGAAAATATTCAAGCAGGAATTACAATAGAGTCAAACATCATGAGGAAAAGGGGAACAGAAGTCCTATTATACCAATGTATCAGCATCATCTAATCCAGCTTTTATTTCAGAAAGTTTCTGCTTCTTCTGCTCTGCAGCACAAACAGTAACTGCCAAGTCATTATGAGCAAACAATACCTTTTTTTGTTTAGGGTGTTTTGGGGAATAAAATGTTACATCCTTAACAAATTAGCTTGAGCGTCTTCAACTAAAAGTAAATCAACAAATAAATTATCATAAGAAAATGCTCTTCAACAAGCATTCACCCATACAAATCCTTGATGTATACTTATGTTTCCTACAATATCCTTATAATTGCATCTGCTCAAACTAGCAAAACAGAAATTTTACGATCATATAAAATATCATATCCACCAGTTCTAATATGCATGACATCAAATTCAAACGAGACGTACTTGATATGGTAGGATAAAGTGGTGACTATCAAAGAAGGTTACTATACCCTGCATTTTAGACTGAGATCTCAATCAAGTCAATTTACATGGTTGAAGCAAAGAACACTCAAGAAAAACAGTTTAGGGTAAACTTCTATGCCATGGCATAACAACAATATCCACAGAAAGTTAGCGAATAAGAATAAGTGCAAAGTCTTCGAAAATAACAAATGAGTTTTGCTATAGCAATTAACTAGATATGAACTTGGCAAACTGTCAATAGAAAACTGCAAAAGCTATGCTTATGATTGTGGCAATTGCCACAACTGGATCACCCCACAATCGCATTGTTATTCAGAATTACAGGAAATCACTGCAACGTAACAGTGATGCAACAAACTGTATTAAGCTGCATCACAACTTAATGTTTGTTGTCTCCAAATCTCAATCTCATATCAAGCTCTCTTGACACTTCTTTAGTATCTTATTGTCATGCATGTTGAGTTAGGTAGCGGGTAGATTGAATTTTTATTGTTGTAGTGATTAACTATGTTAAAATTTGAAAGCTTGAGTCTTTTTTACGTTAGCTGCAAATACATACGAATTTCATACAGTAATGGCTGTGTTACGTATTGCGACAGCAGCAATACCTGCAATTACCATTACAATAACAGCAACCGCGACAACAAAAGTAATGTAACACCATGGCTATTTTAATGATTCACAGAAGAATACTAAAATTTCTGTTAAAACGTAAAAAACTCTATCATCATCGTCTTCAGCTCGCTGTCCAGGAATCATATAACATTTCGTCAACCTTGTTTTCCACCTGATCATTGGATTCACAAGGCAAAACAACACTCTTCCTGTATCTATAGCTTTTCACATTGATCTCAAAAATCATTAAACTCAACAAAATAAGGAGCACAAAAAAAAAAAAAAAAAGTAAACAAAAGCAAAATGAGAATTGCTGAACGAGTGAGTGTAAACAAACAGATATCATTACCTCCATCAAGAGAAGAGGCTGCGGTGCAATGCCGCGAAAGATTCGCCGATAGCTCACAGTATTGGCGCTCGTAACCTTCAAATACCGCACTCATCGTTCCCAATTTCTCACCCCCTACCTGAAAGAACAACCCAAATTACTTAGATTTTAATTCCATTAAAAATTAGACCAAAAACAAAATAAATTTCATATATTATCGTCCCCAATCCCCAATTTTTCATTTTAATTTTGTTTTTGCAAATAAATCGAATCTCAGAAACTAATGAGCAATTCGGGAAACGAAATTCGCTGTGGCTTTCATGCAGAAGCAGGAGAAGACTGGTCGGAAGGGCCAGGAGCGTACCGGAGATTGATCGGGGCAGATGTTGCTTGTGAAATCAACCGAACTCGCTCAAATGATTCTGATGAAAGAATCGAAGAAGTAGAACAACGAAACCTGCTTGGATTTCACCGAACTTGGCATAATTACGCATGTGCCATGGAATTATCGAGTGGACAATTATGACCCTCTTGTTAAGACTAGCTATGCTTTTGGTTTGGTCTTACGCTCACGCCATAACCGAGTTGCTCTTGCTTATGATCTTTAGGAGGTGTTAAAAGGTAAATTATAGAATGCTCATTTTTAAATATAAATATTATATGTTTATTTTTTTTTAATTTATTATAGGTAATTATTTTATTTTAATTATTTAATTAATATTGAGTTTCGAGTTTCGAGTTCTATAGATTATCGAATTTTAAATTAAAAATTAGATCTTGTACTAATAAATATCAATGTAAGGATACCGAGTTCCGAGTTTCGAGTTGTGTCTTGCATTAACAAAAATATATAGATGTCGAGTTTTGAGTTTCAAGTTTTGAGTTGGATATTGACAACAGATTATCTGATGCTAACTTGATGGAATATAATATTCTAATATCATGTATTAATATATTAAACTTATTCTATCATTCTCTACCATTAGATTTGTAAATAGTTTTAGATCAATGATTTAATTTTAAGTGAATATTTAATATTCATATTCTATGGTGAGCATTCTAAACACTATCATAAAGTTATGGTAAGCTGAGTTGAAATGGACCATATTATTATCATCGAGCTGAGGGGTTTTTAACTTTTTTAAATTAAAAAAATATATTATTTAAAATTTCTTTTTTTTTAAACCATAATGAATTCAATTAAGACTAAATTAAATTTATAATTGTGTAAATTTATCTCATACGAATAGAATTTGATCTATGCTAAATAAAATTTAATACTATTCATATAAATAGTGAATAGTATTAAATTCCATCTATCTTGAATGCAATACTATTCATATGAATAATATTGAATTTAATTTATCCTCAGTCGAATTCAACATGGCCAAAGAGATTTAGAGTAGAGTTTAGGATGGGTTATAGTATTTTAGGTTCATGTTGGATTTAATATAGTTAAATAACCAAAAAATATAATTAATTATCTTACAAATATGGCTAATTGCCACACAAGGTGTCGCAAAGCACCGGGTCTACTATGGATTGTGGTTCATCTTAAAATATGGCAACAATTAGACTTTATTCTATATTAAGGTCATAAGAAAATTGATGAGGATGACATCTGGATCAATCATTCGAGCCTTAATAGCCACAATATATAATATTTAAAAAATTCATATTTATTATTTCTATATATGCGACTGTAGGTATATATATATATATATATTCTTACTATATCTAAAGTCAATGTTTTTTTTATATTTATATTGCACCAAATTTGATCTAAGTTGGATCGGATTTATCATTATTCACTTGAAAGAAAAAATATAAGCATGTGATATTTCTTAATTAATTATCATTATAATAAATTAACCAAACTAAGTTACTACTTAAATATATTAACTAAGTTAACATAATCTAAACTAATTTAATGGCAACTTAGAAATTAGTTTGGGGTATGTTAACTTAGTTAATGTACTTAAGTAGTAATTTAGTTTGGTTTATTTATTGTAATGGTAATTAATGAAGAAATATCATAGGTTTGTATTTTTTTTTTTTTTGAGTGAATAATGATAAATTCGTTTCAACTTAGATCAAATTTATCATTGGTGCAATATAAATATAAAAAAATATTGACTTTAGATATAGCGAGAGAATATATATATATATAACCACAATTGCATACATACAAACAATAAGTATGACTTTTTTAAATATTAAATATGTGGCTATTAAGCATCCAATGATTGATCCAGATGTCGTTCTCATTCATTTCTTTACAATTTTAATAAAGAGTAAGATCTAATTATTACCATATTTTAGGATGGACCTCAATTTATAGTGAATCCGGTGCTTTATCACACAAGAAGTCATACTTGTTTGATAATTAACCATATTTTTTTATCATTTAACCATATTAGATCCATTATAAAGTTAAAATACTATATCCCACCCTAAACTCTATGCTACACCCCTTTGCCATGTTGAATTCGATCCACGATAAATCGAATTCCATTCATATATAAATTTACATAATGATAAATTAGATTTAATTTTAATCGAATTCATTACAGTAAAAAAAAAAAATTGGACATTTTGATAAAAAAAATTAAGAAAGCATATATATATATATATATATGTAAATAATATATTTTTTTAATTTAAAATAGTAAAAACCCCTCAATCTGTGCTTTACTTTCACTCCCACTATTAACTTAATTATTTTTTCGAAAAAATTAAAACACTAAATGTTTAAACTAATAATAATTAGTTCATCATTAATTAAAGTTAGGATATGAATTTATAACTAAAGTTTAAATAATTTTATATAGTGTTTCAAGAGTATATAATAATTTCTGCATGTTTTGAAACCTTCAATACCAAAATAATAATAATAATAATAATAAGGAAGAGTTTTAGAATATTTACCTTAAAATGTGAACATTGAATCTACTGTTTATATTTAGATAAATATTTAATATTCATATTTAAAGATCAGCATTTTATAATTTTTCAATAATAATAATAATAATAATTATTAGCCCTTGTCCCACTCCCTCCTGCCATTTTTCTCGAATAATTATTTTGTTATTGCCGCAATTGTTTATCGTAGATTGTTCCCAAAAATCAACATTGTATTACTGAAGTTATACGTAATATATGTACCCTCTTCGTCTTTGTATTCAACATCGTAGATGAAAACATATTTATCGTCTCTCAGTCCAATTGCCTCTTAATTATTTATTAATCCAAATTTTATGCACCCAGCCAATCCATTCCAGGAAATGTGGACGGCACTATTTAACACTCTTAATGTTGCTTTATGTTATCAAGGATGTTCCCTCATTTAACGTTGCACATGATATGATGCTAACAAACCAAAAACGTTCTCCCCTGCCCATCCTCACCTGTCACTGCTGCATTAGGCCACGTTTCCTTTTTTCTCTATGATCAAACCCTTCGAGGTTCTTACTTCTCGTGGGTTTGTTTGCTCACAGTCAACCTCTTCTTATATATTGTATGAAAATGGATCGAAATCTTTTGTAATGTTTCATTGTATGACATCACACTCATCTATTTTCTTAAATCAACTCTTTCATAAAAACTATTCATGATTTTACAAATAGCAGGTTTTTATTGAGAAAACAAAAAATAAGGCAGAAAAATTGAATCATATAAAAATGCTCATTTTTTATTTCTAGCCTTTATATAGACAGCAAGCTATCTCCAGTTAGGACATCACTTCTCATTGACAGTACCACCGTAGCATAGCTGGGCAGAATACAGAACAAAATGGAGTTTATAATAGCAACAATATTACACACACACACACACACACACACACTTATGCTCACATAAATTCATATTTTCACAATTTTTACTATTTGGTTAATTGAAATTACCTTATTTTTAGCACCCCTACACACTGATTTTTATCACATATACTGGTATGAAAGACATATCTCTTTCACATATACATGTAGGCCATTTTTGTTACGATGAACATACAGCAAAATCTTGAAAAGCCCACACATAGCATATGCGCACGTTAGGGAGAGGGACAGTGCAAGAGACAAAGACAGGATGCGAAGATGGGGTTGTTGTAGAGGGAGAGGGATCCTCTCATATGAAACTAGATCATATTAAAAAAGTGCTGAATAATTAAAATGATGAGAAATCAATAGTAAAAATATTTACATAACTAAGTTGTGAAGCTTTAGGCAATTGATTTCTTCCCCAGGGTTGCCATTTGCCAATGTAACATAACACACTTGCAGGTGGCGGGTGCGCGCTTTCGAGCTTGTTCAGTGCTGATGCGCATGATTCTTCTTAGGGGCGCCGTCTAAATAAAAAAAATTATTAGGAGTAATTGACAATGGATCAACGTGAAGTTAAGAAAAATTAAATTATAAGCAAAAAAGAAAAATCTAATAAATCATAAGCTGCACAAATTTGTCTGTTACTGTGTAGCAAGTAGTATTAACTACTGAAACAACATATTGCATATGTTTATATGTTTTTAACAGCAATAATTGCATGCATAAGTTCTAATGGTCCCTCAGTGACCTTGTCTTTTATGTGCTTAAGTAGCATAGGCTACTTTCAACATAAGTTATATTTAATGTCGTTGTGAGACGGGTATGCTCATTACTTGAAGGTATCTATCACCGAACAGCCATTTATTGAGATTTTGTAAGAATCGCTCGCAAATGCCCTAATCACTAATCAGTTGGATACTGTCCAATATATTTAAAAAAAAAAAAACGAATATTTTATTTTCCTACAAGATTTCTTTACATCCTCATTTTTTGTTGGTACAGTTCTTTACATCCTTTAAGCAGAACTTCAAAGTTAATTTTTTCATACTAATTCTTTTAAAAAAAAAAAAAAAAAAACTCTCAGTTACTGGATTCGAACTTTTTTAGTAGAGCCATTGAATTCATGCTTATCTATTGTCTTTAAGCCAGCTCTTGTGCCTATTGACAAGAAATGTTAAATACGTTTTGTTTTAGATATGTTCATTATTCCGTATGCTTTAATAATATATTTTTTTTGAAAAAAAGAAATTTGAAAATTACAAAATAAATAAATAAACTTAATCAACTATCAAAACTGAAAATTTTTTATATTATTAAAAATAATAAAACTCCACATTATTGCTATTCTAATGTTGTCCTCATCACAAGTATTTTATTTTATTTTTTGTCAAAAAAATTTGATGGGATCATCACAAGTATTTTTAATTTGCAATGCATGCGTGAATAATATAAATGGAATGCAGATCTACGATTCTTCATCAAGGGCGCAAAATAAGGGGAGAAATTGGAAAAATAAACAACATAAAAACATAAGCAAAATAAATAAATAAAATCCCTAAAACGTCGGTGTTGGACACGTCTTCCTTCGTTCCCACTTTCTAAGTTGTGCCAGCCACCAATATACAGTTATACACCGACGCCCACCACCACCACCACATAGATGCTGTCTTGTCTCCAAGGCCAAGCCCTCATCTCATACTTCCTCTTCCTCACCCTCACCCTCTCTCTCCCTCCATTCTCCACCACCACCGCGAACCACAACAACAACAACAACCACCCAAGCTAAGCTAATAATCTCTCCTTTGCCTCTCCATTAAACATTCACTCCCTCTCCAAAAAAGAAAAAAAATGTTATGCATCTTATGATTATGAGCTGCCCTTCATTTAAATAATTCTTTCAAATTCCATACACAGAGAGAGAGAGAGAGCGTCTCTGAATCTGTGAAGGGAGAGAAGAAGAAGAATATGGGGCAAGAGAACCTCTCGGCTCAGAAGAGAGCCAACAGCGCCGGCCTCCCCACCACCGCCGCCGCCTCCGGCGGCAGACCCCGCGGCGGCGCGTTTTCCAGCCTGCCGCGCGGCCGGCAGATCCACAAAACATTCAACAACGTAAAGATCACCATCCTATGCGGCTTCGTTACCATCCTCGTCCTACGTGGCACCATCGGCGTCAACCTCGGAACCTCCGAGGCCGACGCCGTCAACCAGAACCTCATTGAGGAAACCAACCGGATCCTCGCTGAGATCCGATCCGATTCCGACCCCTCGGATCCCGACGAGCCCGACATCGCCCTCAATGCAAGTTCCAGTTTTGCCCTCGGCCCCAAGATCCGCAATTGGGACCAAGAGCGCAAATCCTGGCTCGAACAAAACCCAGAGTACCCTAATTTCATTCGCGGCAAGCCCAGGATCTTGCTCCTCACTGGATCGCCGCCAAAACCGTGCGACAACGCAATCGGTGACCATTACTTGCTGAAATCGATCAAGAACAAGATCGATTACTGCAGGTTGCACGGGATCGAAATCGTGTACAATTTGGCGCATTTGGATAAGGAACTCGCAGGGTATTGGGCGAAATTGCCTATGATAAGGAGGCTGATGCTGTCGCACCCTGAGGTGGAGTGGATTTGGTGGATGGACAGTGACGCGTTCTTCACTGACATGGTTTTCGAGCTTCCTCTGTCGAAGTACGATGATTACAATTTGGTCCTTCACGGTTACCCAGATCTGATGTTCGAGCAGAAGTCATGGATTGCAGTGAACACGGGGAGTTTTCTGTTTAGAAACTGCCAGTGGTCGTTGGATTTGCTTGATGATTGGGCTCCAATGGGCCCAAAAGGGCCCATTCGCGAAGAAGCGGGGAAGATACTGACGGCTAATCTTAAGGGTAGGCCGGCGTTTGAGGCGGACGATCAGTCTGCATTGATATATTTACTGCTGTCGAAGAAGGAGAAGTGGATGGGCAAGGTGTTCCTTGAGAATTCATACTATTTGCACGGTTACTGGGCCGGGTTGGTGGACCGGTATGAGGAGATGATTGAGAAGTATCATCCGGGTTTGGGCGATGAGCGGTGGCCGTTCGTGACGCATTTCGTGGGCTGCAAGCCTTGTGGGAGCTATGGGGATTATCCTGTGGAGAGGTGCCTCAGTAGCATGGAGAGGGCTTTCAATTTTGCAGATAATCAGGTGCTTAAGCTTTATGGTTTTAGGCACCGCGGTCTTTTGAGCCCTAAGATCAAGAGGATCAGGAATGAGACGGTTACTCCTTTGGAGTTTGTAGATCAGTTTGATATAAGGAGAAATCCTGCTACAGGAAGCAGTGAATCGAAGAGCTAGTGACTGGTGATAATGGAAAAACACGAACATGTTTGATGATGTCATAGGGCAATAATTAGATTCGATTTTGTGACAGGTTCATATGTGACTTACGTTTTCTTCTGTTGTCTTGGGTACTTGTTTTGAGAACGTTACAGGATAGAATTCTTTCATAAGTTATATCTTCTTGTTGCCATGTTTTGAGTAATCAGTAAGCAAAGCAAAATTTTATTTACTGATATGCTTGTATGCTGAGCACCCCTATTGTATTATCTCTTCTTGGGCATGAATTCATGAACCTAATTTATACTTCCATGTCCTCTTGAATTAATGAATCTGTTGTAACATGAGTTACAACCAGTTTTTGTTACTGTTTTATTGTTTTGCTAGCACACTTGAATTCTTTAGGTTCCCAAGAGAAGGCAAAGGAAACAAAGATATGATTCTCAAGAGAGCTTGTGTGAAATAGTCAGCTCAAGTAAATATTTGGAAGTAAATCCTCTTGATATATGGCATGCTACTCTGATTAATGGACATTCACATTTGCCCTAGCAATTACTGTGAATCCAGAATGATAGATACTTTGATATGCAATGGGAGGATGAGTATCTATGCCCGGTAGCAGCATTCTGTAGCTGTCTCTTCTCTCATAGGTATTCTTAGTAATAGTAACATATACAGAAAGATGGTATTTGAATATCCTGCTTCACAAGGTTTTTCTTTGTTACATAAATACTGAATTCTAGGTTTTTCTTTCTGAGTTTGCATGTTTCTTTTTGTCATATGTTACAGCTTTCATTAGGAGTTTGCATCTTTGCATGCACTCTACCAAATGCATCAAACTAAATAAAATAAATTCTTAAGTTATTTTGGAATACTGATTCGTTTCATATTTTATTTGCTTCACTTGTGCTTCAAAGCATCACATTTAGTGGTAGTTTGTCAAAGATCATTTATGAGCGTAGAACTATAATTTATTGATTGTAACTCAGTTTAGTTCAGAGAAGCTTTGAGAGATTCTTACCATTCTATGCCATGTCGTCTTTCATTGGTAATCTCCTTAGTTATCATGTCTCGCTAACATCGCCATGTAATTGCATTTATAGTCATGAAATCAGTAGCCAACATACCAATCAGAAAATAAATTTAGGCTCCAGAACACTTTCCAGACGAGGCAAGTGCACGACAGAACCAGCAGTTTTAATAATATTGCAGTTTAAGAAAAAAATGTGTTGCTTGCGGTAGGCATCCATTTATTTGTTTGTATAATTGCATTACTTAATGACTTCTAGTATAACTGCAAATTTTACTAAGTTAACAATTGATCTTATTATATCACATTATGATATTCACGGCTAGATAATCTAAGGTAAACATAGTTCTCTAATACATTTGACATTTATTTACACTTTGAAAGTATATCATACGATATAATAAAGAAGTTTAACAAAGTACTAATTGATTTTTCAATGCTATAACGAGATTTTATAAACTTGATCTACATTATTTAAATTTTCAATCTAACAGTTGAATAGAGACAGTTGGATTGGATACGTTTATCTCAGCTGTAATTGAGACACATTTCTTTTTTGGTCAGAGACACATATTTCTTTAAATAACATTTTATTATAACTCTTCGCAATGTACTGATCAGTCCAGATCATATCCATACTTATCTAAATTTTAGTTTAGTAAATGTTATTAATGATTATTTAAGTTACTTTAACTAGAGTTCAATAAATGTCATTAATAAAAAACTAAATATTTAGTTATTTTCATCTCCCAGTATATCGGTACAATAAGAACTATATTCATATGAAACTTCAGATTTCAATAAATGTGATCAATTTGATAAACTTCAAAGATATCATTTTATATCCCATCACGGGAAAAAAAAAAAGATATTTAATATTTTATAAAAATTTTAATAAAAAACCAAATCAATCAAACGAATATGAATCAATTTAAGTAAATTTAGGTTATTTTAATTTCTTAAATAAAATTAAATTGATCCAATTAAAAATGAAATGAATCTACCCAATATTAGTTAGTCTGCAGCTTCAAATGAACTTTATTTGTAATATAAGATTCCAATTCAAGAACTACCACTTTACAGAATATTTTATCTAATCACTACATTCGAGTTGAAATTGCATGGACAGTTTCAGAGAAAATAAATTGAAATAAATTTTATTACTATCTTTATTTAAAATTAATTATTCAATTTTAAATATGTACATAAATTAAGAAAATAATTAAAAAAATTTAAGTATATTTTACAAAATTATCTCTATTTAATTTTTTTAATTATCTCTTTTTACTTACTCTCTCTTCTATATTTAATAGAAATATAACTAAAAAAATAATTAATATTATTTAAACTTCCTAAAAAATAGTTGTTTATAAATAAATAAAATTTTAAAAAGAGTTTAATTGGAGTGCACTGACAGTGTAAAATTTTTTTACACTGTCATCCAATCAAAACATTCCATTTGCATGACTATTCAAGTAGTGGGTAGTTATGTCAAAGATTTTTGCTGATGTGGCAATATATAATTGGATGTCTGTGTAAAAGTTTTTTACACTGACAGTGTATTCAAATTAAATCCTTTTAAAAATAAACAATTATTTTAAAACTGAAATAATATTAGATTAATTGAGTTTTAACCTCAAGAACAATCTACATCGAACCGAAACACCATGGTCTTTTCTTCTATTATTATTATTATCTATTTGTAATCTCGGACCCTTTTTTTTTTTTTTTTGTAATCCCAGACCCTTTTTTATCACAGCCCATCGGCCTAGCCCATCAATTTTGAATGCCAGGACACCCACAACACTAGCTTTATAGATGGCCCAAAAAGTAGAAACAAGCACTAGCTTTGTAGAATGCCGGCATTCCCTATTATACTTTAATTGTAATAAAAATCAAATAATTCTAGCTCTACATCATTCACGTTTATTTTAACAACATCTATGTACCAAAACTAAAAACAGAGGGGAGATTTAAAAAAAAAAAAAAAGGAAAAGAGAGAACATCTCAAAAATAATATTATCTAGGGTTGGTAGTTCTATCTGTGCTATAGTTACCATTAGCTGCAAAACTTGCTGTTGAACCCATGGTTGTTAGCTGCAATGATTTTTGCCTCAACATATCATCACGGTATTCAGGATCATTATTCGCCTTCCCCTCATACCTTATCCACTGTACCCTTTCATGGTACATGGGAAAGAACCTCATCTGAATTGCTGAGAATGAGAAGTATGGTATGAGTGTTGATATCACCACAAAGAGTGTCACAACCCAGTAGGAAGGAGAAGGAGCCAGAGTCTCAATGAAGACTTTGTAAGCATTTGTGGAAATCTTTGAAGGCATTGCTCCATACACCATGAGGAAAAGATACCACACAGCAATGGAACCCCAGATGAAAATGTGCTGTATCAAGGTGAAGTATCTTATGGCAAGTGCCATCTGCAAGTTTACAACCCAAACCACACAAGTATACATGGCTGCTCCCAATATATCCCTCCCCGCGGTTCTTCCCTCCTCGTCGAAGGCCTGAACCTCCATTGCTTTTGTGCAGAAAAAGAAAATCATTATGGCGCTAACGAATCCGTTAAGCATCCAGCTGAGGATCCGACGCCAGCGAAAGAGGACGTCTTGCACGCCTTCTTGGTATAAGACAGGAAACTGCCGTGTCAAAACAGAAATAACAAGAAGTGATCATCACTGCTCATCAGAGAAACAAACTGGGAATCCCGGATTAAACAAAACAATGCTTACTGTGTTTTACCATAGATACAACTAAGAGGATAGATCTATTATGTAATATGTAGGTGACTGCTTAGTTTCAACACTACTATTACCCTTTAAAATGGGCTTCCTAGGTGAAGTCAACGTCAAGAAGCGATTAAACACAACCATGTAGGGCAAAACAATTAGGTGTAATGTACAAATGATGTTATGGTATATAAGAGTTTTTTTTTTTTTTTTTCCCTCTTTTCTCTTTCATAAACCAGCACACTATTTTATAATAAGTCAACAGTTAAAATTTCCAATATCACAACCATTAATATAAACATGACAACATATTAGACGGTGAACTGTAAGCTTACCTTCAGACAGTACCTGGCAGATACATCCTGGTCAAGGACCCCAAGGGCAATCACAGGAAGTGATGTAAAGAGGATACTGTAGAGAGATAAAAACCAGTCATTGTATGCAGGCTCTCCAGAGAACGATGCATGCACCTCATATAGGAATAAAGTGAAGCCAAATGTGATATTCTTGTAGAAAAAATAACATATCTGTCAGAAGAAAAATGAACAAGTTAATATGAATACAGAAGGTTTCAGGCCAGATCATCTTTCAAAGCATACATTAATGTAAGGTTGAGATCCATATATTAGTCGCAATACCATTGATGACATCCTCCTGTAACACCAATGACCATGTACAAGAAGTAATCTTTCCAAATACCGGAACTGTGCGATTGCAATATCACTAGACATAACAGCCTGGGAAGAGAGACGATATGGAACAAAAGGTTGTAATAAAATGGGATATCAAAGTGAAAAACAATAAAAAGAAAACATGAGTGGTTTGTCAGTTTTTCCAGTACCTGCATTCCTTCAAAGCCACTGATTCCAACCCCTATATCTGCTTCTTGAAGCATTCCCACATCATTAGCTCCATCGCCAATAGCTAATGTTGTTTTACCAGTTCCAGATTTGACCAGTCTAGTAACCTTTAAGGGAAGAAGCAATAAAAAGAAAATGATTTAAAAACTAACCAGAACTATTATCAGAATTACCCCAAAAAATGAGGACACAATGTTAAAATAGAGAGGAAGAAACACAGAATACACCGAAACATACCAGCGCCTTCTGCTTCGGTGATGAGCGACAGCAGATAACAGATGCACAATGAATTGCTAGCTCTAGAAACATGTTCTTTATATTATCCTCCAGAGCATAAGCAAGTGATTTTCCATCAATAATAAGAGCAAATGCCTGCTGAGAGGTCCCTCTGGATGCAGCAAGCTGTTGAGCAGCTTCTGATATCTGACGGTGGACACTTTCCCTTGATGCCTGAAACATGAATCAGCATGACAATATCAAGACTTTTAATTCCACAGTTTCACAAAGATATTGACACACCAAGCAATCCCTTCCAGCAAAGGTGAAGAAATGTTTTAAAGGGTAAAAAACAAAAGGAAAGAAACAGAATAACAGAAAATTCATAATGGCTTAAGAGGTTAAACAAAGTAAGCTACAGCATATACGTCAAAGCATACAAGCATGCACTGTCTTTCTTGCATCTTCTGAAACAACAGTAAACAATACCGTGCAAATGCAGTTACTGGAATTCATACTATCGCTCTATCAAGCTGTTTTATTATCAAAACCAGAATGGAAGAACCCATAATATATAAGTTCAAATTGTCATCATTATACAGCACATTCAGGCCCAATGTCAACTCCATCTAAGAAGATCTTATTGGGGATATTATTATTATTTTTTGAAAGAAAAAGAAATTTAATAATGAGAAAGAAAAAAGTAAATATAGAGAGGATAAGGTATCCTCACAAGAAGAAAGAAAAAGAAAACGTGTACTTCCTATGATATTGACCCATAACACAAGATAGGCCACTCTCTCTGCATATCTACAAAAGAAACACATCTAAAAAGACCATTTGCATAACACCACATTAAAGCTAAGAGAGTGACCCCATCCCAGATGTTGTCTAAAGAGGAAGAGATCCCCTTGAAAATTCTAGCATTCATTTCCAGCCAAAGACAACATAGAACAGGGATATTGAACTGTTTTAAGAGAACCAATTTGTTAACATGCTTACTGAAACTACACGTGATAGTCAATATGTAAAACTCATCATTGTCATTGTATATATAAACTAAACTAAGGGCCCAGATTTATTTTACCTCGGAAATAGCCATCTTGTCTCCAACTTTCTCCAATGCTTGAATTTCTGGAATCTCCAAATGAATTATAATCTGTCTCATTCCTTGTCTAAGCAAACTACAAGAAAAACTGCAATTGTATGTTTATGTCAAACATCTTGAAAAGTAATTCTCATGCTGAAGCCGATGAACAAAAAGACATAATCACAATATTGTACCCAATATTAATGGCAGTCTCCATTTTATCCCCGGTTAAAACCCAAATCTTAATTCCAGCTTGGGCAAGCTTTTCAATGCAATCAGGAACCTAGCAAAACAATATTGTGAGGCAGAATTTCAAGCCCTATTCCAATTGATAAATCTTCATATGTAATCTGCTTTTCCGTAACCTACCCCATTTTGTAGCTTGTCCTCTACAGCAGCGGCACCCAGAAGGGTTAGATTCCACTCAATTTTATTTGATACTTCCTCAATCAGCGTCTCCCGATCTGCAGTAACTGAAGTTTTAGCTTCATAAAATGCATTATCAAACAGCTTGTATTCTTTCTCATCAAGTTCCCGATAGGCCAGTATCAGAGTCCTTAGACCTGCATCAGCATATTTATGCACATGCTCCAAGGTTTTCTCTTCAAACTCTCTCCCATTCAAGCCAAGCCTTTCAAACATGACACTGCATGAAAATATGACTTAAGGTAAGTCAACAGGTTAAATGCAGAGGTAAGAACAATATACTAAAGGCTACAAGTTATTTTATCACAAACCTGTCAGCACCTTTACAGAGTAGCAAAATTCTTCCTTCTTCATCTTTCACTATGACCGACATTCGCTTCCTTGAGCTGTTGAATTCTAAAACATTGAGAAGCTGGTACACTCTGCAGAAAGTAACTATTTACTGTATATCTTATCACCACTGCTTGAATTCAAGAAAGCAAATTCAGAAACACAGTAGCTATAAACAATAATTGAATTAGAAGCAATGCATTTTTTATGTAATGGCATACACATTAGTTAGCGTTAAAAAGTGAAATCCTTAATCCCCAACAACATAACAAAAATATGCAGAACAGGAAAAGATTGTTTTGACAGTAGTTGAACCAGTTTTTTCCCAACATTTATACATTTTAAAACAAATATCAAAACATGAATTAGACTTCGCATCCCACCTGTGAGGAATTGAAGATTTTGGATCCACACATGTAAGCCAAGGATACAAATTCAACTATGCTATAAGCAACTCTAGTATAGTTGGTTGGCCAATCCAGAAGAAGTTGAAAATATCAATATCAGACTATACATCCCCGTGCAGCCATTTGTTAGGAGCTTGTTTGTTTTACAATTCACCCACAGAATCTCGCCATTTGAGGTAGTTGGAAAGGATGTTTTCCAAAAGGAATACAACATCTCCTTCCTCCCAATGTCCATTTATGGTGGCCACGTTATAAACCAAAGATAGGCTAGACTAGTAGCAGGATGTCAAAGTTGCTACTTCCAAGTTTCTTTTCTTTTCTTTTCTTTTCTTTTTTTAGTTGGGGTCATAGAAAATTAACGACTGTCATCAGAAGACAAGTTACAATCTGATTGAATATTCCTTTCTTAATGACAAGTCATCATAAAATTATGTATGTTGATTAGCAACAGAAAATGCAGCAGTCAAAGCTACTAAACGCACAAAGCAATTGAGAGAGGGGGGGGGGGAGCTGACCTTTCAACCTTGTTGCCAGAAACTGGATCCCATTCATAAACTGACAAATTAGTCTGAGTCCTTTTAAAGAAGTCAAAACCAACTTCTCTAGCAGCAATCAGAAAAGCTGCTTCATCTGGAGATTCAGCCTCATATGAGACATTTCCTGTGTCTTCATCCACTTCTGGTATGGCAGTATGACAGATTGCCAATAAGCGAAAAAATTTCTGGATAACGTCTGCATAAGGCTCATTAACCCAGTTCCCATTCATTATCCTTTCATCTGTAAAGTTAAATCCTTTGATGCGTGCTTTTCTATCAGGAGATTCCATGCCTTCATCTGGTTCTGATTCTGTCCCATTAACATTCTCATGACTTAAAGATGGACCAATTCTTCTACCCATGGCCTGCTCAACCTCTGTAACACCTCGGCCATAAGCTACCCCAGCAATGGAACATTTGATGAACTCCATTGAGTTACAGGTCAGAGTTCCAGTTTTATCAGAAAGAATTGTGTCAACTTGGCCTAGTTCCTCATTCAAGTTTGAAGTACGGGCACGGGCTGGCTTGTCCGCTTCTTCATAGTACATATGGACATCTTGATTGATGAAGATGCTTTGAAGGACTTTTACAATTTCTATTGAAAAATACAAGGAGATGGGAATGAAGAAGCCATATAACATTAAGGCAGTCAAAAAATGAAATATAGCAGCTGCAGCAACATTTTTTGGATCAAAGAAAATTGTGGAATCATCTGGTCTTAGATACCATCTTTTCATCAAACCATTGTCCAAGTCACCCTTGGTTGCAATGCCAAAGAGGATAGATCCAATAAATGCAATTAGAAACAAAACACAAAACAAGAAGTATATAATTCTGTCCATCTTCTTCTCAATTTTGCTTCTTTTTGAAGGGGGGTCAGTAGAGTTTTGAATAACCTTGGTGTCATGACCGGTGAAGATGACTGCTCCAAATATGTAGTCTGTATTACGAAGTTTGGAGTCCCTCAAAAGAAGCTGCTGAGGAGAAAGGGGATACTTTTGCTCTTCAAACTTCATGCTCCCAACAAATGAGTATAAATTTGCATTTGGGTCTTCACATTTAACTATAGCTTTAAAATCACGGAACTTTAAGTCCTCCTCTAAGGAAGAAGTTACATCCAATCCTTGTTTTAACTTTAAATTTGTCTCCCCATCCAAGTTCATGGTCTCAACATAGCAGACAGCATCCTCATAACTGGATGAAAGCAGTAGGAGGTCTGCAGGGAAGAATTCATCCCTCTCTATCTTCACTATATTCCCCACCCTCAGGTTCTTCCACTCAGTATATTCGAAAATGCCATCACCTTTATGCACTTTAACTCTTCTATTGTTCACCTCAATATCCTGCAGAAGTAATCCATTAGGCAAATTATATACCCTGCCTTGATAGCTTGCCATGAACAACCTTTTTTTTGTCCGCCCACCAGCCCACATGCTGGTCATCAAACAGACAATACTAATGATAGTCCCTAGTTAAATGCTAAATGCTCCCCATCATACATCTTTAGCCTCTTGTTTTTCCTTCTTAAGATACATACTGTTGGTTTATTGTTTTAATTCCATATAGATATACAGGTAAAAAAAAAAAAATTAAAATCATGGCCAAATTTGCACTGAACACAAGAATACACATTATAGCAGAATTAAACATATATATACATTGTGTTTCTGACCATACTTCCATTATAGAAAATTGTTTAAGACTCTTCAAGTCAAGTAAGAAACTGATATTGGAATCTAAGAGATTATTTAGCAGATTCTGGAAATTATGAATACTGCAATTCAAGTTATTGGATACATCATATACCATAGTCCATAGATTTTATAGGCACTCTAAATTGCAAAGAAATTGTAAACATAAACGCATTAAGAGGCCATAAATCAAATTTAAGAAGGGAAGACCAGTCTGATTCAGTTTGAAGATACACACTTGTGCTGCGGGATTGAAGTGAATACAACAAAGCTGAAGCAATTGACTTCATCAAAATAAAATTCACAATAGGGTACAACAGAATATAGCACCTGTTTCTTCCGGCGCCAATCTTCAATACCCTCTTTCACCATAGTTGCCCCAATGATGACACAAAGAGGAAGGATGGCACTGACAGCAGTATAAGGAGCAAGCTTTGTCAAGGCCAAGATGCCAATTACCAAGAAATA
The DNA here is from genome assembly GCA_031439585.1 of Pterocarpus macrocarpus. Taxonomy (NCBI): domain Eukaryota; kingdom Viridiplantae; phylum Streptophyta; class Magnoliopsida; order Fabales; family Fabaceae; genus Pterocarpus; species Pterocarpus macrocarpus. The sequence continues at coordinate 17,365,209 of CM062519.1, forward strand.
GAAATTAGCAACCCTCCTAAACTGCTCAAATAGTGATTTAGGAAAGAAATTGGCAGCAGTATACTTTGTGGACCTTACAGAATTATCTGAATAATTCCTAATCCCTGCCTCAAAGCTATCTGGTTCATTGCAGAACACCACCCTGGAATAACCTTGCCCCCCAATCTGTGAATGATCCCTTTTGAAGGCTGATTTACCACATGCAAATGAGTAGATCTTGCTCAAACGGAGCTTCCTTATCCTCCTGCCACCCCTCATTCTTCTTTTATCCAATTGCTAAAAAATAATTGATCCAAAAAACAAAAGACACAGAAAGATGAACTAATTGATCTTCCCAAGCAGCAGTAGCAGTAGCAGTAGCAGCCAAAGTGGAAAACTTCCCAAGTCTCAAAAAGCAAAGCTTATTAACCAGACAACTTACAAAGTTGCTGACTTTGTAGTCAACAACCCAAAACATCACAACCACAAAACTTCAGAAACCCTTTGCACCTATCACAAATACTCGCTAAACATAAATTTGAAGCAATACAGCTGAACCCCAGATACATTCCCACTTCCCCAAAAAAAAAAAAAAAATCAATGACTCAGTAATTTAGTTAGCAAGGAATCACAAAGAAACTGAACAATTATTTAAAAAAAAAAAAGAAATAGGAACCTATGGTAAAGCTGATCACATATGATTATGGAGAAGCCACAAATTTGGGGCCTGCAATCTTATATAGTGTTTAGGACAAGCACCGTGAACTCTCCTTTGAAAATTGGAGATACCCAGAAGCTGAAACATCCGTGTGATTAATCTCCGTAAATGGGGTCCCAGAACGATGAAAGCTTTGTATTAGATCTCGTGATTATGAGTGTGATCATGTAAGAGCTCTGGTTGAGGACGCAATTTTCAAATTGTGATGCAGGTAGTTTTGTTTCCAGGAAGAAGCACGGTGCCATGAGGTAGCTTCTTCTGTGTGTTGGTTGTTGAACAACGATGAAGACGAGGCATCAAAAGTTGTGAGAACAACATAGGAAAGCACGAAGAGAAGAAACTGGGTTTCTTCTTGAAACAGAAACTTGTGCTTTTTGTGTTTTGTTTTCTTTTTCTTTTTTCCTTTTTTGTTTTGTTGTTGTTGTTGTTGTTGTTGTTGTGTCAGCTTCGCAGGCAGGAGTCTTAGGGAGTCGGGGAGAGAGGAGTGTCACTCACAATGTCTCTGTCTCGAAGGAATTCCACAATTAAACAAAGGTGAATTCTCTGTTAACATATAAAAAGTGTATATTTTGTGTATTTTTGTATTGAATGGTGAGGATCATGACATGTTTTATGATGAGATTATGAGGTATATTAATGTATCAATTATTTATAATATATTATAATAATATTTAATTTTAATAAAATTTAAAAATATAATTAAATATATTTTAAAAATTAATTATTATATACTGATAATATAAAATTATATTGATAATATAAAATAATTTTATACTGTCGTATAATAAAAAATTTATCAGTGTAATTTTAATTATTATATATTGATAGTGTAAAATTATACTGGCAATATAAAATAATTTTACACTGTCAGTGTAATCAAAAAATTTTATTAGTGTAATTTTACAGTACTGCCAATATAATTTTATACTATCAGTTCAATTATCATACACTGATAGTGTAAAATCATACTGACAGTACTATAAAATTACACTGATAAATTTTTTTGATTACACTGATAATATAAAATTAGTTTATACTGCTAATATAATTTTATATTATCAGTATATAATAATTAATTTTTAAAATATATTTAATTATATTTTTAAATTTTCTTAAAATTAGATATTATTATAGTGCATCATAGGTGATTGGTGCATTGATGCACCTCACAATCTCACCATAAGATATGTCACGATCCTCACCGTTCAACAAAAAAATGCACAAAATATACACTTTTGATATGGTACCATAGCATTCACCTTAAACAAACAGCGAGCCTAGTTTAGTTTCACACGATATCATATGCAGATTATTGGTCCCAAATAATACTCCCTCCATCCCAAATAATATTTCATAATTGTATTTAGATATATTAATTCTTAAAGATATCATTTTTAGTTAATATGATAAATATATTAAAATAGAGGAAATATTATAATAACAAAATAATATTTTAATCTTTATTAATTTCTTTCTCTTTTAATTCTATAAAATTATCTATTTTATCTTCTCATCTCAGTTCTTCAGAAGTCTGACTTTTCCCCCTCTCTTATTGTAGCTCCCCAAACCCGCATCCCCCCTCCACCTATGCCACCGCCATTGCCACCAACTTGCCGTCTGGCGCCACTATAGCCACCCCACCATCTTTCTCTTGCTGTTTTGCAAGAGAGCTCCTTTCCATGCTATTGTTGCTCTGCCTAGAATTGCAACATGGCCTTCAATATTAGTGGATGACTACCCCTCAGCCGGCGACGACGGTGCGAGGCAATAGCCGGCGCCTTGCCAAGAAGCAATGGCAACATACCATCGTGAACGAGGGCAGCTTCTTTTCCTAGCACAGTGAAAAACGTCCTTGTAGTTTTAAGTTTGGTTTCTTTTTTATATATTTATATTTCCTCTTAATTGCATTTTACAATTTAAATCATCAAATGATATATAAAAGTTGCCATTGGATTTGATGATGGAAGTTATTTGCTACGATTGTATGTTAATATGTCCTTTAATATATAACCATTTATTGTGTTAAATTACGCAATGTCGCAACCTTGCAAGGAAATGGCATGACGAGAGAATCTATCGTGAACATCTCTTGTAGCCTTAAAAGACATGACTTCTTTTGCAATGGAATAGTATGTCTTTTGGAGTCAAACAACATGATTCTTGGTTGCAACCAACCACATATGACATCACTTCCGTAAGTGGCTTATTTGTGATATTGCTAATTAAGAAATTTATAGAAATTTTATTCTATCTTGGAAGAGTATCGTCATCAACCCAATAACAATTACGAATGAGGGTGAATATCTCTCTAAAGATAGTGAAGTAATCCATGTTTTAAAATCACAATAATATTCAAGTTCTTGATCATCTTCTATCATATTTTACTAACATTCTCTACCCAAAAAAAGAAAAAAGATATGTTATTGAGAAATTAATTTGGATGTGTATGACTCTCTCAATGTTCAAAGCTTAGCGGAGAATAAGTAAATCGTATATTTCTCCAGAATACTCCTTGTCTTTCATGGCAGCACCTCATTACATTCTCTCACCACCAGCCTCAATACTCTCCTTCTTCTTTGACTTTGTCAATGTTGGGTGATGGTGCCATGGCTGGCGGCAGGGCAGTGGCTCCCCAAAGGGGGAAAGGGCCAATGGTGGTGCTGGAAAAAGGGGTGGAAGTGATGGAAGAGAATGATGAAAAAAAAAGGTAAAATTAACAAAATACTTTTAAAGTTATTTTTTAAAATATAAAAAAATGAAATTATTTTCATAATAAAAAAAAATTAATCTCAACTGTTAGATAAAATTTCAACGACTAAGATTTAATACTCACTGAAAACCAAATTGGTCCCAAACTCATCGGGGCCATCATAGGACTCGACCGATATCACATTCGCATGAACAAAGCTACTATTGCCTTGGAGTTTCCCTTCTTTCTAGGGTTTTGACCATCATAATGTCTAGAGTTATATCCTTCACTTATAGTTGTTATATTGTCAAAAAATATTTTTTTATATTTATTTATTGAGTAGTTCTTATCATTTTTTTATTGGATGAATTAATAAATTATTTTTATTTTACTCTTATTAGAAATAAAAAATTAATAGTAAAAACTATTAACAAAAGATTAATTAATAAAAGGGATAATTATATTAAAATTATTAAAAATTACCTATTAAAAATTAATTAAGGAAAAGGATCAGGAATTTTTTATAAATAAATAGTAATACCTTTAAACTATTTTTAGTCTTTTATTATTAATTTTTTCTATGTTTTATGTTACTTTCTCTCTCAACCCTTACCCTCACCAATACATATCTATGGCTTATGTTAGGCACTCTTCATGAGTATAATTATAATTTATAAATGAATAATATGCAAAACTATTTAAATATATAAGTATTAACCATCTCATTATTTTATCAAAAAAATTAACCATCTCATTATCATTCTTAACCAAACATAAACGAGTAATAGTCATTAACAACAGACACAACGATGCTAAAGTAGGTACTAGTAGTGGCGGTATGGTGGATGATGTGTTTCGATCATCAAGATGAGACCCCCAAATGCTAGAAGCAAATATTGGGATGACTATTAATTAATCGATAGTACAATGAAATGAAAAACTTTTGGGTATAATCAAACACAGTGTTTCTAATATTGGTAGCTATGGAAAAAACAACCTAATTAATTTTTTGAAGGCAAAAAAGCCATAAATAAAGGAATATTGGCAACGAGCCATGTGCAATGGTGTGCCGGTGAGAGTGAATGTTCAAGGGGCACCGGACAAAGGGTTGAGAGACTGAGCGGCAATAAACGTAAAAGAAATTTAAAAAAAAAAAAAAGACTAAGAAATGGTTTAAGTATTATAGACTACTTATAAAAAGTTTTTGGTTATTCTCTTTAATTAATATTTAATAAGTCCTTTTTAATAGTTTTAACATAATTAATTCTTTTTATTAGTTTATTATTGTTATTATTATTATTAATCCTTAATATTATTTTTTCACATTGAAAAGGGAATATAAATAAGTGAGAAGAATGTCTATAATTATTATAATAATTTAGAATTATAAACTGAAAAGTTTTGACAAGTGACATTTTTTTTTTGTGCATTTAATTCCTTCCACAATTTAAAAATTTCCATTTAAAGCAACTATTCAAAATTTTTTTTCCACAATTTAAATTCAAATTATTTTAAATAAATAAATTATAATATTGGTTAATAATCCATTATTCGTGTTTCCTTTTGATGCTTTCAAAGTATGTCTGAGCAATTGGCAACAGCTTATATACTGATACGTCAAAATATCTGCAACTCATTTATATCCATTATCTATTTCCAATAACCCACTGTTCAGGAAAGCTAAACCCACGAACGATCCCAAATTCTCTCTCATCTATTATAATATATTAAATTTGAGTCAAAATTTGTGGCACAACGAGCTACTATCATCTTATATAGTTTATAATCTTATCACATCAATTTTTAATTAGAGTTGATAGTCTTTAACTTAACCTTATTATTACATTATACATAATATTATAATTTTAGTTAAATAATTCTATTTATATACTTGATATAAATTAATTGTCCAAGACTCTACAAATTATAATATTAAATGTTATGACAAAAATTATTATAAAATGACTAAACTCTCAATCATTAATACAAAATAACAAGAGATTTACACCTTAGCTATGATAGGAGATATTAACCTATCAACGTTAAGACAATAGAAATACTATTTATTCTATTAAAATCAATTTAATAATAAAATAAAATTAAAAATTAATTAAAAATAATTACCACTTATCATTATTTATTGACTACACCATACGATTACAAAAATTAATATGTATCTAACTCAGAAATTATATCATTCTTTAATTATTCTACATTAAACCTCTATATTTCATAGAAAAAGTTCCAAAAATTAAATTGGAACAATAGTTTCTTTATAATTTCAATATGTTACATTTATAGTGTGCCATTGAGAAAATTTTATATTGTTAAAAAACTAACATTTTCAAATTATAATTTTATTAGCATTAACATTTCTATTTCTATATATGTCAACTTGCTAATTTAAATTAGTCTTTTCAAACATAACTAATTGTGTATATAATTATGGGTCTTAAATACAAATATAAGATAATATATTAACTTTTTATTTTTAACAATATATAAATAATTAACAACCACAAAACTATCAAAAGGATATTTATGAAGGAAGCAGAAAGACATTAATGAAAATAAAGGACATATTAATATCAAATGAATGATCAATCTTATTTAGAAACTTGAAGAAAAATAGTTCCAAATAAATACAACCTCCAACTAGTTCAATTAAAAAAAGGATACCAACAAGAATAGACACAAACATAAAGTCAAAAAGAGAAAACGTATTTGAAGATTATATATCTATATAATTGCACTATATTCAAAATGGGGGAATAGATCCTCTCAATTGAAAAGCTCATATGATCTTGTCATATGTTATTTTTTACCATTGATTAAGAAGGTGGGGCCATATATGAGACCTATAAAAATATCTAATCAATAGTAAAAATTAACCCATAATAAGGTCATGTTAGATTTTCACTTGAGGGATCTATTCTCTCAAAATGGCCCTATATTTTTTTATTTTACTTATATTATTACCTATCATTTTTTTAATAAATAAATAAATTTTTTCTTCTATTACATGATTCTTAGGCTTTATAATATTGAGATAACATCTATTAATTTATCCTTATATTAAACTAAATAATATCACGTATCTCTCTTTTTTTTTTTTTTGACAAAATATCCATTTTGGTTTTTGACAAAAATTTTGAAAGTAAATTAATCCCTCAAAATTTGAAAATCTACAAATAGTTTCTTCATACAAAATCTGTATAAATTTTTTTGCAGTATGGATTTATATAAATTCTGTATGAAAAAATTAATAAATTTTTTTTTTGAATGATAAGAGATTACTTATTAATTTTTAAATATTAAGAAAGTAATTTATCCAACAAAATTTTTTGTTAGGAACCAAAATCGATATTTTCTAGTTGGAGTTATTCTCAAGCGTAATCATACTCCTTTCTGCGCCTATCTCAATCTCTTCTCCTTCCAGTATTTCTTTTTCATTTCACTTCACAAAACCTTTTCAAATCTCATTCCAGAAATTGTTGCTCGTGCTGCTATGGCACACGACGGCGGTGCCGCTGCAACCAACAAACGAAGTGGTGACGGGGCTACACGGCAGCGATGAGGACCCTTCCAGCTGGAACAAAGGCGGCATGTTATAGGTGAGCTCCTGCTCCACACTCTTCCCTCAGTGCCTCTAGGAGGGTCTCACATTTGGATTATTGTTCTCTTGAAAAGGAAATGAAAAGGCATCACAGGATTATTTGAGAAGCTTTCTTATTTCTTTTTTCATCTGTCCTTTTTTTTTTTTTTCTTAGTCATTTCTTTGCCTTCTATTTCTACTTCTTTCTCAAAGCCAAAAGCTCCTTTTAGTTTAATTTCTAGTTGAATTCGAAGAAGACTTCAAACCTTTGGGTTAAATCATCAACAAAAATGCTAGAGATGGAGATTGTGAGTATAAACCAGAATGAAGTTTCTATGTCAAAGAGGAGGACTGAGAACTGATGGGAAACCTTCCAGTGATGCAATATTAGAAATCAAAATTTTGATTTGATTTACAGGCTTCTTTTATCATCTTTCGTTGTTTTTGTTTATCAGATTTGTAGGAGATGCTTTTGAATGACTGTGTCAATTTTTTATCATATTACATAAGAAACTGGAAGAAAGAATTGAGCAGCTTTACGCTTCAACGTGTTTTGCTGCCAAGATTTGAGTTATGCTTACTATTTCTTATATATAGATATTGTGACATTTGTTCTATTTTTTGTATGGCATTTTGGTTAGTAGTGGTGTTAATTATTGTTTATTTATTTAAAAATTTTCCACGATTTGCTAATTATATCTTTTGCTTTTATTTAAAAACGTGTAGAGCTTTTGGCATTGGGAGCACTATAAAAATGACTTCTGCTACCTCATTGTGTGGTTTCATTCCCTACACTTATTATTTGTTCAATGACGTCTTAAACATTGATGTTAAAATTTGATGTGAGTCATCAAATATTCCATTTTGATGTTCATTTTTTTTTTTTTGGTGGGGGGGGGTTTTATTTCATAGAAGTATTGTTTCAAAGTTGAAATTATTAAGATGAGATAGTGAGCAGTAGATATATTTCTAAATAGTATAGCATCACATGATTAGATATATTTTTGGTGTGGAGTATGTATGACTCATTTATATTTTTTTTACTTTCTCCACTGTATCTGTATCTGTTGTGGTTGTTACCATGAAGACAACAGAGAAATTAAGGGGATATTGTTATATTCAGAAGCCAGCTGATTTAATTAATCCAAATTTTTATGGTAAGGAATGTTCTAATAGCATTACCAGTGGTCTTCTTTTGATATGTTGTAATCTGTTAGAGTAGAGAATGCATGCCTGACAAGCCAAAGGTTTAATTCTCTATTTTATGGTTAATTGCTTTTACCCTTTCAAGTTCTTCGGTGCCATGGGCCTATCGTGAAAAATGAGCCTTGAAAAACTTTCTTTGTTTGCCCTTCATGTGGCCTTATTCGGAGTGCTGGTGGGTTCCAACACCTATGACTCATACATGCTGGTATTATGATATTTTTATTTTTATGCTTTATTATACAGTATTATACAGGACATAAATGGAATAAAGCTCATGTTTATGATAAGATATGTGCAGCCTCATAAGTTGCTGTGAGGTATAGCACATTAGGACATTGCTCCTATTATTTCTTCCTAATTGCAGGACTACTTAGACAGCCAAATTGTGGCCATCTGAAGGATTTACACAGAGTAATAAACTCTATGAACATGCTTTAGATTTTTTGGTTTACTTTTGAATCTTCCTTTAAATTAAATTATGATATGGATATAGATCTTTTAAATTAAATTTGCTTTTGATTTGATATTGGTTTTGATATCTCCACTATATTTTTTTCCTCTGAACTAATGCAACACAATTGTTTTGGTTCTTATCAATTGATATAGATCTTATCAATTGATAAGCTATCATGTGAAAGTTTCATAACCGTTGATTCTTCGTTTGTTTTGGTTCCATTGGAGGATATATGTAATTTGAGTTGGTTTGAGTTTTATTTGAATTCATGGATATTATAATTGTGAAGTTGCAGCGAGGACATGAGCTGAGCTGATAGCAATAGCTTGGGAAGGGGGTTGGCAAAAATCATGTCACTTTCATGTATGAGCTAGAGATTCACGTAAATGAGGCTTTGAAGCCTGCTACTTCATTAGCCTTATCAACTATAATGAGCCTGACTTCTCATCTATTCTAATTTTCATTAATTGAAAAATATTTATGTTTAGTTTATGTCCTTTATGAGTTTGATTTGTTCTCATTAGTCATGCCTGAAATATAGAATACGCTGCTTGAGATATTCAAAATGGACTGTGATTAATTATTTCGTTTTTAATATGAAGAATCCCTTTTTAAATTCATGTTCTAAAACTTTTTGCGTGGCTTGCCTTATGAAGAGGAGATTCTTGACTTCTTATCTATTATAATTTGCATTACTTGGAAGTAGCTATTTCAGTTTGTGCCCTTTTATGAGTGTGGCATGTTATCTTAAGTCCTGTTTGAAATTCAGAGTATGCTGTTTGAGATAATGTCAATCACTGGGATATATCTTTTTGTTCTTAACGTAATGATTTTTTTTTTTTTTTTTTTTAATTTCTGTTTTGAATCCTGCTACTTGACTTGCCTTATGAAGTGGAATTTGCTTGAATTCTTATCTATTTTAATGTCCATTAATTGAAAAGTAGGTGTGTTTAGTTTATGTGATTTATTAGTATGATGAGTAATGAATCTTTTTTTCTTTGTGCTTTCAATATATCCTATTTTATTTGATATACTTGAATGTGATTATTTCCGTTGTTACCTGTGGCTTTGTCAAATAGACCCTTTAATACAATCTGTTCTACTTGGCACTAATTGAGTAATATGTCTGGTGAGTCTATGTAACTTTTCAGCCTTATCTGTCCGCGTAAGTCCTGTTTCAAATTTGAGGTATGTAGCTGTCTGACCTAATATCATTGTTTAATACTATCATTTCACACTTATAAGTAGTTTGGTTCTCGGATCTGTTTCTTCTACAGAATGAATTGGTATATATAGTGTTTTGGTCTATTCTAATTGGCGTTATACATTATAAGAATAATAGAGTTTTAGCTGATTTGGAACTGATCTGTTTTTCATAAGTGCTGTGTGATGTGCAGTCCTTAGTTTATTGATATGAAGAAGGTGAAAAATTATTGAACAAGATTGGAAATAAATTTGTTCTTGCTATAGTACATGCCGAATTTGTATGCTTTTGTACTTTAGTCTTTTTATGGGGAAACAAATTGTGGTTGTGTAAAAATGGAGATAAATTATTTAGCAAGAGAATTATATTAACGAAAAAATTGAATGGATTTTTCTGTTCATTGTATGGGCATGGTAACTTTATCCGCCATATGATGAATTACTGTGCTAGACAAAAATAACTGTATAGGATTTAGTCCCTTATCCAACTTGCAAGTAACTCAAGCTTAAGATTTGCTTTAGTTGTCACTGATATGATGTGTTCAGATTTGCTTCTGTTTGGTACCAAGTGATAAAGGCCATTTGTACTAGAATGTGTTACATATTCCTTCGCGGCAAAGGGGTAAACAAGAAGGTTGTTGGTGCCATGCAATTTCAGTAACATTGTGGTGATTGTGTTTATAAATCTTTGGCCGGTTCAAGCAACACAGCATGCTTTCAGCAATAAGTTATAATGACTGAAGACCATTACAAATCTTATTAACCACATTATCTACGAGTCATATGAGTACTGTTACACCACCTTTTTTTAAATAAGCTCAATAGTAATGTGCCCAATTACTATAAGCACATCTACCCGAAAATGTTTTTTTTTTCTTTTTGGTCAGCTACTTCGATATGTTCAAGCATATGTATATGTCCCACAATTGGCACCAAATGTTTTCGCCTAAGTTGCCCCGGTCCACCATTCACATAGAAAGGTTAAAAATAATATGTCATTATAAAATTTTGGTTATTTAGTAGTTGTATTAATTAGATGTAATTATGAAACAAAATTAAGTTAAGGGTGTGTACATACATAGTTCTAATGAGAGTTGACACAATTGATAAAGGATGAGTTTATATCCTACAAGGATGTGAATTTGATTTTTATTATTGATGTAAAAATTTTATTGGTAAATGATCTCATAAATTCTCTGTAAATATTCTATGAGTTTGGGGGTTGTGCCTTGATTTTCAAGTAATATATACTATTAAAATTTTGAGTAAATAACATTTTTAATCTTAACATTTTAAGAGTAACATCGATTTGGTCTTAAAATTTTTTTTATACCAATTTAGTCTTAGTATTTTAAAGTTGATATTAATTTGGTCTTGAAAAAAAATTTGGCATTAATTTAGTCATAATATTTTAAATTTTGATATTAATTTAGTTCTAATAGTAATTTTTGACATTAATTTAATCCTAATATTTTGAATTTTAATATTAATTTAATCATAATATTTTGAATTTTTATTTTAATTTAGTTTTAACAAATTTATCATAAAATCAAAATTTTCACCAAATCCATAGTATATAAGTAAATTAATGTTAAAATTTAAAATATTAAGATTAAATTGATATAAAAATTTATTTTAGAATTAAATTAATATCAATTTTAAAATGTGAGTTAAAAAAACATTGATTCTAAAATTTCAACCCGTCTAATATTATCTTTATTTTACCAAATGTATCAAATACGTCATAAATGATCTGAATATATATACACTTTTATTTTTTATTTTAAAGATAATCTCACTTTTATAGCAAAAAAGTGTTTTAATTGGCTTTTTGTTCGTTGTCATGGCTTTTTCTATTTTACTCTTTTGGGGTCAACTTTGGGTTTTAATTTTATGTGGATGGAATTTTAATTTAATGTCCAAACTGGGTCAGAAATAGTGATTGGGCTGAAGATTAGTATAAGTTTAGAAGTGATATCAGGGAATTGGAATACGAGATTGATTCCATAGGCTTCCTTTTTGGTCATCTGTCAATGGGCTTCTTGAATAAAGCTAGTGGACCAAAATGCACTTATATGAATGAACCCCAAATGTTTCTTGGCAATGCTGTTGAACTTCACTTAGGGTGTTTGTGTTTTTTAGCCAAAAAATTATTTTTTTATTGAAAAAGATAATTTTTATATATTTGGATAATTTTTTTTAAAATAATCAGATTTTCAAAAAAATATGTTTTCAACTTTTTTATAGAAATTAAAAATAATAATTTATAATAAAAATTAATTTTCAATTTTTTCAATTATATATAAAATTTAAATTTTATAATCACTTTTTCTAAAAGTTAAAACAAACACACTCTTAAGCTAACAAATCAAAGACCAAAAATGAAAAGAAAAAAATAATAATTATATGTTAAAAAAAGCTAACAAATCGGCAGTCGCTTATATTTGAACTATGCAGATCAGACTAAATAAAGTGAATAGGAATAGCGAAGATAATTAAGTAGACTAGCATTTTTCTTTTTCTATTGTATTTTTCGGTAAGACTATGAGTTGTCTCAAGGGGTGTTTTAGTGAATTATAAGCCTCTACATTATAGATAAAAATCCACTCATGGATTTCAGTTTATCAACTAAACCGCATCTTAAAGAAACCATGGGGCTTCCAATAAATAAGCTCTTTAAACTCATTATTCCCAAACCGGCAAGACATTAAATTTGGCAATTGGGAATCCCTAGTTCCCTGCTCCAAATAAAAGAACTATATCTGACTCAAGTACCTACGATGTGTCAATGTTAGACATACTTCTTGGCTTGATGAATATAATAGTTTAGTTCGTATTTTAGAAATGGAATTAATTTTTATTAGCTGTCTTATACTATTAATAAATTTATGATGTTATTTATATTGAAAAAGTCAAAGATTATAATAAGAAAAAATTAATTATAGAACGATGTAATACCTCATTATTTTATGATTTAAACATTTTACATTGAGAGCCATCAGTTATGTGTATTATTAAAATGGAGAATGAAAATTCTAGAAAATTCTAAAATTGACTTTATATATATGTGTATATATGTATGTATGTATGTATAAGTTCCATCCCTAAAATTTTTCTCTGTACAGAGGGATACACACCTGCTTAAACTATGCTTAAATTAAATTGTTCTTACATTCCTTTTGTTTTTCTTATAAATTAATAGATAGCATTGTGTTTCACTTGAACTTTTGAAGAACTTCAAATCATTTAACAATTAACACGTTCCATGGATCTCAAACGCTTGACCTTTTCAAAGAGTTTAGTTGAAGATTGACGCCAGCTTCTCCAATAAAGTTATTAAGTTTTACTTGTACTCCCCAAAAAAATATCCATTTCGGTTTCTTTCTTCGCATCAAATCCAACAATGTTTGTCTCGCTTGGTTTTTATTTAAATTCTAGCCGTTCATCTGGGTTACAGCAGATTCTGCCAATGAAATTGACATAAGGATACAAGTTCTATAACTGGATGAGTATTTAATTCTCAACTAGGTTGACTCAAAAATATAAAAGTGCTAAGGAAGATGATAAAATAACTTAGAGAATGCAAGTGTTGGACAAAACAGAAGCTAGTCCACAAATCTAAGATCCCAAGAGGTTGATTCCACGCAACAAAACAAGGCATGAAGATCCCTACGGCCCGATCAACAATAATATAATAGTGTTTATTACCCCGCAAAAAAATGTATAACAGTACAACACACTACGATAATTTAGTACAAAGACTCCTTCGAATGATTAGGGATGCAATTCGGCTGCCAAATATGCCGAGGACGATGCACAAGTGGCCCTGAGCAGCGTAAGATGTGAAATTTGATGCTATTAATTGCACATATGGTATAGCCGAAGTTTAAGTGTAAAGACAAATGCTTGCCTCCACTTTGTGAATGATCTACTTCTTTGTGTACTTTACAAAAGCTATAGTTCTTTTTCTAATGGAAGAGAGATATATAGTCTTTAAGTTACTCATAATTTTATTGATATAATTAATTAATGTCAAATGCTAATCAGCCAAATCTTGATTTATAGCTCTCATCAACTAATTTCTAGTCCTGATGGGCTGCGAAGTTTGCCAGTGTAATGGTCTTTTGTGTTGAATTTTATGCTTTGTAACCGAACTTTAGCTTGCTTGGAAAAGTATTTCACTATTTCTATTAAGAGTCTTAAAACTGAATGGACTTTTTTGGCAATTTGGGGGCGATTCTACATTCGGCTAGTAGCTTTAGGAGAATCTAGGTGCTAGGCTGCTAGCTCAATGGTTGAATATATGTTGTTAAGATGTGATGCATGCTTTTCTAAGGCTAACACTTTTAAATTAACTATTGACTTATTTACATAAAATTACAGTACTTTTGCCCTCTTCATAGGTATTATTAGTCTTAACTTGAATGTGTTTGTTTAGTATTTAGAAAATGTTAAACCTATTCTCATTTGTTGTTTAGTATTAGGCCACGTGGATCTAGAGAGAAACCTTACCTTGAGATAGGGACCTCAGAATGCTGTACAAGATCCCTAACACACCCGAGTGAGGCGGGATGGCAAAACTTGAAGCCTTGTAAGTAGGGTTTGGAAGTGAGTCAAGTCATCTCGTGAGCTATTTTTGATTAAGTTCATTAATAGCTCAATAAATTGGATTTGTGAGCTTATGGGCCGAACTTGAACGGGAGATTTGAGCTTGTTTATTAAATAAGTTAAATTTGAGTTTTATCATATTTGACTCATTAGCTCGTGAGCTGACTTAATATGTATATATATTTATATCCATAAAATTATATTTTGTTATTGTTATTATTGCTGATGATATTATTATTATTATTGCTACTACTATTGTTGTTGTTGTTGTTGTTGTTTTTGTCGATCCTATTTTCTTATCACTAAATATCCTATAGTTTATTAAGCTAAAAAGACTTAATTGAAATCTAGTTTGAACTATCTCATTATCTTTGAGCAGCTGATGAATTAGCTCGAGCTTAATGAGTTTTTGGCTAGTTGAGCTTGAACTCGAGTTCAACTTAATATTAATAAGCCGAGCTTAAGCTGTGCCAAGTTCAGGCTCGCCTCAGCTTACTTATGCTCTACTTGTAAGAGTTACACCTAGGTAGACCTTCCCCCTTCCCAAAAAAAAAAAAAAAAACTCTCCTCCACAATCTAAAAAATGATCCATAACACACAAAAGGAAGGAGGAAATGAGAAAATATTAAATATTTTTACCTCATTGTGTAATTTTCTTTGTTAAATTATAAAGTTATATGTAAAAATATATTTACTCCATTTTTTTTTTTGGACGTGGACATTATAACTATAAATAATGATAAGACTCATTACATATTTACATATTTATTACTTTTTATGCTTTAAATATTCAAAAAATAGATTTAACCTTAAGACTCTTGTTGCTAAAGCAAAGCAGGCAATGATGCCTTTGCTCATGAGTAAAAATAATATTGGAATTTCCCCAAGCTTCCTTCTGATTAGAAGAAATGCTACTGACCTCATCAATATCCTTGTCAGTAGCAACATGATTAACAGCTCTTATCTTGTGCTTGAGATGGGGAGGGTATCTATGCTTTTTATAGCATAAGTCAACTAAGTGAGCACTTTTTCCACAAAAGGAGCACATCTTGACACCAGATAGCCCTCTTCCAACCTGACCCTGGCCTACAGTGGGGCCTCTACCTCCCTTATCTCTTCCTCAACCTCTAGGGGCAAAATTACCGTTGTTACTAGTTGTAGGTTCAGTACAACTCAAAAGTGTTCTTGAATCTCATCGTGTATTTACCTTTCTTGCTGAGTCAACAAAGAAAAGGCTGTATTGATGTTAGGTAAAGGCTTCATAACCATCACTTGTAATCTGACAACTGAATGCTCATTTAGACCGGTGAGAAACCTGACCACACATAGTCTTCTTGCGTGTAACCCCTTACAATTCCTAGTCCACATGTGCAGATAGCACCATAGGGGCAACTAGCAATCGGTCTGAAATTCTCCGACTCCTCCCATATTGACTTCAACTTTGTAAAATAAGAAGTGATGCTTGGATCACCTCGCCTGATTCAAAAGAGCTCTTCTTGGCTTCTTGCAGCTCTACTATATGAAATATATCCCCTTGATAGTACCTATATATGTTTGAGGTCTTTCCACAAATTTGAGGCCACATCTATCCAAATAACACTGAGAAATCTCCAGACTCAAAGACAAGTTAATCTAAGAAACTATGTATATATTACACCTATCCCAAGCATCAAATATAGGATCATTCTTATCTGGTTTCGCAATAGTTCCGTCTACAAATTTCACTTTTGTTTTTCAATTTCAGAGTCAACCACATAGCTCTAGCCCAAGTGTCATAGTTTCCACTACTAGAAATACGTCATTTATCAATGGATTTACCGACGGATAGCATCTGTTGGAGATATAGGCATCAGAAAAAAATTGGTATTTTATCGACGAATTACAGCTTCCATTGATAATTTTCTAATTATACTAATGGAAAAAAATCGTAGTTATAATTATCACTAGCGTTTGTAATATAAGCATCAAAAAGCGTCAGCAATGAAATTATACTGATGAAACTTTTATAATTACTGATGGATTTATCGTTGGTAAATTAAATTTATAAATTTTATTCTAATAGAATTATTGATGGATTATCCGTTAGTAAAAAAATAATATTTTAATGGTTATATTTATCGACGAATAAGCCATCAGTAATTGAGTAAAATAATATTATGAATTTAAGTTATTACCGACGGATTTTTCATCAATAATTTCAAATTCTTTTCTAAAGTCTAAATTATATTATTAAAATTTGAAATTAATATTTAAATATTTCAAATTATTGTTTTAATTATTGACATATCTATATAAATAAAATGCAAAAATATACATTGTTAATTTAAATAAAAAGTGTCAATAAAAAACAAATAAAAATAAAACTATCAATATACAATTCTAAAAAGGAAAAAAATCCTACAAACTACGAATACTAATCGTTATTAGTATTCGAAATACTCTCCGAGTCTATGAGGTGGTGCGGAGAATGTGCAGGCAAAGGTGGAGGTGGTGGAGGCTATGCTTTGGATGATGAATTACCACTCCGCATATGCTTGAAATAGCGGTACATTATCATCACCCTCTACTCCATGGATTGCATTTGCTAGTCTCCATTCCTCCTTCTCCTACTTGTGTTGCTCTTACAGCTCCATGTACCTAGGGGTGGAAACAGGTCAAGTCAGGCCAGGCTTTCACCTTAACAGGCCAGGCTTGTATAGTAATAAAATGGCTTGAGCCTGGCTTGTGGTCTATTATAATCTTTTTTCTTAGCCTAAACTTGGCTTGTTCATCAGCCTGGCCTAGCCTGCGGCCTGTTTACAAAACCTGTAATTTAGAACATTTTATATAGGCCAACAGGCCAAAGCATTAGACAGGCCGAAAACCAAGCTTTTGTCCATAATCATATCAAACAAGCCACCCTTCATACAGACCTCAAAACAGGCCAAGCAGAACATATGACAACTCAATGAAGTAAACAAAGATTTTAACCAAAACAGCAGACCTCAATTCTGAAACAAAACAACATTTTAGTTTGAAAAATAACACAATCAGAATAGACCCATTATTAGTAACAATCAAAATAGAAAATGTATTACCTTCCCCCAATTTTGATTTTCATTCAGTGTCTATTCGTAGAGAATCAAAAGCACTAAAATCCCCAAGGTCAACCCCCCCCCCAAAAAAAAAGAAAAAAAGAAAGAAACACAAACTTAATCAGAATACAAAAACAAAAAAAGAAAGAACACCAATAGCTATTTGGGTTTTAGCAAAAAAAAAAAAAAAACTACAAAAATAGAATAGCAATCAGAATGTTACCATTGATAGATATTTCCATAAAACACAAACTTAATCATAATAGTAATCTATAATGTGAGTGAGAGTTGAGACATACCTTAAGACAAATCCAAAATCGACTATGACGGCGAGGCTTAGGCTCTATTGTGGGTGCAGCAGCAGGACAACGTGGAAGCATAGCAGCATAACGTAGCAGTTCCGACAGGTGCAACAGGACGTGGAAGGCTGGAAGCTTGAGCAACTTGAAAGGGGGCTTGAGAATGAGAAGAAAAGAATGAAGCGACAGAATGAACAGAGGGGCAGAGGGCAAGTGAGTCTTAAGATTAAAGAGATAATAGATAAGTTAGGGTTTGTTTTGTTTAATTGTTTTGAATGAAATAATATGAAAACAATAAGTAATAAAATATGTATACTATAACTAAAAGAAAGTAGTGGTGTAGTGGCACGTAAGGTGGCTGATAGTCTCTTGATATGCATGGTTTCGTGTTCAAATTTATATAATATATACATGTGCATATAATCTTAACAGGGCCAAGCTGGCCTGTCATGCTCCATAGGCTTTAAATTGAGCATGGGGCTGGGCTGATAAGGAAAATAGGCTTTGAAATAAGCCTAAGCTTGATCCTATTTTTAAATAGGCCAGGTCACAGGCCGCCTGACCCATTTCCACCCCTACATGTACCTCCTATCTGTCTCCTCAAGCTACCTGCCTGTGCACTGATTCATTTAGTGCATGCACCCAATTCCAAATATCCTTCACATTAGTCCAAGCCCCAGACATAGAGGTTGAAAAATATGACCTGTTGTAGGAGGTCTTCATACTATAAATCTAGCTCTTATAGCGACCACCAATCGTTTTGGCACAATTATTACATTATAACAATTATTTAATTTACATAACATTTTAAATAGCCAAAAAATTAGGCAAAAGGCTCTCTATGAATAAGGAGCTAGTCTCCACTAATTATTTAATTACAACAATTATTAATTAATTCAAATGTTAACATTCTAAATGATCAAAAAAGTGTGAGCAGAGTCTTTCTTTAAATTAGGAATCTTCACAAAAATTAATCCATCAACCAAACACAAATAATAAACCGATGCAATCATGCAAATCATTAAGTCAATCCTAAAACAGTTCTAGAGCGCATTCTCTTACTTCACATTATGTAGACACATAACACCATAGCACACAATTCAAATAATGGAAAAATTTTCTAAGCCTTCCCCCAACCATGCAATCATATCCTCATTTTTCTATCCTACAATTTTATCCTAAAAGTTTTAAGTCTATAATATTTCAGAAAATATAAAGTTAAAGAAAGGGATATAATGTACATACCTAATGCGCCAAAATACTCCACTTAGTTAATGCACCAATCAACAAGTACTCCAAATGAGATATTTAACAATCAACACAACAAAATAAGTTAGTTAACTAATATAGAAATTAAAAATTTTGAGTAAAGAAATGGAAAAAAAAAAAGAGACTAAATAAAAAAATAAATTGATTAAAATATTCAATAATATATTATAAACACAATGGCGATCTTCGGTGGTGAAATAGAAGCTCCGACGGTAGTGAAATAACCAATGGTTATGTAGGAGGACGAGAGAGAGAGAGAGAGAGAGAGAGAGAGAGAGAGAGAGAGAGAGAGAGAGAGAGAGAGAGAGAGAGAGAGAGAGAAGGATAGACACGAATGAGGAAAAAAAAGGAGTGTTTCGCATTTTAACGTTCTGGTTTATTATTACCAATAGAAACACTATCGGTAATATGGAAACTGAATAGCATTAGGCGGTAACACCTAAATTTCAAATATCGACGGAATTTTCATCAATAATATTTAAAAAATTTTAAATTAAAAAAATAAAAATGTTACTAACATCATATCCATTGGAATCTTATAAAAGTAATAATTAATTATTTTAATTACCAATATATTTTTCGTTGGTAACTATTTAAATTTTTAAATTATGTTAAAAAGAAAATATAATTTTATACTGACGGTTATTCCATCGATAATTTAATTTATTTACCGATGAAATATTTTTCAGTAATCTTTTACATTTTAAAAGAATAAAATTAAAATATAGAATGTTATCAACAGCACATCCATTGGTAATTACCATCAGGCACGAATATTTATCGACTGATTTACCGATAAATTGTCTTTTCGATAGGTAAAATTGGATGTCAATTGTTTTAAAAAAAAATTATCAATAGTAAATTCATCCGAAATACTGACAGATTTATACCGTCAATAAAATACATCGATTATTTGCTTATTTCTAGTAGTGTTTGAGTATTCAAGACCATAGAGATTAAAGGAATACTAGGACTTTTAATTACTTGGGTGCAAATAGTATGGACTTACTGGATCAATCATCAGATTCACATTGCTTCTTGTTGCATGAGCTCGTAATGCAGAAACTTGACTATAATGCTGAAACTTGACTTAGGAGATTTGCACGATTATGATAATCCATCGCTGGAATGGCTTGACTTGCCACTGGATTCATCATTGAAGCTCGCTCTTGATTCTCCATGAACAAGGTGAAATGTGTAGCAGGTAGCAAAACCATTCAAAGAAAGAGCTCTAATACCATGTAAAATTGGTTGAAATTTAATGGACTTCAAATATTAGTGATTTAGATAAAAAATAATTTGTAAACTATGGTTTGGATTAATAGAAAAATATTTTTTTCCCCACTTCTATTTAAATATCATATTAAAATACAATTTAATATGACTTTGTTACATATAGTAAAACAAATTAAAATTCAGTATATATATTTGAAACCGTAATTTAGAGTGTACAGATTGAATTCCAAACATACTAATGTGTCATTGCTAATTGTGCTACAAGTTCATTGGCAAATTTGACTTTTTCCCCCTTATCTCTTATGTTGTGTATGAACATAAAAATACTCATTTCATAAGAGCTCATAATATATATTAATTAATTCATGGATATCAAGTTGAAATTGTAGTTTATAATATTTTTTGACTTTATGGTCAAGCAATCACGTTATTATTCACGGCTGCGGCAAAAGCAATTGTCTTATTTATCTTAAAAATCATCGACACATATACCAATCTGTTTGAAACTCAGAAACATTTGTGTATATATGATACAATATATGTATATATCTCTATATATATTTTTAGAGAGAGAGCTTAGCTCGTAGGCCGTTGGATACAAAAAGGAAGACAACAGCAAGTCAAACATTAATATTAATATATCATCATTATATAGTAAACTTCAATATGGTCAAAACAATATGTTAATAGAATAAAAGAGTATGTTTAAACAGGACTCGCAAGATCTCAAATTACAAAATTGTCAGCTTGTAGCCTTGTACCCAGGCGGTGTTCATTGGTGGCATAAGGTTCGACAGCTTTGCAGTTGAAAAAGAAAAAACGAGGGAATTAGCACTAGAATGACCCCATGCACCAAACGGCAATGCCCAATTACACTCAAGTATATAGATGAACACATTATTTTAATGTTGTTATGAAGTTGTGAGTACTTTCTACATACTCTTTCAATATTAAACATGTATAGAATTGTGATTAGAGTTTAATTAGGTGTGCTAATAATATAAAATATTTTTATATATTTAACTAATTATATCTTTTAATTTGTATAATTATTCAAATAATGAATATAAAATTTAGTCATATTTATTGATGTGATAATATATAATTGAATAATAATATAAATTTTTTTATATTGACAATAGATGTTAATTAAATTCTTGTGATTAATAATAAAAATTAGTTTAAATATATTATTAATATAAAATATTTTATATTATCAATCATTTATATAATCTTATATGTATTTTTTTAAAAATTATTATAAAAATCAAATAATTTGAATGATATAATAATACATAATCAGATATATCTATAAAAATGATTATACTAACACTATATCAATATCAAATCTATACAAATAGATTAATTATAAAAAATACATTAATATACACATATCAAATGTTACATGTAATGCCTAATAAATAATGCTCTCATCCAGTTGTTGGCTATGGTAGCACTAGTAATTAATCCCTTCCCCTTTGGGATGCTCAATCCCCATAAAGAATCAAATGCCAAGACTGCGACACCACAACCAAACTTGGAAACAAAAATGTGGACACTATCGAATGAACGTGGTCCAATTAGCACAAAATAGATTGGATAATATACACACAGACACTTGGTCCACAAAGCACGAGAACCACACATTCGCACCCACAAATGTTTTGATTTTCTTCTTTTTCGAGATATTATTACAGTCTATCAACACTGATAAAGATTTGACTAACTAGTGCTGCCATTGCCTTCGTAAAGGGGAAGGAGAAACTCAAGTAAACCAAGGACACCGACAGAAAAGAAAATAGAGTTTTGGAAAACTTTGTCTTGTCGCATGTGGCTGTCACGGAGTGCTTCTCTCAAGTCTCATCTTGGACGGTTGCCGTTTCGAAGTCAAAACGAATCAAAGACGGCTTGCGCTGGATCCTTCACATCCACTAAATTAAGATGTCAAATACTTGAAAATTCATGGATATTTCTTGAACTTACAAATACTGATCTGTATTTTTTTTTAATTTTTTGTTACAACAAACTAATTAATCCATTTTTAATTCCAAAGTCAATTACACTTGAAACTTACTAATTTGTTATTATTATAATATACAATTCGAAGATTGAAAGTTCTATCATAGACTTCACGAAGTTTTATGTTAGTTTATTGCAATACACACTAATTATTTATAAAATTTTTGAATTTAATTTTGATGTATTGTTAGTATAATCTTTTATATATATAAACACCTAATTATGTTTTTTTTTTTATGTCCTCAATAGTGATTGGCTTTTACAGTAATTATCTCAAAAATTATACATGTGATAATTTATAATTAGATAATAGTGTGAAGTACTTTATACAATCATAATTTTTAATGAAATATTAGAATTAAGCAATTTTTTTAAATGATTACTATATGATTCAAACACGTAATGATATAAACTAAGTTTATCTGGAATTTCGGTATATTTTTATTATTCAGTAATGTGTAGTCTTTTTCGGGATTAAGAATTAAATAAAAATTGATAATTATATAATTTATATTTAATTAATTTATTTTAGTTTAAATATATTTTTAATCTCTATAAATATAAATTATTTTATTTTTAATTCCTCTAAAAAAATTTTTGGCTTTTGGTTTCTTATTTCTTTAATATTATATTTTTGGTTTCTACTATTATATAGTGATATTTATAAAGATCAAAATAAGATTCATAAAATATTTATAAGGATAAAAACAAAATTCTCAATATTTGTAAAGGCTAAATGCATATTTAATACTTATTAAAGTTTAGAACTATAAGAACTAAAACCATAATATTAGAAAAAAAAGGGATCGAAAACTAATTTTTTTTTAAAAGGACTAAAATCAAAACTACCTATGTTTATAAGAATAAAATTATATTTAAGCCTCTATTTTATTATTGTAGGAATAAATATATTTTGATAATCATACATATAATAATACTTACTCATTATAAATAAATTATATATTAATATGTGATAGTTTAAAGGATGTGGTGCTATTTAACCTCAAAATTCGAAGTTACCCTCTGCTTGGAATGATAGAAATTGGAACAATAGGAGTCAAGCAAAGAGAAAATCAGCCAATTTTCTGCTTTTCACCTCACTTTGATGTTCATCAATAGTGAGGGGAGAAAGAAAATATACATGGATCCGTCATCAAACTTTTCTTCATGAATGTGGAGAGAAAAGTGAATAATAAAGATAAAATACTGACAATGACTATTAAATCTTATAACAATGACAAAGTAGTAATTAAATAATATTTTATAATTAATAATTTATAAAGTTTGATTTTGATAAATTATTAAAATTAAAAATATATGTTTACATAATTAAATAGTTTATACTATTATATTATTTCGTTATGTAATTCATAAATGTTGTTTAAAAATTAAATAAAAGATAATATTTATATTTTATTATACAACAAAAATATATGTTTTATTTTATATATTTTTTATTTTTTTCTTCTTATTTTCTTTCATTTTTTCTCTTCATCCAATCATTGGAAAAAATCACTTATCTTTTTCTTTATTTTTATTTTTTTCTTTTTCTTTTTTTTTTCTTCTTATTTTCTTCCTGTATCCAAGTAAAGCAATAAGGTGCTCGTTGGAAGTAACCCGAGAAGTCAAGATATCTACCTACACATTTCCTACTAAAAAAAATATAATTACATTTATTTTATTTTTATGTAATTTTATAATGAGACTTATATACATAACAGGATAGGAAAATTAATTTTCCTACTAATATAAAGTTAAAATACTTAAAATACAAGGATTAGATGTAATAATAAGTAAATTGTATTAGTTAGGAGAAAACCAAAGTTTAAACTTTGTTGAAAATAATTATAATGAAAGTCTCTTAATTATGATAGTGTTTGGAAATAGAAATTCCTTAAAGAGAAAAAATATTAAAATACTTAAATTGAAGTAGAAAAAATTAATTAACAACAATTGTGTGCAATAATAAATAAGATAGAGGGTATTATTTAAATCAAATTTTTAATTAAAAGGCTGCCATTTAAAATATGAAATAAAAAATTATTAAAGTATCTTTATTACAATAATGCCTAAAGAATTAATTTTACATAAATACACGTAACGATATTTGATAAAAAGAAAATTAAAACAAAGAGACACACTTTTTTTTAATTACTTATATTTAAAATTTACTTAACTCAAACTCATTTAATTCAAGTCAAATTAATTTATTATTATTTGTTACAAAAATAAAACTTCTCTCATATTAATTAATCCTATTCTGTCCTATCTTGCTATTTTTATAGAAGACAGTTTCATGTAAGTGGAATTATAAAAGTGTCAACATATGGTGAAGTTCTTTTCCCTCCAAAATGGTTCACTGATCTGTCATTTGTTTATTGGCTGTTACTTCATAAAGCCTTCACTTTCCTGGTCAACAAGTAATTACGGTGATATATGTTTATTGCTTTTCAAACGCCTGACTTTCTCGCTACCCTTTTACATTTCAATTCTTTCAATTGTTGCACGTTTTACATTTGTGTCAATTATTACTTTCCGTTCTGCTTCGGATTTCTATATAATGGAAATTTCTCTATATAACGGTAATAATGATAATCGATAATTAATGATAATTGATAATAATGATATTTATTAGTTATCTATCTATCATTTATTATTTATTTATCATCATTTATACATTCTATAAATTTTATAAATATCTATATTTCAATAATCTATAAACCTGTCTTTATAATAGAAAGTTTTATGATAGTGGAATTATACAAATGACGCAATATGGTGCTTCTATTTTTTCGCCTAAATTTTCAGCCGCCCATTTAAATTAATCATAAATTAGTTGTTTTTTTACTTTTTATTATTAAATAATATATCCATTATCTATTCTACTAACTCTTCACTTTTCCACTACCTATGCTTATATGAGAAGCTTTTTAAAAAATAAAATAATGCTTCGTGAATAAGCTTTTTCATCTATTCAACTAATTATAATTTAGTTCAATACGTGGAACAATATGCCTTTCTTTTTTTTTTCTTTGTATTTATTTATTTATATAAAATGAATTCAATTTTAAAATTCTTTAATGTAAAATTCACATATAGTTAATAATTATATAATGATGAGAATCATTAGCAATGAAATTTTAGTTTTTTAAATTTTAGTTTTTTATTCTATTTTACAATAAATTGCAAACAATTGCATAACATATATAATCTTTATTCTATTTTATATATTTAATTATTACGAATTCAAAATATTTAAAAAGTATCCTTTCTTTAAATATTGTCTCAATGTATGCAACATATCAATAGTTTTTCATAATAAAAAAATGTTAAGATAATAAGATTACTTTTTTATGACTCAATTAATTTTTAACACAAAATTTGTGTAATTAAATTAATTAAATCTGTTCATATTTATTTTAAGAATTACTCCTAATTTTTGATTGGAAGTGTAAATAAACATGTATTACACGAGTGATGTAAATATAAAAATTATATTTTAGGTGATATTAAATATATATTACACGTTAACAAATAAATTACACAGATAATGATTAATATATATTATAATTATTAAAAGTTAAAATCAAATTTAAAATTAAATATTTCAACTCTAAAGCTTATATCATAATGTAAACATATATCAATTTAGTCTCATAATTAGTGATTTAAATTATTATTAATTAATTTTTTTAATCTTATGACACTCAAATTGTAAATTTATATCGTATATTTATATCTATATAAGATTAGATATTGGAAATTTTAATATGCCATATTATTTATTTTTTATTAACAAAAATGCCATAGAATTAATGTCTCGAAAGTAGGTGATGAAGAATTTTATAGATTCTTTAAAACTTACTCATAAATTGGAATTTTATAAGTTTGTTAAATAATATAAAAAAATTTAATGACAAAAAAAAAGAGTCATAGAGTGGTTTTCTAACAAATATAGATACCTCAAATAGGATATACTAAAAATGTATTCATGGGGTGATGCAAATATAAAAATTACATTTTGAGATAATATTAAACATATATTATATGAATGATGCAAATATATAAATTGTACGAATAATAATTAATATACATTATATTTATTAACAGTTAAAACTAAATTTAAAATTAAATATTTGAACTTTGAAGCTTATAGAACATTGTAAAGTTATATCAATTTTAATTAGCGATTTAATTATTGTTAATTAATTTTTTAATCTTACAATACTCAAATTGTATTTCTATATCATATATTTATATTTATAAGATTATATTTGAATCTTTAATATGCAATATTATTTATTTTTATTAATAAAAATGCCATACGATTTAATGATTCGAAAAGTAAGGGAGGAAGAATTTTATAAATTCCTTAAATAACATAAGGATTTTAATGACAAAAAAAGCCATAAAGTTATTTTCTAACAAATATTGATACTTCAAATAAGTAATACTAAATATGTATTATACAGGTGATGTAAAGATATAAATTGCATAAAAAATGATTAATATACAATATAATTATTGATAATTAAAATCAAATTTAAATTAACAAACTATATTTATATATGTTCTTAATGTCAGAACAAGTATTAACATTGTGTAACTTTTTGTTTACAATGCACATAATGGCTAACATCCATGTACTTTATAGTTTATATCTTAGTAGTTGTATAATATATAAGCTTATGCAATAGATTCATATATACTCTTTCTATTTATGCTTAAATTTATCTTCATTAATATTAAAAACTTTCTTTTCTAAATTCATATGTTATTTTTGATTAAAATGTTTTTGTTAATATTTACTGATACAATTATAATCTTTAATGTATTATTTTGTTATTATATTTTTGTTAATATTAAAATAATTTCATATATAATTAATTTTATATTTTATATAGGCAATTGCACTGTAATTTTCCGTGCACCGCACCGGAAATTAAACTAGTTTCATTTTAATACACCAACTCTCCAAGTGTAGAATTTGGTGATGGCGCATTGGGAACGCTCACTCTCTTTCTCATTGGCAGTAAAAGAAGGCGAGTCCAATAGCTATTGAGATCAAAAGATCAGCTTCAACACTCCCAACAAATGAAATGCGTACACGCGTAAGGTCAAACCCCCTTGACACTAACTATGCCAAATTCTTACCCACAAACACGTTTCCACGTATGAAAATACAAAGGACGGTGCTAATACAGTACGTTAAAAACTGGATGTATTGTATACCTGTACTCTCAATCAATTATATAAATATATTTTATATATAATTATATATTAATAATAAATTTTATATAAAATACATTTATATAATTAATCTAAAAATATAACTACATAATACTCCTAAACCATTCAAATATTTCTCCTACAATATAGCGCCACATTCGCGAGACTGGCACCACATTTTCATTTAGACCCCCCTGGAAATAGGGTGCAGGAAAACATGGTCCTGCTTATATTTGGGACCATGTCATGGTCCAAGGCTCCTAGCCGTTACGTCAAGCATCAATGAAGTTGTACGGGTGAAATGAAACCCTTTTCATTTTATTTAAAAATTAACATTGAGTACATCAATTATTTAGGTTTGCAAATGAACCCCCTGTTTATTTCCACCCTCTTCGTCCTTCGTCCTTATCACCGTCTTTGCCGTCACTCGCTTCGCATTCTCCACCAACGCCTCTGCTCAGGACCTATTGCCGTCGTCGGCGTTGGCTCCAAATCCTGACACCGGAGCAGCATGATCCATCTCAAGCTTGGTTTTGATGATTGGAGCTTCGTCTGCGTTGATTGTGCTGTCAATGCTTGCCATCATCAAGCAATAAATCTGATGGCTCATTCCTTTTTCTCATAGATTTATCATTGCTATTTTAGATTGCGGTATCATGATTATTATGAGCTATGTATACTGAGAGAGTTTTTTTGACGTTGTTTACAGTTTTTTTTCCATTTTATATATAGTGTTAATTTATTGTAGTTTTTATGTGAGAAATAAGGAGGGTGATTCAAAAACCAGAGTTGCGTCCTCATCTATTGCCGATAATCTTGAGTTGGTTCAACAATAACAACAGTTGTGTTATTTATCTTGCATCGCAACCAAACGCAAAAACATATTTAACGCAAAAAGCATATTTTTCGGTGCCATAGATTTTGTCTCATGCATAAGTGGCCAAAAAAAGAAAAAAAAAATTTCCTTGGAAATTTCTGCAGAGCGCATCCCTATATATGATTTCGAATACACAGCAAAACAGAGCTCAAAAATCTTCCAGAATAAAAAAAGAAAATAGAAACACCGACCCTTTGGGAGGTTGCAAATCCAAATACATTCAAAAGAGAGCAAAAATATTTAACAAGAATAACTCTAAAATCCAATGTTGTCTTCGAAAAATCGCAGATTGCATACACTATACTGTCTAAAGATCTCCAAAATCAGCGATACAAGCTTTTTGTGGGCACCTCGCATCAGCCCTTTCCTTCCGCAGCTCCGCCCACAATAGAAGCGCAACACGAATCATCCCTTCGACGTTGAGCTATTGAGGGGACAAAAAGGGTCCTGACTTTCTTTGCAAATATAGAAGATAATGACTTCAAAAGCAGTTTTAAAAGACGAGACACGGGGTAACTTCTCTAATTATTTTGCGGGACTATGACATGGTCCAAAACTAAATGGGTACTACGTTAACACGCACCAGGAAATAGTGGTAGCCTCGTCATCGTATCATCCTAACGCAAACGCAACACAAATCACTGTCACAGTTGCATCATCATCATCCTCTCATTTTCATTTTCAAGTGTTGGGTTGTGTTGTGTTGCTTTATTAATTAGAGAGAGAGAGAGAGAGAGAGAGAGAGAGAGGGAAAAAGCGAGGAGAGGACGTAGTGGAATTTGGTCCGTGTATGCAACGAAGGAGCCACGGGCGAACACGAATGCCCCTTACCTCTTTCTTCTGGCTCTTGTCCTCAACCTTCAGTTTTCTCACACTCTTCTTCTTCTTGTTCTTCTTTATTGAACAACGCTATCATCCACACTCAATGGCCGCACAATCGCCTCCTTCTCCCTTCGATGACGCCGTTCGCCATGTCCAAGACTACGTTTGGGTATGTCCTCTTTTGCTGTTATTTTCTCACCCTGTGCTGCTTGATTCCTGTGAAAGTGTAGCTCACAAGCTACGCCGACCGGCATTGATTTTCTAGAATTTCGACCACACTCACTTGTTTTGCTTCTTTGTTTTCTTTCAATTATGCGCTTTTTTTTTTTGTAGTGTTTATGATTATTGGGAAATCATGATGAAATTTTTTCCAATGTTTTCGCTGCTCTTTTTTTTTTATTTTTTTTTAAAGAATATCAGTTTGGCTTTCACCAGCAATAGCTGTTCCTGTTCTTACTATGCAGCTTTGCACACCTTTTTCTTTCGAATCTGTTTCCTTTTGTTTGTACTTTTACTCTTTTTTGTGTGTCTGGTTGCTGAGAAGAATTTACGGAAAAGACAAACACTCTTGTTACCTCGCTCTCCTTTTCTCCCTTCAGCTCTTAATTGGAAGGTGAGAAATCCGAGGACAGGATAGGACAGCGCAAATGTGATTCAAGTTTTTTTTTTCCCTGTACCGTTGTTTCTGTGCCCTGAGTAATGATTTTTCATTTTTCAGATATGCTGCCGTGTTATTAAAAGAACATAATTTTATTGATATTATTATCAATGGTATAAATTGTTGGTCAGAAAGATTAATTCCCCAGGCCCCTCAGTTTCTGGTTAATTTTCCATGCCAATACTACCATAGTAATGAAGTTGCGAAGATACCCTGTTCACTAAGCAATGGGAGAACTTAGAGAAGTTTGGGTGTTCGGTGGTCCCTCTTTTATTGATTTTAGCCTCACTGTGTGAGCAATATGGAGTGTATAATTCAATCATTCAGGCGGATTGTTTAAATTTATAATTCTAACTTATGGGTGCTTTTACATTTTTAGTAAATATTTTAGCATTGTAATGTGAAGACTGGAGTTTGGTTGGTTGGATTGCAGGCAAATGAACCAGAAGGTTTGGCAGGGGACGCATTTTGCCATGTTTATGAGCTTGTGCAGAATGGCAATGAAGCATTTCGAGAGAACAGAATGGAAGAGGTAACGATATAATAATTTATTTTGTTGTTCCGTTGATTGTTCTTTTGAACTTGTTTCTGTCTCTACAGAAGGTGGAAGTATTAGAGATTGATTTCACATGTCTTTTCTTGGCCTTTTGTTATGGACGTTAAGTGAATTAATGCTGTTGACAAACCCCACCTAATATAAGTAGTCCATTATCTTGACAAAGAATTGGTTTGGTACTTCACTGCTTGCTTTGAATGGGGAACACTAAATGTTTGTTTGAGCAATATGTCAGATCTCCAGACTATGTTTCATTTTTCTATTCTTGTATTCTTAGTGTTTTTCCACTTCAAACATGCTTTATTCTTGAAAAATGTTTCACTCCTCACATTTGGATAAAGGAATGCAATTCTTGTACTTAACAAGCCTTATTGCAGAACATTATAAAGAGCCTTAGAAATTATTCCATACACAAGGAAAGGACTTTTGATGCTTTATACTATGTCTCTCCAGTTTTGACTTTTAGATTATTTATTCAGGCAATCAGCTTTTACTCACGAGCCAATAACATCAAATCTGGTGATCCGATCATCCTCAGCAATCGCTGTGCAGCTTATATTAGGTTAATAATAGTTCAACCATTTACTTTTAAATTACTTATTACAATCTATTTTTCATTGTCTTCCAAATAATTCTCCTTTAGTTTTGTAAAGCTCAGTGGTCTCATGGCAATCATGATGTTTTCCAATCAGGATTAGTCAATATTTAAAGCATAGAACTCCATCAGCTTCAGAACATAGACCATTGAGTGGGCTTGATACTACAACACTTGCTGAAGTATGTTCTGCATCATTCTTATTGTGCTGAATATTATTATCTTTCTAAACTAATTTGCTCTTACTAGTTGACTCTTGACAATCATTTCAGCTGGGTTTGAAGGATGCTGAGAAGCTTGTTGACCTACAAAGTAATTCAGTAAAACCATACATTTTAAAGGCCAAAGCTCTTTTACTGGTAAGAGTCTCGTTGATTGGTTAATCTCCCTTGTAGAACCAATTGACTTCTAAAGAACCTTTTTTGTTCCAAATTGAGTTCAGATATGAACTAGTTTCTTAAAATTTAATAATAACCAAACACCGTCCATCTAAAAACCAGCTCTGTTGTACGTAAATGTATGATTTTTCAATGTTGCCAAACACCCCATATGGGTCTGTAGCTACTTGAGTAGGAAATCTAGGATGAAGTGAAGTGTGGAGCTGGACATGAGTGCTGTTATGGTTATAAGTAAGGAACAATGGTGAAATGATTTTTGTTATTGCCATTGATGCTGGGGAATAGTTTTAAATAGAAGGCACCTTTACTAGTATGGTTAATACTCTCTGAAACCCACCAGAAAGTGGTAAAAATTATTTGTATTTTTCTCTTAATAAACCAAACAAAATGATTGAAACTGTGATGCTAAATAACCCTTTTTACATTTGTATCATACTATGTGCTCTAGTTATTTTCCGGATCTGTTATGGGTAATGTGGTTATATTATGTAGAGTGTCCTGCTCAATGACAATAATTAATATAGGCATTATTTTGCCTCATATGTATGAAGGTGTGGAATTTACCTAGTATTAACTGCTTGTGTAAAGGTGGATGTCTCAAGTGGTTTTTAACATTTTATTGTGTAGGTCCTCTAGAATTGCAAGTTTTCTACGGTGCAAAAAATTGTTGTGTTTTCCTATAGTCAATTGCACATCCTTTTACTCTTGCTTCTTTATATGAAAGTAAGGGGCTTAAGTCTTAACACTTGCTTTTGTGGCCCACTTTTGTAGTTTTATTTTATATTTTTTTAATTGTATCCACATTGAATGTAACTTGATATGATATTGTATTAAACTGACAGTTGGAGAAATATGAGAAGGCCCGGGATGTTATTCTTTCAGGCCTTCAAGTTGATCCATTTAGGTACTACATATTTGCAAGTCTTCTCTTGCTTCTTCTTTTTCCTTTTTCCTTTTTTTTCCTTCTTAATTTCTTTTCTGTGTAACCCTTTTGGAAATGTTGATGAAACTTCTGAAAATAGACTTCTGCAATAGCCATTTATTGTAGTATATCACATATGAGTGCCTTTTCATTTCATTTGATATCATGCAGCAATTCTCTTCAATCGTCTCTTCAATATTTGGAAAGAGTGTCATCTAGTTCAACACAGATGAATAGACATGGACAAGCAGAGCGTAATGATGACTTTGATTGCACACTCTGCCTGAAGTTACTATATGAACCTGTTACAACCCCCTGTGGACATTCTTTTTGCCGTTCATGTCTATTTCAGTCAATGGATTGTGGTTGGTAGTACTAGCTCGTCTTGATTATATTCTCCATGTGAATTCATATATTCTCTATATTGTGCTGATTCTTGTCCTCATTTGTTAGGGAACAGATGCCCGTTGTGCAGGACAGTTCTGTTTATTAGTCCTAGAACGTGTTCCATCAGGTAGTTGTCTATAGATTTCTAACCATTTACAAGCTTTGGATTTTTGTCTTTGTTTTTCTGATTGTAGTTGGTAGTATGATGGCTATTCATTGGTTCTAAGTGTAAGTATAATATGTTGCAAGCCCATGTGCCAAACATGTGGCAGTAACAAGCTACTTTCTTGAGATATTGTTCTTGACATTGTCTATGCCCAAACTGATAGGAAAAAAAAATGCATATTTCAAATACTCCCTTTGGTGCTTGATGAAGTCCTTTGATATTTATACTAGGCATACCTTATGGGATTATGGGGACACATTTAGCTGAATTCAGTTTAATCTTAGATTTTGTGATGAAATAGAAGTTCTAATAGATTTCGTGCACTTTTTTTTCTTCTAAATTTATATTCTTGTCAACTGTTTCTAGTGTGACATTGAAGAACATCATACAAAAGAACTTTCCTGAGGAATATGCTGAAAGGAAGCAGGAGCATGACAGTTTAATCAACTTTGGTGTAGATTTGCTCCCTCTGTTTGTCATGGATGTTGTCATACCATGTCAAAAGTTTCCACTCAATATATTTGAACCTCGGTATAGGCTGATGGTGAGTTGATAAATGGATGCTAATGGTCACTATGTTGTGTGTCTTTAAGAAATAGTTCAGTCCTTTATATTGCCATCTGCTAAATGTTGGTGAGTAGTTTGGAGTGGGGATGAAGTTCATACAAATTTAATTATCTAATTAATTATAAATAATGGAAAAATTATTTTTTATTTATGCAAAAAATGTTATTATTAATAAAAATGTATGTAGAAATATAACATGTTATAACATAAATGCTGAAAACATTGTTATTCATGTCCAATCATTCATAAAACGGCCCTTTTATATAAAAGTATTTGTTATATTTTGAATTACCAAATTTGTATTAACCATTGACAACTATGGAGCACTTGAAAAGAAATATAGTACTTAGGGCTTTTGATTGTTTGGTTGTTATGAAGCACAGAATAGAAAGATCTAAACGTTATTGATTCACACAATAAACTTAAGTTACAAATTTAAGAGAATGGCACAATAAATACAACATGATATTAACAAGTATACCCTTTTTTTTCCTGTGAAAAAAAAAGTATACTAATTGATATAGGAAAAAAAATTCCTCAAATTATCTTCTACTTTGCATATAAAATCTTAATTTTACACTAATTGTGCCATATTTATAAGGTCGTTTTCGTTTTCATTTTTTTCCATAAATAAATTGGAGAGAAGAATTATGTCAAACATGGTATAAAATATTTATACATTGCAAACATTTTTGCATATTTATTGCATAAATATAAATAAGCTTTGTTATTTACTATATCTTTTTGAAGAAAGAAAAAAGAGGAGGGGGCGGGTTGAGGCAGTAAAATAACCAATGATGCCAATCGGTTAGAATGCTGATGTGAATATAGTGCATTACTAGTTTGGGTGTTTAGTGCAAACCGAAAAAAAATCATTTCTATCTAGTTTCTCTAGTTTACATAATTATATACCAAAGGACACATGTTATTCTTAATAAAAATGGTCCATGTACTCTTTGTTCAAAAGTTAAGTAGTTGGTAGGATTCTTTAGATATTTTTGAACGGTTGTGATTAAGCTAATTGGCCTTCCATTTACAGCACATGATTGCAGCATTTGGTGAGGAGCAGCATGATTGGTGATTAATGATATGTTGTGTGTAAACTTCGTATGTTATCTTCAAATTGGCATAAAAGCTGTTGGGAGACATTATTTGGCTTTTTTTTTTTTTTTTTGATGAACATTTGGCATATTTAATTTGTGAAAGTAATTCATTTACTTAATGATAAAGGATTCTTATATTTAGATAGTTTAAATATCATATCTCTGTTTTCATTACTTTTATTTCTTTGTTTAAAAAATAAAAAAAAACAGGTAAGAAGAATAATGGAAGGCAATCATCGGATGGGAATGGTAGATTATTTACTCATGCCTCTTTTTATTTTTCTTTGGCTATCCTGCTTGAGTTACATGATTGGACTGACCATATCCATCTGTTGCCTTGTGTGGCTTGTTTATTGATCTTGTAGGTTATCATTGAGTCTTCAACAGGTTCCTTAGCTGAATATGGCTGTGAAGTGGAAATCACGGAGTAGGTGCTTGACATCCTTTTCACCTGAAAAATAATTTCGAACACATAACCTTACATGAAACCTCTTCTCATGCATGCCACATTATAAATTCTTTTTCTATTTGATGGTGTAGGTGCGAGCCACTTCCAGATGGACGTTTCTATATAGAGGTGAAGCTATAACTAGTTTCTCTATGTATTTATGTGGACTTCTCTCTTCTAGTTATGATATTTAGTTGTTGAAGATGAAGTTTAGAAGTTAAATTTCTGTCCTGTTTTCAATGTTCAAGAAAGAGGCACTTCTTTTTGTCATCTTTTTGGCAGATGCACTTGTTCTTTCTCTATTTTTTGAGAGTATTACTCTAGGGTAGTTCTCCACATGCTAGAGATTCCCAAAATATCAAAAGATTTCCCATCTTTAAAATCCTTGCTTTTCCAAACCCATAAACTAAAGGGTCTGGGATTTTTCATATAGATTTTCTTTATATATCTTTATTTAGGAGGGCTTACCCTTTATTAAGGGGGATTTTCATTGTTGATGAGATATTGCAAAACTGATGTGAGCTGAATTAGGGCTAACCACATCCAATAATAGTTTTCTGAAACTAGAGTCTGAAATCAGTTAGAATGTTTTATCTATTGATTATAAACCATACAACTCTCCATTATGAAGCAAAGAAGTTGTATTTTGCCATGATGCTGATTGTCTACTTTAACCTGTACTGTACTAAATTGTACTTGCTTTTCCTTAATCTTGTTTTTATTATTCCAATGTGTAAGAAAGTACCATTATGTGCAGATTGAAAGTCGCAGGAGATTTCGCATAATCCATTCACGGGATCAAGATGGGTAAGTTGTCAGTGGGTGTTATGTTCAACAAACTCTCTTGCTGTTTGACTGATTGTTTTTTCGCATAATCTCTCTCGGATATATTAAGAGATTGGAAAGCTTTGCTTCATTGATTGTACTTTCTCTTGTTTGTTTTTGTGTTTGTACTTTCTCTTGTTTGTCTTTGTTCTTGTAAAGATGATCTCTTGCCCTCCTATCTTCTTGTATACTTCTTATCTTCATCTCAATGAAATTGTTCTTATATCCCTCCCCCGGCCCCAAAAAAAAAAAAAAAAAAGATTGTTTTTTATTCTTTGAAAATTTGGCTTTATGTGTTTTTAATATTTTATGCAGGTACCGTGTTGCTGAGGTTGAATGGATACAGGATATTATGCCACCAGAAGGGACAAGAGATAGAGAGAATGTAAGTCGACTGTAATTCTTACGTTTTTTTGTTTGTAAGCTTTTGGTCATGTTGGATAGCATACTAATGCGTATGACCTTGCTTGAGACTTTTTTGAATAACTGACTTGAGAGAAAACCCTGTCAACCTATGAATTCGTAGTCTGAATGTACAGCATCTTATACGAAATCCAATTCCTTACATTTAGGGATTGTTGACCCGATTAGAGGGAATATCCTATTTCCTGATCTAATTACGGAAGCTATTAGAAAGCATCAAACTATCTACAAGGAATATCATAAGACATCAACACTCCCCCTCAAGCTAGTGCATATATGTTATATGCGTCCAGTTTGTTACGTAATTCAGTGAAGATATTTGCTAGTTGATCATCAGAGTTTGCAAAGGTGGTGGTGATACTTCAGAAAGAATCTTGTCACAAATGAAATGGAATAAAACTTCTATATGTTTGGTCAGTTCATGTGAAAACTGGGTTGGATTTTTTCAGCTTAAGACCATACCATATGTGTATAGACTTACCATATCGATCTGTAGATGAAAAATTGGTGATTGCTCCATATATTCCTCCTCCTTTAAGTCACCACAGAGAAAGGAGTTTTTAATATCCAACTGATATAACGACCAGTAGTTCATGGTAGTCATGGATAACTGGATAAGAAAAGGCAAATAGAGGCCATTTTAGCCACAGGAAGAAATGTGTCCCCATAATCAAGGCTTAAAATCTAAGTATATTTTCTTTAGCCACAAGGCCAACTTTCAATCGGTCTACTTCTCTAGAATCCAAGGATGCCATCTCATCAATCATAGCTTCTCACCATCTCGGATAAGAAAGTGCTTCCTAAACAATTTTCGGAATAAAAATGGAATGAGAAAGCAGACACAGGCATAATAAAAGAGAGCAAGTGACGCATACTTTATATTTAATGCATTCCTGTAACGATTTTCCATTTTCTAATTAACATACTCTTATGTTACAGTTACAGGAGTTGACATATAACGCAGCAGAGAGTGCTCGGTCATGGATAAGAAGAGCTAAGGAAGCAGCAAGACAAGGTAATCTTTAAACCATAATTTTGTGATGTTAACCTTGGACTATGGACATTTTTGTGTTGAGTAAAAACTGAGATATATTGATCATCTCCTCTTTCTCCAAAAGATGAAAAAATAAAATGCGGAAGAATTAGTTCGAGGCTTCGAGCATTATAATAGTAGTCTGTTGATTCTATTCTGACTGTTATACCATTTGACCTTATTTTTCCCTTTTGCACCTTTACAATGACAATGCAATGCTGTAGTACTAAACTATAGAAATATCATACAGATCAAAGAAGAATTGAGAGACTCCTGAATGTTGAAGTAATGATGCCCTCGCTGCGAGACCCTGAGCGCTTCAGTTTTTGGGTGACTACATATATATATATGCGACTTGACATCAGTTTTTAGGTTATTGGTATAGACATCAGTGTTCACTATTTTCTTTGCTATGTACTAATGTAAATTTGATTGCAGCTGGCTACCCTGTCGAATCGGAGGCCTTCAGAAAGATTGGATCTCCTACGCATTAGAGATACCACAGAGGTATTAGACCCATTTCCTAGAATAAAGGAATCGGAGGGAGATATTAAATTCGATCTTCTGATAATCCATTTTATTCTGTAGCTTCATTCTATGGATAGGTACTTTCCATAGTCACATTGGTATACTTTGTCTGTTATCTTATAAAAACATTTATCTCTTTTTCCTTGCAGAGGATTAGACGAGGCCTGATATTTCTTAGAGCAGAGGAACAAGGCTGCAGAATTCAGTAAGACAAGCTGTGGAGTGTGGATGGCTACCGTTGTTATTGCAAGTGAATATTTGTTTATTGCAAATTCATTTACAAGCCAGTCAATATTCTTTGGCCTCATAAATGACTGTTAATGAGGTCATTTTTGTTGTAACATAGGGTTGAACCCAATTTTTCTAATATATATAATATGTACATGATATTTTTTTATTGGTCATTGCTTTATGAGGAAAAGAAAAAAAACACTTTTTGGTCAGTTCTCATATCTAGCAATGTATTAATTCTTAGACTTAAATTGTGGCACACTAAAAGATTGATATTTAGATATGTTATAATATTGTTATGTCAACTTCTTATTAAAAATATTATCTTTTCATGTAATTCTTTTAATTTTATAAAGTTGCATCTTCTTATGGCTAACAAGTTCAGAGGGAACTAAACCGAACCATATCACACTAGATTGAACTGAATCAAAGTGGATTGGATCTAATCAAATCGAACTAGACCGAATCGAATTGAATTGAATCAAATCAGATCGGATCAGACTAGACAAACCCAAAATCGATCGGATCAAATCAAATCAAAATAGACTGGATAGGATTGGACCGAATCGAACCAAACTGGATCGGACCGAACCAGATCAAACAGAACAAAATCGAACCAGACTAAACAGAATTAGATCGAATTGAATCGAATCAGACCAAATTAGACTGAATCGAACCAAACCAGACTAGATCGGACCAAACCGAATCCAACTAGACCAAACCGAACCAGACCCAACATAACCAAACCAAACTGAACCGAATCGGACCGGCCAAACCGGACCGAACCAAACCAGATTAGACCAGACCGGTTGAATCAAATCATACCCAACCAGACCAAATCGAACTGGCCAGAACTGTAGGCAAGATTGAACCAAATCAAACCTGATTGTATTAACTAAACTAGACCAAACCGAATCGAACTAAATCAGACCAGACCATATTAGACTCCAAAAAAAAATCCTTATTATCTAATTCTAATACCAAGTTTCATACTCTAATTAAAGAACTGAAGTGTAAGCTGTGGCATTGACACTTTATTTATCTCCCATCTTATAATATTGCTATATTATCTTATTATACCAGTTGTTACTTAATCATGTAAATCTTTAGTTCCCATTACTTAATTATGACAAGATGCAATAAGTTACCAATATTAACACAATTATTTATATATGCTTTAAGCTAATTATATACCATTAACTCCTTACTCAAAAGTTAACATTTTCAAAATTCTAATTTCTAATGATTTTTCAATAAACAAAAAAATAATACAATTAAATATTTATTTTTTAAATATTAAAAAATAATATTTGACAAACATATCAACCTTCTATCAACAGTTAATCAATTATTTAATATTTTTCTTTTAACCTTATTATCCTTTTAATGGTCTCACAACAAAATATGAAAAAAAAAGTTTATATAACATCTCAAATAAATAAAGTGCAAGTTAGGACGTTGACACTTTATTTATCTCTTATCTCGTAATGTTTTCATGTCATTTTATTATGTAAGTTGCCATTCAACTATGCCAACCTTTAGCATCCTGTTATTTAATTATGACAAGATATACTGAGCCACCAATATTAACACAATTAATTATGTATATTTTAAATTAATTATATATTATTAATTCCTTACTCAAAATTATTCAAAGTTAATATTTTCCAAATTCTAATTTCTAATGATTCTTCAATAAACAAAAAAATAAGACAATTAAATATTTATTTTTTAAATATTAAAAAATAATTTTACAAAAATATCAACCTCCTATTAACCATCAATCAACTCTTTAATATTTTTATTTTAACCTTATTATCCTTTTAATGATCTCACTACCAAACAAGACAAAAATAAGTCTATAGAACATCACGAATCAGTAAAATTACAATCTTAAATAAATAAAAATATCACATGAATTAACTCAACATATCATCAATATTATAAAATCTTTCTCATCACACTCATATATTCCAAATAAAGATGAACAATTACATTTGAAAGAACTACACTATCACAATAGCTTTTGTTCTAAACAACATGTTCAAACCGTAACCTCTCTTTGTTATTCCAAAATAACAAATTCAACGAAAAACAAATAGAAAGCATACATAAAATAAACAAATATTTAGCTCTTAACATGTATTTCAAACATAATTCAAGAACCACTTTCACCACTAGTAATATCATCAGATGATGAGTCCATATTTATACAAATGTCAAGGAAAAAGCATTATAAACAAGCATAAGATACAACATCTTCGTATGAAAATAATATTTATAAAGAAATAAGAAATGTATTAATGGAAATAAAGCACATATCATTTAATCTTAAATCAAGAATAAAGACAAAGATGACATTAAAAATATGAAACTTGTTTAAATATCATACATATATAGTTTCATTGTGTTCAAAATAATCATAACAAACGAATATCTTTATTTTACTTATATTACTAAACTATCATTTGTTTTACTTATACTGTCAAATTATCAGCTAATCCTAAATAAAGGATATTTTTCTCCCATTACATAGTTATTTGACTTCAAATTATTAAGACAAAATCTACAAAATTATTTTTATATTGATCCAATTAATATCACTTATCTCTTTTTTCTAACAAAAAGCATATTTATTTCGATGTTCGTGCAACGCGCAGGTCTAAATCTAGTTCAAATGACGTTGGAGTCAATAATTTTTTGAATCAGATCCAGATGCTTCATATTCTAATTTAACTGGCATTTAGATATTTCTAGATATTTTTCTTTAGAATTTTTTATGTGAATGTATAATGAAAAACTTCTATAATTTGAACCTTATTAAATGCAAGTTTGTTTTGGCATAGATTTTAAGAATAGAACGATATGGTTTTCTTACTCCTATTCCATGAACCATTTGCATCAGAGAAATCAACTAATAACTGAATATGAACATTGCGGGCGAGACTCTGGACAAAGCAAATAAATAGAAATAGACTGCATAATTTGTTTGTTTTACATTGAATGCCTAGTATACAAATTCCTAGAAGTAAAATGTATCAAATTCCTAGAAGTAATATGTATCAAATTCTTATTGGAAATTGTATAATATGACAAACATACAACTTATTAAAGTACATCAAGGTGGAATGAAGTGTAACAATCAATCCAAATTTGCTTACTCCTCTGTAAAACTTGAGTTTCTTTTTCTTTAAACTCCGGTGATCTTAGGGTGTATTTTGTCATGCTATTATGGCAAGCTTCACCCACATCATGTACAAGGTTGGAGCAGCAACTTCTACTAACTATTTCATTACCAAAAAATATCCCAAAGAATATCTGCTTGCCACATTGTGGATGTGTCTTAGCTGTGCAATCACTCAAGTATAAAGGCTCTGGTGCAAGACTACCCTCAGTTGTGGGTCCTTCAGATGGCTCAGAAATTTCGAATGAAAGACCTGTTCTTACCAACAATGTAACACTTGACATCAAGACAACCATTAAACAAAAGTTGTTTAATGTCGCCATAGGTAGCTTCTTGAGATGAAATCTAATTGTTGAACATTGAAAAACTATGTTGGTAATAGTTGGAGAACAGTAAGACCTTATTTTTGTAGCTAAAACTATAGTTTTAACGTTTACGTTGAAGGATTTTCATTTAAAGATAATGAAACAAACGAAATAAATCAATTTCTTTTATCTGTTAATAAACGCGCGTTGATCTTTGTTATATCGTGACGTCTTTTTGTGTCTTTTCCATTGTGTTACGTTTGTGTGCAAAACTAAAATTTTAAGCTGAAGTTGCACCGAGAAAATTGTAATTATTGTTGAATAGTTACTTTGCAAGTTATATAATTATTAATGCATGAGGATTAGATTATGATGTTGTTCGAGGAAAATGGTGTCGATATTTTTATTTTTTATTTTTTGATGG
The DNA here is from genome assembly GCA_031439585.1 of Pterocarpus macrocarpus. Classification (NCBI taxonomy): domain Eukaryota; kingdom Viridiplantae; phylum Streptophyta; class Magnoliopsida; order Fabales; family Fabaceae; genus Pterocarpus; species Pterocarpus macrocarpus. The sequence goes on from CM062519.1 coordinate 17,407,239, forward strand.
ATGACATTGATTTTTTTTTTTATCGAGAACCATAGACAAAAAATATAATGTTGGGAATAGAAGAAAACTTCTGAAAATCTGAATTGAGATACTCAAGCAAAAGGATGTAAATGCTTTATTAAATCGAGTTGGGCTACATCGCCCAATTTCTTTGTATGGGCTGGTGGAGGGTTCGGCCCATATTGGATAATGTATGTATCACTGGAATTAAAATATAGAATCATATTTAAGGTTTAGGATTTGGAATTTATGATTTGATACTTACAACTTTTATTTTTAAACAAATAACGGCAATTTTTATTAATTTCTTTTGTCATATGAATTGAAATTTTAGTAATCTAATCATCATCTCCTAATAAGTGATGTTCATTTTTAACAAGCTTTACTCAAAATTACTATGATCTAATGTCACCATATTAGTATATATAATTATTACTTAATTTTATATCCTTAAATCTATTCTTTTCACAATATAAATGAACGTCGAAAACACGTATCAAAGTCCTGTGCAAAGCACACTATACTAGTTTAACTAATATTAATTTTAATATAGTGAATAATTATAAAGTTAGAGAGGATTTGAAAGGCTACTTATTTCTAGAGGCCATATTATCATTGAGGAAATAGTGACATTTTATACTTACACAAACATGAAAGCTGTTGTATCTTTTTTCGGTTGAGCCAAAAACATAATATCCAAACAAATATAAACAAATGAGAAATGTTTTATATACTTATTAAATGGACTCACTCTCATGGACGCGTTTTTCGGATTTATTGACAAAGATAAACAAAAAATTTGAAATAGAAAAATTATGTATTTTAATGATAGATTAGTGGTGGGTTAATGGATACTTCCTTTTTGGGGTTCAAATAACTCCCCTCTAAATAAATAGTGATAAGAAATGGGGCATACATAGACACCTAATTGGAAGTGAATGGTGCATTTCTCGTGGCCTTCTGCAGTTTTTTTGTCTTTTTTTTTTTTTTTAAAAGTATTGTTAGTCATGAGTACTGTTATTTTACTATGTTTCACTAAATAGTACTATCTATGATGATTTCACTTATCTATCACTCTGAAGAAAAATTGTTACTCTATTTTCTCCATCATTCTTATATATTAATTAAATATTTATTATTAAGCTTTTAATTTTATCCTTTACACAATTTTAAACATACTATTAATCAAAAACAAAATGAATTAATTAGATATCCAAAATTATATAAAAGTATTTTAGTAAACATATTTTAGTCTTAATTTTAAATTTATTAATTCTTGTGTGTATAAATAAAATACCAAATAAACTGAACTGAAAGTAGTATTGAGCACTTTTATAAGAAAAATTACATGAAAGTTTATATTTGAATATTTATGGAGTACTTAAAATCTTACTTTTTTCAATAAAACTTTTCATTTTTGTTTTCTTAATTAGTGGCTTTAAGATATCAGTTAGCAAAACCCTTTTTTTTTTTTCCTCTAATAGAAGAGAAAGCTCCGCACACAAAGTGAGGAGCCAAAACAAGTGCTCCCTCCGTCCAATTATCTTTTAGGTTTTGTTTGGTTGGAAAGAAAATAGAAGGAAGGGAGGGAGTGTAAAGAAATCAAAAGAAAAGAGATAAGTTTCCATTATTCGGATAAGAAAGGAAAATGGAATGGAAAAAATAAATAGTATAGAAAAATATGTGGGATCCATTAATTTTAATTCCTCCCACAACCGGATGGAAAGGGGAAGGAAAACTCAATCACACCCACTATTTCCAAACTTACCCTTGTCCAACCCACGAATGTTTTGCATAGCGTTGATTACTTTGAAATCATCAAAATATAATGTTATAGCAATTGCTTATAGGCAGTAAGTATAGATATATGACACGGTGGATGTTAAGTTAATGCCGTATAGGCATTTAGCAGTTTGAAAACACAACTAGTATATCATAACTGAAAAATAAATCTTTTAACTAGAAAAAAAAATAATGCTGAGAGGAGTTTAGATAATAGTTAAATAATATTTTTAATATTATTTAATTAGTAAATCATATTTTTTAAGTAATATTTTTGAAATATTAGATTGATTTAATATAATATTTTTATTTTAAATAATTTTAAATATTTTATTTTTATTAATATTCATTTGATTTAAATATGTTGATGTTGTTTTAAACTTATTTTGATTAAAAGTAGTTAAATTTTCTATTTGATCATAATTAATATAATTAGTAAAAATAAATTAAAAATATAGATGTGAATGCTTTTATTCAAATTTTTACACTGACAGTATATTTAAATTAAATCCTTATATAAATATAAAAGGTCAATTTTTATTATATTTATTTATATTATTTTGATAGATAAATTTATAATAAAATTGTAATAACCTTTATGTTTTTATTAATTTTTTACATGACTCCATATTTATGGTTGGAATAACCTTTTACAATAACATAAGAGTAAGATTATCATTTGGCATCATTATTTTTTTTTCACACAAATAAATAAGAGAAAATAATTCTTCTTCTATTTTTTTTTTCTTTCGTCCAAGCATATTTATGAAAAATAAAAATTCATTTAATTTCTTTCTTATCAGTTCTTTCCTTTATCAAACACAATATTAAGGTTTTGACACACATATTATGACACCATTAAAATTGCACAAATATAAAAAAATTTTAGACTATTTTGACACAATTACCTGCTTTTAGAAGATTGTAAAACATTTATTACATATATGTGAATAAATAAAAGTAAAGGTGAAATTGAAAAAAAGTTAATTAATACTATCTTAAAACTCTCAAATGACAAATAATTGTGGGAAATTTTTTTTTTTAATTCAAAAACAAAATACACAATCATAACAGATTGGCCCCATAAAGGAAGGACCGTTTAGCCAAATCATCCACAAATCTTGCAACGATTATTCCTGAAACAGGCCAAAACGTGCATGCAATGCATCACGAGTCACATTATGACAGAATTACGGAAATGGATGCCACTAATCCACTGAAATTGCGCTAAGGATTACCCCTCACATTCACATATGCTGCCATCATTCTCCTCTCCTTCAATAGGTCCAACCATTTCGTAGTCTTTCCAGCTGCAATGACAGACCATAGGCTCACCACCCTGCTGCATACATTTCCTCTGAAAAATGGATAATGCAACACTTCAGTTTCATCCTTTTACAAAACCCTATTTTAGAAAGCACTTTGGTAAACTCACTTTACTAATCACTATCCTGACCCAGATTATTCTAGGGATTGTTGTATACAAATTCTTGTATATAAATGTAATGCACTCAAGTTAGGTCTATTATATATGTTGATTATTACCACGTCATTAGTTAATGATCAATTACCAGTGCTCATCACATAGACTAGTTTAATATAAGGTACTATAAATTAGTTATTATTTTCGCATAACACATAGATTTATACATCTACTACTACTACTACTACTACTACTATTATTATTACATATATTATTTTTATTTCTGTTGATTTAGTCATACATAAGAAGAAATTTAAATTACTTGAAACATTTACATATAAATCTACTTCATATTTAATATACTTATCTAAATTAGCTTGGTATTAATTTTACTATGTAGATAGAAGTACACAGATAGATAGATAGCTATACAGATGCCGTCAAAATGTATGCCAAAAACATGTACCCAATAAAACATGTATGCCAAATGACAGAAAACTAAAGAACCTATAAGAAAGTTTTAAATTGTAATGCTGAAAGAGATATTCCAATTATTCCAAATAGCTAATTGTTAGGCAGTCCAGACCTTCATATTCCAAAAAGGTGCTCGAAAGTTGGGTATATAGATAATTATTTCCACTCTTTAAAATTATTTTTTGGAATTTTTGCAGAAGAAAAACCTATTAATTAGATCAGCTAACACCTTCAATTTTAACGTGTTTGATACATATAGGCAAATATAACTTAGTACTAAAGTCAATTTAAACCATTAAATATTTTTTTTTCTTAATCTTATTCAACAATAAAATAGAAAAGAAAAGGAACCGACACTCCTGTACGTATTTATTGTTTTTCCACAATGGTCCTAACTTCTTATTTTTCGTCTGCACCGTACAAAAGAAGAAAAAAAAAATGCAATTTCCAAGCCTTCCATGATTGTTATTTTGTATTTGCTCACCTAATTACAATTAAATTTCAGTTAGAATGTCACCGAATGTGTTGACATCTCAACAAGGGAAACAAGTGGATCTAAAATAAGAACACTTGTCTAACTACATAATATTCCCATTTATGTTATAATTTATACCATAACCAAATCAACTCAAATTAAGATAAGGCCTCATCAGTCATCACTAAAGGAAAACCCTCCAACTAACTAACCGGGTCAAACTGCGTCTGCACAAAAAGCTCGCCAACTGAAAGATACGTACACCAGAAATGAAAGAATCACCACGCTTCTCCCTCATTGGCCACAAATGCCTCCGAGTCAGATCGTCCCCAGAATTTGATAAATTATTGCATAATTTCGGAGGAGATTATGCATATTCTAAAGAGAAATAATAGAGGGATTCACTTTTTGTTAGATACCGTATCGACTCACCTTTCATTTCCCATTAGATGGGATATGGATCCAATTTAAGTGGGATCCACACTCCATCTAATGGTGGATGAATGATGAATCGGTACGGTATCCCACAAGAAGTAAGTCCCTTAACATTTTTCTATTTTAAAAGATTGTCTTTATTTCACTTATATATATATTTATTATTTTAATTTTTAAAAATAAAAGATACGATTAAAAAAATGAATATGTATATTAGTGATAAACTAAGTTGAAATATTACGTGATATTATAGAAGCATGCAATAATTTCTCTGTAAAAACCACATCCATTTACAATGCCTGATATGCAATTGAGTTGATGTTAAATAGACGGTCAGGATTTGTTGTATTCATATTATGATGGGGTCCCTTTTCTAATAATTGTTGACAGAAGTTGAAGGTGAAGCAAACTATATTATATTATATAATTGCTAATATATCTTGCAAGCTACGTTCAATTCTTATATTCCACGTGAAAAGTACCAAAACAAGGTCACAGAATTCTCCTTTAACAATCTTTATTCTATATATTATGAAAACTCGGAGTAATTTCTGTTTTCTTTTATTGTTAACTCGTGTCATGAATTTTAATTAAAGCCATAAACGAAGGACAATGGGGCCAGAATTGAATGATTCAATTTGTAATGATTTAAATATATTTCTTGGAGTTGGAAAAGGATTCTAGCCAACAATAATAAGCTACTGAGTAATGTGCATTTTAAGCAAGGACACATTTCATAATCAAGACAAAGACCAAAAAAGCCTGTCATACCAAATCACTTATTGCTAATATATTAAGTCAATAACGCCAAGGAAAAGGTGTTTTCCTTGTGCCCTCTTAAACCATTCATCTGGTGAGGATTCTCAGAGCACAAAGAAGAACACACAATGTGTCAGAAGTATCTCTGGTAAAAAACTTAAAAGTCTGAAAGGCCAAACAGCTCCACCTTGGCAAATAGTTTCTTATTTGTTGGCCTATCCATTCCTTCAAAACACCAACCCCTTAAGACTCTCCGACCTACCTTCCAAAAATTAAGAGCAAATCCCATGAGAAAATCCTGGGACAGAAAAGGAAACACCAACACCTCATAACATTGGTGCGTTATAGCCTTATAGAGTCTTCATTTGTGAGAACTGAGAAGCCACTCAATTCATCACATTCTCCCTCCTCCTCTAGCTTCAGCTAAAAAGATCAATTCCAATGGAAGTTTCAAGCAAGATTCTCAGAAGATCAATTCATAGTTTTCTTCAAAACTATCATTATTTCACCTCAACCACAGCTTTTCTAGCCTTTCCTTTCTCAGCTGCAATACTCCTTTCACAAACTTTAGTCCCAGCCTCTTCATCCCTCTTGCCTCAAATATACAATCGCCTTAAGACTCTCTTTTATGCTGCTGGCTTTCCCTCATCACAATTGTTCTCCATTCTTAACCTCAAAGTTTCTCAAACAATCACTGCCTCAATCTTCACCCTTCCTTTCACCCTCACCTTTCTCCTCATAGCAAAAGCATCCACAATTCTAGCATTCAATCACCATAAACCAACCTTGCCACCATCCTTCACTTCTATGATATCCCATTACAAGCCACTTCTCCACACCTATATCTACAATTCTTTCTTTATCCTCTCTGCAAATGCAACTTCTTTTTGTCTCCTTTTCTTTGCCTTCGGCTTCGTCGAAGGGCTCGGCTACTCTTCCCCAAGTTGCTCACTTTTCCTGTCAGCTGCAGGTGCAGTTCTCTTTTCTGTGGTCCTTGCCAATGCACTTGTGATATGCAACATGGCACTGACACTTTCTGGTATGGAGGGGCATGGCGGGTACATGGCAATTCTGAAAGCATGTGTTCTTCTAAGGGGAAGGACATCAATGGCTTTGTTCTTGGCACTGCCTGCCCATTTGGGTCTGGCTGCCATTGAAGCCTTGTTCCAATTAAGGGTTGTAAGAACCTATCACATTGGTGGAAAGTCATGGCCTTCAATGGCTTTAGAGGGCATTTTCATTGCTTACTTGTACTCAATTTTCATCATACTTGACACAATTGTGAGCTGCATGTTTTACAAAAGCTGCAAGATAGGATCAAGGGTTGATCAGGAAGACAAGCATTTGTTGAGCACTGAATTCACAGAGGACAGCTATGGTTACTTGGGGACCAAGAATTTCAAAGAACTACCTTAAGTAATAAGGTAGCATGTTATTAATAATTTGGTCATGGCTTTTCTTTATATATTACAAGAGAAAGACCTACGCTAGAGGTTATTTTATACTAGTATAGCAGGTATTTGAAAGATTCATTCATGTTACTCGAACCAATTCGAGCAACTTCAGAAGGCATAAAGGTTTTTAACAGAAGAACCTCATCTCAGCTATGTTCAGAAACAAGAGGGAAGAACATAGGGAACCCCCGAGGAGGGAAGAAGAAAAGGAGGGATGAAAAAGGGGCGAAGTGCAATGTGGGAGTAATTTTTTATTTCATCACTTTACCATTGTAGATTGATTGGTAATCTTTTACAGTGTTAATAACACGAAGGCTTCTGTTTATTTCCTTTCATTTTGTAACGTGTAGTAAGGTGAATATTCGCAACTGTGTGTTTCACCAAGAAAAGGGTGAGACACAACATCCTGCACCTGATTGTTAGTGTTGTCTTTTAGCAAATCTAGGAGCTGTTGGCAGTATAAATTCTTTCTCAGTCGCCTATTAAGGACAAACACGAGGCAAAGTGGTTTATTGGCTTGCTTTATGGCTAAAATAAAAATAAAAAATAAAAAGACTTTGCCTTGTGGACCCCATGAAGAATATTTATTTTGCAGTAGTTCAAGCCCTTAATTCACTTTGAAAAAGTACGAGACCATCAAAGTGTCAAAAAAAAGAATGATACGGTACTGGTATCAATATATAACAACACTCTTAAGATTTGACCTAACTCTACTGCCATAAGCTAGCTCAAGAGAGAAGAGATACCTATATATTTATAAAAATTATTTTGATCATATCCTTAAATAATGTGGAACTTAACACACCCTCTTCACACCAAGGATTAGATACCTAAAGCATGAAGTTTGGGGGATTGAACATTTGTATGTAACCCAATATCAATCATAGAATAGATTTTGATACCATTTTATAATCCATCTCTTCTAAAAGTTTAAACTTTTAGATAGAGGCACATAAATGATTTTTGCATTTAATAGATGCAAACCTTGCATTTAATTGGTATATATAGCAAAGAAGTCAATACTTACCACCTCCATCCTTCTTCTTCCCCGGCACAATTGAACATCAAAGGGAGTATGCTAGTAGCAATGAAATGTGAACATAGTTCAGCAACTGGACTTCGACAAACTTGTTTTTAATGACTCTCGCACAGCCTGTTGCACTATAATAATTCAAGCAAACAATTCTAAATGACCGTACAAAATGAAATCTTAAGTGTGTATGGGGAGTTACACATGAATGATGTCTCAGCAGATGTAACTACTGAGGTAGACCGTGCAGCACCATTAAATAGTTACACTACCTGTCTGAATTTTCCATCTGTTTTTTACTACCAAAATGCATTCACATAATGCAGGGTGCAAAATTTCATCAGTGGGGTCTGAGACAACTGAAAGAAACACGAACCTGTCACACTTTACCAACGTGTGTTGTATTTCACAAGATAAACAAAACTAACATTTCTAACTCGGCCTGCTTTTCACTTATAATACAGTTACAGTATAGAGACCCGATTTCTAATTCTCTTCTTAACCTGACAGCTATACACGATGCTCTTGAGGGTATCCTACCAAAATCTCTATTGAAAGGAAAAAGAGAAACTAATTTCTATGTTACATGAGAAAGAATTGGATCCTAAACAAGAGGGTTAGAACTTTGTACAAGGTTTCATGGTACTACTGATGGACTTTGGTGCTTTGCAATCCGAAAGCATGAGCTCTGGTGCTGGAAAAATATTCCAGATGAATGATGAAAGCCAAAGCCAGTTCTACTGCAAAAGAAGGCATGTTCTACCAAAATTTCTTCTTAAATCTGACACAAGAAGGACCAGATCCATCATATTCATAGCATTAACTGGATGCAGGTGGATTCTCAAGCAATCACACTAAGCACCCATGTTAAGTCTAAATTTGGCCTTTCCATAGTGTTCTGCCATGGAAGATCAACGAAATTCTGATTCAACAACATGCCATCAAAGAATCAACTCCAAAGCCTTTTGGAAGTTCAAAGGCCTGCAGGTGGCAAGAAGTTGCTATTCCACATCAAGAGATCCCCTCGAGAGACCAATTGTCCATCTTGGAAAGGAAGGATACTTGATCTTCAAATGCAGTCCCTGTACTGCACACAGGTAGATCCCCACTCTTCAGAAAGAGCATGATGTTGGTGCAAAGAAGCAGACATCCCAGTCTTCATTTATCTTTTGCACTCTCCCTTAGCCTTCCCCATATCATCCTATCTCAGTTTTCTCAGCTTTCTTCTTCTCTATCTTTCTCACTCTTCCTTGTTGAGCTATGGCCTTTAGCCTTCTCCATTTCAGCCTCTTTCTCGGCTTTCTTCTTGTCTAACTCAGCTTGTTTGCAATTTTCTTCATGTGCCTTTCGAAACAGTCTTGTAAAATTCAAGAGAGTTACAGTAACTGTAACAACAAAACAACAATAATAAGACCAAGCTTGAGCACTATAGAATAGATAACAGAATATATCACTTCTTTTTGCCAAATATAACATTAAACATGCAAGAATGATGAAACTACATTCAGTCAAGTCCTCCCATTGATTTTTCCCCACCTATTATCTTATTATTCCTTAACTATTCTCTCATTCACCCCCTGCTTTTCTGTCATCTGCCATTCTTTCACTGCAATGCTTAGACAAGGATCCAAGAAGTACATGCATTTCTGTCAATTCATTGACTTATTGCTACACTTATTACACTCAAGATGAGTTTGAAGAATCTCAACACAGATTCCAAAAAAAACATATAATTGGTACACAGCTACTTCCTAAACCTGCAGGAAGGAAAATCACACTCCTAAATTAGCCTAATTTCTTAAAAGAAAGAAAAGTACATACTTGTTCCAACCATAAATGTAACAACAGAAAAAGGTTAAGAAAATGGATCTCCTACAGAAACAACATTTAAATGAATTATAATCTGACAAAATTGAAGTCAACCAGTAGAAAGACAATGGCTGTGTGTCATACTGACAACAAGAATAAGCATTAATGTTCAACCTACCTTGCTCAAATGGACAACGGGCAGGGTCCTCACCAAAATATAGTGCTAGTGCATCTGCATTTCTACCCTGTCCACAGACAAATTACCAATCTTTATATTCCTTAATATCTGTCCTATGCATATTCTACCAAAAAGATGGTTAAGCAAATTACCGCCGTAGAATATATGTTTGTTACAGATGCTACCCCTGACTCGGCTACAGCAATGAATTCTTTTAATGTCTGAAACGAACATAAACGTGAGTCAAATGCACTGAAAATACGAACCAGAACCAGATAGAAAACCATAAACCCTAGAATTAGCTTCATCCATGCAATATGATGAAAAACCAGTTCACTTCTAAAAACATTAAAGCACTCCTTATTTTTGTTTTGACAGTGCTAGAGTAACCTAACAAAGATAGAAAGTGATAGAAACTGACAGAGAGTAAGAAAATAAAGATGAATTTCGGAGAGAATCTTGGAGAGAAAACTGTGATAGATTTGTATTTCTGAATTAAATTTCACTTGAGATTTGAGTCAGTTGTTTATACATAGGCCATTGCCTTCAGCTCTGAGTAATTATCTCTAACCATATAACTGAACCATAACTAACCTATAACTGAACTGACATGTAAAACATTGATCCACATGTACTGTGAGCTCTTCAGCTCACTCTAACTAACAGAGTAAATGTTTAACTAAGACTAGATTGATATTTCATGCCATCATCTATTCTCCACATCAAACAATGGGCAGATAGCAACACTCCTCCACAAGCGTATTACTATTACAATTTAGGTGAAGTTGATAAGAAAGTATTGACATGTGCTGAAAAGTCCAGAAAATAGGCCAATAATAAGCAACTTGAATGTAAAGTCATAATTAGATAACAGGTAATTCTCGCTTGGATAATAAAAAAGAAAAATAATGGCGAGAAGGGGGAAAAGCAAAGCCTGGGGCAGATAAGATATCAGAAATCACAACTCACTTTAAGTCGCCATGAGCAGAACATAAAACAGAAGCCATAAGCCACAAGTTTAGGGGCAAACCGACAAAAAGACATCTTTAAAGATACAAGCATTCCATTTCAACCAAATAAACCAAAGAACTCCTCAACATCTAATTCTCTTTGGCACCCATCATCGTTTACACTTTGGGAGAACATAAAAACTGCTTTTACGGCAAAGTTAGTCATCTAAAGTAGAGGCAGCAACAGTTTCCTTCTCTTCAGTTGCAAGTTTGGGCATTTTCATTTTGAGCTTCTTCTGGGATTCTATTGTTCAATTATTGTCTATTCATTTTATTATAACTTGACTGTTTGTAATAGTCTTTTTCTTTTCGTAATATGAAAGTTTACAAGGAGGGAAGGTTGAACAATTCCAAGGTCAACACATGCCACAAGCCTCAGCAAGGGCTTACAGTGGTTGCCAAAATCACTGATGTAATCCCTTTCATTGGATTGAAACCAATGGCTAAAGAAAAAGTTCATAACCCCAGCTCAACTCAATAAATAACCTAACAAATTACAATCCCTTCCAGAACATTCAAGGCCAACATCAGCTCCAATCTTTAGCCACTTGACTTGAATCACAATTTGAAGAAAAGAAAACAACTTTGTGAGCTTCTGACCAGAGTGAACTGTTGTTTAATTTCCAGAACAAATTCCACCACAAGTTCTATAAGAAAGTAATTACTTTTCTAGGCATAGTCGGGCAATTATAGAGTGCATCATGGAACCACAATGCCACCCCTTACTTAAAACGGAAAGAGGTGCTAACATAATAACTGTATTGGCCATTTGGTCCTTTTATTAAATCTGAATTTATATCCCATTTTGTTAATTTTGAGACAAAAATCTCACTCAAAGTTGTTGAATACAATGAAAAATTAATTTAAGAAACAAAAAAGCTGCAGGAGGCTTAATCCACGAAGACATAAAGTAGAACTCCCCAAGCTTGACTATAACTTTGAATTAATTGATGATGATTCTTAAGGATTGAGTGGGACTAACTAAACCTCAGAAGTTAGTTTATGGCGAGAGGGTTGCCTAAGCTCTTATAAAGGCTATCTTGGCCATATTCTCAAACGATGTGGGAATTTAACACACCTCCCTCATGCTCAAGACTAGACATTTAGAGCGTAAAATTTATAAAAATGGACATCTACGGGTAACCCAATAACAATCACAAGATAAGCTCTAATACCATCTTAAGATGGGCCTAACTCAACCCCGGAAAGAACAATGATAATAACAGTAACAACTGCACTTCAACTACATGTATGATGCAGGAAAACCACTCTTATGAATTCAGTTTGGAGCCAGAACTTTCTTTGCCATTTTATTATACACTTTTCATGATATAATGAAAAATGAAGAGTGACATAAAAATGCTAGACACCTTACGGAAAACTTCAGACACAGGGCCATCATTTTCAGATGCAGCAAGCTCCTGTTTAACCTTTTCTAATCCCTTGATGATTGCTTGCATTTCTTCTGCTAACAACTTCAATTGTATCTGCAAGATTAAGAATTTACAATCAATATACATTGCAATTGCATTACCAAATACTTACTGAAAGTTAGCTAGTTCTAACAGCATTTTCTTTAGGCTAAAATGCAAACACTCTATGGGGACATTAATCCATTTTTATATAAACTTATCTATTTGCAGCAAAAGAAAAAGACAAAGTTAAAATTTAAAATGAAAGAAGAATATCAATATTTCTAGATATATATAAAAGTATATTAAAAAAATCAAGAATAACATACAGAAAATAAATAAGGGATAATACAATATACTTTGTAAGAACCAAGTTTAATGATACAGACTAATGTTCGAATAACCGAGTCAATAATTTGCAAAAAGCATAAAAAAGTTGAAGACAGATGATCTAATCTAACAGTTGGAATTATTTCCACCAACAAACCAAGAAAAAGGAGAAGTGGATTATTAAAGTAGGTAAAGATCATGACTAAAACAAGTAAACCAAAAACACAAACGAAGGAAATTGACCAGATGAAGGCAAGGAACCACAACTTTGAAAGTTGGAGAACAATGTGTAAGGAATGAAAGAGATCTTACAAAACGTATGGGAAATAGACTAAGTGAAAGAAAAGAGGAAATGAAAGCACTCAGTTAATTATTAAGAAAATAAAAAGAAGTGATGGACTGTCGCCTGGGTTTTGTCACAATTAACACATGGTAGGATGCTTGATTTTAAATTAGAAGAAAGGAAAAAGAATGATTATTTTTATAATATCATAGAGGAAATCACATGATTGAGCTCACTAAATCCAATCTATCGTGTGTGCCAATCAATGGACAACATTATTCAAGAAAAGTTAATCCTATGACCAACAATGCTACCACCAATTTCAAATGATAGAGGGTCTTGATTATTAGAGTAAATGATTTAGACAACAGGCAGGCCATTGCATGAAGTCACTAAAACTAGATGGAATGTGTTCAACTTTACAAATAAGGGGGAAAAGTGCTTTGACCTCTATTCAATGGGAAATAAAGAACCAAAAATAAATCATCACCTTAGTGGCTGCTTCCAGGCTAACTAGGTCAAGGTGAAAGTCAAGGAGTGCGGGAGACTTTTCAGCTAGGACCTGGAGTTCAAATTAGAAACAAAGGAAAGGTAAGCCTTCGTTATTTTGGGTATTTTTTGTGAGGATGCCTCATCCTCTATTGTAATATTTCCTTCTCTTCTAATAAAATTCCTTTTCTATCCAAAAAAAAAAAAAAAACAAAACAAAAAACAAAGGAAAGCTAAGCCACCAAATAATTTCATCATCCATTGCAAATGAGACTTATACCTTGCAAAGATAATGCATGAGTGTCATTTTACTGTTGGAAGCACGAGTGTCAGTGAGCTTTAAAAGACTATCCAACTTGAATCCAATAGCAGATCCTGTACAAATTACAAATATTTTACACTCGTTATTTACCCATTATCAGGACACTTGACGTTAGATCAGATCTAACAGAAACACATAAAAGTTTGACTAATAACTGAAGGGCAAACAATTATCTAAATGCTAAAATAGAGAAAACTAGCACTGTATATGTTTCCTACAACCGGAAATGAAAGATAATAAAGGCATTGTTGTTACTATAACAGACATTACCCCTTGCCGTTCCTTGATTCAATGTATTGCCCAAATAAAGAATTTTCTTCATAATCTCCTTGAGTTTAAGCGAGTTTCGGACCTATTATCAAGACAAAATGTACAACTTCAGAAAGATACAAGACAAGTAATGTTTATTAAATTCATAAGCAAAGTACCTCTTCACAGGCAGAGTTCACAGTGTTTAAACTCCGCTTAAAGTCTGTAATCTGCATAATGTGGAAAATAGATGAATGAAGCAAGAAACCAAGTCCAAAACAAATTCTGAAATAGACTATAGACACCAACAAACCTGAGACCCAAACTGAATCTTGAAAGAGAACACTCTTAATTTTGCCTCCACTCGTGGCACTTTCATTAGCTCCATAAAATACTGAAGCATAACAAAATATATAAGAATATGATTAACACAAGCTGGTCCTTGAATTAACAAAGACCAAAAGAACTTGTTAATAGGACAAGATCTAAAAGGAGGAGATTAATAAAAGCAAAACAAAATTTTCTTCCATATGCTACCAGGCATCAGCAACTAAACTGTCATTATGTTAGTACACGAACTTTAAATCTGCATATATGCCCTTGTCACAAACTTGTCTCAGTCTCTGTAGGGCTGACTAGTTCTAACCATTGTTCCATAATTATTAAGTTTCAGTTTACATTCCATCCTTTTCTTTTGTTGTTTGGGGGGGGGGGGGGATAGAAAAATAAATTTTATTTGAATAGACAAAAAGAAAACAACAGAGCATAAGGCATCGCACAAAGATATCAAAATCGAACAACCAAAATTACATTCCATCCATTGTTTTCTTAAAATAATTCTGCTACTATTCTTTATGGTATCTGGCTACCTAATTTGTTCAATCTTCTCACCTCACTTCCAGATTTTAGTGCAAGTAATGACTTCCAAACAAATCACGAGAGCACCAGATAGCCTTATATTTATTACTTCTTTTCTCCTATTAAATTAGAGTATCAGTATTTCATTCTATCGTTAATAGACAGTAGGAAAATTGTACTTTTAAGACAGCTTAATCATCTTTCATGAAAATTTGAAGACACCACAATATGCCAAGAAAGGAACCCCTTACAAGATCTATGTTCTCACAGTTTTCTTTTCACAAGTAATATGTGATAACTTGATTAAAAGAAATCATTCACAGACCTGTTCACACTTCCCCAAATTCTCCGGGTCACCTGTGTATCCCTAAATAAGTATAACCAAGATGAATCAAAATTAGAAAAACAAACACATTACAGTAAAAGGGCACAAGTCATAGTAACAGCAAATGCCAGAAGCAAGATCCCTTAATTGTCAAGACAAGATCTAATAATTATGCATAAATTTGTTAAGCTTCACCTTCAAAAGTTCCATCTCCTCTTTGGTAGGACAAAATTTAATGAGATTTTCCACCTGATCAACATCTAACACTGACTCGTCCATGGCAAGCACTGCAGCCTGAGAATATGAATTTAAACGTGTTACACAAGAAACTGAAAAAGCTACCGGAGGATACCTATGAAGTTTGATAAAGTTTGTACGAATATGATATGGCATGAGATTGTTACTAGGAATATCTGCTTTCAGAAGCCTTTAGCCTTAACTACTAACTACACACACATCAAAAGTTATTTCAAGAGCCCTCCTCAATGCAATGCAAATGCAAAAACAACAACAAAAGCCTTCGCTGACAAGGTGAGGTTGCCTATATGTATCAAACGACATCATTGTATTCTAATATAAATGAAGTTTTCAATAAGGTCATTTAGATCTAAAGGTTTTTTTTTTTTTCAAATGGTTTCTCGTATAGATTTTTGTTTGCCTTCCTCTACCTCCATTTATTGGGCTAGCCTCAGTTTGTCTTCTTCTCCCATGGCCAAACTATCTTAGGCAAGATTTTATCATGTCGTCAATAGGTGCTATTCCTGCCCTCTCTCTTATGCATTCATTCCTGATCTTATCTTTTCTTGTATGTTTACTTATTCCTTGTAACACTGTCATCTATGCAACACTTAGCTTAAACTCTTGTTGGTATTTTACAACACAATATTTAGCACCATAAAGCATTATTGGTCTTACGATCGTGTAGTAAAATTTTCCTTTACATTTAAAAGGCACCTTTTGATCACAGTTAACAGTTGAAACATTTCTCCATTTAATACACCTAGCTTGAATCCAATGATATACATCTCCCTCTATTTTTCTGTCAATTTGTATGATCGATCCAAGATACCTAAACTATGCAACTTGTGATATGGTGTGATCTCTAATTTTCACCTCCAAACTAGTGCTAATGCGCATCTTGCTGAACTTATATTCCAAAAAATAAAATTTTATGTCCCATGCAAAAGAATACTATTGTTCATTATATATGCTACCCATCTTGCATACTTTACTTCAAAAGTTGCTCACATGAATTAAGAAATTTCAAAGTATCAACTAACCATCATGTCCGGAAGTGGCATCTTAACCTTTGTGAGCATAATTTCGGTATTATAGGCCCTCCTTAGATCAATCTATAATTAAGAATACAAATACACAAATTATTGATCAGATACCAGGTAAGTACCAATGAACATCAAGTCAAGGAGTTTTGAGTAAATATGAGCTTTAACAGCCAAATGAATGCACCATGATATCCATAATTAAGAATACAAATACACAAACTATTGATCAGATACCAGTGAAGTACCAAACAAACATCAAGTCAAGGAGTTTTGAATAAATATCAGCAAAATAATGCACCATGATACACCTTTGCAATATCCAAATTTTAATTTCCAAGATAGAGAAGAGAGACAATGAACGGATAATAACATTAAAAGAAAACTACAAGGGATGTATTCAGCTACATTCATCCATGCTCAACACTTTATGCGTCTTTATGCTCAATATTTTTCTTGACACTGTAAAATCAAAGAAAACTATACATTTGTTTCCCTTACAAATAAGAGAAAATATGTAATCACTCAAGTCAAGTCACAATGAAATGATTTCTTTTATGAGCAAACTGCTAGGTATAACAAACAATAGTATAAAATTCCAACTTTAATATAATGAAAGACTTGAACATTGGAAACCTTTGTTTGAGAACTAAAACTACAAATCACTGTCAATGACACATTCCAAAAGGCGGACTAACAAGTGAAAACCATGAAATCACCTCTCACACATGGCTTACTTCAAAAATTGAATTTCAAGAATATGAATATAGAAGAATACCAACTGGACTTTGTCACTTTTGGATCCAGCAGATTTGCGCTGCCGTCCAGATTTACCAGAATCAGCAGGTTTTGGAACATTTGCGGAGAAAAGCTTCTCTAGCTCTGAAACGTCAAACTCTTGTGCACTAAGATTGAATGTAAAAGCATTCGTTACTAAAGGAAGGATATTGAAAGCAAGAGCATAAGTGTATAATTATATAAAATTCAAATGACTTAGACAAACTCTTCCAATAGTAGAAAAGTCAAATTACATTTGAGGTTCTCCATTTCTTTGTAATTCTTCCCATAAACTTCCTTGCAATGCCCTTGTTACCTTACTCCAATGCAAAGGCTTTAAGGAGGATCTTCGAACTGCCGTTGCACCTGTAGGACGTGCAAGCCCACGCCCTCTTCCACTTGGATTAGCTCCACCTACACCTTTGGAACCTATGGGCGGAGGTGGTGGAGGTGCACCACCTGGAGGTATAGGAGGTGCTGGAGCCCCAGGAGCATGAGCTCCAGGAGGAGGTGGCAGAGGAGGGCCTCGGCCTCCTGGAGGTGGTGGAGGAGGTGCTGCTCCAGGCATTGGAGGTGGCGGAGGAGGGCCTCGACCTCCTAGAGGTGGAGGAGGTGGTGCTCCAGGCATTGGAGGTGGCAAAGGTGGCCCTCGGCCTCCTGGAGGTGGTGGAGGAGGTGGTGCTCTAGGCATTGGAGGTGGTGCTCCAGGCATTGAAGGTGGTGGAGGTGGACCTTGGCCTCCTGGAAGTGGAGGAGGAGGTGGTGTTCCACGCATTGGAGGTGGCGGAGGAGGTGGAGCTCCACGAGTTGGTGGAGGTGGGGGACATGGGGTTCCAAACATTGAAGGAGGTGGTGGTGGAGGTGGTGCTCCCCTTGATGGAGGAAGTGGTGGTGGTGGTGGTGGTGGTGAAGGTGGTGCCCCGCTTGATGGAGGAAGAGGAGGTGGAGGTGGTAGTGGTGGTGCTCCATTTGATGAAGGAAGAGGTGGTGGAGCCTTACTAAAAGGAGGTGGAGGTGGAGGTGGAGGTGGTGGTGGAGGTGGTGGAGCTCTGCTAGCAGTAGGTGGAGGCGGTGGTGATGGATCTCTACTAGAAGAAGATGGAGGCGGTGGTGGTGGAGCTCTACTTGAGGGAGGTGGACGTGGTGGTGGTGGATATTTACTTAAAGGAGGTGAAGGTGGAGGTGGAGTTGGGGGTGGTGGAGGTGGTGATGGACCTCTATGTGAATTAGGTAAAGGCAGGGGTGGATGTGGGGGTGGTGGAGCACTACTTTTCGGTGGCAAACGTGGAGCTTGAAGTGATGCAGTTAAGGGTGTTGAGGGAGGAGGAAGGGGAGCTTTATGTGTAGAAGACATAGGAGAAGGGGGAGGGGGAGGAATGGATGGAACTCCATATTTTGGAGGAGGAAGAGGTGGTGGTGGTGGTGGATGGGGATGAGAAATAGCATTAGGCAACTCAAAAGCATGTGATGTAATTGCACTTGTTTCAAAGAGAAGGGTAGGAAGAGGAGGTAATGAGCCACTATTCTCGCCATCTACAGCAATTGATGAATAAAAAGACTTCCAAGGGGTGGGAGGAGGTAAGAAGCTCCCTCTACTTTGCTCAGAGAATGAATTTGGGGGTGGAGGGGGAGGGGGAGGAGGAGAAGTTGTAGGTTGTAAGTTCATCCCATTGTTTGGTCTACTAGATAATGTCAAATTATGTGATGGCGGTGGCATGGTAGACATCTTACCACCCAAAGAGGAAGATGGTGATATAGGTAGAGGTGGAGGTGGTGGAGGAAGCACTTGATCAAATGATGGTGGAGAGTTTGAGTCTACTTCTGCTAAGCTGTCTGAAGATCTTGAATGGTTCACCTTATGACTTTTCAGGTCATTTGTCTTGTCCGTAGAAACAACTGCTCCAGAGACATGAGAACCAGAAGCAGACCTTCCTTTGGCATCTGTCATTTTCTCGTTAGCAGAGATAGCATGCAACAAAGCAGGTGGTGGATTAATAGGCCTTGAATGTGGATATGATACATGCATTGAATCTTGATAAGAACCCTTGTTACTAGGAATCCACCTAGTTGCTGCACTTGGCTTTGCATGTTTAGCCTCAAAACCATGTGGTTCATCCTCTTTGATTGCATGTTTAGCCTCAAAACCATGTGTTTCATGCTTTTTGGTCTTGTGTTTTGCTGCAACTGTATCTCCAACTGGCTTTGAGTTTGAAAAATGATGATTCTTTTCAGTAGATGGATGTAGTATATCAGAATGTTGTCTGGAAAGATCATGCTCCTGCTGCCCTGCCTTGGACTCTAATTCTTTGTCTGTCGCATTGATATCCTCACCATAATTGTTTTGCATAATTGCCAACTCATCATGCACATCCACGTTGACTTCCTTTGTTTCCAGAGTTTTCATCCCATCAAAAGTGACAGCAGTCGAAGTTGACTTAACTTCTCCTTCATCCACAGCAATGTCTTTCACCGCATGAGGATCTGAATCTTCCGGCCCTTCGAGCTTGTACTTCACATCATCAACAGTAATGTCTTTCACCGCATTAATACCAGAACCCATCCTTCCAACCTGTTGTTGAATTCCATCATCTGATGTAGAACCCTGAAAAGTATGAGGATCTGAATACTCTTTCCAGATATCTTTATGACTTCCATCATCTACTGTACTATCCTGAACCATCGGAGAACCATACTCCCCCTTACCTCCCTGTGCATCAATTACATTGCTGAAGATCTCTTCCACTTCATAGAATTCATCAGGTGAAGCACTTTCTGTCTCGCTTGCATCTCCACTCACAATGACTGTGGTTAGATTAGGTATAACAGCATCAGCGTCCAAAAAAAGCACCTGATACAGATATGAGTATGTGTTCAACTCCTACTGCTTCAGAAAATGACTGTCACATAAGAATAAGAACAAATTACCTCTGCTTTAAAGTCCTTGGGAAACTGATCCTTTGCATCCCATAAAACATCAATTTCATCACGGCTCAGCAACACTGTATTTGACCGCACAAATGCAGTATGAAACATTACTCTAAACATCATCTCCTCACGACCAAAATCTTCACTTAAATGTATGCATTCAAGAACAACATCCCCTTGAACATGACAATGGATATCAATTTTCACGAGCATACATTCTGCCTGTGGTTAAAATGTCTTAAGAAGACGTTCAATCTAATTAATTCACAATTCAGTATGAACAGCGTAATATACATCACCTGTAGGTATTGGCGAATGTGTTTTTTGGATTTTGAAGTTGAGAAAAGAAGCTTAGAGCTTCTATTGGCAGGTTTTGAAGAAGGGTCTGGACCATAAACACGTACAACAGGCCTGCAACCTTTTCCACCATCAAATAATGGAAGGTCTCTAAGGATCAGACAATCCAAATATAGGGGTGTTTCTGATGGAGGCCACTCAGAACCCAGATGTCTCCTGGAAACATACTGAAGATATCTTAACTGAGAAGGCTGTGGGTTCAAAGGGGATAACAGTTGTAGAAGTTCTCTTGGTGCTTGCTTGTAGACCATTTCAAGAGTCTTCAGCTCCCCATTGTACTGTTTCCGGTACAATAGAAGCCCTGCTAGCATAAATGCCAACACAGGCCAACCTCCCCTTTCACAGTGCATCAAAACCACATTTTGCTGCCCCTCCAAAGACAACCAGCTTTCACTTGAACGAAGGAAGTGGTGGACCATCTCCAAAGGCAGAAGTGGACACCCCTCGTATTGCCGAGGGTACTCCATAACTGTCATGTCATACTGAGCCAATATGTCCGAAATCTGGCTGCGCCTTTCCCCTTCTCTGAAATTGAACACCATGATAGAAGCATCCGGAAAGTGATCTTGTAGCTGAGCTACAATTCCCCCAATATAATCTTTGTACTCATCTTCTTCCAAGACATCCGTGGAGAAGCAACAATCAAACACTGAAAAAATACAGAAGCAATTACAGTCACATATAATGGTAATACAAGAGTACATAACTCAAATAATAATAATAATAATAATAATAAATAAAAAATCGTAGATTCAGTATTCTGTGTTTCTATTTTAATCAGAAGCTAGAAAATCACAGACACTAAACACAGAGTAGATGAATTCTATAAATAGAAGGTTAAGAAGATCAAGCATATACACTAAACAGAGAAGACACTTCCAAGCTGCCAGGTACCTTCTTTACTACAATGTAACAGAAGCAACTGCTGCAAGGCATAAATATAATTTCCTAAAGGACAATAGTCTCAGTCAAAATATATGGGGAAAAAAATATTGTGAAAGGACTTCAGCTTAAGGTGTAAGTTGATTTAAGGGCCGTATCTTTAAAATGTTCTAATTAAGGGTAAGGCCTTCAAATGGGACTAATTCAATTTCTGGTGCCAACTACGTGCCAGAAAATGCAAATTAGACTAAAAAGTGACTATTCTAGGTGATATAATATTTATAATTTTTTCAGTTCAAATAATTTTTTTATTATCTTCAGCATTTTGATATAAATAGAATCATTCAGTCTACACCAATTATTATTTGAAATGACAATTACTATTCTTACATTACATTTTTAATTGTACCCAAAATAAAAAAAAAAATAATAATAATAATATATGTGTGTGTGTGTGTGTGTGTGTGTGTGTATCATTTTCAGTAAGTTTATAATTTGAATACAATATAAATTATTATTTTATACAAATTATTCTCTGGAATGCCAATTGTGTTTCTCACGTTTCATGAGTTTTAGTGCTAAAACACATATATTAATGACATGTAATTTTAATTTGCTACATAAGAATTTTCTGGTAACCGGAAATTCTTGCGTTCCTTGATTGGAACATAAAAAACATGACGTCCAAAACTGGTTGAAGTATACAATTTGAGGAGCTTAACCTATACTTCACTCTAAAGTATATCTTCCAGAATTACTATTAAGAAAAACCAATCTCCCACATCTTTTGAGCTAACAGTCCTCAATTGACGAATTAATACTGCGAACCAGATACTGCTTCTTCTTCTTTTTTATTATTATTATATCCCTTTTATAAAAAAAAATTTGAAAAAAAAAAAAAACTCTCAGCAGTCTTTCAAATAAAACCCTCAGTATCCAATTCCAGATTTTGTCACACTTAGAACAACCCATCCGCGTCCGCCTAACCCCAAAACGAAAAGAAAATGCAACACAATCCATTCTGGAAGCACATTAACAATATATCAACTCAATGCAACATGAAGCATACTGCAAATACAAACACGCATGAAGCATCACTAGAAGAAGCAACATAAAACAAAAAAGCTAACTCCA
The DNA here is from genome assembly GCA_031439585.1 of Pterocarpus macrocarpus. NCBI lineage: Eukaryota > Viridiplantae > Streptophyta > Magnoliopsida > Fabales > Fabaceae > Pterocarpus > Pterocarpus macrocarpus. Next base: position 17,429,691 of record CM062519.1, read on the forward strand.
CATTGTTATAACCACCACATTACCACATGCATCGTTCCAAAACAACAATAAAAATTACAGCAATTCAGGCAAATGCATCAAAAATTTGTTAATATGAGAACCAAAAAAATAGGAATGGGGGCCAGCGACAGACCGTAGACCCTCTCGGAGATCTCGAGAAGGCGATCCGGCGGCTTCCGGTAGAAGAACCTTCTGAACAGCGCCATCTGATGGCGCTGTTTCTGCCCCGATCGGATCCAAACCGATCAAAATTGCAATGCCCCGCGCCAAGATCAACGCTCTCGCATCCTAAACGCTTCGTTTTGCAGATCAATCGCCCAATTATGTCCAATTTGGGAATTCACGAAGAGCCAGCCCACCAGGTAATAATGAAATGAATTTAGGGGAAAAAAAAAAGAGAAAAAAACACGAATTAAAGATATAAGAATTTGTGAGAGAGAAAGAGAGAGATAGCTAAAGTGGGGTTATGAAATTAAGAATGATATCGGTGATGATAATTAGAGGAGGAATTAGGGAATGTGAATGTGGGATTATGAATTATGATAAGGAAAGGGCATAGAATAGAACAGAATAGAATAGAAGAAAAGAGAATGATATTATTATTAGGGATTAGCTAGGGAATGGCAATGTGGGATGAAGGAAGAAGAGTAGTGGACTGAAAAAGGAGAATGATGATAGTGAATAGAAGAAGAAGTTGATGATGTTGTTGTCCCTGTTTCTGTCTCTGTCTTTGTGTCCCATTTTCTCTATGTCTTCTCTGTGTATAAATGTTCTCTCTCTCTCTCTCTCTCTCTGTGCAACGACATGAAACATAAAACACAAAACCGATAAAACGTAAACGTAAAGGAACGGGTACAGAAACCGTTTTTCGGGTAGAATGCGAGGGGCGAGCTCAGCTCAGATATGCCACTTCATCTACGTGGTTCTCCACGTGGCAAACACTGTCCACGCTGCCCCGAAAATATAATAACAATAAATAATAATATATTCATCGAAATTTTATGGAAAAACTTTCAACTCTTTTTTTTTTTCACAAGATAAAAAAAGGTTAATGTCAATTAAGAAAAAATGTGTTTGATTGACAGGCAACCAAAGAAATGAAAAAAAAAAAAAAAGATAAAGACATAAAAATAATTTTTCTTATTTGATATTTTTTTTATGTCCAAATTACTTGTATTTAAAATTTATTATATCTTAATTAATTTAATTTGGATTAGATTGATTTATTATGAAAATAAAAAAATTTAATATTAGTTTTTTATTTATAAAATTTAAATTTAAAATTTATTTTAAAAAATAAATATCAAGTTACTTAAATTTTATAAAATATTAGTTGATAATTTAAAATTAAGTGGATAAAAGAAAAGATTATTGCGTTGTCATTCTCTAGAATAAGCAAGATTTGTTATTCTAACAGCTAATACCTACAATTTTTACAAGTTTAAAATGGCTATTTTATATATTTTTCTATAAATTAACTCTTCAACGAAATAATAAATCTTTGTTGCATTTCTTTATTAATGTTCTAAGTAATGAGAAATAAAATTTTATTCTTCTTTTCGACTTCTTTTTATTTTCAATTCAACCTTATTTATTGTGTTCTATTTTATTAACTAAAGCATTTAAATATAGTTTAAATAATAAATGAATTCGTTAGTAGAAATTACTTTATTTATTTACTTTATTAATAGGTACATGCATAAATAGAGTTTATATAACATCTAAACTTTATTTTATTAGATGAAGTGAATTAAAGATCAGGCAATATTATAGTGGATAATAATACGAAAGAATTGATGTGTATTTCACATTTAGGAGCTTTATAACGAATTTACTTTTTTTATATACATAGTCCATGTAAGACATCCTCAGACCATCTAATATTATGTTAATGTATTTTATTTAATAATTTTAATATATTAATAATTATATATATGAGATATGAAATATATTAAATAATATAATAGTATATCAATAAGTATAAGTACAAACTTCTTTTGTAAATAATGTATCGAAATCAGATTAAAAGAAAATACTTTATAGATTTAAATATATTTTCAATTCTTATAAATATAAGTTATTTTGATTTTGGTCTCTCTTTTTTTTCTTTTTTTATTTTTAGTCCTTGTTGTTTCATATTTTAGTCTTTATAAGTTTGTTAAAAATATGTTTAATTATTACAAATATTAAAAATTTTATTTTTGGTTATAAATATTTTCTAAATCTTATTTTAGTCCTTATAAATATCACTACTAATCACTAGATCTAAACGATAAAGATCAAAAAACTAATAATGAAAAAAAAAAAAAGAGAGACAAAAATCAAACAAAAATTTTGGAAGAATCAAAATTAAAATAATCTATATTTATAGGGATTAAAAATGTATTTAAAATTAGTTTATATTATTGTAACTAATTTATAATTAAAATTTTTATTAAAAAGTGCTTTAAAATATGACTACTCTCTTAGAATTAATTGAAAATTTGAAACAAGCCATGTATTTCCTCCCTATTTTGATTATTGAGTGTAAACTATAATCATGTGATGGCTATAATATTGAAATTATTATTAAAGGATATACTTATGTTTTAGTAATGAATTTAATTTAAATGTATTGACAGTGTAAAACAGTTTTATATTATCAGCCAATAAAAATAATAGAAAGTGCCAACTCATATAAATAACCACCCATTATAATGAGGGACCCACCATAATTTTTTACTTTTCTCTATTTCTATTGATTGACAGTATAAAACTGTCATTATATACCAATTAAACTCTTTAATAATATAAAAACTTATTCAAAAAGATATCTTAATAAAAAACAAACACAAAAACAAAAGAACAAAACTCTTATGATTTACCGCTAGAGAGTGAAAGAGCGGTTTTCAATTTTTTTTCACCTTTCACAAGAGTGGCGGTGAGACCTTGTTATTTAGTTTCGGATTAAAAACTCATAAAGCTAAATGATTGAGATTAAGGCAAGTCAAACAGAAGATTAAATTTCAAGAAAGTATATTTGCTTGATTGTGAGTGGGACATCCATGCAATAGGGTTTTGATAGCCTTTCTACGTTCTAGGCTTTAGTTAGTTAAATGAATTTCTTATAGTATATTGCTCATCGCTTTCAAATCACTTCCTTCTTACGAAAACGGTATGTTTATCACTTTATCCATGTCGGTCAAGCTCATGCATGACTCAAACAAGTACATGTTGCTAGATATTTTCATAAATTCCGGATAAGTAACTCTTGTTAGATTAGTATCATCATTCAACTTTTATAGTATCGTATATTCTTAAAAAGTTGTTAATTGAATAAGTATCTCAATATTTATTCTTGAAAAAAAATTAATTTTTACCCAAAAGGAAAAATGCATAAAATTAACAATTAGGATGAAACAAGTGGTCCAATATATATAAAGTAGTATGAAAACAGTGGACGTTATATGATATTTAATTGTACGGAAATTAATATGATGCCTATATTGAAATACTATCTTTTAAAAAGCAGAAGAATATTAGATAAACTTTTTAAGAAATTAAAGTTATTATTTAGTACTACTTTACGTGTTTTTAGTATATTATTGTATTTAATTTTGATAAAGTTATTTCAAATGAGTTTTTTTATAATAAAAATCATAACTATATATACTTTTTTTTTGGTTAATCAGTATATATTTATTTATTAAAAACTCTACCTTAAGAAGTATTTTTATGGGCACATGAAGTAACTAATTGTACTATTAGATATAAAATAATAAAATAATAAAAAGAAAGAGTAACAATTATATAAGTTTTTATTTCATGGAAAAAAATGCATGATATGTCAAAATAAATTAATATTTTATTGAAAATTTTATTTTAAATGTTTATTGAAAAAGTTTCTAAAATCAAAGGTAAATTAATATTTTTTTATTCTCAAAAGTAAATTAATCTTAATATGTTTTAAAAATATATTTGCCAAATCAAGAACTTATATTACATAGGTAAAATTTAAAATAAAATCTGTAAACTCATGGATCAAATAACTAATTTTTGTTATACTCATATATATTATTAAAAAAATATAACAATAATCTCAAGAAGTCATGCTTTTGTTGTAAGTTAATATTAAAAGTTATTTAAATATTATATAATTATTTAAAAATTATATTATATATATATATAATTTATTTTTATTTTATTATTGAATCATATATTATTATATCATTAAAATATTACTTTTTGCCAATGTAATTTTTTTTAACTTAATCATTGAATCAGATATTATAATAACATTAAAGTTTTGTTTTTATAGAGAATAATATATAGTTAATTGAATATGTAAAAAGTTTAATATTAATAATATATTAAAATCAAAGGTATTATTTAATTATATATTATTAGAATAAAAAAGTGTTAAATTTTATAGATAATAATATATAATTAATTAAACATATAAAATTTTTTATATTAATATTATATCAATATTAAACTATATATAAATGTCACTTTCCTTATGAAAATAGATAGATGTAGAGTGGGCAGAGGCATCGTACATTAATAGTATTGAATATTTGATGACATGAAGTGCCAAAGTAGCAAATTGGCAAATGGGAAAGGACAGGAGAGAGTCACGTAGTTGTCGTTTGGAGATTTGGGAATACGAAAAAAGGCAGAATGATTGCGTCCTTTCCGTCCTAAGCTGCGGCTCTTTTTCCAAGTAACCCCAAATTCGCTTCAGTACAGAAATGCCCGTCCATCCAGTGGTGTACAGCGGGTGGGTTGGGTCGATCGGGTTGGATCAAACTTAGATTTGATTTAATCTTTGGGTTGGGTTATTTTTTTAAAATTGAATCCTACCTAATAATGATCTGATTAAAGATTGGATTATATTGGATCAACCTGAATCTTAAATAATATATAAAAATTTAAATATTATATATAATAAAATTATAAACTTTCAAAAATAAAAAATAAAATTTAAAAAATATTATATAATATATATTTTAAAACAAATAATATCAATATAAAAATAACTTCAAGTTATATAAAATATATTAATTAAAATATAAAATCTTATAATTTATTATTAAATATTTAAAAAAATATAATTTATGAAGAATTATTTGATTTTGGGTCGGATTGGACCAATTCGAATTATAACCCAAATCTGGCCCGAAAAATGTATCCAGTCAAATTTTAGAACCCAAATCCGGTCCCATAAGCTTCCGGCAAGGACGGATTATCGGGCCGGGCCGGGTCTTGAACACCCCTAGCCCATTCTACATAAATACGGGTAAGTGATTCTTTTAAAAGTGATATTAATTTAATTTTTAAAAAAATTTAATATTAATTTAATTTTAATATTTTAAACTTTGATATTAATATAATTTTAATAAATTTTTTATAAAATCAAATTTTTTATTAAATTATTAATATAAAACTAAATTAATATTAAAATTTAAAATATTAAAATTAAATTAATGTCAAAATTGATATCAATTTTAAAATATCAATACTAAATTAAAATGGATATTTACTCCCACAAATACCAATTGTAACATCCCCTTTTTCATAAAATATTTAATATAGAATAATCTAATTAGTTTACTTGATTGAAATATTTTAGTGATTTTGTGACAATAATTGATTGACCAAATGATTAAAATATAGACATTAATTATTAAAGTAAGACCATAATTAGTAACAATAACTTCAAAATATATTACTCTATTTATCAAAATAAGAAGTAATATCAAATATTAACATTAAGATAGATAAAATAATAGCGATAGTAGTAATAATAATCACAAATAATATATATATATATATATATATATATATATATATATATATATATATATATGAAATAATAATAACAAACAAACCCAGCAACTCACGTCAATGGCATAATGTTTAGATTGTTGTAGTCTTCAACCTTTGAAAACAAAACACAAGCAATAAATGTAAGTGTAGAAAAAAAAATGGACAGAAGTTGGTCAAGAACGAGGGAGTTAGGCAAAGATTTTGATTTGGAAAAAATTACATAAGAGTAAATACATACAAAGAAAAGTAACAATAAGAATAGCAAAATAAAAGATTGAAAACATCACCAGTGACGATTGTTGATCAATGCAAAATTCTATAAATACCGAGGAGGAAGAGGTACTCTCGAAGAAAAAAAAAAAGAGAGAAGGGCGGGTAAGAGAATGAAAGAATGAGTTGTTAGAATAAGTAGGAAAAAAATAAAAAAAGAGAGAAAGAGAGGGAACAAGAGAAGTTCAGTATACCCATATCATTTTCAGTTGCCTATCACACCTAGAGGTAGATAATGAAATTATTTGCGAAGTAAAACTATGGCTTTATTTACTTATTGCATGTTATGTTATTTTATATTTACTATCATAGTTTATTTTATGTTCCTAGTTCTTTTATTTATAAAAGTTGCTCAGCATTATTCTTGTTGTAATTTATTCTATTTCTCATTCTAAGTTATTTTATTTATTGTTTAATTATATTATCACTCTTTATTATTATCATTACCATATATTTTATTTATTATTTCAAGTTATTTCCACTAATATTAATTTATATTATTACTGATTATCATTCCTATTGATTTTATTTATCATTTCAAGTTAATTTAATTGACGTTCTTTTATACTATTGCTTCTCATTGTTATTATTATCATTATTATTATTAAGATATTATTTATACAATAATAGATATTATTTTAATTCTTGAGTACTTTACTTATTTTCAGTTTATAACTTTAATTATAATTTGTGCACTTTTATTCATTTTTATTTTATGCCTTGTTATTTAATTTATTATGATGAATGTAATTATATTATAATTTATGTTATTTGAGAAATTTTACTGAAATATTATATTATTTATTTTACTCAAGTTTATATTATTTAAAGTCTTATACACTTCGATTATTTTAAACTTATGAATTAATTTATAGTTTCTACATTTTATTCCACTTATCGATTCTATGATTTATTACGAGAGAAATTTATTATTTAAACTATTGTTTATCTTATGTTATTTGAGTCTTTTATTTAACTTATATTTATTGTTTAAGTTTATGCATTTGTATATTTATTATGAATTTATGTATTATGGTAAGTAAGTATTTTGAATGAAAGATATTTAATTAAGATTTGCCGTTAACCGCCAAGAAGGCAGATGGATAAGATATAAGATCATTTTATGTTACCTGCCTTGATTAGTATGGCGTAAAAGTCTCGCTTTGTCGTCACGATGTTAAAAGTACCACCAGAGAATGAGAATTTCCTAAGAGAAGGCCTTCAAATATGTGTGAGACAAGCAGACAAAGGAAAGTGGAAATTAAAGTAAAGAGATTATATTGTTATTAATGCTTGCCGCCTTATGTATTGCATAATATATATTTTCAAGAATTTATTGCCCATAATATTATGATTTGATTATAAGTAATATGATGAGATTATGATATTGTAGCCGTGTGAATTTCCGTGCTAAGACTCAGCTGAAACCATCATGGTTCAAATGCTTTAGAACTAATCATTATCTACTAAGAATTTTCAATTCTCACTCTATTTCTGGTGGTTTCAGTAACGCCCTAGAGCAAGGTGAACTCTTCTAGCTACCAAAAATATGTGGAGTTGTAATTAAATAAATTATAGTTTATTTTCAATTTAAAAATATTTAGTTTATGGCAAGCAGAACTTTACTTCTGCTCCTGAACTCTGTGCTGTATCTATATATATTAATATCCAACTCCGAACTTTTTATGTAAAGTTGTGTCATTAGCTTTATTATGAACGGGTGTTACACCAATCAACTTCAACTTTTCTCCCCTGGCTTCTCCCAGCAATTATTGTGTATAAAATAGTTAAGGGGTTAATTTCTATCAACTTTATCAGTAAAATTGCAAGAATATGCTAAATTATAGTTGGTATGAGACTGCTAACTGCCAGCTTTTTTGTGGCAGGTGTTAATTTCTTTGACATTTAAATATTATATATATTTTTTATTAATTTTAAGTGGAACTTTTACCTATTATAGACATTAGTATTAATATTTGGATTATATTACAAGATTTAATTTGATTATCTTATTATTAATTTGGGATTAAATTTTTTTTGTTTCACTCAGTACTATACAAAAGCTACTCTCATAGTATCTATATATAGGGCCTTTTTTATCATCCTATCTTTTCTTTTTTTCATTTAACACAAAGCTACTCACATTATATATGTTATGTAAGTTTATTCTAAGCTATATTAAGGATATTAATACTAAAATGGTGATTTTGGCTACTTAAAGTAGCTCACATAAAATCATCTAACTGGTTGGAATTTTCACGTGGAATAACCTTTTCATTTAGAGATTCCAAATCTCCAAATGCAATAATGATTTCAGTAAACCCAGGAAAAAAAATTAACCAAAAAAAAATCAACGTGAGCGAAAGAAGAACAATTTGGTAAATGATTTTAAAAAATATGACATATTGATAAATAATTTCTGTAATAATGACAATTTAATAAAAAAAGTCGTTACGTCGTGATGAGTACGGGTTGCTATGCCCCAATTGATAGCTTTTGTAGTCCTTTTTGTTTTGTTGGGTTTATTTATAATTCTATTAGTTGATAATATAAAATAAGTGTATATAAATTAAACTTAATAGCTAAATAGAAAAATTTCAAACTTTCACTTTTCAACTTTTTAAAGTTATGAATTTAATTTTTATTATATATTGATAACATAAAATATTTTTATACTATTAATTAATAAATTTTTAAAAAAATATTAAATTATAATGAATAATTATCAAATTATGATAATCACTTATCATGATTTATTAATTTCTTTAAATTATTATATTAATCGATAATGTAAAGTTATTTTATGCTATAGAAATTAATCTATTAAATTATTAATATGTAAATATATAGATTCTAATTAATTTGATTCAAACTCACTCATTGATTATAAGATTATTAAGTTTTCTCAATATTTATTTTTTATTCACAAAATTAAAATTTTAAATTTCTTTTAAAACTAATAAGCATGGAAACACTTAAACTAATTAAGTGTTAAGTTTTCTCTTTTCAATTTTGTTACAACTTAGAACTTACAACAAATAATTTAAGAATAAAAATAACATACTTTGAAGGACGCATTTAATATATTGTGCGGATAATCATAATTAGAGGAGATTCCCCGCGCTTCGTCACTATTGTCTTTTAACCAGCGAATGAGTAATCGGTTAGATTAAAGCAGCAAGTCCAATCTAATTGGGCGGCGGAAGCAATAAAAATCACGGTGGAAAGGTAAATGTGTCTCGAGCATCACGTCGTCATGTTTGGACAACAATTACAAATATGATTTTAGACCCAAAATTCAAAGGGCGGTCATCAGGTTTTGGTCTTGTTTGATTAGTTTTTAAAATTATAAGTATTATTTTATTTCCTATTTTGAAGAGTTTATGAAAGAAACAATATTTATTTTCTATTTTTTTTTTAAAAAATTTATTTTCAGAATTTTTTAAAAGTTTAAAAATAAAATATAAAATGAAAATAATGTAATAATAAATATTAACTAGAAGTGAAAATATAAGACAAACCAAACACCGCTATGTTAAGACGTTGACTTTTCAATTAGAGAAGGATGAAAATCACATAAATTATTGCATGTTTATAAAATATCATCTAAGATTATACTCATTTTAATTACAAGGTAATATTTTAGGCTTAATTAGTGGTAGGTTTTACCATTAATTAAAGCTGAAATTTGATTAAGTAATAAAATGAGTACAATCTCATGTAATGCTCTAAAAACGTACAAGAATAACTTATATGGTACTTTAGGAAGATGCAAGAATTTACGTCACATTTAACAAAAGTCTCAAGTCTCAAGCTAAACAAACAGAATGTGCGCACAACTCATAATAAAATGTGTTTTTAATGATGGTACTATGCTACTTGTATAGGGTTTTGATCAAATAATTACTCATTTTTTTCACAATTTAAAATGTAGACTGAACTAAAAAGAGAGCGCTGTTTAAGTGACTTCTTGTTTCGCACTTAAACAAAATAATACGGAAATGGACTCACATAAACGAAAGATTCAAATATTGATCGAAGTTATTCTTGTTCAAATATAACTAGACATGTTTAAATATTTTTTATGTGATATACAAAATTATACCGCCCAAATTAACACAATAGTATTAACTTAACCACATAACTCTATGCTAAAATCTACCTTTTGGGATTCGCATGTAAAGAGTGAAATGAAACTTTTTTAGAGCAGAAAAAATGATGACTGGTAAGAGTATTTTGTAATATAACACAAGAATTGAAAAAATAAAGAAAAAGAGAAGTGATTTGGGTTTAAGGTGTTTAACCGATTTTTTCTTTTCATAATCAATACTTCAACTCTCTAATGATTGGTTGTAAGTACCTTCATAACATTTTGACCAAAACTAATTCATACCACATAGGATTGCTCTTTAGAGAGATTTTCTCATTTCTTTTACGATTTTAATTGTTTTATTTATTTATTTTGTATATTACTTAATTGTTTTATTTATATTGTTTTAGTATTTTATATTATAATTCAATTATGTATTTTTATATTATTATAAGGTGATAACTAATTGACAGGTGAGATTCTTTTAATTAATGCTGTCGCCGTACATGATAGTATAAATTCCTAATAAAGAATCAAAATTTAAACTCTTGTTTTATATAAGATTTAAAAAAGGCCATAAATTTTAAATAAATATTCTATCAACCGCTGGATATTATTGTATATTCTTTCGTAACACTTATTCAAATTTGTTTGTAAATACATTATGCCAAAAATTGTGATTTTTTTCATAATCTGTTCGCTTTACACATCTATTGGTGGAAACACTTCACACAAAAGCTAAAGCTCCTATTATATTTGTTTGATTGATAATGCTGTAGCACGCACGAGACATCTATTTAGGTACGATGGGGTAGAAATGCAGTCCAATCATATACAGATGTTAAAGCATTTATCTCGCCTCTAGAGCCTAGTATAGATTGTCAAAGCGATTAGTATGTGGACTAATGCCCTTTTATCTATGCTACAAGCCAACTAGATGGTGTTATGTTGTCCATAAGAATTTGTTTTGTTCAGTAACTAATACCAAATGCATATACTAAAACTTCTACCAACATTTCCTAGTTTGATTTAGTAATATATTTCATTTATAGCTTTCTTGGTCTTTACCCGAAGATTAACATTTATTTTAAATTACAAAATGAACAAGCAGATGAATTATTTTGTACCTATTGGTGATTTGCTTAACTGGTTGAAGAATTTTGGATAATATTCTACAATTCCTATAAGTTCGAATACGAGCTAGTCGAGTAGTATATCACTTCAGGGGCATAGAGAAATCCCTTTTAACTTCTAAGTGATTGGGTTTCAGCTTGTCCTCGAGAAATTAAGTTGAGGCATGTACTATTGATGTCTTAACTAGTAAAGCAATCCATCTTTTTTTTCATTTTTTAATGGAAAAAGGGATCTATCTTTATACTACCAGCTTACTTTCGAAAAAGATAGTTTATGATCTAGGTTAATATTGTGAATTATGAGAAACTATTGTATGATATCAGAAATTCATAAACTCCACATACTTGAGTCACTTAGTACACACATAAGAGAAGGAGTCTTTTCCAACTCAATTCATTAACTTCACTTCACAATAAACTCAGTAGCATGAGTGACCTTATATAAACAAAGACATATAATAAAATATTGTATAAAAAATGGTTATAGATGAAGTAATCTTTTAATGATAAAAAGCAGCAAATGCTGAAGTCTTCTTCTAAATTGAGTGCTTAGAGGCTAATGATGGTCAAAGCAATGCAGTGCCTACAATTCTACAAGCGATGAAACTAAAAGAGCTTGGTTTACTTACTGAAAATGTATAGCATTTGAACTTGATTATTGAATCATTAAAACCCTAACTAGGTTCACTCTTACTATTATGAGAAGATTACCTATTATATATATATACTAGGAAGCACAAATATCGACATGGACACTTGACATGACACAGATACACCAAATTCATAAAATTATAAGACACGGATATAGTATATATATATATATATTAAAAATTTAAAAAAATCATAATTCATAATTATCATATTATTATTAATACTTTTAGCTATTTATAGATGTCAAATTATCGATTTTCATTATTTCCAATGCCCCTTCCAAAAAATATGGGGCATTATTTTTATTAATATATTAAAAAAAATTCCTAAAAGAACTTGGATTTTTGGGCCTATGAATTCTTTTTTGGTCCATCGAATAATTAGAAAAAAAAATACTAAGCCATGTCTAAGCCGTGTCCATGTGATATCCAAGCCATGTTCAACAGTGTTTGACGCGTGTCTGAGCCAAAACGTAATATTTTTTAAATGTGACATGTAAGACTGCATGTTATACTGGTGTCCAATGTATATCGGCATCCGTGTTTCATGGTATATATGTAATTAATAGTTTCTTATTTGGCCACAAACTGATAAATAATTTTGTGATTCTTGGATAATGAGAGTAATATTTTATGTGATTATATGGATTACTCAAATTGGTCAAATATAGAAGCATATACATCCCACAAAATCATGAAAGAAATTCAAGCAATGGAGAAATCAATGCATAAGGGTGAAATTAAATTCAAGCAATGGGGAAATCAATGCATAAGGGTGAAATTAAGTCCAGAATCCCACATATACATGATCTCCTAGAGCCTAGGCTTACCTGTTATCCAATTTCCAGTGGCGATTAGGCCCACTGGTCCCTCCCTCACTTCCATTCCATCATCACTGTGATGTACTACCCATCTGTAAAATTGTCAGCAACACAGCCATATTCCACTATTTTGCCTAGTCCCACCACCCTTTCGGCTTTGTACTCTACAACTTTGACAAAAGAATGCACATCAGAAAACTGCATATATTGTCCAATTTCAGTGTCCTCTTTCAATGACGTTGGCTTACTAACTACCCGTTTTTGTCACAATGATGAAGTTGCAAATCAACTCCTTGTACATTCAGAGCATCATTTCCCAGCTTATATTTCCCTCCATGACCTGCTTTTCTGCGCCCTTTATCTCTTTGGAACACCAAGACAAAAGCCTAAAACAAAGGCAAGTAGGTTCTACGCAGAATTGAAACACATGCACATGTAGCTACATTATGCTGAAGTAATTCAGTGATGGATTAGGTTAGGTGCTAGGCATTCATGAATTAGGACTACATCATGGCAAACGATTTCAACGGCATTCCTTTGAGTTACTTCTCTTCATCATCAATGCAAGTAGGCATTATGATAAAAGTTAAATATGGACAAAGTTTCTAAAGTTGAGAGAAAATTAGGTAAATAATTTTTTTTTTTTTATGTCAGCTTGAGCTTTCTAAATTTTGTTAACAAATTGCTACCAACAAAAGAATATGTGTTGTTGGTAACTGTTTTGGGGGTCATTTTTTACCTCAATAAGAATTAAGCCTCTTTCTACTAATGCTTAGTTAGTTTTCAGTGGTTTAACGTTTATCTCAAGTCCAGATTTTATCGATTGAAAAAGAAAAATAGTGCTAAGAGAATTTTATTCTTTTAATAGGCTTATTTGATTTTAAATTAAAAAAAAATTAGTTAAAGTAAATTAAATTTTAGATACTAATAATTTAGACAAAAAAAATTAAGTCTCTTTCGGACTTATCTCAAGAGTGCAAACTGCATATTGATTAACATATTTAAAAAATTAATTCTCGTAATGCGTCTAATATAACTCATATTCTACTTACTTTAACGGATGACATATCACTTAGTCAACCAAACATGTGGCCATTGTTTGCTGATTGGGAGGCAACTAAAATGTTGGATTTTTTCATACCTCTACCTTGTGGTTTGATGCTCATAAATCTTGCTGTTTTCATGGTGGAACTTGAAGAGTATATATCTAATCATGGGTTCAACACCTAATTATATGCCTCTCTACATGATATTTTGAAAAAGTAGCAAAAAGTAAAAAGACAGAATTTGATAGTTTGTCAAAGTTAGTAAATTGTAGGGATTTATTGTCTCCTCAGTATAAGTAGAAATTATTTTAGCTTGCAAGTTCCAAGTCCCAATACTAGTCATTTCTGCAGTAGAAGGCAGCGTTAACCGCGTCTCATGTCATTTCTATTTTTTTGGTCAACCGTCTCATGTCATTTTTGTCATTGTGATGTGTCATTCTTTTCTCTTTTTAAATTATGGTAATTCGTTTCTTGGCCCAAAACTGGCTTGTTGTGAAGGGTTGGCGAAGGAGACAAGAACCCAGTTCAATAACATATGGGCCTTATAAACCCTGAGGTCCTTAATTTACCTCCTCGAATTGGATATGCAACTTGGACCGAATCGTTATTGCATTTTCTATTAATAGCTTTTATTTCATTGACCAGAAAAAATACTTCGAAAACCATGAACAAATTCATTGCATGTTTAATTCTATTCTTTCCATTTTTCTTTAATTATTGTTGTCACATCTGTTTCTCTGATGGAAAATGCTGAATTGAACGAAACCTTAATTATACGAAGCAACATGGCATTCAGTTATTATAAAAAAACTACTTTTCGACCTTACCATACTTGTATCTTCTCAAGTGTGAATGACCATCAGCACTATGTACACATTTTGATGATGAAAATCTCATCACAAATAGTTTGCTCTTCTCACATAATAGGCAAATATAGAAAATTCTTTGCAGTATTTAGTGGTTTTACACACTAGTTCTTTCTTTTTGTGACGTAGTTTTTGTTCAGCATTTATTACACAACAGAGCGTTTGATGTTTTAGTTTGGTTATTTTATTGATATTAGTTATGAATTACATATAAGGCATCTATTTCTATGAATTTAATTTTAAATCTAATTTTGACTATCAATATAAATGCATTTTACATAAACAACCATTCATGTATTATCACATTAGCAAAAGTATTTAACTTTTATACCCTCTATATCAAAAGTGTCTCATATAGTATAACATATATGATCCTTTCGTATGAAATTTTGGATTACCTAAAATATTTACACTACATACATAAACTCAATAGTAGATAAAAGAGTACAACAAATTTTTGTTTAACAAATCTTTCTGCCAACAGCAGTTTGCACACGTAAGTGCGATGGCATTTCAAAGAATGTTTAGCGTGCTTGTAGTGAATATGAATGCAGCAGAAAAAAGTGAGATTGTTGAACTAGACACACAAATTAAGCAATATAAATTAGGAGATTAATGGAATTATATGAGCAGGCTCCTTGCTTACTAGTAGTTCCCATACAATGAAATTACTATATCTGATTCATTTGAAACCTAAAAAACAGTGAGTAACGAAGATGGCTAGACTATAACCTCAAGCCAGTCACGACAAATAAAATATTTACAATTGCCGGACAAGACTTGAAAGTAGGTAACAATTAGCAAAGGTAAGGAGAGAGGGGAGCTTAAATCATACAGAAAAATTCTTATCTATAATATATAAATGGAATTACCAAAAATGGGGAAGTCATTAGTCAAACCTTTCTTCCTTTCCTTGACCTGGTCTTCGGATGCTATAAATTGATATTTGACAGTGCCGTGTTCCTAAAATTGTTGAGCTTCCCAGCTTCTAGGTAACAAATCATGGAGCTAAATACTGTCTTTGTACGATTCTGTTGTCCATTTGCTGCTCATAGCAGTGAGAATGGAGATGGCCTTCTTAGACTTCTAGTATCGGTTTGAACTGATGTTCAATGTCTACTTCCTTCCAAAATAACTAACTTCGCAATTACTTTCCATGCTTCTTAGCTGCAATCCAGAGATCAGAGGGTTAACAAGAAATGCCATACTAACATTCTTCTTAAGAGTGGTTTCATTCATGGTAAGTCAAGTGATCATCTTTTCAATAATGTAGTTTTCCAATATTCTTTTTATGATTTCAAGTCTAAGCACAAAAATGACGGAGAAAAGATACAACAGCAATGCAACCAATAGCTTCTTTCCATGGTAATCATGTGCTTAATATGCCCATTATACCTCTCTGAAACCAAGATCGTCGAACAGTGCGCCGGATATGACGCTCATGTCTTTCTAAGAGCTCATCAACTGTGTGCATTTGAGATAGAAGGGGTCCTGAAAAATCAACTTTTTCTCCTTGATCCTGATAACTCTGAAAGGAGGAAACCAAATTAGAATAATGTCTATGCAAGGATAAATGAAAATGGTACATGATCCAAGAATTTGATTCCAACAGGGCAAAGCACAGTGAGGTAAACCAATTCCTACGTAAAACTAAAAGATTAGAACTCTGTCATTTTTACAAGTAATTATTGCAGGTTTAAAATTTTTGGTTTCTCCTCACGCAATGTATGATCCATTTATGATCAAAAAGACAAGAAATTTTTTATTAAAACAACATATGGTAATCTATAAGATTCAAACGGTTACCTAGTCTCTGCTATTGACCTCAACCTCAGACAAATCAAACAAGTCAATACTTCAATTACTTTGTCTACAAAGGAGATCAATTAATTGCATTGTCATCTAAGGAAGAAATGAAATTATTTACAAGTCACTAGTCTCAAACAATGCCATTATTTCAACAAAATCTGGCTTTCTTCTCATTTTTAAAAGTTCAAAATAATTCCCTAAATATAAGAACTTCCGAATTTACTCCTTCAAATGGCAACCCATATCAATCTATATATGTGGAGAGAACAACATGCAGAAAGAGTCACATAAGTTTCATTTCATCTCTCAGCAGATGATATCTCATGTTTGATACAATATCAATAAATCTGGCCAGCTAACAAACTTACCAGGTTACTTCTCTTGGATACTGAATCTTCTCTATTATAAAGTGCCATAGATAGTTCTTGCGAGTGGTACTCTTCAGAAGCATCAAATGAATCTGGGCGATCAAACTTACTCCACTGATTCTGCATTGAAAGCTTAGAAAAGTCGAGTAGGTCGTTGCCCCTAGAGTTGGTGTGTCTCCCACAACACTCCTTACTTTCCTGGTTTCTGTTGTCCAAATTATTCCTTGATTTTAGTGTAGAAGTTTCTAATTGACTGAATATATTTCCTCTCGAAATAGTTCGACAATGTGATCGAATTGAAGTGTCATCTTTACGGCTTTTCGCCCACGCAAAGCCACTTGATGTCGAAACTTGTAATGGTCCAGAAAAGGGAATATCTTCTTGAGATGCATTCTTCATATGGGAAACATCTTCAAATTTACCACTAGATGGCTTTTGTTCCTCCTCACTTGTGTTGGTCTTCTCTTCTTTAAGGATGCAAACAGATCTACCATTGACCTTTTGGGAAGTTTGAGTTTGACTTGCCAAACCCTGTAATAGCAATGCTAAGTGAGAATTAATTGGAGGTAACTACTAGACCATACCTGTAAATCGGTGTGCATGCACTCAAGAAGAAACAGGATGATGCAAGGAAGAAAGCAAGACAAACCTCTGCTGGAGTTAGTTTATTGAATCCTAGTGCCTTTCTTGATGGTTTTCTTGTTTCAGTTCCACGAGCTCGTCCACCAATCTTTTTCCTGAAGGTCCATCACAATATGAATACTGTTGAACTGTTCACTGTATCTTTTCAATTTCTCAACCTTAAAAGATATATATCTCAACAAAATAACCCACTTGAAATACCAGATAGATAAAGAAAAGAGCAATTGAGAGTATAAATCTGTATGGTGTATTCCAGTCTCCCATGGCACTGGGACTAGTCCTTCAATATGTTCATGTTATTTTGACAAAAAACAATAACGGTTTGTTTTCCTCATCTTCAAAAACGTACAGCTCTGTCTCAATGGTAGACTTCCTTGCAGTTACTTCATTTTTAATTTACTCCGGAAGTATGTGCATTCAAGTGATATTTGGAAAATAAATTACCAAAGACCAAACCTAACTCTCCCTGTCATTGGGCACCAAAAGCTAGACTGTGATTAAGTAGACAGACTAAAAGAACTTTCTCTAATGGATAAGCTTATGATATCCAAGCATGGTAGCAGATATTCAATCAAGTGAAATGCACATGCAGATATTATCTTTGTATGACCATACCAGATAAGAGATAATCCAAGAGCATCAGTTGAAATGTGACAACGTAAGGGTCTGTTTAGTTTTTGTTTTCATTTTTTGTTATTTTCTATTTTCAGTTTTAATTACAAAAATGCCACTTTGTTTTCAATATGTTTCCTATTTCCAGAAATTTGTGAAGGAAATAGTGAAAACAATAAAATCCTGCTTCTTGTTTTCATTTCATATGTTCACTATTTCCTTCACAAAATCATGAAAACAAGAAATGAAAACAAAAAACAAAAACCAAACAGGCCCTAAACCTTTATTTTCCGATAACTCTGAACAATATAAACAATAAAGACCAGTCTCACCTTGACTCTTCTCTGTGTTTTGCATCAATTTCCTTGCTAGGTGGGTATGTTGGCAAGCTTGATGGCTCACATGCATGAGGCTTTGCTTTGAAATACTGGAAGTGGTAGAAGAGTCCAAAATCATGTTTCAATGATTCACATAGTCAAAAAGTTTGTACTATCTAGGACTAACACCAGAAAAAAAAAATGATTAACATGTACAGATACAAAAAGAAAATCCTCATATAGTTTTGTTTAATTTAAAACGGACAAAGGAAATCAATAGACAATGTTCTGCATAAAAGATTAATTCCACATGGAAGTTACTTTTCCTGAATCTATCCAATTAACCACTGAAAGAATAACATTCCAGGAATTTGCAGCAAATACAAAATTAGCCTACCTCTGATGAGAGAGCAGATGATGCAGTCCCACGCTTGTATGGTTCGATGGAAAGAAGAGTTTGCAGCAGATTTACACTGGATGAAGGCAAATCTTTAAAGGACTGTCGCAGGCAACTATCATATGCTTGCTGTGGCTTAAACAAAGTTGCATGAGGAAGTCTAGTCTTTTTCCAGTATTCATCGGGTGGGGAGCCACAAAGCTTGAAAATTTTGTGTAATTGTTCAACCTGTACATGTAAAAATGACGAATGTATTCAATAAACAATTCAAACATACAGTGGGAATTGTCATTTTCAGTTGATTTATTTATTGACCTGAAGCTGATTAGCATCCATCTAAGTTCTTAAGAAGGCATTTTCATATTGAATCACTTCTATGAAGAGCAAGGTTAATAGGTATCACATTCTTTAGTTTTGATTAAATTCTGCACTAAATCCATATCAAAAAAATATAATGACGGCAACCTTTAACAGCATAACAACTAATGATAGCATAGCATCAATTTCAAATGGACCTATTGACAGATTGCCGTTAAGCCTCATGCAATAGGAGTATGCAATAGGTATTGGACCAATATTTAAGCTCTGCTCAGTTGTTGGCTGCAACTACATAGAACTAAATTTGAAATTTATAATGCAACTCAGATACAGTAACATAACAGAAACGGGGAATAAAATCGCTAGTATGAAGTAAGCATGACATTTATTTAGGCTTGTCACTTTTTCAGAGAGGTAAAAAAAATAATGGAACCAATGTCTGATTATCAATAGGCCTGCTCTTCAGAATTAAAGTATGGCACAATCCACAAGGCCACCCAAGCACTGATCCAACTTGCATTAGATCAGATCCAATGGCTCTCTTTAATTGCCATACACACTATAAGCATCAATCAATGATGTGCACATCAATCAATCAAACTTTCTATCTGAATCGCAATACCAAAAGCTGCTATATGTGCACAAAGTTATGGTAAAAAAATAAAGCACTTTTCCATCAAGGAACCTTTTTTTGAAAGAGAAATGGTCTTTAGGGCAGAAGGAGGATATGTATAAGTTTCTGAACTGAAATCTTACTGCACCTTGCTGGCAATACTTGTTTGCATTGCCAAAAGTAGGTTGAAAATTGAAGAGGAATCTTATCAGACAAACTCAAATGTCCATGCCATTACAATCAGCATTATCATCTTGAGAGCTCAGGGGTTGTCATATTTTTTTCTTTCTCATACATTAGCAAAACTCATGTAAGCTTTTAACAAAGAGTTCATTCTATTAGATTTGCCATCTCTCTAGTGACATCTAATCAACTTAATTACACTGCTATGCATCATCAAAAGAGAGGAATCCACACATTTGAAAAGGCTGCTACCTCTGTTCTCCCCTGAAGTATAGGCTTGCCAACAAGTAGCTCCGCAAAAACACAGCCAACACTCCAGAGATCCACAGAAGGACCATAATCCGTCGCGCCCAGCAAAAGCTCTGGTGGCCGATACCACAAAGTGACAACTCGACTGGTGAGGGGATGCCTGCGCCCAGAACTGGAGAAGTTCGCCAATCCAAAATCCGCCACCTTCAATATCCCTTCGTTATTCACCAGAAGATTTGATCCCTTGATGTCCCGGTGCATCACACCCCGTGAGTGACAATGCTCAAGACCAGACAATAACTGCTTCATATAGCACTTAATCTGCACACCAAAAACAACCTCCTCCATCAAACAAAAACCTTCATCACAGCAACTCCACATAAATTGCAGACAGGCAATTGGCTGAAAATGCAGCCGATGCGGATGCAATCGAATTACAATTACAAAGCATTATAACCGCAACCGCAATTTAACTCCATGCATGAGAAAGATGAAAATACACCTGTGGTTCGCTAAACTTGACATCAGGACTGGACAAGAGCCCTGTGATGTCATGCTCCATGTACTCAAACACAAGGTATATGCTACACGACAACCTCGAAGTGATCAAGCCCTGCAGTTTTATGATATTCGGATGATCAAGCCTCCTCAGGATCGTTATCTCCCGCGCCATGAACCTCACGCTCTCCGGCTCGAAATTGTCGAACCGCACCTTCTTTAGTGCCACTATCTTCCCCGTCTCAAGGTCCCTCGCCCTGAACACACTGCTATAAGTACCCTGCCCAATCTGTTGCATCACAACAATCACATTACATTTTTTTGCTTTTTTCAAATTAAAATTTAGGTCGAGGAAAAGACTCGACTCAATCCAGTGCCAGAGCATCCTTCTCTTCTCTGTAATCGAACTCAAATTATAGCAATGCATGAACAAAAGGATAGTTGAAAACTTGAATGTAGAGTAAAATTGATGCAAGTTTCATGCGAACCTTCTCGAGTTTCTCGAAGGCGTCGGCCTTGAGGGGGACCCAGCCGTGGATGGCTTCGCCGGCGACGGCGGATAGCCATGCCGGCCACCCGGCGGCGACGTGCTCTCCCTCCACGTACTTGTGGAGGTTCCCCAGCCTGAAGCTGAGGGACTCGCATCCGTTGGAACTCGCCCTCCCTGACTCGCTCAACTCGCTCCGAGTCACACCCGCCGAGTCACTCCTCTGGTTCTTCTTCTTCTTGGTGCTGCTGTTGTTGTTGTTGTTCCTGTCGGACTCGCCCGTTTTCCTTCCCGAATCACCCACATTGCCCCGAAACGCGCCCGAGTGGTCGATCGCAGGCGTAACCGACACCGCCTGCTTGGAGCTCACGCAGCCCATGGAATTCGGGTCGGAACCAGCCGAATCGGGTCGGCTCAGTGGCCCAATTCAACGACCACTCTGTTTCACTCAGAAGAAGAATCACAGGAAACGGAATGTTCTGTTTCTGTTTTTTTCTTTTTTTCCCTCCCTTCCTTCTTCTCTGTTTCGCTTTCTGTGTGTGTGTGTGTGTGTTTTTTTTTCCGCTTTCTTTCTTACTTTCTGCTGCAGTTGCTGGTGCGGCAATTGCGGGAGAGAGTGGTGAGTGGTGGGAAGGGGTTTTTAATGAAAAGGAAGATTATAATAATTACGATATGAGAGGAGAAAGGATTTAATATGAATACATTATTATTATAAAATTTTTTATATAAATATTTAATTATAAATTATTATATTAATAAAATTTTTTGATATAATTATTTACTATTTGAATGATCATATAAATAAAAAATTTTGATTAAATAATAATATAAAAAATTTTTATACTGTCAATACATATAAATTAAACTAAAAAAAAGGAAAAGGAGAAAAATAAAAGAGCGAAATCAGCGGAGAGATAGGAACAACTGTGCATTTTTGCCATTTGGGACGGGACCAAAATAACCCAAAATATGCGTATTTTTGGTTTTGCGAATGAGCTTAAATTCTGTGAGTTTGTTTGCATTCTTATTTTGTTTTTGGCTTTGTTTTTTCGAAGCTAGGGAGAATTATTGCGAGGTTTAGTTTTGTTTGGTTGTGGAGTTTGTGAGGGAGTGTGCATGGGATGGGAGAGGATGGAATTGGATCCTTTAAATCGTAAAATAAGAGAATGGAAAATTATGTATTATTGGATTATTTTAATTGAATCTATGTATAATAAAATTTATTAATTTAAAAATAAATGATTTCTTATTTACTCACTTTTTAACAACCTTCATTTTAAAAAAAGCCTTTTAATTTGGCGGGGCTGGCAGGAGAAATGGTTGGTGGGTGGGTTTGGGGTTCATAAGTTGGATTTGTAAAAGCGCGTGGCACGTGACGTCAGGATGTAACGGACTGATTCCTTTCACTCAGATGCTACTAGTTGATAAAAAGATTATTAGGTGTTTGTAAAAATATAAATTAATTTTATATCATATTCGAAAATATTAAATATAAATATAATTTATGTGATATTTTATGATTATTTAATAATTTCTCTACCTAATAAGTGAGATAGTGTTGCTTGCTTCCAACTTCCACACTCAGTGACAATGGTATACAGGGCAAATGCAATTGGTTCGTCTCGTCATTTTATTTTATTTTATTTTATTTTGTTGGTAATGTTTGGTTTTTAAGTTTTATTATTCGGAATCTTAGACCATAGGCAACTTTTTCTCGATTTTTTTTTCACTTAAAAATATGGGTATATTGGCGTATTTGGTGGTTGTTGTTGACTTATTAAGGATGTGATCTGTTTATCAAAAAAAAAAAATTTAAGGATGTGATCCCAGTTTTTGAATTGGTTCGCTATTTCCGCATACTATGAATTTAAAATTTGAATATGTTTCTGCTCATACGCCACTGTTCACCTAAGATATAGGCTTCTTATTGAATAGGCATAGTTTGTCATAAATGTTCTATTCAATAATAAAATGATGTAAGGCTTTACCTTTGATATTTTTTTTAAAGGTGTTTCGTGGTTTCCTAAAAAATAAAAAATAAAAAAAATAAAAAATCGTGGTAAAATTTTCAAAAGTTACACTTTGATACAGACAAATTCTAGATATACTATTATCACATTGAGGACATTTATATGATTAAATATTTGTAATTTTTATATTGCATTCTTAGTTTACTTATTTGTGATATAGCAAATACTCCTAACGTAATAACTATTGATATTGTGATTTTACGTTCTCTATCACATAGTTTAATTTTTAAATGAAGTGGTATGGTACTCCCTCTAATAAGTAGATTATTGAATTAGACTCTATGATTTAATTCTAGACATTATTAGTTTAAAATTTTTCTATATGGTCATTTAATTATGTTTTGTTATATAAAAAAAGTATTTGATTCTTACAATAATTAATTCAAAAGTCACATATTGGACTAGACTAGATTCGCAAGTCTCACAGCTCGACTCCAAAGCGATAAGTTTAGCCCCTTTGTGGGAATAGCTCAGACACAACCTAGCAGACTTAGGCTTGGTTTGGTATTGATGTGGCTTTTTAAAAGCTGCTGAGCTCTCTCAACTCTCTAAAAACTGCTCTAAAAAGGTTATAATAGTATCGTTTGGTAAAATAATATAAAAATTACTCTTAATAAATAGAAGCCATAAAAATAATGTTTGGTAAAATTGCTTTTAATATTTAAAATGACTATAATGGTTATAAATACTAAAGAGAATAATTTCTATTTTTAATGTCCTTAAATAAAGTAAGGTTATATTAGTCTTTTAAATTTTGAAGAGCACAAGTCAGCTCCGAAAAGTATCCCATGAAAAGCACCCCATGAGGACTCCCCAAAGCATCCCCTAGCTCTCAAAAGCTAGGAGCAAAAGTACCCAAACTTTTTTATTTACTAAATAGAAAAAATTGACTTATGCTTTTCATAAGCTAGAGTACCCCTTCGAAGAGCACTACCAAATTAGGCCTCAGTTGTTGTTGGACAAGTCTTCGGAAACTCAAATAACGAAAGGAATCTCCCATATCATGCCCCAGAGTGTTAAGATCCTATAAAAGGAGCAACTATCTTAGAAAATCAATCTATTAATAAGGTTTTCCTTGCTATAATTAAAAAAAAAAATTGAGGAGATTTGCATATATTGATTATAAGAAATGATTCTACCATATTCTAATACAATATATCACTCCAGGATATAAGAATTCCTAGACTTAAGATAACATTTATCTAACCAATTTTAACCTAATACTGCTGAGAATTCTCTCTGACTTGAGTATTGAAGTGTCTTTGCAAGTCTCCACCAGAGTCATTCCCATGCTTAGAAAAGATAACTTGCACCACCTAATTCTCCAAGTAAGAACACATATATAATTAATCAATAATACAAAGTACTTTACACTAGTAATGTATCAAAGTTATTCTCATATTAAAATTATAAAATGATAAAATTTAGGTTAAATATAATA
Organism: Pterocarpus macrocarpus; assembly: GCA_031439585.1. NCBI lineage: Eukaryota > Viridiplantae > Streptophyta > Magnoliopsida > Fabales > Fabaceae > Pterocarpus > Pterocarpus macrocarpus. Next base: position 17,454,339 of record CM062519.1, read on the forward strand.
ATTCTAAAACAACACGTACCTAAAAATAATGTAACAAATTGTATCTAATTAAAAGTTATTCTCATAAACAAGTTGCTATCTAAAGTTCGATTGCTTTAGGGTGGTTTTAATTCTACTTTTTTTATCAATTGAATTATTTCTTAATTTTTCATTAATAATTTTTTTTTAACATTTAGAAGATAACATAAATACTTCTTATACACACACACACACATACAAAAAGTTTAGGTTAGTCTCTTCACTTGCAAAGGTAAGATTGCATATATTTATCCTCTTCAGACCCTATTAGATGAGAATTTCATGCAAGTCATCCTTTTCTATACAAAAAGTTTTGGTTGAAGGGAGAATTCGTCCCAATAATTTACAAATCACCCATTAATGGAAAACCTAAAATTTAAATCTAAGTCATTAAAATGTATAAGCGAAAGATCGGTAGGGATAAACCAACCCCCTCTTAGTGGGACTTGAAAAACTCTTTCAACTACAAATCTCTACTCCTATGTGAAATCCCAAGTCATCCAAAATTTAACTAGATTTATGCAATAATCTTTTAAATGTAAGATGGAACGGTGTTAAACATATACCACAAAAGTTGACATGGCATTGACACGCCTAGATGGGCACAATGTAAGGAGGCATGGCACAAAGAAGACAAGATATTGTACCAAAAGAAATCAAACAAGAAGACAGCATATAACAATTCATATGCAATACGCTCACATCATGTTGATCGTGACATATGTTATAGTCACTAAATATACCTTATTAAATTAATAATGTAATCTTTAATAGTAGCATGTATACATTGCTAACATGCCAAAGTCTGTGTTAGGAGGGAAAAAAAGAATATGTTAATAAGGAAAGAAAAGCAAAAGGCAAAATAAAGAATATCAAAGGAAACGGTCATGCTGAGGTAGACATTTCCCTTTCTAGATCTTCTTTTACAACCTCTCCCACTCCAAATGGGTTTACGGTTCCTCTTCACCTCTGACATTTTCTCTTTACTTTCATCACTCTTGTGGCCCATGCATTATTGAATTTGATTTTGAAAGCTGATATTAATAATGGGACAAGCATCTCTATGCTACAAATTTCTTCACGGTTTGCCACTCTGGAATGAGAATATATTATAGTCTAACTTCCCAAGATGTTGACATTGACCATAGGGTTATCTCACTTTCTTGTAGAGAAAGTTTGGGTATGTTGGACTTGGATGTTTCAGAGTGGATACAAAAAGGGTATTGATCAGGGTTGGAATAAAGTGCATTGAATTGAGAGTTTGGGACCATTCATGCTACTAAGGAAATTAACCAAAATGATCTCATTTGAATTTGATTAAGAAAACAGCTTATCACCAAAGGCCTTAACTGCCAGTCCCACTGAAATCAACAACTTTGTCCTTAGTTAAATCATATCCCATTTTGTTTGATTCTTGCAGTTAATTGCTATGGAGAGAGCTTTTCTTCTACTTCAAGTACATAACATTTATTCTCTTTTTTCCCCTTTTATTCTTGCTGGATTCCTTTTGTAGGAAAAAAGTTGTTTTGTTTTTAATTAGTGTAATTATCATTGTTCATGCTGACTTTCCTATGAAATGACGTGCCATTTCATGATTATTGTCAAGCATGTTTCAAAACGTTGATTTTTTTTTTTTAAGCTCGTACAGAATGACTTCTCAAAGTTCGGAATTTGGCTCAATTAATAGAAGAAGAAAATTTGGGCTTCGATGATTGTTTCGTTACTACCTTTTTATACCCACGAATGTGGAACTAATCCTATTTAAGTCACAACTAATGTATTCGTATATGGGAATATAAACGGGTCATGTCGGATTTGACTTTAAATAGGCTTAATCTACTTCACCTATTTCTCAAATACATAACTTCAACTTAGGCTATTTATTTAATATAGAGATATTTTTAAGGTTTTGTTTGACTTCTTTAATAGTTTAATTTGACCTAAAGATTTATTTTAAAGTTTACTTAACAATTAGAATTTTAAATAAACATCAAGTGAGCAAAGTTGTATAGACTCCAGAAAAATTCTTGGACCCTCCATAGAAAAAATTTTTTCTTTCTTTATATAAAACTTGCATTATTAAATGATTTTGAAAAATAAAAAAGGTGATGGGATTAATAAAAATAGATAATAAATATTATATGTGGAGGAAAAAGAGATTTTCGCTATGAAAGAAGTAAAAATTTCTCATAAACTCCAAACGTGTATCCTACTTTCATCCATATACTATGTAATAAAGAATTTTTTCAACAATCCCTTTTGTTTTTTTCCTTTTTTTGTTTTTTGGTTATACATATTGAGCTATTACTTAACCCAAAAAATGTTGATACATTCAGGAATTTCGTTCAATGAATACCTTTTATGAAAACTTTAGTTATCATTAAGCATTTGAGCATGGCGCATTTATAGCTGACTCGAGTGAAAGGAAGATGACACGATGATTTGACGCCTAAATCTCTGCATGTTCTTGTCTTATTAAGTTTCCCATCTTATTGAGTATGCTGTTGTTTCGGAACCTAAGAGAAAAAGTTTATGCAGTATTGTAGTAACATTATAATGCTCTAACAAGTAAATTTACAATTATCATCGCAAACATATGAATTACCTCTTATGTAAAAGCTTTAAATAATTTGATTATGTATAAATTTTTATTAGTAATTAAAAAATTCTTTTTATGAATTTTAGATTTATTCCATATTCTTTATGGGTTTAATTGGTATGCACTGACAATGTAAAACAGTTTTATACTATCAACCAATAAAAATAGGGAAAAGTGAGAAATCATAGTGTGTCCCTCATTGTAATGGGTGGTTATTTGTATAAGTTGGTACTTTTCACTATTTCTATTGGTTGACAGTGTAAAACTGTTTTACACTATCAGTGTATTCAAATTAAATTTATTCTTTATTAATAGTAAAAATTTATATATAAAAATATTATGTAAAATTTTATTATGAGATGATTTATTTTCATAGTTTACTGGCCACTAACGATAAAGTAGGTCAATTCGTTGTATAAAAAAAAAAAAAAGAAACATGAAATGTGGCTATTCATCAAAATTAAACCACAAAATTGATCAATAGATATTTAATTTTGATATATTGTTAAGATAAAAATTTATTACACAAAAATTTAATTATATATTATTAATTTATCATTTAAAGTGGCTGACTATTAAAATAAGAATTTAATTTAGGTGCATTATTTTTTACATTGTTATCCAATTAAAATTTTTATTTGCACGATTATTCAATTAGTGGGTGATTATATCAAAGAGTTTTACTAATATGGTAATATATGATTGAATATCTGTGTAAAAGATTTTTACACTTACAATGCATTCAAATTACATCTTTATAATAATTATTTCAAAAATCGTAAATATAATTTATATGATTATTTTTTTGGAGGATATAATTTATATGATTATTGACATTGCATTACACTTTTACATTGGCACTATATCAATCAAAATTAATCTATTTTAATATAAATAGATAAAATAAATTAAATAATATCTAATTTAAGATTTCTCATCAAGTTGATTCAAATGATAAGTAAATTTAAATTTAAGATATCTTTACATACGTAAATTCACTCTCGCAAAAATGTTATTATAGAAGTACCTTCAAAAGTCGAACAAGATTACTTTCATAGCAAAAGTGTCCCTAAAGGGTGCAAAGAAATTGCTAGCAACAGAATAAAAAATATATATATTATGATCTCAGAATTAAATAAGGTGGATTATTATTTGACAATTGGATGGATTTTCCATTGTTATAAAGTTATAGGCTTCCTTTTCAGATTTTACATGTGGGGTGTCTGAGTGACATGTGCCATCACTGATATTCATTCTGATAGTTAAAATCCTCCTTGAAAATCCCTTTTGCACCGCTCCTAAGAACAAAGAATATCATCTGATGATAAGCTATGATTGCTGCCTCCCATGAGCTATATATTCAAGACCTCTCTCCTTTTGAGCATGACTCGAGCAATCATACATATATAACCGACACAAAAGTAAAAAATAATTAATAAACATAAATATGTAGATGAAAGAAGCTCGGTTAAAACCAAAAAAAAAAATAAAAGCAATTTCAACGTAAATAAAGCATTTTGTACAGGGTTCTCTTTAAAAGTAAACCATAAAAGGTAATACAGTTATAAAAGAGAAAAAGTTTTATCTTTAAAAATCGTGCACACATTTTGATCAAAGTACAAGAAATAATATAAGGGGCATTGGGCATGCCGTTATATGTATGATTAGAAAATTAAAAAGTAGGCAAGTCAGCAATTTGTTTTGATATGTAATTTGGCAGAGAAAATTATTTATACATAATTTATTACAGTAAATTCATATTTTAATATTTTGATAAAGGCATTCGGACATTAATTTAATTTTTGAAAAAAATGTTATTTTTAATCTTTTTTCAATTATTAAAAATTACATCAATTTAATCTTTAATTATATAAACTTAATTACCTTAAAAATGAGACTGAATAGAAAAAGCTATATTCCCACGGTTTATTTATAAAAAATATAAAAAAGTTTTATATTACTTTCTATGATTAAAAAAAAGTAATATCAACATTTTTCAAAAGACAAAGTAATGTCACACTTCTTGAATTTAGAAATTAAAACAAGTGTCATCTCTTTATCTAATTCTTTAGACTTTAGATATTTTCGCAAAGTTTTAGTGTAAGAATGACGACAAACCCTAGTAGCTAGTGCCTTGTGGGTCAATGATTCAATATAGTGTGTTTTGAAAATGCAAAAGTGACAAGAAACAGTAGAAAAAGCTTGCGCGCCTAATCTAGGTTGAACTAATAAATCACATTTTTTTAACCATTTTTTAATTGGGGGTGGTTAACAAAAAATAGATCTTGTAACATATATCTCACAAGACCGGCACCTAAAATAAGGAGACAGCTTAAAAGAAGTTAGTAATTGTACACCAGAAAGATTGAATTGAGTTAATGTGATTGTGATGTTGAACAGACATGTGTGAATTAAAAACTTTAGACTTGAAGTCTTTGTGATCGATTTTCATTAATTTCACTCTAGGCAGAGAAAGCATCTCCCCCTTCATGTAAACGAAACCCAAAACATAAAAAAAAAAAGGAAAAGTAGTAACAGTAACTAAAAAGCACAAAGATGATAATCAGATGAAGAACAAAAGGAGGTGGGTGTGGCAGGTCAAAGGTTGGTCACATGTTGTCACTATCCAATTTTTTCAAGCAGCCTCACTAAAACACAAGTGGGGATCGATGTCAGGATTTGCTTCTTTATAATTATCATTTAGTTAGTGCAAGCACATTGACTTATCCTCAGGAACAAAATAGCTAGGAGAACCAATATATATATGCACAGTGAAACTCTAACCCGGTTACCCATATTGGAAGACAAAAGTTAATAATAACTCCAAGCATTTTTACCATTTTGGTTATTATTTCTTTTTATTCAACCAAGTTATGTAAAGTGTGTCTGCTTCCCCTTCTGTTATTGTCATAGGGTGGGTATTAGTTATTTAATTATCGTCTTCCAATTTAAAAATTATGCCTGGTCTCGTGTGTTTGAACTTCAGCATATGATAATGGATTATTCTGAAGACAATAATTAAATTTCATGGCCAGCTTGGGTTGTCATTAGTATTAACAAATATTCATCGTCATTTTTTTTGGTACCATAATATCACATATACACTCTTAAATAAATGATTCTACCTCAAATATCTCCACTTATTTGATTATTATGATTACATTTTAGAGCTTATGGAAAAGTCCATTTGTCATTTTGCCGAAAAGGAAAGAGGGAGAGAATTAAATGCTGTGGAGGTCTTAGTCTTGCTCTCTTTGAATCCTCCTGGAATTTTGTCCACTAAGTAAGACGCCGTGGAAGACCAGTTATGAGATTCGAAGAAGAGCAAATTAATTAGTAGTTATAATTTCCTTTCGTGAAATGTTACCAACTTAGTTACAGAAACATTATTGAAACATTGACACCCCGGGGGAACGGTCCCGGCTGTTAGCCAGGTGTTCAATTATAGGGACATGCATTGTTGTAGTAGTTGCCCTGAATAAATTGCTAAACAGTAAACACGAGTTCATATGTGACTAAAGTAAGGACACGCACATGAATACTTAGTTGATTTAAGAGTTTTTTATTAAAATTTTAAATTTAAATTTTATAAATAAAAAAAAGTATTGAACAATTTTTATTCTTATATTAAATTGATTTAATTCAAACTAAATTAATTGGAATTAAATAATTTCGATGTGCGTACTACATTTATAAAAGGGTAACTGTAGACTAAATTCGGTAAATATTTTCTAGTTACTAGTGGGTTAAGAGGCACTATTGTGCACGTTAAGCCACTTTTTTAATTTTTTTTTTGTTTTCAATATAAATCATTTTTGGTGTTAATATAAATTTTCTTTTTTTCTTTTCCAACTTTGTTAAACAGAGTTGAGTATTCTATTAGTTCTTTGAAACCACATTTTTGTATAGGTATTAATATAATTAAATATATTTATAAACTATTAATTTTATATTTTTGGTATTAATGTAACTATGTTAATTTAATATGACTGATAATTTTATATAAATATCCAAAAGATAAAATATGAACGAATATAGGTGGTGTACCATGGACTCACATGCAGTTCTTGGGCTGCAGCCTGCTGTGAAAGCACCAAGCATATCATCATCAACTTAATAACCTCATTTTTTACTGCAACGGGCAAGGAAGTTTTTGAAAAGTCAATGGGAGATTAAACCGATAATATTTTAATTAATTGTTTTAACTAGTTAAATTTACACTTAAACCATAATTAAATTTAAAAAAATCAGTTCACGGTTTAATTAAATTTAATTGGCCAGTTCAAGCCAATTTTTAAAATATTGAAAGTCTCATTCTCAAGGATGCATTCTTTTTTGTTTTATTTTATTTTATTTTATTTTTTAAATCCAGGTTGCAATATTGCTTTTGAATTCTGTTGATAATTACCAATATATAAATAATCTAACTAAACAGGTTACATAAATTATAGTTGAGGTACATTTAATTTGGCTCAAATACAAGGTAATTATAATATCAAGAGAATATTCAGTAGTTATGCATAGTTATGCTACAATTTCTCATTACATCACTAAACACATTATTATACCACTTAAAATTTACAGTGTAAATAAACCAGGGAATGCACTTTTTTTTTTCTCTATCATTGAATTGAATTTTACAAAATAATATTTATTTCATTTCAATTTATCAGTCACTTTACCAAATTATCTAAATTAACAAATAAATCGAAAGAGATGAAGCAATGTTCAAGTTCATCAATGCAGTGCTGGCACAGCGCCATCTTACCGCCATCAATGTGGTCTTAATTTTTATTTTCTATATACAAGCATCATTTGCTGACCCAAGATCGACCGTGAGATGTACTTCAATGAATAAGCAACATGATGGCACAGTCTCACATGGTGAACCATATTCAATTAATTTAATAATAACAACAGAGGCTCAACAATCATATCATATAATTCATTCCAAGTCCACTTTTGCTTAGATTAGGACAAAGATGTTATGTGAAACCGAATCTAGTGGCAAATGGGCTATTAGTTCATACGCGTTGACTGCGTTTAGACACACAAATCAAAGTTTTACAGTTCACACCTTTGGGTCAAAGTTTCTGGTATGAAACATCTAAAAATGTACTTGCAAAATTCTTTTTTTCTTTTTGTTGTTCTAAGATTAATCAATTAATGCAACTGTCAAAAGATCAATGATAATGAAGAAAAAAAAGCGAACCGGGTGATCAAATCACTGAACTAGGAGAATAAAATGCAAATTAGGCATCCACGAGAGCTTGATGTTGAATGGCAAGTTCGTTTTTTGCTAAAAACTTTACAAGAGAGGATTAAATCTGAACAGCTAGTTGTTCTTTCCTTGATCTAATTTTATTTTTATAATAATAAATCAATAGATCAAAGTGTGGGAGTATTCATGCTCTCTCACTTTTTATGTTTTATGAGCACGTTAGTAAAGTCCTGAATATATTGCTGTACTCACTTTAGTCATATTTGGCAACTAAATGGATCTTGCATCTTGGAATGTTTGTTTGCTCCAAAAAGATCCATCCTCCTCTTGCAACTTGCACAAAGACAAAGTTGCGTCGTCTTGTGACTTGTATTTTCCAACATTTTCAGCAAGACTTCTGCAATCACAGTGGCTATTTGGGTGGATTGAGGCTTGGTAATGAGGTGGCTGTTGGGTCATCAGGGCATAATATGAAATTAAGTTCAAATGAAGGTGAAAAAAGAGAAATTATTGGATAGTGGATACTCATGAAATAGTACATTGGACTGTGATCTATTCAATACTTGATATTTTAGTTTCAATAACTTATACTTTTATTTGAAATGTCACCTTAATATTGAGTAAAACACAAGATAGAGATTAGCATGTGTTTAGGAGCCCATTTGAGCTCCCTAGAATTGATTCTACATCCCTAAAATTGATTCCAGGAGTTTTTGATAATACTTGGTTATTCACTCTCAGAATCAATTCTGGTCTTTAGAATTGATTCTTGAAGAAGTGAAAATTTTTTACTTTCTGTCAGAATCACTTTTAGAAGAACTACCAAACATAAATTACTTTACCTCAAAATTAATTCTATCTAGACTCAATTTCATAAAAGCAGGACCAAACCACACTATAAATAAAACAGAAGGTGATTGCAAAAGATGCAGGTTTATTTCAAAAGATGCAACTTGTGCAATCCTCTAGCTCCTTTCTTCATGAGAGTATCATCACACGGATTTGCCTCTAACACCTAAAATGTTCGTTTAGTCACTCTAATTGAATCCTAAAAAGATGGAAAACGCATACATATCTTTTTAATAAGTTTCCTTAAAGCTTGTTATAAGAATACATATTAAGGAATAAAAAATAAAAACCATTAAAATTATTTAATATTTGGATTTCCTTTGAGTGATTAGGATGACCATTTATTCCTTGATACACATCAACAAAATCCAATTTTAATTAATGTTACAAAAATAAGTAGGTTCAATCACACTATCAAATTGGGGTTCCACTAATTATATCAATAGCCTTTTTAAGGTAAAATTCACTGATCCATCAGAATTTATTACAAAAAATTTGACTAATCCGACTTGACCTGTAAAAGTTTTAAGGAGGGCTTTAGGTCTCCCAAATGGAATTTTTCCGGATTACATCAATAGTTGAATTAGATGCAATCATAAATATATTTTAAAAAATAAGATAAAGTTATTTTAAATCATGCATACTTATTTATATCTAGAAAATCAAACTTAATTTTCTTTTTTGAAAAAATAGAGATTAGACTGATGGTGGCATATAGTTACAGAACTTTTTTTTTTTTGGGGTATTATTGAGGAGTTTTTTAATTTGTTATTGTATTTTTAGTTGTTAATAGGAGCTTTATTGTGTTTAAAAAAATTAGAAAAGTATTGTGATTTCAGTCGAACACAATACTATCAACCAAAGTTCACCAAATTTGGTGTGACCTGTTACGATTTCAGGATTAAAATGGGCCAATTCTACTGAGTTTTTTGTTTTGGTAAATTATCTCGCTGGAAGCATAGTCAAAAAATTAAAAAAAAAATGCGGTTTAGCTAACTAGCTTTTTGGTAGGGATGGACCTAGAGGTTAATGAGTCAGCCTCTGAGTTGCTCACGGCTCAATTTGCGAATAGCTCAATAAATTGGATTTACAAGGCATTGAACTAAGCTTGAGAAGAGCTTGGCTAATTTGTTAATTTAATTCAATTTTATCTTTTAAGGACCATGCTTCTACCAAGAGAATGTGGTTACTTTTTTCTGTTTGGTCTGAAAATGTAGTTAGTTACTTTCTTTTTCTTTCTTTCTTTCTTTCTTTTTGGTCAAAATGTAGTTACTTTCTATTCAATTCTATTTGTTGCCTGGGTTCGGCTTCTCTCAATTTAGCCCAACTAACTTCCACCCTTAACCTGTGCACATCCACTTATAATGACCTAAAACCAGCATAAATTAGCATCAAAAGTGTATAAGATGGATTAAAATGTAGTTTTGTGTACCCCAAAAGTTTCATTAGTTCCAGTTGGGGTTCATAAGTTAAAGCTAATGTTCCTAACCGCATAACTATACGTTTGCTTTTGAAGAAACATCGTTGTAAATAATACGGAGACCACAAAAACATGGATGATAATGTAAATTCATTCGCAGAGAGCAGAACTGCTGCAGTTAATATGAAACTGCATACTGCACAACAGTACTTGATGTAGAAAAGGAAAAGTAACGCACCGTTCCTTTCCCTCTTTAAAATTCTCCAAACATACCATAAGAAGAACATTGACGACAGAGTTGAGTGAAATGTAATACACCACAAATCGTAGTTGAGGTACATTTAAGTTGGCTCAAATACAAGGTAATTATAATATCAAGAGAATATTCAGTAGTTATGCTACAATTTCACATTACTTCCCTCAACACATTATTATACCACTTAAAATTTACTGTATAAACCAGGGAATGCACCTTTGTTTTTCTATCATTGAATTAAATTTTACAAAATAATAATGTTCAAATTCATCAATGCAATGCTGGCACAGCACCATCTTAACGCCATCAATGTAGTACTAATTTTTATTTTATAAACACATACAAGCATCATTTGCTGACCCTAGATCGACCATGAGATGTACTTCAATGATCAAGCAACAAAGTGGCACAATCTCACATGGTGATCCTAATTCGATTAATTTAATAATGATAAAAGAGACTCAACAATCATATAATTCAATCTAAGTCCACTTTTGGTTAGATTAAGACAAAGATGTTATGTGAAACCAAATCTAGTGGCAAATTGGCTGTTAGTTCATACGCGTTGACTGCGTTTAGACACTCAAGTCAAAGTTTCACACCTTTGGGTCAAAGGTTCTGGTATGAAACATGTAAAAATGTTACTTGCAATATTGCTTTTTTCATTTTGTTTATTGTTCTAAGATCAATCAATTAATGCAACTGTCAAAAGATTGCTAAAAGGGTGATCAAATCACTGGTCAAGGAGAACAAAAATGCAAATTAGGCATCCACCGGACCATGAGAGCTTGATGTTGAATGGCAAGTTCGTGTTTTGGATGGACCTTTAATAAGCATTAGTAAGTTAGAATATATTCCTGTACTCACTTTAGTCCTATTTGGCAACTACGTGGATCTTGGAATGTTTTTTTGCTCCAAAGAAAATTCATCCTCCTGTTGCAATTTGCACAAAGCTGCGTCATCTTTCGACTTGTATATTTTCCAACATTTTCAGCAAGAGTTCTGCAATGAAAGTGGCTGTTAGGGTGGATTGAGGCTTGGTGATGAGGTGGGTTGTTGGGTCATGAGGGTATGACATGAAATTAAATTCAAATGATGGTGAAAAACAAGAAATTATTAGATAGGATTCAATAATTGATATTTCAGCTTTAATAACTTACACTTTTATTTAAAATGTCACTTTATTATTAAATATAATACATCGATTAAAAAGAATTGTTGACTAAAACACAAGCTAGAGATTAAATAAAATAGGAGGTGATTTCAAAAGATGCAGCTTATGCAATCGTCTAGCACTCTAGCTCCTTTCTTCGTGAGAGTATCATCACACTGATTTACCTCTAATACCTAAAATGTTTGTGTAGTCACTCTAATTGAACCACTAAAAAGATGGAAATCGCATACATATCTTTTTAATTAGTTTTTCTCAAAGCTTCTCATAAGAATACATATTGAGGAATCAAAATTAAAACCCATTAAAAAATATTTAATATTTGGATTTCCTTTGAGTAATTAGGATGAAAATTTATTCCTTAATACACATAAACAAAATCCAGTTTTAATTAATGTTAAAAAAATAAGTAGGTTCAATCACACAATCAAATTGGGGTTCCACTAATTACATCAATTGTAAGACAAGATGCAATTGTAAATAGGTGCTTGCTAACACGCACCTTATAAAGTATGGTGCATGATGCACCGTGTATTATTAGGCGCTTGACGTGTTCTATCACGGGTAATTTGAGGTTTTCTCCTAATAGCCGGTTATGAAAAAGAAAAAAACACTCAAACAATTGGCCTCAGAGTATCATTGTTTCTTTTGACTTTTTTTGATCTAGAAATTTACCAGTGTAATGCTGAAAACACTGGTAAAAAGCGACTAAATAAGACTTTCTTACCAGCATTTTCAGCAAATACGCTAATAAAAAAGAGTTTTTTTGTCATTTTTTTCAGAATACTAGTAAGTAAGTTTTATATATATACCAGCATTTTAGGCAAATTTATCAGCGTCCCATAATCTTTGTTACTTACTTAAAACAAAAAAACTCTTTTTTACCTGTGTTTTTGCTGAAAATGCTAGTAAGAAACTCTTTTCTTACCAGCATTTTTAGCAAATTTACTAACACCCCATAATCTTTGTTATTTTTTTTTCAAGTTTTTATTTTCCAGAAATTTACCAGCATTTTTGACAAATTTACTAGCATTTTAGACAAATTTACCTGCGTTTTAGGCAAATTTACTAGCGTCTTATTTGATCATTGTTACTTGTGTTCAAATTATTTATTTTTTCCAAAACACTAGTTAGTAAGTTTTATATATATATATATAACATACTTAACAATATTATAAAAAAATGACAAAAAAACTCTTTCTTAACAAAAAAAAACTCTTTTTTATCCGCGTCTTTGCTGAAAACACTGTAAAAAACTCTTTTCTTATCAGCATTTTAGGCAAATTTACCAGCATCCATAATCTTTGTTACTTTTTTTCAAGTTTTTATTTTCCATAAACTTAACAGCGTTTTGGACAAATTTACTAGCGTCTCATATGATCATTGTTACTTTTGTTCAAATTATTTATTTTTTCCAGAACACTAGTTAGTAAGTTATATATATATATATATATACTTAAATAAATATATTTGTAACTATAAAAATAAATATATTTATTTAATATTATATATATACTTAAATAAATATATTTGTAACTATAAAAATAAATATATTTATTTAAATATATATATATATATATATATATATAAAATGTACTTAACAGTATTTTAAAAATATGACAAAAAAACTCTTTTTTATTTGTACCTTTGCTAAAAATGCTAGTAATAATTTCTTACCAACATTTTCAGCAAATTTACTTGCATCTGATGATTTTTTTTACTTTTTTCAAGTTTTTAATTTTTTCCAGAAACTTACTAGCATTTTGGCAAATTTACTAGCGTTTTGGATAAATTTAGAAGCATTTTTGGCAAATTTATCAGCATTTTGGAAAAATTTATCAGTATTTTAAGCAAATTTACCATCATCCCATATGATCATTATTAGTTTTGTTCAAGTTTTTTATTTTTTCTAGAAACTTACTAGCATTTTTTTTAAATTTATCAGTATTTTAAGCAAATTTACCAGCATTTTCAACAAAGACGCCAGTAATTTTTTGGGAAAAAAATTCAAATGGAACAATGATCATATGGGACCAATTATCTGAGTATTTTTGTCATTTTCCTCACTTTCTTTATGGTCACGTACAAAAAATATAACTTCTGAAAATCTGGTTATTAGGTGGCTAGTAACAAATCTCCATCGTTCTATTAACATTTTACTTAAAAAAACCGTTCGATCAAACTTAAGATATAGATGAAATAGTGGTGCATGACTAACTATGGTACATATTCGAAAGCGCCTCATAAATATATTTAAAAAGAATCTGTGGTTTAGTTAAAGAACTTTTTTTTTTTTTTTTTGGGTATTATTCGGAACCTTCTTTGTAGTCTTCAATTATCTTTTGCGTATCATTTAGGATGATTTTGGGTCATATATCCTGAGATCATCTAGTCCATAATTTAGCTATATAATTGAATTGGTTTTAAATCGATTGATCCATTCCTATTATTTTAATATTTTACACGAGTCAATATGAAGTCTGATCTGTGGTCAGACTAATTCCACTAGTCCAACGAAACTGATTTTACAACTAATGACTTTAACTAGAAAAGCAGATAATCTTAAGCCAAAAATACAAGGGGAACATTTTCTCAATAACAAAGAACTGCGAGCAATGTAGAAAAGAGAGGGGAATCTACGCTAGGTACCTACTACCTAGGCTAGTAGCATAGTCAAAAAAATAAAAAAAATGTGGTCTAGCTAACTAGCTTCTTGGTAGGGATGGACCTGGAGGTTAATGAGATACCTTCGTTTTGTGAATAGCTCAACAAGTTAGATTTACAAGGTAGTAAACAGCGGTGGAAGTGCATGTTACTTAATAGGGAAATGAAATTTGGACCCTTGAAAAAGGGTGTCCATAGACATCTTTAGAGACAAAAAAAGGAGAGGAGTGGAGAGAGAAACAAAAAGAAAGGAATGATAATAGTGGGACCCACACTTTTTTATCTCTTGATGATGGGTGTCCCATAATAGAGAGTGGTTCAAATAATAGATCTTTACTTAATAATAAGGTGCCCCTACACACCTTATAATTTAGCTGTTGTGATTAGTATAGAGCATGCATATAATTACTCATGATTGATCACTCTAATAGCTCTTTCAACTCCACACTGTCCACGCGCCTTAATCCTTCACTCCCCGACCAAGCTTCCCGGCATGCTGGTGAAGGAGACCAACAACCTCAACCACCGAACAGCAACAACATCGGCAGCGCCCAGCTGCAAATCTCGCAACCCTTACCCCTCTCCACTACCCTGCCCCTGCCCCTGCCGCCGCCCTCGCCACCGCTACTTCCCAATCCTTTGGCTAGTGGCTCGCCCACCCTGTCCTCCACCACACGCAACACCACCACGACATTGTCGTTTGAGTAGTAGTAGTCGCGAGTCTGTGCAGCACCCAAAAGGAACACCACATGGCCGCACCTTTGCCTTAGAACGTCGATGCTATAGCTAGCCAAACCACCATCGGAATGTCACGATTGCACCCCCATTACTAGATCTATAAGAAGAAAAAGAGGAAGAAGATGAAATATTAGCAGAGAAATGGTAGAATGAGGGAAAGTATTGCAAGCGGTGGTGGCCGGAGGAGGGCGGCCTTGCGGCAATGGAGGTGGATGACAGGGGTGGTGGCGGGGCTGCCGGCAACGACACTGCTGGAGACAGTGGAGTTGAGGGAAAGAGGGAGTTTGAGAGATTTTTACTATATTGAGGGAGTATTGATACACTATCATGCCCACACCATTAAATTACGTAGCGCATAATGCACCTTGCAAGTCAGGTGTGTAGGAGACGTTTCCATCGAACTAAGCTTGAGTATAGTTTGGCTAATTTGTTAATTTAATTAAATTTGAGCTTCTAAGGACCATGCTTCAACCAAGAAAATGTTGTTACTTTTTCCCTCTTTGGTCTGAAAGTGTGGTTACTTTTTTTTTTTGTGGGTCCACAATATGTGGTTACTTTCTAATCGACTCTATTTGTAGCCTGAGTTCGGCGTATCTCGATGTAGCCCAACTACCTTCCACCCTTAACCTGTGCACACCATTTACAATGGCCCAAAACCAACATAAATTAGCATTAAAAGTGTCTAACATGCAGCTGTGTGTTCCCCCAAAAAAATAAAAAAACGCTTCGTCAGTTCCCGTTTGGTTCATAAGTTAAAGCTATTGTTCCTAACTGCATAACTATTCGTTTGCTTTGGAAGAAATATCGTTGTAAATAATACGGAGACCACAAAAACATGGATGATAATGGAAATTCATTCGCAGAGAGCAGGACTGCCCCAGTTCATATGAAACTGCATACTGCACAACAGTTGTTGGTGGAGAAGGAAAAGTACCGCAACATACCTTTCCCTCTTTAAAATTATCCAAACATAAGAAACACATTGACGGCCCAAACACTGACTTACGACACGTTCAACTGAGATTTGAGCCTAAATCGATTTTAAGAGAGAACACCCAGACATCATTGGACGACTTTCAAAACATTTTTATTCCCTCAAACTTGATTTTGAAGACCTCAAATGCTCCCCCAAAACACACAGTTGAGTGAAATGTAACACACTACAAATCACAGATGCCAAGGCAAAATTTTAAGAATATTGTGATCAGATGCGTCTTTCGTGAACATTCAACAACCGCCAAAACAATCTGCGTTTCTCGTCATCTAGTTTCTTAGTGTGGGAAGTGCTTCTTGTTATTTACCCCTTCGTCTGACCCATTATTTCATATCGGTATAAATGTATAATACGCCAGAACAATATAATTTGAGGTAATAGACTCCCCGTATTTTATAAGAAAATCTCGGGATAAAACATCAAATAGAAAAATGTCAATAGTTTCTGTCACATCCATAAACACCATTGGTAAGACTAGTCTGACTAGAGTCCATAACCGATAACCCAAGTGTTGAACAAGACAATACAAAAATATCTTTGCTTAATGGAAACATAAAACTGCCAGAAACTGACGCTAGTTCTTTGGCCCAATATCCTTCAGGGCACAGATCTGCTCCTCACCCATAGCAGACATAACTGACACAACAAGGTCCTTACCCTCAGCAAATCCATCCTTTATCTGCAGAGACCAACAAATGATACATACCCAATTAGAGGAATAAAAACAAATCAACAAGCACATGAACATCATACAGGAATTGCAAAGCATTTTTTGATATTAGAAAAATGTTGAGGCATAAAATCTGGCAGCATGTGAATCCCAACAGACAAAACAATAGGTCGCTACAAACCTGAGAAAGCAGATTCTCATCAGTAGGAAGTCTCAGGTCATCCTTAGTGTTCCCATTTTCAGTAAGCAGGCTCACCTATAATATCATTCAAGAAAGCATTCAGATAATAAGAGCAAGATTGGTGGGTGAATCAAAAGGAATTGTCAACATAAATAGCAACTCACAAATCCATCCTCAGAAATATCAATCAACTGGTAGTCAGTACGATTCACATGAGGAACCTGAAACAAAAAATAGATTACATTAGAGCAAAAGTTCCGAGTAAAATGTTATCAAAGAGAGAAAGATAGAGAAATTACAGAACTGAAGACACACGAAACATAATTAGGTGCATACATCACAGTTGTGGGAAGAGGGCACAATATCTTCGAGCTTCTTGGCAGTGAAAATATCAATTCCAACAAAGTGGCACTTAGCATGACCGTGCTTACCAGTCTTGGAAGTTGAAACTTCAACAACCTGTCATAAAGATAGAACCCATTTTCATGTATCAAGCAGTATCTAGCAAAAGAGACAACATCAACACGTACAAACCAACATTCCAAAATCAATGTTTAAGAGATAACACGCATCAATCAAATAACACAAGCAAGGCCAATCAACACCAGCTGCTAAAATGTCAAATCAAAGCATGCATCCTTACTGACACAACACAACACAGGTTGCACAAATTCAAGCTCAACAAGGAACACCACAAACACATATACCAGCATCATATAAAGGATTACATTTTTACCACCCACATCAAAAGCCCCTTTTTGGAAAGAACTTAAGATTTCAACAGGTAACTAGTTTTTTTTTTTAATTTAAAAAAAAAAAAGCTATTTTTTCCCAGTGAGCTAAACTATTCAGGAACTTCAGTAACATCACCAAGTGAGCGTTAGGATTATTTCACCAAACATCTTATACTCGAGACAGCTTTTGGAAAAAAGAAAAAACGATTTTTTCATCAAAATAAGAATTTGCCAAACGCGCTCCAAATCTAACTTTCTAAATCAACACCACAAACAACGAAGCAAATTCGACAGATCACGAAGGCCAAATCATCCAAAAACACGCTAACCAGACGCAAGAGAAACCAATAGATTAACAGTGACCAAAATCAATTACTAAATCAAATTAATCATGCTACAGTAAAATAAACAATTAAACACCGAATAAAAAATCACATCACAATTCTTTCAAAAAAGAGCAAAATCGAACGAACAATTAAACAATTAGACAAAAATCACATCAAATCCAGCTAGAATTTTAACAAACCGCGTCTATTCGCGCATATAATCTATATTTCTTCCGATTTTCTGGGCGAAGATTTTCCGCGAAGATTTGCCGAGAAAATCGAAAGAGAAAAGAAAAAGGAAAAGAAAGAGAGAGGACCTTGCAGGGGCGGCCCTTGATGACGATGTAACCGTTCTTGCGGATGGTGCCTGCCTGCTGCGGATACGTCTTGGAGGCTCCGGCGTCGGCCTTCGACTCGAAGTGGTGCTCCTCGTCCGACATGACTCGCTCGCGTTCGCAACTCACTCACCGATTCGACTCGGACCAACTCGAGACCCAACTCGGATTTTTGCAAAGGAGAGAAAAAAGTGTGTGAGAGTGTGGCGGAGAAGACGAAGACTTATTTATATCACGTCTCTCACGCCCTCTCTCTCACACTCGAGGTGCGTGTGCGTGTTGTGTACTCTCTCTCTCTCTCTCTCTCTCAGCTTAACTTAACCAATCTAGGGGTTGCTTATTCCATTTTTTGGGGATTTTTTTTTATTTTGTTAATTTTTTTAAATGAGTTTGGTTACGTTTTTCTTGTTAGTGCTTATCTCTGGCGAGTCTTGATGTGGGCCCGAGGTGCTTGTGGACGGTTGGTTGGGCGGAGATGTGGCCATTGGATCTTTGATTTGATGAGAAATGAAAAAGAAAAACTGCGTCGATTGGACGCTAATATGTAATCATGGCCTTAGACTTTGGGCCCAAAATAAAATAAAAAAAAGGTAGAATCCACGGACAGAAAATTGTTTTGGGCCAAGGATTGGCACAGTTAATAAGAAATAAATTCAAATCCTACAAAAAGGATTCGATTTCGGTTGATAATGTAAGAACTTTGTTGATAAACGATATCATAAATCTCTTATAAGTACTCTTTAAGATCAGAAACTGGGTCCTAACCTTGACAACAGGACCGATATCAAATCCATTTAAACTTCTATTAAAAAAAATAATGTTTTAATCTTTTTTATATAAATCAATGGAATTCAACCAAAAATAAAAAGAGAACAATTTTAATGCATTAAAAGAGTTTTTATATTATTATAAAATTTTTTTATATTTTTATTCAATCACATGCTTTTATATGTAGATTTTTAAAATAATAGGTAATTAAGTTAAATATTTTTATTGATATAATAATATATAATTGAATATATATGTAAAACTTGTTTATATTAACAATGTATCAAAATTAAATTCAAATAAAAAAGATAAACATCAGAACAAAAAGTTTACTATAAGAAAAAGAGATTAATTTTAATATACTGTCAATTAATTATATCTTATTTTTAATATAATTTTTTAGGTAGTTAATATACTTGTTTGTTAGAATGGTATGATATCCTTATTATTAGACAAAATGCGTCATTCTGCTTTCTTCCGGCTAATGATTATTCTTATTTTTTTGTTAAAAAAACAATGACAGTTTTTTCAGTTATATAATAATACTTTTATGAGAAATAAATATTTTATTTATTTGATATTATAGATTATAATTTTACTAACCCAAAATAATTTTCTTATGGGACATGATACATCCTAAATCAATAATGAGAAGAATGATTGAGAATTCACATGACTATTTATTAGATTTCCAAAATCTGATAAATCGTCATGTGCTACATGTTCCGTAGGTAAGTCGATTGTAAGCTCAACGCTAGCAAAAGTTAAGATTGAAACTTTGGAATGCGTAGAATACACACAATATGATATTTGTGGATCATCTTATCAATTATGTGGACTTTTTAGATATTGTGTCGTGTTAATAGATGCATTGTGCTTAATATTGTCTTGTAACTGGGCATTGACAAGATAATTTATATAAATTATTTGGTTAAAAGCATAATTTTTAGATGGTCAATTGTTTTTATAAAATTTATGCCATTCGTCTTGATATGATTGATAAATTTACTTTTCAAGCTGCCTATTTTATGACCATTGTATAAATGTTTAACATTTCATTACTCATGTTAAAATGAGAGGAGAAACCAAGACAAATTTTAAACTTGCAATAATTACATGAAAACGTGACAAAGTTTATAATCTTTCAAGTCATACGTAGGAATTGGTTTACCTAACTGTGCTTTACCCTGCTTGTATGTTGTATCAAATTCTTGGATCATGTAGATTTTTTATTCGTTATTGCATAGACATTATTTTAATTTGATGTCCTCCTTGCGGAGTTATCAGGATCAAGAAGAAAAATGTTGAATTTTCAGGACACCCCTCTATCTCAAATGTGCACAGTTGACAAGCATTTAAAAGGATATAAGTGTCATATCGGGTGCACTATTCGAAGATCATGGTTTCTGAAAGGAAGATAGCAAAAGTATCTTTTATAATAATTTGGTCAAGTCATTTTTTTTGAATAAGGTTTTTAGGTAGAGTTAGATCACTCAATTTTAAGATCATATCAGAGTTAAGTTAATTCTATATTTGATGTTAAAACATTTCTAGATATTTGTAGTCCTCTAAACTTCATGTTATAGATTTCAATGTGAAGGGGTGTATTAACTTTCATATTTGCTAGGCATATAACCAAAGTACCTCTTATAATTACTTTGACATTTGAGCTAAATTTTAAAGTAAAGTTAGATCCACAATTTTAAGAATTACATGAAACAAGGTATTGGTTGCATTAATGTTCTAAATTTTTTCACTATTTTTGTGCTTAAACTTGAAATGCTAAAAAGAAAATAAAAAAAACTACATTTTTCCAAATCTAATCATTTGACTTGCCATGGATGAAACTGCCATGAATGAAAACCACTCTTAAGAAGAATGTTATTACGGCATTTCTTGTTAACCTGTGATCCCTGGGTTGCAGCTAATAAGCATGAAAAGTAAATGTGAAGTTAGTTATTCCGGAAGGAGGTAGACCTTGAATGAACATCAGTGCAAACAGATACTACAAGTCTTTCTATGAAGGCCATCTCCATTCTCCAAGTGCACTGCTATGAGCAGCAAATGAACAACAGAATATCTTACATAGACACGGTACCTAGCCCATCGATTTGTTACCTAGCTAGAAGCTGGGAACTCAACAATTAGAGGTAACATGGCACTTTCAAATGTCAATTTATAGCATCCGAAGACTAGGTCAAGGAAAGGAAGAAAGGTTCGACTTATGAGTTCCCAATTTTTGGTCGTTTATATACTATAGTTATAGATAAGAATATTTCTGTATGATTTAAGCTTCTCCCTCTTCTTACCTTTGCTAATTGTTATGTACTTTCATGACTCGTCCTGCGGTTGTACATATTTGTTATGTACTTTCAATACTCACTGTTTTTAGGCTGCAAATGAATCGGATATAGTGATTTCATTATATGGGAACTCCTAGTAAAAAGCATGGAGCATGTTTGCATAATTCCATCAATCTCCTAATTTCTATTGCTTCATTTGTGTGTCCAGAGTTAAAAAATCTCACTTTTCTCTGCTGCATTCATATTCACTACTCCAGGCACACTAAACATTGATTTTATGAAATGCCCTTGCACTTATTGCATGCAAACTGCTGTCGGCAGAAAAGCTTTGCTAAACAAAAATTTGTTGTACTCCTTTATCTACTTTATGTATGTAGTGCAAATATTTTAGGTAATCCAAAATTTCATGCGAGAAGTTAGTATAGTTCGCAGGATTTTCTTAATGAGCTTAAGTTTGATTTATTTGTAACATGAAGTTTTTCACACCGCTATCTTTTTTTTTTTTTTTTTGACGTGTTTTTATACTGTTACATTGAAATAGTACACATGTCTAACCTATATCATCATATAATAAAAGCACGTTCTTGCAACTTTTTACTCGTACTTCATAAACTGATAATGTGGCTTCATTATATTTTCCATCGAGTAAAATTACGACTTGTGCAACCGAGACCTTTAATAATATCTTAAAGATTGATGTAACATTGCCATTGCTTTATATGGACAACCCACGATCATGAAAATGAGGAAGAGACACTTCGCAAATGAGAAAGCGTGTTCATTTGTGCATCATCGGCCACTAATATTTTATGTTAACCGATCACACCTAGGTATAAGCAAATCGAATTCTTCTTCATATAATTCAGTTTTCATCGTGCAAAGCAAAGTTCTTGGCGTCGTGTTCACCGAAGAGCATATCCTATAAATAAAACTTTGATACCAATATTTCATCGTTCAGCATTTCATCCTATTTTCTTCGCTTTCTGCTCTCTGTTTTGCCAGCAACCTGCTACAGGAAAACGAAACTACAGGTATCCCTTTATTTAATTTTTTTTATCCTTTTTATGAAGCATGTATCCCTTTATATTTTCTGATATTTGGACCATTAGGTTACTGTTTATAAGGTGCCACAGGAGAGAGATTGTTAATGTTTCTTAGCATCGTGAAATGTTGCAGACACTAGATAGTAACCTATGAGAAATGCTTAATAACTTGGACTTAGTCACAATGGAATTATCATTTTCTATGCTGTAGTAGTGACATGACATATTGGATTAGGACCGTTCTTACTGGTTAGTGGTGACAAAATCTATTCTACCTGTCCATCGGACATGAAGTAAAGACATATTAATTATGATTATATTCGTTTTCCTTCCTTTTGTTAGGATTAAGTTCAAATTTAATTTCCTTATTGTCGGTTAACTTGGCCAAAACTCTGTTGGTCAGTTCTATTATCTTTGTTGCTGCTTTATTTACCTTGCCTTGATGGAATTGGTGTGTGCCTATTTGTGTCAGGGCACGTGAAATTGTGCAGTACCATATGTTTGCTCCAATTAAATTTGGATTTTAATATCACTGTTTTTTTTTTCTTTTTCTTTCCTTATGCTACAGATTGTTTCCTTTTGATTTTTTTGGGACAACAGTGGACATATATTTCTTCTGCAAAATTATGGGTGAGACGAATACAATACCAAGTGAACCGGTCGTTAGTGCCCTCTCCTTGTCTGGTGATAAAGGGGATCAAAAGAAAAATCATCCCAGGAAGAGTAAGGTAAGATAAAAGGTAGTAGTCATGAGAACTTCTCATGTTATATGGAAGTTGCAGTATCATGAGTCAATAGCCTTAAACACAACTTTGCTCTAATATTACTTGTTGATTAAGCACTTATCACTAGGTCAAAAGTTATAATTGATAACAAGAATATATCTTCATTTCTTTAAGGTCTTTTAGAATAATATATTATATAGCATAAAGAATTGTACCTATTACATAAGTTATGAGTCAAGATGTTAAGTCTATCCAATTCTAATCGTGATGATGATTAAATAAAACTAAAAATTGAATGTTGTCAACGCATGCATGAGTTTGTATGTAATGGTCACATTGGTCATCTCTTATAAGAGATCGATATCTAATTTCATGAATTTTCCTGTCATTATCTTGCTTACTTGTTTAATTTCTTTGTCAGCATGACTATGAAAAAGAGCTTGAGAACTTATCAAAGGAACTGGCCAACTGCAAGGTACAGCTAGAAGCAAAGCATACTGCGCATATGCAAGCACTTCTTAAGCTGGAACACAACCAAAAGATGACTTATGAATTGTCTACGTTGATGAAGAAGTGTGACACTGAGAGAAACGAGCACATGAATGAATGTATGGAGGGAATACCTCGCATACATGAGCTTGAATCCAAGATCAAAGAAATGACTAATCACCACCCGAAAACCGCAAAGATCCCGGACCAGCTTTCAGATGTTTCAAGTGAATTCAAGACCGCACAAAAAAGTTCCCCATCTGATCACTCAAAGGCAGAAACTGAAGATAGAAATGTTGAGAACAATGATGAACATATCACAATCTCTTTGAAGGAGTACAAATCCTTGGTTAGAGAGGCTAAGACGGCAAATGAAGTTCAAGCATCAGCATTGGAAGTTGGAAGCCAGTCAGAGTTGGCATTATTGAAAAGGGAGCTGGAAGCTGCATCACTGAAAATTGTGGAGTTGAGGGCTCAAGTAGAAGAGTCTCTCAGCAGGGCTGAGTTGGTTGAGAAAGGTAAAGCAGCATTGGAGGATAAGTTCAAGAGACAGAGGGAACATAGGCTTAGAAAGAGGGCTGCTCTAGCTGCCCTTCAGGAGGTATCTACCCCTGAACACTTTAGTCCTTCCACATCTTATGGAACACCTAAAGTATACCAGCCACTAGGTAAAGTTCTCAATATGAAGTTATAAAAATGAGAAAGTCTAATTGTAAATACAAAAAAGTAGACACCTTGACATCCTGTGTCTTGACAATATGAATATGTAATAAATATATTCAATAAAATAGAACCCAATGTTATTTTTACCTTTACTTTTTTATGAGTGTTTGAAATAACTGATAAATAGGGATGTACAGATAACCTCATCCTATAAAAAGTCTTGCTGATTACTTCACTTGATGAGAGTAGTCATTTCCAATTAGGTGTTATTTGCGAATTTAAAAATAATAGAAGAGAATGGCTAATAATAAAATAGGAAGGAGAGGTAAATAATAAAAAGAAAAAATGCATATCACCTTCTTGTATGGCTGTGTAATGAAAAAATGCATATTCAAGTGCATTCTTTGATATCATAACAATGGAACCAAACATTTATTGTATTTCATTTCGGTCGGTTCATTCCACTCAGTCCCATTTCATCACCATTTTTCTTTTTCTTTCTTCGTTTTTGTTGTTTGGGTCATCATATGTGCGATTTAGAAACAATTACCCAGTGTCTGACCAAAAAAAAGAAACTTGAAATGGTGCTGAACATCAAGCTACGTTGGACTTGGACCTATTTGTTGGGCCACATTAAGCTTGTCAACGTCAAGCCTTGATTAATAAGCAGCATTAGCCCAGTGAATATTGAATGCATAATTTCAAATAACATAAATGCACGACCCAAAAAAAAAAAAACAAAAAAAAAACATTCTGCAAGACAAGAAAAGAAAACATTCTCGAAAAATGAATAATTACTCAGTGAAACGATCTATGATTAGTGATTACATATATCTTTTTGGTAAATAGATCCATATATAAATGTTGTATGCTCTTTTTGTTTTAACATTTTAATTATATAAACATTTAAGTGCTATAACTTAAATCTAAGATCTCCTCTAAATCTCGCATCCATATTAATCGTTTGAGCTGAGCATAGGCCTTTAGTTTGGTGGTTGAGATTTCATTGCGTCTTCAAATTACACTCTACTGTACACCGCTTTTTTTGTTCCTTCAATATAAATATGTAAAAGATGTTTTATCTACCGTGGATCTATAAGAAATTCTTTGATCATCATAAATATGATAGGCAAGTTAGACACGCCATTTTTTTCTCTAAATTAAAAATATCTCAAGTTCATTAATCTCAATTAATCTGACGTAAGTCGTTCAATTTATTATAGAATAACATTTTTTTAAAATTAATTTTTCTATTCATAAAATTAATCTAATATATTATTTAAAAAAAAATAAGTGTTAAATCAACTAAACGAACCAATTTTTCTGAGACACACCACTTTTATTCCAAGTCTTTGGTCTCCCTTTGAAAGGGAAAAAGCAAATTCTGGCCGCAGGGCAAGCTAATGCTTTCATACGCAAATTTGAATGTGTGATTTTCAACATCCAGAAGCGTGTGCTACGGGTCAAGTGCTCAATTTAGACTTATGTGCACTCATCTGAGATCTCACTTCACTGTAGATTGCTTCAAAAATAGGAGGAAAAAAAAATCTTAAAGTCAATAGCTGTCTGTCTGTGTACATATTGTATGTGCAAATCGTTATTATAATCATTTTTCAAAGTCATCAATTGAGATCATGCATCTGGTCTGCTTGATTGATTTTGAAAAGAAATATAGGAAGAAAAAATCATTACACGTTTGAGGGATGTTTTAAATCAGAACAAGGCGTGACTGTGATGCCATAAGCGGATTTGGCCCCATATATATTGCCAGGTCAAGGTCAAAATGTTTACTTATTAAATATTACATAACACGTGTGGGGATAAGAGTTCGATTGTTCCAATCAGAGGCATACGTTTGAAAGATTTGTACATGTAGGTACACTTACTCTCTTGGGAACAGAGCTATGAAAATGGGCACGTATACACACATATATTTGAATAATTTTTTTAAAATAATCAAAATTTTAAAAAAATATGTTTTTAATTTTTTTATAGAAATTAAAAAGAATGATTTTTTAAAAAAATTAATTTTTAATTTTTTTAATTATATATAAAATTTAAATTTTAAAATCACTTTTTTTAAAAATTAAAATAAATGCATCCTATGTTTTCATGATTAAATCAGTTAAGTGGATTCAATAGTATTTTCACTATTTTGTTTGTAACTTAGTTTAGTCTAATCCATCGTGGGTTGTGGGTTAAGTAGGCCAATATTCACCAATTCAGAATTGTTTTAAGAATACAATGAAATTTTATATTAATTATTTAGATAGGATGATTTTGGATTAATTACAAATAAATTAGGAAATTAACTCAATTACTAATTAAATTTTAATATTTTAAACAAAAATACTAATATTCTCTTAGATAATAGTTAATTTAATTTAAAAATGAATCATTTTTTAAGCTAAGGAGTAGCTTGATGACCCAATTAGCCAAATTGGATCAGGCCAGGTTAAATTGGATTAAAGTAATTTTAAATATAAATTTTATCAATCCATTTTGATAGCTTTACTTTTGGTGCAAATCGGTGGGGTGGGCAAGGGGGAAATGTTGTATGAGTCGACAATGGAGAAAGCATTAGGTATAGTAGTGTAAAAGTACTTTTTGCATTTACAAGTGTTATTTTATTATCTAGTTGAATAAAAATTTGTTAAATCATCACAAATTAATTCTTTCAGTGAATTTGCTTAATCAGATAATGATAATATGCCTACTCATTATAATATGCGTGAAGTAGTGTGAGACAACGAGATAAAAGAGTACTACAAGTGTAACTAAGAATATGTGGGAGACCAAGATTATGTGTAAGAAAGAAATAATGAGGATATACCAAATTTAACGTGAAATTGGACCAGAAATGCCTCTTGCCTTATTGAGGTTTGAGAATCTTCAATATTAGAGTGTGGGGTACGAGAAATTCTTGTGACATGGATATTAAATCATTGCTCTTGTTTTATTTTTTTTTTTTGGTATATTATATTAATTTTGTGGTGGTTAAAAAGATAAAAATAATTTATAAAAATAGATAATAAAAAAATAAAAAAACATGTGACATGCAAGTAATTGATTAAAATAAGAGTAATGACTTGTTCTTGGAGTATGCAAGAACCTTTCGTGGATACATATTGAGAAAAAAGAAAAAAGAAAAAGGAAACTCTGCTGTAAGAACTATTGATAAAGTGGAGTTGCTGCTGAATTTCTAAACACGCGGTTCACATATCTGATTAATTAAGTAATATTAATTGCAGAAGTCTGTTTGATACTAAGATGTTTTACAGCGTCCAGTTTGGAACTAAAGTTGGGTTGGGCACATAATGGTTGCCTGTTTTGCAGTTAACGATTCAGATTTTGCTTCCTTTAACCAATTGAAAATAAGCACAAACAAAATTTTTAAGACATAACTTTTTTTTTCTCTAAATTATTAATATCCAGAAGTTTATTGATCCCCGGTTAATGTGGCCACCTCAGTGTAAAGGTATAGCTATCCTATGCTAGTTCTCCATATAGATTTACTTTAAAAATATTGTTTTGTACTCACCAAAAAATATGTTGTTTTGTTTTTATGGTATATCTTTACCTTCAACTAGTGTTGCAACTAAGAACCCTATTCGTGATTGCCTTCTTGGGAGATTGAAACTGTCAATCCATGTTCTCTTATCTATAAAAGTGCAGCTCCCTTGCTACTGTACGCAATTTTTGTTGGCGACTCCAAATAAATTTTACTTTAAAAAAATCTATATTTAAATTATTGAGTCTATTAGGTTAACATATTAAATATATAAATTTTATTTAAATTATTTATATATATAATTTATTTTTTGACATGGGATTAATTATATAATTTATTAATTATATACTATTATGATATAATTTATTTTATATATGATATATATGTTGCCACATGAGGTCGCAAAAAAAGAGAGAAAGAAAGAAAGAAGGAAAGAAAGAAAAGATGAATGAGATTTTTCGCCCCTTTGGCATAGCAGGAGGCCTGCATAAGTGCATAACAGACTATGAGCTCAGCGACAGTGTGCCCTCCATAATTGTGATGTTGTGCCTAGATTGAGTTTGAGAGGGCTCTCAATAACGTTTAACTTTGAGACTTAGATCATCCAAAGCACGTTAGCATAAGTGGTGTAAACTTTTATATTAGCTTTTTTTTTTTTTTAAGAAGATTTTATATTAACTTTTAAGTCATGTAAAACTTTTATATTTTCATAAGTTTTAAATCTTTTAGTTTTAAGTCACAAACGCAGCAGGCCAAACTTTAAGAAAAAGCCAGCGATGGATAATAGGTCAAGTGAACTGCCAGCTTGTAAGCTCGACTTACTAGGCCTATTTAGAGAAAGCTTACCGTATTTCCGCCGCCTTCATTTAATACACTTCATTATAAAATTGAAGAATTTCGAATTCAAAATTAATGCTTGCTAATTAACTTGTGGGTTTATATCCAGTTCTTGGTTTCTTCTTTCTATATTGAACATAAATTTTAAGGCAACAGCTTGCATCTTCGTATACGTAGATCTTATTTATTTATTTATTTATTTTTGGTACATGACTTCTTTATGAGCTCTTCTTTATAAATGATCTTTCTTTATATTAATATATATAATATATATTTATAAGGTTTTCTATATAATAATAAAAAAAACTAATTATTGATATCATTATATATAGTTTTATTAATGATACTTTGACCAGTGTATGTCAAGAATAGTTCTTGGAATTGGAGATCATTTTTTTTGTTGCTTGAATTGGAGATCATTTAATAATACATATCAAAAGTCTCATTTCAAAAATAATTATAACCCTCATTTGCCAAGTATAATCCTCAATATAGACATATTATATTTCATAATTAACCTCATCAGAAAAGATAACATGCATGTCTACATCGTTAACTTTTGAGTATTATCTAATCAAATTGAGAAGATCATAAGCAAGAGGTATTAAAGATATCAATAACATGTAGTTTGACTAGGTTTTTTTTTTTTATTTTTCCTTTTTTAAAAAATTAACATGATGATCTCAGCTAAAGCTTCATAATAATGATAGCAAGAAAAATCCAACAAAACTAGACCTAGCTATATCTCACGCCCATCAAGTCAGAGTGCACACTATTCTCGACAAGTAATGTAGATATTTGATATTCCTCAATATGAATTTGGTTTTAACATATAGTTTGAGGATTGTGAAGGAGATCCTGCCCAATCGGTGGTGTTCATCCATTATTTCATATAATTAACTTTGTCGTTAAGTCGAAAATCCAAGAATGTGATGGAAGGCTTGCACGTTTGTCGTTCTTGTCACACTATAGGCATTGATGGGTCTTTGTTAAACCATGTTTAATGGGAAATTTTGAATTTCATTAGCCTCTTTGAAAAGTGATACTGACAGTGACAAGTTCGTTTATATAAAGCAACTGGTTCTTTTTTTCTTGGACCGCATCCTGAGGTAGAACATTAGAGATTCTCTAGCTTGCCAAGTTAGCAGGGGAAAAATGTGCAACTTCTAGATTAGCTTTGACAGTGTTATATATATCTTCTAGGTTATAAGTTATAACCACTCTAAAATATTGATCCGGCTCTTTTTAAATGAGGAGTTTATTTTAGATGGAAGATTGAATGATTTGACCACTAATAAAAAAAACTAATGGTATGATATTATAATAAAATGGATTTAATTTTAATATATTGACAATATAAAAGAGTCTTTTTTTTTATACACTGTTATTTAATTATATGTATAAGACTTTTAAAATTGTGAGTGTGAGAGTTAATCATTTTTTATTGATGTATTAATACATGATTAGTTATCAGTATAAAATTTTTTTACATTATCAGTGCATCAAAATTAATCTCCAATAAAATATATGTAATTTTAAATATTGATTCAAAGGGTTAAGATCTAATTGAACAGTTTTAATTAGTCTAACTTTTCTAACTGATTTATCAACAAGATCAATTTTTAAAAAATGTCAATTTTTTGCAAACCTAAAACTTAGACTTAATTAAATCAAATATAGATTAATTTGTAATTTTTTTTCAATCAATAATGTTGATTTTAAGTTATGTACGGTCGAATGTTGCATACAACTCTGAAAATTGAAAAACAACTAAAAGATAGAAGAAAAATATGCTGAATTTTTAATGTTCATTTCTTTGCCTTTTTTCATCCCGAACTGTTGATTTGTTAATAAATATGTTAAATTTGTGATACTCTATATTTTCACCACTAGGCATTTTATGTAGGATTCAAAACTTTGACATTAAGGGTGTGTTTGATATAAGAGTAAAAATGAGTATAAAATTTTGTGGATAAGATTTATATATAATTTTACACATAAATCTTATCTATAAAATTTTATCTCTATTTTTACCCTTATACTAAACTCATCCTAAAGTTTAGAAAATTTGTTTGGAATTCTAGTTCACTGCTGTTGCGAACAAGGACTAATAGGTACTACATGTGATGTATAAGAAATTGAATACCCTTTCCCTTCTTTTATAAACGAATAAATAAATAAATAACAAATATTGATTCTTGATGCTAAAAATGGTTATATATGTTATATGTATGTAAAAATTTAAATTATATACGTAACTTTAAAAATCAAACAATATATACACAGATATACATACTCCTCCCATGGTGGGTATATGGGCAACTTTATTTGCAACGAAGCAAAGATAAACACATCAGATTGGGACGATCGATAATACAAATAAATTAGTTAAAAACTAGTTTGCATTGGCACTGCGTAAGTCTAGAGGCTCACCTGCAACCCTGAACGCCGATCATTCTGATTTTCCTTTTGGTTTTTGAGATGATTGAAACATCATTTAATTTTTTAAATTTTTATCTAAAAGATATAAATATCCAAATTTTACTAATGTATAAAATTTAACTTTAAATACTATTTTCTTTGTCCTAAATTTTAATTTTTTAATCATTTTTACTTTTTTTTGTTGTTTGATTTACTTTTAATTTTATAAATCTATTTTAGAAACATAGTTTTGGTCATGTTTCAGAATTTGTTCTGGGTCAAAATTAATTCATGAGTTATTCAATTACGCTCTATTTGATTATACTTTTATACGGTTTAGAAAGCCTTTTATTAAAATATGAATGAAAATACACAGTAATTAATATATTTAGATATTTAAAAAAAAATTTATAAAATTTTTGAGAAGAAGTATTATTGATATTACTTTTTATTCTAAAAAAAAATCTTTTAAAAAAGAATCTTACTATTACTCTCACATTAACAACTAAAAATAATTTTATTTTATCCTATTCAAATAAAACTCATTCTTCTAAACTTATTTTTGACATATTCAAATCAAATAAAAATTATCCTTTTAAAAATTATTCCTCTAAAATACTTCCTTTTAAAATCTCTTCAATCAAAAACTTTTTTGTCAAAAATTAAACTAAACACTTCTTCAGTAGGTCTGGCCACTTTCATCATGCGGTATTTCTCTGATACATAAATAAAGCTTTTTTGAGAGGACTTGTCATTCATGTGTTAAATGTGGTCGAGACAAACTTTACCTGCAATTTAGAAATTCGAATCCTCAAATCATTATTTTGAGAGGATTTTATATAAATACCACCTCAAATCTAAAATTATGTGAACAATTTCTACAGCCCAAAAACATACAGACTAAAAACTATTTTCTCTAATATGCACTTTTTTTTCTTTTTTTAACTGGAAAAGAGTTGTTAAGCTTTATTGAACGGGACTCAAGAGGTCTAATTAATATGCACTTTTCTTAAGCTTGAAACTATGACATTATAATGACACTTTAATTACATAGTTCACACTTATTAATTATTTAGACTATTCTTCATGTGCTTATTTCATTGGTATAGCATGTTTATCCTTGTATATATTCAAAAATTATAATTTTATCTGTACACATAATACTGTATTAATAAGGGTTTAATTAGGATACATTTATAGTGTAAAATAATTTTACACTGTCAGCCAATAAAAATGTTAAAAAATAAAAAATCATGATGAGTCTCTCATTATAATAGGGGATTATTTATATGAGTTGGCACTTTATAACATTTCTATTGGCTAATAATGTAAAATTATTTTATACTATCAATATATTTAAATTAAATTCTTTTAATAAACTATAAAAAACTTACATGTTAATTAAACTTTTATTAAAATATTGAAAATAATAACAACATGAAGTAATTTGAAACTCCTAATTGAATAATGATATTCGATAATGTGTAGCTTTTTACATCACATCAAAATTAAACTTGAACCAAAAGCCATGGGTGCTCTCAGGATTCGCTAACCTTAGCGTCACTTGTCCCAAAATCGTTGCCAAATTTTCCACGAAATTCATAAAAGCATCTACCCAACCAATAAAACGGCGAATTCATTTTCTAGCATTTTCTTTCGCCTTTAACCATGATGCCTTTTGATCATCGCACACAACTTAAACAACTAAACAGCATGAAATAAAAAATAAAAAAATAAAATTACAACAACAAAGAAAATTTTCAGTAGTCAAAAGCATTGAATCGTTATCACATCAATTGAGTTGTTCTTTTCTCTATTTTTTATTATAATTTTAATACGATTTTAGTTATAATTCATTATCTATGTTATCTACTAATCTAGACTCAAAACAACAAAACTATTGTCATATGTCAAATTCTTATGAATTGCAATCCTCCACTACTTTGTAAAAATTAATATAATAGAAAATATTTCAACTTTTAATCTATTAAATTTATTAAAAAATTAAAATAATTTTGCAAATTAATGATATATTGCTTTGATCTCTCATTTAATAAATCTTCTCAAATCATACACTACTAAAATATCTCTCTTTTCTTTCATTTGAATTACACAAAAATTTATAAAATTACTTTAAATAAAATCAAATTTTATTATTCAATTTACATTTAATGTAATACCTTGAATCTCTTGTCACTAATCGTTCTTAAACTACCCACTATCCAATTCCACTCAAACCATTAATTCTTGCAAACTTCCATCCTTTCTTATGATTTTGCTTCAATCCTCCACATCCCAACTTTTCCTTAAAGTTATTTTATTATGCTTCTTAAGTAAGCGGATCGAAACTGAATTGCTTTGATTTTTTTTAATTATTTAGTCATTATCTAAAAATTTGAATTAAATGCATCTTTGCACACACAAATATACGCGCGCGTGCACACATATGCAAAGAAACAAATGATTTTTGTTTGGATTGTTAGTAATTACTTAAAAATTAGAAATAGATATAACCATAAAATAAATTTTAATTTTAATAATGAGTTGTTATATAAAATATTTTATGGATTTTTTCTTTAAAATTAATATACTAGGAGGCTAAAGAAATGTGAAGGACAAGAAAATAAAATGACTTATTTTAGTTGTTTTTCCTCACTAAAAAATTATAAGTAAATATCTTTATAAATGAATTATATTTTTACTATTGAGTTGTTATATGTAATATTTTCTATGAATTTTGCTTTAAACTTATTTTACTAAGAGACTAAACAAAATGAGAGGAGAGAAATAAATTGATTTTATTTGTCTAATTATTTCAATCTCACTTTAAAAATTGAAAAAAAAAATACTAAACGAATTACAGTTTTAATGTGTTATATGGAATAAATTTATATAATTTTTTTTAAAATTTTTTTTCTCAAATGAAATTGCAAAGTTGTACCTTTTATTTGTATAATAATTTCATTCCACATATTTCAGATTTTATAATTACTATTAAGTTATTCTATGTAACCAGTTTTTTAATATTAGTTTTATAATTTTTTATTATACTTATATAGTGTAATAATTATCTAATAATTAACTATTTTATTAAATTATTTTATATATATTTCATATGGCTCAGACCCGTGCATAGCACAGGATCCACACTAGTTTTTTATATTATTAACTAATAATATATTTTTATATATGTGATTTTTGAAGTAATTATTATAAAAATTAAATATTTTTAATGATGTAAAATATATAATTGATTAATTATCAGTAAAAGATCTTTTATTTTAACAATGGATTAATATTAATTTTTTATACAGAAAAATAAAATTCTTTTAACGTTACATAATTAATGAGAAAAATTTCTAACTAGTTGTGCAATTAAAAAATGCTCGTTTTATATGATTCAGTTTGTACTATTTTACTTATGACATTAAAAGTGTAGCTAAAGTGAAAAATAAGAATAACTTACATAAAAGATAAAAAATTTAGTGTGAGGATTTTATATAATATAAAATGCTAAAAAATTTATATAATATAACTATAAAGTTAAAAATTTTATATAATATAAAACGCTAAAAAACAGTTAATCTTATAATTTAAAATACCCAAATATATCTGTACTCGATATGAATTATTATTGCATGTCCATACAAAACTAATACATACCCAAAACTTTTACTTTTATAAGTCTCAAATTTTTTTTTTTTGACAAAAAAGTCTCAAGTTTTTTTCTTCTCTTAATTCTTTTGATGAGAACTGTCGAGTGTCGAAAGGCTATATAAAATCAGACCCAAAAAAAAATAAAATGGAGTATATAAAAGAAATAGCAAATTTGAGGGACCATGAGATCCATCTCCCTCTTCTACCAACTCCGCCGCCCGCCTGGCTAAGATTCTTAGAGCAAATAAGAATTTAACAAAGAAAAATTTCTTACGATAAGCTAAGCAATTTCCTCTAAAACTGCGTTTGTCCCCCGAAGCTAAGATTATAGTCGAGTCTTTGGCGTATTATTACATAGAGTCAAAGATCAAACCTGTGCGTGCCAATCTTCGCCCAACCGGTCAGCAAGGGCGGCTCCACCGTGACTCTCACTTCCAATGCTACGCTCCCTTGTGATTGTGACCCTCAAATATTTGCCATTATTTTCTTTTTTTATAACTACCAGACGCCAGTACTCAAAATTTATAAGACTCGAATTAATTTAGTTTGCATCGAATAGATTTCTTCTCGTATTAATTTTTTTAGTTTAATAATTATTTTTTTTATTGAGACATTACTTAAAAAAATAAGTGTATAAACACTTAAACTAATCAATAGTTTTTTTTAATAGAAATTACCAAGATCTATTGTAATTTAATTAATTTAGTTTGAGTTAAGTCGATTAACTATAAAGATAAATTTCTCTCTACTTTTTTTTTCCCCCTCTATGCATAAAATTTGAATTCGATATATTACTTAAGAGGAATAAGTGGTAAATCATTCCAACTAATCAAGGTTATAAAATTGAATAAATACTGCCCAAAGCCGAAAACACATTAACTGATTTTGACATTCATGATCATGAACAAGCAACATACCAATCAACGCTTTTTTTTATTAATAACAACAGCGCAACAACAATCCTTGGTTCCTTCGTTCATTCATATTCATTTAAAATAAAAACAAGAGTCCCTAAACATGATATCACCACAAAGAAAAATGGAAAGGGAAGACTCGAGCCATTCTGTTCCCACTCCAACAAACAACAACACCCCAATGGCTTCAACTTCAACTCCCTCACATTTCTGAGCCCCCTTCATAAAACACTCACCCCTTGTTCCTGTTCCGGGGGATCATCACCAAGTACATGAGTTTTGATCAAAGAAGAAGTAAAGCAAATAGCTCAACAGAAGGATCATTGATGTCAGAGCAGGAAACAGATTCATGGGGCTTCCTGTTAGTCTGTTTCTTGATCCTTTCCTTCTCAGGTACTAACTCAAAATTCACCCTCTCTCTTTTTAAGCCTTAAACTCCCTTTTAGTTTATGAATAATAATCATTGGTTTATTGATCATGCATGAACCTCATATTTGCCGTATAGTATAATACCTTAATATAATCAAAATTCAAGACCAATACAAAGTATCAACCTCGTGGGGTGTGCTTAGATTTCTGAACAGTTTTTGGATGTTACATACACATATGTTATATATTTTTATTCTAGTTTTCCTAGGTTGATGCCGTCTTCTAAGCTCGTCTTTCACGTTTATCTAGGCAATTATGGTTTTGTTGATGCTTGTAGCAGGTAAATTCGTTGCTGGGGACTCATTGGACACAGACAAGCAAGTTCTGCTGAAGCTGAAATCTTACTTGGAGAATCAAACTATAGCAGATATAGGAGGGTACATGAACTGGGACAAGAACACCTCAAATCCTTGTGAGTGGACAGGAATCTCTTGCAGCCTCATCAACAGGACATCTTGGAGGGTTGTCAGCGTAGACCTCTCTGCAAGTTTCAAAGGTGGAGAGATATTCCAAAACTTCTCTCAGCTCACTGAGCTCATACACCTTGACCTCTCTGGGAACACACTCACTGGGGTGATCCCTGAGGACTTGAGGAGGTGCCAGAAGCTTGTGTATCTCAACCTCTCCCACAATATTCTTGAGGGGGAGCTGAACTTAACAGGCTTGACAAGCTTGCAAACACTGGACTTGTCAACAAACAGGATTCAAGGGGAACTTGGGTTGAATTTCCCTGCCATATGTGACAGTTTGGTTACTTTGAATGTCTCAGATAATCACTTCGCTGGTAGGATTGATAGCTGCTTTGATCAATGCCCCAGATTGCAGTACTTGGATTTGAGTACCAACAATCTTACTGGGAGCATATGGACTGGTTTTGCCAGACTGAGAGAGTTCTCAGTTTCAGAAAACACTCTCAGTGGGATTGTTCCTCCTCTTGCTTTTCCAGGGAATTGTAGCCTTGAAAAACTTGATCTTTCAGAAAATGGTTTTGCTGGTGAGGCTCCCAAGGAGATCGCTAATTGCAAGGATTTAGTGATTCTTGATCTTTCTAGTAACAATTTTACTGGAAATGTTCCTAAAGAGATTGGATCGATTTCGGGTCTTCAATCATTGCTCTTGGGAAACAACAGCTTTTCAAGAGACATTCCTGAGACCCTATTGAACTTGACCAACTTGTTTATCTTGGATGTGAGCAGAAATGGATTTGGTGGGGATATACAGGAGATTTTCGGGAAATTCAAGCAAGTGAAGTTTCTGGTACTGCGTGAAAATTCTTATACTGGAGGATTGAACACATCCGGCATTTTCACATTGACAAACCTTTGCCGCTTAGATCTAAGCTTCAATAACTTTTCAGGTCCATTACCTTCTGAAATCTCTCAAATGTCAGGTCTCAAGTACTTAACCTTAACCTGTAACCAGTTCAGTGGACCTATTCCAGCTGAATTAGGAAAGTTGACTATCCTTCAAATACTTGACCTTGCCTACAACAATTTCAGTGGACCAATCCCACCAAGCCTTGGAAACTTGAGTTCTCTCCTATGGCTAATGCTTGCAGGTAATTCATTAACTGGAAAAATCCCACCAGAGTTGGGAAACTGCACAAGCTTGTTATGGTTAAACCTTGCAAACAACCAGCTCTCTGGGATATTGCCCCCAAAGTTGGCAAAGATTGGAACAAATGCCATGGCCACATTTGAATCAAATCGAAAAAGTATTGGTGGAGTTGTTGCTGGCCATAGTGAGTGTCTAGAAATGAAGAGATGGATACCTGCTAATTACCCACCATTCAGCTTTATGTGTAGCATCCTAACAAGGAAGAATTGCAAAAGCCTTTGGTACAAACTGCTCAAAGGATATGGTGGCTCCTTTTCTATATCATTGCACACAGCCGGGTATGTTCAGTTAAGTGGGAACCAGCTCAGTGGTGAAATACCTCCAGAAATTGGGACCATGCGGAACTTCACTATGTTGAATGTAGGGGATAACAAGTTCTCTGGGAAGTTCCCTCCACAGATGGGAAACTTGCCACTTATGGTCTTGAACATGACCAGAAACAAGTTTTCTGGTCAAATTCCAGGTGAAATTGGCAACATGAAATATATGCAGTATCTGGATTTGTCTTGGAACAATTTCTCAGGGTCGTTTCCCACAAGTTTGGTCAACTTGGTTGATCTTTCCACGTTTAACATCTCATACAATCCCTTGATATCTGGTCCAGTGCCTCCAAACGGACCATTAGGTACTTTTAACAATGATTCATATTTGGGTGACCCCCTCTTGATCCTCTCAAGTTTCATTGATAACATCCAAGATGATAAAAATAAGACCTCACACAAAGACTTCAGGAAATCCACAAAATTGTCTCTATTTTTTATGTTTCTGGCCATAACACTGGCTATCTTAGTCTTTGGACTTCTTTTTCTTATAATCTATTTCTTGGTGAAAAGTCCATATGTGGAACCAGGATACCTTAAAAAAGTGGGGCATGATTCCGGCAGCACCGGGTCCTCACCGTGGCATTCTGATACTGTCAAGATATTCCACTTGAACAAGACAGTTTTCACACATGCTGATATCTTGAAGGCAACAGGCAACTTCAAAGAGGATAGAGTCATAGGAAAGGGTGGCTTTGGGACAGTGTACAGAGGGGTGTTCCCAGATGGGAGAGAAGTGGCAGTGAAGAAGCTCCAAAGGGAAGGAATTGAGGGTGAGAAAGAGTTCAGAGCTGAAATGGAGGTTCTGAGTGGTCATGGTTTTGGTTGGCCTCATCCAAACCTTGTCACACTCTATGGCTGGTGCCTATATGGTTCACAGAAGATACTGGTCTATGAGTACATTGGAGGTGGAAGCTTGGAGGATTTAGTGACTGACAAAACAAGGTTGACATGGAAGAGGCGCCTAGAAGTGGCAATCGATGTGGCAAGGGCACTAGTCTATTTGCACCATGAATGCTACCCCTCTATTGTGCATAGAGATGTTAAGGCTAGTAATGTGTTGCTAGACAAGGAAGGAAAGGCCAAAGTCACTGATTTTGGACTTGCTAGATTTGTTGATGTTGGGGATAGTCACGTGAGCACAATGGTTGCTGGCACAGTGGGGTATGTTGCACCAGAATATGGACAAACAATGCAAGCCACAACAAAGGGCGATGTGTATAGTTTTGGGGTGTTGGCTATGGAGCTAGCAACTGGGAGGAGAGCAGTGGATGGAGGTGAGGAGTGTTTGGTGGAATGGGCGAGGCGTGTCATGGGTCCGGGAAGACAAGGGTTGAGCCAATCTGTGCCAGTTTTGTTGATGGGGTCTGAGCTAGTTGAGGGTGAAGTGGAGATGGGTGAGTTGCTACAAGTTGGGGTGAAGTGCACCAGTGAGTCACCACAGGCTAGGCCTAACATGAAGGAGGTTCTAGCTAAGCTGATTAAGATATACAACCCCGAGGGAGACTCAGGTTATGGTAGCCTTGTTTAGTCCTTTGTGACTAGGAAGTTAAATGATCTTGTCTTGAAAAAAATGTGCATAGTGTAAGTTGCAATACAGTATACATAGAAAAAAAGACATGTCATGCACAGTTGATTCTTCTCTTGTGTAAAGAAACTTCATCATTCATGTTGAAGAAGTTGCTCAATTTTGTTCTGTAACACAGATTTGTCATTGTTTGTAACGTTGCTTTTGTTTAACACCTTTTAATGAATACTCAGCATTTCTGTTCATTTTGTCTTAATAGCAGGATTTTTTTTTTTTTTTATTTCTTCAATACGTCCAGAAAAATTCTAACTTGTTCTTTTAACAAAAGAGAACTAATATCATGATTAATTGATATTTTTTGGCACAAACTTACTTTTATAAACTTTGTTAACAAATATTGTCAGGGTATTTCTTAAGGATTCAAAGGAGGAAAGTATAACAGAACTCTGAAGTTTCTAATGTATTAAATTCTTTAAAAAGTTCTACTTCTTATAATATTTCCCTTCTTTAAACCCCTAGCAAGTTTTTTCAGGGCAATTTTAAGCAAAACTTTGCTTTTGTTAGGGGTACATTTGGAAAGGTCATGTAACATTTACATTGAATGAAGTGTGTACATTGTCATCAACCACAGTCAATTCAATTAAAATTATAAATAAAGAAGAAAATAAGTTAATGACTTTGATGCCTAATGACACTTATAATCAATTAAAAAGTATATTCGGTTAGGTTTGATCCCAACAAATATATTAACAAATCAAGGGGAAGGTCAGCATTTTTAGGCCATATCAATATTGACAATTCTTTCTATTAAATACCCCAAAATCCAAATAAAAACGGCATTAAAAATGTATAAGAAGCTTCAAAGAGAGTTAAGGTGAAAATGAAAAAGGAAATATCATTGGGCTGGCATTTGTGTGCTTGAAGGTTTACCTTATAGATTCAAGAGAAGAAAGGACAAACAATAGCATCGACAGAACACTGTGTTCTAAAGCTGTAAGAGCAGAATGGTGCTTTCAGCCGGGCACCAGCTTGTAACGGTTTTGGAATCCATCACTATCACACTTGTACAAAAAGGTACTAATTGATCAACCACTTGGCCATAACACAAATGAAAAAGAAACTTTTAGAAGTCTTAGCCCTTATCTGCTATGTACTAGTACATGTTTGGATTTGTTTAATTTTATTAATATTATTATCTTTTTCCCCAAAAGATCTCTCAATCAGATATTGATTATAAAGCCACAAGTTATTTTAAATATACTTGAGTTATTATACAATTATCACCAATATGTAAATGTGAGTTGGTAAATGGAATTGACATGCCAAGTACTAAAGAATCAAGCAATGGGAACATACCGTTGGCATTGGCAAATGGTTACTATCACGCTGTTTTCACCTTGAAAAGGACAGGTTGCTCATTGACAATAACGGCCTCGTATCACACTATGAAAATTCTAATGCCTAAGGATCACTTGGTCAGTGCCACTTTCCTCTTTCAAGTCTTGACACTGACTCAACAAGTTCTTTGACCATAATTGTTCACAACATGGAGGGTGACCCATATTGTGGATAGAAACCGGGTTCAGGTTCATTGAGTAAGTTATATTGCAAAATGACATTAGAACCATGTTTTGATATCTTCTGTTTTTGAGATTAAAAAAAAAAAACAGTATGATCACCCACTTTGGTTGCAAGTAAAATCATATTTACTCCATTTAACTTAAACGTAATTTTATTGGAAAATTCGTTTCTTGGAGAAACGGACTCTATGTTTAGATTTCCACTTTCGTCTTTGTAGAAGAGTGAATTTTGGGTTTCAATAGAATATCTTACTAGATAGAGACTTTTAACAAATTTTGTTCCATTTCATATATAATAGTGATCAGCTAGCAATAGCATGTCCAAAAAGCTGTCTATGTTTTGCTCTTCATAACATTGACATAAGGAAACACTGCGAATTAACACAGAGATCATTGCAGAGGAAACAATTCAGCTCAGGAGATGGCTGGTACCGGTAGGAAGGAGAAGAATACAATGCCAGTGGAGATTGCAATCCAGAGAGAGCTGGCACAGAGGAGGA
The DNA here is from genome assembly GCA_031439585.1 of Pterocarpus macrocarpus. NCBI lineage: Eukaryota > Viridiplantae > Streptophyta > Magnoliopsida > Fabales > Fabaceae > Pterocarpus > Pterocarpus macrocarpus. Next base: position 17,495,820 of record CM062519.1, read on the forward strand.
AGGTAGCAGCATTTCACATGGGCCCAAATACTAATTCCGCTAAAGAGATTTTTCCTTTACAGGTGATATGATATCTTATCCTGTTATTGCTTACTTACAACATACCATCAGCAATTTTTTATTTTTTTTATTGTTATTTTATGTTTTTCAGTTCCTTCTACACATGTTTTCCATTGTATTTCTGGCTTTCTATTGTCCTGAATCTTTTGGACTAATTAATGCCACTTTCTAGTCCTCCAATGTGAAAGATACTTTAATTTTGTGTGAAGATTATAAGTTCTTGAACCTATTCATCTTTGGCCAGTAGCCTAGCATTATAGTTTTGTAGCTAACCTTGAAAGGCCATTACTGCTAACTCTATGAGGGGTGCTTAAGATTGGTTTTTCTCCACTCAAACTCTGCCATCTTTGGCTACATTAGATTCTTCCCTCTATATCCATCTTCATCCAAGCTCTTTATTATTTTCTTGGCCATTATCTAATTTATATAAAAATGGATACATCTCTTCGTTTGGACTGTCTACTTACTTTATCATTGGAATTATATTAAGGGGCCTCATGTAGTGGTTTTGCTTGCCTGATATCATAATTCAAGTTCTTATTGTAGACAGTGCTTTGCACAAGTGTCTACATTTGGATAGAGTAGTTAGCAAAAGAATAGAAGTTAATAAACCCTCTTGCTTCGCATAGTTATCATCTTATATAGAAGCATTATCATGCGTCACCGCCATTAGACAATTATAGGACTTACTGAACAAAATGAAAATCAAGGATTGTTCCTACACAGGATTCCTTATGAAGCTTAATATGGTAAAAAATATACATTTTCAGCCAAAAGTCTATTTGGTTCTCCTAGAATGGCCACATTTCTCAGTGCATGGAGTGTTAATTTATTTTTCAGGTTAAATCACCAAGTCAAGCTTCAAGGACAATGCCATTGCCAGGTCCAAGTTCAAGGCCATTTTCGAGTCCACGCCTTTCAGGAACTAAGCGAAAGGAACCAACAAGCAGTGCTCATCATCCACCTCAGCAACACCACCAACCATTTCATTGCAATCTCAGTCACAAAGCTGAGGCAGATAATGTATACTGCAAAATCTGTCAAGTATCTTGCTCAAGTCCATTCAATCTCAAGCAGCATTTAATAGGTCACAAGCACAGGGAAAAATTGCTAGAGCTGGAATTCAGCGAGAAAGCTGGAAGGGAGGGTAGAAGCAATCAGAGGCAGTGGTGTGAAATGTGTAAAGTTTCATGCATGAATGAAGACTTGCTCAAGATGCACTTTCAAGGTAAAAAGCATAAGGCTCAACTACAGAAGTTGGAAATTGAGCAGCAAGGTGGGAAGTTTCCAAATAAGCAAAAATGGTGTGAACTATGCAAATTATGGTGCATTGATGAGTTTTCCTTCAAGCAGAATCTTGAAGGTAGGAAGCACATCATGCAGCTGCATGCTATGGAGAAAGAAAAAGAGACAGCCATAAAAGAGAAAGATGCATTGGCATTATGGTGAAAGTAACAAGACGGGTAGAAGATAACAGTAGTGTTAAGCAGTATATAGCAATAGTGAAATATAGTTATGCAAAGGTTTTTAGGGCCAATTTTATTAGCGAACATGATCTAGAATGTGGTTCCTAATTTATGTGATTTCATGTTAATTTCCTTTAATACAGAAAGTGATTTGCAAACATGAGACATGATAATTTCCGTTAATTTCCTTATATATATATATATATATATATATATATATATATATACTCACTTATGTTGCACATCTCAAAATATTTTATTCTAACGGTGAGCTGAGTATGAGTGTAAAAATAGGGGAAAAATATCATGGATTAATTTAACTTATAATTTTACTCATAAAGCAATTATTACGGGATATTCGTATATCAGTTTAACTACATAAAAACATAGAAATTAGTTAAGCAATACATTTAATTTACCATAGAATTATACCAAACCAAAAATACTACTTTATTTATGAATTAGGAACCGCTAAAATGCAATTTAGTTTATTTCTACTTTTGTTATTTTGGTGGAATGTTTGATTAAAGCTTTAGCTTCCCTTCTAATCTCCTAGATATCCTTGAATGCTTGTAGTTCTTTTTTTAAGCAATGAATTTTGTTGTATCTACCGTAGATGGAGGAGATTATGTCTATTGACATTCTTCGGAACTTCAAAGCTGATGAAACAAAATGAATTCCAAGGGGAACCATTACGGTGACATAATTACACATGTACAATGGAAAACGACATTCCTGGCCTCGTGGCCATGGACCTAACACTTTAGAAATTAAAGATAGATAAAATATACATTTTGATTCCTGGTAAAAATTTTGGAGGGCAGATTAGTTTCTCAGGATATGAAAATTCACAGATAATTTTTCACCATTCGAAAAGAAAGACATGTTAGTTTCTCTGTACAGATCGGTACCATAAAAAAATCGTTAAAATTTCTGTACAGAAAGATTAATATATTTCTTTTTTTGAATAGTAAAAGACTATTCATAAATTTTTAAATATTGAGAAACTAATTTATTCCTTAAAATTTTTGTCAGAGACATAAATGAATATTTTGTCTTAAAGATATAGTTATAAGCAAAAATAATAATAACTCACAATAATAAAATATTAAACATTGTATAGAACAAAAAAACAACCATTTTTTATTTTTATTTTTTGCCTCCAAGAACACCTAAAAATACACAAAAATGCCCTCTTGAATATATGGGCCAAAATAGCACATGCTTTGTCGTGGCAGTGGTGTACTTAGCAAATTCTAGGCATTGCCATTGTGATTTGAGCCATACTTTAAATAGACAGGCGAGAATGTTTATGTGGGAAATGCCTAGGCAATAATATCCTGCTCGCCACAACTTTAATTGGCTTATTGAAGCACTTTATGGAACCATAATCCCGAGTGGCTGTTCTCAAAAGCATCGCCAATGCATGAAGACACTTGCAAGAATGATAAACCTGCGAGTTGGGCCCCAAAGTAGCCCAACTTGTTACAGTGTCAATTTGATTCCGGATAGAGTGACGTCGCTGATTTGGTCTAGTGGTCATGCAAAGTGGCCTTAAAGCAGGTGCATTAAAAAAGGCGCAACTGCGAGTTACTCAAAGGGACGGAGCCCCTATTCCCTCAAACAACCCCCCCCCCCCCAAAAAACAGAAATATTTCCCCTCCCCGACCAAAAGAGTAAAAGAGCGACGTCGCTGACCAAAAAAACAAGAGTGACATCCTTATACGCAAGGCCATAGCTAAAATGGCAAAAGCTAGTGAAGCCTTTTCAAAGTGCATCCTGAGATCATGGGATTGTGTTCGATCCCCAAGGTCCTGAGGTCCCAGGTTCACTCCTCGGGCCCCCCTACAGGCTGACCCAAAAGAAATTGAAAAAGAGTGACATCCTTTTCAAACAAAAAAAAAAGAAAGAAAAGAGTGTCATCTTTGTATAAGTACTGTTATTTTTATACAATTTTTGCAATATTATTTTGATAATTACACAATTATGTATTAATAATTAGATATTTCAATAATATTACTGGTAAATTTGTGCACATGGATGTTAATAACTATAATTTTGTTTATTTTACTAGTGAATTTGATAAAAAAAAATTTACATTCATTATTGATTTACAAATGTTCTTTGTACATTTCTAATCGACGCTCGTGAAGTGAGGACACCCACACTCTATATATATATATATATACACACGATTTTCTCTCTGTGCCATTTCATGTGTATGTGTCGACAGTAACAGCTCCTTAATTGATTATCTTACTAAATACACACGTAAGGTGTATGATATTCTCAATTATTATTCCGTGATTTTCCACTAGTAAATTCGTTAATAGCGTAACTAGAATCTTTGGTTATCGATCATAATTTCTCAAGTATCAAAATATTGCGTACAAAAAATATTGTTCTTGCAAAACTCATGGTAGGTAATTTCTAGTGCCCTTGTGTCGTACATATGGTGGACAAAAGGTTAGGTAAGTGACACGAAATTCTTTGTTACTTTTCGTTTCTGAAAATGTAATTCAATAGAAGGAGATGAAGGATGTAAACCCGCCCAAGCATGAATACCCCAAAAGAGCACATGGGGCATATTAAAGTCTAGGCGTCATCTACAGTGCTTTTTCTTGGTCGAGGGCGTAGTGCGGCACTTATCTGACAGTGAGATTGTGAGGTATATCAATGCACCAATCACCTATGATGCATTGTAATAATATCTAATTTTAAGAAAATTTAAAAATATAATTAAATATATTTTAAAAATTAATTATCATACACTGACAGTATAAAATTATATTGGTAGTATAAAATAATTTTACCCTGTTAGTATAATCAAAAAATTTTATCAATGTAATTTTACTCTATCAATGTAATTTTACACTGATAGTATAAAATTATTTTATACTATTAATGTAATTTTATACTATTAGTATATAAAAATTAATTTGTAAAAATTATAAAAATTTTATCAATATAATTTCATTCTGTTAATATAATTTTACACTGTCTATCAGTGTAATATTATATTGATAATATAAAATTATTTTATATTATCAGTATAATTTTATACTGTCAGTGTATAAAAATTAATTTTTAAAATATATTTAATCATATTTTTTAATTTTTTTAAAATTAATATATTACTATAGTGTATTATAGGTGATTGGTAGATCGATATACCTCACAAATCTAATCCATTATATATGTTACAGTCACAAGGTGCATAGTGCACCTTTGACCATGAAGAGCATTGCAGTTGACGTCTAAAGTCTAATTTGGTAGTGTTCTTTGTAGAAGTATTTTGACTTATGAAAAATATAAGTCAATTTTTTTTGTTTAGTAAACCAAAAAGTCGAGATGCTTTTGCTCTTATCTTTTAAAAGCCAGAAGGTACTCTCCAAAGATCTTATAAGATGCTTTTCAGAGTTAATTTGTGTTCTTCAAAATTTAAAAGACTAATATAACTTTACTTTATTTAATGATATTAAAAATAGAAATTATTTTCTCTAATATTTATAACCATTGTAATCATTTTAGGTATTAAGAGCAATTTTACCAAATACTACTTTTGTGACTTCTACTTATTAAGAATAATTTTTACATTATTTTACCAAATAATTCTACTATGACATTTTGAGAGCAGCTTTTAGAGGGCCAAAAAAGCTCAGCAGCTTTTAAAAAGCCATATGAATACCAAACTAAGCCTAAGAGATTTATCTTCATCATCTTAGACATGTTCATCCGCCCAACCTATACTTAAGGTTTGTCCTTTAACTATGGTTTATGATAGGAGAAGTATAAATAAGATTCCTTGATTTTCACATGCATAAATACAATATTCTCTGCAGAATCAGAACACTTTCTTTAATAGTGAACTTGGCCCCAGCATCCACACACATTATATTGCCAATTTGTAGGTTAATTCAACAAAAATTGATTATTATTTTATTTATCATAAAATACATAATATTATCTTGAAATCTAGACATTATTAATGAGGTGTAAAACAAGTGTGAAAATAGAAGAATTGGTTATATGAGCTAAAGAGCTTAAAACCATCCATAAAAATGGAAAATACGGGGCTGCGACCGTAACTAGAAGCTTTTTTTTTTTTTTTGGGTATATTTTTATCTAATCTCTTATGATCGCCTAAAGGTAAGCAGAAAAGTTTCACATCCATTCATACAAGTGTAACAATTTTGGAATTTTGAGAAAAAAGATGTGGTAGAAGACGTGTGTTTGTCAGCACATGACTGAGAATCATGTAGGTGCATGTCAACATATTCAAAGCATAAGCGCATGAGCACTCTCCATTTTGCTCAAGCAAATTTGTCTGCCTTGTTACAGTCAATATAATCCTTTCCTCAGGCTAGACAAATATTCCTATAAGGCTATAGCTATATTTTCATAATGTAACCTGACATCTTAATCTTCAAATTTGACAACCCCTTGCATATGTTTCGAGTTTTGATAGGCTAGAGATGATGCTGCAAATCTTCCCTATAGGAATCACAATTCGTGGGATTCATATGCCATTTCATAGGCTGATGATGTTTGTTTGTCCATACCCCATCATGCGAAGAAAAATATGTAGGAAAAGGGTATTTTTTTTATTTTTATTTTTCGGAGTATCTATTCATCCGATAGGTAAGAAATTAATCTCCCAAGATACGGTTAAATACCGCTTAAGGGGAGCTCCTAATAATATTTTTTCTATTCAAATGAATTTCGAGATTGAATCAAGACTATTAAAGAACTTTGAGCCTCTTCCAATCAAATCAATACTTTGTTGGTTGGAAAAGGGTACTTACTTTATGTGGTTCATGCATCTGAGTATGAAACATTGTTAACCTCATCAACTTAGCAGGAAGAAAAAACCAAATTGTTTAGGAGCAAAGCTGGATTCTTACAAGGAAATCAACAAGATTGCTAGATTCTACACAGACGGACAGTTATTGATAGGAAATTTAGTTTATTAGAGCCAATTGCTGCCTTGATTGCGGTTAAAAATTTCCAGGTGGGAATAAGTGATTTCAAGTCATGGATGGAACGGTGGAGACATATTTGCCATACTTCACATGATTACTGTCCAACATCATAAACACTCAAGTGCTCCTCCACTATAACAACTAGTGCATAAATTACATTACAAAAATAAAGGCAACAAAAGAAGTAAGATTCCTATCACCCTTCTCTATCTCTCTCTCTTTCTCCCTCCTTTTCTTTCTTTCTTTTTTTTTTTTTTCTCTATCTTACAATCCCCCTCTCAAGTTGTCTATAAATTGTACATGCATAGCATTAGAAGAAAGCACAAATAAGAGAAACTATACTTATAAGGAGATATGGGGGAGTGCTCTTATGGGATTCCTAGAACACAAAGAGATGTTTCTCTTCAGGAACTTAGCAAAAGGCTGGCTGAGTTTGCTGAAGTGAGAGGCTGGGATCAATATCACAGTCCTAGAAATCTTCTTTTAGCTCTTGTAAGCCCCATATATATGGCTAATTGATATTGAAATTTTAACTTTTATTTATGCTTTATAATATTCACTCTCCTATATGTATAGTTAATTTTGACCGTTTGTATTTTTTTGTGAAGGTTGGAGAGGTTGGAGAGCTATCTGAGATATTCCAATGGAAGGGAGAAGTTGCAAAGGGACTACCCAATTGGAGTTCAGATGACAAGGAACACTTAGAGGAGGAACTTTCAGATGTTTTGTTGTATCTAGTACGTCTTGCTGATGTTTGTGGGTTGGATCTTGGACAAGCTGCTCTCACAAAAATTGTCAAGAATGCTCAGAAATACCCGGTTACTAACCATACAGCCACTTCAACCTGCAACAAATTATGAACTTATTGCCCTGTCTTCTTTTTTCTTTTTTCTTTTTTCTTTTTTTTTTTTTAATGTACTAGCTAGTGTGCTGCTTAAAAGAAATAAGAAAAAGTATATGTGCAGCTATTTTGTCCCAACAGTGTTATTTATACACTATAATTTTATTCCCTCCCTTGACACTTTTTATTCCATAAAAAAAAAAGTGAGAGAAAAAAGGATTGGTAAATTTTTCTCATTCACTTTTTCTTTAAAGAAGAAATGTAAAGGGAGAGGTATAAAAATGTGGTGTATTAATAGACCTTGTTATTCTCTTTGATTTTTGGTTTTGAAGCTGAGTTCACTGGTCATCTTTTGCCATGTAAGATCAAGCCATCTATTTTGCGATGAGAAAATTTTTCTTTACGTTAAAAAACTAGACATCATGTGAGCATTAAGGTTGCTTTCTTATTATCAAGTAAAAAGAAATAAAAAATAATTTTCTCTAGTTACTTTTTATCTAAACTTTAACGTATATATCCCAAAATATGTGTGATTCAAATAACACTCCTCTCCTGCGATATCTTAGCATCAACATTCTACGTCAAAAAGCCGCCGCAAAACTCACAAAGCTAATGGCCAGTAATTAAGTATTAAAAACAACATATATCATTATTGTCAATAAATACAACTACTTGTTACTTCAGAAGATTATTACCCTTATTTAAAAAAAACCTAAAATATAAGAATAGAAAATTCAACAGATTAGAAATTTTAAGATTTCAATATATTAACCACTCTACAAAATTACTTTTATATATATATATATATATATATATATATATATATATATATATATAGGAGGATCAATTTATACCGGTGTAAGTTGCATTCAATTATCACATTATTGAATAACTTTTTATTAACTTTTTCTTTTTATAAAACTAGTTGTTGGATTAAAATTTTATATATTATAGATCATATTTATAAAATTTTACATTAAGTTAAAATCGTTTAATGCACTTTTTATATATATTTAAATCGATGTAATATATATTTCTTAAATATATGTAAAAAGGAGCTATTTGATCATGTTTTTATTGATGTCCATTTTTTAAAAAAATTTGGCACAAATGATTTTTTGTTATAAAATTAAACAATTCAAAATTATCCATACAAACAAAAAAAAATTGAAAAATTTAATTTTGACTTAATTAATTAGGATACTTGCTCCTATGTATCTTTGATGCAATAAGAAATTCAAATTTGTGCCACTCTTTATAAAATAATGGTGCGCTTGTTTTATCTTTTACAAAAAGTGATTATAAAATTTAAATTTTATATATAATTAAAAAAGTTAAAAATTAAATTTTTTTCATAATATACTCTTTTTAACTTCTCCAAAAAAATTAAAAATAAATTTTTTTGAGAATTTAATTATTTTTAAAAAATTATTCAAATATTTTAAAATTGAATTTCTCAATAAAAAAAGTGATTTTGCGTCTAAAAAATCTCAAATAAACACACTCTAAGTTGGGTTAATTGGTTTTAAATTAAGAAAAAGAATTTTACTTTGAAAAGAAAGAATTCATTTTTGCATGGAATTCAAATTAGTATTAGATTACTCAATAAACTCTTATAATCTAAAGGATGTTGAAGAAACATGTTAATCCAAGATACTAGTTATTATGTGGATAAAAAAAATAGATATTAAAAATAAATTTATTTAACCGCAAATTCATTTCAATTAATTAACATGTTAACAAAACATAATAAAACAAGAAATCGAACAAAAAAATGCTAAGACTCAATTGAGCTAACCATAAAGTATGACGAAAGGCACTTATTTTTTTCTGCATTTTTTCAATTATTTTTGTTTTATCTTCTTTTTTTTTTGGTCCAGTTGAGGGATGTAGGGGGGAGGGACATTGTTTGTCTCAGAGCCCATGGGCCAAACACGCAACCTCTCATCTCCCGGCTGCATTTAACAGAGGCTGACATATTTGCCATATGTGTGGTTGATGCTTTTTTCACTTTTTTTTTGTGTTTAATTCTTCGTGTAGCTACTTTCATTCAACTTATTGGTAATTTTGTAAAGCTCAAATAAGCAGAATAAGCGAAGTTAAAAACAAAAAAGATCTCCAGCCCATTGAGCCCATTTGCCATGGCTTGGGCCATATTAACAAAAACAATCCACAGCCAACAAGAAGAAACATGGCAGCGACTCTGCATATCTGAGATTTCTCTACTTTGATATATATATATATTCACCGATATTTATATAAGTATATTACATCACATACTATGTCTATATCTCTTATGTTAAAAAAAGGTTTAGAAAAATAAATTTAAATTTTGAAAAGGATAATTCCAAAAACATGTCTCAACCAAAAGGGGGAATATGACAAAGCCAGACTAGAACAAGGAAAAGGAACCAGTTCGTACTCGTCCACCTACTTGTGTTGATATTTTATACTTTAATATAAAGAAAAGCCATGTTGGTTGATTCCGAAAAGAAAAAAATAGGTAATTTTCTATTAAGTGCACGTTTGGTTAATCGTTTAACAGGTACAAAAATAGTTTTTTTTAAAAATGTTACTTCCTATATTATCTTGAAAAAATAAAATTTATCTATTCGTGTTTACTAAATATTAAAATAAACAAGCCAGTTACATGTTACTTTATAAAAAGAAAATATTAAGAACTAGCTAGGGAGAAAAGGGAAAAAGAAAATTCACGTAAATGTCTATATCTATGCACTGATAGATTTAGTAATAAGTATCTGAGGACTAATCTACATAAGTACATAAATTGATATAAACATATAAAATATGTGCAAATCATATACATGTATGTATTATGTACATTATTTTTTTTATGTTATTTGAGCACAAGTAATAACAGTGCCATTGTCTGGTAGATAAAGATTATATGTTCAATTCCTTTGGTTTTCTAAAATTCTCATATAAAGTAATTTTTAAGGTCTGCAACAAATGATAACTAGAAGAAATATTGTTTCAAAGTATTATAACGATACCACTTGATTTAATTTTGTTTAGGTGTTTGCTTTAAGTTTTGATATTTGGGTAGTCTTCCCTGAGTCATCTAAAAAGTGACTATTTCTCACTTAGAACAATTTTATATTAAGTGATAATTCTTTTAAAAATTATAAAAAATTTGAAAAAAATAGGAATATATAAATTTAATATATTTATAAATATTTAAAATTTATAATAATCATGCTTTGAGAATATTTGTAACATTCTTTAAAATTATATTTAAAATAATTGAAAATTTTAAAAATTATTATAGTTAATTTTCGGTATTTTTTTTAATGAGATCATGACACACGCTTACTAGTTCGATGTATTTAAATCATTTATAAGATTAATTTAATTATGTGAACACAAAATAGTACAATCTCCGATTTTTCTCTCTAAGAAACATATGTGAAAATGCCTGTTCGTTCAATATTAAAATAAAATAAATTTAGTTGTATAGTTTTTGGTATTTTTTTAAGGAAAAAAAAAGTAATACCCTTTTCAAGAGCTTTAACTTATTAGTTACTTTGCAACAAAATTTTTAACTGACTACTTGATTTAAAAGGTCAGTTCAGGATAATTCTGCTTCCTCTTCACTTGAAGGGACTTTTGGTCAACCAATGTAGAAACCCTACCCCAATGCTTCGTTTATTTTAATTCGAATCACACATAAAGTTAAGGACTTCCTTCCAAACACCAAAAAAGGCCATGAAGGACAAAAGCTGCCCTCAACTATCTGTACACTGCTAAAAGACACACTTCTCAAATTCTAATGGACAATTAAGAGCTACATTATAATCGGAAGCTAGATGATAATATTCTCAAATTGTAATTTTGGAATAGTTGATTGTGAATTTTTTGGGGTTCAAGTTTGTTGGTTTATGACAACTGAAATGATTGTGTTTCAGGCTCAAGTGACTTAACATAAAATCCAACTAGCATATATAAGGAATGATTGGACTGGATTAACTCCCCCATAGTGATATTTTAGCTTGAATAAACTCATTGATAGGTTGATTGCAATGGGTCACCTTCCATGCCATTTATTACACTGCCCCTCAATTGTTTAGATGATTTTCATGCCATGAGGGACAAACGATATGCTTGTAATGATGGTGAAGTATAGGGCCATTTATGTTATCTGCCGAAAGTTTACAAAATTTGTATGAATTATGCTATTTATATATATCCAAAATTCTAACATCCTACTATCCTCTTTCAATTTTTTTTTTTATCAATTTTTTTTTATTTTTTTGACTTAAATATATTTTTAATTCCTTTAAATATTTAATTTTTTGTATTTGGTCTCTCAAAAAATTTTTACTTAATTTTGGTCCCTTATTTTTCAGACGTTATCAATATTACCCGTCATTAATCGATTAGATCGTTAAATACTAATACAAGAATACGAGATTTTGACATATATTAATACTTTTAGATCTCACATTATCACCTCAGCACTTAATAGTACTCAATTGACGACAAAAACTAATATTGATAACGTCTAAAAAATAAAATACCAAAATCAAGTGAAAATTATTTAAGGAACTAAATTTAAAAAATCAAATATTTAGAAAAATTAAAAATATATTTAAACATACTTTTTTTATAACTTTTTTTTATTTTTGGAAATCTAAGGTATTTTCCATTGATACAAAATATATTTCAATTTGGATGCTTATGTTACTTCAAATTAGGGTAGGGGACCCCACTGCTGACCGCTGCACCTAGGAACTAATGAAAAAGACACGAGACGAAAGAGGATGTAACAAACAAACTCCATTAAAATAAATAAATGGGAAAGTTCAAGGTATTTTTAAAGTTCAAAAAAGATCGTTTCTGATTCTTTGTTACGGTAACTTGGGGTGTCCGATCTACTTCATTCCCATAGAAAAAATAAATTAATACCAATGTCTTTCTATTGAAAAAAAAAATAAAAATTCATGAAACAAGTATGGTGGAGAGAATCTAGAGGGGGTTAATGTAAGTAAGACATGCATATCTTAATTAATTTTTCAAGCTAATTTTATTTCTTTTTCTACGCATACATAATACATTATTATAGTACCTTTACGTATGTGAGGATATGTAATTTCTAATAAATGTGCATAAAGTTTTTTTTTAACAAATATAGATGAAATATTAAAAAATAACTATTTTGCCTTAAAATTTGTCCATATAACTTTAGGTTAAGTAAAATTTTCTTTAAAACGATGACTCAATTATTTAAATTCCTAACATTATAAATATAATTCGCTTGGAATTATAATCTATTTCTTTTATGATAAACTACTTCCATGTTAAAATGCCAAAATTGATTTTTTTTTGGTCGAGATAAAAAATTATTATTTTTATAAAGAAAGGATAATCTTATAAATAATTGCAAGAACTATAAAACATGTTACGATAAGTCATAATCTAGAGAGAAATAGACTAAGAAGAGAGAGACAAAGAGTGTTGACAACTTTAATGTTCATTTTCATGTAAGTTTGGTTTTGTTGCGTGGATTTTCGTTTTATAGAATCTCTCTCTCTCTCTCTCTCTGTCTGAAATCTTCATTGAGAGAATGGCCCATCAACACTGCAGATCCAAGCACGCATTTTTATCTGCTTTTCCATGGAATCTCAAAAAGAAAAAGATCACTTTTTGATTGCTCAGCTCTTCTGCGTCGCTCTGATTTTGCTTCTGCATTAGTGGGTCTCCCTTCTGCTTCTGCTTTTCTTCTTCTTTGTCATTGTTCTGCAACGTGGCAAGTTTCCACACTCACAATGAGTGAATTCCGCTCTTCCGTTCTTTGAGAATTTGGCATGAACATGTTCCCTTCATCAGGGTGAGTTCACTTTGTTTCTGTTGATGACATTTTCCTAATCAATGATTTTTTTCTTTTTTGTTTTGAGCAAAAGTTTCATTTTTTGTGATGATCGGTTTTTGTGGTTGAGTTTCATTTGTTTCATGGATTCTTTTTATCATGAACTATGTAGTATCAGTGGTTAGTGTTTGTGAACTTCGTTTGGATTCTCTGAAAACTATAGCTTTTTGAACGGGATATTATCCTGTTACTGTTTTAGCACATCAAATGATTTTGATTGATCTTCTTTCGGTTTTGAGAAGAAATAGTAGATTCTTTCTTCTTTGAGCTGAAATACTAGATTTTATTTTATTTTATTTCCCTTGGCTTTATCAGGGGATTGATGGATTTGATACTCTTGTCTTGGGAATCGGATTCTGATCGTAAAATGATTTGCTTGTGAGATTTGTCTCCAGCAGAATTTTCTGATTGGGCTTCATAGCACATGGCCTAATTCTATCTTATCCAGAGTTTTTCACCCTCCTTTTTCTTTTTTATCAGTGATCAGTCCCCACTCTTTCAAGTATATGAGTTGGACTTCAATGCTCATTCTGACTTCTGGGAAAGTTCTTTTGATCAACCTCTGGTGTCTCTGTGCTTTGGCTGTAGTTTATGGTTATGCTGTGCTTACCATTTGTAAACTCAATGTATGCTACTCTTCTGTCCTGGTTCAATGACACTTGTGAGCATAATTCAATATTCGCTTCAGTGGTTTGTGTTTATCAACTTCGTTATGAAATGCATATGCAAGATGGTTTGGTATTCCTATCTGTTATCTGTATCAAAGACACTCAAATTTTAGTTTAGTCTCTTTGGGAAGGTGGCTATAGACTCCTTTGTCTTCTCTTACAGCATTGAAGCCTATACATTTTCGTTTTCGGGATTGGGAACACATACTGCTTGATTAGATTGACTGTTTTAGGTGATTATGTGTGGTGACATCTCATCTGCAGACCATGTGCATTATACATTTTATGTTAGACTAAGTTTGTATGCGCCTTTTGAGGTCTGAACTTCTAATATTAAATTATACAATAGCGTAGAACAAGCTTGATGGATGATTGAACCTGGCGTGTTTCAGTTCTTTTTTCTTTTTCTATTTTGTTGTCATATGGATTCACTCACATTTCTTTGGTGGGTACTTGATTGCTATGAGGCCATACGGAACTGTCGTCATCAAGAATTATGCTGTGTTTGCCGTTTTTTTTTTTTTTTTTGGTTAATTTAGCTGGAGGATGACATTGCTATGTAGGTCCTGTCACCATGATTACTTTACTTAAGCTATTAACAGCAGTCTTGCATTTCCTGTGAAAAAAGCCTAAAAATGTAAAAGCAAAATGGTTGTCCCTTGTTATACAAAAAAGGGTCCTTTCTCTTTAGGCTTAAAAGGAGGTTTTTTTTTTGTTTTTTTGTTTGTTTTTTAATATTTATAATGTAATCAATTTATTTTGGTTTCATTGTAGGTTTTCATTCCTTTGGAAATGAGGATACTATGTTATATCTTGTTTAATTGAAACCGCTATTTTATCATTTATGGCATTACTTGGGATGGGTGCAAATATGCAATGCAATGGCCATTTCCCAGGATATTACTCCCCAAGGGATCTCATCTTTGGCGCTGAAGGAACCTCATCTAATGGTAACAGTAACAGTGAAATTAAGAATGACTGTTACCAAATTGGTTCGTTGCCATTGTCATCATCATGTCACCTTTTGGCATACAACAAGGAACTTCTGAAGCAGACAATACTCAACCATGAAGCCATATTTAGGGACCAAGTATGTGAGCTTCATGGTTCCTTTTATGTTTCCTGTCTTGCTCGTTTGTGCAAATTACTGCAAGAACTTTTTTTCTGTTTCACTAAAAAAAAATATGGTTTTTGGTGTAAAGCAGACAACATCTTCATGGGAAAGCATTATTCATTATCTTCACAAGTTAGAATTTTCTTAATCTTTCATATTTTAGTCTCCATTAAGCAGACAAACACTGAGATTAAAATGTTATATGATTTGCTGATTGCTGACATACTAAACTAATTCTAGATTCTGATGCATCAAGATGGCAAAGAAGAATTCTCAATGTAATCTTTTAGGGTCAGATGTGGTTTCTAAAAGATGAAACGTACAAAGCCGATTTTGAGTTAAATTTTAATGTTTGTGAATGAATGAAATGTTTTAAAACTATACTATCATATATGTTAAGGTAATGATTATTGATATGTAAAATGTGACGAGCAAAACAACAGCTGCAACCAAGTCTTGTCCTACCAGGTGGGGTTATCAAGCAAACCAGGAACCTTGTTTAGTCCAATCAAAATTTTTCTGAAAATTATCATTAACTCATTTTATACCATTCACTTCTATATTAAAAAAATTTATTTCCATTCTTATTTTGTTGAAAATAATGCATACTCATGGTAAATTTTTATTTGTGGCAATAATATATTTCTCCAGCATTCTTGGATACTCATAAAGTTCTTGACTAATTTTCTTATGTCTCTGAACTGTGCCTTGCTGTTCAGATTCATGAGCTGCACCGCATTTACCAGAAACAGAGGGAATTAATGGATGAAATTAAAAGGAATGAATTCTATAAACATAATTTAAGGTTGGAGACATCTTGGTCAAGTTCCTCTCTGTGTCAC
The DNA here is from genome assembly GCA_031439585.1 of Pterocarpus macrocarpus. Classification (NCBI taxonomy): domain Eukaryota; kingdom Viridiplantae; phylum Streptophyta; class Magnoliopsida; order Fabales; family Fabaceae; genus Pterocarpus; species Pterocarpus macrocarpus. The sequence goes on from CM062519.1 coordinate 17,511,680, forward strand.
TTATCAAACTTGCCTCAGTTGACTGGTCAGCCATCTGTTTTAATTGCCGAAAGCATCCAGTTACCATTGGCTTCTGCACAAGAAAAGAGCAGGCAAACATGTCCTGCTATTATTCCAGCTCCAACTGCAATCAAAGATTTTTTGAAAGATTGTAAGCCATCAGAGTCCACTTACAGAAAAGTTGGTAACAAAATTTTGGATCTTCAACTTCCAGCTGAAGAGTACATTGATAGTGAAGGTGATTCTTTGGAAATCGAAGGGGTTACTGAAATGCCCCAGTTATCAGCTTTTACTTTAAATGGAACTTCTCAGGTTATGTGTAACAGTGATGAGAAACCATATGGCGCCAACTATAATGGTTTTGCCGACTTAAATGTACCATTTAAGCCTGAGGAAGCGACAGGTGTGAATTCTGATGATTTGGAGGCCCCAATCGATTACAGGAACTCCCCCTTTCCTGAGCTGTCCAGGAGAACACAATTGGGATCTCATAATTTTCCCGATGATGTCATCCAGAACTTGAGCAAAAGAGAGGATCTTGAAGACTTCTCAGATGATCCAATGCCAAACCAGGGGAATAAACTTGAACAGCAGCCCTTAAGTAATAATGCTGGTGAGAACTTGTCTCCAGGTTTGCATTGAAGTTATTATAATACATGTCTTGTACAATGATATCTTTTCTCATATGGTGAATTCTTCATTTTCAGGGCAAAGTGGTGGTGTCTTGAATTCCTTAGCTAAATTTAATGATACAGAAAGACAATCTGTTTCAGTTGAATCATTAAATAAGAAACTTGAACAAATTAACAGTTTTCCTTGTTTTCAATCATTGTATCAAATTACCCCAAGACCGTGGACTGAGGGCTCTGCAGGAACACAAGGTTGCACCGGTAGTGGTTGGCTTGGACCAAGCAGTCCTTCATGGACAGGTGCTCCATATAAGCTTGTTTCTGAGACTGGTATGCAAAGTGCTGGGGTTTTGTCACCAGTGTTATTCAAAAGTATCAAATCTGGCCCTAATTTAGATAGTCAAAACTATCTTCCCAGCAACAGCTTTTGCAGTAGGTCCAAGCTTTTGCATCTACCATCAATTAGTACTGATGATCTAAACAGCTGTGACAACCATGGTTCATCATCAGCGAGCCATGAGCTTAGGAAGTATGTTCAGGGTTCTGAAGATGTGGGTAATCCCAATAACATAAACCTGAATATTATGCCTGCAGGCTATTCCGAAGATAAATATGAGGATTCAAGATTGCCTTCACTTAAAGAAAAGCCTGTACCCCAAGGAAAACCCAATGAAGAAAGTAAAACCTCAACCCAAATTGAGTCTGTCCTTTTGAATCCTTGTAAATCTGTGGATATACACTGTGGTTTGAAGTTAAATAAGATTGAGGGAATTGACTTGAGCAACACTCTTGCATTTGACAATAATGGAAAGATTGAAAATTCCAAAGTCTGCCAGAACCTATCCGAAAATCAATGTATCGAAGAAATTGTGAAGATACCTGATGTAAATTCACCTGTTAACCATATTCCTGAGAAGGGGGAACAGATACCTGCTGATGAACAGTTCTTGGAGAATGAGAAGACGAAACATGAACATTTGGCTGGTATCATTGACCTAAATTCATGCATGAATGAGGATGAGAATATGCCAATGGATATCGATTTTCAGGCACCTTCAAGTCCGGAAAACAAGGAGTGTTCTCCACCCAGAGGAGAATCAGACGAAAACCACGTTGAGATGCTCTTTCAATTGGCAGGAGAGGAGGATCCAGAAGCACAAGAGGACCAAGCCAAAATGGCAGCAGAGGCTTTGGTTTCCATATCAGGTGTCGCGGCCCATAATGAACTCCAAATGACAACTTGTCCACCATCTGAATCTTTTGTGAGTAGCCCTCTTAACTGGTTTGCTGGAATTGTTTCCACAATAGTGGATCATTCAGCGAGCGAGGTGAAGTTGGATGGTACAAGTAGTAATCTTGAGCAATATCTGCCTGCTGACTTTGATTACTTTGAGTTCATGACCTTGAATTTGACTGAAACAAAGGTCCTAGATTGCTGCTATAAGAGCAGTGGCCAAACCGAGCAAGAAGGTGGATCTACTTCGCCCACTCAACCAAGGAAATGCCGGACGAATAGGGGCAGGCGGGGGAAGGACTTTCAAAGTGAGATTCTCCCAAGCCTTGCTTCTTTGTCAAGGTATGAGGTGACCGAAGATCTTCAGACCATCGGAGGCCTTGTTGAAGCCGCAGGTACTTGCTTAGCGACAGGTTATGCAAGAAGTGCAGGTAGAAATGTGTTGGCCAAGGGGAGGAGAAGGTCCTGTACATCAGGTTCTAACATCACAGAGTTGCTGTTGCTAAATAGCAACACTGAATTGAGCATTGAGAAAAGAGGCCTAATAAGTTGGGGAAAGATATGTAGAAAGAGGAGGGGCCAGAGATTTCCAATCAGTAATCCCCAGCTTATTTTAAGTCAAGTACATAACTGATTCTGTAGCTATGTCCATGGACTTTGGATGAGGTTTTTTATGAACTATAGGATCATTTTGTAAATGTCTCCATAGACTATAATATATAAGAGTATGTTAGAAGAATAGACAAAGAACCCTTGTGTATATTGGTTGGTTCTTGGAGTCAAATGCTCCTTGTTTGCTTGTTGGACTTTGGATCAAGTCAGTAGGTTACCAAGGAGACTTTTCATGTCTTCCTCCTTACAGCAAAAGTATAGATGAAACAAGCAACGCCATATTGAGAGTTATGATTAAACTGGAATTCAGCGCCAAAATATTAAATGCTGAAAAAGTAAGTGCCAAATTTGGTTTGAGAATAAGTTCTCAACAGATATGTAAATGGAATTTATTCTAATTAAATAAAATTATAGTGTAATACTAAAGAAGAGTATTGTTATTCAAGGATTTAAATAAGACGGTGTTTGTTACTGGATGTATTAACTGATTTTCATGTGTCGAATATTTTCATTATTTTTATTTAATTGTTGTCGTTTTGGGATTAAATAAATAATTAAATAATTCGTAATACAACGGTAACTATTTTTTTTTTTTCACTAGGTGGGATTGACAACTAAATCATGTACAATGTTTTTAATTGGAGTTGGGTTAATTTATTATAAGGTAAAATAAATTATTTTCACGATAATTTTCTCCATTTATAAAATTCAAATTTAATTCTTAATTTAAAAAGAATAGGTTATACTTGAATCAATCAAATATTAATTACTGTTAAAGAATTTTTATTAGTACTATTATTCACTAGCACATTCCTAGTGAATTGTAACTTTCATTAAACTATCAACATGTTATTTTTGTCTTTGTACAACATTTTAACATTTTCAATAATCCATGCTCAGTCATAGTGTGGCTTTATGGTCATGAGAGTGGCTATTTGACCAAACAACAAACTGGGGCTATCGAGAGCAACCCAACCCGGCAAAATCTATTGAGCTTCGAGTGGGTCAGCTTGTTCATTTTGTGTAAAACTATAGTGTTCAATTTCGATCCAATTTGTCAAGCTACAGCCTTTTTTTTTTTTGTTGGGGTCAAGCTAAGTTGTTTGATTCGGAAATTTACCTTTAAATTAGGCTACACGTTAAGAACATGTCTTTCTTAGGTTAAGCAAAAAGCCTGAGTGAGCTACTCTATATGGACTGGCTCCGCTTGCTTGCTTTCAATTAAAATTGAAATTTTCGTCAAAAAATAATTTTGAATTCGAAAAGATTTTCAATAGTGAATGTATGTGTTGGTATGTTGGATTGACTTAAAACAAAAATACTTAAAAAACAAAGATAATACTTTGCGATTTCTTAGCAAGCTGTGAAATATGACTTATAGAATAAGTAAGCATCGTCGCTGTGAGTGTGATTAAGAAGTGTTTTGATATTTTTTTTTTAATAACAATGATCTTAATATTTGTTTCCAAAAACTATTTCCTTCGTCTTTAACTTTCAGTTGAGTTCAATAAAATAATAACTGTTTTCTGCATAGTTCTATTTGGCCTCTTATCGACAACTATTACAAAGAAAACTTTTAATTTTAGTGTTCAAATTTTTACGTATCCCTGTTAAAAATAAATAATAAATAATATTTAAATCATTTTATTCATTTTGGATCTTTACTCATATGATTAATAAGAAGTTATTATTTTTCTCATGTTTATCTTTCACACTTTTAAATAATTAATAAGATTTATTTATTTTGCTAAGAAAAAAATTATTGTTTTATCATATTTATCTCTTAATCCTTTGAATAATTAATAAGATTTATTTATTATTTTATAATATTTATCTTTTAAACCTTCAAATAATTAATAAGACATATTTATTATTATTTTATTATTTTTTTTCACATTCCTTTAAATTTTTAAATAAGTGACTAATAATGATATACTAATAATAATAGTAATATATACCAGTACAATAGAATTTAAAAATATTAAATTTTAACCAAAAAAAAAGCAATTCCATCCAATTCAATTTTTTCGATAATTGATAAGTGCGCGAACTCTCAAAAAGAGAGCACCAAAGTCAGGTATAACAAAAAGCCACCAAAAGACGACAATTATAAACATATCAAAAACATAGAGACCAACATGAAGCAGCAAAAAAACCACACAATACCCCTAAACCAGAAACACAACATGAAGGGCCATACAAACACAGAAACTAACTCATGGGACATGCAAACATCACAGTGATGCCAATTTGTAAAACATGCAAATTCCCATGGTTTAACGCCACCAGAACAGCCACCACAAAACCGGAAGAAGAGTCAGATTTAGCAATCTTTCAGACCAACGCCACTAAAGCTTCTCCAAGCACGACGACAAAATCACCAGCTCCAGCATCCACACTTGTCTCTCCCATATATGGTTCATCTCAATAGACAAACAAGCATCCCCAAAAACGAAATCCATGATCCACTTAATCTAGCACATCGCAACAACCATTCATCTGAACTTGACACTCGAACATGAAACCACGATACCACGAGACCTCAAAGGGCCTCCAAGAACCCGAACTCCAAAACACTACCAGAAACGACAAAACCAATACACCAATAAAAAATAAAAGACATATCCAAGGCGAGTTCTAATATGTACCGGATAAAGTATGGTGTATGATGCATCATTTAATTTATTTGTGGTCTACCATATACCTCAATAGTCATCTAACCATGGGTTGTGGCTGTTGAGAATTGGACGGTGGGATCTTTGATATTTCAATAGAGTACTACACTCGCAATGTGGAGCACTACACCCACACACTTGCTTTCTTCTTCATCCTTTCAGCTATGACAATATTGCTTGATGCATCCCACCTTCTTCCCAGTGCTTTGTTTCATTCTCCTCTTCCCTTCTTCATCCTCCATTCTCACCACCAATTTTTGTGCTCTCACCATCGAATGCTTCCTTCTCGCAAGTATGTCCTAGCTAGATGAATGTTTCACTGCCGGCAACAATCTGACAAAGCGCCGCTCAAATTGTTTGTAGTATGAGCAACAACCATTCCTGTCATCATCCACCATTCAAACCATCTGGAATGATATTGCTTTGTTGGATGCCGAAAAGTGCAACGTTGGAGCTTTGCCCTAGCGTTCATGGTGGAACTCGGTAAATGCTTGCTAGTCAATTTGCGAGGATGCGAAAGATGACCCATTGGGTCTGGTTCTGCAACTATTCAAATTTTTTTTCTTTGGTTTAGTTTTACAGGGGGAAAGCTCTATATGGGAACCAATTCTCTTTGTGAAAGAAGAGCACCATTGTGTTCTAGAATTCACCATATGGGTTTTGCTTTTTTATGTTGGTTTTTTAAGTATCTCTAGTGAGGATCTAGAGGTGGATTTTGTGGATTTGGGTTCATTGTTGTGGTATTGTTGAATTGGGAACTGATTTGAACGGGAGTGCAGTGACAGTGTTTAACCAAATTTTTTTAATGCGTTTAACCATAGTTTCTAGATGTGGTTAAATAACTCACTAACCGACCCCCTTCGTAGTCCTTAGTCATTTTTAAACGGTGTGAATATGGTGCACCACATAACGCGCCCATCTTTCTATATATAAATGTTAGTATATATAAATGCAATTCCGTCAAATCTGCTTATTAACGTATTTAAGGAGGTGGATGGATTAGATTAACTTTAGTTTTATATATATAAAAGATTCAAATCTAACACTTTATTTGAAAAGAATAACTTATAATGTTAAAGAATTTTTGTTCTTATTATTTTTCACTAGCACATTCCTAGTGAATTGTAACTTTCATTAAACTATTAACATGTTATTTTTGTCCTTTTTTTTTTTGGCGAAACTTATGTATTCATTAATAATTGAAGACAATGCCTGTATACAATATATAGTTTGTACCAAATAAGCTAATCCTAACAAGCTAAGCTTACAATTACAATCAATAAACTATACAACTTAAAATAATGCATTAGAAATTTGACGATTTCGCATCAGATAAAGAAGAAACGTAAAGCACCAGTGAGCTCACCAAATCTCTAATGTTGACTCTAATGCAACTCTCTAAGCACATGCTATATATTGTAGTTAAGGAAAAAGCTTGGTGCTATGTTTAAGATGTAAAAAAAACATTGCACCCACAAAACTTTCTTTCAATTCAACTTCAGATCAATATAGGGGCAAAGCACATATCATATCAATAGCATGTAAGGCAAACAGACACACAAATAGCCTCACTTTTTCCATCATATTGCGCACATGGATGGTGTTTTACTTGAGATGAAGTAGAGCATGCACCAAAACAACTCAACAACAAAGTGTGCAAAACACCCAAATCCACAAAATCAAAAGAGTCCCTACTCATTCACCTCCTAAAGGATGATGTTGATTTTTAACTACTCTAAACACAGTCCTTTGATTTGGACACATCAATAATAGTGAGAAAACAAAGAGTGAGCTAAACATAACATATTTATATCTCATGATTCGAGTAACAACACTACAAAAGAGATGGATTAGACAGAAAATCAAGCAAACCACCATTCAATGGAAAGATGGGACAACAAAAACAAAGATGAAATAGAAAAGAAAAGCAACATGGAAGGAAAAAAAAAGACAAAAAAAAAATTGAGGAACGGGGTTATTGGATCCACCATAGAGGGGGTGACCCTCCTAGGTCGACTCCTCCCTGAAGCTTGAGCAGGAAGGGTGGCAGTTGTGAGAGTAGGGGGTTAGGGTTTTTTTTAATGGAGAGGAAAAAATTTTAACTATGGCTTTTTTTTTTGTTGTGAACTAGAGCTATTTGACGCTCAATGGGTCATAGAGTAGCTATCTGATCAAGAGACAAACTAGAACTATCAAGAACAACCCAACCCAGCAAAAACTATCAAGCTTCAAGTCAGCTTGTTCATTTTGTGTAAAACCATGAAGGAATTTTGACCCAATTTGTCAAGCAAACTGGGGTCAAGCTAACTTGTTTGATCCGAAATTTACCTTTGAATTGGGCTACACATTAAGAACACATCTTTATTAGGTTAAGCAAATAAAAATCAAAGCCCGAATGAGCTACTCTATATGGATTGGCTCCGCTTGCTTGTTTAAAATTAAAATTGAAATTTTCATCAAAAAATAATTTTGAATTCGAAAAAAATTTCAAAACTCAAAAGTGAAAAATATGTGTATGGATTGACTTACAAAATAAATATTTAAACACGAAAATAATACTTTTGCGATTTCTTAGCAAACTATGAAATATGACTTATAAAATAAGTAAGCATGGTAGATGTGAGCGTGATGAGAAGTATTTTTTTTTTCTTAAATAACAATGATCTTAATATTTGTTTTCAAAAACTATATCCTTCGTCTTTAACTTTCAAGTGAGTTCAATAAAATACTACTTGTTTCTACATAGTTCTATTTGGTAAGGGTATTTGTAGTTGAGTTTGATTTGGTTTTGATACAAAAATCTAACCATTCTAAACAATAAATATTATTTCGGTTTGATTTGATTATATTTGAAAAATCAAACCAAACCAACTTGAATGAAATTGATTTGGATTGGTTCAATTTTCAATTTTTTAATTAAAAGTTTCATAAAATATAAAAAAGTAACTTTTAACTTTGTTAAATTAGGTTAATCATCAATTTTTTAATAAATTCATACAATTATAAAATCTAAATTAATTATTAAAAGTTATACTAATAACAAATACTAACAAAGTTAGGCAAATAATAAAAGATTTAAACAAAAATAATCTATATTTATATAAATATAGATATAGATATAGATAAATAATATGTAATATATTATTAGTTTGGTTTGGTTTTAAAAACTAAAACCAAAAACCAAACTGTACTGATAGGTTTTCAATTTTATTGATTGATTTTCATTTTTGGTTTGATTTAGATCAATTTTGAACACCTCTACTATTTGGCCTCTTATCTACAACTATTACAAATAAAACTTTTAATTTTGGTGTTCAAATTTTTACTTATCCCGTTAAATAAATAATAAATAGTAGTTAAATAATTTTATTCATTTTAGATCTTTACTCATATGATTAATAAGAAGTTATTATTTTTCTCATGTTTATCTTTTATACTTTTAAATAATTAATAAGATTTATTTATTATTTTATCATATTTATCTTTTAAACCTTCAAATAATTAGTAAGACATTTATTATTTTATTATTTTTTAATTTTCTTTAAATTTTTAAACAAGTGATTAATAATAATATACTAATAATAATAGCATTATATACCATTACAATAGAATTTAAAAATATTAAATTTTAAACCCAAAAAAAAAAAACCGGCAATTCTATCCAATTCATCTTCTATATATGAATGCAATTCCATCAAATCTGCACGTTAACATATTTAAGGAGGTGGATGGATTAGATTAACTTTAGTTAATTAGATTAAAATTTTAGACATAAAGTATATATATATATATATATAACAATAATGTTTGAAAGTTTGATATTATATATATTATTCAAATTCTTTATCAATAGACCATTCTTAGTAATTTATTAAAATATTACACTTACACATAATTATTCCGATCTATAATGAAAGAAAAGAAAAAGAAAAAGAAAAAAGAGAGATAAAAAGAGAAAAAGAATGATGGTGATTGTGAAGTACTGAAGTTTCTACATTGACTTATAGTAAGCAAAGAGGCATTTGCATACTTCTTGAAAAGAGTCATGCTTTATTTAAAAGATAATGTCGGCCATTTCTTTCTCATTCATGTACTACTACTATTTTGTTTGTTTTAATTAAAGCCAAGTTAAATTTAAATGTACTTATAAGATCTAGGAGTGCAAAGCGCCGAAACGAGTGTGAGTGTGTGTGCGTGTGCAGCCAAGTGCCTCGAAATTCGCAATTCGCAAGTGGGGATCCAAATTGCACTGATCAACCTCAAGTTCGTCACTCAGTTCCAAAGTATCTTTGCTCTTAGCATAGGTCAGTGAGCTTTTTACTTTAATCTTCGCCACCTGCAGTTACCATGATTCATGCTTGCTTGTCTCCTCTACCTGTTCGATGAAATTCCCCACTCACACTCTGGAATAGCATCGTGTGCACTTTAATAACTTACCATAAATTATTATTATTATTATTAACGGCTAAAGCAATATGTAACATTATACTCATTTTTATATAATACTTGTTGCTTGATTTTTCAAATATAATTTATATTAAAATTTACTACTTACACACACACACACACACACACACACACACATATATATATATATATATATATATTAGTGGTAAATTTCGCTATGACTATAATTGACATCTTTTTTACATTATGATCTAACAATATGTAGTTATCTCTCGCAACTTATTGTATGGGAGCCAATAATGCATCCAAGTGTGAAGTGTTCACATGTATTTTGCAACCTTTGTAAATAATATTTTAGGGTAAATAAAACGTTTTTTTGTGGTAGAGATTTGCTTTGCTACAGTTTTAGAAGTCCAGATCCCTCAACTCTTTTCAGTGGGGTGGACCTAATTACTATCACCCATTATTGTACTGACAAAACTGTAACGGAATTACAATCATACACCAATTTCATGACTGACAATGATTATCTGTTCCTTATCTCAAACCTATGCATGATTTGATGACCGAAGCTTCTCATTCATTCAACCATGTCCCCTCCAACCTTATAAAATGGAAATAAGCATAAGTGAAATAATTTTGAGTGGGAAATAAATTTTTTTTTCTATGCTTTACATAGGAGAATCTTGAAGGCCAAGTTGAGTGAAGTGAGGACTTTGAAGGGCCTCTTGGAGCAGCTCATCATCATCCCACGAATCTCTATAAGTATCTAAGTTGGCATCAGCGTTAATTAAGGCTGAAAGGCAAAGCTCTTTTCTCCATTCTTCTAGACGTGGGAATCCTACGTTCTCCCCATATTTGTCACAATACTGCAATTGCAATGCACCAAAAAACATGCTCAAATGTCATTTATTATTGTGTTTAAACACATGTTACAGTGCAACAACCATAGAGATGGGTCACCAATATGCTAACTTTAATGGGTTTTTCTGAAGGGCACGGATTAAGGAATTAAGTTTTCATTAACAATGTAAAATTTTTAAGTTTTCAATGCAGTAAATCCATGGAAGTTTCAAAACCTTTCTTTTCTTAATTCTTCAACTAGGGCATTGATTAGCATCCCATTTTTAGTTGAGTAATAAATAATAATGGGCTTTTTCTGTTTTATTTTATTTATTACCTCAAAGTTTGCAATGTCATGTGTGCAATGTTTGGGAATGCCTGCTACTTCTCTTGAATGGTAGAACTCCTTGATGGATTTCATCATTTCCTCCCATGATGGCAATGCTTTTCTCCCGGCAAGCACTTGAGCTATCCATATTGCTTGTGACTCAAAGAAAGGGAACCCTATGATCTGCAAAGTCCCATCAATCAAGAATACTACTGTTATATTTGTAGTAGACATTGATGAAATATGAGTAATGACTAATGCTTATTGCACATCTCTATGGCTCACATTCACTCACACCAATGTCATGTGGTAGAATTACAGTGCGCAAAAGAAAAGGGGCAGGATTAATCGTAACCAGATGATAAAAGTTATATAAATGTGAGGTGATATATGTGTAATTGTATCAGCTTAGCATTATTTTGATGAAATATGTACTATTGCCACTAAATTTATGTATATCAAGATATGTGAAATAAAAAAGGTGACCTTGAACTAATTCAAATTACTGAGTTCAGGGTAATTTACCTTTCTAGGGATGCCTATAAAGGACAGGGATGGAGCAAGAGATGGGGGGAAAGTGTGCTCATACAAAGGGCCCACTCTGTCATCATCCACAACTACCATTCCTTTAGTGTCAAGAAAGGGAAACGCATAGGAGTACCTAAACATAACCAATTGAATTAGAAACCTGTCAATTATTAGGAGTCGCTAGTAATTAACTCCAAAAGCAGCACAGGACATGTTTGGACATAGGGACCACACTGTGATCTCCAAGCCTAAGATCATAATTATTCAATCATTAATATCTTTGTGACCTCAAGTTAGTGAAATTTATGAGATTGATTTTGCTCTCTGATTATATGTACGATTCATGATAGGTAAAAGATTTTGTCACTGATAGGTGTTTAATCAATCTATTGAGAGCTTGATTTTTACCCTGTGCAATACAAAATAGTGTCTGCAACAATGCAAGAACCATCCACGAATGTGACCTGCCCATCCTCATGAAGGGTGTCTATCTGCACAAGGAGCCACATGTTGTGAAGCTACCAAATATTGTAGTGAATCAAGTACATTTTTGTTTTTCTTGGGATTAGAACTTAAAAAGATTAACAAGTGATACCTGTGGATGAAAGTGAAAGTTCTCATGTTTGGATATGATTTTGGATAAACCCTCAGAAATTTTGAGGGATCTGGAACTGATATGGACTTCCTTGGCTATTTCCACAAGCTCTATTGATATATCTTGTCCACTCAAGGAATTTCCAACCACCACCACAATCTGTACAATGAAAATTTGCCTCTTTATAAGTTTGAGAATGCTTATTTATAGCAAAAAAAAAACAAATTTTCTCACTGTTCAGCTAATGCATATCTGCTTGCTTTTCAACCTTTTACACAACTTGTATGGCCTTCTGTTATATAAGAACTTCATACTCTTTAAAAAGTAAGAAATAAAGAGATTACGTGGGTCACATACCTCATTGCGGAATGGTTCTGGGGACCTGTAAATGTGACTATGCATTTGTTTCCTTTTCCATGTATCCATTCCTGAGCATCAGAAAGACGGAAAAAAAAGTGTATCATGCATGAACTTGAAATTTATCATTATACATATCATATCCTTTTCGCTGGCATAAAATAAATGGATGAGTAGATTCAAGCGGCCTAAAGTCACTTTTCCATTTCAGAATCCTATTGTGTCTGTGTGTGAGTCAGAGATAGAGAGATCCAGAGAATAGTAGAAATCCACCTACCTTTAATGGAGGGCAATCTAGGTTGAGAGTAATGACCAGTGGCTACAACCACTGCATCAAACTCCTCTTCCACCACCTTCTCACTCTTCTTCTCTATGCTTCTAACAACCCATTTCAAATCATTACTACAGACACCATAATCTAACATTCCCACATAATCCACCCTTGTGTTGAACCTTATCATCTCTCTCAACCCAAACCATTCACAAAAGTCCTTTAGGTACAGAAGGAGCTCTGCATGGCTAGGGAACCTCCTCATGTCTCTACCTTTCTTGACCAGAAATGGGAAATCAGTGAACCCCATGATCTCCCTTGGAGATGTGAGCCTCAAAGACGTGTAGATACTGCTATGAACCTTCAGAAAGGGGTTTCTTCCTAAAGGATCCTCCCCTTCTACATTTGGTTCATATAACCATTGCCCTCCAACATCATGATTCTGCTCTAGCACAACCACCTTATGGCCTTCTTTTCTCAGCTCCCTGGCTGCCACTAGCCCTGATGGTCCAGCTCCAATCACACACACGCTCTTGGACTTGTAATTTGTCTCAGAAACCATGGTAGTTGGACCAAGCTGCTGCTGGACAGTGTGGCAGAAGGAAGGGTAGTAAGAGGGGTATAGGCAATAGAAGGTGAGAATGCAAACGAATGTGGGTTTTTGTTTGTGGGGAAATGTGTTGGGGCTAATGGGGGGCTTTTATAGTTGAATATGTTTCACGTAGGCAAAGGGAAACCATAATTTGTGGGATAGTGATGGTCTGCTGTCTGGGAGACACACGTGATCATGGAAAATCAATACTTTGAAGTCTGTCCACTTTCGAGCTTGGACTTCAATAGTACCACCTGGACTCTTTTATCTTTACGCTGAATACTTCTTAATATAGCTTTATCACATTGATCTACTCACAAATCAATTGATAAAAGTTTAAGCTAAAACCTTTATTAGTGTTCACTGCTTTACTTTTTTTTTTTTCTCTTTTCATCTCTCTCTCTCTCTCTCTCTTTTCTTTTCGTTTTGTACGGGCTATGGACCAACGTTCTGGTCTGCACTGCATGCATGTGTTTGGTACCCAAATGATGATCCTTCATTTACACGGCCTAACCATTAGGACAAAGTAACCACCATGTATATTTCTTGGACCGTAGCTTAGCAGTGGTGTTCTAATCCTTAAATATCATCAGTGCATCAAACTGTGGATGAGGGCCAGCATGATCAGGGCGAATTGTGGAGGGAAAGTCTATTATGGCCCTCATGCACGTACGGGACTTGATTTGTTTATTTTGGAGGGGGGAAGGTGTGGCCTAAACACCTTATTTATTTATTTAGAGCTATGTTATATACACATAGCGTCACACAACCACCCGGAGGCAGACACCAAAGCAATCTATAGTTAAAAATTGAGGGGAAAAAAATAAATTTATCCTTTTAATTCTGAATTATAGGTCATATATACTTCACTTCTTACATTTTAAAAAGATATAGATTGATCTCTAAATTTTTTCGAATATACAAATCGATTCTTCTATTAACTTTTTCAAATATTGTTAATGGAAATACTATATGTTCAAGAAAGTTTAAAATATTGAGTTACAATTATTTTTTAGTTTAGGGATTAAATTGTACATGAACCAAAATTCAAGAGATATAATGCATTTATTTTCTTTTAATGATGGATAAAAATTTAATAAAAAAAATTAAAGTGCACATTCAAAAAAGTTTAGAAGTTAATTTATATTTTTTAAAAAATACAGGAGATAAAATATACATAACTTATATTTAGAGAGTAAAATATTTTTTCCTTAAAAATATGGATTTAATTTGTATATATTGACAGTGTAAAATTTTTTTATACTGTCATCCAGTCATATACTATCACATAAGCAAATATGCATGATTCTCACTCCTACTATTTTAAAAGTCATGCAAATAGGAGAATGTGATTGGATGACAGCGTAAAATAATTTTACACTATCAGTGTATACAAATTAAATTCTAAAAATATTTACAACTTCTCTTTCTAAATTTTTTTATTAAAATACTTCATATTCAACTTTGGGGTGTCCAGTTTTGTATGTACCCACATTGTACAATTAACGATTCTGTATTATTTATGAGGTTTGATTGTACTTTGTCATATCGATATTTTTATTTAATCGCAGTTTTCAAATTTACAAAATTAGGCACTTATATATGCAATAACCAGGCACGAATGAATGATTTTTATGAACGATTTGGCCCTATATACTGATTGAGGAGTTAAAAAAAAATGAAAGTCTTAACAACGAACCTCTAAATTATTTGGAATGTCAAAGTGATAAACTTGTATTTTGTGATGGCTTTTCGTAATGACTATCTAAAGTCCGGCTCAATATTCTCAAAAAAGCACTCGATCGTGATCACGAAATACAAGTTTATCACTTTGACATTCCACATAATTAAGAGGTTCTTTGTTAATACTTTCACTTTTTTCTCCTCAATCAGTATATAGGATCACATAGTTCGTAAAAATCATTCATTCGTATTATAGTGCTGTTTTGAAAAAATCTTAGTATTGTGAGAGCTTTTTTTTTTTTTTTTCCTTTTTGGACGAGTTGTGAGAGCTAAATTTGAAAATTAGAAATACCACAAAAAAAATGATATTATGCTTAAAATTTATAGATTATGAGGAAGTAAAATTTGAATAAATAAATGAGAATGTCAAGGTGCAAAACTATTGACAAGATATTCATTGTATTTATAAAGTTATTTATCAAAAAAAAAAAAATTCCAACGTGCCCAGAAAAATTGCTGCAAGTGCGCTACAACGGGGACACGCAGAGGCTTGTGGGCAAGGGGACATCGAGCAAGAGCTAAACAAAGGCTTATAACTTTTAAGCCTACAGGCTATGGCTTTAACATTAGAGCCCCACAATCACAACAGGCATGCCTCACCTTGAAGCTAAGGAAACATGAATAATCATGAAACAGTGACCATCTTCATTACTTAATTTTCTGAATACAAGCACTGATCGTTTTTATTTGCATTCGTATGATAGGTGGGAATAAAATAAGTCTCATATAATATAACGAATAGAACGAAAGTTTCAAAATTATTATTATTTTCTCTAATACCATGTATGTAATGCTTTGAGTAGGTTGTAAGTTATGCATGTTTTTCATTTATGCTTTCTTTGGTTGAAGCTAAAGTATAACTGTCCAGATTTGAATTGTTTTATAATTAGGGAAAATGGTAGGCTTTTAGTAACCCATACACATGGTACTTAATTAATTCACACGTTTCATGCATGGGAAACTTTCAAGACAAATCACATTATTCAAGAATCAAGATAATCATTTCAAGGATATGAATATAAGGATCTCTAATGTTTTGCTTTGTTACATGTTGCATGACTTACAATACTTATATCAAATAAGTTAGGTATGCATGTTATAACTGTGTATTGTGATTACGTAATGGTCCAACTTTGTCTTAAACAAATATATTTAGGTTAATAATTAAGCATTTAGATTATCACTATGGATTTTGTCGGTACTATTTAGCTCTCAGAGATCTTAATTTTTTCCTTTTGGAAGATTCAAGAACGGAATGATCAACCTATTGATATATTGGAATATTTATTGATAATATTTAAATTTTATACATCAAAATTAACCTCTTTAATATTATGATAAAATCAATCTAATGAGTGATATGAATATTAAATGAATCAGATAATCCTTAATTAGTTCCTGTATTCCATATTTATTTTTGAATTATTAACATTATTTGGCTAGTCATTGAACTTTTTCATTGCGTTTGAATTTTTTTAAAATAAAAAATTATTTTATTTGAATTAATTTATTTTGATTTGATTTAAAAATTAAATTTGACATTTTTGAC
This sequence comes from Pterocarpus macrocarpus, assembly GCA_031439585.1. NCBI lineage: Eukaryota > Viridiplantae > Streptophyta > Magnoliopsida > Fabales > Fabaceae > Pterocarpus > Pterocarpus macrocarpus. Next base: position 17,528,043 of record CM062519.1, read on the forward strand.
TCATTATAAAAACAAGAGTTAAATTGAATTAAAAATAAATATTCGGTTTGAAACTCATTAAAAATAAAATTCATTTTGTTTTACTGAATTAACTATTTAATAAGGAAAATAATGGTTAGTCTAAATAATCAAATTTAAAATCAAATCAATTCTTACCAATTTTTTTAAAAAAATAAAAAATAAAAAATTCCTACTAAATCTTATATAAAACAAAACCAATGAAATCCATGGAATCTTAATGATCAAGTCATTTCTTATTCTTTTTTATCACAAGTCATAGCAATTCCCATTTTTTAACTTAAAACACACACTTTTTGAATTACGTAAAAATGCCCTAATATTTTTGCTAATGATTAAAGTCAGTCTTAATTACCACAATATTTGAATTTGATACCTGCGTTAATTACTTTGGATTTTTTTTTTTTAAAGTTTGCTTGCATTGCTTTTTTTCACTGTTGAATTGTGTAACTTCAAAGGTTTGTGGCCACCTTTGGGAATTGCTTAATGTTAAATCGAAAGCCGATTAGGTTTGAGGATAGCAATTCTACTAATAAACAAGAGAAAAAGTTGATCAGAAACAAAGTCAAGAAAAAACTGTATATGATGAAGAGTTTTCTTATGAAATCATCATCATTGTTATACTTCAATTATTTGTTACTATTATTGTTCTTTCCTGGTAGAATATTATTATTGTTTTTCATGTGCTTCAAATAAGTCTTTAGCGCGAAGCTTTGACTTTATCTATTAACCTCCTAGAGGCTAGAGGAGATAGCCTCTGGGGTTGTTGGAACCTACTAACACCGGAACATAAAACCAAAATCAGTAATAACTACATTGTTTCTAAAACAACATTGGGTGAGAAGAAGCAGGCAATGATTCTGTAACATTGTCTCAAGTCTTGGGGCATTCATCATTAACAGACCCTCTGCAAGTTATCATTGTTCCATTACCCTATGTAGACAAGAGTTATCTACACCATATACTTTGACATGCTCAAACAGATAAAATCAATCTTTACTCTGTTTTTTGGATCCGCTTACTATCTAATTTACAGCAATTCAATCCATATATTTCTATGTCAAGAGAGCAAATTTTATAGAAAAATACTAAAGAATACAAAATTTTGTTAGGATTTATTTATCTGAACTCTATAATATGCTTTTTATCTTTAGATATATAAGTGGGTCAAATTGTTTTATTCCATCAACTAACCACTCTTTTTTCTGTAAAAGATTCTATTATTTTTTCTTTTTGAACGATTAGTGTTGTTCAATTTTATAACATATTTAATAACTCATAATCCTAGACTAAAAATAAAAGGAAAAATAAAATAACTCATAATCTGATTGCGCAATCTTTTTTTTTTTTTTCCTTTTTGGTGCACGAGCAGTCTAAATTTAAGTTATGACGTATATTTTCTCCTCCACTACTCCGAGTCATAGTGGGTAGGCAATTTGATTCAATACCCTAAACATGAGAGGAAATTAACACACATGTTATGTTTAGAGATACATTACTAACTATCTTTGTCATGTAATCTGAAGAAGACTTGAATTGCTCTGTGGTTTGAAAACTACTCTTCAATCTTCATCATTTCTAATGATTAGTCATATATTGTTGTTGAACACAGACTGTATACGTATGCTTTAAAGAATAATGAGAATAGACTGATAGTTCTCTCTACTACAAATACCTTCAGAAGTAAGGGTCACCTGTAATTGCATTTCTACAGATGTGCACAGCTGTATGAGAACAAAATCTTCCTCCAAGTGGAAAATTCTGAATGGAGAAGCATCATAGACATTCAGCAATTTACTTGGTTGGTTCATATGGATTAGGCAGCCAATAACATCAAAGATATAAAGTGATTCTTTTTCATCTGTGATTGAAGTGTCATTATTATATGTTAATTACCCTTTTGTAAACAGCTAAAACAGATTAATTACAGCTGCATGCACAATCATACAAGTTGTAATTGCTGTAAGTACACTGCTGCTTTGAGAATGCTTGGAAGCAAGAGAAATACACATAACACATTCTTCCCTTTACGCTTTGTATATTTCGACTGAAAGGGAAATACCCTTTTGATCTTTGATCAAAATGTATAACCTCCTTATGAAAGCATGCAGTATGAAAAGGCAACGTATACCAGAACTTAAGCCATAGGGTAAGAGTAATTTTGCTTGCAAAGATTCTGTGTTTCTAATACCCTTTGATATTTTGATTTAAAGGAAAATCATTAAAGCGTGTTTATCACTTAAATTTTGAACTTGATGGAAGTATATAAAACTTAAGTTAAAAGCTAGTCAATCAAGTGCTCAAAATTTCTAGCCCTTTAAAAACTTCCACCTTTCACCTTTGTTAAGATTGTGCTTCAAAAAGCTTGTACTGTCACTGCATTGAAGAATCCTAATTAACGCGGTGTCTGTTTTGTTTGGATTGGATTCTAAAACCAGCAAGTAACAAAATTCTAAAACCTTTAAGTGTAACAAAAAACATTGCAAAACACATAAAAGCTTTGTATACTAAGGTTTGTTTACTTAATTGTAGTAAAGAATATCAAAGCTTTGTCAACATCATTACTAAACTACCTGCTAAGACATTGGATAAATTTAGTAACTTAATGAGAAGATTTAATTTCTTCCGGCACCCTCCCATAGAGTAGATAGCATGTGGGATTTGTGGGACCTTATGAGTTCTAACACATGAATATTAACTAAAACACGGTTTCCAGAGTTAAAGTGGGTGAGAGGCAAGCGATGATTTTGCATCAGTGTCTTTAGTATTGGGCCATTCATCATAGAGCCTCTAGAATTTAACATTAATTGCTTCACCATTACAACTATTTTATCACAGGTCTGCGCCCATATATAATTTGATATGCAGATTGCACCAATCTCCTTATGGTCTTTTTACTATCTTTCATTTGTGGTACTGCAATCAAATATCAACAAAGCAAATTTGATGAGGTTTGAGAAAAATCAGAGCTCATAATCTTCTTAAGGAATCTAAATTTGGGTTTTAATGTGCATTTTTCCCTTCCACTACTACCCCAAAATTTACCAATTACCTCTCAATGCCATAACATTAAGGAACTAACTAACTAAAGCAAGCACATTCAGAGCAGATTTTAAACCCAGTTCAGGAATGTTCAAAGAGTCAATAAAGGGAAATAGTGAAAAGCAAAAGGCCTTTTGGTTCAAGCAGCAGAAAGAAAAGTTAAAGCAGAAGCAAACAGACAAGGACATCTTTAGTTGGTTGCAGGGAAAAAAATCAATGCCACCTAGTATTTCCTTGACTTCAAAACATAATGTCAAGAAATCTTCAAGCTTAAGTCTAAGACTGCCAAGATCTTGACAGGAATGTCTTCAATGAACGGTGAAGAAGTCAAACCTGAACTACCTAGCAATGACAATGTTCCAGAGAAAGTTTTGCATGTTATTGCATCAACAACGCTTGTAAGTTGTAACTTTATCTGTGGAACCTACTCTGGCTTATGGTTTCATGCACAACTTTGCATTATGGTATCATGCACAACTTTTTGCATTATTTTTGTTTTTCTTGGTTTTTAACATATCTCTACCCTAAGTTATTGTTATGACTAAAACATCTTTTCAATAATTACTTTTTTCAGTATTTAAATCTTGATTCTTTTTTTTGAGAATGCATTCGCTTACCACTACACTCAACTCTTGTTGGTACAACTTTGTGCGTCACTTTAGTTTAGAGATTATGTATTTGTTTATGTTTATTGTTTGCATTTGGTTGATTCTCATCAATGGAGTCTCTTTCTCCTCCAGCTTGGTCAATTTCTGGCGGTGGTCATTTTATTCAGATTAAGAGCAATTAACTAGGCTAGTTATTGATAGTGTTCATGTGGTTTATATGTTAATTGCTTATCAAGCCAATTAGCGATTTTAGACGCCAAAAAAGGAAAAAGTAAAGAAAAAACCTTAATAAGCTATTTGTTGTTCACAAATGCAAAATTATTAAATTATCCAAAATGATCTTTCCTTCTACTTGGGTTGTCCTGATAACGAGAATTTGAGAGTATTTTAGGTTGAATATTGCTATATCTTTCTAAAATATTCTCTTAACAATCCTTCTAAAAAGAAAGTATTAAATAAAAAAATAAATATATTTAATATCTTGTAAATATAAAAAGTATTTGATACTTTTCTTATTTAGTAATTAGAAGGATTATTAAGAGCATATTTTTAAAAAATTTAGCATTTCTGTTTTGGGTTTGGTATTTCTTTAGCCTTTCATTTTGCTTTTCCGAGAGCTTGATTGAACCTTAAGCAAACTCTTTCTTGTTTTAACTATGCAATCTATTATTATATAATCTCTCTTTGAGCCTGCAAAGGCCAGGTTCAGTAATCATGATGATGTAAGTGACAATTAGGGTTACACTTATAAGGAAAAGCCCAAATTCAAATCCTGGAGAGGGAACATTGGTACTCCATTTCTATCTTGTGTGATTTGAGTTTTTTTATTTTACAAATAGAGTTGTGAGTTTTACGGCATTGGTTATCAAAGGTGCAATTTGGTTTTTTTTTTTTAATTTCACAAGTTAATTTTGTTAATTTTATAGCATTCTGACAAGAATCTAGGTTGTCTTTTTTTTGTTTCAAATAGGTAAAAGAATTTAGGTTGTCCTCTTTCTTTTTTCTTTTCTTTTTTTTCTTAAGAGGTATTATTTGTACCACTCTTAACTCTAGACACCCCCAACATCCATTCACATTCTTGGAAGAAAAAATTATAAAAGAAAAAGAAAAAATGAAAAAATAAAAGAAGAGAGGAGAGAGATAAAAATAAGGGTGTTAGGTGTTTAAAAGAAAGAGTGGTACAAAAATCTTTTCTCTTTTTTTTTTTCTTGAGAGGTTGTCGATTCCCTATAAGGGTTTAGGGTTTAGGGTTCCCTATAAGCTATCGGTACTCATTAGTGAGATGATAAACCTAATCAAAATAGGTGAATGAATGGAAGAGGAAAAAATTGCAAAATTAAGAATACATTGAACTATTAATTCAATCACAGATAATTATTGTATAATTACAACAAAACCGGTCATTTATTTTGCAACAAATCTAACTATTAAAACTTAATAGTCCATAAGCAACCCCAAATTTAAGGAGACCACCGTATAATTTACCAACACGTCACAATTTGGAACCTTGGCAGTTGCAGGCATCAAGGTCAGTGTCATTCTTAAATTTACTACATCCAGATCCTTCTCATATTTTGGCCCCGGATTGGCCTTTTTTTCATTTGAAAAAAGAAATGACTTTAGTAATGTTATTTATATTTAATAAGAATTTATTATATTATAGATATACAATAAAAAATAAAGATATGAGGTAATGATACCTTTTATTTTTATTTTTAAATATCTATCACATTATATTTTTTTTTTCCTCCCATTATGTGTTTACAAAGAGTTTTTAAAGTAAACACAAACAACTTTTATTTTTATTCCAGAAATTGTCAAAGCTTGTGCTTCAATTGAAAGGCACATGAAATCTCTATTGGAAGATACTGTGGTCCCGTTGGGTTATGACTATTCCAAAATTGTGGTGCACCTCTATCGACGCTTGATTCGGTTTGATAACTAGTCAAATCCCTTTAATGCAGAGAAAGACGGGTGATAGATAATCTTGAATATGTGACGTATCCTTGGTTGGCTGTGGGAAAAATAACACATCCTATCATCCAAAGTGTGACTTGAGCAATCGTACAAGATAAAGATATTGGCATGTGACATTGCCCTGTGTAAAACAATGATAAGGCTAAAGGCATATCCTATAGCAATAATCACATTTCGCATGAAGAATGTGCACATTTCATTACTTTATGAAATGCTTGGATGGTGAGGAACATTGAGAAGAAGGCAAAAAAATATAATGTTTTATCTTAAATGATGAGAATTTTTTTTAAAAAATAATTAAAAAACAAGAACAATAGGAAAGTTATATGATAATTTTATTTTGGTTTTGTCGTTTAAAAAATCTTAAGCAAAAAGAATGTTCATTCAAATAAAAAATTTATGTTTTCCTTCTCTTCAAATTCCTCTGCACCAACATAGAAGGGCGGGATTTCTGAGTGTGTTGTGCATGATTTATTCCGATAGAGCTTTTGTTTTAGAAATAGAATATAATGCACAATGTGTATACTTCACGTGTCAGGTGAACTATACCTACCATATAATTAATTCAAACCATGGGGTTGTTACTTATTAAAGATTTTACTTAACCACTATCCAGGATTTGAAATTGTTGATGTAAGGGTGGCTTGTTTTTCACTCTTTGTGGACAAAAGTCCAAGATGTAGCCGAGCTACATATTTGCATAGCAGAGTAAATTGCATTCAATGCAATTTATGTTGATGTGCTTTGTATCACCACACAAACATTGAAATCGAAGCGTGGGTGGCTATTTCAGCTTGCTTGTTTATTTGTCTCTGACAATTTCGCAAGTGTATTTAGGGCACATCATGCTCAAAGCCTCAACAAAAACCCACTTGTGCCACTCAAGTTGATGCACCAAGCAAGAGCAATTAGCATATGAGAAGAACCAAGATTTGGTTTGTTAAATCTTCTCTTTGTAATATTTTGATTGCTGAGTGTATACACTGATAAAAAAAAAATTATGAGATATTTTGAGTGTATTTGGGAATTAAGTTGAGTAGAGTCGGAGTACCTTTTATATCGCCATCATATTTTTTTATTGAAATATTTGATTGTTATCTTTGTCCGTGAACGTAGGAAATAAGTCAAACTATGTTAAATTCTTGTGTTTTACTTTTTTTATATTTCCGCATATTTATTTTATGTTACTTTATTTGTGCCTTTGGGATCACCATCACATTTTATAACAGAAATTGCATGAATAATTCTTATGACCAAAAAATGTACATCACGTGTCAAAACTAATAGTTTTGTAATTGGATGCATTTACATGACATTTCATTTATTAATTTTCTCAATATGGATGTTTGCCAAGGTTATATATTTTAAACTTGTTGCTGGCTTAATAAACAATTTGCAGTTAATAATTCTTGCACGTTTTGTCCCTCATCCTTAATGTGCTTCTCTCAGAGGTATTGCATTTCTTCTCAGTTGCCCTGTTCTCGGTTTGGTTGGAACAAGCTACTCAATGCCTGATTGTTCTGACTCATCTGTTGCATATAAAGTGCCGCCATGCTGTTGATGAGATCCATATTAACCGGCTGCATCAATATGTATTCTTTGTAATTAGTTCTTAATGACAGGGAGAAAATGTATCTAATACAGAAGCACAAAATTCAGAGCTTATGCTAACGTATGACATAAGTTAAATAATAAATGCAGCATTTACTACACTCAATCATTGTAATAATTTAAAGAAAAAACATTATATAATTTTTAAAGATTTTAATATATTAAATATTTTTTAATAATTTTTATTATATATATATATATATAATAAAAATAAATAAAAAATATTTAATAAAATCTTTAAAAATTATATATATATATATATATATGTGTGTGTATGTATGTATGTATATTAACCTTTGATATATATATATATATATATATATATATATATATATATATGTGTGTGTGTGTGTATGTATGTATGTATATTAACCTTTGATATAAGGGCACAAGATAACAAAACCTTTATTTGTCAAACGCGCACACAAAAAAAAACCATAATCTTTGTATCCAATTTTAATCTACTTTAAGTGTAAGGTTGTTATAATTTTGACATTTAATCATATATCATTAAAGTTTAACCTCCCAGGATATTGATGACATCAAGATTAAATTCAAATTCAAAAGTTGGAATGAAATGAAAATAATGGTGTTTTCAAAAATGATTTGTGACCAGTAATCACCATTGGCTAACATATGCATTTAAAATCACATACTTGTGTAAAAGTAGAACAGCAATATGGAGCAGGCAAAGGAATTGAGGCATTGGTGTTTGAAGATTCAGCAGGTTCATGCTTTGGACGTGCTTGAATCAAGGAAGGCATCATAAAGGAAGGGGCACCAAATACAGGGGCAGTGGCAGGAGCTCCAATTGTTGTTGGTTGAATGAGCTGGGGGAATGACCTAGGTGCAGCCATGTTGTTTATGTTAACCATTCCCATTCCCATCCCCATGCCAAGCCTAGCACCCATTGATCTGGCTAGCATAGACATTTGAAGCTGTTGTTGCATGGCCAAAGGCATCATCATCTGTGGCATGCTTGTCATACTCATCATTTGGATCTGTGCTTGAAGCTGTTTTAAGTAGTTAATCACCTCCTCTAACATTGAAGCTTTGTCACTCTGCAAAATTGCCAATTAATAAATCCACCACAAAGGAGGTTATAATATAAACTATATAAATAATTAGGCTACAAAAACTACTGATTGACCATTTACTTGAAAATAAATTGGCGAAGTTGATTAAAAAACATAGTCTATATTATCCATTCTTTTGAGAATTTTAAAAAGAAGCTAAGACACTTACTTTTGTGGACAAATGTTAAAGAAATATGTCACCATTGTTCTTACCTTACTTGCATTAGGCACTAACCTCTGCAAGGCTTTCATCTTCTGATTAATTCTGTCTCTTCTTCTCTAGACCAACAAAAAAAAAAAAAACCAGAAGATCGAAAGTTTGCTAGTATATATTAGTAAATTTGAACAAATAAAACATAAACTATCTTCATCTTATTTTTTATCTTTTCTTTGTAAATAATTAGTTAGGATTATTAGATAACAATTAACAAGTGATCAAGAAAACTTCAATTATTAACCCGCTCAGACTGATTATGGACAGCAGCAGTTCTATTTCGTCTTGTTGAGTTGTTTCGATCTATTTCTGCTTTAGTGTCTTTATAATCTTCGTTATCCCGCTCCTGTTAAAATTCAAAGATACACGGTAATGATCTCCTCCTTAATTAGGCAACTAAACTTTCGACTAATGATATAGATTTCCAAGAATGGTTTTTATCAGAAACTTTTGTTAAGAGCCAAGGAGAAAATAATACTCACATAAATAGGTGCTATATACTAAACCAAATAAACAAAGAGGATTTCAAATTGAAGTCTCGTAATCCATAAATGAAAAATGAAAAGCAGAAATATATTTTCATGTTAATACATAACATATGAAGTATATGTTAGAATCTAAATCACTACAACAGTACCAAGTTTTTTAGAGATTAGGTAGGTCGATTATATGAATCAAATAATATTATTATATTCTACCATAAATTATATTTGGGGTATATTTGATTGGATGTGAAGATAGAGGGAAATTTTTAGCTCATTCATAAAAAATTTTCTCCTATTTTTATCCCCCAACCAAACATACCCCTAGGCAAGTTATTTAAACTAATAAAAAGAAGTTTTAATATGCCTCACATGTTGTGCAATAACTTAAAATGAAATATATGAGAGTATGTATAATCAATAACATTGAGTTAATTACATTACCGATCCACTGTGACAAGCTGAATCCTCCTCAATAATTTTATCCTTGAGGCTACGACCAGATTCAAGGGAGGCCCATATCATCATGGTTGTGTCACTGTCCCTACAGAATGTGGCACTAGCACTAGCACAACCTCTTGGGTTTGGGAGGTCACAATATTCTTCAAACACGTTAGTGTTGCTGCTAAAATCTCTCCCATGCTGATCACAATTCGAACGTGATCGCTTCTTTGTCATCGTTGGCACCATTTGATGCTCCCGTGAGGATGCAGCAATTGAACCTGTGCTAGACGGGGCATGATCATGGTTTTCTGTGGTGAACTTTGATTTTTGAGGTTGGCATGTGGCTTGTTGAACAATAGACTCTAATGTATCATGGGCCCTAACCCATGTGGGCTTTTCCTGAGAAGTGGGAAGAAGCCCACCAAGCCCATGCATGGATGGCTGGCCATTTTCCCATGTCAGCTCTGCAACCTCATCATAATTTGACCTGAACATTATCACGTATACGTGGATGAATTAATAATGAAGCAGTGCTGGGACAGTTACATTAATAATGTAATATAACGTATAACAACATATATATTTAAGATCAAACTTATATATGCAGGTATTAATGAGAAAGCACGATTGAAAAAGAAAGAGTAGGTGAGACTGGGAAGTGGGAAAATTCTGATACGCTTCTAGAGGAAGAATCCTTCAAAAGCATTGAATATTTGTATGGAGTAGAACAAAATGTTGCAGGGATTTATTTTTTATTTTTTACTGTTTCTGACATGTGTAAATTCATATTAATAAAAAATATTTTTTTAACATAATTTGCATAACTCAGTATGTATTAAAGATTGATTTATATGCGTAAAGTAAAAAAAAAAGAGTTTAATTGGTATGCATCGACAAACAGAAACTGCTTTATCTTTGTCAAGCAATAGAAATAGGAAAAAGTGAGAAATTATGATGGGTCCTTCATTATAATGGGTAGTTATTTGTGTGAGTTGACATTTTCCACTATTTCTATTGACTGACTGTCAATACATTTAAATTAAATTAAAAAAAAATTGCACAAGAATTTTCCATGAAATATATTTAATGATAATTATGCTTCTGGAGTGTCTTCGTTCATGAGTACGGAAGAAATTCTCCTAACAAGCAGATCTTGTAAAGTAAGTTAAAAAATGAATGCAACTTATGCAATTAGTGATTTGATGGTTGAAATTCATTTAATTATATTTTTTAAAATTTGTTTAATTAAAAAATTATTTCAATAGTAGAGATCCTTTTCGATCTTGATCTGTGAGACCGTAAGAGAGACTTATTTTTTAGAGTTAAAAAAAAAATCCCCCCCCTCCAAAAAAAAAAAACTTTGGTCATACATATAAAATGAATCAAAGAGTTTAATTAATTACAAGAATGTTAAAAATTAGACTAGATATATTATGTCAATAAGGGAAAAGCGAAAGCTTGATTCTCATCCCCTTGTGTTTTGAGAAGCATAGAATAAAGAGCAGGAAGATGCCCTTTGCCTTTGCCCTTTATGTTGTTTCCTAAAATAAGAGATTAATCATATAAATGTCCTTAGATATAGAAAAAATGAGGAGAGGAAAGAACTGGGGAAATGGCCAAAAACACAAATGATGATGTAAATTGCTCAGATTGAAGATGGCCAAAACCCTGAGAGAATTCATCAGGGAAATTGATAAGAGAAAACATCTTCACTGAATCAAAGAAACGTATGAAAAGTTGGCCATAGCTTCCTTGAAGCTAATAAAAATCAGCATAAGATGAACAGAAGAAATTAAGAGAACTAAGAGATATTCACATAGAAAAATAATAATGATGATATTGTCTGGAAAAGGAATTATTTGTTTTGAAACGGAAGTGTAATAAGTCTGGATGTCATATTAAAAGGAAAGCCTTATAAAGATTTAAGCTCTTCAACTCCAACAACTAGTTTTTGGGATATAATTCTTTTAATGACTATACTAGTTACAGAAAGTTAAATTAAAAAAAAAAATTCCTAGGTGTTCTTAAAACAAGAAAACATTATAAATTATTAAGTTTTCTTGAAATAAGAAAAAAAAGATCCGTGTCATTCGGTATTTAGCTCTTTAGCTATATTTTCAAATCAATAATTGAGTTGCTCGGCATGAAAATAGTATATAACAATAATTTTTTTCTTATGAGCACATAAAGAATTTCGAGGATAAAAACATATCAAAAAGCGCATTTGGGATAGAAATTACTATTTCTCAATTGCCTGTAACAGTAATTAAACATTTTGCTCAAATTAAACATGATATATAGATGCCAAAAAAAAAAGACAATGAAAAGTTGAAAATGGGTATTCTATGACTCATATACTAACATCATCAATGTACCAAAAAATATACCAACATCATGAAAAGAATCAAAGCAACAAGCAGAAGAAATCAGATAAAAGGGGGCTCCAGAAACTTAAGAGTATCTTGTAAGCAAGTGTGTGAACTGGAGCATACATGGGGACAAGACGGGTGGCGGCAGGATCAAGGTGGTTGTGCCGGTCACTGTGCACGTGAGAGGATCTTCTGCTAATACCCTCTTCACCTTCGACTTCTTGTTGTCTTTGTTGTTTCAGATTCCAGTTTGGTACCAAACACTGACTCATATGACCACTCCTCTCTCTTTCTCTATATATCTCTCTGTGTGTGTTCAGTCATACTCATCATCATCACCTAATTATAATGCGAAATGAGACTGTGTGGACATTGAGGTTGGGGCTTTCCTTGTTTTTATTCTTTAAATCATTCATTGGGTCCCTCCTTTGTGTTCTGTTTAGTTGAAAGAGACTTCGCAAAGAACTTGTGGTGGCTGAAAGGTCTTCGAGAGGGAATCGGATATGCTTGTCTCCTTCTATAAATGTCTTGCCGCTTAATTTGTGTGTCTCCATTCACAACAAAAAATCCAGTAAGAAATCAAATGTAAATACACAATGGATAATATGACTGCAAACACACACACGAACTATTGTTTTCATTTGACTTGATACAAATTTAGGTTGAGATTAGGAGAGACTCATCCTAGTTTATTATCAAAGTATACTTTCGAGTTCAATGAATATTTATAAAGATATTTACAAATAACTCATAAATAGAAAAATTTAATAATTAAACTTAAGTTATGATGATACATAGACGAAAAATCGATTAAATGAGCACAAATTAAAGTTGTTAGTATTTAACCTTTGTAACTACTTGCAATAACCTATACACAAGTGTAAGTATAATTTGAGAAGGGCAGATACAAATCTATCACTTAAAGGTTTGGGTAACTTTTGTTCAATATAAATTCAGTTACTCTTGGTTCTATCATTTTTTTTTTTAATGAATTATCTAAATTTTAAGTGTTAAATTTGTATTTATATAAAAATTTATCAAAATTTGAAATTAGACTTGCATTTTTTAAAACTTTTGAATTAACATTTAATTATATATTTTCACGTTATTTACTAATATATTAATACTATATGAAATAATATATTTATTAAATGATGTGATAATTTATTATTAAATATTATTATAAATTTTATTTTTATGGACTATACTGATTAAATTTAATTTTTTAGGGTAAGCCGATATAGTATGAGAAGGTAATTGAATTAGAAATATAAATAATTAATTACATTTTTTCTTATAAATGATTAAATTAATTAATTAGCTGTTAATGATTGGCCTTCCACTCATGCATCATCATAGTTTGAGTTCGATTCTCAAGTTTCTCAGTTGGCAAATGATTTGTAAGTATTTTTATAAGTGTTAATTGAACTTGAAGGGATACCCGATTAAAACGAGCCTTTCTCTCAATCAAAACTTTTGCGAATTAAAAAAAATTAATTAATTAGCTAAATTAGTTTGTGATTTATTGCCTAAGTAGTTAAATTAATTAGAAATTAATAAAAAATATTCAGCCCTATATATCCGTTAAGAATAAGGTAGTACGACAAGAAAAAAAAAATAAGGGTACGAGGTAATGGTGATATTTTCATCTGAAGCGTTCACTGTTACCATTTAAACCTTTATCACAAGTCTATGACACACTAGACACGCTCATTCGATCAAGTGCATATGAATAGGATGAACAATCTTCAGAAAACGGAAAACAAACTATAATAAGGTTTTGGTGAACAATAATTGATAAAGAGTGGATTAAGATTTAAAATAAGAGAAAGGCTTACATGAGTTATATTGAGAAAAGGGGAAGGCTGTAATATATTCATCGAAGAAAAGTATTTTGAAAAATATCATAGTTTCCTTGTTTTTAATGGAGTATATATATGTAAAAGAAATTATCCTCATAGAGAGAGAAAGTGAGTGAGTTGAGTTTCATATTCAAAATTTGTCCTTGATAGATAAGTTTAATACATTTTCTTAAATTGTAACTAATTTCATATATAAAGTTTATATATACTTCATACTTCGTTCAACTATTTCACGTTAATATATAATATGTATTTTATTTTAATATATATTTTTGAAATAAAAGTAAATGTTAATTATATTAAATATTTAATTCATTTAAAATTTAATAATGTATATAATCAATATGCTATGTTATATAATGCATAGTAAAATTAGACAAAATCAAATTCCACAAAAAAAAAAAAAAGAAAGAAGAGCAAAAGGTGGATAGATACTTTAAATTCCTTGAAATTATATAAGCTGCTAATGAATTAGATATGGCATGACTAAAATAAAAGCGCCTCCAATCTTCTTATGGTTTGTTTTGTACATATAATAGGATAAGATTCCATGGTATAAAATTTAAACAATATGAAGTTTAATAGTATAAAATATGTTAAAATTTTAATATTATATAATATTTGATGTAATATTGTAAAAGATATATTATAGTATATAATATAATATTATTTTCTCATTGTCACAATATCTATAACCATAAATAAAATTTAATAATAAAAAAATATAAAATTTTAACAAATGTATATAATATTTCTTCCTCTTATATATTTTTATATTTTGTGCTTATAATTTTTATCATAATATATGAGAAAAATAAAAAGTTATATTAAATTAACAATTATTTTTATTTATTTAAATTTAAATTTAATAATCTGACCTAATTCTATTTTTTCAAACTGATTAAGATATTCATTATTTTAATACATAAGTGAGTTTTAATAGACAAATTTATATAATAATTTTTTTTGCATCAAGTAAATAATAAGTCATAATATATTATATTAACTTATCCTACCATTATTTCAATCAATATATATATATATATATGCCAAATCTGCAGGTTTGTTCACACCTCTCACAAAAGAATCATAATCTAAATTAAAAACTTACGACTCTTTTTTTTTTTCTTAAGGTTTCAGATGACAAGAAATATTTATATATTATAAAGGGATGTTTGATAAACGAAACAAAATTTTATTTTTAGGAATATTATTTATGGAAATAATTTTTTTGTATATAATATTTTAGATATATTTAATTTACAAATTAAATTCTTAAAAATATTTTATATACTCCAAAAATACCTCTAATAGAGGCGAACGACAATCGGCAACAGGTGATGTAGGGATATTTTGGTCTTTTTTGTAACAAATATTTTCTTCTTATGTTAGATTCTCATAGAGATTGAGAATATTTTGGGAGGTATTTTCATTTTCGAAAATGCAATACTCCTAAGAATGGTGTTTTAAATTGTATACCAAACACCTAGCAGCAGATGTAATTTAAAAAATATGTATTAATGAATATTATATTTTTATTTTAAGAGATTAATTTTAATAAATTATTACACACATATTCATCTGCTATACTGTGTTATATTTTTCTTAGATCTGTTAAAGCTCTCAAATTTCTCCTACTTCTGGATTCTGGATAGGCATTGATAGTTTTCCTGCATCAGCAAGACACATGTGGAGACATGTATGTCCTACCACATGCAATAGGCTCTCAACTGCTCGATTCATGGACCAGTACGTGCCACAACCGACAATCGTGCTCTAATTGTAGCTGAAAATGAGTCACTGGATGTATTCCCTCTAATTTGCTAGGGTGGAGAAAGCCAGGCACTGTATATTTGCTTGTGACATATAATTTGAGGTTCAGAATTCATTCAAATTAATTAGGACAGTTACGAAGGCAATCGTGGGTGCTCTGTGACTGAGCTTGTAGGGACACATGATAATAAATTATCCCAAAGAAGTCTACTCGAATAATGCCGCAGAAAACAGACAAATTAGAGAAATTTTTAGAAAAATAAAAAGTGACGCGTGGAGTGAGTTATAACTTGACATCCAATAACTAATAACTACATGTTAAATAACTTAACATCTTATTAGTTATTGTACTAATAATATAATAAAAGCAAAAGAAAATAATAACTACAAAGTTAGAGTATATTGGATAAATTGTGAGTAGTACACAGCAATAACTTATATTTTATTATGAGAATATTGAAGACTTTTTTTCTTTTTTCTTTTGATATTGGTACTCGTATCTTTTAAGACTTACTTGTGCATGTGACACCTAATCAGAATATTATAATTTTGGAAGATACCATGAATCCTATTTCATGATTTCTTGTGTTGCGGATTAAGCAGGCAAGGAACATCAGAGACACGTAGACTTAGAACTAGAAGTAACGACTATGCATTCTTACAGTGAAAGGCTTCCCTGTTGTTTCTGGACAGGTGCTGGGACAAGAGCAATCCAAGAGGGTCACCCTGTTCACTCTTGCAAACAAAAGTTGCAGCATTATCGTATAGGGTATGGTCCTGCTCCTGCACTAGGCATGCGCCACAAACTTCATCATCCTATAGTGGGGATGATCTATACTTTCAGTCGCCTCAAACTAGTTTTAATTTGTGGCCAGAAATATGTCTCTTCCTTTGTATTCCTTTTCTTTGTAATCAAATATTTTCTGTATTAGATGCGTTGTTTTCAATAGCTAGGTCTGTTTTAACATCAGCCGACATTTCATGGCACCGATATCAGCCTATTTCAGAAAAGGTTGGCTTCCAATATTATACGTAAAAGCCTGCATGTCAAACGTAGGTGTCTGTTTATGAGTTGGTTTCTTTATATAAAAGAAATTTTGAATTGAAAAGAATAGAAGTTTAAAAGTGGATAGACCGGTGCTTTTAGAATTGAAGAATGAAGTAATTGCGTAATTTGGTTGGTAGAATCGATTTTATTGGAATTAATTTTGAGGTAAAGTGATATATGAATGCGTTTGTTTGAGATTTTTTGGATAAAAAATTATTTTTTTATTAAAAAAAGTCAATTTTTATATATTTTTTAAAAATAATCAGAATTTTTTAAAAAAATTATTTTTAATTTTTTCAGTTATATATAAAGTTTAAATTTTAAAATTATTTTTTTTAAAAGTTAAAATAAATATACTCATATTATTTGATAGTTTTTTTAAAAATAACTCTAATATAAAGTAAAATTTTTTTATTTTTCTTAAAATAAATTTTAAAAATAAAAATTAATTTTAATCTTACTAAATCAAATACCATTAAAATGAATTACAATTAATTTTGGTGACTTACTTCCAAACACACTGCAACTCGTAGCGAAGATTAACTTAGGTAAAATCTGTTACAACTAAACTAACAGCAGGTAACTAACTAATGACAAATGTGAGAAGAAGGTACATTTTGTCGGCTGTGACATTACGACAAACATAGGGCGGGCTAGAGGAGAACATAGCCGTAACAGTTGTCTCATTGGTTGATGTGACTTCTGGTTGATGCAAGCATGAAATAATAAATATAAGAACTTGGAAATCACATAAATGTAACTTCAAGTTCTTTGGAATTACTACAACAATGAATAATTAATTAATATTGCAGTATCAATTTTACAATAATTCCCTTCTCTCTATTTACAAAATGAACAAAATGTCAATGAGATTCTGGATAATTAGAATAGTATTAGTGAAAGTGAATTAAACTTAACAACAACTTCCTGCAATATATCCTATTTTTAATATATATCCCAGAAATAATAGCCGTGGCCATACTCCAATCAATATCAATATAAAATATTTGTATATAATCATTTAATTTTATATCATCACATCATTAAAAATATTTAATTCTTACAATATATAAATAGATAAAACTTAATTGATTAATCGTGAAAAACATTCTATATTATTAAAATTAATATCCTATATAATGATTGACCCTTAACATTCGCTGTTAAGACTAATCACTTTTAAGATTTAACCTAATTTGATTATGTACACACAGGTGTTATGCAGTATTTTTATAGGGCTTTTTTTTTTTGTATTTAAACTCGCGTCGTTATTCTATTTTATTTTTTATAACATCCTTATTCTAAAATGTTGAAGTTTTTTATTATCTCAACTAACCATTTATAAGTAATTATGATAACATATTAAAAATGATATTAAAGAAATTCTTAATTAAGGATTTTTTTTTTTCACAATATTGGGTTGTCACCTTTTGACTTCACCTTATGACGCGAGGTTGCAAGATATGTAAACGAAGATTCCTTGATTAATTGATTATGCGAAAACACTACTTAACATCCACTTATTTTTGTGGTAACGTATACGATCAAGTTAAGAAACAAGTCTTGCTTCATTGCTTTGCTACATGTCCTGACCTTTAGATTCTTGCTTAAACATGGCAAATGGCTGGAGCATATATTTTATTGGATAAATTGCACGTTAATCCCTGTGGTTTAAGTCATTTTTACTTTTCAAACATCAAATTTGATTTGTGACACATAATCCCTTAAACTTTGGTCTGCGAAAAACGTTGTAAGCTGTTAAATTTAATGTGGTCGAATTACCATGATTTTAACCACAGCCAATAGTTTAAAACCGTTACTAATTATAATAGGCACGGATGATATATTGGCCAAATAACTCAAAACTGTGGTTAATCATTTATTGAAATTCCTCCTTCCAACCTCCAAATTATTAACTTTTTTTTTTATTCATCTTTTTTTTTGAAAATGTCTTTCCTAATTATCTCCCAATCTATAACCAACAAGAACTTGGATTCTAGTTTGGCTTAATAAGTCACATCCATGCTTGATAACATGATATTTGTACCCTTATAACTTAATGGATAAATAGCATGAAATTATTAGTATGGCTGTACACCATTTTTATTGAATGATACATGGCTTACAACCAGAACATTTTGAGTTTGTTGTCACATTACATAGATGTGAAATTTGAACAACAAGAATGAGATCCAACTATATGAATGATTAATAAATATTGTAGGAATAATTAAAAGTGAAATAACTATATTATTTATTTGTGATAAAGTGAAAGTATGGTAATATAAGAAAAATGAAGACATATGCCCATGTTTGATATTCAAAGGTGCATTTGTATCTCTTTTTGCACTTTCTTTCTTTCTCTCCCTTTTCATTTTGGTTGTTTGTAGGTTAGGTTTTGTTTGGATATATTTCTCTTCAAGTCCAATTAGGATTGGCTCTTCATTTAATATTGATGTGTTTTTTCTTCTTCCTTTATAGATGATTTTGTTATCTGATAATGTTGTGATTGTTGTTTATTTTTGATGTTTTTTCTCTAAGGTTTCTATTCTTCATCTCATGATATTATGTTTACCCAAAAAAAAAAAAAAAATCATAACATTACTATTGGTGATTGTAAAAATGAGCTAATTTAGCTTAGTCTTATAAACAACGTGAAAAAGTTTTAATAATTTAGAGTAAGAAATTAAATATAGATAATAAATAATTAAACACTTCAAAAGAATAATTAATTAATTAAACATATTCATAATTGAGTGAAGATTTAAAATATAATTTACCACACAGAAATTAAGGTATTTTTTCAATTGAGTAGAATATTAAAAAATGAAATAACATAATTAAATTAATATTAGTTTTGTAATTCTTAATATAGTGAAAGATACTTTCTGTGAATTTCTCTATGAAATGTAAGGTAAACTCGGAGTAAGAGGTTGGTTAAGTATCATAAAGTTTGCTTTTGTTAACTTATATGTATAATTGTGAAAGCTTATATCATATGTGGTATGATAGCAAAGTTTGCATTGTGCTATGTACCAACATGTACTAAAAAAACAAAAGGACGAAACTAGCAATATTGAACCCAACAATATCATCATCTATTGTCCACTAAGATCTCAACCTTTTGGCAACTATACAACCTCAGCTAGCAACAATATTGAGCCCAACAATGTCCCATAAAGCAGAGATGGCAAAAACATTTTAAATTTTAAAAAGAAGTCAACGCGTTCAATAACTCTTGAATCTCGGGGGGTCAATCCATCAACATACTAATGCATAATCTGAAGATACCAAAATTTCATACAACGATGTCTAACTTCACTTACATACATACAATATACATACTAAACATAATGCAAGGTTAGGAAGAAGAGGCTGGATAGCCAGATACATCCATGAAACCAAAGTGCTAAAGCTTCTTAAAATATAAATCCCTCTTTCTAGAGTCATAATGACTATTTCGTATAGCATTTATCAGCAGTGAACACCCTTTACAATAGTTATGTAGGAACATGTGCTTGCTCACGAATCACTGGATTAGAGGCACTCATCCAAAAGCTGGCATAAATTGGGATTCTCCAAGGCAACAACAACTCCTTATTATTTAACTTCTTGTTGAAGCTAGCATAGAATTTTTAGAATGTCTATTGTTTGGAATCGATTAGAGGAAAGGGGAGTGGGGGTCTGAGCCTAAGTTTTTTTTTTTTTTTTTTTTGGGTTTGATATAGTTTGGTTTGGTCTAGTTTAGTTTGGTAAGGTCCAGTTTAGTTCGATCCAATTTAGTTCGGTTTTGTTCGATTCGGTCTAGTCTGATTCGGTTAGATTCGGTATAATCTAGTCTGATTTAACTTGGTTCGGTTCAATTTGGTCCAGTTTTATTCAGTCTTGTCCGGTCTAGTCTGGTCCATTTAGTTCAATTTAGTCCGGTTTGGTTTGATCTGGCATGTTCTTATTCGATTTGGGCCGATCTTGTCCGGTTTTGAAATAGTTGATTATTGAAATAATGTAAAAACATTTATAATCAAGGTGATTGAGTTGGATACATTCACCAAACTTATGCTTTTGGGATAGTTATTTCTTGATAATATTCAATAGCTTGAATTATATTGAGTTGGAATCATTCTTTCTGATGCGAGCCACGAGATTTATGCTAGTTGTTTTCCACCTTGTTTAATTTTATTTGAACCTTGGTTATATTGTGTTTCATCCTATTTTCATGCTGCAAAATTTACTCTTATGTCTTTCACCTTTCTATTAATACTTGAAGTATATTTATGTAGTAGCTATTTGCTTAGTTGATGTTTAACTGTAAAGCAATCAAAATTAGTCTTTTATCACATCCTCACAAAAGCATAATGGGTAGTGTTTGGCATGATTGTAGAGAACAACTTTCCCTAACTAATGGATTTTTTTTCTATAATTAATCTCTCATTTCTTATTTGCACCTGGTGAAAATTGATTAAACTTTAATTGAAGACCATTATCTATATAGACTATGCTTTTCTTTGTAGTTAAAAAAGACAAGGTAGAAGGTTTGGCTAATAATTAGAGGGACTCAAAATTAATATATGCACAATAGAAAAAAATATAAAAATTATTTAGTAAATATAGCAATAGTTTAAAGAACATAACTATGTCATAAAATTAAAATTTAATCTTTTATGATAAAGTGAAAGTTTTTGTTAATATAAATATAAATATAATAAAGGTATAAGTCATTTATGTCTATTTCGAATGTATTAAAACCATATTGATATTTAATATTTAAATGTTCTTCATCCGTTTGATACCATTTTTATGTTTGCCCTTAGTTGCGTTGTATCCTTTGCACTTGCTTCAATGTTTTTTTTTTTTTAGTTGGTTACAGGTTGTACTTTCTTTAAATTAATATTGACTTTTATCAAATATTAATGTGTTATTTATTTCTATAGATATCTTACTCCTTCCTTTATATATAATCTCTTTATTCGATGATGCTTCTTGTATCTGTTTGTGATTCTTTTTGGTTGAGCTTTATATATAGATATGTGCTCAGTGGATGATATTAATGTCGGTACATGTGGTTCTTAAATTATATTAGCGATAAATATTAGAATTTAAATTTATTTATTTCAATGAAGACAATTTATGTTTATCATTTATTATTGTCTAATTTTGTAATTTTGGAACAACAAAGATATGAAATGAGTAATGGATACATGTTTTTTGTTAAAAAAAAAAAAAAGAAATTCAGTTTTGGAACTCCTTGCAATTTTGTAATTTTGGAAAAACAAAGTAGAGTTTGCCCATGAAAACAAAAAACAAAAGTTGAGTGTCGCTAGAAAAATATAAATTGCAATGAGCTATAATTTCTATTTTCAAAGAGAAAAGAGTAATGAAGACATATTTAGAAAAACATTCAATTAAGGATTCATATCAAAACAATTGTTTTATAATGTACATTTATAATTATTGTTACTGTTTTTTGGACATAAATAGGCAATATGTTAAAGCATAAAAATGACAATGATTTAATTTTTTTTAATTTGAATTTTCTCTGTAAAATAAATAATAGTGATATTAAATGCAATTGATAACTCGTATATGTATCTAATTCGTTGTTATTCTTGTTTGGTTCTCATAAGTACCAATTTTGGTTTAAATAAGCACAAATTAATAATAGACATAAATTTGCTGTTACTAAATTTTGCATAATGGAAGAATAAAGGAGATCATAAATGTTTATTGTTGGAGGGGGTTACAGGAGAGGAGAAAGGGAAAGGAAAAGGGGTGTGGGGTGTTGGAGAGGAGGGTTATGGGAAAAAGGGAAAGAGAAAGGTGTGAGATGACTATATTAATGTGGCTTTATAAAATCAAAGGTATTACATGAGAAGATAACATTTCTAATGATAAGCTAATATGACAAATTATAGAACATTTAAGTGTTAACCTCTTAGTGTGCCATAATTTGGATATCAGAATTAACATATTATAAATAAAATTGAGCAGCAAAGTATGAGGATGCCATCTATATACAATCAATCTCGGTTATGTGTCATCATATCTTTCTGAAGCCAGGTTCTTAGGGTCTAACTCCAAGACTTGATGCTATTAATAACTGAAGCAGAAACATTTGACAGGGACCCTTCCTGTTTTTCTGATTTTGTTTGCTTTTTCTCTGGCCTTGGACACTTCTTTACTTCTTTTGGCTTCCAACTGTGTCATTGCACCTTGTGCTATCTTGTCTATCCTTTCTACCTTATACCTGTAGTGTTGTGTTGCCATTGCTCTTATGTGCTCCAATTCACTCTGTAGCCCCACCAGCAATGAGAATATGTTAAAAAGATTATTCAAAAAAAAAAAAAAAGGGAAAAAACCCAGAACTGAGGCAAACCTTCTTCCTTTCCGTATGGAGTTTGGCTTGACTTTTTTTCTCACTTTCCCAAGAAAGGATTTGGAACCTTATCCTCTCATACCTGGATTTTCTTACAATGACAAGAATGAATAAACTAACTCCACATTCTTTCACTATATCCAGTTAACAACTATTATGCAGAATAGGTAATAATATCCTTCAAGAAATAAAGCAATTACCCAAGAAATTAGTATTACCGCTTTTGAATCTTTTCTGCCTTGGCCTTTTCCCAAGCTTCTGCTTTGTCATTGTTGTGTTGTATTGGATTCCCTGTCTGCTTTTGGTACCCTGATGCTGGAGGTATTGGCCTTGGAGAGGATATACCACTCGGATGTCTAACAGAAAAAGCACTTTCTGTTGTCCTAGTGTCTTTTCCAAATGACCTTTTCACTGAAGTTTCCCCTCCTACATGTAACATATACAACAATCTTCATAGAGCAATGCTAACAGTCAAAATCATGAGTAATAATACCACATAACTAAAGTATGTTATCAAAATTTTGCTAGAATTTGCTAAGATTCAAAATGGTTGTTAGTTATAGCAAAAGCTCTAATAACAAAAGAGCTGTGCTATTTTGCATGATATGAATTGTGCAAAAAAGTAAGTAAATTATCCACATAATTTGTAAAAATATTCGTACCATGTTTCTTCGTACCAAATAGCATTTTTCAATACAAAATTATAACTGTTTAGTATTATTTTCAAAAATTACTTGCTAAGATTCATGAAAAGATGGTGGTTGATTAAATCAAACTAGCGAGAATCACTAGAAACCATGCCAAATTTTTCTAGCAACAAGATTTGTGCTATCTGGAAATGTTATAGTTACCATAACTTGGTCTCTTGGATAAGTTATCATTTTTTCCTCTCATGGTTCCGGTCCTTGATATTTTGGGACCCTCTTTCATTTTCCCAGCTTTTTCTAGTGAATGAATGGAAAATGCAGCAGCTGCAACTGCAGTCACATGCTCATCATCCTTTGCATATTCATCCTGAAAATTTGCCCTTCGGAGCCAGTTCCACGCCTTGTCATGTTTTTGTGATTGTGGATCAGAAAATGACGCTCTATAATAAAAATAACAGTTATTTTTTCATTAGTGAAATCAGTGATTTTGTTCACAACATAGCTGCTGTAGCATGCATACAGAAACTAATCTAAAATAAGATGAATATTAATATAATATCAATAGTATTATCACAATTTAATTACGGCTTGGAAACTAGGTACCTTCTTTGTTTGAGCCTGTGTTCCATTATCTGGAATTGAAATTTCTGTGTTGGAACCTCCTTGTTCTGAACTTGTCTAATTTCCACGTTTGATTGTGAATGAAGATGAAGTGGGAGTTCATAAAGCTGAACAGTACATGCTGACAAGCAAGGTAACATGTACCTTGCAAGCAGCCTCTGAAGGAAGCAAAGGATCCTTTTTTTCTCTATTTCTAACAAAACCATGCAACCAAATGCACATAAAAGCCTCTATATAGTTAAAATTGTCGGCATTTCTTGCTGCATGCTTGCTTTCTGGCCTTCTATCTATAGAGAAACCTTTTGGTACGTAACTTTTTGCTATTTTATTATGGCGTGGATGAAGGGAACAGAACCTTCATCTGTATTCTGCAGCTATTCCTTTATTCCTAGGAATGGAAGGGTATAATGTCATGTTCACAGGTTGCCTTAGACATTGATTCTCTTGTGAGTAACTTGAGAAGCAAGCGCAAAATGAAAAATGAAAAAAAAAAAAGGTGTGGAAGAAGCTGTAAAAATAGAGATTTATTGTGCATGTATGGCTGTTGCTCTAGTTTCTCCTAATAATGGTAGTGTGTGAATGGTTTCACACAATAGAATTCACACATGCATACAACCCTCATAGCTTGAGTCAGGAATGCCTGAGACCTGACCTAAAACTGATAATTAACTTGGTTTGGTCCGAAATTAATTAGGCCGAGTTTAAGTCATATAAATTAGATCTGATACAACTTTAAGGCTGATTTGGGGTACTTCCAATGTTGAATGATACTTTAAGAGATATAATTTCTGAAGATTAGTGATAAATTATAGTGCTTTGGATTTAAATTGATTTTTTTTTATAACATGATAATATTTTTATTTTTATAGTAAATATAATGGAGGTTTTTCTAATATCTTTTTCTTTTAAAGATGCTATCACTTATTAGTAGTCCAAGGTTACAATATTTAACTACATGTCTCACTTTTTTATTCAAAATAAAAATGAAAATTTTGTGGTACCCTTTTTGTTTAAGAGGGTACGGTACTTTCTAATAACTAATGATTGATATCCTATAAAAAAAACTAATGATTAATATTTAGCCATGATTTTTTTTTCTAATGCGAAAATTTAACTTTAGATATAATACCCAATAAAAAAACCTTCAGATATAATATTTTTTTTAGAATAAATAGAACACATATGACTTAATTATGAGCTGTTAATTAACTACTAAAGAGATTTGATATTCTTACAAAAATTAAAACTTTCAGAGAAACCTCTTCAACAAAATTATACTTTAAGTTAATGAATTTGTAGCTAAATATTATTTACTAACAAGAAGTTCCATTGTATCTTAAATATAAAAAGGTACAGAAAAAACTTGTAATGTAACTTGTTTCGAAACATATTTTGTGAGACACTCTTTTTTTTTTTTTTTTTTTTGAGCTTTGTACTTTTAAAATTCCATAGCTTAATTATACATAATACATAATATACAAATTTATACCTTTTATCAACTAATTAAATCTCTGATGGATCATTTATGAAGTGATTATTAAATTGAATAAGTTTAGATTAGAACTAGAGATCTATAGAAACATGCACCATTAAATTATGAGTCGGGGTGTTTAAAGGACATATTAGGTCGGAGTGGATCAAACTCAAATATAATTTATTTTTTGATTGAGTCTATTTTTTTAAGCCCGAATATGATTCGATCAATGATTGGAATAATTCAAATTTTAGATAATATATAAAAATTTAGATATTATATATAACAAAGTTATAAAATTTTAAAAATAAGAAATAAAATTCAAAATATATTTTATAATATATATTTTAAAATAAACTATATTAATATAAAAATAATATAATATAATATAATATAAAATATATTAATTAAAATATAAAATCTTATAATATATCACAAATTATTTAAAAAAAATATAATTTATAAAAAATTATTTAATTTTGGATTGAGTTGTACTGGCTCAAAATATGACTTGAATTGGTCAAAAAAGTGTGTCATATCAAATTTTAGAACTCAAATTCGGTTCAACTAACTTCAGGCGGGGGCCGGGTCCTGAACTCCCTGAACTCGGGTCAGAATGAACCCGGCCCATGAAGTACGCCGGTAGCCTGTCTTGTTTCCCCGCTCAAAACTGCTCCCATGAGTTCAGATCAGTCGGCTCCTCAGAATGGTACTGACAGAAGAACAGAGGAAGCAAGTCGAAGCCAATCGCCAAGCCGCCCTCGCTAAACGAAAGGCATTCCTTCAACAACAACAACAACAACAACAACAGCAACAGCAACAACCCCAAACCCACGGAGATGGAGGAGGAGACCCCTGGCACCTTTTCAAGTGCCAGAAGCTCTCCCACAATTCCTCCACACCCAAACACCCCCTAAACACTCCCACTCCCACTCCCAACCACAAGTTCCTCGCCCGCCTCGAAATATGCTCACCTGACTCATTCTCCGTCACCCCTCTCCCCCTGCCCCACCACCCCTTCCCCGGACCCCATTCCTGCCTCGCCACACTCAACCACATCTTGTCCAACGTAACATTCTTTTGCTCTTAATCTTATTATTATTATTATTATTGTTGTTGTTGGATTATTGGATAACTTGGGTTGTTGCAGGTGATGTTGTCGCACTACACGCAAATCCACGGTGGCGGGAGGGCCTGCGTGTACAAGCTGTGTGACTACCTCGCGGTTCTCAAGTGCCTGAAGGGTGCCTCGGAGGGTGTTGAGGTGGAGGACATTCCCTGGGGGACTCTGAACGTCGTGGAGAGGATGTCCGGTTCCTTCGTTTCGGGGCGGTGGACGCCGGCGAGGCCGGAGCATTTGACCGACGAGCAGGTGGACCAGCTCATCGCCAAGCTGCCCAGGACTCTGGTGGATGCTCTGTTGCCCTTCCAGGTGGATGGGCTGAGGTTTGGACTGAGAAGGGGTGGGAGGTGCCTCATTGCGGATGACATGGGCCTTGGCAAGACCCTGCAGGTAGGAATAGAAAGAAATGGCATCTTTTGCTCTATGTTTTAGATTGAGTAAACCGCTGACTTCGTTCTTGAGAAGAATAGGGAAAATGATCCAACATTGTTAATATTAGTACTTTTTAAAGGAGTCTGGTTATTGTTAGGGAGTTATGTGGCTTGTGTTTTTTGCTGTATGTTGCAGATTTCTTTAACTCTTCATAGGCACTTGTGTTTGGTGCAATTTTGTTCTCTGAAATTGGTACAATTCTGGGAATACAAATTGGCATCTTTTGCTGTATGCTGGTGATTTCGGTAATTCTAGGGACTAGGAATTTGTGACTTTGAGTCCCAGGTTCAAATTCTAGAAACGGTTTTTTTGCTTGCAAGGTAAGGATGCATACATCTACCTTCCCCGGAAGAACCTAGGCTGCCCTTTTAGGGACTAGGGATTTGTGTTTGGTGCCTCTTTGTTATCTGAAATTGGTTACATTATAGGGTTTTTTTTTTTTTTTTTTTTTTTGGGTGGCTAAATCTCTAATAAGGTGTAATGATGTAATGAATAGTGACTTGACATGCACGTTGTTTTTGCGGTTTTTCTTTTTCAGGCTATTGCTATTGCGGGATGTTTCATGGATGAAGGTTCTATACTTGTGGTTTGCCCTGCTGTTTTGCGTTTTTCGTGGGCGGAAGAATTGGAGCGCTGGCTTCCTAACTGTTTGCCTGCTGATATTCATCTTGGTAATGCTTTACATTTTTTAAGTTGTGTATGATGCTGTGTTTTATGGTGCTCGTTAGGTTTTAAGTACATGTCTGGTTCTTGAGAAGAATGTGGCATGTTCCCTATAACAATACAATACATATTCAAAGATTATGTTAATGAATGTGTAACTGTTGAACTGTTTTTTAGAGTGCACAAATATAGCCATCTTCTAAAGATGCATCATATTCAAGTTGGTTTGGTCCTGGGAGATTCAAATATAAAAAGAAATTGGTTTTAAAGATGGCACTATCAATACAACAAAATTCTGGTTTGGTGAATGAGGCACATTTTCAACCTGATTTGAGAACTCTACAATGAAAGTTAGTGTATAACCAAATCGGGGCTTTTTAGTTGCTGGTAACGTTAGAAGTTTGAAGCTCAGATGATTTCTTTGGCAGATTCAGGAATAATGGATTAAGGTTTTGAAAGAATGTTTAGTGTTATGTGGTCAAGAAAATAAGTTGAACTGTCCAAGCATGGATTTGTTGAAGAATGATTAAATCTTTTATTTATTGCTTTTCATCTAAAGCAATTTTGTAGACTGAGTTTGATTTAAGAAATTTGAAAATTACTTTTAACTTTCATTGCATGACTTTTTTATTCATATCTTTGTTGTGATGTCTTTCTTTCCTTAGCTACTTAGCATTTACTTGTTTCTTCTAATCCAGTCTTTGGTCATCAAGATAATCCTGTATATTTAACGAGATGCCCAAGAGTTGTGGTTATTTCTTATACCATGCTCCACCGTCTAAGGAAGAACATGCTTGAGCGTGAGTGGGCTCTCTTGATTGTTGATGAGTCTCATCATGTGAGATGTACGAAGAAAGCCTCAGAGCCAGGAGAGGTATGCTTTTCATTATCTTGTTTGTAAGATTTAAAACTAAAAACAGTGCTTGCATTATGATAGATACAAATTTTCTTTTTATTGATTGTAATTGTTACTTATATTATATGTGACATTTGTAGAGAGAAAGAAGGATCTTAGAGTGAGAACCCTTATTTTAGTGAATGTGTGAGTAGCATTGTATCTATTCATTTCTGTAAAGCACTTGTTTTCTTTGCCTTTGTGTCCATATGGGTGGGTGGTGGGTGCAAACTGCTGCTGCTGTGAAATAAACAAGATTCATTAGCTTTTCTTTTAACTTGGTATCTCTTCTGCTTTGGTAGTACAAGATAGAAGCTTCCAGCAAATGATGATTATGTCATAGTAGTACGTGGTAGAAGCTTATGGAAAATCATGATTATGTCGTAATTGTTAATGTACAGTTACAGCATAATGATCTCTCTCTCTCTCTCTCTCTCTCTCTCTCTCTCTCTCTTTTTTTTTAAGAATATATACTTTTTGCCACATTGTCAAGCCCTTTTTGTCCAGGTTCTTTTTTCTTTTGAGGAACTTTTTTTAGAAGGCAGATTCATGATCTTACCATGGACCTCCTTGTAATTTAATGCATTATTCCTTATTTCTATATCTTCTTCAGCTGAAACCTAAAAAAGTGGCATTTATATTCTGTGATCTTATCTTTTATTTTAACAGATAAAAGCTGTTCTTGATGTGGCAACAAAAGTCAAGCGTATAATTCTGTTATCAGGGACTCCTTCATTGTCAAGGTTGTAGCATAGTTCACAGCAAGTCAGCTGCATTAGCTTTGATGCTAATAATTATCCTGGGAATGAAAAATGAATAATCTTTTTTTTTTTTTTTTTTCTAATTTGGGTTGTGACTCTATATTTCTTGGCTTTCTGTTCTTCGTTTTTATTTGGTTCCGCTTTCTCTTTTTGGTTATTTTAACTTAATGTGATCTCATATCTTATGGTGCATTTCTTCCTAGGTGCTCATAGACCATATGACATTTTTCATCAGATAAATATCTTATGGCAAGTATATTCACGTTGAACATTTTACATTTTTAAAATATCTTTCTTTTAAGCCTGTTAATTCAGTTTTCTGGTCAATGCATCTATTTTACAGGCCTGGTTTGTTGGGGAAGACTAAACATGAGTTTGCAAAAACTTATTGTGATCTCAAATATATCAAGGGTATCCAGGGAAAATATTTTGCGGTAATCCTTTTAGAAGAGCTCTTCATATCCACTGTGTGTGTGTGTGTGTGTGTCTAACAATGTATGTCTATATTTGGTTAATTATGATGAGTACTTTGTAGCTGTTAAGTTGTTATTTCTTAGTGACAAAAGAGCATTACCTTTTGCTTGCTTTATATCTGGAAGATCACAAATGTTACTCCAATACCTTGGTTAATATAAACATAACGAATAAGGTATGGTTGCGGTTGGCTAATGGAAATTTTGTAAATTTGTAATGTTCTCTGTTAGATAATAAAAAAAATGAAGACGACTTTTAAAGGGTCAGAGGTTTCCTAGATTCTGTTATTGGAGCATTCAATTACTTATTTTTTCTTTTTGCCTCTGGGAGTTTCAGTTTGGTATTCATCTTTGAGATCGAGGTTATCATCATTTTTAGTCTTCATTTAGCTACTTGTGATGAGGGAAAAGTTATGAAATCTCTATCTTTGGATCGGTATTTTTTTTTGGGTAGTAATTTGTTGTTGAATGTGGAAGTTGACACAAACGATGGGATTCTGCTGCAGGATTATTCAAAGGGCATTCGGTTGGAGGAGTTGAACGTGTTACTAAAGCAAACAGTTATGGTGGGATATCAGCCCCCATATTTAGTCTTCTGATGATTACTTTGTCTTTTCGTTTTTTTTTCTTGGACTATTGTCATCGGTTACCTTTTGTAGAAGCATTCTTCTGTTTGATATCAGTTTTGTAAACGTCTGGCCTGGCATTTTGAAGTAATTAGAGCAAGTTTGCCCTCAAACTTGTATATCCAAATCAGATTCTTTGATGACGATGATTTGATTGTGCCTTCAGTTTATTTGGCCAACCTCACCTAGGGGGATAAGGCTTGATGCAGTTTTAGCAATTTGGTTATTTCTCATAGATTGGTATCCCTGTTTAGTATATAAAACTATACTCTCTCTCTCTCTCTCTCGTGAATAATTGTATCTTTGGTTCACATTCTCAACATATACATTTCATACCAACTACTTATTTTGCAAACAATGTTGTGGTATTGCTTCGAGGATGGATTAGGCCCAGTGCTTTTGATTTTATTGTACATTTGGTTTACTGACTGCCACTTTTTACCTTTATATACTTAATAACAGTGTTTATTTTGTTAAGTCTCCTCAATTGAATGAACGATGCTTTATGATATTGCTCTTCTATTGTATAGAATACTGTCTTATTTGTCTTTCATGTATTGTAGATAAGGCGTTTGAAGGAACACGTGTTGCAACAGTTACCTCCAAAGCGGCGGCAAATTATAAGACTGTTGTTGAAGAGATCAGATATAGTTGCTGCAAAAACTGCAGTTAGGGCATTGAAGATTGATGCCTCTGAAAGTGCAAGTGAAGATATGCCTCTAGAAAATTTGGATGAACCTGATGGTATTGTTTAGGAATCTTTGCCTCTACTGTGGTGAAATGCTGGATTTGTGTTTTCAACTAATGTTTCATCACATAATAGCTTTAAGTTCACCCTTGTTTTATGCGTTGCAGATTTGAATGAAATTGCATCAAAAAATTCTGTGAAGGCAGGGTCAAAAGCTCTAGTGTTTAAGACCAATTACTATAGAAGAAGGAATCATTAATGCATTTGCTTATCATTTGAATAATTGAATTGTAGTCTTAACGCTAGATGGTTTAGAGTTTTCTTATGCTATCAAAGGGACAAATAATACCAAAGATCGCAAGAGAGCCCCATAAGACCCCTAAAAAGTCATAAAACAAGTTCAATTTTGGCCTCTCTGATCTTATAACATTACCAACCAACTTTTGATCTGAGAGATTTAAGAATGTTAGAATACCAGAAATTATCTAGTAATATATCTATTATATCTTAGAATATCGTAAAGTATTGTAGATGATTTCTTAGTATTGATTTCCATATTTTCTTTTATTCCATATTTTCTTTTATTTCATGATTTGTAGCCTTAATTAATTATGATTAGGGGTTTAGTATTATTATAAATAGGGATTAGTGCTTTCACTGCTTTGTCTTTTTGTATCCCCACACATCATATCATATCTAACATAACAATAACACCAATTCAGGAAAAAAAATTTCGTATGCTCATTCAATATTGCTTATAATTTCATATAATGGCTGCTTGGTTTTTTTGTTGTTCAAAGAGAATTGCCATATTACTTTCACTTGTGATCCAATAATATTTCCTTTTCTATATGTATGCATAAAGAAAAAGAGATATGCTATGGTTGTGAGTTGTAACTGATTTTTGCAGCTGAACAGCTGTTGCATGAATTCAGGTTTTATTCAATTTGGAAGAATCTTATGGAAGTTTCTTCATTTTCCTCACCTATCTTTTGTTAGGAAAGCTTTCTTACCAGGAACTTGGGATTGCAAAGCTTTCTGGGTTTCGTGAATGGCTTTACCTCCATCCACTCATTGCAGGATCGGAGAATTCTACAAAGATGATAATTTTTGCTCATCACCATAAAGTTCTTGATGGAGTACAGGTGCATTTATCCTCAGTTGGAAGCTACTATATACTTAAAGTCCTTTTGGCAGCATGTAATATAGTTTGGTGACTGCAGTAACTCACTAATATCCTTTGATTTAGGCTGGCTACCATCATATATCAAATTTAGTTAATCATGTTACCATCATGCAGTAACTCAGTTAGAGATTACTGTTTACTTTTAAAATCACTTTGACTTTGTGACCCACTTTAGTGACTTGAGCAACTCACATTTGCCTTTTGAGTTTTGGCTTTTTGTCCGATTATTTGAATTGGCTAGCATCATACTTTATATTTACTTTGGCCTCTGGTGCATTCATGACTTTGATGTCCAAGTCCACAGATGTTTAGATTTACTTTCTGATGTGGAATTTGCCTTTTTGAACCATTTAGGAGTTTATATGCGAGAAAGGGATTGGTTTTGTGCGAATTGATGGAAATACTCTTGCTAGAGATAGGCAATCAGCAGTAGTGTCATTTCGATCATCATCAGAGGTATTATAGCCTTTTTTGCATTTTTTTTCCTGAATTTGTTGTGATAATGTCCAGCTCTTTTTCCCCCCATTTATAAAATTACTTTTTTACAATTTGATTGCATTTGGAATAACAACTTCACATAATTTTGACGCTTTATTTTTTTTGTTGCTTAAATAAAAACTTTGACGTGACATATGATAACGATCAGCTGACATGTTTTTTCCTTCTTGTTTATAAGGTGATAGTCTCAGTCTCAGTCTCATTCTCATTGTTGATCTATTAGCCTTGGCCAAATCGATGCAGCTCTTTTCTTTTCCCCCTTCTTGTTGTGGGCATGCATGGACACTTATCATTAGTATACATATTTACGTGCTTCATTTAAGATCAAGGCTGGTGCTCCACAATTTCCACATGTTAAAAGAACAATTTTACTGTGTTCATTAATATTCATGTAATTCATAAAACAACCATATTGAGCATTTTTGTTAACTATCTACCTTTTAGTGTCCTAATTTTGTTTGCACATATATGCAGCATTTGTTGCCATCTGTGTCATTCAGACAAGTTTGGTCTAGTCTGGCTTTTTATTTAGGCCAACTTTGATTTGAGTTACATGTGTATGGTAGGTTAAAATTGCCATAATAGGTATTCTAGCAGCAGGTTTTGGACTTGATTTCTCGACAGCACAAGATGTTGTGTTTCTGGAGCTACCTCAGTGTCCAACTCTAATGCTTCAGGTTCTGTATGATTTACATAATGATGCTGTATTTATTATGTAAATAACATATATTGAATGTCTGTCTATTTTGTGCTGGATGCTTCATTGATAAGAATGCTGTGGACACACTTAAAGATGACCTTTAAAGGAACAAAAAATGGGAAGTTTGGTGCATGCGTATATGGTTGTTGAAAATATATTATTGCAAAATTGAACAGAGATGAATTCATTGAAAATAGCACTTGGTTGACTCTGAGCCAACATACCTGTAATGGTACTTAATTACATCTTTCTTTTGACAATCATCATGCCTAGTGTCACTTGATGCACTCTTTTTTACCATCATGCTGATGCGGTGTTAATAATTCTCACCTTTGAGATTGCACTTGTGATAGTTTTCTAAATTATGGCAATCACATAAAATTTGTTTGATCTATTGTTCTTATTGATGTTGATGACTCCATCATATAATGAAGCGTATAATGTGCTGGTACTCTTGATATCTAAATGGTGTAATATCTTATCTTAAATGTAAATAATGTCAATATGTTTTGAAGGCTGAGGATAGAGCTCATCGGCGGGGGCAAACAAATGCAGTTAATGTATACATATTCTGTGCAAAGGTGCTTAGGTTCTCATTTCAAAGGTTTGATATTAAGGCTTGTTGCGATATGCCCCTCTCAAGTAGCATTTGTTTGTATGATCCACCTGCAGGATACCTTGGATGAGTCACATTGGAAAAATTTGAATAAAAGTTTGCACCGTGTTTCATCTACAACAGATGGAAAATATGATGCGATGAAAGAGATAGAGGTATCACTTCTTCGTTTTTTTATGCCTCTTCGCTTGTGAGGGTAATGCTACGTATATTTACCTTTCCCAGACCCCACCAAATGAGAGTCTCGTGCACTAGACCGCCTTTTTTAGTTGTTAGTCATTGCCGGTTTTTGTTCTTTTAGCATTGGTGGACTTTCTAAGTAATAACTTTGTTGTAAGTTTATCATTTAGTTAAATTGAATGATTTAGTTCTCAATCGTCACTCATCAATATAGTTATTGTACCTGTTGGGATCGTATTTGGGTTTCAATATATGTGTAGCCTTTCCTGTGAAGGTTTCTTCATAGACTTCTGATAACCTAATAAAATACATATCTCATGCCCTTATTATGGAATGATATTCAATATTTTGTGAAGATTATAGGAGATTCTGCTTAATCAATCAAGCCTTAATTGGGGTGATTGTGATTGATGCCAATTTTAGGAGTTGTTGTGATAAATACTGATTCACAGAAGTTTATTTTTCTTAATTAGTATGCTTGTAAATTAGGTGGGATTGTTTGCCTTTCTTTTATTTGCTATATAGGTACAGAATCAATTCTAAGTTCATGGTACCAGATTTCAGTCCTGAAATCATGGATGGAGATACTCTCCTCTTTTATATATTTGTCACTGTTGCAAACAGAAATAAGAGAAGTTCATTATCTGAACCTTTATTTTGCAATATTTTAGAAGTTGATTTATTTGTCTGTTTATTTTTGGGTTCTCTTTGATAACATCAGTTTCCTACTGGGGATGTTGGGTGGCAGGTTGAAGGTATTTCTTATTTAGACACATCTATCAAAACTGATAGTTGTGATGAGCAATCTGCATGCAAAGAGTCATCGAGTCAAACACCATTGGATAAGCAATCTTCGACAGTAAATCCAAATGAATCAGGAGCAAATCAAGATGACCAATCTGATGAGCAGGCTTCTTTTGACAATAACTCAATGTGTACTGCCAACATTACAGTAAGGCTTGTAGTTTAAATTTTAAATTGTTTTGCTTCATTTTATCATGGTATTTAGTCGTCTTTTTTATTTCTTCTCTAGTATTTTATTACAATATAATAAGGCGTTGTTTGATTCATGTAGCCATCCCCATTTTCTGGGACAAGGCTTGGTTGTAGTTGTTGTTGTTTATTATTTAACTATTCTATTCTGTTGGTAGAATAGGGTGATAATGTTTCCTGCCTCAATTTTGGCAAGTCTTCAGTTTTGGATGCAAATCGTGATCTAGATGTTTCTGATGTTGAGGAAAGATTGCTTGAAAGGAGTTTTGAAGAGAAAGGTCAAATAATAGAGGTGAATTTTCATTGCAGTTTTTTAACAGGGAGAGAATGACCAAACTTTGTTGATGTGTGACTCTGTATGTGTATGGCTAAGGGTCTTGCATCTTGTTTTTCAGTTGCAGGATAAGAAATTAATCCCAACAGCAGAAGCAGATGACAAGCAGCCTGATCATCAGGTTGAAACCATTGGACATTGCTCTAATCAAGTTGATTCTCTGCGATTTGAGGTAAAGTTTATCTTGTACTAGTTGTTGGTTGATACTAGAATGAGTTGGATCATTGCATCATTGTTTATTACTCTACATAATAGAAGCAATGTTTATGTGATTTCTGACAATGCTGTAACACTGTATTGTGCCATTGCTGATTTTTTTAAAGCTTTTTTTGGAAAGAGTAAGGGAGCTTAAACTCTGTGCTAGTAGCATGGGAGTTATGCTTTTCTTCATGTGCATGTAGCTGCCCTTAGCTATGATATGGGATAGGTGTTGTGTTTTTGGCCTCCCTTGGTGCTATACAGGGAGATATTTAGGCTATCATTTTTTTCTTTTCTGCCTATTTGAAGGTTCTCTTTACTCTCTGAAACATTTCTTTTTGTAATATATATATATTCACTTGCTCTTCAGGTGAGCCCATACACTGGAAGGATCCACTTGTATTCTTGCGTTTTGGGTACAGATATAAGACCACGGCCACTTTATGAAAATTTCCGACCAGAAGAACTTGAGTTGATAAGTCCCATTGGTAATGATGAGAAAAAGAAAATAGAATTTGTATCTGTCAAAGACAATCCTGCTTATAGACATTCTCTCCTGGAGTTTGCAAATGAGTGGAAGAATTTGAGGCCTATTGAGCGCAAGAAGTTACTTGGAAAGCCATTACAACTTCCTTTGGCTGTTGAATTGTGCTATTTGAGTGAAAGCAATAACCACAATAATAAGGTGTGCACGCTGTAACCTTGAACTCTG
This sequence comes from Pterocarpus macrocarpus, assembly GCA_031439585.1. Classification (NCBI taxonomy): domain Eukaryota; kingdom Viridiplantae; phylum Streptophyta; class Magnoliopsida; order Fabales; family Fabaceae; genus Pterocarpus; species Pterocarpus macrocarpus. The sequence continues at coordinate 17,564,760 of CM062519.1, forward strand.
TTTTAATGAATATGATGATTTTTGAAACAATCCCTCCATCCTTTTTTTTGTGTTTTTTTTTTTTTTTTTGGATGCGTATATAATGTAACAAAACTGAACAACTGACAGGGATTATTAAATGGTGGAAGTAAACGACGTATGACACCTTTGGTGGAGATTAGCCATCCTTTACCGTCAGATGCTGTTTGGAGGAAGGTTTATTTGCGAAGTGGCCATGGTAAGAAGGAAAAAGAATACACTCAAGGCTGGAGTATGACAGATGAGCCACTCTGTAAGCTTTGTCAAAAGCAGTGCATGTAAGTCCTAGACCGATCATATATTGCTTTTTTTTTTCCTTTTTTTTTTTTTTGGGGCTCTAGTCTTCTATTAATACCTCCACTTTCAGGGGTTACAATGCCAAGAAACCTGAGTTTTTTGAAGATCTCTTTTGTAACCTTGTCTGCTATGAAGAGTATCGCATGAGAACTAGCAACAGATTCCTACGTCAGGTTGGAACATTAATCATATTCAAATTAGAATGAATTTTACTAATTTTGTTTTGTTGTCTGGATTTTGTTTATTTGAAGCAGTAGTATATAATTTTGTCCTTTCTCTGAGCTACTGTTAATGTGCTGGAGGTGAGTTCTTCAGGAACTTTTCCAAATTGAACAAGGTGTGTGCACAAATTGCCAATTGGACTGTCATAAGCTTGTTGAGCATATAAGACCTCTATCATTGGAAAGGCGATGGGAGTACATTGAGAAAGTAGCACCAAAAGTTGCAAAACGGAAGAATATGTGAGTCTATGAAAGTGAAATACCTAAAGTCAATTCTCTTATGATGTTATGAAACATTGTAGGCTTGTTAGAAGACTTCATGTGCGGAACACTGTTAACAGAGCTCCTTAATTAGCTTGACACCAACTGCTTTCTGAAACAGTAGTTGACTTTCTACAGGCTTGAGAAGCTTGTCAATGATCCAACTGAAGGCAATGCATGGCATGCTGATCATATTATTCCAGTATATCAAGGCGGAGGTATGATTTACTTTAGAGATAAATCCTGCTTGCTTTAGGCAGAATCATAATATCTATATTTAGTGACTTGTTTCTTCTAGAAATGTAAACCATTTACTTGATTGTTTCAGAGAGTATTCTATTCATAATTCTCAAACACCTATTTGGACATATACTTTTGACAGCAATTAAATTAATTAATACAGTTGTTCAACTAAGGTTTTAATTGGCCCACTGAAAACACCAATATAGAATCTTGATGCATGTGAAACATTTATTTAATCAGCTTATACCGATGACGTTGGTATATTAGACTTGAGAAAAGTTGAGAATAGACTTAGAGAAAAACTAGATGAGAGATTTATGTGAATTGCTTGAACGGGTGGCACTCAATACTCTTGATATTTATATACAACAACAACTAAGTCTTGTCCCACTAAGTGGAGTCAGTTACATGGATTAGACTCAGAGGATGCCATACTGTCTTTGATATTTATATATGCAAAAGTATAAATACATCTTACATAGTTACATTTATAAGAAGAGTTAAACTATTTCCTATGACTAATCTTTTCAATGATGCAATGACTCCTATGATTCCCAATGACATTTATTACTATCACAGTATCACTATTTTTAATATCTATAATTGCCAAAGATACTAATCACTATCACTATTTCCAGAAATTAAGATGTAAAATAAGCCACCAAATAGTAAGATGACTTTATATAACTACAAGTGCACATGGAATCAGTAGAAATTTCGATAAAGGCTTTGATTCAATTTCACTCTCCCTTGAAGAAAGGTGTAATTTGTAGTTAGCTGAATGAAATCATCATATATGTCTTTCACAAGCGGCTTTGATTGAAAGTACCTTTGAGACCATATGATATGTGAAACCATTCCTTTTTTTGGTCACTTTAAGCGTTGTTTGTCACTTTGTATTTGATTGTTATTGAATATTATAACTAAACACATAATGATTATCGTATGTAAAAATTGATTATGGTGCCATTTTATCATTATGATAGTTTATTTTCCTCTTAGTGTTGCTACAATAAACTTGAAACAGCGGTTGAGTTGACCTACATTTCAATAAATTTTCCATGGAAGGTTGGAATTCATTTAAGCTTTTAGTGATTCTCTTATAATTGTTTTGGCTAATTTATGGCCAGCAAGAGAATAAGTTCAATGTTGCTAAGATGAAAATGGACGAGTAGGCATACTAGATAGTATAGGATTAGGAATAATGCATTAGAGAGAAAGTTGAAGTAGCATTTATTATGTAGAATCTCACCTTAGGTAGTTGGTCATGTGAGAAGAAGACATGTACAAGCCCTACCAAGAAGAGTAGATCAGATGGAGGGTAGTTTAATAGTTAGAGGTAGAGGAAGACCCAAAAATACTATAGGTGAAACCATTGGGATTAAATGGTTTGTCTACAGATATGGTTTATACTTTATAATAGGACACAGTGGTATCGGTTTATCCATGGAACCAATCCTTCCTAGTGAGAAAAGGTTTTATTGTTGTTTTTGCTAATTTATCATTTTGCTTCTTATCCTTTACTGTTCTGTAAATTTTTCAACTGAGATCTTCATTTATGTTTTGCTTCCTGTTCCCTTCAATATGCAGAAAAAGATTTTAGCTTTGCATTTGAATTCTATATCTTATTTAATTTTCAACTAGGATACTTTTCTATGTCTCTCTTCCTTGATATTCTCTCTATTGTGCAGAAAAATTAGATTTTAGCTTTGTCTTTGAATTTTATATGTCATTTTATTTTTATAGGTGAATGCAAACTAGAAAATATGAGGACTCTTTGTGTGGCCTGCCATTATGATGTTACTGCAGCGCAGTGTGCTGAACGACGCAGAACAAGAGCAAATGCCAGGAAACAACTAAAATTGGTAATGAATAACATTAAAAATGGCGTGAAGGGCACTACTGGCTCTAATGTTAAGGTATGTTGCTAGCATAATTCCCGCATGTGCTGATGCCTGCATTCCTTGGTGTGTTGTGGCCCTGTAAGTCAGGTTGCCAGATATTCATTGCTTTTGTGTAAGGATGAAATTGTTTAGTTTTGTTGCTGTGCATCTTTCAGTTGACGGATTTAGGTGAAAAACTATACTAATTATAAAAAGGTTATTAATATTAATCATAGTAGTCAATCGCGGATAGCGGCGCAGAGCCGCCAACCCCAAAAACACTATAGCAGGATAGCGGATGGCAGGATGGCCGCTATTTGAAAAAAAACGATAGATAATTATGTGCAAAAATTTATACAACATACATATAAATGTCTCAACAATAACTAACAATCCACAATTAAACTCATATTCATCATCAATAATCAAATGTCATGATCTTAATCAGTGAAAAGTGAACAAAGAATACCCAACCAGAGGCAGAGGCATTGACAAGAGGAGGGGAGCAGGCCATAGGGAAAACAACTGAGGAAAAAGATGAAAAAAAAGAAGAAGAAAGATTACAGTGGATTAAAACAGAGGGAGGAGGGAGGAGAGGAATGAAAAATAGAGAAGTAGTAGGAAAGAAAAGGAGTGTCGCCCAGAGGAGAAGAAACATGCTCTATTTTTTTAGAGAAAAATGGAGCTACTGTAAATGTGAACTTTGCTGGGTAGGTTGAAGAAGGTGAGGTATAATGAGGGAAAACTAGAAATTTCCTTGGTTTAAGTGAGGGTAAAATAGAAATTTTACTAGTTTATATGATGGCAAAACGGATATTTGACTAGCTTAAGTGACGGCAAAATAGAAACTTCATTAATTTAAGTGAGGTTAGACACATAATTTCACATGAAATTTGAAAAGAATGGGGCTTTCAGATCTGGAGAAGAGCAGCACCCAAATAGCAGCCGTGAAGTGCCGCGACAGAAAACTGCTCCACGCCTGCAGCTGCGTCGCGCCATACCTCCGCTTCGCGCCGCGATTCCACTATAGTGCACGATAGCGCTGCTATTGACTACTATGATATTAATTCAAGATAGAGGCAATGAAATGTTGTAACCTTTGAAGCAGGATATGGTACAAGAGACATATTTGATATGACATTGATATGGGGATAACCAATTTTTTAAAATTGAAAGATACGTAATGATTATAGTATAATATATACAATTAGCATAAAATTAATATAAAAACAAATTTTAAATTAAAACATAGGAAAATTAAATTTTAAAATTAGCATAAATCATTGTGAATATAATAAAATGCACTTATCTATTTAATTGTTATGATATTTCCACTTATATAGGCATAAAAGTTTTAAATATTAAAGTAAATTTATAAAACATATTTAGCAGTGTGTGGAAGTATCAGTTTTTAGATTATAACAGAACATTGTAAATTTTACATTTTCTTTGGCATGCATATGCATGGGCCAAAGATGGAGTTGGTGCTAGTTGACTCTGGAATGATGATACTGTTAAAGTTCCACATCACTTAAGGATATGGCATAGAAAGTCTTTATAAGAACTTGGGCAACCCCCCCATGAGCTAGTTTTTGGGATTCAGTTAAATCCACTCAATTCCTAAGAGATACGTGAGATACGTCTCTTTTCTTGCATTACAGAAATGAGCACGATGAGCAATTATGTCTATCTGTCATGAATTGCTGACACATCTTTACAAAGAAATGCTGAACTGCCTGACACTATTAACCAAACCAAATGGATTGTATGATAGTACCCGTTCATAACTTAGTTGGCCGCCTGGCCAGTAAAAGTGCAGTTGGAAACTGCCATACTTTGATTTAAATGGCTTGTATCTTCAGTTTGGGCCATTGTGTTGGGTGGAATATTATTATAGTATGATTCATGTTTAAGCATTTTATATAACTAGATTTGATTGACCAGATTTTCTTGGATTCTTAATATGGACTTATGTAATGATATTGAGCCTTTGACTAGTTCTTATAATGTATTTAATGTGCTGATAGCCCTTCAGCATTGAGTCTGTTTTCGGTATTCTGTCGTATTGGTGGGATACGTCATACCTTTTATGTGTCAGTTCCATGTTGAGTTTGTAAGCCAGTAAATTTTAGAATATTGCTTTCCATCCTCCTTTATAATCAAGTGAATTGTACTATCTAGTGCTTGGTAGTAGTTTCATAGCTTGCCTTGAGTACTTTCATGCTTTGGGAAGTAATTTGAGATTTTGAGCTATTTGTTTGAGTGTGTTTTGATTTAAACCTTGCTCTCCAAAATTACATAAACACAGTTTCTTAACCTTTGCAAGTAAAACCATTAGCAATTAGATAGTAGTTGAGGTGTTAGAGATGCAAACTTGATGACTGTTATGAGCTTTTATTCACGTCACTTATGAATAAAATTCAGGACCTTGAGGAGGCACAGGAGGGTATCCTTGAAGATGAGCTTTTGGTCAAGGTTCCTGGAAGTGCCTATTCTCTAGCTGATTGCTAAGAAAGTGGAAATGCAGCCTGGAAGGGACTGTTTTAAGACTATCAATATCAATAGTTATTGCTATAGCAGTGTCCATTTTTTGACTTGGCAGTAGCAGCTTGCCAATCTGGCTCCTTGAGGAATTTCTTTTGAATGCTGATCTGGGGCAGTGGGGCTTCTTCTTGTGTAGTAGAAAAACAAGCAGCAGCCAACACATGGAATTGGAAAAGCCCTTCTAACTTCTAAGCCTAAGTTTAGGATAATCTTGGCAGTGTAGTGGCACAATTTGGAGCATCCATTTGCAACACATCATTGATTGCTCCTGCTATTCCAACCAATTATTTTTGAGAGCCATGTTTTTGTATATGACGTTATATTAGTCAGTGCTCTATCAACGGGAATGATAGTTGATTTGACTACACGACCAAATTGTTTTTGGTAGGTCATGTTCTTGTTCTGATAAAATATATTCTTTCCAAATCGACCGAGTATGTTTAAAATGATAATGAAATTGGACGGGTTTAAGTAATATGTTTCATGATGCTTCCGATGATTAAAGAGATGAGATATGCAAAATCTGGTGCTTAAAATGATTCACGACATAGCAATATATGTTGAGTGATGTTATTTAGTTTGTGTGGGCTTAATATGATACCCCACACACCGTCCAAAAAAAAAAAGAATTCCACACACTAAGATAACATGTTAAGCCAACATATGATTAATAATCTAGTATGAAAAATTATATATAATTGATAATCTTGTTATCTTTATGTTTTTAGTATACCCTAAACATGCTCAACTCAAACAACTGTAAAATTTGAGTCAATTGAGATTATCACAAGAAAGAAAAATGAAGAAATATGCGTTTGTTTGTGTTTTGTCACAAAAAAAAAATTGCTTTTTAGATTTAAAAAATACTTCAAGTTTGTATAATATGTTTGAATAAATTTATTTAAAAAACAAAATTATAAAAGAATTATTTTTTTGTTTTTTTTTCCTTACATATAGATAAAGTGCTATTTATGCTTTTATTGTCCTAAAAATACTTTTAGGGCAATAGAAGTGTAAATAGCACTTTACGCGTTAGTTTCAAGTTGAGGACAATCACTGAAATCATCCATAGAGCAGAATACCAGGTCCCCTATGTCCTACTTAACTGACAAAGTAAAAGTGTATAAGAATTACGCGTGCTAGTAATATCCACCAATAATATATATATATATATATATATATATATATATGACAACTAGGCCACTACTTGTCCGCACAGTTGATTACACTTGCAACTTTTCATCTCATGCGAAGAACGGTTGTTCATAGCCCCACGGCAATTGATAGACTATGCATATAGAGAAGAGATGTTGCAATGGACATTGTACCGATAGTAGTTAAGAAAATAGTGGTATTCCTTATTCTCTTCTTCCTGAGACACCGTCCCCTCATTTTAGCTGTTGATCTCGTATCTTGGGTGTGGGTTATCATTTAATAATTATAATAATAATAAGAATAAGGTAGCCATTATCCAAACCCAAGGCGAACAACATTCTTGCTGGCATAAAAAGCAAAGAAAAACTCCCTTGTTCCACGGAATATGGTTCTCCGTAAATAGCAAGGCAAGCGTCTCCGTCAAGTCATGAAGATAAAAATCAGTAAGATAAATTCTTTGACCGGACAAAAGAAAATTCGCTTAATACTGTATTTATGTACAAACAGGAAATTGCTAATGAATATTATTAAATGAATTTAATTTAAATATATTGATAATATAAAATAATTTTATATTATCAATTAATAAAAATAAGAAAAAATATCAATTCACACAAATAATTATTTATTATAATGAAAAATTCATTATAATTTTTTATTTTTTATTTATTTTTATTAGTTAATAATATAAAATAATTTTATATTATCAATATATATTAATTAAATTCTTATTAAATTACTCATTTAAAAATTAAGATTAAAAATTACCGAATGAAAAGCATAAGGAATAGTTTCGAATCCCCTTAACGATCTTTCAAACAATCCTTTTAATTACTAAATAAAGAAATAGTTGAATATTTTTTAATTAATTATTAGAAGAACGATTTACAGGTTGTTTATGATAATATTGCGTCACTTAATTACTGAATATAACTTATGAGTAAAACTCCAACGTACTCTCTGACAATATTTTCAATAGACAAATAATTCCTAACAAAAATAAATTGATCTTAAAATTTCAAATAATTATAAAAATTAGATATTTTAACCTCTAATACACTTATAAGTGGTAAATAATATGATACATAGGTTTTATGCTAATTACATCATCTTAACCTCATCCTTTCTGATATCAAGACCCCCAAACATATCCAAAAAAAAAAAAAAATCATTATTTTACTCATTAGCCCTTAAACCTAATATTTCAAAATTTTTAGACTTTATCTTCTCTCTAATGTCACCACTAAAATAGTGATGAGAAAGAAGATTATTAAGTGATATAGTGCTTAATAAATTAACATCAATGGAACAATAGTACTATTGCTAAGTGTACATACTCTTTAATCTTTTAGTATTTTATATTGAGACTGAAATTATTTAAGTATTTATACTGAAATTGGTATTATATATAGAATTAGTGTCTTAATCAAGAATAAATAAAGATATTTTAATATCTTAATTAACATGTAACTTTTTATCAATTATAAGTAAATTAGAAATTAAAATATTTAATTTTTGTAATTATTAAAAATCTCAAAATCAATTTATTTTTATCATAAACTAATCTGGGCAAAAATATTGCAAGGAATTAATTTAAAAGTTTATTTATATATATATATTTTTAATCCAAGCGAGTTAGTATTGTTATTAATAAGTGATCTCATCACTTTTAACTTATTCGGCAACTTGTGAATAGGATTCGGTTGACACGATAGACTTTCTATTCATAGCAACGATATGACTTAGAGTTGATCCAAGATTCTGAAATTAGTACGTGATCTGTAATCCATTAAAAGTTTTTGTTAAGGTTAGTGATTTATCAATTTTTTTTTTGGTACATCTGAAAAAAAAAAGTAATTTAGCAACTTAAGAAAGCTTTTCTTATCTGAAAATTTTGTAAAAAGGAAACATAACAACGATCATTAAATTTGAGATTTTTTTTTAAAAAAAGTGTGACTGATAAATTATTACTTAATTCTACAAATTTTTTTTTTTTAGTTTGTATAGCTCGAATCTTATAAATATTTATAGTACGATAATTATGCTTAATAGACTAACAATAATTAATATGAAAAGAAATTAAATACATAACTGGTAACTACCTAAGAATATCTAAATTGCTCTTGCTCTCGTTTAAACGAAATTAATCTTTTGTATATTTACTTTTTGGCACAATCAAGAGCCGAGAATAAGAAAGAAAAAAGAAAGAAAAAAGTTAAAAGAGAGAAAATAACAGCTACAAACACCCAATTAAGCCACTTGTAAGAAATAAATGGAATCAGGGCATGCCTTCTACAAAGTTAAATACCGACAATTTTGAAAGAGACATGCCTATCCAAATCTAGGTGAAGCCCATCACGTCCTCCGCTTTTCTATTTCATTATTTTTTTTAGGGTCATGCTACGGTGAAGATGGGTTTTTCCATCTTCACGTAAAAATGTGACGTGGGTGTCACAAATAAGTGACATGTAGCAGAGGTATATTGATACATTAATCATCTATGATGTACTGTAGTAATATCTAATTTTAAGAAAATTTAAAAATATAATTAAATATATTTTAAAAATTAATTATCATACACTGACAGTATAAAATTATACTGATAATATAAAATAATTTTATATTGTCAGTGTAATAAAAAAATTTTATCAGTATAAGTTTAATTATCATACACTAACAGTGTAAAATTACACTGGTAGTATAAAATAATTTTACACTGTCAGTGTAATCAAAAAATTTTATCAGTGTAATTTTAATTATCATACACTGATAGTGTAAAATTACACTGATAGTATAAAATAATTTTACAACTAATTTTATACTGTCAGTGTAATAAAAAAATTTTATCAGTATAATTTTAATTATCATACACTGACAATGTAAAATTACACTGGTAATATAAAATAATTTTACACTGAATATATTGATAAAATTTTTTGATTACACTGTCAGTGTATGATAATTAAAATTACACTGATAAAATTTTTTGATTACACTGACAGTATAAAATTATTTTATACTGCCAATGTAATTTTACACTGTCAGTGTATGATAATTAAAATTACACTGATAAAATTTTTTGATTACACTGACAATATAAAATTATTTTATATTATCAGTATAATTTTATACTGTCAGTGTATGATAATTAATTTTTAAAATATATTTAATTATATTTTTAAATTTTCTTAAAATTAGATATTACTACAGTATATCATAGGTGATTGGTGTATCAATACACCTCTACCACATATCACTTATTTGTGACACCCACGTCACATCTTCACGTGAAGATGGAAAAACCCATCTTCACCGTAGCATGCCCCTTTTTTTTATACTGAATCTTAGTTAAAATTATTTGTGTTAGGTTGGTTTATATTTGTTCTTTTATGAATTATTTACTTAACTTTAAGTCGAGGATAATGATCAGGTAAAATTCTTTTTAAATGGCAATTTCAAAATGTAAATCTCTACATTATATAGATAAAATTTGTCTGATCTTATAATCTATTTTTATTACAACCAATTATTTTAGGTAGAGAAATGGTATTTTGATATAGTCTACTTCATATTTCGAACCGATATATCACCCATCTATTATTGGCTTGGTATGTGACCCTTATTTAAATTGGATTCCACACCTATTCAATAATAAATGAGTGATATGTCAACCCAAAATACGATGTGGGCTATGTATAAATAATATATCTCTTTTAAGTAAGTTAGATCATTTTTTTTTAAACTATAAATATTCTTTTATTAGAGATAATTTTATTTGAGCTAAGTATGATCATTTGAATAGTAATTTTTTTTTTAAATTTTAACCTAAATATATATCAAAGATTTGAATTCAAAACGCATTCATTGGATTATTTTATTGAAAGTAAATTTTTATGTATGTTAATTTTTTTATTTTTAAAACATATATTTAATACTTTTATTAAAAAAAGCAAGTGTCGAAGTATATGAACGGATCAAATACAACATAAATCTTATTTTATTAAGAAAAGTTTTAAAATATTTATTCTTAAAAAGTGAATAATATTCACCTGATTTTTAATCGATAATTAAATTAAAAAATAAATTTAATAATTAATATTAAAAGATTACTTATAATCATATAAAATATTATAATTAATATTAATCTTTAAATTTATTTTTTAATTTAATTAATAATTAAAAACTAAATAAATATTAAATATATATTTTTATAAATGAATATTTTAAACATCACTTTTTATTAAAAAATATTTTAATAATTCTAAAATATTACGTAATTGTACTCACATTCTCGCAACCGTTAATATTACAGTATTATGGATTCCACCCTCAATCCTGAGATCCTGACCAGCAAAGTATTTCTATTATCATTATTGCCATCATTTAATGATTATTATTATTATTATTATTATTATTGTGGGTGGCTCGCGCCTCAGACACACACAACCTTCGTACGGACACTGAGTCTCTGGAAACCATAGTAAAAAAGAAAAGAACCTTTTTTTTTCTCCCTCCCTTCTCAGCAGTCACAGACTGGCAGGAAGTAGCACCGCCATTATTGACCCATCACAGTTTGAGTTGGTCATTAATGTTGAAGCAAGACACCAACAACAACAAAAACAACTTCTACCCTTTTCTTCTTGAGGGAGCCTCCTAACTATAACAGTAAGCATTGTAGTTCTCACATTTATCTCTCTCTCTCTCTCTCTCTCTCTCTCTCTCTCTCTCCCATCTGGGGTGTTGTGTTATTATTCAAGTTTGGTCCTTTCTGTTCTGTTTCTGTGTTGCATCTTCTTGGTTTTTCTCTTTTTTTTTTGTCTTCTGGGGTTCCTCTTGTCATCTACTCTTAGCTCATGATACCTCTAGATTTAGCAGCAGGGACTGATGGCAGCTGAAAAACCCACTTCTCTTTAGTCCTTATTGTCTAATATCTGTGATCTAATTCTCATTAATTTAGATCTTTCATTTCCAGTTATATTTATATATTATGTGAACTTCTGTTAACCTGTTAAAAAATGTTGGATATGTTGACAATTTTTTTAATATAAAAAAGATGTTTTTTTTTACCAGATCGAAGAAGAATTTATAGTGGGGTGCCTTAGAGAAAAGATAAATAACTGGCTTGACTGGGTCTTCAAACTGAAAATAAAACAACAGACCATGATTAATTAATGCCAAAATGAGGAGGTTTTTTTGTTTTTTTTTAATTCGTATTATCTGTCTGATTGCATTTCCGTTCCATCTTTGTGATGGATTTACTTGAACATGTGATTATGTTTATATTGAAAATTTCAACTTTGAAATTTACTTCTTTAATTTAATGATCGAAACTTTGAGAAGCTGCCCTTGATTTTATTATTGCCTTTTGATAGTCTTTTCGGTGTAGCTAAAATTGTTTAGGACATTGTCGTTTTGTAGTGAGTTTATTACTACAATTGCTACATCACAAATGATGAGTATTGATCATGATAAGGACAAACTATCATAAAGCACCAGTGCTACTCTTCGCCATTGCCATCTGACTAGCGCTAACTTATGACTTGACATCATTAATTTGGAAGATCGTAACATTCAACCCTTTTTTATTTTTTTAAGTAACATATGTTATTGTTCTCATAATATTCATAATATTTCGTTTTGGGCAAATTAGATAGTCATAATATGCATTCTCCTTTTAATCTTTTGTTTTTGTGGTTGCCAATTTAACAGTGGACTAATCGTTATGTAGCATTGCTTTTAACAACTTAATTTCATATCTTCAAACTCGGACATAATATAAAATTGCTATTTTATAGCTTCAGAATATCTGACTGTAAATGAGCTTTTATCTTCTACTGCAGTTAGTTGGGATTAGTCGTGTTGGACTTGGATGCTGCTGCAGTGGATCCACTAATGGGATTCCACCTTGCATTGTTTCTCATTTTGACTTCTCTTCGAGCTACTTTAAGTCAAGATATTGCATTTGCACATGGTTTGCTTATGGTAGATGGAGCTCAACCAAAAGCTGAAACAGGGGACAACTTTATTTGTGCTACTATTGATTGGTGGCCTCATGATAAGTGCGACTACAATCATTGCTCCTGGGGATATTCTTCTGTTGTAAATTTGGTTAGTCTTTTTGGAATTCATTAGTATATAAAATAAAATGAAGTGAACACTCTAGAGAATTTATATTTTCATTCCACTCCCAATCCCCATTAGAACTTTGGAAAGCAGTCAAGCAGTGTTAGTCATTGTTCAATTCAATGTGGACTGATTTTTCAGGACTTGTCTCATCCTTTCCTTGCCAAAGCAATCCAAGGTCTGTATATTTGCATTACTTAAGTCGATATGATTTAGAAAATTCAGTTACTCTCATGACATTCTTTTGTTTTGTGGCTGCATAAAGTAGCAATGTGTTTTTATGAATATCATCATTTTTGGACTAGCTACTTTAAGCATGATGTTATTCTTTGAATAATGGTTGCGTGATAGCTCTCAAGCCTTTGAGGATAAGACTTGGAGGTTCTTTGCAAGACCAGGTGCTGTATGAGGTAGGAAGTTTGCAATCTCCTTGTCATCCGTTTCAAAAGATGAAAGGCGGATTGTTTGGATTTTCAAAAGGATGTTTACACATGAAAAGGTGGGATGAGCTGAATCAGTTTTTCAGTAAGACAGGGTGAGAATTTTAACATTGAGATTTGTTGTTATCTTCCCCCTCCTTTGATCCTCAAAAAAGTGAATTTTTTGTAATTAAAAAGTGCATACAAAATTTTAAGTTAATTGGATAAGTTTTTGAAAAAAGCTAAAACTAAAAAGCTTGTTTTTAAGCTTCAGCAAACACACCCTTAATCCTGATTGATGCTGAAGGGAAAGCCTGTTTCTGTTTTAAATGTTTATTATGACAATGCATGCTAGAATCCCATCATTGGTATAGGAGGCTCAATTCTTGCATTCTGAGTTATTTCCTCACCCTTGGTTGGGATTTGGGAATGACTTCCAACTTAGCTGCATATTCTAATAATATGCAGTTAATACATCCCTTCATTACTGTTATAGTGAGCAATCCTAGTTGCATCAATGAGTTAGTTTGTTAGTCTCCATCACAAAACCATGCAAATAAAAGGAAATAGTTTCAAGATTCATTTAAATTACTAGTCCTATGATTTTCAGTTATTAACGATTTCAATGTAGTCCTTTTGTCCCTATAATCACAGACTTCAGGGCCTTTATTTATTTGTGTTACTGAAGTTCTTTGGTTGTTTTGTCTTCTATCTTGCATTACTGGTTAACATTGGACATTTTTTGTTAAAGTGAATTTATGTGATGTTGGACTGCTCTAGGCTTGATCCTTTTCATACTGTAAACCTCACTTTGTGTATAAATAAAGATACAGCATTTAAATGCCAGTGAGTGTTTGCCAGTGATTAACATCCTATGTCTACATATGTGTTAGCATAAGCATATTTATGTTTAAGGGAAGGCAGAAAGGGGGTGGGGGAGGGAAGATTGCCTATGTGGTAACTTCGTTGAAGTTTGACACTTGCAGAGCCATTGTGACTTTTGGATTGAATGCACTCAATGGGAGGCACCAGATTGGTCATAAGGCTTGGGAAGGAGCTTGGGACCCTCAGAATGCTTATGATTTTATTAAGTACACTATTTCGAAGGGATTCAAGATAGATTCATGGGAACTTGGTAGGATAACGGACAGAGCTATTTGTTATATTCATTTTTGTTTCATGTGACTTATTCTTGCATATGCTGCTGTAGGTAATGAGTTGAGTGGTAAGGGTATTGGTGCCACTGTTCATGTTGCACAGTATGGGAAAGACATAATAAAACTTAAACAAATTCTCGATACATTGTATGAGAACTCCAAGTTCAAACCTTCACTTGTAGCACCTGGGGGGTTTTATGAAAAGGAGTGGTATGACAAGCTTCTTCAGGTTTCAGGTTCAGGCATAATCAATGTTCTGACTCATCACTTATATAATTTGGGCCCAGGTTAGTATGTCACTCACCTATTCTTTCTACTATAGTCATTCTTACTGAATATTTGATATTCTAATATATCAAGACAATCCTTCCTTTCCTTCTTTTCCAATTTCTTGTAAGTAGTATTAAGCTGGAATCAGTCACAATCAGCTGTGGTTGACGGAATAAGATACATGTTTCATTAGTAGACTACTGTTTTTCTTTCAAAAACAAGAGGGGTTTTGCTTCTTTTCAGATTTGTTTTTCCCTTTTTTAGTTATTATATTCTTTAAAACAAAAATGCTTTCCTTTCTAAAAAACCAAATAAATGCAAGAAAACTGATAAAATAAACTATGAAAGGCCTCTTCTGACAAAATTCATATTATCCAGAGAGCTATTACATATTGAAGGTTGGCATCGCTGATTTTTGTAGAGATACCTCCTAGCCTCCTCTACCCCATGCCCACTTCTCCCACCTCCTTGATTATCTTCGTGGCTATCATTTATTAAAAGATGTTTGCGCAATATGAATGCCAACATGGAAGCATGCCATGATAGCATGCAAAACTATGACTCGAAAACCCATGCATTTCTTTTTAACTGTATTCCCCCCCCCCCCCCCCCCCCAAACACAAATGCTAACTTTTCCATACAATGAAAGATATGCACTCCAACTGATATATTTAATTTAATATTTAAACTTTCTTGCATCAAAGATGATATATTTTGTTTTACTTGCTGGTAAAATGCTACTGTCTGTCCTTCCTAATCAGTTTCTTAGTTAATTCTCTTTTTCAGGTAGTGATGAGCATCTTGAAAGGAAGATTCTAGATCCCGTGCGCTTGAGCAGGGTAGAATCTATTTTCAGCAGTCTTACAGAAACCATTCAGAAACATGGCCCTTGGTCTTCTGCATGGGTAGGAGAAGCTGGCGGGGCATACAACAGTGGTGGTCGTTGTGTTTCGAACACATTTTTGAACAGCTTTTGGTAATCTTTGTTGTCCATTCATTCTATCATTTTCTATTCCTCCTTTTAAGTGCCAAAGGAAGGATTCTGATATTTTATTTAGTAAATTATTATTTGTGATTAATTGTAACTTTGGAAATTTAAATTACTTATAGGTACTTGGATCAACTTGGAATAGCATCCAGCTACAACACTAAAGTTTATTGCAGGCAAACTTTAATTGGAGGAAACTATGGCCTTCTCAATACCACCACTTTCACTCCCAATCCTGACTACTACAGGCAAGTGTGAATTGATAATTGCAAAAAAGAAAAGAGAATAGATATACATTTTTTTTTTCTTTATCCTTATTTGAAGATTTGTAATAATTTATCATATATCATTGTTGATCATATCTAATCCCTGGTTCTGGTCTTGTTTCTGAATAGTGCACTATTGTGGCATCGGCTAATGGGAAAGAGGGTTCTTGCAGTTTCAAGTGATGTTTCTTTACCCTTTCTACGCACTTATGCCCATTGTTCAAAAGACAGAGTAAGTGCACTAATTTAGTTCAACCCGTATAGAAGCATAGGGAGACATGATTTTGGGGTTCATTCTTCTATATCTGATGTTCAATTACCAGTCCAATTATTACAAAATTTAAGCTGAAGTGAAATCATGAGAAGCTTAACATACTGACATTGGAAATGTAAATTTGATCATAAGAAAAAAGACTATGTCGCATACCATTACATGCACAAAAGTTTAAGACAAATTGAATCAAGACTTAGTTCTGGTTGGTAATGAGTGTTGAAAATATTGAATAGAGGATTAGAGGTGTGACTTAGTGTCACTCACTCTTAGTTTGTTTACATGTCTTTTTGTTGAAGTGAAATTTGCTAGGACTTTAGCTTTACATTGTGACTTAAGATAAGATTGCTAGGCATAGCTAAAGATTCTGCTGGCTCTTCAATATTATTAAGCATTCCTCAAATTCTTACCAATCTCATTCTACAGGAGGGTGTAACATTACTACTGATCAACTTAAGCAATCAGACTCGTTTCATACTCACTGTTCAAAACCCTGTGACCGAAAGTGTCAAAGAGAATGAAGTGGCAAAAAGCATCCAGAAAGACAATTCGTTCTTTGATCGACTCAAGAAAACATTTTCTTGGATTGGAACAAAAGGATCAGATGTCACATTCAGGGAAGAGTACCACTTAACTCCAAAAGATGATTA
Organism: Pterocarpus macrocarpus; assembly: GCA_031439585.1. Classification (NCBI taxonomy): domain Eukaryota; kingdom Viridiplantae; phylum Streptophyta; class Magnoliopsida; order Fabales; family Fabaceae; genus Pterocarpus; species Pterocarpus macrocarpus. The sequence goes on from CM062519.1 coordinate 17,581,526, forward strand.
TCTTAGAAGCCAAACCATGGTGCTGAATGGTATTCCACTGGAGTTAACAAATGAGGGAGACATTCCAACGTTGGATCCTGTACGCAGTAATGTACATTCTCCAATATACATAGCTCCTTTGTCCATTGCATTTATTGTATACCCCAACTTTGATGCTCCAGCTTGTGCTAGGCACCGAAAACTTTAGTACAAGGTCTTTTGAATGTTGTACACTAGGTACTAGGACCATGGAATTGCAAGCTCATGATAATTGTAAGTAGTGACCGTTATAGCCTTTGCAATAATTTAATATTGAAGAAACATGTAAGTTGTATTATCAACTTGTGAATAAATTGTTGGTTCTAATGATTTTAGTTTCACTTGAAATCCACCCAAACAAGTACTTTACCTTGGTTGGACGGTCTCTGGATATTTGAGTCGCATGGAAATTGTCTGCTTCATCAATTCTTAAAAATGGTTGATATTGCCAAGTATCACATATTCCTACAAATAACTGGAGCATTGTACTTGAGGACTAAACCTCTAAAGGAAAAAAATAGCCTGAAGAGCTTGTGAAAGTTGAAACACGACCATTACCTTTTATTCACATTAATTTAGCGTATGATATCTGAACTAATACGTAGCTGATTCAAGTAATTCAATATTTTTTCATATAAGTAATATTTTAAGTTTGAATTTTATAAATTAAAAAATTAGTGTTAGAAAAATTTTACTCATAATAATTTAATTTAGGGTATGTTTGTTTCAACTTAAAAAAAAAATTTAAAATTTAAATTTTATATATATCTAAAAAAGTTAAAAATTGATTTTTTTAAAAAATTACTCTTTTTAGTTTCAACAAAAAAGTTGTAAATAAATTTTTTTAAAATTCAGATTATTTTTAAAAAAGCATCCAAATATATGAAAATTAATTTTTTTTTTTGAAAAAAGTGATTTTTTTGCCAAAAAAATCTCAAACAAATATACCCTTAACTCAAATTAGATTAATCAAAATTCAATAGACTTTAAATATTTATAGTTTAGACCGAAAAAAATAAACCCATCTGCTTCCTAGTCAGAGTAAAACGTTATGTAATAAATAGTGCTGTATAAAGAAAGCGAATGGTGGAAATGGAAAAATTCTCACTGCAAGGCTCTTACCTCTTTCAGTGATCTTAGTCTAATTGGACCAGATTATTTGGGTTTCTGGTAATAGAGTTCAAGTACCGGCGGTTCTATGAGAAAAAAAAAAAAAAAAAAAGAGAAAGCAAATGGAATTATGATATTGATTCATAAACAATCTCAAATCAATACTGTATATCAGAAACAATTTTTTTTCACACGTGTATTGTACATTATTACAATATTCAAAACTAGAGTTTCATATAAAGTTCGAAGCTCTATCAATAGAATAATGGAAAGTAGAGGAGCAGGGGAGGAAGGAAATAGCATAAGTTAAAACCAATCTTATTATGGTGTGCACCAGCACCAGCACCAGCCTATTTTCCAAGTAGACGACGACCACGTTGATTGGCACCATGCATGCGGGGATTCAACTTATCTATGTCATTTTCAAAACTATCCAGGGCATCGTTTTGTCTGCAACATTATCAAAATCACTATTAATGATCACTATGATCACAGTCCCGAACAACTATATAACTACTACAACTGAAGAAACCATCGATGCCGGTCAGTTGAAGTATCATCCTTGAAAAAGACTGAATCAATGTTCAAGAATCTCTAGAAAGTAAAATTAGAGAAAACACAGAAGAATCCAAGAAAATTACCTCCCAATTTCGGATCCCATGTCAATAGCCATGTCTTTAAGTTCTCCCAACAGATCACTTAAATCGGACAGTGCATCATCTTGCTTCCTCTTTTCAACCTGTTTCAGGACATTCTATTCAGTATCTGAATTCAATATAACACTGCACAACACGAAGGGGAAAATGACATACAAAATTATAGTATCCAGGCCGGACTAATAATGACTAGAGTATAGTAGGTTAATGGTTTGAGTTGAAAAATTATCAATGATAATAAAACTGACTGGCTCCCTTTGGCTTATCTTGAGCAATAATTTTGGGGTGGCCATATGATGCTTTTATTTTGTATATAGTTACATGGAGTTTTCAAAATTTTTGGGGTGGTAATAGCTTTCCCCTGTCCCAAGAAGATCTGCCACTACTGGCTCCAAACCAGTGATGTGGTCATTAGGGCATAGAACAATTGTTAAAAAAGCCAGAATTCATGGATTAATCACATAACAGAAGCAGTAAGAAACTGAAGCTTTGTCGTGTTCAGCACTTCAGATGGCTATACACAACAGTTTAGAGAATGTTTGGATTTGATTGTTTTTTTGGGAAAAAATTGCTTCTTTTTCAAAGGTTGTTTCGGGAAACTTTTGATTACAAACTGTTTTGAACACAACATAAGCTAATTTAAACACACTTAGCCTTTGCCAAGTTTATACGAACCTCAGCTTTTTCAAGTGCATTTGTTGGTTCAGAAGGTGCTATCTGCGGCTTTGACTGCCCTTTAGGTGCAGAAGTCAATCCTAACTTGTCTCTCTGCTCCAAGTGGCTACCCTTACTTCTGACTTGATCATCTGTATCATGAAGCACAATGTGTATGATCATGACAAAGCCCAAAATTGCTAAAATTTATACGGTGAACACATAGAGGAAAAATATTAACCTCGAAAAATAACAGGGCCAGTTATTGTGCCCGTCTTCTTTGGTTTCCAAGTTTTGGAGAAGATGCCACCAAGACTTCCCAAAAGCTTTTCTCCCTGTAAACAGCAATAAGACAGTCAAAATTTAGTCCATACTCCATAATGCCAATTGAATGCTCTTTCCAGGGGGCTGCGCAACAAAAAGCAGCAACATTGTTTTCACCAAAGTATAACAACATGAAGCAAGCAACCACCTACACACTAGGCCTGAAACAGTTGCACAAATTAACTATGGGATAACAAGACCGATACCCGACTTAAATCCTGGTCAATGTCAACAGCAACATTGTGACTCCTGGTAATCTGCTCACCCTGTTGATGCAGCATCACCAAAGTCTTGGTTGCATCCTCTCTTATCTCCTCAGCTATCTTCAAAGAATTTTTCACAGATTTGGTAGTCTCTTCAGCCTTGTAAACAGCATAATTCTCCAACTCTTGCACTGATTGATTATCCAACCCTCCAGAGTCACTGAAATCATTCTTATACCTGTTTCGATCGGCCGATGAAAAGGCATAAGAAGACGATGAAGCATGCCCGCGGGCATCAACATTATCAAAAGGGTTTGTGTTAACTTCTTGTGAAACTATTGCATGGTCGCCAGAACTCTTCCTCGACGAATTATACTTCCTGTTATCATTTGCCTCATCATCAGAATCAAATGGGTTGGAACCCAATTTAATAGGATAGACAGGGTCAGCAGAGCTAGGCTTGGCAACTTTTAAAGGAGATTTCTTTGAGCCAAACATTCTCTTCCTCTCTCTCTCTCTCTCTCTCTCTCTCTCAGAAGAAGAAGAATTGGGTCAGAGATAGATGAAACAATGATCCTGTGTGTTCTGAAAACAAATGAACTTCTCCCTGGAAAGGCAAGCAAGAATAATTCAGTTACCATTGACATAGGCCAGCAAGCAAAAGTAACCAAACTTCAGATTCTTAGCACACTTATCAGGAAATCAATTACAGTGAGTTTGGTATCCCCTCAAAAATTGAATCTCTCAGCAATAATTTTTTAAGGGGATACCCGACTTAGTCTTCTTAGACCAAAAGAAACCGAAATTCGTAACAATTAAGATGCAAAAACTCAAAACTTGATCAAAATTGCTGTAAAGAAAAAGGACAAAATGAACACTCCAAATGAAAAAAAAAAAAAAGAACATTTGTGCATAAGGTAATGGGTAGAGAATCATATATAACAGAAAAAAAAAAAAGAGCAATAGATCAACAAGGATAGCAAAAACCCACATCAAAAGATTGAAAATTGAAGTGAAAAAGTTGATTATTGGATGCAGACGATGACAGTAAAAAACTGGTAAGACCCAGATGGATAAAAAGAGTGCCCAGAAGCAACAGATAGTTACCTGGAGCTGGAAGAAATCCAACGAATGTGCAGAAAGGCTTGTTGTGAGAACAACTCCAAAGATGAAGTGAAGGCACGCAAATATGAAGAGGTGGGGTTGGTTTGAACTTGGCAATGTAAACGCGGAAGCTATAAATGCAAAATCGCGTTATGAAAAGTCGCAGACGCTGGGGTGGACGAAATCGCAGCTGTCTAGGAAGGGGGGAAGGACAAGCATTCAAGCGATAGGAAAAAGTTGAAAATTCACTGTGTCGTGCGGTGTTTTTTTAATTATTATTATTGTTTTTGGGGATTGGTCATGTGCTTTCTTTCTTTGTTTCTCCCTTGATATTATGGGCGCTTGTCTTGGATTCAGACAAGACGTTAATGTGATTATGGACTGATTAAAAAATAAAATTATATTAATTTTTTTGTTTGATACTTATTATAAAATTCAGATTTCATTCATTTATAGATCAAATTATGACTTGCCGTCAAAAAATTAAACTATGAATTAAAGTTTGATCTATTATTCGTATAAAATATTTCATATTTTTATCAAATAATATGTTCTCGTATCAATGAGTGCGTAGCTTAGCTGACAGGGAGCTATGCTAAGTTAATCAAAGGTCTTGAATTCAAGTTTTAATTATGCAGTTGTATTAAAATTTAGAAGAGAGAGTTTTGCCATTTAAGTAATTCTACCCGATTCAAGTAGGATTACTTCTAGTAAGAGAATATGTATAATTTTAATAAAAAAAAAATATATTTTTCATATTGTGAAAATTTTAGTCCCAAATTTTTCAAGTATAGTGTCTTCTTTACATGCTTTGGTTTCAAATTGTTTGGGGATTGTGAGTTTAAGGAAGAGGGATTGTGGGTTCAAAGAAGATCGGTGATTTACAATTTATAAAAAAGAAAATGAAAAATTGGAGACTCTATTGAAAATTTTTAAAATTTTAGGAATTAATTTAAGCTTAATTAATCGAAAGATTATATAGAATGTCACATAGGGTGACACATTGACACTTAACGTGCCACATTAGCTTCTTTGTTAAGGTTAATTAACACACATTATCCCAAAACCTAATGTAAATCATATTTTACAATTTTAAAGATAAAATCATTAATTTTTTAATTTCAAATATATAAAGTTAACATTTTATGTAGCCTTTTTTCTCACGTTCACATTATATTAAATATAATTATCTTAACATTATATATTATTTCATTTATGCATTTTTGCGAACTTCATTCGCTTATTATATTATGCATTTTTATGTCATTCAATAATTTTTTAAGTATATTAACATTTTGATAATTTTAATTTAAATCTATATGAAATGTCAATCTTAATTGCGTGTAAATAGAAAATATATTAATAAAATGAAAAATTATAATTTTGAATGGTTTTCATTCTTTCATTTTAAAATATAATGTGAAGATAAATTATTTATAATATTTATTAAAATTGAAAATTTCTTGTATAAAAAAAGTCAAAAGTCAATTTTCGTTATACTTAAATACAAAAAATGTAACAATCTTTTATTAACGTTTTTATTTTTATTTTTTAAAGATTCTGTTATTTTTTATTATTTTTCATTTTTTAACATTAATACACTCAATTCTCGTTCTTCATTAATTATTGAGCTTAACTATTTTCTCTCTTCATTTGAAACTCTATTTCATTATTCTCTTTCTTCATTAAATTGTGTCATTTTATACAGTTTGATTAAATTAAAAATTAATAATTAGAGATTGGTGTAAGAGTTTTACACTTACCCTAGCATCATTTGATCCCTCCTCTATATATATCAATTGAAAGGCCTCCTATTAGGGAAATTTTTTAATATTTAGACAGTTATGTACAATCCAAATTTAATTTAACTTTTAGTGTTTAGATTAATATAATGTTTTTAAGAGAGCACAAAAGTTGCTCCGAATCGATGATAAATGAAAACTTCTGTGATAATTTTCTTAGGGCAAAAACAGATTTTTCATTTTTATTTTTTAATGCGATTCTTTACTTTTAATTTTTTAAAAAAATTTGGTCTTTTATATTATAAATTATCTATCAATGCAGTCCCTAATCACTCTTTTTGGTCAAAGAACAAAAATTGTTAATGTGACACAAATGATATTAACGTGATACATATGTGGATATAACGTTATTTGTGTCATCTCAGTATTTTCATCAATTTCATCACAGAAAAATATCTAAAGACTACACTGCATAAGGTCTGAACGCCTCAAGAGCAAAAAAAATTATTCTGACCTTCTGATGAATACAGCAAATGAAGCCAGCCACCAAATTATGAAACCTCCAAGTTTAATCTATCTTGAATGCAATAGAATGCTTACATTCCAAAACAAAAAATGTAGAGTACACCTAAGAAGCTATACAAGATGATGTCACATTAAAACAATTAGAGAAAGAGCAGTGATCACTGCATTGTCTCTCCAAATTTTGATGGCACTGTGGCAGTAATAATCTCAGCCATTTATTGCCCCTTTGACTCTGCCTGCTTCTTCACCATAGCAGCATGTTTATGGCCAGCAAGGTGAGCACCGAAAACGGTCTGGCTGTTGCACACCACACTGCAAAGAGTGCACAGTTTAACAGCAGCTGCTTCAGCCCCACCTTCTACAACTTTGCATTTCTTCGCCTCAATATCCAGTTCCGGAACCTTCTTCGATTTCGGTTTATCAGTATCTGGCTTTTCCTGTGGCCCGATTATCGGATTTGCAGCACCTTGCAATGCATTTGCTGTGGTGGCACCAGGACCAGCATCGATTTTTGGTTTCGCCAGTTTCTCCAAATTCTTCAGGTGTTTCTTCCCAGCTAAGTGTGTAATATACATATCCCTGCTATTACAATTAACCTTGCAAATGTCACACCATGCAGGTTGCGCAACCTTGATTTTCTTTGGAGCTTTTTTCCAAGGACCAACACCTTGACTCTTAAATGCAGCAATATATGGACCGATCCCATTATTAGACATCAAGGCAACCTGCAGAATGATCAAGAGTGCTCGAGTTAGAAATATTTCCCTAATGGTTCCCCACCCTACACTTTTCTTGCATTTCAACAGGTAACACAACAAAATGTGCAGCTTAGCAAAATGCAGGCTTTGAATACAACAACGTAATTGATCAATCTGTAAAAGTACAACCAGAGAAACTGATGGCACATAAATAACCCTAAAACCTAGTTAATAAAAGAAGTATCCATTTACAAGAAGTTCACTATAACAGACAACAGACCCATTGTGAACCTGTCAATATACAATTTAACAATTGAATTAGTTAACAACTCATAATTTCCTGTGCGGCAATTTCACCCTGTGCAGCCAATTCATAATTTAAGTTTAATACAACAAATTATGCATACAAGAGTGTGTCTGGTGTCTGTTGTGTTTGGATAAGCACTAAAAGAAATCATGAACCACGATATAAATGAATGAGCCGAAAACAGCAAAATATACAATCTATGCATGGCATGTAACCTAACAAAAGGACAATTCAAATTACAATTCACCTGAGCCGCATGCTTTTTCCCAGCTAGATGTTTGCTAAATACTTCTTGACTATTGCACACAACGTTGCATGCTGTGCAAACCTTTACGGAATCAACAGGGGCAACACCATTCGAAATCTTCCGTTTCTTAGACTCTAACTCATTGCCTAAAACAGCACCACCAGTTAACATTATTCCTTGGATACTACTTGTTTGACTTTTCACATTTGCTTGAGAGGGTCCTGATAATATTGTATTGGTGGGATTAGCCTGTATCTGCAAATTCTTCTTGTGTTTCTTTCCCGATATGTGCTTTTCATATACGTCTTTGCTATTACAATCAATTTTGCAAACCTCACATCTCATTGATTTGGTAACTTTGGTTTGGTTAGGCAACATTGCTGTGGCACCATTAGTGACAAATTGATGTGACCATGTGCCATTCCACGTCGAAGGCAAACTTGAAGACGCTGTTGATGTCTCATGCGATGATGATCCAACAGCCTGCATTATCAGAAGCATTGGAATCCAAAACCATAATGCAAATGTAAGGCTTGCCAATACATCCGCATTCCAGAAAACAAAGGTCAAATGCACTTTTTTTTTTTTGGTACAGATGCCAAATGCACTTTGCCTCCCTAATCTATCTAGTCATTGCACTTTACCCCCTTACTTATAAAATTGAAGACATTACACTCAAATTCAACATTATCTATTGCAAATCTTCCATTTCTATTAAAAGTTAAATATTTAAAAATCAACAACTTAAATTTTAAAAAATACCCCTCTTTCATCTTCTTCCCTTCACATATCCAAATTCCTCCTATCGTAAATCATGTTCGCAGACAAGTTATTTAAATATCTTTCAAATAGTAACAATAAATGCAAGGAAAAAAAATAAGATAAGATCAAACGAAAAAGATTTTTTTTTTAAATGTTCATAGATATATAGCCAGAAAGCACCCCAAAGTGGCATAACACAAGAACCAAATGACAGTGTTCCCAAAGTTGAGAACTTTGATGAAAGGGGTGTACTCACAATATCATATCATGCAAGGGAAAAATAAGATAAGATCAAATGAAAAAGATTAAAAAAAAAAAAAAGTTCATAGATATATAGCCAGAAATCACCCAGATTGGCATAACGTAAGAACCAAACGACATTGTTCCCAAAGTTGAAAACTTTGATCAAATGGGATGGACTTACAACATCATATCTGACAAATTCAGCTTGGTTGACGATCCAATTCTGAGAATCCGTTGATTGAAGGGCACCATAAGAAGAAGCAGGAACAGCAGAAAGGGTTGAACTTGGAAGGTACACATTGGAATTCACAACTGGGTCGGTCCCTGGAGGGTGAATAGAAGATTCTGAAGGCCACAGGAATGGGTTTGAAGAATAGTACGGTTGTTGCTGCTGCAAGTTTGTGAAGGGAACAAGGTGTTGTTGCTGCTGCTGCTGTGGGTACATTATTTGGAAGAGTCGATGAGAATAATTCAAGGGGAAGATATGAAGTGTGCCCACTTTCAAGTGATGATGTTACATTTGCAGCGACAAACACCCCCTTTGTCAGTAGTGATCGGAAGGTGTAGAAGAGTAAGAACGAGGAGAGAGACACGGTATAATGTAATCGTATAATTGCAGAAGGCATTTATAGGAGAAGAGAGCAAGGGCTAAAAACTGCTGGGCCTTTTTGGTTGTTGGGCTTTCATTGGCTTTTTTTATTACTTATTTATAGGCTCTTTTATAAATTGCAAATTACACTCATGACCACGACCAAAACCAAAAATAAATATAAATTACACTCATGACCAAAAACAAAAAAAAAACCACTACAAATCAATATAATCTATTATTTATCTATCTATCTATCTATTATATTATATAAAACACAGTTGATGAGTGGTGGAAAATATCACATATTTTCAGGTACCGCCTTTTTGCTTGACTTTTAAGTGTTATGATAATTTAACTCTTTATATTCACTTCTTAATTTCTAACTAATTTCTCTATTACCATTTTCTCATTATAATAATTATATTTCATTTATTGCTTTTGAGTAAATGCTTTACCAATTTCTTCATCTGGCTTCTATGCATCTCTTCCTTCTTTTTTTTACGCATTGATTCATTTCCTCTTTTTGTTTATATTTTACAAACAAAATATTGATTCATTTAAAGTTCAATAATGGTCCATATATTATCTTTACTTATATGAATTATTCATCCTTATTTTTCATTTTGTTTTCCTATTTGTTCTAGGGTAAAAGTTTATAAGTTTGACAAATTGACTATGAACTAAGCATTACTATCTGATTTATCTTCCTATTGTTGTTGCTGCATGAGATTGTGAACGCTTGGTTATTACCCTATATAAATTTTTTTTTAATTTCTACTGTAACTTCTTTCTTCTCTATTCATTGGGGGTTTTGTATTCAAGTTCAATCCATGGACATTCTGTTTTCATTTTTTTTTTTTTTTTTGTTCTTTATTGTTGCTATTGGATGATATTGTGAATACTTGGTCGTTACCCACGGAAATTTTCCATTTCATTTCTATATGCTAGTTATTTCTTCTTTGTTCAGTGGGGGTTTTTTTAATTCGGGTTTTATGATTTAGGGTTTAAATTGTCTCTTCTCATATTATGTGCTCTCTTTTTGGGTCAAAACTCTATTTTCAATGGTTTTTCTATTTTTATTATTGCTATTGAACGATACTGCAATTGCTTAGTTGTTACCTTTATGTAAATTTTCCATTTTGTTCCTATATGCCACTTATTTCTTCTCTTACTCAAGTTTTTGTAATCCGGTTCAAAGTTATGGTTTTGTATAAATTTCAAAAACAAAATTTATATTATATATGGTTTCTTTCTCAATTGGTGTTCCTGTACGGAACTTAGTGAGGATAATTAATCCTTAAATAAGTTCACCACTTGTGGGTCCGTAAACTCTAAAGGGAATGCGAGGAACTATCCATCCTGAATGACTTAACAGTGAATAACTATGATAACCACGAGATCGCTAGAAAGATGATGCAGTCGAGACCCTTGGCAATTGAGGACGCTTAATTGGGTTAAGCTTCACTTTCTAGTGTTGTTGTTGTGTTTTTCTTATTCGTCCTGAGGACATATATTCTTAGTTTATAAGATCAAGAGGGGTGAAATGATAAGGTCATTGACTAGGTGATATATAGGGACATGTCTTTTGACTTTGGGGAAAGTACCTGTGATCTACTTGTTAGTGGCTTTTTGTATCTCCTTTCAAGATATGGCAAAAGGGATGAAAGGTTAAAAGCTACGAAGGCATTTTTGCCGTTTTGGTATAAACCTCGTACTATATTTGTTTGGTTTAGAGGATCGAGAAGGCCTACGGTGCTGACATTGATGACTTGTGAAAAATAATTTGTTTTTTACCCCATATTTGTGCTTTATTAAAATTTGCATTGATATTTGTGGTGTTGCTCTGTGGAAGGATGAGGATTTGATTGACCTGGAGTTAGTATGCAAGGTACCAGTACTTGTGATGGGAGATTTTAATCAATCCCTTCCCCTCTATAGTATGAGGACCATATACCAGAAGTAGCATACTAAAAAATCAACTTCTTGAATCACGCCCTTTGTACATAACCATCTCTGACCTTTAAATTATTTCATTTTTCTAAAAAATTCTTTACCCCATAAGCATAACAATTCTTCTCTCCCTTCCTTAGCATCCTATGAATTTCATTCAAAATTTGGGCTACCCCCATTTTTTCTAATGAGATTTGAATCTACATTTGAGCACTTAGTTTCAACAATGCCCATGAACTCCACCTACTTTTTCCATCAGCAACATCGTCATAGCCACAATTTTACCTCCACTTGTTAGCCCTCTAATATTTCAACTTACAATTATAATTTTAAATTGGTAGGACTCATCTAACTTTCTATATTTCTCAGCCTTTCTTTTCTGCTTCTTTGATTTTGACCTTTGGTTATTCTTTTCCTTTGCTGACTTATAACTCTCCAGGAGCACTATGATGATCAAGGGCAGGGCTAAACCATTTTTTGATGAGGAAACAATACTTAATAGTTTATTTTTATGCAGAAAATAACATATGTCTTCTATTTTTTACTTCAAAACCCAAGAGAAATGCATATATTCACAATATATTGTATATTATAGTATTTAAACATTTAATTAAAAAAATAATTTATAATAATCATCTAGTAAAAATTTTTTAGAGAGGACCAAATAAAAAAGAGAACAAAAATTTAGGATTTTTACAATAAACTAAAATTTCATTTGCCTAAGTCCGAGAGACTTGCCCAAATCGATCCCATGTTTTGATAGTTTTATCGAAATCTGATTCATCGAGGTTCTCTACGTCCTTATCTAGTGCATGCCCTCGCTTGACACTCCCAGCATCATCTTCCTCAGAGATCCTTGGGTGTGCCATATTCCTAAATGATTATATATTCCTCACTATATATTAAACAAAATACAGAACAATTAAATTAATATATAGATCAAGGAACTATTAAATTGATAATATAGACCAAAAAAGAAGAGACTTTCCTAAATATTGAATTTTCAGGAACAAAGGCGAAGGACAAAGCAAAAAAGCAGCAATGGCTTACTACGTCTTTGGAGTTAGATCCAAGTCAAACTATATTGATAGTCAATCAGTGTGGTGAGTCACAATGTAAGGACTTGTCGCTCCTGTTGGTGTGTATAGATGATGGTCTACGCCAGCATTGACAATATAATGCAGCTATCACATTCATTAGCTAAGAGCGTAAGAATATTAAATAGTTAAGCTGGATTTATTTTTGTCAGTATTGATTATTGGCATTACAACTCTCGATTACAAAAATTGCTTTGGTCAGTTGATAAGGAGGTACAACTAATTCAAGACAAATCAAATTGTTTATATAAACTATATAAACAATGCATGGCCTATAGTTTATATAAACTATAGACTTCTATCAGGATATGAATGACAATTCACTGGTACCATTTGGTTATAAATGGGCTTATGAGCAATCGGAACCCTGACGCTTGTTTGCCAAAACCATCCACGAAGAGAGAGCCATGCTTAACATTAGTGTCCATAAAGGTCACATATGAAGTTGGTTGATGGTGCGAGAGGGAAAATTTGTGGATTGTTTAGCTGGTTTTGTTTCTTATGAGCTTAGTTTACATATTTAATCTTTTGTTATCAGTTATTGTAGTGGGATATATGAAATGTAGGTTGATAATTAATTTAAAGATGAAAGTTGAGAATTATCTCATACTGTAGGTTTAGGGTTTTTGGATTGATCATATAAAGTGATAAATATATCGAGAGAAATGTAAATTATAAGATTTAAACTGTATACATGAAATAGAGAAATGCTTTACAACTCCTTTGGTTTTTTTTTTTTCTCTTTAAAATTATTCACGTAATTTTAGATTAGAAATTGTGGTTAATTAATACAGTCATTTTAAAGTGGCAATTCCATAATTCAAACATTTGACTTTATAGTTAAAGCTATATATATAAGATCACAGTTTATTTTTACTGCGCCCAGTCACCTTGAATTGGTGTAGATGCCTATTAAATGTAAAGGAGACTTTTATTGATATCTATTAAATCAGACAAAGTTTTGCGGTGCTGAATTTGAATATTGTACAAGTTAAATATTGCAGAGACGATAATAGTTAAATCACATAGAAGATAGTATAATAAATAGAACTAGAGGGAAGCCAAACAAAACTCTATAAAATTACTATTAAATATATGGCTTCTTTTTTTAGTTTGTTAAGGGTATCCTCTTTTCCATTACTAGAGAAGGAGGCTAGTCCCTTTCAGGCGTAATTAGTTTTGCCCTCCCAACTAGTATTCATTCTAGAAATCGAACCAGAGTCCTTTTTGGAGTCGTAGTATACCTTTATTACTATGCCAATACTCTTGTTGGTGTATATGATCATCCTTCTTCATAAGTGTATATAAATCTTCCAGTAAATTAACCCTCAACCCCAAACTTTGAATTCTTGACATTATATAAATCTTTCCCGTACTAAACTCAAGCTTATCACTTAGTTTACTTCTTGTGAGTAATCAAATTCTTTAAATGATGTAATAATATATAGAATTTAATTTATATATAATATTAGTGTAAAAAAATTTTACACAACATCTAATTATATATTACCATATCAATAAAAGTATTTAATTTAATCATCCATTACCTTTAAAATTTTATAAAGATAAATATTTAATTTAGTATATCAAAATTAATCTATAATATAATGAATTAAAATTAAATTCGGATTTTCTATAGCTAATTGGTCGTGTTCTATAAGTTATATTCTCAAAGCACACAAAAGTTTCAAATTCTTTTCAAAAAAAGAAATGAATGAAATAGGAAAAGTAAAAAAGTAAAATAAAATAAATAAAAAATACAGAAAATTACAAATTATAACTTTTTAAAATGGTTTATTTTATACTCTTAGTTATTGATTACACTTCACGTATAAAAAAAAAAATGAACTTTATATTATAAAAAATAAAGAATTTTAAAATATTTTTTACAAAGAAATAAAATAAAATAAAATAAAAAACTTATTAGTAATAAAAAAACTATAATCTATATAAATAGTAGAATTTAATTTCTATGCATTAATAATATAAAATAACTTTATACTATTAATTAACAGAATTGTTAAAAAAATTAGCAAAGCATGGTTGGAAATAATTAAAGGGAAAATTTAATTATTCTGTCTTTTCATTTTCAATTGTCCCGATAACAAGAACCGTCCCTCATTCACCATTGACGGAAATGGAAAAAGTCAAAGATCAAATAAATGGGTGAACTAATCATTTGTTGTCTAGTTCACGCCAACCATGTAATATGTTTTTGCAAGCTAATTGCTACATGTCTATCAATAGTGCAGGGAGCACATTGTGACAAAGAGTGCAGCCGATATTCACTTCAAATATATGGAGTAGTATAGATTTTATTTTCAAAAATTTAAATTTTTTCCAGTTCAAAAAATGAATTAAATTTCTTTATTAACTTATGTGCAAGTCAGTGGATAATATTTTAGTTTTACCGAATCTTCTGTAAGTAAATTGTTTATATAAGTGCACCATGAAACTCGTGCAAAGCAAAGTGTAATCTATATCACCATGCTATTATTAAATCATCCCACTATGATATTTTTAGGAGCCAACCTTCTACAGGCATCCCACAGTCTCTGTATTTATTAAGTTGACTAGGCTACCAAGTATTTTAGCCATGTTTCTTCCTTCCCCTTGAAAACTTCTTGATCACTCCTTTCTTTTTTATTACTTTTTTCAGTACTTACCCTATGCCAGCCAAGATCTAGCATGATGTAAGCTGATATTTGGATGCAAAAATTTAATGGTAAAGTTCATTTGTAGGTTTTTTTTTTCTTTTAATCATTTAAAGTGAGTTACTATGAAGAATTTGGATAATTTACGAGAATTCTAAATTCAATCTTTTAGCCTTAACAAACCTTGCACTTGGATTGTTCTAATAGCCAAAATCCTCTAAATTCTTGTGAAATTATTTATTAAACATATCGTTCCAGTACAAGGTCAAAAAAAAAAAAGGCATAGTGATGAACAAGCCGACGAACCATTTCTATCTCGGCTTAGTTGTTATCTTTTCAAGTCCTTTTTAATTATTTGGTTCAGGTATATTATTATTATTATTATTATTATTATCATTATCATTATTATTATTTTGGGCTTGTTGTAATAATACAATTTATAACTTTCCAAACTCACAAATCTTACGATTACTAGGATAATGTCGTACAAATCGTGCTTAAGGATAAAGAAGAAAGGATTTAAGTATCACGTCAAAAAAAAAAAAAATTAAGTATGATAATTTGACACAACAAATTTTATCTTTTACAATAACTATATCAAAAGCTATGAAAAAGTGATATGTAATTTAATTCACAGAGTAAATAATTTTACACTAACAATATATCAAATTATATGTACCAGAAAAAATAAACTCTTAAAAAAATAACAAATATTTAAACTATTTAACTTATATATAAACTTTATGCAAAGGCATTTTGATATGACACTGCCCAAATTTGAAGATTTTAATTATGATAAAATCGTTGATTCCTATGCATAGAATACTAATCTTTTGGAACAGCTGCCTAACTACATATGCAGGGTTGAGGTTGCAGTTAGTTCTTTGTACAAGTTGACAAGGCAGCAAAACACCACCTGCCACTGCCAGCTACTACAGCTGAGTACAACATGAACTCCCCCATACTGTGCTAGTGACCAAACCCCGCTCTCCCTCTGCCAACAATTGCCGTTTTCTAAGCTGCATTGCCCCTGACACATTAAATAGTCACATATGAATCCCTCTGCTTCTTTCAATGGGTGTGCACAAATGTATACATCCTAGCCAATTGGTCCCAATTCTTGCATCTCACCCTTTCCACTATGATTAAATTCATTGTAGCTAACATTCCTATTTACAATATATCCTATGACCTATGCAACAAAATGAGCTTCCAACTAAAAAGAAAAAGATGATATTTTATCACTTAGAAGAATTTCATTGTAGTAAGCTAAACTTTATGCAAGTTTATGCTGTTGTAATAACTCTAGAGTTACATAGTTGTGAGTTGTGGTCCAGCCATCTCCCTCGTGAATAATTATTATTATTATGATATGTATTTGCTATACTCAGAGTACATAGTGATTAGTGAGGAGGATTTAATAACACACCACTTGTGTGCCCCAAGTGAGAGAAGGAAACAAGGGGATAGATGGGTGGTCAGGTTTTATGGTAGGTGACTAAACAACCACCTTCAGCTCACATGCCCTTCTTTATGTGTATTATAAAATCTGCCTTTTTATCCTCCTCATGTGTGTAATGACGTCCGGTACCCTATGCCAAAATTTCAACACCTCATTCATTTCTCTTTGATGCAAAGAAAAGATAATTACCTACCAAAATATATATATATTTCACTTTTTGGAATTTCACACAAGTAGTACATTTCTATTATATGCTAGGGGGGAAAAGTTGGTGGAAAAAGAAACAACAGAACTGTAGAAATCTGTTACAACTTACAATTCCTCAAGTTTCAAAGAGAATTAACCAGCAGCATGAGCTCAACATTTTGCAGCACAGGAACTTATTCTATGAACAAAGTAATTAACATATATCACCCCAAAAAAGAAATATTAGACGAGAAGTTCCTTATGAACTACTTGAAGGATATGAGCAGAACAGAAGTAAAGTACCTCAAAGAAGACATGAATCATCCTGTAAAGAATTAATGAAATAAATGCATAAACTTTTTCTATACAGTTCTGAAATCTTCAAACTGAAGTTGAACCACTTCTGGGAATGAAACTATGAGGTTGTTTAGTTAGACATGAGGCCTACCAGTGCCTCCTGCTTGTGGTTATTGCCTCCTACTACCCACCATGGCCTATAAGGCTCAGCATGGCTATTGCTTTCATCGTCAGTAGCAGCAGGAAGATTGAGATCAAGGAAGTCCCTAATTTCTGGAACTGTTTCTTGAAGTACAACTGTTTGACTTTGACAGTTTCTACTACTCTCAGACCCACCAGACAAATGGGATCTCTTGTGGCCACCCAAGGCTTGTCCAGATTGAAACACCTTGAGGCAAATTGGGCACTCATGCCCCTTGCTCTTCTTGGATTCTGTGTCTGCCACTGCCTCACTGTCAAAACCAGCAGTGCCAACTTCATGTTCTGCCAGATACTCGTTGTTGTTGTCACTGTTCTTCATGTGCTTAATTTCCTCTTGGTCTGCTTCAAATTCAATGCTGTTTTCACTGCCCTCATTCCTTGTAGCAAAGCAGCCTTTGATCTTCTTGTGACTAGCTCTGTGACCCCCAAGAGCTTGGTAGGAGTGGAAGATCTTGTTGCAAGTAGTACACTCAAACTTGCCTCTCTTGTGATGAGAGCTTTTGCTGAATTCAGCTTCTGGAGGCTTGTTCACCCAATTCTTCAATGAATTTGACTTGGATTCAGAATCCACAAACTTTGCCTTGATTGAAGTGTACTTATTATTAGTACTAGTAGACTTTGATAGAACTAATCCTTCCCCATTGACCTCAAACGCAGACTCAGAATCAACCTCAGACTTCTTATCCTTTCCAATCTTTGCAAAACCATTAATGGAAACTGTGGGTTTGTTCATCATCTTAGCTCCATTAGCACTCTCACTAGCCAAAATTTCTGAACTCTTCCCTTTGGAGCTGAGATTTGAGGAAACCAAATTGCCAAACTCCCACTTCTTGTCCCTTGGTTTGGTCACTTTTGCCAACTCAGAATCAAGCTTCTTGTTGTTGTTGTTGACAGAGGACTCAGCAACAGAATTGAGACCACCCCAAGGACCAACATCCCTGCTAAGCATCATCAAGCTCATGGCAACCTCCTCCTGCTCCTGCTCAGCCTCAGAAACGGAAGAAGTTGCTGCTGGGGCCATGTACCTTGTCCCTCTTCTCTTGGATCGTCTCCTTCTATTTGGAGCAGTGGCTTCGTTATCAGATTGGCTATCCAAAACCAGCTTCTGGCTAGCACTATTATTAGTCCATGATGAATCTTGGTCATATTCCAAGCTGCTATTAGTATTATTATTGGACACTCTTTCTTTCTCAGAAGAGTGGCACTTCATGTGACCAAATAGAGCTTTCCAAGAGTGAAAACCTTTACCGCACTCTCTGCACAACTTGTCCAAGAACAAAGTTTCTTCACTTGAATCATTGAGCCTCCAAGTTTTCTTGGGGTTCTCTCTCAGACCATACCCAACACCACCATTAGTTCCTGCTGCTTCAGAATCTAGAGATGAAAGCTTCCTCGTTGTTGTTGTTGTTGTTGTTGTTGTTGTTGTTGTTGTTGTTGCAACAAGCTTCTCATCTGTGTCACCAGAACCATTGATCACATGAGACCTCATGTGACCGCCCAAGGATCTACCACAAGGGAAGCTCTTGCTGCAGAACTTGCACACGTGCTTCTTGTTGTTGTGTTCTTGATTATTATCTTCTTCCATTGGATTCATATTCAAAGAAAAAAGCAAAAAGAAGAGAACACACAGATTGATGATATCAGCTAAAAACAAAGAACGCTAGTGTGTCAGAGAATATCCAAGAATGCTGAATTCATCGATCTCACCAACCACAACAAATGCCAATGGAGCAGAGAGGATCACAAGGGAAAACAAGCAAGACCCAGATCAGATTATGGAGTCAAAAGCAAGAATTCACACACCCCATCTCTGGATTCACACCAAAAATTTTTTTTCCAAGCCAAGTGTGTTGTGTTTCAAGATCTAAGGCACAAAAAGAGGAAAAGAAAAGGACCAAGAGAACGTGTAGTAAAGCTTGTTCCTCTGGCTACTAGTAACTGTGGCTTCCTTATTCTTTCTTCCACTTTGGAGAGTTTGATGTGTGAAGAAAAAATCAAAGTTGGGAAGAGGTGTTAGTGTTACCTTTGTTGCTAATGATAGCGATGATGAGCAAGCCAAGGGGGAAAAGAACAAATGAGAGAGTGAGTGAGTGAGCATTTGTTTCTCTCTAATTCTCTCTCATACTCTCTTTCTCTCTCTATACTTGACTATATTTGGAGGAGAAATCCATGCATGGAAGCAAAGATAAAAAAAATAAATTAAAAAATACAGGGAGAGTGGTAGAGAGAGAGAGAGAGAGAGAGAGGGCACGTGTACTCAATTGAGAATACTACGCCACCCCCTTAATCTAACTAGAATTGTTAATAATATTATTTTCACATAAATATATATTAGATTGATATCATTTCTATATACCCGTATTTTCATATTCACGCATTTTTCAGATTAATATACAATATTTATATGATGTTTATACTTCATGAATTTTAAAAAAATTCCTAATCTAATGAAAAATTCGTATATGTTTTTCGATCAAGAAAAATTTAATATTGTATTCACAATTCAAAACCTTAATTATTATATTAAAAATATTGTAAAAATAAAAAACAATAATAATAATAACCGATAAAGATAAGGTATTAAAATGTGAATAAAAAACACCGCTTCTTTTTTCTATCTAGGAGGAGCTAAAAGTTTCCCTAATCAAGGGCCATAGACTTGTCCAGCTGAGCATTCCACAGCTGAGGAACCTACGATACACTAACTGCATTCCCAACTATTCCTTCCTTTGTCTTGCTATCAAGGAAATGCCTTCATTCTCTTTCCCACTATATATAGCCAAAAAATTTTAGATGCTCTCGTAACACCAATATATATATATATATATATATATATATATATATATATATATATATATATTGGATCATTTAATATTTTAATTTTATATGTTAACCTTGTCTTTTACTTTAATTATATTTTTAATACAAAAATTGAGATATCAATTTTTTAAAAAAAGAATTTGAAAGCACTTTAAAAATCTCCGCTCTTTAGCCTATAGTTATAGACAGTTCAAGCGAAAGGTTCCAATCTATGGTCGTTATTCTTCTGGACTTTCCATAAGTACCTGGTTGTTTCATTTGTTGGATTTAAAATAGATTTTTCAAGTGGGTCCCATGGGTTACCCTCCATCCAGTTGCAGTTGCCTCATGTATGTTCCAATCAAAGGCTGCCACTGTTTTCTTGATTCTCCGGAGGGATTGAGTGAGGCACATTTCAAGGTCAATTTGGCATGGAAAAAAAATTTTCACATTAAATTTTGCATATCATATTTATATTATTAGCTCATGTATAAATCACGACTAATCAGTATATCTTATATGATTATTAATAGAAAAATATTATTTAAATATATGGGATGTAGAATCGATATACTATCTCATATTTTATACATTTAAATAACATAACTCTTACTAATATGGATTATATAAATTAACATAAAAAATAACGCAAAAAAGCGACGTGTGAATAGCAAAAATGAATTGGTAAAGCAAAATTCCTCAAATATATATTTTTATTGATGGGTCATTATCAAGTGGGGTTGGTTCTACTATTTTTTTTTTTTTAATTTTTCCCCCCTTTTAAGTTCTTGCCCTTAAAGATTGGTTGCCCTTAAGGCCTTGGGTGTAAGGTCCATTTCTCTTGGTTGCAGCCACAGCTGAACTGAGCCATGCCACAAGCTGAGCTAGCTGGTGCAGAAGTAATGCAACTAAAATTAAAATCTGGCACATTTATTTGCGTCCAAGAGTGTATCACCATGCAGTGGCTCATTTTTTAATCTCTTCTGCTTTAATACCCTTTTGGCATCGTCGATTGTAGAGTACTGTAAATGCCCCAAAGGGTCAACATTATACAGCTAAATACACTAAAAAAGCATATTGGATGCAAAGAAGAACTATAGTAGTGTTGGCTATCCACAATGCCTTCTCGTAATGCCTCCTAGGCAACTTTTAAAATTTTAACCATCTTTTTTTCTTTTCTAACTGTTGCAAATAATGTTGCGCTGATAAACTTTGTCTTCTAATGACCTTTTTTTTTTTTTTTTTCTCTCCACAAATAATTTCTATTAGAGATAATTATATTCGAGATATAGTTGGGTATTAACTTTGAACACTTTTTCTAAATGAGACTTGAACTGTAATTTATCACATTGTTGGAGATTACCCCCTTTTCGCTGGATCCAACTCCCG
This sequence comes from Pterocarpus macrocarpus, assembly GCA_031439585.1. NCBI lineage: Eukaryota > Viridiplantae > Streptophyta > Magnoliopsida > Fabales > Fabaceae > Pterocarpus > Pterocarpus macrocarpus. The sequence goes on from CM062519.1 coordinate 17,602,746, forward strand.
TTGGTGTCTTCCAATGACTTGTTAAGGGTATTTTAGTTTATTACAATGACAAAGGTTATAAAGCAAATGTTCCTTTGGAGTTTAAATTAGTGGAGAAGCAATGTAAATTTGGCCTGAATTAATTAAGTTGAATGCAAAGATGTTGAGTCTGGCTCTCCCTTTGTTTCCTTCCACTACTTTGACTCTTTCTAATAGATGAAATTTGCCAATGGTAGTTTTGTAGTATGTTCCAAGTAAATATCAAGCCCACTATCAAATGTTAAATTCTCCCTTCCGTTAATTGAGAAGTCTTATTAATACACATCACAATATAACAAAGTGAAAGCAAGTTCTACTATATGATTGACAAGTAGTCAATACTAATAAATGAAGATTTTTAGTTCAAAAAAATAAATTATGAATATGTGTGTGTGTGTGAAGTTCAAATTACAAATGAAGAATAAAACTCCTAAAAATGTCTCTTTTATAGATATGGATAATTATAAATTTTAATGAGAATTGACTTGACTAAAAAAATCGAACAATATCGATAAAAAGGTTTTAAGTTCAATTCTTATGATAAGTATTCTCATAAGTTTTTGCTGAGACTTGTGAGAATGTCTTGATTTTAGTTTCTAGATTGGGCAAAAATTCCCTTCCTCCTTTTTTTCTGAAAAAAAAAATGGTTCCGTCGAAATTTCATGATTATTTAATAACAAAAATAATTATTCTGTTGAAGCTATAACTACGTGGAAGAATTTCTACCTCTTCGAGATATTTTCAATAAATTAACAACTAACAGTTATCTAGGGTATATACAAAATATATGTATACATTTAAAATTTACTTTAAAAAAATTAAGAAAAAAAGATATTTATGAGGGATTAAGATATTTATGATGTAATAAATATGAAAGTAGTTAATCTCTTTTTGCCAAGTAAAAAAAAAATCCACAATTCAGTAAAAAAATTGGATTAAGAAATGGACAAAACACACCGACTCGCCGTTAACTTCATTTATATGTAGATAACCTCTTTTTTTTTTTTAGAGAAAAAAACAATGCAATAAAAAATTTTCATTGAACGTATTTCTATAATAAAAATATTAAACGATGAGTTCATGTCAGCCCCACATACTAATTTTATCATGAATGTGATAGATTACACAAATGTTTGGACCCGATGAAAATACTTCAACACTAGAAAGGATGCTTACACTATATGTTCTAAAAAACTAAAGATAAGATGTTCACCAAAAAGGGGAAAAAAACATTAAAGATAAGATATTTATACATGCCATAAATACAAGATTCAAATATTGATTACAATGAGAAGTAAGTTAATCTCTTGTGTCACAACCACAATTTAGTAAATATCCAAGATAATGTACTCCTAATTAGTTATCTTTAAAAGTTCATATTTGACCTCTTGTGCTTGATATAGTATCCATAACAGCATACTATTATGGGTTGGTCAAAGTAGTTATATACTTTAGCCTCTTTATCAGGTGTTTCGAGTTTAAATCCTGATAATAAAAAAAATTCTTGTTGGGAGACTTAAAGCCTCCTTTGAAATCTCTATGGCTCGAGCTGAATTAGTTGGGTTTCTGATAATAGAACCTGATGAATCGATGAACTTCACCCAAAAATAAAAAATCCAGAATAACGTGACTTATAAGCTATATTTCTTGGTGTGTGTTTTGTAGTCACTGTACCTGAGCTAGCCAGCCAGGCCAATCCAAGACAGAAAGTTATATAAATACTAAATACACACAAAAGTAGGGGCAACAATATGATTAATAGTTAAATTAATTGATGGCACCTTATTAAATTAAGCATCGCTTATCCCTTGATACACCCTAATAAACAATAAGTACAAGCTGTCTAGCGTTGTGACTTGTGATTTGCTTAGTTATTTTATGACAAGGGTGCATAGGATGTTAGTTCATGCTCAGTTTGCTCAGTATCTGCCGACTATAATTATATTGTCACAGATTAGCCAGCATGGCAAACTCCAAGGGTCAATACTCTGGAAGCCATGGTGCCGGCAAGTTTTCATTACATACTAAAAAAACATTAGTTCAAATTATGACATAATTTAACTAAGTTAATAGACAACATAAAGTTATATGAATTACTCTTTTATCTAAAAAAAATGTCACTAAGCATGACATGGCAACTTTACTAACTAGCATTTTCCCTGTTTCATCGATCAAGCCGGCCAAGTTCATTGCATTAACCGTAACATGAAAAATGCCTTATCCAGAAGCTATATATTAGGTTTAACTTAAATTTCGCTCTAATTACTCACTGAATTTGTGCCCCTTTTGCCGGCAAGTTAGTACAATGGTTAGCTGTATATGTTGTATATTTTTTCGCTCTGCTTTTTACTTACCCATTGTTGTTACAATGTACGATTCATTAAAGAGAAATTTAATATGCAATGGGATTGGAGCTAGAAACATAGAATATGATTGGACTTTCTGTCACCTCCAATTAATTATCTAACTAGGCAACATGTGCATGCGCATAATGTGTGCGGTGTGCCTGGCACTGGCAGCCATGACACGTTCACTCGATGTGCACTACAAATATTTGAGTGAGCCAATGTGTAAAATTGTATAAGCCTTTGTTAATTATATAATACCAATGTCAATAATGTCTAGGATGGTTGGATGTGTGAAGAGACACATGCATACATTTATAAGTACCTCAAGAGATTAGATCAAGGAAGAAATGAACATAAGATAAAAGCTTCAAATTGTTCTATAACTATACGCTTGATTTAATGATAGCTGTCAAGCAATAAGAAGCTAAATTCATAAATCGCAAGTTGCTAAAATGGACCTATAATAAATAGTACTAAGAGAGGTAACATAATATTAGATGATGTTGCTAGATGAAATTTCAGGTATCCAAATCTAACAAATTAAGGATGGAAATTGACATTAGGAAAGAAAAATAATTGTATGCAAGTTAAAATTTAGATAATGCAGCATATAATTTTCCTAGAAGTTGTTGAGCTCTACAAGAGGCTGGATCTATACTATTGGTATGTTAGAGTACCATATTCAAGCCCTGACATAGAAAACTTGTATCTATCACCTATGTACCCGCATTAAAGTGGCTAAGGATATGTCAGTCTCTATCTCAGAAGCTTCACTTGAGAGGGAAGTGTGTTGGCTCTTCAAAAAGTGATGATGGAATTGACAAATATACTACTTCCAAGAAAAGATTGGACACTCACACACTACTTATGTGCCACTCTGTATACTGTAGCGTATTTAGTGCAAAGATGCCTTCCTTAAGGTTTATGCTAGCTCAACCAACCAACCCTCCAAATGCTACCCGTGATCAACTCCTAGAAAACACTGTCGGTGGAAAAATGGGGTTTACACTCATGCTTTACACACAGCTTGGCTTTGCTTAGCTCTAGTTTTTGCTCATAGATCTAAAATCACTTCTTTACCTATTACTTTCCTTAACCAAATTAAAGTTGCTTTTGAGACAAATCACCTTCATACCATAAACTTGTATTGTTGAAATTTTTGATGATGTGTATAAAAATGATTCTCAGTGGCCTACATAGGTTATAGGGCCAATAATGTTAATACAGGTGAATTCAATGCACATAATTGCTGTCAAGCACTTGATTGGTTGATTATGAATTCTTCTTTACCACCCATTTTTTTTTTTTTTTTTCTGAAGATTCACTAGCAGCTTTAAGCCGCATTTTGCAGACACCTCTTGCTGTAATTATCAGAAAGGATTGAAAAATAATTAGGCAAAGGTTAGTTGAAGATGTAATAGATATCTTAGCCACTTTGCTACGGTTTCAATTTCTGATTAGGCAGTTTAGATGGGGCTGACATATCAGTGATTGGAATTCTTAAATGATTAGAAAGTAGCACTTTCTTTTTCTTTTGGTAGGTGATTAGATGGTAGCAGATACTAGTTTGCTATAAGCATGGTAGGCTTTAATCAGGTCATAAATAGTAGTTCTGGCAGTTGGAGCCTTATAGCTCAACCTCCTTTCCAGAAAGTTTCAGTTAAAAAATGAGTGATTAACCTTGCAAAGATAAAATAAAAATGGATGATGCCTGAAGAAAGAGAGAGGAAAATGAGACTATAGACTTATAAAACAGAAGCCTGCTATGCTTTTCTCTTTTTCTTTTCCATAAGCATATATAAAATATGTAAGTAAAAGGTGCATGTGTTGCTTCATACCAGTGATAATGGTACACGTGTTAGGGAGCAAAGTTCTCACCAGAAATGCTTTGGGGATACTCAAAAAGAATCATTGAATTTTCATGTAAGAAAAAGGGAAATTTGTTTGTGAAATAAAATGTTATGAACATGTGGGACCAGTTCATATATATCTGTCATTTATATGGCAAATGTGGTTTGGTGCTAAGAGCCGCCATTAGTGCATTTTCTCCTTTCTGTATATATTGGAGCTCTCAGCTTACCTACTAACCGCTAATGAAGCAAAATGTTACTATGCTAAGTTATTAGTGCCTAGTTGAAGTCATGTGAACACAGGAAACGAAATTGGCCAATGAAAAAAATTAGGAGCCAAATGTTCCACTATGAGTCCTCGTCATTAAATTATAGTGGATGTTGCTTTCTTAAGTCAAACGCAAAATCCCCTCAAAGGAATAAAATCTCAAAACACAAATGATATATATATACATATCGAATGGAAGCTAATTGGTTTATGATTTCTTTTTGTATTCTGCTGCTAGTTGAAATTCCACATACTGCCGATCCCCTACTAGCCGAAAATGTTTTCAAATATGAAATATTCTGGCCTATCTACAGCCTAATTCCAAGTTCATAATTGTCACAGGCTTATTAATTAAATACTTTTATCCCCAAAAGAGAAGGCTAAAAATTTGAGTCAAATCAAGACTTTGACACTTTTACATGCGAATTATTTCAAAAGTAATCGATATATCTTGAACATTCCTGTTTCCATTATTTCTATCCTAGACTACAAACCTGTGTCTTTTCCTCTTCCTCTTGTTCTTAAAAGTTAAGCATATGGTAAATTTTACCCATTGTACTAGCATGATGTAACTAGGTTAAGCAGCAAGCAGCAAGCACAAGGTTCTTTGGTGAACTAACCTCATTTGAATACTGTGATTATAAGTTACAATTTACAAGCAGCCAGGCAGGAGCGCCGGATGAAAAAATGTGTAGATAAATCACCAATAATAATGAAAAGGAGCAGGTTTGGGAAGATAGAGAGAGGATATGCTCGTATGTAAATTATGTCCACATCGTTATTCTTGATTTCTTGTCTTTTTAATTTCTCGTTTTTTTTAACATATGATCGATGGTGAGGATGTGTACGTGATCATATTAGATAAAATTTGTACATGAGAAGATCTTCTTCAATAAAGATACATATGTTCCAGTCATCGCGATCCTCAAAAAGGATGTTGTCAGTTCATAACCCATTAATCCTGGATGTTCTCTCCAGTTTGAACCCAAATTTATTTAATGTGAGCAGAGAAAAAAGAAGAAAACAAAATTGTGTTCTAGTCTTTAGTTGAGTTAGGAGCTTTAGAATCAGTTTGACATTTTCTTAAGTTCTGAGAGAGATTTTTATATAAATTTAGTTATGAAGTTTTCACTTTTATACTCAATGGTATGACCCAACCCCCCCCCCCCCCTCCCCAAAAAAACAAAACAAAAAAAAGAAGTGAAACAACCAAAAGAAGAAAATAAAAGTGATACAAGGGAAAGATGGGTTTAGAAGTCCCCTAAGTGTCTTCAAAATCACTCCATTCATAGATAATGAAAGAGGCCAAGTAGTAGACCTCGACAGCATAGAATGAGAAATGGGAAATGATACGTAAAAGCCATCACATAACCACAACTCTACCATAAAGATCAAGAAAGACATCAATTGAACTAAGCTCAACCAGTATATTAATGGGGCAATGGCTAGATATTATTAAGTGAAGTACTAAGAACACAACAGTAAAGAAGAAACTTGGGAGGAGAATAGATGTTAGTTGGTGTTTAAATTATATTTTATTTTATTTTTAAGGCTTAGGAGTTAGGACCCATCTTATTATAATCTTGGCAAAAGGACCTCCTAAGAAGACCCTTTGTTGGAGCATGGGAGATAGGGAATGAAAAATTGGAATATAAAGCATCTACGGGTATCAAATTCTGCCACTCCCTTCAACTAGATGGAACAAATGCAGATATACAGTAAAAATTTTCATTAAAGATTTAATAATACAAAATTACATCATGAATACGGATACTCTTACAACCGTGACAGTTCTTTTTCTCAACTATTTTCCCCCTCGAAAATAGATCCCACCCCAAAGTGGAAGCTATAATAAAATTAAGGAATAAGTTTACAGTTCCTTAAGGACTTGAAAAGAATAAATGAGACATAACTCGAAAACCAAATCACCTTCCAAAACAATTTTACAAAGAAGGTTACTTTTTCATTCTTATGTCAAATATACAACGGAAAAGTCGAACTCTCATTACCTAGCAAAAAAATGCTAGCTGATATTCACTCCAACATAAAAGCCTAGGATCATCAAGATCTTCTCATGTCTTGCCTTATTCCATCACCAAAAACTTCTTCTATCATGTTGCAAGTAGGTAAGAAGTCAATCTTATTTTTAGAGCAAGACACAAATGCAGGATCCCAGACTTTTGCATCACAAGGCTCCAAAACATGGCCTTGGCTATAGCTAGTGGTTACCCCATTATAGTTACCACACCATTGATCATTCCCACCCTTAACTTTGGTCACCTGGGAGGCTGCTACAGTGTCGGACAAAGTGCATGAGCCATCTTTAACTTTTTCATCACATGGATACCGGTAAACAGTTTGATCCTGGGGTTGTATCAGATGACAGAAACCACTAGAGTTGCACCCCCCTGTGGGATCATATTTGGAATCATCATCAATGTTCCTCTGGTTAAAAGCTACAGTTCCATTAACAGCACAAGTTTCATCTGCAGCAAACTCCTCATCATAATCATGTGGACCATTTTCATGGCAGTCGGTAAAACAATTATCATCTTGGCAGACCGGAGACTCAACAACAGAGTCGTCATCTTCCACTCGAGTTGCAATATCATTGCCATCACTACCTTGCCATTCATCATTATCACTGTCGATGTTCAATGGCTCATTTCTGTTCTGCTCTGCCCGCCTTCGAAGCATGAACACATTAAAGTAGTAACTCACTATCTCCTTTTTGGTTCGTGAAGGAAAAGCAATGGAGAGGTAGTTCCAGAAATTCTTGCCGAGGGATGCTGGATTATTGAAGACGACTTCATGAAATATTCGTTCATCCTCTGCACTCCATTTTTCTGCCACTTGTTCACCCATGTCAGCGAGCCCCAATTCAGCAAATTTCTCATGCCCAAAGTCTTTCAAAAGTTTTTCTCTTTCTTCCACTATATGTTCTCTGACACATCTCATGGATCCCCTGTCTTCACAGCTACAATCAGTTCTGCCCTTTCCAACTTCATCATCATTGGTAGATAACTCCATTTGAGGCATCGGGATTATACAGGTCCCCATCAGTCTTTTCTCAGCTTCATCTCCAACAGCTCCATCCTGAACAGCATCAGAGGCATTTGGTCTATCAGTAGCACCCAAAAAATCCCATGCTGGAATTTCAGCCTGATGGTTATCTCCGACAGATACAAGTTTGCGAGGAGGATGTTCAAGGAGTATGGAATAGATGTCTTCATAGCGAGCTACAGTCCTGAATGGTTTCTCTGGACTGAAATACTCAGGAAAAAGAGCAAGATGTACAGGGGGTTCTGATTGAAAATACTCAGGAAAAAGTGCCAGATGAACAGGTGATTCTGTTCTGACATCTGCAGTAGTGCTACTGGTGGCCCAAGCTACAGGAAAGCTTGCTTCAGAGTCCTCAGCCCCTCTAGGAAGTTCACTAAAACTTTCACCAGAAAGCTTCTCATTACATTCGCTACAACCTTGTCCACATCCGCCCTCTACAAATTATGAGGTAGACTAGATTAAAATGTATTTTGTGGAATAAGAAAAATCTCAGACAACAGTACTTCAATGCCCCTTCATAATATCTTCAGATGTATTGTTCTTGTTCAAACAGTAACAGATGAACATTCCCAAGATTGTAACAGACAAAGATTAACTACAAAAGTATTAAAAAGTCAAGCTAACAACCTAAACCTCAGTAATAAAATAGGTCATGTTCATTAGTTTAAAGCACAATTGGTAATTAGTTGAATACTAGAGCATGAACCACAAAAATTGTCATAAAAGTTCAATTGATCACAAACTTGAAACTCCTTGAAAAGCATGTTTTTAATTTCAGATTGCACAGTTGATTTTCAACTTTAGGGGGTCCTCAACTAAGCTCCCACCTGAAGTTTTAGGCATATGGGTATGGCAATCTTCATCAGGAAAAACAGATTCCGAAAATGACACAAGCTGATTGCTGGGTTCTGCATGTTTTGGGTGTTTGAAGGACACCTCGAGTATTTCCTCGGCATCAAAAGGACGCTTCTGCACCATGATTACCTGCAGAACAGGAATCAATAAAGAATAAGGACAACAAGCTCATTTCACAATGCAAGTACCTGCAATTATTAAATATCATCAAAACAACCAAAAAGATTTGCCCAAAGCACTTAAAACATTTTGGGGTAAAGGACAGGGCATGTTCACAGCATTTGTCTCCAAAATACTAAAACCATGATTACAATAATGATAATAATAATAATAAAATATTTTCAAGTCTAACTATTCGATGAAATACCTTCAACATTTATCTCAGTATTGTCCAAAACCATGAAAACCAGTCTCCAATTAATACTAGTCAATTGATCCAACATTTCAAATTTTTCTACAACATATACAGGTAGTACACAAATCACTAAGCTCCTAGACATTATCCAATAGACAGACACTTCAACTTTATCCACCATTACTTGTACTGAAACCAAATCATATATTCACCGAAGAAAGCAGGCACCTGTGAATAATATAAATTACTACTAACCAGATCACTTGTGCATACAAATGAACAATTTTCCTTATCACATGACTATTGTTCTATCTAAGCTTAACATCATCAAGGTCAATAATCTATACTAACTATGTGTTTGGATTAGCTAGTTTATGTTGAAAACAATTTATAATAATCTCTTTAAAGTATCTTATAAAAAAATATAAAAACTATTATCCATAACATATACTAAAGCAGTCATGCGGATAACGAAGTGTTGACTCCCCCTGTTCTGAATAAGAATATCTTCCATTTAAATGGAGAACATAACCAAAGGCACGACTTCAAACCACTTCAACTCTGATATTTTAATATTATTATTAATATTAATATCATAAAAGGCTAGTGGGCCCAAATAGGCACCCTTCCTTGAATAAACAGAGCCCAGAGAAATTTCCATAGGGAATAAATTGCAAGAAATTGCCACATAATAGCACAAGAAAAATGCAATATAATTTCCATTAATAATGATAAGAATCTATTTATTATACCTTAAACCAGTGTCGGACAAATTATACCGCAGACTGCTGAATCGGACAATAATGGCTCTAATTGGAAGTAATCAAACGGGAGAATCTTAATTACTCGAAGGAATTGAACTTTCCAGCCAAGAATTTCAACAAAAGGAGAAAAGCCCCAATATTAGGAAACCCTAACCCTAGACCTTCTAAATCCAACGAGAACGAAAAATAACGTCTAATCAAAGGGCAATGATTACGATTCGAGCCGAATCAGGTAACGCGACGCGAGATCTAACAACCCAAACAAGCTTTTCGAAGGACCGAACCAAAATCAAATACACGTTGAAAAATAATTTACAAAATCGGAGAAAACACGACGAGGAGAACAAGACCCAGAACCTAAATGAAACAAAAGATCGTTTTTTTTTTTTTTCTCAGATCCCGCGCTGGGATAGACAGATCAAGAATATTCGGATACCGAAACCCTAAAAACGGACAACGTGCACCGATAGGGCCAAAATTGGGATCGATCGATACAGAAAAACAAGATCTGGTAGAAGGTTGTGTCGATTCGACAGTTGGCGGCAAAATTTGGGGCCGAATCGAGAGAGAAAGGAAAAGGGGATCGAGATCGGAAAACGCGGCTAAAGACGAAAAAGGGCAAAAGCTAGGGTTAGCTGTATTTTTTTTTTTTTTTTTTTTTTTGGGGTGAGTGGTTCGTGCGAAAGAGGAATAAGGGATAACGAAACGGCACCGTATAATTGGGTATTTGTGGAATTACGGGGAATGCCCCTCTTTGTGTGCGAGAGTGTTAGGATGAGGGAGTGCGGTATATATGGGACAGTGTGTGTAGGAGGAACGAAGTTGAGGAAGATTCTGGGTCATAATTGTAATTGCTGAAGGTTGTTCTGCCACGTGGCATGCTATCAGAGGAGGGTTTTGTGCCCTTTGTTTTTGACTTTCCCCTTTTTGGGCCAACAACGTGAAATTTTTTGGTTGGTAGGAGAGTCTGGAGACAATAATGAGGGGGGTTTTCATTTTTCATTTAGTTTTAGTTTTTTTATGTTTTCAGAAAACCCAATTATTGCCGTGTTCTTTTTTGTGCTTTTTTTTATTTGACGTGGTGTTTTTTTTTTTTTTTGTGCTTATTTCATAAATATTCGTGAATTTGAGTTTTGGATAAATTTTTTTAAGTAAAATAAAAAATAATTTTTTTTATTCTTTTTAAAAGCATGTTAGAGTTGTAGTGATGATAAAAGTACCTTTTTCAAAAATACTTTTGTCTATTATATTAAGAGTTTAATTGATATGTACTGATAGTATAAAATAATTTTATATTGTTAATCAATAGAAATAAGGGAAAATGAAAAATTATGGTGGATCCCTCATTATAATAAGTAATTATTTGTATAAATTGACACTTTTTTCTATTTTATTAATTGATAGTATAAAATTATTTTATATTATTAATATATTTAAATTAAATTCTTAAATTAAAAGTACTTTTTAATAGTTTATCTAAATACACAATTGTTCTTTGTTAAAATAGAGAGTTGGATTCATTTCGTAATTTTCCTTTTGAACTAAACCAGTTGTGCTTCTTCAATTGGACACTATGTTAGTTTTATTTGGTTAGTCTTATTTTAAGTATTTGGCGGGTTTAATGTCCTGATTCAATATATCTGTAATATGTATAACTCCTTATATACGTGGTTCTTATCAATCTTAAAGAAATAAAATTGCACCCCTTACCATCAAATGAATCTTTTGACCAAGTAGAAAGTGATTGATCCAATAAGTGATATAATTAGAGCAATATCACATGTTCGAATCCTTTGGCTAATACTCGAAAGGGGAGATTGTTGAATTTAGTTTGTTAATGTCAATCTTAGAATTCAATAGATTTAATATTACAATTTGTGACACTTATAATGGTTATAGCACTTTATGTTATATGTGATTATGAAAAAATTTTAAAAAATTAAGTTATACCAAGAAGTTTTTACAAAGCTAAGTAAAGGCATATTATAATTCTATGGAGGATTTCTCGATTCTTAGAAAAAAATATTAATTAAAAGAGTAAGTCTAATTATGCTTTAAAAAAATTAATCTCCTTTTTGGATAATAGGAAGAGAGATATCTTTAAAAAACCCAAAAAAAAAAAAAAAAGAGGGGGGGTTGGGCGGGGGAGGGGGATTTGGATTCAAGCCAAACATGCTCTCCATGTTTGTCATTGTGGGCTTGGAGGTCAGCCACCTCGTTGGCATCTCTTGAAACATAAATACAATCAGAATGCAAAAACCAAAGAAGAACATGGAGACATCAATCAATACATCACACAATATTGATCCATATAAAAATCAGTAATGGAATGATTAATGCCCGGATGTTAGTAAGAGACTCTCCATATAGAAATCAGGAATTACAAGCATAGGATATCATATTATTTTTCTTGTGTGGATGTGGAAATGTGCACTATCTCTCCGATATCTATACTCCATATTGGAGAAAAGAAAATTTTTCCTCCTGAAATATGAAATAACACTTCTAGTCTTCTACTGGAGTATGCAACCGGAGCTAGGTGTCCCCTCTTTCCGATGTACTTAAAATAATTGTTTCGTATGAATTCAGCTTTCCCAATTTGATTTTAAAATTTATAGCAGATTATTTTATTTAGATGATATTGATAAAAAATATTGTTTAATATATAATTATAAGAAAAAATTAAATGTGATTGCTTAATTTAAAAGATAATGATGTTCACATAAATTTTATTTTTAGTCTTTTGTTCCATCGAAAAAAAATTATAATTAAATCAACTAATTACTAACATAAGACTTTACGGTAGCTTTGTTGAAAAAAATTGTTTACACAAGCATTACTTTCCTTTATAAAATATAAATCCAGTCATGTCTGGACGACTGAAACAATGTTATTTTAAAGGGATCAAGCATTACCAAAATGTACCAATTATTGTGTCAAGAAAATTTTTAAACTTAGAAACAATGTTACGGGTGGTCTGGGCTTCCTTTCTAAATTGGAATTAATCTTAAAAATGCTTTCAGTGGCTGTTTTCTAAGTTTACAGTAGATTTGTAAAAAATTTTGTAATGGGGGTTGTTGCTTATGTGAGGCATGATCATGTGCTGCCTGTGTGTCTATGTGGAGACTTAAATCATGTCAAGAGGATGAATAAGGTCATCCTCATTGGTGTCTTGGCTGGAGTCCAATATTGAATTATAACAGATCTTATGTTTAGATTGGAATCATGCTCACTTTGTTAGGTTGCTTCAGAAAATTATCTGGTTTTCTTTGCAGAGTTAAGAAGCGAAGTTCCAGGAGCTATGGTGCATTTTCGAGATTCTGCATTATGGTTCCAAGTCGAGTAATTGGTGGGGACATCTGGAATCTATAAAAGGAGAATGTTATCTGTGTTCCTAGCTTGAATGGTGTAGATCAAGAGTTAGTTTGGTGCTGTTTTTTTTGTTCTGTTGTAGCTAGTGCTTGCATGTTTCATGTGGTTGTTGTTTGTTATTACCTCCAAGGTTGCTCCTGCTCAATTTTTGCCTTTGGTTTGGGAAAGTGTTGATGGTGGTCTGTTCTGTGTGGTATTCTCTGGTGTAGATGCACAAGGTATGTATTCTGTTTGGAGGTGGTCAAATCCAGAAGGTGAAGTTTAGGGGAGCTGATACATGTCTCATATGAGTTGGTTTGGCCTGGTTGTTAATCCTGGGACTGGAAGTGTTGTTTTGCTCGCTTCTTAGGATAGACTGGCCATGTTATTGCCTCACTTCAAAGTTGGATGTCTGCTATGGTTTCTGTAAGCTGCTGGGCATGATATGATGTTGACCCAAAAAAAACAAAAAACAAAAAAGCTGATATGATACACTAGTTTTGTGGTGAGCTTTTTTTGCTTTGTTATTTTCCCTGCTTCTGTTATGCTGGTGTGCCTGACTTGATAGCTCCCCTATGCTTTTGGGAGCATAGTTGTCAAACGCGGATAGCGGCGCGTAACGGCCAGCTCCAAAAATGCAATAGCGTGATAACGGATAGCGTTCCGGCCACTATTTGATAAAAAATACATAATTATCATACAATTTATATAACATATATAAATGTTCAAAAATAAGAAATCATTCACAATTAAACTCATTTACATCAATGATAAAAATTCATAATCCATTTTATACTCTAAAACACGCAATCACCATCAATGCAATATATAAACATCAAGTTCTAAGAGCAGTAAAACAAAAAAAATAGCACCCTCAAGTAGCATAAAGGCAGCAAAATATAAAAGACAATATCAAATCTTAATTAAATCTAAGTCTCTACTCTCTAAAACTAACAAAACAGGGAGTTGATGATGTTGTCATTGCTAAAACAAGGAGGGAAAAAAAAAAAGAAAGAAAATAGAAGGCACCAAATAGTGAATGGAAGAGAAAATAGAAGGCACGAAACAGAAGGCAGAAGAAGATAGAAGAGGAGAAGAAGGAAGCAAAATAGAACAAAGGGTAGGAAGGACCAACCGCCGCCGGAAACTTGTGCCATCGTCGCCATTGGTCTCGCCGCCACCGGAGGTTAGAGGATGGCCAAAGAGTGAGAGGGGTGAGGGGAGATAGAGACCGATTGAGAGAGGAGAAGAGAAAGGGGGGGGAGTGAATCCTAAGTTCACGATCTAATGGAAGAAGAGAAGGGAAGGGTCGAAATAGCGGCCGCGATGGCCGCGATAGTAGTGGTGATAGCCGCGATAACAAAACGCGACGCTCCTGCAAGCTCCGTCGCGGCCACCCACTGCTCTGCGTCACTCCGCCGCTATCGCACGCTATTGACAACTATGTTTGGGAGTATATTTGTTGAACTTATAAAAAAATAAAAAATGTACTTTATATGGAGATTTGTATTTAAAAATAGCTAACCATAAACTATTCACAGAAGCTCCAACAAAATGAACGAATGCCAATATACCAGTAAGAATTTTCATTAAGGATTTAATAATACCAAAGTACATCATGAAATATGATACACTCTTACATCCGTGATGGTTTCTTCTAACTATTTTGCCCCTCCAAAATAGATCCCACCCCAAAGTGGAAACTAAAATAAAATTAAGGAATAAGAAATTTTACATTTCCAAAAGGACTTCAGAAAGAATAAAAGGGACTTAACTCGAAAACCAAATCACCTTCCAAAACATTATTTTACAATGAAGGTTAATTTTTCAATCTTATGTCAAATATACAAAGGAAAGTCGACTCTAGCACGGATTTCTGCTGCTAGCTTAGGATCCTCAAGCTCTTCTCATGTCTTGCCTTCTTCCATCACCAAAAACCTCTTCTATCATGTTGCATGTAGGTAAGAAGTCAATCTTATTTTTAGAGCAAGACACAAATCCAGGATCCCACACTTCTACCTCACAAGGCTCCAAGACATATCCTCGGCTATAACAATTGCCTACCGCATTATAGCTACCACACCAATGATCACCATTCTCAGCCTTCACCTTGTTCTCCTGTGAGGCAACCCCAGTCTCTGACGATGTGCATGAATCATCTTTAACTTTATCATCACATGGATCCTGCCAAACAGTTTGATTCTGTGGTTGGGCTCCATGAGGAGAACCATTAGAATGATGGCTCTCTAGAGGATCATATTTGGAATCATCATCAATGTTCCTCTGGGAATAACCAACAGTTCCATTGACAGCAAAAGTTTCATCTGCAGCATACTCATCATCATAATCTTGCAGATCATTTTCATGGGAGTCAGTAAAGCTAGTATCATCTTGATAGATGGGGGACTCAGCTACAGAGTCCTCATCTTCCTCTTGGGTTGCAATTTCATTGCCATCGCTGCCTTCCCATTCATCATTATCACTGTCAATATTTAATAGGTCATTTCTGTTCTGCTCTGCCCGCCTTCGAAGAATGAACACATTAAAGTAGTAACTCACTATCTCCTTTTTCGTTCGCAAGGGGAAAACAATGGAGAGATAGTTCCAGAAATTCTTGCCGAGGGATACTGGATTATTGAAGACAACCTCATGAAATAGCTGTTCATCCTCCACACTCCATTTTTCTGCCACTTGTTCTCCCATGTCGGCGAGCCCCAATTCAGTGAATTTCTCAGGCCCAAAGGTTTTCATAAGTTTTTCTCTTTCTTCCACTATATGTTGTCTCACACATGTCATTGATCCCACGTCTTCACAGCTACACTCAGCTCTGCCCTTTCCAACTTCTTCATTATCAAAGGTAGATAGTTCCATCTCAGGCATAGGGATTATACAGGTCCCCATCAATCTTTTCTCAGTTTCACCTCCAACAATTAAGTCTGAATCTAAAACAGCATCAGACACATTTGGCCTATCAGCGGCACCCGAAAAATCCCATGCTGGAACATCAGCCTGATGGTTAGCTCCAACAGGTACAAGTTTGCAAGGAGGCTGTTCAAGAAGTACAGAATAGATGTCCTCATTGCGAGCTAAAGTCCTAAACGGCCGCTCTGAACTGAAATGCTCAGGAAACAGATCCAGATGTACAGGCGATTCTGATTGGACATCTTCCTCAGTAGTGCTACTGGTGGTCCACGGAGAAACAGGAAAGCTTGTTTCGATGTCCTCAGCCCCTCTAGGAAGTTCACAAATTTCACCACCAAGCTTCTCATTGCCTTCAGTATTTCCTCGTCCACATCCACCCTCTACAAATTAGAGTAGACTAGGTCAAAATGCATTTTGCAGAATAAGAAAAATCTCAAAAGCATCAAAACAGCATCAAATTGTCCATCAATTTTTTAATCTCTGTGCAAGTAAAATCTGATGTCAGAAGGCAATAGCATGCAAAAGCTTCTTCATCTTATCTTCAGATGTATTTTTCATGTAAGCAGTAATAGATGAATATTCCCAAAAGTTTCATGAACGAATATTAAGTATATAAAAATATTAACAAGTCAAGCTGACAACCAAAATTTCATAGTTATAAACCAAGACATGTTTAATATGTCTGAAGCACCATGAGTCAAAATTGGTTGACTACTAGAGCAGACACCACGATAATTATCTTAAAAGTTCAATTGATCACAAATTTGAAACCCCTTGACAAGGATAATTTTATTTTCAAATTGCACAGTTTATTCTCCAGCTTTAGAGGATTCTCAACTAAACTCCCACCTGAATTTTTGGGTACATGGGTATGAGAATCATTATCAGGAAAAACTGATTCGGAAAATGAAACAAGCCGATTGTTGGTTTCCACATGTTTTGGGTGCTTGAAGGACACCTCAAATATTTCTGCAGCATCAAAAGGACGCTTCTGTACCATGATTACCTGCAGGACAGGAATCAATAAGGCATAAGTATAAACAAGCTTGTCTCACAATGCAAGCATCTGTAACTATTCAGTATCATCAAAACAACCAATAAGACTGGCTCAAAGCAATTCAGGTAAAACATTTTGCGATGATAGATGGGTTATGTAACAACATCTGTCTGCAAACTACTGAAACCATTGTTACAATGTTAAAAAATATATATATTTCAGACTATTCAGTGAAGAACCTTCAACATATCTCAGTATTGTCAATAACCATAAAAGCTTATCCTCATCCAGCTCCGTAAAATATACTAAATGTGTGTTTGGATTAACTAATTTAAGTTCAAACAATTGATAATCAATTTTTTTCTGAAATGGCTTTGGAAACAAAAGTAAAGAACCAGTTTCCATGACATATACTACAGGGGTGAACTGGATGTTGACTACTCGTGTTCTGAATAAGAGTATCTTCAATTCAAATAGAAATAGAATCTAGGGCAGTACTATTAACATCATCATAAATAGCTAGTGGGACCAATCACTGAGGCACCCTTCCTAGAATAAACAGAGCCAAGAGAAATTTACATAGTAAAAAGTTAAAAAGAAATATCAAGAGAATAGTACAAGTAAAAAAAAGGTGTTAAGGAAAAATAATAATAATAATAATAATAATGATAATCTTTTTTCATATGAGTAATAATAATAATCTTATTATTATACCTTAAAGCAAATAATATCGCAGACTGCTGAATAGGACAATAATAGCCCTAATAGGTAGTAATCAAACGGGAGAATCTTAATTACTCGAAGGAATTGAACTTTCCCCCTAAGAATTTCAACCAAACAAGAAAAGCCCCAATTCGGGAAACCCTAACCCTAGATCTTTTTTGAATCCAACGAAAACGAACAAATTATGTCTAATCGAAGGATAATTATTACAATTCGAGCCGAATCCGATTATGGACGTGAGATCTAACAACCCAAACAAACTTTTGAAGGACCGAACCAAAATCAAATACACGTTGAAAATAATTTACAAAATCGGATAAAATAGGACGACAAGAATAAGACTCACAACCCAAATCACACGAAAAAATCGTTTGTTGCTCAGATCCCGCGTTGGGAAAGACAGATCAAGAGCGGTCGGTGACCGAAACCCTAAAAACAGACAACATGCACCGATAAGGCCAAAATTGGGATCGATCGATACAGAAAATCAAGTACAAGAAGACGGTATTATCGATTCGCTAGGTTGCGGTAAAATTCGGGATCGAATCAAGAGAGAGAGGAAAAGGGGATCCAGATCTGAAAAGAACGCGTCTAAAGACGAAAAAGGGCAAAAATTAGGGTTACCTGTTCTTTTTTTTTTTTTTCGGTTGAGAGGCTCGTGCGAGAAAGGAATAAAGTTAGCGAAACGGCACCGTATTGATGGGTACTGTAGAATTACGAAAAATGCCCCTCTTCGGTTGTGAGAGTATGAGGATGAGGGAGTGCGGTATATATGGGACAGCGTTGGAATGAGGTTGAGGGTAGATTCTGAATCATTATTGTCATTGCCGAAGGGTGTACTGCCACGTGGCATTCTATCAGCGGAGGACTTTTTTTTTTTTTGGGTTTTTGACTTCTCCCTTTTTTGGGCCAACGTGATTTTTGAGGTGGGGGAACCAGGACAAGCATGTTTAAATAGAATTAATTTTATTAAAATTAATTTAAATAGAATTAATTTTTAAGTAAAGTGATATAGTTGGTAATTTTCTTAAAAATAATTTTGTTAAAAAATAAAAAAAAATTTAATTTATCTCATAATCAATTTTAAAATCAAGAATTAATTTTGATTTCTACAAACCAATAAATATAAAAGATTGATAAAATTAATTTTAAAAGATTAAAATCAATTCTCATTCCAAAACGTGAATCCAAACATACTAAATAATGAGGGGTGATTTTTTTCAAAAAACTTTTCATAATACCCTATTAATAACTAATTAAAAAAAACAAAGAAAGTTGGATTCAAATCGTGTTCTTCCATTTTAGCATAACCAAGCATACTTCTTCAATTAAATATTATAAACTCTTAGCCAATGTCAAGATCTTTTTTTTATCTTGTTATTATAACACTAATCTTTGAATGGAGATTAACGTATTATTGATTCAAATAGTTCGATATTTATTTTTTAATTGAAATTTCGGGTTCAAATCTTGTGAAAAAAAGTTACGTTAGGAGAGCTTCACGTCTTTACCTTTTATAATAGGTCGATCTAGCTTAAATCACATTAATTAAAATTTAATAAACTTTGAATACTAGTAATTTAGACCAACAATATAAATAATATTCTATTTAATATATAAAGTTTGTCAATAATTTTGAGTGGTTATTTGTTTTAGTTGAGAAGTCATTTTTTACCAATGAATAAGTAACATTGTAAATGAAATATATTTTGTACAAGAAGTTATGGAATAATTTTTGAATGATTATTGCTTTTTACGGAATGGTCATTTACTGATATTGAGTGACTAACAAATGGATACAAAAAGTTACAAAACACTTCTTAAGTGTCACTTAATTGAAAAAATGAGAGGAGTGCAGATAAAAAAAAAAAAAAAAAGAGCAAAGTTTGGCTATGAAAATTAGAAAGAAATTTGTTATTGGCTATTTGTTTTTTATTGATAGCCATTTGTTAACACTGAGAGGTTAACAATGTAAATAACATTCTATTTTATACATATTAAGCCTTATTTTTTTAGTGCATATTTGTTTCAGTTGAGAGGTCATTTATTACCATTGAATGGCTAGCAATGTAAATAAACTCTATTTTATAAATGAAGTTAGACAACAATTTTTGAATAGTTATTTGTTGTTATTGAGTGGTTATTTATTAATTATGAGTAGCTTACAAATAAACATAAAAAGTTACAAAACATTATAAAAAAAAAAAGCAGAAGAAGAAGAGTGTAACAAAAATGAAAAATGAGGAGAGTGAGCTATGAAATTACAGAAGAGTGTAACAATAAAATGAGGATAGTCAACCATCAATTGAGGGTATTATTTTCTATTTATTGAAGTTATTTGGTCATTCTGTTTAAATAATTTTTAACTAGATCATTTTTAATAATTTTAATATAATTGATCATTCTCCCTGATTAACTCTCGTTAACCTTTCTTGATATTAATTTTCCCTTTAGTTTTCTTGTGACAATCAAAAATTTGAATTGAGGGGAATATTAGCTCTAGTATAGGGTTAGGTTATACCTCAAATTTATCAAACACTTATAAAGATAATAATATATTATCTACTAATAAAATAATATAGAAATCGAATTCAAGTCACGAATAAATACGAATGAAAGAGTAATCAAATAAGCTAATTCCCTTTAATATCCTACTTAACACTACTTAATTCTTATTTATAATATATCATATTTAACATAATTTACTGGATTGGGATGAATAGAAAATGGACATTGTTAATCCATATATGATCTCTCGGACATAAAAATCTTAGGAGTTGTCACTTTTAAGGGAGGCTCTGCCTAACCGCCCTCTAACCTGAAATTGCATAAAAACATTGCTAAAAAAAACTAATATAAAATGAAATCAAGATTTATTTAAATAGCATAAATATTGCACATAAGGAAAATAGAAAATATTTAATTAAAATTTTTTATACATACTCTCACATACACGCGCGCGCACAACATATATAGAAGGAATCTATTTACTATAGGAGTAAGCCCTATTTGGATAAACAGTTTAATTAAGATCAAATGTAAAAAGAATTTCTTATATAAGGATTTATATGAAAAATAATTTATAAGTAAATTATTTTATATTTTAATACGTAATAACAAAAATGTTTGTTTTAGTTTGTAGTGGTTATTCCTAGAAATGCTTTCCTTTTGATGAACGTGCATTTGCATTCATGCCAAACATACGCGGCTTAGTTTTGCTTGCTTCTTTAACCTTTTCATTCACTATAAGAGAATAATTTTTTAATTCATTTTATTTGTAACCTAACAACATAACAAAATGTCATTAAAATAACTAATAAATATTATGTGAGAAGTGAAATAAACGAATCTTGGCTATTGAAATTATTCAATCTTGGCCATAAGATAATCATGTAATATTAAGTTTAGATGGAACTTTTTTTTGATTTTCCAAGGGTATTCCCTTCCCTATTAACAAAGTAAAAAACTAATCCCTTTTAAGTGTAGTCAAACTTACTCTCCCAACTAAAATTCTCTCCAAAAATCAACTTGAATCCTCCCTAGAGTCATAATATACTTCTACAATTGTGCCAACTCCCTTGTTGGTTAAATATGACATTCCACTAGTTTAGATGGATAATAACATAATCACATTTCTTTATATATTGCTCATCTCACCTCTGACATACAAAAAACCCACTCACTTATACTAATATTGCTTTTTTATTTTTTATTTTTTCCTTTTGAAATGAATATTAACTTCCATCTAAGCTTTAATATTACAGAATTAATTATCTTCAACAATATACTCCCAGCTAAGTGAAATTATTTTGCTGGAGCCACCATATTTGTCGGTACACCAGAGTAGGAGAATGAAACAAAGCAATATACAGTATTTTTGCATTCTATTTCACTTGACATAATTAAGGGGCAAAGAATGCAGTCCTTCCATATTACACATCCAAAGCTGTGTTAATTTACAGTATACATAACCCCTTTCAATATCAACAAAATGGTTTCAAATCCGGTAAATGAAATCTTTCGATGAGTGCTGGATAATGGCTCCATCTACAAGCCAGCATATTTGCAGGCAAACTAGGGTAGAGGGTGCAAAAAGAAAAGGGTAGCAGGAATCATATACACTGTGACACAGGGATCTCTATACATTTATTTCATATGTCAAACAAAAAAGCATGGATAAAATACCGTCTTCCATGCTACATCCAAGGCTCATCCAAATGTACAACTATAACATTCCCATTGCAAGTGGTCTCATCTAGCATGAGATGATTTCATAGATCAACACCCTCATCGAGACCTTTGGAACTAATCATCACATTTGAATCAATTTGTTTGTCAAACTTCTTTCTCCTCCTTGCTTCAAATTCTTGGAATCCATCCATCTAGATTATTCATCAGTGGAACATATCTAGTGATTTAATAGAAAAAATATAGAAGGCAAAATTATATTAAAAAAAAAAATCAGGGAACAGGAGTGTACCTGTTGAAATTGATCCATTGATATTGGATTACCATGCAGTGATATGTTCTGAAGAGCTTTGCAGTCTTTCAATAAATTCGGAGGTATCTGTTGAAAAGGAAACCAAAGAATATCACTGAGACATTTGCAATCTTGGGAGATTGTTTTAGAACATAAACTGCTTGAGTTGGATTGCTCGAGGCAAATGACAAAGCTTTAGATGCTATGCATACATTTATAAAGAAAAAAAGAGAAAAAAAAAAAAAGAAAGGATTTTGGAAACAACTAGAAATCATTTCAGAGGTTTTCGTTGACTTTGTCCATTTCAAGAAACAATTCGAAATGCCTCAATTTTTCTAGGATAGGTACAAGTCAAACAGCAATGACTTGAAGCATTTTTTACTATTTTGGCAACCCGAAGAGCTAATGCAAAAAAGACAGGTACAGCTTAACGCTGTCATTGAGTTTACACATCCTTACAACTAATTCAAAACATTACTGTACAAAATATATTTTCTCAGTGATGGAAGTTAACTTGCTGGCCAAAAAGAACTCCCAGCTATAAGTAAACTACTCAGTCAAGTAACTTCTAAGATCATGCTTTCATCATGAAATCTTGGACAAAAAATCTTCAGAAGCAAAAATAGTAATAAGACAATTTGCAACCAATTATTCAAGTCTATGAAGTTTATACAATGCTACAAACTTGACAAGACAAACTCCTATACGATAGTGACAACCAGTTCCATCAGACGAAAGATACACTCTCTTATATGTCAGTGTTGAACAGTTCTATCAGATGAAATCAGGTGGCTGAACTTCGGAGTAAGCTGACATAATCAGACCAAACCTTTCTATTTTGATTATGCTTTTCAAGAACTGAAGAATGAGGATCATGGTTTTACATTACAATTGGAAGTTGCCCATAAATTGTTTATAGGACATAATGGAAAAGTAACATTCAATCAAGTCCAGCATTGCATTGCTAAAGTTCTTCACATCACAAAATACTACCTGCTTCACATCATTGTTATCTAAGCAAAGTGACTTCAAGTGAGAGAGATTGCACACTGAAGCAGGAAGATCCTCAATAACATTATCTGAAACGTTGAAATTTGCTCAGTCAATCACAATAAAAAGCCATTTAGCAAGATAGATGATGCAAATTGTTCCAAAGATCCAGATTAGATTATAGAAATTGTCCATCACAAAACAAGTCGTATGGTAGGTACATTACCATAGTCATTCTTCAACCTGAGTTTTGACATTGTCTTCAAATTTTAACCAAATATCACCAAACTGTGACTTGGATTAAATTAACCTAGACCAACTAATTACAATGCATGAGGCAATCTAAGCACCTAAGCTTCATGTTGAAGATAAGGTGCAAGATCAGAAAAGTAATCTCAACTTAGGTCGTGTTTTGGATGACAGGTAATAAGGGAACTGAAAAGGGACAGGATGAAGGAAAATAATTCTCTTGTTTGGGAGTTCAAATATAAATAGGAAGGGAAAGGAGGATCTATTCACCCTGTTACTGGTGTTCAATGTTGCTTCATGTTCACTCCCTCCCTTCTAGTGTGTTTTCTGCTCCAATAATTCATATTTCAAATTTGTTCTAGTCATGTACCAATCCTATTTCATGTGCATATATCATAAACATTTTTATTGTGAAATTGCCAAACCATTCCTATTATTCATTTGTTCAATATATATATATAGATCAAATTCATTTACCTTATGTATACATTTCATATATATTTGTCTGTTGTAATTGATGGTCAATAGAAGATACGATGTCCACATTTATGATATTACAAAATCCGTATCGTATGACAAACATACAACTTATATGTCAAATGGTTTTGCATAATAGGCATTACAAAAGCAATCTAAAAAAGATCAAATCCATCTGGCATAAGAGAACAAAAAAAATTAGAGTTTGAGATGAAATAATAAAACGGATTATTGGTACTAAGAGTTGTCATAATATAATTCACATAGGAGAAACTCTTCACTGAAATATTGAACGGTTATATCGGAATATATATATATATATATATATATATATATATATATGTATGTATGTATGTATGTATGTTATGTTATGATCATTTAAAGATACAATAGATAGAAGGCTTTTATATCCTTTTTACTTGACAGTTAAAGGTTTAGTTTTGTGAAGATATATGTGACAATAACATCAAAAAGCTATTAAAAGGGCTAATTGCTTCCAAACAAGGTTAATGATATTTCATTTCATTCAAGCCGATTCTTACTAGATCCATTTCATTACATTAATCTAAAAGCATCCAAACACAGCAAAAAGCTTCCATTAAAGAGAAAGAAAGATAGCACATGAAGCAGACCGTCCACATAATTAAACAACACATCAATAGGAAAAACACAAAACTCTCTGATAACTTCGAATGTCTGGCAAGGAAAAAATGCACGCCATGGAGCACGCGCGTGCGCACACACACATGCATTACCATGCTCATCCGATGCATACATGAATAAATCGACTCAAGTAAAAACATACCGTTAGCTTGTAATTCTTCCAAAGAGAAGCAACTCCCAACAGATTCTGGAAGAGACTGTAACTTGTTATTTGACACGTTTAAAAGCAACAGCTGCATTATCAAACAGTGTATGAAACTCTACAAGTTAAAAAATGGTACACATTTCATGTCAAAATTTCCCAAACTATACAATAATACACAATAATGGCAATTTCAGTTCATTTATCTCAAGTACATTGTTATGTTCCAAGCCCCACAAGTCTCCAACGCTTAGCCTCTCTAGCATAAAGTCATCATTTATACAACACTCAAGGTAACAAAAAAATGAATATCAAAGAGTTCTTGAGTTCTGAAAGTGTATGCTTAAAGACTCTTCATGGTTCACAAGAGAAATTAAGCTAATGTCCACAGAAGCCCAGACAGTTAGACGAAAACAAGCTACAACAACGAACACACAACAAAATTTAAAGTGTCTCATTTGTAATTAGAAATTTTGCATCATATCTAATGCATGTATGACATGAAGACAGCTACCAATTCCAAATGTCTGGACTTAATTGGTTAATAATCTCAAACTCCAAAATCCCTTGATTATGTGTTGACAATACTCATATTTACGTATAAATGCATTATGAATGGAAACTCCGGATTGCAGAAGCAGTAGAAAAGTCTGATGATATTGAGGTTTTACAGGGTATAATCACTTACATTTCTTAAACTGCCAATTGTCGCTGGCAAGGATGTTAACAAATTTCCTGCGATGGATAAGCGTTCAAGCCTCACTAACTGACCCACTAGAAAAAGAAGACACAGTAAGCTATAGCATAAAAACAAAGAATAGTTCTTCTAAATACATGTCATGGAAGCAAATAAGATAAAACATTTCTTTAAAAGAAGTATCGTATTGGTTTAAAGAAGAGAATTACATTCATCAGGCAAGGAAGTAATTCGATTTCCATCAAGGTTCATGAGTTTTAGAGACTGGAGTTTCCCCAAATTCACTGGCAGTCTCTCAATTAGGTTGTCCACCAATACCTGTGATTTCAGTGCAACTTCAATATGTAACAGTGTTTGTAATTAATCTTTAATGCCATACAACTACGGTTCTTAAAAAATTTTAATACAACCACTGCCTAAACACCACCATGGAAAAAATAAATAAAGGTGGCCTTGCATTCAGAGTCATAATACATCACAAAAAAGCATGAATTTAAATAAACTCAAAATTGACAATTCTACCAAAATCAATGACTGGACAAACTTCTAAAGGAATAACGAATATATGACCAGCTTTGAGGTGGAAAAGAAGCCTAACATCAATCAAGTCTCAACAGGTCATGTGGCTCCTGAAAAGGTCGATTGGAATCAAAACTTCTTGTTCATCCCTTTTGTTGAAAAAAGAAAAGTCTGATGTGTGATGTAAAAGAGGTACAACTTGGATGAGATATTGAGATAGTACCAACTGCAAACTAATCAGCCAATTATAATATTTAATTGATCATATGTTGTAACTAGTCACAAGCAGACTATTCCGTTCTTTTGCTTCTGCAATGTAAATATAGAGCTAGATGGCAATTATTTTCAAAGGTTTCAAGGCTTTACACCATCAGCTTGTGAATTAACAGAATATAAGTTGGCAGTTTCACTGACACTGAACGTGAAATAATATATAGATCTGAAAATAACGCATGGTTTGTAACTGTCTTTTAATACTTAAACCCATCATTTGTTTGTACTTTACTGAAAAAGAAAATAAACAATTATTTTAGGAAAGGGTATCAACATCAATATCCAATTACTCTCCCAAGAGCTAGCAACAGAAGAAAACAAACTGTAACTCCAAAAACAGGGTGGTAAACCAACCCAGCAAACCCAGAAGACCATTTCTTCATTGACAGAAAATTGATTGATACAGTAATGTGAACACCCACCAATCTAGCAGAACATGAGCACAAAAAAACCACCCCTGCTTTTCATGTAACACTCTTCTTGTTACTTGTTCTGACTTGAAAGCAAAGAGAAAATACGAAATCTAACAAAATGCCACCTACAAACCAGAGATTTCCAATGCCAATCAGCCCAATCTTCAATTTGATCAATCCTAGATTGCCCTTGAAATCTACTGACAAAAAACCTACCAACAAAGTGATAACTGACTCAACCAGTACTAAATTCTACTACCAAATTCCCTTTATCATCAACCACCACCTTGGACTTTAGAGACCATTGATGGCTCCATACAGCCATTCTCTTACAAACCACCAGCCTCACCTTTCTCTCATTCCCATTAGAGAGAAAGAGAGAATTATCATATTCTCAAGTTGCACAAATTCAAGGAACCACACTCAAACTCAAGTCAATAATAATTGGCTGGAATACCAATATTCACAGTAGATGGCTATTAATATTCATGCCAAAATCTATTGCATCCTGTTTAATTTACAGCGCCTTCATGTTTCAGCACAAGCAGATAAAATCCATAATCAACATCTTCAGTCAAAAAAGTTAACAGTAAACATTCAATATAAGTTGTCATGCTGCAAGCATAGAGTGAAATGTTTGTTTCTTACCAGGCGCTGCATATTAATTAATTTGCTAATTTCCATGGGAATCTCAACTGCAGTCAAGGAAAATAATAATGGAAAGGCTATTCTCAGCAAGGTCAAAATTATAATATCTACTTCAGATCAAAGGCTGTTTAACCAAAATGTAATGAGAAAAAAAAAATGAAAGAAAGAAAAAGTGCATACCAATTCGATTATGTGTTAAGTCAAGAGTGCGCACGCTTCTGTCTAGATCAAGAATTTCATCAGGAAATGTCTGTTTAAAACAAGAGCAAAAGAGTCCAAGGTAAGTATGTATCAAAAAAGCAACCATTGGCATCCATACAAAAATACAAATATAGAAAAAGAAGCAAGGCTATTGGTTAGCTGCAAAGCAATGTAGATTTCAATAAAACATTTGATCTCATCAAATGTTCTGTATGTAGTTCTTGTGAATATCATAGAACACTACTGTTACAAAAACCAAATTGGACTGACAAAGCACCTCCAAATAGTTTAACAGGTAAGTAACAGAATTCAAACAAAATAGACAGATGATTTAATGAAAGATTGAAAGGGGCCTATCCAGCATGATCGAACAAGTATTCATGAACTGGCCATGTTGTAACCCATCTTTTCTATTCCATCGTATGATTGATACAGTTACATATCTGTTAAGGTTAGAATGATGTAGAGACATATAAGTTAAAGGTATGAATTCCCAACTATAAGGACATTCTGATATGTCAGAGGTGAACAAGAAAAAGAATAAGTAAAACCCCAAATTTGTACTTAAAAAAATTTATCGGCAGACACATTTGTCTCTAACAGGACTAACATGGCTGACATTTATGCCCCTTGGGGAACTGAGGTGAGCATTTTTTTTTTTCCTGGGGATTAATGTGTCCAGTCAAGCACAAACTTGAAAGTCCACCCAAGGAAAAAAATGAAAAAAAAAAAGCAAAGAAACAACAACAACTACAACAGGCCACCAACAGTGAGAAAAAGATAATCTTTTTTTTTTCTTTTGAGAAAAAAAAAGCACTAGTTGTCAGTAGACAGTGATTCATAATCGACTCGTGCTGTTTATTAACATGAAAGTGTCATGTTATGAGAGAAAAAGACACAGTTTTGTTTTAGTAGGACTCACCATTATTTATTATTTATATTAAGAGAATCAATTTTGTTTTTGTGTTTATATCTCTCATAATATTACACTCTCGCGTTAGCGAGGAGCATGAGAGAATTTCGATCCGTTATCGTTAACTTGATCACAATATTGTCGCACAACATGCACCACTCATCTCAGTAACGTATCAATTAACATTAGAGGATAATATCATGAGTTTTTCTATTTTGCTCTATAACCAGAATAATACACCTTTAAGTTTTAACCAATGATACAACTGTATATGATGTCTGCAACACAAATTATCATCCCTACTAAGGGGTAAATAAAATTTGAATTCAGTTTGGTAACACAAAAGCAAATGCTAGCAGCTCAAAACAGAGAAAACTCATGGGCCCTTAATGATGACACATCAAATAACACAGTTGTTTTATTCTAGTAAACGAGATGGAGATGCATTACACAAGCAGCTAAATAAATAAATAGTTATACATAAACAAAAGAGTAGACCCCTTAAATCGATCACAAAAAATTCAATGTCAACTACATTGTTCCTTACTGAGAGT
Source organism: Pterocarpus macrocarpus (assembly GCA_031439585.1). Lineage (NCBI taxonomy): Eukaryota > Viridiplantae > Streptophyta > Magnoliopsida > Fabales > Fabaceae > Pterocarpus > Pterocarpus macrocarpus. The sequence continues at coordinate 17,631,479 of CM062519.1, forward strand.
TGTAAAAATATTCTTCATATCAGTCCTCAATAACATTATTAATATGACCGACGATCATTGTAATAGTCAGCAACCTCGTACTTAATTTTTTTCAAATCATGGATTAATATGGCACCAATTTAAGATTCAAGATTTTACTTAAATCAAAATAGAAGACTTTTAAAAAACAATAATAATAATAATAATAATAATAATAATAACCAGAAGAAGCACAACAAAAGCAGCAGGAGAGAGAGAGAGTGTGTATTGCCTTCAATTTGGAATCGCGCAAAGCAACAATGCCGGTGGATCGCCACCGTGCTGTTCTGCTGGCCTTGGTGTCAGCGTTTTTGCTCGCGAAACAACCCATTCAATTCCCTGAATATTTTTATTTTTCTTCTGTTGTTGTTTGTGGTGTGAAGTGAAATGGTGAGGTGATTATACAAGTGAGCGGAGGGGAGTGGAGGGGAGGGGAAGGCTCCAAAATTGAATTGAGGTTTTTTGCAGAGAGAGTTGGAAAAAAAGAAGAATGGAAGGAAGGAAGAGTCAGTCAGAACCAAAAACCGCGTTTTTTATTTGGTTTCCTCTTTTTTTTTTTGTTTATTTTTCTTTGGCTTTTTGCTTTTTGATAACGTTGTATTTGTTCCTGGCTGGTTGTTTGGTTTTATTTGGCTGGTGACAGGCGAGGCGCGCGACTACGAGGCGGCACCTAGCACCTATGACGTTCGGATACTACAAAATAGTCTTTATAGCCGTATTTGGTACGTGTTATGTCAAATATTTTACAAATATTTATAAGGATTTAATTTGAATATATTATTAATATAAAAAAATTTTATATAAATATTTAATCATATATTATCACATCAGTAAAAATCTTTGATATAATCACCCACTACTTGAATTGTCATGCAAATAGAATGTTTTGATTGGATGACAATGTAAAAAAATTTTATATTATCAGTGCACTCCAATTAAATTTTATTTTTAATTATATTTTAAAATTTTTATTTTATTTTTTGATACTTTTATACTTATATAAATAAAAATTTTAAAATAATCAATAAAATAAATATATTTAATATATTTACAAAAACTATGTTAATATTTATATTATTATTTCTCTACTTTAATTTAAGATTTATATTTTTATATTAATTTTTTATTAATTTTATATGTTATACTATAATCATGTCATATCTTATAATTTTTAAATATTATCATATCTCCATATCCGTATCATATCATATTTGTATCATATATCTGTATTTGTGCTTCATAGTCTAGCACCCTTAGTAAGTGGCAAGTGGTAAGTGGCAGTGGTTGATACTATGGGTGTACAAGGGATGGTTTTGGCCCAATTTTTTATCAAGTCATTTTTTTAATCAAAATCTGACTCGGTGATAATTTGACTAATGATCGAGTTAAATTGAGTCAATCCGATATTTAGAAAACATAAAAAAATTTAATCACCATCTATAATAAAGTTATAAAATTTTAGAAGTAAAAATCAAAATTTAAATAATGTCCTACAATATATTTTTCAAAACAAATTATATCAATACAAAAATAATATAATACTATATAAAATATATTAATTAAAGTATAAATATATTATAATTTAGATTTAATTATTCTACAAATTCCTATGGTTTCACTCAATTTTTAATTTAGTCCCTATAATTTAAAAATTTATAATTAAGTCCCTATATTATATAAAAAATTTTAATCAGGTCCCTAAAAATAATAATTGTTATAAATAAAAGAATATTCCATGAATATTTTATCTTCATCGCCTTCTACATCCTCCATTCACTCTCCTCAACCAAAACCACCAAACTTCTTCTTGATGTGATTCTATGGCTTCAATGGTTCATTGTTGGTTTATACTTTCTGCTTCAATGGTTGTTGTTGGTGTTTTTGAATATATATTGTGGCGGTGGTGGTGGTGGTTGTGTGCTGTGGCGGTAGTGTGGTTGCAGGTAAGAGTGGAATAATGAAAAAGGTAATGGTGATTACCTAGAATACTCCATATTAAGTGGGATATATTGTACTCCATATTATTTTTAACCATAAATTTTTATTCTATATACAATTAAACGATTTAAATGAACAAGATGCATAATGCATTTAACTTCATCAGGTGTACCATAGCATTGCCACAAAATTTTTTTGACGATGTTACCTTTAAGGACTTAATTACAAAATTTTGTTTAATATAAGGATCTAATTACAAAATTTTAAACTATAAGGACCAAATTAAAAATTTAATGAAACTATAAGAACATACAGAATAATTAAACCTATAATTTATCATTAACTTTTTTAAAAAATTAATTTTTAAAGAAGTATTTGATTTTAGGCTGAGTCGTGTCAATCCAAAATATGACCTGAACCCAACTCGAAAAGTACTTCGAGTCATATTCAACAACCCAAACCCTGTTCAAAAAGCTTCAGAGCAGGACTAGTTATCGAGCCAGCCGAGTCTTGAACACCCCTAGTTGACACTGTTTCCTTAACTAATCTTTCTTTTTTATTATTATTTTTTCTTTCTATTGTGTCACCCATAGTTATAAAATTCGGATTGGATCGATTGGTCTAACCGGTGAGCTAGTCAAGTAATCGATCCAAGTTATACCAAAAATTGGATTGATTTGAGAATTGGTACTTGGCTAGTTTTTGAATGAACCAATGAACTAATCGAGTTCAATCAAACTGATGGGTCATACATATTTAAAAACAAAATGGTTTGAATTTTTTTTATAAAAATAGATGGTTTTATAAAATTTTAATTTTTTAAAAAATAATAAATGACTTTTTCAAATTATTATTCAACCATTTGAGTTTTGAAGTGAGAGTAATATAAGGATTGAAACCATTTTATTTTATAACTAAACATTTAGTTTTCAATTTCTTTACTATTTGATATGAGACTAAAATAATGGGAAGCAAGCGGCACATAGTTTATTTCTTATAAGGGTTTCCAATGCAAGTGATACACTATAGGATATTCACTAGCTTATAAGTGACATGCCTTTTATTTTATAATTTATGTATTTTTATATATTAATTTAATTATATTCAATTCAACCAATTCAATTAGTAACTCATTGGTTGAATTAGAACTTAGTGATCCTGTACTTTGGTCAAGTTAATTACTGGATCAAGTTTATTAACTATGGTATCACCTAAAAAATGGTGAATGTCCTAAAGTAATTAGTTATAGTGGAAGTAGAGTGCGACTCTAGGTGAACTTTGCCTTTAATGTTAGATGTTTAAATCTTAAAGCTAACACTTTAGAGAAAACTTTACCTAAAATTATATGAGCAATTCCTTAAAATATTGATGAATTAAATGACTAATGTCTGAAATGAAACCATTCAAAAGCTTGTTTTGGTTTACTTTCCTATCTATGAAATGCGGCTTTCCAAGGCATGATGAGAGAAATCAGCTCTCACATTCCTTTTTTAAAAATTGCTTTGGAATTCAAGATTTCCCGTTGGCATTTAATGCCAAACGAGCGTGACACAATGCAGTCCAAGTCACGCAGGCCCATTTCCGCTAAAATCACTGAAGGAAAGCTTAGAAGAAAAAAACCTAAAGCGCATGTTTGGTTTCTATTTCTATTTTTTATTTTTATTGTCTATATTTTTTATTTTTAAAATTTTGTAAAAAAAATAGTATTTTATGATAATTTTGTAAAGGAAAAAAGAATAAAAAAATAAACTATTATGAGCAGTATTATATACATTTATTAATTATTAGATGTTAAATTTTTATTAAGATATTTTGATTCTAAATATTTACTAAAGATCCTTATTTTTATATATTTTTTGTAGTAAATATTTGCATATAATTTTTCTATGAATTTTGAATAAATTAAGGAGTATATATGATAGCAAAAAAAATCTAGTATTATAGAATATGAGAATGAGTGATGTGATGACATAAAGGAAAAAGTTTTAAGAAAATGAAGTTGACAATAATTAATATTAAGTTGGAATGTGAACAGACCAATAATAATATACTCAATCCAAATTTAATTTTAATAAAATTAATTTATTTAGGTAATTAAGGATAATTTATATATAAAATTAAAGTTGAAAACTAATAGCGGAGAATCTTAATAGATAAAAAGGATGCCAACAGTGCAACCCAATATTTTGTTAGTGGTGTTAAATTAATCGAAATAAAGTGTATATTTTAAAAACAGAAGGTATGGCCAAGTAATCAAGCCAAAAAAAAAAATATTTCTATTTCTTTATTTTCTTTGAAAGTGTTTATTTTTATTCTCAAAAAACAGATTGACCTTGTATAGTATTGTTTATATTAATGTCTCTAATAACTGTCCTTTGTTCAACGACTGCAGATATTTCATCCAAGTCAGTTTTGTCTTTCGGACATGTTCCCTTGCAAAGGTCATCTTTCTGAGGGTCAACATTATAGTGACAGAAGGAAAACAATCATCCAGTTCAATTCTATCATGGTTATGTCCTCTAATTGACTTATTTATTTCTTTCTCCACCTAAAATGGAGATTTTTTACAAAAAAAAGAAAAAGAAAAAAAGATAATTGTGTCAACATATTTTTATAATATTTTTTCTATTGTTTTATTTAATTTTTTGTTAGAGATTAATTTTGATACACTATCAATATAAAAGAATTTTATACTATTATCTTATTATATACTTTTTGCTCTTGTGATAATGCATCAATAAATTCTTCTTATTAAGCATATTAATATAATATAATATAATCTGAAATAAAAAAATGTACACAATATCATAATATGTACAACTATCATTTTTTAAAGAAATTTCAAACATTGCCACATAAAAAAGAAATACAATATGACATTGCAAAGCATAAGAAACACACAAACACTTCAATTAAAGAAAAAAAAAAAGCAATCAAAAGAAACACAGAGACACTATGCCATTTCAAAAACTTAAATCCAGAAGTGCAAATATACCTTAGTGCTGAGTTTTTAAGATATACACATACAATTTTAGGTGAATTCTGCCATCCACCTCACTTTATGAGGTGCTTCACACACCTTATGAGATTAATGGTCAGATGTGAAGGTGCATCAAACACCTTGTGAGATTAATGGTCAGATGTAAAGGTGTATTTGTGCACCATCACATTTGACCATTAATCTCATAAGATATGTGATGCACCTCATGGCATAATCCGCCACAATTTTATGGAATAAAAGCTAACAAAATTGCTATTGTATTTCCTTCTTCTTAATGCTGTTTGAGAGCTTGAATCTAATTGGTCCCCTCAACCAAGGACCGAAATTTAACTACAATCTTTATTTATCATAAAATATATAATATTAAAAATTTAATTTAAATACACTGACAGTGTAAAATTTACATTTTTATACTGTCAGCTAATAAAAATGGTAAAAAATGTTAACTCATACAAATAACCACAAATTATAATAAGGGGCCCATCATGATTTCTCACTTTCCAGTATTTCTATTGGTAACTATTTTACAGTATCAATGCATATCAATTAAACTCTTTTTATACTATAATCTTTTAAGGAGAAGGCTTTGGTACCTTCTACTTTATAAGATGTATGGTACAATTTGTCATCCAATGGCTAGAAGAAAGGGTGTATCAGTATAACTAAATGCATATGATCCACCATACTTTTTTCCTTTTCTCTTCCCCATCCTACCTAATCTCGTGCCACATCGCCACCACCGTTGCTTCCTTCTTATCTCATGCACCACCACCGATGCCAAATCGAGTTGACCTTGTGCCCTATCCCCACCACCGCATCTTCATTCTTCACTGCCAGCCATGTCATGGGCCACCCACACTGTTAACGATGGTGGTAGTGATGGAGAAAACTCCTAAATCATCTCCATGCTCCAGCACCTATTCGGCATTGAGTCTCTTTGCACCACCACCACCGCTAGATGACGACAGCCTCATCCCTGTCCAACTCAAGTTCAAGCAGCTGGAGCCTGATGCCTTTGCGTTCCAGAACATTTTGATCTGCATCGTGGACAATGGGAGCACGAGGAAGCCGAAGCGTGGGTAGCTGCGGAAGAACAAGAATTCAGCAGCGCATGTGGTAAAGGAGGTGGCGCCATCGTAGCCGCTGAAGAAGAAGGCGAAGGGCGAGGGTTTTGTGGAGGAATTGGACCCTTTTGCAAAAGAGGAAAAGAATGATGGTGGAGTAGTAGTGGTGGTGATGGTGTTTGTCGTTCTAAATGGGTTATTGTTGGCGGTGGTGGTGGTGTTGGTGACGGGGGAAAGGAGATTGAAGAAGGGAACATGAGAGTGATAATAATGTGTAGCACCACCAGATTGGACTATACAAAATAGATGGTTTGGATTCAAGGTGTATGATACACTTTGCAAAGTACAAGATACCAAAGTCTTCTCCATTTTTTAATACTTTCTCTCTTCTTTTATGGATTGTGGCTCCACACTCTCCATTTTGGTAAAAAGGAGAGTGTGTTTTGCCTTCAATTTGGAATCGCGCAAAGCAACAATGCTGGTGGATCGCCACCATGCTGCCCTGCTAGCCTTGGTGTTAGCGTTTTTGCTCGTGAAACAACCCATTCAATTCCCAAATATTTTTATTTTTATTTTTATTTTTATTTTCTACTTTATGTGGTGTGAAGTGAAATGGTGAAGTGATACAAGTGAGGGAGGGGAAGGGGAAGGCTCCAAAATTGATTTGAGGTTTTAGTTTTTTGCAGAGAAAGTTTGAGGAAGGAAAAAAGAAAAATGGAAGGAAGGAAGAGTCAGTCAGAACCAAAATGCGCATTTTTTAGTTGGTTGTTTTTTGTTTATTTTTATTTGGGTTTTTGTGCATTTGATAACTTTGTATGTGTACCTGGTTGGTTTTTTGGTTTTATTTGGCTGGTGATTGTCGCGCGATTATGAGGTGGCACCTAGCACTCTTGGGAAGTGGTAAATGGTCGTGGTTGACACTGTTTTCTTAACTAGTCTTCCATTTTTATTATTTGCATTTTTTTTTAATTGTGTCACCCATGGTCATAAAACTTGGATAGGATAGGCCGGTTCGATTGATGAACCGGTCAAATAACTTGTCTAAGTTATACAAAAATTTAGATTTATTTGGGAATCAATGTGAATCGGATTGACCTGGCTGATTTTTAAAAATATTGGTGACATAATCGAGTTTAGAGATGCCAAAAAAATTCACTTCCGCAGGTACTCACAAGTAATACTCGTGATAGGATGGGTATGGAGGGAAGGTTTTGCCCCATAGATAATGAAGACAGAAATTTTAAATATTCGCATGTTAAACAAGGCATAGGCGAAGATCACTATCCTCATACCTTTGAGTATTTGATATAAAATTACTATATATATATATATATATATATTAAATGTGTTAAACTACTATTATATATTTATTTTTATTTTATGTATTTTAAGTTGTTGAAAATTAGATTATAGAATAAGATTACCATTTGTGATTATTTTGTATTTATTTTATGTATTTATTTTTATTTTAAGTTGTCAAAATTTGGATTGTCTAATTGAATTATTATTTGTGCTTATTTAAAGCATTGTATGACATTAAGATTTCTTTATTTAATTTAATTTTTGTGAATTTTAAACATTATAATAAGTACCTATGGATATCCGTGGGTATCCGTAAATCCGCGAGGGAAGTAACAAGTGGATACCCGTGCATATATGGGATGGGGGATAGGGGTGAGTGTAACATCCCCATATAACGTTATAGGAAATAATGAAAACGTCCTTGAGCAAACTTTTATTATTTACAGCCTTGCCCCTGAATATTTTTGAAAATAATATTTAAATCCTTATATCAATTGAATTAGCAGAATAAGGTTTTAAACGAAGTAGAACCACGTAGCAGAATTGTAGAAACCCAATTCTTGGCCAATTGGGCCACGAAGGTGTCCACATGTGAAATGACGTAGGATACCCCAGACTTGTTTAAAATTACGAAAATGCCATTAACCATGGAAAAAAGAAAATAGAAGGCCCTAAATTTGTAAAACATTTAAGTTACACCATCAATCGATTTATTCGATTTTATTGAGTTTGTAAAGTTAATTAAAGGTTAACTAGGAGTTGACTAGAAGTTAATTAGAAAGATTAGGATTAAGAAGAATTAAAATAGAAAAATATAAACATCACAAAATTCTTCAAAATCGTTTTACCGATTTGAAGAAAATTGGTGAAATTTCGATATTTTCAACTGTCAAAATCCAGACCAACCAAATTTAACTTACTAAATCCTACTTCAAGTGGCTAGAATTTAGCCACCTCCCTTATCAAAGTGGCGCCGCCCATGCCACAAAGAGTGAGCATGGTTGGCTCACTTTTGAGCCACTTGACCTCTCCACCAATTAGAACCACTTCTTCCACCAACCACCTCTATATCAAATTCATATAATCCATTCTTACTTCCTTCAAATTTTCGGCCTTCCCCTCTCCCTTATAGACTTCCCATCATTCCTTCTCATCTTCCTTCCTTTTCACTTCATTTCTCTTCCATTTTCAAGCTCCAAGCACTTCCAACATCAAAATTCTTCATCTAGTCAAGCTATCTTTCAATCTAGAGGTAGGATTCAACTTTTGTTCTTGATTTCTATGGATTGTGGCTGTTTGAAATTCTACTTTACTTCATTCATTTGGTGATATATTGGATGTATTTGATAATTTAGGGTTGGATGATCATTAAATCTTGAGTTAGAATTGAAGTTAGAAGGAGAAAACTGGAAGAAGTGGAGAATCAGGATGTTGTCTAGGTAAGAAATCCTACGGCAGTCCGTACGGTGGAGTGTACGGCTTCGCTGATAACCATTTAAATTTAATAAAACTATTTTTATGTGAAACTAGATATTTAGGGCTTTCCAACCATATAAATCATTGGATTATTATTAAGGGAGATATAAATTTTGGAAGTTTGACCTAGGTTTTTGAGTTTGATTCTAGGCAGACAAGGTTGTTTAGGGCAAAACTTGTCCTATACAACTTGGAATTGAATGAAATCAACGTTGTTAGAAAGCTTATATATAGAAGAACATCTCATAAAAATTTCAAAGTTAGATTCAGTCTCCGTTGCTCCCAGTGATTCAAGGAAATCGCCTTGAGTTCAAATCGGGCTAGAGCAGGGCAACCCAGAAAGGTTAAACAGCGGAGCTTATAACTCAAGCTCTACTCAAGCAAATGAAATGAGACTTATTGCAAATGAAAACTTGTCCTATTAGCTTTAATATGATACCAATTTTGTATGATTTGAACTGATTTTCGATTTCTAGTGAATTTTTACTTTTAGGTGTGTAATCTTGGCCAGCTACAGGGTAAGCCAAGGTAGAACCCTAATAACTTGAGATACATTTATCAAAATTATATGGGACCAAAGCGGTTGGAAAATAGACACATAACACTTCAACATATCCAAAATTCAAGTCTAAATGAGTTAAAATGAATTTATGGCCTAAGTTACAAAAATCGGGTAGAATCAAAAGGAAGTGGTAGAAAATTAATTCAAGATCAAGGTTATGAAACTTTGTTTGATTATTAGAGCATCTATACCTTGCATTGATTTTTTTGTATGAATGACTATCTGGTTGACTGGTACTACTCACGGGGAAGGGAACTTGATCCATTATACTGCCAAATTTTCGACAGAATTTTATGAAATTGTGATAGTTTCTGTTATGAATATTCATAATATGAACATAAAATTCTATATGCAAGGATAAATAAAAGTAAATGATGAAGCATATGTATGAGTGCAGTTAAATAAGATAAGATTGGGTCTCTTCACTTGGAGGCAGTTAATTGGGTCCTTTCCTGTGAAGGCAGTATTAAATTATGAGATCCCTCTACCTTAGAGGCACCTGGTCAAATGAGATCCCTTTACATTGAAGGCAAGTGGTCAGCTGAGATCCCTCTATTCTTGAGGTATGTGACCAGGAGAGATCCCTTCAATTCAGAGGCACGTGGCCAAAATGAGATCCCTCCAAGACTAGAGGCACATGAGTCCCGTTGCGAGTCAGTACTGTGTGACGACAGTTACGAGTTGAACTCACTCCTAGATTAGACTACCCAAGGGCAGTAAAGACTAAAGATTAAAACATATGCAAGCACCCTAGGGACGGCGATATATAATGCCTAGGTGTGCAAAGGAAAGAAAGTCAAAGAAAGTTAAAGAAACACAAGTGCATTTTGTATGAACTCAAGTGGACATATTTGTATATGCATGATCTGTTCTATTTCTTCATTATATTGGAATTATTATATTTGAATATACTGCAACTATTATTTAAGTTATGAGTTGTAAATTTATTTTATAATAACTCTTATATCTTAAGTGTATGACTAAAATGAATTCTGTTTCGGACAATATGGTTTTAAACTATAAAACTGAAAGCATTTATATAGTATGTTCACTTTTTTATAATAAACCAAAGCAGTTGGAGATAATAACAATGACACAACATATGGTAGTTTAATGAATCCTACTGAGAATTTATAATTCTCACTCCTATGTTTATTTCCATGTTATCTCCATATAGCTCGAAAGGTTTCGAAGACGGCTGAAGTTACTGTGAAATAAGGTCCGCTCAGGTAATAGTAACAACTCCTGAGTATGGTACTATGGCTTAAGCATAGTACTGTATTTTCGGGAGAATGTTACACCGAGTATTTATCCACAAGGCTACCCCCCACCTCGCCCCACTCCACTAACATCCCTAATTGGGTTTGATCAAACTAGTGGGTCATGTTTGCAAATATGGGGCGAGAGACGGGGACAGACATTTATCTACAAGGCTACGTCCACTCCCACCTCCTCCATTGACATCCCTAATCAAGTTTAATCAAACTGGTGGATCATGTCTTTTTTTTTTTTTTGTAAAAAAAAGTTTGAATTTTTTTTTTTATAAAATAGATAACTTTATAAAATTTTAACATTTTTTAAAAAAAATATACATATGACTTTTTCAAATCATCATAGATCAAGATTGAAGTCCTTTTATTTTATAACTAAGAATTTAGCTTTCAATTCCTTCACTATTCAACATAGGACTAAAATAGTGAGAAGCAAGTTGTATATAGGTTGTATCCAATAAGAGCTTTGAATGCAAGTGACACTATAGGATAGTTGATAATCACTAATTTGTAAGTGATACGTCTTTCATTTTATAACATATGTATTTTTATATGTTTATTTAGTTATCTTCAGTTCAACTATAGCACATTAGTTGAATTAGTGACCTAGTGCATATTTGGGAACATAAACAGCCATTTTTTAAGAAAAAAAAATCCTATTTTTTAAAAATCAAGTATGTTTGGTAATTTTCTAAAAATAGATTATAATCTAAAATTGATAATTTTAAGTTGAAAAATAACTTATAAACATAAACAATTTTTTGGAGTTTATAATTATAAGCAGAAGCTGATTATTTCAAAATTGTTATATTTTTATTAAATTGACCCTAAATATTAAATATTATATAATATAAATAGTCATTTCCTATTTTTTTAGTAATTTTACTATATAAAAGCAACTTTTTCATACAACCCAAACAAAACAGATGATCTTAAAACCACTTTTCAGCTAAAGTATCCAAACATAAATTGATTCTTATATAAGTGATTATATAAAAAAACGATTATACATATAAGCGATTATTGAAATAATTTTAATCTTTCAATTTTTCCAAACACACACCTGGTGACCCGGTGCTTTAATCGTGTCGATCACTAGGTCAAGTTTTATAATTATAGTGTCACCAAAAAAAAAATGATTAATACCTAAAAATGATTAGTCATAGTAAAAGTAAATTGCAACTCTAGGTAAACTTTATTCATAATGTTAGATGTTTAAATCTTAAAGTTAACATATAAGAGAAAATTTTACCAATCCACCGTCCTCATTCCTGAGATTAAAATTATATGAGCAATTCCATTAAAAAAAAAGGTGAACTAAATGACTAATGTCTGAAATGAAACTATGATATATCATGGAGGTCCAATTTTGCTAAAACCGCAGGAGGAAAGCCAAGAAGAAAAAAAACCAAATGCATGTTTGGTTTCTTTTTTTATTTTCTATTTTGTTGCTTATATTTTCTATTTTTAGGATTTTATAATAAAGATACTAAAAATAATAAAGTCCTAAAAACAAAAAAATAAAAAATAAAAAATAAAAATAGAAATCAAACAGCCCTAAACTTTCTCATGCCTTTGAATTTGCCTATTTCATATGGTTCTGAAGACTAAAGCCCATTAATAACCAGCTTCCTCTGCTATCTATTATAACTATTGTCCTGTACATATATAAAAGAAGATTTTGGTGACAGTGGAACTGATAAAGCGTCCTGAGGAGAAGAAATGGTTTCTCTCCAATTTTTTGGCCACTCATACCAACCAATTAAAATTTATTTTCTTTTTATTATTTTTAAATACATATAATAAATGAGAGGGGATGCTTCTTGAAAAAGATTTTCCATAATATAAAAGGTGCTTTTTTGAGAAGCTTTTCAGTGTTTTCCTGTCTGTCCAAAATAGTTGTATTTAAAATCTTTTTCAAAAGTGTTTTCTGCTATATGATTACAGTAATATATATATATACACACATAAGTATGATTACAATAAATAACTATTATCTATCAATACATTCATGTTAATAATTCACACATATATATTGCCGTTCTAATAACTTATAAACATTAAATGATTAACAATTTATATTAAATATAATTTAATCTGATACATTTATTTTGCTTTTAATATAATAATCAATTATTTTTTGAACTTTGATTGCAAAAGATACAACTTACTCTTCGTATTATCAATTCTTTTCTTCCATTAGTTTTAATTTGATTTTTAAAAATTTGAGTTCTTCATGTCTTTATGTTTAATGTCCTTTTCTTTACAAACAGATTGAATATTCAAGTATGTGTAAAATCTTAATTAGTTTATTTTTTAATTTTAGCAACTAATTAAACTAAAACAATTCAACCTCACCCTTTAAATAATTATTTTATACATACAATTGACAATATCAACTTATGTATTAGACGTAAATATAAATCATACTTTTATTTTTAAATAAATTCAACATTTGATTTATATCTACCCATTTATGGTTTTTTATTTTTAATATGGTGGATGAATGTGATATATACAAGAATATGGATTTGTGGGTCAAAATATATGAATATAGGATTCAAAAATTGCCAGTGCCGGTTTTTTCTTTTTCAAAAAATGTCAATGGCGGTTTTTATTTTTTTCTAGTACGTTGCACGGAAATACATGGTTTATTTTTTAGTTTTTCAAAAACCGTCATCGGAGATTTTTGCTTTTTAAAAAAGCTGTTGTATTCTAAAAAATCGTCAATGGCGGTTTTTCTTAAATTCCGATATCTCCATAATTCACCCCAAAATTCTATATTTTGGTATAAATTATTTTTAGATACCATATAAAAAAATACCCCCCATTTACACAGAATGATTTTTTTTTTCACTGATATTGATATGCAAAATTGAATTGAATAAAAAAAAACATAGTACTATAGTATAGCACTATAGGTTTTCGTGTTTTTTTTATTTCTTTTGTAATATTTTATTTCAAAAAATTATGAAAGTAACATATGGCCATAAGACTCGATCAGTTTCTTTGTATTAATGATTAATGACTGCGTTTAGTATATCAATTGGGTCCTCTTGCTCAGCTTGTTGGCCAATTCTATGATGCACTAGCTTAAATATATATAGTGCACCACATATTAGATGAAAACAAAGAGGGTGTATCATGGAACTAATTGATCCTTACTCTTTGTTGAGATTTAGAGATATTAGATGGTGCAGAATAAAAACCATTCTATGGTGCACCGCTGGTCCTTCCTAACTGCTCCCTGCTCCTGCAACTTTGCCAGAGCTCCATCCATTGCGCTGCCATCACCAGTTTGCTATCGCCAATTTGCTTGCACCACTGCCGGTCCATGTGCACCGCCGTCATTCTTGGGCTTCGCCTTGCGGACAGAGTTTGATCCACATACGAGCGGCGTGAGTCTGCGAAGGTATGAGTCCCAAGGCCACCGCGCACAACCTTGTGTGGTTCTATGGATGCTTGATCTCTGTAACCCAGTGGTGTGGGTGGAGAAGGGGGATGGTTAAGGATGAAGTAACGGTTGCTGGAAGAGGGTGTAGACCCCATGTTGACATCCAAGCTACGACCACTACCATGGTGGAATTCGATCATGACTTTGTTTGGTCACCTTCTATGTCCTCTATTCCAACTTCTAAATCGCCACTTACATTGAATTCATGAAGTTTCGTTGCTGCTTTTGGATCAGGTTGGAGGAAGTTGTGGTTTGGATCAGCTGCAGTGGTGGGAGCGAGTGTAAGACGCAATTGGAGGAAGGTGGAAGACGTACACGTAGACGAAGTGTTCTCCGTTGAGTTCCATGGTACAGCTATTTTGTTTTCATCTGATCTGATGTATGGTGCACCATTCTTAAGCTAGTGCATCACAAAACTGGCCCAACTTTTTGCCATTGTTGTTAAACAATTCATTGGCCTATTTCTTATGACACTAATTGATGCTATTTGATATCCTCAATAGACACACCTAACTAGTTGTTATTACTATTTATGTAATTTAATAATTTTTACCAACACTTTTTTCTTATCCATTTAAGCTAAAAATTATATTTTTATCAACACTAATTAATAATATTATTAAATGAAAAAATAAAATAAGAGTTAATGAAATAAAAAATCGAAATTTCTATAACAATGTTTACGTTTCTAATAAATAATTACAAAAAAATTAAATATCTTCACATTTTTAATAAATAATTATAAAAAAACATAAATGATATAAAAATTAAAAATAATGATAAGAAATAACAGACTTTTTATAATTATTAAAAAGATTTAGTAAAAAATATTTATGTGGCTTTAATTATTAATTAAAAACAGAAACAATTTTTCTTAATATTTGTCACGACCCCACCGGAGGTCGTGACCGGCGCTTAGGGAAAACTGTTTCCCCAGCTAGCCTACCAGAATAAATTAGAACCAACAAACAAAGTTTTCCCTTAAAATCTAACATTTCCCAAATAAAAATAATTCTTATTACAACTTAGACCATAAAACTCAACCACAAAACCAAGAAGATAAACATATAAACTAGTAGTGATATATTGAATCACAACTAAATCTATCGCATCACTAACACAACAAAAGTCAAACCCTACTTGTGGATTAAGGAGCATCACTAAATTTTATACAACAAATATATAATAGATATCGCTCCAACTCAAGAAAACAACCTTACAACCTGTATGGACGAGTATGACAGGCTCTCAAAGCTTCCAACCCTCTTCTAGTTAGGACACTCCATTCGCTAACCTATACCTAACTCTGAAATAGGGAGAGAATGAGGAGTGAGTCCAACTGACTCAGTGAGGGGCAATACAACTATAACATATGAGGATAAGCTCTAAAAGTAAAGTAATTATGATTAAATAAAGAGTTAGTATCATGAAAGAAGTTTAAATAAAAAAATCATTATTTTAATAATATATACACAAAGAATCAATATTAAAAACTATGTATGTAGACAAAGAATTAACATTATTTCATAACCTTGAAATATGATTTTCAAATATAAATTCAAGACAGGGAGGTTTCTAATTCTGAGAAATTTCCAAATTGAGGTTAGCCCCTTCAAAGTTAACAGAGTCGGTAGTGTGCATTGGCCATATACACATACACACACCGAGCTAGCAACACGCCTACTAGCTGGGTTTGAACCAAGGTGCACCAAGGCTAACGTCAGCGACCGCTAACCACCGATTAACTGAGAATCCTCCCGCAAGGTATATAGAAACTAAACTAATAGATATCAATAAAAGCTGAAGTTACAAATATCAAATCAGATTTCAAAGAACTGAAGTACTCATCAAAATTTAAAATTTTAAATTATAAGTCACTCAATAAGTCAATTTAGTAATCCAAACAAAATATTAGAGTTTGTCCTTTCATTTATAAAATTTGTAATCTCTTCTAAAAACTTCCAGAACATTCAACAATTGCATCCTAGAAAATTTTCCTCAAAACCAAAATAGGCATTCACAAATAGATACATATTTTAAACTAGATGATGACTATAATGCAAAACAAAACATTCATATTTAACTAAATAAATAAAAATAAGCTGTCAAATATATATTAAAATCAAACCAAATACTAATTGCATAAAAAGATCATATGCCATAGAGGCATTGTCCACTCACAGTACATCAAGTCAACGCGTAATGGGCTGCCACACTTGAAGATTGATCTCCCTGAAAATCTAAAGCCAGCACCTGACCAATTTAAACATAACTCATGGTTTAGAACTAAACCCCAATCCTCTTTTCCAATTTTTTTTTAATCTTCAGTAAGCATAACTCTGAATTCAACCTTCTACAAACATATCAAGTTAACATAGCGCTTACTAATTTGTATATTTGTTATTCAATAGTTATATAAGGTACAACTTAACCCATTAAAGTATGAATACAATATGACCACCAATTATTACGCCACCTCTTGAAATAAGAAAATTTGTGAAAGCTAACAACATACCCATACTAAGAGCCCAATCAATTACAACATAATTACAATTATTAGTAAAATAACAACAAAATTAACAAGATAAATTGATTAGCCCCTAGGGTAAGAGTAAAATTAAGCTAATTAACTCACAACTCTTTTAATACTCTTAATTTAAAAGTCAAGACGCAAAGCCCCACTTCCACTAGAAGTTACTAAATTTTCCAACAATGAACAACATCAAGCAAGTCAATAAAATTGTTAGGGAAGAAGGACACAAGACAAGAAGAAACGAACTCACCCAAGCGTGGGTTTACTTTGAAGAAGCAGAAATTGGCTAGCCTCCAATGAAGGAAGCGAAACAGAGATAAGCAAAAACAGAGAGGGAGCCGTGCTAGAAGAGAGAGAGCTTGGCGAAGAAATGGTGCCTCATGGAGAGAGACTCTACCACGATGGGGGGTGTGGCGAGGTGGGGTTGTGAGACCAAAGAGAAAAAGAAAGAGCGCGGTTGGAAGAGAGAAGCCACGGTGGTGCTGGTGGTGGAGAGAAAAGGAACTGAAATCGTGGTTGGTGGTAGAGGGTGGTGCGGCAGTGGGAAGCCGAGGAAGGAAAAAGAAAACGAAACAAAGAGGAAAAAGGGAGAGGTGGAATTGCAGAAGGAGAGAAGAATAGTGAAAGAAGGAAAGTGCTAGACGGTGGTAAAATAAGAAAGGGGACGTATAGTGTGTTTGTCACAAATGAGGGTGTTGTGTGATCCCAACCTGATTTACACACACTTATTTTACAAAAACCTCTTTATTTAATCAGTTTTAATTTCTTTATCACCATATTATTCAATGTGAACAAAGATATTGCTCCAAAGACTCAAGCTTACCCAAAAATTTTTAAAATTCCTGTTAGCAATAATTTAATTTTTAACTGGGGTATTACAATATTAATAACTAGTTAGATACCCGTGCGATGCACGGAAAATTATGGTATTATTATAGTATGTAAAATATAAAATTAATTATATATGAAAATATTTCTTAATATTAAAGAAAACGTAATAACATGATAATACATCAAACACTGTGACTATATTAATAAATATTAATAAAACAACTAAATAAAAAATTAACATATTGAATCCATAATAGAAAATTATTAATATTAAAGGATATAAATTTAAGCATGAATAGAAAAAGCATATATCATAGTGTTGAACTTATATGTCATATGTAAGTATGAAAACACTAAGCATCAGTCGCATATTACCTATTTAACTTTCAATAGTTTTTACTTACTATTAGACTACTTGTTTTATATTTATCATATATACTCTTTCTATTTTATGACAAATTTCTTTTGTTATGAAGTATCATTATGTTAAATAAAATTTTTTATGAACATATATTATTTATTAATTTTTATTTATTATAAATTAATAATAATTATAAAGTAAATAAGTCATTATTCATGTAATAAATATTTTTGGCATCTCCCATGTAATATATATATTTGATATCACCCATTTTAGTTATCAATATTAGTAAAAATATTGTTCTATGGATGAATTCTTTTGTCATGTTAATTTACTAATTTTTATTTATCATAAATTGATAATAATTATAAAGTAGGCAAGTCATTACTTGTGCAATGAACATTTTTGGTATCTTCCGTGTAATATATATATTCGGTATCATCTATTTTAATTACTAAGAAAATCATCTATGTCTAAATTCTTTTGTCATGCAAATATTGTTGTCTTAAATAAAATTTTAATATGGACTTATATATATTTTAATTTATTAATTTTTATTTATTATAAATTGATTATAATTATAATGTAGCAAGTTATTACTTGTGTAAAGAACATCTTTTGCATCTCCAATACAATTATATATTCGATGTCACTCGTTTTAGGTGTCAATATTAATAAGAAAATTATTTTATGTCAAATTTCTTTTGTTATGCAAGTATAATTATCTTAAATAAAATTTCAATATGAACATATATTAATTTATTATAAATTGATAATAATTATAAAGCTAGTAAGTCATTAATCATATAATGAATATCTTGAATATTTTTTGTGTAATTATATGTTCTGTATCACCTGCGGTTTTTTTACATAAATAAAATAAAAAAATTAATTTCAAAATTATAATAATTTGAGATTAATTACGAAAATCCAAGGTTAATTGGGTGTTTGATAAATCGGCCTAGCTAGGTGGATTTCCTTTCAAAATTTTTGCTATAAATATGGCTTGGATTAGGCCGATTTCTATACATTAGAGAGAGAAAATTGTGTTAGAGAGAGAGGCAGAAAGAAAGAGGAGAAAGGAGCGTGGAAAAAAGAAGAAGAAGAAAAAAAAACGTAAAATTTTTAGTTAAAAATTATACATAGTTTTTACGAATTATACTTAGCTATTTTTATTATTGTATTTGTGTTGCAAATCTAGAGATATGGAGTATGACTTACGCCGTTTGGATGACATTGATCATATTGCTCGACAACTGAATATACAGGTAATTTATTTTTGTTAGTATATGTTGTTAGTTACATTAAATTAGGTAAATTATGTATAATATAATTTGGATTTGGATTTGGATTTGTAGTTAAACTTAGATTCGTAAATAAATATGAACTTATATTTGGATATGGATTTACATTTGAATTTGTATGTGCTAGAATTAAAATTATAATTAGAATTTGAATATGATTCTGAAGTTGAATTTGGATTTGAATGTAAAATTTGATTTTCAAAAATTTCAAATTTGAATTTTTATTGAGTGGGAGCAAGAATTTCGAATTTCAAATTTGAATTTTTATTGAGCCGGAGTTTCGAATTTCAAATTCGAATTTTTATTGAGCGAGAATATTGAATTTGTATGTGATAAAATTAAAATCATAATTAGAATTTGAATATGATTTTGAAGTTGAATTTGGATTTGAATGTGAAATTTGATTTTCGAAAATTTCAAATTCGAATTTTTATTGTGCGGAAATTTCGAATTTCAAATTTGAATTTTCATTGAGCGGGAATGTTGAATTGTATGTGGTAGAATTAAAATCATAATTAGAATTTGAATATGATTCTGAAGTTGAATTTAAATTTGAATGAGTTTGAATGTGAAATTCAAATCTTGAATTGAGCGGGAATGTTCAATTTCAAATTTTGAATTTGAATTTTAGTGAGAATTTTGATTTTCAAATTTTGATCATGTAATTTTGTATTCGAATTAGAGCTTGAATGGGAATCTTAATTTGCTATTTAAATGTAGTACTCTCTGTTGTGTTTGTGATTTCACCACAATCAATATAATAAATCTCTTAGATATTTTTTCTAGTAAAGATAGAATTTTTAACAAACAGAAATTGATCTGCATCAACTGTCCATTGGAGGGTTTTTATAGGAAAATATTAAACAGAAATTGGCCTAGTTAGGCTAAATTCAATAAAACACAGAAATCGGCCTAACTAGGCCGATTTCTCAAATAACCCATTTACCCCGAATTTTCATAATTAATTTTCAATTATCGTAATTTTGAAATTAATTTTTTTATTTTATTTATGTAAAAAAACTTATCACCTGCTTAAGGTATCAATATTAGAAAATTATTGTATGTCTAAATTCTTTTATTATGTAAGTATTATTATCTTAAATATAATTTTAATATGAACATATACTAATTTATTAATTTTTATTTATTAAAAATTGATAATAATTATAAAATAGGTAAGATATTACTTGAGTAATGAACATCTTTTGTATATCCCTGCAATTTATATTTTCTATATCGCCTATTTCTAAATTTTTTTATCATGCAGATATCATTATCTTAAATAATATTTTAATATGAACATATACTAACTTAATAATTTTTATTTATTATAAATTGATAATAATTATAAGGTGCACCTACACATTAAATATATTTGCTAAAATAGTTATAATAAATATAACCAAAAAAATCAAATTACTAATAAAAATGTTGACTATATATTGTTTTTAAACAATATACTTATGAAAGTATTTTTTGAAAATACTTGAAAATATTACTAATAATTACGAAATCGCAAATTTGTTGATAATTTTGATTACAAAATTTTTTATTTAATGATTTTTTTGCTTGAATATTTGAATATGTACATCTTCTAATGAAATTAAATTTTAATGTAAATTAAGTTAAGTAAAATTTATATGTTAATTTCAATTCAGAATTTTATAAATTTAAATTTTAAATCAGCACCAAAAAAGGGAAAGAGGCTATATTTTTGGTAAGAATAATTAACAATTAATAATTCATAATGATTCATAACAATAATAATAATAAACCGCCATGAATCATATGACAAAAAAAAATCAATTATTATCTATAATATAAATTAATATATCAACATATTTTAGATATGTTCCATTCTTAAAAATTTAAATTTCGAATCAGTGCAAGAAAGGAAAAGAAGTTGTATTTTGAATTTTGAAGAATAATTAACAATTGGTAATAGTAATGATTAATAATTATTGGTTTCTACAAAACTCAAAACAAACTCACTAATATAAATTTGCGAAATTTAGGTGGAAAATGGGATACCAAATTTTTTATCCAAATGTCTGGCATGTAGTACAACCTTGACTTTAGGTGTAATTCAATACAAATATCATTTTTATTGGGTATTTATCATTCTTTTTTAAATTTTCAAATTCCTGCAATAAAAAAAATCTCAAAGTATCCTACAAATAAAAAGAGAAATCATTGAATTTTTAAATACATGAGATTTACAATGAAAGAATTATAAAGACAATTCTAATAATAAAATTTCAAAAATCAATTTTCTTATGCCTATATGAGAAAGCTATAGCTATAAAGATTAAATGTACATAAGAAACGAGGAATACCGTGATGAAATATAAATTTACCATTTATCAAACTTACACACAAAAGTTTTAGATGCAAGAAAATAGGGTTAGAATAGAGTAGTATATTCCAAGAAAGCATGAATGCCAAAACTTTTGTTTTTCAAGAAGAAAATCTAAATTACAACATGAATTTTTATGGAAATAACAAAGTAACAAATACTACATCCATATAGTCCTTAGTTCAGAAAGGAAAAATCGCTCAGAAAGGAAAAATGGCCATATATTAAGTTCCATATAGTTGAATATACCAGCAACATGAAAATTAAGTACTTGTTCAGCAGCACAATTAAAAAAGTTATAATGATAAAAAACATTATATAGAAAAATAAGAACCAAAGAGATAGAAAAGAGAACAACTAATAAAAATAGATCAGTATTAATGTTACTAATGTATTGAAAAAAAAAAAAGTAAATTCAAGGATTCAAACAGAAAGCACAAAATTTGAATAGAAGATGAAAACAAATATGATATACAAAAAAAGGGACAAAAAAGACTACGAATGAAATCAACAAATGCAACACAAATACAAAATTAATAAGAAAGGAATTAGAATAGTATCTAAGATTCTTCAATAGATATTATATTTTTTTTTAACATAAAAACTGAAAAGGAAATAAGCTCCAAATATATAGAAATTTGGAAATAAACTAATGATTACAATGTGAAACACTCTTGAAATAATAATAGTGGAAGAAACTAAACTCAAATGAATACAATGAGATAAAAATAACATTGAATCAAATACCTTCTAGAAAAGGGCACCACTATATATAAAAAAAAACCCCCTAAAATTAACATAGGCAAAAATGAAAAGTATAAAAAAATAAAGATTAAAAAGTAATCACTTCATATAATAGAAAAAATAAATGAAAAATGAAACATAAGAATAAGAGCTATCACTCTAACAATATTGCAGAAGAAGAATAAGAAGAAGAAGAAGAAGAAGAAGAAGATGATAAATAAAATACCAATAAATAAAAACAAACTCAATGGTAATGGTGATTCTAGTTCACTTATTAGGTTCACTCAAATTACATAAAATTTTTTTTTAAAGTTTACATGAAATTGACATGGAAAAAGTATAAACAAAATGAAATTCAAAACTTTAGATGAATCAATGAAAATGAATGTATCAAAAGAAAAAAAAAATGAATAATAGAAAGGGATTTGAAATTAACTGATTCAGTGGAGCACGAAAGTATGCATGATTTAAAAGAAAAAAAGAATATATTAATACTGATTTTTACTTGAATGAATAATCCTCTTCATCAGAAAGCCTTGCAAAAATTTCAAAAGTGAGATATTAGCAAATAATAAAAGTGCAACTACATTAGGATGAAAAAAAGTAAAGGAATAAAACAAAATAAAAGAAATAAGAGGAGCAAAAATATGAAGGAAAAAAACTTGATTAACAATGGTAGGACGAAAATGGTGAAGCTATAAAAATAAAGGAAATTAAAACTCTCACATCCAAAATGGAAGAGAAGAAGGAAAAAAATAATATCGAAATATGAATGTTGAATGACCAATATTGTCATATCGTACATACTATATATATTCATGTATATATTTATAACGTGTAATCAGTCAATGATTTTATTTTCCATCAAAATATCAATTTGTCACATGTAATTAAATCCACGGATTATGATCGATTTTGATATATAACTGATATTTATTCACACAATTATCATTAACCGAAATTAATAATTAAAAAGCAACAAAATCAGATTTAAAAAAATAATGAAATATCATAATTGAAATCAGAATACCAATGAAAGAAATATAACATGCATGAATTTTGGGATTAATTTTGTATACATAATTTGGTTTAATATTCTTCAATTTGAATAACACCATTACTGCTATATCATGAATTTTGCTATATCGTCAGTTACCCTTTTTACTTTGATTCAAAGAAATCAAAATCAATTGATTAGTAGCAATAAAATCAATAAAATCAAATGCTCATGCAATGGTTTCGATTTTCACATGTTCCAATTAACTTGATTTTGATTTATAATTAATTTAATTGATTTATTTACCTTGTCATAATTATTTAACTTTTAAATAAATTTAATAAATAAAAAGTTGAAATATTTCTTTTAATAGTAACTTTTATAAAGTGATGGAGAATTAGAATTCATGAGAAGTTAACACATGGCCAAACTTTCCTTGTTTTGAGTCTTAATTAGTAAATTAGTATATTTTCACTAAAAAAATCTTTAATTTTTTATTAATATTTTTAATCTTCATTGTATTTATTATATATTTTAATGTGAATTTTTTTTATGTCAATATTTATTGAAAATTTAAATATTTTTACATTAGACTTTTAACAAAAAGTTTTACAATTATAAATAATATGAAATTTTAAAATATTATTAAAAAATAATTTTTTTAGTGATATAAAAAATACAAATTTCAATAAAAAAGTATTTATGTTTACAATAAAAAAATAAAAAACCTAAATATCTCCACATTGAAATTTGTAATAAATAATTATAAAAGAACGTGAATGGCATAATTTTTTTTTTAAAAATAGCAGAATTTTATATAAATAGTGAAAAATTTCGACAAAAACTATTTATGCTTTTTTAATTTATTGAAAACATAAATATTTTTTTGAAGAAATTTCTATTTTTCATTTCATTAAAAAATTATTAATATTAATATTTTTATTTTTATTTTGTTGACATTTTTATAATTATTTATTAAAAACTTTTATTTGAAAATATTTATATTACTGATAATATTTACATGAATATTTTAACATTAAAATATATAAGAAATAGCCATAAATATGTCTTTTATGTTTATTAATCTTTCAATAAATATAAAAAATTTGTTATTTATTATTATTATTTTTAATATTTATGTCATTTACTTTTTATAATTATTTATTGAAAAGTATTATGTGAAGATATTTATGTTTTTTATAATTATTTATTTGAAATGAAAAATTTTGTTAGAGGTTACTTTGAATGCACTAGCCATGTAAAAGATTTTTTCAAAATCAACTAATCATATTATTTTATTTACATAACCATTCAAATGATAATGTGAGACTTAACCATATTTATTAATGTGACAAGATATGATTGGATAATAGTAAAAAAAATTTTGTATTATCAATACATCCAAATTAAATTCATATTGTTATAGAAATTTTTAATTTTATATCACTTACTCTTACTTTTTTATTATTTTATAATTTTTAGCTTATATAGTCAAATTCTCTTTCTTCGTTAACTATTGAATATATTGTTTTTCTCTCTTCATTAAAACTATAATTTATTATTCTCTTTCTTCATTAATAATTGTATCGTTTTAGATAGTTAGGATTTCATATGATCATTCCTAGTTATTAAACATAACTATTCTCTCTCTTTATTAAAATTGTATTTATTATTCTACTTTTTCATTGAATTGCGAGGATTAGAGGAATAATTATTTAAGCTAATCGTAATAAGATGTTTGAAAGACAAAATAAATATTTGAGAGAGAAATCAATACCTTTTTGAAAGTTTTGTTAGGAAGGGTAATTTTAATAAATATTTTAAAAGAGATTAATTTTAATTTACTTTCAATATAAAAAAACTTTAAACTATCATCTAATTGTATATTGCTTATTATTATATAGAAAAAATTATATGTTACTTATTGTATGTGATTTTGAAGTTAAAATGTTTGCTAATATGATAATAATAATTAATGACAGTATAAAACTTTTATTATATACATTATTTCATACTAAGGAAAATTATTAATGTCAGGCTCACTAGGACCAACTATCTAGTTTATATCAACCCTTGATTCTGTGCTCTTAGAAACAATAAGAATAAAGTGTATTGTTATTCATGTTGCAGGTGCGGGTGATGGCTAAGATTTCTTTCATGCTAATTTTCTTCCTTGTCCTTGTCATTTCAGGTAAATCAATTCATCAATATTCAATTTTTTTAACATCTACAGCCAGATGATACAAAATTTTTCAATAATAAATTGTCTTTTTTTAACAACTTTTTTACATTTTTGTAGTTTCTGCAACGACAACTGATGTAGTTATCAGGCGAAAATGTACAAAAGTGTTGGATTATTCGCATTCCTGCAGCTATTCAGAATGTGTAAATGAGTGCGACAGATTATTACATGGCCTGGGGTATTGCAATGAAGACAACAAATGTGCTTGTACGTTTGATTGTCCTGCTTAGGATTTATGTGTATCAGATGCTCTCAATGCTAAGTAATGAATACAAAAGTTTAAGCAAATAACACTAATTAATTATAAAGTTATCTTGCATTACATGATTATAAAAGTGTATCGAAATGTCTTTGATACTTTGCTGAGGTACTGTTCTAGTCATCTGTCCCCCTGTATGTCGTGTACAATAATAGGCAGAGGAAATGGTCGGTGAGCAAAGACAATACCATGAACAAGGTTTTTCTTCATGCATGTGTAAAGTAGACTAATCTATGAAAAAAATTGAACAATTCTTAAATACAATTAGCAAAAGATAAAATGGTATTATTTAATATTTAATATACTAATTATAACATTCAAAATATAATTAAAACTAAGAAATAATGTATAAAATTAAATTAATAAATATTACTACATTCGTTCTACTTTATCAGTCACTTTGAGTAAATTTTTGTCCATTTTATCTATCATTCTCACATATTTATAAAATATTTATTATTAATTTTTTAATTTTATCCTTCACACAAATTTAATCACCTCATTAACCAAGAAATATAGCGTTAAATTAATTAGATATTAAAAATTTAATAAGGATATTTTTTTAAATATATATGATAATTGGGCCTTGATTTTGAATAGCTTAATTCTTGTGCATATGATGGTTAAAGTGACAAATAAAGTGGATAAAATGTAGTAAATACTAAATAATAGCAATAACTTTTTCTTAATCTTTTAACGTCTTAAAAGTTAAAATTCCTCCCTATCTTTAGCTCTTGCGTTATCTCACCTAGCCCACATATATTTTTGAATGCTTCCACAATTGGTTTAGCCTTTAGTGATGATTTCTTGGGGAAAACTCACTCTCACACAACAATTGCTTGCTCTGAAGTATCGACAATTTTATATTAGATCTAAAATAACATTGGCAAGTTATGGGAGAAATGAGAAACGCGCACTTTGCTATGTTAAAAAACTGACTTGTAATTACAAAAATGTTAATTATACATAAAGCATATACTCTCACATGATTCACATTTATTTATCCTATTTTTGGTATTTTAATAATAAATATATCTTACTTTATTATTTTTATTCCTTTTATTAAATTTTAGTTTTAAATTTTGTAATTATTATCCATGGTTAATTATTTTTTAAAATTTTTTATTATTTACAAAATTTTTCGTGTCACACATATATAATTTTATTATTAAGGCACTTAAAATGATATACAGCATACTTCATCTTTTCAATCAATTTGAGTTTGAATTAAGAATTAATTCCGAAATTTGAACTTTTGAATATTAAAGGCTAATTTTATCTTTTCTGAGACTACATTAAATTAATAGTTCATTCGTCATAATTTATAAATAGCTACAAAATTATCTCTACAAGTTGAAATTGTTAGAAAATAATAAAAATCATCTTGCATTGTTTAAAAAATAGTGGAGAACAATTTATATTATTTAAAACATGAAAAACACTGAGAATTTGGGGATCTTGATTCTTTCAAAAGTGAAGAACATAGAAGTGAAGCGAAGCGAAATTTTTAACCTTAGTTTTTCTTTTTCTTTAAGCTTTAGGCAAGAAGGACATTACAAGGAAACGGATGAAAAGGAGAAAATGGGGATTGACTTGCATAACAAAATAATTTTTTAGGGACTTCCAAATTTAGTTTATAAAAATTTAGGAGCCGGTGTGAAGTTAGTCAAATTTTTCAAACACTATATATTGTGTTTAAATAATTTAAGGACTAATTTGAACTTAGTGAATTTTTTCAAGGAGTAAAGTGATGATATACTTAATATTCTATTTTGAATACATTAGACTCTTCTTTCTTAAAAGATGTCCTAAGTACTCAACTTTCCCCTCTGTTTTTGAACTATACACCCATCTCTCCTGAAAAATGAAAATGTACTACATTTTAATTTATTTTTATATTGTCTGTTAAATTTCCATTAAAATTCTATTATCTTTTATTTTTATTACCTTTTCTACCAAAACACCTTTATTAACAATTATGCATATTGAACTTTTTTTAACAAAGATATGTGACCGATAATATATATATATATATATATATATATATATAATTTTTTTAATTATTTTTATATTAAAAAATAAAGTATTAACAATAATAATGAATTGTAACGATTATTTAAAAAATAAAAAATATGTACTTTTTTATACTTTTAGTATTTGTAAACTATAATTCGTGTGATAATTAATGTTAATATATGAATAATATTTTTTGTATTAATTTATTGATATGAAATTGAAATGTCGTTGACCAAAAAACATTGAAATGTTAATTATATTAAGTTATATATTTTTCCAATTATTAAATAAGGATTAAATAATCTTAATAAATATAATATAAGTAATATGAGCATATCAACACTTAAAAATTGGCAAAGATGAAACAATTTTAATAATATTGTAATACTCTATTTTTAATAAAATACATATTTAGAATAAAATATTGGTAATTCGGAACAAAAATAAATAAATAAATAAATAAATTCATAACTTATATGTTGGGTATTTTCTTTATTTAATTTAAAATATAAGGATAGTAGAATTAAAATTGTTTAGGTGAATCTTTGAAATCCTTGTTATAAAAACAAAAAAAAACAAAAAAAAATCCAAAAAAAAAAAAAAAGTTGAGGGATCACGGTGCACCATAAATGATATGATGCACCCTAGATCCATCCTCTCCTTTTTAGTGCCGTCTGGAGTCTTCACGAACGCACGGCTTTCATTCATTTTCCTTTCCTTTGTTACGCTTCTATGTTCTCTCTCTCTCTCTCTCTCTCACATTCGTTTCTCCTTCTTCACACTCACTCACTCTCAACCTCCAATCATCATCACCATTGTGTGTCTTCCCCTTCCACCGTACCGTCACTAACTTGCAGTTTTTCTTTCCGTTCGTTTCTCTCTCACCTGCGTCTCTCTCTCTGCCTGCTCTTGTTTTGTCTTCTTGTATGCATGGGTTCTTGTTCTGCTCACTTCTAAAATCAACACACATTGGTGAGCTCTCCTTTTTAAAATTAGATTCTGATTTTATTTTGTTTATAGTTAGAATTAAATTTGAAGGGTATTTGGATTTTTGAGTCTTATGAGGGTGGAGGAGCGAGTGGTGGAATGTTTGAAATTTTAATTTGGAAATTATAGTATAGAATGGTTAAAATATTTTGTTCAATAGGAAGGACACACAAAAATTTAAATTTCTATATTATATATTTGATAGTAGTTCCTAATTAGATTTAATTAAAAAGGTTAGACAGAGGGCAAAGACTAGATTCTAAACCAAATTTATGTTTAAATTGAAAATAATTGTTTATGTGATTTCAGATTTCTCAGGAAATCAACCTGCAAGTTGAGCGGCCCGAGGATATAGATTGTGTACCTTGACAGTTTGTGAGTGGACAATGCCTCTATGGCATATGTTCTTTTTATACAATTAATATTAGTTTAATTTTAGCAATTACTGACTGTTTATTTTTATATATCTAGTTAATTATGCATATTTTGTTTGGTGTTACTATTGTCATATAGTTTAATATATCTATTTATTCATGGATGTCTGTTTCGGTTTTGAGGAAATTTTACTAGTATGCAATTGTTGAGTGTTCTGAAAGCATTTGGACGAGAGTTTGAATTTTATAAATGAAAGGTCAAGCTCTAATCTTTTGTTGGATTACTAAGCTGATTTGTTGAGTAAACGGTAGTTTGGATTTCGAACTTTGATGAATACCATGGTTCTTTGGAAATTTGATTTGACATTTGTTACATTAGCTTTTTATCAATATCGTTCACTTTAATTTTTATATACTTTGTGGGAGGATCTTCACACTCCAGAAGCAATGGTCACGACGCTAGCCTGCAAGACTTGGTTCAACCCAAATAGCAAGGGTGTGTCAGCTAGCTGGGTGCGTGTGTGTGAGGCCTACGCACACTGCCGACTTAGTCAGATCTGAAAGGGGTCACTGTTATTTGGAAATAACTTTGAATGTGAAGCCTCCCTGTTTTAGTATTTATGTTTGAAAAATATGTTATTAATTCTATGAAGTGGTTTAATGCTTTTATATGAATAACTTATGATAGTAATTCTTTATTTGCATAATTTAAAATGTTTATTTAATGCTTTTATATGAATAACTTATAATAGTAATTCTTTATTTGCATAATTTGATATGTTTATTTTATATATATATATATATATATATATATATATATTGTTAGAGTTTGTCCTCATATGCTATAGTTTTATTGCCCCTTACTGAGTTGGTTGGACTCACTTATCTTCCCTTCCTATTTCAGATTCTAGTATTGTACCTGTTTTGGGTCCTGCAATGGTGTAGAGTGCAGACACTTTGATAGCCCCTCTATATGTGAGGGCTTTTATCTAGACTTTTATTTTGAGGTTTTGAATATAACTGCCGCCTTAAAGTTGCTTCACGATCCACAGACAGGAACCTGTTGCTTGTCATTCTTTTGGGATAGGATATGTGTATAGGGACTCGTTTATTTTGTAAACTATGTTTCTTGAGCACTGTATTATTATGCATATATATATGTAAAAATGTGTAAGTAGATAAACTTAAATATGTTGTTATTATAATGAATGAATGCCTATATATCAAATTGAATATAAGTGCTGGTTGATTCTTTGGAACAAGTGCTTGGCTTTTACAGGGAAGGCTGAAAAATAGGAGACTCTCGTCCGCTTGTCACTTTAAAACTTGATGTTTAAGGCTTGCTGGAGGTTCGTCACCTCCAAGCGCCGGTCACAACTCAGGGTGGGTTGTGACAAATATTAAATATTGAATAATTAAAATACCAATAAACAGCTTATGAAAAATATTGATACTAATTAATAAAGTACTTTAATTGGTATAATAAGTAATTTAGTAAATTTACATACACGCTTTAATTAATAAATATTTATAAGAAAGCTACCCACCTTTTGATTGATTGCAATAATTGTGCTTTTCCAAAAATTTCTTTTTAATAAGAATAAAAAATAATATTATGAGTAATATTATATAATTTTTATTAATTATTAGATGTTAAATATTTATTGAGATATTTTGATGCTAACCGTTTACTTAAATTTCATGTTTTCATATAAATTTTGTCATAAATATTTGTATATAATTTTTCTATAAATTTTGAATAAATATAAAAATATAAATAAATTAAGAAGTGTATCTGATAAAGAGAAAAATCTATTGTGATGGAATATCAGAATGAGTGATGTGATGATAAAGAAGGAAGACTTTTAAGAAAATAAAGGTGGAAATAATTGATATTAAATCAGAGTGTGAACAGGCCAATAATAATATACTCAATCAAAATTTAATTTTAATAAAATTAACTCAGTTAGGTAATTAAGGATAATTTATAAAATTAAAGTTGAAAACTAATGGTGGGGAATGTTAATAGGTAAAATGGAGTGTCAATAGCTCCACCCAATATTTTTTTAGTAGTGTTAAGTTAATTGAAGTAAAGTGTATATTTTGAAAAAAGAAGGTATGGCCATATATTAATAAGGGTATCTCTTAGAAGAGGCGATCATATAATTTATTCTTTTATTTTTATTAAGAGTAATGATAGAAAGATTCACAAATAGTGCAATGTATATGCGACGCATATTGAAAAGTGAAGAAAATGACAAAAATATTTGGATGATGAGTCCTACATAATTATTGTTACTTTTATTCAACTTTTTTTATTCAAAAACTTACCAACACAAACAGTACAAAATGGTTGGAAGTTTTGTGTATATAGACAAAACTTACCAATGTCGTAAAACAGGAAAAAACTTATCAACGCAAATGGTGTTCGCACAAAACTTACCGGCGCTTTTGTGAATCAATTTTTTTTTTTTTAGACAAAACTTACCAGCACAAATAGTCACAAAACTTATCAATGTTTGTGCTGTTTTGTGCTGGCAAGTTTCTGGTTAAAAAAAATTCAATAAAACTAACAATAAATATATTGGACCCATTATTCTAACATTTTTGTCATTGTTATTTGCACTAAGTATAAGTACACCAATCATTATTCTTTTATTAAATTTATCCTTCATGAGAGTATGCAGGTCAGGTCAGTATTGTGGTAGCCAATTTTATACCATGATTGTACACATGCCGAGAGATCCCAGACCGGAGCATCTTTTTGTGACTAACACCCGATACGCCTTACGAGCCTTTGGTGTTTAGCTAAATACTGATTGTGTTCATGTTTGTTATATCTGGAAATAATTTTTTCTGGTTTGTACTTGATTTTCTTACTTAGTTTTGGTGAGTGATTAATACAATTTATTCAAAAAAAAACTCATGTCTATTTTAATAATTACACATTTAAAAGTGATTTTGATATAAAAATTTTCAAATATAAATTATATTAATACTAACTCACTTTTAATGAAGATCAATTTTGTAGAATCAAATTGCAATAAACTTTTGTTTTCAAACTTTAATCCAAATACACACTATAATTCACTTATTACCTCATTTAATCCTGGTCAGATATTAAATATGATCGTAGTTTAAATATAATCAAGCAATGTAGAGATTGGTCAGATATTAAATATGATCGTAGTTTAAATATAATCAAGCAATCTAGAGATATATATATATACTCTTTGAAAGTGTTTATTTTTATTTTCGAAAAACAGATTAACCTTGTATAGTATCGTTTGCGTTAATGTCTCTAATAACTGCCCTTTGTTCAACGGCTGCAGGTATTTCATTCATATTCAGTTTTGCGTTGCTAGGATTTTAGCGTACAATAAGAGTTTATTACATTAAAGGCTTTAATTAATCTTTACAGAAACAAACACATTAAATTCCTCAGTTAAGGCTTAATTAAAAGCACAGTCTTTAACGCTTCTTTCAGACGTGCTCCCTTGCAAAGGTCATCCTTGTGATGGCCGACATTATAGTGACAGAAGGAAAACAATCACCCAGTTCAATCCTGTCATTGTTTTGTCCTCTAATTGACTTATTTATCTCTTTCTCCACCTAAAATGGCGATTTTTTTGGGGGGAAAAAAGATAATTGTGTCGACATAATTTTGTAATATTTTTTATTTTTCTATTGTTTTATTTGGCTTTTTTTTGGTTAGAAATTGATTTTGATGTACTGGTAATATAAATGAATTTTATATTGTTATCTAATCTAATCATATATTTTTTGCTTTTGTGACAATGCATAATTAGATATTTGTGTAAAACTTTTTTACATTGATAATGTATCAATAAATTCTTCTTATTAAGTATATTTAATATAATATAATCTGAAATAAAAAATGTACACAATATCATAATGTATACAATTATCATTTTTTAAAGAAATTTCAAACATTGCCGCATAAAAAAGAAATACAATATGACATTGCAAAGCATAAGAAACACATAGAAACTTCAATAAAAGAAAAAATCAATCAAGAAACACATTGACACTATGCCTTCGGAAAAAATTAAACAAATATACCTCAGTGCTGAGTTTCAAAGATATAAACGTACAATTTTATGGAATAAAAGCCAACAAAATTGTTATTTTATTTCCTTCTTCTTAATGCTCTTTCAGAGCTTGAAATCTAATTGGTCCCTCAACCAAGGAAATCATTTTTTAAAGAAATTTCAAAATTTGCCACATAAAAAAGAAATACAATATGACATTGCAAAGCATAAGAAACACATAGACACTTCAATAAAAAAAAAAAAAATTCAATCAAAAGAAACACATAGACACTGCCTTCTGTAAAAATTAAATCCAGACATGCAAATATACCTCAGTGCTGAGTTTTTAAGATATAAACATACAATTTTATGGAATAAAAGCTAACAAAATTGCTATTTTATTTCCTTCTTCTTAATGCTGTTTCAGGGCTTGAATCTAATTGGTCCCCTCAACCAAGGACCGAAATTTAACTGCAATCTTTATTTATCATAAAATCTATAATATTAATACTATAATTTTTTAATAGATATATGATTATTACTGTATTACTTTCTCTCTTCTTTTATGGATTGTGGCTCCACACTCTCCATTTCTGGTCCATTGTTGTTGTGCTTCTGAAACATGCCGAAGAGTAATTGAAATGAGAACTCAGACTCAAAGTTCCATCAATTGTATCACCCTTCTGAACTTGCTCCAATAATAAGCACTTGAAAATAAAATAAAATAAAGTAAAATAACTAAACATGGTGTGCGTATTATAATAGCTGCCAAAGTGCCAAGGACTAATTAAACATCAACAATTTTATTGACCTGAGACATCATCTCCACCAAATCCAGCTCCTTCTTAACTCCATCCCCCAGCATGGATTCCATAATCTCTTGTGGCATATCTATCTCAAAATCATTATCATCAAGATTAACAACAGGAGCACATTGCATTGCACCATGATCAAAATCTTTCCCTTCCACATTATTAGGAGTACCTGTACTTTGCGTTTTTCCTTCAAGTTCTTTCTCATCCATAATAGGAGCACAAGCTATGTCATCTAGCAAAGAATCAATACTACACCCTTCTTCAAACAAACTCTCATCAAAACAAAAGTCCGGAAGCTCATTGAAATCATAATTTGGCACCAACCGATCATTGGTAGAAAATTGATGACCTGCCATCTGGGGTTGTGCTGGTGGTGGTGGTGGTGGTGCAACTTTGCTTGTGCTAGTTTTGTTTTTCATGGCTCTAGGATTAACAGATCTTCTTCTATAGTCTTTTGGGGGGTTCTTGTCCAAGTTCAAGCTCTTGATGTATTCTTGAAGAATAGAGCTTCTAGTGTACTTGGTACGGCACTTTCTCTTGGAATATTGCCTTCTCTTGGTTGCATTCCAATGGTTTTTGATGGAGTTCTCAGTTCTTCCTGGCAATCTTTTAGCAATCTCTGCCCACTTATTTCCTACCTCTGCATGAGCTTCAATCAGTATCTTGTCCTCTTCATCAGTCCATATGTCCTTCTGCAAAAATTCACAAAAGTTTAATTGAAAAACACCATAGTAATAATTGTGTGTGTATATTATATAATTGCATGTGAAGTAGTTTTAATGTGCCATGATTTATGTAGACCAAGTAAGTGTTTGTATGATATTATGTTGCATTCAAAATAAATTACAATCAAAATCTTGTTGAGAGATTTTTTGTTTTAGTGGAAAATTAAGCAAACAAATATGCACCAAGTAATGAGATATCTGCCTATAATATGACAAATAAATTGGAACCTTAATGTCAGGCCTTAGATGGTTATGCCATCTCTCTCTGCATTGTTTCCCTATTCTTCCAGGCAACATCTGAGCAATATTGGACCATTTCCTCAATCCATGTTCTTCCACCAGTTGAATCAACAAGCTGTTTGTGCAAGCACAGATACACAAGTTTTTCTTTTCAATATGAAAATTCCAAATTGTAAATATAACTTAATGAGATTGGATAGCCACAAAAAAAGAAGCAACAGATATAATGGAAATTAATGATTCCAATTTTTTTTTTTTTTTCAATTTGGTACCTATCTTCAGCCTCTGTCCATTGCCCCTTTACTATGTTGGACTTCTTCCGAAATCTTCTACAGGTTGTATATGCCCTATTGTTTTTGTTCACACCAACACTTTTGTAATAATTTATTGGGGATATGCATGAGACTTCATCTGGCACAGCAAAATTCACAGGCTTGGTTTCCTGAGCAATATTAAAGGGCAAATAACTTTGGTTTGAAACCATCATATCAAATTGATTCCTTTGAGGGAGGCTCAAACCATAACCTCCATATTGGAAGTTGTCCATAACATGAGCATGCCCACCACCATTATTCTCCACAAAAGGTTTGCACTCATAGACATCAAAACCTGCTGCTGATGAACAGCCATAGGTGAAATTATCAAAGGAATCAAGAGTTTGATTTTGGACCCTAAAAGTTTGATTGGATGAGGATATTCCATTCACATGAAACTGATCAACATGGTGAAAATCTTGATAGAATCCCTGAGATGAAGGGACCCCAAAAGGAAGATCAAAGTCCTTCATGCTGTGTTTGATGTAGTTTTGTTGTGAATATTGCATTGGCTGTGAGGTATAGATTTCTCTAAGATCTGTCTGAAAATCCATTGACAGAAGGAGAAACAGAAATGTGAGGGACAAACTGTGTTTCAAGCTAACTCGTTTATGTTGCTTAATAGGGGAGGGTTAATAATGAATTAATTGCAGGGAAATTGATTTTTCATGCATCCAATGGCAAGGATTGATTCACATCTTGAACTTGGTCATACGGTTTAAACCTTAGTAATATCTTGCTTTATATTTCTATTTAGATTTTCTTTGATGGCTAAGTTTGGTAACTGTCACTCAGATTAATAGAGTTCAATTATAATATTGCCGTTTTGTTATTGGCATGCTCATTCATTATTATGGTCAAACCTGAACTGAGAGTAGAATTTATCCAGTAGTATGCGAGTTCATGGAGGAGTTTTATATGGTCAAACAAGGGAGGGCATAATCGTTGAATGCTACAAGAAGTCAACATATATTCAATAAGAAATTGACTAAGCATAAAGTGCAATTAGTTCTATATTTTTATTTCATTTTGCATATGGCATGCAATTGGTTTTAGTACTTATGGTCAAAAGGGTTTGAACATGTTTAAGAGTACTAAGTACTAATTGCAAATGTAACATATCATTTACTTCGGTTAGAGTGTAACCTTCATTAGGAAAAGACTAATTACTCCCAATTGAATGGTTTGCAAATAGGGGAGCACCTTAACTCTGTGTTGGCTTCATGATCAGAAATGGCTGTGCAACCTGTGCATGGCGCTATTTTCTTTTTTATAATGTTGCTGATCTTGTAATTTGGCTGAGAGAAGACAAATATGTATTATGTTAAATGTAATTAGCTAATGAATTATGTGTATAAAATTGAAAGACAAGTATATGTTTGTATCAATTTAGTCAAATTTGGAGGATCATTTAGAGTGTGTTTGTTTTAACTTTTAAAAAAAGTGATTTTGAGTATTAAATTTTATTATACGGCTGAAAATTGATTTTTCTTCGAAGTTACTTTTTTCAGCTTCTACAAAAAAAAAATTGAAAACATTTTTGAGATTCTTATTATTTTAAAAAATTATCCAAATATATGAAAAATGATTTTTTCAATAAAAAAGTAATTTTTTGTCCAAAATAATTGATTTTTTGCCAAAAAAATCCCAAACAAACACACCCTTAGTCAAATTCAATTGATCCCAATTCTCTATATTTATTTTCACTAAAGCGATTTTGTATTATTTTTTAAAATTAATTTATTATATGTGTAAAGGTATTTTCACTTTATGTAATTATAATCTTAAATTAAGTACTTTTAAATAATATCATTTGATAGCGTTTTATTAAAATATAAAATATTTATTTATGTAATTTTTTAAAATTTGTTTCAAACTCTTTAATTAACTGTTTGACTTACGATTTAACTTTTCACTTAGTGATCCATTTCCTTGACCAAGTTAACCTTTCTATCCAGATTATGCACATATGCTTGATTGCTTGTCACTATACATGCACTAGGGGAAGTTGGAATCTAGAGTCAAACGTTTAGTG
Source organism: Pterocarpus macrocarpus (assembly GCA_031439585.1). Taxonomy (NCBI): domain Eukaryota; kingdom Viridiplantae; phylum Streptophyta; class Magnoliopsida; order Fabales; family Fabaceae; genus Pterocarpus; species Pterocarpus macrocarpus. The sequence continues at coordinate 17,668,750 of CM062519.1, forward strand.
TATCTCTGAATTAGCTATAAAAAAATAAATTATTTTAATAATTGATTATATATATAAACAGTTTTCTTTATACTCAATTATAATAAAATTATTCTTATATTTAGATATATTAAGAGAAAAATAATTTAAAGATAACATGTTGTATTTGAATTTTATGAAAAAAATCGTTTTTTTTATAATAAATTACTAAAAAAAAGGTCTGGTTATTGCCATCGTACTTGTCTATTGCCATTTTCAGTCAACTAACATTTATTTGTTTTCTCTAAAAGATCCTTCTTATTTGTTCATTAAAATAATTATCTAATATTAATTAGTTACTATCAATCACAAATTTATTTAAATTTATAATTGTTAATTTAAATTTTTAAATCTTTTTATATCATCACTTCTTTTATTTATATTTGCAATTAACTTATTTAACACAATTATTTAAATTTAAATATTAAATGATTTTTTCAAAGTTTTCGTGAAATAACAATTTTTTTAATAATATAATAGTTCATTTTTAAAAAAGAAAAACACCAGGAAACAAAAATTAACAACAATAAAAGTAAACTAGTATATCATAACACGCACATCTAATTTTGAATTAAAATTTTTAATATTTAAAAAAATAGTGTTCTCGTAGTTTTACCTTTGTGGTCTATTTTTAAATTCTTATTAAAAATTATCTTTCGCTTATTCTTTTTTTTTTTTTATAAAACATGTTGTATTTATATTTTACATAAAAATGAGAAAATACATTATTATAACCCAAATTTATTCTCTTGATCTTAAATATACTTCCTAAGCTTAATTTCATTTTTTGAACTTCACATGACTTCTTTGAGTATGATAATTCTTCTACTTTTGTGTTGTAATATTCAACAAATACTATACGAAAGGAAAAGAAGCTCCATAAAACTTTATTTACATATTACAAATTTTGAATACGATAAAATAAATCTTGATGATAATATATTATCATCTAATAATATGTTGTTAAAGTATTTAATGAATTTGATGTTCATATATTATATTACTAAAAAGGTACGGAAATACACTTAGTTATATTGAAGATGTCTTGATTGTAAATTTAGAAAAATTCTAACAAGTGAAAATAATCTCTAAAATTATAATCATAATGTTCAAAATAAGAGCTTTTTGAAATAAGTTGTTTTTAATGATAAAAAGTGTCTTAAATTATAATAAACTTTTATATACTTTTACCAAACATCTCATTAAGATAGCGTTTAAGAAAAATAAAAAAATTAATCATTACCAAACACCCTCTAACTCACCGTAACATTAGTTCTATGCAAACTCAATCCTTTTTTGCTTGTAGATATACCCCAAATAAAAAAATAAAAAAGCTTATCGAAGTCATTAGTCATTACTAGTAAATCTTATTATGACCAACGAACAAAAAAATATATATCTAACTATGAGAAAGTATTGCGATTAAAATGAGTTGATTTGATCTGAAGCAGATTAATCAAGGTTTAGTAAACTCTCAAGTTTCAATTTTATGAATGAAAAAAATTTAACACTGAAATAGTTTTACCTCACAATGAGTCGATTTGAATCAAGTTAGATTAGTTAGAGTTTAATAAATTTTAAATATTAATTATCTACACAAAAAAAATAATAAACTTTAAATACTATATATATATATATATATATATACCAATTTTAAAAAATATTATACTGAAAAAGTCATTATCTGCATCTTTTCACTCAAGCGGTGGTTGCTTTGACATAAAAGGTGTTTCGTTATTTATACATTAAATTTGAAATTAAATATAATATATTTCTTATTAATATATCTATCTTATCTTAATATTTTCCTACACGCAAATTAATATATAATATCCCATATAATATCGATATATCCCTGTGTCATGTTCATAAAACATTTTTATATAAAAAAGAGTTTAATTGATATATATTGATAATATAAAAAGTTTTATATTACCATCCAATCACATATTTGGATTTGTAAGATTTTTAAAATAATGAATAATTAAGTCAAATATAATGTAATAATATAAAATTAAATATTTATATAAAATCTTTTTATAATAATAATTAATACAAATTAAATCTTATAAAAAAAATATTGGTCGCTAGTTGAACTTTTTCGGGGTGACTTTACAACGAATAATAATTGTTGCCAATAGTTACCGAAATTGCTGGTAAAGACGGTTGCCAACAACCACGTGGTGGCCACTAGTAATCGACGGTACTGATTTATAAAGCTCAATTTTTTCTTAAATTAAAAAAAAAAAAAAAAAACCTTATAGTAGGATTGTATTAAATTAATTTTTTAAAAATCATTTATGTTTTTGAAGAAAATCTTCAGTAGACGTAGAAACTGTTTTAAACATAAATTAAATTAACTGAAAAATGTTCTTCGTAATACAAATAAAAAAGTTTTTTGAGCAAAAATAGTGCCTGAGATATTTTGATCCTTAAAATGAAAGAAAACTACTCCAAAGCATTCCGATGCAGTCGTTGGGCAAAAACGTAATTCTAATTACTCTAGCATTAGTTGGTAATAAGTGACAAGCCTAGTTTTACCCCCCTCATCTGCGCAGCACATTTGATAATCAATTAAAATAGCTTACACTAATAGGTAAGTTAATAAATTCATATTCTTATTGTCAATTTTTTTTATGACGCTAACTAAAAAACTTAATCCACATAGTTAAATAGGTTGCAAAGATTTCATCTAATAAAAGAAAAAGATTGCAAAGATAATTTGTGTCAGTATAGAAATCATTAGCTATGGCCAATTAGTCATTCGTCGTGATTGAAAAATGCTAAGAGTACAACTCGTAAAAACAAAACAGACTGACGAATGAAACAGAAAGCATATAAAACCATTGAAGAAAATTCAGCCCAAATAGCACGCTAACTATAAGTAATTACTGGTTTCGTCATTTTCCTTTTCTATCTCGTCTTTGATAATTTCAACATTCGTAGCCAAATTTAGTAATTTACGGACAGATGTTTAACCGATAACGATGACATTGCTAATGCAAGCCACTCTCACAATTACAATATGTACGTAAGGTACTGATGTGGCTGCATCTCAATTAAAGTTTGATGAGGACAACCAGAGATGCAGCCACAAAAGCAATTTATGCACAGGTTGGTTTGTGAAAATAGTGTAAAAAAGTGGCATTACTCTAACAGAAGAACTTGCACAACATTTACCAAATCAACAGATGATTACAAATATGGGTGATGTAAGCAAATAGTGTACATTAAGAACACACCTGGATCATGTGGTATTTGAGCAAAATTCAGAAGTTGATACAATTTTTCATGGAGTTGAACCAATAGGCACTTACTCAGACATAATGAAATCTACAAGGTAACTAAGAAAATATGGAAAACTGAGGGATGAAGGGATAATCCTCAAATTCCCTATCTGACCTACGAAGAAATTCAGAGATGCAGCTATTTGGCTTTTTCATGCAACTAGCAAAATTTTACCACTGAAAATTAAACTGTCTTGGGCTTTGGCTTAATTCTCTTCACCCTTGAATAGAGAAAAACTCCTGCAAGAGCTATAGCAGTCCCTGTAGAAAAAGAATTTAAAATCTCAGCAACAGTTGTGCAGGGATAAATGGTTAATAAAACATCAAAACAAAGATCTTCAAATGTTTTCCAGTTGGAACCAGAAAGAAGCAGTTTTACCGAAAGCATTCACAAGAGAGACCGGTGTTTGGAAGAAAATGACCGAGCTCACGATGACCACAACCCTCTTCACACAATTGCCAACAGAGTGGGTAACAGGTGATACCCTCTGCAATATCATGTAAGAGACCTGCACAGCAGCGCATTCACAGAAAACCATCACTAGATATAGTCAAAGAATGCAGAATCATTTGACTATTATAGACGAGAACCGTGTCAAAAATTATAGTACAACTTCAGATAAAGTAAGACTACTAAGACCGTATGTAAGGCTCTAGTAAGTTAGCAGCAATGAGTAGACTCCCTATTCATAGCTTTTCTTTCTCTTTCATTTTTCCCCCTTCAACTATGATCATATGTTCGAAAGCTTCCACTATCATTTTTCCTTCATATCAGCATTTTAGCTCATGTGGTCAACAGCACATTAAGACAAGGACACACTGCTGTCAGCTGTCACAATGCAAAATTATTTTAACAACGAATGAAGCCCACTCCAACAGTCACATCATATGCCCTCCACAAGACTGTTAGAACATGTAGCAAACAAAATACCCTACTCAAGTGACATGACACAGTACAAGCACATAAAATATCTGACAGCATATTCATACTGTCTCTTAACTTCTGTAAAATATTCTTAACCATCTCAACAGAGGTTTAGCACACGATGAGAGGTTACCTGAGAGTTTACTATATTATGTAATAAAACATTTCACATAAAACAAAATTGATTTCAATAAGTAACAATTACTTATGTTTAAGCTAGCAGTCACAAAATAAAATGCTGAAGAACTACAAGTAAAAAGCACTCTTGAATACCCAACAAGCTGGCACCAGCCCCCTCTCTAAAACTGGGTTCAGTGTTCATGTTGGAGATTCAATTCTCCATTACACAACCTAACCCCTCTGTTACCAAGTGCTTGAATCTTCAATGTATCCCAGCAAATATATAAATAAAGGAGCACAATGATGCACAGAAGAAAAAACTTACCTGCTGATATGCATGGAAAGAGAGAGCAGCAAGAAGAGATCTGATGTACAGTTGTCTAACATTTAACCCCTGTTATGAGAGATGATGCAATAACAGATTAGCATTCTCAACAGCATTATGTCTTTTTGATTGTGGTTATGATAACAGCAACCCTATCCATTCTAACCATCAAGATACTCACAGCAGATTGCAGGTAAGCAGGGGTAAATTTGACACCCTCCATGAAGACAGCCACAGGTGCTAACAAGAAGAAGGACATTATTGTTATTATAGAGAAGAGGGTAATATTGTCCATAGAATCCTGAGAAGAACAAAATGCTTGTTAATTTCTGCATTTTTAAATGAGAGATAAGAGATTCAAAAAATGCACTTCTTAAAATGCAAAGATATCAACAATGACATGTACCAGAGTCCAAAAAATTTTTGGAAGTGTTCACAGATCATATTACCTCTTTTTTAACCATGACCTTTTTGCTAAGAACATTACGAGATTGATTTGTCACATTGGAAGCCATTGCACTCCAAAATCCAGCCCTATCCAGTATTCAACCAAAGCACGTAAGAATTCAAATGACCAAATCTTTTCTTTTCATATCATGCTATGTCACTCTCCGCTTCCCCTAGATGGAATAAGACACAGAGGAGATCTTACCAATTGAAAGAGGCCTCAGTAACAGATGCCAGTGCAACACCACCAACAATAGGCACAAGGGAACCAACCACCCATGGTGTAGGCATCTGCAAGAAAGTGAAACAATGGATTAAAATTGGAAAACATCGATTCACAACTTCTTGAATGTTAAATAATTTTTCTTCAAGGAACTGCTTACCATAAATCAGTAATCACTAATCACAGACAACTATGCAAGAAATATACCAGTATGATACTTATCACCAAATTTATTACCAACAAAGTCAATTTAGAAAGGGATAAAAGCTGCTACTGACTCTAACTATGAGTAACCATAAGAAATTTAACTTTAGATTAATTTCAATAAGCAGTCCCAGATTACAGGAAAATATAGTATTCTAACCTCTCCAAGGAACATTGCAGAAAGGACCACTGAAAAGAAAGGCTCCATGGCTTTGATCGTGTGCGTGAACGACACAGCCACCTTTCCAAGACTCATATTAGTGAAAAGATTCCCCAGAGTGTGCACCAATGCAAGTGGCAATATCGCTGCAAGCTGAAAAATATTGTCACAGAGTCAGTCAACAATACAGACCACAGAATAGATGATAACTCAGCATAGACCACCAAAATACCTGAGCACCACTGATTTTCGGCCTTTTGTAGAGATTGAAACCCCACATAAACGCCACAAGGACAGTCCCAACAGCAAATTGAACAGCAGTCACAGTCACCGGGAAATGAAACACCTTCAAGACCTGTGAAAAACCAGGAGAAAAAAATCAAAACCGTATTACATTAAATTCACATCCAAATTGTCAGTAAAACAAGGACACCTTTCGAAGCTCAATAACAAAAAGCCACTCAAATGCTGACGCAGCACTACCAATCACAATTTCGCACTCTAGATGCATCAGGATACTCTATATCATCGTTCATTTTCTGCCTCCTGAGAAGCTTTTTTATATTTTCATAATTTGAAATTGAAATGCTGGCACATGGTTAGAAGCTTCACAGAATCAAATGTTCACATCGACTACGTTCATCGATCAACACAAATAGAAGGCAAATCCACGTTCAAAGCAAGAGGCTATAGAAGCATGTTTGGTTCAGATTAAGATCACTTTAATAATAAGCCATTTGAACGCAAAAGAAACCAATCCAAACACTCATTTCAATTATGAGCTATTCTTAATATAAAATAGAAAATAATAATTAAAAAACTTAGATCAAGTTGCTTATATCCATTTTTCAAATTCCCAAGTAATTTTTTCTCGGAATGAGTATACACTTTACTTATTTTGACAATTGAATGTAATATATACAATAAACTCGATACAAGTGCTACAAAATACTAAGCTAATCGAAACACGAATTAGATGAAATACCTGTTTGTTGTAGATATTGAAGTAGATGTTGAAGAGGTACCAGAGGCCAAACAAGGCGCCAAGCTCAAGAGTCTTGAGCAAGCCACCGGAGGAGGCGGCGGCGCTGTCGCCAGCACTTTCCGGCACGGAGGCGGCCCTGGCCTCGAAGCGGCCGGCGTCGGGATCGGAGGCCGGAGCGAGGGAGGAGGTGCGGGGCCGGAACTTGAAGGCGGAGGACGAGGAGTCGAGCGCCCAGGATCGGCGCGTGAAGGAAGACGACGCGCCATTGGAAGTAACGCTTCCGTTACCGTCGGATTTGGAAGAGAGAGCAGAGGGACGCAAGGGATGGAAACGAAGCGAGTGGGAGCGAGGAGCGTGGGGGAGGTGGTTGTTGCTGCGGAGAGGCGAGGAAGGGGCAGAGAGAGTGAAAGCCACGCTCTGCATTTTTTTTCCCTTTTCGAGATCTGAGGAATGGAAACGAGAACGAATGAATCTCAAACAAAAACGGAACGGTTCGTGGAGGTTGTCTGTCTTTTTGGCTTGTGTGTGTTTTGTGTTTGTGAATTGTGTGCGTGTGTTTGTGTGTGTTTGAGTTGTGTTATTTGGTTTTTACGGAGAGAGAGAGAGAGAGCCTCGAGGCGTCCGCCACCAGCAAGGCTTGGGGTTATGGGGGTTGGTGTGTGTGGGGGGAAGTAGGTATAATAGGCAATAGAGCAGACTTTGTGCTTGAGACTCTGAGAGAGACAGAGGAAAGAGGGGGGTGTGTTTTTTTTGAATCGGGGAGATAATTTAATAACTAGATCCATATATGAAAATGAAATTATAATGAGAATAGTGGCCAAAGAAATAGAAAATAGAGCAATTAAATAATTGATAAGAGTGGACGAGGGAAAATGAAAATAGTGAATCTACATACTAAAATGTCGGATATTCTGCTGATATTTATATTGAGAGGGACATGGCTTTTTGGCAATTTGCGTTTTGGGAAAGGGGTTTGAAAATTATTTACTTTTATGGCAAAAAAAAAAAAACAGTAAAATAGGGTTTTGTTTGGAAATAAATTAATATGTAAAAATGACCAAAAAAAGATGAGTTTAATGTTAATATATTGATAGTATAAAATTTTTTTTATAATATTATTCTATTATTTATTGCTATATCAATAAATAAGTTTAACTTTTACTTTCATTATTTCAAAAGTTATGCATATGAGAGATTTGATCAGATAACAATATTATTGTCAATGTATTAAAATTAAATTACAAAAATTAGGGAAAAATATTTTATTCAAAATAACATTTAATAGGATTATTTCTTTCCCCATTTTTATATTATAATACTTTAATTTTTGGTAAGTTTGACTCCCTTTCTGTATGGAAAAGAAAAGCTCAAACTTTGTGCAAACTCTTGGGTTATTTTTCAGTTGAGTAGTGTGGTGAATATTAAAGGCTAGTTTAAGAGGCATTTTGAGGCTTGATAGTGTACATATGAGAAATTTAAGAGAAAGAAGAAGAAAAGAGGGAGAATTTCGACAATACTTGATGTCATTGTTTTGGTATGAGTTGTTTTGATCAAACGAATGATCAGATGGTCATCCATGATTCGATTGAGCTAAAATTTGGTGAGTATGTTTGGGATACATTACTTTTCAATCTGAAAGGTAGCACTGATGAAAAGGATTCTCCAAACTCCATATGTAAAGTTTGCAAGGCAGCTCATTTATTTGGAGGAGTTTTTCATCTTTTCTCTTTATATCTATAAAGTTTGCAACTTGTTCTTGTTGATGAACATTTTATAACCATTGACGACTGAAGCTTTGTGATTGTAAACAACTCTTAATAATAGTGGATACTTGCTTGTTAGAATTTTATGTAAAAAGAATAAAAATTAAATTAATAAATACCAATGACTAGGCCATCAGTAATTTTGTTAAATAATTTAATGAGATTTTCGATGCATTTTCCATCGAAATGCAGTCAGTATTAATTTCTGTTGTGGGGTACGTATTTGCGGCTTCGTTATTTAAATATGGTAATAGTGTATAATAATAACCAAAATATTGTATTTTGAAATTTTTACAAAAATATGGGATTGTTGAGAGACTTTTTGCCATGAAGAAAGGAGAATCGTGGCCAAAAAAATTGCAAAAGATTCGCCCTATAGGGGGGCAAAATTTGTGCAAAGAATTTGCCCTCCACGAGGGTGAAATGTGATACAAAAATCTACACACATTTCGCCCCATAATGAGTAGAAATTTGACCAAAATCTGTCTCATATTTCGTTCTGCAATGCGTAGAAATTTGACCAACGTTCAAAATTTTTAACGGTAAAATTTTAATGGCTCTCAGTTCACTTATATATATATACATAACATTTTACAGTTCCTTCGAACGAATTATTTTTTATTTTCCTTGTCTTCCCTCACTTTATTCTAGCTATTCTTCTATTCAATTATTCTTATTTTGTTCCATTTTTAGTTATAAGAGTGAAAAGTAATAAAAAAAAAGTGAGAAAAATTATGGATAATAGTTTAAATGTTACTATTATTATACATTTTAATGGCTCTGTTATTAAAAATACAGAGAAAGGTATGATATTTATGTCTGACGAACCACTTATTATTTTTGTTCCTCAAACCATGTCGTTTGATGAACTAATTATTATACTTTATCGAGACATAAATATTAACACTCCAAAAAGAATGGTGAGAATTAGATATAGATGTCCAGTTTCAAATATTAATGATAAAATACAATTTCAACCAATCAAAATAAGCAACGATAGAGAGATACAAATAATGTTTAGGACGTATAGGCAGTACATACAGTACATTACTGCCATTGAACTATACGTCGACTTTGAAGAAGTTGTTGCTGAAGCTGGTGGAGCAAGCTTGCATCACAATGAAAATGCTCAAAGTGCATATTCAGCTATGCAACATGAAGACATTGTCCCCAATTTATATCAAGTGAGTCAGGTAATAATTTATTAATTTTTTTTATTTCAAAGTAAGTTATGTAATTTCTCGATTATAGTGCAATTTATTTACTAATTATGAATTAATCTCTTCAATAGTATTCTGGACTAAAATTTGTATATTAATTAATATAATACTTGTATTAATTCAATTGATTTAATAATTCAACATGAATATCATGTTCTTTTTATTTTTTTAGCTTTTTAATAATTAATATGATATATTATTTAACTTTTTATTTTAAAACTATTTATGTAGGCAGGCTTCTTTGTAATTTATTTATTATTGAATCTTATTCTATAAGTTTGTATTGTTGTAATTAATAGTTTTTCTTGAGTTAAATTAAATTTTTATCTTGATAAATATAACAACTGTGTCATTTTCCTTAATAAATTTTAGTAATTCTTGTTTCAATATTATATTGCTCAAATTGGTACTAGTTCTTATCCGGATAGAAGGTATGACTACAACACTGCTCCCAGTTCAAGTCAAGTAAGTCATTTAATATATATTATTAACACACCTTAATTAATATTTTCATTGTTTAAGTCTAATTAGCATATTTAACATAATTATTAGAATATATATAAATGTTAAAAAAAATTTCGTAAATTTGCTCAATTCCATGATTATGTAATTATTTAAAAAATAATTAAGAATAATTTTTTATTTTAAATTATATTTTTAATGTATTCTTGTAAAAAATTACTATAAGTAACTTTTTAATGAATTTAAAATACTTCCATAATTATATTAATTTTATTGCTATTCAAATTTATTCATTATTTCATTAGAATACTCACCATTATAATAATTTGAGGATGTTGTTATAGTAAGAAAAAAATTAAAGAAAACAAATTTATCGATTAGATGCAAGTAATTGAGTTAAATATGTTAATTGTATATTTATCTTTAATTCAATTAAATTGTTATGTTGATTAATATAATGTATATGTTAATTTACTTATTTCTTTTCAATTCATTATCAGTGGGAAAATGAACCTAGCCCATTTCCAGTAAGAGGCATTGAGTGCATGGTTGATAGCAGTGAAAGTGAAAGTGATGGCAAAAACTCGGAAGGAGAGCATGAAAGTGGTAGTGGTGATGATACAAATGACGAGCGTAGACCAAACACAGCGGTAGCAAATCAGCATATAGAGGATACTCCACCTTTTATGCGAACTTTACATCTGAAGGCTATGCATGGTCCTGAGTTTCCAAAGTATATGAATATGATTAGCAGTAATGTTCCTGATGGTGAATTTTATAGTGGAATGATATTCAGTGATCGGGAAGCTGTAGTAAAAGCAGTTAAGAACTACAGCATATCTAGATCAGTGGATTACAAAGTGCATGAGTCAAAACCACTGACCTTTTACTGTAAGTGCAAACACTTTGGCCTTGGATGTCAATGGCTTATTAGAGTCAATTTCAGGAAGAACCAAGATATTTGGGAGGTTAGGAAATACAACGGCCCGCACACTTGCACTGCGGCAATGCTTTCTCAGGATCACACCAAACTGGATTATGATATGATTGCACAATATATAGAGCCAATAGTAAGAGTGGACCCATCTTTAAAAGTAAAGAATATGATTGCCGAGATCCAAAATCGGTATGGATACTTGACAACATATCGGAAAGCATGGGTGGCGAAGCAAAAGGCAATTGAAAGAGTTTATGGTAGTTGGGAAGGTTCGTATGAAGAATTGCCGATCTGGCTAGGGGCAGTGTGCTATTTTGATCGACATGCACGTGTTGAGTTTGAAGCTGTGTCGCCCTACCATGGAAATGAGTTGGTGCCCAACACTCGAATATTCAAGCGAGTGTTTCGGACTTTTGGTCCTTGTAGGAGAGTTTTTAGACATTGCAAACCATTAGTACAGGTTGACGGGACACATTTATGCGGGCAATACAAAGGGACTTTATTGATTATTGTTGCACAAGATGGCAATCAGGACATATTACCCATTGCTTTTGTAATTGTTGAAAGTGAGACTGCAGAAGCGTGGTCTTTTTTCCTGAACCATTTACGCAGACATCTAGTGATCGAGGATGGGGTTGGTATTATTTCTGATCGGCACGAGTCAATCAAAGCAGCAATAAGACAGAGCCAAGGTCAGTGGGAACCCCCGAGAGCATTCCACATGTACTATATTAGACATATTGTAGCCAACTTCTTAAGGAGATTTAAGAAACTGTATTTGCATCGACTTGTTGTGAGCATAGGTAATATATTTCGTTTGTATTTCTGAATATTTTTTTTTAGATAATGTATTGATCACTTATTCTTTCACAGGGTATTTAAGAACGGAGTGTGAATTTAATCATCACTACGGACGGATGCACCAACATGGTGAGGTGTATACTAGTTGGCTTGACGAAATTCCACGAGAGAAGTGGGTTCAAGCTTTTGATGGTGGGCATAGATACGGACATATGACCACAAATCTAGTGGAGTGCATCAATTCTGTGTTGAAGGACGCTCGCAATCTACCCATTACGGCCTTGGTTCGAGCAACATATTTTCGATTGGCTAAGTTGTTTGCAACTAAAGGTCGGGAAGCACATGCTCGAAGAGATGTAGGCTTCATTTTCTCTGAAGCCCTCACGACACGGTTGCGAGAAATCCAACAAGTCTCTGGTAATGTGCGTGTCACGCAGTTTTCAAGGTAGAATCAAGTTTTCCATGTTCAAGACCTCACAAATGGAGATGAATTCAGTGTTGATTTGATTCGAAGGTATTGTGACTGTGGCGATTTTTAGACTGATCGATATCCATGTCATCACGTAATTGCATGCTGTGCCAATCAGAATATCGATTGGCAAGTGTATATTGATAGCATTTACAGCATGGAAAAGGCTTGCAAAGTGTACGATAGGGAGTTTCAGGTAGTGGGGAATCGAAGTACGTGGCCACCATATACAGGTCCGGTGATTCGACCTAACCTACAGTTAAAGTGCAACATGAAAGGTCGGCCAAGATCAACCCATTTTCTAAACGAAATGGATATGCGTGAAATGCGAGGACCAAAATGATGTGCCCTATGCCATGGTGAAGGACATAGCTGCAGACAATGTCCACTTAGACCTGGGGCTAATTAATACTGAGCAGCAAATTATTTTTGTTTGAATATTTGTTTGTTAATGTAATCTAGAATACTAGTAAATTGAATAAGTTTATTTTAAGTAGATGATTTTTTATTCGAATATAATGTGCTTTTAAGAAGCTATATCTTAAAAAAAAAGGGGGACTTATTTTGATTTCTTTATACATTTATTTTAATTAAAAATATATTTTTTTAAATACTCAAATAATCAAATCTTATTGATAAATTATGAATGAATGCATTGGTGTTTTTTTCTTTTTTATTAGATTATGAATAGATTAATACCTTATTTTTTTTATTTAATATACTTTGATCTAATCCAAGTCAGAACCCAATTTAAAACCAATCTACTCAACGTAATAAATTTATTCAAATTACATATTACACTAAAGTTTATACTTAACGTAATAAAATATAGACACTAGATAATCTTAATTTCTTTAACAATTACATGCACTGAAAGTTCAATACAAATTATATATTGCACTAAAGTTGACACAATAATAAAAATTATACATCAGAAAGAAAAAATACAGAAATTAAATTACTTACACCCTTTGTCCTTTTTCTTTTTTTTTAATGAAGGAGACATTCTCTGTGGGGATTTAAGAATCGGATGTAAGATACCTGGAAAGTTAAATCCCCTTCTCCTTCTTCCCTTACCACCCTCACCTCCCTCACCCCCTTCACCTCCTTCACCTACCTCACCACCCTCATCTACCTCACCCCGTCACCTGCTGCTGCCACTGCCTCACCTTGAGTGGATGGATTGCCATGGCGATGGAACAAAGGTTCATAAAGTGCTGTCTGATTCCAATTGAAATTCTAATTTGCAGGTGCAATCGCAGCTGCAGCTTCAGAATCCGGAGGTGGCGTCTGTAGTAACTCATCCATAGTTGGGATATACACATCTTCGGTAGGAGCATTTAGATCAACATGCATCGGACGAGGAAGAGTATGAGTACGATCGGGTTCATCAGCATCATATACAGGGCAAAAATTATTTAAATTTGGCATACTACTACTGCTCGATGATGAATCTACCGACATACGCCTTGGCTAAAATAACTGTGCTCGACTATGACCAGCATCAGCACGGAATGCCCCAGGATCAATGGACATTCTAGGGGGATCCATGTGAATATGCTGTCGGGGGCCTGACCTATTGGACTTACGCCGGTGGGTGGCGAGAGCGTGCGGAAATGCTCTAGGGGGCCCGGCATATGGCCATAATGCCGTGGATCTTGCAGGTGAAATTCTGGAGACAGCCACAATTGGGCACGAGTTCTCGCTGCATGCTCTTGATACCAGTGCCAATATTCAAGGGATGGCGTGTAATCAATAATGAGATGACCATGTAGCACACACTCAAATCGACTATGCCACATATTAATCCAGTGTTGATATGTCTATATCCAGTTCCAGTCTGTTTTTCCCCTCAAATTGTGGTTATGAGATTCTCCTAAGTTCATAGGATCGGGTGGAATAAGCTGATATAAGCCAAACTGACGCGTCACATGGTTGCTTGGGTGCCACTCAACCGCCTCAAAGCACACAAGTGCGGTGACAGCCAAGCAAACTGCACGTTCATCCCTCACATGCAATGGAATACATGAAATAATAGCAGGAATCTCATATGGACGCCATAAAAACTGCAGCTGCATTATAAAATAAAAAAGACATAACATGAGATATATATATATATATATATATATATATATATATATATATATATATATATATATATATATATTTAATTTGATAATCAAATTATATGAATTATTATAGTATTCCATTCGCTATCTGATTCTATAAGCCAACGCGATCTAAAGCCCCCCTTATATTGGCGACAGTCGCATGGTTAAATCTCCGTGGATATTCAAAGACTGACCCATCATGTAATATTAAAATTACTATTTTCAATGCAATGCTATAATTTATTTTTTATTAGGTTATCGTTTTAATTAATAAGTAATTGAGTTAAATTAGTTTACCTCGCACATAAGGGAAATGTAATTGATCTATCAACTGGACATAAAAATGGAAGCCGATGCCATGCCCATGATTGCAACAGTATGAGGCAGCCGCTAACCTCCTTTGTACCTTTTCGTGAGGCACGACATAAACCTTGATATAGCATAGTAAGGCATGCTGAACCCCAGCTATATTACCCAATCTGGTCCAACTGTAAGAGCAATGGAAGATACTTTCTATGGATGCTGGATGACGTCTTGTCCGGCATTATTTTACAGCCCAATAAGCACAGTATATAAACACGCGTAGAGCGCTCTATTGTCTGCTAGTTGACATTCTCTGCAAGTGTCGAATTAAGACGCTCCAACCAAGACAATCTGATTGCACAACTAATAAAGTCATTGGCTTCAAGTCGTTCACCAAGGCATGTCTCATACATATCCTGAATTAATTATACATTTAGATCTGTTGTTCCAGTAACAACCAGCCCATTAATGGGCAGGCCAAGGTGCAGTGCAACGTCTTCCAGTGTCACGGTACACTCCCCACAAGAAAAATGAAATGTGTGACACTCCGACCTCTATCGTTCTACCAATGCACTAATTAGATCTGGAAGTAGATGAAACTTGTTAATACTAGCAACTTCATTCAGTCTTGCCCTTTGTAAGTACCCTTCTATCATATGATGTGGTGGCTCGACATTCCTAACTTGCATGTGCATCTGTCTACCATCCTATAACATTATCATAAATTAATAAATTAGATAAATTTATAATAAAAATTGTTGCATTATTATTGTAAATAACAACAGGAAATAACAAATCGCTCTAAACCCAAAAATAAAAATAATTATCATTACTTCTATTCTTCTTTTTTGTTTAAATTAAATGTCACTTTAATTTAATTTAACTATTTAAATCGTATGTTATTTTTATGTTAGCTATTCTTTGTTGCAACAAAGAATAATAATAATCATAATAATAATAATACCACCAAAAAATAAATTAAACTTCTATCACCGATTTATTAATTTAAATTTATATTCTATTAGCTACTGCCATCTCTTAAATATTTATTGAATATTTCTATTGTTAATGTAATTAACAAATAAATTAATATATTATAAAAAATATATATATATATAACCTTATTATTATAATTATCTAATGCTTTTATTATTCTTACATAAACAATTAAAACAAACATTTGTTGAGGTGCATCTTTAGTAACTCTGTCATTCACCTAAATTGAACCCAACAATTATCAAAACTAAATATGTGGTCTTAAAAAATAGAATAAAACCAAAATTACATACAAAAGTTTGAAAAACAATCATCGTACAGACCTTAAAAAGATTGAATAAAAAAAAATATATAACCATTTTTTAATAATTGTCTAATATTTTAAAACTAATAATGCATTAAAATTAATTTCAAACATAATATCATCACAAAATAATAATACCTCTTACAATATTCATCTTATGATCAATCTAATTTGATATATACAGAATTCTAACAAATTAAAATTAATTTTAAACATAATATCAGTATAAATTTTTAAATATAATTTTTGAAAATAAATATATTAGCTCAGAAATTTGCACTGCAATATGACTGCTTGAATCCACTGTTGAATCACGGCGTCGATTGCGTCGACTCATTCTTGCCGTCTTGTTCTATCTTTTTTGATCACACACTAAATTATATCACACATTCAAAATAATTTTTCTTACTCTGGCACTCTCACACACTCAAACATTTCTTACTCTCGTTAACAAAACCCTTCACTCTGAGAAAACGAAGAAGTGAAGTTCATTTATAGAACTTACAATCCGACTATCAACAGTATTATTTCATTTCACCTTACATATGTCAACTCCCCGTCTAATATACTTTTGCCCCCTCCAACTTATTTGCAGAAAGCATCACGGACAATGCTCTTTTTTTCAGACTGTAAGGGCACTTCGGTTTGTATTTGAACACATGTGTATACTGTTTATGTGCATGCGTTGCTTTTTTTCTCTCACATTTCACCATACTGCAAGGCGAAATGTGCTTCACTTTTTCACTATTCATGCTTTTTGTTTGTGTCACAATTCGCCTTGCTGCAGGGCGAAATCCATGTAATTTGTTTGTGTCAAATTTTGCTCTGTAGCATGTAGAATTCGGGTAAAATAAAATAAAATATAAATACTACTTATAGTATAGCGAAATGTGTATTAATTCCCATATACCCGTAATTTTGTTATCAATCCTATATTTCTATATTTTAAATCTACTATTCCCATAATATAATTAAAAAACCTGTATTTGCGCCACATATTACCAACGAAATTATTGATAGATGTATGAATTCGATTCAAAATTGATTTTACGATATTATCCATTAGAAGATCTGCCGATAATATTGATGGATAATCATCTATTGAGAAGGTCGAGTGGTTTTCTGAATGTTTTCTATAGTGCTAATTTGATTTTTCTCGTTTATTTTGTTGTCGTTGTTTTGTATGCATGGTTGCTCCTTTTACTCTTGCAACTAGGAGATTGTGTGTCTTATCCTCAACAATTTTATCCTTATTTCCAACCTTAAAATCTAGTTTTTTTTTTAACACATTTTTTTATTCATAATTCTATTTTCAAAATTACTTATTTTAGTTAGTAGAACGTAGCTCAACTATAACTTTAAACATGGTGTAATATGGTGAGATTTAATTCCCCATATCCTCATTTGCTACTCTAGATTTCTATTGATGTCCTATAAAATCTTCCTAAAAGTAAGACTGACTCATTCCAAATGTTATACATGCCATTTAAAGAAACAAAAGTCGCAAATAAGCCCAGGGAAAATCGTGGAAGAAAAGAAAAGCAAAATGCTGTGAAAATTTTGTAAGAAAGAAGAAAAGGAAGAAAAGTGTGACCTCTGATAACTGAAAAAAAATAAAAAAACAAAAGAATTGTGCCATTTTATCTTTATTTTTATTAGTCCCCCTCTAATTTTTTGCAAATGGAATATCGGCTTGTAATTTGAAAACAGGTAATGGTATATAACTAAATAAAATTATTGTTACAATGTCAAAATTTAAAGAATGATTATTAGATAAAGAAAAATGCTAAATGGTACGACAGCAATTCCATGAAATGGCATTCGAATGGATAAACGTAAATTAATTCACTTGCATTTTGTGCATAACCAATATTTTTTTCTCATCACCCCATATTTTCGACCCAATCTCTGATTGGTTACTGGCCCTTCCTGACATTTTTTACGAAAACTTTTGGTGCATAATAACATTGCTGTTAGATAAATTGAAAAAGGAAAAAGTTCATTTACAAATTAAAAAAATAAATTATTCTGAAATTTTTTTAATATTTAAAAGAAAATTTTGATTACATAATATTATTCTTTAATTATTATCGCTTGGGTTGGGGTTGGAGGTTTGATAAAGGGGAAGGCGGTGCCGAACGGTGGAGGCCATAACTTCGAGTCACGCTCAACTATTTCTGGGTGCTTTAATTGCATACGTATGCCAAATTTTGTGAGTACAGTACACACGAGGACCATTAATGGAAGTTTTTTTTAACTAAACTCCTTTTTCCAGGATTAAAAAGGTTAAGATTCGGCTCTTGTAAAGTTAATGTCTTGCTTTAAAGGATAAAGGATAAAGGATAAAGGATATAATTTTACAGTTTAATTAGCAGATATCGATAACAGAAAATTTTTATATCATTATTCAATCAAAACCTTTCATTTGCATGACCATTCAAGTAATTGGCGGTTATGTCAAAGACTTATGTTAATGTGGCAATATATGATTGGATGTTTGTGTAAAATTTTTTTACATTGATAATATATTTAAATGAAATTCATAATTTTAACTATTAATAAAAATTAATTGTTTAAAAATTTATAAAACATGAATATTTATATGATAGATCATGTACGTTATAATTTATACTACTAATTTTTCTTTTTTATCAACGACTGAAAGTGTATACTTCACATTGTAAATTACACTTTATCAAAGAGCCAAATCCAAAACTGTAAGCTTAGAGAAACAAACAAACAGGGGAATTTTTTTTTTCGAAAAAAAAAAAGCTAATTAGCTAGAGATGCGTGTTAACACAAGAGACTCTTTTTTTCGGGTTAGGATTGTTTTTTTCATTATTTTGGATTAGATGTTTTATCTTGGATAAAGATTGCCCATTCAGCCTGCTAGAGAGTGATCTCGGCTATTTTATCAAAAAATAAAAAATAAAATAAACTTCTTGTCGCAAAATCCATGCAACGGAGTCGATCACTTGATCATATGCATTTTCAAACGTCGTATATTATTATTATTATTATTATTATTATTATTATTATTTACATTAATAATAATAATATTTAAATTTCTGACATTATATACACTACCCAAACTCCTTATTATTAGATTACTTCTTACCGTCGTATATTTATTATACTTCTTAGAAATTGACAAATTTGTCATACACTAATTCAACACGAAGGAGGTGATTGCATTTTAGTTTTGCAATATAATTCTATATGAACATTTCTTATAGTAACTGCACTGGTAATTTTAATAAGTGAAAAATTTCAGCATCCACCGCGAATGAAAAAACGATTGTTACTGCTAAACAGCACTTGCCTTTAGGGGTTAAAAAAAAAAAAAGCAAGTTTGGCTGGAATGGAAAAGCAGAAAAGTACTTCATGTCCAGTGAAGGGTGGGATCCAATTGTGAAATGGATATAGCTCGTTTGGTGCATTCATAAGTTGCATCTCTGTACAAAATTATTTTTCTCCTCACAATAAAAATTCGTACAGATTTTTCATATTTATTACTGGAAAAAAGTGAAAAATTGTGCAAATGACCCCATCACCATAATAATATGAAACACAATTATTTTTCTATACTACTTTTTTCTACATTTTTTATAACGTTTAAATAATAAAATAAATATTTTCAACATACGTTTTTTCCTTGCTAAGTAAAAAGGTATAGATAAATAAAAATATAAAATAATGATGTATGAAAGTCATTATCTTTTGAAGAAAGTTCCTGAGAATCCATTTGTTTTTTTAAGTAGTTTTTAATTAAAAAATTATGCATTGAAATTCAAAACGATTAGATAATTTTTTTTAAAAATATGAATAATAAAAATTCAGTTAAACATTTTAAAAATTAAAAGAGAATTTAAAAATTAAAAATGTGTTCTAAAAACAATTTTTCCAAATTTATATAAATACACCTTAAATAACTTAAAAAAAAAACAATATAAATGAAAGACACAATATAATGTGCCACTTGCTTCTTCTAAGTTCTAATATTGGAGAAGGTGGTTGGTTTACCTTACTTCAGCATTTTTGGCCTATGTTTTTGAGCTATTAGCAGGTCTCCTCCCTCAATCAGGTTGTGACGGGTGTGGGATCATATGTTGTGGACTCGGTTAATTGGACCTACCCTCGACATGGTTGGACTAAACTAAATTCGGATGGCTCTGTTGATGCCAATCTTAAGGCATCATGTGCTGGTGTGCTGCGTGGATCATCCAGTGAGTTTCTGGGTGGTTTTGTGGCTACTTTGGGGTCTGTCCGATTTCAGTTGCGGAATTATGGGGCGCATATACTATGTTCTTCTCACAGCTTGGAACAAGGGCTTTAGGCAAATTTTACTGAAAATGGATTCATCTTTTGCTATTGCATTTAGTCATAAGGAGTCCATCAATCATCACATTTTTGCTTCTGTCATCAAGTATGTTCATCAGTTACTACGGAGGAATTGGGTTGCGAAAATTCAGCATGTGTTCCGTAAGACAAATAGAGCTGCAGATTTTTTGGCATGTAAGGGTCATAATGTATAGTTAGGAGTCTGCTTTTATGAGATTCCTCCTCCTTGTTTGGGTTTTTTTTTTTAAGAGAGGATATTATTAGAGTGGCCTTTCCTAGACTTATTATTTAATTTGTTGTGTTTTGTTTTGAGTGTTTAGCCCAGTTCAACCACCAAAATAATAATAATAAATTCACGAAACTTCTGGATAGATAATCAATTAGTCATAGCCCCATTAATCTCGTAACCTGAACTTTTTGTGTGCGACTTTACCTATCGTAAAGGGATTTGAATTTTATTAGTAGTGACATATTTGGACTATTTTAATTTTTATAAAAATATTATTTTTCAGAAAAAATATGTTAATATACCTCTTTAAAATGCATGAAAATATAAAAAGTATCGCATGAAAATATAAATATTTATTATGTTTAAAATTGTATAAACGTTCAATGTTTTATTTTTTTTTAAATCATTAACATAAAAAAAATAAATATTATGTTATTCTTTTAACATATGTTTTTAAAACAAATGTTTACAAGATCTTTTGTTAAAACTATTTTAAATAAACTTGCAATTGTAAATTATCTAAGTGCAAATAAACATATTCAAATAATAATACATAATTTATTGATAGACTTTATAGTTAGGTCTTTTATTTTTAATTTAATTCTATGCTAGGAGTGTAAATTAATTAATTTTTTTTACTCATTTTGTTAAATTTCTAATTAAACTCATTTGTTTGAATTAACAAACAAGTCCAAACTTGAATTTAGATTTGACCATAAAAATTAGTCAAATTTAAGCCTTGTAAACTTTATATTAGAAGTTTCCTGAGTAACTCGTTTATATGTGTATATATATTTAATAAAAATAATATATTTGTATAAAGATTATAAATAATAATAATTTATGTATTACTACTGTTTGGTAATCATAAGCTTATTAACACTATTTATCAATTATAATTTAAAAAAAATTATCTTTTTTGTTTATTTTTAACAAAAAAGTGTATTAAATCCTAAATCAATAAACTTAAAAAATATTTCAAAACTTTGATAAAAAAGAAAAAAAAATTAAACGAACTAACCTTTGTAACACCGATGTAACAAGGGAAAAAAAAGGAACCAATCTCAAACTTAGTATTTTTAAATAAATCGAATTCACAGTTTAAGTTTAACTCATTTAAATAAATGGGTGACTTTGAGTAGTGTTTTTCCCCCTTTTCTTTACGAGTTTGAGCCTAAACTCTAAGTACTCAAATTGACGCAACTTGTTTATGGCCAAGATTGTTTGGTGCACCACATACCAAGTGATTTAACATAAGGTACATCATATACTTTAACAATCTAAGAGTTGAAATTAATGGATCACATATACGACAAAAAATGCAATGCACCCTGGAGCTCTCTCTCTCTCTCTCTCTCTCTCTCTCTCTCCCACCCCTTATTCCACAATTTCCCAAACCCCTGGCTTCACTGGCAATCTTCTTTTCTTCAGCACCACCACTGCTTCGGTCATTGTCAAGGCAACTCACATGGGGTGGGTTTCCATTGCACAATATAATGCTTTGCCCTTTCCATTTTCTCCTTCCTCTAGTAGGAGACATGGACTAAACTAGCAACAAATGCAGATGGCCACCGCAGCAAGCAATGGCAGCGGCGTGAGGATCACAGCGATGGCAGCACGACCTTGTGAAGAGCAATGACCCATGATATGGATGACTTGCGAGCCATGGCCTTCAACAGGAGTGGACTTGCTTTAGGTCGTCATCGATGCCAACTAGCCAAGCTTTAGCAAATGGTGGAGTTGCAGAGAAGATTAATGGTGTTGAAGTTGAAGCAACAAGTGGGAGAAAGAGAAGTTGGCCGAGGAGAGCCGGTGGTGCAATGGTGGCTGAGCTGCGATGGTGGTGGAGGCGGGGCCAGGGCCAGGGTAGTGGTTAGGACGGCAGGTGGTGGTCAGGGGGCAATAATAGGAGAAGAGCAGTTAGAAAGGAGAGAAGGAGAGCCAATATAATATACAAAACTAATGAGTTGTAGATATGGTCCATTGAATTTAGCTTTTAGATTGTTAAGGTGTTTGGTATATCTGTCATCAAATCACCTAATGGGTGATGCACCATATTTTGTCCATTATATCACATTATTAACTGTCATTTTTATCCTATTCTATGCTATCAAAAAGTTGCAACAGAGATTTTCTTATCACATTATTCCAACATTTTTACATTATTTAAATTTTAAGACATGTGGAGAGTGATTATATGTTAGATAGGACTTCTTTTTCAAAAATGGGAAAAAAAGTAAAATAAATAAATACATAAATTTATTATTATTTTTTATTAAGAGATATTTTCAAGGAAAAGATGATCGCTAAGATGGATATGTTAGTAAAATATATTATAATTAATTACTCTTTTATTTAACCTCATTTCCTTTTTGTGGTTCTTTTCGGTGTTAAAAGATAAAAGTTAGTAAAGGTAATATAATATTAATATGACAGATTACTTCGATATTTGAAATATTGGGTGTAGGCGAATATTTATCTAGAGACTTGCCTTCAAAGTACACATTAACAATTGGCTTAGTTGGGAGAAAATTGAAAGGAAGAAGAGGAAAGAAAAGGAAATTGGAATGAAGAATATTATTTTTTTTTGTTTGATTGTGAAGGGAAATTGATGAGAAAAGAATACACAGGACAAAATAGTTTATGGTACTTACTCATTTTTTTCTCCGCTGTATATATTGGGCGGAAAACAAAGGGGCAAAGCGGCAAATTTGCCGCATTCCACTAATGCCCATATGCAAAAGCAAATCCTTCTGCTTCCACCGACCCCAAGCCCCCATCCCTTCATCTATTAAGATTTTTAATGAATATTATATTTGCGACAGGGGCCGACTTGGGACGCTTGGCTATTTAATTGAATCACAAGTCAATATTAACAAATCACAACCAAATAAATTTTAATCCGTCGTCAATTAAAAAAACTACTTACTAACACAATGTTAAACTATTTTTATGTTATTTTATGCATTGATACTTGATAAATTAGCCAGTTAGTTCATAGTGACTTTAATTTGAAAATGTGATAAAAAAAAAAGGTTATATAAAAAATTTAATTTTGATATATCAGAAATGTTATTAAAAGGTACATTAAAAAATCTTATTTATGTCTATTAAAAAAAGAGTTTAATTGGTATGCACTTTTAGTGTAAAATAGTTTTACATTGTTAATCAATAGAAATAGGAAAAAGTGAGAAATTATGGTGGGTTCCTCATTATAATGGATAGTTATTTGTATGAGTTAACACTTTCCATTATTTTTGTTGGTTGATAGTATAAAATTATTTTATACTGTTAGTATATTTAAATTAAATTCTAAAAAAAAGTGTCTTAGTTATGTGGACAGATTAATTTTAATATATCATTAATATGAACTTTTTATACTTTCATCAATAATATAATTTTGAATTTAACACTGTAAATTGTTATTTTGAAGGAAAGTTAAAAGAGTGTGTATCACCTAAAACATGAGACAGAAAATTTTCTTTTGTAAAATTAATTTTGAGTTGTATTTTTTGATAAAATTACACTAACTTTTATATTTTCACTAATTTTTTATATGAATCGATATTTATGGTAAGAATAATATTCTATAATGACATATGGGTAAATTTATTATTTGGCATCATTATCTTTTTCTTTCCTCTCTTATTTCCATATAAACAAATAAAAAATAATAATTTTTCTTCTATTTTCTTTCTTCTCATTTTTTTTTCATCCAAACATACTTATAGAAAAAAAAAATCTACTCTTTTTATTTCCTTTTCATCCAAATATATCTGTGAAAAAAAAAAATCTACTCAATTTCTTTCCTCTTTTTTCTTTCTTTTGCTAAACACACCCTAAAAAATTCTTAACTCATGAGCACTTTGGGACTTTCTAAAAAGTGATGATCACTCAGTAACGCCACTAGTAAAGACTAATTTAAATTTATATACTTTGAGAAATACATAGCATTATTCAAAACAATTCTATTCAAGAGGAGTGTTATATGCACCTTGCCGGCAACAACCACCTAGAGAGAGAGAGTGTGTGAGAAGAAAATGTAAAAGAAAAAGAAAAATTGAAAAGATCACATGAGATACAAAAAAAGTAGGAATGTCATATATCAATGGAGTTTAATATATTCAAAGAATATTTCTCTTTATTCAAAATGGTTGCTCAACTAATCTTGTTTTTAACATTGAGAAGTGGATTTTAAGAAAACTAACTTCCCAATGTTAATTTAATTTGTTTTAGGGTTTAGTTAGTGATCCTTCAAACCAACTTCTTAATTATGTTTTAGTAATATAAAATTTAGTTTTATATATATATATATATATATATATATATATATATATATATATATTGTATACTAAATTAAGTTATTATAATAAAAATAGTTTAATTGGGATATACTGACAGTGAAAATTTTTTTACACTGTCATCCAATCAAAACCTTCCATTTGCATAACCATTCAAATAGTGAATGGTTATATCAAAGACTTTTGCTGATATGGCAATACATGATTGGATGTCTGTATAAAAGTTTTTTACACTGATAATGTATTCAAATTAAA
Organism: Pterocarpus macrocarpus; assembly: GCA_031439585.1. NCBI lineage: Eukaryota > Viridiplantae > Streptophyta > Magnoliopsida > Fabales > Fabaceae > Pterocarpus > Pterocarpus macrocarpus. The sequence goes on from CM062519.1 coordinate 17,693,936, forward strand.
TCATAATAATTATTGTTATATATAATTATACAAAATTTGTGTAGGAAATATTTAATTAAAAAGATAAATAATATTTGTCATTATAATGCACATACAATTTAAGGTAAACAATTTTTGTCATTAGCAGGTATTTAAAAATTACATAACTTTTCAAATAGTCACATACTATGTGTTCTAATCTTAATTATTCGTCTGAGATCCAACAATTAATAGTTATCCTTATCACTCTCACAATATACCCTAAACCACTCCTATAAGTATCTATTCGAGTCGTATAGACGTGAATATTCGAATTGTATCAATATATAAAATTTGAGAAAATAATTATTAAAAAAATCTCTTAATTGTAAGAGTATTTAACAATAGAGATATATTAAGTAATACAATGAAAATAGTCATGATCAACCTAACCCCTTCCCCCAGGAAATTCAACGACACATTTATTAAATGAAAAATTATAGAATACTCATCTTCATATATAAATATTAAATATTCACTTTTTTTTTTTTAACTTGTCACATGTAGTTTACTTTATTTTAATTATTTAATTAATATCAAGTTATGAGCTCGGGGATCATCCTTGCACTCTCCGACAATAATCAACCAACAGGGAGTTTGGCAAGTGCCAAGTTTCCAAGTATTATGATCAACTTTCGAGTCCCAAATTTCAAGTGAACTATAGAAAGATAAATAGGTTACCTGATGCTAACATAATAAATTATAATATTCCGAATTCCTTGAATTTCATCATCTAGCACCTCCATAGAAATTGAGTTTCAAGTTTTGAGTTGGCATAGAGATTAGCAAGTTCCTAGTTCCTCGAGTTCTGTCATCGATCATCTCCATAGATACAGAATTCCAAGTTTACTGTAAAATGATAAACAAATTATTTAATATCAATTAGATAAATTATAATATTTTAATATTATATATTAATATATTAAATTTATTTTATTATTTCCTATCACTAAATTTATAAATTATTTTAAATTAATTATTTAATTTTAAATAAATATCCAATATTCATATTTTATGGTCATCACTCAAAATATTCCCTTACTAAACATCTTAAACGCCCGAAGAAAAGTGATACTTCCTTTCATATATATCGTCGGAGGGAGCATCGTGTAATCTAACGGCTGACGCATCATAATATCAAGGACAGGCTCCCGATCCCAAGGCAACTATTTCGCCACGTTAGATGTTATCAAACTTCGCAAGATATATCTTAGATTTTTCTCTTTCTTGTGTCCACAAAATATCTCACGCTTACCCGGTACCCGCTATATCGGTAACTGGTGTGGTTCAGACACAAGCCAAACATAGACTACAACGCTCTGGAATAATTACCGTTTCTTCCGCCATTCCCCAAAATACCCTCCACACAAGTACTAGCTCTATCAATGGAAATTCGAATATCCCTAGGATAGACAATGGCTAATTTGGCATAAACGGAACATACTTTTGGCATGTGATGTGAGCACAGAGATATGCTAAAACCGTAAAAAACGGTCGCAGCCTACAAAATCCAAAAGAAGAAAAGAAAACCCGCGGAAAACGTGCTAGCACGGAGCAGGAGCTACTTCTGTCTAAGGGGAAAAGAAAAAAAAAAGGGAAAATAGAAATCTCAAAGCTATTCATTTGATTTTGCCATTAATTCTTGTTGCATTGAAGCCACCGTTACAATAAGGATTATTATTTTCTGTAGAGGATTGAATCAGAATGCAATCGTTAAGCGTCAAGGCTTGCATGGAATTGCGGTTACCGGTTTTCGTGGATTCCGAGGAATTGGTGAAGATCGGAGGAGCGAATTGCAGGAACCGCAGGGGAAGGAACTGGAGTGGAATCGTAGGGTGCGGTGCGGAGAGGAACAGGAACGGTAACGGAGACAACAGGAGTTGCAACATCAACAGGTCAAGCTCGTTTTTCTGTCGGAGCCACAACTACGCTGTCTTGAAGCATCAAATGGAAGCTGCTGCAAAATCTGAGGTTGTTGTTGTTGTTGTTTATTTTTTTAAAATTATCTTTTTTCCCCCCCTAAACTACGGCTATTCGAAATCTAGTTTCTAACTAATTTGTCTTGAGTCGCGTCGACTCTGTTTGTTAGGTGAATTATCATTAAATTTTACTATTCATAATATTCGAAACTTTGAACTTGCTTAAAAGGAACTAATTATGGGATTATTATTTGAACCAAGTATTTTTTTAAAATATTAATGTGAATGTTACTTGATTTGGTAAATTCGGTTTTGGAAGGTCCTTTTTATTAGGTGGAATTTGGGAATTTTGGTGTAGGACTATGAGGAGGCTGCGAGGATCCGTGACTCGCTGAAGTGTTTTGAAGAGGACGTGCCGGTTCTGCGCCTGCGGAGATTGTTGAAGGAAGCGGTTGCTGACGAGAGATTCGAGGTGTGTGTCTGTTTTGGTGATCTTGATGATTCTAATGTTTTCTTTTTTTTTATAGTATTTTATGTTTTGACCATTAGATGTTACAATAAGGAGCACATTCGTTGCTCTTTTTGTCCTGAACAGCGCATCATCTTTCATCTCAAGATCACAAAATTTGGCCTGTATTTTCATGTTTTTGTTGTAATATAGATTTCTCAATCTCACATAAATCTACATTTTGACAATCTGTTTTACCATTTTCTACTCAGGATGCAGCTAGATATCGCGACGACTTAAAGGAAATTTCCCCACATTCCCTCTTAAAATGTTCCAGTGATGCTACAACCTTGGTAGGAACATTACTTATTTTTATTAGCAGCAACTAATTGTTTTGTGACCTTTGATTCAGTTAAATATTTTCCAGTCTATTACGCATAGTTCTTTCTTGGTGTAATCTCTCTCAATGAATATTCATTGTTTCTAAATTAATTGCATCAGTAGAATTTATTTTCCTTGAAATTATGGAAGGAAATAAAATTATTAATCTGTAAGCTATCTGAGAAATCACATACTCGATTAAAAAAATGAACTATTTCAGGGAATCAGGGTTCAAGTTAGAAGTGAATATGTAGAGGGCAGAAGTCAGCCTTCAAAGGGGTTATACTTCTTTCAATATAGAATCAGAATTACTAATAACTCTGGCGGCCTTGTACAACTTCTTAGAAGGCACTGGATTATAACTCATGCTACTGGGAAAACTGAAAATGTCTGGTGAGTTAATTATTCTTCTCTTTACTGTATATGTTCTTTATGCTTCTAAGGTGTTTTTATATTTCCTTTTAAACCTATGTCAGTTAAAGTTCACTGTAACTTATGCACTTCACTTTCTTCATGACAGGGGGCTTGGAGTTGGTGGTGAACAGCCAGCCATACTTCCTAGGACTAGTTTTGAATACTCTTCTGGATGTCCATTAAGCACACAAAATGGTAGAATGGTAAAGAGTTTTTTTCTTTTTGTTCTTTATGAAGTTAGATATTGTTGCTTTGGTCAGTTGAGCATATTGGGTTACTTATGCTTAACTGAAGCTGGTGCGCATATAACTATCATTATTTGCATAATCAACGGATCATGCTTTGGACAAAAGAAAGCGAAAGTAAAAGTTTAATTGAATTTCAAGGCCAAGTTCTACATGCATCTATAATTTATATGATTGGTTGCATCCTTTTCATTATTTCATGACTACTTTTTAGGATTAATAAAGAATGATTATGCACCATGATTTTAACTATGCAAAACTGACAATTTGTTCATCAGAGTACAAATTGCATTTAAGTGGAGGAAAATTATAATTGACCCAGTTTTAGATGTTATTCTCAATTATTTGGATACATTGGTTATATCCACCTGTTTGATTGACGATTGATTTCAATTTCCAAGTATTTCTAGTTGTGTAGACTCCCAATCGAACATAAAACTAAGTGCTTAAATCTCATCATCTATATTATAATGCAGGAAGGTGATTTTGAGATGATACATGTTGATAGAGTAGGCTCAAGAGCATTTAATGTGGCCATTGCGCCTTTTTCTCTATCTCTGCTTGGAGATGATGATGTTCATACTATTTGAGATAGAACTGCAACATCACCTTCTAAGATTGTACCAAATAAGCATGCAGAACTTGTAGTGGGTTGTTATCGAATCAGATGTTCTCACAGCCATATTGAGGAATTAAAGTAGGCTATTTGCTTGTAGGTGTAAAGTTGCCTGGTTGTTGTGAATAAGTGATCAGCAAATGTGTCCTCACAGATTTTTTTTTATTTTTATTTTTTTATAATTATTTTGGTAGAACCTTATATATGTGTTTTATTGAAGGTTGTACAGAACTCAAGAAAGAAATCGATTTTCAGGTGTAGATATAGACAGTCCCAATTGTGTTTTATTTCCTACCCCAACATACTAATGCTATGTTTGTATGCAGGTAAGGAGGGAGAAGGGAGAGGAAAGGAAAGAAAAACTAACTCATACTCTTTTGTGGATGTTTTTTTATTCATGATAGCTAGGAGATGAGGAGCAAAGAGGGAGAAAATGTTCCCCCTCTTTTCCTCTAAAACCACTAAAAAATTTTCCCCTCAAATTGAGGGTAAAAAAAGGAGAGGTTTTATTCAAAATTAAATAAGAAGATGAGATCTAATTTTTTTTTTCTTATTTTCCAACTTAAATATCTAAATAAGGGAATTTATTTCCTCTTTGATCCCCTTCTTTCTCATCCCTTTCATTTCTTTTCTTTTCTTTTTTTTTTTCCATCCCTTCTCCTTACAAAGAAACATCCAAATATAGAAAGAAAAAAATTGAATGGTATAGTTAACTTTGCATCCAGGAAGGTGAAGTAGATGTTGGTTTGCGGTTGAACTCTCACCAGCATGGGAGATCATATTTTCATGTGTGAATCTTACATGGCCTAGGTATATATCTATGGACGCCGCAAATTTAAGAATTTTCAGTATCCAGGCTATGTCCCTGTTAGATATGGACACAAGACAGCTAGATTCGTCTTACTTCCATGTTTTTATTTATTGTTTTCTTAAATTATTTGATACTGGATACTTTATCATAGTAGGACAACTTTCATGTAGTCTGCCATCATACAAACTGTAGATCCAATAGCAAGTGCATATGGGTCCTCTCATCTATTATGTCGAGGCCCATCAAGAAGAATGATACAAACCAACGGTAGCATGGGAAGACCATATCACATCACCCTAAATAATGCTAATGGCACCAATACGAATGGAAGCCTAAACTATGACTTGAAATAATGAATGGGCCTGTAGAGTCCATTGTCATTTATATACAATAGCATTTATAGTTTTTATATATTAAAATAAATATATAAGTGTGTGTATATGTACCGTATTGGTATCTTATATTTTTAAAAATTTACCGTATTGCCGTATCAATATCGTATTGTATTAGTATCATATTTGGTTCATGTGCTTCATAGGTATATATACATCCTCATTATTGATCAGAACATACTAAAAATATGAGAAGTTAGAAAACAACTTGCTCAATGATAAAATTATACGCATGACCAAGTAATATAAAATTTGCATATGAGAGAGGGTCTTCTTCCAGACTAGCTTAGTATTCTATAATACTAAATATTATCGAGTTATGATCATCGGTTGTGGAGATTACATGTTTGACAATTTTCTAGCCCATTACTATGTGATAGCGTGTGTTTAGTTCTATATTTATAGAATTAATTTTAGGTAGAATTAATTTTGTTAGAATTGATTTTGAAGTATAGTGATTTATGTTTGGTGGTTCATCTAAAAATGATTTTGATACTAAGTAATCAATTTTTATTTCTCTTAGAATTAATTTTAGAAGTAAAAATATATTTTAATATCTTGAAATCAAATAATATAAAAAATTGACAAAATCAATTTTGGGGGGGGAGGGGTCAAAATCAATTCTAATACCCCCAAACTGTGATCCAAACATGCTGAAAATTGGATTTGAAGATTACCCATTGATTATATATTTTGAGGAAAATGGTCTTGTGTATTCCAATGTTTTTGGCTCGAGATCCATTATTTAAACCACTCTATATCATGGGATACTCAACACTAAAAGATAAAAAAGTGTGGGTTCCATTATCATCATTCCTTCCCTTTCTTTTCTCTCTCCACTCCTCTCCCCTTTTTATCTCTAAGAATGTCCATGGACACCCTTCTTCAAGGGTCCAAATTTCATTTCCCTTTTGGCTCGGGTGGGATGTGAAGGATCATCTGAATTGTGAGGTGAGGATGGTTATGAGTTTGCGGGCGTGAAGGAAGCTCTTCCTTAGCTCTAGCCCCACGCACGCTGAGTCAGTTACGCTATGTTCCTCTTTTGTGCTCACCATGCAATAGTGATGAAGTTTTTATAAGCCCATTGCCGGCTTATCTTGCACGTGTGTTATCTAACTGCAAGGGTTTTTGAAGGTTGAAATATTTTTGGCCCAAAAAAAGGGGTTGAAATATTTGGATTTTGTATCAAGATATGAGTTTCTATGTAGTTGAGGGGCTGGTTCAATAGTCGAATTTTTCACTTCTTTAGGCAAAGCTTGGCTTGTAGCATATGAATCCGTCTGGATGAAGTTGTGCATGCATTGACCAAAAAGATAAAAAAGATATCAGTTTCTATAAAAGATCAGGAATCAATCAATCAACTTCTGCTACACCTGAGATCAACAAGTCAATTTGGACTCTGGATATAGCTACGTGCATTTTGTTCTGGGCGCCATCTACAGTACTCTTCGCTGGTCAAGGAGCATGGTGCTCCTTGCAATCTGATGGTGAGATTGTGAGGTGTATCGATGCACCAATCACTTATGATGCACTGTAATAATATCTAATTTTAAGAAAATTTAAAAATATAATTAAATATATTTTAAAAATTAATTATCATATCCTAATAGTGTAAAATTATACTGACAGTATAAAATAATTTTATCCTATTAATGTAATTAAAAAATTTTATCAATAAAATTTTACTCTGTCAGTGTAATTTTACACTGATAATATAAAATTATTTTATACTATTAATATAATTTTATACTATTAATATATAAAAATTAATTTCTAAAAATTATAAAAATTTTATCAGTATAATTTTATTCTATTAATATAATTTTACACTTATCAAGATAATATTATATTGATAATATAAAATTATTTTATATTATCAGTATAATTTTATACTATCAATATATAAAAATTAATTTTTAAAATATATTTAATTATATTTTTTTATTTTTTTAAAATTAATATATTACTACAGTGCATCATAGGTGATTGGTATATCGATACACCTCACAAATTTAATCCATTGGATATGTTACAGTCACAAGGTGCATAATGCACCTTTGACTGCGAAGAGTATCGCAGTCGACGCCTTTGTTCTGTGCTTTCTCGTGTAGTAAAATATAAGAGGGACAAAAAGTGGTTGAATATTCACAAACTTACAAAATTAATTACAAATGATAATGATATATACTTTATGATTTGATTTTGATCTAATGTCACCATTACATTATTATTAATTGATATGCTGTCACATAAATGAGTTTTAAATGAGTTTAACAATAACTACTTAAAAAGTTAAGTTCATTGAATTATATGTCAACATATTATGTGATCACTGTGTTAAAAATAGAAAACTACACCTAATAGTCAAAATTAATCCATAAACTTAATTCTCTGAAAGTGGGAATGACAGAATTTGGTTCTTGATGTTTGTTTGTTCTTTAGGGCAAAATGTTGTTCTAAAGAGGTTGATTGAAAGAGCATCACATTAATTGGAAGCTATTTCACAATTTTACTTCTTGCTTGAACAATAAACACACATAAATGGTTCACCCTTATTGAAGCAAAGGAATGAGAACTTGGTCAGAAGCTTTTACGTTCACATTCTTGTATCTTTTGCAGTCACACAATTCATCTCTCAATTTGCAAGTCCCTGCCATTGCTTGTTCATACATATAAACACATCTCTCTCTTCTCCTCCTGCTAATGGAACTAAAGCGTTGAATTGAGTCCCACCCCTATATCGGTGCATTCAACTTTATAGGCTAAGCATTCTTCTTCCATTGCCACCGAACATGAAAGGTACGTAAGTATATAATTCTCCCACAATATATAATTTGAGTGAACATGTACAGATGGTGGCATGATTTTATTGGAATATAGTTTTTTTTAATAAAAAAAAGAAAGGTATGTACTGTTATTTGAGTTGAAATAATTGGGGAATACCATCATTTGAATATGACAGTTTGGTATATTGGCTAATGGCTATGTCACATTTGGGATTGTACGGTTGGGCCTAAGAAATATATAAAACAAAAAGCGAAATATATATAAAAGCGGTTATATATAAATAAAACAAAAAGCGAAATACTTGGAACTCATCTGAAATCATTTTCCTCTATTTAAATGTGTTTATGTTTTTTTTTTGCCAGATTTATAAAAATAATTCTATACTATATATGGAAGCATTTCTTCAGAGATTTTGAAGTTTGGCGAGTGTTATAAACGTAAGTGGTTAGTTTTATGGCACAATATATCAATCAAATGTGAGTAAAAGATCATTCTTTGTTATAAAGTGCGTGTTTTGCAAAAATGTGGTTTCAAAACAAATAGAATGAAATACAAAATGCAACACAATAGTACAATTGAAGTAATACTTAACCAAATATTCATTGATATTGATCCTAAATACAATAGTACAATCGAAGTAATACTTAACCAAAGTTTAGACAAATTGATCCGAATTACTATCTTATCACTGCAACCATCTTGCAAAATTAAAAACAGAGAATAAGAGGCAACTGCATGCCTCACGCTTTTGGTATTTTCGTATTAGGATAAGATGCTTTTTCTGAAGTGTAAAGTCGTGAATCATTGACGTGTGACACCCCTCTAATCAGCTGATTAAAGTTAGTAAAACATCCACCAAACTGGTCCTGATTCCTGAGGTATCTTTTTAAAAAAAGAAATAAAAATGAAAAGAACTAATGGTCTCTTTCATTTCATTTATTTGCTCATGTTTAATCAACTTTATGGACTAATTTCTCTCTCCTAAGGCTCAAGTCAAAATTTCCACTTAATCTCTTATATGTACAGAAAAATCTCTTACCATAATTATTTTAAACATTGTCTTTGGTAACATATTTTCCAAAGGTAGTATACCGCACTGGTTTTTTTGTTTTTTTTAAATTACAGGATAAATTAAAAAGTTATAGTATTAAGAGTATTTATTATGACATATTGTGTGCTTTTTATACCTCATATTTTATAGGGAAAAATAATTGATTTGTCTCCTAACTTGGTTTCTATTTTTAAATTTGCCCTTTAAGTTATAGATGTTTCAAATTCGTCCTCTAACGTTTAAAAACTGAACATGTTTATCTTTTTCATAAATAATATTAGTTACATTGACAGAAAAATCCTATCTGACATATGATTTAGCAAAAATAATATATATGATATCTTATATGACAAGTTATATTGTCAAATCTACCCCTCTAATATAACAAACAATATTTGTGAAAATGTTGCAAAAAGTACAAATGTGTTCAATTTTTACAAGTTAAATGGCAAATTTAAAATGTTTGTTACTTAGAGGATAAATTTAAAATATTTATTACTTAAAAGTTGAATTTGAAAACAAAAAATAAGTTAAGGGACTAATCAATTATTTTTACGTATTTTATAAGAGTCAAAATACAATTATATGAATAATGTTACCCACGGTCACAAATACACGATCTAGTGCTCCAAATCCAATTGTGTTTAAACTAACCAACTAGCAAAGCCCCAAGGACAAGGCAGATGCCGTTTACCCCACCGCATGGACCACCTTTAGGACCACTATTGCAATTAGAAAGGAAAAGCTTCTTATCACCCCATGCTTTTTTACATACATACATATATATATATATATATATATATATATATATATATATATATATATATATATATATATATATATATATATATGCAAATATTGGGTATTCAAAATATGAATCACTAGAGAAAGATTATTCAAGTGAAGTCTTCCAGCTTGCATCTCCCACTTTCCTTGGAACGGGACAGATCTAGGATCATGAATCTGAGTGCACGTGAGTTAAATTTTGCGTTTTGTTTTTACTATATGTATAATTTTTTCTCATTTATGCCTCTATAGTTTAAGGATTTACCTCTACTATAAGCTACAATAAATAGATAATTTGGTATTTAAGACTTTACTTTTTTTTTTAAATTCTAATTTTTAATTGTATGAGAGATGAATGCTTAAATATTTTGTTTAATTGTTAATACTGAGAAAATGAATGTTATTTATAACTTTATTATACTCTATTCGCATCTACTTATGCCTCAATTTGTTATCAAATATTTGGAATTGTTGTCAATTGTTTCTGTAAGACTCATCAAGTCAAAAGGAGCTGGGTCATGTGTATTGGGCTTCTAGACTCGCACATCCTTTTTCAGTAATTTTGCTTAAGGATCCCGAGCTTTGATTTCTTGGTGTTTTACCTTTTTATTTTTTCGTCAAAATTACCATCTCGCTTGACTAATTTGATTATAGAGTCATTGTGTGTAATACTCAAGCCAAAGACCTTATTCAAGGATAATATGAGCTAAAAGGGGTTAACTCACTTGGTCATCTTTTTTTTTATGTATTATCATGACTTTGGTTTAATTCCTATGTTTTTTTATTAGTAGGTGATATGTAAGATTTGGTTTGATAATACTGTGACTTCTTCAGAGCTATCAAACTCTCTAAAAATTGCTCTTAGAAAGTTATAGTAACACTATTTAAAAAATATATATAAAAATTACTCTCAACAAAAAAAAAGTCACAAAAGATTACAAGTAGTATTTAGTAAATATGTTATAAAATTGCTTTTAAAATATAAAACAAATATAATAAATATAAATATTAAAGCGAGTCATTTCTACTTTCACTATACAAGATTATAAGTTGTAGAGAGTCAACCTTAAAAAAGTATCACATGAGATGATCTCAATTGTATTCCTTAACTTTTAAAAGTCAATAACAAAAGCACCGCAATTTTCATAATTACAATCGATGGCACGAATCAAATAATGTTGTGTGGAGCTAGACTGTTTTTGTGGGAGGAAAAAATGCTTAATAGTCAACTTTATATAAAGAATAATATATATTATGTAATTTTTACTCTTATCTAAAAGTTTAAATATTAGTCAAATTATATAGAAGAAAATGAACATTTCATAATCAAAACTCAAGAAACATAAATATATACATAATTATTGTCTATTATAATATTTAAGCATTTGATTAAGTAAAGAATTTATAAGAACTAACCTTAAATATTCAAGTTGCATTTGTAATGTTCAAGTGCTAATTTTTTTTTTTTTTTTGCAAAATTATTGAAACTATGACTAAATTATTTAGCTAACCTCTTTTTTATTCTTTAGTATAAGTATAAAAAATTTTTGAAAGAGGGTAAGTAAAAAAAAAAGTAAAAACTTTTACAAATTAGAACTTTTTGGGGGAGACCAGCACCCCCTTTGTAATACAAGAGGAGCTGCCCCTAAATGTTGTTGTGCTTTAATGAAATCCAAATTTAAAAAAATTCATTTACCTAATATCCTTTAATTGTTTCTTAATTTTTTAAAACATTTTTAATAAGACTGAGATTTTGAATTTTTTTATGGTTTTCTCCCAGTAAGACCAAACCATTTAATTAGAAGATATCATTTTTTTAAACATGCCTGATGCAAATTATATTTTTTTAATATAGAGTGAAATATAATCTCTCTCTTGAGAGAAGGCATTATTACACTTCCCTCTTCTTTATTTATAAAACATATATTTTTCTCCCCTAAAAAATTAGATTAAAATACAACCCCTTCCTATAAGAGATGACATCATTATACTCCCCTCCCATCTATTTCCAAAAGATACACTCCCCTCCTATAAAAAAAATTAAGATAATTACACTTTAATGATTTTCAAATTTTCTATTAACTCTCCATTATTTTATGTTTATTATTTTGTATTTGACCAAAATACCCTTTACTAATAATTATACAAATTAAATTTTTTCACAAAATAAAATATATGGACTCATAATAATATAAATATTTATTTATATAGTTTAATTTATTTTTTAAATTAGTACTATATTAAGAGAACAAATTATTAATAGTAACAATAATTTATAATAATTATTTTTTTAATAATAAAAATTATATATTTTCTCAACTATTAATTTTTGAATATTCATATATATTTTTTATACTAAAATTATAAACTTCTTTTCATTATCTTCTTCGTGATTCATCTTTATATATGATATTACCAAATAATTTTCATTTTATAGACTTTAATATTCAGTACTTAATAGATGAGAAAATATGTAATTTTTTAAAAAAAATAATTATTATAAATTAGCATTACTATTAATAATTTGTTCTCTTAATATAGTAATAATTTAAAAATTAAATTAAATTATATATATATATAAAAAATATCAATATTTTATATTATTATTAGCCATATATATTTTATTTTATAATACAAATTAATACATATAACTATTAATAAAGAGTATTTTGGCCAAAAAGAAAATAATGAGATAATAGAAAATTAATAAAAAACTTGAAAATAAATTAAAGTGTAACTTATCTTAATTTTTTAGGGAAATGAAGTGTATATTTTAGAAATAGAAGAAAGGAGAATATAATAATATTATCTCTCAAGAAAAGGGATTATATTGTACTCCTTATCTTAATTTTTTAGGCAAGGAGAGTACACACTTTAAAAATAAAGGGGATGAGAATGTAATAATATCATCTCTAAAAAAAAGATTTGTATTTTATTCTTAAATATATTTATTCTCAATCTCTTTTACTTATGTGTGTCTACTCATTTATGGTAACATTTTCATTTTCACTATACTTTTTAGTTTTCCTTATAATTTGGGTAAAAAACCATTTTTTGTGCTTTTTCATGAAATAGACAAAAATATTTTTAATTTAGGATTTATAGACTTTAAAGCATTTGAGTTTTTCTTAACACAACAAAATTCTATTGACAAGTATTTTAAGAAAATTTGTTGAAAATTTTCAAATATGTTACTAGAAGAAAAATGTTATTTGTACTATCTTTTAAATATTTTTAAAGAAATATTCTGAACTATCCTTTAAATATTAGTTGAGAATATGTTTTAATTTTTTTTAATTAATATTTAAGAGATACTTTCAAAGATATCTATATAAAAATGATATAAATAATATTATCCTTATTAAAAAGTTAAAATTTTAAAGTATTTAATATATAAAAATTTAAAAATTTTATTTGTATACAAAATTTTTTAAGAAAATTATTTAATAAATATCTTAAAAAATATTTGTTAATAAAACACATAAAAAAAAATCAAATGAGTTAAGTCTAGTGCCATAGGGTCCTTGCATAGGAAATTTCGTAAGTCTAGTGCTATAGGGTCCTTGTCCCGGCCCTACACATACTGCGAATCACGAGCCATGCATTCTAATTCTATAGTTGTCAAGCGTGATAACCTGCCACCTTATGTTGCAGATGTGGCCATCTCGGTGGAGTCATATTCATTGATCAATAAAATAATAATAAAATTTCGATATCACGGTGTTCGCTGTTGTTCCAACCCCAAGAAGTCAAGGTGGTCTAAATCGTGGGACCCATTCCCTTGTCCCAAAAGCATCAACAATGCCATGAGCCATATTCTCATGAACCATGATGATCGATTGCTTTCTTTCACAGTCTTAGCGAAACCTTATTTCATTCCCCAAATTCATCCATTGCAGATTGCAATTGTGTCTCCATATCAATGTGAGCCCCACTGGCACACCTACTAAGATTGATGAATCATTCCAAATCAACCGTCAGGGTCCAAATCATTGTTTACACATTACCCCCATTAGGGGTCTTTACTCTTAAGTGTACCGTATAATCTGCTACAAGGGTAGATTCGATCAATTTCTCTTAATATTTGATATAAACTAATTTTTACAAATACTACCGATGTATGGTTAATTTAAGTACTTCAATACTTGTTTTTTTTTTAATTAAGAGATTTTAGGTTGAAGTCTTATGTACTAAAAAATTAACCTTAAAAAATTTTACTCTTTATAATTGATTAACCCAAATTAAATTAAATTAGTGGAAATCCAATACTATTTAACGGATTATTTAGGCAATAATAATTTTTACAAAAATTATGTGACCAATTAGGCATTAGATTATCATGTATGAATAAGTAAAGCTTTAAATATAGAGTATGTTTGGTTGTGATTTTTTTTAGTAAAAAATTAATTTTTCCACTAAAAAATAATTTTTATATATTTGGATTTTTTAAAATAATTAAAAATTAAAAAAAATTATTTTTTCAACTATATATAAAATATGCATTTGCTTTAATTTTTGAAAAAAGTGATTATGAAACAAAATTTTTTAATATATCTAAAAAAAATTGAAAACAAATTTTATTGAGGAATTATTTTTTTCAACTTCTAGTAAAAAGTCAAAAATAGATTTCTTTTATATTTTGATTATTTTTAAAAATTTATTCAGATATATTAAAGATGATTTTTAAGTAAAAAAATAATTTTTTGTCAAAAAAATCTCACTCAAATGCACTTGAAATTTAAATTTCATAATATTCCTTTTAACTGAAACAAATGCACCTGTAATTACTAACATTAGTGAATAATAATTATTATCATTCACAATTTTTTTAATTTTAATTTTAATTTTTTTGTTCCTGCCCTAGTGCCATGTCCTTCTCGGTTAGTTAAGCACTTTCTTCCTTTGTCAGCAACTACGTTTTACTCATACATGTACAAGACAGCAATTCTTGGGCTACACGAAGCATCTCCGCTACAAGCATTCCAATACAAAATCCAAAGACAAATTGTACCCGTGTCTGGTCCTTTTCTTCTCAGTGTCTCTCTCTGTCAGCAAATATACAAATAAAATATGATTGGTAATCCTAGAATACCCCCACAAATAACATATGCATGTCTTTTGTTAATAATTTAGAGTAAAGATAATTAAATATATTTTTTATAAGATATTATATCAATTTATATTTTATCTATTATTAAATAAAATATATATTGACATAATATTCTATAAAAAAATATATCCATATATCATTACTCTTAATTTAACATTTGCATGGGCATGTGGATTGCGGAGAGATCAAAACTGCAATCAAATTTTTGGCAGGGTAATAAGAAAAGCAAAGAGAAGAAGCTTGTGCTCCAAGCACACCATCCCTTTCTTTCCCTTCTCTCTCTATCTCTAAGTAGATTCCTGAACACAAAAGCTAAGAAGCAAAGCATCTTCTCTTACAGTACCTCCACATTGCCTTGCGATCCCTTGCAAGTTTCAACTTTCAACCTTTTCCTTGCCTAGGAGTTTAGGTGCCACTATTTTTTTTTTTAATTTTAAATATATTTTTATTTTTTGCTTTTTTAGACCAAATAATCTACTATTAGAACCGTCGGTGTATCTTTTATGTGCAAAAATTCACCCAAAGTTTGGAATCTCTACGTAATCCAAAACGTTTAATGCAGTCAAAATGTGTCAAGAGTTTCAACTTTTTGGTCCTTGATGGCCCAAGTTTCTTGCAACTGTTCCTGCTTTGAAATGCATGAGAAACCCATGATTACTTTCCCATTCAGGTCCCCTTTTGGTTGCATAAAATAGCTCTCTCCTATTCTGGTGGTTCATCAGTTGTATATGATGTTCAGAGTCCTTTGTCGGCTCTCTCTCTCTCTCCTTTCCTGAATTCTTATCAGAAGGGGTATACAGCAGTGGACTTGAATAGTTTGATTAGACCCATTTCGCAAGTTTCTATCTTTTTTTGATTTTTGGGTTCTTGGTTTATGAGAGATCAGTAGCAGAAGCCATTCAATTTGTTTGGTATTAGTTCAATTTGTTCATTCATTATTGTTCAACAGTAGTTGTTTTCCAACATTTTCTTCATTCTGCTTTCCACACCGTTAACAATCTGGGAAGTGGAAACAAGACCACCCCCACCTTACCATTTTCTACAGTGAGAAATCTGAAAAAGCATAAGAAGAAGTAAAGGGACTCAATCATGAGTTTTCTAACAGGCACTCACAAGGGCTCATGGCAGCCAATCATGACTGCAAAGACAAACACACAGAGTTACTGGCTGAACTGGAGGGTCCTGCTTTGTGCCATATGGGTCCTGCTTACCATAATCTTCTCAACATTGCTTATATGGAAGTATGAGCGTGTGAGAAAGCCTGCAAGAAATGGTGGCAGTGACACTGATAGCCAGCAAGAAGCATCAGCAACTTTGTATGAGGATGAGACTTGGAGGCCTTGCCTAAAAGGGGTTCACCCTGCATGGTTGCTGGCTTTTAGAGTTTTAGCATTTATTGTGCTTTTGGTGCTTCTCATTGTTAATGCTGCTGTGGATGGAGGAAGAATTTTCTACTATTACACTCAGTAAGTTCCCATTGCTCATTGAATTGGGACATTATGAATAGGGCCTATGTATATTTCGGACATATTCTGTTTTCTTTTGCTGTTTGGATGAATTTGATATGTCATTCTCATTCATTGCATTTATTCCATCTTTGCTCTTGAAGTTTAGCCTTTATAATTTTTGTGATAAATCACTTGTGTGTTTAGTCAGCCAGGAATATTCAAACATTCTTCTAAGAACCAAAATCATTGCCTTACCTAATTTATGATGCCATTTTAAGCAACTACCATTTATGGCTAGAAGGGTTTTTCAGCTCTTTCTGCATTAATTAATTGTATCACAAGCTTCTTTCTTGGCATTTGATTTTTTTTATTTTTTATGTTTTATTTTTTAATTTTTAGTTGGATTCTGAAACAGGTGGACTTTTGCTTCAATCACCTTTTATTTTGGGGTAAGTATGAAGGGCCTAATATCTTACTTTTCTGTAGCTATGTTACTTACTCTTGCCTATCATCATCTTGTATGTAATCTCTTATATATATATATATACTTGTCCTTGTGTGCTTGATGTTGCAGCTCGGATCTTTGCTCTCCATGCATGGATGTTACCAATATCATAAGAAAGCAACAGGTGATAAGGTTGATATTGTGGATGGAGATGCAGAGCAAGGAATGTATGGTGATCCAGCACTCTCAAAAAGTTCTAATGCGTACGGCGAAGATAAAGTCTTGGAAGCCCCGGAAGAACATCTTGTTCGCGAACATGCAGGCACTTGGGCTTATATCTTTCAAATAATATTCCAGGTACACTTTCATAGATCACTGATTGGACTACAAGGATGATATCTTTCTTTGAATTCTTGAAAAAAAATGAGAGTCAAAACTGCAACGAGCCAAATTCTTAGTACATTGTGCTTTTTATTTAACACATTATGAAAATTTTCAAACAAAGATCTGAGTGATGAGATCGGCATGCTGCTTTTCCTGCATAATGTAATAACAATTTGCTACATGCCTACATGTCTCTTTTCTTTCAGCTTTATGTTTATAGAAGTGGCTTTCGGCATTGACCTCATTATTGATTTTGTTTCTTCACTTGTAAGCAGATGAATGCAGGTGCTGTAATGCTCACTGATTGTGTATTTTGGTTCATAATTGTTCCATTTCTAACCATCAAAGATTACAACATAAATTTTGTAAGTATCATCTAGGAATTTTCTTTGATAACTTCAATCACACAAAAGCATAGATAGCTACCTTAATGCTTTTACCAAAGAAAGGGAGAACTTTTAAGGCTAAACTATATGTCAAATTCTCCTGTGGCAGTTGATAATCAATATGCACACGATCAATGCTGTTTTTGTCTTAGGTGATACTGCTTTGAATTGCCTGGTGAGTTTCTGCATTTGATTCCATTGATCACTTCTAATGCTTAGGTATCTGAAATTGTTACCCTTGCTTGTCCTTCTTCAGCGGTTCCCTTGGTTTCGAATAGGATACTTTTGCCTGTGGACAGTCACATATGTGATCTTCCAGTGGATAGTTCATGCCTGCATTAATCACTGGTATAAGTCTTCATTTTCATTTTTGCTCAACATTTGTGAAAAACATCTTATACATCATAGTCTAACCTCTAACATGAGTACTTTGTCTGGAAAAACAGGTGGCCATATACATTCCTTGACTTGTCATCCTCATATGCTCCACTATGGTATGAACTTCATGCCAATATATATTCTCTGCAAGACTAGTCCATTTTTATAATGGGAAATTTCTCTTATTTTCCCATTCACACTATAAGAACTTTTCCCTTATTTCATTATTGTTATAGCTTTTGAGTAGCATAAATTGTTGATAGGAGATATATATATATATATATATATATATATAGCTGAGTGTTAACTACTTACGCCGATTTGCTGACCCTTTTTTTTCTATGGCTTGTAATTGATTTCCAGGTACTTTGCTGTGGCATTACTGCAGATTCCGTGCTATGGTGTTTTCGCTTTGCTAATGAAGCTGAAACACTATGTGCTATCAACGCGGTACCCTGACAAATATCAATGTGTTAGATGACTTCGCTTAGGACTAAACAAGCTTGATTTTCTGAAGAATATCACTTTTGCCATAGAAATAAGGAAGAGAAGGAAGGGATAAAAAATTAAAAAAAAAAAAGTCAGAATGTACTACCTAGCAGTGTGAATTCTCAAATATAGCAAAATATATCAGGTTCTTTTTTTTTGTTTTTCTTTTTCGCCTCTTTTTTGAGGGATTAACAGTTGACCAAGCAACAAGAATTTGGCCCTTTCGTTCACCTAACACTTCTTAATGAGGTGTCGTAGGTGTTTATCTTGTAATATGTAAAAGCTGAAGCAGAACTTGTAATATTGACACCTTAGCTATCTCTAATGTTGCCACATCAAAATATATCAGGTTTTTCTTCCTTTTTTTTTTTTTTTGGGGTAAATTACATTGCTGCGCTCTTTGAAATTAGATGATATTAAATATATCACTCTCGATTACTCTCAATTTGTAAAAATATATACTAATATTTCTTGATAATTTATATAATATTACACTCGTCATCTTTAAAATTTATAGAATATGATACTAATTACTCTTGTAAATATGCTAATAAGTATCCATATAAAGAGGTGTTAGTATCGAGAGGTATCATGTGTAATATCAACTAATATTCTAACTTCAAGAAAGGTGACTATAATTTATTCTTTATATATATATATATATATATATATATGGGGATATATGGGGAGATGATCAATTTATATAGGTGTAACTTAAACTCATATTTTATACTATTGAATAATTTTTTATGGAAGGAATTTTTTACAAAACTAACTATTGGATTAAATTTTATATGTTATAGATCATGCTTATAAAATTTCATATTAATCCAAAATTATTAAGTACACATTTTTATATATATTTAAATTAACATAATATATACTTCTTAAATATATGTAAAAAAGAATTATTTGATTATACTCTTATTGATGTCTAATTTTTTAAAATTTGATACAAATAATCTACATAATATGTAGTTATTATAATTTAATAGTTGAATTGATAAGAACTATATTTTATAAAAAGTTATTGAAGGTATAAGTGTGCTAAATCTTATATCGATTTCAATGGGTCCCTTCTCATATATATATATATATATATATATATATATTGGACGAGATCCACTTACTTCAAGAGTAAATCTTGGTATATATACTTTAAGAATAAGTCTTGATATATTTACTTTATTGAATAACTTTTTATGGGCATTGAATTTTATCAATCTAACTGTTAAATTGAAACTTTTTACTATGTAGATCAAGTGTATGAAATTTTATAAAATTTGAAAGGGATTTGATGCTCCATCATATCACTTTATTTTGACTTATGATATAATTTTGAAAATACAAGTAAATATTGACTATTCAATTACATATCTATTGATATTTAAATTTTTTTAAACTTGATAAACTTTATATATATATATATAGTTGTGAGATTTGCAGTTGAAGAAGCAAGAAGAATCTGGCTCTTTACATTTAGCCAACACTTCTCAAGGAGGCGGCATAGGTGTCATTGATTATGGATTCTAAGAACAAATCTGTCTAAGGCAATGATTCGCGGATTATCTATTAACCTTAATTCTCAATAATTGAAAGCAACCGGCCAATATTTTTGCTTTTGAAGAGAAAGCATTGTTGGAAATGACGCACTCAATGAACTCAATGACAACAAAGCGCTATCCTTTCACTGTTGATGCTTCCCGATTTACTTTAGTTTTTACAATTACAGATAGATATGTGACAGAATCATCGTAAGGAAACACACTCCACGCAATTGCCGAGCACGTAAAAATAAAAAAGTTGTTTAGATTAACTTATCACTTAGTTCAGGTTGATATGATATGATATGAAAAAGGAGTGAAAAATTCAATAAATAGTTTTTTAATATAATTTTAGTAATAAATTTAACCTATGAACTTTTTATCTCTATTTTTATTCCATACCAAATTAACCATTAGCAAAAGGGATACACTCCTGAACACTTTAAGTATATAGTGTGTGTTTAAATTTTGCTCATTTTGTATTAAAAACATTTTCCTATAAATTATGGAAAATCCATCCGTCCGACAGATTAAAAGTGATAAACCACGTCCCCCACCAAAGAAGATATGTAGGGTAAAATAAAATGCACTTATTTTCATTTTATGATAAGAATACTATTATTTGAACATTGTTTTTGTAGATATCATTAGATATTTGATGAATTATATGTAAATAATTAATGATTTTAATTACATTTCTGGTAAATCTATTGTGAAAAAAAATATAAAAAATCATGTTTTGAAAACTATATATTTCAATTATATTATTAATAAATTCAATAAAAAATTGTCAAGTCCATTATTAGTTGTCTTACCACATCATTCACAATTATCAGAAAAAATACTCAATTATTTATATATTAATCCCTATATGCACAAATGATGTTTAAAATTGTGAGTATCATTATTATTTTTCCTAAGATGAACTTCTAATTAAAGTTAATTTTATTCTGTTATTAATTTTTCACCTTCTCAAGATCCACATATTGAACCCAAATCTCTGGAGTATATATCCTGGTCCCCATTGCTACAAAATTGTCTGGTTCTAAGAATCTTTTCCAGCAGCGGAGAATTCATCATGAAAGAAGGTACATTACGAATTATATCCATGAGAACAAATGCAGGTATAGACAGAGAATCTAGTAAAGCTTCTATTCAATGAATGGAACAAACAAATAAATACAAGAACAGAGCAGCGTAGATTTTTTTTTTTTTTTTTTAAATAAAAAAGGAGAAAGAAAAGAGCTTTAACACTATACATGGATTTTTGTTACAAAAAAATGATGAACCCAAAAATGATTACATAGACAATAGTGATTATTGAATAAACATCCTAAAGATGTAACAGAATGTATGGTACAACTTTTCAACATGAGGTATATAGGCAGACAGCATAAGTATACAGGTTGTGATCATAAAGAAGTGCTTGGTAAGGAACCCATTAAGATAATATTTTCGTCTTTATTCTCCCTAGTCTTCTCAGGCTTTTCCTTTGTAAATAATCCAGAAAGAAATCTAGATGACAACCCAGAACTAAGGCTCCTGCCTCCTCTGTTGGTTAAGCTCCTCGTCTCATCCAATCTGAGGTGTGCCCCGCACGGACAGCTCGCGAGCTTTCTGAAGCAACGCTTATGAAAAACCGAATGACAAGCTTTGCACCTTTCCATATCATCTTCCTGTTGATGATTTAGCTCAGATTAAGACCGTACTTTTGAGTAGATCAAAAGAAATCCAGACTAGTAAAAAGATGAAGAGGACAAAAAAGTAAAGGAGGCAGAGGCATTGGAGGATAGCAAAAGAAGAGAATGCTTTATTAAAACATGAAAAGCAAAAAGAAATAACATGTGATTTTTTGAAAATATGGTCATATTTTCTTTCATGATAAAGTAATTTATCAATAATTCCTCTTAAGTAATTTTTTTTCTAATTTAGAGGAGATTCAAGCACAGGTCAAGCAACAGGCTCAAGAGGCATAGCTCTAAAATTGTTTAGGGACCACATGACAGATTTTAAAAATTCAAGCACATGTGCTTGAATGTATGACCAATTAAGGGACCCAATTACAAAATTTTGAATCCAATCAGAAACGTTCAAAATATTGGGACCTTTTAAAAACGAACAAAAACTATAAGAACCTACATATTAATTTAACCAAAATTTACTAATATATTACAGGTATTCTATTTTATTTAGTTATATAATATACTAGTATACTAACAAAGAACAGCATATTTCTATAAAACTCTAGATTGGAATCATAAAATACGTATTATACCAAACCATGAAAAAGGATGAGAAATCATAACTACACACACAAGTATATATGTATATGTATATCTATATGTATATTATATGATTTAAAAAATTGATTACTCTTTAGAATGGATTCCCTCACAGTAAAAGTATATGCTCATACTTGAAAGATAAATGCAATCAATATTCTCGTGTCTACTGCTACAGTAACCAGAAAGTTAAGCCTATCGGAAAACAATTTTGAGTATCCTATTAGAATTCAATTTCGATCCTCTAAAGCACTCTTAAATTGTACCAAGCACTGAATACATTTTGTATCAGTAACTTCATAAAAATCTAAGTCATCAATTTTTTTTCCCATCAATAGCTACCCACCCTGCAAGCCTGCACTTTATCTTTATTTTCCACAGTGCACCTCAGAAGCCTGATTAAAATTCTAAGAAATCACTTTTTTTTCCTATCGTTTATTTTTTCCTTAACTAATTGTGTATTAGAGAATCTTAGCTACAGGCAGATACACACCTGAAATGGGAAAATGAGAGAAGATGGGTCACTGCAATCTTGTCGGGCACTGCAGGGGACTCCCACATCACAGCATATGAGGCATTGGTCAGTAATGTGTTCGAGGATTTTCCTAGACACATTTTCCACCATCACTGGAAGTGCTGCACAACAGTTTCTATATATCAAGAATATTTGATATAGGAAATGCAACATAACAATTTTAAAGTAAACCATTGGTTAGAGTCAAAATGTATAAACTAATGAATAGAAAAGTTTTATTTTCTCATGAAACAGAAAGAGAGAAATGAAATTTCAATGAAACATACAAGGCGATATGCATGAAGTTAACATATAGGCTATTCAATTTTAACTCATGATGCCCACTTTAAAGGAGCACAGGATGCATCTCTGTCCGTGCTTGCATCAAAGCATGTGTTAATGAAAAACTAGGCCTTAGATATCATTGCATCGAATTGTTAGAGACCGTTTCCCAGAAGGACTAAAGGTGTACAAGCGTAGGAAGTATAGGGGTGTTATAGGAAATAAGGAAGGAAAGAGTGTTAGTGGAACATGTGGGCCTCAAGCCTAACAAACTAGCTGTGAGAAAAAAAGTGCAGGTGAGTGTGTGTGCCATGCTGGCATGTGAGTGCGTAAGGATTCTGTTAGGAAAAAAGGGTATATTTGTTTGGGTATGAGAGGGGGGAAGGCTAGGCTATTTTCTGGTATTGGCTAGAGAGGTTGAGCTGCTTAGTGCTATGAATCCTTCATTTTCCGCTTATTTTATACTACTTTCTCTTTATTCTTGACTGATACACCTTGTATCAGTTCAAGCGTGTTAATATACAGTGAATCTTCCTTTCTTTCTTCTGTTTCTTCTTGTGGTTTCTATCACAAATCCAAATTTATTTATCAGAAGAGGCGAAACACAAGTAAGTGGAAATGAAATAAAAGTGAACTACCATTCCATTTAAAGTGCAAATAAGCAATAAGCCAGAAATAGAAGCTAACCAGCAAAGACTCCTTTGGAAAGATCAATCAAATCTCTAAGAGCAAAGAAGTCATTGCTTTCAAGAAGATATCTACGGCTTCCAAGTGCTCTGTTGATAGACCTCCGAAATGGGCAGCGAACATATGGAAGCATGATTCCTATCTTTTTCCTGACACTCATAACATGAAGCAAGGCTGGGACCTTTGACAAAAGGAAGGGATTCACTGCAGTGACACAAAGCATGGGCTGCAAGAGAAATTTTGTTAATAAGAATGTAAGTGAATGGGAAGAATAAGTTCAAAACATACACAGTTAAAATGGATGGCAAAGAAAAGAAAATAAATGCATCTATGAATTGATTAATCCAGAAATAAGTAACAAAACAAGTCCTTGCTAAGCAACACAAATTTTTACATTTTCAATCCCCAAGTTATGCACTTGTTTGCTACTTTGAACTTCCTAGGGATCCCATAGAAAGAATTGGATTCAAATTTACAAGTCAACAACAACTAAACACTGAAGAGAGAGAAGATAATAAGGTCAATTAAGCTACAACACTAACCAAGAAAAGCCATGAAATTTAATATGAACATGTACATGTACTAAGCCAATAAAATCTAAGCAGACATCAATATGCATTACTGGAATTATTTTTGCATTACTTCACAAACTGTGTGCCCAATGCTCATTATAATTGCAAATAATATCTATCACCATATCAGTTTGCATTCATTGAACTGGAACTAAGATAGGAAACTCTTGCTTTTTGCACCAAAAATAGAGAAGAAAGAGAAATAACATTACATAGAAACTTTGGATATCAGCATATATGAAAGGTGATATAGCTAAAAGCCTAAAACAATATTTAAAAGGCAAACTCTACTTTTAAAATTACCTGTTCATGTATAGAATCCAGATAAGACTTTGCTAGCTGAGAAACAGGAGAGTGAGTGAAATCCCAATGATGCAAAACCCTTGCTGGCAAGACTGCCGTGTCATTTGTATGGCAAGAAGAGCAGAACAATTGACCAGTGTATTCACAAAGTCGGGACTTCCCCCATCCAAATGTCTGTACAAAATCCCAAATCAAAGTTTTCCCATCATCAAAATGCTTATGGCATCCAGCACAAGTGTAATGTTGTGCTTCTAACAACTGTCTCACAGATTTGTTTGGTGGAATTTCAACTATAAGTGATATGGTCTTCCCTAAAGTGGAAAAGTTCCTAATGTTTGTCCCTCTTGTGAAAGAAGGCTGAGACACTAATGCATTTGACACATGTGAAATAGGATGTGAATCTTGAGGGGACAAAAACAAAATCAATGCTCTTGGAGGACTTGAAAAGAACCGGGTATGGAGAATAGATTGTAGACACTCTTGAATGAGAACACTTCTCATTGCAATAATATCAGGAGATGCACTTCTAAATATCTTGGACTCCTTTTCAACAGAAGACCAAGGCGAAGGTAAAATCCAGCCTTGCTCAGTGAATAAAGTTTTCAAGCTACGATGGAGGCTGAGGAAATCACGATATCGCCTTTCAACCTCCCACTGATCCCTGCCACTCCACACTTTAATTTTATATACAGTGTATTCCTTCACCCCAACCAATCTTTCACTGAAAGAAACATCCCCTCTCTTCTGCCTTGCACCTACCACTTCAATTCTATCTATTCTTGCTGGGCGCTGAGCTAGCACGTAAGCGTCATCTGTACTAGAAGTAGAAGCAGTCAGCCCACCATCTCTTGAAGGCATAGACAATTGTGGTTCAAGCAATCTGTTACCCATGGCAAGCCTAGCCCCAGGAGAATCCATAGAGTCCAATAAAATTTCTTCCATTTCCTGAACGACCTCGTCGTAGAATTCATTTAGCTCAAAGTCCTCTTTCTGCAATAGTTAGTAAAACATTAAACTCAACACAGTACGCATCTTGGCAGAATAATAAATGATTATTGACCAAATGTGCCAATGCACAACTCAAAACTGTGCAGCTGAAATGAGGCACTTCAAACCATTTGTCTGAGACAACATTTCACAGCATCTTAAGGGACACCAGGGGAGAAAAAGAAAAAAAGGGGGGGGGGGTATTAAAACAGCCTTTCTCAACATTAAAAACAAGAACTGAGGTGGAAAATAGGAATGAGAAGACCATTTTCATCCAATCCTTTAAAATTAAAAAAGCATATTTAATCATTTAGATCCAAGGCTCTACAGTCAACAGAATACATCATTTTGAATAACCTAAGCAAACAAATAGTTTCAATTGGGTGCCAAAATAGTCTTCCTGAAAATTATGCATGTTTTGTAGAAATCAAGACATGGGTACAGATTGCTCACCTTAGATATCACAGGACTTTTTTCTAAGTGCTCTGTTGATGTTGAATTGCTCTCTAATGTTTTACTCATTCCAACATTTGAAGGAAGTTCAATTTGTTCAAGGTTCTCAAATGATTTTCCATTTATATTCCCTAGATGGTTGGATGGATTGGAAGAACTTTGATCAACTCTACTATCGGAAAAGTGATCAAACCTGAACATAGAATTATCCAACTCCAGGTTTTTCACATGTTGAGCAATATTAGCCTCAATAGCCTCTTCCCTGTTGATGTATTGATTCCCCTTTTGCATGTTTCCACCATCAGTAGCATTTAAACCCTTATGATGAAGACCTTCTTCTGCCAGCAGATCCAAATATACATCATATGCCTCAGTGATTGACAAAGTTTCAGGACAATTAACCAATGTATCAGGACCTTGGACCTGCGTATTGACTGCGTTTGGAAAATCAGTTGAGCTATGTGTAGAACTGTCTGTTATGTTAGTCAACTTATCAGCACCTTGAACTTGGCAAAAGGCTGGAGGAATATCTCTAACCTCTTTTACATCTTCTGGATCACCACCATCTTTTATTTCTTCGACTTCTTCATTGACTGCAACTGTGTCCATTTTATCTTTACTTTTCTCTTCTTGACCAGCACTTGCGAAACCCACTGAGCTTGCAGAACCAAAGTTCACCACATCATCTTCAACATCATGATTCCTTTCTTGCTTCTCGCGAAACAAAACAGACATCGCAGGACCTCGATCAAACCTCTCATTCTCTAGCAAAAAATCATCCAAATCATCCGAACCAAATGCCACAGAGGAGTTTATAAGCAACGGATTCTCGTTCCTCACTTCCAATTCCTCATGATAATGCACACTCCTTGACACAAAAGACTCATTTCTATCGCCGCCACCACCACCACCACCGTCACTGCCATAGTCATACATCGAATCCTCACCCTCCGAATGCTCACAATCCGACAACTCTCCCTCCTCTCCTCTCTCAACCTCTCTTTCCCTAACTTCCACCCTCGTTTGCGCATCAAACCCATTGAATCGATCCATTCCACCATCCTCACAGCACAATCCACCTTCCAATTTCCCATCACTCTTACATAACACAGGCATCGAACCCTCGCCCTCCAAATGCTCACAATCCGACAACTCTCCCTCCTCTCCCCTCTCCACCTCTCTTCCCCCAACTTCCGCCCTCGACCGCGCATCAAAACCAAAAACACCCACATCCTCACAACACAATCCACCTTCCAATTTCGCATCACCATCACCTACCACACACCTCTCAGTACTTCCAATTCTAGCATTATCATTACCATTCCCAATCCTATCATTATTAGACACACTAGCCGAATCAACAGACCGGCTAAACCCTAACAACTCCGACGAATCGAGCTCAGTCATCGCCAGCTCATCCCCGCAATCTCCGTATAACTCCAATCCGCTGGAACCGTACCTGAGGCTCCGCGGCGGCGGAGCCCCGAGCCTTCGATCATTCTCATGATTCATGTCCATCCTCCCTCCTCCCAAGCTGAAATTCTCGAGGCCGCTGGCGAAATCGGCATCGGAGAAATCGTTATAGAGCGTGATGGCGCTGCTGCTGCAGATGCTGGGAGTGCCCATGAGGGAGGTAGCGCTACAGTAACGGTCGAACTCCGATTCGCCGCCGCAGGAGGAGTACCGGGAGGAAGGTGAGGCGGCGTCGTCACCGTCCGCTTGGCCGACCCGCAGTGCCTGAGGGAACGGATCCAACGGATCGGGTGTCCTCTCGCCCATCGATCATTTAGAATGAATTTTCGAAACTCGATGGAAATGGAACCGCAGAGAAATAAATAAAAATTAAAAGTAACAAAATGAAAAATTAGAGAGGGGAATCTGTGATTGGATATAGTAGGTGAGTGAGATTCTCGAACGAACCGCAACGGAGGATTCGATCGAGGTCTCTTTGCGGGGGCAAAGAGAAGAGAGCACAGTGGGAGAACCGCACAGAAAGAGGATGATGACGCTGCAGAAAAAAAAAATGAAAATAAAAAAGTGCGAATAAGATTTCTGTTTGTTTGTTTCTTTTTTATTTATTTATTATTTATATTTATTTTGGGTAAATTGAGGTGTGGGAAATGGAATGTGGAAGAGTGGTTTGGTTTCAAAACTACCAGTATAAATTGGCAGATATGAGTGTATCTTAGTTTACCTATCTACCAATCAAACTAAATACGCTGGAGATTTCTGAAAATTCAGCGACCAGATTGCCTGATAATGATAGGAGGATGATGACGATGGTGATAATTTTTTTTTCTGTTTACTTTTGGAATTTTTACCTTTGACCAACCTAATTTGACCTCTTCTCTTGTTTTGTTTGTTGCAGCTTTCAAGTTATTTGATTATGGACTCGTTTGTCTATTATATATATATATATATATCTACAACAGTTTGTTAGAAAAGTAAATTTAAATTTATGTTTAAATGTATTATTTGTAAAAATCTTCTTTTATCCCTATATAATTTTTTTAAGGTAAAATATAATTTTGGTTTCATCAATTTAGAATTTAATCCCTACACTAAAAAAAATTTATATCAATCTTTGGTTTTTAAAGTTGTGAAGCCCGATGGTGTGATTAAGGGTGGATGCATGTTGAATAATATGGAACGTAGGAATACGAGGAAAAATGGGTGCTTCTAGGTGGTAGCAGCGGGTATCATGAAGAATGGACAGGAGACGCAAAAGACTTGGCTGCTAGAAAGCTGGTGGAATCCTTCATTCTTTGAGTTTATGATGATGATGTTTAAAGAACAGAAGGTTATCTCTTGGAATGTGAGAGTGGCAGTGAATAGAAGAGGCCATAGACATGCTAAAGATTTTATTCGAAAATATAACCTGGAAGTTTTTATTGCTCTGGAAACTCATACCTAGTTCAATAATATGAAATCCTTCTGGGAGAAGCTTGGATACAGTATGACGGGATTTGTGGATGCTGTGGGGCACTCTAGAGGTGTACGGGTTCCTGTTACAAACAATGTTGGCCAGGTTCTATTCGTGATGTCGACCCCCAATGTGTTACAGTCGAGTTTTCTTCAAGTTCAAGGCCTTGGGTGTGCAGTGCTGTCCATGCCAGCCCTACTCCAATGCTCTAGGAGGACCTTGGGCAGCACCTTCAGAATCTGGGAAGGTCACTATACATACCTTGGGTGCTTCTAGGTGATTTCATGAGACTCTCTTGCCTTCGGAGTCCAAAGTAGGTGTTTTTATCCATAGTAGAGCAACAGAATTTGCTGTAGTGTTTGAGAATTGTGCTTTGTTAGACTTGGGAGCCATTGGCCAGAAATTCACCTGGTTTAGGAAGCAGTTCGGTGTCAAAACTATTGCAAAAAGGCTGGATAGAGCGATTTCAAATGTTGATTGGAGGCATGCTTTCTCGGAAGCTTTTCTTGAGAACTTTCCTTGCTTTCACTAGGATCACGGGCATATCTTTTTATGGCTAGGTGGAGACCGAGGACAAACCAGGAGCAGGCCGTTTCACTTCCAAGCGACTTGGGTGACACACCTTGCTTATGGTCATGTTGTCCATAATTCTTGGATTGGTGGGAGGGGTGATGTTGGTTATTATCTTCAAAGGGCCAGTGAGGCTTCCTTGAAGTTCAATTATGAGGTTTTCAGAAGCATATTGTGGAGGAAGAGAACTCTTGAGGGAAGAATCGCAGGTATCCAAAGGAGCCTTGAGAGTTGGGATTCCTTTCAATTGGAGTAGCTTGAATGTGATCTAAAGAGAGAATATGAAGAGGTGTTGCTACAAGAGGAGATTCTTTAGTATAAAAAATCTAGGGAAAACTGGGTGCAGTTTGGTGACAAGAGCACAAAGTTTTTTCACACTCAGACCGTTATTAGGAGGAGAAGGAATAAGATTCATGGCTTATTTATTAATAGGGGAGCTTGTTGTAATGATCAGGGTATATTGCATAGGGAGGCTATTATTTTCTATGAGGATCTTTTCTCTTCTAATGGTATGTTGGATCTCCAGATTTGCAGTAAGGTTTTGATGCCCTCTATTTCTAAGGAGGATTATAATGCTTTGTTAGCCCCAATATCTATAGAGGAGGTAACTAAAGCTGTTATGAGCATGAATTCTTTCAAGGCTTTAGGATCAAATGGGTTTCATGCTTTCTTTTATAAGCAATCTCGGCATGTTGTGCGGGAAGACGTGTATCTTTTGGTGAGAATAGCCTTTGCCACTAGTTATTTTGATCTGTCTTTGGTAGATACTTCATTAGTTTTAATTCCGAAGGTGGATCAGCCCAACCATCTAAAGAGTTTTTGACCAATAAGTCTTTGTAACATGGTTTATAAAATTGTAACGAAGGTTCTTGTCAATCGCATCCGCCCTTTCTTGCATAAAATTGTGAGTCCCTTGCAGGATAGTTTCATTCCTTGTCATGGCACAATAGATAATATTTTATTGGCCCAGGAGATGCTGCATTGGATGCATAAATCTAAGAGTAACAAAGGTGTGGTGGCTTTCAAAATTGATTTGGAGAAGGCATATGAATGGGGCTTTCTTAAAGCTACTTTGCATGATTTTGGATTCCCACCGCTTATTATTAATTTGATCATGCATTGTATTACATCTTCAAGCTCTCAATTCTTTGGAATGGTGCTAAGTTGGAGTAGTTTAGTCCTTCGAGAGGTCTGTGGCAGGGTGATCTGATGTTGCCATACTTATTTGTGTTGTGCATGGAGAAGTTGTCCATTTTGATCAAGCAGAAAGTTGAAGTGGGGCTTTGGCAACCTATCAAGATTGCTACGAGAGGTCCAGGAATTTCCCATCTCCTTGGGCTATCATCAATTGGCAAGTAGTTCATCGATTGTAACAATACATTTTCCCTTCATTAGTCTTTAATCCTCCAAAATTCCTATAAATTCAGCTGTCATAAAATGCACTTACCATGAAATATGGTTAAACTCGAGCTGTACTTAAAATATGCAAGTATACTATTCACTGAGCAAAATAGCATCTAATGTAAAATCCAAAACAAGCAGGCTTCTTGAGAAAGGTCACTCATAAAGGCTGAGACATTCTTTTGAAGGCAATCACAAACAGCTTCATGTCCTGAACTTGTTGGGATGTGGCCACTTTGGCAGTTCCAATGGCCTGTGCAGGTTCATATGTAATAACAATATTAACCCAACTAGGCACTGCATCTGGCACATAACAGGCATAATCGATGTTATGGAAGCAATTACCAATCTGCACCCTTCTAGTTTTCCCAAAAAGAGAATGGGTTTTTAAATGGATTATAAAGGAACACAGCTTTCACATGCAAAAGCCTTCAGTTGCTGGAAACAAACATCATAAGTTTTCCCAGCTTCCCTTTCTTGAAAAAGTTCTCCAATGCCATGCTGTCACTCCAAGACCCTCACTCAAAGCAAACAATACCAATTACATTCTCTACGAAAGCTACTGTAGAAATTATCTCTGACTTTGTCTTACCTCATCATTTTCTCCAATAATATATCTTCGCTTAGAATGTCCAAGAATAACCCACTTGGATCCAAGGTCTTAAGTTTTTCAACACTACAAGAGTCAGAAGGTAATAATTGACACAGTTAACTTGTCAAATTGCAGCATAGTAGAGGAGAACCAGAAAATAAAAAAATAATTGGTTTGAGCACCACATCAAGAGCAGCAAGGAGAATGTGAACATAAAAAATGGTATCTGCAATCACCCAACATGCTTAACATTATGCATTAAAAAACAAAAAGAAAGTCCTAATATCAATTACCATGCCTAGCTTCAGAGGAAATGGCAATTTGACTTGATTTTTCTAGTAAAAGCACTATCTTTCTACCACCCCAAGAATTGTGGGCAGATATTTCAATCCTATTTGTAATTGAGTTTCTCACCAAATCAATGTGAAAGGCAAGTGCAACAACAACATACTCCTCACAAAATTGGAAAAGATTATGAAGACAGAACATAAAAATATACTACCAAGATTATTAAGACAAATTTTCTGCATAAATCACATAATCGATGTACACTTCTTTAGGAACTAGAGTGGCCATTAGACAACTAGGTTCAATTCCTTTTCACACAAACAATTTTGAACACTTACAACCATCTATATGCTGGACAGCATCATGAGGTATTATACCTTTTTTGACTACATATTTATCATCTCATCAGCATTTCCTAACCCAAATATACCATCATAGGAAAAAAGTTACTTTCAATTTCAGTAACTGATTCATCTTTCTTTGATATTTTAGGAGTTGGGAAGAAGCAGAATATATATATATATATATATATATATATATATATATATATATATATATATATATATATATATATATTTTCGTTGTCTGCTACAACTGGAAATGTGTAAAATTGAAGATTGAACACACCTCACCAACATCAGGCTCCAATTTGCACTGCTCAAGTTAGAGACAACCTTGCTGATGAAATCTTTTGTTCCATTCTAGAGATAACAACAAAATGAATGAAAAATCAAATAAAGATGTATGCAGAGTATTGAAGGGGAAAATAATATTATATGTAATGTTTTTGCCAACTGAACTAACAATTGATTTAACTATGAGAATATGCAATGTCATTGCTAACTGAACTAGTAATTGATTGAACCATAAATATATACATATATGAACAGGGACTAGTTCAGCAAGAAATTTACACTTAGACCAGTTCTTAAATATAGATTTCACATTAAAACTAGCCATTACATCGCAAGAGACCATCAACTGATGAATATACAGCCAACTTACTTCTCTTCCATTTCTTCTTGCCCTTGCCCCTCCTCCTCCAAGTCACCCCAATGTTTGGTCTTATCAATAAACAGTTCATTTATTGTGCCCATATTCTGATATTCGAGTGAAATGCCAAAATGAAAAAGAACCATGATTTAGTTGGATAAGAGCTCCTAACTTTGTAAAATACCATAATGAAAAAGAACTTAATTTGCTTTGAGTAAAGATTTCATATTGTATTTGCATTTAAGATCACGAAAGCTCAAGCATATTTGTTAAGGATCACTGTATCTCAATTTTGTAGGGTTATAAGAGTCAAATATACTATCCCACAATTTTTTCCAAGGTCATAGGATCATCTTACACTTTTTTAAGGGTGATAGGGCTATCAAGGATCAAATAAGCATCACAATTGTGTATTTTGAATGAAGCTTTTATAATACATTTGCATTTGAATAATCAAAGCTCAAACATAGTTGTTTAGCATCACTGCATCCCGATTATGTAGGGTGATAAGGGTCAAGTATACCATCCCACAATATTTTACAGGGTCATCCCACAAATTTTTCAACAGTAGAGTCATCCCCCAATTTTTTTCAAGGTCACAAGGTCATCCCATAATATTTTCAATGGTCATCCCACAATTTTTTTCAATATCATAGGGTCATCCCATAATATTTTTCCATGGTCATCTAACAATTTCGTCCGGTGATAGAGTCTTCCCATAATATTCTAGTGTCATGGGTCACCCCACAACTTTTTCCAAGTTCATAAGATTATCCCACAATATTTTCAAGGGTCATAGAGCAACGCATTTAAGCATTCGATTTTATTTGTATAGCAAATAGCAAATGCATTTAAGTATAAAAAAGCATCTTGATTTTTGCATTGTGGATAAAGATTTCATACTGCATTTGTATTTAGAATCACAATGGCCCAAGCATATTCACTTAGAGTCATTACATCTCAATTTTATTGGATCATAAGGGTGAAGCATACTGTCAAACAATATTTTCTAGGATCATAGGGTCATTCTAAAATTTGTTCCTAGTGACATAGGATCATTGCACAATTTTTCTATAGTTATAGAGTTATCCCACAATATTTTTCTAAGGTCATAGAATATCCCATAATATAATGTCATAGAGTCACTCCACAGTTTCTTTTGAAGGACATATAGTCATCTGACAACTTTTAGAGGGTCATAAAATCATGCTACATACAATCAGACATCTTAATTGGATTCACATGGCAAATGAACAAAAATTTCATGCCAAATTTGCATTTAAACCTAGATAAAGCATATTCATTTAAATCAATCATAACATTCCAGTATTTTTCTTAGGGTGACAGTCATCCCACAATTAGGGTCATAGATTAGGCTCAAAGATGACAAAGCCATCCCATGTGTAGGGTCATAGAGTCACTGAAAAGGTGTAAAGATGACAAATTCATCTCATATTAAGGGTCATAGGGTCACCGAAAGGGCCAAAGATGACAAAGTCATCCCACACAAAGATGACAAAGTCATCCCACATTGAGGGTCATAGAGTCACACCAAGGCTCAAAAATTATAAAATCATCCCACATTTAGGGTCATTGAGTCACACAAAGGATCAAAAATGATAAAATCATTCCAAATTTAGGGTCAGAGTCACACGAAGGCTCAAATCCTACATTCCACTCCCAGTGCAATTGAAAATTCACATTTCAGTTAACAAAGATTGCATCCCAATACGATTGAACGCTGCAGTTAATGTCAAAGAAACCATCTGATTCTCTAATCATAAAAAATAAAGAATTCACAGCCAAGTTCATCGAGATAAAACTCAATCCTATAAATAGTGCCTGTAACATGAGCATACTGAATATTCAGGAACAAGAAAATTGCCTCGGTCATCATACAAAAGAGCCTATCACCGCAATAAGAGAGAAAGAAATACCTCAAAAATATTTGTGTAATCATGAAAAAAAGGGAAAAAAAAAAAAAAAAAAAGAAGAACAGAATTCATCTCCAAGTTAGCTTTTGTAGTTCAACATTATATTCAGATTCACTCTTAATTACTTGTTATGAGTTATGACACTAATAATAATAATAATGTTAATTTATTATTCTTTTATTATTTTTTTGGCGAATATATATATATATATATATATACTAGAAAAAAATTAAAGCTGAAATATCTCAATCTATTAATAATTTTTCGGATACACTAAAATATTGTTTAAAGAATTATCTAATTTTAAATTAAAAAAATGTGTTCTAATTTTTATTATAACATTTAATTAGCTAATTATATTTTCATTACAAAAATGATTTTTATTTATATCTTTAATTACTTTATAAATAAAAGAATTATTAATTATCCTAGGCAATTCACAATTTGTGTATATATACATATGTGATTAAGAAGTCAACCAAATTTAACTATCTTGTCCACTTTATCAACCATCCTCATTTATAATCTGTAAATAATATAATCTAACTAGAGCCCTCCTAACAGAACAAGGTTTGTTGTTATTGTTGTAGACTAATAGTATAATGCAATTGGAGGTAACTCTTAGGATTACGTTTGAATCTGTGTCTTCAAACCTAGAATAAATAAATTCGAAACAACACAACTTGAATGCGAGCAAATTTAGTAGAGACAAAGATACATGAAAAACTTGAATAAGTTCATTTATCCACTTGCAGAAAAGCTTCATTCAAGACTCTCCTAGATCCTAAACTTCAAGTCCCAGAAGCAAGTCTCACCCTAAAGCAAGAAACCAGAGATTAACATAACGCAAAAGGATAAACAAGCACACACTCAAGTGTCTAGGCTTGAGCTTGAGAAATCTGAACCCCAAAGCAATGTGGGTTTCCTAATAATAAAACAACTGCGAACAAGGATAACCAAAAATGAAACTAAGAGATAACATTGATGAAGTATTTGGAAACCTAGAAAAGGCTTAACTATAAATCTGTACTAGATATGGTGGTATAAGGGGCTTGACAACAAGTGATTTTATGGGAGTTCCTACTCCAAAATTTTCTTCACTATGACTTTTCTATATGGGACCTGGCCCCACACTTACCCCCCCTGCCCTCAAAAACAAAAGCAGCAGGAGATAAGAGCCTTTGGATTTTGGAACATTAGTCATTTGATGAAGGTGTTGGGTTTCTGTGAAGTTAAAGGAGAATCCTTGGTCCAAGGGGGCTGCATATGTCATGGATTAATCCAATGATATAATGGACTTAATCTAATAAGGACATAAGGTCTCAAGCTCTCGAGCAACTGCTAGACTCTATAAAAAAGAATTACACAATAGTAACATGAGCTATTACTTTTGCTATTGTTCACAAAAGTGAATGAAATTTCTGTTATTATTTAGCCTCTAGCTACTGCAATGGATAGAAAACAACGAAGAAGAAATACATTATTGCAAGCTTTAGGCTTCCTATATCTTCAGTTTAAATGAATGCTTTCATGATGTATTTGAACGAATAAAAGTGAGGGACTTACATAGACATAGTTAGTGTCAAATAATATGCCTAAGGATGAAACCTTCAACAGAAAATTTGTGCTCAATAACAGTGGTTGAATTATAAAACTTAGAAGTAGGTAAATCACCTATCCGCATGTGCTACACTACTTTATCCACATTAAACTTTCCACTTCCCATTCCCCTTTTTATTTTTAGGGGTGAGGAGCAATGACAATCAAGGTAGAGTAGAAAAAATTAATGGCACCATTAACTCCCAACTATGAATAGACTAGTACCTCAAACATCTTCCTCTGCTTGATTGTCTGTTTGTCCACAAATTGAACTGATCTACTGGTTTTCCTTAACCTGATTAGAAAAGTTTTTATTAGAAAAAAGCCACCATCAATTGGGTTTGGTTGTCTACTAGCCGAATTATGAACATCCAAAAATATCTTCTTGGTTACTTTTTATTCTTAATAAATGTAATTATGAACCAAAGTTGAACATAAGTGGTTAAATTGAGATTTCCCAAAAAAAGTGCAGGATGATAAACTAAGGCAAGCACAAAGGATTAGAAAGTTAATGTCATAAGGAATGCAAGAAAGTAGGTTCTCT
Source organism: Pterocarpus macrocarpus (assembly GCA_031439585.1). Taxonomy (NCBI): domain Eukaryota; kingdom Viridiplantae; phylum Streptophyta; class Magnoliopsida; order Fabales; family Fabaceae; genus Pterocarpus; species Pterocarpus macrocarpus. The sequence continues at coordinate 17,730,912 of CM062519.1, forward strand.
GTTAAGATAGCAAGCTGAGAAATTACTTTCACAATTTAAGTATACCAAGCAAGATGAGCTTTTTTTGTTGTTTGAATCAATCAATCTAAACTTGTCTTTTTTTACAGTTTACTGCAATCCGAAGCTACAGGATCAAACATGCCATCCTATTTACTATTTAGTGCTCCTAAGAAAGAGACCAATAACTTTGACAGTTTTTCCTTTTCAGAACTTCACCACATAAAACAAGGACAATATGGAAGGGTTGAAGCCCATGTTATGCAATATTGCCCTCCACATCTACCATATCCTTCTCTATGACAGAATGAACCAACTGCATATACAAATGCAGACAACTATTTTTCATGTGAAACTTATCATTCTAACTCTCCAACTGCAAACTTTAGTTCTAAGAGTAGCAGAAGATGCAGTGACACATAGTGCTATCAACAGTGTTTCCCTTTTCTACCTCTAGCTGCCTAAAGTGCCTGTTCCACATGTGCACAGAACCTTTCAGCCCATTTCACCAGCCCAGGGGTGGTGCATTGGCCTAGCAACTTCACCCTAGTGGATATCTTTATCACCCTTAGCCACCCCAAGAAGTTACCAAAGGTACCCAATTTTGATAGTTCTTTGCCCGAGTCAATGATTAAAACTCTTAATTCCTCTCTTCCAATGAGAGAATAACTCTCAATTCCATTCACCGTTCTTAATTCTCCTCTTCCAATGAGAGACTAACTGTCGATTCCATTCACTGTCAAGTATGACACAATATCATCTTTCCACTATTTATACAATAACAAAGTAAACTTATTACTTAACTCGTTATCTACTTAACTACTCTTATTCGCACAAATTCCACTCATAAAATTTCATATTTCAGATCTTTGTACATGAAAAAGAATTATACTTTGCAATTTTGGGGTAGCAACATATTCTTAGATTCACTATAACAAAAATGTACAAATTTTCATAGATGTATTATAAAGGGCAACTCGACAATGGTTTTTATCTTTATTCTTGTCTCACTTTGAGTAGACAAATGACCAATGAGGATGATTCTTCAATCACTATATATTCAGCAAACAAAATAACAGCGACATGTAACAGCCAGAGAACTGATTAACAAAGATTTATACCTTATCGTAAGGATCAGAAGGGAGAAGGGGTGGACCGGAGGACCGGGCATCACCCACATACTGTACAATCATCCTACGTTGTTTGTCCCCATGAGTGATTTCATTTTTTTTTTTGGTCCCCATGAATTGTCATACGTTGTCCCCATCAATGGCTATTGAGTACGGGGATTTTCTTGTAGATTGGAGAAGAAGCTGGGTTTGGGGCTCAAATGTCGCCTGAATAAACAACAAAGCCCAAATTTGGAGGGTTAAGGCATAAAAATATCAACAAAACAAATAGTCAAGCCCAACAACAAGGTAAATGGTGAGAGGTAAATTGAAGAAGTATTCCCCTTTGCCTTGTCCCTTCGAGTAGGCCTGTTTGTATTGTTTTTCAGTCTTGTGCCTGAAGCGTCGGTCTGGGCTTTGTTTCTAGCTTACCAACCATCGACCAAAAAAAAAATGATCGTACTCTGTCCACAAAAAATTGTCAACAGGATTCCGACCAAAACGGGAAAAACACTGAGGCGTACGTGAATTATAAACCCCCGAGAAAAGAAAAACTTTTAAATAAACAAATATATTCAAGGAAAAAAAATTACCTAAATACAATTTATTATATTACCTCTTAGAATTATTATTTGAATGCTAAAGGTAGAATATAGATAAATAAGAATTGAGAGAGAGAGAGATTAAAATACTCAACCTATTACATAATCCTCCCCAAAAATGACATTCAAATGTAAGTTCTATTCAATAATTTAATTATAAAGCCAATAATTTTTTTTAAGTATATTGATAGCAATAAGGTTTGAACCTAAAACCTTATGCAAATTATCCAAATCCCTTGCCACTACTCCAATTCTAATAGCTTGTAAGGTCAATATCATGTATTGTAAGTTGAAGACTAACAAGGATTACAAATTTATAAAATATTCTATACAACAAAGATTGTACATGCCTTTGTCTCTTTGTTTTATAGCAGTTGGCATTGACAGCTCTACTTTTGGCAATCATGCATAATCTGGAGTATTTCCGATTTTCAAAGCTTGCTTTATTGCTGATAGTGATCATCATTAGGATTCATAGGCCATGTTATCATATATTCATATTCGATATCAAAGCATCTATATATTCATTTTTATCATTACCCAATAAAGCGAAGCATAGCTAGAAAATTTATTAGGGTGAATTTTTTTTTTTTAAATCATTAGTATTTGAGATTCACTTGAATTCAATTAATCTAGCTCAAGCTAAGTCAGTCTACAATGTGGGTAAAGCCTTATTTTTCCTTTTTTAGATTTCTCAAAGCATTTCCTTACCTAATAAGTAAGAGACTAATATCTCAAAATACGATCAAACGCATAAGCAGCAATCCCTCCTAAGAATGCCTTTTTTTTTTTCATATACATAAATTTTGAGATTGAACTCATGATCAAATACTTAAGGGATCTGAATCCCTTTCACTTAGGTGATTTTTTTTTTTAAGGGTGATACATGTTGACTTTAGGCAAAACAAACCATTTCCAATATATGTTTAAAGTTGCCTTAATAAAAATATGGATGTTTTAATATGACTTATATAACTTCCATGTTAAGATAAAAAAATTTGCATCCAAAAATTTCTCAGCAGAAAATCAAAAGCTATAAAAATGGGCAGCAAAGACTAGTCATTTCCGGCCCCAACAAAAAAGTAAAGCAAAACCCATAAAAGAATTCAACAAGATTCCCCAACACTACATGTGAATAAAGCTAACCCTATATCATTCCCACAAAGCAAAAATAAACATGACACTACTCCCATCACTCTCTCCTCACTCCTCACTCTCACTACTATTCACATTCACTCTTAGACAAGTGTTTGATACAATTTTTGTCCCGTTTCACAACCATGCCAACTACATTGCTTCATGTTCTATACCTCATTATTATTTTCTCATCACATTTGGTCCCATCAAATTCAGTCTACTCCAATTCATGCCGATCATATTGTGGCAACATGACCATAGACTACCCTTTTGCACTCCAATACGGCTGCGGGCACCCCGGCTTCAAGGACCTCCTCTATTGCATCAACAATCTCCTCATGTTCCACATAAGCTCCGGATCCTATAGGGTCCTAGACATAGACTATGCATACCAAGCTCTAACACTCCATGAACCCCACATGTCAACATGTGACACACTTGTGCTTGGCGGCCGGGCCAACAGCTTCACAGTGGAGCCGTGGCGGGCGGCATACATGAATCCGGTGCCAGACAACGTGTTCATGCTCATAGGTTGCTCGGCTATGTCACCATTGTTCCAAGTTTTCCCGGGGAAGCACTTGCCATGCAGAAACGTTTCGGGGATGGGGTGTGAGGAATACTATGGGTGCCGGGCCTGGAACGGATTGGGCCATCAGAGATTGGGCCCGGGGGGTTTTGGGTCAGGCCCACCAGCATGCTGTGCTGTGCCTTATGAGGCTATTAAGACCATTAACCTCACAAAGCTTGAGTGTGAAGGGTATAGTAGTGCTTATAGTTTGGCACCAATAAGGGTTGATGGGCCTAATGGGTGGTCCTATGGGATCCGTGTGAGGTATTCGGTGCAAGGGAGTGATGAGTTTTGTGGGGCGTGTGAGGCAACGGGTGGCACATGCGGGTATGGCTTGGATGGCATCAAGCAGGTTTGCATGTGTGGGAACTCCAATTCAACCTCCAATTGTGATTCAGGTTTGTAAGTTCAATTAATCAAGACTTGGCTTTCATTTAATGAGTTTCTCTAATGTGAAAATGGTTTCTTTGTTTTTGGTTGTAAATTAATAAAGTGACCCTTGTGCAAATTTACAGTTAGTTTGTCGTGTGGAACAAGGCCCATGATGGTGAAAACAATAGCAGGTACTTGGCCATTTCCATGATTGGTTAGTTGGTGAAAATGATTTTAAGAATGCACATGCTTAGATCTTTATGAAGACTCATGCAATCACTGAAACATCTACTTTGCCAATCCTTTATCAAAGTTATTGTTTCCTAACCTAAAGTACTTGGCATTATGATTAACTTAAGGATGTGTTTTGTCCTTCTTTTAACTACTTGAATTTTAATTTTAGACTAGTACTTAAGAGAAATTAATTCTTCAAAATGTAACGAAGTCAATAAAGGACAGTCGCGGAACTTTACTGCTAGTTTTGGAGGGCAACAGATTGAGCTGCTCCTTTTGTGGAAGGCATCAGTTGCAGCAATATGTTTATGTTAAAAGAAAGAATAAGGAGGTAAAGTTTTAAGTTAAAAATAATGAAGAGAGGATGCTGTTTATGGAAAAGGAGAGAATATAAGGAGGAGAAGCTTGAAATGAAAGGTATAATTGTCAAGTACACCGTTGCAAAATTTTTATTAAAAAAAAGAGAGAAGAGAGAGAGAGGAAGAGAGAGAAGGGGGGGGGGGGGGCTAGCATCTTTAAATGATTGATAACCTTATTAAACTTCCATCTTTAAAATCGTTTTGGAGAAAATCTTAATTTCGATTGATAACTGTGAACGATGGCTTGACTCTTCGAGCCAATCACAAGCAAATTTCAAACTCTATGTTAGAAGCAAATTGGACAAAGTTAATAAGGGTGCTGCAGTGCAAACTTTCGGTGCTGCAAGTATTAATTGAAAACAACAATTATTCAAATGTTGCAGGAATAATTTTGAAAGCAAGCATCGGATAATAAATTATGCATTAAATGTTGTTTGAAATAGTTGCATCGGGAGCTCTATAAATAGAGCTTGGTTTGCAAGTTCTTGGCATCAAAAACCAATCCAATCTTCTCCTCCACGACTCAAGCATTCAGAGAGTTATGTTTCTATTTTGAATTTCTCTTTATTGTGTGTTTAGAGTATATACTGATGGAAAAATATTATGAGAAATTTTGGATATATTTAGAAATTAGGTTAAGTGAAGTATAATCACCTTTTATATTTCCATTATATTTTTTAAGTAGAATATTTGATTGTCATCTTTATCTGTGAACGTAGGCTATTTGCCGATCCACGTTAAATTTTTGTGTTTTATTTTTTTTATACTTCTATATATTTATTTTGTGTTACTTTATTTGTAACTTATTTACAAACATCGGCCACTTTTATAACAATAACCTATTGTTTATATTGTTTTTTGAAAAAACGAACTTCTGCAAATCTAGCGTTTGGCTATTGGGCCCGTAATTTAATGATTTTGCTATCTGCGATTTTTTTTTCCAGGATTATTGGTGTACATGCTGGCATGGATGACAACTAATAAATAACATTGTATGTATAGTGTCGCAGTTTTGCATGCGAGACTGCCAACACAAATTGGATCAGCGGATGATCAGGTATCCCACATTGTAAATGCCATTTTTGCTGAAGAACGTGCATATATTCAACACGAGAAATTCCCTACCCTATTATTATTCCTTGTGTAAGTCCTTGAAAACCATGCTCAAATATTATAATTACTATATATGTGCCAAAAAAATATTCACTATGCAAGACCGTGCAAACCACGCTCAAATACTATATTTGCTATGTAACTGTAAGGTCTTGAAAACCACGCTCAAATATTATTAAAAGAAGGGCGATACATCCACAGTGGACTTTGATACAAGAGAGTGGGACACTCACAACTATAGTTACTGAAAATTTCTGTCTTATCTTTTGCTCAATTAGTTAATTTGGATTCCGTATTCCTTCTTAGACATTTTAAACTCGGCTTTTAGATACCGACTTGATTCGATAACCCCTTTTGGTTTAAAATTTATTTAGTTTTGAGTTTTGAAATTTTAATTTGATATATATTTCGAGTCAGATTCGGATGTCGTTGTTATCTATAATATTTAAATCTGTATTTTTTTTTAATATTGAATTGACTCGAGCTAATTTACTCTAAACATTACCTAAGTCATTATTCCATCAAGTTCGGATTTAAAAAAGTGACCTGACTGAAAAATTGAATTAGATTCGAATAAGTTAAACTCGATCTAATTCATCTTTTGTACACCCAATTAGAAATTATGCCTTTTTTTTTTTTGAATGAGAGGCAAGCACCCAAAAATCCATGTGCAAATGTTATTTTATTAAAAAATATTGTACTGCCAGCAATTAAGCAAGGATCATCTTATGTATAAATTGCCGACGAAAGAGTCGTGTGTAAATCATCACCCTTGATTTTCTTGTACTAAAAAAGTGACAATGTGCATATGAAAGAATTAAAAGTGAAGATTTACACATGATCATTTCACATGGAAAACCATGCTCAAATATTATTCAAGAGCGAAAGCTTGCGCATGACAGCTTTCTAGCCATATTTGTTGTTTAACAAGAGTTATCTTCTTCCTAATATTCCTTGCTTTCTAAGCAAAGATCCCTGAGAAATGAACTATATTCAATTTGCATATAAGGTGTGAATTACTTTATAACAGTCTCCCCCCACCAGGTCAATGCAAGTGCTGTTTCAGAATGCTTTATTATTTCATCTTGTCCATGAAAATCTAACATCGTCTGAGTTCATTTGACAAAAAACAAAAAAGATTCGATTTCCTGTGCCAACTCTTTTTCTCTTAAAAAAAAAAAACAATCAACTAATTTTTTATCCCTCTGTCCTATTCTTAAACCTTTTTTGCACAGTGTTGGAGGATAAATACTTTTACAACAGAAACTAAATTACATTATATTGGACATCTCTTCAATCATCCATGTACAGTATGAGGGCTTCTAGGCACCTCCCGGTTAAATCCAGTAAACAAGCACATAAAACTCAAACCCGAATCGCATAAGATGATTCAGGCTTATTCAAGGGGCCGCGTCATCTTTAATTTTCTGAAATAATTGAAAAAAGAAGGCATAAGAAAATCAGAAACATGTGAGGATGAAAGTAGTAGATGAAAGATCCAATGTAACTCACATTAGAGATATCCTTCCACAAGTCGAGAGTCTTGAGACCCTTTCCTGATTGTTGTGTGTCACGTGCTATAGACACCCCTTCAGCTAGGTTCCTTATATGGCCACTGACCAACAGAGCTGCTGCAGCATTAAGAACCTAGCCATTTTTTTGTACAGAACAATCAAAAATAAATCATATGAGACATGTACACTCTTAGAGTCTGAGACGAGTATCAAAATATAATGCAGGACAAGATTCCGAATTTCAGTCTGTCACTCAGAAAAATTGAAATTAAAAGAACAATAATGTGCCTCAAATTGGATTTAGTAAAGTAGAACATTGGAGCAGCAAGAGACCTTTTACTTTAGGGGGTACACTAAAGCATAGACACAACCACTGCTGCTCGTATTTTACGAACAGGACAAGTTTTATATGGTTAAGATGCAAAATGTTCTGTGCTGGAAAGTTCACGATTCAAAGCTATAACAAAATGAAGTTAGAATTAAAAATAAATGTGCACAGAATTTGAAGGTCAACGGGTTGAACTAAGATAGAAGGGAACAAATTCCATTTCAACCAAAATTTCATAAACTCCTAGCAAAAGTTTAACTGCAATCATCATATTTTTCATTACCTTCCCATTACTTAGACAGAGGTATCATCCGCCTCAGCTACATAAAAGATCAGGAAAAGCAGAGATACTCACCAAAGCATCAGCAATAGGCCCCTTCTCTCCTGCTAGAACACGCTTCAGAACCTCTGCATTGTATTCAGGACCACCACCTCTTAAGCTTTCAAGATTGCATCGAGGAATGCCAAACTCCACTGTTCCAATAAAAAATCTGATGTAAAGAGTGCATTGAAGTATGCATATCCGATAGAGATCCATTACATCACTCAACTAGTAGCATGTGAGTTGTATCAATTTACTTTGTAAGAGAAACAGATTTAAAAATAATAAAATATCGCATGCTTACAGGGATCGAATGAGAACTTATCAATCCTTTCTGGAGTAACGTCAAGCACTAGACCAGGTCCTGCATGAAAAGCATACAAGTTGTCAGAAGGTATCGCTCAAATCAGATTCAAATACCTATATCTTCCAATTAAACAGTTTCCAGGTGCAAAACATGCTAGAGATCTTACCAAGAGGACTCATTTCATCCAAACCTTCACAGTGAACAACTAAAGCTCTTTTCATGCCAAATCTATGAAGTGCTTTAGCCATTTTGAAGACCTATCCAAAAGATCAAGACAGTTTGCTCATTAGGGATGACGTAGATGGAGAAGAGTAGCACAAACTAAATCCCCAACCCTTCAGTGTCCATAGTGAGAAACAGAAACAATTGTTTATTGAATAAGTGTAAGAAAAAGAACAGCATAACCCATAAAGTTTATTTGTCAAATACAATTTACCAATAAAACATGCCATATTCAGTTTGCCGCAACAATTTCGTTAACAAAAACATGAATGACTCTAGGCAAATTAACATGTTGAATTTAAACGGAAACGAAGCAATATGGATGGATTAAGTTACACAACCATTTGATTACAGAGTACTTACTCATACATATGCATGTAACCTACATTTCTTTTGAAGGATACTAATACAAAGATTGTGGAGGGAAAAAAAAAATGGAATCAGAACCTCAAAGCCAGAGTTCAGTTGCTTCACACACCAATTTTAATGGAATAAAGAAGAGAAAATGACTCAAATAGGCTCATAGTACATAAAAGGGTTTAACTCATTTACAAAGTTCCAATGTAAACCAATTTCTTTGAAATCGAGCTGCTTTAACAATTATCATTCTTCACACTGCAAATATCATGAGCAAATAGAATTCATATATTTTCTCCATTCTTGATTATGCATACCCTTTACTCATATATTTACGCAGCATGTAAATTATATAGATGGATAGGAAAATCACTTTCAGTAAAATAATTTGAATATATTACCAACCAATTCTCTATGAAGGAGCTTACCAAGTCTTCTGTATATACTCCAACAACCGCAAAAGGTGCCTGTGCTGGATTTAACAAGGGACCCAATATATTGAATACAGTTTTTATCTTTAGCTTCTTTCTAACAGGCCTGACAATCTCCATTGCTGGGTGATATTTTGGAGCCATCATAAACCCAATTCCTGCTTCATTCACGCACTTTATTACCCCCTGATTTGCAAGAACAGAAAAATGAATCACTGAATGCATTAAGCAATAATAGTAAAATATATACATATATATATATAGCTTAAGTAGCTTCCATTTCCTATGAAGGTGAAATAAGCAGCAAATTTACCACTAGTACATTCTACAATTAACCAGTAATATAATGCAATTTTAGACAAACTACATTTCTTTGGACTGTGTCAACATTTACCCTACTGCCAAGTCTCATAATGTCAACGATGTAAATATCTTTCAGATAACAAATAAGGCTAATACGAACAGATAAATAGCACATTCACAACTCAAGAAAACTAATGGAGTGATTTCCACTCTAAATGTAATTTTCACTAACCTCAGGACCTAAGTCAATAACTACTCCCAATGCTTCTAATACATCAGCACTTCCACAAGCAGAAGAACTCGAGCGGCTTCCTTGCTGCAACAAGGAAACAATCAAACCCCGCACGCATCAATACTAAAACCGTTTCAATCACATCGATTGCTAGAAAATCCTTTTACGTTCAAATCAACATATTCAGCACAATAGTGCATATGCACCTTTGCAACTTTGGCACCGCAAGCAGCAGCAAGTATCGAAGCCCCCGTTGAGATGTTGACAGTGTTGGCACCATCCCCTCCTGTTCCAACGATGTCAACCACATCAACCAAACCTTCAACCTTCCTCGCGTGTTTGATCATCGCTCTCGCTAACCCCACAACCTATCCACATTATTAAAAACAAAACCAAACACTCAGTCATCGCCATCCTTAATTTCACAACCTTCTTTTATCTATCGAAATTAAATTATATATATATGCGAAATGTGAAATCTGAAGCAGCAGAATAAGTTAGTTACTTCTTCAAAAGTCTCCCCTTTGGCTCTGAGAAGCACAAGAACAGCGCCAATCAAAGCTTCATCGGCTTCGTTCAACAAGAAGTCAAGAGAAGCTTCCGCTTCGGCCTCCGATAAATCAACCCGACTAATCAGCGATTCGATCAGCTGCACACATTAATTTCAATCAACAATGCTTCAAGTAGAGAAATTTCATATGACAATTCAAATGAGCTGAACATAAAAATAAAACAAATAAATAAATAAATAATTGATAATACATATAATAAGTCAGAAAACTTTAAATCAACGAGGAACTAACTAACTAACTAACCTGGCTGATAGACTTGAAGGAGGTGGGTGCATTAATCTGAGAAACGGCGACGTTTGCAGGAGAAGCAGCGATAGCGAAGCTGGTCCTTGGCTTCGGGGAAGAGATTGGGTGCGAGAAGGTGCAGGCTCGTGGAATGAGGTTGAGAGAGAGAAGGCGATGAATTGGGTTGGTGAAGGAAGAAGGGGAAGCGAGAGCGTGCGCGTGTGCGTGTGCCTGCGCCATCATTACTAAGGCCTAAGGGGTTGTTTGTTTGGTCAAAATGAGTGTGGGCGGCGGAGAAAGAGAAGAATTTAAGGTTGGATTTGGGGTGATGTTTATTGTTGCGAGTGTGTGGGGCCTCTGGATGGAAGTGGAAATTTTTTTATGACACGGTATGGTGGGGGGAAAACATGGAAAACACGAATTAAATGTGGTCGGAAATAAGTAAGTTAGTAAACTACCTTTGATTAGATGATGGATACTGTTTGGTGGGTGAGGGTATCCGTTGTTCTGAATCTTGTTTTTGTTATCCTCTTTCACATCATTTCAGTTCGCTTGATGGAATGGCGTAGCAGCAGTATGAAAGACGGGGCAGCCGCCGCTGCTGGGAGGAGAGCAACGATGTTGTTCCCCGTTGCTAACAAAGGATTTATTCTTGCGTGGATATTCACATTCAGTTCGCCGTGCTCCTTTTGACCGAGTATTGTAATATTAAATATATAAATATAACTCCTGAAAAGTTTCACTCTGTCCATCAACATCAATTGTTTGGCTTTGATTTGACGATAAAAAAATTTATAGACCAGTTTTTGATATAATTTTATGATTTAATCGGTATGCGCATAAAAAAAAATTTAATATATATATTTAATTATATATTATTAAATTAATAAAAATAATTAATTTTATCATCTAATATTTTAAGAATCTAATAATAGAAGTGTTTGATTATTAAATGATAGTGTAGAACCCATTACAACAAAATTAATCTCATAATTTTATTAATAGATTTGAATTGTAAATTTTTTACTCTATTTTTATCTTCAAATCAAGGGTGGAGGTCCATTTACTTCAAATGTAAATCAAAAGACTTACTCTTAATTCTCATTGTTTAATTTATTAAAATCTAATGACTCAAAATGATGTAATTTAAATTAAAAAAAGAATAATAAATTATATAATTTTAATCAAGAGAGAGAGAAATAATAGATCTAATAATTAATTAAGAAAGAGAGAATTTATTTATTTATTTTAAGCAAGAGAGACAATAATCCAATTTGATTATACTCCATCTATTTCAATTTATTTATCTATTTAGACAACTTGACTTATTTTTAAATTGATATATCTGGATCCAATTGTATCTAGATATATTGATTTAAGAATGAATTAAATTGTCTAAATAGACAAATAAATTAAAATGAAGAGAATATAAGCTAAAAATTACTATAAAATAATATAAATATGATGGAAGAATCGATGAATAAAAATTGAAATTTTCTATAAAAAGTTTACATTTTTAGTAAATAATTAAAAGAAATATCTTGACATTGGAACTTTTAATAAATAGTTTTCAAAAATATAAATGGCATCAAAATTAAAAATAATAATAATAATAATTTTTTATAATGATAAAAAAATTATAGAAAATATTACATTTTTAATCATTAATTAACAACAGAAACATATTTTCTTAATTTTTTTATTTTTATTTGAATTACATTTTTATAGCTGTTTATTATATATCTTGATGCGAAATATTTTTACGTCAAAATTTATTGATTATTAAAATGCGTTATAAAAATAGCAGAATTTTATGTAATTAGTGAAAAAAATTCAAAAACTGTTTACGTTATTCAATTATTTATTGAAAACGTAAACATTTCCAATAAAATTTCTTTTTTTTATTTCATTGAAAAATTCTATTATTTTTATTAATATTTATATTTTTATTTTATTTACATTTTTATAAATGTTTATTTTAATCTTTTATGTGAAAATATTTACGTTGTTAATAATATTTATGTCAATATTTTCACATTAAATATACCATAAAAATGTCTTTATTTTTATTACATCTTTCAAAAATTATAAAAAATTCTTTATTATTATTATTTTAAACTTTTATGTTATTTTCCTTTTTATAATTTTTTAACAATTTTAACTTGATAATATTTATTTTTATATTTTTTTAAAATTTAAATTTTTTTTATTAATTTTAAATTTTTTTCACTAATTCTTCTTTTTTTTCATTATTTTATAACTTTCAAATTATATAATCAAATTATCTCTCTTTCTTAATTAATTATTAAATTTATTGTTTCTCTCTCTTTATTAAAATTATAATTCATTATTTTTTTTCATATTAAATTGTATCATTTTGAGCCATTAGATTTTAATAATTTAAACAGTGAAGATTATAAGTAAGTCTTTAGAGAAGAGAGAGAGAGAGAGAGAGAGAGAGATTCTGATTATTTTTAAAAATTTATCTAAATATATCAAAAGTGATTTTTCAGTGAAAATAAATGATTTTTTTGCCCAAAAAATCTTATCCAAACACACCCATAAACTTTTAATTTAACCATAGATTTTGTAAAAAATTACACTAATAAAATTTTTTTCAATAGTATAATAATTGCTTAAAATTATATCGATATAACTTAATCTTAATCCCTTTTTAAAGTTATACCCATTAATGAAAAAAATTAATATTTTACAAATTTTAGAAATTAAATTACACTATTATAATCATTAATGAAAAAATTAATATTTTTAAAATTTTATAAAATACATGCACTTGCATTCCAGGTCATAAATATGTATTAATAATTTTCCATTGATTTTATCATTCTTTTGGTATAATGATGTCAAAAATATGTATTAATTATTTTATTTTACTCCCTTCAATTCACAATAATTATCAATTTAAATAAAAAAAATTTATTTATAATAGTTGTCATTCTCATATATCAATGCAATATTTATTATAAATTTTTCACTTTTATCCTTCATTTTCATTGGTTAAAAAAGGTGGTTACTTTCCACTACATTAATGATGCACTTTGCATAAAATATTAAAAAATCATGCTTTGCACCACACAATGAAATTTAATAAAAGTATTTTGATAAATTCACATTATAATTATGTATTGATTTAAATTTTCTTAATTTATGTAAAAATAGACAAATTGACAATTGTAAATCGAAAGTAGTAATTTTTATCATTTTGAACCAATGATCTCATGCAAATTAGTCACTCACGACTAACTTCATTGATTTTATCATGAATGGCTACAAAGGCCCGCACACTAGGTAAATTTAATGGATAGGATGATACTGGTGTGTCAATATACTAAATCCTTTGGTAGACTATAGATTTTCACCATCTCTATTCTCCATCCCCAATTTATCTCCAATGCCTCTCACTCTTCTCTCCACCACCACCAACCCACCCAAATGCCATTATCTCTGACGGATCCCTCTCTCCCAACCCAACTCTACCTATCTTCAGAAGTGCAATGCACATGGTAGCAATCGATGAAGCTCTAGTGTTGTTGAAGCATGAAGGTGATGGGGCAACAGGGCCGGAGACATAACATGGCATGGCACAGGGGTCGAACATGGAAGCTGTCACGCAATTAGTGTGGTTGTGTGGTGGTTGTCACAAATCTTACGGTGGCAACGGGACAAGCTCGTGCTCCTCCATTGATACCAAAAAAAATTAAAAAAAAAAAACGTGTGAGAGGCTGCCTACTTCAACCACAAATCTTGTTCCAACAAACAAATCAGTGCCCAAAAGTTATACACAAATAATCCCTAAATATTGAGAATGGGATTGTTTCAATGTAAAAAATTTAGAAGAAAAGTTGCTTGTAAGTGAAGAAGAGGATGTAGGAGTTCTATCCGAGAACCATGCATTGACCAATTGATCACTTGTTTGAAACTACACCTTTGTATCTCTCATTCTGTTACGTTAGAATAGGTGGCCTTACCTTTCTGTTTCAACAGATTTGGACACTTGCAACTTGTAAATAGCTTTATATTCATGTACGTATATAGTTTTCAATTAATGCAATTCATACTTCCATAAACATTTACATGGTATCATCAAGCCTCTAGCCTAATAAGCTATCTACGATCCTGTTTCAATGGCCACCTCTACCCCCACTGCCTCTTCTTCCTCAACACCTCTTGTGGAACTCAATATAGCCACAACACTACCTATCAAACTTTCCTCCAACAACTATCCTACATGGTACAAACAAATCACAAAGTTACTTGATGCTAATAATCTTCTTGGTTATGTTAATGGCATCTTCGACTGCCCTCCTGCCAAAATTGGCGCTGGTGAAACTGCCACTGACAACCCTGCCTTCCTCCAATGGAAACGTCAGGACAACTATATTTCTTGCTCTTTTGGGCTCATGTGCCTCGGATGCTCAGATTGTCATGTCCTCTGCTACTTCTTCTGCTGATGCAATGTCAAGACTAACCAAGGCTTATGCCAATCATTCTCGTACACATGTTATGTCCCTTAAAGAGCATCTTGCCTCCATCACCAAAGGTGATTCCAATGTTTGCATTTACCTTCATTCCATCAAGTTCATTGCTGACGAGCTTGCACTTATTGGCTATCCCGTTGATGATCTTGACCTTGTGATCACTACTCTCAACGGTCTTGGTCCTGGTTTCGTGAGTTTAGTGCCTTCGTTTGCACCCGTGATACTCCCTTGCTGGTTGATGAACTATATGACAAATTGGTTGATTATGAAAATTTTTTTCAAAGGGATGAGCGTCATCAACAGTCTTTCCCTGTCACTGCAAACCTTGCTTCTCGCATGTCTTTTTCTCATGGATGTAGCAAACAACCCACATCTTCTCTTGGTGCAGTCTATTTTGGTCGTAGTAATTTTTCTGCACCATCTAGTTCCACTCGCCGCAACTTCTCTTCTAGCTCTAACCTTGTATGCCAATTCTGTGATTGCCGTGGTCATAGTGCCAAGACTTGTTACAAACTTCATGGTTACCCCTCTAACCATCCATGCCATCAAGCAAACATAGTGCAAAAGGAAGCTAATCCTGAACCATCTTGGTTGTTTGACTCTGGAGCTTCTCATCACATTACTCGTGATCTTGCCAACCTTTTTCTAACTTGTGAATATACTGGCAATGATCAAACTGTGGTTGCTAATGGTAAAGGACTATCTATCACTCATAGTGGGTCTACTGAACTTCTAACCTTATCCTCTCCTCTACACTTAAACAATGTTCTTTACGTTCTTGACATTTCTCAAAATTTAATTTCCATATCCCGATTATGTCAAACTAATTTAGTCTCTATTGAATTTTTTCCCTGGCATTTTCAGGTCAAGGATCTGAGCACGGGGGTGATTCTGCTACGCGGAAAGAATGAGAACAACGTGTACAAGATTGCATGCCGACCATCCCCTCCCATCTCATATCATGTTCGGTGTCCAACTTCTCTATCCACCTAGCATCGTCGTTTAGGTCACCCTGCTTCCCGCATTCTTCATCATGCACGCAAGAACAACAACATCTTGTTTTCGTCTTCACCAATCTAATGTTTAGATTGCCTTTCCAATAAAAGTCATAAGCTGTCATTTGCCAAGTCTACTTTGTCTAGTGATCACCCTCTTGAGCTTATTTATTCAAATGTATGGGGTCTTGCCCCCACCTCATCAATAAATGGTTGTGTTTATTATGTTATTTTTATTGATCATTTTTTCAAGTATGTTTGGCTCTATCCAATTAAAAATAAATCAGATGTCTCTCAAAATTTCCCCATTTTTAAATCACTTGTTGAAAATCAATTAAACACAAATAAAAACTCTCTATTCTAACAATATTGGTGAATATTTAAAATTGAGATCTTTTCTTCAACAACATGGCATTTCCTATTTAACAACCCCTCCCTATACCCCTGAACATAATGGTCTTCCTGAGCGCAAACACCGACACCTAGTTGAAACTGCTCGTTGTCTTCTACACCATGCTTCCCTACCCTCTTCGTTTTGGTCCTATGCCCTTCAAACTGCAGCCTACCTAATCAACCGCATGCCCACCCTTGGTTTAAACATGAAGTCACCATTAGAGATTTTGTTCAATTCCCCACCCAATTATTCAAAGTTGCGTACTTTTGGATGCCTTTGTTTTCCTTGGTTAGTTCTATATGTCAACAACAGACTTCTTCCCAAGTCTAAGCCATGCATTTTTCTACGATATAGCCCCACTCAAAGTGCGTATTTGTGTTTTAATTCACAAACTGAAAAATTATATACTTCACGTCATGTGCATTTTATTGAAAACGTATTCCTTATTCCACCCAACGGCCATATCTCTCACCCACCTCGTCTAGCCAACCTCACCAATCCGAAAATCTCATTTCCCAGTCACCCTTATCGTTGACCACATCTCACCCTCCTATTTTGTCTCCTTCTATTAATGAACCTATCCTAGCATCCCCACCTATCTCAAATCCAAACTTCTCTCACTTATCTAACCTTTTGACCCCACCCTCAAATTCAACCACAATTCCACGTAACACTACTTCAAACCCAACCTTATCTCCACCACCTAACTTGGCAACCCCACCCACACATTCAAACTTAATCTCACCTAACACACATTCAACTCCACATTTATCTCACCCACCCAACTTCACGTCCCCACTTCCCACATCAAACCCAATCCCTCTTGAAACCACATCACCTAACCCACCCGAGATCTCCTCCTTTAGCCCAACCCAACTTCCGAATAACGTGTCTTCATCATGCCACGATCATGCAATCTTGTGCGCTCCAAGCTCTCCTTCATCCACGACAGAAAATTCCCCCTTGAGTTCATTCGGACCTCCTCAGCCAAACCACTCCATGACTATCCGAGCCAAGAATGGTATTTTCAAACCCAAACTTCTTTACCTGACAACTAAATTTCCTTTACATGAACCCATTGAACCCTCTTGCCTCACCCAAGCCTTGAAACACTCTAAGTGGCGTAAGGTAATGTTCGAAGAATTCAATGCCTTACTTGCCAATGGTACATGGTCCTTTGTCCCGAAACAACCTCAGTTTAACATTATTGGTAATAATTGGGTTTTTCGCCACAAACGCAACACTGATGGTTCTATAGCTCATTATAAAGCCCAGTTGGTTGCTAAAGGATTTCATCAATGCCCTGGAATAGATTACAATGAGACTTACAGTCCTGTTATCAAGCCTCAAACCATAAAGATGGTTATGTGCATTGCTTTATCTTGTGGTTAGTCTCTTTTTCAGATGGATGTAAATAATGCATTTCTTCATGGATCTATTTCTGAGGACATCTATATGTCTCAACCTCCTGGCTTTGTCAACTCTCAGTTTCCAAATTATGTTTGTAAGCTGCACAAAGCATTGTATGGCCTTAAACAAGCGCCTCGAGCTTGGTACCATGCTTTGAAGGAATTTCTACTTGCTTATGGTTTTGTTAACTCTCGGTCTGATGCTTCTTTGTTTGTATTTAACCGAGAGAATGTAACTGCATATTTCGTTATTTATGTTGATGATCTTTTGTTAACGGGAAATAATGCCACATTTCTAACTGCTTTCAAGACAGCTCTTGTCCTCAAGTTTTCTCTCAAGAATCTTGGCACTCCTAACTATTTTCTTGGCATGGAAATTCTTCCAACTCCTCAAGGTCTCTTTCTCTCACAGCATCATTATATTCGAGACTTGCTCATTTCCACTCATACGCAGGATGCAAAGCCAATCTCCACTCCTCTTTCAAGTTCATGTGACTTGACACCCACCGTGGATGCTCCTTCATGTGATGCACATGAGTACCGTCGCATAATTGGCACCCTCCAGTATTTGTCTCTCACTCGACCTTATGTCTCCTTTTCGGTGAACAAATTGTCTCAATACATGCAAGCTCCTACTAACATACACATGCAAGCTGTTAAACGCCTTCTTCGTTATCTCAAAGGGACTCTAGATCACAGCCTCCATCTTACTCAAGCCACTGATCTTTCTCGCACAGTGTTTTGTGATTCTGACTAGGCTGGTGACACCAGAGTAAGAAATCCACTGCTGCTTTTATCATATATATGGGCCCAAATGCCATTTCATGGTTTTCAAAGAAATAATCTACCGTAGCAAAATCATCAATCGAGGCTGAATATAGAACCATTGCCACCACGACCACAGAGCTTTTGTGGTTGCGTGAATTGCTTAAGGAACTTGGCCTCCCCATCATGAAGACTCCTCAACTGTTTTCTGACAACATTGGTGCAACGTATCTCTACAAACCCAGTCTTTCACACTCGCATGAAGCACCTTAGCATTGACTATCACTTTGTACAAGATCTTGTTGCCAATAAGGAGCTCACAATGTCTCATGTACCCACAAGCCATCAATTAGCTAATCTTCTCACCAAGCCTTTATCTTATTCACGTCATGCTTTTTTGCTGGACAAGATTGGTGTTCATTCACCTACCACCATCTTGCGGAGGCGTGTATGAGTTCTATCCAAGAACCATGCATTGACCAATTGATCACTTGTTTGAAACTACATCTTTGTATCTTTCATTCTGTTACGTTAGAATAGGTGGCCTTACCTTTCTGTTTCAACAAATTTGGATATATGCAACTTGTAAATAGCTTTATATTCATGTTCGTGTATAGTTTTCAATTAATGCAATTTATACTTCCATAAACCTTTACAAAGGATAGGACTCGATGGAGACCAAGAGTAGTGTAGTAGATAGAGAGTATGATTGTGAGAGATGTTATAGTGTATTGGCAGTGATAGGTAATATGCATACACTATCAATCTTCACCCTCAAATTCACCTGCTGTGTGGTACACCATAGATAGCCTGGTGCACCACAAAACGGGGCTGGCTATAAAATCCCAACATCTCAAACCTCAATCCATTCTTAACGCTTATATTTGATGTTAATCACATTATTATAGCACACTACACATCTTTGTTGCGCTTTATATTCATACAAAGACAAAGCAATGCCATAAGTTTCAGAATACACTTTCTCCTTATTTCATCTTATGTAAGAAAATATTCTGCGGTTATTCAGAGCTGAGCAGAGTTACTGGCTATCGCTCCAGCATCATTGAGAAGTGGAACCAGTTGACCTGCCCGGTGTTTCTCTAAAACATCTGCAAAGGACCCAAGTTGTAAATGTCACAGACCGAGGAAAAAAATAAATAAATAAAAGTTAACATAGAACAATAACAAGGTCTATTTGGTCTCGGCCTCATGAAAGATAGGCATTGAATTAAAAAGAAGCAGCAGGCCTTACTGTCACAACCACCAATGTGTTTCCCTCCAATGAACACGTTCGGCACAGTCGTCTGTCCTGTCCACTCAGCTAGTGCTGATTGAATATCGCCCCCGTCTCCTTCAAATAGGTAAAGAAAATTCTCTTTGAGGACAAAGGAAATGATTTGAAAAAAAAAAAAAAAAGAAAACCATAAAATTGATAGTAAATTTTTAGTTTCTTGAACATAATGTGTAACAGCCCTTTGATCAGAAAAGGATAGACCCCAGTTGTGGACATAATGGGAGTTAATTTCTCATCCTTTTTATTTTGGGTCAGTTTCCACACTGATAATGCAAATAGCATAGCAGAAAGCAGCCGGTATGATAATAGAAAGCAAAACTGAAAACAATTTTATAAACATTTGCTATATTGTATACAGCCATAGCTACATTAATATGGAATTAATTAATTGGAAAACTTCAAAACACAGAGAGGGTCAATTCCTGACAAGAGACCTAAAGAAGGGCAACAAAAGCAGTCCCACAAAGCAAACTTACTTTCCTCATCCAATTCAATGACCCTGCAGGCTGCTCCTAGCTGTGTGAGGAGATCTTTGACCCTCTTGCAGTAACCACAGTAAGTCTTACTGGCAGCACAAATATTAACAATGGAAATATTGAGATAAATATAGAAAAAAGAAGCCGCTTTATCAGAATGAATAAGGAGGGCGTATGAAAGACACGTTGTTTTGGCAATCAATGCATACATGTGAATAATGCTACTCATTCATACTTTCACATATATCTCCTTGTACTAATTTCTCCTTATATTAATTTTATTAACCTATATCAAGTTTATTTAACTAATAATTTACCAATACTTCACCACCAATTTAAAAAGAGGATTGTGATAGAAATTGATTAGCCATAAGTAATTAAGTGGTTAAGCTATGTAGACTGTTCGTTCAATAAGTTTGACAGTTGATTAGTCAAAATGATGTGAGGTGATGTGTGTGGAAGTATTGTCAGTAGCCAAACATAATGAATGACAAGGGTCATGGGAAAAAACAGACCTAGCAACCATGTCTGCAGCAAAAGGAACATACATAGTTACGCACAACCAAATTCTAAAATGGTACAAAAACTTGAGATATATAAAAAAAACGAAATGGTAAATAGATATTCAATTGTATGCAAATCTCAACCACCCCCACCCCCACCCCCCTTCTCTCTAATGGACACCAAAATAACTGTAAGGATGTGTTTGTATGGAATAAAAATAAAATATAAAATTTTATAAAGTAATTTCATGTGTAATTAAACACAAAAAGCTATTTTGTAAAATTTTATATTCCATTTTTATCCTATACCAAACATATCCTAAATAAGAATTTGACCAACGAAAACTAGATTCATGCTATTTAACGCTCCATACTATATACTTAAAAAAATACAAAGTACACGTAAAAAAAAAAACATAGGTAAATTATTTCGTTCAAGTTTGCTAAAATTCGAGAAAAGAGGATCGACAAGTTAAAAGAACAAAATAATATCACAACATTCAGACAAAATTTTAAAAACAAAATTACAAGGTTTAAATAATTTCCAAAAATATTGAAAAATAAAATAATTTGACTCCTCTAAATGCATAGCGTATGATTTTAACCATTGATAAATAATTAACCGTTTGAAATTTTATAAGATGTAAAAATCTGCATAACTTATCACTCATGCGTGATCATATGATTCGCTGTAATTCATATGCGATTACACCTGAAGACGACGACGGGAGAGGAGGATGCTATCTCCTTAGCTTTATTCAATGCCATTTCCAGCTCTTCTTTGCTCTTCTTCTGTAAACTCAACATAGACCCCATTCCCCTT
The DNA here is from genome assembly GCA_031439585.1 of Pterocarpus macrocarpus. Taxonomy (NCBI): domain Eukaryota; kingdom Viridiplantae; phylum Streptophyta; class Magnoliopsida; order Fabales; family Fabaceae; genus Pterocarpus; species Pterocarpus macrocarpus. The sequence goes on from CM062519.1 coordinate 17,752,374, forward strand.
TATTTCTTTGTGTGTGTGTATATAATATGATGGGAGATGAAAGGAACACAACACAAACACCCCAGGTAGAAAGCTTGAAGCTTTGGGCAACGGCCACGTGTTAGAAGCTCCAACAACGTTAATTGTTGGTGGCGGTGTCACGGCAGCGCACGAATTTGCGCCGTGTCAGAAGGAGAGAGAAACTACAGAGCACAGGTGTTGGGATTTGAAGGTGCTTGCTGTTGGCACTTGGCACAGGGTTCGATTTCAGAGAAGCGCAAAAATTGAAGTCACAATTTAACAGCAGAAGGGGAAGCAAGTTTAATTTGGGGGGTGAATTTTTTGGCTTTTAAAATTAGGGTTCGGTTCAATTTGGGTTTTCGTGATGATCGGTGGGCGTTGTCGTCTTTGGCTTTTGGCTCTCCGCTGAAACGACACCGTCGTCAACTGCGATAGTTACTTTACTTTCTTTTCTTGGTGAACGATAGTTATTTTGCTTTCTTCGATTGGATTCCCTTTTTTTTCTTTCCCATTAATAGCCTTCAAAGGATTTTTTTTTTTTTTTTTACCCGGAAAAAATTTGATTCGTCGTATAATCATTTACGTTCATTTTAGTTTATCAGAATTTTTTAATATTTTTCTGGTACTCTATTTTTTTCTTAAAGGATAACGACACTTTTAAATAGTTATTATTATTATTTTTTTATAGAAGTTATTGATTATTATTAAGTTATATGGTTCATTTCTTTTAAAATAAAAATATAAAAATGAAGTTAATTTTGATGTATAAAAAAATTTTATATTATTATCCAATTAGACACTTCAATATATAAGATTTTTAAAATAGTGAGTGATTGATCAAATATTTTTATTTATATGGTAATACATGATTGGATGTTTGTATAAAATTTATTTACACTAATAATATATACAAATTAAATACTATAAAAATGCATTTCAAGTTAATAAAATTGTGACTAAATATATTTTTTCTTGTGAAAAATTGTGACTAAAAGTATTGATTGTTTAAAGTATCTGTATATTTAAAATAATAAGAATACTAAAAGAATTCTTATTTTTTTATTTTAATATTTTAGTTCCTCGTATATACTGTTGAAGACTCAATTTCATTTTAGCTGCATATGTAGGATTAAACTTGTCTATTTTATCCAATTTTTGAATTACACAATGGTATATAGATAATTTTTTATTTTAAGATAAGTAATTTAATAGTTAAGAGTGTCTATATCTCGACATTTTTTTTTCATATATCTTTACTTGATTTGAAAATTAGATAAAAATAACTTAATTTTTCTGCATATGTATTCACTTTCATTTTAATTTTTTTTAATCCTTCTTCGACTTATCCGGTGATGGAAAGCTAGGACCTAATACCTATATGACTTGTTTGGCAACAATACTCTTGTATAGGTGAACTTGCTATTGACATGTAATAGTTCAATGAGAATAAGGATATGACTAGTTTCTTTTCGATTTCCCAGGATATCCACCACCGGACGCGTAACTAATCCCTTCGCATATTGTAGGCCCATTAAAAGAGGTAGATGCTGGCCACGGGTTTTAAAGTTGCTTCATTACTAGTGTGAGGATCCAACCCTCGCACTGGTAAAGGAAGGAGAGGGCCCTTACCATCTCACCTCGGCCCCATGAAGGATATGACTAGTTTTCAGTAGTTTTAGAAACCACTGGCATTATTTTTTAGTATTGATAACAACTGAAGAAATAAGTGTAAAATGATATAACAAGAGGTAACATATGTTGACTCATTGTACAAAGATTTTTTCTATAAGAAACTGTTAACACCAAAAATTACTGCTATCAGAGGACAAGTAGCTAATAGTTAAGAGTAGTCAGTCAAAAAACAAATTTAGTTGATAATTGAGAGTAGTTAGTCAAAGAACGACTTCAGTTGATATTCACCGGTCAGTACTCGATAGATGACACTCAATAGTCAACGAGAAACATGTTGACAAATATTTAACTTGAATTGGTCAAAGAAGCCCAAACACTCGACCAAACTTCAATTGGCCATCACTAAAGATTCGGGTGTTGGAATAATTATTATTGAATATCCATGGAAAGCCCTAGATAAGAGCGTTAACATGGCAATTGTGGTTCACCCCGTTGAGGTCCTTTTAGGCCCCAAAAAAGGCTATTTCGATATTGTTTCGACCACTTTTCTATTTTCGCTATGTTAGATTTAGTCGAATACATAATTAAGAGCCCCTAGCATATCAATCAAATACAATTATATTTTTCATTTGCCTTTACATTTTCTACACTTTATCTTTTTGCCTTTACTTTCCGGCCTTTACCTTTCAACTTTTATTTTATTGTCTTTACATTCGTTATCTTTACTTTTCAGTACTTTACAGTATTTCTTTATCATTTTTACTTTACAATCTTTTATCTATTTTTGGTCATTTTAAGTTTCAATCCATCTTATTAGCCTTCAATTGTTTGCCAATATCCTTTTTGGTAATCTAATTCGTTGATTTGCATATCAAACACTCTTTGAAGTAGATTGAGAACCTATTTACCAAGAGACAAAGTCCCTCTCTTGGTATTAGAAGCGTGATCATGGAAACAAGTTGTGTTTTGTACTTAGTCGAATCTCTTTACCATCTTAGAATAATTTCCTGACACGTCTCTCATGTTCGGCTAGCCAAAAAATTATAAGTGAAACAGAAACTAAACTCCCATACATTAGATCTAGCATAGAAACGTTTGGTCTGAACTTATACGAGCAAGAAATTAATACAAAACCCTCAACACAGCCAAAAATAAAATAAAGTTATCAACACAATTTTATATCCCTCATTTGCATCTTAACTTTATTAACTTCAAGACAATAATAATATTAGCCCTTCGATTATCCGCTTGCAAATATTCATTTTTCCCTTGTAAGTGAAAGCTGATGAAGATTTTTAATGTGGTTTTGAGTGTCAGCAACTTTTATTATGTGCAAAATACACAAAAAAAAGTACCTCATCTAGACAATGCATGGAAATAAGGTTGCAGGCATGGATAGCAAATCCACACGGCATTACAATATGTCGGAAACTTTTAAATTACATACAAATCTATGTCTCAAGTATATATGGCATTCACTTGGATGCAAAAATGGCTTCCAAATCTTTGTACAATGAAGTCGGTTTTGACTTGAAATCAGAAGATGAACCCCCACTCTTTTTGGCTCCCCAGAAACCACTCCACCTAGAAGTACCACTAGTGGAAGGATCATTTAGTGCTTCACTTCTTTCCCTACCAAAGCTTTTCTTTGCAAGTTCCCTCAATTGTTTCAACCATGGTTTGTCAGGTGTACCTGAGCTCCTGCTGTCTGAGCTCCTGTATCTGTCACCTCCTAAAGCAGTGACCCCAGTTTCTTGATTCCCATGGTCATTTTGTGGCAACTTCCTTTCCAAGTTCTTGATGCATTTTTGAGGTATGAAGTACAAAAGAAACCCAATGGAAGCTATTTTCAAGCCTGTGAAGAATGACTTCTCCTCAGGGTCCAGAAGCCTTGTTTGTCTGTATAATGCATACCATTCATTAGCAAGCTGAACACAATACTCCACTAGGAACAGCACAAGCATAAAGATCCCAAGTTTTGTCTCACTTCTCACAGGAAAGTCCTTCTTCAAGAGCACAAAACAAGTAGCAAAGAAAGCAACCTCACAGGTGAGTGAGATGATCTCAACTAGCTGAACCTTTTTCTTTATGAATGGCTTCTTTAGCAGCATGAACAGTAGCTGAAATGAGGTCATGGACAGCATAATAATCACTGGAGTCTTGGAAGATCCATTGTACACAAAGACACCTGCCAAAATTCCAAGGGTGATCCTCCTTATGGTTTCAAGAAACACAAAGTAAATTCTAAGGATACCAAACAGCTTTTGGATAAAAGGCGCTTCTGCATCTTCAGTTTCATCATCTGAGGCAATGATGCGGTCGGTTTGACTTGGAAAGTTGCCACCGGCTATCTGTGAAAGCATGTACTTTGGAGGGCCTCTCAAATCTTCAAACAGTGGTCCAAAGATGGTTAGATAGACAGATTTTGGTTGCTCCTTCCAACTCCACTGGCCTCTTTTACCTGGCCCAAGAGTTACTCTCACAAGCTCTTGATACCAGTGAAATGTCTCACCTTCTTGATGAACTTCCTTGTATTGAAGTAGTTTCCCAAATGTGATACCAACAGAGAGGAACAAGAACAAAGCTAGAAGCACACTAGACACAAAAACCAACAGTAGAATGCCAACTGCCACTGCTGAAGGAGCTCCCCCTAAGGCCATATACATACAAATGAGAAAACTTAAACCAAATAATTGGGTATGGAAGGTTTTAAACTTCTGAAAATGAAAGTAACCAAGCAATAATGGCTTAAAGCATATAAATAACTTCATTCCTCGTCTTGCTAACTTTTTATGTTTCTTTCCATTTCTATTTCATAAGGATGTGAATCATTTAAAGTGAGATCCCTTGTAAATTGAGAAAATAAGGGGTTATTCACCCTTGGATCAATATATTGCATTGTGTATGGGCCCCACCAAATGATCCAAGGGTGAACAAAAATTAGGTAAGGAACAAATAAAAATTATCAGGTCAGGATTTTTCTGAAGGCCAAATAAAAATAAGGTGAGGAGCAAAGGACCTCCAGCTTGTGATTCATTAGCCACTCAGACTCGGTTGAACACAGTAATGGTTTATAACAAATTAACAATTAGTATAGACTGTATGTGTCTAATAACTTGATACATTTTCTCTTTTTGGTCTAAAGTATTATTGTTCACAAAAAATGGTTAAGTGACAAATAATAGCATTAAGATTACCTCTAATAAGGACAGGAGAGGCCTTGCAAATAGCAGGTAGTGCAAGAAATATAAGAAATATCTCAAATCTTGGAAATGTGAGCGCTCCATATGTCCTAAGCTTTTCAGAATTTTTCTTCCCTCGTTTCAGGATAATGAGAAGAAGAGCATGCAGAACTACCAAACCACCACAGTTCACCGCTAACCAAAACATGCTTCTATAAAAATCTGTCCATCTATAAGAAAAACCAACCAATCTGAGAGTCGATTATTTAGTAAGCAAATATTGCAGAAGCATTTGAACCTTGAATGCTTAGATTAATAAACTAATTGCAATCTGAAAAGCTAGGGTGTGTCTAGATTTATCTTGTGGAATGCCTTTCTATTATTTTTTACAAATGAAAATATAAAAGCATCAAGTTTAAGATACTGAAAATCAATATGCTCACAATGTGTTTAATAAAATTTGAATGATATCTTAGTACAATGATAGTAATGCACCACATTTTTTCCCTAAAAGAGGTGCTAAAAAGTTTGTGTTGCAGTACTTTCATCCTAATTTTGAGCATTTCACATTGAAATGAAAGCTTTAATTGCATAAACATAATGTATTGACTATTGACATGTATGCAACTTACCCACTGGGATGCTGTGAATCCAAAATATATTCAGCTTCCGGTTTCATATTTTGGCTCTGCAGGAATGCATTGTTAATTAAGGACATTGACCATTTTTCATTAATATAAAGTTCAATGGATTGATGAAGAAGTTAACTTGGTCTGACCTCAAAATATTGCTGGTACTCTGAAGAAGTAAGTGGTGATCCATACACTGAAGCTGCAATGCTCAGATTCTTCTCTAGCAGTGTGCTTGGGAATGTTCCTGAAGCTTTGGTGAACGAATTAGAGCTCCCATAAGGACCATTGGCTACCATGAACAGGTTCATTTGTCCATTTTCCCATGGCACGGTAAAATAAGGTACGGTCCATCGCATATGCCTGGCGAATTCATAAAACTCAACTGGCAACTTAACTGTTAACCATCTAGAAAGTGCATAGACTTGAATATGGCACAAAATTCTCTGCATGATTAACAAAAGTTGACCTTATCAATGCGCTATTTTCTCCATAATACTACAAAAACTTAAGGTATTTTGGGAATTTACATATATACTTATGAAGTTGAAACAAGACTAAAAGTTTGAGATTGATGTAAAAGAATTACATATGTGAACCAAAATTCTAGAATAGTAAATTTTGAGATCAAGAACAATCTCTTTATAGGAAGAGCAGACACTGCTTTCTAGCCTTGAATGTGAGAAACAACTCCACTGTGATATATTTTCTCTGTTTTTTTTTATGACAAGAATGGGATTGATCATTGAACAAAGACAATGAGTCACTCGGAGACTGTATTATACATGATGTTCAGACTTTCTCATATGCTACTTTCAATTTGTTGAGCCATAAAAAATAAACAGTTTAATCATTAATATCAAGTCGAATACTTATCAGTGAAAATTTCAAATAACATTCAATTCATAAACATATGTCAATGAAAACTCATATTCATGGGGTGGTAACTGGTAAGCGCGAAATTGTTCAAGTAAGTTAGGTATCTTACGAAGAGATTCCTTGCTGGATCAACAATCAAGGAAGAAGATGATCTCATAAATTTACCAACAGATTGAAGGCTTGCAGCTGAGATAGTAAGCAGCCCCGCAGCAAGTGATGTCAGCACAAAAGAAGCAGTTGCAAATGCAGAAATCACCGAAGAAATCATGGGCACAGAGTCTGCATGATTCATGAATCATAAATATGTCTAGCAATTGTAGATGGAAATTTTTTAAAAACTTGCATCCAACAAATGAAAAGAAAAACAATAATACACAAGATTAGGAATGATCATCAGACAGACAAAATATATCGATGATAATAAAAATATAATCAGCAAAATAAATAAATAAATCTTACAATGCCTCACTTGTAGAACATTGGAAGCTAGATTTTTGTTTCCAGCTACATCACGAGTCACATTCTCAGGAACATTGACAAATACTAAATCATCATCTGCTTGTAGCTCAACAATGTATGTGCTCCGCCTTATTTCTTGGAAGCTAGAGAAGTAAGCAGTTGCAATAGAAAGGATCAATTATCAACTTGCATTAGGCTTTCTAATAAATCAATGATAGTGAAATACTAATGATTCTGCATTTTTAAATGATGCATATAGAGGGGGACAGAGATTTGCACGTATGTATCATTTGTATGGGCATACACTATACAATATCACAGAAAATGCACATCTGTAAGACACTTGCCTTTTTACTAGACCCCCTGAAATTGATATGCTAGAGATATTGAAGCCAAACACAGGCTTTGCAAATTTAATCAATATCTGGAGAATGTGTTCCCTTGTCCTCATGCTATAGGTACTCAACATCACAGCAGGCCTCTTAGAATCTGAATTTCATGCACGGCTATGTCAGCAGAGAGTAATGGAATCTCAAATTTCTCAGGCCGAAAGTGTACCAAAGCAAAGAAAATATATGCATTCAAAATGGGAAGCATTGGTTAAAAAATATTAGCATATGAATCTAGGTAGTGTTTATCTTGGTGGATGACATGTACCATAAAGGAAAGTAACTGGTGCAGTTGGAGAAAATTGAGTCCCCTGTCTGCTTATTATAGACTCCGAGTTGAAGTCAACTGAGATAATTGCAGTAGGGGAGATATTAGAAATCTGAAATCAAAATAGGCCAAATGAAAAAAAAAAAAAATGGTGTAAGGAGAAGATATACATTTGGAATAAAGAACAAGATAAATACATTGTAAGATATCATATACATGAATCAACTAACCAAGAATCCGAATCTGCGATTTCCAAGGCTTTCTTCACTAATTGGAAGAAGTGAACCCTGACTAATGTTGAGAGAATTCATAATTTCTGTGGATGAATTCAAAACTGGTGCTGAGTAGTACAAATACACTTTTAGCTTGTCATAGTCATTAGTTGCCTGTACTGTTCTAGTTTCACTGTTAAGTTGAAGTAGCCTCTCAGGTACATGAGTCCTGAGGTTGACATAAACCTTTCTTCTATCTGTAGATAATGCCCAACAACAAAGGTAATCAAGTTTTGAACATCAAAAACTGATATGAAATTTGATCTTCCAGTAATGGATATACATAACAGCACGGTTTAAAATGCTAATAAACTATGACATTATGTTAAAGATATCTCCCTGTATGACATAATAAAATATAAACACTTACCAAAATGTACATAAACACTTGAATTTGGCATTCTTGTAAAGCTGTTACCAGCATTGTCTGTGCAGAAATTTCTATCCATTACAAGGATTGCCCGGCCATATTGAACTGTAGGGGACAAACTAACAAGAAGAGAATACATGAGGTTTGGCTGCAAAATGCTAAGCGAAGATGGCATAACCTGGCCAGCACCATAGACAAGAAGCTGTAAAGAAATATAACAGAAATATGTTAAAAACTGATTCAGTATTATGTTAATAACACTTCTTCAGGAACCCAGTCCACCTTATTTTATGCATTTTTATCGTTTCTGGAAAAACAATATGGGTTTTGAATTTTTCATCATCAAAACAATTAAAACTTTGAAGAAATACTTATTGATCAAACAGGTGTGCAAAACCCCACATTCTTTTGGCCTGTTTGAACTTCAACACAAATCTGTGTCTCTAATTGGCAAAATATGACAGTTAATGGAGACAAGACTCACAAGAGTTGAACATGCTAAAAAGTGGCATGATTATTATTATTATTATTATTATTATTATTATTTGGTTACAACAGGAGTTCTACAACAAACAAGGGGGATAAGTGAAAAGGGGACTCTCACTGAGGGAGAGGTAAATGTAAATCACATGGCAAGTTTAGGTGGATTTGAACACATCTGGAATTGGCATAATCAAAGTTAACCGCGCGATTGAGAACATGATAGAAGAGATATCACAATTTTAGAAGCCTAAGCAATTGTAGATGGCCATCAACTTACATTGCAGGCATTCACAGACTTGCATCCAAAACCTCCTCCACCTATACAAGGTTCACTGAATGATATATTTACTGAAACATTTAAAGAACTTGTGAAAGATGTTGAAGCTGTAACATATGCTGTTGGAGGAATTGTATCTGAAAAAGAAAAAGAAAAAGAAAAAGAAGAAAAACTATTATTAGATTGTTATTTTTATGAAAAACAAATTTATATGTGAATCTCAGTTCACTAAGACAGAAAAGTTTGAGCAATTCCCTCATTTCCATAACTTAGTACACTTGTGATCTTATATGTGAGAAGATGCAAAGAAAAGCTAGTTATACAATGAGGTGCGTTTAGTATTCAACTTAAAACGGGAAAACTGATTTTGCACATCAAATTTGTGTGGTAAGCTGTTAAAACTCCAAACCATTCTTGTTCTTGTATTATATGTTACATCATTTAGACAAAGGACTAGAGTCTTAACTTTTTCTTTCAACAGACACATGACATGATTCATCAACAACACACCATCAACTAAAAGAGGCCAAATCCCATAAGTCATAGCTAATTCATAACAAGCATAAAGAATGAAGGATGGTTATTTAACCAACAGTCCAGTTATAGCTAGCACAGCCAAGTCCTTGAGTCCCATTGTAGCATACTTCAAAAGTATGATTTCCATCCTGCAAGCTTGAGTATGCAACTTTTTTTCTATTTGCACAAACTGATGCAATCCCATCATCCAGCTGCATACATGGTATGTTTAGTATAATCACATTAGCTTCATCCCAAAAAATAAATAACATCAACCTACATTTTAGTTCTAATCTACAACATGATTTTAAAAAAAAAAAAAAAAAAAATTATCATATACTTCAGCTCTAGTAATCTAGGAATAAATAAATTTGATGATTTAATTTCTTAAGGAGATCTAGAGTTGCTTTTTTCTTATATCTCTTTTCTTCTTGGTTGATTAAGTTTAAATTTGCATGTCTTGCGTAAAAAACATGTTCAGCCCTTTGAAATTAGTGAAAAACAACAAATAAATATAATAAACATAAAAAACTTGGGTAGCAACTAGTCAAATTCATATATTAACATCTCACAACAAAAAGTGAAACAGTTACTGGCGAAATTAGGAGGCCATAAAAAAATTACTACTACAACTAGAGTCTAGAGACACACAAACCTTGCAACTGAGGCTGCAGTTTGAGCAAGGGCCGGTACTATTACCAGGATCAAGGACTTCAAAAGAAAATGTTGCTGAGTTCAAATGAGAGAATGCATGGGGGGCCTTCAAGAACTTCACAGAGAAATCTGAACCACCACATTTCGTTATGGAACACAGTAGTAGTAAGCTAACCCAACATAGCATACACAAATGTAAGACTCTAAGTAGACCCATCTCAGAACACAGTAGGATTTGGATGCCACCTATGTGTGAGGCAGTGGCATTTTCTGGTGAATAGAGAGTGATTTGCTGAAGTAAATGAGTCAAGAAAGTTCCTTAAACGATGGGTTTCGGTGTGTTCAATGTTTAGTGGCCATTGATGATTGCACTGAGGATAAGTGAACATGTACCTGTGTGCAGGACAATCCTCAACTTCGTGACCTTTGAGGTAGTAATTGATATAATAGAAGCACGTGTAACAATGAAGATAGAAAACTGTCACGGATATAGTTATTGTCATTTATAAAAATCATAGAGCTTGCCTATAATAATAATAACTTCAAAGTTTGTTCGTGACAATAAGTGGTTAAAATTTTTATTTTGGCCGTTTTTATTCTATTAAATAAAAGTTTAGTTTTAATGATAACTAATATAGTACCTGTGCGATGCACGGGACTACTTTGATATGTATTTTTTATGTTCATTTAATACTACGACAAAAATATATTTGAGTATATAAAATTAAGTAATAATAATATTTAATAATACAGTTATATTAGAAGAGAGTAATAAAACTTGTTATAGAAAAATGACTTGAACTTGCTAAGAAAAATTACACAAAACAATAATTTATAAAAATTGTTTCTTTAGGTAAAACACAACTAAGCAAATTTGTCTACATATAATAACAAAATAGTTAAATGAGTAATGAGCAATGTTCGTTCTTCATTGCATTGCTTTAATCTTCTTTAATGTTAACTTCTTCAAGCGTATGAATTAGAACATCATCCATCTAATCATCATCTCCTAAAAGGCAATAATTTTTTTGGTGCAAATAAACCAAAGTATATATTATAAAATTTTGCTCTAATAATTGAGCAATGGTATGACTATTATCATTATATTTTAGAATTTTGATGGTATTTTATAATAAAATGCTTTTTTTATAACAATAATAATACTAATAATAATAATGGAGTAAATATCTTTTCTAGTTTTAACATTTTTGGAGTTGATATTAATTTGGTTTTGAAATAAACTTTTGACATCAATTCAATCCTAACATTTTGAATTTTGATATCAAATTATCAATGACTTCTATTTCGATTCATCCTAGTTGACACGTTAGTGCACCACATGTTGCTTATTTGTATTCCTTGACTAATGAAAGAAGATAATTTCCATGTCACAAACTTGAAAACGACATTGAACTCCCAAAAAAACACAATCACTATTATTCATTTTTCTCATCTCACCCACCCATCCACCCATCGTGCAATCTGAACTTTGAACTCGGAAACAGCACTAAAATCATAAATCGGAAATCACTTGAAATGTTAAGCTTCTTCCCAATCTTTCCGATTTCCAATTTTAGTGTCGTTTCAGAATTCATATTACACGTCACCGGGAAACATTGGCCTTCTTCGTGTCATTTCCGATTTTCGATTTCAATGCGTGTAATTAGAACAAAATATGTAGCATTTTAAAGGTTTCCTTGTAGTAATCGGAAGTTGGAAACGACAGTGAAATGTTGAGCTTCTTCACAATTATTTTCGATTTTTGATTTCAATGCCGTTTCAGAGTTCAAATTACATATCACCAAGAAACGTTGAGCTTCTTAGCATCATTTCTAATTTTTGATTTCAGTGCGAGTAATCTGAACAAAATATGTAGCATTTTAAAGGTTTCCTCATAATAATAAAAAATTAGAAAAGTCGTGAAATGTTGAGTTTCTTCACGACGTTTCCGATTTCAATGACATTTTAGAGTTCAGATTACACATCACAGTGAAACATTGATCTTCTTTGCGTCATTTTTGATTTCCAACTTCAGTGCGTGTAATCTAAGAACAAAATATGTAACATTTTAAAGGTTTCCTCATAGTAATTGGAAATAAAAAACGATCATGAAATGTTGAGTTTTTTCGCAATCATTTCCGATTTTTTATTTGAGTGTCATTTCAAAGTTAACATTACACGTCACCGTGAAAAGTTGAGCTTCTTCGTATCGTTTTCGAATTCCAATTTCAGTGCCTGTAATCTGAACAAAATATGTGGCATTTTAAATGTTTCCTAGTATTAATTGGAAATAAGAAACAGTTGTGAAATATTAACCTTCTTCGCGATCGATTTCAATTTCCGATTTCAATGACATTTCAGAGTTCAAATTATACATCACCATGAAACATTGAGCTTCTTTGTGTCGTTCCAATTTTTTATTTCAATGCATGTAATCTGAGAACAAAATATGTAGCATTTTAAAGGCTTCCTCATAGTAATTGGAAATCGGAAACGATCGTGAAGTGCTGAGCTTTTTCACGATTATTTTCCAATTTCTGATTTAAGTACCATTTCAAAGTTCAAATTACACGTCAGCGTGAAACGTCAAGCTTCTTCGTATCGTTTCCGATTTTTCATTTAAGTGCCTATAATCTGAACAAAATATGTAGCATTTTAAAGATTTCCTCATAATAATCAAAAATCGGAATGCTGACCTTCTTCGCAATCGCTTCCAATTTCCAATTTCAATAATTTAAAATTGAGAGATAATAACCAAAATAAAATAAAAATTTTATGCAATTAAGATTAGTATAATAAATATGATATTAATACATATAATATAATACAATATGTAGAGCTTTAACGTTAAACTCCGCAAATTTCAATATGCCAGCTCCTATATGCATAAAATGATAAAACATCCTTTAAAATAAATTGAAAAGTGAAAAATGTAAAAGTAATATAATATTTTGATATATTGGTCAGGAAAGAAAAAGTGGGAGAAAATATTACCATCGAGATTGTTTTAATAGGAGAAAGGAATAGAGAAATAAAATTTATCTTACACTATTATGTTATACTAATATAAAAAGTGAATTAAAAAAATCATATTGCTGTTGGTAATTTGAAGTTGTGTAGTTTGTAAGAGACCTAACTTGAAGATGTGTTTTATTATTGTTTGTCCTTTTCTCTTTTGATTTGGGTTTCTGCCTACTAAGCTAATAGCCAATTAAAGAGAGAAAAAAAGAGAAAGGGGGGGGGGGAAGTAACCTAGGGTAAATAAAAAAGGTGGAAACTCAAACAAAAAAAAAGGTGACAACTCAATGGATGGAAAACAAAAGAATGGGGGAAATTAGCGCATTGATTGTTTTAATAAAGAAGAGGATAACTTGAAAATTTTGAAATAATTGATTTTTTTGTTTTAACCACTATTATTTGGAGTCGAGTTAACCCACTATAGAGTCTAGCACTACTTCAACTATATTTTGTCACTCAAAATGTTCAACTTTGATATTTGCACAGAACCTTTTGAGAACCCAGTCAGGATATAATTTAAAGTAGCTCATTAGATCATTAGCATTTTTTTCTCTATTTTACAAGAAATGTTTTTATTTTAAAATGCTATACTTTTTAGTTAAGTATATGGCTTAAATATGTTTTTAATCCCTATAAAATTAATGAATTTTGATTTTAGTCCTTAAGAATTTTTATTTTTATTTTGATTCAAATATTTCGAAAAATTTTAGTTTTAATTCCTACCGTTAATCTGCCTTCGTTAAGTGATAAGATGGATGATGGATAGTCATGTCACCCTTCCCTTGTTTAAGTAGGGATTAAAACCAAAATTTTTGGAAGTATTTAGATCAAAACCAAAAAAAAAAGGGGAGTAAAACAAAATTTTTGAAAATGTTTGAATCAAAAACAAAAAAATAATTTCTTAGGAACTAAAATTCAAATTCGCTAATTTTATAGAGATCAAAAATATATTTAAACCTAAATATATTCTCTTTTCATGTGTTCTATTGTAAGCCTAAATCTCTAATCTTATAGCAATCATCCACAGTTGAGTTCTTACTTATTACAAATCATTTGGGTCAATATCAAGGGTTAGTTACTTTTAACTGTTTATAAGCCATCTGAAAGGAGAATCCCACCGGAAGAAGGAGGGAGGAGCCTTAGCACCAAATAATGATAAGGATCATGATATTCTTATTTCGAACTGTTATTTTCACCCTTAATTAACAATGTATTAATTTTTAATTGGTTATATGCATTTAATAATTAATTCATTAATATTTAATTTTGTTATATTAATTACAAAAGATATATATTATTTATAGAAAAATTTATAGTGTTTGATTACCTATATCACAACAACTGATTTTTATATGTTAATTACTAAGTATGTATAATTAATTGAAAAATTATATATAATTAATTAGTATAAAACCTTATCAAAAAAGAATAATGTGAGAGAATATGTTTGTAATGGCAATTGAAAAAATGGCAATTGTAATGAAATTTTTTTCACCTAATCGGCTTTCTACTCATATATTGTCATAATTTGGATTCGATTTTTAGGTTTTAACTACATTGGTGGATGATGCATGAAATGCATACATAAATATTCGATAAATTTAGAGGTATACTCTAACTCTAAATTGGAGCAAACCTTTTTTCTCAACCAAAATTTTTCTTACAAAAAAATTGTAAAAAAAAAAAGAATTATCACCATAAATGCAAGATAATTAAACCATATGTATGAACTTGATACCAAAGAAAAAAAATGTTGGTCCATTTCTATGTAGGCCCCTTGAAAGGAGACGAGAAGCGAAACAAAAGGTGAGTGGAGAGAGAGATGTTCCATTGGCTATCATTCACATAGTGACAAAATGATGCAAGTGTGAGATAAAATGCCTGCGAAGCACAACCTTAGAAACGTTATCCCCCATGACCTATTGCTTATTGGCTATTGCATTATAAATAAATCTAATCATAGAACTCAACACTCCCATCCCGCATACTAGACACAATCATTCACATTTCGACACGTACTCGATGGTCTAAAATATTGACTATTTTAGAGTTTGAAAACCGGGTTACGGAACTATGAAAGAAAGAGGAAAGAGCAAGTACTCAGACAACGAAAAGTTGCAACTAGCATCAACAATCATTAGATTCTACATATGGTTTTTGAGGAAAGACAAGCATAGATCATTTTTAAGAGTAAACTGTATTTTAATCTAAAATGTAGTGCGGTATTGTTTTAGGAATGTGGATACGCTCCTCCCAAACAAAGTGGAAAATTGCATATTCCTAATAGTTTTTAAAATGATTTTGTCTCGTTTTATGTAATGTTCATATAAAGGGATTGATGAAGAATCTTTGGGGAATTTGTAATTATATAAAGGAAGAAAATACATTTTTTTTAATAATATTTTATTCTTTTTTCAATTTTTCTATCATATTATTGGTTGAATGAGGACTTATGTATGAAATTTGGTGATTTCTGGTTAAAGAATGGAAACTTTTGCTGTGTATTTGAGCACATACTCGAATATAAGCTTAGTTGTAAAAATTCCTATTGCATAATCATAAATCTTAAAAAATTTGAACATTAATCTCAATTATGTATTCAAAAGTAAGCTTTAAAATTTTATCTTTCTTCACACTTGAAAAAAAGAAAATGTTGGAGAGAGAATATTTTTTAATCTCCAATAGTATATAACAAAAAATCCTCCAAAAGTTGTTCATTAATTCCTATTATACTATTATTATCAATCTTCACAAAAAATAAAATAAAATAAAATTCTAAGAACCAAATTCTACTAAATTGTTGAAAAGAAAATGTATTTTTTTCCCCTTTTTCTATGACTCTAAATCCCCTAAAAATTCTTGATTAATTCCCCTTATGTGAACTTAACATAAAATTAAGCAAAATCATTTTGAAAGTTATTGGAAGTATGCGATTCTCCATTTTGTTTGAGAGAACCATAGACAAACCCTTATTTTAGTTTTTTCAAAAAAATTTATAATGCATTTTTTTCAATCATATAAAATGTTAATAAATTTGTTTTTTTATGAGAGTTAAAATCTAGGAATTTAGTTTCTTCTAGAGAAATTAGAGAATTCTAGCGTTCTCTCCATTTAGTAAAAAATAATCTTTTCGACAGTTTAAATGAGTCGAATTGATAAATATATATTATGGTTCCATAAAAATAAATTAATCTACAATGAATCTGAGAAATTATTGCAATAGAGTTCTAATTCAAAAACTAACTTAATAATACATTGCATGATTAAAATATTTAATTAACTTAAAAAGTTTTAAGAGATCATTAACACTTATATCATCTAAAATATATATTATATTTAAGTGAATAGACGCTATATTAGAAAATAAATAAAATTTAAAAGATTAGACAAAAAGTTATGCGACCTCATTTTTGTATTCAGATTTAGAACAATGCATTCCTAATAATAAACATTTTTCAAATGAAAAACACCTCGATGTTCAACTAAAACAGGTTAGTTATGAAAAATATGTCGAAGCCACAACCTATGATTATTATTTTGATCAGAAACTTTTTTTTTTTTTTTTGGTTCACGACAACCTTTCATTTGATGTGACACCAGATCATGGGGTCTCAATATGAAGGGCCTCTTGTGTGTGTGGCTCAGTCCATCTGCACACTTTGCTCGCGGGCCTAGATTAGAATAGTATTGTGATTACAACTTGCAATTCTCGCTATTGCTTTGTGATGTCCCATGTATAATAATGAAGTACTGAAGTGAAGCAGAAGGATTATTTGACATAAAAAAGAATATGTGGAATATTACTATTATTCTTTATTAAGTGGGACGCCTTTTGAGGGCGTGAAAGAGCCTGCATGATCTCTACAGCATGAGACATAAACATGTGGAGAATCTGTTTTTATTCTTAAAAAGTAACTAGACTGGGTTTTGATCACATTTCTGAACAACGATTTGGCAGTGATATTAATTTAATAAAATACTTTACTCCAACATCATAAGTGAACGATGAATTTTTATATGTGCCATATTGACAAAAGTCCATGGCAGATGATATTCTTGTGCTCTCATAAATCTTTGGGACTTCTGAGGTTTTATTCCGTAAACCAAAAAAAAAAAAAAATTCACAAGTAACAAACTTGAATAATAATACATTGGCCTCTTTTTAATCCTATATAGGAGTATCATTATTCTTCTCTTGCTCCACTTTATTTATATCTTCAAAGCACTGTAAAATAAGATATGAAGACAATGAATGCATGAGTTTCAAAATATTTTCATCAGTATGATTATTGAGAGTAAGAATACTGACTTCTCGGTTAGTTTTATTACAATTTGACATCTTTTTACCCCTATCTTTCACCTCATATATCATTCTAACACGTAAGACTATTTTTTATTATTTGAAAATTTTCAACTATTGTAGGATTCCCACCTCAGGTTCCTTTATAAAAAACTAAGTACTGGAGGTAAACGTAATGTTTTAAATAAGAAACGTATCAAATATAATAGTGGATAATATTAAGAAATTTCAGTGTAATAATAATAATAGTTATGTGATGTGTATAGCCATTTTTTGGGGCACCGTACTGCATCACCCATATATTATTGGATGGAGTATAGATTCCATTTAAATTAGAGATTATACCCCATCCAATAATAAATAAATAAATATTAATATAGTATCTCAGAAAAATAGATGTACATGTAACATTTTCATAATAATAAAGTTAAAACCATGAAAAATTGGACAAATGTCTCATCTTAAATCTTGAGAAGTGTTTGAAATTTTACAAGATGGCACTTTTTAACATTAGATATAAATTTTAGTGTATATCATTTTATAATAATAATTAATTACCAAACATATATAATTGATCTACGTAAGTAAGCTATACACCAAACAGTATGGGTAGCCCGTTTCTTTTTTATTTGAAAGAATGTTTAGCAATTCTGTATTTTATCTCCATTTTTGTTTTAGTTTTAGTAAATAATTAAACTCCATGGATGTGAATATCAGTTCAATATAACAAACACAATTATTTTAAATAAAAGATTAATTTTGATACAGTATAAATGTAAAAGAGTTTTATATTATAATTTAAATTTAATTTAAATGTATCGATAATATAAAATAGTTTTATACTGTCAGTGTATATCAATTAAAATCTTATAATTTAATCATATATTATTATATGTGAGTTTTTTGAAATAGTGAATATGAGAGTTAGTACTTTTATTAATGTGATAATATATAATTGAATATATATATATATATATATATATATATATATATATATATATTTTACATTGACTATTCATTAAAATTAAATTCTTTAAATAAATACAAGTCATATTCTCTTATTACATTATATATTATAATTAGGATGCATTTGGCTTAGCACTTATTGCAACTTTTTAAATTTTTTAAGGATTTAATTTGAATATATTATTAGTATAAAATAATTTTATACAGACATCCAATCATATATTATTACATCAATAAAACTCTTTAATATAATTATTCACTATTTAAATAATTATATAAATAAAAGATTTTGATTAAATAACAAGACACGACACTCAAATTAAACTCATTTTTTAATAATCAAATGCTATTTTGTACATATTTGAATCAAATTGACTGTACAATGTATCACTTTTTGAAAAGTCTTTTGCACAATTTCCTAGGAATAAACATTACAAATTAAAATAAGTATTGATGTTATTATACATCCAAATATAAAATAACTTATTTATTACTTATTTTTCATACAAGTACTTATGTAGAAATTTTCTTTCACATAAGACCTTTTTTTCGGTAATTCAAGACAGGGGTGGCTCACACTCTTCAAAATGAAGAGGAGCAAAGAGTTCGTAAAACAAGACATACGCAAGAAATCAATTACTGCATAATCAGCAAAATACAATACTAGTGCTCCAAATTCGTCTTCAAATATCAGTCTTTGTTAGATCACAAAAAGGTCTTAATTAAGCTACTTACTTAAATGGACCTTAATATCTTGTATGTGTGCTATAATATATAAAACAAGAAGAGAGTATTATACAACAAATCATACAATAAAATAAGAACGTGAAGCAGATCGTGTTCTCTTCTTATTTTCTTTTGTTGATAAATCATACAATAAAATATGTATTAACTTTTTAAAAGAAGAGTAAGAAAATTTGTGCATTTTTTCGTCGTGACAGATACAGAGAGGGCAAAAGAGGATGTACGTAACGGCGAAGGAAGCAGATATTCAGGAGCAAAGCGAAAAGAAAGTCATAAAGGAAAAGAGCCTTGCTCGTAGGAGATACATAAGATTTCGAAGTTTGAACCCACCGGGACATTATCCATGGATAGATATGCATGGACGAAATATTTTTATGTTAAATTCTTTAAAAGGACTAGGTTACTCAGAATGCATGATGTCCATTTATAAAATGAAGACGAAATGCGGCTAAAGAGAGAATAAAAAATGCAAAAGACAAAGGCAGTGGCTACTTCCTACGAGGGAAAAGAACAATGGCATCATGCATTTAAAAGAACCAAGAGCAGATCATTAGATTATATGAATTTTGATCACTTTGAATAATTAAACTAAATATGTGATTCCTATCTCGTATGTCATTCCATTAACACCCATATTGCATATTTCCTTCACGTCTTATCAGTTGTTGTGATTTTGTGTTAAATAAAAAATCATGTAATTTAAGATTAATAAATTATTTAATTATTTAATTTAAAATAAAACGGATTTAAACTTGTACATTAATTTATTAAAATATAACACATAGAAGGAATATGTTTTGCGGTGTGTCAGGTAAAAAGCTTCGGTTTATCTTTAACAATTTACATTACCTTCACACTGACAATATGAATAGCTCCATGGAGGTGTCTATATAGATTAGTGCCAATTCTTTCGATATTATTATTATTATTATTATTCCATTAACACATGATATTGCATATTTCCTTCATGGCTCATCAGTTGGTGTGATTTTGTGTAAAATAAATAAATAATGTAGTTTAAGGTTAATAAATTAATTAATTATTTAATTTTAAGATGAAACAGATTTAAACCCGTACATTAACTTGTTAAAATATAACACACAGAAGGAATATGTTTTGTGGTGTGTCAAGTAAAAAGCTTCGATTTATCTTTGATTAATAGTATAATTCAATTATTTAGAGGGCATTTGGTTTAGGGTAATCTATTTAGATTATTAATAATATAACTTTAAATTGTCTGTACTCACGACATTATCTTATTGGGCCTCATTACTGACAGTTAGATTTTCAAGATAATCTACCTTACTTTCATTTTGACAATATGGATAGCCTCATGGGAGCGTTCTTATAGATTACCACCCATGTGATAATCCTTCTAATATTATTATTATTATTATAAAAGATATATATTACCTAGTAATTTTTTTTATATACCAAATAAAATAATGTGAATTATCAATTCGATTACCTATATATATATATATATATATATATCAAATATTGCATTATAATATTACCAGAAACTTAAAATGTGATTTTTTATAAGTGGCGATATAGATTACTAGTAATCTTATTAAACAATATGTCAAACACAACCATGGAACTTAATTCAAGTAGTTATTATGATGAGTGTTGCAATCTGTGCAAGTTAAGACCAAATTAACAAATACCATGTGAACATAGTTTTTTATTTTGATATGCTTAATTTTCGAATTAAGTTTAATAGACTCTAATAGTTTAAATGTCTAAATAGAGTTTAAAATTTTGAATAACTTATAAAAAAGTAAAAACATAATAATAATAATAATAATAAATGAGTTAGCAGGCCAATGTGTAAACTTATAAACTTATGCAGAATGACTGTGGACTAATTTTTCTAATTCATTTAAATTGTAAGTCAACCCGATCCAACTTATTTATCTTTAACATCTTGCAAACTAGATTGACTCATATACCAACTCTACATTAGAGACTGACTGATTACTACAACTAGATTAGCAAGTTTCTGGATTTGAATTATCTAAAGTGAGGAGGCTTGTAAAGTGAGAATATAATAGATTAATCATTTTTGGATCACTTGATAGATCCCACTTACAATGAAAGTTATTGATCCAATAGTAGTTAACCTTTCACTTTTCACTTTACAAGTTTTTTAAATTTAGAGAATCCTAATCCCAAGTTTCTATGGCTTGTGGGTAAAAAAATACCAATGTGCTGAATTTATGATTAATTAAGGTTGATTTCAATCATTACAAATAATTTTCACTATAAGAAAGATCAGTAACTTGCGATGGAATATTCCGCTGTTAATTTTGCAAAAGATGCTATTAATAGCCAATTTTGCGGCGGATTTGTGGCAAAACTCAATCCCCCCAAAACCCAGGCTACTAGTGATCAATAGCAGTGGTCATCCCTCTTTAATTAGCAGGGGATTAATTTGTGGTAGACTTTTCTCCCTCTAATTAGCTGGAATTGGCCATTGCAAATGACCAATTCGAGTTAGAAAAAAAATGCAATTTCCAGGTTTAAACACACTTAACATTTAAATTCAAACATATAAAAAGAAAATCAAATTCAAAATCATTTAACAAAGAAAATTTAATGCAAATATTTAAAATTCATACAAATATGAAAAAGAAATGTCTTAATAAAAGTTTGGAAGCAATATTTTTAACATACTTCTAATTACATCTGGTTTAGTGTCTCATAGTCATCGAGTTCAATTTCCTCTACTTTCAACAACTTCTACTCAATCTTCAATGATCTCCATTGAATTTTCAACAATTTTTATTGAATTTTCAACAAATTCTATTGAGTATCTCTGTTATACCTTCAACTCTATCTATTGAGTTTTTAAGAAAGATATATACAATAATCATCTACAATATAAACAATAATAAAATTAGTAATATATATTATATAAAAACAGAAGTCAGTAAGATAATTGCTTTTTAAAAAAAAAAAAACTACTTAATGGGTGGATGGGCGGCTAGTTGGTGGTAGTGGGTAGCTGGTTGCTGGGTGGCCACTGGAGATGGTTAAGGAGGTAAGGAAGAGAAATGGAGGAAGGAAAAAAAAGATAGAATAACAATGAGAAGGAGAAGGAGGAGAGAAGGAGAAGAAAGAAGAGAAGGGGAGAAAATGGAAGAATAGTTCTCTAATGTAGAACTAATATAAATGTATTTGTAGCATATTTTGCTATCGTAAATTTTTAAGATGTCTTTTTTAAAAATTTTGTTGTATTAGCAACGACTTTCGCTATCACAAACTATATATTAAAAAAAAATTGTAACATTTAGTGGCATAAAAAATTTATATATATATATATATATATATATATATATATATATATATATATATATATATATATATATATATATATATATATATATATATATATATATATATATATATATTTATTTATTTATTTTTTTACGATGGCTTTATTCATCGCAAAAATTATTTTTTAATATTTTTTTCCATTAGCGGCGGTAATTAACACCACAAAATTTTAAACTTTTTTTTTAAATTAACCTAATTTTAGCAGTAGCAGCATTAGCAATCGCAAAATAAAAACTTATTTTTTTATTTTTTGAGAAAAATCTTAGTCATTAGCGGTGACTTTTGTTGTCGCAAATTAAAATAGAAAAGACTTAATTTTTTTCTTTTTTTTAAATATAGCACATTAATGGCAATTTTTTCCACAAACATAATTTTCATATTTTTAATTTTTTTTTATACTCTTGCATCCATTTTCTACCGTAAATTAGTGTGGGATTGAGTCTATCACAAAATTTTTCTCTGTAAATTCATGTTTTTCTTGTAGTGTTTCCCGCTCACCTGATTGAAGACTTACATGCCCAGAACAAATATACAACTTGGGTTTGAAAAAGTCTCCCCTTGTAATTACCTAAACCTTATTCCGGTCAGCAAGAGCCTCCATAGCTTCTTGAAATATTTTTTAAGTTTATTAGTTCAGTATTTACTATATATATGCATTCGTAAAAATAAAAATAGAATAAAAGAATCATTAAAAATTCAAGCTGGTATTAAGTTTGTTTAATTATGTAAACAACCAAATGTAATTAAACAATTAATAAGTAATACTTAAATAATTATAAAAAAAATACTAGATAACAAGAATTTGTACCAAAATTTATTTACTAAAGTAATATAATATGCTTATAAATTGTTAGATAAATAAGTTAAATTACTTTATTTCATCCAATCATTTTTGTATTTATAAAAGATTGACAATTTTTCTAATTATATAATATTTCTGTTCATAAATAACCTAACTCATTTTTATACCGGCAACTGGCAAACTGATTATTGCAAATGGTTTTCAGTTCACAGTGAAAAGAATAAAAATATTAAAGTTGTTAGGGTATCTATGACGAATGAAATCAACTGTCCTTTTTTTCATTTATATTTTTACCCATCATAAAGTTAGGATTTGCCACATGCCCACCTGAACATGATGGACCCGCCAATCAAGTGATCAGATTATTAGCAACTAAATCTTGAAGTCTGAAAATTTTGTTTTGTTTTATGCTTTCAGTAGTGCAGAAGCTTTGCAAACTCTTGTACACTATCAGACCTTCCATTTCCATTTCGGCTCTTACACAAGAATCTCTCCAATATTGTCATCTTCCATTTCCTTTTCCACTCTCAGCTTGTCGGACATATCATGCAATTATTTTATTTTTTCATTTCTTTCATCCGATTAATGAGAAACTAATTTCCTAAAATATGATCAGCATATCAACAAGAATTCCCCTCAACAATAATTTTTTATATACACAAATCCTGAAATTGAATTCAAAACTTTATATTTAAAGTATTTGAGCCTCTTTCATTCGAATCAATATTTCATTGATATCCAATTACTTCATTTGATTAATTAAATAGTATACTATTTTATAAAAGAAAAATGTTAAGAATCAGACTTATTCCTCTCTCTTCTCTCTCTAAACATACATATATATTTTTATACACTAACATGATGCAGTACACTTTATTCTTTTTTTGTCCTCATAATTGCTCATACAATTTTAAGTTAAGAGTGATAACTAATCATTTTTAAAGTGGTGATTCCAAAATCTACACTACACTATACACTTTAAAATTTAAGTTAAATTAAAACCAAAAAAGTTTGCTCAATCCAAAATTAGAATAAGTTTCTAGATTTATTAAATGATTATAAAAGTATTAAAAAATAACTCATTAAAAAATTCAAACATTGAATACACGTTATGATAAAGTGTGAGCATAAAGCCGACTAAATAAGCTAATGGCCATTATCTCACTTTACTATGTACTACTTATTACTTGGGCACACTGCATCATATTTTAAAA
This sequence comes from Pterocarpus macrocarpus, assembly GCA_031439585.1. Classification (NCBI taxonomy): domain Eukaryota; kingdom Viridiplantae; phylum Streptophyta; class Magnoliopsida; order Fabales; family Fabaceae; genus Pterocarpus; species Pterocarpus macrocarpus. Next base: position 17,776,770 of record CM062519.1, read on the forward strand.
AATTTTAGTTGAAGAAAAAGTTTGCTCTTGTCCGAAATTAGGATTGTAATGTTGTATTCATTAAATGTGTATGAAAGTATTTATAAATATTTTATTAAAAAAAATTAATTTTGATAAACTGATATTAATGTAAAAAAATTTTATATTATTATTTAATTAAAATTTATTATATATTGGACTTTTAAATTTTATATGAGTATCATTATTGTATTATTTTTGGGATATTTTTTAAATGATACATTGAGATGTTACTTTAATATTGGTTGAGAAAAAAATTGGGACTCATTCTCAACCAATATTTAAGCCACACCTCTAACTATCCTTTAAAAATGTCCCCAAAAATTATATAAATTAAATAGTATTTCTCATATATAATTAGATAATTATGTAAAATAAAATATGAGTAAAAGACCCCATATATAAGTTAATTTACATTTAAATGACTTGGTATTTACTCTCTTCATTTCAAAATATCTGTCTAAAATAAAAAAATATACAATTTAAGGAAAAAAAGTTAATTTTAATGGTGATATAAAATTATACAAATAGACAAAATTATTCTTATCTAAAGATAATGAATTGGTCTAGCACATTCTTCAACTTTACTTACAATAATAGTGGATGACAATTAAATTAAGGATATAATTAAAAAAAATAAATTTAATATTATCTTAATATTAGAAATTTGACAAATATTCTAAAATTTTAAACTATCAAAATTGAACAGATATTTTGAAACTAAGAAAATATTTTATTTAAACACACTCCTATTTGAGTTGGGTGCGTCAAAAAAATTAATACCCAAAAGAATTTTATCTCTATAATAATTAAACCGACACAACTTGAGGCAAATTAGTGCAGATCAAGTAGAGTTAATATATATACTAGATTAGATGTGTCCAAAAGAAAAAAGAGTAAACCGAAGCCCGTTTTCTCAGGCCGCTATATCTACTTGTCCATGGACTTGATTTTTATCTGAAAATAAAAAAAATGGAGAACCTGTATGGCTTCGACTATACGGACTGTTATTCCGAGCAGTCACCAATAGCTCCGCCGCCACCGCCGCTGCCGTTACCACCACCCAGTCAGAACGTGATTTCATCGTTGGGGACACTGGTCCCTGCAGGACCTGCGCAACTAGTCAGGTCCTGGTCTTCCACATCATCAAATGCAGCAGTGTCAACTAATGCTTTCTTGCAGCAGCAGCAGCAGCAGGATGAGGATGAGGTCTCTAAAGTACTTCGCGCTAAAGTTGCTTCTCATCCACTTTTTCCTCAACTCCTCCATGCCTATATCGATTGCCAGAAGGTATAATATTATTATTATTATTATTATTATTATTATTATTATATATTTACCCTCAGTCACCGCAGTTTTTGTGCTTTCTTGCTACTAGCTGTCATACCATGGTTTAGAAAAGTTAGAAAAAATATAATTTGTCTAAATATGGTGTGAGGTTTTTCTTACCAGACAGAAACCAAAAGACACGCTGTCAGATCTTACACTCCGCTTTGTTTTGTTTAATTTAATTTGTTTCTTTGGTTCCTGCAAAACGCCAGAAATATATGTATATGTCTTGGTCATCTTGTCACTTTTTTTGCCACAGGCTGAGGGAAGAGAATTACACATAAGAGACCCTTATCTTATCATTTTTCCCTGCTTTCGACCTAAACTTTCTTTTTTGTACAAAACTGATCTCTTCGAAAAATATACCTAGTTTTTATTTTTTGCTTTGGGAATTGTCAGTACGCAGTTCATTTAATTTATATCTTGGTCATACAGATGATAGAGTGCTTTAAGTGCCAAACTCTCTTTCAATTAGGTTTCTTCAACCGATTAATCAACTCAGCAAAGTTAATTGTGTTTTAATTAATAAATAATGTTATACAATTAAAAGAACTAATAGAATTTTTTCATGACAGAAAACAAGAATGATCAATAAATATGTTTCATTATTTTTGATAACAAATTTTAACGAAAATTCCGACTCCTTACCACTTTTCTTAATTAATTAATTCCCTTGCTATTGATCATCTCTCATTTGCAGGTGGGAGCGCCGCCAGAAATGGCGCAGCTATTAGACGAAATCACAGGAGAGAATATTGGTGTATGTCAGATATCTGACTTCTTTGGTGCTGATCCCGAGCTTGACGATTTCATGGTCTCTTTCATGAGAAAACCCCATATATTTTTCTTCTTCAAATTCCAAACCCTAAGTGTTTTTTTTTTTTTCATATCTTAATTAGTTTCTTAATAATTTGATCACTAAATGTTTTAATTTTCTGATTATATGTTTGCTTGTTGCATCGAAGGAAACGTATTGCAATTTGCTGGTCAAGTACAAATATGATATTTCAAGGCCTTTTGAGGAGGCAACGGCGTTCCTCAACGACATGGAAACGCAGCTTAACTCCATCATCTGCAACGGCCCTGCTGCCACAAACAACACTAATCCTGCACTTGGTCTGCTCTCTCTCTCTCTCTTTCTAACTTCTATTGCTGGACTATTAATTAGTTCTTGTTTTTACTGATTTTTGAAAACTAGACACATGGCTAAGCATTTCACTTGACACGGTTTGCACAAAATTAAATAATATGGATAAATTAACATTCATAAAATAATATACCAAATTGAGGTTCGTGTAGGTTAGCCAAAAAGGCCTGAACCACGTTCGAGGCACTGTAGTCATGTGGTTTATGTTTCATAGGTAATCATCTTATTTATATAGTCCTTAAGATCTACCTTATATTTATACGTGTGTGTATGAATGTATGTATGTACTAGGACTGAGGAACACAGTATAGCAGTTTGTATCATAAACCTACAACAAACTTTTTCAGACTTAGCGTGCATGTTTGATAACAACCTAATTTCTGAATATAATCGTTTGTTATTCTTAAAACTTGTCTTAAAAAAAATGCTTTTGATTATAATAAGTTGTTTTAAACTCAAGACAAGTTTATCCACACACAGTTTTAATTATATAAAAGATACACCAATAATATTCAATCGTTTTGGTATTCAGTCCATGGCAGTTTTTCCATGTCTGTCTTGCATTCACGGGGTTCAATTTCAAACAACAGATCATGATAATTAGTGATCTCTACGATGGGATTAGTAACAACAAGCCTTAATTCACTACCCTAAATGCAAACTAGACCGATGTTGAAGGTGCACCTTGAAGGATGATATTTCATGTTTGCCCTTTAGGTAATGAAATTAGACACGTTTTGAGCATGACTTGTCTTGTTATGTTCTAGCTCAATGACACTCGCCATTGATACTTGGCTTTAAACTTGGAATTCGTAATGAACCTCTACGTGTTCAAATTTTAGTAGAGCTATTTTTTGGTTTCTTCTAATTGTTTATAGAATTTCGGATGAAGAGTAATCATTAAGTAAAGTTCTCCTTAAAATGACGATTATATTTATAGAATTCAAATTTTTGTGCTTTATGTTTTACACAAGTTCCTTGTTTATATGCGCTTAACAACCATTATTTAATTATTAAGAAAATTATTTCAATAATTCAGCTGTCAATATTAAATAACACCTTCATGGTTTCACACATTATATTATATAAAAAATGACAAAATTAAGGTGAATAAAATTAAATATATATAATACATAATCAACATGATGTTACGTATGTCTAATATTTTAATGAAACTGCATATTTGAAGCTTGCAGTTAAATATATAGATGGCTTATGATACTATGTTTAGTTTATTTAAATTGCTCATATAATAATTTTTATTTAACTATACATAAAAGCGCTAAAGTTATGCGATTTTTTAATTTCCAAGAATTATTTTCTTTAAATCCGAACTGACTTACTTTTGTAAGTTTCATATATGAATGGTTGATTATAGAGATTAGATTAATTCACTTTATAATTAAGCGGGTGGCACATTTCTGCTAGTCCTATTGTGCCGTTTCCATTTTATTATTGCCAAGGCCAAATGCAGATTCAAGATTTAGGATTTATCGTTTAAAGTTTAGAGACTAGTGTTAGAACTCATTTTATAATTTATATTACGATACTTTATAATAATGTCTACTAGACATCTTGTGGATATAATGAAGTGCATGAATCATGGTTTAAAGAAATCTTACACCTTTCAAGCGTGGAGAAAAAGTGTTTCTTTATTTTGTAATGTTATTTATACATTAAAAGTAAATGTTATGGATGGACAACATGTAAAAATATAAAAAGAAAAGACACAAAACATTTAATAATTATGAGTAAGACTAAAACTTTATTTATTTTTTCTCTATGGTGTCTATATTTATTATCTATTTTATGAATAAATAACATTACTTTTGTTTAAAGAATACTCACCTGAAAACAGTTAATTTGCAGTCAACTAACTAAACCCTGGAGGCCAGATGTGCGTTGTCTTTGATCATTAATCATCAGCACAATTAAGATTCTGTTCCAAGTAGTGGCGGTACTGTTGCTGCACATGTTGTGTACTGATCTCATTGTTTGCTTAGAAATCCATTGTCTGCTTTCCTTTTCTTTAATCTAATCACTTCAGCTGCTTTTGAGGCTATCAATATACATTGTTTGAATAATGGTTATAAACTGAGGCTTTTTTACTTGAAACCGTTGGAATTCTTTGTTTATTTTTGTGTCTAAGTTACTAATTATCTAAAATCTATTAGATCTTGTTTAATCTTATTTGAGTTGAGTTAGCTATTTATGAGATAAAATTCTTTTAGCATTAGTTCTTTTTTTTTATATGAAATTCAAATCCAATATCTTATTTTAAAAAAAATTAGGTGTATAATTTTATTTTAGTAATACCTTCATATGATAAAGGATAAAGTGTATTGATCAATGTGTGTTGGTCTGCATCAAAAGAGTTTGAGCTTTTAAACATGTTATTCAAAGTCCGAACCATATGGAAGTATATAAAAGTATCACTGAGAGAAGTCGTGTTGAATGATCTAATCGCCACTTGAAAAGCATTAGTTCTATACTCAAAAGATGTAAAAATTCCTGTGATTGGATAAAAAAGAATAAGCATGTTTTATAAAATATGTTTAATTATTGGCTATTTTGGGTATATCAGTTCCGGATAAAGGCATAAAAGCTGCTTTCTTTAACTTGAGCATTGCTGGCTCTGAAGATTATGGATTTGGCGGAAAATAAGAGCCGTGAACGTGCAAAGAGTTAGTTTCTCTAGTCTGGATCATCCAGTTATGGAAAACACACACACACACACACACACACACAGATGCTGGAGGCTTTATTATAAATGACTTTATGTGCTTTTTCAGTTGATTGCATGCTTGTCTTGGTGGTTATTATTTTAATATTCTTCTATTACATGAGGACACCGTACACATATAATGTTCGAAAACTTCTAAAAAAATTGCTAACTACTGCTAAGCACATGATATCTGTTATTGAGAGGGCCAAATTCTAGGAATTAAGTCCAACGCATAGGACCCCGTGAATATTGAAAATGAATTTTTTTCATGTAAAATTTTTATATGATTAGAGCACGAGTGAATTTTTATTTTTGGTCCTTTTCTATTATGTGTCTTGTTTGGCTCTGATTTTCTTAATTAAGGGCAAAAATTCATACACAATTTAATTATGTAAAAATTTCATATGAAAGTGTCATTTCCCATGAATATCTTATTAGGATGCTTTTGTAAGATGGCAATTTAGCCATTGACATCGCAATTATCAAATTTTGTTGTGCCTGCTTTAGAGATATTGTGAAGTTTCTATTGAACTTTGTTAAATACTATAAATCTGAAACTAGTGAAGGAAGAAATTGAATGGAAAGCTACATATAATAAGAGCATTCCAAGAGCAAGTAGTTAGTTTAGGGCATTGCCCGGTAACAAGGGGCAGATTTAACTCGATATGTTATATGGAAGAAGCCAATACTTAATAGTAAAGTTCATAGAGAGAATGAGACGACATTATCATTGAGAGGACTTTGACAGTATCTATGTGTTTGGGAGGATAATAAGAGGAGAATTTTGATTTTGTTGGTTGGTGATATGAGATAATGAAAAATGAGAGGTTGAATTAAGTTTGTTGTGAGAGAGTAACTATTTATTTTGCCGTGAGAGACTTAAAAAAGTAGTAATGTGGAGTATATAAAGAAGTTAAAATGATAGCTTCTTAAGTTAGCAGGAATAGTTTTTTTTTTTTTTAAATTTAAAGAAAAACATTTGATAGTTAAGCTGAACAACAGCCGACTAAATTAGTGACAGGACACTAAAAAAGATAAAATGAAAAACAGTACAAGTATAAAAAAAATTTGGAGGGGGTCAAATTAAATAAAAAATCCATGAAAAATTAAAATTATTGAGAGAGGCCACTGCCCCCTTAATTATAAGGAGGAGCTGCTTGCCTGGTAAGTAATTCTGTTTTGATGCCAGATTATTGTGTTGATCTTTAGACTTTTAGACCCTTTCTACATCAACAAAATTACAAAAAGTATATGTCCGTTTTAAGAAAGTTGCTTTTTCCTTCAGTAAAAATAAATAAATAAATAAAAATAAAAATTTTAGCATCTTAAAAAGGCACATAAAATATCTTTTTCCCAACTTTTTAAAGAATTTATATTTTCTAGAAATATTTGTTTAGTTGAATCGAAAAGCATATTTGGGCAGGTTTTTGCAAAAAATTAAAAAAAAATAAAAATTACTCCCTCCTTTTCAATTTATTTGTCAATTTAAATAGCGACATATTAATTTAAGAATGAACCAAGTTATCTAAATTGACAAATAAATTAAAACGAAGAGAGAAATAAATAAAAAAGAAAGAATCTCATCAAACATGCCATAGTTATGATATGCATATCTTTGTTAAGTGCCGATTATATGGATTTTAAACATATGCAATTCATGTTATAATATCATCCAATTATATATTATTATATTAATAAATAAGTTTGATTTTCACATTTACTATTTTAAAAAGTCATATATATATAGGAGGATTTGATTGAATAACAGTGTATCAAAATTAAATCCTTATGTAATTGGGTAGAAATTAATGATTTTTTTTTTTCTGTGTTTCAAACATTGAAATTGATTCAGTTCTATCATGCTATTATAGTTATAGTTTCATTTGTTTACTGTGCTATCACATAGATGAATAAAATTCTGGTAGACTGATATTGAGGTTGCTCTTATATTACTTCATCTATATTATTATCTTTTGGGTGTTTGACGTATCTCATCAAACAATGACTCTATCTAAATTTAATTAGGATATATATCTTGATTCATTTTGTTATTAGACTATGTCATTGTTAATTCATTATTGATTCTGTCTATTTCTCACTATTTAACCATAGTTGGTTCACATAATTCATGCTGTCAGTGTTAATTAACCCAAATCAGAGATTCTAAAGATTATACTGCTGAGAGGGTTATCTGAAATTGAATGAATGAAAATAATACATGAGGTGACCAGGTGATTATATAAAGAGCTCAAGAATAAATCATTAGGAGTGATTTAGTAGTAAAAGGTTTAGATAATTTACATGAAGTCCTAGATTCAATCATTGACAATGTTAACATAAGTATATGTGATCTATTTAATGACCTCTGCTCTAAGTAACTAATTTTGAAGCTAATCTTATCTAAAGATAACTAAATCTAACTCTGAAGACTGAACTCCTGTCTTATCAGAAATAGTTTACAATTAAAAGTAAACTAGTAAATAAGTATTTGAATCAAAATAAATGGATAAAAATCATTAATTTATTTATAATCTGATAAAAAAAATTACAAAAATTAATCTACCTATGATCCATTGTATAAATAGTTCTCCAACTCATCATTAATTATTTTTCATAAATACATATTTTACCAATTCCTTCATTTATGGTTATATTATGTTTTAAAAATTTTAGTATCGTATCTTTTTAGTAATGAATCTTAATAATCGTGTTATCTTTCAAATACGTGAATTAAATTTAATAAATTTGATCTATTAGAAATTAGTACACTAAACCCTAAAATAAATTAAATCAGATTTCTATATAGTTGAACGAGATGAATGATATATGCTCAGAATAATGATTGCGAAAAACTAATCGGACCACTAATCTCTACCGTCCTTCTTCTTTCTGTTTTTTTCCCCTCCCTCTTTCCTCCTTCAATCAAGGGCCTCATTTCTGTTTTCTGAAGGTAGCATTTCTGTATAATCAATTATTATTTTTTCCTTCATTTGATAGATGAAGTTACTGGACCATCTGAAAAGGGCTTTAATAAGGATGAGAAAGAGACAGCTGAGTGCAAGAGAATAAATGAAGATCGAGAGCTGAAGGATAACCTTCTACGTAGATATAGCGGCTACATTACTAGTCTGAAGCATGAATTTTCCAAAAACAAGAAGAAAGAAAGGCTACCGAAAGAAGCAAAGCAAATCTTACTTGCATGGTGGAATATTCACTTCAAATGGCCATACCCAACGGTAATCAAACATCTTTTCTTCCAACCATCACGTTAACTATTTCGTGTTGGAAAACTTGGTGCACAATTATGTTCACTTCGTTAACTTTTACTTATTTAATTAATGATCAGGATCACTAACATGACAGTGTCATGTTATTAAGAAAAACTTAAAAATAAAGTTAATAGATCAATGTAAATAATGATGGGTCCTATTATATATTAAAAAAATGTATATTTATCTCTAATAACATAATACTCTCATGTTTGTAAGTAACATGAGAGAATTTTAATCATTTAATCAAATTTTCTATTTGTTATTAATTGCGCATTAATTAGATTACTATATAGTCTTTTAATTTTGCCCGTTACAACTTGAATTTTAAGTTTCAAGTATGATCTCAATGGCGCAGGATGCAGATAAGGTTGCCCTAGCTGAATGGACTGGTCTAGACCAGAAGCAGATAAACAATTGGTTTATAAACCAAAGGAAGCGCCATTGGAAACCAACGGAGGAAATGCGAGCTGTTGTTTTGGATGGTATCTATGGACCTATCTGCATGAGTGAGAGTGAATGAGGTGGGATCTTGATTTACCCCATTAATTTGATTTTGCTCAACATAAAATCATTAATGGTTGATCACAATAAGTGAAGAGTTGTGTGCTCGTGAGCCTTTGCTCTTTTGTTTTGCGAATTAGGAATAGCGACTCTAGAAACTACGGATTTTTGTCCCTTTTTTTTGTGCTTATAGTTGCTTAGACAAATTGATAATATATATTATATTGCACCTGTTCTCAACTGTGGAACTTCTTCCCTATTAATATTTTCACCTTATTTCGGGTCTATAACCTTGCATTGGTAAGCCCAAAATCCTCATTAGACAAAATATGAAAAAAAATTAATTAAGAAAAACAAATTAAACTGACAATTACTTTTTATTTAAATATCCTACTCAGTGGAATCTCTTTCTTTTATGTATTTTGGGATTAATATATTGTTTATTAAAAATAGTTTATAATTAAAAGCCTTCTAAGAAAACCTCTTCAATTTTCTGAAAAAGCGATTATTCGTTCTAAATAATTAAAATAAAACTACTTTTAAACATATATACTATATAGATAATTTTTAAAAATAATTTTATTGTAGCAGCAGATTGGCCTCGTATGTGGTGTTTGTGGTCCTGGAAGTTCTTTGAATCTTAATATAATTGACACCCATGTATGTTGACTACACATTTAAATGAAAATTATTGTGGTAAGACATTAAAGATTAAACGGGCATACAAAGGCTTGTTTGATCCTAATATGGGAAATAACAAAAAATATTATGTTAATACTCAGAGAACAGATGTAGGGAAAAGAAAAACTAATTTTCACCTTATTTGGTATTAGTAGAAAGAAAAGGGGGGGGGGGAAGTAACAAAATATTCACAGTTTTTTAAACAAACTAATTAGTTAAATAAAAAATAAATAATAAAATAACCAAAAAAAAAAGTGTTTTCTTGTTAGGAGTACTGAAGGTTCAACCTAAGCCGAGTATTGATACATAGCTAGAATTTTTAACTGAAATTTTTGATAGAGTACATAGTGGTGATTGGATTAAATTTAGTGGTAGGATTCTCTAATTTATCTAAAGGTATCAATGATACTACATCATTTTGGTACATAATTTCTAGTAAAAACTCTAGTTTTCTAACATTTTTTTTTTGAAGAATCATATATAAATAAATGTGAATTTCACTTGTGTTATTAGTGAATTTGTTAATAAAAGAAATGAGGAATCATTTGTTAATAACTAAGAAGTTCAATTATCTTTCTGGTAAATTTGGTGAAACTTTTTTCTTTTATTCATTATTAATTATCTTACTATATTCACTACATTTATCAAAAACAAACTGAAATTTTTAATAGTTATACATTGATTCCCAAATATATAAAGTGGTGTCTAAAATATATTGAACATTTTTTTTTTAGCCAATGAATTGAGTTTGGGTGGTGGAAAATAAACCTAGTGTACTTTCCAATCTAATTCCGCTCACTTATGATTGGATTGATTCGGCTTCATGTACTATAGTTTTTTAAATTTATATTTCTTTTAAAAATTAGAAATAAGTTATATGATAGGTAAATTTAAATTAAGATATTTTATATGACATAATAATATTTTTATAATAATATAATATGATTTAAAAAATTTAAAAAATACTTTAATTTTAATTTCTAAAATTTTATGACTTATTTGTATATAATATATAAATTTAATTATACTTTGTCGTAATATCAGATTGAAATAATCATTGAAATAGTCACATCCGAAATTATTCACGATTAAACATATAAATAAGATATAAATAATTATTCACCCAAAAAAATAAAATAAAATAATAAGGGAGGCCCAGAGTCCCATCTTCAAGTCCACAACCTGGACCGATTATCGACTATGTGGACCGAAGCCCATCCTCTCCTGGGAGCCCACTAAAATCTTCAAAGTGCAGTCCTGAATTGAACGAAATTGGAATTCGGAAGAGGATGATTTCCGACCAAGAAAAAAACAGAAGTGGATGATGATTGATGTGGATAAGGACGACACAACAAAGACAAGGTATAAATTGTTTGGGTTTGTTCAGTTCACCTTTGTTTTGTCATAATTTGAATTTCATTAATAAATTATTTCATTTATAGATTTTTCATAAATATTTTAAAAGTTTAATTATCATTATAATCATTCCATAAACTTAAAATTGTTTGAACATTTGTTTAATTTAAACTATTAATATTTAAAATTCATTAAATTTTATTTAATTTAACTCAAGTTGAATTGACTCATTACAAAAAATAATCCCATTGTATCTTTTCATTTGATATGTGAGAAATTAATTTTCCAAGATAAGGTTAGACCCCTAAATGAGAACCACTCACAGTCATACATTTTTCTATATGTCTGGATCTCGAAATTAAATCAAAAAAAATTTGAGCAAATTTTAATGGGAGCAACACTTTGTCGATCAATTATAGAATGTTTTAAACTAATTAACTAAATGATGGTAAATATATAATGAACTTTGACCAGAGGAAGCATTTCGTCAACTTAAATCTCATTTCATATGAGGAAAAAGGGGAGGGGGTAGGGGTGGGGGAAAGAAAATTGTGTTGGGATTTGTGAAAGTGAGAGTTCCAACTCACATGACATGCACGTTCGCTCGAAGCTCAAACCTAGTCCCGCTCCCTCTGACTCCAAGCTCAAATTAGCGATTGCTCATAACGTAACAAAAAGCTTTTTCCTTCTTATGCACCCTTACCTACAACTCAGCTCTAGCCTCCAGTGTTCCTTCCCTTGAGGTTGAGAACGACATTGATTGTTCGAGACGCCGTCGTTTCAGCACCGATAGAAGCTATCACCCAGCCATGAATGATCATTCCTCTGCTGTTGCTCCTCCACAGTGGAAGTTCTCTCAAGTAATCGGCCAACCACACGCCAACCACCACCTTCAAGAAGGTTAGCTAGTTACAACTCACTAAGACGGTTAGCTAGTTACAACTCACTAACTCATATAACTGAATCAGAGAATGTTACGTTATGAGAAGAGGGGGGGGGGGGGGGAAAGCCACAAATATACAAGAACTATCATCTATTAATTTTACTTTTGATTTTTTTTTTCTCCTAACATATAACTTTTAAGTTCGTAAGTAAATCTTGACACCGTAAAACTTGCTTGCGTTGTGTTCAATAGTTCAATTCGGTCTCAAAGTTTCTGGAACTTTGTTCAGATGATGATCTCATAACCGCGGTTGCGTTCGAGAAGCGCGGCGACCATCTCGCCGTTGGAGACCGCGGCGGACGCGTTATAATATTCGAAAAAGACGAAACTTTCGATAAACACGTTTAACACTTTAACTGAATCTTGTGTTGGTTCGAGTTAGGAACATTCTAGAAAGGGTTTGGAGCAACTGGATTCAGCTCCTTCGCGGCATCCCAAGTTTCAGTACAAGACGGAATTTCAGAGTCACGAGCCTGAGGCATGCCCCTCATATCTTTTGTTTATTGTAAATGTCGCGATGCCTTTTTTTTAACCCTTTTTAATTTGTTTACAGTTTAAACTACCTGCTAGAGTCCATTTGGTGTCGTGGAGCCCTGAACCAACTTAAAGTTGGTGTTGTGATACTATATTTGTGTTAGTTATTACTAGTTCCAGTGATTTGTACACCAATTTGGAATGAGATTTGAATATAACAAGGTAGACAAGTAGCGATATATTTGATCATAGAAAGAGATAAAGTAGTGAATATTAAGAGAGAAAGTACGATAAACCTACTATCTTCGTATTTTGTATATCTACATTATGTCAACTTTGGTATGTACAAATAATATACTATCACATGATAAAATTCATGAGAAACACAATCATTAATGTAACACCATTATCATGTCAACGGTCAAGTTAGTTAGGACAATTGTATAGGTAGTTTATGCTGTTAAGTTAGTTACAACATTTTTCCTTGCTTCTCAAGCAAGTTAACCACGTGTATAAATATCATGTTCATACCAAAATAATAAACCAAGTTCCATTTTCTCATTTCTACACTCTTATCATGGTATCAGCAGAAAACCTTTCTCTGTGCACCTCTCGCTGATCTTCTCTACATCTTCCTTGTCCTTTCTTCTTCCGTTTTCTCTTCTCTGCTCTTTCTTCCATGGCTGCTCAAGCCAATGCACCGATCAATGCTCAGGCGATTCCAGCATTGTTGCTTGAAGGAGTTCAAGATTCTTCTTCTCCACACTTTATGCATCCAAATGAAAGTCCAGCACTGGTGTTGGTCTCTACACTGCTAAATGGATCCAACTACCATGCTTGGTCTAGGGCCATGAAGATGAGCCTCTTATCAAAGAACAAACTCAAATTTGTTGATGGAACAATTCTTATGCCTGATCCTAATGCTCCGTGTTTTGGAAGGGAGCTCGCGAGTGTGAGTGAGAGCCGCTTGTGACAATATGGGAGCGAGCTTGAAGAGTGCCAATGAAAGCTACTCATGACAATGCAGGAGCAAGCTTGATGAATGTTAGTGAGAGCCACTCGTGGCAAGGCGGAAGCAAGCTTGAAGAGTGCTAGTGAGAGCCACTCGTGGCAATGTGGGAGCCAGTTTGAAGAGTGTCAGTGAGAGCCACTTGTGGCAAGGCAGGAGCAAGCTTAAAGAGTGCCGGTGAGAGCCGCTCGTGGCAATGTGGGAGCGGGTCTGAAAGGAGCATGTAGAGCACTTAAAAAGAATCAATGAACGACCCATAGACGTTGTCGCAGCTAATCAAACTCCACTCTCACCAAGATAGCCAAAGAGTGTGTGAAGGGAGAAGATTTGAATATCATAGCATGACACATCATGTAATTGATTGAGAGGTCCCTCTATTCCACTAACAGTACGAACCAATAATACCACACCACAAGTAATCATATGAGCAAATAGTATAGTGCCACATATGGATATGTAATGAAAAAATATCTGGTTAAAGAATAATGAATTTTTTGTCTTTTTCTCTTTTTAGGAAGGGCTATAAATAGCAATCCTAGGAACAGTGAAAGGGGACTTTTTCTGAAAAGGAGATACTATTACTCCGCAAGAATTGTAACAGAACAATAAAGAGAGAATATTGCTTTTCCATTGTCATTGTCCTTTTCTTTATCTTCCAGTATTGAATATTCTTGAACTTCTTGTGTATTTGCATTTTTTAATTTTGCAAGGTTTGCTTTCTTGTATCTCTTCGTGTTTTAAGAACCCTGACTGAACATTTTGGCGACTCCACTGGGGAGACACAAAGAGTGAGCTAGAGGTGATATGGCTGCAAGGAGACTAAGCTTTGATATGGAAGAATTTCCAGGCGATGAAGATGAAGCACTCGTGGTGGAAGATAACGGACAAGTGAGGTGGGAAATACGAGCTGGAAAGCGACCAATGGAGAATAGGCATGAGGATGAAGAGCCCACAAGGGACCTACTCCACTTATTGACTACGCTTGCAATACAACCATCAAGGGGAGGAGGAACTGGAATCGGGTGTCAAGAGGGGAGTCGTAGAATACTAGCGAGTGCTGTCGCAACAACGAACTGAGAACCCAGGGTGATGTTGTTGGGGGAAGAGAATGACAATGGTGGCTTAAGGGCTGGTGACGGGCCGACTCATATTTCTATCCATATGGAAGTATGGCGTATGCTGCTCTCAAATATGGGGCACCATACAATGGGCAGTGGTAATGGCTCAGGTGCTCTGGAAGATATAAGAAGAGAGCAGGAGAGGCAGCACCAAGAACCTGAAAGAAACACAAAGCTGGGGGCAGATAGAGATAGATGGATGACACAAGAAGATGTCATGAGACTACTACGAAGCCAGAGGGACGAGCGTCCCAACACATTCGATCTAGATCCACCGTATCCCGCTGCGATAGCGCGTAAACCATATCCTATAGGCTACCAAACCCCTGCCTTCCAGAAATTTGATGAAAATGGAAGCCCTCGTGAGCATTTAATGTCATTTTTGGATGACCTTGGAATCTATCGTGAAGACAGAGAGCTGAGGTTAAAGGAATTTTCCAAGTCCCTCATTAGATGCGCTTTTATGTGGTACACTAAGTTGCGCCCTGGATCAGTGCACACATGGGATAAAATGGCAATCGATTTTTGCAATAAGTTTCTGGAGGAAGAAGGTGCAGTCCACATCATGGATTTAGGGCGGGTGAAGCAGCGGAGCAGCGAACCCTTGACTACCTTTATTAAGTGATATAGAGATAAAGCACTGCAATTCAAGGAGACTTTACCTGAGGCGGATTTGGTGTATGGCTGTATCAAGAATATAGAAGATGGCTTTCAGGTGTTTCTTTCAATGGGGGCAATAACAACATTTGCTGAGCTGTTAAGAAAGGCTGTCGATGTTTCAGAGTCTTTAAAAGGCAAGGGAGGCGGCACAAGGATATAGAGTCAATGTATGAAGTGGATGTGGCGAAGAAAAAATATGAAATAGATACCTCGAAGGCAAGAAGAGAGGTGAAAAGAAGGCAAAACGAAGACATGACCCGACACCCATCTAGGAGAGGCAAGCAACGAGACTATGAATCAAAAGAGCGCTTCTACCAATGCCTTGCAGAGCTCCCTTCAATCCTTTTACCTAGGGATCAAGTGGTACAACTGGTGGAGGAATGGCTTAAGGAAGATTTGCTCAAGCTAAAATACCCTGGAAAATTGTACTCTGAAGCCGACAAGTCTGACCCGAATTTCTGCTTTCTTCATGATTCTAAAAGCCATGGACTTCGAGATTGCTACCAAGTAAAGTGGCTATTTTATCGACAAGTGGAAGAAGGAAGAACAGTAATACTTGATGATGAGACAAGAGCTAGTGTGCACCAAAAGCTGCTACCCCGTCATGGGGTGAACGCCTTGTTGGCTGCAGGAAGTGAGGTGGATAGGTGCAAAGAAGCAGTGAAGGAGGCCAAAGGGAGCGAACTGACGAAAGGGGATGAAGAAACCAAGGAAGATGTATTAATGAAAGGGCTGATGAAGATAAAAACCTTAAGCATAGTATTAAGCCAACTTGGTTTATATGATCAAGGTCGTGAAGAAGTTGTAACGGCCCTCCTGAAGGTGATAAGGGATAAAGGCCAATATTGTAATGCAGTAGCGACTCCCCTTGCTAAGCTCGCTGAAGTACATGCTAAGGCCATTACATTTAAAGAGAATGCTAAGATGCGTGAATTCCCCTTGCACAATCACCCATTGCATGTTGAAGCCATAGTGGACGAAAGGAAGGTACAGAGAGCATTAGTGGATAGTGGCTCTGGAGTAAATGTCATTCCCCTTAAAGTGATGGATGCATTAGGGTTACCTAGGGGTCGTATCAAGAGATCAAATCTCCTTTTGTGTACATTCTAAGGAAACCCTGTAAAGGCAATAGGAAGCATGAGGATGAATATGCAAGTTGGGCCTATTAAGACTATGAACAGTTTTCAAGTGGTGGAAGGATCACCTAGCTATCACATATTGTTGGGGCGTCATTGGATACACGCACATGGGTGTGTACCGTCTATACTTCACCAATGTGTAAAAGTAAGCTACAAGGGAAAAGATGTAGAGATCGCTGCTACTGAAGCACCGTTTGATGAAGATGAAGCACATTTGATTGAAGCAGCCCTTTATAATGAAGTGTCAGCAGCAGGTACCAACGCACGTCACCCATATCAAGGCATTCTGTTAAGTGATGGCTCAAGAGGTGAGAAGACAAAGGAGAAAGAAAGAAAAAGGAAGGCATTGGCAACGGTGTTAGATGAAGATGAGCAGCAAGAGGAGTGAGTAGAAAGAGCAATGAAAAAGAAAGAGCAGCCAGAAGCAGATAAACGGAAATGTCAGCCTCAATAAGAAGAAGAGAAGCTAGGAGAAATAGGCACTAGAAAGAAAGAAGAGAGGAAATCTGACAAGCGGGTTGAACGCTTCATTGCCCCGAATGGGGCAGTCTATTGGAGAATCTTATAAGGATTCTCGGGACCAGCGCTAAACCCAACAAGCTACAACACTGGTCCCGATAGCGCATACAAAGCTGGCCTTGAAAACATTGAGAAGGCTGGTGACCAAGAGAAATATTTGGAGGTGGAAGAATGGGGTGAAGAACATGTAGCTAAGGCGCCGCCCACATTGCAAGACATGCTCAAACCACAAGAAGAAGGTATAGAAAAAGTGTGTCTGGAATCGGATAACCAAGAGCGGCCACGACCACTATTCATTTGCGCAGCCCTTAACCATGAAGAGAAAGAGGTATTGGTGACTTTATTAAGAGAGTACAAAGATGTGTTTGCATGGGAGTACACGGAAATGCCTGGGTTGGATGTCTCTTTGGTTGTACACAATCTGGCTATGGATCCAAGAGCTCTCCTAGTTAAGCAAGCTTTAAGAAAGTTCAGTCCCGAGGTGGAGCTGCAAATCAAGATTGAAGTTGAGAAGCTATTGGAGGCAAGCTTTATTAAGCCCATACAACACCCTGTGTGGCTAGCCAATATAGTGCCGGTGAGAAAAAAGAACGGTCAGATAAGATGTTGTGTAGATTTCCAAGATCTTAATCGTGCATGCCCCAAAGACGATTTCCCATTGCCACATATCGATAGCTTGCTAGATACTACAGCCACTCATGAGCACTTTTCTTTCATGGATGGCTTTAGTGGTTATAACCAAATTCGGATGGCTCCAGGAGATGCTGAGAGGATAGCTTTTCGAACGCTCGTGGGCAATTTCTATTATACTGTCATGCCGTATGGATTAAAAAATGCTGGTGTGACATATCAACGAGCTATGACAGCCATCTTTCATGATATGCTGCATGATTATTTGGAAGACTATGTAGATGACTTGCTTGTGAAATCAAGGAGGAAGGAGGAGCACATAGGGCATTTGCGGAAAGTATTTCATAGATGTAGAATATTCAGCTTGAGGATGAATCCCATGAAATGTGTATTTGGAGTTTCGTCAGGAAACTTCCTAGGATTCAAGGTGCACAAAGGAGGTATATTAGCAGATGATAGTAAGATACAAGCCATCAAAGAAATGAAGGAGCCCAATAGTGTAAAGGAGCTACAAGGTTTCTTGGGCAAAATCGGCTATATAAGGCGTTTTATTCCAGCTTTGGCAGAGCTGACACATCCCTTTAGAAGGCTAACAAAGCTTGGGACACTATTCATGTAGGGTGAAGAGCAACAAAAAACGTTTGAGGGCATTAAGTCTCTGTTGACATCCACTCAAGTCATGGCACCACCCGTGAAAGGACAGCCCATCTTGTTATATCTAACCGCGACAAATGTCTCTATAGGTGGATTGGTTACATAGGATCATGGGGGTGTTGAGCACCCAATTTACTATCTTAGTTGAAGCATTAAAGGTCCTGAAAAGCGCTATTCACCACGAGAAAAGCTATGCCTGGCACTAGTACATGCCGCACAAAAATTTAAGCATTATTTTATGAGGCATTCGGTACATTTAAAGACTCGATCACAAGCTTTGAAGTTTATACTCCAACATCAAGGCACCTCAAACAGAATGAGCAGATGAGCGCTCATACTAAGTGAATTCGACATTACAGTTTCATCACCTAATAGGTTGAAGAGCCAAGCACTTGTAGACATGCTGGCTCTTCTCCCTTTAGGGCAACATGAACCATTGATGGACGATTTTCCAGGAGAGCTTGTAGAAATAGGGAGCTGTGATGAAGGAGAATGGGTAATGTACTTTGACGGCTCATTGTCATGGGAAGAAGGTGGCGTAGATGTGTTCCTTGAAAGAGGAAGTGGGAAACAGATGTTCAGTTACAAGTTATCTTTCCCATGTACTAACAATGAAGCTGAATATGAGGCTCTGATACTAGGGCTGAAAGAAGCTAGGAAAAGAGGAGTGAGACAGCTAAAGATCTAAGGGGATTCTAAGCTCATCCTTAAGCAAATAGAAGGCGAATACGGAGTGAAAGAAGCATCCTTAGCAGTCTATAGGGAGGCAGTGCTAGCTTTGTTGCAAGAATTTGATGAAGTAAGCTATGTGCATGTCCCTAGGTCGTGCAATCGGGAGGCTGATGCGCTAGTAGCTCTGGGAGCAAAAGCCCAAGTTCAAAGGCAATCTAGAGATGTGACCATAGAGAAAATGATAGATCTATCGTATGCACCATTCAGAAAGATCGAACAAGTAGAAGGAGAAGATTGGCGATTCTCATTAATAAGACAATTGCAGAAAGAAGGTGCCCTTTGCACAAGAACGGCAAAAAATTATGTTATGTACCTGGGAGATTGTATAGAAAAGAAAGTGATGAGCTGCTAATGCGATGTATTACCCTAGAGGAGGGCATTCAAAAGGCGAAAGAAGTACATGACGATATATAAAAGGAAAGACAACACCACTAGGGCCACCTATATTGTCTGTAACTAAAAAGCCAGGAAGAGTACCCACACAACAACAAAGGAGCCAGAAGTCATAAACGCCTTCGCGATTGTTTGAGAAGCTATTGAGCTCTTCAAAATTTTGAGTGTCATATATGCATGGAACGCTTTCATAACCCCTGTACCTAAGGAAATAAGGACGAAATATAAAATTGCTTTCAATATCCAAGAGCTGAGCAAGCGGCTTTTCCACCTTGGCGTCTACCCAAGACCAGGTTCTAGGAGTAGAAGGATTGCGATCTTTCTCGTCAAAACCCAGGGGTAATCCGCGAACTGGCCCATAATCCTTGAAGCGCTTGAATAAGAATGCAAGCAAAAAGAAGTGATCGATGAAGCTATTTACTGTGTATCTTCCAAAGGAGATCTCAAGTTGAGTTTGAATCGGCTCAAGGCAAGCATAAAGACCACCAAGAAACAAAGGAGCTAGAGGGAGGCACACCCCTTTAGAGAGTAAAGCAGCCAATGAAAACACAACCGGACTCAATGACTCATAAGAAGGGCCGGGAAATACGAATCTATCTAGCCAAAAGGCGATTAAAGCAGGAGTCTCGAGGTCACCCATGTAAGTAGGGCCCTTGATAAAAGGCCCCTTCTTTGCTGTTTAGCCTTCAGGTGGTGGATCTAGGATGCCAAAGAAGTACCGTACCCAATTAGCGTGCGTTGCCTTGGAGGTCTTACCCAAGGGGTGTCGTGTGAGATCGCTCCCATAGTGAGTCGTTTCTAACCAAGCTACGCGCAAAGCGTTCGTGGTGTCTAGCATGTTCTGTTCAAAGTCACAGGCGGTGAAGTCACAAGAGCCAAAACATGGAAGCTTTGCCAACACATAAACATCTTCTAATGTAGGCGAAAATTCACCCCACGAAGTAACAAAAGTATAAGTGACAGAGCTCTAGCGTTGCACCAATGCGTCAAAGTCCCCAAAGCGTTTAGGCATTTGAAGGTGAATCGACATTAAGATAGCATCCTTGATTCCCACTGCCTCCAGTACCTGCACGCCCTCCTTGTTACGTTTGAAAAAGTCCTTTACCCAATGTGCCCAGCCTGTGGTGACGCCTTGACGAACAACATAGTTGATTGAACTCCAAGGGAACTCTTGTCTAATCAAACGACTTCTAAACAGTGAAGAGCCCAAGGAAGGAATACCATCACTCTTAGGAGGAAACATCAAACGGAGGTCCTTCTCTACCTTTACCTGTGGTTGGGGCTTCGCTTGGAAGAAGTGGTCACCAGCAATGGGTGGGAGTTGAAAAGTCTCAGATGGGATCGAAACTTCACGCATGCTTTGCTTCTTTCCTCCTTCATTGCGCACTAAGGGAGCAGGACAACTATCATGAACGAAAAAATCCAAGTTACGGGGTAGTGGCCAGAGAGGCGTCACTCTATCTCCTCCAAGTGCCGAAGCAAAAGAAGAATCATGTTGTCTGGAAGACATGAATGAAGAATAAAAGGAAGGAATGGAAGGGTAGAAGGTGAAGACAAGAAGGTGCAAGTAGAAAGAAAATAAATGGCAAAATGAAAAGGAAGTGGGAAAGAGGAAGAATTGCTCAAAGAAAAGAAAAAGGATGAAAGTTTTTTTTTTTTTTTTTTGGGATGAACAGTGTTATTTATAAAAAAAGGGGGCTAATGTTTTGAAAGGGAGCTCGCGAGTATGAGTGAGAGCCGCTTGTGACAATATGGGAGCGAGCTTGAAGAGTGCTAATGAAAGCTGCTCATGACAATGCAGGAGCAAGCTTGATGAATGTTAGTGAGAGCCGCTCGTGGCAAGGCGGGAGCAAGCTCGAAGAGTGCTAGTAAGAGCCGCTCGTGGCAATGTGGGAGCCAGCTTGAAGAGTGTCGGTGAGAGCCGCTCGTGGCAAGGCAAGAGCAAGCTTGAAGAGTGCCAGTGAGAGCCACTCGTGGCAATGTGGGAGCGGGTCTGAAAGGAGCATGTAGAGCACTTAAAAAGAATCAATGAACGACCGATAGACGTTGTCGCAGCTAATCAAAATCCACTTTCACCATGATAGACAAAGAGTGTGTGAAGGGAGAAGATTTGAATATCATAGCATGACACATCATGTAATTGATTGAGGGGTCCCTCTATTCCACTAACAGTACGAACCAGTAATACCACACCACGAGTAATCGTATGAGCAAATAGTATAGTGCCACACATGGATATGTAATGAAAAAATATCTGGTAAAAGAATAATGAATTTTTTGTCTTTTTCTCCTTTAGGAAGGGCTATAAATAGCAATCCTAGGAACAGTGAAAGGGGACTTTCTCTGAAAAGGAGATACTGTTACTCTGCAAGAATTGTAACAGAACAATAAAGAGAGAACATTGCTTTTCCATTGTCATTGTCCTTTTCTTTATCTTCCAGTATTGAATATTCTTGAACTTCTTGTGTATTTGCATTTTTTAATCTTGCGAGGCTTGCTTTCTTGTGTCTCTTCGTGTTTTAAGAACCCTGACTGAACACTCCAATCTATCCTTTTTGGGAACGTTGCAACACTATGGTTCTTTCTTGGTTAATGAGATCCTTAGATCCTTCAATCACACAAAGTGTGATTTGAATGGACAAAGCCTATGAAGTGTGGCAAGAACTTCGTGAACGCTTTTCTTAAGATGACCTGTTCAGAATTGCGGATCTTCAAGGTGAGATTGCATCCTTAAAGCAAGGTGATCAATCTGTAACAAGGTATTTCATTGAACTGAAAATTCTGTGGGATGAACTTGATATATTTCGTCCAAATCCTGTTTGTCGCTGCAAGATTCAATGCAACTATGGAGCTTTTCAAGAAATGAGGAAGCAGAAGGATTCAGATCGTGCAATAAGGTTTCTCAAATGCCTAAATGAGCAATTCAGTGCTGTAAGATCTCAAATCATGCCCTTGGATCCACTTCTCTCAATCAACAAAATTTTTTCCTTGGTCATTCAACAAGAAAGACAATTTGCTGCTGAAAACATTATTGATTCAAAAGCCACTATTAATAACTCTGACACTACTCGAAGCTAAATACCAAAGCTTCCTCAAGGAAGAGGCAATGGTTGTCATCAGTAACCTTCTAAATTTACTAATGCTAGTAGAGGAACCACCAACAGAACATACATCTTTTGTGGCAAAAATGGCCACACCATTGAAGTCTGCTACAAAAAGCATGGATATCCACCTAGACACAAGTTTCATAACTCTTCCAGACTTGCTACTACTAATGCTGTAAATATGGAGAATGAAGTTCAAGAAAATGTCATTGATGATTCTGGTCCAAGTTTCAGTTTCACTGCAGAACAATACCAGAGCCTTTTAGCTCTCATCCAACCTTCTGCCAACAACACTACTCCTGTTCGAGCCAACTTTGTCTCCATCAATCAAAACACAGCTTCCACTTCTCAGTAAGGTAGCACAGTTGTTGGTCACTAGATTCTTGATTCAGGAGCCACTGACCACATCTGTCATTCTTTGCATCATTTTACTTCATATAGAATGATAAAACCTATAAATGTGCACCTGCCTAGTGTTTCTCAATTGACATGCTCATATTCTGGCACTATACATTTCAATAATATGTTATATCTGCATAATGTTTTATACATACCAGAATTTTCATTCAATTTGATCTTGTTAACTAAACTCACTAAATCTCTTCATTGTCAACTAATTTTTGATAAAAATCATTGTATTATACAGGATATCAATGCCTTCAGGAGGATTGGAACTGCTGAAGTGAGCAATGGGCTATATGTTCTGCAAGCAAATTCTGTCAATAACTTTGTAGTTACCCCATCCCCCATTTTAGTCAATACTTTTAGCAAAGACACATTTGACCTGTGGCACTTTCGATTGGGCCACATACTTGTAAATAGGCTTCATGCCATTCAGAATAAGTCTTCTTTTGTTACATGTAATAGCAATAAAGGGGATGCCTTTGACATTTGCCATTTTTCTAAACAAAAGAAACTATCTTTTCCTATAAGTGAATCCAAAATCTCTCATGCTTTTGAGCTATTACATGCTGATGTATGCGGTCCTGTCCCCTCTATACAAGGTCACAAGTACTTTCTAACATTGGTAAATGATCACACACGCCACACATGAATAAACTATCTATACAGCTGTCCTAACTAACTTGACCGTTGATGTGATAATGGTGTTACATTAATGATTGTGTTCCTCATGAATTTTATCAGCCAGTTTCTCTCCTCTCCAACATCAACTCACCACCAAGCCGCACTTCGAGTACTCAAGTATGTCAAGGGCACTCCGAGTCTTGGCTTATTCTTCCCTTCGAGTTCTGACATGAAACTCAAGGCTGATAGTGATTCTGATTGGGCTGGATGCCCAGATACACGTAGATCAGTGACAGGATTTAGTATCTATCTCGGCAATGCTCTCATCAGTTGGAAATCCAAGAAGCAAAACACCATTTCACGATCCTCATGTGAAGCTGAATATAGAACTCTAGCTGCCACAACTTGCGAACTGCAATGGCTAACATATTGTTCCATGACCTCCACATTCCTACCCCAGACCGTGCACTCATCTACTGTGACAACAACTCCGCCATACACATCGCTCGCAATCCATCATTCCATGAACGTACAAAGCACATTGAATTAGACTGCCATCTTGTCAGGGAAAAACTCCAAGCTAGGTTAAGTCATCTTTTACCCATTTCTTCTTCCCTCCAACTTGCAGATGTTCTCACGAAGCCACTCCCTCCCTCCACATTTGGCATCATCATTTCCAAGCTTGGTCTACTAGACATCTTCCAAACAAACTCTGCACGCCAAGCTTGCGGAGGGGTATCACATGATAAAATTAATGAGGAACACAATCATTAATGTAACACCATTATCATGTCAACGGTCAAGTTAGTTAGGACAGACATATAGGTAGTTTATTTTGTTAAGTTAGTTACAGCATTTTTCCTTGCTTCTCAAGCAAGTTAACCACTTGTATAAATATCATGTTCATACCAGAATAATAAACCAAGTTCCATTTTCTCATTTCTGCACTCTTATCATATACCTCATTTAAAATATGCCATATTTTTATATACTTACTGAATGCATCAATAATTGGTAATTTTAATTACAACAAATCTGTTTGTGACAACTTTGTTTTAATAAATGTAGATATTAGTTATTATATTGATGAATATGATGTACTGATTCTGTATTTCTTGTAAGTGTAAGATCATTGAAATATCTAATTATTAACATATAATTTTTTTTTATATACAGATTTACTAATAACATAATTAAAATATCTAATTATTAATACATAAATTTTTCAACGGTGAATATGGTGCACCACACATTGACATACACATATCATTATTGTTATAGTTGTTTCTTTGAGTGGTTCTCTTCGTGCATTTTCTGACTTCTGTTAGTTTTATTATTATTTTATTTGTTTATATAGTTTGATTACCTGAAGAGTGTGGAAATTGAAGGGAGGATTAACAAAATAAGCTGGTGCATGACCCACGATGGGTTCCTTTTCATTCTTTCAACAAGCGAAAAAACAATTAAATTGTGGAAGGTATGAACATTGCGTTGCCTTTTAATCAGCGTTTTTCTAATTAGTAAAATTTTGGTTGAAAAGTAAAATCTTTTAATTTTTTAATACACTGAATGTGTTAAAAACATGCAAAGTTTTTCATTTTGCACATTCTTAATCACTGTCTTAGGAATTTTAAATATTAGCTGTCTACAATGTGCTAGTGAAAATAAAAAACCCAAATCTGAACAATATTATCTTTGACGCATCATTTGGTCGTTCTAAGCCTTTTTTATCTGGTCTTCTTTGGTGTTTGTGGAGTAGGTTAAAGAGCATAAAGTGAAAAAATTTAAAGAAATGGCCCCTCTTCCATGCTCAGAAAATATGCTTCTGGCTGAAAGGAGTTTCATAAGTGGGCAGGAAACTCGGTCTGCTGCTAATGGCTATCATTTGGAATGGAAAGAGAAGATGCCTCAGAATCTGTCACCATCTCAAGACATTAATGCTAAGGTTGGTTCATGTGGAAATATCAGTGTCTGAGTTTGTCATTGTCTTATATGGGAAAGTAATGTTTCTCAAAATACATGATTCTTTGCCAATATGTTTTGTTATTGTCAGATTGCTGGAATAGAAGACACTGTTCGTACTAAGTGCCGAAAGGTCTATGCTTATGCTCACAGTTTTAATATTAATTCCATCTCAAATAATAGGTACATTGTGTTTCTCTTTTGCCATGAATGCTCAGTATTCCATTTTCTGTTTTATGGAAAACGTAGAACGATGCCTTCATTTTATTGATGTTATTAGTTATAGAATTAAATAACAGTGACCTCATAATCTCTGCATAGTGATGGTGAGACATCTATCTCAGCTGATGATCTTGGAATCAATTTGTGGAATCTTGGGGTTAGTGATCAATGTTTCAATGTCATTGACATGAAGCCGTCAAACATGGAGGATCTTACTGGTAACTTTGTTCTTCCATCACTCCTTGCATAATCTAATTCCTGTTTACTCTCAATTCATGTTTTGCTGCATTCTATGCATCCTAATTCTATCTGATTATTCCGGGCAAAAACAATTTACTACTTTGGATGCTATAGAAGTAACTAATCTTGGATATCTTATCCTAGGAAGCAAGGTTACCTGATGTAATTAATTTATTCCTAGTCTTTAAAATTCCTCTTGTTCTGCCCATGTTATTTCCAGGTCAATACTAGGGAAAGGCCTATAATCAAGAAAAGAAGTGTTTATCTTTTGAATTACTAATCCATCCCGGTTTTGAATAATCCTTGAAAAACCAAGTCCCTGATCAAACAGACCCAACATAGGTGGGCAAATTCAGTTTTTATTTATTTATTTTTAAGTGTCAATTGATTGCATTAGGGTAAGGAAATAGCATTATCTAAATGGTTATGACAATGCACATAATCCAACATTCCGGCTTGGTACCGTGAAGGCATTGATTGAAAAACTCTACAGATTATAGGCCCTTATTCTTATTTTTCAAATTCTACACTTACAGTTGTCACATTATCAATCAGTTATGCACTTTTAAGTCTTTGGTCCTCTCTCCAAGTTTTTACACTTACAAGCAACGTAACATATTGTTTAAGCTCCAGCTACCACACCTTTATTCTAGCTTGTTGTCTTCGATAAGTGTCTAATTGTTTCATATTCTAAAACTGACTATATATAGATGTTCACAAACAAGAAACATTTCCATTCTCTTCACATTTTTTCTATCTAAACGACAGTCACTGTCTGCTGCAATTTCTTCATGCTCACCTTTCTGGTTATTTGTCAATGCTAAATTACACTTTCGATCCAATCCTCCTTCCTTTCTTTTTGCCCCAGCTTTGAAGGATATCTTGCTCTTTGCTAGATGTACTTCCTTCATCTGATGACGAAAGGATAGCATTTCTGCTTCTATAAATAAGCTGTACCTTGAATCCATCAACATGATATATTGATATTTCTTCTATAACCTGTCGGCTTAAGCCTTTTTTTGGAAATCATTAGTATATATGACCATGTCACATGCACCACATGTGGACGCCATTTTATTTCTCTCTCTCTCTCTCTCTCTCTCTGGTCTTTGAATTGATTTGTCCTATTACAATTAGAGATCATAACATCAGCTGAACTCCACCCGTTACATTGTAACCTGCTGGCATATAGCAGCTCACGTGGTTTTATTCATGTATGTGATTTGCGACATGCAGCAATATGTGATCATTCTTCTAGAATGTAAGATGCAGCTCATCTGCCTGAGTTTAGGCATGGTTCATTTTCTTGGATTTACTGTTTGCTAACATGGCCTTCATTCTAGTACTGCTCATTCAGCTTGATTAGACAGATTTAAACATGGAGAGTCCAATGGATCAAAGCCATTTTTTACAGAAATCATTGCATCCATCTCAGACATAAAGTTTTTGAATGATGGCCGGCATCTTATAAGTCGCGATTACATGGATATGAAGGTTTTCCTGTTATTATAGTATTGTAATTTTTTATTTCAAAATTATATTCCAGAACCTATCTTGTACTTGTATTATAGTTTTTCTCTTCAAACACTGGTAGTATGGTGCGGATCTCAGATTTTGTCTTTTCCATGCTCATGCTTGTGCTACAATTTTTCATATAATTGTAGTTTCACTTTGCTTGCTCTGTCCTTGGCATTCAGATGTTCGATGGTCAAAGACCATTTTTGAAGTTTGGAAAATTAGAAAAAAAAAATTGTTAGAAGTAAATATTGTTTTCTAACTGTTCTCTGAACAATTTTTTATTAGTTAGAAAGCTTATCACGGATATCATATCAACTAATGGATACCTTTTCCAGAGCTCTTACATGTTCTACTTAGTATTGTAATTTTGTAGTCTGACTTGGCTTGTTTAATTTAAGTTATTCACTTGACTGCAATGAACGGACAGCTAAGACTACCATTTTTTAGTCATACAATTATTCAAAAGGCAAATGCGCTACTGTATAAGATGCCTGGATTTATTATAAAATTAGAATTATGCCCCTATTTTGTTACTTTAGTTACTTTTATAATTTCACTTCTTGTTTTAGCTTTGGGACATGCGTATGGAGTCTTCTCCACTTGCAATATTCAAAATTCATGAGCATCTGCGACCCAAGGTAAGCGGTGTCTCTGGCAATAACCATTCCAATTGTGGTGAGACAATTTTATTTTCTTTGTAATAGTTTGTATTTCTTGTATTGAGTTCTACTGTATAACAAAGCAAAGATGAGAGGAGCTTTCTGCTTTCTCTGCTACAGTTTTAACTTTGGACTATGCTTCCTTATGATTATGTATCCAGCTGTCCTTGAAAAACTCAAAAGCAATGAAACCTTTGATTGTGCTGCCCGAATCTGTAGGAGTTGTTAACTTGGATTAGGAGGGCAATATGTCAAACGATGCTCTACTAGTTATTTACATTACAGGCATCAAGACATAATTTTCTCCACCATCTTGATTGACTTTTTCTGTTTTTCATTATGAAATTTTCTGAAGAACCTATGATTTTCCTTTCGTGGGTGCTCCAAAAAATTTTATAGATTCTGTTCCTTCTTGGTTGACAGCTCCCCTTGTTTTATGCAGTTGCCAGAGTTATATAATAATGATTGCATATTTGATAAATTTGAGTACTGCTTCAGTGGTGATGGACTTCATTTTGCAGCAGGTTTTAATAGGTTTGTCCTTTTGAAACCAACTGCAAATATATCTTAAAGGGTTATGTTATTCTGGATCAGTTGTTTGTGTTTGGCCTGACCCACCGGTAAACAATGATCACCAAAGTCCAAAACACTACCTATTTTTTTGTCTTAGCAATCTTTTGCGGGCATTTTCCCCTGGTACTGGAAGGGAGGAAGGGGTCAGTAGAAATCAGTGGAAATTCTGACAGGCACAATCCTTGAGACTGTATATGAACTTATATATATATATATATATTGAGAATTCTCCATTGACTCTGTTATTATTTTGTTATGGGTCCTTGGGACAGCCCCCACTACCATGGGATTTTCGAGTAGTGGTAAGTAGTAAATGGCTCCGTTTGCCTATAATTGCACCAGAGTGATACTGTCATACAGCTATTCTTTCAATATTATCTTTCTTTATACATAGTGCTTCGGGGTGTCCATTGACACGAGAGAGTCATGCGCAAATGACGAGGGGATTCACGTACATAAACAGAGAATTGAGTGGCAATATTATCCTCTGCGATCACTATATATTTATGTGCAAACAAGTGAGGAATTCATATATATGATTAAAAGATCGAGTTACAGTATTATCATTTACTATTGTAGTCACCCCGATTCTCTAGCCATAAATGTGAACTCCCCTATCATTTGCAAATGACGCCCTAGTGTTAATGGACACCCAAAACCATATGTCCAAATAACAAAACTATTCTTTTAAGTTTGAGAAGTTGCAAAGGGCAACCAGTCTTCCTCCTACTAGAATATGTAAAAGCAAAAAGTTTTGCTCCAGTGTATCATGTATTCATTACATGGTGAATGTGTTAGGACCTGTTAACTAAGAGTTAGGTAGGAGAGTCAGTTGACTATAAATAAATGGAAGAAGGGTTTAGTTAGAAGTTTTTGGCAATTGTTAGTAAGTCTTGGAGTTGAGGAGCTCTAACTGTTACACTGATATTAGTGTAATAGCTCTAGAGTTCTTGACACATTGCCATCAACCTCATAGCAATAAACAGCTTCTTTGTTAATTCTTTCTCTATCTGATTGCCACTTCTAACAGAATGCCAGCCGAACTAAACTCGCATGATGCTTTGAACCATCTATCTATTCCATTAGAATACAGTTATTCTTCATTCTTATTCTTACTTTGCCATATTATACCACTGTCAGGAAGCTCAGGAAGCCTCTTCACCAAGCTGCTTCAAGGTTTCGAAGGTCGTCTCTAAGCAACTTAATAACAAGCGGACTTTACCAGCATGGTTGGCGTTTCATATTCAACAATGATATAGCAATCCTTTTCATTATTTCATTCTTGCATCACCTTTTTTTAGATCACACACACCACCTTTTTTTATAACAAAACAAGAGAAACACGTGTGTTAACACACGTGTATCATTTTTTCCTCCCAACGAGAGAGGTGAAAGGAATCATGTGAAGAAAATATGGAGCGCAAGTTTACATGTGTATGTGTGAATAATGCTATGCACACACATTTCTTCGCACGTGCATAATGTCTATCACTTGATTATAGTTAGTCTCACTTTGTCATCTATGTACCTAAGTTCTGATTCTACCACATATGCCTGATGATAGGTGATGTGTAACTTATTCTATATTCTATATTTATGTTTCACCCTTTTATTTCTCTCTTTGACCTTTGGCTCCCTTTCCATGTTTATTTCAATCTGATGGTCCTTTCTGTGTTTTGCAGCTCATGCCAATTCACATTTTAGTAGTGCTGACTTTCCTTGCAGCTTAAACTCCACGTTGCTACGTGTAGCATGGCATCCAACATACAATCTAGTTGCTTGTGCCCCTGAAAGTAGCTTATTATTGTATTATGCGTAGTTTATATATTGTACAATCTATTTATAATATATTAATTTTGAGACCCAATATGTGGCACACTAAGAGATTGACCCTTAAATACTTTATAATATTATCACATCAGTCTCTTATTACAAATATCATTTTCTTATGTATTGTCTTTAATTTTATAAAGCCACATCTTCTTACGATAACCTAGATCAGACCGAACAAAATCGGACTGGATTGACAAACGAAACTAGATAAGTCTAGGCCGGACAAAATCAAACTGGACCAAGCCAAGTCGAACCAAACCAAATTAGGCTGAGCCGGACCGAACCAAAGCTAGACCAGACCGGATCGAACCAAGCCGAACCAGACTGGACCAAGCCGAACCAAACCGAACCTTATCAGACTGAACTGAACCGAACCAAATCGAGCTGGACCTTAGTAGATTGGACCGAATCGAGCTAGATAGACCAAACCATATCAAACTAAAAAAAAAAAAAATTAGGCTCATTTTTCACATTCTTATTATCTGATTCTTAAGTTTTATACTTTAATTAAAGAACTAAATTGTAAACTATGACATTGATAATTTATTTATCTCTCATCTTATAATATTGCCAGGTCATTCTTTATACAAGTTGTTACTTAACTATGTCAAACTTCAGTTCCCATTACTTTATCATAATAAGATGTACTAAGCTACCAATATTAATAAAATTAATTATGTATGCTTTAAACTAATTAATGGTGTGCCTGTTTGTGATTTTTTTGGCAAAAAATCATATTTTTCACTAAAGCAATCAGTTTTCATATATTTAGATAATTTTTTTAAAATAATCATAATCTTAAAAAAATTTGTTTTCAGTTTTGTTGTAAAAACTGAAAAAAGTAGCTTCGTAAAAAAAAATCAATTTTTAGCTTTTTCAATAATATATAAAAATTTAAGTTTCATAATTATTTTTTTGAAAGCTGAAACAAAAGCACCCTATATATCATTAATTCCTTACTTAAAATTATTCAAAGTTAATATTTTCAAAATTCTAATTTCTAATAATTTTTTAATAAAAATATAATTAAATATTTACTTTTAAAATATTAAAAATTAATGTTTTACAAAAATATCAACCTCTTACCAACAATTAATCAATTGTTTAATATATTCTTTTAACCTTATTATCCTTTTAACGGTTTCACAACCAAATATGAAAAAAATAAGTCTATAAAATATTACAAATAAAGAAAGCGCAAATTATAATATTAACATTTTATTTATCTCCTATAATGTTGTAATGTTGGTTTATTATACAAGTTGTCATTCAACTATGCCAACTTTTAGTGTCCTACTATTTAACTATGGCACCAATATTAGCAAAATTAGTTATATATACTTTAAATTAATTATATACCATTAACTCCTTACTCAAAATTATTCAAAGTTAATATTTTTCAAATTTTAATTTCTAATGATTCTTCAATAAACAAAAAAAAAAACTATAGTTAAATATTTATTTTAATATTAAAAAATTTTTTTACAAAAATATCAATCTCCTACCAATCGTTAATAAATTGTTTAACATTTTCCTTTAAACCTTATTATCCTTTTAATTGTCTCATTATCAAATAAGACAAAAATAAGTCTATAAAATATCACGAAATAATAAAATTATAACCTTAAATAAATAAAAAATATCACATAAATTAACTTTAACATGCCATCAATATTATAAAATCTTTCTTATTGCACACATATATTCTAAATAAAGATGCATAAGCACAATTTGAAAGAACTATACTATTATAAAAACTTTTATTCTAAACAACATCTTTGAACCCTAACCGTTCTTTGTTATTCCAAAATAACAATAAAATAAAACAAAATGGAAAGCATATATAAAATAAACAAACCTTTAGCTCTTAACTTTATTTCTAACATAATTCAGAAACATTCACCAACAGGAATTTCATAAGATAAGTAGTCGATATCTATACAAATGTCAAGGAAAAAGCATCACAAGCAAACATAAAACACAATATCTTTGTATGGCAAAGATATTTACAAAGGAGCAAGAAATGTATCAATGAAAATAAAACACACATCATCTAATTTTAAATAAAGAGTAAAGATAAAGATGGTACAAAAAAAATAAAACTCATTTGAATACCATACCATATGTAGTTTCATTGTGTTTAAAACAACTATAATAGTAGAATATCTTTATTTTATTTATATTACTAAACTATCAACTAATCCTGAATAAAGAATATTTTCCTTCCATTCGACTTCAAATCATTAAGACAAAATTTACTAAATCATTTCTATATTAGTCCAATTAATATCACTTATCTCTTTTTCTATCAAGAAGTATATTCATTTCAATGTCCATGCAACGAGTGGATCTAAATCTAGTCTACCTGTAAAATTAAGTCTACACAACATTTTCCTTCTAATAAAATCTTAAGTAAACATACATTTTGGTTTCTTTGCACGTGATATCCTTAAAAGTTTTTTAACATCGAATAGGTTAGCCTTTAAAAGTTTTTTAACATCAAATAGGTGTCTGAAAGTTAACATATGAGATTACATTAGTTCTTAAAGATTATATGACATTAAATTACTTCCTAAAAGTTAAAATATGATATCATTTTAGTCTTTCTGAAAGTTATTTGACATAAAAAAAGAAACTGAAAACTCATACTTTATAAAAAATGATGCATCAAACAAATGTCATATGTATTTTTCAACGATCAAAATAATATCATATTTTAAATTTTGAGGACCAATTTAGGGCTTGTTTGATTAGGATTTTGAAAGAAGTACTTTTTCAAAAACAAAATTAGAAGCAAAAAGCAAAAGTAGAAGCAAAAAATTGTTTTGCATTTGGATGTAATTGCAGAAGTATTTTTTATTAGAATTAGAGGTTGTTAAATTGTTTGAATGTGATAAATATAAAGGTATTTTTTTTTCTCATAAACTTACAATTAAAGAGTAAGAGAATAAGAGCAAGAATGAGAGTAAGAGGCTAAAATTGTAAAATAAGCAAAAGATAATGATTTTAAAATTCATGAAGCACAATTCTCTTTCTTCTACTTCTTTTGTTTGATCTTCTAGGATAAGTATCTCCCTATCTGCTTCTTAAAAAAGCTAAAAAAAAAATTGATTATTTTCTACTTTCATTTTTCTAAAGCACAAACAAACAACATTAAAACTATTAGAAATACCTTTTTCTTTGAAAAAAAAAGTACTTTCGTTGTGTTAAAAGCACAACCAAACACACTCTTAATGTCAAAAATTTTCAAGGACTAATATGATGTCATAGTTTAAAATCTAAGAACCTATTTGATATCAAAAAACTTTTAGAAACTAAGTTGATGTCACATACATTTTTTAAGGATCAAAATGCATGTTTATTCTAAAATCTTTTAAATCAACCTTTTGACTAAGTAAACACTCTTTCAAATAAATTTAATTTTAGCCGCTATGATTGAAAGGCTTTTCACATTATTATTTACTTATAAATTTATATATTATTAAAAAATTTGACTTTTCATAATATTAACATACAATTAAACGATATGTAAAATAAGGTTACCTTGACTATAAATTAAAATCAAATTCCTCCTCTGAATAAAATAAAATTAATTCTACAACTTTTTCAAATTCTTTTTAATTTAGTGTGCTGAGAATGTGTTAGGCCAAGGCCCCTGAAACCTTTAGAGAACAAACCTTGCATAATTAAATTTTCACTTCCCTATAGTTGCATCCCATAATAAACTTCTACACATGCCATCAATAGTCTCACAAATTGATGTGTTAACCTCCCAGCAAAAGATAATGAAGTGGCCTTCCAAGAACTCAACCTTTACATGTTCAAATATTTAAATAAGTAATTAATAGTAACAATTATACCAAGGAAAAAAAATGATGATTGTAATATTCATAGATTGTATTGCAATGACATTTAGAAAAAGAAAAAGAAAAAGAATTATGACCTAATAAATTAATATCCTTTACTATTAGCAAGAATAGGAATGACTATTTGTGGGACACTATCATTTCTTCATATTTATTTCTTCTTTAATTTAGAGAAAATTAATATTACGGATCATTAATTAATTAAGGAAAAAGATTTAATATATTAAAATTATTAAAAACTTACCTATTAAACATTACTATTCTGCTCAAATAATATTGTCTCCCCTAGGATATTACTCTCTTAACCCCTTGTCTAGCAGCTCTTAAATCCTCACCCTCATTGGTATGCCTTTATTTGTGGGCTGGCGAAGAACAAGCAAGAATCATCACCTAACCGTATTCAAAAAATCATCCTTCCAAATATTAGATGCTCTCTATATGATTTTTTAAATAGGCAAAGAAGAAGGTGGATAAGAAAAGTCTAACACATTTTGTTATTCAAATATTTGCGTGAAAAAGTATATACCCACAATTTTTCTTCATCGTGAATCATGCTCCAAACTAATTTACCTAGTAAAGAAGTATTAACGTGCCTTACTTGACAAAACCCCAAGCCACCCGTATGTCTAGGCAAGGTCACAATACTCCATCCTATCAAGTGCATGCCTATCATCATGTCACTTTTTGCCCACAAAAATTCTAGTAATCATGTTAAACCCAACACAAACGGATTGAGATGCTCACAAAGATTGCATAGATAAATAGACTTAGCAAGGCTAGCATAACACAAAATCTAAAAAGAATAGAAAAGATTAAGGAATAGTTTATGGAGCAATCCACCTAGAATCATAGAGGGTTAGCTTATATTATGAAAAATTTAAAGGAGATTCTATCTTTTTATTCCTTAATATGGACAGATTTAAGATGTAGATTCCATCTTACTAATACAAATGTAGGATTTGAGAGAGATTTTATTCCTTTATTTCTCGATATGACAAAATAGAGGGTGTGTTTTATCCCTTTATTCCTATAGACATATTTAAGATATAATCCTCATTAATTATTTCCTAAAAAAATATGGCCATTATGAGGTAAGATGACCATAAATTTTAAAACCCCAAAATCCCCAGATCGTTTACATCTCATTGTCTCTGTGCTTTTACCTTTATTAATTTTCAAAATTATAAAATATTTAATTAATTAACTTTGTTAACCAACAAATTGGGAGATAGTAGCCCCCATTGGTTGACCTTTTAATCAAAAGGACAGGTAAAGTAAAAGAAGCAACTAATTTTTTGTTTGAGTAAAATTTTTATTCTATGTTAAGATTTTTCTAAAAATAATGAATGTATTCGAGTTTTCAAAACCTAATTATATTTCAAGAAACTTAGAAAGGAAAAGAATTAAAAAGCTAAGTTTCACAATACCTAGAAAAAAAAATAACTAAGTTTCATAATACTTAGAAAGGAAAAGAGTTAGTCTTCATAATATCTAGAAATGGTAAATTATGTTTTAGAATACTATAAATGGTAAACTATGCTTTACAATACTTAGAAAATAAAATAATTAGGCTTCGCACCCAAAAAATTAAAAGAACTAAGTTTCACAATATTTATTTTTTATTTTTTGGAAAAAGCTTAGTGTTAGAATGCATAAAAAGAAAAAGAATTAGACATCATAATACCTAAAAGGAAAAGATCTAGGTGTCCTAATATTAAAGGTGAGGCCAACTAAAACCTTTAGACATCATCCTTAAAAAAAATGGAGAAAAATTTTATCCTTAGCTCAAAAGACTAGAAAGAAATAGAAAGTAATACATAAATATAGAAAGATGAAATTAATATAAAGGTTTTTAAATACCGATAGTATTTTTTTTTAACAAATTATAATTATTACACATAACCTATAAATATGTTTAAAAAAATGATGAAGTGACTTTTTTTAAACAATGAAGTGACTTAAAATAATATAGATATTTTGCTTTAAAAAATTATTATAAAAAAAATGAACAAAACAAGGGACACATAAGAAATAGAAAGAGAATATGCCATTAATTAATATCAAAGATTTGTATATTAGAAGACATTTCTAATATTTTTTGCTGTTGTCTTGATTAAGCAAATTGGCATTTTTTTGTGGTATGATTTTTTTGGGTTAGATTGGCATTTTGGCATATTGGATTACTAGGATATTGGTGTGGCATATTGGCATATTGCAGATTGGCATATTGGTGTCCTCATCATCAGTTGCATCCCACTGCTACAATAGTGTGTTGCATGTCCTCCTCATCAAATGCTTTCCTCTATAAATCTGCAGCTAACGGGTGCAATGGGGTTTGGTGTGGGTTATGCTTTTGTAGTTTTTGCTGCTGATTGGTGTATTGAGGTTTGGTGTGTGTGTGTGTGTTTTTTTACTTGTTGGCTTTTCTGGCTCCTCACTCCTTAGTTGGTGAGTTGAGCCCATGAATAAAATTATCGAAAAAATTAGTACATTTATAATTCAAGTGTGAAATACCTAAAACCAAATTAAGTTATAATGAAATATAAGCTTTTGTATAGCCAACTCTCACTTAGATATAAGTTTCTTTATAACTTTTTGATGGACATTTCCTTACAATTAAATTTAGTCAACTCAATATCATATAATAGTTTTCTATAATAGCTTTTGGATAATCATATTTTGTTAATATTAATAGCATTCCCCAATAGATGTTCATGAAGATTGTGTCACATTAAAGTGTTAGTGAAAAAAAAAAGTCTAATAGAAAAAAAGGTATAATATTCTTTTTATGAGATTGTCTCGTTAAACTAGGGTTGATAATTTTTCCTCTGTATTTAGGGATCCCCATAGGGCCTACCTTATTCAGGGCCTTGAGTTTCAAGAATTTTTGTTCGTAAGGACAGGATTGAGAATAACAGTTTTGTCAAGACAATTCGAGCACGAGGCATATGCTTGTTAGAGGTGGCAAAGAGGGTTGGCCTGCCTTGGCACACCAAAAGTGAGGTGGGGGCAAGACTGGCCAAATTAGGAAAATGAACTCAATATTCTAACCCACTTAGTCCAACCTGCCAAAAAATTATAAAAAAAAAAACTTGTTTTTAAATATCCAAGACAAAAAACCCTATAACCATTATTCAGCAACAATAAACTATGAACCATCAACTCAGACATTAAAACATATCACATATAATTTTTATTTAAAAAAATGCAAGCAAAATTCCAACTCTAAGACAAAATAAATACACTAATAATTCTTCAAAAATTATGCTAATCAATGTTTTAATTATCACCTCATAACTCATTAACTCTATTACTCGAACTCGTATTAAGATTAAAAATAAATTTCAAAAATAGATCTCATTGCCTTAGAAATCAAAACCGGTCAATCTGACAATCAAATAAAAAGAAAAGCTGATACTGACCTGTTTCGCAGGTGTTGCTCTACTCCTGTTTGGGTCCATCCGTTACTCCTCCTATTCCGTACGCCAATCACTAGAAACCGCCACGAGCAATGAGATGAGCAACCTGCCAACACCCAGCAAGAGATGATAACGACATAGTGTTTGGTTCTTCTATAGTCACTGCAACTCTTTTTTTTCTGTAAAGCTAGAGATGAAGATGAGTAATAACATCGCATTAGAGAAGACAGGGTGTGGGTGAGACACTGCGACTGTGAGAGACTTGTGAGATTTGAGAAATTGGGAATGAAATTGAAAGTGTGAGGCACCGAGTTAATGACTCTAACTTAGTCCAAGGATTGGGCTTAGGTCCAAAAAAATGCCATGTTAAAAACATGATTTTTTTTTAAAAGAAAAACCCTTGGCCTGCACCCAACTCGCCCTGCCCCGCCCTGCCTTTGCTCGCAAGGCTGAAAAGTTTTGGCGAGCCTAATATGTCAACCCAATTTGCCATTTTTGGTGGATTTGGCGGGTCAACCCGGTGGATTAAGTCCATTTTGCCATCCCTAATGCTTGTATCCTTTTTACTCATTTATATATCTATTTTGGACTAGATCCTAGAGGCCAACGTTTTGGTCTATCCGTTGAAACCCAATTCAAAGTAAGGTCAGCATGGCCCATATTGAAACCCATGTGGAAGAAGAATCGAGGCCCAACTCAGAATATGCGAAGGGAGAAGAACGCACCCGTAATGTATGATCGAAAATCTCGGACTTCACTTACAAGCAGAATGTAATTGCACACACACAACCTACTTGCCATATATCTCAGACTCCTTAACATGCATGAACCTATTGAGAGTCTTGAGATGGCCTCCCAAAATCGCAGAACCCAACTGTATTAACCCTTATCCACTTTTGTCTATAAATAAGTGGCCAACCTCTAAACTTAGGTATGCTAGTTTTTATATAGACCAATACCTTTTACACTCTCTAACTTAAACGTTAGAGTCCTTGCAAGTATACCCCACCATCATGGATTTTGAGTTCTACCATTGACAGCAAAGCTCTAACAGCTTCAAAGTCCTAATCCTACTCAGAGTATTTCCAGTTTCCTACTTTCAGCAACCTGCCTTCAAATATTGGCGCCGCTTGTGGGAATTGAAGTTGTGGCTTATTCATTCTTTTGACGGTTTCAACAACCATGTCTACCAACTGCAGGTAGGACCGTGTGGCGGCACATGGCCCTACGAATAATGAATCACCACCTTCCTGGAGCAGGTGGATCGACGAATGGCATCCGAGTTAGCATCAAACGCCAAAGATTAGCATAATGTACAGAACACAGTGGCTCATTATTCCTTGGTCTCGACACCAGCTAACATTCTGGCGTCTAGGGTTGAACGAGCCTTGAAAAATCTCGTCCCATATGCAAAAATGGTGTTAATCATGTGGGATTAAGCTACTTGTATTTGAGAGCTGGAGCGAAACCTGGAGCACATGCAAGAAGCCGATGACGAGTGACATCATCATGATCAACGTTATCAAGATCACAAGGGGTATGACCACGATGAGCCTTGTCATCATCAGCCACATCACCACAGTGAAGAGCCAAGCCCCTAAGGTGACGATTGACCTTAGGAGAAAGAGTGCAGACATCGTAGAGAGTCTCGAAGTGAGCATTCATGCCGCCATGTTGACCGCACCAAGTCATGACTTTCCAGAGCAAAGAGCTTGGACCGGTAGTCGAGGCACCACCACGATCAATATGAAGACTCGGACAATGACAATGAAATGCTATTTGTCAACTATATTATGAGCATCTAGCTCCCCAAGGGGTTCAAACCTCTAACTAATATGGAGCCTTATGATAGGGATACAAATCCTCAGGAGCATATTAACACCTTCAAGTCCAGAATGACTCTCGCAGGGGCCCCTGACTCCATTAGATGCAAAGCATTTCCAATTACATAGTAAAGAAAGGCCCTCAAGTGGTTCAACTCATTACCATAGAGGTCCGTCAGCAAGTTCTCGGACCTCTCATCTTGGTTTTTAGCTCATTTCACAACTCGGAGATTAAAGCCGAAGCAGGTTTCCCGCTTGTTAGGATTGTCCTAATGACAAAGAGATTCACTCCAAGATTTTCTCGAGCATTTTAATGTGGAGATACTGTTAGTGGAGGAGTTGGAGACCTAATCTACGGTGCTTACCTTACTTAATGGGCTCCGACCTGGTAGAAAAGTACATCTATCTGGAAGAAACGCAAAAAGCCATTGCAAACCAAAGGTTTCGAAGGAGCGTTAGAGGAAATAAACACGGACACCGAGGGTCAGAAAGTACCACGACTATATTCCCTTTAATGTGTCTTTGGTTGATTCGTATAGAGAAGTTAGGCAAGTGGAGAGATTCCCCAAACCAAAGGTGCTTCAAGTAAGGGCTAACACCAATAGGTCCTTATTCTACAAGTATCATAATGGTTTTGGGCACAAAATGAAAGATTGTTATGACCTCTGAGATGCCTTTGAATAGTTGATTAAAGAAGGAAAATTGGCAAAGTACATTGCCTCTGAAAGAAGCCCTTCCCCCATGAGGGATGAGGAATAAAGAAATCCTAGGAACCAGAAAACTTTGAAGCTGAGAAAGCTTGGGAGGACCAAGAGGACGCCGAGATGATCACAAGGACCATCAATGTCATTACCGGAGGCTTTGCAAGGGGTAGCATCACTAAATCGGCCCGTAAAAAGAGCCTCCAAGAGGTTCTCTGTCTATCAATCGAGAAGATAAAAATGATTAGTAAGCCACTATCTACCCCCGAGATCGTCTTCTCAAGCTCTGATTTTGAAGGAATCATCCTTAGACATTACAACCCCATGGTCATCTCGGCAGTCATGGTCAACACCGAGATAAAGAGGGTTTTCATTGCCCAAAAAAGTTCAGCTAATATTATATTGCAAGACAGTTTTGACAAGCTAGGTTTAAAGAACACCAATCATCAGACATACAATGAAGAGCTCATAGGATTCTTTGGCGAGAAGGTATACTTAGATGGGTATGTCACCATCCATTTGACTCTAGGAACTTGACCTAGAACTCAGACAAATAAGGTCAACTTCTAGTATTCGACTATTCTTTCGCCTACAATATAATCTTCGGAAGACCTACCTTAAACAAGATCGGAGTTGTCATCTTTACGGCGTGCTTCACTATGAAGTTTTTCATTGGCAAAGGTGAAATTGTAACAGTAAGGGTAGACCAGGCAGTAGCTCGTCGATGTTATAATGTGAATTTAGAAATCCAAAGAAGTAAGAATGGAGAGTCTGGAAGTTGTTCCTGTCCTCTAAGCTCGTCGAAGGTCATGATGGTAGATCTCGATGCTCAAAAGAAGTAAGAAATGAAAAGACTTGAGCCCAATGGAGTACTCGAAAAAGTATAAATCGGGTCAACGACTGATTAAATAATCTGACTAACAAGAACCTCTAGACTTCGGTAAGGGAAGGGCTTCTGACACTTCTGAAAAAAAATGTGGAGTTGTTTGCTTGGATTGCTATCAATATGCCCGGGATTGACCTCGAATTCATGTGCCATGGCTTTGCCGTAATGCCCTAGGGTCTAACTAGTGGCCTGGAAAGGAAGGAAGATAAGCCCGGATAAGGCCCTTGATGTTCAGAAGCAGGTCCAAACCTTTTTAGGCGCGAGTTTCATCCACAAGGTTATGTACTCGACTTAGTTGTCCAACATCATCATGGTGAAAAAGTCCAACGGAAAATGGTGAATGTACCTCAATTATACCGATCTTAACAAAGCCTGCCTAAAGGACTCCTACTCCCTGCTAAGTATAGTTGGGTCAGTTGACATGGCGTTTGATTTTCGATTTCTTTCATTTATGGACACATACTCGGGATACAACTAAATCCTGATGCACTCCTATGATGAGGAGAAGACAACATTTATTACCCCAATGGCTATCTACTACTACAAAGTTATGCCATTTGGTCTAAAGAATGCCAAAGCCACCTACTAGGGGTTGATTAATAAGATATTTGCCGACCACATTGGAATCCTAATGGAAGTCTATATTAACAAAATGCTCGCCAAAACAATGGAAGATGACAAACTCCTTTCTGACCTTGAAATCGTCTTCAATTGTCTACGTGAGCACAAAATGAGGTTAAACCGTCATAAATGCGCCTTCGCTATTGAAGCTGGTAAGTTCTTATAATTCATGCTCACACATTGAGGAATCGAGGCAAACCCAGATAAATGTCAAGCAATTTTGGAGGTGAAAAGTCCGACCTTCGTGAAGGAGGTTTCGTTGTATGTATAACTCTCGATGAGCGATGCGGCTATAGCCAGCACTTTGGTCTAATAAGACACTACATGGCAACATCCTATCTACTTTGTCAACAAAGCACTGCAAGGGTTAGAGCTTTGATATTAGAAATTAGAGAAGTTCATCTTTGTGCTGTTGGTTATTTCCTGATGCTTTTGGTAGTACTTCCAAGCCTATCCCATAGTGGTAAGAACTGACCTGCCTATTCAACAAGTACTACAGAAGCTGGATCTTACTGAAAGAATGGCATGGTCGATAGAGATCTTCGAATTTGATGTCCGATATGAGCCCAAAATCACCATAAAAAGCCCAAGCATTAGTGGATTTCCTAGTGGAAATGGTGGATAAGGGGAAGTGCAAGACTCGAGCTAGATGTTGTATGTAGACGGAACTTCTAGTGCCAAAGAATATGGAGATAGTGTTATATTGGAAAAAGAAGGCAACATTGTGGTGGAGCTCTCAATTAAGTTCGATATCCCTGTTTCCAACAACCAAGCCTAGTACAGGGCGTTGATCGTGGGACTTTAGCTAGCCTTTAATGTAGGCGCTACTAACTTACAATCTGCAGTGATTCCCAGATCATGATGTCGCAAGTAAGTAGAACTTACCCAATTAGGATATATTGCTATCAAAATACCTGGCTAAGGTGAAGGATCTGATTAATAAGCTTGATGCTTACGAAATCTGACATATTCGAAGAGAAAAGATTGTCAAACCCGACAT
Source organism: Pterocarpus macrocarpus (assembly GCA_031439585.1). Taxonomy (NCBI): domain Eukaryota; kingdom Viridiplantae; phylum Streptophyta; class Magnoliopsida; order Fabales; family Fabaceae; genus Pterocarpus; species Pterocarpus macrocarpus. The sequence goes on from CM062519.1 coordinate 17,819,523, forward strand.
CCTTTCCAATCTGGCCAATACTAAGCTAGAAAAAAATAACAAGAGACTGATTCAGGAAACATTGAAGTCCCCATCGTAAAGGTGGCAAAACGGGTCCAACGCCATCAGGTTGCCCTACCCAACCCATTATATTTGGTGGGGCGTGGCAATATTTTTAACCCGCTAAAAAAAATTGACCCACTTAACTTACCCTGCCTAATTTGTTAATTTAGGAAGGTCGGGGGTGGGTTGAATTTGCAAGATATATATATATATCCATGAGTCCAAACTCAAATGATCGGTTAGCCCAATGACATGACTCATGACCATGAGCTATCTGACCCTAACCTAATCAATCGCTTTGTTTATCTTCTTTCTCCTTAATCTCATTTTGGCTGCCCTCCCTCTCTTAGGCATCCCCTCTGACCTGCTTTTCTCAACTCACAGAAGCAACTATCAAAAGTTACCTAAGAAAGACTAGTGGTAGCGACCAGTCTTATGGTGTGTTGCGGCGTTTACTCCAATTCTTTCTCTCTATCTCACGATGCCAAGACTACCATTCTCTTTATCTCTCTCTCTCTTTCTCATCTTCACGCGGTGTGGCGACCACCCATATTTCTCTCGAGATCCCATAGTGGCAGTGGAAAAGTGGCAGAGGCAACCCAGACATAAAGACCATTGGTCCATCCATCCATGGCTCACTTTGACCCTTTTTTAATTATTTTTATTCTTTTTTAATAAAAAATTTATATATTATGTTGTAGTATTATGAGTTCTTTTTGGGTACATTGAATATAACTATATTCTGAGCTCTAGAGAAAAATATACTAATTGCTTTATTTTGATGAAATTTTGTATATTGTGTTGGATGATTATTATATTGTACGAATTGGATATTTTCAATTTTTTTAATTTTTTAATTTTTGGCAAGTTGACACCCAATGAAAAAGAGGGTGGGTTAAATATGTCAATCCACTTTACCAAACTGGGTTAACACGCCCCACCCTGTTTTGAGGTTAGCCCATGGCAGGTTAGGGTGGTTAGCCCATTTGCCACCCTTACCCCTCCATAATGGAAGCAATCCCTACTTTGACCATTGAGGAATCTCCGGGCTGGATGACTCTGATTTTCCAATATCTGTAAAATGGAACTTTCTTATATGATCTTGTAGAAGCAAAAAAGATGGCGAAAGAAGCCTCCTACTACATTATCATAAGAGGACAACTATACAAGGGGAGCTTATCCTAACAACTTTTGAAATGTCTAAGTCCAGCTCAGATCTCCTTCATCCTTGAGCATATCCATGAAGGGTCATGTGGCCATCACCTCGGAGGAAAGGCATTGAACTTCAAGGTCTTACAAGTCTGTTACTACCAGCCCACTATGGTTAGAGACTCCATTGACTTTGTAAAGATATGTCGGAAGTGCCAGTAACATAGCCATTCAGTAAGTGGGGAATCGACCTCTTAGGTCGTTTCCACTTGCCTTGGGACAAGTGAAGCACCTAATCATAGTGATTGACTACTTTTCTAAGTAGATGGAAGTAAAACCTTTGTCTACGACTACCATCATTGCGGCTTAAGCTCAGAAGTATGGAGAAATATCTTCACCCGTTTTAGGGTCCTAGAATCTGTAGTAATCGACAATGGAACGCAATTCATTAACTAGAAGTTTCGAGATTTCTTCATCAGTTATAAGGCAAAGCACCATTTCACCTCGGTGGAGCACCCCCAAGCCAAAAGACAGGTTGAAGCTGCCAATAAGGTCATCTTCTGAGGACTAAAAAAGAGGCTCGATGAAGTTAAAGGAGCAGGGGCTGACGATCTTGGAAGCGTTCTATGATCTTATTGGATGACCCTTCAGTTAACCACAAGTGAAACCACCTTCAGGTTAATGTATGAGGTAGATGCTATGATCCCCGTAGAGGTTGGAGAACCAAGTTCAAGAGTCATTTTCTTGGCTACGAATTATGGATCCTTCCGAGAAGAAGCCAAGCTCACTATTGAAGCCAGAAAAATAGCGTATGTTCATTGTTAGAAGGTATGACTTCGCCATTATTTCTCGAAAGTTCAAAGAAAGAGTTCTGGTGCTCTGACATGCTAACATCAAACTGCCACCCCCTGGGCAAGGCAAGCTTGCGATGAACTGCGAAGGCTCATATCGGGTCATCAAGGTTTTTGGAAAAGGAGCATACAAGCTCTCCACTTTATCAGGATCTGAGGCTCCGAGACCGTGGAATGCCTCGAACCTTAGAAAATTTTATATATAATGTAAACTATGCGAAGTCGACATGCTCTTTTTACTACCTTGGCTTTTTGTCCCATTGGATTCTTTTGAGGAGATTTTAATGAGGCGGGACTTCCATAGATCAAGTGGCATTCAAAAACTACCATTGATTCTTTTTCCTTGCTCAGTTTATGCATTTAGCATTTGATTTGATATCAATAAAATTATTCTCTTGTTCTCATTTACTATTGTTTAAATCCTAAGAGACTGATCATCTCTTAGTCGAGATATTTAAAGCCCAAGTCCAAATCCTCGAGTATAGTTAATTTAAAATTTGGGTTTACTTATAACTCGGACGACTTCTGTATAAGTCCTTGTCATAACGTGCCCGAAGGGTATCAAGATGAGAGGCAACAAAAATATTGAAAAATAATTTCAAATGGAGTCGCCACCAATTATTATGGAAAAAAATCGAAAAAATCTTTAAATTTGCAAAAACTGGTCTTTTGAAGAGATTGAATTCGGGAGTCTATTTATGTATAAGGAAGGGTGAAAACTTAATCCCACTGCACCCCTAATCTGTTTTATAACGATTATCCTATAGCTTGTTATGTAAATTAATAACCTTAATAATATTTTTCCCCCTTAAGAATATAATAATTATTTACAAATAAAATAAAATAAAGCTAGCTTAGTACAATAATTATTTACAAAAGAGGAGAAAAAAATATAATTAATATGATAATTATTTATAAAAGGAAAGAAAAGCAAAATTGATATGATAATTATTAAAAAAAAGATTAATATACAATTATTTACAAAAGAAATAGAAATTAATATAATAATTATTTTCAAAAGAAAAAAAAGTAAAATTAATGTTACAATTATTTAAGGAATTAAAATTAAACCAAATTTAAAAAAATTTAACTTTTGATTTGACGGAGATTATCCGCTCCTACGTATCCTTTAGTACAATGAGGAATTCAAAATCATGTAGTTCTTGTAGAAAATAATTGTGCTTTAGAGTGATTTTATTTATGAAAAAGATTCTTGAAAAGAAAAAAACTAATCCACTCTTACACAAGATTTAGGATAACATGAGTTATATAATAAATTCTTACAATTCTCATAACCTTTGAGGATGGCTAAGTCATATATCAATGTTAGAGGTTGTTGTATAGATTTTAAAGATTAAAAAAAAATCATTCTTATTATTTGAGTTAAAAAGGAACTTATTTTGTGTATATTGACAAGAAATAAAATCAAAAGTAAAATAAGAAATAAAAAAAAGTAAACACCCAAAAACAAGAAAAAACCCAACATTTTAAAAAGAAACAACAAAACATAAAAAACAAAACGAAACAAAAATGATAAAAGAAATAAAAAAAAGGAGGCACACAGGTGCTCCAAAATAATGGCGATGCACCACAGTCAACACTATTGCCAAAAGTATTGAGTAGGGACCACGCCTTGCGTAATTTTGTTTTCCTTTGCATTTTTGTTTTTGTGAAATGATGATGTTATGTAAGTGAGTGAGAGTGTTTTGTGAAGAACAAAAACAAACTAATGCAAAATGGCAAAATTGAAATGACAGTGTGCGTTGTGTTGAAAGAATACTAATGCAAAGTAATAAAAGTGAGTGATAGTGCATTGAATTGAAGGGACCAAAACGAGCTAACGCAAAAATGGTAAGAAAAAGAAAAAAAAAAGGAAAAAGATGAAGCACAAGAGAGATACCAAAAGTGCAGTAATACTCCACTTTGATAACACCTTTCCTTTTCTCTATACCTTGCAACAATTCTGGTTCTTTTCTAAGTCCCTTTTTTCATTCCCCCTTGTACACAATCACAATATTTTGCTCTTATTCTCTCCTGCCATTGCTAAAAGACCCCCTTTTCCTCTGATTAGCCTGCTCTATTTATATATGTTGGAGAGATTAATTGCAATTAAGCTTAATTGATTCTAATTGGAATTTTGCCTTAATGGTAATTGGCGAATTTGATCTAATTTGGATACAAATACCAAAATAAAGAGATTTGTCCAAAAATGTTTTTATTTATTCTGATTTGATTTTTTTTTCTTTTTTTGGGTTAAAACATTTCATAATTTGGCTATTTTCTTTTTTCCAAAAAAATAAATGGGCTAACTTTTTTCTTCTTTTCTTTTCATTTTGTCTTTATCTTTTTTCTCTTTTTTTCTTTTTTTTTTTTTTTTTGTTTCGGACAAAATATGATATTCACAGTCCTTAAGCAATAAACTTAACTGGAAGCAAATCTGGGCTGCGAACAACCTCGAAATTGACCAGGTAACTGTACGACCTCAGAATGATCTTAATCCTTAAGTATTAGTTTAAATGGAATACAAGTCTAGGTCATATGCAACTTCAGAAGCAAACCAAAATAAATTCCCTTAAGAACCCAACTTAAGTGAGAAAATAAAAGGACATATGTGAAAGATAAAGAGCATTAAGTTCCTACATTAATTGAAACTCGAAAATTGAGCAACAGGTTCATTACAAAGGCCCACATAAGGGCATACACAAATATATGACAAAGGATTAGTTGTTGGGTTGATTGGATCAGATCTAGATCAGTCTCATTGTCTTCATTAGTAAGGACATCTTCAACGTGCGTATCCACGACGTGGCAATGTAGCCCAATTTCACTGAAGTTGGCTTCGGGATAGATGACCTCGGCTCGAGCCAAGATATTATCTTTAATCATAAGCTGATTTCACCTATTGTTCCTTTATATTTTAATTTCTGCCTTTAGGTTGAAGATATGCTTAGATGAGTTAGTTTGGGCCTTCTCGAGCTCCACCAGTTGGCCCTTCAACTCTTCTAACTGCTGGTCCTTAAACTTGTTCCCCCTCAATTCCTCAACCTCGAAAGTCAAATCCTGTTTGGCCTTGTCCAAGGCTGCCTTTTCATTTTGAAGGAATGTCACCTTTTCCCCCAAAATCCTTTATTTTTGGATGGGCTCGGACCCTAGAAGAAACCACAAACACGAAATATCGACATACTACCACCAACTTTAGGAGCATATTGCTGGCCTATTGGAGTTTCTCCACTAAGGCGTCGTTATCCCCTCGGGATTGTTCGACACAAGTTGGAGTCATTAATTCCTTATTCATGAACTGTTGTTCTTGGCCAGGACATTAATTTCCAACTTATCAATTGAAATAGGGGAGAACAACTTCCTTATCCTTGGCCACCTTCTTCTCCTTCTGCTTCTTCTGTGGCTGGACCTTCGGGGTAGAAGATCCTAGAGTCGGCAAGAACTTCGACTCCCCGGTACCCACTAACTTGGGGACATTGCTCGTACCTTTGTCAAGAGGCTTTTTCAAAAAATGGAGTTTGAATTCAGCCATTATGGTTTTGGGAACCATCTTATCTACAAGAAAAATGGAAGTTAGCAATAGAATATCAATAAAAAAGTAAGACACAGTAAGAAAAGTAGCTAAGGTAAAAAAGAGAGTGACCTAAATGCCTTCTAACTATCTTGGAGTTAATATTGACTATGTTTTTGAAGTTTAGATGATTCTTTCAAAGCTCAATAGGAAGAACTTGACGATAGATCTCTTGGCAGATGAAAGACTATCCTCATCCACCCAAGGTTCCTCGAAATTTTTTGTCTAATAGTAGTTTATTTTGACATCCCTTTCTCGGGTTTGCTAAAAAAGGGTTGTACTTAGAACACCAAAAACCTTGTAAAAAATTGGTTTAAAATTATAGAAAGATTTCTCGCACAGTAAAAACACTTTTCGATTTACATAAGCTCAAAAAGATAGCTAGCTCATGGTTATGCCTCCTTTATTGGGATAGGTGAGAGTAAAAAAGAAAAAGAAGACATTGACTGAGGGAGGGACTCTGAGATACTCATATATGATCTCGAAGCCCCTTATCATTACCCAACGATTAGGATGAAGTTGAGAATGGGCCACCAAGATTCATTCGAAGATCATAAATTGGAAGTCAATGAATAAGATTCGAACACCAAACTTCAAGATAAGGATATTATACATCCACATCCAGTTTGGGCCACTTCCGTGGTTGATATAACACACTTTCTCATCGAAATCGGGAACCTTGAGGGTATAGTCTTCCTTGTATTTGCCTTCTAGAGTAATTGAGTTCTCTTCCCTTAGGGATCTCAAGAACTCGGAAGTTACCCGTGAAGGGGTTTCGAGTACTTCCCTGTTTACACATTGGAAGATAAAGTTGATTGTAGTGGAAATTGGAGCACTTTGAGAGCTTGTTTTTTACCCATTTCTGTCTCTAGGATGGACTTATAGAGGGAAACCACCTCTAATTACTAACTTGGAACACAAAAATCAGGAAGCATAAAAAGGAAACAAAAATAAGAAAAGCGTATGGTGGTTTCCCCCTTTATGGGTTAAAGCCGCCAAAGACAGGCAAAGAAGAAGAAGACTCTACAGCAATAACCATCCCCAATAGTGCTTAATGACAAAATTAAACATTGGGTAACCACATCCACCACCATAGAGTGGCGTTTGAACAAAAATAAAGGAGAGGAATATCACTTAACCAATGATGGATACAGATTTACAATGTGAAGAAAATAAAATGAGAGAAAGGAATATATTGTTCATGAAAAAGAACACTTGAAGAAGTAACAGAAATAGTGATGCCCTTTGAAGATCTCCTAGGAAACTCCCATCTTTCTCTCATACACACTTTCGATAGGAAGTTCGTAAGAAGCATAAAGTGAAAAAGAAAGGAGAAGAGGGGGAATTTAAAGGGACTCGTACTGTAACACCCTAATAGTCTGATACTATGCTTAAGTCATATTATGAAATTATTAGTTATTACTTTTGCTCACGGAACTAACATTACCTTTTGAAATTACCTTATAAATGAAAATGGTGGTAAATTTTTTTTTTGTCGAACTATCAGAACATGAGCAAATCATTTTGAAAACCAAGGGCCATGAGCGCATTGTGAACATAAAAAGTTAAACGTCTCCATCTCAATAAGCAGTGCGAATAAAATAAATAGAGGCAAAAAAAATAACAATTATCTTAGGTAATCATAACATTCATTCCACGGTCATCATAGTTAATATCATAATAGTAATGTCGAGAGTCATATATAAAGAAGATGATGAGTCCGATATCTACTGTCGGCCACACAAAATAACCTAACTAGAAACATTATAAAGAAAAATATATTAGAAATCCCAAATGCCCATACATATTAAAAGGAAATGATGACCACACAACTACTAACAAAAAATGGGCTATCCTCATGCTTAGCTCCGTATGTGCTATCCAAATCAATCATTGGACAGGAGGAAACCATTCTCGAATCCACCTGGAGCAACATCGCCACGTCCTCCTCCCTGAGCACGCCTACGTCCACAAGGCACAGCATGAGTACGAATGATCCCACGACCACGAATCAGGGGTAGTGCGTGATGAGGAGTTGCTGAAGAAGAAGACGAATTAGAAGTCAGACGAATTACTAATGGATAAGAGGGCTCGGATGGGTCAGTCTCCATGTGATAACTCGGATAGGATGGCTCCAAAGGATCAGAATCCAAAGAAATAGTTAGCGTCAGACGAGTATCCGAGTCAGACTCTCCATCAGTGGGGTACCTCGGCGGCTAAAAGTAGGGGCGGATGTCATCCAGTATGACCTCGCCGTATGACTAGTGTGAACGGAAAAACGGGCTCATAACTAACACCTGAAAAGGATGGTCGTGGAAGATGTAGACCCTCATGGCTGCGCTTGCAGACATCACAAAGGCATTCAATATTGGGTCAAGGCACCAACACCATACCGAGAACTCAATGAAGATCACCACCGTGCCTGACGCCGGCATAATCTAAAGACGACACAAAAATGTAGGAATAAGAAATACTAGATTTCTCAATAGGATCGCGACTAGATACACTGTATCATCGTCATCGTCCCAGCCACTTTGGGTTTAATTATAAAAGTAGTAGACATATATGTGTTCAATTTTAATGATTTAAAAAAAACATAAATCCCGAAGTGTGTTACTTTTAAACTTAATATCATAATTATATCATCATGAGTAAACATATATACGAAAGCATGGAATAAACATTCATAATGTATATGTACAATATAGATACATGCTCTGACATGCAACCTCATAGACTTAATCGTGGTTTTACCTTAACTTTACTTTCATTCTTAGTACATGCTTAACATTCTTTACTTTTCCTTTGAAATAGACAGGTTTTGGACATTAGCTCATTCCGTGCTCGTCCTCACATAGTACTAACCAAATCAGACTAAGCTGATAATGGTTACCTCTAAGTTAGAGGGTCCTCCATGTCACCCTGCTTCCCCCATAGAGGTTTCTTGAGTTTTTGTGGATCACCATCTCTCACTTCCCTTACTAAAGTGATTGAATGGTTATATCCCATTATTTCTTTTCTTATTATTATACCTTACATGCATAGTACTTCGTGATAATATATATGTGGGCATGCAATGATATGATTAAGTCCATAATTTTGATGGAAATTTGACAGCACGATAGCTAGACCGGAGCTTCCCCAAAATGCCAATCATGAACTTTCAACCAATAGTCCATTATATTAATCTCATATCATCACACCAATCATTCGATTATGAGACAATGCTCAATCAAACTTGTCATATATCATGCCGAATGACATGATACAGTCATACCTTAAAGCGGGTTTATAGTTGTGTTAGTTTTTATGGAAAGTCTTATGAGCCATTGTATAATTTTCTGTGGTTACTCATGAGATAATCACATAGTTAAAATAAATATGTATATAGTCTTTTAGTTACTTAACCCTTATAGGAAATTAGTTTTTACTTGAGTGCATGTTTTATGGAACACTTGCTCGAGTTAACTAAGTTAGGTAATATTTTCTTTCCTTGAGATAGTGCACTTAGTGATTTCTATGTTCATAGTATAGTCAGAGACCTAATCATACTTCTGTTCCCAAGGATTTCGAGATCCCTCTAGTCCTTGAGTTATGACAATGCATAACCACATTCATGAACCTAAAAACACCATATTCACTGATCACTAAGGGTGATTTTTAACTTATCCAAGTTGCAAATTTCAAACTTTTATTACTAATATAATAAGATTTTTCCTTTAATGTTATAAAAGTGATTATGCTATATAAAGTAATTATAAAGTAACAATCTTTAAGAAAGCATGTTCCTCTAAAATTATGCTCTTATCTTAAATATTCAATCTTTATGAAATAATGATCCAAGATATTAACTTTAGAACTAAAAAATCTTGTTCTTTATAAAAGTTGACACTTTTAATTATTCTAAAACCATCAAGGTTTCAACTTTATGACTTAAAGAATTTTCTCTTAAGCCTCATACTTTTTCTCTTTAGCTGAGTATTTGTCCTCAACCTTCTTAACCTTGTCTTCCAAAGAGCAAATCTCCCCCAAGGGAGCCTCCCTTAGCTTCATGAGTTCCTCCTTCAGCTCAGTGAACTCTCTCAGCTCCAAATGGCAAGCTTATGCTCTTTACTCGACCTTCTTAACCTTGTCTTCCAAAGGGCAAATCTCCCCGGGGTGAGCTTCCTTTAGTTTCACAAGCTCCTCCTTCAACTTAGTGATAGCCTTACCATTAGAACACTCTCTTAGCTACAAATGGTGAGCTATTGCGCAAGAGTACAAACTCGCCACTTAAATCCATTTGAACATTCTAGTAGCCCTGGCACCTTCAAACATGTTGAAGTTGTAGTTTGACTTCAGGGGATCATCCCCCTTTTCGTGGATTGGGAATCTAGGGCACTACAATGAGAAGGGAGGAGCATCAAATAGAAATTCATGAAGGAGATGAGAGTCCTTGAAAGAAGCAGAGTGGACCCTCTTCAACTGGGACGGTGTATCCATAGTAAAGGTAGGTGTGGATTAGCACACAGAGGTGATTTCCAGGTCTACCACATCATCAACAACCCTCTTTTTCCCAACTTTATAATAAAGGATGACATGTTGGAAGTCATTTTTGAGCTATCCCTAATAGGCTTAGAACTCACCCCTGGGGCACCACCCTAAGCTGCTTGTGCTCGATGATGGGCGATGGCAGCTTGGAGAAAGTCATTTGATAGATCAGGGGCCATTTCTTCTGAAAAAGTAAAACCAAGAAGATGGAGTTAGGAAAATAGTTATAATAAGAAGCTAGGAAAAAGAAAAACTATAAGGAACTTACTGACGTGTTTGAACATCTCGGCCTTCTTAGAGTCCTATTTCAATAGGTCGGTGCAAGAAAGCACCTTCTTCTTACTTATCAAGTGCCCAAAGAATAAGTTGAGCACAAGTTGATTGTAGGTGAGGAGGTTGCGGTAATCAACACTGAGAACCCTCTTTGAAAACCTATTCCAATAAAGGGGAAAGAAGGAATGAAGTACTTACGAGAAAGTCTTTGAAGAGGGAGGAAGCAATGATTGGAATACCGAAACTAGAATGAACCTTGCAACAGAAAAATGGTTACAAGAAGTAATGGAGATTGAGAGAAAAATCAGAGTGACAGAAATGGGAACTTGAGGAAATGTGTAGATGAATTCGTAAAGAATGAAAAAGATTGAAGGAATGAGTTTTAAACCCATTCTTAGAACATGGAATATAATCTAATAGATCAAAATATTTCCCACCGTTAAGAACAAATCTTGACCGTTCAGGAAATCAATGGCTGGGGCTTGATCTAATGGTTGAAATTTAAAGTAGGAATTATGATAATAACTGTGCAATAATGACATAATAGTAGGGGGCTCTATTGTGTGTTACATATCCATGCACATTTTCTCATAGCCCCCAAAGGAGTTAAAACATTTCTAGAACATTGTCAATAACATAAGCTTGGAAAAGAAGTCGAAAGACTTAAGCTCGGTTATAGAGCTCGAAAATAGAAATTGAGAGTATAAGCTAGGATTGTTATTGATAATAATAATCGAGCTTGCGAGTTATGGATTGAACAAATTTACTGGGTCTTGGAGCTTAGCCATAGAGGAGCCTAGTAAGGGCTTTCTAGAAGGATTCCTACTTGGGTAAGCTCAAACTGAGTTAATGCTCAAAAATAGTTAACTCGTTAAGGGTAGTTACCAGGCATGGGGGATTCCCACAAGAATAGGAGATATGCAGTTATCGAGGAATGAGGGGGTGCGAATTCGAATTTGGATATAGGAAGAGGCTCCAAAGAGCCCAAGGTAACTAACTGATTCCTTTTTCACTAACACTAAAGTGGAACATAGTTCTAACTTAAGCATCGGAGTCCTTTATAGGTCCTCCATCGTAGGTGTAACGAAGAGCTCAAACTTGCAAAGGATAACATTGGACAACCACCAGAAAATAGGTTAGAACAATTTTCGAATTAAATATTTCTAAGACTATTTTGCCCTTAATAAAACATTTCCCATTCTTTAATCAAAATAAATTACTCCTTCTTTTAACGAGCTTAAAACATGAGAATTGATAGCTAAATCATTCATTTCCCCCTTTTTTTTTTGTAGTGGATTCCAAACATGGATTTTTTTGGTAAAATAGAGAAAACAAAAACAAAAACAAAACAACGATGTAGAGCACTAAGCCAAACCCCCTCCTCTCATGTCTTCATGCATCAACTGAAGAATAGTAGAAGGAAGAGTTTCCCACACAGTGCAATCTTCAGACTCCATTGCACCTAACTTGGCCATATGGTCAGAACAATAATTTGTTGTTCGAAGCACATGCCTACAAACCACCTTCCAATTTCTACACAACAAATTTTGAAACCTTGCAACCACCTCATCCAGCATATGCGACCTTGACAATCTAGGAAACTGTACTAGATCAAAAGCTTAATGGCAATCTATTTCACATATGACGTCATGAAAACCACGATCCTAAACAAGTTCCAGCCCTTTTTGCATAGCCCATAACTCCACCAAGATTATATCAGTGTATTGCACATTCATAGAAAACCCCAAATGCTAAAAGCCATTCTCAAATCTTAACACTGCACCACACTTACTTAGTTTAAGATGATCAAAGCAATTGCCATCAACATTTAACTTCACTCGCCTAGAAGGGGGGCACACCATTTATCTAGCACACATTTAATGAAGGGATTCTTTGCAAAAACATATTTAAAGTCAAAACAAGACCCGTAAATATTATTAATAACAAAATGAGCAGACTAGTGTTCTTCTTCAAAAACCATGTTGTTCCTCCACCTCCACTTCCACTAAAGAATAGCCAAGAAAAGAAAACCTTTCTCTTGTAAAGCATAGAGTTTGAGCCAATTCAAATCGATGGATTTGATTTTTAATTTAAATCAATTCAAATTATATCATTTCTAATTTTAATCATTTTATACACTCTCTTAAGTTTCAAGTCATTCCACACACTTTCTTAAGATTTCAAGATTAACATATTCAAAATTTTGCACTAACTTCTTGAATGTCAAAGTAGACAATGCCTTCATGAATAGATTTGCAACGTTATCATTTGAATTAATCTATGTGATATCAATTTGTCATTTATCTTGAAAACCTTGTGTGAAGAAGAATGTTGAGAGATGTATTGATTAAGCTATGTAAGTACCAAATAGTATCATTCCACATAATATAATTGAAGTTTCTTTATTATAAGACAAGCACATGATACTTGAATATACTATATTATTGCTTTTATCTAGAATACAAATGGCAAAATAAGTTGAACTTTACAAGTCCATTAGTTTAGCTTGCGAAAAATGATGAGTTTTGTTGCATTTTATACCTCATTTTCTTAGCAGATTATTATTTTAACATGTCCCACATGCGAGTTGTGGCGGGACAAGTCAAGACTAGGCATATTGACTTGTATGATGAGTTAACTTGTCTACCATGTCATTTTTTATACATTTTAAAGTTAGTTAGGCATATTGGGGGGTCAATTTGAGCGTTAACCTTTTTTGTTTTAAATGTTTAACTAGGTTGACCTATCAATCCAGCAACTAATTATTTTAATTCTTTTTTACTTTTAAATGGATTGATATGCCAACTTGACATGAATCAATGTAGGTTAATAACTCTAACTCATTTTTTAAAATGAGTTAACCCGCCTCGTTCGCTTTTCAAGTTAATTAATGGCGGGTTAAGACAAATTAGGATAGATTGATCAATTTGCCATATCTAATCTAATTTATTAGCATTCATGACTTTTATGCTTAAACAATTAATATTTAAAATACATTTTTGGTCTCTATACATGATATATGACCTAATTTTTCTTTGTTTTGTTTTTCTTATTAGCATGTATCTTGAACCATGTCATTGGCCTCAGCATTCCAGGTCAAAATTGTATTTATGTGTATACTACAATTTTAAATTCTTGGTGCTTGTACTTCGTATATATTAAAGTATCTTCTGGTGCTTAACCTATATGTTCGAAAATTCTCACATTTTATAAGTAAATTAAATTTTTGCTTGTCGGATGCTTTTCATTTTTGACCAATCTTTTCAACCTTGAAATTCTTGACAATTCAGATTTCATGATTTTCATTCCTGTACTATTGCCCACTACATTATATTATAAATATATTATCAATAATTATTTTTAATTTTATATTATTTTTTCACATAAACATAATATATTGTGATTTCAACATTATTACTATTTTTAAGTATTTAAATTTCTTCTAACGCTTGAATTACTTCAAAAGTTAAATTACTATAAAAGCTATTATATTATCAACCTCTTCTTGAAATTTCTTTCTTTTGATTTCTTAAATGAAAATTTAATGGTTACTTTAATGACATGGACCCTGACTTTTATTTTATAATTTGCTCTGAAATTTCTTAAACTTAAGGTATTTGTTGTTCTTGATTTTCCTTTTTCTTCTTCTTCTTCTTCTTCTTCTTCTTCTTATATTTTGCTTTTAATTTGATTGGGCAATTTGCATATTGAACTTGAATTTCAAAGTTTTTTTTTCTTTTCTTTCTTTATTTTTCTTTCTTATCTTAAGTAACTAAGAGAAAGTGAAAGGAAGGAGCCTAACTCTTTATTATGATGGGAAAATAAAATGAAAAGAAAAAAATAAAAAAAATTAGATGAAAATAAGAAAAAATAAAGAAAAAATTTATTTTCTTTTCTCTTACTTCATTGAGAATAAAATGAAGAGAAAGAAAATAAATAATATTTCTTTCTTTTACTTGGTTAAAGGAAAAGAAGAAGACGAAGAAGAAAATTATGGCATAATTTAAATGATCTTTTGAGTGGAAAGTAGAAAAATAATTAAGAATAAAATTGTTATTTTAAGTAAAAAATAATTTCATATAAAAAAAAGGTGTCACTTTTTTTTTTACCAAGTTTTATATCTAAAAGTGGAAGAATTTTTTTTTTGAGCCTTTCACATTTTTTCTTTTTTATTTTTCTTTATATTCAAGCAAAAAATATCAATTTTTTATTTTATTTACTTTTATTATTTTTTCTTTACATTTTTTTAGTCAAGCAAAGAAAAAGTTTGCAGTTCTAAGATCGAAAAAAAAAACAATAAACAAAGTTTGTTATTCTAAGATTCAAGCAGAAATTTTTTGTTTAGTTAAAAACTACAGAACTTTACAAATTCTTAATATTAATTATCACCTACTTTTCATTAATCAATCAAAGTTTAACAAGTGTCATCACTTTTACACTAACTATGGCTTATTGCTATGGTCATCCTACTAGAGTGCCTAAATATATGCATTTTCTTAACAATAATTCTATTAAATAATTTAGAATGACTTTTTGGCCATCATTTTTGGGTCACTAGCTCATCGTATAACCTAAGAGGTAGTAGACACATGACCTCTTATCGAGTCCCATTAATCATAGATTGATACGTGTAAGAGTAAGTGTCATAAAAACTTCTAGTCTCCAATAAATTTTTTTATTAATTTAATTTTATTATATTATTAATTTAATTTTTTAATTATCATAATTATATTATTATATTAATAAAAATATAATAAATATTTATTATTTTAAAATTTTATATATAAAAATTATTTTTTATTTAAAATTCTTTCAATATTTTTTAAATTACAATTCATACATATATTTTAATTAGATATTCTTTTATAAAATATATTTTTTAATAACCAAATCTCAATTGGAGAAAATTTTTTTAAAACAAATCTCAATCAAATAAAAAAATTTTATAAAAAAATTTTAATTAAATAAATATTTTGATTATACGCTTTTTAATAATATTTTTAGCAAAAATTATTACATATATCTAAAATTTTAAAGTAAATTTTATTCAAATTATAAACATTTTAATTTGATATATAAATCTTCTTATATAAATATAATTATAATATAAAAATATAACAAGTTATTTATGGATTTAATTTAAATATATTATTAGTATAAAAAATTTTTATACAGATATTTAATTATATATTACTATATTAATAAAAATTTTTAATATAACCATCTATTATTTAAATATTTATATAAATAAAATATTTTAATTAAATAATAATATAAAAAAATTTTATATTATTAATATACTCTTTAAACTTATTATTTATTTTTAAATTATTTTAATTAAATCAATACATAATAAAAATTATTGAACCATAAAACAAGAAAAAATCCATCTCATTAGCCATCATCCAATGCCAATTTCAATGGGCTAAAATCAAAACTTAAAAACAATAAAAGGGCACCACAAAAATTGAAATTTGAATAACAAATCAAAATACCAAATCTTGAAGCTAACAAACCCTAAACCTTTCACATTTCCTCTTCTCCTTTGTCCTTGCAGCCGCATTCCAGTATTCCTCTGCTCACCTTTCTTATTTCCTCTTCTCTGTCCGGTTGGCTGTCTCGACAGTGGTGGTCATCTCGTCTCTCTCTCTCTCTCTCTCTCTCTCTCTCTCAAGCTGTCGGTCATCAGTCCGCCGCCTCTGTTTCTGCCTCTGCCTTGCAACCTGCCGCTCTGCCTCGCCCGGGTCGTCCGCCGTCGGTAATATTTTTGCAAGTCAATCTGTTGATTTAAATTCAACTAACCTTTGTGCATAATAGATCTGATGCAGGATATTTTAGTAATTTCAAAGTTTCAAATGCACTAATTTTATTATTATTTTTTTATGAAAATATGAAACAAATTGAACCAATCACTCTCAATTTCACTATTCTCTTGACTTTGGTTCAATTTTGTTTAATTATTTTGAAGTTTTTCTTTTTTTAGTAATTTTTGGGATAATTAAAATGTTTTTACAGTTTTTTTTTTAAATTTTAAACATTTTTGGGGTCCCACATATCCCTACTGATTTCTGTGGTTTAGGGTTTAAGGTTTAGGGAGTAAGCCGGAGTTTTAAATCAAGGATTGGAGAGATCTCTTTCTGTCTCCGCTTCTATTGCCATCTCCAACTCCATAATCTAAGAAGTTATTAGTAGTGGCAGGTCCTCTGAGAAGACGTGTTTACATGTTAGAATCCAATTGCAAGATATGAGATTTGAGTCTCATATCAGAAGTATAGGATTCTGGTGGGTGATTTTTAAGGTTTTGGGCTCTTCAATCACAAATTCACGATGGTTAGTTTTTGTGGTATGATTTTCTCAAGGTTTTTATCATTACATCTAGTATTTATTTAAGGTGTGGCACAACCTAAATGCTACATGGTGGGAAGTTGTGAAGGATATGGTCAAACATTTCCAACTAGACTGTATCAACTTTTGGAAAGACCATTGGATGGGAGACTCCTATTTTGGTATAGCTTTTTCGCATCTTTATTGTTTATCTTCTTTCCACAATTCCCCAATCCAGAGTGTTTATTATGTATAGAACTCCTCTTACTCTTGGAACTTCCACTTTTTTAGAAACTTAAATGATAGGGAATCTTCAGATTTAGTATTTGTTTTGGATCTCCTTAACTCTGTCTTACTGTCCCCTTGTCTAGATAGAAGGTGTTGGTCTCTTGAATCCTTCGGAGTGTTTTCTTGTAAGTCTTACTTTCAATTCCTAACTCATTCTTTAAACATAACACCTTTTTGCCTTGATAAATCCATTTGGAAATTCAAGGCTCCCTCGAAGGTCAAATCCATTATTTGGACAACTGTGCTTAATAGAATTAACACCAATAATATGTTGTAGGTTCGGAGACCACAAAAGGCAATTTCCCTTGATATGTGTGTTATGTGTGGTGCTAGTTTGGAATCTACTACGCATCTTTTTTGCATTGTTCTATGGCTGATTTTCTTTGGAATGTATTGTTTGGTATCTTTTATGAGTGTTGGGTGTATCCTAGAGCTTTGGATCAATTCTTGTTGGCTAGCTTTGTTAGTTTTGGGAGGAGAAAGGAAGCCAAATCTCTATGGCAGTGTTGTATCTATGTCATTGTTTGGTGTGTTTAGTTGGAGTGTAACTCTTGCATTTTTAATGGCAGGCTTCAAACAAACAAGTCTTGTGGGATATGATTAGGTGTCTTGCTTTTTTTGGTGCAAGGGCCCATTCTTTTTAGAGTGGTGTCTCTCTCAAATATGTAGAGAGAATGAAAATCATAGCTTTTTTGATGTTTTCTATCTATTCCTACATTTCGTATTGAGGATCTCTTGTCCTCTGTACTCTTTGTAATTTCTTTTTTTCTAAAATAATATTTTTTCTTCTTTAAAAAAAAAAAAAGAAGAATGTGATTTCGATCAACTTTTATTGGTAGAGGATGAGAACAAAGAAAAAGGAAGCTTGAGTGGGAGGGGAAGGTTGGTCAAAGGAGAGAAGATAGGAATGGATCAACTAGGACCTATGTTGCATAGGTACGGGTACGGTATGTGTACCGGCTACGGATATGGGTACAAGGTACAAAAAAATCTAATTACTCAAATCCAAAAACAAATGCAGCAAAAAATAAATAAACAAATAATGTCATAAACCTCATTCAAATGCATAAATATAGTTGACAGATACACTTGTCTGTCACAATGTATATCTCCATCATATCATCAACCCTTACTCCCTCTATCCCTCTCTTCTTTCTCTTGTTTCTCTCTCTTTGCCACCCATCCCTGTCGAACCCATTCTCTTCACTCTAACCAAAAATTCAGAGCAACACTTTGCATTCCTCGTGATTTTGCTGTTATTTTCTACCACTCTCAGATCTGAATCACAATTCAAACATTACCGATCATCATTTCGCAGCGGAGGAGAGCATCGCCATTGTCACCTGTGAGGTCATCGTCCGTTGCCGTTGCTTGGATTGCCACTGCTGATGTTGTTTGGTCACTGCCATTGCTGTTGGGTTGCGCTGCTACTATTGGGCTGTTGTGCGATGAGGAAAAGTGGGAGGAGAAGAGTCCATGGTGGGTGGTCTAGTCTGTGAGGAGGAGAAGAGAAGGGTGGGTGCTATTGTGCCTTGAGCCGTACTTGGTCGTACTCGATATTATTTTTTTGGGGGGAAAACTTAGCAGGTACATACCCGTACCCTTGCCGTACGCGATATGGGTACTTTGGCAAAATTCCTGTACCCATGCTTCACAGGGTAGGACATATGAGCAACATTCCCATATCGGGGAAGGATCTCTAGCATGAAGAGGAGCTTGGTTCCAATGGAGCCAACCGCAAATTCATTAGGAAGGGGGCCTAGCGATAGAGAATCAAGGGCAGAATAAAGAGATGGTGAAGCCGGAACTAGTTTGGAGAAGCTTGAGGCCAAGAAGATTGTGGAGGAGGTGAAGACAGAAGGTGGACTGTGAGAGTTGGCTGTTGGTCTCCATTTTTACCTAGATTCGTTCAGGATAAGGGTAGTTGAGGAAGAATGTGTCAAGAAGATGGATGAAGAGATGGAGATGGTGAATGAAGAGGAATTGATGGGTAAAGTTATTGGCTGGTGAAGGTTATGGAGGAGTTGAACATAGAAGGTGGAGTGTGAGAGTTGGCAGTTGGGCTCCATTTTTAGAACCCATATTCATTCAAGATAATGGTGGTTGAGGAAGAATGTCTCAAGAAGGTAGATGAAGAGATGGAGATGGTGAATGAAGAGGAATTGATGGGTAAAGCTATTGGGGGTGATGTAGGGTGTGGAGGAAGAGCCTAAGACTAGAGATGTCTTGTGATGGAGTCCAACCCATAACCAGCATAAATGAGAGGAGCACAAGATTGCTGTGGAGCTATGGATTCCAAGATTATCGACCAAGCTTTTATCATCAAGTTAGCTAGAACTACCAAGCCTACTTGCCCTAGCTTCATCGATGGTCGAAAAGAGGTTTCGGGTTATGTGTTGCACCTGCTAACCCAACTCCCACCGCCAAAGCTATTGGATTCAAAGGATGCTGTGGCAGTCGAGGTAGAGGTGCAAGTGGAGCTGCCACAGGGGGGAGCTCGTTCTTTAACCTTATGGGCCAAGCCTAATCCAACCAAGTAAATATAAAATGGAGGTTGCAAGAACTCTGGAAAAAGATTTATGAGCGATGAGGAGTGGGAATATTGCATTGGGAATTTATTTCCTTGAGCAAACGGGCCAAGCCTAGCTTGCAAAAGAGGTGAATGTGAATTTGTTAAATACCTAGTTTTGTGGTGAAGTCCCTACTATGGACGAGACTGATCAACAATGCCATCAAAGTTGGCTTTCTCTATACCTTGCCATCAAGAGTATGACTAGCGATGAGGAGTAAGTGGCAAGGCCTGACTCCAGCAAATTTGATTTGATTTTTGATGGTTGTTGGGTAGTTTCTAGTGGACTTGAGAATGGTGAAGTTGTCTTCATGGGAACTCGTTGTGTGTCCTGTTGTTGCAACACTGGCAGGGTTAATTGGTGCCAATTATAAATCAGTGGTAAGTAACTTTTAGGAACCAACAATGGTGAATTTGCTGGAAATACGACACCTAAGTTATTTGGAAGTGAAACTAGTGGAAATTGAGAAGGTGCCTTTTTCTATAGATGCAATGCTTTCAATTCTTTAATTAAGTGGAAAGTTGGAAGTGAGTGCTTTGTAATTGGCAATTAAACTTAGTAGTTGTCACACTTGGAAATTATGCCAAACATTCTGCACCATTCCTCAGCTGATGGTTTTCCATGTTCTTTGATATATATAACTAATCTGGATCATGCTATTATACTTCTAATCCTGATCATGCTGTCATGCTTCTAATCCCGATCATGCTATTATCCATGCCATACTTTCTAAAGAATAAAATGAATACGGTAATGGTCCTATTATTTTAGATGCATCTTTATGTATTGTGGCATATCTACCCCTTATTGTACTATCAGGCATTTGAGGGAGACCAATTTGGTGGTTACTCGAAAGATTTGACTCCAATAGAAAGTAATAAGCAATCACATAGCTTGGGGGAGTTGTATAAGTTTAGACACGTTAATGGTTGGTGGGCCTAGACGGTGGGACAAAGGTGTTGATTTCATTGAAGATGTGGAAGTTTTGAATGAAGAGATTGCTCTAGCCGAAGAGGAAGTTCATTTACAACGGGTATTTGGCAGCTATAGGAGTGTTTGTATGGAGTTTTAAGGCAAACATTGGGAACCTTAATACCTTTATAGGATGAAGATCTCTCTAAATTTGTAATTGTGATGCTTTCAAGTACCATTTTAGAGGGTTATGTAGCAGGAAACATTGCTAGTGGGTAAGCGCATAGGAGATGTTCTCTTTAAATGTTCAAAACCTCTATGCTAGCCTTGGTTCTCAGATTAGCATCTGACAAATAAGCTTCTTCATTTGATAGATGGTGCACCCATACTGCTTATTCCAATGAACTTGAATATAGGTTGGCTTCTATCCAAGGTTGCTAAAATCAAGATTCTATGTAGGATTAGAAGGGGAATACAAAAGCATGAAACGTAATTATTTTTATATAAATTCTAATGCATATAACATAATGTAATTAAACAAAATAAAAAAAAAAAGAAATAAACCCAACCCAAATATTTTTTATGTGTGAGGCTCAAGAGGCCCAACACACAAAAAGGCCCAAATCTCAACCAAAGTCTAAGATGGTAAGACATTATGACCAAAACAATAAAGACACATAACAGTGACAAAAGAAGACACATGACAAGTTTCTTGACTCTAGGGTTTGGACTCTTGACTCTTTGGGTATTTTTTCATGTAAATCTTATTTTCAATTATTGACTTCCTCTCCTAACGTAGACAAGTTTCTCTTGGACAAACTCATTTGGAAATCTAAATCTTCCTCTCAGGTCAAAGCTTTTATGTGGACCGTTGTTCTTAATCGGATTAATACTAATGACATGCTCCAGAAGTGCAGGTCTCTCATGGCTTTGTACCCTAATATGTGCATAATGTGTGGTTTAGATTCCGAATCCGGGGCTCATCTTTTTTTGCATTGCCCTATGGCTGGATCTCTTTGGATCACGCTTTTTGGGATCTTTGGAGAATCGTGGGTTTGCCTTAAGGATATTCATTAGTTTCTTCTCACTAAGTTTAGAGGTTTTGGATTTCGGAAAGAAGCTAAAATTCTATGGCAGACCTCAGTTTTTGCAATGTTTTAGTGTATTTGGTTGGAAAGGAATTCTAGGGTTTTTAATGATTCTTTTTCATCTATTGATTTTATTTGGGATAGGATTACTTTTTTGGCCTTTCTTTGATGCTCAGCTCATGGTTTGTTTAATGGTGTCTCATTAGCTGATATTCAAAGGGATTGGCATGCCTTATTACATGGTTCATCCCTTTAAGCTTTAGCCTTATATTTTGTAACTAAGCGAGGATGTTTTATCCTCTTTTGTACATTCCATTCTCATCTAATAAAATTTCTTTTTCTATAAAAAAAAAAAAAAAGAAGACATATGACATAACATGCCACTGTACCCACACCTTATCGTGCACGCCTCATCTTCCCTTAAACTATGCACTCACACCTTCCTGTGAGATCACTCTCTACCCTAGCCTTCACCCAAAACGACCTCAAGAAGCTTGCCATCGACGAGGCCGTCAAGCATGTCAAGTCCCCACCTCCAAGCACACAGAGGAGCAGCCCGCTCCTTCCCTCCACATCCCCTTCTTCGTCCTTGATGACAACCCCCGCCCGATGTCGCTTCGACCCCAACCTTAACATCATCAAGCGTTGTGGCAACACCCTCTTCCGTGAGAAGATGGAAAAAATGGAACGGGCCACCTTGCGAAAATCGCCCACTCCCAATGATTTCACCTTCTAGCTTGGCAATCCCACCATGATCTCGTTAACTCTAGTTAGGCACTGGGATCAAGATTGGAGAAGGTACTCAAGTTTGTAAAATCGTGCAATCCTACTAGATAGATCGCGATCCTAACAACCTTGCTTCTATCTATGCTTTTTGAAAGTGCTATGCAGCTTGTAGACAAGTTATATTGGAACCTGCTATGCTTGTTGAGTTGAAAGTAATAACAAAATCTTAGAGAGCTATTGTTGGTGACATCAACAAGAGGAAAGGTGTGATTGCTGGCAATGATCAAGAATGAGATTGTCTACAGGTTTATAGTACCACAATTGGCTTTGAGGAGTGGGTTTCCAAGCTATCATGTTTCAAACAATGGGACCCTATTGGAAGTTTTTTTTGTTTGATACAAGACCCTAAGCTTCACCTTCACCTTCACCTTGAGGGAAAGGTGGATTTTGAATAAGGGGTGTTGATAGGAACCCTAGGGCCAATATTAGTAAAGGGTATGCAAGGAGGAATTGGTGGGCCTAATGCAGCAGGAAAATGAGAGAAAGGAGGGTTAGTTATACTAAAGTGGCATAGGAGAGAGACTGCGAGAGTGTGGGAAAGGGTTAGGCAGAAAATTGGAGAGGACTTGGGAGAGTGACTCTAATTGCCTAGGACATTTTCTATCTTTTTCTTTTATGTTTTTATATCATATGAAGTACAGACACTGACAAGGACACTCAAGATGACATGAGCACGGTGTATATATATATATATAGAGCTATGGTGCGTGTATGTGTGTGTGTGTGTAAGGTTTGTGTGTGCGTGCGTGCGTGTGTGAGGATCAAGATTTATAATTCATAAATGTCAAATTGTCAATATTCACTACTTTTTAAACTCCCAATAAAAACACGTACCAATACGTGTTTAATAGAACTTGCCATGTACATGTACAACAAAAAAATAACTACTTAAAGATTAACTTTATTTCCTTTTTGACCATTGTTGTTATCTCTTTCATTGACAAAGTACAGTCCAAAAAAAATAGATGATGTTGTTCTAAAGTTGGATAATGGGTTGAGTTTTGTAATATTTGAGTTGGCCTATTTTTGGGAGAATGAAGGAGACCAAATCTCTATGGCAATGTGTCATATATGCCACTATTTGGAGTATTTGGTTGGAGCATAATTCTTCCATCTTCAATGATAGATTTTCAGGCAAGCAAGTTTTGTGGGGATGGGCATTTGGCCTCTATTTAATGTAAAGCTCATTATCTTTTTAGAGGAATTTCTCTCTCAGATATGTTGAGGGATTGGAAAGCTATGCTTCATTGATAGTTTTTTCTTTTGTTTGTTGTTGCTCTTGTAAAGAGGATTTCTTGTCCTCTCATCTTTTTGTATCAATCTTTTTTTTTTCCTTCTTAATAATATTTTTTTTTATCCCAAAAAAAAAAGGAGAATTTGAGTTGGTCCATTAAAATAGATAAAAAAAATGTGTCTAAGCCGTATTCCTTTCTGAGGTGTGTCCAAAGTGTGTCCAAAAAAAAAATAAATAATTGGACATGTATGTGTGTGTGTCCAATGCATGTCGTATGAATGTCCACTAAGTGTCAGCGTCAGACATGTGTCAAAAATGCAGACACGCTAGTAAGTTGGCATGTTGGTGTTTCGTATCAGTATACATGACTTAGAGGTTGAATCCCTACTGGAATTTTAACTTCAACATTGATATACAGAGGTTATTTTTGTTCTGTTCTTGAGTATAAACCAGGTTCCTGTCAACGTTCCATTCCTATATCAAAATATGACGAATGCAAGACATGTAATTAGATATCCAAGATATCTGGGAAAGGAATCTTTCATGTTTGTTTTAAGATGCCTGGCCTGCATACCATTTAGAAATAATGTCGTAGTTTCAAAGCTTTGCCCAGTCTTATGTATTCCTTTTCGACCACTAGCTATGCCTAAAGTCATATGTATACATGTTAATGGTTATGTGTTATTGGTTGAATTTGCTTTCTCAGTTTAGTTGCTCTATATTGTATTCTTGTTTCATCGTGCTAACCCAACTTTTTATGTTTTCCTTTGGTTATAGGAATGAATATGGGCGCTATAGAAATTGTTGATTTATCTAGTGATGATGAAGGTGAAAAGGTTATTCCCAAAGCTGTTAAGTTGGAGCCAGATTTTGTTTCAGGTGCAAAGCAACAAAATGAGACTAATAAAGGCATACAAAGTCATTCTGTTAGACAAGATTCTGAAGAAAATATAAGCTCTAATGGTCCAAGTACAGGTCATAGTAACTCTAGTGTATTGGAGCAAGGGTTGTCGCCAGTTGATGACACAGACATTTCTTATGCATCACCCATTTGTGCTGCACCCCTTTGTAGGCAGTTTTGGAAAGCTGGAAACTATGATGATGGGCTTGGTTCTAAAGTCACAGCAGTCCAAAGTAATTTTCCAAATTAATGTAGCTTTCTAATTGGTTCCATTGCTATAAGCCTGTAACTACCCTGCTCAATTTTCTGACAAACAAGCTTATATAAATACAACATGATTTGTTAACGGATTATTCTTCCAACTTGACTTTCTAAGAATTATAATTTTCGGATCTGACATGCTACATGCTAACCTTGTAACCTGTAGGTACAAGGAGTTTTGTTCATTATTCACTTCTTATCTCCCTGTTATTTTTCTTGGATTTCAGATGCAAAAAACTATCTACATGTACACCCTA
The DNA here is from genome assembly GCA_031439585.1 of Pterocarpus macrocarpus. Lineage (NCBI taxonomy): Eukaryota > Viridiplantae > Streptophyta > Magnoliopsida > Fabales > Fabaceae > Pterocarpus > Pterocarpus macrocarpus. The sequence goes on from CM062519.1 coordinate 17,844,560, forward strand.
TGTTCCTTCACTCAAATGCAACTTCACATAAGTGGGCATTTGGTGGTATGTTCTTATGATCTATATGAACTTGTTTGTTATTTTATGACTACTTTAATTGGCCACGTTTGTGATTTTTTTTTCACTTGTTAATCTTTTCCTTTGATTATGTTTGCAGCCATAGCAGAGCTTCTCGATAATGCAGTTGATGAGGTGATTATTCCCAATGTTTCAGCTATTGAGCTGCATGAATTTTTAAATACTGCATAAGCTGTCATTTTCTTTCGTCATCTGCAGCGTACTAAGTTAGACATTGCCTGCTGATGGTGCATTGGCTATTAATTAGTGATATTTTCCCATATCAGGAATAGTTTCCTTTTCTGTAAATGTCCTCTTTTCTGGTATTTTTTATTCTGCCTCAGTAGTTTTGAGGTTCATGTTTATTCCAATGTTCTTTTTCAATTGTCATTCCATAGATTATTGTAAAACCTTAATGTCCGTTGCTGTGCTTTTTCAATGTTTGAAGTCATCATTGCATATTTTACATTTGCTTTTTGTTCCAATTTTGTATTGCATTGTTGACATTTGTGCTTAGGATAGATCCAAAATGGAGCTACCTTTGTCATTGTAGATAAAACTTCAAATCCAAAGGATGGAAGTCCAGCATTGCTGATTCAAGGTATAGTGGTTCTTGAACTCATCAATTATAGGAATTTGATAGTTATTATGGTTTTAAATTCCTAGTCCTGAATCTTATATAGGAACATGTTTACACTGGGTATAATGATTTGGTAATATATTCAAAATTTTACATTTTTTTATTTGGTACTGACACCGGGCAATCAGATGATGGTGGTGGAATGGATCCAGAAGCAATGCGACGTTGCATGAGTTTTGGATTTTCAGATAAGAAGTCAAAGCTGGCTATTGGGCAGTGTATGCATCGTGGCATTCTTTCTGCAACCATTTTGGTATTCTCTTTTGTATTTATTTTTTGATTCGGTGATGCAGATGGAAATGGCTTTAAGACCAGTACTATGAGGCTTGGTGCCGATGTCATAGTCTTCAGTCGCCATCTGAATAATAGGTATGGGTCAAAAAGTGAATACGTCTTCACATTGAAGTTGGTTAGGCAATGTGCTTCATGCTGTGTTGGCAATCATTGTATTATCTTGAAGAAGGCATAGTTATTAGTTATCAATTAGATGCTACAGCACATATGCATTTCTTATGTATAATCTAATAATTATATTAAAATTATAATTGGAAAACTGAAAATTACTACTCCAATTTTCTTCTTTTTGTTGCCCCGGAGAAATGTGGACATGGAATGAGGTGCTTTAACACATTGATAGAGTCTGCTCTTGGCAGTTGGGCATTTAAACATTATGTCTCTTGATCTCACATGACAGTGAGGCAGGGCAGTTTTGTTACAAAAACTGTAGTTATGGGGGGAAAGAAAAGTGAAATTGTTATTATGCTTCTTTTTTCTTACTGTTTTTATCTTAATCAGGATTTTGACTCAAAGCATTGGACTTCTGTCATATACATTTTTGGTGCGAGCACAGCTTGACAGAATAGTGGTACCCATGGTGAGTGGTATTTCTCATTTGTTACTACTTAAAGATGTTAGTTTATATTGTGCATTGGCTTCAAATGCTACTTCTCTTCTCCATGTTGATTGATACTTATAGATATAGTAGGCAAATATTGTGTGGGTTTTGTTAGAGTCCTACATCGGCTTGAGATATGGCCTAGATAGCCTTTATACGTGCTTAGGCAATCGTCCCCTCCCCCCCCCCCCAAAAAAAAAAGCTAATTTTTGGAGTTGATTTAGGCCTATTCAATTCTAAAATAGTATCAGAGTCTATCCTACGCTCTATGTTGGGTCACCTACATATGTCTAGTCCTACAAATGTCACACTCTAAATGTTCATTATTGGATGTGAGGGAGGGTATGTTCGAGTTCTACATTGGCTAAAGATATGACTTAGATAGCCTTTATAAGTATTTGGGCAAATCCTCCTCCTTAAGTTAGTTTTTGGAGTTGAGTTAGACTCATTCAATTCTAAAAGGTTCGTTTATTTTTCTGGATAGAAAAAAGAAATTAGATTAGAAGATAATAAATGATTTTAAAAAAGGATAAGGCATCTTCACCAAGAAACCAAAAATTAACAACTAAATCCTAAGTGGATAGACCATGCTACAAAGCATGCCAATTCTTTTGTATGTTGGATAAAGGGATGCCAAAAGAGTAATTCTATCCCAAATAAAGTTTAGAATAAAAAAGAAACCATTAAAAATTCTAGATTTTCTTTCCAACTAGGTACACCAAAGCACAACATAAATTGAGGACTATCATAAGATATTTGCTTGTTTTCAAGAAGCCAAAGCTTATGAACTTAGCAAGGAGAAAATGATGTAAATCCATAGACAAACCCATGGCTCTCTAAAGATTCCAAGAAACCTATTCCAAAGAGTCCTCATTGTATGGCAATGCAAAAACAGATGAGCCCAATGCTTTTGAACTTACTGAGGAGAAAATGATGTAAGTTCATGGGCAAACCCATGGCTCTCTAAAGATTCCAAAATACCTATTCTAGAGATACCTCATTGTAGGGCATTGCAAAAACAGATGAGACCTCAAACCTAAACCACACATTATACATTATTTGTAGATAAAGCAGTGAAAGGCTTGTGCTTCTAGAGCATGGCATTTATGTTGATCTTGTTAAGAATGGTAGTCCAAATGAAGCTTTGACGTTTGAAGGAGGTTTAGACTTCCAAATGTGTTTATTCAAGAGAAATTTTCTCTATTAGGAGAGGAAGTCAAGAATTGACGATGAGGTTTACAAGAGAAAACTCATGAGGAATCAAGACTCAATGTTCTTGAGTCAGGGATATTGGAAAGACGAATAAATCAAGTAAAAGAAGAAAGGTCTTTAACTCAATAACCTATTCAATATATCTTTTTTTTCCGTGGGATAAACAAAGAATTTTATTAAGATGAAGAAAGTAAGAATACAAAGATATAGGAGGACAAGAGACATCCTCTTTACAAGAATAAAAGCTAACAAAAGAGAAAAACATCTAGAAAGCAAGCTTTCTGATCTCTAAACGTATCTTAGAAAGAAATCCCTCTAAACAAATCAAGAGCTTTACACCAAGTGGAGGCCAAACTCCTAATCTTATCCCACAAGAGATGCTTGTCCGAAATTCTGTCATTAAAAGTGCTAGAATTATGCTCCAACTAAATACACCAAATAGTGGTATAGACTGGGCACTGCCACAAGGATTTGGCTTCTTTTCTTTGCTCAAAGCCAGTGAAACTAGTTGACAGGAACTGATCCAAAGTTCTAGGACAAACCCAACCCTCACCAACACTATCAAATAAAGAATTCCATAAAGATTAAACCTCAGAACAATGAAAAAACAGATGTGGAACAAACTCTGAAGTCGCACTACTCATTAGATACATTAGGGGAGATAGCCCATGTGGCCTTTGAACTTGCAACATATCATTCGCATTAATTTTGTTTAGCACTGCTGTCCAAATAAAAGATTTAACCATATAGGGAGTTTCGAACTTCTAAATAGGTTTAGTTTATTAAGGTGGAATGAGGTTCTATTCAAGGAATATGTTAGGAATTGAAAGTATGATTTACAAGAAAACATTCGAGATGGACCTAGAGACCAGACTTGTTAGCTAGATAGAGGACAAATGGTCAAAACTGAAGAGTACCAAAAAGGATAACTAATTCTGAGGACTTCCTTTCCTTTAGATTTTGAGACAAGTGGAAATCCCAAGACTAAGTGGAATCTTACACACTGAAAAAATTTTGGATAGGAGAATTGTGTAGAATGGATAAATGATAAAGACGATGAAAAACTAAATTAAAAGAGGAGTTTCCTACCCAATAGTCCTCCCAAAAGTTGACACGAGAACCATTACCTTCCTTCAAGGAAAGCAAATATCTAAAGGTAGCATAACCTTGAGAAATGAATTTCCATGTAGAACGAGAAGCTTAGACAGCTGTATTAGCATCCCACCTGTATCTGTCTTGTCCATACTTACTTCGGATAGCCTGAAGCCATAAGGAGTGGGGCTCCAAAGGAAAATGCCTTAGCTATTTCGCTGCCAAGGCAATGTTTTTGGATACCAAATAGTCCTTGTCATTTTCTATGGAATAGAATAGTGTCGTCAGCAAACTGCAAATGAGAGACTGCAACCCCTTCTAATCTCACTTTGACACCTTTGATTAAGCCACTCTAGAGATCAAGTGACTAAGCACATCCAATAGTGCGAACAAAAAAGGGAATAATGAATCTCCTTGCCTCACACTTCGTTAATCATGAAACCAATCTTTAGGCTCTCTATTAACAAAAAATTGTATGGCTATTTTTTCTCATCTTTTATTATGGGTACTTGTATGTTAAGTTAGTGATGTTGTGCTAGATGAGATTTTATTGGGCCTCAATTTCTGCATTTTTTTTTCTCTCTCGTCAATCATGATTGGTGAAATATTCGGGACTATTTTATAATATCTTTCCACATCTTCATAATATTGTTAGAATATCATAGCATATCTTCATGACATGACACCAAAACCTTTATATACATGTTCAAGAGTTTGATCCTTGCCACCTACATTCTTTCAAATAAAGTGGAGTTTGAGGACATGATAAAATAGGTTGGTGCATTGTCCATGTCTCAAGCCTATAGGGCTCTTATGTGAGGCAGCGTGCATGTCAAATATATATGCCATGCATGATCCTTCACCTAACAACTTTAATTTTTAGGATAGTTCTCCTTGCAATGATGATTTGATGCATTATTTGTATTCTCCATCTCGTGATAACCTTTTCTACAATGATGATTCTAGTAGTTTTAATTTACACCACTAACTGCTCTTGTCAATTTCAGGTGAATTATGAGTTTAATACATCAACTGGATCATTGGAAATATTAAATGGCAAAGAGCATTTTGTTGCTAATTTATCCTTGATGTTGCGTTGGTCACCATATTCATCAGAAGCAGAACTTCTAAAACAAGTTAGTTTCTACATTCTTCGTTTCATCTATGACAATTGGCTCTCTCTCGTAGAACATATTGAATGATTACCATATTGATTCGAACCTTGTATAGAAATGCAACACCTGTAAAAAATTTGAAATTCTGTGGCACCCGCAACCCTTACTCAACCCGTGAATAAGAACCTTGGGATCAAGATTAGGATTCTTGACCGGTTGTTTATGGATGAAACAAGAAACAAGAATATCAAGAACTCACAAAGCATGAGAGAAAAAGAATAAACCTCACAATAGTATTGATGATAAAATTGAATGGTCTATAGGCCAATTTGCCTACTTAAAACATAAACCCTAAAATTAAACAAAAAAGATTTCATCCTAGATTTGATCCCAAATAATATCTCTAAGTAATATCCCTAAATAATATCCAAAAATATTTGATCATAACTGATAGATTAGGCCTCCAAACTATAAATAATAATCAAGGCCCAAAACTAACAACTAATAAAGCAATCCAAAAGGCTCCAAATAACATTAAGACAATTCAGTTCAACCCAGTTAGCATAAATCACTCCAAATCAACCCAATCCTTCAATTGCGGTCAAAGTCAATCACCTTGGTTCCATAGCTAAGCTTAGTCTCTTCAATCCAATCCTTTGAGAACGCCTTTTCAACCAATTTTTGTATCCTAGGCGCACGATTTGGATTCCTAGCTTGGTGGTTCCCATCACATACTTATTTTCTTTGGTTCTTCCTTTTCATTGTTGTAGACAATACAGCCTAGCATCATAATTCGTGAACATATGGTTTGGTTTGAGACCTCATTCTTCCCTTTTTATCTGTTCCTGCTTCCTGCAAATTAGGCTTTTCTTTGGACTGCAATGTTTTTATGACTTTAGAATGCAATGTTATATCAAGGAAGATCTATGGAATATTACACTTGACCCAATAACCACAACGGGCCCATATTATTTGGATAATTTGATCTCTAACCCCTCTCCTTCTCTCAATGTTGTGTCCTGTATATGGTGGAAGTATTCTTTTAGTCTTTATGATAACCTCCTTTGATGACTCCTCAAAGACATCCTTGAGGCATTTAGTGCCTGATCATATAATCAAGTTACATATTCTTGCAATGGATTTTTGAACCTGATATTCTTATTATTCTGCTGAGAGGATGGGACTATTGGAAAAATATGAAATGTGGCCGAATAAGTAATTAGTATAACAAATTAATTTGTTTCATAATGTTGATTGCTTTCTTGATAGATTAGTAACATGATCTGATTCACTTCAAATATTCTTTACTTTGACAGTTTGATAACATTGGATCTCATGGTACTAAAGTTATTATCTACAACTTGTGGCTCAATGATGATGGGAATTTGGAGCTAGATTTTGATACGGATCCTGAGGTTATATTTTCCTTCCCCCCCCCCCCTTCTCTCTCTCTATAAACCGTCTGTTTAGGAATCATGCTTTCATTGCTTAATTAGGGGGCTTCTTCTCATTTGCAGGATATTCGAATATCTGGGGATATCAAGAAGATTGATACAATTGCTGCGTGGAAGAGAGTAAATGAGCAACAGATTGCTCATCAGTTTCGTTTCTCTTTACGTGTATGCTGGGTTTAAACATTATGCTTATGTGGCTGTGTGAAAAGGTTGAATTTCTTGAGCCTATTATTCTCATGTTTTGCAGGTTTACATGTCCATATTGTACTTGCGGATACCTGAAAGTTTTCAAATTATATTGCGAGGGAAAGTAGTGAAGCCACATAACATTGCTGATGATCTTAAATATCCTGAATTTATCTTGTATAAACCACAAGTTGGCGGTTCTGTGGAGGTTATTGTCTAACTTTTGAGATGCTTTAAATTATACAAGAGGAAAAATTATCTTGTGCTGAATATGTATGCATGATTCTACTTTGATATTAGTAACCAGTGTTTCAAATCTTAGAACTGGAATTTTTTCTAGCTATAGTTCACTCAGTATTTTTTTAATATAATTTAATTTCTTTTTGGGGCTTAAATGTGCAGGCAACAGTTGTGACAACAATTGGATTTCTTAAGGAAGCTCCTCAAGTCTATTTCCACGGTTTCAATGTATATCACAAAAATCGGCTGATACTGGTAATTATCACCCAAAATGTTCTAATATGCCTAGTTTGAAGCAACTGTTTTATGTTATTATTGAGTAATTGGTCAATGACTTAATAACAATAATAACAATAACAACAATGCCTTTTTCTGCTAGGTGAGGCCAGCTAAATGGATCAAAGAATGTTGTTGTGTCCTATTGTAAACCATGTCTATAGACACTCCATTTAAATCTATGTCTTTCTTAACAGTTTTTTATATAGTTTTTCTTGGTCTATCTTTACCCTTAATTGTTGGGCTATCCTTTGTTAGAACTGGTATCAAAGGAGTTATGAAAAGAAGAACAATTTACTGAATATGCCTTAGACTGAAATTTCAGAATGAAACCCAGCCTAGGGTTGGTGTATTTCTGAATATTCACTGGGTGAAAATGTAAGAAAATAACAAAGAAAGATAACAGTTTCTGGGCCTAGAGGAGCCCTTCAACCTCTCAATTCTACTCTCCAAATATCTGAATAATCACCCCCAATACCTCCCCTCCACTCAATATAACTAACTCACCCACACCAATCCCACACATTCTCTATCCTACTCATCATAATGGACCACTAACTTGTTTCGCTACCCTATGGGCCTAGTTGTGGCCCAACTCCTCTTCCTTTCTTATGGGTATACACTGTCACTTCCCATACTTGGGGTCTCTAACATCCTTCTTTGGATCTACTACTCTTTATTCGGATTTCTTCACGTCCTCTTCTCACGTGATCAAATTATTTAATGCGAGATTTTCTGTTTTATTTTTCATGATAGGCGCTGCTCTAACTCTCTCTCTAATGCCTTTATTTCTAATCTTAACTTATCTAGTGTGTCCACTCATTTAATGCAACATTTTCATCTCTGCATTATTGAGCTTATTCTCTTATTGGCTTTTCATTGCCTAACATTCAATCTCTATACAACACTATAGGTCTTATAGCTATACAATAAATCTTTCCTTTAAGCTTGAATGCCCTTTTTTGTCATAAATAACATCCAAAACACTGTTCCATTTCATCTCTTGTAAATGTATACTAGTTTTTAAGTCCCATAGTAGGGAAAGTTATTCGTAGACTAACCCATTTGGAAGTCCAAAACTCCCCTAAGGCCAAATCTTTTGCTTGGACTGTTGTTCTTAATGGTATTAACACTAATGACATGCTACAAAATAGCAGACCTCTCAATGCTTTCTCTCTTGACATGTGTGTTATGTGCCGTTATACTTTGAAATCATTGTCTTATTTAATTGTGCATTGTTCGGCTGCAAATTATCTTTGGAACAAGTTTTTTGAGAGTATGGCGATAACTAGGTTTACCCTTAGGACCAGCACCAGTTTTTTATTTGGACCTATTTGGTATGCATGATAAAATAAGGTCTGAAAGAAGATTAGATGGTATAAAACCTAATACACTTGTTAAAATTTGTTTGTGCTTTTTTTCACGAGAAAAAAGTGCTTATGAAGTTTGTGTAGTGTGTTTGGATAAATTTCTCGACAAAGGAACCATTGGGAAATAAGTATTTTCCTGCTTCTTTTTTTTTCTTTTTTTTTTTTTTTGGAGAAGCAAATGGGGAGTTACTTCTACTTTTTATTTTAAAAGTACTTTTCTTAGAAGCTTTTCCAATCACATCCTATGTAGTATTTGGTGTGACAATTTATAAGATATTATATTATACAGGATAATAGTATTTTTTTCACTATCGCAGACAATTCTAATCATCAGGAAAAATTTAATAGGAAAATGGGAAATTATAATCAAATAGGATAATACTTAGTATTTGCTGTGATATTTTATAAGATATTATATGATATAGGATAATACTATCTTTTCACTATCGCATACAATTCTAATCATTAGGAAAAAATTTAATAAGAAAATGGGAAATTATAATCAAATAGTATCTTTTCACTATCTTTTCTTTCTCATCAATAATTTTTTTTTTCCTATCAAAAAAAGGTGAGGCCGTTAGATATGATTTGTTTTTAAGGCATGAAAATAGTATGGAATTGTTCTTATAATTGCTTAATGCACAATGGGTTTCTCAATTTTCATTTTTTAGCTGATGTAGCTGTTTGATGTTGCACTGGATAAGTTAACTAGTGTATTTCACAAGATCCTTGGCAAAATAGCATTAGCAACTAGTGTTTGCTATGTACTCGGATGTTGCTCCAAATTCTAGGCAATTTAAATTAAGTTAGTGCAATCAATTTTGTTAAATTTCTTTTTACTTGTGAACATTGGCATGATACTTCTGTTTTTAGTATTATTTACATAAGATGTGGATGCAGATTGAGTTATATTAAATTATGTTCTGTCATGTAACTTCCACTTTTTTCATAATCTAAATGATAGGGAATTTTCTGAAGGGGAGTCCCTTTTGGGGCTCCTTGACTCAGTTTATTTGTCTTATTGCCCTAATCAAATAATCTGATCCCTAAATCCTTCTGAGGAATTTTCATGTGAATCCTTTTTTAGTTCCTCACTCACTCTTTGAATAAGGATACTTTTCTTCTTAGTAAACCTTTGTGGAAATCTAGGCTCGTTCTGAGGTCGTTTATTTAGACAACAGTATCGAATAATGAAGGTTAAAATTAATCTGCTGGTCCTTATAGATCAGTGTGTTTTTAACTTTAGAAGTTTTTAATTGGCTTTTTATGCTTTCAAAATTTTGTAATTAAGTCCCTACTATTAGTCGGTCTTTTATTCTTTGTTAGACTATATATAGGTGGTCGTTAACCATGCTATGGTGTTAATGATTTATTTATAATGCATAAAAGCTAAATATCACTATTTTAATTACATTTAGAACATATATGAGAAGGGAAACAAAGGAAAAATTATTTTAAGTAGAAATTAGACAAAAATATTGACATTAGAAAATTTAATTGATAGTTTATCTAGTATGTATGGTGTACCAGAGCTTAGTCAACGGCCACGTGTATCGGGACCCAATTACAAAATTTTGAAGAATACCCAATTAGGTATTAGGACCTATTTAAAAATATGCTGAAAATATAACCTGTAGATTAATTTAACCCAGAATTAAAACAAATGACATGTTGCAGTTTCGTAGGCCATATGAGGTTCTTTCCCATAATATGTGTGTAATGTGTGGTGCTTACTCTCTATTTGTTTCACATTTGTTCTTACATTGTTCTGTTACTATTTCCTTATGGCACTCTTTGTTTAGTTTTTTTGATGAATGTTGGACATGGGCTAACTCCTTGGACCAGTTTTTGAGAGTGAGCTTCCATGGTTTTGGGAGAAACAAAATAGGCTAAACGTTGGCAATTTGCAATTTATTCGACAAAATGGTATATGTGGCTGAAGTGAAACTCTCATATTTAAGGAGGTTTTTGACACGAGACTTGATTTGGGATAAGATTTGATGCCTTGCATCTATTTGGTGCAAAGCTTATGGCCTTTTTTCAGGGTTTTCTCTAAATGATATATTAAGGGATTTGAAAGCTTTGTTACATTGATTATATATATGTATTCTCTTTTTGATTTAGGGGGATTCCATATCCTCCTCACTTCCATTTTGATAAAATTCTCTTTCTACTTAAAATAAATAAATCAATTTTATTATAATAATAAAACTTGGCAACTGCTATCTAAAAACCAATGTGGAAATTACAAGTTTGTTAAATTGCTGAAATTACTGTGTTTTGTTTTTACATCTCTGGAGGATTCCTTATCCTCTTCGTTGTTGTCTTTTATCTCCTTCCTTTTGAATAAATTCTTTGTCTAGAATAATTGCCAAATCATTCTAGTCTTTAGCATATATTTATCATGTAGCACGTCTTTTTCTTCTCTCTCTCCCTAATGCTATTGCTACTTTTCAATATGCCAGCCATTTTGGCCGGTTGTGAGCTATTTAGACAGTAGAGGCAGAGGAGTTGTTGGTAAGTAACACATTACCATGCAATGTCAAGTTCTTATTGATTGTAGAGATATACTGGACCTGTATAATATGGGTTCGTAACTATGTTAATCCTGTGCTAGGTATCCTGCAAGCAGATTTTGTTGAGCCAACTCATAATAAACAAGATTTTGAGAAAACTTCCTTGTTTCAAAAGCTTGAAGTGCGATTGAAGGAAATGACATGGGAATACTGGTATAGTGTTTTTGCTAGTGTTTCTTTATCCTTGCTTGTTCTTCTTTTTTCCCCCTTCTCTCACCTATGCTGTACTTTTGGAACCTGCAAGTATTTCGTTTGCATAATTTTGAAGTAGTTTTATGCTAAGCAATACCAATGTATTTTTTTTAAAAGCATTAATATCTGAAATGTCCAGGACTTCTAAATTTCTGCAGGGATTGCCATTGTACGCTAATTGGGTATCAGGAAAAGAGGAAGTTTCCAGGTCGAGCTGCTCCACTGCATTCATCACTACAGAAACCACTTGGTATAGAAAAACCAGTCAGACTGAACAAAAGTTGCTCCCCTGTTGTCAATAGTAAAGTAGCATATGGTAATTCTGAACTACACAAGGCAACCCTGCAAAGCACATCTGAGCAAGGTAACTGCTTATGTGATAAATAAGATCTTGTATCACTAGCTTAATCAGTTTTATCTAACTAATGTTTCCTCATTTTGGTTCAGGATCTCGTAATAAGAGGAAGACGTATGAATTGATAGACCTCCAGAAGTTGAAAAAGCATGCAAGGGAAGAGAATGTAACAGATGTTGGTTTCCGTCAGAATAAACAGGTCTGTAGTGGCTTCTTGTTTGTTATGTTGAAATTTGTTGATTTTGTTCGTACTTATGATTTGAAGGCATATTTTCCTATGGATGTGTTCTAAATAATTTTAATTCTTAATTTGCATGGCAAAGTGATAGTGTAAATTTATGCTGCAACTCACAATGGTCCTTGAAATATTGATAACCATTAGCTCCATTTTTTATTAAATTGTGTGCCTGTTACTGTCATTATTTGTAGAAAAAATATTATTTTTCTAATTATTGTTTGGGGAACAGTACAAGGTAGTTAAGAAGGAATAAAAAGGTGCTACGTGAAGCAAGAACTAGAGCATTTGATGGAATATTCCTTGAGTACTAAAGAAGAGGAAAGAAAGACAAGATATAGACTTAGGTAAAATGCATCAAGAATGAAGAGGATAAAATCTTGGTCACATAACAAGATCTCAAGGAAAGATGGAAGAGTTATTTCACAAGCTATTTAATAAAGGATATGAGACTTTTGTGCACTCGGATAGCCTAAACACCAGAGAGAAGGATAAAAGTTATACCTTTGTTCCCAGAATTTGAGAGCTTGAGGTAAAAAATAAACTCTGAAAAAAATGGATAATGGCAAAGCAATGGTACCTGATAATATATCTATTGAGATATGTGAGCTTCTAAGAAAGAAAGGCATAAGTTGGCCCATAAGGTTGTTTAACAAGGTTATGAGGTCTAAGAATGAGTGGAGGAGTACCTTAATTCTTATCTATAAAAATAGTGGAGACATGCAAAACTGTGGAAATTATAAACTATGCCTATGAGTTATAATATGAAGCTATGAGAGAGGGTAATTGAGCGGAGATTAAGATAGGAGACTCATATTAGAGATAATTAGTTTAGTTTAATGCATGAGATATCTATCATGGAAGTGATTTACATGCTATGAAGATTGAAGGAGAGATATTGGAGAAATCAAAGACATTTACATACATGTGGTTTTCATTGATTTGGAAAAGATGTACAGTAGAGTGCCAAGTGAGATTTTATGGAAGGTTCTGGAGAAAGAGTTTGGGTTACTTGTATTCAAGCAATCAAAGATATGTACGACAGAGTCACAACTAGTGTGAGAACACAGGGTGGGGTAATGGTAGGCTTTCTATAACTATAGAACTGCATAAATGGTCAACTTTTAGTCCCTTTCTTTTTAATCGGTCTTGACGTGTTTACGAAACATATCCAAGAGCCAGTGCCATGGTTACGGTGCATATTTTTTGCAAATGATATAGTCATAATAGGAGATTTGAGAGAGGAAATAAATGGGCATTAGAGCTAAGGAGACAACATTTGGAAGCACATGTTTTTCATATAAATAGAAATAATACAATTTATATGGAATATAAGTATAGTAGGAGGTTTTATCTAAAAAAAATGTTTAGTAGGAGGAAGACAAATCCTAGCTTGGAGGTGAAAATTGAGAAAGATATCAGCCACAAGTTGACTTGGACCTCACGTAGTGGGTATTGGGTCAGGCTTGGCTGCTATTGTTAAACATATCATTTTTGAGTAGCTAGTCATTTATCAATTCTATTGGTTTGCTTGATTTCCTTGAACTTCATATTCTTCCTTTGTAGATAATTGAAAAGTATTTTGATGCCAACTTCACCCTTGCATTTTATGTAGATCATTGCAACTCCTGCAGACCAGGTGGTAGATCAAGAGACTATAAACTTGATGGAAGAAAACAAGAAACTACACACAAAGTGAGTTTATTTCTGTTTACAACCACAGAGTCTCGATTGCTTGGAATGCTGTTGTTCAGCAACTTGGATTTCCTTCAATCTTGGTCAACTCTTGCTGGCCAAAGCAAACTATATGCCATTTTTATCTCATTTTCTCCTTTAGATTTTTGCAACATCGAACATACTTAGTTCCCGCCTGCAATTTTGAGTTATCATATGGCACTTATTGACCTCATTGTACTCTTTTCCCTTCAGATGTGTGGAATATGAAAAGACAGAGGAAGAACTTAATCTCAAGGTAATTTGCACTGTTTAATAATGCTTTGTTAATTTGTATATTCCAGTTGCCTAATTCATAGAAAACAGTTTTTGTGCATTTGATTGTTAGTCGAGTTGCATTTGGAGAATTATTGAGTATGGGACTTATGGATGCTTGCATTAAAAAATAATTCTCTTTTTTTCCCTTCCTCCAAAGCTTAGCCTAAAGCCCTAACCTTTGGTTGAAATTTGTTAAATTAGGTACTCTGCAGTAACTGCAGAGAATGACAAACTTCTGTTTTGGCTTTTGTGACTTATTCAAGAGAAATGGTTATGATTTTACAGGTAACGGAGCTTAGAAGTAAAATACAAGAAGCCAAAAGTCGGTATAATCAGCTTTTGGCTGCACTACAGTCACTAGATGTGAAAATGGAGTAGGAGTATTGTAGCTGTAGCAATGGCAGTGTTCAAATTCTTTGATTTGTAGAAGTGATGTTGTATGTATAGGTTCATCCTTAATCAGTTGGGGGGCATAAAGGTCAAAGCATGTGGTCTGGTATCATGCCCCATTTTATATATATGCCCCGGTTGAGTCTTAGCTCCGAAGGTTTTCAGGCATCTTGTATGTAGATAAAGTGGAGCCACAGCTCTGAGGTTTACCTTCTGTACATGTAAAATGTTATGAACCATCGGTTATAAGCAATGAAGCATTGTTTGTTTCTCTTTGGGTTTTTTTTTTTTCACTGTTTCTCTTTGGTTTTCGTTCTTGAATATATGTACATATATTTTTGAGTGCTTATATTTGTCTTAAAAGTGTCCAAAATAAGGCAAATCTTGTGTATATTTTTACAAATGATGTGGTCTAAAGTGTCATGATTGACTTATTGAGTGAAATGAATTGTGTAAGGATGGTAATTGGAGATGAATTATTTTTTTTTCTCCTTCTTGTTAATTGGGGACCCAAGGCCCGGCCAGGTAGCTTTCTTGTTCATTCCGTGGTACTTGATGCTTGTGCGGGAGTCTAGACGTAAATCTGAAAATTCAAGTCCCTTCAAAAAAGGGATAAAAATCGACGGTCGATATGGCAGAATTTCATTAGAAGACATTGAGGTTATGAGAATCGGACTAATTATCGAATTAGACAAATTATTGATCTAAAGATTTGTTGGTTTAATTAGTTAAATAAGGGTACAATAAGAATATAATAATATATATAAATATATATATGACAAAATAAATAAAAATTATTCTTTCTATTTCAAAATGTCTAATTTTGATATTTTAATATTTTAAAATATTTGTTTATTTTTAATATCAAAATAGTATTAATTTTTTATTTTTAATCATGTCTTTAATTAATTGTCATTTACTGTTATTGTAATTTGAGTTGAATGTATTAAATTAATTTACCATCATCTATTTAAAGAGAATAATTGTAGTATTAATTATATTAATAAAAGTATTTTTTTTAGATAGGAATAATTTCATCTATTTATATATTGTTGTGCCATTATCAAGGTTATTTTTTTTTTCTTAATCTATGTGTTTTTTTATTTTTATCAGATATTCTAAAATAGAGAAAGTATTAAACAATTCAAATGAAGAGTAATGAATGTTTACTAATTATTATTTTTATTTAGTAATTAATTTATTTTTAATATCACTCAAATAATTTGTCTAGATAAATATATTAGTTTTTATACTACCTACGGTGATTATGATATTACCTAAAATATATAAGCTTTTAAAGATGTGAGCTAATTGTTTTTGGTTTCGGCCGCTGACCCATTTGTAATTAAAGAAATCATCTTTAGATATAAATAGATCAGTTTTTTTTTTTTTTTGGGTCGTACAGAAATTAGGTTTTAAAGAGCCAGTCAACACGCAAAGGCTGAGATAAGATGGCAACAATGCACTGCAAGAAAAGGGACCGTGTTCGACCTCTGGGAGCTAAGCGCCCATGTCCTCCCCCGTCCCCACCACAAAAACAAAAACCACATAGATAAGGCTGCCCCACCCATTGGATCAAAAGATAAAAAAAAGAGCCAATAAAAAATCAGGTTTTGAAGAATGGGCTTCGAAATACGGCCCATGATCCATGTGTACAGAGAAAAAGCATCGCTCTCCTTTTTGATCTTCTCTCTCTCACTCTCTTGTCCACATTTTTTTCTCTTTCTCAACAGAGCAAAACCAAAAGCGGTGAGATGGTGGTTGTGGCGGTGATGAGTGGCATCACCTTCGCGAGGACACGATGCATAGGGAGAATTAATGTTTTTTTTTTTGTTACAATTTTTTCCAAACTGCCAACCATGTGAACCATTGTCAGTTCGAGCGGTTCACCGATTTTTGACCTATTTATCTAGATTTTGACTTGGTTTTAAGCATTCGAGTTTTGATAAATAATCAGATCGGAAGGGGCTCGGTTTCCAGTTCAACTGGTCGGATTAACTAGTTTAGTTTTCTTATTGCCGGAAAATACAATAATATCGCATCACGTTAATTTGTTACCACGTACATCATGGAAAATGTTTCATGTTAAATAGCACAACTTTGTGAACTGCTTACATTCATACAAGAATATTTCTCTTTTCATTACCATTTATATTTGATAAGTTTACCATATAAAGTGATAAAAATAAATAGAAAAATAAGTAACCACATATTACACCAAACTTCTGATAACAATAGTTTTAATGATATAGTTTTATATTATTAGGCATAATACATGGTAATATTAATGAAGGCCAAAATGTATAAGTTTATTGAACTATTTGTTTTTGCATTTCCACTCACGGGCAAAGCTAGACTTTTTTGGCAGAAGGGGTCAATACTTAATAGTTAATTTATACAAAAAAAATTATATATATATATATATATATATATATATATATATATATATATATATATATATATATATATATATATATATTATAATTTTTACTCTTATATAAAAGTTTAAATATTAGTCAAATATATATAAAATAAATAAATATTTCATAATCAAAATTCATTAGACACACATATATAGACACAACATATTATCTATTATAGTATTTAAGCATCTACTTAAGTAAAGGATTGATAAAAACTAACCTCAAATATCCAAATTACATTTCTAATGTTCAAATACTAATCAATTTTATTTGTAAGATTATTGAAACTATGACTAAATTACTGTAGTTAACCTCTTTTTTCTTGAATTTGTAATACTTTAAAGTAGGGTGTGGTTGAATCAAATATTTTTATCAATATAGTAATATATGATTGGATATCTGTATAAAATATTTTTAATATTGATAGTGCATACAAATTAAATTTTTTTAATTTAAAATTACATTACTAGGAGGTTGAAGAGAGGAAAAATTAAATATATTTATAAAACAAATTATACTTTCAATAATGAGATGTTATTTGAAATGCACCTAGGAAATTTTTTATATCAAATTACTTTATAAGAAGGCTAAAGAAATGGAGTGGAAAGGGGAAAAAATTTTAGTTGCTCAATCCTTATTTGAAAATTGGAAGTACATATATTTTTTTAAAAAAATTACACTTTTAATAATAAGATATTATATAAAATGAACTTATACAAATTTCATTCATATAATTCCTTTAATCAATAAAAATTTTAGAATTATAATTTTTATTTATATAATTATTTCATTCTACATATTTTAAATTTAATCAAATTAACTTATTTATCCATATCTTAATTCAAATTATATATTTTTTTGGTTATACTTATCTAATAAAACCAATTTTCAACAATAAATTATTACATCAAATTATATTATATATATTCCATATAATTTATACCCGTGTATTGCACAAGTCATCTTCAAGAAGAAGAAGAAAGATTACTATTGATCAAGTCCTCTCGGAGCCAGTTGAGACCGTTCATTGACAAAGTTTAGTGAATTTTCATAGAAGTTAAATAAAAAAGATATCAAGCTTCATTTTAAAAAGCTTGAGCATTGTGTAGGTGCCTTTTAAAGAGGTGGAATGTTGAAGAGCAAAAGAAGAAAAATGCACACAGTAATTTTTCATAACGCATATTAATTAATTCCATAACCCCAACATTATTTTTCCTAATAACAAATAACTCACTCTAATTTTAATATTATTTTCTTAATGATCAATAACTAACACTAATCAATGATCACATAACTAACAAAACCATCAAGTCCCAACTCTCATTTTATCGAGTAGAATTATAGTTTGGTCCTTGAAAGATGGCGGCATCTGTTATGCATCGCCGTCAGTTTGGTGCACCACGCATCCAGGTGATCTAAAGACAAAAAATTGATCATGTAACTATATACCATTATTTTATGATACATAATAAAAATTCTCATGTCTCCTCTTCCACCATCCCTACTGCTTCTAGCGAACTCCCCAGCTTCTCCAACCGCCCCTACCCCATTACCGGTGCCACCGCCATCGCCATCGCCCTTCGACGCTCGCCACAGTCACTTCTGACGCCCATCATCGTTCCCCATCTTCTAACTGTGAGCACCTCCTTTCTCCCAAACACCGCCACTTGCCACTCCTCCCTTACTGGTGAGCAAGATCTACAACATCTTCAACGCCCTCCCCCTCGAGCAGCTTGAATGCGACCACCATCTACAATGCCTTCAAGGACCACACCTTCCCCATTGGCCTCTTTCCAAAGGCTGTGAAGGAATTCGAGGTGATGGGCGCTTCTCGATGCACCTCGACTAGGCCTGTAATGCCGAGCTCAAAAGCCAATTGCATTACGACAAGAACGTCTTCGAGTCCCTCAGTTGCATCATATACAGACAACAGAATGGCGTTGAAGGTCGGTGGATTGGAAGAGAATGGCGGGGCAACTTGCGAGCAAAGAGAGAGTACAGAGTGAAAAGGGGTATCTCTAGTACATCAATGCTTTTTGGCTTATCTATGCTCTAGTGAAGATTTTTCTACTACATCACCTGGTGCATAATGTACCATAGATAGCAAGGTGCATAGCATATGCCGCCCTAAAAATTTTTTGTTTTAATACTTTGATACTCGAAAGATCAATTATATATATTTGAGTCCCCCAAAAATTTAATATTATAATACTTTGATCCTTAAAAGATCAATTGGATACACTTGAATCCTTTAAAGATTTAATGTTATAATGCTTCAATCCATAATTTGGCATTATAACATTTCAGTCTCTAAAAGAATTATAGTAGTGGATTGAAGTGTAATATCACCAAATCTTTAAGAAATTCAAATGTATTCAATTGATCTTTCAACAGTGTTAAAAGAAAAAATTTTCAAGACTAAAGTGTAGTATTGCTCTTATTTTATCCAACCTGGAAAACATTATTATTCATAGCACAGCATATAGTTTCTACCAGCCATTCAAATGTTTAGCCATTTCTGAGTAAGACTAGAGAGTGCCTTCTTAGAGGAGCCATTTTCACTCGGTGCAACAGCAGCAGCATCACTCAAGTCTTTGATTCTTTTGCGCATTTCCAAGCTTTCATTGCCTTCCACGAACCCTAGCCTCTTTATAACTTTGGCAATTTCCTCTCTTCTTATTATGCCATTGTCATCAGCCTTTGGCCTCACTGCCACTTTGATGGTCCATCCATCTTATACACTCTAACCTGTTTACCTGATTACTTGACTTGGTTTGAATGATGGGTCCAACAGGATAAAGGAGAGGACCATTTCTATTGGCTTCTCTTTGTACTATAGCTCTTACGATTTCTGGTTCCATGTCTGTGAAGGTATTCACTATGATACCATTAACCAAAGGGTATATTTGGCATGCACTGAGATGTGCTTTGTAGACTTCACTTGATCTTGGAAAATGAATTACATCTGGTAGAACCTTGACCTGGAAAGGCACGTCACAACCTGGAACATTCATTGTTTGTGTCAAGTCTAGAAACTCGCGGAGGAAAACACTCTCATCGAACTCTGGGAAACAAAGATGGAATGATAGTGATGCAGCTCCTGAGAAAGAGCAAGTGTAACACAAGAGGTTAATTGAGTTGCTTAGCAACATCGAGTTCATAGATTGAGAGCAAGGCTAGTACTAAAGCAACAAGGCGAGTGCGAGAACTCAGTGATTTCAGTGCTGCATGGAGGGGTGGAAGAGAGAGTTCAACTGAGAGTCTCATTTGTGCTATGGGGTGAGGGTTATGATGAGGAAGGTCTTCCATGTTTTGAGGGAGAAAAGTGACGTCAATATTTGGTGGGAGATCGTTGAAGATGGCTTTGGTGGAAGGAGGGGTTGGGCCAAGTGTTGGAATAAAGAATGTGACATACAACTCATTGTGGTGCTGAACCAAATGCTTGGCAAACTCAACAAGTGGTATCATATGGCCCGTCCAGGGGAAGGAACCATGGCACTGCATACTTTTTTCTCCATGATATGGAATTGGAGCTAAGTTTTTGAGAGAAGATCGAGAGATATATATATATATATATATATATATATATATATCTACACTTAAAAAAGTTCAATTTTCTTGAAGATGGTTTTATAAGCGCATGCGTTGCTCTTTAAGCTTTCAAGGGTGCCACTTGCAAGCTATTGAAAAATTCTAACATACTCGCAGAGGACATCTATTTCTTCCTTCACGATGAATTATAACCTCAAAAAGCTTATAGAATTATATTGTTTAAACTAATATTTTCTCAGCTTTTGTATTGACTCACTCTTATCCACTATTGAATTGGGTTTAAGATCCAAAATAAGTAGAGTCCATATTCCATCCAATTGTAGATGAAAATAAGTCAGTATAAAAGTCGAAAAAATATTAGTTCAAATAATATTTCTCAAACTTACATAAGATTCACTTGTTAGTATATTTTAGGAAATAAAATAAAGTATATATACAATTTTAAGAATCAAAATCAACATTCACTCAACTTCAGAAGTTGTGTGGTGAAAACTGCTACAGGAGGAAGAGGTGTAAAGTAAAATGACTCTTATGGTGCTCAAAATAAGGCAAATCTTGTGTAAAGAGTAGATAAACGAGGATATCTTTTAACTTCTCTCGGGTCTCTCAAAGATTCAAAGGATATTACAACTTTCTTTTAAATTCTTTATTTGGAATAAATTTATATTTTTACAAATGGTATGGTCTTAAAATGTCATGGTTTATTTATTGAATGAAATGAATTGTGTAAAGATGGTAACTAGAGATAAATTTTATTTCTTTTTTCCCTTCCGGTTAATTGGCTACCCAAGGCCCAGCAGGTAGCTTTCTTTTTCATTCCGTGGTATTTGACGCTGTGCAAGACAACGAAAGTTCAAAGTCCCTTCAAACGGTTGACAAAAAACGGAGACCCTTCAAAAGAGGGATAAAGGCCGATGGTCGATATGGCGAAATTTTATTAGAAAATATTATTAATAACTATTAAAGGTCAAAAGAAATATTGATATGAAACAAAACGTTAAGAAAGAAAACTAAAGATAAGATAAATTTTTGTATATGTCAAGAAGGTTTATAATAGCAAATCTAACGTTAGTAAGTACTAACAAAACAGTAGTACATGTAAGACAGTTGATTTGCTGGCTACGCAGTCTACCAATGTGCTGGATTGTACTAGCAAGCGTTCAGATTAGTGTGGATTCCCTTTTTTCTTTTTTTTTTTTTAATTTCTTTTTTTGATAAAAAATTGTGGTAGACATTTGTTTTCCCAATTTTGGAAGATGAAATATTTATGGTTACTTCTCCTCCTAACAAGTGCACTTCTCAAAAATCAAACTTGTCTCCTCGTCTTTATGGGGGATTGAGTTGCTTAGCACTCGTTTAATAATAGGATTTAATTTTAATGTACTCACAATCATCAAATTATATGTTAATAACATTACATATCATTTAATTGCTTTTAGTTGTTAAGTTGTTATTCGCAGTCATAATATATCAATATAAAATTAATTAATAATATAAAAGCTTACTATAATCACAGATCAAAATTAAATTCATAATATCAAGGGAATTGATGATTTTTTAAAATTAAATTCATATGTTAATGCGAGTATAAAATGATTTTTTTAGAATAAATATTCATCCTAAATCAACTCTTACAACCAAACCCAAAAGGAACAAAAACGACATTTTGTGTATGCATATATACATAATTATGAAAAAAACAAAAGACCGAAGACACTATAACATCATTCAACTCAAACTCTTACACCACAAAGACCAAAATGCAAGGAAATCTCTAATTACGGATCATGTGTTTAATGTGCTTCTAAATACTAGGACAGTTAAAATGGACCAAACGGTTTATCCGTCAAAATTAGGTGGGAGTGGATTTAAAATATAACGACCTGTTTAAATTAGCCCGTTCTCAGTCCGACTCGTTTAACCTACAGCTTAAATGGGTTGACCCGTTTACTAGCATTTCTTTTTTTTTTTTAGAAAATAAACATAAAAATATGATTTAGTGATTAAATTTAGGAAATTCTTACTTTTTTTTAGTAAAGAATAAGAATTTTTGTCTATTTTTTTAATTAAAATTAATGTGTATTATATATAATTAAATTTTTAGAAGCCTAAATAATAATTAAAAAGAAAAGGTCAACTCATTTAAGACTGCAAATAAGTCGTAAACGGATCAGACTGCCATAATGTGGTCTCATTTATGTCATGGGTTTAAACGGGTCAGGCATAAATGGGCCGGGTCAACCCCTTTGATAGTCGTAACTACACTCGTCAATACAATTTCTTGAATTAACTAAAAAGTATATACTAGCGTATATTAACCACTTGTACATGTTTTTAGATAGTTGGTAAGAAATCTCGAGTCACCCGGAGGGATGAGGAGGATACAAGTAGAATCTCAAGACATAAACACATATGTAGAAACTATTATACATCAGAGTAATATCATGACAAGCTAATAAATCATAGTAACACCTAGGTTGCAACACGACCTTGAGACACCGAAATAGAAAACGGCAGCAAATAGAACAAGCAGATGGATCGAAGACAGCAAAAGCACCTATCATATTGGATCCGAAGCCATTATAACCTGATTTCACACACTGAAGGATTATGCAATCAGGCAAGCAAAGTCATTGAAGTCAAGAGCCATTCACACAACCAAATCATAGCCATTTGGGATTATTCCACCAGCAAATCGAACCACAGAAAACCAACCAGCTGAAACACGGACTCAGTAATTATCTACAGTAACAGAAAGATAAACTCAAAAGCACCAGAGAGTTAGCTTGCTGCATCAGGATTAGGAAACCATAACACCTTTTGACTAGTCACGAAGTTGCATTGTTTCTGCCATACATCCAACCAAATGAACTGAGATTTCTTTCCATGCTCGATAACACCACTAGGAGCCCAATTCCTCAAATTCTGCAATCTATTGAAAACAAATCTACAATCCCATGGAATATTATCATGTTGAATCCACCAAGAAGTGACTTCCTTAGAGGTGGAGAATATGCACAATTCTTCATCCCTTAAGCCAACCTCTTCAAACCACTTGTACATGTGTGTGTTAAAAATTATTTTCTATATATAGAAAATTATGACTTGATGAGTTTAAGAAGTTGCTTTAGTGAGTTTTAAAACACCCCAAAAGTTTTCTGCGATTTACAGTTGAAGTTGAAGGGATTTCTTCCATGTTATGTTACACAGCTTCCCACACAAAATCAAATGAAGAAAAATTTCTGTGGACATACATAATATATCACACACATATGTCAAGGTACTCTAGTGCAAGAGATTAATTAGAAGTTGAAGCGTTGGAAGTGAACAATAAACCCATATATACACACAAACAATTGATCATTTGCATTTCTCAGCGATCCACTGGGATACATACTAACTAGAATGGGATGGAAACATCATCCTGCATTGATCAGATAATGTTGATAGAGAACAAAAGCAAACAAAACAAATCAATCAAAGTTATTGAAATTTGATGCCATACAACCCTCCCAATTCCATAACAAGGTAGGCCATTTAATTTGTCACATTTCGATGTCTTACCTGTTAATGTACTTTTTATTTTTAACGTACTCTCTCCGTTTCAATTTATCTATCAATTTAGATAATATATTCATATACATTAATTTAAAAATGTATCAAGTTGCCAAAATTGACAGATAAATTGAAACGGAAGGAATATAGTTTTAGCTAGATTTTTGGGACACAATTTAATCTCACTTGGAGGGTTCTTTTGGCACACCTTGCTCCATTTCATCCTCCATTTCATTATCAATAACATCATTAAAACCATAATTATTATGGCGGTATTGATTTGAAAAGCTTTTTGAGTAAAATGCTCTAAGAGTTTTTGTGTGTGCCATTGATTACTCATTTATTCTACACTGCGAAGTCGCCATATATTGCACCCCATTCTTTCTCTCAATCATGCATGTCACAATTCTCATGAAATACAAGTATTGTGAGAACCATGAAACTACAAAAGCACCACAAATTGTTAAATCAAAGTGTTCCAATCTCATGCTCTGAGGTAGGATAGAGCAGTATTTAGGTTTGGAATGTCTTCACCTCCACTGTAGAAAGGGAGGGGTGTATACAAGGTTTGGTACCATTATGGCAGGGGGGCCATTAGGGCATAAATTAAGGGAGAGATTTCTTAACGAATCGATGTTGAGGAGGGAATCCCACTGGACATGTAAATGTGGTAGTTAATGAGATAACATATGTCTTTAAATTTGGCACCTGAGAGTCAGTAGATCGACCCCCATATCTCAACCCCTGGAATCGATGCTACAGTTGACATGAGGCTGCAAATCTAGTCGAGCTATTTCAACCGACTGAGGATAGGTTGGATGTATCAACTGGATCATGAACCTAACCCTTAAACTTAGTAGGGTGATGAGGCTTAATGAACATGTATCTATTGGACCATAAGCCCCAAGCCTTGAGCTCAGTAGAGTGATGAAGTTGGAGGAATAGGTCTGGGTCGGCTAAGCGGGAGCGCGAAGGTCGGGTTACACTTACCAGGCCATAAAGAAATGTCTTGCTTGCTAATTTGCACACTTTTTTTTACATATTTTTTATTAATAATTACGTAATATAATAAGATTTTTTTTTTCAATGGAACACATACAATATTAAGATTAAAATTCTCTAAAATGAAAATAGTAGTAAAGTGAGAAGATAAGAGTTCATTACTTAATAAGAGGCTTCTTAAGTGGTCCTTGTATGTTAGGATCACCATGATCTAATATAAAATTTAAAAAAAAAAATAGTAAAATTATTGTTTTGGTTTAAACAATTCTCATATGAGGTGTAAGTTCTGGTTTTTACTGTTTTGAAGTGGAACCGTGAAAACTTATAATTTATGAAAATATCTTACAACACATAGCATGGAGCGAAAGCATGGTGCCACCTAAAAGTAGAGTGCACCAATTGCCGACACGTGAATTACATGCGTTTCTACTTACAAGGCAAAACACAAGTTGGCATATATAGTACTAGTTAAATAATACAAATATAATAAAATAAGATCTCACCCAACTTGCGCATTTCTTTTATTTTGCGGGCAGCTACACCAACAATGCCCGGAACCCACCCTTCTTTTAACCATCCCTGCCCGTTGCCCGCAGCCCTACCAAGTTGGCAAGTGGTGTAGCAGTAGCCCTAATGCATTGCCCTAGAAACACCTTTGGAGCCTCTCTATAAAAGCCTGCATTTTCTTATCATCTTCTGCTTCTGTATTCTATTTTAGGTATAGATCTGAGTTCCTTAGCATTTACATTTTTCTTCTTTGATATTTTTGGTTTTTTTTTTCCTCTTTCTTGGTAGTTATAAGGGCTTGATGAAGCAAATTTAAGTGATAGTTCTTCTATGGTCAACTTTATATGTTGAAAAGATATCTATTTATCACTTATGTTATTGTTGTTCTTTTTTTATTATCTCCAAATTTTCTTTTGTTCTATTG
This sequence comes from Pterocarpus macrocarpus, assembly GCA_031439585.1. Classification (NCBI taxonomy): domain Eukaryota; kingdom Viridiplantae; phylum Streptophyta; class Magnoliopsida; order Fabales; family Fabaceae; genus Pterocarpus; species Pterocarpus macrocarpus. The sequence continues at coordinate 17,870,300 of CM062519.1, forward strand.
GTGCAAAAAACTTCCATCCGCATGTGACACATGGTGGGCATGACGGCCATATTTTGCACAGATCGACTATGAGTCTTGAAGCACCACTTGTGTGCTTTAAGCTGCTTCTTATAAGAGGTTCATGTGGTTTTTTTAGCAAAAACCTCTTTGAAATTACAAGCATATATTATTACCAATATAGAGGCTTTTCTTCAATATCTTCAAACTCTTTGCTCAACTTGCTTTCTCTTCTATGAGGTTTCATATGTTTTGAATGGAAGCTTCTCTACCTAACCCAAGTCTCTCGCAGAAGGGGGAAATACACAAATAAAAGTCTAGTTGAAAAGGTGACTTTCCTTACTAAGAAAAAGGTGAAGTTTTGACAACTGAAAATGACCCACAAACGGAATATAAGTATATTCCATTGTATAAAATATTCAGAAATGTTTTTTAACAAGTTTGTGCCTGGATTGCATGCCTTCCACGTGAAAGACAATGATTTTGTATAGTAAATAATAGTGTTTGGTTTAACTTCTTACTTTTTAGAAAGCATTTTAAAATTTTAAAAGGCCTTTTGGGATAAGTATCTTTGAAGTTATTTTTTACTTTAGAAAAAGATCTTTTCAAAAAGAATCTTATTATTACTCTCACATCAACAACTAAAAGTAATTTTACTTTATCCTATCCAAATAAAACTTATTCTCAAAAACTTACTTTTGACATATTAAAACTAAACAAAAATTATTCTTTTAAAAGTAATTCCTCTAAGACCTTTTTTTAAAAGACCTTCTTTCAAAAGATCTTCTCTGAAAAGTTAAATCAAACGGACCCTTTGTAGACATCACTACTAGAATATATAATTTGGAATTGGATAAATTATACTGAATTCCTTTTAGGGGAGATTAAGTGATTTTATATACTGCATCTTTCGATTTTTAAAAATATACATTAACCTCTCTTAAGGTATAGATGAAATTACACTTGATATTCTTATATTTTATAAAATATGATATTACATATCTCTGTAAATATGATACAAATCTCCTCTAAAGGAAGGTTAATATAGGTATGAAAAATTTAAAGATAGTATTTATAATATCATCTAATTTCATAAAAGGTCAGTATAATTTACTCTTTGAAATATCATAATTTGTATCATATTGTCCCAATATATGAACCTAAGAATATTAAATGGATATCTATTCTCAAAATAGGTGTTTAATGGTGTGAGAATTCATTAAAATAATATATGTCTAGAAAATTTTAAATTTTGCTAAGATGTTTTATTTGATATTTTCTCTTTATGTTAAAAAAAAAAATCCCTTTAACATAAGCAATGATAAGTGCATGTAATTGTGAGACTCATTTTTTTTTTTCACTTTTATCTTTTTCAAGTACTTTGTTTTATGTCCTCATTTGATGTTCAAAGGATTTTTTTTTTTTTTGGACTCGATATTCGACTGATAAATTTTACAATAAAGAGGAAGGAGTGCTAACATGTACCGGAACACTTTCATTTATTTACAGGCAAATGGATCCAATGGATACTTTCTGTATATGGTAGAGGATTGTTGCAGAACGCTGCGTTTAAATGCAATTCTACCACATTAGTAAAAAATTTAACTATTTAATCGAAATTGTAATAGTTAAAAAAAATTTTAAAATATGGAAGAAAGTTCAACATAAGTTAGGTTTTTTCCCTTTTTTTTTTTTTTTTTAGTCAAGTGGAACATAAGTAAGTTCTAACTTTCATAACAAACTACTAAGTAGCACTAGATTTTGGGTGTAGTAAACATAGGTCGGTTACGGGTAATGGATTTTGGACTTGAGATCGGCCTGGTTTAAAGCCCTTATAAACTATTTGGTCTCTTTGAGGAAAGTGAGGTTCATGAAATGGGGGCGTTTGTTTCAATATGTTTTTGTACAGAGGAATTTTTTAATTATTAAAGGAAAATTATTTTTTATAAAACTTATTTATTTTAACTTTTATTCAAAAAATTTTTAATAAAAATTAAAATGAATTAATTTTATAAAAATGAAAAATTATCACTTTTTCTCTAAAATAAATTGAATTAAACATATCGTATATGATCACTTAGAGATTAAGCTAGAATGATCCTGTGACCACTCCGACCAAAAAAAAGAAAATTCCCATGACCACTTAAAGATTATAACATCCGTTGACCAAAAAAACTGAAAAAAAAAAGTAAGGTCCATCTCGGGCTTAATCAATGCAGAAGTCACTATGCACAAAACCTTAATCTGTATAATATTTTGATTTTGATTTGATCCCAGTCAAATAAAAGACAGCCACCCTTCCTATTTCCAAGCAATTGTTAGCGACTGTCTTAACTTTGGAGCCACATTTACTCACTGTTCTTTCAGTTACACTAAAGGTGACGGAAATAGAGTGGCTACTAGTTTGGCCAAATATGCTTGTAATATACAGGACCCAATCTGGCTTGAAGAATGTCCAGGTTGTTGCCTCTTGAGTATCATGTGATTGTCCTTTGCTTGGCTTCTAATTAATAAAGCTTTCTTCCATCTAAATAATAATGATAATAAAGTATGGCCTATATATTATACTTGTAAAAATATTATTAAAGAGTGTGCTGTTAAAAACATTTTTTAAATGTTAATAAAAAAGTTTTAACAACACTTTTGTTAATAAATGTTGCTAAAAATTAAATATGGTGTCGTGTTAGTCATTCACATTTTCTAATGAGATTGTGGGATATTTTTATAGGATTAATTCATCTGATTTGTATAAGGCTAGTTCATTCAACGGCTACATAATCTTCTGATAAAAATTGTTTCACTAGGATTAATTCATCTAAATTATTCAAGATTGATCAGGGGTGGATAGTGGGTTGGGTCAACCCACCAACTCATCGGGTTTTAACCCAATCCAAACCACAAAATATGGGTTGAGTTGAAAAATTTATAATCCATGAGATATGAGTTGGGTCATGAGTTTGAAAATTTTTGACTCACACAACCCAACCCAACCCAATTCACTTGTGAGAAATTGATAGAACATTTGATAGATTATTACAATAGAATCTAGTGGATCATTTGGATAATATCAAATATCTTGAAAAGAGATAATGAAGTTAATAATTATGTCAATCCATATGCTATATGTGATAACTGATTTCAATAGGCTCATGTAGTTTGTTATGTTTTTCGGACTTATATATATTTTCTTGAAAACTACTAGAACTTAAATATACATTTTTGAAATAAATAGGATTTATGAATATTTTTTGAAAAATTTATTTATATTGAAATTGGTATATTTATTAAAAGATTTGATATTTATTTTATATTTTATGTTTAGATTTAGAGTTTAATTTATGTGCACTAATATTGTAAAAATAACTTATACTGTCAACCAATAGAAATATAAGAAAATATCATTTCATGTAAGTAACTACTTACTATGATTTGACATTTTCTTGTATTTCTATTAGCTGACAATGCAAAATTATTTTAAATTGTCAGTCTATATCAATTAATCTCTTAAATTTATTACATTTAATTATATATTTTGGCATATTTTAATAAATATTTTTTTAAAATATATATTAGATCCACGAGTTTAACCCAACCCAACCCAACCCACTTGTCAGTGGGTTAGTTCAAGTTAGGTTGAAAGGAAAAATTTTGCTTGATCCAATCCACTGCTTGGAGGAAAATTCTTATTTTCTATACATAAAAAATCTTTTTCTTATTTCACTACACCTATCCACCTTTAAATCTTTTCTCTCTCTCTCTCTCTCTCTCTCTCTCTATATATATATATATATATATATGTTTCTTTCTCTTGCACCTTCAAAATTAAGGGTCAAGATTACTTAATGAAATCAGAAATTTTTATTGCATGAAGGATGAAAGAATGTCTCCTGTTTGGACGAGCGAATTGGATCAAAAAAATCCTCCGAATCCACCCAACTTAACCCACATCCACCACTAAGACTAATACTCTTATTCATCGAATATTCAATCTCTCCTTGTAAGAGTTGCCTTCCCGCAATTTAAACTGGTTAGTAATTATAGTGGTCATAGCCTCTTGACTCTGAACCAATGTCACACTTCTTCCAACAGCAATACTAAAACTATGCATGACTGGTGGCTAGTGGTGTCCACTTCATTAACTGCTATAAGAGAATGAAAAATAAAATAAAATAACAAAGCATATATACATATAATAATGTTTATTAGACCAAGGTATTTTCCTTGGCTTCTGCATCCATTTTAAAATTACAACTGAAAGTTGTTGATACTGAACTCTGCTTATCTGGTGAAGAAATCAACCCATAGGAACTCATATTCCAATCCTCTCCATTCCTTGTCTTCTCATTAGCATGGCCCAATATAGCCTCTTCCATCTTCTGCTCAACTACACCACCATCAGCACTTGAAATAGCCACTTTTCTCCAGTTGCACCATATTCTCAACATTATATAGAACATCACTAAGCATATCACTGTGGATGTAAAGATAATGGCAACTATGATTGCTGCCACTTCTGTGTTTGACAGCTGTATCTGCTCCTTCTCTACAGATTCTGAGCACAACACTAATGGTGGCCCACACAAGTGGTCATTATTCAAGAATGAGCTCAGTGGGAACCCTGAAAAGGTTGGAGGAATCTGGCCTTGAAGGTGGTTGTTTGAGAGGTTTAGCACATGAAGGCTGGTGAGTTTTCCAAGTGAAGGAGGAACTTCTCCTTGAAGTTGGTTGAAAGAAAGATCAAGCCTCTCAAGCTTCATGAGATTTCCAAGAGATGATGGAATCTCACCAGAAAGGAGGTTTCTTTTCAAGTCCAATATGACTTGCAACTCAGTGACCCCTCCAAGCTCAATTGGTATAGTACCTGTTAGGAAGTTTTCTGAGAGCCTAAGCTCATACAGCTTTGTGCATTGCTGAATTGTTGATGGAATGAGACCAGAGAGACTATTACTTTGCAAGTTTAGTACATTAAGAGAAGTAAGGTTTCCAATCTCCTGAGGGATTTCACCTGAGAGATTGTTGTGATGGAGAGAAAGCTTAAGTAGTTTTGAGCAGTCACCAATCTCAGTAGGTACCTTTCCATGGAAGTTATTGAATGAGAGATCTAGCTCACCAAGTTCTTTTAAGCTTCCCAGCCATGAAGATATTTGGCCAGTGAATCTGTTATTATTCAGCAGAAGGTGCTCAATCTTCTGGCAATTTGAGAGTTGAGGTGGAACATCTCCTGTTAGATTGTTGAATGATAAATCAAGAAAGTTCAGCATTGTAAGCTGGCCTAATTCAGAAGGAATGCTTCCTTTAAGGTAATTCTCTGCAAGTCGGATTCGGATGAGATCTGTGGACTTGGCTAGATTAGAAGGGATTGGACCTGAGAAGCTGTTGTTGGTCAAGTCCAAAACAGTAAGAGAATTTGAGCCAGTGAGAGGAGATATAATTCCACTGAACTTGTTGTGTGAAAAATTAATGATCTTGAGGTTTTTGAGAAGAAAGAGTGAACCGGGGAGACGTCCTTCAAAGGAGTTGTTGTAGAGGGTAATGGTACTGAGTTCTGAAAGGTAACTGAATGTAGGTGGTATGGAACCTGACAAATTGTTATCTGCTAATGCCAGCAACTGTAGCCTTTTGCAGTGCCCCATGCTTCGTGGGATTGGACCTGACAAGTCATTCTGCCTTAAATGGAGAACAACTAAGTCCTTGAGATTACCAATAGTCTCCGGAATGGTCCCAGAAAATTGGTTTCCAAAGAAGTCAATTTCCCTCAAGCTTGTGCAGTTTGTTAACTCCCTTGGAATAGGTCCAGACATCTGGTTATCATAGAGGTAAATGGTGTTCAATCTATGAAGCCTTCCAATCTCCACTGGGATATTTCCTGTAAAGTAGTTACCAAACAAGAAAAGACCTTCCAAGCTAGTGATGTTTCCAATTTCTAGGGGTAGAGTTCCAGTGAAGCTGTTGTTGTTCAATTCAAGATCTGTGAGGTTCTGTAGTTTGTCCAAGCTAGATGGAAGCTCTCCTTTAAAGCTATTATCAGAAAGGTCCAACTGTTGGATTGAGGAGCAGTTGAGTAGCTCCAATGGAAACCTTCCGGATAGCTTATTCCTCGCTAAGAACAGTTGCTGAATGTTTGAACCTCTAAGGCAGAAGTTACTTGGAATACTACCTATTAAAGCATTATCTGATAGAACCAAAGTTTCAAGATTCTGTAATTTGATGTTAAGGAGGGTTAGTGACCCGGAAAGGTTGTTTTTGGATAAGTCAAGCTTCACTAGCTGGCTCAAACTATTAAGCTCTGAAGGAATTTCACCATTCAGTTTGTTTCCAAGCAAATTCAGGTATGTCAAGTTGGAGAGACTACTCAAGGATGTAGGGATTGAACCACAAAGACTATTATTGGCCAGATTCAGGATCTTCAATGATTTGAGAGACCCCAAAGAGGAGGGTATGTCTCCTTCAAGCATGTTGTTTGATGCTGCAAAATTTTGGAGCTCTTCACAACCTTGAATCTCTTCCGGTATGAGACCACTAAGACTGTTCACTTGTAAATCAAGAGATATTAGATGCTTCAAGTTACCAATCTCAGCAGGAATACTTCCATTCAAGTTGCAGTTGGCTAGTCCCAACACTGTCAACTCACTCAAGTTGCCAATACTTGGTGTGATTGCACCTGTCAACATGTTGTCTCCTAGTCTAAGAACTTGCAACTTGTTCAAATTACCTATCTCAGCAGGAATGTTACCAGATAGATTATTTGAGTACAGTAGCAATATTCTTAGATTTTGAAGCTGTCCAAGCTCAAGAGGGATGCAACCAGTAAGGGAATTTGATGACAAATCAAGTGCTTGAAGATAAATTAGGTGACTGAACTCAACTGAGATGGAACCTGATATTCCTGAACCAGAAAGGCTTAAGCCTACAACATGTGTCTGATCAAATGCACATGTTAGTCCATTCCAGCTACACATATGAGTTGTTGGAGACCAATTGCTCAGGGCTCCTAATGGATCAACCAGTTCTGATTTGATTCTTAGAAGCCAGAAGGAATCTGTTTCATTGTCTCCTAGAGTTTCAATAACAAAAAGAGTATGCAGTATGGTCAACAATAAAAAGAAATGGGACATGCTAATGGAAACCATTGTAGATTGTACCAATGTGAGTTTCATGATAAAGAACCAAGCCCCAGATCAAATGGTCAAAGGGTAAGCTCAGAAAGGCTAGTTCCATATAATGGGAAGGGAGAACAAAAATCAACGAAGGCTTAAATTCTGAAGAGCATAAAACTAAAGTAGCAAAAAAGGACTAGGAAATGAAGGAAGAAACAATAAGCAACAGTTGCACATAAAGTGCTAGGAGGATTAATGATCAGAAGAGAAACTGAATTGTGCAGACATGGCATGTAGATATGGTAAATGAAGAGCTTCAACTTGAAATTTATATTAAAAAATGTTGATGCCTTTCTACCTTTTTAGTTTCACCAAGGGAGTTGGTGGCCTTTTCACTCTTTCAACTCTGAGCAACAAATGGAATATTTTAGGATTGCTTTGTAGCTTGTGTAATTGGGAACTATAAGATAATATGATACGGTGGTTTTCTAGGATTATAGAACAAGAAGCTATTAAAGAGATCCACTCATGCTTGAGAGAAAAGGTCACATAATAACTAGGTCACTTTCCATAGTTTATCTTTTTATTGATTTTTTTTTTTTTCCATACCGCAACAATACAAATTCATAGTATATTTAAAAGAAGTTTTGTCATAAGTCACCAAGATTGACAAAAAGGGGAGGAAAAAAAAAAGACTTAAGTATAATTTGTCTTTACAAGAGTTATGGTCAATTCAACTTCAAAAATTGTCAACCAAATAGGTGTAAACCCATTATGCCATCAGAATACCAGATTTCCTTCAAGATCCTCAAGCATGCATATGACATACATGCACCTGGCCATTTATTGTTAGCTTGGCATGACAAGATGCTTTGAGTTATCTCGAACAAAAGACAAGTGTGCCAATAAAGTTTGGCTCATTTGGTCGGTCTTCTACTCATGTATCAATATTAGTTGTGTTCAATTCTTATATTTCTTGATTGATAATTGATCTATAAATATCTCTATAAATATTTAATGAATTCGGAGGCATGCCCTGGAATATGATGAGTCTTCTCTCAATCTAAACTCTTATTGAAAACAAAAAACACAAAAACAAAAACAAAAGTCAAGTGCCGTAATTACAAGCGTGCTTAATGGTATGTGAGAAAGTGAATATGTATTCATAATGATAGATAGGAAATTTGAATGCGCATATATCACTTTCACATTTAGACTCTCTTTTCTTTTTCCCTTACTTAGTCAAGTTGTGATTCCTTTATCCACGTTTAAAGCACTTTATATTCATAAGTGTCCCCAGCATTATCTCACATGAGAAAATCATATATGCCTTTGTCTTATGGCATGATGCTGCAGCTGACTAGATGGTTATGTTTTTTCTCCCAATCTAAACCACATAATTCAATGTTAATTATGATGATGAAACTTAGGAGAAAACAACCATACATACTTTGTGGTCATTTTCCAAGTAGAAACTGGCTTCAATCTTGAGGTTATAAGTTCATAATGGAACTAAAACCATTTGAGTTTTAGTGTATTACAATCGTGGTTCTAAATTACGATGTCAATCACAGTTATGGTTGCATTGTGTTTATTAAAATTATGAACAGTTGTAAAAAAAAACAAACAAACAAACAAACAAAAAATACAGTTGATACAACTAGGTCATAGGCGATTACAATCATAATGCGATTGCGAAGAATACCAAAAGATTACTGAATCAATTAGGTGATTACGATCATAATGCGGTTCCATCAACCTAGCTACAGGAGTCCCATAAAAATGATATAATAATTACATGGATATAAAACTTTTGCTTTGGATGAAAAAAGTTTAGGTTGAGGGAAGGACAATGTTTTTGGGCTAATTGAATGTTTACAGATCATCTACCAACAGAGAAAATCTGAAAATTAAATTCAAATCATGGTGAAACATAAATGAAAAGCCGATTAAGTAAGTCAATCTCTCCTTGACTATGTGGATATAAAACTAATACTTAATATTCAGGCATACACAATAAAATTGAACCTTACTAGATTTGGTCAAACATATACTCATTCAATTCTAGGTCTTATTAATTTTATTGTCGAAATGTTTAAAGCTAAGATAACCTAAGGTGTTTAAGTTGTATTTAAGTACCTGTGGAGATTGAGTCTAGCGAACACGCAATGTCCGATCATACATTGAACATACAATACTAAGTTTATTATGAAAGATTCCATATATACATTAGCCCAAACACATGAAGACAAAGCACCTCATATAGTTTATCTTTCATATTTCAGTTCATTACTTAGCCTTCAGTGCTATCACCAGCCACCTTGGCTCAATTTCTTAGGATTCAAGACCCCGATAAATATGGGTGAATGTCCAGTCTCATATCCTAGTGATAGCCTTAGACAAGGAAACATAGCAAGTAAGTAGTGACCACGTGCCCATGCGGACCACTAGTAACGCAGTGCCTTTCTCTTTTTTGGGTACAAAGGGGAGTGCTTACTATCACTGTGATCTTTATCGACATGTTAGCAAAGTGCTTTTGTTCATGCCTCAGACCCAAATCACTTCACTATGTGGTCACTGAAAGCCTTGATGTCTAGTAATATGCAGGCTCAGTGTCTTAATGCTCATCCAAAAAGAAAATCGAATTGAGCTGTCAACTAATCTCCAAAATTGAGATATAGAACACATGGATATGATTCGATAGGGACACAAAGAAGTGAAAATTTTAAGAATTTTGAGATATAATAATACAATTAAAATACAACAGATAAAGTTAGTATAAAAATAGAATTTAATTTTGATATACTGTCAATATAAAAATATTTAACATAAATATCCATTATATCAAAATTAATTTCATAAAGATATAGACAATATATTTTAAATAAAAATACAAATCCTATCATATACACATCTTAAGCGTTACAAATTGCTTATTATTATTTGGATTATTCATTACATTAATATTCATTTGACTCTTAAAGCTCAAAAATTACATAATTCCCTACAAGAATAGATTATTTAGGATTCAAATTTGCATCTTTGTCATAACTTCATTAAAAAGTTGAAGTTATTTATCACTTTAATTCACTCATTATAAATGTAATTACTACAAGGACAATTAAAAGAAGAGTTTAATTGGTGGTGATTTCTAAAGTACCCTCTCTAATATAAGGTGCTTGGTACCTATTCTAGTTGGTCTAATACAATTTAGACACATCTTTAATTTTTGTTCATATAATCAATGAGTTGTCTTTATTTTTAAATTGAGACCCACCTAATACTTTTTTCTTACAATTTTATCCCAGGACCTATTCACAAAATTTATTTATTTTTATTTTCAAACATCAAACAAATTAGTTTTCTTGATCTTCAAACACCCAAAGAAACTTTTCATCCCAAATTTAAAAAATCAAGAACACTAATTCCTAATCCTCAATTTTGTTATGTTACCTATATAACTAGCAAAGGATGGTGCATTTGCTTTGATCCACATTGAAGTCCACTGCCTAATGAGAACTTGACAAAAATTTTCCAATTTTGAAGGCCGGTAAGGGCATTATCCCATTCCCTCATTACCCCATTGAGCAAGTGTTTCGTTCCTCTATCAAAGGGCCTCATCTCTAGCCGCTAAGGCTTCATTCTCTTAATATAGATAGAGCAACTTCTAGTTTTAGAATTGCACATCTTTCAACCATAATGGATCAAATTTTCTTATTCAAAACTAGTGCATTTTGGTTCGTTTACTTGATCTTGGGAAGCCATACTCCACTGCACATTTGTAAAACTTGGTCACAAAAGCACGGAAAGGGGTTAGGGATTAGTGTTCTAGATTTTTCAGATTTGAGTAGAAAATTGTTTTCGCTTTTGAAAATTAGGGTAACTAACTTGTTTAGTGTTTGGGATTTAGAAAATTTTAATTTTGTGAGTAGATCCTAGGATAAAATTGTAAGAAAAATGTATTAAGTGGGTCTAAATATAAATTTAAAAGTAAAGGCAACTCATCACTTAAGTAAACAAAAATTAAGCAAATGGTTAAATTATATTGGGCCAATTAAGATGGGTACCAAATCCTTTATTTTAGAGAGGGTGCCATAGAAATCGTCTTAATTGATATGCACTGACAGTATAAAAGAGTTTTACACTGTCATCCAATTATATACCTATGTTTGAAAAATTTTTAAAATAATGGATAGTTAAATCAAATACTTTTATTGATGTGATAATACATGATGGGATGTCTATATAAAATATTTTTACACTAACGATATACACAAATTAAATCCTTAAAAGAATAACATTAATAATGTAAAATTCTGCATAAGTCAATATATATATATATATATATATATATATATATATAGGGTACATTCAATCATAATTTTTTTTTTCTGACGGGGCAAGTCAATCACAATTATGTACTTAACCATAAAAAAATATAATTTACTCAACTCTTATTAGACTGTCAATAATGATATTTCATTTATATTAACACAATTTTATTAAAAAATTATAAAATGCAGGTTAAGGCTTGTACGATAGTGTGCAAGAAGTATATGCATTCCACGTGGATTAAAAATTTGTCGATTTCAGAAATTGATTGAGAATCCTCAAGCACATATTATGGTCCAACCCACTTTTCCTGTTCTATTTCTTTATCGTCGCTCCCTAATCCGAGTTAAAGACTAAATTCCGTTTGAATAAAGATGAATAGCATGACAGGAGGATTAAACTACTCTGGATTAAATGAACAAGTTTCCAAAATGTAAATTTTAGACCATCTCAATGGAAGCAGTCTGACGCAGAAGGAAAATTATTGAGGACCATATAAATTATTTGGCCTCATAAGACCTCTTTTTTTCATATAGAGTCTAGTAAGACTTGATCAAATTAATATTTTATCATATTACATAAAATTTAATCATCTGCTTTTAAGTAGCACCAAAAAAAAAAATCACCTGCTTCTAAATTTTTTACAAAATAAACTTTTAACATTTTTTAAGTATAAGAATGGTTTAGTTAATTAAAATCGGTACAAAATCAATATTAAATAGAATAAAAATAAATAATCATATGTAGCGCAATACAGCGATGTCTTTGGTGCAACATACCAACTTGTCAATCTAATGGGTACAAGTATTGGTACATTAATTATTTATAATATATCATAATAATTTCTAAAATTTATCTACTTGATATGATATGAAATGAAATGAAATAAAATTTTACCTGTATAATCTTAAAATTAAACAAAATTTTTGGGAGATATTTCAAGATCACACAAATAAATTTTAATTATTTTTAAAATACCTATAATACATTATAATAATTTTTAATTTTAGCAATGTAATATTGAAATTAAATAAAATTTTATTTACATAATCTTAAAATTAAACAAATATTTTTAGAGATATTTCAAAATCATGTAAATAAATTTTAATCACTTTTAAAATATATTTAATCATAATTCTAAAATCTAACTAAAATTAAAAAATTACTACATTACACTATTAGTGTTTGATATATAAATACACCTTTAAATCACATCCATACATCATGTTACATCTTCACAAGGTGCATAGTACCCCTTGCAAGCAATGGGCACCGTAACATTCGCCTGACTTATACTATGCTATGCTATCTAACTTTCTACCATCAAACTTTATCAGACCTTATTCTACACAATTTATTAATCAAAGCCTATGGCCAGGTTCCCACTTTTCTCTATATTAACATATAATTAATGTTCAAATTGCTAGATTTTTTTCTGAATTCTTGTGCAAATAACTTGTTTCTACTTAGAAGTTAAAACACGAGAACTTCATACAGGACACACAATATGCAGATGTAGAACTATATATATTCCTCCATTTGCTTCTTCTGTACTGTCAGTCCTCATTTACAATATCTTGCAACCACCACTTTTATTCTAGACGAGTCAGAGGATTAGTGTATAAATGTCCAATTAGATTTAACAGTTTACACCCCAAAAAAAAAAAAAAAAAAAAAAAGGAGAGAAAAGTACATTTACAGATTCTGCATGAAGATGAACTGGAGGGCGCCGTCATCCGTGAGATGAAATTGTAAACAAACTTTACAAGAAATTGTTCACTTTACTGCAGTGTGGTGGAAGCAGAAGGTATAAATCTCATGAGGAAGCTTGATAGGGACCAAATGCAAATCACACCAAGGAATTGTAGGACATTCAAAAGGGTACCCAGAGAGCTATTTATGGCCATGTTGTGTGAGGTCATCTCAGCTCCTCTAACTGTAAATGATAAAGCAGTCACCAGTTGTGCTGCTCTATTTAGTTGGTGCAGTCTATACACCTGTCAATAACAATTTACTAGTTCGTTATACTTATATATGACTCATCAATTGAGAAAGAAGACAATAAGATCATGTGAATTGTTTAAGTTAATTCATTCTAAAAAAAGAGAGAACTAAGAGGGTGAGCTTTAGCACAACAATAAGGTTGCTATCTTATGACCTAAAGGTCACAAGTCAAATCCAGAAACAACCTCTCTGCTTGTGGGGGTAAGACTGCATAGATTTACCCTCCCTAAATCCCACCAAGTGGAAGCATCATGCATTGGTGTATAGACTAAGCTAAATTAAAATTCAACAATTAAAAAGACCCAGATAATCAAAATTCAGACTATCAATTAGGCAAGCAAAACCATATAAAGAAAAGGGTAGGTGGATAAATTCATTTTATTATAATCACCCTTTACCAAGAAGACAATATACACAAAGTTAATCAACATGGGATTGGACTGTCCTTACTTGAAAGATTAATGGAATAGCAGACCATGATGGTGACTTTCGATATCTTGCATACTGCTCAAATGCAAATTGGACAACTATACCAACCAGGTATGGCGCAAGAGTAGCGGATGCTGCAGGACCAGTCCATGGCCAAACCAAACCCATAGTGACCATAGGAATTACAAGACTAAGCACCAGGGTAGCAACAGAAGAGACTCGCTGTCCCAATTGGGGGGGCAGAGTATCGCTACTGCTTGCAGCAGTATCCAGTTGTGCCGGTCTCCTTAAACGGTCTAGTAGAAAAAGATACACCGCAACACCACAATAGAAAATTGCTTCTGTGAAGAATAATATGAGGAAATCTGGACATGAAGAAAGATGATAGTTCAGAGAAGAAAGCCCAGAAAAAAAAAATACGAAAGAAAGAAATATAATAAAAGAGAAGATTTAAAGCAAGTAATTGAACATACTAGTGTTTGAGGATATACCGCCTAACAACTGTCAATGTTCCAGCATGCAATTCCACAAGAAATTACACTAACTAATAACTCAGGTTTTTCCCCGCCACTCCACAAAAACTTTGAATTTCTAAACCAGTTTCAATTTTTGTAAATGTCGTATCAATTGCAGCTGCAAAATTTATCATCAATTATGTTTTCGGTGTAATTCAGTCTCCATTTCTGTCCAATCATCAAATGACTATTGCCAATGGTCTTGTCAAGACTCAAGAGACGAATAATTCCAAGTCAACCAATAAGCATCATACCCAAGTTCTGAACATCCAAAATGTTTCCCCTAGCATCCCAAATACAGCTAGTTCCCCTTTTCTCCTCAGGATTTCTCATCACCACATGGCACATCTTACCCACATTAGTTCAAGAAGTTACTAACTTATTATGAACTACATCCGAATGCAGGAAAACACTCCTCACAAAAATAGAAAATAATGCAGATTGCAGACTGCAGACAAAGCAATACACCACCAAATATATACAATGAACCAACACAGCAGAGAGCCTTTCTTATAAAGAAAAATTACCTGTTAACAAAGAGTCCTCGAAAATGATGGAAAGTACTTTACGCAGATAGAGTGAAGGAAAAATGAAAGAAGCAACAAGGACTGCAGGACCCACAAACCACAATATGCTGTTTTGACTCTTCCCTGAATTTGTTAAGAGGATCTCTTCATCTCTTCCATATGGACGGTTATAAAATGATATTAAACCTGGTTTTCCATCACTCCCTGATAAATGAAAAGATGAATCGCTAACAGGAGATATGTCTTCAGCAATACTATCGTCGTTTTCTGGAACTAAAGCAGCTTTTTCTAGCTCACTGGATTGTGACTGATCCTCAGAGACAACAGAGAGAGCATTATGCTGTTTCTGGAACCTTCCTTTTAACTTAGGCATTCCATATATAAACTTAAACTGGCATGATTTATCTAACCATGATAGAAACACAAAAACAAAAGAATGTTAACTGAGAACATATCCAGAGCTTGCATATAAGAAATTGGGCAAAATGTAGCTCACACCGTTCGTGTTGGTGCAGGTACAAATTAGACCAGTGAACTTCACACTTTGTGCAAGAAGAGACCCTCCATTAAGCAAACCATTAAATATATGATGGAATTCTCGTGTGATTTGCACATGGCAACCAAAAAATAGTGGGGAGATTACAATGTGATCCTGAGCTGAAATGCAGACCCTTTCACTTTTTAAACCTCCAATAAAATCATGATTAGCAGTTTTTTTAATGGAGGGATTTTTCACACAGTGTGTGAAGTTCAGGGATCATTTGCACCTTTTCAACCCCAGAGGTCTAATCAGCACATCAACCGAGTTAAAAGGTGTAGGCAGCAATTTACCCCAAAATATTTCCAAATTTCTACAGCTAACAAATTTTTTCAAGGAGTAACTTGGAACCATTCATATAAAACTTGCTATAGCCATTCATATAAAACTTGCTATAGCTTTAAAGGATGAATAAAAGGGAGTTGACAGAAGCTTAATGCAGAATGTAGAAATTAATGAAACACCCAATAGATAAGCAAGCTACCTTTAGCATATATTTGCAGCTGAGCAGCAGTTTGCTTGTTGACAAACAACCCTTGTGATAAGCTCGACTGAATATTGAATGAAAAGAAACCATGCAAGTGGAGGAGTAAATCAAGTAATACTCAAAGATACAGTAGTTAACAATTTTGAATAACAGTATAATGAAATGAATTTAATCCAGCAGAAACTGAGAGAGTATTACTAAAATAGCAAATCACTCAATTGCTTAATTGGTCGTTTAAATATCTAGCACAAAAGCTCCAAGTAGAAAATGAAGGTATTTATACATGTCATGCCTATCATCACCAAATTGCAGAAAAAATATATATATATACAGTCATTAATCTATGGCACTACTATTTATTTGTGAAAATTAGTTTGTTGATAAAAATTAAATAGCATAAACCATAGAGAAAACTTTCATCAAAATGGTGACTAAGAAAAAGAATGTAGTTCAATAAATTCCAGCAAACCATAAGATCCAAGACTTTAAGAAATCAACTACAAAAAGTTCCCAAATTTTTTCACTCAACATTCTTACTGAACATTATTGATTAAATTAATGAAAGAAAAACTACTGGAATGCATAATCCATTTGATCATATGGCCATCAGACACATGCAGTAGCAATCTATTGTGCCATTTGTATCTAAAATAAACCAACAACAATTAACCACTTTAAGATGCTTGAAAGGAAAATTAAGGGGAGACAGAGAGTAGATTGAAATTCATAACAATTACCAAGTTAGCATGATTTAAGTAACTACTGAACTTGCAGTCCAATCCTAATCAATACCAACAAGTAGTTCTAAACTTCTACTTCCCACAACCACCTTACAAATAACACATCATATATCTTTCTCCAGAAGAGCATGCCACAAATTCAACTCAATTGTTTCACAAATCTGCTGCACCATTGGTTATTCATAATTTTTAGCTGGTAACTAATAACTACAGTATCATTAGTGGAATACATAACAAAAAAACCAACTTACATATTTTATACATCCTTTATATATTTCATGAAGACCATGAGGTGAACTTTTCTATTTAACAGATTGATTGGAGAAATATCCAATCATCAAATGAATATTCAATAGTTTATCTTTACTTTTCTTTTCTTGCTTCCTCGCAATTCAATTGAAATAAATAGTTGGTTTAATGACAGCAACAATAGCCAAGCCTTGTCCCACCAAGTGGGGTCAACTACATGGATCAAATAATGCTATATTGTCTTATCATAAACCATGTCAATAGACAAACCATTAAAATCTAAAGATTTCTCAATGGTTTCGCTCATAGTTTTTCTTGGTCTCCCTCTACCTCTAGCTATTGGGCAACCATCCATCTTATCTACTCTCCTTATATAGCTTTTACTTCTACAGGTCTTATCCACACATGACCAAACTACCTATGGCAAGACTCTACCATTAGTTGGTTTAATTGTTTAAATAAAAATGATTAGGGTTACAGCTTACAAGGCCGCTAAAGAATTATGATTTTAGCATCAATCTTCGCAAAGCCAATGGTTGAGCAGAATATCAAGATTTTTCTTTACATGACTTCTTTGTTTGACCAAAGCTCAGATAAAACACATGAATAAATCCTCAAAGAAAAAGGGCCACCCACTACACAAGGCTCCCACTTAGTAGGGTCTAGGAAAAGTAGGTGTACGCAGCTTTACCCCTATAAGCAAAGAGGCCGTTTCTAGAATTTGAACCTTTTACCTCCAGGTCACAAGGCATAATCTTACCATTGTGCCAAGACTTGCCCTCACATGAATAAATCATCGGAGCTCCAATTTTTCTCCAAGCCCTACTAATGAATCAAAATTCAGCAGCAATCCTAGCCTATCTACATCCAATACTAGCAGGGAGATTCTCATTCTGCAACTTAAAATGCTGCACCAAAATCCCACACATTCAAAGTGTCCACTAAAATCACAACAAGAAAGTCCATCTAAAGTTGTGAAAATATATTATATATCAATATAGCAAGTAGCAACCACCCCAACTGCACAAAGGTTAGTACATATCAGGCACAATGTCTAGAGAAACTATTGATGCACAGAGTTTTTCCCAAATGGTTCCTCACTAATGTCCATTTGAATCCAACGATTTGGGGGGCCGTTCTCAGTGAGCACCTTATGTAATGGCAGTAGAACATCTCCTCATGACATTAATCGATGTGGGACTCGGTACCAACACTTCGCCCTAAGTCAAGGGAGTCTTGCGGTGATGATGCCTTGACATCTTGATTAAGACAATGTGTTCACTGCCCAACACTAATCTCAATTTGAGGGATTCTTGTCATTTGTTGTGGTGTCCCTCTCCCAATCAAGGCAAGGGGGAAGTGTAGGCAGTGAGCAGTGAGCACCAACCACCAATTTCGACATTGCCTAAAGTGGGACAACAACAACAACAACATTAAATCTTAAAGTGGGAGACATCGACGACACACATAGGCTAAGGTAGACCTTTTATTGCTCTAGCAACATCTAAGAATGGCTCGCACGAAGTGAGGGCCAAATTGGACACTAGATCATGCAAAAACATAATCCTGACACTACCAATAGGAAGTACTCAGCATCAATCAACAAATGCATAGAGAACCTAGTGAGGTCATTTTCAGTCAATCCAAGTACTATCGTATTGCCAATGAAAGGATAACAAAGTAAAGTGAAGAAACAAAGTGCATATAACATAATTTGGGTCATTCATAAAACGCACCTGGGGGCCTCTTGTATGGTGAAAAGGGGAAGAAAGAGAAGCCGTTAAGCAAGAAAACGAGGAACCAATTTTAGTGCTTCCCACAGTCATAATCATAATAATAATTAATATATGAGTGTGAGTGAAGCAAGAAGAGGGTGGATAGTCTAGCAGTAGCTCAAGCAGAGACAGAATCACTCGAGCAACACCAACCCATCTTTAAATAAAGGATTTGGGGGAATATTATTAATTAGTTATAAATAAATATTAATGAATAACAACCCCTTTTTTGTGTGAAATTTGTTTTTCTTTATTGGAAAACTGGGATGGCTGGTTTGGTGAAAGAAGCGGAATGGGAACGGAGAGGCTAACGGGTGAGTCTCAGTCTGTGAGCTGAGCCTCGAGAGTGTGAAAGAGAGTGAGAGGCGTGGGGGGTTTTCGGGTCTCACGTTGAACTGATTCGATTTGCGTTGCGGATATGAGCCCAACATTTTTCTTTTTGTTTTACCTTTGACAAAGAGACAATTCTTCCGACCAACAACACAAAAAAAAAAAAGTAGAGACAATTCCTTTTTTTCGGTTACAACAAGGGGGCAGGGCGAGCGGAGGCCCCCATATAAGCAGCATATAGTCACTCTTTGATAACACTATGGGGGGTCGACCAATAATAATAATAATAATAATAATAATAATAATAATAGAATAATTTATATATACTGATAATATAAAATAATTTTATACTCTCAATAAAATTTTAAGAAATTGTTATATCATAATAGATAATTATCTACTATAATAATTATCTATCATGATTTGTCACTTTTTAGAAATTTTATTGATTATCAATATATAATAATTTATCTCTAATAATAATAATAATAATAATAATACTATGATAAGAGGCAAAAAAAAAAAAAAAAAACTACCACCACAGCCACAAGGAAGCCTCTTAAGACTATAATAATTTGAAACATAAATTGGTTCGGATTTACCTGTTGAATCCAAAAACCCATTGGGTTGGTTCATGTCATTAAGTAAAACTCAAGCAAACCCAATTCTAGTTGATTCGAACATCAGGTATTGCAGTTCCAAACCCGATAACTAAATATCCAACCCAATTATAAGCTATTGCTAATTGTTGTAATGAAATTTGACTATCTATCTGTAGTTAATAAGCCATACTTTCTATGTATATTACTGACTATAAATCTGTAAGTAAAATTGAAAATTTTATGTCAAATTGAAATTTGTGATACTTGAGGTATTTTTTAAATTATATTCCATGATATTTTAAAAAAAAAATATGTGACCCAATAACCAATGGTTGATTCTGTTCAAATTTGGTCAAAATTTCTTGAACTTGAATCAATTTTAATTGATTCAGATTTATTTTTCATCTAAACCCAAACTAACTAGGCCTAATTACACTCTTATGAGATGTTTGGTAGACGAAATATTTTTACCTTCCTAAAAATATTACCATGGGAATGCAAGATTTTTAAAAAAATTTTTTCGATTAAGTTGCATTCCCATAAATGAAAATTGACCTATTTTCATTCTCATCTCCCCCATAGAAAGGAAATGTTTCAACAAAAATAAAAAGTCAAAATTATCCCCATTATTAGCCACCACCAACACAGGTTTGCCATCAATGTTGTCAGACCACCATTGTGACTGCGATTGTCGGCCACCAGATCTCCACTGACGTCCGCTGGACCACTGACGACAACTGTCGGACCTCCGCAGACGGCCATGCCAACCACTGAACCATAGTCGATGCTGTCGAGCCTCCATTAACAACCGCTAGACCACCGCCAACGACTGCTAGACCTTTGCCGTCATCACTATTTTGTCAATCGTATTTTAGAAAAGATATATAATATTTCTAAGAATATCATTGTCAACCAAATATAGGAATATTCATTTTCAGGCATAAATTTTGCAAGATTCTTAATATTTTAATCTATCTACCAAATACTCTCAAAATGTTATACCTTGAGAAGATATTTTATAGTATTCCGAAAAATGAAAAATCAATTCATCCACCCAACGACCCTCAGTAACAATGAATTTTGTATATCACTTTTGGTATACCAATTTATTATATGAAAAATCATATATCAATAATTGTGAATTGTCGTGATATTATTACGATAATGGGCTTTTTTTTTTTGGCACTTAGACAACGGACACCCTTACCTGCCTACTAACCGGGAAAGGTGAGGCCCAAACTTGTATTATGGGTACCAACTTGTTGGGCCACATGATGATAGCAAGGAAAAGGTTTGAAGAGAGACTAGCGAAGTCAAACTCACTTAATACTGCACTGCACTTGGAGACTTGGATGAGATGGCAATTATGATTGCCTCTGCTTAAGTGCACCCAGGTTCGAGGCTCATATTTGAGCTCCAAGGGTCAGAGACCCCCTCCCCCCAAAACCCCCAACCAAAAAAAAAAAAAAACCCCACTGAAGACTTGTTGGGGGAAACTTTCATGGACGCTAGCTATGGTATTGCCTTTAATTGGAAACTATTAATGACTAGCGGATAGACTCCAATTTGGTAGAAGTTTTTATGGCTGGTGCCCTATATGTTGATCATTAATTTTCTAATGTATCTGATTGAATATAGCAATTCGATGGTTGGCGATTTTTTTTTTTTTTTTTGGTTTTTCAGTTAGAACCTCTGAAATGTTTCATCGAGCCTACTGCTACTTCCTGATGAACACAAGGGAAACAAAGGAAAAAAATTTCATTTACTGCAGTTACAGTGTTTTTAACCCCTCTTTTAAGTATTAGAATGATTATTGGATTATCTTGTATAGGATTTAACATTTTTAAGGTAATGACTAATGTGTAGTTGTGCAAGAGATAAGCTTAATGAGTAATTCCCTTTGTAACTTTGCTATTCATTTTCTAAATGTAATTATTTGTCGCACTGACGAAACATGTATCTCAGCAAACAAAATAATCTTCAAACACCATCACTTTTGATTTTTTTTTTTTTTAGCACTTCTACAAGTTTATTATCCTTGATTCCTTTAAAAATGTTTTAAATTCGTTTTAGTTAGTAATACAAACGTAATAAGTTGTTACAAAGGGTGTTTGTGATCTATGAATATACTTACACAATCGATTGCTTATTTAGTACTCTTCTTTTTGACATAGGAATGAAATATATATTTTTTGGTTTTTTTGGGCCGTATATCCATATTTTTCATAACGATTCAAACAGCATCAAATTGGGCAAGATGCTGCAACTCAACAGTGACATCTTCAGCCCATATTACATTAGGCAAAGTAAATGATTACTGGGCTAGACTGTGTGCCACTCTGATCCCTCATGCCTTTGGCAACGGTCCTTTAAATTTCAATGCTTTTCTTACCATTGCATTGATCTATGAGACTATTAACTAGGAGAAAACGATTCCGATAATTTTACATTATTATCATTATTTTTTCTGGAGTTCCATATGGATTGAAATTTACAGCATGTTTGGATTTGTTTAAATTTTTTATAAAAGGTATCTTTTAATCATGCGTTGTTTTAAACACAATAGGTTAATCCAAACACACGTAAACTGCTTGAATTATGAATACAGAGTTTTCCATACATGAGTTTTCTCTCCCCCCCTCCCCTCTCTTTCTCTCCTCCTCCTCTTGCTGAAACAAAATGAACAGTTATAACTAGTTGTTCATTGTTGTGAATTAGGAAAATTCTTTAGCTATGGTTTAAATTGTATACTGTGATAAGTATTTAATAACATGGAATCAGAGTTTTTTCTTTTTTAAATTCGAAATCATCGAAGAACATTTTCATGAAACGCCTGTTTCGACTCCATATTTCAACAAGACAATAATAAAAATTCTGCTTGCTGTTTTCATATCATGGATAAGATAACAGCTTCCTCAAATTCTGTCTCTTTCTTTTTTCCCCTTAAGTCATCATTACACGTCTCTGAATTGTCAAATGTGGAGGCAAATTCAAATGCTTTGTCTGGTGCTCTTGGCACTTGAGTAGTTTTGAGCAGGTGAAAGGAAAGTTTGTGTAAACATTTCAAGGTGGATTGGTTCGTATTCCTCCGAACAAGCAAAAGATATAAAGGAATGATAATATAGACTCGAGTTCACCGTAAACCTGAGTTTATATTATATCTTAATCATCGATTTTTTAATATTTATATATTTATAATTTTAAAATATATTTTTAATGATTGAGATGTAATATAGACCCAAATTCATAGTAAACCCGAATCTATATTATTATTAGTCAAAGATATAATAGCTTGTAACTTTTTGACATACACAACATATTGTATAATAAGATGGTGAATAAATAATCTGCAAGAACTAAGGGTTGTATTTATTGAAAAGAGCTAGTTTCGCATATGTAAAAAACTATAATTTGAATTTCAACTGAGAGAGATACCTGTTTTTAGTATTTGATCTCGTCCAGTGGAAGATATCTTTGGGAAACCAAAAATAATAATCCGCAAGAAACCTATGGTAGCTATTCTTTGAGCTAATGTTTGTGCCTATGCGCCTCTTTAACAATATTGCTAAATTCTACTCACTACTTAGCATCAAAAGTTCATATATTCTTGTGCACTTTAAAAAGGTCCTAAGATTTTTTCTGCCTTCCATTTTGTAAAGATAGTTGAAACTTTAAAATTATATGCCAGACATAAGATCACATGGCTTCCACAATGCAGACCCGATGACACATTGTCATCATCCTCAACCCACTATGGTCTTAGCCGCGTACCTGAATAGATGTATATAATATGAAGGCAAGCACTCTTTGTAAGCCATGTGTTTATGAAATGCTACTTATAAAAAATAAACCAGTAAAAAGGATTGTACGATGAAGTCAAGTTGATTTTCTTCATATTGGAATATGGGGTAATATATGTCAAGTAGCTATGTATGTTGCTTTGGGCTTCGTTTCTTGCATGGCTCATTCTCCATATGATACGGTTTGCCTTTCAACTTGAAATGAGGTAATATCTTTTATGATACATAAATATTTGGTGAATTTATTATGTATAGGATATTATGTTGACTCACATCCCATTTAATGGTAAATAGAGTGTAAATTAGTATGATATTTCATACATAATGAGTTCACCTATTATAACTTTTTGCGATATTATCAACTAGAAATTAAGCACATTTTCTTTCTCCTGTCATATTGTATTTACCTCATTTGGTTTTTCTTTAGTTAATGTCAACTTTAGAAGAAAGAGGAAAAAATAAATTACATATTAACTTACCATAAAGAGCCTCAATCATTAGCTCATTTTTTTAAAAATCTATAACCTCATGAAAATTATTCAAATCTTTCACCATTAATCCACTCCAAATAGTTTTAGATCCTCGGTCATTAATTTGATGTTACACTAATTATAGTATATGAAACCTCACCTAAGTATGTTATAATATGTTGAATATTAAATAGAGTTTGATATCAACAAAATCATTGAATTCATATTACTAATATGAAATTAATTTAGTATATTATCAGATTAATATATTTTACATTATTAATTAATCATTATCATCAGGTATGTAATTTTTTTAAGTATCTGTTACAAGTCAAATACTTTTTAAACATAACAAAATATAATTAAATAATAGAATAATATTTTTATACTGATAAATAATTCAAAATTATTAAATTGTTCTAATATTTATATAATTACTCATAATGAAAAAATTTTAGTATGTAGTACAAAAATGGGAGAGAATTCTTACAAACGCAATAGGCAAAGCGTTAGTTGAAACTTGACTGAGTGCCAAATTCGTAAGTGCGAAAACGCGTTTTTAGCTTTACAAATTGGCTTGGGTTGATGATTCATTAAATGAGACGCATAAATATTGCATTAAATGTAAATTAATATGTTTGGGCCAGTTTTGAGAAAAACAAGAAGAGCCGTAGTGGGAACAATCAAAGCTAAGTCACCACTTTTAAGAGTTCAGTGCCCGCTGTCATCGATATCAACCCGACACCTGAATTCTAATTATACTTGTGTTTCTTACCTGTCTATTTAAAACCATACCCGGCTGTGGCAGTCTTGTATGTACTACCTTGCTTCATTTTATCTATCACCTTAATTATATATATAAAAGTTAAAAAAAAAAAAACTCAAAATCAAGATTTAATAATAACATATATTTACTAAAATATTTTTATTTAATTTTTAACATTTAATTAATTTTTTATACTAATCTCATACTATATTTTTTTAACATCTAATTGTTTGAATGATACAATTTTAAAATAAAATACTTCATAATAAAAAATTTTATCCGAATTTATTTATCAGAATAATATGACATATATATTAATTCTTAAATAAATAAATAGGTTACAATATTTTATTCCATTCACCAATCATCCTTATTGATAAATGTTTTATTGATATATGAAAATAAATGATAAAATAGACAAAAAAAATTATTCAAAGTGACACATAAAATAAAATAGAAATAGTATGAATTAAGATAACTTATTATAAAAAGCTCATAGCTTAAAATTAGATTGCCTTAATGATAGGAATTAGGAACTAGGAAGGAAATTGTGGGCGTGCAAAGTTAAATCAATTTGAACCTGAACTTAAATAGCTCTTTCTTATAAGGGCATTAATCTTTAGTGAGGCCTAGCTACTTTTTGAAAGGGCCTGATTTCATTGAAAAATCTAATGCTTTCATTTTGATATATCCTTTTATTTTGGAAGTCCCGTACTATCTTTTAAAATGTTACTTTAAGATAAAATATTACAATTCTAATATAAAAAGTTATCACGTTAAAAGTATTTATTATATCTTTAATGATGTAATAATTCTTAAATTGCATTGTCAGTTTATATTATTTATGATATAACAAATATTTTCAACATACAAGCTTTCAATATTATAACTATAATTTTTTTATCATATAAATAATATAACCTTTTTAAGAGACAGTAACATATTTCACAAAATACCGAACAAATGAAGCCTAAAAACTAAATAAATACTTTCTTTGAATATTATAGGTTTAATAGTGAAAATTTGAGATGGCTTACAGAAGTTAGTTGATCTTTTATTTATGTATTGTCATAATTTGAATTTAATTCTTAAATTTTCTTATTAGGAGTGATTTATAAGTACTTTATATTCTAATTTGGAATGAACAAACCTCTTTCTCAATTTAACTTTTTTTTCGGTAAATATCATATATCACCCATGAGGTTTAGAAAAAAAGGAAAAGAAAAGCAATCAACCCCATTTTTAACTTAAAACAACACTCCTCCCTTAAACCATGAGTGCCACTAACAACTATGTTAACCTTGGTTTACTACTATTATTTAAAAAAAAAAAAAAAAAGGCTATTACACTATTAGCCCTTTACCATTGCCACAAGCCAATAACTAGCTTTATCGAGTTGGCGACTTTGAAATAGTAACAAATGCATTAGTGGCACCTCCAATTTCTCTATAATGACTATTTTATTGGTTTCTTTGGTTAGTTTCCTCTTAGTTCCTCTGCTACTTTACTAATATATGTGGATAAGGGTTTTCTACAATCACTTTCTCCTTATCAATTATTGTTAAAAGAGAGTCTCAATTCTCTCTCTCTCACACACACATATACAAACTTATCGATTATCTTTTCTCTTAAGCCATAGAGCTCTTTTGGACGTTGCCTCCACTATAGTGCTCTCTGTCTCTCTTCTATTTCCTTTGATTTTCATTAAAGTTCTCTATTTGTGATCCCAAACTTGGATGCAAATGAGAAAATGTTTGCTATTCGCCGTGACCCTGGAGTCATATCAAGAATGGGAAATAGAGGTTGTTGGTTGGATTGTGGGAAAGATTGATGAATTTAGAGACAAATAAATACTAGATAAGCTAATAGTCCTAGAAATAGTGGATGTGAGTTGTGGATCCCCCAAGATTCGAAGTTCAAGGACGATTGATGAGAAAGAGTTTACAAAGAAATTTAAAGGAATGGATTTGATAGCTAAAAAAATTTCCTTTGATTGTGGTTAACTGAGCCGATAGTCACATCCATTAATAACATCAATGGTTAGGGGTAGAGTATTATTTTAGTATAAGAATGGGATGAATTGCTTTTTCTACAAACCTTACGGGTAATAAATGATATGAGAAATAATTTTTGTACAAATTATTTTTTGATATTTTTAGACATTTTTCTTCTATTTCTCTCATTTTTTTCACTTACTTTTTCATTTTTTTTTTTCATAATTTTTTTCCAAGATTGTGAATATGTGTCTAGATATCCACATTAAAAAGTGACATAAATAACATTCCTCATATAATATTTACCCTTTTCTTTAATGAAAAAATATTGAGAATTTGAGAGTGGCTCATGCACGTGGATCAATAATATTCATGCTGACTGCAACAGTTTTTGTAGTATTTTCCGCCCAAGTTTAATTGGTGACAGAGTTAGTGGGTGTTTGTGAAAAGAAGAGAGAAATAAAGATTAGTAATCAAAGGAAGCGAACTGTAGGAAGCATCATCATTTGCACGTACGGTACAACCCTAAAAAATATGAGTGCAAGGGTCCATACTATTGTGCTTCACAGGAACACAAGCTAGCTTAGTCGCCAACTCAAAGCCCAAGAGAATGTTAATAGATTGCTAGCTAGATGGGAATATCTTTCTAATCCAGTTCCAGAATTGATTATATGCTACGAGTATGGTAATTAATTGTTTAATATATTACAACGTTTAATGGTAACACATGCTACCCTCTTAGGCTTGTCAATCATCCTTATCCTTGAACACTTTTGACACTTTAACATGATAATTTTTTTTATAAAAAAAATATCAGCCCTTTTTTTCTAGCTTTTAAAGTATCTCTATGGATATTACTAAGATTAAATTCTTAATTCTCTTGCAATTAAGAGACACTTCAATAATTATCTTCTTCAATATTTGAATCTTGATTCTATCTTTAAAATCAATACAATTCACTTACGATTACATCCAATTTTTATTGGTAAAAAAAAATAATTCAACTAATGATTTACATAAAAGAAAACTCAATAACTTCCTTTAAATCTTTTTTGACAATTATTTTTTTTACATTTTTTTGGTTATATTAGATATAAAACTATTTATATTCCTTTATCTAACGGTCTAAACTTCTAGGAAAAATGATTTGCGATACGATATTAGAATGCCTATGACCAAAGCGATTTAGAGTTCAATCCTTGTTACCTTTATTCTTCTAAATGAATGTTAAATTCCAACAAATGATAAAAGTGGATTTATCTATTATATACACTCTAAGCTCAATAGATTTTTGAGTGAGAAGACGTGTTAAATATAAAATTATTTATATTTTTCTATCTAACATCTTAAGCTTTAGATAAAATTTTTCTCAAAGTAATAATTTTATAATTTGTATTTCTATCATTATAAATAAAGTTCATGTAAAATTACATTCTACTTTAACTTTGATCAATTATGTTTGGATACTTCCCCTACGTTTTATCTTTTTTATGTAATTCTATATATTGAAAATTTATAGATATTTCTTTTAATGGGGTGTTTGTTGGGGGGATAGGAGGGGAGTAAAAGTGTTCACATATTTTATAGAAAATTTTATAATTTATAATTTTAAATTGAAAATTATTAAAAAAACTTGAAATTTTCTGCAATTAATTAAAACAAACAATTATATATGAAGTTTTTTTTTTAATACTTCTAATAGTATTTTAAATTATTCAAATAAAGAAATATTAAACATCTCATAATCACTATGGAATTAACGGTTTAAGGTTGGGGAATCCGATTCCTCCTCTCCCCATTTACTACTCTTCATCTAAATTTAAAAAAGAATCACATACGTCACAACATAACAATGATACTCTAAATTTTCTCTCTTCTTTTCCTTACATTTCCATAGTATAGGAGATAAGTTAAATTCATCTTCCCATTAACAACACCACAAGATCTCCAATGGCATCTACAAATTGTCGGCATAAAGAGCTTTTGACATATTTGACCATTCATTGACTTTGTCACATTAGTTAGTTAAAGCGGACCACTTGGGTAAACTAGGTCATTGTAAAGTGAATACCTTATCTTAAGGTATTGGCCCCAACTACCTTCTCTTCAGGGTTCTTCTTCACAGAAAAGTAAAAAAGAGAATACCGTATCTTAAGGATGTCAACTTATAAAGGTCGTAAATGGGGGATGCTCCTGAAATAATGAAATGCTATTTTAACACCCTTTTGGTGTGCTAGAGAAAAGAAAGTAGCAAGAAAAGTTAAATGACATGTTATTACTGGATCATAAACATTCATATTTCGATTCACGCGTAAAATCACAGTGATTGTTTAATTATGTATAGTTACAATGTTAAAAAAGTTTAACTCTTCCTATAACTATTAGAAAAATTTTATAAAATACAAGATATAATCAATTAACAATATGAAAAATTTTATACTAACAATATATCAAAATTAATTTTGTATGTTTTAAAGACAAAAGAATTTATCTTGATAAACCAAAGAGTAAATTCTCGAATTTATTTTGAAATCTTTAAAAAATATAATTTATCTCTTAAAAGATAAATAAATAAATAAATAAATAAATAATATCAAATTAGTTCATAAAAAAATAACTTTTATTTACATATATAAGATCAATTTTAACAAGAAAAAATAATATTATAATCCTTCTAGAACCAGCTTGATGTTTCAAAATATTATTAAGAATATAGTTTACTCTAAAATAAACAAAATGAAAGTTTCAGATTTATTATTATTATTATTATTATTATTCAATTTTTTCAAAATAAGTTAAATCAACTAATTAGAATTACTAGTTCCACTGCAATCATAGTCTACAAATTTGATATTCAACAGGATTATCCATGTACAGTAAAAAAGAATGAGAGTGGCTTTCACCCAAAAACAGAATATCGAGGGTATAGTAAGACTTTGTGATTAGTTGTGAATAAAATTAAAAAAAATTGTAAAATAAATTAAAACAGAAAAATATAAATTCAAGATATCCATTTTTTTTCAAAATCAGTCATATAAATTTTTCTTATTTCTTTCTTTATAAGATAACATATTTTTATATAGGATTCCAATCATAAATTAAAAAAATCATACTTGAAAATATAATACATCATTATATACAAATTGATTGCATTTTAATTAACTATACTAAATCATAACCATCCATTTTTACTAATCTGACCCTTTTGTCGTCATAATGGCCTATATTGGACATAATTATTTGGCATGGCCCATGACGATTTCCTGCTATCTTCCCTAGTGTCATTTTTTTCTTGGGCCAAATCCTGCAATTAATAATGGTCACAGGAAAAAGAGTAAAAGCTGATATATGCAGGTGAGAGGGCGACATCATTCCGCGGGTCGGAAGAGTATAACAACAGAAAAAATGAGTCAGATTGAAGTCGGGGGGAAAAAAAAAAACAAACTACTTATCACACACCACTAAATTCATTCTACATCTCACATTTTCTGGGTAAGTCTTAACTATAAAAAAAATCTCAATTTTAACATTTCTAGATGTGAAAATTTGGCCTCTATATATTTGGGTTTGATAACAAAATCATAGTGTGTCACAAGTTTTTAGTTTATGTTAGCTTTTGCTCATAGCATGACATTTGTACTTGCTTATTAGAATTTAATTGTATTCTGAGCATATCTTATAAAAAATTAATGAATTAATCTTTGCGTTCAGTACTCGTTGAAAGTTTTCATATGTGAATTAGTGTGTTTGGAGTAATTTTTATGTGTTTTCAAACTAAGATTAAATATGTATAATATTATTTTTATGCTACAACTGTTTTTTTTTAAAACTATATTTTTAATATTATAACTGGAACATTATATATTTAATAGTATAAATTAAGAAAGAAAATATTTTACTTAAAAGAGCATTTAGGAATCTACCATATATAAATATGCATGTAACATTATTCAAGTTGAATTATTCTGTTCCTACAAGCAAAGTTATGTATGTGTATGCATTTAACCGGAGTTGCTACGGTAACACCGTAACAGATTGAACCTGTTGAGGTTTAACCTATTTGAACTAAAAATATATATAAAGCGACACGTTTTGTTTTGTTTTGTTTTTTTAAAAAAGCTATATACATTATTTTTTTGGTTTGTATATTTATCATTTTTTTATTCAGTATATTTATTATTTGTTATTAGAATTTAATTTAAATGCACTGAATTTTACACTGTCAGCCAATAGAAATAGTGAAAAGTGTCAACTCATACAAATAATTACCTATTTATAATGAGAGATTCACCATAATTTCTCACTTTCCCCTATTTTTATTGGTTGACAGTGTAAAATTATTTTACACTATTAATGCATACCAATTAAACTCTTGTTATTATATGCAAAATATATTATATATTGCGTTACTTATTTTTTATCCGATTGTCAGCAATTAAATGAATACGATGCAATACGCAAAGTTAATTATTTATAAAACGCATTATAATCTTCATTTTGGGAAATAAAAAAGAAGTTTTTTTTTTGAAATATTAAATTATAGCATTTTTTTAATTTCTATTACTTTAATGTCATTTTTTAATTTAACTTGTTCTGAAAAACCAATCAAAAGTGCTATGTTTTTGTGCATATGAAGTTGTGAAAAAAAAAACAAAAATCTTTTATGAATAAATTTGCATATAACGTCAATTTCGAGTGATATAAATTTAATATTTTATTTATTTATTTTAAATTCTATGATTCAATTATACAAGATGACCAATATTTTATTGATTTAAATGATTTAATATTTATTTTTTTTAAATAAAATTTTGAATTGAAGACTTGTGAATAGAACTAAGTATACATCTAAAATAGACTAATTCAACTAAAGAGAGTTGGTATAGCTTGTAAAGAACGGTTTGAATTCCGTAAGAACCCAAGTTCGATTCTTACTGTCGATGTGAGGACTTTATTAGTAGGCGATCTTGTAAGTCCCCTATAAATACTCTTTGAGCCGCCCTGCCTTGGTGAAATAACCGATGCCGAATCTACGTAAATTTCTACTTACCAAAAAGATAAAAAGGGACTAATTGAACTCAAATCATATTAATTGGGATATAATGGATTTGAGATATGGTTTTTATCTTTTAGAAGAAAAAAAATTGTACATGTTCAGCCGAACATTGAAGTGCAACCCCACCTATAGGTGTCTATTTTATGTGCTGGTGTCTAAATTTTCATCTCTCTCTCTCTCTCCCCCCAACCCCTGACTCTGACTGTGAATGCAGGACCAGCTGGGGAAGTTGGTTATAATTTTAAAAACGTGAAGGCACTCATCAAACTTTGGTTTCATGTTCTTGGTGGTAGTACTTCTTCTGTTTTGTACGGACATGAAGAAGCGATATTCAATTTCCTGGAAGAACAAACATTGGAATGAGCCATTCTTTGCATCTCCCCACACAAGATCAAGACAACACCAATGCATACAACAAAACAATCATTCTCATTCCATTAAGTTAGCCACTTTCACTCCCCAAAACAATCTACTACCACATGCTCTTGTTGCTTTGCTGCTCCTTTTTACTGCAATTGGCAATATTAGCCCAGCATTGTGTCACCCCATTACTGTCTCAGGTTCTGGTCACCCCTTAAAGGCTAACCAGTCTTTAAGAGCAGGTGTTGAGTTGTTGAAGCTAAGGAGAATTAGAGCTCACTTGAAGAAGATCAACAAGCCTGCTGTGAAGACAATTCAGGTTTTTCCCCTATATGCTCTAGAAGATGTGACAGTTTGGTGACAGTGTTTATATGCTTTTACTCTAAGGGTGGTTTTAGTGATATGATATGGGGTTTTTGTTATTTTGTTGCAGAGTCCAGATGGTGATTTGATTGATTGTGTTTTGTCTCATCAGCAGCCAGCTTTTGACCACCCTGAGCTTAGAGGCCAGAGACCATTGGTAATGTCATGAAACTCATCACGCCAAACCAAAAAATGACTTTGATTTGATTTTTGTGTGTTCACATAATTGTTGTTTTTGTTAAGACATCATGAGGATTACGGAATTCCGTTCCAATGTAGCTACAGCTACTAGCTACCTATCTTTTAGTCTGAACATAGAAGGACTAGAGGTTTTTTATAAGTGTTGAATTGTATGTTGAGACTTAAGGTTTGAGGTTTATTACAGGATCCACCAGAGAGGCCAAAGGGCAACTACACCAATGGAGAAATGGCAATGGAGAGCTTTCAGCTTTGGACTGATTCTGGTGAAGCATGCCCTGAAGGAACTATTCCAATAAGAAGAACAAAAGAAGAAGATATTTTAAGGGCAAGTTCCATAAGAAGATTTGGAAGGAAACCAAGACCTGTACGGAGAGACTCAACTGGCAGTGGTCATGAGGTCAGTGCTTTCAATCAAATTTAGTTTCTAAATTCAGGACAAGAGAGAAAGAAAGAAAGAAAGAAAGAAACATTTCTTTATAGAGTAAATCTTTTTCATGTTATTATTCCCATTTTCTCAAGGTGCATTCATTTGAAAGGAAAATCTACGCACTCTTCTTTCTCCATTTTGTTTTTTCATTTTTTATCTATATAGTCTTTCTTTCATTTTTCGCTTTTTCAAGAAAAGAACAACACTACTTTTCCGTATTTATCAACAGCTCAACATGAGTTACAAAATAACAGACAGTGAAGTGACACCACTATTAAAAGGTTGTCCTCCTATATGCACCGTAAAGTAATGTCAAAATCATGACCAAAATGAAGAGGCTCCTCTTGTATCTATATTGGTTACTAGATACCAAGCATTCATAATTTTCCAACAAGAATTCCAAGAAAGAAAAACAAACCAAATCATTCTAATTTTAATGACAATTTGACATGCATCTTAATTTTAATGCAGCATGCAGTTGTTTTTGTGAATGGAGATCAATACTATGGAGCTAAGGCAAACATAAATGTGTGGGCACCCCGTGTCACAGACCAATATGAATTCAGCTTGTCACAGATTTGGGTTATTGCTGGCTCATTTGGATATGATCTGAATACTATAGAAGCTGGTTGGCAGGCATGTCCACACACTAGCCTATAATTACCCCAGTTTGCAATTTTTCCAGTTCATATTTATATTAATCAATTTTGTGTATATTTATTTTAAAAGAATACCAATTATGACAATATTAAAGAATTTACTAGGGGTGCAATTTTCTTAATTCCTAGAGCTTTTTGTGGCTAATAGGCATATCTTCCTTCAGGTAAGTCCAGAACTATATGGGGACAACAATCCTAGGTTCTTCACTTATTGGACAGTAAGTATTGCATGGCTCTTTTATGTTCCTAATTTGTTTTTCAGACCCTCTTTTCTCTCAAACTTTTATTTGATAATAGACAGATGCATATCAAGCAACTGGGTGCTACAACTTGCTCTGTTCAGGCTTTATCCAAATTAACAATAGGATAGCAATAGGGGCAGCAATCAACCCAAGATCAACATATAACAGCAGACAATTTGATATTGGTTTGATGGTTTGGAAGGTGAGCATTATTTCTTGATTAGTCATGTAAATTAACTTTTGACATGAATAATGTTATATTAATAAAAGTAAATTAACTTTTAATATAACCCACATAAGTTAACATATGTCAAAGATTGATTTATATGTTTAAAGTTCGGATTTCTCACTAAAAAATTATTCTATTTGCTATTCAATTCAACAACAATTAAGGAGAAAAGAAGCAATCAACCCTTTCCCTTACTTAACTCACAAGGCTTTAATGGTTTGTAAGATGGTTTCTTAATTTGAACTTTTTTTTGAGCTTTTTAAAACTGTTATTTTTTAAATATTTCATACGTACTGTCTTTTGACAGAAAGTATAACAAGGACCATACACCATCCAATTAGGAACTAAACAATTGTATCTATCGAAACAATAATTGGTTTATTTCTTCTCCTTTTTTTCCTACCTTTTTGAGTTTTTCCATATGTTATTGTTATTGTTATTATAAAGAGGAAGATTCCGTTGGTAACCTTCA
Organism: Pterocarpus macrocarpus; assembly: GCA_031439585.1. Taxonomy (NCBI): domain Eukaryota; kingdom Viridiplantae; phylum Streptophyta; class Magnoliopsida; order Fabales; family Fabaceae; genus Pterocarpus; species Pterocarpus macrocarpus. The sequence continues at coordinate 17,904,961 of CM062519.1, forward strand.
TGGGGTCGACTATCTACGTCTTTTCCTTTCCTTTATTAAAGCAATAGTTCACGCTTTGCTTTTCTTCTGGTCTTTGCTGTAACTGGCTTCCCGAGAAAAGCTAAACTTGACCACCATGCTTCTTTTTCTGATTTCTACTTTTATCCAACCAAATTTAAGTTCATACGAGATTTTAGTCTTTATATAGCTTTGGTTAATTTTGGTTTTGATCCTTATAATTTTATTTATTTAATTTTAGTCAATACATGTTTCACAAATTTAGTTACATTTTTTAGTAAAATAACCAAGATTCAAATCCTATAAATAACAATTATTGAGAAAATCTCTTAATTATAATAATACTTAAGAGGTTAGTTTGATATTAATGTCTGTTAGAATATTATGATAAAAAAACAAAAGGAAATGTCACAAAATTTAATTTTTGGTCCTACAATTGAAGAGTGGTCCTTTTTTTTTTCCAGTCTCTATGGTTACTATTTGTCAAAAAGGCTCTATTTTGGTTTGGTACAGCTGTAAAGGGCTCAATTCCTATTTCTTTTAAAAATTGGTCCCTATTGTTTAGTTTATTTTGGTTTAGAACTCAAACCAAATTGGAAGAAAATTACAGGGATCTATATAAAAAAATATATATTATAAGGACCAAAACCGAATTTGATACGACTACAAAGATAAAAATTATATTTAAACCTAACGTTCATAAGAGTTTTGCTATATTCTAAAAGAATCTTCTGAATATTCTTTCTAATACTTATAATAAATAAAGTATTCAATAAAAAATGTTGATAGATTTAATGCTTTAGAATCATAAAAAAATATTCAATACTTTTTTTATTTAGTAATTAAGAGGATTACTAGGAAATTAAATTAATAAGATTAATTATTATTCTATCAATAATTAATGGTAAACAAGAAGTATAAAGTAAGACAATTAACTAACCAAGAAGAAAAACAAATTGTGCACTGTTACGCAATTATCACAACTCATTAATGAAGTTTAGACACCAGCTAAAACTTGCATCCCATTTTTCCTTCAATGATAATTACTCACTATGCTAAAATTCTATCTGTGTAGGATCCAAAGCACGGACATTGGTGGCTGGAATTCGGGTCAGGACTACTAGTTGGTTACTGGCCAGCAAACATGTTTAGTCACTTGAGAAGTCATGCAAGCATGGTGCAATTTGGGGGAGAAATTGTGAACACTCGTTCAAGGCGTTACCACACTGGCACTCAAATGGGGAGTGGCCATTTTGCTGGAGAAGGGTTTAGAAAAGCAGCATATTTTAGAAACTTGCAAGTGGTTGATTGGGACAACAACTTGCTCCCTCTTTCAAATATTCACCAGTTAGCTGACCATTCCAATTGCTATGACATAAGGCAAGGGACCAACAATGTTTGGGGACATTACTTTTACTATGGAGGTCCTGGAAGGAATGTGAGATGTCCATGAAGATAATGGCAATTAATACTAATATTGGTTTCTCTATTATATGTATGTCTTTTTTGTCCCACTATCCTTTTTTACTTTTGGGGTCTTGCTTTTTTCATTACAAGCTTCACATGCTTTGGTTATAATATATATTTTTTGCCATTAAATTGTATTCTTGACTAACAGTTTAGAGACAATTCACTTTGATTTTCCCAATGATGTAAATATATGTTATCCATATCAGTGACACGACGGGGTGCTGTGTTTTTTTCCCTATTTCTTTCCATGTTGAAATTCAAAGAGATCCTATCTTAAACATTGTGAATGATGAAGTTGAATTTGACCAATAGGCTTGGTAAGCATCTTGCCTTGCTTAGATGCATCGTGAATTTTCCACTCTTTCAGAACAAAATCCAATGCAAATTATGTATTTAATTGCTGAAACTCCGATCATATGTGGGCATTGCATGTGCGGAGCAACAAACAAGTATTAAAACAAATCTCACAGACTTAGCTGCTGAGCCTTCTATGCTATATTCTATTATTTTTCGAATTGCATCTCTATAAGGGGAAAAAATGAAAGGAATATTTTAATGTGTCAGTGATAACTACTACTATAAACGTTGCACCGGGAAGGAAAAAGAAAATGATTTTAGTTCAGTGAACCCAAGACCAATTAATGGCAACAATCGTTTTCAACCCAAGCTTGTGCTTTCCAACGAACAAACACGAAGAGAAATGCTATTAGGATATTGGGAGATACAATTTATAATAATCAAGAATTTTGTCTTGCTCTGAACTTGGGCTTAATGATAATCTAAGTAGAGTACTTAACAATGTCTAGTTCCTTAAAGACACGCATACAATAGGGGGGAAAAGTCACCATTCTCACGCTGACAAAAAAGGTGAAAGTCGATGTCACCACTGCATCATGTGCTATTCTTAGTATCATTCACGCCAGACAAAAAAGAAAGCAATTGACTCGTTTTATTTACCCAGGAGCTAAGAATTGACACTTCTATGTTTCATGCGTGATACAAAACAAAAGCGACCCCTACCACTTCCTGGATTAAAAAAGGAACAGTGCACTGCACGTTCCAACAAAATTACAAGAACCAACTAGTAGTCTAGTACGGTTCATTCACATTTGTGGTTTTTCATCAGTTGTGGCAGTCCACTGCCATACAGTTATGTTTCTGGGCCTTAACTTATCACTCAGAGTGACTTTTCATCAACAACACAAACGGTGGCATTTTTGTTCCATAATAGTAACGAAAATTAGTTAACTTGGTATAATTTGCATCTTCTCAAGTTCAAAGTTGTATTCCCTATTATGGTGGCATTTTTGTTCCATGATAGTAACAAGATATAATACATCAGTCAATAACACAAATATGAAAGAATATGCATATTATGGAGCTAAAGCTTGATGCATGTCAAGATCGAGAGACAATGATAAAAAATGGACAACGTCATTGCCTCGTTTTCATCTTTCTTGTTTTCCACACGTACATAATGGATGGTTTATTAGATGAGAGTGTATGCTGCTTCAAGCAATAAACATACTATAATGTAAATATGTAATATAATAATTAATTTGGTACAACATATAAGACAAAACGCAAATTGTATATATATCCCAATGAAATCTTGGGGGTGAGAAACCTACCAGACTTCCTTGACACAAATACAGAAACGTAGTAGGCTTCCTAAACCTGCTATACCCGAGTTTCTAGGATTTCACCAACCAACCCCCTCTCTCACTCCAGAAACAATTGGAAGGTTGACATGAAGGAGGCATTGGTTTCTGAAGAGCCATATGGACCACAGAAGAAAGTAAGGAACTCAAAAGAAAAATAAAACTATGGAAGCATGGAGACAAAATATTAAGAATTAAATGTAGCATGAAATGCGGGATAAGCAGGACAGGTCAATTACGGACAGCAGTGATGGGTAAAGCTTACTCAATGTTAGCCAATTTAAAAAGCTAGCTCCCACAAGTATACCGGGTCACAAGTAATAAAAAAAATGAGTACGGGATTGTCGTTCCCACTAGGACCAAAACCAATTACCGATTCATTTAGACACGTCACTATTCAGGCAAACACAAATTGAGAGAAAATTGGAATTTAAATAAATGTAGAAATTGTAATTAAACAAGCTATAAAAAATAGAAATAAGCAATGGATGAAAAGCAGGTGTTAGGGGTTAATTTCATCAAAGTTTCCTAAATTTTGTATTACCCAATTATTAACTTAGTTCCTTGACAATATCATTACCGGTCGAATTACTCTTAATTATAGTCAAAGCTCAATGGCTTGATACTAGGACCCTCTTAGGACAAGTTGAATAGTTTAATTTCTTAGACTATTCTAAACCTATTCTAAGGATGAAAAACAAGAATTCAATTGGCCGCACAAATAAGTACTTCCACTGCTGGCTACTCCAACCTATGTTAATTTCTAGTTTGGCTTATTTTGTAAAGTGAAATAGCTTTCGACGTCACAAAACCATACATCAGTTAATGGGTGATCAGGCCAAAAATAGCATTAAGAACACTAGAAATTAAGTAATATATTGAAAAGATAATTAAAATAACAAAGCTAATACAAAATCAGTTCCCTAAGACTACATCTCCCTAACACCTATAAGAAATTTAGCAAGTCATGGAAAAAGAAAAGAAAACAATACTCTGATAGCTCTCTCTAGAGTCTCCAGCCCTTAGCCTCTGTTTCTCTCTCTCTCCCCCTCGATTCTTTTCACCCTCTAACGGATAAAAGAATTTAAATCCAAACAGAAAGAAACTGATTTTCTTGATTTTCTCCTTTTTCAAATCTTCATCTCCATTATCTTATCTTTATCTTTTTTTAAAAATTATGATTCAAATCTTCAAGTAATTTCTTCTATCTTTTTCCTTCTTTGACTCAAATCAAATCTTTCAAAAATCATCTTTTTATTCTTCCAAATCTTCAAATCTTTATCCAATTGTTCCCCTCTAATCTTCAAATCCTTGATGCTAAAAATCAATTCTGCAATCAAATAAATTTAGTGAGAATAATTGCCAATTAAATTCAAAATAATTAATTTCTCATTAAAAGCATCAACAATAAAGATTTATTAAATTAATCCAAGAAAATCATCATTATGAGAATAAATTTGAAAAAATTCAATACACAAATACGGGGAAAAATAGTATATTTTCACCAGTTATCAATCATCCCCACACTTGAATTTTTGCTTGTCCTCAAGCAAAATAAGAGGTAAAAAGGATAAAAAAAAAAGGGACATCTCACAATCTCTCAATTACCAGGCATCAACTGAAATTATATGCAGTATAGACAATAGTGGATTCATAAATGTCAACTTTAACACAAGCTTGCAAAATTACATCAAAGTTCTAATCTTGATGAAATACTAAAAAGCTCTAATCAATTTAAGCAAGGATAAGATGGCTCAAATCAAGTTCTTTCTTTTATGGACTCTCTAAAAGAATACAAATTAGGCACACAACAATTTTTTTTTTTTTAAATTAACCAATGGGGGAAAAATAAAATACAGACCACATATTCAGCACATTGAATTTGAATTTAATTTTCTTTTTGGGGCTTAACTGACTCTAAATACTCTGTCCCATGGTGACTCTTTAGAAGAGTGTTAGATCAATGACTCCCGTTCCAATTGGCCCAAGGCATTAGGTGATAAAGCACCCCTCGAATCTACTTACTCAAGTCATCCAATGGCATAGACGCACCACAAGTACATATCCAGAATTAATGTTATGCATTATGCATAGCCTGAACATTGATACTCAGAGCCTTAAGATTTTTATAACCTTTGGCACTTCCCCGATTTTTATTTTCTTTGATTTTTCTATCTTCTCTTTTTTTTTTTTTTGGTCTGTAAAAAAAATTTTCAACCACCATATGGACAATATTAGAACACAGATTAATCCAATTAGAAAGCCACTAAGAATAATGGAATGAGCCAAAAGGTTGCACAGAGCTTAAAGAGATTCTAACAAATTAGTAAATCAAAAGATAGAAATATTGATGAATTAAGACAATTTTGGGAAAACTTTGACATTTACTGCCATAAACAATCAACTGTCAATTTATGCCATTGACCCAGTAAAAGAAAAGGAAATGAGATCGCATATGGCTAAGAAGACACGGCTCAAAAACTAAACTAGAAAGACTACAATCCTAAGCTAATAATGAGAATAAGCTAAATAAGAGATAACTTGAAATAAAGAAAATTACCAAATTGACTAAAAAAAAAATAGAAAAGAAAGAAAAAGAATAGCAAATACTCCCCAAATTTTTGTTTGGCAGCCCCTACTTCTCTTGTTGGATCTGGTGATTGCATCTGTTTTGGCTCTAGAGCTCTTCAATTTTCCAACATCAAGCTTCAAATTGAGGCTAAACAGAGTACCTTTGAATTCTGACTCCAGCAACTGCGTTGCACCATACCTAGATACCCAACAATGAAATTAACATGAAAATTAAACTAAACATGAACAATAACTAGTAGAAATTAAAAATAAACCAAAAAGAAAAAAAAATGAAAGAGAGGAAATAGAAACTTGGGTTGCCTCCCAAGAAGCGCTTATTTATAGTCCTAGCTAGACTATGCTAGTTTCCTCAGATGAAATCAGCATAAGGGAGAATTTGTTATGATCAATCTCCTTTCTAAAATAATGCTTTAGCCTTGCTCCATTGATAGTGCTGGACCTTTTTGATTCAGGGTGCTGAATTTCTACTGCTCCAAAGGGATGTACTTGCTTTACAATGAATGGTCCAGACCACCTTGATTTTAGTTTGCCTGGAAACAAGCATGTCGGAATTAAATAGAAGTACTTGTTGTCCAGGTTCGAACTTTCTATCCCGAATTTTGCTGTTATGATAGAGCTTGGTCTTTTCCTTATATAACTTGGTGTTCTCATAAGCATGCAACCTAAACTCTTCAAGTTCATCTAATTGTAGCAACCTTTTCTCACCAGCTTCCTTCAAGTTAAAGTTGAGGGTTTTTATAGCCCAAAATGCCTTATGTTCGAGCTCCACTGGTAAATGGCATGCTTTTCCATAAACCAATTTAAAAGGAGACATTCCTATGGGTGTCTTAAAGGCTGTTCTGTATGCCCACAGAGCATCATCTAACTTTTTGGCCCAGTCCTTCTTTGAGGCTCCAACAGTTTTCTCTAGAATTCTCTTTAATTCTCTGTTGGAAACTTCTACTTGCCTACTAGTTTGTGGGTGGTAGGGAGTTGCCACTTTATGTCTTACACCATATTTAACCAATAGACTGTCAAATTGTTTGTTGCAGAAGTGGCTTCCTCCATCACTAATAATTGCTCTTGGTACTCCAAATCTGGAAAAAATATTTTTCTTGAGAAAATTGGTCACTACTCTAGCATCATTGGTTGGAAGTGCTGCAGCTTCAACCCACTTGGAGACGTAATCTACTGCCACCAGGATATACTTGTTTGAAAATGAGGATGGGAATGGTCCCATGAAATTAATTCCCCAAACATCAAACACTTCCACTTCCAAAATATTGTTTAGGGGCATCTCATTTTTTCTGGAGAGATTCCCAGTCCTCTGGCAATGATCACAGCTTTCTACAAATTTTCTGGCATCCTTAAATATAGTTGGCCAAAAGAAACCACTTTGAAGGACCTTATGGGTTGTTCTTTCTCCGCTGAAGCGTCCACCATAGTCTGACCCATGGCAATGCCATAATATATTTTTAATTTCTTCATGTGGCACACATTTCCTCAAGATTCCATCTGCACACCTTTTGAATAAGAACGGGTCATCCCAAATATAGAACTTGGCGTCTTGAAAGAATTTCTTCTTCTGCTGCCAAGTGAGATCTTTGGGTATGACATTCATCGCCTTGTAGTTGGCTATATCAGCAAACCATGGCTTAGAATGCTGTAGAGTACACAGGAATTTATCTGAAAACTCTTCCTTGATAGGTACTTGATTTATCTCCACATATTTCTCAGGCACAATCCTAGATAAGTGGTCTGCCACCAGATTTTCCATGCCCTTCTTGTCTCTAATTTCCAAATCAAATTTCTGCAACAAAAGAATCCAACGGATCAACCTAGGCTTAGCATCAGATTTATTCAAAAGATATTTAAGAGCAGCATGGTCAGTATAAACAATTACTTTAGACCCAACCAAATAAGATCTAAATTTATCAAAGGCAAATACTACAGCAAGCATCTCCTTTTCAGTGGTGGTGTAATTCATTTGGACATTATTAAGCACATGACTAGCATAATAAATCACACATAACACTTTATCCTTTCGCTGTCCTAAAACAGCTCCAACAGCCATATCACTGGCATCACACATCAACTCAAAAGGTAATGACCAATCGGGAGCAGAAATAACAGGAGTAGAAATTAATTTTTCTTTTAAAATTTTAAAGGCATGCATGCACTCATCAGTAAAATCAAAAGGCATATTATTAATCAGCAGATTACTCAAAGGTTTAGCAATTTTAGAAAAATCCTTAATAAATCTACGGTAAAACCCGGCATGGCTTAGAAAACTCCGAATTCCCTTGACATTTGTTGGTGGAGGTAGTTTCTCTATCACATCGACCTTGGCACGATCCACCTCAATGCCTTTGCTTGAAATTCGATGCCCAAGCACTATTCCTTCCTGCACCATAAAATAACATTTCTCCCAATTTAAAACAAGGTTAATATCTTGACATCTCTTAAGAATCAAAGATAAATTATTCAAACAAGAATCAAATGAGGAACCAAAAACAGAGAAATCATCCATAAAAATCTCAATAATTTTTTCTACTATATCAGAAAAAATAGAAAGCATACACATTTGGAATGTGGCAGGAGCATTACAAAGTCCAAATGGCATCCTTCTATAAGCAAATACTCCATATGGGCAGGTGAATCTTTGTCTTCTCTCTGATCTCTTTGGGTCCCTTTGCAATTTGGTTGTACCCGGAATATCTATCCAAGAAACAATAATATGCATGTCCAGCCAACCTTTCCAGCATCTGGTCAATAAATGGCAAAGGAAAATGATCTTTGCGGGTGGCATTGTTCAGTCTACGGTAGTCAATGCACATTCTCCAACCAGTGACAGTTCTTGTAGGAATTAGCTCATTGTTTTCATTGCCTACTACTGTCACGCCTCCTTTCTTGGGAACCACTTGAACTGGGCTAACCCATGGGCTATCAGAGATGGGATAAATGATACCTGCATCCCACAACTTAATAACTTCTTTACGAACCACCTCTTTCATAGTTGGGTTGAGCCTTCTTTGTGGCTGCACTACAGGCTTGTAGTTGTCCTCCATTAAAATTTTATGCATGCAAATGGCAGGACTAATCCCCTTTATGTCCCTAATTGTCCACCCAATGGCAAATTTGTATTCTCTCAAGACTCTAAACAACTTCTCCTCCTCTAATTTACTCAATGAAGAGTTCAAAATAACTGGAAAGGATTTGTCTTTACCAAGAAAACCATATTTGAGAGTATGGGGTAATGGCTTCAATTCTAGTTTGGAGACTTCTTCCACCTTACTTACTTTTTTCTCTAGATCTTGAATCTTTGGTTTTATAGGTAAGATTGGTTGAGCCTCAAATGCCATCACACAGTCTATCAGCTCAGAATCTTCTTCCTTATCTACACAAGTTACAGAATTTACCAAGGCAGCTTCCAATGGAATATCTATTGTGGCCTTTTGAAAAATCTCCTTAACACAGGAATCAATGACATCGATTCTGAAGCATTGGCCACTATCTTCAGGGTGCTTCATGGCCTCAAAGACATTAAAAGTAACCTTCTCATCTTGTACTTTGAGCATGAGTTTTCCTTGTTGGACATCTATTAGAGCTCTGCTAGTTGCCAAAAATGGTCTCTCAAGTATAAGTGGCATCTCATCATCTTCTTCCATATCTAGGATTAAGAAATCTGCTGGAAATATAAAGCGATCTACCTTTACAAGAACATTTTTCATAATGCCATATGGAAACTTAACAGACCTGTCTGCTAGTTGAAGAGATACCATGGTGGGCTTCACTTCACTAATGCCTAACTTTTTCATAATGGATAGAGGCATAAGGTTGATGCTTGCCCCCAAGTCACAAACTGCCTTGCCAATAACCATATTGCCAATGGTGCATGGTATGGAAAAACTTCCAGGATCTTTCAGCTTTGGTGGCAACTTTCTTTGAATAATTGCTGAGCATTCCTCAGTAAGTGGTACGGTTTCATCCTCCTTTAGCTTTCTTTTCTTTGAGAGTAGCTCCTTCATGAATTTGGCATAAGATGGCATTTGTTCTAATGCCTCAGCAAATGGAATATTAATTTGGAGCTTCTTGAACACCTCTAGAAAGTGGGAAAATTGTTTTTCCTTTTCTTGCTTCACCAGCCTGCCAGGATATGGGACTCTAGCATATGGATTGTTTTTCAACTTCTCCCATTTACTCTTTTTCCCCTCTTTAATTATTTTTTCTTCAATTTTTTTTTCTTTCTCATTTTTTTCTTCTTCCTTTTTACTTTCCTCCTCTAACTCCTCATCTTGTTGTACTACCCTTCCACTTCTCAAGGTAATTGCTTTATATTGCTCCTTGGGATTGGGTATGGTATCACCTGGTAAACTACCCTGTGGCTTCTCTAGGTTGAATATCTGCTTAGACAACTGACCCATTTGCACTTCCAAATTTCGAATGCTTGCTCCATGATTCTTTGAAATTGTTCTTGACTCTTCCATGAATGTACTCGTCTGTTGAGCAAGCTTTTCTATAGCTAGCTCCTAATCAGCCTTTTGTTGTTGTGGAGGAGCATTTGGTTGGGACCCCATATTCCCTTGATTACTCCAGGAGAAGTTTTGATGATTTCTCCATCCTGGGTTATATATATTTGAATAAGGGTTATTATGGGATCTCTGTGGCTGTCCCATATAATTGGCTTGCTCTGGTGGGGCTTGAAAATCCGAGATCTGATCTCCAACACCAAATGGTGGAGTTTGTATCGCTGCTAACTGCACTTGACTCATTTGCTTGCTTATGTCAACCATCTGTTGAGTCATGGTGGTCATCGCCTGGGTCAAGAGCTTGCTCTGAGCTAGAAAGGCATCTGTGGTATCAACTTGGAGGACTCCTTTCTGTCTTTCAGATGGCATTTGATACTCATTGGTTGCCATGGTCTCAATTAGCTCTTTTACTTGCTTAGGAGTCTTCATATTCAATGAGCCACCAGTAGATGCATCTACCATAGCCTTTGTAGTGGGATTCATTCCACTATAGAAAATTTGCATCTGCTGCCATTCCGCAAATGCATGATTTGGGCATTTTCTTAAAAGTTCCTTGAAACGCTCCCAAGCTTCATATAATGACTCGCCTTCTTTCTGCATAAAACAAGAAATGTCAGATCGTAATTTAACCATCTTAGAAGGAGGGAAATATCTACCTAAAAATTTTGAAACTAAATCATCCCAAGTAGAAATACTCCCTAATGGCTGTGAAGACAACCAATGAGCAGCCTTGTCTCTTAGAGAAAAAGAGAACAATCTCAATCTAATAGCATCATCGCTAGCTCCGTTGATCTTGAAAGTATCACAAATTTGAATGAAACTAGTGATGTGCGCATGTGGGTCTTCCAAAGGACTTCCTCCAAATTGATTTTGTTGCACCAGTTGCACAATAGCCGGCTTGATTTCAAAATTATTTGCTTGTACTGGTGGCCTTGCTATGCTGGATCCACAAACATTAGTAGTTGGAATAGCATAGTCCCCTAAAGTTCGTGGAAGAAGAGGATTTTCATCAGCCATCTCTATTTCTTGATAACTTGATGAACTTTCCTCTTGTCTTCTTTCTTTTGCGAATCTCCGATTCCTTTTTGCAGTTTTCTCTATCTCAGGGTCGAAGAGAAGTTGCTCTGGTGGAATAGTACCTCGCGTACACAAAAGCTAATAACACGGAAGAACTCCACCAAGGTGAGCTATAAATAGAAGCAATGAATTTTTTTTTTAAACCTAGAATAAAATAAATAACTGAAAAGAAATAAATTAAAAATTTAAGAATAAAGAAAAATAAATAAATACGAAAATGAAAAATAAAAATAAAAAAAGAAATAAACAACCTAAATTAGTAACACCCAAATTACTAATGATATTGATCTTTAGTCCCCAGCAACGGCGCCAAAAACTTGTTAACCAATTTAAAAAACTAGCTCCGGCAAGTATACCGGGTCACAAGTAATAAAAAAAATGAGTACGGGATTGTCCTTCCCACGAGGACCAAAACCAATTACCGATTCACTTGGACACGTCACTATTCAGGCAAACACAAATTGAGAGAAAATTGGAATTTAAATAAATGTAGAAATTGTAATTAAACAAGCTATAAAAAATAGAAATAAGCAATGGATGGAAAGCAGGTGTTAGGGGTTGATTTCATCAAAGTTTCCTAAATTTTGTATTACCCAATTATTAACTTAGTTCCTTGACAATATCATTACCGATCGAATTACTCTTAATTATAGTCAAAGCTCAATGGCAATACTTGGGACCTCTTAGGACAAGTTGAATAGTTTAATTTCTTAGACTATTCTAAACCTATTCTAAGGATGAAAAACAAGAATTCAATTGGCCGCACAAATGAGTACTTCCACTGCTGGCTACTCTAACCTATGTTAATTTCTAGTTTGGCTTATTTTGTAAAGTGAAATGGCTTTCGACGTCACAAAACCATACATCAATTAATGGGTGATCAGGCCAAAAATAGCATTAAGAACACTAGAAATTAAGTAATATATTGAAAAGATAATTAAAATAACAAAACGGAATACAAAATCGATTCACAAGACTACATTTCCTAACACCTATAAGAAATTTAGCAAGTCATGGAAAAGAAAAGAAACAATACTCGATAAATTTCTGCAGAGTCTCAAATTTAGCCTCTGTTTCTCTCTCTCCCCCTCGATTCTTTTCACCCTCTAACGGATAAAAGAATTTAAATCCAAACAGAAAGAAACTGATTTTCTTGATTTTCTCCTTTTTCAAATCTTCATCTCCATTATCTTATCTTTATTTTTTTAAAAAAATTATGATTCAAATCTTCAAGTAATCTCTTCTATCTTTTTTCTTCTTTGACTCAAATCAAATCTTTCAAAAATCATCTTTTTGTTCTTTCAAATCTTCAAATCTTTATCCAATTGTTCCCCTCTAATCTTCAAATCCTTGATGCTAAAAATCAATTCTGCAATCAAATAAATTTAGTGAGAATAATTGTCAATTAAATTCAAAATAATTAATTTCTCATTAAAAGTATCAACAATAAAGATTTATTAAATTAATCCAAGAAAATCATCATTATGAGAATAAATTTGAAAAAATTCAATACACAAATACGGAAAAAAATAGTATATTTTCACTAGTTATCACTCAAACGAGGACAAGTGCCAAATGGATACATTGTTGTCTCATAAGATCAAGTGATAAGAGTTAAAAATTGTAAGAATGCAGTAGCTGGTCCCAACTTCATGTGCAAGTATAGCATGCTTGGATTTCCGTTTGGAACTCAAACCATAGTTTGGAGCTTTCCAAACAGAAAACCGAACATGCTATTGATTGTCAAATATGAACTTCGAAAGGGCATTCAAGATACGTGTAGTACAGACGAGTTAATGTAACAGTCACCCAGTTCAGCAACAGCATTGTCTATAAAATTAATGAGATCTTCAGGTGTGTAGACCTGAGATGAAGTGTATGCTTTCAAAACACTGAGGTCCACAAAGTCACCCATTGAAGCTCTCTCGAAATTGAAGGACAAATGAGATTGCTCATGTATCATTACATATGTTCTTCCTACATCCATGCACAATTTGGAAAACCTAGGATCTTCAAATGTTTTGATCATATCCACAACGCAATCCTGGTTTCCTTCCAGAGCATGCATGTCTTTCATCTGTGATGCAAGCTTCCTTATAGATCCAAGATTCATCGATAAATGCTGAGCTATTGTTGACGAACTTCCAGTGGGACTTCCATGTCTTCCATTTATATAGCAAAGCAAGACCAAGTTGGCCAAGGTGAAGCATGATATGAATGTAAAGAAGTCATAAAAATTCATCCCTGTTTCAAAAGTGAAATCAGTTTAACTAACTAACGTAACCAGCAAAAGCACCCTCAATCTGGTATAGTATGTTATGTAGTTTCAATTAAACTTTGTACGTAAGTTAAGTCTTATATGGTTAGCTCAATTGATTGAGATTAAACGAACAAGTGAAGAAAATAATAATAATAATAATAATAATAATCATCATCATCATCATCATCATCATCATCATCATAAAAGACATGACCCTTATCCATAATTGATCATCAGAAAATTCTTTATTAATGAATGAATCAATCTTGGATGATGACTAATTGCATCATTATCAAGTCATATCTTTAGTTTGACTCAACAGCTTATGAAAATTTCATGACATCTGTTAGGTAAAAGCAATCAGCCAGCATATATATTGCACCTGTGTTTGCAGCAAGATTACGCTGGCAGAGACCTTCAAAATCATCAGATATATCCTTGATGTCTTCTATGTATTCCTTGGCTTCATTGTAGTCCCTTAAAAGTAAATTCCACTGTCATAGCATGACAAATTATGAGCTGAACCTATTTCAATTTTATATCTATCCTTGAATTTGACTCCCAAATGTGTACTTGATCACATTGCTCAACTTACCACCCAAGAAAGGTTATAGGCATTGAACCAGTTGTGGTTTATAGATATTGTATCCTCCTGAAAGAATAAGAAGTGCCATCAAATGATCAGAGCATCTCAACTATACTGGACAGAAGCATCTGATGATGAATCTGGTACAGACTGAAAATCTAAATTTGATCTGGCAGTCCATGTTTTCAAAAGCTATATCAGTATCACTCCTAATTCGTAATTGTGCCGCTGTCTTGCTTATACCATCTAACGCAATCAACCAACTAACCTTTGTCTTTTTAAAGAGGGAAGTAATCACTTTGTGCTAAGTGATCCTAACAGCAAACTCCTAGAAACCACATCATTTTTCATTACCAGTTCCAATGGGTTTTCAATTTCATTACTTTAACACAATCATTACTTTATTTGGTATATCAGAAAATTCCTACTTTAAAGGGACTCTAAGACAGCCATTCAAAATCAAGAGGAAATATAACATCAATCCACATAAGGAACCAGAACATACCAAATTATGAACTTGATGATACCATCCACTGGGAACAAAAATAATTTCACCTGCTTCTTGTGTGCATTCTAACCAGATAGCCTGCATTCATGAACAAATCCACTGAAGGCTGCAGCAGAAGTTTATTGGAATAATAAGATTTATCACAAGATGGAAACTAAAAATTTACCTTCTTAAAACCAGGAAATTTTGAGTCAGATACTTCATCAAAGATATTATATACACAGCTTTTCACATTCCTAAATGAAAGTTGAAAGCAACTTAGTTCTGACATCTAAGTAAAAAGACAATACATCAAAGTATTCTGAAACAATGTCACTAATTTGTATTTGGCAAAAGAAATGCATTCATGCCTATCAAATACAAGATGATACTGGGAAGGATCTAGAAAAAGCCATCTCTTCCTTCCACAGGCATTTGCTGACCAGCTATAGGACCTGAAAACATCAGCATGAAGAGGAGTCCAAGATCCTGCCAGAAGAATAGAAAGCTAGAGGTTACCAGTGGGTTGTTCATCACTCAGTAAGGGAAGTACAGAATCATCTGACATTAATTGCAACTAGAAGAATTTATTACAGCTACTATCAAACCTTTAACCCCCATGTAAACGAAACGGTAGTCAGAGCAACATATTTCATTACTTTGTTGGTAAGTGTCAGAATCAGTATGCAATCTGAAGTTGTCAAGATACAGGTTAAGCCAATCATCACAAAAGAACACTGGGGTGATATAAGCTACATATTCTGGATACTCCTGCCAGAGTGAGAAAAGAAGAAACTAGTAAGCAAAATGTCATCTGCCCAAACAAGAACAAGAGGATTCTCTACGCCAATAAGACTAATCATCTTAGTCATTTATTAATTTCCATTCGCTCTTGCTAATGGTGTGTGTTTATATAAAGAAGAAACTAGGTCACAGCTTGATTACATAGGAAGCTTGTATTAGCAACAATAATAGCAAAACAAACAGCCAAATCATCTATTAACGATTACAATTCAAGCAAAGCAACAGTAACGATACAATTCATTCTCACAAAAGTCTTAACTAGGAACAAAAAGTGAATGAGAATGACAAATAGTCAATTTTTGTAATCCACAATGCATACCAACCCTGTTTCAGTGCTTCCTAATTTCATGCACCAATCAGAATCTCATATTGATGATATAAATGGTGACATATTTGAAAAGAAGACAAAATAAAACCTTAACTTCTATAGTAAGTTTAGTATCCCCTTAAAAATGGGGTGTAATATAAGACGTATGGAGTTTTCATAAAAGTTTTTACATAGTCATCTCTAGATTTCTCAGCGGACACCAAACTGATGCTTCAACAATTACTTGCACTTAGGAAAGATAGGGTAGGCTCTATACGGCACACCTTTACAAAATGCCAATCCTTCAAATAGGGTGCAGAGTGACCATTACTTGCATGATTCTCATTACTGCACTGAACTGCAGAGTCCCCAATTTGAAGGCAACGTCGTATAAAATCCGAGACCAGCATCTCCTCTCTTTTCTGATCAGTGAACTCCCTGGTGTCACAATCTGCAACCTTCATTTGACAAATACAAATCAGCTCATTATAGGCATTCATCATTTTACTTTAAGGAATCCAATTCACACCATTTTGGTTACAATTATCCATAATCACCAATCTACCACATCTAACTAAACCAAATTCCCAAAAAACACACAATAGAAGCATATCAATCCACAATCCAAATTACCAGCAAAAACCACCTCTTGCTACCCTATTGTAATCATTCAAAACACAACAAGTTGCTTCATTTTGAAGCTCTAATGTCATTAAATATTCATGGGGGTGTAGATGTAGTGTAAGTTTCTGAATAACAAGAAGCAATGGATACCTGAACTTTAGAATACCCAAAATGGGTGGAGAAAAATTGAAGGTTGGGGTGGCCATGAGGGGTGACCCAATCATTCAAAGCCCTCCAATTATGGCCCATAAGTCCAGTTAGCACTACAGGCTCGTTCTTCTGCATGAACCTCTGCACAAATTCAGTGTAACTCAAATCCTTCCCATTCACCTTCTCAACTTCACCCTTTATGTTGACACCCATTATTCCCTCCCTATCCTATCACCAATTCACAACCTGCTGCTTCTTCTGCCTCACAAGTTCTTCTAGCTAGTAATCTAACCACTAACCACTAACCACTAACCAAGAAGAAGAAGAAGAAGAAAAAGTTTTTATTTGTATTTTTTGGGGTCTAAGGAAGAAGAACGAATGAACATCGCAGTTTCAGAAAATTGGGCCTGGATTGTGTCTATGGGCTTGAACCAGAGTCGGCTCACTCAAAATGATGCTGGGCCTTAAAAACATGGTTGGCCCGCTGAGAAGCACATTAAAAAGTAACTATTTTTTACATTAAAAGTAATGAAACCTTTTTTTTTTTAAATTGATATAAACATATTAATAGTTGAAAGTTTTATATTATTTTATATTTTATGATATATTTTAATATTTTTTACAATAATTTTATTGATTATTGTAAAATCGTACAGGGAATGATCTTTTATAATTATTCCTAAATATATATTAATTGCTAAAATAAATGAAAATTTTATTAATGTATATATACATATTACATATTAAAATAGAATTCAATTTAGAGAGAAAGTTTTTAAGTTCTTAATATCACAGATATTTATTTTTCATTAAAGACTTTTACTTTTTTTAAAAATACTAATATTTGAAACTCATTAAACCTCCATCAATCTAAATGTCAATTTATTATAGAAATAAATTTTTTTAATAAATATCTTTTTTAGTCCTAATATTTTAAAAATGATATTAATTTTTAATATTAATTTAATCTTAATATTTTAAATTTTGACATCAATTTAATCCTATATTAATGATATTAGAAAAAGTTTGTTAAAACTAAATTAATATCAAAATTTTTTTAAGGATGAAATTGAAGTCAACTTTAAAATATTTTGAATAAATTATTATCAAAAATTTTTTTAGAGTCAAATTAATATTAATTTTAAAAGATTAAAATTAAAAAGATTATTTATTCTAAAATTTTTGTAGTACTATTTTTTAAAACAAAATTTATTTTTAAAAAAACAAAAAGATGTCAAATTATCTACAGTAAAAATCTTTTTATTTTTAGGTGATTACTCTAATACATCGTGTTGATAAAAACACAAAAATATTGAGATTGATAAAAATAATAATAAATCTCACACTGATGAACCCTATATATCCTACATCTTTTATGTGTCTATCAACACGTTAGCAGAGAATACTTTTAATACAACTAAATGTGCGTCAATAAATCTAAAGACTATTGAAAACTTCAAATAAACAAACAGCGCTTAACAGTGTCTGTCGTTTTCCGAGGTTATTGTGCGTTAGAAATTAGAATGCGTGCAGAAGCGCTGGTAGTACCAAAGTGTTACACGAAGCATAACAACATAGGACTGTGAACTGGCTATGTGCGGCTCTAAGGTGGTACGTGGCTGCTGCCAATTATTCTCGTTGACACATGTCATTGCATCTTTACATCATGTCGGAAAATCTCCAAACCAACCTCCCTTGTCTTTTTCTTTTCCATATATGTCCCATTCCCACATAGTTAAGCTACCAACCATTCCAAACGCGGTGTAAGCTTGGATTATGCTGGAGTACAGTACACTTAGAACCACCAAGCAATAGCTCCGATAATAAGGCCATGGCGGATACAACCTCAACTGACCTTCAAAAGGGTCAATCCTCTTCTGAACCGTCCGTATCCCTCTCTCTCTCTCTCTCTCTCTCTACTACGATTTATTTCCTTTTTTTTTTTTTTTTGGGTTTTGCAAGCTTCAGTTATTAACCTTGGTTTTTAATAATATGATGCTAAGGTTTGGTTATGTGTTTTCATTTTTTTATTAATTTTTAGAGTTTAATTTTTATGTATTTATACACTATCGACCAATAGAATTTTAAAAAAATTTAAATAATGATAATTGTTTATCATAATAACTACTTATTATTTGATATTTTTCTCAAATTCTAGTTGCTGATTTTATACTTTCAATATAGAAATTAATTTCTAACTTTTATTCGCAATAAAAAGAGACTTCGAAAGCGAACAATTATCTTTGATCAATGATCTAGCAGTAAAATATTATGGTGTTCCTGGTAGGAGATTAAAAATAGGAAAACTGGGAGCATAAAAGTATGTTCCCTGTCTCCAAATAGTTTTGGACAAGTATTATATGGTCTTGATTTGAATGAGGGACTTGGACTAGTAAACATACTTAAATTCATTGGAAGCATATGGGAGATATCGAATTGTTTTAACTTTCAATTTATAAGCTATGAATGATATCTTTCTGCTGGTGAAATGCTTTAGTGGAGAAGCACTTTTCCATGTCATTATACACATATATTATCATGTAGTAGTAGTAAAGAGTGGGGAGGAAGTGTAATACATTGTTCTGATAATAGCATTGATTTGGTTTAAAATTACAATTGACATCTTCAAGTGGTGACAAACAATAGGCATTACTGTACTGTTGACGATGAATGCAGGAAAAGTGAAAAGAAGGATTATTCCACAGCAATATTAGAACGCAAGAAGTCTCCTAACCGCCTTATTGTTGATGAAGCAATCAATGATGACAATTCTGTTGTCACTTTGCACCCTGCTACCATGGAAAAGCTTAATTTTTTCCGAGGGGACACCGTTCTGATAAAGGTACCTAGTACCTAGCATTTTCTATGATATTCCAATGCAAGTAGAAGAATGTAATGCTAAGAATAATTTTTTATAACATATAGGGAAAGAAGCGAAGGGACACTGTTTGCATTGTTCTTGCTGATGAGCAGTGTGAAGAGCCAAAAATTAGGATGAACAAGATTGTCCGGTCTAATCTTAGAGTTAGACTTGGAGATGTTGTCTCTGTCCATCAATGTTCTGATGTGAAGTATGGGAAGCGAGTTCACATCCTTCCCATTGATGATACTATTGAGGGTGTCACTGGCAACTTGTTTGATGCATATCTAAAGCGTAAGTTCGCTGCTCAAAAGCATCACTTTCCTTGAAAAATTCTTGCATAGATATAAATACAACACCTCATATTTAGGCACATTCACAATAATATTGGTGGACCCAGAAACAAATGAGTGTATTTTGAACAAAGTTGGTGGAGCCATGAGTGTACTTAAATATGAGATGTTAGATTTGTACCTATTTAAAAATCTCTCCCCTTTCCTTACTTACTACCTTCTTAATGAATGTGACTAATATTGTGGCTCCACAGCGTACTTTCTGGAGTCATACCGGCCTGTGAGGAAAGGGGACTTGTTCCTTGTTAGAGGTGGGATGCGAAGCATCGAATTCAAGGTAATAGAGACTGATCCTGGTGAATACTGCGTCGTGGCACCGGACACTGAAATCTTCTGTGAGGGAGAGCCCATCAAACGTGAGGATGAAGAGAGACTAAATGAAGTTGGCTATGATGATGTTGGTGGTGTTAGGAAGCAAATGGCTCAAATTCGTGAGCTGGTAGAGCTTCCACTTAGGCATCCACAGCTCTTCAAATCAATTGGTGTTAAGCCCCCTAAAGGAATCTTGCTTTATGGACCACCTGGTTCTGGGAAGACTTTGATTGCAAGAGCAGTTGCTAATGAGACAGGTGCATTCTTCTTTTTGATCAATGGACCGGAAATAATGTCGAAGCTGGCTGGTGAAAGTGAGAGCAATCTGAGGAAGGCATTTGAAGAAGCTGAAAAGAATTCACCTTCTATAATTTTCATTGACGAGTTAGATTCAATTGCTCCAAAGAGAGAAAAGACACATGGTGAAGTGGAGAGGCGAATTGTATCTCAACTTTTGACTCTAATGGATGGCCTCAAGACTCGATCACATGTTATCGTTATTGGTGCGACAAATAGGCCCAACAGTATTGATCCTGCTCTGAGAAGGTTTGGAAGGTTTGATCGGGAGATTGACATTGGTGTACCGGATGAAGTTGGAAGGTTGGAGGTTCTTAGAATTCATACAAAGAATATGAAACTTTCTGATAATGTGAGATTCTATCCATAGTCTACGCATAACTGAGCAATTTCTCTGTGATAGCAATATATCTTGCACTTCACATTTTTATTGTTTTGCTGCTTTTCAGGTTGATCTTGAAAGAGTTGCGAGAGATACTCATGGTTATGTTGGATCAGATCTTGCTGCTCTTTGCACAGAGGCTGCACTACAGTGTATCAGGGAGAAAATGGATGTGATTGACTTAGAGGATGAAACAATTGATGCTCAGGTGTTGAATTCCATGGCTGTGACCAATGAACACTTCCAAACTGCTTTGACTTCTTCAAACCCATCTGCCTTGCGTGAAACAGTGAGTTATTCTTAACCAGAAAGATTCTAATCTTGATTAATCTTTTTTAATTGCTTAAGCTTTAAAACAACAAAGAATACTAATTCACACTTTAATTTATTTAGCATATTAGTGCTCCATCCCTCGCATTTCCATGCGTTCAGAAAGCTCATGCAATCATTGCAGTTACATATCTAAATGAAAATATTCTGTTATAGTTATTTCAGCCTTAAATGGAATGGAACAAATGTTTACATGAACCATGACATGAGTTGTTGCTGTTGGCAGGTTGTGGAGGTTCCAAATGTTTCCTGGGATGATATTGGAGGCTTAGAGAATGTCAAAAGGGAGCTTCAGGAGGTTCAAACTTGAAACTTGCTTTGACATTCTGTATCTTAAATGTGTTGTATATGTTCATTTTAATTCAGTAAATTTTCATATTTTCATGCCAATGTAAGACCTCTTTTGCTGCGTGCAGACTGTTCAATACCCAGTGGAACATCCTGAGAAGTTTGAGAAATTTGGCATGTCACCTTCCAAAGGTGTTCTCTTCTATGGACCTCCTGGCTGTGGTAAAACCCTGCTTGCAAAAGCAATTGCTAATGAATGCCAGGCCAACTTCATAAGCGTTAAGGGGCCTGAGTTGCTGACAATGTGGTTTGGCGAAAGCGAGGCAAACGTTCGCGAGATATTCGATAAGGCCCGGCAATCAGCTCCGTGTGTGCTTTTCTTCGACGAACTTGACTCTATTGCAACCCAGGTACTAAACAATCTACATATTAATGGATACAGTAATTTGTTAATCACTTATTGCTAGTAGTTAAATTTTCTAATTCTTTGGTATTTCCATTCTTCAGCGAGGCAGTTCTCATGGCGATGCTGGTGGTGCTGCTGATAGGGTGTTGAACCAACTACTAACAGAAATGGATGGAATGTCAGCTAAGAAAACAGTTTTCATCATTGGTGCGACAAACAGACCAGACATTATAGACCCTGCATTGCTGAGGCCTGGACGTCTAGACCAATTGATTTACATCCCTTTACCGGATGAAAATTCACGTCTTCAAATCTTTAAGGCATGCTTGAGGAAGTCACCAATCTCAAAGGATGTTGACCTAGCAGCTCTTGCCCGTTACACTCATGGATTTAGTGGCGCAGACATTACTGAGATTTGTCAAAGAGCATGCAAATATGCTATTAGAGAGGATATTGAGAAGGTATGAAATTAGGATGCGTGTGTGCAAATACATTGTGCATGTCATGGATCATAATTAGCTTCTTGAATTCTCAAGTCCAGGACATGAATTTTGTGACTCTAAACTCGACCACCAACAACATTAATGTCCTTTCTCCCTTCATCGTTACATTTTCGTAAATCGAGTCTGGAATTTGTTTTCCAACTTCTATAATTGTTGTCCATTTTAATGATGTGCAATAAGAGAAATCCTTAGATCTTACCAGAGCCCAAAAAAAAAAAAAAAAATGTTGCTCTTTTTACCATTAATATATCTACATATTAGCTGGATGGGTCATTACTGTCTTCCATTTTCACTACATTTATAATGTAACATTGTCTTCCACTTTTTTCTATGTTTTTAATGCAATAGTTGATGTATTAACGTATGAATAGTATAGAGACAAACATCTAAGAAATCTTCTTGTATTAAAAAGGTTCCCTATGGTCAAATTAACATATGTATTCTTTGATGTAATATTTGTAGTATGTCATTTTTGTTCTGTTGACATAAATAATTGTGTTACCTTTTAGCCCTTTGTAGAAGTTTGGGACTCATTTGTTTAATTGCTTGATGTGCTTATCCCCCGGGGAATCAACAGGGCATTGAGAAGGAGAGAAGAAAAAGAGAGAACCCTGAAGCCATGGAAGAAGATGAAACTGATGAGGTGGCTGAGATAAAGCCATCACACTTTGAGGAGTCCATGAAGTTTGCTCGCCGGAGTGTCAGTGATGCTGACATCAGGAAATACCAACTCTTTGCTCAGACCTTGCAACAGTCTCGTGGGTTTGGATCAGAGTTTCGGTTTGCAGATCGAAGTGACAACACTGAGACTGCTGACCCTTTCTCATCTGGTACAGCTGAGGGAGATGATGATCTATATAGTTAATGTGTTACACTATTTCTGCCATGACTTTGTATCATCAGATATCATGATAGTTTTGGTTTTGTTGAGGGCCAATTTTTCTGTTTCATGTTGAGTGAGAGCTAGACTAATAACTTAGTCAAACATGTGTGTGTGTATATTCAGGGTATGCGTAATATGACTTATGATCATATCTCAATAAAAAATATAGAGGGATCCTTAATAAAATGGAATTTATGGAGTATAAATTGTTACATTTGTAGTATGTTGGATGTGAAATAATGTACATTTTAATGTTGGCAAATTTCATTTGCTACATGCTTCGCTGAAACAACTGATGTCTATATTTCTCCCTCACACATGCAATAATATTCGGTTTAGAGGCCGAAGCAGTATTGAATTGTAAGTTTCTGATGTATTAAGATCAGGCTTGGCTTAGCCGCATATCGAAGAGTGACCGGTGCCAGCCACAGCCCTAAACCTGAAGAGTTTGCTCTGTCCCTGCAAGAATATCATTACTCTATAAACCATGGCAATAGATTTGTAGTGTCTTTCCCAAGGATAATGAACCATAATAGGACAAAGACAATAATTTATCACCCTAAGGCACATGACCCCGACTCTATAACTTATTTAGGTCTCTCATTTTTTTTTCATTTATTTTTTCAGGTTGTAATTACACTTTCTGGATTATAATGAGTAGGCAGCATGTGCAAGAATGCAAAATAACACTCCCTTGAGGCCGTCACTTTCATGTCTATTGTGCATACTATAATGGATGGCTATTGTGCAAAATGTAAAATTACTTATCCTTTTTTTTTTTCACCTCAAAATAGCACATTTAAACGAGTTGCGAACCTAAACAATTCTCAAAAAATTTATTTTACACGGGTATATAAAAATTAATTTTACATGGGTATATCTTTGGGCATGCCTATGCCATTGTTGTTGTTGTTAAATCAGTTTTTTTTTTTTTTTGACGTGATATATAGTATGTTTGGATTTTTTTTGTTAATAATTTTTATATATTTATAGTGTAAAATAATTATATATTATTTTTCAGTGAAAATTAATAAAACTATCAACTGTCCAACATGACATAACAATTTTCGTAATTTTTTTTAGACGATAATGTAAAATTAAAATTACTTTTAATGTATGAACATTATTTTTTATCTTTTAACTCGAAAATTATAAATTTAACAAAAGTTATGAGAGATAACGTTTACTCAAACTATAGATTGAAGCTTTATGAAGCCAAGCTTAAGATATTAATAATTGCTGTGACAAGGAAAAATATTTGAGCCATGTTTAAATACATCATATTCCATCTCACTCTATGTTATTTCGCGAGTAGGGATATGAGTCGGGTCATTTAAATACTTTTTATATTATAAATAACCAAACTTGCTGTATGTAGTTTTTTTTAATTATTTTTTATTATATTTACTGGGTTAATTATATATAATTTTTTAAGTCAAATAAATATATTTAATAGTTAAAATAAGATATAAATTTTTATCATATCAATCATAAATACAGATGATTCATTAAAAATTTATATATTATTAATAACTTATATTATAAAAGTTTAATATAAATATTATTATTATTATTTATATACTTAATAAGTTATATTTATTTAAAATATTTAATAAGTTATATTTATTTAAAATACTTTTAATAAATATTTTCTATTTACATAATATATCAAAATAAAAATTTAAGAGAAAACAATAATAAAAAAGGATTTAATTTATATATACTATCAATATAAAAAAAATTTATACAAATATCCAATCATATATTGCTATATTAAGAAAAGTATTTGATTTAATCATTTAATATCTTAAAAGTCTTATAAACACAAATATTTGATTAAATAATAATATAAAACTATTTTATATTACTAATATATAACAATTAAATTCAATTAAAAATCCTTAATAAAGTTATTGTTTGGAAATAAGATGCCTCGTTTAACATATTTGAATAGGAAAAGTTATTCTTTGGAATGTTTACATACTTATATAAATGTATAAAATATAGATAAGTCACTTTCCTTTTCTTTTCTCTCCCTCCCTCCAGAAAACACAAAATCAAAATAACCTAACTATTCAAGTTCATAGCAAAAAATGGCTCGTTTCGTTCAAAATCGCTACCTTCACTAAACCTTGCCTCTGTCGGAACACAAAAATGGAGACTCCCAGTAGCACCGCAATTTGCGACTCAGATATCCAGCTATGGCTATAGAACCTGGATGCCTTTGCAGCTTGATTCGTCAATTCACTCCAATCACTCATTGCCATAGCACAAGAAACTGCTCGATCTCAACGTTAATGTTTCTAAATCACTTTTACTTTTTCGCTATCAATTCACTCAAGCGTTGTTTACTCTGAAATCTCTTCTTTTTTTTGTTTTAGGTAAGTTAGGATTTAGGTTCCAACTTTCACACCGAATCTCATTACATTTGTGTGCTTTTATTTATTTATTTTCTTAATAGTTAAACTAGAAGAGTTTAAGGCTGAATTGAGGGAGGCTGAGAATGATTCGGAAAAAGCACATGCAAGTACTCAACAACTTTCATTGTTGCTGTTCTAGCCGAGCTTATGGTTCATCATAATGAACCCTTTCATTTGGAATTCTATGGTTCAGTATTGTATGTGTAGGTGTTTTGGGGTGGGTTCTACAATTCTCTTGTGAGTTAAGAAAAGAAGCGGGGTTAGACCTTTCTCTCAAAACTTAGTACGTCTTGTAGTTCATAATAATTATTAATTTAGATAAAATTTTTTAGTTCATAATAGCTGTCATATTTAGATATTAATATAATATTTATTGTTGATTTTCTAATTTTATCCTTTATCTTTATTGGTTGAAAGAAGTTACTATTTTCTATTACATAATAATAAAACTTAGATCATATATTAAGAAGTCATGATTTTTACCATAAAATAAATTTTAGTAAGAGTATTTTAATAAACATATATCATAAATTTATTTTACCAATTTTATCCTTTAACTTGATATAATAAATAATAAATTTATTACTTTTAGAAATAAAACAATAATTAAATTATATATATATATATATATATATATATATATATATTTTTTTTTTTTTTTAATTTGTCCATTCCAAATCCCCAAATAATTGGGGAGACAATAAAATAAACAAGAGAAATGATAAAGAGAGGACTCCACAGCCTCATTTATCATATCATTTCATCACAAAATATATCTACTAAACAAATATTTTTAAAAGCTTACCCTCCTCTTCCATACCATCCCATCATTAGTTACCATCCCATCATTAGCCATGCATCCAAACCCTACCTTATATTTTTCTAAAAAATTCGACAGTTTCCTTGTCCCTTCATTTCTTGAGTATTCATTTTAGTTGTTCCTGTGCAGCCCTGACGTACTCAAGAATTAGAGGACCGCACCGCTAACACATCCTGGCCTGCTTGGAAGATCAAGCTGAAGCCTTGAAGGTCGAGGTCGTGGAGGCTCAGCTGCGCTCTCGCCTCGACAAACCTTTAGTTTATAGTCTGTTCTTTTTGCAACACTGTGGTCAACGTCAACACCTTTTGTAATAGTGATGAGGGAAAAGGGATTTGTGGTCGATTTACTAATGTGATGGTGTCCCAAGTTTGCAGTTAATGTATGACTTTTCTGATATTGACTTTTTTGTGGCATTATTTAGTGCATGACATTGCTGGTAGTGACTTGTGGTGCTGCTTAATGATCCTTGTTGTTTTCTTGTTTCCCTTCGCATTTATTGGTATGTCTTACCAAGTTAAGCCCAGAGAAAGATGGTAACGGTTAGCCTTACTGCTTGACATGGTCTTTTACTTTTATTAAGATATGAGCATAATATGATATTGAAGGAGTGGATAGTAACAAACAGTATTTAGATCTGTAACTACTAACAAGTCAGCTTCCAGGCAAATAGATTGTGTTATTATAACACAACCTATTATATCCTTCATGGAGACACTATACATGCTGAGGACTTTATACTAGTAATTGAATTGTCCATTGAGATTGTATGATAGTTATTGATCAAAATTAGCAGTAATTAGTCGCTGTGACCTCGTGAGCTTGTGGCAAGACTGGATTTTGCCTATAACTTGTAACATTGTGAGAAAAGGGCATTCTGATGAACTTGATTGTATATTGTTTTCATGTTCTTGTTTGAGGTTTGATCTTTGATATATTCTTGCTTCATATGGAAAGTGCATCAGATGCAGCGGATGATAACCATCGTTAATCTGTGTCCTATCATCACTTTATTGTAAAGAAATTTGAATGGTAAATTTCTAGATTATGGAAAATGTGCGTGATCATTGCATGTAAATGGTACGTATTTAAGGTCAGTTAATGCTGAAGTCTAATATATGGGAAGCCAGGAAATGAAGCGGATTGGAGGATGCTTCTCACTTCATTCTGATGAGACATGCTAATTACCTGAAGTACTCATGTAGGAATAAACTCATTACTCCGGTTGCTAAGAACTTGACACGTAAATCAAGGTATATGCAAATTGTGGATGTATGAACCTGTATATAATAGATTAGAAGATCTTCATGTATGGTTCATGTGACATGTTTGTGTTTTTTTTTTTTTGGGGGGGTGTGGACGGGGCCCATTTTTACACTGTTTCAATGCTTCAATCAAATACCAGTCATTACGGTGGGATATTTTGTTTTGGCTATGTAAATGAAGCATTTTATAGGGAAATGGATCTCTATAATCCTTTTGTTTATTTTTTCTCCTCTTGTGCTTGAATTTGTGTTTCAACCTGTTGAAGTCAAGTGCAGGAAATATCAGTGCACACACTCGTGCACTCATCCTATTTAGCTGGTGGATGGTTTCTTTCCATATCAATTTTCTGGGTTTTGCTACTAGCTTGTTAATTAATTAGAAAAATGTTTGTCTTACACTATTTTTTTCGTTAATAATTTGTATATGTTGTAATCAATGTGACAATAATTGAGATCATTGTGTTAATCACAAAATATAGTTAATTATAAATTATAAGTTCGTATGTTGGTAACTCTGAAATTTTAGTATTGGAATAATATCTATCATGATAATTGGGAAGCACCTGACTTTTGGAGTTGCCGGACTAGGCATATACGCTGCAGATTTTATCAATAAGAGAAATAATTACGTTTTCCAGAACTATTATGTAGTTGTACTCACAATTAGTAATATCATAGTATTTTAAATAGGACTCATTATTAACTTGTGAGTCCCACCCCAATGCTATAATATTACTGCTTTGTGACTTGATTCGTGATTTCTTGGGCCAATGCAGTATTTTTCTTATCAATAATACTGATGCTGCTTTTACCAATTATAAATGTCTCCTTGCCTGTACATCTTTGAAACTACCACAATAAGAAGTGATTATAGTGAAGGTAAGCTTGGTTCTGACACTTGATTTGCAGAGTGGAGCAACTATCACTTTATTATAGTGAAGATTTCAGCATTATGCTCTCTTATTTATACAATAAATCAAAGTGAAGCTACACAGGGAAGGGCTTAATCAATTTAAAGCCCCTTGCTTATGATGTCGTTTTGGGTTGCCTTTCGAGGCTCACCTCTAGTGCCTGCTATTTAATGTGAGTGAATTGTCTAATATGGATGATGTATTACGAGGTCAAGGAAAGGGAAAGAAATGCTTCAAGATGTTGCTTGACTTAATCATTTATGAAGCAAGGCATGGGTGTTATTCCATAGCTTTCGAGCTTCCCATTCATCATTTGCCAGTCTCGAGCACTTACTCTCATTGCAATCTGCAAAGTACGTCCCACTTATCCCTTCTGTTTTAGGGCTCAGAGCAACATAACAGGTAGTTGATGCACCCTGCGGATAAGCATTATAATGTAAATACCACCACTCTCTAGGAAAAGACTACATTATTACCAAGGACATTATTTAATGAATAATATAGAAAACAAATTGAATGCATTTACATTTCTATTTAATAACTCTTATTTAGTGTTAAGAAAATTGTTAGGAGGATATTACAAAACTCAGGTTGAGTACCCTAATGGCCATATAGGATCTCCTCCAATTTAGTGTATTGAAATTGAACCGAATGTATTTGCTTACGAACCTGTGACGTCGATTTGAGTAACTTTGATGCGATGAAAAATATGGAATCTGCGTGAAAGTTGTACACACTCTTAGTAGTTTCAACCTTTGATAAAAACGAGTTATCTACCTAATGAAACTTTGGACTCACCGGTTAATAAGCCCTTGTGAGCTCTAATAATTCCTGTCTTCACAATGCCTGGATGTACTGCATTGATAGTTACTCTTGCATTCCTTGCCTGTGGTTATATTGCAAAAATGAAAAAGTTTAGTGGGGCATAGCATACAAAGTTTTGCTTCCAGTAGCATGATGGGAACTGAGAAATACTACAAACTTTTGGGTTGTTTCTCATTCTAACCTTGAGCTGTCTGGCTATTTCCTTGGCATGCAGAATATTGGCCAATTTTGACTGAGCATAAGCGCGTGTGCCATTATAGCTGCATTTATTAGAAAGAGAATTAAAATGATAAGTATCAAAAAGTTAATTAAAATAGTATTTATAATTTTGAAGAGAAGTAAGTAGTTGTACTTTCTTCCTTTGAGTATGTCATTGAAACGAAAACCATCCCTCTTCACCCAGCTGTGGATGACAGAAGAAACGTTTATAATTCTTCCTTGAATGCTTGTCTTCTCTGCCGTTTCTATCATTTTGTCTAATAGAATTTCGGTTAACAAAAAATGACCTGCAAATAAACAAAATCATGAAAGTTCAATAAACGTTTTTTTTTTATCCTATTTAAATGCTGAATAACTCAATAAAAATTACTAAGAAAGAAAATTTTTGTAAATGAAAAAAATCTTAAATATTCTTAAAATAAGAAAAATCACTTAGTTAGTGCCATTAATTGAGAAATATTTAAACACATTATGTATAGACATAATATGTGAATGTGACTATAGATGAGTATTGAGATACACTTAAATTAAGGTGAAAAGGTGGTACGAATTTTTATATGAGAAGAATATTATATTTGATGTTAAAAATTTATGTACAAATAACATAACTTCTATTAAGAATTTATTTATTTCAATTATTAAAAAATGTGATTATAAAATTAAATTTTTTTATATAACTGAAAAAATTGAAAATAGGCTTTTTAAAATTAACCCAAATATGTCAGAAGTGATATTTTTAGTGAAAAAATTAATTTTTGTCCAAAAAATCTTACACAAATGCACCCTAATTATGTACTATTAAAGCTATGATAAAAAAAATTAGATTATAAGCTATTAGAAGAGTTTAGTGTTGGGAGATTTGGATAATATATTTGTATAAGACCAAGGTTTCAAATTTCATTCTATTGATGTACCAAAAAAATATTAAATTATCAGTATTAATTAGATAAATAGAATGAAGATAAAAGATTTGATTCCCAACAGCAGAAGCAGTACACTTTATAAAACGGGCCACAAAGGGCTTTGGACTTGGAGTCCATAAAGATTAGCGCATGCCTAGTGCTCAGTGTTTGTGGGCCAAAATGAAGCCTAAAGTGATGTATAAGTTTTCATCATCTTATGCTCGTGGACCATAATGGAGCCTAAAAATATTAACGGTTTGTTGTCTGTTTTTGTGGGGGACCTCAAACGAACCAAGTTACTTCTTTAATTTTCTTTTTAAAAGTATATCATTCAAAATTTTTTATCCGAAAAAAAAAGGAAGAAGAACAGACAAAAAAGGAACAGGTCACCCATGACTCTAGTGTATCTTTAGATTTTCAATATATTTTTCAAATGGGCACTTTGTACAAATTATCCAAGCTAAGCTTACCTCACTTGAACAACCTGCACACTTTTTAAGATTCTAAATATAAGAATTGTATATGTAACATTATACCTTATAATGGAAAAGAGTGGCGACAATTCGAAGTTTTTATTTTTTTGGAAAAATGATTTTTATGAATCACTCAATTTTGAATTAATTAATTTCAAGGCGGCTTTTTCACATAGCTAAGTACTATTTGAGCCGATCTAAGATGCTTTTGGCTTAATTTTGTGTGTTTGTCTTGTATTAAGGACTGAAAAATAAAAGAGAAGATGTAGCATCCAGATTATGTCAGATTTAGCTGTGATTTGAATCTTAACTGAATGCAAACTCTTAGGGCAAGGGTTAGAAAAGTACCTAAGTAATTTGTAGCAAATGTCATCTCAATTTTCTCTTCAGAGAACTCCAGGTTTTGAGAGAATATCCCAGCATTGTTTCTGTGAAAAATTAATTCATCATTCCAAGCATTAGCATATCATAAAATATCAATTATCTCTCCTTTTTCCTTCACAATGATTATCACAAAGATATACAATGATCAGGTTGGAAACAATATGATCAAAAAACTTACATGAGAATATTAAGTGGAAGTTCCAAAGCTAAAAACTCGGAACAAAATCTCTGTACAGAACCAAAGGAGCTAAGATCAACCTCCAACAGAATAACCTCAGCATTTGGACTCTCCTTTTGTATCTTCTCCCTCACTTCCTTGGCCTTCCTCAAGTCCCTTGCAGCAATCACTACTCTCACTCCTCTCTTTGCTAACACCCTAGCTGTTTGAGCTCCAATACCAGAAGTTGCCCCTTCAATTAAAAATTCAACAAGTTAACAACTATTATTAATTAAGCTAATCCCACATATATATATATATAACAATTGTCGCATACTCTGATAATGGGGAAAAAAAATACTATATTTATATCTATATATAGAGTATTCTTGAGATTTTGTTATTCTTAAATGAGGATAAAATAAATTAAAATAGGTTAGGATATATTTTTATTTTGTGTGGGAAAAAGAAGATTATGAATTTCAGGTGTACGTAAAGTAGATGGGGTGATCTATATAGTCTGAACCCAATGAAAGAAGAGTACACAAAAGAGACAAAATCATATCTTGTTGCGGCAAAAAAGAACCACCATCTTAAGCGGTACCCTCACGTGCAAGAGTTTACTGACTGAACACTTAATCCTCCCTCTCAACCTTTACCAATGCCGCAAAATCACTACCATACAGTTTTTGTGGAGAAAGCTTAGCTGGTAAATTGACATCGAATTTGGCTAATTCTTCAGTAAAAATTTTCATAAAGAGTCAAGTTCAACTAAGCTTTCATTCAAAAAGAAATGAAATGCGATATAAGAAAAGTTACAACTCGATCGTGTTGAACCTTCAAAACCTACTACTATACACGGCCATATACTCACTCACCCAGCTTCTGGAGAAACGGACACACTCAAACAAGGTTTTGAAAGAGATCAAAAGGCGTCACAGAAAACTTTAAGCAACCCTTGGTTAGTAATATGTAGAAATGGAATTAAGTCTGATAGTTATAAGTCCTTTTATTTATACATATGCGTGTGTATGTGGTTTTCTTCTTCTCGGAAGCTGTTTTTGAGACTTACCGGTGATCAGAGCGGTTAGATTGGGAGGAAGGAAGGAAGAACAATCTTCCGTAACTTGCTCAGCGGTTGAATTTGAGCCAAAACCACTAGGGCCTGCAATTCCAGCTAAGTATCTTAGTGTTGCCTTCATGGGTTTGCCTGCTTTGGAAACTTGCGAGGAAAAAATAGTTGTAGCATTTGAGTGTGGGACTGGAAACCACATAGCTATTTATATATGTACATGTATTTTATAATATAATAGATACGATAACATAATACTAAAAGATTTATTAGTCCTTCAATCTAACTGAGTACGGACCTTTGTCAAGGACCAAACATAGGCCACACTATGTATCTTATATAAAAAATTCAATTTTTATTTGGAAGAATGGGTTCAAAAAAGACTAACCCTTTAAGTGAAGGTTTAATAAATTATTTTTTGGTGAAGTTATATATATTCTCTTATTGCTTAGGAAGAATCACTTCAATAACAAAACTCTTTTTTTCGAGTTTTAACAAAATTGTGTATCTAAAACTTGAATTTAAGATTTCTTGTTAAGGTAAAATAATCTTTGTCAGCTAATCTATACGTCTATTAGTAGGTTTTATAAATTATTTTATTAATTATATCTTGCAACCTTCACTAATTAAGTTTTTCCTCTAAAGCTTAGAGCTTTATGACAATGTTTAGCGATATCATTTGGTTGATACACCTATATTGGATGGTCCACTAACTATGTGATTACAACCTACTAAAACGGTTCAGCATATATTTGCAACATTAATTGCCATTTTTGAACCTTTTGGCCTTTACTTCCCATAATTACTGCCTGTCCTTATTAAGTGGCTTGCATTTTCCTGTGATATGCGGACGTTGATACTTTGTGGGATAAAATTTCCCAGCATATATAATTATGCTTCTGTACTAAGAAAAAAGCGCGTAATAATGCTTAATTAAGTAACAACAAATCATTATATGAAGATTACCACTGAAGTAAAACTAAATGCCCTTCTTTTGTTTTCTTTTAACTTTTATGTTGTGGTTATCAATTTGTGTGGATCCAATTTGGTGTACTTTCTAATTTCCTTCTGAAAATATTATCTTATCCCTGGCCTTTGTCATCCCTCCACAAAAATTGAAGTAAAGTTTTATCATCTTATCCCCTTTGTCATCTTTCCACAGAATTGAAGCAAAGTTTTGTTTTGTTTAGGGGAGGGAGGTTGACGAGGAAGTAAACGTTTTAACCCCCTAACTAAACATCATATCACCAACAAAAAATGGGTTGTTACCTTAGTGACAGACAAGTCACCTCTGAAAAACTTACCATTTCGCAATAATCAATGGCTAAAACTTACAAATTGTAGAGATTAAAATTCTCTATTCCATCTCTATGTCCTCTTTTCTCTCCCACTTAAATTTTGACACCTAAAAAAAATGGGTGGTTTAATTTGCACAATATTAAAATTGGGTTGAGGAAGAAGATGAATAATCTTACTGTCATCGACAAATAGTGAAAATAAACAGCCACATATATCATATGGCATATGTGAGATTTGAGAATAATAATATTAACCTACCTATGTGACTAGACTTTCAACGTAAATCTTGAAAGAAATACACTAAATATGTTTGATACAACTGAAAAGGCAAAGGCAACTAGACAAGATTCTCTAGTCTATACTGCTCACCAAGATACGTGCGATCTGCTTAGCCTAACTTCTTGTTGAAAGGCCGTTTGACATTAAATTTTTTAACAAAAGTAGTTTTGGCTTTGGATTCAACAAAATCAAAATGCGATTTCATTGTCACAAACTCTACTCTCACATTCTTTATTTATCTATTTATTTTTTATTTTTCTACTTTATGTGATACACATGGACTTAAAGAAATTGCAAACAATTATAGCACAAAAAAAAAACAAGTATATCATATTAATTAAAAATCAAATGATATCTAGTCTACACACAAGAAGTTCTTGAAAATTTTCAAAATTGATTTCCATATATATTGTTGTTTTGTAAAGGCTAAGCCATCGCATCGTGGTCGGTCAAAGTTTTCAATGATTTTGTAGGAGAAAAAAAATGCTGCTTTTGATCAGGAAAAGAAAATGTATTTTTTTTTTCTGGCTCAACTACTCAACCATAAACAAAAGTGGTATGGTGTATTCATACACGTCATTTTTTTTTTCAACGTTTTCTTAAAGGAGCTATTGCTATATATACCTTAACGTTTTTACACCTTCTTAGGCTTTTTTATTTTGGGAAAAGCAAGGGAAAGAAAACGTGTGTTAAATATGTGTTTTTTGTTATATATTTTATTATCTTAAAAGAAAGCGATATATATAAGAATAGTGTAACAAAAATGTTGTATAAATAACACCATTATTTCTGAAATGACCCCTACGTATTGTAGGTGAAAAATTTTGTCCCTTTGATTTTCGTGATGATGCATGCATGCACTGATGAAGAAAGAAGGGCACATAGGTATGATTGTATGAATGTTACCCCCTAACACGTGTGCATCTAGAAAAACCAATGATGGTAGCTAGCATGCAATGTAAGTTTTGATGATTTAAATTTCCAGAGAGATGAAATAAAAAGGAATCAGAGTCGGAGACAAAGATGCTTTTGCTGCGTGCACACCTTGCCATTCAGCCTTCCCTCTTTTAATTTGTCCAAGTGAGGTCCAAATTTTCCTTTACTCATCCATGTTATGGCTCTTTGAGGAATGATGGGCAATGTTGGAGCCTTGATGGGCTAAAAGATAGGCATTGAGGTTGACCCTTCAACAAGGGAGTGGTGAAAATACGAGCTATGGGTTGTGCATAGGGTCCCATTCTGTTTCCCAACTTGCGAACAAATTCTCATCAACCTGCCACAACTCTTTCGAGCACTACATGCTCTTAATGTTGTTTCACATGTGTGTGCTATCTTGTTCATCCATTCATATATATCATGGCATGCGCCCAGTGAAAAGTGCGTTTCATTAGTAAAGTTTGAATATATATGCACTATATACAATATGGCATGATCATATACTACATGCATATGCTGACATAGATGTTTGTAGGACACAAATTTATCTCCTTTCCCATTATTCAAAAGCGAAAGCAAGGCTTCTATTCCCAAAAGAAAAAAAAAATATGGCTAAAGCGGGCAACATAATTATGACTTCTAGCTTGTTGTTTTGCCAAGAAAATAGGATCATGTTGTGGATTGTGTGTGTTACCAAAAATAAGTTTGAAATAAGTATAATCTTTGTTGAATTATCTTTTAGCAATTAGAAGACATAGAAACATTCACCATATAGATATGGATTAGTTATGTCGTGTGTAAGCGTAGAAGCAGTAAAAGTAAACTGGATTGTCTTCTTCTTTATTTCTTCTGCTTTGAAGATGTATTATAATGTAAACTTTTTTTAAAAGCTATATGTAAATCAAATGCTGTTCAAACTTTTTGATTTATTTATTTGACTGATTGAATTACAAATAATGTATTTTTTCCAAAGAGTCCAAGAGTAAAATATTAAAAACTAAACTTCTAATGACTTATGTCAAAAATGATAATCATTCAAGTCATTGCATGCCTTTACATGTTAAACATGGCATAGTTTCAGAATTATTGTTATTGCCACTTGAATGTAGTTGAGCATGATGAAGTTACACTTGGCTAATAAGAAAGAGATAAGGTTAATTAGTAAAACAAGAAATTAGTGCTTAAATCCAGTTCGCATGTCATATATACATATGTTGATCAGTTGTGGCTTAACCTTCAAGCAAGCCTTAAAACTATGCCACCTACTAAGTTATCTATGGGTGGATTTGCAGCATAATTAGGTTGGAAATTGATTCACAACCGACCAACTCAACATTTTCATTAGTTATAAAGGTGTGAATATCAAAATGTTAATGGCGTTCTAGAATTCAAAGAATTTTTGGTGATGTCTCACTTTCAAATTTTTCGGCCTGTCGATTTAAGTTTTATGTCTTTTCTATAACTCTTTTAGACGTAACCTAGCAACTTCTTTTTTATTTACTAATTATGCCTAACAATTTTGTTAATTAATTTAATCAAATTTCTAATGCATGATGAATACTTTATTCTATTATCAAATACATATCTCAAAAACTTAGAAATTAAAGTTTAAAAAACAAGTACCTACAATATTAAAAACGAGAATGATTTAACTTAAAAAGCGTTTTATTGAATTAAAATTTACCAAAACTCATTTATGTTATGTTATTTCAACTTTTAACACATAGACGAAGCTACAGATCATATCATATCGTAGACATAATACAATGTTTTCAAAATTGAAGGGGCTATGTCCATCTCATTTTATTCTTTTCAGGCGTCGTTGGCTGGTTGCAAGCTGGCGTAGAATAAAAGAAACAAAGTCTATAACTTGCATTTGATGATTTGGAGATAAAGTGGAAACAGTTCACAATTGAGATTATAAATTCCACTTGGAGCTTATATATATCTCTTTCGAAGATGTAGAAAAAAGTCGTCAACCCACCATGTGTAACTTGTCTTGTCCATTATTATGAAACTAAAAATATGTCTGAAAGTCCTAATTGTATTTGACTGCTTTATCAAACCACCAATGCTCCACTACATCGATGCAAAGGATTAATACGTGCGAGCTTATGCAATAAGCCACTTAACCATAAAGGATGTCCATTTTGTTGTACTAAACTGTACATATTCTATCTTATTAGCCAGTAATTTAAACGGGAACTGTTGGGGCAATGAAAAAAGAATGACAACGCATCACCACTGTAACTGAAAAGAGATATGAAGAGAATGGATCAATGATAAAGCTCCACAAGATACAAGTGATGTACAATTTTACCTTTGACGGGAAGAAGAACATAAATGGCCTTGAATTAACGACCTTAGGGCCCTAGTGTCACAACCATGTCCCCTGCAATATTAGCCAAAATTTCGAACCTGAATTGATGCATTCAACATAGTTAAAACTTAACATTGCCGACAAACCCTCAACTTTTTCTCTTTGGATCAATAGCATCGGCTTAATTTTCATTATCCATATGAGCATTAAGAAAAGATTCCGGGGAAAAGAGCCCATAACTATGTATGATTTTGATTAATGTGCTAGGCCCACTTGGCATATTTCAATAACATGTTGACAAATGGCCACCCAAAAATAGAATCCTTATTGCACGAGCCAATCACGGAAGAAGTGGAAGTGGGGCACAGCCAAGACTAGTTTCCCCCTCTTTAATTATACCTTCATGCATATCATTAGCTATAACATATTATTAATTAAGACTGAATAATATGTAGTATTAAGTAATGACGATAGAGTTGCTAGCTATTTTTCCTTTGGTAGGGACCCTTGTAAGTGAAGATTTGAAGAAAAGGTTGGCTGTCTTTAATAGTTCATATGTGTGGTAGCAAGGTGGAATTGAATGAGGATGATGAACATACCTCCTGCTTAGCAACACATCAATAAAATATTAATAATCAAAGAATAACAATTAGTTCTTTAAACCCATGATTACGTGAGTTGTCCCTTAAAAGGGCTGATTGGTGGGCAAAGGGGACAAGAGAATTGAGAACAAAATTATTCAAAGACAATAATATGTGTTTGCCATTGTTGGGGAGTGGGTTTTACTGTGGAGCAACTTGGAGTAGAGGTAGAGCTCTGTGGCCGAAGATTGAGCTCTTTATTATGTTTGCTTCAACTGGACACTTCGTATGACAGAATCTGAGCCATGGTTTAAACCTTTTTAAGGCCTTTTAATTTCTCTTCATCTTGTTTAACCCTTTCTTTTACCATCGATTCTGTCCAAAAGACAAAGAATGGCTATATATTCTAATAAGTTTTTTTTAAAAAAAAACCTCTTCTTCTGTTTTTTTTATTAATTCTCCTGATAGATGCTTGAAATAAGATAAATGAAATTATTCTTCTTATCTAATTATCATATGAAAACTTTTGGGGAATTATAAGGAATGCTTGAGCATATAAACACTTGGGGTTCTTCCACCATTAATTGAAAGAAAAAATAGTTTTTAAATTATAATGTGTAACATGTTTAGATAGTTTCTCAAGAAATTATAATTTATTCTATAATTTATGTTCAAACGCCCCCACAGCATCAGCCGGTTATTCGAATTAGAGTAACATTTATTTACATATAGAATATGACTAATTTGACTTACGGATAAATTTTGTTTTTTAACGTTGGATTTTTTTTTTTACATTTACAAAATTTGAATCTATAACCGTGTTTGAGGAGAATAAAACCACTCTTAAATCAAACAAGTATTAGGTTTTTTTTTTAGCTTTATATAAGTCCAATAAAAAATGTATCACATCACAATGTATAATGGACTTAATTATATACTGATCGTGTAAAAAAAATTTATATTATCATCCAAATAAAATCTCAAATGCATAATTTTTGAAGTAACAAATGTAAAAGTTAAACATATCCATTGATTTAGCAATATATCATTAAATGATAATATAAAAAAATTTATATTATTAATATATCAAAATTAAATTCATATATAATTATATATTGGAGTTAATATGAAATATTAATAAATTAAATCCAGCCTCTCTCTTTCCTCTGTGCAATTTTTCCACCCTTTTTTGGGTCATCTCCTCTCTCTTTCCTGAGCCTTTTTTTTTTTTTTTGGATCAAATCTTTCCTCAGTTTCCCTTTGGTTGTCTTGGGCGTTAGGTTGGGATTGTACTTATTGCTTAGTCCGGTTTCAGCTGGCGTGGCTTTGAAGAGATCCGATAAGTAATAATGTAGTCAAAGCCTGCTTTTGTTGACCAAAACCCAAAAAATTTCAATGCCTCGCTCATATTTACAAAGCCCATATGGTAATGGTTAAGCTATAGATAGGGCCCATAGTTCTATGCAGAGTCCCTTTGTAATCACCTTCATTAAGGCCTTTTTTGTTTTTGGGTTACACATCCAAAACACCACCTGAACTGAAGACCCAACAAGCAAAACAAAAAGGGGAACCACACTCACATATTTGTAGTGCGGCCAGTGCCCTAACCCTAACTGCATGTAACGTTGGTCCGCAACGGCCCAACATGCCTATAAATGTCACTCCAAAACCCTAATCTCTCATCCTTTCACCCCTCAGCACCGCTCTGAGCTATGCTGTAAGTCATAGCGTTCTATTATTCTCTTTCATCTTGCATCTTGCATTCTGCTATTAGTTTTTTTAGATTCAATTACTAGTTAGGTTCCTAAACTTCTTCCTTTTTATTTTAACCTTAATTTTTCTCCATGCTACATATATAGGTGATAGGGAAAAAAAAATAGAAGAAATTCTCCCTATGAGGAAGATCTCCCAAAATTGATAGGAAGTGCCGTATGACACTCCAAACAGCAGCGTTGGCGAATACCTATGTCCAAGACAATGTTCTCATCCGCTGATGGCAAACCAAACACTGCCATCGGTCGAGAATCATTGTTTTGTGTCGCAGGTTGCCCCCGCTGTGTGTGTGATTTGAAACGGGTCTCTGAGGGTTGGTTATCCTTATAACATCTTTCATTCCATATAAAAGATTCTCAATTAATTAACACTTCTTCAATTTGGAGATTTTTTTTTTTTTTGGGGTTAGGTCCAATGCCACGTCGCTGGTAGCTATGAGCTGTGACCAGCGATGCTATGATTGGACCAAAATCAAGAGTGATTTTTCATTTGTTTCGCATCCTGATAGGAACCTGCGGATCTCAATATACTATGATCTGCGGAGCCGATTTATGCGATTACATTTTATTTTTATTTTTGTCTAAACTATCTTCTCGTGTGTTTTTTTTTTTTTGGTTATGTTTTCCTGTTTGTGTTGGGTGTAGTTTTTGAATAAGTGTTTGTGAAGCCGATGAGGACTAATGTGAATTGGAATTACCGGCTGAACAATACCTTTGATGTGAAATTCTGGCTGACTGAGGCTTCCTTTTCATTAAAGTAAACTGTCTTAGCGTTAATTAGCTTATTTTATTTGCTGGCATCGCTTTTTTGTCTTTTTCTTCAAAATGATGTGCATATTGTGAAAATCAGCATTCGTTTTCTTTTTAAATTCGTTCTTTATGATTGAGAGTTTGCTAAGTATTTCCATTGCCCTCAAATTTTTCCTTCTAAGTCGATATGCAATTTAACTTTAATATCAGAGCTGCGCAATTTAACTTGCATTACCATTCAAACTGATATCATTATACATGTTCACGATGACCGTTCATTCTGAATTTAAACTGGCTTGCAATAACAGGGAGGTTCGAGTTATGATACAATACCATCAACATGATAATAATAATCCGTGGATCATTTAACTTGGATTTAGCTACCCTAAATTGAGAAGTTGAGTAAAGTGAACGAGATAATACAAATGAAGTAGAATAAAGAAATGTGCCTTTCGTATTTGAAACCGCACACTATGATATCACCTCCGACTATTGGATATGTTGAAACTTGAAAATAATGAAATAAAAAATTTAAAATGAAAGGCCTAATGATTTGAACTGATGATGTACTAACGTGTCGAGCAGTATGAGTTGCCAGATTTGCTGTCATGTAACAGCCCGCAAATTTTGAAGTATCATTCATTCACAAAAACTGAGATTGTGAATTTTTATTCACGAGCTACACCCCCTCGGTTTAGAGGTGCAAAAGGTTTAATCTTCTGAACAATTATGATACTGTGTCATTCTGATGGACATCAATATTATCTTATTTTGCATTAGAAGTTATTGAATATGACACAAGTTGTCAAGATAAGAAGAATTCACT
This sequence comes from Pterocarpus macrocarpus, assembly GCA_031439585.1. Lineage (NCBI taxonomy): Eukaryota > Viridiplantae > Streptophyta > Magnoliopsida > Fabales > Fabaceae > Pterocarpus > Pterocarpus macrocarpus. Next base: position 17,946,306 of record CM062519.1, read on the forward strand.
AATTAAGCAAAATGTAAAATTTTGAATGGTTTATGAAATGCCCATGGAATCGATGTTATCTTAAGCTGTTTAAGTGCTTTCTGAATCTTCAGGGCAGAAAGTTGATAAAGGAAAAAAAAAAAAAAATTAGAATGTTTGAAAGAATGTCCACCATAATTAGATTAGGGATGAGTACATAATCAGGATGATTTATGTTAATCTCTGACTTTGGTAAGTACTTATGCATCTCCATGTAGCACCTACATAGGAGGGTTACCAAAGAGACTTGCCAGTATTTGCTGGAAATTAACCAGAGAAGCTAAGATGTCTTTTGCTGGAAAATTGACTTTATCTAGAGCTGTCATTTATGCTCTGACATTGAACACCAACCACTGCAAGCTACACTCATTCCAAAGATTATTTGTGATAAGCTTGGTCGTATGAACAGAATTTTGTTTGGGGTGGGTGAAGTTCTTAAGACCAAATCAAGGTGTGGCTAAGCTTCTCGTGCTCTTCACCCCCGAAAAAAAAACAGAAGAATGGTTTGTGAAAAATTACTATTATATTATGGCTTGGCAATTGGGCACTAACTGCACAGTGGAACATCGCTTCTCTTTAATTTGGTGAGCTCCCTTCATGCTTGTTGCCGGTACCCATTGCAAGTGCTTCCAACAGTGACAGCCAAGCAAAGAAATAACACGAGGGAAGGATCAATGCACGGTTACTACTTAATATTATCAATTTCACCATTTAAAGGTTGGTTTGTGTTCGGGAGATGAAGAAAATGGGATCTCACTTGGGAAACGAGAAAAAAGAAAAAAGAAAAAAGAAAGAAAACTAAAGCTACGTGATGTATAAATGTTTTGCTGTAGATCAAATGGTTTTCGTTGCAGCTCAAGTTGAAACTTTGACATTAAGGTTTGGTATATCTGCAGTCTATTTCCTATCTGACAACTCAGCTAAGTCCTAAGTGCATGCTATTTTTTGAACAAAAAGATAGTTTAATTTCCTTCTATCTTATTTCTTAATGATAAATCTGGACCTTTGAAGCATATACATTGACATGGATATAGAGACACACCAAATTCTTAAAATTATAGGACTCGAACATGGCATGTATAGTCTCTTCGAAAAATATGGAGCATTCATGATATTTGTCTTGTGTCAATACTTGTTATTTCTAATCTTCTTCCAAAAGAAATGTACAAATACATGTACAACAAAAAAATTAACTAAAATGATTATCTATTATCTACATATTTTAACTTTATTTCCTTCATCACCATTGTTGTTATCTCTTTTATTGATCAAAAAATAGATGATTGTGATTTGAATTTGGATTGAACATTTTAATATCTAAGTTGGTTCATTGAAATATATAAAAATAATAAATAAAAAGCATCCAAAGTATCTCTCCTATATATTAGAGCAGTGTCCAAAGTGTGTTCAAGATAGAAAAATAATTTTTAAATGAACATTTATGGACACGTGTCATGTGGATATCTATTAAGTGGTGGTATTCAATACATCTCAGACACGTGGACATATTAGAAAGTTGGCGTGTTCGTGCTTTCTAGATTTGGACTCATAATTGTTGTTGGTTAAATTTCTTGTTAAACTTAGTAAATGTTGATTTACTTCTTTGAACATTTTGAAAGTATAGGTTCTTATTGAAATTTTTTTTTCATCATGTTATGCTGCCTTGGTAAGAAAATATTATTGTGATTAGATTAAGAATTTAATTTATATATACTAACAACATAAAATAATTTTATATTGTCAATAAATAAAAATTAAAAAAAGTGTCAAATGATGGCAAGTAACTATCTATTATTATAATTATCCAGTATAATTTGTCACTTTCTTGAATTTCTATTAATTAACAGTGTAAAATTATTTTGCATAATATTTTTCAAAAACAATAAATTTCAAAAGTAACTTTGTCATATCCTGAAAAAACAATTTGCAAAATTTTAAAAAATGGCGAAGTCCAAAGGAATTTATTTCTGGGCAAATTACATGCATCCTAAATCATTTTATATAGTAGTATAGGAGCATGTTTGGTAACCATTTTTTTTGAAACAATATTTTTTTTTTTTAAAAAAACTCTCTCCAAATGTTTTTTTATTATAAATTAGAATTTAATTGGCATGCATAGATAATATAAAATAATTTTAGAGTTTAATTAGTATGCACTGATAGTGTAAAATAATTTTACACTGTCAATGAATAGAAATAGGGAAAAGTGAGAAATCATGGTAAGTTTCTTATTATAATGAATGATTATTTATATAAGTTGGTACTTTCCACTATTTTTATTAGCTGACAGTCAATGCATTTAAATTAAAACTATAAAAAATTATAAAAAATGTCATGTCATTATAGATAGTTATCAATACATGGACCAAGTTGGCAACTCTCTTGATTTCTATTAAATAACAATGTAAAATTATTTTTTTTTTTGTCACAAATGTAAGATTACTTTATACTATTAGTATAGGCAAATTAAGCCCTATAAACTATTTGGAACCCTAATATCCGTCTTTTTTTAATATTTTTTTGGGTCTCAGTCTCAAACTTTTGGTCCGTAGTCTCAATGTTTTTGTTAGTAAAACAGATTAAATCCTTTGGGCTTACGCCCAGGTCAGTTGAATTTTCGTTTGGGCCTAAGGTCTTACTGTTTCATTTCATTTTATCAGCTCACTAACCAAAACCCAAATCCACAATAGGCCCAAAAAGATGTCATTCTAGTCCAAAAAAAAGGGTGTCGTGATGGTAGAAGGATACATCACAATGCAGAAATCGCATAGTCGGAGGTGATCGGTGATAACAGGCGCTACCACTGCTATTACTACTCTTTCAATTCAGCTTCCTCCGCAAACATAGCCGTATTCCAAAGCTTCGGTTCCTTCGAATCGCTGCTCTCTCTCTCTCTCTCTCTCTCTCTGAAAATTCTAGGGTTTTCTGAACTTCATGGCTTCTCCTTCACATTTTGACGATGTGAGTGCTATATCAGTTCTCTCTTCTCCTTCTCGCGTTTCCTTTGAATCTCTCTGAATTTCGATTCTTCCAACCTCGCAGGACTTTGATTTCGGAGGCGGATTCGGAGGAAGGCATTCAGGTTATTATTATTATTATTTCGGAAATAAAATTTATTTCTGTTTATCGAACGGTGAATTTGTCGGATTTTCCAGATGCGCTGGTGGATTTGTTATGTTCTGTTTTGGTTGTTTTTCGTTGTTTGGTAATGTAGGTAATAAGAGGCCATCTCCAGATTACGACGATGAAGATTATGACAATGATCCTTTTGCGCCGAAGAAGGTAGTGTATACATGAATCTGTTGTGCGGTGCTAGCATTTAGCTTCGTTGTTGCAGCATATTGTAGAATGTGCTTGTGTATGGACGGTAGGCCAATAGGGATACAGGGAGAATTAGAAAAACTATAGATGGAATTATTGAAAAGAACTTGGATGTTGATGGCTTGTGTATAGACATGATTCATGAAAGGATGCAATAATATTGTTTAAGTTATGTAGTTTACCCCACCTCGTGGGGAATGGACTAGTTATTGTTGTTGTTTTTCTTCGGTTGTGGTGGATTATAGTTATGGCGGAAGTATTTGCATCGAGGAATGAGGCAGCTTGAGAGATTTTACTGTGTTTCTGTAATGAAAATCGAAGTGCAATAGTCATATGGGGATGAATGGGGATTCTTATTTGCTGGTGTATTGGTGAGCACTGGAAGTTGGCATGGGTGAAGTGCATTGATCTGTTTATGACATGGTTCACTAATGATATGCTTTCTTTAACAGAATCTTTTTTTATTAAAAGAAAAAAGTTTCTAACCTCAATTTGTAATGTAGGCCAAATCAAAAGCTGAAGAAGTTGCTTCCGGTGTAGCAACAGGAATGATCTTGTCACTTCGTGAGAGGTATTTCACAATATACAGCTTGTCCGAGATATTGGACTTTGCTAAGATTGTAGTAAATTATTTGTAGCTAATTTTATTTAAAACTTTGTTACTGGCAGCCTTCAGAACTGTAAGGATACACTTGCAACATGCCAAGTACGTTTTTCTTTTAAGAACTGACATTGTTTGCCACCTTTTTCTGTTGGTCGGTATCTTTTTCATTTGTACAGTAATTATATGAAATAATTTGAACTTTCATAAGTGAGGAAGCAGACTTTAGTTGTAATTCCTGTGATTTAAGAGATGGATATATGAGTGGTTCACAACGACAAGGCTTCCTGTGTAATTTTTGGATTGTAATGATGTGGACAAAGTGTTCTTGCTATCTACCCTTCATAGTTTTGATTGAATTCCCATGGCTCACTCTAGGCATTGAGCATTGTTTTGTTTAATTGTTCAAAGCTCCACATACGATTGTCATATCTTATGTTCAGTTGTACCTCTTCCTTTCTTAAAAACATTGATCAGATCATTGAATTTTCCAGAATGAACTTGAGGCTGCTAAATCTGAGATTCAGAGTTGGCATTCTTCAATACAAAATGCACCTTGTGTACCTGCTGGGGTCACTCCAGGTTAGTTTGTACTTTGTGTTTGGCAAGTGATGTACATAGTATACCTGCGTTAATTGTTCAAGTTTTAGCTCTTTGTACAGTTCCTTTCTTTGTTATAAATTTATACCTGAACTATTAGTTAATCTTTCTTCTTTCTAGAGCCCAGAATGTTGATTAATTATCTTCAGGCCCTGAAATCCTCGGAAGAGTCTTTAAGAGAGCAGGTTTAGAATCTAATCTCCCTTTTTTCTTCAAAATAATTTACTATTTGATGCTTAGGTTTCATTGACCTGTATCATTTTTTCTGTTTGGTTATCAGCTTGAAAAAGCAAAGAAAAAGGAAGCTGCATTCATTGTAACATTTGCAAAACGAGAACAAGAGATAGCAGAGTTAAAGGTAATATTCTCAAAATAAGGTTCTTTATAGCATGATTTTGTTTTTGTGTGTGTGTGTGTGTGTGAATTTCTTTTTCGCATTAACCTTGACCACCTGACTAAATTCCATTTTTCCCCCTCTAAGTACATTATGAAGGGAATAGGAAGAAGTATGGAGTCAGTCTTTCTTTCTCTCTCACTTTTTCATTTACATCCAAGTTTTGACAACAAAGAACATCAAATATTTGTCTACATGAGGTCACAGAATATTGTGCTTGATATCTATTTCTGTAGATTTTTTTTTTTTTGTTTTATTCTGTTCAGTAATTAAGTGTCTGGGTGCAGCTAATAAATGGTCAGGACTGTGGATTGTTCATTTAATAGTTTTCAAGAATGTTTAATTTATTAATGGCTGTTATTGATATGAAGATATCACCATGCCGGCATGCCCCGGGAATCTTATCAATCTGATGTTGATCAAGCTCAAAAATTGGATATGTGTCTTATCCTTCATTATTATTGTTCTTCTCCTTATTATTATTATCTTATTAATTTTTTTGTGGCTGTCCAAAATCTTTTCCAGTCTGCTGTGCGGGATCTGAAAGCGCAACTCAAGCCGCCATCAATGCAGGTATGTTTATATCATGGATGTCAAGTGTAGCTTTAGAAATAAATTTGTTCACTAATGATTATTCTTTATGTATTTATTTTAGAACACGTGTTTTTCCAGCTTCTTTTGACACTTGAAGATTGACTGTGATTCCTTGTTTGTATTTCATTTATTTTGGTTGTACATCATATTGCATCTCGCTTAGCACAAATTTATGTACATGTTATTTAGTGCTGAAGTAAGGTACATGTTATTTGTTGTTCAAGTGGTTCTACTGTACCTTTTTTTTTTTTTTTGGGTAGGGCTTATATATGAAGCCCGTTCTTTATGCCTTGATATCTTGTGGATATAATTTTCAGGCAAGGAGGTTGTTACTAGATCCAGCTATTCATGAAGAGTTCACACGGTTAAAGGTTTGTTATTCAACTTGATGCTGACTTGTATTGAATTAAGTTTGGTTATGTTCAACTTGATAATGGCTTCTATTGAATCAAGTTTGGTTTATCTTTCTCTCTGCTGGAGACATGCACATGGAGCTGGGAAAAATTGTATGTCATAACGTACATTGGGCCTAGAGATTTAGTGAAGAAATATCTTGTTATCCTCTATGGTGGAAAGTGTTATTTCATAGAAGAAGTTGCATCCCTTGTTCACTGAGGGAACTTATTAAGAGGTTTTTGTACTTTGAAGATCAGATAATGAAATTGATCAAAATTATTAAAAAAAAGAAAGAAAGAAAGAAAGAAAGAAAGATGGAAGAGCATAGCATTAGCCTAGCTTTGTACTTTGGGTATGCGATAACTTCTGTGGTGGAGGGTGGTTTTAAAATGTATAAATGGGATTTTCAGATGGCATTTTAGAGTAGGCAAGAACCTTCAAATATCTTTTTGTTTATTCATAGTTATCACATGTCCTCAATTCCTACATATATTAACAATGTCTTCTAGTAACTATTTACATTAGTGGTTATTTTTAGTAGTACTTACAACTGTTCTCATCTGATGATAGAATTTAGTAGAGGAAAAAGACAAAAAAGTAAAGGAGTTGCAAGATAACATTGCCGCTGTAAGTTTTACTCCCCAAAGCAAGATGGGAAAGATGTTGATGGCGAAATGTAGAACCCTGCAGGAGGAAAATGAGGAGATCGGGAATCAAGCTTCTGAGGGGAAGGTGTTACTCTCTCACTCAATCCTTATAATTGTCACCTTTTTCTTCTCCATTAATGTACTGTGTTAGTAACTAGAAGTAATGTTACACTTGCATGTATTCACACTAGTATAAAGCTTAATGTGCTCAATGTATTTTGTGGTATTCATTGTTGCTGAATTGATGTTTATGTTGTCATCTTTTCCTGCTCTGTTCTTTTTCTTGTTGTGCAGATGCATGAATTATCCATGAAACTCTCATTGCAGAAGTCCCAGAATGCACAACTCAGAAGCCAGTTTGAAGGTTTGTTGTTGAATGAAATTCCATTTCATTATGGTTTGGCTTTTTGATCATTTGACTCTTACATCACGTATACTCAGTAACTGCTTTGTCTTTTTTTGTATCCGATTGATATAAGTACATTGGTAATCTTTTTAGTTTTCATTCCAAACATATTGAGGTAGAGAATCGAGTATAGACATTGTTTTTGTGTGTGTGACTGTAAAACTAATCATATGAAGTGTAATAATATGCTAGAAATATTATTAGAAATGTGCTGATCTTGGGATGTTTTTAACATGTTAGATGTTTGTTATGGATGGTTGAAGATGTTGCCTTCCGTTCTCGTCTATAAAAATGGATATTGTGGGGGGATAAAAATTATTTGTTTGTTGATATATCTATATCATGATACATTGGCAATTAATGTAACATTAATCCCTCACATTGACTACAGGGTTGCAGAAGCATATGGAAGGATTGACAAATGATGTGGAAAGATCCAATGAAATGGTTTTTACTTCTCCCTGCTTTCCTATTTTAATAGTTTTTAAGGATTGCAATGCATGTTCAGTTTTAAAATGCTTCATACAGACATGAAACAATTTTTTTTGTGAAAAAATGGTGAAAATTATTGTTCAGGAGGGATTAGCATTCTCTCTTGTTTGTTTTGAACATGATCATGTCATATTAAGAGAGAAAGACACATGCACTCAAATTGGGCCCTACAAATTTTAAGAGGGCTCCACTTATTTAAAGTGTTTGTGTCTATCTATATATTAATATGACATGATGATGTTCAAAACAAACATGAGATGATTCAATTCATTGGTGAAACCATTTAAGGATCTAAACTACTATGTTGGGAAAAAGGCTTACATAGCATAAACGAACGCTGATAAGAATTAAAAAAAATGCTTATGTAGACTTTCTGAAAAATCCTGCATAGATTCTCAAAAACTAATAATACCATTGCCTCATATGTAAATAGAATTGAGTCTAACTGTTTAAGAAGATGACATTTTTATTTGATTAACATGCACAAAAGCAAAACCAAGATCTCTTATGAATTTAAGGTCCTTCATTGATAGAAGTTAGGATTGAGTTTTTCAATGGTAATTTTTTGTATGCTTCAAATCTTTCTATGCCACTCTCGAAAATGTTTTCCAAGGTTTGTGCAGAAAATATTAAATTTGTACGAAAACGACCATTTTCTAAAGCCAACATAACCCCCAAGCTGGATTAGCTTGTTTGGATGGCGTGAAACTTATGTACTTTTTAAATGTGCTTTTGCTCTGTATGAGTGTATTTTAATTGTTTTTACATGTTTGGGTGCGTGCAAAAAGTTGAGGACGTTTCCATGTATTGGAACTAATGAACACGGATTTCGCACCATTGTATACTTCATGAAAGATGTTATACTTCAGCTGAACCGCATTCTGTATGTTTCTTTATTGGGAAGGTTTTATAATTTTCCCCATATTTATGATAAATAATATTATATAACTTGGTTTTATTGTACCAAGTAATTTTATATAGAATTTAAATTTGATTCAGCGTCTAGCCTTTTTTTTTTTTCCTTCCCTATCGTTCAATAAAAGTGTCACATCATTAGTATTAAATGTCTTTCATTCTCAGTAAAAAGAAATCTTACTGTTTTTTAATTAGTTGACATTGGATAATGTAAAAATTAAAAAACTGAACATATAATTTATTTTCGTATTCGTTCTCTCTTTCATTTTTCTTCTTTTCAACAATGGTCCATAAAATTTTTGTAACTTCGAGAGCTTACTTTTCCCTTTTTTTTTTTTTTTGAATTGTGAGTATCATTTAAAAATGGAGATTTTGTTTGTGGATAAAGAAAACGAAGATTAATTTGAATACATTGTTAAAAGTATTTTATATTGTGAATTAATTATATATATAATTTGAGTTAATTATTGTCAAAATTAAACACTTTTAATAATATTAAAATATATGGTTAGATGATTATGTAAAAAAATGTTATACGTTGGCAATGCATTATAATTAGATATAAATGGTGAATAATTTATATTTGTGGTTAATTTAAATGACTTTTATTTATATGACGCTACAAATTGAGAACTAAAAGTACGTAGAATATTGGTAAATATAAAACTTAGTCTTTCAAAGAATAAAAGTTTCTACCGCGGTGGATTGTTTTAAAGTTTCCTGTCCTAAAAAATTGTACGTGCATACACACGAACTATTATGCCAACGGTAGCAGGCGCAGTTTTCTTGTTATACACAAGGTAATGCTGTGATAATCCAACTGAAGTGGATTTTGCTGCAGGTTCTTATGTTGCAAGAGAAATTAGAAGACAAGGATCAGGAGATCCAGAGACTGAAGCAAGAGCTCCAACAAAGAAACTTAATGGAAGATGGAAGATTAGATGCAGCACCTAATAGGAATGACAGTGATGAGATGGTTCCAAACGAAGCTGCCAACTAAACTCGCTTTAGTCTTCTAAAATTTTTGAAGCAAACTGTTAATTATTTCGTTTTTCCGTTTTCACTAATGGTTGTAAATTTTATTACATTCAATATAACATTTTTTTTCGGAAATATGCAATTGTGTAATTTAAGTGCAAGAGGAATGATTTTGCTCCCGTTCTGAATGGAAACATAGTCTATTTAGTCAGCGCTTCCACGTAATTTTTGCCATGCGATTTGTTACTCACAAGGCAGATACAAAGATCTAATATAAACGAAAAAAAGTGTTCCTACAAATCAAATTCAAATTCTAGTGCCTGTAAATAGCTCTAGTGTAAATATTCCCTAGAACCAGAATCATGACTACAATGGTGCATTGGCATGATAGAAAGTCTGCAGCGTAGTCAACCACATTCATTTTGTCGATTTCGATAAGACCATCCCAACCCTGCACTGCCAATGTTTCCAACTGGCTGAATAGGTTCCACCATGCCCTTGGTCGAACTGCCAAGCCCTTCCCCCTGCACAATGATCGGAAGTAGTAAGTATAGAATGGTAACTGAGTCGGTAGTAATATACATGGCTAAACGATAACAAATAAAGGGTGGTGAAGGTGTATCTCAAGCGGTATCGATCCACAAGCTCTTTGGCATTGGTATAGTTTTTCAAATGGAGAACACAGCAATTACGATTTAAATTCTTAAAAAATTTCAGTAACTTAAAAAACAAATTCTTGTGGACAGTGAGAACTAAGAAGATACCTCCTTCCAACCCATGCTTTCTAGAAGTTTTCTGGCATAACTGCCCGCTCCAAATGACATCTCCAAGGCCTCTGATGCAGCTTCTTGTGGACAGCTAGCAACAGGTGATGATGGCATATCATTATCACTAACTACCAAATTCTTCTGTCCTGGACCCACACCAAAGCCACCATGCAAGTTTCTTCTTTCAGCAGCCCTATCTCTGTATTGACATTTTGTTTGCTGGCATAACAAAAGAGCAAATGAGTTGAAGGCTCACAGATTATGGAGTTACTTTAATGTAGTGAATTTTTCCTATAAAGGGTGGTCATAGGAGAAGGGAGATATAAGTTTGTCTCTTTCCTCTTTGATCCTCGGTTTCCATAACCCACAATTCTTTTTGACGTTATCTCTTTTCAGGACAGTTAAGTCATATGAGCAAGGAAAAGTCTAGAATCCTTATCAGTCAGTCGTTAGTTGTTGCTGATGTTTGACATCCATGTCTATTACTTCTACCATTATAAGTTTGACATCCATCTATTATACAAGGAATAAAGTACAGCAATTAATTGCTAGATTTCTAAATCAGACTACACACCTTGGATGCAGAGTTCTCTATGAGGATTTCATCTGAAGCTGAAGCAGTGCTTTCACCGGACTGACAGGGGATTTTTCTCTTAGAAGATAACTGAGGAAAATCCCAATCTGCTGTTGGATTGGCAGAGTCGTAAGTTGATAGGGAAGCCACATATCTTGCACTAGGATTTCGCAATCTGTACACTTGTCCTGTTAAAAGAACAAGCAGCCATATTCAGTCCAGCAAGTACTTCTAGTACAGCCATTTTACTGAGAATCCCAAAACTGCTTCAATTAGCTAACCCATGATTTTAAAATGAAATTTATATGATAAGTTCCAATGAAATATACGTATGCATGAAAATTATGATTACATTACATCTCTCTTATATCCTTTTCATAATAGTTGTGTCTCATGAGACATGAAGAAAGCTAAGCAACAACAAATACAAGAGTAAAATGCAAACCTGTTTTGACTTGTACCAGATCGAGATGTACTTCACTGATAGGAGCAGATCTAAATTTCCCTCCCCCAGAAGGAATAGATGGATGCCGCTTTGCAGATTGTTTCACCAGTCTTCCAACCAACCTAGCCACCTTATCTTTTCCATCCTTTTTGGATCCTCTAACCATTTCCCAATCCCACAAGTCCACAATTGGAAACTCTGAAACCAGATCTTTCCTTGATTCAATGACTTGACCATATTGAGCTCGCCATTTCTCTTCATCCGATGGGATATCTGTACTGAGATACATCAGGCAATGAACAAAAGTGGCAAGTAATCCCAATTATGCTATGAAAACTCTATTATAAACCCATGCAGAGAAAGAAAGACAGTTCACAGGGCACTCAAAGCAAACTAGATTTACCGAAAACAATACAAGGAAACAAGCCCTTGTTAGGTTATTTGGCTTTTCAAGGAAAAAAACCCATTGATAGTTACAGACTTACAGAATACTCACAGTGCACATCATAATGATCTTTCCACAAATTATTTCAGTGTATAGATTGAAATATCAAATGCTAGCTAGTTGCTAGACACAAGCTGGATTATAAATAGTTAAATACAATAAATGTTGTTAATATACATATGAAACATACAAGCATGATAGCTGTTGCAATACCTTCATCTATGGTACTTCTACCAACTGTGCCATTTAAGTCCTCCAGGTCTGGGATCCACTCACCTTCTTCCACTTCATAAGTATTGCTGCAAGCTGTACCTTCATCAACAGTACTTTTATCAACTAGACCATTTTCATCTACCTGATCTGGGATCCACTTTTTGTCCACTTCATAAGTATTGCTGTAAGCTATACATTCAGGAAACAAACACATTTAGGAGCAGTCTTAATTATCACATTTTTCATTTAAAAACATTATGGAATTTATGACAAACCATCAGCTGCTAACTTATATGCATCATCTGTTTCCAAGGGCACTGTCACTGAATCAGCCATGCTAACTGCTGTCTTGTTGTAGCCAGCCAAATAAAGATCAATAAGCATGTCCTCTAACCTGTACATTAGCAAAATGAATAATTTTCAGGGGAAAATTTTGAAGGTACAATCATCTCAATGGAATAAGAGGGTAGAAGGTAGATACCATTCTGATGGTGGTGGAGGAGGATTTTCACAAGTTGGACTGCTCATGGAATTCATGGGATCTATTACAAATACAGCTACTTAGTTAACAGATGTCACTCATTCATTTCTGCTACATGCTTGTAACACATAATGTTGATGCTCAGAGCACTAGAAAATCAATTGTCAATTGCACTAAAGTAACTGAAGTGCAGATGTAGGGGACATGAATACGTGGCACTTGGCAGTAGCCCCTTGTTCCTGGCTACTGCAGAACCTGCTTTCTACCATCATACAGTAATATTGTTGCCACAGCATACCTCAGCTCAGATATATCTTTGGTAGTATGATTATCAAGAATTAATTGACATATAGTTGACAGGTTACTTAACATTACATACCATTAGCTGGTTCATCACACATGGTTCCTGTCCGTTGGTAAGCTTCAAATTCACTATCAACGAAGGAAGGGCAGTCCTCATTGTTGTTACAATATATTTGTTTAGTGTTTTCTGGTGTAGCTTCCTTGCATAGATATGCTTCTCCACAATCATCCTGAGACAACATACATAAAGAACTTGAATCACCAACTTGACATGACAACGATCTAAGTGTTTAGTTCTGAAAAAACCACAGACGTAGATTAATTAGACGCCTAAACCTACCTTATTGGAATCTAAAAGCACATAATTCCCATCCTCAAATTTGTAATAAAGACCATCTCTGCTACTATAGTACCAGCCAGCATTAGGGTCATGGTAAAATCCACTACTGCAACAAATTAATTACATTTTCCCCCTGTTAGACTATAGTGTTGGAATATGAGTAAATAGGAGTCTGTAGCTTGTAACTAGCTTAGTTTCAGCTTAGCTTTAGGGAGCTCTAGGCAGTGCAAGTGTGCAACTGCAGCAGCATGAAATTGCCGTTGCACCACCATAACAGAAATCTGTAACCAGCTATTACAGTCTGTTATTTTCAGTTAAACTAGTACACTGGCTAGCTCCTACCTAGAACCTAGGATACAACCTAGGACCTAGATTACAGCTATACCTAGAACCGACAGACATATTGTATACACATTATAAATATATCAAAGCATTGTAGAAGTTCATACAAAGCCTTTTGTTTATACAAAAATTCCAGAAAATTAACAGAAGCTTGTTGCTATATTCATGTTTACAAGTAATCTAAACTCTACAGAGTACCATGTTGCTTCTTGAAGAACTAAAACAAACCAAAGAAAGAACCTATTTGGTTGGAGTGCACTTGAATGGGAATAGAAATAAGCCATTCTCATGTTTGATTGTGTTGTTAACTTGCTAGAAAGGCAAAGCCCATTTCCCTTCTTTTAATTGCAGGAATAGATATTTTCATCAAAGTGAATGAATCCCCATTTGATGTCATTTAAAATAAAAAATAAAAAAAATCATAAACTATTTTCCATTCTACCTTTTTCTTTTATCAATTCTAATATCGTAGAAAGCATTCCAGTCACATGGATTCCAAACATGTTCTAAAGGCTTAAAAGGAGGATATTATTCTGAAAAATGGAATTTAAGAGAAAAAAAAAAATTCAACTCAGTAAATATTGCAACCGAATGAGCTAATAAGCTTCACGCACCACTTAAGGGGAAAATAAAATTCAGTATCAAATGATTCAAATTATTGTTCCAAAATGCAAATCACTCAAAAAATCAAAAAAAAAAAAAAAAAGCTTCGTGCAATACAATCTCTGTAACAAAGATTTAAACGTCGTCATATTCGCGAACGACTAAGAACAAACAGAATAATCGCTCATCACACGTGTTGTTTGGAATTTAGAAAATTGAAAAAAAAAAAAAAAGGTAAAAGGAAAAGATGAAAACCTGGCGTGGAAGTATAGCTGTGAATTTTCATCCCAAACAAAGACGGAATCGCTCTTTTCCGAATTTTGAGTGTCGGAATCCATAGCTGCTCCTTCTGCTCCTGCAGTTCCAAAATTCAATTGGTTTTGTTCTCTCCTTCTTTCTATGATTCTCACTTTATTTATTTTATTCACTTCTTTCTATTACTTATTGGGCTCCTTTCGAATTGCAAGTTCTAACACACTTGTCTCGGCCCAGCCCAAATGCTACAGGTCTATTTCTACCCTCCTTGAATCCAAAATCTTAAACAATATATTGCCGCATTTTAGACGTCGGTTTAGTAGTAAATTTATCTACCTCTCAGTAATTACAATCTGATTTGATATTAGGCAAAGTCTAATTTGTGGTATATAAATTCTTCGCCCTCTCCACAAAGATGTGTGTGTGTTTTGAAAGAAAAAAAATTATATATTGCAAAAAAAAAAAAAATGTGATGCACCCAAAGAAGTATCAAATGGTCAGATAAATTATAGTGGTTACGTTAAAATTAAACTGCAATTTTTGACACATTTTATTTGCAATTTTTTTTTTTTTTTTGAGTTTAATCACCACCAGTATCTAATATGAAATTTACTAGACAACAGTATCATATTTTATCACATGCAAACATAGAATGGGAAATTATTTTTGCATAATATTTAGACATTCTAAGAGTTAAATGAAAAATAGATACATTCAAATATTTGAATAGAAAAACATAAATATTTTTTAACATGGTATTGAATAGGTACGTTCAAATAACATATCCAATAAAATAATGCTAAAGCCTAAAGGCCAGGTTGGTAAATAACAATTGTTACGTGATTATTCGTTAAAAAAAAAACAAAAAAACGCGCGCGGACACAGGTATAATAGTGGTACAAACCTTCATTGCTATTGTTGGATGATGTGGATAATAACTCAAAACTGATCTAATAAATATCTAGTTGAAGTCTCATCAACTGGCTTGTTAATCTTCGATTCTTCGTCGGGAAGAGGGAAATCACGTGCTGTTTCGCACTTTTTCTCTCACCGTCTTACACATTCAGATAGTTGGAGTCTCTCACAGCTGAGTCGCAACGCGTCATGCTCATGCAGATTGTCGTGGCTCTGTGGAAACTCGTTAAGGATGAGGTGTCATTCTGTGACTTCTCCTCGGCACACGTACTTGCTTCTTACTACTTGGATCTTCGATATTGATACTTCTACATTCTAACACCTGTTTAATTTTCGTGTGCGTTATATAGTTACATAAGTTATGTCCTTATAATTGTCTGTGCTTATGTCTTCGTTCTATGTTTTTGCAGCGGTACACTCTCCGCCTTAGTTTAGTAGTATTTTATGAAAATATATTTTAAATAATAAAAGGTATAAATTAATTTTTTTAATTAATAAATAAAAAAAATAAAATATTTTTGTTCTTAATTTTTAAAAATTAGAAAATATTCTTAAAAATTCTTATAAAATATTTTTTAGAGTTGGTTTGTATTTTTTAAAATTTAAAAAATTAATATAATTTTATTCTCATTAATAATATTAAAATAAAAATTATTTTATTTAATATTTATATTTATTATAATTATTTTAAATTTTAAAAATAATTTTATGAAATATTATTTTTATAATTTTTATTTATTAAAAATAATTTTTATATTATTTTATTAAATAATATTATTATAATTTTTTAAGAGCAACTTTTAGAAGGTTCAAATATCTTAATAACTCCTAAAATATTATAGCAATACCAATTCATGCCTCCGTGCTTAATGCATGTCCCTAGACTTCAGTCGGTTTCGGTTATCAACCTTCGTCTTAAAGAAAAGAGTAATATATATTTGATTTTGTCATCTTATATACGTCATATATTATCATAAATGTGATAAACATCGAGATATACTTATATTAAAATTAAAAATTGCACATATTTATACAAAAAAAATTATATTTAATAATAAATTATAAGGTTCAAATAAGATCACGCCATCAAGACATTCACATCTTCGAACATTTATGTTTTATTATTTTGGAGTATATATAAACCTATTACTATTTTATTTCCAGTACGAGTTTCGAGCTAGCATTTAAAATAACTATTTTTGTTATTAAATGCATGAATGGGACTTGGGAACACGTATACCTTTAAAATGGTCTGATTATCTTATATAGAAAATTAACTATATATAATTATGAGTTAATAGCTACGTTGTTCAGAGTCGAATACATATAATAAGAATAATGAGTTCAATTCTTATATATCATTCAATCATCTTTTTTTGTCCCCTTTGTCATTTATTCTTTGTTCTTTCTTTCAAGTTTCATTAGGAAAGTATTTTAAGAATCTCATTTACTTATCCAAAAAAAATTATATTATTATGACATATTCTTCCATTTTTAATACAAAACTACTGATCTTTATTTAAGGGAATTGAGATTATCCTTCCTCACAAAACCATTAAAATTGTAAAGTTCTTTTGGCTATTAATCTTTCAAAATATGATAACGTCATATATAAAAGAGTTAATAATATAAAATTTTGTATCAATTAATTATTTCACCCCCTTTTCAATTAAACTTGTCATGACACTGATTTTTTTCAGAGAAGTATAAGAAAATCTTATTAAATACTATTGCCCGGACGCCCTTCTAGCTGTTAGTAGCATATTCGAATGAGATCTCATATCGTTATGACGACACTTTGCCTTAGTTTATTCTGACAGGTCTCGTTCGGCAAACCAGAGTTCACCGGAAATTTCTAGTGGGAGAGAACTGTGCGATTTACTCATTTTAAAAAACATGTCAGATGGGACGCCGCAATTAGCGGATTCTGTCATATACGTGATATACATTACATATCTTATGATAAAAAAATATATCAAATATTTTACGAAATTAATGATTAGATATGAGGGTGTATTTATGAACCCTCACGTCTAATCATTAATTTCAAAAGGTATATAATGCACCTCATGGCAGAATTCATCAACAACATTTCAAAATGCACATTTCATATCGAGAAAGTGTGATGAGCATTTTCCAATGCCAATTAAATCATTCAGGAATTCTCTTCCTTGAATTGTGGAGTTCTTTCTTATAAAACTGTAAAATTTAATTAACTAATATAATATAACGTGAAATAATAAACGAAGAATAGTAGATGAAAAAAAAGTTGAGTTCCTGAAATATTAAGCCAGTACAAATTTCTCATATAATGACAGTAATGAACAAAGAAAATTAAGGGAAGAAGCCGAAGCCTGATTCACGGGCGGGAAGTAACCGAGGCAGTGGGACTTGGTTCACATGCCCAAAAGATAAATAAACAAATGACTTCGTAAGAGCAATAAACAAAGGCCAATGGGGAATTAAAAAGGAAAAAAAAAAGAAAAAGCATAAATAAAACAACTAGCAAATTGGCAAACAATGAAAGGGTAATGCATATAATGCATATAGAACGCAAAACAAGCTCAAAGAAACATCTAGAAAAGCAACGAGAGTTCGATCTGGATCGAACGGCCGGAGTTGGTGAAGGGAATAAGTAAAATATTTCACGTATAGTATCTTAGTTCTTAATTTTCTTCCAATGTAAATGGGAGAGCCTTTTGGCCAATTGCAATGTCTAGAGGCTTCATGGGGACCCTAGTGGTACTCACCCTTGTGAATTTTCATTTGCTTAATGGTTGACATTTGTACCCTCAGATCGTTCCTGAAGCGTCCATTATTTAATTTCATTTTATTAATTAATTTATTTATTTTTTGTGGGAGGAGGCAGTGCTCTGTTGTTAGTGCATAATAATATTACATACCCAAAATTAGTAACGGTATGAATCCTACCAATTTCCCCAACTTCATGGAAGGCTAGGCCTAAATTGCAAAAATACAAAAAGAGGTACGCAAGCTAACGTATTTAGCGTTTATTATGTCTGCACGATCCAAACGGTGCATCCAGTGCAGCAAGCAAAAAAACATTTTTTCCCCTTCATAACGAAATTATGAATAAGTCGGATAATACATTTCTTTTTCAACTATTTCAATGAAAATTAAAATAGAAAAGAAAGAAAGAAGCGAATTGGGAGATGCTACTATTTTTGTTCGGTTAGTTTGGTAAATCACCGTTGTTTCACAAAGTAGTAATGTGACCCATAGAGCCCCACTATACCCCTTGCTATGGCCGTCACTAGAATGTCACACCCACATTCGGAGAAGCATAACCTTATGCAAACGACGGAAGAGTCTTCTTCTATATAAACCTACCAATTCTCAAACCATAGCTAACTTAAGCATCAAAGCTAATCTCTAGCTATAGCTACGCCACCTCCCTCTTAATTTCTACATCTTTCAATTCCTATACACGCTCAAACCTTCCTCGTTTCTCTCATCAACCTCCCAAAGCACCCACCCACACACACAACACACAAGTTAATTACCACCTTAATTATCCTTTCACGAACTAGCTTAGTTGGCTAACTATTTACCCTCTCCATATATGGCTCCTCCAAGCTTAACCAAAAATGCTGCCCTAGAAGTAACGGGGCTCGTGGACGGTAATAATAAACCCCCGTCCATAACCTTGGAAGGGTCAAATTTTCTTGCCAATGGCCACCCTTTTCTCACTGAAGTTCCCCCTAACATTAGAGCCACCCCCTCACCCTATTTTCCCTCAAAATCCATCGATGCAAAGAACACCGTCGGTTGCTTCGTGGGGTTCGACGCCACCGAATCCAAATGCCGCCACGTGGCTTCCGTTGGCAAGCTTAACGGCATAAGGTTCATGAGCATATTCAGGTGAGTACGTAATGTCATTCACTACGATAACTCTGTCACAAATTTTATATGAAATTATTTGAAACTATTAATTTTAATGCCTATCAATATATTAAACAGAAAATTAATTTATTATCAATTAATTATATAATATTATATGTATACTTTTTAATATAATTATTATAAAATATATTGAAAATACATTGAAGTTAAACTTATAAATATAATGATATAAAATATGGACCAAAATTAAAAAATAAATTAAATTTTAGTGTCATCAAAATTATTCGTGCATATTTTAAATAACATGCTATATAAATAATATTTCTCTAATACAGGTTCAAGGTGTGGTGGACCACGCACTGGGTTGGAAGCAATGGGCACGAGGTGGAGCATGAAACCCAAATGATAATTTTGGATAAGAATGACTTTGGACGCCCCTACGTTTTGCTACTTCCAACCGTGGAAGGGTCGTTTCGAGCCTCACTCCAACCCGGTTTGGATGATTACGTGGACGTCTGCGTGGAGAGCGGGTCCACACGTGTCCGTGGGTCCAGCTTCAGGAGCTCCTTGTACATCCACGCCGCTGATGACCCATACCGTTTGGTCAAAGAGGCCATCAAGGTCATGAGGTTTCACTTGGGAACTTTCAAGCTCCTTGAAGAAAAAACTCCTCCAAGTATGTGATTGAATTACCTTAAAATTTTAGTTTAAAATAATTTATAATTAACCTAATTATAGCTGGTAAACTGCAATCTCAGACGAATTTTAGTTGTAATGTTAAGAATGTGAATCCAAGAATTATTATTTTAGTATTTTGCTTAAGAAAAATGCCAGGGAGCCCAGATTTTCCTCTTCTTTTTTTTTTTTTTTTTCCGTTAAAGTTGAATTGCTAGGACACTCTGATATGCCATTAACTTTTATATGAATAAGGTGTTCTACCACTTCATTTTATTTAAAAAATCTCATAATTTTTATTAAAGACCCTGACAAATATTTCTTGATTGTACAGCATCTCTTTTTACCGAACCATAACCTCTTTTTACCTAACTATCTCTTCTTGTCCAAAATTGTAAAAGCAAGTCCTTAGAAAAAATAATTTATAACTGAGAAATTGAGTTAATTGTTTTCAGAAAATAAAATTTATTCTCAAACTTATTTTTTTCAACTGACTGCAGGTATTGTGGACAAGTTTGGTTGGTGCACGTGGGATGCGTTTTACTTGAAGGTGCACCCGAAAGGGGTGTGGGAAGGGGTGAGGGGCCTTGTGGAGGGAGGGTGCCCTCCAGGGATGGTCCTAATCGATGATGGGTGGCAGTCCATTTGTCACGATGAGGACCCCATCACGGACCAAGAAGGCATGAACCGAACCTCCGCAGGGGACCAAATGCCCTGCAGGCTCATCAAATTTGAAGAGAACTACAAGTTTAGGGACTACCTTAGCCCCTCTGAGGAGAAAGGTATGGGTGCCTTTGTTAAGGACATGAAGGAGGAGTTCAGGAGCGTGGAGCATGTGTATGTGTGGCATGCGCTTTGTGGGTATTGGGGTGGAATAAGGCCCAATGTGAAGGGCATGCCCGAGGCTAATGTGGTTGCTCCGAAGCTCTCACAAGGGTTGCATATGACAATGGAGGATCTTGCGGTGGATAAGATCGTGAACAATGGGGTTGGGTTGGTCCCACCTCAGCTAGCACACAAATTGTATGAGGGGCTTCACTCCCATTTGGAATCGGTGGGGATTGATGGCGTCAAGGTTGATGTCATACATGTAAGTCTTCTCGAAAATTCTTTCTTGTTTTATTGCTCCGAGTGCTATGTATTTATGTGTTTTGTTATGAGTGCTATATTACTATTTCATTTTGCACAAGTAGGTCAACCTTGTGTAAGAGAGATATATAAAAATAAGTAAAATATTTATTGAATAGTGATATACATGTGATTTTATACTTTATAGGAGTGCAGAAGATTTTATATAAGAATTAATGATCATATCATATTTTAGTCATTTTATAATGTTAGATGGTTAGTTATGTTATGGTCTATGCAGTGTAAGGTTTTTCTAATTAATTTTTTCGAACTATGAATCTTAATTATCTTTTAAATGGTGTACTTGTTTTACTTATTTTCAGTTCTTATGCAAATATTTATTGTCTTGTACGGCTCTTCCTTTTAAGTTTGCTAAGTACGATAGTTGTTTGTTTTCTAGTTGCTGCAACTTACGATAGTTGTACACGGCAAGGCAAACACGAGTATTTTGAATATTTCTAATTATGAGAACGATTCCCGCGACATTTACAAAGAGTACTATTATATTTACCTAAAAAATTTGATATTGGTGTATTATTGAGTTATAATATCGGCTAATTAGAATTAATCACAGCACGGCGGGCGTGGAATTTTGCAATAGTAAGTTAATAGGTTGTTTGAGTGAGATAATATGCAGCATGTTCAATATTCTTTTGGCATTTATGTATTAGTGTGATAGGACGAACCATATACATACACAGCTATGGTGGTTGTAATTGCAGGGTTGAAAATTGAGAGCCACAAATTGTCTCAAGTAGAAATGGTTTATCTTTATAAGTGTCTCTTTCCCTTGCCACTTGTACCTTTCCTAACACAGCATCCGGTGAGTATACGAGGACCTTGCCAAATTATTATCTCACAAGTATCAAAAGGTTGATCTTTATTAATCGTCATGCTCCCCATATTCCCCTATCGAAATGGCTTTAGCAGAGTCAGTGATTTGAGCATTATTTTTAATAAGCTTTTTAGGAGTTTGAATTTGGAAATGACAAGAAGTAAAAAGTTGCTTGATTGCATGGTAGTTCATAAATAAGTTTTCTCATTTATTCTTTACCAACATTCATATCATATATGGTATGAGATATATGTCCTCTTTATATACATACATATATATATATATATATATATATATATGATTAAGGTTTTTTTGTGCTTCTTGTTACATTGGTTTTTTTATAAAGCCTTCAGTTTCTGTTTTGGTAGAGTTGTTTTTACCTCGGGTGGCTGTGATTATAGTGCAGAGTTTTCCAGGTGGTAAATTATGAAATGCACAATTATTCTCTAATTAATAAACAAATAACAGCGTTGGATTACATAATTCCTTTGTTATATTTTTCGCTGCTTTGAGAAATTTTTTCTGAACTCTTTTGGGTCGGTAACTTGAGAACTGATTTGGGTAGAAAAATACACTGTATGAATTGGGCTATTTGAGCAACATACAAAGGATTTTCTGTATTAGTTTATATAACAAAACGTTACAGACCCAAATAAATATCCAAACACTAAACTAAGAGATCATGATAATTATCTAGATGTCAAGCCTAATATTTCGTGTCCTGGAATTTGCAGTTGCTTGAGATGCTATCCGAGGAATATGGTGGCCGTGTTGAGCTGGCCAAAGCTTACTACAAAGCACTTACAGCTTCGGTGAAGAGGCATTTCAAAGGCAATGGGGTCATTGCTAGCATGGAGCATTGTAATGACTTCTTCCTTTTGGGCACCGAAGCCATAGCACTTGGCCGCGTAGGTAATTAAGATTTAAGCAACTTTAAGCATTCTAGTTTTCACAAGTTCCAAGCTTTTATAGATAGCAAATAGATATCCTCAAATGATAAATGAGATATTGATAGGCTAAATAATCTTCCTTGAAACTTTTATGTGCTTAATTGATGTTCAAGAGACGATTCGATTAGTGGCTTATATTATAAGTTAAGACCGATTTTTGTAATTTGATTGAGCTTGCACACTCTTTAAACAAACTTACCATAAAATTTTCTGAGCAATTTTATAGGAGATGATTTTTGGTGCACTGATCCCTCTGGTGATCCAAATGGTACGTACTGGCTCCAAGGGTGTCACATGGTGCACTGTGCCTACAACAGCTTGTGGATGGGGAACTTCATTCAACCAGATTGGGACATGTTCCAGTCCACTCACCCTTGTGCCGAATTCCATGCCGCCTCAAGAGCCATCTCCGGTGGACCAATTTATGTTTCTGATTGCGTCGGAAACCACAACTTCAAGCTGCTCAAGAGCCTCGTTTTGCCTGATGGGTCTATCTTGCGATGCCAACATTATGCACTCCCCACACGGGACTGCTTATTTGTAGACCCATTACATGACGGCAAAACAATGCTCAAAATTTGGAATCTCAACGAAGTAAGAAACCCACTTTAATTGTATAATACCTTCTTACCACTTAATTGATCACTATAATAGCAGTTTTGATATTCACACTATTTATTCTACACTATTTTCATATTGATTATTAAACAACTTGGTCATTGTATAGTGTATATTGATCACTATATAATATTCCTAGTATAATTTAGAAAGTAAATTAATATTACTAGCATAATATCACATTGCTATTCATATTTTGATCACCAACATTAATTTAGAAAGTAAAATTTTTGTCAGAATTTATTAGCCTATGTCACATCCTTTTATTTGATTTAGCAATTAATTTTCTTTTCTATAAGAAAATTTAGTTCTAATTGTGTAACATTGATCTTGACATATCATGTAAAATTTGGTGTAACTATAATATAGGTATTGGAATTAACTCATTTTGCTTTCTTCATTGTAGTACACGGGAGTTTTGGGCCTATTCAATTGCCAAGGAGGAGGGTGGTGCCCTGTGACACGACGAAACAAGAGTGCCTCTGAATTTTCACATACCGTGACATGCTCAGCAAGTCCTAAAGATATTGAGTGGAGCAACGGTAAACGCCCAATGTGCATCAAAGGGGTGGATGTGTTTGCAGTGTATTCGTTGAAGGACCAAAAGCTGAAGCTCATGAAGCCCTCTGACAAGTTGGAAGTTTCACTCGAGCCATTTAGCTTCGAGCTGATGACAGTGTCTCCAGTGAGAGTGCTATCCAAGAGGCTAATTCAATTTGCTCCAATTGGACTTGTAAACATGCTTAACTGTGGTGGTGCCATTCAGTTCCTTGTGTTTGATGACCACGCAGGCAGTGTCAAAATTGGGGTAAGGGGATGTGGGGAGATGAGGGTGTTTGCATCAGAGGAGCCAGTTAGTTGCAAGATTAATGGGGTGGGTGTGAAATTTGATTACGAGGATAAAATGGTGAGGGTCCAAGTTCCCTGGCCTAGTTCTTCAAAATTGTCAATGGTTGAGTATTTGTTTTGATGATCCCTACTTGACTTGGGGTCCTTTGATGTATCTCACTCAATGCTAAAGTTTCAGTAAATTAAAGACACGTTTATCCTTTTTTTTTTTAATCAAATTTTACGAGTTTTGTTGAGTAGTAACTATAAAGATAATTCAATCATTTTATGTTTTTTTAGCTTGGTTTTCCGTCATTCTGTGCGTGTGACAAATGGTAATCAAATTACTTCTTTGATCATTCTAAAGATGGTTCGAAAAATTCAACAGAATGCTATCATAGTGATGAAAGTAATTCTAGACTTACGCAAATTAATATAGTGTTATTTTATTTCTCTCCATCTCTCTTTTTCTGTTGATAAAATGAGTTGAGGGGGTGCTACTAATAAGTTAGGTCCATATAATTTAATATTTCCTACCCTATGTCCCAAGACTATTAGAGTCAACCGCTTGTTTGCATAATATGTGCACTAGACTTAGTCAACTGAAAATCTCATGAGATAATTTGGCCGTTTGGGATAATATTGTGTGAGTGGTAAGGTCATAGCGATGGCCGATGGTTAATCATGTGGCATTGCTGTCTCAAGTTCGTGGTTTATTCATATGGAGGTTTCCAGACATTTCTTTTCCATTCTGCATCATATGGATGCTGATATTTGTACTTGAACCGGATTCATTATTGGCCATAAAGATCAAATAATATTTGGACGGTTATTGGGACTGGACCTTTCTTATACCTTCAGTGAACAAACATATTTTGAATGGATTAATTAATAAGACCTCTGAATAATCTGTTCTGATGAGCTTCATAAAATCAGAGCAGCTCATAAAGTGAGCGATTATACGTTGAGTCCTGACTCTATATAAAAAGCTCATCAAATTGAGATGTTAGAGGGATAAGTACATAGCTAACTATCCAATCTGCCTGGATCACAGTCTATCTGAATTTGTTGGCAGGAATAGTACCTCATCAATAAATTTTCTTACAATGAAGAAAGCGTTTGTAAAATCTTAATGTAAGAAGTGTAATAACAACTAGAGACTGCAACTTAAAACCATAGCTGTAGTACACACAGTGAATGATGGGAACGAAGCACGATGGAATCAAGGAATTGGGCTTTTCAAGATGTAAAATTTTGACCCAGGTTTCAATTTGACGTAGCTTCAAAAAGAGCAAGTGTCCAGGCAAGTGAGACAAGACTTCAGTTGGGAACTGATCACATGGGAATGTTGATTCATTGGTCGTTGGTTGCAGTGAGTGTTAGACCAATCCATGTTCTTGCCCAGACCGATGTTAGACCAGTCCACGTTCATGCCGAGACATGTGACCGTGACGAGAAATTCTTGGGTACACTTAAATTGTTACATAAATTATGCTTATAGCCGAGAATAAAATGATATTTTGGATAAAAACAAAAGTTAATGGTAGATTATATTTTGAGAAAATGAGGTGATGGGAAGGAAAAGGAGTCGCTCCCCGTCCTTAACCTCTGCAGTGCTACCCCTAGACAAGTGTCGGCAGATTGCAGTGTTTTGATCAAAATATCACACGGAATCATTGGACCTAACCATGCTTTCAACAACGTTATTAAGTGGACACAAGCTTTACTTTGATTTTTTTTTTTTTTTTTTTGACGAGGAACATCTTGTGCCAGTACCTCTTAGTCTTGGAAACGGTTGGACTGCCACATATTGCATTCAACAAAATTCGAAAGTGGCAGAACTCTCTTGTTTTCAAGGATCATTTGAGCATGTTCTGGAAACTAATACCCTTGTTATTACACAAGATAATCAATTACTATTATATTGCATGATCAACTGGGATTGAGTTTAGCAGAAAGGGCTAGTTCCTTGTATATGACAAATTATGGTTTGAATCTCAGTTGGGAGGAGTGCTCACATTTAATGATCGATTATGTCTCAAAAGAATTGTTTTCAATGGAAAATACTTATTAGAAATCAAAGAATCATCACATAGCACACATTGCTATACATATTGTGATCACCAACATTAATTTAGAGAGTAAAAGTTTAGTTAGAATTTGTTTCACAAGATGATGTGACATATTTATTTGTGTTTCAATCAGTACCTATGTCATCTCCATTTATTTCATTTAGCAATTACTCTTCTTTTATATAAAAAAATTTGGTTCTAATTGTGGAACATTGATCTTAATATATTATGTACAATTTAGTATCAGTATAATATAGGTATTAGAATTAACTCGTTTTGCTTCCTTTATTGTAGTACACTGGAGTTTTGGGCCTATTTAATTGCCAAGGAGGAGGGTGGTGCCCTGTGACACGACGAAACAAGAGTGCCTCTGAATGCTCACACACTCTCACATGCTCAGCGAGTCCTAAAGACATTGAATGGAGCAACGGTAAACGCCCAGTGTGCATCAAAGGGGTGGATGTGTTTGCCGTGTATTTGTTGAAGGACCAAAAGCTGAAGCTCATGAAGCCCTTTGACAAGTTGGAAGTTTCACTTGAGCCATTTAGCTTCGAGCTGATGACAATGTCTCCAGTGAGAGTATTATCCAAGAGGCTAATTCAGTTTGCACCTATTGGGCTACTAAACATGCTTAACTCTGGTGGTGCCATTCGGTCCCTTGTGTTTGATGACCACGCAAGCAAGGTCAAAATTGGGGTAAAGGGTTGTGGGGAGATGAGGGTGTTCTCATCAAAGGAGCCAGTTAGTTGCAAGATTAATGGGGTTGATGTGAAGTTTGATTACGAGGATAAAATGGTGAGGGTCCAAGTTCCCTGGCCTAGTTCTTCAAAATTGTCAATGGTTGAGTATTTGTTTTGATGATCCCTAATTGACTTGGGGTCCTTTGATGTATCACTCAATGCTAAAGTTTCAGTAAATAAAGAAACATGTTTATCTTTTTATTAATCATTTTTTACCATTTTTGCTGTGTAGTAAATATGAAGATAATTCAACCATTTTGTGTAATTTAAGTTTGGTTTTCATTCATTCTGTATCTGTGACAAATAGTAACTCAAACGACTTCTTCAGTCATTCTAAAACATGGTTTGAAAAAATCAACAGAATGCTATCACAGTGATGAAAGTGGTTCTAGCCTTATGCAAATTGATACGGTGTTGTTTTATTTTTCTTCATCTCTCTTGTTCTGTTGATAAAATGAGTTGAAGGGATGCTGCTAGTAAGTTAGGTCCAGATAATTTAATATGTCCTACCCTATGTCCCGAGACTATTGAGTCGGCCGCCTGTTTGTATAATTTGTGCACTGAACTTAGTGAACTGAAAATCTCAGGAGATAATTTGCGCTTTTGGGATAATATTGTGTGGGTGGTAAGCGGACATAGCAATGGTTAATCATGTAGCATTGCTGTCTCAAATTCGCGGTTTATTCATATGGAGGTTTTCAAACATTTCTTTTCCATTCTACGTCTTATGGATGTTGATATTTGTACTAATCCAGATTCAGTATTGACCATAATAGTCAGATAATACCTGGATGGTTATTGGATTGGATCTTTCTTATACTCTTAATGAGCGGACATATTTTAAATGGATTAATTAATGAGACCTCTCAATAATTTGTTTTGATGAGTTTCATACAATCCAAACGACTCATAAAGTGAGCGATTATGCGTTAAGGGTCCTGGCTCTTTATAAAAAGCTCATCAAATTGGGATGCTCGGGGGACAGATACATAGCTAACCATCCAATCTGCCCTGATCACAATCTCCAAATTTGTTGGCAGGAACTGTACCTCATCAATAAATTTTCTTACAATGAAGAGAGCGTTTGTGAGATCTTAATGTGAAAAGCGTAATAACAGCAATTTAAAATCATAGCTATAGTACACACAGTGAATGATGAGAAGGAAGCATGATGGAATCAAGGAATCGGGCTTTTCAAGATGTAAAATTTTGACTCAGGTTTCAATTTGGCGTAACATCAAAAAGAGCAAGTGTCCATGCAAGTGAGACAAGACTTCAGTTAGGAACTGATCACATGGAAATGTTGAATTCATTGCCCGTTGGTTGCAGTGAGTGTTAGACTTAGCTTGGTTCGGTATTGGTTTGGTATAGTTGTGACTTTTTAAAAGTTGTTGAGCTCTTTCGACTCTCTAAAAATTGTTCTTAAAAAGTTATAGTAGTATTATTTGATAAAATAATATAAAAATTACTCTTAATAAGTAGAAGCCACAAAAATAATATTTGATAAAATTATTCTTAATATTTAAAATGACTATAATGGTTATAAATATTAAAGAAAATAATTATTATTTTTAATATTATTAAATAGAATAAGATTATATTAATTTTTTAAATTTTGAAGAGTATAAGTTGACTCTGAAAAGCATCCCATGAGGACTCATGAGAGCACCCATTGACTCTTGAAAATTAGGAGCAAAAGTACCCCAATTTTTTTATTTACCAAATAAAAAAAATTAACTTATATTTTTTATAAATCAAAACACCCCTTCATAGAGCACTACCAAACTAAGCGATAGACCGCTCTATGTTCTCACCGAGACCGATATTAGACTGGTCCACATTCACGCCGGGACATGTGACCGTGACAAAGGGGTGCGGGTGCTGCAGTATAATTGATAGGGCGTTTGGTATGAATAATTTATATGAACTATTGAGAATATTAGATTAAATTATTTAAACCTATAAAATGACTTTATTTGGTTGCATCATGGCCTTGATAATTCATGTTTTTACGGTAATGTACCTTACCTTTTAAGAGATATCCTTATAGGGCGTGTATATGACTTACCACGTAAGTGGTAATCTTTCAATGCCCTCTCTTTCTTTTGTGAATCTAGTTGATACTTTGAATTTGCTATTTCAATAAGAAATAGTTTAACTATTTAATATTTTTATTTGATAAAATCAGCATTTGTAACCAATTTGTGGTCTAAATAACAAACGAGTAAGGTGACCATCCAGTAAATAATTTTATCAAAATATCATATTTATAAACCCTTGTTTTTAAAATAGTTTAACCATTTAATATTGTAAATAAATATATTTAATTATATCGATATCTAAAAAATTATTATAATTATTACTATAATAAACTTAATTAAAATAAAATTATTATTATTATTATTACTATTGCTACTATTATAATAATAATAATATTTTTTTTAGAATATTTTAATAAAAGAAAGATATTGCCTAATTTTTTTACATACCAAATAGGATAATATAAATTACCAGTCAAATTATCCGCATACATTAAATATTATATTGTAATATTATTAACAATTTAAAATATAATAACCTTTTTGAATAGTAATCTAAATTACCATTAATCTTATAAGATAATATACCAAATATTTTCTAAAGGCACTCTTTTTATTATCTTTATTTATAATAATTATTTTTATTTTTTTATTTGCTTGGAGATTCCTATAGAAACTCGTAGAAAGTCAACCAACACGGACTTAAAAAAACTCTCATAGCAGGATTTTTACTTTTTATATGGCATATTACCATAATATGATATTTTACAAATATTTACCATCAGAACACGGGTTTGTAAAGAAAATACTACCCGAAATATGGCGGATTCCATTCATATCGTTGAAAAAATTGGTCAAGACTCTACCTAATTGGTGATGGATTCTCTTTTCTTAAAGGTTGCAAAAAAAATTAGTCAAAATTCTACCTAATTGATGGCAGATTCTCTCTCCAAGAAAATTACAAAAAATAGGGCAAAATCCCATCTCATTGATGGGGGATTCTCTCTCATTGGAGGATGCAAAAATTCATCAAAATCATATCTACTACACAGCGGATTGTCTCTCCCGGTTGAAAATGCCTTATTCTACTAGTAAACAATTATAAAAAATATATTATATTTTAGTGTGATTATAATTCTATTTATATATATTAATTTAAAAATATATTAAATTATTTAAATTAACAAATAAATCGAAATAAGTAGTGTTTTACTTTCTCACAAATGCCATATTAAAAAAATGTCCCCATAACAGGTGTCGAAGACAAGACAGGTAAAAAATTTAGGTGGCGGGAAGTAAAAGCTAGTAGCCACTCGCCGTCCCTAACCTCCGCGCTGCCAACCCTAGACAAGTGTTGGCAGATTGCAGTGATTTTAATCAAAATATCAAACGGAATCATCGCACCTTGCCTTGCTTTCAATAACGTTACTAAGTGGACACAAGCTTTACTTTGGGTTTTTTTTTTTTTTTTTGGGGGGGGGGGGGGGCGCTGACGAGGAACATCTTGTGCCGCTACCTTTCTTGTAAACGATTGGACTTGCTACATATGTCATTCAACAAAATTCGAAAATGGCAAAAGAATAGGGGCAGAACTCTGTTGTTTTCAAGGATCATTTGAGCATGTTCTGGAAACTTATGGCCTATTATTGGCGCTTTGATCCTATGTGCTAGGATCTCGATTGTTAATGACGTACATACATATCAGAAAGTGACGCTAGCATGTTAAATTTGAAGCATTGATATCATGGGTCCCCGTAAATTAGGCGAACAATTTTTTTACCTTCTTACCTGTTGGCCACAGGAGAAGATCGCACTAACCATTACTAGAATATCTCTGCATTTATTTTTATTTAAAAAAAAAAAAACCTGCCTCTTAACGTCAAGATTTATATGGCAGTCTTTGTCAAAACGGGCTCAAAGTGTTCTATATATTTGATGCAAATTTAAATTGGAACTTTAATTCATTGTTCAGTTTAAGAGAAAATAAAAAAAAAGGAAATAAGAAGATTTTAAAGTCTTGTTTAATTTAAGTGTTAATTTTTTCATTTTTATTTTCACAAAAAACAGAAAATACTATAATGAATATGTTTAGTTAATCATTTTCATGTTCAATTTTCAAAAAATGTACTCTATATTTCCGAAAATTTTGAAAACAAGAAAAAAAATCATTTCTCCTGTTTTCATTTTGGTGCGTCAACACTTTTGTAGTTTTAACAACATTGTTTTTTTTTACTTTATTATCTCGCACATCTCCTTGACTCCCTTGTTCCTGTACTTTAAAAAAAAAAAAAAAAAAAGATACTCGTGGATGAAAAATAAATGATGATATCCTTTGAAGGGGAATGTTTTCTGAATTCATATTATATAGACATCATGGATATCAAATGTTAATGAAAAATGAGTGAATATATTGAGATATACATATATCAAAATGTATTGTGTTTATATATATTTATATAAGAGAGGTATTGTATGTGGTGTTGAAATATAATGTTTAAATAACATAACTCATTTTGAATTGTGATCTATAATTTTATTGAAGAATGAATCTTACTATTGGATTGGATGAACTTAGCTTCATTTAGTTTAAGATTTTGTTCCTAATTTCTAAAGAGTGGTGTAACTTGAACATCACAATTCAAGACGAAATACAATACCGCACTCATATAAATATACAATTTTTACTTATTTCAATATATATGTATCTTTATATTTATCCATACTCACATAATTAGTATATGGTGCCTATTAAGTAAGGGTTAAAAAATATTTCCCTTTCTCTAAAGAAGTGGCTACGAGACATTACAGATAAAAAATCTAACCAACGGATAGGTTTCACTTAGCAAATAGAGCAATTTATCCGCATCACATATTAAACATATATAAAAGAAGATATTTTTTAGAAGGGATAAAGATCACTAATATTTGAAAGAGTAATGTTATCTTGATATAAAAAAAAAATAACATGGAAAATAAAAGATACAAAATTTTGATCCATCTATTACTATAAGATATTTTGTGTCCCTAATCATGGTATTCACTCTTAATATTCATTTTTCATGTCAAAATAACATTGCTTTTGTTAAAATTGTAGCCCATAATTTAATTGAAGAATGAGTCCTAACTCCTAATATTGGCGTTCATGAAGTCAACTCCAGTACTTTTATGCTTTCTTACTTTTTAATTTATTTTTTTTTAAAAGAACGGTTATGCTAATGCCAAACGTGACGCGTGAGGTCTACCATTTGAAGCACCCTTACTGGTTGACTAGATACACCCAACTGAACTCGGTGGAACCATGATTGCCCTGTGTTGCTATCACTTGTCCACCTCTAAATTTATTCTTTCATTTTTCGCTTAGCCCATGACCCTTTCCTTTTGGTTTTATATGTATGTTGGCTATCTATCATTTTAGGGGTTACCTCAGGGAGAAAAATCAACAATTCAAATATACTAATATACTTTATGATGTAGCTCAACGTGAATTTTACATGAATATCGACATGTGCATTTTCATAGTATATTTACATAGTTAAAGCAAAATTTATAGCAGTCAGCGTACGAGAAACTCTCCATAAATTCCATGTACTAAATATTATTTCCTCAGTATAATGTTCATTTAATTTTATGGACGCCGTTCAGCACCAAACCATGTTTGAGCCCCACCGTGGTAGGAGTAACATTGTGCCACTTGCTCGATTCAAGCGTGATAATGGGGTCTGAAATGCACAGTGATGAGTGAACACATGTGTGGCTGCGTGTGAAGGAGCATGCGGCTGAATGGAAACACCACCAAGTCAAAGGGCTAGTTGAGTGAAGTTTTGTAGATACTGGACCAAATGGAAGGGTCCCCGATTATGACCTTCCCTGATTGCAGCAATTAAAGCTAGCTGAGCCTCAAATATCATGAACAAGGGATTTGGCTCAAAATTCTCCACAGAAGATATTACCATGACTGAGCTCTCGATCATATGCTTATGCATGCATGCCGATCATCATATATATTGATCCCAAGCTGGATCTTTATATGCCTACAGTAGTACCTGATTCTTTCAGAGGGTAGATGTAGATCCCTAAATTAATCAAGAAATCCAGGCACTTTGTGCCTTAGGTGTGTAGTTGTCTTATCTCTATCATCACAATCCTGAGACTGAAAGGATGTAAGAAGGGATATATAGAAAGGAAGAAAAAGATTGGAGCTCTCCTTGATGCCCAAAAGCTGGGACCGCAATGGGTGCACCTCAATGTTTCCACGTATAAAATCTTTCAATTAAATGATAATAATTTTTTTTTCCAGTTGGATACTAAAAAGTGAAAATAAAATTTAACAGTTAAAAGATAAGTCACTGTTAATTAATCTATAATATTTGTTTTAATCTATAATATTTAAAAAATCTTATATTATATTTTATAAAATTAAAAATTATATAAAATATAATTAAAATAAAATTTGTGAGATGTCAAAAAATATTATTTTTTGGAAAACTATAATTAAAAATTCAATAAAATATATTTAAGAATAGAAATATATATACTAACAAGCAAAGAATGTATTTAAATTTTATATACATATATTGAGTGGAATATATTCTGAAAGAGTGGGTTTGAATGCTTGTGAATGTGTATATTAGTTGCAAAAATATAATTTTTAAACTCATTTCAAATTGATTCAGCTCCCGGAAAAAAAAAAAAAGTAGATTGACATCGCGTTTGATGAATACCAAATATCTTATAGAAAATAATTATATAAAAAATATTTAATAAAATAATTGAATTTTATAATAATAATTTCAATTAAATTAATTTAATGCATATAATTCACTTCTCAATTTTTTTATTTTTTATAGAGAGGTGTTATTTGTATCTTTCTTTTCCAACACATCTTCCACACTTAGACAGAAGGAAAAAGTTATTAAAAAAAAAAGAGAAAAAGGTTAAAAAAGTGAAAAGAACGTGAATGAGTTATACATATAGTTATCAGAATCAAACTGGATTGATCAATTTGGATCGAAAATCAATAAATTGATCACTTTTCTAATTCAATTTTTTAGTTGGATCAGATATGCATCGGAATTGGTCAAATTCAGTATGAACCGATTGATTTTGAGTTTGAATTAGATACATTAAACTAGTTTTTAGGTAAAGAATAATTTCTGAACTCAAAAATTTGAAGATGGGAATCAAACCCTAATCAGGAGGGATGCTTGCACACTCCACTACCTTCGGGCTATGTAAGTAGATGTGTTAAAATGTTTTAATAAAAGTATGTATTATATATTTATTTAATTAAATCTGATTCAATCGATTTAACGAGTGATCCATTGATAGAATCAATGACCCAATAATCTAATACCTTGGCCGAATTGATCATCGATCCAAGATTAATAACTACGGTCATACAGATAATTTTTCTATTTTAGATAAGTTTTATTGAGAGACAAATGATGGGGAAAAGTAATTAAAACAAAAGAAATAAATCGAAAAATCACCCTACATGTTGGCACGAACTTTGAAACATACAAAAACTTGGCTTTGTCCTACGTAAAGGGCTATCACATACACACTTTATGTAATTGGCAGGTGAATGCTCTGGTACCTTTAGAAATCTGTTCCTTTGATACCTTTTTGCTTTTCCTTTATATATTTTTTGCATGCCCTTCTTTCACATGTGCGTTGCTCGTTGGTAGCGCATCCGACTCATGCTTGCTCCTTTATTCCCTAGGTTTCGAATCAACCTTAACACATTTTTTCATTTTTCACAATTTTTTCATTTTTTAAATTGAAAAAAGAAAAAAGAGGGGGAAAAAAACAGAAAAAAGGGAAAAACAAACAAAAATAGCTCTACCTCTTTCATTTAAGCAATAATATCACTTTGCACAAATATTTTTTTTTCTTTTATATATTTTTCGTGTGCACTTCCATCCAAATGTCCTGCAATAGCTTATTTGGTTCATTCACACACCTCACAACTTTGGAGTCGAGTGTTTGAATCTTCCCTCACCACTTTGATACCTTTTTACTTTTCCTTTATATATTTTTTGCGTGCCCTTCTTTCACATGTGCGTTGCTCATTGGTAGCGCATCTGGCTCATGCTTGCTCCTTTATTCCCTAGGTTTCGAATCAACCTTAACACATTTTTTCATTTTTCACAATTTTTTCATTTTTTAAATTGAAAAAAGAAAAAAGAGGGGGAAAAATAGAAAAAAGGGAAAAACAAACAAAAATAGCTCTACCTCTTTCATTTAAGCAATAATATCACTTTGCACAAATATTTTTTTTTCTTTTATATATTTTTCGTGTGCACTTCCATCCAAATGTCCTGCAATAGCTTATTTGGTTCATTCACACACCTCACAACTTTGGAGTCGAGTGTTTGAATCTTCCCTCACCACTTTTTACACTTTTTGCATTTCTTTATTTTTTAAATAACAAAAATAGGAATAAAAAGGGAGGAAAAAGGAAAAAAAAAGGGGAAAAACACAAAATTAGTCTTAATTATTTTATTTGCCAATTGTTATTTGGTAGTTTTTATTTTATTTTTACTCTACACCTTCTTTTTTATTTTAATATTAATTGTTTTGGCTTTTATTTATATAAGTAATAATATCACTTTACATAAATAACATAATTCATTTTATTTTTCTTTTTCGCCCT
This sequence comes from Pterocarpus macrocarpus, assembly GCA_031439585.1. NCBI lineage: Eukaryota > Viridiplantae > Streptophyta > Magnoliopsida > Fabales > Fabaceae > Pterocarpus > Pterocarpus macrocarpus. Next base: position 17,981,755 of record CM062519.1, read on the forward strand.
TTTATTCAACATCTTATTAACAATGTATTGAAATTAAATAAAAAAATTATATATTAATTATTAAAATTAATATTTAATATATGATATATTTCTATAATATTTCAGTAAAAATTCAATAAAAAATTATTTAACTTCCCGCTTCCATCTTTTTCTTTGGTATCTTAATAAAAAAAATAAAACATTAAAGTGATGCATATCTATAAAATCTATCTATAAATTTTTTTACTTGAATTCAATATAACATAATCCCTATTGTTATAGGGAATGCATTTATGCGATTTTTTTCAAAAGTAATTTATTTTTTATAATAATGATGTCACAATTATAATTTTAATTTGTATAATTACATTCTTCATTTTAATTTAGTTATACATAAGAATGGATTCAATAATATTTTATAAGTATGTGTATTTATTATATAATATTAAGAATTATTTATGTTATTATATATATGAGCTTGAAAGTTTTGTATAAAATATAATTAAATTAAAAAGAATGAGGATAGGATAGAAAAAATAATTTTTTTATGTACAATTTATAAGGATTAGGTTGTATTGAATTCAAACAAAATAAATTGTAAATAGATATTATGGATATGCTTCACTTTAATTATAATATTTTTTTATTATTATACTAAAAAAGAGATGGAAATAGAAAAACAAACAATTTTTTTCTTTTTTCTTTTGGTCAAATTTCCACTTAAATATTATAGGAATACATCATATGTTAAATGTTAATTTTATTGAATAATATAATATTTTTCTTCTATTTGATTTCAATAAATTGTTATTTGTGCAAAGTGAGAGGGAGAGGGAGAGGGAGAAAAATAATATAAATTTTGTTATTTGTGCAAAGTGATATTATTGCTTAAATGAAAGAAGTAGGGCTGCTTTTGTGTGTTTTTCCCTTTTTTTCCTGCTGTTTTTCGTCTCTTTTTTCTTTTTTCAATTTTAAAAATGAAAAATTGTGAAAATCGTGTTGAGGGTGATTCGAACCGTCGACCTGGGGAATAGAAGAACAAACACGAGCCCGATGCGCTGCCAGCGCGCGATTGAGAGGAGGGCACCTATATAAAGGAAAATAAAAAAGGTACCAGAGCCACGCATTTACAGAGTCAACCGAGAATCAGCCTAATTAATTGGCTACTGTACACTGAGGAGAGGAAAGCATTTTAGTAACATAGAACGACACCCCTCGCTCCTTACTTCAAAACCTTCAGCTTCCCCTTGTTCTCTCTGTTTCGCTTGGAGAGACATGCCGAAGCTTCCCACTGTGTTCTCTCTGAGGCACTTCTTAGTGCTGTCGCTCGCCTTGAATGTGAGCTTGATACTAAGAATGGTGTATGAAGGTGACGAAGTCTACAACCGGACTTGTTCCAAGAAAGAAACTGGGATCTCGGTTGCTGGAGCTGATGAGTCTAACTCACAAGGGCACAAATCGCGTTTGGTTATATCATCCACTTCTTCGTCTTTGGCCAACTCTACTTGCACGGATCGTGAAGGAGGCACGAATAGAGTAATCAATCTCGACCAGTAAGTACAGCCTCAGATTCATTCTTTCCTTTTTTTTTTTTTTTTTTTCTGTTCCTTTCATGTTACAAATGTCTTCATTAAGGTTTATTTTAATGTCACTAGCCTTTAAAGATTATTGTTATCCTTTAGATTAATCTGGTTCATCATTAAATTTATTTTATTCATAAGACTCAATTTAATCCCTTATTTTAAGAAAATAAGTATTAAACTAGTTTTAGATGATGCCAGTGATGTTTTTAAGGAAAACGTCGATTCTATTTCATGATTGAATCGTCATTTTCATCTGTATTGCTTCGTTCTCTTTATTATGCTGAGCCAATCCTGGCTCTGTTTCTGCTGGGGCTGGGGCTGGGGCTTGCGTCTTTGGGACCGTTCTTTCTTCTTTGCTTCCTGCACTTGTTCCTGAGAAGAAAGGGACAAGACATCGTCTTTACCATTTAACGTGGCTTTCTCTTTAGAAAAATGTCAAGAGACATAAAGGAAGCAAATACAGGATACAGAATTGTTTGATTGTGTATCGTGTTGCTTTTAAGTCTTTAATGATAAAAAAACTGAGCTTATTATGACTTCTATATTATATATTACAAAGATGGCCAAGGTTGACCAAACAAATTATGGTATATCACATATCATGTGATCTAGCAGAAGGTGCATTACACATTTTACTAATCTAAGGGTAGGATGTAATGATGTATTGATACATCAAGCCTCATGTTATGCACACTAAACTTCTTTCTCTCTTCCCCCCCACCTCCAAAAAAAAATCCCCCGATTCCACCTTTTCCCTCTCTTTGCTTTTGACACCAATCTTCTTCTCTTCACCCACCCTTCGTTGTTGTCGCCATCGCCAACCTTTTTACCCTCGACACCACCCCTACCTAAAGTAGTGGAGGACGCTTCATCCTCCTTAGGGCATGAGCTGCAACATGGGTTGAAGGAACTGCTGAATGAACGGCGAGGGTGGCGATCGAGGTCGTTACAGAGTCAAGGCAACATTGAGGTGGTGGCAACTTTCGACGGAGACGAGTAGATGAGACACGATGGCGGCAACACGGGTGATGCGATGGCAACATCTAATTCTCTCTGGCAGAGTTCTATCTCTACTGGAGAGGAGGCGGTGACGGCTTGGGTGTAGTGGTCAGGAGGTGGGCGGTAAGGTGGTGGTTGGAGCAGTGGGCGGTGGCAGTTGTTGAGGGATAACGGCGAGGAGGCAGAGAGTAGCAATGAAAGAAAGGAGGAGTGTAATATAGTGTACAAAAGTGGTTAATTGTATATGTGATCCATTAATCTTTGTTCTTAGATTGGTTACATATGTGATGCATCTCGCATTAAATTACCTAGTGTGTGGTACACTATATTTTATTCGGCGCACCATAACTTTGCCCTACAAAGATTAAGTCTAGAGCAAGGGTTAGTTGCCTATAACATGAACAATTGGGATTGAATTCCAATGGAAAGAGATGCATGTATTTTATTTCAAAGTATACTTTAAATAAGATTGTCTTTAATAGAAGATATTTGTGATAAATAAAAAATTTTTATTAAAAAATACTTATTTAAAATTTAATTTTAATATATTATTAATATAAAATTATTTGATATAATTATATAATCATGTATAACTATATTTATAATAATGTTTGACTCTTTATGTAACTATTTTAATTTAAAAGTCATATAAAATATAATTGATTAATAATATAAATACTTTATATTAATACTATATTAATTTTTTTTAAATATTCAAATTTACAATTTTATTTACTAACAAAAATTAAATGCAATGATAAATATATTACAATCCTAAAAAAGGAGGAGTTAAATCTCACCACAATATTTATGAAAATATCCTAGTAAAAGACAAAAAAAATAAAAAATCACAATTTTATCCTTGAAAAGTTAAGATTACTTTTAGTGCCAATTTACTCTTTTTATGGGTTAATGATTAGCTTCAACATCATTAAAGCCTTGCTGAAATTTATATTAATATTTTACAAATGTACATGTTATATTTAACAATTTTACACATAAAAGACAAACTATCTTTGTCATCTTTTACTTACGTGTGGGGACTTGGTCAAATGATCATAGTCACTTTGGTAACAGGGGAAGAAAACAGTACTGTTTCCCCCACTAAGCTTTGAGTTGATTTGGCAAAGTAAATACCATTGTTTTCAGAGAAATACTTTTTGTATATATCTTTTTTATATTCTTTCTTTATTTTTCTTCTTTTTCTCTTACTTTTTTACTTTTTTATTTTTTGTTATAATTTTTTTTTTTAATTTTATGAGTGGATGTTAGAATATTTATCATTTATAATGATACAAATAATACATCTCTTGTTTTTATGTACCCAATAGAGAGTTAGAGCCTTGTTTGCGCCTTTTTAATGGAAAAAAAGTATTTTTAATGTTACTTATTTATGTTTTTTTAAAAAAATATAAGTAAAAATTAATTAATTTTTTATTTTTTTATAAGTAGATAGAAAGTTATTTTTTAAAAAAACAGAGGTAATAGAAAATAATTTTTAAATTTTAAATTCACTATTTTTTCATATTTTTACTATTTTATTTTTTATTTTTTTTAAATATCAATCTCTATTTATTAATATTATAATTTTATAAAAAAAATTTATTTTATTATATTTAAATAATTTAATAATTTTTTATTCATATAAAAGTAATTTTATAATTATATCTAAATAAAAAATAATTTTTTGCTCATATTTTTATTTTTATTTTTAATTCTATTTTTAAAAAAATACTTCTCCCAAAATCTGAATTATATGAGCATTTAAAAGATCAAAATTTAGTATGTGTTTGATTCTACTTTTATAGAATTAATTTTGTTAGAATTGATTTAGTTAGAACTAATTTTGAGATAAAGTGATTTATGTTTAATAGTACTTCTAAAAATAATTATGATAAAAAATAAAAATTTTTATTTCTCTCATAATTAATTATAAAAATAAAAATTAATTCTAAAAATATGAAATTAAACATCATAAAAATTATTTAGAATTAATTTTGGATAACCAAAATTAATTATAACCCTTTAAAATGGATTACCAAACACACTATTAGTAAGCAAAAGTGGAGGTCCATTGGAGGTGGCTCGTACTAGCGAGTTGCCAAGTGGGAAGTCACTGTCTAATGTAACACCACTGCACCAGCACCATATGAGGCACTTCTCACTGACATTTGGCTATCAAAATCATAATATACATTAATATGGTCTTTGAGTTTAGGCTGCCAATACATTTGCAAAATTTGATTAGGAAAAATATGCCGTCAAAAAAAAAAAAAACATTCAACTTTAATTTTAAGCACGAGACCAATTTCAATTGAACTACAAAATTTACGAGAAATTAGGGGAAACTGCATAATTGTACGTAGCGAATGTTTTCAACTTTCTAAAAGCACGTGCAATAGTATTGATATAGTACAGTAGTGGTGCTTCAACAATTTTTACATGGTTTAAGTGGTTTAGTATTTATTTTTTTAAATAAAATATTATATTTAACTATTGTAAAAGGTTTAATTTTTATATATTAATAATATAAATTTTTTATATCATTAATTAATAAAAAATTTAAAAAATTTTAATTTATAGTAAATAACTAATCATTATATATAGTAATTATTTGTCGTGATTTATCACTTTTTGAGATTTTTATTTATTGGTATTGTTAGTGTATAGAAATTATTTTTTATTATAAATTTTAAAAAATATCATAATAATATATAATAAATTATACTGATTTTTTTTGAGATTATGCGATATTATACATAACATCCGTCGATTTGCAGAAATGCAATAAAATTCCTTGAGATTTGGATGATATTGCACATAATACTTTTATATTTTTTAGATTGGGATATTAAACATCCTTATAAATATGATCTTAAATATCTCTATAAGAGACATTAATGTAGATATGACAAATTAAAATATATCATATATAAAATTTACCTAATCTCAGGAGACATCATCAGTCATTTATCCTAATTTTATTCTGATCATGAGTCAATTAAACTCAAATTAAATGAGTAAAAGACGTAAATTGTGTCAATTAAAAAGATAATGATGCTTTGTAGAAGGAAGAATGCCAAATAAGTTAGTGCGGGTCATATGCCTCATGCGCACACTGATTGAAGACACCCTTTCGGCCGTGCCCATCAAACTATTGTGGCAGTGCGTGCACCTTGAGTTGCCCGAGTTAAAAGATGATGAGTCACCCTATTTTATTGCCTTTGTGTGTGTCCTTTGTTTTTCCCTTTTTTGTCAGTTTTCCTTTTTCTTTCTTTTTCCATTTGGGTCCTCTAGAATCCTGGATCTGCATCTACTGCACTGTGGGTCCAAGCTAGCTGCATATATAAATGGAAGTCCACTTCCAACTTCTTTTATGGCCTTCCCACCCTTCAGCTTATGCATGGCTCCCATAGAAAAAGACATGTAATTTTATATAATATTTTTTTAAATATTATATCACGTTCTATTTGGTATTGGAAGAATTGTAAATTTTATTTAAATTAAATTTTATATTCTGTTCAATAATAAATAGATATATATTATTTTAGTATATATGTAATATAACTCTCCATTGAAGTGATGTGACTGTAAATGCATACATCTACCCATCTAATCTTTCTGTCTATCTAATCATTTCTTGCCTGATACAGATGGACCCGCCAGTTTTCTTCTTTTTTATCTCTTTCCCCATGACCTTACACATGCAGATGCAGCCCTAAATGAATTTACTCAATGCCAACTCTTCCGACAGGTTCATTGCTCCTTCACCTGCTCCATTGCTACAGATCTTAAAAAGTATAAACAAACTTATTAAACCTTTATATTTATGGAAGTATTTATTTTTTAAAATTAATGTATCTTTATATTTTTGGCAATGTGCAGCATTATAGGAGTATTTATTTTTTAAAATTAATGTATCTTTATATTTTTGGCACATACTATGCTGCACATTGCCAACTATGGTGCACCATGCACCATGTGGATCTGAAGGTGAAGATTATTGATGTACGTATACAACCAACAGTTGCTAATGCACTTTAAATTCAACACGCACTCGTTCTCTATCCCCTGCCGAACTCCTTCATCTCTACCCTTGATCCCTCCTTTGCCACCGCCTTCATCAACTCCTTGGACAACAACAAGCATGCCATCGCTGCCCCCGCCATTATCCCACGGCTTCGCCCAAGCTCCGCCATTCTCCACCTACGCACCCAGGGTCACCACCTACCACCGCCTCTGGCACCACCGCATGACCCCATCTCCCGCCCCACTATTTCTGTTACGCTACTTCGTTTCATGAACCCCACTACGACAACCGCTTCAACCACCACCACTAGCCCCTCTCACCCTTCCTCGCAGTGGTGAACCAATAGTCACCCGCTTTTCGCCAAGCCACAAACCTTTTTTGAAGGTAACACCTCCCATCACTCATCAAATCGAAGAATTTAATGGCCTCCTTACACCATCAAATCAAGAACTATTTTTTGTGGGCGACCACCATAGGCCCGCGCCATTATAAGATCTCAACTCAAAATAGCAATTAAAAGACACAAAGCATGTGAGAGAGGCTGCAACTGTTTTCATTGATCCATTTGATGGCTCCTGACAATATCTTTCCACCACAAACTTTGAGCAACCCAATTCAAAAGTAAATAAACTGCCTTCTATGATCATTAGGTTATTATGGAGAAAAAATGTAGTGCTGTACTTGATGGTTAATGACGTCTTTGTTGAGTAGGTTGAGCTGGCAGTGGCCAGTGGTAGCGTCGGGGGATGGGTGGCGGAGAGATGGTGAGTTAGTGGCGCAGAGAGAGAGAGAGAGAGAGAGAGTGATGAGTGAGACGCAGTGACTTGAGGGGGACTAGAGAGTGTTTGGGTGAAATTTTAGGGTGCAATATTAACAAGTGGTTACATACATACATCATTGATCTTCGCCCTCAGATCTACACAGTGTGTGATGCATCTTGTTGGCTGAAGTGCATGTTAGACGGCGCCTATATTTTTTTGAGTCTATATAGGTCCCTTTGGTTTAATTTTTGAGAGAAGGTCTTTTGAAAAAAAGTCTTTTAAAAGAAGACCTTTTAGATAAATTACTTTTAAAATAATAATTTTGTTTGGTTTGAATATGTCAAAAGTAAGTTTAGTAAAATGAGTTTTGTTTGGATAAGATAAAGTAAAATTACTTTTGGTTGTTGATGTGAGAGGAATAGTAAGATTCCTTTTTAAAAGGTCTTTTTCTAGAATAAAAAGTAATCTCAAAGATACTTTTTTCAAAAGGTCTTTTGAAATTTCAAAAGACCTTCTAAAAGGTAAGAAGTTAAACCAAATACTACTATTTATTATACAAAATCATTTTTTCTCCTAGAAGGCCTTATGAAGGATGCATACTGCAATCCAAACATACTCATATATAATTGACCTTTTTGACAAAGAAAACTGATCAAATACGATTTTAAAGCATGCTACTTTATATTTGCATATACATAGTAAAATACATGTTGTGGCTGTGCTTAATTCAGTTTATTTTAATAAAAAAAGTAATTTTTTAATAAAAAATTATTTTTATAAAAATTATTTATTTTAATTTCTATTCAAAAATAAAAAATTATTTTTAATTTTCGAATAAAAAGTGAAATGAATAATTTGTATAAAAATTAATTTTTTTAATAGTCAAAAAATTACTTTTGATCAAAAAAAGTTGAAACAAATATATTCTATATTTCTGCAAAAAATTTGAATTGAATTGCTTTTAGTAAAACTAATTTTAATTCAGCGATGAATAATATGGTATGCGAATTGTATTTTCCTTTCATTAATTTACTTTTTTCTTATTAAAAAGATAGTACGTCGTTTAATAATTTAGTCATTTATTATAAATTTTAGATACATGATTTTTTTTTTGAAAGGTATTTTACTAGTTATCTTTTATTATAAATTTTTGTACAACAATAGCGGCGCATTCATTTATCTCTCTCAAAATTTTTATTGTACCTATCGTACAGTGCTTTTCACCGCTCTTGCAATCCACCGTGCTTATTTCACAATTTTTCAAGGGAAATAAAATATTGTTCTAGTCTTCTAGGTTATAGGATTCCTTATTTCAATATTCAGATCATAACCCCTACATAGTGGCTACTTGCAAGGTGGGAGGAAGTTATTTAATCGGAGTCCGGCTACTGAAGAGGACTAACCAAGTGGATAATAGGCTAAGGGCATATTAGCTGCAATAAGGGCTAAAAGTTACTTCCTCCGTTTCATAATATCCGTTATTGTAGATAAATTTCTTTAATTTAATTTATTTGTCATTCTCACATTTTTATAAAAAGCTTATTGCTAAATTTTCAATTATACTCCTATACAATTCTCAACACAATATATAATGAAATACAATAAATTGATTATTAAATAAAGATATTTAGGTAAACATCTTTACAATCAAACTTGATTTTGGATTTTTTAATATCCATACAAATGACTAAAGTGACAGATATTTTGAATCGAAAGAAGTAGATTGAAATATGTTTAGCTTTGTCCTAACTAGCATGATTTATTGGGGTAGAGTGATTTATAGAGGTATAATAATGAGCAGACAATTTAATTGAGAAGCTCATCAATTATATGAGCAAATAATTTGACTTTAGTGTTCTTTAAATGTGCTGATTGGCCATTAATGATCGTTGGTTACATGAAGGTACAAAACTTCTTATGTGCTGCAAGTTAACTATTCTGCTTTTTAGTGTTGATGGTGGGATGATTGTTTCTTTTATGTTGTTTTTGTGTGTTAGCTCTTTGGTAGTGTATTCTACTCTACGGGGATCTTCTGTTTTCTTCCCCAAGGTGGTTTTGGTGGATTTTATCTTTGTTCTACTCCTCTCTTTTCTGAAAGTGTTAAGCCTTGCTCAATAAATATCAAAATAAAAAAAATAAAAAAAAAAGCTTTACTAGGCTAGTCGGTCCAATTAGGTAAGGATCCGGTATACATATACACTATTAAGTATCTCTAGCTTGTTATTCTCAACGAGCATACTTTGAGTTAGATTAATTTATTATTAGAATAAAGCTCTTTTATTGATAATTTTCTATATTCATAATACTCCAACTTGACACATTATTTAAGAACTAACTATATATCTGACCATAGAACTAACTAAGCAATGATAGAGGTCACGAATTTTAAATAATGTTTGTTGGACGTACATAACATATTAAAGATATGGTTTGTGATGAGTGGTCTTGAATTGAATTAAAGATGTTAATTTTTTCAAGTATGATATTTTTGCAGTGGAGACCCCACAGTGTATGAAGGATTTTGGCGACAAACGGGTGACAAGACCACGATCACAATCCCGGGGTGGCAATCCATGTCCTATTTCTCTGATGTGACCAACATTTGCTGGTTTCTGGAGCCTGAGTTTGCCAAGGAGGTTGTGAGGCTCCACAAAGTGGTCGGCAACGCGGTCACAGAAGATCGTCACATTGTTGTTGGGACAGGTTCCTCTCAGCTCTTTCTGGCTGCTCTCTATGCTCTGTCCCCGCGTGATGCACCTGAACCAATCAGCGTAGTCTCAGCTTCACCCTATTACTCGGTGAGTCACATATATACTATATGATGATATGCTTTCTTGAGAGAAAGATGTTTCGTCCCCACATGGTTCTTCACAGAGTTGATTACACTTAATTAAATCAAGATTTGTATATTGGTGACTAAATATAATTGAACGTAAAAAATCAAGTGCTATGTACTATATCTCACTTGTAAGTCATTCTGTAAAGATGATATTACACGGAATGGTGAAAATTAAGCTTTTTTTCATGTAACTATGTATGATATTTTGAGCACTTTGAATTTGATATTAAAGGAACTCTCATGTGCTACTTACCAAATCTTAGCTAAGTGGTGTTACAAATTATTAACTATTAATACTAAGCATATCCTCTGCCGTGGAATATGGTCATGTAATTTTTATTTATTTATTTATTTATTCTGGGGGGAGGGAAGCAGTCAAGTAATTGTTTGACGCAGTGTCTTCTTTTTTTGTGTAATAATAATAAATGAACTTTAAATATTTATTAGTATGATAAACATTATCTGATTTATATTTAACATCTTGTCAAGCTACTTATGTCTGTGATTGAATTCGCTCTGTACTAATTAATACCATGCGAGATTCTTCATCCAAAGATATAGGGAAAAGATGATAAGATATAGTATAATTCGTGTCCTGGAAGAGACACATATTAATTGTAGCATTCAATCTGTTCCGGCCATTTCTTCTGCATTTGTATCCCGTAATTAATTTTCTGCCTGTTGAAGGTATTATAGTAACTTTCACTCTCTTTCTTGCACTCGTACTTTTTCATGCCTGCACTGATCACATGATGGTTGATGCTTATTGAACAGTAGCATTGCTGAACTGACAGTAAATTTATATTTTTGAGAATCTGGCTTGGATATCATTCATTCAATTCACAAACAAGAATGGGAGGAAAAGGTGTCATCTGGCTTTGTTACCTATTCTGGTAAAATTGACACTTAATGGCACTTAATTTTGGAAGATTTTATTAACAAGTTGGCCGTGCACACTCAAAAAAAATATACTGCAAAGGTTTATAAGAGAGGATATACATTTTTTCTTTCAGAGATTCTTAGATGCTTCTACGGAAATAAAAAGGCAGTGCTCTATATCATTCATAACTTAAAACAGATCATTCATCAACTAGTGCAATAAAAGTTTAGTTAAAGTAAGTTGGAAATGACTCACAAAGCTAATATGTTGAGCTGTAAATACTTTAGAGAGCACCACTTTTTTCTATTCTAAGAACATATAAGGATTTCTCTTTCTTTTTTGGGCACATCAAGTCATGGTAGATGGTACACATTTTTATTACGTGGCACTGAGTAGCTTGTTATGAGGTCTTGAAGAATCCTAATTGTGTTAAAAGATTTTTAGTTTGACTGATCCATGATTTTCATTGAATTGATATGAGCAAATTAAATTACTTGCAGTCATACCCATCAATGACGGATTACCAGAAGTCAGGGCTTTACAAATGGGCAGGTGATGCAGAAAGCTTTGACAAAGATGGTCCCTACATTGAATTGGTTACTTCTCCCAATAACCCTGATGGATATGTAAGAAGGTCCGTGGTCAACCGAAGTCAGGGACTTTTGGTTCATGACCTTGCCTATTACTGGCCCCAATACACTCCAATATCATCGCCTGCAGACCATGATGTAACGCTTTTCACCGTCTCTAAAAGCACTGGTCATGCAGGAATGCGCATAGGGTAAGTTGATGATATTATAATAACACAGAAGAAATGTTACAATTTATTTTGTGCAGTCATTTATAATTATAAATAATAAGCCAAACTTTATAACATAGAAGAAATGTTGCAATTTATTTTGTTACATAAAAGAAGTTTAGAAGGGGAGAGGGGCTAGGCATCTCAAGATCCAGCATGCCATAAGCCTGTGCCACATTGAAAATTGCATATAGTTGCCATAGGATTTTTTGACAGCGAACATAAGCCTTAATTACAAGTGAAGTGGTTCAATTGTTAGCTGAAGAGATATGATGCATCAGAGGAATTTTCAACAACTTTTTGATCCATCAAAATAAGTAGAGAACGGAGAAGTTAGATTACTTAAATCTTTTAAAAGAGTTTTGTTATTTGTATATTAAAATTTGATATCAAATACCACACCTTTCTCACATAATGGTATATTTATCTCATCTCAATACCTGCATATCTCGATATTCACCTACAATCACGTTCGTATACAATGTACCATAGGATGTCTATATCCCAAAATCATTCTCCTTTCTAAAGGATTCCACTTTGCACCTTGTAGGTGGGCTCTTGTGAAGGACCAAGAGGTAGCAAAGAAAATGACCAAATTCATAGAGCTCAACACAATAGGAGTCTCCAAGGATTCACAGCTCAGGGCTGCTAAGGTTCTAAGGGCTGTATCTGACAGCTGCGAACAAGGGAACTCCAAAGAGAGCGAGTCATTCTTCAGGTTCAGCTACAAGCTCATGGCAAACAGGTGGAAGCAACTAAGAGTAGAAGTTGAGCGTAGTGGATTGTTCAGTGTGCCCAAATTCTCTCCTGCATTCTGCACCTTTTTCAATCAAATGTTGGAGCCTCATCCAGGTAATTAATAGCCAAATTAACTGCAAATTTAATTTCATGCAAGTTAACAAGTATAAATTTCATGACAAAATGTACATTTTTTTCGGGGATTGCTAATCTCTATGCCTTCATGTAGAGGTTAACAAGCTCGATATTTTGTTGTGAATATAAAATCTACTCTTTGCTTTCTATCGTTAACTTATATTTTTAGATAAATTTGTAATTTTATCTTATTTACAGTAATTACTCCTTTAACTTTTTCTCTTTCATAATTAATATTCTCTCTCCACTATTTTACTCTACTTAAATAATATTATTCTCATTTTTCTCTTATATGAATAAAATATAAATAATAAAAGTTCCAATAATATTATTAAAGACGTTGGACAAATATATTAATATTATTAAGGCATTTTTTTTTCATATTGTTAACGCACTTCTTTATTTGTGTATTTAATGGAGATTCAAATTATAATTATCTGACTTCTTTGTGATTCAAATAATATTAAAACACATGAATTAGTATTTAATAATATTTTCTTTGATAGATAACGTATTTTTAGAGATATTCAGGAAGAGCGTAATATAAAAAATAAGACTAATTCAAGTAATATGAATTAAATGATGGATTAGCATTAAACTTACGTGAATTTTTTAATATTATTTGAATTTTATTGTTATTTTAACATTTTATAAATTTTATAATAGTATTTTATTGAATTAGTATTAAATATATTTATCCAACATATATAATAATATTACTGAAATTTTTTATCATTTATATATTATTCATATAAAAGAAAAATGAGGGAAGAGTAATTAATTATAAAGAAAAATATTAATTATGGGAGAGAAAAAGTTAAAGGAGTAATTAATATAGAGAGGGTAAAATTATAAATTTATCTAAACATATAAGTTAATGAAAGGAAAAAAAGAGTGGGTCTTATGTGCACAACAAAATGTGGAGCTTAATAATCCTTATATAAGGCGTGAAGGTTAGCAATTCCTTTTTTTTTTTTTTTTTTTTTTTTAATATATATGTACCTATTTTGCAGCTTTTGTGTGGTTAAAGTGTGAGGGGAACGTGGAAGACTGCGAAAGCTTCCTTCGAGGACACAACATCTTAACAAGAAGTGGAACGCACTTTGGGGTTAGCCAACAATATGTAAGAATTAGCATGTTGGATACGGACGAAAATTTTATGCAGTTTGTAGACAGACTCTCTACCATAAAGTGGCGATAGTTGAAGTGAATTAACACATGTATAATAAATAGTTAATGTTAGTTTGGACATATTCGTTATAGTGTTGATGCTCTGTGGAAAGTGAAACGCACCAAGTATGTGTTCTACTTAAGATGTCTGGGACTTGGGGGTCATCTCTAATTTAGCGGAATTCAATGATAAAATATGAAGAATTTACACTTAGGCTCAAGCATTTATTGTTAAAAAATTTCGAGCGCTCTGGTTTGCATGATACATTATACTCTTTCATGAGTGCAAACAAAGTAATACCCGAAAGAGTTGTTATCTTTTGGCCTAGTTTGATAGTGTTTTTTAAAGGGATATTTTGACTTATAAAAAGTATAAATTAATTTTTTTTATTTGGTAAATCGAAAAGTTGGAATGCTTTTGTTGTTGGTTTTTGAGAGCCAGCGGGTGTTCTCGGGAGCTCTCATAGGATGCTTTTCGGAGCTGGTTTGTACTTTTCAAAATTTAAAAGACTAATATAATTTTATTTTATTTAATAATATTAAAAATATAAATTATTTTTTTTAATATTTATAATTATTATAGTTATTTTAGATATTAAGAGTAATTTTACCAAACATTTCTTTTGTTACTTTTGCTTATTGAAAGCAATTTTTACATTATTTTATTAAATGATACAACAATAACTTTTTTAGAGCAGCTTTTAGAGAGTCGAGAAAATTCAGTAACTTTTAAAAAGTTACGGCAATACTAAACCAAGCCTTTGTATGCTTTTCAAACTACATTGGTGGATTAAGTTTACAATATGAGAAATGTTGATATCACAAAAAGCATTTCATAAAATCCCATACCAAAGAGAAACCCAAAATTCTTGTGGGCTTAAAAAAAAGGGGGGGGTGAAATTCTGAAGCTTGAATTTACGGATTTCAGGTTCAAGCCCAAGTTACCCCAAATTTTCCTTCCCTTTGACTACAGTTTTTAATATTGACATAAAAAAAAAAACACCACATATATGAACCACTAGTGTATTTACCCGTGATGTTTATAAAGAAAAATTAATACTTTTTGACAAATGATCATGAGAAAAAATTTGAGGATCTTATAAAATTTTAATCTGTGAGTAGGTTTTAAAGAAATTATAAAATCTTTCATTCCTTATTTTCCGAGCTATTAAACCTGTGGCATCTTTATTAATAGAAAAGTAAATAATATTATATATTAAAACTTCAAATATCTAGTCTTATAGATATAAATATATGATATAGATTTACAATGTGAGTGTTGTAAGAATAGAAAAATTAAGTAATAAATTAAATTTTACAGTATACCATAAGTTTTAGAGCTTAAATATTTAATTTTAGATTTGATTTTAATTATTAATAATTGTAATATATACTAATCATTATCTGTGCAAGTTATATATTTGCACCACCCATATAATATATGCTGAGTATCATTTTATAGTATAATTTTTATGTTTGCATCACCTGTGCAATATATGTTAAATATCACCTATTAAAAATATCAATATTACTTAGAAAATTAATCTATGGCTATTTTTTATGTACCATTAAAATTTATTAGGTTTTTTGAAAATCTTTTAAAATTCCAATCCATGATATAGTTTTAAAGAATTTGTAAAATTTTTCATCCCCTATTTTTTGAACTATCAAGTCTATGGCATTTTTATTAATAAAAAAGTAAATAATATTGCATATTAAAGTTTCAAATATCTAATTTCATAGATATAAATATATGATATAGATCTACTATTTGAGTATTGTAAGATTAGAAAAATTAATTAATTGTAATTTAAATTGCTAATTTGAAGACTAAATTGATAAAACTTTAGATTGTACTATAAATTTTAGAGTTCAAATATTTAATTTTGAATTTAGTTTTTAACTATTAATAATTATAATATATATTAATTTACATATTTGCATCACCCGTATAATATATTTAGTATTTTAACACTCGTCCATAATAAAGCTAATGATATAAAATATTACACAAGGAATTCTAGATTGAGTATTAATGTACATAAATACAGTGAAGTGTTTACGATGTAAAATAAGGCTCTGTTGGTCATAGACTAAACATTTCTAAGTTAGATAAAGAAACTACAGTTTATTTAATTATAACTCCATATGATCCTTATAGCAGGAGGAGTCTGCCTTTCTCTAGGTCATTACTTGACTAATATGAAATCATCAAAAATAGAGTAAGAATTGAAAATTCGTAATAGATAATATAGTGTTCTATGGCATTTGAACTATGATGATTCCAGTTGTGTTTTAACATGAAAATTCATAGAGTTACTATATTATAATCACATCACATTATTTATAAGTAAATAATATTTTATAATATCATGAGCAATCAAAGCTAAAAAATAATGTTATGAAATTCTGAAATGTAGCAAGCCTTATTTAGGGTAAAATCTCTTTAGTTAAGTTTTTACTTTGCTTTATTTACTTGTTTCACACATATTCGAAGGTCTTCTCTTAGGAAATTCTTATTGTCTGGTGTTAAGTGTAACATCATGACGATAAAGCAAAATTTTTATGCCATACTAACCAAGGCAGGTAACATAAAAAGATCTTACATCTTACCCCTCTGCCTGCTTGGCGATTAGTGACAAATCTTAAATATCTTCTTTTTACAATTACTTACTTGCTATTATGCATAATTCATAATAAATATGGAGATGCATAAACTTAAGCAATAAAACTCAATTAACATAAAATAATCAATAAACTTGAAAAATATAGATAAATTCATCACATAATAAATTAAATAATGGAGAAAATAACATAATATCTCAACAAAATTTCTCAAAATATAGAGTTGTCAACTCTAAATGTTAATTTATAAAGGGACTAAATTTTAAAATTACTTTCATTTGATTTATTTTTTAACTTTTTCATCATAATCCATAAGTCTATCATTGTCATTATGGTGTGTTCAGCGCATAACAGTAATATCTTTGCAAGGGTTACTATAAAGTTACAATAATGTCTATAAGTCAAGAGTCACCATATATTCCATAAATCAAGGTATAAAATTCCCAACATATGTATCAATAATTTAATAATTCAAGTTCATATATAATAAATTGTACTTATTTTAAGTGTTAATTACAATATTTTATTCTTAATATTGGTCCCCTCAAGAAGTTACCATAAAATTAACAACTCAAAATAATATATCATTATATAAAATATATCTTAATAATAATAATAAAATGATAAGCAACAATTTAAAGGAACATCAAATAAATTAACTTGAAGAGATAAAATAAACTGTAATAATAATGAGCAATAATATAAATTAATATTAAATAAAATAACTTGAAGGATAAATAAAATAAATTGCAATAACAAATAATAATGAGCAATAATATAATGGAACATGAAACAAATTGCTATGGTAAATATTAAAGAGTAAGTTTAATATAAAGAAACAGTAAATAAGATACTTACAATAAATAAATATAGCTATATTTTATTTCATAAATAATTTCATTATATATTTCAAAACTATGCACCTGCCAAGCTCTTTGCTAGTCTCTAACTCTTCTCTCTCTCTCTCTCTCTCTCTCTCTCTCATATGGCAGAACAACTCTATCTATTTCTTTGCTTTTATTTGTGCAAGGAATTTCTCGTGTCTACATGCCTATTTATATGCGCTAGATGAAGTGCTCATTATGAAAAATTTGGACGAAGGTGTAGTGTTTCTACCGCTACCATCTTTTCCATACGACTTTCATGGCCATGGTTAAAATTTCCTACAGTTATCATCATGCTCCATTTTTTTCAACAAAGACTTGGCCAAGCAAGTCTTCACATCATTGACGTGAACTCTCCTTTTTTTTTTTTCAGTGTCCTTGCAACACTAAAATAAGAAATTCTAATTTTCGCATTTTGTTACATGTGCTCTGTTGCCGCATAGAGAGCAACAGTATAACACTTAAATCAGAAATTGGGGGAGCAACAGTGCAACATTTAAATTGAAAATTAGAGAAAGTGAGCTCCTCCAATGCTCAACATTAATTGGCATCACAAGTTCCCTTTCCTTTCATTTAATCCATTTGGAAGATATGATACCATTTCTATCACCATCACTTATTACATATGACTTTACGGCCATCTTGGTTAAAAATTTCCACAATTCCATGACTTTATGGCCATTTGGAAGTAGATCGTCTATAGTGCTTGTATATCCCTTATCTTTTAATTTCTTATCTACTTGTATTAATAGTTTACATACATTTTTTTCTACAAAAGACTTGACTTCATCAACATAATCAATTATTATTATTATTATTATTATTATTATTATTATTATTTTGCTGTTATATTAGTATTATTATAATTGTTATTATTATAGAGTAATATATTTTGAATTTTATAGTCTTCCATTAGAAAGTAAATGTCTAAGATTTAACTATTTGATCGATCAATTACCGTCGCAAAAATTAACTTAAACAAATCAACTAAAATATTTCAATAAATTAGATTAATTAGATGCACAAAATATTTTATGAAGAAGGAGGATGTTACAAGTGTCACCTTAAAAGTGCAATTTTTATATTTGTATCACTCATGTAATATATATTTAGTATCATTTATTTGATATATCAATATTAATTACGTCATAAATAGATATTGTGATTATAAAAAAATGAAGTAAGAAAGTAAAATAAAAATTGTTAAAAGTAATATATGAAAGGATATTAAGAGAACTTTTTTTTTAATAAAAATGAAGAAAATGATGCTTTCTAAAATTGTGATAGAGATAACTAGGAGAAAAATATGAAAACATATATTAAGATAATTGTAGAAATTTGTCAAGCGGTTAAATTTGGCTGTTTAAACCTGAGCATTGCGAAATAAACGGATTAAATAGGTTGCCCTTTAGCCCACGGACCCAAATTTTTTAGCTCAACCCGTTTAAGATTAGCCCACAGTCTCAAGCAAGTTGACCCATTTATTATTATTATTTTTTTTTATTTTTCATGTTTTAAAAATTATTTTTAATTAAAAAAATAATTTTTATCTTCAAAAAAGCTAAAAATTCTTATTTTTTATTAAAAAAAGTGAAAAATATTCTAAATTTAATTATTAAATTATATTTTTATGTCCTAAATTTATATAATTGTACTTAAAATATAATAAAAAAATAAATGCGGGGGCGGGCTAAACGGGCCGGGTTGAAAATAGGTTAGTTTAAATCGGTTGTTATTTTTTAAATGCAGCCCACCTATTTTTGGCGGGTAAACGGGTTTGGGTCGACGAGTTTAGCCTATTTTGACGGCCCTAGATAATTGGCGTATTAGAAAAAGAAAACTAAATAAAAAAAGCATTATAATGATTGAAAATTGGGAAGTAAGGAATAAAAATCCAAATTTTAAAAGAATATAAAGTTAATATTAGTTAGAAATATAATATGAAAAGATATGGAAAGATAATTACGAAATTAGAAAGAGAAACTGAAATAAGATTATTATAAATACTTAATTTGAAAAAAAAAAACCCTTAAAATAAACATACAAAGAATTACTTATTTGCAAACAAAATGGTAAGAAAATATTTAATTAATTAATGGAGTGCAATAGTTAGTTGTATTGGAAAAATAAGGAAATTTAAATAAATTATTAAATAATGAAAAATCTTGATTGGTGGAATTAGAGACTCAAATTTTGGAGGGAAAGTAAATAAATGTGGAAGTGACATGTGTGTTTCCACTATCTCATAAACTATCTTTTATAATATAGATAGATTTTTTTTTTGTGGTCATCGGGGGAGGGATAGGGGATTCTAACCCCGAAGTTGAACACGAGACTCCCCCTTCTTCTAGGCACATATTGCAGGTTATTTGAGCTACGCCTCAATAAAACTATTTATCTTTTTTGTTTGGCAATTTTTTTAAAATATCTTTTATCAAAGCCTGGTAAGTCATGAAACCATCCCTTTTGCATTCGGCCCACCTTCAAACCCAAATGTAAGAATTGGCAATGGCTTGTTTTACACCATGATACCAAAAATAAAAAAGAAAGAAAGAAAGGAAGGGAGAAAATGTGATGGACATAAATAACGGTTAATAAACACAAAAGAATGTATTTCACGCCTTCCATCTAATGATACCAAGGTGGGTTCTGTGGAAGGAGGAGGGGTGAGTTAGTGACTAACTTGTTCATTAAATCTTAACCATTAAAATTACAATTGAGATTGAAGTTATATATTATAAAATAATAATTTTATGTAATTTGTCTATTTTATCCTTCTTATTTTTTAATTTGTTTGCTACCACTCCATCCCACCACCTGCCCCATTTCCAACACCACCGTCGAAACCCTCCCTTCCCCCCCTTGGGGTTCCACCGCCCCGCCACCGGCCATGGTACCACGTCTTGGTGTTAACAAAGTCAAAAAGAAGAAAGATCTGTGTCTCCATTGTCGTCACCACCCCATGCAGCACCCCTAACCTCCATCGTTGCCTTCCGCCATTGTTACTATCGCTAATGCCATCCCCCTTCTCCAACCCCCACCAAAACCAAACTTTAAGGAATCATAATGGGACCACCCATAAACATTCCATCCCAATAGCCAAACCAAACTCTTTGCCCCTTTTTGTAAACCCATGAATTTAGAGATGGCTATAATTTAATCTAATAGCAGCTAACGCCATCCCACTAACGTTATAGCCCAAATAGCTACTATGAATGGCAATAGAGTGGAATAGTAGGGAAGGCTTCTTTGTGCCGTCCTCAAAGATCTTTTACATTATATGCTACATCTTTGTTCCAATGCTTACTTGTAGAGTGGGAGAGAGATGGGTTTGGGAATTGGACCATAGATCAGTTGAAAAAAATGGGCATATCATTTATCCATCACAACCACTACACACTGACGCGATTGCCTACCGGTGAGGTGGTTGTCGGCAGAAATGGCGGCACGATGCTGCAAGAGAGGTGGACACAATTTGAAGAAGTGAGGGAGGAAAGGAGGGAGAGGGTTGAAAGAGAAAGTAAACAAATGATGATAAAAAAATTATTTTATTATTCTTTATTATTATAATATTATCAATGATCAAGTTGGTCACAAATTTGTTAAGTCCCACGATAGTTCCACCATGATACCAATAAGCATTTGCTTTGTGGAATGTTTTGACTTATATATATATATATATATACTGTACTACACTTAATTAAGAATAATTTGTTATTAATTAAAATATTTTATTAATTATAAATACTTTAGTTCGAAAGTGATTCAACACCTTCCTTTTTAAAAAGAAAAAATCGAAGTTTGTATGACTTTGGTTTATGTAATATAATAATAGATGTGTTTTATATGATAGACGTGTGTGCGCGCTTAATTACCCAAGTTGAAGAAGCATCATTCATTTACGAAGAAACCACGTGCCTTGGAAATTTATCTGCAGAAGCAAACTACACATTGACGATAATTTTACAGTGAAACGCTACTGCAAAGTGCAAACTCTATGCCACTAAAATTGTGTTGTTTTTGCATAACACACACAACAAAGTAAAGATCTCTCGCAGGTCGCAAGCATCAACCAGGGGTGGCGTAAAAGCCTGAGGATTCTGATTTTCGGGCCCTTCTCTCTTCTCGGGCCTTACCACCTTCTCGAGCTTTACGTTCTCTTTCTGGCCCATTTCGTGTTCCTGGGCCTTTCTCTCGCCCGTCTGGCCCACTTCCTGGGACTTGCTCACCGCACTCTCCGCCGCCTCCTTAGTCCTCTTTGCCACGTGGCCCACTACTTCCTCCGCCCGGCGCTTCGCGTGCTCCAGCCTCTCTGGCAACCGCGAACCACGGAGATATCCGGCCAGCCACGCGAATGACGAGATTCCGGTGACGCCGAATGCTCACGCGGTCAAGAATCCGGCTACGGCGACGATGACGGCGGTGGCTGCAGGCAGGAGGACGGGGCTGAAGATCACGAAAAGCCGGGCGGTGACGACGATTCCGGTGCCGGTGAGGGTCAGGGCGAGGGTGACGCCGGAGAGGACGAGGAGGAGGCCTCCGAGAGGGAGAATTATGGCAAGCGGCAGAAGTTGTGAAGCAGAAGAAGAAGAAGAAGAAGAAGAAGAAGAAGAAGGGAAGATGGTGGTGTCTGAGGTTGTTGGGTGGTTGAACTGGTTGTGGTGTTGTTGTCGTTGTTGCTGGGTGTCTGCCATATGGAAATGGAAGCCCTGTGAGTGTGTTTTGGTTTAAGGTTAAGTTGGCGGCTGTGTGGGTTTTGGTACTTGCATGCAGATATCAGGAGAGTGAAGAGGAGGAAGAAAGAAGGAACGGGTAGCGGGCATGGGTGTTCGGACAAATTTTTTGAAAATGCATAGAATTAGAAAATAATTAATTGTTCTTAAAAAAGTAGATGAAGAGTTGTTTTATGTTCTACTTTTTGCTTTTAATCTTAAAATTACTTTTTTTTTTTCAATTTATCCAAAAGCATATTTACTTTATAGTTATTGGAATGGAATTTAGTGCGATAAAATGAATATAGATTGAAATAAAATGAAATAAATTTTTATTATATTATTTGGATATTGAAATATAAAATTGCAAAAAGTTTTTATCTTATTATGTCGAAATTCAAGAGTATTAAATTTAATATAATATAATGAAATCCATCTCATATTATTCTATTTTATTATATTTTAAAATATCTAAATAATAAAACTCATAATTTAATTCTATTCTACTCAGTTTCATAATTTTTCTTTAATTTCAACTTAACCTAAGAGTCAATTTATGATATGAATAAATGTATTAAAAGTTTTTTGAGCTAGAAGACATTATTGTTTTTATATTTCATATTTGACACTTTTATTTTGTGATTTCATTTTGAAAATTGTTTTTGCATTTTTAATTATATTTAAATATGATAATTAAAATATAATAATATAAGATAAAAACTCTTTTTTTTCTTTAAATATATAAAAATTTCTCCTCGGGGAGAGGTGACTAAGAACACGCAGAGAGAATTGAGTATACGTTTGATAGGGAATTAGAGGAAGAGAATTGCATGCATATAAGAGATATATTGTTTGTTTTTTTTTTTTTAATAGATCAAAAAGCGCTCAGACTCTCCACAATGGAGAGGAGCAAACAAAACAAGAACCAAAATCACAAAGCAAGGATTGACAAAAAAAAAAAAGGCAAAAAACACAATCCAAAACACACAACCCCAACCAACAAAGCAACACACAAGAAACGCCCAAGGAAGCACCCACAAAAGCAGACAAACCAAGACAAATCCCACCAAGAAACCAAAAAAAGGAGTCTATAGAGCCAACAGCAAACAAGCATCAATCCTTAGTACGTCCTTTGTTCTTCCTAGGACGACCTCTTTTTCTTGGTAGAACAAAATTTTGACATTCTTGAACTTTAGCTAGAGCCGCAATCATGGCCTTTTCATTCCTAACATGTAGTTCCAAAGCATTTCCAAGATCTCAAGTAACCTGCGTTTCCATGAAGTCTTCTTCACACGGCACCACAACTCCGTTATCCTCTCTTTGTAAAGTTGATAATTATTCAAATAAAAGGGTTTGGGGAATCTCTTCTACCGAATTTGAAAAGGAGCAAAGAGCTTGTCTAAAACTCTAATAAGTTTCATTCCCCTCCTCTAAAGAATTCTTACACACAAAATGTACCATTGATGTGCACTGCTTTTGATCCTGGTCAGAAGGCCCAACCACACCAATAAAATCTTCAAATCTAGGAGAATAATTTGGGCCACTGCATGCTAGCTCCCCATAGCCCATTTCTTTCAAACCCATGTTTAAAACGAGGGGGGTTGGACTTGGAGACCCAGCCCAAGAGAGCGAAATGCTTCCTCAACACAACTTGAACCCACCATTGTACAACATGGAGTGGAACTTTCCAGAGGCAGAGAAGATTCGAACTGGCCAATGAGGGAGCTAGGAAAGTGTTCGTCCTTGTGCAACATAAAAATACCAGATCCTCTTCCAATAATACCTTTGGCATCTCATCCTTTCCTTCCACCTGCGATACCTCATCCTTCTTCCTGCAATCCAGCAAATCAGCCATGTTCTTTTCAACTCTAAGAATGACATTTATCATCTCATCAACCATGATACCATGCTTCTGTTTGACCTCCTCCAAAATGGTTGAGTTGAAAATTTTTTGAACTAGTCTCCAAATCATCTCCTTAATGTACATCTTATCAAACTTCAAACTATTCTTATTACCACCAAAATCCACTGATTTCCTAGGGCATTTCGTCACCTTATCATGTATGTTCAAATGATAAGGAAAACCTTCCACCATGTTTTTGAAACTCCTCCAGTCAATTATAGCTTTCCTGGATTTCTCTTTTGTCACCACTGCTTCATCAACCTTATTGGCTTCCTATAGAAGGGGATCATTCCAAGTCCTAGCTTTCTTGTCATATTTAGCAAAAGAAACCTTCAGGCTCTTCCCTCTTATCTTGACACCATTCACATTCTTAACTATATTTCTAGCTTCCTCCAAACTCTTAAAACGAACAAAACAAAGCCGACATTCATTTTTTCTTCTTCTTTTATGTGAAACATAAACATCATCGACTTCCCCTTCCCCCCTAAAAATTTACAGTAACTAGTCCCAAGTCATCTCCAATGGGAGTCCATCGATAAAAAGTGAAAAAGCCTTCCTCCTTTCTCTCCTTTCTCAACCGTCAACTTTGAAACTCATCTCCTTAAAGCCTCCCTCCAATCCACTTGCAGATGTTGGCTAATCGATCATGCTCAGTGGCATTGGTTGAGATCAAGCAATCCACTTGCAGATGTTATTGAGTTTTGCCGATTGCAGATTAGGGAAGAAAGATAAATCCACTAGGCTCTTCGCAGATATGTTGTTTGTTAACGGAGAAAAGGCAGAGATAGGTGTTAGTTTTATAGTGATGGATGTTGATGGGTTGCGCTAGCAGGCTAGCAGCATCGGTGTAAAACCATGAGGCTTCTCGAACTAATGGGAATTATAAACTCGAATGTCATCGATCTTACTTAGCTTGGTAAATTGAAACCCATCCTTATCCATAGCAAATCTGAGGCGAAATGATGAAAAAATGTCGGTTAGCTATGGTTTATTCATTGTTTTGTTACAACACGCATTTGTTTAGTTTTTATTATTAGTTTTTCCTCCAGAATTGAAAATGATCCATTTCTTGCTTTTCATTTAGTTAGGCCTTGCGAAATTATAATCGGATGTAAGGGTGTTATTTGAGTCCGGCGAAAAAAATAATAATTTGCAACCGTTTTAATTGATCAAATAGGATTGGTTAATTTTTGCAATTTATTTCAGTCTACTCAAACCACGGATGATGGCTTAGGTCACTAGTATATGTTATGTTTTCAAATAATTATGTATTATTATTACTTTATAATATGTCATTGAAAATTTATAATCTTTAGGGATTAAAAAACTAATATGAAAATACATTAATTTATAATTTTGAGCTACCTTCTCTTTTTCTCTTTCCTCTTTTTTCTTTTGGTCGGGCTTCTTTTGTCTTTTGTGTTTTTTAGGGTCAGCGGCTACCATTTTCTCTTTCCGAAGTCAAATGAACGGGAGGAGAATCAAAGAGGCTCCAGGCCCAAAACTCAGTGCACAAAAATAGATGGTCGGACCCAGATAATGTGTTTTAATGATTGGCCCAGCAATGGATTCATGCATATGTTTTTGGATCCATTACCCAAACCACAAATATAAATGGCCCTTTTACTTTTTGCCAAAAAAAAAATGTAGAGTAAATAATCTTTTTAGTCCATATCATTTAAAGTTGATATTAATTTAATCCTAAAATAATTTTTTACATCAATTTAATCCTATAACGATGATTTGATGAAAATTTGATTTTATAAAAAATTTACTAGGACTAAATTGATGCAAAAGCTTTAGTATTAAATTGATATTAAAAGTTAAAGTATTAATATTAAATTAATATTTTCTTTTTCTAAAACTAAATTGATATTAATTTTAAAGTATTAGGATTAAATTAATATTAAAAAATTTTTAAAATGAAATTAATATTAATTTTAAAATATTATAACTAAAAAAAAATACACACTCTATCTATAACTTTGTTTCCCAGTATCCATTGATAATGAAGGGAGAATGATTCCACTTCAACATTCCTAGTCCACTAAGACAAAAAAAAAAAACATACCTAGTCCACAGAAAAGGTCCTCTTATGTTAAAATTGTCTCTACTATTAATTTTTTTTTTAATCTTTTTAACTTATCACTATTTTAAGGTAACTCAATTAATGGTAGAAAATATACATATGACATGATCATGTGCAATTTCAATATTGGAGAATCTTCTCCCTGTATTCCACATACTTGGGCAAAAAAAAAAAAAAGAAAGAAAGTTGGTTACGAAGTGCTCGCTAATACTTGGGCTAAGAAATCATGAACATGTATGAGTCTACACTAAACCCATGTCCCCTATATATATACACTGCATTGACTGTAAATAAAGCAAGAGAGAGCTAAAGCTAATTCCCCTTCTTAATTTCTAGCTACTATATATGGAATTATACTTGTTTGTTCGAAGTTTGATCAATAATCAGTTCAGCAATTCCCGGATGCATGCAGTATTAAAGGACATGGTAGCCAACTTTACCAATACTCTCATATCGTTTTTATTTTCTGTGAGGTTTATCAAGTTACGATAATTTATTTGTACACCATAATTTTCTAACAAACTAAATTTACACGACCAAATATTGATAATAATTAATAATTTTTAACTTTTATATACATTTCTGTCTCGAAAATATATTCTACACATTAGCCATGAAGTGTTGTTTAATTGGCAACTTAATTTATAATATGAGTAAGCTTTACGAGTTGGATTTTACTAAAAGTTTCTTTTGTTCAGGGTCATGCCATCGAACGCTTAAGTGAAAATTATTTTCATCAAGTGTGAGAACACTTTTTGGAAGAAAATAAAAATTCCACACTTTATATCCCATTCTTGTACATTTACTCATTTAGTTCTCAAAATTTTAATTTTCCATTACATTTTCCGGTGTTCCCTTTGTCCCTTTTCATGTTAGTTTCGCTGACTAAACTGGCAACACAAGTCGAACGAGGAAACTCATAATTTCCAGAAGTAGAAGCAACATCACTGGAACTACTTTGATAACATTAGTGAAAAACAAGAAAATACACCTAAAATGTGCAACAATATTTAAAAAATTAATAAATTAAAAAAATGTGTAGGTGACATATCATACACACATCAATATTATATGCTCATATACTATTTATAGGGATTAATTTTGATATATTATTAGTGTAAAGTATTTTACACTATTAATCAATGATATAGTATCATATACATAATTATTGAGATAATTATTATAAATGTCAAATACATTTAAAAATATGACAACATTAATAAGATATTTATGTAAAAAAATTTTAGATTAACAATGTATCAAAATTAACTTCTTTTTTTGCCGTGAAAATTAACTCCTTATTTATACTATATTACGAAAAATAACAAGTGTCTGTATCCAGTTCGTGTGAATACTAGCACTTAATCATATTAATTATTAGAGGACAGGATGCGAGATTATATACGGGGCTTTTATTTATTTGTTAGACTATAACTTTAGACTTCTCCTTAGAGAATTAATTCCAAAACCTAAAGTCACCATGATTGGAGCAGGCAAAAGATGGCTGTATAAATGAAGAACATTTCTGAATTTTTTTTAAAAAAATTATAAACCCTTCATCCTCTTTATCTATTTTAAACTCTTAAACAATGAAATGGTTAAACCTCTATTCCTTCATTCTTTTACCCCTTTTTGTCTCCCTTGATATATTCTCTTTTCTTTCCTTAACTCTAAACAACTTATTCAAATAATTTTTACAAAGATCTATAAATCAATAAAATAACTAATATAAAAATAAATAAATAAATAATTAATACATCATTACTTAAAATATAAAATAATTATATGTTAAAATTTTAAAATATATGTTATTTAATATCGAATGACCAATAATGTGTTATTAATCTTAGTCCACATATGTAGATTAAGTTACAATATGATAATTTCAAGTGAGCTTCAAATTTATCTTTTACAGTATATTTAGTTGAGGGATAAAAATTTTATAAATGAGTTTTATATATAAATTTATTCATAAAATTTTTATCTTTATTTTTATTCTCCAACCAAATACACCCTGTATACACATTAATTGTGCAAAAGATGCATCCAAAGAAAGTTGGTGCCCTTTTATATTTAATTCTTAATACTTCAGTTTTGTGAACTACAGTTATCCTATTTTTTAATTAAATTTTTAGTGCAATAATTGAAGTGTTGATGATGAAATTAATGACCGAAAGCGCAAAATTTTTCTTGTGTGAGGACCTTGGTGGATGCCACGTTGGTGGTCTTTCTGCTCAAGTCAGAAACTGGCCCATGTACAGTTTACTACAAAAAGAACTCGCCTTTTCCAAATTCGATCACTGTTATCTGTTGGAATAGAGAAGCTTTCATTAAATCCCAGAACCCTGCTATGGACTCCTGTAAAATTATGCAACACCGAGAGGACCTAAAGATTTTCAGAGAGAATATATAATATGCCTGTTGGAAGTTGGAACAACTCAAGCATATCTTATGATTATATTCGTTCCATGATTCTCTTAACAATATCTATGCATAAGAAATTGCACACCCTTGCTGTTGAGAGGTTGAAAGGCAGAATATATTTATACGTTTGAAAAGGAAAAATCAAGAGAGAGAAATGAAAAGCATATATCTGTGTATGATTCATCTAGATAAAAGGGAAAAAGAAAGAATGAAATGAGGGCATCTCTTTGACCCATAATCATAGGTTTGTTTAGAACAGAAGTAGTGGTAGCCATCATGGCCATCATCATTGGAAATCTTATAGACGAACAACTTTTAGCATATAATATAATCTTAATTAGGGTCATAAAGAAGAAGTAGATAAAAGCAAGCGGTGGTCTTCAGACACTTCAAACTTCTTTTCTAGAACTTGTGCATGCGGCATAGCCTAATTCTGAACCCTATCAATCGCCTAAGTGTATGCCAATAGAATACGAATGTGCATGTATGTTATGTGTATCTGAATCTTTCTGCGAAATCTTTAGAGAATTATTTTATTATTTTATAATTAATATTATATACTTGAAAGAGAGGGGGAAAAAAAAATAGATATCGCTCGATATGGGCAATGATGTTTCGCGGCGTCAAGATTATTGCCCGGTGCATATGATTCCTAACTAAACCCTTAATCTCATTTTATGTAAGATTCGTTGCACTGACATAAGCATGGTTGCTTGATTCTTAGAGGCAGCGCACTTGTCTATTTTCTTGTCCCACTAAATTCAGAATGATCAAAAGATTGATTAAATAAATGCATAATTAATTACAACTTTACTATGAATTTGTTAGGCCTATCTTTTTTCATATGGACACATGGCCCACTTATATTATTTGTATCACTTATTAAATTTATATTTTTACTTAATTCTTTAATTTAGTCAACTATATAATCGAAGCACAGTAAATATGTTTGTGAAAAAAAGTAAATTTATAATATTGTCTTTTTTTCAATGAGTTTAATTTCTATATATTAATTTTACTAAACTAATAAAATTGTAAAAGAGTTACCAAATTATAGTAAATAACCACCCATTACAACAACTATCAACCTTATTTGACATTGTTCTTGCAATTCTTAATATGATATAATTTTTTTAACAATTCCAATTTATAAAAGGTTATAATTGCTCTAACCGAAGAAAAGACTAGTACATAATTGCATTGAGAAAGAGAATTTGGCTACACTAGTTTAATTAAAGGACGTTGCTAATATTAACACATAGTCGGTTGAAGTGGTAGATACTTATTTTTTTTAATAATGATTTCATATTCAAATTCCAAATATAAAGTATCTGGCATTGAAAAAGTTATATTTTCTATGAGATCTTAAATACTTGAACAACATTATCTCTGGTAAAAGAATGCCGGTTGAAAACCGAAAAAAGGACATTGCTATTGAACAACATCACAGCCGTTGTCCCGTTGATGCTTGTTTAAAATTTTTTATTTTTTTTTATTAATTACAACTTTTTATTATGTAATTTTTACATTAAAATTTAAAGAAAAAAATCAAACGCTTAGAGCGCTGAGCGCGAATATATGCCCCCGTGCGTTTTGTAGAATGTCCCTTAATTAACTATCGTACAAAATAGAAATTAGAAAATGAATGTAATAATTCATTCATCATTTTGGCACGTCAGTTTCCTAAGGAGAGGGTGATAAAATAACCAAATGAAATATAACCCATTTGGTTTTTCAAGGCTCAACTAGTAACTATTATTCTATCTACCGATTTTTACTTCTAGATTTGTTTCATATTGGAAAGATATATGTTTATAATAAATGATCCAAAATCTTAAAATTAAATGGGTCTAACTTAATTATAAAAGTTAACTTATGAGAAAAGAATTGTTCATCTATTTATAAAAATTTTCTAGATCATACCTTTAGTAGATGTGGGACTCTAATATTGAGCAAAATGCATTACTTGGCTTGTGATGAACATATATTATATTGGCTTAAAGTGGTCAAAAGTGAAAACTAATGAATAAATTGCTGCTGAATATCTATAATCAGTTGGTAAAGTGGAGAGATGAATGCTGCTCTTGAGCTAAATAAGAAATGATACGTTTTTCTATGGTACAATAAGAAACGATACGTTTGATAAAGATACAAATCATTTTTTTTATGGTACAACACTACTAGAAAATCGGCCGTTTGCAACCGATTTTTCGGTCGCAAATTGAAGAAAATTGGTGGCAAAGTTCATTTGCGACCGATTTTGCGACCAAAATTGTCCATCACATAATGGAAGGTTGCAAATCAATTTGCGATTGAAAAATTTTTGCGACCGAATTTGCGACCGATACCCAACGGATATGTATTTGGTCATATGTTAACTATTTTGCAACCAATTTTTCGGTTACAAAGTTTTAATTCAAGTCCAAAATTTACGATCGAAAAATTGATCACAAAATTCTGAATTTGCGACTGAAAATTGGTCACAAATTTTAAACGTGAAGTACATATTTGCGACTGAAAATTGGTCGTAAAATTATTTAAATCAGTCGCAAATTTCACAACCGCACAACCAGAATGAGCAGAATCTTGAAAAATCCAAAATAATTACACCTGCATTCAGCAACAACCCAGAAAATAGTATCTAATAACTAAAGGCTAACAAGCCAATATTGCATTTCATTAAATATTCCTAGTTAATTATACAACATCACAAAATATAAAAGTCAAGTACCTAAAGTTCAAGACAAACAAAGTTAGATAAAAGTGAGTAGTTTATAATCGAAACTACATCTAACATGAAATAGAAGTACTAAGTTCATTCAGATTCTTCTTCATCATCAATTGATTCACCATCCTCAACTTTGTTTGCAATGGTGGGTTGGAAATCAGTTAGTTGAAAATTCATCTTTTGCATCATCTATTACATAAATAGATTGATGGCCTGAAGTTGTTTCTCATTAGTCTCTGATCTAGTTAGTAACGCCCTATTCTCTTCTATCATTTTCTTCATTAGCTCTTCATACTCTGTTTCTTGTACCCATGCATTGGATTGTGAACCAGAACCATGATAACACTAATAATTATTACTAATCCAAATATTATTAACACCAATATTATTAATTTGAACTCAAAAATTAATATTCCTAATCCAAATTAATAATTCTAACTAAATAATTAACACTATTAACTCATAAGTTAGTACTTGTAAAGCAAACATTAATTATGTTAATTGAAATTAATAATTATCATTCAAAATATTAACACTTTTAACTCACAAATTAGTGCTTTTAACCCGAACATTCCTTCAACAAAAGTAAACACCCAAAAATCAATCTAACCAAACTCTCTCTATCAACATCATCAACCAATTTACCAACACAAACAAACCAACACAATAACTAAATATACCAAAACTCTCATTATACTAGAAAAAATAACATATATCAAAAATATAAAACAATAACCTTTGACACCAATAAATTCTCTATTAACTAACAAAATCAAACTAAACTAACAAACTAATTTAACAACATGTCAACTAATTTAACAACATAATTATCTACATAATGTAATTTGACAAATTAAACTAACAAACTAACAACCAAATCCCATAATCTTAAAAAAAAAAAAAGAAATAGACCAAAAAAATAAAATATAAACTGACCAGCCAAAAAATAAAAGAAACATAATAGAAAAAAAAATAAACAAAGCAAAAAAAAATAGAACAAAAAAAAAGAAACAAAACAACAAAAGGAAAAAACTAGCGTGGAGAAGGAGAACCAGAGTGGCGGCAGTGCAGATTTGGGCGGAGCTGTTGGCGACTTGAATGGCGATGCACGGCTGACTGCAGATCTGGCAGCGATGGACTGCCGGCGGCGACGGACTGCACTTCCAAGCTCCTTTTGGCGGCAAGCTCCTTCTGGCGACAGTGGCACTTGTGGTGAGGGTGGGGGTGGGCGTGGCTATGGCTTGTGATGGGGGTGAGGGGGGTAGCAGAAGGAGAGAGCACAAAATTGAGAAAGAGGAAAAGAAAGAAATGGAAAGGAGAAAGAGATGGAGTTGCAGACGTTTAATTTGTCTAAGTGTGAAAATTGGTCGCAAAATTAACCTCTAAATCGGTCGCAAAATTTGATTTTGCAACCGATTTTGCGATTAATTTTTATTTAAACATAAATGATATATATTGTCAAATTGGTCACAAAATTGGTCGAAAAAATTAGAATTTGCGACCGATTAGCCAAACAAAATGATTATACTGAACATCCAAAATCGGTCGCAAACTCTAATTTTTGCGATTGATTTTGCGACCGATTTTTATAAAAACGTAAATGAGATATAAATAACAATTGGTCGCAAAAATTAGAATTTGCAACCGATTTTGAATGTTCGGTATAATAATTTTGTTTGGCTAATCGATCGCAAATTCTAATTTTTGCGACCGATTTTGCAACTGATTGTTATTTATATCCCATTTATGTTTTCATAAAAATCGGTCGCACAATCGGTAAAAAAAATTAGAATTTGCGACCGATTTTGCTATCGATTTATTACAATCATTGACCAAGTTGAGTCGGTTGCAAAATTAAATTTTACGACTAATTTTTTCTACCTTTTTTATGTCATATTTTCAAATTCGGTTGTAAAATCAGTCGCTATTCCGGCAATTTCTAGTAGTGAATAAGAAATGATGCGTTTTGGGTTTCCTTGTTTTACGTAAAATGTCTTCAATTCAATTTTGTCTTTTTCCCCTGTGACACACGACTTCAATTCACTTATTTTCATGTACATTTGATATAGATTTACTCTTCCAATCCTGAGCTGAATCTCTTATCCGTCGTGAAATTCATTAGTTAAACATTTTTGCTTCTTAACAAAGCAGTGCACAAGAGATCAACCCTGGACTCTTTGTTATGCCAAGTCATATACTAACGCACGAATACTCTTTCTTAAAGCGGTTAACTTTGTACATATAGGCAGTTCCACGTTGAATTATTATTTAAGAAATATTTTAATACCTATTGATTGAAGTCGCGGTTTACTTAAAAAATTTCTTCATATATTAGAAATGGATGGCAAAATTTTGAAGAACTTGAAGTGGCTGACAATGGCAATAGAGTATATCAACGTGACATAAATGGTAAGAGAAAATGAGAAATAATTCGTGGCCGTGATGAGAAGTCATGCCCAATTTGATTATGATCAGCTGAGTTTTAATTTTTAAAATAGGAAATGTTTTTTGGATTCGTACCAAATAGATATCATATAGATATTTATACGATATTGAATAGATATTGTATACTTATGTTAGTTCAAATAAATATTGAAATACGTGCATACCAGAGCAAGATAGATATATTATATGATGAAGTGAATGAGATATTACATTTAGTGTTAGAATTGTAATGTTCAAGATTGCATCACTTTTTCAAAACTTCAAACTTGGAATATTTTTGGTACACTCAATTGAAGTTGACACATCACATGTGCACGTATACTTGTCTCAATGACTGTCTGTAAACACTATTAGCATGACAATAGACTCGTTTGTCTCTGTTGACCACATTGAGACGAATAACGTAAGTACAGTGGTACCTGTTTGGGTCTGTGAGTCTATGAATAGAGAGAGAGAGAGAGAGAGAGAGAGAGATTGAACATGGAAATCATATAACACGAAAAGATACAAGTCCTGGACCACTTGCGGCCATTTTCTGAGGTCCATTAGGACATAAAGAATTTGTTGTGGGGCTTGAATAGAGGGATAGGACCCCCACACCCTCCACCACATGCTGTTCTCTTGTTTGTCCTTTCTAATAACCTCACCCTGCCATTTTTCACCTGCTCTTTGCTTCTTTTCCACGTCTTGGTGCAGAGTGAGAGGAAGATTGATGCGTTTAATTTGATGGATTCTGAAATTATAACTATTGCATTCATTCAGAGGAACAACAAGTTCAGAAAGCCATACTCACTTTTCCCTGAGCCCCAACAGTGCAAATATGCATATACATATATCATTGGTAATTATATAAATTCTCGCATTTTCTCGAACAAAGCGGTGTTATATTCTATTTACACTTTTACTTCAGTCATTATATTAAAAATATATTTCCTCCGTTTTAAAATAATTTCTAAATTAGAGTTAATATATAAATTAAGAAATACAATAAAACGACATTGATAATAATATAAAATAAATTAAATGGATGAAATTACTCCATATAAAAAAAAAAATACGCAATTAATACACCAACACTCTCTCTGCTAAGATTACATGTTGTCACTTAACAACTACAAATAAATTAAGGGTATTATTGAAAAAAATTAATATTATTTTGATATTCTAAATTAAAATATAATTTAAAACCCTAAAATACCAAAAATTTGATAATTATTTTGAAATAGAGTTAGTAATAAAACTGAAAATAATAATAATATGTAAAAACTGAAGTGTTGAATTGTAAATTAAACAAAGAGATTTGTTATTTAAACACACTATCAGCAACATATACTCGATATGAGATAAAAAGTGGAACCCATCATCTGTTATCTCCCCATATATTCATTCTCTACAACTTTTGCCATTATGTATTTTTTGTATGCAGAAATTGTATTTATACATCGTGTGTGTCGTGACACATTGCCGAAGAGCCGTTTGATGGTTCAAAAAAGTATTTTTAAAAAAATTTAAAATAAATATATAAGATTTAAACGGTAGGAATGTATGAGCGAACTGTATGAGTTGCATTTTATGTGTCCACGTA
This sequence comes from Pterocarpus macrocarpus, assembly GCA_031439585.1. Taxonomy (NCBI): domain Eukaryota; kingdom Viridiplantae; phylum Streptophyta; class Magnoliopsida; order Fabales; family Fabaceae; genus Pterocarpus; species Pterocarpus macrocarpus. The sequence goes on from CM062519.1 coordinate 18,017,063, forward strand.
TCATTGGTCTTTCGTATGTGTTGATATATGAGTCAAAAAAACAATGTTAAAATAACTTTTTTACTTAAACAAAATATCTTTTTTATTACTATCACAATATTTAATAATTTCTCTATATCACTTCCTTTTCTTTGGTTATTAATTTGCAACAAATTATTTAATATTGTTTGCTCCAATGCGCCAAAATGTGCAATACTATGAAATCTAATTAGTATACCAATTAAAAGGGACTTGACGGATATAAGGGAGATATTCTGAGGGAAAGTCGATCATGGATTAGATTTGGTTCACCAAAAATTCCAAGAAAGAAAAAGTCGAGGCTTTTGGTGATCTCGAGGAAGAAAGCTGGGTCAGGGTGGCTCACGCACACACAAACAAATACACAGAGAGAGAGAAATGACTCTCACTTGACTTCAATAGCTAAGAGGAGGTAGAGGTTCTGCCAGGCCCTCATATATAGTCATATAGCAGTATTTCTTTGTGTGTGTATTTGATGGTGAGAAAGAGGGAGGGATGAGGATGTTCTGATTATTGATGAGGATTCTTCTGAGTGTAACAGTGCCTGTGATGCTGTGTGCTGCGAGAGGGAGAAAAGTGATCACTGACAAAAAGTGAAGGGAGAAACAGAAGAGGTTGTGAGCATTTAGCTCTGTACACACTGAGATTGCAAATAGATGCATGAATATTCATAAATATGAGAGAGAGAGAGAAAGAAATCATCGAAGAAAATAAGGATAATTTCATCATTTGAGGATCTTTTCTTGCTTCTCTTTACCCCCAGAAAATAAAAGAAAAAGAAACCATAGTTGGGATTTAACGGTTTAACACTTTAAAACTTGAAGAATTCATGACATAGATGTACATATATATAGAATGAAATGACGGCTTGCTTTCTTTTGGAATGGAAGATGAAAGGTTTCACTGTTGCTTTTCTTCAGGGAGCAAGAAGAGGGAATGCGGCTGAACTTGTAAGTAATTGGAACACTGGTTTATCTTTTGTTTATTTATTTATCTATTTTAATTTATATGATCATGGAGAAAAAAACCCTAACCCTATTATATATTTTCTCGGATTTAGAAAGGTTTTTTGCTGCAACTTCTAGGAATCTGATCTCACCAGGATCGGTTCAGATTTCAGAATTTCGCCTGTCAAATTGCAAAACTAACATTTGCCTAGAAATATACTGTTTGGTGAAGAAAAAAATGTATAAAGACCGTAATATGGTTAATCAATTCTATTGGTACCCGGTATTTAAAAAAAAAAAAAAAATGATATCTCGTATGCATGCAAGTAGATGTCTATGTAGCTGCTGTTTATAAGAGAGAGAAAGAAAGAGAGAGGGAAAGGGTTTTCATCTCACTGTTTCACTGCATTGTCTGGGGGTGAGTGTTGGTGGTTGATAGTAACAGTTTCGAAGGGGATTGCTAGGGTACTTCTTGCTGGAAGAGAGACAAAAGTGTAAAAAAAAAATAATAATGAAGAAACAAAGCAATAAAAGCTGAAAACCCTAAGGATGAACTACTACTGCTCTAAGTATTGAATCCAATGAGATAGTGACTGTGGCTCACTATTTCAGACATTTATTTTTTGTACATAATTAATTAATTAAAGAACTCATCAGAGGGTGGAGCTGAGTCTCAGTCTCACGGGAAAACTTGAGACTCCTTTTTTTTAAAAAAAAGTAAAAAATAAAAAATACCAATAAGAGATTCATCACCCCACCTTTTTCTCAGTACATGATGAAAACTACAATTCAAAACAAGTTTGGACTTCATCAGAGACACAAGCTCAGAAAAACACTGCTCGTTTTCCTGTTAGTTGAGTTCATCAGACACTATCCCCAATACCCAATAAGATGTTTGCTGCGTTGGATTCTAAGGAAGACTGACTTTTACATGAAAGCTCTCTATGCAACACAACCACATGAGTTTGAGACTTAAGAGTGCCTACATACACTTTGAACTCAAGCTTAATATCTTGTTTCTGTGTCTCTGATTGTGACACTTTGCCAATAATAATTAACTCAACTCCCTCACAGTCACACTGACTTTACTTCTAGTGCTTTTATTTTAGGGAAATTATATCTATTGGGGTTGGTTGAGCTAAAGCAAAATTTACTATTGCCAACTCAGGTAATTGAGGAAGCAAAACAATATTCAAATCAGTGGTTTTGAACAAAGCCATATCAAATGGGGTAATAACGAAGTTTGAAAAAATTAAAATAAAAGGAAAGTAAAAGGGTGGTCCATAAATAAGACCAAAGCGTGGGGAAAAAAAGGCAGGAATATATATAGGGTAAGCTGGACTAAGTGTCTAACCCGTAGAGTTAGGCTTTAGAATCAAGTAACGTTATGCTCATATATTTATTCTTAATCATAAACAATGACAGAGAGAATGTCAACTCAACTCCGCATGCACACTGCACATGCCCTAGAGTTGCACTGAATACACAATAAGAGGGTCTGGTAGCCACATACATTATACTATATGCATGTGATCTACCGACTTATTTAGGGCCCTAAGGCCACACTTAATGATTTTGGAAAGACTACCTAAAGTTCTTGGTAGGTCTTAAACAATACATGTTCAAAAGCCACCAAATCAAAATTAAGAGAAAACAATAGTCACCTAGCCACAAGAGTCCAAGAGAGGCTACATAGCCAGAGACCATAATTAGCTAGACATATATATATAGTACCACCATGCCATGCCTCAGAATATTTGAGGCCATGCCTCAAAAGGCACAAACCCTAGATGGACACAATGTTCACAAATTACCTCCTCCTTCTCCTCCTCCCCCATTGATATCCTCAGAAGAGGGATCATTCCATGGAAGAGAATAAGGAAAAGAATAATTAGTAGTGGTAGGAGATTGCCTATAAAACCCACTTCCATCATTACCAAATCTTGCACCAAAGTGCCTTTGAGGCATTTGTTGAATTGAACTCATTGGTGGTGGCATAGCTGGAAGAGAAGCTGAAGGAGGCATTTCATTGCAGGCATAGCGGAGAAGATCGGCATTGGCAGCATCAAGCTCCTTTTGGAGCCTTTGAACTTGTCTCTGGAGGAAGGAGATGGCACCGACGCAGCCATAAACTGGGTCTCTCACGCGAGCCTCTGCCTCATAGGCAAGGGAATTCACTGCATCTTCCCTCTGGTGGGGTAGAAGCTCGTTGAGGAGCTTCGTCACATTGCTAGCACCAAAGATCTTGTGGACGTTGGCGAATTTCTGGGGTTCCTCGGGTGGGAAGTAAGGTGCAAAGATGCATCCTGGCATGCACTTTCTCCTCAAGAATTTGCAGGCAGCACATGGAGAATTATAAGAGCTGGATGATGCCATTTTTCCCTGCAAGAGAAAGAGATTGACGTAAAATGAACGAATAATACTATACAATCAGAATTATTTGTTAGAATTTGATAAATGAATAAAAACTACTAAGCTATCCATTTAAAGTTTAGAAATAATATCATATCATTCGAAAAAAAATTTTAACATTAAAATCCTGTCTTTTTAGTAGCAATTAGCAAACTTTCCCTTCTCATCTATGTTGAGTTCTTCTCTAGTAAGCAGTTTCAGGTTCACAAATTATTATGAAACTGAATGATCACAAAATTGGATCTCATGTTAGTACAGTTACACCTTTCTATTCTATTATCTTTTTTTTTTTTTTTTTTTACTTTTTGTTTCTTTTTTTTTTTTTTCCCAATCTCGTTTATTTGTTGTGGTCTTTCTTTGATCATAGTTAGAAAATTGAATCCATATTATTATTAATTATTGATGCAGAATATATCATTAAATACCCCCAAGCAAATATTTCTCTTTATTAAGACTCAAAAAAATTTTCTGAAAAACTTAAAATTTGAATAATATTTTAGATCGATCTTCTAGACATTTAAGCCTTAATCAATACTTCCTAAAATCTTTCACAACAGACCCTTCCCCAACACACGCATACGTGGAGACTTTACAGGCAGGTTTAAATTTGAGGATTAGTAGTTGTCACACTTTACTAGTATTATAATATATATGACTATCTTTATCCTTTCTTTTTTTCTTTCACAACCTTTCTTCTTTTCTTTTTTTAAATATATTTTCCTTCTTTCCTTTCTCTCTTCTCTTTTCAATTCTTGAGGTAAAAAACGAGTGAAGATTTCTTAGTTCTAAACTTTAAACTCCCTTCATAATGTCATCTAAATTCTTTTTCCCCGTATTTAGTTTAGTTTATGGGTTGGTTATCTCTTATTTCTTCTTTTATTCATCAGAAACACCCTTACACTAGCGTGGACAAGAACAGTTTATCTTTATCTTTCTTCTTCTGGAATTCAGCTGCATGACCAAGTAAAAAAGTTATAATTTCATGCTGAAATTAAAGCTGTTGAACCATGGATCAGGCTGCTGCAACAAGCCATGATTATATTTCATGGCTACAACAGAGAAAAGCATAAAATGGCAAAGCCCTAAACAGTGGCTCCTCAAAAGGATCCAAGTTGTCTTTCAAGTATCAACCGTTACTTTACTTAAAAGAACCAAGAACAGAGAAAAAGAACTATGTATGCATAAAGAAATGGAGCAAAGAAGCAAGCTATACATGAACATGATTTTACCTGTTTGTGATGTAGGTTTCTTTGATCAGATAAACTAAAAGGGAAGTACCTTTTTTTCCCTTGTGGGAGAGGTCCTTCAGAAGCTGCTCTTTTACCCTCACAAGACAAAATAGCCTTAGCCAGTAAGAGATATTAGTCTCAGATTTGTCACTGGAGGAGCACCCTTAAAGAGGAAACCCTAATTTATTGCAAGAGTGAAAGGAAGAGAGGCAGAGTGATAGAGGTGGAAACTGATAACTAAATGGCAAAAGGTGATAGCATAAGGGGGAAGGCAAACATCATTGAGTGGATGGAGAAAGGAATGGATGCAAAAGACAAAGGTAATAAATGGAGGTACTCTAGAAAAGAATGACTATGACCTAATAATAATATTAGGAATGTGGGGATGATTCCTATTCTTATCATAGACGTGTTATTTGAATATCTCAATTGGATATCAATATTGGAATATTGTAGGGATTATATATTAAAAATCAGTAATAATTTGTTTTTTTTTTAATTTCTCATCCACTCACATAATATCTAAGAATTAAAATTTCCAATGATGACGTAAAAAACTATTTCTGATTCTCATTTCCTCTCTAACTCATGCACTAAAATTATACTTTTGTGAAAAAACATCAAACGTGATATTTAAATACAGGTCAAGCTGTCAAGGCCACTAAGCAAATGGGCCGTTATTAATGATCTTACAAATCAATTGAATTATATGAAGGGTTTATAGACAAAAAGAAAAGAAGAAAATTAAAAATACACAAAACAATTGGAGTTGTGTCACATTTATAATTGAGTATGATCAAATAATGATTATTAACGCTCTGACTCACAAACTTTCATACCAGAGAATTTTAAAATTATTCATGAGTTTTCACTTGACAATTTAAATTTTCACAAAAGTTAATTACTTTGTAACTTATACTATTAAAGATTTTATGATATTTAAACGATATCAAATTTTATATCACTTGATTACAGCGATGTAGATACTGAATTAAAAATAAATTCTTCTAAATATTTAAAGTTGTTGAGTAGAACTTACTTATGAATAATTTTATATATAATGGGGTACCTATCGAAATGCTTAGGGGTTTGATTCACTGTCTTCTAGCTTGTAAAATGCCTGGAAGTTATATATGCGTATATGTGTACGGTCATCTTTTGCACCTTAGGCAGCGATGTAGTTGGACTTTTGTGCATCAGCTGATCATTATCCGTCTTTAACTCTAACCGATCATGATAAAGTAGTTATTGAATTATAGAAAACCAGCATGCTATTGATGGTGATTAATTAAGTATTCAAGTGTCCTCATTATGAAATTATATAATAATTGAGGGATGTTTATTTTTAACCTACTACAGTAGCTCGGATTGACTGAGGATATAGATATGTTTAATAATGTATATAAGATAGATTTGTTTCTTTCCTAATTTATTTCTATAACAGTTATCAGCTTTACGTCAGTATGGGTAATAATAAATTATTGCCAAGAGATAAACAATTAATTAATCAGGGGTGGATTTGTTTGCAAACCTTAAGCATGTTAACTAATGTATTGACACTTTCTCGTAAGTATTTATAATCATTATAAAGTGTGCATAGTTTCAGCACTGTTTAATTTACAGTAACTCAATATAATAAAACATTAATCATTATAACATAGACTTAGGGCTACCATCTTTATATGTCACTAATATTTCAGGGTGAATTGCATTGAAAAATGAAATCAACCTATTTTCATCTGAAGACAATATACGTATATATAGCGAGTATTTAATATTCAAGTGGTTGCAGAACATATTTAAAGTTGATGGTCGAGAATTAGGAGAACATGAAGCTCAAGAAGCAGGCCCTCTTGTCTATTTAAGGCACTATAATCTGTGGGCACTCTAGTGAAGCCAGAAAACCTCTTTGAGCGATAAGTCATTTCGTATGTCCGAAATAACTCTCTGGTGCTGTTGGAGAAGTCGTGCTATTTAGCATTAACTTCCAATAAGACAACAACAATCACTCTCAAAATTTTTTATGACCTCACAAGAACTAATTTGTTTCTAATTTAATTATTCCATAGATAAATTGCTTGAGACATTTAACGTTTACTGCAGTTGAAGTTAGAGATTTAAATATCAAATTTTAATTGCCGCGGCAACCACTTTCAATTTTATGTCTTCACCAGTAGTTTTAGGTGCGTTTATTTTAATTTTTTTAAAAAAATAATTTTGAAGTTTAAATTTTATATATAATTAAAAAAAAGTTAAAAATTAAATTTTTTTTTAAAAATTACTTTTTTTCAGCTTCTATAAAAAAAATTAAAAATAAATTTTTTTAAGAATCTGATTATTTTTAAAAAATTATCCAAATATAAAAAAATAGATTTTTTTGAATGAAAAATAATAATATTTTCTCAAAATAATTCCAAACAAATACACTCTTAACATTTAGCTTGTTGTATTGTGTATATACACGTGCCCCAATTTTTTTAAAAAAATATCTTCTCATTTGTGAAAGAACTAATATAGCAATCTTGCCTTTCTTGGATCGGTAGCAATCATGATAACTAATTTGGTTACACTTAGACAGTTGACATATTTAATTTTGTTGAGTAAAAATCTATTTACTTATAGAAAATGAGGTAAGAAAAGTGAATTTTTTTCTCATCCTTCAAGCAACCTAGTTTTCTTTTTTGATTAAAACTTCAGGTATCCTTTTAGCGAAGATAATCTTGCTCGAATCAGGTAAAATTTTTATAGGCAGTCAAAATTCTTCCTTCTAAATTTTAATGTAATTATACACCCTCAGGTCAAACTCAAAACATCCAATTTAGTTAAAATAGTTTTCTGCCAATTGACTTATGTAGTCGTTGCTAAACAATCTAGTTTTCTTACATCAGAGAAATCAAGCAAACATGCTTCCAATTAAGTTTTACTCATAGACGAGAAGGATAGATAATATAGCCTTTACCAATTAATTGTAGTGTCATTCACCACGAGGACTACGTGAAAATATATAGGTGACAACATGAAATCGACGTATACTTACATTAGCAGATAGCAATTCCCCTACCTACCTAGATAGTGCCATCATCCATCACTTGACTGCTATATAAGTATACATAACTTTCTTACAATCCATTATAATAGCTAAAAAATGGAATTTAAGGGTAAGGAAAAACGGCCAGATTGCATACTTCGTGATTCAATGATTAGCTTAAGATAATCTCGCATAGAGAACGTAAAAGTAAAAGGTTTAATTTTTTAACAAATTTATTTGCTTACTAAAAGGGGCAATATTTTGCTTTCTGATCGCAGTTCAAATCAAGCAAAGATGGAGTTCTCGATGTACAATACTAATAAATATTAAATGCCAGGAGTAGCAGTTCGTGTAGGATCATGTGCCCTTCCAATAGGGAAATCAAGATTCTCACGGCAAAGATTTGATTAATTGAACCAGGGAAATCAAAGGTATTTGCGGTTGGTGTGGATGTTAGGGTCACAACATTAAGTGCCTAAAAAAGAATGAAGAATTTAAATGCCCCTATTCCCCAGTGTATAAAATTGCTGTATACTTACATAGTTGTTCTCCCCCCCCCCCCCCCCAAAAAAAGAACCAAAAAACACCCCTCTTTTTCTCTGCCCCTGCATTATATAGTTGCAATTAGGTGCCCAAGGAAACTAACTTTTTAACTAATTTGGAGTGAGAAGCCAAAGACTCACTTTGTGGGCTATACTTAATTAATTTATGTTGAAGATTAAGCAAGTCAGTTAATAATTTGCTAAATTAGTACAATCAAAGTTATGTCAAAATAAAGATTTTGGGTTGGATCAATTCTTAATTATTAGTATTTTTTTTTTATTGGTAGATATCCTTGGAGGGGATAAGAGTCTTCCGACAAGAATTTTTTTATTTCCAAGATTTAAACTCGAGATCTCTAATTAAAGATTCAAGACACCTATCACCTTGACTAACCCCACATTAGTCAGTGTGCTTTATTTTGGTGGTAGTAGATTAATCTATCTATTGCTTAAATTATTTTTAAACCAACTAAGCTAAAAATATCCTTTCGATTACATTTTTGATTTTGCAACTACATTGAGATAGGTGGTAGACTAGTAGACTTTGGTGATCCGTTTTCAAGCTATCAAAAGAGAGGACCAAACAAGTAACTGTTTTTGTTCATCTGTATATTTCTTTTAGTTTGAACTTGTTTTCCGAATTATTAATCTTGTGTTCAATTTTTGTTACAGTCTTTCTTGACAAGATCACTGATAAGCTCAATAGAAATTAGAGAATTATGACTTCACTGTATAACGCATTACCATGTCACTTGAATCATTTCAGCAACTAATTTAAGAACCAAGTTAAAACATATATAATAATTACATAAAAATAAAATAAAAGAAAGTATCTTATATGCCATATTTAACATTTTTTTTAAAAGAAGCTTGCAGTTCTATGATATGGTAAGCGACATAATTAACAGCCTTTTCATTCCATTCTAACCGACTTATTTTTTGCTAGTATATTTCCTTTTAATTAAGTTGGTTGGTTATTCATGTGCTAATTAATTTAAACTCTATATATATGTCTGAAGTAAACTTCTTTTTCTATTTCATTCTTTTTCAATCCCATTTTATTCTACCCTAATTAACATTCCTCTAGTAATAACTGTGTGAATTGGGCTAATATTCAGAATTTTTATTAAATACAATATAATTTTATGAATAAAATCTTCACTAAAGTTTGTCACTCTTTTAAAATTTTCTTTAAATAAAATGTTGTTAATACATAATCTAATATAATATGAAGAGAACATTGAAAAAAAAATGTCACACTGCATGAAGGCACGACATTGGGAGTTGAAAGATGAAAGCAATTATAACATTTCTCAATCAATAATTCCATATTCACCAAGACAATCACACTTGGGAAGAGAAAACAAATGAGTGAAAAGAGAAGTGGTCCACTACTGTTGCAGCTGCACTTAGTCCTTATCACTTTTCCAACACTTTGTTATCATCATTTTCAGTCCCCATTCTCCCCCAACCACATTTTGAAAGTCACTACTCCCTGATGTTCGGACCCCATGTGTTAAAGCTAGCAGTTGCAGATATTTGCTAACGATGAGATGATATGAGACTATCATTTCTCACTTCTGCTAGCTGCCCCCAGCAGACGTCAATAAGGATTGATTTGGACACACTGCCCCTGCTACTCAGACTTGTGATGTGCTAGTTGCCATAACTGGAACTTACATTATTAAATTTTTTCCGAAAAGCCAAAAGAAAAACATAATAATAGTAATGTAATCTCAACTAGCGGTTTATTAAAAAGAAAAATTCTTAAATGTTCTTTGAAAAAAAAAATAGTTCATATTCTATTTATAGTTAATCAACATTTTGGCTCTGTGATTTATTGTTATTTTTCGTTTTTATTATTTTTTGATGTTATACCCGAAGTGTTAAACTATGAATAGATGGAGCATCATATTTTTATCAAGAAAATATAAGGATTTCTCTAGTTCTCTTGCATCATCTTCTTGCATTCGGGAATGTGCCACATTATATTTACCAGCTCAAAAGTTGCACGACACGAAAATTACTTATATACCCCTTAAGAAAGAATTTTGTCTTCCTTTTTGTGAATCCTATCCATTGAACACCAAAAAGCATTTTTTTTTTGGTTGAAATTGCAGATATTCTCCTATTAAAAGTAATCTTACTTGAGTCGATCAGGTGAGACCTCTGTGGATAGCCAAATGTCTCACTTCCAAGTTTAAACGCAACTGCATATCAAAAACTCGAACTTTAGATATCTAATTAAGTTAGGGAAGCCTCTATTAGTTTATACCAAAAATTATATATAAAAGAGAATAAATAATAAAATAATAATAAATGAATGATTTAAATGTTATATGGATGATGATGTTTCTTCCTTCAGAGTACTGTAGAATTGATCTGCATGGCACACCCATGAAATCAATATAGATTTCATAGCTTATATATTGACATCAATCATTTTCATATAAATTATGTTAAAAAATATGTAATTAATTTATCAATGAATATGAATGAGGTACTATTTTTGTTTTGGAAACCGTTGTACCTGCATAGCAACTTAATTAATTTGATCTTGAATTTGTGTGGAATGATGAGAGATTGCACGACATGACATGTCGTTACTGCACTTTCCTTTCTACATATTCCTGGGAAGGATTATGACTCTGGATGAGCATTTACTGCACTTCCTTTCCATATATTCCCGGGAAAGATCATGACTCTAGAGAAACATTTTCGAGGTTTATATGTGTGTACACGTGGGAACGATCTATTTACATGTTTGAACATTAGTGATGTTATCCTTTTTCAACGACACACTGTTAACTCTTCACTATACAAACAGTCTCACAGAGAAACTACTATACAGAGCACAGAACCATCCCACACGAATGAATAACAAGTTCCCTGTGTAATGTGTTCATGGCTAAGTCTGTGTGCCACTCCTTTTGCTTAACAACAAAGCAGCACAATCATACGACAATGTTTCCCTGTTGTGTATTGTACGTTACACTTTGTACAATGTCTCGGGCTTTTTTTTATCTTTTTCAGGTCATAAACTATTCTTACATACTTGATTCATTTGAACTTCATACAAAATTAATTTTTACTTGATTATAATTAACAATTTGTCTCTAAGATTATCCCTCTAAAATTTGAAATTGCTTTCTTTCCATTTTCTTTCAAAAGAATCAAGGATATTTACCATCTCAATCACCTTTGTGAGTTCACAGATTTTATTCATACTTAACCTAAAAATCTTATTGTAATTATTTACTTGGATTTTGTTCATCATTTTCCCAAATATCTCTTTTGGATTAAGTGCTTATCATTAGATCAAAAGATATAGCTATTAGCAAATATGTAGCTTTATTTTCTTCGACATTCTCAGAACCGATATCAAGTATAAAAGACTGCATCCATTACAGGCGATATGAGTGGGATGTTAAGTCTATCAAATCCTAAAGGTGATGTTAGTTAAATAAAGCCAATAATCTTCTCTCAAATATCAGTCAAGGGATTGGAATCCATGACCTTACTTTAATACTACTTGTTGGATCAAGCATTTATTACTAGACCAAAAGTTATAATTTATTAGTAAGGGTATAACTTTAATTTTTAAAAGTTTTTCAGAACTGCATCAAGTATGAGGGACTACACTCATTATAGGTATCATATGCCATGATATTAAACCCATCAAATCTTAAGGGTGAGACTAGCTAAATAAAACTAACAATCTCATTGCAATTTTGTACTATCATATCATATTCTTCCAAAGAAATGAATTGATCCATTCATTTTCCACAAATTTCATTGTTTTTCCCTTTTTGATCAATAGTTTTCTTCTTTTTATTCCTTTGTTAGGTGCAGTTCTGGAACAAGAAAAAGGCTGATTTTAATATATATACCCTATGCCTCTTTATACATGTAAACATCATGATAATTTCAAGCAGAAAGACTGAACAAATTTACAGGGAAAAAAAAAAAAGACATTCATCACTTTTTTTTCCCCCTTATATCAGTCCCTCATCATTCAACCAATTCTTTTCTAGCTGGCTCATATATAAGAGAGAGAGAGAGAGAGAAGAACCGGGGGGGGGGGGGAACCAGATTTTCTTTATTGGGAGTGGACTAGTGGAGCCTCATCCTGGTGTTCCAAGTTCGATGTTTGTTCGAACGATTACGCAAGTTCCATTTTGGTGTGCGATCCAATGTAAGTGTGAATGTGATAACTAAATTGAGTGCCTATGCCTTTAATGTATGATTAATTAAAACTAGTCACTAATGATTAGGGAGATACAAAAATGGACTATGTAATCTTACTTTCGGAAAGATAATTCAACAAAATAATACGAGCTATAGCTAGTACTATAGAGCTAAGCTAAGAAAACCAACCGCTTGAAGATTTCTCAGTGCTAGGCTGAGGAGTGAATTTAACAAGATTCTGATTCCTGTTAAAGATTAGAATCATTTGTGTCACATTCACTGCTGTGCCAACCAACCACCCCATTCAGCAGAATTTAAAATATAAAAGCTCCGGTTGAGTCACAAGAAGTCTCAAGAACAAAGGGGGCACTTGTCACAGTTGAATTATCTAATTAACAAGATAGTTTAACGTTTTGAATTTCCAAATGAACATTTTTAGACAATGCGGTTTTTCCAACTAGCAGCGGTTACAGCTGGAGCATTTGAGTGATTACCACTGTTACGAAAGAAAGTCATGGCATGTAAGTGTATTACATTTATCAGAAGGTTTGAGTTGTTAAAACTAGTAAAGGTTAGACTACTTTTCGGTAGCACGTGACATCTATAAGGTTGTTTTGGCCACGTAAGAAAGTACCTGCTTCTAGAAAATGCCTTAAGATTATCGATTTTTATTTTGAGTGTATGTGCTAAGCACTGAAGACTTAAGAAGCTTTCATATTACCATTAGGTCAGTAGTAAATTGGATGATTTCTCTGTTAATAAATTAAAATTCTCTAATATTACTCAGTAACAAAAGGATTATGTTATAAAAAAGAAAGATACATATGATCGACCAGTGAAGTTTTGATTGAAATGTAAAACTTATTAAGTGTTCAACATATTAAATATAGGATTTAATTGGGATGCACTAATATCAGTCAATAGGAATGCTAGAAAGTGAAAAATCATAGTGAATCGTTTATTGTAATGGATAATTATTTGAATGAGTTGTCATTTTCTAATATTTTTATTGACTGATAATATAAAATTATTTTATACTCTTAGTGTATCTAAATTAAATTCTTAAATAAATATATTAGAAACTTTATTTTTAAAAATTTCTTAGTGCTAAGCACACTGACTAAAAAAACACTTTATATAAGATTTGTTAATTTTACTTTTGTGTCTTCCTCTTACAACATGGTCCTCTCATATCAATTATTTAGTAACATGATAGGATCCTAAATCAAGTCAGAGTGATATATGTTACTGGGGAAAAAAATAAAAGAAAAATTTCTTACTCCAAGGGAATCTTAATCCATGATTTTAAGCACGTACCCCAGAACCAAAGCTACGTCTGCTGAAAATCAATGGATTAGATCCTCCATGCACCCAAAAAACAAAAAATTAATCAGATTTTGTTTTAGTGGGGTTTTTGTTTTTTGGGGGTGGGGGGGGGGGGGAATAATTTTAACTGTAAAAACCAAATTCAATCTTGATCCCAACTCAACCTTCAAATTGTGAAAGAAAGTACAAAAAAGGACAAAAAATTTGATGGGTGGGCCCAAGCAAAAAATGCAAGCCCGTGATACAAAAGGGATAACGACGCGCAGCAGAGTAACAAAATTAGGAGCAACAGTAGAACGTCCAAATGCAAGACTGTAAGGATGGAATCTATCACAGCCAGGACTCCCATTATTGTAGTGCATGCAAAAACATCATATGTAATCAACCTTATCATCCTGCAGGCAATAATGCTAGCAGTAAGATTTAGTAAGTCAGTCAATAAAAGGAATTAAGGACTAGTACTTATAAGATGAAAAATAATACCAGCTAGAACTTTTGCCAAAATTTTATTTGAAGGTAAGTCTCAACACAATGGTAAGATTGTTGTCTTATAATCTTAAGATCACAGGCTTAATTATTGCAAACAGCTTCTCTGTTAGTGGGATTAAGGCTGTGCACCGTGCTGTTCTTAGATGAATAAGTTGAATATACTATTTTATTTCATCTGGTGACTATCCTTATTTTTTGTTAAAAGTTCAAACAATTTTTTCTTCCTATATATCATTGCTCTTATGTGAACAGCTGGTTTGTGGCGTTTACATCAGATTCCCAAATGGAAAGAAGGGCAGAAAAGATAACAGAATCCTTACTTTTTGTTGTAGAATCACTCAGTGGAGTCCCAGATCTCCAAATTTTACTACTCTCAGCAAAGGAAAGTGCATTTTGGAATCAAATTAACAAAAAGAGAAACAGAATGTGTTGACTCGACTAAGTGGGACGGAATCATCTGAATACAATTTTCATTTCAAGGACTAAAAAAGTTCAGCATCTGAATTGTTTACTTTATTGTGGGTTTTCCAATAGTTACCTTATGTTGTTCATCATACTACTATTATATTGGTAAAGGATACAGATGTATAGATATTGATTTTAATGATGGTATAGCAACAGTTAGCTCAAAATTCAGCACACATTTGTAACGAACCGCTTCACTAGTCAAAAGCAAACTAAAAGGGTAAATGTTCAGGAACTGTGTTTCAGAATAATAAAGAGCCCTGTAAACACTTACAATGGAAAGAAAAACTTTGGCATGCATTCCTGCAAGAAAATACAGCATTAAGATGTGGTTAGATAAGCTTATTTTGAATTCAACACATTTTATAATCAAAAGCTTCTTGAAACAATTTTTGAAAATACAAAATTATTCCCTGAAATTAAGCTGTTACCACTTACCAAACATGCACTTAGTTAAAATTGGTGGAAGCAAGAAGTGATTAACCAAATAAAGAAGAGGCCATGCGGGAAATATGTATAGGCACTGTGAGTTACGCTCAAAAGAAAGGGACCTAAAAGAGCAACATACAGTTTGATCTCCATACTACTCCTATTGCTTTCATACAGGCCAATAAATTCTCAAGCAAATATAGCACTAACACCATAATGAAATCAGGAGCAAACATAAGGCTCTCCCAAAAATACAAGGTTCATTAATCATAAAGTACCATCAATCAATCAATCTTGAAATAAATGTATATCTCTGCAGTTTGTACATTGAATACATCTCTAAATTGAAAAGCAATGTCTACTGTATTTACAACCTTGAACCTTCCTAATGGTATACCTTGCTCCATTTCCATAGGGCAATCAGAAATAAGTCAAAGAACTTGTATGAGGCGGGAAGGCAAAGTCAGCGACATGTTTCCCAAGTCGTTAGCACCTATTGTCTGCTGATATTATGGTTAATGGGTGCTTCCAAAGTTTGAAGGAAGCTGCTCCAAAGCTAAACTTCCATGAGAATCTAAACAGTTCAATTCCTCACTAGCGACATACCAATAATGTATCTCATGGATCAGTTCCCTCTTTTACATATTTTTGATGCAGTAGAAAATTAGAAATTAATGTTATGTTAAGCTGTAACAGATGGCTTCATGGGAGATGCAATGAGTTCAAGATTAAATTTCTACATTGACAACTGTTTTGACGCCCCAGATCACGAGTGTCTTTCATGCTGTTCTAGGACCCAAAAAAAAAAAAGATAAAGCAAATCATACTGAAGCTTGATAAGCATATCTCAAAGAGTGCCATTGTGCAATAAACTCATAGTAATAAAATCAACCTTATGAATCAAATTGAACAAACTAAATCTTGGATGAAATGTGTAAGATTGAAGAGCTAAGTTCTACATCCCTTTTTCACATGTGGTCTTAAGTTCATGTCTATCAGTCTATAAATTATCTAGTTTTGGGATTGCACTTTGTACATTATGAAATTATTAGTTTATTAGTTTTCTGCATCAGTAATATATATCCATCTGAAAAAGGGATCCACACAAAAGTTCAAATTACACTGGAGAATGTACATTTCAATAGTATAAGTTAAACTTTTAGGGCCCGTTTGGTATGCCTGATAGTATAAGGCCTGATAGGATAAGGGCTGATAGTATAAGGGCTGATAGGATAAGGCCTGATAAAAATTTAATACGATACAGTGTTTGGTATGTCATTGTATAAAATATTGTATTATATAAAATATAACCAAAAGAAGATATTATAATAAATATAATTTTTAAATAGTTATTATAATTATTTTAGCTCTATTTTATTATATATAAAAATAATTTTATATTAAAAATTATTTATTTATTTATTTTTAATATATTTTTACAAATATAAAAAATATGAGAGAGAGAGAGAGAGAGAGAGTGAAATAGAGATGGAGTTTTTATATATCAAAATCTAAATAGACTTGCTATCACATTCCTATATTTGGTTGTATTTTTTATTATATATAATTAAATTTATATTAAATATTATTATTTATATATTTTAATAATAAATTTTTATTTTTATATTTTTATTTTAGTTTGAATAATTATTTTACAATTTTTTAAAAATATTTATTTATTATTAAATAATATTGTTTTTATATATATATTTTTATTTTTTATTATTTAGTTAATAATTAATTTTTTTAATAAAATATATTAAAAAAAAAAGAAAGTGAAAGAACCCTTATACATTAAAAGCTAATCAGACCTAATACGGCCTCCCTAGGCCGTATTAGGTCTGATTAGCTTTTGATATATAAGGGCGTTTTCACTTTTTTATTTTTGATATATTTTATTAAAAGAAAAATAATTATTAAATAAATAATAAAAACATATAAACCAAAAATAATAATTATAAAATAACTATTCAAATTAATATAAAAATATAGAAATAAAAATTTATTATTAAAATATATAAATAATAATAAATAATATTTAATAAAAATTTAATTATATATAATAAAAAATGCAACCAAATATAAGAATATGATATTGGGTCTATTTGGATTTTTATGTATAAAAAATTCCTCTCTATTTCTCTCTCTCTCATATTTTTTATATTTATGAAAAACATTAAAAATAAATAAATAAATCATTTTTAATATAAAATTATATTTATATATAATAAAAAATAGCTAAAATAATTATAATAAATATTTAAACAATTATATTAATTTTTAAATTTTAAATTTAATATTTTAAAAATTGTATTTATTATAATATCTTTTTCTAGTTATATTTTATATAATATAATATCTTATACAGTAACATATCAAACACTGTATAGTATTAAATTTTTATTAGACCTTATACTGTCAACCCTTATCCTATCAAACCTTATACTATCAAGCGTGTCAAATAGACCCACTCCAAGAAACTATGTGAGTCACTAGAGCCTTAAAAATGTAGTCAAACTTTTAAACTTGCATATATAGCACAAGAACAATTCAATACAAATGCAGTAACAAAGAACATGCAGCAAGTATAAATTTATGCATCTTCCCTATTAAATCATAACAAATGCATGGCATGAATCTTGAGCATTCAAATGTAACTAATAATAGCCATTTAGTCTCGTAAGAGGTCAACACTGCATATAAGACATGAATTTCAGTAGCTTATGTTAGTTTAGGATGGCATCCATCATATTCAAGAAACAACCTGGGGTCAACTTCTATCAGCATGTCACATTTATGGATGGAGTTCTAAAGCATTGCAACAAGGGAGCTCATCAATCTGTTAAACATACCAAACCAGCATATCGATAGCATCCATTTTCTCTTAGCTGATAAAATAATAGTCATTTACCAGCTAAGATATAGCTTCTGAGCCTATGTGAATCACAAAATAGTTGTAATGAAAGGCAATAACTACAGAAGCTACAGGCAAAACAATAAATAACGAGGCTTAGAAGCTTACCTGGCCCACAGAATTTTTATGACTTGCAGATGCAATGTGACTATTTCTTATGGGGCATTCATCAATACATGACACAAGGCCAGGACAAATGCAGATTGAAATTGAAGTGCTCCTCCTAATGAGCACAAAGCTTATAGAAGTGATCTTGGGTAAATTTTAGATATTTGAACTAATCAACTTCTTCACGAGGAAAACCGTACCCAGGAAAAAGGTTGCTCATAACTCTCAGCATACTGTTCAAACACATTCTCCAAGTTGACAGTTAAAAAAACATTGCCTCATTGAGGTATAACATAGAAGATCTTAAGGTTTAAGGGACACTACCACCCACCCTAGGTGACTGATTTGGAATATGGCCACAATCTCTGAATTGTAAAAAAATAGAAAACCATGCACAAGTCCAGTTGGATTATGAGAGTTGAACTGCTACCCATTTCTTGCACATGATTATATAGATCAAATCAATTAATCAGATAAGGAAATAAAACAACTAAATTATTCAGATGCGATTATGTGTCAACAACAAATCCTTCATTTGCTTTCATTTTTGAGGAAGAAAAACATCATTTCAGAATAGGACACCATCCCCTTGCCTTAAACTTTTATGTTAATAAAAAGTGACCATATTAACTAATTAACTACAAATTTCAAGCAAGTCAAGAGTGTAATTTGGACTTTGCAGTGTCAATTATTAAAAATGAAGATTGCACACATCCAGGCTATCTATGAAACATAAATTTTCAATATTTTGAAAAATCGAATGTGGCCATCTGCACGAACATGGTTAAGGGGGAAAATCCCCTGCATTTCTAGTTTCATGATTTCTGTTTCCGAGGTTGCACAAAAAGAAGCCAGAGTTCAAATTCTGTTAAAAAGAGAATATCTGTAAATAGCAGGAGAAAATACTTAGGCACCACTTGAGTTTAGCCACTGAAATCAGAAACGTACTTGAATTTCATTAAGATAGTTTTATGTGAGGCTTAATTCTGAAAAGAAAATAAATATGCATTTGTGTATCATTGGTTTGCTTGAAAGACATTATAACATCAATAAATGCTGAATTGCATTCATAAGATCTGACTTAAAAGACATTAGACCAAAGGCTGAGATAAGAATTAAAATGAGATCAGTAATTAATCATCACCTACCAAATTAACTCAAGCATGAGTTTACACTAACCTGTATACTCAAGGAATAATTAATATATAGGTTACATTGGATACTGTTATGAACTCCTTCGTTACAGATATTCCAAATTTCCAATCAATTCAGTCTAATAAATTAAAATGCAAGCTGTTATGCTTAACATGTGTTTACTATCTGACAGAGACCTAGGGTGACATTATCCCCAGTTACGTAAAATTTAAAAATTAGAGTTCAGTGCTCTCTGTTGCAAGATAATTCACTAACAAATTTTTGTGCATCCCATAAATAAAACAAAGTCCATGAACCCAAAATATACAGAATTATGCTTCACATTATAATACCTTTTCGAGAAGGCTTTTTTTATATCTGACAGCAGTTACAGTCTATCAAATTTTTGCACCATCTTTTCTAATTTTCAGGATTAGCAAAAATTGCCTTCAATCCAGCTTAGTCCAGGCATTTTTCTCAGACCTCCAGTTATTTTATCCCTCAAATTCTTCACATCATGCCACCTCCCTTCACCAGCATATATATTAGAAAGCATAACCCTATAAGCATTATCATCAGGATTACTTTCAAAAAGTTGCCGAGCTACTGTTTCTGCCATCTCAGAATTTCCACAAGAATTACAGCATGATAATAGGGCTCCCAGGATGGCCTGGTCTACTGGTTCCGGTAATGACTGAATGAGATTGTAAGCCTCTTCTAACTCCCCAGCACTGCCAAGAAGCTTCACCATGTAAACATAATGCTCGGGCCTTGATATGATGTCAAATTCATCTTGCATCCTCCGGAAAATCTCCTGGCCATCTTTGACAAGGCCAGCATGACAACAAGCACAAAGGAGAGCAGAAAATGTGGCTTCATCAGGCATTAATCCTTTCACCAGCATCTCATCAAATATACTGAAAGCCTCAGAAGCACATCCATGCAAGCCAAGACCTGAAATGACTGAATTATAAGAAATTATATTCCGTTCTGGCATTATCCCAAATACACAAATTCCCAAGTGCAAGAAGCCACACTTTGAGTACATGTCTACGAGAGCCGAAGAGACCTTGACATCTGATTCCAATCCATGCCGAATAACATAACCATGTATCTCACATCCCGGTCGTATATTCGCTGCCTGAGCTATAGCAGCCAATACACTAGCAATCAAAACAGAATCAGCCTTCTTGTTTTCCATGTTTAATTTCCTGAAAAAGAACAATGCCTTCTCGTACTCCCCAGACTGAGAATAACCAGCTATTAGAGCAGACCAGGTGACCAAATCAGGTTGGAGAATACTGCAAAAGACTCTATATGCTGAAGCCATGCACTTACATCTTGAGTACATACTCACTAGTAAACTACCTACGTGAGAATCAGAGTCTAGCCCACTCTTCAGACTTAAACCATGTAATTCTTGGCCAATGCTCAGCAAGCTAGAATCTGCAATACCCCCAAGCAACGCAGCCAGTGTATATCCATCTGGCTTCTTCCCACCGTGTCTCATTAAGCTAAACATTTGCATCCCTATATCCCATGCACCAGAGCACCCATAACCAGAAATCAGAGAATTCCACAAAACCAAATCCGCAGCAACGATCCCATCGAACACTCTACGTGCTTCATTAACAAGACCTAGTTTTGAATAAGCTGTCACAAGTGCACTGCAACAGATAGGGTCCATTCCCAACCCAGAAGCCACAGTCCCTCCATGAATTAGTCTCAGCATGCCAAAATCAAAGTTGTCACAGCATGCACGAATAACGCAAGCATAAGTGTAATTGTCAGGACTTATGTCAGCTCCAAGCATGGTTCTAAATAATGAGATTGCACTGCCGAATCTCTGGGACTGAGCGTAAGCTCGAATCATGGAATTCCAAAGGTAGACGCTTCGAGGGGAAGTTTTGTCAAACACTTGGTAGGCAGAGTTAATGTCATTGTTGGCAGCATAGAGCCTAACAATTTTAGTTGCATAAAAGGGGTCCTCTGAGAGATGGGTCCTCAAAAGCAAAGCATGTAACTGCTTGGCCCTCAAGAGGGAGTTGCATATGTTGCTGAGTTCTGAGTGGAGCCAATGAAACTGAATCAACATTAAGATAACTAAGTAAATTTGCTGTGTGGGTTATGTGACACTGCCAACAACAACAACAACAACAAATGTAACTGATATAAGCAACTAATAATCATATTCAGTCGATGAATAAGATGGCTTGTTGTGGTGTGTGAGGCTTTCTTTTATTTGCAAATTGCAAGGCTATGGTTTCAAGTTTCAACACTTGCATGGCATGTCAAATTAATTTTATGAAGCAATTATCCTATAAAGCTTAGGCTAATATGCCAAAGGACGTTAGCACATAAATACTTTTATGTTTAACAGGTTCTTCCACTCTAGAGTCATTTAGCGCGAATTGGAAGAAACAAAATCGAACTCTCTCCACTTGACCCGCTATTACAGCATGTTTATAAGTCCCTTCAAAATTAATGTGTTTTGGCATTTGGAGTTAAAAAAAAAGGGGGGGGGGGGTTTGTTTAGTTTTGTAATGGACACAAAATTGTAAAATAAGACAGACAATGCAACTTGACAATTTACATCATTACACAAGCATGCAACTAATTTGAAGAAAATTAAAATAAACTGATTATGGGAGTGTAAAAATAAAAAAAATTCTTTGTTAAGTCAAAGCACTCTCAAACCCGTTTCAATACCCAAAAATAAAATAGCCCATCCCATCTTTTTACCCAATTCCAATATTATCAACATACAAAATAAAAGATAAAAACAAAAACAAAACCGTTTAAAAAAAAAATCAAAATCCTTAAAACGAAAATAAAAAGTGTTGCTGGGCTAGAACTTTTAGCCTGATCCAATTCTATAGAATTTGTTTTCCTGACCAATAAAAAAAAAAAAAACAGTACTGCAACATGTGCGGCAACTTGCTTTTGGGCGGTGGAAGACCAATTATAAAAGGGGGGCTTCACTGACAGTCTTAAAGGGGAAAGGAGAAAAAACAAAGCACACAGTTCTTACTCAGTTTTGAGAGGGCAAGAGAGAAGCAAACAAATAGAGAATTCACCGAGAGGAGGAGAGCACGGAAAAACAGAGAGAGCAAGAAGGAGTGTAGATTTGAGGAGCAACAAGCCAGGGTCTTTATACAGGTACAAAAATCATTCGTTCCCTTGTTCAAAATTTAGAATACATCACAGGTATATTGCTTCCTACTTCAATGTTGTAATTCATAAGTAGGTGTACATGTTTGAACCAACATATTCTGACAGACTAGAGAGAACTAATAAATGGAGGTCTCAATGGACATATGATAAGTGGCACACTCACAACACGGCTTATCTTCACACACAACGCACCTTCCCAATTCTCTAATTCTCAAATCAAACCGAAAAAAAAAAAAAAATGGAGGAGAGGTCCTAGTTTATTCATAACAAAGAGCAAATATTTGCATCACTAAGCAGAACCCAACAATAGCCAACCCCGTAGCCACAGCCACCATGAACCGCCGCCACCCAAATCCCTCTCTATTTCTCTCTCTGCGACGGACCATCGCCCCTGACTGTCCCTTTCGCCGCTCTGCCTATAGCTGCGACCTCCACCACCGCCTAGCCATGGTCGCATCCTACTTTGTTGCACAGCCCCCGGTACCGCCGCGCCTCCCTCCTTCTTACTCCACGGCCTCCGTTCAGTAACCCCAAAACAGAGCCCTCCCTTCGCTGTGTGTTTTCACGCTAAAAAGAAAAATTCCTAACCCCCTCTCCGTTCTGCTCCTTTTACTTTACTCCCTTTCTTTATTTTTTTATTTTTTTATTTTTTATTATCTGATTATTTATATTGGGCTGTTTCCTTTTACTCCTTATGGAGCTGTGTGCGCTTTTTTTTTTGGAGCTGATCACTTTGTTTTCTTTTGAAGCGTGATGCCTTGCTTTGCGAATTAGTTTTTCTTGCTGACGGCAAAAGGAAATGGTTTTTTTTTTTTATCATTTTATTTATTATTCTGTTTTTATCTTATTTAGTGTTCATTGTTATTTATTCTATTAGCCTGTTGAGCAGCTTTTGTTTTATTCTGTTTGAAACAAAAATAAAAATGAATTAGAGTAAGCAAGTAAGCAAAATAAAATTACAAAAGTCCGAGTTTTGTTTTAAGTTTAATCATTTAGCGATTCATCTTTTCATGTTATTTCGTTATCATTTCCTTTTGCTTGCTTCGCAGATTACCAACTTGTGTAGTCTCACCTATAATTTGTATTCATTTCTTAATAATAATAAAAAACTTTCTTTTGTTCTTTTAAACCATAAAAGAATGGTTATCAATTTATTCTTCATCTTGATATTTTATGCCAATAAAAATAATCTAAAATCAGGCCAACGATAGAAAATTTAGGAGAGAATCGGAAATACAGATTAAGCAAGCTCTTCCTAAAACTTTTGAAGTTTCATATCATATTTTGTTAAGAGCGCCGGCAAAATTTGGCTACGATAGCAAAATTATAATTAGAAATAATCTTCACAAATTTTATTTTAATATTGATAAATAAAACGATGGTTAAATTTTCACGTTCTCAATAATATAATAATTTGAAATTTCACTTTAGACATTTATGAAAAGCAAAAACAAAATGTTTTGTTTTATTCTTCCATTCAAAACATTATATCAATCAACACCAATCGATGATGGAAAATTAAGGAGAAAATCGGAGTATTGATTAAACGAATTCTTCTTAAAACTCTTGAGGCCTCATATTAGATCTTGTCAGGAGCGTTAATGAGATCTAATCTCAAATAAAAATAAAACTATAAAACATTTTGATAATCTTTCTTTTAGATAATAATAATAATAACAACAACAACAACAAAAGATTTGTATTATTTAGATGCTTTAAATAATCATCCAAATAACAAAAATCAGTTTCTTTCGATTTATCTCTTGTTATAAAATTTTATATTGATAAATTAATTTGGAACTAGCTGATGATAAAAATATCAGGAGAGAATTAGAGTATCAATCAAGTAAGCTCTTCTTGAAATTTTTGAGGCTACATATTATATTCCTCTAGGAGCGCTGGCAGGATTTGATTGCGATGGCAAGTATCATATATATTTTCATAATTTTTCCTTCAGAAATCCAAAAAAAAAAAATCATACTTGCTTGAATTATTTGTATTATATCTTAATAAATAAAAATCCAAAATTAAATTTTCTTAATTCTTCTCTTCTTCTTTTTAAATATAATTGTTCAATTTTAATCATTCTTTAAAAGGGGATAGATAAATATCGTTAAGTTATTAATCAATTTGCACAATTAACTTAAGGTAACCATTGAAAGACGGGATGTATCAAGGGTGTAATGAAATTAAGTTTTCACCATTCCTTGTGCATAATTAGATTCCCAAACTCAAATATCATTTTTAAAGACTAATTTTGTAAATTAAAAAGGTTTGTCCGATTTTTGCCATAAATAAAAATTAGTGGCAACTTTATTGATTTTTTCAATATTTATTGTTGCCTCTCTTCATGGCGCCCTCCGGGTATTAAGAATACTTAGTTATTGTAGATACACATTTGAATTAGTCTCACATGAATCTTGGTTGTTATATGTTCATGCTTATCCTTGTATAGCTGTAGTGCTAATCTATAGGAATCCTGTAACTACTTCCTCTATTTGTACAGCACTTTGAACTGATTCAATATAGATCAAATAATTCACTGCTCTATCCTTCATATGGTATCAGCAGCCTTAGCTTAACAGCATTGATCCAAACCTAGTCATGGCCTCACTAGCCATCTCTAATAACACCTCACCCATTGACACCAGTCTTATCCCAACCCAGCTGCACCCCACCCTCAACCCAATCCTCCTCGGTCTGTCACTGTTCAGCATTTTGTCAAGCTTAATGCTTCCAATTACCCTGCTTGGCGCATTCAAATGAATGCCCTACTAGTGGGCTATGATCTCATTGGATTCATCAATGGATCCGCCACTTGTCTAGCTGAAGGTCATCTAGATTATCAATACTGGTTGCGCTAGGGTCAACTTATTTTACATGCCATCATTTCTTCGGTGGATCATCAGATTATTACTATGTTGGGCAATGTGAAGACATCCAAGCAAGCATGGGATGTTCTTCACAAGTCCTTTGCGAGCAAAACAAGAGCATCAATCCTGTTTCCGAAGGAGAGGATCTCACGATCCACAAAAGGATCAAAGAACATTGCTGAATACCTTCAGCAAATAAAGTCCATTGTAGATGAGCTAGCCATCATCAATGTTGCAGTAGATGATGACGATCTTGTTATTCACACCTTGAACGTATTGGGCCATAAGTATAAGGAGGTTTCTGCAGCATTGAGGACTCAGGAGCATGTCATTTCCTTTGATGAACTCCACGACATGCTGTTTGATTTTGAGTCATATCTCCAGTGCAAGGAAGTTTCCTCTGACAATTCCTCAGTGATCATAGCAAATGCAACCTACAAAGGCAAAACCTACTCCAAATCTCGTTCCTCTCACACATCATCTGGTTCTCAAACTTCTGGTTGTTCCACATCTCCAACCAATAACAAACGAGCTGTTTGCCAATACTGTGACAAACCTAGTCACACCGCAAAAGTCTGCTATAAAATTCATGGCTATACTCCAAAAAATGGCTCCAAGCCTTCTGCCCATCATGCTAATTTCACACTAGTGGCTCCTAACAATGATTGGATTCTAGATTCTGGATCAAGTCACCATATTACTCCTGACCTTGACCAGCTCCATCTCTCTCAACCTTATCATGGACGGGATCAATTGGTTGTAGGTGATGGTTCAACATTGCCAATTTCTCACATTGGTACTTGTAAATTCTCATCTCCTTCTCATACCCTTCACCTCTTTAACATTCAATATGTTCCCAATATTGTTCGCAGTCTTCTTTCTATTTCTTATTTATGCAACATGAATCCTATTTTTGTTGAATTTTTTCTGACCATTTCCTGATTAAGGACCTAAAGATAGGGGCAGCACTCATTAAAGGACCATATAAGGATGATCTCTATCGTCTCTCCTCGCCAACCCCACCTCAGGCCCATACCACCACCCTGTCACATCCATGGCATCATATTTTTGGACATCATCTTCTTACATTCTGCATCATTTACTTTCCAAGCATCAAATAACGGCAGCACATGAATCCCCTTGCATTTCGTGTAGCAGCTCTAAAAGCCACAAACTTCCATTTGTTACTTCAACGGTGTCAAGTTCTAGGCCTTTAGAATTAGTATTTTTTGATGTATGGGGCCCTGCTCCCACTAGGTCTCTAGATGGTTTCAAGTACTACTTAATTTTTGTAGATCATTTCTCCAAATATGTCTAGTTTCATCCTTTAAAGAATAAATCTGATGTTTCTCTCATTTTTCCTAAATTCAAGAACATTGTTGAAAAAATCTTCAATTTACCTATTGTTTCATTATATCTTGATACTGGGGGCAAATTTCTTAAGTTGAGACATTTTCTTGCACAGCATGATATCTCACATTTCACTACACCTCTGCACACACCTGAGCCCAATGCCATAGCTGAACGACGGCATAGACATATAGTCAACACTAGACGCACACTCATGGATTATGCTCATTTACCATCATCATTTTGGTCTTATGCATTTCATATAGCTGTTTATCTTACAAGGTACTAGTTCAAAGATTTGTTGGTCTAACCGGTTCAACCATGGTTTAACTAAATATATATATATATATATATATATATATATATATATATATATATATATATATATATATATATATATATATATATATATATATATATATATATTGGTTTTTGAAGATTTTTTATTTTGTCTTCAAAATAGGGCTTCGAACAAATCATTAAAAGCCCAAGTGAATATCGAGTATACAAAAAATGGGAAGGTACATAGTGACAAAGCCTGCACCGACTACGTGTTGGGAACATGCACGGTGAATATAGAGTTTGCAGTAAAGGGCTTGGTGGAGCGGCCCATGACCAATTTATTTCGAAAAGCCCTAAGTCCCTGGGTGATGCACAGCCACACCACTCATTTTCCTCTTCCCTCTTGTTCAGCTCTATCCTTCTCGCTATTCTCATTCTTGACTCTCCTTCTCATAGATCTCATTCTTTTCTCTTCGTCTTTGTCTCCCTCTTCCCAAGCTTCGTTCTTTTCTCTGCCTCCCTTTCATTGTTGATATGCATATTTGTTGATGAGCAAAGTCAGAAGGAGGCAAGCCGTTGCCATGAGAGGAACGCCAACGGTGAGTAGCAAGTGGAAGGGCAGGTAGGCATTGGAGCTGGAGGTGATGTGCCGCTGAGTGCGATAGAAGCTGGGAAGAAGAAACCATTTCTTTTTTTTTTGGCTGAACTGTGGGCCGTGTGAATCGCCACTGGTTTGGGCGGTTCATCGGTTTTTGACCGTTTTTTAAGCATTCTATTTTTAACAAATAACCGAACCGGAGGAGTGTTCGGTTCCTTGTGCAATTGGTTGGACTGGCTAGCCCGGTCTGGTTCTCAGAATTATGTTGAAACCACAAAGCGGCCCAATGCTAACGGCAGGCTCAAAGGAATACAAACTTCACAGGCCCACACATTGGCTCAAAAGACTAAAAGGAGAATCCTTGGATAATATCCTATCTAAACAACCTAGAAATCTATGACACCGATCACATGAGAGACCTCCTGACAAACACAACTTAGCTACAGCATTTTTTCCATCTGTTTCAAGAACATATTTACTGCATTTAAAAAACTAGTAAGCTAGCCCAAGATTCAGCTTATGGTCCAAATAAGATTGGATTGGACTAACATTTTGCTAACTCAAAATTAACTTAACCTGATTAAGCCTGACCCAAAAATGACCTGGTGCAAATGGGCTAGGCTGACTCATTTTGACAGTTCCGGTAGAAAACCCTCCTTGGAAGCAACATTTTCTAAAAAACATTGGATTTCCCATAGATTTCAACAAGTAGCCTTCAAGCAGCCACTTAGGATTGAGGACTGGCAAGTGGCAACAGTAGCCTTGTTAGGGAAGGTCTGAAGGGATTCTTTACGAGAAAAAGATGAAGAAATATTGAAGATGAAACGAGCCCACAGGGGATGCACTGCAGCATCACTCATAGGGGCACAGCAGGTGTTGTTGGGAACTTCACTTTTCAAGGCACGCTCAGCTTATAATTGTAACTTAATTTTGGAAGTTAATGGGTTCGTGGTTTCAAATCCTAACCATTAACATTAAAAACATTTAATCAATGGTTATCAACCATAAGTTTTCATGTTTCCACAAAATTTATGAGCATTTTAGCATTGCCTTTATAATTTTTATGTACAAATACTAACACCCCTGCCCCACAAAAAAAAAAAAAATCTTCATTGTCTTTGAGTCTTAATTTCCACCTAGTTGTATGCCAAATATAATTATATCTTCGACCTTGGTGTAACTTGTCAGAAAGAACTTATACAGTAAAAGATATTGCAAAGAATGCTCCTTCTTTCCTTGCTTAATAAAAGTACAGAAACAAGATAAAAAAAAAATAAAAAAAAGAATACAGAACATTGCAAGTGTATGTTCACAACTCTATCTATTTGTTTGTTCGAGCTTTTGAGAGTAGATATTCACTTTCGTCCTTTAAATTGTATATTTGCTTTATTTGAGTCCCTAAAATTAATAATTTTGTCTCTAAAATTGTAAAAAATATTTAAATTAGTCCTTATGAATATCATCTTAGGAATTAACTTAAATTACTTTTAAATCATTAATTTTTTAATTTTAAGAGCTAAAGTGAAACATACATACAACTTGAAAGACCAAAATGAATACTCACTCCAGCTTTCGAATAGAACATATACTCGTCACCTAATGACACAAAAAAATATGAGTTTAATTGGTATGTATTGACAGTGTAAAATAATTTTATATTGTCAATCAATAGAAACAGGGAAAAGTGAGAAATTATGGTGGGTCCCTTATTATAATGGGTGGTTATTTATATTAGTTGGTATTTTTCACTATTTGTATTGACTGACAGTGTAAAATTTTACACTGTCTGTGCATTTAAATTAAAT
Source organism: Pterocarpus macrocarpus (assembly GCA_031439585.1). Lineage (NCBI taxonomy): Eukaryota > Viridiplantae > Streptophyta > Magnoliopsida > Fabales > Fabaceae > Pterocarpus > Pterocarpus macrocarpus. The sequence goes on from CM062519.1 coordinate 18,046,374, forward strand.
TTAAAAAAATTAAAGAGAAGGGACCTTGATTTCATTGTTGAAATAGAGGTAGAGGAGGAGGAGGAGGAGGAGAAGGAGAAATCACTATCATGGATTTTGGTGGAGGATGAGGAAGAGGAACAGGAAGAGGAAGAGGAGAAGGAATTAGTGTAATGGATTTTGCTAGACCTATTGCTCGATTTGTGATTGGGGGAGGTGCAGGTGATGGATGCCTTGACCTTAATCTTAGGCTCCTGATGTTGATGCCACCTGATATAGGAGATTTCCCCTCCTCTTTCTTAAGACTAACAACACTTGTTGTGTTGCCTTCTCCTCTAGCATTAGTCTTTCTCCACCATTTCAAATGATGGTGGTAACATTTTCTTGTGGCCTTAATTTGGTTTCACATTTCAGGCCATAAGATGGGTAAAAGAAAACTAGTTAGCTAGAATTTCAACCTAGAAACAAATGCCATAAGAACAAGAAATGTTTGGCCCAAAACAAGACAAAAATAATTAATTGTAACAAGAATTGAAGTGTTTGAAGAAAATGTATTTTTCAGTAGTTAGTTACCGTTGGGTGAAAGCATAGAGGTTGCTGGAGTCATATCATTGACAAGAAAGAATACTGCAATTGTGGTCACTACGATTATGGTCACTAACTTTGCTAGAAAATGTCCACCACTCATAGTAAGGCTCTCAAACAACTAACTACCCTATTCCTCAAATAGCAAGTAGCTGGAGTTCGTAGCTTTTGAAGTTATGGTTGGCACTCAAAAAGGTGTTCGGTTTCGAAAGATATGAGATGTTGAAAGAGTAAATGCTTACTTTAGTCCCTGATTTTGTATATGTAAGTTACTTTCACCCCTAATTTTACAAAATTGTCAAATTAGTCTTCTTACTTTGTAAAATGTGAGTCATATTAATCCCTCCCTCCAACTCCGCTAGGCCACCGTCATTATTCTGTTGATGTGTCACATTAAGTGACACATGGCACTTATTTCATCATTGAAATTGGAACTCAAAAACATGATAATAAGGAAGAAGTGAACTCAAAACTTGGAATTTGAAACACAAATTTCTTTCGAACTTTATGAAGGTTCATATCAGCACCTATTCGTCGTTGAGCTCAGAAATTGGAATCATGAGGATAAGGAAAAAGTGAACAAAGTTAACTCAAAACTTGGAATACCTTAGATTTTGAAGTAAATTGCGAACTTTATAAAGATTCATACCATAATTTCAAAGTTTTCGAGTTCCGAATTCACTTCGTTCACTTCTTCCTTATCCCCAAATTTTTGAGTTCTGAGTTTAACAATGAAACAGATGCCACATGTCACTTAACATGACACATTAGTAGAATAGTGACCATGGACTAACGAAATTAGGGGGAGGGACAACATGACTCACGTTTTACAAAGTGGGTGACTAATTTGATAATTTCATAAAGTCATGGATGAAAGTGACTCACACGTGAAATATCAGGGACTAAAGCGAGCATTAACTCATATTAAAATCTTGTGGTTGTTACTTTTAAAAGAAAACTTATCTAATAACCACCTAAATTTTAAATTGCAAGTATAACTATTAAGATAAAAAAAATGGTAATACTCTGTCGTTTTATAGTGGCTTAGCACTATTCACTTGCAATTTTTTTTTTGTTATTGAAACACTATTTTTTAATATGTCTTTTCATTCGGCTGCTATACCACACTAATTATTTATTCATAGTTTGGAAGAATAATGAATTATAGGTAAGGGGTTGGTTGAGGATGCTCCCCTTCGTATTAATGAATGTTTTGTCATGAATTACTTTTTTCAAAAAACTAAGTTATATGAGATATGGTGAAAAGAATTGAAACTTAGTTTGTAGTATTCAAACAATGGTTAAGAGTGTATTAAAAAAAAAAGCCTTAAATATACTTTTAATCTTGATAAATATTTATCGTTTTGATTTTAGCTTCTTTAAAACTTTTTTTTGGCTTTTGATCCCCATTTTTTTAAATAGTATGTTTAAGAGTGTGCATACTAAGATCCACACATGGTAAGATTTCTTTTTTGTTGATGTCGGACATGCTAAGATGTTAGTTGCACATGAATTGGGTTCATCATTTTGAGAAACTATTGCATACTTTTAAAATGTCATATATGTTTTATTTTTTCAGACCAAAAAAATTTATGTATTTTTTATTTTCGTATCTTTTTTTGTATTTTATTGTTTAAAAAAGCTAAAAATAACATTAGATTGAAATGGTTGTCAATTTGGGTTAATCTTCTTCCTTTTCGTTTTTTTTTGGGGGTGGGGTCGTTGGGTTAATCTTCTTTTCCTAGAACAATTGGTAGGTAGTTTCCTTTTGCCTTAGCCCCGAAGTTCGTAAAAAATAAGTAAATAAATAAATTATAAATAACTAAATGAATAAAATAAAAAGGTTCTTAAAATAAAAAAAATAAATTATAATAAAAACTATTGACCCTATATTATTTTATAGATAAATTAATTAACATCACTAGATGGATAAAATATTATTGCATGCACTTAGAGCTAATAATTTAGTAACATTTTAGTAAAAAATATATTAAATCATTAAGTAAAACTTAAGGATTAATTAAAAAAATTTAAAATTAAAAAAATTGCATACTCTTTTTTAATGTTTTATTTTTATTAAAAATGATGTATTCAAATTATTAGAGGAGAATTCTGTTCAATGTTCATAGAATAAAAGCCTCAGTGGGAGCGGCATTTCCCCAAAAAAACCCAAAAAAAAAAAGAAACATTTCTGCCATAGAAACAACGACACCAGCATGAGGATATTGAAGACAAGAGAAGGCCACAGGGGCAGCAGCATCACTCAGTTGTCCTTTTTTTTGTTGTTTTGTGGTGGTGGTGGTGGTGGTGGTGTGGTGGTTTGGGGGGGGGGGGGTTCAAAACATGAACCAGAACTTGGTGCCGGTAGAGTTGCATTGGGCACAACAGTGTGCTGTTAGGAGCATCGCTTGGAGAATTGTTGGCGTCTCAACTTATTACTGCAACTTAACTTTGGGAGTTAATGGATTTCAATCTAGATCATTAACATTAAATAACATTTAATCAATGGTTTTCAAGCATTTCAACTTCTACAAGTATCCATGCTTTCACAAAATTTATGAATATGTTAGCATTGTGCCATTGTCCAACCAATTTTCATGTATAAATGTTATTTGAGGTTAATTTGAATATAGGGTAAAGTCATCCAATCACATATTATTACATGTGAAAATTTTAAAATAATAAATAGATATTAAAGCCAAATATTTATAATAATATAATAATACATAATTAAATATGTTTGGGTGCATCCTCCCTTTGTTACATGAGGATGTTACAGTGATAATGCCTTCCTAGGCTTTTCTTTTTTTCTTTATAGTTTTCATTTTTTCATTCTACCAACCAAAAAAAAAAAATGTTTACATTATCCATACTTCAAAATCAAATTCATGCTATTTCTCTCAAAAAAAAAAAATCTTCATTTTCTTGAGTGGTCTTTCCATCCTTGTTGTAGCTTGTCGAAAAAAAAAACTAATATAGTAAAAGAAATTGAGAGAATACTCCTTCCTTGTCTCCTTGCTTTATAGAAGTAAATAAACGAGAAAAAAGGAAAGAAAAAAAGAATACAACAAACATTGCAAGTGTATGTCAGTGTACACAACATTATATTTATATGTTTGTTCGAGTTTTCCAACAGTGCATATACTAGTCACCTTATAATGACACAAGAGGACCTTGTTTTCATTGTTGAAATGGAGGAGGAGGAGGAATCACTATCATAGATTTTGGTGGAGGAGGTGGAGTAAAAGGAGGAGGAGGAATTAGTATATTGGATAATGGAGGAGGAGGAGGAGGAGGAGGAGGAGGAGGAGTCACTATTACCGTGGATTTTGCTCGATTTTTGAAAGGGGGAGGTGGTGGTGATGGAACATTTGACCTTAGGCTCCTCATGCTGATGCCAGTTGATATGGGAAATTTCCCCTCCTCCTTCTTAACACCAACAAAACTTCTTGCCCTGCCACCAATTCCAACTGCTGCTAGCATATTCTCACAGCCTAAATTTGATTTCATGCCATAAAGAGGGGTCAAAGGAGAACCAGTCAGCTAGTACTTGAACTTGGAAATCGATGCCATAACAAGAAATGTATGGCCTAAAACAAGACCAAATCATTCATGCAAATATTGAATTGCTTAAAGAACATGTATTATTCAGTAATTAATTACCATTGGATGGGAGCTCAGAGGTTGCTGGAGTTGTGTCATTGACAAGAAGGAATGCTACAATTGTGGCCATTGACTTCGCCAGAAAGTGTCTACCACCCATAGTAAAGCTCTCAAACAACTAACTACCCTGTTCCTCCAACAAGTGAGTAGCTGGAGTTTGCAGCTTTTGAAGTTATATATGCTCAGCATTCAAAAAGGTGCGAAAGTAAATTCTGATTTCAAGTAAATCTCATCTTTTATGTGAGATGTTTAAATCTTACCATTGTTACTTTTAAAAGAAAATTTATCTAATAACCACCTAAGCTTAAAATAGCGTGTATAATTATTAAGATAAAAACTGTAATACTCTGTCGTTTTATAGTAGCCTAGCGCTACTCCCTTGCAAATTTTTTGCTCCTTTTTACTGTTGACACAGTATTTTCTAGTGTGTCCTTTCCTCGGGCTGCTGTCACATTGTCACATTAATTCTTTATTCATATATATTGGTAAAGCAATGAATTATAGTTGAGGGGTTCGTTGAGGATCTGCCCGTCGTATTAATGAACGTTTTGTCATCAATTATTCTTCTCAAAAAAAGTGGTTTTTTTTTTCTTTTCTTTTTTATTTTTATTTTTTACGCGTGATTCTTCTCAAAAGATTAGTTCTTAGGGATATGTTGAAATAAATTGAAACTTAGCATGTAACTTTCAAATTATGATTTACGTATGCAAACTAAAACCCAAACATACTAAAATGCTAGTTGCACATGGACTGGATTCACCATTTTTGAAAAATTATTGCATATTTTTAAAATATCAAATAGGATCGTGTTTGCTGCATTCATATTTTAATTCTATAATCTTAGTTAATAGTGAAACTCATCATTACTAACTTTTATATTTATTATGTTAACCTTATTTTTGAATTCTAAATAATAAAAGTAATAAATACAAAATTTATTGTTAGAATCCATTATTAATTGAAGCTGAATCAAAATATAAGTAATTGCATTACAATCTTTTTTTATTTGGTAGAAGTTGCATGACAATCTAAAAATATACACTAATTTCTCTATCATGACAATAATACTTTTATATTATTTTATTTTTTTTACATTTTTTATTAATAAAATTAGATAAAATTAAACTTACTTATCAATACACGTTCTATCCATCTTATTTTTTGTCACAAATAGAATTAGTGTAAAAATAATTAAGTATAGAAATCATTTTCCTTTACAAAATCATTGACCAGTGTCAACATGATCGCCTCAAGACGTGAATGCTATTTTCAGTTGTTGCAGTGAGAATTTTCATGCATAATTGACCCCTTTTTTTCTGTGCTTTTTTTGAGAGGTTTGAACGTCCTTGCAAAAGCGTAAGTTTACAATTAGCTTTTATCTCAAAGTAAGTATGTAGCCAAACTAAAAATGTATTTGTTAGTGGTGTAAATATTTGTAAACTATTCAAGCCCGTCTTATTCAATTTTTTATTAAATTCGTTAGTAAACAAACGAACTTATGCCGAAAAAAAAATATTCGATTATATAAATGAATCAAGATCAAGTTTTATAAGTCTACTATTAAAAGCTCACGCATATATATAGTTCATTTATGCATTGACTTTAACAATGAACAATTTGATTCGTTTTTAAATTAATATATCTGAATACAATTCTATTTATAGTTAATAATTTTAACACTACTCATCACATATTTAATTTCGTCTTGCAAGCTCTTTAACTCCTTATATTTTTATTTTATTTATCAACATAAATACATCTATTAAATTCAAAATTAATAAATTCAAAAAAATATAAAAATTGATAAAAATAAATAAATAAATTAAACGATTTGAGTGATTTTTATATTTTTAAATAAGTTAAACCTAAATTTTATATTCAACTCGATCATTTAGATAAATGACTCAAATTTGAGTTTTTTTTTTTTTAGTCACAATTCAAACCCGAGTCATCTTGACTCAGCTCACTTAGTATGTGTAAAGTTACCTAGTAGAGGTGAATTTGTATTAATGCCCTATGCTATTGTGTAACTTGATCAGAAAAGGAGGGGGGACAAGAAGTCCGTTTACAGTGTGATAGTTAGTACGGAATATAACTGTAGCACATCAATTGTGTACACACACATGATTGTTTCGTAAGAAATGGAAAAAAAAAAGTTTATTGAAATGTGTGATTCTTTTGTTTAAAGAGTTTAATTGGTATGTACTGACAGTATAAGATAGTTTTACATTGTCAACCAATAGAAATAGGAGAAAGTGAGAAATTATGATGGGTCCCTCGTTTAATGAGTGGTTATTTATATGAGTTGGTACTTTTTACTATTTCTATTAGCTGACAGTATAAAATTATTTTACAATGTCAGTGTATTTAAATTAATTCTTATTTAAATATCTAATTAAAGAAAAATGTTGAAGGGACTCATTTTTTGTAGAATACCATACCAACTCACCATTCATCCATTATTGGATAGAGTGTAGACCTAATTTACGATAAATGAGTCCCTCTATCACTCCTCTTAATTAAAACTTAGAAGAATGGTATAATAAGAATGGTGTACAAATACCAAATATCACTAAGGCAAGGGGGGCGGTTAACGATGAATCAATTAGGTTAAATTTATTAGTTCTAGCGTTTTTTTCTTGCGTGGCTAATATTTTGCACGATGATCATATGATTGGCGTAGCCACTTAGCGCTAGGTGGTATGTAGTTTTGCATGTTCCATCTTCTTGGGTGGTTTTAATTTCCATATTCTCATTGTACACCAAAAATAAACAAATCTCTAACGTTGGTGTAATTTAAACAAAAAGAAAAAAAATATTATATAGTAATAGGAAGATAGATTTCGAGAATACTCAATCCTTTGTAAAAAGTGCATAAACAAGTTAACCAAAATAAAAATAAAAATAAAAAGGTACCACAGATAATATTGGACATTTCACATACGGTCATGGCTTTATTTATTTGTTAGTTTGATTTTTCGAATAGAACTTATATTGATTGATCACCATATAATGACACACAAACAAGATTAAAGAAAGAGGAACTCAAACTCGAATTCATTGTTGAAAAGGAGGAGGAGGAGAACAGGTTTCACTGGCATGGGAGATGGATTTCGTGCAGGGGAAGGTGGTGGTGGCGGTGGTCTCAGACTTCGTCTGAGGCTCCTCCTGGTGCTGAGGGGAAATTTCCCCTCCTCGTTCTCCACCCTTGCTCTTCCTCCATTCATCTTTCTCCAACCAACTCTTCCACCAATTCCAACTGATGATGGTATCATTTTCTCATAGCCTTAATTTCATTAAATCCAGGCCATTGCATAAGAGGGGGATCAAAAGAGAACCAGTTAATCAGGTAGCACTTGAACTCGGAAATAAATGCTATGATAAGAAATTAAGTGTACTTGAAAAGAATGATAACAAGAATCGAAGTGCATAAAGAGCATGTATTCAGTATTGTTGTTGATTAATTGCCATGGGGTGGAAGTTCATAGGCTGCTGGAGTTGTGTCACTGACGAGAAGAAGTACTATCACTGGGGCTGATAACTTTGCCAGAAATTGTCTACCACCCATTGCAAGGCTCTCAAACAACTAACCCCCTCTTCCTCAAACAAGTAGCTATCTGGAGTTTGCAGCTTTCCAAGTTTTATACTAATGTAGCACTAGTTTACTTGTGTGTGTGTTTATTTGATCATCATCGTCGTCATCACATATTTGATATTTGGTAGTTGGGTTAAATTATGAGCTAATTTCATAATGATTGATATTCTTATTGAGAGTTGGGATACAAAAAAGCCACCTATACAATTGATTAAAAGTGTAATAGGAAGACTATTGTGTCGAACACTAATAGATAAGAGAAGCTGCCAAGAGGGAAATAGCCACCAATGGATTGATGTCAATAGAGATATGAGTCCCATATTGAACAAATAAATAAGCTCATTATTCTACTTGAGAAATGCTAAATACTTCTAATTAGTGTGCCTAAAAATTTTTTTAATTTAAAATTTCACTCGTATGTATTAAAAAGTTCTTGAATATTATGTAAATTGCAATTATTGTCATTGTAAATGGAGTTTTGAATTAGAATGATCTTTAAGTTGATTGTTAGAGGATATATTAACACTCATTGTACTTTAAGTCATGAGGCTCTCACCCAAAATTCTTGAGTCATAACATTTGTCATTTGGGTTGAGTTTTCCTCGGTGGTTTAAATCATAACAATCAAGTTGTCAAGATTGGCAAGTTTTTCTTCTCCTTAGTCAACAATTGTGGGATGACATTTCACATTCAAAAGTCAAGAGAGATTGCGATGTGTTCTTGTCTCGTACTCTAAGGTAGGGTAAGTCAGTGGTTTGGCTAGCAATGTCCTAACCCCCCCTATATGGAGGGAGGGGATATATATATATAAGACTTGATGTTATTATGATTGAAAGAGGGGGACTCAAGGAAGGAATCTCTTACAGATTATGGAAAAGGAAAGGATTTCACTATAGGTGTAAATGTGAGTAAATGCGTTATAGGTGTAAATGTAAGTAAATGCGATAACATATGTCCCTGTGGTAGGACCTGTAGAGGTCGGTAAATTGGGCAAACCCTTTGCATCAGAATATGCGAGGGTTGGAGATCAGAAGTCAAGGAGGGGGTGTCACTCGACTGAGAGTAGGCCTTAGATGGTTGTAAAGTAGGTCGGTCAGGCAAACTTCCTGGACCACAAGCCCTCCAACCTTTAGTTTGTGAGAGTGAAGAAGTTTATAAGCGGGGGCTGGTCAAGTTGAGATCGTGGGGTTGGTTGGTAGAAAAGACTAATCAGATCACAAGTCCTCCAACCTCAAGGTTGTGAGAGCATTGAGATTTATAAACAGGGGCTGGTCAAGTCGAGATAGTGGGGTTGGTCAGTCGGGAAGACCAACCAAACCACAGGCCCTCCAATCTCGAACTTGTGAAAGTGCAGAGGTTTATAAGCGAGAGTTAGTCAAGTTGAGATAGTAGGGTTGGTTGGTTGAGAAGACTGAGTGGACCATAAGCACTCCAACCTCGAGCTTGTGAGAACCTTGATGTGAGAGCGCTGAGGTTTGTAAGTGGGGGTCGGCCAAGTTGAGATAGTGGGGTTGATTGGTCAGGAAGACCAATTGGCCCACAAGCCCTTCAACCTCAAGTTTGTGAGAATGCAAAGGTTTATAAGCAAGGGCTGGTCAAGTCAAGATAGTGGGGTCAGACACAAGCCCTCCAACCTCGAGCTTGCACGAGCAATGAGGTTTATAAGCGGTAGCCAATCAAGTCGATATAGTAGGGTAGGTTAGTCGAGATGACTGACCGAACCAGGATGTGAAATTGCCATACAATTTTGTGACAAGTGTCTATAAATATTAAACAGAGTAGAGATAGCACTTTCTCTCAATTCAAAAGAGGTAGTATATAACCTCTTTATTGTTTGTTTTTTGATGAGTCAGTGACCGCCCCTCTCTGAATGTTATTCTTTGAAAGCTAAAAAACTGAACTAAACCAAACCAATTGGATGACAATAAACCAAAATTTATTAGTTTGGTTTTGTTTGTTTGTTTTTTTCCCCTAAAATCGAACCAAACTAGGTCGTAAACACCCTTATTGAACAATGAACTTTTCATTATCCATCAGACAACATGCCATGCTACCACCAACCAAAGACCAAATGAAGCCAACATAAAAAAATGTTGCACCATTTTGTCACCCACAGTTATGCATAAAACTATGCTTCATAAATTGGCAAAATGATAAGCAAGTATTAGATATTTAAACACCAATTAATGACAAACTAGTTAGCTAAAGTGAACAATCCATTACACTCCAAAACATTCTCCAAAAGTAACACTCCATTCTTTAAGCTTAACCAAGCTCTAAAACTTCTCTAAAACTAACACTTCACTCCAAAACTTTCTCCAAAAGTAATATTCCACTCCTTGAATTTAACCAAGCTCCAAAGCTTTCTAAAGCTAAAACTCTACTCCAAAACTATATTACTCTATTATTTTTTTTAAAAATAAAAATAGTTTTGTTTAAGAGAAAGACTCGCCTCAATTTAGGATTAAGACATGCCTCCGAATTGATTGAGGATTTACAACGGTATTTGTAGATCACCTATTAACGGGAGAACCTAGAAATCAAATTCAAGCCATGGTGATACATGAGTAGAAGGCCAGCAAGACGAGCCAATCCCCATTACGTATATTACTCTATTAATGTCACAGCATGTTTTTTCAATCAAACACAAATTATAAAGGGTTAAATTAGAAAGTTTATTGTAAATTCTTCATTAAAACTCCCTTTAGTTCATGTTATATATGTCACTTTAGTCATATCCACAAGAATTACAAAACCTAAAATCAACGTTTAATTATAAAATATGTTTATCAAAATACCCTTATTAATAATAATGAGCAAGCAAAAGAAGAAGAGATTATTTGAATTATTTGTTGTACTTGAAATCGTGTGAAAGGCAAAATTAAAAAAAATTAGTAATAAATTTTTTATTGATATGTGAATCAAAATTTTTTACTTAAAATAATAAGACTAATTTTGATATATTATTAATATAAAATAATTTTATATTAATACTATATCAAAATTAAATTCTAAAATAAATGATCAAATAAATCAAAAGGGATTTATGAAAATGACAAATAATATGAACTATAATTATAATTTATTAGTTCCGGTATTATTGTGGCTGACATGATTGGTGATATCGATGCGATAGAGCTCTGATACCAATTGATGTAAAGCTCTAATACTAGTTTGATATCACAAACGCACAATCACTCATCCATTATTTTCTCTCAACTCATACACCGAGACATAACTAATGCCATACATACATACATAATTCAGGTTACATGGCCTTTGCCTTTGACAGGCAAAAGTTTACAATTAAACAATAATTGCTTCAATTCTAAGGAAGCAAAGCATGGCGGTGAACATGAGTGGGAGCCATAACTTTTTCAGTCTTGACTACAAGTGGTTTCTTCAAACTTCTACACTCGACTATTCTACAACTTCAATTTGACCATTCAAACTTCGCTATGCCTCGTGAACATTCAAGCAACAATACAGCTGGGTTAAAAGGCAAAGGCGGTGGTGTTTCTCCATGATATTTCTAGCAATTTGACAACTATGATAAGCTTGGTTTAAGAATTTCTAGCAGTCAGCTTCTCTCATGCTTACTGAGAGCCAAAATCCTCCTTGTTTGGCTAAAATATTTTGCGTGATGATGCAGCTGGCGTAGCCATTCAGCACTATGTAATGTAGTTTAGTTCTGTTGTTCCATTTTTTTTTTTTTCTTTTTTGGGTGGTCTTTCCACCTCGCTGTACCCAAAAAAAAAAAGTAGGGAAAAATAAATCTTCAATGTTGGAACGTTGATACAATTTACCCAAATAAAAAATTATACGATAATAGATAGATGGATAGGTTACGAGAATACACCATCCTTTATAGCATAAACAGGGTAAAAAAAATGTACAACAAAATAATACAGAAAATTTCACATGCAATCACAGCTTTATTTATTTATTAGTTTGATTTTTTCGAGCAGAAAATATAATGATCACTTTATGATGACACAAAAAAGACTAGAGAGAGAGGAACCTTGATTATTGTTGAAAGGGAGGAGGAGTACAAGAAGGAGGAGGAGGAGAATGATGGTGTACTGGTGATGTTGGTGGTCGAGGAGGAGGGGATTTATATATCGTATGTGGACTTCCGCGAGGGGCGGGTGGTGATGGAATCCTGAAGTTGAGGCCTGCTATGTGAAATTTCCCCTCCTCCTTCTCCATCCTGACTCTTCCAGCATTAGTCTCTCTCCACCCAACTCTTCCACCAATTGCAACTGATGGTGGTAACATTTTCTCACCGCCTTAATTTGATTAGTTTCAGGGAATAGCATAAGAGGGGACAAAGAGAATCAGTTATCAGCTAGTACATGAACTTGGAATTGGAAATAAATGCTATTGCGAGAAATGTAAATAATATAGTATACTTAACCCAAAAGGGAGGAAAAGGAACGATAACAAGAATTGAACTATACATACAAAGAGCATGTATTGTTGTTGATTAATTACCATGGGGTGGAAGCTCAAAGGCTGCTGGAGTTGTGTCACTGATAAGAAGGAATACTACCATTGTGGCCAGTAACTTCGCCAGAAAGTGTCTACCACCCATAGTAAAGCACTCAAAAAAACTAACACCCTGTTTCTCAGACAACAAAGTAGCTGGAGTTTGCGGCTTTCCAACTAATGCTTGGCTGTTTTATAGCAGTGCAACTGCAGCACTGGTTGACTTGCGTTTTTTTTTTTCAAAAAAAAAAAAATTCCTCTCTTTTAATTGGCTTCTGCCACATTATTATTATTATTATTCTGCCTGCTCTCACTTTATGACTTTAACAACTTCATATACAAATTGTTGATCATAGACAGGAGTTAGGTGAAGATTATCTCTAATGACTAGAGAGAGATAGAGACAAGTTGTTATGACGTGATTCATCCTAATAAATTACAGGTTGTACCATTTTTTGCTTAAAACAAATTATGTCTTTATCTCTTCAACCAAATCCTTTCCCATATTCAGTAGGAGAAAATCAACATTAATTCTTTAAAATTAACTTAAATATATTTTTAGTTATTATAAAATTAATAAAATTTTATTTTAATCTTTAAGATTTTTTTTTATTCAAAAATTTTGAAAAGTTTTGATTTTAATCATTACCGTTAGTTTGCTTTCGTTAAGTGACAATATGAATAGTAAATAATTACGTTACCCTTCCCATGTTTAAGTAGGGACTAAAACCAAAATTTTTAAAAATATTTGAATTAAAGAAAATAAATTAGAGACTATAACCAAAATTTTTTAAAAATATTTGAATCAAAATCAAAAAATAATTTCTTAGAAACTAAAATTAAAATTCACTAATTTTATAGAGATCAAAAATATATTTAAACCTTCAAAAGTTTATGATTGTATTTATCTTCTCGGGTTTATTTAATGCTTATGCATTATCAATAATCTACAATGACATCAATTAATAGACTTTAAGCAGGCCTAAATATGATGCCTCGTAAAAAAATTGATCTTCTACATATATTAATCCAATCTTTTGCCTTATATGTACCTTCAATATAAATATAAGAGTAAAACCTTTAACTAGTTCTTGAAAGAGTTGTGGGATATCAAATTAGCTCTTGAAAGAGTTGTAATATCAATTTGGTCCTCGAAAGAGTTGTGACATTAATTTAGTCCTCAAAAGAGTTGTGATATCAGTGTAGTCTTTGAAAGAATAAAATTTATTTTAAGTTAATCTAAAAGATTAAAAAAAAATTTGGACTAACTTGAACTAAATTTGAATCTTTTTAAGATTAAATTAATGTCACAAATCTTTCAAAGATCAATTTAATATCTTACAATTATTTTGATGATCAATTTAGAGTTTTACTCTAAATATAATGTAAAGAGGAACTCAAACTTGGAAGTGGCTATCCTCAGGTGAATCTACAAGTTTAACGTCATGAGATCTCCCATTAAGCAAGTAAGTTCAATGTAATAATTAAGTCAAAAGGCTCTCTTATCTAAAAAATTAGTCTTTTGGGCTAAGCTCTCCTTATAGAATATAATAATAAGAGTATTGTGTTGAATTTTGATTGATAAGTCAAGCTATCAAGAGAGAAAAAGCTACCACTGAATTAATCTTGCATATTGAATAAATAATTAAGTTTAATATGGTATCTACATCATGATATCTTTACACCCAAACAGCTAATTTTTTTGGGTTAACTTGTCCTCGTAGCTGTGAATCATAACATTCAAGTTGTCAAGATTGGCATGCTTTTGCTGTACCAACTCAGCATAGGATGACACAATTCGTTTTCGCATTGAAGAGTCAGTCAACGCAAGTACGTAGAGAGTGGGAAGTGAAATTGCCATGCGATTTCGTGACAAGCCTCTATGTAAATGGAGACCTAGCTCCATTGTGGAAAGTCAAAAAAAAAAGTACTCTTGAAAGTGACAGAGAAATAGAGAGGTTACAAGAAATTTCTAGATTATCGGTTATAGCTTGGTGTAGTTCCTTATCTGATTTGTATCAGGATTTTAGGCTCCTTCTTTTCCGGAGGTGGGTTGAGCCTAATCAATTATCACAAAGAAAAAAAAAGGGTGACAAGAAATTAAATTTCAAGAGTGTGTAGTCTTGATAGTGAGAGCGAAATAGAGAGGTTATGAAAGAATCCAAGTGTAAGTGTATTCATACACTTAGAGTTTTGGATAAACTGTCTGATTTTATGTAATACTACAAATTGTAGTAATATATATCTCGCTAGGATACACTATGTTTTGTACCTCTTGTAAAGGGAGTGTAGATAAAATATTGTAATTATCTTTAAATATACTAAATATTTTTAAAGTTCCATTTTTTTATTTTTATTTTTTCTCAATTTACAAGAAGGAATACTACTACTACTATGGCCATTAACTTTGCCAGCAAGTGTTTACCACCCATATACAGTAGGGCTCTCAAAACTCACACACTGTTTCTGAAGCAAATAAGTAGCCGGAGTTCGCAGCTTTCATAGTTATGCTTGGCTGTTTTATAGTAGCGTATCACTTATTCACTTGTCTTTTTTTTTTTTGGCCACATTATTATTATTATTATTATTATTATTATTATTATTTAACTGGCTGCTGCACTTTAATTACTTGTTCATAAATTGATGCAAATGGTGAAGTATAGATAAGAGTTAAGATGAAGATTGTCTTGTGTCCTTAAGAGAGATAGACACAAGTCTTATTATTTTGTTCTTCATCATAATAAATTATAGAATCCATCAATTTTTTTTATTATATGTTTAAGAAATTCGGATCCCTTCCACTTGCACCAACACTTTTTTGGTCTAGGATTCACCAATTTGGTTTAAAACAGGCTTCGTCTTGGTACACTAAGTAATTTCCCATCCTCGTTCTCCACCCTTACTCTTCCTCCATTCATCTTTCTCCACCCAACTCTTCCGCCAATTCCAACCGATGATGGTATCATTTTCTCATAGCCTTAATTTCATTAAATTCAGGCCATTGCATAAGAGGGGGATCGAAAGAGAACCAGTTAATCAGCTAGCACTTGAACTCGGAAATAAATGCTATTACAAGAAATTTAAGTGTACTTAGAAGAAAAGAATGATAACAAGAATTAAACTGTATTAAGAGCATGTATTCAGTATTGTTGATTAATTACCATGGGGTGAAAGCTCATAGGGTGCTGGATTTGTGTCACTGACGAGAAGAAAGAATACTATTAGTATGGCCGAAAATTTCGCCAGAAAGTGTCTGCCACCCATTGCAAGGCTCTCAAACAACTTAGCCTTTGTTTCTCAAACAAGTAGCTATCTGGAGTCTGCAGCTTTCCCAGTTATGCTTTGCTGTTTTATACTAGTGTGGCACTAGTTCACTTGTGTGTGTGCGCGTCTGGGTGTGCGTGTGTTTTTTTTTTTTTTTTCCCCTCTTCTGCCACATTATTATTATTATTATTATTATTATTATTATTATTTTTCTTACTGCCTGTTGCCACTTTAATTACTTATTCATAATTTTATATAAATGATAAATTATAGGTTAGTCTTTTGAGTTGGGTGTTGTTATGAGTTAAATTCATAATAATTGATATTTTTATTGAGAGTTGGATAAAAAAGGTTACCTATAGGATTTATTGAAGTGTAATACTATCCAAATATATTGATTTAAGAATATATCAAATTGTCTAAATTGATAAATAAATTAAAACAGAGAGAATAATAAAAGTATTATATCAAATATAAATAAATAAAATTGCTAAAAAGGAAAGAGCTATCACTGAATCAATGTTAATAGAGATATGAGTCCCATATATTGAGAAAAAAAAAACAAAAAAAAGCTCAATTATATAGTACTTAAATAATCAGGCTCTCCCGCCTAAGATACCTTAGTCATAACATTTGGTTTCAGTCTTCCTTGTTGATTGGGTGTGTTTGTTGGAATTTTTTTTTTGGACAAAAAATTATTTTTTGTTAAAAAAATCAGTTTTTATATATAAAAAAATTAATTTTTATCTTTTTTTAATTATCTATAAAATTTAAGTTTTATAACATTTTTTTAAAAAACTGAAATAAATACATCCTAAATCATTAAAATTCAAGTTGTCAAGATTGGCAAGCTTTTGCTATACCAAGTCAACAATTGTGGAATGACATTTCGCATGGCAATTTCACGTCGTCCCCATCTCCAGCAACTTGCCTTGACTTTTGGATGCAAAATGTCATCCCACAATTGTTGACTTGGTATAGCGAAAGCTTGCCAATCTAGACAACTTGAATCTTATAATTTAGAGTGCATCTGGTTTAATTTTCAGAAAAAGTAATTATAAAATTTAAATTTATATATAGTTGAAAAAATTAAAAGTTGATTTTTTTTTTTAAAATGTTACTCTTCTCAATTTTTATAAAAAAATTGAAAATAAATTTTTTAAAAAATCTAATCATTTTTTAAAAAATTATTGAAATATATAAAAACTGATTTTTTTTAATAAAAAACAATTTTTGTCAAAAAAAAATTACCAACAAACGTACCCAATCAACAAGGAAGACTCTAACCAAATGTTATGACTAAGGTACCTTGGGTGGGAGAGCCTGATGATTTAAAGTACTATATAATTGAGCTTTTTTTTCCCCTCAATATAGGACTCATATCTCTGATGATTTAAAACTTACAATAGTAATGTATTAATTTACTAAAACTGAAGGTATTCAAAATTTATTTTTTGAATTATTTCTATTAGCTGCTTATATCATTTTATTGTATTTATTTGAATTTTAATATATTTTTATATATCTATTTAATCATATCTAGTCCAACCAATGATGCAGTGCTATGGCCGAGTTGATTACCGATTCGAGTTTTATAACTTTGTCTACAATAACATCAACTAAAAGTCTGTAAGACCTAAATACGATGTAAAAAAACAAAAAAGGACCTGAATATGATGCCATGGAGAAAATCTGATCTTCAGTATATTAAGCTATTACTTTACCATATAGATGTAATGTACAAAGGATTAAAGGAACTGTCGTTTGGAAGTGGTAATTTAACATACGGGCATTCGGCTGTCCTCGAGTGAATCTACAAGTTCATGTTGTCAAGATTGGCTTGCATTTGTTGTACACAAAGTTAAGGATGGCAAAAAGAACCCACCAAAGCAAGTATCCGCATAGATTATCTGGGACGGAGACGGAGACTGGGACGGGGATGGGGATGAGGATAAGCTTGATTCCTATAAGGATAGAGAAAAAATCCCCATTTAGTAAATAAGGTGGAGGCGAAGGATGAGGTCCCCATCCTATAGGGATCCACTAAATTATTGTTAACATGAATTTATTTAAATACTTTTATATATATAAATATATAATTTAAAAAAATCCTAATCATAATATTAGTATCTTTGTGATTTAGATATTTTTAATTATTTTTTAATAAATTTATATCATGTATCTCACTTTTAATTTAGATTGTGTTGTATTAGATAATATTATAATAAATTATAAATATTTATAAATATTTTATTTAGATTTAAGAATATTTTATTTAAATTTATCTCTTCTTTTAGATTTTTTAAATTTTTTTATATAAATTCGTGAATAACGGCAAAAATTTGAATCACCATGAAAAATGGAGAACAGCTACAAACAACTGGGATAGGGACGAGGACCAGGCATGGATAGCTATTATCATCCCTGTACAAAGTCAACAGTTCTGACATGACACAATCTGTTTTCGCATTGAAAAGTCAGTCGTCAACCCAAGTGTAGCTACAGGATGGAAGTGAAATTGCCCTGCAATTAATATCGTGAGAAGTCTCCATGGAGACTAGTTCCATCGAGGAACATTAAGCAGAGACAATCTTGAAAGTGAAAGCAAAATGGAAAGGCTACGAGGATTTTTTAGAGTGAGCGTGTTCATACACCGAGAGTTTTGGACATACTCTCTAGTTTTATGTAACATTACAAATTGTAGTAGGAGAAATTTTACTAGGATACTCTATATTTTGTACCTCTTTTATCCCATATTTTGTGCCTCTTGTAAAAGAAGTGTGAGTAAAATATTGTTGCCATCCATAAATATGGTAAAATATTTTCAAAGTTTGTCCAGTAATTTTTCTCAATTTGTAATAGGTTTTCTTATTAAAATTTGATGTGAAATTTTTTGTTATATTTTTTTAACATGAATAATGACAAGTAATTTAAAGCACACTGAATGTTTTTCTGAATTTCCAAGATCATGTGAATAGTTCATTCTCAAATATATCCTGCAAGTTTTCTAAGACTTCAATCTAAGTATTAAACGCAACTAAAAACGTCATGTTTAGAAAGCCAATCCTGGTGATAGCATTCCTATAATTGAAAAATGAGTACTGGTCATTCTAATTCATTCATTCCAATAAACTTTTTACTAGAACCGTCAAAATGGACCGAACTCGATGGACCACCACAAATAACCCAAAAAATATGTGGGTTGGGTTATAAAAATAAGAGTAAAAAGAATTAGCTCGACCTGAATTGATCCAGCCTGCTTTGGGCTGGACTAACCTGATTGGCCTGAATATATTTTTAAAAAAATCAATTGCTATAATTTTTTTTAAAAAATAGCTACAATTACTTTGGCCTATGTTTATACTCTAAAATGGCCTACCTCTTCTGAAAAAAAAAAAAAATCCAACAATAAATGAAAAAAACACACCCCCAAAAAGAAAACCTACAAACTAAAAAAAAGAGAGAGAAGACAGCATCGAGGAAGCAACGCAGACCAAAAAAATGGGAAAACTAAGGTAGACCCATGACAAAAAAAAAAAGAAAACATAGATTGGTGCCTCAAATTTTGCATGTCTTGTCTTTTGATGGCTTTTGTTCCTTTAGTCCAACTTGTGGGCCGGTGTAGATTGTCTATACTTTGCCTATGGTCTTATTGGACAGGCTTCCTTGGATGGTATCAATTCCGACAAAAAAAAAAGTTATTATAGGTTGGCTTAAAATTGGTCCATAGCCCACAAACCCATAAAGGATTGGGCTGAATTAGTAGTTTTTGCTACTCCAAATTTATATTTAATTCGATCAAACTCGACCTAAAATGGTCCATCTGAGTGTATTACATTTAGGTCAAGCATTCGTATAAACAACTCTATCTTTTATAGTTAATCTGCACAAAGCCTAAGGAATACATTAAAGAAGGCAAAATTATTGACTTTAAGATGGATGAATAATACCTACTAATGTATCCTCTTAACTTACTACCTTGAATCTAATTGAAGGAGAAAAGCATAATAAGCAGAAATGAAATAGTCTTCTAATTTTTGGACTAGATTCAACTTAGCTTTTTAAAATTAAGTTTTATCTCAATTGTAATTCAAATAAAATCAATTTTTTTTGGAACCATAAGTGATATCCAAACACCGTCTAAAAGCCAAATATATTTTATGTAAGATGTATCCTCACCTTCACACGTGAGATGTGAAAGTAATCTATATTTAGGTATCGACTTAAGATAGATGAGAGAAGAAATAGCCAAAGAGTGAATGCAGAAAAGAGAGACAACATATCAGTGTTTTGAGAAAAATGAAGTGTGCCATCCGAATTAGTATCTTTTTTAAGGATGGTCCTTCTTTTTTACACAGCAGGTATGAACAACAAAATCCCCATTAAAGTTCGGTACCTATAAAAATTAATGTAAGTAATAGATGAGGAAATTCCCATCTTCGTCCACTAGTTTCACTCAGTTGATTGTCAAAGCGCTAAACCTGGCAGGTCATAATATTTTTGGGATGACTTCTATAAACGCACTATCACCATGCAGCCATTTGGCAACACTGCTTGCTACTTTATACATCAAAAGATTTAAACTCCGAAGTGTACGTCTATAATAGAGAGAGAATATATGTAATATGATATAGCTCAAACTCAAAGCACTGAGCTTCCAACTAACATGATAATCTACAACTTGCTCTGTTCTATCAGTATTAAGATGACGGATGCACTTCTGGCTCAGCTGCAACACGCCTGCGGCATAGAGGGTATATTTCTTAGCTTTTAAGTTTTAACAAAAGCAAGCAAATGGTAATCAAATTAATTTACAATACAATCATATGACTTACTAAACAAAATTTCTCTTAACCTCAAATAAACAATTCACTTGAAATTAAGGGCTAAATGCTCTTTGCCACCTAGCTTATGAATCATCACGATGGTTATAGCTGTACTTTCTATCCTGACTGTGATTAAGCGTATTACACCTTATTAAACATTTTCTATAGAAATGATCACCCTTTTCTATAAAAATTAATTTCTATTTATCCCCTCTAATATCCTTTTTTCTTTTTCATCCCTCCTTGATACTATGCGGCCTCTACCAAACCTCCTGGCACTTGCATATAAATCTTAAATTAGCCTCTTATAACACGAAACTCCTTCTTTTCTAACATAATTCAAGTTAGGCAAAGTCTTACCCTAATTTAGAGTTAGGGTATGTCCTCAAATTTATCGAATACTTATAAAGATACTTATAAATGATCTATCAATATAAAATCCAGTAATCCTAAGTCACGACTAAACATCAGTGGAAGGCCAACCAAAGAAGAAAGAAGACTCAATAGAAGTTGATTTATTTTATAACGTTCAAACCCTTTCAGCCTTAGAAGTTTATAGACTACGTAAACCTAGGAGATGTCCAAGTTTTCATTTTAAAATTCAAGCATACTTTATTCTAAAGAGCTATACTCTGCCACTACAGACAGTATCTCGTTTACTCAGCTACTTAATCTTAATATTAGACTCACATGGAGTGATAAATTGGATGTGTTGACAATTTGTGAGATAAATATGAGAAGCAAAATGCCTTATAATATGAAACCGTTTTCGTGAAATGGCACATGAAGCCATAAAAGATAAAGAAATTTTCTGCATTTTGTTGTCACTAAATTTTCTCTCTCCACGTTCAATATTTCAACCCTTCCATTGGTTATAAAACCTTTGTGACACACAGACGAATATCACTTCGTACCACCAAGCAATTCTCAAATGAGAATAGCTTTAAGTTTTTTTGTTTTTGTTTCGGTTGTGATTTTACTTAATTGATGGATTTGCTGACAAGAGTTTATCAACCAATGTATTCGAGATCGATCAAACTAACTCATAGGAATTAGATATCTTTTAAGGCGCCATCCGTAGTCGTCCCTCTTAATATTTATACACCTTTTCATCCAACATTAAAGATGGAACGGTGTATCGATGGAATCGATCACTAGGAGCATTAAAGCATTATCACTCACCCCTCTAATTCTTCTCGCTCCTTCTGAAGTTCTTCTTCCTCTTCTCATTCCTCGTCGCTGCCACTGTCGCCACTGCCACCCTCACCTCCGACATTGTCCACCTCATGGTGGCCCACTGCACCATACCAAAGATGAAAGTGGAAACTGGAAAGGACATCCCTTAAGCTACAGAACCTTCAACCGGCAAAATAGCAAGAATGACAAGGGCATTGGATCCGTGACGAGGGAAGGTGACGAAAGCTCTGCGACGTCGAAGGCCACACGGACATCGACTATGGGCAGGCAAAGCGAGGCAATGGCGCGGCAAGGTAGAGACAAGGGCAGTGATGCAGTGGAGCATGGGTATCAGGGGCAATGGTGGCATCGGAGGGTGGGTCAGCAGCGACACCGAAGGGTGGGTTGGCGGTGGCATCGATGGTGAAGCAATGAAGCGACAAAAGAAAAAATGAAGAAGGAACTAGAAGAACAAGAAGAAAGGGGGTGACTCCGGTTCATCCATGTGGTGTTAGAGTACCGATAGACCATCGATCTTTGCCATTGGATCATCAGATGCACTATGCACCATTTTTAAGCAGGAGCATAGCAAAACACGCCATCTTTTAATTATAAGGTTTAAAATGAATGGACATTTTGAATATTTGTTTTTCATATATAGTTTAATTCTAAATTCTGATACATAGATAATATATATAAATTTTTTTTACTCTATTAACCAATCATATAAGTGTCACTATTGAGATAATTATTACAATAGTCACACACTTTTAATAATATTAGGATACATAATTAAATAATAATATAAAAATTCCAAATTGACTGTACCATAAAATTATATATATATATAATTTTATAAATTTAGAATTCAAGAAAAATAAACTATAAAAAAACTAATTAAGAGTAAATATCTTTTTTCATATCTAAAATTTTAAAATTTTGACATTAGTTTCTCTTAAAAAAATTTTTTTGATATCAATTTAGTTGTAATATTTTAAATTTTGATTTCAATTTCATTCTTATATCAAATAAATAGTAATTTCTTATCTTCAACATCATACGTGATTTCGCAACTACATTTCTACTATTTTAGGTCTCAAGGTAATGAGGAATAGAGGTTTATATATATTGATACTTAGCAATTTATATGATAATGTTTTAATTTCTAATTTATTTATATTTTTTTAAGTTGATGAGATGAAAATTGTCTCTCATCAACCATTAAACAAGATGTATAAGCAACATAAAAAATGCATTAACATGCCAACTAAGATGAATCATAATGAAAGTTACTAATAATTTAATGAAAGGATGAAATTGATATCAAAATTTAAACATATTTGGACCAAATTAATGTAAAAAAAAAAAATTCATGATCAAATTGATGTCAAATTCAAAATGTTAGGATTAAAAAAAGATTTACTAAAAAATTAAAAATCCAAAAAGATTGCAAATGTGGTATGGTGCTTACTAATTAAAAGTTTTTTTTTTTTATAGGTCGTTACATTTGAAAGTACAATAAATAATCCTGAACATTTCGCGTACACGTTCACAGCTTTATTTAATTGTTTTTTTTCGAATAGAACATGTACTGATCACTTTATAATAATGACATTAAGATAGAGAGAGAGCAACTTTTTGGTTTTTTTTTTTTTTTTTTGACGGGAGAGAGAGAGCAACTTGAATAAGAATTCATTGTTGAAGGGGAGGAGGAGGACTTCTCAATAATTAAAAAAGGAGGAGGATGATTTATCACTGTTGGTATGGGACCTTTTGGTGCATTTTTGGCAGGGGCAGGTGGCGGTGATGGACTTGGTCTCAGGCTCCTCCTGGCGCTGATGAGGCCTGCTACGGGAAATTTCCCCTCCTCCTTCTCCACCGTTACTCTTGCACCATTCATCTTTCTCCACCCAACTCTGCCTCCATTTCCAAATGATGCTGGTAACTTTTTCTTATAGCCTTAGTTTCATTAAATTCAGACCATAGCATAAGAGGGCGTCAAAAGAGAACCAGTTGATTAGCTAGCACTAGAACTTGGAAATAAATGCTATTTCAAGAAATGTAAGTGTACTTAATCCAAAAGAGGAAAAAAACGAGATAAAAGATAAGAATAATAACAAGAATTGAACTGTATAAAGAGCATGCATTCAGTATTTTTGATTAATTACCACGGGGCGGAAGCTCATAAGAAGGAATACTATTAGTGTAGCCGATAACTTGGCCAGAAATTGTCTACCAACCATTGTAAGCTCTCAAACAACTAACCCCCTGTTTCTCAAACAAGTAGCCGTATGGAGTATGCAGCTTTCCAAGTTATGCTTGGCTGTTTTATACTTGCGTGGCACTAGTTCACTTGTGTGTGTGTTTTTTTTTGCTCTTCTGCCACATTATTATTATTATTATTATTATCATCATTTTCTTACTGGCTGCTTACACTTTAATTACTTGGTATTTTTATTGAGAGTTGGATTACACAAAAGACTATCTATAGTATGGATCAAAGTTTAATAGTGAGAGTATTATATCGAATATAAATAAGTAAAACTGTCAAAGGGAAAGAGTTACTACTAAATTAATATTAGAGATATGAGTCACATATTGGAAAAGAAAAAAAAAAAAAAACTCATTATAGTAGTTAAGTCATCACCCTCTCCCACCTAAAAAAATCTTAGTCATAACATTTGGGTTGAGTTTTCCTCATTGATTTAAATCATAACATTCAAGTCACCACCATTGGCAAGCTTTTGCTCTATCAAGTCAACAGCTGTGGGATGACATTTCGCATTCAAAAGTCAAGGCAAGTAGCTGGAGATTGGTATGCGAAATTGCCATGCACTTTTGTCAAAGTGTCTATAAATAGGGACCTAGCTTGATTGAGGAAAGTCAAGCAAAATTAAAGCAGTCTTGAAAGTGAGAGTGAAATAGAGAGGTTATGAGAAATTTTAATAACGAGTGTGTTCATAAATTCAGAGTTTTGGACGCATATACTAATACTACAAATTGTAGTAGAGGAAAGCTAGTTGGGGATAAGGGTATCTTAAGTGAGTTTGGATGTTTCTTTTTCATTTTTTATCCAACCCATTCATTTAAATAATGGATTGAGTTGAGTAATTTTTTTCTTTTAACTAAACCCACCCAACTCTTGATCTTAGGCCCTTGATGCTGATGCCAGATGATATAGGAAATTTCCCCTGCCTTCTCTTCTACCACACCACCACTCATCTTTCTCCACTAAACCCTGCCATCACTGCCAACTACTGCTAAAATTTTCTCACAGCCTTAGTTTGATTAAATTCAGGCCATAAAGAGTAGTCGAACAGAACAAGTTAGCTGGCATTTCAACTTGGAAATAGATGCCATACCAATAAACGTATGGCTCAAAACAAGACAAAAATAATTATAACAAGAATTGAAATGTTTGAAGAAAATGGATTATCCAGTAATTAATTACCACTGGGTGAGAGCGCAGAGGCTGCTGGAGTCATATCATTGACAATAAGGAATATTACAAATGTATCAATCGTGTACTCACATTAGATTGTTTAGGAAGATAGAGGGGGGAAAAAAATCTGTGACATATGTGACCCTTCTGTTTAAAATATCTAGATAAAGCGTAGAGGAAGAATGGTATAATGAAAATGATGTGCAAATACCAAAGAAGGTAAGGAGACGGTTAACAATGAATCAATTAGGTTTATCAGTTCCGGCACTGTTGATTTTCGTTCTGCTGCTAGCATCATTCATGATATCCGTGCCTTACGTGATAGATATTGGGTTATCGCTTATCAGTTTCCTCCTTCTTGCTTGGCTAAAGGCTAATATTTTGCGTGATGATCATATGATTGGCGTAGCCGTTCAGCGCTAGCTGGATGGTACATAGTTCTGTGTGTTCCATCTTCTTGGGGTTGGGTTTTAATTTCCATATTCTCGTTTTACTCCAAAAACAAACTAATCTCTAACGTTGGTGTAATTTAATTAGCCAAAAAAGATATTACGTAATAATAGAAAGATAGATTGCAAGAATTCTACATCCTCTATCCAAAGTGCATAAACAAGAGAGAGAGAAAAAAAAAGGGGGGGGGGGGGAGCACAACAAATAATACTGAACATTCGACGTACATGCTCACGGCTTTATTTATTTGTTAGTTTGATTTTTCGAATAGATAATATACTGACCCATCTTATAATGAGACAACCTAGCTAGATTAAAGAGAGAGGAACTTGAATTCATATTGTTTAGAGGGAGGAGGATTAAGAGAAGGGGGAGGTGGCGGTGATGGGGCTCCTCCTGGTGCTGAGACCTGCTACGAAAAAATTTCCCTCCTCCCTCTCCACCCTGATTTTTCCACCATTCATCTTTCTCCACTCAACTCTTCCACCAATTCCAACCGATGCTGGTATTTCTCAAAGCGTTATTTTGATCAAATTCAGGTCATACCAATAGAGAACCAGTTACTTAATTAGCACTTGAACTTGGATATAAATAAATGCTATTACAACAAATGTAATTAACCCATCGCGGAAAGAAGGCGGTAACAAGAATTGAACTTTTAAAGAACAACATGTATTGTTGATTAATTATCATGGGGTGGAAGCTCAGAGGCTGCGGGAGTTGCGTTACTGACAAGAAGGAGGACTATCAGTGTGGCCAATAACTTTGCCGGAAAGTGTCTACCACCCATAGTTAAGGCTCTCATATAACTCCCCCTGTTTTTCAACAAGTAGCTGTTTTATACTAGTGTAGCACTAGTTCACTTGTGTGGGTTCTTTTTGGTTCTTCCTTCTGCCACATTATTATTATTATTATTATTATTATTATTAAGATCTACATTTTGTTTTAGACAAAAAAATTCACATCTCCTTTTTCTAAATCAATTTTTAATTAAAGATAATTTTATAAATTTATTTTGCCTGCATTGATTATTATTTTAAGATTTTCTCTCAGCTAATAAATGTTTTCTTCACTATTTCTCTCACCTAATTAAAACAGGCATATATATAATTTTTTTCTCAAAATTAAATATGTTATAAACTATTTAAACTCTTTATTATTATTATTCTCTAATTATTTAATTGGATATTTATTTTATTCACATCAATTTTTTGTCAATATGTAATTTTGCAAATTTGATTTAATAAGATAAATTGCATGGAACAGAGTTTGTTTATTCAATAAATATTGGATATTATTTTAGTAGCTTAAAATAAGATATGTTTGTCTAACACTGACATACATATACATTATAAAGAATTTGTTCAAGAAACTTATAAAGAAATGTTTTATTGAATTAGTCTTAAACATATTTATTCAGCATATAATAATTTTAATTGAATGATTAATATCAATTATTATTATTATTATTATTATTAATACAATTGGTATTGCTGTGACTTTTTAAAAGTTACTAAGCTCTTTCGGCTCTCTAAAAGCTGCTCTCAAAAAGTCATAGTAGTATCGTTGATAAAATAATATAAAAATTGCTCACAATAAGCAGAAGTCGCAAAAGTAGTGCTTGGTAAAATTGCTCTTAATATCTAAAATAATTACAATAATTATAAATACTAAAGATAATAATTTCTATTTTTAACGTCATTAAATAGAGTAAAGTTATATTAGTCTTTTAAATTTTGAAGAGCACAAGCCACCTCCGAAAATCATCCTATGGCTCTCGAGAGCACCCCTTGGCTCTCAAAAGTCAGGAGCAAAAGCACTCCAGCTTTTCAGTTTACCAAATAGAAAAAATTAGCTTATGTTTTTCATAAGTCAGAGCACCCCTTCGGAGAGCACTACCAAACTCGGTCTAAGTATGTCCAATTAGATATCCACTTACAAAGTTAAAAAAAAATTATGAAAGAAAAAAAAATGAAAAAGCAAAAAGGAAGAGGAGAGAAATAAAGAGAAGGTGTCAAAGTATGTCAATGATAGGTATGTATAAGTTATTTTTCTCTTATATATTAGTACTTCCATCTAGAAACAACTGTTCAATTTTCAATACATATATAAATTAAGAAAATAATTGAAAAAATCTTAATATTAGAAAAATTTGAATGTATTTTATAAAATTACCTTTATTTAATTCTTTCTCCTCTTTAATTATCTCTTTCCACTTACTTTCTCTTTTCTATTTAATAGGGGTATAATTGAGAAAAAATAATTAACATCACCTAAATTTCCTAAATGGATAATTATTTATAGATAATTAAAATTTTAAAAATTGATAGTTATTTCAAAATGGAGATAGTATTTAGAATAGATAAAAGCATAAAAAATTAATATTAATTAAGTGAAAGAAAGAGGAAAAAGATATTAAAATGGTTGTCAATTTGGGTTAAATATTGAGATTTTTTTATTTTATTATTTTGTTTATATGGTTTTTATTCCTTGTCTTTTTTTAAAAAAATTAGTAGATAATTAGGACAAAATTAAATGTTCACATATGAAGATATTTATTCGTCTCTTTTCCATTGAATTTATTTATCAAATTAAAATTATAAATAATTTTAGATAACTAAATTAATAAATTAAAATTCTTAAAATTAAAAAATAAATTACCATAAAAAATACTGATCCTATATTATTTTATAAATGGATTAATTAACATTGCTAGATGGATAAAATATTACTACATGCACTTATTCTTAATAATTTAGCAAATTGTTAGTAAAAATATATTAAATCATTAAGTAAAGCTTAAGGATTAATTAAAAAATTTTAAATTAAAAAAATTATGTACTTTTTTTTATTTTTGGTAAATATGATTTTAGTCCCCATATGTGTCATCAATTTTGAATTTAATCCTTATATAAGAAAAGTTTTAAAGCAATCCTTACATGTCCAATTGTTTGTAAAAAAGTTCCTAACGTCAACTGGAGTTATAATTTTGTGCATTCTATGTGGTTAATAGAGTATGATCTAACTATTCTAGTCCTTTAGTTGATTATTATGTGGCAAATATCAGATAATAGAACACATATTGAAGTCAAATTATAAAGGTTAGTTAACACTAAGGTTATTATAAATTCTTCATTAATACTCTCTTTGACTCATTTTATATATCTCACTTTAGCTATATTCATAACAATTGAGGAACCTGAAATTAATGTTTGATATATAAAGTATGTTTATCAATATACCCTTATTAATAATAATCAGCAAGTAAAATAGAGGCAGTTCCTCATACACTTAAGGGATGATAGCAGCACCGACAAGTATAGGTCGTACAAATAACAAAGTGTGAGTAAAGTATACTTTTCATAAGGATTGACTTAACTAACTATCAATTCCCTAACTTAAAAACTATTTAGGCATTGCTAAACAAAGAAAGTGTCATAATTAACAAAGCAAAATCTAAGAAAATCACAATAAAAATGCAAAACAAGGAGGAACGATACTAAAGGTAAGAGCACTAGGGGTCTAGTTTCACCTAGTTGTTCCTATGATTGTTGAGCTCTTTTTCTAATGAATATCTATCTTATCAATTGATGAAGATAGATTCCTAATTTAATTGATACATGATTCCTCTAGCACACTAATTATCCATAGATTTTAGTACTCAATTGATTTCTCAATTTGAACTCTAAAACTAAAAGCATTACCGATTTGTGAATTCCTTTACAAAAGCCCCACGAAATCCCTAATCTCTATTCCTAAACAATTAAGAATTAAGGTTTCTATTTGATTATCTCAGTTATGTACCTATATTTTTCTTGGTCTACATAACTCTAATATCAATTTATGGGTTGCAAATTCACAAATAGCATTAAAAATAGATAATAGAAACTCAATTTAATAAAAAAGAAAGAATTCATTAAAATTGGAACAATCATGTTCACAATATAAGTTATATCATCACCCTAGCATAAGGTATTTAGCCAACTTATATGTTTAACAAATACAAAATCCATAGACAAAATGTATATGCCAAACATAAATCAAAGAGAGAAAAGAGAAGAAGAATAGATCCCAATCATGCTTCTCCTCCTCCTTGATGTAGCCGCCAACATCGTAGCTCTTCTTTGATGTCTTCCGAGATAATTAGATGAGAAGATAATATAGTATGGTCAAGAGATACTCAAAGATGGCCAAGAGGCCAACCAAAGACCAAGCTCCCTCTAGACTACCCGTTTCAGCCCCTTTGAAAATTTGTTTTTATTCTCTTCTAGAGAAGAAAAGATATGATAAGATCTCAAATTATCTTTCCAAGATTTGAATTTAAATTATCTTCTAATAAGTGCTTGGGGCAAAAAAATTATTTTTCCATCTAATTTGATTCAAGTTGCAGCGTTGGTGCAGAGGTTGGGTCCAAATAACTCCGAATTGTATCCCAATTGGATCAGAATAGCCCAATTCACGTTCCAGTACTAGATTGATATTAGACCATTGACTTCTAAACTCTGTAACTCTCAAACGACTTGGAATTTGCTCCCAAAGGTAGACGTAGAAATTATAGAGCTTTGAGTAAGCTTTCCAACACAACATAAATCACCTTAATCAGACATTTATAACTCAAGATATTGGCAAAATGCTAAGCGGAGCTCAAGCTGAACAGAATCAGGATAACCTCAACCTTCAATTTTGCAATTGGATTTTCACCAAGAAACTCTAAGGACTAGGCTTTGGGTTGAACATAAAAGTTGTAGAACACTTCTTTAGCTTTATGGAACATCTTCATTTGTCTCGATCCAATTTCTATAAAGAGAGAGATACAAATTTCCTACTATAGTATTTTCTCAAAATCACCTCAAATAAGCTCAAAAACTATTCTATTTAGTTCCAAGGATACCTTTCTTACAAAATTGAACAAAATAAGCTTCTAAGCAATCAAATTCACCTAAAAATTATCAATTTAATATCATTCCAATAATTTCGTAAAAGTACAACTATTATATACAAATTAGCTAATTTTTTAACAATTAAAGCACAAAATCATGTCAAACTAAGCACTAAATGAGTGTATATTATACACTTATGAAAGAGCAACAATGCCCCTCAAAATTTTTAACTTTTGTTAAATTTCTCTCTTTTTTTATTTTGCCTTCGCTAAAATTTTTTACTTGGTTAGTTCTCATAAACTTTTTACTTAATTAGATATTTAAATATTATAATAGACATATATGATTCTTTATATAAAATAAATTGTTAAGTATTCGCCCCTTTCTAACAAAAGGGTCTAGCTCCACCCCCTAAATAAAACAAGAAGGGATTGTTATCATTATTTGTTATGCTTAAGATTGTGTGAAGGTAAAATTGAAAAAATTAATAATTAATTCTCTATTGATATGCAAGAATGACCGATAAAATGAACCAAAATTATTTATCAAACACACCTTTAAAGTGACAGATAAAATAAATCCAAAGAAATATAAGAAAAAGACAAATAATACGTAGCAAGAATTGTAATTTACTAGTTCTGGTGCTGTTGCGGCCGGCATCAAAGGCGATATCGAATGCCTTGCGTGATAGAGATTGGGTGATCAACTTCTCTCATGCTTACTGAGAGGCAAACCCCTCCTTGCTTGGCTAAAATATTTTGCGTGATGATATACATGGCTGGCGTAGCCATTCAGCGCTGAGTAACTAAAGTTCTGTTGTTCCATTATTTTCGGCGGTCTTTCCACCTCGTTGTATCCCCCAAAAAAATTAACTAAATAAGATAATACAGAACATTATGTCACATAAATGATCACGGCCTAAATTTGTTTGATTTTTTGAACAGAAAATATACTGATCAAATTCTGATGACACAAAGAAGATTAAAGAGAGAGGAACTTGAATTTTATTGTCGAAAGCAAGGATGAGGATGAGAAGGACGACGAGCACAAAACACTACGGCAGTAAGCATGGGGATGGTCCTCGATTCGGGCAAGGAGGGGGTGGCGGCGGTAATCGAAGCCTTGACGTTGATCTTAGGCTCTTGATGCTCATGCCTGCTGCCAGAAATTTTCCCTCCTCACTCTTCACACTGATTCTTGTCCTGCTGCCTTCTCTTCTGGCATTGATCTTCTTCCATCCAACTCTGCCACCAAGTCCAACTGATGGTGGTAACATTTTCTCGCTGCCTTAACTTGATTAAATTCAATTCAGTCTATAGCATAAGATGAGAGGGGTCAAACAGAACAAGTTAGCTGGCACTTAAAACTTGGAAATAAATGCTATATGTTACAAGAAATGTAAGTACACGTAACCCGAAAGGGAAAAGAAAAGGAAAACAAGAACCGAACTGTGTAGAGTACGTATTAATGTTGATTTATATAATTACCATCAGGTGGGAGCTCAGAGGCCGCTGGAGCTGTGTCACCGACAAGAAGGAATACTACTATTGTGGTTCAGGAAGTGTTTGCTACCCATAGTAAGGATCTCAAACAACCAAGGCCCTGTTTGCGAACAAGGAAGTAGCTGGAGCTTGCAACTTTCCAAGTTATGCTTGGCTATTTTATAGTTGTGTAGCACTAGTTCACTTGTGTCTTGTTGAGCTAGGAAAAAGACTACTTATAGGTTGGAATGTTGGATTAAGTTGCAATAATAAGAATATTGCCCTGAATATTAAGAGATGAGTCAAATTGCGAAGAAGAAAAGGGCTGGTACCAGATTAGTGTCACTAGATATATAAGTAAGCCTGATATGGTATTTAAGTCATGAAACCCTTTCAGCTAAAAGAAATTAATTTTTGGTTAAACTGTTGGGATTAAATCATAGCATTCAACAAGTTATCAAGATTTTCATGCTTTTGCTGTTCCAAATCAACAATTATAGGGTATTCTATAAATTATAGGATGACCCAACTTGTTTTCGATCGCATTGAAAAGTCAATCGACGCAGGAGGATGGGAAGTGAAATCGCCATGCAATTTTGTGACAAGTCTCCATGAATAGAGACCTAGCTTAATTGAGGAAAAGTCAAGGAAAAAGTAGTCTTGAAAGTCGGAGCGAAATGGAGAGGCTATGAAAAATTCCAAGAGTGAGTATATTCACACCCTTAGAAGAAATTATCACATCCTCTTCTCTTCTATTTGTAAAATATACATTTTTGCTAAAAAGTTAAAGTGAAATATAACCTTCTCCATTGAGAGATAATTTTATTAATTTTTTCCTCTATTTTTAAAACATACACTTCCTCTTCTAAAAAACTAAGATAAACTAAAATTTAATTCTTTTCCAAGTTTTTTATGAACTTTTCATTATCTCAAGTTTATTATTTTATTTTTGATCAAAATATCATTTAATAATAGTTATACATTTTTTTTACAAAATAAACTATATATGTGGAATAATCATAATATATATATAGTTTAATTTAAAAATTAAATTATTACTATATTAAGAGAAAAATTATTAATAGTACCAATAATTTGCAATAATCAGTTTTTCAAAAATAAAAAGTATGTGTTTACTCACCTATTAATTTTAAAATATTAATGTATATTCTTTATATTAAAATCACAAAAAAAATTTCGTTATCTTTTTCGTGATTCTTCTGCGTATATGCTATTAACAAATAATTTCTTTTTTATATACATTAATATTCTAGAATTAATATTTGAGGAAATATGTAATTTTTATTTTTAAAAATTAATTATTATAAATTATTGTTACTATTAATAATTTGTTATCTTACTATCACAATAATTTAAAATTCAAATTATATATATATATATATATATATATTTTATATTATTATCAGCCATATATATTTTATTTGGTAAAAAAAATTAATACGTAATTCGGTCAAAAATAAATTAATGAGTTAATGGAAAATTAATGGTAAACTTTAAAATACATTAAAATGCAACTTATCTTTATTTTTTAGGGGAGGGGAATACGTATTTTAGAAATAGAATGAGGAGAGTAATAATGCCATCTCTTAATGAAGGAAATTGTATTATACTTCTTATTTTAAATTTTTAAAAGAGAGGAGTGAATATTTTAAAAATAGAGAGAGGAGGAATATAATAATATTATCTTTCAAGAGAGAGAGTTGTATTTTATCTATTTTTAAAATTTAGCCACTAATTGTTCTCTCAATTTATATCAAGAAATACCATTACTTCTGTGGCCATTAACTTTGCCAGCAAGGGTCTACCACAATACCACCTATAGTAGGGCTCTTAAAACTAAATAGCAAACTGTTTCTGAAGAAAATAAG
This sequence comes from Pterocarpus macrocarpus, assembly GCA_031439585.1. NCBI lineage: Eukaryota > Viridiplantae > Streptophyta > Magnoliopsida > Fabales > Fabaceae > Pterocarpus > Pterocarpus macrocarpus. The sequence goes on from CM062519.1 coordinate 18,080,092, forward strand.
TGGATGCAGTTTGCAGCTTTCATAGTTATGCTTGGCTGTTCTATAGTAATGTTCGGCTTCTACAGTTTGCAGCTTTCATTGTTATGCTTGGCTATTTTATCCAAGTTATGCTCGATACGAAACCCTTTCTCCTAAAAAAAATTTTTAATTTTTGTGTTAAACTCTTGGGATAAAATCATATAATTCAAGTTGCCAAGATTTGCATGCTTTTGCTATTCCAAATCTTCTTCTTCTTCTTCTTCTTCCTGGCTATTTTGTCCAAGTTATGCTTGATATGGTATTTAACTCATGAAACCCTTTCACCTAAAAAAAAATAATAATAAATTTTGGTTTGACAAGGCGCAAATTTAAGCCTCCACTTATTTTGTTGGAGTAAGGTAAATATAAGTTCTTCTATAAGTATTCTTTGAGTTCAAAAGTTTTCCCTGCCTTAGATTGCGATGTCATCTCTTCATTCCAAATTTTTATGACAAAAAAAAAAAAAAAATGGGAGTGACAATAGATAAAAATTTAATAGAACTATTAATTAAGGATATTTTAGAAATATCAAAATAAAAGCAATAAATTAAGGTGTAGCAATAAACAATAGGGTGTAACAATAATCATTCCCAAATTATTATTATGGTTTTTAAAATGACTGCTACTACTTTCCTCATATTGGCAACAGAAATTAAACTTGCATCTTTGTGAGATTCAAACATGTTCCTTATCAATTGTGCCAACATTCATTGGCGATTACTGACACTTTAATTACCTATTCATAATTCGATACAAATGGTGAACTATAGATAGGAGTTAGGTAAAGATTCTCTCTTTGTCCCAAGAGAGAGATAAACAAAAGTTTTATTATGATGTGATTCATTGTAATGAATTATAGGATCCGCCAATTTGGTTTAAAACAAATATATGTCTTTTTGCTCTTTAACCATATCCTTCCTATATCCAAAAACAATAGGAGAGAATCAACATTAATTCTTCAAAACTTCATAATTGGAATGAGTCCCATAAACACAATTACACTCGAACAAGTCCAATGAACCAAATATAAACACATAATATTGGGGAAAAAAATTAACAAGATGACAATGAGTACAGAGACATAAGAATTTATGTGATTTGGCAAATCCTATGCCTACACTCATACCAGCAGCTAAACACTTTTACTATGAAGAGAAAAACAATACAAGAATATTACTTTGCTCTCAAGCCTAAAACCCTTTGTACACCCTCTTTCATAATAGAGTACATTCTTTTCAGTCTCTAACTACCATACACCTTGGTCATTGATTTTATTTATAATCAATGGTCCTTAATATCTAAGGATCCTTATCCCAATATCCTAACAAGTTTCACATATCTTAATAGACTTCTCATATTCTTAATATAAATATTCATAAATCTAAAGATACACATCTTTAGGATATACATCTTAAGAATGTACATCTTGAGGATTCACATATTAAGAATATACATCTTAAGAATATATATATATAAAATCAAAAACAATTCTGTCGAGATACACATATGAGCCAACTTTTCTAACATGACTTGCCTAGCAAGTTACTTTAGTGCCAAAGCATCATCAATAATCTACAATGACACTAACTGATAGTCTTTAAGACCTAAATATGACCCCACGTAGAAAATTTGATCTTCTATATTAATCTATTAATTGACCTTATACCTTGGTTATAAATAAATATATATAATGTACAGAAGATCGAACTCACAATTGGAAGTAGCAATTTAACATTCACGAGCTACTCGACTATCCTCAGGTTAATTTACAAGCAAGCAAATTCAATTTGTAATTAAGTTATCAGGTTCGTTCACTTGAAAAATTAGTTTTCTGGGTTAGGCTCTCATTATGAGTTGAAGTTATATGAACTGGTTTTTATTAATTGAATTACGAAAAGAGCTACTTATAGATTGGATTAAGATTCAATAATAAAAGGATTATACTAAATACTGATAGATGAGTCCAGCCACCAAGAGAAAAAAGGCTAGCCTTTTATCTTGAGGTCTTCTCGTGAATTTAAATCATGACACTCAAGTTGTCAAGATTGGCATGCTTTTGCTGTTCCAAGTCAACAATTAGAGGATGACACAATTTGTTTCCTCATTGAAAAGTCAGTCAACGAAGTAGGTAGAGGATGGGAAGTGAAATTGCCAGGCAATTTCGTGGCAAGCCACTATAAATAGAGACTTTGCTCCATTAGGAAAGTCAAGCAAAAAGTAGTCCTGAAAGTGACGAAATACAGAAGTTACGAGGAATTCCAAGAGTGAGTGCGGTCTTGATTGTGATAGCTAAATAGAGAGGCTATGAAAAATTCTTGGAGTGAGTGTGTTATACGTATTAACAGTACAAAATAATAATAATAATAATTTGTCACTTACACCAACAGTGTTGTACGCCACTCTCCCCCCACCCCCTTTTTTTTTCGCTCTATCCCCATTTTTTCTACCCTTGATTTGTGTTTCTTGTTTAATAAAATTTGTTGTGGGTTCGTACAAAAAGTTTTCGAGCCGAATAAAATTATTCGTTAGATATATTCTCTAATTTTATGTAATATTACAAATTGTAGTAAGAGATATCTCGTTGGAAAACGCTACACTTTGGATCTCCTGCAAAAGTAGTGTAAATAAGATATTGTAAATATCTTTAAATACAATAAAATAAGTTTATCCGGTAGTTTTTCTCTGAATTTACAAGAAGGAATACTGCTACTACTGCGGCCATTAACTTTAGGGTTGGCAAAAATAAAAAATTTAGATCAAATTTTTTATATCAATTCTATCCAATTCTCAAATTAAAGAATAATAAGTGAATATTTTTTTTGAGAAAAGTGTTTACCTTTAATTTTTAAGTCACTTATTTAAAGAAAAATATTCACATATCATTATTTAATTTAAAAATTGATTAAAATAAATATAAAAAACTCAATACAAATATTGTCAATCCTATTCAAAATATATAAGAAACACAGTTAAAAAAAACAAATAAATGTGTTGGAGTCATAAGAAACACAGGTAACACAACTCTGCAATATTAAGGAACCTTGCTTATCTTTTGTCAAAAAGTGATTGAAAACATTCAAAGGGTTAGAAATAAAAAAAATATATATTAAAAAAAAAGCACTCAAAGGAGACCAAGAATTTATGAAACTAGCAATATAGGAAATATATGGCCGTACGAAAGTAAGCACCATAGAAATGTTGTATTCGTAAAAGTATCAAATAGGATTGTATTACACAAAGCTTTGATTTAGTTTGTAAACAAATTGGGGTTAGCATGGATTTAATCTACTAGGCTAATTTTATTTTAAGCTATTAAATTAAAAATAGTTGACTTGTGTTTTTAATATTAATTAGTATAATTATTAAATATCATTTTCTGTCAAAAAAAAATTAAATATAATTTAAAATCTGGGAGTGGAACCCCAAGGGGATGGCTGAAAGAAGCAAGAAAGAGTCTTGCATCTGACAAGTCATAAGTTCAAGCCTCTACTCATTTCTTTGATATAAGGTAAATGTAAGTTTCTCTGTAAATACTCTCTGAGCTCAAATGCTTTCTTTATCTTAGATTGGGGTATCATTTCTTCATTCTAAATTTTATGACAAAAAAAAAATATGGGAGTGGCAATCGACAAAAGCTTAACAAAACTTTTAATTAAGGATATTTTAGGAATATCAAAATAAAAGTAACAAATTAGGGTGTAGCAATCGACAATATGGTGTAACAATAGCCACTCTCAAATTATTATTATGATTTTTAAAATGACTACTACTACTTTTCTCATATCAATAATGGGAATCAAACTTAGATCTTTGTAGAATTTGAACTTATTTTTTATCAATTGTGCCAACCCTCATTGATGACTACTGCCACTTTAATTACTTATTCATAATTCAATACAAATGGTGAATTATAGGTAGGAGTTAGGTAAAGATTCTCTCTTGTCCCAAGAGAGAGATAAACACAAGTTTTATTATGATGTGATTCATCCTAATGAATTATAGGATCCGTCAATTTGGTTTAAAAGAAATATATGTCTTTTTTCTCTTCAACTATATCCTTCCTATATCCAACAACAATAGGAGAGAATCAAAATTAATTCTTCAAAACTTCATAATTCTATTTATCTGCTTGGGTTTAACTTGTTTGGAGATGGCACAACGGAATGAGTCCCATAAATATAAACACATTCGTATGAATCCATAAACTAAATATAAGTACATAATATTAATTATTAAGGGAAAAAAAATTAATAAGATGACAATAAGTAAAGAGGCATAAGAATTTATGTGGTTTGACAAATTTTATGCCTGCATCCATACTAGCGGATAAACACTTTCACTATGAAGAAAAAAAATAGTATAAAAATATCACTTTGCTGCTAAGCCCAAAATCCTTTATACACCCTCTCTCATAATAGAGTACTTTTACACACCTTGGCCATTGATTTTATTTATAATCAAGGGTCCTTAACATCTAAGAATCATTATCTCATATTCTTAATTTAAATATTCATAAATATGAGGATACACATTTTTAGGATATATATCTTAAGGATACACATATTGAGAATATAGATATTAAGAATATACATATATAATATCAAACGTGAATTACACTGATCTCCTTTGAGGTTCAATGATAGAAGGGTGTCGAATGTAATTATACTGAATCTCAAGGGAGGTTAGTGTAATTCACTCTAATATCAATTACAATTCTGTTGAGATATACATACGAGCCAACTTTCCTATTATAACTTGCCTAACAAGTTACTTTAGTGCCAAAGCATCATCAATAATCTACAATGACATTAAGAGTGTATTTGTTTGTATTTTTTTGATAAAAAAATTAATTTTTTATTAAAAAATTATTTTTTTTATATATTTGGATAATTTTTTAAAAATAATCTGAATCTAAAAAAAATTTATTTTTAATAATTTTATAAAAGTTAAAAAGAGTAACTTCTGAAAAAAAAAATATTTTTTCTAACTATATATAAAATTTAAGTTTCATAGTAATTCTTTTCAAAAGTTGAAACAAAAACACCCTAACTACTAATCTTTAAGACCTAAATATGACCCAACGTAGAAAATTTGACCTTCTATTTTAATCTACTAATTGACCTTATACCTTGGTTATAAATAAAAATACATAGTGTACAGAGGGTCGAACTCGCAATCGGAAGTGGCAATTTGACATTCACGAGCTACTCGACTATCCTCAGGTTAATTCACAACTAAGCAAATTCAATGTGTAATTAAGTTATCAGGTTCTCTCACTTGAAAAATTAGTTTTCTGGGTTAAACTCTTCTTATGAGTTTAAGTTATAAGAACTGGTTTTTATTAAGAGTTGAGTTAGGAAAAGAGTTAAGATTCAATAATAAAAGCATTGTGCTAAATACTAATAAATGAGTCAAGCCACCAAAAGAAAAAGGCTAGTCTTTTATCGTGAGGTCTTCTCGCGAATTTAAATCATGACATTCAAGTTGCCAAGATTGGCATGCTCTTGCTGTACCAAATCAACAATTATAGGATGACACAATTTGTTTTAGCATTGAAAAGTCAGTCAACGCAAGTAGGTAGAGGATGGGAAGTGAAATTGCCATGCAATTTCGTGGTAAGCCTCTGTAAATATAGACTTTTGCTGCATTGAGGAAAGTCAAGCAAAAAGTAGTCTTGAAAGTGATGAAATACAGAAGTTACGAGAAATTCCAAGGGCGAGTGTAGTCCTGGTTGTGGGAGCGAAATAGAGAGGTTATGAAAAATACTTAGAGTGAGTGTTTTATACGTATTAACGGTACAAAAACATAATAATAATTTGTCACTTACACGGACATTGTTGTACGCTACTCTCTCTCCTTTTTTTTTTCGCTCTATCCCCATTTTTTCTACCCCTGATTTGTGTTTCTTTTTCAATAAAATTTGTTGTGGGTTCGTACAAAAAGTTTTCGAGCCGAATAAAATTATTTGTTAGATATATTCTCTAATTTTATGTAATATTACAAATTGTGGTAAGAGATATCTCGTTGGAATACACTACACTTTGGATCTCCTGCAAAATGAGTGTAAATAAGATATTGTAAATATCTTTAAATACAATAAAATATTTTTAAAGTTTGTCCGATAGTTTTTCTCTGAATTTACAAGAAGGAATACTGCGGCCATTAACTTTGCCAGCAAGTGTCTTAACACCCATATAGTAGGGCTCTCAAAACTAACCGTTTCTGAAGCAAATCAGTAATTGGAGTTTGGGGCTTTCATAGTTATGCTTTGTTTATTCATAGTAGTGTATCACTAGTTCATTTGTGGGGTTTTTTTTTTTTTTTTGCCACATCATTATTATTATTATTATTATTTAACTGGCTGCTGCCACTTCAATTACTTATTCATAATTTGATACAAATGGTGAAGTACAGATACGAGTTAAGATAAAGATCCTCTCATCTTAAATAGAGATAGACACAAATTTTATTATTTTGTGATTTAACATAATGAATTCTAGGATCCACCAATTTTGTTTAAGTCAAATTGCGCCTTTATAATGTAGAGGAACTCACGTACAATTGGAATTTGGAAGTGGTAATTTAACATACGGTACTCGGCCATCCAGAGGTGAATCTACTAGTTCAAGCTGTCAAGGTTGGCTTGCTTTTGCTGTACACCAAGTCAACAGTTGTGAGATGACACAATTTGTTTTCGCATTGAAAAGTCAGTCAACCCAATTATAAAGACTAACTCCATATGTATTGAAAGTGAGAGCGAAATGGAGAGGCTACGAGGAATTCCAAGAGTGAGTGTGTTCATACATTGAGAGTTTTGGACATACTCTCTAGTTTTATGTAACATTACAGGAGATATCTCCCTAGGTTATTCTATGTACTTGTTTAGTTGCCATTATTTTGATATTTAAAAAAATATTTTTTTAATAAAAAAGTATTTTTGGTGTTATTTAATATGTTTGGATAAAATTTTTTAGCAAAAGTATAATAACTAGAAAAAATATAATTTTTTTTTTGAGAAACTACAATTTTCATCTTTTAGAAAAATATATTTTTTATAATATAAAAAAGATATTTAACAATAAAAGAAGATATTTTAATATTACATCCAAATATAAATTAATGTTATATCCAAACATAAAATAACTTTTACTTTTTTGAAAGATCTTTTAAAAAAAGACAATTTCAAAAAAGATCATTTTAGATAAGCTCATTCAAACAAGCCCTATGTTCTATATCCTTTGTAAAAGAATTAAGGGTAAATTACATCTACTTGGCCTAAGATCTTTTCCATATTACATTTGCCCCACAAGGCAAAATGCACTTTACCCCCTTCTATTTTAACGAAAGTGCACTTCACATCCTACATTTTAAAAACATGCATCCCGCCTCCCTGTATTTTATCAAATGTGTAATTTGGTCCTTTTGTTAAGTTCTCTGTCCATACTGTTCATTAGTGACACATGAACTCGGAACTCGAACTAAATGAGAGTTCATTTCTTCGACCCATTTACATTTGGGTGAAAAGGAAATCCGAGTTCTTGGTTTTGAGTTCCAAGTTCATGTGTCACTAACGTAGAGTGGACAGAAAACTTGACAGAAGGGCCAAAGTGCACGTTTAATAAAATGCAGGGTGTTGATATGCACGTTTTTAAAATCTAGGGTGTAAAGTGCACATTCGCCAAAATACCAGGGGATAAAGTGCATTTTCCCCTTTGCCCTCTCTAGTTTTTAAGTTGACATTTGACCCCTCTGACTCCTAACAAAGATTGACTCTATTAACAGCTCATATGAAATGTGCATCTTACCCTTTTCATTAAACTCTCTTTCCCTAATTCTTTGCCCCATAATCCCTAATTCCTCTTTAGGGCTGGAAGTGAGTCAAGCCAGCTTGTGAGCTTATGAGTCAAGTTTGAGCTAGAGATTTGAACTCGTTTATTAAATGAGACAAACTTGAACTTTACTATATTCGACTCATTATATTTTGCTATTGTTGTTGTTGTTGTTGTTAACACTATGTTCTTATCACTAAATATCCTATAATTTCTTAAGTCAAAAAGACTTAATTTATATCTAACTTGAGCTATCTTATTAAGTTTGAGTAGCTTGTGAGCTAACTCAAGCTTGATGAGCTTATGATGTGCTGAGCTCGAGCCTAGAAATTTGGCCTAATATTAACGAGCCAAGCTTGAGCTATTCCAAGCTCGGAATCGGCTTGACTCACTTCCAGCCCTATTCTTCTCCCCTCTCCCCATCTTCTCCCCCCAGCTTCTGCCGCCCCCCCAACACAAACACCTGTTCATCTGCTACCAAAAGGAGCAGTGCTATCCATGACCACAGGAAACATCGCCATTCATCTGCTACCAAGGGAAGAGGACACTCATCCACAACTAGGAGGAAGACGCATCACTATTCGTCTATGACTAGGGAAAGAAGACGGTTTGTTTATAACCGAGGAAAGAGGAGACGCCGCTGCTCGTTCACAACCAAGACGCACCGTTCATCCGTTGTTGGTTCTGTGTTGTTGGTTCTATATTATTTTTGTTTTTTTTTTTTTTTTTTTTTGCTCCTAAGACTCTTGGTTACAAATAAAAGATGCTTGGTATTGTTTTCAAATCCAATCTTAGCATAGTGAATAGTTTGATTATATGGGTGATTACTTTTTTGTTTGGTTCTCTAGGATTTTTGCAAAGTTGCAATTTGGTGGTTTAGAATGGAGGGGAGTTGATTGTTGGCTTTGGAAGAGCCCTTGTGGGTGGTGGTAATGGAGTTGATGTGGTTCTGACAGCAAGTGGGCAATGGTGGTGGGACACAATGTGGCAGAGGGACTAATGGGGGTTGCTGAAGGTGGGCACTAATCTTGGGCACTTTCAAACAATGGAGAAACATGGAAAATTTGACATTTCACATTTCACATATTTTTAAATTTTTTAAAAAATTAATAAGTCATGTGTAAGTCACAAGCCACTAACAGAGTTAATGATCCGTTACTTTTAAGGGAGGATAGTGTAAGATTCTTAAACAAATTAAGGGAGTTGAATGTCAATTTAAAAATTAAGAGGATCAAATGTAATATTGATAAACCTCAAGAGAGGTAAATGTTATTTGCCCAAGAATTAAATAAAAGTGATTTCTCTAGTACCTTGAGATTTGATAAGGTACAGATACCCTTCTTAGTTGGCACCACCACCATATTGATGTGCTCTTTAATTTACTATGTCATTTAAAGTTGGTCAACCTTTATTTCAACCCCTCATATTTATTTTTCTTATTATTGGACCCCAAATTTTTTAAAATTTATTTTTTTCATTACATATAGATCCCTTTATTTATTTTCACTTATTATACGTATATCTTCATTTCATTCATATAAAAATTACAACTCATTTAAAGGAAAATCAAAAGTCACAAAAAAAAAATTCTAAAACTTTATCAGGAAGAACCCTAAATAAAAGTCACCAAGCTCTTTCAACATTTTGAATAAGAGAGTAAAGGCAAATCTCCTACTATATAGAGTTATGGGGCACATGTTGTTCATGAACTCCACCACCAATGTCAAAGTCTCTTCCTTTTCCACCTCTTTTACATTTGCAATAACCACCTAACATGGCCATGGTTTGCTTTCAACTTTGTTTTCTCTCAAAGGTGCCCCTTGGTTCATATCCAAGAAATTTCTACTGTAGCTTGAATCATCTCCATAGCCGCCCCCACCACCTGACGAACCGTCAACCACCACAGCAGCACCACCACACAAACCGCATGGAATCGTTGTGCCACAAGTCACGCAACTCTACGTCACAATTGCTATTGCGCCATGCTTGTGCACTAGATCGCAACTGCTACGGCACCGTCATCGCCTCTCTAACACAACTCACACTGCCTCAGCTGCAGTCGTTCTTGTCGTCAACATCGCTTGCTGGTCTGTGCCGTGCAACCATGGTCGACCTAACACTCAGAACCAAATTTCTCCTTGTTTTGTGTTTCTCAACCCAACCACTAACCTCGAAGCATGATCATAGGGGGGAGGTTGATAGCAAGTGCGGTTTTGCAATGGAAGCAAACCTTTATGGGTTTGCCAATTTGATTAACTAATGGCGGTTCAGGATTTTAGTGTTCTTCAAGTTTCAAAAAATTTTGTAATTTTAATTTGATTTAATTTGATGTTTTGATCTGAGACAGAAATAGACACCAACAAAACAAGTGATGAACTAATGATTATCGTAGGGAGTAAAAGATAAAATTTAAGTATTTAATAAAAATAATTTAGGGTTAATAAATATAGACAATTTTAATCAGGGAATTTTTAGTAATATTCAAAGTGTGACCAATTTTAAACGATACGGCTGTTAAATTAACACATTACTTTTTTATTTATGCCACTTAAGAAGGGTACCTATACCTTCTCAAACTCTAGGGTTCCAGAGCAAACGCATATGAGATTAATTTTGATATATTATCGATGTAAAAAAGATTTTACAATCATCTAATTACATACTTCTATTTATAAAATTTTTAAAATAATATGTGATTGAATCAAATACTTTATTTATGTGATGATATATAATTGAATATTTATATAAATTTTTTTAACATTGATAATATGTCAAAATTAAATTCATAAAATATTATAACCATCCTTAAAGAGTAAAATATCTTCAAAGTTTCATAAATATCAATGTCAAGTAAACACAAGGAATAATTCATTGCCAAGCAAATTTTGTAAAATCTCTAGGACTTAAGTCTACATTCCAAACATGCCTGAAACTACATATCTAGGAAAGCTATTCCTATAAACAGCATTCCCAATAACAAAAATCAATCCACTTACCAAACACACCCACCATTCTATTTAGTTCATTCCATTTTAACCTTTTACGGCCAATCCAGACAAAGCCTAAGGAAAACATTAAAGAAAAATGGCAAAATTATTGACTTTAAGATGGATGAATAATACCTACTGTTCATCCTATCTAAGTAGAAAAGCATAATAAAAAGAAATGAAATAGTTTTCAAAATTTTGGACAAGATTCAACTTGGGAATTTTAAAACTCGGTTTTATGTCAATTGCGATTAAAATGAAATATCAGTATTTTAAAATCATAAGTGATATCGAAACACCCCACGTCTAAAAACCAAATACATTCGATGTAAGACCACAACATATCCTCACCTTCACGCTTGAGATGTGAAACTAATCTTTATTTAGGCCTCGACTTAAGATAGATGAGAGAAGAAATAGCCAAAGAGTGAGTGCAGAAAAGAGACAACATATCAGAGCTTTGAGAAAGTGAAGTGTTCCATCCGAATTAGTATTTTTTTAAGTATGTTCCTTCTTTTCTACACAGCAGGTAGAACCAAAAGACTTTTTAAACTTTGGTACCTATAAAAATAAAAGTAAGAAATAGATAAGGAAATTCCCATCTCTCTCCACTAGTTTCACTGAGGTGGTTGTCACAGCACCAAACCTGCTAGATCATGATATTTTTGGGGTCATTTTCTAGGAACCCACCACCACCATGGCACCATCCGCCAGGCCACCACTTGGCAACACTGTGTCCTACTTTATACATCAAAAGATTTAAACTCCAAAATGTACAACTATAATAGAGAAAATATGTAATATCATATAGCTCAAGGTAATAAGCTTCCCACTAACAAGCTAATCTACAACTTGCTCTGTTCTATCAGTATTAAGGCGATGGATGCACTTCTGGCTCATCTTCCATCTCATCTGCAGCGCCCCTGCTGGATAGAGGGTATATTTCTTAGCTTCTAAAAAAATCAGGCAAATGGTAATTTTGCAATACAATCATATGATCTATTGAACAAAATTTCTTTTAATCTCAAATTATTTTTAAATTTAAAAAATAAAAAAGCAAAAAAGAGTACTGCATCATCTGGACAAACCCACAATATATCACCCGAAACAAAAATGCTGACCTCATAGGGGCAGCTCTAAGTTTGAAGATTTTGAACTATCCTTCTCATCTTCATCATGATCAGAATCGAAATCTTCACCATTCCATAGGCGACAATTTGGTCTTACTTCCATATCTTCTTCTTCCTGGACCCAGCTAATAAAATCAAACAAAAAGAAGAAAATTGCAGAGGGACAATATCTGCAACTCGTTTATGAAATACCAACCTCTTCTGGAACTTCTATGGTTGATGGTGTTGTTTGAAAAGGAGCACTGGGTGCATGCGGAAGTCTGGAAAGCTGTTCTAGTAGCATGTTCCTGGACAATCAATTAAAACAATCCATTTAAACCACTGTTTGCTGCATGCAAATCCTAGAAATTATCCATAAAAGCAAAAGTAACATATGATGTCTTAAGCAAGAATAGAAATCCCTCTCATTAAAACAAAGGGCCACTTTCAGGTGAAAACTATAGCTTGTTCATGTCTATCCAACTATTCATAAGTTTCTCAAAAGTGAAAACATTATATTTGTGGAAAGGATGTGACTAGCTGCAGAAAAATCTAATGCATCTAAGCAATTGGATTCATAATAAGTTTATGACCATTATTTTTTCCATAATTATGATTAAAAAAATTGAAATCAGAAAATCACCTAATTTTTTCCATATCCTTGGCCGTATTTAGGTTCTCCATGTTGTATGGCTCGTAATGAAGAGTATAGTCTGGGCCAAAATACTCATAGTATTCACTGTAAGGCAACTTATTATCAGGCTCCACCCCTACTGCCACTGCTGTCTAAAACAAAGAAAGAGCAAAATAGTAATCTATAAGTAACATTGGACCATCACCAAAACACAGTATTCATAATAATCCTGACCAAGAAAGAAAGAGACCTCATAACACCAACAGCGAGCAACATTCCGAATTGTATATCCTCCACCACCCAAGAGCATTAGAGGAACATTGAAAGATCTAAGGAAACGAAGACAATCTGCATGACCCTTCACAGACAAGTTGAAGCAACCCAACCTGTCACCAGATAGTGAATCAGCTCCACATTGAAGAACAACTGCATCAGGTTGATAAACCTCCATGACTTTTTGAATGACAGGACGAAACAGACCACGGAAATTTTCATCATCCATTCCATCATTTAGTGGAACATTTAGTGAATAATTCTTTCCATGGCCCATCCCAGTGTCTTTGATGTGCCCAGTGCCTGGGAAAAAATCCCCGTACTTATGAAAAGACACTGTCATAACTCTATCAGTAGTGTAAAAGGCCTCCTCAACGCCATCACCATGGTGAACATCAATGTCAACATACAGCACACGCTGGGCCAGTAACATAGAACAGACAGTGCAAACAATCTATTCAGGAAGGAAGAAAAGACTTATAATAAAATTAACAAACCTAGTAATGTTATTACAAGCAACAGAGAAACATTTGTTTGTATAAGTAGAAACAAAACTTTGATTTTTACATGCAGAAGAACTAGGAAATATAATGTATACTTTTGAAAAATTCAAAACCAAAAACCAAAGAGAAAAGAGGGGGGGAGGGGGGGCGGGGAAGTGGCCACAAGTAATCCAAGTCATAACTCTATCACACTCTTACCAGGCATGAAACTATAGTATCCAATAAATCAGGTCATCAGACATCAGACTCCTGTTCTTTCAGCACATTTGGTTTGCAAAACTGATGCTTTGTGGAATCAAAATAAAAATGGGAATGGGAATGGAATGGTCACACCAATTTCATTTCTACTGTCTGGCTGAGTTAAGAATAGGACAAGATTTAATTCAATTACATATTTGATTTATGCTTGGCATATGAAATCAATCAACCAATCATTAAAATAGAATCATGACCATGACCAATCAACCAATCATTAAAATAGAATCATGATGATGACGAAGTGCAAATTGGTAGCCTATTAGGGCAGCCATTGCAATTTTGTGCACCAACACTGACCCTGAATGAGAAAAACACCCTGAATACAAACTAGAAAAACAAAACAGGGAACAAAAGTGATGTCAAAACATAATAAAGACAGAAATTATTCCAAAAGGTAACCCAAAAGAGTTTAACCACAATGCCAAGCATGCCTTAACACTCAAGAGTAATCAAAATTAATCAAAAACCCATTGCCACAAAGTACAACAAGACAAAACATGGTTCAATTTTTCACAACAGTCCAAATCCAGAACATGACATTGGAACACAAAAAAGAAAGGCACATACAAAGCAAAGCCTAGTTAACCCAAATGTAGTTAATTGCATCAAAAGTGAAATGCAAAAACAGACAAACTTAATTCAAAACATGATACAGTTCATGAGAACTTTACCTAACCACCGCTTCAATTCAAAATTGAGTAAGTAATTGCCAAAACGAAAAATAAAGTAAAGGCCTAGACAATACTAACATAATTACATCACAACACCTAAGAACAATGACATAATCACATCACAAACTTCTTTCTATCTGAACCACTCATCTCTAAAATTCACTGGACTTCAACTAATTAAGCTCGAGCTAAGTCGATGGGAATAAAGCTCCTCAGTGCTAGTTTTTTCTTTTAATCATTCACAACACTGAGAAACCAAAACCTAACTTAAGGAGAACTAAGTGCCAGGTCACTTTAAGCAACCAAGTATTGGTAATCACGTTACAAACTAACAAAACATAATTAAACTCGGAAAGGATTGAGAACAAATAAAACAAAGCCTATGCTATGCTAAACATGATTCCATCACAACCAACAACACATTAAGAACATTCATAGAGGAATCTAAAAACATATTTTAAAAAAAGAAAAAAGAAAAGAAAAGAGATTGTAGAAATACCCTGTGAATCTTGAGGAGCTCGAGAATCCCAAGGACAATGTCGTTAACATAACAGAAGCCCGAAGCCTCCGCCTTCTTGGCGTGGTGTAGCCCTCCCGCCCAGTTAACAGCAATATCGGCGTCTCCTCTGTTGAGCGTCACGGCGGCGCCGATGGAGCCTCCGGCGGACACCCTGCAGAAGTCGAAGAGCCCCTCGAACACCGGGCAGTCCTCGCCGACGTTGAACCGCTTGAGCGCGCGGTACGCGGAGTGGGAGGCGTCGGCGGCGGCGGCGACATCCGGTGAGACGGTGGCGAGGAAGTCGACGTAGTCATCAGAGTGGAAGCGGCGGACGTCGGCGGCGGAGGCGGGGAAGGGGCGGCTGACGAGCATGCGGCGGTGGAGGCCGTAGTGGACGATGAGGCTGTGGGCCATTCGGATCCTGTGGGGCTTCATTGGGTGCCCCTGCCCGTAATAGTAGTCGCCTATGCTGGGCTCGTAGAAGTATGTTACCTTGCGTTGCTTTGCGTCTCCGCATGATGAGGAAGGTAGTGAAGCACCACCACCACACTCCGTGTTTGTGCTCTCCATAGCTATTCTGCCCCTTTGGCCTCCAATTGAAATCCCAAAACCCTCCCCAAACCCTTTTTTTTTAATTTTTTTTTTTTCACACACTCCATCGATCTATTAAGTATCCTACAAATAACAAACGCGGATACGGGAAGACATACAGATATATGACGTGGATTTTATAAATATATTACAGTACATAGTGCAAAACGGTTATGGTATGTATATTATTATATAAAAGAAATTTTTTTAACTATTTTTTTATCCCTATAAATTATATTTTTTTCAGTTTCATATACATATTTATACTAATATCTATATATAATTAATTAAATACAAATAAAAAATAAATAAAATTGTCAAAATAGAAAAAATTGTCTATTAACTTTTATTGTATACACTTTAAAACTACCTATAAATTATTACAAATCATTAACATATTTTTATTTTCTCTTAATTGTAGTTTTTTTTTATAAAAATAAATAAAAATTCATTTTTTTGTCCATTTGGAGGGGGGACAGGGGTCTCTAACCCTCTAGGAATTGAACGCGTGTGCGCTACTTTAGGAGGCAACTCATACGACCATGTTGACTATATTTTCAAGTGCATAAAAATAAAATTTCATTTTAAAATTACTAAAAATAAAAAATATGGGTTGATAGGCACATAATCGACTAGTAATGTATAAAATTTATTCTAGGACGAGCAAGACAGGTTATCAGGATCTGATAATCGACGCCCAAAACCGATAAACTACTTCTAGAAACTACATATTCATCGGGTTTCCTTAAGTATGTTATCATTTATGGGACTTTGAATATAATGAAGCATCTTGACATACACAAATACCATACGATAAATATAAATACAATGCAACATGATGGTACAATGTATAAAATTTATTTTGGACAAGTGAAATTGGGCCCATTGGGTTTGATATCCAAAGCCCATAGACCGGCTCTAGAAGCTACCGATACGTCGTCGTTTGCCAAAAGTATAGTGGCTTACTATTTTGGGACAAATTAATAAAGCTCTCCCGTTAATTCACGACTAGGGATTAAAACTACTATGAATTCAAGGTGGGTATATTCTTTTTTTGAATATATGGTAACGTAACTCTAGTAGTATTCAGATCTAAAATATATAATCTTCTATTTCGGTGTATACGTAACTTGGATATCAAGAATCATTTGGCAAGAACACTTTCTGCCAGTGAGTCAGTAACTACAGAAAAAGTTCTAGTAATGGGGTAAAATAATATATAAATTAGACAAAAAATTTTACATAATTTTTATTTTAATATAAAGTTAAATTTCGAGTGCATTTATTTAAGTGCTTTTGAAAAATAAAAAAAATTAATTATTAAAAAATTTATTTTTTATATAAATTATTTATTTTAATTTTTACTTAAAATTTAAAATATTTTTTTTATTTTTTAATTAAAAACTAAAATTAATAACTTCTATAATTATGATTTTTTTTAGTAAAAATAAACTAAATTAAATACATCTTAATAAAATAATAGAGGAAAAGTAATACTTTTAAAATGTCGATCTGTCTCTGCTTCCTGCCACATTTCATTACAAGATGTCACATTGAAGTTGACTTCAAGATCACCCACGTTGTTCATCCCAAAATCAAGACCTAGGAAGTAAGGATGCAACACAAGATATGTATACTAAATGCGAATGCATATAATATATAAATTTTGCTTGGACCAAAACACTTGGCCCGCTCTATATATATATATATATATATATATATATATATATATATATGAAGTTGAAGGCTTATACACCTCTTATTGAGACATTGGTTTAGTGGTGAATTTGTTCGCCTCTCATTAATTATACCCGAGTTTGATATCTAACAAAGTCTAACTTGTGGTTTATAAACCTCCCAATAAAAGCGAACGTGCATTGACAAAAAAAAAAAAAAGGCTCATACACCATCTCTAAATGGAGCCACCGATATATCATTTGTACCGCTTTGCCTAAAATATAGAACCTTATTTATTATGGATAATTTGACTATTAGGGGTAGGAAAAGGTCATGTAAGTAGGGGTGCTCGTGGTCAGTTTTAGTTCTGTTTTGGACAAAAAAAAATAATCAAACCGAACCAATCAGTTGATACAAAATATTAACCAATCAAATTTTTTTTCAGGCCAATCGAATCAAACTAAACTGAATCAAATCAGTTTTGTTTGGTCGATTTTTGGTTGGTTAATTATCTCAAACAATAGAGCTTTCACTCCTTTAGAGCATGGTCCATGACCAACACCAAGGATCAGTTTCTCAAAACTAGTAAATTACTCAATTACACAATAGCAAGATAACAATATAGAGAGAATAGGGCCAATTTCTCAGAACAAAAAATAAAAGACTTAATTGAGCTCTTAGAACAAAAAATAAAAGACTTGTAGAATTCTTAGACGATATGTAACACTGAAATGAAACAAAAAGGACTTAGTTGAGCTATTTGTCAATCATCAGTCTCCACTAAGAAAAAAAAAAGGAAAAAAAACCTAAGTCACACTACTATAGAAATCAACAAATGAAAAAATAGAGTTACTTAAGATAGAGTTCTTGATCACAAACCAAAAAACAAGAAACACCATACAAAAAGCACATACCACACCAATCAGAAACAATAAACCAAAACAAATCCATATGTAGGAACAAAAACCATTTTTTGTTTGGAAGGCTGTCAGTTCCCCTTGCTCCCTCGCCGCTGCCAGAGCCATCGGACTCCTCTAGATTGGGTCCATCAATGACTACCTTCCGAAGCTGAACCTCAAGTTATTCTTCCTTTGGTCCAGCAATGCCTGCCGGGCAAACTGCCTGCTTAGGTTTCACCATCACAACCCCAACGTCCAACAAGAACTATTGCGATATGTTGCGCTTCAGCTTTGCGGTGATGTTCTCCATGATGATCGATCATGCATTCCTTCTGACTAATCGATCTGTTCAAATCTGAGATAGGTTGTTAAAAAATAAGAATGGTGAGATAGTAAGTGCGAAGGTTGGAGATGATGGTGAGGCCTTGAGATCATGGTGAGTGTGCGAGTTGGAGATGGTGGTGAAATCTAAAGGGAGATAGGGAACATGAAAGGTGAAGTCAGGGGAGAGGTGAGTGTGGCACTACTGCTGAGAGAGAGAGAGAGAGAGAGTGGAAATGAAATGGGATTAGGGTTTGGTAATAGGTAGTCACGAAGGGCAACTTTGTAATTATGGGAATTAGTAAGCTGTAATAGGTATATAGTGAGTAATGATTCGATTTGATTTGGTTCAGCTCGGTTTTCAATTTTAAAACCGAAAATTGAACTGAACCAATCAATTTTTGCCCAAAAAATCCGAAAAAAAGATCCAATTTTTTTGTGTGCAATCGATTTTTGATTTTCTCGGTTTTGTTCGGTAATGAACACCCTTATATGTTAGGTCTGGCTTTAACTTAAACAAGCCTAACTTGTATTTAAAAAATGTAGCATAAATTTGGCCTATTACCGGATATAAACTTTTTTCATGGGCTAATCTAACATTTATAAAAGTCTGACTTAACCTAAAAGCCTATTTAAAGGTGTTACGACCTAAGATTATGGGCCCATAGAAAAGATCCTACAAAATGTTCTCTCAGCCCAATACGGAAGTCGACCGAATTGCCCTTTAGCCAAAGCACATAGACTAAATAGCCCACAATTTGAGTGCTCTGGGATATCAAGGCACAAGAAAAGTGGTTGAGCCCATTAAGGAGAAAATGGTTATCACCCCAACTGAACAAGCTTATAAGGGAGGACAATTAGAACTACCATGTATCTATTTTTCTATCAATTCCCTATATCTCGCCTACATTTGCTAACTTGATTGTCGGAATCTTTGTAGATACACCCCACCCACCGTGGTTCATATGGATTTCAAACTTGGATTGCATTCCCCATGCTTTGCACTGAATATTGGAGTTAGGTAAGCTTATTCCTATTTTACCACCTCAACAAAAGCCTATAAAATACTAACAAACAAGGACTTTCAGCTACTAGTTTCCTAACTAAACAATTCCTTTCTATATTAAATTACCCATAAAAAAAGAACAACAAAACCATAAAAGAAGAAGAACAATAAGAAGCCAACACTAGTGGCAGTAAACAACGATGGTCAAGGATGGCTGCGAGATGCAACAATTACAATATGTTGGCGGTGGTGGTCACAAGTGGTGCTAGAAGCCGTGATCGCAAGGGTTGTCTTGTTCAAAAGTCTATGGATGCAATACCATTTTGCTTAAGCTTTATAGATCTCATGGAAAGCACAATAGTTGCTAAATCAAAGTTCCAAAACCTTACAACAACTATTCTAAAGATTAAATATGTTAGTTGCATATATGCATTTACTTTGACATGGAATGAGATACAAACCTTGACTCGTAAGTTTAAGTTTTGAAAGCTTAGAAATAAATTTTAAAAGAATATAATTTATCAGATGATTAGGCTGTGTGAATGGGCTTCAGGTTGAATAATCATAAATTCAACGATCGAATCGATAGTAATTGGTTTGGTTCAATTTTCACTTGAAATGAATTGACTATCTAAACTAATTTCTTATCAATTTGATATGGATTTTTGAGTTCCTTGCGCCAATCCAAGAAATTCTTGTTGTGATACAAGGCTAATGCCCAAAACTAAGTAGGAATTGACCTACAAGAAAACTATATTGCTAGCATTTGTGAGAAAGGGATCTGAAAGGAAAAATGGCAATGACTCTAACACATGGCTACCATAGAGAATAGAATTGGCATGCTTTCTTTATATTATCACAATTTTCTTGATTGCATAGTTTGTGTGAAAAAAAAAAAATCTCATTTTGATGAAGTTGCCAGCTCATCACAAAGTTTAGATTTGGCCAAATTTACTGCAACGGAAGTTTATTTAGCAGTTGTTTGCTTATAATGCAGACATGTTGAAGATAAAGGGATCCACACTGTTTGTGGTTATTACTGATAATTGGAAGATGAAAGTTATCACCTAAAATGATATAACTTTGATTTTATCAACATTTCTTTTTTCAATTTAACTACTCTCCTCATTAGAATACTATATTTGGGTGTTACCCATTAAGTGAGGCTGGATTTGAGTATCGCAAAAATAAAATACCACGGATCGATCGTTGAGTAGAAACATGAGTTCTGTGGGAAATTTTCAATGATATATGTGATATTTGCAATATGCATTTTTGCCTATAATGAGTTAAACTTGTGTATAAATCTATCTGGGTCTGCCTGCTAGCATTGAATCCGTCTCTTGTGCATTAAGCATGTACATCTCTTTACTTTTAGATTCTGGTCTGTCCGGTATTTAAAAAAAAAAAAAAAAGAGAGATATGCTCATGACCAGAACAAAAAATGAGATTTTAATGATTTAAATTTATTTTTTATTGTGATTACACATTAATAACCGATTTTCGATTTTCAAATTAGCAATTGATTTTAATCCAAAAAATTATTATTTGGTAATTGATTTAGTGATCAACTTTTTAGTCTCTAATTTAGCATTTGCTTTTAATTAAAAAATTATTAATTAGGGGCCAAATTAATAACAGTAAAATTGATCACTAAATTTGTAATCAGTTGTTTAATCAATTGTTAACTTAACCAAGGCAACCAAATTTTAACCTAATTTAGCATATAATTTTAGAAGATAAAGTAGATCCTAAATCAATCACTAATTTTAGCGACAAAAAAATCAATCACTAAAATTTAGCAACCAAGGGCTTAGCGACTATATGTTTTCGGTTGCTAATTTAGTCGGTATCCAATTTAGCAATTGATATTAAAAATAGCGACCACAATTTCAGTAGCTAATAGACATTTTTCTTATAGTGACCAAATTGACCTAAGGGGAAAAGGCATGACACCTGTTTTTGCTTATCAATCCAATACTCTTGAGTTTCGGGGAATTTGAGTTACTAGATACAATCTCACCCCTTCTGACTTTGGATCTAAGGCATCCCCCTTAATTATCAAAACACATGACATGGGAAATAATCATTCTTTATGATACACACTCCCAACGAAGATTCTCACCCAAATTCATGACATATATTGCTTACTTACTCCATTTGATCTACATAACACACGCTTAGCTTGAAGCACTCCCCAACCTTTTTCTTCGATGGATAGAACATGCTCAACCCATCGAAGTATGCAAGGAAGCTAAATACAGCACAAAACAAAGTTGAAAACAGAATCGACACAATCATAATGTGCAAGACAAAACATAACAAAGAATACATCATATCAAACCAAGAAAAACATGACTCCAACCCATAATTCAAGCTTGATTTTGCCCAAAAAACATCATACTCCTGGTCCTGCGTTGCTATTTATCATCATTTTCTTCTATAAATCAATCTCCATTTTCTGAGTGATGAGGGGTTCATGAGCAGCTCATCTGGGATATGATATTTTTTGGACATCAGCTTTTTAACCAAAATGCCCACCTCACCTTAATTTGTCTTTTCTTCCATTCCCAGTCTGGTTTTGCATTTTCAAATACAATTCCATTTTTTATCAACCTTATTGACCAAATTACTACATAATAAAGAGTCATCCACATTTTCTTTTCAACCCCATGTAATTTTACACCTGACCATGCTTCTAGAAAAAGGGATGGGTTTGTTAGGACAACACCAATAAAACTCCCGCCATGCATAGCATTCTATCCATAAATTCCATGATATTAAACATCCAAAGAATAAATGGTCAACAATTTCACTGGCACCTGAGCCCAATGGGCAAGAATCATCAGCTGTTTGGATAATGTTCAATCTTGCAAGTCGCTCGTGTGTTGAGTCTTCCTTGTAGAACAAATAAACACTTTCAACACTTTAGCGTAAATACTATGGAGCTCCTTCCTTAACCTTCCTCTACTGAGCTCCTCCCCTAGGCTTCTAAGAGATAGGTCTTGCTAGTGATCCCTCAGCCACTACTGCCCTACCTCACAAATTGAGAGAAGAACATTTTTAAATACTCATAAGTATTTTATTGTAGGTCCAGATGTTTAATATTATAGAAACATTTTAACTATATAATTTAAATTTATTT
The DNA here is from genome assembly GCA_031439585.1 of Pterocarpus macrocarpus. Lineage (NCBI taxonomy): Eukaryota > Viridiplantae > Streptophyta > Magnoliopsida > Fabales > Fabaceae > Pterocarpus > Pterocarpus macrocarpus. The sequence continues at coordinate 18,102,512 of CM062519.1, forward strand.
ATCATTTAGTGAGTAACTTTTATATGTATAATGAAGTTAATCAACAACAATATATGATGTTAGCTGGCATTATGCTGGCATGACTGACATAAAAATGATGTCTTACTCGGCTTGGACACCAAAAAAATTTAAAAATACATAAATATTTAGATTTTTTTCAGAAATTTGTTTCTTCAGTTTTCACTTTTTATATAATTAAATAGGCTAAATAGGTTTATAGATTTCCAAAAAAAAAAAATTATGAACACTTCATAAATTTTTTTGTACTGAACGGGTTTCATTAACACTTTTGTTTTTATTTTCTGTTTTTATTTCTAGTTTTCAGTTTTAATTATAAAAATGTCACATTTTTTTTAAATTTGTTTACTATTTTTAAGATTTTGTTAAAAAATATATAGTGAAAATAAAAAAAAATTTACTATTTCCTAAAAAAAAACTTAAAAAAAATAAATAATGAAAACAGAAATAAGAAATGCCCTAAAATTCCATTGTTGATAACAAAGAATATCGCGACAATGATAATGTATTGGTGGGACACATGATGTTCCTGCAGCTAATGATTACGATGTGTGTGACCTTTGACTTCACTCCACATGTATATTTTTTTGGCACAGGGGAAAGCAAACGAAAGAGCACTTAACTTCGGATGTATATTAGTATAATAATATATTTCACAGTATGCGGAAAAATTGGTAAAATAAAATAAGATTGTAAACAGGGGGAAAGAAAAAAGAAAGATAATTTTTGGCAAAGCTTTCATTTGATTCGATGTATTAATTAAGAAAATAATGAGTGGACCTGCCTAACCTATTAAAAATGGCGGATTGGATCATTATTTTTAATCCGTCATTTTTTTAACTTGTTCTACCTAACCCAAGAGTTGAGGCAGGATAAGGTAGGTCTGACATGCAAGTTAGTACTTTTCTTTTTACAAAAATAAAATAAAATAAAAACATATTTAAATATGGGATAGATATGTTTGTAAACTTTTTTGTTTATAAGCTTATTATGAAGGCTTCTTAATAGTCTATGTTAAGGTTATAATTTGAGGAATATAGATTTGTTAATGATTTATTCTTTTATCGTGATTGATTTATATTATTAATTTATTTAGTTTGAATTTGGATGTAAATTATATAATTTAATTTTTTTTAAGTTTATATAGATATTATCTCATTATATTTATATAAAAATTTCATTAATTATTTTATTGAATATTTTAAAAAAAATTTATGCGAATTAACTGATTAAAAATAAGAAAACAATTTTTTTTATTCTTTCGGCTAACCCACTTAACAACGAAATGGGTTGGCATGACCAACTTATATTATCAAAGCGGATTACATTGGCTTGCTCAGTTCCATTTTAGGCTAATTGGCGACGGGACAGGATGGGTTGGTTTGTTTTATCATATTTAGAATAGACCACCACAACACGGTCCTAAATTGCTGGAAAATTTATAATTTTTAGTTGTATACCCAGGGTATCTTCGTCAAGTAAGGTTCTCTCTTAAGTGAGATTATGAGGTATTTAGCAACTTTCAAACATTAAATTTCCCGATACAATGGAACTAGTTTTAAATGTTGAAGTATTTGCGCAAAGATACCATTAGCATGCAGTTTACAATTAATACAGCTCACAATAAAGTGAAAATAAAAATGTTGTAAAAATTAAGTCCACAACTTTATTTATTTTTTGTAAAGACTAATTTTGTAATGTAATTTTAATTTAAGACTCTAAATTAAATAAAAATGAACAACATCATGGTCCTGAAAGGTGCTTTATTATCATAGACTAAAAGCTCTAGGCTCGATACTCTATAGTTTATTCAACTCCGAATTATATTGAGCGCTGGCATGATCTGAGACATGTGATCGTGTCGGCCCAAACCCTTTGAGGTGATATGTTAATTCCTTACAAATGAAAGATTGAAAGATAATGAGGGTTATATATGATCAATAATAAAGTAGAACCATGTGGACCAGATTTGTGTCATAAAGATGTTACTGAGGGTACTTTATATGCTGCCGAATCGAAATTTGGTTATAAATCGGGGACATATGGAACTTTAATTATGGGGGGGCCATAGCTAATCTCCTCAGCCATTTCATTTTCGAATAGACAAGTGGAAGGTATCATCTTCTCAAGGCATCCTAATTGCAACTTTTGACTTGTTTGCTAGTGGATTGAGAGGGACTAAGGAATCTTCAAAAACTTATCTTTCTTTTTTTTCATGTTTTTCAAACACTTATCTTAACATCAAGAGATTGAAACTTGTTAATAGCCCCAATTTGAAGTTAACCAAGTCAATAATGTGACAGAAAGATGTATTCCACTACAACAACCTAACACCAAAGGACAAGAAACGACTATGATGTCAAATTTTCTACACGTGTACTCAAATACATATATAACGATAGGGGTTCAATTCCTTAGTTCCATTTCTTTGTCTTCTTCTCTCAAAATTTATTATATGTAAATTATGAATAGTTTTATGAAAAATAGATCTTTTTGAAAAACAATATAATACTACATAAACGTCTCAACATTAAATTTTGATTAAAAAGACAAGAAAGGAGGCAGAAAAATGAATCAAAGAATCTGAATCCAAAGCGATAGTGTATATTTAGAGTCAAAAACAGAAAAACTCACTACCCTGTGCATAACTTTAATTATTATGTAGCAACTTTCCTTGCTAGGTTTCCGTACATCTTCTAAGCGCAAGCCTGGGAGTGTTTCTCTTTACAAATATATATATATATATATAATTAAAAAAAAGTGATGTAATTTAAATATTATAATTCAACAATAAATAAAATATTTTACTCATACAAACGTATAATATATCTATGTTACTAAATTTTAAATAACTACAAAAAATAATTTAACATATGCCAATTTGCATTTTTTATTTGAAAATGAAATAAATTTTTTAATTCCAGTGTGGATAATATTATCATAAGGGTAATGTTTAGAATAATTAAAATTGATAATTGATTTGATTTAAAATGAATTAATTTAATTTATGAATTAAATTTCATATTTGAAATAATTATATAAAATGTCAATTTGAATTGTTTAATAAACCAATTGTTATGTTTGGAATATATTAAATAATTTTTGGAATAATTAAAAATGGATTGATTTAATTTGACTTGAGTTTAAGCTTAAAATCAAATTAATTCCCACTAAATTCTATTAAATTTGATAGGATTTCAAAATCAAAACAATTAAATTCAATAAATTTGATAGAATTTATTAAATCAAATCCTTTCTCATTTTTAAAAATTTCAAACATAAAATTTGTTTTACAAATCAAATCAATTCTTATTTTAGCCCATTCCAAACATTACCAACTTGATCCCAGTAGAGAAATTAGGAACAAAAGTGATACGTAGTACGTGGTTATAAGGATAGTTAACATCAATGTGACGTTTGGGAGACTCTTTTTGGATATAGAGAAAAGATAAGAAGGGTGGTACGTGATCTTTTTATAAAAAGTTTAAGGATGGATTCATAAAGAAAAAAAAAAAAAGTGGTTCACATATTTTTTAATAAATTTCTCTATCTTCCACTGATTCTATTTATAATCAAAAGTAGCTCCCACTTGCTTTTTAGAATAAGTAGAAAACTTATTATTAGTATTATTTTTGAGATTCATAAACTAACAAATAACCCAATCTTTAAAAGTAATTTTGTACTAAAAAAAAAGTTACCCTTTTATCTCAAAAGTGTAATCAAATGCATTTACTTCCTCTAGTTTATGTTATCAGTCACTTTGAGTAAAATTTTTTTGTTTATTTTATCAATCCCTCTCATATTTTAATAAAATATTTATTAAAAAATTTTCAATTTTACCCTTCTCAATTTTAAGCATAACAAACAATGAAATTAAATATTAATTTAATGAATTAATCATTAAATAAGAATATTTTAGTAAATATTTTATAATCAATCCTTGATTTCTTAATTAGTATACAAATAACTAAAGTGATAGACAATTAAAATTGAATGTAGTATTTTACAATACCAATCAAGCAAATATCATTATATATATGATTTTGTGGTAGTTATTGATAGAACCAACTGCCAACTATTTTTAATAATATAATAATATATAATCACATATTTATATAAAAAAAACTTTTATATTGCATGTACATCACAATTAAATTCATTTTTTTTATACTTCAACTGCAAGAATTTTGAAAAGGAGAGCAATAAGCATCATTCATATGTTACTGTTTTATTAGTTAATACAAGTAGTTTCAAAACTGGCTTTGTAGTTATTTTTACTTTTTTTTTTTTTCGATGAATAACCTCGGCTCAACCATCAGGTTAGACGGGAGCCATTTTATTGCTGCATAATAAATAGTTTATAGACCAAAAGTCATTCATTTGCTTCACCCAATACAAATCCCCATAAAACATAACAGGATACAAATAAACCGCTTGAAACATAACTTAAAAGGGGACACAACAGACATATAAGATAACAAATGAAACAAAAGGAAAACACGGCCCTGCCATGTTAAATAAGCAAACGCCGCTAGTAATTCTGCATTACCAAGATAATCATCTACTCCATGATATGCATCGTTCCACAGCATCTTGCCACAATGTCCTCCATGTAAATCTCAGTTTTTATAATGAATCTTCAATAGGAAAATTTTTAAAATCAAATCAAATTATTTTCAATTTTTAATTATTTGAAACATAAACTATGTTTCGATGATGGTCATTATAGGAATTGAGTTGGCCATAAGAATTCTATTCTAGGCTTTGTTTCTTTGTTACTTGGTTTTATATTAATGAAGGCAGGCAATAGTCTGAAGGGCCTAATCATTTGGGTGAAGTATGAAGGGAAAGAAATGGTCTTCGATGCTTTACTTTCACTATCATTTTGCGATCATCATCACTTGAAAAGGAAGCTTTATGCCTTTATAGCTGTCTCCGATAGGGACCGTTTGAAAACGACAATGCCCTTATAGGAAATACCATTGGCCTCCAATTCAATTCTCACATTTGTTTTTTACGGTACTTGCCATGATTTTTTTATTCTACCTTAAAAAATCCATCCTGTGTGTTGAACTTGACACATCATTAAAGAAATCATATTTTTCAAATACTAATATATAGTAATTCAATCATTTTAAATGATTTGACAATTCATAATTAATGAAACTAACCAGCATCAAGGTTGTGACCTACATCGTGTCACATCCTTCACTAGTACAAACGAGATTATGCTAAACCATGTGCATGTTCTGGATCCAATAGTAAAAATGCAGGCTGGTAATGGTTGATAGGTATATTGAGATATACTGCCATGGTCTCAGTCGCATATTCTAATTAAATCAACTAAGTAGTAATTTTTAGTGTACCTTTGTATATCTTGTGTAGTCGGTACTCATGGTTCGGCCAATCTCTAAGATCTATATGTGAAGGATGTGAGATTGGTGAGATAAAACATGACCTACCAAATTATAGAAGGAGTTTTTTATAAAAAATTTTGGATGACAGTTTTGATCGGTTCAATAAAATTAGGTGATATAACAAAAGACGGTTCATAATAACTATTCAATGAAATAATCCAAACGTCTTTTATAATTAAAATTCGTTATTGCCTTTTAATCAATTCGGCCTTGGTGTTTTTTTTTTTTTTTTTGATAATTGGAAAACAGGCTCATCAAACACTCTCAGGACTGAGGGAGCCATAGACCAGTAACAATCCACAAGCGAATTTAAAAAAAAAAAAAACTAAAAACTAAAACAGTGGCCATGAGATTAACAAAATTAAGTTACAAAACATCAAAACAGACCGATACAAGACCAGAAATTCTACACCCCATTGCCAAACCTGAAATGCAAACAACTTTATCTGAAGTCTAATTGAGTTCTGTGAGTCTGAATGGTCCCAGTCCAAATATTGGAATGGCCAACCTCTAGAAAGGAATGGTAACTTTTTGTCATTGTACCTGGCCTTGTTTGCTTCTTTTATTAACATAACACTTCTTGGATGTATTACCTTAATTAAAAGTTATTTATGTTTAAATGTATTAACTCAAAAGTAATTTTAAAATAGCTTGTTCTCCTTATAAACTAAAGTTTTAAAAAAATTGTTTATGATTATAAATTAATTTTCGGCTTAACACTATAAATTTTGTTTATAATTTAATTGCTTCTTTTTATCCAAACAACTTATTTGAAAACAGTTTTTTTTTTCTTGAAAAAAAAAACTGATTTTAGCTTATAAATTATCCAAACATTCCCTAAAGATGTGTTTAGCATACCATACTAAGCATGATAAAATTAAGTAATACAATACGTTATAATTTTACCTGTTATTTGGCACAATTAATGTATTATATAAACTTATCAATCAAATTTTTTGTATATATCAAAATGATGAATAACTTAATCTAATCTAGAGAGGTCGTATTAGGCTTGATTAAATTTTAATATATAAGAGTTCTTTCATTTTTTTATTTTTAATATCTTTTATTAAAATAAAAATATATTAAATAAATAATAAAAAATAAAGATTATATAAATAAAAAATAATATTGTTTAATAAAAAATAAATATTTTTAAAAAATAATGATTATAAAATAATTATTCAAACTAATATAAAAATATAGGAATAAAATTTTTATTATTAACATATATAAATAATGATAAATAATATTGAATATTTTTAAGTCTATATAATAAAAATAATTATATATAATGTATAACGTAATCAAATATATGAATATGATATTAAGCTTACTTGAATTTCAATATATAAAAGCTTTCTCTCTATTTTTCTCTCTTATTTTTTATATTTATGAAAAATATTAAAAATATATAAATAAATAAATAATTTTCAATATAAAATTATATTTATATATAATACAAAAATAAATAAAATAATTATAATAAAAATAACAAATATTTAAGCAATTATATTAATTTTCAAATTTTTAATTTAATATTTTTAAAATTATATTTATTATAATCTCTTTCTCTGATTATATTTTATATAATGCAATATCTTATATAATAACATACCAAATACTGCACAATTTTAAAATTTTATCATAACTTATATAATTAAATCTTATACTATTAACCTTTATCTTATTAGATCTTGTATTATCAGACCTGTTAAACAGATCCTAAAAGACGATTTGCTTCTTCGTAATTCTTATCTACTTTTGTTTACATTGAAAGTCAAGCGGGAGACGTTGGGAAGCAAAATTGGAAGAAAAGTGTACGAGTCCATGTCAAGGTACTTCGTGCTAATGTTGCTAACACTAGGACGTAATTGGCAGCACTTGCAAAAGTAGCAATCCTAGTATGGGTCGCCTGTGGGGGGAAGGAAAGGAAGAGATACATTGCACGAGACAAGGTACAAGGAATATGTCAATCTCAACCTATTACATATTAGTTCTCCATAACATTGTCATATTCAAAGATACAGTAGAAATATTGTATAACCAATTAGCCATCATAATTATATGGCTTAATTAACATAAAATAAAGAAAAAAATCACTAAAATAAGTTAGTGGCGGAAACTGTTAATGATTTGGAAGAATTTATGAGAACGGGAAAAAGAAAAAAAAAAGATTATGAGTCAATAACATAATTAGAGAAAATTAAGGATTAACAGCCAAAAGAAATGAAATAACAAGGGACGGTGACCAGACATAGCATTGTGTGGATCCCATGGTAGCCTGATCATGAAGTGTGACCACTCTCTTTTTCTAACTATGCAGGATCGGTCGAGCTACAATCTCATGGGCCTGTGGCAATTACTGCTCTCTAAATTTGAATAGTGATAAATTATATTAATCTTCCCTAAAATTTAATATAATTATATTTGATATCTCTCTATTTATTTATATTACACTAACCTCCCCTATTTCTCTCAAGAGACTGAGTTTTGAGCTACTAAATTTCGAGCTAAACCTGTTTTTTAACATGATAATTCACTTTCAAGTTCCGAAATCATTACGCCTACAAAAAAGTGAATTATTACGAAATGATCTTGGAATTAAGAACTCAGAAGTGAATTATCACATTAAAAAACAGGTTTAGCTCAGAACTTGGTAACTCTAAACTCGAAACTTAGTCTTCCGTGTGAAATAAAGGAGATCAGTGTAATATAGGTAAATAAAGGGGTGTCGGATATAATTATATTGAACCTTAAGAGAAGTTAATGCAATTCACCTTAAAAATTATGCATGTGTTATTTTATTTAAATCTAATTTTGATGATCATAATTATTTTTTGTCTAAATCATCAATATATAAAGTCCACTGAAATTCAGGTTATTTGGTTCGAGTTCAACTCAGTATAGGGTAAAACTTTTTCTTAGAAGTTTTTTCCATCAACAAGATTTAGACATGTGAGCTAAGAGTAAATGTCTAAGATTTGGTCTATCAATGATTTGACACTTGATACCTTTGATTAAGTGAGAAAAATCAAATTTTAATTCCTAAAAGGTGAAAAATTGATGCAATATGCAATAAAGAAAAAACAACAACAACAGCTATTTGAGCACCTATTGGATGAGCCAACAATAATTGAATTCGTACCTGAGGCATTTCCTAAACAAAATATATACCCCTTCTCTTTATCTTAATCACTCTCCAAATGCTAGAATAATTATAGGAACTCGTTTATTACATATGGAAGCCCTTTGGAGAGGGTGATTAGATCATTCTTGATCAAAATCAAGAACTATAGCATATTTTTTGTTCTTTATTATCCTTAGGGCTTCATATTGGCTTATGAGACTATTGTTGTAACATATTGTAGTTCATTCATAAGAGCAACTATACTTTAAGAGGTTATTCTATTAATTTTGGGTTGAGATAGGAAGGTTGTTGTGGTATTGGAAAAGAAACCACTAGATTACTCTATTTTATAAGTTGAGATCATGGAAAGTTTTATGATATTATTGAGAGAAAAAAATCATTATATACTCTAATTGTGACAAAGCGAAGGAAAGTTCAGCAGAGTCTTTGGCCCAAATTTAGCAAATGAAGAAAATCTTGAGCTATTAATTAGTAAGTATATATAAATTATACATTGTTATTGAATCAGGATAAATCATTTGTGTATTTCTTTTGTCCATATCCTCTTTATTTTCAAGTATTTAATTGGTTACTTTTCAATTTTATAAAGCTTTTTAAATTGTCAAAATTGACATAACGTTGAATATTGTTTACAGCAAGAAGAATGGTGATTTGATTAAACTATAGGCGGCCGGGTTGGTGGAGTTGAATTTAATGGGAAGGGTGGTGGCTGTGTTAAGCTCAAGAAGGGTTGCTGAAGAAGTCATGTTTGGCCGTGATAGGATTGGAATATGCTGATGAAGCTACTAGTTTGTTGATACCATATAGAGAAATATTTTGATCTCATTAACTCAACATACTATACAGAGGGTATTAAAATAGTTTACAAGGCTTTACCCTTAAGAAACATAAGATGCGATAAGATAAAAACTAACAAAGTTGTTACAACTGAAATCTGTTACACTAGTTGAGTTACCACAAGGACCCAAAGACATCAAGAAGATGAAAATAACAAAGAAAAGATAAAAAAACGTTACCAGAAAAACATGGTTCACAAATTTTGAGAATTTTCTAGTACTACAATTGCAAATCACACCATTCAGATTGAATAACTATGAATGAGGAATTTCCAATTAAAGTTTAAGCTCAATCGGACAGGATTTGACCACCCGATCACTTGTTTGATGAAAACTTGTTGGTGCTCAAAACTATCAACAACAATAGCACCTCCTTGAAATTTCTTCTCTTCTATTCACTCACTAATAACCTTTTCTGCTACTTTTCAAGTCCCTTCCCTTCTATGTCTTTCCCTACAAAATAAAATTCATAAACATACCAATAAGGTTAATCACACTATAGGGCATATCAAGAAGAATTCACTCTTAACTAGAGTATACATACACCAAGAAGTAGATATGCACCACAAACACCCCCTTCACTCTATTTTCTCTCTTCATGGCCGGCACCTTAGCTCGTCTGCCTGAGCTCAACTTCATCCACGTCGCCACTGCACCAGCCCCAACTCCCCCAACTCTGTAGCCATCGCACCTAAGATCTCAAGTGGGTTTTTGTCTTCTCTTGCAGTTCCCTTCCATTCAGTTTTCAAAATCAATAGTATAAGAGAAGAAGCAAGTATGCATCCTTTTAGAATTAATAACGCCGATTATCAAATTTCTGGGATTGATTACTTGTTTCTATCAGTTATTAGTTACTACATTGAGTTTCTTCTTGTGGAAAATCCCCAAATTAGACCAAGAGCTTGTCAAGTTGTCATACGCTGAAGTAGCTAGTTGACAAGCCTAGCAAGGCTATTGTGACCATTAGACCACCAAACACATGTGGGTGTTCGTATACCCCCTCCCAAATCCATCTGTTATTGTCATAATCCATGTGGAGGGTGGATTGGCGCTGGCGCCGAAGGGTGAAGGGAAGAAGAAGGGAAAGAAAAATGAAAAGAAGAAGGAATAAGAAGAGGAAGAAGAATGCAGGGCAGCTATGATGCACTACATGTGGTGGGTGTAAAATTATATCGTCAAATCTGTACCTTTAGATATCAAGGTGCATAAAGCACCATCTTTGGCAGGAAGCATATCATATAATGCCTAACTTTTATACCAGTAGTGTTACATAACACGCATTTAAATTCCTTAGAATTGATCTAGTGGTGAGGAATTTGAATAATATATATGAGATTAAGAATTTGAATCTCATTGTCACCAATATATCAAAAAATACAAAACACACTTTAAATTGGCTTTTTTTTTTTATCAGAATAATTAATTATACTCCGAACTCAAAAGTTACTCATACTTCATTTAACTATATGATGTTCTAGTATATCTACACTATCCTTACCTTACAAATCACACTTTATCTTATTTTATATGCGGTGTACGTATATATAATTTCTCTCTTTAAAGTGAAGGAGGCCAGTTGAATTATCTTTAAATTTTAATTATTTAAACAATGAACACAATAAACAATATATACTTTTGTCCAAAGTTGATACCAACGTTATGACATTGAAAGATTTTTACATTTAGTACATGTAACTTATGTAAACAACGCTAAGAAGTAATTGATGTAGGTGATTTTTATGGTACCCTCTATAAAATAGAGGGTTCCAAACCCTTCCTTAATTAGATCAATAAAATCATACCACTTGTTAATTTTTTTAATCCAAATCAACACTTGCTTAGTAAAACTTCATAATTTATGTTTAGCCCTATATTTGCTTATTTGTTTTGAGTTTAACCCCACTTATTATTCTAAATAGCAAAAATTTTAAAACTACAAATAATCAAAATCGGGTATCCAAACAACTGAAACAAGCAGCATATGAAATTAATATCACTAAAAAATCTAACAAAATATAAAGAACCCCAATTTAAAGAACCCTACTTCCTTTTTTCTTTTTGATCAACAAGAAGAATAGCTGCTACAATATGAACAAATAAACAATCAAAAATGGATTGAAAGATTGTCATGTAGATGTCACAACCATTGTTGTGCTCATAGAAGAGGATAGAAAACTATTTTTGCTTAATTTCCCCTCCATCACGTCATTATATTTTATAAATTTTACGAATTGTGCTGCCACTTTCAAGTGGATCAGCCATAATAAAGGATCAAATGCAACATTTCCCTTTTCATGCAAAAGATTAAAAGAGAGTAGAGCGCTTGAAGACATATATATTTAATTTATTTAAATTTCTTTTTATTCAGATTGTGGCTAATGTTTTTGTCGATCAAAAAGAAAAGGGGATTAGGGTTCTTCAATCATATATTAGAATTAGGGTTCTTAATTTTTTTATATTTTGTTAGACTTTTTAGTGATATTAATTTCATGTGCTGCTTGTTTCAGTTGTTTGGATACCCAATTTTAACTATTTGTAGTTTTAAATTTTTTGTTATTTAGAATAAGAAGTGGGGTTAAATTCAAAACAAATAAGAAAATGTAGGTCTAAACATAAATTCTGAAGTAATACTAAGCAAGTGTTGATTTAGATAAAAAAAAATTATTAAGTGATATGATTTTATTGGTCCAATTAAGGAAGGGTTTAGAGCCCTCTATTTTATAGAGGGTACCATAGAAATCACCATTGATATATTATCATTTAAAACTAAATAATTAAAATCTGCATAAAACTAATGCATTTATATTAAGTATTTTAGTTCAATAAATTATTAAAAATTATTCATTATAATAAATAATTACTACATATAGTTAACATGCATTTTAATTGAGAGTAAAAGTTTATACAAAAATTTCATAAAATAATTATGTAATACAAAGACTCAAAGCGATTATTTAACACTTTACCAAAAAAAGCGATTATTTAATATAAAATGATCATATGTCTGATTATTTATTAACATAGTTCATACATTTTTCTCATGTCTATAGTCTCCCACGCTTTCTTTCACATCCGAATAAGTTATCACGTGTGATCGCCAATATTTTTTTTATGAACTTAATTTTAATATACGATTATTATAAAATATTTTATAATATTAATTATTATATATCATTATATATAATTTTTCAAGTAATTATTATAAAAATTAAATATTTTTAATAATATGATAATATATGCTTAAAAATAGAATAATTTTTTTATAATGAAAATATCTCAAAAGTAAATATATTTTTTTATGCATAATATATATATTTCATATATTAAGGATAAGGATCATCTAAAGTTGGTATATTTGTAAAATGAGGAAGTAAAAAATTATTCACCTTTAAATCAATAACTTCTATTGTGTATAGACCATATCAAATAATTTAAAGTTGAGTTGAACAGTCTCTCATTTTTTTTATTTTACAAGGATTCTCATTTTAAATTATCTAAATCCTACAAAATTAGTAACGAACTACTTTAGAATTTTTTTTTTTTTGAAAAAAAAAATCGAGCCATTAAGATCAAATATTCATTCTAAATTAGAGGGTGAAAGTAAGATATGGTGGTAAAGCGTGGCTGGTAAAAGTTAGAGAAATATTTTTTGTATCATTAGGATAAATAGACACTTTAGACACTTAGAGATAAAAAGGAGAAAAAAATTGAAAAAGAAAGTAAAAAGAGTGAAATAATTGATGGAGAGAGAAAAAGCTGAAAGAGGGTATGGGGTGTTAAGATTTTGGATATATACAAATAACATAACCCTAAAAGTTAAAGCTAGAGTGTTTTTGGATTAGTTGTGAAATTAAAATTATTTTAATAATTAATTATAAATTAATTAAATTTTTATAATTATTTATGTAAAAATCAATTTTATATTTAGATTTATTAATTTGGAAGCAATTTTAAAATAGAGTTTTCTTTTGGATTGTATGAAAAAAAATACTTTAGTATAATAAATTAATAAAAGGATATGAAATGATTAGTTTATATTATATAATATTTAATACTTAGAGTTAATTTAATAAAAGTATCATAATTTTAAAATAATTATATTAAATTTATAATCAAAAATTTTAAAAATAATATTTTTTTGAAAAATTGTATATAATATAAACAAAATAAGATGAAGATTATAATCAATTTTATCTATATTTATCAAATATATCAGATTATATTGAGAATTTTTTTTTAAGAAAAAACTGCTTTTACAAAATAAGTAGATTTCTCAAACATGCACAAGATGTTGGAAGATTCAGCGATTTTTCACAATGGTCAAATACAGACAAAACTCTTTTTTTTTTTTTTTGAAAAATAAAAAACGTGGGCCAAAGGCAATAACTCAAACTGCGACCATTGGTGTTATGCGGGTGTGATGTGCTGGCGACCTGCATATTTTCCCATGGTATAATTTTCAAAAATTAATTAAGATACATGATAACGTGAATAATTGGACTTCATTTTATTGGCCATGAAAGACATGTTTTTGCTTCTTTGGTATTTAAGAAATGTAACATGTAGGTGTCGGTCATGGTCACTTTATGACTTTCAAAGCCTGCAATCATTGAGTTTGACCTCCGGATTAAAAAGAGGAGGTTTTTCTTAGACAGTTGCATTTGTACGTAATAAATTTCACATTACCAAAATTTTTGGACTATTAAAAGACTTCGTTGTAATAAATATTGTTATTAGGCAAATTGTTATAGCCTAGTAACCTGTTATCAAAAAACTGTTATTGCAAAAATACCTTTCCTAATATTGTACCGTATAATATCCTAATTTTATATCTCATAAAGGGCTCTTTTGTTTATACTTTTAGTATAAAAAGAAGTATTTTTTTTTTAATTTTTTCAAAAAAAATACTTATAAATTTTTTTATATTATTTATTTGAGATTCTAAAAAAAATAAAAATAGAAAATAATTAATTTTTTTACTTTTTTGAGAAGTAGATAGAAAGCTGCTTTTTTATAAGAAAAAGTAATAAAAGAGAAAGAATGCTGCTCCTTAAAATTAGCAATTACTTTTTTTCTACTTAATTATGATTTTATTCTTGAAACTTTAAAAAATTATCACTCTATTTCCACTTTCATTCTCTCTCTCTCTCTCTCTCTCTCTCTCTTCATATCCTTAATTGTAATTTTATTAAATAAAGTACTTCTATACTTATTACATCTAAATAATTTAATAATTTCTAATTTTGATAAAAAGTATTTATATAATTATATCTAAATATAAAATAATTTTTTGCTTTTACTTCTACTTTTACTTTTAAAGAAGTATTTCTTTTAAAATCTTAATCAAACAAATCCAAAATTTATAGATTGAAATGCTAAGGCTCAAATACAAACAAATGTGTGGCATATTAGAGTGGTACCTCCACCCTGAAAAATCTTAGACTATATCATAACCCCCCCGCCCCTTTTTTTGTCTTTCTCTTTTATTGAAAAAAGAAAGCATCTCTTTCTTTTGATTCTAAATTTCTTGTTTGACCTTTAAAAACAAAAGCAATTTTTTCTTGTTTTAAGTTTTCAAAAAGTAACATATTAATCAGTAGGTTTTGTCTTAAATACACTCTATAATATATGGTGTATGATGCACTTGCTAGTGTAGCATACACATATTTTTTAGCCATATTCATAAAGTGTAGCTAAATGATGCTCTCTCCCTTCCTCTCTCTCTCTCTCACACACGCACATACACATACATACACACACACACACACACACTTCAACTCCATCTTCCCATCTCAACTTGCCCCCCACTCCACCCTTACCACCAGCCATGCATCATCACCTCGTCGGCATTCGCGGCCAAGCCATCGCAACCTAGCATGGCCGAGCGACCACCACCGCGGATGCACCCCCACCCCTAACTAGGTTTCTAATGTCGGGTTAGGTAAAACCACCCACTGCCACCACCACTTCTGGGTCGAGCATCAAGTATGGAGCTGAGCAAAGAGATCATAACCCGCATCGAGCTCTTCATTAACAAAAGCTTCGTGCCAAACATGGCTTCGCCAATGTCAAGCACCATCATAAGGTCATCAGTGGATCGATCTTGTAATTGGTGGAGGATGACGGCCTCCCTCTTCAACGCCAGGGGTCCACCTGCAGATTTGGCCCACCGTCGAAGCATTCTTGAACGCCGATTGGAAACATTGCTGCTATCATCGGTAGAAGACCGCTGGCAAACATAGCGATAGGGACGGTGTTAGGCGATTTTGCTGTTGGAGATTAAATAACCTACCCACCACCACCATACCACCACGTTTGGTTCGTGAAGAGAAGGGGCTGCCAATGTTGTGCTTCGATCAAAGGGAAGAGAGCTTGTCGCCAATATTGCCATAGGTAGAGGTTGCAGATGTTGAAGTGTGAGAGACCAAGGTGCGAATCAATCACCATTTTTAATTCGGACCATCCAATATTATTAAGTCCCAATCAACATGTGAATAAGTTCAGGAATATGTGTGCACCTTTTTTTCTTAAATGATGTATCCAGCACCTTAGTTTGTGAAGTGCATGGCAGCAAGCACCTTAATTAGCATGGTGTGCTCCTCGACGTATTCTCATTTCTACACGAATAATGACTCTCATTCTCTCTTTTTTTTAATGGTGTAAATAAATTTGTCTTAAAATCTACAAAAAAAGTTGGTGAGAATAAGAATAATAATTTTTTATTCCATATGCATAGAAGTTTAGGGTGGATCCAATGTGGTTAAATAACCAAAAAGTGTAGCTAATTAACACACAAAGTGTGGCAAAATGTCGGGTCCACAGTGGACTCGAATCCATCCTACAATACCCCACTAAAATATGTGAATTTTATATTTGACACATCGTATTCATTCACTAAGTAACTGTATTACTTTTACGTGAAACTCATTATTGGCACACAGGATTAAAATAAGTATATAATGTAAAACAATTTCTTTTATTACACCTCTCGCAACATGCTTTTGAATACATCAAATCATAAGTCAAAACTGCCGAAAACGTAATACTTGAGTTTTGCCCTTTGCATCTTGTGGGATATAGCACTCGCCTGTCCAAGGTGCTCATCCAGGGTTAAGGACGCAAGATTTAGATCCTTTAAAGTAAGTAAGTTTGTAAAGTGAGAAAATGAGGGATTAATCATCCTTGAATCAATAACTTTTATTATGTGTAGATCTCACTAATCAATCAAAGAGTAGTTAACCCCTCACTTTTTCACTTTACAAGCTTCTTCACTTTAGAGGATCAAAGAGGTATTATGCACCTTGTGATCTAATGATAAAAATCTAATAATGTATCAATACATTTATTACTTGTGATAAATTACAATAATTCTCTAATTTTAATTAGACTTAAAAGATATGATTAGATGCATTTTAAAAGTGGCAAAATTTATCTGCATGACTCTAAAATTAAACAATTTTTTTTAGAATATTCTTCATAATTATAGAGTATCATAAAATATTTTTTTGTGTGATTCTAAAATTAAACATAGCTATCTTAAAATTAAACAGAATTTTTTAAAGATATTTTTTACAATTTTAGAATCACATAAATAAATTTTGATCACTTCTAAAATACATCTAACTATATTTTTAAAACCTGATTAAAATTAGATAATTATTACAGTGCATTACAAGTAATTAGTGTATTGATACACTTTACAATCTTCCCTATTAAATTTCTGAGGTGCATGATGCATCTTGACTAGCGAAGTGCACCATAGCACTCACCTATATGCAATTATTCTTATAGGAAGAGAAAATATTATTTAGAGTGCAAATTATAATTCATCCTTTTCCATGAATAGTTTTGTATGAGTTACTATTTTTTGGCCAATTCTGGTGCACTAAGTGAAAAAGAAGTTGTCTATCTTTTAGTCCATACTGATTCAAATCGTTGAATTCCTACCAATGGCTGAGATTACTATGGAGCACCAACATTATCACGCAAGAGAGAGGGAGAGTTGATCGAAAAAGAGGGAAATTGGGAATGAAAAATTAATTTGATTCATTACACTCGTGAACTGGTTTATATACAAGGTGCAGTAATAACAAAGTAAAGAGAATGGACAATTGGCACTTCTAACTAACCACTAAAGTTCCTAACTAACTTACGTTAGTTGAATCTGAATTTAATCACATGATACATTAGATTACATCTCCTACGACCCCCTGCAAGCTGAGGAATGGAGGAATGAAGGATCTTCATTCCCAAATTAGGAAGAAGTGCTGTGAAAGCTGCAGGATTGAGTGGTTTGGTGTAGATGTCAACCAATTGGGAAGTGGAAGATACTAGTAATAGCTTCAAGACCCCTTGCTGAACCCGTTCACAAACAATATGACTATCAATGTCAATATGTTTAGTTCATTTATGGAAGACGAGGTTGGCAGCTATGTGTAATGCTAAGCAATTGTCACAATGAATGATTGGTAGTGAAGGAAGGTCAATGGCCAAGTCAAGAAGAAGATACAATAGCCATTCACTTCACAAGTAGTGGTGGCAAGTGCTCTATACTCGGCTTCAGAGGAGTTGCGAAAAACTATCACCTGCTTCTTAAGCTTCCATGAAATCAATGAATCGCCCAAATAAATGGCATAGCCAATGACAGAATGATGAGAATTAGGGCAACTAACCTAATCAGAGTCACTAAATCCACAAAAAAATAGCTAACTAGAAGAGGGAAAGAAAAAGCCAGATCCAGGTGCACTCTTGAGGTAGCGCACAACTCTCAAAGCCATATCCCAATGAGAAGTTATGGGCTTCGCCATAAACTAGCTAAGTTATTGAACAGCAAAGGAAATATCAGGCCAAATTTTTCTCAAATAGAGTAAGCGACCAACAAGACAGCAATATGCAGGTGCATTTAGATAAGAATCACCTGATGAAGATAATCGGCTAGTGTGATCAATGGAGCAGAAGCAGCCTTGCAACCAATCATACCAGTGTCAGAAAGTATGTCTAAGCCATATTTCCTCTGGTAAACACAAATGCCAGAGGTGTTGCAAGCAATCTCAAGCCCAAGAAAGAATTTTAATGTGCCCAGGTCTTTAATTTTGAAAGTTGCATCCAAGCACTGCTTTATATGGTTAATTTCCAGTAGATCATCACATGCCATTATGATGTCGTCAACATACACAAGGAGGGCAGTAAAGGAATTATAAGAATGATGTATGAAGAGAGAATGGTCAGCACTTTATTGAACATAATCATAGTTGATAAGAAAAGAAGACAGGTAAGCAAAGCATTGGCGACTAGCTTGCTTTAAGCCATAAAGGGAGCGCTGGAGACAACAAACCTAGTTGGGCTTAAAGGAGGAAACTCCAAGGGGTAGCACCATGTAAACCTCTTCCTCCAAATTGTCATGGAGGAAGACATTATTAACATCAAATTGTTGAAGATGCCATCCTCAAAGAGCAGCTAAGGCTAGAATGGTGCAGACAAAAGTCAACTTAGCAATGGGAAAGAAAGTATCAACAAAGTCTAGTCCCTTTAATTGTGTGTAACCCTTGGCGACAAGACGAGCTGTATAGTGCTCGATGGTACCATTAGCCTGATATTTGATATGGTAAACCCATTTACGCCTAATTAGAGTCTTGCTACTAGGTAAATCAATGACCACCCAAGTTTGATTTGTCTCCAAAGCTTGTATCTCATCCCACATTGCTTTGATCCAATCGGTTGATTTTGAAGCCTCAGAGTATTTTCAAGTTCAGTTTGAGTAAAAATGGTGAGTGTAAAGGGGAAATTTTTAAATAAGATAAGTAAGAGGAGAGAGGATAATGAGTAGAGGAAGAATTACTTGAAAACAATGGTACAGAAGTCATGAGAGAACAGTGAAAGTCTTGCAAGTAGCAGGGCAAGTAACACGGGTTAAATGGCAAGCTGGTTGATGAAGCTATTAGGAGTTAGATGAAGATGGTTGGGTAGGCTTTAAAGGATGTATTTGCAATGCATGTAGTGGTTGTGAATGTTGGTTCTAGTTGAGTGCTTTGTGAAGAGGTAGGTTGTCAAAGTTAAGAGGCGAGGTAGCAGGATAAGAAGGGTGAGAGGGCTGTAGTTGTTGTTGTGACTGCAAATATGATGAAGAATTTGTGGATGTAGTGTGACAAGGAAAATGAGGCTCAAAGAATATAACATTGCAAGAAACACTTATTTCTTTGGTGTGTAAATTGTAAGCGATATAAACTTTAGTGTGAGGAGGGTAACTGAGAAAGATTGACTTTGCAGCCCTGGAATCAAACTTCCTATGATCTAAGGTAAGCGTTCCAATGAAGCAGAGGCAACCAAACACCCTTAGAAGTGTGTAATCAGTTGGACTACAATGCAACATGGTTTAGGGAGTTTTGTTGTGCAATAGTGGGGTGGGTATATGATTAATGAGATGCACAACATGTTCTATAACATAGGACTAGAATAGCAATGGCAAGTTTGAGTGAAAAAGTAATGCATGAGCAATAGTTAAAAGGTGCTTCTGTTCCATAACACTGTTTTGCTTAGGAGCTTCAATTCAAGAAGTTTGATGAATAATGCCATGAGTTTGATAAAAAAATTTCATGGTGAATTCTGGACTATGATCACTACGAATAACTTTAACAGTTTTGTTGTGTTTAATGGCAATTAGTTTGATGAAAGACTATAAATATGGTTGTCCTTTAGCTTTAGATTTTAATAGAAAAACCCAAGTGAATCTTGTAAAATCATCAACAACAGTAAAAAAAACAATGATGGCCATGTATGGAAGAGGTAGAGTAAGGTCCTTATATGTCAACATGTAAAAGATCAAAAGCTGTAACAGAACATGTATTACTAATTAGGAAAGATAATTTCTTCTATTTAGAAAAATGACAACTATCACACACATCAAGTTTACAATTTGAAACGAAAGAAAACTGACTATACAAAATATCCAATCTTCGACGAGAAGGATGACCTAAGCGAAAGTGCCAAAGTGGAAAATGTGCACTAACAACAGCAAAAATAGCAGTCTTGGAGTGTGTAAATGGAGGTTTGGTGGAATTTCCTACAAACTTGTAGAGTCCTTCATGCAATTCAACTATACCAATCATCTTCAAGGAATTGTTTCTTGTATGAGGCATTTATGATTAGAGAAAATAAGCTAGCAATTCAATGACTTTGTAAGTTTAGATATAGAAATGAGATTGAATGAAAATTAAGGGACAAATGGTACATGATCCAAATAAAGAGAGTCAGAAAAATGAACATGAGTACAGATAGTTGTAGAGACACCATTAGGTATACATATAGAAATATGTTTAATATGATGAAAACAAGTAAATTGTTGCAAAGTAAAATAGATATGGTTAGTGGCCTCAGAGTCAAGAATCCACTAAGAGGAAATATTGAAAACAGATTCGGAATGTAAAAAGGAAAATGTATAGATATTACCTTTTTCAGAATGGACAATAGGATCAGAATGTGAGGATTGGACACTTAAGGCATTAGCTTGTGTAGTTGAGGCTGCAATATCAGACTTTTCGATCAATTGCAATAAGGTTTGATATTGTTGTAGAGTAAAAGCAAACTATGAAATGGACTGATCTTCCTTAGTAGGTTGAACATCAGAATCGGATGAAATGTCTGCTTTAACATTATTAACAACAGATTGGTTTCTAAACTTGAAACCAAAGGGGTAACCATACATCAATGGTACAGCTAGTCTTCCTATAATGAGCGCAAAGTTTGGTACTGTAAGAGCCTCTACCATCACTAGAATAACCACCTCGACCTCCACGACTAAGACCTCAACCATGAGACTGAAAATGTTCAATAATAGCAACATTAGCCAAGATTGGACTAGAGCTAGACAATTAGCATTCTCATTGAACAACAAGCGCAAAAACTTTGTTAATAGGAAGGAAAGGATCAATCATCAAGATTTGAGTTTTAATAGTGGTGTATTCATCATTTAAACCCTTCAAGAATTGAATCACTTGGTCTTGAGTATTTTGAGTCTTAGCATCAACCAAAGTATTGCAAGAACATGGAATTGCACATCCATAAACTAGATTGAGCCTGAAATTTTCAAGCTCATCCCATAGAATACGTAATTGAGTAAAGTAATTCATGACAATAAGGTCTCCCTGATGAATGTTATAAATCTTCTTCTAAAAATAAAAAATTCTAAGAAGATCAGCATGAGAAAACCTAGTTTTGAGGTCTTTCCACATATCAAATTTTTGTCCACAAAAACAATAGTTTGATAAATGGCGGGGCAAATAGAATGAGAAATCCAACTTACAACCATGTTATTACAGCATTTCCATGTACGATAAAGAGGATCATCTTTCAGAGGCTCCAAGATTGTGCCATGAACGAATTCGAGCTTATTCTTGGCCATGAGTGCTGCAATCATCAATCTGCACCAAGTGTTGTAGTCCATAGGATCAAGAACAAGAGAAATCATAACCACGGAAGGTTTCTCATTGGATATAATAAGGACTCGATGGGTTTCGAGAAGCATCAATGGGAGAGGATGCTAAAGAATTTGGTACCACCATTAAAGAATCAAATGAATCTTTAAGAAATTCGAGAAGAAGTTTGGAAATAATCGATAAATCGATGAAGCAAGAATTGGAAGCGATCAAAGATACAGTGAGAAGAATTGAGGCAAGTGATTCCATATCATGAGGAGAGAGAGAGAGAGAGAGAGAGAATTAAACCACATAATCAAGAGATTTTAGATATTTAATTATATTAATATCTAAAAAATAAAAAAAAAATGTAGTTTAACAAGCATGACAGTGCCTCTCAAGGTGTTAGTTTAAAAACAATCGGGTCCAATACTTTTAATAATTGTATTTTTTTGGTACAAAAACTGTAAGGGCCCATTTGGTATGCCTGATAGTATAAGGCCTGATAGGATAAGGGCTGATAGTATAAGGCCTGATTGTATAAGACCTGATAAAAATTTAATACTATGCAGTGTTTGGTATATCACTATATAAGATATTGTATTATATAAAATATAATGAGAAGAAGAGATTATAATAAATATAATTTTTAAATAGTTATTATAATTATATTTTAGCTATTTTTTATTATATATGAAAATAATTTTATATTAAAAATTATTTATTTATTTATTTTTAATATTTTTTTATAAATGTAAAAAATGTGTGAGAGAGAGAGAAAGAGAGTAAAATAGAGATGGAGTTTTTATATATTAAAATCTGAGTAGGCTTAGTATCACATTCCTATATTTGGTTGTGTTTTTTATTATATATAATTAAATTTATATTAAATGTTATTATTTATATATTTTAATAATAAATTTTTATTCCTATATTTTTATTTTAGTTTGAATAGTTATTTTATAATTATTTTTTAAAAAATATTTATTTATTATTAAATAATATTATTTTTATTTATATATTTTTATTTTTTATTATTTATTTAACAATTAATTTTTTTAATAAAATATATTAAAAAATAAAAAAGTGAAAGAACCCTTATACATTAAAAATTAATCAGGTCTAATCCGGCCTTCCTAGACCGTATTAAGTTATCCATCATTATAACGTATAAGGGAGGTTTGATGGATAAACTTATACAATACGTTGACAGTACCAAACAACAGATAAGATTATAATATATTATATTACTTTATCTTATCATGCCTAATACAATATGCCAATAACCCCCTAACTTATAATGGAAATATCCATATAATTTTTGTAATTATTTTCTTATTCCCCGTCCTCCCTCATGTTTTTCACTTATCTGCCATTTACTAAAAGGACATATATCAAGTTAATACGCGTACTAAATCCACAGCAAGATGTGAAAAAGCAACACCTGCATACTAGATACGCGTCTAACTCTAACAAGTGAAAATATTTTGTAATAAAAATCCGGCTCTAACATAGGACGTTTTGACATTGACAGCATGCTTTTCTTATCAATGTCAACGCGGATTTCCAAGGCAAGAAATTGTTAATCCGAATAACTTAATTTAATATTAGACAAATGTATGATGTGTGAATAAATTATTAATCCATGTGTATATTTTAGTTATACGACTGCCTCCATTTATAATGTCTTGTTTTTTTGGGGTTGGGGGGGGGGGGGGGAGTCTTAAATTACCTGTTTAAGAAATATTAATTTTCTTTTTAACTTCATCATCATATTCATTATCTCAATTGAATTTGGTTGTTATAATTAATGGAGACAAAAAAAAATATATTTACTCCAAGTAAATCATAGTTCTATATATTTAAGTTTATTTAATAATATTCTTAATTCTAGTCAAAAAAATTTAAAATATTTATAAATAAACAAAGAAAGTATTTAATTGGGCTCTAAATATAATATTTTTTAAAATTTTCTGCCCTATCATAAATGAGTTGGATTAGAGATGACAGTGAATATTTATGGGACAAATACATTCCCCCAAGTCACGATCAGGTCTCCACTCTCATTTCGCACAAAAATTTGAATTCTTGTAAATATATGTGGTTTTATGCAAAAAAAAAATCTAAAAAAGTGGGAAAAATTATTAAAAAAGCTCTTAAACCTAAATAAAGTATATAATATTCATAATTTATTACAACACTACTAATATTAACACAATCTAAATTAACAATAAAAATATATGAAAATTTAATAATTTTAACAGCATACATACAAGGATCTTATCCCCCTATCTCCACTTCATTCAATAAATAGGGACTCTGTCTCCATTTTTACTTGAATCAAAATTGTCTTCATTCTAGCCCCACCAAGAGTAATTTCCATGGGTAGCCATCCAAACGAGTTTTTTTTTTTTTTTGTCATTCCTAGTCTAGGCTGAGCAAATAAAAATATTGAGTAATCAAAGTGCATGTAAGCAACAATGGTTAGGTACAAATGGATGAACTTGATATGATTGGTTTTAGGCTGCATTTGTTCACTAGTAAGAAAATAATGAAGGTTCATATTTTGGAGAAATTAAAGTAATTGTTGGAATGATTTCTCAAATGTGATATATCTTTGAGATTAATCTCATAACAATATCGTTAAAGATACCTAAAGAAAAAAGCAGGTAAACCAAATTAAACACTATACTATAAAAAGAAAAGAAAAAACTATGGAAAAAACTTATATCAAGTTTCAAAAGTTATTTGATTGCTTGCTTAGGGATTTGCCCCATTACTTGATGATTGGTGGCAAAAGTCTTTCTTGTATTTAAGATAAGAGTAATTATCAAATTTAATAACATAAACATTTACATAACATCACATTAATTTCTAATTTTAGTGGCATCAAATTGATCTTTTAAGAAAAAGTGTTGCATCGATTTCGTCCATTAAAACCTAATTTAATATTATTTTAATGATAAAATATGACATTAAAAAATCAATTTGATATTGCGTATATTTTTAAAAATTAATTTATTGTATTTAATAATAAATAAAAAAATCAATTTAATGGAACATATATGGACCCAAATAGATACTTCTAAGATAATAAACTATTGACCCTTTGTTTAAAAAATACTGGAAATTCAACAACTTCTATTTTAAGCCAGTAAAAACGTGTATTCTAAGCCAAACTAATTAATAAAACATCTAACAAATACTTTGGGCTAGGAAATATGGTTGTTTTACAGATAAATATGCACAATCAATCATTGCTTCGAGAAGAACTTACCAATAAAAATAATTGCCACTAATAGCGAAACTCTTTGAGAAATGATGTTTCTATAGTCATTGCGGATAATTGGAAAAGCAGCTGGCTACAAAAGAATTTGGCACCAAAACGAGGGGAAAGAATGGGGATAGATTTTTGTATATATCAATACAATTCTAAAAAAGTGGGTTTTACTAAACTTATTATAGATGTATTTATTTACTTTTAGTTCTTATTAACTTTATTATGTATGTATCGAAACATAAACACTATATTTATATTTATGTATGAATTTTTTTCAAAAAATAATGCTATACAATCTAAAAAAAATTGTCAAAATTAAATTTTCAATAAAATTTATGATTACTATTAAATAAAATATAATAATATAGCTCACTTATTTATCTAAAAATTAATATGTCAAATTTATATTGATAATTAAATTTTGTCAAAGTTTCTGCCATTTTTCATTACAAAAATAGTGTTGTAACTAGTAATTAATTCCATTGGTTTTACTGTTCCAATTGGAATCTAATAAGTACCGTGAGTCTTTTTCAGGTTACAGTCAATATTTCAATGGAGCCCACACGTCCTTCGATTTACTTGTGTCGGCTGCTTGTAGAGTATTCTTAACATTCACATACAATTACAAACAGCAATAGAATCTCGTCAAAAAATAAAATAAAATAAAATAAAATAAACAGCAGTAGAAAAAAATAAAAAAAAAGGAGAACAAATTCTAATCAAAGGAGGGGTTTTTTTTTTTCAAAAAAAAAAAAAACTATTATTTGCTTAAGAAAACACAAATTCATTGGCACAACACTTCTTTTTTGCAAGGATAATATTTACATATTAAATTTATTATCTTATATCTGCTATAATAAATACTGATTTTAAATGTGATTGACTTGAAAAAGTTTTTACGAAGGAATTAGATTAATTTTAATATAATAAATTAATAATAATTAAAGTGATACAAGTATTCTTAAAACATAGCATTTGATATACAGAATTCGTTGTTTTGCGAATTTGGTGGCTCTCTACAGTTGTCAGGCCTCGGGCTCATGTATATATACTGTTTAAGCAGATATAAGAACAGGAGTTCACAATAATTCACCGGGATTAACTTCTCCTTGTTTTGTCTTCACAAAATTGGATAACTAGTTAAGGTTTATTTTAATTATTTTTTCAGTGTTGGCCCACGAACAACATCAACTCACTAAGGCAAGACCTACAATAAATCTAAATTTCGAAGAACTCCATACATATATATATATATATATATATATATATATATATATATATATATATATTTCCTTCAATCATACGAACCTCAAAACGCAGGCATTTAACTCATTTAATATTTTCATTCACATCATACGGTTTAGAATGACATAAAGGGATGAGATCATCTCGTGAGAGTTCATGATTCAGGATCATCAATATTATCACAAAAGGGTCTAATGTTAACATGCAGAAGATATTTATGATTATTTACTATATGAGGATAGCAACTTAGCAATATTTTGAGACCAAAATAAGAAAGAGAGTTAGTAGCTATTACTTAATTAACAATTAATAAAACAGGAGCCACTTAACTGTATTAATATAGCTGTAATTCTATACATCACTTTTTTCTAATTTTTCTAGAAATAGAGATATCTTAAAAACCAGTCCATTCCAATGCAAAAGCAGCACGGATTTGCGTAAAACCCACTTGATTGCTTCACCTTCCTCAGCTTCTCTCTCTCTCTCTCTCTCTCTCTTTCTCATAACTTCAATCCTAAGAATGATTTATACCCTCTTCTCTTTAAATCAACACAATTAGTTCTTGAGTTTCAACAACATAACACATATTTTGCACACCTCCTTATGAAACATTTCAATGACTCAAGCACACGGGTCATATATATTTCACTATATAGAGCCACGCACTAGTGCCCACTTCATATAGTTCAGAAGCCTTGGCCTCCAATAATTAGGAAACATTGTCCTTGAGTACTCCTTCTTCCCACCGTGCTCTCTCACACATGGGTCGCCATTCCTGTTGTTTAAAGCAAAAACTAAGGAAAGGTTTATGGTCCCCTGAAGAAGATGAGAAGCTCTTCAATTACATAACCAGATTTGGGGTTGGGTGCTGGAGCTCAGTTCCCAAACAAGCTGGTAATATACACATTAGCATGAAGCAAATTAATTCATCATCTTCTTTAATTTTTCTTCTCATCATCTCTATTATTAATTATCAAAGTCAAAGAAGAAAAGAAAAGAAAAGCAATTAAACTGATCACTTGTTTTAATTATGTGTTGCAGGCCTGCAAAGGTGTGGAAAGAGTTGCAGATTGAGATGGATAAACTATTTGAGGCCTGATTTGAAGAGAGGGATGTTCTCCCAACAGGAGGAGGATCTTATAATCAGTCTTCATGAAGTTCTTGGAAATAGGTAATTGACATTAACATATATTAAAGAATGGAGTTGATAAAACAGATTCTTCTTTTTTTTTTTTTTTTAATATGGTACAAAAACAATAAAGGGTATATAGTTAATGCTTCAAAGAGTAGTTTTTGAAATGATTAGATTCCCCAATATCAGGTGGGCTCAGATTGCAGCACAGTTGCCAGGAAGAACAGATAATGAGATTAAAAACTTCTGGAATTCATGTTTGAAGAAGAAGCTAATGAAGCAAGGGATTGACCCAACTACACACAAGCCCCTCCTCAACACTGAAGCTCATGTAAAAGAAGAGAAAGAAAGCATAGAGACACCATCTATGCTAATACCACTGTCTCAAGGTCAAGGTGTTTCAGCTACATCAACAACAACCTTAGCCGCCTCAGAACTTGTAATGAGTGACTCTAATTACTATGATGAAGGGGTAACAACAATGACAGAAGCTTCAAGGGAAGTTTTCATGAGCGAGCCAGCATTGGACCCTTTGTCCTACTTTGAATTCCAAATGGGTGGTGTTGCTCAAAATGGTTATGATTCGAGTGTTAATGGTCATTACCACCAAAGCCTAATTAGGCCATTTGATCAGAGCCAGTTTGTGACCAATTCAAGCTATGGATTCTCTTCAATGCCAAGTCTAAACAGTTCTGATCATCAAGGGGTTAACATGTCGGTGGCTGCAGAGTTGTCATCAGATAACAACAACTCAGCTTCAAAGATCAGCAATTCTTTTTTCATGAATAACGATCATGTGAAGGAGTGTTGTTCCAGCAATAGCTCAACCATGAGTGTTTATCCAGGAGGAGCAGTGTGTCAGCAAATGAGTGGCATGATGGAAAATACAGTGCTCTCATGGGACTGTGACAACAAGTTGGATCCTTTGTTTCAGTTCCAAGTCAATGCCATAAAATCTGAGGAGTTCAAGACAGGTTCATCATCGTGGCAAGAGCAGCAGCTGCAGCAGACTCACAATTCAATAGATTTCACTAGCTATAATTTAACGTCACTGTCAGAAGATCTAGCAGGAGCAAATTTTGATGTATTCCAGCAGATGTGAACTGTAAATTTTATTTTATCCCCCCCCCCCCCCTTTTTTTGAACTTTCTCTTGTTGAAAGTTGAAACAAGGTAGAGAACATAGAATGATGTTGATAGAACAGGAAATTTCAAGCAAAAGATTTGAGATTTGAGATGAACCCCCCCCCCCCCCAAGAATATTTTTATTTTTTCCTATTGATGTATCTGTTTTCATCAGCAGCAGTTTGAATGAAGATTATTGAAGATTAATGAGTGAAGCTGATTTTTGTGGCTCTAATCTTTCCATGTGTCCAACTAATTAAT
This sequence comes from Pterocarpus macrocarpus, assembly GCA_031439585.1. Classification (NCBI taxonomy): domain Eukaryota; kingdom Viridiplantae; phylum Streptophyta; class Magnoliopsida; order Fabales; family Fabaceae; genus Pterocarpus; species Pterocarpus macrocarpus. The sequence goes on from CM062519.1 coordinate 18,131,386, forward strand.
TAATTAATTATTGCGTGCAGTTATAGTGTCTATATGTCCCCCTCTTTTTTTTTTCTCCCTCTTTCCCACCCTTTTCCCTCTCTCACACTCTCATTTTTTTTTTCTGAACATATTTTATATGGTCCTTATCGGGTTTCTTTTTTGCTGTCTTATAGAATATATCTGGTCAAAGACTGAATCATCAAATATTGTAAAGGGTGGTTTGCCATGTCGTTATTAGCTACAATTCAACCATTCAGAACTCAACGAAAGCATTATATGGTCAGGAACAAGACAACATTTGAGCAAAAATTATTCTCACCCAAAAGTATGAAAAATCTTGTGATCTTACGGGAAAAATAAATATATGATAAAGAAAAACCCATACCTTGCAGCCAATATATATATATTTGTCAACAACAGTTGGTTATATAACTAAGCTGCATTTTTAAAGAAAGAACTAAGGTTTAAATTTAGATAAGATAATTGTTATAAGAGTCTCAATTTCAGTCACCAGAGTGTTTGAAGAATTTCTCTTGCACTAATATACGTAGGTAGAAATAGTCTAGTCAAATTATGACAAAAACAAAATAATTATGTTTGTTGTTTTCTTTTTCCATGATCATATTCTGTTATATTATCTTGCACGCCCGTGTGTTGCTGAATCCACATATATACGTAGGTGTATATACACACAGACATGCACATATTTAAAATATGAATGATGGGATTTATTAATTAGCTACTGTGACATTTTGAAGCGCTGGCAGATATTGGAATAAGAAGATATATATTATATATCCTGGCCTATTGATATGATCGTGTATATGTATTATTATGAGCTATGCTGTTTTGCTGGCACATGATCCATGCTGCGGGCTCCAGGCACCACCATGCATTTGTGAGACTCCCTCCAAAAGGTTAAAATTGGCTGCCGAAGGGATGTGCATTATTGGAGAGAGATACCATAGCTAATCAAAGTCTAAGGGTAAGAGTAGGGTCTTCTCTTCTGTGTATCATATTCATGTACGGTTCAAAAAACATGTCCAAATTTGTGCCTGCTTTTATCTTTAATTTTTTGTCACCACAGCCTGCCCCAGAACACAACATAGCATGCAGTCGTCAGCACCATAATGCTTATATATACATGTAACTTTTATATATATATATGTACTCTAAGAATAAATCTAATCGTATTTACTTTATTGCTATATGGAGAGTATATTAAGTGAGAGGAGTGGTTAAGTCTTGATCAATAGATTTTGGATGAATAATAAAGATTAAAACATAAAATGATGTAGTTTTTTTAAATAATTATGTGATATTTTTAAATAATTTTAATCTTAATTATTTATATATGATTTTACGTATAAATTAATCTCTCATCATTCAAAGGACGGATCAATTAACACCTGTATAAGATTTATTACACTTGCACCACTAATAACTTTTATAAAACACAATTCTTATCAATCAAACTATTAAGTTATAACTATCTATCATGTTTTATGCCACAATTTTTTTAAAAAATAGACATCAATGAGAATGTAAATAATTTGTATACATTTAAAAAAATTATTATTTTGATTTTGATATATATATAAAAGAAATTAATTTTAAAGTATTGTAGTTTAAAAATATTTTATACAGATATTCAATCATTTATTAATACATTAGCAAAAGTATTTAACTCTCATACACTACCTCAAAAGTCTCATATATAATAGTTTATAACTAGATAATAGTATAAAATTCTTTTCTACCAGTCATATATCAAAATGAATCTCTATAAAAAATTATACTAAACAATTTTAGATTTATGTAAAATTTCATAAACATAATTTTTAATAAATGATATTTCAATCTAACGATAGATTTTGCCCAAATTTCTTCAACATATATATGAGAGAATTGATTTATTGTGAGAATAAGAAAAATAAATCCTAACTATTAAATCTCATATAAATACTCAAAATTGAAACATATAATCATGTAATTATTTTAAATAGTTATATAACTTTTAAATAAATTCTAATCTTAACTAATTATGTTAGATTTAATAGTTAAAATTTGGTTTTCTTATATAAATCACTCTCCGGACTTGATATGTTCTTTAGATATATTTATACGTATCGCTCTTGATGTTTCTGAAGGTCTGGAGAAATTGTATTATCAAGGAGAGAACGTGAATGTACATTTTGTTGTAGGTTAATTTGCTCATGTCTTCTATTTTGATGGCCATTGATATAACCTTTCCTATTTTTGGATTCTGCAAAAGAAAACAATTCTAAGGTAAATAAGAAAATAGAACCCACATGATGACATCATCTACGTCTCTAACTCTAGTACTGTCATTGCTGCCTGTTGCTACATGAATAAGCCTGTAGTCATAAATCCGAAATAAAGGTGCTCCCAATTTGCACGCAAAGAAGTCCAAAAATTTAAACGGTCCCGTATATCTGAAAAAATACGGCAATAGGAGTCTACTTTTTCCATTAATTAATTTAAACCTACTTGTTTCAATCAATTATAAAGACAAATTTTTTTCCAATACTAATTTTTTTATTTATAAAACTTAAATATAGGATTTTACTTAAAAAAGTAAATATCAAATTACTTGAATCATTCGAACTTTAATAAAAATGAGATGCTAATGAAAAGTTGAGAAATCTATCTTTAAGTCCTCATATAGATCTGCATGCGTTTTATTCGTTTTTGAGCCAATACTGCCTTTCGTAACATACAAAAGGGTGAAGTACTTCCGCCAGGACCACTCAAATGGTCCTGCTGGTTAGAAAAGTCTCAAGTAGAAAAGCTGTCCATTGAGGAAGTGCTTCAATGATAAATAATGATAGTCCTAATTATACAAACACTAAATATATTATGCCTTTAAAGTTGAAGGATTGTGGCTAGGGCCAAACTAATGTTTGAATAGGGATTAATTCAACCCTTGTGAGAAGCGAATCTTTAGAAGTGACATATTTATTTTATTAATTATTTTTATAAATATTAAATTTTATCAATCTAATTAGTAAATCATGTGATATTTTTATGACTAATTATATCTAATTTTTGAAAACTGAGAAATTAATAAATATATAATTAAATAATCAATATTTATTTATATTTTAAAAAATATATTATACTTTAGAATAACGTGAAATGATGAGATATAAATATTTTGAAATTATGTGAAATTTATAGTCCAGCCAATGTTGCAATCATAAAATCTCAGCGTCCTCTTATTCTCTTGAAAGTTACTATTGTAGAACGTCAGTATAATTTAGGAGTCACTGCTAGTTAGGACCTTCCACTCTTATCTTGTCCATGAGTCCATCTTAAATTAACTAAAAAACAAAACATCGTAATTAGTGACAGCTCACTTTCTAGTTGCTATATAATGGGGTGCATGCTCTGGTACATAGTATAAAATGTATATTTTGTATATTTTGTGATGAATGTTCAGATTGTGATATATCTTGTGGTGAGATTGTGAGGTGCATCAATGCACTAATCACCTATGATGTATTATAATAATATTTAATTTTAAAAAAATTTAAAAATATAATTAAATATATTTTAAAAATTAATTATCATGATAGTATAAAATTATATTGACAATATAAAATAATTTTATATTATCAGTATAATGAAAAAATTTTATCAGTATAATTTTAATTATCATACACTGACAGTATAAAATTACACTGGCAATATAAAATAATTTTACACTGTCAATGTAATAAAAAAATTTTATCAGTGTAATTTTAATTATCATACACTAACAATGTAAAATTATACTGGCAGTATAAAATAATTTTATACTGTCAGTGTAATCAAAAAATTTTATCAGTATAATTTTACAGTACTGCCAGTATAATTTTATACTATTAATATATGATAATTAAAATTATACTGATAAAATTTTTTGATTACACTGATAGTATAAAATTATTTTATACTGTCAGTATAATTTTACACTGTCAATGTATGATAATTAAAATTACACTGATAAAATTTTTTAATTATACTAATAGTATAAAATTATTTTATACTGTCAATATAATTTTATATTGTCAGTGTATGATAATTAATTTTTAAAATATATTTAATTATATTTTTAAATTTTTTTAAAATTAAATATTTTTATAATATATCATAGGTGATTGGTGCATTGATGCACCTCATAATCTATGACACGATCCTCACCGTTCATCATAAAAAATGCACAAAATACACACTTTTATAAAAGTACCATAGAACTCACCATATAATGGTGTGGTGATGAATTAATGGTCGGCGAAATTTTATCTAGAGCTTGAAATTATGCCACATATTGACAAGAAGAAGTACTCTTGAGCCACAGCTAGCACGTCCGCACGCTATATCAAAATTAACAAAGGTTATGCCGCCAAGCCATGAAGTAATTAAATCAAAGCGGTTCTAATTGTGGAGGCAGTTTCGTCATTCATGCAGAAACTGGGATCTCTAGAGCACGCCTTAGGCTATACTTTAACAAAAGCTACTACTAGAATAAAATTCATAAGGTTGTTAATTAGATTGTGTAATAAAGTTTGAAAAATTTTCTAAGAATCACAATTACTAAGACAAACACGCTGCTGCCGACTGTTTGCACTATCGAGGTCCATAATTAATGAATGAATTACTAATGGATTATTTCAACCATATAATTAATTTCATGAAATAAAATATCACAATAAATCGTAGTCCATATAAACACTATCGTTGAAGTGTTTGCTGCTGCTGCTGTATATCTAGTCGGCTAAAATTGATCTAAAACTTGAAATTTTTCTAGACATTGACACGATATAAGATGCTCAAGCCAACAGCTAGTATAGCATGCATGTTCACACTTTACAAATTATAATCAAATTACCACTAAGGTTCTGCCGCCAAGCCTTTAGAAGTATATCAAAGAGGTTTTGATTGCGGAGGCAGTGTGTAGTCAAAATCATTAATTGAACTTGTAAGCAAGATTAGAGGCAATAACATTGTTATAAAAAGCAGGTTCAAGAAAATATCATGATTAAACCACAGCAAAACTATGGAGTGTGTGGAATTTTTTTTCTTTTTATCCTTTGTGAAAATTGACATCAAAAGTTTAATTAGCATATATAGTACAAGATAATCACTCCATGCCATTGCAAATAAAGTATCATACTTGCCGACTGCTAGCAAGCTAAGGTTTTTGAGCACCACTTTAATTCATCATAATAAAAGGTAAAAGTATGAATTAAAATGGAAAACGTGGGAAAAAAGAGAAGAGAAATATCAACGATAGTCTTCCAAAAGAAGAACAAATCAAAAGATAGTTGGAGTGAAATACTAATACAGCGGTTTCTTCGTCAACTAAAAGTGCAGCCGACAGGTGATATTGGAATACTTTTGCCGAAATAGCCTTTGAAATTTACAAGTTCTGACTATGTATGTATGATAATAAAGGGACACCAAAAGGATATTGTCTCATACTTGAAAGGAAATCAATGAAGAAAAAAAAGTTTACGGTGTTAAAGCCCCTTTCCCCCATATATGGTGGTCAAATCCTTTTCAAAGAGATTCCCTATAATGTTCAGAGGTAAAAAGCAAGTCTTCTTTAGTGGATTTTTGCAGCCTCCAAGTTAAAATCTGGCACTACCGAGTGAAAAGGTAAGGGAATTTTGGGTAGAAAATTTTGCATGCTCTTGTCGGAAAAATTAGCATATCAGCCATAATGTTTGTGCTTTTAAATTATTGATTTGTATAGGTCTCATGGGAACATCCAATGTTTATGCTCACGGTGGAAGAATAATTCTTCCTCCATATGCATACAAGAAATTTTCATATTTTAGATCCCTACACATATAATTGGTACTGTGCTGTGTACATTTAGATTAACTTATTTTCGTATTAAAATAATTAAAATAATTATATAATCAAGAGTTCTTTGATAGAGCTTTTAAAAAAAAAACGTGAAATAAACTAATCCAAATGCATATTAGAAAAAGAATTCTTCCTCCTTATGCATGCGAGAATTTTTATTTTTAATATATGAGATTCCCACACATGTCACTGGTGCCTACGATGAGATATTAATCTATTTCAATTCCTACCATATTTTTTAAATGAAAAAAAAAGGTTTAAAAAGTGTTGATACCTGAGAATGTTACTCACGAATTAATCAAAATTTTGTCTATCCTAGCCACCTGAATAGTATAAAAACTGTCATATCTATTACTTTAAATTTCGCAATTGAGTACATTAACACAAGTAAGAAGCATGTATAATCTTGATTTACACTTCTTTTGAGCTTAACTTACACGTTCATCGTAGAAATGATAGCTAATTTGATTTCTCTTGCAATTGGCTCCAAATCAAAGAACTCGGGGAGTTTAAAGAAAATGAAGTTAGGTAGACACCAATGATGCATGGTGATTCGGCTTGGATAGAACCCTAAAGTGATGCGTTGAACTTAACCTTTTGCTTCTAGAGGCAATAGATGGACCCCGGCCATGATATAATGTAAATGAAAGGCAATGTCAAAAAGACAGATTCTCATTTTCATTGGGAATGATGGAGCTTTAGGCCAAAGACCTGATGAAGAATATAATTACATCAAGAAGTCAGAAGGAATTGATGATAGATTTGTAATGAGTTGCGATGGAAAAAACATACTCCCTAGCATCATTGCAAAATATCTTGTAACGATTGCATTTGACATTTTGCGACTCTTTAACCTGGTGAAAATCACGAGCAAGGGTACTTTTACCGAATGAAAAACGGCTTTTTGGCTTAAAAGTAACTATGACCTTAAACTCCCCAAAGGAAACAAGGGCATCACTTTGATCCATATTCACCCCTTTTTTTTTTAAGGAAAACAGTGATATTTCTTTTAAAAATTATACTATACATAAAAAGTTTACAATTACGGTATCAAAAGTAGACCCCTGAAAACAAACTACTTTTTCCATTTCTTTTGTTTTTATCATTTCGGGGGCCAAAAACTTGAAAGCGATCATACTTGAAAGTACATAAAGCATTTCTTAATTTGAACGTCTTAATAATGTCTTCTCATCGAAGATAAGCTACCTCTTGAGATCTCCGGAAATGTGTTTTTCACTGTTGCGCTTTCTTCATGTAACAAATCACGAAACTTCTAATAACGTATTCAGTGAGTTGACGACACGAGAGTGGCTTTCCAGTTTCACCGAACTATTCCTAATGATTTACTTGGTTTTACAAAGTCAAGTGGAAGTTGAATGTTCTAGGGTGTGTTTGGATTAGTTTTGAAATCGAAATTATTTTAATAATTAATTATAATAAGTATAGTTGGTTTTATTTATAATTGATTATATAATAAAATTAATTTAATATTTCGATCTATTAATTGAAAAATGATTTTACGGCCATCTATCTTGTTTAGATTATATTAAAAAAATTATTTATGTATATTAAATTATTAAAAAATGTATGAAACAATTTGTTTATATTATATAATATTTCATAATTAGAGTTAATTTGCTAAAAATGTAATAACTTCAAAATAATAAATTTTTGCTTATAATCAAAATGTTCAAAAATGATATAGTGGTTTCTCTCTGGTATCCCTTTAAATTGAAGGGTTTAAAACCCTTTCTACTTGACCCAATATTACTTGACCATATGGTTAGTGATCACTATACCATATTTAATTTTTAGCAATATTTATTAATAAAAGGTGTTGTTAAAACTTTTTAGTAATATTTAAAAAATGCACTTTACAAGTGTTATATATAGGTAATGTCAGTAAAAAATTTTACTAACACTTTTATATGAAATCTCAATTATGTTGTAGTGAATAGCCTACTTAAATAATGACATGTCAGCACCTCATTATTCAAATTTAGTCCCTTTAACTTTTTTTTTTTTGGGTTACATTTTTACCCTAAATTGTCTGTAGTAAATTTAAAACTTCCAAATCCCAAATATCAAACCAAGTTAGTTATTTTGATTCCACGCATCTAAACAATTTTTTCACAAAATTCGTAAAAGCTCTAACAACAAATCATTAGAACCCTAATGCTACCCCTAAATCCAGAATCCCTAAATTTTCTGATCTCCCCCAATTAATCTGGTCGATTCGCAACCACCACCAATATATTTCGAAATGTAGATCTAATTATATCAAGATGTGATCCATTGTATGAAGTTTTTAATTTAGTACATCACTATGGGTCAGATTAAGAACGAAATGTATCAATCTAGTGTAGTTGTGCAAATTAGCAATGTTATGTCACTATCCAAGTGGATAATTACTAATCACGTAGTTAAGTAGTATTGGGTCAAGTAGGAAATGTTCCAGACTCCTTCAATTTGAAGAGATGCCAAACTAAATAATGCTTGAAAAAAAAAAAAAAAACTGTTATAGTATAATTTTATTTTATTTTTTGATAGTTTGTATAAGGGCTCAACACACTTACAAAGTAAGAAGCAAGGAAGTAACATGACTGTACCAAATCAGGACAAATACAACAAAACAACAGCCTAAACAGAATCAAAGCTACAGCTTCAAAAAACCAGAATCACAACACAGCAAAAGACTCCTAATGAAACTTGAAGCATCAAGCCCCCAAAAACCACTAACAAGTGACTGCAATGCAGAATTGAACAAGAGCTCAAGCTTCCTTAGATTTTTCTGCATAATTGAAACTGCAGAAACAACAATACCAGGCTTATCAAAACAGAAAGTCCAGCATCCAACTAAGCTGATATCCCTATTAATTACAGCCAGCTATAAACCACCAGAAGTGGATTATCTGCGACAAGCACTTGAATCTTCATTGGAATTCTCACACAAGAATCATACTCCTGCACTAATCTCTTATATTCTGCTGCCAAACTCCTACATAGCTTAAGACCTTAAAGAAATTCTAGCATAATCATCCAAACTCCTCCACTATTTCTGACAATGCTCAGCTACCAAACACCATTAAGGTTCTCAAAACAAAAGTCCTCTTCATGAAATACAATAACAGAATCTCTTGTCAACCTTCTCCAATTAATTCCTTGGGCTCCATCCACTAAAGCAGCAAGATCTATCTATAGACTTCTTCCTTTAACAACCCTTAACAACCCTGTTATAGTATAAATAAAAAAAACTGAAAATTATTTTGAAATGTGCCCTATATATATATATATATATAAGCTGTTTCGAGGAATAATCAAGCATTCTCAAATATGCACTAAATATGCATCGAACATTTTTTGCAAGCCCGAAACCTTGGAGATTGAGTGATTGACAAATTGACTTGCACATTTTAGCATGTAATTACTTCCTCAGACCCTGTCATCCTTAGGCAGTGTTTAGCATAAAGAAAAGAAAGAAAAAGAATAGGATATTGCACAAAAAAAAACGAAGAAGGAACAAGCTGAGGAATTATTACTCAGCTTATTTATTTGGTATTATTCAATATGAAAAATAGGAGATTTTTTTTTTAGTTTGATTAAGAAAAAACATAAAGACATATATATATATATATATATATATATATATATATATATGTCAAATTTATTTTATTATTTTTATAATAAAATTGATTTACATGGGAGAATAATAAAATAAGTAAAGTAGGAAAAACAATGATAGGGCTCGTACAAAAACATTCCTCCATTTTCCTTTTATTAACTTTTTCTTCCAAGAAGAACAACGTGAAAAAATGTGGAACTCGTGACAGACCTATTCAGTTCCTTTTCACTTTTCAATTAATTATTAGTATAAAAGAAATAAAATTTTCTTTTCCCTTTTTCTTTCTTTTTCACTCAAAATGTGTATATCGAACATACCCATCGTTAAGGTGAGACAATTTCATGATTACGTATACAGGTTCGTGTGTCATATCTGATTACGTTATATTTCTTTTTGGTAAGAGATTCACAAATTGTTTTTGACATTTAAAATACGCACGTAGTGCCACAACTCAAGATCAACATACTTGTGTCTTCATCATCCTCTCTTGAATGAAATTCCCTCCCCCGTCCCTACTTGAAGTTCCTCTCCATGGTTTAATTGCTTAAAATTCAGCTGTACTCAATCAGATCTTTTTTATCTGTTAATTGGAGAAAAAAAAATTAGGCTATTTTATTTATCATTCTCACATATTAATAAACAATTATTATTAATTATTTAATTTTATGCTTCACACAATTTTAAACACAATATTAATAAAAAAAAAGTATAGTGTAAAATTAATAAAATGAGTTAATTAGATATTTAAAAAATTAAATAAGGACATTTTAAATAACTACTTTCATATTTATGCCTTAATTTTGAGTTTACTGGAAAAATTAAGTACTGTATTCGGAAATATTAAAATTGAATTTACATTAAAAATTATAGTTCTCATGTTTATTATAAAAAATAATCTTGGAATATTACGAATAAATTTTTAGAGTTTATAAGAAAAAATTTAGGAAAAAAAATTCAAAAAATTTCAGTGAAGATAAATAATTAACAATTATAGTGCATGTTTGGGAACATGCAAGAAACATTCTTTTTCCTAAAAAAAGCTATTTCTAAAAAATTAATCTTATTTGATAGAAAGTTAAAAATAAATTATAATCAAAAGCTGATAATTTTAAGCTGACAAATAACTTATAATCATAAGCAATATTTTAAAATTTATAATTATAAGAGAAGCTAATTATTTTAAAATTATTATATTTTTATCAAATTAAGTATCAAATATTATATAATATAAATAATCATTTGATATATTTTTTAATAATTTTACCATATAAAAGTAATATTTTTCATATAACTCAAATAAAATAGATTATTTTAAAATTATTTTTCAATTAAAATATCTAAATATAAATTGATTATCATATAAATAGTTATATAAAAAAAATAATTATATAAATAAATAATTATTAAAATAATTTTAATTTTTCAATTTCTTCAAATACACACATAATTAGTTTTACCTTATGTTGCATTGGTATGGGTACAATGCCGGTACTAGATATGCATATGTGATACGAAAATTTTGCAAAAATTACGGTAGAAGCATGGGAATATATATTATATAAAATTATAAACAATAAAATATTTAAATCATACGTAAGATAAATGTAATTTTTATAATATCTTAACTTTAAATTTTCATCAACTTACTATAAAATATATTAACCAAACAAAAATTTTTAAAGAGGCATAAGATCCGTTCAAAGGGATGAAGTAGTAGTTTACTTTACTTGAAAAGCAAATCAAATAGTTTGGTTACAAATTTTGATGTTTTGTAAGGATATCAACTTATATTTAGGTGACATTCACTTATTATAATACTTAACTAACAAGTAGCTACAACTACCAGTATCAAGTATGTAACCGATATGAGTATGTCCAGAATCATACTCATCCGACAAAAAAAAAAAGAATCATACTCTCAGGGTTTAATGGTGACCCTAGAAGTGAACGTGCTCTCATATTACTGCCGTCCTCGGACTATTTCAACATCTCTGCACTTCCATCAAAAAATTTTTGAGAGTTGCCCAAAAACTATGATCAATGCTGTATGATATGCGTTTTGAAATAAACAAGGTGAGTTCTGCGGTGCAGCAGCTCAAATATAATGCGTGGTGCACCAATTTAAAATTTGATAGTGTACCATAAACCTTAACCTCATCCGCACTGTTTATTAGGTCACATTAATGGCAAAGTCTGTGGTGCACCACTTAAACTAAGGTGTGTGGTGCACCATTTTAAATAAGAAAGGTGCACCATGGAAGTTCACCCATTCATACTGTGTATTGATTTTTGAAATGGCATGTTTTATGGTGTATTTTATTGATTGAGGAGTATGGTATATTTTGTAATTTAATGATAAAATTATGAGGTATATTGATGTATTAATTATCTATGATATGTTATAATAATATCTAATTTTGAGAAAATTTAAAAATATAATTAAATATATTTTAAAAATTAATTATTATATATTGATAATATAAAATTATATTGATAATATAAAATAATTTTATATTATCAGTATAATTAAAAAATTTTATTAATATAATTTTATTTTATTAATATAATTTTATATTAATAATATAATATAATTTTATTTTATTAATATAATTTTATATTAATAATATAAAATTATTTTATATTATTAATATAATTTTATATTATTAATATATAAAAATTAATTTCTAAAAATTATAAAAATTTTATCAATATAATTTTATTTTATCAATATAATTTTATATTATCTATTAATATAATTCTATATTATTAATATATAAAAATTAATTTTTAAAATATATTTAATTATATTTTTTAATTTTTTTAAAATTAATATATTTCTATAATATATCATAAATAATTAATATATTAATATATCTTATAAATCTCTATTATCTAATACGCTATTATCACAAGATACACCAAACATCCGAAGCACATATAAGTCGGCCCCTTTTAAGATTAGTGTATGGTGAGGATGAGAGACAGGTTACCGGCTGTGACGAAGAGTGCACCATTTTCCAACGTTCTTTCTGTTCTACAGTGCAATAATGACACTCTCAACTGATCAATCATATAATATAAATAAATAATACTGACAAGATTGATTGTACGAAATTAACATATTTCAGTGTATGCGTTGGAATGCTTATTTATTTTTCAAAATTTTTTTTTTAAAATAGAAGTTTATTCTAACGTAATTTGACTTGCTTTAAAAAATATAAATAAATTAATTATAATCTTCAACTTGCTAAAAATTATTCTTGAGCATTTTAATTATAAATAAAAGCTAATTATTATAAAATTACAATATTTAATTAAATTAACTTTAAATATTAACTATTATATAATATAAATAAATAATTTTATATTTCTTTATATATATATATATATATATATATATATATATATATAAAATAAAGGAATTCACCAAATTAATTGTTTTTTGGTGTCTCTCCACTTTATTGAATTCTTTTCTTTTCTTTTTTTCAAATCCATAAATATATACACTATACTATCTATATCTATGTTATTATATAAAGGTGTTGAAACAATTTAATTACTTTTTGATCATAATTATATTTTCCATCTTATCCTTATCCACGTTCTTAAATCACTTTATAACTCCTTTAATTTTCTACATTCATAATAACTCTTTAACTTTTTTTTTTATTATTGAAATTTCTTTTATTTTTTTAAATAACTTTTTCTTTCTCAAATACTATGATGCATCGGACTAAATATGGTACACCACATATCAGATGATCTAATGATTGAGATTATGAAAAATATTTATACAACCAACACTTGCTGGTCACTCTAATAACCTCCCTTGTTTCTTCTCCACCATCGCCACCACAACTACCATCGCCACCACAACCGCTAAAACACCCTTCTATTTCTCCTCCACCACCCCAACCAAGAAACACGTCAGCACCTCCTCCCTCCGCCACCACAACCACCCCCTCCCACCACCACAACCACAACAACAACCTCCCCTTCCTCCTCCTCCACCTCCTCCACTGCCGCCACCACCGCGGCGCCCTCTCGCCCCTCCAAATCCATGGCATCGGCACCATCTTCGGCAACCGCGGAGGCCACGTCTGGTTTTGCGTCCAGCACAACCGCCTCTCCTCGAAACCCTCCCTCCTCCTCGACCTCCCCATCTCCACCAACGACCTCGTCTGCGAAATGAGCAATGGCCTAGACAAAGAGATTTTTAGTTTTTGAGAGGTTATTAGAGTGAATTGCAAGTGTTGGTTGTATAGATGTTCTTCATAATCTCAACCATTAGATCATCTGGTGTATGGTGCACCATATTTATCTTGGTACACCATAAAACGCACCATCTTTGAAACTTTTTTTCAATTTCATATACATATTTATACTAATTTAATTAAATATAAATAGAAAAATGGATAAAATTGCAAAAAAAAAAAAAAAACTTCTATTCAATAACTTCCACTAACTCAATAACTGCTATATCCTACTAACACCATTATTTGCCTCTTAATTTTAGTTTAATTTTTAGAAAAAACAAAAAATCATTTTAAAATTTAAACTAAAAATAAAAAATGTAAATTATAAAGTTAATTTGGTCATAATTAATTAGATAAAAATCAATTACACTAATCAATTATTGGAAAAAATCTCGGGATACACTAAATCATAATTAACCTCAAACTGATGCTTACTGTATATAAGAATTTATAAATATATGGTGTGCATGTATACGGAGTAGTACCCAAATTTTTTTTATTAATATTATAATTACATTTTATTGTCAATCAAAATAATAATAATAATTAAATTTTATTAAAATTCTAATGATTTCACATATTAATGATATGTTTTATTTGAAAAATTCTCCACTCACCCCCCACAAAAAAACAAAACAAAAAAAAAACAAAAACTATCTCGCTGTCTCCGTCTTTTTTTTTGTTAGTTACATATAGGCTAAACTCTGGTGATGAGAGAAGCCATAAACGTTTCTGACCAAATCAAGGACAGAAAAATTAAAACATCTAGGTAGAACAACTGTAGCCAAAAACAAAACACAAACATATCCAACTATAACATACGCTAATACACCACTGTAATACTCCTATATTGATAAAATAACTGTGCTGCTTAATCATTCACTTGACAGGCCATACACTTCTATTGCAGCAAAATCAGACTCCATCTTCGACAATGAAAATGGCGTCACCACTCACCACCACCACCACTGAATCAGTTGGTGTTTCTGCTGTGTTATGTTAGTTTTGGGTTGAAAGTACTTGATTTTCACCTTTGTGTTCACTAGTCTTGGGTTGAAGCCTCCAGATTAATGGAAATGAGGCAATGAGACAAATTCTTCTTTGAGACCATAGGAAAAAGGACTTTCGGTGTCAGGTAAACTACCAGTACCTCCATTTTCCTCAGTCACGATGGCTCGCTGTGGTTGTGAATGGGGAGGGTTGGGGCCTCGTGACTGGCGTTGATGATGGGCGGTGAGAAAAGCTGCGTAGAAGGGCGAGGACCGAGGAGGGTGGGTGGTGGAAGAGCTGTCACAGCGGTGAGTGGTGGACGGGTGGAATTGGGAGATCAATCCGCAGCAGTGATGGAGGCTGAGGGGGATAATGGAGGTGGGGTGTGGAAGGGGAAGAGGTAGAGTGTTGTAACAGAATCCATTCTACAAGTGTGTGAGGTGAAAGATTTTTCACTTTTTAGAGATAAAATATATGGAGTTACTGGCTACACATTATTAAATTACAATGCCAAGTTAACTTCCGCCGGTGCACTCTCTTGGTGCACCACAAATCATAGTTAAGAGGTGCACCACAAAACTTGCCCACATTAATTTCCAAGTGTGGAGATTAAAATCCTTGCCCCTCCACCTTAGGTTCTTGCTATCTACTCTCCTCCCTTACCACTCCGTCAGAGCTCCGCCTACTATGCTGCCACCTACCAACCTTCTATCTACTTGCACCATGACCAGTCCCTTCCACTGTTGCCGCCGTTCTTGGCCTTGGGTTTGCGGACGGAGATGGAGACACAAACATCAAGCAAATAGGGTACATAGCCATCGTGAAAGTGTCAAACAAATCCAGGGGAAGCATTCAAGCATCACTATACACCAATAAAGATAAAAAAACAATACAATTGTTATAAAACACAACACAAAGATAGAATTTTTATGCCTCATCCATGAAGAACAAAGGGGTATGGGGCAAGAAGGAAATACCCAAATGGGAAATTTGAGAGAGAGAAGTGGGGTTATGGAAAAAGGTGGTACATTTCCATTGACAACATCCAGCAATTGTCTTTGCTGTTGTGCTTGGATGCATCTTGCATGGTGTAGAAGTTGAAGAAGGTTGGCATGTTTGTGTTTGGTAGTCTAAAGAGCAGAAGATGCGAAGATGCAGAGAGAGAAAGATATTTTGGTGGTGGATGGGTGCCTTTTTTTGTTGGTCCTTTCTTGTGTCCCACCACCCTCCATCTTAGACTCCTTACTACTTGTGCCTATGGTGGCGGAGGTGTCAGTGACGACAAGGGAGGCGCTGGAGTCGAGAGCATGGGGCCATGGTGTGCTCCAAACGATGGGGACGAAGAAGATGTTCTCTTGATTTTGTATTTAACCACATTTTCAAATATGTTTAACCATTTCTCATGTATGGTTAAATGGCACATTCACCAACTCCCCTCTTACTCCCTAATTAATTTAAATGGTGTGTGGTGCACATAGAATGAGCCTATAAGCAAACATATCACAGTTTTTGGAATGTCAAAACTCTTTGCAACACATTTTACTAGGAAATCGAAAGTTTACATTCAAAGATCCGTGTCTTATGGAAGCAACAACAGAAGAGGTAACAAAAAAATCCATTTCTCAAGATAACCAAAGGACAATTCATTAATTTTTGAATGAAGTGTGTGGGGTGATAAAATAAAGATGACATCCTATCTTAATTAAGATTTAGATATTTAATTTATTAGAATTTTGATTATGTTTTTATAGGTTTTATCTTTATCCTTTTGTTATCTATTGATTTTATCTCTTATTTTATTATTATCCTTGCAACCACTTTCTCTATATAATAAACTTCTTGATATGACTTATATTTGAGTACAATTTAGTCTTTCGTTCAAAATGTCTTTATAGTATCAAAGCCTTTTTATGACTAATGTTAAACCAAACATGCTTAGTATCTTTTTTAATGGAGAAACTCTAATGCCCCTCCCAATGATCCCTCCCATCGAACGTGCATATAACTAGACAAGAGATTTGATCATCTAATCTTTGACTTTTGTCATTGGCGCATCTTTTTCTATCTTGCTTGAGTGTAACTCAC
Organism: Pterocarpus macrocarpus; assembly: GCA_031439585.1. Taxonomy (NCBI): domain Eukaryota; kingdom Viridiplantae; phylum Streptophyta; class Magnoliopsida; order Fabales; family Fabaceae; genus Pterocarpus; species Pterocarpus macrocarpus. Next base: position 18,148,198 of record CM062519.1, read on the forward strand.
AAATCATCTTACTGAAGACCCCCCGCTATTTGGCCGTAAATGTAAGTTTTTTTTTTTTGTTAATACTCCAATATATATTTCATGTGTACATCTAGTATTTCGAGGTCAAATGTGATGATCTTATAGTTGTTGGTAAGTTGTCTTATAATCAAAATTGACTTATTCACCTTTACCTTGATCTGGGCTCACCACTCATTTTCGCTATCGTTATAATCTAAACATGGCCTTTGCATGATGACGTCTAGTTTGAAGGGGGTGATAAAGCAAGAATGACACTCTATCTTAATTAAGATTTAGATATTTAATTTGTTGAAATTTTTATTCTATTTATTCTATCTTATTCTTAATTATAGATTTTATCTTTATCTTTTTGTTATCTGTTAATTTTATGTCTTATTTTATTATTATAATTATAATCACTTTATCTATATAATAAATTTTTTGGTACAATTTATACTTGAATTTAATCAATCTTTCATTTAAAATATCTTTACAGGAAAAGAAATATCTATATTTTTTATACAATTTAACATGAGCTGATTAGTTATTAGGATTGATCGTATACGTAACTGGCAACCAAAAAATCATGTGCATTGAAATTTGCAATAGTACCTAAGGAAGATCATGCCATGGGCCTTTCATAAGACCAATGAAAAGGCATGTACAACAAACTCAAGATATTTAAAACATTGCAGCAAATGAGAATAGCCTGTTGTCATCAACTCATCAATTGTCTTCAATATTATGATAACAACATTACAACCATCTAAGTACAATCTGAATTCCGAGGATGACATAAATAACAAAACACATCAAGTCCAATGACTAAGATCGGAATCATGGCAGACAAGTTGTCACCAGGGGATGCATTAGTGCAAAGTAACAATTTTCTCAATAAAGTATGTGTGTTTGGAAGTAGCTGTAACATTAAAATTATTTAAAAAATTATGTATTTATATAATTTTTTTTATATAATCGATCATATGAGAACTAATTTATATTTGAATATTTAATTGAAAAAGTAATTTTAAGATAATTTATTTTATTTGAATTATATAAAAAGAATTATTTTTGTATAATAAATTACTAAAAAAGATATCAAATGATTATTTATTTTATATAATATTTGATATTTAGGATTAATTTGATAAATTCAGAGCATATTATTAGGTACTATACATTTTGATTATAATAAAAAATACCCCAAAATATAGCTGAAGATTATTTTTGCAAAAATAGCTTAAATTATCTCATGTAGATTGTAATCTTGCCAGCCATTATGACCCAAACACGCTTGCTTTTTTAAAAACAGCTCTTTTGAAGGGGGAAAAAAAGCTGTTTTCCATATCTTCCCAAACATGCTAAAGTACTCCCGGATAGATATAGAAATATTGCTACCTAATTACAATAAAAAGCAGACATTAATCCTACTAAGACTTGGTTTGAAAATGCTTTTTGAGAGGAATATTCCTCCTTATGAAGAGTATAAATTATTTTTTTATTTGATAAATAAAAAAATTGTGGTACTTTTGTTCTTGGATTTTAAAAGTTAGGCGTGCTAAAGTATTTTATGGGATGTTTTTCATATATAACTTATGTTGTCTAAAATTTAAAAGTTAATATAATTTTATATTTTAATAAAAATCTAATTTTATCATTTCATTAATTAAAAGTTCAATTTTAATATACTCTCTTCAATATTTATATCTATTATATTTATTTTATATTTTAAGAGTAATTTTATAATATATTTACTAAATACTACTCTTATCACTTTTTTTTTATTGAGAATAATTTTTATATTATTTTATTAAATAATACTATTATGATATTTTAAAAGTAACTTTTAAAAACTAAATAAACCTTAGCCGCCCTAAAAACCACCCAATTACCAAACCAATCCTACCCCGAAGACATGCTTCAATCCATGACAACGAGCTTAAGTTATTAACTGCATTGGGTTTATACCGTTAATAGTATATGTCACCAAGGAATCGTCGAGATTTTCGTTACTAATTACTAGGATAATTTTTAAATTAACATTAGAAAGTTCATGTCCACAAATCTTCATTAATTGGCTCATGTACACAAAAAAAAAAAACCTTCATTAATTGATCATCACTCTCTTTGATCGGCAGGTACTGGTCTTGTCAGTACTAGTTGTACAAGCTTATATTATGCTTTATTCAGGCAATGTGAAATATTTCATACCCCTCCTTCCCCCACCTAATGCCAAGAGAAAAAATTTCAAATCTCTTATTCTTAAAGTTTTTTCCTGTCCCAATTTGGATAAAAATTAATATCCGTTACATCAAAATAAAGAATGGCTTCAGCTTAATTAGTTACATTTCATCTCGCTAGAATTTAGAACTATGGAAAGTTGTACTAAGTGGAAGGGTGGAACATTAAGTGACAAAATTTTGTCAATGGAGTAAAATTGCGATTGATAGAAAAATGAGGACATATATATCCTGCACAAAGAAAAAGGCAACGCTTAGATGGAGCAAACTGAGGGTGGAACACATTTGTACTCTACGTTTGTGAAAAAGTTTTACACCATTCTGCATTATTCTTTCCTTTTACAAGTATTACCAACTTGGTTGAATTTGTCCAAACAAAAAACTATAGGATGAATCCCACGAAATCTTCATTCCTCTACGAAAATAAGATAAACTCACTGATATTATATAAAATTACTAAGTTTTCTTTTTGCATGGATCCAATAAACATATAACAAGGCGAATTTTAAACGACATCACAACATATAAAAAGTAATAATAAAGTCTCGAATTAGGAAAATAAAGGAATGGCTAAGATAAATGAAAAAAATTCACTTTGACAGTACAGTTAGCTGCCATATGTATGTATTTATTGTTATCCGTCGCTGCGAAATAGATGCCGTGCATCTGCAATGCGGTGCGTGAAATTTTTTTGAGAGGTTTAATGGGAACAAGATTGGCACGCAATACTGTAAAAATATTTCTTGCGGGGGTGTTTACACCGAGCAACTAACAATTTAAAAAACCATAGATTTGAGCAAACTCACTGAAACAAGAAATTATAAGAAATTATTTGGTTGTACTCTATCCAATTATACAACGAAGGTTCAACCAAAAAGGAAAAAAAAAAAAAAGAATACAACTAAGGCAAGAAAACAGACTATCACAATAACAAAACCAGATATCCTGATTCCTGATGTCACACCGCAGTAACCAATCATTTATTTTCAACCAAATAGAGCTTAAAACGTGGACTTTATTTTCAACCCAGATAAGTTGCCTACGATTTAACAAGTCCATAGCTTGAATATTATTCTAGATTCAAAAATATAATCTGCTCAACCTGAAGTTTTTAAGGTTCAGTGAAAGCCAAAATAGCACTTGTGTTTCTCTCTTTTCAGCAGCATGGAACCATAACTTTTGGTGGGACAAGTTCATTACAGCTTTGCCGCTAAACCACTCTGAATTGGCTTGGAAGCACCATTATCCTTGATGTCATTATCTTTAGAATCCAATTCACAGGGACTAGGAGGGACATCTACCGCGGGGGAACAATTGAAGAATCCATGAGGCTGCATACAAGAGCAGAGCTTCATAGGTCAGAGAAATGGAAGGCCTCGAGATGCACTTTAAATACAAAACTTGAGCAAAATAATAAGACCACCAAAAAAGATGACATAACAGAATCATAATAAAAATAACCATTTCATGATCTGAAGACTCAATAGTCATGATGGAAAAGATGTGCTATATTAAACACTGCCCCAGAGAACAATTACACCAAATCAACAATTCTTGATATTCTAGTGCTGCTCATAGCTCTTAGTATTCAAGTGTTTTAGAATAGCATTGAAATCAAATACAGCAACTTGAAATCACAATAATCAAAGGAGGGCTCCGAAATAATCCATGAAAACCATCAATCAGGTCATTACCATGAGCATAAAACCAATGCGCTCTACTGGCATAACAGGCCAGTCTTCTAAACGAGGAACATGTGTAACTCCAAATACATACCTGATGATAACAGAGTTAGTCTCAATAAGACAAGATGTGAAATTAGATAGTCTCAAGAAGACAAAATGTGAAATTAGATAGTTTTACGAATTATATTTTTACTGATACAGGTAGAACTTTACTAATTTAGCATTAAAAATTTAGCAAAACAAGAAATACAAATCGCATGAAAATTTTCATGGAATGCATGTCTCTGTCTGTGTGTGTGTGCTAATGCACGAGAGAGAGAGAGAGAGAGAGAGAGAGGACCAAAGAACTATATCAGCTTCTTCTAAAGATCGGTTCTGCTTAACCCACGTAGCTAGCCCAGCACCAATGCGTGGATTTTGATTAGGAAATTCTCCTCCAGGAAACATCTCATCACGTGAATATGTTGTAACCCAAAGATTATGCTTCAAGAAAGAAGCTCTTCTTAAAAACATGGCCTCAGAACCACCTAACGGTAAGCAGTTTGAACCAGGTACTAGCTTGTAGCCTGTCAACTGCCCAGTTCTATTGGCTGTTCTTGTGTTCCTTACCTGAAAGATAATTAAAATAGTAAAACTGTTAGAACCATGTTTAAATGCAATAAATCAAGCCCAAGTCTTCTCTTTTAAAAGCAAAGCTCGAAACAAGATAGAGCCATGGCATATATTTTTGAGGACATAAAACTAAGATCAAAATTTTCAGTGGCAAGTTCGAAGACAACCATCTGGAGTTGCTGACATTAGGTGTTTAGCTCCATAGAAAGCAATCACAAAATTTTTCATGGATTAAGGGGAATCAATCAGATGTGTTTATTTAGGCAAGGGCAACAACTATTTCTCAGCATAACAAATAAGAATTCAATAATTTGAAAAAGCATAAAATTATGAGTTTAATTGGTATGCACTGACAATATAAAACAGTTTTACACTGTCAATCAATAGAAATATAAGAAAATGAGAAATTATGATGAATCTCTCATTATAATGGGTAGTTATTTATATGAGTTGGCATTTTCCACTATTTCTATTGGTTGACAGTGTAAAACTGTTTTATACTGTCGATGCATTTAAATTAAATTCTAAAATTATTAGCATTAATAGTTAGGGGTTGGCAGTGAAACACAGGGAAGGCTTACAATCCAATGTCGTGCAGTCAAAGGGTGGCAATCACGCGCAGCTTCCAATTCAGATCTGAGCAAAGTCTCTTCAGCAAAGAATGCATTATTATGAACATTATTCTCACCAGACTCCTCAACTTTCACATTGACCTCCATTACCTACCAAACATCTTGAGAGAGTAAAAATGTGGACTTGGAAAAGAATTATTATGCAATTGCCAATATACATAGCTTATTAAATGAAAAGGATGTTCACAAGTACAATATCAAACAAAATATGAAAATAGCTAACTCAGTTATTTCATTGTTAAGTTTCAAAGTGGTAAAATTGGCTTCTTTAGACCCAAGGGCCAAGGCAGATTACGCAGAAGAGTTTCAACATTGTAATAGAATAGCATTTAACCTTGTATTATAAACTGACAAGTCGCACTTCAATCCCTAGTTTGCTGTCTACATGTTGATGAGTTCACTGCTTAAATTATAATAAAAAATTCTTTTAGGATGAGTCGGAAGCTGGAAACCAGGTTTCAAAGACGTCAAACTATCATTCTTCTGAAGGAGTAAAACACAGCACCATTCAGACTGTTAAGATCACTGATTTATATGATTCATTGACTACTAAACTAATGCAAGCAACAGCATTCTATCATATAGCAAAATGATTTTGATTAATATAGACAGAAATGAAAGAAAAATAAACTGGTATAAGGATAACCTGGAAAGGTAAAATTAGTAATTCTATTCAAATTACCTGATTTAAAGCTTCACCAGGTTTAGAATCAACCGCCATGTCCATGCGAGCAACAAAAAAGTGTTGATGAACTGGAGCATATAGACCTGGAGCAATCATGGTTCCATATTTTCGAAACTCTCCAGGCAGCAAGGCTCCTAAGCTGAGAATTCCAGTTAGCTTAACTTCAGCTTCAATCTTTCCATCCTGGAACAACACATACCATCACTCTTAACAATGTAAATGTTTAATACCATTCCACAAGAAGATTATGGGAAATAAAGAAAAAGATAACTACACAAGCAGTTCCTTAAAAACAAAATAAGAAAAGGATTTATCAAATAATGATGAATGTACCTTAAAGCAAAAATAACGAGCAAACTACAATGTTAATAGATGAAGTCTCACAATGATTCAAAGAGTGAACACTTGATATTTGTGAAATTATGCAACAAGAAAATAGCAAATAAATTTAAAATGTCATTAATGCAAGCATATTTAACTGTTAAAATTATATGATACTCCACTTGCCTGATAAAAATGCCAAAAAAATGCATACTCATAGTTAGCCACCGTGCATATAAAAGAAACTGAAAGCCTTCTAGACCTTCGGACTTCTGCTAAGCCAGTTCTCCAGTCTTGATGCTTCCAAAGCATTCCATGATCCTCTTCATGCAAACATACACAATTTTCAATTGTCTCCACTCCACCAGTGAAATTTGTAAAGTGAGCATCAAAATATTTGATGTAGCCCAAACAATCACAACCCTGAAACAACAAACTTTGACTTCAGAGAGATGGGAATCCAATAAGGAAAGAGTAAGATGCCAAATAATACATATAGAAGAGGATAATAAATATGTGATTCTTAAACCTTCTTGAGGGAATGTGCATTTTTCCCCAAGCCATCTTCCCCAGCATCAAAAGCATTTTTCCTGTAATGTGGATCAGTTGGATCTCCATAGGGTACAACCATCTCAACAAAACTCAGCCTATGAGCTACAGGCCTTCGCCCACGACTACCATCAACATATGCAACAGAATATATAACCAAACCTTCTTTGGGTGTGAATCCAATACGAAAATTCCACTGTTAATGGAGAAAGAACAAAGAGACTAGTTATACACCAAGTTGTACATTTAGTAATTAATAGTTACAATGCAGAAACTCTATTAACATTTCCAAGACAAATGAATACTGCAATTCAACATCTACCTTCTGCCACTCAACATAATACCCACTGACACGAAAGCTTGGACCTTCAGCTTGAATAATTTGCAAGGGTTTGACATCACTTCTATCAGCACCACCTCTTGTTTCACCTGGAGTGTAGTTCCTCAAGGGATCAACAGGAGGCAGAGGAACAAGTTTGCGGTCTTCAAACTCTATCACCACCATATTTTGCAAATCAACCAGAACACAGATGCCCTCAACTGGGCGCGCATAACCATTTTCCATAGGGCAGTCGCTCTCAGATCGACAAAATATAAGTGGTTTAGCAAGTCTTCGGTTAGGAGCATCAGCTTCACTGTGATAACCAGTACACCTGCAACAGAATTATGTAGAACAAAATTTCAATAGAGAAAATGCAAAGAGAAACAATTGCAGTGTCTCCAGAAAAGAGCTCTATCAACTATGGACATCCAAGTAAAATTACCAGGGATCAACCATTACAAGGTCCATGTCTTCAATACCCCTTTTCTTCATAGCCTCTATAAATGGAGGAAAACTTTTAACGACAGCCTCACATTCTGCATATTCCATAGCATCCTGAAGAGAGAGAGAGAGAATATCATGGACTTAAAAATTGTAGCATTTAGAATGGTAGCATCTTAACAAATATAGACACATTAAAAGTGCTGATACAGTTAACCTAACACCTTTTGAAAACTCTACTCTTTGATTTTCTTTCATGATAAAACCCAGACCTCCAATTTCAGATTTTACCAATCAGCTAAATTAACAATTATTTTCATTGTCACCACTCCACTGTCTAGGTTGAAAAAACCAATACATAAAATATTTATGCTTGTAATGGCAACAAAGATTGAGCTAGTTTTGCAGAATATTCTTCACCTGACCAATACAACTACCCAAAAAAAAAAACATGTCTACAGTAAGGAATACTAACATGATCAGTTAGTAAACAGTCCTCTATTATGATCTGTTATTCAAGAGTCCAATATGAAACTCTCGTTCATAAACATATAGAAAATGTAAGAAGGTAAAAGCATGACATCTCGCTAAAGGGAACGCTTCCAATCATCAAGCATATCATGTGAATGTTTCTCAAACTGCCTCTGCAAATTCATCAGTGCAATTGAAATGACAGTATGGAAGAAAATAATTTCTAAGGCCTACATACCATTGGAGGCTGAACATCAGGAACAACATGTGACGAAATTACTTTTCCTCGATGATGACCACCTCGAGTTACAGCATGTACTTGTGATAATTCAACAATCCATATACTTGTCTCATTTGATTTCTTATTGTAAACAACAAGTCTAGCACATCTTGGAGGGAGTTTAGTGGGAATCACAGGGCCTCCTTTAGTTCTAGGAAGTAATGATGGTTGGAAAGGTGGAAAGAAATAAGCATCTGCCAGCGCAACAATGTGTTTATCCGGTTCCATCAAAACTGCTTCAATGAAGCGCATGCTGTCTCTAACCTGTAAGCAGTAAATGCATTTTTTTTTTGTTTGTTTCCCCCGCCCGCCACTTGTGAGGCGTGTTCATTAGTAATCACTGCTTCAAAAAACGGAGACTCAAATTTAATTGCCTAATAACGTGAAAACAACACAAACATATCCTCTTGAACAAACAACTCATATGAACTAATGTAGATAAATGTAGCTAACAACCTCAGGAGTGGCTCCAGCAGCCCTCACAGTTGCCACGGCCACAGAGATTTCAGCAGCAGATAAAGGGTCCAAAGGGTGGCTTGACTGGGCCCTTGGCATTGCAGTGATTCCTGTACCGCATTACAGCAAATACAATATAAGAAAACACTGGTAGCTAATACCAAAAAAAAAAAAAAAAATAGTGAAAGTATGCAGAAACATATTCCAATCAGTCATATCAGATACAAAAACCAATAATGCTATTTCGTGACTAAAATAATCATCTTTAGCAACAAAAGAGCTTTGTTTTACAAACATTAACAACTAATTGAAAAAACATAATAACTGAGCAGGAGCAAAGAGACATAGACAAAGAGGTCTGTTATCAACCAATAGAACATGGGAAATTGACACCACCAGTTCAATACAATTCAATGCAGGATCGATAGTTGAGTCTCGATTGCTTTTATTAAGCATCCAAACTGCAAAAATTTCCTTAAAACGTAACAACAGTGTTTATAAAACCCAAGCATACTACGTACACAGACACATGCAAGCAAACATAAACATACGATACGAACATGAATTCACAAACCCCCCAATCTCCACTTTATAATACACAAAGCGTCTTCAGTACAGTTTTTTTCCCCTTGCTTTAATTGAAGAACAACAGCAACAACAAAACCTTTTCGCCAGTAGAGTCAGCTACGTGGTCAAACATACACGATGTTATGTGCTACTATGTCTTATTGTAAACCACTGTGTCTTATCAAACATAACTTCTGTACAGATAAAGTAAAGGAAAACCATACTACTAATTAAGCCAAAAAAAAAAAAAACCTTATTTTAAATTTAGAACACTTATAACAATAAAAAAAATATTTGATAGAGTAAAATTTAAGTTTAGAATAAAACTGGCTCTCGTATAGAGTCAACAGATCACCCAGAACGAGGAATCGAACCAAAGTCATTATTAATTATTTCCCGAAAATAAGTTAAATGTCCAAGTATGTCCCCACTCTCTAGGACACTTAATTATTTAAAAGAAAATTAAAAAAAGAAATAGAGAGAGAAAAGTGAAAAAAGAGTTTACCTTTGGCAGTAGGGGCATTGGTGGAAGTGTCAGGGAGAGAGTCGACAGCCCGAATCATAGAGACCTTGCTGGGGCGGCGATCGTCCGGGAGTGCCGCCGTCCAGTCCTGCGCGGCGGAGGGAGCGGCGGAGATGACCGAAACGGGGGCGGAGGCGTTGGCGGCGCCGGCGGGAGAACAGCAAGGTGGTGGTGGTGGTGGTGGTGGCAGCGTCGCCTTTTGCGAAGCTGGGGCCATTGAATAGGGTTGGCGAGCTCTCCGATTCCAGCGCAACAGTAAGTCTCAACGCAATCCACTGACATACAGCAGCACTTCTCTATCTTCTTCCTCTCCTCCTCCACCTCGCCCCACTCTCTCTCACTCTACCCCTTTTCTTTTCAATGAATGTAATGGAAGTGCTTCTACACACACGCACACAGAGAAACCAGGAAGAAGAAGGAAAAAGAGGAATGGCTCTGAAACGAAAGTGCGTGAAAAGATAAGGGGGAAAAGGGTTGCGTCTGAGACGTGATTTTGTGAAAAACGTGAGAGAGAGAGAGAGAGAGAGAGAGAAGAGAGAGCACCAGAAGAAGACGACGGAGAAGTTGGTAGCTGAGGTGTGATGGGTACTAATCGGAAGGGGTGGATGCACCTTTTATATATACAGCGTGCCAAATGGAACCACGTGGGTTTTTTTTTTTTTTTTTTTTTTTTGGGTTCTCTGCTCTGGCGAGGTTCGTGTTTTGATTTCTCTCTTTCTAAATTGGCAAGTTTCTCACTCTTCTTTTTGGCTTTTGATAGCTTTTTTTCCCCCTATTTTGGTAGTTTGTTAAAGAAAAGGTATATTATTATTATTATTATCTTTAGAATTGGCCACTGAAATTTAATCCAATGACAAAGAATTAGTATATCATAATATGGTAAGCTACGGTTTAAAATTTTGTTTAAAGAGTTGTATGTATTTAAATGTTAGGATGCATATGAAAAACTAAAAAAATTTATATATTAAAAATATTTACTGTATTTCAAACAATTTAAAATTAGAATATAACGTAAAAATTATCACCATCTAAACATTTTTAAGCTATAATATTCATGATATAACAAATTGTTAGCGTGATAATTTGTAATATCATGGTTATAATTTTTTTTATTTTATCAGAAATTATTATTTTTTGAAAAATAATATGTTAGTTAATCCTCTCAAAAAAATAAATAAATAAATAAAGTATCAAAATGAGGCCCCTTTTTCGGTAAAAAGAACGGGGTGCGAGAGAGTATGATTTTTCTGAAAAATAAGCCGCTAATCCCATTAAAAATGCCAAAATGAAGTCCTTTTCGGGAAAAGGATAAGGGTGAGATTAGGATTGAGATTGGGATAGCGGTACAGTAAAGATTTTCGAGGGTGAGAAAAGTTTGTGGATGGAGGCTTATCAGTGGGGTCCAATACGATAAGTAGGTGGGGGTTGATAGGAGCATCTGCTTTTGCTAGTGGACATCTTTGTTTTCACATAAAGTCCAAACGAGTGACTTTGAAATGGACATCCCCATCCGTGGCTTGCTTTATTTGTGCATTGTTACACCTACATCTGTCTCGCGTAACCTTGGGTCCATGGTTTTGAATTCAAAATGGGAAAAAGATTGACGGTTAGAATTGTTACAGTATATGTGCATGTAATAAGCATTTTGCGGATTCTTCACATAATGGGTTGTTGAAATTTTCTATAGTATGTACAAAGTAATGGTTGGAGTGTTTTACAAAAAATCAAAAAACCAAACGACCAAACAACAACACGGAAATGCTTTCTCTCACTCTCGACACTCAATCACTTTCGATTATTAGATGTAATTTTTTCAAAGATTAATTTTAAAATATTATTAATCTTTTTATACTATTTTCTAATTATATAATACTTTCTATAAAATTTTTGATATAATAAGTATAAGAGTTAAATATTTTTATTAATTTGACAGTACATAATTAAATATATATATATATATAAAAATTTTATATTAATAATGCATCAAAATTATTTTTTTTTTCTTACACAATTGACATATAATTAGTAGAACTTAATCTTTTAAGTAATGATTGTTGATATAATTAAAGTCATTTAATTATGCGATAGCTTATTAATGGATGAATGTGTAACAATGACAGTAGCTCAACCAAATCATACAGTTTATATCATTTTAATAGATACTTATCTAATTAATTATGGTAAGTTTGTGAATTAATATTCAACCACCTTTCGTCGCTCTTAAATATTACTGTACTCGAAGACATAGAACAAACAATAAGTAGCTATATCCAGAGTACAAAATGAGATGTTGATCTCAGCTCAGCTGTAGCAGAAGTTGGTTGATTGGTTCGTGAACTCTTCAAGGAGCTAATATCTTGATACAAAATTCAAATATTTCAACCTTCATAAACCCTTGCAGCTAACGCACGAGCGAGAAAAGCGAGTGATCAATAAGAGGAACATAAAACTAACACAGCATGCGTGGGGCCGAAATTATGAGAAAGGGCTTCCTTCAGGCTTTCAAACTCAATAGCCATCATCCTCACAAATAGTTTTGAGTCTCTGTTTTATTTTTTTAGTTGATTTATGACAATTTAATCAAAAATCAATAAGTTCAAATGAGAAATCCTCCGACAATCAGGAGTATTAACGGCGAAAATCATATTGGAAATTAAAGCCAAGCTAAATTCAAGTTCAATTTTCCCTTTTTCAATTTCCACTATCAATAGAGGGAAATATTCATTATCATTCATTTCCCATTAAATGATTATGATCGCATTAACTTTTTCTCCTGTACCTATTTTGCTTACCATTGACTTCCATTTTATGTTATACAGATGTGAGGCAACGAATAAGAATAGGTTGAAAACCTGAAAAATCAACGTACACATATAGGAGGTAGTCTTAATTCTAATTACAATCAACGTACGTGATTAATCTCTTTGATATTTATGTAGGAAAATAGGTCAGATTATACTCTATAAATGGGCCAGACTAAATTTTCAAATATAGAACCTGAAGGTAATCAATTATTCAAATTTCTGATATACGTTTTCTAATCTAGTTTATCCGTTTTAAAAAGTAGATTTTTTTTTTTTCATTGTTTCTTTAACAAGATTCTAAGAAACACAAAACAAAATAAAAATAAGATAACATTTTTATAATTAAAATTTAAAATAAAAATATTTCCTCAAACTAAATAATCTGTAACTTTTTGACCCCTCCGATAAAACCAGTACTTCGCTGATGGGTATATAAACTGTTCCAGTGACTATCATGAATATATCTTCTTCTAGGATTTTTATACATCTTTTAGCTTTAATCAGTTGATATTTTGAAAAAAAAAAAAAAAAAAAGAAAACAAATGAATTATCCTGCAGTGTCATTTTTAAAAGTATTTATTTGTAATTGAGTGTATAAAAGCTTTATTTAGTTTATGTGTTATTTTGTTCTTTATAATTATATATATTTGCATTAGCAAGATTCTGGCATTGATAATTTTACATGAATACCATAAAATAATATTCGGGCACTCATGTGCGTCACATGACCATGAGGTTTTTATTTAGTTTTGAAGCAGTCAGCTTTGTTCAATATTGGACTGGAAGGAAGCCTTGACCTCAGACTAATTGTGCATCAGATTATCAAAGAGCATTTCATTCTCTTATTAGTTTTGGAGTTGTAGGCTACGGTCTATATATGATGAATGATTTTCTACAATTTTGATTAACTTATAGCATGAAGCAGTTCCGATGACCAAGCATGTTTGATTTTTTTTATTTTTTTATTTTTGGAATATCTAAATTATATTTTGGGTAAAAACTTCTTCCTCTTTATATATGTATATATCTTGTCAAATCACAATTTTAGAATTTTAAACAAAAATCTAAACACACCCTATAATGGGCTCAGTGCATTTTTTTTTTTTAATATTGCACATAAGTTATTATTACTCGAATAATCTCGCTCGGCTTATCAAAGTTGAAAATATTCGTTGCAACAAATTTTCAAGAGTTAGCTGGACTGGAAGTCAATAATATTGTTTAGTTGTTTGATTTTAAGACTTAAGAATTCTGCAAGCTTGTCCCACCATGAGACACAATTAGAATATTAGGTGGGTCATGGTATGGTGGTGGAACCTGGTAGAAATATCGAAGAGAAGACAGAGACAGCGTGTTTATAACACCCTCCGTTTTAGAATTTTTATCTAATTTTGATATTTTAGGATTTGAGAATATTTATTTATTTTTAATATTAAAATAATATTAATTTTTTAATTATATTCTAAATTTAATTATTATTTATTAATATCATAATTAGAGTTAAAAAATATACTAGATCAATCCAATATTAAACCAATCCACTATCTTTAAAAAGAAAAAATTTTATCCAATTATATAATTTTATATCACTACCAAAATTATTTTTTTTCTCTTAATATATGTATTTTTTTATTTTGAACAAATATTTTGAAATGAAAGAAGTAAATTAAAAACACAATAATTTTTCTTTGAGGAGGCTCGTAATTACAGTGTGTGCTTCCCTTCCATCAGTAGCGGAGTTTGAAAAAACTCCTTGGGCCCAAAAAAATTGAAGAGTTAAGATAAGATAAATTAACCTATTAATCAAGCAAAATTTTTTTTCTAACAAATATTTATACAATTTATGAATATTCAATTTTGATTATTGATGGACATAAAAAAAATGACAAAGTTGAAAATGTAAATTAATCTTTTCCTATTCATTGAAGTCTGTAAGATAGTATTTGTCAACAAAAGTATAAACATCAATATGTATTTGTATCAGTAGTGAGATTAAACTTATTTAAATAATTGACTATAAGTATAATCAAATTTTTTTATAATCGATTACTTAAAAATCAATTTTATGTTTGGGTATATTAACCTATCAATAATTTTAAAATAATATATTTTATTTGGATTATATGAATAATATTTGTTTTTGTGTGGTAAATTATTGAAAAGAATATGAAATGATTTGTTTGTATTTTATGATATTTGACACTTAGGGATATTTTGATAAAAATATTATAATTCAAAAATAATAAATTTTTTTGCTTATAATTAATTTTTTTTAAAAAATTTGGCTTTCACTTGTAAGTGGATTAATTTATACTTAAAATTAAATTTTTTTTTTTGGATATAATCCGTGAAAACATTTTAACTAAGTGTGTGAAATTATATCAAAATAACTTTTATTTAAAAATAAAAAAAGAGTTGTTTTCTTATATTTTCAAATACACACTTAACATAAGCATCCTTTAGAATCAAAACAGATCTTAAAATTGACAAATCTTTTCTTGATCATTGAACCTATTATTTAACTCTTATAATCTTTTATCTATTATAGTAAAAAATATTTTTACTCTAAATTAATGCTTAATTGTAATTTTTTTTTATTTTTTAATTGAAAAATAAGTTATTAAGATTTTAAGAGATCCATTTAAATAGAATAGCATTTTAAGACTTAAGTCTCTCTCTCTCTCTCTCT
Source organism: Pterocarpus macrocarpus (assembly GCA_031439585.1). Lineage (NCBI taxonomy): Eukaryota > Viridiplantae > Streptophyta > Magnoliopsida > Fabales > Fabaceae > Pterocarpus > Pterocarpus macrocarpus. Next base: position 18,163,475 of record CM062519.1, read on the forward strand.
CTATATATATATATATATATATATAATTTTTTATAAAAATTTTGGGGTGCCATGGCCCCATTGTCTTAACTAAACTCCGCCACTACCTTCAATTGAAAGTAAGTCACCGTGGCCCCACTTGAGACTTGACGACCAGGTCGTGGTAGAAATTTTGTAAAAGTGATTCTTTTGCGCTCCCCTTTCTTTCTTCACCATCTCTTTCCACTGCACAATCTTTGAAAAAAGTATAAAAAATGAGTCTCATGTCAATTTTTTATTGTCATAACTTAATATGGAGGAAGAATCACTCTTTCTTCCTTGAATATATTAAAATTTTTCATTCTGTAATCTTGTCCCACCATCGGTCACTATGAGTAAGTAAGAGGATTGATGCTCTTAATTAAAAATTTTATATAATTTTATTATATGTTAAATTTTATTATTAATTAAATATTTTTATAGACCTTATATTTGGTTCTATTTTTTTAATTAATAATAAAAATTAATACATAATAAAATTATATAAATTTTTTAATTAAAATAATCCATTTTTAAGTATATTACATACGACATTTATGGTGCTGGAAATTACTGAATTTTTTTTTAAGAAAATTGCTGAACTTTTTGAAGAGTAAATAGAATGACCATAATTTTAGAAAGAATTTAATTTTAATATATTATTAAAATAATTTTTTTACAGTTTTCTAATTATATAATATTATTATATCTATAAAAATATTTGATTTAATATTACTTATTATTTTAAAAATATTATAAATAAAAATTTATAATATATAATAATATAAATTTTTTTTACATTAGCAATGCATCAAAATTAATTTTTAATAAATCATGTTAATAAGTGTTTTTAGAATATTTATTTGAAAATTTAAATAGATATCATATAATCAGGGGAAAAAAAAATATCACTCCAACTGGATTAGGTAAGTTAGCACTTTTTTATTTTAAGCAAATTTTGAGTTTGAGTCTTATATACATATGTTAAAATCTAATATATAAATTTTAAATATCAAAAGTTATTTTAAAGAAAAAAATCAGAATTTTTAATAAAATAACAATAATTATTAAATAAAATAATATAACCTATTTATCTATTTTAAAATTAATAAGCATAGCTCAACATTATCAAACAAATTTTTATAAAGATTCTGATTCTCTAAATCTTTCCTTAGAAACATACAAATATTTTTAAGAGACTCGTTCCCTTCAATCCAAGCAGAGTCATGCCCCCACTAATTAACCGCACTAGGCCATTATTAAAGTTTGCTTCGTTTGTATATGTGCACACCCTGCCAGTTTCACTTGTTTATGGCATCTTCTATTATTTATTATTATCACTAGATTGTTCTTTCTTTTATTAACTTGCTGAAGCTCCATAGATGTTCGTAAGGTTATCAATTCTCAAACATCATATGCTGGATCTGCTGCTACCAGAATATGGTGCATGTGTATATAACGAAACTATACTCCCTTCGTTTTAAAATATTTATCCATTTTTAATATGAAGATAATATTAATTATTTTTTTTCAATTATATCCTTAATTTAATTATCACCCACTGTCATCATAATAAAAATTAAAAAATATGCTAGATTAACCCACTATCTTTAAATGGAGATAATTTTGTCCATTTATATAATTTTATGCATTATCAAAGTTAATTTTTTTTCCTGGTCTATATATTTTTTGATTTTGGACAAATATTCTGAAACGAAGGGAGTGTAATGCACTGCAGCTCTTAAAAAAATGAAACATCTATTAATCTCACCCATTTATTTAGGGTATATTTGTTTGTGTTTTTTTTTTTTTTTTGTTTTAAAGATGAGTTCCGTACATTTGAATAATTTTTTTAAAAATAATTAGAACTAAAAAATCTATTTTTAAATTATTTTGAAGAAGTTGAAAGTAGTAACTTTTAAAAAAAAAATTTAATTTTTAATTTTTTTAATTATATATAAATTTTAAATTTTATAATTACTTTTATTATTATTATTTTTAAAAATTGAAAAACAAACATACTCTTAAAATGTTTTCTTATCTAATAATGATATATCAAATGGATCATAAATGAATGACTTTTGAGGTGATTTATTGCAAGAGAAAAGGAATTTATACATATAAATTCTTAGACACTTTAAACATTTTTCTTTATTTTTCTCTTCCACCTATTTTGTCACATTTTCTTTTTCCTTTTCTGTTTTTTTTCCCTTCTCCCCTCTCTGGGTGTCGATCCATGTCCAAGAGGGAGCAGGAAAAATAACACACACTCCGTTCGTAAACACTCACCAATATTCTGCTGGATAATTAGCGTTAATTTAATTGCTGAACCACCGATTCTACGCTCGTGAGAATTGGGAATGAATCTGACATGAGAAGCTGGGGAATCAAAGGAAAGAGTATCCTATCCAATGAAGAGTTTTAAATTAATAGTTTACCTTAAAGAGTTTAATTTTTATATATTATTAGTATAAAATTTATTTTTTACTAACATCTAATTATATAATATTGTATAAATAAAAGTAGTCTTCTTTTAAGATAGTGAATGTAAGAATTAGTTACTTTTATCTATATGATAATTCATAATTGACACTGATAACAGATACAGCTTAAACTTTTACCTTATTAATAGTTTACCTCAAAAGATAAAATTGGTGCACATGTTGAAACGTGGCCAAGTATAAAGGAGCTTTACATTAGTTGTTACTCCACTAAAAGGGAGGTGTTTGTACACAACTGGACAGGATGTTCCTGCAGTTTTTATGATAACTCCAAAATTGCTTTTTGTTTTTCTCAAGTTTCATTAAGCTTTTGTTTGGATGCAGGAAAGAAAATAGAAGAAAGAAAGTTGAGAGAAAAAAAGTTGAGTGAAGAGAAATAGAGTAAATTTATATTTTTTATAGGTATATTTAAATAAAAGAAAAATAATACAAAAGAAAATAGAAGAAGAATTACTTTTTGTTGTTTATTTGTGTGAAAAAATAAAAGAAAAGAAAAAAATAATGTTGTCAAATGATAATTTTACCCTTATATTATTATAAAAAGTATTTTAATTATATTAATTAATATCAAATAAAATTTTTTACTATTTTTAATTTAACAATTCAAAATAATATTAACCTATTAAATCAATTTAATATTAATAAAAATAAAATATTCAAAATTATTTAAGATAAAACTAATATTTTTAATCTAATATTTCAAAAATATTACTTAAAAATATGTTTTATCAACTAAATAATACAAAAAATATTATTCAGCTATTATTTAAATTCTTAACATAACACAAAAAAAAAATCAAAACTTATGTAATATCCTATTTAAAATAAAATGTCTATTTAGAATAAAATACTGATAATAAAAAAAAATTTTAAATTTTACATGGCTTGTGCTTTGGCTATTTTTTGTATTTATTTTTAATAAAATAATTATAGAAAAATTAAAATTATTTAGATGAAATTTTTAGAAATATTAATTTAAAAAAAAAGAAAGAAATAGATAAAAGAAGAGAGGGACCATGCAATAGCTTCAATGGTGTTGCACACCCTAACCCCTCCCCTTCTCATAATCTCATCTCCCGTCTTTCACAGTCTCGGAAAGGAGAGCAAGAAGGGAAAAAAGCAAAAATCCACCCCTTTCCCCACAGTTTTATGCCTGGTAGCGAAGCTAAAGAATTTTGGCCATGTACATATGAGGCTCACGAAATTTTGGGCACTATTCAACATTTTCTTTCCAATTTTTCTCCACAACCAAATAATAAAAATATATCCATTCCCTTCTTATTTCTTTCTTTTCCCTTTTTTTCCTTCCTATACCCCCCAACCAAATATAACTCACATAAGCTATATTCGTAAAGGTTCGTACCCATTGGTTGATAGGGTATAAGTTGGTATGATGTTCTATACAAAATGAGTTTATCAAATATTTTTCAACTAAAAATTACTTTTTTTTTTGTAAAAAAATTACTGAAATTTTCTAAGGAATGGAGTGACAATAATTTTATAAAGAATTTAATTTTAATACACCATTTATATAAATATTTTTTTCACAAATATCCAATTATATATTACAATATTAGCAAAGTATTTGACTTAATCTCTCACAATCTTAAAAATCTTATAAACAAAAACTTATGATTGCATGACAATATAAAACTCTTTTACATTAACGATACATTAAAATTAATCTTTCATAAATCATGTTAATAAGTGTTTTCAGAATATTTATTTGAAAATTTAAATAGATACCATATAATCAGAGAAAAAAATTATCACACCAATTGGTTCAGGTAAGCTAGCACTCATTTTCTTTAAGCAAATTTTGAGTTTGAGTCTTATATATAATTTGATAATAAACTGATTTGTCTGAAATTAAACTAATTAAAATCTAATAAATTTTAAACATCAATAATTTATTTCAAAAGAAAAAATATCGGAATTTTAACAAAATCAAAATAATTATTAAATAAAATGAACTAATATAATATAATATAATATAATATAACATATTTATCTATTTAAAAATTAATAAGCATATCTCTTCATTATCGAAAATTTTTTTATAAAGATTCTGATTCTCCAAATCTTTGCTCAGAAGCATACAATTATTTTTAAGAGACTCATTCCCCTTAATCCAAGCAGAGTCATGCCCCCACTAATTAACCGCACTAGGCCTTTATAAAGGTATGCTGCCTTTGTATATAAAAAAATATTATTTGTATATAATATTTATAAAATATTATATTAATATATTTTTATTTATTATTAAATAAAGTGTGTGACTTAAATTAAATGTGATTTATATTTTATTTAATAATAAATAAATATATATCAATACAATATCTTATAAATATTATATACAAATAATATTTCTTTCGTGCATACGCATACTCTGCTAGTTTCACTCGGCTATGGTATCTTCTATTACTTTATTATTATTACTAGATTATTCTTTCTTTTATTAACTTGCTGAACTTTTCATATGCTGGATCTGCTGCTACCAGAATATGGTGCATGTATGTATATAACGAAACTATATAACGCACCGCGGCTCCGAATATGATGAAATATCTATTAATCTCACCCGTTTATTTAAAATGTTTTCTTACCTAGCAATGATATGTCAAATGATTCATGAAGGAACCACTTTTGAGTGACCTACCGTAACACTCACCAATATTCTGCTGGATAATTAGCGTTAATTTAATTGCCGAACCACCAATTATAGTTACAAACTCGTGAGAATTGGCAATGCATCTGACATGAGAAGCTCAAGAATCGAAGGAAAGAATATCCTATCCAATGAAGAGTTTTAAATTAATGGCTTACCTTAAATTAATAGTTTATCTTGAAAAATAGGTAAAATTACACTAATATTATATAAGGTTAAACAATTTTACATATAGTATTTTTTGATTTTTCATATTTATTCTGAATTTTTTTTAGAGAAAGTTAGTATCATATTTATAATAATATTTAATATCACATTTTATAAGATATAAAAATATCATATATAAAATTATCTACAACTAAAAAAATAAGTATATATTTTTTAAAATTAAAAAATATATTATATAATATCACCAAACCTCCAAAAATTTAATATAATTTACCCCAAAAAATAAAAAAATAAAGAGGGAGTACACATTGAAACATGGCCAAGTATAAAGGACCTTTACAATAGTTGTTGCTCCACTAAAAGGGGAGTGTTGGTACACAACTGGACAGGATATTTCTGCAATTTTTATGATAACTCCAAAATTGCTTTTGTTTATCCAAAGTCACAATAAGGGAGTGAGTATCTTCGAGATGGAGAGGGACCTCCACAACTACAAAACGTGAGTGGCCTCTGGTCATTAACATGGTTGTTGATAGCCCATATGAGCTATATATTTCGTAGAGGTTGAAAACATCACTGTCCCTTTCCATTTTTCATTGCATAGGGGCCCTACCACTAAAGTTGTGCTGTGATGATAAATTACAGGATTTGTCTATAATTTATCTATTTATAATATACAATAAATAATCTCTAATTATAATCATCATCTGAAATTTTTAAAAACTTTTAATTTTTTTTATCTCTTCCAAGCTATAATCTTTTAACTCTTTTTATTTATGTTATTCCACTATAATTATTGTATGTAATATTTTTAAAAAATTTAATTTAAATATATTGATAATATAAAAAATTTTACACTGTCAGTCAATAAAAATAGTAAAAAATATCAACTCATATAAATAATCACCTATTATAATGAAAAGTTTATTATGATTTCTCGCTTTCTAGTATTTCTATTAGTTGACAGTATAAAACTGTTTTACATTGTCTGTACATACCAATTAAACTTATTTTTAAAATTTTAGTTATCTTTAATGATATATATTTTATCATATATTATATTTTAGATGGTTCATTTTTTATGCTTTTCTTTATTTTTCATCTTTTATAATCTTCCATATTTTTTATTTTATTTTAATAAAAAAAAAACTGACTTATTTTTAGTATTCGCGTAAGATGCATATAAGTTTATATATATGATACTATGATAAATAGAAATTTTATTCAATGCTTAATACACTCAAGAAAAGTTATCAAAATATAATTAAGATTGAGTTATAAATTATTTTCTAAGATAAAAAACAAAGAGTAACATTATAAAGATTTTTGGTATCCTAAAAAAAGTTATCTTATCTTAATGTTAAAATAAATCTACAATATTTTTATTTAATTAATGTATATAAAATTTAAAATATGACTAAATATTATTCAAAAAATACAATAAAATTGAATTAAATAGTTATTAAATTTTAGATATAATTTTTTCTACTAAAGCGCAGAATGATAAATCACAGTCATATTATTAAAAGTTTGAGGTAAGAATGGATTATGCCCGAAAAGAATATTCTAATTTCAATTCATAAAAAAACATTTAAAATAGGTTAACTCATTGTCCAAGTCCTAGATTAACAGGCTTATAGGCATAAAGGAACATGTTAAATAAAATCATAAATTATTCGTGAATCTTGTCTTAACAGCTTAATTAATTCTTTAAGAGAGTTAGGATATTATGAGACATAATATAAACATAAACAATGCCACTTACTCATCCAAAAATTAACAATATTATTTCATTCTGTTATTCTGATAAAAATTTTGGTTATTTAACATTTTTTGTACCAAGTTGTGGTGAGCCACATTCCGCCATGTTGACTGGAATTTGACACACGATTGTAGTTAGTATGTACTTTAAAAATTTAAATACACACACACACACACACACATATATATATATATATATATATATATATGCATTTCATTTTCATATTAATAAGAATGTTACTCTTAAGTTACTTGTTAAAAGTTAAAAATGAATTAAAATATTATATTAAAATTTTAAGATACTTATTGACAAAACTCTACAAATACTAACTGACGACACTTATATTAAAAAACGAAAAAGAAAACAGAATCACGACACCTTTCCAATTGTGTTCTCGCATCATTGCAGCACGCAATCATATGATCCCACAGTGGTCACAACGCCAAGTGGCAGCATTAGAAAGTAGAACTAGAAACGTGTATAGCGACAAATCCAACTATGGCATGGCATTCTTATCCAATAAGAGAATTCTAACTTATTAAAAATTAAAAAATAACCAGCTCCACGGTACTGCTATGTAAGCTTCAATGAGTACAAGGTAAGCGTTGCATAGAATTGTAATGTTCGTATGACCCTATGCGTTGTACCCAACCGACTTTTGAATTTCAAGCTCTTAATGGTTATTGGTTCCACAATTCCATTACGCAATTTGGGATGGTTGTACTGTTGTAGTTGAATATTGGATTTTGCTGATATCTATAGCCATGAGATCCTACAATTGGAGGTTGATTGTGGTAAGACCAGAAATATACAACTCAACAAGGCCTGACAAGTTGACTAAACAATAATAGCAAACTGTCATCAGTGACCACCCGTCGTGACCGTAAGTCTATATTGCTCTTTACCATTAATGATATAATATTCTTATAAAAAAAATTTAATGATATAATATTACACGGTCAGTCGTCAGCAACGGACAAAGGGTTTCTAAGCATTTCACTCTGTAGACAATGTTCCAATTCCAACCAAAGTATCAACCAAAAACTTTAATAAACTAATTCATTAGCATCCAATCCCTGGTTTTTTTTTTTTAATATTTTTCTTTACACTAAACAACTCACTCTTTTGCTTTAATTTCCTGAGTTCTGACAATTCATCTTATTTAGGACATTCCATCAAATACATCAAATATCTTGATACATGAAATCTCTTACATGGTCCTTTTTTTTTCCTTTTTGGTCGAGGAGGGGGTAGGGGGATGGAGCTCTATCCTTGCGACCCGAAGTTGCACCCTTAAGGTACACCTACTTTTAAGGTCAACCACATGACCATTCAACCAAGGCCTCCTTCTAACTTATTATTATTGTGGTCGGTGAATCATAGCCATTGGTATTTGAATCAATCCTCCGAATTATTAATTTTTTTTCTTCTTTTTAGAATTTGATTACCAACTTTAGTTGTTGGTATCAAGAATATTTTTACTATTTCTTCTTTCAACTTTAAAATTTATTGAATAAATTTAGAGTTATGTTATATTATACATTCAATTTTAGATATACCTATATACACCCATACATAAAAAGGTAAATCTCGACAATTTTTTTTTTGTCACATCTCACTTTTTCAACTCTAAAAATAAAAGAGTGTTTATGGGTGTCTATCCTTTTAAGTAGTACAAAAATCATTTCCCATCAATTTAATATAGTTTAATTTGGACTAACCTATTATAAAGATAAGATTTCCAATCTTATTTTTTATATTTGAAAAACTTGAGTTTAAAATTTTAAGAGAATAAGTATAAAACTATGTAAATCAACTAAGCATTGATAGAATATTTTCATTTTTACTTATTGATGAGAGAGTTCAAATTGTGTTCTAAACTTTTTTTTTTTGGATAAAATATCAGTATTCGAAATTTATTGAATTGCAACTAATCTAGTCCACTATGGATAAAGCTCTTCTAGCATAAATTTTTTCTATCCACAAAACTTGGATTCAAAATTTTGTTTAAAGAAAATAAGTATCGAATTACCTGAGTTGGTATGTATTGCATTTTTATTTATAAAACAAGAAATCACTCATGTTTCACTAATTTTAACTTTACCCTCTTACTGAAAGTATAATTCACTTATCATTGCACCTAATTTTTATTTGTTAGTTATACATAATTAAATGATTTTGTAAATAATTACACTAAAAATGTACTAAAATTACATCCATAAATTATACATCTTATCAAATTCCAAATTCAATTTTACATTAATGCTTAATATTTGAGTAACAGATATATTAAAAACTGTTTGGGTCATTTACTTGTTTTTGCATTTTCAAGGATGATATGTAGTGTGAAGAAGTTTCTTTGAATAAAATTTATCTCTAAAGTTAGTAACTAAAGGTGAACTCACCTTTGAATTATATAATGAATTAAGATTATAAAGCATTAAAATGTGCGTACCCTATTTTCTCATTCTAAAAGCAAATTCCTTTTAGAGGAGTCTTCTCATAAACAATAAAATTAGTTCAAATTCTCTTGATATAAGTATTTTCGTTTTGGTCAAACTCATTGTAGTTGTAGAAACGCTGTAGGCTTTCGAGAAGCTAAGTTTTAGCGTGTGTTTGATTCTATATTTATAAAACTGATTCTCAATTATCTCGATTTTAGTAAAATAGATTTTAGTTTAAACTAATTTTAAAATAAAATAATTTATATTTGATCTTTTCACTTGAAAAATGATTTTAACAAAATCAATATTGTTGAAATTGTGTGAAACGAACTTTTTGCTTTGGATCAAACCTTCGTTTTGAAGTAGAATCACTTTTAAATGAGTGGACAAAAGCAAAACCCAACATCATGAAATAAAAGTAAAATCAATTCTACACAACCAAAATTTTGGCTTTTTTTTTTTCCTTTGGACGTACCAAACCCCTGTTTGATGTCCCCTGCCCTGTTTCCAAACAGGCTGTTAGCTGGTGGCCCACTTAAAAGAGCAAGTGCCTTGGAAATAAAAAAGAACTTGCGCTTTTGAACAGACTTATATCCAGGCTGCATTGGGCTCACTGTAGCAAACAAGGAGTAAGGTTAATAAGCACAAAGAGTTCGGACCAAAGTTAAAAAGAAGCACAAAGAGTTCAGACCAAAAAGGAAGCAGAGAGTAATAATGAAAACAAAAAAAGAATAAGAGAATTTGATGAGTTGCAATAACCCTTTGGGTGTTTTAATTTGCATTACGGAAGTGAACACTGAAGGCGGAAGGATATACAGGATGCAGATTATCACAATGATTATGATTTATAAGCATATTTTGATTGTAATTTCCCCCCTCCGCCAAACAGTAATTTAGAAAGTACAAATTAAACTTCATCCTCAAACTAACATGTTTTGCAAAATTTCAGTTAATATAAATGCATAACGACTAACGACATTTACGTCTTAAACCACGATCGAGGACGTAGAGGAAAAATAGTTTGCTTTTACATTGGGTTGACGACAGTTAGGGTCAAAACTAAATACCCAATCCGACTTCTAAATAATTCACTTCGTCGCAAGCTTATTTTTCATCAAAATAAACTTTGCGGACTATACTATATAATCACACTTAAACTACGTGCATGTTTGGAAACAGTTTTATTTTAAGAATATAAACCCCCCCCCCCCCCCAAAAAAACAAAACCCACAAAAAAAAAATAAAAAAAAATACACAAAAAGGCTGTGTCAGGAAGTTTTGATTATAAGCTATTTTTAATAGACAGTAAAGCTCATCGAGACGCACTTCTCAGCCATAGTGCCATTATTACTTGACGAGAGCCCCTACAACTGAATATCATGGCTAAACATGGCGCTTATGTTTTACTGGCTTTCATTGCTTCCCTTGATATTCCTCCTAACAGCAACATATTTTCATCACTTCCTAGCCAAATACACCTTTGTCCACACAATCACAGGATGGAGCTGAGCAGTATTTTGAATGGTAAATGAAGGAATATTAAAGCAGTGCCTCTACCCAACCAAAAGCCTGTCTTCAATGGGGGAGGATTCATGCGAAGCACCGACCTCTGCTTAGGACCGTGGCTTGCGCTTTTATCCAAAAAGCTAATAATAGCATTTTCAGCGCAGAATAAACATTAAAAACTCGCATCACAGTGCACTAAGCCGCGTTTTACAAGGTACAATGACGAAGTTGTCAATAAAACGAAATTAATATATGGAGAATACTGGCCTCTACCGAATTGGAAGTTTCCTTCATCACATAAAATTCCCTTTCACTTTCATGCAGATCAAACGAAAAGTAACTATCTAATATAAATTTTCACATTGCATTCATTAGATTAGCATCAAAATTAATCTCAATAACAATATCATTATTAGCACAATTTAAGACCCAAACGCGCACAACATCACGCTTAGTCTAATGGAAGCATAAGCTTAGATCTGTGAAATAACCCTAATCCGTTTGACTGCAAATTAAAATAAGAGAAACATTATCCAACATCTCAATTGTTCAAACAAAAAGAGTATCAGAGAACAAAAATCAAAACAAAAATTAAAAATTAATAAAAAAAAGCCTAATTCCTTTTCCAACCGATACCTATTCCAATTAAGCGGCAAGAACAACTGCTCCTCCAGCTTCCTTGATCTTCTTCTCGGCGATCTTCGAAACGAGCTTGGCCTTAACAACCACCGGCTGATTCTGCGGCAACACGCCCTTCCCGAGAACCTTAAAGTACCCGAACTGCGTGACGTCGATCAACGGTGCCTTGCCGTTATCCTTGGAAGCCTGCTCCTTGATCTCTTGGGGAAACAGGGACCAGAGCTTGTCGATGTTGACGATTGGGCAGTGGAACTTGTTGCGGAGCCTGTGGAAGTAGCGCATCCCGACCTTGCCGAAGTAACCGGGGTGGTACTTGTCGAAGAGGATGCGGTGGTGGTGCATGCCTCCGGCGTTTCCGCGTCCGCCGGGGTGCTTGCGGTGCTTGCCGATGCGGCCGTGGCCGGCGCTCACGTGGCCACTCTTCTTCCTGTTCTTCTTGAACCGCGTCGTCATCTTGTTCTGGTTCCTGTTGGAGTGGCGAAGGAGAGCGGGATTAGGGTTTGGAAGTGCTATAAGCGAAGCTGTTGATACTGATTTTACCGTTTTGACCCTCTCCGACCAGCAGAATAGCTATTTTTTCCCTTGGTGTGACTACCATTATCCATGTTATATTACCAAAAACCCGGTTAATTCTATCTAACTCGACGGAAGTCACTAAAAGGTGGAATCCTGTCAATAAGAATTTTTTTTTCATTCTGAAAGCTCAAACAAAGAATATTTTTGATCATTTTGATTTTGTTCCTTTTAAAATTTTTATTTTGATTTTGATCTTTCTTTCTCTTTTTTTTTTTTAAAAGGCCTTAAGCCCTTGTTATTCTAAACTTTAACCCTTATAAGTATTTTAGAATATGTGTTCAATTATTATAAATATTGAAATTTATATTTTGGATCCTTATAAATATTTTCTAAATTATTTTTTGTTCTTATAAATATTATCACTTAATACTGGGTCTAAATAGTAAGAATAAAAAAATCTAATAATAAAAAAAGAGGAATTAAAATCAAAACAAAATTTTTAGAAAAATCAAAATCAAAATAACCGTGTAATTATATAGACTAAAATTATATTTAAACAAAAAAATATAATTCATTTTGCTCTCCTCTAGTTGAACTAAATCAACTAATTCTTCTTAAAAACATTACAAGGAGAACACATTTTTGTTGAGCAATTAAATGGAAGTTTAAGAAGATATTGTGAGGAGTTTTATTTTTATTTTTTTTTTGGTTTTAAATTGTCAATGTTTAATGTCCATTCAATTTTGGCTAATTTTAATCAATGTATATATAATTTACAAAATTAAAAACTGTACATTTTATGGAATAAGTCTTCTCCTTAACCTAAATATTTTTTTTAACTAATGTACTATACATTTTATCTAAATATCAACTTAATTTGATTTGAACTTATCATCAGTCAAGTGAGGGCCAAATTAAGCCTTAGTTTTAGTCTTTTTAAAAAATGACTCAATTGAAAATTTGACCGCATTTGAAGCAAAATAAAGTTCATGCTATGCAGATGAGATCTGAACAAATTCGTTAAATTAAAAGTGCAACAACCCCAGATTCAAGATTACAAGATTACAATTTTCACCACTACGATAAGACCTCAACCATATCTGTTTCCTTTTTATTAATGCACTTGACAGTTGTTTGGACCTTCATTATAGGAGCTTCGGAGGTTGTTTTAAGATTGGCCCTGTGTAATAAGTCTTCAACTAGTGAGCTTATAACAGGCCTTTGGATATTAGACACTCGTTTTATGGGCCTACTACACCATTTGAATATCGTACAAGAGCCAGATGCTTGGTCCGTTCCATTTGTATCTCATGTCATTTGCAATCGAGTTTTCCTCTGATCCATGTCCACTGTGATCCAACTGAAAAATCCATGTCCATTCAAATGGATTGACGAGTGAAATCTTGAGCCTTGACTAAGCACTGAAGGATAAGATTTACTGTAGATTTGTTTCTGTTTTTATAAAAGTAATTATAAAACTTTAAATTTTATATATAGTTAAAAAAAATTAAAAACTAATTTTTAAAAAGTTATTTTTAAAAAAATAATTCTTTTAAATTTCTAAAAAAAAAATTTGAAATAATTTTTTATTAAAAAAATCACAAACAAACACAAAAACATCAAAATTCAAAACCAGATTAATGCTGACTTGTAAAGTTTGATTTGTGTCTCGGATATCCAAAAAGATGCAGACAAGAGATTTCGGCAACGATCTACTCACATAAGAACAGATCACGATCAAATACCTAATTTGCTCCTAGTTACAGTCCAAGTTCGAATCTCAAATTCTCGATAGCCTACTCCCCGTTATATAATCTATGGAAAATCCAATATAGATTCTTATGACAGTCTGAATATTATTGTTAGAATTTTATTAAAATGACCTTTTTTTTTGGTTTATTTAAATATTCTTTTCAATCGTAGCAGCTTCTGATAATAATTCATATTACATAGCATTATTCAAAAATCTTATATTGAAATGCTATCGACCACTACGGATACAAACAAAGTCCTGATAGCAATAGCTATGAACAAATATCTATATTATATTCGTCTTGTTGTAGCACAAAGCCTCCATAAAGACCAGGACCCCGTTCTTAGCCTCTTGCATTTTTTTTCTTATTTATTTAGAGAATAATTTATATAATATAAAATAATTTTATACTACTAATCAATAAAAATTTAAGAATTTGTTATATTATGATACATATTTATTATAATAATTATCTATTATAATTTATTATTTTTTTAAAATTATATTAATTAATAGTATAAAATTATTTTATACTGTTAATATATAATAACTAATTTTATTTATTTATTTATTTATATATTATTGGATAAGAAATAGGATCTTTTAGGATAATGTATTTGGACAAAGTTTATAACCTTATGGATAGCAAGTATTAATAACCTTGGCCCTACAGTAACGGAAGAAGGATGTGACACTACCCTTTACCCGGCGAGAGAGGACAATGGGGTGCTGTTGTGGTACATGGCCAGCCGCTGCTGGGAAGTGACGGGATGATGCTGCTGACGACTCAAACACTCCATTCTATGTAACAAATCAGATCAACTCAGAAATATTGGACTCACTAATGCCATGTATATACATGTGTATACACGTGGCAGATGCATGCGTGGCGAGTCCTCGGCTCTCCACTACTGCATATGGCTGCGACAATACATAGGAATAAATACACATGATGGGTCATTATTATTGTGAATCATATTGCAGCATCTCGTAACGTGGGGAACGTTGTCTTGGCTAGAACTGAGAGGCATGTGAGGTTCGTCCTTAAACGGCGGCGTGTGGAACTGGGCAACCACACGCGTTGCGAGAGACGAGAATATAAACGGATCATCCTGTTATGGGGGGACAGGGTATGATGGGAAAACACTGCCGAGCAAATTGATAATTAACGTTCTGATATCTTATCATAACACTGTGATTTGCTATATTCATCCTAAAAAACAAACACTGGATACTATAATCAAGACAGAGCCTAATTATTATTAGGATTTTTTTATGCTTAATTATTATTAGGATTTAATTTAAAAATATTTAGTATACAAGATATTTACATAATTATTTAATTATATATTTTTATATTATTATAAATGTTTAATTTTTATAATAATTACATAAAAAATTATATATACGTATAATAATATTTAATTAATTGACAGTATCTTTTTATTATTATGGCTATTACTATATTATATTTTTTTTAATAATGTAATGTACCTTAAAAATAATTACTTAAATTTAAAAAATAATAAATTGAATAATACTTTAAATAATCAGAAATCTTGTGCCCGTGATTATGGATTGGTATTTTCTTTTTGTTTTTTAGATGTGGTATTTTCGTAAAATAAAATGAAAATTAATTTGAATAGATTATTGGTACACAAAATTTTGCACCATCAACTGCTGATATGTGGTGTTATGTGTGAATTTTGAAATAATAATTATAAAAGTTGAATATTTTTGTTAATATAACAATATTAAATTATTATAGAAAAAAATTATGCTAATAGTGTATCACACAATCAAATTCGATAAAATATTCACCAACTTACGGGGCTCGGTGGAAGTTGTGTAAAGTGAATCATCAGACATGAGAGCTATATCATGAATTTAAAAAAAATAAAATAAAATAAAATGCATAAGTAAAACTAAGGGAGATTCATTTTGATATATCATATAGTGTAAAAAAATCTTATGTTATCTTCTAACTGTATATCATTATAGGGGCGATTTCTGAAGTAATAATTGTAAAAGTAAAAGTAAATAGCTTTTATCGATAAATGATTAAATAATGGTATAAAAAAACTTATATAATGATAATACATTAAAAATTAAATTTTAATGAATGAAAATATAAAAATCAATATCATAGCGAATGAAATAATAAGGATTATTTCTTTAATGTGAATTAAATATATATTTTATACTATAATTATCTCACATTAATAAATAATATGTAAGATTAATTTTAATACATGATTATTATAAATTATAAAAGATATTTATATTATTATTTAATTATATATTATTATATTTGAGATTTTTGAAATGATTATAAGATTAAAATATTTTTACTGATATAATAATATATAACTGAATTTTATGTAGATAATATATCAAAATTAAATATTAATAAATAATATAAGAAAATATAAATTTGGTGCTTAAAAAGCGGACTGGACGCTTTCCTGGCGTCACTCATGAAGAAGCCTAATTTGAACTAAGATTTGGAGGAAAGAATGAGGCTCATGGGGTCGTAGTCTTCACACCATTCAAAAAGATGCCGTTAGGCCAAGCTAATTCCAGATGATTCTTTTATATACACTCTATAAATTGTGCATCTAACAATGCTTCTCTCACATTATATATTTATATAGTGCTCCACAAGTCCACATCTTTCCTACAGATGGTAAAGTTATAATATAATTAAAAAAAAAAGGTAAGATATTTCAATTAGTCGATTAAGAAATTATACAAATATGTATTTCTGCAATTTTTGACAAGAATCAGGATCCCCTATAAAAAAAAAAAAATTGTAGAGGGTTGAAGCCATCTTTGATAATATTCATTTTTAATTTGATAATTTTTAATATTTTCTATAATAAAATATTACAAATAAATTTAATTTGATAATTTTCATCCATTGAATTTATAGTTATAGATGGTGTAATTTTCATTTTTAAACGCACCTAATCTACTTCAATATAAATACGAAGTTATATTTATGTTAGAGTATATATCATTAGAGAATACGACCCTTAGTCAAATGTTCCGCTGGAAGAAAACACACCCTATAAATTCACATTATCCTTTTTCAAAAAGCAAATATGATGAGGTGCCTCTTCCTCTCAGGTCATATATCTTGCAAAGAATTTTAAGCAGGATTCTTTGATATGGACTCATTTCCCACCTACGTGCCAGCAGAATATTGCCCTAACATGATGTATTTTTGTCGTCAGTCGCAGGTTTTTGTGGTCACAAATGAACGGTCATTGTGCTTTCATATCCCACAAGAAAATCAAGTTAGGAAAAGCACGACACCTTTCTTTCTTTCTTTTTTTTTTTTCTCTACAACAAAAACTTAAAACAATATTAAGCTCATAAACTGTGTATTAACGTAATTAACACATTGTACAAGTCAAAAAAACGTAATTAACACATTGTATACATATTTATTAAATTTATTTACATAATCATGACAATATATCAATTTATTTTAAAAATCATTACATTATTCGGGCTAAATAAATACTCAGTCAAACTAGTATTAAAAAAGTGACAGCGGTTCGATAAGTCTCCCAGTGGTCAATCTAAAATTGATAACCATTTTGTTTTGAGGAAAAAAAAATATGATAACCTTTAAAATCGATATAATTAGTGACAAATTCGGTCATTTATTATAAATATGAGGAAAAACTATTACAAAATTTAAAAGGGTAAAAGAGCAATTCATCGAAAAATAAATAAATAAAAGGGTAAAAGAACATTTACCCCTGTTTTGCCTTTTAACTAGAGAGATAATGTGAATGCGCATAAATTATTTTAATAATTAACCAAATTTATGTTTGCAGAATAGTTTGCTTATTGTGTTGTGCAAAATACTGCTAATCCCTTGTAGGAGCTCAAATTATTAAAGCAAGTGTTTGTAAGAATTGTGTCTCATATATATTAGATTAATAACTATAACAGTGTTTAGTAAGCACATTAGCTAGTAAAGTCGGTAAGAAGGATATTGTAAAATAAGTGAAAGCTAATAAGATAATAGCAAACTATAAAGCCTAAAAGTAAATGAAAGTTTGTAAAGAAAATGCAGTAAATAAATGTTATATACCGTTATAAAGGCAATGAATAAAAAGGATAAAAATAAAGGCTGAAATGTAAGAAATGAAAAAGTAAAAAGCTGAAAAGGAATTTAAAATGGGCTATTTATAAATACAAAATGATAGTTATCTGGCACTAATCTCACTAATCACACTGCTTAATCCCATCATCATGTTCAACTTAGCGATAGATAGCATTCAGTACTAAATAATACTACTCTGGCTAGTACCAAAAAAAATTATAAAAATAACACTATTTTGGTTAGAGTTTAATTGGTATGTATTGATAGTATAAAATTATTTTATATTGTCAACCAATAAAAATAGGTCCCTCATTATAATGGATAATTATTTATATAAATTGATATTTTTTAATATTTTTATTATTTGATAATATAAAATTATTTTATACTGTGAATATATTTAAATTAAATTCTTTTGGCTAAGTTAAGGCATAAATGAATCAAAATTCAATGCATTTACTAGTTGATGGCCTCCTTCAGCTACCTATTTTGTAGGCAGCATCTTCTACTTGCTTCAGTATTCTCTTCTTACTGCTTCCCTTCTACTTGAATAAGAAACAACTATAACTTCCTCCCATTGCGCTCTTATTTTCTAAGAAGTGATTGAAGACTTGGTTAAGTCCTTTCTCCCAGCTTCTACAACTAATTTCTCACCTAAGCCATGCCCACTACTGGTTGACGTGGTTAAGTCTTTTCTCCCAATTTTTACAATTATTTGCTATCGGCCAAATTTGTCTCTCGATTGTCTAATATTTCTTTGCTTGACTATTTCTCCGCCCTCCTTATACTTTCACTCAATTGTAAGCCCCAAATATTAAATCCTCCAATTGAAACCTTAAATTTTCAGTTGTTTATAAATAACTACCACTAATTATTAGGCTTTTTTGCTGATATAAAATAAAAAAAAATATTATGTACCTATATACACCGATTTCACATTATTTTTTAAAATATCTTTTTTTTTTGCAACGTTGATAAATCGATTTATGTTACATCAATTTATCATTATCAGATTTCAGGTTTAAAAACAAGAAAATTAACTTGGGTTACATCAATTATTACACTATTCAAATGAATAGTATAATAATCGATTTGATTTATTTATAATAAAATAAAATTTATAAATTATTTATTTTATTAATTTAGAATTAGAATAAGATAATCAATAATTTTGGTTAATAAATTTTTATAATGATAATTAATTAAAAAATTGTAAATAATTTTTTTAATTTAATTATTATTAATTTTAATCTCAATATTATTTTTTATTGAAAAAATTTAGATATTTGAGTTGCTTAGTTTAGGATATATTTGCGCGATATGAGCTTTTGGCATGCATTACAAATTCGTAATTTTGAGTATGATCGTCCACTAATTAGTGCTTTTTTTGAGCGGCGGTGGCGTCCTAAGATGCCATCGCAATCCGAGAGTGCATCATCACACTCTAGAATTTTGCTTTACCGCAAGGGTTACATATTGATAGGGAGTCAATCAGCTGAAGTATTTTGAAAGCAATGATATACTTAGCTTATGTGGTGAGCTTAGATCCAATTAAGATCTTATTGGAATGTGGATAATATTATAGTCAAATAAGGAAACTTAAGCTATAATAAAAGCACATAAAAATTAATAATACAAATTATATAAAAAAATTTATACAAAAATAAAAAATAGTCAAAATACTTTTAAATAGCATTTTTTGAGAACAGGAATGATACCAATCGATTGCGCCAATTGCTACACTGATGGCCTCATTTGGGACTTTCTGGAAAGGTATAATAATAACAAATTAGAATCTCGAGTCAAAAGTTATAGTCATTTACAGTTTTATCAATTATTTAATCATGTGTGAATAATTAGGATTACATAATTCATATATTTAGGGTTTAAGATTTTATACATTAATCGAATTATACACTTTAATGAATAGTACATTACTTGAATTATGCAATTTTGTACCCACATCACGTAAATATATCATAAACTAAGTAACTCAAATATCTTAAATTTTTTCAATAAAAAATAATATTGAAATTAAAATATTAAAAGTAATAATAATTAAATTAAAAAAATTATTTACATTTTTTTAATTAATTATTATTATAAAAATTTATTAACCAAAAATATTAATTATTTTATTCTAATTCTAAATTAATAAAATAAATAATTTATAAACTTTATTTTATTATAAATGAATCATATTGATTATTATATTATTCAAATGAATAGTATAACAATTGATGGAGCTTAAATCGATTATTGTACTATTTATTTAAATAGTGTAATAATCGATGTAATCCAATTTGATTTTCGTGTTTTTAAATTTGAAATTTGATAATGATAAATTAATATAATATAAATTAATTTATCAATGTTGCAAAAAAAACAAAAATTTCAAAAATAATATGAAACCAGATGTATATAGGTATATAATATTTTTTTTATTTTATATCAGTAAAAAAATCTCAACTATTGCACTCTGCTTGGAAGACAAGAAAAGAGACTGAAAGTAGTTAGAAGCGAAGAGAATAAGCAGAAAAAAGTATTTTCCTTCGCTTGGATGACGTGAAAGAATCAGTGGAAAGGAAACAAAATCGTGGGTCCCACAACCAAAAGTTTTTATCACTAATATGGGGAGAAAATTGAGATAGTGATGTTTATACGATGAAATTATTATTTTATTCTTATAATTTGTTTTTTTTATTATGATTAACAATTATTTAATAAACTTTTTTCATATTATTATATATATTTTTTATTTTTCTTTTCCATCAAATAGAAGGAAAAAAATATATTTTTTTTCTTTTTTATTTTTTCTTTTCATCCAATCAGAGGATTAAATCTTTCAACCAAATATTTAAACTTTTATTCATTTGTAAATAACATGGCTAATTAATTATTAAATCTTCTAGTTAAATCCTCAACTACAATAATGCTCACAATTACATATTTTGTTGAATTTAATTGAATTTAGAAAGGGAGAACTATTAGTGAAATAATATGATAATATCTATGAGTGTCATGTGTCAAAAACTTTACCCCTTTTAAAAAAAATTTCTCCTTTATTTTCTTATTTAATATTACTATTTTTTTTATGTTGAATATTACTAAAAAATATTAATATAACTTATCATATTTTATATCATTTTAAATTAAATTTTCAAATCATCAAAAAATCCCATAATTTAAGTAGTTTCCAGTACTCTATGAAATTCTATCAAATCATGTATACTTATGATTTTATATTTTTCATATAATTATTTGATTGAAAATTTTGAGATAAATATTTTATTATTTTCACTATATTTAATCATTTAAGTTTTATATAGATATTGTTTAATAATTAAAAAATCTTTTAAAATTAATTTTTATCAAAATTAATTCTAATAAAACTAATTTTAAATTAGTTTTATCTAATCTCTTTTTTAAGTCTATAATAATTTGAAATATTAATTACATTAATTTTAAGTTAGTTTTAAATTAATTATTATTAATTATAAATTAATTTATTTCTATATAAATTAATATAATTAATTATTTTTTATACCATGTTAAAATAAATTTTCAAATAATAATACTAAATGGATTCCAAATGGGCCGTCGTGGGCCACATAGCGTGTCTCATCATTACGCCAAAACGGGCCACCCATCCCAACTTCATTGGCTAACCACCTGATCCTTCTCTTTTTTGCCCCCGAGGCTTAATAAATCACTTGACTTTTTTTTTTTGACTGAATTTTATGCTTTCTTTCTAGGAAAGCAAAGAGGAAAGAATATCCGCATATAAACACGCTTAACAAACACTCCAAGGCGGTTTCATTGTTTTCAATTTTTTTTTGAAAAAAATTAATTACTATTTTTTAAGTGAAAAAACAATTATAAGCGCGTGGGCTTCCACTCCCCGTTCGGCCTATAAATAGGCCCCAAAATCACTTCCCAGGGTTTTCAAGCCCCAAGGCCCCAACCCTCCAACGCCGGAGGAACACAATATCTTCTGTCCCTTCCTCTTCTCTTCTAAAGTTCCTAGTTCTCGTCTTCTGGAATTTTCCAACCTTCTTCTGTTTCCACCTAAGTCACGGAGTAAAGAGTCATGGAATCGAAACCCGGACACACCATAAAGCTCCTCTGCAGCTACGGTGGCAAGATTCTCCCACGCGCCACTGACGGCGAGCTCCGCTACGTCGGCGGCCACACCAGAGTCGTCACCGTCGACCGTTCCATCTCCTTCTCGGGTTCGCTTTGTTTCGCTTTCAAAATTTTCATTAGCCTTTTTTTTTTGTACCGATTGTTCGTTAACCGTTTCGATTTCGCGTTGTGCAGAGCTGATGGTGAAGCTTGGAGAGTTGTGCGGTTCGTCGGTGACCTTGCGGTCTCAATTGCCGAGCGGAGACTTGGAGACCTTGATCTCCGTTACCAGCGACGAAGATCTGGCGAACATAATCGAAGAATACGATCGCGCTTCGTCGAAATTGGCTCATCCTTTGAAGATCAGGGCCGTTCTCTCTCCGCCGAAATCGCCGAAAAAGGTGTCTCCGGCGACATCGTCGCCGTCGTTGTCGCCTTCGTCTTCTGCCAGTCACTCTCCGGCCAGATCTCCGAACGGCTCTGTCGATTCGCTGCCGTACCCGGCGGCGTATCGCGTTGTCCGCCATAGCCGTCCGGTCAGAATCCGTAACGGATCGGCGAAGGCGTGTTGCTACACCGGCCAGTTCGAGGGAAGCCCTAGGTTCCTCTACTGTGGACCTCACTGCAGTAATTACTGCCACTGAAGATTCCCTTATACGTACAAATATACGCAGTAAATACGAGGAACAAAATCCAACATACGAAGCTGAATTTTCAATATGTGATGATGATGAAAAATACCAAAGGACTCCCCAAAAAAAAATTTTAAAAATTGAAAAAAAAGGAAAAACAGAGAGATGAGTTATGAAGATTTTTTAAATTTTAATTTTGATAAATTTTTGGATCTGGGGGAGGTTATAATTTTCAATTGAGCCGTGAGTTTTTTCATTGGACATGGTGGCTCTGGGACTCTTGTTTGTTTTTGAATCAGTTAGGGTTCCGTTAACCGCCGTCTACTACGGGCCCAATTTTTTGTGACGTGTCCTGTGCGTGCCGCTTTTGGTGGTTTTGATTCCGTTCACTCAAGTCACCACACCCTGTTTGTTTCGTGTGTTCCATTGTGGCTCACGACACTCGTTCCATTTTCGTCCGACTTGGTTGCTTGATTATTTAATGGTAAGTTAACTTAATTGGTTGGTCAAATTAATACTTATTCTTTTTTCTAAAATTATATTATTGTTGTTGTTCTAATCTTTTTGTGTGAACTGGTTGTGTAATATTCCTTCAATTTGCAGGTCAATAAGAGAGGGATGTGCGGAATAGATAGATACATGGTTCCGCATAGCGTGGGGCTTGTGGAAGAGGACAAAACGGTTGAACCTTCAAGAAATTGGTAGGGCAACTTGTCTAAGAGCTGCATGCTCAGTGGATTATGGAACAATGATACTTTTTTAATTATGAAAGATACAGGACATGAATGTGGACACCAGCTGAGAGCCTAAGATCAAGATACCATAAACTTAAAATCGGATTAAAATAGATAATTGTTCGAAGCCATTTACCAAACAATAGGAATTAATAATTAAATTGATGACCGAAACGGGTAGCCCTGGTGCCTGATGGAGTAAGTTGGCTAGAGTGGTTACTTGACACCATCACATTAGTGGGGCATATATTTTGGTAGCCATCTGGTGGCTTCATGGCCTTACTTTGTATGAAGATTGGAGTGAGTTGACGAATAAATCAACTATACAGAAAGCCTGGAAGAAACAACCTGCCCCACCATATTTTCCGGGGGAAAAAGTGAAAAAGAATCAGCCAAGCCATTTGAATGCAGGAGAAGATCTAAGCTAAGTATTGTTAAATTGTACATTGATAATAATACGCGCCGAGGCCCGACAATTGAGGTGGGAATTTTGTCAAAAAATAAAAAATAAAAATGAAGTGGGAGTTTGGGATGGTAATACTTCCTGTCATTGGGATCTCGCATGGATTCCTTCATTTGGAATTTTGAGTAAGGGGGATTTAAATTATTTTTTTCGAAGTAGATCGGAAGGCGGTCTACTCATACTCCTTGTCCTGGGGATTATACTACTTATTAGGTTCTTGTATATAGTGAAATTGATTAAAATATTTTTAATATTATAAATATTATATGTATAAAAATAATTACTTTTCTGAGGACTTATGAAGAGTCGGGAAATGGAAGCAGGTAAAAAATTTTCTGAGACAGATTAAGAACGGAGACGAGAAGATAATGGAGTGGTGAAAACGAGTGGGATGACATTTCTTGCTTCTGCTTTGCCTAGGTGTCATCTTTTCTGGGAGTGGCTGTTTTTTATTTTTATTTTTTGGTCATACTCACACTCCTGGATAGGGGGGATTGTGAGGGGACTCTGGCCCTGGGGATCGAACTCACGACCCCTCACTTGCGCAGATTTATCTATGTAGCGGTAACCGCTCATCACATGCGCTTGTCCGCGGGAGTGGTTGCTGAATTAGCATGGCAAGTTTGTTCAGATTTTGGGCTGATAAAATTTTGGTTGACTCCAAAAGCTAGGTTAAGTTGAATCCAAAACTTGAGAATTCTACATAGATGACTTTTCCGACCAAAAAAAAAAAAAAAGATGGATGACTTTAAATTTTAAAATCAGCTCAATTAATTATATATAATATTTTTGCAAATAAAATTATGTGATTTCTTTGTACTTTTTTGGTGTAGAATTAATCTCTGGACGTTGGCTTCATGTTGACGACGAGGTTTTATATATCTTTTATTGGAAAAATTTTATGGAGTAATTTTATGTATAAAATTATATATAAAAATATTTTATAAAAAGTTTTACTTTATTTTTACTTCTATATTAAAAACACCCAGTGTAAAAAATGAATAAGTGAATAAGACTAAGGCTGCAGAGATAAAATATCTCGTCAAATGACTAAAAAGTTGGTGTAGTATTTATTATGAAAAAGACGTTAGAATGAATATTTTAAGTAATTAGAGCATTTGTGGAGACGATTGAAGTTTTAGTAAAGATAGTAAATTAAATGGATATTAGTTTAATGATTAATATTGAGAAAAATAGAGGTGAAAATATTAGAAAGAATAGATATTAACTATAGATATGATTTATAAAAAGATATTGTGATATTATCTGATTTATATAGCTGATTTCATTTAATGATATAAGATTTAGTTATTGTTGTTGTAATAAATTAAACAATTAAAACCTATATTAAGATCAGTATTTGAGTAAAAATAAAACGTAGTAATTAAAAATTTTTGGTTTTTAAATTCCTGGTTCTCATAAGAAAAAAAAATTGATTTGGCCGTTAGTAATTAAAACTTAGCTGAAACTTTTAGCTTGATTAGATTCGGGCTTACCTTCATGACATAGAGTGCTCGTGCTCGTGCTCGCGCTATTTGCAACCCGAAGTCCAACCGTAGAAGTGGCTTGTCGAGTCAAATGGACACTAGGATGTTCATATTGAGGCCATTGTTGTCTTGGAGGGGATATCTTTTATGTGGCGATGACTTTTTAGAGTTACATGTGGAAGCCTGGAAGTGAGCGACAATGAGGGAAACGCAAGTCCATTAAGAAAAACGAAGGAATGTATCTCTATGGGAGTCCAATTACAAAAATGTCGAAGGGGCGCTCGCGATAGAGTGAGTGGCCTCGGATAGGACAAAAAAAAAGAAATAGAAGAAGAAAAAGAGGGGCATATAATAAATGGTTGACTCAATAGTCGATCTTTCACTCATAAAAAATATTGCATTTAGGAGTGTTCAAAACCGAACCAACCTGATCAAATAACCGAAATCGAACCAAAAAAACTAATAACTGAAAAAAAAAAAGAAAACAAAAATCGAAACAAAAAAATCGATCGGTTTGGTTCGATTTTAGGTTCTAAATTTCAAAATCAAACCGAACCAAACCGAACCGAAGTACCATTACACATAGTCACATATGCCCTTATAACACTATGAAAATCCCAAAATGCCCATACCCCTAAATCCCTAATCTGCTGCAGTGCTTGCTTCCAAATCCCATGTCCTTTTGCTTCCTTACACACTCTTTATCTCTAGCCAACCCGCATGCCGCGCCTCGCCCGCACCACCTTCACTTCTTCTCCCACCCACCGTGCAGCCAACATCTTCTTCCCACTTCCCAGTTCCCATCGCCGTCCATCGAACACACCGCCACCATCGCGCTGCACCATCATGTAACACCACCATCGTGCTACGCCATCCACTCGAACACCGTGCAACCCACATCTTCTCCTGTTCTCCCCAATTCCCACGGCCGTCCACCCGAGCACACCGCCACCATCCGTTGCGCCATCGTCGTTGCACGACCACTGCCAGCGCACGGCGCCACCATCGCTGGTTCCCACGGCGTCACAGCCTCACAGGTAGCTCTCTGTTTCTGTCTCTCAAGAATACTTTCACTCATTTGATTTGTCATTGTTGATTTGATGATGATGTTTTCATATATTCATTGATTATTTCTTATTTTCTGCTATTCTTATGTTTTGCACTTTACTCATATTTTTAAGGGATTATTTGATTTATTTCTGATTTTCTAATTCATTTGATGTTCGGCCTCTTTGATGGTTTCTGTTTTCCATGGATTTGTAAATATTTGATGGCTTCTAATGGGTTTTTAATGTTTCTGTTTCTGTTTCTATTTTCCATGCCTCTTTGATGTTTTGCTGTTCTAATGCTCTATAAATATTTGATTGATGGCTTCTAATAGGTTTTTAATTTTTATGCCTTAGAAGTGTTTCTATTTCTGTTTTCCATGCTCTCTCTGATGTTCTATTTTTCTAATGCTTTGTAAATATTTCAGGGCTTCTAATGGGTTTTTAATTTTTATGGCTTCTATTTGTATTGTAGATTGAACTGAACCTCAATCCTATTCCTGCTTTGCCTTGCCTAAGTGCCTCCAACCCTAAGTGCTTTCCAAATGGCTGAGGTAACTTTTTTATATTATACTATTTTTTATATTAGTTGTTATCTTTTGTGAATAGAATGTCCTGTTTAATTTTCAGTTCTTAACTCAATATCTCACTTGCTTTGGGTATTTCGTGTTTTTTCTTATTTATTTATTTTTGTTATTTTATCTTATGCAGTCAAGTAACACTCCAAGTAATGAAAGAAACATGGCTGGGAATACTAATTCTATAAGGTCCCCAACAGAGAATAGTGAGGCACAAGCTAGACTTGAAATTTCCAAAGTTGATAAGAAAAGGAAGACTCCCCCTCATGTTGGAGAAACTTCTGTTGATGACAGCATTGAGGATCCAGGTAAGAGAAAACCCTCTAGACCTAGATCCTGGACATGGGATCACTTTACAAGGGATCCTAATTCTAGGTCATCAACTCCTAGAGCTAAATGTAATTGGTGTAGGGCTAGTTATGCTTGTGATAGTCATAGAAATAGGACAACTAATATGAAGAATCATTTGTTGACCCAATGTAAAAAGTTTCCTAAAGAATCACTTGATTCTAGTCAAACCATTCTTAGTTTCCAACAACTGAAAAAGAAAGAGGGGAAAGGGATTGGTAGTGCACTTCATGCAGTGTCTTTTGATGCTGATGCATGTAGACAAGCCCTTGCTAAGATGGTCATAGTTGATGAATTGCCATTCAAGTTTGTTGAGGGAGAGGGATTTCGATATTTCATGAGTGTTGTGCAGCCCAAATTTCCTATTCTCGGAAGGGTCACAATTGCTAGGGATTACTGGAATCTTTATATAAATGAGAAAAATAAGTTGAAGTCTGTATTTAGTTAACCAAATCAGGCTGTTTGTCTTACAACTAATTATTGGAGTTTTGTGCAAAATTTGAATTATCTTTACCTTATTGCACATTTCATTGATCATGATTGGAAATTACAAAAGAGAATTGTCAATTTTTGTCTCATCAAGAATCATAAGGGGGAAACAATTGGTAGAAAAATTGAGAAATGCCTTTTAGGATGGGGGATATCTTGAGTTTTTACTATAACCGTTAATAATGCTAGCTCTAATGATGTTGTTATTTCTCATTTGAAAAGTAGAATGGAGGATTGGAACTCTCATCCATTAAAAAGAGAGTATTTGCATGTTAGGTGTTGCGCTCATATTTTGAATCTTGTTGTGAATGATGGATTGAAAGACATGCATGATTCAATTAGCAAGATTAGAAATGCTGTTAGATATGTACGTGCTTCACCTGGTTGTATGGATAAGTTTAAAAGTATGATAAAGGAGGCTAAGATACAAGAGAAGTGCACTGTACAATTAGATGTTCCTGCTAGGTGGAACTCTACTTTCTTAATGCTTGAAAGTGCTTTGAAATTTCAAAAGCATTTAAAAGGTTAGGAGAGCGAGATACGGAATATGCCTTGATGCAAGGTGGTATCCCAAGGAATGATGATTGGGATAATGCAAGAGTGTTTGTGAGGTTCTTAAAGATTTTTTATAATATAACTAAGAAGGTGTCAGGTTCTTCATTTGTGACTTCTTCTCAATACTTTCATGACTTTTGTTTGATATTGAACACATTTAAGACCTGGGTTGGAAGTCTTGATCCATTACTTAGGAGAATGACTGAAAAAATGAAGGCTAAGTATGACAAGCACTAGGGTAGCATTAAAAATGTTAATATGATAATTTTTATTACTGTGGTTTTTGATCCTCGATACAAGCTTCGGTTTGTAGATTGGAGTTTTGAGAAGCTATATGAAAAGAAAGATGCTAATTTTTTGAGTGGAAGGGTGAAGGAAACATTTAACAAGTTGTTTGATAGCTATAGGGCATGTAATAGGAGTGGTGAATCACAAAGAGGGATACAATCTTCACATGAGATAGAGACACCAGATGTAGCAGGGCTTGATAGTTCTTTTGCTTTGGAATTTGAGAAAGACATGCATCTTAGTGAGAGTATGAATAAAAATGAGGTAGATTTGTATCTCATGGAGGCCTTAGAGAAGACAACTCATAGTTTTGACATTCTAAATTGGTGGAAGATGAATTCTACCAAATATCCAACTCTTGGGCACATAGCTAGGGATGTATTAGCCATGCCTGTGTCTACGGTAGCTTCAGAATCAGCTTTTAGTACTGGGGGAAGGGTACTAAATAATTATAGGAGTTCTCTAACTCTAAAGACTGTTGAAGCATTAATTTGTACACAAAATTGGTTTTGCTCCACTCCATTGTCAACTGATTTGAAGAGCTTCTTAAAGATTTTGAAAAGTTGGAGTTAGGTATATCAAAATATTTTCTTTCTTTCTTTTATTGCTTTTACTCTTCATTTATGAATTTTTTTTGCTAATATTTATGTTATACTCTAATATTCTTTGTTGTTTAGAAATTGCACCAACCACACAACCTAATAAAGAGGATTCTGGTGGTGAATTAGATTAGTTCTAATTCAGCCATTCAAGTATGAATTGCAGAATTAATTTCAAACTCTGAAAAAATGCTACTGCCTTGATGTTATTGTTAATTGACTTCATAGTTTTTTATTTTAGGTATATGTGGGCTATCTTCAAGTTCCTTGGATATTGGAAATTTTTGTGCTGGTTGGATGTTTTAGAATGTTGCTATGGCTGGAATTTTAAATTCATGTGGCTGGAATTGTAGTTTTTATGTCTTGGACTTGGAATGTATGGTTTGGGATTTGGTTGTTGTTGTGTATTTTCATTTTGGAGTTTGGATTAGTTTGTTACTAAGTTTGGACAATTATATTGAGTTTCATTGTAATTTGGATTTGGATTCTGCTCTTGTCTTGTAGCTTCTTAGTTTACATTACCAATATGGCTATGGTTTGCATTATGTTGAATTTGATTGAGAAATTTTGGTTTGGAGCAAGTTGACTTTGATTAAGAAATCCTAATTTGCATAATTTCATATTCTGGATGTGCTTAATTACAATTAAGAAATTTAGTAGATACTGCAGATTTTTTAATTACTGCAGAATTTCCATCTTATTACAATAACAATTTACTGATTTAGCATATGATGCAGAAATTTAGTATATATGACAGAATGTACTGCAGAAATTTAGTTTATGATGCTGAATTTTGTATATGATGCAAAAATTTAATATATATTGCATAATGTAGTGCAGATTCATATTTAGGTTGATTTTAAAATTATTGCACAAATTCCATCCTATTAATAGGAATACCATATGTAAAAATGTAGTATATGATGTTGACTATATTACTGCACAACCGAAAATCGAATCGAACCAAACCATTAAATTTCGGTTCAGTTTGGTTCAATTGGCCGGCCTAGTAAAAACCAATCGGATGATGATGTGTAGGAACCAATTGATTTGGTTCGGTTGGAATTTCCCCTAAAATCAAATCAAACCGGACTGTGAACACCCCTAATTGTATTTACAGTTTAAATCCTTTTTTTTTTTTTGGTGGGATAAATTTAGAGTTTAAATCTTGAGACACACCTTGTTATTATGTATAATTTTTAATTTCATAACAAATTTTAATAGTTTATACTGACTTTCGAATGAGAACTTGAGAAGAGTCTTTTTATTACCGTACTTTTGTAAACGAAGAGAAACAAATGTTTGTCCACGATACTTACGAAAAATATGCGTTCACGATTAAGTTGTCTCCACTCATGCATGTTTGATATGCTAAATCGAAACGGAATGGGTGAATAATCGATTGATGTTATTATGTGATATATGGAATTAAAGGAGAACAAAATTAAATTTCATCTAAATAATAAAAATATTTCTTCTGAGAACTGAGAAAAATAGATTAGATGAAGTGTTCTCATGTATACTGTTTACATTTTTTTTCTCATGTATACGGCACGTAAAAAGTTGAGTATGAAAATAGAATTTAATTTGAATATATTATTAGTATAAAAATTTTCTACACAGACATCCAATCATATATTGCTACATCAGCATAAGTCTTTAACATAATCACCTACTACTTGAATGGTCATACAAATGGAAAGTTTTAATTGGATGATAGTATAAAAAGATTTTACATTTTCAGTACACCCAATTAAACTCATGAAAATAATACGAAGAGAAGTATTGTGATGTTATTGAATTATGGAAATCGGCAGGAATCACACGGTGAATGTGTATAGTAGAAGTTTACCAAGTAATTCGCAACCAATTTCGCAGGGACGGATCCAGAACACGCATAAAAGAGGGGACAAAAAATGAGTAATTGTATAATCCAATAAATATTATAATATGTAATAAAAAAATATTATATAGTAGAGAGAGAGATCACACTTTCGCTAAAGTTGAACATAATATTTTTCTTAAAATTGGTAACAAATTTATATTGTTTTCTTATCATAAAAAGCTCTAATTTTTTCTCCTTCTCGTTTATTGTTATGAAAATATAATAAAAAATAGTAGTAAACAACTATTGTAATAATTATGTTATATGCATTTAAAATAAATCAATAGATAAAACAAATGGAATATATGCAATTTAATAATTTATAAGAATAAATACACTAACCTTTATTTCTCTTTAAACTCCGAATATTTTTAACATATATCCACCTTTCACTTTATTTTTACTTCTTTTCTTCTCTTGTGATTATTATAAAATAGATAAATTTTTATTCTTAAAAATAAATTACATACAAAATAATATAAATAAAAATAAGAAAAATAAATAATCATATTTTCACTTTTTCCTTTTTACTCTAAATAATGGCATGAACCATGTTCCTCTAAGTTTAAACAGGTTAAAAATAAAATAAAATTTCTAATTGAAGAATAGTTATATCATATACTCAGAGACACTAGAGCGAATGAGATAAGATAAAAATGGTTGCAGTTATCCCTTTCTAACAATTGGTTAGGAGAGGGATTAAGTTAGGTAAAGTAAAAAGTAACAATAGTGATAGATGCACCAAAATTACATAATAGTGATGGATGAGTTTTTTTGGTGACCTTCTCATACAAAAGTTTTTTGGTGAATTTAGGACAACAATTGCTTTTCATTATATTATAACATTTTATTAATTTTTGTTATTGACTACGGGGCCTAAGCCCAAGAAAAAATTACACATGGATTAACTGGGGACGACAGTGCCCCGAAATGTCAGCAAGGAACTCGAGGGAGATGCAGGTCGGCAACCTATCAAAAAATTTCAGAGCAGCAGGGATATCATGGCCCATTTTTGCTAATATATCTGCACATTTATTTGCCTCTCGATAAATGAGACAAAGTTCTACATTCCACTCATCACTAATAAACCTTTGGAGGATAGTGTGAATCAGCAAGGAGAAGGTATGTATGAGTACTAGGCACTTTCTGTTGTATCAAGCCAAAAACTGTAGTAGAGTCCATTTCTAACGCAATATTTTTATAACCCAAGTTCCTGCTTAAGAGCAAAGCCCACAAAACTCCCCAGAGTTCAGATATTGTAACCATACTAGCACCTAAATGGACGCTCCAAGCAGCTAGAAATTGACCATCGTGGCTCCTTGCAATGCCTCCACAAGTTGCAATGCTCGAGACCCCAGAACAGGATCCATAGGTGTTCATTTTGATCCAATTCTAAGGGGGAAAGGTCCATGCCACGTGCTTAATCACAATCATAGGAATACTTCTCTTAGCTGTTGCCACCATATTGAAATTTTGATGGTAATCCCCAGCAGCTTGATTAACTTACAATCAATAAAAACAGAGCATGAGCATCATTTACAGCTTTAAATATAGTAAAATTCCTGCAATACCACAGAAGACAACTACCTGTCAAAAAAATCAAGGGCCATTCTATCCCTTGTATCATTCGAGTTTCATTAATCATGTTATTTTACAACCACAAATCCAAAGGTTGCTGGAAGAAGGAGTTATTAATGAAACTAATCCCAACGCCTTCCCACAATTCTTTCGCATTAGAACAGTCGCGACGAACATGGAGCATTTATAACATATTATTTATGTACCAAAAATAACACTAAAAAAAAAACATGTTATTAACTTTTTATATAGTGACATAATTATTATTTTCTGCTAAAGTTAATGTGATTATCTAAAACTAATTCATGATTCTGATAATATTTTCTGACTATATAACATTACTCAAAGAATAACTCACAAAAAGATCAAGAAAACAGAACAATGCAATTAAAAGAAAATTTTGAAAAAAAATAATTTCATCACTTTGTCAAATTATGTACTATACTATTAATAAAAAGGATTTTCCCGAATAACTACCTTTTGGTGTCTCCTCATTACATTTAAATATTTTTGCACGTCCATATACATTTTTTCTATAATATTTGTGAAATAAAAAAATTATTTATAAAAATAAATATATAAACAATTAAAAAAAATTACCTATCCCACTATTAACCCCACTTCATCTCTTTTTTTTTTTTTTTTTTTTCTTTTCCTTTCATCACTTACACCCATATTACAGTTCCTATTAATATATATAATTAATATTTAATTATATTACTATATAAAGAATAAAAAAATGTGGCTTGCCAGTCAAGCCGCTAGTTTTATAATAAATTAAATAGAATTCATGACATAATAAAAATTATTATATTTTGCCGCTTACTAGAGGCCAGCGCCTCCGCCCTTTTCTATCCGGCGAAGCAGTGCAACAGAATAATGTAGTGCTGGTATTATCATTTTTCCTTCGATTTGTCGAATTCTATGACCTTTGATGCTCGGAAAAGGCAGAGAAATATTATAGTTTTGATGAGCAATGTCGAATAATATAGTATGGTTTTGAATGACTCAGAAGCAGTGAACAATGATAACAAAATATTCACATAAATGTTTCTCAGGGAAAATGGATGAGGAAGCGACTGATAAGAAATAAGAATGAAGCCAACGCAGTATAAAGCAGTGAAGGGAACGTTAACTGCACTAAGATAACTCCCAATCGGGGTGACTGATACTTGAGTCAATTTCCTCCAAAGAAGGGCAAAGCGATACCAGTATTTTTCTTGCCTTTGAACTCTTCAACTAGTCGAAGTTACACGGCTTAGGCCAAAAACAGGGTTACCTTTTGTTCCTGCTAAGATTACAAAATCCGAACAACTAGCTAAACAAATGATTGGTTAAGGATCTCAGGTGCTATAGGTGCTAAAGATCAAATTGAGATATGCCTAATCCTATCCGGATTAGGGCGATTTATAGGGACATAATGACCAGATGACTTAATTGAGGAGCTCATCAATCATATAAGCAAATAATTTGAATTTAGTACTCTCTGAATTTAATGATTGCCAATTACATGAAGATAGAAAACTTCTGATCTACCATGACTCAGCTATGCCTTGCCGGCCGATAGGTCCAATTAGGCATGAGTTCAGTACACTTGCAAAGAAAAGGGGAATAGGGACCGATTATGTTCTTTATTGCTCTTGCATGATTTCATGCTATTGTTGTGGTATCAGCTATGCTACTTTAAATATTCCCAGGTGATAAGTATTTGATTAAGCATAAAGAGCATATATAACAGAAAGTATGCTGTGAATGTGGAGCCAGTACTCAGTACAAGGATTTGGTCCAGCCATCAGGGCATACAAACAGAATATAAGCGGGCAATGATGATGTGAAGCTTCTTCTTCAACCAGTTTCTTGCTCAAATTCTTCACCCTCAGATTCCTCAGCATTGTCTGCATCATCATCATCAGCTTCGTTGTCAAAGTCTTCCTTATCGTTCTCATTAGTGGTTTTCCCTATCACCACCAGGTTGCTGTTCATCTTCTTGATTTCGTTGCACTGCAATGATTCGTGCAAACATCGAAATGGATGAGTAGGAGGCCAGGAAAAAACAACAGAGAAACTAAGAAAGAGATTCAAAGAGAATCCCTTGAACCTTGAAGCCCATTATCCTCAGAACATGAGAAATTTTGCATACTTACATGTACACAAATCGTATGCACTACATTACTTCGTGGATTATATTATCCATGGATTCTAGAATACCAAGAGTATGTATATGAAGTGTATGAGTCACTCACTACTACACGTATCTGACAAGAAGTTCAAAATAATCAAACCTATGCAGCCAAGTTCAGGCAAATAGCTAAACGCTACTGTGGCAAAGGAGCATGATATGATATCAAACCTAAACATCTCCAGAACCTGATGTTTAAAAGAGCATACAAATAATTTTTTCTATTGCACCGTAATTTGTGAATTAGCAGCACCTAATGACCATTCATCCTAACTCAATTGTAGAAACATACTTTTTATACATCCTAATGTTTCATATTGTGTCTAATTGCTTCTACAATTACTTATCATCCATTTAAAATTTAAAACATATTAAAAAATGCCCAGCGTTTAATTTGTTAAATCAGTCCACGAAATCTAATAAACCTAACAAAACCATTATATTAAAAAAAAAAAAAAAAACAAAATAACCCGCGCAGAAGAAAAGAGTAGCACTATCCAGAATGTCGAAGCGGGCATGTTTTTTATTTTCATTTTTTTTTCTGTTTATGAGAATTTTCAGAGAAAAAGAGGGTTTTGTGGAAGAGATTTGATGAAAGGGGGGGGGGGGGGACCTTCTCTTCGAAATCAGACTCCTCCATGGCGAGAAGGAGTTCTTCGTTATGGGGCAGGGGCCACTGAGAGGGAAGCAGAAACGACGTCGGAATGGTCCTGGTGGATAATGGGTACTGCGTCATATACGCCGGGAACTGCAGCATCTTTTCTTCCCTTCTCTCTCAACTCACTCACTCGCCTGTCACCGTCTCACTCTCACACCGCTTGTGCTTTGTGTGGCTCCATGTTTACCTTTCTCCAATTTGATATCTAAATAGGAATATAATTTGTTTTTCGTTTTTTTTTTTGGGTCGGTAGAACAATCTTTTTTCCGATCGACCAAGAATTGTTTTTTTTGGCCCATACCTCTTTCTCTTTTTTGGGGTCAAGTTTTGGTTGGGCTTAAATCTTTGTTGTGAACAAATTTTTTTTGTTTAGACCAAAAATAATGAGCTTTTTGGGCACCTTTTATTTCTCCTTTAGGACTACGAATACCATTAAGTAATTAGTAATTATGAGTTTTTCAATTAATCAAAAAAAGTTATGATTTTTTTTAAATTATTCACATTATTTTTAAGTGAATGTGGTGTTTAAGTAAAATTATTTAAAAAAATGATGACTTCAAAATTTAAACTCATAATATTATAAATAAAATTTGTTTAAAATCGTAATGTAATTTTGTTGCAACCAACTACTTTTCGGTAGTAGTAGTTATAATTAAGTCACATATTTTTGTTTTCTATAATTAAAATATAAAATATAATTTAAATTAATATGTTCATCATTTAATTTAATTATGTATTACTATTTTATTGAAAATATTTAGTTTTTATAATAACTATCTCAAAAATCACATTTATAATATTATATGATTGTTAACAAAGTATAATATAGTTTATCAAAATTTGCCTTATCTAATTTTAATATCATAACCAGACTATTATATACCGATGTACCTTTGGAAATCGCTAATATATACTTTGGTGTCTGTGTATTTAACTTACGAGGTTACTTACACCGCCTTCGTTTTTTGTTGCTAGCTTACACCAGTATTCTTGATGATAGAGAATATTGTATTCTTTTTTCACCAATGCACGTATTCGCGGGAGAAGCGTCGTGCACTATGTATTAAATTAATAATAACTTTTTCTTGCTTTTCTTTTCGTTACATTAAAAGTATAACTACTTGAATTAGCAGATAAGTAGCTTAATAGACAATGCAATCTCTATCATAGTCAATTTAACAACCATATGCCAACAAAATCTCATTTGGCTAGTAAAGATGAAAGCACTTCGTTTAAAAGGCCCAATTTCAATCTAGGTTATCAACAATACCTATTACTTAGTAGGACACATGCAAAACATATTATTAATATCATTTAAGGCCCGTTTGGCATGCCTGATAATATAAAATTTGATAGAATAAGAGTTGATAATATAAGGTCTGATTGTATAAGGTCTGATAAAAATTTAATACTATATAGTATTTGATATTTCATTGTATAAGATATTATATTATATATAATATAACAAAAAAAAAGATTATAATAAATACAATTTTTGAATATAAATTTAAATTTTAAAAATTAATATAATTGTTTAAATATTTATTATAATTATTTTAGTTATTTTTTATTATATATAAATATAATTTTATATTAAAAATTATTTATTTATTTTTAATATTTTTCCATAATATAAAAAATATGAGAGAGAGATAAAGAAAAATAGAAAAAGAATTTTTATATATTAAAATCTAAACAAACTTAATATTATATTCTTATATTTGATTATATTTTTTATTATATGTAATTAACTTTATATTAAATATTATTTATATATTTTGTTAATAATTTTTTATTTTTATATTAATTTGAATAATTATTTTATAATTATTATTTTTTATTTATTTGGTTTTTTATTTTTATTATTTATTTAATAATTATTTTTTTAATAAAATATATTAAAAAATAAACAAACCTTTATATATCAACAATTAATCAGCTTAATATAATCTCTTTAGACTGAATTAAATTATCCAACATTTTACATTGACTGCACTAACTAATAAATAAAATTATAATATATTATATTACTTTATCTTATTATATTTAATGCGACATCTCATCACACACTAAAAGTCCTATCAAATTTAAGGAAGCCGGTAACGATTTAATGGTCTAGTTACCTTAATTTATTTATGTATTTTGAAACAAAAGAGAAATCTCTTA
Source organism: Pterocarpus macrocarpus (assembly GCA_031439585.1). Taxonomy (NCBI): domain Eukaryota; kingdom Viridiplantae; phylum Streptophyta; class Magnoliopsida; order Fabales; family Fabaceae; genus Pterocarpus; species Pterocarpus macrocarpus. Next base: position 18,201,359 of record CM062519.1, read on the forward strand.
CTTCCTCTAGAATCATGGTTGCCTCAGATCTTTCTCACCTGTTGAATGGAATTTGAATGTTCCTCACCTGCGAAAGTTCTTGCGCACTGCCAACTTTTGTGTACTTTGATGAGGAAGCAATTAGAATCTCGCCCTAGTACAGTAGTACTTATCCTATATTGCCTGCCATTGCATGTTTCTCGTATCCTTTTGGCACCGCAACCCCAAAAAATCACGACACACAAAGCTACACGACAACAAAATCTTAAGGAGTGTTTGTTTTTTCGGTCATAACAAACCAAAGCTGACGAGTGACGACATGAATCATGAATTCTGAGGAAACCATCTTACATAAGTAAATGACCAAGGAACTTCCATTTTTTGACCATTTTGTTTTTTTTTGCCTACACTTCAAGCAAACCGCTTCTTACACAAAATTTCCAACGCAAATTCTGATCACACCCCCTCGTGTCATTTCCCTTCAATGTCCACGTCTTCTTCTGACTCATGGCTTTCCACCCCAAGATTCCCTCCTTCATTCCCACCAACCCACCGAACCAAAAAATCAATCTTTTCCTTCAACAGTAAAACCACTTCACACCCTTTTGTCCAACAAGGTTCCCTATGCTCTTGCTTTATATGTCTTGCAAGTTGTGAAGATTCGAGCTTTTGATATATAATATAAAGCTATTATGGTGAGGTTGTATGTGTGTGTGTTGGAAGCAAAAGATCTTCCCGTGAAGGACTCTTATGTGAAGCTTAAACTTGGGAAGTTTAAGTCCAAGACTAGGATATTGAGGAACACTTGCAACCCCGTTTGGAATGAGGAGTTTGCTTTCAGTGCCCATGATTTGGAGGAAGTGCTTGTTGTCTCTGTTGTTAATCATAGTGATGAATTGAAGGTCATTAATGGTTCTGTGGATTTTGTGGGTGAGGTGCGGCTTCTTGTTGGTTCTGTTGCTTCTGTGGATAAGCAAACCTTGCCTCCCACTTGGTTCTCTCTTGAAAGTCCCAAGAGTGGGAAATTTTTCAACAAATATTGTGGTTTGTTTCCTTCACTAAGTTACTTGCATAAACTAGCTGGTGATCATTGATCAATTGTCTTTCTGAATTGCTTCAATTAGGTGGCCATCACACTGTATATGCTGTTATGCTGTTTCTGTGCTTCAAATATCTTTGAAAAAGTATAGAAAGACCGCAATGGGCTGCTTTAAGAATTTGTGATCAAATTGGGAGCATCTATAAAAATGTAAAGAGAAAAATTGGAAATTGTGAACTATCTGCAAATGGAAACCTAGACATCATATGATGATTCCTGCATTTGGTTGCTGACATTTATTTTCCATTTATGTGGCTAAAAAGTTAAGATTCTTTCAAGCCCCACCCCCTCTCTTCCCTACTCCCCCTTGTTATAGTTGCAATATGCTGAAGCTTCAATACACTGTTAGACAACATTAGAGCACTTCCCACTCAGCATGGGTACATTTTAACGTTTAGAGTGTGCTTGGTAGAGGGGTAAAAATGGGGGTAAATTTTCATGGATTTAAATTCATGTGTAAAATTACTTTTTGTAACAAGTGTAGAATTTTATGTATCTGCAGAGTAACACCTACTAAGGGATTCAATTGGAAAAGTGTCAATAAAATTTGTCCGTAGGACAAATCATGAGCTGATGCTGCATTCCACATTGACATTGTTTCTGTTTTTACTTTTTTTACATTTGTTCCTCATAGGTTAAACCATTTTTTTTCTTTTAATTTCTTTCATAAGTTTGGAACTGCACCCAACATATCAAACTGATTTTTAGCTCAATGTCTTGTATAATCAGGAAAAATTCTCCTTACCATTTCTCTTCATGGTAAAGGCCATTTCAATCACACACATTCTCAAAATTCAACTGTTGCAATTGAGGACTCAAAAGACTTGGAAGGTCCACAAATTTCATCTCAGGCTCAGTCCCCAAATAGTAAAATGGGTGAAGGCAAACAGTTGCTGAAGGTTATTGCTAATCGTCTGGAGAGGATTTTCAACAAGAAAGAAGGAAGCTCAAAAGCTGAGGATTCTTCAGAAACATCCACTTTTTTATCTGATTCTGAAGATTGTGTACAGGAAAGTTCATCTCCATGTAGCTTTGAAGACGCCATTGAACTAATGGAGTCAGGGGATAACAAACCAGAAATGCCTGAAAACTTGCAGGGTGGTATTCTGGTGGATCAGGTTTATGTAGTATCTCCATACGATCTTAATGCATTTCTTTTTGCACCCAATTCACAGTTTAGGAAAGATTTAGCAGAGCTGCAGGGTACAACAAATGTGCAAGAGGGGCCTTGGCAATGGAAACCTGGAGATGTGCCTTCTTTAATGCGAGTTGTTTCCTACACAAAAGCTGCTACCAAACTAGTTAAGGCCGTCAATGCCACTGAGGAGCAAACCTATGTTAGAGTGACTAAAGATGAATTTGCTGTACTTGTTAGTGTTAACACACCTGAGGTCCCATTTGGGAATACATTTCGGGTTGAATTGCTTTACAAGGTAATGCTTGGAGGAGAGTTACCTTCTGGAGAGATATCCTCCCATCTTGTGGTATCCTGGGGCATTGTCTTCCTACAAAGCATAATGATGAAAGGAATGATAGAAGGGGGGACTCGACAAGGATTGAAGGAGAGTTTTGACCAGTTCTCCAACCTACTTGCTCAAAATTTTAAGGTGCTAGATTCAGCAGATTTGTCGGACAAGGAACACTTGTTGGCAACTTTGCAAACAGAAGACCAGTGGAATTGGTGGCTGGCAATCAAATACTTTTCGAATTTCACAGTAGTTTCCACCTTCTTTATGTTTTTGTATGTCTTGCTGCATATTTCACGGTGTGGCCCAAGTGAACCTCGGGGCTTGGAATTCAAGGGGCTTGAATTGCCAGATAGCTTTGGAGAGCTTGTTACAAGTGCAATTTTAATCATCCAGTTGCACCGTGTCTACAATATGGTCGCTCACTTTGTGCAAGCTAGATATCAAATGGGTAAGCATATAATTTGAACCTAATGTCATGCTTGTTAGCACTGTTAATTGGCTTTCTCTGAGGGTTACTTCTGAGTTCATTTTGTTCTAACAGGAACTGATCATGGCCTAAAAGGCAATGGCGATGGGTGGGTTGTTACGGTGGCTTTAATTGAGGCGGTTGACCTGGCATCCTTCGAGTCAACAGGGTTTTCAGACCCCTATGTAGTTTTCACCTGCAATGGGCAAACAAGGTCAAGCTCTGTGAAGCTTCAAACGTCTGATCCTCAATGGAATGGTTGGGATTAAATTGGTACTTAATCTGCATGAATTTTTAATTTGAAATGAATATATTTTTACTGGTGTTCTCTATTGGTCTTTAAACAACTATGCAGAGATATTAGAGTTTGATGCTATGGAAGAACCACCGTCAGTTTTAGATGTGGAAGTTTTTGATTTTGATGGTCCATTTGACCAGGATGTTTCACTTGGACATGCTGAGATCAATTTCCTGAAGCACACATCAACAGAATTGGCAGATATGTGGGTCTTGCTTGAAGGAAAGCTTGCTAAGTCTGCTCAATCAAAGTTGCATTTGAGGGTTTTCTTGGACAACAATAAAGGAGTTGAAACAATTAAGGAATATTTGGAGAAGATGGAAAAGGAAGTAGGCAAAAAGGCAAGCACTAGGAACCTGACTTGCTCCCTTCCCCTTGCCCCATGTACACATGCATGTCTTATTCCAACATATATATCTGAGTATTTCATACAATGTTTTTTCTTTCACCTTAGTGTCATATACTGCTCAAGCAATTGGTTTCTCACTGTTTGTGTTATAGAGCATTAGAACTGTTACTTGTATCTGACTAGTAATGGGTGGATGGCAGTTGAATCTTCGATCACCTCAACAGAATTCTACATTCCAGAAACTGTTTGGGTTGCCTCCGGAGGAATTTCTAATCAAAGATTTCACATGTTACCTGAAGAGAAAAATGCCTTTACAGGTATTGCATATGGTTGACATAATAATGTACTTGGTGACATTCAAGTAATGAACTGCAAAAACTAAATGAAAGGTGCCTTCCTACTGCAGGGAAGGTTGTTTCTTTCTGCTAGGATTCTGGGGTTTTATGCCAATTTGTTTGGACATAAAACCAAATTTTTCTTCCTTTGGGAGGATATTGAAGACATACAAGTGCTTCCTCCATCATTGGCATCAGTAGGAAGCCCAACATTGGTCATAATTCTGCGAAGAGGTCGAGGGCTTGATGCAAGGCATGGTGCGAAAACTCTAGATGAAGAAGGAAGACTTAGGTTCCATTTTCAATCATTTACCTCATTTAGTGCTGCCTCCAGGTATTAGTCAGGCATGCATGTATTTCTAATCATATCTTCTGAGTTGATGCCATTTATTCTCGTTTAACTGAACACATATTTTTACCATAAAAGAACAATCCGGGCCTTGTGGAGAGCAAGAACACTGAACCCCTACCAGAAAGGACAACTCGCGGAAGAGCATGAAGATCAAGAAGAAGGCTTTGTAATTCCTGAGGACTCTGAATATATCCTGGACAATGAAGGAAAAGTTTCCAAGATTTATTCCGCAGAATTTCCAATTAAGGTAAGCAATCAATTGCTACTTTGCTAGTGCCACAATACTAAAACTTGCATGTTATTTGATTGATAAAATTTAAGATTAGTGAGGTATGGATGAGAAATAAAATTTACTCTTATCTTATATTTACAGTTTGAAATTTTGCAGCCTTCTGAAATCAACATGAGAGAATTTATTCCTATTTAACCGCCAGTTCAAAAAACTCATTTTCTGTCTCTTGAGAGAATAATTTAAGACTTTAAATTTGATCCAATATCAGTGTGAAGTTTTTTACACTATGATCTTATAATTTGTCAAAACTAATAATGACTTCCAAGGTGATTCTAGTAATGGTGAAATTCTTCCAATAATTTAGCAATACATGAGCAGGTGATATTTTGAAGAAGTATTACATTGGCAGTTGATAAAAATATCCACTATTTAGTGCCTCCTGATATCAGCAAGTCTATTTGGTATATAAAAGAGATTGTGATCTCTCCTTGGCTTCTATGCTCTTCTTCCTTTCGAAAGAATGCAGAGGCTAGCTGTGCAAGTTTTCTTGCAGTTTCCATTTACAAATAGCATTTATAGTATTTTGAAGACATGGATTGCCAAACTTCCTTAGTGGATGAGCTAGCTAACATTGTATTAAATTTTTGTGGCTTTAATGTGTTGTTTTGCTCTTGCACAGATGAGATCAATGATGGGAATTTTTGATGGAGGAAACTTGGAGCATAAAATTATGCAGAGAGCAGGATGCATGAACTATGAAACTACTCCATGGGAACCAGTGAAGCCTGATGTCTTTGAAAGGCGCATTTCTTATGAATTCAACCGGCACGTGTCAGTTTTTGGTAGCGAAGTCACATGCACACAACAAAAATTTCCAAATGCAAACACTGGAGGCTGGATTGTGAATGAGGTTATGGCTCTTCATGGTGTTCCATTTGCTGATCACTTCCGTGTATGTTTGCTAAACTTGGAAACTCATAGTATTGCTATATATATATATATATAATTTTGTTCATTACTTCATGTTGTTCCACAGAAGGGTATTTGATACTAGTTTTCCTTTTTCCTACAGATTAATTTTAGGTACGAAATTGAGAAGTCTGCTCTTGGTGATTGTGCTTGCAAGTGTGATGCATACATTGGTATCATGTGGCTCAAGAGCTCCAAGTTTCAGCAAAGGATCAACAGGAACGTAACAGCCAAATTTACCATTCGAGTGAAGGAAATATTTGAACTGGTTCAGAAAGAGATCTTGTCAATGTCTCAGAACTCAAATGGCTAATAGTTTGGTGGGTCAGCTTCCGGCACTTACTGTGTACAGGCTGCTAACAATGAAACACTAGTAAAATGCCAATGTTGAACGGATACAAATTGTACTAGGCAAAGAAAGATGACTCTTCTGTAGAGGTAGTTAGATTTTATCCGAATTTGTTCAAAAAAGAAAAAGAAATAGACATTTTATTTACATATTTTTCTAAATTATTAAGTATATTGCCATGTTCGGCCCATGTAAAATACTATGGCAACATAGGAAAATTCTTGTATCTTTCATTGAGGAATATTTTTTTTCCGCTCCATTACATGTATCCACCTTTTAAGATCTTTTTTCTCTCCATTCTCTCTCTCTCTTTCTCTCTCTCTCTCTCTCAAGCAAAATTAAGAAAGATTTTTTCTTGTATGAAGTACGAAAGAATGACTTGGCAACATATCTTGTATGTTCAAATTATATTCTCTTTTGTTCACTTATAACTGGGCTTTTAGTTAAAAATTTTATTTCAAATTATTTGTCATTTGTGACTATTTAAAAATATTAATTATTTTTTTAATTTTATCCTTAACTTTTATGTCTTCAACTAAAAAAGCATAATCTAGTTAGATTAAGTCTTTTTTTATATTTCAGTCCATTTAATAATATTTTTAATCTTTGCGCAAAAATTTTAAAAAATAGTTATAAGTGAACTAAGAGAATATAAGACTTATATAACATTTGAAAAATAATGTAACAATTTTGTAATTGAAAAAGAAAATTTATGATTTTTAGTTCCTTAAGTGTACTGACTAGTTAGTAAAACTCTAAAATATAATTGAATGATACAATATTATTTATACTATAAAATAGAAGATATTACATCAAAATTTTTGGATTTAGATCCTTTAAAGTGAGCATATTTGTAAAGTGAGAAAGTGATGGATTAATTATCCTTAAAACAATGGATGGAATTCACACATAATGGAAGTTATTGATCCAAGGATGATAAATATCTCACTTTTTTCACTTTACAAATATGCTAACTTTAGAAGATCCAAATCCGAAACTTTTACATGTGTCTAAAAGTGATGAATTCTATATGTTTCCATTTTAAAAAATTTCTAATTAAGAAAATAAATTAAGTATATTTATAATTAAAAAGATTCAAACAATTGGTTAAATTACAGCAGTAAAGAAGTATATGAAAGACACTAATAAAAGAAAAAATAAAGAAAATCAACAAATTTGATTTTTTTTGGATTTACTCAAATTTATTTAGTTAAGGTTAAAAAAAATTCAAAAACTTACCATATTTAAAAATATTAAATAATAATTTTCTTAATTAATACTAATTTTCTTTTAAAATTTAAATATGTGATATCAGTATTGATGGGATATATGATATATTTGATTAGTGAAGTATTAGTTGGGCATATGTTTTTCCTTTCCCTAAATACAATTATCTTTAAAAAATTGAAATAATCAATCAGTTTAAACAAGTGATAATGGTCAACAAATATAATAAATGCAAAAAATTTAAATTAACCAATCAATTTTAATGTTGGCCACATTTTTATATTTTTAACCAACCAATGATTTCTATCCCCTTTTTCATCCATCCCTTATTTTTTTTCCCACTTCAAAAGATTAAAAAAATAACTTATTATTTTTTAAATTAAAAATATTAACTTAAATTATAAATAAATAAAATTTATTTTTTATATCAAATTAGTAAAATTAATATATTATAAAATTTATTTCAAATTAACAAAAACGGAAATGGGGACAATTTTTACGAATATTATTTTCATATAAATGAGATCTTAGAATTTTCCCCTAATTTTCTTTCTATCAAACACATTCTTAATTTGATTTATTCTAGCTTCATTATTATTCTTTATCTTCTTGATGTAGCTTTTTTTTTTTTTTTTTTTGCTTTCTTGCTGATTCAGGTTGTTTTTCATATTATAATTTATTACTTCCGCATCTTATTATTTTTAATGTCATCCTCTTTTCTGTTTAATGCTAATTGAATTCAAATTTATTTTATTTTGATGTTTAGAACTTCCAAATTTATTTATTTTATCTTAGCACTTAATCGAATTAAATTTTTTAATTTTTATAATTAAAGTAATATTTTTAACCCATTCATTCCATGGGTTAAAAAAACACTAGTAAAGCTATATAATACAATCATGCACCAAAGAAATAATAAATATATTTTTAATCCTAACATTTGAAAATTAATATCAATTTAGTTTTAAAAAATTTAACATTAATTTATCGCTAATATTTTGAATATTGATGTCAATTTTATTCTTTCATCAAATCATTATTAACTTTCATTTAATTCTTTTTAGTTAGCACATTAGTGTATTGTGTTGATAATTTATCTTTTGTGATTGATAAGGTGAGATAATTTTCGGCTAATTTATTTGAAAATAAATAAATAAAAAATTAAAATCTTATTATTTAAATTTCTAAATATTAATGCAAATGAATCTCAATTTCCCGTTCCTTCAACACTAAATTGACAAAAAAATGTTATCAACTGTTTGATAAAATAATATAATTAAAATCAAATTATGTTAAAATTATTTTCAAAATTATAATGGCGTAAACTTCAAAAAGGATATTTACTATTAAAAAGAAAAAAAAAGGCTACTAATACAAGCAAAACAAAAGCAAAGCGGCATTCCCAACGCTATCACGATAGATTCTCTCTCCGTATAACAATTATCACCCATCGCCGGCGCAAGCTACTCTTCGCACTTCACACTTCGCTAGCCACACTCATTCCTCATTTCTCTTTCCCTTTCCTCGTATCGCTTGCTTGCTTGCTTGCTTTTCCAATTCCATTTTGGGTTTCCAATTGAGAGAGCACAGCACAGCACCATGGATCCCAATCCACGAACCTTCCCCATCCTCTCCTACGTCATGTCCCGCCTCCCTTCCTTAACATCCAAAACCGCCGCCGCCAGCGCCTCCGATTCCGACATCGAACAACAGCTACCTTCCGACACATCCTCCTCGTCTTCTTCTCTGGGCCCTCTCTGGCCCGAAATAGTGGGCCGATTGCCGCACCTCGAGGACCCAAATCTCCTGGCGTCCATGGGCCTGGCCATCTCGGACGTCGCGCAGGCCCGATCCGTCCTCAATCTATTAGGCGAGCGGCCCACGCACGAGGAAGTGGACAACGCGCGGGCTGAGCTGGCGGACCTCGAGGCCCGGCTGTCCCGCCAGCTGGAGGAGATCGTGCTGGAGCCCAGGCCGGCCGACCTGGACATCCACGCGTGGAGGGCCCTGCAGGCCGAGAGGGAGCGGCGGTGCAGGGAGGAGGCGGAGATGGAGAGGCGCGTGGTTAAGTCGGTGATACAGCTGGACGAGATGCACGACGCGTACGAGAAGCTCCTCAGGGACGCCGAGAAGCGACTCGTGCGGATCTACGAAGGAGCGGAGGAAGGTGGCGGCAATGATGGCGGCGGTGAGGAGGCGAATGAAGATGTTGCAGGGATACTGCAGGAAGCTTACTGGAGAGGGATGGAAAGAGTGGATCTCTCCGGGCGGAGGTTGCGGTTGCTGCCGGAGGCGTTTGGGAGGGTTTCTGGCCTGGTGGTGCTTGATGTTTCCGGCAATCAGCTTTCGGTAAGGTTAACTGATTTGATTTGATTTGATTTGATTTTTTTTTTCGGTTATTTGAAATTTTACTATTGATTTTGATTTTTAGGTCTTTACCTGCTCCTAAGTCTTAAGTAGTCAATAATCAATGTGAAAATTTGTCAAATCTACATGAACATGGATCAACGATGTGATTGGGTTAAGACTAGTCATTGTCGGTAAGCAAGGTGTCAAATGAGACTTAGATTTTAATTTCTTGTTTTGTAATTATGATTTATGATAGGATGTAGTTCCAATGTTCCATGTAACTAACCTCACCTAGTGAGAGGATGTTTAGTTGTTATTGTTTGATTTAGATGGTGATAAAGACGTTTAGATTGTATAATTATGAGATGAATGTGAGAGCTTGATTTGGATTTTGAGTGTGTAAGATCAATGATAGAGTGGGTAGAGGTTTTGTTGAATGAGCATTATTGCTTCTTTGGTAAATATATAGTTTGTGTGTGGGGATTATCATGTCGTTGTTAACTGGGAGGTTTCTTTGTTTGATGTGTCTATGTATCCCTTTAATGTGTTATGAATATGTAGTAGGAAGTAAGCTTAGATCACTGAAGCTGAAATTGGTAGAGTCTTGAAGGTGAAATCAGGGCTGTGGTTGAGTTGGAAACTTCTACCAACTGTTAAATATTTGGATATAAACCTTCAGCTAAATTGCAAAGAAAAATTGTTTGGTTTGGTAGTTTTTGACTTGTAAATTACTAGATATGTAGCACATAGCTGCACTCTTGACTCTGCTATTCACAGAGGTTGGTGAATAATGAGATCAAGAAAATGAAAACGACTATGAACAACTATGAGCAACTATTGGCTTATTCATTTTTCTATTTATGCAATGAAACTATTTTATCATTTTGCATAGAAAACATGACTGTGTTTAGCATATATTTAGCTCAAGCATGAAGTGTCTTTGCACAAAAATAGACCTCCACTGCTATTTTCGAAGTCTACATAGACTTTTGACAGAAATTAATATTTAATGTCAGCTTTCATTTTGAATGTGTAGGCTTCTTGGTGCTCCATGGCTTTGTTTAAAATCTTATTGCATGTACTGATTTACTTAGTTTATAGTCATCTAGTGTTTCTGATAATTTCACTTTTTCATAACTATTAAGAATGTCTTAGATTTAAACATCGTGTCTATAGACATGGTTTATGGTAGTACATAATGGTGTATAGTTTGAACCATGTAGTCAACCCTAACTAATGAAAAAAGTCTTGCTTGTTGTTGTTATTGTATACTAATACATTCCGTGTAACACAACAGACAATTCCTGACTCAATAGCTGGATTGCAAAATCTCGAGGAGCTTAATCTCTCTTCAAATATTTTGGAGTCTCTTCCAGATTCAATTGGGTTGTTACAAAAATTGAAATTTCTCAATGTCTCTGGAAACAAGCTGAGTGCCCTTCCTGATCCCATCTGTCAGTGCAGGTATGTGAGAAATTCATTAAGAGCAACATTTTTAATATTGTTCTTATTGTCACCAATTTGAGTAATTGCAGAAACTTATAGTTTGGGATCCCTTCGAAATTTATTTTATACACTAACATCCGTGTGTCTTAAGAAATCATGGTTAACTCTAGTGGAGAGCCTCACATGAGTATTTTGAAAGCATGCTTGTAGACTAGTGAAAGTGGGAGCAGTTTTTGGCGTTCATGAACAAGAACAGTTTTTTATTTAAATTTATTGGAATATAAGTTTTACATCAACATTTTTTCATATTTTATCATTTTATTTCTGTATCTTTCAGCCTTCTAAAAAATCTACTTTAAGTGTCAATTGAAGGGCGAAAAAATTCTACTTATAGTGTCCAAACATCATAAAATACACTGAAGTCATTTAAGAGTTTCTTCAAACTTTAGATGCATTAGTTACCGTTGATTGAACCTGTTCTATATTGTATGATCAGGTCACTGGTGGAGCTGGATGCAAGCTTTAACAGTCTGTCATATTTGCCAACAAACATTGGATATGAACTGCCAAACTTACAGAAACTCATGATTCAATTGAACAAGATTCGATCTCTTCCCTCATCTATCTGTGAGTTGAAGTCACTACACTATCTGGATGCTCACTTTAATGAGCTACATGGGCTTCCCATTGCAATTGGCAGACTTACTAATCTCGAAGTTCTCAACCTGAGCAGCAACTTCAGTGACCTTAAAGAACTTCCAGAGACGTTTGGCGATTTGACTAACCTTAAGGAATTGGATCTCAGCAACAATCAGATTCATGCACTTCCAGACACATTTGGTCGCCTTGATAATTTGACCAAGTTAAACTTGGAGCAGAATCCTCTTGAATTGCCACCAATGGAGATTGTAAATCAAGGGGTCGAAGCCGTAAAGACTTTCATGGCCAAGAGGTGGATTGATATATTGTTAGAGGAAGAAAGGAGAAGCGGTCAAGAAATGCAAGAACAAGAACAGAATGGCTGGTTAACTAGAAGCACCTCCTGGTTGAAGAATGTTTCTGGAAATGTAATTGGGTATCTTGGAACTGTTGCGTCTCCTATGACACCTAAATCTCCCAGAGATGCTTATCTTGATCAGCAGCTATGAGATGATGTTCCAGCACATATTGGGGACTCTCAAGACATGTATGTCAAATGAAGATTACAGATACTATCTACTGCTAAGCAACTATTCTCTGCTACTCTCTCTTGGTTCATTCTGCTATTCTTCTGCCTAAGGGAGGGACGGATGCTCTGCTAAAAGATATTTTTGATTTTCTGTAAGGATCGGATAATCAAGTCTAGCAGGTCTTTTAGGTCATGTTTTGAAAAAACCAAATCAACCGAGAAGGAGTTCATAAAGTACTTTCAGAAATGAGTTACATGTGGGAATTAACCAGCGTACTATATATATTTTTTTTTTTAGGATGAGGAATTAACCTGCGAACTTTATAATTTATCCGTTCGGGAAGCGACTAACTAATTTTCTCAAGGCACCCTCATTTAGCAATTGCTACATTAAGCAAAAGTTAATTGGGAAACTATTCGAGGCTTAAATCGGTTTATGAGTTTTTTTGACCTTTTTAACATTAAAAAAATATATTATTTATCTATATATGCTTTTTCAAGATTATTTTTTAAAATATCTTTTTTTATTATTATAGAGAAATCAATCCAGCAAATTTGAGAATGGAGAGAGAGAAAAATATGAAAATTGATTCAAGTTGGGTCGAATTCATCATGAATACTATTGAATTTAATCTAATTTGGATCTAATACTTTTCATTTGTATAGTGTTGGATCGTATTCACATATCTGTGTTGCTTTTTGTTGGGTTAGCGTGTGGCTTCATGATGCTTTTGTTCACAAGGTTATTTGGTGCAGCAACATTCACTGGTATTGAAAATGGAGTGCTTTAATTTAAACCATGCATTTTGGATAACAAGAGTTAGCATAAGCAGAAAAGGTGGCACGTGGCAGTGCCAATGCCATAACTGATGAATTGCTATTTGTGCTTCAGCTTTTACTGGGCCAAAGGATGTACATGTAGTGCCTGCAGCTAAACACTTATGTCCAGGTTTGTTTTCTTTTGATAATACATCCTTTGATGCAAATGAAGACTGGGGTTCATGTTTTATAAATTCAAGAAATTACAGAACATTTCATGGAGGAAATTAATTTAAGCCTTCATCAGTTTCCGTTTTCTTTACTTGTAAATGTAGATGAAGGTATTAGGCTATGGTATTGCAGGACTTGCATGGGCTACAATGGCATCACAAGTATGCTGGACAAACTCTTATCCAACGTGATACATTAACTGTATTACGTTTCTACCTATTTTCAAAGTAATCAAGTCATTACATACTGATTGTCCTATTCACTTACTATTTACAGCATTAATTCGATCCAAATTAAATCGAATTCAATACTATTCATTTGAATAGTGAATTCAATTTAATTTGAATCGATTTTCATATTTTGTTCATTCCTCCAGCCTTAAATTTGTCTAATAATGAAATCAATTAAACTTAAATTGATTTTCCTATAATTCAAAAAATAATAATCTTAAAGATGTATATAGATAAATAATATATATATATTTTATTTTAAAAAGATCAAAAAGGCTTAGTTTATAAGGACGCAATCATCTCCTTCAATTAATGGTAAACAAAAGTAAAAAAGTGCACGTATTGATCTGAGTGATAAAACAGTAAGATATGAAAGTGGGGCGAAATTTGGTGTCTGAAAATAGACTAATATTGAATTTGTTTGATTGAGTCTTAATTTGAGTTAGAACAAGCTTTCTTTTAAAAGAAAATTATTCACGGAATTTCAGACCAGAATAGTTTAGTAAAATCTTAATTAAAATGACAATTCTTAAATTCAAATCTCCTAATGAAAATGACAATTTCAAATTTTTCAAAATTTAAATTCTTAATATTGCAAATAAAATTTCAAAATAAACCTTATTTTCATTGCGACTAATATTTGAATGATGGTTGTGTGGATCAATGACTCCTGGCAAAGGGTGGTTGTCAATTTTATCCCCATACATGGAGTTTAATAAGGCTCTTGGCAGCCTCTTAAATCACTCTTATGGAGGGCTTAATGCCAAAGGACGGTTTATTGTAACATGTTGCGTACTTCCCCCTCTCCTCCTTGCTGACTTCATATTCTAGGGCAAGAAAGGAGTCACGTTCAAATTGAAAACAGAAAACGAAGACAAGGAAACAAATGTTCTTAACTGAGAATAGACCCAAATCAACCATGAGAAAGGCCCTCAAACCAGTTACTATTGTATATTGGTATATGTTACGGGCCCTAATAAATTGTGGCCGAATTATCCTTCAACGTGATGAGTGCATGCTTGATTAGCATATTAGAATATTGAAAAATACACTCACCTGTATTTTTGTTTATTATGAATTGTTTTAATCGTAACACACGCTTATTCTGCTAATTTTTTTTTCATTAGCGGTTATTCTTTACACAACTTTCTAAAATGCATAGATTCTAATCCTGAAGTACGTAGGCGTATTGGTGTGTTTACTCTCTAGCACTGATATGGCTTAGGCATGTGATTCTGGACCATTAGGACTGCCTTTTTGAACGTGTTTGCATCTGTTCTAAATTCTCTGCCACAGGGAGCCAAAATCAGGTTCAATTAATAGGTATAAGTGAATGGAGTGGGCATGTTCTTTCTAAAAGATCACGTTTTCTTGTCGAAAAGCGTAAAGCACCGAATATGCTAACTACAAATTAGAAAATGCGAGCACAAAAAGATTATGCCTCTGGCCGTGAGCGTGATCCAATCTTGTAGTGATCTATTATTTTTTTAAATATCCAACTTGAATGCATTGTTGAATGATCAGTCTAAAAGCTTCCTAAAGCAATCAAGGGTGTTAGACTAAAAACAAAAAAGTTATTTACAAAATTGTTATGGTAACAAGTGTCCATGGTTGCATGCACATTCTTTTTCTTAATTGTTTTATACACTGTGTAATATTGAGATAATTATTACCATTAAAACTGTTATGTGTTTTTCCTATTGTTATGTTACTGTATATCTCATATTTTTGTAAAATATATCTATTTTATGTTTATAATATATATTATTTTATTATAATATCTTACTTTTATATTTTATCATACAACGCATCCTAGCCGTGTCATATCCTATCCTATATTTTTAAAACATTGTCGTATTCTTGTATCCGTGTCATGTTGTATCCATGTCGCGTGTTGTATCTATGCTTCATAATGCATAACTCTATTCTCTTTTATATTTGAATTGTACATGATCTAATCATGTATATATTTTCATAATTGATTTCTTACTTGTTTAATTTCTCATATTTTTAACCTGATCAGACCGATAAGCATGTGTATATAATTAGATCATGTGTAATTTATATGAATTTAATTTAAATGCACTAACAGTATAAAACTGTTTTACACTGTCAGTACATACCAATTAAACTCAATTTATATATGAGAAAATTTTCTCCCTATATATGCAGTGATGCAAATTCAAATGCATAAACAACTCTTCGTTTGTTCTGTTCTAGGGACATATATGTTGGATAATTTTATGGACTTACATAAATCAAATCACATAATTTGAATCCGAATTAATTGAATATCAAAATTGATTAAAATTAATTATTAAAGCCCAAATTATTGTAATTATTATTGTTATTGGGCCTATGCACTGCTCATTGGTGGGTATTGTTAAGTTTTCCTATGTGTATAGGCCTTGCTATAATGGGTGGCTTGACACATCACTTTTTTGACACAGGGAGAGGCCCCTCTTTCTAACCCTATATATAGGCGCTATGGTCCCATTGAAACAGAATGCTCTTTCGGCTCTCTGGGAAATAGGAGGAGCTCTTCTCTCCGTCTAGCCTCCTTGGCCAGCTCCTCTCATCTCTTTTTCTCTATATCCAGGATCAAAGAACGTTAAACAGCTTTGAATTGATCGTTCTTCATCAATTAAACCATGTTCTCTCGCACCTATTCTATTCTTCATTTTGTTCTTGATTTTCATGCCATAATCGAAATCAAATCTTGATCCAAGGGCGTTAAAATTCCTTCAAGTGGTATCAGAGTCTGGTTTGATATCTGATTATGGCTGCTATTTGTGTTTCTGGTGTGACTAGGCGTTTTGAGTTCTAAACATTCATGAATTCCAAAAGGGTTAATTTCGAATTTATGATTCTGGCCATTTGATTCCAAAATTTGTTGAGGATTATTGTTACTCATATTGTTGTGAATTTATTGAGCCAATTATTGTGTGATTTGAAACTGTATTGAGAGTGAAATCAAGGAAGAACTGTAAAAACCTTATCCCTTTGATTGAAAATTCAATTTAGTTATCTCGACCGATTTGTGTTTGAAGTCCATATGGGTTTTGTAGAGCTCTTCAAGTTGAATCTATAAAGACCAAGAACATGAATTTTGGTTGAGAATTGAGGGAGAAAATCACGAAAAACTGTGGATACCCACGTGGTTCTTCTTCGAGCAAGCCTAGAAAATATTGACCCCGGTTCTTCAAACCATTACATGGGTTTTGTAGATCTCCTTCTTGCAGTTCTATAGAGACAAGAATCATTCAAAACGGTTGAGAAATGAAGGAGAAAAGTTGCTCGACCCATTTCATTGCAGTTCCGGTCATTCAACCAGTTTCTTGACCCGCCAGAGCTGGAAGATGATGAATAGTGCTCGAGCGTGAGGCCCACTCACAGGCCAGGAGCGTGGAGGCACGTGCAGGGCCCAAATGTGGCTCAAAATTCACCAAAATTTGCAGGCTTGGATTTTTGATTGAGATAAATTTATTGGTGAATTTTAATTAATTTTTTGAGCATTAAAAATATTTATTTGAATTTATTTCAAATTTAAAATGCTCAAAATTATATGGTACTCTCCAAATTTTGGCCTAAAATTTTTTGTGCACATTTGTGCTATTATTGGGCATATTGTGTTAATCATACTCTCAGAGTTAATGTGCTTTGCATATTAAAATAATTTTGAGCTCCTTATGTTTATTATATTGCATATTAAAATTATGAGATACCACTATTGTTGAATATTGTGCAATATTACTCTGAAAATTACAGTTTAAGAAATATTAAACTATTATTTTGAGTATTAATGAAATTTTGGGCATCAAATAAATTATTTTGAATTTTTCATAAATTAAATTGATTAAAGTTGTATGATATTCCCCAAATTTTATTTTGAAAAATTTTGTGAATAATTATAATGTATCTGGGCATGTCATAATTTGCGCACTCTCAAAGTTAGAATATTTTAAATATTGAAATAATTTTGGGTAACTCTATTGCTTATACTGATTATGGAATATTGCAAATTTTGTAATTATGTGATTTTATGCAATGTTATTCTGAGAGTTAACTTCTGGAATATTTTGATAATATTGTTGGAGATTTTTCATGATTGTGAGCTCGCCTTCGTGGGACCAATTGTGATAAACGCTAATTTTATGAATAATATTGGGTAATATTGTTCTGAGAATTATTTTTTAAAATCTTAGAATATAATTTTGCTACATACTCCCATTTTATATGAAATAATGGCTTCTTTTATGTAAAATTTTGATAATCTGATTTATGCAGTCCAAGTGGGAGAGTGTTGATATTTGTGGACTTGCATAAATCATAATAGATTTGCATAAATCAAAGTTTGAATTTGGATTTAATCCAAATTAAATATATGTCTAAATATTGGAACATATTATGGAATTTTAAAATATTATTTTCTAGGGAGTGTTTGTTGTTTAAGTACAAAATTTTGTGATAGTTAAAATATTATTATGTTGGCTAAAATCTTACTTTCCATAAAAGAAAATTATTTTAGGTGATATGACTCACCGTGATAAAATGAAAGAAATTATTCAAATTTTGAAAATCTCTCTATGGACCCACAAGTTGACAGCCATGTGCATTTTAATTTTAAAGGGGAGTTTTGCTCACAATTTATTATTTATTGTGTATATTTTGTGCTTTCCTTTGAGAAAATTCAAGGAGTTACTTTTTTGACATTGTGAGTATTTATTGATATATTCAAAATTTTGTTTTCTCTCCTATGTTTGGCTGTGCTATGCTTTCTCTTTGTGGACATTTTAAATATTGTTGCTTATGTTGCATTGAGAATTACGTTGATAATGAACTTACCCTTCGATTTGTCTTTATTGACATAATTCTTAATGATTTGAAATTTGTGTCCTAAGATTTTCAGTATTCTCTCGATACTAGCTTTAAAGACATGATTTTATTGTTTATTGAAGTTTACACATGTGTTAAATTTTGAAACCGTAAAAAGGTATTGCAATTACATGAGGCTTCATTTATTAATTGGGCATTTTAGAGCAATCCAACTTTACAAATCTTGCTTTCACTTGTGGTGAAGCTTATTTATGTTGAATTAAATTATTTATGGATTGCAAGTATTGTTAGGTTATGTAGATAATGGACATACCCTTCGATATGACATTATTTGACATAATCATTGTGTGATAGAGAAGACTCTATCAAGTGGAAGAGACTTGTGTATTGTGATCCGAGATCCTTCGGTAGGATTGCAATGATACAAGGTCTTTAATTCAATTAATTGTCCAATTGATTGAATATGAGAAAACTAATTTTATTATATGAGTAAATTACGATATTTTGATGTATGATTTTCTTTTTTTCCATTGGTCTGTTATTGCTCTATTGTTTGAGGCCTACTTTAAGGACATTTTAAGTCTCTTAGAATGTAATGTTACTCCTATTTTTATAGAAATTATTGTTATAGTGGGAGTTAGAGACTTTATATTTTGTTCCGTCCTTATTAATGGCTATATATATAGGTCTAAAATGCTTTTGATAGTGTATTAATTTTGTTATATGCCCTTATAATTTGGTTGTTGTCTGAATTTGCGATGACATAGAGAGGGGATATTTGCTTTAAAGTGTTAAAGACACTTATGATCTCCTCAATTATATAGACAAATATGTGAAGCCAATTTTGTGAAAGTTTATGACTAAAAGTTTTGTTAACTTTGCACTTTTGTAATTCTCTCTGTTTTGTACTTTTGTTGTTGGAGAGAATAGCGGTGAGTTTCAAACTCACATTGAGCATTCTAACACAAAATTGTTGCTTATCCCACTATTTGCTATTGTACCATTAGAGTATATTGAAATCTTGTGATCTCTAACGGGAATATTTATATTGTTTGATATATTGGATTAGTGGGAGATATTGTGCCAAATATTAATCTATATCCTTTTGTGATTATATGGCAATTCATGGTAGACTCGATATTCTTTTCAAGTATATTCCTACAGAACTTATTGTTGTTGATCCCTTAATTAATGGTTAGCTACCAAAGATTTTATTGTTGATGTTGTAACTTTTATGGATATATTGAGATCTCTTTAGCATTTTGGGTTAGTGGGAGCTTATTCTGTAGACTTATTATGATCTCATACTACTATTGATGCCATTTAAGTCTGCGCAGCTTAATTATTTATGCAATTTTGCATAATGGTATTATTATTGAGACATATTGGACCCAGTCTCAATTTTGTTATGTTGAGATATTTTGTTGAATCTCATAGAGCATCTTAGGCAGATGCTTATATTGCCATATATTATTATGCACACTTATGTTGATATGGTAAATATTGGAGATATTTCGGACCTGTCTCATATTATGATGAGATTTATTAGATCTTATATAACATTCAGGGCAGATGCTAGAGCTAATTGTTAGGAATTGCACTTTGATAATCTATTGGCATGCCATTATGTTGTTGTACATTTCCATTGGCTTATGTACCATCATTTATTGGGTTACTAGGAGATGAGTGTCTCACGTGTATGATATCAGTACTCTTTCAAGTATGATTCTCTGCATTGTTAAGTGCTTGTTATCTCATATCGAATCATTTGGTTGAGAGTGCAGGTTCAATTTGGACATCATATGGTGGGCATATATTATGAACTAATCTGGGAATTGTTTCGCAAGGATTTAATTTATGTCGTTTAAGTGAGAGATTATTGGATAATTTTGTGGACTTACATAAATTAAATTATATTTAATTTGAACCCTAATTAATTGAATGTTAAAATTGATTAAAGTTAGTTATTAGAGCCCAAATTGTTGTAATTGTTGTTGTTATTGGGCCTACGCACTGCTCATTGGTGGGTATTATTAAGTTTTCCTATGTGTATAGGCCTTGCTATAATGGGTGGCTTGGCATATCACTTTTTTGACACAAGGAGAGGCCCTTTCTCCTAACCCTATATATAGGCGCTGTGGCCCCATTGAAACAGAACACCTTTTCGACTTTCTGGGGAATAGGAGGAGCTCTTCTCTCCCTCTGGCCTCCTTGGCTAGCTCCTTTCTCTTTTCTTTATATCTAGGATCAAAGAACGTTAAACAGCTTTGGATCGATCGTTCATCATCGATTAAACCATGTTCTCTCGCACCTATTCTGTTCTTAATTTTTATGCCATAATCGAAATCAAATCTTGATCCAAGGGCGTTAAAATTCCTTCAATATATTCTCTTGAAAGCTTAAAGATGAATACTCCTGTGGAATATGGCAGACAATGAGTCCATAATTTTACTGTTGTGCCTTCGATAAGTTGCTTGCAATCAATATTCTTTCCACTTTGTCAAAGAAATGAATTCAAACAAATGGTAACATGTAGAATGCTCATCATAGAATATAAACATTGAATGTTCACTTAAAACTAAACCATTGATCTAAAGTTATTTATAAATCTAATAGTAGAGAATGATAGAAAAGTTTAATATGTTAATACATGATATTAGAATATTGTAGTCCATCAAGTTGGCATCAGGTAACCTGTTGACAATGCCCAACTCGGAACTCGGAATCAGATGTTTTTATATTGATATTTATTAGTACAAGGCCAAATTTCGAACTCAGAACTCAGTGTTCGTGGAACTCGGAACTGGAAACTCAGTATCAATTAAATAATTAAAATGAAATAACCGCCTATAACAAGTAAAAAGAAGATGAATATTTAATATTCATATTTGAATATGAGTATTCTATAATTTACCCCAAACAAATTTTATCGTATTTGAACTCGGAATTTTTCTTTGCTATGGGCGTTTAAGTT
The DNA here is from genome assembly GCA_031439585.1 of Pterocarpus macrocarpus. NCBI lineage: Eukaryota > Viridiplantae > Streptophyta > Magnoliopsida > Fabales > Fabaceae > Pterocarpus > Pterocarpus macrocarpus. The sequence goes on from CM062519.1 coordinate 18,222,476, forward strand.
TCTTTGCTCCATTTTGGCGTGCAAATTCTTCCAAAATAGATTTCTTTCATAACCACCCAATAACTCCCTACACATGCTCATGAATCCGTGTGTTTATATGCGTAGGACCATTGCACAACAAGCACATAGAAAAATCCAAATCTGACGCCAAAATGTCTGCTGGTAAACAAAATATATACCAAGGCGCGCTCTACAATGGGGTGAGTGAAGTTATGAACAACTATAGTTCGGATGATTTAATGACAGATGGAAAGGGTGGATTGATGCACCCTTTTATATGATATATTACAGTATTTTTTAAGTTTAGTCAAATTAAAAATTATAGTTAAATATATTTTAGAATTAATTAGTTTTTTCTATATAATATTTTAAAAAGATTTATTTATTTTCAGGATCATATAAATAAAAATTAATCAATTCAAAAAATGATTAGATTTTATTTGCATAATATCTTTAATATTTTAGAAGTGATCAAATTTTCATTTGTGTAACACTCAAAAATGCCAAATTTTATCTTTATGATACCTAAAAACTTTTAGTTAATTTGAGAATCTTACATAAAAAAATTGATCACTTCCAAAATATATTTAACCATATTTTTTAAATTTGGCTAAACCAAAAAAAATATTATAATACACTATATAGAAGGAGGTATATGAATATACCCCTTTCATCTACGCCTAGATTTCTAGACCATGATGTCTAGAAATCTCAAGCACTATGGAAGTCTTATCTTACCAACTATCATTATGGGGTTGTCTGAGTTTAAAAAAACAATAACTCGATCAAAATATTAGGTAGGATTCCGATCCAATTGAATAAGAACCAAACCCATTTTTTTATACACCCCTAAGAAGTACTAAGGACCATTTGAAAGTAATAAGAGTTTAACGGTTATATGTCATCTACAATTTCTTAAAGAACTACATAATCTCAAACACTAAAAGAAAAAAAGATTTGTTATATAATAGCAAGTTGGCTAAGCAGCGCGAGGCGGGTCAGCTCACGTCAGTAAATTAAGTTAAATATACTAACTTGTTCTACTTTTGCATAAGTCGGCTGGTTGATCCACAAAAAATAATTTTTTTTAAAAAAAATTTAAATAAATTAATTCATGTAAATACTTTTTTTAAAAAATATATAAATTTTTTAGTTAAATACAACAAAATAATATCTATACAAAAAAATTTTTTAATTACCTAATTTATTAATATCCTTTGAGGTATATTTGTGTGGGCCTACAAAAGGCCGAAATGTTAAGTGTATTGTGTAAAAAAAAAAATGAAAAATGAAAAAAAGACTAACGAGCCAAACTCGTCCCGTCCCGCTTCAATCCGCAGTCAAGGGGGCAAATCATGCTTCCTCCAATGAACTAAAAAAAAAAAAGAATTTTTTATGGATTGAAAATATCAACCTCTCCACCAAAAATTGTGGGTTGTGCATATCAACCCAATGGATTCAACTTATTTTACCATTTTTAAAGTTGGCTTAATTATATTTTTTATCCTTTAAAATAGTATGATTTTTTCTATTTTATCTGTTGTTTTTAATAAGTTTTCGCCTACTCTATTAACTCTTTTTTTTTTTTTCTCCCGTTACGCGGTTATGCGGTTATGCCCCTCCATCATAACCTATCGTTAGTTTTCAACGTTAAAGGCTAACTTGACTTCCATGTGGAGATTGACATGAACTGATAAGAGGGAGATCAAATAAGAAAATCGTTATATTCTGAAAATCAAAAGGGAAAGTGATAATATTTTAAAGGATAAAACGGAAAAATCGTGATACTTTACACGAAAAAATATTTACATTTATGTAAGAGAGTAAGAGTTTTAAGTAAAAGTTGAATAAATATAGTAGCTTTTGAAAGATCCACATTAGTCCACCAAAAATTATTGTTACCGGATAAGTCCAAATGAAAACTATCATCATGTTCATTCTTTAGTTACACCTATTCGAAACTCTAATCGCGGATGCTTGTCGCACATTAAATATTGACTTGGTTTATTAAATGTCATGTAATATAGAGCCCGTTTGGATAAGCTTTAAAAAAAAAGTACTATTTTTTTAAATTTTTTTAGTAGAGCTTTAATTTTTAGAAAAAAATTATTTTACATTTAGATAGACATATGAAATATATTTTTAAATATTAAAAATACTTATAAATATATTTGGATACAAAAGAATAAGAGTACTTTTTATGGTCAAATTACAAAAAAAATTCAAAAAGAGAAAAGAGAAGTAAAGTTTGATAAGGAATAAGAAAGGAAGGATATATATTATAATTTTAATTAAAGATAAAAGATATTTTTAGAAAATAATTTTATTAAAAATCACTTCTACTTCTGTTTTTTTTTTTAGAAGTTAGGTATTTTTAATTTAAAAAAATGGTAAATTAACTTTTTTTAATTGAAATACTTTTTTTAAGAATTGCATCCAAACACTTATAAAAGCTTATAAAAATACCTTTTTAAAAAAAATAAGTATTTTTTTCTTAAAAAAAGCCAATTTAAACAGGCTAATACTTTGTAGGCAACATGTTGGATCTGATATTATATCCCAATTTTAAACCCTAACCTACCCGATTTAATAGAATTGCCCAAATTTCATCTAACTCTCAAAATCGCTAATTTACATTGAAGCTGAATCTTAGGTCATCACCCCTTTGTCCCCAAATCAGATGCATTACCATTTTAGAAGTGACCCTTACAAACTTCTACAGACACAATTCCACCAACACACTAAAATCATATTCTCCAATCCACATTCAAAATGATGCAATGAAAATTACAATCAACACAATACAAGCTACACGAACCCACTTTCTTCTTCAGCTTATTCATAGTCTTCCTTTCATATTCTTCATTCCCCTCAAATGCTTTAGATAATTAGATGTAGTTGGCTTGTCCACCCACTCAAAGTACCCATAGGTCAGGTTAGGTTTATCTTCGGTATAAGAAGTGTACAACTTAGCTTTTCTTCCAAAGTCAAAGATCTGGATGGATTCTTTCTTTAATTCTTTATCTACAAATACACAGGAGCATTGTTGATGAGAACAACAAGAAGAATTAACTCGAGAATTCATGGATATGGTGATTTTTGAATGGAACAAGAGGGGACTATGATTTCAAGTTAATGACAGGGAGGAAGGGGGATTTCACTGGTTCATATATGCTACCTTCGCTTCTCTTATTTCCCTTTTGAGGTTGAATGAAATTTGGTCAATTTAATTGGATTGGGTAGAGATAAGATTTTTTTTCAATTAGAAAACATTAATGGATCTAATATGTTGCCCACATAGTCTTTTAATTGTTTAACAACCCAAGTCAGCAGTTAACGTATGTCAACATCTATTAATCCAGTTTTTAACAATGGATAACTGAATGATGAATGTGGTAACAATATCCATCTTTGAAAGACTTATTTAATTATAATAATTTCTAAAGAACCAATATGATAATGGTCATATTTTTAAGAGCTGAAATGAGGTTTAACTCTAAAAAGAGATTAATTCAATTATACTCGTCGAATTTGACCTTTATGTGCGTGGGTTTTGCTTATGTCGCGGTCGTCCCATGTTGACAAGGTTAGTCTCCATGTGCTCTCGATTAGTTTATGGCTCCCACAATCCTTACTACATTACTCTCCTCCGCTTCCCACTCTTCCTTTTTTCTCTCTAAATAAAAGAAGCTTCTTCTGTCTTCCTTCATTTTCTTTATTTATTGATTAATGCATTATGCATGGTCTCAATCCATTTTCGTGAATCATGATTCTGTCTGCAGATCAAGAGTGACGTTATGTGTCCGCATTGATTAAATAAATAATTGAACTAAAATCCACTAAATCTAATTATCTTTCCTCTAAACTATTAGTATATATAAATTATTGGATTTGAAATAATTTGATTTTTTTTTTTTTTTGTCTTTAAAGTATCTCTATTTTTGGGTACTGTCTCCCAATAATTGTTTTTTTTAGGAATTGAAATAATTTGATTTAAGTTAAGTTAGTCTATTATGAAATAAAACTCTTTTAATATTAATCTTTTTATTCATAAAATTTGAAGTTAAGACTTTACTTAAAGAAAATAAATATAAAATTATTTCAACTAATTAACTAAGCATTCACTAGATCTTATCATTTATCTAGTCTAATTATACTTTAATAACAAAACAAAATTATTAGGGACACTTGTTAAGGAATAAAAATATTTTTTAAAAGATTTTTAATATATTAAAAACTTAAAAATTTTAGGATCTATTTGATTTCTATTTTTCTTTATTTCATGTATTTTTCGTTTTCAAAATTTTATGAAGAAAATAGTAAAAATATTAAAAACAATAAAATTCTATTTTCTATTTTTATTTCTTATTTTCACTAATTTTTTTATAAAATCCTAAAAAATGAAATCAAAAATCAAACATGCCCTTATAACTTTCTACTCTTATAATGTGTCTGTTTTCACAATTTTGAAACACCAACTCACTTTTACCATCTCCGGCCATGATTTTGCCATTTTGTATAGATGTTTGGTTACCTATTTTAAAAATTTTCCAAACCCACTTTTAGTTCCAAAACCTAGATTTGGAAGCCCACTAAGGAGCTCCATAATTGATTCAAGGCTCCCAGAATTGATTATAGAAGGTTTTTGATGATATTTGGTTGTTGAAATCAATTTTGACTTCTAAAATTAATTTTGAGAGAAGTGAAATTTTTTTACTTTCTATCATAATTAATTTTAGAGAAACTATCAAATATAAATAATTTTATTTCAAAATCAACTATATCTAAATTAATTCTATAAAAGAACAATCAAACACACACAGATTTGTCAAGAAGTAAAATAAAGTTGCTTCTTATCAAAATCAATTCTATATCTCTACCAATAAATAAATAAAATAACTTCTCATGTTAAATTATCAAATATAAATTATTTTACTTCACAATAGCTTTTAACCAAAAGTAATTCTATCAAAATCAATTTTATATATAATTAATTTTATAAATACAAAATCAAACACACACCTAATTCATTTGTAAAAGCCATCATTGTATTATTTTTTTGGTATATCAGTAATAATAAAATTTGAACCCCTAATTTCATATATATTACTTAAATCCCTCATTATTAGATTATTCTAGATGACTTATCCATGATTGTTGTATATCATAGCATTTACACTTTTAAGCACTTTCATTGATTGATGTTCTATTTGGATCCATAGTAGGTGACGTTATAATTAATTTTGAGATGCTAAAATTGATTTTAATTATTTTTTATGATATTTAATTTTTTAAAATCAAAATTAATTCTTACTTCTTGTATTAATTTTCAAAAAAATAATTTCTTTTTATCAAAATTATTTTTAAAAAATCATCAAATATCAATTATTTTATTTAAAATTAATTTTACCAAGACAAAACCAACCGCACTGATAGAATTTTCACAGCTACTGTCAAGAGCGAGAGAGAAACACACAAAGTTACAACACGCGCACATTGGCTTTTCACTTGAGGGCTTTGGTGATTGGTTCATTTCCATGTTCCCCTTTCCGAGGATTCTTCTCTTTTCCCCATGAATTTTCAAAATATCTTTTTGGGCTTTGGGCTTTGCTTGCTTTTGTTTTCACACTCTTCTCTTCTCTCTCTCTCTCTTTGAAGCATCTGGGTTCCGTGCTTTTGCCTCCCCAAGGAAATGTAACACATCAATCTGCTGAGTATTGATCTACGGGCCTCACTTTTTGAGATGTGGTTCTGAGCTTCAGAGCCACACTGCAGAGCATGTCTTGTTTAGTTCTCTGCTTCATGTCAGCATATCCATCACCCATTTGCTATGCAAATCAACCTTCCAATGATTCCATCCTTCTAGGCCCTCTCCTCTGCCTGATTTCGCTCTGAAAAACCAGCTCTTGCAGCTGAAAACTCAACTGGGTCATGTAGATTTTGAGCATTTTTTCTCATTACAGTAAGGAGGAAAAAAAATTATAACAATAATAATTCAAAATGGAATCTGGAGGTAGGTTCTACTCAGTTGATGAGTTCGGATTGGATGCCAAGTGGCTGATTGATCCTAAGCATCTCTATGTTGGGCCAAGGATTGGTGAAGGGGCTCATGCCAAAGTCTACGAGGGAAAGTAAGTTTAAAGTTTGTATCTTGAAACCCCATTTCATATTTTGTTTGCAAGAGGTTAAAAGTTTCAATTTTTACCTGATGGGACAGTGGCATATGTGGTACTTGTTCTTGGGTAGGGTGTCATTTGCCTCCTGGATTTGTGATTATTGGTTGTCCTTTGAGGGAAATCAAGGCATCCCTTGAGATGTGTGTGGTTCGTGTGGCATCATGCTTTGTAGCTTAATGTAGCTACATGTTATATAGTTTGCTTTGAAGTTTGGTAGAACTTGGTAGTTTCATTTCTTGATACATAGAAAAGGGGTCAAAGGTGCTTAAAGAATCACTAGTGGACTTGAATTAGGCTTTCTTGATCTGTGTAATTGTTTTTGATTAAGTTGTGGTTATGTCACTCTTGTACTCAATTCTTTTGTTTGGATTCATTTCAGATACAAAAACCAGGCTGTTGCTATTAAAATTGTACATAAAGGAGAAACCCCAGAAGACATTGCCAAGAGAGAAGGCCGCTTTGCAAGGGAGGTGGCTATGTTGTCTAGAGTGCAACATAAGAACTTGGTGAAGGTGGGAATTTGGTTTAGGCTTTCTCTGATTCTTTTCCTTTGTGTCTATTGCATCTTATTGAAACAAAAATGGATATATCATGTAACAAGGCTACTTGTTTCATGCCAAGTTTCCAACAGCTGACAGTAAATATTACCACTGTGTTTCTCAACAGTTTATTGGTGCCTGCAAGGAGCCTGTAATGGTGATAGTCACCGAGCTCTTATTGGGAGGAACATTGCGGAAGTATTTGCTTAACATGCGGCCCAATTGCGTAGACAGTCATGTTGCCATTGGTTTTGCACTTGATATTGCACGTGCTATGGAGTGCCTGCATGCACATGGGATCATCCACCGTGACCTTAAACCTGGTAATAATTTGGTTTGATTTCTTTCGTCAGTAACTGAACCTTTCTAAGTTAGATCAAGTAAATCTAGGCTTACGTGCTTTGTTATTTACATTAATGTTGCATTCCAGTTGAAAATCATAGTGGTATAGCATCAGAGTTCTTCTTGATTAAACTTCTATATTTCTAGTATCTGCTTTATGGCTTCCCGTAAGTAAAAATTTCATACTGTAATGTGTTTGTCGTTTTATATACAATTCCCTGGTGTGTGTGCTCTCGACTTTTTCTATCTGTCTTTATTTTTCTTTGTTGCTTTTAACTGTATTTATAATTACAGATTACTTTACCTCTCACTAACAGAACTTGAGGGCCCCAACAAAAATATGACATTGCTGTTTCAAATTGTTATCTTCCTAACCCTGGTTGTCACTTATGATTACTTTTCTGCCATTTTATGGAATTAGATGCTGCTATCTCATTTCGTGATACTTGTCGCTCAGTCTTTTATCAGAAGAAGAACAACTCGGTTAGATAACTGATTGCATTGCTTTTTGCCAGAGTTTTTAAGCTTACAAAGTTATTTCCCTATGAGAATGTATAATGTAGATCTTTAAGGAATATGCTGAAATGATTTTTAGCTGAGGTTATTGTTTTATCTTACAGAGCAGTCAAAGTCAACATGAAACAACTTTAAAGACTTGGACCTTTCTTCTAGTATATTTGTGTTTTATTAGCACTGACTTGACACTACGTATGAAAATAGATTTAGCATCTTGACTGGGACTTAAGACATTAAATTAACTCAAAAATTTTTTCAATAATATGATTATGACTGTTAGGATTTGTTCTCTTCTGTTCTTGTCATATAATGTCATGTCTATCTATAGGTGCTATCCTTGTTTTCAAGTGTCACCCCTCCTCTGATTCTGTCATATTTGTCATGTTTGAGTTCATATTATCATAATGAACAAGATTTGGTATTCCCTTCTTTAACAAATTCTCTTTTTTATCATTGTGTTATTTATTTATAATTAAAACTTGATCCAAGTGCTCCACCAAAACATGGCTAGTTCATTCCTTGATTATAGGTTTAATTAATCCCCAGGTCCCTATAGTTTGACTTTATTTTCAATTAGGTCCCTATAATTTAAAAGTTTTCAATCAGGTTCCTATATTAAATAAATTTTTGCAATCAAATCTTTGGAGCAATCTATCATTACAAAATTTTGGGTTAGATTGAATAAATTTTTGCGTTTGAGCTTATAAAATTAGGTGAGGACCTATTAAACTATACAAAATTTTAAAAAATTTTGCAACATAGTCATTAGGTTGCTCTAAGGATTTGATTACAAAAATTTATCCAATGTAGGGACTTGATTAAAAGCTTTTAAATTATAGGGATCTAATTGAAAATTTGTTCAAACTATAGAGACTTACTAGTTAATTAAACCTTAATTATAATACTCCCAACATGTCCTTCATTAAAGGGAGTTGGATTAATGGACTGGTTCTATATGGCATAGTTGACATTGAAAAGTTACATATGCTATCACTCTTCGTGTAGTTTCTGAACACGCTTCTTAATTGCCATGGCAATGCAAAATGATTACTTTTATTCTTGTTCTACGTTATGAATTTGATTATTCTTTTATTTTCCATTTTACAGATAACTTGCTTTTAACTGAAGACCAAAAAACAGTCAAGCTAACAGATTTGGGCTTAGCAAGAGAAGAGTCGTTAACTGAGATGATGACTGCCGAAACAGGAACTTACCGTTGGATGGCTCCAGAGGTATATTGATGAATAGATGCGCTTTCTCTGTCATGTCTTCATATTTATGCACATCCGTGGACTGAACACACTGACAAAATTGCAGCTGTATAGCACTGTCACACTGAGGCAGGGTGAGAAGAGGCATTACAATCATAAAGTCGATGCATATAGCTTTGCAATTGTGTTGTGGGAGCTCTTACACAACAAAGTTCCTTTTGAAGGCATGTCAAACCTTCAGGCGGCATATGCTGCAGCCTTTAAGGTAAACAGCTCATGCATATTTCCTACATGTTGTCATCTAATATTGTTTCTGAAGTCCTTGTGTCTTGTACTGCTACTTGTAGCTGATAAATTGAAGTCCTTCTTTCGGTTTCAGAATGTAAGGCCGAGCGCAGAGAATCTTCCCGAGGAATTGGCTGTAATCCTAACTTCATGCTGGCAGGAGGACCCAAATGCCCGACCCAACTTCACCCAGATAATCCAGATGCTCCTAAATTATCTTTACACTATGTCACCTCCTGAACCTATGATTCATTCAAGAATATTCACTTCTGAGAACACTGTCTTGCCACCAGAGTCCCCTGGTACTAGCTCCTTGATGGCGATGCGCGATGACACCGGGGATACACCCAGAGCAAAGGACGAAACCAAGCCTAATGGTTTTCTTTGCTGCTTCAGCCAGTGTTATTAACACCTGAGCAACTCTTTTTAGTTAAAAATGGGAAGAAAAAAAGAAAAAGAAAAAGAAATGTTAGATAGAATCAAGTCCGGAGAGATCTTTTTGGTGAGTCGGTAAATGTTCAGATTAATACCTTTAACACTTAAGTAAAATTTAGTTTCTTTTTCCTCTATTCTACCTTCCATGTTTTGACACAGATGTATGCATAAGATCTTTCTCTGTCTGGTCAATTAGACTAATCATCCAGCATAGTTAGGAACTTAGGATTGCACCTAGAGCTTCTAAAATGTTTGATTATATTTTGATGCCATGAATTCAGTTCATGCCTACCCAGTGAGACAAGTAACTACTTCATTTCACTTGTAGTAACTTGTCATGACTGATCATCCTTGTTTCAATAAGGATGTATAGCGGACACATGGGATTAGCAGCCATTGGTTTTTTCATTCGTGTTGTAGGCAACTTCTCAGATATGGGCATTACAAAGAGCCAAGGTACACAATGACCCTGACAAAGAGGACAAAATTCCAGTATTTTTAAGTCATGGAGTTTTTTGTACTTTTTCTTGTCTACATTTTTTGTCACATGAACTTGTATACATTCATTAATAAAGTTTCAAGTAGCAATTGAAAAAACAACCTACAAAATGGCTCCTGTGTATGATGACTGCTCAATCTCATGTATATAAAGGCAAAACGAAGCCAGAGTTTCTGAACTTTCTTCTCAATTGGATCCCATGGTCATGTTTGTGACTTCAATATATACTTTCTTGCTAACCAATGGTGGTTCTAGAGGTGGATTATAAATCATCATCCACACCCCTCTCTTGATAATCTTCAGCCGCATTCAACAACTACGAAACTGAAACAAAATGTCACGGTGCTTCGACCTTTCCTGATAAAATGGGCAGGCATTAATATTCTCCTTGATGTGCTATAGTTTACCAAAAATCATTGCAAGAACATGACCCATCTTGGAAATGATGGAAACGGTTCCTGTCCCTGACAATAATTTTCCTCTTAAAAACCTTGGATATTATCTTTGTGGCATTGTGGCAGTCAGCACAAACTCTAAGGTTCTTTGAAATTCTAATGGTAGCCCCCGGTTGAGTTTTGATTAGACCAAATGCAATAGCCAGCTTCTCGCTATGGTGAGACACAGCAACTACTTTATCTTCCTCCTCTGCATCTATCCTTGCATCTGCAATATTTGGCTCATAACCAGCTGACTTAATTCTTTTGATCATCTCTTCAGATGCCCTATATATCTCTTTTGAGTGAGAATGTTCATCATCTTCAGAAAATAACTCATGAACCACCCCTTCCAACTCAATCAAGCTACAACCAGGTGACTTCTTGATCCCCATCTCTCTCATCTGAGACCTCACTCTCATAGCATCCTCACTTCTCCCTGCCAAGGCATATGTGTTGGATAGCAGTATGTAATCCCCACTATGAGCAGGCTCCAATTCAGTTATCTGCCTAAAGCATTCTTCACCGAGTGGAACATTTTTATGTGCCCTACAAGAAGCCAACAGTGTTCTCCAAACTACTGCATTTGGTTCAATAGGCATGTTCTTAATGAACTCATAAGCTTCGTCAATCAAACCAGCTCGGCCAAGAATATCAACCATACAACCATAGTGCTCTATCATCGGTTCTATTCCAAAATCTTTGCTTATGCTTTTAAAAAGAGCTCGACCTTCCTCAACTAGATTGACATGGCTGCATGCAGAGAGGGCGCCGATGAAAGTCACATCATTCGGTTCAACATTTGCTTCTTTCATCAAACAAAAGAACTCCAGAGCTCTCCTCCCCTCGCCATTACTAGCCAGACCGTGAATAATTGCCGTCCAAGAGAAGACATTCTTTTCTGGCATCTCCTCGAAAACCTCAACTGCACTCTGTATAGACCCACATTTGCCATAGAAGTCAATGAGTGCTGTTCCAAGAGTGACAGTGAGCTTCAGCTTCTTCTTATTCACATAGAAATGAACCCATTTACCAGTTTCCACAGCTCCAAGAACCCCACACGAGTAAAGGACGCTAACCATAGTGACCTCATTAGGTTCCACATTAGCCTTTTGCATCTCATTGAACAAAGCAAGAGTCTCATTGCACCTATTTGCTTGACTATACCCAGATATCATGGCACTCCATGCAACAACATCTCTACATTCCAATTGATCAAACAACGTTCTTGCCTCGTTGACACGGCCACACTTTGCATACATGTCAATGAGTGAAGTCATTAAAGTAAGGTTACCCATCATTCCATTGGCCTCAACATAGTCCCTAACCCACTCTCCCAACTCCAAATTGGCCAACCTATACCATGAAAAATGTTTTTTAAACATCAGATGCATAGACATTCCATGAGACACTGTAAATTAATGCTAGGGCGAGTGAGTATTGAAGTATGAGTATATCAAAGTAAGATAAATATATTATATATTAGGTGAAAGAGGTGTTATATTTAATATCAAATCGTGATGTACAGGTAACAGAACTCACCTAGCACACGTGGTCAAGACCGTAATCATGGTAACCTCGTCAAACCCAACAACACCTTGTTGCTCCCGCATCATGAGAAACAACCCCACAACCTCGTCCCAGCAACCGTTCTTGGCATAACCGGCCAACATGGCGTTCCAAGCGACATGGTCTCTCTCAGGCATTTCATCAAACACCCGCCGAGCAACCTCTACTCCGTCGCACGTGCCATACACGTGAATCAGCGTGTTCTCGATGAATCCATACGAGTGAAACCCGCGCTTGACGACGTGAGCATGTAGCTGTTGTGCTTCAAGCAGCGCCCTAAGCCTACAGACGGCACAGCAAAAAGAAATTCTTATAATAGTGTGAGAAGAATATTACACCATCACAACAAAAAATAAAATGTAACATATAATTTAAGAAATTCTAAAATAAGCTATATATTATGCCAAAGGTGATAAATCATGTATCTTGTTAAATATCATGATCATGTACCACAAAGTGGACATCTACACATCTCGTTGAATGTATGAGACATTACTTTTCTTAATAAATAACCGTTAAAAACTGCAATGGAATGATAACTACCTGGAGCAGGCTTTGAAGGCGGCGCAGAAGGTGAAGTGGTCTGGGGGTACGAGGTTTCGGGACATTTCGTTGAAAAGGAGGATGGCTTGTCTGGGGGAGTGGTGATAAGTGAGGGCCCTTATCATGAGGTTATAAGCGGAGGGGTTGCGGTGATGGTGGTGGATGGAGCGGAAGATGGAGAGGGCGTAGTCGAAGGCTCCGGGGATGACGAGGGCGGCGGATTCGAGGAGCGCGTCGGCGAGGGCGGGGCTGAGGATGAGGCGCGTCTTGATGAGGTGCGCGTGCACTTGGTTCAGGTCCCTGCGGGTCCTGCATTGTTGCAGGATCATGGGTTTCGGGTTCTCTGGGAAGTAAGGAATGAAGGTTACGGTGGTTGGGGTTTTGGAGGGTGACGCCGTCACGGATGCTGTTGTCGCCACCATCGCCATCGCCAGTGCCACCATTGGGGACTGGCGGTGCTGTGCACTGGTGTTAGTGTGTTCTCTGTTGTTATGTGTTGTGTTGTTCCCGACATGTTATGTTTGTATGGTCAACCGAGCTTGAACGACGTCGTTGCTAACTTTGTTTCTTCTCTTTTCTCGATTTCCCACGGACTTGACTCGTGAGTTGGCAATAACAGGGTACAATCTTAACAATACTAGTGTTTTTCACCCGCCCAATGCACGCGTTATAAAAAAAAATTAAGGGTTTGCTCCAAAGTGTTTTTATTTTTTAATTTTTTAAAACTGTTTTATAAAACTGTTTTTAAGTTTAATTTTAAAAAATAAAAGAACAATAAAATTTGTTTGGCAATAATACTTAGAAAATGGTTTTTAAATGATGAAAAAAAAAATCTGTTTGGATAATTATTTTTAAAAATAAGTTTAAAAGTAATAAAACATAAAAACTTCTTTGAAAAATATTTTTTAAAAGTAGAATAGATATATTATAGATGTATTATTAACATAATTTAACATTATATTAAATTTGATATATAAAACTTTTATAAAATCTCAATAAACAAAGTCTTAATACAAGTTGATTCATTTTTATATTCATAAATCTATTTATCTAGCATTAATTCATTGAGTATTTTCAAAATTCTCTTAATTTTAACCTCAAATGTCCAGTCAGTGAAACAATAACTAAATAAAAACGAGCTCACTTTAGTCTTATACAAGTGGAGTGACAAAATAATAATACCAAAGCTTTTTAAATAGTAATATAAAAATGTCAAGCCAAATACCACATGTGATTCACCCTTCTTGGTGGATCACCAAAGCATTTCAGTGAAACAATATGCTTGCACATCCTCACCAACAAGCAAGATATCTCATATTTTTCTATATTTCTGAATTGATAAGAATACGAAATGCATCTATGTCAGACAAATAAAGACCGCATATCATTTAGGGAACTACAGTTAGGAAAAACTAAAATAACTTTTTTCCAGGTTAAAGCCATTGACTTATTGAAACGTACTCATCACTTTTGTCCCAAATGACCATTTTTGGTAGTTTAGTCTCAATATCAAAATTTTTAGCAAACTCTTCCAATTGTCTAATTTGCAGATGCAGCAGCCTTCAATAACTTAACTAGTTCCCTCGATCTTTCTTCATCTTCATCTTCAACCAAGATAAATGACAAGCATAAAAAATAGCATTACACCCCTAGCCTGCTAGATCAACTCCAGCACCATATCTGAACCATAATGCATTGAGAGGAACCCTGTATCACTTGCTTGAAATCATCAATTCCAACCAGCAGCATATAAATTCCCACCCTTCAGCCTATCTGAATTCTCAAGGCACATGTAGGAAAACATTAAACTAGCAACTTTTGTGAACCAAACCAAAGCCAAATCTACCACATTAAGACCAATCTAGTAGCAACAATATTAAACCAGAAACTTTTGTGATCCAAACCAAAATGCCTCAATGCACAAAGAGAATGATTGCAGCGACAAAAGATCAAATGGCGTAGACATGCTTACCTTGTGGGTGTCTACTTGTAAGATCTTTAATCCAAATCAAATCATATGAATAAACTCCCAAAAATATTGACTGCTTACCTTCAATACATCATGCGCGACACACAATCACATCACACACTCTTTTTTTTTTTTTGATAGAAAACACATCACAATCAAAATTCAATCCTGCTGAGGAAGCCTCGATGCACAATCACAAATCAAAACTCTTTTTCACCTCTGCGGTGACCTCGCCTTCAATCGCAACCTCCGATTCAGCAGCAACAACGGGAGTGTCCCAAACTGATTGAGGAGGAGCGGTGGTGGTGTGATAGTCGTCATCATCTTTGTCATCGACATCGGCCCACGACTTCGCTATGAGAGCCGCCAAAGCCCAGAAAACCCCCTTCTTCTCTGGCTATTGGGCGGAGGATGCGGCGAAAGATGAGGATCGAAGCAAAGCAAAGAGGAAGACCGTGATGGAAAGACCAACCACCACCACGGAAAGAATGCAACAGAGGAACCCAAAGACAGAGAGACAAAACATGAGGCAGAGAGAGACAAAAGACAGATCGCGCAATGCCGAGAGAGAAAGACAGATAAAGCACGATGCGATGAAAGAGGAAGAGAGAGCGCGATGCGAACGATGGTGGTGGTGGTGAGGACGGTGGTGGGTGGTGGTGAACACAAAGGAGAAAACGAAACAAAAAGGAAGAAAGGTAAGGGGGAGAAGAAGAAGAAGAAGCAGAGGGAAGAGGAGAAGACCATGGGGAAAATAGAACGGTGGTGGCGATGAGAATCAAGCAGGGTGAAGATCATTAAAACAAAAAATTTACAAGTATGTCACTGTCTCAATGGATGTTTTTAAAAATAAAAGATCACAAAACATGTTTAAGGTGTTCTCAGTTTTCTGTTTTAAAAAATCAGATTTTGTTTTTTGATTTTTAAAAACAATATAAGAAAAACAACTTGTCAAACAAGATCTTTTGTTTTTTTTCTTTTTTAAAAATTAAAAACTATTTTTGAAAACAGATATCAAACAAGCCCTAAAATTAATATGTATAAATTTTTAAGAATATTAGATAAAAATAGTCTAAATTTTTTAATAAATATCTAAATTTTTTAATATTTATATAATGAGAGTCATATTATAATAATTTTAAAAAGAAATTTGTTATCTCATTATATTATTTTATATTAAACATAATTTATTAAATCAAAATAAAGAGAATATATATAAATTAACAGATTTGAAATTTAATTTAGAACATATTCTTAAAATATTTAAGGGGAATTTAATAAATAAAAAAATTGATGTTTTTCTGATCCCTATGTATCTTTGATTAAAACTCAGCTGAAGTATATTCATGATATTTATTTAATTATTCTTACATAGGGTTCAATATATCCTTATTTTCATAATATATATAAAATTTTTTAAGAATATTATATAACTATGTATAAATTTTTAAGAATATTAGATAAAAGTAGTCTAAATTTTTAAATAAATATCTAAAATTTTTAATATTTAAATAAATGAGAGTCATATTATGATAATTTTAAAAATAAATTTATTATATCATTGTATTATTTTACATTAAACATAATTTATTAAATCAAAGTAAAGAGAATATATACAAATTAAAATATTTGAAATTTAATTTGAAGCATATTCTTACAATATTTAAGGGGAATTCAATAAATAAAATAAAAAATCGATGTCTTAGTGGCTGATAATAATATCATTTAATACTAATTTAAAATAAATTAATCTCAAATTTTTGTGGCTGATAATAAATCACACAAGACATTAAGTAGTAGAATATTCATAATGGATTAGTGAATGATAAGTTGGTAAAATTATTTGAGAGTGGAGTTAATAGTATAGAATATTAAGACAATGGATGAAAATGTAATAGTTTCCTATTCAACAACTCTTATGGTAGTGGATTCATTGTTTTTAATTAAAAATAAAAAAATAAAATCTGAAAATAACTTTCTTTATATAGTAAGATTTTTATAGTGTGTTGTAGAAGTTTTTGTCCTTTATTTGACACTTGTCAAAATATTCCTTGCAATGCTTTTGAAATATTACGTAGTAAATTAGATGAAGAAAAATTACAATTTTATGCCTGAAAACATTGGGGTGTAATAATTTTCTCTTAAATTAGAAAATACATATAAATTAGGATGCATTTATTTTAATTTTGTTGACATAAAATAAGTAATTTTTAGCTAAAAAATTACTTTTTATAAAATTTATTTATCTCAATTTCTACTCAAAAGTTTTAAAAAAATTATTTTTAACTCAGATTCAATCTTTTGAATAAAAGTTAAAATTGATAGTTTCTATAAAAAATAATTTTTTAGTAGTTAAAAAAAATTATTTTTAACAAAAAAATCTCAACCAAACGTAACCTTAGTCCTTAAATTTACAACAAATAAATAGAGTAAAAATTTGGTCTTCAAATTTAATAGAAATATCTTCCAAAAGAATTAAATTGTTCTAACATAAATAGATTCAAAGATCAAATTGTATATATTTTCTAATTCAATGACATATTGGTTACACCACCCACGTTTCAGAGACAAAAATGTAATATCATTCTATTAGATGTGTTTGGATATATTTAAAAAAAGTTATTGAGAATTATTAGCCATGACAACCGTCATCTAATAAGGGATAAATTAGATCATTGAATAAATAATCTAACTTCAAAAAATTATTCATATTTATGCGCTCAAGTTATACACCTGGTGAAATTACTCTAGCAAAGATTCAGACTCAATATGACTTGGATTGATATTAAAAAAAAATTAATTTTAATGCATTGCAATGTAAAAATATTTTATATAAATATTCAATCATATATTATCGTATTAGCAAAAATATTATCAAAATTAATCTAGTAAAAAAAAAATTATATGTCAAGATCTTAACAATAAATCATTGAATTGGTAATATATGCAATAGACACATATAGTTGAAAATATAGAAACTAAAGAGTTCAAGGAAAAGAAAATCGAATTCAATAATTTATCATGATTCAGTCACTAACTACTTGTAACCCCTATCTAGTTTCCCTTAATACTTGAGATTTTCATCACTATCTTTAGGCTTTAACTAACTGCTTGAGAAACCTTTACAAATAAATAGCACTTCATACACTTTTGGGATTTCTCACCTTTAATGTTTATAAGTCTCACAACTAAAGGAATTTAATGCTTCACACTCTTACAATTTATCTCCACAACAAAAGGATACCTTACTACTTATGTACAGATATTGAAGGATACACTATCCTCAATATGTCTATAGGGATTCCTCACCCTTAAATTTCACTTAAGGGACTCTCCACTCTCTCACAAGTGTTTGCAACAAAAATTAGAAGACAAACTCTCTCCAAGAGTAGTTATTATCATTAAGTTCTCATGAGATAGAAGGATTTTGACAATAAAGAGCTCAAATTATCATATCCAAGATTAGTTCATTAAAGAATATATAAAGAGTTATTGAATATATTTAATAAAAGATGTTACTCATATCATTGTATGATTTGTAAGTGAAATGTAACAATATAGAGTATACAAACGCGCATAATCCAATGTATTCCATTAAGCATATTTATGAAGCATATTTATCATCCTTTTGTAAGTATTATATTTGTCATTATCAAAACATATCATATATATTAAACCACTAGAGCAAACCTACTTCTTTAAAAAGATCATTAATTGCTTTTAAAAAGTTGAAAAAAAAAATTACTCTATTTTTTAAAGACGTTTATTTAAATATTTATATAAATTAAGTAGTTTCTTTATTAAAAATCATTTTTCTTATAAAAATAAAAACAAATACACCTATTATTATTATTATTATTATTATTATTATTATTATCATCTATTTTTCTTTATTGCCATCCAAATTTTGTTGATATATAGTTTTTAATATTTTTTATCGAAATTGATTAAGAAAAATAATTAAATAGTATTAGTTATAAATGAAATTTATTTTATTTTTTCACTTGTTAAAGTTAAAAAATTAATATTTTATCAGTATTTTTATAAAAAAGATAATTGAAAAGGACAATAATACTAGTAAAAGAATAACAGATAATTAAAAACGAAGGGCTATTTAATTAGCTACATATTATTGCACCATTAAAAAAATATCATGATGGATGTTGACAAATAATTGGTTAAACTCTTTAAATAATATATGAATTTTATGATTAAATTATGGTGTGGACGACAACCACAAGTAACAACCAATAAAGATCATATAGATTATTGAAATTGCCAACTTTTTTTTATTACTGCGTCATATAAGTGAAGGATATTTTAGTCACACTCAATGTTATAATTATGAAATAGAGCCTCCCTCTGCTTCATGTATAACACATAAATGTGAACCATGTATGCCAGCGTTTCAAACTTTGATTGGGAATGATATAACATATGAACTCAGCTTGACAAAATTTTGAAAAATGTTGTGATTCTTGCGTGGAGAATCATGTTTTTGTTGTGTTCATCTACACAAAAACTCTCCGCGTAGGCAACTATGACTACATTTTCTGGATTATAAGGTTCTTTCATGGGTCTTGCAAGTGGCTAGAATTCTATGCGCTCGATGGCCTCATGGTATTTCTCCCAAGCAATATGCGCGAAGCATTTTCAAAGAATTTTGTGAACTGATGTCCAATTGCAAAGCTAGATATATAGAACAAAGGAACAACAACTTTCTGCTTATGCCCGCAAATAATTGTACCTTTCCATTCAGGGAAAAAAGATTCTTAAGTAGACGTGATTTATTATACGAAATTAAGTAATTTGGCATGTATATCATGTTAAAATTACTCAAATCTTTTAAAACAAGAGCAATGCTATTCGGAACCAATAGCATTGTAACTAATGTGCATGAAATAGATTACAACCAAGAAATTATAGGAAGAGGGAGAGTATTAAGGAAAAATGACCAATTATTAATACTGTTCTATTTTATGCCAAATAATCTTACTCATAAAATATTATTTTTATATACACCTGCTTTAGAATTACTCTTTCATCATGCTATTTTTTCAACAACTACGTGTCAAATTGTCAATTATGTATGCCGCAATTATAAATAAAAAAGGCGGATGAATGGAATCAAAATTTCCGGCCGAAACTACTGTTCATAGATTGACAAAAGGTAGGGAATTAGATTCAGGCTTTTATCGATTTGATGTGGAGAACAAAAAAAAGGCACATATCAGCCCATATAAATACCCCCACCAACCAATCTCAATATGTGTCTTGTGCTTGTAGTTCTTGTGACTTGTAAGAGCGTGTCCAACATGTACAGATCCCAGGACTACCACTCCCACATCTCAAGAGTCCAAAGGACCCCAAGTGTCCTCACTGATGTCCCTCAATACCCCAATGCCCACCTTGCCTTCAACAAGACCGTTTATGAGGAAGGTGGCACTGAGGGTTCCTACCACCACCCTGAGAGGGTTGAGGTGGTAGAGTACGAGAAGGTGCCTGAGCGTGGTAGGGTTGGCGGTGAAGTCATCTACGAGGAAAACGTGGATGTTGAAGCCGACCAATACTACCCACGAAGGAACGGGGGTGGCCTTGAGTTGCACAAGTGGAAGACCTTCAGGCCTTAAGCTTGTTGTTATCATCATGTGGCTATTTTGCTAGGCAGGGCTAATATATATATATATATATATATCAAAATTGCCAGTGTGCTTGTATTAAATAAATTCCTGCCTAGCTATCCATCGTGTTATCATGTATCAATCTATTACTGATAAAGCTTACTCGGCAGTGTATCTTTAATATATTTAAATTAGCATGCCGTACGTGGTTTATTATTGTTTGGTATTTAAACTTTACTTCTTGTGGGTATCAACGTCCTCGTTGATATCCTTCAAACACAAGGAATCGAAACTCATTTGTGGTCTAAACGGTATTATATGATCTCTCGTCCAAAAATTTATGGACTTTGCAGTGTCTTGCAGAACTTGAAAATTTGAAAACTTTGCAACAGATTTCTTGGAACTTTTTCACCCTTTTGTTTATAAATAAAAAAGGTACTCACTGATTTGCGAATATAATCAATCCACATTTCTTATGAATCTAAAATATAAATATTTTTTTAAAGCACATTTTAAAATGGTACATATTATTAAAAAAAAAAAAAACCAACCATTAAACCATTAGGTATTCCAAAGTTCTAATATCTTGATATTATATATGAGTCCTACCAAATGATCTAAAGTGAATAACACATCACTTTCGCTTTAAAGAATTCAAATCCCACATATATATATTGATATTGGAAGCATGCTCTTGCATTTTTGAACAACATCCAAAAATCTGCATCACATGTTATAAAAATTTTGATAGTTTTTCTTCTACCCTTTTAGGATTATAGAATTTTGATTCTCTAAAGTGAAAATGAGAGAATATTTGCTAGAATCCACATAATAGAAATAATTGATTTAAGAGAATAATTTTTCACTTTCCTATTTTATAAGGGCACTTACTTTAAAGGATCCTAATTCACACACACACACACACACACACACATATATATATATATATATATATATATATTCCTACCATGTATAAACTGCGACTATCCAAAGTAATTAAAGCAAAAGATGATCTCTAGAAAGCCAGAGTTTGAAGGTGCACATTGAATAAATTACTTAAGAGTGATAATTTCAAATTGTGATCGCAGATTTTTTTTTTTTTTTGTGGACATACTTTCCCTAAGCCCAACAAACAAAAGAAACTACGAAATTAATCTAGAAAACGCTACACCACATGTATCATCTCTAAGAACATCCATCAGAATAGAAGGAGTGCCAATTGTGATCGCAGTTACATTGTGATTATGATTGCAAAAATACGATACAGCTGCAATATTGTTCTACAATGCGATTTCAAAGCCTACAATAACAGGGTCACAATTATGGTTGCGTATCGTAATTTAAACCTTTAATTTGTCAAGAGTAAAATAAGGTGACCCACTACTAGAAAATTGTCTAATTACGACCGATTTTCAGTCACAAAATGAGACAAATCGGTCGCAAAGACCGTTTGCAACCGATTTTGTGGCATACCTAATTTGGTCACTTGTTGACTTTTTTGCGACAGAAAAAACCGATTTTTCTGTCACAAATTTCAATTTCAAGATTAATTTTCAGTTGATAAATTCAAAATTTGTGATTGATTTTTTGGTCGCAAATTCCAATTTCGAGACTAATTTTCTATTGATAAATTCAGTCAGTCGCAAATATAATCAGTTGCAAAATTTAAAACAGAAAAAAAAATATGAAAAATCAGAATATTATCAAATTCAAATTTGATACACCTAAATTTTACAACAGTCCAAAAAATAGCATCCAGTAGTCTATAATTAAAATCAATTAACATTATATATAATTAAGAGTTAGTACCTAAAGTTTAGAATATACAAATAAAGATTTAAGTAACTAATATATAATTCAAATTACATATAATAAGAAATATAAGTTATCCAACATACACATCACTGTCAACTATATATATCTTAAACACAATATTATATATAAACTACCACAATATAAAAATATAACAATATACATTATAGGCCAAACTATAAGGTTTTTCTCAATAAAACTTGGAAAGATAAATTTTTGGCATACTTTTAACTAGTTCTCTTTTCTATGGTTCTTCAATTTTTTCCATAGCGTCTTCAACTTTCATTGATTCATCATCAACTTTCGTTATATCTTCAACCTTCTTCATTGAATCTTCAACTATTTCTATTGAGTCTTCAATTTTATCTATAAAGTTTTCAACGGTTGAGTCTTCCACTAAATCAATTGAGTCTTTAACTTGCTCAATTGAATCTTCCACGATCTCTATATTATCTTCAAGTCTATCCATTTAATCTTCAACAAATTAAGCAAATATTGAATAATCATTAATTTTGTATTTATTTAGTATAGATTAACTTTACATCAATATAATCAACCTGCCAATAACATAACCAATATAATCAACCAATAATACCAAACTATTAATAACATCAAAAAATCAATTTCACAACCTCAACCAACCAATATAATCAACTAACAATACAAAAACTACCATTATTTTAAAAAAAATAGATCTGAAAATTTAAGAAAAAAAAAAGAACAACAATATAAACTCAAACTCAAACAATAACATCAAAAAATCAATTTCATAACCTTAACCAACTAATATAATCAACCAACACCAAAACTACCATTATTTTTAAAAAAAAAAACATATCTAAAAATTTAAGAAACAAAAAAAAAGAACAACAACATAAACATAAACTCAAACTCAATCAATAACATAAAAAAATCAACCAACCAATATAATCAACCAACAGTACCAAAACCATCATTATTTAAAAAAAAAATAGATATGCCAATAACAAAAAAAAAATGAGGAACTAAGGAAAGGATGAAAGATAACCAAGATGGAAGAGCGGCGATGGCGATAGTGGCGCAGGTGGACAGCGGCAGTGGTGGCAATGGCGGCGGCGGGTGGACAACAGCAATGGAGGCGGCGGGAGTGGAGTGGTGGAGATGGTAGAGAGAGGTGGGGGAAGGGGAGAGGTTAGGGAAGAAGAAAGGGGACAAAAATGAGAGAATGGTTCTGATTTGGGGATTTTGGATTTCAAAGACGTAGGAATTTGTGACCAATTTTTTAGTCGCAAAATCGGTTGCAAATAACTAAAATTTGAATTTTGAATTTGCGACCGATTTAGTCTTATATCTTTTTGTGTACGTTGCAAAATTGGTCGTAAAATCGGTTGTAAATTCCAAGATTTTGCCTTTAGCCATAACTCCTCTACTTTGAAAAATTGGTCACAAAACTTGAAATTTGCGACCAATTTTATGATCAAGTTTGCCTTCACAGATAAATCCTCTATATTGAAAAATTGATTGCAAATTCAGTCACAAAACTTGAAATTTGCAACCGATTTTACCTTCGCACATAATTTTTTTACATTAAAAAATCGGTTGCAAAATCGATTGCAAAATCTTTAGACTTGCGAGTGATTTTGCGACCGATTTAACTCCATTATTAATGTACCTACGTATAGGAATCGGTCACAAATTCAAAGTTTTGCCAATTTTGTGTTCAGACTCAATTAATATATGCTTATAAATCGGTTACTAAATCGATCACAAATTCTTAATTTTGCCATCAATTTTGCGACCTAAACTAACTAATTACTTTTCTATTGTTAACCTTACATATCGATCACAAATTTTAGTTTTGCAACCAATTTTGCGACCGAATTTTTTCAAAAGTTTTTTTGCTTCCATTTACAAAATTAGTCGCAAAGTTAAGAATTTGTAGCCGATTTTTTTAGCATGAATTTGCTCCCATTTTACTCAAATTGATCGCAAAAACCTTTTTTTGTGACCTAAAAAATCGGTCGCATTTTCGTTAAATTCTAGTAGTGACTATTCTAAAGTTATGAACCTAACTCTACTCTAAAATATAGGTTAAGGGAAGAAGATTATCCAAATGTTTTATAAAAATTATTTTGGCCACATACACCCCCTCATATTCACCACCAAATATTTACATGTGACTAGCCATCAATCATTAGATAAAATCTATCTTTGATAAATAAAATAAATAAATATATGTGCTATTAGATATATTTGGTGTATTAATAAATATTGGGTGTACTTATAAGGGAGTTATATTCTCAGATAATTGTGACAATTGTTACAAAGACTTCTTAGTCACAACAATACTTAAAGGTCATGCTGAAAAACACTAAAACTACTTATTCAAGATTTCTAACTTTCAGATCACTTGCCATTTTTGAGATCCGTATATAATTTTGATTTAAAAAATGAAAATAATAAAGCTTATAACGCAAAAAATGCATTTTGATAATGTTTTAGAAATAAAATGCTTTTAAGATAATATTTAAAAGCATTTTTTAAAAAGTAATATCTTAGCTAAGTCTTATCTATATTTTTTTTATTGTTAAAAGCTAGTTATTTTCTATCTATTTTTAAAATTTTTTTTATCGAAGTACACAAAATGTAATGAGTGTTTTTTGTGTGTTTTTATTTTTATTTTTAATTTTTTATGGATGGCCTCATGGTATTTGTCCCAAGCAATATGCGTGAAGCATTTTTAAAGAATTTTGTGAACTGGCGTCCAGTTGCAAAGCTAGATAGGACAAAGGAACATCAACTTTCTACTTGCGTCCGCAAATAATTGTGCCTTTCCATTCAAGATAAAAAAAAAAAGTTAAGTAGACGTGATTCATTATACAAAATTAAGTAATTTAGCATGTTTACATGTAATTTAAACCTTTAATTTGTCAAGAGTAAAACAAGGTTGACTACTCTAGAGCTATGAACCTAACTCTACTCTAAAATATAACTTAAGGGCAAAAGATTGTCCAAATGTTTTATAAAAATTATTTTGGCCATATACACCCCCTCATGTTCACCCCCAAATATTTACATGTGACTCACTATCAATCATTAGATAAAATCTATCTTTGATAAATAAAAATAAATAAATATATGTGCTATTAGATATATTTGGTGTACTTATAAACTCTCAGACAATTGTGACAATTGTTACAACGACTTCTTAGTCATGAAGGTCATGCCGAAAAACACTAAAACTACTTACTCAAGATTTTTAAAAATGAAAATAATAAAGCTTTTAATGCAAAAAGTGCATTTTGATAATGTTTTAGAAATAAAATGCTTTTAAGATAATATTTAAAGTATTTTTTAAAAAGTACTTTCTTAGCTAAGTCTCATATATATACAAAAAATTTAATTTATTTATATATATATATTTTATGGATGGCCTCATGGCATTTGTCCCAAAGCAATATGCGCGAAGCATTTTTAAAGAATTTTGTGAACTGACGTCCAGTTGCAAAGCTAGATAGGACAAAGGAACATCAACTTTCTACTTACGTTCGCAAATAATTGTACCTTTCCATTCAAGAAAAAAAAAAGAGTCAAGTAGACGTGATTCATTATACAAAATTAAGTAATTTAGCATGTATATCATGTTAAAATTACGCATATCTTTTAAAATAAGAGCAATGCTATTCATAACCAATAGCATTGTTACCAATGTGCACGAAATAGATGACAACCAATAAATATAGGAAGAGAGAGAATATTAAAGAAAAATGACCATTTATTAATACTGTTCTATTTTATAACAAATAATGTTTCTCATAAAATAATATTTTTATATAGGCCTACTTTAGAATTACTCTTCCATCATGCTATTTATTCAACAATTCACATTTCAAATATGTACGACGCAATTACATAAAGGTAGATGAATGGAATCCAAATTTCTGGCCGGCCGAAACTACTGTTTATACATTGACAAAAGCCAAGGAATCCGATTCAGTTTTTATCAATTTGACGTGGAGAACAAAAAAAAGCACATATCATCAGCCCATATATATATATATAACCCCACCTACCAATCTCAATATGTGTCTTGTGCTTGTGCCTGTACCTGTAGTTCTTGTGTTCTTGTGACTTGTGAGAGCATATCCAACATGTATAGATCCCAGGACAACTACTCCTACATCTCAGGAGTCCAAAGGACCCCCAGTGCTCACCTTGCCTTCAACAAGACCGTTTATGAGGAAGATGGCACTGAGGGATCCTACCACCACCACCACCACCACCCTGAGTCCCGTGAGAGAGTTGAGGTGGTAGAGTATGAGAAGGTGCCTGAGTGTAGTAGGGTTGGTGGTGAAGTCATCTACGAGGAGAACGTGGATGTTGAAACTGACCAATACTACCCACGAAGGAACAGGGGTGGCCTTGAGTCGTACAAGTGGAAGACCTACAGGCAGTAAGCTTGTTATCATGTGTGGTTATTTTGCTCGGCAGGGCTAATATCATCTAAATAGCCAGTGTGCTTGTATTAAATAAATTCCTGCCTAGCTATCTATCATGTTATCATATGTCGATCGATTATTAATAAAGCTTACTTAGCACTATATCCTTAATATATTTAAATTAGCGTACGTGCCGTGGTTTATTGTTTGTTATTTAAACTTCACTTGTTGTGAGTATCAAGATCCTCGTTGATATCCTTCAAACACAAAAGAATGGAAACTCATTTGTGGCCTATAAAACGGTATTGTATGATCTCTCTTCCTAAAATTGAGATGAAGTTGCAGTGTCTTGCAGAACACGAAAATATGAAAACTTGCAAAAGATTTCTTGGAAGTCCTTTGTTACCTCTTTTTTAAAAGAGTATTCACTAATTTGTGAATATAAATTATCATGTCTTATGAATATATATATATCATTCCTTAAAAAAGTACATTTTAAACAAATCGTACATATTACAACAAAATCCTAACCATTAATTATTCGAGAGTACTAATATCTTTATGAAAAATAATAAGGGTACAGGAGAAACTGGCAATTTTTTTATAACTTGCGATGAATATTTTCAGATGCGGACCAAAAATACAAAAGTATGCTTTCAATCAAACCAGAGATATACATACATGTATATATGGCAGGCTGCATAACTGTGCTTTCTGCCATGTATAAACTACGAGCGAATATCCAGAGTAATTAAAGCAAAAAATTATCAGTAGCAAGCCAGAATTTGAAGGTGCACATTGAAGAAATTACTTGAGAGTGATGATTTTAAATTGTGATCGCGATTATATTATGAAGATTACGATTGCAAAATCACCATACAGCTGCTATTGTTGTACGATACGGTTTCAAAAACTGCAATAACAACAAAATTATGCTTGCAATCATGGTAACAGAATGTAATTTAAACCCTTGTCAAAAGTAAAATAAGATGATTATTCTTAGAATTGTGGACCTAACTTCACTTTAAAACATAGTTCAAAGGAAGAAGATTGTCCAAATATTTTACAAAAATTATTTTACCATATCTTTAGATAATGTTCGAGACTTCCATGCCTTCTTATGTTTCAGGTTGGATATTTATGAGTGGCTCAAATATCAATCGTTAAATAGGTTCCGATATTATTTTAAAATTATGAATTTAACTCTGCTATTAAAGTTAGCTTGAAAAGGAAAAGATTGCCCAATTATTTTATGAAAACTGCCTTAACTATATTCTTAATCTATGCAAGAGTTAGCGATCCAGAGCTCAAAGCCTCAAACCAGTCCCAGATTGACTGCTGGAAATCCCAGTAAGTGGCTGATTGCTTCGAGCTTGAACCTCAAATGTTTGTCATTGGATGTGCTTCAGATTACTCATTGGCTTATAACTGCTTTGAGAAAAGAGAGGGGGAGACAAACCTGTCTTTGAGGAATTCAATTCAGAATCAAGTACGTTTTAAAGGAGACAAATCTGTCTTTGATAAAAATAAATAAATAAATAAATATATATGTATTATCATATGCATACGGTGCAATTCTTTAGGGTCATCCTGAACTACTTGTTCAAGGCTTCTAACCTTCAGATCACTTGCCATTTTTGAGATATGTATATAATTTTGTTTTAAAAAAGATGAAAAATAAAACTTATAATGCAAAAAGTGAGTTTTGATAAATTTTTTAAATGATTTAATTTATATGTACTATTAATATAAAGAAATTTTATATAAATATCTAATTATATATTATCATATTAGTAAAAATATTTGATTTAATTATCCACCATTTGAATGGTCATACAAATGATATGATTAGTTGACTGTGTAAAATTTTTTTACATTTGTCAGTGCATTAAAATAAGACTCTTTTTTCAAAAAAAAATACTTTTTAAGATAATATTTAAAAGTTCTATTTAAAAGTAATTTATTATAAGTAATTCTCATCTTTTTTTTTTTTTCAAAAAGTTAAAAGCTAGTTATTTTTAAGAGTTTAATTTTTATACACTTAATGTATTTATTTTATACTATGATAGTGTGTAGTTTATCATAATAGGTGGTTACCAATCATGATATGATACTTTCTAACAATTAGGTTAGTTGACAGTATATAAAAATTAAATTCTATTTTTTAATAAATTTAATTTAGATACCCTATTAATTTTAAAAAAATTTACATAGACATCTAATTATATATTAGTATATTAATAAAAATATTTGATTAAATTATCTATTATTTTAAAAATTTTACAAATAGGAGCATATAATTAGGTGATAGTATAAAAAAAATTCTTTACATCAAAATTAATCTATTTTTTTAATTCAATTTTTTCTAAAAAAATATTAAAATAGTATACATAATTTTTTTTATGTACCAAAAAAAATTTAAATCTAATGAATTTTTTAAAATTAAAAATATTTACTTTTATAAAATATCCTCAAAGAAACGCACCACTTGCGTTTGCACGAAAGAATGTTAATAAGCTTTAAAAAAAAAAAAAAAACGAAAGAAAGAAAGTTAATTAGCGATTTCGAAAGTACGCATCCGCAGCAGCATTCGTAATTTCGCGTCGGGGGGTTTTCCCGCCCATTCGGAAAAGAAAAGAAAACCCTCCTTCCCTTCCATTTCTAATTGCTTGCTTGCTTCCTTCCTTCCTTCCCAATTATCTTTCTAAGCATCAGATTGCAGTTGCGAGTGACAAAATGAGTAGCGTTCCTATGGAGGAGGAGGTGACACTGCAAAACCCCCAAAGCTATGAAAACGGCGTCGCTCCTTCCCCTTCTCCTTCTCCTTCTCCTTCTCCTTCTCCTATGCTTCCCGACGACAAAATCCTTCTCCCTGGTACGTACCCTACCCCCCTTACCCTCTCATTCTCCCTCTCATTCTCCTTCTTCTTTTGCTTCTTCCCATTTTCTCAGCTTATTAATTGATTGTTGTGTTTCTGGCATTGCAGTTGAGGTGTGCTTAAAGCCTTCCAGCACAGCTCCCATCCACGATGTTCGTTCCGCCGTCGAGAGGCACGCCTTTCCATTCCATTCCATTCTTTCATTCCCCTAATATTCCAGCGATTAGACTCCTGGGTTACTGTTTGCCAAATTAGTTATATAATTGAGTGAATTTCTTAGTTTCATGCGAGGGTAATTGCGAGAAGATTCCACTGATTTTCATTTCAGGATGCTTGAAAAGAGGAGTTTGAGCTATTGTGATGGACCCATTCCCCTTCCTATCGACGAGACCTTTCTCGCCGATAACGTCCAAAGAATTTGTATTTGTGATACAGGTATGTGATGTCATTCTTATCATCATCATCATCATCATCATTATTATTATTATTATTATTATCAAAGTAAATGCTCAAAATGGTTCTCAAAAGATATGGAGGGCAGCAAATTAGTTCTTAAAGATTTTTTCCTACATCATTTTGGGGTCCTTCATACTGTAAAATAACCATCAATTTAAGTACCAAAATTGATATTCAAAATCTTTTAAGAAAATGAATTGATGCCGTTCATATTTTTTGGAGAATTAATTTGGGTATTTACTCTTGTTGTTGTTATTAACACGTTACAAGTGGTTAATTTGGTTGCTGCCATTTTGGAGCCTCATGTATGAATTTTATTTCTGTTTGTTTTCAGTATTGTTGCCAATCCGAAATTCAATATAGACCCTTGGTCTCGAAGTGAGTTGAATGTTTTAGCATGAAAAAAAATGGAAATATGGAATATTATTGGTATTCAAAGGACAAGAATAATGAAATTTGCTTCATAAGCTTTCGAAGCAATCATTCCCTAGAGAGAGAGAGAGAGAGAGAGAGAGATCTATTTCTGCTTCTCTAATTCTGATGCCGAAATCTTTCTGTCTTTTTCAGATGAAGGAATGCACAATGATAACGTTCTTTTGTTCTGGCAAGTCAAGCCAGCAGTGCACGTCTTTCAGGTGATACTGCTATATTTCATTGACTATGTATAATTGGTATCATTTTTCCCTGGTTGGCGTATCATTTTTTATTTTTCCAATACTATATTCAATGAATAAGTTGCTCTATGATTTCTTCTCTTCTGTTTTTCCCATTCTTGTAACTTGGTCAAATGATCTTCACATTTATTACTGGAAGAACCATCTAAGTTGTCAGCTATGCAATGTTCCATTTTACATCAATGTCACATTCCCTCAATTTGTAGCCGTCTCTTTTCCAATATCTATTTTTCCCGTTTTTATTTTCAGTTGAAGCCCAGCTCAGAACTTCATGAATATTGTCTTGATTTTGCTTTGGCAGCTTAGTGAGGAAGGACCATGTGAGGAAATAAGCTCAGATGGCCAGTCTTCCAGCTTCAATGAATGGATTCTTCCTGCAAAGGAATTTGATGGCATGTGGGAAAGGTTGGTACTTGGTAGTAGTTTATGCTTTTCCTCAACTAGTTCTATACTGTTATTATTTTTCTTATAACTAACAATATCAATAATATAGTTCTAAAATAATTTATCTCGCACTATCAATCATTGCTTTTGCAGTTTAATATTCGAATCTGGTCTAAAGCAAAGGTTGTTACGTTATGCAGCAAGTGCTTTGCTCTTTACTGAAAAGGGTGTTGATCCATTCCTTGTTTCATGGAATCGGTAAGAACTGCAAATATTTGTTTAGTTTAGGATTGCCCTGACTTTGTGTGTATGGTCTCAAATTCTGAAGCTTTGTTTTACAATATGCAAACTTTGATTTCTGGACATGTGCAAAACAACTCAGCATAACTGCAGATTGAGCTGGACATTTGTTAAGTGACTTCTTTCAAATTCCTTAAAAAGAAAAGTATGCAGTATGTAGAACTATGACAAACAAAAGTTTATTGTCAAAATCTTTCTCAAATTCTTTGTAAACCTTAGAAGAGAAAAGGACTGAAGAACATGGACAAAGTAAGGAGAAAAACAACTTGCTAATGGTGGGCCTATAATTCATCCTGTTCATTAGACTGTGACTCCTGCTGAAAGTTAATAAATTAGGACTTAAATAATTTCATTTAGGCTGTCTTTTTACTTAGAAAAATTGAAGAAAATCATTTTTCTTCGTCTTCTTTTTGTCTAATTTTACTGATGTGAAAGCAAAATTTCTTGGGTAGATTAATAAGCAAAAATGATAAGTTCTATCTGAAAAAAATAACAAGAATGGTAAGTTGGTCTGTAAACTTAATTGAGATGATTGGACTATCAACATATCTTGACATTTTTGGATTCTTTCGGATATTTACAGCATAGTTCTTTTACATGGACCCCCTGGGACTGGAAAGACATCTTTATGTAAAGCATTAGCTCAGAAATTATCAATTCGATTCAATTTGAGGTACACTGATTTACTATTAATTTTTTTAAATACTCTAAAAATATTTTTTAGTGAAACAAGTGATGAAGGGAACAAAAATGAACTCACCAATTTCTCTTTTCCACTCAGATACCCACAGTGCCAGCTTATTGAAGTGAATGCACATTCTTTGTTCAGTAAATGGTTCTCTGAAAGTGGCAAGCTGGTATGCATGTATGCCTTTACCTAAGGTTTCGACTCTGCATGTACCAATGATTCATAGTTGATGAGTCTCCAATTTCTTATTATCTCAGAGGTTATCATTATAGATGAACTGTTATTGTATGGTTTTGTTATATTGAATGCATAATTGTGTTTCCTTGTTTTCTAGGTTGCAAAACTTTTCCAAAAGATTCAAGAAATGGTAGAGGAAGAAAGCAATCTAGTATTTGTTTTGATTGGTGAGCATTACATGACAAAATTTGACTTAATGCTCATGTTTATTTTCATATGTCTGCTTTAGTGTAAGTGCTTGTGATCCTGCAGATGAAGTCGAAAGCCTTGCTGCTGCTAGAAAAGCTGCTTTATCTGGTTCTGAACCTTCAGACTCTATTCGGGTAAAACCATCCCCCCTGTCCTCCCTGCAGGAATACACTCCCTGCCCACTATTTTTTGATAATGTGTTAGGATGCTTAGAATGTTACACAAACATGTAAAAAATGTACTTGAGAAGTATTAGCTTTTCTTTTGGTGTTTGTGTATTAGTAATCATTCAATCTGAATATGAATTTTCAGGTTGTCAATGCATTACTAACTCAGATTGACAAGTTAAAATCATCTCCAAATGTGATAATTTTAACCACGTCCAACATAACTGCTGCTATTGGTAAGCTAAATTTCTCATTCACAATTTTTTGTCCTTGTAAGTTATGTCTTGCCATCTCCCATAAATGTGAAAAGTGAGATCTGTTTATGTTGTCATAAAAAGTCAGTCTACTTTTCAAAATTCAAGCGAAGATGTAGCTTCCCAATATGGGGATTTACTGAATTCCTGATTTTATCATGATTCATAGTGGATGTTGGAAGTAACTTTTTTCAAAAGTTAAATAAGCATTTGTATGGGGTATTCAAAGTCAAGTTTATGAAATAAAGCTTGGACTTCTATTGCCAGCACAATTTAGGCACTATAACAATGACATGCTTTTGTCTGAAATTAACATTAGACCAATATAAAACACATCACAGCAAAAGCTTTTCTTCACTATGTGTGAACATCACTCCAATTATGTCTTGCCAGTATAGTTTTCTTCAGCATCCACTTTCTGCATAAATTTCCATTTGAAGCGCATGATTTCATTTTCACATGGTGCAGATCATACAGATTTTGTCACTTTTATTGCAGATATTGCTTTTGTTGATCGAGCTGATATTAAAGCATATGTTGGTCCCCCAACTCTTCAAGCTCGGTATGAAATATTAAGGTCTTGCTTGCAGGAACTGATGCGAACAGGGATCTTAACTAGTTTACAGGTGCACAGAATTCTCAATCATGTACAGGATACTTTTTTGAAACAAAAGAAAGGCATTAATGTTCTGATCTTTATTCTGGTTCGGACAATTTGGCATATTTGTCTATGGCTAATCACACTAATTTGTTTAGGGTTGTGACGATATCATGCTTCCAAGTTATGTCAGTGCAAAGGAGAGGGTGAACACGCCAGATTTTCATGAGGCTGCTGCACCCATGCAACTGTGCAAGCAACTGCTTGAAACTGCAGAGGCATGTGAGGTAGAAACAAATACTTCTTAATGATCTTGAACCTCACAACCTTTTGGTTGACCTTTGATGTTAACTAATGAATTTGATTTGTCCACAGGGAATGAGTGGGAGGTCCTTGAGAAAGCTTCCATTTTTGGCACATGCTGCACTTGCCAATCCTTTTGATTGCAACCCTATTAAGTTCTTGTGTACAATGATAGAAACAGCAAAGAGGGAGCGTTCTGAGCTTCCCGACTAGAGATAACTAAAATTTTTCAATTTTATTAAAAATATGTGCCAATCGAGTGTAACTTTTGCGTCTACTGCATGTTAGTGCGGTAAATGTTGATGCAGCAGTATGTTTATTTATCATATGCTATTATCAGGGGCTAGCTGCCTAAATGGCTGATCTCACGGAGACTAAGCTAGCAGAAAAGATGCATTGACCATTGTAAATCATTAATGAGATTTTAGGCTCAAAAATAGGAACAGTGTTCTGTAAACTTGTGACTTCTTTTCGGATGGCAACTGATCCGTATTAACATGGCCTGTATAAATATGAGATGCATTTTTTGTTTGGAAGGCAGTGTACATAATTTTGACTATGAAGTGAAATTAAAGATGCTGCAGCCTTTAAAAGAGTAAAATTCTTTCTGATCGTCGCATTTAGTCGTTATTGGGTACTGCGTATCCTAGTGTAGCATTTGAAGTCAATGCAAGCAGTTCATTTTAAAGCCCGAAAATTAGCTAAGCAATTAACTTTATAGATGAGGTATTCAATCAATACACAGAACTTACCATCGTAAATTATAACTCTAGTATTATGGCTCTAGCTAGCTGCTTTAAAAGAAGGCAAGAGTTGTCTTCGTATTTAACCCATTCTCGATATTGTGCATGTAGCATTGCTAACAGTACAACTGTGGGTAAAGTGGCATAAATTTTTGCCAATAATTCGGTGACATCGTTCCTTACGTTGCACCTTCCTTCCCTGGATATTTAAAGATGGCAACCAGCAACGAAAAGCTTGTCATGGAATGTCTATGGTAATTTAATTAACTTTGCGGTGATTTTTACCATGAGGAAGTCAAAAAGTTCACCATTTATGGTAAACTTGTTTCCACTTTCCAACCATTGGGTTAAAGAAATTTAAATGATGGATGAGATTAATAATTAATAAAATTATTAATAATTTATTAAAGTTATAATATAACTGAAATTATAAATCTATCCCTAGCTACTCCTCTTTCTAGCCACCCCCTACTAGGTGGCCAACATCAGTGCCGACTTCAGACATTCTTTTTTTTTTTAATGTGACTATTCTTACCAGTCTTTAAGTTTGCACATACTTTAGTTAATGTATATGTAGAATGTGATTTTCCTTTGTCGTCACTCTACAATGTTTTTTTTTTTTTTAATTTTTAAGTCATCTGATATATTTCCGATCACAATTGTGGCACTGTTATGATATCTTTGTTATTTAAGAAGTAGAAAATGGTGTTGAAGAATGATTTCGAGCACATAGATGAAGCAAGACAATTTTGAAGATAAGCACACAAAAGAATCTGTTGCTAAGAGCCAGCTGGCAGTTGAGAACGAAGAATTGTTTGCATATTGAAAACGCTGAAAGTGAACTAATCGAGGAAGGAGAATGAAGTAGACGGTTTGGTGTACGGCAAAACCTCATGCAGATGAAAAGGTGCTTGGAGGTTGGTGGGATGGTGGGAGGGAGAAGGAATGGTAGGTTGGAGGTTGGTGGGATGGAGGAAGGGAGAAGGGAGAAGGGAGAAGGGAGAAGGGTAGGTGGCGGAGGACGCGGGAAGGGTAGGAAGAGGGTAATTTTATAATGTTAGAGTAGGCAAAATAATTACAAAGATAACAATCAAATAAAAAATAAAGCAATAAATAATAAAAAGACGGAGATAAATTTACTACTAAGAATAAAATATAATAAATTAAATATTTAAATTTTAATTAAAATAGATGTTATCCTTCCTTTATCAAATTCCACGTCGATTTATTTGTTTTTCCCTCTCAAATTCTAACGTTCGGTGTATTCCCTGATAACTAAACTCGGAGGATTCAAAGAACGGATATATACACTAGTTATATACAATTTTTTTTTTTTTAAAAAAAAAAAAAAGGCAGCAATGGATCGCCTGATCGTGTTCAGCACGGTGGTAGCCAGTAGGATACTGATCAGAGTGTCAAAATCAAAACCTTCCTTTAACACTACTGTTTTCCTGATCCTCTGCTTATG
Organism: Pterocarpus macrocarpus; assembly: GCA_031439585.1. Classification (NCBI taxonomy): domain Eukaryota; kingdom Viridiplantae; phylum Streptophyta; class Magnoliopsida; order Fabales; family Fabaceae; genus Pterocarpus; species Pterocarpus macrocarpus. The sequence goes on from CM062519.1 coordinate 18,258,185, forward strand.
AACCCAAAGAAAAAGCTTGTGCTGAACAATAACTAACTGTGTAAGATTCTAGTTGAACAAACCAACAACGTGAAGGTTGCGCTGACTTGGATTCTCGTGGCAACCAAAAGAAGCGCATATATATCTTATGTGGTTATTGGTGGCGCCATGGCTGTTGTCGGGTTTCAGTTTGGATTTTTGGAGTCGCCAAGAATCATAATTGTCTTTCACGCCAAGTTTTGATATGAATATGATAGGGCCCCTTCCCGTGAAAAAGACACCAGGGACCCTAGGAGAGAGGAGCGTATTAACCCTAGTTTTGCTGAAATTAACGTAAGTGAAATATGGTGAAACTTGTTCTATTTTGTATGAAAAAAAATAAAATAAAAAGAAAAAACAGATTGAAGGGATGCTACCTCATTTTAAAGCCATTGTATGCCAAGGTGTGGTATGCCTCTTAAACTGGGATGTGGAATGCCTTTCAAAGTGATGTAAGAGGGATCTCTAGATATCAGAAATTGCTAAAAAAAGAATAAGATGTTTCTTTTATTTTTTCTAGGTGATCGAAAAATAAAGAAATGGTTAATATATTCAAAATAATTATGTATTTATAAAATATTGTCTCAATTTATTTTTTAGGGTGAATTTGATATAAAGATAAAAATAAAATGTAAATTTTTATTAATTATATTTATACATAAAATTATAAATAAATTTTATTCATAAAAGTTTACCTTTATATTTTTTATAGAGAAGTAAAAATAAACATAAATTTTTATGAATTAAATTTATATATAATTTACATATAAATTCAATTTATAAAAATTTACTCTCTATTTTTATTTTCATATTATACATACCCTTAATGTGAATTCATTGTACAGTTATATGGGCTTTGGCCCGTTTTCTGCCATTTAGTTGTTAGGGACTGAATATCAAATTGTCAACATAAGAGGTAACTCTAAGTGAAAGTGAACTTCTCATACAAACTTAGGGGTAGTTGAGAATCTAAAAAAATCAAATATGTAAGTATAATAGAGCCTGACTTTAGATGGATATAATTTAGTAATTATTAAATTAATTTTTATTTGAACTAATTTTAGCTTAAAATTAATTTTAAAAAAATTAATTTTAAATTAATTTTATCTAATTTCATTTTTTTATCTCCTTATTAACCTTGTCTCTTTTCAACAACTTGAAAACCTAATTAAACAAATTTTTAACCAAATACTATTCAATTATAAATTAATTTATTTTTATTTAGGTTAACATAATTTATTCTATTTTATATCATATTAAATTGATTTTTCAGATTGTTAGACAACCCCTTAATTGCAATGTCAAAGGTATGACTTCTAGAGTCATCACTTCAGAGGAAATTTTGTCTGAACACCATCTCCGGCCCAAAATTATGTGTGCAATTCTTAATTTTTTTAAAATAAAAATCAACGGTATGCTCAAGGAAATGAATCGGCCTGCACATTTTTTGGCAAAAGCAAGTGCAAGTTAAAGAGGATGCACAATTGTTTCACTTGTTTGGTTCATCATGTTCCTCCCCAGGGATATAGGTGGCCTTTTGTTAACAGAAAGTGATATGATTATTTTTAGGTTAATTAGATTTTCTTTCCTTTTCTTCATTTCACGTCCATACGAAAAAATAAAAATAGATTTAATACCAGCCATTTCCAATTTTAGCATGCTAGCATTTCCATTTTTTTTTTCCTGATACATGTCAATGTATGTTTCAAGTCCTGTATCAAATTCTTGTCTCAAATGATGTGATAAATCTATGCCATGTAATCAAACAAATAGGTTCAAAAGGGGAAAAAAGGCATTAAAGATATTTTTTTGTGAGATAAGTAAATTTTACAAGTATTGAAATGTAGATTCTTTTTCTTTTTTTTTTGACGGGTATTGAAATGTAGATTCGTGTTTTCGCTGAAAGTATTTAAATGTATATGATTATTCAGAAATGTTTATCAGTATGAAAAGATTTCAAAAGAATGATATACGAATGATGTGGCAATAGTTTCTCTCTCTCTCCGCCCTGTTGATTTACACCAAAAATGGAATGTATATCCACTCACGTTAAAGTACAGTTTCTCATAGAGAAATGATTATTGTACATGATTCCATTAACATTCTCTTGGACACTCTCCATGGATTGATGGGAAAAGATGAAACAAAAAATAAAAATAAAAATTGGTGTTTTTAACCATTAATATGTCTAAAGTTGTGTCCCAAAACTATGTATATATCACAGCTTGTTTTTACATGTTTTCATTTTGAGCCATATAGTGGCAAGTGTTGTTTAGTACGGCAACATCTTTATCAAAATGTCACGAAGATTTTAAGAGGAAAAAAAATATTTTACTCCCTTAAAATATAGGTCATATGTGTTTTAATTTTTTACATTTTAAACATATATAAATCGATCTTCTAAACTTTTTTGAATATATAAAATAGCCCTTTTGTGAATTTTTCCATCAATAGTTAATAAAAATAATGTACATTCAAGTAGAGTATTAGATTATATATTTAGAAAAATTTAAGAGATTTATTTATATATGATTCAAAATTTAAGGGATATAGTATACTTATTTTAACTAAAATACGCATTTAGGAAAATTTAAAGGTTAATTTGTACTTTTGTAAAATATACATATAATTTATAGTTTAAGGGGTTAAGTGCTTTTTTCCCTTATTATAACCATACAACGAGAGTTCCAAAAATTGAGAGGAGAGTGAAAAAACTATTTCTTACAAAATGCAAGTGATTTACACTTTGTTACATTTTTAATATGCACGAAAATTCTTTCATACAATTAAGCATCTTTCTTATTATTATTTATGTGAAAGTTGTAAACGTAAAGTCAGTCTAATTATAGAACATTTTTCACTAGAAACACAAACGCTCTAGTGGTTACATTTTGAATATATAATCTAAACTATACCAATCCCAAGAATATAGTAGAGAACAGTTTAATTAATACAATAAAGAAATATCACTCCCTCTCATTGAATCTTAAAAACACGCCATCTGAATCGATGGCTACTTATAATTAGACTAAGTACTCATTATGGCACATGAAGATCCATGTTGATCGAGATTCCGCTTCCGTATATGCTTTCTCTTCATATTTATATAATATTCCCTTGTCATTCTTAATTCAAAGAGAAAAATTCTTTAATTCGATGCAACAATTATCTAAAATTTTTTGCGGATATCGTTCACACAAATAATTGAAACTGGGACACTTCTGTTGTAAAGAGTTCACCGACGAAGTATTAAATTCATATGGTTGGTGCAAGTCATTCTTACATTACTTAAATTACAATTATTCAACTGCAATTTACTTAAAAAAATGTTCTCATTACTGATAATTTACTTCCTCTCCATGTGCAGGGACTTTCTTTTTCCATTCTTTGTTTTTCTCCTCCTTATTTTTTTTAAAGTGCTATCACTGACATGTGCGGAGACATCATTCTCCCCCACAAAGTATTCACCAATTTCATATACACACAGCAGGTTGGTGAAGATCACAATGTGTGTGTAAAGATATCTTTAAAAATCTTCAGACAAGCCCCACATGCTACAGCAGCACTTATATATGAACAAAGGGTATTCCAAAAAAATGCAATGCTTTTTTGACACTACCGACCAAAAGATAAAGGAAACAAAAGCCAAAAACTTGAAACACCTTAGACAAAGACCCCATTCGGGAGAAGGAAGCAGGCTTTGAGACAACTTTGTTCACTTTGCCAACAAAAAAAGAATAAATTCTTGAATCTTCAACACCTCCTTCACTACTGTCTCTATATATCCCTTTCCCTTTTTCTCCCTTGTGGAAACGTGCCCGCACTGTGCACTAAAGAGAAAACGTTTGCATGCGGGAATATAAGATTGGCCCCCTCTCTACACTATGCGTGCATCATAATATTTGGGTACCTGCCTCAGTGCCCCTTTTCTGCTTCTATATACAAACATAATCTGTGCCTAGTTATTTGTTTATTTATAGGAAAAATCTTAGTTTAGTACTTAAAAAATATAGCGTCATCACATCAATATTCCACTATCCCGAATATTATTGATACTGCCTAAGCCTTTTAAAGATCTAAAATAGTTATAAAACTTGTTCTTTTATATCACTACTTTAATTTTTCATAAGAATGAATAAGTGATGTTTTCTATTTTTGAGAAACTTGTACGATAACACTAATTTTTAGATGACTAATTTGATGAGTCATGTATCTTTTGAGCGATAAGTAGGGTTTACTCTTTATTTAGATGTATATATATTATATATTATGTCCATACAAATCACACTCTGTCTCTATATATATCTATATCTAACATATCTAGGGCTATTTCTCTCCCCTCTCTCTCTCTCTCTCTCTCTCTCTTCGCCCTTTCTGTTAACCAAGTTATGATGTTAAAGATCAAGAATGTCTTCTATATACTCTCTCAACTCCCTCCTCCACTTCACCTTCACCTTCACTCGTCAGTCACAGTTCACATATTCATCTTCTCATCAGTAAGATAGGTGATGAAGTTCGTGCCTAGATCCATATGGGAAGTGTCTGCAACCGACATTTCCCTTATCTGGAGGTTTCCTTTGGCCAACAGCAAACATGAAATGGAAGGCCTAAAAATCCTTTCATGGGGGAATTAAGCACTCCTGGTCCGAATCATATTCAGTATACTGTTCTTCTCTTCCACTGTCTTTTTTCTTAATTTTATTTTACTGGTCTTTTTGAAGAGTCTGCAACAGTGCATGTCATCAGTATGCAGCTAGTGCTGCCATGTAGTAATGGTCATTCAGATTTGTTGCAGTACCTGTAATACTATTATGCCACGGCTTAGTTTGCAGATGAGTGAATAGATGACACTAGCTAGTTCTGAATAATGCTCGTAGTGATAGTTGAAGTACTATACCTTGGGTTAGGTTTGAGAATGTATATGTATCGCTTGCTACTCATTTTTATGCAATACCATTTCTAGATTTATTGTTGTTTCTTCTTTTTTCGTGCAGTTAATCATTCGTGTGTATTCAAATGTTGTACAATATGATGATATTTTGATGTGTTTTTGGTAAATCATAACTGCAGCCATTCAAATAGTTGATAACAAAAAAGGAGGAAGATGCGGTTAAGATTATCCTTCTTTGTATAGCTATAAATGCTTGTTCATATATTGTGTGCGTAACTAATAAGAGGGTGTGTTTGGTTTATAGTTTATAAACTATGGTTTAGTTTAATAGAAAAGCGATTTTTTTATCATGACCATGGTTTGGAACTAAATCATGAGTTGAGTGGGTAAACTGAAATCCAAAACATGTTATGAGTAGCTCCTCTACACGCCTTGTAGATCGCCTTTTGTGTATACATTACAAATTAAAGAAAATAGTCTGCAGAATGCGCAGTGCAAGAAAATTAAAACTTCAATTTAGATCATACATTGAGATAGGGAGTGTTAAGGTTGTATGAATCCATAGAACATGATTTCAACTAATTAAATGAGGACTGTTTTCCACATGCACATTCTTCTTTTTGGTGGTTATCTCTCTATATTTTAGATGAGAATGGCAAGTGAGGCAGTGAGCACTCCACTTTAAGGTAAAGAATTAGCTGAGAAATGAGCTACAATTTTCTCTCTATATGGGAAAGAACAATCTATATTTCTCGAAACATGTTAATCGAATTACAAGCATGAGCAAGGCGAAGAAATTAAACCAAAGATAAACGAGAATAAATTCTCTCATATTTCTTATTTAAATAAACATGACATAATATATATAATAAGTAAAATCTTATTAAAATTTATAAATTTAATTTTAATATTTATGTCTATTTCTTTCGTAAATAAAATCATATGAAAATTCTTTTCCGTTTGAAAGCAGTTTTACGTAGAAGGAGGACTATATATATGCGACATTGCTAGCTGGTTAATTTGGCTGCTGTTTCTAGCCTTGTAGGTTATTGATCGTAGTAGACACATCATGATATAGCTAGGTTGACTCGCGCATTCAATTAAATCAACTTTGCCATACACTAAGTTTGAATATATTCCAACTAAAACTGGCTTTTGAGTGCTGATCAATATTGGACAATTACATTGTATTGAGTTTAAGGAACATGCACTTTTCTTTTGCTGTTCTTTAATCATGAAAAGCTTTGGTTGACTATGGTAATGTGTTCTAATGTGCCTACTGAATCCTGGCCAGGCTCCACCTACGAGACCCATCCTATACTCAAAACATGGTAAAGCTAATTTTTATCATTGTAATCATTTGCGTCTTTTCTTTGTTTTTTCGCTTTTGCATTTAGCTTAATGATGACAAGTAACGGAAGTGTCAATTTGGGCACAGCTTACAAAGTAAACGGGAAATCTGCCTCTGTATTTGGCGCACCATTTCCGGATTTTGTTTATTGATATATAATGTACGTTTGGAACGTTAATTAAAAACAAAAAATTTATTAAATTTGCAAATGAACTTTTTTTAACACGAAGCTTATTACTTTGAATAATAGTAATTCAAGAAGGCAATTCATTTAAAAATTATTGTGTATTATATTTGAACTTTGTAAATCCTGTTACATGTAACAAATTTTGTAAATAATGTGTCATTTTACATAAATTCTTTTTAAGTAATAATTTGTGTTTTCATTTCGAATTTTTTTTTAATTCAATGATTAAAATAAACTCACGTGTCCTCCCTCGAGCTTTTTAATGATCTCTTGCCATTAAAGCTCTCACTTAATCACTTAATTGATATTTTTTTCTTCTTATTTCGCTTTGATAGAAAGAATTAATATTTGCAACTGTAACATATATTTTTTGGTCCTACCATAACTATAATGTGGATCTGTAAGATATTCTTCTTAGTTCTTATATGCAGGCCTGCAATCCCCGGCCCGAGGGGCTGGATAGGTGGCCCCGGGGGAGAGGTTCTAACGTGGAGCAAAATGGGGTTGGAGCTTTCAACCCAAAAATAAAATAAAATAAAATAACTACAACTCAATCAGAAACTGATGGTTCAGCGGTCTAGATGTTGGCCTTGCAGAAATGTATATCAGGGATTGTGTGTTCAATCCCCCATGGTCAGAGACCCCAATGGTTATGTGCATGAATTGGGTTTAGGGTTTAGAACGTAGGTACATAAATTGGGTGGGTGAGTGATCACAAAAAAAAATCAAAAATTGATCTTCTATAATAGAATTCCTTGTGGCTGATTTACTTTACAGGTGTTAATTGATGTTAAATTTCTCTATAACTTTAAAATTATTTCCCCAGAAAGATGTAATTAGCAAAAGTCGTGGTCAGGACAACCTCTTTTAATTTTATATTGAAGTCACGACTACCATCCACAATCTCATGCGAATTTATTAAAAAACAATAAAAATTATTTAATTGAAGTCATGGATCAAACCAACGACTTCAATTAAATAAGGAATGTTGACTTTGTTTGTTTTTTTTCCCCTATGTAGTATTTAATGTAGTATTTAATTTTGTCAACTGATAATATTTTCAATTTGAAGTTATGCATGAGTAATAGTATATTGTGTTATTATCAACGTTATATAACCTATATTGTGCGCAATGCATGAAATTTGCATAAATGTCATAATCAAAGTGGAGCTCGATCGTGGACTATCAATTTAATTAAAAATTAAAAATTTAAGAACAACATGTAAGTTATGTTTCTCACCCACAACTTCAATCAATTTAAAAAAAAAAAAAAAAAACTATAGCTAAGTTGTGCTTTCCATGCGCATCTTCAATAATAAATTAATTAAAAAAATTCTAAAGATAAGTCGTGTTTCACACTCATTACTTACATAAAATATTAATTAAAAACAACCTTTTTAGCAAGTTGTGGTTGTTGACCGCGACTTCTTATCAATTTACACTATTTTAGGAAATAATTTTAAAGTTGTACTAGACTGAGAAATTTTAAATAAAATTGCACATATGAATTAAAAAAATCAATTCCTTGCAATAAATCGTTTGTCAAAATGACAAGTAGTGGCTATAAAATTTAAACTCTTGATATTATAGATAAAGTTCATTTAGCATAGTAATCCATTTCTATTGCTATTAACCATTTTTTAATAGAGTAAACAATCTAGGTGCTTTTTTAAATGCACCATAATTTGTCATGCATTTGGATCTACCTGGACTAGCAATTTGATCCGGATCATTGGTTTCAATTAAGTAAAATCGGGTGCGAAGTTTTGGGGCAACCTGGTTCTGTCACATCTATTGTGGTTCATTGTCAACCTTTTTGGCCGCTCTCCTTCCCCCCCCCCCTCTCGAGCCCCCACCAAAACTCCACCTATCTCCAGCACCTTCCATCACAACCACCACCAAACAAAGAGAAAAAGAAGTTGAAGAAAGCTGCATTAGAAGCCAAAGGAAAAGAATTGGAATAATTCATAATTCACAATTGTAATTTGATCCTAAAATTTTATATTTATCTAAACAAATCACCCCCCAACTCACCCCAACTTCCTTCCCCTCCTTTACACTAACTAGATTGGCAAGAAGTGTCCTATGCCGTTACCATTCCTGATGAGTTCACTATGATAGACATGTTATGCTTACAAGGAATTTGTTGCTCCCTTTGAGTCCAATCCACCACTTCCAACCCGCACCGATCCCTTCATGCAAATCCTTGTTTTTGGAGCTTCCCCACCACACAATCACACGGATGGAGCCAAAATACTGTACTATGATGTTCCAATATTTGTTGTGATGTTGTGTTCAACTTGGGATTTTGAATTGGATGAAAAACCCTAACAACACAAGGAATGAGGATGAAGATGACTATGAAAAAATAAGTACACAATGACAGGTAGGTTTTCTGAGATCGAAATAATTTCAAGACACCCTCTTCGGTCACCGCTCAATGCTACCCTCATCGGAGTTAGATCTCTAGATTTACAAATTTTACTGTATAAATTGTTTCCAGCACCAAAAAAAAAAGACATAATAACCGACTCTAAGAGACAAACCTTTAATTACCGATAGCCGTAACATGATAAGTGTATAGTAGTATATGATGTATCAAGCACCTTACTTTGTAAGGTGCATGGCAACATGCACCAACAATTTAATATATGTTCAAAAGTTTGGGTAATTTTTTGTTGCAAAAAGTTTGAGTAAGTTAAAGTACAACATTTTTGACATATTAATTGTCTAAAGTTGTACTTGATTTTGAGACAATAACAATATCAATTATTTTTTCCCAAAAAAAAAATTGAATAAAGAAATCAAAAAAGACAATTTTGGATTGTTTCAAATTATTAGTATTTGCATTTTTTAGTTTTTAGTGTTCTCTTACTAAAGACAATTATATTCTAGTAATAGGCAACTTAAATGTGGGTGACTCTTCTAATTAATATTTAAATTATAGTTCATCATAATATGATGGATTAGTCTCTTTATCGCTAGGCCAAAACTCAATTCATGTATTTGTACTTATCCTCAAGGATTATGTAGATGAAAAAAATTGCATAGTAAGTGAAATATAGAGGAAGTAATATGCTCTAACATTTTATATTTTTTTATTAGGCCTTATCGTTTGATAGTGTATATGTTAAACACATAATGAAGTGATTTTTTTTTCAAAAAAAAAAAAAAAAAGAGAACATAAATGAACATATTTATCAATAATTCAATATTATACGTTGCAATATTTTTTATTTTTTAGAATATAAGAGAGGGAAAAATAAATAAAACAAACTCACAGAGAATAAAACGCCAAAATCAGCAGTTATCAAAAGCTGCAAGCTAAATAAGCAGAACTTTAAATGGGGAGTTGTCACACTCAAAAATATGCTAGGATCCAATGGGTGATATTTATTAGACAGATATTTTTCTTAGAAAATTGTCTGGAGAGCTCTCCTATCTCTTTCATGGATTTTATCAATTAAAGTTTTTTTTTAAAAAAAAATTTCATTAGCAATTTTTTTTTTGAAAAAAAATGGGCCTTTTAGAGGCAGCAGTGCCGTTGGTCGTTGGAGGCGTATAAGTACTATGATGGCCCCTTTGGGCCTAGGGACCCCATGCCGCCAGATCCACTAAAACCATAAGCCTTCATCTGGGTATTGGGAGAGAGGGTGTAAACACGAAAAAAAAACAAAGGTTATATTCGGCTCCATAATGATAGGCTTAGTTCGAGTTCAAATTCAATAAGAAGTTAGCTTATTTTCTATGTTCAAGCTTTAAGTTATCAGAAGCTAATCAAGTTTGAGCAAACACACAAATTGTTCAAATTTGATGAGATAAATTGAGTTAGATACAAATTAAGTCTTTTGAATTTAATAGGTTAGAATATCTAGTTATAGGAACATACCTCAATAATAATAAACAAACTCAAACGCTAAACTTGGGCTTAACTCATAAGTTCATTAATTTATTAAGATATTAATGAACCAAATTAAAAAATAGCTCACAAATTGACTTCACTCACTTTTAATACTATCTTTGGGTAGATACTCCTTCACATTTTACTAATTCCTCTCCTCATTTTCTCTTTTTACCTTCACCTTTTAAAAGAGTAAGCATTGCATAAACCAAAAATGAAAATAAGATGAATATTTAGAGGCGAAAAAAGATCATATGTATAGGATGTATAGGACCCGGTCTAATTGTATATGATTCAATTCTACAAAACAAACTCAAAATTCATAAAACATTTAACATAAATTATTTCTCTAAATGGAGATATATACACATATAATTTCCTTCACATGCATATTGCCTAGGATATGTCTAGTTATGTTAAAAAAAAAAAAAACTGTTTTATGCTATAATTTTTTTTTCAAAAGTTATTCTTTTTGCTTTACTATAAAAGTTTTTTAAATATCTAATTATCTTAAAACCTTTTATACATATTATTTTGGTAAAATAGGCTTTTTAGTCCCTTATTTTTATTTTTTTAAATTTGGTCACTTTTCATTATTTTTTTTTCTATTTAATCCCTTATATATCAAATTATTTTTAATTTGGTCCCTAGTCATTTTTTTTGTCACATAACTAATGAAAAATGCTAACGTAACACAATCTACATCCGATTATTATGTACACCATGTCAACATCATTTATGTCACATCAACCACTTTTGTTAATTATGTGATAAAAAAATAATTAAGAACTAAATTAAAGATGATTTAAAACATAAGGACAAAATTAAAAAAAATTGAAGATAAGGGATGAAATTGAAAAATCAAATAAAAATAAGGGATAAAAAAAACCCTTTTTACCTATCATTTTATTGAAAAAGTACATTTTCTTTTATAAAAGTACACTAACAAACAAGCCGTAAATATTAAATTTGAAACTATTTTAATCACTTAATTATCTATTCTTAATTACTTTACTAAAGTGATAAACATATTTACCTAGCAAGTGGTAATAATAATAATATTTTTTTAATTGCTTTATATCATTCAATAAGAGAAAATGGGAAAAGAATAATATTTTCGAAATAGAGAAAGATAGTGAAGACTAAACATTAATTAAGAGAGAGAAAAAAAAAGAAAAAGTTAATGCAAATAAAATAAAATTACAAATTTATCCAAAGCTATGAGTTGAAGAAAAGGGAGAAGTGAGTTTTGTATCTAAAATAAAAGAGTGGAGGTTGTTAATATTCATATGAAGGTGTGGAGTTTAACGATAGATATATATATATATATATATATATATATATATATATATATATATATATATATAGATATATATATAAAAGGTGGGGATTTATTTACTCCAAATGTAAGAAAAAAGATTTACTCTTAATTTTTACAGTTTAATTTATTAAAATTTGATGACTCAAAATTAGACATTTTAATGAAGAAAGAGATTAATGGATTATAATTTTAATGAAAAGAGACAAATAATAAATTCAATAATTAATTGAGAAAGATAAAAAAATTGATTATATAAATTAACAATTATAAAATAATAAAAAATAGCAGAAGAGTTAGTGAAAAAAATTAAAAATTTTAATAAAAATATTTTCATTTTTTAAAAAACTACAAAAATATATTTTTAGGTTAAAATTTTTAAAAAATAATTATAAAATAATAAATAAAATAAAAACAAAAAATAATAATAAAAAATAAAACTTTTATAATTTTTTTAAAAAATAATAAAAATAAAAGATATTTTTATGTTCATTTGTTATATATTTAATGTGAAGGTATTGATGTAAATATTATTAAGAACGTAAATATTTTCACATAAATGATTGTAATAAATATTTATAAAAATTTAAATCAAATAAAAATAAAAATATTATTGAAAATAACAGAGTTTTTTTTAGTGAAGTAAAAAATAGAAATTTCATTAAAAATATTTGCATTTTTAATAAATAATTAAAAAACGTAAACAGTTTTTGTTGAAATTTCACTAATTATATAAAATTCTGCTATTTTTATGATATTTTTAAATAATTAATAAATAGTTGCCTAAAAATATTTCACATCAAGATATATAATAAATAGCTATAAAAATGTAAATAAAATAAAATTTAAAAATATTAATAAAAATAACAGAGTATTTTATTAAAAAATTTTAAAATATTAAGATAATATGTTTCTGTTGTTAATTAATAATTAAAAAATGTAATATTTTCTACTAAATTTTTTTATAATTATGAAAAATCTATTATTTTATTGTTATTTTTAATTTTTATGTCAATTATATTTTTTATAATTATTTGTTAAAAATTTCAATGTAAAGATACTTATTTTTTATTTATTTGCTAAAAATATAATATTTTTATAAAAAAATTTAAATTTTTTATTTCAGTAATTTTTATTTTTTTTTATTTTATAATTTTTTGTTATATAATCAAATTAGATTTACTGTCTTTTTTGGTGCACCAAAAAAAAAAAAGATTTACTGTCTTTTTTCTTATAAAAAAATTCTCTCTATTTCTTAATTAATTATTAAATTTATTGATTCTCTCTCTTAATTAAAATTATAATCCATTATTTTTTATTAAATTGTATCATTTGAAGTCATTAAATTTTAATAAATTGAGTGATTAGGATTAGTAGTAAATTTTTATATTTACACTTGGAATGAATGAATCCCCATATATTTATTCCATATATAAATCTAAAAACTTGCTCCAAAAAGAAAAATGTGAACATTTGGAAGAATCCAAAAAAATCAGGCAAAGTGATATCTATAAAAATACTGGCTAAATGAAAAAGAAATGTTCTTTATAAGCCAAAAAATTATAGTATGTTTGATTTTCATTGAATTTGTGAGAATAATATTTTTCCAGAAATTCTCAAAAAATAATTTTTAATTATAAGTTATTTTGAACATAATAAACCTATTTATAAAAAATTCTATTTAAATACTCTCATAGTTTTATATCATCAAACTTTTAATTATCATATATCTTGAATGGCTTTTAAGTATTACTATATTCATATTTACATCTATGTAAGAACTTTAGATAACATTTTAGGCATCATGTATTGATATAAGAATTTTATACGACAGTTTGATTAAAGGTTTTGCAACAGTGATTATATTTTGTTGCATAAAAGTTTAAACGAGTGTGTAGACTTTATTGTTATTATTATTTTATAGTGGGTACGATTCATTAATCTCAATTAAAGTTTACAGTAATATTATTAATAATCTATTTTTTTATAATAATATTAATAATCTATTAATGGAAGACCGTTGAATTCATTTTATTCAAAACCTAACTTATATAATTATCATAAACAAAAAGGTTAGCCATCTGAACTAATCTTTCTTGTCAATTATTGAACCAATGTTGCCGCGTCATGTAATTTAATTCCTATTTTTATATCCCATTAAATTTCAGTTAGCCAAAAAAATGCTAACTGTTTATTGTTTAAGGATAAAAAAATAGTGATAGTTATCTCTTCTCCGTTAATTCCTTCCTATCGACTAAGATTTATAATAACTAGTAATCTTTACAATAATACATTTAGATTTAATGATTAAAATGCTTATATATTATTCTTTTAAGGAACTAAAATTATGGTATATCAAACACTAAAATGTCTCAGATTTATGTAATTATCTGGAATTAAATTTAAAAATATAAAAATAGATAAATATTTCTTTACATATTTTTAGATAATCAATTTATTTCATTATTTTTTCAATAACCATATATAGCTTAAAAATTCCCTGCAAAGGAATTCATTCAAAGGCTTGTTTGACATGCATAATATGATAAGACAATAATAGTATAAGATTTGATAATATAAGTAGAAGACTTGTTGAAATTTTAATATTATATAATATTGGTATGACTTTGTATAAAATACTTTATCATATAATATAATATTATCCTTTTATTGTCACATTTAATTCTAATAAAAAACTAATTAAAAATGTAATAAAATAACATTTTTTATTAATTGCTTAGTTATACATTATAAAATATATTACTATTTAAATATTTATTATTTTCAATTATAAATTTATAAACATTTATAAATTTGTGTTATATAAAATATTAATTTATAGAATTTTTATATATTACTTATTTCAATATTTTTAATAATTATTTTTCATTTTATTAAAGTATAAATAGTTAACAAATATATAATAATTTCTTTCTCTTATACTTTTTAATTTCTTCTTTATATTTTTCATCATAAAATATAAAAGGAGAAATATATTATATTCAAATAATATTTTTTATTAATTATTAAATTTTAAAATAAATATTATGATTGAAATATTTATTTTTTAGTTATAATTAATTTAAATATTTATTAATCTTTATTCTATATAATTGTAATTAGTTTTAAATGTTATTTAGTACTAAATAATACTTATAATTCATTTATATTTTTATATTATTTTGTCTAGTTATGTTTATATTAAATATTATTCATTATAGTATTTTTTATTATTAGAATTTTAATGAAAATGATATTTTTTATTTGTTCATCTAATTCTGCATTATTAATTTATTATTATTATTATTTAATAATTATTTAAAATTTAACAAAAGATAAAAGAAAATCAAAGACTGATAGAGACCATATATATTCAAAGTCAATAAGATCTAATCTTATTTAACATTTTAATGTATAACGAAGTTTTAATAGATGAGAGAAAACCATCAATTTAACTATTAAAAAACTAAAATACTGACAATTTAGCCCCTAAAAAAATGTTTTATTAGTCCGTAATACCTTAATGATGAATTTTATTATTGCTAATGGGCTTTGTTAGTGTGAATAAAAAATATTTTAGATACTAATTTGTTAATAAATTAATTTTTTAGGACTAATTTATCAGCATATTCATAATTAAGATACTACAGGAGAAAATAATATCTTTTTGGGTTAAATTATTAGCATTTTGATTTTTCAGTGGCCAAATTGATAGTTCTCCCGATAAACTTATATAATATATTGTGTATACCAAATAATTGATAAAATTATAATATATTATATTAGCTTATCTTATTATATATAATACAAAATATCAACATCTCCTATCAGTGGAGTACTACCCTTACCATGGATCAAGTTTTTTATGCTTAAAGTAGTTCTTTTCTGTTTAACCAGATTTGTCAATTTTGAAACAAACAATGCTTTGAATACACACATATATATTTTTATTGATTATAATAGAAACATACAATGCTATGAATACACACTTATATTATTTCAATTTTATATTTTGGACAAATAACAGTTACTACCCTTAAGTTTTGGCAAAAACACACTCCACCCCAAAAGCATTGAAGGTGCTAACGGTTAAGGGAGTAGAATATTCTCTTTTAACACTGCCTTGCACTTGTTAAATTAAAAAGAAAAAAAGAAAAAACTGCACTTCAATTTGTTGGCAGTGTGCTCTGGCTTTGCCATTGGTGTCCTCCTCATGCTAGGCACTATCCATCAATTTGTGGGAAGAGTGAAGCTCCCTAGACATCCGATAGCGTTGTCTGGCTGTGGAGTAGGTACTGTGGGCATAGATGAATGCTTTAAAGGGTGGCTTGAGAGGAGCATTGTTGGCAAATAATAACGGAAGGGGGTGCAAGGTGGTGACTCCACAAAGCAATATTATTGTCAACCCGTTGTGCCTCAATTTTCCAATTTTTTCTTGTTCTTTGTATTTGTTTCATTTTCGATTGCTAATCTTGGGTGTGCCATTGATGTGATTCTTTCATTATCTTTTTCTCTCTAACATCTTAGCATAAGTTGTGAACTGATTAGAACAATGTGTTCAAGTGTATGTTGAATCACCCATACCTTATGGGTTGCTTCTTTTGGTCACTTTAAGTCTTCAACTTTATTTTATTTCCATTTTTTTTCAATAATGAAGTATGATTATTGTTGTGGACTTCAAAATGGGGAGGATGACTGAGGTGAGTAAGAAAATGTAGTGTTGTTGGTGGCGGTAGGGATGGGGGTCTGAAGTGGGAGAAGAGAATTCATGAATATTAAATGGAACACAGCAAAATAGAAAGAAAGAGAGTGCTTGTGTGTGTATTTGTGTTGTTTGTGTGAGAAATGTGAGGAGCGGGGCAACGCTAGAGATGAAGGCATTATTGGGAGTGACAGAAGAGGAGATAGCTTAAAGAAGATAATTTAACGGGTTGTTTGAAAAGCTTGAAATTGAATTCCTTCAAAAATTTCATGGTTTGGAGTTAACTAACAGCATAGAATTAAAATCTAAAAAAAATTCAATTATGTAAAAATGTACATATCTAATATTTTAATTCCTAAGTTGATAGATTTAATATTAAAAATTAATATACTGAAAATATCTTTAATTTTATCTAATATCTTCTCTCTCTTCTCTAATATCTAATGAATTGTAAAATAATCAATATAAAGAATTTAATTTATTTTCATATATATTTCAAATAATATAATTAAATTTAATTCTATAACTTACTGATTTATTTCAAATATAAGAATTCAAATCATAACGCAATTGAATTGAACTATTGATATAATTCAATTCAATTTTATCTCTTTTTTCGTTTCAAATGATCTATAAGAGACGAGATAATAGGAGATATAGGAGAAGAGAGTTTAAAGATAGTCTAAAAGATGAGAAACTAGGAGTAGCAGTCTAGAGTCTCTTAGAAGCAAGTGCCCACAATATTTGCTCTTTGTCACCCTCTTTTTTATGATTGTAAACCAAGGTTAACAGGCCAGCCACTAGTGCTATCCATATTTGGGGTGGGGTGTCATTTTAATATAAGAATGGGGTGAAGTATTTTTTCTTCAAATTTCAAAGGTACTCTATGTTATTTATCCTTTTTTTTTTTATTAATTATAATAAATTTTTTTTTATTTTTGTACACTTCTAATTTTATCTTGAAAGAAAGTGTGAAACACACATCTTTAAAAAAAAATGCAAATTAACATTTTTTATTCTGAAAACAACAGTAATAATATAGTCATAGTGAACTGAATAGGATGGCGTATGCTTAGAGAAAAAAGGAATAAAACTTAGGTAAATATATAATTAAAAAATACATAGTATCGGCGAACTAATTATTCTTCTTGGATCTATTATTTATACATCTTTTTAATTATCCTATTAGGACAAAAACACACATTCTCACCCTCTTTATTTTTCAGAAAGGAAGTGTTAAAAAATGTGAAAATTGGATTGTACAAGAGAATAGATTCTCTCAAGCGCAAATTTAGTACGACTTGGCCATGTGCATATTTTTATATATATTTTATAATTTTTCACTTTTTAACTTAACCTAATCAATAATAAAAGTATGCGTATAAAATTATTATGTTAGAGTTGCACACCAAAATATCTGACCGTCCCCCTCAATATAAATATCCATTACACATGCTTTTATTGTCATCTATAACATAAGCCACTGCACATTTATGAAAAAAGGTTTCGAGCTGTAACATTCTAAGTTGAGCACAAGAGAAAAATAAATTGGTGGAAGTGCCACATGTCATCATCAATAGCCAATCTTTTTTGTGTGTGTCAGAAAAGAGTTGAGAAGTGTCAGACGCCAAATTCTTGAGTGAGCGGAAACACCAATCACAGCTGATGAAGTGATGATGACGAAGATGCTGATGCTGCTGTTTATGATGACATGATGCTGTGAACCAAAAGAAAAAAAAAGGGCAAGTCCTCTCTTCTGATCACATTCACATTCACTGGCTCCTCCCTCCACAGCTCTTGGAAGCTGCTGTAACCACCATGGACTTATTGAACTTCAGAGCTTCCACCATCCACCATTCTTCCGCTCACCACTTCCAAGCTTCTAGACTTCACTCTGGTACTTGTTTCTTTGCCTCATGCTATTTCCTTCACTACCCTTTTTCATTTTCTCCTCTTTCTTTTCACTTGTGTGCATTTCTTTGCCTTTTTTTTCCTTTTCTTTTCTTTTTTTCCCTTCATTTTCTCTTTGGTTTGAGTTTGAGCCTTGGCTTTTATTCTTTTAGTTCTCTTCCTTCTTCCTTTGCTTCTTAACTTGTCTCTCACTGTTCATGAGCCCCAACTTGCTATTTGCTGTGGTGGGTACAAAGTGACATTTGGGTTGGCATTGCATAGCCCAAATTTCACTTCTTTGATGAATTGTGTGAACACCCTTCTTACCTTTTCCTATGAATGAGTTGGGTTAGCTCAGTGTAGCACATTTTTGGACTCAAAAGTTCTGACATGCGTTCCTTGTTACAAGCACCTATATGCACAATGAAGCAAGCGTTTCATTAAATTCGACGCGCTAAAAATTTGAAGATAATCATCATTGTTTTAATGCTCGTTTTTTTTTTTTTTACAAATGGTCATGTCCCAAGTGGACCTCAATTTGCTGCGTGTAACCGTTTTTTGTTTTGGAGTGTGTATGCATTTTCACGGCTGATGAGGGTGACAACGAAGATACGGGTTGGCATTAGGGGTGATCAGAATTTCTTCTCTTTTATTTATTGGAGATATGAATTCGGGGTTCTGTATTTTTGGATGTTCTACTTTATTAGGATTAAATTAAAAAGCTACCAAATGGAGTTTCCATGTGTGTGAATTGAGATCATTTTTTTCTGTATAAGTAGCCCCTCCAAAGCCTTCAAGCGATTGAAGAAAAAAAAAAGGTCCTTTTTTTGTGATAGTTAGATTAGAGGGTGATTGGTGAGTGAATTGGAGAGTGATGCCGGCTTGCACTGAAAAAGAGAGCAACTTGCAGAATGGAGGGTCTCAAGGTGGTGGAAGCTTTAGGAACAACCTGCATATGCTAAGGTTGGATTTGTCACTAATCAATCGTAATATGAGTTCGTTTATGGTGGGGGAGGTAGAGAATGAGAATTGGGGAGCTCCTGCAAATGATGCTGTTGGGGATAGAGTTTTTGACAGAACAGAAGATTACGACATCGATTCTGGTGATGTTGAAATTGAATTTTATTGATTTTAACTTGTGTGCGTGTGTGTGTGAAAGCTGCTTAATTTTTTATTTTTTTCAATTTTTTTAAAAAAATATTTTTTAGGGGCATAACAGCAGTTAGAAAATTTTGGTGCTTTAAAAATGAGGCCAGATTGATAGGTTCTGATTTATCAATTTTCTTGTGCAAGAGTTGTATGTCTTGAAATTTGGTATTTGGCGTAGTAGATTTGATCATATGCAAAGCTTTACTTTTAGCCTAGTGCTGTCCTGAGTTTTACATGTGCCCTGGGAAGCTGGTAGTATGTTTGGATTGAGAAGGGAGAATAATTAAACCTTCTCTTTGCTTTTAAGATTTTATAAAATTAGGGGTATTGTCTTGTAATCCTCTAAACCCTCTCTTTTTCATTTTTGTGAACAAAAATTTCCCCTAATTTTGAACCATTTTCAACATTCAAATAAGGGAAAGGAAGCTTATTACTTAACCTCTTACTCTTCCCCTTTATCCTTCTTGTCCTAAATCCCAAACATACCCCAAAGAGCATGGGGGAGCTCAAGCACTGTGCTTTTTCCTTCTTGTTGGTATTTTGTGAGTTGTTTGCATCAGTTGTTCATTTATTTTTCCTAATGCTCTTTTCATTTGAGATGTTCCCTTTATGGTATGCAAAATGAGGTTCTTGTCCCAAAAGTAGCTTTCTGACATTGATCCCTTTTGAATCGCACAGAAGAATTTTCAGTGTTCAATTACACAGATGACGATGATGATGCACAATCTCTTGTTCGTTGTCCTTTCTGTGACTTTGAGCTTGATTTTTCTGCAACCCGCCACCATTTGGAAGTCATTACCTTTGACCCAACAAATATGGTATGACCTTCCTGTACTTCAAAATTGTATTTAGCAGAAGTTATTGCTAGTTTAAACTTTGTTTTATTTTCCTACTTTCATTGATTGATTGGTAAATTGTTGAGTAATTTGTTATAACTTAATTATAGATCCCTGCTTAAACACAGTTGTATGAGAAACTGAACAGAAATTTTATGTGTCTGCTTGATATGGTGCACTGTCCTCAAAGATGAGTATCAAGTAGTCTGGCAGCCATTGTAGTTAAAACTAATTTCTAAACATTTCATGCAGGTAATTAAGTTGTAAATGAAATTTGAAATCTGGCTGACAGCTTCAATGTTCCTATCTCAGGTTTGTCCTGTTTGTGACGAAAAGGTGGGGGAGGATGTAAACGGGAAATTGATCTCACTAAAGGTATCTGTTCTTGTGTTGCAATTGTTGTGTTCTAAATGTAACCTAGCTTACTTTCGGGCTTTAGGAGCATTTGATTCTAGCTTAACTCAATTCAACATGTTTATCTATAGCAGACTTTGAAGTCTGAGAAATCCAGTGGCAGCTCTGATAATTCTTCACCTATGCTTGGCAAGAAACTTGCTGGCAGGGGTAACCATCATGATGAACCAATGGCTGATCCATTTTTGTCACCATTTATCTACAATGCATCTGGTCGAAAGCCTGGTATCCATCCTTGTGAATATTCCAACAGCAATGCCTCTGAAATTTCTAATGCAAAAAGGTGTAACCCTATTTTCTATCTCTATTTTATAAAAAGAACAAACTTCAGAAACTTATAGTTCAAAATGTAAAGCATTTAAAAGAGTCTACTTAAAAATCAACTGTTTTTCTTTTTTTTTCCTTTGCAGTCTTTGTTAATCTCCTGTTCTAGGAAATGTTATAAATGAATAAAATATGACTAATTTCGCTAGTATCATCTAAACTCATAAGTGAAGTAGTCTATCTGAATTTATTATCATTGTAACTCATTCAATGTTCTCTACATCAAATAAAAACAATGCTTCCTATGTTTCCTTGATTTCTAATTTATTGTATTTTATAGTACATTTCTAAATTGTGTGTGGATCTACCTACAAGATATATCACTTGGAGTTTATTCATTGGTAGATTTTCAATATTTGACATTCAATTTCAAAATGTCCAAAGAAGTTGTCAATTACTGTAAAATGAATATTGAGGTCCTTCGAAGCCTATATATCTATATATATATATATTGGTAGAGAAGCTAACAAGACAAACAAAAAAGCAAGATAACTCTAACTGATTTGGGATTTTCCGCTCTACTATTCTTTCCATTTAAATGATACTATGAAAGATTGGGGAGGCGTGTGTATATAATTCTCTCTTTCTCCTTCCTTTGTTCCTTCAAAATTATATCTTGAATTGTGTCAGACTTATGTGGAGGAATCTTTTGGAGTTTCTCAAACTTATAAATAACCAAGAGAGAGAGAGAGAGAGAGAGTGAAGGATGAAAAGCAGCTAGGTTTTTAATTGAGATTCATTTACTGAAATTCCTTTAAGTGATTCTGCAGGGCATAATCATGAAGCTACCAAAATGACTTAGGCAGTCTCCACGCTCCAGCTAGTTCTATCACACTGTCCCTTCTGATTTCTGTGGTTTCACTTGATGTTGAATCCTGAAACTTGATAAAGTTTAGCTAGTCCTAAGTGAGATCAGTTTTCACTTTTCTGAGAAAATAATGATCTTCTGTATCTCAAGTTTTTGTTATAGTTTTCAAGTATTTTTAATCTGGATGGAAATGATTAAAAACAATGTTTAAGTGTAATGGACAGGTATTAAAAGTTGAAATAAATAAAGAGAGTTACACATATAATGTATATGCCAATATGCACATGTACTGACAACCAGTTAAATAGCTTGTAGTTGTTGAGGTACAATTCAGATGGTTTTTCTGAAACTCTTTCTCTGAGTCTAGCTATGCATTGATATACTATGATGGTAATTATTAAATTGGGAGTGGTATGGTGTATTGGTGTAGATCCTTCATTTGAGGCTTCATAAACTTGGTAGCAAAACAATGGTTGTTGTATCCTGGTTTCAAAATAGAGATGGAAATGAACTAAAGTTCATGAAAAGCCTCTACTTAAACCCACTGCTGAAATGTTGCTGATGGTTTTATATCTGCAGCTTCGGGACATGTGCACCGGATATGGGTGATGAGGAGGATCATGAAGAGAGAAGGCTGAGGGCATCTTTCGTTCAACAGCTGGTACTATCAACTTTATTCTAGGAAACATGGTCGTAGGGTGACAGACATAGACATGCATTTGGTACCAGTTGCTTACATCTTCAGATACAGGCACTGAGTTTTATTGCGGTGCATGAGTTTAGGATATCAATTTATCAAGGAGTTAGGTAGTCACAAGGCTAGCAAAATGGATGGTTGCCTTGTTTTGAGGCTGTGTCATTGATCTCTTTGTTATATATTATTTTACATCTATATAGGACTTTCTGTTTTGAATACTTCATTATCAAGATGTTTTGATTCACATCTCCACAGGGCGGAGTGCCAACTAATATTGCTCTTTCAGAGATTATGCATTCCTTCTTGGTTATCTCCTAGTTAAATTTAGTTAGGTGCAAGTGTATAAGGTTACAGTTTATTCTTTTTAGCCTATTAGCATGAGTTTATGAAATAACCAAAGTAGAATCCGCGGTTGTGCTTTCAGAATGGATCGATTTTATGAGCCGAAAAATTAACCAAAAACCAACTCTTATCTGAAAATTTAGGTCAGCGTTTTTTTTCCTTTTGGCAAAAAATAAAATTTTTAACTACTAAAAAAATTATTTTTTATAGAAATTATTCATTTTAATTTTTTTTAAAACTTTTAAGCAGAAATTGAAATAAATAATTTCTATAAAAACTGATTCTTTTAATAAAAAAAAAAATCATCTTTGTTTTTTTTCATCAAAAAATATTGAAAGAAACGCACTTGTTTCACCTACTTTGCCAACATTCATGAAGATAGCACACTTATTTTCCCCCGTTAATTCAACCAAGATTTACAACACTCTTTAATGTTATCATTAATCAAAATATACAAATTTTCTAAAGCACCATATCGAGTAACGGCGGGCGTAGCTAGAGATTTTAGCCCTTTTTTGGCAAATGCAAAACCATTATCAAAACTTAAAAATCCGACAACTTTAGATCTTCACATCCATTATTAAAATCATTCCAAGGTTTTCATTATGAAGTCTTCACTAGGTTTCTATTTTCTGTTGAATTAGCGTATATCTTTTCCATTCATGTCGGGAATTGGATATTGCATTTGTTCATTTGCAGCATGATAGCTAAGTACTAGGAAAGGGAAAGGATTGTGCTAATCAACCATTGTGCAACCATACGAGATGAAATGCAGAATCAACTTCCATAGCAGTTGAACTTCTCCATTTCATATTCCCTTTCCCATTTCCCCGGTAAGCCGCAATAATGTTTCAGCATCTGAAAGATCAAAGATGCGGTATTGGCAAAAATAAAATGAAGGAAGCTAATCCATCTAGATAATCTATAGCTACTTACATGAAAAAATAAATAAGCAAAAAAGAAAAAAATACAAAAGCACTACGAAGGACGAGAAGATGACTAGGATTCATCTTCTACTAACTCTGGATAGGAATGTGATCAGGGTTCAGGAAGCATTACTGTTCAGAGCACAATGAGGCCTTCCTATCTTCGTTTTTGGGGGGGGTTAAACGAGGCCCTCTAATCTCTATGTGGAGATTGGAGAACGTGTAACATTTTTTCATAGCATAGTCTAATATAGCCTACCAAGACAATAAGCTAGTTGTGTCTCAGAAAAAACTTCTACAGTCAGTACAAAACTTCAAGCGTATGGAAGGAAGAAGAGGCGTGAACATCAATTTACCTGCCTTGAGACTGTAAAGGAAAAAAATATGAAAAGTGCATCGACAATGCTTCAATAGTCGAATGACGGCAGATTATAAGAAACACTGAGTCTACTATGGAGAAAAACTGTTTGTTATCCTTGAATATAAACCTTGTTTCTTTATGCAATTTAGGGAATCCTGCTCAAGTACTCAACAGATGCAAAATAAGAGAGAAGGAAGTAACAGCAAGGCATTGGGCAAAACATTATATCCAGCTTGACTAAACATCATTTGGATCCCTACAAAATATAAGAAATTGGATATGGTAGAAGTTTGTGTAAAATGAGGGAAAAAAAGGGGAAAAAGAAAAAATTAATTGCATATGGCCATAGACAGTGAGTTTCTCCGCCATCTAAGAGTCATGCAGTTGGATGCCAAGCACAAGTTCATCGAAATCACTCGATGATAGATTGGATAACACCGGCTCCAACAGTCTTCCCTCCTTCTCTAATAGCAAACCTCATTCCCTGTTCGCAAGCCACGGGCTGGATAAGTTCAACCACCATCTTAACACGGTCTCCGGGCATCACCATCTTTGACTCCTCATCCTTGTCATTCATAATTTGAGCAACCCTGCCGGTGACATCAGTGGTCCTCATGTAGAACTGCGGCCTGTAACCGGCAAAGAAAGGTGAGTGCCTCCCTCCTTCTTCCTTCTTCAAAACATAGACAATGGCAGTAAACTTTGTATGTGGTGTAATGGTGCCAGGCTTAGCCAAAACCATCCCTCTCTGAATATCAGCCTTTTGAATACCCCTAAGCAACAACCCCACATTGTCCCCAGCCATGGCCTCATCCAGAATCTTCTGGAACATTTCCACACCAGTCACAGTAGTGTTCCTAGTTTCCCTCAAGCCAACGAGGTCAACAGTGTCTCCAACCTTAATGGTCCCCCTCTCAACACGGCCTGTGGCCACAGTTCCACGACCAGTGATGGAAAACACATCTTCCACGGCAAGCAAGAAGGGAAGATCGGTCTGGCGCTGAGGGATGGGAATGTAGCTATCCACAGCATCCATAAGTGCATAAATCTTATCCACCCACTCATTATCACCACGCTTAATCGAAGGGTTCGCCATCAAAGCTTCCAAGGCCAACAGAGCAGAACCGGAAATAATGGGGATGTCATCACCAGGGAACTCATACGAGGACAGAAGCTCACGAACCTCAAGCTCCACAAGCTGCAGAAGCTCCTCATCATCCACCTACAATATGTTTGGTGCAGCCAAAAAAAAAAAAAAATCAAGTCACTTTTCTTCCAAAAGTTCTTAAATCATTTTCAGATCGAAGTAGTGGTCGCAATTTCTACTAATAATAGCAAGAAAATACAGTAATTATGGTTGCAATGCAGCTGTAGAGACTACCTAAATCACATCAAAGGGTGAATTGATATGGTAAGCTCCTTAAATGAAGACATGAATCCAAATCCTATATATAAAGCAACTCTTAACAACTCTCACAAAGAGATTGCATAAGCTCCATGTTAAACATGTGGAAACCTAATGGTCAGAAAAATAAAATTTAAATTGTAATATTGCAGCTACAATTGCAATTGTGAAAGCAAAATTGAAATTGCAGCTATAAGAACATTTTTTTTTTATATCTAAAACACCAATATTTCCCATTAACCATACCCAACTAATCTGGTTGGACTCAAGTCGGGTCATTCTCGAATAAAACTCTCATTCCAGCTATAACTACTAGTTTTCTTATATATCAATTAGACCTCAATTAATTTAATTCAAACCGAGACAATTCATTATGAAAGAAAAAACCATTTTTTTAGTTTAATTTTGGTGCACTACCTGTCATCCAATTATATATTATGACATAGCAAACATGTATGACACCCACTACTTCGAAAGATATCATCCAATTATATATTATGACATCAGCAAACATGTATGACACCCACTACTTCGAAAGATATGTGTATGAAAGAATTTGATTGGATAATTTTAGTACATCAAAATTATTATTACTTTTATTTACAAGACTCCTAGAGAAGAGTGGATTATAAAATATTTCGAACCTGGTCCTGCTTGTTGAGGAACACAACCATGTTGGGGACGCCAACTTGCTTGGCAAGAAGGATGTGCTCCTTGGTCTGCGGCATGGGGCCGTCGGCGCCGGACACCACCAGTATGGCGCCGTCCATCTGGGCGGCGCCGGTGATCATGTTCTTGACGTAGTCAGCGTGCCCCGGGCAGTCCACGTGGGCGTAGTGGCGGCTCTCCGTCTCGTACTCCACGGTGGCCGTGTTGATGGTGATGCCACGCGCCCTCTCCTCCGGCGCCGCGTCGATCTCGTCGTACTTCTTGGGGGCGCTGTTGCCGAGGGCGGCGAGGGCCATGGTGAGGGCGGCGGTCAGGGTGGTCTTGCCGTGGTCGACGTGGCCGATGGTGCCGATGTTGACGTGGGGCTTCTTACGCTCGAACTTTCCACGCGCCGCACGTATTGTGAAGCTCCGGTGGTGGTCGCGGCGGCGGCGACGGTTGGTGGTAGAAGGGGCGAGTTGGAGGATTGTGGAGGGGTTGAGGAAGGAGGAGGAGAGATGGGTGGTTAGTTTTGCATTGGTGGTGGAGCGGAAGGTGGTAGTGGAAGAGGAGGAGGATGGTGCGTGTGGGTATAGGAGCTTTGAAGAAGCCGTTGCTGCTGCTGTGGAAACTGCCATTGAAGAATGAATTAGTTGAAGAGAATGGAAAGAGTGTGGTGTGCGGTTTCGGAGTGGAGGGAGGGATTGATTGGGATAGAGGAGGATTTTGGTTTTGGAGACGGATGATTAATTGTTATGTTATCTGTTGTGTGGATGAAGGAAAGACGGCCTCATATATGACTGACCATATAAGCTTGTATTATCCTTTTCCTGCCACATTTTTGGAGAGACTCGCTCGCTCGCTCACTCTACGCAGTCCTCACACTGTCACTCGTAGTCCCTGACATAGGCAATTGAGCGAGAGGAATTTTTAGGTGCTCTTGCAGAGTCATATTTAATTAAATAAATAAATAAATATTTTAAATAAAAATATAAATTAATAATAAATTTTATATTAAAATATTATTTTATTATTGATGGTGAATATATGTACGTAGAGATTAATGGGCATCAAAGAATAGCATGTCATAAAATATAAGAAAACAATGGGACCAAACCAATTATTACCCACATAAATCCTCCTCTTCTTTAATCTTGTTCCATTGCTTAGGTGGGATTTAAAGCTTGCAAATCTCTACGAGGAATATGATTGGCATTACTTTCGAAGTTGGAATTTACTTTCAAAATAAATTTTATTTTCTCTTAACAACTTGGAAAATATGAGCACTTGAAAACAATTCTTTTGGACGAGTTACCATAACAAAGGAAAGTAGGAAACGGGAGATCATTTTTAAGTTCACCGTGTTTAGCGTGTTTAAGGAGACTTTATTCAGTTCTTTTTTTTTTTTTTCTTTTTCTTTGTTATGTATATTATTGGTAATTGACTTTCATAATAAATATTTAATTTTTTAAATAAATCTAAGAGTAGATAAATTGTTTAAATTTTTTTTTATCTTTATTTGACTTGAGTAGTCTAATTTTTTTAAAAAATTATCATTGAATATTCAAATTAGTGCAATTATTATAATTAAATTATAATAAATAAAGTTACTTATTAAAATTTAGTAAAACCAATCAGACTTTGACGTACCAAATTTCCTGAAGGCATTATTTTTTGAGAAATATAAAATAAAGTAATTTTTTGAATGAAAGTAATACAATTAGAATTTAATTTAAATGCACTGACAGTATAAAATAATTTTACACTATCAGCCAATAAAAATAGTGAAAAGTACCAACTCATACAAATAATTATCCATTATAATGAGGAATCCACGATTTCTCACTTTCCTCTATTTCTATTGGTTGACAGTATAAAACTGTTTTATACTATCAGTACATACCAATTAAACTCATACAATTATTTCTATAAAGTTCACCCTATTTATAATTCATATCTTTTAATGTAATTTATAATATCGATTTTAATGTGTTCCAATCAATTTCATGTCATTTTGATGAAAAGTAACTACTTAGTTTTCAAGTAATACGGTCTAATTTTTAAATTGAGTTTACATTTAATGTTAATGAAAAACCTTTTTTATAATATTATTTAATGATATATTTGTTGGTTTTATTTGGTTAATATCATTTTGTTAAGATTTAATAGACTTAATATCTCATTTATGATATTTATAATAAGTGCAGTCATATATGTTAGATGTAATTTTAAAATTTTTTGGAAAATTAAAGTTGTACGGTAGTACAATTGCTATCAATTATAGCTTTTATCTTAATAATAAGGTAATATAAGCTTTTGATCAACAAATGGTATTAAGGCAAAGTCATAAGATAAAATTCTCAAATGAATTATTCAATCAATGCCATCCTTAAGATTTGATCGATATAACATATGGCTTATGATAGATATAATTCTTTATGCTAAATGCATTTCCAAAAATATTAATCGTGAGTATTGAAACCTCAAACTTAAGGAAAACGAAGTTTCTAAAACCATGAAAAAAACGAATGCTTTCTCAACAAAATCACCGGATGAAAACAAATTTCCACTTGTGCGCATAGAGAGAGGCTAACCACAAATTTGCCCTTTTCGTGCTGATATTATTCGACGCGATTCCTTAGGTGCTTGAGACTTGAAAGGCTCCACGGCGCCTCCTCCAAGCGTTATTCTTAGTCCTTGATCGCGATACGTATTTGATTCATGTCTCCATGTTAAGGAGACTTGCTGGAAGCCTAATCCACCACAAGAAAGAACACCATGTCTTATATGTCTGCAACACACAAGTCTTTATATATATTGTTGATATTATCGAAACACTATTGTATAAAAAATCATTGAAATGGATTTATAGAGCACTGTTATTTGAACGTAAACTCACGGATGCATTTTTGGACGCATCACAACATTCATCGTTTAAACTATTTAACTTTTTGTTTCAAATTTTTTATTTCATGATTTTAAACACATCCAACTGCTCAATGAAAAATAAGTCTGTGAGTTTACGTTCATAAAATATTTCCCTTTTTTTTTATTAAATTAGAAGGTCAACTCAAAACACTGTTGATATGCACCACGGTGTGGGTTTGGTGCTCCCATCCCATGTTCACGTTGATTTGGTGAAATCTTGGTTGCATTGCTTTTGCTAGAGATTAAAACTTTGAGCCAGACTCTATTCTTTCTCTCTCTCTCTCTCTCTCTCTCTCTCTCTGCACAACTGATTATAAAACTTCCATTAAAACCAAAGATTAAAAACTTAGCAAGCTCACTTGTGCTCTTATGAATATTTGTAGTGTGATGACTAATTGTCTATGCCTTGATGTGTTTTAACTAAAGTTGTGTAATTACATTGATTGTGATTATGGGTTTAACTTGTAGTCTTGTATGTTGTCAGATTCCGATGTATTAGTTTCTCCTATATAATTATGCTATTACTTTTTTTTGGTAGACATTATGCTATTGCTTTGATTACTTATCAATGAAAATATACATTAACACCCCAAAAAAAAAAAAAAAAAAAATCAGCTCTACATGAGTCAAATAATACCATTGCATCCTGTTAAAAACTATGTCTATGATAAATTATTTTAAATTTAAATCCTTTTTTGGGTAATTTCGCTTATAATTTTCTTGATATTTTTACACCTTTACCTTTTGGGTTTGGGTTAGCCTTCATCTGATGTGCTCTTTCCACCGAAACCATGAATAAACCATTTAAAACAACACTCTACCATCTTCCATACAGTTGTACGTTTAAACATGTAGAAAAATGTAGTTGAATTGGAGAACTAGGAAGAAAATAAGAACTCGCTCAAAAACATCAAACCTCCAAGTAAATTGAAACGACAGCAAGTAATCATATGTACAAGTATACACTTTCTATAGTTTAATGGCTTGACTGAGACTATATACAGATGTTCTTGGGAAATTAAAACGATACTGTGCGGTCTTATGACCTATGAGGGTAATTTCTCACCTCAGCCCTGCTTCTTGGGTAAATGCAGCAATAACATTGAATCATCCATGCTGAAGAGGACGTTAAGTCTTCCCTCAGATAAATCTCTCATGCAACAATGACTCCAATTTTGACTCTGCTGCATTTCCTTTAGACATCATACCAAGAACACTTGTGCCATCAGAAAATTACGCTTTTTTAAGCACGACCCATGGACCCAAAGTATCAGCACTACGTAAACCAGTTCCAGTAGCATGCAACGACATTTCAGCGCTTCATAATTTCACTCCTCCTAAAGTGAGCTTTCTAAATGATGAAGTGCCCTGCAGTACCATAAACTTCACAAAAGGGCATTTAGATGAGGGAATGGTCTCAAGCCTCACGCTACATTTTCACTATCGGGCATTGGCAGGTTGCATATATTTAGGACCTGCTTGCAAATTTCTGGAGAAAGTTCCTTCAAAAGATCTGAGACAGCAAATTTGTGCTTCCTCTTTAGTTCATCTAGCTCCTCTTTTTGTCTAATCAACAAATTCTCAAGTTGCATGGCTATTTTATTGACATCTATTTCAGAACCTTTCAGACTTCCAGATATTTCTTCCAGAGATGATATTTCACTGGCTGCTTCCAAATACCCAGATGATGTAATACTTCTCTCAGCGGAAGGGGAATCAGCAGTCCCATCATATTCCTTTTCTGTACTGTAATCACCAACACAGATCTGGTCGTGAGGCTCTAGTTCTTCTGAAATAGCACCATTTGCAGTCAAGCTTCCTTCCTCAGCATTCACATCCCCTCCATGAGACAAGTTTGAAGCACCAAACCTAGATAGAGGGTTTCCACCAACTCCCTTGGGCGAGTCTGACCAGTACTTACGACCTGAACGTAGTATTTCTAATGCAAGACTGCCAGTAGAAATGGTTGAATCATTTCCCATGGGAGAAGCCTCAAGCCTAGTTTCAGAGGTACAGTCACCGGAAACTGCTGAATCTTGATGAGAACTACCAGCAGGAGTACTGGGATTCCAATCAGGAATGAGATATCGAATTTCTGAGTCAATCATCTCAGCAATTGCGGTAACATCTTGATCAGTAAGTTCCAACTCCTCAACCATTTCACTAGCAACAGAGATTGAAGTGTCTGCTCCAATATCAAAAGGGAAGTGGATATTCCGAATTTGACCTACATGTAAATGCACAATGTACACTCAGAACCAAGGAAAAATCAAATAGGAATTTTTTTTTTTTAATAAAATCAAACACATTGAGAGAGATGACCTGAGGAGTCTGCTATCCGCAGTTTTAAAAATATTGTATTAATATCTTTCCTCTGACCTTCCACTGTGAATTCCCTACTTGTTTCAACAGAAATATCCTCAACACTTTTTCCACTTGCTTGATTATTAGAACTATTTCCTGCATCTAATACACCAGATGGTAAACAAAAGAAGATCGAACATTTAGGAATTTAGATGCACAGTATATTTACCTGAATGATCGGTTTCAGACCTTGAAGAACGACCTACACTTTCACTATCATAGTCTGACTGAAGGAAAGGATCCATCAAGAGAGCCTTTGCAGGCAACCGTTCAGATACATTAGCAATACACTTTTCTATAAATGCCTTAACTTCTTGATCTGCCACTTTTGCCAATGATGCTGGCTTTATTCCCTACCAGGAAAAGAAACGACAATAACAATCATGACGATGATAAAGAACGATTAAGCACCAGGAATGCAACTCTAACAAACACTTCTAACCAGTTATTTGATTCTTCGACAGCATAACAGTAAGACTACAGAGACAGACAAATATTTTTCAATATTTTGAGTTAAAATAACTGTTGCACACTTTACAACCTTCAAAGGACAATTTCATACATAAGAAAAGCTAAAACATAATTCAATTCTTAATAAAGATGTTTTAAGCATTATTTCCCATTAGCCAATTAAAGTACAGATGTAGTTCCCCATTTTTTTTTTTGAAGTTTGATTTGTGCAAATTCACTGGTTTACCCCCCCCCCCTTCTTTTCTTCTCCCTTTTCCATGAAAATGATGTAACAATTAACATCTGCTTAGGTTCATGAAGTGTCTAATATTGTTATTAATGCAATAAATCTTGACCAACTGACAGGTGAAAACAAGCAATGGGGGAAAAGGGAACTATATTTTGGATTTTACAAATTACAATTGAGTAGTTCAAAAAGATTCAAAACATGGAAATGTCATAATGTTACATCTTAGTTACAGTTTTTCCAACATAAGTCGTCTTATAAAGTTGGAAGTGTAAATTGCTATACTATCATAAGGGTTTGGCAAACATCGTAGTCTCGGAAAATTGACATGGCTTTAAGAGCACATTGAATACCATATCCAAAATCCATCACCAGTGAGATAGGAGTAAATAATTCCAACACCAATGTTGCATCACATGATAAGTAAAATAGTCCCAACATTTTGGAAACAGGGCACTCACAGATGTCACTTTCTTGTATATTTGAGCAGCATTGGAACATTCAACATATGGGTACTCAAAGGTTACCAACTCTAGCAAGCACATGCCAAAAGCATAGATATCAACAAGCTCGTTGTATTCTTCTTCATAAAGCTCTGGGGCCATGAACTCGGGGGTACCTAGGGTCATAATATGAATTACAGATGTCTTCAGTAACAAGATTCGCACAGTCGTTTGCATAAAGATGATACTATAAATAACAATTTCACACGAAATGTTACCGATGACACTGTGAGCTGAATGGGCCTGTTGAAGAATGGCTGCCAATCCTAAATCACCAATTTTCACCTCCCCTTGATTCCCATTGACAAAAATGTTGTCGCACTTAAGATCTCGATGAATAACTGGTGGATTATGACTGTGAAGATATAAAAGGCCCTCCAAAATCTGCCTAGACCATTTCTTCAAGGCTCTCAAATCAACATGCTTATGTTTCTTCCGGTATCTAAATTAAGAAAGTTCAACATCAACACAATAGCTCACCAAAAAATAAAACGGGGACGAAGGGTCTGCATACGACCTTAAAACCATAAATAAAACAGTTATATGAACCAAACAAGCCAAAGAGACTCACTGGCGTAATGTCCCTGAGGTGAAAATCTCAGTAATGAAGTTGATGTTCTCATTCTTGGTGTCAACCCACGAATTGTAGAACTTAATTATATTCTTGTGCTTCAAAGTCTTGAGCAAATGAACCTCCGAATATAGGCGCTCCAAATCTTCCGAGTTACGCAGCAGATCTGCCACCTTAACCTGATTCCAAGCCACTTCAATTCCTTCCAACTCATCAAACGCTCGATATCTATACTCCCATATTCCCGTTAAGGAAAAAACCAACCAATTCCCTCCAAAATTTAATCCATAGCACTCATAAACTTACCTCCATCCAGCACATAGTAAATTATCAAATATTGATTGAGCACAGATAATAAATTTAGAAACAAAATAACAATAATAATAATAAATAAATAAAGGATGCACTTTCTTGAAAGCCCCTTTCCCTAAAACTTCCTTGTACTGAGGAATCCAGCAATTCCAAAATTAGAAACAAGCAAAAACACAATCATTAGGTCCATAGTACGGATCAGATCAAGCATGCAGATTTAATTAACACAATGAGCTGAATCAAAACGGCGTCGTAACAGAATGAACGAAGGATGTAGCTGGCATTGAGAGGGGAATTGAGAACTGATAAGATGCGAAGAATTGAGGAGAATGGAGGGGAATGGCGAACTGACCCGACCATAGCGACGGGTGGGGTCAACCTCGACGAACTCGGAATCGGGTTCGTCGAGGTCTTGATCGGACGAATCCTGCGGCATTGCCGGGAACCTTAGCTGCTAGCTCCTACTTGCAACTACAACAAACGAAACAAATTGAATTGATTAGAGAACAACAATAATACGATTAGGATTAGGTTTCGAATTAGGATTATCAACGCTAAAGAAGAAGAGGAAAATGGCAGAGAAAAGGGTTTGAATCGGGCATTGCGAATTTTTGGGGAGCACGGCCGGGTCGGGTCGGGTCGGGTCGGGTCGGAGAGGTCCAAATCAAGCACAACAAACCTTTGTATTGGTTTGGTAGGTGGGCGGGTGGGTCAAATCAAAGGGTAGGGTTTGCATTTGCCATTGATTTTGGTGGGTACCCGAAATAACGCTCCCGTTTCTTGTCGCTTACTGCTTTCGTCGGTGGGTGCGGACAGTGTTTGTTTGTTTGTTTGTTTTTGTTTTTGTTTTTTCGGGTCAGGGCAGTGTTGGTTTGTGTGTGTAGGCGTCACAGGACGCAACTCACATCTTAAATCTTATTTTTAAATTTTAACCCTCCTCCTTCCCTTTTTTTATTTTTTTTTTATAAAATTACTAGCATTCAAAATTTATTAAATTTTAATCAATTTGACTTGAGTTGAATCAGTGTATTAAAAAAATAAAACTCTCATAATATTAATTTTTTTCATTTATACAACTTGAATTAAAAAGCAAGTGTGAAATCACGTGTATCAACCAAATATTGCTTTCCACTTTTTAAATTCTATTCCTTATGCATGTATATTCTTCTTGAAAACAAAATACAAATATCCTATTTACACGTTTCTCCAACATGAGATTTATGTATTTTATTGAATTTTTTTATGGATATTAAATTTAACCAATTCCATAGTTGAATTGAAAGTTTTTATTGTACAAATTAAGTGTATAAAACTTCAGTAATTAAAAAAGTGTATAAAATTTAATACAATTTAAAATTTATTTGATATTTAAACATCTTACATTTATTTTAACTTATAATACGTTTTGGAAAATATAAATAAATGTTTATTACTATATTAAGAAAAACCTCATCTAAAATAAATTTGCCTCACCAATAAGGATTGAATCTTATATACAATGCATTTTATTGATCTAAGAATAGATATTTTATCACTTTTTTACTTTAAAAATAAACTTAGAAAAATCTAATCCATTATATTATATATTTATTAACATCTAATTTTATTAAATATAATATTCTTGATCATTAAATTATGTTATATAATTTAATAGTTAAATTGATAAAATTTAATATTTATAAAATATTATTCAATAGATTAAATATATCATACTTGCTATTGAGTAAGTATGTCCCTTCTTTTCTTAAATATTGAATATTATCTCATTTATGCTTATGTGATAATAATAGAGGAAAATTATGTGGAAAGTGAAGTAGGCTTAATTATAATTAAATGATGAAAGGTATCGAGATATTATATTATAGGTTTAATTATTTTGTAAGTCTCTATAATTTTACTTAATTTTTAATTAAGTTCATATAATTTAAAAATTTGTAATTAAGTTCTTATATTATGTAAAAAATTTTAATTAGATCCCTAAACATAGTAACTATTACTAAACAAATGGAATATTATGAATATATTTCATCTCCATCTCCATCTAACCCTCCCTCACCATCTACCACTGAAAGTAAGCAATAACCATCCCAAAATCTATCATAGCTAACCCAAAACCCTAATCCACCAACCATCAAAAGGATTTTGGTGTTGCTCTTCTCCTGTTATGCTTCAGAAAGCTAAAAAAATGCAAATCCTCTTCACCACCACCACCCAAACCCAAACCTTGTTCAATGACTAGAGTTTTCTTTTGGAAAACAAGCGCATACCAATATATTTCAATTTCAACTTAAACTACTTCAGTAAGGTGCCAAGCTCACCTTGTTCCTTATGGCCGGAGAATTGTCAACAACCCATGTATCCTACCTCTTACTTTGGCAGTGAGAAAAACATGGATTAATAAACAATCCATTCTTGTTTGATTTTGAGAAGTCTTTAATAGTATTCAGCATGTGATTCTTGACTTTTCTATTAAAGAGATAGTGAAATGGTGTGGGAGAGGATTGTGGCGGGGCAAGAAGGAGGAGGGAAGAGGGTGATGATATAGGTGTGTTTAAAGTGTATTATACTAAGTGGAAATATTGGTATTTTGTACTATTTGTAGTTATGGATTTTTATTTTATATATATTAAATAGTTTAGATCAACAAAGTGTGTGATGTACCTAACTTCATCAAGTGCATCATAGTATTGACCAAAATATTTTTGTATCAGTTGTTATCTTTAGGGACTTAATTAAAAAATTTTATATAATATGAAATTTGATTACAAATTTTTAAATTATAAAGACTTAATTAAAAATTAAATAAAATTATAGAGATTTACAGAATAATTAAACCTATATTTATATAATATAAATATAATTAAATAATTAAATGCGTGTTTATCGTTGTTGTAAAAGATAATGCGCTTCAGCGCTTGGCCCAAACTAAGCGCCACTCCCCCGGGTGCAGAGGAAGCTCGCGCTCTTTTGGCACTAAAACAACTAATGTAATTCTGACCAAAAAACAAATGAACAATGTACTTGTGTATATTTCAACTTTGCAACAAACTTATCATACATCTTTTGTTTAAGTAGATTGTATTTATTTTCAATAAGGTCAGTTTTACAATGGTCTAGTTAAAGAATTGGACATTGGTGATCCAGGCGATTATAACCATTCAGATATTAATAAAAATAATGGAATGGTGTGGATGATTTGGGGTAAATGTGAGGTAAAACCATTAACAGAATCTGTATGCATGCACTGGCGGTCAGCAGTTTAGAAGTTGAAAGATTTTTTTTGTTTTTTGTTGTTGATGAAATGACGGTTTTGGGACAGAACACCTAATCGCTCAGAGGAAGGCATTTGTCGATGTGGTCTTGCAGGATAGTAGAATTTTTTATACACTTGAAGAGAGAGATTTCTTTACAAAGTTGGTTCATAGTGAAAAGGAGATAATCAAGTTGATTTTGGGATACAAGGATGAAGTAGATGTATCCTCACTCAGAAGGATCGCCTCTGCTCCCTTCCACAATTAATGACAGCTTTGATAATGAGAATGCTATTTAGTGTAAGATTTGCTCCGCAACATTTCCTGATGACCAAACACTTGGTAACCATAGGATGGAGAATCATAAAAAGGAAGCACAATGGCTGTTTAGAGGTTATGCTTGCGCCATTTGTCTGGATTCTTTTACTAACAAGAAACTATTGGAAACTCGTGTTCAGGAGGACAGAGCTAAACAGAAACCACGGCAACAGAAACTTTTTCCTCACAGTAAAGTTTCAAACACAGTGTGAGAAAGCAGAGTAAGTGAACAAAATGTGAACCTTCTTAGTCTTTCAATGAAGTCTCGGTACAGGCTCCTTCTTTTTTTTAATTAGAGGACTCAGCTTTAAAACAGTCAATGTCAGCATTTTAAACACAATCAATGGGTCAATTCCGTCTTTTTGCTCAACAAAAAATTTTAGGTGACCGGACCAATAATGGATCATCAATATCCAATTTTTTAATTGAACCATTGTAAAATTGACCTTTTAATAATTTTTCTCTTATGTGGTTTTTAGTCTTTATAACTTTTTTTTTTTTGGGTTTAAGTCTTATAACTTTTTACCATTAAAATTTTGATCTCTCATAGATTAATACCTTACTATATTAAATAATAAGAACTAATCTTTTATAAAAAGAATATAGATTGTTTAATTTTTATTAATACGAGTTATAAGAGCTAAAATATAAATAAATGAAAAATTTAGGAACTGATATTCAGCAATAGGAACTAAAATCCAAATAAGTGAAAAATACAAAAACTTACAAAACTCAAAAAAATTATAAGAACCAAATTCAAACATGATGGCTGAGCTCCTAAGCTGTACGGCTTACTCTCATGTGGTCTTGAGGATACAAGAAGGTAGTATGTGAGTCGTACTCACTAGAGGCTCTGTATCCGCTTTCAAGAAATATCATTGAGTTCCATAAGTATGACGCTATCATGGGAGCGAGTCCGTATCTCTTAAAGTGCATGTTTGAAAACAGCAAGAAAAAAAAAAAGCTGTTTTAAAGAAAAAATTTTATTTGGATAAATTTTGTTAAATTTGATTATAATCAGATTCAAAAAATTAAACTGTTTTCAGGGAAAAAAGTAAAAATAAAATTTGGGTATTATTTTAATTTTTTTTTAACAATATACATAATATTTTATTTTTATCAAATTGATCTTAAATATTAAATATTATATAATATAAATAATTATTTTATATCTTTTTTTAATAATTTTATTTTATAAAAATAAATTTTTTATATAATTTAAATAAAATATATTATCTTAAAATTATTGCTTAACTAAAATATTTAAATATAAATTAAATTTTATATAATTAATTATATAAAAAATAATTATTAAAATAATTTTAATCTTACATATTTCTTAAAGGCGGTTGCTCTGGTACTGATTTTAAAAAAATTAATACCGTAAAGATATTATTCTATCAAATAAGTGGATGATAGGTGTAATGGGTATAGCATATAACTGATAAAATATGATATATCATAAATTTCTTTATATATTTTTGTCAATGTAACACCCAATTTGGAACTCGAAACTGGGGTCTATGTATTTTTGTCAATGTGACACCTAACTCAAAATTTGAAACCCGATATCCATACATTGATATTTATTAGTGTAAAACCCAACTTTGAACCTGACAATCGGAGGTTGGAACTCGGATACTTGATGGAGTCTTCAAAAAAATATCTTTAATGGACCATATATAATTAACTACATCATAAATTATCCATATACCATTTATATAACTACTATTTTCACCATACTAATTTTTTTAAATCAGCACAATAGCTTCTGCCTTTTTCAAATACCCAGCAAGTCAGAACTGCAAAGTAAGTTTGAGCCACAACTGCATGGCGAAGTTGGGCACAAGGCGTCGACAAAAGTTTACAGTGTTAAGACTCATCTCAGCTCCTTTTGGCAGATGGGCTCGGTATTTTATTTTTAGACAGTAGTTAGTTTCTTCTAGGTGTCTTTTGTTCTTCTCTAGTTAATCAAATAAAGAAATAAATAAAATTTACTTCAAACTTATAATTTCATACAATTTATTGTATAATATTTTGATTATACTACTTAGATCGATTCATATTTTGATTAATGATGTTTATATATTGCCATTATAATATAGATAGATTAGTACGTTATTAAGAGGTCCTTTCAAATAATTAGTTTATCTAGGATTTAAATTTTAGTCCTTTCTCTACAAATGTAGCTCGTTTATCATTACACCAAATCTTTGATAGTGAAACTTAGTTATTTTGATAAATTGCGCAGGATTGTATCATAATTTCTTCCACAGTTGAACCACGAAAATGTTTTTTTTTTTTTAAATAATTGCTTGCATAATTTCAAATCTAGGTGTGTTAGTCAGATTAAACCTTTTTCAAAGAGATGACTCTAAGATTCAAATCATGGCATTGGAGAAAAGCTTCCTCAAATGTCACATTTCTAGTACGACAACTCACTTTTGGGTGACAAATACAGCCTTATCTTACTTTTTGTGATGGCTTAAACTTTTTGAAGTCAAGCAATTCATTTTCAAGGATTCTCGAATCTGATCATTAAATCAATACATGTCTTCATTAATTATTCAAAGATGGATACGTTTTTTTCACTCAAACACGTTTAATCTGCCAACCATTATAAGAGATGGGCAAGCCGCTCCCCTGTGCAATGCAGCTGCCTAAAAAGAGAGTGGGGAAATTGGGAAAGAAAATAATAATATTGTTTGGGAGCTAGAATATGCTGGATTTGCCTCCATTTATAAGTCAGCATTAGCCGTAAATTACACAGCTACGTGACATGACTACATGAGCCACCACCCAAACGGTGACGGTTATTCAATTGAATTGAAACTTCAATAAAGCAGTTCAGTTGCAAGACATTTAAGGCAAAGTCATATGCAGTGCATTTGGGGCAGAAAAATGGGGTATCTTCCAGGTCTCTCCAACGTGATTGTATGTTATAAAACGAAAAAAATAGTATTAAAGCACATTATTGAATATTAAAAATTCGACTTTTTATGTTCTATTAAGACACTTAAATTGATGGAGTTGCATAACACAAAAAATTGAGTTGGTTAAGTATTAATAGATGCAGTTCATCCCTAGAGATGATAAAATGGGTTCAATTCATCATATTAGCCTGCCAAATCCATTAAAAATAATGGATTAAGTTGATATATTTAGCCAGCTAACCCATAGGTCAGGGCGGGTTGGCTTGCCGAATCAAGCTTGTCTCTTTTTTTTGTAGATTCAAGAGTATTTTTTTAAAAAAAATAGATTTATATTATAGATTATGTTGTTATTATATTTTTATGAATTTGTGAACTTTATATTATATACTTTATATTATAAATTTATAGTCAATTATTATTTATAAACTTATTTATATATCCTAATTAATTTATTATATTTGTATTTAAGTTAAAATTAGATATAAATTATATAGTTTAATTATTTTATTTTATTTAAATAAATTTTTTATTCAATATATTTTTTTAATTTTTAAAATAATTTAACTCATAAAAAATATTAAAATAAATTTATTTTTACTTTTTTATTTTTTTGTTAGGCCAATCTACCAACCCACCTTTAAATAAAATAGATTAAAATATTGAGTCTGCCTTCTTAATTCAACCCGGCCCATCCCCTCCCACTTTTGGTAGGCCGGGCCCGCTTTACCATCTCTATTCATCTTTTTTCCATTTCCGCTTAGGTGTTCGGGAGTAATTAGAGTCCAACGTTGACTGGTAATGGATTACTATAGTAGTGAGTAGATCTATAAATTTATTGTTTTCAAAGTTTTGCGTCAAATATGGTATTGGTAAAGATTTTTCTAGCCTTTGGGCTCTTTTTAACTGCCTAAGCATTAGTATCAAAGTTTAGATAGACCGAGTATTTGCAGACAGTGATTCGAATTGGTGCTGAGTTTGTGCTCTAGCTCATGTTGGTGACCAAGACATGAGTTTCTGTTTTCGTGAATGAAAAGGTTGTTGCTAATATTGAGCTTACACTTGAAGAGAATAATGTTAAAAGTTCAGATGTGAGAATAAAGTTGCACGTTAATTAAAAATAGACTAAATAAATTAAAATTATATAAATTAAAAATCATAATATTATTATCTTAAAATTTTGAGTCAAAATATAATGTTAGACTCCCATTATTGTAATTTTTCATTTTAACACCTTAATATCTATCTTTCTAAATTTTGAACTCATTCTGAGTATAGGAGTTGGAGGGCATGGAAATGAAAAGAAAAACATGGTGATTGGTGAGTTTGAAATGAAAACACTAAATTGTTATAAAAAAGAAAGCTAAAAAATAGAAAAATTAAAAGCTAAGCTAAACTAAAAGTTAAATATATTTTCTTCTCTTGTTCATTCATTTTAAAAGGAAAGCATTTTCAATTCCTAAAACATTCTAAAGCCTTCCCATGTTATAACAAACTACTAACATATCTTATCCCTCCCTGCACATATTATCATCACATACTCATTTTAAAATATTTTTATTAGATATTAATTATTCTTCCCTATCAGTGTAACATCTTCTCCTTCTACTGACTGCATCATTCTACCTATGTTTTGGTTGTATATAGCTAGCTTCTAACTTATATTTCTTAATTTAGAGTATATGTATCTCATGTATTTATTAGAATAGTATATTAAATAGACTCAATGAAAAACAGCAAATGTTATATTAGTTGAAGCAAAAATATACTTTAACAGGTATTAAATGGCATTTTTTGCACGTATTAAATGGCATATTGACAGTGTATTATTCTGTAACTACAGATATATGTTTTGGTTATTTCTTTTCCTTATAAGTAGAGTGCGCCATATGTTTATAATTAATCACGGATGCATTCGATTTTCACTAATTTGCAATCCAAAAAATGAATCAGTATATCTTACGCAAGCCGAGATGTCAAAATAGCTGCTCTAGATGCTATGAGAGTGTATTTACAACGTGTTTTACCTTTTTCTTTTCTACCTTCTCCATTCTTTGTATCTTTTTTGTTCTTTATTTTTTTGGGACTTCCAATATTATTTTATGATTTAAATCTCAACCCTTTCTTATTCGAATGTTGTCTTTTTCTTCTTTTCTTAATATTCTAAAATGGAATAGAACAACATGTGACACTTAACTGCATTTTCATTTTTCAGTTCAAAAGAGACAACGAAGGCTGAGAGAGCCTTCAAAAGGTTCTAACTTCTAATTCACCTTTTTTTTTTTTTGGCCCCTTTTTCTAACCAAATGCAGGT
Organism: Pterocarpus macrocarpus; assembly: GCA_031439585.1. Taxonomy (NCBI): domain Eukaryota; kingdom Viridiplantae; phylum Streptophyta; class Magnoliopsida; order Fabales; family Fabaceae; genus Pterocarpus; species Pterocarpus macrocarpus. Next base: position 18,300,542 of record CM062519.1, read on the forward strand.
CTTCCTTCCACACCAACAGATTTAATCCTGCAACAATGTACATAACCTCATATCACTTGCTCGCATTCTGAAAAGTCGAGTTGAATATTGATTTAAGTTTAAGAGCATATATTCATACCTATTTGTTTATTTTTTATAGCTAACATTTCACTGGTGTTTTAACATATTTCTTGCACAGAGCTATTTAAGGGTGTGTTTGGGTAAGATTTTCTAGGCAAAAAAACCACTTTTTTTCACTAAAAAAATTATTTTTGACATATTTAAATAAATTTTTAAAAATAATCAGAATTTCAAAAAAAATTATTTTCAAATTTTTCTATTATATAAAAAGTTTTAACTTTAGAATCACTTTTTTTAACAGCTTTTTATTAGAAGAAGCAGTTTTTTTATGGTCAATTTGGAAGAAGTCTATAAGTAAAATATTATGGCTAACCTTTAAAAGGTTATTATTTAGCATAAATTATAAAACATTTTGTGACCCATGCATGTGTCGTTTTGCTTGAGCAGGCCAGGCTGGACATGCAAATTCATTCGATGTCCCACAATATTAGTGGGCCCAAGCCATGGATTGCTGGCAATGATTCTATTGCTGGGCCTTGTATTTTGGAAGCTTTAGCAAGAGGAATCAACTGCCATTCCTGAGTGAGTGTTTACTGCAAGGGCTATAGCTGCTGATGAATTTCAAATATACTTCTAGCATTTGTTTATAATAACAAATTAAATTCGTGGTGGTCAAATTGAGTTAAAGTTTACGAGTTTATATTCTTAAATTAATGTCAAATGGGATTTGGTCTAGTGGCAAGGAACATGTCCACCAAAATGTGACGAATCGCAGTTCGAATCCTAGTTGAAAAAGTCACTTGCATTTAGGGGGTGTTTAGCATATCATATTAGATATGATAGAATAAGATAATATAATATATTATAATTTTATCCGTTGTTTAGTATAGTCAACGTATTGTATAAACTTATTCATTAAATCTTCCTTATACGTTATAATGATGAATAACTTAATCCAGCATAGGATGTCGTATTAAGCCTAATTAGTTTTTAATGTATAAGAGTTCTTTCATTTTTTTATTTTTTAATATATTTTATTAAAATAAAATTAATTATTAAATAAATAATAAAAAAATAAAATATAATAATATTAATAGTAAATAAATATTTTTTAAAAAATATTGTAAAATAACTATTTAAACTAAAATAAAAATATAGGAATAAAATTTTATTATTAAAATATATAAATAATAATATTTAATATAAATTTAATTATATATAATAAAAAATATAACCAAATATAATAATGTGATACTAAGCTTGTTTAGATTTTGATTTATAAAAATTTCATCTTTATTTCACTCTCTCTCTCTCTCACACATATTTTTTATATTTATGAAAAATATTAAAAATAAATAAATAAATAATTTTTAATATAAAATTATTTTTATATATAATAAAAAATAACTAAAATAATTATAATAACTATTTAAAAATTATATTTATTATAATCTATTCTTCTGTTTATATTTTATATAATACAATATCATATACAGTGTGACATACCAAACACTATATAGTATTACATTTTTATAAGGTCTTATACAATCAGACCTTATATTATCAACTCTTATCCTATCAGGCCTTATACTATCAGGCATACCAAACGGGACCTTAAGTGTTTAATAGTACACGAACAGGATTAACTCCAGTGAGAGGATATATATGAAAAATAAAAGAAAAATCTTAAATTGGTCTAACTTGCTTGAATTTTTTTTATTAAAATTTGCTTGAAATTTTGTACCTTACTAAATTTAGATAAAGTTAGATAAACCTACGAATTAATTATTGTAGTCAAAATTTCACAAGTATCACTTTTAATTAAGACATTTAGAATTAAAAATCTTGATGTTTTAACCTAATTTATTTTTATTTTTAGCATTATAGAGTTCTGATTTATTACTTTTTTATATTTTTAATCTGTTTGTCATACTTTATGATTCGTGTTTGTTTTATTATAATATTACACGTAACATCTTGAATTATGTTTAATTTGTCATGAATTTATTATATTATGTTTAGATATTTTAAATATTATTTTTTAACATAAATAAATTTTTACAACTTATCTAATCTCAACGAGTTTAAGTAAACTCATAGATAAACTCGTGACAACCTTGATTGATTTAACCAAACATCCTTTATTTTGCTTTTCCATCTTTCAACTGCTTTTTATTTGTGTATGATAGCTAAAAGACCGCAAAATAAAAGCTTTTGGTTCTTTTATGATTATGCAGAGATGAATTCATTGACAATTGATGTTGTATATAGTATTAGGAATCACATGGTATTATTTAGAGTAAATCTCCAAATTAGTCCATGATAATAAGTCATTAGAAGTGATTTAGTAGTGAGAGATTTAGGTAGTATGCATAAGGACAGATGTTCGAACCTTATTGTCACGAATGTATGAAAAAAAAAATAGTTCCTACAATATTTTCGATAGACACATTTGTTCCTGACAAAAAAGAATTAGTCATTAATAATTATAAGAATTGTACATATGTGGTCTCCAATTTACTTGTAACCGGTAAAATGTATGATATAAAGGTAAAATAATTATTAAAACGTTCTTAACCCTTCCTATATAACATCCTCTAAATATATAGTTATGCAAACTATTTTTTTAGAAGGTATCACATGAAATTGAGTTAAAATCCTAGTTATTATTTTATCTCTACATTAGACATTTTACTAGCAGCACGTGGGTTAAAGATTATGAGTGTCTAATTTTTATGATTGTCATGGAGTTGGGAACCAATTCTTTTTTTGTCAATGATTAACACATCCACCAAAAATTGATTCAAGAATTTACTCTATCATTTGTTTAAAAGATATTAAGCTTTTATGAAAATCTACAATGTGAAATATTTTTTATTTACGGACATTAAATTAAGTTTCGATTAAAAAAGTAGAACAAAATTATAAAGGTTATATAGGGGAAACTACTAGGAAGACATATTTTGTGAAGCATCATTGTAACAAGGGGAAAGATCAGATCGTGGGAAATCGTAACTATTCCTTTGTCATGAAACGTTTTGGTTAACTTAGATCATCATTTTTATTAATAATTGCTAATTGATCCTCATTTCTGCACATGGATTCAAATATGTGCCGTCCTGCGACCGATTCCATTGCTATTGATAGGGATGCCATACCTTGTTTCAGGGGACCGCGCTTTATATAATCCACTTTTAACTACTTTTTTCCCCCATACTGTCGAACAGATTAAATCTGCTTTTTTTCTTTAGTTATAACTCATAACCCTTGTCTGCATATAGTAAAGATTTTATTACATATATATATATATATATAGAATGCAATAACAGGAGGCCTATTTCACTTCACATTGAAGAAAGGGTTGATTGTTGACCATCAATGACCTGCACTTGCTGCCAAACACACCAATACACTACACAAGAAGAAAACTTTTACAGTGCACTAGTTTATATTGGCTCATTTTAAGAGAAATGTTTACTCAAACGAACTCATACTGCAATATAATTCAGATGTTACACTTAGACATGCCTTTCTACTTTTTTTTTTTTTTTTTTGTCAAATGAAGACAATTTTGCTCAAATCAGGTAGAACTATTTAGACAATAAAACTCTTTCTTCCAAGTTTTAATGCAACGGTTTATTCAAAACTCAAATCCAAAACCCTTGATTAAGTTAGAACAACTTCCACCAGCTAAACTATGCCATCATTGGTACATGCATCACTACTTAGTATGTGTAGTATTCTTTTTGTTTTTCGTTTAGCTTCTTTTTGAGTGTGGCCTAGGATAGGCTGTTAGGTCTGAAGCAGCTGGAACGTTATCCAGTTGCATGTGGACAATTCGGTTTGCCAAGTTGCCTAAGCTGAAAGGTCAAATTCAATCACTAGAACGAAGCTACTATTTTCTTCATTCAAAAATTCTCCCTAGCATTCTACTCGCAATTTGAGAGGTGCTGAGACTAGAAACAGAATATTTTGTCTTGAAGCAAAAATGCTGAACTAGTCTATGCTTTTCAAGATTAGATCTACAACTGCAACGATAGATTCCTCTGACTTTTCTGCAACTACCACTCCTTTTATTCCTTTTCTACCCTTCTAAGTAAAAGGTTGAAGATCAGATAAAAACTTAGCAAAATGTTATTTCACTAGCTTAAGGCGGCAAAAAGCTTCAGCTGTGGCGAACATCATTATTACATGTGAAATTTGTGCGTGAAAAAAAATGTATTCATATCTTTCCAAATAAATTTAGACAAAAAGATGTTCCAGAGAAAGGCATGAGAAGTAAGCAAGATTAAACGAACCTAGATGTCTTATTTAATAAGTTATAGGAGACATTTTCAAACAAGGAAAATGGTAGAGACATCAGACATGACCCTTGCATTGGAAAGCCAACCCTTGCAGCATCAATTTTCATTTTTTTCCTTATTGTTTTGACCAGTTATTCTCGACCTTATTGCAGTCTCAACTTCACGTGCTGTCATGAATAGCTGATTCCTGTACTGAGTCTGTAAAAATCTATGCACCAAATCTGGTGATAAGTGGCCTCCCTGCTTCCAACTATGCCTGGAAGTATGCACTTTTGAACATAGCCAATCAAAACCACCTTGAATTCAATTAAAGTTTAATAGTTTTAATTTTAAAATCAGATGGTGAATTTAACCAAAATAAAATAAAAATTAAAAAAACGTGACAGGTAAGAGAAACTATAGACGGATGTGCATAATTAGTATATAATAGGGGTTGTTCTTCACTCACTCACTCACTGCCAGTCCATAAGCCAGTTTGGCAAATATATATTTTTCTTTTCCAAAATCCCATTAATGCTGCCAAGGACGCCTCTGGCGGCACATAGCTTTCATACAGCTTGTCACTGAGATCTCTTTTCATTTCCCACTCGCTTTCATGTTAAAAATCACCACAATCCATTCTCATCGCATTTTCATCTTCATCTTCTGAGAGACCTTTTCTGCTCTAATCAACTCAAGGGACAAAGTTCATCATCAAAGAACAATGCAAGACTCAATTGGGATTCCTGCTTGCTTTTCTTCTGTAGAGAAGGCAAGTGATCATGATCATGGAGGTGTGACCCGTTCAGGTCAGAGTGTTTACATGTCTGTGTATAGAACAAAGATTGCTGATCACGGCCGCTTGATCACCATCACATGGTGCAAGAACTTGCTGCTCCATGGCCTATCAGTGTCAGTGGAAGGACCAGAAGGAGAAGCTCAGTATAGCTGCAAGGTTGAGCTGAAGCCATGGTACTTTTGGAGGAAACAAGGTTCCAAGCGCTTCATAGTAGATGGTAAAGCTGTTGACATCTTCTGGGACCTCAAGGCTGCAAAATTTCACGGTGAGACAGAACCAACCTCTGAGTACTATGTGGCAGTGGTTTGTGACCAAGAGGTTGTGCTGCTCCTTGGTGATCTAAAGAAAGATGCCTACAAAAAAACCGGGTGCAGGCCAGCACTTATTGATCCAATTTTGGTATCCAAGAAGGAGCACATATTTGGGAAGAAGAAGTTCTCCACTAGAGCTAAGTTCCATGAAAAGGGTAGGCGCCATGAGATCTCAATTGAGTGCAAGAACAAAGGCAACAACAATGGAGACTCATCAGCAAGTGGGGTTCAGCCAGAGATGGAGATAAGATTTGATGGGCACTTGGTCATCCATATCAAGCACTTGCAATGGAAGTTTAGAGGCAATGAGTCAATCCATCTCAACAAGATAAGAGTTGAGGTATATTGGGATGTCCATGACTGGCTCTTTAGTCCTGGTTTAAAGCATGCCCTGTTTATTTTTAAGCCAGTTTTGTCATCTACATCTATGTCATCATCACTATCATCATCTTCACCACCATTATCATCATCATCCACACCATTGTCAACTAACACAGGTAGTTCTGGGTCAGTGGAGGGCTTAAGTAGTGTTAGTGCATCAGAGTTTTGCTTATTCATCTATGCTTGGAAGGTTGAATGATGAGAAGAGTGACCATGATCATGTCAGTATAACGGTATTATCACATCATCAACCAAAAAAATAAGGTTGGAACAAGGGACTTGGGTGACCAAGTCATGGAACAGATTGGAATAGTGATGATGCAGATTGAGATTGTTACAAAGACTAGACAGAGAAAGAGAGGTGTTTGGATTGAGAATGCAATGTGGGGACAAAACTGAGGGGTCTGGGAGTTAGTTACAGCTAGGGTTGAACTATTGCGCATAATGGACAACACAGATTGTGTCACAGACACATGTCCAATAATTCTCTATCTGGAGGCATCTACGTCCACATCTATCTACACCTGTCATCTACCCACACTGGGAACTTTTCTTTACTCTCTTTCTTGATCTGATCTTGAGAAGCGAGCTATATATTTTTATTCTTTGAAAACGTACCAACCAAAGGTGTATGTTATTATCTAAATCTAAATTATATATGTATAACAGAAATAGAGACAATAGATTACTCAATTGAATGTCTGCATTATTTGCCCATGAAAAGATCATGCATGTGACTGAGAGGGTGGCGTCCCGGGAAGAGAGGACGGGTTCTTGGTGATGATATAGAGATTAGAAACGCAAGAGTGCAGAATCCTAAGGGGTTAGCTAGTGTGGAAGGTTGCTTAGGAATATTGTCAAAAGTTTCCATTTTATTTTTATTATTTTAAAATTAAATAAATGTTTTAGTCCCGATGTGCAATAACATCATTGTAAATTGATCCCAATAAAAAAATAAAAACGAGTGCAATAATGTATGTATATGTGTTGAGTCTCGTAGAAGGGATTAATCTCCTACATATGACACAATAGTGTTTGAATTCCAGCTATAAAAGAGGTATTTAATATTCAACAATGTTTTAAATAGGATTACGTCTAAATAAAAGATATCTATGGGAAACTAAAAAATAATGCACATATATGCACCTCAGGTATACTAATACACATCTTTCAATTAGTTGGCTTATCAATCATTGTTATTCGTTAATGTTGTTAGTGTTGCTTAGCTGCTTTATTCCATTCAGTAACACGTCGCAGTCATGTAGGTCTTTTTTCAATATATGTCTAATTGCAAGACTTAAAATTCTCTTCTTAGAGAAATTACATCTTAACAAAAAGGGATTATGTAAAAGAGGATTTTTCTCACGACTAATTGTAATATTCTCTTCATTGAGGCCATATGGCATTTTTATCTTTTTAAAAAAATTTTATGGTCATATGGCACAATTTTTGCTCCAAGTCCAACAACAATATGTTCCCTTTTATTTCGGTTCATATGATTCGCCTACATACAAGGGATTTTATATTTTACCTAGTACGACTTTGCTTAATTAAATTCATGTCTGTAGAGTACAACCAATAACTAACAAGGTACAGGTACAAAAACTGTACATAAAAATGACAGCAGCATTTGTTGTAAGAATAATGATAGTAGATTTGCTATACACGGGTCAAAACTCAGAAATTATGAGCAAGAAGAGGAGACTATTAATTCACGCCAAGGTCAACAACAACAATGATGAGGTCGCCCTGAAAGATTCAAAGGTACACGGCTAAAATACCGAGGCTGATTTACCAAAGAAAAATCTAGGTAGCCCTTCACGTTATTGCTCAGCACAAAGGTAATAATTTAACTGGTGAAGTGATAAACTTGTATGTACACCCAGTAGTGAGACTATTCTTGGTCGCCTTCTTTTGTGATTAATATTTTAATTTTGGGGAATTTTGAGTTACCATTAGCAATACGTGGGAGGAGATTTGTTCTTTATGAACCAAAACCAAACCACTTTGCTAAGAAGAACTTGTTTTTCCCACGAGAAGCTTCCTTTTCTGCAAGTGCTACTACTGGAGAGGGAGATGGTAAAGGTGGCGAAATAAGTTTGGCTGCAAGGATAAATGACGTGACCAGGTTCAGGTTGCTGAACAAAGAAGAAACATACTAGTCGAGAATATACATATAAATTAATAACTACTGATACTGATCTATCTGTAAAATCTAATAGAAATAAAAGGAAAGACAACGAAAAACAACCTGATTTTGGTGGTATCTTATTAGTTTTAGCACCATTGCTGTCAATATGATTCTTTTTTGGGCTAGAAAACATGGCTTCATAGTTAGATGTTGACTTTCTCTCCCCAGTTTTATGCACCGTGTTTCCTTCACCTTTTTCACCTATAATTGCCAAGAATAAAGGAAACCCTAAACTGTTAGAAGAAAGACTCTAAAATATCAGTAGTCTGATCGAAATTTCAACAAGCTGCATATGACATTGAAACTAAGGAAAACTACTACCCTTTAGGGTATGTTCGGTAAAAAGGTAAAATGGAGGGATAAATTGTCATAAATTAGCTTTATGTGTAAATAAGGGGGGTAAAAATAGAGAGTAAATTTTCATGTATTCAATTTATGTGCAATTTTACATTTTACACATAAAGCAAATACACAAAAATTTACCCCCCACTTTTATCTCTTACCCAACATACCTTTAGGGTGAGTTTAGTATGAGGGCAAAAATGGTGGAGAAATCTTCATGGATTACCCAACACACCCTTAGGGTGAGTGTATTACAAGGGTAAAAATGGGGGAGAAATTTTCATGGATTTGAGTTATGTGTAATTTTACACATGAATTCAATCCATGAAAGTTTCCCCCCTATTTTTATCCCATACCAAACTTACCCTAAGGTTAATTGTTCTCATTATGTTCAAAATGCAATAACGCTGCAGTTCCATTTACGAAATAAAATTCAAGATCCATGGTGTTCAAAAGTCCGGTCAGATAAATCTTTTTGCAAGGGCAGAAGCATCTTCTTTAAATTGAAATGACGCGCTCCAAAACTTGACATAGACTAGCCATAAAAACTCACAATCAGCAAATAAAAATTCTCGTATTAATCCTAGTCTCTACTTGAGAGAAAAACTAAGCTGTATTGGAAATGGATTTGACATGACTGAAATTTAAAATTAAAAAACTCCAGTATCTCAATTCATTCAGATAAAAACTGGTCAAGATAACACATTTAAAGGTAGAGCCCCTTGCTGTTATTACTGAGGATTTCAGTTTAGTGACAAAAGTCTGTGCACAGTTAGTTACAAAAATACCAAGTAGTGTGTCGAAGTTCACACATTGCACAATCCAAATAACAAGGTAGCCATGAAGGATTCAAAGTTACACTGCCCCAGGATCAGTGCCAAGGTCCTTGCATTTTGGAATTTAAAATAAGCACCCAATAGTGCGTACAGATAATACTTACCTTCATCAGGAGGCCTTCCATAGTTGTGGTTCAGAACTTCAACAAAAGAACTAGCCTTTTGGTCTTGCATCACTTTATGGAACCAAAACAAATTCATACATCAAACTTGATAATAAAAAACTCACAAATCTCAATTTTTCTTATGAGAAATAGTGAACCTCACATTGATCAAATAGGGTATATCTGTAATTGGGGGCTGACCCAACCAATAGCAACCGAACTGCCTCTGCATCTCTTGTCATTGTTATCGAAGCAGATGCCTTTAGATTCCGAGTATCTAGCAAAATACCAGCAAGCTGCAAAATAATACAGAAGTAGGGAGTAATCTAAGTACCATAAAGCCACTCCTACATAATTTTCCTAGGGCATCTCTTGAAATTGGTTTTTTTTTGTTTTTGTTTTTTTTTTTGGGGGGGGGGGGGGGGCTGTAATTTAGTAGCACCAAAAGTTAGCCTAGGAATTAAGAATTACTATCATTGCAACTTACCAATAGTTTCTTCAGCAAAGGGTTTTGAAGTAGGTCATAGGCATCTTCGCAAAAATTATCAGTAAGAATGGTGCACTGAGATCCAACCTGGGAAAACAAAATAAGTCACACAATTAATTGTAAAATTCAACCCCATGCCTCATGATCTAGGTGCATTTCCTTCAGAAAGCACTTGTTTGTACATTTTCATTCTCAAACTCATCCGTAATTTAGACAAACCAACCTCGGCAGTAGTGCATAAGATATCTTGTCCAACCACAAGAACACTCAGTTGACCTGTCATCATAAGTTTTTCCAAGTCAACCTGCAAAACAAGCTTTGATGCCCAATCACCAAACTATGCAATGTAAAGCCAAAAGTAAATTTATCACCTCCACAATCTCCCACTTAAAGTCAAATTTAAAAGCTCACCAAAAGTGAGCTTAAATGGGAGATTGTGAACATGGTAAAGCCATTTTTGACTTTACAAAAGTGAAAGCTAAGGGCTGATTTACAGTGCATTTAGGTTTTATATGGACAATAAAGTTGAGTGGAATGGAGTGAAATGGTATGGAAAGGGATGAAATGGAATAAAAATCCCCACACCATTATTTGGATATCAAAGGATGGAATACAGAGAAATTTCTGCTCCATTGTTTGAAAATACAGTAGAAGAAGATGAAATGGTAAGAATAATAAATTATTTACTCTCAGTCCATCCCATTCTTCCTAAAATGGAGGGAAGAAAAAAATGGGGTACGGAATGGAATTGGATGGATTGGGTTCCATCCAATACGATTCCATTCCATCATATTTTTAAATATCCATTCCAAATAATCGCACCTAGTACCATTCAATTTTGTTCTACTCCATTCTATCACTTTCTATTAATCCAAACATAGCCTATCGAAGGAAGATGAAATTATATCTTCTTTCTTTGTGCATGTCAGACAACAAGGAAGAATAAATGAAGGTAGTAAGGTGGTGGAGAAAATTTTGTGCTCTCTTTGGCGGAGCAACGCATTGAGAGGGATGTTCTCCTATAAATAAAGAACTTCTCCAATACATTCCACAGACCATTCCAAAGAGAGAATTTATATAGAGTTTTCTAAGAGTATTTCCTATTTTTAATAGAAAGAGGTGTGTTTTCCAAACGCAAGAGAGGTGTTGTTGTTCTCTTCTTGAGTCTAGAGAGAAGTTGTAACTTTCTTCCCTAAAGTGAAAGCTTTTTTTTTTCTTGGTCGTGATTTTCTGTCCATCATCATTAGAGTTTTTCATGTTAAATATTGTGTGCCAAGTTCAATTTTCTCAACTTTAATTTAGTTGCATAATGTTGTTTCCATAACCCTATTGGATTGAATTCCCCTAGTCCCCTTACTTAAAATTTGACGCTTGAAAAGAATTAGAGATTTCGAACTTGGTGATACCACAATATGTAACATTTTTTCAAATGTCGAATTTTAAGTGAGGGAACACGGAAAGGGGAAGGAATTGGAGACAGAGGATTTTAATCAAATAGAAATCATTTGTCCTCAAACCCTATCTCATTACTAGTCCCACCAATTATGTTTTGCCAATTGGAAAATAAGTATTCGTAAAATTTTAAAAATTTGAGGCAGAGATTAACCATGTGGATATTATCTTCCAAATAGCTAAGCATGATCAATGGAACAAAAAAAGAGACAAGTGATTTCTTTCCAAAAAATTCTAGTGTGCATTGAGAGCAAGTCATTGTTCTTGCTCTGATTCATTAGTTGCATGCTACTTCAGCCTTTATTTTTCAACCACCCATTTTTGTAGGCCACTTTTATTTTTTTAACTATCACAAAGCTGATGTGCCATGCAATCAATGTATCAGGGCAAGAGCAATGACTTACTCTTATCGCATGTAAGAATTTCTCTGTATTTCCATCTTAATCCTGACCAGCAGTAGCACAACATGTATCATTATCACAAAGACACAGTCAACAATTGCACCCTCAATCTGAGTCAAAATTTTCAACAATTAAACTTCAACTAAAGCAAGTTGGAAGAACCAATCGATCACCTCATCAGAGAAGAGCAACGCTGCGGCGTCGAGACCGGCATGGTGAAATAGCCAAGCCACCTGCCTCAGCTTCCACATTGCGCCGCGCCTCACGTTCATCACCGGCACCACCGCCGCCGCCGCCGTACCCTCCTCCCTCCGCCTGTAACTCAACAGCCATGCATGGCATATCGCCGCCACCATCGAAGGCGCACCTGCTCCCGCACACAAAAAATCCACTCCAACAGTCACTTTCCACAACCAAAAAAAACAGAAACAAAAACAAAAAAAAAAAAAATCAAAATCACTTAACTGTTGGTATTTCCAGAGAGCACGATCGTGACCTTAGCATTGGGGAGTTCTCTGTTAAGGATTTTGAAGAGTAAAGTCCTCTGGTGTTTAAGGAAGTCGTTGAGGCTGCGATCTAGGGTTCCGTTTCCGATAGGATCAGCGATATTATCGAGGGAGCAGGTGGAGGAGGACCAGGATCGCCGGTGAGATGATTGGAGCGGGTTTCTGGGCGGCGAGAGTGGGAGGGAATGGGAGAATGATCGGCGGGGAGGGGTTTGGGCCGTGTGCGGGCTATTGTTGGGCTGGGTTTGGGCCTGGAAGCGGGACTTGCGGGGGCGAGGGCTAGGAGGGGGGTTGTTGGGGTTCGAGGAGGAGAAGTACATGTGGAGCGGCGTAGCAGGGGATCCGTGACCATGATGATGGGAGTGGGAGGGGGAGGGGGAGGGGGAGGAGGAAGGTGAATGTGATGGTGAAGGTGAAGGTGAAGGTGAAGGTGAAGGGGAAGGTGGAGTGAAGGTGTCGGGGTTGTTGCGAGTGTGTTTAGCTGATTTCGAGAGTATCTCCTCGCCCAAACTTTCCGCTGCTCTGTTCCTGCTTCACATTCAGTTTCTGTGTTAACAACTAATAACGAACTGATAACCCTTGCCTCCATTTTCGTTTGACTCTGATTCTTAATATACTTATCCATTTTAGATATGTGCCCATATTTAATAGGGTGATAATATACCATGTTAAACTTAATAATAAGATAGTATGAAAAGTTCCCGTCAAAAAAAAAAAAAAAAAAAAAAAAAAAAAGCATAGTATGAAAATTGGTGTTTGATACACTGAGATGGTGAGATAGAAGAGTATATCTATACACCAAATTACATGTGATGCTCTATAACATTCTTCTAGCTTTGCTAAATTGAAAAAAAAAAATGGTTAAATGCATTTTAAAAGCGGTAAAATTTTTTCTACGAAATACTAAAGTTAACTAAAATATTTTGGGTACCATAAGAAAATTTTGTATACTTTTAAAATATAAAATATCTCACAAAGATAAAATTTAAATAGAATTTTTTTGGTATTATATATAAAAAATTTTGTCACGTCAAAAAATGTATTTACTCACTTATTTGTAAATCTGATAAAACTACAAAATACTGTAATACTTTATATATGATTTTGTACATAAATACACCCACCATCTCGCTGTCAAATTATCCAATATACCATACACCAACTTAAAGTTGGTGTACGGAAACATTCTTCTGAAGAGAGTGGGCCTCTAGCCCTGTACTCAACTTAAAAAATATGAAAAGAGGAAAAATAAGATACAGATAATTAATTATTATAAATATGGACTTACAGATTTTAAGTTCGTTAATAAACCCCTCTTTAAATCATGTTTAGTTATTAACTTTTACTTACAAATTTTACATTACATTAACATATAAAAATCATATATGAAAAGATTTATTTGTGGAAAATATTTGTATTAATATAACGTTGCATATGAATTAATTTTTTAATGTTAACTAATTTTTTTTTTTTTTTACAGAGCAACTGTAAGATGGGCCAGTAAAAAAGGATCCATATACCAAAATCCCAACTAACAAAAGAGTAATGTTATTATGACTCAAAAAAAATATTATTTATATTTATTTTTAATAGTAGATGATAGATAAATTGGTAAGATATTTTAAATAAAATAAATATAAATAATATTACTTGAGAAATGTTAGTTGAACTTATTTTATTTAAAATATTATATTAACTCATCTATTATCCATCATTAAAAATGATAAAATTTTTATTTTAAATTATTTTCCCTAACATTTCTCTTAAAAAGATGTATACAGTAAGGGTACCTTAGGAGTGATACTTTATTCTTTTATGGAAGAAGAGCTAGATTTATTTTATATCATGTGAAAGTCTTTGATTTTCTTTGAAAAAATAAGGGAGAGAAAGAGACAAAAAAAAAAAAAAAATCAAAGATTGAAATAATATTAGAGAGGAAGAGTAGATTTACAGTATAGAAGATATAAGAAGTTTTGATACCTTCTTGCAGACCTAGAAAGAGGGTCCCTTCGGTCCAAGGACACAAGGGGCGAGCGTCCTTGTGAAGCAGCGAACCTAGGGGACCCTACAAGGCGCCCCGGTGAGTGAGACCTAGCAGGAGACGAGGCTAACACCTGGCGTGCCTCTTCCAGCCACCCTTGCGTCAACCTGCCACTGTTGCTCCTAGTGCTGTCGTCAAAACCATAATCCTCATCAACATCCACCACATACCCTCTTCCTCCTCCTCTTATTCCTCTTCCAGTACCACCTGTGAGGTCATAGGTTTTCTTCTCCATCTCGGCTGTCCCAAAGAACATGTCGTTCATGAAGTCCGTGAGGTCCGGCACGTGCTCTGTCCTGCGCCGTGCACGTGTCTCCGCCACCATCTTCTTTTGCATGCCTAGAGACCCTTTGCTTTCTCTGCTCATCCTTCGCTCCATTGACATGAGTCATACACAAGCACTGCACCCAAAGATATAGAGAATGAAACGATGGAGGTATATGGGGGAATTTATGTGTGATTTAATTAGACTATGGTAATATATAGTAATTGTAGTGTAGAATTAATATGATGCATTGAAACATCAGTTTGACTTAGCATGCATACGTGTTTTGGTGCCGGCGATCGATGTGGTCGCTAGTGATGTCTTCTTCTAGGTGTGTTTGTCGGTGTTGTCAGCTTCATATATGTGTGATGAGATCACGTACGGCATTAACCCAACAGGGCAAAGGTTTTTATTCCAAACTGTATTATTTTCATATGACTATGGTATTGTGAGATACTACTATCAAGTATGGACAATTAATGGATGAGGCTTTACCAAGGCAAAATAAGAAAAATGAAAGGAAAAAAAAAAATACTCCAGGGTTTATTCAAAAGAATAATGTCGCATAGTTAAAAATTATTCAGCTAAATTGTTGCTTTGAATTGCCATGATTCAGAAATAGTAGTTAAGAGGAAAATTTAATCATCCACTCAAAGGTTCTATCATATTATTATTGGAAAAAAAAATCTGGCAATAACATTATAATTGTTTAGTACTTTGCTATTCAAAATGAATTCATTTATAGGATCATCATTGAGCGAAATCGTGAGATTTACAAATAGCTTATTTACAAAGTTTTAAGGAGGTCCAATCTGATAACACATATTAGGCTTGTTTAGTTTAGTTAAGATCAGTATCTTGTTAGCAATAATTTGTCTTCACTTATTCTGATTGATCAATCCAAAAATGTTAATATACTAATACATGTTGCGTCACCAAACTTCTTGCAAGCGAAACGAAAATTTTCCTTGACCAAAAAAAACGAAAATTTTCAATAATATTATGAAATCAAAGAGTAAGTGTTACCAATCCTTTTCTTAAACATTTTCCCCTCGCTGAAAACAGAATTTGTTTGCATTTTATGGTGGCGTCAAAAAATTTGTTGACTTTCATAATTCAAGTTACTTGAAGCATATATATATATATATATATGTGTGTGTGTGTGTGTATGTATGTAACCTTTCTTTGGAGTTTGGACACACTTGTAACTAAATAAGAGGCTATCCAATAATTATATTTTTCGTAGTTTACATTATACCTCAATTTTCTTTTATTGGTTAATTTCGTTGTTTCTATTTTCCCTTTTGATCTCCTGTCAATTACCGTATCCTCCTATATAATATGGTCCAACAATTATTGTAATTAGTGGGTTTGAGTGCAATTTGTTAGAAGACACAATCCCAAGCCAAAGCTTTGGGCCCATACTATTCCAGAAAAAGAACTAATGGAGTTTCAGGCCCATCATCAGGCCCTACCAATTTCTCTTTGTAAGCCACATTTTTTTACCCCTTGGAATTTTTTTACCAGAAACAAACTCTTTAATTCTTGATACACTAACCAGTGGATTGATAGGCATTTATGTCTCTATCAATCCAATTTTTTTATTTTTAGTGTAAATTTTAAAATAAATTTTTATTTATTTTTGTGAAAAATGAACTAAAATTAAGAGAGAATAAAAATGTGTTAGTAGTTTATAGCAGTTAATGAGTAGTTTTAAAATATATATAATGAAAGTTGATCAATTCATGGGCAATTTTTTTGACAATTTTATCAATTTTTTATTTATGTTTAATTGAGTATGCATAGATATTAGTTAAATATATTTATAGAACTCAAATTTTATTTTAGTCTTATTTAGAGAGACCAAAAAGTAATTACTAAAAAAAATCCCCTTTATATATGTATAAATAAAGGGAAAAAGAAAACAAAACTTTTTTTTTTTAATAAAAATCGTCCGCCTTACTCTGGATTTTTGTGTATTGAGATTTTATGATCATGAAAAAATAAATACATATTTTTTGGTGTACAAATAAATATATATTTGAGTATAAATAAAATATACGAAATCATAGTTAAATTAAACACGTCATTACTTTTTTTTTTTGGTTGACTTAAACACATCATTATTTAACACAAATAATAGATATAGATATAATGTAATAAAGTCTTCTTTCCTGTTGAATGGTTTGATTTAGATTTTATGCAGAATATTAATTTTGAATGAACGGATGTTAGAAGAATTTATTTGCATTTGAAAATAATATTTCAAAAATTATTTTAAAATAGTTGATTAGATGGTAAAATATAATTATTTTAAAATAAAATTAGAATTATATATTATTTACAAATTTAATGAATCCCACATTTTATTCACAGTAAAAGCTAAAAGACTCTAAGCCACTAAAATTGGTCTCATGGTAAACTATTTAAATAATTTACATGAAGTCTTAAGTTCAAACTCATTGTTGCCAATAAACTAAAAAAAAAAAAAAGGCTGCAAGACTCTATTTCTCCCACAACCAATTCTACACTACAAAAAATTGTGAAACTTAATTAAAACTACGTAAAAATGTTCAACACAATTAGAGTTGATTTTGAGTTCCTAATTGATTCTACCCACCTTTTAGATTATCAAAAAAATTCTACCCACCTTTTAGAATATAAAACTAACAACTACTAGGCGTCACGTAATACTATTGCTTTTGGAGCATTTGGCCAGGCATTTTTCCTATTCGGCAAAGAGATAACTTAATTGGAAGCCATTGATAAGGGCACAAACATTATCATTTGAATAAGAGTGCAACTACCGTGGCTTGGAAAGAAATTGTTGGAACATGAATAAACAAATAGTTGAGGGATTGTGTGTCAACGATGAATTGATGAATGATGATAAGGCCAAGTTGAGAAGTGTACAGTGTAAACGGACTCAAATTTAAGAATGTGTAAAGGACTAATCAATGGGAAAGTAAGGGCCCCCCCTTATAGTTAGTTAATTTAAATCGTTGGCCTTGCCATAGCTATATAGCAGTGGCCATTTTCTAACACGATTACGTAATTCCTTGTTTGCTTGCCCTTTCTGAGATATAAGGGGACAAAACATATATTAAAAGGCAAACTTCAATTTATATTGAATTGCTAATGAGAAATGAGGAATAGTCCTCCATGATTTCTTTTTAAGGAAAGAGCTAAAAAAAAATATTGTTGTTAAAAATAACAAACTTATTTTCACCCAATACTTTTAGGATTTAATTTGAATACACTGTCAGTGTAAAAATTTTTTACACAGACATCCAATCATATATTGCCACATCAGCAAAAGTCTTTGACATAACCACCCACTACTTGAATGATCATGTAAATAAAATATTTTGATTGGATGAAATTTTACACTGTCAGTGCACTCCAATTAAACTCATACTTTTATATGTCAATAGTATTAATTTTTAAAAAGCTTCTGAGTTTGAATCTAACTTTTATTCTTAAGAGACAAAAGTAGCATATTCTTGTAGTAATTAAAATTATCAAAACCCAGTTTTCAATATTTTTTAAACAATGTGATAGCACTTGATATATTAATTAACAATATACATTTTTTATATCGTGTAGATTAAAATAATTCAATTTTTATCAATTTTTAATAAAGTTATTTTTTTAAAATGTATGTACTAAAAATTTATAAATTTGTTGGCAACACTTATAAAAACTATTACTTATTTTTTTTTGGTGTAACAGAAATAAAAACAGAAACAAACAGGACTAGCACTCAAAACTAATGCCTAAAGCATCAGCAAGCATGGCCTCATGCAAACCCGAGGGAGGCGACTGAAGAATAACCAACCCATTTGCCGAGCTCCCCTTTTCGCCAAAAAATCAGCACATTGATTCCCCTTACAGTAAATGTGTTACACACTGATGAAAAGTTCTTTTTCTATATTTAATTACACTACACCAATCTTTAGGTTTATTAGTGTTGAGTAATTAAGGATCTCTATAATAAAATAATTAAATATATTTTAAAGTGATATAATAAGAATATATTTACTCTTGAATCAATATAATGTATCATGATACTAACCTGTTAAGTAAATATATTTATGCTCCGGTTGATGCTTGAAATTAGAGTTTGGAACTAAAATTGGATATTATAATTATAATTTTTATGTTTAAAATAATATTAAAAAATATAATTCTATAAATTAATTTCATGGAACTAAAAAATAACGAGCATGAACTTTTATTAATTCCTACCTTATGTCTTAAGAATTATTAATTCTACGTAACTTAAAAGTTAAAAAGCCTCTCTCTTCTCATTAAAATTATTTAATTTTTATTTTTTCTTATTTAGTTACTAGTGATATGTTTATTGAAATTTAATATTTTTCATTAAAAAAATCCAATATAAAAATTGCTTAGACTCTGATTTTTATTTTATATAAGAAAAGTAAAATGTCACTATATTATTCAAAAGTTTTTTTATTATATTAATACAACTATTAATTTATAATTTTAAATCATAAAATTAAAATTAAGTTCAAAGTGTTAATTCTAATAAGATAAAATTAAAATTCTGCATTATAATTCCAATTCCAACATTAAAATGAAACCTTAAAAGAACTATTAAAATTAATTAAAAATTTAATATATATATATTTTGATACTTGAAAGATTTAGAATTTATCAAATTAGTCCTTGAAAGAAATTTTTTGTAATATTTACATCCCTAAAGTCAAACATATTGTAACAATTTAGTTCCTACAAAGAATTAATAGCGGGACTAACTTGTTATAATATTTTTAACTTTAGAGACGAAAATGTTATAAAAATTCCTTTTAAGAACTAATATGATAAATCTCAAATCTTTCGGCGATCAAAAATATATATTAACTCTTAATTAAAAAAAAAAAAAAAGACAACCTTGTAAATGCTTAAGCGTGCAACCCCATGTCCAAAGGCTCAAACCGCATATCCTTCAGTAGCAAATTTAATTTCATTTAATTCACTATGCATCGCAGATATGCTGGTCATCCTTCACAAACTCCGAGCCACTTGGGGAAAAGAAGAAAACATAAAGGAAAGACAAAGTCAACCGATAAAAAAATTGTACTCAGTTCAGCAGATGGCCAAGTGTATCCCTCGTAATCAAACTCGATCAGTACGATAAGCTTGTGCTGGATATCGCTAAGATGGCCCTTTAACATGCTTGAGGGACACTCTGACAACTTGATGCAATTATTTTAATTTCCAACATTGCTTGCTAGCATTTGGGCCTTTTGACTAGTTATGCATGGCGTTGCTCGAAAATCAAGTTTCGTCTAATTTTATAACTTACATCATATAGGTTTGGTCTTTATATAAAAGCAATTAAACTCGAAGTCCATCCCATTCAGAGTACCAATTTCACTAACTTTCATTTAGAGAGGGAGTTGGGAACTGAGTAAAGTAACTATGGCAGCACACAGACTTGTGTTAGCATCGCTCCTTCTTTGCTGCTTAGCCAGAACTTGTTATGGGGCCGTTCTCTTCTCTTCCTTGAAAAGAACCATTGATGTCACCGCTTCCCCCAAGCAGGGACAAGGTAAAACACAAGCTTTGCCCGTTCTCACGGCTTCCTCTATTTCACCTTCAATTTTCCGAATTCAAAACAAGATTTGTTCCTCGTAATTGGTGACACAAATTTCTAAAATCAAAACAAGATTTTGCCCCTTGTTGTTGGAGCTGTGTTTGCTTTGAAGAGATGCCTTTAGGAAACATTTCTCGGTAGAATTTTGCACTAGTTCGATACAATCCGAGATTTCATCAAATGAGTTGTCGTTGTTCACCATTCCATTATGATTAAAACATGCATGAAAGAAATACTATAAGATAGATTCGTGCCAAATTCTACCTTCTCTGGGGTTGAATGCTAAATTCACCTTTTCCTGGGGTAGTAGATATGTTCGTCCCTTTTATTATTACGATCAAACATGACTAAAATTGAACATTTGTATTGACTGATTAAGAACATAAGTGATTTTCACTTTTGAAATTATTTAATGAAAAGACTACATGATTCGTGCACTCTTATATTCTAAAAAAAATAATGAACAGTGTAAATGAAAAACGGGAAAGACCATCATAAAACTAAATACGACTTATAAAATACATATTCATGCTCAGTTCAGGTTTTTTTTTTTTCCCCCTCGTTGGTCAAATGCCAAATCCTACTTTGCTAAATTGTCGTAACAAAATGATGCAGTTCTTAGCGCCGGCATAGATAAAATCACTGTGGCATGGGCTCTAAACAAAACCATGCCAGCTGGGACAGACTCCACCTACAAGACCATCAAGGTGAAGCTGTGCTACGCGCCAATAAGCCAGCGAGACCGCGCGTGGAGAAAGACGGAGGACAACCTCTCTAGGGACAAGACCTGCCAGCACAAGATCGTTGCGAAGCCCTACTACGCTTCCAACAAGACAGTGCAAAGCTTCGAGTGGCTCATCGAGCGTGACGTGCCCACGGCCACGTACTTTGTGCGCGCCTATGCGCACGATCAAAACGACGCCGAAGTGGGGTATGGTCAAACCACGGATGATAAGAAGAGCACCAACTTGTTTGAGATAAATTCAATCAGCGGAAGACACACCTCACTGGATATATGTTCCATTTGCTTCAGCGCTTTCTCGGTTGTGTCCCTTTTTGTGTTCTTCTATATTGAGAAGAGAAAGGGAAAGGTTGCTTCTTCCGTGCAGCAAAAGTGAGTGCGTGACATAGAAGAATCTAATGCATGTTTACTATAGATGTTACGAATTTGGCTCCTCTTGTGTATAGGGTGCAATTTAGAGAATAAAGTCTCTAATTTCAATTATTGACAAGAAAATCAATGGTATAAGTTATCACATATGTAGAAGGTAAGGAGTTGAAAAAAGCTTCATGAGAGGGTGCACAGCCTAAGCCATTGTCTTCGCCTGTCTTATAGAAGAGAAATGTTAAGAGATGGTAAAAACAGAATGACGTGAGACTTGGATCGTCTCAACTCTGAATAATATATGGATGCTGCTAGGTTCTTCGTTTGCATAATCGCATCAACTTGATAATATTTTGATACACAACCCCGAGTTGTTCTGAAATCTAATTAAATAAGAAACTATTTCACAATTGTTAATAATCATGAGGAGCCTTTTTTTTTTTTTTTTTCTCCTCTTAATTATCTAAAGCACTTTAATAGATTACACGTCTAATATTATGAGGAAGAATATTTGTTAATGAAGTAATGTCTGCTATTATACCAAGGATGATAGGGAGCCATGCAAATCGAAACATTAAGTTCACCAATTACTTTGGTCTTGATGAGGACTGGTGCTATCTTTTGAGCTTGCATAAAGCTGAGCCACCTGAGCTGAAGCAAGTAGGTTGAAAGTGAGAGCAGTCAAACTTGCAGTCTTTAGTGTGAAAAGCTACTAAAATCGACTGTAATCTATAATAGTAAGATCAAGTCTTTTGGTCACGACTGCATGAAGATTTTTAATGGAATATTTCTCAACCAAAACTGTGTAACAGTTTTACGATGGCAATCAGATTTCAAAGGTAACCTCTAATCATGTTACAATGTTACTGCCGGTGCATGTTGCATCCTTGCCTCTCTCAAAAGCAAAGGGAAAAGGTTAAGTGGAAGTAGTTGGTCCATGAACCAAGTTCCAGCTCAACTGAGTTATTCCACCTTCTTTGAATAGAAATTTCCCTGTGGGGAGGGCTACAACAAGATCATAGTACTCTTATCAATTGTTAAAAAATATGTCTTCCGAACATCAATACATCCTGTCATTACACATTCACTTACGGGTTAAAATGCATGTCTGTGCTCTCCATTCTGTCGATGCCGACAAGTGATATTCTGTCATCATAAACATCAACGTTTCCAAATGCATCCATGCCAGGAGGGCATTCCAGAGCAGCTTCAAGAACTCTATGGTGGACTCCATGAGAATCAATGGAGTACCCACCTTGGTGAGCATGTCCTGCAAGACAAACCTTCACACAATTGTATCCGTGTACCAAATCCATCACTTCATCATAATTCCACAACAATGACTCCTCAGATGTCGCACCACGATCTAGAGGCAGATGGCAACAGACCACCACCTTCTGTTTCAATTTTGTTGCATCCTGGAGAACACCATCCAACCATTCCATTTGTTCCTTTCCGACACCTCCATTGAACATAAGAAACCTTCTTTCAAGGCCCACCAAGCCTGCTGGACTGTTCTTATCTTTATTTGGATTCTT
The DNA here is from genome assembly GCA_031439585.1 of Pterocarpus macrocarpus. Classification (NCBI taxonomy): domain Eukaryota; kingdom Viridiplantae; phylum Streptophyta; class Magnoliopsida; order Fabales; family Fabaceae; genus Pterocarpus; species Pterocarpus macrocarpus. Next base: position 18,323,264 of record CM062519.1, read on the forward strand.
CTCCCTCAGGAATTTCAAGGCCTCCAATGTTCTTGGATGATCTTGAGGCCAACCAACAGCACTGATGTCATAGCCATCCAGAACTACAAATCTATATTCAGGCACTGGTGAAAAATCATAGTAAGCACAGCCGTCACGACTTTGGATCTTCAATAATGGAAGCAACTTACTGCGAGGAAGATTGTATAGGCAGTGATTGCCGATCATATGATACACAGGTCCCCTGAACACCTCAAATTCATCCACAACCTTCTTCACAGAATTAAGAGATTGATCTTTCGGGCAATACCCATCAACAATATCTCCAAAGTTCATCACAAACTTATGCTTCTGAAGAGTATTCCACTCTTTAACTGCTCTCTGCAACACAAGAATACTATGCCTATAATGCCGAGGAACACCAAGGAATGAACGACCATCAGGAATGTCAGCATACTGGACATCAGAAATCAATCCAAAAGAAAATAGAGGTTGTCTCCCTTGCACAGTGGCTAGTCCATTACTAGAACCCATGGTGTATCTCTCCCCAAGCTCCTATTATACATACAACATCTACAAAGTCATGAAAATTGTACTTTCCGAGTGCAATATAAAACAAACAGCAAAAAACTCAACATCTGAATATACTGATCTGTCACCTACCCATAAGATTCAAATTTTCTTTCTGTCATCCACTATAAAGTTATCAGAGTTACAGGGAAAAAAAATACACAAAGCACACTCAAAACAGACATAAAGTTATCTGACTCCTCTTATTTTCATCTGAAAAAGCAGTATAACTCCTCCTATCGCATAATGGTTAACTTGCAGCCACCCACCAAATCCATCAATCCCAGATTAATAAAATGCCATTTCCATTTCTCATGTTTGTCTTTTTTCCAATTTTCTTAAGTAGTAAATACTAGTTACTAACTAGTTAGATATTAAATGCAAGTTTTTTCCAAATGACTTTCCATTTTCATGCACAGAACTAAAATCAGAAACTTATTCATGTAGCTTCTTATGCCAGTGTCAACGTAAGTTCTGTTACTTGAAAAGAAAACCACAAAGAAATAAAAAATATCTTACCTTTCAAACAGAACTTTAAAATCGAATGCAACCAAAATAAACAGACAAAACACAACATAGACATTCAATAAAACGAAGAACAAGCAAAGGTGAATCTGGTAAGGACCTCACTCCTGATCTAAATATTTCCCTTTCTGAAGTGAGAAACTTGTTACTGCGGCCCCAATATGGAGCCAAGAGATATACCCTGGCATCAAAGAGAAGACATGAATGAGTGAAGGATCAAACTCGAGAATATAGGTAGAGCTACCAAGTCCATTCCACAATGTTGCGATTGTGCACGTTTATGAAAGATGGAACAAGGGGCAATGGCAAAATAATAGTATGAAGAAAAAAGATACAAGTTCTCCAAATCAAAGATAAGGAAGTTCGGTATCATTGATAGAGTGATATAAAGATATTTAAATTGACACTAATTCTTTGATTTAGGACTTAGGTAATAATGATTTAGAATTTCAATTTTGATTTAGAGTATATACACTGTTGAAGTTGTCCATTAACTTGGGTTTTGCTTCCTGTGTCTCATGATAATGTTGTCTCTGAAAGCCCTTATCCAAATATTGTATATCTATATATGAGTTTAAGAATTAAAATATGACATTAACAGTTAAAGTTGTTTTAAGACATGAAAAATTAATAAGACAAGATTAAACTTCATTATATTATTTCTGGACTAAAATTATCTGGGGCAAAACTGTAAGATTTTTCTAAAGGGGAAAAAATTAAACAATACATGGTGGAGGGCCAGGTAAATGAATTTATACTTTTTTCCTTAAAAAATACAAGTAAAACAGGCTTTTCTCTAAATAATTTCGGGTAGTGTCATGGCCACCCTGCAATTACACTACCCTCCACCATGAAGCTTATCACATTCACACTCATATAAGGGAGTTGGCTTAATGATTAAAGATGTGTTCTTCAGCCAAATTCAAATTACACTCACGTTTGTTTTGATTATTTTGGGGGCAGACAATCATTTTTCTTTCCAAAAATTCTCTTAAAAAATTTTAATTATAAGTTGTTTTGAAGCCAAAATAAGTTAACCTATACAAACATTTACTCTCAATTAATATGATCCAAGATACTCTTATTGTCATTAAAAAAAGGAAAAAAAAAAAAAAACACTTGATAGTCTGTAGCTGGCATCTGCAGTAACAACCACAATTTACAAACCTCGGATTATCTACAATCACAACCACAAACACAATTTTAAACACATTTTTGCAACCAATCAGAGCTTAACGCTGTAAGTTATAATTGAGGCCTATGGTATGTCCTCTTCTGAAATGAGGCAACTTTCTTCCTAAATTTTTATTTTTATCTTTTATTTTTTATTTAAAAAAGTTATTACAAGAAGACATCTGCCACAGCACAAGTTACCCATGACATGAAAAAACCAACAGATTAGAATTGCTCGGTCAGTCATTACTCATGCCTCCAAACTTAAGCTGAAGCTTCCCAATCTACCGTAGGGCCTCAGCAGAAATTAGCAACTGAGATAGGGCTTGACAAGAAAACCCGTTCCACTCGTGACTGCCATCATATTATACTAACTTCAATACATAATATATTTCATGTTAAATCACATGCTCTGATCTAAGTTTTATCTCAATTGCCCCTATGTTAGTCCACGTCCCTGAATTATACTAACTAAACTAGAGTAACGTTCCCTTTTCCTAGTGAAACTTAATCAACCAGTAAAAATCAGAAAAGCCAAATGCGAAATGAATAGCTCAATTGTTGCATAGCATTACAAAGAAAGAAAGAAAGAATTGGTTTCAGAGAAGCACGGTTAGGGTAAAGAGGAGGGGTATTGGCGGGACTCACACGAGTGTCAATAATCTGGAACTATGTTGTTGCTGTCGTTGTGGCTGTGGATTTGTCGTTTATTGAAGACGTCAGGGAAGCGACGAACAGAACGGCAAGTTGAATGAATGAATGAATGAATAGGTTTCGCCAAGGTGTGGAATTCGAAAGAATGTGATGTTCTCGTGGTGAGTCGTACTCGTAACCAGGCAGGTTTTTTGTCGTTCTGTCATCTTAAGTCTGGCCTATTATTGAATGCCACCTGTTCAAATTCACGAGAAATGTTTAGGTGCTAGGAATACTCCCTTACTTCTACTATAATAATACTTTGTTCGGAATATTTGTGAGTTTAGATAAATTTTTTTAGTATATAATAATTAAAATTAAATTTAAATATACTGATAATATAAAATAATTTTATATTATCAGTCAATAAAAATAATAGAAAGTATCAACTCATACAAATAATCAATTATTATAATAAGAGACCTATCATGATTTCTCACTTTTCCCTATTTCTATTGATTGACAGTATAAAACTATTTTATACTATTAATACATACCAATTAAACTCTAATAATTATTATTCATATATATTAATATATTAATTTAATATTTATTATTAATTTTTTAATTTTATTATTTATTTTTATTGGTTGAAAAAAGTGTTAATTTTTCATTATATAATAAAATTATACTTTTTAATATATAATAAAATTTAATAAAAATATTTAATTAACCTATATTATAATTATACATTGATTTTAGGTTTCACAATTCATGTAAAAATGGCCAAATTAAGAATTATTATAATCCAAAAGGAGTAATTATTTAAAACAATGAGGTGATATAAAGATTAAGAAAATAATTTAGTAGTTTTGATTTTTTTTTTAAAAAAGCAAAAGACTAAATTATCTTCTCATTTACTAAAGAGTTACAATATATAATAAACTAGCACTAAAGGTGATGAAAGTAAAATAGTTGTAATTAATAAAAATAAGAATAAAATTAATAAAAAATAATTAATACATTTTAAAAATTTTAAAGCAACAGATAATATGAAATAAAAAAATTTAAAATAATTATTATTTTGAAATAGAGAGAATGTTATTTTTGATAAAGTAAAGATAACACCTTACTTTAGTTATGATTTAGATGCTAAATTTGTTATATTTTTTATTCAATTATTTTATCTTATCTTTAGTTATATGTTTGTCTTTATCTTTATCCTTTTGTTATTTGTTAATTTATCTCCTATTTTCTTGTTATCCTTATAACCACTTTATCTATTGTTGGATGAAAATAATGCAATTGACTAAATTTCTTGAAGAAACTTATTTGATAACAACATCTCAAAGATTACCTATGTTCAAACGATTTAGGCTAAGGAGGATACTTTGCTCCTTAGCAAATTGACTCCTCAAACGACTTACGGAAGCAAGCCTTTGAGCAAGATTGATCAACGAAGAATTGGAATAAAAACTTGAACTTTTATTAATCAACTATGAGTTTCGTACAAAGCCTTGAAGATAGATAAAGAAATTAAAGAAATGACATAAAGTTAAAACAAAAAGTAGAAAGTAGAATAAAAATTGATAGTTAAAATGATATGATGTCTGATCTTTTTTTTTTCTCTTGAAAACATGGTCTTTTATAAGCTTCCTAAAATATCGTCATTTCCTCTCATTACATGATGGCTTTCGGCTTAACTGCCATGGCTCCATGTTCCGAATAGTGGTAACCGTTGCTTCTCAAGTCATTAATTTCCAACTATCTTGCTCTGTTGGGCTTATCCTTTCTCTTCAGCCCGTTCAGCCGATGCTCCTTTTGTGGACTGATTTCACATGTTTCGGTCGATTAAGACCAATATCCTGTCAAGCTCAGTCTCCATTCCTTCTAGGCCCAACATTTTGTCATTTGTTGACTGATAACCATTTTTTGGTGCCAACATATGCCCCCCAATATAATACCTAGCCAACGGCTAACAAGCAAGCTCGGTATTGTATTTAAATTCTTCTTTTTGGTCGTTACTATTCATAACATCATATCTACTTGCTTCTTCCTCGCGATTCCGTTCAACCTCTTTCCCTTTTTAACCACTTCTCAAAGCTTCTGTTCGACTTTCAAGCTTTTATCACCTTTTAATTGCTTCTCTTGCTCTTTGCCCTATCCAATGTCTTTTGAACGCTCCGATTTAGAGAACCCTATCAATTCTTCCATTCAAGTTCCGTCAGAGACTCCGTCTCCCTCGAGTTCCAATAGTTCTTCGACTTCTTCATCCTCTGATTCATCACACCGTTCAGCCTACAAACTTCAAGAGTTTGTTCGAGCTCTCAAATCCCTAGCTGGCAAGCCAACTTTAACTCAAATGGCTTCGTTGTCTCGCCCAGCAAAGGATTCGTCTTTGGAATATGAGCCTGGCGCAGAAACTCTGGTTGCGCACGATGCTAACCATGGTTCTTACGTTCTGGGTCCTCTATGTACTGAACTGCCTTTATTCTCCCATATTACTGATTTGTTCATTCTTCCATATGAGTTCAGTCTCCCTATTACTGTTGGCTGGTTTTCTATATCTTCTTGGCCTAAAGAGCTTCGCGATTGGCCCAGACCTTCCCTAGAATATGAGTCATGGCTAGATAGAGTCTCGGCCTAATGGAGAAATGAATTCAAGCATTGGGGAATCTATGACATGATTATGCTCTCCAGACTCAACTTCTCCCCGAACATTGACATGTTTGTGGCTCTCATGGGTTTTTGGAATACGGCTATTAATGCCTTTGTCTTCCCATTTGGTATTATGTCTCCTTCGCTGTTTGATGTGTCTGTCATGTTGGGGCTGCCGATTATTAGTGACGACATTCCTAACCTGTATGAAGAGAGATTCGAAGATCTCAGCTGCCCTATGTCCAAGAAAAATTCACCTTACGACAAGTTCATTGAAGAACATAGGCGAGAACACGAGCCTGTGAGTACTATAGAGTGTAATGCTTTCATTTTCTTCTAGCTCTGTAAATTCTTTCTTCACAGTAAGTCGCTTTCTATGGTCAATGAGTTTTCTTATTACGTTTCGGCTATTGTATCTGGTCGGCCGATGAACTTAGGAGCACTGTTCTTATCTTCTTTTTATGATGGAATAAAAATGTGGGTAGATCAGCTGAGGACTCGAGACAACAAAGTCATCCCTGGCCCAATCTGGTTCCTGTTTTTATGGATCAATGAATACTTCCCTAAATTCTATCGTGAATGCTCCATCCCCACGGACTCAGTCCCAAATGCTCCCACTTACAGCCTACGCTACAATGATGAATAGATAAAATAATAAGACAAATAACATTTTGGGAAGAAAATGAAATTGTATTACAATGAGAGCATATTTTCAATAATAGTATAGAAGTTATAAAATTTAAGAAAAATTTGTGGTGAGAAGGAGGAATACCACAGAATAGACAAATGAGTATTTGTTACGCAATAATGAGTACAGACAAACGGATAGCATACTGTTTTAAAATGAGTGTATGACTAAATTGATTGACAGGTAATATTCTTTTTTTTTTTTTTAATTATGAGGACAAGTATTATTCTTGTTCACTGCCTAATGCAAAAGTTAATGTTTTATTTTTCAATAATCAAAATCTATAATGAATAATTAATTTATATATACAGAATAGTCGCTATTAATCTAACATTTACATTATCTAAATTTCAAATAAAGTATATTGCAAAATGCATTATGATCATTATACTTTTGCGTAATTTACTATAATTATTTTTACTGATAAGAGTATTTTCCATGCATTATGGACTGCATATTTATTGGAAAATGAATACTACATTAACGAACGTAAATAAAATAAACTGATAATCCGAAGTTTCTAAAACCGTTTTCCATTTTAAAGTGTATGTTACGCGTCTTTCAACTTATGAACTATAGTTATATATAGCTACTAAAGGTTAATTTTTAAAGAAAAATGGTTGGTGGAGAAAGTGCAGCGCATACAAAAAAAATAAGAAAAATAATAAAAATAATAAAATAATAAATCTTATATGATTATTATTATTATTATTTTTTATTTTTATTTAAAAATTTATCAGTGCAATTATTGTTTGTGTTGGTAATTTTTTTTTTTTTACAAAACTTATTAACACAAGCATCGATCATCACTTGCAATGTTTGCGCTAGTAAATTTCTAGATAAAAAAAATTGAACAAAAATAATAATAATTATATGAGACCAATCATTTGAATATTTTTATTATTTTTTTTACTTTTCAGTATACATCATACTATTTGTATGTCCTCATATTACTACTCATTTTTAAAATATTTAAATATGGAGACAAAAATCATTGATAATTTATAAAGATGAATTCTGAGAATGCAAGTTTAAATTTTAAAAGTAATTCTTATGAAAAGGCTGTATAACATTTATAATTCCACAATTATATTACAAATTAGTTTTTTTCTGTTGTATTTATCATTTATGTTTTTTCATTAAATAGTTATTTTTTTGTTTAAACTAAAGATCATCATTTTTAATAAAAGGCTCGATATTTTATCACTTAAAAATGTATATGATCTTAATTCTTAATCTAATGCATTATTATGATAATTTTTTATGGAGATTTAATTATAGTTTACTATTTAAAGAAATTTAATGTTTCTTAAACTGTAATTTTTTCTTAGAGATAATAAATTTGAAGAACTTCTTAAATTTCAACCGAAACTTGACTCACACACACCAAAAGAGGAGAATGGAATGAATGCGAGATTTGATTTTAGATCCGTTTACCATAATCAAACTGAAACTTGTACGAAAAATAATATACAATTCATTAATGATATAGAAAGTTTTTAATGTACGATATACTAACATTAATTTCAAATATAATAATAAAAAATTTAATTTTGATTTATTATTAATATAAAAAAATTTATATTATTATTTAATTATATATTAGTTGAAACATAAAAAAATTATATATTACTATTTATAAAATTTTTAAAATAATAAATAATTAAATTAAATATTTTTATTGATATAAAAATACAAAATTAAGTATATGTGTAATTTTTTTTAATATTAATGGTGTAATTTCATAAAGAATTACAATCAGAATTAAATTTCATTAAAAGTTAACTATTTTAATAAGAGATTAATTTATATATATTAATAACTAATAAAATTATGATAAATAATTATTATAGTAAAAATTATCTATTATTATATGTCATTTTTTTTGCAATTTAATTGGTATATAAATTAAACTTTTTTAATAATTATATCATCTAATATGATTTATGAATAAATGAAAAATATAAAATAAATAAAATTTAGTTTATATATATTATTAAGAGTTGAATTAGTTTGTACTGATAGTGTAAAATTATTTTATATTATTAATTAATAGAAATAGAAAAAATTAAGAAATCATAGTGGGTTCCTTATTATAATAGATAATTATTTGTGTAGGTTAACATTTTTTACTATTTTTATTGGTTGACAGTGTAAAATTATTTTATATTATCACTATATTTAAATTAAATTCTATTATTAATATTATTTTTTTTTACAAACACATAATTATATATTATAATATTAATAAAAGTATTTGCGTAAACTATTTACTAATAAATTCATAAATTAACCCAAAAAAAAAACAAAAAAACAAAAGCAGTGGGATGGGGGAGCGCGATTGAGACGGGTCCTGCTGGACTTTGCATTGCAGCGCAGGAACAAAAAGAAGAGTGCTCCCCTCACACAAAAGAAAACAACACCCCAATCAATCATCATCATCACACACGCCACAAACTCGATTCTCCCCAGAAATTCACATGCAATATGGTATCAAATCCCTAATTCACTACTATTCACCACTCTCCCGCGTCGATTCCGAGGTTTCTTTTTCCGATGGCGTTGAGAACCGCCGGCAGAAAACTCTCCTTCGAGATTCTCCGCCGGAGCGACGACGCCGTTTCGGACCCTCTCATGCACCGAACCGAATCCGACCCGACCCAAACCACCCGCAAGAACCGCAAGCACCGAAGGAATAAGAAGAAGAAGGAGCAGCAGAAGCTTCTCGATCCTTCTTCCATCCCCGAAGATCCCTCCTTCGGCGATTCCCGATCCCTCAATTCCGGTTCCATAACCGCCGATCCACATATTCTGCTCCAGAACGGAACCGCGTGTAATGGCTTCGAGCTTGGCGCTTGGAAGTTCTTCGCCGCTGGGAGCGCAACGTGCGTGGAGGAAAGCGCGGCGAGCGTTTGCCTCGCGGCGGGGCGTGAGGTTCCGGCGAATGGGTTTAATTTCGGGGAATTGAGGCAGAGGGCTGTGAACGGTGGCAGCTCTGAGGATTTGATGGCTTCGGCTTCGGCGGTGGTTGATGGCGGAGGGAAGGACGACGGCGGTGCGAACGCGAGTCCGGTGGAGAAGGAGAAGCCGACGAACGAGCCGGATAGGAACGGTGTTGCGAAGTTGGAGAAGGTGGAATCGTTGGATTGGAGGCGTCTTATGGCAGAAGATCCGAATTGTGAGTGGAATTGTTCCTTACTTTGCATCCATCGTTGCATCTCGTAGTTTTTGTGATGAATTGATAATCGAAATGGTATTTACAATTTGAAGGAAACGAAAATGATGAAAATTTTGTTCAGCTGAATTAGCGCTCAAAAACTTTTGCATGTATGACAATAATTTGTGATATTTGCTAGATGATATGATTTCTTGTTTTTAGATGACAATAATTTTTTTTATCCAAAAAAAAAAAAAAAATGCTAGATGATATTAGCAAATTCCATGCAGTTTCAATTATGGTTAAGCTCAAACTGAATCCAAGCCAATATCTGAGATCTCGTGTTCTAGGTCATTCCTGGCATCCAGATAGCTACTCCCTAGCTGTACAGGTTTTTCTTGCCTTGCGTGTTCTGGCTCAATTTTCTAAGGGATATATAGTTTGGGAAAATACAAGCTGGGTTGGCCCCATATATAATTTGATCGGTGGCACGGCTACCGCAGTGCAGACATTTGAGTATCGACTGATATCCGTGCATGAGAGTGAAAATTAAAGGGCAGTTTAGACAGGACTGAATGCCTTTTTGCCTGTTTTCTTGTTATGCTTCAGCTGATTATTTATGTATCGAAACTAGTCTAGTGGTCTGTGTGGTACTTTTTATATGAAGCAATATTTTTCCTGACTTTCTTACCCTGTCATTGGTGTTTTACAGTTTTATTTTGCTAATGCTATGTATACTTTTCTGCTTCCTTAACCTTGTGGTGATACTTTTGTTTTTTTAATGTCAGATATATTTTCAGTGGATAAATCTCCCATAACATACTTCTTGGAGGAAATGTACAACGGAAATTCTTTACGGAGCACAACAACTCTTGGCAATGAAAAAGAACGAGAGAGAGTCTACGACACTATCTTTCGCTTGCCATGGAGATGTGAATTGGTATAGTTCCTTTTCTCAACTAAAAAGGAAAAAGGAGTAAAACAAGCCTCTGGTTATAGTTTTGTGATGTCACCTATGGATCATCACTCCTAGTTTTTCTGCCTGTATTTTCCTTCACAAAACTCGAATAAATTCAGAAAGTTTCGGGAGAAAAGAATAAACCTTCAACCTTCCACTTACCCTATAATAGCTACCTACCTACAGTAGTATAGTTGCATTTTCTATTAAGACATTCTACAATTTTTGTTGCGGTATCTCAAACATGGAATGTAATTGCAGCTTATAGATGTTGGCTTCTTTGTCTGCTTCGATTCATTTCTTTCATTATTAACTGTCATGCCAACAAGGATCATGATGACCATTTGGAAGCTTCTAAAGACAAGGTTTGTCACCTTTACTAAATTTTCTTCTCCTCAAAATAAAATGTTAGTTGGGCATGCATGTGAGTATTTTGGTGATAGATAAATTCTACGGCATCTGCTTCTTCAATTTGTATTAGTGATTTAAGCAGTGTCCATCCAGTACAACTAGTGCCTTATCTATATTTTAGCTCTTTAGATGAGGAGAACGAAGTGATTTTGCTTGAACCATGTCATCCTAGATTAAGCAGTTGGTTCAGTTAGACATTTTATATACTATAGGCCCTGAATTTTTTACTTTTATCTAGACTGTAATAGTCCCTGATTCTCTGTTAGCTGAACAAATTAGGCCAATGTCTGCTTAATACAAAATGAACACGTTCTTGTGCTTTGATTGGTTTTCTCTTCTTCAGTCCAACTTTTGTGCCCTGTTTTAAAGTTTGTTGTAGTCTATCATGGATTTCAGTATTACAATATGACCTAATCATGCTTGTGGCAGGCAGTTCAAGAGGCTGTCTACAATGGAATTGTCAGATTTTGGCTGTTTTCTTATTATGAGTTGTGGAGTCATTCTTTTGCAGCGGACAGGTATGGTGATTCTCTGCTCCCATGATTGTGTTATATCATTCCTTTTTGCGTTGATCTGGTTCAATTTTATACTACTTTTGTTTTATTCCCCCTTTGAAACTTGCTGCCTCAGATATCAGCTTAATATATCATATGATCCGTGGTCAAGGAACAATCAAATTATATGTGGTCTACAATGTTTTGGAGGTGAGCACTATATTAATTTATAAACCTGGGTTATGGTGAATAAGTAGCTCTCTGTATTGCCAATTTCAATCAAGATAAATGTTCATATTATTTAGAGTTCATGTGAGCATGATCTTGGTGTGATAACAGAAGGGAATTTTCCAGAATATGGAAGAATGGAATTTATTCTGTAGTTGGAAATCAATGTCAATATGCTATCTCCATTTTGTTTTTATTTTTCACAAACACACATTTTAATGGCGGTATCCCCGCTCTCCCAAAAAAGTTTGTAGACTCTTGTTTTTATCATATAAAGTATAGTAAACCTGAATTGGTGACAATTGGCAGGAAGCTTAAAATTTAGATATGGTAAGGGCATATAAAAAAAGAATAGTGGAGTTGCGTTGGCTTAGGTGAGATTTGGAACAACCCACAATGAAAATGAAATAAAAGGAGTAGGATGGATGGTGTAATATAAATGATTTTTTAATATTTTTTGAAACACATATGGGTATTCAGCGGCCTTTGGTTATTGAACAGTTCAGTTGACAACTACTGAAATTTTAATCCAGGCAGCTAGAGCATTTTTTGTTGGTTGCTTGCTTGTTGATTGCAGGTGTTGTAAATCACAATGATCCACGTTGAAGCTTATATTGTAAGTTTGTAACTGATCTTTGAACCTTCTTGTAGATATTTGATAAATTATGTCAAAGCTTTAATGGGGATGTACTACAAACATTTTTTCATTCGGCCGAAGGACTTGCAAGTTGCCCACCAGAAAGTATGAGATTCTGGATTTGGAGATTTATTTCTGACCAAGCTTTAGCTATTGCTGCTTCAAATATCCTTCTTCTTTGGGATTATTATCTTTTTTCCTAGCTGTTTGGGTAACTATTTTTTTTTTTCTGTGAAAGCAAAATAAAACATGGTTGGTTTGGTTTCCTTGACTAGTGTTACTTGTTCATTCTTTTATCTTATTAGCTCAGGCAATCACTCTATCAACCTGTATAGTTGCTCACAACAATGCATTGTTAGCTTTGCTGGTGTCAAATAATTTTGCTGAGATCAAAAGCAATGTGTTTAAGCGATACAGCAGGGATAATGTTCACAGTTTGGTTTACTTTGGTAAGTTATCATCCCTACAATAGTTTCTTTTCTTTCTTTGATTTCAGCTTATTTGGTTAATTGATCTTTACTTCCTCATTCAAACATGGAAAAGACCTTAATGTAATTTTTATGGCCTCATCGTCTGATACTATTTGAGCTACTCCTGTCACTTGTTGATTTGTTCAGGATTGTGTGCCTTTCTTAATTAATAATGTCAACCAAGTAAAATTGCTTTAGTTTTTTGAACTTTAAAGCTTGAGAGATTTTTTTTTTTTTTTTTGGGTACATAGCTTGAGTGATTTTTATTTTGCATGCTCTTGTTTGAACCTAGAAAGCAAGGCCTAGCTTCTTTTGGACTTCTTTGGTACCTTACACCTGCGCCACATAAATAAGATCAGGAGAAAGCTTTAACAGAATCAGAAGGGGAATGGAGTGTCTTAAAATGGAAATGACAAATTAGTTCCATATAATTTTAGAATGGGAATGGGAATGGGAATGTTCGGACACTCAGTAATGGGTATTATATTCCATATAGTTTTTATGCTTTCTTAGATGGAATCTACATGGCATGGAATATAACTATTAACTAATGAAGATAAATGAGGAACAACTATTATTTTATTCCAGTTTGTCATTTGCTCGTACTGAACACTCTATGTAAAACTTGTTTGTCTACCTTATGTGGGGAGTGAGAAAAAATGAAATGAGTTCACTTTTTATTTTTAGTTTGCATTTAGATATGGATGAACATTTCCTACAGTCACTGTACAGAAATGTTTTCACTAGCAGCTTTGATGATAAATAAATAAGATAAGGAGAAAGCTTTAGCAGAATCAGAATGGGAATGGAGTGTCTTAGAATAGAAATGACAAATTAGTTCCATATAATTTTAGAATGGGAATGGGAATGGGAATGTTTGGACACTCCGTAATGGATGTATTTTATTCCATATAGTTTTTATGCTTTCTTACATGGAATCTACATGGAATGGAATATAACTATTAACTAATGAAGATAAATGAGGAACAAATATTATTTAATTCCAGTTTGTCATTTGCTCGTACTGAACAACGTAAAATTTGTTTGTCTGCCTCATGTTGGGAATGAGAAAAAATGAAATGAGTTTGCCTTTTTAGTTTGCATTTAGATGTGGATTAACATTCTATACACTGTCACTGTACAGACATGTTTTCACTAGCTGCTTTGATGATAAATAAAAAAGTATGCAAATGCATTTACAATCTGATAAATAAAACTCACTTTTTAAGTGAAATAAAAAGTTAACTGTAGTGTTGAAGTTCATAAATGCAATGCATCCTATTGATTAAATTCTAATTTATATTAAGAATTAATGGATCGTCTTGGTCACATACTCAATAATATTTTTATATATGGGTTTTGATGTTTTAGTAAAATAATTGTGTAAAAATGATGACAATGTAAACTTATTCTGTACAGTGTGAGACTTAGTGTATCAAATATTAACTGTTCATATTTTTATTAAATTCTTTTATTGAAATGAACTAATTGAGCAAGAATTTAATAGGATATTTGTTCTGCATTTGACATTTATACTATTTAAGGCATTTCTTCCCTCTTGATCTTATATTTGCATTTTTCTAATTTTCTCTTTCCCCTTTTTATGTGTGGTGATGAGCAGATTCTGTAGAGAGATTTCACATTTCAGCATTTATCTTATTTGTTTTGGCTCAAAATATTCTGGAAGCAGAGGGTCCCTGGTTTGAGAGTTTTCTCATTGTAAGATCTGGAAATATTTTAGCTTCTAATATTTATTGAAAAACTTCATCTGTGAGGATCAATTTCCTTTCTTGACTGAGTCTTGATCCTAACACATATTTTGGATGGTGCAGAATATCCTCTTGGTTTATGTATGTGAAATGATTATTGATATCATCAAGCATTCATTCATTGCTAAATTCAATGACATTAAGCCCATTGCATACTCTGAGTTCCTTGAAGACCTATGTAAACAGGTATTTTCATCTGATTATATGTGGATATTATCTATGCAATATGGTTGTTTATGATTAAAAAGGTAAAAACAACTGGAACCACATAGATAAGATACTGTTGCATTTTCTTTCGAATCGCTACTTGGAGCTGAAAATTTGACTTGTTTTATGAGCAATACACCTGAAAGTACCAAAACCCTCCATTGTTCAATTCCAAATTCTTTTTGAAATTATTTGATGTGGTAAATTTTAATGGGAAAAGTTTATTTGCATTTTGTATTCCTTTACAGCAATATGGTTTAATCTGTTTTACTTCTCAATTGATTACGTCACTTTGATTTCTTTTATTATTTTATTTGTTTGCTGTATAATGTAATTCCATAGTGAGTTCATTTTATAATGAAATACTTTTACCACATGGCAGTTCCTTCTATAATGTGCATTTGTCTATAGAAGTTGTATTTTGTGTTAGAAAGCGAGAATATGGTATTTACTTGACACTTTGAGAAACCCTACTATTACTGTGCAAAGAATGATGTATAATTCTGGAACTTTAAGTTGGTTTATACTTTATATTATGACAATCGCATTGCTTCAACATTTTGCCCCATTCTTTGATGGAGTTTTTCTTCAGAATATAAGTCTGACACTTCTGTTTACAATCTGTAGACTCTAAATATGCAAACTGAGGGTGCAAAGAAAAACCTAACTTTTGTCCCCCTTGCTCCAGCATGTGTGGTAAGCATAAATGATTTCAGATGTCCATGTGGCTTATCTGCTTTTTTGGTCGCTGATTCAATGCCTGTGTACTTTTTTTTCTTTATTACTTAGGTTATTCGAGTGCTCACTCCAGTTTATGCTGCAAACCTTCCTCTCAATCCCCTTCCATGGAGGCTTTTCTGGATTCTGCTTTTTATAGCAATGACCTATGTTATGCTTACAAGCCTCAAGGTTCTCATTGGCATGGGCCTACAGAAACATGCCACTTGGTATGTTAATCGCTGCCGAAGGAGGAAGCAACATCTTCATGCAGATTAGTTTAGAAGGCAAAAAATTGCTGTCTCGAGTTAACGTTCTCTGCTGCCAAGGATTCCTCCGCTTGTGCCTGGAGCATTTATGGGAAGACCCCAGGGAGATAATGGCTTGATTCTCAAATCAGCTTGATTCTCAAATCATCATCGGGGCCTGGCACATACAAGAAAAATTTTGTTCGATCTCTTGGTTTTTTAACTAAAGGCGAGCCTATGGTTGGTTTCACCTTGCAATTTTGATACCAAGATATATATTTGATGAATACAGAATAACAATACGAAGTTGTAATTATAGGCTGCATAGGTGCCATCCATATAACCTCCAGCACCCTTCTTATGTCCATACCTCCGGTTCATAGATTGATCCAAAGCAATCGGCTTAAAAGGAAAATTAGTTTCATTACCTTTTTCCATGGCCCGTCCGGCCTTGTACCTACATTTTCATCCTTGAGCTTCCAAATGCTGTTGAACACAACGCAACAATGTTATTCGTAAATCGTAAGGAAAATGAAAATATCTTTTTGTCAATATGGTTACATGTATTGTTATGTGTATTTGTTTTTCATACTCATTCTAGATAAATAAGGAGCGAGAAAGTTATAAGTGATGGGTTTACCACTTTTTCATCATTCACAACTTCTGTATCTCATTCTCCTAGTATGTCTAGATTGAATCCACAAAAAGAAATACAACTAATATTTTTCTATGGTTGCTGTACCCACCCCATAGGCCACGAGTGGATCGGACAAATTCACAATTGCTGAAAAAAATTGATACTTATCTAGGTAAAAGCTATAGTTGTCACATTGTGTATGGATTTTTTGAAGTTTGATTCATCATAACGTAATATAACGAGTATTGCAAGATATCTTGATACATATGTTATTATTATTATTATTATTATTATATATTTATACTATGATTATAAACCAAAGACATAAAAAAAATCATAAATATATGAAAGATATCTAAGACTCCAAGGCTGGTAGAGGTAAAGTTTGAAATATCAATGGCAAATTAGTTTGGGGTGGAGTTTGTGAATTGTCACTTGCGAGACTCTTTAGCATCTGTTTGTTTTGAAAGAAAATAGGAGGAAGGAAAAGTGAATGAAAGAAAATGAGGGAAAAATACTATTTTTTATTGTTTGATTTACAATAAAAAATGAAGAGAAAACTAAAAAATAGTGTGGAATTCATTCCAAAAGTTTTCTTGCCTAAACAGCGCAGAAAACTAAAAGCATCCCAAAAAATGAATAAAAGATGTTTATGCCCATAAAAATAGTTTGAGAATTAATAAAATGTTTTTGTTACCGTCCGAATTATAAACAGCATATTTCAAACATTTGTACATTTGTTTTTGTTTAAAAAAATTCATACTAAATTTTATAATTTAAATATTTATAAGTTACATTTCTTATTAATATTATTATAGAATTAAATATTTATTTAACTTGTAGAAAGTATTTGAAAAGTAAATTATAATAATACAATATATATTAATTCTTTATAAGAATATATATATTATTTTACTTCAACTCTCATTTTCTTTCTTTTCATTTTCTCTTCAATTTCTCTTCATCCAAACATACAAAAAGAAAACATACTTTTCTCTTTATTTTCTTTTCTCTTCATTTTCTTTCCTTCCAATTTCTTTTCTTATCCAAACAAACCATTAGTCTTTAGTTGTTTTTAAAAATTTTGTTTATGACTTTTATTTTTTTTTCATTTTTTTATTCGATATTCTGTTTGTTTTGATATAAATTTGATACTCAATTTTTTAAATCTAATCCAATATTTTGTTTGAATTTTGAATTTTTAAATTTTGAAAACATAATCTCATTAAAATCTGTTAGTTTGATTACCACTTACACTTATCATAGATACTAGCACTTGTAACGGTATCGTAGATATCATTAAAATATTAAAGGTACTATTAGGATACTTACTTATATTAAGATATATATTATAATAGTATCGAAATTGTAAATTTAAGATACGAATCTTGATATACGTATCATGTATTGTAAAATACTAGCAACTATGGTAGAAACTTCCCACTAATACAAACAATAAAACTTCTCTGTTGCTCGTAATACCATTATTTGTTTATATTTTCTGAAGTCTTTTCTTCCTTTCCTGTATATATTGTTTGCACTCTCTGTTCTATGTTACCGGCCAGCGTGTGCTGTAAGTTGACAGTGATGTTTACCATTGGAGATGGTGTTAAGGAGGCATTTTACTCCACTGTTACAGTGATGAGTGTTATGAACCCTAGCCCTCCTCTCTAGACACAAATCCTAACAGAAGGGAGGTGTAGGTAAATTCCTGCTGTTATCTCGTTTATACCACACCCATTATTTCGTGTTATTTGAGGTTAAAGAATGCCGACATTGATTTCTCAAAAGTAAAAGAAAAAAAAAAAAAGAAAAGAAAAGAAAAGAATGCAGACATTGATCACAAATGCATGAACCACAACGAGATTAATATATATAGGGATTATGCTATCCTTCGTATCTTCATATTAACAAACTTCACATTTTGTTTTAAACTAAAAATCCATCCCTCTTTTCTGAATCGTCATGTACTTTAGCATAATTCTTTTATGAACCATCTTTACGACAAGCAGCAATCACAAAAGTCACAAGAAGATCTCACATTTCAGGCTGCAAAGTTGCATTTTTGTGCTATGAAGTACCCGAAGTTCAAAATTATCATTAGCTAGCACGTTAGGTTCATATAGTGCCATGCTGCAAAGTTTTATTTTTGTGCTGTGAAGTACCCAAAGTCCAAAATCACTATTAGCTAACACGTTAGGTTCATGTAGTGACAACTGAATTGACTTTGAGATAGTTGCAGTAGAGGTTGTGATACGGTGCCAAAGAGAATGGTCCTCACTCATCAGAAGACTAGAAGAGGATCTTGTCCACAAATTTAGCAATTTCAGCTTTCACGATTATCGGCGATATCTTATCTCCTATCAAGGATGAACCAAAAATAGTTGCAAATGATATTCATTCATTATAAAGTTAAGTAAATAAAGAGAATGTGTCTAAATATGAGTTGGTAGACTTGTGTCTATTCAAGCATTTTTCTGTCAAATTATCTTATCATGAGTAAACGGCAATCTTCCTGAATGAGTTGCAATCACAGAATGATGCTCAAACTAATTCCATAGTATTTACGCTCACAGATCGCAGGACTTTATTATATATAAGTTCCACCACAAATTACAAGAGAAAAAAAGTTTATTACATATAATTCCCACTACAAATTACAAGAGAAAGAAATTGAAAGATCATTTAAGAAACCAACAACATCACAACATGTATATCTTTTAAGAAGTTGAAACACTACAAGAGAAAGAAATTAAAACATCATTTAAGAAACCTTGTCAGAATTCAGGATCCATTACTAAGAGAAATTCTAAATTAGTCAGATATATATCTTTTAAGCACTTAAACTAGAATTTAATTTTGATCCACTATCAGTGTAAAAAATTTTACATAGATATCCAATTATATATTGTCATATCAATAAAAGCAATTGATTAAACTCACTACATTAAAAATCTTACAAATAGAAGTATATAATTAAGTGATAGTATAAAAGATTACATATCAAAATTAATCTCCTTAAATTATAGTTTAACATATATAAAAATATTTTTAAGAATATGTATATTTTTATTATAGTCTCCACAATTTTATACTCCATGTTAATTCATACATGCTTAATTAAGAATTACACCAATTTATGTGAAGTTCTACTTTCCAATAGAGCAATATTATTTGTACTTATTTTAGGGAATTATTTTAAACTCATAATAAGAGAGAAAAATATAAAATAATAAGTGTTAAAAAAATAAATTATAATAAATCTATTATATTATATCTTTCTCCCTTATTATCAATATAAAATAAGTACAAATAGGATCTATTTACAATGCACCTCTTTATTAATGGTGCATCACGCACTGTGTGTATCTATTGGTGAGATTGTGATAGTGTATTGATAGTTCTCTCAATCATGGTGCATATTAAAAATCTTAGTCTCTCACTCTTTTCACGGAATTCACCGATTCTCACCCCCTCCCTCTTTTCTCTCTTTTTTTCGCTCATCATCGGACACCACCGCCGGCCACCACCGTCGGCGTCACCCGCTATCCACCAACGCACTAGCGCACCCATGGCACTGCCACTACCACCTCTGCACTCCGAGGCTACCGCACGGCCTCCATCGTTTGTCCCCCAATGGCACCACCATCAACGGTGTTCGGATGCTATGCCTAAGATGATTTCTTATATGGGGTGGTGGAGGGTAGAGGGCAGAGGTGTGGGCAGTTGGCTGAGCAAAAGAGAAAGTTGCCGGAGATTGGTGGTGATAGATGACATTTGCAAAGTTATGGAAGACCAAGCAGGGGAAGAAGGCATGAGGTAGAAGATGGAAGGAGGATTAATATAGATCACAGGTAATAGAGTGCACTACTGCACAATTAAATCTTGTGCATTGGATCATTTGATGGGGATGCACCCCTAATAAAGCTGTGCATTGCAGACAGACCCGTACAAATAACGTTAATTTTTCAAACAATCAATCGGTGAATTGATACGTTGCTGAAAGTGAGTCCATATGTACGTCCACATCAGTCGCAGCAGCGACGTACACGTATCTCAGCTATATAATGACAAGAACAATGAAGAACATTAACTACTAATTTGCATTCAAATGAATGTTCAAAGTAGCAAAAACAGATGCAAACACAAACTATACAAGAAAGAATGTAATACAAAATAAAATCAAATGAGAACAAAAGACGAGCAAACAAAAGGGATACGTTTACAATGCTCCTGGCATTCTTTTGGATCACTGATGATCCATTTTCTTTCCAGTCAGTGATAATTAAAATTTTTATATGTGCTGTGCAAAGACCCTTTAATCCATATATGATGGCCGAGTGTTCTATTAAAATTGTGAGCCGAAGACAAGCTCCTTAGCTCTGTAAATACGGTCTTGGGCTTCCATGGGTTAATAATTTTTTTTCGGCCACACACTAGCCCATTGCTTCATCACTACATTTTGAAACACATTACATATAGTCTGACCCTAAAAAGAAAGAGAGGAAAAAAAAAAAACACATTACTTAGTGACTACATATGTTCTCGTATTGTTTTATTATGTCTTACTGGGTTTTTAACTGTTTCAAAGTTGCTCTTAAATAATAATAATAATAATATCATTTATTAATAGTGATAGTGTTATTAATAAAAAACATATATTACTTAGTAATTTTTTTGGTATATTAAACAAAATAATGTGAATTATTAGTTAATTTATTTATACATACCAAATATATATTGTTGCACTACTGGTAACTTAAAAAGTGACAATCCTTTTTAGTGATAATCTGAATTACTGCCAATTTTGATAGGCAATTTGGCAAATATCACCTTACTTCTTATATCACTTTTCTGTAATGGGTTAGGAATCAAAGAACTTAAAAGTGGAAAGTTTTAAAGTTTTTAATACATTCAATCTATTAAAAATTTAAAAAGCTTTTCTTTTTTTTTTTCAAAAAGTTTTCACTTTAACTTCTTCACCTAGGGTATTAATATGGTTTTTTTTTTCCTTTAGTGAATGATACTATATTCTTTGTTTAGGGAATTGGTTAACAAAATGCTTTTTTAAGTTGTGCTTGAATATTTTATATTAAGTGGAATGTTATGAAAGAAGATAGAATAAGATAAAATAAATATAATAAATATTTTGTTTTAGACATAAATCTTTATTTATTGTTTATAATTCAATAGAATGAGATGGAATTATAAAAATTTTAAATTATACATTTTTATTCCATCTAGTCCATTTCAAATTTGAGGAGAATAAAACAAAAGTATTAAATGAAATAAGTTTCACTCATTATTATTTTATTTTATCTATTTTTAACATATTTAAATAATATAATTTAATATTATTTCAATCAATTTTACTGTTTTCTACAATCTAAACAAAACCCTAATTAAGATAATTTATTTGGGATTATTTAGGCAAATAATCACTTTTTTGGCCCAAAAAATGGGTTTTTATATCTTTGGACAATTTTTTAAAAGTCAACATAAACATAATCTCAAAAAAATCTGTTTTCAGCTTTTTTGGAGAAGCTGAAAAGAGTAGTTTCTGAAAAAAATCAGTTTCAGCTTTTTTAATTAAATATAAAATTTAAATTCCAAAATCACTTTTTTTAAAAATTTAAATAAATCCACCCTTAGAGTCTATGATTTTTACATATTACATCTTCACATGGGATAAAAATATTTTTAAATCGCTTTCTTATAGTGAGAAAGGTTGCCAAATTTTATGGATGGATTATATAAAATTATAAATGAAATACACTTTGCAAATCTCATTTATCAAGAGTTTTATTATAATGCCCACAAATAAGTTATTTTCACACCTTTTCAACATGTTTTTTTATTTTTAAATTAATTTTAATACATTATTAATGTAAAGTGTTTATACTGACTACATTGTTAATTAACAAATATCATCATGTTTATGATTTTTGTATTAGTTATTACTAGAGTAAAATACTTTTAATAATATGATAATATATGATTAGATAATTATGTAAAAATATTTTATATTGATAGTGTATCAATTTTTTTTTTTTAATTTTAGTTTTTCACAGTGGGTGCTAGCCTACCAGATCACTTGATCGGCATTGGGATCTCGAGCCTGACTTGCTTATGTGGGCATGCAAACATTGATCAATGATGTGGGTTTGACATTATGGAGTTAGGTAGACATTTTTTGCCATATTACCACTTAGGCATGCCATTCACATATTAACTCGTGGGAAAATTATAGCCCACTTATCTCAATCTTCATTAATATTATAAGTTCATTAATTGCTGTTGATTTATTATATTTATCTATTAATAATTACTAATATCATATAATAGTGTTTCCTAATTTTAATTAATTGCTTCAAAAAATTGAAAAAAAAATAAAACTTGCAATTGGCAGCTCACGGCACTATTATAATTTCCAAAACTCTTCATAATCTTTTTTTGGTCTCAAAAGAACCATCGGTATTCAGATTCTATTACCAACAAAAATTCCTAAAGGGGATAAGATCTTCCAGTAAAATTTTTTTTTCATTCATAAAGTTCCAATTGGAGACTTTTGATTAAAAGGTCAAAGTATTTATTGTCTCAACTTACCCCACGTTAATTAAAACTCTTCATAATCTTAGTGCAAGTAGCGTTGCACTTGTAATTTAGTTTAAATAATGATTATTATTATTATTATTTTTACATTATTTTATATTAACAAATGCATTTAAGAAAATTATTTTTATATTATTTTATACTAATTTAAAAATTATTGAAAAAGTAAATTCAATAAAATAATTCTTATATTTAAATACTATTATTAGTAATAAATGGATATAATATTTGGATATTACTAATTGATTCAACATATTTTCTTGAATATTGTTAACACGAAAATTACTATTGTTATTATATTAAATATTTAAAAATTATTTAATAATGACAATTTAAAAAAAACAAAATGTTGACAAAGTAACTTAAAAATGATCATTTTAAAAAGGTGCCCAGATTATGAGAAGTTTAGAAATTAGATTAGTGTCGTGAGCTTCCATTTCCAAGTTTTTATTTTTATTTTTTTAATGTTTGAATTAATTGAGTAGGATTAGGAAATACTATATTTTTGTTACAAAAAATGGAAATACTATACTTTGATAATAGTAATTAATGAAGATATATATAATAAATGGGTAATAAATAATAAGTTTATAGCATTAATAAAAACTAAGATATGTGGGCCACTATTTTTATATGAGTCAAAATATAAATGGCATATCTAAATGTTGACATAGTAGATATTGTCTACCTAAGAATTTATCTAACATTGCGTGTGTTTATATTTTTTTCATTTATTCCTTGTTCTCTTCTTAATGTTTTTTTCCCCTCCATTGATTTATTTTGGGCCATATTGTGTTCACTGTCATTCTACGTTGCTGCGGTAGTGCCATGCCCCCAATATCGTGGCCCAAATCAACTTTTGATTGTCCTTCATTGACAATTCAATCATTATTGACCAAAAATGCCCACTGCCCAATAGACGAAAGTTGTTTCCTCAACGCGTATCGGCAAGCGGCCCACCAAGGCCATTTCACTTTACAGCAATATTTAACTGTTAAATGTCTCACCTGATTACCGGGGACCTACCCATGATCTGCTTGCGCTCGTGATTACCTTAGATTTGCGGTATCCAATCTGGACAGTTGGATTATTTTAATTTATATCTGAATGGCTCCCCTTGTTTGGAACATCAGTGATCCAAGAAAATGCCTGGACCATTGTAAACGTCACCAAACAAAGGAGAAAGGTATAGGGATGTTTACTGCCTGATGTTTTCTCCAATCACCCCTTTCGCTATCCTACTAGTCCTAGCTCTAATAATGGACTAGGGCTAAGACCCATAAACAGGACACGTGTCCTAGTGACAATTACGTGGCACAAGTGGGTATAGCTAATTGCATGGTCTTCCTCTTGTACACATTCAATACCGTTTTTCCAACAGCTATCATCCCCACGTTCTTGATCTTATCTTGGTCGGCCACATAATTAACCTCTCAATTTCTTGCTCTTCATTAAGTGGTCACGTAGTCTCTGAAGATCCACTGCTTCCTCTATGACCATGAATGAGCCGTCCTAATTATCTTGTCGACATTTTTCTCTTAACAATGCATAAATCCGCTTAAATGTTACCCTTTACATCGAGGTAGGTCCCGAATACCTGAGAGTTTCTTTCTTCTAACTTATTTTATCATTTTGGCAACTCAATTACATTTTGTCCTAGCTAGCGTAATTGAAACTTATGATGACTAGCCTACGAAAGGCAGGAATGGCATATAACATAATAATATATATTTTACTTTCGAATGAACAATAGATTATATGTATAGAATGGGTTTGAATGTGATCGTTGGACTATATTATATTAGGGTTACGTATAGATATCTTATGTTGAAATGAAATTGAATTGCTAAATAACTTGATAAATTTAGCGTCCAGAAAATCATGTTGAGGCTAATTAATTTGCTGATATTTTTTGGATGGTGCGTTCTCTGGTACAGATTAAACTTGATGTAGATGGAGCAGAGTTTATATTTAGTAAATGGTAAGATGACGTGTAGAATTATGAGACCTACATAATGGAGAGGCTAACATGAGATAAGGAAAAGGCTAACGTGAAAAGACACATAACTTAACGGTTCTGCCATGGCTCTTTTGCAATGCAAGTACAGAGTTTTTGCTTTTTAGGCCAACTAAGCAAGAAGAGAAGCTATCGGGCACTCCAAATTTGAGAATCACTGCAAGAAATGGCTCATCTATTAGGAGCTAATTATGTATGAACATCCTTCATTAGACATTAAACTTTTATTTCTTTTTTCTTTTCTTTTCTTTCTTTCTTTCTTTTTTTTTAGTTTTTCTTGTCTACCTTTTTTTCGTCAGATGTACCAAGAAAAAAAAAATGTAAAGTAAGGCAAATCCCCTTTGACCGTAATAGTTAAGTAAATATTTTAAATCACATTCAAGTAAAAATATGATAAATATTTTTCAATTGCTAATAAATTAGATATTTTATATATTTTAGAATATTCATCAGAATTTTTTATTTATTGTTTTTTGAATGATTAAATAATGAGTACGTGTCATTATTGGTAGGCATTAATTTTCTCTTAAAAAAGACCATTCAATCATAAATTTAAACAAAGTAAATATATTGTAATTATTTCATATATCTTGCAACATAAATATTACTATAGTCTGATTCAAAACCTTACACTTGTTTAGAGTTTTTTTTTTTTTTAATATATGATTAAGGTATTCTTAAAATGATGATTTTTCACATACTGCCACGATTTTTAACTTTAATTTATTTTTTCCTTAAATTTAAAGTTAAACTTATATTCTATTAAAGATCAAGTATTTAAGGCATGCTTATTCTTTGGATGAATAAAACTTCATCAAATTTGTATCATTAAATAAAATAAAATAAAAAAATAAAACTAAGTTTTTCTAACTAGTGTTTTAGGGTAGTGGTTAAAGAATCAAGAAAAGAAAAATTTTGATTAAAAAAAGGTCATGCCATCTTGAGAATTGTTCATTGACAAAGAGAATAAGGGTCCGTTTGGTTTAACTTTTACGAGAAGGTCTTTTAAAAGAAAAACTTTTAAAAAAAGGCTTTTTAGAAGAATTATTTTTAAAAGAATAATTTTTATTTGGTTTGAATATGTCAAAAGTAAGTTTAGAAGAATGAGTTTTATTTGGATAGGATAAAATAAAATTACTTTTGGTTGTTGATGTGAGAATAATAGTAAGATTTCTTTTCAAAAAGTATTTTTTTAGAATAAAAAGTAACCTCAAGAATACTTTTCTCAATGCGCTTTGGATTTAGCGCTTCTAAACAGACCTTTACATATCAAACACATTAGTTACTATATATTTTCATTCTCATTCCAATAAAAGGCCTTCTGAGCCTCCCAGAAGTGTAATCGAACATGCACTAAGAAGATTCAAGCATTGAGATTGCAAAACATCCACAGCAAATTGTGTTTGTCAGGAATAAATTCCCCCACCCACATAAATCAATCAAATAAACAAAATAAAGGAACATAAGATAATTAACATGCTTCACTTTTTAGTACCTATATTTAAAAATTCTACCATTGAATCTACTAAATTTAGTCAAAAAAATCGATCACTACTCTCAAAAATTTATCTCAAACCCAAAACCTAATACACACAACTTCACAAAACAATACATTTCTCACTCAATAAGATTAATTTTTATAATGAAATAATTAGAAATATGTATGTACTTTTTTTAATATTTTCTAACAACTTAGTTTGAGAGGAAGGTTTGCCCCAGTCTAGGATCAAGATATGCCTATAATGTAACACCCGTTCATAATAAAGTGAATGGCATAACTTTATATTGAAAGTTCGGAGTTGGACATTAATATACATAGATATAGTATAGAGTTTAGGAGCAGAAGTAAGGTTTTGCTTGCCATAAACTAAACATTTTTAAACTGATAATAAAATTATAATTTATTTAATTACAATTCCACATATTTTTGGCAGGTGGAAGAGTTCACCTTGCTTTAGGGTATTATTTGACTAATCTGAAACCACCAAAAATAAAGTGAGAATTGAAAATTCTCAGTAGATAATGATTAGTTCTAAAACATTTGAACTATGATGGTTTCAAATTGCCTTGAAGACTTAAACCCACACACCATCAGATCATAATCTCATCATATTACTTATAATCAAATCATAATATTATGGGCAGTAAATGCTTAAAAATATATATTATGCAATAAATAAGGCAGCAAGCATTAATAACAATATAATCTTTTTACTTTAATTTTCACTTTTCTTTGTCTGCTTATCTCATATATATTTGAACGCCTTCTCTTAGGGAATTCCTATTCTCTGGTGGTACTTTTAATATCGTGATGACAAAGGGAGACTTTTACGCCACACTAACCAAGGCAGGTAACATAAAAGAATCATACATTTTATCCCTCTGCCTTCTGCTATAATGCAAGAAATCTTAAATATCTTCTTTCAAAATACTTACTTGCCATAATATATAAATTCATAATAAATATACAAATGCATAAACTTAAGCAATATAACTTAAATAAAAGACTCAAGTAGCAAAAGATAAATAATAATTTTCAATAATAAATTTATCTCATCATAGAATCAATAAGGGGAATAAAATGTAGAAACTATAAATTAGTTCATAGTTTAAAATAATCGAAGTATGCAAAGACTTAAATAATATAAACTTGAGTAAAATAAATAACATAATATTTCAGAAAAATTTCTCAAATAACATAAATCATAATATAATTAAATTCATCATAATAAATTAAACAACAAGGCATAAAATAAAATGAATAAAAGTGCACAAAATATAATTAAAGTTATAAACTGAAAATAAGTAAAGTGCTCAAGAATTAAAATAATATCTATTATTGTATAAACAATATCTTGATAATAATAAAAATAATAATAATAATAATAATGAGAAGTAATAGTATAAAAGAACATCAATTAAATTAACTTGAAAGGATAAACAAAATCAATAGGAATGATAATCAATAATAATATAAATTAACATTAGTGGAAATAAATTGAAATAATAAATAAAATATGTGATAATGATAATAACAAAGAGTGATAATATAATTAAACAGTAAATAAAATAATTTAGAATGATAAATAGAATAAATTGCAACAAGAATAATGCTGAGCAATTTTTATAAATAAAAGAACTAGGAACATAAAATAAATTGTGATAGTAAATATAAAATAACATAATATGCAATAAGTAAATAAAGCTATGATTTTACTTCACAAATAATTTTATTATCTACCTCTAATAATTGTAGACAACTAAAAGTAGTGTGGGCACACAGAGCTTCTTCCCTCTCCGGTCTAATATCCTTGCTTCTTTTTCGTCCCCTCTCCTTCTTTCTTTCTTTTTCTTTCTCTTGTTCCTGATGGTGAATGTCTTTTGTTTTTGCTCTTAATCGAGAGCCAATACCCTCCATTATTTATAGAATCTGAAGTTCACCAAAACGTCATATGTGATGTTTAGAAATTTATTACCATATGCTTGAAGTCCTTGCCTATATTTTCTACTATTGACTCGAGCTCTCTTTCTTTCCTTTTCTTTTTCTTATATTTATTGCGATGGTAATTTTTCTTCCTCCCACTGCTTCATGTCATTGACGTAAATCCTCTTCCTTTTTTTCTTCCTAAGTCTTCATGCAAGACTCGTTGAGTCTTCATTCTTTTTTTTTTTTTTCTTTCTTTCACCTTTATTGTTTGTGGTTTGTTTTCCAAAGCTATGGTCTCCAATCTACAAAACTAAAGTCTTCAATCTAAATCTCACATCCACTGTCGTGAGTTTTCATTTCATTTTTTTTCCCCAATATTTTATAATTATAATTATGTTATTATTTGTAATTATTGTTACTATATTACTTTATCTATCCTAATATTAATATTTGATATTAAATAGATTAATATATTTTGAAATTGTTGCTACTTATTATAGCTTTACTTTGAAAGTTAATGCCTATCTTTATAATTATTCAATCAATCGATCGTTGTCACAAAGATTAACTTAAATACATTAATTAAAATATTTCAATCAAGTAGATTAACCAGATTACTCAAATATTATATAAAAAGGGATGTTACATATAGGTGATCCAATGTATAAATTATAAATTATGACTAAACTAACATAGTTAAAATTGACAATAACATTTATACAATGTCAATTACATAAAAATTTAAATAATAGTATAAATTTTAAAGAAATTCTATTTGAAGATGTAGAAGCAAAAATATCGATTATGTGTGGTCCATTCTGGTTACTCGATTAAAATTAATCTAGTTTTATGAAGTTGATAATTCGTTTTCTTTTTTTCAAAAGAAAACAAAGAGGAATATTTGATTCTCTTGATTCTTGCAATTAGTTGCCCTAAATAAAAGAATTCTCGTGCATGTAGAGCATCTCCATAAGAGTCATGATGGAGCCGTTGATTTTCTTTAATTTCGATAAGTTGTTCAACAGCTCGACTCCAAACCAGAGGAGCTACGAGTCCAAGCTGACAAAACTTGAAACACATAACAAGACAAAATAAAAACACCAAAGCTACATTATAATCTTAAGACATCAGCCAATCACGCGTCTACCATACCGCTAATGATATAGCCGCCACCTTAACATGGCGTAGCTCTGAAACACCGAACGTGATGCATCAATACTCCACCTTATCGATAGCGTTTGGTTCTGTTCATTTTTCATGTCAACCACTTCTATTGTGTGGGTCTCACAATTCCACATATACATAAAATCTGCACCATTAGTATCAATTTCCATCGATTAATGTTATTGGACAACATTTCTCATTTCCATCTGCACCGGAGAATTGGCAGCAATTACGTTAGATTCACGGTGACAACTGAATTGACTTCAGGATAGCGGCATGGTGACAAAGAGAATGGTCTAGAAGGGGATAAATACGAAGTGTGTCCGTTGTCCATAAATTGAGCAGTTTCAGCTTGCACGGCTGTCGACGATATCTTATCCTTTGACTCCTATTAAGGACGAACCAAAAATATGAGAAAATTTTAAGTAATAGGTATTCTATTTATATTTTAATAAAGAGTTTAATTGTAGTGTATCTTTTTTACACTGTCATCCAATCAAAATCTTCTATTTGCATGACCATTCAAGTAGTGGGTGGTTATATCAAAGACTTTTGCTGATGTGGTAATATATGATTGGATATCTGTGTAAAAAAATTTTACACTGAGAGTATATTCAAATTAAATTATTTAATAAATATAAACATAGTTGCCTAAGATGTTTCAATTTTTATTTATTATATCTGTTAAAATATGATAATTATTTTGTCTAAATTATCATTAAATCATTAAACTATTAAATTATCATTAAATCACTAAATATATACATACGTATAAACTTTTAATTTATTTATTTTTTAATAAGAAAAGAGGCTCAACCACTAATACAAGAACCAGTCTACACTTTAACCGTAACAAACTAACAGACAGCCAAAGGCCACAGCAAACCAAAAGTGACGTATACGGCGGCACATTTGTCAAACTATAGCAATCAGCTATAAATACAAGTTGCAATATCACCATCGTGTGCTTGTAGCCATAAACTTTTTAAAAACACCAAAATATAAAAACCAGAATCTTGTTCTCCTCAAAAAAAAAAAAAAAAAAATCAGAATTTTATTATCGTTAAATAATAAAAATCAAGAACATTATTATCGTTACTTTGTAAATGCATTTTTTAAGTTACTCTTTTAGCAGTATTTTGCTATCGTTAATTAATAAAAATCAAGAACATTGTTATCGTTACTTTGTAAATGTCGTTCAAATTTTATATATATCTATAATTTTTATGTTATATTCAATATTTAAAAATTAATTAGTAATGGTGGTTTGAAAAAAAACTAATAAATTGCTAAAAAAGTAATTTAAAAAATGATAATCTGAAAAAGACAATTATTATATTTTGATAAAATGATAAGATAATAGTAAAAATATAAAATATAAAATTATGATTTTTATGATATAAAATTATTTTTGCGTAAAAGTAACCGCTTCTCTTGTTTTTTCCTTTGTTTTATGATTTTACGTAAAAGGAGTAGTCACGCTTAACAGTTTATATTTTAATATTTTTTAAAAGTTTATATGTATGTATATGGGTGTTTTTTTTTGTATATAAAGTTTTGATAAAATTTGAGAAATATGAAATTTTAGAAGGAATCTGATTTATTGTTAGTCGAATTTTATTATTTTAATAAAAAATAAAAAATGAATCAGCTATTTATATTATTGGATTACAAAAAATAATAATAAAAAAATCTGATTGGTTGTCCACAGAATTTTATTTTTTTAATAAAGAATAAGAAGTGAATATGATAGAATATAAATCGGATTGTATTATTTTATTATAAATAAAAAGTGAATCCAGATCAATGAATACCGACTTTTATTATTTTATTATTTATATGTGAATGTATGTATTTTGTCTTTTTGTGCATATGTGACTGTGAGAGTGAGAGTGAGAGAGAGAACGGGAGAGAGTGAGAGTGACAGTGACAGTGACAGTGACAGTGAGGCGAGAGAGGAGAGAGAAAAAAATGGAGAGAAGAGAAAGAGAAAGAAAAAAAAAAGGAGGGCACAGAAAAAGTGAGAGAGAAAAAAAGTAAGAAATAAAAAAAATTAAAATAAAAACATCGCACTTTTTTAAATTTTATCAAAAAATCATATTTTTAAAATTTTTTTACACAAAAATTATATAAAAAATAATTATGCTATGTATATGTTTAGTGGTTTAATGGTTTAATGATAATTAAATAGTTTAATGGTTTAGTAATAATTTAAAAAAGATAATTATTATGTTTTGATACGGCTGATTATTAATAGATAGATATAATAAATGGAAAATAATTAATAAGTTTATAATATTAATCAAAATTGAGACAGTGGGCCACTATTTTTATACATATCAAAATATGAGTGGAATATCTAAACGTTGATGTGATAGAAAGTGTCTATCTAACAATTTCTCCCAAAAATATATAGTTGCAAACAATGTTCATTTATGAGATTAATTTTGATCCATCGGCAATATAACAGAGTTTTAAACTATTATCTAAGGGGTGCTTAGCAAATTAGAAAAATTGGATAATTAGGTATAATGGGGCATAATTTTTAATAAATATTGTTTGATAATTACTTAAATATTTTAAAATTAATTTTTTATTTAAATGAATTTGGACCTAAAATCAGTTCTTAAAAAAATAATTTTAAATTAATTTTATTTCATCTCAATTTTTTTCTCTTTTTATTCTTTTCACTTTACACTAATTAATTCTTTCTCTATTGGCTCTATCAATTGTCCGCTGCGGCCGCCCACCACCATTCATTGTTGTTGTCCACCATCGTTTGCCGCTGATTGCCACCAGGGCCACCATTGACTGCCACCGTCCACTGCCGATTGCCATCATCGACTGCCACTAACTGCCACATCATCGCCCATGGTTTGCCACACACCCTATCTGCCACCATCTGCCGTCGCTAGCAACCACTATTTTCCATTGCCCGCCCCATCCTTCGCTATTTGCTACCGTTGACAGCCACATCATCCACCAATGTCTGCCACTATTCGCTACCACCGCCCACCCAGTTTGCCACCGTCTATCATCACTAGCTACCACTGTTTTTCACTGCCTGCCCTATCCACCACCGTCTATTGCCGCCGATCGCCAACGCCCATCAATGGCCACATCGTCCCCCACTGTCTGCCATCGTTCGCTGTCGCCGCCGACCCCATTTGCCACCACCTGCCGTCGCTAGCTGCCAATGTTTTCCACTACCCGCCGTCGCTGCCAACTAGATTGATTTTTTAATAACGTAATCAAGGAAAAAGAGGTATAGAAGAAGAAGAAGAAGAAGGAGAACACATATGTTAAAACTAATTTTTAAGTTGTCGACCCAAATAACGTTCGATAAAAAATTTGTTTATTATTATACTGGTTAACATAATTGGTTCTACTTTGTACCATATTAACTCAGTTTTTGAGGTTGTCAAACAACCTTTAATCATATGCTTTTATTTGTAATACTTTTAAATTAATGGATGATGAAGTCAAATACTTTTGTTAATTAATATGACAATATATGATTAGATATCTAAATAAAATTTTTTATATTGACAGTGCATCAAAATTAAAATTAAATTCTTCATATTTATTATAGAATATAACTAAATTAATGTCGGTTTTGTTAATTAATGTTCATAAGTTAATGAATTGCTTCCTCCATTCTAAAATAATAATAGTCAGCAATGAATTACTTCGTCCATCTCTCTTTGAAGATTGAACAGCAAGTGCACGACCAAAATAAAAGCCACTGCTGTTTGGTGGGGGGTGCTCTCTTTAATTATCAATAGTATTTAAGGATTCCACCTCCAAAGTTAGAGCAATATTTGGGTGGCTTTAGAGTATTATATGATTGTACTTACAGCTAATAATATTATAATATTAGAAATGAGACCCACAAATTAATGATAAGTCCTATTTAAAATATTATAATATTATTGACTGTAAATACAACCATATAGTACTCCAGGACTATCGTAAAATAACCGAAGGTTGTTTCTTTATGTTATATTATAACGTGCAAGGGTGTGAACATCTTCAATTGCGTTTTTTTGGAAAAAAAAAAATGGAGGTAGAGTTTTATTTGGAGAATAAGTGCTTATTGTCTGGCTCATTAAATTGTTAAACACACCAACAATGTTAACAGCAATGGTGCACAATGTAATGGAGATTAGATGTCTAATGAACAGTAGGGATCTAATTAAACCCGAAGATAGCAACAGGTGTGCCATATTTCTTATTTGGGAATCGTTTAGGCGTCAACTTTCGATATGTTTAGTTCAACTTATTTTAATAAAAAAATAATTTTTTTGACTGAAAAGAAAAATTATTTTTATAAAAAATATTTATTTTAATTTTTACTCCAAAATAAAAAAATAATATTTTTAACTTTTGAGTATAAATTAAAATAAACAATTTATATAAAAAATAAACTTTTTAAATAGTTGAAAAATGATTGTTTTTTTTTTTTAAAATATGAAACAAATGCACTCCAAATCTTTTTTATCAGAACAGTAAACTGAAGACACGCAATTGCATACTCGTCAAATTGTCTTTTCGTGGGTGAACGACAATCTTCTTGAAAGAAAATGAATTGCAATCACAAAATCATGCTCAAACTAATTTTCGTAGAATTTGTCCTCACATATCGCAGGGCTTTACTGTATATAAGCTCCACCATAAATTACAAGAGAAAAAAACTTTATTACATGTAGTTTCCACTACAAATTACAAGAGAAAGAAATTGAAACATCATTTAAGAAACCAATAACAACACAACATGTAAGTTTTAAATCCACGAGTATAGTATGGGTTCAAGGTGAAGTGGTACTTTCTTGCTGATAGTGAGCCCAGACAATTCACTCATGTCAATCTCCCGCATTTTTACACCATCCCTGGGCAGCTTCCAATCAAACCAATATAGAAGATTAGCAAGTATATATTCAATGGAAGCAAGCCCAAATGAAATAGCAGGACATCCCCTTCTCCCAGCACCAAATGGAATTAATTGGAAATCTTGTCCTTTGATATCAACTTGGCTGCTTTCAAATCTCTCAGGAATGAACTCTTCAGGATTGTCCCATAATTCAGGGTCCCTATGGATTGCCCATGCATTCAGAAATACCCTTGTTTTTGGAGGAATATTGTACCCTTTCACTTTGACACTTGATGTTGTTTCTCGAGGAACTAAGAGAGGAACAGGTGGATGTAATCTAAGAGTTTCTTTGATCACACATTTCAAGTAGTTCATTTGATTCAGATCACTTTCATCCACTTTTGATTTGCTCCCCGCAACTCTCCTTGCTTCTTCTTGGGCTTTCTTCATGGTATTTGGATTCTTAATGAGCTCAGCGAAAGCCCATTCTAGAATTGTTGATATCGTGTCACTTCCTCCGATAAACATGTCCTGAAATTATAGAAATGGGTTAGGGTTATTATACCTTTGCATAATCAACAAACAAGTAACACAGACTTAACCTCTTTTTTTTAAACTCCAACAAACCATTCGAAAGAAAAAAGTTTATGTAAAATATGTCATCAAATGTTTTGTGAATGTTAACACTCTTCTACTAAATTCTTATCTTTATGCTTCGCTTCTACACATGTTCATGTGCAGTAAAGTACATGAAATTTTTTTAGATGAATACAAGTGTAATAACTCATATTTAAGTATATTCATAATAAATTTGGTGAGATTCATAAATAAATGAATGTATCTTAAAAAAAAGCTAGTAAGACCCATTTTTATTATATATGTTGTATTAAATTGTATCCATGCAAAAATCTCACAAGTACATGTGCTATTTACAAAAAAAAAAAAACAATTGAATATGCTAATATATAAGAAGGGGAGAGAGAGAAAGAAACCATTAGGATTGCTTTGAGGTTTTCTGGGGTGAGCTCAAACTCAAGCATGTCATTCTCTTGAAGTTGAAGAAGCATATCAACGAAGTCTTTATTATAAGAATGATCATTGTTCCTGTTCCTTCTTTTATGCTCTTCAATTGCCTCTTCTAAGAAAGCATCTAATGCAACAAAAGTGACTTTCAATTGTGACATCAAACCTGTAAGAAGGTCAACCCAGCCCAATGAAGGGAAGAAATCGCCCCAACAGAACTCCGTGAGTTGTCTCATCATCTTCCTTCCAAGCTCTCCAAAGCTGCTACTACTATCTGGAGTATCATACTTTTGTCCAAAAACACATCTAGATACTATGTTATTTGAGGCTGCAATCACCATTTCACTCAGATTCACACTAGACTGTTTACTTGCACATGCTTCACGCATTTTATCAACCAATTCTATTACTTCCTCTTCTCGAATGGATTGAAAGGATTTCACCCTTTTGAGGCTTAGAAGCTCAAGAACACAAACCTTCCTTTTCTGTCTCCACTCTTCTCCATAGGGTGCAAATCCCACGTCCTTGCATCCATAGAAAAAGATTTTGGCAGCTGCAGATTGGGGCCTGCTGGAGAAAACAACATCATGGGTTTTGATGATTTCTTTGGCCACATCTGCGGATGAAACTACTAGAGTTGGTGTTTGTCCAAGCTGCAGAAACATGAGAGGGCCATACTTGTTAGAGAGAGCTTGGAAGGAGCGATGCGGCAGTGTTCCTAGCTGATGAAGGTTTCCAATGAACGGTAGCTTTGGTGGGGATGGAGGAAGGTTGGATTTGTTTCTTGTTGTGAACTTAAGCACAAACAAGATGCTAATAATGCTGCCAAATATTGATAGGTAAAGGGTTGAGTTAAGCTCATATGGCAATTGCTTTAGAAATGATAGAGGTGCCATTCTTTCGTTCGGTATTTCGTGCAGGAAGTGGCCGTATATAGGATAGATCCTTATATTTTTACAAAAGAATTCGAATATAGGCACATGGCCTTGCCTCAATAGGACTTATAACGTGTTTGGTTTTGCTTTTGTATAATTGATTTTAATTAGAATTAATTTTGAGATAAAATAATTTATATTTGGTAATTTTACTAAAAATAATTCTGATAGAAAATAAATAATTTTTATTTTTTCTAGAATTAATTTTAGAGGCAAGAATTAATTTTCACCTCTTGAAACCAAATATCATTAAAAATTGACAAAATCAATTTTAGAGGTTCAAAATCAATTCTAAACGCCCCAAACACTGATTCAAACATGCTATTGAGTTACTTAGTCAGCTTCTCGTTGTGTATTGTCATGATATGAGTTTGGATTCTTAAGTTCTTTCATTAGTGAGTTATTTGTAAGTACACGATGAACTCAAAGATATATCTTAGCTCTAGTTTGTAGTGAATCTTCTCCTCAACTTAAATTTTTGTTTATAAAAAAAAAAAAGGACCTTACAAACTTTGCTCAAGAAACATTTATTTATTTTTGAATTTTACTAATTTTATTATTCATGTGTCTAAATATAAAATATTAAATTTGTGTTCAGTTGATATTATGAACTTACGTGCAGAATAATTATTTTCATTTAATTATTTCACATATTGGTTTCCGTTCGCACTCAGATACACAAGCTAAGTGGCAATAATTTTGGAGAAAAGCCTTTCGGTTGGAATATTGTTTTTCTTTCACATACTGCCCCATTTTCGAGCTTTACAAGTGCTGATATATTTTCGGTCAATGGTGCTTGCACCAACTGTGAGGATGAAGTGTTGATGGCCTGTGGGGGAGAAATTTTTATGTGGCGATAGAATATTAAGTTGGATATATTCTTGACCACTTATAAAATGATATTTCAGACTTTCAAACTTTAATGTTGGAAAAACTCACAACTAACTATAAAATATCATTTTATAAATGATCAGAGCATATCTAACTTGATGTCCCATGGCCACACCACCCTTTTGATGCAGCTCAAAATTCGGCTTGAATAAGATAGTTTGCGATTTTGTAGAACAAGGGAGGCTTTGTTAGGGTTAGTTTGGTCTGAGTATAAAAACAAGGGTGAAAGCATGCACCAATTTTTTATATAATTTTATTCATAAATTTTTTATTCTATTTTTATTCCAAATCCAAACTGACCCTTTAGAGCTATAAATAGCAGAAGAATAGAGTTAAAAATTTAGATTCCAATAGAAATTTAAATTTCTAAACCTGATATTTACTTTAATATTATGAATTTTGCAAATGTGTATTTTAATTTTTTTTTATATTTTTGATTTAATTCAAAATAATCAAAGGCTCAGACCCTCAAGAGAGGAGAGCAACAAAAGTTCAAAACAGACAAGACAAGCAAATAAGCAACAAAAAGCAAAAAACACCAAAAAATTGTCAACATTGCACCAACTCCCGTCATGATTCCCTGCACAAATGCGAATTGCAAGAGGATGCCAAACGAATATACACCTTGGTACATAATGGATCCTTTAAGCTGATTTAAAAATTTTAGTTATAGTCAACAAGGTTGACTTATACTCTTGGTCTTCCATTATATATCGTTATGACTTTCATCTGATTTCGATCCTAAATTTATTTTATGGATTGAAGCAAATTTTTTCTCAATCTAAATTTTCGTGCATAAACGAAAACAAAAAATAAATTTGTGGTCCAATTAGATAAAAGGCCCAAAATCCCTATTGTGAACAGGTTAGTATCTTTCGTGAATATCTCGACGCTGTTTAACCCCATTGTTAGTGATCCAATTAGAAATGGTCTAGTATTCTTCCAAATGCAAGGATACCAGAGGTATAAACACCATAAATAGTGTGATTAGCCCATAAATCTTATCATTGAAACCGACGGGCAGCATGCTATGTGCAAGTGGTCCTGCTCTACTGACCATTGTCCATCATTTAACGGGCCGGCCAACTTTTTAATTAAGGCACTGATATTAATCTATTTTTTATAGAGAAATTCTTAGTTACATATTGCATACTATATCAGTATTTATGCATCCTATTTATACTTTGACAAGTATAAAAATAGTGCTCTACATATTTCCATCTTCATTAAAACTATTCAATTTATTAATATTTATTTACTATATCCATTAATAGTAATATCACAATATAAAAATTACCATTTTTAAATTGTCGTTTCTTTAATTTACTTTTTCAAAAATTTATTTTTTAAAATTATCTTTATTATTTAACTTTCATAAATTTTACGTGTTCTATAACAATAATTTTTAGTAAATCTTAAGTATTATATGTGCTTTTATCACTATCAATTTAAATTGCACAAATATAAAGTAAATGTCATCATTTACAAAATTTCTTCTAGTAATTATTTTTCTCATGCTTTTCATGATTATTATTATGAGTTAAATATTTGTGCTCCTTACTTGTTTTTTCTGAATATGTTAAATTTTGAACTTTATTATGAGTTTTTACAATTTTCATAAAAGAATTTATGAATTAACATTTTTTACGGCTTTTTTTTTTTCCTAAGGGTATCCCTCCTCGGTCATAATATTTTCGGCTTTTGATAATAATTAAAGATTAAAAAATTATACGAAAATGCATTTTCTCAACAATTTTTTTAAAATTATTATTATTAATAATTAAATTTTTAAAATCTAGAGATAAATAAAAAATATAAGCTAAAATTATATATATATATATATCGTCTCACCCGATAAATAAAAGATCAATCTTCCAAGATGCAATCAGACATCTAAGTGAGAACTTTTTCCAATAATTTTTTTTCCACATGCACATGAATCTCAATAATGAATGTAGGATCACATACGTAAGGGACTTAAGTCCTTCTACTTGGATCAATATCTTGTTGATAGAAAATATATTATTCTTCATCACCTTTGTCTAGTATCGACATAATTTGAAAAAATAGGAATTATAAATATTTAACTCGTAATAATATTAATGAAAAGTACTAGAAAATAATCATCACTGAAAGAAATTTTGTATAATGATGGCAGTTAAAAGACACATATAATACTTAAGATTTATTAACTAAATCTTGGCATGTGAAGCTTGGCGGTGCAGTATGTGAAGCTTGGTGTTGGGTATTGGAACCTTGGCTGGTGATCAGAGTTTCCTATCTCTTTGTAGTTTTGTGGTATCAAACTTGTTGTGGGGTACCATAGCATGTGAAGTGGTTTTGTGCTGTTATTTTGGGGGCTAGGATTTTGGCATCTTGTTTTTTTGGTTTTCTGCTTCTATAGGTATCTCTGTCTGTGGTTTATTTTACATTGCTAGCTGTTTTTTCTTTTTCTGTTTTGAACTTTGTTGTTCTATAAGATATTGGCTCCTTCCTGATTGGAAGTTTGAGCTTGTACTACCTATCCTAAAAACTTAAGATTTATTAAAAATTATTGTTATAATACGTAAATTTTTTGGGTAAAATTTCATTTATGTCCTTTAAATTTAGCAAAAATTTCAACTTTATCTCTAATTTTTTTATTTTATTTATGTCTTTAACGTTTTACAAACATTTTAATTTTGCCCTTTTAATAAACAATATCTAAATTATAAACCAAAAAATGTTGATACTAAGATTAAATTATGATGTTAATAATTTCCAAACACCACTAATAGAGATTGTTTGTCTTCAATTATCTAAGAAAAAGCTTTGAATATGAGTTTTAATAGGAGAAAGATTAATTGAATGTTAAGAAGGTTTTAATTAAAAAGAAAAATTTTCATATCTTACAAAAATATGGAAGAAAATAATGATAAATAATATCATCCATTCAGATAAGTAATGAATATATTATCACTAACATTATAACTTGACTTTTATATCAGTTTTTTTCATTTATAATTTGAACGCCGAAATTCTAAAATTAAGATGTTTTGAAAATATTAGAGACATAAATAGAGTAAAAAAAAATTTTTGGATCAAGTTGAAATCATTGTAAAATGTGACGGATATAAATGATCCTTTATCCAAATTTTTTGAAAGTTAATTAACAAAGATAATTTTGGAAAAAGTATTGTTGGAAAAGCAAATTGAAAAAACGGCAATTTAAAAATGGTAATTTATATTCTTAGATAGGTAGTGCTAACCACATCAGTATCGTACAAATAAATCCTGATGTGGTTAGCAATATCTATCTAAGAACATAAATTACCATTTTTAGATTGTCATTTCTTAATTTACTTTTCCAACAATTAACTTTTTTTAAAAATTATCTTTATAAATTAACTTTAAAAAGGATTTGGTGTTATAACAAAATTTTTTAATAAATCTTAAGTATTATACGTGTTTTTTAACTGCCATCATTTCACAAAATTTCTTTTAGTGATGATTATTTTATTATACTTTTCAATATTAATATTATTACGAGTTAATATTTGCATTCCTTTTTTTTGAACTTTGATACTAGACTAAGGTGTTAAAGAATAATATATTTTCTACTAATAAGATATTAGTCTAAATGGAAAGAGTTCAGGATCCTTAAACATATGATACTGGGTTCAATTTCAGGATCCATATATATAAAAAAAAATACTGTATAAAAAGATTTTTTACTTTCTATAATTAAATTAATACAATATCTCTCATTGACTAGTGTATCTTTTGATTTTCAGAAGATATATATATCTTTAAAATTTAAAATTTTAATTAATAATAATAATTTGAAAATTGTTGAGAAAGTGATTTTTCATATTTTTTTAATCTTTAATTATTATCAAAACCCGTAAAAAATGTTAACTCATTTAGCTAGTAAATTGTTTAATTTATGAGAATTGTAAAAACTCAAAATAAAGTTTAAAATTTAACATATTCAGGACAAAAAAGTAAGGAACACAAATATCTAACTCGTAATAATATTCATAAAAAGTATGAGAAACTAATTATTGAAAGAAATTTTGTGAAATGAAGACAATTACTTTATATTTGTGCGATTTAAATTGATCGTGAAAAAAAAAACGTATAATACTTAAGATATATTAAAAATTATTGTTATAACACGTAAAATTTGTGAAACTTGAATAATAAAGATAATTTAAAAAATGTTGAAAAAATAAATTAAAGAAATGACAATTTAAAAATGGTAATTTTTATATTGTGATATTACTATTAATGGATATGGTAAATAGATATTAACAAATTTTATAGTACTAATGAAGATGGAGATATATGAGACACTATAAACACTTGTTAAAATATAAATAAAATGCCTAAATATTGATGTGATAAGCATTGCCTAACTAAGAATTTATCTAAAGTTCACTTCGAGAAAATGTGAAAAAAAATTTAAAGCTTTATTGACTTGTGTAAGTCATGGTTATTAAACTTTTAAATTAACTCTTAAACTCTTATAAATTTATGATTTTACAATATAAAAATGAGTTAATTCACATATAATTTTTTTTGTCAAACTATTACTAATTTAAGTAAACTCTAATAAAATTGGTAAATTCTTGATTCTACAAATAAGTTTATGAATTTAAAATTATACTTGATTTTGCTCTTTAAATATAAAATATTGGTCATTTTTTTTGTGTACTTTGATTTATTTGTTTATTTTATGTAATATTTATTAATTTTATTCAATTAATTTTATCTATTTCTTATTATTTAATTATGTTTGTTGAGCTACAAAATAATATGTGTAAAACAAAATATGGTATAAAAATAAAGTCATATGTTAGATTATATTTTATTTTTTTATTTATATTGTTATAAAATTATAATTGTTTAATATTAATCATAAAAATATTATTTAATTATATTTAATTACTAAAATATATTTTTTAACATATATTTTTTAACAAATATTTTTTAAACATATACATTCTTACAAATCTATGAGTTAAGCTTATAATTCAAATTTACTAACATTTTATGAATTTACTTAAACTCAAGAGTTTAATAGTCTTATAATAAGCCAACTAATAGGATATGTAATATAAAGTGCTGACATATCTTTCAAAATCAATTTAAAACTTTACAACAAAATTAATATATTTTATAATTATCACTGTCTTGTTTTTTTTGTCATGCACAACCCCGGGTTGGGGGGAGGGGCAAGCTGTTTCTAGCTACGCTATGAGTTGGACTCGTGCCCTACGATGTGGCTACACTTGGCGAGGAAACAAGTTGCCATTTGTGCTCATACCTCGGCCACAATTATCAATAATTTATATTTATGTGTTATGGACAATTCCAAATGAGCTTAATCGTTGTTGGGTTTTGAGATGGACCCCTATGAAGGCCCATGTGCGATGAAGTCAATATATTAAAGATGAACATCACTCCACGACCCGAAAACAACCAAACAAAAAACCAAAATTGAGATCTCTCTAGTCTCTACTCTTGGAACTTTACCTTCTAATGTGAATTTGTTTTAACGCTCCCAGGTGAAGAACTCGAGACTTTTATAGAGCGTTTGGTAGGTAGAATAAATTTTTATTGTTAAAAATATTATTTTTGAGAATAACCTTTTCAGACATATAATGTTTAGGTATATTTGGAATGCAAATTAAATTATTAAGAATCTTGTAATTTTTATATTTAGTTAATATTGATATTTTCAAAAATATTGTATATATTTCTAAAAATACCTTTGACCATGGTCAATGGTGGCATGAAGTTGGTTGATGGTAGCTAGTAGTGGCCAAATAGCAGTCAATGGCGGTGATAATTGGCAACAACAAGGGTGTTTTGGTTTTTTTTTTGCTTAGGTATAACATTCCTTTCCCATGGAAATATTGGATTTCCATTGGGGGAGGTGGATATGATTTTGGCTCAATTTTACTTTTTGGGAATACAATATTTTTAAGAAATATTTTTTAAACCCTGTACCAAATATAAGAATCTAAGATTCTTATATCACATTTTCATGCATATTTTTATATTCCCCCGTACCAAACGCCCTCTCAAAATCAATGGCATGATCTTCATGGGATCTAGATCCCCTAAAAATAGGAGCTAACCCATTAGATGAAAGGGGATTCAATTTATCTATATAGTCTAAGGTTTGGTTTGGTATTGTTATATCTTTTTAAAAGTTGTTGAACTCTCTAAACTCTCTAAAAGCTATTCTCAAAAAATAGTAGTAGTATCGTTTAACAAAATAATATAAAAATTACTCTTAATAAGTAGAAATCATAAAAGTAGTATCTAATAAAATTATTTTTAATTTTAAAAATTACTATAATAGGCATAAATACTAAATAGAATAATTTTTATTTTTAATATTTAAAGAAAGTAAAGTTATATTAGTGTTTTAAATTTTAAAGAGCACAAATCAGCTCTGAAAAGTATTTCATAAGAGCTCTCGAGAGCACCCCTTGGCTTTTAAAAGTTAGAAGTAAAAGCACTTCAACTTTTTAGTTTACCAAATAAAAAAAGATTCCCTTATACTTTTTATAAGCCGCTAGAGTGCCCCTTCAAAGAGTGTTATCCAACTAAGGCCTAATTTGATAGTGCTTTCTAAATGGGTGCTCTAACTTATAAAAAATATAAGTCAATTTTTTTTGCTTGGTAAACCAAAAAATTGGGGTACTTTTGCTTCTGGCTTTTGAGAGCCAGGAGGTACTCTTGGGACCCCTCATGGAATGTTTTTCGGAGCTGGTTTGTGCTTTCTAAAATTTAAAAACTAATATTACCTTAAATTTTAATAAAAATCCAATTTTATAAAAGAGTTTTAATTTTCAATTTTACTGTCTAAAGGTAAAAATTACTTTTATTAATATTTGTCTATTATGATCATATTAGATTTTAAAAGCAACTTTATCAAACAGTATTTTTGTTATTTCTACTTATTAAGAACAACTTTTATATTATTTTATCAAACGATACAATTATGATTTTTTGAGAGCAACTTTTAAGGAGTCCAGAAAGTTTAACAACTCTCAAAAAGCTACAACAATACCAAACCATGCATAAGCCACAACTATCTTATAGTTCAGGCACGCATTCATCGTTACTTCTTAGTACCTCAAATATCATATCCAATTTTCAAGTCCTTGCAAATATATACCTCATTCTTGTGGACCACAAATACTGAAAACATATTACTTTAGTTCTCAGGTAACTTCATTCTTGTAATTATATGAACATTATGAATAAAAGAAAATGGGATAATTGATGATTTTTAATACTTAATAAGTGATATTTATACTTATGAATAAAAGATAACGAGATAGATAATTTGTTGTCGATGATTTATGTTCTTAATTTGAGCTTTATTCAAAAAAGAATTAATATAATATATAAAGGGAAGTTACAAAATATGCTTTTCATTTCCAGATTTACCATCTAAACCTCCAAAAGTAGTTGGTTGCAGTAAAAATAAATTATAATTCCCGATAAACTTTACCTGTAGCTAAAATTACTAACATATCTCACTCATTACACCCAAAAATAGTTAGTTACAGTGAAAGTAAATTGTAATTCCCAATAAAGTTTACCTGCAATATTAAAGGCTCAAATCCTG
Organism: Pterocarpus macrocarpus; assembly: GCA_031439585.1. NCBI lineage: Eukaryota > Viridiplantae > Streptophyta > Magnoliopsida > Fabales > Fabaceae > Pterocarpus > Pterocarpus macrocarpus. Next base: position 18,367,992 of record CM062519.1, read on the forward strand.
CATTGTCGTTAATGAATTTTAAGGAAAAAAAAATCTTGTTTTTAAATGGAAAAAATTCTTCGTATGAGGAATGAATATCAATCAATATAATCAGTTAATCAATAAATTATTATTAATTATTAACATAATAGTATATAAAGGGACAATCTATGCCTTTTCTTTCATGTGACATTTTTAATTTTTTTTTCTAGAAGCCTAAAATTCTGTTATATGATATCTACTTTCTTAAATTTTAGTCAAAGTGTCATCGAATTTTTTTCATTTGTACCTAAATAATTCTTTGAAATTATAATTTTGTTTTTTAATACTATTTTGTGCATCCCACGTGATACAAATGCTAGTAATCCATAACACAGTCATATTTTAAAAGCATCAAACGAGAGGCTGACAGCATGAAAAATATAACATAAATTACAATATTACTTTTCTACCAAACTAAAAATTGAAATATATGGCTAATGGATCACTTACCTAGTCGACTTTCTATTTGTGCATTGCTATAATTTGGATCTGAGTCTTGGATTTTTCATTGATAAGTTATACAAGAACTCGACATATTCAGAGGTATATCTGACCTAGCTATTTTGTGATAAGTTTTTATCTCAACTTAAATCTTGATGTACCAAAAAGGTAGAAATATATTATTTTTATGTTCAATTTATAAACTAATCTATCATTATAAAAGCATTCACTAATTCTATTATTGGAAAAATAATTAATTATAAATTTTAGTATACAAGAAAACACATATGAGATAATAGACACCCATTTGTATCTAGATAGGAGAAGAGGCTTCTCTCTTATTTTAATAATATAATGGATTAAACCTATCTATTATAGCAAAGTGCATACACATAGAGAAATAGAACAATACCCATCAATAAACATTCCATAAGTTCAATAACAATAGTAATTACACAAAGTGGGCTTAAACAATCAACTCTAATCAATTTTAATATTTAATTAATCTAGGTTTAAAATTAAATATGATTTGATTTATTCAAGTTCACAAAAAATAATCCAATATAACATTTGCACACTATATATCCTGGTATAAATCTAAAATGTTTTATTCATATTTATATTTTTATACTCATTTACACTTAATTAACAACATATAAATTTTGAGTCAACGACATTTAATTTTAGATTTTCATCATTTTAAGCAAATATTTTGATAAAATAAACTTTCTAAAAATCGAAATATTCCCTCAAAAAATTAAGGTGATAGCTAAAAAATGGACATCATTAACTAAAATTTACGTCAAGTGAAAATTGAGCTTGAAAACTCTGGCATGAGCATACGCTAAAGGAGTTATGTGATCATTAATTTTGTGGAGGAAATGAGAGAGAAAAGAGAATAAAAACAGTGATGAAATGAATGGTGTAAAATTGTTTTATAGGCAAAAAATGAGGGATTTGTCTCTCAAATTATTTTTTATTTTTAAATTTGCCCTCCAAGTAATACAAAAATGACGTAACATGCGACAACTACTATTTTTAAATTTTTCTTATAGTTATAAGTAATAAGCATTTTAAATTCACCCTCAAACTTTTAAAAGCCGAACAAGTTCAATAATAGGTGGCACGAGAATTTTCGTGAAATGATACCTGAATATTAAAACACAATGCAAATGTAATGCTTTGTTGATAGTAGCTGTTTTTTTCTCTCTCCTATGTTAACAACAAATCCTTCCATGATTGATTAGGCTAGCCTTTTTTATAATTTTATGAACCGATTTTCATGCCACCAGGCACTTGTTCTTATCCTTTTTGTAATTGTCATTTGTTACATTAACAGAAGGAGCTTACTTGACATTTATATTGGCAGAAGTTATATAGATGGCAACACTCAACTTCTCTTGCTCGTATGTATTGTATCTTTACTCAACTGACTAGCTTCTCTATTCTTATTCTTCTTTATCCCTGTTTGTCTTTTGAATGGGTAGGTAACACATCTTTGTACTCAGTTTATGGCTACGTTGCACCTTTGATTGATTTGGTTAATGAAATTGATATATACGTTCATTATATTTGGTAACACTTGAGGAGAACATTTATGTTGTTTGATATATACGTTCTCTAATGAATTTGAAGGCTAAGTTTACTGAACTTTTTGCATTGGGTCATTTTTCTTGGGCTAGGATTACTATAGTATCTACTAGGTGTTTGATAAAATGCTTTTGAGAGTACAAAACTACACTTTCATCTTCTAGCTTTTTTTTTTTTTTTTTCAAATGTTTTTGACATTTTTCTTTGCTATTAGCATTCTTCTCAACAAGAGTACGTGGTATGTGGTGATTTCAAATATTCATTTTTAGCTATGTAAATTGTTTTAACATTTTTTATCCCACTTGAAATACATATCCATTCATAAGTTAAGTTGAGAAGTTTGTGGCTTAGTTTCAATTACAATGCCAGGCATGAAATTTTGCACCTATTTTTTCTTACTTCTTTTATTTGGCTTTGTTGTATGAAACGGTATTTTATCTTTTTACCTCCATTTTATTTTAAATTTGATTAGACACTTATAAATCTGAGACATAAATCTAAAGGGTTCAAGTTTTCTTAAATGTTCAATTAAAAAGAAAGTCATAATACGGCTTAAAGGTGCCTGCAAGTTAATTGTCTCCATTGTTTGCAGGGCATAGAAGTTATGTTTTTTATTTTCTGGAATGATGTTTGGTTATTACTTACTATAGTTATCTCATACTCTCTTTCTTTTTTCCTGTATAATGTTCCTCCAGCTATTCTTCTTAGATTCTTGCAGGAGCACCAATCATAGTGAGCTGCACGGGTGTACAGGGTGGGATGAAGCGGCATGGATTTAAGGAAGGACAGATATATGCTTTGAAAATAACTGATATTTATTTTTCTGATATATTTGATTTTGCATTGAGTATTTTTTCTAGGTTATTCTGATTTTTTTTAATTGATTTAAATTGATTCGTTGGTGTTAATAATGAACTAAACCTATTATAAGACTTATCTAAGCCTTTTATCTACCTCTGTTTACCTTTTCCCTTTGTTAATAGATTTGGAAGAATGTTAAATCTGATTTGCATTATTTGATTTTTTCTAACATTCTGATTTTGATTCATTCTTCTCATATGCTAATCTGATTAATTTACACTTCTGATTTATTATGATTCTGGGCATCATTCTCATTCATTCTTCTCATATGCTTCTCATATATTATTCTAATTCATGCTTCTCATATGCTATTCTTCTTTGGCTCCCTCTAATGTAGTTTATGTTTTTAATCATTATTACCTATCAATGTGTTAATACTCAACTAAACCTATTGGAAGATTTATCCATTCATTTTATCTGACTCTATTTGCCTTTTTACTTTGTTATCCAAGTTTTGCAGGAATTTTGAATCTGATTTGTATTTTTTTTTCCCTAACATTCTATTCAATATGTGATCCATCTTTATTGAATGTGGTATGTTCTAGTTTCAATATTGATGTTTTTATTAAATTTTTTTTTTCTGAACTACGATAGTTAAAATGGAGTTCTTGCTAATTTGTGTTTTTTTTAACGTTTCTTGCTAAACATAATAAGTTATATCTCAAAACTGTTGATTTAGTTCTTATTTGCTGCTTACAGTTTGTCATGTCATCATATAAATGTAAGATTTTATTTATTCTTAGATATGATCTTTATTATTTATTTCACAGTAGTTTCCTTTTTTTTGATAAATGGTTTTAATTTATACTATTTAACTTAACGTATTTATTGTTTTGTACTTATAAACTCTAATTCAGTCACTTCATACTTTTAGTAACTTTATCTTAAGAGAAGGAATCATTCTCCTGCATAAAGAACTTCAATAACCATTAATTCGGAGATAGATTTTGGCCTTTTAATTAAAGAGATTGGATGAAGATTGATTGGTAGCCTTTGACTCTTTGTCATTGACGACTACTCAGTGACTGGACTTAACTATAGTTCAAAGGATCAAATCTAATAAGAGGAGGTTGCTTGCAACTGCGCAATTATGAGAAAATTCTATTTTTGTAATGCAAATTTCGTTTTCTGGTTGTTAAGTGAAGGGTTAGTGGTATCTGAAAGAATAGTTCTAAACTAGAATGGTTTAAGAGTGATACTGATGCACATTAAGTGCACCATTTTTAATACATTTGTCAGATATTTATGAATTTAGTTTGAAATTTTGGATAAACCATGGTTGAACCATTGCATAGTGAACTGGGATTGCTATGCAGGAATGGTTTACATACTACAACATTCAGGTGTATTGGTATTTGTGTTACGTTGATACAGCAGAGGGTAGTTAGTGAATTTTGTAGTGATATATATAATCGTGAGGATGGAATTAAAAAAATGATTCTGAGCCAATTGACCCATTACATCATGGAGTTGAAAATTGAACAAGACACATTGGCCCTTTAGTTAGTATACAACTGAGGATTATGTATGAAGATTTTAGAATATGCAGATGCATAACAGAATCACAGATTTGAGCTCCAAGATACTAGAAAAGGCTGAAGTAATTGTTGTCCTATAGCTACTGGTGTTATATTGTGCTGCTGACAAAGTACTTATTTCCAAGTACTAGGAAAGGGATAGTCCTTGGTTTATGAGTTATGTTATTTTAATGTAGAATGGTGCAAATGTATTTGTCTGCTGTGTATACATTTTTGCTCCTCTCCATATGTAAAGTGTTTTGAGCCTTCGCAATTCGATCTTAAAAGAGATTGTATATATTGTTTAAAATTTAATTTTGAAGATCATATACTCCGCATTATAGGTGTTTTTTGGTAAAGTAGAATATGCAAGCGAAGTTACTCCCTCGGTGGTTTTTTTAAATTCAATACATCTTTTTGCAAGAGTTTTGATTTTGCCATTATTACAATTTCTTCTTCATTTATCCTTGGAATTTGCCCTTCTTACTCCATTATCGGCTGCTTTTCACAGACACTCGACTATATTTGCTAGGATGATGATAATGAGCTTTTCTCATATAATCATTCTCTTGGTGCACTTTACAGTGAGAAAATATAAATAATTTGCACTTGTTATTAATTAATTTTTTAAATCTTATAACACTCTAATTATAGATCTATACAACCATATCTATTAGATTAGATATTTTACATTTTAATAAGCAATATTATTGTCTTTATTATTAATAAAAGTATTATAGATTTGCCGGCTAGAGTAGAGAAATTTTAGAAAGTGTATACAACTTATGTTATAAGTTTTTATTAAAATTTTATTTAACACGGTGATATTCGCATGACAAAAGAAATTATCCATAAAATAGTTTTAATGCAAGTGTTAATATTTCAAATGGATTATATTAAACATATATATTATACAAGTGATACAAAATATATATATTACACGAGTGATAATTAACTTACCCTATAATTATTATTAATTTATATTAAATTTAAATTATATAAAATTTTAATCTTATAGTAAATAGTAAATAGTAAATATAATATATTTTTTAACTTTGATAAGAAAATATAAACAATTTAAATTATGATTATTTATTTTTTAAATTTTAAATTTTAATTGTATATCTATACTAATGTATCTATTACATTATATACTTTATGCTTTAATAAGCAATATTATTTACTTTTGTATTAATAAAAGTACAATAGATTTAATAGCTCAAAGAAATAGTAAATGTGAAATTTTAGAAGGTCTTTATAACTTATGCTATAGATTTTTATTAAAACCTTTTTTAATATAATAATGCTCGTATGACAATTGAAATTAATCATAAAATAGTTTACTACAAATGTGATATCTCAAAAGGGTTATATTATATTATATATATATATGGATGATGATTTGCATACCAAACTTATTCCTCTAAACTTACAAAAATGCTACTAAACAAGCAAATTACCCTAATAATACTATGTTTATTACATGATCAAACTTATTCTTCATAATTATTTATACAAACGGTACACATCCATTACTTCAATAACCTTCATAATTGTTTATTCAAACAAATTCATAACATAAAATATATTAATCAATATTTATTCATATACAAATATTTTTATAAAGTTTATATATTTTGCATTTTAAACAAATAGTCACCTATGCAAAGCACGGGTAAATACACCAATTTAATATCAAAACACACATAAATTATGCTAATAATTTTCTCTCAAACTCTCACTCATAATGCTGCAGCAAAACTAAGGAAGAGGAGAATGTTTCTTCCACAAAAATCACTTCATTTCATGATAATTGTTACGGTACATAAGCTTGCCTTTTTTAAAGGCATACAAGATGTTACAAAATATCATAAAATAATAATCCTTAACATAAAAGGAAATCAAGGCGGTGCTTTAACTTGGCAGCAGGTGGTTTCGACAACTATCACTTTGAAAATTCAAATTGAGTTGGCAATGCATCGTGAACCTTCCAGCAGCATTTCAACTTGGATAATCATCATATCAAAAGCCGGTGGTGATGATATAGTTATCTTATGACTAAGCAACGAGTTAGCTATGAGCTGCAGCATGCGCTGGCAAGTCCTCATGAAATTTCTAGTGATGGTAGATAAGTTCAGTTTACAAAACTAACACTGCCTCCCTTAAACTTAAATCAAGCATATAGAATTAATCATTCTAAGTATTTTTTTGATTTGTAAAATGGCTTCATAAAAATATTTGTAACTTATTTTTTAATGGGACAGTAATTAATCAATACTTCTTTTTCATTTACCAATTCCTGAATTTTGTGCAATCGGATATCTATGTGCTTGGATCTCCTATGAAACACTACATTTTTGTAAAGTGAAATAGCTAACTTGTCATAACAAAATATTGTTGTGTGAGTATTCTATTTTTGGTTCAATACTTCAAGAATTCTCTTTAACCATACTGCCTGTGTAGCACAACTTGCTATTGCTATATATTTTACATTTGTTGTAGAAAGTGCAACGATTGGTTGCTTCTTTGACAACCATGACATTGCGCCAGATCCAACAAAAACTACATATCCTAAAGTACTCTTTTTTGTTTCTGTGTCACCAGCCTAATCACTATCTATGCATCCTATAAGCTTCACATAATCAGTATTCCCATAGAAAATTCCATCATTTAGGATACCATTAATATATCAAAAAATTCTTTGTGCTGCTTGTAAATGACAAGCACATGGCTTATCCATAAATCGGCTAAGTAGTCCAACTCCAAAAACAATATTTGGCCTAGTTGCTATCAAATATATCAAACTTCCTATATTGCTCTTCCTTTACCTTCTCTTGTTAGCTTCAACTTTTCCTCAACAGAAGTAGAAATTGGCTTTAAATTTTCTGTTTGAAATCTCTTCAAAATATCATTAGCATATTTCTTTTGAGAAATAAAAATTTCATCATTTTTCTGAGTAATTTTGATGTTGAGAAAATAGGACATCAAGCATGTCAGTTATTTCAAAGTGTTTCACCATAGCCTCCTTTTGCAACCACCTTCCAATTATTACCAATGAAAATCAAATCAACATAAAGGCATACAATCAGAATATCATCAAACTCAATGGACTTGATATACGGAATATGCTCAAATGGATATCTCTGAAAACTATTCTCAATAAAATAGGAGTCAATCTTATTGTGCCATTCTCTTGGTGCCTGTTTTAAACCATACAGTGCTTTCTTCAATCCATAAATTGGGAGATTTTGATGTCTACCTGCTTGAAGGTTCACAATGTTTGAAGTCTTTTTGAACCAAGTTCACAAGAAGGAGCTGATGATGCTGCTCAAAGACAAGATCAATTGGCGCTATCTCAAATTCATCAAGGTATACATTAGTCGATATTTGGCAAAATAGCTAATGCCAAAATTGCCAAAGAAGCATAGAATATTTTGAAGTTGTCTTACAAAGGTGTAGATCAGGTGTAGAAATCAAAATTGCAATCCTTAAGAAAATAGTATGAAAGGTATGAGATGTCTAGCTCACAAACTATTAAGCAATATTTTTCTTGTGTTACTGACCTTATAATAAGATAAAATTCTATGCAGAGGAGATTCTAGATAGCAAAATAGTGGAGAAAATTCTTCACACTATGCCGATGAAGTATGATCATGTGGTGACTAAAATATTAGAGTCCCACGATGTAGATACCATGACGATTGCAAAGTTGTAGGAAAGTATCGAAAGCTACATTAGCAGAATTTTAGAGAAAACAGAAAAACCGACAAAAGAAGCCTTGAAGAGCTAGGTGAATTTAACTAATGATACCGAATCTAGTCATGAACAAGAGGTAAAAGGTTGTGGCCATAAGAGTCGAGGCAGAGGCAAGGGAAATTTCAGGGGAAGAAGTGGTGGCAATAATTTTAGTCAAGGAAGAGGCAAAATTTTAGACCACCTAGTCAAGGAAGAGGTGGAAATAATTTCGATGTTGCTAGCCGAGGAAGAGGAAGAGGCATCTAACACCAGGAGAGAACCAATTTCAACAGTTTCCAATGTAGAAAGTTTAGACACAAAGCTGCAGATTGTAGACTTGGAGAAATGAATCAGAACAATTTCAACACTGAAGCAAATATTGTTGAAAACGAGTACCAAAATATCAATGAGAATTTCAATCCATAAAGTTTATTTTTTACAACCAATTCATGTGCTGAAGATGAAAATACATGATATTTGGATACTAGATGTAGTAATCACATGTGTGGCAAAAAAGAATTATTTTCTTCACTTGATTAATTTGTAAAGTGATTGGTGAATTTGGCAATAATACAGATATTCCTACTTTGGGAAATGGTCGGATATCAATCATATTAAAAGATAGCTCTCACAATTCCATTTTTGATGTATTTTATGCTCCTGATCTTCATCACAATTTGTTGATTATGAGGCAGTTGTTAGATAAAGGGTATGACATGTAGATCTATTAAGGATATTGCACCATGTATGACAAAAATGGAAAATTAGCTAAGGTAAAAATGACTTCGAACCACCTTTTCCCATTGAAAATTCAACATCAAAAGTTTTTCAGCTTGAGTTGTGTGATACCTGATGAGAATTGGCTGTGGCTATACATTTTGGACATTATCATTTTTGTAGATTGAATTATTTGCCAAGGAAACAACTTGTTTTTGGTTTGCTGATTGTTTATATTCCTAACTATATTTGTGAGACTTGTCAATTGGGAAAGAAGCACATAGAAACATTCCTTGTTGGACAATCATCGAGGGTAAGAAAATTGTTAGAGATTGTGCATTCAAATCTATGCATTACTAAAGTGTCATCTTATGGTGATAGCAGGTATTTTATCACTTTTATTAATGATTTTAGCAGAAAAACTTGAGTGTATTTTCTGAAGTAGAAATCAAAAGCTTCTGACGCCTTCAAGACATTTAAGGCATTTGTGCAAAAACAAAGTGGCTATAGAATAAAAACTCTGAGAACATACAAAGGGCAATAATATCTTGCCTGTACAAATTTAGCAAGAATATCTTGCCTGTACAAATTTCTTCAAGTAGCATGGAATTCAATAGCAATATTATTGATATTATTGCTTTGATATAAAAAATAAAATTTAATTAGGGTTAGAAGGGATACTTGCACATGCTTCACTTTCGTATTACTCTCAAAATTTTACATAATTTTATCATATATAAATTTTATACCCTCCCTTTCTAATTAATTAATGATAAAATTTGTAGATGAGAAAGTTATTATAAAACTTTGGCATAACTCTTGGAAAACTTAAACTGAGAAAGATATGTTGGAATGGTTCTGAAATTTAATTCAATATTCAATGTATACAAGAGTCATCATTTATAGCTACAAAAAGAGCACAATGCCCACACCTATATACAGTGCATCTGATACACATCACCCTTATCCTAACAATCTATAGAGAATATCACACACAATTCCAGCAATATGCATGACGGCTTCACATAAATTGCGCAAGGAGCTGACAGTGCTTATTCTAGAATATTTCCTCTTTTCTTTTTGCTTGCATGCTCTAATAATAAGAAAATTCATTCAGACATCCAGAGCATAGAAGAGGCTCTCACCAAATAAAGGATTGGATGCGTGTCATAATATCGAAACGACACCCGAAGATACCAACAAGTGTGCCGTATTCTCATTTGGGAAGAAAAATGTTAGAAAACACGCAATTGCATAGTTGTCAAATTATCTTATCATGGGTAAACAGCAATCTTCTTGAAAGAAATAAATGAATTGCAATCACAAAATGATGCTCAAACTAATTTTCATAGAATTTACCCTACATATCTCAGGACTTTATTATATATAAGTTACGCCACAAATTACAAGAGAAAGAAAGTTTATTACATATAATTTCCACTACAAATAAGGTGAAACAGCGTTTAAGAAAGCAAGGAACATCACATTTTAAGTTCTAAATCCAAAGGAGTATGGTATGGGCTCAAGATGAAGTGGTACTTTCTTGGTGACAGTGAGCCCACAGGATTCACTCATGTCAATGTCCTGCATTTGTACACTATCCCCAGGCAGCTTCCAATCAAACCAATACAAAAGGTTAGCAAGAATGTATTCAGTAGAAGCAAGCCCAAATGAAATTCCAGGACATCCTCTTCTCCCGATACCAAATGGGATTAATTGGAAATCTTGTCCTTTCATATCAACTTGGCTTCTTTCAAATCTCTCGGGAATGAACTCTTCAGGATTGTTCCATAATTCAGGGTCCCTATGGATTGCCCATACATTCAGATATACCCTTGTTTTTGGAGGAATATCGTACCCTTTTACTTTCGCACTTGATATTGTTTCTCGAGGAACTAAAAGAGGAAGAGGTGGACGTAATCTAAGAGTTTCTTTGATCACACATTGCAAGTAGTTCATTTGATTCACATCATTTTCATCCACTTTTGATTTGCTCCCTACAACTCTCCTTACCTCTTCTTGGGCTTTCTTCATGGTATTTGGGTTCTTAAGGAGCTCAGCGAAAGCCCATTCTAGAGTTGTTGAAGTAGTGTCGCTTCCTCCAACAAACATGTCCTGAAACCATAGAAATGGGTTAACATACTTTTACACCAAAATCCACATGATATTATTTCTCTTACTTTTCTAGACATCTTTAAAGAAATATATTGTTAATCATTAATTGAAAGAAAAATTAAAATTCACTTTCAACATTTAAGAGATATCCAAGTTGTCCCTTCAAATATGTTAAAAGAGTGATATAAATGACATTTCTTTACTAATAAGATGTTAATCTGAGTGAAACAAACTTGGATTCCTTTATATGCAGTCTTGGATTGGATTTTGAGATTTATATGTATGAAAAAAAAAAATGGAAAACCATTAGCAGGGGTTCCCACTTATAGGCCTAACTACATCCCAGAAAATTAGTCTCTCACCTGTTAGTTAAAGGATGCTCTGAAAAATCCAAAAAACAAAAAGAAAAGAAAAGGAAAAAAATCTCTTTCTCTTCTTTTTATGACATCAAACGTTTTGGAGAAAAGTAATTTGTACATATCTATTATTAACATACTTTGACACCTACTCTCTATCTCTCTCCTCTTTCCTCTTCCTTTTTCATTTTTTCTTTTTCTTTCATAATTTTTTTTTTAAAACTTTGTGATGGGTGTCTAATTGGACATACCTTTAAATATGTACAAATAACACCCCTCAACGTTTTGTGCATGCTACACTCTTTTATGGAAATATTTAATCATTTATCCTCCTATTTCTAGGCGTACACATGTAATAACATGTTCATGAATGTGCAGTTAAGTGCATGTGCAATATATTTAATTACCCACAAAAAAAAAGGTGGATCTGCTATTCAGAAGGGAAGAGAGCAACTGACTGCTAGGATTGCTTTGAGATCTTCGCCAGTGAGCTCAAAGTCAAGCATAGCCTTCTCTTGAAGTTGAAGCAGTATCTCCACGAAGTCTTTTCTATCAGATTGTTCATTTTTCCCTTTCATTTTCTTATGTTGTGCAATTACCTCATCAAAGAAAGCCTCTAATCCAGCAAAAGTGGCCTTAAACTCAGGAACTGCGCCTGTAAGAACGTCAATCCAACCCAATGAAGGGAAGAAATCTCCCACACAGAACTTCGTGAGTTGTCTCATCATCTTCCTTCCAAGCTCTCCGAAGCTGCTACTACCATCTGGGGTATCATACTTTTGTCCAAGAACACTTCTGGACACTATGTTGTTCGAGGCTGCAATCACCATCTCACTCAGATTCACACTGGACCCTTTACCTGCACATGCTTCACGAATTTTATCAACCAATTCTGCTACTTCCTCTTCTCGGATGGATTGAAAGGACTTCACTCTTTTGAGGCTTAGAAGCTCAAGAACACAAATCTTCCTTTTCTGTCTCCACTCTTCTCCATAGGGTGCAAAACCCACGTCCTTGCACCCATAGAGAAAGATTTTAGCGGCTGTAGGCTGAGGCCTGCTAGAGAAAGCAATATCATGGGTTTTGATGATTTCTTTGGCCACATCTGCGGATGAAACCACCAGAGTTGGAGTTTGTCCAAGCTGCAGAAACATGAGAGGGCCATACTTGTTAGAGAGAGCTTGGAAGGAGCGATGTGGCAGTGTTCCTAGCTGATGAAGGTTTCCGATGATGGGTAGCTTTGGTGGGGATGGAGGAAGGTTGGATTTGCTTCTTCTTGTGAGCTTGAGCACAAGCAAGATACTTATGATGCAAAATATTGAATGGTAAAGGGTTGAGTTCAGCTCATCTGGCAATTGCTTTAGAACTGATAGAAGAGCCATTCTAACTTACACTTCATTCAGGATTTCGCAGGAAGTGTACATATATACGGTGTTTAGCCATTATTTTAATCTTTTTTTAAATTATTCATTGAGTTTATAATTTCACACTTTAAAAAAAGTTATTCTTGCCATCCCTAAGCTAACCTCTCATTTTCTATGCAATTTAGAGGAGAAAATTTCAAAGGTGGGCCCCACTATAGTTTTTTTTGTCTTCTCTCTTTTTTCTTCTTACAATCAAATAAAGCAAAACTTTCTTTTCTCTCCTTTTTCTTTGCCCTCATTTTCTTTCCTTCCAAGATCTATAGAAACAAATACAGGGTTGATGCTCGAGCATATACTCTTACTTTCTCTTGAATCATAGTAATCTTTTTTTTTTTTTTTCAAAATTCTTGAGTGTTTGTTTATTTCTCTTCCAATTCAATCTATGTTTATTTCTCATTTTACACACATCTTTTTTTAGGAGACCTACACCCATTATGTGGCATAGGGGGAAGGTAGTAGAATAGGGATTTGTATGCTAAAATAGAATTTGTATGATAAAGTCATCGAAATGAACAATCACACTCAATAAAAAGAGATTCTTCTTCACGTTCAAACAAAGAGTAACTCTTTATTCTATATTAGTTTTATATTTGATTAGCTCTAAATAAAGTTATTTCAATATCGATTTCATCCCTAATTATGCTTTGGCTATTGGTTATAGTTAGTAAACATTTTGTATGCCACCATAATTCTCATCAACTAAAGGTCATTTCACTGGAAATTTTATTTTCAAAAGTGTTATTAGGAAAGGAAATATAGTTCAACTTTACACTCATTTAAATTTCATCTCTTTCTTTCAACCAAAATTTGAATAACAAAAAATTGTAAAATGAAAAAAAAAATGTATATCGATTTTTTGATTTCACACCTCATAGTGTTTTGTGCTACTTTCTGAACAGTAGCTAGAGATCACTGAATAAGGATCCCATTTATATTAGGTGTATTTGGAAGAAGTGTTTTCTGTGGAAGATAATAAAACCTGAAAAGATATTGCCAACAACGTTTGAGATGAAAATATATGCTTATCATATTTCTGCTCCTCTCCAAGTTGCACTGATTCATTCACATGCTTCACAGTTTATTATATAAGCTTGTCACATGCTGCTCATTTCCATATTGTGCTGTCTTTATTTGGCAAATACTTGATTTGATTACACTCCATGGTTGTGTTTAAAATAGGTGGTTTAGTAATTTTGTTAATGTCTCCATTATAGGTTGTTGTTAATTAGTTTTTCATTTTGAAACTACGTTTGTAACTTGAATTATTTAATCAAAATAGTAAAATATTTTCTTAAAAAAGGGAATGTAAAGTAAGAGCAAAAAGAATGAAACATATAAATAGAATTAGAAAAACATTTTCTTCAACGACAATACGTAGAGATTGTATAAATTATACATTATATAAGAGATATTATATTTAATAGTAAATTTAATATTTAAATAAATTAATACGATATTGATCTTAATAGAAAGGCTCAAGCATGTGACTTTAAAAAGGAATACATTTTTATTTTCTTTCAAAATACTTATTTTTTAAATATTTGCTCCATATACATGAAAACGTATTGGCTACTTTCTGATCCTTAGCACGTGTATTATTTATTACCTAGGGGCTAGGGTAGTGCGTGTTTGCTGAGCTGACGTAATGGAATGGCACTGGTGGCATGTGACTTTTGACAAGGAGTCCAATCTGTCTTATATCATATTCATTCTTTTATAGGACGACCGGGCCCTGTGTTGTCTCGTTCGCCATTGATTAAAGTTGGCGGCCTTCCCCACTCATATATATATATATATATATATGAAAAAAATATTTTTGAGAAGGTTCTATTTAAGCATCTGATAATATTTTAATAAATTAATTTTCTAGCATGTTGGATAAGGTGATTTTCTTAGAAACCAAAAAAATCTAATAAGAAATATTATTCTTTATACTAAAATTTAATTATTTAAATATTAAATAAATATTAAAATAAAATATTTAAAAATGATAAAAAAATTAAATATAAATTAAATTTTAAAACTAATATATATGTCACAAACTGTAATTAATACCGCCATAATAATGTCTAACAATTAACAAATATGTTTAAAGTGGATTAAAATAGGAATTGATTTAATATATAAATCAAATCTTATCTTTGAAACTTTTAATAGTAAGATATGATTTGATTTGATAAATCCCATGAGATTTGATTGATTAAGTTTTGGAATCCTATCAAATTTTATAGGATTTAATGAAATTTGATTTTAAGTATAAACTCAAATTAAATTAAATTAATTTTTATTTTTAATAATTTAAAATAATATTTAATAGATTCTAAATATAAGGTCTAAATCCAATATAAATTAAATTAATTCTCAATTTTAATTATTTCATATACTAACAAATATTTTATGTAAGAAAAATGTTTGGGGGACGGATATTTTGTGATGCAGTACGAGATGCATATGAAAAAAGTGAGCAAAACGACAAAAATACTTAGATGATGGATCCCACATAATTATTATTACTTTTATTTAATTTTTTTTATCCAAAAACTTACCAATATTTTTCAATAATATATTGGTAAATTTTGCATTTTCTATATATATATATATTATGCAAAATTTACCAGCATATTATTCAAGATATTATTTTTTTTTTAAACTTACCGGCATTTAACAAAGGTAACGCAAGTTTAGATATGTAAAGTATGGGCAAGTTTTGTATATATATACACAAAACTTGCCACCGCTTGCACTATTTACGCTGATAAATTTTTTAATAAAAAAATTTGAACAAATAGTAATAATTATGTGGGATCCATTATCTAAACATTTTTATCATTTTTCTCACTTTTCAATATATATCGCATATACTTTCACTATTTGTGCGTTCCCCTATCAACTCTTTTTATCTAAATCTAGAAAATAGTTCGGTAGATTGAAACTGGCACCACGCCAATGCAACGTGTGTGTTTGGGTAGCGTTTGATCCCCTCAAAATTACGTCAGATGGCAAAAATTGCTTGGAACGCTATGCACTCGATATTTAGATAATTTTCTGTTTGTCATCTTTTCACCACGACTTCTTCTCAAATCATGGTTTGGCTCAAAGCAACAATTTTGAGAAATATTTTTGTATCATTGGGATAGATAAATATTTTTTATATCCAGAAATAGAAAAAAAAAATTATAAATGAAAGTGAAATAAGTAAAATAATTGATGGAGAAAGAAAAAATTAAAAAAAAATATTGAAATATTAAAATTTTAGATATAATCAAATAACATAACCTAACAATTTTTAGCTTTTCTGTTCGGTCCAAATTATGTTAGAAAGTTTTGGACACTTTTAACCTTGCACAGCTAACGGATGGAGACAATAAACTTTCACTATTTCCTTTTACTTGTTATTATTTTCATTGGTTTTTGTTCTGTTTCTTTTATTTTGATATGATTGTTCTACACTTTTTAAGTTTTTTAATTTTATACTGTACATAATTATTTTATTTAATATATATTTTACCTTTTTCTTAGCTAAATAATTTATATTTTATGACAATAGATATATTAAAATTTCAAAATAATAATTAAAAATACAAATATTATAGATATTTATATTTTTATAATAATAATAGAATTAGAAATAAAAAATAATTATCTTTTATTTATTTTTTAAATTGATTTGAAAAATAAAAAAAAATAAACAAAGTAATATATATTCATACCCTTTTCGGTAATTATATATATAAAAGCAATTTTAGTTACTCACTATCCAAATAATATCAGTTATGTTAAAATCAATTTTCAAATAAAGACATCGAAATATAAATCACTTTATCTCAAACATAATTTTGATCAAAAGTATATTTATAAAATCAAGTTCATCCAAAATCAGGTTTGCACAATGCTAATATTTTATGTTGTAATTAATTTTGCTTCATTATTTTATAATTATTTTTAAGCACATTAATAACAATGAAGTTTAAATTTAAGACCTCATGCAAACTATCAACGACACAATGGTGTCATGGAAGGGTAATTAAACAATTGATTTAACTGAGTGATGATGGATTTCAAAATGGTTAGAAAATGATAATTAAAAAATTCATGCATATAAACAATTTTATATTTTATATTTTGTCACATTTATAATAAAATTATTTAAATTAAAAAATAAATAAATATATCTTAAATAAAATTGGTGAAGTTTGTTTTAATTTGAGTTTATGTGTGATATTTATATCCATTTAAGAGTTTTCCTGATCAAGTTGGTGGACTATGAACTATCAACCTGATGTGTTTCCCTACTTTCAAGCAAATTTATAATAAAAAAATATCATTCATTTTCTACTATTATTATTATTATTATTATTATTTTTATAGACCATTAGTATTCGAAAGTATACTAGATTTCGATTAATTTAGTTTGAACTATATTGACGCACTATAGAGGTAAAATTATTTTAGCGCTAGTTTTTTTTTTTTCATCCACAAAATTCAAATCCAAAATTTTACTTAACAGGAATAAGTGTTAAATCACTTGAACCAATTATGCATTGATATGGCTACTATTATTCTTATTATCATAAGAAAGATATAAAAAGTATAATTGTAAGTAGGGTTAGTAAAACCTATAGAGTGATCAGGTAGAACGTATCTTAGGATATGGTTACTTTGTCAATTATGTCATAATATATTGTATAGTTTATTTCAACTTGCATGACTTGTACAGTACATCTACGATTAAGGATGGTCCATGTATCCAGAAATAAGTTTTATATTCCCACATGAAAAATTCACATTTGTTTTATATTTAGTTAATTATATATAATTTTACTTGGAGTAACTACGCTTTCGTAATCAATTATTATCAATATTAATCCCAAAATACAAATTATGTTTGTTCCCATGGGTAGAGATGCGAGAATATGCAGAGGACTATCATGCAGGGATGCTTTCCATGATGTGCAAAGCAAAAGAAGAATCGCCTTAACAGTTTTGGACATCTGCACGAATCAAGGAGATTGCCAATTGTGGTCAGAAGACAGAACTCAATTAGAGATAAGGACTCAATTATGATGATATAGATAAGGAAACTTGAATCTTCATGGGTGTCTCAGATATAGGAATTTATCTTTAGGAGAAATCAGAGATCTGATATAAGCTTGTTTTGATTGTATTTTCTCTCATATGGATGTATTTTGTACTGAATTTGCTCCTCACTTTGATAGTGGGTGAGTTGAGCTCTGATGTCAATTTACCCCCCCCCCCCCAAGATTTTTTTTTTTTAAAGATAAGTTTAGGCGGATTTGATGTTCATCATTATACTAGGATCATGATAAAATTCCATGACTCAGAGTACTTATAAATGATTTACAATCTTACTTATCAAAGGATCTTCACATAAAAAAAAAAAAAAAAATTTAATTTGCATCCTTGTACAATATGATGATATCATTTCTTACCAAGTGCACCAACATATAATTAATTAGCCATTTAAACATCATAAAATACTTCTATTATGATAATTGGTTAATATTATAATCTATACAACTCCTACATATTATAACTTATACATCGCAATTGAGCCCACAATTTCTTAGTTATTTCTTGTGTCTTATTGAGCATAGAATATTCTATATATATATATATATATATATATATATATATATATATATATATATATTAGGACACCTCGCATTTCTAAGGTGTTTTATTTTGTATGTGGGATTTGAGGGTACGATGTATACTAATATGAGATTTCGGGTGAATTTATTCTAATATGAGATCTATTAAAATAAAAAACCCTGATTTAAGCTCACTTTACTAAATGAACTAACTAGATTGCAAATCGAAAATGACGTTTTGGACTATAGTGAAATCAAAAATTCTATTTACTCTGATTCAAATCCGCTTAAGATTCAGTGACATGTTCTTTTCGGATTGAACCATCAAAGTTATTGAGTGACGTGCTGGATTTTTTCGGTTTTTTTTTTTATTTTCGTTGATTTTATGTTGTCCTGCTGCGATTGGGCTCATCGTCGGACTTCCGACTTGCGTGTAAATCTCCACTGCTAGATGGTTATAAATATTATTATTATAAACTTTGTTTCAAATCTAATTATTATTATAATATTATTGTTTATTCAAGCATGCTGGTGATAGTTAGTGTGATCACAACTTACCGTATAAGCATTATTGTTACAATTTTGTATTGTTTATTATTGGTTCAATTGTTTTTTAGAGACTAATTCTCTTCGAATGAATCTAGATTTGTTCTCTTACCTAATATTATTTTTAGGAGTCAAACTGAAATTTTTCCTAAGACTATAATATGTTTATATCATTACGCTAACTCTCTTATTAGTTTATTATTAGTTCAAATCTGATTGTTATTATTATTACTATTTGTTTATATATGTGGTTGTTTTATACATTAGTTTTATCTACACGTTTTATAAAATTATATATATCTATTTTGAAATTTTCTTTCCTATGATATTTTAAAATTATGAATTGGTTGCTTTCATGAATTTTTTTTTATTATATATATTGGATACTTTGAATTTGTTGATGATTTTCTCGTTCTAATTGTAGTTGCTCTTGCTTTACTATATGTTCAAATTGGATTTTAAATGCATTTTATGATGGTTTATATTAGTTGAGATCCATTTATATGGAGCTCCCAGTTTTTCAGGATACATGACTCAGGTTTTACCTCAGGACTTTGTTCATTTGCTTTTAGACATTAAAAGGTTCATTGTGATAATAGTGTAGAATTTTATTTTGTAAAAGAAAATAATACTTTTAGTGGGTTTAGGTCTTAGAATTGAAGTATCTGTCTCAGTTGGATACTTTGTGAGGAAGTATCTTATAATTGCTGAGTATATCAACATGGAATTTATGTTGGCGGAACTATTAACCAAGGAATTTAGGCCCCATAATTTTCAAGGGGCGTGTTGGAAGAAAAGCTCTTTAGATATGCTTGGTTAGTGGGAGTTTTTTATGAATATATGATATTTTGTATATATATCTTATTGTGAATTTGATTTTGGGGCACGACTTTGCTTGCCCTGTATGGTACAATGATTGATAATTGATATGTGAGCTCATTTTTGTTGTGTAACTGATGAGACATGCTGGTATATAGCTTATGTCAGATGAAGATTTATTTGTGCCTTGTTGGAGCATGTTAGTTTTTCTTGCTTGAAAGGTAAGTTAGTTTCTTACTCAATTAAACATGCTAGTTACTTTTACTCGGTTAGAGTATGTTAGTTTTATTCACGCCTTGCATGCTGGAGTATGTTGGATTTCTTGCTTGAGGAGCAAATCAATTTCTTGTTCAACTAAACTTGCCAATTACTCTTACTCGGCTAGAGTACACCAGTTCAGCTTTTCTTGCTTAATTGAACATGTCAGTTTTCCCTCATATTAAGAATGGTGATTTTTCATGCTCTTTGGAATGATGGTATTTTTTATGGGGAATGAAATCACCGGAGTCCAAACATTGGATATAGCACCGTGGGATCATGGGTTAGTTCTATTTTTCATGCTACACTACCATATCAGCAACCTTGGTTCATGTGATTGATGTTGCCTATGACCATGGAAGGTCTTGCATCGATGGATAATGTAATTGCCACCATGAGTCGACATTGTCAGTGGCATAGGCTAGGCCAGGTTGAAGGTGTTGTTCCATCGATCGCATTTTTTGAAAATCGCGGCCACGTTACGAAAAGTTTGTTAACTCGAGAGTTATTTTCGAAACAAAATGGTCTTCATATAAACTCTTCAATTAGTGATGTTCAAGTGAGAGAATGTACAAATTTTTCCATTATTGGCAGCCGCTAATTGACGTTTTATGGATTTTGTAAAAGCAAGTTGATGGGCAATCCATTTTCGAGTCACGATAATTCATGGTGATCCATTTATGTTAAGCGTATCACACCTTATTGAGTTGATATGTTAGGCGGCTTAATATAGGCTAGAGACCTTATAGGTGGCCTGTGATGGGAGGGCTTATTAGGTTTATGCTACTATATATTCATAGTTAAGTCCTCTCTCCAATCCATAAGGCAGTGCCCTACTGATTGAGAATCGTAATTGTTTGGAGCATGGAGAGGAACATCTGGCCCAGGAAGAGATTGTTCAATCAATTATGGCTACATAGGTACACAATTTATTGCCTTTAATATATTATGTAATAATATATGAAATCCTAATTTCTTACATAAGCAAGCGAAAAATTTTGCATATATACGATCTATATTTTATATTTAGATAATAAAATCAGTCAAACTTGAAAATAAGTAAATATATTTTAAATAAAATTGACAAAGTTCATTTCAATTTGAGTATATCTAAACACAAGGTGTAATATTTGTATTCATCTAAAAGTTTTTCTAATCAAGTTGGTGGATTTTGTGAACCATCCAACCGCGATGTGTTCCCCCTAGTTTCAAGCAAATTTATAATAAAGAAATATTATTGATTTTCTATTACTATAATTATTATACCATAAAAAAAGTTGGTGTTTGGCACATTATCTAACAAGATTACTATTAATCCAAATTATCACTCAAAAAAATTACCACATTTTAAATTATTGGTAATATTACAATATAGTATTTTATATCACTACAAAAAATGTGTTGATTAACCACACTTAAAAAGGATGAGTAGCCACACTTTTTAAGTGTGGCTAATTGATCTTCCAACATGTATTTTTGATGTGGCTATTACATATGTGGGGAGATGTACCATTTAGCTACATTTTTTAACTTTCATTTAACTACACTTATAAAGTGTGGTTAATGTTGTTATTTAGCCACATACCCTATTCCATTTAACCACCATTCAAAAGTGTGGCTAATGTCACTAGCTCCTAAATTCTATTACAAGGAAAAGCCCGCAGGTTATATATATATGCCATTTGTTTTATTTCCAATTTAAATCTAAAAAATATAATAATTTAGCAACTTTCTTTGCAAACTTGGAACACTATTTAAATTTCTGCAACATCATTGTGTATTCATAAAGGAAAATCCAAATTATATATACTTCAACCAACATCATATCTATTTAAAAGAACCAATCACACTATATTATTTGCTAGGAATATAGCAATTGCTAACCCCATATTTGTAAAAGTATTCTATATAAGTTTTATACACAAAAGAGTTTGAAACTAGAAATATCTACTAAACATCTCCATCGTGTTCTGCACAAGAACTTCCATTACTTGGTTCAACATCTCCATCATTTGTAGCCTGAAAAGGTAACACTGTGAGAAAAGTCCAAAATAACAACAAAGAGATCTAGTTAAGAGGATTACCATTGACTTCAAGATCACAAGAAGTTCTGGGGTCATGGATGAGGCAGAAACACATTGAAGGAAAAAAGACACAGCTTTCTGAAACTGAATTCTACTCTTAGCCTCTCTTTCCAATCGTGCTTCCAAATCTGCAATTTTTAGTTGCATACGATCGATGGAATCACTGGTGCTAGAGCTAGAGCCTTCCTCATCATGCCTTTGCCTCTGAATTCCAAATACTTGGGAAGGGCAAGGTCCTAAACCCAAACCTCTAACTCTACCTGAAGGATCCTTTCCAAACACTTGACCAAGGGAATCATTTTTTGCAATTGTTTGTGGACAGCTCCCCTCACTCTCAACTTGAATAATTTTGTCCTTTTATAAACAAAGCTAAAGTTTAGAAGGCACACATGCTAAAGTGATTTTGGTGGTGCATTTGCTCTACAACTACGTTGAAGTTATGAAAACCAAGAAACATTTAAATGGCATAGAATCAAAAGTTTAAATTTTATGCACATATGTTTAACTAAAATACTAACCAAAACAGATACAGTGATAATACATAACTAAACAGAGGAAACCAATTACTGGAAAAGCAAAATTTAAAACTGAGGTTCAATAAAACAAAAAACAATGCCTAAACAAATAAAATAGAAGCTAGGATTCTTTCCAAATTAACCTGGGAGGGGAAAAGGATCATTGATAACTAAAACACTTAGTAAAAGTAATGCATCCATAGCTAGTCTCTATCAAAACCACTAAATTAATGTACTCATGGTTTTATTAGTTTTCACTTTTCTGTTAGATCTTCTACCTCTACTTCCTCATGATTTTAGCTTTTCTAGTTTGGCTAAGACCTAGATGATTTAACAGAAAACTCTATTTGAAAAGTTCCTAAGACCTAGTCCTTTCTCTCAAACTACTCCATGCATATTTTAACAGTGTTTAGAAACTGACCACTATATTACTAAGTATCCATATGATTTGGTAAAGAAGAACAATGCTGACCCCCCAAGAAAAGAAACAAACTCATTGAGCAAAACCAACCCAAGTAAAACATGGAAGAAAGAAAAACTACACATGAAGGTAAAAATTACACTATAAATGAGCTCTTATGTCAATTTATAAGTTCTACAAGAAATACTTACACAAACAAATTTTGTGGCATTATTTGCATATGATCCATCTACTTTAGTATGTGTGGCAACAAAAACTTTTCCCCTACTAATAGGCTGTCCACTCTCATGTTCCTGCACATACTCATGTTCCTGCATTAGACATTGTAAAGTAAGCTGGAAGATATTTTCCATTTTCATCAAGCCACAAATCCATTCTTATGTTCATGTCTTGCAAATCTTTGCGAGCATTGAGGTGATCCTTTGTTTTCCCTTGTTCATTGAGAATGGTATATATTACGTTGTCACACACATTTTTCTCAATATGCATAACATCGAGATTGTGACGTAATAGATTGTGTTCCCAATAAGGAAGTTGAAAAAATATACTTTTTTTCCTCCATTGTTGCGTCTCACTTTGCCAAGTGTCTGTGTTGCATCTTCTTTTACCTTTGCTTGACTCAATCTTTGAACTTTTTCCAAATGTAACGTTGATATCTTCTTGCTGTTTCAAAATTTCAGACCCCGATAATACTATTGGAGGACTTCTCAAATCAATTCTTCCATCGAAAATAACACGATTCATTCGAAATCTATGAGCACCATCCAGAAAATGACGATGCCCCATGAAACACCATTTTTTGCTATATGGAAGACGACAAGGAATCGAGTCAAAGTTACAGGAAGGGCAAGCTAAACCGGTATGAGTATTCCATCCCGATAGTATCCCTAGCCCCGGAAAATCACTAATTGTCCACATTAAAGCTGCTCTCATTGTAAACCATCCCTTAGTTGATGCATCAAATGTTCTCACGCCATCATTCCATAATTCATTCAACTCTTCTATTAAAGGTTGTAAGTAAACATCAATGTCATTTCCAGGCATCTTCTTTCCTGGAATAATCATTGAAAGAATAAAAGAAGTCTGCTTCATACACAACCATGGAGGCAAGTTATATGGAATCAAGATAACTGGCCAAATGCTGTAGTTGGTACTTAAAGTTCCAAATGGATTAATCATGCTACCCTAACAAAATAGGCGAGGCCCTATCCCATCCTAAATTGTACAATCTACATTATTGGTATATGTCTCACATCATGATTTGAGAAAATTTTGACAGCATTTCCCCATAGTTCCCCAAGTACACAACTTAATCTAAGCAACAATTTGCATAGATTAAGTATGTACCCAGAGAACAAATAGAGAAACACTGCCAATATATCCCCATATCATAATGTTCACATATACCAATATAATTTATGCAAATTATACAATCTAAGACTGTCCACTTTTGGACAATTCAGGAATCACTAATATATTATCGTAATGACAATATATTAGTTATTCTTGAATGGGAAACTAAGGTTTATCCCCAAAATTACATAAATATGTACCCGTAGTCATATTGAGTTTAAAATGAATTAAAAAGAAATAACAATTAGCAACCATTACAATGCTACACCTACAAGAAATAGTAAAAACAGAGCATTGCTATAGTGATGTGGGGTAGAAAATACCTTGTTAGCTTGTCAATTTTTGTCGTTGCAAGAACTCTAATACTAATGGAATCTCCAAGCTACTTGTTGAAATTGCTTGCAAGTTAATATTGTAAATATAGGTTTGAATTTGAAAGTTACATGCTAAGAAATGCAATTAGCTTCTTTCTTCCTACATTTGAAAAGAGAAACTGCCTTTTAGCTTTATATATAGTGATGATGGATGAACCTCAGAACCAGATGGTAACCATTACAGGACACCAATGTGGTGAAAAAGAAAATGATCCTTGTAATAGAAGAAATAAAAATTATAAACAACAAAGAACTTGAGCTTGACATAACAAACACAAGCAACGCCCTTTATTCTGTTTTGACATCATTTGCGGTAGGCCATATGATTTCATAGGGCAAATGCAGAACGCTGAACTTGGTTTTGCACCATATAAATATAGACATGCGGTTCATGGAGCTTAATTTAGACCTTAATATAATCATTATAAGACATCTATGAACTTGCTGATCCACACACGGAGATAACATTTAAATAGCTGAAAGTGTGACATAAATCTCTTTATAATGGAAAAATATTGGTTTTGTAAATGTCACCTAAAACTAAGCTACATAGAGAAAAGTGACATAGAAAACTTTTCTGACTCTTTGAAGATTTTGCTGATTCTGTGGTCAAAATAAAACAATAAAACAAGTACAAACAACAGAACCAATAATGCCCTCATCTACACGAACACAAAACCTTTTGTTTTTTTCCCCTCTTTTTCAATCAAGCATTAGAAGCGAAACTCAGAAAGAGCGAGCAAGAAGAACAATAGGCAAAGCCAAGTAGATAACGCAAAACAAAAGCAATCCATCTGGGAAAGTAGGATTCATTCGAGTCATATTCATAGCCAAAAACACACCAAATAGCAATGAAAGAAGACGTTGTCATAAATGCAGGAAAACACATACACATATAGATAAAGATAGAGAGACGGAGGTGGGAAGGACTCACAGCAGCTAAACAGAGACTTCACTCTTTGAAGGTTTCCTATCCTTGCACCTGCAGAAAGAATAATGAGTTGTTGTATGTAGCGCCAATGTTTAATCAAACCAAAAACGTGCATGATAAAAAATCTATTCTATTATTGTTTTGAATTAAATTAAATTCGAACATTGTTGTGCATTCCAAAATTTATATACCTTCTAATTTTATATTTCTTCTATCTTCATGCATAGCCGTTGCATTTGTGTTCATATTAAATATCTGCCTACATCAATGGTTATAGATGGCTTTTGTTTTCTTCTCACATTGCAGATGAAATTTTGGTAGGAAGCATAATAAATTTGACGAGCTACAATGAAGTCAATTGAGCAGGGGATGCCAAGCCACCTTAACTTTGTAGACTCCTTCAAATAAGACACAGAACAAAACCTATAGATAATTTAACCGCCCTGGTATTTGATTTTGCCATAGTTAATTGGAAGCTCTCTAAGCTTAGGACGCAACCATAGTGCAAGAAATGGATCAGAATTGTAATTGGGTTGGCTTAGCTGATTGAAAAACAAGTTAGTCTTTGGCCTTAAGACTATACTAGTTAAAATGTACAAGTGAAGCACATGACTATTGGAAAAAATAAAGCACATGTCAACTTCGTAATTAGGCCTAATTATTGTTTTGTCTAATGAAAAGCAAAAGATAGTACTTAAGAAATAACACAAAAAAGGAATTGATGCTGGTCTTAAAATAAATGACTAATGATAATACATTAACTTTCAGTGCAAGAATACACTAACGATGCTTTAGGAACGAGGTCCAATAGAGTTATGGCCTTTTCCATGTTAAGCATTTTGCTTTATGCCAAGCTAAAAGCTTGCTACTCTGTAATAGTGCAATTATATTACTCGTAACCCTCAAGCTATTTTCTTAATCTTAATCCTCAATGCTATTTTCTTGGGTCATTTCTAATCCTTGCTCTTTCTCATTTATTTTAGTTCAGTGGCAGAACCAGATTCATCATTTTTAAGAGGACATCGCTCATTTATTTAGTTAATTTTAATTCTTTATGCATTGCAGTATTGCAACCTTAATGAACCGATTCTAGTTTTGCTCCTTTTCTCAAACAGTGCATCTTTGTTAACAATGCAATCACCATCAAGCATGGGAAAGATTATGGACAACACTCATCTGACTAAGGTATGCTACCTACTGCAATAAATAGCAAGCAAAACTTCATGTAAATCTCAGTGATTTTATCATTTTGTTTCTATTTATTTGTTTATTTCTTCCGATTAAGTTCTTTAGATAATAAGTTATGCAAAGAAGTTAAAGAACAGGGCAATCCTTTTGATTCACTTTTCAGCATGGTACATAATAGAGGTATGACATTATATTTCACTCTTGAAAATGATAAATGCACCCTTCCCAAAGCCCTGGTCTTCGTGCTTATCATGTTTACTCATTGGAAGTTCCCTCCTGCTTGATGTTTAACAGGTGCCTTCCATCTTAAAATAAATACAAAATTAAGCTCTTGTTTGTGGTGATTGTTCGTTGAATTGTCATCAGCTTGTAACATTTTAGTTTTCTCTTATGTATTTTTTTTTGTTAGGATACTAACGTAGCAAGTGATGCTTATGATACGCAAGAAATTCAACAAGCCATTTTGGCTTGATTTTGTCAGAGACAAACATCTCTAAAATTGAGGAATAAGCACAAATAGAGATTCAAACAAAACTTGTTACAGATTCAAACAGATCAGCAATCAATACAGATTCAAACAAACAAATGAACACTTACTCTTGGCTAGAACCTGAGATTCAAGCGAAGAAATGAACGTTGAGATCGAGGATGTCGAGATTGACTTTGAGGAGCGACGTTGAGATCAACTTCGACAAATTTCAAATCTAAATCAATGAGCAATCTAGAGAGAAAACAGAGAAGTGAGATTGATTGATTCAATAAATCAAGAGCATCAATGAAGGAATGAAGAGCTCCAATGGAGGAACGAGAAAAAAAAAAGGGAAAATTAAAGGAACTGAAAGAAAATTTACACGAGGAAGGAAAACTGGAAAAAAAAAATCAAATAGAAAATGAAAACATCAAAAGAAGAAAGAAACTCACAGCAATGTCTTCAGGACTCAGAAGTATGTAATCGGAAAGGGTTTTGTGATCCTGCAATTATTCTGAAATAACTTTGTGTGAAAGGATTTAATGCGCGAGAGAGTCAGAGAGGATTCAATGCAAGTTAGAATCTTCCCGTTAAAAGTAATGTAAGTCGAAAATAAGCTACATGTACAACTAACAACTTGGCACACTTGACAAAGTGTGGTTAATACAATGTAAGTATCTTGCCGCTTTTTTTGTAGTGTATATACAGTTAATCTAACTGGCAATTTATATTACCTTATTTGGTATATAAAAAATATTACTAAACAATATATGTTTTTTAATAATAATAATAATAATAATTGTTACTAGTATTAATTATTATAATTAATAATATTAACTAATAAAAATTATCACTATTATTATTGATTAATATTATTTTTATTAATAATAATAATAATGATGATGATGATGATGATGATGATGATGATGATGATAATAATGACAATGGGAGAATTATCGCATGGGTCATAATCTACATAGACATCCCCCATAGGGATAATTCATATTATCACTTTGAATGTAGTATGGATTGCGTTAGAAATATGAATTTCTAGTAATCTGTCTCAATCAAACAAGATAATATAGTGAATTTGGATAATTTAAAGTTATATGACCGGTAATTCAGATAAATTATGTCATACTAAATACCCATATAATTTTAATTAGGGTTAGAAAAACACTATAGGGTCAGGTGGAACGAATCCTAAGATATGGTTACGCCTACAATTATGTCATAATGTATTGTATAGTTTATTTCGACTTGCACGACTTCTGTACAGTACCTCATCTATGGTTGAGGATGGTCCATGGAATCAGAAATTGAAATAAGTTTTACATCCCACGAGAAAATTTCACATTTGTTTTATACTTACTTTATTATATGCAATTATAGTTACCAACATATATGTTGTAGGAATAACTAACGCTTATACCAGAAAAAAATATAAAAAAATAGAAGGAATAACTAATGCTTCGATGATCGCTCTCTTCTTCCTTCCTTTGGTCTACCATTGTATAAGAATTGTTCAGGAACTGCTATCTTTTTACTTTGGTGGTAATTTCACTATTTTTTTTACTTTCTGCTGCTTAGAGTATTGTAAGCCTTTTGTTTTGTTTTTGTTGTATTTTTTATGGATGTTTTCATTGTCCTTTTAGTGGATGTTTATGTTATCTCCTTTGTGGATATTTTAATTGTTCCCTTTTATGAGTGTTTTGGTTTCCCTTATAGATATATCTATTTTGGTAGTCTTACGTACAATAGAGATATTTAGATTTATTTTAAAAGGAGACATAATATAATCTTCAAACTGCTATTCGTGTTGATCTCCTATGTGAAAAATGCTTAGTAATCGATAATCTTCGAGTAAGAGCCACAAATCGTTGATTAGTTTAGAGTATAAAATATATTTATTTCTTATTAAATTTGAATCTGATATATCTTTTTTAATCTGTAAATAGGCTTATTCAAGATTGAAAATTTCTTTCTTGTCGAAAAATAAAAGCCCTAACGCTTTGATAATAAATTATTATCAATATTCATCACAATTTTTTTATGAACATATTAATGACAAAAAACACATAGTTAATTAGGCATTTAAACGTCATAAATTACTTTTATTATGAAAATTGGTTTATATTATATTAATTTTAAAATGTACATGATTAATTAAAAATTTATACATTATATGTTTATCAATATAAATTAGTGTAAGAAAAATGGTGTGACACAATTATTTTCCATCCAAAAAGTAGCTGTAAACAAGACTTATTTATTTAAAAAATTATATAAAAATTTAAACATTTGGTGAATACATTTATAAAAATAGAATTGAATGTGACATACTGCATTTTAAAGACCTCTTATAGTAACTTTTTTAAAAATATTTATTGAAAAAACCATTCAAGAACAAGTCAAGAATTTTATGTTAGTACTTAAAAAACGAATTTTATGTTAAGTATTCCTTTAAACGAACCAAATATTAAATTTAGATAGAAAGTTTGAAAAAAAATAAAACTTATATATCATATATCATATCACATCACATATCATATATCTATATATAAAAGAAGATTTGATGAAAGTGAAATTGGTGGGGTGGCATCATGTGGTGCTTTTGATTTCCGTCCAAAAATTCCATCTCTCATGATATCCAATCATCAAATTTCACCACAAATGAAGCCCAATTAGATTTATTCGTTTATTTTATTTTCTATTGATTCACCTAGATTCTTGCAACCAACCATTTTATTATTGGTCCATGATTTGTATTATCTTCTACATGCAATAACTTATTGCTTGTAAATCCATACTATGCCACCATGTCAGCCAATCACAATTTTTATATTTTATATTTTTCTTTCTAAATACATATGATAATTGGATGCTTCTTTCCATAGTAATACTAATTATGTACTTATGTTAATTTTAAATTGATAAATTATATATACATGTATATTTTTAAGTATATATATTGTGAAGAGAACATAAGTAATTTGAATCATATTTAATTACTTTTTTAAAATCTTGAAACATTCTTATTATTGATTTACATCTTACAACTACATATATTAAATTACATAATTTAAGCTTTAATAAAAAATATTAATTTCTATACACTGATAATGTAAAATAATTTTATATTATCAATTAATAAAGTTTAAAGAGCATGACAGATCATGATAGGTAATTACTTATCATAATTTGACATTTTCCTTGAATGTTATAAGCGGATAATATAAAGTTATTTTATAAAATAAATTATAGATATCTCCCATAAGGTTTGGTGTAATTCGCCGTGACTCACTCGATTTACAAAAAATATGTATTGATATCCTCTGAGTATTAGATAATATTATATCCGATATCCTGGTAT
Source organism: Pterocarpus macrocarpus (assembly GCA_031439585.1). Classification (NCBI taxonomy): domain Eukaryota; kingdom Viridiplantae; phylum Streptophyta; class Magnoliopsida; order Fabales; family Fabaceae; genus Pterocarpus; species Pterocarpus macrocarpus. The sequence continues at coordinate 18,398,712 of CM062519.1, forward strand.
TTTGTAAATATGAAACTAAACACCTATGTAAACATAACACTAACCTCTTTTAACCTCCCCTTAAAGAGAGGTCAGTGTAGTCTAGACAAATACAGGGGAGTCGCAATAAATTTCACCAAACCTTAGAGAAGGTCAGTATAATTTACCCTATTTTATATTGTCAATAATGCATAGAAATTAAACCCTTAATATAACTGTTGTTTACTTTCTAATTAATATTGATATATCTAATTGTTGATACCAAATATGTACATGATACATGATATGCGAAATATATACATTGCTAGAGTCATAGTTTACTTACCTTATCATTTTGATCAATTTATATTAAATTTAAATTAATAAATTATACTTGCTTTTTACTATTGATTTAATAACTTGACAAATTAGGAGATGAGAAATTTTGTAAGATCTTTATAATTAATTCTACAAGTTCATATTAAAATTTTATTTAAAACATCAATGCTTACATGCAAAAGAAATTAGCAATGGAACTATTTTTTACTAATATTGATACTAAAACGGGTGGTATCAAATATATAATGGTTTACCTACTTTATTATTTTATCAATTTATATTAAGCTTAAATTAATATATTATATTTATATATTTTTAATCTTATAAAGATAAATTTTATTCACTTTGATTAATCTTTTTAATTTTACAAAATTGGAATTATGGATCTTTGTCTTACGCAACTATGTCTATTAATTTACATACTTTAAGCTTTAAAAAATAAATGAATGAAAAAAATTTATAGGTTGTTCACAACTTTATAAGTCATAAAACATATTTTATTTTTTTAACTAATACTTATACCTCAAATAGATAATACCAAATATATACATAATATAGGAGATATTAAATATGTACATTATAGGAGTAATGGTTTAAGTACCTTACCATTTTTATCAATTCATATTAAGTTTAAATTAATAAATAATATTTATATATTTTTTAATATCATAATAAATAATTTTTGTATATTTCGATAAGAAAATGTAAAAATTTAATTATTATTAATTAATTTTTCAAAATTTTAAAATACTTTAATTGTAGATCTATATCTTATAACTGGATCTTTTAGATTATATACTTCAATTTTTTTTCCTAAGAAAGAAAAATTTTGAAATTTTTACAACTAAACTACAAGTTCTTATTAAAATTTTATTTAAGATAATGATATTTACTTAGTGAAAAAAATTAGTCATAGAACAATTTTCTCATAAAAATTGATACTGCTAAATATATATGTCACATGGGTGATACCAATATATACGATATGAATTTATTGATTTATCTATCTTATAATTATTATCCTTTTATATTAAATTTAAATTAATAAATTATATTTATATATGTTGTTGATCTTATAATAATTTTTTTTGTTAAATTTGGATAATAAAATATAAATTAATTTATTTATTATTAATTGTTTTTTCATTCTTGTAGTACTCTAATTGTATGTCTATATATTACAGTTATATTTCTTATGTTAGGTACTTTAAGTTTTAATAAGCAATGCCATTTACCTTTTTATTATTACAAATATCATGAATTTTATATTTCAAAGAAACAACATTAGGAAGTATTAGAATGACTTGAAAGAAGTAGGAGATGAAGGTAACAATGGGTAAATATACTTTATTTTGTTGGTGATTATTTTTTTATATACTTCATTTTGATACTCGATTTATATAAAAGAAGGTTATGAGAAGGTGGATTTTACGATATGGAAGCATGATAGCCATTTGGTTTCCCTCCCAAAATTTATTCTCCCTCATAGAATCCAAATCTTTCATTCTGATCAATCAAATATTTACTATATCAGCCAACCACATTCAACCTTCTTATCTACTATCATAACTTTCAGCCACTTTATCTACCATTCACAACTCCTAGTCACTTTATCTATTAATCATGTGTTTCAGTTATCCCTTTTAACCAATCATAATTTATTTATTTATTTATTTATTTATTATTCTTTCTTAAATATTGATACTTATTTGAGAAGCTTTTTAAAAATAAAAAAAAAAAGCTCTCATGAGAAGCTTTTTTTGACATATTTTCTCTCCCAATATTGTTTTTTTATCTTTTCATTTTAATCAATTATAGTTTACATGTACTTTTTAATTATTAAAATTAAATTAATAAATAGTATTTATATATTTTTTTGTCAAATAATAAATAATTTTTTAACTTTGATTATAAAAAATTTAAATATTTTAATATATTATTAATTATTTTTTAATCTTATATATAACGCTTCTATTTTAGATCTACATATTATAGTTAAATTCATAAGATTAGATATTACAATTGTACTAGGCTTTATATATCATAATATTATTTACTTTTGATAAATAAAAATGCCATAAATTTAATGACTTGAAAAAGTAAGGGATGAACTTTTTATAAGGCCTTTACAACTTATACTATAAGTTTATGATGCTCGTATTAAAAAATATTTCATAAAATATTTCTTTTGCAAATGATGATACTTCAAATGGGTGAAACAAAACTATATATCGTATATGTGATACCAAGCATATTCATCACTCGAATATTAATTTACCTACTATACAATTATTATCAATTTATGTTACATTTAAATTAAGAAGTTATATTAATATGTTGTTAATCTTATAATAAGAATTTTTTTAAAATTTGGAAATACAATATAAATAATGAGAATTTATTATTAATTAATTTTTTTAATCTTACAACATTTTAATTATATATTTATATTTTACAACTATATCTATTATATTAGGTACTTTGAGTTTATGTTATTTAATTTTGCTTAATAAAAACACCATGAATTTAGTATTTTAGTTTTTTAATTAGCAATTTAGTATTATTAATGTTATGTGCAATATTATTTACATGTTTATTAATAAAAATGCCATAGATTTAAGGGCTCAAAACGTAGGGATTGAAAATTTTTTTAAGTTTTTTAAAACTTATCGATTGACTAGTTTTATGATCAAGATTGATACCTCAAATAGGTGATATTAAATATGTATTACACGGATGAAATAAACTAAAAAAATATATTTTGAGATAATACTAAACATATATAATATGAGTAATATAAACATATAAATTGCACAGATAATGATTAATATAAATTATAATCATTCATAATTAAACACAAACTTTAAATTAAATATTTGAACTATGAAACTAATAGCACATTATAAATTATATCAATTTCAATTTTTTAATTAGCGATTTAAATTTCTGTTAATTAATTTTTTAAATTTTACAACACTCAAATTGTATATTTATATCATATATTTGAAGTTTTAATATGTAATATTATTAACTTTGTTTTATATTTAATGGCCAGAAAAGCAAAGGATGAAAAATTTTATAAGTTCTTTTTTAGGGAATTTTATAAGTTTTTTAACATTTACTCATAGAGTGGAATTTTAAAAGTTCCTTAAATAACTTAATAAATTTTAATGACACAAAAAATAGACATAGATTAGTTTTCTAACTAATATTAATATGTCAAATAGGTGATACTAAACATATATTGCACAAGCGATGTAAATATAAAAATTGCACTTTGAAGTGATACTAAATATATATTATATGGATGATACAAATATATAAATTACATGGATAATGATTAATATGCATTATAATTATTAGAAATTAAAACCAAACTTAAAATTACATATTTGAACTTTAAAACTTATAGTACACTCGAAAGTTATATGAATTATATTTTTTTAATTAGCGACTTAGATTACTGTTAAATTAATTTTTCTAATCTTATAACACTCAAATAATGTATTTATATTTATAATATACAATTGAAATTTTAATATGCAATATTTTTTATTTCTTATTAATAAAAATGCCATATATTTAATGGTTCAAAAAGCTAATGTTGAAGAATTTTATAAATTTTTTAAAACTTACTCATAAATTAGCTAACATGGTAATATCCTTAAATAACCTAAAAAATTTTAATGACACAAAAAAATCTATAAATTGGCTTTTTAATTAATACTAATACTTCAAATAGGTGATACTAAACATGTATTATACGGGTGATGCAAATATAAAAATTTTACTTTAAAGTGGTACTAAATAAATATTATATTGGTGATGCAAACATATAAATTGTACGGATAATTATTAATATACATTATAATTATTAACAATTAAAACCAAATTTAAAATTAAATATTTGAACTCTAAAACTTATAGCACACTCTAAAGTTATATCAATTCAATTATTTAATTAGATATTTAAATTATTATTAATTAATTTTTCTAATCTATTCATGACATAAACTAAATTTTCTTAATGGAGTTTTAACGGAACTACTTTTATAATATGATAGTTTTTTCATTAAAATTTCTATTAAACACAATATTTTTTATTAGCTAATGCTAGAAAGCTTGATTCAAGATTCATATAACTTTAATAATTTATGAAAAAAATACTATTGATCAAATTTATCTACTCTATATAATCATAATTATAACAATCTTATTATTTTAACCATATATAATTTTATTCAAAACTTAAATTATATAAAATAAGTATAAATAATGATTATATATTTAAATTGATTCAATATTTTAATTATATAAACTTTTTTACATTTAAATTGTGTAACTTTTTCGTGTGTGGCATGAGTAACTATGCTAATTAAAATTTAAAGTAATATTTTGACTCTTCAAGACTTGAAGGGGTACTATGTGAATATGAAAATAAAGAATTCAAAATTTTCCCTTTTTGGTGGTAAATAAAATTCAATTTTTTTGTAGAGAATGAGATCAGATTTACCAGAAGAATGAGACCCATGAGGTAACACACCGCAATACTTTATCGGAGAGTTATGAGTAATTTAATGGTGAGATGGAGGGGTGTATCTATTGATCAAATTATATATGATGCATTATAATATTTTTTAGTTTAGTCAAATTTAAAAATTGTGGTTAAATATATTTTAAAAGTAATCAAAATGTAAGGTCTGTGTGGCGCTTGCTAAGGGTACCAAGTGGTGGTGAATGGGTTCCTAGCTTCACCAAGGATTACCTAGAGTGAAATGTCTTTTTATTGTGATGATACGATGATGCTGCAGATATATTAAGGTTAAGGTAAATAGAGACATTATATAGCTCAGTTTAGAATAGAAAAGATATGGTGATGATGAAGACCCAGAAAGCAATAAAGCTTACATCGATGGCCTTTACCACAAAAGGAAAAACACACAAATTGAGTACTTGTGATTTTTGGTTCTTGCAAAGGCTATATGGCAGATTGGTTTTCGTTTTTGTTTTGTGATCTTCCCAGCTACTTCCCTTTCACTTGTTGTGTGTGAAGAATCCTAACAACCCGTTTGGGTAAAGAGTTTAATTAAGCTATTATCTAAAAAGAATTTCTCATAAAAGGAATTGTATAAAAAGTAATTTATGAATAAATTATTTTGCGTTTGAATACACAATCACAAAAATATTTATTTTAATTTATAGTGCTTATTTCTAGCAAATTATTTAGAAGAGTTACTTGAAAAGTTAAATATTTTAACTTATCAAAAAGTATGAAAAAAGACTTTTTAGGAAGTTATAAATTACATAACAATTTAATTTAAACAAGTACAAAATAACTTTTAACTACTCAAAAGTTAAAAAAAAAAAAGTCATAAATTATGGTATCCAAATGCACCCTAAGTAGTTAGGTGGAGGGAAAAAAAATGGGAGATAGTATTTTTTCTGAACCCTATTATTAGATTTGTGAGACTATGAACAAGGGAGAGCAAGGGGCTATCACCACCATGCAATGGGGGAAGAAGGGTGGCGATTGCTATCGGAAGGAGGGGATCACCATAGTGGGGGTGGGGGTGGCGAGGTTGGCAGGGTGGCGCAACCAACAAGAGAAGGAATGGTGGAATTGAAGGAGAAAATTTGTATAAGGACTAACATGTAATTTTATTTTATAGAATATATTATTTAAATATTCACATCTATCGACCACATTTGCTTTGCCATTTAACCATATTTTTCAAATGTGGCTAAATGACAACTAAAGGATGGTTGTGATAACTCCAAACTTAAGTGTCCCCCATTCTAAAACTCACTACTTTTTGCAATATCTTTGAAGGAACATTTTGGAGTATTCCTTAAACATTAAATAAGAGAAAAATTGAAACCTATTATCAACTAATGTTAAAAATATACCTCAAAATATTAATACAAAAATATCCCAAAGAGTACCACAAGTATCATTTCTCATAAATTTTTGTAGAAAATGTAATCAGACTAACTAAAATAATGTAACCCATGAGGTCTGTACTTTATTTCAAATTATCATGACAACATTCTTCTTGAAAAAAAATTAGAGCAAATATTTTTTTTTATAATTTTAATATTTTAAAATTGATATCAATTTAGCTGTAATGCAACTTTTGATATCAATTTAGTTTTAATAGTTTGAATTTTGACTTCTATACTAATGATTTAATGCAAAAATTATTTTATGAAAAATTTATTAAGATTAAGTTGATGTCAAAATTTAATGTATTAAGCATAGTTATAAAACTTGACTCAGTGATTGACTTGGTCAAAATACGGGATCACTGGGTCAATGGTTCAACCAATGGATTATTGATTGAATCAAATATAATTAAATAAATATATAGAATACACTAAAATTTAAATAAATAATATTTAATTATGAACTATAAAATAAATAAAAATAAGTACCATTTTTTTAGTTGTTGAATTATGTTCCATTGGCCATACCATACGAGGCCCATCCAAGATACAAAGAGTTGTAAAAAAACAAAAGGTTAAAAAAAAAAAACAAACAAACAAACAAAATAGCTTGAAAAAGACAAAATCCAATCAGGATTGACAATGCACCCAACCACCTCGTTTTCTCTCTCTATAATTTATCTAAACTTAGATTGTACCAATCAGAATTCTTCTTTCCCCAATCAAATAAGAAAAAAAAAAAAAGAAAGAAGAAAAATTCCGACAACACCAATTGTATAGCCTCACGGAACCTTCACCTCTCAAGTTTCAACAATTTCTCCGATCCACAGCTTGCCCTTTGTGCACCCCTGCCATTCCGCACCCATACGCCACACCAGAGCCTTACCACCTTCAACACTTCACGAATCGCCTTGTCCCGTCCTGGTCCATCTCGCAACCGCTGAGCTATGCTCCTCTCCCTGAGCCACTCTAGGTCCATCCCCAGGAGCCTCCAACTCCATGCCCACATCCTCAAAACCAGTCCCCAATCAATTTCTCTCCTCTTCCAGCACCTTTTTAACTTCTAGTTAAAGACTCGACTGCGTCGTTTGCCGAGCTTCGCCCAAGCCACCGGTGAGCTTCGCCCTCAATAGTTTTCTTTTTTTCAAAAAAAAAAAATTATTTCTAGGATTGTTGGACAAGATGAACTGATGGTTCATCAGATCACTGATTTTTTCAAAAATCGGCCAAATTAATCCGGTTCACACTAGTTCTGCAAATCCAATCTATTGTATAACTCGAACTGGTTTTCTGGCCAATCGGTTGATCTAGTCCAAGTTTTATAATTATAGTATTCGAATTAAATTTATATTAAAATTTTTTAAGATTAAATTGATCTTAATCTTAAAATATTAAGACTAAATTAATATCAAATTTTTTTTATCAAACTGATATTAATTTTAAAATATTAAAATTAAAAAAATTGTTTATTGAAAAGAAACAAAAATATGCTTAAACTATATATGTTCTAGACTTTAATTAATACACCGCTATGCTTTATTACGAGTGTCTTCCGCAACAGGATACTAGATCACAAAGTGACACAACATTCAAAAGTACACAACAAATTATTGCAATATCACGAACTGACACAACACTCAAGAGACACGACAACTTATTGCAAGAGAAGCAATCGCCACAACATTCAACAGACCAATAATGTCACAACATGTCAAGGTTTAGATCCAAAGGCGTATGGTATTGGCTCAAGATGAAGTGGTAATTTCTTCGAAACAGTAAGCCCATTCGTTTCACTCATGTCAATATATTCACCACCCTCAGGCAGCTTCCAATCGAACCAATACAGAAGATTAGCAAGCACATACTCCATAGAAGCAATTCCAAATGAAATTCCAGGACATATCCTTCTTCCAGAACCAAACGGGATCAACTGAAAATCTTGTCCTTTAATATCAACTTGGCTGCTTTCAAATCTCTCGGGAATGAACTCTTCAGGATTATCCCATACTTCAGGGTCCCTCTGGATTGCCCATGCGTTCAGAAATACCCTTGTCTTTGGGGGAATATCGTATCCTTTTAGTTTCACAATAGATGCAGTTTGTCGAAGAACTATAGAGGCAGGTGGATGCAATCTTAACGTTTCTTTGATTACACATTTTAAGTAGTTCATTTGACTCACATCACTCTCTTCTACTTTTGATTTGCTCCCCACAACTCTTCTTACCTCTTCTTGTGCTTTCTTCATGGTATTTGGATTCCTAATGAGCTCTGCAAATGCCCATTCCAATGCTGCTGCAGTAGTGTCACTTCCAGCAACAAACATATCCTGAAATTGTATATATGTAAATATGGTATCTTTATATATGCATCCATTAGTTTTTAAGTCTAAATGTGCATTTGCATTAATTCAGTGGATGGAAGATCACATCTAAATTTTAACCTTCATTTTAACTTTGTCAAAAGGATTTAATTTAGAAGCACTTTCAATGTAAAATTTTTTTAATCATACATTACTACATTATTGAAAATGTTAACTCTTATATAATTACCTCAAAAGTTCTCAAGTATAATAATATATAATTATTTGACACTGTAGAATACTTTACACCTATATTGTATTGAAGTTAATCTCTTCTTAAAATATATAAATTTAAAACTAATCAATGTATAGTACTTATTAGGATTTTGTATGTGTTTCATACCTGAAAATATAGCACTTTTGGATTCTAATCTCTTAAAAAAAAATATTGCCTCGTTTCAGCCCCTCATTTTTAAAAGTGAGCGAAAAAATGATCCCTTTCGCATCACTCCCAAGCCCCTAGTCAAGGGTTATTTAAACTCACACTTAATAAATAAGAGATTGAAATGAGGCAATTTTTTTTTAATAGACCAAAACTAAAAGTAAATGAAAAATCATATTTAAACAAACTTTTTTAATATCATAATAATTTATTATCCTAAAATGACCGAGTGTGAAATTTTGAATATGAATATAGCAATATAATAGTGTATTTAGATTAGTGTTTGCAAACTTAATTTTAAGTCACTTGATTTTGTAAATTTAATTTTGATTAGAAGTGAGTTAACACTGACGTGATTTATGCTTAGAAATATTAATGTAAAAGGTAATTTTGTTAAAATGAATATTGTTTGGATAGTATTAATTAATAAAAATCGTTTTACACTTAAAGTTACAAAAAATGATATGAATGTATTTCATAGGTTAAATTAAACATAAATTAATATTAAAATTTATTTACAATAAGTTGATAAAGAAATAATTTTATTAACAATTAAAGTTTATTTGAGTACTGGAAGATTAAAATTGCTTTTAAAGTGCAATTTTGATAATTTAAAAAATTATCGAATTTTATTTATTTAAATAATAATATAATACTAATTTAAAGAATACTTTTATCAATATGTACTTCAAAGGTTTATACTCGACACAAAATCAACAAAATGTTAATTTCGCATTGAAAAGCCTAAACTCAAAATTAAAACCAAACTTAATTTTACTTCAAATAATTCAAACTTTCAAAAGTAATTATGAAATGCAAGAAATGTTAGTACAACTTTTTTGGATACTCTTATAGAGGCACATGAGTAAAGTAATATAAATAAAATAAAAAATTTTTAAAAATTTATAAGGTATCCCTAATTAATGTTTAAAATTCCTTTTCTATACTCAATATACCTAAAAAATTTATATTTAAAAAATTGTTATTTATACCACTTTTAGAACATCTTTAAAGTGATAGTATGAGGCGTTCCTTAACTATTGGTTGAGAGTAAATCTAAACCTTTCTTTTAACTAATATTTTTTCAAAGAGTTTTGTTAAGGGCACTGGTTAAAGAGGTAGAATTGGAAAGTTTTGACTTTTCCAATGCATTCAATATATTAAAAACTTAAAAACAAATATTTTTTCTATTAAAACTTTCCACTTCTAGACTCCTTAACCAGTGCCCTTATCAAAAACCTTTTTAAAAAATGTCCAAAATGTGGTACAAGTAATGTTATTCTATCTAAAAAGGACATTCAACTATCACCATAGTTATAAAATTCGATCTGATGCTCGACTCAGCCAAAGCACCAAGTCACTGGATCATTAGTTCAACCAGCGGATCATTGGTTGTACCAGTTAAACTGAATATAATTAAATAAATATATAAAAATATATATATTATAAAATAAAATGTGTGTCACTTGGATTTGAAACCCATGTAAAAAACAACATGTATGTAGCTTGCTTTCCATTGTTTTAGTCATACGTTAAATAGTGGAGAAATTATAAGTCAAATGTTTAATCATAAAATGACTCCTACTATTTTAGTTCCACATCGAATGATGGAGAGCTTGGAAGCCAAATATTTAGTTATAAAATTACTCCCACTATTTTAGTCCAATATTGAATAATAGAGCAATTGGAAGCCAAATGGTTAATTGTAAAATGACAAAAGCCCTTGATATAACTCTCACTTCAAGGCTTAAGTGGTTAAATGATGACTTGGAAAAAGCATCTTTCATTTTTTTAAATGCTAAAATTTAAAAAGTTAAAATTTTATAAAATCATATATTTTTATAAAAAGAAAAAACAAATGAATTTTTTTAATAAAAATATGCATGACCCGGTCGCCTTACTCAAACTGAACTAGGTCATCGATTTCATAAAACCCATCCAATTCAGATTAGGTCACATCGGTTCCATTGCAAGACCGATACACCGAAAAAAGAGATTCTTGTAAGGACATATTTAACAACTCATATTTAGATACATTCATAATAGATCCTACCAACTTTTTTTATTATTGTTATGACACACTTACTTATTCGTGGGCCCAACCCTCTAACTTTATTATGAGTGTACCTAAATATAAATTATTATACTTATATCTATTAAAATATTTTTTATTTTTTATTTAAAAAAAAGTAAATAGCAACTACATCCTTTGAAATTTTATAATATTGCAAATACCCCAAAATTTCTACAAATATTGCATTCCGTTCCACTTCCCCAGAGACACTAACTCGAAACTTGGAAAGCATGGGGGACAAGAAAGAAGTGACAGATGGGGGTGTTTGGTGGGCCCATCGACTAGGTACATACTTTTTGAATTCCGAGTTCAAAGTTAGTGTCTATGGTTTAGTGGGGCTGAATGCAATATGTATAGAAATTTGGGAGTATCTACGATATCATAAAATCTCAATGGATATACTTGCTATTTACCCAAAAACAATTAACACGCACTAAAAAAAATAAGGAAATTGAAGTAGAGCGAGAGAGACCGTCAGGAGTGCTTTCAATTTGAGGTTATCTCTGCTGGGCTCAAAGTCATGCGCGCCACCTTCTTGAAGTTGAAGAAGTATCTCCACAAAATCTTTGTTACCGGACTCGTCATCGGTCCTGTTCCTTCTCTTGTGTTCTCCAATAACCTCATCGAAGAAAGCATCTAATGCCACAATAGTTGACTTAAATTCCGAGATTAGGCCTCTGAGAGCATCAATCCAGGCCAACGAAGGGAAGAAGTCTCCCACACTGAAAGCCGCGAACTGTCTCACCAACTGTCTTCCCACCTCTCCAAAACCGCCACTACCATCTGGGGTATCATACTTTTGTCCAAGAACACATCTACAAACGATGTCGTTTGAGGCTGCAGTCACCATCTCACTCAGATTCACGCAAGACCCTTTATTCGCACATGCTTCGCGTATATTATCAACCAGTTCCGCAACCTCTTCTTCACGAATGGATTGGAAGGACCGCACCCTCTTGAGGCTTAGAAGCTCAAGAACACATATCTTCTTCTTGTTTCTCCACTCTTGGCCGTAGTTTGCAAAAGCCACGTCCATGCATTCATAGAGAAAGATTTTGGCAGCTGTAATATGTGGCCGATCAGAGAAAACCACGTCGTGGTTTTTGGTGATTTCTTTGAACACATCTGTCGATGAGACCACCAGGGCTGGAGTTTGCCCTAGCTGCAGCGACATGAGAGGGCCATACTTTTTGGAAAGTGCTCGTAAGGAGCGGTGTGGCAGTGTTCCTAGCTGATGAAGATTGCCAATGAAGGGTAGCTTTGGTGGTGATGGGGGAAGGTTGAATTTGCTTCTTCTTGTGAGCTTAAGCACAAAGAAGATGCTAATAATAATGGTGCCGAAAATGGATAAGTAAAGGGATGAGTTTAGCTCGTATGGCGATTGCTTTAGATCTGATAAAAATGCCATTCTTGCTTCAGTGAGTTTTTCTGTCGGTGTTTGCTTCAGTGAGTTATTACGCAAGGAGTGGACACGTATATATAAGGTGACTGTGAACTCATGAACAGTAACAAAGAAGAAAAGTGTAAATTCGCTTTCTTTCCCTTTTTTATTCTTTTAAGTGAGGTGTAAGAAGCGAAAAAGAATCTTTGTGACGACGCAGCGGAACCCGAATTTGGTGGTGTTTAAATGAGTCCAACCTATAAAAATATTGAAATTCTATCGAAAAAAAAAAGAAATGAAAAAAATGATGTTACTCCTTGCACTGACCCATATAAGGGTGGATTTAGTTTAAATTATTTTTAACAAAAAAAATAAATTTTTAATTAAAAAATTATTTTTATAAAAATTAGTCATTTTAACTTTCTTTTTCAAAAGCTGAAGAAAATTATTTTTAATTTTTGAATAAAAGCAGAAATTAATAAATTTTTAAAAAATAATTTTTTAATAGCTGAAAAATTATTTTTTATAGAAAAACTGAAATAAACGCACCTAAATCTTATCTAAACCTGAGAAATATTTCGGAAGAATGAAACCAATTGGATGCCATTGTGCAAGTGCAATATACTCAACGGTCCTAGATCTGTCATTTATACTTCATTTGGGTAGTGTGAAAATGCTAGGGGAAAAAAAAAAAGAACGGGAGAAAATGAGATAATTTTAAAGTTTGTTTGTTTGTTTATTTCTCTCTTTGGTTAAAGAGCAAAATGAGAGGAAAAAATTTCTACCGGATTTACATAAAATTTTTCTTTATTAGTAGAAGGAAAATCGGACAGAAAGATAGAAGGGGATTCAAATTATTTTATCTTTAATTTCAAATAAAACAAAAACTAAAAAATTTATTTAAATATAGTATTTTTCCTCATTTTTTATCGAACCAATCAACATAAGAGAATTTTTTTTTTATTTTCCTTTCTCTTATTTTTCTTCAAAGCAATGGTTTTTTTTTTTTTGTTTAATTAAAGTTCACTTCACAATTTTTTTTGAGGGAATACAAAGATATTTAATTTAATACTATATTATATTAAATTATAACATGATGTTTTTAAATTTTTTAATTATCTTATTATATAATGTTATGGGTTTATTTGACTCTTTTCAAGTAATATTGTGTGTTAACATGAACTCTTCTTCAAATATCTTACAGTATCGAGTGTTGACATATTCTTTTATAAAAAAAACTAAAACTTTATTAAAAAATTAACGTTTATAATATTCAATCAATAATTTATATTTATGTTTTTAATTTGAGCTCTATTAGAAGAGAATAATCCATAACGCAAACTCATAATTTATAAGCAATCAACCGTTTTATATAATTAAAATATATTTTTTAAAATAGATAAAATACAAAATAAATTACAATATTTTTCTATGAAATTTTGAAAAAAAAAGAAATATATTTTTCTCATGTTCAACTTTTATATAAATTAATTCATCATTATAAAAATATTTATAAATTTTATTAATGAAAAAATTAATTATAAACATTAATCTCAAAGAAGACACATATATTTAGTTTAGAATTTGACTTATTATTATACAGTATTCATAAATTGTTTTAAAAGTTTATTATAAATACTAGTATAATGGTGTCATACATCGCTCAAGATAGAAACCTAATTTACGCATAGCATTCTCACATGATCCTCATATAATATTATCTAAAATGTTTCATCTACATTTGGACTTTTATACTCATTTACATTTAATTAAAAACACAAATTCTGAGTTGACAACATTTATTTTTAGATTATCATCATTTTAAGAAAATATTTTGATAGAATATTCTTAAAAAATCAAAATATATTACCTAAAAATTTTATACATAAAAAATGAATGGCGTTGAGTGAAAAATTTATCATGCGCTATAATTGGGTAATGGTGGACGTATCAAAACTCTCTAATTAAGTGTGTCTATTGGATTAAGTCAATCCATAAATCTACGGATTTCAACTTAATCCAACTATAAAATATGAATTGAGTTAAGTTGAAAAATCTCTAATAATAAAGTAAGAGTTAAGAGTCCAATAGATTGTTTAGATTAATAGAGAATATATTAAAAGATTGATTGAATATCTTGAGAGAAGAATGAATAAAGAAAACAATAATGATTTTTGGTACGAATCCGATTTCATGAATAGTGCACGAATAAGTGATAACGTGCATTCTCTCTCTTTTACTTATCTTTCTTCCGATTTTTTCTCACCATTTCCCTTGTTTTTTTTTTAACAAAATTTATTTACTTGTCTTCATCACCTTTTTGTAAAAAAATTTTCGCACTATATGGTAGCGCTGTAAAGAAAAATAGTGATGAAATGATGATTGATTGAATGTGAATAAATCATAAATTAAGTATAATTTAATTTGATATATAATTAATGTAAAAATATTTTACACTTATATTTGATAATATGTTTTTAATGGCTCATTTAATTATTAATGTATTAAATAAAATAATAATATAAAATTAAATAATAATATAAAAAAATTTATACTATTAATAATAAATTTTATCAATATTTGATTAATTCAAATAATTTAATATTTATTTTTTTAAAATAAAATTTTAAATTTTAATTTTATAAATAAAAAAATAATATTAAAAGAGTTTTATTTTTTATTCGATTTAGATTAATTAAAATTTAATAAATTTTAAGTATTGATGGTCAAAATAAAATAAAATTCTTATTATATAACATCACCTTTTCTCGATTAGTACGTGAAATTCGGCTTTATCGTTGATTGTTATGAAACTGTGATGATGTTTGAGTGTCAAAGTAGCGGGTTGAATATCTTCAAGTCAAAAATGTTTTAAGTACACCGTATTAAGTCTTCATATGTTGCAGTCGACCTATCGATTAGACATACAACTGTCTGCGCGCAATACGTTGAAAACGAGGAGGCTAATACCAAATCTGTCATTTAACGAAGGGGGAAAAAGTTCCTCCTATTTAGGGCGTTCCAATTTGTAATTTTTTTTTTTGTCTTTAAGTTATTTTTATTTTTGAATAGAGTCGCAATAAAGAGACATTCTTAACTATTATTTTTTCTACTTTTTGAACTTTAATTCTTTTTTGTGAGTGCAGTTTGTTTATTATTTGTGTAAGACACCATATATTAATGTATGGGACGAACATATTATATAATTATATGAGAAAAGTATTATATTTAGTTTCGAATTGTGACATACGAATAATAATGCCATCAAAATTCTCACATGAGAAAAATAATTGTTTATCGCTGCCAAAGTTAGGTCCAAGGTTCGGTTGATTCCTCCCTTGAAATCCTTAGGTTCATATTGGGTTTCTTCGCTTGACATCCTCTCAGTCGAAATTTAACCTAGCTGACAAGGATTCTGTAACTAGAAGCCTACGCTCTCGTTTTTCCTGTCTATTATTTTAATACCAAAACGACTTATTTGATGCTATAGTCAATTATTATTTTTACATATCAATTAAACATTTATCGTTTATGTTTCAATTTTACCTACACAATTTATGATTGTTTGAAAAACATATTGTGACATTAATAAAATGATATAGTTATGTGTCAAAATTTGAGTATGGTTAAAAAATTTATAAATAAACCTTAATTAATTTTATATTTCTTAATTCTCATACATCTAGAAAAAGTAACATCTAATTGTGTTGACCAACAAAAATTGAGTGTAATAAGCAAGGTTCTGAAAATCAGATCGAATATCGAATCGAACAAATTACTGGTTCAAAAGTTCAATGATTTAATTGATTTAATCAGGGTTCAATCGATATATATATATATATATATATATATATATATATGATTAATTATATATTATAAATAAAAATTATTAAATCATTAAGAACATAACACCGGTTACGACTTTGTTTCTCTGTCCCTTTTCTCTGCACTACAACTCAGTTTTCCCCAACTAACACCATTAAGGCATTAACAACATCAATAATAATAAACACAAAAATTTCCTTCTTGCCTCTAATAACTCCCATTTCCTCACCCTTGACCATTTTAAGTGACAAATTTAGTGAACATCATTACCTCAACTATGAATCCTTCCAATGGCGGCCTCCAACTATGACCCTGGTGCTACAATGGAGATCCTGACACAGGTGCTGTGGAGGCTGCGGGACAGTGACATTGGTGTTGTAGCGGACAGCGAGGCGCGATGAACGGCTGATGTAGGATGACGCAGTGGGTGGCGTGACGGAGGTGCGGGGAGTGACCGTGGAAGAGGTGTGTGAGGCTACGACCTAAAGCTTCCTTTCTGTTTTTGGGACTTTGCAAAATGAAACCGTTTCACCTTTCAAGATTCAAACCCTTTCTTTTTATATATATAAAAAAAAAATTCACCCAAAATAACATTGTTTTGAGATTTTTTTTAAAAGGAAATAAAACTGTCAAACTGCTGAAATTAGTCTAATTTGTCCAGTTCAGCCGTTTTCAAGCGATTCTTGTCCGATTTTTAAAAAATGGTTATAATTGGACCAAATACTTGACCGATTCTCAGTTCAATAGGTTTGATCGAAGAGAGAGAGAGAGAGAGAGAGAGAGAGAGAGAGAGAGAGAGAGATGATTGATTAATTAGTACTAATATAAAACTTGACAAACTAATTGCACATTCAATAATTTATATAGAATATAATTTTTACTAATGTAACTATTGAATTATAACTATCTATAATGTTGATAATTTATGTCAAATTCAAAAAAAAAAAAAAAAAATTAGCATCAATAAAAGTACATGTCAATGGTTCTTATTTGCATATATTTAAGAAATATTTGTTATGTTAATTTTGAAGTATATAACAAATATATTAAACGATTTTAAATTAATGTGCAACTTTCAATCCAAATATTAATCTTATAAAAAATTTATTTAATATAAAATTATTTAATGATGTAAAAATTTTGTTTAACTTACGTTATGTAAGTTGATTCCTTCCATATATATTATTGCAAATGTTATTGCTAATTTATCTACAGAAATAATTCTTTTACTATTTGAGTAATTTTATATACTAACCCATAAGTTTTCATTATTTTGAAAAGGAAACAGCAAATGATGATTGAGTAGAGATTGTTTCATATTTAGAAAGGAAACTCAAGCTGTTTTTCTTTTTCTTTTTCACTTTTAAATAAATTATTAATATTTAGAGTTTATTAGATTTTAATTAATTTAACTTAAATCGAATCGATTCACTATAAAAGAAAAGCTTTCCTAGCACTAATTTTTTTTTTCAACTACTCTCAAGCTGGGTTTACTAGCTAGTTCTACCCAACCCAAATTGATTGTACTATGTTATATTGTGGGAAATTTTTTTTTTAATTCAAACTATAGATATCGTGTAAATACTGTATATTAACGTAAGCGCTAGTCAGTATTAAAGTAAGATATATTATATATTTATAGGAGAAAAATATTATATTTGATGTTAAATTTTGATATTAAGATAATCTAATTCTTACAAAGCAACCTCACGTTTGTGTATCAAAGATTTAAAATTCAGGGAGGGTTCCTTAATTGGTTGTCTCTGTCAATCTCCTCTACCTTACTCTTTCTGACGGAACTCGGTGAAATGATTACCATTGTAATGACTTTAACCGCATATTGTTACAGAAACAATTAAAGCAGACTTTAATCACATATTCGTTTTATGGGGGTGTTATAATTAGTTAAAAGACAATTTCACAAAGTTCGTCACGCGTGATTGGTCAAAAAGTGTGGTAGCAGGTTAACATGTTCTGGTGACTTTCATTGGAGAGTTGTTTCTTACGATTTAGCATTATTATTCTTATTGTAAACATTCTTGCATATCAGTTTTTATACTATTTTTTATACTTTTTATAATTAAAGTGAGAAATTTGAAAAGTGATCCTCTCGGTAGATTGCATTAACAGAAATAAGTTTATATTCAACTAGTTTCTCAATCACTTCAATGTGACCGAATAATTAACTTATGGTTATCTAATCCAACTACTGTAAATAACTTAAATACACATGTGAAGTAATTTATATTTTTTAGATTTTCAGAAATATTTTCTTTCTATAGAAATCCAACAATAACCCATTTTTTCTTTTTAGGAATGTAACTTATTAGAAAACATTTTTTCTTCAACCGTGTACCAAATATGACATTTTCATAATTAAAATCCCGAGAATGTAAAAACATTCGGTATATTAATGTTATCTTTACATTAATAATGAATATCATATCGAGAGACACAAAACTTTGGCATTACCTATAATGGTTAGATGCTTTGTATCTCTCTCTATGCTGGTCATTTTTAATTTCAAAATAACATAATTCTGTCATAAATTTTGTGACAGATACACAAAGAAAAAGTATGTTACTTGGACATTTCAATTAGATATAAAAATGATACACTATAGGTGTATTTGTTTGGAATTATTTTAATAAAAAATTACTTTTTTTATCTAAAAAAAATCAGTTTTTGCATGTTTGGATAATTTTTTTAAAAAATAATCAATTAAAAAAAATCTATTTTCAATTTTTTTGTAAAAATTGAAAAGAGTAGCTTTTAAAAAAAATTAATTTTTAACTTCTTCAGTTATATATAAAATTTAAGTTTTAAAATTACTTTTTTTAAAAGTTGAAACAAATATAAATATACCCTATATCTTGGAGATTATGCATGTGCTCTTCGTAGTTTTAGTTAAGTTAGTTAACAATTAAGTTATTTAACAGTTATTATTTTGTTATCAGCTTATCAGTTTGTAACCATACTCTGACAAGTTGTTAGCCTTATCCTGATGTAGTTAGTAGTGATTGTATATAAATGATTGATGTACAGCCTACTAACACAAGTTCTGAGCATAGAATTTCATTCAATCTGAGTTCCCATCTCTATTTTCTCCTGGTTCTCTCATCTTCCCCTCATATATGCCTAAACCTGAAAGCTTTTCCTTTTTCATTCTGATGCACAATTATGTTTAAAAAATTCTCAAAATTCTTGTTTTTAAAATTTTTTATTTTATTTATTTTATACTGACATGTGTCTAAAAAAAGAGTCCGATAATGATATAAAAAAAAATCCTGTAAAGAAAATTGCAAATCAACATTTAGTAGAAGGGACACCCAACTATAACTAACCAATGTGGTTGACCTAATCATGCTCGCACTTAATTCAGCCTAATGGTATTATTCGAAACACAAGATAAATTAAAAAAGGAAAAAAAGACAACGGTCTTTCTCAAAGAGAGGAAGCTTGTAATAAATATAATAAAGAGAAATGATATATTGACTCATTTTTGCAACTCATACTATTGACACATATAGAGGAAAGTGAGAATTTTTTTCACCCTATCATTCTTTTACCCCACCATGTCGATCAAATATTGCCCACTTTTATTTGTAAATGTCGGGCATATGTGTTGAAAAATTATGTAACAAATTAAATCATTCTCTGTGTCTTACAACTTAAGAACACACACCACATACCTTTATTTGTATCACGTACCATATAAACTTTTCCCCATCTTCCACATAATAAATTTCAAAAATAGAAAAAACCACTCAAGAGACAACTAATATTGACATGATATGTCAAGGTTTAGATCGAAATGAGTATAGTGTGGCTTCAAGATGAAGTGGGACTTTCTTGCTGACAGTAAGCCCATATGTCTCACTCATGTCTATGTCTTGCATAGGCACACCAACATTGGGCAGCTTCCAATTAAACCAATATAGGAGATTAGCAAGCACATACTCAGTGGAAGCAAGTCCAAATGAAATTCCAGCGCATGCCCTTCTTCCAAAACCAAAGGGGATATATTGCAAATCTTGTCCCATAAAATCAACTTGGCTGCTTTCAAATCTCTCGGGAAGGAACTCCTCAGGCCTGTTCCAAAATTCAGGGTCCCTTTGAATTGCCCATGCATTCACAAACACTCTTGTTTTGGATGGAATATCAAACCCTCTTAGCTTCACATCGGATAAAGTTGCTCGAGGTATCAAAAGAGGAGCAGGTGGATACAATCGTAATGTTTCTTTGACTACACATTTCAAGTAGTCCATTTGGTTCACATCATTTTCATCCACTTTTGATTTATACCCGACGATTCTTCTTACTTCTTCTTGAGCTTTCTTCATGCTGTTTGGATTCTTAATCAGCTCCGCAAATGTCCATTCCAAAAGTGTTGAAGTAGTGTCACTCCCCCCAGCGAACATGTCCTGCATGTAATTACGAAAACGGAAAATAATGTTTGAATTATGTTATATAAAGTACAAGATAAATCGGTACTAAATTTATGGCTTTTTAACAATTTTTCATAACATTTATGCTCCGGGAAAAAGGATGTTGTGCAATGGGCCCAATTAGCCCAAGTCCAGTTGCTAAGGAAGAGTGGATTAAAACCAGGGTAAACTAGAGGGGATAGACTACTAGAAGATGCTCAGACCAAAAAATAAAAAACTAAAAACGGAAAAAATATTGGAAGAAGTCGTGAACAAAAAAGGAAAACTATTGGAAGAAGCCAAGGTATGAAAATATGCACTGATAATATGAACAAAGGTAAAAGGATCAGAGAAATTCTCTTGTTGCAGTGTATGAAAGAATAAAAATGAATGAGAGTTCGCATATGTACACTGATGATACAGGCTTATATACAAGGGTCCAGTAGCTAGAATTAGTGAACTATACGTGCATAATTGCTAGAGAAAGTAATTCTACAACTGTCGACTAACTAACTTACACAGCTGTCAAATAACTAAATTAACTGGCTCTGGCTGATATGCTTAGCTAACTTTGGAGTCTCGTAACTGCTATAGAAAGTTCGGGCATATAAACGCCAGAGCACTTCAACTTTTGAATGATTTATTGAGATTTATGCATTTATAAAAGAATAAAAAACAAATCCTACGTTTAAAAAACTCGAGCACCAACATGCTCCACTGCTCAATGAGTAATGCTAGGTTGCTCGAATTTTTTTTTTTAAAAATAAAACAAATATAGTTATTAGACAAAATAAAGTGATATAATTTACTTATCCATTAAGGGTTAACAGACATGTCACATTAAATTATTTTCGGACAAAAATTTTGACTCTATCATTTTTCATGCTCAATAACATTTTTCTCATAAGAAATTATTATATGCTCTTGCAACGTCAAATACGATCGTACCCATTATAATAATTTGACATTTTATTCTTATTTACCCTCGTTAATTTAGATATTTATTATTTTTATTTTAAAAAAGCAAAAACGTGTTTGAGCTAATAAATGTGAGTGATGAATTTTATCATTAAATAATGCTAAAATATCAAAGTGCAGTACTCTTTAGTATGAGACGAATTTCGTACTCAATGTTAACTACTGGTTTATAACCATAAAAGGAGAGGCGACAAATTAACGAAAAGAGAGAAAAATTAACTTCAATCAAAATGCAAATATCATCTTCTATTTTACATGCTTCGTACTACATTTTACGAAAAAGCTTTCGTACTATTACGCATTACTGAATATCAAATTGAGAGGGAAAGGATTAGAATCCTATGTGACAGCTTTAGAATTATCCGATATAATACAGCACTTTGGTCAATTAAGTGATTTGTCACTTGTTCTTTTTAAATAAAGTTTCATTTTTTAGTTTTGTAAATAAAAAAGGATTAATGCTGGAAGAACTTTATTGGAGTCTACCGTATAACAGCAACCTAGTTAGTTTTGAATTAGTCAATTCTGATTAGTTAGTGCTTATCATTAGTTTTGTAAATCTGTTACCTTGCCTTTGTCTTGTACAGTTGTTGTATCTTTGTTTTCTATTCTGTAGGAACATTCGTAGCAGACCTTCCTACATGTACCGAACTGATGCATTGAATACAATTGACTTGGATTCTCTCTCTTTTATTTTTATTTTTAGTAACAAAAAGTTCAGGTGGGTTTGGCACCAATCATTGTACTAAGATCAGAGCACAGCTCCCAAATTTAGAGAATACTTATAAAAAATTTATGAGATTGCTTACCAACTGAGTCCTTGTATCAATAGTAAAAATCGAACTTGAATCCTTGTGAAATTCGAGCTCGTTTCTTATCAATTTTACCAACTCTCATTGGTTTTGATTTTGATTCTCTATTATCTTATATATTCAACTTTGAATATTTTTACTATTAGTTTAGAGAACAAAAAAATTATCCAATAATTTATCTACCCATGTAATTTCGTGCCTGCTATTGAAGTGAAGTAGCTGGTAATTAAGAAATTAAGAGAAATAATAGAGAGAAACTGACCACTAGGATTGCTTTGAGGTTATCATGGGTGAGCTGAAAATCATGAATACCATCATCTTGAACTTGAAGGAGTACATCCACGAAGTCTTTCTTATCGGATTGGCCATCCCCCCTCTTCATTCTCCTATGTTCTTCAACCACCTTATCAAAGAAAGCATCTAGTGCACAAAAAGTGGCCTCAAATTCTGGTATTTGGCCTGTAAGAACGTCAACCCAACCCAATGAAGGGAAGAAATCTCCCACGCTAAAAGCCGCCAATTGTCTCATCATCTTCCTTCCAAGCTCTCCAAAGCTGCTACTACCATCTGAGGTATCATACTTTTGTCCAAGAACACATCTAGACACTATGTTGTTTGAGGCTGCAATCAGCATCTCACTCAGATTCACGCAAGACCTTTTGCTTGCACATGCCTCACGTAAATTATCAACCAACTCCACAACTTCTTCTTCACGAATGGATTGAAAGGACCGTACCCTTTTGAGGCTTAGAAGCTCAAGGACACAAATCTTCCTTTTCTGTCTCCACTCTTCACCATAGGGTGCAAAAGCCAGATCCGTGCATCCATAGAGAATGATTTTCCCAGATGTGGTTTGGGGCTTGCTGGAGAAAACAACATCATGGTTTTTTAATATTTCTTTGGCCACATCTACTGAAGAAACCACAAGAGCTGGTGTTTGTCCCAGCTGCAGAAACATGAGAGGGCCATGCTTGTTGGAGAGTGCATGGAAAGAGCGGTGTGGCAGTGTTCCTAGCTGATGAAGATTTCCAAAGAAGGGTAGTGTTGGTGGGGACGGAGGAAGATTGGACTTGTTTCTTCTTGTGAGCTTAAGCACAAGCACGACGCTTATGAAGCCAAAAAAAGTTAAGTAAAGGGTTGAATTTAGCTCATAAAGCGATTGTTTTAGAACTGATGGTAGAAAGGCCATTTTTCTCTCCGTTATTTGGTTTTTCCTAGGAATATATATAGGGGATCCTACAATTATTGTGAATTTATTTATAGACACTCATGTTACTAATGAGCACATGCATTAATGAAATCTTATTAAATATAAAGTCAACGAGAAGTTTAGTACAATTTTTTTGGTACATAATCAGAAGTAGTAATTGACAGGTGAAGATGGAAGACGTACGTGCTGATACGCATTACACACGATTGAAACTGCCGCTGCATTCGAAAGAAAGAAAATATCCAAGAGAGACATGACATTGGATGCAAGGCGCGCAGCAAAACATTAAGAGAAATGTAATTTAAACTAACTTTATCTCTACTTTTATATTGACTTATTTCTATCTACTATTGGATGAGATATGCATCTTATTTGATTTGGGTCCTATGTAACATCTAACAATGGATGAAAATGAGTCGGTATAGAAACCAAGACAAAATAAGTTTCAATAACATAACTCAAATATTAATACACTGGCAATGACATGTTGATTGATATATTAAATATAGACTTGTGAAAAAGAGTAATGTTATTTATGTATTTAGATATATTGATTTAAAAATATATTAAATTATCTGAATTGACAGATAAATTAAAACAGAAGGAGTATTATTTTTTAAATATATCTAAATGAATATATTGATTTAGAGAAAAAATTAAAACTCACTTTCAACTAATCTTTAATTTCAAAAATATCTAAAATAGTGATACAAATAATAATTCTGGATGGAAAGTGAGGATATGAATTTCAAAATGTTTTCACACTGCATTTAGCTTTTATAGAGGTCATTTTACTCATACAAGATTAAGCAAGATATATAGGCATAGAAGAGAGCTGAACTATGATAGTAAAAGAAAAGATAGAGAATATTTATGGTCAAATCTTAAAGATAATAAAATATGAAAAATACATTAGATAAATTGTGAATATTATCCTTGTTACCTACTGCATTACAAAAATTATAATATTTAAATAGGAATTCTCAATAGAAAATATTACATTTGTGTCTTTTATGTAATAGAATGTGAAAGGAATATTGTAATTGTTTTAGAAGAAAATAATACTATCTTAAAACTTAGTAGATTACTGATGATCTAGGGCATGATTTGCTTAATGAGTAAATTGTGAAAACTTAGTACATTTATCTCACATTCTAAGTGTGTGTATATATATATTTTTGACAAGACATTCCAAGGAGATATTTGTTTTAAGGCTTGAAATTATATTCCTAGAAATCATATTCCTTTATTTTTGCATATTCTAAAAAATTTGTTTGTTTGACATTAAAGATATGTGGAAATATTTTTTGAGACTTCCATAATCAATAAGTTAAAACTTGTTTAATTTATAAAACATATTTTTATGAATATATGTAATAATTTTCAAAATACCTTTAATGTATTTAATTTTTCATGATTGAGGGAAGTAATATATAATTGAGAGATAATTTGCTATTTTTTATAATAATTTTCATTCTGATAACATGTCAATTATTCATTTCCAACTCTTGTGATAGGAATAAAATACAAACTAAACATGATAATGTAATTTTCTTGGGAATAATTAATATTTGAGAATATATTTTTAAAACTTAAAATAAATATAGAAATTTATCATTCTCAAATAATTATTTTCAAAAATAATTTTACATAACACCCCTAAGGATATTTGAGTGATTCGTAAGAATAAAATAATACGGTAATAGCTTTCGTCCAAGATTTGTTAGCTAAGTCTTTTCCCCTTGGTCATAAGATATTAATTAGTGATCGTTATAAATGATTAAATATAAATGTTAAAGTCAAACTGACGTACTATGCCTCTTAAAGTCCAAATGCCCACGTTTGCATGCGGTTGAATAGCGTAAGGAAAATATTTTTTTAGTACATTACTAATAATAGAATTTAAAATTAGAATCTCTTATGCAATTTTAGTAACTTGCATAAGGAAAATATTATTTCGATTATATCATATTATTTTTGCACTATTTTTCCTGTAAAATAGAATGTGGAAACCATATGTAACTATGTAAATATTTTTTCAAAAATGGTCTGGCCATAGTATAATTACCATTCCATTTTATTTTGCAATTATAAATTCATGGTTATTCTTATTCGCGTGAATAACGTTAAACGTGGCTCATTCACCTCGCACATTAATTGACTCGTTTAAGCAAGAGTTTGTAATTTATTTATTTTAATTTTTTAATTTATCAAATAAATACAAAGTTGTCTTTTTTTTCAAAGGTATTTCACTATTTCTACAGTCACACGTGTAATGATTTTTTTTTTCAATAATTGTCTTCTCAAAGGTTTAAATTGTGCTCCTCTTCCTCAAAATACACTTCATTCATCATTACATCCAGCTTTTGTTTGTACAAAGTTACCTTCCTATTGTTACTTTTATCCAATTTATTTTTTCTGAGCGCATTACACTGAAATGTATTAAATAATCATATTTTAGAAGAGGATTTGTGGTATATAATAGACAAAAATATTTTTTTTAACATGATACGTCATTATTTAATAGAATAAGTTGAATGAAAAATCAACCTAAGCATCATTATTCATCAATTAGATGTAAAAAGTAGATCAAGGGACTAAAATTGTAATCAAGCAACCAACTTTTGAAAAAAATAGCACCAAGAAAGTTTTTAAATATAATAGATCGACTAGACTCAACCCATATTTGTTAAGACTTAATACACTTTTTACATGAATAGTTTTTTTTCAAAAAAAAAAAAAACTGTAGCTAAGGCCGTTTATCATACTAGAGATTTGGCTATTGTTATCATTTTAACTTCTAATCAGAAGTTTTTATTATATTCTCTACAAATTAAACTCACAATTACTTAGTTTATTTCTAATTAAATTTTTATTTCTCTAATTATCAACTTAAATTTAATTTTGCTATCTGTTCACTAGTTCCATATCTATCTCACTCTGTACTAAAATTTAATTTTTATTTAAAAAAATAGGGACAAATAATAATTGAATTCTAGATGATCATTCCATTATAGAGACTTTAATACAATAACATAATTATCTCTTTCAAAAAATTAAGTTGTTGGGTAAATACACTGCTTTATATCCTAACAAGCTTAAATTTAGAGAGTTCTTCCACATCCGTTGATATAGTTCAGCTAGCTTACGCACTTTTTTCTTATGCCTGTTTCGCATAACCATCCGAGGAAACTTTCCCTACTCATGAGTTTGATGAATAGAGATCCTCTTTATATCGAAATACAATTTGTTTCCCACATAAATTCATAAAGCTGCGTACTTTTTCTGCCATATAACTGGTCAGTGTTATAAGGAAACGTTAAACAAACGGGGGTTTATTCGTACACCTAAGTTAGCGTGCGTATATCACTAACCAATATTCGTGAATATATGAATATTTAAAATTAATCATTCACAATATAATGAAAATAATAAGTTGCAACAACGCTTTCACAAAGAATATGTCAATAGATAAGACTTTTTTTTTTGTTAAATTCCTAACGCTAGCATGATATTATCCATGCGTACGTAATTGACTTTTAACCATACTCTGACGTGTGATTTAGTTTAAGTTTCAACTTGTAATTAAGTTATTCCCTGAATTTATCCATACTTGATTATTTGTATGTATCTTTTGGATAAAATTGTGATTACACGTTAACTACATGGATGTAATGATGATTGACTTTTTTTTCTTCACACGTATGCCATCTTGTTCAAATACTATGGGTCATTTAGATACAGGTGACTCTCTTAATTGAAATTTAAATTATAGTTCATTATAGAACAAACTTCAGTTGGTTAATGTAATGATGATTGAGGTTATTCAGGAATTAATATTTAGATCAAAACCAATAGGACAAAAATGATATATTTTTAAAAGTTTAATTTTGATATATGGCCAATACATGTTTTGATCAGCTTGTTCGGTTTCAATGAAAGTTGCATGTAGTATAGTATATTGCTTCTTTTTTTTTTTTTTTGACATGATAGTATATTGCTCCTTAATTACAAGCTTAATTGATGTCCTCACTGATTAATATTCTAATTTTTTTCTCGAATATCTTATCCACAAGGAATAGTCAACATAGATACTGTAACAAACTGCGTTCCCAAAATCAAAGGGGGAAAAAAAACAACCGGCGTTCACTTTAGTAGAAAATATAACCCACAATATGCACTTTATTTGCAATATCTTGAAGACAATATTCATGAAGAAAATAAACTTCAAACTGCAATCACAAAATGATGCTTAGACTATGTTTCCTTGAATTTAACCACACGTACCACAAAAACTTATTACTGTATATTTCCACAAGAAATTACAAAAGGCAGCTTAGCAAACTAACTCAACGGCTTTATTCTCCTTAACAGAAATAAAGTGAGACAGCATTCAAGGGACCAATGATGAATATCACACAATAATATGTCAAGCTTTAGAACCAAACGAGTATGCTATTGGCTCAAGATGAAGCGGTACTTTCTTGGTGACGGTAAGCCCGTTCATCTCACTCATTTTTATGCCCTCCAATACACCACTCTTAGGCAGCTTCCAATCGAACCAATATAGGAGATTAGCAAGCACATACTCAATAGATGCAACCCCAAATGAAATTCCAGGACAACCACTTCTCCCAGTACCAAACGGGATTAATTGGAAATCTTGTTCTTTGAAATCAACTTGGCTACTCACAAAT
This sequence comes from Pterocarpus macrocarpus, assembly GCA_031439585.1. Taxonomy (NCBI): domain Eukaryota; kingdom Viridiplantae; phylum Streptophyta; class Magnoliopsida; order Fabales; family Fabaceae; genus Pterocarpus; species Pterocarpus macrocarpus. Next base: position 18,427,097 of record CM062519.1, read on the forward strand.
CTTTCCGGAATGAACTGTTCAGCATTGTCCCAAAATTTAGGATCCCTTTGGATTGCCCATGCGTTCACATATACGGTTGTCTTGGGGGGAATATCGTACCCATTAATTTTCACACTAGACGCTGTTTCTCGAGGAACCAAAAGAGGAACAGGTGGATGTAATCTAAGAGTGTCTTTGATTACACATTTCAAGTAGCTCATTTGATTCAGATCATTTTCCTCTATTTTAGCTTTGTCCCCCACAACTTTTCTTACCTCTCCTTGGGCTTTCCTCATGGACTCTGGATTCTTAACAAGCTCAGAAGTGGTGTCACTTCCACCGATAAACATGTCCTACAGTCATGACCCAAAAAAAAAGTCACGGAAGGAGTATCACGGTGTATAATTGAAAAAAAAAATTGATAAACTGTAAATTTTTTTTACATTCATCTAATTATGTATAATTATATTACTAAGTTTATTTAACTCTTATCATAACTATTTTAAAGATCCTATAAATGATAAAATATGATTAATTGACAAGATAATATATTTTACAATATAATATATTAAAACTAATCTCTTAATAAGCTGCTACAATTTTTTAGTTTAGGGGAAAAAGAAATATAAAGTATTTTGAAATTTTTGTTGTTTTATTGTATTATTTTTTTGACTGGGGTTTTATTTTATTATTTAAAAGAAAGGATGTTAAAACAATATGATAAAATAACTTAAAAAATAACATTTTTCTTTATGAAAATAGTAATATCTTTATGCTCTCCCATTTCTACGTGTAAATGTGAAGGCGTATAAAAGCGGATGGAAAATGGTTTTAAACACTAAAATATTTATACCATTCTTACACTTTAATTATTTGAAAAAAAAAGAAAAGAAAAAAAAGTATAGAATTAATGAGTAAAACGTGCTTTTTGTTTATTTGATTAGTTAAAGATGAAGTTGCATAATAATAGAGAAAATACTGAATAGTCAGAATTTTTATCTTAATTTATTTCTCAAAATAATATATATATATATATATATATATATATATATATATATATATATATATATATATATATATATATATATATATATATATATATATATATTGACTCTTAAATAAGTAATAATAAGTCATATAACTTTATTTCATTTAATAACTATTATTATTTTTGTCAAAATTATGATAATTTATTTTGACTGTAATATTAATAATAATACAATGATGTAAAATATGATTTTCCAAAACCAATATGCGAGTCATGAGCAATGTTATTCAGATATGAAAAATAGACATAAGGGTGGAACACCATAAAAAAAATTTTTAAAAAAATCCAATGGAAAACGTTAAGATTTTGTATTTCTCTATAAATATTTACTCTGATTTTTATATTTTACGCCCAAATAATATTACTAGATTACTCTAAATTGATATGGTAAAGTGACATAGAGAGGGAAGATAAAGAAAGAAACCATTAGGATTGCTTTGAGGCTATCCTAGGTGAGCTTAAACTTAGCATATCCTTCTCTTGAAGTTGAAGAAGTATATCAACGAAGTCTTTTTTATCAGAATGATCATGGTTCTTTTTCCTTCTCTTATGTTCTTCAATTACCTCTTCTAAGAAAGCATCTAATGCAACAAAAGTGACCTTCAATTGTGAGATCAAACCTGTAAAAACGTCAACCCAACCCAACAAAGGGAAGAAATCTCCCACGCTAAAAGCTGTTAATTGAGTCAAGATCTTCCTTGCTAGCTCTCCAATGCTTGTACTACCATCACGCGTTTTTGAAACTTCGCCCAAGAATGCACCTAGATGCTATGTTGCTTGCTGTTGCAATTAGCATCATGCTTAGGTTCACATAGGACCCTTTACTTGCACCTGCTTCACGTATAGTATCAACCAACATTGCCACTTCATTTTCTCTGATTGGCCGAAAGGACCGCACCCCATTTGTGCTCAAAAGCTCAAGAACACAAATCGTTCTCTTTTGCCTCCACACTTCTCCATAGGAGGCGAAACCCAGGTCCCTGCATTCATAGAATAACATTTGGGTAGCTTTAGTGTGTGCCCTATTGGAGAAAGCAATGTCATGCACTTTGGCTATTTCTTCAACCACATCTGCTGATGAAACCACAAGGGTTGGAGTTGGCCCTAGCTGCAACAAAATGAGAGGACCATACTTGTTAGACAGTGCTCGTAAAGAACGATGTGGTAGTGTTCCCAGCTGATGAAGGTTGCCAATGAAGGGTAGTTTTGGTTGGGATGGAGGAAGGTTGGACTTGTTTATTCTTGTGAGATTAAGCACACACAAGATGGCTATGAAGCAAAAGGTAGAAAAGTAAAGGGTTGAATTTGGTTGATCATGTAATTTCTTTAGAATTGATAGAAGTGCCATTGTTGCTTTTTGCTCTAGCCACAAGTAATGAGAGGGAATATGTATATAGTAAGTGTATCACACAATAGGTTATATTTGTGGGAGATGATAGGAGTTAATAGCTTTTGGATCAACATTTTCAAAGACAAGAAATTGTAATTTTAAAAATCTAATATAATAATTATATGGTCACATTCAGGTGCTGTATGTGAAAAAGGACAATTAATAATTCTTGCAAGTGGATGACACCATTAAAAATAATAAGTTCGAACAGAACAAAAAAGAAAATAATAAGTTCCAACAATGCTTTCACAAAGAATCTATACCAATAATATTACAAGGTCTACAATTTGAAAATTTTTCAGGTGTCATTCAATTATCCGTTCTCTAGTCCACGACTTTCAATTTGTTTTCTTAATTTGAAAGATTTAATTAGACCCACCACAATCAATTAATATTATTTGATTTAATTTTTTTTCAAAAAAATAAGAATCCAATCAACCCACTATAACGAGATATCACTAGGGCCAATTCTTTGCTTCCATTGGCCGAAAATCTATTATCTTCAGTACGTGCACTATATTTATTCATACACACTTGCTGACTTCCACTACCTGCAATATATTAAAAAAGGAAAGGCTTAAATATCTTTTTGATCACTGAAAATGTTGTGAATTTTGGTTTTGATCTTTATAAAAAAATAAATTTTGGTTTAGATTCAAATATTTTCAAAAATATTTTGGTTCCTGTATCAAAATAATATATTTGTTTCAAGTCTCTAAAAAATTATGATAATTTGGTTTAAATCTTTTAAAATATTAATTTACTAAAACTAAATTATCATAATTTTTTAAGAACTAAAATCAAATGTTTTTTAAAATATTTGAACCTATATTAAAATAAAAGTTTTATAAGGATCAAAATCAAATATTTTTAAAAATATTTGGATCTAAACCAATTTTTTTTATAGAAATTAAAACCAAAATTCATGACATTTACAAGGGTGAAAAATATATTTAAGTCAAAAAGAAATCTTAAATAACACTCATTCGAATCTCAACATGATTCACATGAAAGCCTTTTCCTTTTTGAAAATATATATAATTGCCAATTTGATATTATTTTTTTTATTCAAAATATAAATCAAAATTCAATCACATAAAGCTCAGCATGTGTCTGGCATTTATTTGATGTGAAGATTTTAAAGTTATCTAAATAAGTTCAAATAATTAAACAAGTAATAACTATGTAAAAAAAGTTAAGCTAAAACATATAAAATGGAGTATTTTTTGGTACAGTCATTAGAAGTAATGCAATCACATTTTTCTAACAAGATAATCCTAAAGCATTTATAAATAACCGAATAAAGGAAATGGTTTTCAGAGATCAACACTAATTTATATGGTGTTTTACCTTTTTATTTTATTTTAATTATTTTATTTTATTTTGTATTTTTATTACTTCTAATAATAAGCTATTGTATGAAATGGGTTTGTAAAATTTGTTCTTTAAAATTACTCTACTATGTAAAAAAAGAGTGGAAGAGGGGAAATAAATTAATTTATTTTTAATTGTTTGATTCTCACATCAAGCTTAGAGACACGTATTCTTGTAAAATAAATTATACTTTAAATAATTTTATGAAATGATTATATATAATTATTTTAAAATTATTTACTAGAAGTTTGTGGAAAGGGAATAGAGAGAAAAATAAAATATTTTTTAAGTTATTTAATCTGTAAATAATGTAAAATCCCAATCATATATAGATTATTGTATTGACTTTAAGATAGTGGATAGTTATGCCAAACAATTTTATTGATGTGATAATATATGATTGAATGAATGTTAATTTTTTTTATATTAATAATATATTAAAATTAAATTCAAATATATTTCCTTGAGTTTTCTCTTTTTGGTCATATATATATATATATATATATATATCATTAATAAGAAAGTTGGGGGGGGGGGAGTTATATGATAGTAACAAATAATTTTTTCAACTCTATAGTTAAAACAATTTGTTAATTTAATTTTAACCTTTCAATATTATTGAAATTTCAACTTTTAAGATAGGATTAAAAAAAGCAAAGATAACTTTCTAAGATAAATTTATTATGATTGATTTTCATCTTTTTATTTTTATTCTTTTGACGTGGTCCATTTTTTTAATTTTAATAATCCTTCTAATATTTTTAAAGTTTTTTATTCGTAATATAAATCAAAATTTTACAATGCAATGCTGAGTATTTATTCAAAATTATGTTTATTTAATGTAAATATTATAAACTAAATAAAGTAACTTCAAGTTTTAAATATAAATTGAAATAACTAAACCAATTATAATTATATTCTTCATCAAATGTGAGTAATGCAAGATGACACTACTAGAAATGCGTTACTTACTGACGGATTTACCAACGGACACGATCCATAGGCAAGGTACACGTCGAAAATAAAAAATAAATATTACCAACAGAAAAGCTTATTCGTCAGTAATTTAGGTAATTATACTGACGAATAATATCTATCGGGGTAATTAAAAATAGCATCGGTAATAATAGCATCAGAAATTGTCACTAATGAAATTAAACTGACGAATTATTTATAATTTTTGACAGACAATCCGTTGGTAATTTTATATCTTTTTAAACTATTATTGACATATTCTTTGTTGGTAATATAAAAAATAATATTTTAATATATATTATCAGAGTACATCAGGGCCTTGTCATGCTTCCGAGTGTGGGTCTCCCGAAATAGTTTCCCCTGAGTCGGCGGCCTGCTCATTGTCTTTTCCTATATTTCAAGCAATTTTTATGTGATTATATAATATTTAATACAGAAATTGAATAACTAAATGAATAAAAGATGATATTTACCATCCTCAATTACGTGCCATCAACAGTAGTGGAGTCTCCAATGTGCAGCAAGCCACCTCAGGCTGATCCTTTGCTTATCCAGGCCTTCACTTGCTTCATCTTGAACTAGGCGAGTCCCAATTGGCCCTCCATGCTTGGAGGATGTCATTAATGGGTCAATGGGTGCTAGTGTCTTTCTCACGAATGTCGTGAAGCATACCGCGGACCTGCTTCCCGGCCTTGCCCTCCATGCCTTGTAAATTGAAGCCTCCTCATATGGATTAATAGTAAACATACACTGCATATAAGTAACACAATAGTCAACTCAATTGTAATAAATAATCATGCATAAGAATATAAAACAAAACTAATAACAAAAAAGTACTTATTATTTTACCCTCTATTCTCTCCACCACAACTCTTATGCAGCCTTAAGGGTCTGCACAAAACCAGTATATAGGTCATGAAAGTTCTCAAATACCTCGATAATTCTGTGCAAGTCCAGAGCTGGTGGAATCCAGCTGTGTCATAAATAATAGATTAAGTCAAGTATTTGTTAATTAAATTTTCTATTACAATTAAAAATTGATAATAAATTTAAATTTGAAATTACTTACCAAGATTTACCGTCTCTAGACTCCATGCGCTAGTTCGTGAAGCCTTGTAAGGGCATGGACGACGAGGTCTAGGCACCCTGCAAATCAAGTTAGCTAGGGCTAGGGGAAAGAGTGGGACTAGAATCGAGTACAGATGAAGTGCAAGCCTCACCTCTTGGAGGTGGAGATGGTGAAGGCTAAGAGGGGAATGAAGGCTACCTTGGCTCTGCATTCCTAGGATTGAGTATCATAACAAACTTTTGGTTATGTGGAGGATGACCAAGAGGGGTAGAGATAGTTGTATTAGTGGGATTGGTGGACGTGGGTGCAATGGAGATGCTGGCTGGAGCACAATTATGGGGGGTAGACCATGCTTTCTCAGTCTGCCCCTGCCTTGTCTAGAATTATATTCTCGTCCCGCCATAAATGACCTTTATAATATATGCATAAATTAATAAATGTATACAACAAACATAATACACATATAACTATAAATGAAAAAAATTAAACTATAATATGGAAATAGATATGCACAAAATTAAAAATATAAGATATATAACTAACTAAATAAAGACACAATTTATTAGGCATCTCGTTAATCTAAAAGTTGAGAACTATTTTAATCACTCCCGATTTCAACTTCATCGCTGAATTCATCTTCCTCATCTTTAGGGTTGGTCCTCCTCTCATTAGCCTCACTTATTGAATATTGCCTCGAGAGTTTAATAATGTCAATTTCCTCTAAGACAGAACATAGATTGGAGGGAATGTCAGTATCAACAGCAATCCTGGAAGAACTTGGATGATTGGTTTGGTAATCTTGCTCAAATACTTCTTCAACCTTTACCTTAGCCTTTGGTTTGCATTTTATTACCACCCCTCCAATTAGATTTGCACCTTCCAGAATATAGCAGGTAATAAACTTGTCTTTCATTTTGGGCGATGATAAATGGATAAAAAATTTCAAATCTTTTAGTATAATGAATCTTAATTATTTTGTAGTGATTGTATTTATGTGTTCCTCTGGGACACGTTGGATCACAACTCTTTTAACGGGTTCACCAAGATACTCCAATTCAAGTATTTCATTAACCATTCCATGTCAGTCATTTTCTCCATCCCTAGGATCTCCTCTAACACAAACCCTAGTGTTGTCAATTTTCTTCCCCTTTCCTCATTCAGTTGTATGAAACTTATAACCATTAACATTATATAAGTAAGGATTGTTACACCATTCCTTTAATCATGCACCTAAGTATAAATATTGGAATATCAATCACATAATACTACAAAAACAAAAACACGAATAGTAAAATAAAATCACCATACCATATACAAATGATTTGAATCATTCAGGAAATTATTTAAGGAATTATTAACCGTATAGTTGTTCAAAATACCTGTAAGCATTAAACAAAGTATAAGAGAAGACACTTTGTCATAATATACCGTTATATAGGATTTGAAGGATTAGACAACAAATAATACAAGAAAATAGTTAATTAATTACCTACTATATGACTCCACTTTATTGCAATTTGGCAATATGTAAATATGTAGACTTTCATTCACTCCTAGTCAACCATTGGTCTTTGCATTGTCTAGTAGCACGGTCAGGTTGGTTGAATACTGATAAGATTGATTCGATTGAACTTTTATCACCATTGTCATTCCAACCAACTCTGATTCTCTTAGATTGGATATGCGACTCAAAGTAGTACAAGAAAAAGTCAAATGTCTCGCTTGAAATGTATACTTGACATATTGATTCCTCTATTTTAGCTCCATTCTTTACCATTCTTTTGAGCTTTCCTATTTTTCGCTCGAACAAGTACATCCACCTATATTGGATTGGCCCACATACCCATACTTCATAGGCCAAGTGTACAACCAAGTACTTTATAGAGTCAAAAAATCTAGAAGAAAAGATCCTCTTTAACTTACAAAGAATAATGGGGAATGTTCTTTTCTATCACCAAAATATTGTCAACCTTAAGAGTGGATGAACACAAATCTCTAAAATACCCACTCAACTCAATTAATGGCCTCCAAATATGATCAGACAGTTCTCTTAATGCAACAGGCAACAAACACTTCATAAATATATGACAGTGACTTTTCATGCAAAAAACTTTCTTTTAGCAACATTCACATACCAACCCAAGTTTGAGGCATAATCATTCAGCATTTTTAACTTTTGCACCTACTTATACACATATTGTCTTTGCACAAATGTCAACATATAACTGGCTTTAGACCTAGACCAATGACCATCTCTTAAGAGTTGTAAATTTAACTTAGGGTCTCTACAATACTTCTCTAAATCCATCCTTACTTTCTCATTGTCTTTAGTTCGGTCATTTTTCATCACAGTATGCATAATATTATCGAATATATTTTTCTCAACATGCATCACATTTAATAATGATGGACTAAGTGATTATTCCAATAGGATAGTTCATAGAATATACTTTATTTAGTCAAATTGTGTTCTACCTCATAATTAGGCAATCTAATGGATTTTCCAACTTTTATTATCTTTGGAAGTCGCCTAACCCTGTCCTAAATTTGCTGACAGGTAAGTCTAATAGGAGTCCCTTTATTCTCTATAGTATTTTTTCAAAATCCATACCTACTACATCTATAAGTATGATCCATATCCAAAAATCTCCTATGACAGTCAAACCAAGAATTCTTTCCGCCCCACTTCAAAGTAAATGCTCTTTTATCCTCCATACATATCAGACGTGCCAGTTTTCCCTATGCCATCGATCCAGACAACATCTCGTAAGTTGAAAAATTATTGATGGTCTACATCAATTCTAGTTATACTGCCCTTAACCTAAAATTCTATTTGGTTGTGATGTCTTAAGTTAAAACACCGTCACATCGTAACTCATTCAATTCATCAATTAAATATTGGAGATAGATATCATTCTTCGCCTTCAGATTATCAGGACTGAGAATTATGCAAGTTAAGAATAAGTAAGGATCTTTTATGCATATTTCATGCAAAAGACTGTAAAGAGTTATAACCATAGGCCAATAAAAATATAGTTTATTAAAATTGATTGCTAGGAGTATAACTATTGGCACATAACTTTGACCTAACATTGAAGGGATCAAATGCAAAATCAGGATAAGTTCGATCAAAATATTACCAAGCTTCACCATGAGAAGGATGTGTCATTACACCATCACTCATTCGGTTCTCAAATTGCCACCTCATATAAGGTGTTGAACTCATTGATGCATTCAACTTTTTAAGTCTAGGGATTAGGGCAGATAGTTTATTCTTTTATGCGGAAACCCTCTCTTTGACTTAAACCTAAGCTTTCCAAAGAATTTATAATAAGTTAGGGCAGTATCATCTTTGTAATTGAGCATACAACCATTTAAACAACAATCAATCTTCACTTCATTTAACCCAAGTTCAGAAACTAACCTTTTGGCTTGGTAAAAGTCCTTTAGGATAGCTTTTGATTGTGGACTAATTTCACTCATCAATGAAGCACACCGATCAAAGAAACTTTAGCTTTGATTCGCCTCTGATTTATAACATAATATTCATATCACTAGAGACAACTAGGAATACACACATCATTTCCATAAAAGCTTATTCATTGCCTCTAACAAACTATAAAATCTCTCATTATCCGAATTAGGAGCCTTTTTTGAAAGTTTAGAATACATTCCAAACTCATGGCTAGCAGTATCAAAAATCATTTCCTGATATTAACTAAGGTTATCTTTCCAAGTCAGAATCCTACCCTCTTCATTACCTACATGGATCCTAGTCGAGCTACTTCCATATAACCCACACCGAATTGATTCTTCAGTGGTAAGACTTCCCTATGTTTAGTCCAAACCCAGTGATTAGGATTAAACCCGTCTGAATATAGGTGATATCTAATGAACTCTATGTCTAAAAATCTCCTACATTTATATTTATGACAAGGACACGTAACTGTCCTTTCATGTATAAACTACTCTGTTCAAATACAAACTGTTGCGAATTCTTCAACTCCCTCATAAAATTCTGGTTTAATCTCCTCCCGACCTGGATGTAATATATCATACATATATGCTTGATTTGAAACAAACATTTTGTATCTTAACAATATCACACACTTATAGAGTAATACAAACATACATCAATCAAAAAAATTGGGTAGAGTCTCCCTGCAAATTAGGAGTCCTCACTAATTCTTCTTACAAAAAATTTTTTAGTCTACAACAATATTTTAATACACACTTCCAATATTTATTTAATTCAACCAATATTTTTAAATAATGTTCAAAAAATTTAAGCAGAGTCTCCCCTTAAATTAGAAGCCTTCACAAAAATTAATTCAGAAATTAAATACAAATAATAATTACTTATTTTATTATAATAATTATTTAATTTAAACAATATTCTAAATGATCAATAAAATTTGGGCAGAGTCTCTTTTTAAATTAGGAGCCTCCACAAAAATTAATTTATGAATTAAACACAAATAACAATAACTTATTTCATTACAACAATTGCTTAATTTAAACAATATTCTAAATGATCAATAAAATTTGGACATAATCTCCCTTTAATTTAGGAGCCTCCACAAAAATTATTTCATCAGTCAAACATAAATAACAAACACATGCAGTTATACAAATTAATCAGTTAATTCTAAAAACTATTCTAAAGCGCTTCCCTTTACATCACATTATGCAGGCATACAACACCACAGCACACAAATCAAACAATGGAAAAGAATTTTAAGATTTCCCCTAATCACGCAATCTCATCCTTCTTCTTCCATCATACAATTTTATCCTAGAAATTTTATGTCTCTAATATTTTAGAAAACATAAGGTTAAACAAATGGTTCGATGTATATACGTAATGCTTCCAACTCACTTCAATCAGTCAATGCACCAATCACCAACGGCTCCAAATGAGATCTTTAACAATCAACACAATGAAATAAGTTAGTTAACTAATTTAAAAACTAAAAACTTTGAATAAAGAAATGAAACAAAAAAGGAGGCAAAATAGAAAAACTAAACCAATTAAAATACTCAACGACATACCACGAACACAATGATAGTCTCTAGCGGTGAAATGGAAGGTTCGACAATACCCAAATGGCCAATGGCTGAATGAGGGACGAGAGAGAGAGAGAGTGAAATGGTGCAAATGAGGAAGAAGAAAGGGTGTCTCACGTTTTAATATTCTGGTTTAATATTACCGACATATTTTCCATTAGAAAATTGATAGTGAAACGAATCGTTTCGTTAATCTACAATTACCAATGAAAAATCTACCAGTAATATGCAAACCGAATAATCTCTGACAGTAAGCCAAAAATTTCAAATAACGATGGAAATTTTGTTAGTTATATTTAAAAAAGAAACTTCAAAGAAAAAATAAAAAAATAATATTTATTTTATTGAAATTATAGATGAATTTTTTGTCAGTAACATTTTTAGTTTTTAAATTAAAATAAAAAAGAAAATATAATTACTCACCAATGATTTTTCTGTCAATAATTTACTTTATTTACCAACAGAATTGTCTCCAGTAAAGTATTAAATTTTTAAAAATAATAAAATTAAAATGTGGAATGTCACTGACGGCATACTTGTTGGTAATGGTTTGGCACCATTAATTAGGCACCAACATGTAAATGATTTTACCGATGGAATATGAAATTATCGGTAAAGTTTCACATCAATATTTTTTTTAATTGTATTGATGGATAATTTAGCGGTATTGGATTATTGCCATCAGTAAAATCCTCGATTTTTAACGAATTTATAGTATTGTGAAGAATCTATTTATTATTATCTTTTACTTTTATTTTATATTACTGCAATGTTAGACTTTATCTTTAAGGTTATCAAAATTATAATAAAATTGTATTTTATATTTACTAATCACTTTGTTAGTATTAGATCAAATTGTATAATTTTTATAATTATGATATTTGTCAAAAAATGATTTTATCACCTGCATTGCGCGAGTTCAATACTCTAGCATGTCAATAGAGTCAATTAAAAAAAAAAAAGGAATATTTCAATAGCTAAGATTTTTTCTGTTTTTGTTAAATTCCTAACGCTAGTGCTCATATTTTACTTCTCGAGAGAGGACCTCGTGCCAAAATTAACTAAATTGTATATCTTTCATAAGTCACCTTTAGGTGGGATGGAATATTAAAATAACCTAAGATGAAATAGAATAAAAGGATTGAAGCAAATGTTTAGAGAGCCTAACTCAAAATATTAGCCTATATAGGAAGATGTTCTTAAATTTAAATATCACATTTGTTTAGCTTGACTCCCAGACGTGAAATTTGTAATCTTCTTTCCCTTTACTACTTTGGGAAAAGAATTTAGCATCGGTTGAAAATTGATTGGATAATACTTTTTATTATGCCTATCATAAGACTGCTAGGGAACGGACCTCAAACGGACCTCAACAACCTATCATTTTGATTATTTAAATTATACTCATTATATCCACATTAAAGTGACATATAGCACATACAAGATATTATCCTTAAGTTATTGACTCTTACTCGTTCTCTGACATGTAATTTGGTTTAAGTTTTAACTTGTAACTAAGGTATTCCATAAATTTATCTATACTTTGATTAATTATTTGTATGTATCTTTTGGATAAAATTTTGGTAGCACGTTAATTGCATGAATGTAACGACGATGATTGATGTTTTTCATAAATTAATATTTAGTTAGAAACTGATTGGGAAAAAGTGACTTTTTTTTTTTTTTTGAAGGAAGGGGGAATTTTGGGGGGAATGTGGAAGGGGGAATTCGAACTTGGGTTTGGAGCTTAAGAGGCCGACTAATCATTTTGTCTGAAGCCTCTTCCGCAAAATGATATATTTTTTAAGTGATAAAGTTGGGCATTTGGGCCACATTAATAGGACTGATTATGAACTTGCCTTAAATGTGAGCTTTGGAACATTTAATTAATGATTTATAATATATTTGTTTTAGCGTTTAGAAAATCCTAAACTAAAGTTTAGTCAAAATTTTGTCTCTATTATTGTAACTATTGTCCAAATAATGGTCTTGGAGTTTCAACAGTTAAACTAAACATGCTACTAAACATGTATGCAACTCTGCTCCAGCGTTCTCTTTCTGCAAGCTAACGCACATTAGCGTTTATTTTTTTATGATGGATTTTTCTAAAATCTATGTGATACCAAGTCACTAACCAATTTGCAGAAGAGAGTTACCAAATGGTACGAAACGAAATATGCAAATTTGTGATAGTAAATGTAAACCGGGCAATTTGACGGAAAATAGGGGTTGAAAAATAGAAGACAGAGTGTCGGTTGAAAATAATGAACCAATAAAATACATTTGTGCAAAAAATGACCAAAAACTTTCATATCATTAAACTTTTTCCTTTACGGAATATACCAGAACTTAGATGCATATTGTAAAAACCTTTTCAACTCTGTAGAGAATGCAACTATCATATGCATGTTTGCACTTTATTTTTGCAAATTATCTTGAAGGTAGTATTTCGTGAAAGAAAACAAACTTCAAATCGGAATCGCAAAATGATGCTAAAACTATATTTCCAAGAATTTAAGCACATGCACCACAAAAACTTATTATATCTTCCACAACAAATTACAAGAGAAAGAAAGTGAAACAACATCCAAGGGAGCAGTAATAAATATCACACAAATATGTCAAGCATTAGAATCAAACGAGTATGGTATTGGCTCAAGATGAAGTGGTACTTTCTTGGTGACGGTGTGCCCGCTCATCTCACTCATGTCTATGCCCTCCATTGGCACACCACTATTAGGCAGCTTCCAATCGAACCAATAGAGAAGATTAGCAAGCACATGCTCAACAAATGCAACCCCAAATGAAATTCCAGGACAACCCCTTCTCCCAATGCCAAACGGGATTAATTGGAAATCTTGTCCCTTGAAATCAATTTGGCTACTCGCAAATCTTTCCGGAATGAACTGTTCAGCATTGTCCCATAATTTAGGGTCCCTTTGGATTGCCCATGCGTTCACATATACGGTTGTTTTAGGGAGAATATCGTACCCATTAATTTTCACACTAGATGCTGTTTCTCGTGGAACCAAAAGAGGAACAGGTGGATGTAATCTAAGAGTTTCTTTGATTACGCATTTCAAGTAGTTCATCTGATTCACGTCATTTTACTCTATTTTAGATTTTTCCCCGACAACCTTTCTTACCTCTTCTTGGACTTTCTTCATGGACTGTGAATTCTTGATAAGCTCCGCAAAAGCCCATTCCAGAGCTGTTGAAGTGGTGTCACTTCCACCGACAAACATGTCCTACAATCACGACCAAGAGGAAAAAAATAATATATATATTGATAATGCTATTATTCATCTAGATTCATCCGAATTCACTTTTTAATCATTATATAGAATTCAATTAAAATATTATATAAAAGTCTCCTTTTTTGTTTGGTTGGTCAGCTGAAAAGATTTTGAATTAAATAAATTCCAACATGTCCTACAGTCACGGAAGGAGTATCACGATGTATAATTTAAATAAAAATTATTTTAATAAACTGTAATTTTTTTCACAATTATTTAATATAATATATTATTAAATCTATTCGACTCTTATTAAATTATCTTAATGATCCTATAAATAATAAAATATAATTAATTGATAGAATAAAATATTTTACAATAACAGTATATTAAAATTAATTTCATTAATAAAGAGGATGCTATCTTGTTTTTTTCGATAATTCATAATATCTTAATGATCCTGTCATGTTTTGTCATCTGTTTTTGGGTTCTGTCGGTTGAATAAAGAGGATGGTATTGGTGCTATTGCTCTGACTCATGGTTTGGAGCAGGTGGGTGATGCTGGTTCTGGAACTATGTCTCAAGTTTTCTCGCTGCTGGGGTCGTTGTTTTGAGTTCCTGGTGTTGGTTGCTGTTATTTTGTCTTGGTTAGTTCTTGATGTGTTTTGAGCTTTCTGGTTAGTTGGTGCTTCCTGATCTAGTTTAGTGTCCTGCTGTATCTGGTTTGTTTGTGGTTCATTGTTTGAGTTATACTGGTGTGGTGAACTTCTGCTCCCTGTCCTTGGGGTCGGGCGCTATTATGAATTATCCAAAAAAAAAAAAATTCTTTAAACAATATTACTACACTGCTCCAACATTTAGTTAAAAAAAAAAAAAAGAAATATAAAGCATTTTGAATTTTTTGTTGTTTTGTTTTATCATTTTTTATCTGCTGTTTATATTATTATTCAGAGAAAGGATGATAAAATAACATTTTTTCTTATGAAAATAGTAATATCTTTACGCTCCCATCTCTGCATGTAAATGTTAAGGCATATAAATGTGGATGGAAAATGGTTTTATACGCTAAAATAGAGTAAAACTTTAAATTAGTTATCGAAAAAGTAGCAAGACATTAATTTAGTTTTCAAAAAATTTCTGTAGTCCTTAAAAGATTAAAATTTATTTTAAATTAATTCAATTTTTTTTAATCCTTTGAATTAACTTGAAATAAACTTTAATCTTTTGAGGATCAAATTAATGTTATAATTCTTTTGAGAATTAAATTAATATCCTATAACTCTTTCAAAGACTAATTTGAGATTTTACTCTACTAAAATATTTATACCATTCTTACACTTTAATTATTTGAAGAAAAAAATAGAAAAATCGAGAGTTAATGAGTACAACATGCATTTTTTATTTAATTATTAGTTAAAGATGAAGTAGCATAATAATTAAAAAATACTAAGTAGTCAGAATTTTTAATGAAATAATTTGTCAAAATAATAAAATATATATGTTGACTCTTAAAATGAGTAATAATAAGTTATATTATTTTATTCCACTTAATAACTATTATTGTTTTTGTCAAAAAAATTAGGATAATTTATTTTGACAATATAATATTATATTAGAAATTTAATTTTGACACTGTCAATATAAAATAGTTTCATAAAAATATCTAAATATGTATTGTCACATAAGTAAAAATATTTGATTCAACTGTCCACTATTTTAAAAGTCTTACAAATAGAAGTATATGATTGAATGATAGTGTAAAATTCTTTTATACTGATAATGCATTAAAATTAATATTTTATTCTAATAACAATACAATTATGTTAAAATATGATTTTCCGAAGCCAATATGCGAGTCATGAGCAATGTTATTCAGATATGAAAATTAGACATGAGGGTGAAACACCATTAAAAAAAAAATACCCGGTCCTATTGAGGTTAAAATTTTGTATTTCTCTATAAATGTTTACTCCTATTTTTACTTTTTATGTCCAAATAATATTACTAGATTACTCTAAATTGATATGGTAATGTGACACAGAGAGGGAGAAAAAGAAAGAAACCAATAGGATTGCTTTGAGGCTATCTCGGGTGAGCTCAAACTCAGGCATATCCTTCTCTTGATGTTGAAGAAGTATATCAACAAAGTCTTTATTATCAGAATGATCTTCATTCCTGTTCCTACTCCTGCTTTCATGCTCTTCAATTACCTCTTCTAAGAAGGCATCTATTGCAACAAAAGTGACTTTCAATTGTGACATCAAACCTGTAAGAACATCAACCCAACCCAATGAAGGGAAGAAATCTCCTATGCTGAAAGCTGTTAATTGTGTCAGCATCTTCCTTACTAGCTCTCCAATACCATCATGTGATTGAAAACTTCGCCCAAGAATGCACCTAGCTGCTATGTTGCTTGCAGTTGCAATCAGCATCTTGCTTAGGTTCACACAAGACCCTTTACTTTGACATGCTTCACGTATAGTGTCAACCAACATTGCCACTTCATTTTCTCTGATTGGTCTAAAGGACTGCACCCTATTTGTGCTCAAAAGCTCAACAACACTGATCTTCCTTTTCTGCCTCCACTCTTCCCCATAAGGTGCGTAACCTAGGTCCATGCATTGATAGAATAACATTTTGGCGGCTTTAGTATGTGCCCTGTTGGAGAAAGCAACGTCATGTGTTTTGGCTATTTCTTCGACCACATCTGCTGATGAAACCACAAGGGTTAGAGTTTGACCTAGCTGCAGCAGCATGAGAGGGCCATACTTGTTAGAGAGTGCTCGTAAGGAGCGGTGTGGCAGTGTTCCTATCTGATGAAGGTTGCCAATGAAGGGTAGCTTTGGTGGTGATGGAGGAAGGTTGGACTTGTTTCTTCTCGTGAGCTTAAGCACACATAGGATGGTTATGAAGCAGAAGATAGAAAAGTAGAGGGTTGAATTTTGTTGATGCTGCAAGTGCTTTAGAATTGATAGAAGCAGTGCCATTGTTGCTTTTTGGTCTAGCAACAGGTAAATGAGAGGGAATGTGTATATAGTGAGTGCATCATAGAGGACTTATTTGTGAGAAATGAGAGGTTATACCAACCTGTGGATTAATATTTTCAAAGATAAGAAACTATAATTTTAAAAATATAATATAATAATTATATTGTCACATTCAGGTACTGTGAAAAGGACAATAATTCTTACAAGTGGATGCCAGTGTAGCAATGGCACTAATGTTGATGATGGCAATGTAGAGAAATTAAATAGAACCAATGATGCGATAGAGAGAGGCTATGAAAAAGATAGAGAGAGGCACCAATGTAGGGAACAAGATCTAATGATGCGATAAAATCAAAAATAAAGAAAAAGAGAACTAATAATGCAATCAAATGTAGTAAATGAAATTGTTTTGGAGCTGCCTTAAAGCCATGTCGAGACCAACTTTGGAGAAACATACAACACCTTCATGGGATGCCTAGGCCATGAAAGGGGCGCCCCATGAGGAGAAGGAAAGCACCCCCCAAAAGGGTTCCTTAAAGAAGGTAAGGCACCCTCCAAGGAGACTTACGTGAGAAGGAGAAGAGCCATCCAAGAAAGCTCCCAAATGAAGGTGGAGCACCCTCCAACGGGCTCCTAGGAGAAGGTGACGTGCCCTCCAAGTGGGCTCTCACTAGAAGGAAATGAGCCCTCCAAGAGGGCTCCCATGAGAAGGAGAGGAGTAAGGGGCTCCAACGAGAAAGAGAGAAGGCCTTTAAGGGGGCTCCTACAAGAAGGAGATAAGTTATCCAAGGGGGCTCCTGCGAGACAAAGAGGAGCCCTCCAAGGTGGCTCTTGCAAGAAGGAAATGAACCATCCAAGGGGCACCCAATAGAAATGGTAAAGCACCCTCCAAGGGACGCCCAGGAGGTGTCAAAGTGCCCTCCACGGGATACCCGAGGCAAAAAGTATAAGATCCACAGAAAGAAGGAGGCCGGAGAAGAAGGGGAGCCTGACGAGACGAGACAGGACGGGACAAGATGGGATGAGACGAGACGAGACAGGATGGGACACGACGAGACGAGAAGGCAAAAGACGAGGTGAGGTGAGACAAGACGAGATGACAGGCGAAGAGAAACAAGGCGTCCGAGCTGTCAGAGACAATAGTCAAAGTGGACTAGGCTTGACTTCAAAAGCCCATAGACTAATGATTGAGGACCCATTAGAACGTGACACCTTGACCCTATTTTCTAGTATTGCCTATAAATAGAAGGTGATACTATTCACCTTTGAAGCATTGATACTGCAGTTTTAGGTGATTTCTCGTTTGTAGGCCATGTCAATGTTAGATACAGGCACGACACAGCCCAATACGTCCTCTTTCCATTCCACATTTTTAATTTTTAATTTTTAATTTTTAAAACACTTAAAATTAAATACTGCACAGATGCATTTTTTTTTAATCACTGGACACACTTAAAATACAATCGCGATATGGGAAGCCCCTTTTGAAAGATAAGGGTTCCTAATCTTTTGTCAAAGCTAGTAAACCTTTTCACAACCACTCTTTCATCTTTCTAAAGTCTTCTTTATTTCATCTCAGTCCCAAATTTGGCTTCTTCTTCTTTTTTTTTTTTTTTTTTAACTGTGCAAAGGTTCTTCATCACATTTTGGCAGATTGGGCGATTAGGCTAGACCGATGCAGCTTGGATGAGCCTACTGGCATGAGAAAGATGACACCTTTCCTTCTATTTTGTTGTCTTGTTGATAGAATCAAGAGATATCCATCTTTTGGATTAGCTTTTCTTTTTTGTTTTTTGTGTTTGTCGACCTTTATTCTTCACGTTTGACAAAAAGGAAACCATAAGCGCATGGCCATGACCCCACGACTTGATCAGAGAATGCAATTACAATATATAAAATATAGAATCATAGATCCATGACCCTACGACTTGTCTTTTTCTAATTGAAGTTTCTTTTTTTTATTATTTTCTTTTAGAAATTAGAACATAACCATATACTACTACTCCATCTTCGTATTTTTATTTTTAGGATTTTCTCTAAATTCTTTTAAGTAATTAAAACATAATTATAGTATTAATATTATTATTATTTTATATATCTCATATTTAACATATTGTTCTTTTTGTAGAGAGTAAATAACTTTGTGAGCAATAAGATTTAGCCAACTACAATTATTAGTGGATACAAAGTGAGTATTATTTATTTAAGTATTTTTTCAATTTTCTTCATTAGTTATATAGAATATTTCAACCACAAATTAATGATTGCTTCTTATTTCTCATAAGCTAGAAACTTATCAAAATGTGGATAAATAATATGACAAAGCTTAACTTAATTGATATATCTCTTTTAGTACGCTTGCACAACTATTGGTATTTAATTTTTTGTATTTTGTTGCATGTGATATAGGTTTTTATTTAAATTTTGTTAACAATGAGTGCTGGTCCTAAGATCATCTGCTAGAAGTTCAAATAGTGGCTCTAATTCTAGTATAACTAGTAAACTTACTCCTACTAAAACCACTCAAGATGATCATTCCTCTCTTTGGCCTTATGTGGCTATATTGGAGCATGGAATAGATGGAGGTGGAAATAGAATTTGGTCATGTAATTTTTGTCAAAGGGTGGTTAAAAGTTCTTACTCTAGAGTAAGAGCACATTTGCTATAGATACCTTATGTAGGGATTGCAGGCTATCCAAAGGTTACTGTTGTACATTTGATAGAGTTGAAAAATGTTGTTGAAGAGATAGAAAATAGGCTTAAAACAAAGAATGTTTCATTGCCTCCAAGTATAACTGGATTTGGTTTAGCATCAAAAAGGAAAAAACTTGGTACTTTAGAGAAGGCATTTAACTTAGAAGATAAGGAAAATCTAAGAGTTGAAATTGCTAGAATGTTTTACTCTACCAAGTTGCCTTTTCATCTTGCTATGAACCCTCATTATGTGAATTCTTATAGTTGTGCTACTAACCATAATATTAGTGGTTTTGTGCCCCCTAGTTATAATGCTATAAGAATAACTCTTTTACAAAAAGAAATAGCACATATTGAAACCTTGCTTAAACCAGTTAAAAGTTTGTGGAAATCTAAAAGGGTTAGCATAGTTTCTAATGGGTGGATAGATTCTCAAAGTCTTACCATTAATCAATTTCATGGCCATAAGTGATGGAAATCTTGTTTTTCTTAAGACTTATGATGGTTCTAAGGAATGTAAGGATAAACACTACTTAGTTAGTTTGATGAAAAGTGTAATAAATGAAACTGGACTAGTAAATGTGGTCCAAATCATAACTGATAATGCTACTATTTGCAAGATAGCAGGTATGTTGATTGAAGTTGATTATCTTGAGATTTTCTGGACACCATATGTTGTGCATACTTTAAATCTTGCTTTGAAGAACATTTGTGCTCCTAAGAATAGTATGGAAAATGAAATTCCATACACTGAATTGAATTGGATATCTCAAGTAGATGATGATGTTTCATTTGTTGGAAACTTTATTATGAACCATTCTTTGAGATTGGCTATCTTTAATGAGTTTGTCACTCTAAAATTGCTTGTTATTTCTCAAACATGGTTTGCTTCTATTATTGTAATGCCAAAGAGGTTCAAGCTTGTAAAGCATGCTTTGCAAATCATTATTATTAGTGAACAATGGAACTTACATAGCTATAGAGGAAGAGACCAAGATGTGCAAAAGGCTACAACAGTCAAGGAATTCTTTTTAAGTGACTCATGGTGGGCTAAGGTTGAATATATTCTTGCTTTCACTAAGCCTATATATGAAATACTTCGATTGTTTGACACAGATAAACTTGCTCTTCATTTGGTGTATGGGATATAGGAGACAATGATTTTGAAAGTGAAAAAAGCAATATATAGGCATGAAGGCATGCAAGAAAGTGAACCATCAACATTTTTTGATGTGGCCCTCTTTATACTTAATGATAAGTGGAGCAAGAGCGATACACCACTCCATTGTAAGGCTTATTCTTTGAATCCAAGGTAAATTATTACGATTTAGTTTGATTTATAATCTTTAAGTTTTTATGATGGCTAACTTTATATTAGTTTAATAATTGTTACACATGTTAGATATTATACTAAGGAGTGGCTTAATGAGGCTCCAAATAGAATTGCTCCTCACGAAGATATAGAGATTTCAAAACAAATAAACAAGTGTTTGAAGAGATTTTTTCCAGATAATGAGACAAGAAGGCAAGCTTTGGATGAATTTGCTAGTTTCTCATCAATGACAACTGACTTTGCAGACCATGAATCAATTGATGCTAGGAGGATATTGGACCCCAAATCTTAGTGGATCAATCATGGATCTTTTGCAAAATTGCTTTAGCAACTTGCTTTTAAGCTTCTTGTGAAGCCTTGTTCATTTTCTTGCTGTGAGAGAAATTGAAGTATTTGCTTCTTTATTAATTCTCTAAAGAGAAACAAGTTGCATCCAAAAAGAGTAGAAGATTTGGTTTATATACACACTAATTTAATGTTGCTGTCTAGGAAAAGTGAAACAAACAAAAAAGGACCTATCAAGATGTGGAACATCAGGGGATATTCATGGAGTCCTTTTGAGGGAGGTGCTAGAGTATTCGAAGTGGCAGACTTACCTCTTGATGAACCTGAATTAGAATATGTTCTTTTTATAGATGATGGCATAGGAGATGAGATACTAATACATAATGCTTAGAGTAGATTTATTACTTAATAGTCTTTTGATATAGGCAGTTCAACTTATGCACAATATCAATGTCTTTTTGCTACCTTGGTTTTGTTTTTTTTGGCTTTAGACAAATACTCTATGAAAGTTGAAAATTGATTAGCCATTAGTGACTATTGACTAATTTGATCTTTAGTACTTTTGATGTATGTACAAACTCATAACAACTCTGCTTACAAGTTAATGAAGAAGATCTAATATACTTCAAGCATTATTTTGGTTATTAATATTGGTTCCTTTATTATCGAAGGATATATGTACAATCTTATTTTTAACTCTTATGACTGCCATTCCTTTGCAAGAGTACATAATCTTGGTTAATGGCTATATTCATATAAATTCATTCTTTCAGACATTTTATGATAGCAATTTGTAGATTTAAAATTGTTTCACAGGTTCAAGAGACAAGATAAATAAGAGAGTAATATTTGTTGAAAATGAACATGATTCAAAGAATTTGTTCTTGTCAAAGTTATGCAACCATCTTATCTTTATCTTTATATTTATATATTTATATTATATTATATTGTATATATGTCGTATTAGTATCCTATATTTTTCAGATTTTTCTGTATCACCATATTGATATCATTTTTTTTTTTTTTATGTGCTTCATAGTCCTTAACTCCCTTAGAAGCTCCCAAAAAAAAAAGAAAAAAGAAAGAAAGAAATGTAGTGTACATGAGATTATTCTTATTGCTTGTCTGTCTATCTATATAAGTAAAATTCACTACTTTTTGTAATTAATGCTCACTCCACTTTGCAATTACTATATAATTCAAACAATATAATTTGTTTTGTCTATGAATTTCACAAGATTGAAATAAAAAAAGTCATATTAATTTATTAGCTCATGATAACATAATTTTCATAACTCTTTGTGATTTTAATTTTGAGAATTAATTTGCTTGAAATTTTAAAAATATGTCAAATTAAATTTATTTTTAAAATAGACGTATAAAATATTTTACTTTCAAATTATGTAATAGTCAATTTTAAAAGAAGTAGTGACCATTAACATTCTTAAGTAAAATTGATTTTACATGACACTTTTTTTAATTTCCCATAATGACATTAATCTTTAATCTATGAATTTTAAAAATTTAAAATTTAAATAACTACATACTTCTCGTGACTCTAATTTTGATTAGTTTGTTTAATTTTTTTAGAAATGTAAAATTAAATTTTATTTTTAAATTAGACAACTAAAATTTTTTTAACTTTTAAATTATTTAATGATGCTTTTTTTAAGCAATAATATGTAATATAAAGGTGGACATAAGTTACAATATATAACAAATTACACGAAAATAATATATGCCATCAAATACTAACCATTACAGGAGAAGGAAAATATTGAAAATTGTTGAAAAGGAGAATGCCTTCCAACATGAACAAAAATACCAAGTTAATATCTGCTAGCGCTAATTGGTAATCAAATCAAACAAATTGTTGATAGTATATATTCAAATTTAGAACAATGCACGTCAAATGAATTATCTTAAAGTAAAAACCATATTCACTCATTTAAATAACATTGTCTATAAAATAAATAATTTAATATTTGACATGATTGAAGGACCAATAAATTGAAACAATACTGAAGCCTAGATGAGATTGATAAAGTAACTAATAACATAGTCTAACAAGGAGCTCATGTATCCAAAAGAATTTTGAATACTTTAAATTGTGACATCTTACTTCAGAAAAAAAAAAAATCTCAATAAAGTTGTGTTATGCAATGATAATAAACAACAGTCAAGACCAATTATTGAACTGCAATAAATTATACTTAGCAAAATTTGTATTTTGTCATAGATAATTATTTGTATATTCTCTAGAGTAATCTCATCAAAAAGGTTAATAGTTCTTATATTTCAGAATGATGGAAAGGCATACCCTCACATGATGAGGGCGAGCTTTCACAACCTAAATTTTGAATTACCAAAACAAAGAAAACGTGAGAAATACATAAACTACATTAAAAATGTTGTCTACAATGAATTGTTCAACAAACCCTCTTAATGCAATTATCTTTAATCCATTTTATTCTATAAAATAGTTAAAGAAAAACAATGAATACATTCTTGCATATATAATTTTTAATTACTATTATCTCTTTTTTTTTAGAAATATTCTTATTAATAACAATTACCAAAAAAGATTAACAAAGCATGGGAATATAATTATCACTAGTGTATTTGTAAACTATTAATAATCCCATGCATCGCATGAGAATTATCTCTACTGTATTTGTAAACTTGCGTCCACCAAGAGGAAGCTCCATAATGGGAAAAAAATATAGTAATAAAATAAAGCAATAAACACAAGTATTCGGAGTTTATTAAACTATAACTAATATGGTTCAAATCGTCGATTTACTATGGGATAAGATTTTTCTAGCGCTAATTTTTCTTGTCTATATATAATGTAACACCTTACCAGACAAAGTACTATGTTTAAGTCATAATAATCTATCTGATAAGAGATTACGTGTAATATTGATTAAATTTCTCTTTCTGTATTAGTATTAAGGTTTCGCATAAGAATACTTGATCTCATAACAAATTTTTCAGCGTGATGGCGAAATAGATACTAATCAATCGGTAAACTGTAATTAAACTTAACTTAAACAATAATACAATAAGAACAGAATAACAAAGCGGCGTATAGATATGTACATGGGTATCTGATTTTAAAGTTTGTCAAATGAGGCCGCTTAATGCAAAATAAACGGCCAAGATCTATGAACTCAGACTTAACTTGGTCCCTATGACATTTCATATACATTCCTAATATCTATCCATCCAACCATGACCCAAATCAAAAGAGGTCACTCAGACATCTAACCCCACTACAACATGCACACTATCTAAACAGAGTCCGATGAAAGGAACCCTGCTTCGCCATGGCTGCCATGGAGGATGCCCGGCACCGAGAGCGAGAGGGCGACGTAAGAACTAGCTGCCTCAGACGGATCCTCCTCTGGGTCGTAGGCCGACGACATCGGCTGCGGTGAGTGAGGCGAGGGAGGGGCCATGACTGAGTGGCCGCAAGTGTGGCAAGGAAATGGATGAGCCATATAAAGAGGTATAGCAATGTAGGGGACAGAGCGAGGATCAAAAAGAGGGTGCATAACTCGTACAGAAAGTCCTCTCGAAGAAGAAATACAAACGAATCGCACCTTTGCGGATATATATATAGAGTCTAGAAAAGGGTCGATGTGGATGTCGTGAAACTCAATGAATAGAACTCCCTGTCATGCCGCTCCATGGTCCTGAATAACGCGAACATACAATAGGTGAGAAATGAATATTTTTAGAGAAAATCCTAACTTCTATACATCTATCAATGTTATTCCCGCTGTTTCGGCCATATAACATTTTCTTCAAATAGTATCATAAAACGATAATATTCAATTTAAATATTTGCTTGTACAACATACACCGAAACAAATTCAATTTTAATTAACAGATATACTAATGTACTCAACAGTAATCACAGCGAAATAATAGCATGTTATGAATAATAAATAGAGATCTAGAATGATCAATACCGTACATATGCATGTGTAATGAGAAGATGTATCTTATTCTTGGAGGCTTTCGCCTGTTATAACTTACTTCCATCCTTGGTCCCCTGAGAGTCATTGGCCATATACTCCTGGGTAATAGTCCGCTTTTCAGGACCGAGTTCATTCCTATACAGGAATTGCCGGGTTTACTTTCCCCGACGTTCCCACCGATCTATTCCCCTTAATTTATTCCGGGGCTGGCCCAAGTGATATGGAATCTCTTGTAATATCATGAAAAGAATGCACATCTAGTTTGTCTCTTGAATATGATGCATTCAAAATATCATAAAGTTTCACAACATATGAACTTCTTACCGAAATTTTGGCGGCATAACGGATCAAGTCCGCTTCCCCATGAATAGTGCCAGACAATCAGTATAGTCACACAACTAAAAATTTTAGTATAGGCCAGCAGATATGTATAAACACTTATAACATCATTCAACAATTGCAAATCAAGCATTAAGGTTTAAGCTTATCCTTCCCTGCTCTGCCCGAGTTTGGCATGCTCAAATTTTTATTCAATTCAACTCATTAAATTCTCATTTTTGGATATGTTATAGCCTTATATGTCTACTTTCTACTCTCTTTGGTCCCATCTCGTTTTGAGTTGTATAACTCTAGATATAAACATTTTATCTCAGTCTGTCCTGTTCCTAGCCAGAATGGGGTTCCTATGGAATAAAATTCACTAAAAATCGAAAACTAGATGAAATCATGCGAATTTTATATCAAAATGAAGCTAACACAACAAGCTTTAAAATGAGTTAGGTTTCATGTCATTTGCTTAAGTGAATTTTGAGTTATGAGTCTCGAAACATTACCCTACTGGGTTGTCCTGTTCTAAGCTAGTTTTAATCTAAGCCAAATTCATTGAGGTGCTGGGAACAAATGACAACGAATTAAATTCTGAAATTTTTATGGGATGTTCTCTCATGTGTTAGCTTTCAAACATCTTTGATTGCACTCAATTTGAGGTTGTATAGGGTGAGTTACACCCTTCTCAACCCATGCTGCCCGGTTGAGAACCCAGATTTCTAGGTCTAACTTCAAAAATTCATAACTAATTCTATACTAATCCAATGACCTATTATGATATATGTGTGGAAAGCCCTGAATGTCTAGTTTCACCTAAAAATGGTCTCGTTAATTTTTAACGGCGGAAGGCGAAGCCGTACACTCCGCCGTACGGACTGCCGAGGGTTTTTGAGTTTTCCAGCCTCCCAACTTTTTCATATCTTCATTCCTTCTCACTTTCAATTCAGGTGTTAACCTCATAAACAGCCCATAACTCAGCTATAATTCATCATAATTATTCAATCAACATATCAAAATTAAGAAATTGGACCACTATCAATCCTTCAAGAATCAAAGAGTCAAGTAAGAATTTAGAATCTCTACCTCTTACTATGAATGATTTTGGTTGAGTTTGTAACTCGAGCTGAATCTCAAAGTTGGTGGAGTTGGTTGAGTGAAAAAAGAAGAGAGAGCTGAAGTGAGTTCTAAGTTACGTAGAAGGGGTCTCAATCAGGAGGAGGAGAGTTATATAGCATAATGGGAGTTAACTTGGAAGGCCGTTTTGATTGTGCTGACGCTTAAAAATAAACAGTTTCGCCGCTTCCACGCGTTCTTGTCTTTGTGTGGTAGAATTGCCTTCCACGTCGCCTAAAGTGGGGACTAGTTCTAAAGATATTCGAAAATGTTTAACCGATTCTTTATAAAATCGGACTAGTGAACATCATAAAGCTCGGAACTCGTAAAACATATCCAGCTTAGTCGAAACTCGAACAGAGCCTAAATGCGGTTCAAGACTTTAAAGCTCAAGTCGGAAATTAGGCAAAACGGATCAGTGTAAACAAAATTCGAGGTCAGAATTTACAACATTAATCACGTACCAGGAAATGGGAATCATAGGTCTCAATATCTGAACTCAGATCATTGTGAACATAAGGTCGAATTGGAATGTGGCCAGTTCATTTGAACTTTAGAGCCTGAATTCGTGAAAAATGCGCATCCGTCCTACTTCCTCCTCCTAAATCTAAATCATCATTCGTCATTCACAGATGAATCCTGGCTCGGGGAATCTTGATGGGCCTTGGAGTCAAGTCGCGGACGTTACATATAAGACTTAAACTCAGTCTTGTTTAATGAAAACAAATATCGAACCACTTAAATTAATAAAGCATTGGTATTATAAATTTTTCTACAAATGTAGGAAATATTTCTCTAAAATGCGTTTATTTGTATAGTAAGTAAGTAAAGATTGTATTCTTAAATTATTCATGAGGCAAAAATCACAATGTATTTTAAAATAAATTAAGATTAAATACAAATTACTTATTCACTTTATAAATAAACTTATTGTAAAGAATTTTTTTATTATAAAATATTTACTTGAAAATCAATAGTACAATTGTACGAAAAAAAAATTATTGTTATTCATTAGTATTAGAGCAGTTTTTAGAATGATAAAAATCAAAACTAATGTAATATATTTAAAACAAGAAGCACATACGGAAAAAGTTTATTAAAATTTCTTTATTATGAATTTTATTATTTATACCTTTATTACTTATATATACTGGATAAACATTTTGGATCTGTCTTTATTCCAACCCTACCCTACCCTGTACCCTACCCTTATTACTCTATTAAACTAAGAGAGTTATTTACACAAAACTTCGCACTTTTGTCAGCTTTTACCACACGACACATTACAACCACAAAGAAAACATACAAAAATAAGGTAGGACAATATATTGAACAGGTTTTAGATATTGGAGTATGGTATCGGTTCAAGATTAAGAGGTACTTTCTTGTTGACAGTGAGGCCAAATATCTCACACATGTCTAGCGCATGTCCAGGTGCACCAGTTCTGGGTAGCTTCCAGTCGAACCAATATAAAAGATTAGCAAGCATATACTCAACTGAAGCAAGACCAAATGTCATTCCAGGGCACCTTCTTCTCCCTGAACCGAATGGGATAAATTGAAAGTCTTGGCCATTGAAATTAACCTCGCTGTTTTCAAATCTCTCTGGTAGGAACTCTTCAGGATTTTCCCAGAGTTCGGGGTCCCTATGGATTGCCCATACGTTGACATATACCATTGTTTTTTCAGGAATATCATAGCCTCTGAGTTTAGCCTTAGATGTTGTTTCTCGAGGAGCCAAAAGAGGAGCAGCCGGATGTAACCTTAGAGTTTCTTTGATTACACATTTCAAGTAGTCCATTTGATTGACATCATTTTCTTCCACTTTTGATTTATTTCCAACAACTCTTCTTACCTCCTCCTGGGCTCTCTTCATTGTGACTGGATTCTTTATAAGCTCTGCAATAGCCCATTCTAGTGTAGTTGAAGTTGTGTCACTTCCTCCTAAAAACATGTCCTGAAAATATGGGAAAAAAAATTAGTTAATTTCATTTTTATAGATAAATAAATTCTAAGATACTCGTAAAATAAAAAATAATGCTACAAAGTGAGAAAAATTGCTTGGTTTTTAATAGAAAACAAAAGTAATCATGGATGGAATAAAAAATTATAATTTGCCCAAATAAAAATCAATAAGCAAGTTATATCATCTTTATAGACAAATTGTAACAAAAATTTTGACTATGATTTTTCTAAAATAAAAATGGAGTTATTAATCAGTATTATTCAATACTTATTAACTTAATTTTGTAAATAATTATCGTTTTCATATTCAAATGATACCTCCCTTAATTCAAGTGACTAGGGATTTATTGATATTGAATAAGGGGTTCTATCCCCATTTGTCCATCCCTTCTCGATTTCTCCCCTGACTCTTGAGCTCCGTAAAACCAAAAAAATATATAATAAGACAAATAATAATTCTTCTTATTCAAAGAGCATCTACTATAGGTAAAGGATAGAGAATGCACATATATCACAAGGAAAGTCAGGGGTTCTTATGCCTATGAGTGCACATATGTCAGTTAATATTTTCCCTACATACACATAAACAAGAGGATAGAGAGAAAAGACCATTATGAGTGCTTTAAGGTCATCTTGGGTGAGCTCGAAGTCCAGCTTACCACCCTCCTGATGTTGAAGGAGAATGTCCAAGAAGTCTTTCTTGTCACCCACTTTCCTCGCCATCTTATGCTCCACAATTACTTGATCAAAGAAAGCATCCAACACTCCAAAAGTGTCCTTGAATTTCTTAACTCGTCCAGTGAGAACATCAACCCAAACCAACAGAGGAAAAAGATCCCCCACGCCAAAATCCAAGAGTTGAATCATCACCTTCCTCACAAGCTCCCCAAACCTACAATTATTATTACCATCTTCTACCACATCATACTTCTTCCCAAATATACACCTACTTATTATGTTGTTCGTGGTTGTAATTATCATCTCACTAAGGTTCACACAACAACCATTACTACTACTACCACTACTGCTCATGCATGCTTCACGTATCTTATTAACCAATGTTGCAACTTCCTCTTCTCTTATGAACTGAAACGATTGCACCCTTTTCACACTAAGCAACTCAACAACACATAGCTTTCTTTTCTGCCTCCAGATTTCACCATATGACTCAAAAGCAACGTCCTTGCAACCGTAGAGTAAGACCTTTGCGGCAGTGTGGTGTGGCCTGCTAGCAAAAACAACGTCGTTGGTTTGCATGACTTCCCTGGCCAAATCCGCTGAGGACACCACCAACACGTGAAGCTGGCCAAGCTGAAGCAACATTAGAGGGCCATGATTTTTTGAGAGGGCTTGGAAAGAGCGATGAGGGAGTGTTCCTAGCTGATGGTAGTTGCCGATGAAAGGGAGTTTCTGTGGGGATGGAGGTAGGTTCCATTTGCTTCTTCTTCTTCTTCTCGTGAGCTTAAACAATAGTACAACGGCGATGAAGAAGCTGGAAATTAGAGATATGAAAAAGGTAGCAGCATTTAGTTGATACGGTAATTGCCTCACATATGGTAGTAGATTTAGATCCATTATTCTTCCTTCCATCATCTCACTTTTCATGCAGTACTATTACTCCAAATTTATATCTATATATACTGTGTCATAATTTGATTTATCCAAAAAAATATATAATATATCTTTCGATTTATAAATTGACGAATATATTTGTTTGTGCTTACTACTTGACCCTAAAAGAGTTATATAAAAATATTCAACATAATCAGAAATATTTATTAAAAATCATTATCAGAATTTATCAAAATTGAAAAGGAATATCATTAGATAAATCAGAAGAATAACGACAAAATAGTATCACATACTTCTATGAAGAAGTTTATACAATAGAATTTTGACTTGTATTTTCCTCATACGAGAACGTCACATCTTGTTCTATGCGGTGCATCGGTGGGATTGTCTATTGCTTCTTCTTGTGTGCTTAGACTAGACACACAAGCACCATACATGGAGATAAGAAGTTACAGAAGAGATGATGGTGTTACATTTTGCAGGTTCATTCGGAATTGCTAGCATCGGCGCCACTCTTCCTGACCATATCGTCATGTGCTACATATTACACCGCCATCATTGTGTTAGCTTCCAAAAGCAGTAGATAAGAAGTGAAGGTTTGTGATTATCGTTACAAATAGAAAGTTGCAGCTTTATTTGTGCCATCCAAGTTCCCAGAATATATGATATGCTCGATCCACAAGGAATATTAATTAAATATAGGATGGCCGGTGCATCGGCAGATTTCTTATTGCTATCCGGGCAATACTATGGTATCTCTCCATTTTTGTACGTTTTGTACATTTTTGTGTGGAGGAAACCAAGGGCAACACGTGGGGTTATAGCATGCAGGTTACATTTTTATTTTGTTAAGGGACAATCTATTGTGGAAAATAAAAATTTGGGTCCATCGTGGACCATTTCTTCTCCTTCACCCCCTGAACTCTTGCCGCCAACGAGCTTACACATATAAGACTGTAGACATGTTATTTATGTATTAGTTAATCATATAAAAAGGTACAAAATATACAAAAAGGGGGAGGTACTAGAATATTACCTTTGCTATCCTTCTTGATATATGGGAAGAGGGCTCAGGGTGTCTTTATTTTAATTTTTTTTGGAGAAGATCTTTTAATTTTTAAAATTTATTTTTGAAAAAAATTTTATTTGATTTGAATAATCAAAAATAAATTTAAAAGAATAAATTTTATTTAAATAAAATAAAATAAAATTATTTTTAATTATTGTTAGATAAATAATAATAAAATTTATTTTCAAAAAACCTTTCAAAAAATATTTTTGTGTGGAGGAAACCAAGAGCAACACGTGGGGTTATAGTATCCAAGTTACATTTTCATTTTGTTAAGGGATAATCTATTGTGAAAAACAAAAATTTGGGTCCATCGTGGACCATTCCTTCTCCTTCACCCTCCCTAAACTCTTGCTGCTGACGAGCTTTTCTCCAAGATCTCCTATCATGGCCGCCTCCTTGAGCCCACTGCACGCCACCACTTCCAACAACTCATCTCTGCGCTCTGTTTCTGCAATCGCAATGACATCGCACACTGCGACCTTGAGGCACACCACCTCCCACTCGATGCTACCGGCAACCTCAAGCTCTCTGGCTTCAGAGTCTTTGTGCCGCCAGATCCACTCAAAAATGGCCTCTTCCATACTGCTTTTTACACATTGGCATACACTTCGCTGGAATCCTCTAACAACGTCGCAGTGGCAATGACAGCACCAAGGCTGACACGTGGTCGTGCAGCCTCATCCTCTACTTGCTACTCACCGAGCACCTCCTATTTGACAATTCCAATATTCTGGCGGCGAAGTATCAACCAGCGGGAGTATGATTGCAGGAACCAAACACATCAAAACGAGGTTGAAGGAGAGTTTATGTCCACCGTGTACAAAAAATTTTATTTCTCATAATAGAATCTACCTTTTTACAATCAATTATGAGGTATTTATAGAGTGGAACAGAGAATTTAAGGCATACATATAAGACTACACATACGTTATTTATGTATTGGTTAATCATATAAAAATGTACAAAATATACAAAAAGGGAGAGGTACTAGAAGATTGCCCTTGCTATCCTTCTTGATAAATGGACAGAGGGCTCAGGGTGTCTTTATTTTAAATTTTTTTGGGAGAAAATTTTTTAAAAATAAATTTTTTAAATTTATTTTTGAAAAAAAAATTATTTGATTTAAATATATCAAAAATAAATTTAGAAGAATAAATTTTATTTAAATAAAATAAAATAAAATTACTTTTAATTGTTGTTAGGTAAATAATAGTAAAATTTATTTTCAAAAATTTTTTTTTTAAAAATAAAATATAATCTTAAAAATATTTCTCTCGAAAGACCTTTTAAAATTTCAAAAAAATCTTCTAAAAAAAAATATCTTTATATACCAAAACATATTAATTATTATATATTTTCATTCTCATTCCAATAAAAAATCTTGTAAACGGCCTAGAAATTTAACCAAACAAATGCTTAGTAAAAGGATTTAATTAGCATTTTGGAATAATTAAAAGTTTAGAATAAATTAAAAATTTGATTAAGTTGAAATATTCATTAAGAAAGCCTTGAGAATATATTATAAATAAGAAATTAATACACAATCTCAATATTTTAAATATACTGATTGAATATTGACTAAATACTAATATAAATAAAGAAGCCAATAAATGTACTACCTAATAGCACATTTTGATACTACCTTAGATTATTAGATACCCCAAAGTAAACACGTTTTAGCATTGTTTTTTTTTGGCGCAAATATTTTAACAATTTGATAATATAATTATTTTTTTATTTATTTTATTTAAAAAATCATTTATTTTAATTATAGATATTTATAATTTAATTTTTAATTTCATGTCAAATTTTATATATATATATATACACACACACATTAAAACTAATTTTTAAATTATCAAATCAATCACCATATAGTAATAAATTGATTCATTTATATACAGATACCATAACTTGTTCTCTTTTGTCCTGTATTAATTTTGTTTTTCAAGTTATCAAACCCCCAAAACACAACCCCCCGCAACACCACAAAAACTTTCCACATTCTCCGGTACATGAAATTCAGATTTCGGGTCAGCAAGAATTTGTTCATTCAAACTTTTAAAAAGGTTGGGAACAAAGACGAGCTTTGAGAGGGAAGTGCCGCTGACTAATCATCCTCACTTGTCATAAGACGAGGATATAAGTATTTACAACAGAGCAGAGCCATCCCCCTTGTTGCAGCCATTATCTGCACTCCACATTTCTATCTCCTAACCCACCTGAATTTTTTGGCTAATCAT
The DNA here is from genome assembly GCA_031439585.1 of Pterocarpus macrocarpus. Classification (NCBI taxonomy): domain Eukaryota; kingdom Viridiplantae; phylum Streptophyta; class Magnoliopsida; order Fabales; family Fabaceae; genus Pterocarpus; species Pterocarpus macrocarpus. The sequence continues at coordinate 18,460,812 of CM062519.1, forward strand.
CATCTCCTAAGGTGATCACTAAAGAAGGGATGCCTCAGAGCATCCCTTGCTGTAAGTCTTTCAAAGGGGTCATATCTAAGTAGCCCCTGCAGAAGATGTATAAGATCTCCAGCTGAATGATCCACATGCTGCATTATAAGGTTCTGCAATTATTTGAGAATAGAGAAAAGCATGAGTAAAGCCAACACGAACTATACCTAAAGTAAAAAACCAGAGATCATAAAAGAACTAAAAACTTCTCCCTGATTAGATTTGAGAACAAACCTGTAGTCGAGGAAGCTTTGTTACGGCTTTAATACTCTCTCTTGATGCCGCACCCTCTGGCCAATCCAATCTACCTCTTCGGACATACTTCTCAGCGTGTCGACTACACAAATGCACAATCAAATGAACACTCAATTCATCGTGTTCAAGATCAATCAATTGCTTTGCTGGCAATTTACATGGTAAATGACTTACTCAACTCTCTTCAACATCTGATGTGGCAGTGGGCCAAGCACCCTCTCCATCATAGCAAGGTGCTCTAAATTTTCATGAGTCTGAAACAAAGCTTCACCCTGCAATAAAAGCTCATGAGTTAACAAAATATACTGGTTAAAAGAACATCATGGATAATTTGCCTCAGAAGAATTCAAGGGGACTTACTGTGCATAACTCAACCAATATGCAGCCCACACTCCATATATCACATGGATAGCTCCACCCAAGTCCTACAAAACCAGCAGAAATCAATTATTCAGTTAGCATCATCAGCAGATTCAGCAATTGGATTTACAAGCATAGGAACACAAATAATTACAGAAGGTAGTATCTCTCCAAAACATTCATTAATTACCAAGAATAACTTCAGGTGCCCTATAATGACGTGTTGATACAATGTAGTTCTGATCTTCACGTTCATAAGTAGTGCTGCCAAAATCAATAACCTTTATAGCACTTGACTTGGGCACTCTCTTGAAAAAGGAACTTGGTGACCTGGATGAACTCTGTTCAACATAAAAACGGATGTCAGAGAACATATATATCTTATATTCAACCTAACAGCATGCCGTCTGTAGTACAATAAACTTTGACATAGATAAAGCTATTATATAGCAGATACATAGGTATTTACACAAGAAATTACCTTGTAGTCAGGAATTTTAACATATTCTGGTGAAACTAGAAGTATGTTCTCAGGCTTCAGGTCAGTGTGGATCATGTGTAAGTCATGCATGACTGCAATTTATATAAAATAAAACAAGACATATTAGAAAGCCAACCCACGTTGACAAAAACAATTGAATGATAACATTATACATCTGCAGGTATACTGACAAAATGAAATAGTAATATGATCTACTAACAATAAAACACAGTGTGGGCTTAATTTACAGAAAGCAGAAGTGGAAAATAAATATGAAGTACATAAAAAGGAAAACTGTTCCAGTAAATACTACACACATGCTACACATTCCAATAGTTGTCTGCCAATGTCGCGGACAAGATCAATGGGAAATGAACGATAATTGTTTTTCCGAAGAAAATCGTATAAGCTTGGTCCAAGTTTCTCAAACACCTGTTGCAACCATTTGAATTCACGCACGTCTTAACCCCCAAATTATGTATATTGGGGAAATCAATCCATCATAAATCAATCAAATACTTACAATACAGATATGATTACGATAGTCAAACCAGTTCCGTATTTGTACACAACTGCAAGGAATAAACCCATTTAACCAATGCAAAGGAATCAAAGATTTTACGTTGTAGTACCGTACTAAGAAAATTTTCAGTTCAAAACACTTACCGATTTCCACCTTTATCATGTTTACCCAGCTGTTGCAGCACCTCAATTTCTATCATGGCTGCCTCACGATACTTCTTTACCCCACGGACAATTTTAATGGCAACCATTTCCTTCCTTTCTCTATCCCAGCACTCCAAGACTTGTCCAAAGGTTCCTTCACCCATTTTGCTGTGAATCTTATCTACAACCACGTAAAAGGAGTGTAAACAATGCAAGCATAGCAAATGAAAGAAAATCCAAGATCCATTTGAACATCCCACGCCCAAAATAATTCTACATCTGCGAACATGTACAATAATATCATTGCTGATATGCTGCCTAAAGCTGAAACAGAATTACTTGAGATGTTACAAATACTTATAATTCTGTATTTGATAGTTAAGGGAGTAAGAATGCATATTGAATCTAAACGCTGATTTTTCTTCTATTGAATGACAGGTTGAATGAAAAGATGTTTAACATAGGACTCCATGTCCACGACATATGAATGTAAACTTCATAATGATGGTAAAGTGTATTTACAGCGAGAAGTTAAATTTTCTCCAAGCGCAAACATGTAATGGCCATCTTTGTCATCATCACGCCATGGGGGAGAACCATTTCGTGCAACTCCCTTAAACAGAGAACTAGTGGTATGTTCTGAAGCATCATAGCTTGAAATATTCTCACCCTCTTGTCCACAAAACAATCCTACCTGAGCCTACACACAGTCATCCATACATGCACCACTTGAGGAGTTAAAAAAACAAATATTACATCCCACCATCATGAATTCTCACCTACGTACTTGCCCTCATCTCAAATTGTTACAGATAATAATAATAAGGGTAAGATAAACAAGCATTCTAGTTCCCCGAAGTTAGACATCAATTTTATTTGTAAAATTGCAACAAACAATTACAGCAGCATCTACATCAAAACAGCCATGTATAGGGGTGAAAAATTCAATGATCAATTTTATTAGTAAAATTGTAGTTAAAAAATGACCCATGACTCAACTGTAAAATTTTTAGCAAAAATTTATATAATTGCAGGAAAATAATTTAAAACAAATTATGATGACAAGGGCGAGACATAATTGAGACAAAACTTGTCAATAAAAAATATTAGCATGAGTACTCTGAAAAAGGGTAATAAAAGATCAAAACATAACAGATCCATCAAACAAATCAGAGAATCATCACATAAAAACACGAAATCCGTAATAAGAGACAAAGGGAACAACATTACCTGAGCCAAAAATTACCTAATCTACACAAAATCCACCAGATCTACAACAAGAGACATAAAAAACACCACAAAAAACGTAAGATCTAAAGATTGAGAGACCAAAAAGTTACCTTTGGGACCTCAGGTACGTCCCAGCCCAATCTTGCCCTCTTTCTCGGGGGACGATCCATGAAGGTATGTGGGAATTCAACGACGCGCTCCATCTCCATGATCAGAAACCAATAATCGAAGGGAAATTCAGAGAAAATCGGTGCGAAAGATGAAGTTGCAAAGTAAAAGATAAGGTTTTCTTCGCAGAAAGTGACCCCTCGTGAACCCTAATTCTAACCTAACATTGAGGCGGTTCGGACGAAATCTGACCGCACACGTGGCGTCGTGGCGTCGCTTCTTGGTTGGTACGATCGCGCTGTAAACTGTAGCGTATGGTTAAAGGGTGGTCAAACCATTAACCATGGTTAGCGAATGGGTTTGGTGGGGTTAGAATAATTGCGAGGGCTGTGGCAGTAGCACATGCTGGTATCTAAACCTTTAATTTATTATTATTATAAGATTAATTTTGATATAATAATAATATAAATGAGTTTTATATTATTATTTAATATTTTTAAATAGTAAATTGTTAAATCAAATATTTTTATGGATATAATAATATGTGATAAAATATTTGTGTAAAAAAAAATTTAGACTAACAATATATGCAATTAATTCCAAGGTCTATTTAGTTTTCATTTTTTTGGAAATATAATTATTTTTAAGAAATTATTATCAAATCATATCAAAATAAATTATCTTTACAAATTTTGGTTATAAATTATTCAAATATAAAATAAATTAATATAATATTATAATATACACTTAAATTTAAATTAATAAAGTTTATATTTTATTAAATTTAATTTTGATTAGTATAAATTTTTTTTATATTATCATCAAATCAAATCTTTTAATATGTATGATTTTTAAAATAGTGGATATAAAAATTAAATATATTTATTAATATGACAATATATAATTAGATGATAGTATAAAAAAAAATTTACACTATCCTTGTATCAAAATCAAACTTTATTTATTTGTGTTATTATTAAATTTGAAATTGTTTCATTATTAAAAAATTAATTATTATAACAATTATTTACAGAAATTCATTTTTCTGTGGAATATCAACATTGGATCAAAATACGAAGAATGTTATTATAATGTGTATTAAATTTTAATTTATTCATGCTCCAAAAAGATAAAATTGATATTTCTAATCTATATTTACATAGGATTTAATTTTTATATATTGTCAATATAAAAAAAATTTACATGAATATGTAATTATATATTATCACGTTAAAAAATTTTACTCAATTACACACTATCTTAAAAATTTTATAAATAAAAATATCTGATTAAATGACAGTATAAAATTCTTTTATATGATCAGTGCATAGAAATTAATCACATTTTTATATTGAAAACTGTTTTACATTTAAACAACTTTTTAACTTTTTATTATATGATTATATTTTATTTAAGGTATCTTAACTTTTAATTTAATTTTAAACAATATAAAAAATATAAAAATAAATTAACAGACACATAATGACTATCAATTTATTAATATACATGCATACATACATACATATATATATATATATATATATATATATATATATATATATATATATATATATATATATATATATATATATATATATATACTAGTAATAAAGAAGATTGATTTATTGAATGGCAATTTATTTTTCTTAATATATATCATTCTAATAATAGCATCTATTTTTTATTATAATTATCGTTATTAATTGATAATTTTAAAAATAAAAAAATAATAGAAGGATATTATCTTTAAATAATTACAACCATATTTTGAAGAAAATTGCTAATTTATATTATTATATTTGTAGATAATGCATGCCTTGTATTATATATATTATGATATTATGGTTTGTTGTATTTCATGCATGTGTATATCTTAATCTTAACTTTTCTTATATTTCAATTATTATATTCATATTGTGACAATAAGTTGGATCCAAGTATAAAGGCTCTCTCATTTTCTGTCAACAGAACTCATATTAGTAAAAAGTAACATTTATACGTAAAATGCTTATAAACAAACAATATATTCTAACTATTATATCATATTATTCAAAAGTCAACCAACAAACGCATAAATTAGCTAGTGGGAGCTATTCTAATTTAATCAGAAAACTTGAACTTTAATTTTGAGTACATAACTATATTAAAACTTAAAAGGAATTATTTTATTGACTAAATGATCATATCTAATTCAAACAGAATTACCTTTAATAAAAGAATACATGTGATTTGAAAAAAAATTTCAAGAGTTCAAGAATTCTAAATGACCAAGGGATACTAATTAGGGAGATACTCAAAGCTTGGGGACTGTAGTTTTACATAAGACTGAAGATGAAGTTTTTTTTTTCTGATGTTAAAGATGACAAGGCAAGGGCGGACCTACTTGAACAAGGATGGGGGCATATATATATATATATATATATATATATATATATATATATATACTGCTATTTTATTAAATTTGATTTTACACTAAAATAAAAATTATGTAAAATTTATTATTAAATTTACATATTATTTTTGCTTTTATTATTTAAATTTTCTGGATTTTTGTGGATTTGTCACAGTGATAAGGCATCTTTGTTAAGGAATGAATGAAATAAAGAAAACATATATTCTAGTCATTATATCGTGCCATATATCTAGTGGTAAGGAAAAAAATTAAAGAGTTATTTCTTTAATAATTATTTTTAACTATATATAATAATGTTCAAATGATTTATCAAGCAATGAGGAAGAAGGAAAGAAAATCTCATCCGGCACATGTTAATAAACTCTTAAATGTCAATTCATTTAGATTTTTTTTTTTTTTTGCTATTTAACCTTTTAGTCCATAAATTTTTAAGCTATTAATTTTCTCGTACGATAAATTTTGTATTTTATATTATAAATTACATCTCGTTGCATATCCAAAACTTAATAAGTACAAATTTTACAAAATTACAATTAAGTTTCTTATCCCATTTATTTAAGACAAAACGTATGGTGTAATATACTAGTAGGAAGAGAGCAAGAGTCACCAATCATAAACATCAAACAACTATATTTGAAAAAAAAAAACTATATTTGGTGGGGAAATAATGCAACCTAGGTGTAATTTTCATAATCACTAGCTTTTATTTTAGTTTATTTACAATTTAATAAGGAATTCTACAATCCTATCCCATGCAATGCGGCTTCTGTAGGACAAATACATAAAAATCAAAATTTTTTGTGCCTCATCCTTGTCCTCATATTGCCTATAAATGTGGGGAGAAGAAAAGGTTAATTAAAGTAAGCGCAAGAAAGAAGGGAGACTTCCGGAGACTGTTAACCATTGCATCAATTCCAGGTAATAGGAGTCCTCCTTTATTCATTTTCCCCCAAACTCTTGAGCCTCGTGTACAAAACACGACTCATGCAACAATGAAAGCAATTTTTCTAATACAAGCAAGGGGAAGCAAACACGAAATATCTCCCTACTTTTATTGATACCTTACACATCATTTCTCAGGTTTTTATTTTCGTTCCCCACTTGCTAAGAGAGGAAAGAAAAACAAGAGTTTTGTGACATAAGATGATCGTTTGGTTGGAGGCATTAGCATAAAAATTTCAGAGCCATGGAGAGTTATAACTATGAGCCTATCACGAATGATGAGCAAAATAACAAGGAAGATAGGATGCATCCCTACAAAACGAATAAAGCCGCTAGAGACAATGATGTAGAGATGGCTTTCCAAATCTCTGAATCAAGACATGTCACTGCATTTGCCAATGGAAAAAGGCGTCTTGTTTCACTAGATGTTTTTCGGGGTCTTACCGTTGCAGTAAGTAACATTGTCCCTTTATGACCTCTTTCTGTTTTCTCTCCCTTATTTGTTTGTTATTTTATTTGTATTCAACAAAACAAAGCAACTAGGTATTCAGTTAGCTATTTTGTTAGCATGAATGGTTCCCTTGGCCTTTGCACGTATGATTCCTTGTCTTGGTATTTACAACAAAATTAGGTGATTAATATAAGACAATTGTGGTAAAACAGTAAGCATGGGATTCTTTGACAAACTATAATGCTAACTGATAATACAGCCCAAATAGAGAAACCCCAAGGCAGTCGTGGAATCAACTTCTAGGACCCTTTTTTTTATCCCACTTTATACACGTAAAATAGTAAGTGACACCTTATGTCTTAATTCTAAATAGAACTATTTTCTAGAGGTATTGGCTCCATTTGGTGCTTAGGATAAAATTAGACCATATAAGTGTGCTTGGGCAAAAATAGTAATGAGATGGGCAACCACTTAAAAAGTTTTCATGCTACACCTTTTTTTTCACAGAACTAGAGAAGGTTGCTTAAGATATATCCTATATGAATTTAGGAAAATGTTTGGTGCAAATATGGAATAATATTAACTTATTACTAAATCGTCATGCCATTCTTACTGTTACCATCACCACTAATATGTCACCAACTATACCACCCCTACCACGATCACATATGATTCAATTGAAAGAAAAGGTGTTTCATTCCAATGATTTTTTTTTCACATATACAATTACTAAAAAAGGTTATCCCATTTTAAAATTAAGGTTATCAATATAAGTTTTTATCCTTTTTTTTTTCATCTTATCATTTTGTAGTATCTTATTTCTTCTAAGCTATAAGGTCTAATTGTTAGAAAATTACAAAGTGAGAAGACATGCATTTGGATTTTAAAGAAAAAAAAAAATCTTTTACGTTTTCATCATTTTATGGTCCCATTAAGATAGTATTATTCGTGACCTTTTTTTTTAAAAAGAAACTATTCATTTGTCAAAAATTACGTTGCAACTATTTAAACCAAATTTGTTATACAACTTATCACTTCCCAAAAAGTAATTTTTGCTATTTTTTCGAAAGTTGAAATATCAAACTTCTCAAAGAGTTTTTGTACAACTTTATGAAAATAAGTAATACAAACTAAAAATAAAAACTTCTCTTATTGCACATCCAAATATAGAAAACTTGTTCTACTTTTCATTTAAGATATTTTGTCACAAGCATTTTTCACTAAAAGCATTAATTAAGCATTTTACCTAAAGAGAACCTATGTCTAATATTTAGTCAAATTTATATATGAGACTCATCCATAAAATTTTCACCTTTATTTTTATCCACAATCAAATATACCCTAAGTATTCAATAACTATTTGCCACATAGACATATTTTACAAAGTATAGTTTGAGTTTTATCGATTAATTATGACATAAATTGGAGAGGAAAAAAAGAGAGCCTTGTTTCATTTAATTAAGAGAACACAACAAAATGGTTTGCTATTAAAATTCGTCGTATATATTTTGGAGGTAGTAAAGTCTCAAATTTTGAGAGTTAATCAAAACAATTCTTGATATTTAAAGATTATTATTTTTGTCCCTAATATTTTATTTTGGCCAAATTAGTACATTATATTCTATTATTCAAACTAGTGGATTGATTATCAATCCACATTTTTTATTTTTAGAGTAAATTTTAAAATAAATTTTTATTTATTTATTTGAAAAATAAACTAAATTTAAGAGAGGATAAAAATGTTAGTGGTTTGTAGGAATTAGTGGATAATTTTAAAGTGTATATAATGGAAGTTGATCAATTAATGGGTAGTTTTTTTTGACAATTTTATCTATTTTTTAATTATATTTAATTGATTATGTATAGATATTAGTTAAATATATCTGTGAAACTCAAAATTTATTTTAATCTAATTTAGCGAGACCAAAAATAGTCACTAAAGAGAATCACCTTTATTATATGTATAGATGTATAGAAGTATAGATTAGCACCTGACAATGTATTTAAATTAGTCAGATTAGTCTCAGATATGTTAATACAAGGACTGATTTGATTAACGGATTATTTATCAAGAACTAAAATGATGATTTTTTTTTTTTTAATGTTAGGGACTATTTTGATCAACGTTTATAATTCTTTTGAGGTTTTTCTCATTTTGAAAGAGAGAGATAAAAAGAATAATTACTGCCAAACTTTTGCCCGCTATAATCTATGAAGATAAAATGTGTAAGTTGCAATGATCAAAATGCTAAGCTATTGGTCTAGTTGTTCATTAATATCCCACTATCGAACAAATGGGGCATTGGCAAAACCTATTGACATTTCATTTTGATGCAAATAGCGTAGGAAATGCGTGTATTAAGACTTTAAATGAAATTATAAGTTTTTCTTTTTATTGTGTCTTAGTTAAATATTTATACTGACAATTTTTTTCCTGATGCAATTTTTTGCTCAATCGCTCAATCATGATGCAGCTTATGATATTCGTGGATCATGCTGGTAGAATCATTCCAGGGATCAATCATTCACCATGGAATGGTTTAACACTGGCAGATTTTGTTATGCCATTTTTCCTTTTTATTGTTGGTGTTTCACTTGCACTCACATATAAGGTATCTACTCAAAACTATCGTTATCAAAGAGATACTATAAAAAGTATTTGTTGACATTGTTTACCATTGCAATTTTGCTTTTCAATTCTGCAAGGCAAAATTGTTTATATATCATTACTAGAAATGGTTCTCATTGCATAGAATTTGATCCAATTAACTTAACAAACTTTCTTCTTTAACAGAAACTGTCTTCCGGAGTTATTGCCACCAGAAAAGCAATTTTGCGGGCGCTTAATCTTCTAACATTAGGTGTATTTCTTCAAGGTGGTTAACTAGAACCCTGCGTGTGTGTGTGTTGTGTTGAGGGGAATTATAGGCCAAGATTTTCACTTTTGTTAGCTTAGAATCAATGTCAAGTTGAAAAAATTGATTAAAGACAAAATAATGTTGGTAAATTGATAATTAATAATAGGATAAATTACTATGACTACCCCTGAGGTTAAATGATATTATATGTAATATCTCTCAATTTATCATACTTACATTGGTATTCCCATATTTCATAAAATATAAAGGTATAAGATGTAATATCACCTAAATCGTAGAAAAAGTTAGTGTATACTTTTACAAATTGAGAGATATTATATATAATATCAGTTAATCTCAAGAAAGGTTGGTATAATTTACCCTTAACAATAATATGTGTATATATTGAGCATTGCGTTGGTGTTAGTATGTTTCTCTGTTGAGTATCTACAATCTCTCCTCTGCAGGAGGCTTTTTCCATGGTCTCAATGATTTGACATATGGAGTGGATATAAACCAAATAAGATGGATGGGAATACTACAGGTATCCTTGTTCCTTTGGGGATTCTTCACTTTCAACTAGTCTTTATGAAAAAGTTTTAAAAGGAAAACATTATGTAAGAAGTGGCAGGAGGAACTTTTGCTAGCACAATTCGCATGAAACAAGAAAATGTGCCAAAGAAGAAAATTTACCGTCAACTTTTTGTTGTCTATATTCTTTCCTATATAATAATACTCATCCCTTATTTTCTTCGCTGAATGTCAGAGAATTGCATTGGCATATTTGCTTACGGCATTGTGTGAAATTTGGCTGAAGGGTGATGATACTGTTAATTCAGGTTTATCCCTGTTAAGGAAGTATCGGTACCAGGGGTAAGCCTTCATTTTCCTCGTATTTTTTGCTTTCTTAATTCAAATTTGATGAAGCAACATAATTTTTAATTTAGAGTAAAAAAATTGTCTCCGGAAATAGTGATAATTCTGGATTTTATATGTCAAAATAAATATTTATTTTACATGTCATAAATATAAGAAAAATAAATCAATAAAAAAATTGCACTTCTTTTTCAATGGACATAGAAGAACAATACTTTTAGTTTTTCTAATTGAAATCTTATGAAGCCACAATTTCGTAATTTGGAAGATTGAAAAAAAATTGGCTCTAAAAATTATAATATTAGTTTTTATATAAATGAAATAAATACTTATTTTACAAATTTCTCAAAAATTATAAAAAAAAAATAGATTTTTTTCAATAGAATAAAAGACAGAGGAACATCAAAGTTTCAAAATGGTAAGTTGGTCATTAGAAACAATTGTTTTTCGTTATTATTATCTTAGTCTAATAGGTTGAGCAAGTAAAACCTCCCAAACACCTTACTTTTCTTTTTCTTTTTCCTTTCCTTTTAGTTATAAAGGAAGTCCAAGATTGGAGGAGAGTAGAATTAGACCCCATAATCAAGTAGCTTTTTCTTCACATGTTCTTATGTAACAAAGAAAAACAACAATGATAAAAAAAAAATTATAAAAAAAGCCTTTTCTAACTAGATGTTGCCATTTATGTGAAGAAAAATGCTAGATGTATATTTCAAATAAACACATCCCTTCACATATGAGGTACATGTCAAATTAGAGTATACGAGTACAAAAAATGAGGGAAGGCTAATAACAATCATATGATAAAATTGTACATATGCAATGTGTATATAAGGCTATATACTAAATTTGTTAGATGCATCCAACAATGTCATTGTGATTGGTCAAAAGTGAAAATGGCCATTTGAACCAAGGTCCTTTTTAATTGTTTCTCTTAGATTATCCCTTAATCTTTCTTACCTTAGTCGAATGGATTATCTTTCTCTAATTAACTCTTCTGAGTTCTGATATGGTCTCTATTAATTTCCTCCTCAATGCACAAATCATTTTAAATGAGATTATGTTATCTTTTCAATAATACCAGCAATGAGAACTATGTAATAAAATATCAAGAATTAAAATCCTGGTTATCACCCACTCTACTCATAGAGCATTGAGAATTTAGTATTACATGATTTTTTGTTGTTCCTTGTTGCTAGAGATGACAAAACGAGTTTAATTTTGACAATTCAACACTTTTAACCTACAAAAATAGCAAATTGGTTGCATTTTGCAACCTTCTATTTAGGCTAATTATTTTTAGCTTACCTTGCATTACTCGCGGGTTATGACGAGGCAAGGTAGGTAAAGTTGTCAAGTTATTTATTTTATTTCTTAACATTTTTTATTTTTTATTGGAGAGTTATACGAGTCAACTTACAAGTGAGCCCACTTAATGCGTCTTTTTTATCCATTTTAAATTATGCTAGGTGGGTCAGTGAGTTAATTTGCTTAACCCATCATTTTTTCCCCATTTTAATGTAGGTTGACTTGTTAATTCATCAACTTATTTATTTTTTTATTATTTTTATTTTTAGACAGGTTGGCTACCAATGTACTAATCCACCATAAAATGAGATGAATTGACAACTTTAACCCATTTTCTAAAATGGGTCAATTCGCTCAACTAGGGACAAATCTATGTTCATGGGCTTGGGGCACATGTCCCCACTAAATTTTAAGATTTTTTCAAGTAGTAGATAAATATATATATTTTGCCCTCTTTACTTTTTTAAATTTGACCCCAGACTAACATAAAAATTATGTTAAATATTTTGTTAAACTTATATACTATCTTTCCCCCAACCACCTAAATTTTATGGATTTACCACTGTGTTCAGCCCCATTTTTAAGGTAGCCTATGGTGAGGAAAGGTAGTTCAAGACTGGTTGACCTGCTTGTCATCTATAGATGCATGTTGCTTTCTCTTCACCTTGAATATCTAACTATGATTTTCCTTTTGCATGGCATAATAGTTATAATTTTATTTGTGCCATGACTAACAATTGTTGGTAATTATGTCATTCATAGGTTTTACACCCAAAAAATTGAAAAAAAAAAAAAAAAAGAGGTGGCATTCACATTATTTCTTGTGATGTGGCTTCCTCCTTTACCTTTTATCAAACTAAGGCTTTTCTACACTCATGGAAATTTGTGCATCATATTGCATGCTTGCTAACCTATTTAATTTGGCTCACCAATATGTTGTTGGCAATTAAAATTGTTGTGTTTTTCAACTTGTATCTCAAATCATGGGTTTTTTTTTTTCTGTTTTTGGGATGGGATAAAAATGATTTTGACACCACGGTCATGCATTGCTAATCATTTTCACTTTATCAGGGTTGTGGCTTTGTTTCTTGCCAGCCTTTATCTTTGCTTGCTTTATGGGTTATATGTTCCTGATTGGGAGTATCAAATTCCAGTTGAACCACCAAAGATATATTCAGTAAGTGTAAATGTCTTTTGTTTATTCTAATTAGTAATTTGGAGGTTTTAAGGTTTCACGGAAAAAAATTAAACTTTGGCTACTAGTTGAGAATATGCTTTATGTACTGCATTTATTTACATATTTACTAGGTCAAGTGTGGCGTAAGGGCTGACACAGGACCGGCCTGTAATGTCATTGGAATGATTGATCGTAAGATTTTAGGTATACAACATCTATACAAGAGACCAGTATATGCACGAAAGCATGTATAATCCTTTCTTTACAAAACTTTTTCACTTGGTCTATTGGTTTTTGTTCCTTTCTAAATTATGTTACCTAATTGTTTTTTCCATTTTTCAATAGGAGTGCAGCATTAATTCTCCTAATTATGGACCATTGCCTCCTAATGCTCCTGCTTGGTGTCAAGCCCCTTTTGATCCTGAAGGACTCTTAAGGTGAGTATGAGTTTGTTATATTTTATTTTTCCTGTGATGTCTTTTTCTATATGAATTTATTTCTTTCATTTATGTTGGAAAAATTTCTTATTTGGTGTATCAACACAAAGATAACATCTAATATGTAGCACATATACTGAAAAGCTTTCAAAAAACTTTTCCCATGCATTCTTTTATTTGGTTAAAAGAATTTATAGAATATTGAACAAGATGATTCTCCAGATGTTAAGTAAATTACTGTCCATTTTAAAACATATTCAAGCCTTCTTGGGATATACTATCAGACTGTAACAACCAATAGTATCTAACTAAGAGGAATTTGATACTAGCTTTGTCCATTCATATCTATATCCATAGTTTTGTTTTTTAATAATTCCTAAATTAGCTTTTATGAAATTGACAATTCTTAATTGTTTTTCCATTTCATCCCTAATATGTCTTCCAATGACTAGTGTATTGTGAAATTGTAGTTCTATGATGGCTGTTGTTACCTGCTTTGTTGGCCTGCATTATGGTCATATTATTGTTCATTTTAAGGTAATACCTACATTTTCATGTGTGTGTATATCTATATTATGTTTTTATGTGTCATAGAAGCTTTTGATTCGTTATTCTATCCATATTGCTACATGTAGGACCATAGAGTTAGAATCCTTCAATGGATGTCCCTAACTTGTTGTCTTGTAATCTTTGGCATAGCATTGGACATATTTGGTAAGCATACTCTTTATATGTTTCTTGCTTGTAACTATTGTATCACATAGAAAATTTTTTGCATAGAAACAAATCTAATATGTCATATTTGGGTATACTAGCAAAAAAAATAGATAAGACACAAAAACAAGTGAGCGTATCTTAAACAAAATTAGTAACATTATTTTTATTGTGAATGTGTCTATATATGACGTTTTAGATTTGCATCTATGCAAAAATCATTTCACTAGATATTCTATTTTTTGTAGTTATTAATTTAAGCCTTCTTGTAGGAATGCGGATAAATAAAGCTCTTTACACACTTAGTTATATGTGTGTGACTGCTGGTGCTGCTGGTGTCCTCTTTGTTGGGATATACTTCATGGTTTGCTATTTGATTCCTTGCTTTAAATGAACTTTCTAACTATTCTAGTATTATCATTTCAAGTATGTTCAACTCTTGTAAATTTAGCTCAATACAGCATCATTCTTGGGGGAAAAAATCAATTGGTTATTTTTTTCCTTGCAGGTTGATGTTTGTGGATATAGTTGCATGACTATCATTATGGAATGGATGGGTATGCATGCACTAATGATTTATATACTTGCTGCTTGCAACATCATTCCTATTGTACTCCAAGGATTTTATTCAGAAGAACCTCGGAATAACATTGTAATATTTGCTTCCGTCACCAATGTCTTTGACACTTTTATGTATAAAGCATATTTTAATAGTAATTTGGAATTTGGTATTTTTTTTTTATTATAGCATTTAAAGTTTAGGAAGTTACTGGCAATTCTATATTGTTTACATGTTGGTAATGTATCTAATTGCAATTTCTATTTGTCATAGCTCAAGTTAATTGGTATTGGAACTTGAAGGATGGCAATTAAGTTGGTGATGTACATTAACATATGTAACAGCTTTGGAGCTCGTCTTTTATTCAAGGATGTGATCTCCGTGGACGTGTTAAAGCAGCTTCATTTTTCAACCACATGACCTCTCAATAGAGGCAATTTGTGTGTAAATAGTTTGTATCATCATCAGAAAGTATCTTATATAATCAATATAGGATTAATTTTATATTTTTACTATTATCTAAAAAATAGTAGTTACTTTCTGTCGATTCCTAAAGAGACACTTTAATGACCAACTTTTGATTTATAGCTAATGTCTATGAACAAACTCTTTGATAGTGAATATATCATTTCACTTCTTTATGTTCATGACAAAGTTGTTAATTGTAATTCTTTTAAGATTGACAAGTTGATAAAACAAAATGATAATTATCATATCATGGGTATCATTTAGGACAAAAATATCAAAGAATTGTCGCTATATCAATAACAGTACAATGAGGAAGTTCATATGAGGCCTTAATATGAATCAAGCTAAGATCATAAAACACACCTAATGTTGCCGATGGAGGTTAATGAAAAATCAGCACAAGTTCTAGATCTTTTTAATAAACAAAAAGAATGCTCTAGAAATTGAAAGAGAATATAATAGTGCTAGAAAATTCTAGCATGTAAAAGTCGGTGAACTACAACTACATTGGAAGCCTATAAATAGGCATTTTATCGTACTGTAATGCGTGCAGCAAGTAGCGATGTGAGTGTGTGCAAGAGAAGCAAAAAGTGTGTGTGTTGTGTGAGTAAGTGTGCAAGTTGGTGAGTCTAGAGTGTGCATCACAAATAAGGTGCACAAGTGAGCCTAGTGGAGTGTGTGTTAATAGTGAGAGTGTTGTGAGTGTACAAGTGAGTGTTTGAGTGAAATTTGTGTCCCACTAAATTTGTTGTCTTGATTCTTTATAAATAAAGAAAGTATTATTATTTATATATAGTCCACTTCCTTGTTTTACAATTTGGTATCAGAGCCAGATAGCCGAAGATTGTTTTGAAGGTGATCAAGGATCGTTGTTTCTGGGGGAGTTTTTCAATTCAAGCCGCAATCTGGGACTGTGAAGTTATTAGTCTGGAACCAAAGCAGTGAGGAAATTCCATCAAGTTACTATGGCGGATATTCAAGTGGTTGGTGGGAGTAAGAAACTCAATGCCCAGAATTACAATACATGACAGACATGTATGGAGTCATATCTCCAACGCCAAGACTTGTGGCAAGTTGTTGGAGGTAGAGAGACAACGCCACCTCCTGCAACAGAAGCGGAAGCATTGAGGAAGTGGAAGATTAAAGCAAGGAAGGCTATGTTCGCGATCAAGACTACGGTAGAGGACGAGGTGCTGGAGCACATAAGGAAGGCTTCGTCACCAAAGGAAGCGTGGGACGCTTTGGTAACATTGTTCTTCAAGAAGAATGATGCAAGACTGCAACTCTTGGAGAATGAACTCTTATTAGCAACACAAGGAATTTTGACGATCAACGAGTATTTCACCAAGGTAAAGTCTCTCTGTCAAGAAATTTCTGAGTTAGATCCAGATAGCAAAATATCTAATCAACGTATGAAGAGAATAATTATTTATGATCTAAGACTAGAGTATAAAGGATTTATTGCTGCCATTCAAGGTTGGCCTACCTAACCTTCCCTATTACAATTAGAAAATTTGTTGGCTGATCATGAAGCATTGGCTAAACAAATGGCTGGAGTATCAGTGAAGAGTGAAGAAGAAGCACTTTTCACTAGTAAAAAGAAGCGAAGAGGGAAGCCACCTATTAACAAGAATGAAAAGGGAAGGAATGAGCAAGAAGAGAATTTATGCTCTAGAAAACCCCAAGAGAAATATGATGGCGCTTGTTTCAATTGTGGGAAGCAGGGGCATTTTGCATGGGATCATTGGTTTAAGAAAAAGTCGGCAGTGAGCAATGCAGCAACTGCAAGTTGCTTAACAGAAAAAGAAAATAAAAGCGAGAAAGAGTGGAATGTCTCCGCCTTATTGGCAATCAAGGAAGAAATAAACTTTGATGACAAGAATTCTAAGGAGCTTATGGAGTCATCAAAGGCATAAGTAGTACTCACAGCAACATATCCATCAACTATTGATTATAACAAGGATTGGATTATTAATTTGGGTTACTCCAATCATATGACGGGTGACAAGGAGAAGCTAGAAAGCACTGTAGAGTATAAAGGTAATCGAGTAGTGGTGACAGCAGACAATTCGAGGTTCCCAATCACCCATAATGGGAAAGCAGTAATCTCACCACATTGCGGTGACAATCAGGTACACTTACAAAATGTCTATTATGTGCCTAGAATAAAGAAAAATTTATTTTCAGTATCACAAATTACAAAGTCAGGGAGATACATAATGTTTGGCCTAGAAGATATTAAGATATATGACAAGTTAAAAATTATCAGAGAACCCAAGTTGAAAGGGCAACACTTAGGGTCGATTTACATAATGTTTGCAAAGTCAACTTACGTAGAAAAGGCTCGTAAGAATGAGACTATGGATTTATGGCATGCATGCCTTGGGCATGTGAGTTATCATAGGCTCAAGGTAATGATGAAGAAGTCAATGCTAAAAGGTCTTACTTAGCTAGAAGTGCGAGACAACATTATATGTGCCAGGTGTCAGTGTGGTAAGGCACATCAACTGCCATATGAAAGGTCAAAATTCCAAGCTAAGGAGCCTTTGGAGTTAGTTCACTTAGATGTGCTTGGACTAATAAAATAACCCTCAATTAGAAGATATCGTTACATAGTGACCTTCATCAACGATTACTCAAGGGTTGTGTAGGTATATTTCATGAAGGAAAAATCAGAGACATTAGCGAAATTCAAAGAAGTTAAAGATAAGGTAGAAAGTGAAGTTGGGAAGAAGATTCGATGTCTATGTACAGGTAATAGGGGAGAATACACGTCAAAAGAATTCTACAACTTCTTGAAAGAGTACAAGATAAGAAGACAAATAACATATCCAAACACTCCTCAGCAAAAACGGTGTAGCAAAGAGGAAGAATCGCCATCTTGTAGAAATTTGTTGGTTATGCTGCATGCTAAAAATGTTCCAAGTAAATTCTGGGTTGAGTGTATGAAGATTGCAGCTCATGTGATTAATCGACTTCTACAAGTGAAGCTGAGGTTTGCCTCACCGTTCGAGAAGTTATGGAAGCTTAAACCCATAGTAAGTCACTTTTCATTATTTGGTTTCATATGCTATGTCTTCGCTCCAGATCACTTGTGAACCAAAATGGATAAGAAGGTTGTTCGTTGCATATTTGTGGGATACGATAGTCAAAGAAAAGGATGGAGATGTTGTGATCCCACAACTGACTAGTGTTATACATCAAGAAATATGGTGTTCGATGAAGCCTCCTCTTGGTGGTTAACACAACAGGTACTTCTACCTGACTCTAAAGAAATTGAAGGTATGATAGAGGAAAAGATGGGGGAAGCAAAAGGAAAATGTAGAAGAAGAGTCTCCAAGTTGACATGAGGCAGAGAGACACATACAAAGTCCCTGGCAAATAGGAGTGCATCAAAGATAGCAGAGAGAACTTCAACATGAAGAAGAAGAAGAAGTCGAAAAGCCACCACAGCTCAAAAGATCAACTAGGCAAAGAAAACCTAGTCCTAAGTATGCAATTTTTGCAAAGACAATTGAACAGAAGAAAACTATAACATATGAAGATGGCTCACAGAAGAAAGAGTGGATGAAGACACCAAATGGCATCAGATTTTCCAGAGTTTCATAAACAATTGAGAATGCATAGTAGAACTAGTGCTGAGGGGGAGAAATGAAAAATCAGTACAAGTTTTAGATCTTTTTAATAAACAAAAAGAATGCTCTAGAAATTGAAAGAGAAAATAATAGTGCTAGAAAATTCTAGCAAATAAAAGTTGGTGAACTACACCCACATTAGAAGCCTATAAATAGGCGCTGTATCATTGGGTAATGTGTGCAGCAAGTAGTGACGTGAGTGTGTGTAAAAAGAAGCAAAAAGTGTGTGTGTGTGTTGCGTGAGTGAGTGTGCAAGTTGGTGAGTCTAGAGTGTGCATCACAAATAAGGCGCACAAGTGAGCCTAGTAGAGTGTGTGTTAATAGTGAGAGTGTTGTGGGTGGACAAGTGAGTGTTTGAATGAAATTTGTGTCCTATTAAATTTATTGTCTTGATTTTTTATAAATAAAGCATTATTATTTATATAGAGTCTATTTCATTATTCTATAGTTAACTCATCTGATTAGTTGATCTTCTGCTTATGCATCACTATGATTTGGGTTTGATTTTTAAGTTCTTTTGTTGGTGAGTGATTTGTAAATATTTCTATATATGCTCGTTGAGTCCGGAAGCATATCTAATCTTAAATTAAAGCAAGTATTTTCCTCAACCTAAACTTTTTTATCATAAAAATAAAATAAAAAATAAACACACCTAATGTTATACACTTAAAATTACAAATAAATGAAGCTCATATGCTAAATAAAAGGTATCTTAAAATTATTATAAGTATTAAAATAATAAATTAAGAATAAAAAATATTAAAAATATGACTCTCGATCTTTGGACCAGCGTTTCTATACTAATACCTTACATTTATCGCCTGATGTTTAATAAGGCACCGTTGGTTTAATGGTCTTTTTGTTTTTCTAGTTGCTGCTTACTTGTTTTGCGCACCATGATTTGTAAGCCTTATGTAACTTTCATTGCAGCACAAAGATACGTGCGAGCATATTAATGAAACATTTTAATCATTTTTACTTCAAAAATAAGGAGGGAAACTTTGAAAACGTTCATCTAACATAACTCCCCGCACTAAGATCCTCGAATAAAATTATAAATAAAGAACCATCATATGTTAAATAAAAAATATGAATGAAAAATATATCTTAAAATTATTGTAAAGGATAGTAATAAACTATGAAAAAAATTATAAAAAATATGAGCTTCAATCTATATACCAATATTAATCTCTTGATACCTTACATCTACCAGTTGATGGTCATGGTTAACTAATGTAGGGGTATTCATGGCCTAGCTAGGCTTGATAACTTGTCTCGACCCATAAAAAATATGAGCATCAATCTACATACTAGTGTTAATCTCCTAATACCTTACATCTACCAATTGATGGTCATGATAAGTTGATGTAATGATATTCATAACCTAACTTGGCTTGATAACCTCTCTCAGCCCAAAGCTTATTGGTCTGGCTTTGGGTTTTGAAATTTTGACTAGATGCATTTTCAAGTCAGGTTCGGGTTAGCCTGACCCAATTTGGAGTCACGTGATTTTTTAAAATTTATATTTTTTTTAACAAAATTAATGATAAATTATGAGTTTTTTATACTTCAATTAATATGTTTTACATAATATGATATTATTTTTATATTGAAATAATTTGTTTTAAAATATGTATTATAAAATATCTCTTGATTTTTGTTTTTAACTTCTACAAATTCATGGCTTTAATATGCATAATATTCAAACATGTATATGTTATCTAAATATTGGGTTGACTGGATCATTTTTCTAGTCATTATCGAATTGAATTTGAATTCTAAAAAATGGCTTGGCTAAAAATTGGGCCGGAATTGAGTCTAATTCAACCTGACCCAATCTTTCCCTTGAAACATCCCTTGTTAATGTTAATCCATATACGGCTGGTTTCAAAGCCTTCTTATCTTCTTGGTTGATGTTATGCACACCTTTGTAGATCTTCCATATCGTCTCATTGCAGCTCAAAAACAAGTATATGCATTGCACAAGAGTTTAGGGATATACTCATATGCTAAATAAATATTATTAATGATGGATATTTTTAAATTATTGTGAGGTATCAAATTAGGGATGTCAATGGGATGAAAACCTGGCCCCATCCCTGCAAACAAATATATAAAAAGAGCAAATCTGGATTGTTTAATTATACATGAATGGTCAAGATTTAAAGTTATTTAAAGGTTACATGATCACTTAAAAAAATTATATGACTTTATATTTTAATCTTGAGCATTCACGAAAGATTCAATAGTCATTGTTCATCTCACTCTTATAATAAATCACTCTTCTCATATGATACACTCTTTATATATATATGATGCAGATAAAATTGCCATCCCTAGATCCAATAATAGATTATGAATTTAAAATATATGAATCTCAATCTATACACAAACATTAGTTTAGGGGTACTATATATCCCATTCGTTGATGCTTATCTTCCATATTGACGCTTGACATGCCTTGACATGTAGACCTTTTTATGCTCTTTTATGCATATTACTTAAATTTTATAAAATTTAATTTTAATATACTAACAATATAAAAGTATTTTATATAAAAATTTAATTATATGTTGTCATATCAATAAAAATATTTAAATTTACATTCATTACCTAAAAGGACTTCCATAGAGTAGCATTTGATTGAACGATCATACAAAATCTTTTTTGAACTGATAATATATCAAAATTAATCTTGTTCAAAAGTGATAAGTCAGAAATTTACTTACTTGATCTAAACTCAAGGTGCAAAAGAGTGAGAGATGCAATCCAAGTTTGAACTCTCTGAAGAACACGATGGATGGAGTGTACTTGTAAAGATTTTGATGCTCATGTTAGTAGGAGTTCAAGAGGTATGAGAAAAATGGTGGAAAAATTAGACACATGGTAATTCCAATCTCCTTTCTTATATGGGGATATATGGGATTAATGGTTTTTCCCTTAATGGAGTCATCCACCTTCTTGCATGTCCTAGTATCTCGGAGCCTCAATAACACGATACCATTACCCCATGTAGGGTATGCCAAGAGGGTCCCTCAGTTCACCTTTCGAATTGGGCCTTATGCAAGCTATCCAACCTCTCCCTTTCTTGGGCCTATATTCTTAGGCCGTAACAAATCTCAATCTTGTAATCTTCTTCACTTCATATATAAATATAATAAGGAGAGACTTCAAAATATTTATCTAAAATAAACATAGTACTAGCAACAAGGTGTTTGTCGGAGTAGAAATGGCTCGAATCTCTTAAATATGTGGATTTGGGTTTGAGCATAAAATTCGTGTGTATGAGAAAAAAAAATCGTTGGAAGGGTCCTTACTTAAACGTTTGGCTATATTCAAAAGATTAATTTGTTAGTTGTTGGGTGTAGGATGCTTTAGGAATTAAAAAAAAAAAAATCAACGCAAAGATTGCTTATTCTTAATAAAATTATAAGTTAGGAATCTCACATATTAAAAAAAAAAAACAATGAAAAATATCTTAAAATTTTTGTAAAGGATATGATAATAAATTAGAGTTTAATTTTTATATAAAATAATATTCTCAATGTGCTTCTCTTTCTTTCTCGCGCCTCAAACCCTAACCCCCGCACTCTGGAGTCTCGCCTAGCACTCTCACCCTCACCTCAGCCCCTATTGCCCTCTCTCTCTCTCTCTCTCTCTCTCTCTCTCTCAATCTCGAAAAGGTAGCTCTCTTGATTTTGATTTGGTTTGTGATGGGACCTTAGTTTTCACTTTTCAGTGAAGCCTCTCCGTCATTATTATGTAGTTTCAGTGATTTTTTTAACAAGTGATTCTTGCCCATGTCATATAAACATGCTTCCCTATATGTGCAATGTTTGAACCTCATTGTGAAAACTGATGAAATTCGATATATGAATTGTGGGTAATCAGTTGTTAGTATCTCTTGCGGTGAGAGTCGTATGGGTCAGAGACTCGTGCCTTTTCTTGCGTTGCTTTATAAATTCATTGTTTACCATCATGAAACTCTTAGTACCCAAATAGTCTTGCAGTTTTTTCCCCCTTAGAATTTGTAGAATATCATTGCACACGAAACTTTGGACACCAGGCAGCTGAATGGATGGATTAACAATTGTCTCGTATTTCTTTGCTAGATTGACCTGCTATTCTGTCATTGATCTGATTAGCTAGCCAATATATGATAACGAAGATATTGATGATTTTTGACAACGACATTCTGAATTTCATTGTAATGTTGTAAACTTGTATTGTTTAGGTAGTTGATTCACCTGTTGAGAATTTTCAGATTTGAGAACATTGATAATCGTGAGTTCAGTTTGGATTTTAAGAGTTACTCTTTTATTTGAAATGCAGCAAGTTTTGTTTCCCTCAATTCTTGTTCTAAGAGCCAATTTATTTGGTTTTATAGATTTTTATTCATTTTTAGGAGCTGTTTTTTAGTTATATAATTAATGTGTTGAAAATATGCAGATTTGGTTCCTTAATTTATGTTACTATGTCCTTGGGCTACATAAAAGTAGCTCCAATTTTGATTATGAATACTTTTCTTCTAAAGAATGAAAAACTGAATTGAACCAAATCAATTAAATTCAGATCGGTTACTGAGTGGATGGCATTATGCAGAAACTGATTAGTTTGGTTTGGTTGGAATTTTTCCCTAAAACCGAGCCAAGCTTGATGGTGAACGCCCCTTACTCATCCGCGAGACATGGGCTCATTGGCCTTTGCTCGCCTTCTATTCACTGAGTGAGTGTAAATTTGATGGCTCTCAATGTGGTCTTATAGTGCTTCCTTGTGATATTTCATTAGTCAATTTCGACAGCCCAGATACCAGGCTCTCTTTCGCCAAGTCTCCCTTTTAGCCTTTCCCATTAGAAAGCAGCAAAGCCCGTGTCCAATCAGTTTCTGTGGTTATTTTATTTGTGTTGTTTGTAAAATCACACTTTATAATATGATCAAGCATGCAGCTCCTCATTTTTGACGCAGCTTATCTGAAATCATCATTCTTGCAGTAACTATCTATTCCCTTTTGGGACATTCGGAGGAAAGAGATGGTAAGGCTCACTGCTGACTTGATCTGGAAAAGCCCTCATTTTTTCAATGCCGTTAAAGAGCGCGAGTTAGATCTTCGAGGTATACCTATTTCCTTCCTGCTTTCACTCTATATCTCTCTTTCTCTTCCCTTCTTTTACAAATGGATTGCTTCTGTTTCGTCTATGAGTAAAAGTTTTCCATATTGTTGGCAGGCAACAAGATAGCTGTAATTGAAAACTTGGGTGCCACTGAGGTGCACAATTTTATCTTCTTCTTACCTTCCTTTTAGTTTACCTTTCCAATGTTGAGGCTTCTTTTGATTTGGAAGTTTTATTATCATGATTATAATTCAAGTAAAAACTTAGTTTTGGTTCGACTTGATGTTCATAAATTTGAGTACCTTTGCTTGGCTTTCTTGCAGGACCAATTTGACACCATAGATTTGTCTGACAATGAGATTGTCAAGCTGGAAAACTTGCCATATCTTAACCGGTTGGGTACTCTACTCATAAATAACAATAGAATTACTAGAATTAATCCTAACATTGGAGGTATGGTTTGAACTTTGAAGTGCATCTCATCCTTTCCCTTCATTACATCTCATCTCTACCCCTTTTCTAGATATAAGCAACACAGTATGTTGCTGTAGCTTACTATGTTATTTGTATTGCAGAGTTCTTGCCAAAATTACACACGCTAGTTCTCACAAACAACAGGATTGTCAACTTAGTAGAAATTGATCCTCTAGCATCCCTTCCAAAGCTCCAGTTCCTTAGTCTGCTAGACAACAATATTACAAAGAAACCAAATTACAGACTTTATGTTATCCACAAGCTGAAGGCCCTTCGAGTTTTAGATTTCAAGAAAGTAAAAAATAAGGTAAGGATTTCTTTTTTACTATCCATAGTTATGCTTTTTTGGGCTTTTTCTTTGAAATATGAAAGATGGGATGTTCTGATAATGTCTGCATTCAATAATAAATCAGCATTTTCAGCTTGAAAAACAAAAGCAAACCCCAAAACACCAAGACTCAGTGTGGTAGCTTTACCATTTATAAATGTAGACTATGGATTAATTTTTGATCAGGTGGCTGTAGTCCTTGCTTTGTTTATTGGGTCTATTGCTTGTTTCCAACTCCGCATCCTCATTAATTATATGACCATCTCATGGTTATTCTTTAAAATTAACAGGAAAGGTTGGAAGCCAAACTCTTGTTTGATTCAAAAGAAGTTATAGAAGAAGTTCAAAGGACGTCAGCAAAAACATTTTCACCTGTTGAAACTCCAAATGTTTCTGAAGTTACTGAGGAACAACAGACACCCAAAGCGGTTGCTCCCACACCAGAGCAAATCATTGCTATTAAGGTATAATCAGAAGTGAGCTTATCAATTTATACAAGGCTTATAGTTATAGGCGTGACCATGTGACATACACGTAATGTTTAATTCAGATCTATAATTAATGCAATCTCCCTTTTATGCATTTGAAATACCTTAACTCAAAATTTAAAGATGAGATGGCTAGCTACTTGTTTTTACCCATATCTTTACAGCAAACCATCAAAAGCTACTCAAAAGTGGAGGGACATACCCAGTGATAACCAGAAATCCCCAATAGAATGTTTTACAGTAAAGTAGTCACCTTACAGCACACAATTAAGTTCTGTTTTTGAACTAGAATTTGTGAGGATATCTACAAACATGTAACATGTCATTGATATTACTACTATTAATTAGCATTGTCCAGACAAAAAAGTTGACCTTGGAGTGCCTGTGGGCTGTAGTTCTGCTTCTTAATCTGTGCTGCTTTAACACTATTTGTTGGATGACTAGTCCTTTAGTAATTCATTAAACATGAAAGTACATAGCATTTGTCCAGTCAGTCGTGCTCAGTTTCTTGCATGTAAATGCCATTAATATGCAAGTAATGTCCCCAACTCTAAAATACATAACAGGACCTTTAAAATTAAATGTATTTGAGAATGCTTATGTTGAAAGTGTAACTCATTATCCTGTAAGTTAGTGTAAGCTGCTTATGCTTACTGTTCCATTGGCCCATTTGATAAATTCTTTATTGGTTAACCAGTTTATAATAAATCACCTTGCATGCTCCTGTGATATTATATGGGCTAAGAGATCATCATCATTTTGGATTATAGTAAATGACCATCTTCATGAACTATAGAGGTGTCGTCTTGTATAGACTGGTGTATCAAGCTGCTAAATTCTGGTTACATGGTTTCACTTGTTTCTGCTGTGTGCAGGCTGCCATTGTGAATTCACAGACTCTTGAAGAAGTTGCAAGACTTGAAAAGGTGCTTGCTTTTCTAGATCAGATAATCACTTCTCCAATTTTAAATTTTGTTCTCATAATTGTGATTATTTGGTTTGCATAATAAAATATGATTGTCTCAAATGACTTGTTGTTAGAGAGAGAATCTGATATGCTATTCCACAGCATGTGTCGTTATTGAAGTTAACACATTCTCAGTTTTTCTATGAGCATTTGCTGGCTTAGAGTATGTAGGCAGGATCCATGTGGGGGGCATTGGACTTGGTTTTTCATGACTTGAGAAGTTCCTTTTGCTTATCTTTGGTGATTTCAGAAAAAGGAGGGAAACTATTTTGAGATTCTTGCTAATTTGGTAGCCTTGTTATGATATTTTCGCTGGTAGTATCTTGTTTGAGGATATCTTCTAACTTTAATTCTTTTGTGTCTTCCTAGTTTTAATTTCTTATCTACTACTGAAAAGATTGATATTAACACAGTACATTTAATTGCGTGACATGGTTGCAGGCATTGAAGTCTGGCCAACTTCCTGCAGATTTTAAAGGTGTGAATGAAAATATGATGTTGGATAATGTTGATGAAAAACATGAGGATGAGGTTCATGATGGTAAAGGTCAACCTGATGGTGAATCTGATGATACACAAGAGCAGAAGAATACTGATTCTACTCCAATGGAACAGGTATCACACCACTCTGTTGAGCGTCTGCTAAACTTATCTTCTAAGTGGCATTTAATAATAAAAAGAATGCATGAGAGGAGGATTAGAAGTATGTATCTGATGGTTTGCAAAGACAGTATTTAGAGTTTAGACAGCATAGTAAGGAGAATGAATGCATGTATGGTACATATTGACTTGCAGTTGCCTCTGAATTGTTTTATGTCCATGAATATTGTAATCGTATTTGTTCATGTCGCGTCTTCCTGTAGATCTTTTCATATCTCTAACCATCATCTTAGGTATGGGCAATTCAAATATCCATTGAAAATAGACAGCATAATATGATATATCCATTGAAATTATAAAATTTTTGAACAGTAGGGAGAAGAATGATTGCATGTAAAGTATTACTCTTGCAGTTGCCTATGAATTGTTGCATGTTCATAAATATTGTAATTGCTTGTTATTGTCTTATCCTCCCGCAGATCTGTAATTGTCTGTTATAAATATTATATGCAATGCATCAATTTTCATTACATTTTTTGCAGGAGTAGAGCGAAGATTTTGGAGTATTCCTAGCAGTGCGCACTCCTTTAATGTTGGGTTCTAGAGTCAAAATCTTGGTTATTTTCCAAGGTGTACTTGATGAAGCTCCGCAGATGTACCAAATTTGGTGTTATGTAGAGACCAATAGGCAGTATTTAGACTTTTTTTTTTCCCTTGTCTCTAACGGGTTTGGAATTGGAGGTCTCGTTTCCCCGCATGATGTATTGATGCTTTAGCATTTTGATGTATTAAATTTGTTGTTGTCTTCACAATGAATGATTGGGCATTCTCGCACCTAGTTGATTCGTGCCTAATTGTTGTATGCTTCTATTAACATCAATGAGACGAAACCAATACTACATCACATCAATCCAAAATAAATATTTGGAAAATTAAATTCTGGCCATTTGATCTTCAAGATACAAATACAAGCCAAGACCAAACTGGTTTAAAGTATTGCAGAAAGCAGCTTACTCAGCTGCTGCAACATCACCAATGAAGCCATCATTAGCGGATAATATTGTTTGAAGATATGCCTGTAATCAAGGGAGAAAATTTAACAGTGCTTAGACACTTTAGATGTTTCCAAATGTGCAGCTAATGGAGTAGGAAACCTCTTACTTTTACCTAAAAGGAACAAAACTGGCAGGCAAGCATTCGCATCAAAGAATCTTAAGTTTTACAACTTGCCTCAATATTCCTCTCTTCTTATGATTATGGGGGTGATTATAATATTTCAAAGATCATATTTGGTTTAATTAAAAAAAAAAAAGAATCATATTTGGTTACAATGATTTTGGACATGTAGGATTGGGTAGCTATTCTTTAGTTCACTTTATATTTGAATTATGTGGTTAGGTTACTCAGTAATTTTGGTATTTCCTGGTTTTGGGATGAATTTTTAGACTTAGGTTTATTTTTTACTTTTTTATTTTTTGTTATCAGAGGTGGAGAGAGATTCTTGTATAGATATAATTTTAACACATTATATTTAGGCACACTCACAATGAAAGTATATTTTATTAACTTTGTTTAAAATATACTCACTTGTTTAAAGGCCTATCAACTTAATATAAGTTGTTCTATTTAAGAATTTTTATGGACGTGGGTGAGGCTTTGGGTTTGGTGCTGGGCCCCAATTCGAACTGAACACATTCCCTTTCCTGAGAGGCTCTTCAACTAGCCATTGAACCAATGCCTCATCTGCAGGTTTATGGTATTTAATAATTTTTTTTCCTCCAATGTAGGTTAGCAATACTAGCACGGATCAATCCTATGAACTTGCAATCTCCGATTTTGGTTCCAAGAGGTTGTTAGTTTCTAGTGATGCTAATTTTAAACTTTGTGAATAACGGCAGCAGCCTGCTTTTCAATTGGTTGTGATGCAAGCAAAACCTACATGGGTTTTGATTATGCCATTTTAAAACTTTTTACATTAACCTGTGGCAGTAATTAAAATTTATTATCCATTTAAATTTAGAGAAATTTTTCAAAAGTTGATCCACAAACTTAAATGTATCATTCTTAGTTTCAAAACACGGAGCAGATATCAGAGTCTAACTCAAAGGTGCCAATAACTACACCAGACTTCACAAGTTGCACATGTTTATAGATCCTATACAAAGTAAATATTGTTAGAAATTTAAGTAGAATCTGTGTTTCATTTCAGTGTATATAGCTTTTCTCAAACAGAAAATAATCAAGATATATGCATCATCACTTAATCCATTAAAACTTTAATTAATCAAAAGGAACAGACTTTCTCTTAAAAAAAAAGAAAAAAAAGAAAACAGAAGACAAAAGGGAGAGACCAAAGTCTAAACAAACATTAAAAAGCTGGCTAAAATCAAAATAACATTCAAAACAAAACAAGCAACCACTATATTCCTTCAGCATTCCATTTACCATACGATTAACCACAAAATAGATAGGAACCCAACAACTCAAACTGTATATAGCACTATATTACTCTTAGTTCTCATATAGATTTTATTTCTTTGAAATTAAAGTGTCTGATATTGTTTTCTTCAAGTAGGAATTTGTAGTTTTTTTATTTTAGGTTAAATTAGTCTGTAAATCTCTGAATTTTTTGAGACAAATAGGTTCTTATATTTTAAAAATTTGTATTTGAGTTCTTGAATTTCTAAAACATTTGTAATTGGGTCCTTGAATTTATAAAGCATTTATAATTTAATTATTGGACATAAACATCTGTAAAAAAATTTTCAGTAAAAATGAATTATTCTAAAATATTATCCTATGCATTATATACATGTTGAATTCGATTATAAAAATATTTTATTTTTTTTATATATGTTTAAGGATTTAATTATAAATATTTTATAAATTCAAGGGTTTAATTATAAATTTTTTAAAAAGCTCAGGAACTTCCATATTAATTTAACTTTTATTTTAAATATTTTTTTGTTCATGTAATTACAGTCGTTGTAATCCCGTAATTATTTAAAATTTTAAAATATTACAATTGCCGACATAACAGCCAATAATTGCACATAGGAGGATACGTCTGGCACGTTCATCTAATCGTAGCTATCCAGCATCACCAATTAAAAGTCAAACATAAATATAGCAGACGATAAGTCGCGTCGCAAAGAAGAGAAAAATTAAAAATCAGAAAAGAAAATCTCTAAATTGGTCCCTCACTCCTAAAAGTTCATCCGGGATCTGATTATGTAAAATATGGGATACTTTGATCTCTAAATATGCAAAATGAAGTACTTTAATCACCTCAAATTTGCATGTTGCTGAGTTGCTCGCCGTTTTAAATATGGAATACTTTGATCTCTGTATTTGCATAATTTAAGAACCAAAATATCTCATATTTTAGATGACAGAGCATCTCGAGTAGATTTCCAAATTTTGAGGCACTATTTTTTATCCGCCGATATTTTTGGTCAGGGATAATTGAAAGTTTACTTAAAAAGAAAAAATGTGTACAACGCACTTATGCACGTAACGGAAGACGGAAGGCACCCTTTCCTTCGCTTTCAATTACACGGTAAAAGAAAGAAAGGAAAAAAGAGTCGCTTTCTGTTCTCTGTACACTATAACAAAGAAAGAAGGAGATAGGTGGAGAAGAAAAGAGTGAGAGACCGTCGAGTTGGTGGTTGGAAGTAATGGCGAAAAAGGCGGTGCTGATCGGATGCAACTACCCAGGAACGAAGGCTGAGCTGAGAGGATGCATAAACGACGTGTGGAGGATGCACAGATGCCTGATCGAGCGGTACGGCTTCTCGGAGGACGACATCACCGTTTTGATCGACACGGACGACTCCTACACCCAGCCGACCGGCAGGAACATACGGTCCGCGCTGGCCAGGCTGCTCCGATCGGGCAAGCCGGGCGACGTGCTCTTCGTCCACTACAGCGGACACGGCACGCGCCTCCCCGCCGAGACCGGCGAGGATGACGACACCGGCTACGATGAGTGCATTGTCCCTTGCGATATGAACCTCATCACTGGTCAACTCTTAACTCTCTTTCTTCTTCTTCTTATTATTATTATTATTATCTTTTCTCTTCGATTTTTTCTTTCCTTTTATGGTTTATCTCTTGGCCGTTTTGTTTTGTTTGATCGAATTATTCATTTATTTAAATACTTGCTTCTGATCATCTTTTGAGATGAAGTTTTATTAGATCGCGATCGCGATCACGATCGGGAAGCTTTACACGTTAAAACACTTTTTTAAATTTGAGAGGAGTTCCGGTATATGTTTGATTTGTATTAAAGCGCCAGATACCTGAGAAAATGTGGATGCTTCTAATTTTGATATATCAGATGCTTTATTGGTAAGACTTTTGAATCTAGCATTTTTGCTGATGATGTAGTAATACATAATTAGACTGTGTAAATTTTTTTTTTCTTTTTTAACATTTAAGTGCATCAAAGTTAAATTAACATTGGTTGCAGTTGCTCAGAAGCTCAAGTCAAAATTTGGTCACTCTTAATTGTGATGTTTATGCTTTATTTGTTTCATAGTAATTCCTCTGATGATATTCCCAACTTTATATATGCTCTCTTGTGCAATGATTTTTTAAAATGTGATTAGCCTGCGATATATTGTAATTTTTTTGACTTGGTATATTTATAGTCAGTAGTAGACAGGTGGTAAATTTATGTCTCGCCAAACGATATTTTGCACTGGCATGATTTTTGTGGGAAGTAATGAGCTGCTACTTGTGTATGTCCGTGTGAACAGATGATGATTTCAGGGAATTTGTAGACGGGATCCCCAGAGGTTGTAGGCTCACAATTGTATCAGATTCTTGTCACAGCGGTGGCCTAATTGAAGAAGCTAAGGAGCAGATAGGAGACAGCACAAAGGGTGAAGGCCAACACTCTGGCTCTGGGTTTGGATTGTCAAGCTTCCTGCATCGTAAGGTAGAAGATGCCATCGAGTCTCGCGGCATTCATATCCCTTCAGCATTGCGGCATCATAGACACAGGGATGATGATGAAGTTGAAGACAGGGATGTTGAACTTCCACATCATGGGGCTTATGGCTATGTAAAGAACAGGTCCCTGCCACTTTCAACCCTCATTGATATACTCAAGCAGAAAACTGGGAAAGATGATATAGATGTTGGGAAACTGAGGCCTACACTCTTTGACGTTTTCGGGGAAGATGCTAGCCCCAAAGTAAAGAAGTTCATGAAGGTTATCTTTAACAAACTCCAACATGGAGGTGGTGGGAGTGGGGAACATGGTGGAATCTTGGGGATGGTAGGTAGTCTTGCACAAGAGTTTCTCAAGCAAAAGCTGGATGAGAATGATGAGGGATACACAAAACCAGCCATGGAGACACATGTGGGGAGTAAGCATGAGGCGTATGCTGGACCAACGAGGCGCGGCCTTCCTGATGGTGGGATTCTGATGAGCGGCTGCCAGACTGACCAGACTTCGGCAGATGCAAGTCCTTCTGGTAATTCTGCCAGCGCTTATGGGGCTTTTAGCAATGCAATACAGGCTATAATTGAGGAGACTGATGGTGCAGTTACAAACCAGGAGCTTGTTCTGAAGGCTAGAGAGAAGCTGAAGAGGGAGGGATTCACTCAACGGCCTGGACTCTATTGTGGCGACCACCATGTTGATGTTCCCTTCGTGTGCTGATCTATTCGCATCTGATAGTTATAGGCGTGTGTGAGCATGTGACATACACCTTTCAGTGAATGCCTCTCTGTCATTATTATGTGGTTTCAGTTATTTTCTAGCTAGTGGTTCTTGCGCGTGTAATATAACATGCTTCCCTGTATGTGCAATGTTTGAGCTTCATTCAGATAACTGGTGAAATTGGATATGAATTGTGGGTAATCGGTTGTTAATATCTCTTGTGCTGAGAGTCTTATGGGTCAGAGACTCGTGCCTTTTTTTGTGTTGCTTTATAAATTCATCGTTTACCATCATGAAACTCTTAGTACCCAAATGCTTTTGCAGTTTTTTCCCTGAGAATTTGTAGAATACCATTGCACATGAAACTTGCGACACCAATCAGCTGAATGGATTATCAATGTCTTGCATTTCTTTGCTTAGGCTATGCTTTTAGATTATTGATCTGTTATTCTGTCACTGATTTGATTAGCTAGTCAATATATGATGACGGAGATCTTGATGATTTTGGACAATGACATTGTGAATTTCATTGTAATGTTGTGTTTGGTTGTAAACTTGTATTGTTTAGGTGGTTGATTCACCTTCTCGTTGAGAATTTTTCAGATTTGAGGCTGTAATAATAGTGGTGTCTAATTTGGGGAATAGCAGAGGTTGTAATGCTAACAAAACCTACACGAGTTTTAATTATGCCATTTTAAACTTTTTACATTAGGTTGTGGCTGTAATTAAAATTTATTATCAATTTAAATTTAGAGAAATTTTTCAACAGTTCATCCATTAACTTGAATGTATCATTCTGAGTTTCAAATTAAAAAAAAGCATATGGCAGAATAACTCAAACAATAAATACAGAAGACCTCACAAGCTCCACTTGTTTGAAAATCTTACATAGCGTAAATATTGTAAGATATTTAAATTGAGTAGAATCTGTGTATCATTTATCAGTGCATATGTAGCTTCTCTCAAACAGAAAATAATTAAAGTATATGCATCATATAACAAAACAAAACAAAAAAGAATTTACAGAGTGACAGTCAAAAAACTCCATTATTACTTGAAATAGTTATACGTCGTACCATCATCACTTAATACATCAAACCCTTAGTTAACAAGAGGAAGAGACCAAATTGTAAACTAGCATTCAAAACCTGATTAAGATCAAAATAACTTTCAAAACAGATCAAGCAGCCGCTATATTTCTTCAGCATTCGATTCACCATACGATTAACCACAAAATGGATAGGAAGCCAACAACTCAAACTATGTATGCACCACGAAAAATGCAACAATCAACCATCCATGAGAAGCTTGTGACCAATCTTGTATGATGCATAGGCATCGATACATGCATATTCAACTTGCTTATTGTTCAACACTCTGGCTTCCCAGTTGCTCATGCTCACATGCTTGGGCTTCCTCATATGCAGACCTACCACTTCCAAAGCAAGAAGCTTTAGGCCTGGCTTGGAAAACCTGCCAGGCCACTTTTCCATTGCAATCTCCCTAATGTCAGCACATTTACTGCAATTGAGACCGTAGTCATTGCTGATCTTAGCAATGTCATCAGCAACCTCAACACCAACAAAAGTGAAGTTGGGGTCCATCAGAAAGTTCTTCAGGGAAAGGGGCAAATGGTCCATATAGAAGAGCTGCAAAATAAGGCACTTTTCATCAATGCAAAGTTGCAATGTTGCTGACTTGTTGCTCATGTACCGAATTCGGTTCGGCCTCCATTCAACATCCAAGCCAACCACTGTTGCTTTTCCAGCATATAGTAAATTGATCTCTTCAATCCACTGATCTACAATGATGGCCTTGTCAGAGACTGTTGTTTCTATAGACTTTCCAGCACAGTTGACAGTGAATTTGGAAGTGGCTGGATTGAATGAAACAGTTGAGACGCTACTGCCATATCCATACATTGTTCTTTATGAGGTATGAGAGCCAAGTATGAAAAGTAAGGTGCTCAAGAATGACAAGCCTTTGGTAACTTGGCATGTATTTATAGATTCAACAATGTAACCCCACTCTTCTTATTTTAATAAGTGAGCCGCATGGATGCTTATTTAAGTGATATTGTATTTTCTAGAATGGACTTTTAGTTTTCCGAGTTTCATTGTTAAACCCAATGAGAATAGATTTAATGTGTTTTTGAAAGTAGGGTCCTGTTAATTTAAGGTTGTTGTGAATCTGTACTTAGTAATTAAATAAAGAAGTAAGTTTGAGTATATGTGGATGTTTGAAATGTGTTTTCTAACTAAATTAAACATTTTCTTTTTCATTTTAAGAGAAATAAAGGTAAAGTCCTTACATTAATCCACTTATCTTGTTTTGTTAACATGTTATTTAGGCCTTATTTGGTTGGAGGGATTTGGGGTGGAAGGAAAGGGAGGGAAAGGAAATGAGGAGGAAAAATGTTAACTTCCATTGCTTGGTTGAAGTTGAAGTGTGGGAAGGAGAGGATGAATAGTATTGCTTTTCCAGTGGGGCCCATATAAACAATGCAGGTTTCTTTTTCCCCCCTCCATCCGGCGGAAAGATGAGGGGGAAGGGATGAATTTTTTATCTTTTCATTTTTGCCTTCTAAGCTGAAGCAAAGAGAGATGTTGCGTGAAGTGATGATGATAGGAAGAGGGCTAGGGTCTACAATGCCATTAAAGATGCTCCGGGCACCCTTTCCTCTTTTATTTTATTTTTTCAAATTAATACTTTTTAAAAAATTTACCTAAATAATTTCAATTTTTCTATCATTATATTATTAAAAATAAATACAAAAAAAAACCCAAAATAAAAGTTACGTAAAATTTTAAAATTTTTCTATTATTAGTATTTTATTTTAAATAGATATTTTATTTTAAATGGGGTATTAAATAATAACTAAATATTATTTTTACCATTATTTAATTAGTAAAATATATTTTTAAGTAATATTTTTGAAATATTAGACTAACTAAAAATATTATTTTTATTTTAAATAATTTTGAATAATTATTTTTATTAATATTAATTTGATTTAAGAAATTGATACTATTTTAAATTATTAAATCCAACATAGTGAAATTTTTTATTTGATATTAATTAATATAGTTGAAATACTTTTTCTAATAATATAAGGATAAAATTATCATTTGACAGTATTACTTCTTTCTTTCCTTTCACTTTTTCATACAAATAAATTAGAGAAAATCATTTTCCTCCCATTTTCCTTCCCGCTCATTTTTTTTTTATCAAAACATACCTATAGAAAATATAAATTCACTCAACTTCTTTCCTTTCAACTTCCTTCCTTCCAATTTCTTTCCTCCTTCCAAACACACCTTATGATATATTTTTAACTGTGACGGGCAAAGCCAGCATTTTACAAAATAAGCTTATTTGGACTAACTGAATATGTTTTAATCTATGAAGCACAGATATAAATATAAGATACGGATGTGATACGACATAGATACAAGGATACAATAATGTTTAAAAATTATAAGACACGATACGGTTATAGTATGACATATAAAATTAATAAAAAATTAACATAAAAACATAAATCTTAAATTAAAATAGAGAAATAATAATTTGAATATTAGTATAAATTTTTTAAACATATTAAAATATATTTATTTTATTGATTGCTTTAGAATTTTTATTTATATAGGTATAAAAATAACAAAAAATAAAGCAAATTTTTTTAAAATATAACTAGAAATATCTAAAAGTAGCTATGAAGTATCCGACACGACATGGATTAGATATGCATACAACGGCTATTTTGAAGTATCCGTGCAACATAGGTTTTAATCTTTCTCTATGGCTATACTGCTAATGGTAAGCGAAGACCAAAGATTTTCGGCTGCTTCCAAAATCAAAACGTGAATGAAAATAGGAAGCAATTGTTTAAGTGCAGACAAGTATGAGCTCAATTTTAAGTGAATCTCGTCAAATTTGGAACTTCATCCTTCGTCCGTCATAACAAAAGTATTTGTAATTGTTGAATAGAAGATATTATGGTGTTGGACAGAGTGGCTTGCTAGAACTGAACGTAAATTAGCTACTCTACTATAACAATTATAAGGGAGTTAGTTAGTTAATTTCCGTTATAGTTAGTTATTCTGCTGGGTTAGTTGAGTTGTATATACTGCATGGCAGTAAATTCTTTCAATGCAAGTTTTCCATTGATCCAGTAATTCATACTTCAATATGATATCATAGTCAGCCACTCATTGGTGACAACTAAAATTCCTGGAGCTGATCCGTGCAAATGTCACTTTCCTTGAAGAATAAGGTTGGATTTATTGATGGTTTTTTGACCAAAGCTGATCGTGGTGACCCTCAAACTCTCAATTTGTGGAATAGCAGCAATAGTGTTACCATTTCTGAGACCTTTAACTCTGTGTCCACGGATATTGTTGCTAGCATATTCTGTTCTGAGGTTGCTGCTGATATTTGGAAGGATCTTCGTGAGCAATTTTAGCAGAAGAATGGCCCAAGATTGTGTCACAATTTAATGAGCTTGTCTCAAGAATTTTCACCATACTGAAGGATGTTTAGAATGACATAAATCGGTTACGGGATCACTAGCCCTGTGTGGTTTGGCTACTCAATTATTAGAATTGGTGTAATTGTTACATGACATAAATCAATCAAAAGTTTTATTTAATATCACAAATCCAAATTTTATATCAAACTACAACGATAGCCTTATCAGTGATTGTTGTTTCTATGGACTCTCCAGCATAGTTGATAGTGTATTTGGAAGTGGCTGGATTGAATGAAACACTTGAGACACAACTGCCATATCCATACATTGTTCTATACAACGTATGAGAGCCAAGTATGTATACTGAATAGAAAGGTGCTCAAGAATGACAATACTTGGGTAACTTGGCATGTATTTATAGACTCAGGAATGCAGCCCCACTCTTCCGATTCCGAAAAGTGAGCCGCATGCATACTCATTTAAGTGATATTATATTGTATTTTCTAGAATATTGAACTATTTTAGTATTCTGAGTTTCATTGCTAAACCCAATGAGTGTAGATTTAATGCATTTTTGAAAGAAGGGTCCTGTTAATTAATTAATTTTACTATTAGCTGTGTGCAATGATTAAGAAATATATTATAATCAATGTTTTTGCAAATAAGTACTTATAATTATATTTTTTTTTTAAAAAAAAAGTAACTAAATTGAGCCTGTTTTCAGTTTAAGATAAATAAAGCCAAAAGACTAAATACATTGATCATGTTCATTCTCCTCCCTGCAAAAGGCAGCATTTTTGGGGAATTTGAAAAACAGATCGAGTGCTTTTGATGTGTACAGAAATATATATATATATATATATATCTTGATTGTATTTATTGTTTATAAGCTGGTGCTGATATCGAGTGGCTAATCAGATGAATGAATTTTTTGGACGAAGTAGTTGAAGAGCATGAATCGTCAGAAAGGAGACAGTGATGGCATGATGGTTCAAATATTCTATGAATTAGGGCTATACAAGGGATAAGTTAAATCGGGTTAAATTGGATTCGAACACAATTGTCTAAGATACTATATTATATGATATGGTAATCCATGAAATAAACCATATAATAGTAGAGTAACTGTATAATATTAATATTATCATTTTATTATAACAAACAATTATAATTATAAACAAAAATTTAGAAAAACAAAATTGTAATAAAATAATGAATTTAATATAGATATTTGAAAATTATATTAAGTTTTATTTATTATTTATTTTAATATTTTCTAATAATTAATTTTTATATAAATAAAATGCAAAAAAGTAACAAATATATAAAACTCTATTTATCTTAAGTATTTTGATATTTTTGCTTGCATTTTTCATCATAACATATAAATGAAAGAAAGAAAATTACATTAAAATAATAATTTTATTATTTTTACATTTCAAATTATTTATTTATTAATTATAGTATTAAATTTTTTATATTATACACTTTTATAATTTATTTATTGATAAATGTTATTTATTATTAAATTATATAATCTTAAAATTTAATTATTA
Source organism: Pterocarpus macrocarpus (assembly GCA_031439585.1). Lineage (NCBI taxonomy): Eukaryota > Viridiplantae > Streptophyta > Magnoliopsida > Fabales > Fabaceae > Pterocarpus > Pterocarpus macrocarpus. Next base: position 18,499,446 of record CM062519.1, read on the forward strand.
TTCATTTATATATTTTATATCATTTTGAATAATTATTTGTGTTAAATATTATTTATTATGAAATGTTTATCTATTAAAAATTATTTTATATTTATTAATATATTTTTATTTTATATTTATTATTTATTTAACAATTATTTTATATTAATAAAATATAAAAAATCAAAGAGTGAAAGAGATCATATATATTAAAAGGAGTATTACTATTGTACCCAAATAAAAGGAGTATCACTATTAAGTATGAAAAAAAGTTGTTTTGCACCTGGGGGATTGTAACCAATAAAATGATTGAACTTACAAACATAATGAAGGGAAGCAATCAACCAATAAGATATTGATTCGAGTGGAAGCAATTTATGTTCTTTAAGCACGTCATCCTAAGTTCAACCTCAAAATTCATATGTATGAAAAAAGCACCGTTAGAAAGGATTCCTGTTTAGATGTTTGATTGTATCTCAGTGATTAATCTGTCACTGTTGTTAAAGCCATTGGTATGAAATGTTCTTCATACCATATAATATTTCTCATATTAAAGGTTAACTAGGATTAACGTTACATCTCTTATTATTATTAAGTGTTTTTTTTTTTTCTCATCATATTGATATATAAGAAGGTTTTAATGAATAAATTTATACAATATATTACTTATGCTAAACAATAATAAAACTAGCTATAATTTCAAATAAAAAAGGAAAAACTATAATGTATTATATTGATTTATTGTATCATATCTAATACAATGTCCTAAGGATACTCTTCTTAAGCAATATTTTTCTTAAGAAATCACACTAAAAAATGTGCACATGATTATGCATTGCTCCAGATTCTTGATGACCGATATATATTATAATATATAGGACATATTACACTGATCTCCCTTGAGATTTGATGAAATTTATCGCAACCCTCCTTAATTTGCAAAAATATACATTGACCTCCCTTGAGTTTTAGGTAATATTACATCCGATACCCCTGTACTTTGTTAAATGTGACACTAAACACCTCTGTAAATATAATACTGACCTCCCTTAATCTCTTCCTAAAAGGAGGTCAGTGTAGCCTAGACAAATACAGGGAAATCGTAGTGAATTTAACCTAACTTAAGAGGAAATCAACGTAATTTGCTCTAATATATATCATGCCACTATGATTTTTTTTTTCTCCAGCTTCCACTTGCACATCATGTCAAAAAATATAATAATAAATTTGGTCCAGTCGATCTTCTTGATCGACCTACCATACTATCTCGGCTTGACTGACCTTCACTTATACACCCCTTCGTTTTCACAAACTTGGGGTTGGAAGGCTTGTGGCCATCGAAGGCCTACACTCGGCTGAGTGAAATCCCTAACCTCGTTTCCGACCTCCAACCCTTTCCAACCTCCCATCCCCGCATACCCTTATACAAAGAGTTTGCCTGACTTACTGACCCTTATAGGACTTACCACAGGGACATATCTTACCACATTTACTCATATTTATACTCATAATGGAATCCTTTCATCTCCCTCAATCCATTAGAGATTCCCTTCCTAGGTCCACCTTTTCCAATTATAATGACATAAAGCCTTATGTATATCTCCTCTTTCCAGGCAAGGGAGATAAAACATTATAAGTTTAAACATCAATCTACCCTACCTCAAAGCTCAAGACAGGAACAAAATCAGCTTGCACGCGGATATTGTGGGTAGTTGCATCATGTGTAGGGATTACCTTAGTTGTTGCTTTATAAAGAAATATGTTATTTGTACATTAATTTTTTTATATTAACAAGGGCAAAGCCTTGTATACTTAAAGAAGGGCACAAGCCTCCCTAAAATTTTTAATTTTTTGTAAATTGTTTTCATTTTTTTTAATTTAGCCTCTTCTAAAATTTTTCATTTAATAAGTTTTTATAAACCCTTTACTTAATTAAATATTTAAATATTATGCATACATATATGTCTATTTTGAGTTTTAATTATAAAATATTAATTTTATTTAATATATATTTTGATTTTTATTTAACTTTTTTTGAGGTGATATTTTTATTCAAATTTTTAAATAAAAATAAAAATTAAAAAATATATATGATCTTTTATATAAAATTAATTATTAAGTATTGATCCTTTCTAATAAAATAGTCTGACTTTACCTTGAGATATTAAACACAGTATCATCTCTTACATTAACATATAATATATTTATCTTAATTCAATATATATGTACCTTAATATTTTATCTACACTTCCGCTAATGTAAAGTATATGTCTATACAATATAAATTCAAATTACATTTCCACTCCTGTAAAATATAGTATAAGCATCTTTCTTCTTCCTAGGTTTACAGCGGTGTCCCACTCAGCGTGGAAACCAATAAAAGTTCAAGCAGCATTTCTACTCGTGCAAAATACACAGGCATCTTTCCTTTTCCTAGGTTTATGGCTGTGTCCCATTCAAGGTGGAATATAAATCACGTAGCTTAAGGATGAGCCATTCACGATTTTCTCGATAAGACAAATAAACAGCAACCGCTATTATCAGATTCCGAGCTAGATCCAATGTGTATGAGTCATACGAGAGTATTTGATATGTGGAATAGGTGAAATAAAGAGAGAAAGGACAGTAATTATTGATCTATGAAAATATTTTTATCTGCGTAATGGTCATTGCCTTAGGTGTGAAGTGAATATTGCCCTATGAATAATTAGAGAAATTATTGATTGCATCATTGATAGAACTCGAGATTGACAAATTATTCTTCCTTCAAGTAAAGAAAAATAAAAATAAAATTAAAACTCCGAACCAAGATTCACTAACGATTACAATTCATTAACGAGTCGCACTCATTATTTTAGGCCTATTTGTACAATGAACCACTACTAAGTAACAAGTTCTGTGAATCATTCTAGAGTACCACCTAGGATTATGTTTACTCTATTTATGAGATGATATTTGAGTTCAAGTTAATAGTGAGACCCACCACTGGTGCAGAAGGGTTCCAACATAGTCAAAACTTAACATACTGAACTCTCATCTTGCACTCTGCAGACAACACTCCCCTCCGTTTATCAAATGGCCCTTCTCCAATGGCTGAAGGAAGAAGGCTTTAGTCCCTTCTTCCTCTTTGCATCTATTTTCCTTATTCTGTTCATGAAGTTTCTTTTCATAGACAAGTCAAGAAAGGAAAGATCCAATAATCTCCCTCCAAGTCCTCCTATGATGCCCATCATTGGCAACCTCCACCAACTTGGCACCAAGCCCCACCTCTCCCTACAAGCCCTTGCACAAAAGTATGGACCCATAATCTATCTTCAACTTGGTGAGATCCCAACAGTGGTTGTTTCATCAGCTAGGCTTGCAAAGGAAGTGCTGAAAACCCATGATCTTGCACTTGCAAGCCGGCCACAGCTCTTTTCAGCCAAGTACCTCTTCTACAACTGCACAGATGTTGTGTTCTCTCCCTATGGTGCTTATTGGAGGCATACAAGGAAGATTTGCATCCTTGAGCTTCTAAGTGCCAAAAGGGTACAATCATGCAGTTCTGTTAGGGAAGAAGAAGTTGCTCGTCTAGTTCAAAGGGTTGCACGGTCTTATCCAGGAACTACCAATCTTTCTACGATGCTGGGGCTGTATGCAAATGGTGTCCTCTGCAGAGTTGCTTTTGGAAGGGACTTTTCAAAAGGGGGAGAGTATCAAAGACATGGCTTCCAAAAGATGCTTGATGATTACCAAGAACTCCTTGGAGGGTTCAGTGTTGGTGACTTCTTTCCTTCCTTGGAGTTCCTACACAGCTTGACCCGCATGAAGTCGAGACTTGAAGACACTTCTAGAAGATTTGATCAACTCTTTGATCAGATACTGGATGAACATAAGGGTTCCAATAAATCAGAGGAGCAAAAGGACCTGGTTGATGTTTTGCTTGAGGTGCAGAAGGATGGCTCGGGTGAGATGCCTCTCACCACTGATAATATCAAGGCAATCATCTTGGTTAGTGAAACTTTATAGCATGTTTGGATTTCAATTTACACACCTCAAACCATAGTTTGAACGACTTAGATGGAATTTTAACTTGTTTTAACATATTTGATAAATACATTGAATTAAATTTTAACATGATTGTGGGTTTTAAACCATGACTTGAGTATAATTAAAGCCTATCTGTTTTATTAATAAAAAGAGTCAAAATTAAATTTGACGAAAGGAACTCAAATATTACTTTAAGAAAAAGTACCTGAGGAAGCACAATTTCTCATTTTCAAGTGGAAAAAATTATAACAAAACAAGCATTTAATCATATAAAGTTACATTTCAATATGATAGAGTCTCAAGTCATAGTTTGAGCATAATTTTTTTTTAAAAAAAAGTTGCTTTTTTGTTGAACCAAAAAATGGGTTGGCTGCAAACTATATACCTAACACACTCTTAATAATCATGTGTTGGGTTTTCTCTCATTATGTTGAAAATAAATACTGCTGTAACTTGGCTAAACTGATAAATGACAACCGTTTGTGTCACTGCAGGACATGTTTGCTGCAGGAACTGATACCACCTTCATTACCCTTGACTGGGGAATGACAGAGCTGTTAATGAACCCCCAGATTATGAAAAAGGCACAAAAGGAAGTACGGAGCATCATGGGAGAAAGAAGGGTTGTCCTAGAGAGTGATCTGCATCAACTGCATTTTATGAGAGCTGTTATCAAAGAGGTATTTCGGTTGCATCCTCCTGTGCCAGTGTTAGTCCCAAGAGAATCCATGGAAGACATTGTCCTAGAAGGGTACAAAATCCCAGCTAAAACAAGATTTTTTGTCAATGCTTGGGCATTAGGTAGGAACCCTGAGAGTTGGGAAGACCCCAATGCATTTATGCCAGAGAGGTTTTTAAAGAGTAATATTGACTACAAAGGGATGGATTTTGAGCTGATACCTTTTGGGGCAGGTAGAAGAGGTTGTCCAGCTATTACATTTGCTATTGCAGTTATTGAGCTTGCTCTAGCTCAACTCCTCCACAGTTTTGATTGGGAGCTTCCTCCTGGTGTTACAGCCAAAGACTTGGACCTCACCGATGTTTTTGGCATCTCAATGCACAGGAGAGAAAATCTTCATGCTGTTGCTAAACCTTACTTTCCATGAACACTCATGGCAAAGCATGAATTGCATTAAGTTAGTTTTTAGTCAGCTATTAGCTAGTGTTAAGCAATTACTAAGCTGTTGAATAAATACAAGATAGAAGACTAAATAAGTCACTTAAATCACGCGCTTACCATTAGGCCAAAAGTTATAGCTGATGACAAAGGTACAATTTTATTTCTTTAAAATCTTTTAGAATCGCATCGTGTATAAAAAACTGCATCCATTATAGGCGTTATAAGCTAAAATGTTAAGTTCATCGAATACTAAGAGTGATGCTGACTAAATAAAACCAATAGAGTCATTAGTAGATTGTATGATTTGGATGAACTTGGTTGGTTTCAGACTTTTCTCTCCTTAATCCATGTGATTCAATCAATTCAACTATGCTTGAGTTGCTTGAAGAATAATGGTTGGTTGGTTTCAGACTTTTCTCTCCTTAATTCGAAGGAAGGAGAACTGTGATTTAATCAATTCAGCTATGCCTCGAGTTGCTTGAAGAACAAATGATATCACTCAATTCTCTCATCATCACAACTCACAATCACAAGGTTACATCCATATGCGCACGCTTACGAAGATATTTTAACAGAAATTATTTTCATATGAATGTGATGTCTGCAGTCTGTTCTGTCCAAAGTGATCACAAAAATTGTTTATGATATACCAATCAGATCGATTATGATTTATGATACAAAACACAAGGAACTGAAAAGCATATGCAACTCATCATTTCATTATAACTTTTGCAATGCTGTTAAACCAAAGCCACAACGAATTTTTAAAGATGCAGCTCTTAAATCAATCAAATAGACTTCGCAAATTTTGGTTTTCTCAACTTGATTTTACATGTTTTGGAAGGCAATACGGAAATCACTATAATTTAAGAATGTACACACCCTGTAATGCTTAGAAAATCTTGCTTCACTTCTAACTGCTATAAGCTATTTAAGGTTGATCTCTGTACACAAGATCTTCTCCTTCTCAGAATCATTCATCAACCTAAGGACCATATCTGTGATCAACATCACGGTCTAAACTCTAAATTCCTAAAGGAGGATAATCATAAAAAAGAGTGCACCTTCCAACAACATAACCTTTATCATATACATTATATTATTAGAAGCTCAAGCTTTTCTTATTGATCCCAAACAAATGAAACAATGTACATACACACACAATAAATAGCACAACTTACCACTAGAAAGAAGGATACAAGATTATGAAAAAAAAAAAAAAAAATCAATTCAACTAAAAACTCCACACGACAAGGTATACTTTCAGATATACAGCACAAAAGTGAAGAATGTTAGTAAAAGAAATTGAATGAAATACCAGAGCTTCCCATCTCTTTGTGGTAGCAGCCATGTCCCTCATTTGCTTCAATTCATGATCTTCACTCTCAGCTTGCACCAACAACATTCTTCTGCAAAGGAAAACGCAGTTATCATGTCCCATAATTCAGGAATAAAAAGTTTTGTTAGCATAAATTTATTTATTCAGTCTTGTTAGTAAAATTAATCAATTTGGTTGCTGCGGATAAAATATAAAATCTAATTTTTTTTTGTTAAAAAAAAAAATCTCCAGTTAATATGTGTAAAATTTTAATATGTATAAAATATATATTGTGTAAAATATATATAAAATTTTAAGTTAAAAAAATCCAAGCATAAGATGTCACAATGATACACAGTATTGTGACTAATTAAAATATTAATATGTGTAATTATATATTAAATCTTATTAAGATAGTTTTAATAATAAAATCTAATTATCTTTTCAGTTTGATTTTAATATATTATTTATTAGTATAAAAGATTTTAAACTATCAACCAATTATATATTATTTTTATACAATTTTTAAGTTATTTATTAATTATTATAAGAGTCAAATACTTTTAACAATATTACAATATATGATTAGATAATAGTGTGAAAAAGATTTACAATGATAGTAAATTAAAATTAAGGATAGAAGTGAAAAAAAAAAAAATAGAAACCAAACAAAACCAATCCTCTGTGTTATTAGTGATAGATTAAGATTGCTGCATTTATAAAAAAATAATTACTTTATATATATTTTTAATGATAAAGACCCATAGAAAAAAGTAAAAAAAAAAAAAAAAGAACGAGGAGACATACAAAAATATAATGTTATTTATATATTAAAATTTAATATTAAATAGAAATAATTTTTTATACAAATATATAATATGAGTTTAATATTTAATTCTATTAATATAGATGATTATAAGCTATTAGGAGTTAATTAGTTATAAAAGTTTAAAAAATATATATATAAAGTTATAAGTCCAAATTATATTATTGATATACTAAAAAATAACTTATAAATTCTTAGATTTTAGGATATGTTGGATATGAGAATAAAAATAACAAACAAAATTTAATAGAGTAGCTTTATTTGTAACTTTTGCATCTGAATCTACCCCCCTATTTTCAAAATTTCATGTATCAGCTCCCCATCCATGAAATTTTGTCCTAAATTTCGCCCCTTATGCCCAAGGACCAATGACACTCTTCCCGTTTTTTTCCCCCAAAAAAAGAACAATAGAAGAACGGTTACTCTCATATATATTATAAAAAGATATTCAGAAAAAATATTCCTCATCGCACACCGTCCATGGGTTCGCTCGAGGCACCAACCACTGCGGAAAACGGGTCCACCGTCCCTCCCGCCGGCAACGGCAAATCTCCGTCCGCCGACGGCCCCGCACGCGTCCCTCCGGCGGATACGACGTCGGAGAAGGCTCCGGAGTCCGACTCGTTGAAGCGCCGGAGATCGTCGGTGCTCCCCCTGGAGGTCGGGACGAGGGTTATGTGCCGATGGAGGGACGGCAAGTTCCACCCTGTCAAGGTCATCGAACGCCGCAAGGTCCCTGCCGGTGGCCTCAACGATTACGAGTATTACGTCCATTACACAGAGTGTAAGAACCTTCAATTTGAACAATTAGGGTTTTGGTTGCGAAGTGGAATTGCGAAGTCGAAACGTGGTTGAGTGTGTTATTCTCCTCAATAACTTAGAAATGGTTTTGCTGGGAGTGGACTGTCACCAATTGAACTTTAGCTGCAATATTAGGGTTTCTAATGCTACAATATTATAGTTTTGCGAATTGGTACTAATCGAGGGTATATTAGGATGCATTTATACTTTCTTTGGTGTTTTTATACCTCGCCATCTTCCCATTGTACTGCTGATTGATTATGTATCTGAACATTTTTAACTCCCTCTAATTTTTCAACTGATGTGAATTTCTGTTTTTTTTTTTTTTTTTTTTTTTGCAATGAGTTTTGCTATGCCAATTTGTTTACTGTAGACAGGGATGCTAACTGCTTAGTATTCTGCTTTTACTTTTTCCCCCTTTTGGCAGTTAATAGGAGGCTTGATGAGTGGGTGAAGCTTGAACAACTTGATCTTGATTCTGTAGAGGCTGTTGTCGATGAGAAAGTGGAGGAGAAGGTAATGATTATATCATCATCAAGCCTTTGTTTTCGTTTTACAACAGCAACAATAGAAGACTTTTACCGCTAGGTGGGATTGGTTGCATGGATCCAATGATGCTATTGTCCTATGTCAAAACCTGAGTTTTAAGGATATTTGTTTATTGTTGTAAATAGAATATTTTCTTTTCATTGGTTTCCCTTTTGTGTGGTGGTAGAAAGAAAGAAGTTCATATATACTAACAAAATATATTACTGTGATTTCTGGTTGCCTGAAATTAAGTTTATATGTGCAGTCACTCGCACCAGCCATTCTTCATTTTAATATCATGAATGGTGCTTTCTTTCTTAATGATGATTACTTCTTATTTCAAAACACTCTTTTTATGACTGACTCATTCAGAAAATTGCACATGTGGTTTCCCAGGGGGCGACAGGCTTGAAGATGACACGCCACCAGAAGAGGAAGATTGATGAGACACATGTAGAGGTATTGAATGGTTACTTCTCAATCATAACTTTGACATAGGCTGTTAGACTATACACGTCCAAAAAGAAAAACCTGCTATACCTCAAACCTTTTTAGTCTCTCTTTCCATTTGTGCTTCAATGGTTAGTAGGTGCTATTTGAACCTGAGGAATCAGTGACTTGGCATGAAAACAAGTTGAATGCTATAAATTGACAATTTTTCACTAGCACCGATATTTGTTCACATTGTTCTGATTGAATAACTTCCTGTCATTATTTGAGTTCTACTTTTAAATGACACATCGAGACAGCTCATGCTTAGCAGCTTACAAAATGGTAAACACGTTTGTGTACCAGTAGCTTTGATCATGAGATTGAAGTTACATTTAACATTTAATAGTGATGTTATTTTGCTGGATTTTAATGCTGATAATTGCTTCTTTTTTTTTTTTTTTGTTGAGATTGGAGTGACATAAAACATGTAATTGTAAATATTATTTTGTTGGAATTTGATGCTGATCATTGCCTTTTTGTATGTGAGACCTGTATACTCTGTGGACTTGTCAGTTTATTCCTCCTTCAAGCTGCAGCTTTGTTCCTTATCTTTTTATATATCCGTTGTTACATTATAGGGCCATGAGGAGCTTGATGCTGCTAGTTTGCGAGAACATGAGGAATTTACCAAAGTGAAAAATATAGCTACTATTGAACTTGGAAGATATGAGATTGAGACATGGTACTTCTCCCCCTTCCCACCAGAATACAATGACTGTTTGAAGCTGTACTTTTGTGAGTTTTGCCTCAGTTTCATGAAGCGCAAAGAACAGCTTCAGAGGCATATGGTGAGCTGTGCCTGAAATGATCCTTTTTCCCTTTACTTTTCTTTGTTTTGGAAAGCGGCTATTTGTTGGTGTGTATCCTTGTTGGAAGATCATTGTACATCTGATTAATGTATTTGCTATTTTGCATGCATTGTTCTTGCTGTTTTTTCTATCAGTTTGTAGTTTGCTCCAATTGGTGCTTTGTAACTTGTATTATTTTAGCTCTTACCATACTTAGAGAAGTTAATTGTATGCTTATGTGTGATTTTTTTCCTTGCAATTTTAAAATGTGGTTTGTTGATTTATTTATTTATTTTATACTACTATGTATCATAGTAGTCAATAGCGGTGCTATCGTGCGCTGTAGCCGAATCGCGGCACAGAGCGGAGGTCTGGCCCGACGCGGCTGCAGTTGCGGAGCGGTTTTCCGTCGCGGCATTTCGCGGCCTCTATCGTGGCGCTTCACAGCTGCTATCGCGGCCATTGCGGCCGCTATTTGGGTGCTGCTCTTCTCCAGATCTGAAAACTCCATTCTTTTCAAATTTTCATGTTAAAGTACATGTCTATCCTCACTTAAATTAATGAAATTTCTATTTTGCCCTCACTTAAGTTAGTCAAATATCTGTTTTGCCATCATATAAACTAGTAAAGTTTCTATTTTACCCTCACTTAAACCAAGGAAATTTCTAGTTTGCCCTCACTACATCTCACCTTCTTCAACCTACCGAGCAAAGTGTACATTTACCGTAGCTCCATTTTTCTCCTCTGAAAAAACAGAGCATTTTTCTTCTCCTCTGGGCGACACCAGCCCCTCCTTTTCTTCCTTTTCTTTCCTACTACTCTATTTTTCATTCCTCTCCTCCCTCCTCCCTCTGTTTTATTCCACCGTAGTCTTTCTTTTCTTTTTTTTTTCCCCATCTTTTTCCTCAGTTGTTTTCCCTATGGCCTGCTCCCCTCCTCTTGGCAATGCCTCTTCCTTTGGTTGGGTATTCTTTGTTCACTTTTCACTGATTAAGATGATGACATTTGATTATTGATGATAAATATGAGTTTAATTGTGGATTGTTACTTATTGTTGAAACGTTGATATGTATGTTGTATAAATTTTTGCACATAATTTTCTATAGTTTTTTTTCAAAATGCGGCCATCCCGCTATCCACTATCCCGCTATAGCGTTTTTGGGGTCGGCTGCTCCGCGTTGCTATCCGCAATTGACTACTATGCTATGTATAATCTTGTCTTGCATAATGATGAACCAACAGTAACCAAATCTTATGCCGCTAGGTGGGGTTGGCTACATTGATCAATTGATGCATAGAATTCTTTCAAAATTTTAGATAATCTTGTGTAATGATATGTTATTTTATTACCTTATTATGTGTTTGTTTTTTAGATGCATGGGCTATTCTTTTGTTACAGTGACCCTTGGTTTTGCTTCTATGAACTGTTTGGGTTGTATATTGCAGTTTTCTTTTTCTTTTTCTAACTAATGTACTAAATATTGAATGGAGAAAATTTGTTCCTCCATAAATTTTGCCATTTTTACTGCAGTCATCTACATTTTTGTATCTGTCATGCTTATACTTCATTGCTGTTTTATCTGATGTATCATTTTATGAGGTTCTGAACCAAGCTAACTTCATGCTACGATTTTGTTTTGTTTAGCATGGAAATTTTACTTAAGATTGTGACTTCGTGATTGTTTATTCATCTTTAAAATTTGTTGTTGCTTTGATTTATTTGAAAATGATCCTTTTAGTTGAGATTCGTTCATTACTTTCTTGAACACTTGAAAATTGATAAAAGGTTAGCAAATTGTATGAAATAGTCTATTGAATGCTTCTATTGGTATTTCTTCCTCTCTCCTTCCAGAAGCTGAAAAATGTATAAGATGTCATAGTTTTATATAATCAATGCAAATTACTTATATACCTTTGTCAGCCCCTTGTACCAACATTGGTTCCTGTTCATGCAGAGAAAATGTGATCTTAAGCATCCCCCTGGTGATGAAATATACAGAAGTGGTACACTGTCAATGTTCGAGGTACATTTTTAACAGTGATGTTGTTCTTCTCATCAGTACAAGTTCCTCCTTTATTCTTTTCTCGTTCTTTGGTTAGTTGTCACCCTCCCCCATTAAGGTTTATTTTTTGGTGTCTGAAATGAGTTTTTAATATCTTGTTACGTTGTGATTGCTTTTAATTATTATTATATATCTGAAAACAGGTTGATGGGAAAAAGAACAAAGTTTATGGGCAGAATCTTTGTTATTTGGCAAAGTTGTTTCTTGATCACAAGACCCTCTATTATGATGTAGACCTATTTCTGTTCTACGTTTTGTGTGAATGTGATGATCGAGGATGTCACATGGTTGGCTATTTCTCCAAGGTAATATATTACTTTGCTTTAATTATTTTGGTTTGGCATGAGATAATTGAAATTTATACTGTACAATTGGCAAGCCCTTTTAACTTTTGTCTCTGTTCTAAGAATCCCAGATTCCCATAACACAATGCCTTTTTAGGTGCAGGCCCATTTATCATGATGTTTCTATGTATTATTGTAATTAGTTTATTGAAAACGAACTTTGTTCTAATTTAAATATCTTATTTCTCAATATTCCTTGTGGTCTTGTATTCCATGCTGTACTTATTTGTTCATTATTTGCTTCACATGATGGATAATCGTATTGATATTGACTACTTTTTATCTTAAAGGAAAAACATTCTGAGGAATCCTACAATTTGGCTTGTATCCTCACCCTTCCACCTTACCAAAGGAAAGGCTATGGCAAATTTCTAATTGCTTTCTGTAAGCTCGCTTGCTCTCCCTCTCTCTTGAAAATGGGTGTTTTCGTATTTGCAACTCGTGTGATAACATGAGCAGAATTCATTCTAATTTCAAACATTGAACAGCATATGAACTTTCCAAGAAGGAGGGCAAAGTTGGCACACCTGAAAGACCCCTTTCAGATCTTGGAATGCTAAGCTACAGAGGATATTGGACCAGGGTTCTCTTAGACATTCTGAAAAAGCATAAGGGCAACATTTCTATCAAGGTAAGCGTCTGTTATATTTCTTTCTATTAACGTTTCTATAGTACTGATGAATTTAAGTTGTCTGTTTACAAATGAGTTTTAAGAACTGATATATGGGTTTTTAAGGTTCTGTTTGGTGCGGTTCCATTGCCTCACCCCTAACTATTATAAAGGGAGCTCTTGTCAAGGTTTCACACTATTAATGAGTAATTAACATAATTAAAAATGATAAATATTTGTACTGTTGTCAACCGACTTGTCTCACTTTAAGAGGATTTATTTTTTGATAAAACATGTTGAGGATTTATAGCAACTTCCTATGACCACTGCTTCTTAAGTTTATCCTGTAATAGGTAGGAGTGAGTATAAATGAATTGTTCAAAATATTAAAAAAAATTTAAAAATTGAACATGCTTGAGCCTAGAGCGCATACGGCTCTAGTGCATATAATTGGTTGGTGATGTGTATTCTGATCTTCGGCCAAAATTATCTCTTGTACTTCATAAAGGCTGTGTTATTGAAAAGCTTCCTTTTTTTTTAAATACTTTCTTCTCTCTGCAGGAGCTGAGTGATATGACTGCCATTAAAGCTGAAGATATATTGGCCACTCTTCAGAACCTAGAATTGATTCAATACAGGAAAGGACAGCATGTTATTTGCGCAGATCCGAAAGTTTTGGATCGCCATCTTAAAGCTGCTGGCAGAGGGGGTCTGGAGGTTGATGTTAGCAAATTGATCTGGACTCCTTATAAAGAACAAAGTTGATGGATTGGTCATCAAAGAACCATGATATAACTTGTACATAGATTGTAGACTAGGTTAGTTGTTTAACAATACCCCCTTATGTGTATTAACAAAAATATGGTCCAATAGATATTTAGATGAGCTTAGGAATATACTGATTGGTTTATTAGCTGTACCTTTCGTATCTGTTTTAATTTGTGATTGAATTTGTTTGTACTATTTTTAATCCAAAAAAAAAAAAATCTTTTTAATTAAAATCGATTCTCAGACATGGATATTTGTTTAGATAAAATTTTCAATTGAAAAATAGACGAGAACAACAATGGAATTATTATTATTATTTTTTTTATAATCAAAGAAGATTAACTTCTTCAAGTAATGAATTCAAGAAGAGATGCACTAGACGGGAAAGTAAAAAAATATTTTCTTTTAAACATGTCTATCTGCAATATTACTTTTTTAATAAAATTTTCTTAAATATAATTTTAAAAGTTTATTCAAACGCTGGGTTGCAGTTGAGGTGGTATGGAATTAGAGCATTGTTAGTTTGTAACAGGATTTATGCGAATTGCTCCAAGAATGATGTGGCGCTACTGTAAACGAGAAGAAAATAGTGCCTAATGACCGTCGTAGGAAATCGTGGACAGGTGAATGATAAAATGAATTATACCGCAGCGTTAACTTTTAATTATTGTCCTTTTAGGAGTTTAATAACTTAGGCAAATGAGTGCTAGTGAAAACATATCCTCATGTCCAAATAGCGAAGCGACCTTATCACAAGCACTTTGATAATCAACTTATGGATAACATCACTGAGACTTGTTGGTCTAACTTTTCTTAAGCAAGATGGGCAATCCTCTTTCGATAAGAACAATGTCTCCACAATATTGAGGTCAAATTGACCCCTACCAAAGCCCTCTTTAACCAACCACCAAATATTTCACCAAAGACCTCCTTTGTCACCAGTTTTGTCAAATTGCAATACCACCATTACAGGCAAGGCAATCAACCACGCTCAAAGCCATGGATGTTGTGTCTACATTCACTGGCTAATTAAGCAAGTTCTAATTAAAAAAGCAAAGCCTTATTTGTTAAAACACCGGATCATCTGTACATCAAGACTTATTTGCCAAAGAATCCGAAATTGATGTTCCCATTTCTCCTAATAACTGTTTGTGCATCAAGGAAAGTCTATTCCTGTCTCCAACTTTAATTAATCATTCATAATATAAATTGAAAAAAAAGTTGATTTTGATGCATTATCCGTGGAAGTTCTTTTTATACTATCATCCAATTATGTATTGTCATATCAAAAAAAATATCTAGCTTAAGGGAGCAGTAATATGACAAAATTGCTACCTTTTTTCCCCCTGTGGAAGATTCCACAGAAAAACACAAGCATGTGGCCACAAAAATGTATTAGTAAATAGCCACATGGAAGACCCGAAAATAAAGGACTGGCCAATTAAACTTGCATTTACAGCCCACTAGAGACTAAGATGAGACAAATACCACCTAAAATCTATGAAAACACCTATTGATAAATCATATTAAAGAAAAGATGAGCAATAAGGCTCTGCCAATGGTTGGTCAGAATCCAAAATTGAGTTCCTAAGCCTGTTGTCTCTACATGCTCATCCATAACAAGGAACATTGTCTACAAGAGGATTAATCAATAACTTCAAGGCAGCCATGGCACCTCAATGGGTCCTGATATCCTGAAGATAGTGCCCAATTTGCTGAGCACCAATGTATAATGCATCGACAACAAGAAAGACTCCAATCTGCGCCAGAGATGACCAACCATGCAAATGTCAATACTGAGAAATGAGAATTACAACCAAAAACATACAATAGAGAAAGTACCAGGCGCGCCGAAAACACTAATCTATAACCCCAACCTTCCTTGGCTGCAGCAGCTCTTTGTTGATCAGTCCAACTGGATGTAATCATGAAATCAGAAACTTGCCATTTCCAGTAATAATATAATGAACAATTGAAATGCCAAAGACACTTCATCAACCATATTATATTACATGCACTAGGAGAGAAAAAGGTGAGATTAGATAGTTACCCAAGGAATTCTGAAACGCCACCAATTCCGGCAAACTTAAGAGGCACAGGACCCTCTACAATGAGATCCTGCTCCACAGTAATAATAAGAGCCAAAACGAATAAGCTCATCAGATAAGCTAATTTTCTTTTCCCACAGTTGATCAAAGTAAAGCACAATAGAAATTCCGGAAATCTACAATTGGAAAACATGCCTCATCTTCAGCAGCCTCTAAGCCTCCTTGAACCCAGAACAGGTTTTTGTAGCCAGCATTATATAGCAGTTCACAAGCGGCTAATGATCTGGCCAGAAAATGAGGTTCAGAACTACACAAGGACTATATTTGACAATAGTGAAATGATTGGAGAATTTCTTTCATCCATAAGAACTAATTTGACTGGTCCAATGATTAAAAAACTGAAATAAGATTCAAAACAGTAGGGGAAGTACCAAATGCATTGTAAGGAAAATGAAAACTAGTATTAGCAACAATTGCAATCTAGGCAATAAACAACTCAATTGAGCATGCAATCAATTGAATACAAAAAGCTCACCTCAGTCCCTTCTGGCATGCAACAATTAATTCTGTATCTTTGGGGAACTTCTCCTCAACTTTGGCTAAGAACTGGCTGTTGAAGAAAGGAAAGAAATGAAAACAGAATTCATGTGCACAAAGAATGGATCGTAAGAATAATGATAGTATGATACCTATCATAAGACAGTGTAGGCATGCCACTCCACCAACCTCCTGCTCAACACAACATTAATTCATATGTACTAGATTTCTATTGAAATGTTGAGAATTATTGCACAAATTTACAAAGTCCACCAAAAGAATGGATATAAAAATTAATAATGGAAGAACCAGCAAGGATCTTTTAATACCCATAATGAAATTTGTGATTTTTCTGGGAATGGTTCCAACATCTAGTCTATTATCAACATCAAATATTGGAATCCAGGTTGAGCCTCTCACCCATGCCTAAAAAACAAAAGCAAAAGACTCACATTACCTATTTGCAATAAGAACTAGTTTAGCAGAAAGTTGAATTAAAGTAAATGAATAAGGAAACGCAAATTATGCTTTTCAACGGGTGACAGCTACCAAAGTCAGTGACCATGTTTAAACTGTCAAATTGCTTTCCTTTTCATCTCCTACCACAAGTAAATAACTAAATTACATGTGCAATATAATGGCTAAGGTAAACATAAGCAACAGCTACATCGAAAGAGAAACCTTGTTGTGTTCATTTGAGGGACGAACATCAAGGAGGGGCTTGTTTGAAAGCTGAACTGCGTACCCAGCTTCCCTTGGGGTAAGAACATTAACTTTTCCATCCCTGATCTACAAATAAATAAATAAATAAATAATGAGAATCCTAAGGACCATATATGTGATCAACATCATGGCCTAAACTCTAAATTCCAAAATGGGGTTACTCATAGAAAAGATGGCACCTTCCAAAAACATAACCTTTATCATATACATTATATTATAGAAGCTCAAGCTTTTGAGGAAATCCCAAACAATGTACACCACAAACAAATAGCACAACTTACCACTAGAAAAAAAGGATACAAGATTATGAAAAAGAAAAATGAAAATTCGATTCAACTAAAGACTCCACCCTATGAATTATGCTTACAGTACAGATATAGAAGCATAAAAGTAAAGAATGTTAGTAAAAGAATTTGAATGAAATACCAGAGCTTCCCATCTCTTTCTGGCAGCAGTCATATCCCTCATTTGCTTCAGTTCATAATCTTCACTCTCAGCTTGCACTCTAACAACACTCTTCTGCAAAGGAAAACACACTTATATCATGCCCTATAATTTTCTACATTCATCGTTCCTTTGGCTCAAACAAAGGGCATATAACATAAACAAGGAAAAAGGCACAAACCCATTAATATAAAAATAAAAAACAATTGGAAGAAAAAAATGAGAGAGGGAAAGAATGAATACCAAAGTGAGTGTTCTGGTTGTGAAAGAAGGACTAAATTGTAAGGAAGAGAGAGAGGCATAATGAGAAGTGGCAGTCAGAGAAGTGAGGCTGGCATTGGAATTGGTAAGGCTGTTTATGGGTAGGGACAGTGCTCCCATTAGTAAGGCTCTTAGCAGTGCAAAGCTCAGAATAAAGAAGAAGAAGAAGAAGAAGCAAGTTAAACTGTTCTAGTTCCTATTATCCTCTGCCCTATCTTCAGTTCTTCACTTTACTGGGCGTTTTTTATTTTCCTATGACCCCATCACCCAGAAACAGTGAAAGACCTGAAAATTTGGCTAAATGAAGTCGGCGCCATCTACGGTGATCTTTGCTAGCCAAGTAGTGCACCTAGCAATAATTTTGAAGATGAGATCGTAGAATATATTGATATATCATATATATTATAATAATATTTAATTTTAAAAAAATTTAAAAATATAATTAAATATATTTTAAAAATTAATTATTATATTAATAATATAAAATTATATTAATAATATTTAATATAATTTTATTTTATTAATATAATTTTATATTATTAATATATAAAAATTAATTTTAATAATATTTAATATAATTTTATTTTATTAACATAATTTTATATTATTAATATATAAAAATTAATTTTTAAATATATTATTAATATATAAAAATTAATTTTTAAAATATATTTAATTATATTTTTAAATTTTTTTATAATTAATATATTAATACAATATATAATAACTAATTAATAATCTCATAAATTACTGCCGTCCAATGCGGTAAGTGCTCGAAGCACGTTGGACCGCAAAACGCACTGCAAACGGCGCCAATGAAGTGAGTTCTATGTTCTTACTCTTATCTTTTACTGTGTTTGGTGATGCATTTAAGGTTAAAAGAGTAAAAGCTTCAAATTTTTGTTTATGAGAAATTCTTCAATGAAGACAAATAAAAACTCATAAAAATTCTTTGAATTTAGTGTTTAAAAAGTCAATATTAGGCATTTGTTCTCTCAAATAATATTTTACACTCGAGCCTTATAGATTGAAAAAAAAAATAGTACGGACGAAATTTACTTTAAAAATAGACTAGCACAATTTAAACAAGATTAATTTAGATCAATATTGTTTATATTTATCTCACAAGATAATATTAATTATATTTACAATGAGCTAATCGAGATGGGAAATAATATTGACTTTCGAAAAGTAAAATGTAAGTTTAAATTAAGCAATATTTCTTAACTAGAAAATTTTTGTCAAAATATTTGTTAAAAATCATGAAGATTATTGAATGAAATAAAATAATTAAACTCATTCATTTTTGTCCAAAAGTTAATAGAATACCCTGTTAATCTGGTAACTCAACTCTGATAAAAATTTATGGCTTTCTGGATTTTTTGAATAAAATATATCCTTTTTGTATTTTTTTCACTTGCATGACACTTTCCTATTTCAAACTTTCTGTGCTTAATTTTTTTAGTTTAATTGCTATGTATTTGTTATCTATATTTGTGTTTATAAAATTTTTGAGATAAAAATTAAATATTTTTATTAATATAATAATATATAATTAAATATTTATATAATTTTTTTTTGCATTAATAATATATATAAATTAAACCCTAACTTTTTTATGAACTTAAATTAGGTTCACGAGTGGAAGATAAAATTCTGCAGCTTGCTTTTTTGATCCACTAATAAGACATGGGTATGGGTGTAAACGAGTACATCTATCCAATTCGAGCTTAATTTTTAAATGCTTGATTGAGTTTATTTATTTTTTTGATGCTATAAAGTTTTATTTATTTAAATAAATAAAATAATTTAAGATTGAAATATAATTTAATTACATGATTAACTTAGGTTAAAATTTTATAAACTTTTGTGAATTTAAAAGTTCGTCAATAACAAATAGATAAATTACAGTTCCATTTAAGATTATAATTTTATTTATTGTTATTTACTATATTTACTTAACTCAAATTTACAAATAATTTTTAACTCCATTTTTTTACTTTTATCAATACTTCTTTAATTGATATTTATTTCTTTTAATCAATATCTTGAATCTAATTCTCGTGAATAGAGAAAATTAATATTGTAACAATTTTATCTTTATAATGAATTAATCTGACTCAAATTATATTAGTCAATTTCTAATAAATTTTGGACATTGTCAATTTAGATTATTTTTTATTTTATTTAAATTGTAGCATAAAAATATTCATTAAATAATAAATTAATCAATAATTCGAATAAGTATTTGATAAAAAAAAAAATCAAGCTATAGACTAGTTAAATAAATTGAACTCAAGCCTTGTATATGAATATCAAAGCAACAGAGGGGTCCCCCAATTGGCTGCTAGTGGCATTCCCATGTGAGGCAGACATTTTTATGCGGAAGGGTCGTGCCGGTGGTGACAAAAGCACTAAGGAAAGAAGGGATTTTGTCAACAAAATAATCAAATAGGCTTGTTTTTACGGTCTGCAACCCATTGTTTTCTCAGATCAATTCAATGGTATAACATTGGGTCAACTTGACAATGCAGATTTTCGTTTAGAATGAACCAAATAAAAAGAAAATATGGTCATGATGAGAAAGCTTCCAAACAATAAAGAAGTTTTCTGAGCCCATGGAATACCAGTTGCAGACTTTGCGGCTTGTTTGTTCTGCCTATAGAAAACGATTTTGTAACTTTTTTCAAGAATCAAAATTAGAACGATGAACGATAGTGAAGTTACTTTATTGCAAATGTTTAAGCACCCTTACAAATTGCTTACTAAGATTGCTTACAAATAGTCACGTATTTGGACCTTAACAGTTAAATCAGTGCTTTTATCTCTTAGAAGCAGCTACGGTTCTCCGAAACAAGTTGAAGGATTGAATACTCTCAAATATATATAAAAGTTAGTTTGTCTTGTTTTACCTAATTTTCACATTAGGAAGATTTATGAACAATTTTTGAGGAATTCAAGGCAAATCAACTTTTATCCCTATTCCAAGTATCTTAATCCTCCAAACCTGTTTGAAATGACCGTACACAAACCCCTATCATAATATCTACCCCTATATTTTTAATACCTGTGTACCCTTTATCCACCAGCTCTATTAATTCTGCCCAAAGAAATTAGTGAGAGTTGCATGATCAAACAATTTGAATTCCAGCTAGAACTAACGAACGATTATTTGAAAGCTAAATTTGTTTAGGGTTTTAAAAAAAAATTATGAAATTTAAATTTTATATATAATTAAATTAATTTTTTTATAGAAATTATTCTTTTTAATTTTTTAAAAAAATATTAATAATAGATTTTTTTGATATTTTAATTATTTTTAAAAAATGATCTAAATATATAAAAATTAATTTTTTTAATAAATAATAATTTTTTACTAAAAAAAATTAATACCAAACACACTCTAAATCAATAGGTCCAAATTGATATGATAACTCAAATGAGTTCTTTAAAAAAGGGTACTTGGATAGTCCAATCAAAAAACAAAAGGACAAGACTTTGCCTTGCCACTACCACCAATTAGCAAACTTCTTTCTCATGTCATGCGTATGCGTAACACATAGAAGGAGCCAGTTTAAGCATCCAATTTGGCAATTTTCTTAAGTTCTTAATAATTGGCATGGAGCAGTTTAATAATTTGAAAACAAAGTTAAGGATTTTTTCCAAAACCAAAAAAAACTAAAAAAGTAGAGGGAAGTTATCCTAGTTAAAACACATAAGAATTTTAAGTATAAGTTAAGTGCAGCTAATGCAAAGAAACTGTACATTAAAAAAATTTAATAAAGCGAAAATTATAAAAACAAAAAGCTTATAAACCTCACATCAAAAAAAAAAAACTTATACACCTAGTGAAAATTAACGATGATTAAGGAAAAAATTAAAAGGAGACCGAAAGGTGGCCAAGGAAAAAGAAATTGATCTCGTAGATATTATAGGTCTAGCTGGCGTTCTTAGCCACTACTGCCACGACAATAATATCCAAACGAAGAGTTGCTCATGATCAGAGGAATCGTTCTATCAATATCATCACCGATCTCAATCATAATTTCCCGCGATAGATGACAAACCCAAAACAAACAACGCCCGTGGGATCCAACCGAACCGATAAATAAAAGTTCAAGATGTTTTAGATACCCAAATTAACTATATGTCAAGTCAAATAATTTCTTACAGAACAACTGAAAGAGTCAAATAATGTATGCATTTGTTGGTATAAGTTGTTTAAATAATTTGTTTTCTGAAAAAATTAAAATAAGAAAATAATTAATTTTTTATTCTTTTATAGGTATGTTAAGGTTATTTTTGTTCTTTTATAAGAAATAGTATGAAAAAGAGAAATTAAGTTAAAAACAAAAAATTGTTTTTTATAATTATATTTAAGGATATATTTATTTGAGATTTTTTTTGGTAAAAAATTATTTTTTATTAAAAAATTAATTTTCATATATTTTGATAATTTTTAAAAGTAATTAAAATTTTTAAAAAAATTTATTTTCAATATTTTTAAGGTAAAAAGAATAATTTATGAAAAAAAATCAATTTTTATTTTTTAAATTATATATAAAATTTAAATTTTAAAATTATTTTTTAAAAAAACTGAAAACGCACCCTAAATCTAAATGTATGAAAAATACCATTTTAGTAGTTTATCTAATCGTACCGAACTTCTGCACTTTAACTTTAACATGTTTGCCAATCACATATCGCAACCTAGCTCCATTAGGAAGGGCTGTTGACTCTGGGCACGTGGTATAGTAACGAGAATTACTATATTGTCCCTGGGACCTTTTTTTTCGACGAGATTCACACTGGGATTACTATTATTAACTTAAGCAAAGAGGCTCGTGAGTGCTTGTATTGAATATAACACGAGATAACGTAAAGCAAATGAGTTCGTGACTTGTTTTTATTATTTAATCAAGGAAAATGTTAATTTCCACCGAATTATTTTTGTACAAATTTTATGAATATGAAATGCCATAGTAGGCATAGATAATGAATATGTGTTTGGAGAAGTTGAAAGATTAAAATTTTTTTAATAATTATTTATTTATATAATTATTTTTTTATATAATTACTTATATGAGAATTAATTTATATTTAAATATTTTAACTGAAAAATAGTTTTAAAATAATTTATTTTATTTAAATTATATAGAAAAAATTATTTTTATATAATAAAATTACCAAAAAAATATAAAATAATTATTTAATTATATAATACGTAATATTTAGGATCAGTTTGATAAAAATATAATAATTCTGAAATAATTAATTTCTATTTATAATTATAAGTTACAAAAAATTACTTATATTTATAAATTATTTTTCAGTTTAAAATTATCAATTTTAAATTATAATATATTTTAAAAAATTTATCAAACATACTTAATTTTTAAAAAGCAGGTTTTTTTTCTAAAAAATAGTTGTTTTTTCGGGTTCCCAAACATGCACCGAGTATAGATGTACTGCATGTTTAGATTTGATTATATTTTGAGATTGTTTTAAAAATAATTACCTTTTTCTTCAATACACCAACATTTTAATTATAAATTGTTTTAAAAATAAAAGAAAGTAATCTAAATTTACATAAAATAGTTTTAAGTTTATTTCATATTTATACGCATTCTTTCTGAGATTTATATGCATTCTTTCTTTCATGATCAAATTTGTGAAATGGTCAGTGGCTTTAAAATCAAACACGAGATAAAGTGGTTCCTCTTTGAGAACAAGAATAAATTAAGTGATTATTTCTTAAAATTTGTTACTTTAACTATACATTTTTTCCCCTACAAAAGAAAAGCTTTACATTTAATTAAAATTAAGCTCTTAAAGTATGCGTGCACTGCTTGACAAATACGCAAACATGAGTGCAAATTAACGTTGTTGGTGAGCATGGGTTAGAAGAAGCTAGCACGAAACAACAATAATAGTGTGGTTTTGCCTAAAGTGAGTGAACTGGTGCAGACAGAGAGAGAAACTTCGTGGAAACAACCTTCACTAGTTACTTACCCCTTAACTTCACCAAACATTAATCAACATAACATATCCATTGTTGGTATCTCCACTCCATACCAAATCCAGTGTCACTGACACTGGCGCACACAACCATCTTCCACCCCAGTTTGATGCTCTGCCACTTCCACCACTTCATTATCTCTCACTCTCTCCTACTCCTTCAAGGTATCATTTTTCCTTTCACACCTTTTTCTCATTTTTACTTGCTTTATCTGTCAACTGCTCAATTCATGGTTTGGGAGCTTTCAAAAGTATCTTCTTCTTTTTTTTTTTTTTAATTTAAACAAAAGGAAGAAAAATGGGTATAGTAAGAGAGCTAGAACCAATGTGAGTGGATTAAAATGCAAATTAGGGGGGTTTGCTTTTGTCTAATTTTCATGATTTTCGAGGGTAACAATTTTATTATTGAAATGCAAATTAGGGGGTGCTTATCATCAGAATTTTCAGAAATTAGGGGTGCTTTTGTCTAATTTTCATGATTTTCAAGGAAAACAACTTCATTATTAAAATGCAATTTGGGGGTGCTTTTGCTAGTATGAATTGTGATTTTCATGATTTTTTAAGGGGGGAAAAAAGTTATTGACATTTAGATATTTCTTTACCAGCAACAATGTGTCTTGAGCTTGATAAAGTACAGTTCTTAGAGATTTGATTTTAATGCTTTTGTGGGGTTGCTGAATTCTTGCAGGATAAAGAACTTATGGGTGGATCAATATCAAAACGGGGGAGCTCTAGGCGTTCATCCTCAAGGTCCAGTTCAGGTTCATGGTACCCTCAATATCAATCACCTTCTTTTGCACAAGGCCAATATCACGAGCCTCAGGGACAGGGTTATCATGGGAATACATCTCAAAGCTACGGTGGTGGGCTTGCCACAGAGCAGAAAAAGAGGCTGGACAGGAAGTATTTAAGGATAGATGATAATTATAATAGCTTGGAGCAGGTAAATTTTTCTCTGCTCCCTGTTTCTCAATGTATGAAATTAATGTCATTGCAGAATAACTTGGTTCTTGGGGGTGCATGGTCTCTGTAGAATCTGTTCATGCGTTTTGAGTTTATGCTGTGAAGTTTGAGAAACGAGTCTATTTCGGTTCAGGTCTTGAATCATTTGGAACAATTTGGTGCTTCAAGTTTAATCATGCAGAAAATTTGCTTTTGCCATTGCTATTAATTGCTTACATCTTTTAAAGAAGACAGTGCGAATTTGAGAAGCTGAGGGAAACATTTTCTTTTCTTTGAATTGTGACTAATTCTTTTAGTTGTTATCTTGACATTGTCATTATGAAGTTCGTGATGAATTTGCTACAAGAAATAATTTCCTTTTCTCGTCTATTTGCTGCAAGTTTTGTACACACGTCTTGTGTCACATGGGTCATCATTTTGAGCACATGTTCATTTCTAGCTACTAGTTTCTTCTTCTTCTTCTTTTTTAATATAAAAGAAGAAATATTATTGACAAGAAGAGAAGGATAATACAAAGAGCTTGGAGGACAACAGATCCTCAATACAAAAAGTAGGATAAACAAATACTTCGAAAGAGCAATGCTCTCCAATCTCTCTCCAGTCTCCCGAGTTTCATGTCATCACTGTATTTGGAGGATGTAAAATGTGCTGACTTTTGGCTCTACACTGTAATTATTTTAAATTTGTATGTTTTTGTGACATTCTGACGTAATTTTTCGTATTGGAAGGTAACTGACGCTCTGGCAAGTGCTGGCCTAGAGTCTTCCAATCTCATTGTTGGTATTGATTTTACAAAGAGCAATGAGTGGACAGGTTTTGCTTCACTTGACTACTCTCATTTGTTTTCTCCTTTTGGTAATTGTGTTAACATGCATAACTCACCTTGTTATTAGGTGGAAGGTCATTTCAAAGGAGATGCTTGCATCACATTGGTCATGAACAAAATCCATATGAACAAGCTATATCTATCATTGGGAAGACATTGTCGTCCTTTGATGAGGATAACTTAATTCCCTGTTTTGGATTTGGAGATGGTAATTTGAGAAACATTGTTATGAATTGCACTTATTCTTTAGAATCCAATCTAATGTACTGGTTAGTTACATTGTATGTGGGTTTACATATTGGCAGCATCAACACATGACCAGGAAGTTTTCAGTTTCTATCCTGATGAGAGATTTTGTCGTGGATTTGAAGAAGTGTTGACACGATATAGGGAATTGGTCCCTCAATTAAAGCTGGCAGGTATTGGAACATCTATCAAACTTCATTTCCCTTTTGTTTTGGTATTCATAATCAGCTCTTTGCTTATGCTATTTTTGCCTCCTAACTCATTGTAGGACCAACATCATTTGCCCCAATTGTTGAGATGGCAATCACCATAGTTGAACAAAGTGGAGGCCAATACCATGTCTTATTGATCATAGCTGATGGACAGGTAGAACATTTTCTGAATTGAAATTGAATAGAATCATAGTGACTACACCAAATAGCATGCACCAGGATTTTTTTTTTTCTTTTTTTGTTGGAGGTTTTCTTTTCATTGGAACTGGGAGGATGGTTGATGATGAAAATAGGGCCTTCCTTAAATGCTACCCGGAAGCTTGTCAAAATTTAACCAAGTGAATGCAACGTTTGTGGTAGTAACCGGAAAAGCAATAGAGATTGCATAGCAAGGTTAAATTATTGGCTATATATGTTTTTATCACCTAATTTTGATTATAACATGAAGTTTTTGAAACATTGTTTCATATTCTGCCTGAAGGTATAAGGTTTAGTTGTCAAATGTGGCTGCTAAATGACATTGACGTTTTCATATGGAACTATTAAGAGACCTAGAGATTCTATTAGCTCAGCAGCTACTGGCATGGTGTGATTGCATTGCTGTTGGCCATCAACTAGAAATTGGAGACTAAGTATGTTAAATGAATTGATGTTGAGGATTGTCAAATTGCTGCAGGTGACAAGAAGTGTTGATACTGAGTGTGGCCAGTTGAGTGCACAAGAAAAGAAAACTGTAGAAGCTATTGTGAAAGCTAGGTAATTATCTAATTGTGTTGAATTATTCTTCGTCTTAGTTATCATATTTCTAAAATGTGTTCATTGCCAGTGAATATCCCCTGTCAATCATTTTGGTTGGCGTTGGAGACGGGCCGTGGGACATGATGAGAGAATTTGATGATAACATCCCTGCCAGGGCATTTGATAACTTCCAGGCATGTATCTCCAGTTTTTGCAGTTTCTGTAGAGAATGCTTTTGTTTATGTTTTTAGTAATGTTTAAACTTCATTTTTATTTATTTATCTTTATTTTTATTTTTTTGCTTTGCCTTTTGTAGTTTGTGAATTTCACAGAAATAATGTCAAAGAACATGGATCGATCCCGAAAGGAAGCAGAATTTGCACTTGCTGCCTTGATGGAAATACCCTCTCAGTACAATGCAACACTAGAACTTAACATATTGGGGTAATGATGTTGCTTTTTTTATTTTTAACCTTTGTAGGCTTTGCTGCATTGGATATAGCTTCTCTTTATGAAGCCATTAAGGTTTATTATTTTTCGAACAGTGCTCGCAGGGGCAAAGATATAGACAGGGTTCCTCTACCACCACCTCTATATGGGGCTGATGCACCATCTTACAGCTCCCCAAAAGGTTCCCGTCAAAGCAGTTTCCATTCCCGTCCCAGTGCGCCATCTCACAGTCGCAGACATGATGTTGCCACTGGTCCTCCTGCAAGTTCAGCTTCTGATAATCAGGTACTTGAACTCTTCACTCTCTCTTGCTGCTGGTTCTTTCTTATTTAGTTTGTCGCCGCCGCAGTAGCATGTTGCTTTCCTTGTCATTACTCTCAACCTTCATGTAGGAGGGCTATTTTGTGGATCACAGTGGCTCTCAGAAGTAAACTTCAATAAACATGATATAGTGCAAATTCAAAACCCCCAATAAACTATTATGTTATGTAATCCTTGCAGGTGTGTCCCATTTGCCTTACTGAACCCAAGGATATGGCCTTTGGTTGCGGGCACCAGGTAAGGAAGCCGGGCAGTTCACTGTTTTCTCATATGCATTATACATGATTGAATGCCTCGTAGTTATGTGAGTCATCTTTATTTAATTTGCATTGCAGACATGCTGTGAGTGCGGACAAGATCTTGAATTATGCCCCATATGCAGGAGTACTATTGACACAAGAATAAAACTTTATTGAATGATATCTCTGAAAACTTGTTTGCAAGTTTCTTGGTGACTAGGAGTAGGATGGGCAAAAAAGGTTTGCCCATCAGCTACTTAATTGTAAA
The DNA here is from genome assembly GCA_031439585.1 of Pterocarpus macrocarpus. Taxonomy (NCBI): domain Eukaryota; kingdom Viridiplantae; phylum Streptophyta; class Magnoliopsida; order Fabales; family Fabaceae; genus Pterocarpus; species Pterocarpus macrocarpus. Next base: position 18,527,406 of record CM062519.1, read on the forward strand.
TATCTTTGGTATTTGTTGGTTCAAGTCTGTGCTTTTGGCGCATTTTATATCATTAGATTTGGGTTCTGCAATGTTTGTATTATATAAATTATATTAATTTTGTGGTGATTCATCAATAATGTTCCTTGCCAATTGATGTTGGTTTGTTTCATGATCATGAACCTAGTTTTATGGCTCGTTTGTTTCCATGGGTTCAAAATTTGCACAACCATACTTATATTTATCATTAGGCAGGACTTGATTTCTTCTCAAACCATCTAAGATGTCGGTGAAATAGTAATCCTTAAAATCCGCTAGTATGAGTAACGTGACATGTGAACTTTTCATGTGTAATTGTTTTAGTGATGGGACATGATGGAAGAAGCAGGCTGAGTTAGACAAGCTAGCAGTCTTTGTCTTTTTCTTGTCAAGTGTCACCGCTAGAGTGGTACAACTCATGCAATGATAAGTAAACTACGAATCAATATAATATAATATTTTATTTTCTCAACCACGCGTATCGGAATTCTAATTCTATTGGTAGCGAAAAGTCTGTAAAATACATTAAAAAAATTGGAAATATAACTTGGAAGCTACCTTTTTTCAACTATATATCCTTTGGATTGAAAGAACAATTATTTTTTTTTTTTCTGAAAAGGGAATAAAAAGCAAAAAAAATATTTACCTACATTGTCAAGATGATCTCTTGCCGGGCTGGAGATTCTTAATTTCTTATAGTTATATTCATATATTTACTATAATTATTTCCATAGTTTCTTCCTTTAAATATTTGGACGTGTTTGAAGGTTTTTCTTCCGAATCTAAGGAGCTTTCATTTTCATTATGTATTCAGTATTTTTGTTTAATTTTTAAACTATTTTGGACTCGATCAAACTCCTAATAAGCTTTTTTGGTCCTTTCTCTTGCTCTTTCTGCCACCAAATTATTTTATACAAATATCTAATACTTCTCTATTATTGGTTATTTGCTTTCAACCAGTGTATGGAGTTAGGCCAAGTGCTATCAGATAGCGAAAGAAAAAGACTGTGATATCGCTGCGTGCACCCCGAATTTTAATTGAGATAGAAAATTTTGGTTTTGCAAAACTAAATCCATTCTTGCATGAGCCCGACTCAATTGGATGTCACCAAGCACTCAAATGTCATGATATGATGTGATCTATGAACTTCCCTCAATGCAGGACTCTTGGGAAATTAAATCTTTATCAAACATTCCATGATGAGTAGACTAAGATTTAGCCAAATTGATTGCTCCCTTTCAAGTGCATGACTGCTAGTAACTCGGCTCCAACCAAAACTTGGTGTTATGAAAACGACCCTCATTGCTAATCTTATTAGAACCATCACCCTCTAGCCTTCAGGTGGTGTATGAAAACAACATGTTCTTCATGTCTTGCACTAAAACCATGATCACTATCCTATTCTTTCTCCTTTGTGTTGTATTCATTGATGGTGCCAATGTAGGATCCTCTGGAGGGAGTAAAGGGCAGTGGCAGCTCCTCCTTAACAATACTGGTGTGGTTAGTATGCATATGGCATTGACCAACCAAAACACAGTCATAATGTTTGACCAAACTGGAGCTGGCCAATCCGGCTACCAACTTAGGAAACGCTTCAATGGAACAAGGTGCACCAGAAGGCACAGTGATTTGGTGGACCCCACATGCTATGCACACTCAGTAGAGTATGACATTGGTGCCAACCAAGTTAGGCCTTTGAGGCTTGACACTGATCCTTGGTGTTCCTCTGGCTCTTTCCTTAGCAATGGGACACTATTGCAAACTGGTGGATATGGCACGGGGGCTAGCAGGGTCAGATTCTATAGACCCTGTGGGAATCACCAATGTGATTGGATTCAATCAAAGAGGTTTCTATCTAATGAGAGGTGGTATGCTTCTAGTCAGATACTACCTGAGCATGATAGGGTAGTTGTTGTTGGTGGAAGAAGGGTTTTCACATATGAATTTGTACCAAAAGTTAGTCCTGGAGAAAAATCCTTTGACCTCCCATTCTTGCACCAAACCAATGACAAGAATTCAGAAGGGAACAACCTCTATCCCTTCCTTCACCTTTCATCAGATGGCAACTTGTTCATCTTCGCAAACCGTGATTCAATCCTACTCAACTTGAGAAGAAACCGAGTGATCAAGACCTTCCCTCGGATCCCAGGACATGGTTCAAGAAACTATCCAAGTTCTGGCTCATCTGTGTTGCTCCCATTAGACCACAAAGACAAGTTCCAAAAAGTGGAAGTTATGGTATGTGGAGGTGCAGCTAATGGGGCACTCAGAGCTGCTAGCAAGGCCAGGTTCGTAGAAGGGTTAAGATCATGTGGGAGAATGGTGATCACAGGTAACAAGCACAAATGGAACATGGAGTACATGCCGCAACCGCGCATCCTACATGACATGCTAATTCTCCCAACTGGCCACATTTTGATCATCAATGGAGCAAAACATGGGTGTGCAGGATATGACAATGCAAGAAATGCTTCTCTTGAACCATATCTTTACGGGCCCAATAAAAGACTTGGGAAAAGGTTCACTGTCCTTAGGTCCACAAGGATAGCTAGAATGTACCACTCATCAGCAGTACTTTTACCTGATGGGAGGGTATTGGTTGGCGGTGGTAACCCTCATGGGAGGTACACCTTTCACAATGTGCCATACCCAACAGAATTGAGACTCCAAGCATTTGTTCCACCCTACATGGATAGGAGGTACCATGACAAGAGGCCTAGTAACTTGACCATAGAATATAGTGGTGAATCTGGTGATCATAGCCGTGGAGTTGGGTATGGGAAAGAGTTTAGACTCCGGTTTATGGTGGGGAAGGGGGGGTTGAACAATGAGGTGGTGGTCAGTGCATATGCACCACCATTTACTACACATGCCTTTGCCATGAATCAGAGGATGCTGAAGCTGAGGTGCAAGAGCATGGTGAGAAGTGGCAATGATGGGTGGGTGGATGCAGTCATAGAAGCACCACCATCAGCCCTTGTTGCACCTTGGGGTTACTACTTGCTCACTGTTGTGAATGGTGGAATTCCAAGCATTTCTCAGTGGATTCAGTTCACACATACCTAGGCTTGTCTGTGTTGAATACTGTATCTGTGCTGGAGGTTCATACAATTTGGGAGTACTAAATACTTAGGAGGTTTTCATTTTTCAATATGAAAAAGTCTATAAGTAATGCTTATATTAAGTAATTTTATGTAATGAGTGAAAGCTCTAGCCAATTCAATATGGCTTACAAGCTCCTAGGTTATCATAATTGTATGCACATACTAAAAAATTTGAAGAATTACATACATAGAGCGGAGTTATGCCTTAATTATTATTATGATTATTTTTGAGTTGTTGGAGTATTTCTACACGAATCAACTGGTTTCTGCTCATTGCCCCTCTTTTCTTTTTCTTTTCTTTTCTTTTTTTTTTTTGGGTAGGGCTTCTAGGTTGCCATCTATTTTAGCTGCAATGTTAGGATTAGGGAGGACTTCACCTGATTAACCATCACCCCGACTCGAAATTATGTTTAAATATAAAAAAAAATTAATCTATTAATGCTTTGTTGATTCAAGTAGTTTGACATTTATTCCCTTTAAGGGCCCATTTGATTTAACTTTTAGGAGAAGATCTTTTGAAAAAAGGTCTTTTAAAAGAAGGCCTTTTAAAGGAATTATTTTTAAAAGAATAATTTTTGTTTGGTTTGAATATGTCAAAAGTAAATTTAAGAAAATAAATTTTGTTTAGATAGGATAAAGTAAAATTACTTTTGGTTGTTAATGTGAGAGTTATAGTAAGGTTCCTTTTCAAAAGCTCTTTTTCTAAAATAAAAAGTAACCTCAAATATATTTCTTCTAAAAGGCCTTTTAAAATTTTAAAAGGCCTTCTAAAAAGTAAGAAGTTAAATCAAACACTATCATTTACTGTACAAAATCATTTTTCTTCTTCTAGAAGGCCTTCTGGTGGATGCAAACTGCAATCCAAACAGGCCCTCTATTTGGTTTTGGGCTCAACTTTTATAAATAGAAAAGACTAACATTGAGAGTGTTGCTATAGTGGTTTGACTTGGTTTAAGCTTGATTAATTAAAGTGCAATGCACTCCATATACTGGTAATTTATACAAAAAAAAATTCCATCTATTAACTAACTTGTGATTACTGATTATAAAAAATTATTAAATACATATTATTTAAAGCAAAACTTATATTATTATCCAAGCATCCATTTGAAGAGAAAATTAAAACACTAATTTCTCATTATGTTTGCGAAATTTAACATTCACACAATATTAAACATCTGTTTTTTCAAAACAGATTTTGATGATTTTTCCAATGCCAAGGTATCCAATGCCCTTGGCTATTAAGAATTCTTTCAATTGCTTACGCTAGGAATATAGAAATAAATAAATTATAGTACCTACTTATAATCAACATTGACAATTTGACATATAATTAGTCAGAGCAACTCGTCTATCTCATGAAGAGTTTCTTTCATCTAATTAAAGATGACCTTTTTTTATTCTGCGTATTATGAAATTAATGTTTAACATGCATGTATATATAATTATAAATTAATGTTTAATGCAAGCATATAATAATAAATTAATAACAAATTAATATTTAACGTGCATATGTGTGATAATGAATTAATGTTTGACATATATTTATATAATTATAAATTAATGTTTAGATGCATATATAAATTATAGTTCAGCTAGCATATATTCTTGTTAATTGTATTAATTACATACTCATATATAAATGACAATAAATAGACTCATATAATTATTCAATTTTAAATATAAGTATTCCTATTGTATTTTATAAAATTGTAAGTATTTTTTGCCTAATTTATTTTACACTGAACAAAAAGTGAAACGTTCTCTTTGCAATATTTTAACTATGTGAGTCAATTTGTTTATGTCTTTCGATAAAAAGTATTTTTCGTTTGAATAAGCTTTTAAAAAAATAGAACCAGAAAATAATTAATTTTTTATTTTTTAATGAACAAGTTAGAAGTTACTTCCCTTCTGATTCTTTTTTTTTTTGGTATTAAAAGTATTTTTTTTAAAAAAAAAATTATCCAGACTATATACTTTTCTTAAAGCAAAATAGGCCAATTAAAACATACACTAAATATTTATCTATTAAACACAAAAAAAAAGCTCATAACGGTAGAAAAACTAATTAATAATTTTAATTTTATTCCTTCAATGTGTTGGGAAATAATATTAGTTGTTACGTATAGGAGACTTATGATAAAAGTGATATTTAATTTCCTTCAATTTAATGGCTTTACAATGGTAAGAAAAGATATGACCATTTGATTTTCTTCTACCTGTAAAGATTCATCGGTTCATGATAATTTTATATATGTTCTCTAAATCAAATTAACTTGCGTGCTTCTCTTGACAGAGGCCTCAATTGGAAGATGGGCTTGGTTGCAAATGACACCAACTCCACCGTGATCTTGATTCCACAAGCTCAAAGTATTTGGTGTTCGTTGATGGATTAACCATTGAAACAACCGTCACCGACAAGGCCAACATAGTAGAGGAATGGATTCATCTAGTTTTATCGAAATATGCTAAAAATCATGATATGGCAGTCGGATTGGATACTGAGTGGATGAGAGACCAAAACAACAAGACAAAAGTTGCAAATTTGCAATTATGTGTGAAGGACAAGTGTCTGATCTTTCAATTATTCCTTATGGATAATATTCCTCAATCTCTTAGGAGCTTTCTCTCAGATTTTAACTTCAAATTAGTTGGGGTTGGGATTGAGAATGATATTGAAAGACTTAATTAAAGATGATTATGGGTTGAAGTGCAAAAAATGGTATAGATTTAGCTACTTTGGCAGTGACACAACGTACAAATATACTTTCATCTCGAGGGCTGAAACATTTGGCAAAGAGGCTGGTGGGACTTGATATGAAGAAGTCAAAGGATGTGTGTACTAGTGAATGGCAATCAAGGGTGCTGACCAAAGATCAAGTTGAGTATGCATGCATTGATGCCTATGCTTCTTATAAGATTGGTCACAAGCTCCTTATTGAAAAGGAAGGGGTTACCCTTAGCCCATCTGATTGATTTCTCTTCTCTGATTTGTGTATTGAATGGAATCGTGTACTCTTTCTTAGGTATAATTATAGCGTTTATGACTTTGTACCTTTAGCAATTTAAGTAAATTATCAATTTGGATATCGCCAAACTGGCTTTGTGGTGTCAATAATATTCGATCATTTTGAATATATATGGATAGATATTGACACGTATATTTGTGTTTCTTTTTTATGATATATCTCCTTTTGGAACTAATGGGCACATAATCGCTTTGTGCTCGTTTTGGTATTAGTTTATTAGTTCATTTTGTTTTCACTTTACAACATGTTTATTCTTCTAATAATTGCTTCAACTTTTGCCTTAAGACAAATTATAATTTATAAATCTTCATAACTTTGATTTCAACAGTTGTTCTACATATGACATTTGATAATAATATAAATACTTTATCTCATTAATCTTTTCTGTTGACATTTGACAAATTACTGTAAGAACTATAATTTTCCTTTTAATAAAAAACTATAAGAGTTACCAATTTAGAATGATAAGAATCTATTTTTAAAAATCATACGGGCCAATTTAGCTTTGGAGGTTAATAATTCATATCTCAACCTGCTCAGACATGGAGAGGTTAATTCATTCATTTGATATCTTTCTATTTTTGTACCATGTAATATACATTGAGGTTACCGAAAATAAAATATATTACTATAACTAAATTTAACTTTGTTGAAAATTATGCTGTAATGAAATTTACATTAAAAAGATAGAGAACAAATTAATTTATAAATATTGTTTTGGTTCGTGATTGAAGATTCACTTTCACCGCCATAATAATTTACACAATTAACAAAATAAAAAATGCATGTAATTATAGACGCAACAAAGAGTGGATTCTTTCATATAAAAAATTTATATGATTTTATTATATATTATTTTTTATTATTAATCAAGGAGATAAGATCAAATATAAAGCTCATAAATAAATCTAATTAATAATAAAAGATAAGAATTTAATTGAGGTGTATTAATAATATAAAATTTTTTTATATTATCATCTAATCAAAATCTTTTATTTATATGACCATTCAAATAATGGGTGATCATATTAAAATTTTTTATTAATATAATAATATATAATTAAATATTTATATAAAAAAATTTTATATTAATAATATATTTAAATTAAATTCAAAAATTAATATATAATAAAATCATATAAATTTTCGTCATGAGATAACCACAATGCTGCATATAAAACGTGCAATTGAATACAAAATCCAAATCACGGCCACGTCGCATCTTCATCCATTTGGAACTCTCCAGAGACTTTAAAAAAATATGTCTCTTTTTCCATATGGGCTTTTAGCTTTTTCTTTTTTTTAATAGTTCAAAACAGTGCTCCAGATAGTAACGGTAAATGGGCAAATTCATCCTGCCTCACCACGGATCAAGCTCTAGGTAAGGTGGGTTGGATCAACTCACGTTAATAAATTGAGTTGAATATGTCAATTTGTCTCGTCTTGCTTTACTACATACAGATTGGCAAGTTAGCTCTTTTAAAAAATAGAAATTAAAGAAATTTTTTTTTTCTTATATGAATTAATTCATAACCTTTTTAAAAAAAATTAATGAAATACAATAAAATAATATTGAGTATCATAGAATATTTTATTAATAAAAATATATTAACAGGATAAGAAATTAAAGAAAAAAAAAGTAAATGATAAAAAAATTATGATTCTCATTTATTCATGTATAATCAAGAAAAACAATTGTATTGATGAAACTAATTTCCCATTGCATCTAACACATATACATTGAGATGTCGATTAAGATTTGAGTTTAATTGAAGTATATTGATAATATAAAAAATTTTTATACTATCATTTAATTAAAATATTTTATTTATATGATCATTTAAATAATAGATAATTATATCAAAAATTTTTATTAATATAATAATATATAATTAAATATTTATATAAAAATTTTTTATACTGATAATATATTTAAATTAAATCCTTAAGATTCATAAATCACTTGTAATTGAATTTTTCTTTTGGATAATATGTAACTGGTTGTTTGAGGGTTAAAACATGTGTACATGGGTCAAAAAAGGCTTAAATATTATATCTGCTGTATTGGAAAAAAAATGATGAAAATAAAAAAAATGACCTACAAGCAAATTTACCCAGCCCCACTTCAACCCACAGGCCAAACGAGATGAGTTATGCGGACTTTTTGACCTGTTTATTGTACTTTTCTAAACAAAATACCAAAATATTGTTGTTTCTAAAGTATCTTTCTATCTATGGTCTTTTTGACATGGTGGATGATTGCTAATATTTTTTAGTTTTATTGTTACCATCAACATGGTGGCGTTGGAGAGAGGTGCACCACTGGTGATACTTCTTGATTTAGCTCCGCCAGTTTAATATTAAAAAAACATATATTTTTTCAACAGGTCAATAGTGCATCTAGAAGTCACACCACTCTTCCAAGCGAGAAGTTTTTTTTTTTACTTCTACAAGCTTTCTTCTTGTTATTAATATCACATCCCCATTTTGTGTTTTTATTTTTCTCCTACTAGCAAAGGCGCTAATTCATATAGAGTCATTGTAATTTTTTTTTCCCCTTTCTTTTTTAGGATGTTTATTTATTGTGTTATTTATAGTTTTTTCTCCTTTTTTATTACATTCGTTATTATTTGCCTTTTTTCTATAGTATATGTTCTTAGTTTATGTGTATGAGATCATAATTTAAGATTTTTTTTTAAAAAAAAGAAAGAGAAAATATTAATTTTTTATAATTTAGTTTAAAATAATTTATTTTTAGTTTATATCTAGGCATTTTTCATAAATTTATTTTAAGATTAATTTATATATATTATCAATATAAAAAATTTTTATATTAATATCTAATTATCTACTGTTATATAAGTAAAAGTAATTGACTCTTGTATTTACTACTTTAAAAGTTAACTACTTTTACCTGTATGGTAGCAACTAACTCAAACTAGTGCCACTCCTAATTGAAAATACATGTATTAATTATCTTTAAATATTAAATAAAATTTTTAATATTTTCTTAGTGTTTATAAAATTTCTTATAATTTTATCTATAGAAATAATTACCTATAAACTAATAGAAAAGTTAAAAAAAAGGGTGATAAATCAATAATTTTTTAAAAAACTGAATTTATAAAATTAATTTGAACTTATAAAAATTGGACTCATAAATCAAAATTAAATAGAACATTTTTTAAAAATTAACCTCATAAAAAAATTAAAGTCTAGTTTTATAATAAAATCAATGTAGTACTAATTTAAAAAATCAATGTAGTACTTTGATAGAGACAAGTAGAAAATATTCATTCCAATTTTTTTCATCCTGTTAAAAATCTTAAAATTGAATAGATCTAACTTAATTTAAAAATTAGTTTATAGAGAGAGGGTTGCTCAAATTCTGATCCAATAACAATCAAATGATATGAAACTCTGACCAAAAAAAGAGGAAGCTTAAGTCATCTTGATGTTTCTTTTATGGGGCAAATCTTTAAAAGAAAAAGAAGTAGCACTATTTGGAAAGTGACAAGTAAATTATCATCTAGCTCTTTTGAGAGTGCTTTTCCTTTATCATTTGTAAAAGTAATACTATTATATGTCCATCTTTCAGTTCAGTTTATTGTGGCTTCTATCATCAGTAAGTTGATAATAACAACACTCAAATTAATTATTGTATTATTTTTTTCAGTTGGGCTAAGGAACTTTCTTGTTTAGATTTAATTATTTTTTTTTGGTTTAAATTAGTATATCATGTTTATTAAACTTCAATTAATTTGGTTTAACTTGGGTTGACTCACTATCAAATTAAAACTCTCTCAATATTAATTTTTTCATGTATAAACTCAAGATTTTACTCGAAGGATATAAGTGACGAATTATTTGAATTAATAAAATATTGATTTATATTTAATTGTATTATAAGATAGCATTTTTCATCTGTTTGCTTATTTTTCACTTGAAAGTCACAACTTTTTATTATTTTCTTAATTAAATCTTAATTACAAGATGGTTTTTGACTTTTACTCGCAACTTGTTCTTGCAATTTCCATTTTTAAATTAATTAAGCTGACTCATCCTTGACATGGCACCGCGTTGGTTAAATGCTTTGTAGCAAACGAACTGGCATATGCATTCTGTCGTGATTTCTTTAACGTCTAAGCAAATGGGACCTAACCATATTTATAGCATTCTTTCAACGAACGAAAAACCGGTACCGTGGTCCACCACTTGAAAATTCCGACAAGTATACTTTGAGCCAAAACAAATAAAATTTAATACTTTTCACGTGTTGATCTTTGTTGCTCTGTTCCTATCCAAGAAACAAAAACACGTAATTCTGTCAGCATATAAATACCCGTGCAACAAGTTATCCCCTTCATCATTCATCATTCATCAAACCTATACTTTGATTCAATTTCAACCCATTCTCTTATCCTGTCACCTTATTCTCGAGTTCATTTTGATATATAGTTTTGCTTGACTTCTGTTTCTTCTCTAAATTCTTGTCAACTTTAGCTTGCTAGCTTCATTTGTTATACTTTGGCTGCAAATTAAGATGACAATCAAGGTGGTGCCTAGTGTGAAGGATAGTTGCCTTGCGGTGAGGGGCAAGTTGGTTCTGAGCAATGTTCCCGCAAACATTGTGGTTTCTCCAGTTGACACAGAATCTGCTTTCTTGGGTGCAACTTCAAAGGTTCCAAGTTCCCGTCATGTCTTCACTCTTGGCATTCTCCAGTGAGTCTCTCATTTCTCTTCTCTCTCTACTTTACTGCCGGAGAAATGTTAGGTGAACTTATTTCACTGGGACACCATGGCCGCCTCAAGTAAAATGAGTTCATCTAAAATTTCTCTTACTAATATTCTCTCATGTAATTTACTAACTTGAGAGTTTTTTTATAATAAGATTTACCATTATTTATATTGATATATAAATTTTATTTTGTATCTTGCTGTTTCATAACATGATACCCTTATAATATAGTGGGTATGATAAGAGGATCCTGACTGCCAATCTCATTCCTCTTCTTCATTATTTGCCATAATTTCCATTCGGTGCCGGCTTCACCGGAAGCTGCCAGCTGATACATGTATAAAACGTGTTTGGACATGTTGGTTAGCTGTCACAGGACAACGCCTTACTTTTTCTGCCGTTAATTATTTTATTAGTTTATTTTCTTTTGCCTTATCAACAAGCAAACACAAAACAGCTGCATTGCTTTGAATTCAACTCAATTAAAATTATTCAAGTATTGCATGATGCGTAATTGGAAATTCAACTAATCAAACGGCCCCTCCTCTTTTTCTTGGATCACCGAATCTTAAAATTAAATCAAGGGTGGAGATTCATACTTTGCTTTTGAGACTTAAAAAATTTGAATCCAAGTTATTCACATAAACTTACTTTTTAATTTATATATTATAAAAAAAAAAGATATTGTATTTATCCTTTATATCTATTTATGAATACATTCACTTGATGATTATATATATATATATATCAAACCTGATATTTGCTCAAAAAATTATTAGTTCCACATTGCTGCTAAGAGCTACTATGCTTGTGTTATTTCCAGTTTGTGGCACTTAATGATACAAAATTACGAACCAATTGCAGGGGATATAAGTTGTTATCGCTCTTCAGATTCAAAATCTGGTGGATGATACCAAGGCTTGGGAGGTCTGCAAGTGATGTTCCAGTGGAGACTCAATTGCTGCTGCTGGAAGCAAGAGAAGAGTCTGCACTCCAGGATGAATTTTCTTCTGACTCTGAGGAGCCTACAGCAGACAACACTACCTACATTCTCTTCTTGCCTGTTTTGGATGGACAATTTCGTGCAACGTTGCAGGGAACCCCATCAAATGAGCTTCAATTCTGCATTGAAAGTGGTTAGTAGAGTCTTCTTTCACTTTTATTTTACTTCATGTGTAAAAGAAGGGAAAAAAAAAAGTTAGATATTATCATCCTATGAATTAGGATATTTAGCGGTTTAATACTAATATGACTTTTAAATGATCCAGGAGATGCCCATGTCCAAACTTCCCAATCACTAGAAGCTGTATTTGTAAATTCAGGAAACAATCCATTTGAGTTAATTAGAAACTCTATCAAGTATGTCTTGTTTCTAGAATGTCCATATTCTTTATATGATGCCATGTTATATAAGTCTAGACATATTACATTTACACTGTATTTTTGTTGATTCAGGATATTAGAAAAACACAAAGGAACTTTTGGTCATCTTGAGCACAAGAAGATCCCTGCACATCTTGACTGGTTTGGATGGTGCACTTGGGATGGCTTTTACACTGAAGTGAGTCCACAAGGAATAAGAGAGGGCCTTCAAAGGTACAATGCCACTCAAGTGACTTCACCTATGTGATGGCCTACAAATGTTGAGAATGTCAATGACAGTTTTTCTATTTATCTGACAGTTTCTCAAATGGAGGTTGTTCACCAAAGTTTCTCATCATTGATGATGGATGGCAAGAGACATTCAATGATTTTCACAAAGAAGGGGAACCACCAACTGAAGGAACCCAGTAAGTCTCTCTTTTCAATTGAGGCCATTGAGCCATTATTTTTTCCTCCAATTCTTACTCATCAACATGCTGACATCTTTTGTTAACCAATAGGTTTGCTACCAGACTGATAGACATCAAAGAAAACAAAAAGTTCAGCAATGCAGGCTCAGACAGTTCTTGCAACAATCTCCACAATTTTGTTGATTCTATCAAACAGAACTTCGGATTAAAGTAAGCAATCTGGTCTCAATAAGGCTTATGCATTTTTCCTCCATATTCCATTTGCCTATATGGCTACCACACCATGATTCACAGTAACTAAAGAACCGAAAATAATTATAATTCTGCACTTTGCAGATATGTTTACATGTGGCATGCACTAGCTGGTTATTGGGGTGGAGTACTCCCATCATCAGATGCAATGAAGAAATATAATCCAAAGCTTGCATTTCCAGTTCAGTCACCTGGCAATATAGGGAACCTTAGAGATATAGCCATGGACAGCTTGGAAAAATATGGAGTGGGAATCATAGACCTAGAAAAGCTACATGACTTTTACAATGACTATCATAGTTATCTTGCTAGCTGTGGCATCGATGGTGTCAAAGTTGACGTCCAAAATGTGATAGAAACCTTGGGTTCTGGGTACGGTGGACGAGTTTCATTGACCAAACGGTATCAAGAAGCACTAGAGCAATCTGTAGCAAGGAACTTCAAGGACAATAACCTCATTTGCTGCATGTCTCATAACTCTGATTCAATATACAGGTTTGCCTACTATCTAATTTAAAGAATTATACCTAATACAATCTAAAATTTTCTCTTGATCCCATTTCTGACAAGTATTCTCTTTTTTGCTCTCAACCTTCAGTTCAAAGAAGAGTGCAGCAGCAAGAGTATCTGAGGATTTCATGCCAAGGGAGCCAACATTTCAAACCTTACACATTGCCTCAGTAGCTTTTAATAGTCTTCTCCTGGGGGAGATATTTGTGCCAGACTGGGACATGTTCCATGTAATATTCCTGTCTCATTACTTCTCAAAATATCTAATGATTGCAAATGTTAAGTTGCTTGACATGATTCTGCAATGTTTCCATTTCAGAGCAAGCATGACACAGCTGATTTCCATGCTGCAGCAAGAGCAATAGGTGGTTGTGCAGTATATGTAAGGTAAGGCACCAAAAAAGATAGAACTCTTAGTCTCACTAGCTTCCCTTAACAAATATTTTCTTATGCTTAACAAAATTTCTAACAAGATCTTATCAAATTTGATACATTACAGTGATAAGCCTGGAAATCATGATTTTAAAATCCTGAAGAAGCTAGTACTACCTGATGGATCAATCTTGAGAGCAAGATATGCCGGCCGTCCTACTCGAGATTGCTTATTTGAAGATCCTGTTATGGATGGTAAAAGGCAAGTTGAAATGTCACTATATGTCTCTAATTGTTGCCAGAATTTTTTGATTTCCCATTCATCACTACACAGCCATATTATTATTCATTCTTTTGCAGTCTGCTGAAAATTTGGAACTTGAACAAGCTGACTGGGGTGGTAGGCGTATTCAATTGCCAAGGAGCAGGAAGCTGGCCACTGAAATCAGTAGAAGCCACCCCAACACGCATAACCATATCAGGGAAAGTGAGGCCGCTTGATGTAGAATTTCTTGAAGAGGTTGCAGGTGAAAATTGGATTGGAGACTGTGCAGTATATGCCTTCAATGCAGGTTCAAATTTCAACTTAATCACATTTATGTTGTGCAAGCCTTTCAGAACCTAACTCATCAATTTCTCTGGAACTGCCAAAATATTTACCACTGTACTATACTGCAGGTTTGCTTACCAAGCTGCAAAACAAAGAAAAACTAGAAGTGTCCCTGGAGACTCTCAAATGTGAAATATATACAGTATCTCCAATCAGGGTCAGTAACTCAGTATCATAACAGTGCAATCTGCATTTTATGAATAATCATGTTTACTAAGTCTAACATGCAAAAATGTTAATGCATGTGTGAAACAGGTGTTTGGTCATGACGTACAATTTGCACCAATAGGATTGCTTGACATGTACAATTCAGGAGGAGCTGTAGAAGCTCTGGACTGCACCATGGATGTTGCAGAATGCATAATAAAAATCAAAGCCAGAGGATGTGGCCGTTTTGGAGCATACTCAAACGTTAGACCAAAACGTTGCATGGTGGACATGAAGGAAGAGGAGTTCTTGTACAACCCTGAAGATGGACTATTGACAATTAAACTTGATGGTGAAGGCAACTCAAGGGACATTGAACTTGTATTCTGAGGTATCTTTGTTGAGTCAAAGTGAAGCTAATCAGCTCTTCAGTGAAGTTTTGTAATTACCTAACTCCTAAAGCAAGCATATAAAAAAATCATTTTGATTTTGATGTATTGTAGTGTAAAAGTTTTGTGTGCCATCTATTTGACAATGATGTGACACGTTCTTATTCTTTAATAGTAATATATGTTCTCATAGAAGCTATGTGGTATCTTCAAAAAGAAAAAAAGAAAAAGATAAGAATGAGGTTTTCATATAATTTTTTTATGAAGTTCATTCTCTATTTTCAAATACCAAACTGACATATATTCTTTTAACATAACCAGTTCAGGTGATTCTTAAATAACAACATTCTTAATACAGGAAGTTCAACGTGTTGATGGAAAAACAGCAGACAGAACCTCGCCGGGGGTGGGGGTATCAAATTCTATACCAATGAAATGAAGTTCACACGTTGGGACACGAGTTAAGAATTGGGGGGAAAAAAAAACAGAAGTTAGTCAACACAAAATTTAACAATCATAAATATATGGTGGCTAAGTACTCTACGAACTACAGTGGTACTAAGATATACCCTTCAGCATGGGCAAGTTGTAAATATGAGTGATGAAATTGAACCTAAAGCATTTTTGAAAATAGGCGTTTCCTAACATGTCATGTTCTCATGTTCTCTTTGGTAGTGGCAGATCAACATTCAACAGGCCACATTAGACCCATAACTCTGGCATGTTTGGATTCCCAAGATTATCCAAATTCAAAATCGATGAGAATGAATAAATCATATACAAGTCAATGACCCACCGAATGAGTGAATCCAGAAGCAATGCTTGTGACAATATTTCAGTCAAGTAGTCAACCTTTTGAATTGCCTTGGGAAGCTGCCATTATCTATTCCACAGGCTTCTCTCAATTTATTTATTTATTTTTCATATCCTTATGTTCCATCTCTTCAATGAGATCTCGGTTGATGAGGGGGATAATTTATCTTCATGAATACTTCGCCAAACATTTCTATTGTGAATTGATAAATGCTTTGACACCTCATGTTGACAACCGTCATCACCTAGGCTTCTTAAAGCAAGGGGCATAGTGCAATATAATTAAGCTCACTTTAATTAATAGCTCCGTTCGGTGCGGTTGAATTGCACATATTACAATTCAAGCACGTTTTTTCTTCTTAGCATATTTTTCGTAGCATGCTTTTCGTACTTACCAAGAGTCTATATATAGGTTTAGTGTTCATCATTTGGCATATACTTCAACTTCATTGACTGTTAGTGAATAGCAAAACAATGACCATAAACTCTGTCCCTAGCATCAGAGACCAGTGCCTCATAGTCCGTGGCAAGGTTGTTCTGACTCATGTACCGAGTAACGTTATCCTTACACCCCTCAGCAGTGAAGGAGCTTTCATTGGTGCAAGTTCACCAACTTCAAGCAGTCATCATCATACCTTCTGCCTAGCAATTCTCAAGTGAGTAGTAGTACCCTTTATGAATTGAGAAATTTTTGGTTTCTAATCAAAGTAACAAAAAGTTGTTATTGTATGTGAATTATCATTATCTCTCACTTATTTATATGTTTAATGTTATAATTGAAGTGGCGAATGTAAGTTGTTATTGGATTGCACCTAAATTATCATTATTTCTCACAAATGATCATAGGATTTTTTTTTTCTAAGATTTAGTTTTAAGAACTTTTAATATAAAAAATATTTATAGAGTTATTCAATCATATATTTCGACATTATTAAAAGTATGTAACTTTTGTAATTACTACTTTAAAAGTTACATATATGACAATATATAATTGTTTAAAGGCTTAAATATATTTTCAGCTCTTGTAAATTTAGGTTATTTTGATATTAGTTTCTGTAAAAGAATTTCTTTATTTTTGGTCCCTCCTTTTTTTAATATTACGTTTTTAGTCCTTCTAGCTCTAAATTTTAAACCAAAAAATTATTTTAAAACATATATTTAGCCTTTATAAATATTGAAAATTTTGTTTTACCCATATAAATATTTTAATAATCTTCTTTTGATCTTTATAAGTATCATTATTTAATTGTGTTGACTAACAATAGGGACAAAAAATATAATATTAAAGAAAAGAAGGACTTAAAGCCAAAAAAAAAAAAAAAAATTAGAGGAATTAAAATCAAAATGACCTATATTTACAAGGATTAAAAATATGTTTAAGTCTTGTTTAAAATATTTTAAATTGATAGTATATTAAAATTAATTTTTTTATTATTCTAGAAACACTTAAAATTTATGAATTATTCTACTATGACATGCATGAATGTGATTGCCACTTAGTCACGTACAATTAATGTTCATTAGTTCATTCAACTAGTTACATGGATGAGAGAATAATGAGTTCAGACTAACGAGTAATGACCAATCTGCTACTTGGTTTTGCACTAGTTAAACAAAGCTAATGCAATATATCAGCGGTAAATGCTTTTCTAAAATGGTAACTGCGGTGCAGGGGGTTGAGGTTAACATGTCTGTTCAGATTCAAAATCTGGTGGATGATACCGGGTTATGGAGACTCAGGGCGTGACGTGCCAACGGAGACTCAAATGCTCCTCCTGGAAGCAAGAGATGGGACAATCATCCATGATGAGTTCTGTGAGCCAACAACTGAGGGAACTTTCTATATTCTCTTGTTGCCCGTCTTGGATGGACAGCTCAGGACTAGTTTGCAAGGGACAATAATAGATGAGCTTGAGTTCTGCTCCGAAAGTGGTTAGTTCAGTTAGAAAATAGAATATTATAATATTGCACTTTCTTTTTTTTTTTTTTTCCCTATTTCTTGCATGCTTTACTACTTCAGGTTTTGTCTAATAACAGCTATTATGAGCTTTTGGTTTCCTCCTCAGGTGATCCCAATGTGGAGACAACGAAGCTAACAGAAGCAGATTATGTAAATTCAGGGGACAACCCATTTAAGCTCAGAAGAAATTCCATGAAGTAAGTCAGAAAAGCTATAGAATTGTTTGGTAGAACATTTTCTTAGTTAGACTTTTATAACAAATGTAGCGGTATTTATTTATGAATTTAATCACTAAAAAGAGTGGAGTAATCAATGCAGCTTCCACCTGGTGGAGTCTAGAGATAGTAAATGTATGCAGTCCTACCCCCACAAGTATAGAGACTTTAATAGTGCTGATTTGGTTTACCGTTTGACAAGTGCAAAAGTACTTTTAATGGGAGTAAGCAAAATGTTACTTTCTACAAAAGTGTTTCGGAAGATAACTTTCTCCTTTTTTGTTTGCGAAAAGTTAAAACAATTCAATTATACAATTCAATAATTGAATGATAATGTGAAAAACTTTAATACATTATCAAAATTAAATCTTTTTTCTTACATCAAAATTAAATCTTTTATAATCAAACTTAGAGCTTGAGGATATAACTTGTCTGTTAAAGTGTTCATTCATATAGGATATTGGAGAAGCACAAAGGAACATTCAGGCACATTGATCATAAGGAGGTAAAGCATCCTATCTTATTCCATATAGGATATGTTAATGCCATCTCAATAGTGAAATGATTTCAAATTGCATTACAGTTGCCAGTACATGTAGATTGGTTCGGATGGAACACCTGGGATGCATTTTATAGCAATGTCAGTGCACAAGGAATTGATGAAGGCCTTAAAAGGTGCAACAGAAATAAAGGAGAAAATCCATTTTACCATAATTTAATCCGTTGAAACCTGTTATAGATACGATGTCCTTAATTTGTTTCTAATACAGTTTCTCAGAAGGAGGCTGCCTCCCAAAATGGGTATGCATTGATGATGGATGGCATAACACAAAACTGACAACACTTAAAAACGATGAACTTCCATTTGAGAAAGCAAAGTAAGTATTAAATTTCTGACTTGTAGTAATTTGTTCCTAATAATCCAATGGCCTGTGCACAATCACTTTATCATCCCATCCCCACTTGCTAATGTATAGCTTCCAAGCCAGACTACAAAATCTAAAGGAAAATGCTAAGTTCGAGGACTCAGGAAAGGGATACGTTGATATGCATCAGTTTATCACAGCCATCAAACATAAATATGGGCTAAAGTGAAGTTTTATTGCAAGCAACCATTTTTAAGCAATTTTTATTGTGAATTGTATTGCTGATTGATGCAATTTAAAATGCAGATATGTATATGCTTGGCATGCATTGCTTGGCTATTGGGCAGGAATAGATCCCTTATCTGATGAAATGAGAAAATACAACCCCAAGATTGCATCCATAGTTAATTTCCACGGTAACCTGAGCCATGTGGTATGTGAAGTTGTTCAGCTCATGGAAAAAGTGGGAGTGGGACTAATTGATCCCTTGAAAGTTGATGAGTTTTATAATGATCTCCATGGATACCTTGCAAGTTGTGGTGTTGATGGAGTGAAGGTAGATGTTCAGTGCATACTGGACACTCTTGGTTCTGGTTATGGAGGGAGGGTCTCGCTGACTAAACGGTTTCAAGAAGCTCTAGAAGAATCAGTTGCCAAGAACTTTGGAGGCAATAATCTTATTTGCTCAATGAGTTGCAACAATGACAACATATTCTGGTTTGTCATATGAGATCTCTTGTTCTTCAATAAGAGGGAATATGAAAACCTCAGCATCTGACTAGTTGTGTTTGGTGCTTTCAGCTCAAAGAGAAGTTCTACTGCTAGAGCTTCTGAAGATTTTATGCCAAATGAACCAACATTTCAGACACTGCATGTTGCTACTGTAGCATTCAACAGCCTTTTGCTAGGGGAAATAGTCATTCCTGATTGGGACATGTTTTATGTAACATTATTCTCTCTTTTCTCTTCTAACATATGCACAAAACTTATGGTTTTTCATTCATTACTGATGTTTTATGTGTCAAGTTTTTCCCCTCACTAAGTATACATTTTCTTTACTATATAGAGCACCCATTACACAGCAGAGTTTCATGCAGCAGCAAGAGCACTTGGTGGTTGTCCAGTATATGTTATGTTAGGTCAGCAAAGTTGTTGGTGATTTAAGTAGAGGATAAATGGATAATGATGACAAACCTTATATACTTGTTTCAATTGCAGTGACAAGCCTGGTCAGAATGATGTGAATATCATCAGAAAGCTTGTGCTTCCTGACGGTTCCATTCTGAGAGCTAAACACGCTGGCCGTCCTACTCGTGCTGTTTATTTGATGATCCAGTTATGGATGGGAAGAGGTATGTTATACTAATTGAGTCACTGCACAAACAATATTATATAATGCATATGCATGTTGCAATCATTGTATATGTATCCTCTTTGGTTGTTGCAGTCTACTCAAAATTTGGAACTTGAACAAGCTATCTGGGATAGTTGGCATTTTCAATTGCCAAAGAGCTGGAAAATGGCCTCCTACACCAGGTGCTACATTCCTATCAGACCCAGCATTTGCATCTTCAACCATTGCAGGTTCAGTTAGTGCTGCAGATGTTGATTCACTTAAGGAGGTTGCTGGTGAGGTCTGGAATGGGGACACTGCAGTCTATGCCTTCAATTCAGGTTAGTTAACCACCTCATCAATTCAGTGGTAACTCAATTGGATTCTCTCTAAGACCAGTTTGTCAAGTATAATAAAGGGCAGCTCAGTCCACAAGGCTCTCACCTGGTGGGGACAAGCAAAGTGTCTATATCTAAGATTTGAATCCGTGACTTTCAGGTAACAAGACAGCAACATTACATTGTGCCAAGACTCACCCTTAGTTTGACGAGTATAATAAATAATAGAAATTCAAAAATTGCAGGAAAACTTTCCAAGCTTCCCAAACGGAGAACTATTGAAGTCTCATTGGGAGTTCTAAAATGTGAGGTCTTCACCATTTCTCCTATTAGGGTGAGTTGTTCACTACTGGAATTTTTTTTTTTTTGAGTTGTGTCAGAACTTCTGATTATATGTTGTTTTAAATGCAAAATAACGTAATCCAAACACATTAGTTTTTCATTTTATGTTTGTTACGACTTCAGGCTTTTGTCCAAGACTAGAATTTGCTCCAATTGGATTGCTTGACATGTTCAACTCAGGAGGAGCAATTGAAGCTCTTAAGAGCTACAACAACCAAAGTGGATATGTTGTGAAAATTCAAGCAAGAGGATGTGGTCTTTTTGGAGCCTATTCCAACATCAAACCAAGCTATTGTATGGTGGACAAGGCAAAAGTGGACTTCACATTCGATACTAGCAATGGGATGCTGAAGTTTGAGATTCAAGGTGATTGCAAAGTGAGACAAGTGAATGTTGTTTACCAAGAATTTGATGTCACAAGCTCCGAGGGCCTTGGTGTGTTCTCCAGCATGCGTCTTTGAATCAGGTCCTGTCATAGCAGTGTGCCAGGTTGCGGTGAAACAGTTGTCAAGTGTCATGTGTCATGTGTAATAAGAATAAAGTGCAATCACTGCAATGTGATTTGTGTAGTAAGGACAAGCTTTGCTTAATGCTCTCACAAGATTTTGTAAAAGCATAGTGTATATTTGCCTAAATGCTGACTGCATAGCAGTATATCTTTCTCTTTAGGTGGATTGCATAGCATTATGTGTTAAGACATAAGCTTCAAGTCAAGCAGTAGGCTTATTATATCTGTGATCAGAAGAGCAAGAGGAAAAACTATCCAAGAAATCGTAGCAACAATATTGTAGCTTAATATCTGATGTATTTTATGACAGTATGGTCGTATAATAGCAGGACTACGTGTTTTCTTTTTCTTAATTATTCTTTTCTTTTTTTATTAAAGAAAGGAAAGAGAAGAAACAACATACGCCATCCAAGGGAAACTTACTTTCAGGCAAAATAATCAGCTTATCCATAACTTAATTAGGACCATTAAAAATTGAAACAATACTTGATTTGAGCATGCAACAAAGTTTTTGTGCAAGGAGGAGGGCGGGTGAAAATTAAAATGAAGAATTGAAAATTGAGAGGACTCTGCTAGTAATTTTAAGGGTGAATTACTTATGATCTAAAAGATAGAATAGACTATCTTATTTTTTATTCTTTTTTAGGGCATTTTTAAATCTTCTTTAAGAGGATTTTTTTTATTTTTTCAAAAAAGGATAAGAGAGAGAAAATGTGTATAGAAATAGTAAGTGTGATTGATATGAAAAGAGTTTAAAAAAATATTAAAAGTACATGACATTGAATTTTAAGTGTGCATGATGTGATATATCGATGGAACACCCCACATTTTGGGGTTCAAATAATCGTGTTTATAATCATAATGATTAATAGAAGTTTCTTAAAAATAATTATACATACTAACTAAGAGAAAAACTTCCCTACATTGATTGTTCAAAAGGAAGAATCTCTTCTCCCGCTGATGATCTCAACCTTTACTTTTTTGTTTTCTGTGAAAAGCTAAAAGAAAGAGAGAGAAATTAAAAATTTAGATTTATCAATATTCTTAAATCTAGGAGTATATAATTTTTTTTCCAATCATATAGTGTCAATCAACCTTTCAAGTTTCATAAAAGAGCAAAATTTCAAATTGGTACTTAAAAAAAATCATAGAACATCAATTTAATTTTTAAAAGATTTGTGACATCAATTTAATCCTTAAAAGAGTTGTACGACATCAATTTATGGTATTGTACAATTCTTTTGATGTCGCATAATTTTTTGAGGACTAAATTAATGTCACAATTATTTTGAAGATAAATTTGAGATTTTACGCTTTCATAAAACTTTGTAGAAAATATTTTCTTTTAAAAAAAAAAAAAACAGCATTCTCCTTTTTCTCAGAACTGAAAAAAACAGCATTCTAAAAAAAAAAAAAAACAGCTCAAAGCTCATATTGGAATCAGAGATTGAAATAATGAATGAAGCCCAGTAGGAATATGCCCAGCCCACATCTATGTGCACAAAAAGCATCAGCCATGTTGGTTCGATTGTTTTTGTCTGGCTTCGGTTCTGATTCTGATATTTTCGCGTTATCGGCAAAACCCTTTCCTCTCAATTCCAGCCCCTCCTTATCCTCATTCATTACACTTTCTGACTTCACTTACGCCCTCCTTCTGCTTCTTTTTTCTAAACCCTTTCTTTCTCTTCTTCCCCCTCTTACTTACTTACTACTTGTTACATGTCTATCATCACTGCCTTCAAGTCTCTCACTACCATGGCAGAGTCATGCCTCCTCTCACCCCCTTCCTCACTCTTCCACTGCAAATCCACCGCACCGAAACACCACCTACCCAAACATACACTCCTCAAGCTCCAACAACTCTCATTCCCCTCCCTCTCTCTCTCCCTCACCACCAGGGCCAACCGCCCCCACGTGCTCACTCACGTGGCCCAAACCTCCGACTGGGCCCAACAAGAAGACAACAACACGCTCACCTTCGAAGAGGAAGGAGAAGAAGCTGGGGTCAGTGAAACCGAAGCTGGGCTTTCCGATTGGCAGCCCAATGGCGAAGACGCTGAGATCGTAGGCGAAGGCGAAGGCGAAGGAGAAGGAGAAGTTGCTGAAGAAGAAGAAGGAGAAGAAGAAGAAGGGGGTTTTGTGGAACCGCCTGAGGAAGCGAAAGTCTTTGTTGGGAACTTGCCTTACGACGTTGATAGCCAGAAATTGGCCATGCTTTTCGAGCAGGCCGGAACCGTCGAGATTGCCGAGGTCAGACCCCTTTTTGATTTCCATTTCAATTTCGATTTCGATTTGGTATTATGTTTGCATTTAGAGGGATTCCCTAAGAAGCACATACAACTCAAGATATATTTTGTAATCTTTTACTCTTATGATGAGTACAATATAATTATTAGGTAAATAATAGTCTTTTATTATGTTTATAATGGCTTGTGATAATTTTTTGAAATATTATTTCTTTCTTTTTAGTTTAAATTTCCGTGTTCTGTGTTAATTTTATATTGTAGATGTACTTCATGATTCTGAAGGTGTTCTGGTTGTTGTGGTTGTAGGTTATTTATAACAGGGAAACTGACCAGAGTCGTGGGTTTGGGTTTGTGACCATGAGTACTGTTGAGGAAGCTGAGAAGGCTGTGGATAAGTTCCACCGCTATGTAAGTTCTTGTTCATCTCTTTGCTGATATGACTAGATTGGTGTTATGCATGATGTTAAATTGTTTAAGAGTTAGTTTAGTGGTGAAATGGGAGAGTGGAAAATTATAGATGGGCTTTGCATTCAAATTATTCATGTAAAACTTGCTCCTGAAGTTTTGGCACAGATATCTCTAAAGGGGTACTGAACTTGAGTTTCATGTGCTAGAAGCTTGTTCTATATGTTTGCCAATTAACCAGCGAGGACTGAAAATTGTTGTAATTTGCAAAGTTGTGGGTCCCTGTTTTGTGTTTAATTCTGTTGGATTGCGTGTTATATCTGTGACAATATTGAGAAGGACCCTAAGTATGATAAAATGTTGCACCAGAAAACATCTCTTTGAAAATGGAAGAAGGATCAGAACCATAAGTATTATGGCTTACTAGTTGATATGTTTCTAACCCACTGATTGTAACCTGGTGTAAACAAATATATACAGGGTTGTCAACTTTTGATTCTAAGTTGCATGCTAGTTGTAACATTACCATTACTCCCATGCCACTACAGATTACAGAAAAGAAACAAGGAAATTTTCGTATGACCAAATTAAGAAGAGGAAGCAGAACGTATCAATAAGTTTGATATCTTCCTTTGTTATAGACTATGTTAGTTAACCCGCATGGGTAATATCCCTTTTCAAGATTTTTAAATAGCATCTCTTATGCTCCACCAGACCTGCACCAGTTCTTTTCTGTATCTCAATTTATACTTTTTAAGAAGAATATATGCCTTCTTTATTAATATGGAAGCAGTGTAGACTGTAGAACTTATAGTATAGAGATGGGATGGTTTTTGCCTTTTAACAGTTGAATACCTTCCTTACAAAGTACATAGCTATTTGCAATATTTTTGGTTGTAAATCACTGACCTGGATTTTTTTATGCTGAATGAAATGGAACAGAATCTTTAGAATTTTGCACTTTTTAGACTTCTTATTGCTATGGAAACTTTTTTGCTTTTGCAAAAGGAGTTTTGATTTGAGTTTGACACCGGATTTCTTTTTGATTTTTCAAGTTCAAATGTCTCTTACATGTTGTTGACAAGCAAAAGCACGTGTATTGGCATTAATGTTTCTTTCTAATTACTTTCATTGAGTTTTTTTTTAAAAAAAAAGGTTCTTTTGCATCTTGTTCATCTTCTCTGTTACAGGATTTAGATGGAAGACTGTTGACTGTTAATAAGGCTTCTCCAAGAGGAACGCGCCCTGAACGCCTGCCTCGTACCTTTGAACCTGCTTTAAGAGTCTATGTTGGTAACTTGCCATGGGATGTTGATAATCCTCGTCTAGAGCAAATCTTCAGTGAACATGGTAAGGTTGTGAATGCTCGGGTAGTCTATGACAGAGAGACTGGACGATCACGTGGCTTTGGTTTTGTCACAATGTCTGATGAGACTGAAATGAATGATGCCATTGCTGCTCTTGATGGTCAGGTATATCTTTAGTACTTTGTGACATTATCAATGGTTACATGCATTGGTAGTTGAATGTGCTGAAAGCTGAAGGGAACAGGATGGTTAACTCATGTTCATGAGTAAAAAATGGTTTGAACTTGAAAGGACAACTTTTGGAATTGCCTATTTGATAATGTGTTGGAGACAGGGTGAAACTATATGCAAAAACTGAATCATTACAACGATTACGTGTATTCAAAATGATTATAAGCAAAAGCTTCAGGAGATAGATGTTGAGAAAAGAAATGATTATTTTTCCCAAAATAAGCTAATCCAAACATGCTTCTTGCATGATTATTTGATATGGTGATTATGGTGTTGCAGAGTTTGGATGGAAGGGCAATCAGAGTGAATGTTGCTGAGGACAGGCCCCGGCGTAGCTCTTATTGAATGTTACCTCAACTTAATCCCCCCATGTCAGCTGCTGGAGTTTTTGTTTTATATAGCTGAGAAATATCGTGTCAATTTTTCTCAAAAATATTTCCCTCTTGGGCAGCCGGTTTCAGATTAGATTTACATCTTTTATTGTTATTAATTTGATGTCCAGATCAAAATTATCATAGTTGTAATTCCAACTCCTGAGGTTCTGAAGAAAGTGGTCTTTGTTACTTTTTCTTTTGTCTATTTATTTCTATTACGAAATGAAATTAAAAATAAAATGGGTTCTCTTGCAACTAATGCAGTTGTCTCTTAATAAAATTCTGCATGTAGTTCTATTGCTTGATCTGTAAATTGTAGTACCAAGTTCAATTAGATAATTTTTTACTGACGTCACCGGCCGATCAGTTAGTGGTATTGTATTATTAGGGTGAAAAAAGCTAATGAAATAAACTTCTTTAATAATCTCTGTGGTTTTATGCCAGGACTCAAGCAGATGATTGGCTTGTTACCGATCTTTTTTAAGGTCCCTTTTTGAAGTGAAAATATGCATTAAAAATTTAAGATAATTAAATAATTATCTGAAAAAAGTTAAAATTAAAAGAAAAGTTATTTTGATTTTTTTTGTCTGGGTTTACATTATTTTGTATTTTTTATAAATTTTAAAAAATTAACTTCGAAAATACATAAAATAAAATTATATAAATGCATCTTAAGATAGAAATATAACTTGACCAAATTTATATATCTTCGAAGACGTTTATCGAGTTGGAGGGTTGTTGGATTTATAACAGTAAGCTAAATTGCTTATGCCTTCAAAATTTTATCTCCATGAATGAACCTTGTATGTAAACGCCTTATCATTATTATTATCTTACAAAAATAAACAATTACTGAATTACAATAATGGTTTCAACATCACAATATCAACGCTAATAAATTGAAACCTCAGGCAATAATTTATTCATTAAAAAGTTAGAAAATCGAAAGATTGTCTTTAACACTAACTAAATTATCATCAAAAACGGTTGAAAAATGTTTTAAACAATATATCAAATACACCTCAATTTTAAACTCTGCATTAGGGGTTGAAAATCATAAATTTTTTTCCAATATAATGATAAATTAAAAGAGAAATAATTTTTTAACAAAGCAAATATAGCATGGCACACCCGGAATCTGTGTAAAGGTGAGCATCAAAATACACATATATCAAAATAAAATAATATACTGTATATTTATGTGAAAAAATATTATATTTTAGTGCTCCAAAATTATGTACAATATTACCTACAAATAACAGAACTCAAATAGAAAACATACAACTAAAATACATCGCAATTATTTCATATCAAAATTACTATTACTGCACATGAAGAACCTGAACCTATATTGTTTTCTGGAGTAGAAAACTTTATTTTTTGCGGTACAAGAGTAGAATGAACATTACCTATACAAATTCTAACAGCATGTGGGCACATCCAAGTTCCAAACACTGATATCTGTAGCATTGGCCTTTCAAAATTCCGGGAAACTTAACTATACAAACTCTTAACAGCATTTGTGTATATCCAAGTTCCAACCACTGAAATCTGAACCCAAATTCAGGATTCTTGCTCCATTTCAGTAACCTCGCAGTTGAGCTTCTCGACTAGTGAGGGGCACATAACGAACAGAAGTCTCAGTCCTTACACTGATAGAACCATCAGATTTCTTATCCACCACCTTTAAATCTTGAAACATGTTCCCAACAGGAATCACCATTCTACCTCCAGGCTTCAACTGATCAATAAGTGCTTGGGGAATTTCTGGTGCTGCTGCTCCAACGTGAATAGCATCATAAGGAGCAAACTCCGGCCAACCTTTTCTTCCATCTGTCAACACAAAATTACTCAAATGTTTGAATTTAGCAATTAACTATAACCATAATTTTACAGCTCAAGAAAATTTGATTTAATCATGCAGCTACAATAATTCAATTATCAAGGAGATAATATCACACTCATGTCTTGAACAACAATAACAAATATGATACTTTTAGATCAACTCTACTTTCAGTTATTTATAACTAAATAAATAAATAAAAACACTTTTTTCAGTTTTAAGTGGACTGAATCACTTAAAACAAATCACGAATCCTGGCAATCAGGTTATTTATTTTCTCTGAACCCTTTGCATTATGTATTCATCGCCTATGACTGAAATAACTGAAAAAAGGACTACATTCAATGGTCATGGTTCAAAAGGAACTGTAACTTTGTCGTGCTAAAATGAAAAGTTTCAATTTTCCAGACTGAGAAATTTGAGAAACCATACCACCAGCATGAACAGAAAGGGAACCATCTTTCAATAGTGGAGCTGCAGCACTCTTCTGAATATTCTCTATTGAAGAAGAAACCAACTCAGGAATATGCTCCACACCAACAGCACGGCCTTGGGGTCCAACCATCAAGGCGAAGCAAGCTGTCAGATACCCCGATCCTGCAAAGAGACCCGAGATATGGAAATCGTTAACAACTTAACATTAAAGAGAGTAATGAGATAAGGCAGAGCAATTGCTCACAAATAGAACATATTTAATCGCAAATCTTGGAACCTACAAAATCTCCACCTTGAATTGAGATTATGCAAAGCAATATGAGAAACCTAATTGCCTTGCAACCCCCACAGTCAGGGTTTTACATCAGAAAATCTTCACATTATCTTGCTATGCCTATAAAACCCTCCAGTTAAGGAGGTGGTGGTAGAAGCTGCTCTCTTTACCCATATTCTACACATTCTGGTGTTCAGGCAATATTCAGTCTTTTTCAATCACCCTTATTATAACAGCTGCATTTACTGTATAAGTTCTCTACCATCTATCTCAACAATCAGTCTCATGAAACAAAGGATGGTTAACTTCACTATTCTAGCATATTTAAGCCTCATCCACAACAAATCAAATACCAACAATATTAATGGAATGCCTAAAAAATAATTTACAGTCTAACTAGCAAGAAGCTTCCATTTTGAGTAAATGCTCAAAGTGGTCCTCGAAAGATGTGTGGGATGTTGATATGGTCATTCATAACATAAAAATAACATCAATTCAAAGACTAAATTGATGTCTAAATATACATTGGAGAACTATATTGATGTCTGTTTTAAACATTGAGAGACCATATTGATGTCCAAAAATCTTTAAAGGACTAACTCGTTATTGCATGTATTACTCCTTCCATTTCTCTAGAATGTGATGGAACAAATTAGAAAAACAATAATTACACACAGGTTCATGGAGTATACCAGAGCCAATGTCCAGAGCATGCATCCCAGGCTGCAAATTCTTCTCGAGCAACTGAAGGCAGGTGGCATGCATATGCGGCGCAGATATAGTGGCATTGTACCCTATCGACATGGGGCTGTCCACATAAGCACCGGTCCCATTGGGGACAAACAATGCTCTATCAATGGTCTCCATTACTTCAGCTACCTTACTTGATGTGATCACTCCATAACGCTGCAAAATCTCCACCATTGCTTTGTTCCTACTGATGCTACTACTCCCGGAGCAGAATCGCTGTATTTTTTGTCAAAAAATAAACAAAGATTATTTTTTTGGGTTAAAAACATTTGAATATGCAGAAACAAAAAAAAAATAAAAAGAGGCCATGAATATGGAAGATAGAAAAGTAATAATACTATTTCATTTTCTTCCTTTTCTCTTTTCTTTCTCCCCTTGCTAAGAGGACACTAAAGAGAAGAACAAGGCTAAATAATGGTCAGAAAAAGTAAGAAAAGGAGAAAGCGACACAATAATTATTTAGAATTTAATTTAAATATATTATACACTATCAACCAATAAAAATAATGAAAAGTGCCAACTCACATAAATAACTACCTATTATAATGAGCGATTCACAATAATTTCTCACTTTTCTCTATTTCTATTAATTAACAGTGTTAATACATGACAGTGTTAATACATACCAATTAAACTCAATTATTTAACTGTATTCTCACATATTTGTTGAAACAGGTTTTTCCACAAGAATTAAAAAATCATTAAATACGATTAATTTAAAGGGGGGGGGGGGGGAACTTACCTATAATTGAGTAAATTACCCCTCACTTCATTGTTAATCTTACTCACTTAATGGAAATAAAAAGAGACAAAGATAAAATTGAATATCAAAAATTAAAAAACTAAAAATAACCCCAAAAAAAAAAAAAACCCTAACGCATTTTTGCTTTTCTAGACTGACGAATAAAATACGACGAAATTTTCCCACCAAAACAAAATAAATAAAACAAAAATTTCTTTTATAAAACGATTAAATAAGTATTAGAAGCCGAGAATGGACAAATGTGAAGGATTGTTCCATGTCATTCACAAAAAAGGATAGAAACTTAAATTCACGATATCTGGGAAAAAAAAATGCAGGTGAAGGGGTTGAACGAATTAAAATACCTGCATGGTATGGAAGAGAGAGTTCCCCGTGAGGAAATTAGGGTTTTGGAAGAACAAGAAATTGGTGGTGATGGAGACGGAGGAGTGAGCTGAAGTTGAAGAAGAAGGCGCAGAAGAAGAAGAAGAAGAACGTTGGTGGAAGTGAAAGAGCGTTGCTGTTAGAGAGAGCGCGCGAGTGGGAGTGGGAGCGCGTGAGGCACAACGGTCGTAGCGGCAACCATACGCCAGCGCAGGGTGGTAGAAGTAGAAGTAGTGCGCACTCATGCTCATATTCTCTTCTTTTTCTCGTTCTTTCCCCATTTTCCCCCTTCCCTCACACGCTCTCATCATATAGCATCCACACGTGTCAACATTTCCTGTTCTCTCTAGTCTCTACCATCTCTGGGCCCAGGCCCAACAGCTAAATGGGCTACTGTTTTGGTCAGGTTGGGGTTAGTCCAGTGCCACCTTAGCCTACAAGGGAACATGAATGTAAAATACAATCCATGAGGTGGACAAGGACGTGTCCTACTAGGCTACTAGACATCTTTTCCGGCCAATTTTAAGGGTGATTTTTTTTTTTTACAAAGAATCTTTTGGTACTTCCATTTTTTTTTAGTTAAGATTATCAATACCTTTTAGTAATTTGCATAGTTGTTAAACTTGAATAGGTGATCGACTCAATCAAGGTACTAGGTTACTAGGTCACTGATTTAACCAGTGGATCACTGATTCAATTGGTTGAACCAGATTAAATTAAATAAATATATAAAAATACAATATAATTCAAATAAATATATAATATATATTATTATTGATGTATTATAACATATCAGGTTACATGGCATAGTGGCAATGGAGCACACCCAACATTCTCCATGGATAGGGTTTGAAATCCACCAATCACAATTTTTGAGCTCACTGGGTTGACCGGTTCATAGCTAGTTCATACCAAGTTTGATTGGGTTTGACCGGTTCAGATACAAATCGGATATGAATAAAAAATCGAACCAGACAAGTGATCAGTTCACCGTTTTCCAGTCCGAACCAGTCTGTTCGGTCCGATTTTAATAACTATGGTAATTTGTGTTTAATACTCTTTCCATTTCAATATGCTTTCTCCTATTTATAATACCTGTTAGTTTAGGTAAAATTTTTTAATTCATATTATATGTCATTTACATATTTATATAAAAAAAAATCTATTACAAAGTTTCCAAATATACCCTCCACATAATTTTAAATACAATAAACAATGAAATACAATATTATAAATTAGTTATTAAATAAGGTTGTTTTGGTAAATATTTTTACAAAACCTTTAATTTTGGGTTTTTTAATATCCGTGTAAATGGTTAAAGTGACAAATATTATAAATTGAAGAGAGTATCTATCAAGTTTTTCATATTTTAGCATTTCAAAATATCTTTTTATTTTTAATATCAATGTAGCATTAATTTTTTTCCAATAATACCTTTAGTCTAATGGTGATAATTAAACAATTATTAATTATATGTATTTATTTACTTTTATTTTAGACAAGAATAAATTCATCCATTTATATAATTTTATACCATTATTAAACTCAATTTATTATTATTATTATTATTATTATTATTATTTGACAATCATTTTAAAATCGAGGAAGAGTTTGAGAATAGGAAACCTAGACTTGCATCAAATCAACTACCATTTTGTTCTGTACTTTTAGTCTCAATTTTAATTTTCAACTAAATGTTCACATGCATTTTGAAAATATGTTGAATTTCAAAGAAATACCTAGTATTTTTTTTTTTTTGGCCGTCGGGAAGGGGGGATTTAGGCACGGGGCTCTGCCCCTGCGAGTTCGAACTTGCACCCCTTATGCACCTACTTATTAAGCCACTGCATTTTGCCAGGTTAACCACAGCCACGGGTGCAAGAAATACCAAGTTGAATAAAACGAAAGGAATATGCAATTGCAAAGGACTCCGAAAAAGAGGGAATTCATCCGTTGCTATTTGATCTCTATATTTAGAGGCCCTTCTTAGGAATGTTCTTACTTTATCCATGTGAACCCCCCCCCCCCCCAAAAAAAAAACAAAACCCACACCACCAAAAAAAACAACCAAAAAAAGAAACAACACAAAGAAGGAAAGAAGAAAAAGTTTAAGTAATGTACCTATATGAAATTATGTGAGCTAGCAAATCATTATGATCTGTTGTCTCTGGGACCACTCCACCAATTTCGATTATTTCTTGCATCCTCTAGCGAATTACAGGAAAAAGTTCCTGTATATAATTTTAATTTGGAAGGTTTATGAGAAATTCTTTTCCTTGTAATTTGTACATAATAGACTAGGTTAAAAATACACCGCGAGACACACTTTAAAGTAAAATTGGGAATATTCATTCCTAACATATTGCTTTCTTCTTGTTCTGAAAATGGACCACCCACCCACACAGACTGAAAAATCCGAAACTTGCTGGTTTGGTTTTATTTATAAAATCAAAAGTTTAGAAATGAGTATCGGAGCAAGCTCAATGACCGGTACTGGTCGAGGTATTTGAATCAAACATACTTTTTTTTTTTTTCTATATTTCATCTTTTATTATCTTTACTATTGATTCCTTTTAAAAAAAATATTGTTAAATGTTTTATAATCTTTTATTAATTGTACTATCAAAATAATTTTTTTTATATTATGAGATAATATATATTGTAACTTTAAGATATCAGTTATAAAAATTAAATACTTGAATAACGTGTCAATATGTGATTATATATAATATAAAATTTTTTAAATTAATAGTATATCAAAATTAAATTTATTTTATAATTATAATTTATATATATTTATAATGTATTAATATATTCATGTGTAATGAAGTAAATTGATCACGTTATAATAATTTTTATTATTTTTTTAGACACTGTATATGTATTATTTTTACATATTATTATTACTATATATTTAGAAAATGAAATTAAATTTGATTTATTACTAGGGTAAATAATTATATATTTTCATTTTATTATATACTATTATATGTGTGATTTGAAAGGGGATTGTAAGAGTTAAATATTATTATTAATATAATAATATATAATTAAATAATTATACAAAAACTTTTATAATGATAATTATCAACATCAAATTCTTAAAAAATATATCAGAACTTGATTGATTTAAGTGGTTCGATATTTGTTCTTTTCTTCTTTTGTTTTTTTGTTTGGTCCTAGAGAGGGATTTGGGGGAGAGGGATAGGGATGGGAGTGGTTCGATGAGATTTAAGCCCGAGTGCAGTTCAACAGAGGCTAACTCCATTGCCATTGTGCCATAGGCTTCAGCTGTGGCATTTGTTCTCCTTAAGAAAGGTCTCAAATTTATAAGTGGAAAAAATTAGTATAAGGAGAGTTTTACCTCTACAGTAGATGGATCTAACTCAAGCCAGATTAGTTGGAATCCAATAGGCTTTGCATACTGGTGATTTATACCAAAAAAACTCTTAAACAAATTCATGTATGTATAAAATATTCGATCTAACAAAATTTAGCACTCCTTTATACGAATTCAAATATATGCCCAATTTTACAAATAATGCCTTTATAAAATATGAAAGTTTTTAAAAAAAGAGTTGGTCTGTAGAGCCATGATTGTTATTTTCAACCTTTCCATTTGTTATTTTTTATAAAATAAACCTTGAAATTAGTCCCTGAAAGTATAAAATAAGATAAATTGATTCCTAAACAAATCAAACACATCCCCTAGTCTTCGAAGAGTATGAATGTTTGAAAAGCTACTAGAAATGAGTTAATGATAAAAAGATTTAGATAGTTTACATGAGTTTATGATCAAAATTTAGTGCAATCAACATACCAAAAAAGAGTATATATAAATATTTATCATGTTAGTCCAAGTGTCAACTAAGCTCTATGAGACTTACCAATGACACACAAGTGATACATTAAGTTTCTTACTTGCCATAAGATTTATTTACTTCTTTAAACAACATTATTTTTCCTTTAACTTTGGAGGGAAATAAAAATTTCACCCAACTAGTAGAAATGACATGGAAATTGATCTATTTTGTCACTTTTCACCCCACGGGACGCGATCCACAGATAGGACACGCCCCTAAAGCTTCTACTTGCACTTTATTCTAATAGAAAATCGGGCAGAGTCTCCTTTGTATTTAGGACTATTCCCAAATAAAGATCCTCGCCCTGCATAAAACACATACACATGCAAACTCATTGGGGATCCAGGCATTCTCCGAATGCACCCCACAGCACACAAAATGAGAATTTAAATCATAATCACTAAAAAAAATGTTTACATAACTATTCAAGAAGCTTAAATACATAATCATTTAGATTAAACTAATTACAATTCAAAACAATTTACATATAACAATATAAGACCCAACACAGGGAGGACCCTGCCTGTAGGTTAATGGAGCACTTCTGGAGACTTTACAATTAAACTTAGATGCTGAAACTTCTAATTAGCTGTGGAAGCTTGAACACAATCCAGCACCTGTCTAAAAACATGGAAAGGAAGAAAGAGTGAGTCATACGACTCAGTGAAAGATAATATATCTATAACAAGGGTGGGACAAGCCAAAGCGCAACATTTGCAAAACAATAACTTTAAAAGTTTCTTAAAAATCTCGTACCATATTTGCTATTGAAATACTTAAATATGTATATCAAATCACCGTAAGATTTTCAAGAAACCTATATAATTCATTAAATCGCGGTTTTAATTTTTCTGGATAATAACTTCTTTATAAATATATATATATAGGCATAATACTTTTATATCTAGTGAAATAAATTATAGTAAAGCTTAGGGAGGATTCTATTTCGTAAATAGTCTTTGTTAAGGTGGCCTGTGGCCTAACTCCAGTGATAGAATGATAACTTCACGCCTATGTCTATATTCCAGACATATGTCGCCAAACATGCCGGGCTAGCAATCACCCTGCTAGCTGGGTTACTCGAGGTGCACCAAGGCTAATCTTTGCTTCTTGCCATTAACAAAACGATTCTGTATAGTTCCCTCCCCTTGAAAACCTTTGCTCATTTCTAATTTGTTATCATTAAAATTCCTTATCAACTTTACTCCAGACATCAAGTCCGGATTCTAAATACATTGCTTAAGCTTTTAAAACATTAACATTTCATAATTCTCAACATATCAAGCTTTTAAAAAAAAACAACATCAATGTGAAAATGATTCATAGAAATCAATATTAAGCTTACTTCATAGAAATCTATAATTTCTAAATATCATATCAACTTCAAGCCTTTATATAGCTAACATTTAATGACTTGAAACCATATCTTTCTCTATCAAACTGTTCAAGTATTGAAATTCACCTTTAAGATGCTTGTCCCACACACACATACATAATCATATATATATATAGAAAAGAGTAATATCTTTTATCTTTCAAGAATTCACTAAGGTCATTGTTAAAATGCTATTTCAATTTCTTTGATCTTTAATAACTTAAACCACAAAGATAACATTTATGAAATCATGGATATACATAACATAAACTATAAATTATACATATACTTAAAACAAACTAGCTATAGATATGTTATCCACTCACCATACTAGGCCAAAAGGAGGAGATCTCTGCTGATGATGCCACTAAGCTCATAGGTAATTTTCACGAGTATCTAATATCACAAGAATCATAAACCAAGCACAAATTAGTGTTTATGGTCAAAAATTTTCTTAAAATACCTTCCTTACTCAAAATTCCCAAATCCAAACCCTAACTCCCTTTTTACTTGGCCAAACCTTAAATCCATAATGGATTCAACTAATCCATGGTATAATAAAGAAGCTAGAGGTCAAAAATTACCTTAGGAAGTGGAGAAAGGAAGAGGAGCATGAGGGGAGAAGTGGGTCTCCTCCCACCTTTGTTCTTCTCACTAGAAGGAGGAGAGAGAGAGAGAGCTTCAAGAGAGGGAACCCTTTCTAAGGTGATGGGGATGGTATGAAAGGATGAGTTTGGTGATGGATATGAGTAAAATTGATAAAAGGCTGATGGGTTTCATAGGGGAAGAAGAAGAATGAGAGAAGAAGAAGAGAGAGAGAGCTTGTTGAGAATGAAGAAGATGGGACGAGATCTTTCTTTTAAATTCGTCTGGCCCAATGGCGCCTGGCGCGCGACTTGGCTGCCTGGGCGCCCGCCCACCTGAAGCTACATCACTGCAGCTGTCACAGCTGCGTTGAACAGCGCCCTAAGCGCCAGCTCTCTTTTTTTTTTTCCAAACTCTTCTCAAACATTATCATATACTTATTTACATTTCTTAATTTTAAGTTAATGTCCTCATTTATTTTATTCTCCATTAACTTTAAAACATAAATGTAAATAAGAGAATATCCCCCATTTGAATCCAATAAAAATATTGGAAAAATCAAACTCCTTAAGAATCAAAATCCAACTTTTAGATTTTAGTACAAACTTCTGAAAACTCGCATTTTCTTAAATTTCGAGCTTGAAAATGAAATGGTTAATAACCTCCAAAAATTCGTTAAAAATTGCTCTTCAATTCTTTGATATCTAAGGAACAATTACCGGGACTTTTGATCCCATAAAAATGTCTCAATCCTATAGCCCTCCAAGGGGGCATAGGGTCCAAACTTAGAGCTTTCACAGGGTTCGACAGAACAAAGTGTCACAATTCGTGTGACTCCTGACCCGGGCATTACATATTTGGTCTCCTGATCCCCTAGTTCCTTGATCTTCTTCACCCAGCTTAAGTCTTCACCCAGTTTAAGATATTTTTTAACCTCTTCACTCTTTTAGATCTGAAGGCTAAAGGGCTTGTGATCGACTAGTCTCTCGGTCCCTTAGTTCCCTGACCTTCCTCATTCTTAAGGCATTTCTTAATAATTTTGCTCTTTTTGAGCTCGAGCCTAGGGGGCTTATAATTTGTCCAAGTTTTCTATCTGCTTAACCCAAGCCCATTTCACCACCTCACATTAGTAGCAAGTACCACTTATATCCCTATAAATACCATAGATAGGAATATTTTGGCATCATCTATAAAGAACAAGTAAAATTGCTCCTATTATATAACCTAATACTCTTAACCTGCATACAATATCTCACCATCAACATGGCCGCATCACGCAACACACAGAATACCACCAACCAAGACCAAAATCCAAA
Organism: Pterocarpus macrocarpus; assembly: GCA_031439585.1. Lineage (NCBI taxonomy): Eukaryota > Viridiplantae > Streptophyta > Magnoliopsida > Fabales > Fabaceae > Pterocarpus > Pterocarpus macrocarpus. Next base: position 18,564,874 of record CM062519.1, read on the forward strand.
TGCCACAAGTAATTCGCACATAACTTCTTCTTTTTCATCTTTCATGTTTTGTTGCTTGGTTGTGGCCTTCGTATGTATACTTGAGCTGCATAAAAAGAATCTAAAGGTGCCTTTTATGTTGCTAGTCATTTATTTCATAAGCTTTGTGAAAAATGCCAACAAGAGATAGCATGTCTCAAATTTCTTTTTTAAGTCTTTGATTTTGTTTGTATGAGATGCTTAGCGTTTTTATTTGTATGAGATGTTTTGTGTTAACCGAGGGTATATCTATGGTCCTGTTCTTTCTTGTGATACACCCTTTCATGCTTATGGTCCTGCTCTTTCCGGTGATACACCTTTTCGTGTTTATGGAAATGATTTCATTAAATAAACCTATTTATCTTGCTTTTTAATACAATTTGAAGCTAGTTCACATTATAAGATTTGCTAATTTTATTTTGACATGAATTTAGAGAGCCTCAGTTTAAGATAAACCTCATGGCCTTCTTCCCGCTTGAGTGCAGACTTTAGCCATTCAACTTTGTTAAAAAAGATAGTGTGATTATGAATTCAACCTGTTTATATCACGTTTTTATCTGTTATTATTACCACATAATATCTTTGTGTTTGCATCCTTCACAATTTGAAACTCGAAACTAGAAATGAAAAATAAGCCCCTTTAATATTCTCGGCAACATTTCGTTTAGTGGAAACAAACTTCATGAACACTACTGTTGGTCGATTTGTATGGATTTGTATTGATCTGTATCGATTTCTTTTAGGGGGTACATTTGTATGATAACATCAAGCTAAAGCCAATCTTAATTATCATTTATTATAATTGATATGATTTATACAATTTTATAATCACTGTTTATAACTGTTATGGTTCATTATTATCATCGATTGTAATTAATATTTATTTGAATTTACAGTGAATTAAAGAGTACCTGTACACTTCAATATTTATTGAATTTCAATTTTATTTCGATCAATACATTCGTTCCAATTTTAAATCATTCTAAATATTACTGTAGCACCAAAAAATCATTGTAGATGTTACTAAAAGGTAGATTTATAACATTCATAGTTAACATTTTTCCTTCGTGTGATTAATTATTCCTTATTTTTTTTCTTTCCACGTACACTTTTGTAACGTGGTGAATATCAATTAACATTTACTACCTTTAATTAGTATTCATACTATTGTTAAAAAATACCTTTCTTTAACGAGCACTGATCTTACCACGATTACACTATCCTATTTATAAAGATTAATGCACTTCCCTTAATTTTTTTTTATTTAATGTATTGATTTGACATACGTTTCTCTCTCAGTAATTATAAGATTTTTCTCGTAAGTTAGCATTTACAATCCGATTAGCAATTAATTCTCTGTTAATAGTATTAATATTCTTATTAACAGTTATTTATATTCCAATCAGCAGTTAGTTCTCTTTAATTTGCATTACTAATCATACTTCCAGTTATCTCTCTTTAATTAGGACCGATGTTCCTATCTGCAATTTTTTTTTTTTTTTTCATATTATAGCCCTTGAGTATAATTTTATGACATTAGTTGACTTCTATTTGGGATGATCAGAATTATATTGTTCTCTATTAATGCTATATATTGATTTCGTACATTAAGTTGATTGGCGTTTCATGACTCGTTCCATAAGTGTTGTCTAGTATTATTACATTACTCTTCTATTATAAAATGAAAAATAGAATTGATATGCTAAGGTGATTAGCCCCTATTTAAATTATTATTATTAATACACACACACACACACACACACACACACACATATATATATATATATATACTAGCTCTTACTTTTGACAAAAAGATATGAATAGTTTTTGGAACAAAAGCTCATTATAATTATTATTTTATTCGATATGATTTATTAATTTTAATTATTATTTAAATTGTATTTGATCTTAATTATTATCCGTTATAATTTATTGATTTTAATTATGATTGTTTATAATCGATATTTATTCAAAATTATTTATACGTCTTTATTAGTATTTATATGTCTACATATAATCGATACTTAAGAACTACCATATTTTGAAACATATATGAAACCACAAATGGGATTTTTCTATAAAGTTATTTTCAACTTATGATTAACAGTTTACCACCATTTACAAGTAATTCCAATATTAGTAGTGATATTTATTCCTTCAATGAACTCTTGCAAATAATTTATGGTTTTTAAGAAATAACAATAAAGAGGTTGACACAGAAAAAAATTTTAGAAAAGTTATGGTTACTTGAATATAAAAGTCATAATTGCAGGAACATGTCAAGCATTAGTATTCATAATTAACATCTAATTCATTGCATTCTTTAATTAGCATTCTTTATTATTTGAAGCGTCTTAATTTTAGAAACATGAGTAAAATTATTGGATTATTTGCTCATAATTTGTAGTCAATTATTCCTTCATGTGATTAATTATCATTATCTTTCCAAAGCCAATATGCTTAATATTAATATAACTTGATTATTGTAGAATTTCTATTTCTAGTTTTGTTGTTGTAGTTATATTTATAGGGAAGAAGAAGTAGGTGACAGCTATTCTAATCGTCCGATCTCCAAAATCCAACCATCGTTGGTATTTGCTAAGCCTGGCCATGCTGGCACAATATCCAAACTTCAACCATCATTGATAGTCTCCAAAGCCTAGCCACACCGACACAATCTCTAAAACCTTACCATTACTGGTAGTCTCCAAAGCTTGGCCACGCCAACATGATCTACAAAATCCAACCATCACTGATAGTCGACAAGTCGGCCACGTCGGCACAATCTACAAAATCCAGTCATCGCAGGTAATCTCCAAAGACTGGCCGCACCATCACGATCTTCAAAACCCAGCCCTTACTGGTAGTCTCAAAAGCACGGCGACGTTGGCACAATCTACAAAACCTAGCCATAGCTAGTAGTTGGCAAGCCTGGCCACATCGGCATGATCTCCAAAACCTAACCATTGCTAGTAGTTGGTAGCTAGGCATGATCTCCAACTCCAAAGCCCAACCATCGTTGGTAGTCTCCAAAGCCCAACCACATTGCCACAATATCTAAAATCTAGCTATCGCTGGTAGTCTCCAAAGCTCAGCCACATCGGCATAATATGCAAAACCCAACTATCGTTGATAGTTTCCAAAGCTCGACCATGCCAGCACAATCTCCAAAACCTAGTCATCGCTGATAGTCTACAAAACCTGGCCACCTCAGCATAATCTCGAGAACCCAATCATCCTCGGCACTATATAAAAAGTTCGATAACCCCATCACTATCTAAAGTCTAGCAACCCTGGCACTATCCAAAAGCTTGGTAATCCCGACACTATATATAAAAGTCAAGCAATCTTGGCACTATCTAGAGGCTTGGCAACCCTGGCACTCCCGGAAACCTTAGCATTTTCTAAACTAACAAGCTAGTGCATTAATTTCACATAACATTAACATTACTCAATAGAAGAGTCTCCCTAACCAAGCAAGTTTTGCTACTGAGGTTACAAAAGGGCCACATACAATAACTTATATCACCAAGCAAGGGAGAGAGAGAGAGAGAGAGAGAAAGACTACTGAGATAGTAGCTTAATCAAGTGACCAAGAATACAAATTAACCTGACCAAAACAAAGGATCAAGGTATTATCTTTATTTCCTAACTTATTATATATCATGCTACTCTTCACTAAGTTTTCGCTAAATCACTATCCCCCAAAGTTACTTTTGCCCAATCGAGCAATGAAAATAGCTCTCGATCAAATACTGAACTTTACCCACGTCGAATTTGCAACCTAACTAGAGCCTTTATTATTTACCTAGTTAGCATGATGATCAATCAAAAGATTGAGATATCACCTCAAATAATCTTAGATATATTATACTCTTAGTAATCTTTCTACTCACTCATTAAGTAAAAACTTACAATACAAATTGTGTGAGCGCATTATCCTAGTTTTTTTTTATCTAATAAATTTCTTAGCCTCTTCGCTCTTTCAAAGCTTGAGACTGAGGCTTGTAATCCTTCTGGTTTCTCGGTTTTCCAATCTTCTTGACCTAGCCTAAAACACTTCTTAACCTCCTCGCTCTTCTAGAGCTCGAGGCTAAGGGACTTGTGCTCTGTCAGATCTCCCGATCTCCTGGTTCCCCAACCTTCCACATCTGATCTAAGATATTTCTTAAGCTCTTTGCTTTTTTAGAGCTCGAATCTAGGGGGCTAGTAATATATCCGGGTTTCTTATCTACTTGTATCAAGCTCATTTCACCACCTCACATTAATAGCGAGTACCACTTTTATCCGCTATAAATATTATAGCAATGGAGGAGGTGAGACAGCTTTATCTAAACCTAGATACCAAACCCCTTTCTTCTCTATCACTAGTTGAGATAGGAACATAAATTTTCTTATATTTACTTGGAGGAAGAGTGATTTTTCCTTCTTGTACCTTCTTGTGGATCTTACACCATCAACAAAATTTTGGGAGATGTGAAAGTGGTGGGACCCAATAAGAATGGATGGAGGAGGTAACATATAGAGGAAGAAATGATTTCCTCCGTTAGGAAGAAAGAATGACTCAATGACATGTTAGCCATTTTTGCTAGGGTAAAAGCCATCTCCATTTGCAGTAAAAAGTGGCAGTCGAGGAATCAAATCACCATAGGAATGAACCACCTCCATCTATGACGCAGGAATCTTGGATGTAAATTCACCATTATAATTCCTAGCATCCCGACAGAGATTTTCAATCAAGTGCTGTGTCGTATATGAATGTGCATTTGTGCAAGAATAATTATTCTCCTCTACCAGTAACTAAGATGCCCGATTTAACCACATGCACTCTACCTACGTTCTGCATGGTATAACGCTGGCACGCTTCACGTGGGGCCATTATCTCTTGAAAAATATTAACTGAACCTAAGGCCTTTGTGACTAGTTAATTACCCCTCCGCGTTTCTTTTTCCTTTTGATTTAACGCACTCAACTTTAATTTGGAAAATAGAACACATCCTTGGTAGGTAGTCACGATGTGATTGGACAAAAAAAAAACATTAATATATTGAGTGATACTTACCTCTATGCCAAAAAAAAGATACTTCCCTAGCTATGGAGCGAGACTAATTACTTTTACCTATGGGAAATAGAAGTGGTGATTCAGATTATCAAAAAACAAAAAAAATAGAAGTGGTGATTCTGACTACTCGAACATCTGAAGTAAGCCTGGTGACATGACCTCTGTGATGTCAGAAAGCGCCACATTTCACTTTTCTTTTTTTAGCTTATTCCAATGTTTATGCCAACGCTATTACGGATTAAACAAAAAAAAATGTTCACTCTGTGTGTTCTATGGCTACTTGTGAAGTAAATTACATGCAGGGGCCACCATAGCTAAGCCATGTGTACTCTTATCCTAAGAGGACGATCACTTTAGCTTTAGTTTTATACCCTCTTACAAGCAAGGTACTTGTTCAATACGGGCTTTATTCCACTCCCTCTCATTATATAAGTCCAAGTTGAGTTACAATGCACCACACGTACTCAAACTAAACATTGTGTTCTCTTTGCTGCCTTTTGATATCTTGGGCCATTATTGCTAGTAACATGGCTAGCCACCCTCGCGAGATACCAGCTCCCCCTAGTAGGATGCAGGAAAGGAAAAAACGCTTGTTCGCCGCATCTGATGACAGTGCCATGATGAAGCAAGTTCAGGCCACTCATGCACCAGATGGTCGTGAAGTTGATGTCAAGCCCATTATCCAAATAGTGGATGAAATCTTGATTCAACTCATTGCCCGCAGCATTGAGGGTCATGTTGTAAGACATCCACGTTTTTGTTAAATTTGTATATATAATGTAGCTTAATTTGCTGCTTTATATGCATGGATACAAATTTAACACAATATACATAGTTACACTTAGAATAAAATTTGGCCCTACTAATTTTGTTTGAGATACACTCATTTATTTCTAGCCCCACAAACTTTATTGTGAGTATTCCAATATATATATGTTAGATTTGTACCTATATAATAATTTTTCTTGCTTTAGTGGTTTATTGTGTAGGAGATGTGAAGGCATTAGGTAGGTGCGACGTGCTCTATGTAACTATCAATTATGCGTTACATTTTGCAGGAGCATGAGACATTGGAAACTGCTGCTGCATTGGCTGAATTTGACATGCTTGACTCGCTGTCTTTTGTCATACACAAAATTTCGTGCGAGGTTATTTCGATATGAAAATCTTGTTAACTTTTGTGAAAGTTACTATTTATTGCTGTTGTCAAGGATAAAATGTGTTTCCCGTGATTACCAGATATATCAAGGTGAAAATAAAGTAGAAGAGTGATTCTTTTCCTTGTTTTGCTTTTGAATAGAATATACTTAGCTTTGATGCTGATGGTAGTCTTTTATCTTCCACATAAATAAAAAAAACTAGCGCATAATTACCACACAAGCTTTAATCTATGAATAAAAAATACTTACCTTTCACTAGCTTTTTGTGCTGCTGCAAGTATTTAACTATTTATAACCACAGCCTTTGGTTTTATCTTTCCGAATTCTTTGGAATATTTATCTGACCAAATGATTTTTGAATATGTTTATAGCATTCCCTGTTTATTTGGATCGAAATTTTTCTGTATCTAAAGTACTTAAATAAAAAGGCTACCAAAGTTACTAAAGACCAATAATTCATGACTTTATTGGCAGCTATCATGCAAGTGCTCTGGAGGTGGAGATGCACATGGATCAAGTATGGTGTTGCTGAATTACCTGGGTAGCTATGCTTGGCATGCAAAAGTTGTGTTAACCTTAGCAGCCTTTGCTGTTATCTTTGGAGAGTTTTGGCTTGTTGCTCAGCTGAGTACTGGAAATGTACTAGCCAAATCTGTGGCACTCCTTAAGCAACTCCCTGACGTTGTGGAGAATTCTACTTCTCTGAGACCCCAATTTGATGCAGTCAACAAGCTCGTGAAGGCGGCACTGGATGTGGCCATGTGCATTGTTGAATTCAAGGAGCTACCATCTGAATATATCTCAGAGGACACACCTCCTATGTCCATTGCCAGTGCTTATATTCCTATTGCAGCCTATTGGGTCATCCGAAGTATTGTGGCTTGTGCCTCACAAATTGCAAGTTTCATAGGCATGAGATATGAGTAAGCATAGCCCCCATTTTGATCACTTGAATCCACTCAATCACTGTTTAAAATAGCAGTGACCCTTTATTGCAATGATATTGCAGGTCCATTTCATCAGCCACAGAGGCATGGGAATTATCTAGCCTTGCTCACAAAATCAGTAGTATACATGAGCACCTCAAGAATCAACTGGCTCAATGCCACGAATATATAGGTGATCGCACTATTGATAGTTATAATTAAGATCATAATTAATTAATTGAGATACCAGTAACTTGAATTCAAGATTTTTTATTTTTTATTTTTCTTTTTTTGGCATGATTTTCACGCTACTGGACTAAATTCAGCAATGCCTAATCATAATTTATTCGCTGAGGTTCCTACATTCCTAGTTAAAAGGGTTCTGTTTCTGTTGAGAGTTTCAAAAAGAGTTGGCATAAAATTTGATCAAGAACGAATTATTTTTACAAATGTATCCTTAACCTTGTGCAGATGAGAAGAGGCATATGGAGGCCTTCCATAATCTGATCCGTCTATTCGAGACAAGCCATGTAGACAACATGAAAATCCTCAGAGCACTGATATATGCCAAGGATGATTTTCCACCACTTATTGATGGAAATAGCAAAGCAAGGGTACATTTTTAGAGTCTAGTGAACTTGTAATCCTTTTGTTAATTAATAATCTTATTCCATAACCATAGCTTATAACATAACTTATTGACAATCAGGCTAGTCTCGAGCTCCTAAGGAGGAAACATGTGCTACTTCTCATATCAGACCTTGATCTTTCACAAGAAGAGATTATGATACTCGATAACTTGTTCAAAGATGCACGAGCAAGGGGTGAGACTCACTATGAAATGGTATGGATCCCAATTGTGGACAGAGCAACCTGGAATGATGTGAGCAGACAGAAGTTTGAGTATTTGCAATCACTGATGGCATGGTTCAGTGTGCGTGACCCTTTCATCATTGAGCCAGCAGTCATCAAGTACATCAAGGAAGTGTGGAACTTCACAAAGAGAGCCATTGTGGTGGCCCTTGATCCACAAGGCAGATTGTCCTCCCCAAATGCTCTCCACATGATTTGGATTTGGGGGAATTTGGCCTTCCCTTTCACCCGTGACAAAGAAGAATCCATGTGGAAGCAAGAGATTTGGAGCCTCGAGCTGCTTGTTGATGGCATTGATCCTATGGTTTTGGAATGGGTACATAATATAATCTTTATATATAATATGCAACTCGCCTCACTAACTTCTATGTTTTACAATTAAATTTTAGAGCAATACTATAATATGGCATTGATCCTTAGGATCAATGAGCATGTCATATTATTTTGATAAACAAAATTTGACGAAAATTATGGCTATCTATCATATTTCTAAATTTTATGTTGATATCTTAAAAGTTTTACTTTGCCCTTGCTACAGATGGCAGAAGGTAAATTCATATGCCTTTATGGAGGTGAAGATCTTGAGTGGATTCAAACATTCACAGCCACTGCAATGAATGTTGCAAAAGCTGGCAGGATCGAATTAGAGATGGTCTACGTGGGAAAGAGCAATGCTAAAGAGCGCATGCAGAAAATGATCACCACATTCGCCACTAGGAAGTTCAGTTACTACTGGCCTAATGTCACATCCATTTGGTTCTTTTGGGCACGGTTGGAGAGCATGTTGTACTCAAAGTTACAAAATGGAAGGACAGTTGAAAATGACCAAATCATGAGTGAGGTCATGACTGTACTCAGCTTTGATGGAAGTGATCAAGGGTGGGCTATATTCTGTAGGGGTACATCTGAAATGGCTAGAGCCAGAGGTGAAACTGCATTAACAAGCTTAAGGGACTTTGATAAGTGGAAGGATAACATTGAGACGGTTGGTTTTGTGCCAGCACTTAATGATTATCTGAATCAAATTCAGAGCCCACATCACTGCAACCGCCTCATTCTTCCAGGGAGCACTGGTGGCATACCACAGAAGGTTGTGTGTGCTGAATGTGGCCGCCAGATGGAGAAGTACTTCATGTACCGCTGCTGTGTGGAATAAGAAGGGTGTTATGTTATACGCTCATCATTGTTGTTACTGCTTGATGTTTATGTATTTTTATGTATAATGTTGCTTTGGGGGTTATTTTATAATGCTATGATTTGTGACTTGCGAGATATTATAGTCATGTATGATATGTTGATGATGGCTGTGTTTACTAGCTAGCTCTTCAGTCCCTTGCTAGGAATTAAAGAGCATTGTAAAACTTCATAGTGTTGCAATAAATGATAAAGTCATGTTATGTGTTGTTAACACCTCATTTGATTTCTTTTGATGTCCCTGGAGCTTCCTTTTCATTTCTCCCAAATATAAAAACAATAGCAGTCCCAATCAGCAAGAAAAAGAGAAACTTAAACGAATTTTTTTACATTGAATTTGTCTTTAAACTGATAAAGTAAAAGTGTATTTTGATTAATTGTAACTCATCGAAAAATGCAAACATAAAAAAAATACATATTCCTACCCACTTTAAAGACAAACATGCTTTTAGAAAATAAAAAGAAAAAGACATGATTGGATCAATGAGAATTACGAGGATCGAAGAAAATTTTGAGAAATTTTAAGCTACTCTCATAATGAAAAAAAAATTATTTTATTCATCATTTAACATCCCAATAATTTTATTAAAAGTATAGTAAAAGTGAAAAAGAAAAAATTAGACTCACAAAATGATGTTAAATAATAAATGAAACATAGTAACAATTTTTTATACTCTAAGAATATTTAAGAATAAATTTATCCAATCAAAAAGGGATTAATCTCAATAAAAGGGATTTTGATTCTTTAAATATGAAATTTGAATTCAATTTTGAGATTTATGTATATGAAAAAAATATTATTAAAAAAGATTCTCACTTAAACACTAACTATATTCTAAAAAATTAATTTTTTATCTATCAAAAAAGGAAATGCTAGGAGAAATAAAAAGGAATAAATTATCCAAGTTATTTTAAATAAATCAAAGCTGCGTCATTTTTGTCCAAGGAAAAATCACGATTGAGTTGATCGGATAGATCCGGACTGCGTAACACACCATCTGACCAAGTCAAGTCAATACGATGATTTTAAAATATAAAATTTCTGTTAATCTATTCAAACCACTAAAATTATGACTGATCCATCCAACTGACATTGTGGAAATAAAACAAATCTAACCAATGACTTTTTCCACATCCTTCAATGTAACAGGACTATACAATAGCGGTGCGGACTCTGGAGTGAAACCCGCGGTCACGGAAGACAAGAATAATCTAAGTTTTTTTTTAAGATAAGTATTTTAAATTAATGTGTAAATTATAAAAAAAAAATTATATTAGCTATTATTTTTTTGCTCTCATGACAAATTTTGTATGTAAGCAGCAAGTGGGAAACAAAATTTCATGCAAATTTTTTGACCAAAATTTATTTCTCTATCACATAAAAAATTTACTTGTAAATCATTTAATTTAAAAATAGTATACACACACACACATATATATATATATATATATATATATATATATATATATATATATATATATATATTGAAAAATGTCATAAAAAATATTTTCTTTTCACACTACATGATTGGGCATTCCAAAAATTTAGTTTAAAATTATTTCTTTTTATAATTTAATCCATAATATAACATATTTACAAAAAATTGAAACCATGAAGATGACCAAAAAAATCAACAAGAGTGAAAAAATAGACAAATATATAAATACTCTATTTTATTTTGCATTTTGTCCACATTATTTATTCTTACAACCAAGCAAAATATTATCCGACTTCACTCTAAAGTAGTAATTATTGTTAACCATGATTAAGTATAATTTAATGAAAATTTGAGTGAAGTGTTATTTTTTTTAACAAGTAGTAATTAGTTGTAATTTTCTTTTTTCATTATTTTTTTATTATAGAGTGGAGTATTATATATATATATATATAAGTTTAGAGTTTAATATCCTTTTTACAAACTCCAAGAAGTTGCTATAATTTTAGACAAACACAATTCAAATTTTAAATTAACTTGTTTGAATAAATAAATCAAAGCTTCAATAACTATTCTTTTGACAGACGAAGGTTGTGTTTCAAATATTCACCTTGACCTGACTTAATATACACAACCGAAGTGCTATCTAAAAGCACAATTAACATGCCACAAACCAAAAAGAGAAGATAATTGGTAAGTCCAGTCAGACAAACATGGATTACGAATGAAGAAAAGGACACAAAGGGAATCAACCCCGCCACCAGCTTGCATGAGCAACGACTTGCGACTCCATGGGTTGACTTGACCCAAAACAATAAAACATCACAAGGGGTGAGGTTGTGTTAGACTTTAATAACCTAAGCAGAAGGGTAACGAAGTTTCCATGTAAGTAACAAGAACAAATATAGAATATGAAGAGCATAGGTGGGAAAAAGTATAAACTATTTGATGAATTCAGACCTTCGTCTTTGAACCAAACAATGCGGCCGATTGTTTTAAAAAGGACGAACTGTTTCCTCCATTTGGAGGGCCTTTTTGCCGAGTTCAGACTTCAGAGTGAATGAAGAAAGTGATCGCTTGGTTAACGTGGAATTTGTTGTTTTCTTTTTCTTTTCTTTTTTTTTGGGTTGCCAGTGTGGAATTTTTATTCTCTTAGAAATATGTTCTCAAAAATAATTATAGAAAATAAAAGGTTTCACTAAAAAGATGCCTTGTTCTTAACTTCATTTCACAACCAAATTGATAAGCTCTAATTCCGTAGTGAAGGTTAATTCAATTGATCGCATTAAATAGCCTCCAAAAAAAATATTGACTTGACGAATTCTTAGTTGGTTCAAATGACTTATCATTTATTTTTTTTAATTAAGCAAGTATTGGATTTGAGTTTTGTAGATGAAAAAAATTAGCGTTGAAAGAGCTTTACCTTCATAGTGAGTCAATCTAACTCGAATCAGATTAGTTAAAGTCTAGTCGGCCTTCGGATACAGGATATATATGTACTCAATTTTTTGTAAAATTTTTTTCTTTTTACCATTCATAAAGAAATTTAATGATAATCTTGTATTGATAGACCATTTATTAGTATTATTATCACTGCTCATTGAATTCCCTAATTTTCAAAAACTAATTTTAGAGTTTTTCAAATTAAAATTAGTTATATAAATTTAAACAAGTTTCAAAATATGCAAGCTGTTAGTTGCAATAGAAGTAACTACAACTCCAATCGAACTAACCTACAATATCAAAGTTTAAGGCTTAGTTTGGTAGTACTCTTCGAAGGGATACTCTGGCTTATGAAAAGCATAAACTAATTTTTTTTTATTTGGTAAATCGAAAAGTTGGGGTGCTTTTACTTTTGGCTTTATGAGCAAGGATGCTCTCTGAGCCCTCATAGAATCTTTCAGGCCAAGGCTTATTCAAAATTTAAAAGACTAATATAACCTTACTTTATTTAATGACATTAAAAATAAAAATTACTGTCTTTACTATTTATAACCATTATAGTCATTTTAAATATTAAGAGCAATTTTACCGAACATTACTTTTGTGATTTCTGCTTATTGAGAGCAATTTTTATATTATTTTAATGAAAATTTTATATTGATTTGCAGAATGCTAACCAAATACAGATTGCTAGCCAAAATATCACATTTTCAGAACTTCTACAGGTATTTATAATACAGCTGTCATAATTTTATAGAAATTTTGCACCATTTATTCTTACGCATTTTCTTTTTCTTTAGGAACAACTCACCAGAAAAGGTTGTTTCGTATTCTCAGATTTTATTTTAATCCCATGGTAAATGTCTTTGAATCAGCAACATGGACGCGGAAAGTTGGCAGCTCCCATTTAGGCCAAACCATTAAGTTTCTGACTAGTCTCCCAGATTTTGCAGCTCTTTTGGCTTTGAGGAAGCCCTTGTCAGCTATATTTTATATTTTAAAACTTGTTTTGCTTTATTATAGTGTTGCAAGTGATAGTAAGTAGACTTTCTCGTATGCAGCTTACGCTTGACATATTTTCTTTGTCCATTACATATTTGGAATTTTAATAGATTCTTTGACTACCATAGTTATGTTCTATATTTCTTAGTTATTACGATAAATGCAAGCGAAGTTCAAGTGGCTAACGGTCTTATTAAATTAAAAAGTTGTATGTTTAGAATCGCACTGTTGAAGAAAAAAAAAGGATCCAGCTGCACAGTCCAACAAGCCAGTTACCTTTTCCACAGTGCCATTCTTAGGCACAATATTATATGAAATGAGAACTTGCACTTCGTACTTGATAAATTTTAAAGCTATAACTAGCTTAAAAGAAATCTAACACAAAGTTCAATTTTCTCAAATAACTGGTAGAATTGTGTGTTGTTTATTCATTATAATATCATATATTGTTATTAATAACACATTTTTCTTGAAATAACACGATATCATCTATGAGAATTTCCATGCAAACATCTAGACATTACAAATTGAACATATCCTTAAGTTTTATTATCATCATAAAAATACACTAGAATTACCCCTAATGCTAGACAGCATAGCACTGAGTCATTCCTAAGCATTTGCAGAATTCCTTTAGCTAATCAAGAGATTACATAGAATCCTATCAACCTCCCAATGTCACCATGGTTTTATGAAACAGATGACTAGATGCTTTCTGTTAACCCAATTCAAATAAGCTCTCTAAATGTAATTAAAAGCTAGGAATTTAGTCAAGCATATTGAATTGAAAACTAAACCTCGAGAATCAGTGAAGAACAGGTTCCTTCAACTAGAAGAATACATACAACATAGAAACTGAGCTTAGAAAGATATAGAATCAGTCCTGGTGCACTAGCTACATATTACACCAAATCACATGTTACTACCACCAAACTTCTCTAATTCCTCGCCATTTCTGGCAGACATACTCAATGAAGGATCAAATTGGTCTTGAGTGAGGAAAAATAGTGCTTGGTTGCTAGTATGATGCTAGTATGATGGCATGCTTAACTCTAGTATCTAATTCGGAAGCACCATACCTGGTTTAGAATATGCTCCCTCCATGCTAACTCGTTGCTTCTTGGTTGATCTCTACCCTTTAGGGTCTGCTTTCTAACATTTTCCTAACAATGCTTCTAGCAAATATAAATTAAAAGAAACCACAAAATATTGTAGACTTGTGATATAGATGTTCTCTCATGAAACTACTTTCAATATTGTTGCAATTAAAACTTATCCAACTCATCTATTTGCCATTGTGAGCTAAAATCTTGTAATGCAGAGAATGATAGCAAAGGAGGTTAATTAGATTGACAACTTGTGTTTGACAGGCTCCAAATCACATCTTTCGGGAACAAAATGCATAGAGAATAAAGCATTTATAAAAAGATGAAACCAAAAAAAAAAAAGGAAAAAAAATTAGTAAATTGATAATTAATTTAAACTGGTGAAAAGGTAAAATATTCTAAAATACTCTATTAATTTTACCAAATGCATTGTCGTTGCTTGCACCCTTTTGAGAATACCGTTGCATGTTTGTTATAAATTTTATTCTCTTCAATTAGATAGGAAGCTATGCCGCTAAAAGTTACTGGCATCTAACATGTAAGATTCATGTTATACTGAATAATGAGTTTCATTACCTCTTGGATTGAGTTGAGGGCGTTCATTTCAATTAGCTAAGTTCATGCTTATGTAATTATGTCAGACTATATCTTGACTCCATGTGAGTTTGGACACATTTGCTTGTGTTTTTGCAATGGACTTTGAAGCACTTGAGAAACTAGATAATGCAAGAATTCTTGAGAACTGAATGCTGCAACAAGCGGATCTAGAAACTGTGTCCATGGTTAAAAGTTTCAATGTCAACTTAGGGAATAATAAACTCAATTTCAAAGAAACAAGTGTGTTGCAAAGTGCAAATATGAATTAAAAGAAATGAAGCAAAACTATTCAGATCAAAACCTTGCACATAATAAATACTCTATGTCGTTGGCTTTTTTTTCAAAAAAAAAAAAATCATTAGACTCGCTCAAACTTCCAAGAGGAAGGAGCACAACATAGTATAAAAACAAAACATGAACATCTAGCTGAATCAAACTAAAACACAGAGGCCATGATATTACTATGATACAACCATTGGGTAAGTGACATCCGGAGTAGTGATTACTCTATGTTGTTGTTTGAATTTGAAAAAGAAGAATAAAAACGTGCAAGCATTGACACAGATTACACAAAATAAGGAAAGAGTGCCATACATGTTCACTCACACATAAAGATGGGGAGTAGCCTCGGTGTGCAATTGCAATCGAAACACATCTGAAACAAACAAAAGCTCATAATAAAAACGCACACATAGAGTTACCAAATCTGAATCCGAATATCCAAAATCTCAAAAACCCATATTATATAGAAAAATTGATTGAAGATGGAAAAAAGAGGATCATTAACCTTGTTTTCAGATTTGTCCTTGAATTTACGGAAAATGACATTCTTGTCGATGAAGCCTTCCTACGCCATCGGAGAAAAAGAATGAAATCGAAAGAGGAATTAGGAATGGAAAATGGAAAGTGGGACAAGGTGGAATCAGATGTCAATCGGGTGGAAGTGAGTTCGCTCATGGAGTATGATGGCTTATTGAAGAATTGGAAGTTTTTTTTTTTTTTTTACATTTTAATGCTTGAAGAATTTGAAGTTATTGTCGAGGATGATGGCTAACATTTTTTGCAGAGCCATAAGAAGAAAGAAAGAGTAATACATGGACTGGGGAAAGAGTAACTTGAAATTTAACCCATGTCAGATGCGCCACATCATTCGTGTCGGGCAAAGCTTCGGGCTCAATAGCATTTTTCTTTTCCAATAAAAAAAGGAGAAAGACAATTTTTCACGTCCTACTAAGATGAAAATGTATTCGACAAAACAAAAAGAAAATCAATTATAAATATTGAAAACTCATTGTCTGAGTTGTGAACTGTTATCATGATACCACCAGTCTTGTACTGTTTTGGACTTGAGGGATTATTCTAAGAGAGGGTTTAATATTTTATTTTTATAGATTATTATATTTATATATTATAATAATTAAAATACATATAACCTCCTTAAACTTTTACCCATTTATAAATAGTTATTACAAACGCTTGTTTCTTCTAATTAAATGGTTAAATTACAATAATTGTTTTAATTATATTTCTTGTTCAAATTAACTGAGCTCACTAATATAAACAACTTTAGTAAATGACATGCCAAAATTTATGAATAACATGTCAAAATCTCCACTTTTTTTTTTTAATTATCTCGTTTATTATTCCATATCAACGTACGAAAAATACACATTAATATATTTAAAAATAAAACCGATTCTAAAATGGAGAAATACATGTGAAGTATTAAGAAATTTTAGGAATTTATTTTAATTTTTAATATATTAATATATATTTTAGTAATAATAAATAAGATAATAAAATATCAATGAACTATAATTCAATTGACATTATTCTGTAAAAAAGATTTGTCAGCATTGAATTAGGGGTTCAATCTTCCTTTGTTCGTCCTCTTTCCCATTTTTCTCTAATTTTATTAGGAACTTCTTAGAATCAAAAGAAAAAAAAAAAACAGATAATAAAATAAAAAATTAATAAAACAAGAATAAAAGAAATTCTGATATGTGACACTCATAAATCTTGCCATGTCATTGACAAAAATATCCAGTAAACTCATTCAAATTAAATAGAATGCCTAATTATGAAGATTATTATAGTCAAAAGATTTAAATAAAAGTAATTCCAATAAAAGAATGGAATATTTAATAATTTATGGTAAATATATACAACTCAGTGTAAATTTAAAAAGTTAAATGCATTTTTCTGAAAAATATAAATGATACAAAATACAAAGTTATTTTGTCAGTATCAGAAACAAGAAAATGACAGTAAACGAAAAGGACAAATAAATAATGTTGGTGGTTACGAAAAAATAAAATAAAAACAATAAAAAACTTGAAAAAAATGGTAAACTCAGCTGAACCTGTGTAAGAAATTTCAAGCGAAGGGACCCAATATGGAAAGTACTCCACACGGTTTTGCCAAAGAAACCATACATGGAAACATCACCCTACTCATTCTTCTTCTTCTTCTTCTTCTTCTTCTTCTTCTTCTGTCACCACACTGTTCTGTTTCGGATCAATGGCTTCGGAAACACCACAGCCCCTCGTTCTCTTCTCACTCCTCTCCTTCTTCTTCTTCTTCTTCTCCTCCTCCTCCTTCATCCACCCCAAGCTCGATCTCCAACCTTCAGACCTCAACGCCCTCCGAGTCCTCCAGAGGGACCCTGGCCTAGTCAACGGTCAACCCACCACCACCCACCCATGCAACGCGGAGGGCGTGTTCTGCGAGCGCAGGCTCTCCGACAACGACACCTACGTCCTACGAATCACGAGGCTCGTCCTTAACTCCAAGCGCCTCAACGGCACACTCTCCCCCGCCGTAGGACGCCCCACCGAACTAAAGGAACTGTCCCTCCCCAACAACAACCTCGTTGACCGCATCCCACACTGCATAGTCCACCTCTCAAAGCTCGAGATTCTCGACCTCAGAAACAACCTCTTCTCCGGGGAAGTTCCTTCGCAACTGTCTTCTCTGATAAGACTTCGTGTCCTCGATGTCTCTTCCAACAAGTTATCTGGGAACCTGAACTTCCTCAAGTACTTCCCCAACCTCGAGAAGCTCAACATAGCCGACAACCTCTTCACCGGTCGTGTCCCGGCTTCTTTACGCTCGTTCCGGAACCTGAGGCACTTCAACTTCTCCGGTAACCGTTTCCTCGAAGGCTCCACGCCACTCTCCAATAGGCTTGATGAAGAGTACACCGTCCCAAAGCGCTTCATCTTCGCTGAGAGTTCTTCAGACTTGAATTCGAACGCTACCGCACCTTCCCCAAGACCCAACAGGAAGAGGAATTTTCCTAGTGCTTCATCTCCTGCTCCTGCGCCATCACAGGCTCACCACAAGCACAAGAAGAGCAAGAGGAAGCTAGCAGGGTGGATTCTTGGTTTCGTAGCAGGAGCATTTGCTGGGACGGGACCATATCTGGTTTCGTATTCTCCCTGCTATTCAAGCTGGCTTTGGCTTTGGTCAAAGGAGGAGGCAAAGGTGCGGGTCCTGCAATCTATAGCTCCTTGATCAAGAAAGCTGAGGTTTTGGCTTTCTTGGAGAAAGATGATGGTTTGGCTAATTTGGAGCTCATTGGGAGAGGTGGTAGCGGAGAGGTTTACAAGGCGGAGTTGCCTGAAAGCGATGGCAAGATGATTGCCATAAAGAAGATCATTCAGCCTGCCAAAGACGCAACTGAGTTGGCTGATGAAGACAGCAGGCTCTTGCACAAGAAGATGAGGCAGATTCGCGCAGAGATCAAAACCGTTGGTGAAATCAGGCACAGGAACTTGTTGCCCCTTCTGGCTCACGTGTCTAGACCTGATTGCCACTTACTTGTGTATGAATTCATGAAGAATGGGAGCTTGCAGGACTTGCTGAACAGGGTTAGGGATGGTCAGGGTGAGTTGGATTGGTTGACAAGGCACAAGATCGCGCTTGGTGTGTCTGCGGGGCTTGAGTATCTTCACGTGAGTCACAGCCCGAGGATTATTCATAGGGATCTCAAGCCCGGGAACATTCTCCTTGATGATGATATGGAAGCGAGGATTGCGGATTTCGGGCTTGCAAAGGCAATGCCTGATGCTCAGACACACATCACCACTTCGATTGTGGCTGGAACTATTGGGTATATAGCTCCTGAGTACCACCAGATACTCAGGTTCACTGACAAGTGTGATATATACAGCTTTGGGGTGGTGCTTGGTGTGTTGGTGACAGGGAAGCTTCCCTCTGATGAGTTCTTCAAGGACACTGACGAGATGAGCCTGGTGAAGTGGATGAGGAAGGTGATCACTTCGGAGAATCCTAAGGAGGCGATTGATGCTAAGCTCCTGGGGAATGGGTATGAGGAGCAGATGCTTCTGGTTCTGAAGATTGCATGCTTTTGCACCATGGATGATCCAAAGGAGAGGCCTAACAGCAAGGATGTTAGGTGCATGCTGTCCCAAATCAAGCACTGAGATGAATCTCTCCAATTAATATATATGTGAAATAGGGAGCCGATTCTCTCTATGTGCAAATGTTCTGCTTCCATGTGAAATAATGTGTACCATGTTTGGGGAAAACTATGTTTTTTAAGAATATCAATGATAACTAGATGATAGGTCTCTGTCGGTTCAAAATGAGTAAATATAGTAATATTGTTTCCTTGATCACAGAATGCTAAATTTCAGAAAAGAAAAAAAGAAAGAAAAGGAAATTTAGCATTGTGATTATATCTGTCTAATGAAATATAGAACTATAACTTGTACAAAGATGCACGAGCAAGGGGTTAGACTCACTATGAAATGGTGTGGATCCCAGTTGTGGACAAAGCAAAATGGAATGATGGGAACCGACAGAAGCTTGTGTATTTGCAATCACTGATGGCATGGTACAGTGTGCGTGACCCTTTCATCATTGTGCCATCAGTCATCAAGTACATCAAGGAAGTGTGGAACTTCATAAAGAAAGCCATTGTGGTGACCCTTGATCCACAAGGCAGATTGTCCTCCCCAAATGCTCTCCACATGATCTGGATTTGGGGGAATTTGGCCTTCCATTTCACCCGTGAGAAAGAAGAATCCATGTGGAAGCAAGAGATTTGGAGCCTTGAGCTGCTTGTTGATGGCATTCATGATCCTATGGTTTTTGGAATGCGTCCATAATATAATCTTTATACATAATACGCAACTCACCTCACTAACTTTTATTTTTCACAATTGAATTTTAGAGCAATACTATGATATGGCATTTATCCAATGACAGGATCCGAGGGTAAAGATTCCTTAAAGACCAAAAACATGGCATTGATCCTAAGAATCAATGAGCATGCCATATTATTTTCACAAATAAATGTCGACAAAAATTATGGCTATATAGCATATTTCTAAATTTTGTGTTGATACTTAAAGTTTCACTTGTCCTTGCTACAAATGGCAGAAGGTGAATTCATATGCTTATATGGAAGATCTTGAGTGGTTTCAAACATTCACAGCCATTGCAATGAATGTTGCAAAAGCTAGCAGGTTCGAACTAGAGATGGTTTACGTGGGAAAGAGCAATGCTAAGGAGCGCATGCAGAAAATGAACAACACATTCGCAATGCTAAGGAGCACTGAATGATTACTTGAATCAAATTCATAGCCCACATCACTGCAACCGCCCTCATTCTTCCTGGAAGCACTGCTGGCATACCACGGAAGGTTGTGTGTGCTGAATGTGGCCGCCAGATGGAGAAGTACTTCTTGTACCGCTGCTGTGTGGAGTATGAAGGTTGTTATGTTATATAGATTATCATTATTGTTACTGCTTGATGTTTATGTATTTTTATGTATAATGTTGCTTTGGTAGTTATTTTATACTGTTAGGATTTGTGAGATGTCATAGTCATGTATGATATGGTGATGATGGTTGTGTCTGCTAGCTAGCTCTTCAGTCCCTTGCTAGGAATTAAAGAGCACTGTAAAACTTTATAGTGTTGCAACAATGATAAAGTCATGTTATGTGTTGTGAACGCCGCATTTGATTTCTTTTGATGTCCTTGGCATTTCCTTTTCATTTCTTCCAAATGTAAAAACAATAGCAGTCTCAATCAGGAATTTTTTTAAATTCAATTTGTCTTTAAACTGATAAGGTATAAGTGTGTTTTAATTAATAAAATATATCAGAGTTATAACTTATCAAATAATGTAAACATAAAAAATACATATTCCTATTCACTTTAAAGACAAACGTGCTTTTAAAAAAAAAAAGAAAATTATATAGAAAATAATAAGATCGGACCAAAGAGAAAAATGAATAGGAATCAGGAGTAAAGAGGAGAAATTTGAGAAATTTTAAGCTACTCTCATAGTTAAAAAAAAAATTATTTTTTTTATTAATCATTTAACATCTCAATAATTTTATTAAGATTATAGTGAAAGTAAATTAAAAAAAAAAGACTCACAAATTGGTGTTAAATAATAAATGAAACATTGTAATTTTTTTTAACACATTAAGAACACTTAAGAATGTTTCTAAAAGAGTGAATCCTTATTTTCTCCTTCTCTCTTTCTCTTATTAGTTTTTTTATCATAAGAAAAAGAATGTATCTAAAATATTTAAATTAAATAAAACGGTTTTTATTTTTGTCCGAGAAAAGATCACGATTGAGTTGATCGGACTGATCCGGACCGTGCAACACACCAATCTGACCAAGTCAATTTGATGATTTTAAAATAATAAATTTCTGTTAATCTATTCAAACCACTAAAATTGTGATTGATCCATCCAACTGACTTAGAAGAAATAAAACAAATCTAACCGATGACCTTTTCCACATCCATCAATTTAATTCCACCTGTTTCTTTCGATGACAACGCTATGCCGTAGCGATGCGGACTCCGAAGTGAAACCCACGGTCACGGAAGGAAAGAATAATACAAGGTTTTTTTTTAGATAAGTATTTTAAATTAGAGTTTAATTGATATGTATTGATAGTGTAAAACTATTTTATATTATTAACTAATAGAAATAGAGGAAAGTGAGAAGTTATGGTGGGTCTCTTATTATAATGGGTAATTATTTATATGAGTTGGCACTTTTTATTATTTCTATTGGCTAACAGTGTAAAATAGTTTTACACTGTCAATGTATTTAAATTAAATTCTTTAAATTAATGTGTAAATTATAAAAAAAATTATCCAAATAACATTATCTTTGCTATTATTTTATTATGAAAAAATATCAAATAAAAAGAATAATTTATTATGAGATTGAAATAAATAAATTTAGGTGATATAATTATGTATAAATAATTAAAATTAAAAATTATTTAATGATCATATAATCACTTTAAAAAATTTTATAATTTTATATTTTAATCTTAATTATTTATATAAGATCTAATAATTAATATTTATTTTTCTCACTCTCGCAATTAACTACTCCTTCTATTTAATCCTCTCTCATCTTATTGCCCTCATGGCAAAATTTGTATGTAAACAGTAAGTGGGAAACACATTTTAAACAAAATTTCATGTAAATTTTTTATGCAAAATTTATTCATGTGGCACATAAAAAATTTGCTTATAATTCATTTAATTTAAAAACAGTACATATATTATTAGAAACTACTTCATCAAAAAATGTCATAAAAAGCTTTTTCTTTTCACACTACATGATTGAGCATTCCAAAAATATTAATTTAAAAATTATTTCTTTTTATAATTTAATCCACAATATAACACATTTACAAAAAATTGAAACAACGAAAGTGACAAAAAAAAAAAACCAAGAGAAAAAAATAGATAAATGTATAAATACTCTATTTTATTTTGCATTTTATCTACATTATTTTTTTTTTTACATCCCAGCAAAATAATATCCTACTTCATTCTAAAGAAATCATTTTTAACCATGACTAAGTATAATTTGATGGAAATTTGAGTGAAGTGTTATTTTTTAACAAGTTTGAAGTTTATTCTTTTTTCTAAATTTTCAAGGGGGTTAGTTGTAATTTTATTTTTTCATTATTTTTTTATTAAGGAGTGGAGTATTATTTTTTTTTTTATAAGTTTAGGGTTTAAGGTCTTTTCTATAAACTTCAAGAAGTTGCTATAATTTTCCCTAAATTTTATATTTTTAGACAAACAAAATTCAAAATTTAAATTGACTTGTTTGAATAAATAAATCAAGCTTCAATAACTACTCTTTTGACAAACCAAGGTTGTATTTCAAATATTAACCTTGACCTGACTTAATATACAAAAACAGTGCTAGCTAAAAACACAATTAACACGCCACAAACCAAAAAAGGGAGAGAATTAGAGGTCCAGTCACACAAACTTGGATCATGAATGAAGAAAGGGACACAGAGGGGACCAACCCCACTGCCACCGAGCAACGACTTGTTGACTTGACCCAAGACAATAAAACATTACAAGGGGTGGGGTTGTGTTAGACTTTAATAACTTAAGCAGGAGGGTAACGAAGTTTCCATGTAGGCAACAAGAACAAATATTGAAGAGGGAGAGCATAGAAAAAAAAATATCCAAGAATAAATATAAACTATTTGATTTAATGAGTTCAGACCTTAGCCTTGCGCTATTTCAGCCAATACAATGCGGCCAATAGTCTTAAAAAGGACGAATTATTTCCTTCATTTGGAGGGCCTTGTCGTGTTCACTTCACAGTGAAAGCGATGGCTTGGTTTAAGTGTGGATTTTTTGGTTGGGGGTTATTTTAGTTTTTATTAACAAAAAGTTAGGTAGATTTGGTACCGTTCTCATATAGACAGAAAAAATAAACTCGAGTTTTTGTGGGATATGAGTTCATTTCTTACCAATTATGTCAATTCTTATTGGCAGTATGGAATATTTATTCTCTTGGGAATATATTCTCACAAATAATTAGTGAAAATAAAAAAAAATTCACTAAAAAGATGACTTATTCTTAACCTCATTTCACTTGGGAACCAAATTGATAAGCTCTAATATATATAAAAGCAAATTTCATTTATCTTAAAATTAATGACTCACAAATCCACTCCACCTTACAATTAATGACTAACACATTTTTTTTTGTAATTAAAATTTACTCTAATTTGCACTTCTTAAATAATTCAAGTAGAAATATAATTTACAACTAAAATTCATTCTAATTTGTAATAGTTAAAAATAATATTTTTTAAAATACTGTATTGCATATAATAATATTAATCTTTTGTTTTTGAATTTAATTATATTAAAATTTAATTTTATTAGCTCATGATAACTTAAATTTTGTGATTTTTAATCTTTAAAATTAATTTTGTTAAAAATTAAAATTTTTAATTTGATTTTATGTTAACAATATTTTTAGTTTTGAATTATTTAATATTTAATAGTCAAGTTTAAAGGATGAAATGACATTAACATCCTAAAAAATATTAGTTTTACATAACATTTTATTTAGTTACAGATACAATATTAATCTTTTATCTTTTAATTTTATAATTTTAAATTCAAAATAATTACACTAATATGTTAGCTTATGATAACATCTATCTATCTATCTAACTATCCATCTATCTATCTATCTATAAATATAGTAAAATTCACTTTAACAAGCAATTAATGACACTCTTAAACATCATTTGATAATAGTATTATAACATTATATTATCATTATTAATAAAATTCTACATTATCATATATTATTTTAGTTAATCATTAAAGTTTAAATGTATCAAATATTAAAAAAAAAAAATTTGAATGCATGAAGATAAAATGAGTGATATATATGTGTATATATAATTTGAAGAGGATTTATTTAAATTTTATGTTAGAAGTTGCCACAGTATATAATTGACTAAAAATATAATAATCAAATGGTAGAAAAGAGTAAGATGTATTATCTCAGAAACCTTAATAATTAAAGATGAGAAAATTATATAGATTTTTTATGTAAGAAGTCGATAATACAAAATTAAAAAATTTAAATTACTTTTAAAAATAGAAAAGATTGTATTATTTTATATTAAATATTAAATATATAATTTCTTATAAAACAATATATAATTGACTGAAAATATATTAATCAAATGGTGAAAATAATAAAAATATAATATTTTAAAAATATAGTAATGAAAATTGGGCTTTTTTATTGAAATAAAATAAAAAAATAATTATTTACGTAAATGTCCTATTTCAAATTTATTTTCGAAAATGTCTTATTTTGGTGGACTATTGGTAAATCGTATGAGGCTAGCACGATTTTATGAGTGTTTGTGCACTGCCTACAAATCATGCTAACATCACACGATTTATGATTCAGTGCTCAATACTCGCGTAAATCGTGTAAGGGTCACACGATTTACATGCAACTAACTCACAAAAAAAATCGTGGGAGGGTGGCACAATTTCTGTGTGTTTAAGTTGGACATAAATCGTGTTACCCTCACACGATTTTAGGTAATCAACTATAAATCGTGTAAGGGTGGTACGATTTTTGTAGAAATCACTTTATCTATATATACTCAATTTCACCATCCATTGCTTCATTTCCCATCGATGTAATATCATTAAGCGGTGACGTCCAGTGGTCAACACTCGACGTGGCTGAAAAGCATAAACGTAACATTATTAACATTAAAATAAACAAAACTCTATAATGAACCAAATAAATACTAATTAAATTAAACTTCATAATACTTTGTAATAAAGCAAATAAATACTATAATTCAATTTTATAGTAGAATAACAACTAAATTATATAAAATTAGTTTAACTATATCAAGCAAAACCCTAAATTTAAATACATGAAAAATGATTAAAATATATATATAAACTAAAGTTTTCATAAAAAAATAACTAAAATAACTAAATATTTTTTATACTAATCAAAACTAATATAAACCAATTTTTTCTCCACTAATCTAAACTAATATTTTTTATTCCTATAAAAAATAAACTAAACTAAATTAACAAAAAAAAAATTCCACTAATCTAAACTAACTAAACTAAACTAAACTAATCAAATTTTTCTCCACTAAATTAACAAAAAAAATTTTCCACTAATCTAAACTAAACTAAGCTAACCAAATTTTTCTCCACTAATCTAAACGAATATTTTTTATGCTAATAAAAAATAAACTAAACTAACCAAATTTTTTTACACTAATCTAAAAACTAAACAAATATTTTCTTTTCTAATTATAATAATTAAGCTAAACTAAATATCTTATTTTCTAAATAAAATAAAGTTAAAACATAGTAAAAATTTACCTTTTCCTGGAGATATGCAGAAATATGTTCAATTTCATCTAACCGACATAAGTTATTTTGGATCATTCTCCACCAAAATTTTCATTTTTTTCTCGCAATTCCACCTCACGATTTTCCCAATCTCTTCTCCTATGATTTCTGAATAGAATAGTAACCTCACACGATTTTTTTATAGGCAAAACATATCATAAATCGTATGAGGGTCACACGATTTACGTGCAACTTAAATACACAGAAATCGTGCCACCCACTCATGTTTTCTGTGTGATTTAGTTGCACGTAAATCGTGTAACCCTTACACGATTTACGTGAGCGTTGAACACCGAACCATAAATCGTGTGAGGTTGGCACGATTTATAGACAGTGCATAAACACTCATAAATCGTACCAGTCTCACACAATTTACCAATAGCCCATTAAAATAGGACATTTTCGAAAATAAATGTGAAACAGGCCATTTACGTAAATAATTTTTTTTATTTTATTTCAATAAAAAAGTCTGGAAATTGAAAAATTATGTAGATTCATGTAAAAATTCAATAATGCAATATCAATAAAATTTAAATTACTCTTTCACATTAAAATTAAATTACTCTTGAGAATAGAAAATTGTATTGTATGTGTAATTTTTTTATATAAATAAAATATGTAAAATTCTTCACAAAGATATATTATTTTTGTTAATCATTAAAGTTTTCGAGATAAAATGACTTACATAAGAGCAATGTATATATATAATTTTAAGTGAGTTTTATTTAAATATCAAGAGAATAGTTGTCAAAATATGAAATTTGAGTCAAAAAATTATATATAATTTTATGTCACAAAAAATTAATATGACATGATAATAAAATTAAATTACTTTTGAGAATAGAAAATAGCGTATTATTATTATTATTATTATTATTATTATTATATCTTCTACTAAGTGTGTGTTTGGAAAACTTACCAAAATAGTATCTTTTTTTTAAAAAAAAAACTATTGTTAGAAAACCTATTATGTTTGGATAAAACTGAAAATGAATTATAACCAAAAGATAGTAATTTTAAACTAAAAAATAGTCTATAATCATAAGTAATATTTTGTAGCTTTTAATTATAAGCATAAATTAATTATTTCAAAATTATGATGTTTTTACCAAATTAATCATAAGTATCAAATATTATATAATATATTACATAATATAAACAAATCATTTTATATCATTTTTTTTCAATGAGTGCAAATAAATTGTATACATTCATAGAATTTGTGTGGATAATTATTTTTTATGTGTCAACATCAATCTACTTATTTGTTAAAACATTCTTAATTAGTACTCTCTTTGTAAAATACAGATAATTTTACAACAAATATTTAAAATAAATCACTACAATACTCTATCAAATTACTTATTATGTGCTTTAAAGACCGGATAATATAAGTAAAAATATTTACATGAGGTATTAATATTGATGCAAAAGTACATTATTTGTTTTGAAAAGAAAACAATTACTAATAAAAATGTGTTATGCAATGACAATAAATAAAATTCAAAGTCAATCATTAAACTATATGGAGTTATAATTTTTCAAAATCTGTATTTTGTAATGCAGAATCATATATAACGGAGGATGAGAAATTCAACAATTGTACTAAAAAAAATTTCTGCAATGAAGTGCTTAATGAACTTCCTTAATGTAAATATCTTTGATTTGTTTTATGGTATAATTCAAGAAAGATTCTCAGTATATTATGTCATATAATTTTTAGTCACTATCACAATTTCCTTCTAAAAGTATTATAATTAAAAGTAATTATAAAAAATATAATCAAATTCGTGCAACGCACAAGTATTATCTCTAGTTTTGTCGTAAAGGTTAATTCAATTGATAGTATTAATAGGTCTAAAAAAATATTGACTCAATTTTTGTAATATTTTTTCTTTTCACCATTTGCATAAAGAAATTTAATGATAATCTTTTATTGATAGACCATTTATTAGTATTATTATAATGCTCATTGAATGCCTAATTTTGGAAAACTAATTTTAGAGTTTTTCAAATTAAAATTGGTTATATAAATTTAAATAATTTTCAAAGTACGTACAAAAAAAAAAAGAGAGTTTCAAAATACACAAAAAGATTTTAGTTGGAATAAAAGTGAATTGCGATTCCAATCGAACTTAATTAACTTACAATATCAAAGTTTAAATCTTGCTGTCATCATTTTAGAAAGA
Organism: Pterocarpus macrocarpus; assembly: GCA_031439585.1. NCBI lineage: Eukaryota > Viridiplantae > Streptophyta > Magnoliopsida > Fabales > Fabaceae > Pterocarpus > Pterocarpus macrocarpus. The sequence goes on from CM062519.1 coordinate 18,593,123, forward strand.
GTCTTATCTAATTACGACTCTTTGACCCATAATCACATAAACAATTTTTTAGAAAAAAAAAAAGTTTCAAAATGTGTTTAGTTTGCTCAAATTTTAGTTTTGAACTATATATATATTGGGTGAAGCATTGATTTACTTTGTTTAAGAATAAGTATTGAACTACCAACTAAACATTCATAAAAGGGAAAAAAAAATGATGTGTAAAAGAAGTCAAATTATGTTTACAATTAGAAATTGGGATAACAGTTATAAGTCTAGGTTGTATTTTTATGTTAGAAAGCGATCATGTTCAAAAAATACAAAATGATTAGAAAAACAATAATGTTTCATGCCACTGCAAAATTTTAGCTTTGTGAAATGAGTGATTCTTTTTATTATATCAAGTTTCTAAAATGAGTGATTTTTTTCACTAGCAAAATTTGTTTAATACGATTAAAGTGAAAGCATGTCCTTCTCTGAGATGATATCAAGGGCCTATTATTGATTTTGTGGTTTATACACTATTAATACGAGCGACCTAGTAATGGAGGCTGCTACACTACACATAAACAAAAAAAAAAAAAAAAAAAGAGCTGTCTATCAAGCACGCTATTAGTTTATGAGTGCTGAAAACTAATAATTAATGTTTTCTTCTTTTTTTCTTAAATATTTATTGAGAAAGCACGATGTTTATGGTTTAGTTTGAATTGATTTGGAGTGAAAAAAGAAAAATAATCCAAATAATATAATTTTTATCAATTTAAATTAGATCGATTTAATAGATTTTTTACAAAAGGAAATTTTAAATTTAGAATGTTACAAATTTTAAGTAACTTAAGCCATAAAATAAATAAATAAATAAAAATTTATTTAATATGCATAAAATAATAATTAGGTGACAATAAAACAAAAATTAAAAATTACGAGATAAGTTAAAATTATTATAATTAAAGTACTACAAAATTGTATTATATTAATATTATTAAGTTTGGATTGGATTGGATCGATTTTAAAAATTAAATCTAAAATAGAATCCAATTTAAGTAATTTGCAGAAAATAAGAACTAATTCAATTCAAACTTTTACAATTTTGATCCATTTTTAATTTTTTTTTTTGGATCAATTAAATGTTTCTAATTTGATTGAATTGGATTCGAACACACCCAAGAATCATGGAAAAAATTTTGGGGAGCTAAGTTTATTAGTGGGGATTGAAAATTTTTCTTTCTTTATTTTTGCGCCTTGATTTTACTGAAGACTTGAGTGTTATTATTTTTGGGATGTTAGTATGCTAGTAGAGATTTCACAATTATACAACCACACGAAAAAAATATAGAGAAAGAGACAATTTATATTCCACTAATATACTTAAATACACAAAAAATCTCCAATAATATTATAGCAGGAAAATAAAAAGAAAATAAAGACAAAATTTTACTCTTTAAGATGTAATTGATATAGAAATAAAAATAAAAATGAAAATTTTATAGACAAGCTCTATGTATAATTTTATACATAAAATTTATCTATAAAATTTTCACCTACTAAATTGAATCTCTTAATAAAAATATATTTGACCAAAAAAAATCAATTATAAGTATTGAAAACTCATTTATTGTAACTGTGAGCATTAAAGACAAAGCCATAGTAATAAAAAAGAGCACTGTTATTTGAACGTGCCATCGCGAACATATTCAAAAATTAGTATAAATTTTGCAAGTTTACCATAGACCAATACAATGTAGCACACTTTAAATCTGTCTTTTGAATATGCGCATCGCATATACGTCGCGACTTCACGTTCAAGAATCATTTCTCAATAAAGAAGTGTTTAATATTTACTGTTACCTTAATGCAAGAAATACTTCGACAGTTCTGGAGTATTATATGGTTGTATTTATAATCAATAATATTATAATATTTTAAATAAAAATATAAATTAATAATAAATTTTATATAAAATATTATGATATTATTAACTGTAAACATAATTTCATGATACTTCAAAGACAATCCAATTATTTCTCCCTTAATGCCGCCACTCTTGTACTGTTTTGGACATGAGGGAATGTGCTATGAGAAGGTTTAATATATCATTTTTATAGGTTATTTTTTTATTTTTACTATATCTATATTACAATAACTAAAATACATATAAACTTCTTAAACTTTTAACCATGTGTGAATAGCTATTACAAATGCTTATGTTTTTTAACTAAAATCTTAAACTACAATAATTCTTTTAATTGTATTTCTTGTTCAAACTAATTGAGCTCCTACTTTAATAAATGACCTGGCAAAATTTATGAGTAACATATGTGAAAATCTTCGCAGCTTTTCTAATTATCTCTTTTATTATTCCATATAACATTATTAGAAATACATATTAACAAATTTAAAAATAAAAGCATACTCTGAAATAGAGAAATACATGTGAAGTATTAACAAATTTTAGGAACTTATTTTAATATTTTAATATTTTAATATGCATTTTAGTAACAATAAATGAGATAACAAGATAGAAAATTAATAAAAAAGAATAGAAGAATTTTTGACAAATGACACTCATAAATTATCATATTATTTACTAAAAATATTTCATTAGTAAACTCATTTAAATTAAACAGAATACCTAGTTAAGAATTATTGTAATTAAAAGATTTAATTAGAAGATTTAGTTCCAATAAAAAAAAATAGAATATTTAATAATTTGTGGCAAATATTTACAGTTGAGTGCAAATCCCTAAATTTGAAAGGCTAAATGCAGTTTTTCTCGAAAATATAAATGATAGAAAATACAAAGCTGTTTTGTCAAAAGCAGAAACAAGAAAATGACAGTAAACGAAAAGGACCAAATAATATTGGTAGTTATAAAAGAAAAAAATAAAAACAATAAAAAAACTTGCGAAAAATGGTAAACTCAGCTGAACCTGTGTAAGAAAATTCAATCGAAGGGACCCAATGTGGAAAGTATTCCACACGGTTTAGCCGCTATAAGAACATTAAACAAACCATCCATAGAAACACCATCCTCCTCCTTCTTCTTCCGTCACCACACTGTTTCGGAGCGATGACTTCAGAAACACAACACCCCTTCTTTCTCTTCTCACTCCTCTCCTTCTTCTTCTTCTTCTCCTCCTGCTCCTCCTCCTTCATCCACGCCAAGCTCGATCTCCACCCTTCAGAACTCAACGCCCTCCGAGTCCTCCAGAGGGACCTTGGCCTAGTCAACGGTCAACCCACCGCCACCCACCCATGCAACGCGGAGGGCGTGTTCTGCGAGCGCAGGCTCTCCGACAACGACACCTACGTCCTACGAATCACGAGGCTCGTCCTTAACTCCAAGCGCCTCAACGGCACACTCTCCCCCGCCGTAGGACGCCTCACCGAACTAAAGGAACTGTCCCTCCCCAACAACAACCTCGTTGACCGCATCCCACACTGCATAGTCCACCTCTCAAAGCTCGAGATTCTCGACCTCAGAAACAACCTCTTCTCCGGGGAAGTTCCTTCGCAACTGTCTTCTCTGATAAGACTTCGCGTCCTCGATGTCTCTTCCAACAAGTTATCTGGGAACCTGAACTTCCTCAAGCACTTCCCCAACCTCGAGAAGCTCAACATAGCCGACAACCTCTTCACCGGTCGTGTCCCGGCTTCTTTACGCTCGTTCCGGAACCTGAGGCACTTCAACTTCTCCGGTAACCGTTTCCTCGAAGGCTCCACGCCACTCTCCAATAGGCTTGATGAAGAGGACACCGTCCCAAAGCGCTTCATCTTCGCTGAGAGTTCTTCACACTCGAATTCGAACGCTACCGCACCTTCCCCAAGACCCAACAGGAAGAGGAATCCTCCTAGTGCTTCATCTCCTGCTCCTGCGCCATCACAGGCTCACCACAAGCACAAGAAGAGCAAGAGGAAACTAGCAGGGTGGATTCTTGGTTTCGTAGCAGGAGCATTTGCTGGGACCATATCTGGTTTCATATTCTCCTTGCTATTCAAGCTGGCTTTGGCTTTGGTCAAAGGAGGAGGCAAAGGTGCGGGTCCTGCAATCTATAGCCCCTTGATCAAGAAAGCTGAGGTTTTGGCTTTCTTGGAGAAAGATGATGGTTTGGCTAATTTGGAGCTCATTGGGAGAGGTGGTAGCGGAGAGGTTTACAAGGCGGAGTTGCCTGAAAGCGATGGCAAGATGATTGCCATAAAGAAGATCATTCAGCCTGCCAAAGACGCAACTGAGTTGGCTGATGAAGACAGCAGGCTCTTGCACAAGAAGATGAGGCAGATTCGCGCAGAGATCAAAACCGTTGGTGAAATCAGGCACAGGAACTTGTTGCCCCTTCTAGCTCACGTGTCTAGGCCTGATTGCCACTTACTTGTGTATGAATTCATGAAGAATGGGAGCTTGCAGGACTTGCTGAACAGGGTTAAGGATGGTGAGGGTGAGTTGGATTGGTTGGCAAGGCACAAGATTGCTCTTGGTGTGGCTGCTGGGCTTGAGTACCTTCACTTGAATCACAGCCCGAGGATCATTCATAGGGATCTCAAGCCCGGGAACATTCTCCTTGATGATGATATGGAAGCGAGGATTGCAGATTTTGGCCTTGCAAAGGCAATGCCTGATGCTCAGACACACATCACCACTTCCAAGGTGGCCGGAACTGTGGGGTACATAGCTCCTGAGTACCACCAGATACTCAAGTTCACTGACAAGTGTGACATATACAGCTTTGGGGTGGTGCTTGGTGTGTTGGTGACAGGGAAGCTTCCCTCTGATGAGTTCTTCCAGCACACTGACGAGATGAGCCTGGTGAAGTGGATGAGGAAGGTGATCACTTCGGAGAATCCCAAGGAGGCGATTGATTCAAAGCTTCTGGGGAATGGTTTTGAGGAGCAGATGCTTCTGGTTCTGAAAATTGCTTGCTTTTGCACCATGGATGATCCAAAAGAGAGGCCTAACAGCAAGGATGTTAGGTTAATGTTGTCCCAAATCAAGCACTGAGATGAATCTCTCCAATCAATATATATATGTGAAATAGGGAGCAGGTTCTCTCTATGTGCAAATGTTCTGCTCCCATGTGAAATAATGTGTACCATATTTAGGGAAAACTATGTTTTCTAAGAATATGAATGATAACTAGATGATAGGTGTGTCGGTTCAAAATGAACAAATATAGGAATATTGTTTCCTTGATCACAGAATGCTAAATTTCAGAAAAAGGAGAGAAGAAAGAAAAGGAAATTTTAGCATTGTGATTATATTTATATCTGTCCAATGAAATGTAGAACTGTAAGTTTGCATTGTGATTTTGTATCCATCCTGAAAATAAAATATGCCGATGTTATTGTCATGTTTTTTTTATCTGGTATTCTTTCATATTATTGTGAAAGATGGATAAGCAAATGAAAAGCGTCCTCCACCATTGAGCACTAAAAGTCTTAAAATATATTTGATCCTGCAATAGAAGGGCAGGAAGGTGGGGGTCCAAATTAAAAAGCAATTGACATCATTGCTAAGTTGCAAATTTGGACACAAGGATGAATGTGCACTAAAGTAATTCAGTTATTCAATCACTATGAGCTTTCTGCCATATATGACAAGTATGTCCTCAAATGTTTCAGAAATCTAAAAGTAACTGAGGAAGAATATTCTCCATTGACTAGCTGTAGAACTAACTAATACCTCTGCCTCTGCATCAACAACATGGTTTCCATCAAGATGATAGAGAATGTACATGAAAAGTCGACACATTCATAGTTCCTAAACAAGCATAAATGTGTGTCTCTTTTGATAGAGGTGAGCCTGTGACAATAACCCGGAGAAGTTCACAAGTAGGCTTAAGTAAATTTGCATTGGCTGCATCAGAAAAGTATGGAGAAAGTATTAACTCTTAAAATGTATACAATTACCAAGGCAATTCGAAATAATTACAGAACCTTACCCAAATAAGAAATCTGTTAAATCGAAAGGTATAATCTTAATGTGGAATGATATCAAAAGTTGGCCTATTCTTCCTGCGGGATGTTCCAGCTCCTCTCTGCAACAGTAGAAGTCCTTTACATATTATTGACACATGATGCAATAGTTAAAGAGAATAACTAACATATAAGAGAAAGTAGGTTCTATATTAAGTATTATGCTGGTGTAAATGGCATCTGTCAGTTATTCATCAACAAAAGCAAGTCAGTAGTACAATAACCAAAATAAATATGGCAAAGCCCTGAAGAATGAAGGAAAGAAATGGAAAGAGAAACACGGGGACACAAGCAAAGGCTCATGATGTCTGCTTGTAGCATTTACCATATGCCATGGGAAACACCAAGCAGAAGATGATCACGGTTTCAAGTTGAAAGTCCTTCAAGAATAGGGTCAAGATTAAATATTGAGTAAGATTTTGGGAAGTACATAGCCATAACACAATGGGTCTCTTTTTCAAGCGAGTGTATCGTTGTTTATTTTGGCATATTCGTATTATAGTCGGACCGTTCATTTTTTCGATTTTCTCTTTTCTGACAGTCTATCAAGTTGGTTATTTTGATTACTCCTGTTTCTTTCTTTTCTTTTCTTTTTTTTGTGGCTTTCATGAGCCTAGGATGTGGTTTCACTTTCACTTTCAGATTTGGGATAATGTTTTCCGTCAAGAAGTCGTTAAGTAATTTAATAATATGAACAAGCCCCACATATTATTATTACCATTAAACTTAGTACATAGTAAATGAGAACATCCTTTTTGCCTATAATCTCTACCTTTTTTTGGAGGAAATTCTATCAGCCTAGACAATAGTTTTTTCAGCCTGCAAAAGTGAGACAAAAAAAAATGATTGGTAAGGATCTAATTAATAGTCATAAAGTCGTTAAAATTTAAAGAGCTGAAAAGCATGCATGACGTAACCAGTGGTTCTTGAGGTACAAAACGGGAGTATTGCAAATTAGTGCGAAGAAATAACAAAAGGAACTAGAAAAGTTAGCTTACCAGGTTCATTCAGAATAAGAAAATGACGGCAATTATAGTTTGAAGAAAATTTAAAAAAAAATTAGAGAAAACAATTTTGAATTGAACTATTCATGGAATTCATTCATCATTCATAAAATCATAATTCATACCGCTCAGCATTACTGAAAACGACAATGCAACGAGATCTACACCTGTGGTAAAAGAGCACAAGAAGGAATGCAAAGTTAGGTCGTGGACCGAACCAGGGTATCTGGGCCTTAGCCCAGCAACATGATGCTCCAATCCAACGTTCAAAGGGTGACCCAACAGAGCCCAAACTCGTTTGAAAAGGCACGCCACTCTGCAATTCTACTATATTCATAATTCATATCTTTTTTCCCAGACGAAAAAAATAAAACAATAATTCATATGTTCCAGAGACATTTGTATGCAAGGCCAGCACAGACGGTAAAGTAAGCCTATGTAAGAATGCATCTCGGGTATAAGGAGCAGGTTCGAGCTCCCCACCCCAAACAACACCATCAAAGATGGGGCTACGGACTACCTCCCACCCCCGACCAAAAAAGAAAAAGATAAGATAGACATGTGATACGAGAAATTTTATTTTATTTTTATACATTTACAATTAAATTTAGGTAGATTTAATATCGGCCATTTTATTAAGGTCGGGACCACTTCTTACTCCCTTCAATTCACTTTATTTATCCCTTTAAATAAAAAATTTTATTCATTTTATATGCCAATCTCACATATTACTAAAGAATTTATTATTAATTTTTTTAATTTTACTGCTCATATAAATCTAAACACAATAAATAATAAAAGTAGTCTTTTCTTTTTCCCCTCATTATTGGTGGCAAATATGTTTTATAATTAGATATTAATTTTAGATTTTTTAATTCTTGTGTATAGAACTGAAGTAACAAATAAAATCAACCAGAAAGAGTAATTAAATTTTGGATGAAAAACTTTCATGAGGAAGTAATAAGTGTCAAGGACGTTCCACACATCATTCAATTGCGATGTAAATTTTTTAAAGTAAATTGTAATTTTAAATTATTAATCAAGGGTGCCATTTTGAATTTATCCTATTTGATAAAAGTGATTTATAAATGAATTATTCAAGTTTAAGAATGGCTAAAGGGACTAGCAAATATTTGGAAAATTATTGTACTTTGTACACGTACCTGTAGCCATATCTGTACCTAGTACTAACATAAATTTATATTTTTGTACAATTTTCTTTAAGTGATTTCAAATAATGTAAAAAGAGAGAAAGTAGATAAAAATAAGAAAATTATTTGTTTTTTGGGTTTTTATTTTTTTGTGTTGTTCTTTTTTTTTGGGGGGTAAGGCCGAGGTTATATCAAGTCGATAGTACGCTTGAGAGACACATTAAAAATGGGATCATCCATGAACTTGAGAGTTCCACCATATCATAGTGGTGGTGGGGACCTAAGGAAACTCAAACCCAACTGCCAAGAAATCAGTCGCTCTATTGCCTTTCCTATAAACATGGACAACTCAAACACGCACCACTGCTGCTACACAATAATGTAGTAACAAGTGTCAAGGACTTTCCATGCATTGTTCAATTGCAATTTAAAAATTAATCATAACTTTTTAAATTAAATTGTAATTTAAAATTACTAATTAAGGGTGCCATTTTGAAGTTCTATTATTTAATAAGAGTGATTTATAAATAAATCAATTAAGTTTGAGATTCGATGAAGGAGCTAGCAAATTTTTAGAAAACTTTTGCACTTTGTACCTGTGCTCATATTTGCATCCATACTTTAATTTTTGTAAAAATTCTATTTTTGTGCCCATAATCATATACTAAAGCAAATTTAAATTTTCATACAATTTTCCATTTTTCTTTTGTGGTCTTGGGGGAGGGGGAAGGGGAGTGGGATGGAGTTTAAATCCCTACATTGTGGGATTACAAGACAGCATCTTTATCACTTGTGCTGTGGCCTCATCCTTGTACAATTTTCTTGTAAATGATTCCAAATAATGTAAAAAGAGAGAAAGTAGACAAAAATAAGAAAACTTTTTTGTATTTGGTAAGGAGAAGGGTCTAAAGCCCAGGTTATATCAAAGATAGTACGCATGAAAGACACACTAACAAGGTCATCCAAGAAATTTCTGCCACATCCTGGTGGTGGGGACCTAGGGAAACTAATACCCAACTCTAATTGAAGGGAGAAATTTGCTAAGAAATTAGTCAATGTATTGCCTTTCCTATATACATGGACAACCTAAACACACCAATATGCTACATAAGCTTCCTAGCTCTTGAAATGAAAGCATGCTTTAGGCATAGATGAGAGACCACCCTTGAAGACCAAGTTGATTGCCAGAGCTGAGTCTGATCCCAATGTCACTACTCGAAAGCCATGTTGCCTAGCTAGAGTGAGTGAGTGAGTGCCGAAATCATTCCCCATAGCTCACCAGCAAAGACACTTGAAGACCCCAAGTTTCTCGCAAACCCAAGGAGGCAGACACATTTACGCTTGTTTAAGAACTATGAATATGTTAACAATGCATATACATTCTCAATCATCTTGATGGTAAAAATTCTATTGATGCAGAGGTAGAGGTATTATTCATGCAGAAGCTAGTCAAGAGGTAGAGGTATTATTCATGCAGAAGCTAGTCAATGGACAATATTCTTCTTCAGTTACTTACAGATTTCTAAAACATTTGAGAAGATACCAGTCATATGTATAGCAGAAAGCTAACTGTGATTGAATAACTTAATTGCTTTAGTGCCTATTCATCTTTTTCTCCGAAATTTGCAACTTTGCAATAATTTCCATGATTGCTTTTCAATTTGGACCCCAACTTCCTGCCCTTCTATGGTAGGATCAAATATACTTTAAAACGTAGAGCTCAATGGTGTGGAGGCATTTTTCATGCGCTTATCCATCTTTCACAATAATATGTATACCCGATTAAGAACATAGCAATGACATTGGAATATTATATTGTAGGATGGATACATAATTACAGTGCAAACTTGTAGTTCTATATCCCATCAAACAGATATACAACTTGTTTGGATGTGGTATTTTGAGTGAAAAAGATTTTTTAAAACTAAAAAGCACTTTTTAAATTTTTGTGATCAAGGAAACAATATGAGCACCCTATGATCAGGGAAACAAAGTTATGAACTGACACCTGTCATCTAGTTATCATTCATATTCTTCAAAAACACTGTTTTCCACAAATTTGGTACACATTATTTCGCATGAGAGCAGATTAGCTAACATGAAAAATTAAGGTGATGTGGTAATGTGCTACTCACAGTTGAAAATATAAGAAATTATAAATAACGTAATCAATAGCGAATATCTACATGATCAAATCTCGTTAAATTAGTATATAAGAACATCTGCCCCCTATCTCAGATATTAATTGGGAAGATTCAGTGCTTGACTTTGGATAATATATGCCTAACATCTGCGCTGCTTGGTCTCTGCTTTGGATTATCCATGGTGCAAAAGAAGGCAAGTCTCAAAACCAGAAGCATTTGCTCGTCATATCCATTACCCAGAAGCCTTGCATCAATTGCCTCCTTAGGATTCTCTGAAGTTATCACCTTCCTCATCCACCTCACCAAACTCAACTCGTCCGTGTGCTGGAAGAACTCATCAGATGGAAACTTCCCCATCACTAACACACCAAGCACGACCCCAAAGCTGTATATATCACTCTTTTCAGAGAACTTGAGTATTTGGTGGTACTCTGGTGCTATGTACCCTACAGTTTCAGCCACAATAGAAGTGGTGATGTGTGTCTGAGCATCAGACATCGCCTTTGCAAGCCCAAAATCCGCTATGTGGGCTTCCATATCATCATCTAGTAAGATGTTTGCAGGCTTGAGATCTCTATGGATTATCGTTGGGCAGTGAATCATGTGAAGGTACTCAAGGCCGACAGCCACACCAAGTGCAATCTTGTGCCTTAACAACCAATCCAACTCCCTCTCCCCCAAATCAACCTTGTTCAGCAAATCTTGCAAGCTCCCATTCTTCATGAATTCATACACAAGGTAGTGGCAATCAGGCCTAGACACGTGAGCCAGAAGGGGAACCAAATTCCTGTGCCTGATTTGACCAACGGTGTTAATCTCTGACTGAATCTGCCTCATCTTCCTATGCAAGAGCTTGCTGTCTTCTTTGGCCAACTCAGCTGCATCCTTTGGATACTGAATGATCTTCTTTATGGCAATCATCTTGCCATTGCTAGGGGCAAAGGGAAATTCCGGTGAAGTGGGGAAATGCAAAGAAAAGGACTCCAACGGAGAAAAGTCTCTACTACCAGGCAACTTAGCCTTGAAAATGACTCCACACCCGCCTCTCCCAATGATCTCCAAATTATCCAACCCATGATCTTTCGCCAAGAAGGCCAAGTCCTCAGGTCTCTTAATCAATGGGCTATAGATTGTACAACCTAACCCTTTGCCTCCTCCTTTGACCAAAGCCAGAGCTCGCTTGAAGACCACGCAGAATATGACCCCATAAATGGTCATAGAAAATGCCACTGCCACAAATGCGACAAACCCAAGCATGAAACCAGATATTTCCCTCTTGCTCATCTTGCGAACTTGTTAAAGTGCAGGAGCAGGAGCGGAAGTGCCACCAGAAGAGCTCAAATTCAACCTTCTTGAACTCTCACCAAAGATAAAGCGTTTTGGGATAGTGTCCTCTTCAAGCCTCTTGAAGAGTGGCTTGAAGCCTTCAAAAAGACGGTTACCGGAAAAGTTGAAGCATCTTAGGTTTTGAAAGGAGCGTATGGAAGCGGGGACACGACCCGTGAAGAGGTTGTCGGCTATGTTAAGTTTCTCGAGATTAGGGAAGTACTTGAGGAAGTTGAGGTTCCCTGAGAGCTTGTTGGAAGAGACATCAAGGACGCGGAGTCTTATGAGAGAAGAGAGTTGCGAAGGGACTTCCCCGGAGAAGAGGTTGTTTCTTAAGTCGAGGATTTCGAGCTTGGTGAGGTGGACTATGTTCTGTGGGATGCAGTCAACAAGGTGGTTGTTGGGGAGGGATAGTTCCTTGAGTTCGGTGAGGCATCCTACGGCAGAGGGCAGTGTTCCGTTGAGGCGCTTGGAGTTAAGGATGATTCTTATGATTCGTAGGACGTAGAAGCGGTTGTTGGAGAGCCTGCGCTCGCAGAACATGCCTTCCGCGATGCATGGGTGGGTGTGTTGACCGTTGACTAGTCCCAGGTCCCTTTGGAGGGCTCGAAGGGCCTTGAGGTCTGAAGGTTGGAGCTCCAGTTTGGCATGGACGAAAGAGGAGAAAAAGAAGAGGGTAAAGAGAAAGAAGAGGTGGCGTGCTTCTGAAGCCATTGCTCCAACGGTGTGGTTTTCTCCGGGGATAAAAAGGAAGCTATATTCCTTTTAAATCATGCTCCTATGGATATCTCTTTAAATATCTATCGGTGGATATATGAGATGGATAAACAATAGAGAGACATGTGGCCTAGTTGATTTTTCCTTTGTCTAAGGCGGCCGGTCTTAAACTTGTTTGGTTAGATTCTAAAAACACTTCATGGGAGTTTTAATTAACACCATAAACTAAATTAAGTTAATTTTTTTGAAAAAAAATTAGAAATGAAAAATAAATCCTAAAAGAACAGGAATGGCAACAAGATTCCGAGCACCACCACCACCGGAAACAACGTCCATGCCAGAAGCCACTGTTGGCGATGGTAGCATCTTCGGCGATCCTTCTCTGGCGCCTCAGCTCGATATCGTGACTCGCTTCCCCTACGCGGATATGTACAACTTCATCTTCTTCTCGAATGTTCCATGAAATCGATTTCAGGTCCTCCTTGCTCTTCTTTCTTTCGTTCCTTTGGGCCAAATCACCACGAAATCTGAAGCTTCATTGACTCACTGAGCCTGATATTATCCAAGATCATCATGCTAGGAACCAAAGAGTGAAAGGAGCCCCAAGTTGGGCCATAGACTTTGTATCCGAAATATAGTGTAAATACACAAGTTGTAATTCTGTCATAGTTAGGAAAATAGTTAGTTAAGTGGTTAGTTAAGTTGCTGAATAAGGAGGATCTTTAATTCTGATTGGTTGGTTAGGTAGTTAGTTAAGCAGTAATAGGAATTGTTGTAATTAGTTGAAACCATATCAGTATATAAGGACCTCCTCTATCAATTGTAATTCATTCTTTTTTTGATATTAATAAAACTAACAGAGGGTATCGTCTCTTTTTCCTTGGAGTTCCAAACCTAACTCGAAGAAGGTTTAACATCTGGTGCTTTCATTGAGTTCTTTACCAGGGGCTTGATCATGGCTGAAGGTACAAGAATCTCTGAACTCAAAGTTGAGATCCACCAAGAACGTGAAACCCGCTTAGCCTTTCAAGCGGATATGACCGAAAAGATGTCAAAGATCATGCAATTTGGTTCATGGCGATTTTATGTGGATTATAGGGCACTCAATGCCATTATCATTAAGGATGTTTTTCCGATACCAACAATTGAGGAATTATTGGATGAACTTCATGGCGCTACTATTTTTTCTAAGATTAACCTTCGGTCCAGTTACCATCAAATAAGGATGAAGCCTACGGATATACACAAAACTGCATTTAGGACACACATAGGACATTTTGAATTTCTGGTAATGCCCTTTGGCCTTTCAAATGCGCCTCCCACCTTTCAAGCCACCATGAACAAGGTATTCTCCCCTTTTCTCAGAGAATTTGTGACAGTTTTTTTTTTATGATATACTAATATATAGTGAATCACTAGTAGCACATGTTCAACATTTACAAGCTGTCTTGCATACTTTGTTCCAACATAAGCTATTTGCCAAACTCTCCAAATGTGAATTCTGTCAAACCTCAATTCACTACTTAGGCCATATAGTATTAGCACAAGGCGTACAGGTTGATGACCAAAAGATTGAGGCAATCCTTACTTGGCCTACCCCTCAAAATATGAAGCAACTTCGTGGATTTCTTAGCCTCACTAGCTATTATCGCAGATTTGTTCAAGGTTATGCTTCTTTGGCTTGGCCATTAACTGAATTGCTCAAGCTTAAGTCCTTTAAATGGACCCCGGCTGCGGATCAAGCTTTTTGAAACCTACAAACTGCCTTGACCTCTACTCATATTCTAGCATTGCCTAATTTCTCCCAAACCTTTGTAGTAGAAACCGATGCAAGTAATATTGGAGTAGGTGCAATTTTATCTTAAAATGGTCATCCCTTGGCTTATTTTAGTAAGAAATTAACACACAAAATGTCATTGGCCTTAGCCTATGTTCGTGAATTATATGCTATCACTTAAGCTATTGCTCGCTGGCGACATTATCTCCTAGACAAAAGGTTTATCATCAAAACAGATCAGAAAAGTCTTAAGGAACTCATGTCCCAAGTGATCCAAATCCCTGAACAGCAACATTATCTCACTAAGCTGCTTGGCTATGAGTTTGACATTGAATATCGCTCAGGCCATAGCAACGCTATTGCTGATGCTCTATCTCGGGTTCCTGCTGAATATCTACATACTTACTCCATTCTTAAAGGTGGATTGATGGAAGAATTAAGAGCAGTTTAAATTACTGACCCTGAATTACAGAACCTGCATGAGCAACATAAGCAGTCCCTTCTGCCTGATGGGTACTTAGTCCAGCATGGCCTCATCCTGTTCAACAAGAAACTTTTTCTTCCCAGTACTTCACCCTTGATTGATCAGATCTTGCTCGAATTCCATAGTTCACCCCAAGGAGGACATTTTGGCATTCTCAAGACTTATAAAAGAGTTGCAAAACAGTTTTATTGGAAAAACATGAAGACCATTGTGGCAAATTTTATTTCTTCTTGTTTGATTTGAAAACAAACAAAATACATGACTACTAAGCAACCTGGCCTCTTGCAACCTCTTCCTATCCCAGCAGCTCCATGGACAGAACTATTTATGGATTTTATTATTGGTCTCCCCAATTCCGTTGGTTACACAGCAGTGTTGATGGTGGTTGATCAGCTGACTAAGGTAGCACATTTCAGCCCCCTCAAGCCTAATTTCATTGCAAAATATGTTGCTGAAGTGTTTTTGAATTCTGCTATCAAGTTGCATGGGTTTCCATTGGGGATTATTTTTTATCGTGATCCTATTTTTCTGAGCAATTTTTGGAAACAATTGATGTTACATGGAGGCACTAAACTCCATCATTCCTCAGCCTACCACCCACAGAGTGATGGCCAAACTGAAGTTGTCAATAGATGTTTGGAACAATACCTCAGAGCTTTTACTTCTGATCAACCATCTTTGTGGCATAAATACTTATCCCTGGCTGAATTGTGCTACAATACCACACATCATAGCACTATTAGCATGTCACCTCATCAAGCTCTTTATGTTTACAATCCCAGGTTGCTCCCTACTTACATTCCTGGTTCTGCTTCTGCTAAGGAAGTCGATATCACCTTGGTGAAAAGACAGCAGCTACAACAGCAACTCCAACATCAAATTTCCCAAGCTCAATCTAGCATGAAAAAATATGTTGACTCTAAGCGCACAGATGCAGAATTCGAAATAGGCCAGTGGGTTTGGGCCATATTCCATCATTACAAACAGCAGTGTGCAGCCAAACGACTAAATTTCA
This sequence comes from Pterocarpus macrocarpus, assembly GCA_031439585.1. Classification (NCBI taxonomy): domain Eukaryota; kingdom Viridiplantae; phylum Streptophyta; class Magnoliopsida; order Fabales; family Fabaceae; genus Pterocarpus; species Pterocarpus macrocarpus. Next base: position 18,608,690 of record CM062519.1, read on the forward strand.
AATTGGCAAAACGATATTTTGGGCCATTTTTAATTTCAGCAAGGATTGGCAAGGTTGCATATAGACTTGATCTCCCTTCTGATTGTAAAATCCATCCTGTGCTGCATGTTTCCTTATTGAAACCATACAAGGGGCCCTTGCCACCGCCATTGGTCATTTATGAGGAGTCACAACTTCCACCTCTTCCTTTGCCTCAAGCAATCGTGGCAGCACGCTGGACTGAGACTACCGAGGGACTCAACTATCAAGTAGTAGTGGAATGGCACCACCAGGCTAGGGAACATGCTACATGGGCAGATTGGAATACCTTGGCTGATCTGTACACAGTCTCGGCCCTTGAGGACAAGGTTCTTTTCCAACGGGGGGTAATGATACGATCCAAGATCATCATGCTAGGAACCAAAGAGTGAAAGGAGCCCCAAGTTGGGCCACAGACTTTGTATCCAAAATATAGTGTAAATACACAAGTTGTAATTCTGTCATAGTTAGGAAAATAGTTAGTTAAGTGGTTAGTTAAGTTGTTGAATAAGGAGGACCTTTAATTCTGATTGGTTGGTTAGGTAGTTAGTTAAGTAGTAATAGGAATTGTTGTAATTAGTTGAAACCATATCAGTATATAAGGACCTCCTCTATCAATTGTAATTCATTCTTTTTCTGATATTAATAAAACTAACAGAGGGTACCGTCTCTCTTTCCTTGGAGTTCCAAACCTAACTCGAAGAAGGTTTAACAGAGCCACTCACCAATTCTTTTTCATTAATTCAATGTGATAAAGACTGTTCTTGTTTGCGTTTTGTGTTTGTGATTGTGAGTTAAAGAGAGAGAGATGCATTGGTAGTAACAGAACAAAAAGAGCTCACAAATCACAGTCATAAGTTCCAAAATTTTCTTTTCTTTTTCCTTTTAATATATTTTGTTATAGTGAAATCGATTTGTTCATAGCTTTGGGTCACTCCTCTTCTGCTCTAGTTGCCTACTTAATTTTGGAACCCATCTCAATGTGACTGGTGAAGAAGAAATCATCTTTGTGCTACTAAGGGGGAGGTGTAGGGATACCAGAGTTGCGTAACCGGTGAAGAATAATTAATATTATTAATAATTATTAAATAATAATAATTAATTATTGACATAGTTAATTATTAATAAAAATTAATCATGATAATATTAACAATAACAACAACAACAACAATAATAATAGAAAAATTGTCACATTGGCGGTAATCCACATTATCACCTTTCAAAAGGGCAATTCACATTACCACATTGGTAGTAATTCACATTATCTTAGAAATCTGGATCGTCAGTAATATTACCCAACTAAACAAAATAATGTTGTGGGTCTAGGTAATTTAATCAAACATTGCTAATAATCTAGATGGATTACTTCATACCAAACGCTACCTAAGTTCGGCTACATATTAGGCTATTTTTTTTGTTTAGAGATCCCACATAGGATATAACTTTTCCAATAATACTTACTCCATATTCAAGACTTAAGTCTGAAATCATTGGTTAAAGAGAAAAAGCATCTACCACTCTAACTAATCATATATTTGTACATATTTAGGCTTATGGTCATAATGAATTAATCTTTATGAGTGAGTGAACTCATAACTAATTCTAGTATCACATCTCAAAAATATAAGTATATAACAAGTAACGTTATTAGTTTTACGAGCGACTCACTACAAAGTTATACTATTATATACTCAATTAATAAAATTATCAACAAGGATAAATAATTATCAAAAAAGATGAAGAATAGTAGGAAAGAAAGATAAGTAAAAGAAAGATTATTCGTAAAGATGTAGGGTAGTGGCACTACAAAAAGGAGATGAAGAGATGCTACAAGTAGAGAGGAATAGATAGGGAGACATATGAAAGTGAGGAAAGAGACTGATAAAGAAGAATATTAAGAGAAAAATGAAAGTGAGGAAAGAGATTGATAGAGAAGAATATTAGGAGAAAACAAGTAATGATCTTTTATTTAAAAATTACTATAGGTAAGAAGGTGTGCAGATTAGATGATTCTTGGGAATATCATTTTTAATAAATAATATAAAAAATAATGATTTTAATTGAATATAGGTGTGAAGCAGCGATTCTAATTCAATATAGGTTGCGATCTAAAAGGAGTCAAATAATAATGGGATAAGAGCGACATTTATTTTTTTAGTTTTAAAAACTCTAGATTTGAATTTAGAAACTTTTCAAGAAAGAGGCAGAAAGAAATATAATGTTAGCATAATTTTCCTTCTAAATAGTGATTATTATTTGTTATGATAGATTGTGAAGGAATATATATTGATTTGAAGAGGATTTTGAATTTGAAATTTAAATTTAAATTTTTGTAGTAAATTATATGAATTGTGAAATGTGCTTTCTATTTTTAGTATGGGCAAATAAATTTTGAAAAAAATTCAACATTATCAGAAAATGACACGTGGGTACACTTTCCTTATAATGACCTTTGTTTTATAAAGTAGTATAGATATAGATATTCTTTTATCAACAAGGTGGACTTAGATTCCTTAAGCATGAAGTGAGAGAATATATATATATATATATATATATATATATATATATATATATATATATATATATATATATATATATATATATATGGAGCCTATTTATGAGAGTGAGAGGAGTAAATTTAGGCTATATAATCATATATGGATGATTAAGATTTAAAGTTGTTTAAAGGTTATATAATCACTTAAAAAAATTATATAATTTTATGTTTTATTCTTGACCATTTACGTAAGATCCAATGATCAAAATTTACTTTTCTCATTCTCACAATTAACCACTCCTCTCATATGATATGCTCCCTATATATATAATGGAAGGAAGCTCAAAATGAAAAAGAAATTGGATGATAAAGGATGGTTTGTTACGTGAAACTTAATTTTTCTTATTGTACAAAACTTTATTTTGAATAATAAATCAATCATTGATTTTTTTTAGTATATTGATGATAATGAGATTTAAATTTAGAATTTCATATAAATTATTCAAATCTCTAATTACTAGACCACTCTTGATAGCTTAAATCAATCATTGTTTATAAAATATTATGGAAGCATTAAATTCTTGGAACCAATTTTTCAAATAAAATTGAAATAGCTCAAACCAGTAATTAAAAAAAGGATTTAATTTATATATACTGTCGTTTTGTTAGTGTAATTTTTTTTATATAAACATCCAATCATATATTATTATATCAGCAAAAATATTTGAATCAACCACCCATTAACTTAAAAATCTTACAAACATAAGTATTTAATTGGATGACAATATAAAACTCTTTTATACTTTCAGTACATAACAATTAAACTCTTAAAAGAAATATAACTTTGGTTTTTTTTTTAAAAAAACTTTAATACACCATCAATGTAAAGATATTTTACACAAAACATCTAATTATATATTTTCATATCAATAAAAGTGATATATTTACTATTTCAAAAGTCTAAAAAATAACAATATATAAAGAAAAGTCTTTTATACAAATAGTATATACTTTTTTTTTTTTTAAGTGTGGTTGGTATAAGGCTCATTCATGAGATTTTACCCTCTCTCCATTTTTATCCCATGCTAATCACACCATAGCAGTATAATTTCTTTGATAATGTGTTATATAACAAGGGGGAAAAAACGGTTAACAATGTAATAGAAGGGAAGAGCGGTTAGACTTGGCCTAATGCCTAGTCGCAGATCTTATTTCGCGACACTCAAATGGAGTTCCCACTTTGGGAAAAAAACCAAAACGTAAGAAACTCGACAAACGTGCATTGCTTCACACGTAAGAAGAAACTCACGCACTACACAGGATAAGTTACCAATCTAAGTGCACGCAATAACGGGATCTTGTTCATTTGCTTGGAAATCCCACAAGTTACCACACATACTTTGCTATACCAATGTCACCTTCTTCTTCTCCTTCTTATTCCCACACAAGAACACCCTCAATGTCATCATGGGCCATCGCTGTTTTGATGCTTGTTATGCCCATGATGACATGTGTCCCTGCCACAGCAAGCAACACCATAGAACACTGCCTAAGGATGCTACTTAATCCTCCTCCACCACCACCTCCTCCGGCTAAAAGATATCATCATGTAATGCTGGATTTGGGTCGCATTGTTTGCAGGGACCGGTTTCGGAGTGTGGGGTATTACATGCGAGCAACGGGGGAATTGCCCTCGAATTACATGGAGGCCCTTTGTAATATCTATGGTGATGATGAGAAGAAGGTGGAGGGTTTCATCAATAGCACCTTCATTGCCTCTAACTCTCATCGACTTATGGGCGGTCAAACATGTGCCACCATCAGAAAGAAGCAACAACATGCTCCACCCCAACGCCCCTTGTCTTAATATAAACTATACATGCAGGATATAAAGGTAGATACAGATAGATCATAGATACCGCGAGTTATGCATTATGGTGAATAAAAGGGCCTCTGATCTGTTGATCATTCGTTATCGTCATTCAGATTCGACCCTTCAAATCGGATTTGCCATTGAAGAAGTGAATGGTGATAGTTAATCAATCTATTGTCCTTTTTTATTCCAGTTTATGTTGAATATATCCATTTAAGCCAGGCTTTTTTTTTAATAAAAAATAAATATATATATTTTTTTGTCATCCATTGAGTGAAGCAATTCAATCTAATGCTATTTATTTTGACAATACATCCATTTGATTTTGTTTTCCAGAGTTGTTGGTTATGAGGTTTGCAAATTCAGCTATGCTCAACCATACCTTTTTCGGTTTTTTTTTCCCAATATTTACCAAAATCTAATATCAATAAAATATTTTTTTCATATAAATATATACAATATTTATTTATCTTGATACATATATATCTCAATATTCACTCATATTTATATATAATGTTACATAAATGTGTCCAAATAATATTTCTCCATTTTTTTTTTTAAAGTTCTTTAAAAAACGTTAAATTTATGTATGGTACTGGGGACTACATCATATGAAACCAAATCAACGAGATGGGCTTGAAGACTTGTTAGTCTTGAAAGTAAGTGTAGCCCATGTAACCAGGAGACCTGACTTAAGGTAATGGTCTAATGGATGAGTTACAATGAGTTCTCCATTGTAATCAGGATCCAAATAATTTTTTTCTTTTGTAATGGGTTTCAAATGTGACACAGCTATTTTTGGGTCGTAACGTAGTTTCTCCTCAACTATTTATGTATTTATTTTAGCTTTTAAAAAAGTAATTATAAAATTTAGGGTGTATTTATTTTAATTTTTAAAAAGAAGTGATTTTAAAATTAAATTTTATATATAGTTGAAAATAGATTTTTTTTAAGATTTTGATTATTTTTTAAAAATTATTTAAATATATAAAAACAGATTTTTTTCAACAAAAAAGTGATTTTTTTAAAAAAATCCAAAAAAACATACCTTTAAATTTTATATATAGCCAAAAAAATTAAAAATTAATTTAAAAAAAAATTTTTTTTTTCAACTTCTAAAAAAAAATTGAAAATAAATTTTTGTTGAGATTTTAATTTTTTATCTAACTATATAAAAAGTGATTTTTAAAAAAAAAAAACACAACCATTTGCCTGTGGTATAGACTTTGCGCTATATATATATATATATATATATATATATATATATATATATATATATATATATATATATATATATATATATATATGGAGACAAGTTTAGTCCCCATGAGAATTGGGGGAAAATCCCAGTTTAATAAATGGGACAGGAGCGGGGAATGAAATCCCTACCTCATGAATATCCGTTAAATCCTCATTAATGTAAACTTATTTAAATGTCTTTATATATACAGCTCTAAAAAAAAAACCTAGTTATTCTCCCCTCAATAAAATTTGAATATTTGTATCTTTATAATTTTGGATATTTCTAATTATCTTTTAATAGATTTTCATCATATAATTTATTTTTATTTTAGATTGTGATGTATTAATAGATTATAGATATTTATCAATATTTTATTTATATTTAAGAATTTTTTTTTTAGAAATTTTCCTTTTTTGAATTCTTTCTAGACTTTTTTGTATAAACATGTGAATATTAGCAAGGATTTAATTCCCCTTAAGAAAAGAGAAATAGGGACCCGTGATAGAAATGAAGACAAGGATGGAAGATAAAATTCTAAATAGAAACAGGGGATAGAGAAACCTCTATAAATATTCATTGTTATCCCTAACTCCATCACTTGATTCACTTCATTAATAAAGTGACTTTGCGTATTGACCTCCCTCAAAAAAAAAGAAAAAGAAAAAAGTGACTTTCCTTTTTAAATTTGGCTTTTTAAAAATGATATGTCCATTTTAGATAATAAAGGAAAGTGAATAATTTCAGCCATTAATAAAAAATATAATAACATAAATTATCACATATGTATAATTTATTATGTTAGAAATTATTATTTTCTTATTAACAATTAAAAATTGTGTATTTTATTCTCTAAAATATATCACATACTCTAAAAGAGTCCAATCCTTTATTCTTCAACTTCTGCCGGGTTGAAGTTGAGATCAATAAAGTGTAGGTGTTACAAAAAAATATTAATTATGTAATATGATGTCATATAAAAATATTTTAAATCAATAAAAATAACATTAATATCAACTTAAAAAACTGAACATTAAAATAAAAAGACAACAAATTTTTTATCTTGGTATTGGTAAAAAAAATCAAGTAATAGTGAGTGCACATATAAGATAAAGTGCATTGACAGGTAATATTTATTTTGATTAAAACAATAAATATTAAAAAAATATTATATTAAATTTGAAAAGAAAATAAGGGGATAAGCTTAAAGCACAATATTACGATGTAAGTGCTGGGAAGAACAAATATGCAATCAAGTAATAATGATGAGATACATTGAAGTTTTTCTTTTTTTTAAGAAGCAAAGACAATAATATTGGTAGATAGTATTATTTAAAAAAACTAATCAGATAAAAGTGATCATCCCGATAAATAAAAAATAAAATAAAATAATATGAATAAAGTTTGAACATGAAATAAATACAATATAAATGATCTTTGTTTATTCTATTCCATTCAACAATTACTCTTATATTTATCAAAATTTTAATTATTTTTTAGTATAGTATTACTCTTTTGAAAAACTATTGAATCTTATTTCGTAAGGTCAATTGATTTTTTTAATGTTGATTCAAAAAGTTTCAAGAAAGAATTCTTGTGTCTTACTTCAAATTTATTCACTGTCAAAGTTATTCATTGGTTGGAAAAGGTTATAAAATCATCAATTTAATAATAACTACAGTTATTGAAAGAATTTATTTCGTAATGGCATCATCAGTCTTTAATAGTCAAATGAGATATTCTTTTTGTGAAAAAAAAATAGTTATTACTCTATATGCCTTTAAAGTGAAAAAAAAAAATTAATCTATATCGTTTAATGTGTAATAGCTTAGTTATAAATTTAATTTAATTAATATAATTTTTTTCACAATCATCTAATAATGCGTTGTCATATAACTAGATATGGTTGATTTTTACTATAATTACCTCTAAAGTCATATAAAATATAAGATTTGATTTGTTAGTTGTGTAAAATATTTTATACTAATAATGTATCAATCTTCTTAGTTATTACATTAAAATAGAATTAAAATGGAATATACAAATGACTCATAAAATTAAAATATTAATCATGAAATAATGAGATTAATTTTATTGCATCAACAATATAAAAAAGTTTTATATTGTTATTTTATTAGGTATTTCTATTTGTAAGACTTTTAAAATAGTGAAGGTTAAATCAAATACTTTTATTGATATGATAACGCATGATTGAATGTCTATGTAAATTTTTTTTATATTAACAAGTACATAAAAATTAAATTCTTAAATGATAGTATATAAAGTTATAACTTTTTATTATTCCAAGAGTAATTAAAAATCTTTCTGGTAAAAAGTCATTAGTTATTAGTGAAATAGTTTAAAACAACAGAGAGTAAATCAAAATGGGAGAGTTTTATCTACAGTTACTCTTTTTTTTTTTTTGACGTGTTATCTAGAGTTACTCTCTTATGTGTTATATTAATTTTAAAAATATGTTTGATTGTATAGAATTTTATTTGGATTTAATTTGCATATATTATCAATATAAAAAAAATTTATACTGATATTAAACTATGTATTATTATATCAATAAAAATGTTTAACTTAATTATATATTACATTAAAAATTTTATAAATAGAAGTATTTGATTAGATGATATTATAAAATTTTTTTACACTGTGAATACATCAAAATTAAACTTATTTAATTTTGTATAAATATATCATTTAAAACAACAATTGAATAAGTACTGTAACTTGCCAATAAAACGTAAATGGGAAAAAGGAGTTACATCAATATATTTTAACATATTCAAAAGGTGTTATCAGAAAAATGAAAAAAAAAAAAAGGCTCAAAACATAACGTATTTGACAAATTTGCAGCCCGTCATAGATGAGAAGATTTTAATTTTATGGGTATTATTAGTGTAAAAGAATTTTATATTATTATTATTATTATTATTATTATTTAATAATGTCATACCATACATGAGATTTAAAATTTATTAAAATAGAAATACATTATTAGTACATATTAATAAATTTTAATTAAACACTAATAAGAAATTAATGCACAATTTGCCTTAATGGAAATAAGACTGTCTATTAAAATGAGGGATCTTGTTCATTTGCTTGGTAATCCTACAAGCACACATACATGCCAGCAATGTCATCTTACCACACAAGAACACCATCAATGTCATCATGGACCATCACTATTATGGCGGTTCTCTTGTCCATGATGGCATGTATTCCTACCAAAGCGAGCAACATAGAGCGCTGCCTAAGGTTGGCACTGCATCCTCCTCCGCCACCGCCACCGCTTGCGGCTCGAGCATATCTTTCAACATCGGATTGGACTCGCATTCTGTGCAGGGACCAATTTCGTGTCACAAGATTTTCTATACAGGCAACAAAGGAATTGCCTTTGGATTACTTGGTGGCCCTTTGTAATATCTTTGGTCACGATGAGCAAAAGGTGAAGGGTTACATCATTAAGAATGTACCCTATTATGATTTTCATAGACTCATGGCTGGTCGATCTTGTGCAACCGTCCGAAATAAGTAACAACTCGTTAATTTTAGCCTAGACTATAGAATATGTAGATAGATAAATACTGCTAGTAATCCATTCGGGTGAACATGAATAAATTGGTCTATGTTATGTTGATCATTTCCTTGTCATCGTTCAAACTCGACCCTTCAAATTGGAGCTGTAATTGAACAAATGAATGGTGATAGTTAATAATTCTATTTGTCTTTTGCCTTTTGTTATCTCTATTGAGTGAAGCAATTCAACCACATCCTCTTTCTTTGAACAACGAATCCATTTAATTTTGTTTTTCCAGTGTAGTTAATTGTGGGATTTCCGGTGCTTATTGCCATTTCTTTTTCTGATTCTTCTTTCTCTTTTTTTTTTCACTCATTATATTTTTAATATAATAATTAAGATACTAAACCTTAGATAATAAAAAATAACACTTTTTCCTTTAATAGCATCTGAAAATTTCTCTAACAGAACTGAAGTGGCCCAGGCGGGCGAAGCCCAACTCGAGAGGTGGAGGGCCAGTTTCTTTATTTCTTCTTGATGGGTTTCACATGGGCAATGATATTCATTAAATAATTATAACTAATTTGACCAAAAAATAATTATAACTAATAAATATTAGGAAAAAAAAAAACTCAAAGTCAAACGTAACAAAGCCAACGCTAGTACGTTTTCTTCTCGAGTTGGTTTTATGATATTGAGCATTTCTGTTTCTTAAAATTTGTTTGGTGAAGTTATTGCTTTAAAAGTTCTTACGGAAAATTTATTCGGTCTAACTGCAAAATTAATTTTTATTTATTTTAGAAGTTATTCATTAGTTGGAAGAAGTTACAAAATAATTAATTTAGTAATACATATTCGGTCTAACTCCAAAATTAATTTTATTTATTGTAGATGTTATTCATTAGTTGGAAGAAGTTACAAAATAATTAATTTAATAAAATTTATTCGGTCTAACTCCAAAATTAATTTTTATTCATTCTAGAAGTTATTCATTAATTGGTAGACGTTAAAAAATAATTAATTTAGTCACTTCGGTTACTAGAGTTATTTTATATATAATGGTATAATTAATCTTGATTAGTCAAAGATTTAAAACAAATAAGCCATTAATTTGCGAAGTGAGAATCGAACTCACTGTTTAAAAACTTGTCGTGTAAAACATTTTTCATTAAAATAAATATTGAAGATCGAAAAATAACAATTCTCTAAGTTTAAGGCAAAGTGCATAAAATATAGTCGTAGAAAGAAAGTTAGTTAAAGTTAATCCTGATTTAACTTCAATTTTTCAAATTGAATAATTAATTAATCTAACTTTTCATCTTAAAATATGAATATTTTTATTATAAGAATTACTTATGTAATTTTAAGTCACAATGATACTTAAATAAAAATATAAAAATTTTAATTATTTCGCATTTTAAACAAAAACAAGCAAGTTAATAAGAAAAAAAAAAAGATAAGCAATTTATATCTTTTCCAATAAAATTGTAGATATCAGACACGAGTTATTGATACTCACTCTGCCCTTCTCCGCTTTAACCTTGCGATGAACATCAATGCATATAATGCATAGACATGTTACTGGCGAATGCAAAAAGTATAGCATAAATATATTTATAATGATGAAACACTATTCCTTATCTTATGCCGGTTAATACAGCTACTACCTCTAGCTGTAGCTGTGTATTCATTGAGTGCATCTTTATCTTTATACTCTACATCCATAATTATGAGGTCTTCAATCCTATAAACGCTGAAAATTGCATATGTTTGCAAAGTGGTGAACCTTTTATGCATCAAATTACAGCATAAACACCCAAATTATGTATGTCGAAAGTTTAAAACGTGTAGGTAAAGCTACAATTTTATTTTATTTTATTTTATTTTTTTGTATTGGTATAAAAGACTTCAATTTTTTTTAATTGTATATTGGTTTATCTTAATACCCTGCTAGGTTGTTTCCCCTGCAGAACTTGGAGTTGACACGTGGAATAATGGAACAGGAGATATTGTTCCCAGCAGCATGGACCCCAGAGTCCACACCTTGTGGCTTGGGATTCTGAGGCCCTAGACAATTGGAGCCGTTGATGGCCCTTCATTACCCTAAACGAGGTCCCTTGTTCAAAAATTCCCCCACAAAGATTCTTCCTAATGTAATTTAATACGAAGGGAGAAAGTTCTATGATGGTGAAGTAATAGTTAAGCAAGAATGGCATTGAAAGATACTACACGTTAGGTTCCTCTTATATTATTTATTTTAAAGATATAAATACAACTATTTAAATTAGATCATACTCTACAATATATTTTTTTTAATTAATATGATAAAGCCATATTCAAAACAAAGATAAGAGGATGTTAATGTGTTAATACTCAGCATTAAACAGTGGAGGACATTCCTGTGCCCATGTCAATGTGAGGTCCCATAATTGTCATAAAAAAAACAAAGCCGAAAGGGGTTTCTACTTCCTTAGGAGGGAAAGCATGTTGATGATGGTCATGGAGAAGCAGGCATGGGTTTGACAACAACATGGGACAACCTGTTGTTGCTCCAAGAAATCATTTAACTAATTGATACTCTCTCCACTTTTATGTTTTTTTACTCCACCCCCCTCACTTTCCTCCTCTACTCATTTTCTTGCTCCTCTGGTCTCCACTCAGACAAATAATTAGTCACCTCCCTTATAAAATACAATTTCCGTATTTATTTTGGATCCCTATGACAGACATTATTAGTATCATTTTCACGAGTGATGTTATATTTTTAACAAAATTAATCTGATATCTATATAATTACTTAAAATAAAAGATATTAAATAATAAATAAAAACATTTAAAAGTATTATTAATTTTTTATTCATAAAAGGCTTAATAATTTGAAATGTATTCAATACACATTTTTTAATTAAGTAAAAAAATAAAAAAAAATTATTGTAAAGATATAAAGTTATTTTATGTTCATATACATTACTTAGGAAATAATATTTCTTAAGTAAAATAGTAAAATAATTAAGAAGATTATTAATAAGATTTATTTAGAAGATCACCTATTTTAATAGCAATCATCGTACTTTTAGAGTTTTATCAATATCCTTTGATATCTTTACGTTAAATAAAATTAAAAGGACCATTAAAAGGTTTGAATAGAGGATAATCTAATTAAATAAGGTTATATTTTTTATGAATAAAATTTAGGTCCAATTATTTATATTTTTGTTATTCAATTTTTTTTATAAATTATTAATATTTAAAATTTATTGGACTCCAACTAATTTGACTCAAGTCGAGTCGATTCATTATAGCAATAGAACTCTCCTAACACTAATTTTTTTCATTCATAAGTAGCACTTACTTAAACTAACTAAATGTTAGTTTTAATATTGAACTTTTAAATCAAATTATGCCATGCATACTAAAATTATGTTAAAGTATGTTGTTATATTGAAAAAAATATTTACATATCTTTGTTTGATCTAACAAATGGTAGCCAAAATATATGGGACTAGATCTAATTTTTGTTTTAAAGAAAAACCTAAATCTAATTCAATTCTAATCTTGATTTTTGCAACTGCCTTAAACAACCAAAGGGAGGAAGAAGAACGAAAATAAAAATAGTTTAGATATGGCGTTGCAAAGAAGAAGAATGGACCACGAGGTGAGGAAGGAGAAAACGCCAGGCCAAGAAGACAACACGTGGAAGAGCGCACGAGACAACTAATTAATACATGAAAGGAAATGCTAAATATGATAAGGAAAGAGTGTCTCACATCTTCATCTGTGCGTCATAGGTCTTAATCAAGAAAAATTAAGGGCTTTAGTTGTATAAAACACTTCAGTTTCTAAAGCTAATCACAAAAATATCATTTTATTTTTAACTTATTTCTTTTCTTAGAATTTTATAAAAAAAAATAAAAATAATAAATTTGATTTTTAGTATTTTTCTTGGTTCAAAACCATATATATCCTCGCATCTAAACCTTCTCAAATCAAATAAAACTTTTATAAGTCCTTAAAATTTCATCTTCTAAATTTTAATATAATTGCATGTCTCAAACTCAAATTTAAAATCTTTAATTAAATTAAAGCAGTCAACTGTAAGCTAAACTATGTGCTCGGAAGTTTATTTTTAGTATTGCTTTCATAAAATTTGGAAAAAAAAATAAAAATAATGTAATATTTTTATAATTAATTTTAAAAACAAAAATATTTTATGACACTCAAAAAACTATATTATATTTCCTCCCAACAACAAACACCAAAAATAAATTAAAAAAAAATGAAATAATAAAAAATAATAAAACACACCCCCTCGCTCAGGTCCAGTTCACATATCTCACACACAGCACAAAAAAGAACGACATCATCCCATCCCCAAAACAAAAAGGTGAACCAAGGCAAACAAAAAGGAACACTACCACCACCCTCACCCTCACCCTCGCCCCACAACAACATCAACAAGAAGAACCAGTAATGTGAAGTGTGTGTATCTTACTGAGCAACATCAAAAACAACGACATCAACCACAACAACAAGATCTTTGAGATGGGTGGAGTTACTTCTTCAATGGCTGCAAAACTTGCCTTCTTCCCACCGAACCCACCATCCTACAAGCTGGTGAAGGAAGAAGCCACTGGGCTCTTGCTGTTAGACTCCTTCCCGCACCGCGAGAACGTGGAGGTGCTCAAGTTCCCGAACCGCAGAGGCACGGAGATCGTGGCCATGTATGTGAGGCACCCCATGGCCAAGTCCACGCTCCTTTACTCTCACGGTAATGCCGCTGATATTGGCCAGATGTACGAGCTCTTCATCGAGCTCAGCATCCACTTGCGCGTTAACCTCATGGGGTAATTCAAGTTCCCACCTTTCTCACTTTTTTTTTAACTGAAAATTTTGAATTTTTTTTTTAAATTTATATGACTTGGGTTCGATTTTTGGGTTTTTCTAGTAATGGGACATCTAGAAGTACATCATTGAGTTCGAAGGCATGTTATAACTTTGGACTGGGGCTAACCTTCCTCTTAATCTGAATTTTATTATTGGAAAAAGTTGATTTTTTTTTTTTTCCTATGACTTGGTTTCGATTCTTGGGTCTATGAAAGTTCATTGAGTCCGGAGGCATGTCATATCCATGGACGGGGTGGCGAATCTTCCTCTTAATCTAAATTTTATTCTAAAAAATTGATTTATTTTTTTAAATTTTGGTTTTTGAATTTTGGTGAAGCTGTGTTGCATGCCTGCCTACCCTTTTGGATTCTGTGGATGAATTCGGCTTCTTTCCGTGTTAAGTGTTTTTCTTTTTTGGGCCCCCCCCCCCCCCCCCCCCCAACCAAAGCAGAATTTTGGTGGCAGTGTGTGTGTGTGTGTGTGTGTGTATTTTGCCATTGATTGGATACCAGTTTGCTGGTGTTGATTTGATTCTGGCCATTCATTTGCTAAAGGATGCCGGATTGAGCTGTTTAGCTTGGATTTGTTTGTGAGGTTTTGATGTTGATGGATTTGTTTGAGAGGTTTTGATGTTGATAGATTTGTTTGCAAGAAAGAATTCATTGGCTTCATTGGGTTTGATTAGTCAAAGATAGGGCCAGTTAGGCCATGCGTTCGATCTTATCCGGCAAGAGGTTTAGGGGGGCAAGTAATAATTTCTGGTTCCTCTGTATTACTGTATAGACCTGTATGAATAGTACGCTAATTTTTTTTTTTTAATTTTTGAAGGCTGATCCATTTTTTTTTTTTTTTTTTTTGCATTGGCTCTTGCTCCATTTGAAGTAATGGTTTAAAGGTGTGAACGTACTTAATATAACATCCACATGTTTTGATTGTCAACCAAGTTGAGAATTTGCTTGTGAGAGGAAAGAAAGTTGGACTGTAGCCAGCTATTGGACAAATGTACTCCAAGGGTATACTGGAAAAGTAATAGCCATCTACCTTATAGGTTTCAATTTTGGTGCAACACTGCTTAGCTCCTTTCATTTTGTTCTCAGATAGCTTTTTCTTTTTTCTCTATGGAGTTTTTAGAGGACATGAGTCAAAGAATATGAAGTTAAAAGAAGAAAGTAAAAGAATATAAAGTTGGCAAGATGACATTGATAAGTGACAATGTGACAGCAGTTGAGCTCAATGACTGGGTTTTTGTTCTGAAGGAAGTACGCAAGTTTTTTGGTCCACAATGTGACCAAAGCTTACGTTGTTCAGCTCTGATGTTAGCAATATAATTTATCACTGATATTGAAATTGGTTGGTATGGTTGGATTGCTAGCTTCTGAACTTCACAAATTGCCCCATCAAGTGCTTGAGTTCATCGCCATGTAGTTTGATTGCTTGCATCCAATTCAAGGCTTAAAGTAACACCTTAGATGCCTGATAACAAATGAAATTGTAAAATTTGGTGGATTAGTTTGGAATGAAAATGAACGAAATTTATGTTGGAGTTGCCTTGATATACAGTAAAGATCTACTACATCCAGACATTTAGAGTTCAGATAAAAATATATTATATTCACTTTTTGCCCTGTAATTTCAGGATTATGTTCTCTTTTGAATGTCGTCTTTTTTTGTGGCAAAAGAAACTTTTACTGCAGTCGAAATATCTTGTTGAGGCACAACAAAAGAAGTTGCATGACTAGCAATCGTTTTGGACTGGATTACTGGACCTTTTACATTGCCCATCGATTGCATCATCACCCTGTAGAATTATTCTGAAGGACCCCATTCAGAAAATCATGAACAAAACTTAAACTACTACGCTTGCCCCTTGCCTGTCATATGATAGTTGTGTTGTTTGTAAAAGAATGCATTTGTAAGTCAGATGTTATTGATGTTTATAAGCACCTTGTTTCAATGTATGCAGATATGATTACTCTGGGTATGGACAGTCATCAGGGAAGGTAACTGCTATATACACTTTTATTTGATCCTTTTGATCTGAGCAGGCAAAAGCATGCTGAAAAACTTGTCTGGATAATTTTTACAGCCAAGTGAGCATAATACTTATGCTGACATTGAAGCTGCATATAAGTATCTGGAAGAGAACTATGGCGCTAAGCAGGAAGACATAATCCTTTATGGTCAATCTGTTGGAAGTGGCCCTACTTTGGATCTTGCTGCCCGTTTACCCCGACTGAGGGCTGTTGTTCTCCACAGTCCTATATTATCAGGGTTGAGAGTCATGTACCCTGTGAAGCGGACATACTGGTTTGACATTTATAAGGTATTCTTCATTGTCCAATATGCTTGATGTCATCTAAGTTTGAGGATTATGTATATGTGCTGTTATGACCCTGAACTGACTCCTGTGTTATTGTTGTCAGAACATTGATAAAATTCCATTGGTCAAGTGTCCAGTGCTAGTCATTCATGTAAGTATTCCATGTTATTGCATTGAATCTTCCACTAACTATTATACGTTATCATAATTTCTTTGGTTTCTGTTGCTGGTACACAATTAACAATTTCTGTAATGATTGGAGTCCTCAACTCAGTGCTTAGTGTTCGAAGTGACAAATAGAATCTCTCTAAATCAAATAACCTGCAATTTTTTTATTTAGTGTATATGTTTTTCCTGCTGACTCTTGTGATGAAAATCATGATATGGGTTAAAAAAGGGAGAACTCCATTTTTCATGGCATGAGCTAGTCAACACGAGTAGTAGGCGTCTGTTCATTGTGGCATACTTTACGGCATAAAAGTTGATGAGGAATCAGCCTTTGTTGCTGATACTTTGTTGCTTTTTATGTGGTTATTTTTTGGGGCACAATGCATTTTATATAGCTTTACTAATTTTAATTTGGCTTTGTTCCCATACTTTTTCTTCAGGGAACTGCTGATGAGGTTGTTGATTGCTCTCATGGCAAGCAGTTGTGGGAGCTATGTCAACAGAAATATGAACCTTTATGGCTCAAAGGAGGAAACCACTGTAATTTGGAACTCTTTCCAGAATACAGTCGACATCTCAGAAAATTCATATCAACTGTAGAAAAGGCGCCGTCGCAGAGACTAAGTTTTAGGAGAAGCATAGATAGAGTTGAACAATCCAGAGGAAGTGTTGATAGCTTTGAAACTCCAAGGAAGAGCACTGATCAGAGGGACAAACCAAGGAAAAGCACTGATAGGACTGAAAAAATGAAATTCCATGAATACAAAGTCAACAATGCCGAAAAACTAGAGAAGTTAAGAGTCCATTTCGATCAGGTGGAGAGGTCACGAAGGAGCGTGGAGTATAACGACAAGTCCAGAATCATGGAGTTCCAAGATAAATCCAGGAGAAGTGTTGATGTTCAGTTTGAGAGGCCAAGGAAGAGCATTGATTGGCTGGAGAGAGTTCGAGCTGGCTGAACCTCTTGAAGAAGCATGTGTTAAATTGGTTCTGGGTTTGCTACATGGGAGTGGAAAAGTATAAAGATACAGACACAGTTACTTACACTGGGGGGTTTAACTTATGGTTTGCAGAATGCATATGTTGCTTTTGCAGTTTCATACTTCCATTGCAATGTTCATGTAGATTTGGATATGTTGGGATTGGATATTATTAGTTTTTTTTTTTTTTTTCCTTTTGATTATTCTTATTTTCAATTGAAGTGACTCTAACCTTGTTTTAGTCTAAAGAGAGAAAATGAACCCCATGTCAAAGGTGGCTATTGCTATGATTTGTAAAAATTCACATGAATTGAATATCCTTATTTATTTTTCCTTTACTTTTTCTTATCCCTACTCTTTCATCTTCAGTTTATAATTCTATGTCACTTGTCTATAGTCGTTACAGTTCGGCCTAATTTTGCCGAAGCAGCAAATTTGCATGAGAAATTTGTCATTAGTTTAGTTGCCAAAAAAGGGGTAAAAAAACGCAGACAATTCATTCACGAAGTCCAATTTATGTCAGTGGTATGTAATTTTAAATTATTTTTAAACATTTAAAATATAAAGAAATTCAATCGTAGTGCTATTTGTTAAAAAATTAACCAAGGTGGAAAAAGAATGTACGATATAATTACATCATACTTTTTAACGGAAATTAAAATGTTTATTGTGTTTTTATTATAAAATAATAATTTTATTGTATTTTTTGAAAAATTAGTGAAATATGAGGTTTTTTCGAGACCGAAGAATATCTATATTGAATTTTTTGGGTATAAATAGATATATATCGTATTTTGAGAATATTTAGTGAAATATGGTGTTTTGAAAAAAAAAAAAAAAGGAAGGTTGTAATCGCAGTGTAACACACAAATTCTTTAGAATTTGTGTTGGTCACTATGACTTCTATAGAAATCACTGTATCTTTGACAAATTCTTAGAATTTGGCATACTTCACTGCAATTTCAAAAAAATAATAATAAAAAAATAGTCAATTTCTCCTATAAATAGAGTGATATTCTATTAGAGTATTTGCAAATTAATAGTCACTACTTAAGAGTGAAAATCAGCTTGAGAATGAGTTTTTTGAAAGTATTGAAAGCATTTAAGAATATTTGAGAGTATTGAAGAGTATAAAATAGTTTCAAAAAAATTGAGTAAAAAAGATATGGATAGTAATATAGTTACTATTATTATATATTTTAATGGTTCTGTTTCAATATCTGATGAAAATGTAATGTTTAGTTGTGATTATCCTACATGGGTGTATTTTCCTAAAAGTATATCATTAGAGGAGTTAAAAGTAGAGCTTTCTCAAAGCATAAATATTGATTTTTAGAAAAGAGTAGAAAAAATACGATATAGGTGTCCAATCTCAAATATTAATGAGATTTTAAAATTTCGAGCAGTTACAATCAATAGTGATAGGGATATAAGAGCAATGTTTAGGATGTATCGTCAATAGCAGACTTTCAATACAGTCATGGAGTTGTATACTGACTTCGAAGAAATTATTCTTCAGCCAGGCCCACTTCATATTCGGCTAACCAACATTACAATGAATTTGTTCCTAATGCAAACCTAGTAAGTGGTATTATATTTTGTTTTGATAATCTTTACTTCAAAAATAATATGTATTTATTTTATTATAATAAAAATTATTATTTATTATTATATGATATATAAAGTATACTCTACACTTACCTCTTATTGAAGATTCTAGATATTAGAAATATATATGACCATGATCTTTATTAATTATTATTCTTTTTATTATTATTGTTATTATTTCTATGATTATTATTATTATGATTAATATTACAATTATTATTACAAATAGTCTATTGGAAATAATAATAATAAAATAATAATAATAATAATATTATTATTATTATAGAAGTACTTCTACTATTATTATAATTAATAATATTACTATGATTATTTTAATATTATTATATTAGATATTATTATTATTATTATTATTATTACTACTATTACTGCTTTTACTATTATTATTTGTATTGTTATTATTATTATTATTACTACTATTATTATTATTATTACTAATAGACTATTATTAATATTAAGAATATTATTACTATTATTACTATTATTACAATTAATAGTTCTATTATTATTATTACTACTTCTATTATTATTATTATTAGTACTAATAGACTATTATTATTAATATTTAGAATAATAATAATGTTATTAATAATATTACTATTGTTATTAGATATTATTAGTACTATTATTATATTAGATATTATTAATATTACTATTGTTATTATAATGATAATAATGTTATTATATGAGATATTATTAATATTATTGTTATTAGTACTATTATTATAATAATTAGATTAGATATTAGTAAATTACTATTATTATCATTTTAAATTAAATTTTTAATCATTCTTTATTATATTATTAGTATTTTTATTTTTATTATTATTATTATTGTTATTCCTTTTATTGTTATTATTACTATTACTACAATTAGTATTTCTATTATTATTATTACTATTTCTACTATTATTATTATTTCTATTATTATTATTACTAATAGATTATTATTATTAATATTCAGAATAATAATAATGTTATTAATAATATTACTATTGTTATTAGATATTACTAGTACTATTATTATATTAGATATTATTAATATTACTCTTATTATTATAATGATAATAATGTTATTATATTAGGTATTATTAATATTATTATTATTATTAGTACTATTATTATCATTTTAAATTAAATTTTTAACCACTCTTTATTATATTATTAGTGTTATTATTATTATTATTGTTATTGTTATTCCTTTTATTATTATTATTATTATTATTATTATTATTATATGAGATACAAAGTATGCTCTACACTTGCCTTTTTTTAATGATCGTATATATCAGAAATGTATCGTAGTAATGATCTTTTATGTTTATAATTATTAATTGTTAGTATCAGCACTATAAAGAAGATCTGTCAAATGTGTTTCCAGAAAGAGGTACAGAATGCGAAATTAGGGATAGTGAAAGTGATGACGATTACTTAGAAGGAGAACATGAAGCGGGCAATAATGGTGCAGAAGAAGATGATGATGAAATGCCCAATATACAGGCTATTATTAAGCATCCAAAGGATCCTCCATCTTTCATGTGTACTTTGGATCTTGAAGCTATGCATGCACTTGAGTTTCCTGAATATGCAAACATGGGTAATGATTATACTGTAGACGGTGAACTATTTGTGGGAATGCAATTCAGCGATAAGGAGGTTGTAGTACGAGTAATCAAGAACTACAACAAATCTAAATCGGTGGATTACAACGTGTGTGGGTCAAAATCAATGACCTTTTATTGTAAGTGCAAATACTATGGCTTGGGGTGCAATTGGCTTGTTAGGGTCAGTTTTAGAAAAGAGGGACATTTGGGAAGTCAGAAAGTATAATGGCCCTCTCACCTCTACTACGGCGATGATTTCTTAAGATCATGCAAAGTTGGATGTTGACATGATTGCACAATATATAGAGCCCATGATACGAGCTGATGTATCCATCAAAGTAAAAGTTGTGATTTTAGAAATTCAATCTCGATATGGATACACACCGACATATTAGAAAGCATGAACGGTGAAGCAAAAAGCAATTGAAAGAATATATGGTGGTTGGGAAGAGTCATATGCAGCTTTACCCAAATAGTTGGGAGCAATGTGTGCTTTTACGAGAGGTTCATATGTTGAATTCGATACTAGTCCAGCCTACTATGGTACTGAGGAGCAACCAAATGATCGAATATTTCGTCGAATGTTTTGGACTTTTGGCCTTTACATTAAAACTTTCAGACACTGCAAATCATTAGTCCAGGTTGATGGAACACATTTGTACGAAAAATATAGAGGCACTCTATTAGTCGCAGTTACACAAGATGACAATCAGAACATATTGCCAATTGCATTTGCAATAGTCGAGGGTAAGACTGCAGATGCATGATATTTTTTTCTGCATTATCTACGTAGATATGTAGTCACTCGAGATGGAGTTGGTATTATTTCTGATCGACATGAGTCAATTAAAGTAGCAATTCAACATTGCCATGATCAGTGGGAACCTCCAAGAGCATTTCATATGTACTATATTAGACACATCACAGCTAATTTCTTACGGAAATTCAAAAAGCCATACTTACACCAATTTGTCGTGAGTATAGGTGATTCCCGAATTAATTATCTCCATTGCTAAATGTGATTTTTTTCTTTTTATTCTTCACAAACCACATTTTGATTATTATGCTATTAAAGGGCAGAGCGTGAATTTAATCTTCACTATGAGCAGATGCACGAGCATGGTGAGATTTAAACAAATTGCCTTGATGAAATTTCAAGAGAAAAGTGGGTTCAAACCTTTGATGGAGGACATCGACATGGACATATGACTATGAATTTAGTCGAGTGCATCAATTCTGTGTTAAAGGGGGCTCGTAATCTACCAATTATTGCCTTAGTTAGAGCAACGTACTTTCGGTTGGTTAAGTTGTTTGCTACTAAAGGTAGAGAGGTATATGCACGAAAAATTACTGGAAGTATTTTCTCTGAAACCATCATGACACGTTTACAAGAAAACCAACAAGCAGCCGGAGGTATATGCGTTACTATTTTTTCATGCCAACATGGGAGTTTTTTTGTCAAAGACCTATCAAATGGATCACAATTCAAAGTTGATCTAAGGGAACGGTACTGTGATTGCGGCGATTATCAGACAGATCGATATCCATGTCGCCATGCAATTGCTTGTTGTTCTAATCAGTATATTGATTGGCAAGTTTATGTGGACGACATTTATAGGATGGACAAGATTTGCAAAGTGCATGCACGGAAATTCGGCGTTGTGGGACATGAAAGTACGTGGTTGCCGTATAATGGCTCGATAATTCATTCTAACCCCCATTTAAAACATACAGAGAAAGGTCGACCAAAATCAACTCGTTTTCTCAATGAAATGGATATGAGAGAGACGAGAGGACCAAAACATTGTGGTCTCTGTCGAGGCGAAGGACATAGCCGCAGACAATGTCCCGATAGAAATGGGTCAACCTCTTAGATATAAGTGAAATGTTATTACCTAATATTGGCTAATGTAATTTGGGGTTCTGGTTATTAATTTCAATGAAACTATGTTATTTATAACATATAATTGCTTTATTATATTCAACTAGTTAGATTATTATTTCAAATTATTAGTTTATTAATATTAATACTATCTATTAGTAGTTTATAATACTATCTATTTACTTATTTTTTATATTTATTTCTATTATTAGTTTTTTTATTAAATATGTTAATGATTGCATTACTAAAAAAAATGTAACAATTATATGTATTTATTAATATCATTTTCTTATATGTATTTTTTTTGTAAGAAATGGCTTAATAATTATATGTTTACTTAAATTTAATACAAATATTACAATCAGGATTAGATTTACAATTAACCGAAAGGTCATAATCCTTAGAATTCTAGACCATCTCCACTATGCAATTATGAACTTAATTTTATTTTAATATATTTTGTAAAATTAATATTATCTCTACTTTTTAGAATGATTAAAAATTGAAATGACTAATTTTATACTTTGGAATTTGCTAAAAAGAAAAAAATTAGCATTATTGTTCTATTGAATTAATTTATTTTTACTACTTTGAAATATTATTTTTTTGGAGGGTTAGTGTTAGTTAATTATACTCAAGATTATACAGAAATTATACAAGATTAGACAAAAATTATACAAAATCAACAAAAGAAATCAAAATTACCTCTGTTCAAGATTATAGAAAAATTATGCAATAAAGGAAAATAATATTTCTTCTACAAATTTATTATTTTTTCTATTTCTTCAATTATTCAGGGGTGAATTTAACAGGCTTCATGAGTTTATTACGTAATTTATCTTCAACATAACGCATCCAAGATTTGTGGCTAGATGTCTGCCCCACATTTCTTCCACTAGGCTCATTTCTCCTACTAAGCTCATTTCTCCCACTAGGCTCATTTCTCTCACCACCTTCCTTTTCCTCTTCCTCTTCTTCGTTCTCATCCTCCCCTTCTGCTTCTTGTCCCCCTTGCTATGGCTCTTGGATAGATGTTGTTATCAAACGTGAAGTGGCTTCGACGTCATCTGTAGCTCTAGGACCCTGTAGTAATTCTATTATCATCTCATTTACAAATCCTGAATTATCGGCAACTATAGGTACATGCTGCTGAAATTCTTGTTGTGATATCGATGGAACTGGCCAATATACGTCTCCATGGGCAGTTGAAACAGCACTTCCACATCTAGATTCAGCAGCACGAGATCGATTGTGTTGTCGTGAGCCAGCACCAGATCGACTGTGTTGACGTGAGCCAGCACCATGATGGTAATGTACTCCACTATCAACTGACCTTCTTCCTCACGAATGACCTTCATCACCATGAGTTGATTTGGATGACGACGATGAAAAGCTTATTCGACGCAGCTCCATCACAGGTGATCGGGGCATGTAACTGTATGGGTATTGGGGTGGACGTGAGGGCATATGGCTATAAGGAGGATACTGCTATGATGCCGAGGGCATGTGGCCAAAAGAAGGATAATGAGGAGGTGGCGGGTACATCTCAGCTGCATATTGAGGTACTTCGGTATAAGGAGGATATTGCGGGGGTGAGTGTTGAGAAACCTAAACATGCTCCTGCCTTGGACGTAACTTCCGTTGCCGTGGATCTTGCAGTAGGATATCGGGTGACAAATAAAGAGCCATAGCAAACTGAAGATACTAACTCCAATAATGGTGATGTGGATAGGGATCATTAGAGGGATAACCGTGTAATATGTGCTGCCATCTTTGGTTCCAATGTTGCAGCCATTCCGCATACTTTTCTATCCAATTAGTGCCTTGTGCTCTTCTCAAGTCTTTATTATGATGTCCTAGCAAGCTTTTTGGATTGCTAGAAATTTCTTGTTCCATACCAAACTGACACATTACACGGTCAACTAAATGCCATTCAATCATCTCAAAGCAGATGAGCAGACTAGTAGTTAACCATAGTGGCCTCTCATTTGCCAAGAAATGAGGAATAATCTCATCAATGCCTAGCCGTTAGTATGGTTGCCACTGAAACTGCATTATAAAAGAAAATTACATTAGTCTTAGCAACTACATTGATTGTTACAATAATTTCTATAATTGTTTTTTATCACTACCTCATCGTGCGTCATCTGATCTATTTGCAGCCTTATATTACCCATACGCCTAAATAAAAATTTTGGCGAGAATGATGTGTTTATCCACCTGTGAAATGTTATATTAATTAGATACACATTCAATAATAATAAATTAAAAAAAATATTAAATTATGATAACTCTACCTGGAAGTTGGAGGAGAATGCAGTGGGGAATTATTAGAAATAGGAGCCAAGAATGAAAGTCAGTGCCATGCCCATGACTGTAATAGTTGCAAGCAGGTAGTAATTTCCACACATTCAGTGCGCATTGCACGGTATAAATTTCTATAAAGTACAGCTAGGCAAACCGAATCCCAACTATACTCGCCGACCTCTTACAAATTTTCTAGTAATGGAAAAAATTTGCAATTGACCATAGATATGCTCTTATCCGATGTAAGCCGTATCCCCAATAATCGGAGTAAATAGGCGCGAGTTAAGTACTGTAATGTTTCATTTGGTACATTTGGCCCAAAAGCATCTAGTCTATCTTCACAAAATTGGTAATACAACCAACTCGCTCTGATTGACAATTGGTAAATATCACTTGCATCAGGCTTACGACCAAGAAGGTTCTGGCATAAATTTCCAACTCTTTCTTTACTGAAAGATGTGGATCCAATAATAGGTCGACCATCGACACGGATCCCAAGTTGAAGTGCCACATCCTCTAATGTGACTGTACACTCATCAATCGGAAAGTGAAATGTGTGCGTTTCTGGCCTCCATCATTCAACCAACGCACTAATTAGTTCGTCATCTATTTCTAAGTGGTCCATCATAGAAACAGTCAACAATCTTACATCCTGTAGGTAATTATGTATTTTATTTTTACGAAAATTATAATAAAAAATTAGAACACTGTTATCTTGAGTGTTGAATTTGGAGAAATCGACATCAAAATGTGAAATATGTTTGTAGTATTTTAATGATAAATATTTTTTAAATAAAATCGCATATTAAAACTCGTTTGTTAATTTATGTATTAGTAGTATTCTTTTATTTATACATCCTAATTATTCTATTTCTATGAAAATTGTAACAAAAAATTAAAATACTGATACCTCGAGTATTGCAATTGGAGAAACCGCCATAAAAAATACATAACTACCTACGGGATGTAAGGTTGCTGACCGTTTCTATGATGGACCACTTAGAAATAGATGATGAACTAATTAGTGCATTGGTTGAACGATGGAGGCCAGAAACGCACACATTTCACTTTTCGATTGGTGAGTGTACGATCACATTAGAGGATGTGGCAATTTAACTTGGGATTCGTGTCGATGGTCGACCTGTTATTGGATCCATATCTTTCAGTAAAAAAAGAATTGGAAATTTATGCCATAACCTTCTTGGTCGTAGACCTAATGCAAGTGATATTTACCAATCGTCAATCAGACTAAGTTGGTTGTATGACCAATTCTGTAAAAATAGACTAGATGATTTTGGGCTGAATGTACCAAATGAAACATTACAGTACTTTACTCGCGCCTATTTACTCCGACTATTGGGGATATGGCTTACATTGGATAAGAGCACATCTGTGGTCAGTTGCAAATTTCTTCCATTATTTGAAAATTTGCAAGAGGTCGGCGAGTATAGTTGAGGTTCGGCCTGCTTTGCTGTACTTTATAAAAATTTATGTCGTGCAACGCACATTGAATGTGTGAAAATTACTGCTTGCTTGCAGCTATTACAGTCATGGGCATGACACTGACTTCTATTCTTGGCTTCTATTCTTAATAATCCCGCACTACGTTTTTTTCTAGCTTCCAGGTAGAGTTATCATAATTTAATAATTTTTTTCTAATTTATTATTACTGAATGTGTATCTAATTAATGTAACATTTCACAGGTGGATAAACACATCATTTCCGCCAGAATTTTCATTTAGGCGTGTGGGTAAATAAAGCTGCGGATATATCAGATGACGCATGATGAGGTAATGATAAAAAAACAATTATAGAGATTATTGTAACAATCAATATAATTGCTAAGACTAATGTAATTTTCTTTTATAATGTAGTTTCAGTGGCGACCATACCATTGGCTAGGCATTGATGAGATTATTCCTCACTTCTTAGCAGATGAGAGGCCACTATGGTCAATTACTAATCCGCTCATCTGCTTTGAGATGATTGAATGGCATTCAGCTGACCGTGTAATGCGTCAGTTTGGTATGGAACAAGAAATCCTTAGCAATCCCAAAAGCTTGCTAGAACATCATAATAAAAACTTGAGAGGCACACAAGGCACTAATTGGATAGAAAAGTATGTGGAGTGGCTGCAACATTGGAACCAAAGATGGCGGCACATATTACATGGTTATCCCTCTAATGATCCCTATCCACGCCACCATTATTAGAATTGGTATCTTCAGTTTGCTGTGGGTCTTTATTTGTCACCCGATATCCTACTGCAAAGACCCACGGCAATGGGAGTCACGTCCAAGGCAGGAGCATGTTCAAGTTCCTCAACACTCACCCCTGCAATATCCTCCTTATGTCGAAGTACCTCAATATGCAGCCGAGATGTACCCACCACCTTCTCTTTATCCTCCTTTTGGCCACATGCCCTCGGCATCATGGCAGTATCCTCCTTATAGCCATATGCCCTCACCTCCACCCCAATACCCATACAGTTACATGCCCCGATCATCTGTGATGGAGCTGCGTCGAATAAGCTTTTCATCGTCGTCATCCAAATCAACTCATGGTGATAAAGGTCATTCGTGAGGAAGAAGGTCAGTTGATAGTGGAGTACATTACCATCATGGTGCTGGCTCACGTCAACACAGTCGATCTGGTGCTGGCTCACATCAACACAATCGATCTCGTGCTGCTGAATCTAGATATGGAAGTGCTGCTTTAACTACCCATGGAGACGTGTATCGGCCAGTTCCACCAATACCACCACAAGAATTTCAGCAGCATATACCTGTAGTTGCCGAAAATTCAAGATTTGTAAATGAGATGATAATGGAATTACTACAAGATCCTAGAGCTACGGACGACGTTGAAACCACTTTACGTTTGATAACAACATTTGTCCAAGAGCCACAGCAAGGGAGATAAGAAGCAGAATGGGAGGATGAGAACGAAGAAGAGGGGGAGGGAGAGGAAGGTGCTGAGAGAAATGAGCCTAGTAGGAGGAAATGAACCTAGTGAAAGAAATATGAGACAGACATCTAGCCACAAATCTTGGATGCGTTATGTTGGAGATAAATTGCAAAATAAACTCAAGAAGCCTGTTAAATTCACTCCCGAATAATGGAGAAAATGGAAAAAGTAATAAATTTATAAAAGAAACATTATTTTCTTTTATTGTATAATCTTTGTATAATCTTGAACGGAGGTAATTTTTATTTCTTTTGTTGATTTTGTATAATTTTTGTCTAATCTTGTATAATTTCTGTATAATCTTGAGTATAATTAACTAACACTAACCCTCCAAAAAAAATAATATTTCAAAGTAGTAAGAATAAATTAATTCAATGGAACAATAATGCTAATTTTTTTTTTTAGTAAATTCCAAAGTATAAAATTATTCATTTCAGTTTTTAATCATTCTAAAAAATAGAGATAATATTAATCTTACAAAATATATTAAAATAAAGTTAAGTTCATAATTACATAGTAGAGATGGTCTACAATTCTAAGGATTATGACCTTTCGATTAATTATGAATCTAATCCTAATTATAACTTTTGTATTAAATTTAAGTAAACATATAATTATTAAGCCGTTTCTTACAAAAAAAAATACATATAAGAAAATAATATTAATAAATACATATAATTGTTACATTTCTTTTTAGTAATTCAATCATTAATATATTCAATAAAAAAATTAATAATAGAAATAAATATAAAAAATAAGTAAATAGATAGTATTATTAACTACTAATAGATAGTATTAATATTAATAAACTAATAATTTGAAATAATAATCTAACCAGTTGAATATAATAAAGTAATCATATGTTATAAATAACATAGTTTCATTGAAATTAATAACCAGAACCCCAAATTATATTAGCCAATATAAGGTAATAACATTTCACTCATCTAAGAAGTTGACCCATTTCTATAGGGACATTGTCTGCGGCTATATCTTTCGCCTCGATAGAGACCACAATGTTTTGGTCCTCTCATCTCTCTCATATCCATTTCATTGAGAAAACGAGTTGATTTCGGTCGGCCTTTCTCTATACATTTTAACTGGGGGCTAGAAGGAATCATCGGGCCATTATACGACGACCACGTACTTTCATGTCCCACAACGCCGAATTTTCGTGCGTACACTTTGTAAATCTTATCCATCCTATAAATGTCATCCACATAAACTTGCCAATCAATATACTGATTAGAACAACAAGCAATTACGTGGCGATATGGATATCGATCTATCTGAAAATCGCCGCAATCACAGTACCGTTCCCTCAGATTAACTTTGAATTGTGATCCGTTTGATAGGTTTTCGACATGGAAACTCTCATGTTGGCGTGAAAAAGTAGTAACGCACACACCTCCGACTGCTTGCTGGTTTTCTCGTAAACGTGTCGTGATGGCTTCAGAGAAAATATTTTTGGTAACTTTTCATGCATATGTCTCTCTACCTTTAGTAGCAAACAACTCAGCCAACCGTAAGTATGTTGCTCTAACTAAGGCAGTAATTGGTAGATTGTAAGCCCCCTTTAATACAGAGTTGATACACTCGACTAGATTCGTAGTCATATGTTCATGTCGATTTTCTCCATCAAAGGCTTGAACCCACTTTTCTCTTGGAATTTTATTAAACCAATTTGTATAAATCTTACCATGCTGGTGCATCCGCTCATAGTGAAGATTAAATTCACGTTCTGTCCTTGAATAGCATAATAATCATAATGTGGTTAATAAAGAATAAAAAGAAAAAAAATCATATATAGCAATAAAGATAATTAATTCGGGAATCACCTATACTCACGACAAGTCAGTATAAGTATGGCTTCTTGAATCTCCGTAAAAAATTGACTGCAATGTGTCTAATATAATACATATGAAATGCTTTTGGAGGTTCCCACTAACCATGGCAACATTAAATTGGTGCTTTAATTGACTCATGTCGATTAGAAATAATACCAACTCCATCTCGAGTGACCACAGATCTACGTAGATAATGCAGAAAAAAATACCATGCATCTGCAATCTCCCCCTTAACTATTGCAAATGCAATTGGCAATATGTTCTGATTGTCATCTTGTGTAACCGCGACTAATAGAGTGTCTCTATATTTTCCATACAAATATGTCCCATCAACCTGAACTAATGATTTACAGTGTCTGAAAGCTTTGATGCAAGGGTAAAAACTCCAAAACATTCGACTGAATATTCGATCATTTGGTTGCTCCTCAGTGCCATAGTAAGCTGGACTAGTATCGAATTCAATATATGAACCTCTCATAAAAGCACATATTATTCCCAATTATTTGGGTAAAGCTGCATATGACTCTTTCCAACCACCATATATTCTTTCAATTGCTTTTTGCTTCACCGTCCATGCTTTCCAATATGTCGGTGTGTATCCATATCGAGATTGAATTTCTGCAATCACAACTTTTACTTTGATGGATACATCAGCTCGTATCATGGGCTCTATATATTGTGTAATCATGTCAGCATCCAACTTTGATTGATCTTAAGAAATCATTGCTGTAATACAAGTGTGAGGGCCATTATACTTTCTGACTTTCCAAATGTCCCTCTTTTTTTTTTAGATTGACCCTAACAAGCCAATTGCACCCCAAGCCATAGTATTTGCACTTACAATAAAAGGTCCTTAATTCTGACTCACACACGTTATAATCCACCGATTTAGATATGCTGGAGTTCTTGATTGCTTATACTACAGCCTCTCTATCGTTGAATTGCATTCCCACAAATAGTTCACCGTCTACAATATAATCACTACCCATGTTTGCATATTCAGGAAACTCAGGTGCATGTTTAGCTTCAAGATCCAAAATATACATAAAAGATGGAGGATCTTCTGGATGCTGAATAATAGCCTGTGTGTTGGGCATTTCATCATCATCTTCTTCTGCACCATCATTCTCTGCTTCATGTTCCCCTTCTAAGTAATCGCCATCGCTTTCACTGTTCCTAAATTCGTATTCTGCACCTCTTTCTGGGAACACACTCGGCAGATCTTCTTCGTAGTGCAGATACTAACAATTAATAATTATAAATACAAAAGATCATTACTACGATATATTTTTGATACATAGGATCCTCAAAAAGAGGTAAGTGTAGAGCATACTTTGTATCTCATAATAATAATAATAATAATAATAATAATAAAAGGAATAACAATAACAATAATAATAATAACACTAATAATATAATAAAGAATAGTTAAAAATTCAATTTAAAATAATAATAATAGTACTAATAACAATAATAATATTAATAATATTTAATATAATAACATTATTATCATTATAATAATAATAGTAATATTAATAATATTATTATTATTATTCTTAATATTAATAATAGTCTATTAGTAACAATAATAATAATAATAACAACAATAGAAATAATAATAGTAGAAGTAATAGTAACAGTAGTAGTAGTAATAATAATAATAAAAGGAATGACGATAATAATAATAATAATAATAATAATAATAATAATAATAAAAACACTAATAATATAATAAAAAGTGATTAAAAATTCAATTTAAAATGATAATAATAGTAATTTACTAATATCTAATCTAATTATAATAATAATAGTAATAATAACAATAACAATATTAATAATATCTCATATAATAACATTATTATCATTATAATAACAATAGTAATATTAATAATATCTAATAAAATAATAGTACTAATAATATCTAATAACAATAGTAATATTATTAATAACATTATTATTATTCTGAATATTAATAATAATAATAATAGAAATAACAATAATAGTAGAAGTAGTAATAATAATAATAGAACTACTCATTGTAATAATAGTAATAATAATAATAACAATACAAATAATAATAGTAGAAGCAATAATAGTAGTAGTAATAATAATAATAATATCTAATATAATAATATTAAAATAATCATAATATATTATTATGATTATTTTAATATTATTATATTAGATATTATTATTATTATTACTACTACTATTACTGCTTCTACTATTATTATTTGTATTATTAATTATAATGATAGTAGAAGTACTACTATTAATATTATTATTATTTTATTATTATTATTATTACCAATAGACTATTTGTAATAATAATAACAATAATAATAAAAAGAATAATAATTAATAAAGATCATGGCCATATATATTTTTGATACACAGGATCCTTAATAAGAGACAAGTGTAAAATATACTTTATGTATCATATAATAATAAATAGTAATAACAATTGTAATAAAATAAATACATATTAATTTTGAAGTGAAGATTATCATAACAAAATATAATACCACTTACCGGGTTTGTATTAAGAACAAATTCATTATAATGTAGGTTAGCTGGATATGAGATAGGACCTGCTTGAGCAATAATTTCTTCAAAGTTAGTATACAACTCCATGACTGCATTGAAAGTCTAATATTGACGATACATCCTAAACATTACTTTTATATCCCTATCACTATTGATTGTAACTATTCGAAATTTTAAAATCCCATTAATATTTAAGATTGGACACCTATATCGTATTTTTTCCACTCTTTTCTGAAAACCAATATTTATACTTTGAGAAAGCTCTACTTTTAACTCCTCTAATGATATACTTTCTAGAAGATACACCCATGCAGGATAATCACAACTAAACATTACACTTTCATCAGATATTATAACAGAACCATTAAAATATACAATAATAGTAATTATATTATTATCCATATTTTTTTTACTCAATTTTTTTGAAACTATCTTATACTATTCAGTACTCTCAAATGCTCTCAAATGCTCTCAATACTCTCAAAAACTCATTCTCAAGCTGATACTCACTCTTAAGTAATGACTGATAATTTGTAAACACTCTGACAAAATACCACTCTATTTTGACTAATTTTTTTATTATTTTTTTGAAATCACAGTAAAGGACGACAAATTCTAAAAATTTGCCACAGGTACAGCGATTTCTATAGAAATCGCAGTGACCAATGCAAATTCTAAAGAATTTGTGTGTTACACTGTGATTTCAACCTTCTTTTTTTTTTTTTTTAAAACACCATATTTCACTAAATATTCTCTAAATACAATATATCTCTATTTATACCCAAAAAATCCAATATAGATCTTCTTCGGCCGAAATATGACGTTTCAGCATTAAAAAAAATAAAAGGCTAGCATGGGTACTGCGAGTTCCCATCTACCTCCTGTCAAGAAACACCGCACTCCACTGTTCCCGCACATGCAGTGTAGTTCCTCCCATGTCCATATAAACAGCAACAACCCCCCCCAAAAAAAACAAAAAAACAAATAAAACACAAAACCGAAAAAAAGTCGCAACACACTAGAGCAGAGTGAGAGAGTTTGACAGTGATCCGGGTGTGAGTTATTCAGTAGTGAAAAAAAAACCTACCAAAGAAGGGAAAAAAAAAGAGAAAAATATATTTAGTAGACAAAAAAAAAGATGGTAATTTCTTTATAAGTTAAATTTATTGTCGTGATTATTATTATTATTGTTATCATTATAAGAGATAAAATATGCTCTACACTTATCTTTTATGAGATTCTTGTATATCAAAAACATATATGATATATATTTAAAAATAATTATGGTGGCAGGACTAATAATAGAATATTATATTATTATTATTATTATTATCACTATATATTATTATTTCTTTTAATATTTTTCTTTTTTTTCCTGTATTACTTTATATATTACTAATTTTAATCTTTCCTAACTCTAACAGTCTTTTCATTTATACTTTATAATTTTTCTATTTTTATGTTTATGCAATTTTGTTATCTTTAAATTTAATTATGATGTTAATTATTATTGTTATTACTAATGTAATTATAATTAGAAAATTGCTATTAGTTATACTTTTCTATTATTATTATTATTTTATTATGCTCTACACTTACCTCTTCATGAGTAACTTATATATCATAAATGTATTTAACATATATTTATAAGCAGATGGATAAATAATAAAATATTATTATTATTATTATTATTATTATATTATTTGATAATAAGATTATTATAATATCATTTATATTTAATATTACTATTAAAAAACATTATTATTATTATGTTTCTAATTGTTATTATTTAATCTTACTATTAAAAATATTACTATATTATTGTTATTATTATTATTATTATTATTTTTACTACTTGATAATAAAAAGATATTATTATTTAATAATATTGCTATTAAAAATATTATTATGTTTAACTCGAACATTCTTTTTTGTTTATACTTTCTAATTCTATTTTTATGTTTTTACAATTACATTTTTGCATTTTTTTAATATTTATACTTCCAATTATTATTATTATTGTTGTTGTTGTTGTTGTAATAGTAATATAAGATACAAAGTATGCTCTACGCTTATCTCTTTATAAGAATCTAGTATATCGAAAATATATCTGACATATATTTGTAAGTAGTTGTAGTAGCTAGATGAATAATTGTTTTTAATATTGTTGGCTATTATTGCTCACAATTGGAAACATAAGATTAGAGTACTGCAACCTTGAGTCTTAAAGTTGGAGAAATCGGCACTACAGATACACAACTAACTACGGGATACCCAATTGCTGAATGTTTCACTGATTGGCTACTTTGAAGCAAATTCAAAACCTATCAATACGTTGGTTGAACGCTGGAGACAAAAAATGTACGCATTTCATTTTCTTGTTGGTGAGTGTACAATCATGTTAGAAGACGTGGCAATTTAGCTTTGAGTCCATGTTGATGGTCGACCTATTTTTAGGTCTTCACCTTTGAATAGGAAAAGGATTGAAATTTTATTTTTAGCGGCTACTTGTTGTTTGGCCCGAGGACAACGACATTGAAAAATCCTCTATCAGGTTGACTTAGCTGAAAGAACACATCAATAAAGAAAGATTAAACCAGCTTGGATCAAATGTAGACAATGAAGTATTATGGTATCATACTCGCGACTATATACTCTAACTGCTGGGTATGCGACTTGTGCCCAACAAGACCATATCGCTAATCTATGCAAAGTTTCTCTTGTCGCTTAACAATCTGCATGAGCTGGATGATTACAATTGGGTTTTTGCATGGCTCAATATACTTTATTGGGGTTCGTACCATGCTACGCGCTATTCTGTTAGCAATATTTGGTGGCTGCATGATACTACTACAGTTGTGGGTGTGGCATGACTCTTGTGATTGGCTCCTATTCCAAATGATCTTATGCCGTGTTTTCCTCTAGCCTTCAGGTCATTCTGCATGAGTTGGCCTACAAGCGGCCATTGAAGTTGCATTATTAAAAAAAAATGAATAAGATACCCTAACTATATTAACTCTTACATAATTTCTACAATTTTTTTTATTGCTACTTCATGATATTTCTTTAGATTTATATGTAGCCATATGCCACCCAGGTTCTTGAGTTGGATCCCTCGCAAGAATGATGCATTCACTCACTTAAGGAATATTATATTAATTAGATACACATTTGGCAATAAGAAACTATAAAAATTATTAAGTCATGACAATTTTACTTTGAGGTTGTTGGAAAACATGACATAGAATCGTTTGGAACGAAAGCCAACCACAAAAATTAGTGCATACCCATGACTGTAGTAGTATCATATAGCTACCGATATCGCTAACAGAGTGACACGTAGCACGACATAAACCCCAATAAAAGCATGGTGAGGCATGCGGAATCCCAACTATAATCACCCTACTCGTGTAGATTTTCAAGCAATAGAAGAAACTTTGCATAGATCAACGATGTGGTCTTATTGGGCACAAGTCGCATGCCCAGTAACCGGAGCATATAGCCATGAGCATGGCACCATGATATTTCATTGTCTACATTTAATCTAAGCTAGATTAATCTTTCATCATTGAAATATTCTTTCAGTTAAGTCAACCTGATTAATGATTTCTCAAAGTCATTGTCGCGGGGCCTCTCACCAATTTCCTCTCACATAAACTTTGAATCCTTTCTCTGTTGAAAGATAAAGATCCAGAAATAGCTCGACCATCAACAGGGATCCCAATCTAAATTGCCACATCTTCAAATATGATCGTATACTCACCAACAAGAAAATGAAATATGTGCATCTCTAGTTTCCAATGTTCAATCAACATACTAATAAGTTTTAAATTTGCTTCAAAGTGGCCAATATGTGAAACATTCAATAGTCAAGTAGCTTGTAAGTAGTTGTGTATCTAAGATACTGGTTGCTTCAATTCTAGGACTCGATGTTGTGGTATTCTAATTACTTGTTATCAATTGTGAGTAATAATAACCAACAATAATTATAGCAATAATAAAAAAATTATTTGTCTAGCTACTGTATATATATAGAATCCTCATAGCAATAATTATTATTATCATAATTATATTCTTAATAGCACAAACAAAAATTAAAAAATACAGAAATGGAAATGTGGAACAATCGGGAAGTATAAAACAAGATTAGAGTAAGAGTTAGGAAAGATAAAAAATAGTAATGCACAAAATAATACAGAAACAAAAAAGAAAAAAAATTAACAAAAAGCCACAGCGATGGTCATCCACACAATACTAGTAGAGATAGAAGAGGGTAACGGTAATAACGAAAAAAATGATATTTATATAATAAAATTAGATAATATTATTATGACTAGAATATTTTATTATTTATCAACTTACCATATATATATATATATATATATATATATATATATATATATATATTTGTATATTTGATATACAGGATCCTCATAAAGAGGCAAGCATAGAACATAATTTGTGTCTTATATAATAATAATAATAATAATAATAATAATAATATCTTTATTTGTGAATGCATTTTTTTTTATATAATATACTGACCACATTATGAATTGTAGGCTATTCAAGAACGGAGCGTGAATATATCTTCACTACAAGTGGATGTGCCACGATGGTGAGATATATACAATTGGTTTGACGAAATTTCAAGAGTAAAGTGGGTTCAACCATTTGACGGAGTATATCAGCATAGACATATGACCATGAATCTAGTTGAGTGCATCAACTCTATGTTAATGGGGGCTCACAATCTACCGATTATTGCCTTAGTTAGAGCAACATATTTTCGATTAGCTAAGTTATTTGCTACTAAAGGTAGGGAAGCAAATGAACAAAAAACTATAGAAAGTGTTTTTTTTGAAGCCATCTTGATACGACTGAAAGAAAACCAGGAAGCAGGCAGACGTTACTACTTTTGCAAGACAATATGAGAGTTTCAATATTGAAAACCTATCAAACAGATCACAATTCAAAGTTGATCTGAAGGAAAGGTACTATGATTGTGGCAATTTTCAGATAGTTCGATATCCATATTGTCACATTGCCTGTTGTTCTAATCAGTATATTGACTGGCAAGTTTATGTGGATGATATTTATAGGATGGACAAGATTTGCAAAATATATAAGCGAGGGGGGTTGTGGGACACGAAAGTACATGACCGTTGTATAATAGTCCGAGAATTGATCCTAACCCCCAGTTGAAACGCACAGAGAATAGATCAACTCGTTTCCTTAACAACATGGATATGAGATAGATGTGAGGACCGAAACATTGTGGCTTTTGTTGAGATGAAGGACATAGTTGCAGATAATGTCCCCAGAAAAATGAGTGAACTTCTTAGACATGAGTGAAATGTTGTCGTTTTATTTTGACTAATGTAATTTGGACTTATAACTATTAATTTTAGTGGGACTATTTTATTTATAATGTATGATTACTTTGTTATAATCAATTAGATAGATCGTTATTTTGGATTATTACTTTATATTAATATTATTTATTATACATAAATTTGATCATAAAAAATTATATCATAATTAAAAAATAAGAGACCATGTGTATAATACCAAAATAAATCTTTAATAAATTTGATATATAAAATTCAAAAGCAAAATTTAAAGGATAAAAAAAATAATTGTAGAAAAAAGGGGGAAATAGGACATCGAGATTAAAAAAAAATAACAGTAAAATATAATATAAATATTGTTATTATTATTACTACTACTTAGATACTTAATAAGCTATGTTTACTTCAAATATTGAGTAAGCTAAATTTATTTAAAATATTTTAAATAAATATTTATTTATATAATTTAAACTAATTTAATTAAATTTAATACTAAAATTATGATTAGGGTTAAGGTTAGAGTTAAATGTACTATTTATGTTTTTCTTGGGTTAGGGCTAGTGTTAGTGTTAAGCAAAAAATTATATAAGATCAACAAAAGAGAGCAAAATTACTTCTATTCAAATAATAAATACATAATTTAAACTAATTTAATTAAATTTAATATTAAGATTACAATTAGGGTTATGATTCAGTATACTATTTTTATTTATTTTTTGTTTAGTGTTAGTGTTGAGTATAAAATTATATAAAATCAACAAAATAAAATAATATTACTTCTACTCAAATAATAAGTATAAAAACATAATAGTACAATAATCTTTTTACATTCATACAAGGAATACAGTGCTGACTCCTATTTCATTCTTCATTTCCTCCATGATCCAAGGATGTATCAATTAGGATAGCTTAATTTTATCCCGCAAACCTCGAAAACAGCCCCTCTAGGATTTCTTGCTAGATGTTTGCCCTTCATTGCCCTCATCTCTCCACCTACCTGCATTTTTCCTACCAAGATCATCTCCCTCACCACCCTCCTCTCCTTCTTCTTCGTTCTCGTCCCCTTCTCCCTCTTCTCTTTACTCATCTACTTGTCCCCCATACTGTGGCTATGGGACAGATGTTATCATTAACCGTGAAATGCTTTTGACATCGTCCGTAGCTTTAATATCGTATAGTAATATCATTATAGTTTCATTTACAAACCCTGAATTTTCAGTAACTACAGACAAAGGTTGCCGAAATTCTTGTTGTGGTACCGGTGGGACTGGCCAGTACATGCCCTCATGGGTCGCTGAAGCAATGCTTTCACATCTAGAGTTTGTAGCATAGGATCAACTGTATTGACATGGGCCAGCAACATGTTAGTAGTGTACGCCACTATCAATCGACTTTCTTCCTTGTGAATGACCTTCATCACAATGAGTTCATTTGGATGACAATGTTGAAAAGCTTATTCGACACAACTCCATCCCATACAGCCGGGGCATATAATTGTGTAGATATTGGGGTGGCGGCGAGGGCATGTGGTTGTAAAGAGGATATTGTCACGGTGCCAGTGGCATATGGCTATAAGGAGAATAATGTGGAGGTGGCTATAGAGGTACCTAAGTATTATGTTACCTTGGGGCTAACTTCTGTTGTCATGTGTCTTGCAGTAAGGTTTCAGGTGATAAATATTGACCCATAGCCACCTGAAGATACCAATTTCAATAATGGCGAGATGGAGAGAGATCATTGGAGAGACGACCTTATAAGATGTGTTGCCATCTATGGTCCTAATGTTGCAATTATTCATGCTTTTCTATCAAACTAGTAGTCTGTACTCCCTTCAAGTTTTTATTATGATATCTCAACAAGCTTTTTGGATTGCTAGATATATCTTGCTTCAGCCCAAATTGACGCATTACGTGGTCAGTTGAGTGTCATTTAATGATCTCAAAGCAGATAAGTGGACTAGTAGTTGATCACAGTGATCACTTATTTGCCAAGATATGCGAAATGATCCCATCAATGCCTAACTGGTGATATGGTCGCCATTTGAATTGTATTATAAAAGAAAATTATATTAGTCTCAATAATTTTATTAATTGTTACAATAATTTGTACAAATTTTTGATCGCTACTCATTGTGTGTCATCAGATTTATACATGTAACATCCCCATTTTTACCTAAGTTAATTAGCTCGGTGTTCCCAGCTAATTAGAGGGGTTAACGATTAATTGAGAATTAATCGATTAATCTCGAGAGCAAGAGCTTAGTAAATTAAAGGCAAGTCAACAATTGAGACATAATGCATTAAAAATTACAATTAAAAGCCTAATTGCCCAATCCTTATTAATCCATGATTTAGAACATAAAAATCAAGGTGATCTAACCTAATTAACTAGGAGCATATAAGTATCACATCTTAATCATATTAACCTTCACATCTTCTTACAAAATTAATGAGGAAAATCCTTCTTAATTAAAATGTGCTAATGAGTAATTTAAATCAATTGAATTAATTAACATTTAGATAATTGTAACAATTATATAGATGTAGAAACTTCCCTTTAATTATTCTTTGAAAGTTTGGTCAAAGTAAGAGCCATATCCAACCATCCATTTGCTTTCTCATTATACACCACGAGATCAAGAGTCTATATTAGTAGATCCCTTAAATCATGACAAGAGTTGTACTCTCCTTTATCAAGATAATGACACTTGGAGTGATCCTAGCCATCCAAGCCAAATCCTAAGAGAGCTCATATTTTTAACCACTTGACAAAAATACTACATAGTTTTTACCCAATTACTAAGACTCAAAGGAAACACAACACTATCTTTTGCCCTATGATTTTTTCCACTCCCTAGCTTCTGTAAGAAGCAAAAATCACATCACCTTTCCTCCCTCATTATGCGCCACCTTCAGCCCATTCTCTCTCCCTCATTTTCATTTTCTATTCCTCTCGCTAAAACACAAAGCTCTCACCTCTCTCTAAACCTCTCTTTGCTCTTCCTACTCTTCTTCTTGTTCTTCTTGTTTTCCTACCCTAAGTCCTCACTTTTCTACCACCATCACCCTCATCTCCTATCACCACACTCACAATCCCTTCAAGGATTACTATTTTTGGTCCTTGGAGAAACAAAACCACTCATACACAAGCCCCAATATCAAGCTCAAGGAGAAGGAGACCATCTCCAACCACTTCATTTTTCAAACTTCCAAGAGAAACCTCATTGGTAGTGACTCTAACTCTTCTTTCTCATGTATTTTTCAAGCTCTAGAACTCCTAAGCTCTTTATAGCTAGGTGGTTTTAGGACTTGCTTCAAGGTCTCATGACCATTTCTTGCCCTAGGAGTTTTCTTATCTTGTTGAAAGTGTTGTTTTAAAGTGAGAATATGTGGCATGATGATTTTATGTATCTTGTTTTATTTTGGTTAAAAATACTGATTTGGTGACTAAAACTTTGAGTATGATGATGAGATAAAACATAAAAATGGTGATTTGAAGTGGTATAGCAACATTTCTACAAGATTGATATGTAAAACTTAAAAATAAGTTAAGCTGAAATTCTGGCAGTCGGTAAAGTATACAGTATAACTCACTTCACAAAATTCAACATGTAATGAAACTAATTTTCTGTGAAAATAGATTCAAAGAGCTTTTTATACATATAAAATATGTGAGATTTGGCTTTAAAACGAGAGAGATATGAATTTTCAAAGTTTGTTATTCCTGGATGGGTTTCTGTCCGGGCAGTGGGTGATAAAACGTGCATAACTCAAGTTATACATAACATTTTTTAGTGGGACTAAGTTTGTTAGAAAGTTAAGACATAAAGGAACACTCCCATAAAACAGTTTTATCAGATTCTATGTGTGGAACTCCCAGTGAAGTAGACAAGCCACTGACCCGAGGTTAACTTTCAATCCTGAATAGTCAGAATAAAATGTGCATAACTCAAGCTACAAAATGAATTTTTAAGTGGGGCTTATTTTGTTTAAAAATAGACTCAAAGAAGTACATCCACACAAAAATTCGAAATAAAAGAGTAAAAGATGAAATTATGGTAAATTTTCAAAGTTACTGTCCCACTGTAAAAGTAAAACTGGTTATGGTAAAAATTAAAGAATAAAGAGGAATAATTTCTAAGACATTAATACCCTTATATTAAATATTAGAAAAACTTTTATAATACAACTTAAAAGTGTCAAAGAGGATAATAGATGAAATTGGCACTATAACCAATAAAAGAAGTTTACATAAGAGACAATCTCAATTAAAAGCTTGCACCAAATTTATTAAGCTAAGCTCATAAAATGTTGCTTGAGAATATCCCTATGTTTACGTGCAAGCATGATGTTATGATGATGATTATGATGATAATTATATGATGATGTTATGATTATGATAATGATATGATGCTTAATGTTATATGATATTGGTCTCTTTGTTTAACAAAATTTTGGGAAGTTTCGGTCTAGCCATTATGCTGCCGAAATTTTGTAAAAATTATGGACTTAGAAATATTTTACATCATAAGCTTTAATAAGAAGAAATTTAATTCAAGTAAGTGATACTTCAAAAGGGAAGGTAACCTAATTTAAGCTCCCCTCACTCACGACTCACATGAGGTATGGCATGACCCAGCTAGTGTGAATATAGGGGATAGGTCTTACATGAGGCATGGCATGACCCAACTAGTATAAGTATCGAAATTCTATGGTGGCGACGGCTACGGTATGAGCTCATTACCACTTATGTTTAGTGGGTGAAAAGATAAAGTCAAGTTAAGAAAAGAAAAAGAGCTTCGGTCCAAAACCCTAAAAGGGGAAGAAGTTAAGAGAAGATTATAGCATAGCCATGCATGTTTTATATGATTATACTTATGCCCATGTATGTTATGATATAAATGATTACAGATTATGTTAAAATTGAATCCGCTTCGGATACTCATGTTTTCGAAAATCTAAGAATTGAATTTGATGCATGCTCACTGTTTTTATTTATAAAACCGAAGTGACTGGGATGATGACGATGACACTTACGTGTTAAGGTCGAGTCCTACTGAGAAATCTTATTTCTCACCCTATTTGTTTTTCCGTCTCGTCACCAGATACTCATGGCTCACTCCGTGGAGTGGAGCGTGGACCTTCCCCACCATGAGTGGGCCTACGATAGAGATACTCACGCTATTGTGGTCACGACCAACATGATAGTCCGCATATATTTTTACCTGGGTCGGAATTTTGAGGAAGAGGAGCCAGAAGTCCCGCCAGCCCCTGCAGACATTTCATCGGCTTACCTTGGACTGCCGCTAGGTCCTTGGGACTTTCCGCCTGAGCCGTTGCCCGACATCGAGATGGAGCCGATGTCGCCGGGTTTGCCCGCAACCGAGCTCGTGCCACCACCGGAGATCCTGTGATAGATGTGAGC
The DNA here is from genome assembly GCA_031439585.1 of Pterocarpus macrocarpus. NCBI lineage: Eukaryota > Viridiplantae > Streptophyta > Magnoliopsida > Fabales > Fabaceae > Pterocarpus > Pterocarpus macrocarpus. The sequence goes on from CM062519.1 coordinate 18,651,758, forward strand.
TGACGGCCACTCCTAGGGCCGCTTCGCCGCCGCTCCCCGAGTATCACCCTGCCGAGTCCGAGGAGGATCCCTCCGAGGCACGTTCTTCTGTGGCCAGCTATACCCCAGGTCGTCGCATGCGTCGCATTGAGGTGATCAGTAGGCACCCTCGCATTATCCGTACTCCTCACGTACCCCGAGGCCGAGGAGCGAGGGGGACCAGGCACTCGAGGACTTAAGCCCATCCGATCGAGAGGTACGGGAGGGGTAGAGAAATCAGCAAATGTCTGCATGGGCCTATTTTTTATTTGTGTTTCTTATCCTATGTATTTCATTTGGTAACGAACCTTGTCAGACTTATGTATCTTTGATCTTTTGGGGTCATGGCATGACCATGAGTTCCCTTTTTATGTATTTGTTGGATATTATGAAACTAATTATATTTATATGGTTGTTGTAGTAATTTGAATACATGGTATTTTGATTCATCCCTTGTTCCTTCAATTTATACTGAATTCTCTGCGATACGCTCGTTTATTGCTACCTTCTCACGCGAGGCTTTACTTTCCAAAAAGTGACGACATATTTCAAAAGAAAAAGAAAAATTTTACCGTATTTTCCGCGTAATTTAATTTCAAGCGAAGTTTAGTTTTTCCCACGAGCATAAGTAACAACTAATGAAATGCCATAATACGAATTAAGCGTAGTATGAGTTTATTAGGGTGTTACATTATGGTATCAGAGCAGTTCATCTTGTTAAAGCCTGAGGTTGGACTGACTATGCTTCCAAGCATAACTCTACATGCGCTATGTTAAGTCATGTTGTGGATCCTGTCTGTATGACTGGATGTAGGACTTAGAATGCATGACCGTCATGTGAGATTGCCTTTAGTTGTTGTCATGCTTATGCTTGATATTGGGCCTGATCAACTCGATATTTTTGTTTTGGTGTGTTCAGGAACTAATGGCAACTCGCAGATGTACCGCCAATGAGCCCAGTGACAGCACGAACATCGCTGATTTTATGAGGACCTTTCAACAAATGGCGAACGCCATGCAAGCTCAGGCTGCAGCTGCCGAGCATATGATGGATCAGCTAAATTGAAGATCCGAAGAGTCTGTTGGTGGAAATGGAGCTGATGCTGAGTATCAGAAGTTCTTGGAGTTTCGGAAGACGAACCTGCCCAATTTCAAGGGGGCTTTCAACCCTGACGAAGCCGACAAGTGGATCAAAGAGATTGAGAAGATTTATTCTGTACTGACTTGCTCTGAGACCTAGAAGGTAGCCTTTGCTACTTATATGTTGAAGGCGGATGCCGAATTCTGGTGGAAGGGAGCGAAGAGCTTAATGGAGAGCGACCAAAGAAAAATTACTTGGGACATCTTCAAGACAGCTTTCTACGAGAAGTATTTCCCGATGTCTGTGAGCAATGCAAAGGAAATGGAATTCCTGAGGCTCTACCAAGGAGGTATGAGTATTGCTGAGTACACGGCGAAGTTTGAGGAGCTGTGTAAGTTCTCTATGCTCTATCAGCAAAACCCCGACGAGAACTGGAAGTGTATGAAATATAAAGGAGGTCTGAGAGCTAACATCTTGGCATCCGTGGCCCCACTGGAGATTCGGAACTATGCGGCCCTTTTCAATAAGAGTCGCGTAGTGGAGGAATGCAACCGTAAGCTGGCAATCCAGAGGTCGGAGGCCCATAAGAGAAGGCAGGCATCTCAAGGGCAACACCTGAAGCAGCCCCCGCAAAAGAAGCCCTACCACGGTGAAGGTTCTAAAGGCAAGCAACCACAGAAATCCTCCACCAATCCTCCAAGACCTGCCAACCAGCCCCCGAAACCTGCAACAAGTTCCATCTGCCCTAAGTGTGAGAAGCAACACAGAAGGGTTTGCTATGCCGGGCAAAATATTTGTTTCAAGTGTGGACAGCCTCGACATTTCGCCAAGAACTGCATCAAGGACACGCCTGCCCCCAAATCGCAACGCCAACGAAGGGTTTTCACTATGAACACCGAGGAGACCATGGAGTCTGATGATCTCATTCGAGGTACATGCGAAGTGAACGGTAATATCTTAACTGTACTGTATGATTCTGGCGCTATGCATTCTTTTATTTCCCACGATTGCATAAGTAGATTGGGGCTGTCTGTTTCTGAAATGCCTTACATGTTGCTTGTTTCTACTCCTACTGGGAAACCAATTAGAACTTGTCTGTGTTATTTAAAATATCGAATTCATATTGATGGTAGGACCTACAAGTCAGATTTAATCTGCCTTCCTTTATCTGGTTTAGATCTAATCTTAGGCATGAATTGGCTCTCAGCCAACCATGTGATGTTAGATTGTATTGCCAAGACAATCGTATTCCCTTCTTTATCTTCTAAACCTGTTAGTTTAAGCCTAAAACTTGTTGAGTTATACTGTTGTAAGACTGAGAATCAAGAATACGTTCTCCTATCAACTAGTGAGGTTGAACTAGAGCAAGCTCTTGATGAGATTCCTGTGGCGAATGAGTACCCTAAAGTTTTCCTTGAGGATATCCCTGAGTTTCTCGCTGAGAGAGAGATAGAGTTTTTCATAGAATTGGTGCCAGGAACTGGGCCAATATCTATTGCACCCTATCGAATGTCCCCTTTGGAGTTGGAGGAGCTGAAGACCTAATTGGAGGAGTTGCTGGAAAAGAAGTTTGTGAGACCAAGTGCCTCACCTTAGGGAGCCCCGGTGTTGTTTGTCAAAAAGAAGGATGGAAGCATGAGGCTATGTGTGGATTATCGGTGGTTGAACAAGGTCACAGTGAAAAACAAGTACCCCCTACCAAGGATAGATGACCTGATGGACCAACTCAGAGGAGCAATGGTGTTTTTAAAGATAGATCTAAGGTCGAGTTACTATCAAATTAGAGTGAAGGAGGAGGATATTCTCAAGACGGCCTTTAGGACTAGATATGGGCATTATGAGTTTAGAGTAATGTCGTTTGGATTGACCAATGCCCCGGTTGTGTTTATGGATTATATGAACAGGATCTTTAGACCGTACCTGGATAAGTTTGTGGTGATCTTTATAGATGACATCCTCATCTATTCAAAGACGAAGGAGGAACACGAAGAACATCTTAGGATTGTGTTGGAAATTTTGAGGGATAAGAAGCTTTACGCAAAATTGTCGAAGTGTGAGTTTTGACTAGAAGAAGTGAAGTTCTTGGGTCACGTCGTGACTAAGGGAAGGATATCCGTAGATCCAAGCAAAGTGGAAGCTGTAATGAACTGGGAGAGACCTACGACGGTGACGGAGATTCGAAGTTTTCTCGGCCTAGCCGTATATTATCGGAGGTTTATAAAGATATTTTCTCAGATATCCTACCTTTGACTAAGTTCACTAGGAAGAATGCTGCTTTTGTGTGGACTGAAGAGTGTGAGAAAAGTTTTCAAGAGTTGAAGACGAAGTTGACTTCCACACCTGTACTAGTCCTGCCTGACCCTAAGGGAGCCTTTGAGGTTTACTGTGATGCCTCTGAAAGAGGTCTAGGTTGTGTTCTGATGCAAAATCGTAGTGTCGTAGCGTATGCCTCTAGGCAACTGAAACCTCATGAAGTTAATTACCCAACCAATGACCTGGAATTAGCGGCCTTGGTGTTTGCCTTGAAGATATGGAGGCACCATCTATATAGAGTTAGGTTTGAGATATTCTCGAATTACAAGAGTCTGAAGTACTTGTTTGATCAGAAGGAGCTTAACATGAGGTAGAGGAGGTGGATAGAATTCTTAAAGGACTATGATTTTGGGTTAAACTACCACCCTGGTAAGGCTAATGTGGTGGCAGATGTGCTAAGCCGCAAGTCACTACATGTGTCATGGATGATGGTCAAGGAAGCGGAGTTGATTGAGAGCTTTAGAGACTTGAACCTCAGAGTTACCCTGACCCCTCGTAGCATAAGGTTGAATCTGATCAAGGTGACGAACGAGTTCAAAGGACAAATTATGCGGGATCAGGAAGAGGATGAAGAGTTCTTGAGAATAGTAGCCCAGGTGAAGGAGGTAAAGCTGAAAGAATTTACTCAAGGCATTGATGGCGTGTGGAGGTATTAAGGGAGGATTTGTGTACCTGCTAAAGATGACTTGAGGAGGAAGATTGTAGAAGAAGCTCACAAAGGTCATTTCACCATACATCCTGGCATGACAAAGATGCACCAAGACCTCAAGAGGATATTTTGGTGGCCAGGCATGAAAAGAGACGTAGCAGATGTGGTGGAAAAGTGCTTAGTTTGTCAAAAAGTAAAAATTGAGCACAAAAAATCCTCAGACATGCTACAGTCATTGGAGATCCCTGAATGAAAATGGGATGGAATCTCTATGGATTTTGTGATGGGTTTACCCCGAACACAAGCAGGATTTGATGCCATATGGGTTGTTATGGATAGGTTGGCAAAGTCTGCCCACTTCTTACCCATTAGAGTGAATTATCCTCTGGATAAGCTAGCCCAGCTATACATCCAAGAAATTGTAAGGCTGCACGGAGTACCTGCAACCATTGTGTCTAATAGAGACCCAAGTTTTACCTCTAGGTTCTGGGGAGCCTTGCAAAAGGCATTTGGGACGAAACTTTATTTAAGTACAGCCTACCACCTCCAGACTGATGGACAATCAGAAAGAACCATACAAACCCTAAAGATATGTTGAGAGCATGTGTAATGGACTAATGTAACACCCTAATAAACCCATACTACGCTTAAGTCGTATTACGGCGTTTTATTAGTTGTTACTTATGCTCGTGGGAAAAACTAAACTTCGCTTGAAATTAAATTACGCGGAAAATACGGTAAAATTTTTCTTTTTCTTTTGAAATATGTCGTCACTTTTTGGAAAGTAAAGCCTCGCGTGAAAAGGTTGATAAACGAGCGTATTGCAGAGAATTCAGTATAAATTGAAGAAACAAGGGATGAATCAAAATACCATGTATTCAAATTACTACAACAACTATATAAATATAATTAGTTTCATAATATCCAACAAATACATAAAAAGGGAATTCATGGTCATGCCATGGCCCCAAAAGATCAAAGATACATAAGTCTGACAAGGTTCGTTACCAAATGAAATACATAGGATAAGGAACACAAATAAAAAATAGGGCCATGCAGACATTTGCTGATTTCTCTACCCCTCCCGTGCCTCTCGATCGGATGGGCTCAAGTCCTCGAGTGCCTGGTCCCCCTCGCTCCTCGGCCTCGGGGTATGTGAGGAGTACGGATAATGCGAGGGTGCCTGCTGATCACCTCAATGCGACGCACGCGACGACATGGGGTATAGCTAACCACAAAAGAACGTGCCTCGAAGGGATCCTCCTCGGACTCGGTAGGGTGATACTTGGGGAGCGGCGGCGAAGCGGCCCTAGGAGTGGCCGTCGAGCTCACATCTATCACAGGGATCTCCGGCGGTGGCACGAGCTCGGCTGCGGGCAAACCCGGCGATATCGGCTCCATCTCGATGTTGGTCAACGGCTCAAACGGAAAGTCCTAAGGACCTAGCGGCAGTCCAAGGTAAGCCGATGAAATGTCTGCAGTGGCTGGCGGGACTTCTGACTCCTCTTCCTCAAAAATCCGACCTAGGTAAAAATATGTGCGGACTATCGTGGTGGTCGTGGCCACAATAGCGTGAGTATCTCCATCGTAGGCCTACTCATGGTGGGAAGGGTCCACGCTCCACTCCACAGGGTGAGCCATGAGTATCTAGTGATAAGACGGAAAAACAACTAGGGTGAGAAATAAGATTTCTCAGTAGAACTAGACCCTAACACATAAGTGTCATCGTCATCGTCCTAGCCATTTCGATTTTATAAATAAAAACAGTGAGCATGCATCAAATTCAATTCTTAGATTTTCGAAAATATGAGTATCCGAAGCGGATTCAATTTTAACATAATATGTAATCATTTATATCATAACATACATGGGCATAAGTATAATCATATAAAATATGCATGGCTATGCTATAATCTTCTCTTAACTTCTTCCCCTTTTAGGGTTTTGGACCGAAGCCCCTTTTCTTTTCTTAACTTGACTTTATCTTTTCACCTACTAAACATAAGTGGTAATGAGCTCATACCGTGGCCGTCGCCATCATAGAATTTCGATATTTACACTAGCTAGGTCATGTCATGCCTCATATAAGACCTATCCCCTATACTCACACTAACTGGGTCATGCCATGCCTCATGTGAGTCGTGGGTGAGGGAAGCTTAAATTAGGTTACCTTCCCTTTTGAAGGATTACTTACTTGAATTAAATTTCTTCTTATTAAAGCTTATGATGCAAAATATTTCTAAGTCCATAATTTTTACAAAATTTCGGCAGCATAACGGCTAGACCGAAACTTCCCAAAATTTTACCAAACAGAGATACCAATATCATATAACATTAAGCATCATATCATTATCATAATCATAACATCATCATATAATCATCATCATAATCATCATCATAACATCATGCTTGCACATAAACATAGGCATATTTTCAAGTAACATTTTATGAGTTTAGCTTAATAAATTTGGTGCAAACTTTTAATTGAGATTGTCTCTTATGTAAACTTCTTTTATTGGTTATAGTGCCAATTTTATCTATTATCCTTTTTGACACTTTTAAGTTGTATTATAAAAGTTTTTTCAATGCTTAATATAAGAGTATTAATATCTTAGAGCTTATTCCTCCTTATTCTTTAACTTTTACCATAATCAGTTTTATTTTTATAGTAGGGCAGTAACTTTAAAAATTTACCATAATTTCATATTTTACTCTTTTATTTCGAATTTTTGTGTGGATGTACTTCTCTGAGTCTATTTTTAAACAAAATAAGCCCCACTTAAAAATTCATTTTGTAGCTTGAGTTATGCACATTTTATTCTGACTGTTCAGGATTGAAAGTTAACCTCGGGTCAGTGGCTTGTCCACTTCACTGGGAGTTCCACACATGGAATCTGACAAAACTGTTTTATAGAAGTGTTCCTTTATGTCTTAGCTTTCTAACAAACTTAGTCCCACTAAAAAATATTATGTATAACTTGAGTTATGCACGTTTTATCACCCACTGCCCGGACAGAAACCCATCCAGGAACAGCAAACTTTGAAAATTCATATCTCTCTCGTTTTAAAGCCAAATCTCATATATTTTATATGTATAAAAAGCTCTTTGAATCTATTTTCACAGAAAATTAGTTTCATTGCATTTTGAGTTTTGTGGAATGAGTTATACCATACGCTTTACCGACTGCCAGAATTTCAGCTTAGCTCGTTTTTAAGTTTTACATATGAATCTTGTAGAAATGTTGCTATACCACTTCAAATCACCATTTTTATGTTTTATCTCATCATCATACTCAAAGTTTTAGTCACCAAATCAGTATTTTTAACCAAAATAAAGCAAGATACATAAAACCATCATGCCACATATTCTCACTTTAAAATAACACTTTCAACAAGATAAGAAAACTCCTAGGGCAAGAAATAGTCATGAGACCTTGAAGCAAGTCCTAAAATCACCTAGCTATAAAGAGCTTAGGAGTTCTAGAACTTGAAAAATATATGAGAAAGAAGAGTTAGAGTCACTACCAAATGAGGTTTCTCTTGGAAGTTTGAAAAATGAAGTGGTTGGAGATAGCCTCCTTCTCCTTGAGCTTGATATTGGGACTTGTGTATGAGTGACTTTGTTTCTCCAAGGACCAAAAATGATAATCCTGGAAGGAATTGTGAGTGTGGTGATAGGAGATGAGGGTGATGGTGGTAGAAAAGTGAGGACTTAGGGTAGGAAAACAAGAAGAACAAGAAGAAGAGTAGGAAGAGCAAAGAGAGGTTTAGAGAGAGGTGAGAGCTTTGTGTTTTAGTGAGAGGAATGGAAAATGAAAATGAGGGAGAGAGAATGGGCTGAAGGTGGTGCATAATGAGAGAGGAAATGTGATGTGATTTTTGCTTCTTACACAAGCTAGGGAGTGGAAAAAATCATAGGACAAAAGAGAGTGTTGTGTTTCCTTTGAGTCTTGGCAATTGGATAAAGACTATGTAGTGTTTTTGTCAAGTGGTTAAAAGCATGAGCTCTCTTAGGATTTGGCTTGGATGGCTAGGATCACTCCAAGTGTCATTATCTTGATGAAGGAGAGTACAACTCTTGTCATGACTTAAGGGATCTACTAATATGGATTCTTGATCTCGTGGTGTATGATGAGAAAGCAAATGGATGGTTGGATATGACTCTTGCTTTGATCAAACTTTTAAACAATAATTAAAGAGAAGTTTCTACATCTATATAATTGTTACAATTATCTAAATGTTAATTAATTCAATTGGTTTAAATTACTCATTAGCACATTTTAATTAAGAAGGATTTTCCTCATTAATTTTGTAAGAAGATGTGAAGGTTAATGTGATTAAGATGTGATACTTATATGCTCCTAGTTAATTAGGTTAGATCACCTTGATTTTTATGTTCTAAATCATGGATTAATAAGGATTGGGCAATTAGCCTTTTAATTGTAACTTTTAATGCATTATGTCTCAATTGTTGACTTACCTTTAATTTACTAAGCTCTTGCTCTCGAGATTAATCGATTAATTCTCAATTAATCGTTAACCCCTCTAATTAGTCGGGAACACCGAGCTAATTAACTTAGGTAAAAATGGGGATGTTACAATACGCATCCTTATACTGTCTAGACTCCCAAAGAGAAAGTCTAGCTAGATTGATGTGTTTATTCATCTATAAAATATGATAATAATTAGATATACATTCAGCAATAATAAACTACAAAGAATTATTAAATTAAGATAATTCTACCTGCAAACTAGAGGAAAACACATTGGGAGATTGTTAGGAATAAAAGTCATGAACGGGAATCGATGTCATACCATGACTGTAATAACTGCAGGTAGCCATTGATTTTAGAAATCTTACGGCGCATTACATGGCATAAATTCTAATAAAGTGTGACGAAGTATGTCGAACCCTAACTATACTCACCAACCTCTCGCAAATTTTCATGTAATAGGAGAAATTTGCAATGGATTAGAGATGTGCTTTTATCTGACATAAGTCGCATCACTAATAGTTAAAGTATATAGTCACGAGTATAGCACTATTACATTTCATCGGGTACATCCGACCCAAGGCTATTTAAGTCTTTCTTCATAAAATTGGTCAAATAACCAAGTTAATCTGACTGACAATTTGTGAATGTCATCTTTCTCAAACCTAACACCAAGAAGGCTCTAGCATAAAATTTCAATCCTTTCTTTACTAAAAGATGTAGATTCAGTAACAGGTCGACCATCAACACAGACCTCAAATTGAAGTGTCACGTTTTCTAACATGACTGTACATTCACAAATTGAAAAGTGAAATGTATGCATTTCTGATCTTCAACATTCAACCAATGCACTCAGAAGTTAGAAGCCGTGGCACTTCAGCTTGGGTCCGTGCTAATGGTCAATCTGTTATTGGATCTACATCTTTTATCAGAGGATAAATTGAAAATTTATGCAAGAACTTTTTCGGTGTTATGCTTAAGGAAGGTGACATTCACAAATTGAAAATCAGATTAACTTGGCTATTTGACCAATTATGTGAACAAAGACTAAATAGCCTTGGGCCGGATGTATCTAATGAAATATTACGGTGCTACACTCGCGACTATATACTTCGACTATTGGAGATGCGACTTATGCCGGATAAGAACACATCTTTGATCTATTACAAATTTCTCCCATTACTTGAAAATATGCAAGAGGTTGGCGAGTATAGTTGGGATTCGATATACCTCACCATACTTTATCAGAATTTATATCGTGCAATGTGCCATAAGGTTTCTGAAATCAATTGCTGCTTGCAACTATTACAGTCACAGGCATGATACCGACTCCTATTTTCGACTCCGGTTCCTAATAATCCCCCACCATGTTTTCCTCTATACTCTAGATAAAATTATCTCAATTGAATAATTTTTTATAATTTGTTATTATTGAATGTATATCTAATTAATATAATATTTCATAAGTGGATAAACATATCAATCTAACCAAAATTTCCATTTAGGAGCCTAGAGAGTATAAGGATGGGTATAAATCTAATGATACACGATAAGATAGTGATCAAAAAATTGTAGAGATTATTGTAACAATCAATAAAATTGCTAAAACTGATATAATTTTCTTTTATAATGCAGTTTCAATGGCGACCATATCACCAGCCAAGCATTGATGGGATGATTCCACATATCTTGGCAAATGAGCGGCCACTATGGTCAACTACCAGTCCAGTCATTTGCTTTAAAATCATTGAGTGGCAGTTTGGGCTGGAGCAAAATATCCCTAGTAATCCAAAAAGTCTGTTGAGATATCATAATAAAGACTTGAGGGGAGCACAGACTATTGATTGGATAGAAAAGTATGCAAAATGGTTGCAACATTGAGATCATAGATGGCAGCACATATTACATGGTCATCCCTTCAATGATCCATCTCTATCTCACCATTATTAAACTTGGCATCATAGAAACAATTAGCAATCGAACATCCTATAAGTAGTTATGTATTTTCAATGCTGATTTCTCCAAATTCAAGTCTTGAAGTTGCAATATTTTAATTTTCTATTATAATTTGCAAAAATATAAAAATAGAACAATTAGGAAGTATAAATAAAAGAAATACTACTAATACATAAACAAAAGAAAATACATATATCATCAGAAATAATAATAATATTATAATAATAATAATATTTTATTGCTATTACTAATACTTTTTAAGTTCTATAAGGCTAATTTGATAATTGGAATATAATATTATAAGTTAATTTTATTAACAAATAAATGAAAAATATTTGTCTATAAATAAAATATCATGAATGTATAAATAATAAAATAACTATTGATAATTTATATTAAAATTATATTTGTTTATAATGTAAAAATTTCCTAATAGATATGTATTAGATATATTTTTGATATACAGAATCTTCATAAGAGGCAAGTATAGAGCATACTTTATATTTTATATAACTAAAGTTTATAAACAATAATAAACTAAGGTCTTAATCTTTAGTTAGAATTACTAATTAAAATCTCTTAAACAAAATAACAATAGGATTGCATAATTATTCTTAATTAACAATCTTTACCTAACTTTCTATAGCAAACCTACTTGCTTAATTCCTAAAAAGAAAAATAAAACTAAATAATAATAATAATAAATTATTATTATTATACCAATAAGCACAAAATTAATAATAATATTTTATTATTATTCCAACTAATACAATTACTTTTAATATATATCAGGTATATTTTTGATACATAAGATCCTTATAAGAGATAAGTGTAGAGCATACTTTATATCGTATAACATCGCAACAACAACAACAATAATAACAAGCAGAATAATAATAATAATAATGATATTTTATTATTACTCTAGCTAATACAATTATTTTAAAATATATATTAGATATATTTTTGATACACAAGATCCTCATTAGAGGCAAATATAGAGCATGCTTTATATCTTATATTACAATAAATTAACAATGATAATAATTATAACAATTAAATATTATTCTTTCATTGCGAATCTTCTCCAAAATATACTCTATTGATATCATTATTCTATCTTCTGTCATTTTTTCATACTATCTATAATTTTTTTTTCTAACAATATTGTTTTCTCTGTATCAACTCACTCTCAAAAACTCTCCATTATTTCAACTCTGAGAAACTCATTGTCTGACTTAACTCTCTTACACTCACTCTCAATTCTTTCAAATTTTTTGAACTGTTTTTTTCAATGTGTATCTCAACTCCTTTGACAAAGGTTTTTATAAGAGAGTTTAGGACTTTAGTGCTTGTGAGGATATAGTGTTCCTTAGGCATTCGAATTATTGTTGTTAAGACCTCCCAATTATTGGTATATCTATATCCCTAAATCGCAACATGTCACCTCAAATTCTAATGTGTTGCGATTTTGGATGTCTGTCAGACCAAAATCACAATATTTTCTTAATTCATTTTAAAACATAATAAAACACTTAATAATCCTTAAAAATACAATAACCAATCTAAAAACCCAAAAATTAAAAATGCAGCAAGGTAAATGCAGCAACATAAAATTAGACAAACTAGAAAGTATATATTTAAAATAATATTAGAGTTAAAGTTAAAGTTGGGAAAGATAAATACTAATAATATATAAAGTAATACAGGAAGAGCAGGGCAGTGAAAACCCACACAAGACTGATAAAGGCAGAAAAGAGTGGTAATAATAATATTAGTAATAATATTATTACAACAATAATATTTTATTATTTATCCAATTACTACAACTACTTATAAATGCATATATTAAATACATTTTTTATATACAGAATCATCATCATAGATAATATAGAGTATATTTTGCATTTTATATTCCAATAATAATAATAATAATCACATATAATAAATTTAATTTATAAAAAAATATTACATTACCATGACGGATCGACTCCGGAACATGCTCCGTTGAAATTATTGTTTTGTCTGCTGCCATCTTCTCCTTTGTCTATTAAATATAAATTTTTTCTTTTTTTTTTTTTGAAGGAATTTTGTTTTTTGATACCAAACTTTTTTTTCCCTCCTCCCAACTTGAGAACTAAAACTCGCGTTACTCTCAAACTCTCTCAACTTCGGTTACTCTCGAGCTCTGAGCTCATGTGTTGTGCATTCAAGTGCGAAGTGAGGGGGTTTATATATAGCGCGGGGAAGGTGTCGGGGTGCGAGGTGAGCATCGCGGAACTCGCAATTAGTAGCTGCGATTTCCTGGAATTTGTGGCTACTGTTTGCGAGTTCATTTCTAAAATCGCAATTAGTCACTACGAAAATTTTAGGAATTTGTAGTTACTGTGGGTTCACGTGGCAGACTATGCGTTGGAATCCGAGGGAGCAGCATGTGACTGGGGCAGCTTTCTGAAACACCATGTGAGCGCAGCAGCTTTTCTGAAACGCCATATTTCTCTAATTTGACAGAACATAGATTAATTTTCATCTATCGAAAATTCCCCTGTCGTGAAATTGAAGTGAATAGATTTCAATCTCTTGGATTTATTTACAGATTACAGATCCTGAAGTGTCATACATAGTCTTGCTTCCTCAATTGCTATCATTAAAGCTACTTCTTTTTTCTGTGGAAGTCAAAGTAGGAAGAACACACAGCACCGAATTTCAAACTATGATGAAATTCAGTTTCTTGTTCAAAGTTTTAATCTTTGGTGGTGACAAATTTGTGGGCACCCTTAGATTTTTATTTACCCTGCATCCGAGCGTGTGGTTTTGGTGGTTGGGATTGCTTTGTTTTGTGGTGAATGGAAAATCCTTGCAAGTCAATGGAAGAAGCTATGAAGCATTCTTTGAAGGCTCTGCGGAAGCGCCATTTGATCTATGAAGGAGCTCATGCTCCTGCTTTTGCAGCTCTTTCTAGACATGTTGTTTCTCAGGTTCTCTTTCTGGCATTGTGATGATCAGGTTTTGTAGGGATTATTGTCAAATTGATCTCACTGTGTATCCAATTTTGAGTTTAATGAGACCCTTGTTGCAATGCCATAAATTATTTTTGCAAATACTGTTGAATCTTTGGTTGCAATAGAGTAGTGCTTGTAGGCGAACTTCCCATATTAGTATTTGTGGATGATGCTTAACATTAGTATTGTTGTTGATGCTGTTACTTGGACATGGTGTGTATCTAATAGTTGGAATGTTTTGTTAACTGTTGTTTTTGTGTCCTTGAAGGGTTCTGAATGGAAAGAGAAAGCAGAGACTCCGGAAGTGGAACTTCAGCAATGCTACAAAGCTTAGTCTCGAGTATCGGAGCAGCTTGTCGTGGAAGTAGCTGAATCCAAAGCTGAAGCTTTGGTTCAAGAGAAAGAAACTGCAATGGTTGATCTACAAATGGAGTTGACCCAAGTTAGGTTGCTTTATATTCACTTTTATGTTCTAACTTTATCAATCAGGAACTTTATTTCTTTATGTCATGACGCTGTACTTATGATTGCAAACAAAAATAATTGTTTCTTCAGGGATGAATGCTCTCAATTAAAAGTGGACTTGGAAGAAAAAAAATGAAGCTCTTGAAGTGGTTGTAATTAAGTGAGAATACAGAACTTAAAGCACAACTGGAGCAGATGACTACCAGAGCAAAGAATGCTGAAGCTGAAAATAAGATGGTGCATCGCTTGATTATAGAAAAGAATGAAGGATGCTGAACGCCTTAATGAGGTATAATATATTCTCATTCACCGTATGAACTTTTGAAATTAGATAGTTAACATGTTTTCTGTGAGAATGGATTTGGCTTGAGCATGACGTGAAGTTCAGCCTGCTAATTGGATTATAATTTAGTTCAGCTGCTTCTAAGCTGCTACTGATGCTACCACTATGTAGTAGATGCAGTTTACCTGACTAAGCTATATTATACAAATATTGTGTCTACTTTTGAACTTATTTTCCAGCAGCTGAAATTTGAACTGAGTGTGATAGAGTTCAATTGTTGCGTGATAGTTGCTGCACCAATAGTTTTTGTATATGTAGTACCCTCACAAAACCGTTAAACTAATAATTCTAGTAGCTGCTAGGATAAATGTTTCCCTATGGTTCTAATTCAACTGATATATTTCCTATCTAGGCCAATCAACTGAATGATGGCATGATTGAGTGGCTAAAGCCCAGTTGTCTAGAAAGACTTGCAACGCAGCAGGTAGATGGCATAGTTTGCCAAAGTGAAGAAGGTGCTGACTTCATTTTAGAGCCAACCATCCCTTCTACACGCAAATATAGGCTCCATGCATGTGAAGGTGGTGGCACATCCATATTGTTTAATTCTAGTAAATTGATTACTGGGGGACTGGATTAATCAGTTAAGTGTGGGATACAAATACAGTATCTTAAGTTTCAATCTTTATGGCTTCCTTGGCTCTGTATTAGATCTTGCAATAACCCATGATAATTGATCTGTTATTGCTGCAAGCAGCTCAAACAACTTATATGTGTCATCACACCCTTAGTGGCCACACAGATAACGGTTGCGCTGTTGATGTTAGCAAGATTTCAAGCTGCCAAGTTGTGACTGCAGCTTAGGATCGTACTATAATAGTTTGGGACTTGATGAAAGGTTATTGCACTAACACAATCAATCAATCATTTTTCACAGCAACTGAAATGCTCTTTGCTTCAGCATGGATGGACTGACCATATTTTCTGGACATGGTGGTAATCTTCAGACTATGCGATATTCAGAATGAATGTCTCTTGGAATGGAAATGTTGTATTGACCACTGGCCTGTGAAAGGTACAATTTGCACAATTTGTTTGATGTGCGATCTTGAAGTTACTGGCACACTAAGAGCCACCGGCAGGTGGCAACTGAGTGGCTTCGAATTGGAGTCACTCTTGTATCTATGCAGATGATGATCACGTTGCTGCTGGATCTGCTTATGGATCTGTCTATATTTGGTCAACATCTAAAGCTGATATTGTCAGCACTCTGGAGGAACATACTTCTTATATTCTATGTTGTACGTAGAGTGGATTTGGAGAATCCTGGGCTTCAGCTGACAAGAATGCAGTTGTTTGCATATGGACTTGATGGATAGTTATTTCTTTGAATACACTTGCAGGTATGGAGGGAATGTCGTAATGCTCATTTGCACAGTTTCCAGATTTGCTGGCTGTTTTTCTTTATTAAGCCATTACACTTTCAAACACGGTGTACCATTCAAATTAGGAACAATGTAGATATTCATTTTTAACAGAAAATCGTTTAAACTACTATCACTCCAAAATCATGCTCGAGTTCTAATTTTGAACTGGCAAATTTTGTTGAATCATGTCTCCCGCGGGCTGTAATGAATGTAAAGCTGGCAGATGATAGGCTATCATTCTTCCTTCTTCGAGTCAACTAGAGAAAACTCTCCATATGTTTTTTTAATTGATAAAATTCTCTCTTATGTATTAGTTTAGTCATTTACGGCTAATTTATACAATAGAGCTCCTAAACTAACACACACACTAGTAACCAAATAACTACTAAGCTGTATCAGACAACTAATCGATTTGATTACATTTTGATTTTACTCTCTCTACTGCTATTGGATAACTCTCTAGTTTTACTGTGACCCTTTCTTCTGCACATATTACACTTGGTATGTGCAAGTATATTTTCACATTCCTAATTACAGTGTTAAATCTTTTTTGTTTTATCCTTAGGGAACTAAATATTGCTTTGAGGGTATGTGGAATATGGAAACTAGCACTGACATGTCTAATTGCTTGATTGATATAGGAGGGTTTATTGAATGAAAATGCATAACCATATGAACATGGATCATTTTTCTTTTTCAGGGATCAACGGACATGGATCACAGTAAAATGGTAATGTAGAAGTAACCTGTAATTTCAAGCCCTGGAGTTGTGTGAATGGGTTAAGTTGGCTCAAATTAAAAGCTGGCTATTATGGGCAATGGCCATGTGATCTGTAATAATAAACCATGACCAGAATAAAGTGTTATCTCCATACTTTTAGGTCTTTCCAGTAGTCTCATCTCATATCTAAATTCTTCTTAAGAAATTGGACAAGTAATATAGTGAATGGACCGCGTAAAAAATGAAAGAAAAACGGACCTTGTACTTCAGGTAAAGCTTGTTACCGGTGAGACATAGAGGCAGAAAGCTCTTTCAAGGCATATCCAAAAAAATATGAGTTTTATAAAAATGTCTTTTAAGGCATTTAAGGCACGCTACCGACCTTATATTTTCATAAAACAGTTGACATAATTGACCACATTAGCTAATACTTCGGCCAAAAGGCAATAAAATATAGGCATCCTTGGACTAGGCTTTTCCAATTGTGGGATTGATTAGTGGCGCACAATGCATTACGCTACAGCAATCCTTTACAACAAGCAACAGCTTCACGCTGGACTCTGGAGTCAAATGATAACCTCTCTAAACACTATTAAAATGTTTCTTTCAGATTGTTTTTGCCAAATGGAACCTTTTAAACCGATAAATAGCATCAGAGCAAATTCTAGGCCTTTGCCGAATTAGATCACCAACTTTTTATCATAATTTTAATAGTTTAGTTGATACGTAATGTGAAAGTAAAATGATTTTATACTATAATAATCTAATAATGTGTTATCACATTATTTAGCCTCTTACACATGAATGTATAAAACTTTGAGATTAATTTTGATATACTATTATCCAATCAAATACTTCTATTTTTAAGATTTTTAAGGTAGTGAATAGTTAAGTCAAATACTTTTGTTAATATGATTATAATTAGATATTTATATAAAATTATTTTACATTGATAGTGTATACAAATTAAATCCTAAAACTTTTTCACGCACCAATTAAACTCGTATTCCGAATATATCTGCCAATTATCAACTTTATCTTTACATTTATGCAGATTGAATTAAGTTGGAAAAAAACGGAAGGGGTCTAAAGAGTAATAAGCTTGTGAATGTTATATACATCACTCGAGCCAAATTAAATGTTCAATAAGTGAGATCAGTTTTATGCTATTACTCTTACGATTTTTCATTACCACAAACGCACAAGAATATAACTGTATAATAGTTGCATTGTTCATCAATAGATCTGCCTTCACTTTGTGTGCCTAGTACCAAGCTACTTTAGCCTTGCGGTTCCATTTTCTTACTTCTTTTCCAAACCTTTCAAAAAGCGATCACGTCAGTTATAGATAAAAACAGTTATCAGAAGGTTCCACTCCTCTTGCAATAACACATCACATGGCGTCTCAAAAGGGGACGTAACCATGCTCATCACTCTCCTCCACCACCGCCCTACTTAACATAGTAGCGTGATCAGCATGCAAAAGAAAGATGATCCTTGAAGCATACAATAACAGGCGGCATGACACAATGCTTCAGAGTATGACACACCTTGCGATTTGGCACCCAACTAACAACTGTTTTTAAGGGTAAAAATGAAAAAAGATTAACACAGCCCTTTGCTTCCAGACTTGAGCAACACAACACAAAACATATCCTATCTTCTTCATTATTCACTAGTGCCACAGCTTGGCATCTTCCTCATTACTCATTGTTGATGCCCATAAGGAACCTGTAACTTAATCATTTATTTTTCTATTGTTTAATTACATTTCACTAGTTGGTTGGTCTTCATTTTTCCCTATATAAACCCTCCCTCCACTGTTTTCATCATCTTAATAGAATTGGTTCTAACAAGCAATATGGAAACGAAGAAGCTCTTGTTGGTTTCTCTATCCCTTGCTTTGGCTCTCGGCTTCGCCTACAGCTTCGAGTTCCACGAGAAGGATCTGGCGTCTGAGGAGAGCCTGTGGGACTTGTATGAGAGGTGGAGGAGTCACCACACGGTTTCTAGGAGCCTCGGCGAGAAGCACAAGCGCTTCAACGTGTTCAAAGCAAATGTGATGCATGTCCACAGTACTAACAAGATGGACAAGCCTTACAAGCTGAAGCTGAACAAGTTTGCTGACATGACCAACCATGAATTCAGGAGCACCTATGCTGGCTCAAAGGTTGATCACCACAGAATGTTCAGAGGCAGCCCACGTGGGAAAGGTACCTTCATGTATGAGAAGGCTGATGGTGTTCCTGCTTCTGTGGATTGGAGGAAGAAAGGTGCTGTCACTGCTGTCAAGGATCAAGGCCACTGTGGTAAGCTAAATAGCTACTAGTCGCTAATCATATGTCCTACTTTTCTCTTCATCTATTATATGCTTTTTTTTCCCCCACTTTTTGTCTTCATCAAGGATCAATGTAATGAAATAGTTAGAATTTTTGTCAGAAAACAAAGATAGTGATTAGATGGAATAAAGTAGCATGATCACTTATTCATCCAAAAGTCAATATTCATGCTACACTACTTTAGCAAAAACTTTGGCTCTCTAACATTTTTTTTTTTTAAATATTGCTACTATTGACTCCTATAGGTAGTTGCTGGGCGTTTTCAACTGTTGTAGCTGTTGAAGGAATCAACCAAATCAAGACAAATAAGCTAGTCTCCTTGTCTGAACAAGAGCTGGTAGATTGTGACACTGAAGAAAATGCAGGGTGCAACGGCGGGCTAATGGAATATGCTTTTGAGTACATCAAGCAAAAGGGCGGCATAACAACAGATAGCAACTACCCTTACACAGCAAAAGCCGGATCCTGTGATGCAATAAAGGTGCATGCTATGCCAAACTTATATAAAACCAAAATAATGATTGGTTGATAACTAGAGGGGTTTAAAAGGATGCAAAAATCATTCATCTTGCAGGCTAATGGGCTAGCTGTGTCAATTGATGGCCATGAGAATGTCCCTGCTAACAATGAAGATGCATTGCTCAAAGCTGTTGCCAACCAACCTGTATCTGTAGCCATAGATGCTGGGGGATATGATTTCCAGTTCTACTCAGAGGTAAAGATCTAATTCACCTCTTCACAGTAATATTTGTCAAAAGTTCCAAGAATCAAAAGTTGCCAATTTGACAAAGAAAACTTGGGAAGGGACAATTGACTTTCATTATTGAAACAAATAGGTATCTTAATTTGGTGTACTAATGATCATAGGGAGTATTCACTGGAGAATGTAGCACACAGCTAAATCATGGTGTAGCAGTGGTGGGGTATGGAACAACTACTCATGGAACCAAATATTGGATAGTGAAGAACTCTTGGGGACCAGAATGGGGAGAACAAGGTTACATCAGAATGCAAAGGGGCATATCTAGCAAGGAAGGACTTTGTGGCTTAGCTATGGAGGCTTCCTATCCAATCAAAAACTCCTCCACCAACCCAACAGGACCTTCATCATCTCCCAAAGATGAGCTTTAAATAACTTCCCATGAAGTTAAGCTTTCATCAGTGTTGGTTGTTGTTTTCTTGTGTGTTAGGAATGGCCTCATAGCCACAGGAACTAATAATGTTAGCATCACACATCTCTTGCTAATGTACCCATCTAGTCATTTAGGCTTGTGTCACAAGGAAATAAACCTTTCAATTTGACTGCTTGCAATTTCTCATGTAAGTTGCCTTCAAGGCTGCAATTATTCTATGGCCAAGAGTTTCGTGCAAACTTGCAAAGTGATTACAGCTCTTAATTATAGTTGTCATAGCAATTGTTCAAACCGGAACTAGTACATTTTCCAGAAACATTATTTCAACTGGAGCCACTTTGCACGACATTAACAATATAAATAACTAAGTCTTGTCCCACTTTTAGCTACATGGATAAGATGATGCCAATAATTTTTATTTTTTAAATAATATTGGCTTTCACAATGGATGGCAGATAGAAGCTAGAACTGTGACTTGTGAAGCAAGTCATTTAACCATAGCACCTGATGGGATCATTGCACCCCTTTTCTGCAGACTGCTTGAGGCCTCCACCTCCACCTTTCTCCAGATACTGCTGGTGGTATTCCTCTGCTCTGTAGAACCTCTTTGCTGGAAGAATTTCTGTCACAATCTTGTCCTCGTATTCCAACTGTTTAGCTTCTTTTGATTCTTGGGCTAAACGAGCCTGGGTTTCATTGTAGTAGTATATTCCTGATCTATACTGTGCACCCACATCATTGCCCTGAGATTTACATACATAAATAAATAATTAAGTAAACCAAGGACATAACATGTTTTAAGGAAGAAAATCCTGAAATTGATACTGGGAATGCAGTTTTCAGAGTCAGATAATGCACTCATTTCATTTAGTCATTTACTAAAATTGGGCAATCTTTATTAATGTACAAAAGTTCATGTATATTCTTAATTTCTTATACTATTAGAAATTTCGTTTGAGTATCTTGATAGGATAAGGGCTGATAGTATAAGGCCTGATAAAAATTTAATACGATGCAGTGTTTGGTATGTCATTGTATAAGATATTGTATTATATAAAATATAACCAAAAGAAGAGATTATAATAAATATAATTTTTAAATAATTATCATAATTATTTTAGCTCTATTTTATTATATATAAAAATAATTTTATATTAAAAATTATTTATTTATTTATTTTTAATATTTTTTTTATAAATATAAAAAATATGAGAGAGAGAGAGATGGAGTTTTTATATATCAAAATCTAAATAGACTTTACTATCACATTCTTATATTTGATTATATTTTTTATTATATATAATTAAATTTATATTAAATATTATTATTTATATATTTTAATAATAAATTTTTATTCTTATATTTTTATTTTAGTTTGAATAATTATTTTACAATTTTTTTAAAAAATATTTATTTATTATTAAATAATATTATTTTTATTTATATATTTTTATTTTTTAGTTAATAATTAATTTTCTTAATAAAATGTATTAAAAAATAAAAAAAGTGAAAGAACCCTTATACATTAAAAGTTGTCAGGCTGTCACGGTCTGAAGTAGTATTAAGTTATCCATCGTTATAATGTATAAAGGGAGGTTTGATGGATAAGGTTATCTGATATGTTGATTCACAACGGATAAGATCATAACGTATTGTATAACCTTATCCTATCATGCCTAATACGGCATGCCAAATACCCCCTTAGATGATGTAACTTCAAACCTGTCTAATGCTATAACCATTTTTTTTTTTTGTACAAATTCATTATCTAATAAAATCATAATGGCATGGAATACAGGGCGGTATCAATTGCTTGAAGGAACTTCACTAATTTCCAACCACGACATATATATACACGTTAACAAATAATTGAGCATAACAGCATAAGAAGCACATGACATGATGACATGTTTTAAGGAAGAAATGCCTCCAATCACATGGCTGCGAAATTGAAAAGCCATACTGGGAATGCTGCTTTCAGAGTCAATCAAAGTCAGATAATGGGCTCACTAAAATTATGTAATCTTTATTGATATTATGATATACAAAAAAGTATACATACTTTTTACACTTCTTTATTTACTTTTTGTATAAAAGAAGTTTCAGTCCAAGAGAAGATTTGTAATCTAACAATCCATCTCCAAAAGGCCAATCAGCTGAATAAATCTAACTTTTTTGGTGATTAAATCTGGAAATCCATATTATATAGCAAAATTGCGTGTGAAAGCAAAAACATCGAAGCACAAAAAATGAGAGAGAGTATATGTAATGTAATGTTATGGACCTGGCGATTGAGTGAAGTGGGGTTATGTCGAGACCAAAAGAGATGAAGCACATTGGTGTAGGGGCATACTTTGGGGTCGAACTGGACCCGAACCACTTCAACATGGTTGGTGGTTCCTGTGCATACCAGCTTGTAGTTTGGATCCGGGGTGTGACCCTGCGAGTATCCAACCTCAGTCCTCACCACACCAACGACTCTCTGAAAGGCCAACTCCACACCCCAGAAGCAACCCGCTCCGAACTCAGCGAACTCGTGGTCCGGGTTATCCGGAACATCCGAATCCGGGTCAAGAGCAGGGTTGTGGCCTTCGTTGCCAGCACTCGCAGCCATTGTTGAACTTGTGTGTGTGTGGTGTGTGTGACACAGCGAGAGACTCAGTAGGTTGAATTTAAATAGTAAATACTTAGAGCAATAATGCAATATTGAATTGTATATAGTTTCTTAAATAAAAAAATATAGTGACTAATTTTGATAGGTTTGCACTGTTATATATAATTATAAATGAGTGTATTTTTTTTATATGATAATTGTAAAAATTAAATATTTTTACTTGTATAATATAATAATATATAATTAGATGATTTTGTTTTTTATTGGTGATTGAATATAAACCATTCATCTATAATGAAATTTTGGTGGTAGTGAGTATTAGAATTAAATTTTTTTATTAATATGATGATACATGATTATATATATATATATATTAAAATTAAATTTATTTTTATATGGATAATATATCAAAATTAAATTTTAAAATATGTAAAGATCAATTATAATACTTTTTTACTATAAAAAACTATATTATTATTTAATTATATTTTATTATATAAATAATTTTTAAGGAAGTAATTATAAAAATTAAACATCTTTACAAATATAATAATATATGATTAGCTTATTATATGGAAAAAATATTTTAATAATACACCAAAGTTAAATTTATAAAAATGTAAAGAAGATGCTATACATATATGTGAATGAATTTTATCAATAATATGATGAATATTAACGCGAGAAGATGTCAATGTAAAGTGGGGACCGCATTGATGATGACACAAACTGTAGATTGAATGAAAAAGTGAACTCGACATACAAAAATGGTCGGGTGCAAGATTCGCTTCCTGACTCACGATAATAGATGGCGTTAATAATTTATTTGCCTTTTTATCTCTTCAGTACTCTATTGGACAAGCTTGATTTTTGGTTATGGTAATCTTAATTTTTGACATTGCCAGTCTGGCATCCCATGGAATCTTTTCCGAGTGGTTCTATTGCACTCCTCGGAGGAAGAATTTCTCCGCCATCTATTTTCTCCACAAAATCATATAATAAAATATAAAAAATGAGTCTTACATAAATTTTTATATGGCTATAACTTAATATAAAGAAAAAATCACTCTTTCTATATTGAGTATATTAGTCTTCTCCATCTTTTCCTCCTTTCTTGTTATTTTCGATCGTCAGAATCGGAATGTGTGGATGGCCAATCAAACGGAAATGTGGACATAATTTAGTCAAGCCACTCAAATATGGGCGCCCCACACAATAGAAATATTACAAACAAACAAACAAAAAAATGAGTGTGAATTGTTGATAAGTAAGGGTATTTAATTTATTTAATATTAAGAAATGGAATATATATATATATATATATATATATATGAATTAGGATTAAGTTATATCGATATAACTTTAAATATAATTACATCACTTATAACTTTCTATAAGATATACATTTTATCGATCAAACCGTTAAATTATAATTACCCATGATGAAGATTATTTCTGTCAAATTTTATCAAAATTGAGTATCAACAAGAGTATAATCAAATAACTCTTATTTATGTACATTTTAAACATATATATTACATTAATTTTGAAGTATATAAAAAATATATCAAATGATTTTTTATTAACATGAAATTTTGCATAAACGATTTTATAAGATATAAACTTCTAATCTAACAGTAAATTTTGTAAAAAATTATATAAATTAAAATTTATTCAATGGTGTAACAATTGCTTAAAGTTGCATCGACGTAACTTGATCCTAACCCTATATGTATATATAAAAAATTTATTTAAAGAGAATAATCATTAAATTTTAGTTAATAAATGAAAATACTTATCTAAACAAACTTATAAATGGTTATTACTTGTTAATGAGTAATTATTTATTTTCAATGAGCGGTTAATAATTAAAATAAATTTGTTCATTAGATAAATAAGATTAGAAAAATTATGAATGATTGTTATTTTTTAAGTGATTATGTGTTCTATTGTTGAACTTGTGTGTATGTGTGAGAGAGAGAGAGACTCGGTAGGTTGACTTTAAATCGTAAATACTTAGAGCAATAATGCAATATTGAATTGTATATACTTTCTTAAATAAAAAAAATACAGTGACTAATTTTGATAGGTTTGCACTGCCATAAATAATTATAAATGAGTGTATTTTTTTATATGATAATTGTAAAAATTAAATATTTTTACTTGTATAATATAATAATATATAATTAGATATATTTTTTTTATTGGTGATTGAATATAAAATATTCATCTATAATGAAATTTTGATGGTAGTGAGTATTAGAATTAAACTGTTTTGTTAATATGATGATACATATATATATATATATATATATATTAAAATTAAATTTATTTTCATACGAATAATACATCAAAATTAAATTTTAAAATATGTAAAGATCAATTATAATACTTTTTTACTATAAAAAACTATATTATTATTTAATTATATTTTATTATATAAATAATTTTTAAGGAAGTAATTATAAAAATTAAACATCTTTACAAATATAATAATATATGATTAGCTTATTATATGAAAAAAATATTTTAATAATATACCAAAGTTAAATTTATAAAAATGTAAAGAAGATGCTATACATATATGTGAATGAATTTTATCAATAATATGATGAATATTAACGTGAGAAGATGTCAATGTAAAGTGGTGACCGTATTGATGATGACACAAGCTATAGATTGAATGAAAAAGTGAACAAGACCTACAAAAATGGTCAGGTACATGATTCGCTTCCTGACTCACGATAATAGATGGCGTTAATAATTTATTTGCCTTTTTATCTCTTCAGTACTCCATTGGACAAGCTTGATTTTTGGTTATGGTAATCTTAATTTTTGACATTGCCAGTTTGGCATCCCATGGAATCTTTTCCGAGTGGTTCTATTGCACTCCTCGGAGGAAGAATTTCTCCATCATCTATTTTCTACACAAAATCATATAATAAAATATAAAATATGAGTCCTATATAAATTTTTATATGGCTATAATTCAATGCAGAGAAAGAATCACTCTTCCTCTATTGAGTATGTTAGACTTTTCCATCTTTTCCTCCTTTCTTGTTATTTTTGATCCTCAGAATCGGAATATGTGGATGGCCAATCAAACGGAAATGTGAATATAATTTAGTCAAGATGACTCAAACATGGGCGCCCCACACAATAGAAATATTACAAACAAAAAAATGAGTGTAAATAATTGATAAGAAAGGGTATTTAATTTATTTAATATTAAGAAATGAAATATATATATATATATATATATATATATTATGGATTAAGATTAAGTTATATCGATATAACTTTAAGCATAGTTACACCACTTATAACTTTTTATAAGATATATATTTTATCGATTCAACCATTGAATTACAATTACTCATTATGAAGATTATTTATGTTAAATTTCATCAAAATTGAGTATCAATAAGAGTATAATCAAATAGCTCTTATTTATGTATATTTTAAACATATATATTACATTGATTTTGAAGTATATAAAAAATATAATAAATAATTTTAATTAACATGAAATTTTGCATAAATGATTTATAAGATATAAACTTCTAATCTAACAGTAAATTTTGTAAAAAATTATACAAATTAAAATTTATTCAATGGTGTAACAATTGCTTAAAGTTGCATCGATGTAACTTGATCCTAACCCTATATGTATATATAAAAAATTATTTAAAGAGAATAATCATTAAATTTTAGTTAATAAATGAAAATACTTATCTAAACAAACTTATAAATGGTTATTACTTGTTAATGAGTAATTATTTATTTTCAATGAGCGGTTAATAATTAAAATAAATTTGTTCATTAGATAAATAAGATTAGAAAAATTATGAATGATTATTATTTTTTAAGTGATTATGTGTTCTATTGAGTAACTAATAGTTATAAATAATATTCTACTTTAAATCTATGAAATCGATCTAGAATAAATTTGTAAATAATTATTTTATTTTACTAAGTGATTATTTATTCTTACTGAAATACTAATAATTACAAATAAAGTTGTATATTAAATCTACGAAATTTAGAATGAATTTACAAGTAGTCGTTGCTTATTATTAAGTCATCATTTATTTTTACTGAGCAGCCAAGATTAATAAATAAATTTTTTTGTATAGATAAATGAGGTTATGGAAAAATTTATTAATTTTGGTGAATAGTTTGAACTAAATGAATAATAATTTCATATAAAATTTTATGTTAGATGTATGATTAAGAATAATTTTGTAATGGTTGTTTTTTCTCCATGAAATTATAAAAAAATTTTGCGAATAATTATTAATTTATTATGTGTAGTTCTTCATTTCTATTGAATGGTTATTACTTTTCTTAATGATATTTTATCTATTATATAAAGTACAACGATTCTTCTTTTTAAATAAATTTCATGTAATTTTTCTTAATTAAATAGTATTATATATATCTTAAAATTAAAAATTCCTTCTAAATAATGCTTGGTATGAGATTTTCTCAAAAAGAAATATCCTTAGTTCAAGTTTTAAACTTTAATTCACTCAATAAAAATAATTATATTCCATATAAAAAAATAATTAGATTAATTGATTTGAACAAAAAATATATACTATTTAATCATTTATCGATAATAAAATTGACCTATAAATAATATTATTTTTTATGGGATATTTTTTTAATAATATTCATTTGTGTATATATATATGTTATATGATATTTCACTCATGTTTTAGAAATAATTTAAAGTTTAATTTTGATATACTGACAATATAAATAATTTTTATACAATTAATCCATCATATCTTTTTATCTGTATAACCATTTAAATAATAAGTATGATACTTAATTATATTTACTAATATAATAAAATACAATTATATAAAATTGTAATAAAATTTTACACTATCAATACAATAAAATTCAATTCAATAATTTAACAAAAAAGAGATTTAAGTACTGTGAATATGTTTATCGTCTGTTTTGTTTGGACTTCTAGGTAAGCACCTCGACTTAGTTTCATAGCGAATAGATTATAATTCCCAACCTGCCGCCCAAATAAAATAAAATGACAATCCACACCAAAAAAAAGAAGGGGGAGAAGGAGAGAGGTGGGGTTGATAATTAGTCTGATGCCTAACTCGATATATTTAGTTTTTGTATGGTTCAGTCCTCAGTCCAAAAACAAACTTCAAGCCAAAATCCATCTTGTACGTTTATAAACCAATGGTCGGTTCAGACCCCAAAAAAGAATATAGTTTTGGCCGGATTAAGGAAATCAATGGCTCAGGAGAAGCGCCCCGGGTGGGTGGAAACTCGATGCCAAATATTAAAATTTAGAAATATAGTTTTATCTCAAACACAATTTACTATTAATTATTCTCATACTGTTTTTATGCCATCATCATTTTACACATTCACTTCATAAGATTTTGTACAACTTGTAGATGGCAAAGCAAATATGTTTGTGTGCGTGAGCGCGCGTATTTTTTATTAAAAAAATAAAATGTAAAAGGTGAAGATGAAAGTATTTAGGTAAGGGATAGAAAAAAAGTACCCTAAACCAATAAATTGTTAAATTGTTAGATGAGTGGTAAGTAATTTATTCTCTCGCAAAGGATGAGTTCAAAACTCGAAAAATATATTTATTAAGAAGAAAAGTAACTATCAAGATTTTGAAAATCGGATTGAATATTGAATCGAATAAGATACTGATTTAGAGGTTTATTGATTCAATCAGAGGTTCAATCGAAATATATATATATATATATATATAATTCATAACATATTATGAGATAAATAAAAATCATTAAAAAATTTTAATATGATAAAAATAGTTTTAGAAATCAAAATCACTATATTAAATCATATCAATATAATCAATACAAGTAAAATATTAAGTCTCATATTATTTAGATTTTAAATTTTTTATTTTTAAAGCTACTGTAAAGCATTTAAAAAGCTCCATATTGCTTAGAGTAAAAGTTTTTAACTCTTGAAACTTCTATAAATAATATCTATGTATCATAGGCTTTTTTATATTTATTATCTCTAGACTCTTTTTTAAAAAGTAAGGGATGTAGTAGTCTTTGGTTTGGTGAACCAAGATGTATTTTTTACTATTTTTCATCATAATGAAATAGTTAACTTCAACATTGATAATCAAAAAATAATTTTGTGCTTCAATTTTTTCAAAAAATAAAATAAAATAAAATAAAATTGGCCAACTGGTAAAGCTGGTCCGATTTAGCTGGTTTACTGGTTCTTGGCCAATTTAGCTGGTTCTCCACCGATTTTTAACAAAACAGTTTTTGATGCTATACCCGAACTGAATACCTAGCTAGTTCCCATTTTAATCGGCCGGTCTAGTCCAATTTTCAGAATTATGGTAACTAGAAATACTTTATCTCCTATAATTGTAAGTGCATTGTCTCCTACTATTATAAATTTTCAAAAAGAAAAATGTAGCCTAGTAATCAATTGAATCTCTAGCATCAACATCATATCTAATGGCGTGTTAATTTAAGGTTTTGGTGACCTTATTATATAATTTTCTGAAAAATTGTTTCTGACATTTATATGTCTACCGAATAATAAGATATCAGGTTAGTAGTTTTAGACATTTTCTAGTATTATATAAACAAAAGAGTTAAGTACCATTTTAGTCCTTGAAATTGTATGTTTGCATCACTTTAGTCTTTAAAATTTGGAAATTAACTCTTTAGTTTCTAAAGTTGCATTTTATGAGTCACTTTAGTCCCTGATTAGTTAAACGCCAGTCAACTGTTACGGTTTTACTTATGTGTCACATTAAGTGACACATCAGCATGTCACGTGGCATGCTGACATGTCATGCCACATGTTATCAATTTTAAATTGGTTCAAATTAATCCCTAAAATTTCTAAATGTGTCAAATTAGTCCTTAAAATTTCTAAATGTGTCAAAATAGTCCCTAAAATTTTTTAAATGTGTCAAAATAATCTAAAATTCCTAAATTTCTCCTCTTTTTCTTCACAAGCTCTGAATTTTTAATCGTCTTTAAACACACTAATTTCTTTCCTATTTTCACACCCTACCTAAACTAAATCCTCCCCACATAGAAGTTTGTGGATCTTATTAAAGTGACAAATAAATTTAAATAGATTAAGATTTGTAAATTAAAAATTATTGACAATTATTAAATTCAAACTTAACATTTAAATAGATTTGATTAACATTCTAAATATTTATTGGGCCCGTTTAATTTAAGATTTAAAGTTTATGATTAATTAATTTAAAATTCAAAATAATTTATAATCAAAAGTTTTCTAAAATATGTCACTAGAAAATTGTGAAAGATTTGGTAATTAAATGAGATCATAATTTAAAACTTTTATGCAATCAATGCATAAAAAGAATTTTCTAAAACTACAATTTTAAAGAATGATTTTTTTTGGAACAACTATTTTCAAACATGCACTTAATTGATACATTTATAATAAAAGCTCCATCAATGTGGCCTAATCAAAATCGAAATCAATTTTTTTTCTTTTTCTTTTTTTTAAAATTAAAAACTATAATTTAAGGTAAGAAAAAGGCTTAACATAATTTTGCCGTAGAGAATATATTCAAATTCATCAAGTGCCTATCTATATAAGTACTTACAAAGTATTCGTTAAGTCTAAAGATATTTTTGGATCTTGAACTAGGATGAGTTATATTAAAATTATTTTTTGTATTTCATTATTTCATTTCTATATATTCTCTTCCTATTATTCTATATGGAGAGTATCTAGTCTAGGTAGGATGTGAAAATGAGAAAGAAATTAATAGATTTAAAGAAGATTAGAGCTTGTGAAGGAGAAGAGGAGAAATTTAGGAATTTTGGACAATTTTGACATATTTTAAAAATTTCAGGGACTATTTTCATATATTTAGAAATTTCAGGGACTAATTTGACACATTTAGAAATTTTAGGGATTAATTTGACATATTTTAAAAATTTCAAGGACTAATTTGAACTAATTTAAATTGATGACATGTAACATGACACGTTAGCATGCCATGTTAGATGTTATGCCACGTGGCGTGCTAAGTGGCATGCTAATATACCACTTAATGTGACATATCAGCAAAATTGTAACAATTCACTGACGATTAACTAATTAGAGACTAAAATGACTCACAGAATATAACTTCAGGGACTAAATAGTTAATTTCCAAATTTCATGGGCTAAAATGACGCATGCATATAATTTTAGGGTACTTAACTCATTTTTGGGGCAATTTTAAAACTTCGAGAGTATCCAAAACCCATAATATCTCATATTGAATTAGCTATCATATTTGGTGATCTATTATTTTTCTCTAACAATTAGATTTTATATGTTAATATATAATATATCATCAAATAATTTTAGAGATTTAAAATTTTAATTGATAAACTGAAATAAGAATAAGATATTTAGCGTATGGTATAACCACACAGTGGTATGAGGTGATGCTTAGCACAAATTATTGAAATTAAGCAAAGATGCAACCAGAAACCGAAGTATCTTGTGATCTTGTGGGCTCATCAGACACTCGTCTAATAAAGGGTTTGGGAATATCTAAATTACATGATACTCAAAACACAGGAAACCTTGCCCTTGGAAGTTGGCAATATAGAATCCCAACTTGATATTTGATCTCATATTATTGCCAAAAAAAGTTATTAAAAGAAGAAAATAATATAGGCATGTCATTCATAAATTTTAATGTTTTAGGTATAATGGGAACATGCTGGAATGGCAGACCACATTTATATAATTTTATTGCCCAAAGTCTGCATTTAATTTTTTAAAAAAGTTTTGAATTCTTTAGTTATTTATTTAGGATTAATTTTAGTATATTGTTAATGGAAAATATTTTAGACTATCAATCAATTATATAATATTAATTATGTGTATAATGTTTGAAGTAATTATTATAAAAATAACTACATTTAACCATGACAATATTTAATTTTATATATATATATATATATATATATATATATATATATATATATATATATATATATATATATATATATATATATATATATATAACTACATTTTATAATGATAAAACATAAAAATTAAATACCATTTTATTTTTCAAGTATATAAGAGATTAAACTAATAAATCTATAAAGATTTTAGATTAATACAGATCAATTTATTATTTGTTTACATAAAAATTAAATAATATAGTTACTTAGTATTGTAGCAAAAAACTTATTCGTTGTTCCAGGAAAGAAAAAAAAACTATTAAATGTACTTATTCAAATTAAATTTAAATTAACCAAAAACTACACTGGATAATTATTTTCTTCCTATTAATCATACAGATGCCTCTCTAACTCTGAGATTTGACTAGCTCCGATCAACACCAAACACGATTTTGCAAATTACAAGCTAAACCTCAACTTGCCATTTCTCGGTTATTTTGTGCTTTTCTACATAGGGAACCTAGCCAAAACTTGAAAGAGGCATGCACAACAGGATCACACTCTATCCAAAACCCTGCTGCTTCTAGAAAGAACATCATACACCTTCTCTCTATAAAGATTAATGAAGATAGAAAGAGGCACGGCCCTAGCTATATATGACACTCATAGTACGTACATCACATTATGATTTTCATGGTGATATGAAACTTCTTATATGGAAGGATTGTTTATGGTCCCTCAAATTTCCTGATCCCACTTCCTCTTTGACAGAGACAAGGACGACATGGCTTTGGCCGAGGCCACCTTCCTCGCAAGTAGTTTCCATCTTGCATCATCTTTCCTGTTGTCTTGCTGCATTTTCAATTGAATTTGCCTGTCACATTCCCCACCAAATTAAACAACAAGGTTAATTAAACTGAGACCGCTAAATAGAAAATTCAAAATTCCAAACACATGACAGTAAGACAAGACAATCATCGTATAGTATTAAAAGAAACAAAGACAGCGACAACAGACTTAATTGGGTTCATCAGGAAAATTCATGACAAATTAAATTAAATGATCTAATACTTATTTCTTTTAAATAAAATTTTAGGTTTAAGCACAATGAATAAAGAAGAGTAGTACTATAAATTTTTTATTTTTTATTTTTTTTGTTCTAAGGAACTCTTAATAGAGTTAAGAGACAGAGTAAAAAATAGACATATGGGATTAAATCCTTGATCCAACACCAACAATTCGGTAGCACAAGAGCCAGGAAAGATGTCACTTGAACTACAACTCATTGGTATAGTATTATAAATTTTTTTTCACAGTGAATTAACTCAACTTAAATTAAATGAATTGAGATCTATCATAATGCAGAGACTAATGCTTTAGACAAACAAATAAATAAATAAATAAATAAAATTTAAAAAAAAAACCACGACTTAGAGATTTAAGGTTTGCAAAAACATGATGTTTATGATAAGCACGAGAAAGAGTAATCTTGCTCGTTACATCTCTCCCACTTGTAGAGGTGATAGACAAAGACCTATACAGGTTTGTCCCGCTTGTATTTTTTCAATGAATTGATGATATTTGATAAGAAAAAAATTAAAGGTGTGTAACGTCGACCACGGATATATTAATTATGTCGTGGCTTTCTGAAGGGGACCCCTCACTATTACTGACGCACACATGTTTGGCATGTTCGCTACCAATACACCTCCAAGTTGAAGGTAGCTAGATCTAACAACTACAGTTACCATGTTGGTTCTGTGGACTCTATGAATTGCGTCAGTGCTTTGTTTTGTGGAATGAACAACAGCCATGACTAGCTCATAATTAACCTGCTATTGTAGTTGTGAAGATAACAGAATGATGATAAAGGATAAAGCCACCAGCTGCATAATAAAAGATGTGGCTTGCCATATATCCTCATACCGCTGAATAATATCAGGGACAAGGTAGGCAACGAGCAAATCGCCGACGTCCACAGCAATTTATGATGTGCCAATAAATTATAATATTATAATAAATAATTAAATGACAATTAAGAAAATGTTATACTTACCAAATATCAAAATTTAATTCTAATAATAACAACGAGTATATATATATATATATATATATATATTTTAATAGTTGATTACGTTCCTTGGCTAACCACAACCTTTCTGCTTTTATCATAACCTAAAACAATGAAATTCAATAGAAGTATAGAGCCAGCCAGCTCTGTGCTAAAGACCTGTTATAGCTATGACTCCAACAGCTAAGAATGAAACTTAATTACGAAAAGTAACACGCACTTACCAAAGACAAACAGGTTCAGGTTCACTTCTCCTGACCTATTGCTTATATTAAAAATAATAATAATAAAATAACACACACACCCACACACATACTCGTTTGCAACGCCCTTCAGAGACTGGGAAGAAAAGAAATAAAAGTTTTCTTTTTCTAAGACATAATAACGTAGCTTAATTTATATAATAAATTCAACTCAGTAAAGAAAAGTAAATCTTTGTTCTATAGTTACCAAATATATATATACATTAATTTTACCTGCAAAGAGGGACATTGCAGGAATCATGGTGGTGGCAAATGGAGGAGTGGAGTCTAAAGAGCTGCCACATGCGCTTGCAGCGCAAGCACGCCCCGGTGACCCTCCTCTTACACGTGGCGAAGTGGCGTATCAGCAGCTGCAGGCCCTGACACGTGGCAAACTTGGTGCAGGGTTCCCTCCCTTTGCGGAGCTCAACACCGTAGGGACCCACGTGAGTGCAACCCTCCGTGCATATGTGCTCCAAACACTCCATTGCCTCGCTCAGCTGCATGTACACCCTCTCCTCCTCCTTCCTCCTCCTCGTTCTCTTCTTCCTCTGTCACCAAGCCACCTTAATCATAAATTTAATCCCAAAAATTCAAACATTAATTCAATTCAAAGTTTAAGTTTCGTATAGTATAATATATATATATATATATATATATATATATATATATATATATATATATATATATATTTTTACATATCGCTCTTTGTATAATAAAAAATATTAGAACTAATTGAAAAAAAAAAAGTAATTATTGAATATGATAAAGTAATATAGTTTGGTTATTCATTTAAAAAGTAATAAATATATCCCATTATTTTAATAAATAAGTAAATAAATTATAAAAAATTCTTAACCATTTTGAAAATTTTTAAAAATTAAATTAATTCAATTTATCCATACTTTCACAAATTGTACTTTTTTTTTATAATAAGTTCTGTTTAAGATAATTACATTAAGATTAGAAAACAAGGTTAATAGCATTAGTTTATGAGAAAAATAATTATGAAAGGTTGACTTTTGTCTTATTAAACGTTCTTTTAAAATCATATTAATTAAATTACATTAATTAAAAAATGTGATATACTAACTCTAATTCACTTTGACTATATGCACAAGAATTAAGAAATTCAAAATAAAAGTTTAACTGTGATATAAATAATTACTGAAATATCTTTATTCAATTTTTAATATTAGTTAATTTCTTCTATTAATTTTATATTATATTTTTTTGTTAATGATGTAAATTTAGAATTATGTAAAGGATAAAATTAAAAAATTAATAATAAATATTTTATTAATATGAAAAACTGACAAATAAAATAACTATAATTTTTTACTTAAATTAAAAGATAAAGTAAATAGAATATAGTATAAGAATAAATAAAAGCTGGTAGTATAAGAGAAGAAAAAGTTACATGAATTCTTAAATGAGATGTAATATGAAAAGGTATATATTAATTAAGGTACATTGATTTAAAAAAATATGATAGAATAGAATAGAAAAACTTACATGAATTCTTAAATGAGATGTAATATGAAAATTAAAAAAAAAAAAAAATCTGTAACGACGCTTATTATGAAAATGAAGAGAGTAATTCATAACCGCAACAACAATTGTGCTAATTAAGTTTAGAACAATGAATTTTAGTAATTTGATTTGATTAATTACGTTTTCGTGTTCCTCGATGAGGCAAAGGATGTCGAGCTCGAAGGCGGGATCGTGGTTCTGCAGGAATCTCCAGCCCTCGGTTCTCTGCACGGCTTCGAAGCGATCGGTGAGCAACTTCACGCCCTTGAGGTAGAGATCCGGTGCGTCGCAGAGGCGCGCCAGTTGCAACACGTCGACCACGCTCTCCTCGGTCACGCGCTCCGCCAGCCCCTTCACGCACCTCTGCTTCAGCTGCGGCACCACGTACACGTGCGACAGCGCCAGAAGGTGCATCCCGTACTTGTCCAGCTCCTCCTCCGTGCACCTGCACCCACCGTATCAACCGCCAGCCAGGGCCACCACCGTCATCTCACAACCGAATCATGATCATATACATATAAAATGTATAGTCATCATGTACTAAAATGTATCTAAATATAAATATATAATATACCATGATGTCAAATTTTTGACATAAAAAAACGTATACTAGTAAGTACTAGGTATTAACCTGGAGGAGTAGAGAAAGCGTAGGAAGGCCGTGACGGCGTCGTAGGGAACGCCGTGGATTTTGACGGTTTTGTTGGACATTATGATGTTCTCTAGAACGGAGGACGCCGAAGCCTTTTTGGGATCAATTTCAAAATCAGATGAAATGGAAATAATTAAATAATGTAAATTGAATAGGCAAAAGTATAAAAAGAAAAGTGATGAAGGTGAAAGTGATGAATATATGAAATTGGAGGGGTACCAAAATGCTAGCGTGCGCTGGAATGCGTGGTCCGGTGGAAGGGTGCAGGTAAATGTCGGGTTCGGGTAAGACCCGTGTGGTTGTGGTCACGGTATCCATGAGTTTGGTTGAGTTTAGAACAGAGAGTGAAGAGTGATGGGAATGGAAGGAGGTAGATACGATGTTAAGGACAACGACTAATAATGAGTAACGGGTTACGAGGGAGCATATGCATGTTTCGATTAAGGGTTATATATATACATAAGGCAAGCTTGTAAGGAGTGTTTGATAAGGAAGGATAGGAAGACATAAAAAATAGGAAGAAAAATATTCTAATTTTTTTGTTTGGTTGAAGGGAAAAAACGAATAAGAAGAAGAGCTTACAGATAGAGGTGCAGGGATGAGGTAAGGTTGACGTGGAAAGTTCAGTTCAGCTACGTGTGTGCCCTTGCCCACTGTGGCACACGCGCTCCTACTTGGCGCCATTCGTCCATAAATTGTATTTTTTCCTTATTTCGGTTCTATAGGTTTTATTTAAATGCATTATTATTTAAATAATTGTATAAATAAAAAGATATAATTAATTAATTATATAAAAAATATATATTATCATTATATGTAAAATAATTTTTTATATTTTTTCTAAGCATTTTATCTTAAGAGAGGATATGGAATTAAACTCAAATTTGATGGTGAGAACATTGAAATTGTATGATTTTTTTTTTTTGCCTGTAAATTACTTTTATGCGTTGAATTTTCATTTTTATTCTTATTCAACTTGTCATTTTATAAATTTTCGTATGACTATTCACTCCCTCCTATACACAGATTGGGTTGGACTTTTAACTACTTTTGCAAGGCATATTGCATTTAAATTCACAATATATTAAAAAGATTATTTAAGTACTAAATTATTTTATATTATAATTTAATGACTTGTATTTATAGTTATTAGATTTGAATTGACCATTGACTCAATTGAGATACTTGGTTAGTATTGAGTCATACAAATATTTATGTTAAATAAAAAATCACATAAAAATACATATATATTTTTTCAAATATTTAAGATTAAAATGAATCCAAATTAATAAAAGTTTATATATTTAGAACTAGAAATTAAATACAAACCCAAATAAAATACATCACAATATATGGCAAATCCATCCATATTGAATGCAAAAAATGAAAAACACATTAAGCTTATCCAAATAGAAATTAGTTGCAAGAATAGTATAGCATTATATAAGTGTAATGTTACACAGAAAAAAGGTAATTAAAATTTTAATAAAATTTAAATGAAATTATTAAATAAAATAATAAAATTACTTGGTCATTTAGATAATATATTATTATAAAAAATATAAAAAAATTTCAGTTATTTAATAATTTTATTATTTAAATAAATTTCACTCATCTCAGTTAAATAATTTACTCCATGATAAATGGAAATTAAATACCCTTATAATTACTTATTCTTTCCCTTGGCAATCATGTTGACAACTAATAGCATATTTGATTTTGCTTTTGAAATCTCCAAAATCATGATTTGGGCAAAAATTATTAGAGATAAATTGAACTTTTGCTTAGACCATAATTTTGGCATTTTCCAAAAACCAAATCAAACATGTTGTAATAGCATTACGCCTTGCAAATAAGTGATTCCCATCTCAAACAGTGCATCAAAAGAACAAGTAGCTAGTGTTTCAGTTGTGGAAACATCCTTTGGTTACTTGATACTTCAATGTTCAGTTATTCAAAGCATGTATATATTGATGATCTTATATATTGATGATCTCTACAGTGCAAAATCTATGTTAATGGTAAAGACAACAGAGAAGCACATGCCACCTGAAATATGATTTTCTTTCCCAAGCCCTTCAAATAGCAACTTGGTTTTTTTTTTTTTTTTTTTCACTTTGCTTAAATATGGTTGAATATGCTTGGATATACATGCTTGAGTTTATTTCTTCGGGACGCGCGTGGGGAACTTATTTGGACGAGGACGTGATGTTCTGCCAAATTGGCAAATTGGCACTAATAAATGGCGGCGATTACAATGCCTTTTGCAGATGAAGGTGTATTATATAGGGTAGAATTATAATGTATTTAATAAATTAGGTTTATGAGGTGTATTGCTATATTAATTATTTACAATATATTATAATAATATATTAATTTTAAAAAAATTAAAAAATATAATTAAATATATTTTAAAAATTAATTTTTATATATTAATAATATAAAATTATATTAATAATATAAAATAAATTTATATTATTAATATAAAATTATATTGATAATATAAAATATTTTAAAATTATATTGATAGGATAAAATTATATTAATAAAATTTTATTAATTTTTAAAAATTAATTTTTATATATTAATAATATAAAATTATATTAATAGAGTAAATTATAAAAAATTATATTGATAAAATAAAATTATATAAATAGAATTTTTTTAATTATATTAAGTATAAAATTATTTTATATTATTAATATAATTTTATATTATTAATATATAATAATTAGTTTTTAAAATATTTTTAATTATATTTTTAAACTTTTTTAAATTAAAAATTATTATAATACATCATAAATAATTAATATATTAATACATATTATAATCTCACTATCAAATTATAGGATATACCATACACCCTAATAAATTAGGAAAATTCTCACATGCTCCGGAGGAAGAGCTTTTCTCCCTCGACCAAGAATTCCCAGCTTAGATGTTTATACGGGACTCACTTATAAGTATAAAATTCATAAATCTTACTGTATAGATAGCTCATGGAAGAATAAAATCTTTATTCCTCAAAATACAAAAGAATGACCCAATAAATTATTCAATTAGAATATAAAATGTTTCGTGGATCCCCTTTTCACGATCTGACATGCGAAGGGATAAACCACCACCTAATCAAGGGTGGCCCAATTCATTATCGTTAATTTGTGACTCAGTCCTTAAAACGGCCCTTGGAGGTTAACAAGCGTCTACGTAATCAATTAACAAAACAAAACAGACTCACCCTTGTTCTCATCCATTCCAGTTTCCAGGTCATCACAGAGGGAAACAACAACTGAACGCGTTTGCAGCTTCTTATTATGAAAACGTTTCTTTTGACCCTTGACTTATATGGGCTCACCTCTCGAAAAGACTGTGATTGTGATCTGCGTTGCACCCACGGTGCTCCAAATTCTTAACATAACCAATCCCTACGGTGGTGCACAGCAGTGCCAACTCTACATAAAATATTGGTTTCTACTGGAAACATTTTTTTTACCTTGTAGAATTGCACAATTTTAAAATAATGGTTAAGTAAAGCTTTTTATAAATTAATAAATTTAGAAGAATAATATTATTTATACTTATTTTATTTAAAATATTATATCAACTCATCTATTATTTATTATTGAAAATAATAATATTTTTTTTATCATTTTTGTTGATAATTGATAAAAAGTTAGCACAGTATTATAGATAATATGAGTATAAATAATATTACTCATTTTAAAATTTAAACTTTTGACATTATCTTAAAAGTTTGTTGAGTTATAATCTATTTTCATCATGCTTAACTACTTTTGAGTTACAAATACATATTTTTTAAAACTAATATTTAGATTATTTAAGTGGGTTTGATACTTATTTTCAAGTTTCATATTCGAGTGCAATATTGAAAAAGTTTGTTATCTAGATTAGATGGAGCTAAGCATGCAGGATACCATGATATTTGGGTGTGCAAAACGTCTTACTTATATCCTTAGAAGTACAAAGGAAAGGATTCAATATTATACTCATGACTTGGATTGAAAAAACTAATATGAGAGAGTTTTACTATTATAGTAGGTTAAGTTAACTCAAATTAAATTAGTTTGAGTCTAGTAAATTTCAAAAAATAGTGGTTTAAGACAAAAAAATGGTTAACAAAATTAATTTTAAGTTATTTATAACTAAATTTTGATTGAAACTTTTACTTGAATAGTAAGAAATTTTTAATCAAAGTTCAGTTTTACTAATTAGGAGTATAATTCATAAGTACTTTAAAAATGCACCTATTAATTGATGTACACCCTAAAAAAAAAAAAGTTGCTCCCACTGAATTTATTAATTAGTTTTCATGTACCAACTACCAACACATGCCTTAACTAATGCTCCTTCTATTTCAATTTATCTGTCTATTTAGATAATTTGGTTCATTTTTAAATTAATGTGTTTGGATATAAATTTTATTCAGATATATTAATTTAAGATTGAATCAAATTATTTAAATTAACGGATAAATTGAAACAGAGAGAGTAATTATTAATCATTGAAACAAATTCAAGCTCTAAATTTAAAGAAATTTGTATCTAACTGAGAGAACTGATATATGAGTCCAAATATATTGATTTAAGAATAAATCAAATTATCCAAATAAATAGATAAATTGAAACGAAAAGAGTAATTATTAATCACCAAACAAATTTAAGCTCTACATTTAAAGAAATTTGTGTCTAGCTTAGAGAATTGGTGTGTGAGTGTTGCCCCCATCCCCCATGTGGATCTGTATATGTCCCAGTCTTTCGTTTAAACACCAAATAAAATGACATAGGAAATGTGAGTTGGGATCCTCTTTAGTAGTATTATTACCTCGTTGTTGATGAGTCTAACGATCCAAATAGTAGGGTCAAGGGCAAGGTGCTTGGGGGCACTTGGGTTCTTAGATGCATCAAGTATGTCGTTTTCTGGGAGACAATAATACTGTTACATCATTCATATCGCATCCCACTTTGCGACGACTGCGTCCTGCACGCTGCTACTTTCAACAACACCGAATCAGATATGAAAAATCTTAGTCACACATACTTTGAAGTTCGTAGCACATGTGCTTATAATTGTGCATAGACGATGGAATTAGAATATAAATG
Source organism: Pterocarpus macrocarpus (assembly GCA_031439585.1). NCBI lineage: Eukaryota > Viridiplantae > Streptophyta > Magnoliopsida > Fabales > Fabaceae > Pterocarpus > Pterocarpus macrocarpus. The sequence goes on from CM062519.1 coordinate 18,692,809, forward strand.
CATAAACATTCCAATTAAATTCATCATTGTTTAATCTTTTACTCTTTTATTTTTTAAATAAATCTCATTACACAATTTCCTGGTATTACCAAATTTTTGAAATTCATTCAAAATGCGAACTTCTTTTTCCAAATGTTTTCAACATGTTTTCCACTAAGATCACATAAAGATTATTATGCATGCATGTGCTGTGCAATATATATATGACTCACATGCACCATTAATGTATGTTTTATTATTTCTATTTCAATCGTATTTTTAGTACAACTTTTAAAATCTTTCATCCTTTACCATAACAAATATGAATTATATGGACGAACACTTTATTGATTTAAGTGGTTCGATATTTTTTTTTTTGACCAAAGTTTTGGGTCTAAATTTTGTGGATGAAAAAAAACTAGTATAAAGAGAGAAAAAATTAATATTATGAGAGTTTTATTTTTATAGAGCGCTGAGATGTCTCAAGCTAAATAAGTTGAAGTCCATTAATTTTAAACACTAGTAGTTTAGACCAAAAAATAAAAGAATTAAATGGTGCAGGTAGGTTTTGTGCAATACACGCAGTGGGAAAAACAGAGTAGTATGCAAATAGGTTCCGCTTCAATGACTAGAAAAAAATAGTGGGTTTTTTTGTGTTTTTTGGGGTCTAAAAAAGAAATAGTGGAAGATGAACACACTTTTCATGTACGTACCAGTTAGTCTGTGAACGTATATAAAAGATTCAAGCCCATGGATACTTGCCTAGTATTTTGTTGACATATTCCCCCACCGTGTTCTGCTATGTGGAGAAGAGTTAGTTGGGTAGTGTTGATATTGAAGGGTATAGATTTCAAGCGGGTTATCAAAACAGGAGATTAACCATAATTAATTAGAATTTTTTTTTCTATTTAGATTGAAACCCTAAAATTGAAAAGGGAAAAAACAAAAGCATATTATGAATTGTTTAGTGAGGAGGAAGGTTGTTAGGCGGCTCATGGCGGCGGAGCAAAATAGCTGGGTTTTGCAAGAGAATATCTCCAAAATAGTGGCCCATATAAATGGTAATTGCTGCTACCATGAACATAGTTAGTTAGCGTAATAGAAGAGTGTAAAGTAAAAAGGAAGGATTTTGCATCGTGAAGGAATCGTAGTTACCACTTCAATGAGGTTGCTCACCTTGGTGCTCACATGGAATTGCTGTGACATCATTTCAGCGCTTGCATGATTGTTAGCCATGGCGAAGATGAGCATGAGATTAGGAACTGGGCACTTTATATAGGGGCGAAATGGATACAGGAAAAGGTTTGTTTGTAGGGGAGCTTTGTTGTCTTCCAGGCCATGGTTTGTTGGAGGAACAAGAACCAAGTAAATAAGTACACAAAGAAAGATAGGGATCTTAACCAGAAACATTTTCTACTATTTGAACAGTGAGATTCTTTGGTGGTGAAAAGCGCCAAATGTTTACATTTGCTAACCAAGTTCTTTTTTTCCAATCAAGTGGGATAAAGTTTGGTACTTTCAAATCATTTAATGAATCCATGATTAGGGTTGCTATTTATATTTCTTTGATTGCATTATATTGTCTTGGAGGGAACAAAGTTAAGGCAGGCGAGCTCTCTGTTGGAGCTATCTTTTATTGGATATATTTTCACCTTAACATTTGCTGCTCAAGGACTAGTTTTGGAGATCTTCCTGGAGCTTTTGTTGCCTTGACAGGATCAACTCTATTTTGTCTAGGGTTCAAGTTGATGATGCCCTTACCTAAGGCTTAGAAAGAGAACTCAAATAAAAAGCAGTGGATGATAAGAACTATAAATTATTCTTCACCAATAGTTCTACTGAGAAAAAAAAAAAAAAAAGGGATGCACATGGGTTGGTCAGTCTGTCAGTGAGTTGTCATGTCTACCAACTACCAAAATCAGCTATTGTCTTTTCCTTTTTTAAGTCAAAACGAGAGAATACAATGGGGCAAAAATTTTATAAATGGTGTACTATGCATCATACTTATTCAAGTGCATAACAAAATAAGCCTCAATATTATACTTATGACTTGGATTGAAAAAACTAGCACGGGAGAGTTTTACTCTTATAATAGGTTAACTTAATTTAAGTTAAATTAATTTGAGTCTAGTAAATTTAAAAAAATAGTGGTTTTAAACCATAAAAAATGGTTAACAAAATTAATTATAAGTTATTTATGACTAAATTTTGATTGAAATTTTTATTTGAATAGTAAGAAATTTTTAATCAAAATTCAGTTTTACTAATTAGGAGTATAAATCATAAGTACTTTAAAAATGCACCTATTAATTGATGTACCCCGAAAAAAACAAAGTTGCTCCTACTGAATTTATTAATTATTTTTCATGTGCGAACTGCCAACACACGTCTTAACTAATAACTATTAATTACCGAAACAAATTCAAGCTCTAAATTTAAAGAAATTTGTGTCTAGCTTAGAGAATTGGTGTGTGAGCGTTGCCCCCATCCCCAGTGTGGATCTGCATATATCCCAGTCTTTTGTTCAAAAACCAAATAAAATGACATAGGAAATGTGACTTGGGAACCTCTTTAGTAGTATTATTACCTCGTCGCTGATGAGTCTAACGATCCAAGTAGTAGGGTCAAGGGCAAGGTGCTTGGGGGCACTTGGGTTCTGAGGCATCAAGTACGTCGTTTTCTGGGAGACAATAATACTGTTATATCATTCATGTCGCATCCCACTTAGCGACAACTGCGTCCTGCACGCTGCAACACCGAATCAGATATGAAAAATCTTGGTCACACATACTTTGAAGTTCGTAGCACGTGTGCTTATAATTTTGCATAGATGATGGAATTAGAATATCAATGTATAAACATTCCAATTAAATTCATCATTGTTTAATCTTTTACTCTTTTATTTTTTAAAATAAATGTCACTACACAATTTCCTGGTATTACCTAATTTTTGAAATTCATTCAAAATGCGAACTTCTTTTTCCAACTTTTTCAGCATGTTATCCGCTAGATCACATAAAGATTATTATGCGTGCACGTGCTGTGCAATATATGACTCACATGAACTATTAATGTATGTTTTATTATTTCTATTCCCAATCGTACTTTTAGTACAACATTTAAAATTTTTCATCTTTTACCACAACAAATATGAATTGTAGGGACGAATAATTTGCTGATTTAAATAGTTTGATATTTTTTTTCTTTAGCCAAAATTTTGGATTTAATTTTTGTGGATAGAAAAAAAATTAGTATTAAGAGAGAAAAAATTAATGTTATGAGAGTTTTATCTCTATAAAAGGCTGACATGTCTCAAGCTAAATAAGTTGAAGTCCATTAAATTTTTAACACTAATAATTTAGACCCCAAAAAAAGAAAAAAGAATTAAATGGTGCAAGTAGGCTTTGTGCAATACAGGCACCGGGAAAACAGAGTAGTATGCAAATAGGTTCCACTTCAATGACCACAAAAAAATACTGGATTTTTGTTTTTTGGGACCTGAAAAAGAAATAGTGGAAGATGAACACGCTTTTCATGTACGTACCAGTTAGTCTGTGAGCGTATATAAAAGATTCAAGCCCGTGGGTACTTGACTGCTATTTTGTTGACATATTCTCACATAGCATTCAAAGCCCAAAGACTAAGAAAAAAAGAGTTAAAAGCCCAAGCCAATAATGACAAAGTAACGACGAATGAGGAATGGGGTTCAGGGCAGCCCAACTGAATCTAAGAAAAGAAAACACTCCATCTATATCCACATTTAATCTTCATCTGCTGTTATTCATGACCCAAAAGAAAATTATTCGTTTGTCTGGTGCAATAAAATTTTATGAAATGGTAATAGGAAATAGTGAATTAAAAATAAAGATTTTGTTCCAATTTAACAGTTTGATATGATTGAAGAAATAGCGCGGAAATTAATTTCGCGGTATTAGTGTGTACAATATGAAATATAATTGAAGTGATGAAAATGACATAAATAATTTTAATGGAAAAACCAAAAAAGTTTTATTTTTTTATTCATATTATATTATATGTAAAATTATATATTTTTCAGCACCCAAAAAAAAATCTATTTTTTTAAAACAATTTTCAAGTTTCTATATAAAAAAAGGTTCACGATGATTGGTTTAATAACTTAATAACAAAAATTTTGATAATATGTCTCTAACTATTTTTTCTTTTGTCCCAATTAATATGCTATAACTATAACATTATATTTTGTACTAACCATTTATAATTAACCTGTTTACTTATTAAAGATGATCATTACAAACTTATTCTTCTTGATTAATGTTTATCATTATTAGCATGATGGATGGAGAGATGGCGGTTCGTGCGTCGTGTCATCTCGTCAAAGTCGATACCCTGCAGACAAGGTTAGAAGAACTTGTAATCGAATTCTTATATGAATCATGATAATGATGATTATGATGATGACTCAAGTGTTGTTCGCTAAAAGTACTCTTAAATAATTGCTGGATCCGAATGTGGTACGTATTTAGATTCCGTATATTTGTGAAGTATACATAAATACATGCTAAATACTTGTCTTTGTTTATTCAAATTTTAATATCATTATCATCTTTGGTACATATTGGATAGACATTACAATATCACTTCAATATAAGTTATTTCATACAAAAAAATACATTTTGTTATTAAGTTGTTTATGTATTTTTACCTTTTGATATATTTTATATAATTTTATCAAAACCTAGAATTAGAATATAACAATATCTTGTCAATTAGTTACTTTTTTCTTTATAATTAATTTTATATTTTATTTAATATATTCCTTCGTACCCCTTTCGCGCGCAATGTCCCGCAAGTATGGGATAAATGCTTCTGCCAAGTCATATTCTTCACCTGCATTACAGCGTGGATTAAGAGGCACAAGTAAAATCACAAACAGATAAATGCAGTGATAAGCGAATTTTAGTCTGATCAAAACATAAAAATTCAAGTGTTAATGTAGAAATAGCATAATTGTATATTACCAAAAAAACATAATTGTATTGATGAGTACATGAAGGGATTAATATTCAAATATTAAGATATATAGATATACCCTGATAAACGAAATAAAGGGGCACAAGGATGACTAGATATAGAATATATCAGCAATTGCTGGTTCACCTTATCATGTCCTCCCTTTGTTTTATATTTCAATCCCGTCACATCTCACAAGGCCAAACGCACTTGATGAAAGAGAGAAGGGAAACACAATTCTTAGTGCACTGTGCGTCCCAAAATTTCTCTATAGAGCACCACAATTATTACCTAAGTAAGAAATTTGTGTTTATGTCTCATAAAGAAATAATAATTTGATCATGTGAAAGTGGGCGTATTTATATATAAATATTTTGTAACAGTTCATGTTCAGTTGAGCCGGTGAACGGCTTTTACATTCAAGAGCAAGTGCAACCACCTATAGAGTATAGAGCTACCAACTATGTGCGACTCATTTACATTTCATCATATAACTTATACTTCAAAGGCCCAATGGGCCCATTACGATTTTTTTTTGGTACCTTCAATGGTACCGCGGCCTCTGCGGTGGACAATCATTGAAATAATTAGTTGGATCCGCTGAGAGCGGCGTTTGGTGGAATTCAATCCATATGCTACAACTCATGACTTTTTTTTTTCTCTTAAAATCTAAATCACTAGTATATGAAATTGACTAAATTTTAACTAATCTAATTTAAATAAGATTGATTCGCTATAAGAATAAGGTTTTTTCGACACAAATATTTTTTTCTCTACATGATTTAAATCTAATACCTTAATTAGAAAAAATAAATACCTAACCAATTGAACCAATCAAATATTGGTGCTATAACTCCTGATTTGAGGTGGGAATAGATCACATTAGGCTATAACTGCTAGCTTGAGATGAAAATAGTTCAGATAAGTCAGGTTTTGCCTTAATCAGATTTAACCTATTTTTCAAATGAATGGTCTGAGCTTGATGCAGCAGAAGGTCTATATATGCAAAAACTAGTTTAGCGATAGGGGCTATCATTTAAGAGATTAACAAGCTTTCATGCACGATAACAAGCCAAATAAATCGCAAGAAAAGGTCTAATAGCGAAGAGTTTGAATAGTCAATATGAGATTCTAAATTTAAATTTTATTATCATCAATATACCTCAAAAAAAAAAAAAACAAATAAGTCAAATCAAATCAAACTTAACGCAGGCCAAGTCATAAGTTGTTGATAGGCCGTTTGATTATTTTCACCTCTATTCCGTACAATCAACAATAACATTAAAATATATATAAAAATGAAAAAAGTATTATTAACAAGAAGTTACCCTGATACTAATTGATTCTGGAAGCTGTGAAAGTTAATAATGAACAAAGTAGACAATAACTCCAATAAAAAATAAAGCTGACAGTAGATTACTTAGTACTAAAAATAGGTCTTCAATACGTGAGTAAATGATTTTAATTATTTCATTGCTGCTATACATTGATGTTAGTTTTTATCTTCTTATTACTGATCTTTTGAGGTCATATAGAGAGAAAAAAAAGGCTACAAGTTAAACTGTAATAATAACGTAGTACTCACGATATCTCCAAAAATGATACCAAAGTACGAATTTGGCTCCTCAAATTGAATTTTTTGCTCAAAGAACGATAACCAGTGTGTATGCATGATAACTTGTTGACGTGCAGAAGTGGCCTTTTGTACCTTTTTAACCTAAAAGTTAAACCTATGACATTTACCTAACTTCATTCCGTTCTTTTCAGTTAAGCCAACCACTAATTAGTAATTACAACATCGTGGCTGCATATTTGTACTTTGACAATGAGCTCCCTGTAATTGCGGCATCAATTTACAGGAGAACCAAAATTCAAAGTTGTACGAACCTACACACGATCATAATTTTAATGACCATATGTGTAGCATGATAGAGACTATCATTGCCACCAATAAGGTGGTTCAACCAGTAAAATCAAATTGCATGACCAAGAAGATTTGGATCCGATAATGAACCGTGGTAAATCCTTGTAGTTTGTCACTTGCTAAATTAAAAAGACAGAGACATGAAGCCAGTAAAGAGATGGTAGTACGCAAACATAACTCTTGACCATTACATTGAATATAAACCAAAGTAAGTGGATCCTTATCTCTTTAAAATCTAAATTTTCTTTACTAGCTAATGAAAAAAATAGGTGCGCTTGTAATTATTTCAAGCTTATCATATATAGCACCGCCCTTTCTAATAAAAAATTTAGACCTCATAAAGGTCGCGCATTTAAACTTTAAATCCTAAATGTTTCATCATTTACAGCTTAACATTTTTTTTTTCAAATTTTTTCTTAGCAACAATCATAGATCTCTATTCTATTTTATGCAATCAAAAGTGAAAATGCTTGATCTTATAACAGCACCACTTTCCGATATATCTCCGCATGTGCAAAGCAGGGCCATCCATTCAGAAGCTTCCGGATTTGCTCTTTCTTCACTTCTTGTTTTTCGAACATATATTATATATCATAAAAAGAGAACTAGAAATAGATATGGGACTGAACGTAAACGGCATCCATTCCCGATCCAGTTCCATGTGGGAACTTATTCCGTTTTCAGTGGAGCTGTGTAACCATTGAATGAACGTGCATGTGATTTGGTCAAATATTGTTGCTACTACCTAGCTAGTCCTTTTTCGGTTCTTACTTCTCATTGTTCAAGAAAGTGAAACGCTTGAACCCGGGAAATTGAAACTTTGTCAAAGTTGTGGTTGTAGCCCAATTTAAATCTTCCACCTATAACCACAATCAAATCAAAAGCCAATCCATCAAAAGAAGATCCATTTAATAGTGCCGCACCCATGTGCTTTTTTGGTTTATCTTTTACATCCTTCCACCGAATTTTGTCCTGGCTAGACCTATCTTCGCTGCCCCATTCAATTGAACTTATGGAATGGAAGAGTGTTGTTACAATCGAGCATTCTGCTATGGCTTTATCTTTTCCTTCTTTTTGGCCCATGATACGCTTGAGCAAAGTAGTATTGTACTGCGTACATATGGGTGAACCTCATAATCATAGTTTAGTCAAAATCTTCTCTTCCCCAATCAACAACAACAACAATTATATCTCTTTTCTCGTTAGGTGATATTGGCTACGTAAATTAAACGTTATTGTGTTTTATCATAAATTAGGTTTATAGATAAGCCATTAAAAATGTCCCCATACAAATTATAATTCAACCATACATTCTGATAGGAGATAGCTACATTTAAAGAACATTATTGGACAATCTTCCTTTGATAATTAATAAAGTATCATTAACAGTGGAGAAATCTGAAATATGCATCGAATGGGGGTTCTACTCAAGATTGTACCTTCTTTTGTCCGATTAGTTAACAGTTATTTTGGTAGTTGAACTTTATTGATTGCTCCAATATATTAAAGTATAATGGCCGGATTTGAAGTTTTTTTTTTGTTTTTGATACGTGCCTTCGCTCTGTTCATGGTCTTAGTCAACACTGTACATTTGTGTGTGTCTGCGCATGTGTCGGTCACATGGAACGAGGGAGACAGAAGAAGAGTGCAACATAGAGAAATGTAAATTTGTATATTATAATGATGATGATAATAACATCAACTCTTCTACACTTGTTTTCCCCTTAGACCATCGAGATTCTCCAACTAATTTGGTTCTAAGAGTAACATGTGGAGGTTGTAATCATGAGCAAATTAGAAAAGAGGGAAAAAAAAAAAGAAAGAAAGAAAGAAAAGAAAAGACAAACAGTACAAAACAACCTAAACAACAACCAAAAAATTAAAAAGAGGGGAGGATATGGAAATCCAAGAAAAAGTAAAAAACCAAATCTAGAGATCGACCATATAGGCCTTTTTTTTCTTGCCTTTCTCTCAATTTCCCTCCCTTTTCTTTTACAATATGGTTTTCCTTTACTTTTGGAGAATGATTAATTGATCAAGCAACAGTTGCTTGATCAGTCACTATCATCAGCAAGGAGAACCTTTCTTACAGTTAAGGGCACCAGCACCTACAGTTATTGAACCGACCAGGGAAGATGGTCTTGCACTTAAGCTAGAAGCCCTTGCATAGCTAGAGGAGGCTCCAGCACCCGATGCAGTGAAAAATGCACCATTTACCAGCAAGTCCCCTTCTGACCTCCAGTTCCAGCCCTGCCATTCACTCTCTGGCGCATCCTCATGCTTTGTCACCTGCACAATTTCACCCATTTCAGATTGCATGCCTTAGTAATGTAAATATAATATAAATATATGGTACTATATTTAATCCTTGCGTCCATGCATTCTTAATTAATTCTTGTATTAAAGATAATGTTATTTATATAAGATTTAAGAAAAAATTAATAAAAATTGTTATTTTCTTTAAATAATCTCACCTCTTTGCTGAATCTGTCATTGGGTGCAACAAATCGGTTGCCTTGGCTGTTGATGGTTGGATTAGCACTTCCCCCAATGGCATACATTTCCCAGTGGGTATAGTCATTGTTCACCACATGGAAATATCCAAGCCTACACCTGCAAATAACATCACCAATAGTTTTCAAACCTGAGCGATGCTGGTCCCACAGAGTAATAGCCAATTAAGAGGATTGACAAAGTAACGCATTCGGCCCCCACATTGATTTCTATCCTTTTCACGTTCCCCTCTTTTTACTCTTCTATTTTTCTTCTAATTTTTTTTTTTTTAAATTGGTTGAAGTTATGTTGGAAGACAAAAGGTATAACTAATATTTGAAGGAGGACTCTATAAAGTTAGAAAATTTGCTGTCCTACGGAAGTTTCTGATACAATTAGTTCGGTATTTTATTTATTCTTTTTACATAATAATATCTTGAGATTAAATTTGTGAACGAAGAAAATTCATTTTGTGAGAGTTTTACAACTCCATGATAGAATGATCTAGGGTCAAATAAGGTTAGTTGAGATTTACTAAACTACTAATACTAATAAGTGTTTAGACAAAAAATGATATATAATATCATTTAATATTTATTAATTCAACTTTGTAAGTCACTATTTTTCCACTTTAGTTGTACGTCTGAAAGTCATTTGATTAACTTTTTCCCCCCCAAATTTATCATACTTAACATCTTGTGCACTTGAGTTGTGGTAGTGGAGTTTGAGAATGGAAATATAAAATTCGATTCAATTACCTTGGCATCCTTTGAACGAGGCCTTCACCAAAGTGGTTGAAAGCAATTGTGACCTGCATGTTCTTGTCTTGGGTGTATGAATCGCTGTGACCCAACAACATGACCTTATCATGGTGCGTCATGTAATTGTTAGATATGGTGATCGCGGTGGACCCATGTATGGCATCAATCAACCCATCGTTGCAATTAGACAACGAGCAATGATCCACCCATATGTGGCTCCCACCAAAGATGGACACCCCATCACCGTCCGATACGGTTCTCCACCCGTAGTGCCGTGGGGAGTCCCGCACCATAGCATTCCCACCTTGCTTGCAATCGTGTATGTTTATACCATGAATAATCACATTGGTCACGTATTGTATGGTAATGCATGGACCACCCGCAATGTGCACGCTTGCACCCCTACCATCAATTGTCTTGTATGAGTTCATAATTAACTCTTCCTGAAGCTTGATCACCATGTCCCTAGCGAATATGATCCACAATGGCTCGTCTTGGATCACGGCGTGCCGGAGGGTCCCCGGCTTGGGGTTCACCGGATCGTCGTCGCCGGCGTCGTCCACCACGTAGATCTTGCCGTCCCTCCCGCCAATTGCGTTCTTCCCGAACCCAATTGCGCAATCTGCTAGCCTCTGCCTGTTCTGCTCCCAATTGGGGTCACATCTCCAGCAATCGTCAATTGGGTTGCCACTCCCACATGAGAGGTACCCCAAGTTCCTCCTACTAGCTAAGCTCCTCCTAGCAATAGAGGCATTGATTTCCCTTAAAAAAAAAAAAAGACAAAAATTCATGTCAATGTTATTTTGGAACAGTGCATACCCACATGAAGTTGAGATGAAAATGCATCTTCTTGTGTTTCTTATTCACGTGATCATGTCATGTCATGAGAGATAAATACAGGTACTTGAATTAACTGCCAAAAAGTATTGGTGTCTATTTTTGCACTTGGTATAAACTGAGAAAAGTGATAGTTATTCCTATTCATTTGGGTGAATTGCAATAAGAAATTCATGAGTGTGACTTTATGCTCAAAGCATGTAAATCAACTTCTAACTCGTGTAAAGTTAGGTGCAAATGTTTAATATTAAAATACGCTTATCTCTAATCTCTAATAGTGTGAATCTATACAATACTAAAAATTAATTTGCATGCTTGAGATGAAATGTCTCTACTTAAGAATCTTTTGAATTGCTATAATGTGGTAGTGGCTAGCATGTAAGATACTATTAAGTAATAATGCACATGTCATGTAAGATGTGTAACATAGAGAAGTGGTAAAGCATGTGCATTTACCTGTTCACCTCTTGTACTACCAATTCAGGGTCTTGGACAGGCGTGGAGGAGGAAATGAGGGTTGGGGTGAGAAGAGAGAGAAGCAAGAAAAGCAAAGAGAGTGGAGTGCTTGTCATGTTGGCTCTCCTCTTTGCCGCAAGCGAGAGGGAAAGAGTGTGCTTGAGAGAGAATGAGAAAGAGAAGAGAAAAGAGAGAGAGGTGTGAGAAGTGATGTACGTAGTATAGGGGGTATATAAAGAGATTAAAGCCGGGGTAAATGGCGCGATTAAACTCAACATATGGGACCCAGGTGCTCCCTGATTTCTGGTTTTACGGGATGCCTATTGGGTAGTTTTGGCCGTTAAGCAAGGCCTAAATGATGGTGGAAGATCAAAAAACAGTCAAAGAAAAAAAAATATGTAGTTGTAAAAAAAGGGGACGAAGTAAGAAAAAGGGAATCGTTATCTTGTTTTACTACAAAGTAAAGTAAATGTTGATTAGAGTAGAAAATTAAATCAGACTAATAGTAGAGTCACGCCCACATATAATTATACAACTGCTTTCTTAGGGCAGTTAATTAGGTTTTACCTACCTTATTAATTAAGATCAAGATGGAAGTTTGATTGTACAATGGCATGCGGGGGTCCCGCGTTGGGGTCCGTAATGAAGACGTATTTGACAAGAATAGTTTTAAATCCTTCTAAACAACACTTCTAATTATCGAATAAAGAAAATATTAAATATTTTCTTGTTTCTAATGTATTATATTTTTATTTAATATTTCTTGTTAATTTTTTGTTGTCTCGATAAAATCACTGATATTCGAGTCCTATTAACAAAATTCAACTAATCCAACTCAATTTGACAAGGCCCCTAAAATAGGTAAAAGTCTCAAACAAGAATTTTTTTTTTTATTTCCAATATTCGAACTTGAGATATCCGGTTAAAGGATTAAGGCACGTACCATCTAACAAACCCTACATTGGTATTTTTTATTAAATATTGAAAAGATTATTAAAAAATAAGATTTAATTTTAATAAATTACTTTTATATAATTATCTAATTATATATAGTCATATAATTAATTATTTGACTTTTATCATAACTTTTTAAAAGTCATATATAAAATATATGATATAATTAATTGATAATATAAAATATTTTATATTAATATTATATCAAAATTAATCGTTAAAAAATATTATAAAAAGATAGTATAACTTAGTCAGTAATGGGTCAAAATTACATTGATCAATGAGACTGAAAGTTAAAGCATCCTCAAGGCAGGCATCACGTACAATGAAATAATGGCCACCTCGATTAATTTAATCAAATTAAATTAGTTAATATTGGCTGTGAAAGTAAATTCTTCCTCCGCCCATTTGATAAATATTCTCTCGGCAGCAAATTCTTTTTATCTTGACTTCGATTGAGATGAACGGTCGGCTAAGATTGTTGGAAATTAAAGCTTTACGCAGTGGAAAATATTGACTTATTTGCTCTAATGGGTCCATCTCTTGCTTTAATTCAAGAGGCATCTTGGAAAATCCTGAGTCTTGATATCCATATCCTTCGATTTTAATTATTTCCATTTGGATCTGGGAAAAGTTCAGTATGCAAGAACGCCATCTAGGACAGTAGGGAAGAGGTGAAAGACAACAGGCAGTGGGCTGGTAAAAATAAATAAATATATAAAGATAAATTATTTTTGGGTAATTAAATTTTTCACTTTCAAATACTACATGCCAAGCATTTAAACCGATATAACTACCGAGTTTTGTTCGCCAATTTTGTACGAAGTCCTTGAAAAGAGAAATTCTTTAAACCTTTAAGTGTTTTATTTTTATTTATCCATATTTTCCGTCTATTTTCCTTCTTTGATTACAGTCAAATCAGATTCATACGATTCATTTCGTATTACCATGTGGCATTACCGTTTACTCTAATTTTGATCTAAGTGTTGATGTTGTCCTAGTTTTGTCGTGGACATTATTGCAAGTCAAATTTTTCTTGAAGTGCCATTTCTTCTGTCAATATACTAAAAACATAATGTAAGTTTTTATTTGTTAACATATATAGATGCAAGGACACGATTCGATTAATATACACTTTGGAGAAGGAAATAGACTTATAAGCTTATAATGATACGATGAGCATGCACACCGACACCAATGAGCTTTAATCACGATGTGGGTAACACCCCATGGCTTTTTGTCAGTTATTGGACATTTTTCATTCCATCTCTGCCATGCATGCCTGCTGTTAAGCATTTAGGCGGATAGAGGGGTTTTCCTATATATAAAGAAAAAACATTACTAATTTATAGTGCTTCGACTTTAGTGACTGTAGGAATCTATATTGATAATAAGATAGGGACCCGTAGAAGGATGCTAACACACAGGAATTTCTCTCTCTCGGAGCTTATTGATTGAATATCGATCAATGATATTCTGGTTATTATGGGGTCCCCAAACACTTGCTTTACTTGTTTGCCAAGGGAAAACAACTGCGTTTACATGTCATTTTATGTTCTAGAAATGCAAACAACGATTTTTTTACTTTTTTTTGCCGGTGCAAATAACGAACTTTGAATCATAGGTTTCATGCGCAAAATGAAACTGTTGCAAAAAGATGAAAAATAATTAATGCTTCAATATCATTACTAATTAGGTTACGTTTTTTTTTTGTTGTTGGGGGTTGTACATTTAGGTTACTTATTTAATCTCTCTCTCTCTCTCTCTCTCTTTTATGTATAGATGGAGATTTTTTTTATATATATATTCTTTATTTTTAAGAATGTAATTGTATATATCCTTAATAACTAGTAGTTAATATCTATTGATATATTTTTCAACTTAAAAAATTTAAATTTATGTTAGAAGGAAGGCTAACGTACTTATGTATAATACGTCCATGGGGACTCAAGAATATAATTGAACCAAAATTATGATAATGCATATATGATAGTAGAATATCCGCTAGTTGAGTTAGTATTGACTTTATTTATGTATTTTATTTACTTGAAATATAAAATTTTGAGGATTGCTATTAAAAGCCCTATTTCTTGTGCGCGGGTGCTTTTGGTGTCTTATATTTTTAATTAAAATTTAAATTCCGAAGTTAAAGGATGAAATCCTTTTAAAATTTTAACTCGAAGTGCTTATATTTTGTATATTTATATTTTAAGTAATTAAAACATATAATTAAGTATTGGTAATTAATTATTTAAGCGACATCTTTTAAACATATATTAGGAAAACTTCCATCATTTTGTGGTGGCGTTAGAATACGGACACGAAGTGACAATACATTGAATTTTTTTTAGGAATGCCTTTTTTTTGGAAGTATATTTTTAATTTATTAATTTTTAGATTAATAAAAATAAATTGACATACAAATTGTCAAATGGTATCAGCCTTGGAGAGTAAGAGGAAGAAGAAGTGAAAAGAGAGAAAGGATCTGAGTCAGAGACAGAACTTCTTGATTCTGAAACTGAGTAAGAATGTACGATTAGTCGATATCATTAACAAAGGAGTACAAGAACACTAGAGTTGGCTTTTGTTGGCGGCGCCGACTTCGGTGCGCTTCGCAGTCCAAGGTGCTTAGTGCACCTTGTGACTGTAGTGCATCGGATGGTGTAGATTTGTGAGGTGTATCGATATACTAATTACCTATGATGCATTATAGTAATATATTAATTTTAAAAAAATTAAAAAATATAATTAAATATATTTTAAAAATTAATTTTTATACACTAATAATATAAAATTATACTGATAATATAAAATAATTTTATACTATCAATATAATATTATATTGATAGACAGTATAAAATTATATTAATGAGTAAAATTATCTTGATAAAATTTTTATAATTTTTAAAAATTTATTTTTATACATTAATAGTGTAAAATTATACTGACAGTATAAAATAATTTTACACTATCAGTATAAAATTATATTGACAGAGTAAAATTATACTGATAAAATTGATTGATTATAATGACAGTGTAAAATTATTTTATCTTTGTTAGTATAAAATTACAACAGAGTAAAATTATATTGATAAAATTTTTTATTATAATGATAGTATAAAATTATTTTATCTTAGGTATAATTTTATATTATCAATATATAATAATTAATTTTTAAAATATATTTAATTATATTTTTAAATTTTCTTAAAATTAGATATTACTACAGTGCATCATAAGTGATTGATACATCGATACACCTCATAATCTCACCATCAGATTACAAGGTGCATTAAGCATCTTGACCAGCGAAGAGCACCGAAGTCGGCGCCTTTGTTGGCAGGCCTAGTTTTGATTGTACTCGATTTGTATTTTGCTGCCCTGCGGTCTGTTTGTGACTCTACTCCTCTCTTAGTCGGAGTCTTCAGCTCATTTTACATATCGAAAACAATAGTAATCATTTGTTTGGATAAGAAAAGAAAATGAAAGAAAAAAAATAAAAAATAAAAAATAAAAATGGAGAGAGAAGTGTTTTCTCTTTATATGTTTGGATAAAAAAAATAAAGAAAAAAAATAAGAATTATACAAAAGTGATATATATATATATATATATATATATATTGTAATAAAAAAATAAACTTGTTATTTTAATTTAAGTTTTAAATAGTTTCTATAAATTAAATAAATAAATAATTTTATAATAATATTAATAAGTAATTTAATTTATTAACATTTAAATTATAAAATTTATTTTGGGATTAATTGTTTAAGTAAAAATAAATTTAATATAAATACTGAAACTTTCTTACTACTCAAATATTTTAACCTTTTGTTTGGGTTATAAAAGATATTTAATTTATTATCTCCTCTTCCTTTCCATTTTTTGCCTATAAGGGAGAGGAAAATGTTGGAAGTGGCCCCACACACCTTTTCTTTTCTTTCTCTATTTTCTATGCTAACTAAATGGGTGAAAATCCTCTAATCAGCTTGTTTTCTTTCCATCACACTTCTATTCTTTCTTTTTCTTTCACAGCAAACAAGCTATAAGGGGAAGTTAGCTTATATGCAAGTTCCTAAAGCTGAATATATCAATGCATCACGTGCTAGAGTACTTAATAACAGATATAACTCTAGTAACAAATTGCATTAACTAACTTAACAACTAATAACTAATTTGAGTAATCTCTAATCAAGTTTGGAGTCAAGTAACACCCCTTGCAACTTAGAGGATAAGGTCTGAAAAAGGTCCAGGGGCTAAAGGCTTAGTTAGTGTATTAACAAGTTTGAGATGTGTCAAAATAGGAAGTAGATAAATGACATTAGCCTACAATTTATCTTACACTATGTGGCAATCCATTTCAATATGTGTTTGGTATGCTCATGAAAAATTGAGTTGGTGGCAATGTGAATTGTAGACTTATTGTCACAATACAACATTGCTCAAGAAGAATGATTAATCCCAAAGTCCTTCAACAGGTGCAAAATCTATTATGCTTCACAAGTTGCTTGAGCCAAAGCATGATATTTCACTTTAGATGAGAACTTAGAAATCGTGGCTTGTTTTTTACTCTTCTAAGAAATAAGGGAAAGTCCAAGGAAGAAACAAGAGCTAATCCCAAATTAATTAACAGCTACTAACTAATCAAGAAATTTTTGTATGAGCACAAGTTTAACAATTCACATTTAGGCATACTTATAATAAAAGTAGTTCCTATCAACTTATTTTATAACGGATTTGAATACTTTGAAGTGAGTATTCTTGTAAAGCGAAGAATTATCTATCTTTAGATTATTTGGTGGGACTCACATACAGTAGAAGTTATATTGATCTAAGAGTAAATAACTCTTATATTCTCACTTTATAAAAATATTCACTTTAGAGGATCTAAATTCTTTTATGACACATTTACTTATTTTTGGATTCCACTTAACTTTAATGTGAATGTGCCTAAATATAAACCGTCAAACTTGTATCTATCCAAAAAATAAAAAAAATTCCTAACTAATTTGAGCAATCTCTAATCTTTTACTTGCATTCGAATGCAAATAATACTGCGGCGACTAGCTTAATGTTATGTTTGGATAAAGGGAGAAAATAAAAAAAAAGAAAATGAAAAAAAAGAGAATAAAAAGAAAAGAAAATGAGTAGAAAAATATATATTTTTTTCATGTATTTTGATGAAGAGAAAATAGAAGGAAAGAAAATAAAAGATATATGAAGAAGTAAAAGTAAAAAGATATAATTATATAAAAATATATACATATCCTTATCTCATATATAATATGCTGTATGTACATATATTTTTTATTTATAATTTAAGACATATTTTTAAATAAATAGATAAAACTTATGATAAATATTAATTTAAAAATATTTTTATATATAAGCTCTTCAATTTGCTTCGGTTGCAGTTGCATCACGTGAAGCCCAAAGTTTTCATTTCGTTTATTAATTTATGCAAGCAGAATTCTAGAGAACGAAAAAGTGAGGGACAGATTTGTAATTTCATAATGATAACTCCCCACCCCCTCAAATTTTCTTGGCACATCATCGTAAAAATTTTCCAGTGGAGCCCACAGGTAAAGTTTTTTTTTTTTTATCTAAATAAAGAAAAGTATAATCTTTTTTTTATTTTTTTCTCTCCGATTTTCTTTTCTCCCTTTTTCTCTCAAACCAAACAATGGCTAAAAGGCAATGGTAATCACACATTTATTTTGTTCCATTAATTTTATCGTTGCTTTCTCTCACATCTTTTGATTTAACGTAGTATCCTATAATTTATTGCTAGTTTTTGTAGTGTTCCCCATATAGCATAACAGATGATAACAATTATTTCAAAGAACGTATAATCAAATTAGATTAAGAATGACTTTTGGCTTTGATTTCGTCACAGGTGTAATAATGGTGGATACAAAGTATTATATTAAATTAAATACTGTAATAAATATTTAAAGTTAACTCTTACGTTAATACCGGGTTTTAACTTTCTACCCAAAAAACAGTTGACTCAACATTTTAACGCTGAAAAATATTTTTTAAAAAAAATTGCAATCAACAATATAAATGATTTTTTACACGTACTATGAAAAGTGAAGATCGAAACTTTCTAAAAAATTCTTATAGTTTGAAAGTGATCATTTTGCTTTAGAGTTTATTGGTATGTACTGACAGTATAAAATTATTTTATACTGTCAACCAATAGAAATAGAAAAAAGTGAGAATTCATAATAGGTCCCTCATTATAATGGGTAGTTATTTGTGTGAGTTGACATTTTTTACTATTTTTATTGGCTGATAATGTAAAATTATTTTACACTGTCAATACATTTAAATTAAATTATTTACTTTATATTATGCAAACAAGCTTTAAATTAATTTAATCTTTTACAATCTCATATATTTTTATAATTAGGTTTCACTTTCTAGTTCAAACTAACACTATTAATTTTTAGGTAAAAAGGGGTTTTCATTTCTTATATTTATTTTTTTAGCATAATTATTTTATTTTTTTCAATTTAGTCCTCTAATTTACAAATTATCCATCAATATAATTGCCAATCACAATTCTATTATAAAATTAACAGAAAATGCTGGTGTAAAACATAAAGTAGATGCAATGTCGTTTGTGCTTTGTCACATTTTTTGTTAGAACCGCAATGAAAATATCACTAGAGGCTACATTGATAGATAGACAATTCGTAACGTAGGGGACAAAATTGAAAAAAAAAATATTAAAAGTATAAAATTACATTAAAAAATAAATTAAAGATAAGAGAAAATAATGACTTATTCTACCTAATTTTTAAAAAAGCAACAACTTTAAAAGATTTAATCATCAAGTGTCTGAGTATATCACTTGAAATGTCACATTTTGGGTGCTAAGTTGCCAACTTTAAATGGGACCTTTTTTTGTGGATGTAGTACTTTAAATTGAAATGCTAGTAGTGCTATTATCTATACAATTATATCAAGTTGTGTCATTTTAATTGCTTTTAGTCATATTTTTATTTTTTATTTATCTAATATCCAAATAAAGATAAATGTGTAAATAAACTAACAATAATTACAGATGTTATTTGTTAATATGTTAAATCATTTATATTCTTCTACCCAATAGATTAAACTTTTGCAATAACTAGTTTATAACATTCATCTTCTATTACTTTTTAAATAATACTTAAAAGTTATATTTGATACTAGTGAGCAAGTAATTTTTATAATTTAAAAATTAAGTATTTTCATTACACATTATTAAACAATTATATAAAACTATATAGATAAATTATAAATTGAAAATTAAAAAATATAAAAATTAAATTATTTGTTTTTATTTGCATAAATTATAATTTATTTATATTTAAATAATTAAATATTAAAAAAATATTAAATAAAAATATAAATTGTTAGAAATGTATATGATTGTGAATCCACTGATATGTATAAGTATAACGTTTAATTTTATTTCAAAATAAAAGGCTCGTGAAATTAACAAAAAGAAAAGAAAAATGTATTGCCGCCTCATTTAATAAATTTAATATTTTTATGTACTTGTTATCATGTTCAAATTTATTAAAATAAGTGTCCATATAGAATTATATATAAAAATGACTGTAAATTATTTTAGAAAAATTTATGTGTCATTTTTTAAAATTGTGTAGAATGAATTTTGAACATGTATTTGAAGAAAATAGAAAATAACTTACTAACTCACAAAACGTTGTTGAATTGATAATTAGTAAGTAGTAACTTCGATTTTTTAAAAAGAGGAATATGGATTTAGATCTTCAAAACACAACTTTTGTAGAGAGATTAGCCTTTGTACTTTTATAGTTGAACGAAATTTAATCTTATAAATATTTTAAGTGAATCGACTATATATCTAACAATAAAAAATGATATAAAAAATACAAAAAAAAGGAGTTCACTAAAAAAAGTTAACAAACTAATTATTTTATTTTTTTTCGGGAATTATTTTAGTTGTTCTTTAGGTTTTTTATACAATTTAAGTATATAAGATGACGTTGCCTATTTTTGTTTTTGTTTTTTTGATACATTAATTATAATAAAATTCGAATTTTTGACCTCATATATAGTATTAGAATTTTTTTTATTGTTAGACTACTTTTAGTGGCTTTGATGTTGCCTATTCTAATAATGTATTTTTGTAAAATTCAAAACCTTTAGTAACACCGGTCACCAAACTAATTTAACTATATAAGGTAGAAAGACGACCTACAAGACATATTACAAATGATAATCACTTTGTAGAGAAATTTCAATCATTTGAAGAGTTTGCATTGCGAAACATCTTATACTTAAAAAATAAATAAATAAAACTAAGCGCGTGGTTGGAGCTCAGCAAATCCTGGACGCCGTGGGGCTAAACTAAAATTCATGAGAGACAAAACGATAAGGAATTATGAATGAAATCCGTGATAATGGGTATGGAAGAAGGAACAGAAAATATGCCTCACTTGAGTTTGACAAATGATATGTGTCATGTGGCCAGCCCCACTATTCTCCATGCCTGCAACAAGTAGCACACAGCAAAAGCACAACCGAGAAGAAGAAACCTACCATTTTTCAAGCTCATTTTTTGTTTTCTTCTTTTTCATTCTAGTTTTTTTTTTTGGAATCCTTAATAATATCAATTAAATACAACACCAACAAAATAATATCAATTAAATAGAACAAAAAACCTGGTGACAGAGTCACATGCCTTTGGGTCCAAAAAATAAGGCTTCGTAGGTCCAACATATGCCTCTTTTTCGTGCTAATTATTCTTAGATTCTGTTTGCTAATATTTAGTTTCCCGAACCGCAAACGTCGCCGGAATTTCACAGTAACAAACAAAAATACCATATATATTCCATATATTTGCACAACAACAGCCACGTTGTCTTTATTCAATATATTTGCAATCCACACTGGTGCAACCATTAATATTAATATATAAGGTATAAATAAAAGTCGTGTTTGTGGGGTTCTTTGTGTTCGCTCTAACGATGCGTTTGTCGTTGCAGCTTGTCATGCATTTTTTTAGATAAATAAATTAGGTAAGTAGTTTAGTTAATGAGGATGAAAAACTTGAAAAATTACTATAGATTAAATTTGATTCTCGGTGTCAATGATTTTTTCTTCGTTGTAAAGATTCATCCTGTAAGTAGAGCAAAAGAACTCGCTAATGAGATTCTAAACCATTTTCTATTTGAAACATGCTTAAAATAAAATAAAAAAATCATTATATTAACTCTTCTTTATTTTTTTTTTTTGACTTCGTAAATATTTTATAAATTTTAAATTCAAAAATCCATACAACCTGCGAAGAAAATGTCTTTTAGTTTTTTTTTTTTTCCTTTGAAAATCCTCCATTGAATTATACCATAAATGACTCCTAATAAAATATGAGAAGTAAACGAGAATAAGTGGCATTTTAAAAGATTAAACCCCATAAAGTGTTATTAACATGATACCAATGATCTATTTTGATAATCAGTGTAAGTACTGCTTGAAAATTTTTATTTAGGGTGTGCTTGGTATTGAAGAGAAAAATGGAAATAAAAATTTTATGAAATAGATCCATAAATAAAAATACATATTAGTTTATTTTATGAAATTTTCACCTTCATTTATACTCCAATACCAAATCCACCCTTAGTGATAATGTGCATTCGGATCTTATAAAGTGTTAGCCTCCCCCGCTATCTTTTTTTTTTTTTTTTTTAATTTAAAAAGAATATAAGTAAATAAATTGCAAATGGTTGTTTTGTACGATAGTGAGGGTGCAAATCACGCTTTATCCAAAAGTTATTTGTGGGACAAAAGCAACGTGAAGGTCTTTGTTAAGCAGTAAAGGTGGGGTTCAAATAAAAGCACGGCCATGTTAGTTGGGTTCTGTTGAAGAGAGATGGCTTGGGAGGGGAAGGCCGGGAACTCTCAATGGTTTGTGACAAGTACTTGGTAACCCCCACATATACTCAAACACCTGGTGCTCATTGCTTGTTGTCATGTGGTAGTCTATCTCAATCCCAATAAGTTTGTTTTCCAGTGCACATGCAAGTGATGAGGAGCACATGTTTCACATCAAAGCCCTCATTTTCCATCACTTCATTATTTTGTTCAGAATTCCATGAATTAGGGCCTAATTAATGGCTTAGCACTCAAGCACATCCCAAAATTCTATATTTATACTCAAATTACATCCTTCTAGAGTAGTCAATTTGTATTTGTGCACTCTAAATGCAGTCAAACATTGCATGCATTTTTCTAGTAGGATATGTATTGAAGTTTTATCTGCATTTAATTGAAATTTCACACGCTTTATTTGACTATTTTGGAAGAGTTTCACTTGTAACTAGGAGAATAAGAAGCCCTTGAATTCTCACAGCTTGAAGAGAGATTATACACATTGTGCTAGGAAGGAAAGGATCATGACCCAAATGGAGGACCGCCATCATTGATATAACATTCAATATATATTAGGTTTAACAAACATCATTTATTATCCAAAACAATTAATTAGAATATAAAGGCATTTGAATAGTGCCATTGTTAGACAACAAGAGCCACAACCAATGATTTTCAGCTACATTTGAGTAGGAAGGTCCCAAATCAAGCCCCTCATGTTAACTGGATCATTAGCAAAATGCTTCCATAGTGTTGTTCCATTCAACACATGTGTAGCACTCTGTCCTGCACCAAATCGGACAGGGTGATCAGATGAGAGGATAGCTGCTTAATCAGTTGTCGAAAGACTGATAACTTATGAATTGAAAGCTGAAAAGATCACAGCTCTAATACGGATATACTCTTAAATAGTTGCTGTACATTTACAGAGACATATCTAGTACTAATGCTTGTTGAATACATGTAGGTACATACTTAATACTTACTTTATTTCTTTTTTCTTTTATTTCGCTATCATATTCCTTTGATATATCTTGAACGTCCATTAAAATCGGTCAATCATTTGAATACAAACCAGTCCATGCAAAATATCAATTTATTTATTTTACAAGAACTTATAATTAAAACATTATTATAATTACTACCCAAAAAAAAAAAAAGAATTTTATTTGTCATATCACTTAGTTACTTTTTAATTTCTTTGTGTTTCTTTTGTAGGGGAGTATACTTTCTCTGTATTTCTATATTTTATATAATACATCTTTCCGTACATATATCCCAGTCCTAATATATTTAGGAAGTGTCTCGTTTCATGTCCTCGTTTAACTCATATCCATGCAACATTTGGATATATATTTGGTTTAATTTTTGAGAGAATTACTTTTAAAATAAAATTTTTTAAAATAATTATTTTTAGATGAATTACTTTTAAAAAAATTATTTTTGTTTAGTTTGAATTTGTTAAAAATAAATTTAAAAGAATGATGTTTATTTAGATAGGATAAAGTATAATTATCTTTAATTATTGATGTGAGAGAAATAGTATAATTTCTTTTTAAAAGGTCTTTTTCTAAAATAAAAAGTAACTTCAAGAATACTTCTTCTAAAAATTCTTTTAAAATTCTAAAAGATCTTCTAAAAAAAAGTTTTTATATACCTAAACACATGAATTATTGTGTATTTTTATTCTTATATCAATAAAAGGTTTTTGGCCTCCTGTAAGATAAACCTAATAAATTTAGTAGCTACCAGGTGTAGTATTACATATATAACTATATATGGCTCCTTTGCTGGAACATACCAGCTAGCTAATATATATTAGCCATGAGTATACTCTTGTATGAATCATGCTGATATAAGATATATATGAGACCTAATCTCTCTAAGTGATGATGTGCAAACAGCTTAGCATTTGGCGTGTATAAAACCTAAATATAAGAGCATAATACATTCTTTTCACCAAAATGATATTGTTTTTTCCCATTTTGCTCTACTCTGTGCCTTACCTTTTAAATATGTCCACTGTCTTTATTAAAATCCATCCCCAACAACCTAATTATATTGTTTACTCCCATCAATTATTTGTGTGTTAAAACATATATATCGATCACCCGTTATTAATATCACCTCATGACTACCTGGCATCAATTATTTATATGCTTATCATAGCTGTTCGTGATTAATTAGCTACTCTCAGATAAAGACAACGATAGCTATGCAACTTTGTCTTAATAAGTTAACAACGTGTACTAGCTTGGGCAGTAGAGTTGGTACAAAAACATTGTTAAGCGATATGTCGCGGTATGCAAATCCAGTTTCTCAGGCCTTGTTCCTTTTCAGTCACATTCAAGTCTGGCTAGTTTAGTCACCATGTACAAATCGTCAGAAAGAATTAATTAAGATTAATTAGGAGAATGGAACTTCGTCAAGGAACGCACATATAAGGGGAGGGACAAATGTAGTTCCATAATCATTTATAGTCATGTGGTGTGGACGTGTGGTAATAGTATTAATAACATGTACCTCTATTTGGATAATCAAATTATATGCAGCCCGTGACAAAACTTCCTAATTATATCATGGGGTCTTTTTGCTTGATCAATCATGCTGGCAGCAATGTTCGTGATATAGAAGTCAAAAACACTCTCAATGATTACACGCAACGCAACCCATTTTCCACTGCGAACACACTTTTTAAATTTATTTATTTTTTTCCTTTTGTTCATTTCTACTTCTCTTTAGTGTTTTTTTTTTCTCCCCTTATTCATCTTTTGGTTTCCCTGCTTTTCTTTTTAGCCTATAATTGTTTAGAATCTTTCAAGTCATTTCGTCTTCTCATTTTTTAACCCCCTCAAAATTTTCGCATCCTACGCAATAACAAACTCTTAGAAACCTTGGGCCCCCATCAATTCTAACCTCCATACTTCAATAGTTCAATCGTTAATGAAATCAAATCATCTTCACTGGCAGCCTTAACAAGCCCACAAAAACAGACAAGGGCAGGGCCCTATTCAATGATAACTTGTGTACTTACACTGAATCGGGCATTGTGTACTTCCCCCTCAAAGGTGACTAAAATGCATGCTTAATTATAAGTGGACCGTATCATAACCTTGGCCCAACAATATCTGGCCCATACCCCATTAAGGGATCAGTGTGGCAAAATTATTATCTACATCGAGCCGTTACATTTGTACATCTCTTCCCTTGGTTGTAGGCCTGTAAATTGTTGCTGTCTGATTTGCCTTGACATCGTATACATCTAAACTTAGGTGCTTCTATGGTACCCTTGATTTCTGTGAGGCAGCCGGTATCTTTCAGCAATTTATCTTTTCTCATACAATTAAAATGTAAATTTGAAATTTAAAAAATTATATTTATATTTTAGATAAATATATTTAATTTTGATATATTATTAATAAAAAATATAAAACATTTTGTACAATCATCTAACAATGTATAATCATGCCATTGGAAACATTAATTTTTTTTTTAATGAATTATAGAGTGCACAAGCCTCAAATCGGATGGTATCTAATGGGATGAGAGTAAACAAACTGCTAGAGTAAGATCAAGACTAGTGTTTGATATTTATTATAATTATTTTAAACATTATGTAAAATATAAAATATGATTGATTGATAATATAAAATATTTTATATTGACAATATATTAAAATTAATCACAACATGAGACATGTAATCAAATTATATTAGTAACTAATGCCAGTATTCATTTAAAAAATAAGGATACAGAATGAATTTCTGTAAATAGATGTGTTGGAACCCAAAAGAAAAAAAAAATGAAAAAAGAAATCTGACGTGTGAATATTTGGGTCCTTTCGGATGGTAATTGGATATAGTTAGCCCATAAAATTCCTACATTGATAAAGATTGGGCCGTCAAAGCCTGTCATCAACAAAATGCTTCATTGGTGGACCGTGTGCTAAAACCCGAGCTCAGTGTTGTGTGCCCTGAGAGTTGCGGGTTTCGCATAACTATACTGGAAAAAAAAAAAAAAAAAGAGAAAAGAAGAAGAGAAAACGACAAATAGTTAAAAGAAATTTCAGGCAGAAGAGGCTATAGTAATGTGATTAATATGCTGCCTTTGAAAAGTCGCACCCCAGGTTCGACCATGCGGATCAACCCTCTCCCCTCTTTCATGTGTGTGTGTGCAATGACAAAAAAAAGAAGAAAAAAAATTAGCAAAGACCACCCCCAAAGAAAAAAAAAAAAAAAGCAAAACCTCCTCGCCAAAATATTCTCTCTACTTTAGTTAGAATACGTCGATCTTTGACTTAACTGTTGCGTTATCTCATTAAAAATTCTACGTGTAAAATTATTTGATATAACATGCATTTTTTTTTGAAGAGTTTAAATTTTATGTATTAGTGTAATTTTCATTATTATGTAACGTTATATTAATAAACTTGTTTAACAAGTTTAATTATATTTACAATTAAAATAATAAGATGTTAAATTTACTAGATAATGTTATAACAATATATTATTAAATAAATTATAAATTTTTTTTATAATGGCAATGTATTAAATTAAATTCATCATAAAAAACTTATGATAAGCCTGTTTCTTTGATTTCAAATGTTGTGTGCTGTTGTCTCAGCTTGTAAGGGTAAGACACATGTGGCTGAGTGTCACTTATAGTTATAAGGCCTTCTTCTTGGGAGCCTAGGAGTGGAACTCAGAACAGAAAGGTTGAAGGGACAATTTGGTAACGGGTGGCATGAGTAATGTTTGGGTTAGAAAGCGAATGTTTTGTGTCATTCTTTCACTACAGCATTTATAAGATAACAGTAAAGTTAATGTCATTAGTGCTGAGTGGATGTTAAGCCATTAGGGGCGAGTGGGAGATTATTGGCTTGAGTGTAGGCAGGGATCTCCATCAAGAGCCTGAATCACGGCGGGATGCTTGATGTCATGTGTCGAGGCATTTATTTGGTAAACAGAAGAGAGAGAGAGAGAGAGAGGGGGGAGGTGGGGGGGAGAGGTGGGAGAGGAGAGAGAAGACGACTCTATTTGCTCTATAGGTTCTGTTTTTTGAATAATCTATAGCCCCTCAACCTTTAGCTTTTTTAAGGAGCGTAATAGTTTGTCTAGATATAAGAGAAAATAAAATAAAGAGAAAAAAAAAATGAAGAAAAAAGTGAGAAGAAAGAAAATAAGAGTTAGTTAAAATTATATATATATTTTTATTATAATAAAAATAATATATTATTCTAATTTAATATCTGAAAATTTTATAAATAAATAAATAAATAAATAATTTTATAATAATATTAATAAGAAATTTAATTTATGAACATTTATAGTATAAAATTTATTATCAAATTTTTGTTTAAATAAAAACCAACAATGTATAAGTTTTAAATTTTTATTAATTTTTTATCTTTCTTTTAGGATATAAATGTCTTTTTATCATTTTCTCCCATACTTTCCCTTATTTTTTTGCGCAAAGGGTCGGTGAAAAGTTTTAATGTGGGACTCATATAACCTTTTCATTTTTTTTCTATTTTTTATTGTCAATTAAATAATAAAAAATAATGTAATCCTCCCATTTTTTTTTTCTATCCTTTCATTTTCATCTGAAACAAATGGAGTGTAAATATTAACCCTCTATTTGTTTTGAGAGAAAAGAGGAAGAAGAAAGTGAAATAAAGAAAAAAAGTTTGTTTGTTTTAAAGGAGAAAGGGGAGAAAAGGAAGAAAAAGTTTGTGAGATCCAACTTCAAAATTTTCTTCTTAAACCAACGAAGAAAGCTGGCAAACTACAAGGAAGGTGTATCAAATTACAATAATGCCATTCAGAAGTTTTTCGGTGCTCTACTATTCAAAAGTTTAAAACGGTTTACGATAGTTGAAGTTTATAAAAGTTTATATATTATATTAATTTTATTTAAATAAATAATTTTAATTTTTTATTATTTAATGTCAATAAATTAATTTTATCAATAATATTATAAAACTGTCTATTTGTTTTATTTATAAATAATTATTAGAAATAAAAAAAAACAATGTGTTTAGTATTTATTACAATAGAGGTACATATATCATTCTATTTTGCTTCTTTCACGTTTTAATACAACTTTCATTTTTTTTTTATCTAAACAATTATATTTTTCTCTTTATTTCTTTTTCTTTATTTTTTTTTCTTTCATTTTCTTTTATCTCATTTTCTTTTTTCAACCAAACAATGCATAAGGTTTTGGGTGGATAATCCACTATGTACATGCGTTCCCTTGGTTTTGTGGCAACAATCAATAAGGTCAAAATTTATTTCCCTGTATTTCTCCATCATTTGCATGCCTACTGAATAATATCAATGATAAGTGAAAAAATCTTTTCTGGCACATTGTATATATTTTTTCTTAGTAATTTTGACTTCCTGACATGAAGAGTCATTGTGCTTAAAAAATATATACAATGTACAAATAAATAGGACCAAATTTCTGTCAATATTTTAGAGATATTCTTAAGTGCATCATGGTAATAAAAAAAAAAAAATGTTAGTATTCTGTTACTACATTTTTTTATACAATACTTATGATATTAAAATTATGGATGAAACAAAGCACCACTTCTTTCCTACTATAAAAGGAGCTAAGAATTTCTCCAAAATTTCAAGTGTACATTTACTTTTTAATTCCTTCCTTGAAGGAGTATGAGGCATATGCAAATGGCATGAAAACATCAGAAGCAGCAGAGAGCGCCGCTTGTGCATAATGGGTACAACCACGCTGAACGACACACAACTTGTGAGGCAGTGGCCTAAGGCCTACCATCAAACCTAAACTTTATGTTAATGAAAGAAATATGAAATTCAATTCAAATGATTTAATGTGCAGAGCTTGTTATTTGACCTAAATGGTCCCACGATCCAGTTCAACGCAGCTCCTCATTACCTGGCAGTAAATGCTGTCGTTTATTGCTTGCCTGATATAGTAGTATAGGTCTGCTCTTGCAGGATGCAGCCGCAAGCCGGGACCATGACAGCTGCCATGGAGGCTTGGTATCAGACAAAAGTAAAGGCAAGGAATAGGATTAAAAAATATTGAAGAAATTATTCAATGTCATTTCATGCAAAATCAAGAATAATTACCCCTTTTATCATTTGGTACCCAAGGATAACTAAAAATATACAGATAAATGAAAAAATGTAGATTTTAATGAGACCTACAGAAATTTATTATTATTATTATTATTATTATTATTATCTATATGGAGGGAGAAGGTCCAATGATAACAAAATAAAATTCATTTTAATACTTGAAATTGTAAGTATATTTTATTTTAGTTTCTAAAATTAAGAAATTAATTATTTAATTTCTGAAATTATAAATTATGTGTCATTTTAGTTTTTATATTATTTTTTTAAAGGCTAAATTGACACATAAATTATAATTTTATGGGCTAAAGTAAAATACATACATAATTTTGTCAACTAAAATCAACCTTTAATCAATGATAATGAGTTTTAAATAAATGAATTCCTTTAAGATTATTTTTT
Organism: Pterocarpus macrocarpus; assembly: GCA_031439585.1. Classification (NCBI taxonomy): domain Eukaryota; kingdom Viridiplantae; phylum Streptophyta; class Magnoliopsida; order Fabales; family Fabaceae; genus Pterocarpus; species Pterocarpus macrocarpus. The sequence continues at coordinate 18,722,635 of CM062519.1, forward strand.
TTTTTAAGAAATAAGTTCTTATATTTACTACTTTCCTTTTCAGGTTTCAGAACTTTATTTTGTAAATTGATATATTATTTAAAATAAAATATTAATATCTAAAAATGCTTATAATCAAAAGTTAGACGAAAGATTTTTTGGAAAAAGGTAATTAATTGTCTAACAATTTTTTCGCTTTAATTACCAATATCTAAAATTTATTGAATTCTAATTAATTAAAGCCCTCAGCACTAGCATTAATTAGTGTAACATTATTTGCCTAACATTAATTTGAAACAAGCATATACTTAGTGTAATTCTTGTTTATTTAAGTAATTAGGAAATATAATTATTAAATATGATAGTGCGAGATTAACCCTTTCTATTATTTATTTTTGATTCATATATTTTATATATATATTATCCTTTAGTAAATAAAAAGAAGAAAATAAAAATATAGGTGAATTCTATGGTATCATAGTAAAAGTGTGCATTTTGTGCATTTTTTGTGATGAACGGTGAGGATCGTGCCATAGATTGTGAGGTGCATCAATGCACCAATCACCTATAATGTATTATAATAATATCTAATTTTAAGAAAATTTAAAAATATAATTAAATATATTTTAAAAATTAATTATCATATATTGATAGTATAAAATTATATTGACAGTATAAAATAATTTTACACTGTCAATATAATCAAAAAATTTTATCAGTGTAATTTTAATTGTCATATATTGACAGTGTAAAATTATACTGACAGTATAAAATAATTTTATATTATCAGTGTAATCAAAAAATTTTATCAGTATAATTTTAATTATCATACACTGACAGTGTAAAATTATACTGGCAGTACTGTAAAATTACACTGATAAAATTTTTTTACACTGTCAATGTATGATAATTAAAATTACACTGATAAAATTTTTTGATTACACTAATAGTATAAAATTATTTTATACTACCAGTATAATTTTACACTATCAATATATGATAATTAAAATTATACTGATAAAATTTTTTGATTATATTAATAATATAAAATTATTTTATACTATCCATATATAATAATTAATTTTTAAAATATATTTAATTATATATTTAAATTTTCTTAAAATTAGATATTATTATAATACATCATAGATAATTAATACATTAATATACTTCATAATCTATGATATAATCTTCACCATTCATCATAAAAATACACAAAATATACATTTTTACTATAGTATGATAGCATGCACAAAAAATATAAGAGTAAGACCACCCTTTGTATTGTACTTTGTAAAAGAAAAAAGAGCGACCTTTGGATCAGGCCTCGGAGAGTGAAATATTCGCCACTGTTGAACGTTGGCTAGTGCCTATACACTGCAGAACCCGACCATAGTTGCAGCTTTTTTTTTCCTCCAACTAAATTAACCACCTCCACCTTAAATTACGAGAAAGCCCCCACTTTTCCCAACAACATGCAACAGCCTCTATCTCATTCATAAAATGATTTTAGAGCAAATTTAACATTTTACATAACAGATCATTCCAACAATTATCCTTTTCACATTTTGAACCCAACTCCTCTTTCTAAGAATGTAATTTATTTATTTACCGTTCTATCCAGCATTTGTTAGTTTTTATACGTACTTCGAGATAACAATAGTAAAAATTAAATAATTTTATTGATACGAGAATATATAATAATGCGATAACTATGTTTAAAATAACAGAGCTGAAACTTGTGCCTCTCCTTACATACACTAATGCACGGGACACACATGTCGCATCAATGGCAAAAATCACTGGATTTTTGGTTTTAATTTTTTTTTTGTTTTATTATTTTGATCAAATCCAATGGCTTGTGAAGAAGTCTCTCGATAGATATTAATTGAAAAAACATTTCTCTTAGAATAAAATGTACATAAGGTATAAAAACTCTTGTTCGTTCATGGAACAAGGGGAACCAAAATGCCCCCTATCTTTATGCCTTAGCTTCTGCACAAGTTCACGTTGATTGCAGTCACAGGCCATGGCGTGTCTGACACTAACGCTAACACAAGTAACACCCCCTCCCATTTATTGCATTTACTACTTTGCCACTCTAGTCCTCGTCCTTGTTCTACTTCCACTATCTATAAATGTTCCTTCTCCAGTCTCGCATTCAAGTCCACTATAGTATAGTATACCAAGGTCAGTCTCAAGGTTTTCAACAACCCGTTTTCTACGCTACCCGTTTCAATTCTTTTCTATTTGAGTATTTTCCCTCTCACTTTCCAAGAATTTTCGTATATTAATATTTATATATGCATGCTTGTATGCCTATATTTTCAAATTTCAACTTTGTCGTTTGGCCTTGTTTGTTTTCCATCTTTAATATTTTATTCTCATGTTCATTGAAGTTATGAAACTCCAGATTCTCTCCTTGACTCCTTCTCTTCCGTCCATTTCTTTCTATTATTATTGATATTATCATTATTATCTCTTCTCATTTTTGTAATGCTGAGCTGACGGAATAGAAACGGCTATGAGCTTAAGCTACTGCATGGCTTGCTCTAGAGGGTAGAAGCAACTTTGACGCCTTCATGGGAATGCTCATTGCTCTATGTTATTGAAGGTACTGCACGTTCTGCTCTTCTTTTGTTTGTTCATTTTGCAGTCTACGTTTGCTGGTAGAATGGTCTACTCTTGCAAGTTGCAAAGCTCTTAGTGAGAAACCAGCTAGCTTTTTTAATTTAATTTCCCATTAAGTCATTTAATATAGTTGAGATTTGAAGGTCAAATACAATTGTTGACAGTAAGGTACAGATGGAATCTTAATCAAAGTTTTATTTGATTTTGATCCCATTAATTGCATTTTCATGCTTTGCTGGAGTGGGATATTGCAGGTTTGAAGGATTGCTATGTTGTGCTTTACTGGGTTATTTATGCCTCCACCCACCCCTATTGCAATGTGTGAGTGTGTGAGTGTGTTTGTGCGTTTTTTAATATAAATTCTGACTTTTTTTGGGGTGTGTTGATATTATGATTCTCTTCTAGGTGGCATTTGCACCGTTTGTAGTAGATTCTGATTGTATAAGTGTAAGGCAATGATGGATGGGCGGCGACATTCAGTTGATGTTCCTATTTCTAAAACTCTTGTAGCACTGAGGAGAGTAAGGTCACTGAGGGATCCATCAACTAATTCTATGAGCAAACTCTCTTCTTTGATTGATCATGTGCACTGGGAAAATGGTTCGGATAATGGGATTTCTCTGCGGTTTTTGGATGCTACTCAATCTCATGCATGTAACTCTGATGATAATGGTATTCCAAGATCAAAGAATTTAGGTGTTATGGTGCAAAGGGAGCAGGATGCTGCTGATTCTGCATTGAATTGTGGCCTGGTGAACTCTGACCTGAAGCCTAGTGGTGCCTTATGTCAGGAAAAATTACCAAGTGAAAGATGTTGTGGGAACCATGGGGATAGGGCCAAAGCATTGGATTTGGCTTGTAACATGCCTCCCAGTAATAATTTCAATGATGGGGAATCATGCTATATAGCAACTACCAAATCATCTCAATCAGGGAGAATAGATCAGTCTGAGTCAGCCATAAAATCCATACGCAAAAATCAGGTAAAACCATCTGAATTAGTGGGTGGTATTGCTAGCCATTTAGGCAGTCCATGCCTTTCTGTTCCTGATGCTTTCTCACCCCAAAGTTCCTCAATGCATATAACTCAAGATGTTGATGTTTTAGATGATAATGATAATGGATGTGGAATAAGCTGTTGTTGGTCAAAGTCACCAAGGTTTAGAGAAGCAAATCGTTATTGCGAAATAGAAGACCATCCCTTGATATTGCGCCACGTTGATGAGACAGATCTCCATGGACATAGAAGCATGAGTTATATTAGTGGTGAAATTAGTCCAAATTTGGAAACTCCTAGAAACTTATCCATGAAATTCAGGCCTAAATCATTTAGTGATTTGGTGGGACAAAATGTGGTAGTAAGGTCTCTTCTTGGTGCTATCTCCACAGGAAGGATAACATCATTTTATATCTTCCATGGTCCGCGTGGTACCGGCAAGACATCTGCCTCTAGGATATTTGCTGCTGCACTGAATTGCCTCCATGCTGGGGAGCAAAGGCCATGTGGCATGTGTAGAGAATGTGTTTTATTCTTTTCTGGAAGAAGTAGAGATGTTAAGGAAGTGGATTCTGTGAGAATCAATCGTTCAGACCATGTTAAATCCCTTCTTAAGAAAGCATGTATCCCTCCAGTATCCCCACATTTTAAGGTTTTCATTATTGATGAGTGTCAGCTATTGAATGGGGAGACATGGGCAAGTCTTTTGAATAGCCTAGAGAACCTTTCTCAAGATGCTGTTTTTGTGATGATCACCCCTGATTTGGATAAGCTTCCTCGAAGTGCAGTTTCCCGGGCTCAGAGGTATCACTTTCCAAAGATTAAAGATGCTGACATTGCAAGCAGATTAGAAAAGATTTGTGCTGAGGAAGGTATAGATGTTGAGCAGGCTGCTTTAGACTTTATTGCCGCAAAATCCTGTGGTTCTGTAAGGGATGCAGAAATGATGCTTGATCAGCTGAGTTTGCTTGGTAAAAAGATCACAATTTCCTTAGCTTATGAGCTTGTAAGTATTGTACATTTCATGCATATATTTCCTTGAAAGTTTCTTCACATTTTTCACCTTTGTATTCAGGCTTCCCCCTTGTTGTTTTGCAGACTGGGATCGTTTCTGATGATGAATTGCTTGATTTGCTGGATCTGGCTTTGTCATCTGATACTTCAAATACAGTTATAAGAGCTCGGGAGTTGATGAAATCAAGGATAGATCCTTTGCAACTTATATCTCAGCTGGCAAATCTCATTATGGACATACTTGCAGGGAAATGTGAAAATGGTGTTTCTGAAGTCAGAAGTAGGTTTTCTAATAGATATACTAGTAAGTGTTTAAAGCATAATATATCATTCTTTCTAAGTGAATACATTGGTTGTTTAATGTGTTTCTTGCGGTCCATGCTTGTGTTTCACTGTCTATATTCTGCCTGTATTTTGTTTCTATTATCTAACCGGTTATTCTCTCTATTATAGCGGAAGCAGACCTTCAGAAACTAAATCATGCATTGAAAATTCTTTCTGAAACTGAGAAGCAGTTAAGAATTTCAAAGAATCAAACAACATGGTTCACTGTGGCTCTCCTACAGTTAAGTTCTGTGGATTATCCATCTGTGGATGAAAACAATACCAAGTTGTGTTTGAGAGGAGCATGCAGTGGGGGTAGGCTTGAATTTTTTTCTTGGGCTTATTATTATTATTATTATTATTTTTCCTGGGGTGGAATCGACAGAACTGGAGTGGTTTTGTCAGGAAGAAATTTCTATGCTAAACTTGTTCTTATTCCTTAAATCGATGCAGATGGTGATTACTGCAGTACATCATCCACAGGGCAAAGCTTGAATCATCTTTCTACAGCTCAGTGTGATAAGAAGTCATATACATTAGGACTACAGGACGATCACAAAAGAACCTTGGAGTCTATATGGTATAAAGCTACAGAGTTGTGCCAATCTAGTCAGCTCAAAACTTTTCTCAGGAAGCATGGGACGTTGTCTGCACTTCACGTTGATTGCAGTACTTCTTGTAATTTCTTCTTTTACTTTTCTTCTGCCACTCATTTTCCATTCATTCTAGAAGTTTCTGGCATCATAGTATAATTGCTACCTGCTGTTATGTTCGGTGTTTATGTCACACTTTTTCTTTTGTGTATTTGCTTATTGATTGACCAAATTAAAGGAACTTAAAAGTATCTGATCTGCAATTTACAGCATGGAAATTTCTCGACTTATTTTACCAAGAAGAAAAGATGGTTTTATGGCAATAATACTTATGATTGCACAAGTATGTGCTGTCAAATTCTGCTGCTTGTAAATTGCTCAATAATACTGTTCACCTAGTGTATCATGTGCGTATACTTTGTTCTACTCTCATGTTTTATGGACAAAAAAAGTTATTGTAATATTTACCAAATATAGTAAGTACTGAGTAATGAGTAATGAATGAATAATGCTCTAATTTTCAGGCCTAGCCGTTGCCAACTTGGAGTTCCACCGCCAGAGCTATGTATCCAAGGCTGAAAAGTCATGGAAATTGATTGCAAGTTCCTTGCAGTTCATATTAGGTTGTAACATTGAGCTGAGGATCAATTATGTACCTTGTGCTTCTGATTCTAAGTATGCCAAACTGAAGAGGTCACCATTAAGTTTCTTTAGTTGTACCCGCAGAATCCAACAGAAATTGTTCTCTTCTGATGAACAAGGAAGTGAATCAGACTATGCTGATTACACCTCCGAAAAGCCCATGATGAATGAGAAAACTCAAACTTCTTCCTGTGATAGTGGTTCTTGGGTGCCGCCACGTGTGTCTTACCAACAAATGGAGGCTGTAACAACATTAAGAAGTTATGAAGGGAATTTGCTAAGCTCAGGAAAAAGATTATTGAATAAGTCATGCCAAGAGACACTAGGGTCATCACATTCAGCTAATCAGTCCAAGTGTTTTCCTCAAACTCTCTGGCTTCAAAAGTAGTTCAGTTCTTCATATTCTTCCAAGTTGGCTTTTTAGGGTATCCAACAACAGAAAGATTTTGCTTTATCTATCCCCAAGTGTACATGTTCTGAGACATATATACATATGCTAATAAACCCTGCATTTTTTTCTCCGGTACTTCTAAAAGTTGCACCAAAGCCACTTGAAGGAAGTAGGTTGTTTTTTTAAGCTCTTTATTATTGTTATTGTTGTTTGACCCTTTGTCATCAATTTGCTATTTGCATCTTCTGTCAGGCTGTAATATATGCAACCCGAATACTGCTCCTGTTTGCATTGTTATTAAGACTGCAGTTATATATCTTTGACAAGAATTACTTCTGACATCTTATTTGCAATTTTCAATACTAGTGGCAACATGAATTTTGGTACACATGACCACACGACATTGAACCTTCACAAAAGCTACATCACTCCTTGTCAAAGCAAATCAATAAAAAGTTAATTTCATATGAATTTAAAGTAAGCAAGGTAGCAAATCGTATCAGAAAGTAATGTTACCATCTCCAAAACCAAAAGTGAAGCTTGGAAAGACCTAGGACCGGCAATGAGCCAGGCTGAGTTCGTGTTCAACTCAATAATAATTTGCTGGGCTTCAGCTTGAACTCAAGAATAAAATAAGCTCAATCTTAGTTCACTCTGAGCTCTCATACTCAGGCTTATACCAATATTTCAAAATTTAACTGTAACTCAGCTCAAAACACGACAATTAGGCATAAACAGTTACAAAAAATACAAACAGAATAAATTATAATTAATTACATTTTAAAAAATAACATTCAACAGCAAATAATACAAACACAATAAGACAAAAACATATAAAAGATAGTTTTCAGGTCAATAAGATATTTTTGTTTACATAATTATTAAATCGAGTTAATTAATGAGCAACCATGTTGAACTTAAAAAAAGTCCAAGCTCTGCTCATTTATTAAGCCAGATAAAATTTTCAACTAGTGAGCTAACTTATTAAACTATTAACATATTAAGATTAACCTTTAAGCAGCTCGAGAACCAGCTCATACCTACCTGTCTTCACCCTTCATAGTTGAGGTTTTTTTATTTTTTTTCCTCCTTGTTTCGTCAATACTTTTCAGGTCTTTTTTTTTTGTGGGTTAGAAGTTTTTGTTTTTTTGGTCTTGGGGAGGGGGGATTGGATCGAACCCAGGTGTGGTTCTTTAGAGGCTGGCAGATTAGCCAGTTGATCCACAGCCTCAACCACTTTTGGGTTAGAAGTTGAGTGAACACTGAACAACAACAAATAACAGTGCAGACCGAATGGGTGCAGACTGGATCCAAAGCCTTCTTTGACAAAACCTGAGGGCTCAATTTGTTATAGGGCCAATGTAACTATAATCGGCCAACATACTAACAAGACCTTCGAAACGTTTTTTTTAATAAAAACGTTTTTATTTTCATATCAGAGGTAAAAAACGCAACAACCTTCGTTAGTTCATTCGGTTCGACGGTTAACTGTTGATTTTGAACTGAGAAGACCAAAGAGAGCAGAAGAAGCAGAAGATTTTCCCATGGCGGATCACAGCAACCGCCGCGTGACGCTGCTATGCTGCCCAACCAAGCAGCTTAAGAGAGGATCCGACCCGACAACCCACTGGCTCGTCGGATCCCCCTTCTTCCCGCCTCTCACCGTCGCCTCCCTCCTCCGCCGCCACTCCTCCGATCTACTCCAGGAATCAGGTCTTCCTTTTCTCTTCTGTTTCTCTCTCTCTCAGCTTCTCTCGCAATTTCAAATCTCAAATTCACTTCAGTTTCTCTCTCTCTCGCATTGTTGAATTTGTGAGCAGAGGAACTTCGAACATTGATTCCCAAAGGCTTCGAAGTCGTCGGAGCCATGGTTTCCGGAGCCGACGCCGATGCCCGCGCCGTTGTTGATGCCGCCTACGGATTGAGGAAGCTTCTCTACGGCGATGAAGAATGTGAGAATCGACCGGTGATAGGAGCGGTGGCCGCCGGTTCCGGCGAGCTGAATTTTTTCGTGTCGGAGAGTGGAAACGCGAGGAGCCTCGAAGCTGTTGATTCGGTTGTGCAGGAAGAACATCCGGAGAAGTATGTGTGGGAGAATGGTTGCTTGCTTCGTTGTGAGCTTCCGATTAAGTTGCCAGTATATTACCCTCTCAAGAATCCAAGTGGTTAGCGTTTTTCTTTTTGCTCTTAATTTATTTGATCTCTAATGTTAATTTGGAATTGGCAGTTAGTTATGCTTTGCATGTTAGTGTTACATACATCAGTTAGCTTTGCATTTAGAATTTAGTTAGTTTTTTTATGTTCGCAAATTGCGAGCTTTTTTTGCATTGTCACGTAATCAAGCAACGTAAGGATTGGGATTTGTGAGCTGGATGCTAGATTCAATTTCTCCTATGTGTGTAGCGTTGATTGAATAGTACTTTGATGATGGAAATTGTTGAGTACAGGACTTGTTACAATGAAAGCTGTAGCTGAAAGTAACTTGATTTGAGTTTAAGATCCCTTACAAATATGAAATATGAGAGAAAGGAAAAATGCGGGTAACGAAGGATAGTGGATTGTGGGGTAAGAGAGTAACGAAGGATAGTGGATTGTAGAGTAAGAGAGTAACGAAGGGTAGTGGATTGTAGAGTAAGGCCTAGTTTGGTAGGCCAATTTTTTCTGTTTAGTAAATCAAAAAGCTAAGGTGCTTTTGCTCATAGCTTTTGAGAGCCAAGGGGTGCTTTTGATAGCCCTCGTGGGGTGTTTTTCGAAGCTGGTTTGTGTTCTCTAAAATTTAAAAGCCTAATATAACTTTAAATTTTAATAAAAATCCAATTTTATCCTTTTATTAATTAAGAGTTCTAATTTCCAATTTTATTCTCTAAAGGTAGAAATTACTCTCATTAACATTTGTCCGTTATGGTCATTTTAGATTTTAAGAATAATTTTATCAAACAATACTTTTGTGACTTCTGCTCATTGAGACCAATTTTTACATTATTTTATCAAATAGTACTATTATGACTTTTTTAGAGCAACTTTTAGAAAGTTCAGAGAGCTCAGTAGCTCTCAAAATGATACAGCAATGTCAAACCAAGCCTAAGAGAGAGACCTGCTGTTGAAATTATAAGTTCAACAGAAAAGCTGTGCTGGCAGTTAATTAGATGAAAATCAATTTTAATATAAAAGAAATTGTGCACGTCCTAGTGTACAACAGCACAGGATAATATCTGGACTTGGGTAAATTATCAGTGCATATTCTTCTATTTTCTAAATGCAGTAAATTCTGGGCAAATTTTGTTACACAGATGTTGAGAAAGCATATGTTCGGGCAACTGAAGCTGTTATTGCCAAGTTAAGAGACCCACAGGCTGTGTACTTATTAGAATCATTAAACAAGGCCTCTCTGGATCTACCTCCACCCATCGTAATTCGAGGTGGGCAGTTAGACTTTCACGCAAACCTCTCCAACATCAGGCCAGTGGCTGAGGGTGATGATAGCTTTGATGCAAGCTCTCCATCATGTTCATACTTTTCCATCAGCAGTAAAGCAGGCTCACCAATTTTTTCTGTGGAGGTAACATTAACGATTATGATATTCTTTTTGCTCTCTCTCCTTTTTTTAACAGTAATTACTGTAGAGATACCCTAAAGACCAAAAAAGAAATTGTGATTTTGCTTTTATGTGGTATTTATTTTTTCTTTTCGACCATGTGAATTATTGAATAGTCAAATGACTGCTATAGTCCATTTTGTGAGATTTTCTTCTACTTAGAATGCAGATACTATCCAAGTTAGTGTTCTCTTTAACAGCTTAGGGTCATCATCAGCGTCTGCTGTCCCTGTTGCAGAGTACCTTCCAGGTCAGGATTTGAGGGTCATACTTGATGTCCAATATGTGCTCATTGAACAATGGGATTTTCTGTAATATTTGTGTTTTTGGTTCTTAATTGAAGTTGAATTACCACTTTCAGTGCAGGAAGAGGCAAGACTCCTTGTTGCGGATATTAGGCTAGATGTACTCTGCTATGCTTCCAGGGAGCTTCCATTGAGACATGCAGTTTCAAGATTAATCATCCCTGGCTTAGTTGACCAGTTAAATATACTGCAGAACTCAATGTTGCCTAACCTTTTGGCACAACATCCTCAGGTGAGGCAATGCATTCATCTATCTAGGATGGTTCTACTCTTCCACCATCACTCCAATTCACAAGACCATATTCATATAGTTAATGGATGTACAGCTACTTATTGTCATTCCTCTATCCTATCATTGAGCAATTTTAGATGGCTTTTTGGCACTTGCTTGCAAATACACCTCTCAAATGAGTAATTATTTCTTTGTGTAATATAATTGACAGCTGAAAGACAATGTCCATTTGAAATGAGCTTTAATGCACTAGGATGACTACGTATGACAGTGTTTGTCTGACTTTTCCTTATATATTTCATTTGGAGATTGGTTTTATTGCTTTGGAATAGTTTATGAACTAAGGTTGTAATAGTGATTAATTGGTTAAAAGAACCAGACTTATGTCAAGCTTCTTTGATGGATCCTAAGAATGGTGAGAGTGATGACAGCATTAGTAATTGGATATATAGGTGCTGTGAGATACAAATGCTATAAGATTTGTTCTTGCTAGATATTATCTCATAGTAAGATCAAGATATCAAAAAAAAAAAAAAAAAAACATAGTTCTTTCTTCTGCAAAACACTCCTGTGATTACCTGTGCTAGTCTGATCTGTTAGATGAAAGTTATGAAAGAAATTGATTTTATTTCTGTGAATAATATATTGTCATAATTCTTTTTGATTTATTTATTTTTATTGTTTATTTATCTAATTATTGTTACATAGTAATTTTCTTTTCACATGTGCATTTAATACTTATTGTTCTTTAGATTGACTAGCGATTTATTTAATTGTCAGCTAAAACTTTATCACTTTAGTCCTCCCGGGGTTCTGCATCCAATTACTGTTTTCTATGAACTGAGTTTTGGGGAGACAGAAATGAAGCAAGGTATGCTGTTGAATTCTGACATGGATAGGATAATTCTTTTAACACATAGCCACATACCTGTCTCTGTTAGAAAATAACAGAACAAAGCTATGTTGTGTACCGGTGGTAAATTTCGTAGAAGAATGTATTTACTGAATCTTTAGGCTTTTCCTCTTTACTTTATCATTGATCTTAGCATTCATCTGTGATTTATGAATTATTCTTGCTCTCTGTAGTTGAAGTAAGGAGATCTTTGCACTCGAGATTGGGATTACCTTGTGATCGACCCCTTCTAAGAATTGCTAATGCCTTGGATTTTTCAAAATTGAAAAACAGTGGCATTGTCTCTCAACAGAAAGGTAATATATGAATCCAAATGGAAAGTAATTTTATGCCCTATAGTTACTGAGAAGTGAGAACTATGATATCATCTGCGTTTCCATTTTATATTTTCCAATAATAACTCCTGCACTATTTGTGTATCATATGCATTAAGTTTCTTAATATTTGTTGGTAATCTTAGGTTCAACTATACTCAGAGATGTACACATTGGGATTCCAAGCAGTGGGGGTAAGTTGCTATTTAGCTGAGTCTCTCAATGTAATTCTTCTTGGTCTCATTTGAAAATGTTATGGTTTATGCAGTTACTGGGGGAACTGTTTCCCTAGTTCAAGGTTCCTATGAATACTTCCATTATCTTCAGGATGCTTATAATGATTCGGTAATTGCCATTCTTCTGCTCCCTAATGGTTTGAACATGTTCTTGAAATTACATGTCTTTTTTTTTCTACTTGGCCTTGATTGCAATGACATAACAGGGATATGTAAGTGAAACACAAACAGACTCTATTTTTGTTACTGCTGAGTGAGTGGTTTTTTATTATCAGAATAACATAATCTTATTTAGATTAACCGAGAGTTTGCTCATGGGATTAGTTGAGATGTTGAAGAAACCTATCCAAGCTAGGTTATAGCTTGGCATAAACTTAACCAGGCTATGTGGGAATTTGGTGGATTATTTTGTCTGTCCCATTTTCTCTGGCTTGTCTGGTTGATGAACATCTTATGTCATATATATTTAGTTTACTTGGTTGCAGATATAATTAAAACAAGACATGTCTCTATTTCTTTGTAGTATCACAAACTAAACCGCTTATATTGATTTTCTAGGGATGGGGTTGTGCTTATCGCTCTCTCCAGACTATCATTTCATGGTTCAGACTCCAAAACTACTCATCCATAGAAGTTCCCTCTCATAGGTATTTACATTTTGCCTCCCCTAATGATGGATTTTGTTTTTAGGGGATATATCATTTCCTTCTGATATTCCTTAGGGGTAATTTAATCTTCAGCTATTTCCTTATTTTCTCTTCAGGTTTTAAAATTGTGCTGCATTTTGACTTTTTCTGTGTAATGGATGATTAAATTGATCATTTAAAGAGTTGTTTGGTTTTTAATTTGAATGAAGCAAATTCAGTAAGTCAGTTAATCCGGCCAAAATTCATTCATATCAACCAAAATCTTGCTTGTCGTATTCATGTTATGATTCAGGCTGACAAACATGCATCTTTCTCAGAGAAATACAGCAGTCACTTGTTGAGATTGGTGATAAAGATCCTTCTTTTATTGGGTCACGCGAATGGATTGGTGCCATTGAGTTGAGCTTTGTTTTGGACAAACTTCTGGGTGTAAGTATTATAGTGTTTGTTATGTTGAACTGTAGATTTATAATTAAACTGTATAATATCAATGCAGTTGGGGTTTTGGGTTTTTATTCCAACTTGACATTGTAGTTGTGTAGTTTTCTGTTTATAGTCAAGATATGCTGAGCCCCCTAGCCCGAAGTGAAGGCTAGAATCTAGATACTAGATCTGGTTCCGAACAGAGTACTTGAAACATTATCTAAGTAAATGATGAAATTCCTTTACTTGGGTGGTCTAACATATTATGTTACTTATGAGCCTCCTCGTGTTCTTAAAGATTTGACTGGGTTGTTTGCTTTCTATAATAGGTTACATGCAAAGTAATCAATGTTAGATCTGGAGCGGAGCTTCCAGAAAAATGCCGAGAGCTAGCATTGCACTTTGAGAGCCAAGGAACACCTGTTATGATTGGTTAGTGGATGATATATTTTTTGCTTTCATCTGCCACTTATCTGTGACATTTCCCAAAATGGTTGGCTTGAAATTCTGCAGTATATATTTCTTGGTTGCATATTCACTTTGATGAGTTGAATTAGTTATGTATATTGCTCTAAGAAATTTTTGTAGGAGGTAGGACTAGCAGTGTTTCTCTTAATCCTTTGTCGGCATCTAAATGCAGGTGGTGGTGTACTTGCGTATACACTCTTGGGAGTGGATTACAATGAAGCAAGCGGAGATTGCGCATTTTTAATACTTGATCCACACTATACAGGCGCGGATGATCTGAAAAAAATAGTCAATGGAGGATGGTGTGGGTGGAAAAAGGCTGTTGATAACAAGGGAAAGAATTTCTTCTTGCATGATAAGTTTTACAATCTCCTTCTGCCACAGAGGCCCAACATGGTTTGATAGGGCTTAGTTTGATGGAGGGAGCCAACTTCCAATTGATACCTAATATAGCTTGCAATGGAATAGTAATTTTTCACTTGGCTACGTGTGGTTGGGACTTGATAGTTCAGTTAATTCGATGCCTCACTTTTGGGTTAGTGTTCTGTAATTGGCATGCCATGACTATAAGTAGGATTTATTGGCCTTACTTTGGGTTGAATCTTCTGTCGAGTCACTTGGACAAGTAAATAATGCGGGCAAAGGGATTTCAATCCAATCTCAGTCTATCTTAGAACGTTAATTATAAATGTTAAAGTTTTTACCAACTTGAAATCATCATTTAATGGTCTGTTGATTGTATAAATTTTGCTTTTAGGCTATAGAAATGTTGAAATTGTGGAAGTAGCACTACGCTATTTTTTCTTTTTAGTATATTCACATGTATTGTAAAATCAATATAATTGGATCATAACATAATTTTTTTAACAATATATTAAAATTAAGTTATAAAAAATAAGGGTAGTTTGAAACTAAAAAAATTTAACATAAATCAATGTTTTCAAAATTGTTAGAAATTAAAGTAACAAAATTTTTTAATTATGATTTAATTGATGAAAACCACAATTGAACCATAATAATAAGAGTTTAATTGGAATGTATTAATATTATAAAATAATTTTACATTGTCAATGAATAGAAATAGGGAAAAATGGGAAATTATGGTGGATTAACAATTATAGTAAATAATATATTTATATTAATTCATGATAATTCAATATTTCTATTGATTAACAGTGTAAAATTATTTTACACTATTAATATATTTAAATTAAATTCTAATAATAATCATAACTAATCCAGAGATGATCCATACTAAAATAATTCAACTAAATAGTCCAAAAAACTTATATCATTTAAACTTTTCAAAAAAAATTGTATCATTTATGTGGATGGTCCTTCGCTAGGGTTAACATAAGGCGGATAAGGCTTTTGTGTAACAATTTGTTGTAAGATTTAGCATTTTACTATTTTATTTAATTTTAAAATTAAGTAAGAATATGTAAATCTTTTACTTGAAATAAGTAAATTAAAATTTTCAAAAAAATAAATTTATTTTTGAGAAAGATTTACATATTTTTATTAAATTTAGAAATTAAATTAAATAATATAAAAATTCAATGTAATTTTTTTGTAAGCTGAATTCGTGAGTCAGGTAGCAGTTAAACAACGCCACGTGGCACAGGGGCAAGCAACAACAACAGTGACGTGTACGTATATAAAAGCCTTCCCTGCCTTGTGGGTTTCTTCATTGTGCGGCCCACTTTCTCTCTTTTCATCCTCATCCATTTCGTCGTTTCTCTTCGTCTTATTTACTTCTCAGTTCTCGCACTCACTCTCAACTACGCTAACTAACACAAGACCCGACCCGGCCCGACCCGACCCCCTCCGATTCGGGTCCCAGTAAGGTTCTCTCGGATCCTCTCCTCGTCGGACGCTCCGGTTCCGAAATCCGGTTGCTTCTCCGTGCCTTGCCTCGAGATCCGGGCCAAGCACGGAACAATCGGGTTCAGATTTCGGTTTCCTTCGCTTTTCAGGTTCCTATTTTCTTCTCCCTTTCTTCTTCTTCTTCTTCGTTTTTTTTTTTTTTTTTGGTTGGAGAGAGGTGGAAATGATGTATTTGCATGAGAATGAGAATGTTGGGAGTTAGAGCAGAGCAGAGCAGTGCATGCACATGCTGCTACTGAGTGATGCATAACGTTCTCGGTAAAAAAAATCTAGCATTTCTCAGTAACCAAACATGGTTTTTGGCCTTTTGGATAATGAACTATGTGCATCTCCGTGTTGAGAAAGGGTTTTTCTTTTTGAAAAAACTGTTCCAAAATTGCACAAATTTCAAATCTACTACTTTGTTATCATCTGAATATTTAAGGCATGAGGATTGGGCTAGTGACGAGGGCGAGGGGTTTGCTAGTTTGCATAACGTTATAGGTTCAAATCTCAGTGACGCCCGTGTACCAAAAATCATCTGAATATTCATGCTGAAAAGCAATCAATTGATACAAATGATTTATTGAGTTATGGATTCTTGATGTTGGAAAAGAAGACTTTATTGCGATGTGTAGGATTGATACAAATGATCTGTTGGCAAGTTCGTCGGTCTCGTACTGCTCTTTCTGTGCTGTGTGCAGTTCTAGTGTTTATTTTAATGGTTTTCTATGACATGCCATCCTCTTTTGATAGTGTTTCTTGACGGATTACGAATATTAATTGGTGAACTTGTTTGTATTGTAGGGTTGGCTTCTTTTGAAGAGGGAAAAAAAAAAAAAAAGGTTTTGCCTTTGGCATAAATGGCATCAAGTGAGGGGTTTCTGACAGATGGGCAGAGGGAAATACTGAAAGTTGCCAGACAAAATGTGGAGAATTTGTCGTCATCACCAAAATCTCCATCATCCTTGCTTGCTGATCGTCATCATATAAAAGCCCCTGCTGGTGGTAAGGCACAAACTGCTGGGATTGGGGTGAGGCACGTACGAAGGTCGCACTCGGGAAAGTATGTGCGGGTGAAGAAGGGTGAGTTCATGTCCTTTGGATGCCTAATTTTCCATGCTTAAAGAGGTTGAGTTTCTTGAGAAGATGTTAGAAGATGTTCAGGAAGAGGTATTTAGTTTAGTTTATACTCAGACCAATAGCTGAATGTGTCGGGGGTGCCTATGGGAAGTTGGGATTTTAGTAGGATTGAACATAATTGTGGAGTAATATGATTAACATTTGACCGTTACTTGTAACATGCGACCTTTTTTTTTCCCCCAACTATGCCAAATAGTAATTATTTGCTTATTAGTTATGTGAAAATAGTTGAATTATATCTGTAGGCTGCTAAAAATTTTGGTGTTGTTATGATCTAGCTGCGGTGAATTTGCCTTTACAATCTCTAGGAAGCCGATAGCTGAAGTGTTATACGGACACTGGTTTCGTGGCTAATAATTGATACACATACCGTGAATAGATGCTTTTGTATTAGATGATTGATCTGGGTGAGTGCATATCCTTCAGGTCTAGGGTGCCTGTTATACTTGTTGGCTGTTACATCAGTTTAGGGCAAGGTGAGGTCCACTGATGAATAATGATTGTTTTCTAGAGCTAAGTTGGTGCAAAACTTGACGGGGAACTTTATATCTCTTGTGGATGTTACAAGATGCCAAGTGTGCTACCAAAATTCATTGAGCAGGCATGTGCTCTACACATGCTTATTTTTAAATTATTTTGTTTATCAATGAAACTTCTTAGTTACTGCATAATTGTTCTAAAGGCTGAATCAAAATTCTTTTGTGAAACAATATGGCAATTTCTCAGTTGGTCCCAGGGCATTAAAATTTGCTTCCTATCATTAATTTTAAACGTGAAGATGTTCATCTGTGCTTAGTTACCTATTTGCCTGTTAAACAGAGTACACATGTTCCTGCTTCCATGATGCTGATCTTATTTTGTTGATGAGGCAGACATGCATGCAACCCAAGATTAAAATTTCATGGGTTTTTTAAAATGCACAAAAAGATTATATTGTGGTATTACATTTATCAGGTTATTGAGTGCCCAGTAAAATGGAATACAATGTTAATCTTGCATAGCTTTTGGTTTTGGATATGATATTTCTCTTCTTTCTTTCTTTCTTTCTTTCTTTCTTTTTTTTTTCTTTTTTTTTTTGTGTCTGGGGGGGGGGGGGGTTTCCAATTATATTTGATTCAAAGATTGTTGTGCAGTATCAATATGTGATGTTAGAATTTGCTTTGTTTCATAATGGTCTTCATGTGGTAATTCGATTTGCTTATGTTTGGGATGCAGATGGTGCTGGTGGCAAGGGCACTTGGGGAAAATTGCTTGATACTGATGGTGAATCTCATATAGACAGGAATGATCCAAACTATGACAGTGGTGAGGTAAGTTCGCTTTTCTGGTTTACTGGTTAGTTTTAATAATGCTAATTATATAAGGTCTTGCTGCTTTGCATGATGCTTGCAGTAGCAGGAGGAGACTGTAGTTTTTTCTTTTCATGTTTCTTTTATCCCTTCCATTCTTTTTCCTTGTAAATTGTAACTAGTTGTTGCCTGCTTATTATCTTCTCTCTTCTTCTTCTTCTTTTTTCCTCGTGGCTTTTGCAAATGGTTACATAAATATGCACATAATCTATTTTTGTTGGTGTAAACATGCTATATATAGGAACCCTATAAGTTGGTTGGAACTTCTGTTACTGATCCCTTAGATGAATTCAAGAAAGCCATAGTATCCATCATAGAGGAATATTTCAGTACTGGGGATGTGGACTTGGCTGCATCTGACCTCAGAGAACTTGGCTCAAATGAATATTATCCATACTTCATTAAGCGCCTCGTGTCCATGGCCATGGACAGGCATGATAAGGAGAAAGAAATGGCTTCAGTTCTGCTTTCAGCATTGTATGCTGATGTTATCAGCCCTGCACAGATTAGGGATGGATTTTTTATGCTTATTGAATCTGCTGATGATCTTACAGTGGACATACTGGATGCAGTTGACATCCTTGCTTTATTTGTGGCACGTGCTGTTGTTGATGACATCCTTCCTCCAGCCTTTCTTCCCAGGGCCAAGAAGGCTCTTCTAGAGTCTTCCAAGGGAGTTCAGGTAATCCAGACTGCTGAGAAGAGTTATCTGTCAGCTCCACACCATGCAGAACTTGTGGAGAGGCGATGGGGTGGCAGCACGCACATCACTGTTGAAGATGTGAAGAAGAGGATTGCTGATTTACTAAGAGAATATGTGGAAAGCGGTGACACATTTGAAGCCTGTAGGTGTATACGTGAGTTAGGGGTTTCATTCTTCCATCATGAGGTTGTGAAGAGGGCTCTGGTACTTGCCATGGAAATCCATTCTGCAGAACCTCTAATGTTGAAGCTATTAAAAGAAGCAGCAGAAGAAGGACTAATTAGTTCCAGCCAGATGGTGAAGGGGTTTTCTCGTTTGGCAGAAGTCCTAGATGATCTTGCTCTTGATATTCCATCAGCTAAAACCTTGTTTCAGTCATTGGTACCTAAGGCAATATCAGAAGGATGGCTTGATGCTTCATTTATGAAACCCTCTGGTGAAGATGGGGATATCCAAGTTGAAGATGAAAAGGTGCGGAAATACAAAAAAGAGGCTGTAACAATTATTCATGAATATTTTCACTCTGATGACATTCCTGAACTAATTCGGAGTCTCGAAGATCTTGGGGCACCTGAGTATAACCCAGTATTTCTGAAGAAGCTAATAACTCTTGCTATGGATAGAAAGAACAGGGAAAAGGAAATGGCATCGGTACTGTTATCTGCACTTCATATAGAGATCTTCTCAACAGAGGACATAGTTAATGGCTTTGTCATGCTTCTGGAAAGTGCAGAAGACACAGCACTTGATATATTGGATGCTTCAAATGAGATTGCTCTTTTTTTAGCTCGAGCTGTGATTGATGATGTATTGGCCCCTCTGAATTTGGAAGAAATTGGCAGCAAGTTGCCTCCAAAATGCAGTGGGAGCGAAACCGTGCGTATGGCTCGATCACTCATTGCAGTGCGTCACGCTGGGGAGAGGCTATTGAGGTGTTGGGGTGGTGGGACCGGATGGGCTGTGGAGGATGCCAAGGACAAGATCATGAAGCTCTTGGAGGAGTATGAGAGTGGAGGTGTTGTGAGTGAAGCATGCCAGTGCATCCGTGACCTGGGAATGCCTTTCTTCAACCACGAGGTTGTGAAGAAAGCATTGGTTATGGCCATGGAGAAGAAGAATGATAGGATGCTGGATCTGCTGCAGGAATGCTTTAGTGAAGGCTTGATCACCATCAATCAGATGACTAAAGGGTTCACTCGGATCAAGGATGGTCTTGATGATCTTGCTCTGGACATTCCAAACGCAAAGGAGAAATTTGGCTTCTACGTGGAGCATGCCCAGAGGAAGGGATGGGTTTTACCATCATTTGATTTGTCTGCCACAGAGGTCTAACTGCCCCAGGCTGCAGCTTCTTGAGGAGGGCATATATTTTCATAGTTTCTCTCATTCGTGTTGTTGCCCTTCCCTTCAGCTCCCGCTGAATGTGGATAAAGTTGGGATGGTTGGACTACTGATGATCCTTTTAATATCTTCTTTTCCTTTTCTTTGAGAATCATCTCACTGACAGAGATTCCTATGATCTCAGTCGTTGTACAAAGTTGGTCTTACATTTTTCAGTGACAGCTTTTTAGAATGATGTTGCATGGAGAGTTATATTAGAGGAATTGTAATTTTTAGCCTTAATTCTTGTTTTTCATTATGTTGAACCTTTGTCAATCGCATGTTCTCTGTTAATTGATTCAAAAAGAAACTTGAAGGGCTGGTGGTCTTAAATTCTTCACATCCGAAAAGAAAGACTTTGGAGTTTCTACTAAAAATACTTCAACTAGCCAAATTCTTCATTTTCTGATGAGAAGAATCTAAAAGAAATAAGCTCCAAAAATGGTGGCCACAATTGACATAAAATTCTGCTGAATGTGAAATTGTTTGGAAATGGAAGCTGTGGTGAGACTGAGGTTGTGTGTGGACAGTGTGGCTTACGGTTGGCAGATTTCATTCCTTTGTGTTGCAGGTATTGTGAAGAAAAATTTGTGAAATTGCCCCCAGTTACTTGAGTTGAATATTCACCATCGATATGCTTGCCTTATGACCTAATCTACGATATCAAGAAGATATTGGAAAGGGACTGGATTATCTCTCTATCTCACCCATTCCGGGAGGGCATATTTGTGAGAGGGCAATCAAATGATCAATGCAGGGATTGGAAGTCTAAACATGGAGCAAGACGGGGAGGATTTCGTCGTGGTGACGGCCCCCAAACTGCTTTGTATATAGCCTAGTGGTTGCTGATGCCGTAGGCGTTGCATTCGAATGTTAAAGTTTGCTTTGTTTTCTTTGTATTTTATTTATTTATTTTAATGTGAATTCTTTGTATTTTATTTCAGTAGCGCCAAAAAAAAAAAATTCCCTGCATAATATAATAATTATATACTATCCTACTAATCATCAAATAGTAGACGAACTCATCAGTCTTCATTATAAATAGAATAAATTATATTGACTTGTTTTGAGATCAAGTGGTATTATACATAATATTTTATTATTTACAAAAAGAAAATATACTAATTTTTTTGAGGTTTATATAATATTATACTTAATATTGTTATACTATTTGATGAAATATGACATCAAGCATTTTTTAGGCATGACATTGAGTACTTTTATAAGGATGTCAATGTAGATATAACAAATAGAGATATCGTATGTTATATTATCTAATTTTAGAAGAGGTCATTTTAATTTATCCTTGGAAATACTTGTTCTAAACTTGATTATTAGAGAGTGCTTTTGACACTAAGTTTGAGATTGTCGAGTTCGTAAGCTTTAGAGGAAATGTGAGAATGTAATGAGAATTAATCCCTCTAGGGTGGTTCTTGACCATGACTGAATACAACCACCACAAGGATCCTTAGAGAAATGATGAGACATGTTTGTTGTATCAGGTCTTAGGATGCTTGGGTACTTGAGACAACTTTAGGGTTAGGGCACTTAGATTGGTTGGGATTTGGCCTTGCTTGTGTTTGCCAGGTTCAAAAGGATATGGTTATCTTGTTCTTTGATCATGGGAATCTGGTTGGTTTCAAGATGGGTTCAACTTAGTTCAACTTAGTTTCTCCGTAGTCATGGGTATTGCGTTTTATAACATTTTTGGGGGCAAAATGTGACAAAGTCATTTGGCTTTGTGATAAGGATAGGTCCTTATCTCTAGAGAAGAACTTGTCAGTATTTAGTTGAGTGGCTATGGTGAAAAGGATGTGTCCTAGATCTAGGAGAGTGTATATCCTTTCGTTGGCTATTTTTTCTGAATAACTTGCTTTTGGTTAGAGAAAAATGAATATAAGGTGAGTTGTCAGGGAATCTTTACCTTTCTAGTATAAACACCATACTATTTTTTTTGGGTGGGGAGCTTGATAGCATCTTCTAAAAGTCCTGTAGGGGAGAATTTTGACCTCATCTCAAGATTCAAGTGGTGTTCTTTTATGAGAGATTTTTCTCTTAGGATAGTGTTACATACCAAAGCCTATCAATCTACACATTTTCTGATAATTTTAAAAGAGATTCAATCATTTTCTTGTAATTTCATTTGGTTGAGTGTCATCCCTGCACCTAACTCCTAGAAAAATACCTAAGTCTACCCATACTAGCCGTTATCTGATTAAATCCCCTTAATTATAGTTTTAATTTATAGATTAGTTTTAGGATATTATCAATGGTGTTTGAAAGATTCGAGATGAGGTTATTTTAAATTGAGTTTGACTTGCGAAAAAGTTACAATATTTACTTTTATACTTTTTTTTTTGTAAATATAATTATTTTTAGACATATAAAATATATTTTAACCTTAACTTATTAATTAATTTAAATAACAGTAAATATCTCACATTTTTTTGTTACGTAAACAATCTCATTTAGAGTGTGTTTGGTTTAGCATTTTCAAACCCACGTTCATATTTTATGGAACGCTGCAATTTTTTGTTTGGGTGGTTTTTGGCGTGGACAACTTGAACAGGTCTTGACCTTTCAACCTGCGTTATAAAGTAACAAATTGTTGCTTTTCAGTTACATTTTGTTAGTGCAAATCCCAAGATTAGAATTTAATTATCATCTATCATATTTATTCTCCACTAATATTAGTTATTCAAGTATTTTAAAAATAATTTTATTTATAATAATATTAATATAATTTTTTTAAATGTTTATAATATTTTATTAATAATATTTATATAAAATCTTAAAATAATATTTATATAGTTTTCTTTATAACAATATTAATATAATTTATTAAAATACCTAAAAAATAAAAAATTGAAATAAAGGGGTAATATTAAAAGTATAATAATTTTATGTCCTTATTAATAATTGCATATTTAAAAGTAATTTTTATTAACATCATCCAAATAATATTCATTCTATCATAATTACGTCTGAAATAAAAGTTTTCAAACATAAATCACATTAATATCAACTCACTTTTGATCAAAATCAATTTTATAGAATTAAGTTGGCATAAATATCAGTTTACAAACTCTAATCCAAACAATCACTTAATAATAGTGTTATTTAATTTTATTTTTTTTTGCAAAAAAACCAAAATTTGACTAGAAATATCTTTTGCCCAAACCTACAAATAGTAACGCAAAAGCCAAAAACGCGAAACCTAAAAGCAAGACAGGCGTCGTCGTCAACACAGAGCAGAGTGAAGAAAGAAATGGAACCAAAGCTCGCAGCACCAGTAGCAGCGGCAGAAGCAGATTCCTCGAAGTCGAAGGGTCTGAACCCTACGAAGCTGGTCGTTTTGGCCGACCTCAACGTTGACCCTCCGGAAGCCGCCGACGACGACGTCCTCGACCATTCCTCCCCCCACCACCTTCCTCCTCCTCCTCCACCTCCACCTATCACCAGGTTCTCTTCTTCTTCGATTTCTGTTACTTCAGTATTCTGCTTCTTCTTATTTCTGACCTAGTTCTTCCAGCATAGGCAACACAATTGAAATTGAAATTTGGAAACTTTAAAAATAGCTGAGCCCTATATGGTCCTGTTAATCTAGGACTAGCTGATGGCAGCTTTTGTACCCCCCCCCCCCGGGGGGGAAGAATGGAGTGTTGATTTTGTTTCTGAGCTAGTGATGCAGGAACCGGAGCTCCCAGTTATGAGAACTAAGCACGAGTTTTTTTTTTTTTTTTTTTAATAATTTTGAGAGCGTTATTATGAATGCCTGTTTCTTTTTGCTTGCTCGTCACTTTCTAGAACTAGCCAACTAGGAGTTTGTTTGTGCTGGATGGAAGACAACGAGGATGGGGAAGGGGATTTGAATTGGTAACTTACAATGTTATTGAAGAGAATGAATCTTGAAAGTACAGAATGTGATAATTAGAGTAAAAGGCATACAGTTGCTGGAAAATTTAAAGAAGCTCAGCCTACGAGGTTGTAGCTCGATTGGCAGGGGCTTTCCGGTGTTGGATGCGATGTTCATTCATATGGGAGGTTCAACCCTTCACTGGGCCATATTTTCATCCCTTCCAGACCTGGTGATTGCACCTCTAATGTTACAAACAAAAAAGAAAAAGGAAATTCAAAGGAGATATCTAAAACTGGCATACATCACAGTTGATTCTTCAGCAGTTAGCGCACCGACTTGATGAGCTAACTTGACTCAAAATGATTTAAGGGATGCCGTCTTCCTAACTTGAGGGTAGAACTTAATTATTAGGTTATGCTACTCCTAGGAAAAGTAGTTGGTGTTCTATTGTTGTGAATTTGTGGCCCTTTGCTTGGTGACTCTCATCTTCTATTTATAGATGCCGTGCGCTGCCTCTTGGGCAGTTCTATTGACAATTATCCACTAGATATGGACACATTTTTTGTCTGTATACATATGAGTGTAATTTGACAAAAACTGCCTGGGGTAGAAATTAGTTGCGTCTGATCTTTTGAGCTTGTCCTCGAGCATCTCCTGACTTCTTTGTCTTTATATATGCTTTTGTTGTCAGCTTTAAGTCATTCCACATTACCAATTTAATTGAATCTGGTCTGAGAGTGCTTCTTTTGTGGGGCCCAGATTGAGTATAGCAAGTTTTAATCCCCCAAAATAAAAAAGACATCCTTTATAAATGTATTAAAAACGTTATTCCTTTTTGAAAATTTTTCTGGAGTATATAAGCCAAACAAGATTTGGTCATGGTAAAAATTGTCCATTTTGTCATATTAAAAAAATTATTTTCTTGATCATTCTTCATTTAATTGCCACCAAAATTCCCTAAAGAAGAGAAAAAAGGTCTTGGAACAGAGGAAGCAGTGAGACTTGTTACTGCAAAATGCCAAAATATCATTTATAGTAATGCTGAATGTATTTTTGTTGTATGTTGTCTTTTATCAAAAAAATTTTTTTGTTGTATGTTGTCATCTATTATTATTATTATTTGCAAATGAATCTGTAGGTTGCCAAATGATGAAAACAGTCAAGAAAAGAGTTTGTTGTCCAAAGACAATGATAGCATTGAAGGTGAAGGTAAAAAGTTGAACAAATCAGGGAAATGCCGCTCCAGACTTAGCAAGACAGATTCTTCTCTTGATTGTGGAGCTGATGCAGATGGTGATCAACATGTTCAAGGCGCTCCTTCCTCTCGGGAGGAAAAAGTTAGCAGCATGAAAACTGTGGGTTTGCTTCAAAATAGTTAAATATTTTTCCCTTTTATTTAAATTATCCCACTTCTAAACTTCATCAATTTCATTTGCATGAGAAAAAGGGATTATATTTTATTTTTTTGTTTTTTGTTTTTTTGTTTTTGTTTTTGTTTTGCTTTGCTGTGGGCCTGTATCTAAAGGTAAAGACGGGTATTTTTTGGGTCAAATATGCTCAATGATTTCAGTTGATCAGTTGGTTAATTATCTTCCCTACCCAAAAAAATGCCTTAACTGAATACAAGACTTCAAAAATATCTTTTTATGAATAGGGTTTTTGTTTGTTGAAGTATAGGCAATCAATACTTTGCTTTCTGGAAATCAGAAATAATTTTCAACTGTTTTTTCAGTAAAATGTAGGAAATGGTCAATTGTCTTTGTCGCAAAGTGGGAGGCTGGAAATCAGATCACTTGTTTTTGTTTCTGGCAAATCAGAAATGATCCTTGAGCATATTTTTCATGATTGATTTCTTCTTACAGCCATCTTTCGACCATTGAATCAATTGTTTTTGTAGCAAAATGGCAGGTTGGAAAGCCAAAAATGTAATCATGCTTGACATAGTAGTAATTTATTGTTTTGGTGTTATGGTTGTGGTTATATTATTCGTGTTGATTTTGCTGTATTACTGACAAAATAAGTTTATGCTTGTAGGGCTTGGTTCATGTTGCAAGGAAGATGCCTAAAAATGCTCATGCTCATTTTATACTAGGCTTGATGTACCAAAGATTAAGCCAACCTCAGAAGGTAGTGCTTTAAAATTCATCTGTTGTTATGTTTGACAAATATACTTTGCTTGTTGGGTCATTAAAATTTCTTCAGGCTATATTAGCTTATGAGAAAGCAGCTGAGATCTTACTCAAGCCTGAGGCTGAGGTTGATAGGCCAGAGTTGCTTTCATTAGTTCAGATTCACCATGCACAGGTACAATAGTCTTACTTTGATAAATTAATGATTGTAATCTTTCTGTTCATTGACATGTTTTATGATCCTTATAGTGCCTGATGCTAGAAAGTTCATCAGAAAATAGTTCAGATAAAGAACTTGAACCTCATGAACTTGAGGAAATTCTTTCTAAACTGAAAGAGTCAGTGCAGTCAGATATCAGACAGGCAGCTGTATGGAATACACTAGGTTTTATCCTTCTTAAAAGTGGTCGCGTGCAGGTACGAGTACCTTGTTGCTCTCCTTATGCTTTAATATTTTTAAGGCATGTACAATGTTTCAGTTTCAATTTCAGTATCTGATGTCACCAGTTTTTCCCTTTGCCTGAACCAATGTGAACTTCAATCACTGGTGTAGAGTGCTATCTCAGTTTTGTCATCGTTGTTGGCCGTTGCACCAGAGAACTATGATTTCCTAGGAAATCTTGGGATAGCTTATCTTCAAAGGTAAGTTTGAATGACAATTATCTCTTTTCTTGGGTATAAAATAAAACTAGGGCCATTGATATCATTTTATATAAATCGTTACATATGAAGTTGCACCTTTATCAAATGCTAGATCAATCCCTATGTGATGCGTGGTAATAATGTCTTTTTCTTTTTTGGTTTTAATATATTATTTTATAGCATTTTGAATAAAGCAATTTACAGAGGAAACAAGGATGGCTCAATCTCTTAGGACATACATTTTTTTTATTCTCTTTCTCATTAATAAGTTTCTTTTTCTATCAAGAAAAAAGAAAGGTTTATCTTTAGAACACATACAACACATACCATAAAATAGAGCATCCCAATGCACAGGGCTCCGACCCAATGGGGTTTGGGGAGGGCAGATGTACATAGCCTTATTCCTGCAAGTGGAGAGATTGTTTCTAGAATTTGAACTCATAAACTCCAGGTCATAAGGTAGTAACCTTATTATTGTGCTAAGGCTCATCCTCTTATACAACACATGCCATGCGGCTGAATATAAAAAAGAGTACTAGGTTAAGTGGGAAAGTTTAGAATAGGAGACTGCCACATCTATGCAATAGTGGCTGTTGCTTTTCTAATAGAGACTTGTTGTTATCCTGTTCTAGGTGATATTCCAACTTTTTTTTCCCCTTGAATATTGCATTGAATTATTTGGGAAATAACAATGTTTTTGTGGCTTTAATTGAAAAATGGTTTATATGAGTATTTAATCCTTTTCATATGATTCCTCAGTACTGTTACTAACTATATTGCTTTCCAGTGGGAATTTGGAATTATCTGCAAAATGTTTCCAAGAGTTGATCCTGAAGGATCAAAACCATCCTGCAGCTCTAGTCAATTATGCTGCCCTTCTTTTGTGTAAACATGCTTCAGTTGTAGCAGGTACTCTGCTTTATGCACTCAATTTTTGGGGGGATATTATACTGATTTGCCATTTATGATTGAATGGTTGAAGAAATTTATGTGATACGGTTATCCCAAAAACTTTTGTAGGTGCTGGTGCAAGTGCTGCTGAAGATGCTTTGGCAGATAGTGTTACAGCTGTTAGTGTTGCTAAGGAATGTTTGTTAGCTGCAATTAAAATTGATGGCAAATCAGCACATATCTGGGCAAATCTTGCCAATGCATTTTCTATGAGTGGTGATCATCGAACTTCCAGCAAGTGCTTGGAGAAGGTGCTAATGGCTCTTTGCTGCAGTCATTTATAGCATATTTATTGAGGTTATTCAGTGGTTTTCTGGTCCTCGCTCTTAGTGGAAATGTTTTGATAGTCCATTCTCTGAAAAATTGACCTTGATCCTTTTATATTTCTTCTTTTTCATAATTGAAATGGCAGAAGTTATTCTCATAGAACATGCATCTATTGCATTTTGGCTAGTGTCATCGTGAATAAATTGCCCCCTTAATTTTAGAAAATCATCTTTTCTGGAAGTTTTGTGGCTGTGGATTGTCAGTTGCTAATTTTTCCCATCCCTCTGTTGTCATTGCTTTGTAGGCAGCAAAACTGGAACCCAATTGCATGTCTACTCGATATGCTGTTGCTATCCATCGAATAAAGGAGGCAGAAAGATCTCAAGATCCCAGTGAACTGCTTTCATGTGCTGGAAACGAGATGGCTTCCATAATAAGGGATGGCGATTCATCACTGGTTGAGCTTCCAATAGCATGGGCCGGGCTTGCCTTGGTTCACAAGTCTCAGCATGAGATAGCGGCAGCATATGAAAGTGAACAGCATGAGTTGATGGAAGTTGAAGAGCGCACTGTTAGCAGTTTAAAGCAGGTAGTTTATTGCTTTATTTTAGATTTTTTCTTTTGTTTGGTTACCATCCCCAGGATGAGGTGCAGTTGTCACACAGGGGATGGAAAATCTTAAAAGTATATTCTTAGTTGTTGACTTGCTAGTTAGCTTTTATCATGTGTACTGTGTTGTTTGCAAAGCTTACTATGTGTTTCTATGATGGATATATTTTCTCACATATTATTGTGGCATGTCATGCTTTTTTCGACTAGGCTATAGCAGAAGATCCAGATGATCCTGTGCAGTGGCTTCAACTTGGTCTTCATAGTCTTTGTGCTAGGCAATTCAAAACATCACAGAAGTACCTTAAAGCTGCTGTTGCCTGTGACAAGGATTGCAGCTATGCATGGTCTAACCTAGGTATGCTCTCTCTCTCTCTCTCTCTCTCTCTCTGGGCTGTAATTTTCTCATGTTTAATACTGTATGCCTTTTGGTATAGCCAACTGTGGTCTGGCACTTTGGTTCCTTCTCCCCCCTTCCCTTCCCCGTGAAAGAAATTATTCCCTTTTATAATGGTTAAAAATCCATGTATAGGTGTCTCACTTCAACTATCAGAAGAACCATCAAAAGCTGAAGAAGTATACAAAAAGGCTTTGTCTTTGGCAACTACTCAACAAGCACATGCCATATTATCCAACTTGGGGATTCTCTATCGGCATCAGAAACAATATCAACGTGCGAAGGCAATGTTTACAAAGTCACTTGAACTACAGCCGGGCTATGCTCCTGCGTTCAATAATCTGGGTCTTGTGTTTGTTGCTGAGGGTCTCTGGGAAGAGGCCAAGTATTGTTTTGAAAAGGCCCTCCAATCAGACCCTTTGCTTGACGCAGCCAAGTCCAACTTGATTAAGGTAGTTTCCATGTCGAAGTTATGTAGAGGCCTCTCCTCATGCCATGTTAAAGAATAACGTGTATCATTACGGGCTTTGAAAATGAGCAATCGAGTATAGTGTATTTTGTTCATCTTCAAGCTACATAATTATATATGTCACTTAATTGAGTGCAAGAATTGGCGGCAAAGTCCGTTAGGATGGTAAAAAAGAGAAAACATATACGTTTTGTATTATGTGAGGTCAAAGGCTAAATAGTAAAGTGAAACGAAGGTTTAAATATACAAATAACTAGAATCTATACAAAAATAAAAGCCATTTTAAAAATGCTAGCAAGGGTTCAATGTATAAAAAGCAATGAACGAGGCAACAATTGGGCTTGATGCCATCATTTAATTGTCCTAAGATAGGCTGTGACCATGATACCTTTGGGCCTGAGGAAACTTCTTGGGCCCCTCCTGCCCACCAAAAGTAAATGAAGAGGATACAAGTCCTAGTTCACTCTTCCGCGTGGAGATTGCTCACGTGTCTCAACCTAATCTTGCGACATGCATAACCAAGACCAAAACCTGTGTTCCAAGTTTGAACCATTGGACTCAAAGGTCCCACCCAACCAATACAACCAGATAAGTTAGAACCAGTTTGAGGATGTCATATTGGCATGCTATGCACGGAGAATAGGGAGACCGTTAACTGTTGATCTTATTGCAATGGCGGCAGTAATTACCGTAATCTCCACCTCCTCTGCTTCACTCTTGACCCCAACAACAAATCAACCAAAAACACAAAGCTGCCTCCTCAGACACAAAGATCATGATCATGTTCCAGCTTCCTCTTTCATGGGCACCCCAACAATTTCTCTTAAGGCATCAAGACCAAGAACAGTGGGAATTATGAGTGTTTCTTCTCGTAGGGTGAGTTGCTCGGCATCTTCCCCTTCCACTCTTCCCTCGGCTCTTCTGTTTGACTGTGATGGAGTGCTTGTGGACACTGAGAAAGATGGACACCGCATATCTTTCAATGAAACCTTCCAAGAGGTGCTACACTTTGTTCCGGCTTACTCTATGCATTTGCATTTGTTAATGTTGTGGAACATCTTTGACAAATATGTTGCCTTGTTTTGGTCACGCAGAGAGAACTAGGTGTCACCTGGGATGTGGACTTGTATGGGGAGTTGCTCAAAATTGGAGGTGGAAAGGAAAGGTATGTATTTCTTTCCCTCAATTCAAAACTCATCCTTTTTTACTTGGATTGCCCTGATAAAAAAGAAATAGGTTAGTGTCATTGTTGAATTCATCATTAGATTGAATTTGAAACTACAACCGATATAACTTTGTTTCTTTGTAGGATGACAGCGTACTTTAACAAGACAGGTTGGCCTGCGAATGCGCCAGCAGGTGAACAAGAAAGAAAAGAGTTCATAGCTTCACTCCACAAGCGAAAGACAGAACTATTCATGGCCCTTATTGAGAAAAAGCTGTTGCCTCTTCGCCCAGGTGTTGCAAAGTTGGTTACTATCTGTTCTTTTATCTTATATCTAAACGGTTTAGTTATAATGGTTTTTGTTAAAGATATAAAACCTTTCCCTTAAGTATTGGGTTGATTTGTTTCTTGACATGATATTAGAACCTCTTTTGACCAAGTGATTATGAGTTCGTCTTTGTTGTCCCTATTCTTACTAAACAAATTAAATTTCAAAACGATTTGGGATAGCTAGTTCTTGACTATTTTATTTAAGCTTGAAACTCCAGAGGGGTGAGTTACCTGTGAAAGAGTTGGTTTAGAACATGTGAAATATCCCATATCATGAATTCATGATCTTGTTTTCGCCCTAAAATCAACCTAATATTTTTTATGGCGTCACTTAATTTTGATCTAACCTCATGGTTTTCATGTTATATGTTGCAAGATTGGAAACTCTATGGTTTAAAACTTGAGAAATACTTTATTTTTGATAAAAAATGTACTCCTCTTTAAGAAAGCATAAACAAGCATACCCATTATCAAGATACATTAAGTCTGTGCCTTATCTTATTGTGTGTTTCTTTTTATGAAACATATAGGCTTATTGATCAGGCTTTAGCTCAAGGAGTCAATGTTGCTGTGTGTAGCACTTCCAATGAGAAGGCGGTATGCATAATCAGTTACACAATTCGTTAAATGAATCTCTTTTTGTCTAAAGAAAAAGGTGGTTCATTGATCCTTGTTTCATAATAATTTAGAGGTTCAGTTCCTAATAAAAATAACCTCATGGTTTTGTGTTGACATTGCTGTATAATTGTCATATGTTAGTTATCTCATATTTAGACCTAAACTGTGAGTTGGTTTTAGGTCTCTGCAATAGTATCGTGCTTGCTTGGGCCTGAGCGAGCAGAAAAAATCAAGATATTTGCAGGAGATGTGGTTCCCCGAAAAAAGCCTGATCCAGTAATATTTTCATCCTTCTAATGTTAATTTGGTGGATTCTAATGTTGTGCCATGGCAACCTTATACTGAAGTTGAATTATGCAGTCTTTCATTCTAAATGATTGAATGTACAATATTGCATGATCTCAGCAGCTAATTGCATTTCACTCTTCCTGACAGGCCATCTATCTATTAGCAGCCAGCACTCTGGGTGTTGAACCTTCAAGGTACCTCACATACAATAATAGTGCCTAGGTGACAAATTAGGCTAAGATTATTGTTCAAATAAGATGCCATACAGTTCTGAAGTTCCTGGCTAGGTTTGATACAGCAGGTGCATTCCATGAGGGCTTAAATTTTTGGCAAGGGAAAAAAATTGAACTGATGTTTTCGAATATTCTGCAAATAATCCTTTTTTACCTTTCCATATTTGTACACGTCATGTGTCTTACGCTACAACTTCAGTGCTTGTCAGTCACTTTTTTATTTAATTCATTGGTATCTCATATTTGAATTTGAAATGTCATTATTTGTTTTCTACAGATGTGTTGTGGTTGAGGACAGTGCCATAGGCCTAGCAGCTGCCAAAGCAGCTGGGATGAAGTGTATAATAACAAAGAGCGGGTAAATTTCTATTTACTAAAGGGAAAGCAACTTTATGTTCTCCAAAATTTCTGCTTGTTTGGTAAAAATGTGAATATGATGGGAGTGTTTATCTTGCTTTGCAATATTTGGTCATGTTTAATACAAATGTGAATAGTATACTCATATACATGACAACAATGTGGCAGCCATCTTTACTTTTTCAGTAATGTTGTTAAATGCAAATTGTTTTCTGAACATGAGGTTGCTTTCCACTGACTTTTTTCTATCCCAACTGCAGCTACACAGCAGATGAAGATTTCTTAAATGCAGATGCTGTTTTTGACTTCATTGGTGATCCTCCTGAGGAGAGATTTGACTTGGCATTCTGTGGAAGCCTTCTTGAGAAGCAATACGTGAGCTAGCAAACTTTCAATTGATGCTCTAGGATTTTGTTCAAATCTCCCTTGCTGTATCTGTCAGTGCCCATTTACTTCAATGTTTTCAAGCCCACCTTTTTAAGTCAATGATGGAAAGATCACCATTGGTTGTATAAAGAAGCTTAACAATAAAGAAGGTTCACTTCTTTTTAAGATAAATAATATTCTTAACTAGTATTTTTTTTAATTTTGAAATTTAGTGAATGAATGAGGCTGAAAATTTTACATAGCCCCTCAATTACTAGAAAAGTCAAAGCTTCATCGTGGTTAGTTTATGATTGTATGTCACTCAATTTCAAAGTGCCTTTCATCAGTAACCTTGAACCAAAGCAATGTGAGACTTTCATTATTTAATCAACCGATTACGCTGAGCTGGAATCCTCCCAACCAAGTCAAGGATGAATGGACAAATGTGTTGTAATACTAATGGTGCCAACAAGGAAGGAATAGGCTTGGATATGCTTGGTTTAGTTTTTGGGAAAATTATTTTTGATTAAAGGTTTTTTAAAGAAATTATTTTTAAAAGAATTGATTTGTATTTAATTTGAATATATCAAAAGTAAATTTAAGAGAATAATTTTTAATTAAATAGGATAAAGTAAAATTATTTGTAGTTATTGATATAAGAATAATAATAATATTTTCTCTCAAAAGATTTTTTTTTTTAACATGAAAAATAGCTTTAAAGATATTTTTTTAAAAAAATCTTTTAAAGTTTCAAAATTATAACAAGATTTTTACACATCAAAATATATTAATTATTGTATATTTTTATTCTCATATAAATAAAAGACATTTTGCCGCCCACAACCTACAATCCAAACGAGTGCTGAGGCTACTAAGGGGGGACAATTTGAGCCAAGGAATTAAGAGATACTCACATAGATTGGGAGTGCTCGATGCTGTTGGCGATGAAAGTTGAAGTGCTTGAGAATGGGTGAACCTAGTTTGAAGCCTTGGAATTGGATTTCGGAAGAGTGAAAAAAACCTAGAGAAATAGACATGAAGCAAAATCTTAGAGAAGGCATCACATTGCTAATGTTCTTGCCAATGTTGCTGGTATTCTATTTTAACCCTTTTCTTTTTGGTGTTACTAATTTTTACACATCCAGGAGTGTTTTTAGATTGGATTGAACTTATTTTCAAGAATAAAGTTATCCGACTGATTGTACTGAAAAAATAAAATCTAATTGAATTTAATTAGTTTTCTTACAATATTATCCGATCAATTTACTTAAAATATAAATCTAATTTAATCTAATAAAATTAGTTTAGATTGAACATAGTTTTTTGTTAAAATTTTTTAGTACACAAACCTTCTGATCTAATTTGCTAAAATAAAATAAATACGTTCAAATAAATTTATTAAGATACACCATAATATAAATTTTAAAGTTCTAAATACAAGTTCAAATTAAATATTACAATATAAGTCTACATCCAAATGAAGAAATTATATTTAATTTTATATAAATATAAGAAATATGCTAAATAAGTGCATTTAATATAGAAAATTCATCACGTTAAAAAAATAAAATAAAATTCATCGGTAAAATATTATGTAGTGTATATAAATGTCAGTTCAATTTTGATTACATCAATTTTTAAATTTAGATTAAAATTCGATACAATTTAATTATTTTTTTCAGTTTTATATTTTAAAATTTTTTTAGTTTATTCAATTTCATTTTTCCAATTTATTTATTTTTTCCAGTTTTGATTGAACTGATTCGATTTTAAACACTCTTGAAATAATCCTTATCTTTTCACTCGAGTATTTTACGTTAGAACTAACCTCGTACCCTGTGGGCCAACAACTAGTACACAAAATTTTATTTTCAGATTTTTTTTTTGAAAAAAAAAACCGTAAAATAACATTGTTTTGTCACACTGAGAGCCCAGCAACAATACAAAAAAAGCCAAGAGAACAGAAACAGTGTGAGTACTTCGGGAACAAAACCATAAACACAGTGATGAGAGAGTGAGTGTTCATTCATTCAAATCGAGCAAACCGAAGAGTGAAAGAGTGAAAGGGAAGAAGATGAAACGGTTTTTCAAGGCAGTGGAGAAGGACTCAGATGGGTCATGGAAGAAGCCAAAAGAGGATGACAATAATGATAATGTTAATGATAGTGATGCTGCTGTTGCCACAGACAGAGAGAAGAAGACAGAGCCCTTGAAGTTCATGACGTGGAATGCCAACAGCTTCTTCCTTCGTGTCAAGAACAGCTGGCCCGAGTTCACCAAATTCGTCACTACCTTTGATCCTGATGTCATTGCCATTCAGGTCCCTACATACCCTTTTGGTTTTTCAGCTTATCTTTTCTGTTAATGAGTGGCTTTGCAGAGCTGATTTCGTAGTTTGGTTGTGTTTTGTGGATTGCTCCTTGTTAATGTGCATTAGAAAAGATGTGCAATCATTTGATTCTGTCAGGTCTAGAACCCGTTTTGACTTTGGAGGATCATGGGATAGGTTATTATGTTGGCTTGTAGGGCTCTTGTCAAAGTCCTATGGTCTGTTTGTTTTATTTTTTGAAGGAAAATATTTTTTTTATGAGTTAAATTTAGGTGCACTGACACTAAGCATAAATCAAAACTTTTTATTTACATGACCATTTAAGTAGTGAATAGTTATGTTAAAGAGTTTTACTGATGTGGCAATTTATGATTGGATGTCTATGTAAAATTTTTTTACACTGACAGTGTATTCAAATTAAATCCTTTTTTTATTTGAAAGATACATATAAAAAAAATTAAGATACATAGATAAAATCCAAAACAAAAAGCTGATTTAGTCTTTTTTTTGTCCTTTTAAGATAGAAAGAGTAGTTTCTCAAATCAAAATGCCTTTTTGAAAAAACTTAAACAAAAGCACCCATGTCTTATAAATGAGAGAAATACTTTTTGTAGTCACTTTGTATGGGATACCGTGCCGACTCGCACCTCATTTACCATTGGATAGGGTATGGACCCCATTTGAACTGGGTCCACACCCCATCCAATGGTAGAAGGGGTGTGAGTCGGCACAGTATCCCATACAAAGTGAGTACACATAACTTAACTATAAATGGCTAGTTGCCTTGGCAAATAAATACTTGAAGGGTTTCACATAAGCATGAAAGTGATTCTGCTTTAGTTGTCCCTTAATTAACCATCCTTCATGAAATCATTCGTCACCAAGAGTTGCTTTGTTTTGTTGGGAGCATATTTATGCTTTGGTAATGAACTTGATAAGAATATTCTAACATCAAATTATTATTAGGAAGTGAGGATGCCAGCTGCTGGAGCTAAGGGTGCACCTAAAAATCAGGGAGAATTGAAGGATGATACAAGCTCCTCTAGGGAAGAGAAGAAGGTAATGTTCTGTCATGTTACTGTGAGTCTAAGCATGTATTAGAGTTCTTATGTAACTTACTAATCTATGCTTAGCACTATATATCTTTGAGCTGCTTGCTTATTCAGGTTATTCTTAGTAGAGCCATAAGTGTGAGGAATTGATCAAAAATGACAATTTGGATAGCAATTGATAATTTTCGTCAAGTTTATTTTTTTCATTCTCTGAATTTCTGAATTTCATTACTAGGTTTGCATCTCGTAACATCAGTGCATGTCTCGGTCTGTTATTTGATATGACTGTAGATGGAGTAGCATTTGAGAACACCAAGAAAAACTAGTAATAGGAACTTAGGATTATTTGGGAGTTTTCTGAACACTGTTGCCACTTATAGTTGTGCTGGGGTTATCATTGATCATAACAAGGGATACTGTGAAAAAGCATTTGTCATTTGAAAACAACTACTGATGCTGGAAGATGATTACTAATTATTATAAAAGTAATATGTGGAAAGTGGAACCATACATTTCAATTCTACTAGACAAGTGCATCTCTGACTTACTAATAGTTAGAAAAGACCTATGTAAAATTGTAAATACCTGCCTTGGTTTTCTCATAAAGAGCTATAGGTTTCCTTATTTTAATGCATGATCAGGTTGCTTGAAATATGAAATTATGAACTTGTGAAGCTCTCAAATGAAAGGATATTAGCTTTAAGTTTTTATTGGTCTTTGAATTACTTCAGTCTCATCAGGTTTGCCAAAATCTTTATGCAATGGTATGCATGAGCATTACCTGTACACCACAAAATATGAATAAACAATATTGTGATCTGATGTCAAATTGATATAATCATGGTATTACTTTTAAATATTCTGGAACACATTTGTTCCAACTTATGCAGACATTGATGCGTGCGCTTTCAGCTCCACCTTTCGGGAACTATTGTGTTTGGTGGTCTCTCGCAGATTCAAAGTATGCAGGGACAGCACTACTTGTGAAAAAATGCTTCAAGCCAAAAAGTGTTGTTTTCAATCTCGATAAAATAGGTACGATGTTGTTAATTTTTAATCCTACCTTGATTTGAACATGCTCATGGGTGATTTTGAAAGAAATACTTGGCCTTATTATTAATTGTTTTCAAGAAAGAAAAGATGTACCTGGATGGAGGATCAAGAATCCTCCTAACGGTGAGTTTGGTATGGCTATAAAAATGGAGGTGAAAAATTGAGGAATTAGATTTTCATACAATTTTACTCATAAATCTTATCGATGAAATTTTCTCCCTCATTTTTACCCCTATTCCAAACTGACCCTAAACATAATTATAATATTTTGATTCTTAAATTTCCTTAACTGTTAAGAATTTGTGATATATTATTCAAACTTCTAATTCAGTGTTTTAAATGAATTTTAGATGTTCTAAATGACAATCACTATAGAGATTTTTACAGAAATATATTTCTAACATATTTGCATTGGATCATATTCCACAAGTTTTCTTTACTGCTGATGGAACTACACTCTTGGTTTTTTGTTGTTAGCTTCAAAGCATGAACCAGATGGCCGAGTAATCTTAGCTGAATTTGAAACACTTCGTTTGTTGAATACATATGCACCAAACAATGGGTGGAAAGAGGAGCCAAACTCATTTCAAAGGAGAAGAAAATGGGACAAAAGGATTCTGGAATTTGTTACTCAAAATTCAGACAAGCCTTTGATATGGTGTGGGGATCTGAATGTCAGGTGGTTAATCTCCATTTTTCTTTTGACTTTGGCGGTATGGGATTAATTAATTCCAACCTCTTTGTTTGGCAACATACTTTTTGTCTGTTGCATTCTTCTGTCACTGAGTTGTAGCTATGAGTCAAGCTCAGCTCCTTGTTAATATCTATGCCATGAACAAAAAAGAAATCTGACAGTTTGAGAGGACAACTAAGGTTGATGTTTTCTTTTAATTTGATGCAGCTATATGCATTATATGAACTAATTCATTGAGGCTACACTTTGCTTGTGACTAGCTTTTAGATGTAGTTTTTACCTAACCCCCCAACATAATTTTTTCTGTATTCATCACGAGCTTTTATCCTGATTTCTGATAATTTGGCCTTTTCTATTTTTACTATCTTATGCTAGAGGATTCTTTTGAACTTGCATGGATTTCTTCAAGGTGTTTTGATACATACATATATATATATATATATATATATATATATGTTCTCCTCTCTCATAAATTCATTGTTTGCAGCCATGAAGAGCTTGATGTCAGTCATCCGGAGTTTTTCAGTGCAGCAAAACAAAATGGCTATGTTCCTCCAAATAAAGAGGTCTTATCCATTTGCTTCTCAAGTTCTCTTTAAAATTGATTAATCTCTTTTAACTTTAGTAGATTTATCTCCTAAAAGCTTAATCTATTAGGAATGGCTTTATATCTTTAAGACTGTAACATGCCCCCTCACACAAGTTGTATAACTTGAAGCTTGGACAATGCATAAACTTACTTTGCCTTGTCCCACAATTTAATTTAATTATGAAAAATGGGTGTGAAAAGGATCGAACTCCTAAAATACTTGTTTATAGAGGCTCTGATGCCATGTCAAAGACAACTCTCCTTAGAGTTTAAGATGTTAGGTAGAAGTTCACAAATGCTGTTTTATCTTTAACTGGCATTAAGTAGTGTAGTATACTTCTCCATAATTCAGGTATTAATTAAACATCTGATTATTTGGCTTTTGTGCAGGATTGTGGGCAGCCTGGCTTTACATTGGCGGAAAGAAAACGATTTGGTAACATCTTAAAAGAGTGAGTGATCTCATTATTCTCTTTGTTCCTTTATTTTTGTTAGCTATAACATCAGCATGGCTCGGACTTGTTATCATGTGCGGATTGGTTACTAATTTTCTCATGATGTCTTATATTTCCTTCCCTTCAAAATTGTGATGCAGGAAGTTTGTTGCTTGCAGTCTATCTAACTTGATCATAAGCTAGATTATTAGGATCCATTTAGTGCCTGTTCTGTTGCAATATATTAAGGTTTAAGAACTTCATTTTTATATATAGCCTTTGGTAAAATTTGTAATACCTGATTTTTAATCAATTTTCATTGTAAAAGTGCTTACTGAAGAATGTAGATTTCAAACTCGGGATTGCTTTTTTCCTCTGTTAACTGCCGTACCCATGGCAATAAGTAAGACGTTTCTTCAGTTTCAACTTTTAATTACTCTCATTGGCTTTTCTTCATTATAAAAGAAAAGAGAAAAGGTGAGGGGGGGTGTTAACTTTTTCTGTTTTGATATAAGAATGGATGATCCTAAGTAGGGCTTGCATGAGGGGAAAGATAGGGAGCACACTACTTAATGCCCTCAATCAAAGGAAAAGAAACAGAAAGAGGAGTAATTACAGCAAGCATAGGAAGAATAGGATACATTGTATTTTGCATTTGATCCTTGGATAGTATCCTGAGTATTGCAACCCAAGACAAGGACAATTACAACAATTATTAAATCTGGCACCGTAGTTGACTTGTTTGTGGTTTAGCTATAGACTTAACTCCTCCTCCCCTCCATGTACCCTTCATTTTTAAACCTCTTCTTCTTCTTCTTCTTATTATTATTATTATTATTTATCTTAATAGCTGATATGTTGGAGCATGCTTCAGGGGGAACCTGGTAGATGCCTACAGATTTATGCACAAGGATAAGGACTTGGAGCGAGGTTTCTCATGGTCTGGAAACCCAGTTGGAAAGTAAGAAATCAATTTTGTTGTGAGTTTTATATCATGGCAATTGATTCTCAGCATTAGTGCTAATTAACTATGACGTTGAGGCAATGCACTTGAATAATTTAAAACATAGTTTAGGTTTTCTCATAAACATTTTTCTTTTCTTTTTCCTTTTACCGCTTGGAAGTCATCTTCTATAATAACTGTTAAAATTTGTTAAAACTTAGTTATTGACTAATCTTATTGACAGCTTTGGCCTATTAGTCCTTATGAGTTGAGTGTTTTCTTTGAAGGTATCGTGGGAAACGGATGAGAATAGACTATTTTCTAGTATCAGAAAAACTTAAAGAAAGGATTGTTGCATGTGAAATGCATGGACAAGGGATAGAGTTACAAGGTAAGCTTCTATTCATGCAATTGATACTCCTTTTTCAGTTGCTTATTTGACAAAATGGGAATTTCATGAAATAAATATGATTTTTATTGCTAACTCCTCCTTTAGCTTATTTGCCGACTCAAAAATCTGAAACCATTGTACCTTGTAATAGTATGTGCTGCTGGATTGCATTCTAACCTATTCAATGGCTTGCCAAAAATAGCTTTCCTACGATTTTCTTATATGCTTGGGTTGATTGTGCATATGTCTCCATTTGTTTAAACATGAGATGGTTGGACCAATGACAACATCTTTCGTTTGTGGTTTTCATGCTAATTATAGATTTCACTTTTACTTCTTTTTAATCATGTCTAACTTGCTTATGATATATCAAATATGACATTGCTCTTTTCTCCGCAGGTTTCTATGGAAGTGATCATTGTCCTGTTACCTTGGAGCTCTCTCCTAGTTCCAACTCTCAGAATGAGGATCCAATATAAGTTCTTTGCTGCTTATGTTACAAAGCCGCTGTATTTGTGTATTTTTTTTTTTTTTCTCACCTTATTCAATTATCTTTAGTCTGGATGCTGAATGTTTTGCCGATTAAGAAGCCATTTTAATTTAAACTATGTTGCTTTGGCATGGTCTAGCTGCAGATGCACAGAAATGATTATTATTATTATAGTATTGATTAGGTGCCTTATTATGTCCAATCTGTTGATGATTTTTCCAACAACTGAAACGCTAACCTCCAACAATCTCATTGCCGCGAATGGTATTCACTGTAGCAGTACAAGATTTGGGGACTTTTTAAATTCTTCCCAGCCGAAAATGAAGAATTTGGTTTCCCAAAACACTTTTGATAGAAACAACTCTTTCTATCAAAAGTGCATGACGAAGCCAAACCCCCACCCCGGGGGGCACTGCTGGCGGGCGGCGCGTTGAGAAAAGTTTTAACGAAACAAGCACTTGGTAATATATAAATTTTTATCATTGATTGGGCTCTCTTGTAGGACTTAGCTTGAGTTAAATGTCTCTAATCAATGTTAAAAATCTTTACATAATTAAAATATGTGAAATTTTCATGATTCACTTGTACAAAATAAATACTTGGCTTCATCAATTCGATTCTCAATGTCAAAACTGATTTGGTATGTGATGGTAAGCTGCAAACGGGTAGCCTCCATGTGCTAGACAAATTTTCTTCTATCACTGTATGCTTTTA
This sequence comes from Pterocarpus macrocarpus, assembly GCA_031439585.1. Taxonomy (NCBI): domain Eukaryota; kingdom Viridiplantae; phylum Streptophyta; class Magnoliopsida; order Fabales; family Fabaceae; genus Pterocarpus; species Pterocarpus macrocarpus. Next base: position 18,764,149 of record CM062519.1, read on the forward strand.
TTTCTTTTTATGGTTTTAAGAATCAAGATCCTCTCATTTTATTCACTAATATGTAAGACTCATTATGAAAAAGAAAGATATATAAATAAAAGGCTTAAATATATTTTTAGTATCTATAAATATAGATTGTTTTGATTTTGGTCTCTGTAAAAAAATTTCTTTGTTTTTGGTTCCTCTTTTTTTAATATTATATTTTTAATATTTGTCGTTCTAAATTTTAGTTCGAAAAAATATTTTAAAGCATGCGTTTTACCTTTATAAATATTGAAAATTTGGTTTTATCATTATAAATATGTTAATAATCTTCTTTTGGTTCTTATAAATATCATTATTTAACAGTACCAACTAATGATAGGGACCAAAAACAAAATATTGAAAAAAAGAAGAACTAAAAGCCAAAAAAAAAAAATTTAAGGGATTAAAATCGAAATGACCTATATTTATAAGAACTAAAAACATACTTAGGCCCAAATAAAATCTATGAAAATAATAGTAAGTTTTGTGGGAATAATTTATTTATTTATTTTTTTCCATAACATGACTCTTTCATCTTAATATGTAACATTAGATGATCTTAATTCATTGTTTTACGTAATATAACATGGTTCTCTTTTTGGGTTCAAATACATGTATTTTGAATCATACTTATATCTCTTCTTAATCTAAGGAACTGATACGGAGTAATCATAGGGATACTAATTACCTGGGAATGTGATAAGGTCAGTAAAGTATTGTTCGGGGAACTTAATGCTGATGGACTCCTCTACTCCAAATGGTAAGGGGTACTACAAAGACTTCAATACTCAAGTCAACAAGGGTCTTGAGGTATAAGAAAGTAAGGATTTGATTTTTTACTGAGTAACCATAGGGATACGAGTTTCTTGGGAAGGCAATAAGGTCGGTAAAGTGATGTCCGGGGAACGTAAAGCTGATATGACTCCTTTGCTCCAAATGGCGAAGGGTACTACAAGGACTCTGATGTTTAAGTCAACAAAGATCTTGAGGTATGAGAGAGTAAGGATTTGGTTTTTTACCTAGATTATGAGCTCAGGATTTATAGTGGCTATCCTGAGATGATGGTTCCGCCTTTCCAGGGTATATTTAATAATAGTTTAACCCCAATTTCGGTGGGCTCGAGTAACCACTTTCCAGATCAGCTTTCCTTTAGAGCCACGTCTTGGGCTGAGTTCAGGCTTAGACCCTCTAGTGGGCCATTGGGCCTTTGCCGCATTGGGCTTATGGCCATAGTCCATAAAGGGAACGAAACCTACTTGACATAAGTTATTTCCATATATTAATGTGATTTTGTCAATCTGATTGTTGAATAATGATTACGGAGGTGATTGTTGTTCATCAATGTGATTGTTTATAAAATAGTGATTTAATACTATAGTTGAACCGTTAGACAAATGTTAACAAATCTGAACTATATGATAACAGAAAATGGTGATTGTTATTTGTTGAATTACAAAAGAAGAAAAATGATTTTTCTGTTATAGAAGTGGAAAGAACATTAGATGTGATGTAATTTTATGATAAAATATTTAATGAAATTATTACCTAAAACATTAGTTTTAAAATGAGTATGTCTTTTAAGATATAATATTTCATAGAACATAATTTTTCACAATTATGGGATTTTATCGCTGACAACCCATCAGACGGGGAAAAAACTCAGCTCCCAAAAATGTAGAAAAAATAATAATTTACAACCTGTTCAAAAAATAAAGGAAAAAATTGTGTTTGCGGCGATGGTTTTTCTTTTTTTTTTTAATTTCTGACTAAACTATCAATATCTAGCTGCTACTATATCTTAATTAATTTAGTTAGAATTATATCGACACAATATTAGGTAAAACTCTCATAATATTATTATTATTATTATTTTTAATTTATAAAACTTGAACATAAGATTTTATTAAAGAAAATAAGTATTGAACTATTTAAATTAATCAATTTGTTATCAACAAGGGTTAAGTGCATCAATAAACAAACTGTATTTTAAAGGAGATGATCAAGATTTAAATTCTACAAAAGAAAAAAAAAATATTGAGAGGATATTTTAATCACGATAGTACTTATATGGAGAGATATCTTTTAAGAAATAAATAAAACAACAACCAAATGGTTAGAACTAGTATATGTGGACAAACATAGGAGAATATAGACAATTCATAAATCATAAGATACCTTGATTCAAGCTTCCAAAAAGAGAAAGAGGAGAGTAAGTCTGTTTAAGTTCGTTTTAGCAAGCTGTGCAATATAACAAAAGTTTGTCGCCATTGTTAACGTATCAAAACAAATCATAGAGTATGTGAAATGGTAGTAAAAGGTACGGGTAGGATTCATAGACGATCAAGTCAGGTTTGGAAAGATATATACATCAATACACGGGTGATGTCACTGTTATGAACCGTGAATTGGATTCGCTTTCCATGTCACAGGCTTCTCAACCGAACCAAACAAAGGCCTAATGCCTACAAATTAAAAAGAAAACAGAGAAGGTCCAAAGGTACTTCCCATTTGACTTGTAATTAGCTAGAATCTTATAACTATTATTGTTTGTTAATGCAATTAGGAGTTTCCCTCTTTTAATGTTTTTGCCACTGAATTTTTTTTTGGGTGTTCAACAAATGTCGTAAGATTAATCTTGCAAGAATTATTGTGATTAAAAGGTGCTCCAAACAATATTTTTTTTTTCAGAATTTAAACCTTAAATCCTTTCTTTATAGTAGAACGTGCTTATCACTACACTTAAGTTTTATTGACTTTTTTGCCACTCATCTTCACAATAAAGAAGAATGATTAACTAAGTACAGAAATCAAAACAAAATAAATATATAGTTATTTTGATTAAACAAATATATAATTATAAGCGATTAATTTTGATGCATCAAAATTAAATTCTAATTATAACTATTGTTATAAATATACACCTAAAAATGGAGTTAATTATGATGATAAATGTTTTTTTTTCATTTTTATTTATATAATTATGTTATGTAAAAAGAGAGATAATTATAAATAATTTAATATTTTGTTTAGATGCAAATAGAAAATGGAAAAAGGAAAATAAAATAAAAGCAGAAGTTACTTTTCAATCCTATTATTTAAATAAAGAAAAATGTGAGAGAAAAAATATACTATATTAAATGACTTTTTATAACTTTACTAAAGAAGATTAAAAAAGTGATAATGTTGGTAAATAAAAATTATTTACTCTTTTCTCTAATTTTCTTCTTATAGATGAGAAGAAAACTTTTATGTAAGATTCACAGTCACCTTTTCTTTTTAATTTTTCATGGGGAAAAAAAATCTCAACATAACTCATTTTCTCTATTAATTAATTTATTTTTTCAACCAAATGGGTAAATTAAACTGAAATTATGTTAAATTTTATAAAATTCAATAAAAGTGCTTGTGTCTATTTTTTTATTCATAATTAAACATCAGAAAATTTATTTTCAATCGAGATGCGATTAGTACAAATAGAAATTATGATGTGATTATACGTTGATGATGGAGGGCTAATGTGCAATATATTTTAATTCAACACTGAGCAGCAGAATTCAGTTACTTCATGCAGTGCTTGCAGAGGCCCCCCCCCCAACACACACACAAAAAAAAACGCAAAAACAGCCGAAAACACACAAACTGGCTCATGGAAGGGTCACTAAGCCCCACACCCAATACCCCATAACCTTCCTATCACAATATGACACGTGTCCCACTTTAAGCAACCCTTGGCCACTGACGTGTCATCACACTGCACTGTGGGGCCGTCTTTTGACTCCATTCCACCGGAGACCTCACACAGACCCATGTCCGTACTCCTTCGCTCAACCCAAGTCCCACCGTTGTGCACTACAACATGCAACTGCTTACTATGCGTTACCGAATGCCGATCAATCTAAAAGCTTCGTGGAGAGAGCAAAAATAGAATAATGACACACACACACACACACACACAATATAGCAAGACGTGCAAGCGGCAGAAAAAGGGCATATCTGCAAAAGCAATATACTTAACCCCCCCCCCCCCCCCCCCGGGCGGCCCGTTCACCATTTTTACTTCGTATTGTTTAATCATCCACCTACACAAGACGCCAAAATATCAGAATACTCTATAAGTCCGAGTGTATTAAATTTTGTATACTAGTAATTAATATGAATATATATGAAGAAAGAGAAAATGCAGCAGAGTGGGTGTTTGTGTAAATAAGTGGAGAAACCAATGGCATATTGAGAAATGAACAACCCCACAAAGCCAAACCCAGAATAAAACCCCCAACTCACATCACTCATATGGTATACTTCTACTTTCTTCCCAGCTTATACTGTGTGCTAAGTGCTTGTTTTTTAATTTTTTTCACCGTTCCCTTCTTTCCTCTGTAGCATTGAAAACAGAGGAAGGGGAACAGATAACACAAAAGAAAGAAAGAGAAAGAGAGAGAGAGAGAAACAATAACACAAGAAAAAAGCACTCAGCATGGGAATCTGAAGAATAACTCTGTTTTCTCTCTCTCTCTCTCTCTCTTCTTCTCTCATTCTCAATGGCCATTCATTGAGAACAAAACAAAACAAAAAATAAATTAAAAAAAAAATAAGAGCCTCCTCTCTGCTCTGTTCCTCCGAATGGCGGAGCCACCAAACGGCGACGTTTTCCCGTGGCTGAAGTCGCTGCCGGTGGCGCCGGAGTACCGGCCAACGCTCTCGGAGTTTCAAGATCCGATCGCCTACATTTTCAAGATCGAGAAGGAGGCCTCCAAATACGGCATCTGCAAGATCATACCGCCGTTCCCTCCGCCGCCGAGGAAGGCCGCAATAGCCAACCTCACCCGCTCACTGACCCGGCTCGACGACCCGAACTCCAGGCCCACATTCACCACCCGGCAGCAACAGATCGGGTTCTGCCCACGCCGGCCCAGGCCCGTCCAGCGGCCCGTCTGGCAGAGCGGCGAGCACTACACCTTCCAGGAATTCGAGGCCAAGGCCAAGTCCTTCGAGCGGAGCTACCTCAAGAAGCACCACCGGAAGGGGGCTACCGGCGGTTCCAGTAACCTTGCCCCGCTCGAGGCAGAGACGCTGTTCTGGAAGGCTACCGTTGATAAGCCGTTCTCGGTGGAGTATGCGAACGACATGCCGGGGTCGGCGTTCGGCAGGAAATGCCGGGGGGAGGCGGCGGCGGCGGCGCTGGCGGAATCGGCGTGGAACATGAGGGAGGTTTCGAGGGCGAATGGTTCGTTGTTGAGGTTTATGAAGGAGGAGATACCGGGGGTTACCTCGCCGATGGTGTATGTGGCGATGCTGTTCAGCTGGTTCGCTTGGCATGTGGAGGACCATGACTTGCATAGCTTGAATTACCTTCATATGGGGGCGGGAAAGACCTGGTATGGTGTGCCGAGGGATGCTGCGGTGGCGTTCGAGGAGGTCGTTAGGGTTCAGGGATATGGCGGAGAGATAAACCCTCTTGGTGAGTTTGCAGGGTTGATAGCATATTTGGACTTCAATTTACATATCTCAAACTATAGTTTGTATGGGGCAAATTGAGTTCAAATTTATTTCCATAGGTTTATCAAAATTGCATTGAGTTACATTTTAGTCTCAAACTGAAGCAAAATGTATCCCAAACATATAGTTTAGGTACATTTTAGCATTATCTATAGTCTCAAATCATGGTTTGAGTAAAAGTGAAGAAAAGTTAGGGTTACTTTTCCATGGGCCGAACCGTAGTTTGCAAACTGAAGAAAACACACCCTAAGTAGCTCCTCTGTTTTTTTTTTGGTTAAGGCACTGTTTAATTGTTTATGTTGGTTGCGCTTGCATGTTTAATGTTTATTGTTGGAAAGGTATTGGTTTTACTGTGAGCTGGTCAGTTAAGGAGCATTGTTGAGTCTGGACTCTGGATGAGAAGTTTTGGGGATGTGTTGTTTTGGCGGTGATGTATATGAATATGATTAAGATGAGTGTTGAATGTTTATTGAGTTTCTGTTTTAGTATGCATTGTGAAATGATGAGCTTTGGGGGGTTAGGTTCTTGAGGATATCGAAATTTGGTGATTTGCAAGTAGTGTGATCAGTGGCATTATGGTTCTGCATCTGTCTGCATTCTTTGCTTCTTCCTCAATACAGAGTTTATGGTGTTCTATTAATATCAACTATTTGGGGGATTGAGATGGACTCCCATTAACTTTTTTGAGGATTACAGAGTAATTTTAAATTTTAAAACTGTAGTCTCTCTTTTGTGTTGTTTAGTTTGGCTACGCTTGTTAAAAGTAGTTTGGAGCAAAGCCTAGAGAGGAAGCAGTTGTTATTTAAATAGTCATTTTCTGTAAAACAATTTTCGCTCTGCTGTGATATAGGCTGACCTTTTGTGTCTGGCTTTGTGCTGTTCTCAGCAAGATGTGGAGATATTCACCATCGTAGAAATTTTTAATACAAGTTCCTGTATCCTTTCATATTATTCGTAATGATCATATAGGCTGCTTTCAACATAATGTGCATTTCTACCAATACACTGAAGGACACATGCATGTTTTATGTCATGCTCTCAGGATCCTGAGATGACAAAATTAGGGTTTTAGGTGTTGGTTTTAGGATCCCAATACATTGCTTTAGGAGGCAATGAATAGGTGTAATGATTGAATAAAATTTTATCAAATCTTATTGTTTGGGTTTTTAAAATCTTACCCCAATTGAGCAGGTTGCTTATTGTATTTCTGGTACACACCCGTCATTTTCTTTCAATTGTTCTCTGCAAACACATCTCCCTCACATGACCTTCACCTTTGTATGTTTCTTGTTCTGTAGGCTATCTGTTTTTTTCTTTTTTCTTTTTTTTCCAGTTATTTATTTTTTATTTATCTTCTTCTTTTCTTTTGGCTTTGTTGTATCATGTTATTGTTTCAATCAACGGGGGACTGATTTTCATATTGGTTAGTTCCATCTGGGATAACAGAGAGGAACTGATTTCCATATTTTATGAAGATGACACTTCAGTTCTTATGTTTCTATATGGATCCATATATTACAAAACTTACTTGGGTATTGTTTTCCTTCAACAGTTACTTTTGCTACTCTTGGTGAGAAAACTACAGTGATGTCACCTGAAGTATTGATTAATGCAGGTGTTCCATGCTGCAGGTACTAATTCTTACAAATGTCATACTATAATTTGTGGTAACCTTATTTGGTAAATCCTAATTGTAAATTACTTATACTACCAGTTTTTCTGTCACTGGTGCAATTCACTTTGAATTACTGCTTGATTTTGTTTTATATGAATCAATCCACTTTAAAGCTGTTGAAGTTCAATTGCAATTTCAAATTCAGTCTTGCTGGAAATGTATCCCTAGTCAAAACAATAAACTGTTTTCTACTATCATTAATTAGATATCGGAATTCATCATTGCAGCATTTAGTTCTGTGTGGAATAATTTTCTTTTTATTTTTTATTTCTTTGTTTGTAATCATCATTGCAATCATTAGAGACCACTTTTTCTGGTATGGTGCTCTATATGCATCTTTAACTTTCAATTGCTATCAGGTTAGTTCAAAATGCTGGGGAATTTGTTGTGACGTTTCCAAGAGCTTATCACACAGGGTTTAGTCATGGTAAGACTCTTAACAATCTATGAATGGATGTGACTATTGGCTTAAGGACTCTCTCTCTCTTTCTCTTTTGGGTACATGTATGATTATTTTTTCTGCCATTAATCGGATGTTTCTAATGCTTTGAATGTATGCTGCTGTGCTGTGTAGGTTTTAATTGTGGAGAGGCAGCCAACATTGCAACACCTGAATGGTTGAGAGTTGCTAAAGATGCTGCTATTCGGAGGGCTTCAATAAATTATCCTCCTATGGTTTCCCATTTCCAGTTACTTTATGACCTAGCCTTAGCTTTGTGTTCTAGGTTTGTCTTCCCCTATTATGGCTTCTTACTTTTGGCTGTAGGAGTGTGCTGTCGATATTGTATGCTTCCTGTATAGAGTATACACACACACACACACGTGCGCGCGCCACACATACAGTGATTGTGATGACAATTTGAGCTGTTATAATATATGCTTCCTGTAAATATTCTTGTTTTCTCCACACAGAATTCCTGAGGGTATCAGTGCTGAACCACGGAGTTCTCGTCTTAAAGATAAGAAGAAGGGTGAAGGGGAAACTGTAATTAAAGAACTATTTGTCCAGGATGTGTTACAGAACAATGATCTGCTTCATGTACTCAGCAAAGGATCTGCTGTAGTACTTCTTCCTCATAGCTCATTTGACATTTCTGTTTGCTCAAAGTTACGTGTTGGATCCCGACAACTAAAATTGGACTCTGGGTTTTCCCTCAGTGCATGCAATTCTGAGGCAATGAATTCCTCAAAGGGTTTTGTTTCTGATGATCTGGTGTTCAGCAGGAACAGAGGAATGAAGCAAGAAAAAGGTTTCTATTCTGTAAAAGACAAGATTACTTCATTGTGTGAAAGGAGCAGGATTTCCTTATTTGATGCAAATGGCAACATATGCGCTTCAAGTTCTAAGCCACTGCAAAGCGACAGTGAAAGAGAAACTGTTGAAGGGGATGGGTTGTCAGATCAGAGACTATTTTCATGTGTCACGTGTGGAATTTTAGGCTTTTCCTGTGTAGCTATTGTACAGCCTAGAGAACCTGCGGCTAGATATCTTATGTCAGCTGATTGTAGCTTCTTTAATGATTGGGTTGTTGGTCCTGGAGTGTCTAGCAAAAAATTTACTGTTGCCCATGAAGATGCAACTATTCCTGAATCGAATATGTATGCAGGCAGGTTTTATAAGCTCTATTTCTTGTATTCCATATTTTGTTTCATACTGTATCAAAATTAGTTTTCAGTTTGTTTAAATCTGGTCAATAATGGTTATAGATCCTTGTTTTAGATATTTTTCATGCCTTTGTGTCATATTCTCATCAGGAAATATGTCTATTTTTTTCGACAGTGTCTTTCTGTATGTAAGAGCTGAGCTGTACAACCAAACTATCCTGATAATTGTTATTATTATTATAATTTTTTTGGGATATTTGTTGCTCCTAATCCCCTTTGGCTTGAGTTCATAAGTTGAGGAGTAGGGAGCAGACTAAATGGTAGGTACTTCCCAGAGTTTACCAATTAAGAGAGTAACAAACAAACTTTTTTTACTCCTGAGCTCTGGTATGCCACTTGAAGTTCTTGTCTCTGTTTCTTTCATCCCCTCCAGTTTTGGGTTGTTAAGATATTTGTCTGCTACAACTTTATTTTGTTTGGAAACAGTTATCTTTCTTCTGCTTCTTTTATCTTTCCTGTTGTGAAAGATTGATTGGCGCAATCTTAAGGTTGCTGCCTTATGATCTGGATATCACAGGTTCAAATCCTGGAAACAGCCTCTTTGCTTGTAGGGGTAAAGGCTGCGTACATCTATCCTCCCTAGACTCCATTAGGTGCAAGTCTCGTGGGAGTTTCGTGCATTGGGCCGCCCTATTTATTTTTTGGACTTATTTGGGGTCCAAAAGGTTGGTTTGGATCCTTTTGTGGAGCATAGAGATCATTGAGTCAATTATTTGTAATATTTAAACCCTGAACTCTAGAAGAGTGTCTTCTCTTTTGTGCTGGTTGAAGAAGCTTTGAGTTGTCCTGTCATCAGTGCCATGAACCTGTCATTAGTTACGTAATAGGGAATCTCATTTTCATAGGATTTTAGTTGGGATAATAGGAGAATAGGAACATGCACTAATGCCCTGTCCAAAGCCCTTATGGTATGCATATGAAAGCACAACCTAGGAATCTATAAATGCCTCTGATATGTCCTTTGCTTATTTCTAAAATGTTTGCCATATACAAATTATTGGTTAGGTCAAACAGCTAATCCATTTTGCTATGTCATGCAGGGTGGACGGAAAAGAAGACCCAAAATGGTTTATACAATGATGCTGTTCAATCTGCTCAATACCGGCTACAGACTGCCAAACGAAATTATGAGGAGGCCTCAAATACTGAAAAAGGCAATACAGCTCTTGCATTGTTGGCTTCAGCATATGGAAATTCTTCTGACTCTGAGGAAGATCAGGGTGACCCAGATATTGCAGTTGATGGTGATGAATCAAATGTGATTAACAGTACATCAGGAGGATTACCTTCTCATTTTCAAGATTCCCATGCTAGTCCCATGACTAGACTTGATAGGGAAGAGGATCTCAGTCATCAATCTTTTGACTACTCTTTTGAGAAACAGGATTATGATACCGCTTCAGGGCTTGCATTCAAAAATACGACAGCAATGCCTAATTCCACCTCTAATTGTACCCAAGATGCTCATGATGCTGAAAAATCGTTATTGGTCAAGCCCATGGTTCCCATTGATAATAAAAATGCTTCATTGTTGCCGCAATGTGATGATGACTCGTCTAGAATGCATGTCTTCTGTCTGGAGCATGCAGTAGAAGCAGAGCAGCAACTTCGCGCAATAGGTGGAGCCCACATATTGCTCCTATGTCATCCAGGTGTGGTGATTGATTGACTAACTAATCATTTTATGTTATATTGTTTATCTCAAGCCCAAGTTCTTGCATAAACGTTCTACCGCTTTGCTTTTTTTCTTTAGAATGAGCACTTAGTAAATTCAAAGTTTAAACTGGCCAAGAAACAACAGAACCTTGGTTACAAAACACGTCTTGTGATGGAACTTATGTCAGTTTATGTTGCAAAGTGAGGAAAGTTACTTTTTTGTCTCAATGAAAAGGTTATCCAAATTTTATTCAGTGTCGGTGTGAAACCTTTCGCACTATATGGAATTAAGATGACACATCATTGTAACAACCAATATATTTCACTTCTAGTTAAAGCTTTTAACTATTGTTTAAATAGGCAGTGCCATATGTTTTACTTATAGTGTAAATTTTGTTCACACTGCCTTGTAAATATTAAAAATCATGTGTCTGAATTTTTTTTCCCCTTCTGGAAGTCACAGACTTGTACGAAGCTATTGAGTGATATTTATATGCCTTTTATCATTCTCATATTTTCAGCCTTAGGAAAGCTCATTCAGTTTTTGTTTTTCCAGCTATGATGAGCCATAACAATATTCTTTCACAAGCTCGGATATCCAAAGAGAACTTTCTTTCTGATTTGGAAAATTCTTTCTGATTTGGAAAACTATTTTCATATAGTTGTCATGGATTGATGGTAGTTAGTATGTATAACCTTGTTGCTACTGATTAACTTTGACCTTTATCTACATTTTCTGCATCTCTCATAGGATTACTAGTGTTTATGCTGTAAAAATACTGTTACTGAATTTCCTCTTGTTCATGGTTTATTTTACATGTTTCTACAGATTATCCCAAGATAGAGGCTGAAGCAAGGCTTGTAGCGGAAGATATGGGAATTGATTACACGTGGAAGAATATTGAGTACAGGCATGCCACCAAAGAGGATGAGGAGAGGATCCAGTTAGCCCTGGATAGTGAGGATGCTATTCCTGGGAATGGGGACTGGGCTGTGAAGCTAGGAATCAATCTTTTTTATAGTGCAAATCTTAGCCGTTCTCCTCTTTATAGTAAACAGATGCCATACAATTCTGTTATATATTATGCATTTGGCCAAAGCTCTCCAGCAAGTTCACCCATAGAACCAAAGGTCTATCAGAGAAGGGCCAACAAGCAGAAAAAGGTAGTTGCTGGGAAATGGTGTGGTAAAGTTTGGATGTCCAATCAGGTGCATCCCCTTTTGGCAAAAAGAGATTCTGAAGATGTTGAAGATGAGAAAGGCTTACATGGGTGGATATTGCCTGATGAGAGAATTGAGAGATCAGGAAGCATCCCTAAAAGTGAACCTAATATCAGCAAATTGGGTAGGAAAAGGAAAATGACTGTAGAGAGTGCAAGAGCCAGGAAAGGCAGTTTTGCTGAGAGAGATGTGGTTTCGGATAACTCAACTGAAGACAAACCCAACCAACAGCTGAGGAGGACTCATAGAAGTAAGCAAGCCAGGGATATTGAGAGAGATGATGCAGCTTTGGAAGTGGATTATTCTTCTTCCCATCATCATAGAAAACCTATAAGCAAGCAAAAAATTTGCACAGAAAGTGATGCAGTTTCTGACAATTCACCTGATGATAATTGTCATAGGCGACATAGGAAGAATGTTCATGTCAAAGAAGCTAAATTTATTGACAATGATGTGGTTTCAGATGATACAATGGACTATGATTCTGATTGGCAGCAGAGGGGAGAAATTAGCAGCAAGCAAGTTGAAGACACAGAGGGAGATGCAATTTCAGAGGATTCATTGGATGTTGATTCTATTCAGCTGCATAGGAAGACTCCTAAAAGCAAGCATGCCAGATACATTGGTGAAGACGTAATTTCTGATGACCAAACAGAGGATCATGTTCAGAAGCAGCGAAGGAGAATTCCAAAAAGCAGGCGAGGCAAATACCTTGCTGAAAAAGATATGATGACATCTGATGACCAACTGGAGCCGCACAAGCAGAAGCAGCAACCGAGGAATCCTAAAAGCAGGCAAGCCAAATACCTTGCCGGAGAGGATGCTATGTCAGATGACCAACTGGAGGGTCTTTGTCGCAAGTATAGAAAGACTCCTAAAGGCAGGCGGGCCAAATGTGTAGCAGGGGAAGATGTAACGTCTGATGACCAATTGGAGGATCACTTTCAGAAGCAGCAAACAAGTGTTCCTAGAAGGCAGCAAAACAAAGGCATTGATAGAGAAGTTAATGATGAATTGTCTGATGACCAATTGGAGGACCATTTTCCGAAGCAGCAAACGAGTGCTAGGAGAAGGCGAAACAAAGGCATTGAAAGAAAAGTTAAAGATGTAATGTCTGATGACCAAATGGAGGATCACTTTCAGAAGCAGCAGAGTTTACCTAGAAGTAGGCAAAACAAACGCATTGATAGAGAAGTTATGGATGACTCGGCAGAAAATATTTCTCATCTGCTGCATCGAACTCCTAAAAGAAAGCAAGCTAAATGCGTGGATGAAGATAATATAAATTCTGATGATGAAGTGGAGAATGATTCTCACCAGCAGCACAAGAGAATTCTTAGAAGTAAGCAATCAAAACCAAAGACACTTAAACAGATGAAACAAGCTAACTCTCTCCAAGTGAAAAATCAGACACCGCGGCCTGTAAAACGAGGTTCTCAGACACTAAAGAAATTGAAGGCTTCTCAGCAAATTAAGCAGCCTCTTCATGTGCGGCATAGGCAATCTGGTAACTCCAGAGAGTTTAGTTTGAAAATTGAAGAGGAGGAAGAAGGTGGACCTAGCACGCGCCTTAGGAAGAGAGTCCCAAAAGTTCAGGAGTCTGATGAAAAATCAAAAGAAAAGCAAACCAAAAGGAAAAAGGTGAAGAATGCTACAGCTGGAAAGGTTTCAGCTGGCCATGCCAAAGTGAAGGATGAGGAAAAAGAATACCAGTGTGACATTGACGGTTGCACCATGAGTTTTGGGTCAAAACAGGAGCTGATGCATCACAAGAGAAATATCTGCCCTGTAAAAGGGTGTGGGAAGAAGTTTTTCTCGCACAAATATCTGGTGCAGCACCGGCGAGTTCATGAGGATGACCGCCCCCTGAAGTGCCCTTGGAAGGGGTGCAAGATGACTTTCAAGTGGGCATGGGCTCGCACTGAACATATTCGAGTCCACACCGGTGCACGACCGTATGTATGTGCCGAGCCAGGCTGTGGGCAAACATTCAGATTTGTGTCTGATTTCAGTCGTCATAAGCGTAAGACTGGGCATTCAGCAAAGAAGAGTCGTTAATAGCAAGTGGGATAGATGTTGTTACTTAACATGGTTTATGAATTTATGAATCCATTGCTCAATTGACCGGGCTAGGACTAGGTTTTAGTAACAGTTTAGGATATCCCTGCAATTGCCATTTAGAGTAATTATTAATTCTGTTTGCATTGGGTCTTTTTAACCCATTTGTTTATTGCAATTGAAGCAATTGCTTAGATCTGGAAACATGATATTCATCCAATTCTATCACATGCAAATGCTGTTCCAACATTTATGTATTGAATTTGGTCCAAAGGCACTCCCCGATGTCAGTATGCAAGTCATGCACTTGGCAATAGGCATGCTTCAAGGGGTTGTACGCATGAGATGCCCTGGTTAAGGTAATTGTGGTAGGAAAAGTCTTTTATAGATTATTAGTGGGTTAAGATTACCGTGTATTTTATTATTGAATTAAGATTAGATCATTTTTATTATTTTTTACCTTAGAAGTAAATTTTCTTTAAAGTAACCTTTTCTATTTTCATATGGTTTGTTATAAGGATATGGCTATAGGTGGAAGTCATCCTTCCGTTCATTTATATCACTGACATCTACCTGTTGATGGGTGTTTTCATGTATTTAGATCACGTTCAGTTCAAAGAATAGCACATCCTGTGGCTCCTCTCTAATGGATGGAAGTGGCTAAAGCATGGTTGAAATATTAATTGTGTAAATATTTAAAGCCAATTTTTAAAATTTCAAGATTTAAATAGTCTACCACTTTTTGTACATTTTCTATTAACATCCTTAGACAGTTTAAGCAATGCAACATGATTTTCATTCAATTTAAATCTTTTTTTATTGTTATAAACCTTTCTTATTTTATTACAGTTTTATCATGTCATTAAACTTCCCAAAATAACCTTGTTTTTTCCTCTTTGGTGCGAAAAATGTCCTAATCTCCAATTAAACCTCTGGATTGGACTTCCATTTATTCCACATCCATATCTCTTTATTAGAAAATGAAAGTTAAAAAAATGTGGGTTTAAGTGAATCTGGGCTGGGCTGGGCTGCGAGCAATATATTATAATTACTTCTCTCTCTCTCTCTCTCTCTCTCTCTCTCTCTCTCTCTGTGTTTTCTTGTTTCTTTTTTCTTCTTTTTGTTGTCAAATCAATATTAAATCAAATTTAAAATTAACCTGCGAAAATTTTCAATTTATGTTTAACTAATTAAATAATGATTAAATTATAATTAAAGTATAATTGAAGAAAATTAAATAAAAAAGATAATCACTTTAAGATTTAATCAATTAAATCAGATAATTAATTATACTTTTTAAGATAGGCTTAAATTATTAAACTTCTCTTCTTTTCTTTTTTATATATATCATCAAATTTTCATTTTATCTTTTGGCTCATTTTTAATCAGATTTTTATTTTTAATTGAAAATTCATTTGTTATTTGTATTTTTTTGGTATGTAAAAGTTTAAGTTAAGAAAAAAACTTAAGAGTCAAAGTATTTAAAGAAGTACTTATAGATCATTCGTTAGTAAAAGAACGAAAAATTAAAAATTAAATCTAAATCATAATAAATCAAGAACAAAAAAGTCAACTAAATAGTCAACTAAAAGTCAACCAGATGACGTATTAAATAAGAGAAATAGTTTATTATAAGAGTAAAAAAAATAAATTTAAGTCATATCATCATATATGAATTGTCAAAATTAAAAATTAGTTAAAGATCACATAATTAATTAAAAAAATTATATAACTTTATATTTTAATTTTGATAATTCATGTAAAATCTAATAATTAAAATTTCTCTTACTCTCACAATTGACTACTCCTTTCATTTAATCCCTTCCCATTGTCACATTATTACAAGCATATGAATTTTACAATAACTATTTCAAAAATCGTGTAGAGTAAGGCATAATTGACTGACATTATAAAATAATTGATATAGTTAATATATTAAAATCAATCCTATATAAAAAGTACTCCTCTTACCATTTTTCAATTTAATTCTAATATATTATTAATATAAAAAATTTTATATAAATATTTAATTATATAATATTATATTAATAAAATTATTTAATTTAATCGACTACTACCTTAAAAATCTTATAAATAAAAATATATAATTAAATATCTATATAAAACTCATTTACAATGAGTTTGTGCCTCAAAATTATTATTATTATTATTATTTTCTTCTTACTTGACCTCCATATTTCGGTTCTAAACGTCAAATCTAACCGCAGCCGTGTACGGTTTTAGCAACCTATGCACCGTATAAAAATACGTACTGCCATCACAAGGATACGTACACCATATACCTCAGAAACACACTGCAGAGTTACAAAGACAGTACACTCAAACCATCACCATTCAGCAAAAAAGTAACACCCTTTTGAGTCTCGAGTTCACACTTGTTCAGGTTTTTCTGATTTCCCAAATAAAAATAGAACCTTTTTAGGTTTCTTTCACTGTGTTATTTCTGTTTCCGCATTCGACCAATCAATTCTCCATTATTAGGGTTTTTGCTTGAAATGTGGGGTGACAAAAATGGAACCCTCTGAATCAGAATCAGTCGGTTCCCCTACCACCACCAGAGACCCACAATTGGGTTCTCCGTGTGAACCTTCTTCACCTGTTCCCAGTCACGGTCACGATCACGATCCTCAACCCTCAGACTCAGATCTCAATGGCAAGTCAGGTTTGCAGGATGTGGATGAAACTCATGAACTTGGTGGTGAATTCCATGACAAGTTGGATTTGAAGGATGAGGGTGAAGGCGTAGGTGAAACTGAGAAGAAAGATTCAAACTTTGAAGCTGGTGATGGGGAGTTGGGTGGTGAAACTGAGAAGAAAGATTCAGACTTCGAAGCTGGTGGTGGAGAATTGGGTGGTGAAAGTGGTGCCCCAGAATCTGCTGAGGGCCAAGCGAGTGATGATGGTTGGAATGGTGATGAGGGCTATGGTTGGAATGAGAATGTGAAGGAGAGTGAGGTTGATGATGTGAGTGGAGATGGTGATGATAATGGAGTGGAAGGTGATGAAGTGGAGACGAAGGAAGACAGAAGCAGTAGTAAACAGTACCCGTTGAGGCCTGAAGCTGAAGACTGTGCATTCTATCTTAAGACTGGGACTTGCAAGTTTGGATTCAATTGCAAGTTTAATCACCCAGTTGGTAGGAGGAAAAACCAGGTTTTACTTTTTGTTCCTCTCACTCTAGCGCACTATTACTATTTAATACATATGGTTGCGTTACATGTTTGATAGTAATACATCCATTTAGATATTAAGCCTAAAATTCACTTATGCAATTTATCTTTTGGCCTCATATTTCATTTTCGTGTATTTATCGGCATGATATTATCTCAGTGGAATGACTGGCTTGAGGAGAAAAAGAAGGGCATTTTGCCTTTGCTGAATATAGTATATTTGATTGGAAGGACTGGTACTAACTGTTCTTCATGACTAATAATTCGTATTCAATTGTAAGTTTCAAAGAAACTGCTTGGTAATAGGCTTTTTAATGTACATTTTGAGAAATTTTTTTCCTGGATATAACATTGCCTGAAATTTTGGTTTATGATTGGACATAATGGCATCATTTAATCTGTGTCCGACAGCAGGAAAATACTTGACTGCTATTGTTGTTGTAACATTGCCTAAACTTCAAAATTTCTCTTTTTCTGTTGGTTCTCCTATGTGGCATTTGTTTGAGGAGTTTTTCTGGGGTAAAATGAAAGAAGAGAAATTATTGCCTTCAAAGGATAGAAACTATGTGGTGATTGAGCATCAGTTTGTATCTCTTGGGCATTTTATGACACTGGAAACATCTTCTACCATGTGCATTTCTTAACAGTTTGTTCTGTGTTTTGATGTTTTAACACTGA
The DNA here is from genome assembly GCA_031439585.1 of Pterocarpus macrocarpus. Lineage (NCBI taxonomy): Eukaryota > Viridiplantae > Streptophyta > Magnoliopsida > Fabales > Fabaceae > Pterocarpus > Pterocarpus macrocarpus. The sequence goes on from CM062519.1 coordinate 18,781,804, forward strand.
CTGAAGGCTGTTAAAGAGAAGGTAGGAGAAAGAGAAGAACCAGCAGAAAGATCAGGCCAGATAGAATGCAAGGTTATTTTCAAAACTATCGTGTTGCAACTTGCAAATTTCAGATTTAAGATTGTATTATCTGAATATGTTAATTTCTGCCTTTATGTCAATCACATATAGTAATTAAAAAGCAAGTTCTCCTGGACATGGGATTTTGATTGTGAAAGGTTGACTAGCTAATTTAAACAATTACCTATGCTTGGCTGTGATGAAGTGAGCAATATGAAAAAAATAATTCTGTATTAGAATTCCTTAATCAATATGCAGAACTCAATAGTTGATGGTGGTTGAGCATTCAGAGATAACATTTTTGGTTTTATATTTTCAGATTATATATTGTTCTATGCTAACAATATGTGTCCATTAGCCATGGGCTGGTAAGGCAAAAGAAATTTCTGTCATATTGGATCATGGCATATTAATTAGCATAGTTAAAAATTAGCAGAGTTCTTTCTTGATGGTATATGTTTGGTCGTTCTGAAACTTTATTTAGTTTTTGAATAGTGAATATCTTACTCATGCTGGCCTAGCTTTGGTATGTAGAAAAATGATTGGATTTCTCAAAAAAATTGTATGCTTGTATATGATGCTGTGTTTAATCTCTTTGCTTAGCCATATCTTCAATGTGTCCTATTATTCATTATAACACCTTTTCGTTTCGTGACGTTATGGCAGTATTATTTAAGGTCTGGGGGTTGTAAGTTTGGAAAAGCTTGTAAATTTAACCACACAAGAGGAAAGTCTTCAGCAGGCCCAATTTTGGAGCTTAACTTTCTTGGCCTGCCTATTCGATTGGTATAACCTTAGTATCATATCTTTTATTCTGAAAGTTTTTTTTGTTGTAAAACAGATATACACTATCTTTGTCTCTATATGCTCTCTGAAACACTTGTCCCTGAAACTTCAGTAACGTTGTTTTTCATGTCAGGGAGAGAAAGAGTGCCCCTATTACATGCGCACTGGCTCTTGTAAGTTTGGAGCAAACTGCAAGTTTAATCATCCTGATCCTTGTGCTGGCGGAGGTGATTCTCCTTCAGGGTATGGTAATGGCAGTTCTATTTCATTACAAGGTGTATCACAACCATCTGCACCCTCGTGGTCTTCTACAAAAACATTAAATGAAACCACTCCTTTTGTGCCAATGATGCTCTCACCTACTCAAGCGGTTTCTCCCCAAAGTTCTGATTGGAATGGATATCCGGTAAAACAATAGATTTTGTGACTAATAAGTAATAACTATCTAGCACGAGCCAATGTATTATATTATTAGTATTAGATGACATATTTATCTGCCAATTTTCTATTATACAATGTTAATGTTCTCTGTTTCCACAACATGTAATACGTTATGGCATATTATCATCTGCTGGCTGTTGCACACTTTTCAATAATTCTCAGTGTTTATATTATTTCTGCAGTGAATAGTGAATACTGAATAGAGGCATGAATTTTGAGCCATTTAAGAAATGAGTTTCGTAATTATATATGCCCATCAGACTTATAATTCAAAAAATGTTTTTCTTTCTTCCTTTATTACTCTTTAGTTTAGGCTTTAATCCATTTGTAGATCTGGTCTATATCTATTGCGAAAGCACACTAATTACAGATTAAGTAACTTTGGCTGTATGCCTAGAAGTGAATCTGAGCCCAAAAAGCAATACTAGTATGTGTAGCATTATGTTTCCTAGCAATTTGACCAATTTGTGGTTTGTGAAGGCACCTGTCTATCCACCTTCTGCATATGTCATGAGCAACCCAGCAATTGAAACAAATATTTATATGCACCACCAAGAGCAGATGCCAGTTGAAGAGTTTCCAGAAAGGCCTGGTGAACCCGAATGCAGCTACTTCTTAAAAACCGGGGATTGCAAGTTTAAATCTAATTGTAAATTCCACCATCCAAAGAATCGGATTGCAAGATTACCTCCGTGTATCCTCAGTGACAAGGGTCTGCCTTTGAGACCTGTAAGTTTTTTAATTCTGCCTTTTTTAGCTTTATATGGAGACAGTAGAAACTGAAAGTGTATTTCTTTTATTTCCTGAGCTGGGGAGAATTAGCAAGCCAAAATTATTCAAGTAAATTGTAAAAAAACACTGATTTTTACGACTAGAACTCTTTCTTGTATAAATAATGTTGGTAACTTAATCTTGTTCTGACTTTTGTTAGTGTGTCTCCTCTTTTTGTTTTCCCTTCTTTACATGTTGAAAGAAACTATTTAATGGGATATTAGAACTTTAATCTGAATAATTATGAAACGAGGTTGGTTCCAAACAGAAAAGGTTTTTTCCGTGTTCCCATACCTTGAGAATATGCTTTGAATGAAACCAGCATTTGAATTCAAAAGAGTTCTATAATGACACAAATTTGTTTAATTGTTGCCTAAGCTTGAATAGGTGGAGACTTTATGAGTTTGTTACACCCTTAGAAATGTGGGTGAAAAGTTCAGTGATGAGTCTTTTTTAGGTTTAATTAATCTGTAGGTAGGTATGTGTAGTTTGACAAAATTTTCAATTAGGCCCTTGTAGTATAAAAGTTTTTTATTAGGTCCATATGTTGGATAAATTTTGTAATCAAATCCTTAGAGCAACCTAATTTTACAAAAAAATTTTAAATTTCATATAGCTTAACAGGTCCTCACCCAATTCTATAAGCTCAAATGTAAAAATTTATTCAATCTAACCAAAAATTTTGTAATGATGGATTGCTCTAGGGACTTGATTACAAAAATCTATTTAATATAGGGATTTGATTGAAAATTTTTGTACTATATGATCCTAATTGAAAATTGGAACAAATTATAGGGATTTACAGATTAATTAAACTTTTTTTTTATGAAAAAATGTTTCAAAAACTCATCCCTGAAACTTGTGCTTTTAATGTCGTACCAAACTGATCCTGGAAAGCACTTTTTGGCTGATATCCATGCCTTGATACATGAAGATGTACATGTGTTTCAAGTTGTTGGAAGTTCTCAGAATAATTTTAGTTAAGATGTGGTTGATGTAATCTAAATTCTTTAATTAACATTGTTATGGAATGTTGAATTGCTAGTTTCCCTGATCTATCATTATTATATTTACTATGAAATTCAGGACCAGAATGTATGCACGCATTACAGCCGTTATGGAATTTGCAAATTTGGACCAGCTTGCAAGTTTGACCACCCAGTAAACCCATCACCCTCAACCAGTCCTGGACTTGATCAGCAAACATCTTACACAAACTCGGCTAGGGTTGAGGTCGCCGGGATGGGTGGTAGCAGTGGTGCTGATGATGCAACAATTCAGCCGACTGTGTAAACCATTTTCTGTCAAAGATCTTTTTGCTTTGAGCATGCATAATTTGTAATTTCTTCTTAAAACATTTATTTAAATTCACCGGGTATGCCTAATGCGGCACAAGCTTTGCTGATAATAGCTATATATATGTCAAATAGAAGTTTTTATTGCCAGTAACATCAGCGTCAGTAAATTATCTTGTTTCTGGATTGCTATCTTTATCGTGGTGTGGCATGTGTCAAATTGGTTTTTCTTTGTTTTTGTCTCATGGTTGCCAATGGAGATTTGAACTTTTAAGTAATATCGAAATAACTGCTCTATTAAACAGATGGGTGAAGAATTTTAAACGAACCCATATTGGACACTGAACGACTTGACGGACGCTAAGAGACCTTTGCCCCTACTTGAAACACTAGTAGCGTTTCTTTCTTCGTCCTTTTTGGTCTTTATTTCTTTCTTCATCCAACTCACAGTTGCTTATGGCTTGAGAGTTGTTGCCACAAGTGAAAAACTATGGGCTTTCCTGTTTCTCCACATTCTTTTCATAATATTTTGGCATCGTTTTTAGGGGTTTTTTTTTTTTTTTTTCAAATGTTCTCCTATATTAAGGATTTTTCTGTCCATCGTATTTCTCTGTTTTTATTTCACGTGTAATAAATTATTTTTACCTGATTTCTTTTTTTTTTTTTTAAATGTCATTCAATATTTATACAATTATATCGCATTAATATGTTTTAAATTATATATCCTTTTAAGTTACAGTCAAATTACGTTCTATTAAAAATAAAAATTAGTTTTCATATATCATCTTATAATATTTTTCTTAATCCATATTTTTCTAACTAAACCACTTGATCCATAGTCGACGCATCAGTTAACGATTCAATCCTCTCACAGAATCAACCTTCAATAAATACAGCCACGGGCCTATGCTCCCCTACCTCTCCCCTAAAATCCATCTCCGACAGAGTCACCGCACTGTATTAAAACTTGTATTAAATCCATCACTGGAAATTGTTTGGGTCCCCAAACGTACAAAACGAACCATTAGCAAATAACTGTAGAGCAAAACACTAGGATGGCAACACAGTACAGGAGGATGCCAAATTGACTTGTAAGACAGGATTTGAGCTCTAGATATGGTCGATTAGTCATGTAGATTTGCATTCAAGTGGCGCTGATCTTATATTTAATTTTGTATTTATAGACTAATCAAAGACAACATGCTAATATGGTGGAAATTGAACTGCTGACTATGCAAAAACAAATACAGAGAGACCCACTAAAAATGCATCTTTCGTTCTTTCTAACACTATATGTGGAATCAATTCGACATTATACTGCAAAATAATATACATCTCAAATTTACAAGTCACAACAATAAAGATCAGAAGAGCTAAGTCTCAACATTAGCTTTGTTTCCAGCAAGGATGAGAGAGATTTCCAGACCACGGCTGAAGGCTTGATTGAAGAGAAGGCGAGACTGGAAAGTGGAAATGAATGGGAACCATGATAAAAACGCTATTGGCACAAAGATGATCATACCCATTCCGGCATCATACATTCTAGCAAACTCACGGATAGAATCCCACAATCCCAGACTCCAAACTAACTTCCTCCATGTAATTGCCAACTGCAAAGAGTAGAAAATCTTGCAAATGTTAGCAGATGGAATAAACTTCAAATACTAGCACTGACAATTACAAGTGTCAAAAACTATTTCTATTAGGCAAGATGCAGTATGACAATTGATCCCATATGCACCCAATACAAGTGAAATGCCTTTTTCTTTTCTTTCTTTTTTTTTTTTTTCTTTTTTCCAGACTAAGAACAAATGCTCATAGAATTTTGATTCCAAATGCTCATTGAATTTTGATTCTCTACTAACTACACTTGAAGTTCGGACAATACTATTCTTTCTTGAAGCACCACGGCTTAGTACGAAGGCTCAACAAATAATGTATTCCTGATGGGAAATTCTATAATACCCTATCAATGGTCCTTCTGGTTTGAAGTATTACGGACTGACAGATAAATGTGGGACAAATCTTAATCCAGAGTTCAATAGACCATGGTGCAGGGGTATCCAAAAAAGTAAGGGCATCACAGAATCCTTCATTCCTGATAATTACTTGCTGTGTGTCAGCAGCTATCTGAGATAATCTTTAGATTGATTCAACTCATAAGCTGACATCTAATAGATCCCAGTTGTCATGTAAAAATTCATACAATAACAAATCAAAACTTACAGATAAGATTGCCCATCCGGTAGGGATAAATGCTAGGATGCTTGCAAAAAGGTCAGGTATTGACAGTGGTGTAAAGGCAACAACAAGACACACGGCTGCAACAAGGCCTATGGCTGTAACTCCCTGAGAAAATCGCATTACTAGCTGAAAATCTGCAGATTTCTTTGGGCTGTAGGTGAAAACCTGCAAGGAAAGAAGATATCAGAATCCTAAGAAGAAGGGTGTGTCAGAAAGGTTTAAGGACAAATACAACCAAGGTAGCGGAGAGCAAACATCAAGGAAAATAAAAATTGCTGTACAAAAAAGAGCAAATACAAAAAAAAGACCAAATTATTAGAAAATTAGTTCAAACCTTAAATATCAAGACAATCCCAACCAAGACAACCCACGAGAATCCATATACCTACAAAATAGAAAATTATCAGAACCCATGAATGAGTTTATATTTGCTTTATATTCAAGAAATACAAGAAGCTATAATACTTTCCACGTAAGCATAAGTACAACAGAACAGTGATTTTGTATTAGTTTTTGTTAGGACTAAGTACATGGTATGGCAAACATTGAATGCTTTGAGTAAGAAAGAAGAGCTTACCGCAAGTGATGTATCTTTTCCCGTAAGATGCATCTTATACACAACACCATATTGAAATATGAAGAACCTCAAACTCAAAATTGTCTCCAAGATACGACCTCTCAATGTTTGGATATGCATCTACAGCAAGAGTAACAGTCATTAGAATAGAAAAGGCATCGACACAAAGGCTTCTCATGCATGCCATAGGGGCATAGAGTTTTATACTTCTTACTGTGTACATAATGTACTAAATATTTTAGTATGCTACAGCTTACTCCATGAACAATACCCACTACAACAGGCTCAAACATATAATTAGATCATTGTATACAGTGCTATCCACTAAGACATTCTGTAGGATCCTTCTCCCCATACACTGTACAGCAATGTCCATGGCCTTGGTCATGTCCCATATACTTTAGAAGTTTACTATTTTGTAACATGTATAATTCATTTCTCTGATTACATTGAATTAAACAGTGTGAAGTATTTTTTATCTTTCAATCTTCTTTTACGCAGAAATTTGAAATCATTTTAGTACCTTTCCATGTTTTACAGTTTAATGTCTTCACATGGTACCCTCCACCAATACTCACAAACACTCTTCAGCAGAATGGCATGGCTAAGTGTAAGAAACTTCACATAATTGAAATTGTTCGAACTTAACTCTTTACAGCAATGCCTTGAGCTTTTGCATGTTTGTTCCAACTACATGCTAGTTAATTAATAATCTACCCCTTTGATTTTTATTGAATCAGATCTTTCAAAACCAATTTTCCTAAAAGTTTAAGCTATTAGGCTTGGGGAAGAAATAGTGAACAAACATGCTTTCTTTGGTGGGTACTTCAACTTTGGAACTACTATTTTATTATTAGCGTCAGAAGCTTTAGTTGGAATATAGGAGGGAAAGGCTATATGGATATAACTTAGACCAGATATGAGACAGGGCCTTTCCTTGGTGTTTGGCCCGCGGTTACCTTAGAGGAAGCCTCCCTAACATGTGTATGATGGGATTGGAGAGAGATTTTGTATCGTCAGTCTTTTCTATGGTTGTTCTTTATGCCTTTAATAAGGCAGACACTTATCCTCCTCTATTACTGCGCTCCTACTCATCTCTGATCTTATTTTAGCCATTCTTTTTCTTTTTGTTGAAAAGTGAATTCCATTATAAATAATAGAGGAAGACAGAATCAGTCTTAAGCATTGTCCCATCTTGAACCCATAATCATACAAATAATCAAGTGAAAAAATTAATGCTAACCTGTTCTTCGTCCCACCAAGACTCCCAACTATTTTCTCCCTTTACTCCTACTCCTCCTTTGTAAAGAAGCCAACTTGTCCAATCATCAAAATCTTCCACAGTCCTGTTTATCAGCTAATAAGTTAGAAAGATACAAACTTGCTCACATAATTGGTATAATGATACCATCATCTTTGCAAAAATATTTAAAAATATCAATCTATAAATCAAACAGCAACCAAACTAGAATCAAGAAAAGAGTAAACAGCCATTTTAGTTCTCCAAAGGTACTAGTGTCATCGATTTGGTCCTTCAATAATAAATACATCAAAATGGTTCTTCAATGTCAACTTCTGTATCTTTGAAGGACAAAAATAGGTCTTTACTCTCAAGAGTACATAACATTGAAACTGAAGGAAGTAATTATAACAGCAGGAAACTTACTTTTGCCACTCAAAACCAGAGGGATTGAAAATGTAAGGAGCAAAAAGCCAGGAGATGACAAGGAACCAACTGCTAAGAGTTATCAAAACATATGTAACAGCACCTCCCTCTGCATACCCATATGCGATGTAAACTATAAGAAGCAGTGCTATTTCAAGCCTGTTGCATTACACATAAAAACATCAATGCAATATGGTTTCCTTCAAACTTGACCACAACAAAAAGAAAAGCAACAATAAATCAACAACAAACAATACTCACGCTTTGACGAAGTGGCTCCTAGAGTATAGTCTGTAATTTTCAGCAAACTTTATGTGGCGGACAACAAACCCTCTACCAGTTGCTCGGTACTACAGCAAAAACATCAAACTCATAACCACGTCTAAGTTACATTAAACAACTATATGTTCTGATTCTACAACAAAAAATAAAATAAATATAGCAACATACTTTTGCACCCCCATGGAGAATTGTACGCCCAAAATAATGAGTTCTAGTTCCTAAGGAGAATGTGAAGAAGACAGAACAGAGCTGAAGTTGCATTGTGATGAAACTGAAAACAGCCTGCAATCATTTTCATGGCATAAAAATGTTTTGGTCACAGACAAGCTCAATTAGTAGAGGTTGACATGCTATAGAGAAGGCTTAGCAATTGTATGGACTAACCTTCAGCAATCCTAATTCAAGTATAAAACCCATTATCATTGGTACTGCAGTAAAAACGCCAATCTGGACCAAAAATTGAGCATTCAAAGCTGCATCAAGTGCTGTGTTACCCAACAACTTTGCTTGACGTGAGATAGCTTCATCAAGACCAGAGAATGCCTGAAAAAGGTAGCAGCATCAGAGAACAATACCATGCTCATAATAGTTCGAAAGAGTTGAGATTAAGCCAAATTATTTTTTCCACAGAAAAATAAATTTATTAATGAGAAAGAAAAATGTACAAGGAGAGCATAATGTATCTTCACCAAGAAGAAAGCAAAAGAAAACATGTACGACCTAAAATAGTCAGCCACGTAACAAAGCACATTAATCACTTTGCATGAGAAACACCTCTAAAAAACATTTGTAGATCACCAGAGATTAAGCCAAGAATTAGTCATTATATAAATTTCAACAAAATCATTTTCCTTCAGAATATACAATGGAATTTGCTGCAGAATTGAGGATATAACAAACAAAATCAAATGAACAAACTCTTCACCTAGCTTATGGGTTTACGCAGCTGAATAAGTGACTAAATGAGGTCCCAATATCTGCATCTAGTTGGTATACGAAAGATGCCTATAATACAAACTAGTGCATGCTTAAAGATAGTGTGATAAGAGTGATTTGTGCACTGCATAATCAAAGGTGGAAAATTCCCATGTAACCTTGTTTGGACTTATATAACTGCCTCCAAACTGAATTCCAATTCATTTTCCTACCAGTTTAGAACTTTCAGCCAATATAATCCACAAGGACTTCTACTATAATTGTAGCTTCCATATACCAAGTACAAGTCAGTTCATAATAATAATGGATGTTGCTCCTCAGCAATTTCTTATTTTCCTATTTTGTTTACTAGGTCAAATGATCACCCTAAACCTTTCAATTCAATAACTGACTGCTATACCTTGTTGCGGAAACAATGTACATCTGATAATGGGCCTTGGTAGATGATAATAATAATCAGTTAGCAAGAAAAGAATATAAAATAGGGTGTTAGAGAAGAATAAGGCATCAATTGAGAAATTAGAAGTTGAGAGACTAGGCGAGCAAGGGATCTCTAGAAAATCCCAAACCATTGTATTCTCATTAGGAAATAATACACATTTTCTTGAGTTTTTTGCATCTTTGGAACCAGTTCTATCAGCATCCCTTCACGAATTGACAATGTTAAACTTCACAACATTGAGATCAACTTATTCAAGTAAGAACAACTACAACAACAAATAAACCTTGTCCCACTAGGTGGAGTCGTCTACATAGATCAAATGATACCATAATGTCCCATCATAAACCTTGTATAACTTCATGCCATTGAAGAACATTGAAGGAAATTTATTTATTAGGGGGCAGAAAAAGAAATTTATCAGAAGGAAAGAGTAATTACAATTTACAAATAACCTGGAGGAGGTAGCATCCTCCTTAAATAAGGAACAAGAAGAAAGATAATTGAAGAAGTCTTATCAGTTTACCAGGTATGCTCTTCCATATAAAAATACATATACAGTGAGGACTGTCATCTGCATTAGAAAATTGGAATAAAATCAATGAGACAACTAAGGCAAGTCAACATCATCACATTTTCGGGGAAAAAATTATAGGCTAAGAACTATACCATAGTGCAGACATAATAACCAACAGTCGTGAAGAAGAAGGAAAGCATTCTGAAGAAATCAAAAAGTTGTCCAAGTCTGTAAACATCCCTGCTAAGCACTTGCTCTCCATTACCACCTGCCACTTTTCCTTCAAAGAGGGCAATCTGGTTTAACCCAACATCCCTTCCTTTTCCAACCTACAGAAGAAAGCATCAATCAGCAAATGAGAAATACAAGTTTCGTGCACCAGAAAGCAGAAAGCATCCATGGTATACTAGTATATCCAACCTGAATGTACTCATGGTGTGTCACATTTCCCAGCCGCAATGTGGAGTTGAAACCTGCAGTATATTTATGTCTCATTTATTCGATTTATTATAAAGAACAAAAGTATATAAACGTAGAACACTCACAAGAAAAAAAATTAGAAGTAGATCATAATCATCGTGATTAATGATGGTAATAAGAGACAAGCTCCAAGCCTCCAATCCCAAGTGCATCTTGTAGTATTTAATGCTGATATGCATCTCCCAACATAGTTGATAAAGACTAGCCATATATCCCAACATGGTAGATAATGGCTAGTCAAAAACAATAACAAAAGCCTTTTCCCACAGGTAAGCATGGCAACATGGATCAAACAACATCATTCACTCTACTGTGTCAAAAACCAAAATTTTCCGGGAGGCCATTTATATCAAGGTCTATTGTAGTGGTGTATCTTAAACTTTTTCTTGGTCCTCCTATACCTTTGTTTATTAGGCCATCCTCTATAACATTAGCTCTTCTCATTATCTGAGGCCTCTATTGGTTGTCTTCTCCTCACAACTCACAACACCAAACCAACCCAGGTGATATTCTGACATCCTTTCATCAATAGGTACTACACTGAATTTCTCTCTAATACATCCATTCCTGATCATATCTTTTCTTGTATGCCCACTCATCCACTGCAGAACATATGGATGCAAAATGAAGTAATGCTTCTTGTGTGTGAGATGATGGGGTGGAGAGCCCAAAAAAAAAATCAAACTGTAAATACGGGATATCAATTGATTATATGGAAATTTCTCAAAGACACCCCCAAACAGACAGCTATCATCATAGGCTAATTCATGCACAGATAATTCTTTTTTGGAGAAAATAGATACAAATATAGATGACTCAAGAAACTTTCCAGTTTTCTGTGATATTCATATCATTACACCTGATCTAAGATGACATGACATGTATTAAGCTAGAAAATCAAGGATGACCGCAAAAGAACAAGAATTATACATCTCAATCTTTACTTACCAGAATATATATCTTCACTAATATTAATAACACGGGATGCCTTACTAATGCCCCCTCGAGTTATGTGAAATATTCGGTCAAATACATCAGGGTGTCCATAATGCATGCGAACTCTGCATATTTTCCATTTAATCAACAAAATTGAGCAATGACTATAAAATAGGACAGACTAAATTAATACAAAAGCTATTAGCATTGTTTTGAGAGAAAAAAAAATTGAAAAATGAAGACATGGCAATTGAAGTTTCAATGAGAAGGGCCAGAAAGTGCATAAGTATCTAATGCCACTTAGGCTTCCAAATAGTTAGGACTGGCAATTGTGACCCCAAACAATTTAATCCCCCAACATGGCCTGCCCAAACCTCACTTGTTTAGGCAAATACATGATGGAATAGGCTGTTAAGTGGCCCAAATAGACATGGGCTTAAATGGTGAATCCTTCGATAACCATTAGCCTACTGCAGTCTACAAATTTTCAGAAAATCAACCATTCCTGGTGCTAGAATTTTCCTTCGCTATGCTCTATTTGAATTGGAACAACAATATAATTTTCTTCATTTGAATTGCAGTGATTAAGGTTTCCATTGTTGACCAAATAAAAAATCATAGCAGTAGCCACATACTTGTTTAATTGACTATGTTAAAATCTTCTATTTTCTCTCCTTCCAAAAACAATAAAAACAGAAATTTCATCACAGCTTTTGGCAGTGCTATGCCCATGCAAGCAAAGCACAGCAAATAGAGTAGAAAGTAATATTGCGGTGGCCTGCCAATATCACTTTACTCAAAGCTTTAAATTATGGAATAAGACAGATATTTACACAAGCAGCCATTGCATGAATAAAATATTTCAAAATGTAATAAAAGGAAAATGAACATAAAGAAAAGTAAGGTCATATTCAAATGCAGCTACAGTATCTAGAACAGGCTAAACAGCAACCTTAATAATAGTAAGATCTATCAATAAATGCAAGCATTCGCTTAAATAGAAATCCAAAAAATGTTACAGCATACAAAACAAATAAGAGCAAGTGAAATAACATGTACAGTTTCTAATTTTGAAACATGAAGGAATCTGGTAAAAATCAGAGAACAAGACAAACATTACAAGGAAAAATAACAAAGAATAATCTTAGCAATGGAAAATTGGCCATCAAGGCTGAATATGTCGCAGCATTTTTTAATTTAGGTTCATATAGTATTGCTCAAAGTCAGTTTAGTCAGTAGTCACTAGCTCAAAAACCTTTAAAAAGGTTCATATATTTTTTTGCATTGTCCTTCGGTGAGATCTATTTGGAATAGGCCTTTTGGTTTCTTCGGTGAATTTTGGGTTTACCCTATGGACTTACAGCAGTTTCTACTTATTAGATTTAGAGGCTTTGGCTCACGTAAAAAAGCGAAGATTCTGTGGCAGTCTTCAATGTTTGAAGTGCTTTGGTATATTTTGTCAGAAAGGAATGATAGGATTTTTAATGATTCCTTTTCATCTATTGATTTTGTTTGGGATAGGATTACTTTTTTAACTTCCCTTTGGTGTACAGCTCATGGTCTGTTTAATGGTGTTCCTCTAGCTTGCATTCAAAGGGATTGGTATGCTTTGTTACATGGTCTATCCCTTTAGGTCTAAGATGTATATTTTACACTATTGTGAGGATTTCTTATCTGATTTTGTACATTCTCTTCTAGCGCATTTTACTATGCACCGTGCTAAGAATGGTGCACCACGCACCTAGGCGATCCGATGGTAAAAATTGATGGTGTATCGATGGTCTGATTTAGTTATGGAACACAAGAGTTTCGCCTCTTTCTTCCTACATTCACCTCGGCAGGCTGGACCAGCCGCCTCCTTCACCTCGAGCTCTCCATCGCCACCCTCCCGCCAACCTGTGACCCACGACCCGGAAGTGCGAGCAGGAAGCACCGCAACAACCCACTACTAGAGGCGGAACTTCCATGGCCGCCGGCTCCTTGGCTGAAGGTGCTCCGCTCGCCGCTTCTCCAACCGCATCGATCTTCTCTTCGTCCACCTCCGTAGCACCGCCATCTCTGCTAGGATCACCACCATCATTGCTCGAAGCTTCGTCGCCGCAGTTCGGATCTCTAATGGCTCTGCTTCGATCTCCGACCAAAGACCAGATGTCATGGCCTCCTAAGGAAATTGGTTTCCAAACCGCTGCTCACGCCATCGTCGCACAAGATTTGCGGGTGGAAGATGATGGTAGTGTTTCAATGGTGGAAGATGATGGAGTTGGAGTGACCGCCGGCAGCGGAAAGAAAGAGCGGATGATGGTGGTGGGAGGAGGAAGAGGTCTCCATGCTTTTGGGGGTCACTAGAGTGCATTCATATGATTTAAGTATACAGGTAGTCTATTAAGCTAGATCAAGACACCACTAAGTGCATCATGCACCATGATTAACCAGGTGCATTGCGGATGGAGCCTTCTCTTCTTTGCTAATAATATTTCTTTTTCTATCAAAAAAAAAAAAGAAATTTCAAACTATACAAAATGGTCCCCATTAGGTTCCAATGATTTCACTTGAAAAAGTAAATAGATCAACTCACGGACCATCTTTGAGAATGAAAATGTAAGATAAAGCTTCGAGTTGGAGATCATCTTTTATCCATTTTAGAAAACTTAGGGAAAAGTCATGGTTTAATGATGCCCAATTCAGCAGCAAGGATTCCATGATTGGGAAAAAAAATTCTAGGTTTCCAGAATACTTTCACATCTGATTTACTGTGGAGCGTAGAATCGTCTACATGGCATCTTGAGTACTTAATTTTCCAATTCTTAAATTCCTAAAGCAGTCAAGATGATAAAAACACAGGGACTGGAGGACCTTCGTATCTTGATTGCTATATTTCTTTTCTTTTTTATTTTGAGCATATCTACCATACTGTTACTTTTCTTCTCTTGTTTATTGACAAGCATTTTCATTTATCAGTTATCACATGGCACACATAGTAGAGATGACCATCTACAAAGAAGTCTAAAGTTGCCAAACAGCTAAGAATCCTTTCAAAATTAATTAGCCAAAGCTATAAAATCCTTCTGATTAAAATTGCAAAATAAGATGAGAAAGATTAGCTGGAACTTGAAGTGATTCCTACATGTTATATCTAAAGTATTAAATTCTCCAAATTTATAACAGAAAAACATAAATTGAGACACTGAAAAAAAAAAAAATAACGGTATATTAAAAGCAATGTCATTTATGGTGTAAAATAAAATATACCCCATTAATAGCCAACGGTCCTAAGAAAAATCAAATCAAAACAATATCAAGTCAATGAATGTTCACAAGATAAAAGAAAGGACGGAATCATAAAAGAAGTACCATTCTTAGAGGATGATGTAAAAGTCAAGCAAAACAAAAAGAATAACTTTATTTCAGCCAGCTATACACTAATTAGTTTCATCAATTTTGTCTACTACAGATGATCAGCCAATGACAAAACGACTTACTTAAGAGGATTTGCTAAAACACGCTGGCCCAAGGTTACAAAGCTAGTTTCTTGATTTGACATGAACGAGGCCAAGGATGAGACACTGCAGCAGTGACAAGCATGCAATATGTCAGATAGTGAGAGCAGAAAACCACAACAGTGTCATTTTCTTAATCAAATTTCCAAAAAGATCAAGCCAAACCTTCCAGTAAAAACATGCTCCCTCACTCCAAGAATGCTTGGAGGGCGAATGCCATGATTTGCATGGAACTCCTCAAGAAGGTTTCTCATTTTCATTGCCTCCTCAAGATAATTGTCCTGTCCAACAGAAGAGGTCACATTAATTTATATAAAGCTTCTTTCTTCAGTCATTTATTCATTCTCAGAGACACAAGGGTAGACAGTGAGAGATTTCTCCACTAAACATCCTTAGTCCAAAATACCTAACATTGGAAACTAAGAAAGACACTAGCAAAGGTTGATGGATCATATAAAAATGCAAGATCGATAAGCATACAACAGATCACAGGATAACTGCATGTAAAAGTAAAACCGAGAACATGGGTGAAGTATAACAGGATAAAAATCTGCTGAATGCTATGACTATTACACAATCCCATGTCTCCCATTTATATAAATCAACAATTCTGACAAGCATACAACACAAGGCTCAGCATAAAAGCCAATAACTACAGTAGTTCATATGAATGGTCAACAGCACATGCTGTCAAGTTATAAACAAATACAGAATATACCATTCTTGTTAATTTGTTTATGCTTAAGAAAATTCAGACGCTTATAGAGAGAATTAAACTTCAATGCTAACCACTAAGATGACAGTGTCTAAGCAACTAAAATACTACTTTTGCATGAAATACAGTTCAGAAGTAGAAGATTCAAATAAAAGTAAATTGTGAAAAGTTTTAATCATCTATAGGCATATCATGCATTAATATCTGGTTCAACACTACCATTCAAAAAACATAACTAGACCTTATTTAGCCAGTTAAGGTTTCGTAATTTATGATGGAAGCCCCCAGCTATCTCAAAATGCAAAATGTAATATGAAAACTCAGAGAAGAGAGGCCCAGCATAGCATTTTCTAAGATAAAAGAATATTAATAAAGGGAAAAGATGGAAAATACAAGGGCAGAGGAGAAGATATCATCAACGAAGAGAATAAGTGAAAACAAAGAGAGGCTAAAAAATACAGCAACACTTCCTACCGGACAGGATTACAGGAAAGTATACTAAAAAAGAACAAATGACCATATGAGACATGTCTTCACCTGATTCATGTCAATAGTTTGAACAGCATCACCACGAGTGAAAATTATAGCATGGTTTTGGTTTTCAGGCTTTCCTTCACCAAGCTTTGGATCGCCAGGAAGTTTGATAGAATATATCTCCTAAATAGCAGAAGAAAATTAAGAAAGCATCAAGGAAGACTCAATTCAAGGAAAAGACATACATATTAAAACAAGGAACATGATGTCCCCAAACAGTGTAAAGTGTATTTTCCAAAATAGCTGCCACCAATCAGAATGAAGATTTCTAATTTTTTTTTTTAATAAAAAGGGAAATTTATCAATGAGAATGAAAAGAGTACAAAAATAGAGGAGAAGGCATCCTCACAAGAAAAAAGAAAAAGAAAACATGCATGTCCTACAAGATTGATCCATGTAAGAAGGCATGCCAATTTCTCTGCATTTCTATCAAAGAAAAACCTTTAATAAGACCATTTGCACAACACCACACAGAATGGTAAGAAGTTACAAATAACAAATATTCAAAAATCTTGTCAACAGAGCCCAAGCATTGTACAATCTCCAATACAGCCATACCTCACCAACTACTATAACATAGAAAAAATTAATCACATTAAATGCATAAGAGCAGTCATCAGTAGCATTAATCTATTAATCTTGAGTTGGATGAGACATGATAAGATTTTTAGAACGTTGCCCAAGCCAACAGTGAAAAAGCAAAAATTCAAGTATGTTTAACCCCAATATCCATACCAATCTACTTCATGATCAACAAAATGATCATTCATAAACACCACTAGCAATTGAATTCTAAATAATATTTCAAGCACTTCCGCACAGGTTATGATGATCTGGTTAGCAAAAACTAATGCCAGTAGAAGCTTTAATCACCTGATCTTTTCCATTTATATCAGCTTTGACAAGCTTTGAATAAAACACTTTTGTGGTCTTTCCATCAGTTGTACTTTCATCAGCATGAATAAAAGCAACTCGAAGTGCCTCATTCCTGACAACAAAGAAAAAAAAAATCTTAATATCTTATATAATGGATAGCACTATTAAATTATATAAAAAAAGAACATAGAAAGCCCTTATTGTTGACACAGATAAAACAATGAAAAAATATTTAACAAAGAAAATTTAGTGCAAAGAAATTCAGCTGCACATTTTGTTCCCCAATAAGAAAATTTATGACACCATAACACTTTTGTGACCTAAAATGTTCCTAAAGACATCACATTCAGCAACATTCCCCAAATTAGAACACCACTTGCATCACAAAATTCTTAAGTAAACAAACTAATGACTTCAGCACTCCAATGCTTCCAAGGAACACCACAAGATAGATACAAATACACAGAAAGAGATAAAGTAAACTAAGAACCAGAGATAGAAACCCTCAAAGTTTAAAAGTGGAATTGACAAGAGTTGGCATCTCAAGCACTCTTCAAATATTCTATGAAATATTCAGGAAGCCAGTCATACCTTGCTATCACAAGTACTATGCTACTTTACCAACACTTGTCCACATAAAATTCATTCTGTTAATTGTCTCAATCATAATATGCATACGGTACATGAGAAGATGTGAGGACTCAATTTGATACCTCTGTAATAGCAGAGCAATATCAGCAGCTTCCGGTGCCTTTCGCTGTTTTTGTTGCCCATAAATTTGGCATGATACAACATAAGTAAACTTCAAATCTGATTGTGCCCGTGATTCACGCGACAATTCAAAACCTTGACTTGTGATGAAGTTATTTTGAGAATGGTTGTCCACTATTAATACAATAGATGTCAGCAGCTATTGGCATCATGCTTCACTAGGGGGGAGAAGGGAAGGTGGTTGAGAGAGGGGGGGGGGGGGAGAAAATCACAAAGTGCAACATGGATTGTTCTTATGCAACTACCTCCAAGCGATCTGCTCTCCAGATAGCTCTGCAGCATTAATGCTCTCCTATAATACATCATACCCCGCACTGCAAACCAAAGAGGTAAGTGATTGTAGATCATTGGCAGGGTTTAAGGAAGAAAGAAATATTACTAAAAAAAAATGTATTTCCCTCAACTAATTTCTAAAAGAAACAGAAAGGAAGACAAATAAGATATACAGAGCATTTGTAACCTGTCCTAGCTAGAGTCTGCCCTCGATAAGAGACCCAGAAACGAAGCTCTAGAGAGTCACTGCTACTTTCTTGAAGTTCTGCATCCCCAGTGGATGCTCCTCGACCAATTCTTTCAAGAAAGTTCTCCCATTCATCTGCAATAGAAATAGTTCAAGCACAGTCCCTTAAGGACACAATTCAAGACAACAGAAACCATTCCAAGTCTTTCTTCAATCTCCAAACAGCTCAAGATCTTGGTATAGTTGGATCTTCACAGACATTACAACAACCAAGCCTTTTTATACGGCGCCATTGTGTCCTATCATAAACCATGTCTATAAACAAACTATTTAAATCTATGGCCATAATAGTTTAGTTTATAATTTTTCTAAATCTCTCTCTACCTCTAACTATTGGATTATCCTCCATCTAATCTACTCTCCTAACTGCAGTTTCTACATGTCTCTTCACACATCACCAAACCACTTTAGATGAGATTTTACCATATTTTCCACAAGTGCTACCACAACTTTTTCTCCAATACATTCATTCCTAATCCTATCTAGTATAGTGTATTCACCTATCCAACACAACGTTGAGCCTATTCTTTTGTTGGCATTTGATCACCCAATATTCAATCCCACACAACATCATAGGTCTTGTAATTATGCTGTACAATTTTCCCTTAACCTTGAGTGGTAATTTTTTATTACAAATAACACTTGAAACACACTTCTATTTCATCCACCTAGTTTGAATCCTATTTTTTACATCTCCCCCTAATTTCCCATCATTTTCTGTAATGGACTCAAGATACTTAAATTGTGTTACTTGTAGTATGGTATGGTCTCCAATTTTAACCGCTAAGATAGAATTAGGCATCTCCAACTAAATTTACATTTTGGTTCTTGACAAACATTAACAAGATAAATTTATTTTTCCTTGTGGCTTCATTCTTCTGAATTGACTGTCATGGGGAATGGGAAGCACAGTACGAGGTTTTAGTTAAGTTTTAAAACTCACGGGCATAACCAATTATGGATAAATCTTTCAAAGCCAAAACACACAAACAGATGCAACAAGGAAACAAAACTCTAGATGAAAGTCAATCTTTAAAAAAGATACCCAATAAGAGTTCTGAACATCAACTTGTGTTATTCTTTGCTTTTGGAGAAGAAAGGTTCTAAAGAGAGAAAACAAATTACCTGGAAATATCTTTTGAAGATAGAAAAGAATAGATATCCCATCTTCATTCTCCTTTTGCAATTCGGAATTACTATAAAGCACAGTTTCGCTATAGTAGGGGGTGAAAACACTATCACAACCAAAAGACAAAAGAGAAACGTTCATAAGGTGGGTAATAAGAGACAAAAGAAACTTTACTGCAAACAATCTGCATATATATGAATATACCTGAATGGCAACATTTCACTAACAGGCTTTGCTGAAGGCATATCCATAAATAACGAATTTGTGAAAAACTGTAATCTTCTCCTGGCTTCAAGATTTTTTGGAACATTAGCAGCAGAGTCCTTTACAATAAGAAGAAGATGCAACCGCTTCACCAGCTCTATCTACAACAACCACATAAATTACTTTGATGCATCTAAACAAAAAATCGAGGAGTTGTGTGAAAACAGAAGGCACTTACAATTTCTGGATCATTAGGCCATTGTATTCTAGAAAAAAGGCGTCCCTCATCTCTAGCTCTAGCTACAATGTTCCAAGTATCAAGATTCTCCCTGAAAAATTAAAATGTGAATACAGGAACTTCAGGGAAAAGAAGGTTAAGAAATCGCACTTGCAACCATATATACCTTAAATCTGAAGACACCAGCTCATGGGTAACTACGTCATACAGCTCATATACAGCCTTAGCAGCACCTTTTGAAAGCTCTGGATTATTTCGAATCTGACATAGATCAATCATTTCATATAATTACACACAAATTATACCAACTAATATATAGTGAGAGAGAGAGAACAGGAACTCGAAAATTAAAACATGAAATATTCCGTCTGGTTCTGCAATTTAGATGTTTAAATTTGTATCAAAAAAAGATCAGATATCAAAATCCACTAAAAATGTAATCGAAGCCTTAGCATCTAAATTTGCTTTCTCAGGATATTACAAGGTAAATAACTCAGCCATCTTACAACATAAGCTTAGAAATGGTTATAAAACTTGCAAGTTACATTTCTTGGTTCCAAAATATGGCTAGCTTGGTCAAATTCAGTCAGGCGTGAGTAAAAGATGTTAAAAAATTCCTAGTTGGTCCTTTTCTGATAAAAGTTATCTGCCCAACGTCACCATAAGAAGGACCCATATCAAGCTTTCTGCCCAAGATGCCCATATTGTCCTCAGAATGCAAGAAAGAAACCAAGCGACAATTTCTTTTCTCATTATGGAATTGTGCACTACAAATAAGGTTGCTATGCATGGAGGTTGCTCTATGAAGGTAGCTGATCCCTCCAAAACTCAGCTTTCCATGTGCAAACTGGACGCCTCCATGTTCTATGAGAAGGTGTGTTGTTGGCTCTCATCAATTGAAGCTGAACATTACAACCTTTAGGGTGTGTTTGTGTGTAGAGGTTTTGGAAGGGAAGGAAAGGAAGGGAAGGGTTTGAAGAGTAAAATTGACTCATAATTATTCTTTAAACCCTTCCCTTCCATTCCTTCCCCTCCAAAATCTTCACTCACAAACATACCAGTTGCCTCTGCTATGATATATGAACTTGGGGATTTTTCT
Source organism: Pterocarpus macrocarpus (assembly GCA_031439585.1). Lineage (NCBI taxonomy): Eukaryota > Viridiplantae > Streptophyta > Magnoliopsida > Fabales > Fabaceae > Pterocarpus > Pterocarpus macrocarpus. The sequence continues at coordinate 18,802,817 of CM062519.1, forward strand.
TCTAAATTTTTCCAACTTCCTCTGCCTTCCCACTGGTTTCTCCTCTCAATCTCATTCAACAATACTCCTATTGCTTCACACAAAGATATTTGTTTGGCTCAATGAATTCTTCACTAGTGGCCACCTTAGTAACGAGGTTTTTGGGAAAGCTATTAAGTTTCACATAAGCATCAGATTAAGATTCCTTTAGTGTGTTTGTGAGTTGAGGTTTTGGAAGGAAAGGGTTTGAAAAGTAAAATAACTCATAGTTACTCTTCAGACCCTTCCCTTCCCTCCTTTTCTCTCCAAAATCTCAGCTCACAAACACGCCCTCAGAGACAGCAGATTGGCTTCAATTCTACAGCAAACACTTGAGTTTGCAAGTAAATTAGAGTGTTGTCTACTTGAATTGAGTATTCCAAAGGTAAGAAGAAATTGATGGTTCATTGAGGAGGGCACTGTTTCAGTATCTAGTGCATTTGATTGGTGCATAGCACTGGAACCAACGAGGATTAGAATCACACAGTTCGGAATGACACAATAATTCTGAACATGCTTGAGTGTTATAGCAAACAAACTAACAATAAAATGACATATAACACTATGTTAGATATTCCATGACTCAAGTCAAACAAACAACACAAACACCATAAACCACCAGAATCTCACTTGAAAAAATAAAATAAAATAATCAACACTAACAAAACATTATTTAGAGACAGTCAGTACTCCAAATCATTCACATAAACAAGCAGAGGAGAGAGAGAGAGAGAGAGAGAGAGAGACACGCTGTATTTCAAAAGTGGCATTAATTCCAATGAAGTGAAGAACAGATTACATGATGATTCATGTATTTGTTTGGGGGCAAACAAAAGGAACTCCACATAAAAAAATGTACAAAAATGCAACAAATTGTGTTTATTTTCCCATCATGGCAAATATTATATCAGGATTTCTGTTTTGGAAATTGTTCCCTTTATTTTGTTATTAATAACAGAAAAATTATAATAAGTTGAAGATATCATAGAGAAAATATGGTATCCTATATAACAGTACATAAGGTGATGCAAATATAGTCAACAGAAGAATTACCAGGAGTCCAGTCAATGCCGTTAATCTTGATAAAACAAGCGGAAGCTTCTTAAGAGACAAGGTTATAACAAGTGAACCCTCTAATATACTACTATTGATCTCACGAAATATTCTTTCCACCCTGTCCAAGAGAATATTTACAATCTTCCGTCAAGCATGTCTCTGAATTAAACAAAATATGTAGCACTAACTGATGCAGAGAGTACAAAGCTATAAACTGTCATTCAGAATTTTTTTCAGAACAGTAAATTACAAATTCTGTTTTGCAAAATCTATAGTTGCTTTCTCAGATAAAGGTAACCTACCACAGTCTTATAAATTCTATTAGTAAAGGTAATCTAAATTCATTAAGTCCGATACTTGCTTCATGTTCTTTGTTGGAACTGCAAATTTATCTGAGGAGAAACTCTGGTCAAGGTACCTTAGAAAATTTCATGGTTGAGTCTTGGTAAACTCTTATTAAGCTTATTGCAAGTACCAAGTTCATTAAGTAGTTCAATTTTTAGAAAGTTCCAGCATCCAGTAGAATGTTAGTCATATTTATCTTTCATTTAAAAAAAAAAAAATCACTGACACAGCAGAAATTATAATGAATTTAGAGGATAAGGATTCCTCCCAAAAAAAAAGCAAAGCACAAAACAGCAAAGAAAAAGCCAAGCATCAAAGAAGCAAAGCTGTCCAATCCCTCAAAATATCTGATAGGGAAACCCCCCAAAAGAATGTCAGTCATAATTATAGTGTCTTCAGAAAGTACTCAAATTTATAATAAAATAACTATCAATAAATCAAAAAGTAGAGAAGTACAAAGAAACTCAAACAATATCCTCCTATTCGAAGATAAACCATAAAATACCAAGAGTCACAAAATGAAACTTAACCTATGCAATGCTTGTGAGGAAAGGTAAGTCCTTTGAGAAGTTTTTACCACACCATTATCGTGAATGTAGCGATATAACAAAAGTCATTCATGTGCCTTAACATAATAGCTTAAACTTTTGAGAAAGTTGGTTCTTGATATGGCATTATAGCTTCTACAACTTGTGCATCAAAAATATAATATACAATGGATGTGTGCATTATCCAGACTTCAACCTCCATTCGTCTAAATTTAAAAAATAAAAATAAAAAACAACTCCATGCTTCAAGCCCAAAGCGCTCTTCCCTAAGAGTGTGTCAGAGAAAGAATAAAAATTATTCATGTGCTATCACCTAATAAAATAAACATTGGAAAGAGTTGGTTCTTGACAAAGAAAAGGCCATGTTAGACTTATTAATGTTGACAATTCAGGCATGAGATCTGTGAGAATAGTTGTTTCCCATCTGTCCTCCCCAATCGAAGATATCGTACAAGTGGATACCATTCAAAACTGCATAGACAGCCCCCAAACGGCTGAACTTCTCTCCTTTACAACCGTACAAAGCTTCACAAAGTTGCACATATGAAGCACTAATTACCTTAACATTTTATTCCCTTCAGCTTCAGTAATATCTACCCAAAAATTCCATTTCAAACAAGGTCTCCCATTGAACTCTCAAAAGGTATAAAAACTTCAAATTGAAAAGGTACATCACATGACATTCCTATTCTGGACAGATTTCCTTAATTTGTCACCCATCTCTAACTCAAAAATGTAATATAAAGCAAAGACTATCACAGAGCAGTAAAATTTAAAAATCATACCAAAGTCTTCCTTCATGATCAACTATTATCGAATACAAAATTTTTTCAATGCTGTAATAGCACTCCTGCACTGCATATGCCATATATTCATCCCTACATATCCTGCCCCACAGATCTGCCTGCGTATCTTTGCAATCCAAAGCCAAATCAACTGCCAGTAGGATCTGAACGAAAAATATTAGATACAGATAACATAAGGAACCCCAGAAAATTATAGAAGCCTCCACAAAATCCCATTCCAAGTAATTCATATTGCATAAGAGGTTCCACCTTACTACTTAGAAGAAACAAAGGCCATTGAACTAATCTCAGACTTCCTGTGTTGCCAGGAACAGAAAGTAGGTCCATTTCCCTGTAACAGTTGAAAGTAAATAGACAATCAACACATAAAAATCTATCACTGGCTAGATAAGAAGTTGAAACACAAAAGCAAGGCCGAGAATTATGCTTTTATTACCATTTTTATGTAAAACAAAATATTATCCAGAAGAAAGTAAAGAAACTACAACGAGGGAAGGGCTAAATTTCCCCTGATAAGAAGTCAAAAGAAAGAAAACTGAAGAGGTCCAAAAGAAAATGCAGCAAAGCTGCCCAGTTTCTTTGCATAAGCATTTGCTACATGTTGTGAGGCAGTAGGCTTCTTCTTCTTCCATTTTTTTTTTTTGTGTCTTTTTTTTTGGGGGGGCGGGGATCAAAAGGCAGTATGCTTCTTTGACTCCTCAAAACGGAAGAAAAGCAAAGAACTAAATAGATTCATAGATGGAACAAAGCTTTCAAGTCTCACTACATAAGCTTTCACTACACATAGCAAAGCAGCAAATTTCCTTTGACAAACCTGTTGCTAATAAAATCTTCTTCGCGCAAGCTTTTAATTATCTCATTCCAAAATGGAGCAAACGTGGCAGCATATGCTTTGTTAATATCCTGAGAATCCTGCACCAAGTGAAAAAGCTCATTTACCCAAACTGCATGTCGCAAATATCTAAAAATAGAGGTACAACAATAAGATAAACATTATTAATTGATTAACCAGTCTGTAGAACCGTTTGAAAATCCTTAGTTATACTGCTACCAAAGAACATTTTTTTTATTCTAATACCGTGTTTTTTATCCAATAAAAAAAAAAACTACCAAAGAAACCCCAATGACGTCAATGACCATAATAACTAAGCCATTTTCTATTGAAGAAATACATGGAATGTTCTCAAAATAAAAGTTAACACTGACTAAAATAACTAGTTACAAAAGCCATTCACATTTTAACCCTACTCTAGCACGCCCCTCCCTCAACAAGGGGAAAAAATCACCTGAGTTGATTGTCCACTGATGGGCATCCTGAAAAGGCATAAACAAAATCAAATTTATGTAGAGAAAAATATGTTCAAGTTACATGCCAATTAAATCAAGTAATAAGACAATATGTTATATATCGTCAGAATCAACAAGAAACTTGGATAATAAAAAGAAATTTTATTAGAGGACAGAAATAGAGAAAGATAAAAGCAAAGCATAAGAGATCCTCCTAAAATAAACCAGAAAAATCACATCAAGTAAGCAAAGCTTTTCAATCTTCCCATATATCCAACAAAGACACCCGTCTAAAATAGTAACTGTCAGAGCACCACAAAGTAGCTAAGCAGACCAATTTGACCATCACACACAACATGTGACCAGAAATTATCCTTGAAAATTCTGGCAATCAAACAACAGAAAAATGGCACACCACTAAAGAACTTAGCCTCTCCAAAAACCACTGATAAGAACTGACAAATTTACTAGGCAAATGGATAGCACCTGGACAGAAAAAATAAAAAAATAAAAAACAAATATCAAATTCACTCACCACCAACTTACATCATATCTCACCTGTTCTATGTCACCAAGTTAATTACTATATAAATTAATTATGTGCAGAAAAGTGCATTAACAAATGTAGCTACAATTAGTTTAAACAGTTTAAAAGCCTATAGATAACATAACCAACCTTTTTGTTTGTGGAGAGGCCAAATTTTTTACAAATGCCCCAGGGAAACTCTCAAAACGCTTATGCATCATTTCAATTGAACGTATCTGCAACAAGCCATTAATAAGAAACGATTATTACAATCAGACAAACCATGAAGAAAACAAACTTGCACATCCAAATGAAAGGATCAGGGAGTAAATATTCCTTTGGGGAGGAAATTTGACACAATATCATAGCAAGGGAGTGCAACTGCAGCATTAGGCTGCCTATTGACTGGGAGTAAACCTTGCACTATTTCAAATATGAGAATTAACTGATGCTAAACAACAAGCACAAGACCAAAACTACAGTTAATCTGCTCTCACATTTTTCGAATGCGTTCAATCTCTGAGCTTCTTACCTAAGACAATATCTTTGGTTTGGTGTGGATAATAATAGACACCCTAACAGTTTGTGGTGGAAAGTACATAGTGGCATGGGGACTAAGTAGAGAAATAACAATAGGAACCACTTATTATAAGAGAGATTATGGCCATTCTTACTTTCTTACCACCCTCTCCTTCCGTTCACTTTCTCCTTTCAGTTTTTATTTGTTCATCATCAAAAATTAAAAATGTTCTTACAAATCCCTCAAGGCTCAAGGAATTCACAAACTCAAAAACCTTTTATGAAACAAATAATATTAATAAATTTGAAGCAAGGGAACGAAACAGCAATCTAAATCCCCAAAAATTCGTCACTTTGGAAGCCATATACCTCGCCTAGCCGAGCCCGTGCACCAATTACACCACCAACAATTGCTGACATAAGAGTGTACCAAATATGAATGTCCATGAGATAAATCTGCAGAGCGAGCATGAATCAGCTAAGTAAGACATTGCCAAGCACAAGTGAAAACTGGAAGCGGAAAGTAAACAATTACAGGAATAATCATTGTTATTAGCAGTGTGCAAGTGTATGGTTCTTTAAAATTTTCAACCGTCTACCTTAAAATATTTAGATAACTAAAACAACAGAGATAGAAGTAGATGTACAGTCATAATGCATACACTAAACTTAAAAATGAATACAATTACTTAGTAACTCTGTCATTCTCAAATTTCCACAAGTCAATATATCATAATAAAATGCCAATTCACATTTAATGTATCACACTTCGAAATGATGGGAAATAGACTTCCTCTGGTCATATTGTAGGGATCATGTCTTTACTCCGACACAGTTTGTTATGTATGATTTCAAAATATACAATGCGCATATATTATCTCATATGTTGAGTATTGTTCAATTCACAAATTGTATCAGAAAATAAACAAGAATTTCCAACATATCTAAGTCCAGGATTTTATATATGTTTTGTATGATAAATATCTTGTATTTTACAATACTAAAAACTACCCCCCCCCCAAAAAAAAAAGGCCAGGCCAGGCCAGGTTTTTGTATTGAAAAATGACCAAGAGCCTCAGTTAAAGGCAGATATAAGTCTGCAAGCAATGTGAGAAACACCTTATTAGACTAATAAAACAAAAAGGATTATAAAAGTAAATGCAATAATAAATATTTCTAAACAACCACACCGTTTTGATGAAACCATAAATGAAAAATGGAAAGGAGAAGAAAGAAAGAATAGGACTCTGAAATACGAATGATATTATGATAAAATGATGATATTAGATAAATGTAAAACACCAACCTAAGACACCAATTTATACTAATTATAATTTCTTCATCAAGTACAAGTGTAGTACAATATTACAACCAGCCCAGTAACACACATGTTGAAATAAGGAAAGAAATAAAAAATAGTGGCTCAGCAGATGAGGTTCCCACCTAGTGGGGGTCTGGGAGGAGTAGATCTACGCAGCCTTACCCCCACAAGCAAAGAGGCTGATTTCAAGATTTAAATCCATGAGCTCTAATTCACAAGGCAACAACCTAACCATTGCGCCAAGGCTCACTCTCACTTATAGGGAAAAAATAGAAAGCTAAAAGTTGAGAAATAAAACATCTAGCCAAAAAGATTGACATGCTATGAGATAATAAAAAGCACTAACCTAATGTTTCGATTTATACCAATATTCTAATTAATGTACTAGCGTAGTACAACCAATAAAAGCCCACCCTAATAACACTCCTAACATAACAAGACCCCTAAAACAATAAGTCATAACATTCTAACGAGAATTGTAAAGTAAATACAAAATTAAAATGAGATAATTAATATTTCTAATAGACACACCATACTTTTTCTGTCCACTTTCATAGTTTTATCTTTACTCTTTCCTGATATCTCCACTACTTTTGACTTTCAACTGCATAGAATTTTGTGTGTGTGTGTGTGTGTGCGCGCGAGGGCCGCTTTGTAGTTTTTATTTGATACAACTCCTAAAGCAAGTGTACACAAATTCAAAAAAAGATTGTGAAAACAAACCCCAAAATCACATGATTAAGAACAGTCTACTTATATTAATGAGAACAGAGCTAATTGAAGAATACTCACAGCCACAACAGGAGTCCACAAGCTAACTACAGTCAAGACATTGTTATTTTCTGCAAAATTCACGCGCATAAATCAGTGACAAACAGAACTATTTTATATATACACACTGTTAAAAAATAAATAGATAAAAGCTATTCATATTCATATAAACACTTTATGAGTAAAATGTTTCCTAAATTTCCATCTTGCTCACAATCAAAAAATGGAAGGATTCTTGTTGTAAGACAAACTATTTAGGTGATTCTGATTCCATCTATTTCTGCTTTATCTATACTGAGAAAATGGTTTTCAAAACCCTAGCAGTGTAAGATTACAGCCATTCTTTTGTAAGATTACACTGCCAGTAATGAAAAGGGCCCATCATACTAATTTTTGTAAGATTATGGTCCTTCTTTTGTTACTACTTCCTTTTACCAGTTCCTTTTACTGAGAAATTATAATCTTTTTGTGTTGTCCTCTTGCGCAAGTTGAAGTCCGTTAGAAGCAATACGCAAAATGGCTTGATTGTCACAGGTCAATTGCATCTAATTTATTGCTCCAAACATCAATTCCTAAAGCAACTACTTCAGCCATCCAAGCTCACATGTACAAAAGCCATAGCTCAACACTCAGCTTCTGCTCTTGACATAACAAAGACATCCTGCTTTTTGCTCTTCGGTGACACCAACTAACATCCAGTGAAACAGAGAAGAAAAAGGCAAGGCTAGACAAGATACACATCCATGAGGAAGAGAACACAAAAGGAAGACTATTTTATCTAGAGAAAAACCCACATTTTTATCTGAAAATGTAAGTGTGATGCCCATTAAGTTTCTTTATTATTAATACTGAATCAATGGGTTATGTGCTATGTCTTAGTGAGAGAAAGGGCTATGTAACGTACTATATGTTAGTGTAATAGTGTGACAGTGCACTAGTAATACAAGTTCCCTACGTACAGCTAACTCATTAACTCAACAATTATCTATTTAGCTTCTGTGGTAGATAATTTCTCAATAACTGCCAATAACAGCATGATAGCACCATAGTATGCCTTATTACATGCCCCAATATTTTAGGACCTACATGTTTTCTTTTGTATTTTTCTTGCAAGAATATCTTATCTTCTCTCTCAGCTTTTGTAATCTTTCCCTTCTCATTTACTAAATTACTTTTGATATAACCCCAAAAAAAAAAAAAATGTAAAAGAAGTACAGAATAAATGCAGGGTAAATGTTAGGAACCCCAATATACCGAATGGTGAGGAAATTTTAAGTAAGGGGCAAAAGAGGGAATTGAGTGTAACTACTTGCTGAGCTGGCATAGAAATTGGAGGGAGGGAGGATTCACGGGATGTGGGAGAGAGCCTAATATGTAGGGGTGTGAGAGAGTGGGGGAGTCAAGAAATTAGTGGGAAAAGAATTGGGAGAGTTGTGGCCTCTCTGAGTGCTACACTGGGAGAGACTTGGCCTCTCCAAGAGCCAAACCCTTTTCTGTTTCAGTCCTTTTGCTTTATTTTCCATTTCCCTTGTACATTCAGCATCCAGAGGCTGTTTCCACCTTGGATTCAGCTCAAACAATTCAATATACAAGTGTTTTCTAGTTCAGTCCTTCTCTATGACTACCAGGTTTCTTACAGTATATTTGACATTGAGGGTGCATTTGTTTCCCTTTTTTTGACGAAATGTAATTCTTCAACTATTGAAAAAAATCACTTTTCACATAAACTACTCATTTCAGCCTAAAAACAGGTTGTTTCAGCTTTTGAATAGAAGCAAAAATGAATAGCTTCTGTCAAAGTGATTTTTTTAGGTTAAAAAAACTCACTTTTTTTGTGAAAATAAGCTGAAGCAAACACACCCTAAAAGAGTGGTCTCCCTCTAATTAGCAGTAACTAGCATTCCTCCGCCATATGCCGAACTTCAAATGACAATATAATGTAACAATGCCAGCAGACTGAATTATTCTTGACCTAATTTGCCTTTACTTTATTCTCTAGGAAGCATGAATATGTAGGAAAGACAGACCATCTCAGACAGGGTTCTGATACTGGAATGCTCTTGAGCTAGTTTATGTTCTATCAATATCATATCCTGGTCATGTCATGTTCTATGCTGCCAGAGATTTCCACGTATCCCCTTGTATGTGTCATGCTGTACCTATGCCTCCCTGTCTGTCATCTATCATTCTATCTCTATTCTGAAAAAAGCTCCTGTTCCTCCTGCCTTTTTACTTTTTTCTTAAAGAATTATTCTCTATCTAAAAGAAGAATTAAATCCTTAGACAAGACTTGATAAGCTAAAATGGAAGAGAACACACCAAGGCCTTAAAAATTGATCCATTGAACAAAACTAATAACAGCATAAACTTACTCTTTGAGATCAAATCATGCCAAGAGTAACTCAAAGATGGAAGATGCACAATGATATTGGTAGGACTGACGAGGGGTTTAATCTGCAATATCAGAAATAGATTACAATAAGTTTTAGTAAATTGCAATTATAAAACCTTTCCACATTATATCTTCTTTACTATAGACAAATATTTTCCTTTTTAAAATCAAATTAACTAAGGTCAAATGTTAAACTCTCAACGTTCCAAGGATGTCAAAACACTGTTATCCATATATATAGTTGGAGTTTGGATTAGCTTATTTTGTATTCAAAATGGCTTATTATCAAAATATTTCTGCGGGGTCATTAAAAAGAGAAGGCAGTGTTTCCCTATAATTTAAGCAAACCAAATATTCTACAATCTATTTTAATAAAAACCCAATGACTTGCCTGGAGAAAGTATGCAAAAGTGAATTTGCAGGCAAGTATCACCAACCAGAAGGCCACATATCTGCAGAAGTAAAATACAGAACTGTCATAATGAGTGAAATATACATCCGCAAAGAGGCACCGCTCGCATCACGAAATGTGCATATTAGAAGTACTACATGTCTTTAAAAAGAGCTCTGAAACATTAGTACCAACCCACAAAAGTCTTCAACACTGCTAATGGTAACAATCAAGACATGCTGACAAGCACAGGAGATGGTAGTTCACAAGTTGACAAGAATATTAAACATAGTTGCTAAATGGATTAATGTTACAGAACCAGGAACAACAAAAAAGCAAGTAAATAGGTGTATATTAGTGAAAGTTTTCCAGAACTAAATTTCATTTTCTGCATGACACCCTACCTGCAATAATCATTCATCTTCTCATAAAGACCACGTCCAACATAGTACCTTTCCTGTATTATATCATTGGAAAAGACAAATAGCCAAGTCACAACACATAAAGAAGTAACTTGAGAAAATTACCCTGTCAGAAATAACCAAAAAAATCACTCACTTGATAAATCCACTTAAAAAACTGAAAGAATGACTGATCAGACATATCAGATAATGCATGACAGGCTGGGAACTTGAGCAACAGTGCAAGGAATAGACGTAGACCAGCATAAACACCTAGTACAAGAATGTATATCCGGAAATAGAATGAATTGTCCGAGTTACGACCATTCCTCTCTTGCAAAACCTTCCTGCAATTGTAGCATAATTATGGTAAAAAGTTATGGAATTGAGAAGCAATCCTAATTACCTGCAATCGAGGCAAAGCAGGTTTGATGATGTGGGCCCACCATGCATTTACAGCCCCACACGCTCGGTAGCAAATGGTTATATAATCTACAGATGTATTTCAGTGTACCCAACAATCCAGAAAATAACCCTAACATAGGATCTAAACTTGCCTTCTGTGCATGCATAACAGTCCAGAAGCTGAAGCTGCATTTATCACTGATTCCATGCTCTCATTATGTTGGATGTGCACTTGGCCACTTACATTATTATGTTTCTAGCATGCCGTGTCTTAATTTGCACTTAAATTGTATTGTGGTTATAATTCTGTTATATGAATAATTTGTTACTTTTTCAGGTTTTATTGTGCCCTACGGGCATCATGTTTATATAATTCAAAACAATAATTACTAGTACTTTTAATTTAACAGTTTCCATTTTTTATTCCTTAACCTCTGTTTCAAGGGCACAAGTTAACAATGCACTTTTTAAAAAATATCTGCATCATTTCAATGATGTGACTGCATTGCCACATCAAAGTGAGGAGGTTTTTGGGGTGGGCACATCAACCTGCTTTTCGCCTCGCCACATCATTGCTAATTACATGACAAAATAGCCAAAAGGAAAACTGGAAACTCACAAGTAAACATATGTCACAAACGCGGAACTCAAGCCACCCCAAAAAAACCTTATAACTACCCTTGAGACAGCCATTCCTCTTGCGGTGGTGTACGCCCCAAACGTAAGCAACACATCTAGGATACCTATTCATCATTAAAAATAGTATTTTGAGGACTACCTGCCATTCAAACGAGCAATAAGTGCATAACCACAAAATTCTTACTCTTGATGAAATTCATAATTGCAAATGACGGCCCAATGCTAAGCATTGTTTTAAAAGTATCCAGGTTGATATGTCCATGGTTGAAAGCAATTATCGTCAAAGCCTGCATGCAACAGGAGTTGGGCAAACTTTATGTTAAGATATTTTGTTGATAATCAGAATTCAGACTTCAGGGGAATAATGATGGACGGAATAAGTTATCTGAAAAAATGAATGAGAAAAAAGAACCTGAAACATTAATGCCAAGAAGATCCAAAGACGATGGAAACTTCGATACAAGTGAAGAAACGTTCTATGTTCGACAAAACTGCTTTTACCAGTCTGTCAATCACATGATGAACATACAAGCAGAAAACATAATCAGATAATCAATGTGATTAACTATACAAAAACAGCCACCACTAACCCAACCCATATATTGCCACTCATTCAAATTACTCAAGCACTCAAAATACACCACCATTACTAGCAAAGCACATCAAACAAAATATTTCAAATCAAACGAAGTGTTTCAGTGTCTGAAAGCCAAAAATTTTCCATAAGAATATACTCCACAAAACCATACTAACTTGCAAACCTAATAACAAATTAAAATAAATTAGATAATGATAAGGCCTGCACAAACCACCAGTATACTGAAGGATCCTCAGTCACAACTCACAAGCATAAAGCACAAGCTATTAACACCTGTTGCTTTAGTAAAAATGGGAGATTATATAAAAGAGCAAAAGGGGGTATATGATACCAACAAAAAAGAAAGTGCAATTACCATTAATTAACAAAGCAGACACTAAATGCAGTTACAAAACAAGCAGATGAATTGAAAGAACTTTTAAGTTACCATTATGAATGCCAGAGAAAATCAATTACAAAATCAGCAACAGAAAAATAAATATCATTTTTAACAGAAAGGAAGTTCCGGCAAAATGATCAATGATAAATTCATACACGTAATCAGAATGGCTTCAGAAATAATTGTGCAGATTGAACCAAGACCCCAAAAAAAAAAAAAAAAAGGTTATATGAACGTCACACTTATGAACAAAGCTCCATAGAAAATAATTACCTACGTAACATTTAAAGGATGAGTAACACAAAGTGTCAAAACTAACCCTTTTGGTTTTTCTAGGCTTCATTAAGAATGATGAATCTCTCTTCATTGGCCAGCCCAATTCAAAACAAGTAGGCGACCTACATACAATTGCAAATTAGAAAGCAATTCAACATCCAAAATGTTTTAAGGCATCAGTGCTGCTAACCAAAAGTATTCATTGAAGTCATCATAATTCCTCCATGCTGAATGTGCGGCTTTCCCATTGTTGTTTCGATCAGCTTCCTGCAATTTTTTTTTCATTGGTGGAGGCAGGGGGGTAAGTAAAATTATGCTATGTCATAATTTACAAAAGAACAACTGAAGCACATATAACTTCTACCACTATAGGATTATTGAAACTCCCACAAAGTAAACAAGTAAAAACAATAAATTCAAACATCATTACATACTTGGTAAAACATGAAACATATTAGAACCCTGGCCCTAACCCACTTTCTACTCAATCCAATCGGACAAACAGTACTACAGCACCTGAAAAGTTATTCACAGAAGCATGACAAAACAAAACATTCACCAACTCTCTTTTCTTTTTTTTTTTGGTTTGACATGACCAGCTCTTTACACTGAGGAGCAATGGAACTTAGAAAAACTTGACAACAGCTTTTAGGATAGAATAGAGAAATTCAATGACCAATAATATCAACTTAAGAACAGAAAAGAGACAAGGACATTAAATATCATCCTTTGCCCATTGCCCATTGTAGAGATGCCACACCTTCAGAAGTGCAGCAGAGCCACAATGCCCGTAAAAATATTACAAAAGCAGAAGATGGAATTCAAAAAAAATAAAATAAAAAAACAAATAAATCAATAGAAAAAGAAATCTATTAGTAAGAAAGAAAAGAGTGCAAAAATAGATTATAAGGTATTCTCCTGCGAAGAAAGAAAAAAGAATACATGTATTGACCTACGACATTTAGCCAAGTAACAAGGCATGCCAATTTCTCTGCATATCTACCAAAGAAACAACTCTAAAAAGACCATCAGCAGAACACCACAGAGAAGCAAAGAAGGCAACCCTACACCAAATGTTGTCTAAAGATGAATGAGTCCCCTGGGAAATTCTAGCATTCCTTTGAAGGGGATAAATTAGCTGCTTCCAAACAGTTTTCAAGCTTACAAGTCAATTATAGAATCATATAGCCATCATACAAGGGCCTATATTCTATAGAATCATATGGCCATCATACAAGGGCCTACATTTCATTATAGAGTAAGAAATATTATTATAGAGAAGAAGGTGAAAGCACAACAAGGAGGATAAGATATACTCCAAAACAGGGCGAAAATGTTTAAAAAGAGAAGATATATGTGTGTAAGACATACACCAAAACAGGAGGAAGAGAGAATATATATATATATATATATATATAAACAAACATTTTTGTGACGGCAACCAATTCAACCATTCAGTCAAATTGGTTAAACTCAGAAGTTTAATTGGTTTCATTTAACAACATTGGCTACTATATAAAGCACTAACAACTATTTATACCACTTCTCTTGGTCAAGTACTACTATAGTACTAGTTAAAGCCGACCCAATAAAACTACTAAGAAGTTAGACGATAAAACTACTATTATAACAGCTTTTCTAGCCAGTCATTGAATTTTGCAATGGAACCTCACTTACCTAGAAGTTCCATTGTAGGTGAGGCATTTTACCACACAACATGAAGCGTGCAGAAAAGATGATATTAACGTAAAAGCTTTGAATAACAAAATGGCAATTGCCAACTCATTTTCAAAAGCAAATGTGAAACTAGTTAGAAGAATATTGATATATGAAAAGATTTAAATACATAGAACGACATTACAAGAAGAGGGTGAATATAGCAACTGACCGCAGCTAGTGTATCATATATAGGACAAATTATTTGCTCAAGGAACTTCACAGAATCATCAGTGGTTGTGCAGCTGGGAGAAGGATAAGCTTCTCCATGATCCAAAATAGCATCCAACTCTTTTGCCATCTAAATAACCAATAACAGGAAAAAAAATTAACATTCTTCAAAAATAATTTGAAATGTCTAAATTTAAGATTCTTATAAGTCAAATATTTAAAATCACAAAAGTGGGCATAACCTAAGTACACCTGATGCCTGCTGTTCCTTTCTTCTATCAATCAAAATAGAAAGCAGGAAATATTTTAAAGAAGAAAATGACGATATGAAGAGCATTGGTTTACATTTTTCCTAGCTCTAACCTTTTGAATTCAGAACATACAAACAACTTACTATAGGAGATACATGACTACCATCGAAGTTTAATAAAAAACAATACAATCTGACCACGACAGCTCACATATTAAGTTGCAAGTCAGCTGTGGAATAGAAAATTTTGATAAAAAAATCTGAGAAGATCTATTAAGACCAAAAAAAAAAAGGAGAACGCAAAGGAAATGGGGGATAAGAAAGCCAAAAGGCCCAGAACCCTTCAAAGTTAGTCTTCAAAAATATGGGGGTTTCAGCAGTACCTTTCTTTTCAATTGAAGGAACTGGTACCACTTAGCAATTATTAGCTAATATTTAGCCACATGTCCTTGATATTTGAATTTCAAGTAAGTGTGAGAATATTAATTTTAAAAAGAAAGAAAAAGAAATTAAATATAACACACCAAGTAAGTTTATCAAATCATTCACCTCTATGGCAATTCCAAAAGGGAACAGCCATTTATTAATAATAACAATATATAATAGCATACAACTAAGTTCTTGTTTGGTTTGGAATTTCTTTTATTATTTTGAATTCATATAAAAAAAAAAAGGAACAAAAAGCTGTCATCCAAAAGCTCTGTCTCAGAAGCATTTCAATTAAAGTTTCTGAAGCAAAATAAGGTAATCCAAACCCATAGCCCCTACCCAGCAAGCAAAACATAGAAGGAGGGAGAAAGTACCAATCCTGGTAGCATGGAAGCACATGCAGAGGAAAAGATCAAGTATAGAAACTGACTTTCTGATATTTATTTGGAGTAACAATGCTAGCAGAGGCAACAACGTCCCAAAATTAAAGAAGCACAATAGGGAACTTACATGGTGGAATATGTAGCACATGCACTCAGGAAGAAAACGAACATTGGCAGCTTCACCCCAAATAAGAAAGTACAGGGAAACCAAAAATAGCTTCCTATCCCTGTTAATTGCCTCTAAACTGCAGGAAACATAAAATCCAATCAAGCAAAGTATAAAAGATAAAAGCTATTCAAAGCATGAGCTAGCTGAAGTAATGACCTATTCCACGCAAGACGAATTCGCAAGTATCTGCACCATCTAATATAGTTATCTAGCACCTTCAAGAAGACTTCATTGATGGCTTTCTCATCTATTTTCTGTACACCCCACCGAACAAAGAACAGAAAAGCAGCAAATTGATAAATAAAATATAACATAATCACATGTCAATTTACAACAAAACATTGCCAAGTACAAAAAACACAAATGGGCCATAACCATGCACACATACACTGTAGTCATACAATATCTAATATAATCTTACTTTATAACCCGCAATACAGCCAACACCCCTTCTACAGCATAGCATATAACTCATAGATCCTTAGGAAAATACTCTAATGCGTACAGAAGTGCCATATAAAAGTGGGCCATTTATGAAGAGCTCAAAGGGTAAGCTAACCTCTTGCACATATTAAACCATAGCCATACTATTGGGCAATAAATTTCCACAGCATTCATAATTTCCTAATT
Source organism: Pterocarpus macrocarpus (assembly GCA_031439585.1). Lineage (NCBI taxonomy): Eukaryota > Viridiplantae > Streptophyta > Magnoliopsida > Fabales > Fabaceae > Pterocarpus > Pterocarpus macrocarpus. The sequence continues at coordinate 18,819,243 of CM062519.1, forward strand.
CAATGGCCCACATAAAGATACCACTAAGACAACAAAACACTTAAACATATGAAATCTTCTCTCACCTAATTTAAGCTTCTCTAAAGCAAACCAAATACCTATAAGCAAACATGACAAAGTTTTACTCCTTCAAAGTTAAATCCAAACACTTAATACAGTCAAAGGAATTTATGCTTTAAGAAGATGGACAAAGATGACAAATCCATTTAAGATGTACAATGGTAAAAAACAAAATTCAATTCTTAAAAAACTAGCTACTAGACCACTGACAGAAAAATAACTCTTCTGCATCACTCTGACAATTTCATGCTCTAGTTCTGCACCAACCTCGAAGAAAAGCTAAAAGCATGGTAGCAATTACACAATCAAAATTATTGTGCATCCAGTTAAGGAAAAAATAAACAAAAGAGAATGCCTACAAACCAAAAATGAATAGCAGATGGCAAAACTGCACTAAAATTAGATTAACAAAAGTACTCACTGGATCAGTTCCAGCAGGTGTGCCAAGTCGAGACTGTGCATTTGCTATCATTAAAACAACATTTTCACGCTGGTTCCTTGCATTGTCTTTCTGTATATATGAGAATTATCATTAGTAACCAAGAATATTTAACATACGGTGGCAAACAAAAATACCCCACTCGAACATATTGCATAATTCAAGGATAATCTTGTTTAATCATAACTATAGGAAACTTGCAACATAATCCTATTTGCCACATCTATGTCTGACAAATTGACAACATTCTCTTTACTAATAATACTAGAAGAGACACCAGCAATGAGGGTACAAAGAGAAAAATAAATTTTAGGAATGACAAATTCTTTTCCTTATTAATTAAATATAAAAATTGTGCAAATCGACTTTGAATTGTAACATAAGAACTACTTCAGAAGAAAGAAACATTATTTAATTGTGAGAAGAGGAAGATAACTCCCAATAGAACTGCATCTCACTAGTGGGAGGAGAATTTGGCAGCATTTAAACAGGTAGACATCTCATGCGTTTTAGTTTCACAAAACGTCCCTCTATTGTTACTTGTTACTAGTAAATGTTGACAATTGGCATAATGATAATATTGGGAATTGCTTTTCTATATCAGTATACATGTTTAAAGTTTTTATCACATTAGCAGGAACCTAGACAGAGATGTGTCAGTTACCATGCAATTAGCCATGATACACAGCAATGGAAGAGAAAACTACAACCATTACGAACCTGGAAACCAAAAGCATATTCCAAAAGATCAAACATGTCCGTATCCCTCTGTCCAGATACTTTAAATCCAGAAGGAAGTCTAGGAAACTGTTCAGTATATCTAATTGCAGATATTGCCCCTTTAACCTGATATTGAGAACCAAACCTTACAAGTTATAAAAAACCACCAAGCAGAGGGTATGATTTTCAGGATAATATTACAGAATCATGCAAACAATAAAAACCACAAAGAATACCATATGTCTTCTGAAGCTTTCAAATTACCTCCGGGAAAATTCTGATAGGATTGGTTAATGAAGGTGCTTCCAAAGGAACAATATTGTATGGCATCAGCTCTCCAGTTAACGTCGTACTTGACGTTTTTATTTTTCTCAACTAATTAAACATAAAAGACAAAGATAACAAAAGTTAACCAGTTTGTTGAAATAAGTCATTTAAGAAGTTTGCACATATAGAATGCAAAAAGAGCCAGATGACAACAGGTACTCAGCAAATTTCCTGATTCCCTGATTAGATCTCAACTACTATCCCAAAAAGAAAGAAAAATAGTAGCATATAATTTGGAAACACCACTAGATTAATAATCAATAATACAAGAATTTGTCAAAACGTAATTTTACAACAGAGAAATGAATTATAAGGTCATAATTTATCAAGTTAATTTTTTTATTTATAGACATCTTGAAATAATAAACAAGCAGTACCTCCTCCATTATGAGCCCTCCAACTCCCCTAGGATCAGCATCCTTACTAAGCAACTCCATGACCTCCACTAAGGCACGAAGTGTGGCAATGACCTTTCTCATTTCTGACGATCTAAGTTTCAACCTAGAACAAAAAAAAAAATTTCATGCATATAATACACCAGATCAAAGCATAATCCAGATAAAGTAACCTTATTGTTTTAAGTAACAGAAAAGGGGACAAGTAATCAAGACAGCCTTTTTGCATGTTTTAAGAATTAGATTACTTTGGCTTTCTTCATGCTTTAAGAATTAGGCGTTTAGCTTCTACTTGGTGCAAAGCACATGATCCTTTTAAAGGGATTTCTCTCTCAGATATGCTGAGATTAGAAAGCTTTGCTCTTATGACGTCTTCTTTTGTTTGTTCTTATTTTCTGTAATGAGGATCTCTAGTCCACCATACTCTTTGTAATATTCTTCTCTTCTTGCTAATGAAATTGCTTTTTTTCTCAGAAAAAAATAAGGATTAGTTAGGAGAAAAGCTGGTCCTACAACAATTTCACTCACTTCCTTGCAAAACATATATGGCAAATTAACATATTTAAGGAAATTAAATGGACAGTTTCCCAGCCTGTTTCAGTGGTCCCACATTAGTGTTAGCTTATTTTTTTGATAGAATAGTGTTAGCTTATTATTTTTGCTGAAATCCTATCAACTTAAGCAGCCACTGAGGCAAGTAAGTATTTCAAGATGTTAGAATTAGGCATATGTAAATTGTGTAGCCTGGCTGTAACTGATGCTAGGCTAATTAGTATACTGATTCTTAGCTAATTAGTCCTCGGATTAGGAATTAATTCTTCTATTATTTAATCTTGTACATAGTATCAATATATGCATGTCTAGACTGATTAGTCACTGTAAGAAACCTCAAATAGGAACCAATATAATGAAGAAGTATGATGTACAGTTCACACCCTTGGACTGAAATTAGTGTGATTCAGCCAAGGAAGAAGAGAACAATAGTATGAGAAAATGCAGAAAAAGAGAAGAAGCTCCTGAGCATTAGAAAGGCTCAGTCTCTCCCAAGAGTCCAGTCTCAATTCTAGCCTAACCTTTCCTAGATTCCCCCTAGCAGTATATATCAGTATTTTCCCCCCCCAAATCCCACAAAATGCTATTCACACTCTCTCTCCTATGCCAACTCAGCATAGTTAGTTACACAAGAGTCACCCTTCATCCGCTCTCAACTCTCACCCTCAACAATTTACAACTAAGGCCTAATTTATAATTGGCCCAGTACCTAACAGTCAAACGACAGTGATTTAAAATTTAAATGATCCTTCACACCATTGTGCCTTCTCTGTAGTAACAGCACTCCATTGCCATGCCAACAAGCATAGGCTTCTTCTTCTTCTTCTTTTTTTTTTTTTTTTGATGGAAGAAGAATTTTATTAAGATGAAGAGAATACGTATACAAATAGAAAGGAGGACAAGAGATTCTCTTTACAAGAACAAGATGACAGTTACCATAGGCTTTCATACTTAGTTTCGCTTTAAGATAATTTCAAATCAAATGAATAGACCAAGATAACCCATGCTCATACATACAAATAAACATCAAGCTTTAAGACACCGCCCAAACAAATAAATACAAATAACTTTTATAATCTCACTGAAGAAATAACTGGTAAACAACACTATCGCAATTTAATTAACAACAAAATTATAAGCTAGACATACTCTCCCAGTGTTGAGCTAAAAGTTCCAGATTCTTGTAGACTCTGCTCTTCTCGTTGAATGTCATCCACTCTATGACGTCGCTTGTAGCGCTGATAGAACTCCCATAGGTTCTCAATGTCACGATTGCGATCAAGTCGGGCACCATCCTTCTGAGCAAGTTTTTGCTAAATATAGAAAATGAAAATCATAAGAAAATGAGCTGATATGCCCTACAAAATCACTTGGAAAAAGAAAAGGAAATAATCAAATCGCAAAAAGGTTTCCTGTTAAATGAATCATGATTCATTAGCAATACCTTAATAACAGACATTAAACCAGTCTTGAACTGAAGAACTCCCCTTCCAACACTGTTGGGATCAAGATTTTGAGCCATACTATAAGCCTGCTCACACACTGAAGCCAAAAGTAAAAGGTCTCATTGTTAAATATCACAAAAAGAGAACAGTATCATCTGGTTCAAGCTCCAGATGTACAACAACGACAACAGTAAGCCTTGTCTTGCAAGGTGGGGTCAATTATATGGATCATATGACGTAATGGCATCTTATTGCACACCATGTACATCGTCAAATAATTAAAATCTAAATCTTTAATGGTTTCGCCTACAATTTTTCTTGGTCTCCATCTGCTGCTAGCTATTAGCTAACTATCCATCAAATTTACTCTCTTTATTGGGGCTTCTATAAGCCTTCTCCACACATGCCCAGACCATTTAAGGCAATATTCTACCATTTTTTCCACAAGTGCTATACAAACTAGAGCTCTAGATATACTTCATAAAATATATCAATACTAGCATTCAATGAAACATGATATCTTGGGATTTAACAAGAAAAGAGCATGAACACATAAAGCTGATAATTTATATACTTCAATTTTACACGAAACTTGAAAAAAACTATAACCAAGTCACACTGCAAGCATAAATGATATGTGCCAAAACAATGCAAAAGAAAAACTAAGCTAAATACAGAGGATAATACAATGGACAACAGCCAAGTCTTTTCCCACTATGTAGGATAGACTACAAAGATCAAACAACGCTATTGTATCATACTATAAATTATTTATATAGACAAACCATCTAAATCTAAATCCTTCTGAACTTAATGGTTTCATCTATAGTTCTAGGTTTCCACCTATCTATAACCCAAGATACACAAGACACTAGACAATGAACACTAGAAACTAAGCAATAATTAGCTAATCTGGGAATATGTAAAAGCCACATGACTAACATGTGCTTAATTCTAGCACTCTCCCTCAAGCATAACATATATAAAGGTTACTCGATTTATACATAAAGTGAATCAATCCTCCAACCCGTTATCAATTTAGAGTGTGTATGGTCGAGCTTTTTTGGATTAAAAAAAGTGATTTTTTTTACTACGCAAAGAGTGTGTTTGTTGGTGAATTTTTTGACAAAAAATCACTTTTTTCATTGAAAAAAATCAGTTTTCATAAATTTGGATAATTTTTTAAAAATAATCAAAATCTCAAAAAAAAAATTCAAATCTTTTATAGAAGCTGGAAGAGTAGCTTTTGAAAAAAAAAATCAGTTTTCAGCTTTTTTAACTATATATAAAAGGTGCATTTGTTTCAGCTTTTGAAAAAAGTGAATATGAAACTAAATTTTTTTATATAATTGAAAAAGTTGAAAACAAATTTTTTTGATATTCTGATTATTTTTAAAAATTTATCCAAATATGTCAAAAGTGATTTTTTAAGTAAAAAAAAGTGATTTTTTTGCCAAAATAATCTTATCTAAACGCACCCAAAATTTAAGTTTCATAATCACTTTTTTAAAAGCTAAAACAAACGCACACAAATCACTTTTGTTAAAAGCTATTCATTTTAGCTTCTATTCAAAAGCTAAAAAGAAGTTGAATTTAGCTTTTTAGTAAATGCTTAAATGAGTAGCTTTTATAAAAAGTGATTTTTTTAAGTAGTTAAAAAATCACGTTTTGTCAAAAACAGCTAAAACAAACACACCCTTAATCTCTTAAGAGTTAGGAATTAATTTTATCAATTCAGTCCCTCAGCTCAAATTCTATATAGCTTAGTCCCTCCAACAATTTTGGTCCAACACTATTAACAGAGTGCTAATATTCCAGCTGCTATTGGCACAAACCGCAAAATACACACCTACAACAGACTTGGGGTAGTTAGGGATACAATGCAATGTAACTGCACTATAATGCCGCAATTTTCCATGATTGACCACTCTGCTCCCAAGGCACACCAAGAAACTCAAAATGGTTGCTCCTAATCCACAAGAAGTCTTTCCTCGCCTTTATTGCCTATCTTCTTTACATAATTCTCCTATCCAAAATTTTTACAGTGTGCAGTAGGACTCTACTTACTGTTGGGACTTCCACTTTTTTCGAAACCTAAATGATAGAGAGTCCTCCAAATTAGTGGTCCTTTTGGGTCTCCTTGATACTGTTTTGTTGTCCTCTAGTCCAAATAAAAGGTTGTGGTCTATTCATCCCTCAAGATCTTTTACTTGCGATCTTATTTTCAATTCCTAACTCATTGCTTAAATACAACCTCTTTCCACCTTGATAAACCTATTTGGAAGTCCAATGCTCCCGCTAAGGTCAAATCCTTTATTTGGACAATTGTGCTCAATAGAATTAATACCAATGACAATTTGCAAGTTCGAAGGCCACAAAAGGCTATTTCCCCTAATGTGTCTGTTATGTGTAAGGCAAATTCAAAATCAATATCACATTTGTTTTTGCATTGCCCTATGGCTATTCTTTTATGGAACACTTTGTTTGCCACCTTTGGGGAGTGTTGGGTGTGCCCTACAACCTTAGATCAGTTCTTGTTGACTAGTTTTGCTGGTTTTGGGAGACAGAAGGAAGCCAAATCTTTGTAGCAATGCGCCATATATGCCACTGTTTGGAGTATTTGGGGGGTGTTTGGCAATCTGAAAAACTAAATTAACATGGTATAAAATAGAACCAGTTATATTAACTTGTGCAAAAAGGAACTAGTTATTATTAAGTTGTTTGATTCGGTAACTTAAAATTAGTTTTAACATATGTGTTCTTCTTTTTCTGAACCACTTTCTTCCCTAACAATGGCAGACGCTAGTGGCCGACGGCGATGAACATCAATAGACGGTGGCAACTGGGGGCAAACGGTGGTGGTCGGCAGCGGCGAATGGTGGCAGACAATGGCAACAAACTATGCAAACGGGGACACATGGCTGGCAGAGGCAGCAGATGGTGGTGGACAAGGGCGGATGGTAGCGGGCTATTAGACAAAGGCAAACAATGGTGGACGTGGCAAGTTGGCGATGGCCAGTGGTGGCAACCGACGATGGTCGGCAGCGGTGAACAGTGGCAAATGTGGCGGACGATGGCATACAAGGGTGGAAGGTGGCAGGCGGCAGCAGCGGATGGCAACAGGCGATAGTGATGATGATGGGTGGTGGCAACCAACGGTGGTGGACGACGGCAGTAGACGATTGACAAGATCAATGGAGAATGAAAAATTGAAGTGAAGTAAGAAGAAAAGTAGTGGAAAGAGAAAAAATAATAACAATAAAAATAAAAAAGAATATTTGATGAAATAAAACCAATTTAAAATTAGTTTTTTTCAAAATTGGTTCTAGACCCAAATTGGTTTGGATAAAAACTAATTTTAGAATATCTAGGTAGTTACTAAACAATGTTTATTAAAAACCAAGCCCCATTGTACGTAATTATCCGATTTTTTTAGTTTGCCAAACACCTCCTTTAGTTGGAGTGTGATGCTAGCAACTTCAATGATATATTTTCAGACAAGCATGTTTTGTGGGATAGAGTTAAGAGTTAACCTTCTTTTATCAAAAAAAAAAAAAAAAATCCACAAGAAAAAGGATTTCTTACACAGCAAGAATAAGTTACCCACTATTCATGAAATAGATTTGCACATAACATATATCAAGATAACAAAAGGTGTGAGATATCCTACAAATCCAGAACAAGTCGTCCGTATTATTCAGTAAAGTACCGATGTCAAACAAAAGATCTCTTTCTAGATCACCATGACATCAAAATGCCTTCTTAAGATGATTCACATGAGGCAACTACTCTTGAAATTATGGCTATAATTGACTAGAGTAAGTATATCATCAGGAGGTTTGGCACTAAAGTCAAGTACATAGAGAACTAGGTCTTTACTAAACATGGGAGAAAAAAATAGAAATATAAGAATAAGGCTAGGAATAGAAACTAAGTGCTGAAATGAGAATAGGTGAATCCATTGTAAGGAGCTATAGCACCTAAAAGAGAAGAGGGAAAAATATGACTCCAACGAATGTATATAACAAAATGAAGAAATTGCAATATACGACTAAGTACCAACAAACTAGACTAACAACCCCGATTGCATGTGTTACTATAATGAGCTAGCCTGATCAATATTTGCCAAGCCCCATTCGTAGGGCACAAAAGGCTCTATTCCCTGATATGTGTATAACGTGTGGTCCTTGCTCATAGTCTATATCACCTATTCTTACATTACATTGGTCTGCTGCCATATCTTTATGGCACTCCTTATTTGGCATTTTTGGTCAATGTTGGGTGCAAGTCATCTCAGTAGACCATTTTTTGAGGGTTAGCTTACATGACTGTGGGAGAAGTAAAGAGGCAAAATTTTTATGGAAATGTGCAAACTACACTACAATTTGGGTAGTTGAATAGAGTGGAACTGTCATATCCTTAAGGAGGTTTCTTTGACACTTCACTTGATCTGGGATGAGACCTAGCGGTTAGCATCTATTTGGTGCAGAGCAAAATTGATCTTTCTATTTTCCATGTTCGCTTTTTATCTTGCATTTTTCTTTTTGCCTTGCATTTTGGTTTAGGACAAACACTTATCCTCCTCACTCTTAGTAATTATTTCTCTTATTCTTAATACATTTCCTTATTATTCAAAAACAAAATATCTTATAACCAAGCAAACCTCAAACATAACCAAAAATAAGATCCAGTCACCTCAGCTAGTTTCCCATTTCTAATTCAACAAATCCCCACAACGTATGTCTCACACTCTTTGTACTATCTCTTCTGGCCATTGTTGTTCATAACTTCCCTATTTCCATTTTCACTTCAACTGTAGTCATCTCACACATTCGATCATGCACATTTTCATTTTTGCTCTAAATGTGACTCATACCACCCTCGATTACTCTCCCTCACCTCACAATGACTCTATCTCCGACACACGCTCTACCCTGTTACCACCAAATCCAAATTTCCATCATAAACCGTCCTTCCTTAATCCCCAATACCAATGCCACAACTTATCAACTTAAAAAAAAATAAATAAATAAATAAATAAGGATAAATAAATAAATAAACAATTCCACTTCTGTTCTGAATTCGCATCACTCCAAGCTCCGTCCTAACTCCTATCCATCAAACTAAGCTCCATTGTCAAAACCAAACGCATCACATTTCACAAGGCTTCACTCACTCATTCACAAACCTATCTATCCAGATCTCATACAGTTTTAGAAACAACATCCACTGCAGCATCGAAACTCTAAAAAAAAATCTCGTTCTCCGAAAACCGAAAAAAAAAATTTGAAACAAGCATGCTATGTACTTACAGATCCTGGCGACGTTAGGATCTTCCGCTTGAATCTCATCGGCGGCCTGCAAGATCAGGTCGATGTTGGTGGTCTGTGCGAGCGACGGCGGAACAGCTCCGGCGATGCCGCTTGGTATTCTGGCGTGGCCCTGGCCAGCATTTCGCAGCTGCTCCCTGGTGAGCGTGGCTCGAACCAGCCTCTCCCAGTTTTCCCGAACCCTAGCCATGACGGTGATGGCTTCAGCGCCACCGATCGCGGTGGAGCAAATCGAAGAAGCTCCCGCTTCTCTTTTTCACGAACGTCAAATCAATGAATGAATGAATAACTCGGTGGTGTCACAGTTTTTTTTTTTCGATTTCACTAACTCTCTCTTCACTCGTTAACTACTATGCTGGTGTTTGTGTTTGTGAAGTGTTTGCGCGTGCGCAGAATATGGCACGATTTGAAGAAAGGGGTTTTAGATTGGAGGTTTTATTTTTATTTTTATTTTATAGCTTAACGAGTAAGAGTTTGCCTTGCCTTTACAAGAAAACGCGGATCAGGCGAAATGGGGCAAATAGCGACGTAGCAAGTACGCAGTGCGCACCCGCGTATTCTTGTTTCCTTTTCGCCTTTGTTTCGGGAAGTGGGGGTGAATTGGACAAGGGATATACTCGCTTGCGGGTTTAACTTTTCTTTTCTTATGGGGTCTTCTTGTCTGAAAAAAAAAAAAAAAAACATTTATTTGATTGACCCAAAAAATAAAACTATCTAGCCAGTGAGAAGGGAAGACGTTACGAGTGAGTTTGTTTGAGATTATTTTAATAAAAATTATTTTTTATTTAAAAAATTTTAATTTTAATATATTTGAATAATTTTTTAAAAATAATTAAATTTTTTAAAAGAATTATTTTTAATTTTTTTAATTATATATAAAATATATATTTCTTTTATATTTTAAAAAAAGTGATTTTGAAATTTAAATTTTATATATATTAAAAAAATTAAAAATTAATTCTTTTTTAGAAGATATTCTTTTCAATTTTTTTAAAAATACTAAAAATTAATTTTTTTGAGAATTTATTATTTTTAAAAATTTATTTAAATATATGAAAATTGATTTTTTGAATTAAAAAATAATTTTTTTACTAAAAATAAATAAATAAACACACTCAAAATTTTAGTTCCAAAATAATTTTTTTAAAAAATTGAAATAAACACACCCTATTTTTAATAATGGAAGAACTATCAATTTATCTATGGAAGGTCAAAATACTAAAAATTTAACTTTAAAAAAATATTTTTTCTATAATATTTCAATAATGAATAAGCTAACAAATTAGCTTCTAAAATATTAATATATTTGCTAACAAAACAATTTCTAAAATATCTTTTGTTAACACTAATAAAGTCCATGAATAATAATAGAATTTATCATTATGATATTATAAACTAATTAAATATATTTTAGGAACTAAATTTTTAACTTTTTTATTTTTTAAGAGCTAACTTGATAGTTCTCTCTTTTAATAGAATAAATATAAGTACTACAACTAATATAGAGTTAGTTGTGGCAGTAGGTGTCTTAATCTCTTAACAAAAGTCTTGAGTTCAAACTCTGAAAATAGAAAAAAGAATTATTGGAAGATCCATATTTCCTTTAAGAATCTTAGTTGAGTCAAACCAAATTAATCGAACTCTTTATAATAAGATAATAAAATGGGTACTGCGATGGCCAGTATCAATAGATGGAGAGAAAAAAATTGTAATTAAGTGCAAATGTAAACTGTTAACAATGCACAACATTTTACAATAATAACAACATTTTAAAACATAAGAAAGTATAATATTATGAATTTAATTTAAATATATTAATAGTGTAAAATAGTTTTATATTATCAGTCAATAAAAATAATGAAAAGTGCCAACTTATATAAATAATTATCTATTATAATAATAAATCTAATATAATTTTTTATTTTCTCCTATTTCTATTAGTTAATAATATAAAATTATTTTACAACATTCGTGTATACCAATTAAACTCTAATATTATTTTGATAATTGATATTTCATGTTATAAAAAAAATCATCTGATTAAAATATTTTTTTATCATTTTCAGATAGATGACATCATAAAAATTGTTGATAATGTTTAAACTGTCCACGTTATAAATAAATCAAAATTAATCTTACTTAACCAGCCAAACATACTTTTGCATCAAGCAGTAGAGCAGCTTTTTTGAAATAAAAAATTTATATAAAAAACCCTTGCATAAGGTGGCAACAAAGTAACTTTAATTTGAAAGAGGCCCACCGTTTGAAATTTGGTCATGATAAGATGAGGTCTTATTCTTGGTGCTGGATTCGAAAGATGGCAAGAGGGTAGGTTGACGTTAAGTGGGGTCTGCATTGCAACTTGCAAGACGTAAATCAACACAATGGGCTTGTGAAGATGAAGACAAAATTCAAAGCCCAAATTAGAAAGGCTAGCTTGGACAATTGGATTTCAATGTTGCCCTGTTCGAAAACCATAAAAAAATCGCTGCCCTATTTTAACGTAGACAAAATATGTAATGAAGTTATAAGTTTAAACTTCAATGTTAGTGACAAAAAAAAAATTTCAATATCACTTGTATATCTTTAAAAATGCTTTAAAAAATCCTCTAAAACATAAAAAACTATTTAAAAAATCAATTATTATTATTATTATTAGACAACTAATAGAAAAGGGTTGTATTTTTTTTACGTAAAAATAAAATACAACTTTTGACATTTTTCATATCAATCATTCAAATTATGATTCATTTGATTTAATTTTTGAAAAAAATATCTTTTGAAAGAAAACTTTTTAGAAGAAGACATTTTAGAAGAAAGCTTTTTAAAAAAAATATTTGTTTTTAGTTTGAGTATTTCAAAAATAAGTTTAAGAGAAGTATTTTTATTTAGATAGGATAAAGTAAAATTACTTTTGAAAATATTATTACCAAAATAGATATAATATAGTTTGAAAGTAAATTACTATATTCTAATCAAATATTTTAGCACTAAAGAATAATTAATTCTCAAATTATCATTAAAAAAATTTTTATTTTAGTATTTTAATTAAATACAACATTTTTAGAAGTTTTTTTAAATATATAAAGCCTAAAATCATGTTTTTAAAAAATGAGGTGTAGAGAGTTGTAGGGAGAGGGGTTGGGAATTGTGTAATTGAGAGCAGTTAGGTAATTTTCCTAAACCCAAAATGAGAAGTATGTCTTTTTTTATCTAAAAGGCCATTTACTCATTGAAAAAAAATAAAAAAATTAAATCAAACACTAGCATATACTGTATAAAGCTATTTTACTTCCAAAAAATAGCCTTTTAGTTATAGCAAACTGTAATTCAAACGGGCACTTATTTTTTATTTAATTTTTTTCAACAAGTCTAAATAGTGTGTCAAAAAGTGTGTCGATATCTTCCATACAGAAACTGTTTCTGAATAGAAAAATAATAGAAAAAGTTTTCCCATTTTTCCTCCTACAAAGGTATTCCTCTTAGGCGTCTGATGATAATCCCTAATATACTTCAAGTGGGATTAAGATCCTCACAGTGTAGGACTAGAGGTAAAGTTCACCTAGTAGCTCATGTTGTCAAATGAAGAACACACTCCAAGATAAAATCTCTAAAAACAAGCTTATTATAATTAAAAAACTATAGCTTTGGGATGTACCCAAAAAGAAAAAAAGGAAAAAAAAATATAGCTTTGCTAACAAAATATAGCAAAACTAATAGTATGACACTACAGGGGAAAAAAAAAGTCAATAATTTCATTTCTTGACGTCCTTCGTTCTTTTCAATCAGGTACAAAATGACAAAATTATAACCAAAAAAAAAAAAAAATCAAATCTCCTTGTTTTACAGCTTCATGTTTGTGTACCTCCAAACTATTTTCTTTGATGTTCAACATTCCAAACAAAATCGGTTAAAATCATTCAACGAAAGAAACAAATAGATTGAGGACAATAATTGGTCCAGTCCATAATAATATAATCACAAAAAATGTGCATGAAGATGGCACATTCAGCACATAAGCTTCACAGCAAATCTTTGGTTCGCCACCAATATAGTGGGAATCTTTCAACTCTCTGGTGATTCTTGGATTAACATAAAGATATTGGAACTGCTCTCACCATATAATTAGTTCTATGACTTCTATCTTCATATAACTGATAAATATTTGTACTTAATTACATATTCTTACAATCAAAACAACTACTCATAGTACATTAAGAACATGGCATCTGGGGTATCTTTAGGCAGGCTGTTTACAAAGTGGTGGAGACGCAACATATCTTCTCTAAAGACAGTTTGCACATCAATCACGTCACTATTGCATGTTAGAACCCACAGATCCCCTGAGTTAACTCTCTTTAGACTTCCCTGGCAAAATGGACAAGAGTCTGACCTTGTCTTCCTGTATCATAAAGAAATAAAAGGATGTGCTAACTTTCAATAATAACTCCATTCTTCTAATCTTATGTTAGCAACTATTAGTTTAAAAGAAATACGTACATGGTCCGGAAGTACCATGTGGCTGTATTCCCGGACCAATCATATAGGTATATTTTATATGGAACCCATCACTAACACACAATCCTATGCAAAATACACTTATATGATTGGTCGGGAGCACAACCACATGGTGCTCCCGAACCACATAAGTATTTCGCTTAGTTTAAAGGTTAATTGAAGCAAAACAAATATGTCATGATTACCAGTCACGGTAGCAATTTATACACATGGCATGGCAGCAGTTAGGTAAAACTATAGACTCTAAGCAGATGCCACACTCATGTTCTTTCTCAGAGTCCACATCAGAGAGCTTCTTCTTATCCTCAAGGCTTCTATTGACAACAATGTGACCTTGTCCTTGGGTAATATCAGTAGCTACTAAATCACCATGAAGCTGTTGAAGAGAAGGCAATATAACGCCTGCATTTACTATAGATTAATGAACGCATGCTCGTTATGTGCATAGACAGGAGAACATGATTGATTATAGAGCTACTCTTTATTATTAATAAAAGGCAAAGAAAAAAAATGCATATATGGGGGTTGTAGAGTTTTAAATTTAAATCAATAAATCGTGGGTGTCAACAGGCACAATAATATATTAATAGCTATATGGCATCAACATAACATTCAATACAGCATCAGATTACACCAAGTGGAAGAATGTGTACTTATTATAAAAGTCCATTACGGTTGCCTTTCTTCCGGTAGAATTGATATTTGGCTTCCCATAGGAGGGCACCTAAATAAATAATAGATCAATAAAAATAAAGAAATTGAAGACAAGGAACCGAAAATAATGGAGATAAGAATAAGGGGAACATGTATAGACTAACCTTATACACAAGAACACAGAAAAGATTCAAATAACTTGAAAATAGGCATGAACGTGTGCAATGCATCCATCTTAATGGAAACAGAAGAATAGGTGCGAAGTGATTGTAAGCCAACTTCATTTGAAGGTAAGCACTGCCCTTGCCCCTTGGAATAGAAGCTACCCTGCATACAATTTTAAATTCAAAGTATTATATCGATAACAAATCATCTTATAATGTCACATTAGTTCACCAAATGAACCACATTCCCTGCTAAGGCCAAAGCATGAAAATAACATAGAGAGAAACTCACAGCGTATTGGCATGCTGAATGTCAGCCTCAAGTGTCTCGAAGGAATCTTGGAAAGAGGGCCTTGCATCAAGCACTTGGTATTGCTCTACCATTCCTCTAAGTAGGGATTTAGATCCTTATTCCTCACAACCAAACAGTAACTAGAACTGAGCATAGAGAAGAAAGAAACCTATGGATAATAAATGGGGTTGAAAACATGCAAAAGGGCAAACCATGGATAGTTCTTGGGTGTTGACCAGTAATGGGTGGAGAAAGGTCTATAGACTCTGCAAGACGCTCACTAGGCAGTTGGACAGATCAAACACTATCATCAATGTCATTAGCAGAGAAAAAATGCAAGGAGAGCAAGTACTCTTTTGAAATTTTATGCTTTTGACTTTTGAATGCCAACTTGCATAAAATTGTTTGACTTTTCCTCTGAGAAGGTGCAAGCGACTTCATTGAGAGATCAAACTCTCAGCATGAACTTCACAACAAAGTCTAGCCAAATTTACAAGACTTGAACTTGGCCGGTAAGTAGAAACTGTTTCTGTTTGCCACCTTTAACTGCTTTTATTGATGTGTTAGTGGTTAAGAGCACTTATTTGACGTTTCCAATGTAAACCTTCTCTCTAGTACTACTTAATTTTCAGGCTGGTTTATGTAGGTGAGCGCTGCAAAACCAAAGTTTGCTCCCCTTTTTTTTATTTTCACTTTTGGTCAACAACTAAAGTTCTCCTTTGTTTTTCATTTTTAGATGCTAAACCAAAGTTTGGACTTCAAAAAAACTGGAGGATCTTTAGGGGTTTTCGCCACTTCCATAAGATCATGAGGGGGAAAAAAAGGTCTTGTATCTTCGTTCTTTCTTCTTCTTGGTGGAACTTATGCCATAAAAAATATTATGGAATTTGTTAAAACAGGTGGAACTCTTAAAAGTGGGTGAAAATCATGTTATTATGTGAAAAATTCTTCTTCATGAGAGGAAAAGAAGTTTTCTTGTGTTTGGTCGTACTTTTGGAAAGGCCAAAAGACCTTTTATTGATATGAGAATAAAGATGTACAGTAATTAATATATTTATATATGTAAAGGTCTTTTTTCAAATGGCCTTTTGAAAATAAATTTTATTATTACTCTTATATCAACAATTAAAAGTAATTTTATGTTATTCTATCCAAATAAAAATCATTCATTTAAACTTATTTTTGACACATTCAAATCAAACAAAAATAGTTCTTTTAAAAGTAATTCTTCTAAAATACCTTATTTCAAAAGACCATCTCCGAAAAGTTAAACCAAACAAATTAACGAAAACTACTTTATACAAATTACTTTTCATATTTTTTGTCATATACTCTACCTTTATTCTCATTTTTTAATATATATTTGCTTAATTAAAGTACAAACACAACTAACGTCGAATATTGTACCACTCTTGTTTGGATGATTTGTGATATAATCAATTATGACCTCAAACTTGCTTTTACATAGAGTAAAATTGCGTTAAAGTGTGTATTGATAAAAATAGTCTTTTAACTTATTATTATATTATTATTATTTAAATATAATATGCATATTCATTTTGGTAATCATATACGTAAAAGTGATTTTTATCTATACTATACCTATTATATCAAAATCACTTTTTTGATAAATATTACCAAATATAAATTAGTTGATGTCAACCCAATTTTGACCAAAATCAAGTTTACAAAATTAAGTTAACTCAGTAAATTTTACGAACATTAATCCAAACACATACAAAGTGTTGGTCTGAGTAGAAATGGATCGGGTCCTTTAAACACATGAATTTGGGTTTGATATCGAAATTCATATGTATGAGGGAAAAAAAACACTATTGGGAAATTTGAATTTTATTAGGAAATCTTGGGAAACACTTGGGGGGACTTTTCTTCTTATGTTTTGGATTTTTTTTTGTTTCAAGTACATTTCCAAGGAGACTCAACATGACATGGGTGATATTAATTCCCAAATTCAAAGGCGCACAGGAGATTAAAGACTACAGACCTATTAGTATAGTCGAGTGCATATACAAGGTGATAGTGAAAGTATTGGCAAATAGGCTAAAAACTATGATGGGTCAGTTAATTGGTGAGACATAGACAGCTTTCGTTCAAGGGAGGCAGATTCTAGATGGGGCATTAATTGCATGTAAGGTAGTCCAGTGGTTGAGAAAGAAAAGAAAAAGTGCCGCATTGCCAAAACTCGACTTCCAAAAGGCATATGACTCAGTCAAATGGAGCTTCATTGATCATGTTTTGCTTAGGATGGGTTTGGCATCAAATGGCGATCGTGGATTAGATATTTCTTTGGTGGAAATGTCCCTAATTATCAATTGTTTACCCACAAAACCGTTTCACATGGAAAAAGGCCTACAGCAAGGGGACCCCATATCCCCTTTCTTTTTTGTTATGGTGGCAGAGGTGCTTAATAGACTCTTCTCAAAGGCAGCAAAAACTGAGTTGATTGAAGGCCTGCAGATTGGAAGGGATGTGGAAATTGTTACTCATCTTCAATTTGCAGATGGCACAATTCTATTATACCCAGCCAGATATGAAACAATTATCAATTGTAGGCATATCTTGGACTATTTTAGTATTATGTCTGGCTTGCAGATTAATTACGATAAGTCGGCTTTGGTTCTAATCATGTGTGAGGAGGATTAGAGTGTTGAGATGAAGAGGATTTTGGGATGTACAGTTGTCTCACTACCTATACAATACTTAGGCATCCTACTTGGAGCTAATCCAAATAAAGTGGGTACTTGGAAAGCTGTGCTGGACAAAATTAGGAAGAGATTAAGTGGCGGGAAAGCTAATGTCTTATCTAAGGCAGGGAGGGTTGTGTTAATAAAATCAGTACTAAATAGTCTCCCTATGTACTATTTGAGCCTATCCAAAATGCCTAAAGCAGTTGCCAATGAAATCATTTCAATTTAGCGGAGATTCTTTTGGAGTTAGAAAGAGGGGGAAAGTTTTCATCCATTGGTGAAATGGGACATTATTCAACTGCCTAAAAAATTTGGAGGCCTTGGGGTAGGGGATTTAGTTATTCGAAATGCTACTTTATTATTCAAATGGTGGTTGAAATTCTCCAATGGCAATGATTCCTATTGGAAAAGAATGGTGTGTTCGTGCCATAATCTGAATATTGAACATTCGATTTCAGTGCAATCAAATCCAAGAGGCAGCGATCCATGGAGAGGTATTTGTAATATATGGAGATTGAATAAGGATATAGAGAGGGTATGCAGAGCTGGTATTACTATCAGAGTGGGTAGGGGTGATAGAACAAGGCAATGGGAAGATTTATGGCTTAGGGATATGGTACTAAAACAAAGATTCCCAAGATTATATCTAATTTTAGAACAGAAAAATATGTTAATTGAGGAGTGTGGCTTATAGGATGGTGTTTGTTGGAACTGAAATTTACTTTGGAGAAGAAATTTATTTCAGTGGGAGATTGAGCAAGCTGCAGAATTGTTGGAGCTTTTACATCAAGTACAGTTAAATGAAGGCATATCTAACAGGAGGTCATGGTCTTTTGAAGGTTTTGATATCTACTCTTCAAAATCCTTTTCGGATACGATCATGAAGAAACGAGTGGAGTTACTATCAAATTACAGCTTTGCAAATAGAGTATGGTGTAAATTATCTCCTCCTAAAATGGAGTTGTTGGTGTGGTTTTTGGTACTTGGTAAGCTTAATACAAAAGACAGATTGGTGGCACACAATATCATTGACAACAGTGAAGCTAGGTGCGTACTGTGTAACAAACAGGATGAGAGCATTGCACATTTGTTCTTCTCATGCGACTTTGCATGGCAAATATGGTGTGCTTGTATCAATGATGGAACTTAGCTTGGGTGATGCCTATCGAGCCAAGATGCGTCTTTGAATCTTGGTTGGATGTGCAAACATATGAAGCGGAAATGGTATACTTGTTTCTTTACTATAGTCTGGTGCATTTAGGAAGTGCGAAACAAAAATATCTTTGACAAAGTGGACTCACATATTGACATATGTAAGGAGTTAATGTGGTCTAGATGCCATCAATCGGTAAGAACACGGTCAAGTTGATTACATAAAAATTGAATGTTGTAATGGTGGATTATTTGCTATCTGGGCAGGTTGCTAATATGTATGTTCTATTTGGGTGCTGATACAGAAGTTGTCTATACTATCTGATAAATTACGCATACAATTTTGCAGGAGCCATGGATAGTAACATATGTGGGGGAAATACTAGTATATTGGAATGATAGTTTGTGATTCATGTTTTGTTCCTAGGCTTTGATAAATCTTAGGAATATGTCTTTTGTTTTGACTTATGTCTTGTTTTAGCTTTTGTCTTGGTGACTTGGTGCTCTCCCTGGTTGTAGGGATCGAGTCTTGCTTAATAATCGGAAAAAAAAAAAAACACTATTGGGAAGGTCCCCATTTAAATAAATAACCAAATCTTAGGAGATTAATCTCTTATCTGTCAGATGAGGGAATACTTTAGGAAACCAAAAAAAAGTGTAAACATGGAATGCTATGTTCCATTGGTTGCTTTTGCATATGGTTTTGATAAAGTATCCTTTTCTCATACAGATAAAGAAGCAGCTTAGAGCATGTATGAAGATGATAAAAATTAGGGATTAATTTGCTTATTGGTTATTAGTTAAGAAGACGGAGAGTATTAGGAGATTAGAGCTTAATTAATTCTTCTAGGATTAGAAGTTAATTTGATTAAGGTTACTGTTAGGGTTATAATCGAGAAAAAATAAAGGAGACAATTTTGACTTAAAGGTAGACATGTAAACAATACCTGACTACTTTTGTTAACAATAGATTGAAAACTTAATGGAAAGACTGATGTATATGTTCAAAAAAATTTTCTAGTGTTCCACAATTTTTAGTTTAATAACTAAAGTGTATATAATTAAAGGAGTAAAATGTAGCTTTCCATTATTTAAATCCAATTTACAACACCTTTTGTTAAAAAATTGTTGAATGCACCTGAAGTATGATTAACATATATTTTTCCCCGTAAAAAAAAGTAACATATATTTTATAAAAAAAATGTTTTAACTAATTTGGAATTAATATTTGAAAATATTTTGTTGTTTAAAATCAATAATAAAAACTAGGATTTAAAGAACTTATTCATTAAAAAAATATACAAATAAGATATTGGGTTCAAACTTTTTGAATAATTAAAAAAATAGTATTTATAGATATTTATTCTGATAATGAACTGATCTGATTCGAGATAGATTAGTATGAGTCTAGTGAACTTTGAATATTATAGGCTAAAAAAGGTCATACAATAACTTTTGAGAAAAAAAAAAGACAAAGATCAGTAGAAAGTAATATTTAATTTAAAGAGATTAAAAAAAATTAAAATTATTAAAAACAACTATTTAAATCTTATTTAAAGTGAAGAAATATTTATTTTTATATGATGGTCAGAATTACTCTTAATGAAATTTTAATGACTATTGTTGACTACTCAAATATACTAAATGATATTTGATTTTCTTTGGAAAATCCGTAACCAAGAGGTCTTTGATCATATTATTCCTAATGCAGATGAGATTTTTCACTAGTTCTAGGCCAGCTATAAGAGTCAGCAATTTTATTTAGCTTTTGTCTTTGAGTTCTCGTCAAATTCCTAGGAGTAGGTTGCAATTGGTTGCTTAGGATCCCCTCTAGATGGATGGGTGAAGCTGAATTATGATGGTTTGGTGAATAATGAGCATCATGCTTCTTATGGTGGCATTGTTCAGAATGATCTTGGTCAGTATGTGGAAAGCTTTGCGGTTAACTTAGGTGTTTGTCCTATCATGATAGCTAAAAGTTGGGGAGCTTTTTATGTGATAGATTTGGCTTGGAAGAAAGGGTTTAGCAGAGTGATTATTGAAATGGACTCAATGGCTGCTTTAGCTCTTATTCATAAGAAGGGCATTGGTCATCATCTCTATGGCTTATTGATTGCAAGAGTTCAGGAGCTTCTTCATAGGGATTGGGTGGTCCATATGATTCATATTTATAGAGAGGCTAATAGAGTAGCTGATTGTTTGGCTAATTTGGGTCATTCCTTATCTCTTAGACTTTGTTATTATTTTCAGCCTCCTTTGTGTTTATATCCTATTCTTAGGGATGATTTGGTAGGTGTTGCTCTGCCTAAATTGCTCTTATAGTTTTTTGTGTTGTCTGGCTATTTGCCCCCTTTTATATATATATATATATATATATATATATATATATATATATATATATATATATATTAAATGATAACTGTTCAAATAATCACTCAATGGCTATTGTTCACTAATCAAGTTTGAGTAATAATCATTGAAAACAAATATCGAACATTGATCACTCAAGATCGAGTAACGACTGACTACTTGGAAATTGATGATAATCATTGATAATAATCCATGTGATAATCATACACATATCAATAGTTGATTACAAATATCAAAATATTAACCACTTAACAACTAGCGTTGAGTAGTAATCGTTGATAATAATTACTATTAAATTGTTAATCACTTAGGGGGTGTTTAATAGCTTAAAAAATCAAGTTAACATGATACAAAGTAAAATCAGTTATATTAATCTATATAAAAAATGAACTAATTTTTTATTAAATGTTATTTGATTCGACAATTTAAAAATTAATTTTAATATATGTGTTATTCTTCTTTTTCTCTACCACTTTTTTCTTTAATGGTGGCAAATGTTGGTAGCTGATAGTGGTGGACGGTGGCAAATAATAGTGGATGGTGATGGCCGACAATAGTTGGTAACGGCCAGTGGTAGCAATCGACAGTGGCAAACAGGGGCGGACTATGGTGATTGGTGGCAGCATATGGTGGCAAATGGTGGCGATTGGCTATGACAGATAATGGTGGACAAAGGCAAATGGTGATGATAGATGGTGGTAGGTAGGGGCAGACAGTGGTAGATGATGGTGGATGTCAGTAGTTGATGGTGGCTAAAGGTAGTTGGCAATGACTAGTAGTGGTTGATTGCAGCATATGGTGGTGAATGGCAATGATGGATGATGGTGGATAAGGACGGCAAACGGTTGACAAGGCCAATGAAGAAAGAACGTTTGGTGTGAATTAAGAATAAAATAAGAACTAGTTTTAGGTTCGTATTAATTTTTTAAAATTGGGTTTTTAAGCATTGGTTTTAGGTCAATATTAGTTCGAATAAAAATTAGTTTTAAAATATTTAAGTAGTTATCAAACAATATTTATTAAAAATCACACTCCATTGTATCTAGTTATCCAATTTCCCTAATTTGCCAAATACCCTGTTAGTATTGACTACTCATAAATAAATAAATCATAACCAATCATATGATAGTTTGAAAACTAACTGAATTTTGCTCTAGCAATAAAAGGGTTAATTCACTACATCATAGCAAACTACATTTCAAATCTTAGCTTAGAAAGTCAAATATATTTAAGTATGTCATAGTACTTGAATATAATTGCCTACAATAAAAAAAATATCCATGGGAAATATAAGAAAAAATACAATAGTTTGTGAGATAAATAATTAATTAGCTATGAAAGATAACCCTTAATAGGGTAATTTTGTTCATTAAATAATATTAAATGGTCCTTCTATTTAATTAAAACTAACATAATCCTTCTTAAGAAATAAGAACCTTCATCATTGTTAGATGCCTAAGAGACTTTGAGTGTAAGAGAAAACATTATGTTTAATATTAAGTAATTAATAATGTGTCAATTAGTAATCTATAATAAAGTACTCACAATATAGTGGTATTTATAAATATTCTATCAATATAAAATCAAATTAATTTTGATATATTATTAATATGAATAAATTTTATATTATCATCTAATTATATATTAATACATTAATAAAAGTGATTAATTTTTATATTTATTATCTAAAAAATCTCATGTATAATAATATATAATTAAATAATAGTATAAATTTTTTTTACAACAATAACACATCAAAATTAAATTTATATAAAATATCTATCACAAATCAAAAAACAAAGATGACCACATCAACAAATATGTGATCCTAAAATATATAGATACCATTTTGAAAAAGAAAAATACCAATAATAAATTAAAGATAACATCAACACTCAAAAATAAGTAAATATAATAAAATCCTACAATAAATATCATTCAGAGATTAATTTTGATATTATCATCTAATTATATATTTATATTTGTAAAATTTTTAAAATAATAATTGACTAAGTTAAAAATGACTAAGTCAAATATTTTTATTAATATAAAAATATATGATTGAATATATATATATATATATATACATTGAAAATGCATTAAAATTAACTTTTACAATTAAAATTAGGGATTTTCTTGGATGCTTTTATTTTTATAAAGATACTAGTATCTTTTTTATATTGAACAGCTTTAATTTAATCATAAACCTTAAATATAGTTAAAAATAATTTTAAAAATTACGTAATTTAAGTTAGGAGAATATAGGATAATTTTTTAATCATAAATAACTAAAAAATATCGACATCTTTAAATTTTATAGAGGCACTAAAAAAATCCTCTTAAGATCAATATATTGGTGATATTTAAAATACTCACCCATAAAAAATAAATATTCAATATTTACCCGATTTTTAGTTATTGATCAATTTAAAAAATAAATTTAATGATTAATATTAAATGATCACTCATACTTCAAATATCATATAAAGTATTATAATCCATTTTTATATAATATCAACTATTAAATTTATTTTTTAAATTTAATTAATAATTAAAAATTAAATAAATATTAAATTTTCTCTTTTATAGATGAACATTTTAAATATCATCCAATATATAATCTGTATTATTGTATTTCTTAAAAGGCTAATAAATCTATTAACTGGGTTGAAAGAGGTGCTGTCTGTACACAAACGCGCTCGCGCACGCACGAACTTGGCTGTTTATTTCCATTTTATGACCAGTGCAGTCTAATTAATGCGTGTGCCGATATATTCGAAACGTCTCAATAATCACCATCAGTCACAGCCTAAAACGTAATAAAGCCATAAAGAAAGATATAAAAAAAGAAAAGAAAGGTCACAGCCTTTACGCAGTATATGTAGTGTCAGTCGCATTCAACCAAACCACCCTTACGCAGTGCTGCTGTTCCTCCCTCTCAGTCACTGAGTGAGCTACTGAGTACCACGGAAACCGTACATAGCAAGCAAGCTAACTTCTTTCTCAAAATCCTGAAGTACACATTAATCAACAAGTGCGTCCTAATGAAAACTTCGTCTCCATTTTTTCAGCTCTGTTTTTCCATAACAACATGATTAGTAGTCACTAATCATGGTGTTTTAGTTTAGTTTATCGTCTTCTCGTTAAACATTGGGGGTTTTCGTTTATCTCTCGTGTTTTTTTTCTCACAGCTCTTTCTCTCTGTTGTCAAAGACACAGAACTTTGCATGTTCGGTGAGCATAATAATAATAATAATAATAATATCTCATAAAACTGAGAAGAGATGGGTCGCAAGGTACGAGTATGTGCGGAATGCACCCGCAACTGTCTATTGTTACACGGAAGAGGGAAAAGCTCGTCACTTTTGCCTTCCTCTTTCTTCAAGATCATGCTTGGCGACGACTTTTCCAGTGTTCTGGTATGATTCATCATTCATCACCAACAAATCACCCTTTTTTTGTGTTGTGATATTTTTTTATTTTATCTTTTTGTACATGCTGTACTGAGTTTCTTCAAAATTGGTTTCTTGGTGATTAATCATTTAATCTAAATTATAATCTGTTTTTATGTTCAATTGTCTACTATATCTACAACAAAAGTTCAGTTTATATATATATATATATATATATATATATATATATATATATATATATATTTTGGCTTATGCAAGAAATTTTTTATTTTAAATTCACCGATATTCCGACCTATTACCAGAATTCGGGTAATCCAACCCGACCTGATGTGAAGGTCCCAAAGGGGGTTTAGAAGTCTTTCAATAGAGATTTTTACCATTTCAAGACTCAAACTCGAGACCTCTGGGGCCTCTTAACCACATCAACCAACCCCTATATTTGATAACTTGCTTTCTGTATCACTTCATTATGGTGATACTAGATTTTTATTTTTTATTTCTTTATCTAATTAGGGTAGGAGATTCTGTTCAATGATGTTAGTTTATGGATGATTAATGCCAATTTTGAAATAACAATTTGTTTTTGAAATGTCTACATGTTTTCCAGAGGGTTAAGACTTAAGATGGTTGCACATTGCTACCAAAGTGCATAGTTCCCTTTTGCTTTCACTGCTTACACATATGCTATGAAACTTGAAACATATTACTACTTAATAAAGTAAAACATGTAACAAATACATGTTGCATGTATTCTATTAGGGTGTTTATACTGTTTCTTCTCATAGTTGCAAAAGTTGATGACTCAGAAGTCTTATTGTTAGCTATTTTCTATTGATGATCCTTAACTTTGCAAGTTCTATATTTCTACCGAGTTTACCTTTTCTACTTCCGTAACAATGTACAACTAAATTTTTTCCTTTCATTAAGCTAGGTATACATTATTTTTTAATCTGCGTGTTTCCTGAAGGGATTCACCATCCACGTTTTGCTCCATCACTTTATCTTCTTAATGCTTTTCTGAGTATATTGCTCTTTATATTAACCACTGGCTCTGATCTTCTAAAACTGCAGTATCTTCCTCCAAAGTTTAGTCCTACCGTGTCAACCTTGGTTAATAAGAAAATAATTCTCAATGATGTAAGTGGGAAGCAATGGAATGTAACAGTTTCATCCATTGATAGTTCTTTCACTCTCAAGGAAGGATGGAATGCTTTTTCATCGGATCATGGACTTGAAGTTGGAGATTTTCTAGTATTCAATTACATTAATGAATCGTTCTTTTATGTTGAAATCTATGATAGATCTGGGTGTGCAATACGTGATTTTTCTAGAAGAAGAAATAAGAAAAAGAGAAGTAGGGACAGAAGTGGCTCTCCTGTTAGAGATGGTATGCTGGTTGGACAGGGTCCAAATGCCTCTGTTGTTTCTGAGCCTGATGTGCCAGAAATGAATTGCCACTGCAGGGAGGTTGATGTGGAACGAACACCAGATATCGTGGAGAATATTTCAAAATATGATAAGAGCAATAGTGGGGTCAAATCTATGGACATAAGAGAAAACTGTGAAGACCCATGTCGCATGAGCAGCGAAGACCACTGTGGTGTTGGTGGAAGTGGGAAAATTACGAGAAGAAATTCAAAAGTTTCTCGTGTCCATTATGGATCCCATGTATATCAAAATGATGCAACTCTTTGTAACGAGTATCCTTTGTTTGAAGGGATATTGGGTAGTGGAGCTGCTACAAATGCATCTGAATTTGAATTGTCTGGAAAAAGTACAGACAAAAGTGCATATAACAAGACTTCTACTTTGAAACTTGAAAGAAACAGAGAGGACGATGTCATTTTGTCCAACAGGGAAGTTCAAGAGTGCCAATGTGCTGAGGAATTAGGTACTATATCGTTTTCATCTCTAGAGACTTTGGACTTGTTAAGGGGTCAGATATAGAATATACTACTGAGTTTGTTTCTCATATTTGTAGGGCTTCTAAGTTTATTTCTTGTGAATATGTGTAATGATTTCCTATATATTTGCAGAAAGTGATCAGGTGGTGATATCCAAGAAAAAACATGATTTGCTTATTGACGGATCTCACGATACCAAGCAGATGTTCAATGGCACCCCAAATGTCTCAGATGCTATCTGCAATGGTGCGTCCTCTCAGTGTGTGTATACTTTCTCAATGGAGTTTCTTGATTTACCTGATTCAATCAATCAATTATTATGAGTAAAGGTGAAATGTCAAAAAAGATTAAGAAAGAGCTTATTGACAGGACTACCAACGAGAGCAGTTTCAAGTATAAATTGTGTGCAGAAGGTGTTTTCTTTTCACGGCTTCTGTTTGAAATTTATTACTAACTTTAGATCTCAATATTGAGTGCTTGGTGTCTGCTGTAGTGTACATGAACAGATGCTCAATTGATATGTATTTTCCCAAAGAAGTCCCTTGATTTACCTGAGGCAATCAATAAATGATCATGATTACAGGTGAAATGTCTAAAAGGATTAAAAAAGAGCAGCTTGTGGATATGACTCTCAATATGCCCAGTTCCAAGTATGAATCGGGAGCCACAGGTGTTGAGTTTTTTCATTTTCACCACTTCTGTTTTAAATTCTTTTACTCACTTTAAATCTCAATATTGGTGATTGCATACGCTTGTGTGCGCTCAACTACATTGCTGGACACTGTCTCATGAATAAATTTTTTATGCGATTGTAGGGTCCCCAAAGATTATTAAGGGAGAGTTTGGTCAGAGTTCTCACATGATTGATCAAGACGATGATGACATTCAATCAGCCGTCGTCTCCTGTGTGGTGCCCAATAATAATGATAATTTCCTTGTACGATATTAACAAGCCCTGTTTGAGCTCGGGTTTATACTTTATATACTTTATGCTATAATGACTTCAAATTGATTTTGCATTACAAACTGGGATTATGGTAGTTGATATGGATAGAGCTTGAAGAAATATGTTTTCCCTGCCTAGATGTAGTTTGTGTTTGAATGCTTGAAATTCCCTATCTGACTGAGTGCCAAAATTTGTTACTTTCTTTTAGCTGATTACTTTTTATGAAACACTGTCTTTCTCTTTTATGTTTATGACCATTTGAGCTTGTCTTTGCTGCAGGAATTGTCTACACGCTTGCCATTGCCATTATATTCTCGCAGGGGAAGAAAAGGAGGAGAAAAAATGGACAGTATAGTGGTGTTCTTACGCGATCCACGGAGCGACTTGTGGCCGGTCACTTACCGTGGGCATGAACAAACAAGCTATAAAATTCTGGCATCAGGATGGTCACAATTTCGTAGAGCAAATAATCTTCAACCAGCAGATGTGTGTACCTTTAGGCTTGTGGACGCATCTAAACGTATATTCACTGTAGATATAGTCCACAATTGATGATTGTGGAGGCATATCCCATGTTTGGGTTTTTTTTTTTTTTCGTGTGTTTTGGTAGCAGTAGTTAGTCCATCACGTGCACAAAGTAGTAAGTAAATACTAATTTCCTAGACTCGTATGCTGCAATGGTTTCGTATCAATGAACTTCCCTCAACTAATTATTTTCTGATTTTCTTTTTAACATTACATTGGAGCATCCATTCTAACTCTCATTTTCCCCCAACCATCTCCAGTTCTCCACCCCCCCCCCCCCCCAAAAAAAAAAAGAAAAACAACAAAACAAAAAAAGTGATGAATGTTTGAAGAATTTTACCACTTGTTTAGATACGTGGAGTACGAAGGGCCAGTTGTGCTGTTCGAAACTTTGAAAACCGCAAATTTTCCCATCCTCAAAATTTACGTGGAGGCTTAGGATAGTGTGGCTCCTGTTCTTGTTGACATATAATACCCATAAAAATCCTCTTAAAAAGAAAAACCTTGTATTCTACAAAATGTGGTAGTCTAGTCTGGGTGGTTAAGTAGCTTGAGTTCATTGCTTTTTCATAAAGGTCACACTATCTCAAGGAAATTTTGGGGGTAAGTAATTTAGTAATCTTGAAGTAATTTTTTTGGAGTGAAATTTTATTTTAGTCCTCGAAATCTTTGACGGTCTAATGTGGTGATGATATTTAGAAAAGTAATGTGATAATACTTATTTATTTCAAAAAGGGTTCAACTCTAGTTTTTATTCAAAAAAAATTAGCTTCACTGTTAACTAACTGCGTGGACCTAAAATTTTGAGAAATCATCATCATTTTGGATTAGGAATGCTTCATGTGACAGAATTCCTCGCAATTTTACGAGGATATGATACACCTGTTCATTAACTACTTAAACTACTTCTGGAGATGCAACTGCTGAGCTGATTTAACTAGAAGTCTAGAACAACCTTTTCGGGAGGAACTGCAGTTTTCAACTAAAAATATCTACGCATCAAATACATACAAACCATCGTTGCGAGTGTCAATCTTCCCACTCAGGAGGTTGCTACTAGTTGACACTCTGAATGCAACACATTTTTGAGACTGCTTAAGTTTCTGAACTACTGACCTATACTTAAGCAGCTAAAGTCTATAAACAAGGATTCTAAAACATTCTGTTTTATAAGTAAAAGAAGTAATACTAAAACTAAGACCATGGTTGATAACCAAAATTTTAAGTGCCCCAACAAACATCTCATATCATTTCCACTGTTGAGTCAACACCAGCTGTAGCAGCAGACACTTGATTCTGTTCCTTGACCACCATTCTTCTCATCTTCCTCAACCACTTTATGGTGCTTGCAGCATAGTCAAAGAGGCTAAGAGCAATATGGAGACCAATCCCACCAATGACACCATTTGCTATGGAATAAGTGAGTGGCATGAGAAGCATGGTAGCAAAAGCAGGCACTGCCTCCTTCATGTTACTCCAATCTATGTCCTTCACCACCTTCATCATCATCACCCCAACAAGCACAAGTGAAGGCCCTATGGCCCATGGTGGAACACTAGACAACAGAGGAGTGAAAAATAACGAGAAAAAGAAGAACATGCCAATGATCACAGCCGTTAATCCTGTCCTGCCACCTTCTCTCAACCCTGCTGATGATTCCACAAAAGTTGCTGTGGTTGTGACACCCAATGTAGACCCCACAATGGTGCCAGCTGCATCAACAATGTAAGCCATGTACTCACCTTCAAAGTTTCCCTTCTCATCCACAAACTCACCAATCTCAGCCATAGTATACACTGTTCCAGTGATGGCAAGCACATCAACATAGAACAAGGTGGCCAAGGACACCCAAACCTCACTCCTGTTAAAGTCATTGAACCTAAGAACCCCAGCAGTGGATTGAATCTTGTGAAAGTCAACCACTTTCTTGAAATAACTGTAACTTGCATCACCAAGTGGGGTATCAGGGAAATAAGTCACTTCTGTGTGCCTAAACCAAGACACAAAGGTTACAAAAAGAATACCATGTATCATGCTACCCTTGACATTCTTCATCAACCCATAGCTTGTGATGAGCAAACCAACAAGTCCAAGCCAGAACTTGGGGCTTTGCATTCTCCCACCCAGGCATGCCCCAGTTTCTGGGTCCACACTCTTGCAGGCAGTGATGGTCAACAAATTGGCCTTGTCAGGTCCAACAAGCCCAACACCCTGGCTGGACTGCAGGCCCACAAAGGCAATGAAGAGCCCAATCCCAGCAGCACAAGCAAGCCTGACAGAATGAGGAATAAGCTTTGCAAGCTTGCCCCTCAAGCCAAGAGCAGAAACAAGAAGAAAAGCACACCCTTCAACACACACCACAGCCAGTGCAGTTTGGTATGAGAGAGAACCAGTTCCATGATATCCAACCAAGTTGAAAGCCAAATAAGCATTTGGTCCCATACCTGGAGCCAAGCCAAATGGAAGGTTTGCTAATAACCCCATAGCCACAGAAGCAACCATGGCTGAAACAGCAGTGGCCACAACAAGGTCGCTCTTGGTCTCTGCAAGACAAGCTTCATAGCCAGCATTAGGCTTGAGGACACAGTCTGGACCCGCCGGAGGAGAGCAGTCTGCAGCGGAGCATGTGCCGCCGGAGGCGGTAATGATGGTGGCGTTGACAGTGATGATGTAAGCCATGGTGAGAAAGGTTGCTATGGCTGCGCGAAGTTCCCTTGTGAAGCAGCTTTTTCTTGCTTCTAACCTGAAGTATTTTCCAGCAAAGCTCTTTGAGAAGGCACTGTTTAAGCGTTTCTCCATGTTGGTGAATGAGTTTGTGAGTCTTGAAACAAACCCACCACCTCCCATTCTTGTTCCACTTCCGCACAGATCTCCACCACTACCCATGAATGATCTTCTTCTTCTCTTTCTGTCTCTGTGCGTGCTTTTGTGTGTTGTTTGTTTTTGGTGGGTTGGTAACGCTTATGGAATGGAGTTATGGGTATTAATGGTGCGAGGACTATTTAGTAAAGGGGAGGGAGAAAGAATCATCCATAGGAGATTTTTTTTTTTATTTTTTTTTCTGTGGACAAGTTGAAATCATGCAGGAGTGAATATACTGACTGTAACGTGTGGAATTAATAGGTGGGGGGTTACCCACGAAGAAGAAGGGTGCGGACTTTGAAAGCAGGGGCAAAATTAACGAAAAATATTATTTGACTTCAAAGTTTTTTTTTTGGCTTTTGTGTCAATTTACTCCCATCTATTATTGGGTATGTTCCTATTTGGTCTAATAAAAAGAATTATTTAATGGTGAAAGGAATGTTGATTCATGAACGTGAAATAGCATAGCTAAATTACTAATATTCATATTATACAATATAAATGTATAGGGATATTTAATTATATTAACATAAAAAAAAAATTATAGACGGCTATATTAACATCATTCTATAAAAAAATATAAAAAAATTATATTAACATCAAAAAATAAAAGGGCGGTTTAATAGGCATGATATATTATATATATAATTGAGAGTTAAAATAACAGTTAAATATTTTTAATGATATAATAATATATAATTAACTTCTATATAACAAATTTTTTACATTATTAGTATATAGAAATTAAATCATTAATTTAAAGGCATATAAATGAAATATTTAAATTAATGGTAAGAACTAGTGAAAAGGAGTATGTAGTTTAAAGGCATGAATGAATTATTTAAATTAATGGAAAGAACTAGTGCAAATAAGTATTTAATTTAGAGGCATGAATGAAATATTTAAATTAATGGGAAGAACTAGTAAAAAGAAGTATTTAATTTAAAGTCATGAAACATTTAAATTATTTAGAAGGATTTTATAAAATTTATTTAGAGAGAAAGGTACAAATTTAATATTTTCTGAGAGTAGCTATTTTTTTAATCGAGTAGAAGAAAATTTATATTAGGTTTATAATTAAAGATTTTATAAATGGATAAATAAATAAATAATTTTTTAATTAAAATATATAAATTTATAACAAAATATGATTAAATTTTACTTTATAACATGTGATTTTTTTTTCTTTTTAATAATGTGTGGTTACTTATTTATACTAAATGATTATTATCTTTATGAAGAATATACATATATTTTTTTAATATATCAGTGATAATAAGATTTGAATATATAACTTCATATAAACTACCTAAATCCCTCACCATTAGTTCACTCCCAAGAACTTGAAGAACATTATATTTTATTAAGTAGAGTATAATAGTCATTAACTTAATTTTGTGTGATCCTTTTTAATATTTTAAAGATTTTATATCCTTGAAAATTAAATATTTTTCTTTAATGTTCTATAATGGCTTGCTTACCTGTCTGGCTATTTATATGATTTTCTTTCTAGTTTAAAATATGTACACAATGTGCCAACTAGTACTTGCTTTTGCATTTATTAGCGAAGAAAATATGAGAAAATTATTTATGCTCTCTGATAGTGTTAGTTTCCTTTTTTCAATTCTTTGGTGGTCCTGGTCCTTATCACGAATTCTTTGTGCTTAATTACCTAACCATATAGTTGTATCTCTTTTTTTTTTTAACCCTGCTCGATTTCTATGCTTGTCTATCATTCAAATTAATGAATTAACATCTCAACCTTTTTGACGATTCTCTCTTTCCATATAATGTTAGATTGCCTTATCTATATTTTTATTTTGAGTTTTTTTTTCTTAACTATTGTTTGAATTTACTTTATTCTAAGTTTTCTTTTTATGCTACTAGAGCTTGTATCCAGTATTGAAATTTTCACACATTACAAATTATGTAATTAAAAAAAGAAAGCACCGTCGGTATTTATTTGCTACACCACGAGTTAGGCAAGAAGCATTATGTTTTTTGGTACAATGGAACTATGGAAGTCAAAAAAACAGAGTTATGTTTTTAGGCAAGAAGCATCATATGTAATTTATTTAACTGATTACCAGATCATGAAAAAGGTGGATTTGGTCGGCAGGGACTGTCTCAGTATTCCACTTTCTACTTATATATCGCCATTAATCATAAATTTGGATTAATTTTTAGATCATTTTATTAGTAAATGATTTATAAATATTTTTATAAATATTTGATTACTTCAAAGACATATCTTTATCCTAAATTTAGACAAGTCTTTTTCACATATCAAATTCTTCATATTCATTTTAATCTAAAATGAAATGATAATATATGGACATTTTTTCTTGAAATGAATAACTTTAAAGTTAAAAATATACACTCTTCTAAAAAATAATCTATTTATCATTTTTTAATTTAAAAATTGAATATAATAAAAATAAAGAATTTGATCTAAATTTTTTCCTTTCCACATTCTAAACTTTTAATAATTAATAATAAATAAATAAATAAATAAAAACGTGGATTTGACTCCGCATGAATCACGACGAACAAATGACGCGGTCGGTCGTCTTAAGTCTTAACTTTTGGTCAAATTGTTTGGTATAAAATAGTTTACACAATCTAAAATTATTTAGTCCCACGAACGAAGGAAAGGAAAATAAAATAATTGTGCTTGATTCTTCGGTGGATTTTTTTTGAATTATTAAGAAGCAAGCCAAGTAAGTAGCTTGAAAAATCCAAAATCAAAATCTTCGAAAGATCAAATACTATTTCTGCAGTCTACACTTGGGAATCTTTGCGACCCTTGTCTGTGTGCATATATCTATATATTAGCACCTTTATTCTTGATGGTTTCAAAAGAATGCCGTTTTAGATTTAATCTTCAACTTGATGATACTTTATAAATTTAGTTTAATGTTTAAATCCATTTATACATATAAAAGCAGGAAAAATATTTTAAAAGTCCGAAAATACTCATAAATGTTCTCAATTAAGGACAATTGTGCTTTGATGAATAAGCTTGATGTAATTAAACTTAGGTACAACTGACATTTCTACATGACTATACATATTTAAATAAATTTGCATTTTTATATGTCTAGCTAATATTTTATGAACCTAATTTACAAATTTAATATGATAAATTAGAGTTGTAATATGAAATCAAATTTCAGAGCATTTAATTTAGATAGCATATCCCAAATTATTTAAAGCTAGAAATTATTAAACAACAAGTAGAATTATTTAATATTTTAAAAATCATAAATATTTAATTTTTTAAATTAATTATAGATCTCTTTAAATAATTAATTCAGAAAATATAAATTTTTTTTTCTTTTATAATACTACGTGTATTTATTAATGGACAAAGGACTTGTGTAAATACATGTATATCACAACGTACAAAGTCTCAAATAGCCAACATTTTAGGTTGTACATAGAAATTTGTATACATTTACTAGCCATTGAAAAGTGGAAATATCCAAGTCCAAAATCTAAAAAGAAAATCGCATATAAAAGAATGAGTTAATTTTAGATATTTTTTATGTACTAATAATATAAAATAATTTTATATTATTAGCCATTAGCTAGATTTTCAATAAAATAACAAATTATGATGGATAATTACTCATTATAATTTGATATTTTTCTCAACTTTTATTGGCTTATACTGTTAATGTGCAAAAATTAAATTCTTAATTTTAATACATTATAATTGTAAAAAAGTTTATATTATCGTTTAATTTTATATTGTAACATTATTAAAAATATTTAATTATTATAATAATTAATTGATAGTATATAATTAAAAATTATCACACTTAAAGAACCCAAGTAAA
This sequence comes from Pterocarpus macrocarpus, assembly GCA_031439585.1. Lineage (NCBI taxonomy): Eukaryota > Viridiplantae > Streptophyta > Magnoliopsida > Fabales > Fabaceae > Pterocarpus > Pterocarpus macrocarpus. The sequence continues at coordinate 18,853,861 of CM062519.1, forward strand.
ATAAAGAATTAAGTTCAGCTTCTAGAGTATTTTTTAGAATGAAAAAGGAAACTTGTGTCATAATCACATATTTTGTAATTTTTATGTGAAAAGTATAAATTTAACATGTTTTATAAAAACAAACAAGTGGAAGATAATTTCTCCTTAAAATATTAAAAGTTGAAAAAAAAAATTTGCAAAGGCAAAATTAATAGAATAGTAAAGGAAGTTTTTTTTTAAATATTAAAAATAATTTAATTTATATATACTACCAATATAAAAAAAATTTTCACAAATATCCAATTATGAATATATGTATTAGCAAAAGTGTTCGATTCAACAACTCATTACCTTAAAAATCTTACAAATACAAGAATTTGATTGGACGACGGTGTAAAACTCTTTTACATTATTAGTATAAAGCAGTTAAATTCTATTAAAAATAATTAATTTAAATAAAATACTAGATATGTACACTGTATATTATGATATACTAGTTTACCCTTATTCTTATTTATTTTAAATCATTTTTTTCACATACTCACTAATATGTTATTTAGATAACTATTATAGTATGAAAATTTTAAATAAAATAAATTAATATTTAAATATAAATAATAGTGTCAAATCCGTTAAATGCATATAAAAAAACGTGATAATATTAAAATTTTAATGTGAAAGGACAGGGCGGAAAAAAGGACGAGAAAGGGGAGGAGGAGAGGAGAGAGAGGGAGGGGGGGGGGGGGTGGGTGTTCAAGAATCCAGAGGAAACGGAGCAAGATGTATTTCTCTTCGAGAGCAGGCGGGTATCATGTGTGTTAGCAGTATAAAGTGATTATTAAACATGTATATTGTATAGCCCCTGAAACCGAAAATAGAAGTTAGAAACGTGCTTGAAGGAATAAAGGTACATATTTAATATTAAAAAAACATTTGGGCATTCGCCCATTCAGATGTCGGTAACATTTTTTCAGCGAAAGAAAAAAGAAAAATGCTAAAATTGATTTATTTTGTCAATAACAAGATTTTTGGAATCGTATAAGGCAATACTTTATTTTTAGTTGTCCCATAATTGTAACAGGCAGATGCCATTCTTCCTTATCAGTTTTAAGATCCCTCTTTTTGTTTTCCTGATTGATTGAAGTCATCTTTTAATAGGTTCAAAAGTAATCCTTCCTTCTCGTTACTTGGGAGATGCCACTTCAGCACATATAAAGTGACAAGAATTTGTAAGCTGGTTTTAGCCTTTTAATTTTGTTCCAACTTGGGACCCTGGCTTCTGGCTATCACAGGGGCAGAACATAGCCACGCGTGAAGCCGACATAAAAAATACTCACTTTGATTTGTGTTTGTAAACATAAGGCAGCTTTGAAGCTCAAAGGCCTTATATAAAATTATTACCCTTGCATGCGTGATAGGGATTCAAGTTATTCTTTATATGGAAATTATAAATATAATATATCTAGCTACATTTATAATCTTTGTGTAGGGACGTATGGTCTTGACCCTTGGGGTGTGCAGAGACGGCGGTGCGTTCTTCTTTTGAGATACGGTATCTGTATGCCAAAGAGTTTTTCAAAGAACTTTAAACTTTGGCTGTGCTTATGAGGGATTAAGAAATACAATCATGTAGCGGAAAGTAAGGGCTTGTTAGGCTCTTCTTTTCACGTGCTTCAGGTTTCGCTCCCTCTTCATATTGCCCAATATTTATGTTAATATAAATGAATGCCAGCTGGAGAGGCATTAAACTCGGCAATTCTAACTGTTCCTACATTTGAGAGCTAATATTCGGGTTTATAATTTGTGATATATAGTAACGATGATCAGGGCATGGGATAACTTATACACTCTCTCTCTCTCTCTCTCTCTCGCTCACACATTTGCTATACTATTTTTGAGTATCGATAAAGTAACTATTCAGCATTTTATCGTTAGATTAATTCCTAACCAATCAAGGCTCAATACCAATCATGACTTGATGATGATAGACACAGAAATATACAACAGCCAATACTCAGTTTCAAGCGCAGCCATATAATCGTTATACAAGGGGAACAAGCATAATTTGTCACGAATTTTGAAGGCAAACAACTGAAGATCAACTCTCCATCTTTGTATGGTGAATTCTGTACTACTACAACATCCCGGGGAGGAAATTCCTCTAGTTTAGCTGTGATTTTTGTTTGTATGCATGTATGCACTGATTACATGTAACATGACCATACCTATGCAACCACGTAAATGTGCATGAAACATCAAACTAAATCAAAATTGCAAATTACATTCTCTATAGCATCAAAACCTCGTACTAAAATTATCAATTTCTAGTTTTCTTCTTGCCTCTCTTCTTTGCACTAGTTTCAGGCCCTTCAGCCTCTTCAGCTTTCTGCTCAGCTTCTAGTAGAGCCAGCTGCGGTGTACAAAGAAGAGAATTTAATAATTAAAAGACCATAGTTGTGGTGCAAATGGATTTTGTGTGTAAATTTAAAGCATAATCCTAGATACGAATGCGCAATAAGATATTACCTCATCAAGAATTGGTTTTAGCTCCCGGTACCGAGCTTCAGCAAGATCAAAACCGTCCTTGCGAAGTTCCTATGAAAGCAGAATTTTGCCATAAAGACATGAGGCATGCATTAGTGTGTAACTCTAAGAACACGTTTCTGTATGAAAAAGGAATGCAGGTAGGGGGAGGATCTAAAAATAGAGCTAGATGCATGACAAAATAATTTTATTCCCTCCACTGTTTCATTTAAAATGGCAGAATACCCCTTTAGGGTGTGCGTGTCTGAGCAGGGTAAAAATTACGAAGTGCAAAAATTGGGAAAATACTCTGCACTTTATTGGTACAACAAAAATATGAGACAGTCGGAGGTACAGAAAATCTATTTAATTTCCAGCCCAAAACTTTGGCCACTGTTATAGAATGAAAGTGATTTTTCACCCTTTACATTCCACTGAAATTTCACTCACGTCCCAGTTTCCAGCCCCTCAAACAACCACACCCTTACTCCTTTCAGTGTTGGTTTTCCCTCTTTCTGACATGTTTATCATCATTTCCACCAACCACCATGCCGAAGACAAAATTATGAAATGAGCTCTGAGGAACCCATAATTGATAAGTAAGTTAGTACTATTATCAAAATCTTTATCCTGCAAATACTGTGATAATATCGTAATACCAGAAAGTAAGGATACGTTTGTAGGCATTAAAGTATAAAACTTATTAAAATTTTAATAATATACAATATTTGGTATAATATTGTATAAGATGCTATATTATATATAATATAATATTATCCACTCATTATCAGAAATAATTCTAATCATAAATAAAAATTTAACAAAAAATAAAATTATAATAAAATAGTTTTTATTAATTTTTTTATTATTTATTTCAATAATTTATAGCAATTATTTTCTATTTAAACAAAATGTAAAAAAATAACAAATATCTAACCATCTCTTTCTCTTATATATTTTAATATTTTTTACTTGTACTTTTCAAAAAAGAAAAAAATAAAATTATACTAAAATAATAACTCTTATTAATTACTTAAATTTAAAATAAATATTATGATTGAACTATTTATTAATTATTATTATTATCATAAATATTTTTTTTATTATATATAGTCATAATTTATATTCAATATTATTGACTACTAAATGTGATTTATTATTTATATATTTTTAATAATTAATCATTATTTTATTTTATTTTAATAAAATAGAACCAAAAAAAAAAAAAATCAAAGAGTAAAAGAAAATTGTATAAGCTTATTTAATTAGACCTAACCCTATTTTCCTCAGCTTGATTAGATTACTCATTATTTTGATATATAAAACGGATTTTAATAAATATGCTTATATAATACATTAGTTGCACCATACAACTAATCAAATTATAATATATTGTATTAACTTATATTATCATGTATAAAGCTTATCTTATTATGCCCAAATTCCTAATACAACATGCCAAACATTTCCTAAGGTCAGTCAAACCCCAAAGTAATCAAATGGGTATTATACTCCACATCCAAGGATTTCATGGTACCAAGTACAGGGGAATAAACTCAATAATTGCCTGGAACCTCCTAGGCAGATTTTAAGCTCCGAAATATTGTTTCTTTTGAAAAAAATTCCCAATACTTCATCCCATCAAAGAGGTAGCTGAAACTTGAACTTAAAACAAAAGAAGAAAGCAGCAACATCTATTTGAGCAACATATATTATTTGCAACTAAATTTGAGCAACATATGTTAAAATAACACACTGGACATTGCCACATAATCAGGTCAACAAATGCATATACATCCAAAATAAGAAATAACAATCAATTTAAAAATTCAAATAAACATTATTTGCAAGCAGATCATAAAGACCAGGAAAAGTTTCTCTGTTACTCCTGTATACATAACTAGCAGCAGCAAGATTTAATAGAACAGTTGATATCAACACAAGATAATTTGTAACAAAAGATATATAGGAAATGGGGAAACTAGTCAAACTACTATTAATCAAATTATTTTACGAGGACAATTATCAAAGAATATAATAAAACAAAAAAAGAAAAAGAAAAAGAAAAGAAGGAACCTACTTTTCCAGTGTGTTGAGTATGTTCGTGGGCTGCCATTTGCCAATACAAATTTGTACGTCTATAGAAGTCCCTCAAGGATTCTCCTGGCTTACATGCAACAAGAAATCAATTATGAAGGCAGTGGGATGAAGAAAAATACAAATTGAAACCCAGATATGCTTTTGTCAGCAAAAGACAACCAGACACAACTAATAAAGATACTAGAGCTCATATGCAACATAAAATTTAAAAATCATAAATCCACTATCATCACTCTATAACCGACAGTCTAAAGTGTATTTAATAAATATCAATAAATTACCAATGGAGTTCTCTGTGAATCTGACAAGCCAAGGCTAGCTCTGATCTGCTCTATCCGTGACCTCCTCTCTTTCCTACGCAGATTCCTTCCCCCTCCCTTGATTAAAGCAACTGCATCTCCCACTTGAACTGACGCATTCTGAGCCTACTGACCAAAAGGCAAAGCCAAGTCAAGAATGTAGGAAGCCTCTTGCTCCAGGGAAATATTGTGCAAAACATTACTCAAATATATCAAAAAGAGAGAGAGAACTCAACAACAAACAAAGTAAATTTAAACAATGAAAGGAAACTAAGAGGCAAAATACCAAAAAGATAATATATTGCTACTGTTTTCTCTACCTTTTCTGTTTGATGTGCTAGATTTTTTAAGTAAATTGCTCTCCCTTCCCTTATATTCTGCATTTACTACACATACATTCTTTTTATTAACCTACAGAAAATTCTCTTTTATTTATAAAAAATAATACAAACAAGGTTGCCAAATTTGAGACAGAGCTCCGACAAACTCAAGTTATAAACTCAACTCTTGGATTCAGTTTACATACTTCTAAAATATTATTTGAAATATATATCTTAGTAACTAAACATAATTAAATAGTATATCTGTGATTAATATTGATCATTCTAACTTTACAACACAGCAAATAAAAGAAATAAAGTAAAAACATAACCCAATACTTGATCCAATTGTTACACTGCACTTAATTTTGCACTCACAATATTTCCGCCACCATGAATACAATTATTCCAAATGCTATATCAAAATAACATATTCGTTAACAAGAGATGTTAGCTCATGGATGTTGAGTGGTCAAATGTCATTCTTTAAACAGCCATTTCCACTAATATTTGTGTTATGTGCAGGGACAACCAGAATCAGTCGCACGTGTGTCCTTACTATGATTGCTAGTTCTTTGTGAAAAGGACTGTTTAATAGTTGTTGGGAACAGTGGGTTTGCCGGGACTTTCAAGAAGTTTTTTTGACAATAAGTTTTAAAGGGTTTGGAAGAAGAAAAAAGGTCAAGATCCTGTGGAACTGTGCAGTGTTTGAAATTCTGTCATGCGTTGGTTAGAGAGAAATGCTCAGACTTTTTCAGAGTGCTTCAACGCCATTAGATTTGTTATGGGATAGAATAAGGGTCATGGCTTCTCTTTGGAGCTCAGCTAATGGGTGTTTTACAGGAGTTTCTGTTACTATTTACATAGGGACTGGGTTGCCATTGTTTACTGCTACTATTGAGGGTATTCTTGGAGGTTTCTGTAATTTTTGTTTTAGTTATTTTCTGATGGAGGACATCTTATCCTCCTACTTTGCATTTCTCTTCTTTCTTAATGAGTTTCTTTTTCTACAATAAAATGTCATTCTTACCCTTGTTTAGCATTTATATATTGCAAAAGGGGGAAAGAACTCTTCATTTGGCAAAGTTGGGCTGAAGAATCATTTGATGCCCAACTATTTGGACCTTAATTGCAGCTACACCAAATGAATCCTTTCTTCCTCTTTTCTCAACATATAAAGCTAAATAAGGAAATGGCATGTCACCAAACAAACACACTCAGTTAGCGAATCTGTTGACCTAACAGCATATTGGAGTTGATTGTACCTTTTAAAAAAATAAAAATAAAAATAATAAACGAGAGAGTTTCAACTATGCTTTTGGTCTATGAAGTAAATATAAGATATAGGAGAGGGGAGAGTAGTTCACTCCTCATTTTTCTTCTTGTTTGAGTAACAAAGTTTGAATGCGCACCTCTTCCTCCTCCTCTTCCTCATCATCTTCATTCTCATCACTTGCGCTATTGCCATCACATTCGTCTTCGTCCTCTTCCTCGTCGTCGTCATCATCATCCTCCTCTAAAGCTTCCACCCATTCAGATTCTGATGCCTGGTTTGAAGAAAAGGTAAGTCAGGCCATAGCAAATAAAGCAAAAAATGCAAATGTAAATAGGAAATTACTATCACAAGATATTCTAGATTAAATAAGCCAGATTAACAAGACATCTATATTAACATCATTAGCATAGCTCATATTTAAAGACCTAATTTTGCACAATGTAATCAAAACATGATATGCTACCCCAATTCACATTACAATTTATAATTAAACCCTAAGGTTACCTAACTATATTTAGTTTGAGAAGAAAATACATATCTACCTTCAGCATTTATATTTAGTTTCAAGATAATGTGAATGAGACATATTATCATTGTAATCTGGTTAACATGATATAACATTTTCCAAAAACCATTATAGTCAAATAAGTACAATATTAGCACAATTTTTTTTTCCCAATAATACTTAGTGGGAATATTGAGGTTCCTGGTCCCATAATGTACAAACATTCACCAATTTTGTTGTAGCACAATTCTATAAGCTAATAACTCGGAAATTCTTTCTTGCTTCACCATCATTTCTCATTACACAGAGAAGGAGAGAGAAAGAACGAGAGCTCCTCAAAATAGTACAATTTGATATCTTGAGCAGAAAACAGTGTTAATATGCCAGAGTTTTGGGTACAGTTCCTACAGGTATATATACTCGGAATTTGCAGTAGTGCACATATGCATGTATTGGGGGAGAAAAATAGTTAAGAAAATTAACAAACCGGTATAATGCACTTCCATTCATCAAGTTTGCTAAGGTTCAGAGAATACAAGTCATCAAGAGTGATTTCTCGATCTTTAATCTCCATCATTCCACCATATATATATAATGTATCTTTTCCAACGGCCATGCAGGAATTAATACGACCACAGGGCTTCACTATCTACAGTTTGGAACAAATTCATTAATCAGTAAATGGGCTAAAATAAAAGCAGTGCCATAAGATAGTTGTTCCAAAATAACAACCTCAGGCAATGAAGAACTCTGAACGTCAGATTTAGCACGAGATTCCTTAGGCTTTCCTTCAGATTTGGCTAATGTTTCACTATCAGTAATAGTCATGTTTGATGCAATATTATGGGATATATCATCAATGTTGCTTTCTTCACACTCTGAATCCTCGGTTTCTTCCATCTTATTGTCAAGATCATCAGTACATTTTTGTTCATTCTTTTTTAACTGCAAAACCATTTCATTAAGCAAGAATATGATATTACATGCAAAACAGTCTAAAGCAAGAGTTTTGAAGTGTAGAACAGTTTCCATGACATCAGAAGTATAATGTTTCCAATCTACCTTATCTTTTGTTGACTTCTCCTTTCTTAACTCTAGAGGATACCTGTTGTGGTGTTGTCAAAACAAGATCAATAATAAGCTAATCAAGAGACATTAAATAAGTAGTATATTGTACATAAAAAAATGATAGCACATCTTGACTCTAACAAGTGCAAGCAGAAAACGATCAATTGCAGAGTAAAATGCAAAATTACAAGGACTTAAAAGAAAATGGAAGAATTGAGTTTAAAAGGGTAGATAGCAACTTCAGAAAGAAAATGATGTATTAAGCACTAATGCAATGTAGGACTCACCAGCGATTGCCATCTAACTGGAAGCCGTAAAGCTCATTCAAGAACAAGCTCATCATTACATCACCTGAAAAATTTTAGTGCAATCAGGAAATTAACCTTACAGCAAGCATAAACAAAGAAGCACATCCCCTCCAAAAAGAATTTAAGTTGACTGTTAGATGTTATTACTTGTTTGCTAACATTACAAAGTGTTACATAGACCACAGAAATGAGGATATACTCTCATACTGTACTCCCATTAATTTACTGTAAAAATATAAGCAATGCCACCAACAGAGAAAAAATTAACGATCATAAAGACAAAAGCTAACCTTCTACTTCCATATCCACCACACCACCAAATAGCAGAGCCCTCCTCTTATGAACACACATGGAAAACCCAGCACGAGGACCTGGAGGCATTCCACTTTTCTTAACCTATCATGAAGGGGGAAAAAGATGATGAAAAAATCAGTTGGACAAGTGTGTGAGGGAGAAGACAAAGAAAATATAAGAGAAAAACATTACATAATTAAATTGAAGTTTAAAATGAGAATAAGTTTATGCTGCTATTGAACACAGACCAGAGTCATTTTAATTTCTTACAGTGTGGGCAAAACTCTAAGCTACAAGAAAGCTTAAATTTGCCTAGGTTGACAACAACAACAGCCAATCCTTGTTTTACTAGGTGGAGTCAGCTATATAAATCAAATGACATTAATGTCCTATCATGATTTCATGAACAATGTTTATAGTTAAATGATTAAATTCTAAATCTTTCTTAACAGTTTTGCTTTGCCTATAGTGTTTTTTTTTTTTTTGGGGTCTCTCTCTACCTCTAGCTATTATGATACACTTCATCTAATCTACTCTCCTTACTCATGCTTCTATATGTCTTCTCCACATAAAATCAAACCACCTAAGCCGAGATTCTACCTTTTCCACAATATATGCTACCAAACTCCCTCTAATGCATTAGTTCATATTTCTATCTTGTCTAGTATATTTACTCATCCAATGTAACATTCTCATTTCCACAACATTGAGCTTACTTTTTGTTGGCTTTTAACCACCCAACATTTAGTCTCGTACAACATCTCCAATCTTATAGTTGTATGGCACAATTTTCCCTTAAAAACATCTCCCTCTATTTCCCCATCATTTTGTATGATAGATTTGAGAAACTTAAACTGTGTGACTTGTGATATGGTATTATCTCCAATTGTTGAAACATGCCTAACATAAGAAATATTATATTAATAGAGAGAGAGAGAGAGAGAGAGAGAGAGATAAATATTCACTTAATATTTAACTCCAACCCACTACCTTGTTCCATTCCCAAGTCTTAGGATCAAGGGACCACATGTCTGAATGAACAATTCCTTTCTCAGAGCCATTCTTATCAGATGAAACTTCTTTTGAATAGCCACCATACAGAAATATCTGTAATATGAAAGAATTTGGTAAAGAAGATAACTTCTGAACTTTAAAAATACTTCATAGAGCCACCCTAATAAATCACAATGATAATACAGCACATAGAGAAAAAATTGACTATATTAATAAGCCTCCATGAAATTTAAAACATAAATTAGATTCATATAAGGGAGTACACTAATTCACTCACATCATCTTGGTAAACAAATAATTGAAAGCCACTACGCCCAGAAGGCCACATTGCTCCAGGCTTAGGCTTTATTTCTTGCCACTACAGCACAAAATGAGATTGGCATCAGTCACATTAATGAATACAATATCCACATTATTGCATTATACTGCTTGACATTTTGGCACCGAACTTAGAATAGCAAATATCATATTAACATATTTATTGAACAATATAGCCCAAGTATTGTATTTACCTTAAATTGATCAAGGTCGAATACAAATAGATCATTGTAGTACCTGCATAATCAATTAAAATGTCTTAACATCAGCTGGCATAGAAATGCTATCAAAGCAGATCATTGCCAATGATTGGTCTGTCTTGGTAAATATTTTAAAGAACTTCATTTGAGACTCGCATGCAAAAGAAAAAGAACATCAAACAGACACAAAAACTAAAATTTATAAGTTCAATAACATACTATATTTGGAGAGAGAGAGATAAATGGAGTTTCATAACACAACTATGTTTCAATAATAAGCTTCTGAATACTGATTCAGCCTCCTTATGTAAGTTGCAATTAAACCACAAAAACATCAGTTTCATTTTCTCAAAATACCAAATGTCAGGGGGCTTACTGTATGATGGCTTACTGTATGATTTCACAAAACAACTCAAGTTCCTCCCTGCAGTTACTAAATGATAGTGTGCATGGTGTAATGTTTCATTACTTCACACACAAACCATTGAAATTTGAATAGTTTTAATATTTGACCATTAGCATATAAGTGTATTAATCCGTTCAAGACAAACTTTAAAGTCGTAGTAAGCAAGTAAACAACCACTCCAAAAAACCCAGATACCATGAAAAAAGGGAGCCGAAACAAAATTCCATGCGACTCCTCTTACCCCAAACTGTGGTGCATCTGCACACACAGACACACAAACTATGCAAAAACGATTCCCTTCCCATAAAACCAAAACTAGGTAACAAAGAAATCTATGTCTGCATCCTACATATGCATTTACTAGCAAATTAAATATCCTTGAATGCAATTGCCAGTAGATGTACTCAGTTCTGCATTTAACCAGGGGAAATATATGTTAGAACTCACTTTTCAAAGACAACCTTCAACTACTAGCTATTGCAAGCTTTTCATCAGAGGCAGATTTTTATTTAATATACGAAAAAGAAAATCAAATTATGGACTCAATACAAAATCTTCAAAAATTATGGAGCATCAACAACCTCACTTCTCTAAGAGTGTCATAGAAACCACCAAAAAGAATAATCCTGTGCTTGTATAGTACCTGTAAAAGAACCAAATAACAAAGCACTAGCATCAAATACACATGATGAAAACAGAGGACTGTATTAATATGGGTTTCACATGATATAAGAAGGGGGGATTAGCAGAGAAGAACATCCAAAATAAAGATTCATAATTATGATATCGCAAAGCAAAACTACATGAAATTCAGATTACTGAAGCATAAAAAGGTTCCCAAAGGTAATAATGTTAACAAAGGTGCATAAAATCACAAATATGTAAGAATGGACAAGTCATGTATTTATCTGTTATAAAGTTCAAATGGAAAGAGAAATAGCAGAATATTGCAACTTTCCAACTTTGCAAGGTTTCAGGCTTGCAGAAATTGCAACAAGCAATGCAACCAACCACAAAGTCTGCTAAATAAGATGCATAAAAAAGTAAGCAATCAAAAACAATGATCAATGTCCATGATGTTCTATAACTTAGCTACTGCTGTCAGTGACAGCAAGAAGAATCAGTAACAATTAATGTTCTACAACTTTATGAACACAGTTGCAATATCTTAACAAGTGCAAATGGATATGGTTATTTAAGAAGTCAATCAATTAAAAAGAAAAAATACATATTTTGATAGCATTTTCTGCTATCCACTAAGCAGGAGCATTCAGAAAAGGGACTGAGATGTGCAAGTAATTCAGCCTTGCGGCTGTTTGAAGGCAAACTAGGACCAAAAAGAAAAAAACTTTGATGTGTTTCTAATAACAATATCTTGCCCAGTTTAATGGGTTATTGTTTGTTACTCCAATGACTGAGATATCAGTGATTAAATCAGCTTCACCAATAAGTTAATGAATTGTTCTTGTTATTTAATTGCTGATATGGCTGTAAGCCTTAACACTTTCTAAGAATTGGAATTGGAATATCAAATTCAAATGAACCAAATCAAGCGGTAAATCAAAGAGATCATTTAACTTTTATGTTTCCAACAGAACTATAAGCATGCTTTGTTCTTGTAAATTGTGATTGTTTCAATGTTGATATGTATATGATTCTGGTTTCACATTTGCATTGGACATTTAAAAAAAAAAAAAGAATTAAGATAGAGGGGACCTATGATTTGGCAGGAAACATTACTCATGTCATTCGAATATTTGAATGTTTGATGTCATATAGAGTACAAGAAATATGCAGTCCAGATTCCAGACAGCAGTATGATGTCATTTCAGTTAAACAGAACCTAACTGAAAGAAGATTTAATAATCCGACAATCCTACTAGCAAGTTGATGAGTGCATCATTTCATAATTCATATGAACTTCAACATACCATTCGATGTCCTGAACGTGGACTCGGGCACCCCTTTAAATTAAGCTGCTCCCACTGATTTGTTTTCAGGTCGAACATCCAAAAATCCTACAAAGATCAAATTCAAAAGGCAATAAAATGTCAAACCCCACTATGATGAGCCATGTTTCCTTTGCGTAAAGGAAGTAAGACAATGCAGCATTCAACCTTGTAATGATGGAACCGCTCTTGGTTTGGAGATGTAAATTCACCACCTAAAAAAACAAATAAAGGTAAAATAACCTTTGCATACATTTTTCAATTCTAGGAGCATGAAGCTATGAGCAACCAACTAAGGATTAAAAAGCCAAAGACTAGTCAATTACCAAATATATAAATATAATTCTTCCAAGCAACTGCCTGATGAGCACTGCGAGGAGGAGGGCTATTCGGACTGGAAACTAATTTCCATTCCAGCTTCTCCGCATCATACCGGTAAAGATCGCCGTACACGAAAGTCTGCACACAAAATTCAAATCACGGCATTATAAAAAAAAAAAAAAATGGAAAAATCGCACTCACAACACTTCAATTCAACATACAATATAACAAAATTAACCGTCGTTTAGTCCCAACCTTGTTCCCATTATAGAATTCACCACCGTAGAGAACCAACTCGGTCTCTTTCAAGGGATTTACTGTGAGCTGCACAAGCAGGCATACATAACAATCATAAGCAAGAAACGTTTAGTGAATAACCGAAAACGGTTACAACGGTATTTCAACGGCATTACCGAACAGTTGGAGCGAGGGGAAGGCGCGGGAACGTTGTCTTCGACGTGAACTTCCTTCTTCTTGGCATCTTCCTTTTGTATGCTCAACTGTGAACAAAGTGAAGATTGAAGCTAAGAATCAGACTATGAAGAGTGTAGATATTGTGTTGATGAGTAGGGAGTGAGGTTATTGGGGAGATGAGATACCAAGATGGCGTCGATGTCGTCTTCGGGAGAGAGCTTCTTGGAGTCCCTGCGAGCTCTCTTCTCCTCAGCTTTGGCGGTTTTTCTCTCGGTTTTCTCTTTGCCTTTGCCGGGCTTCTTCGTCTTCTTCCCCATCGTCTTCTTTTCTTTCCTTCACTCAACTCGCACCGCAACAGAGTCCGGAGCTAGCGAGCGGCGGTGACGCTGGGAGACGGGTGCAAATGGACTTGCCTCGACCCTGCGTCGTCGTTTCGCATGAAACGAGTTTACAAACTCTCTCTTTGTTTTTTTTTGACGGTAAGTTTGCAAAGTGTTTTAAAACTATTTTATTAGAGTTTGCCTGACAGGTAAAGGAAACTTTATATTAAAAAAATAATATTTTTAAATTTCTACCACATTAAATATAGTGAAAGTTTTAAAATTTTTATTTTCCTGATTTCTTAACCAGTGCCCAAAAAGCACTCAGTAGCAAAACTCATCTTATTAAGGAATATGTTGCTAAATTAAATACGAAGCAAAATGTATTTTACTCAAAGCACAGACCTCCTGCTATAATAATAAGGGGGAGGTGCCTTGTGAGAAACTCGAAATAAAGCATAGACCTCCTTATGTTAATGCGAGATACTGAAAGATACATGTATCAAGGTGGGATGGGTATATCGCGTCCAATAAAAAAAAGTGTGGGATCGGTATACTCTATCGAAAACAAAAGTGGGATAGGTATATATTGTCCACTTTTATGAAAGTAATATCTATGAATTATAAGATTGAGCTGCAACTTACAACATATTCAAAAGGTTTAATTAATTTATAAATTTCTATAGTGTGACTCAATTTTTAACTAGATCTTTATAATTTAAAAAATTTTAATCAAATCTTTATATTAAATAAATTTTTATAATCAAGTTCTTGGAATAATTTATTATTATAAAAAATTTTATTAGATTAAATAATTTTTTATATTTGAACTTATAAAATTGAATAAAAATTTATTAAACTATATAAATTTTTTTTAAAAAATTGTACCATTAGATTGCTCCAAGAACTTAAATACAAAAATTTATCGAATATAGGGGTCTGATTAAAAATTTTTAAATTATAGAAACCTAATTAAAAACTTAGTCAAATTATGAGGATAATTAAATCTATTCAAAATAGCAATTAGAGTCAACATCTATTTTGATATTTGAAAGATGCATGTATTTTTTTTTTATGGGCATGTAATATTAATTTAGCCTTGAAAATTTTGTGATATTAAATAAGTTTCTAAAAGTTATAATGTAACATTATGTTACTCTCCATTATAACTTATCTTCTTGATCATAATTCTTTTGAGCTTGAGGGAAGAAAGAGATACATGAAAGTTAAATTTTGATATCATTTTAGCTTTCCTGTTATAATGCCACTAACAGAAACTTTAAATTGATGCCACATTTTGAGGCAAAAAATATTTTTTTAAAGACAAAAATTTACACAGAAAAATCAAGACAAAAATGTTTTAAAGAAATGAAATATTTTAAAATTTTAAAAAGTTAGCATTACTATGAAATATAATAATTATATGTGAAAAGTATAGACAAAAATCTTTTCAACTTTGATTTTTTTGCACTCTAGTTCTATTACTTAAAAAATGTGCAAATAGTCCTTAAATTTTTTGATACATAAAGGTTACTACAATTTAATAACGAGTGTTTATTTTTCGACGGAAAGTTGCACATGAGAAGCACGAGTATTACAACCTCATTAGGAGCCCTTATATATTAAAAAATAACATGATCAAAGTGTATATGAATTAGAGTTGAAAGATATTTTTAGACTTTTTCATCAGAAAACAAACATTTTGTTGTCAAATTATAGTAACATGCATGTATCAAAATGTTTCAGAACCAATTTATAGTGTTACACGTTTTTAAAGTACTAGAATCAAAGTGCATATGAATCAAACTGAAAGCATAGTTGATAGTAACAATGACCTTTTTAAAGGGGAGAATAGTGAGATTGTTGACAACACAATAGTAAATGGACAGGGAGAACTTATGTTGAAAGAAGCCATCACATTGGAATTTGTTGGGTAAAATTTCAATATGGTGTCTTTTTTTTTTTATATATATTAGCGGTAATAAAATTTGAATCTATGATTTTACATAAGTTATTCAAATCCCTCACTATTAGACTAATCCTAATAGCTTTTCAATTTGGTGTTTGAATGCAAATTTGTACCGTTTATTTTTTAATAATTATTTACTTCTATTGATTGATTTGGATATGATTTTACATGATTTTTGACACATTTATTATTTTTTCAATCTTTTCAATGCATTAACTAATTGTTTGCATATTTTCATGCTATCTTGTATATTTTTGAACAATTTTAGGAAGATTTTAATTATGAACCTTAAAAGGAGGAATTAATCAGAATCAAATTAAGCAAAATGCTTCATACACTAATCACTTGTTTATTCTATTAATTATTCAATAAAAAAATTAACAAGAGTATGTAACTTGCACAATTTAAAATGTTTAAGGGATATATTGCACTATTTTTAAACTTGGGTGTAACTTGCATAATAAATATGGTTTAAAGAGGATTTATGAATTTTAAGCTTCTTTTTTCTTTGTAACTCTCAAACACATCTTAATGTTCTAATGATGAGAGATAAACTCTTGTACAAGTAATCAAAACATTTAATCCATTAATACTGAAAGTTTAGATTGAGGGGAAAATTTATCTAACCCAGGATCAAGGTATACTTTTGAACTCAACAAATATTTATAGAGTTAATTATAGATTACCTATCAATAATAATACATAAATAGAAGACTAAACATATGAATCAACCCTTGTTAAGAAAAATATTTAATTCAATTCATGTACAATTTATTAATTGACAGCAAAATCATGGGATGACAAGAATGTGGAGCAATAAATTTACTTTATTATTTACAACTTCTACGTATCTATTTTTTGCTACCAAACTTACACATATGTCTATGAGTATTCATATTCATATAGTGATATGTTTACACAGTAACCATTCTTTTATAATGCAAAAGCATTTTGAATTAAGGCAGGCATAATTGATAAGGAGTGGATTGTATCCCATAAAAATATAAGTTTAATTTTTATTATTAATATAAGAATTCTATTGATAGATAATCTCATAAATTCTTTAAAAGTGCTTTGAGCTTGGAGCCATGCCCTAATCTTAAGGATCACCGGTATCAAATCTACCTAAATTTCTTGGAATAAATAATAATAATAATAATAAAATAACGCAAAACCATTCACGCGCGTGAGAAAGGCGAAGCCAGAGCGGTCTAAGTTCACAATTTGAAAGAGAGAGAGCGTGGCAGATGAATAAGGTGATAGTGGAAGTTGCTTCAATTTTCTTCCTCTTAACACTTTCTTCTCATGTCATTTCATCCACGCCTATCTTACATGGAAACGAGGTAGCGCTGCTCAACGCATACACCACACACACACACAAGGTAGAGTTGAAATCAAAAGCGCTCTGTTTTTTTTTTTTGTGGATTATTTTCTTATTTCTTTTGAGATGAAAAAGAAGTTCATTCCGTAGCTTCATCATTACGAAACTAAACTTCGTTTTCGTTGTTAGTGACGAATTTGCATCAAGCGAATCCACTAACTGTAGCTGACCGTGCTTCTATCAATATTCTACTGAGCTGAAGAAGCTTCGATTTTCAAGAAGCGATGAATCATAATTGGAAAATGGAAGAATTAATTTAGGGTTCAATTTCAACTTTTCTGATACAAGAATTGATTGAGTTAGCTATGATCTATATGAGAATGTATTAAACTTCATTTTCAGGGTGTATTCTATTATTATCAAGAACTACGAAATTGACACTTCATTTGTTCTCTCTCTATGTGTTACTTTTTAGGAATCATGAAAGGTACTAGAATAGAGCCACAACATGTTCATTTTTAATACTCATACTGAGTATCAATATGGAATGTGGATATTTGACATGAAATTTTGAACAGATGGGAATAAGTTTGTTCTTGGCTTAGTATGAATGTGGAACTTATACTCTCCACTTTTGAGTAGTGTTTCCTCATTGTACACGTAACTTTTCTTCTGTTGATTTGGTGTTGTGACCAATTATTGTCCTATTTTTGCTGTAGAAATCTCAAACCGGACAAGAGCATGCCCATGAAGTGCATTGTTCTAGAGAAAGGAGTAGGGCAGCTAGGAAACTAATAGAGGAGGTGTGGAACATATGTTTTTGCAGTTTTTGTGAATTTATTATGCTAGGTGTAGTTTTTGAAACACATAAATGATTTTGTTTGATTATGTGTGTGTTTTTAGTATTTGACACCATTTGTGGAGCGAGAAAACTATCGACTTTCAAGCAAGTGTAGACTTCACCCTGAGAATGACATGTTCAAGGATCAGGAAGAGCATAACTAGATAGATATGAATGGTGTTGTGGATATTGTAAGAAAAGCTTTTGCAATGAAAAATTTCTTAATCAGCATTTTGATAACGGACACTACAATCTTCTCAATTTAGTATGTAGATTCTCATTTCTTTTTCTAAGTGTGTTGGTGTAAACATAAATATGTGCAGTTGAACACAAGCTTTCATATTTAATTTTGTGATAACTCTCTATAGTGAGTTATTTTTGTTTTGTTTTATTTATATTTAGGCTTTAGTTACATAAATTTATTTGAGTGTTTTAGTTGTTTTTAGTTGGTTTCTTTGATTTAGCTTCTTGTCTAGTTTGGTTGTCATTTTCTCATATTTTTGTTAGTTATTTATGTTTTCATTATGTTTCAATTAGGTATAAGCACTCAAGTGGAAGAGGAGTTCAATTAGAGTATTAAGTAGTCTATTTTGCTAGATTTCAAGACCATGTCACAAGAGAAAATTCATATCTAACTCTTTGAAAGTCAACTTGACATGATTTAGGGCTCTTTAGAAAGATGAGAAGGAGATCTCCAACTTTGATGTTGAGCACTTTTCTGGATTTTCAAGTCCTCTAGGAGAAAAAGGCAAAACAAGATTGAAGTTACATCTTATCTCTGAAACTTTCAAGTCTGACCATTCATCAGTATTTTAACTATATCTTGAGCTACAGAACTCCAATTGGGGTGGTTCTTATTGTGTTGGAAAGCTCACTCAAAGATCTACAACTTCTATTTCTACCTTCGATGGTAAATTCCAACTATTCTGATCGCTATTGAACCTGGAAGTAAGCAAAAGAGGCAAATCTGCAGAGTTGTTGTTTTAGGTCTCACGCTCGAGCATGGATTGCACTCCAGCATGCGACCCTGCGCTCGAGCGTAGCCCAAGACAGAGAGAACAAGTTTATGATGCAGTGGAGCATGCTCAAGCATGCATAGGGTGCTCGAGCACGGCTGCGATAAATGTGGAAAGTCTGTTTTTCGAAGCAACCTTGCGTGAAAAGATCTTAGGGCACTATTTAAAGGATTTGGACGACCTTTTTGACACCTTTTGACACCTTTTGACACTCTAAATATTGGAGGCAACCCTAGAGGAGAGGCTGGAGGATTCAAAGAGCATTGTGGAGAGTTTTGTGAAGAGTTGGAGATATCCTTCACCCTCAAGACATTGGAATTCTTGTTCTTCTTCATGCTACTCTTTCTTTTGTTCTTTCTTTTACTTTTTCTATTGTTTATGATTCCATCATGAACTACACCTTGTTTTAGGGCGTTGATGGATCCAACTATGTGATGATATTACTCATGGATTGATTTTATTTATGTTTTTATCTTGATTATTAAGTGTTTATGATCATTTCTAATGCTTTTGAGTGATTGGCCACAATTCAACTGATTTGTTGGTTTGC
Source organism: Pterocarpus macrocarpus (assembly GCA_031439585.1). Lineage (NCBI taxonomy): Eukaryota > Viridiplantae > Streptophyta > Magnoliopsida > Fabales > Fabaceae > Pterocarpus > Pterocarpus macrocarpus. The sequence continues at coordinate 18,873,172 of CM062519.1, forward strand.
AATAACTAGAGATATGGTTTGTAAACAAAGCTTCTCATCATAAATACCGTGAGTTGAGCGAAAACTAGAGGTAGATAAACGTGACTCATGTGGTCATCTTAGGAATCCATAAAACTTCAATCTTTTTCCTAAATTAGTTTATAACTAAGAGATTAGACAATCAATTTAGAATAAAAAGAATTTCTTGACCTTGAGAAAGGCATGGAATTATTTTAGGGAATTCGACCATTAATCAATTAAGGTAAAAACTAGATAATTGAGATCCATGGTAATTGAGTCCATAGTTAGGTGAAGTCAGTTAGCCATAGTGTCCATCACAGTGATTTAAGTTGTCTTTAAGTGCAGTTTTATTCTCTTGTTTTATTTGATTTCTTTTAATTTTCTCTACTCATTCCATTCTTCTAATCCAAATAGTCATTCCTGTTAGTTACTCGGTAATTGATCTATCCTTGTGGGAACAATATCTTTTTTATCACTTTATTACTTCTATGACCTGGTATACTTGCCGGAGCTGCATCATTTTGTTTTACATCAGATGAGTTTAAAGTTCTCAATTGTTTGTTTTCCCCCTTTGATATCGGATGTAAAGCTTATATCTACTCATGATTGATGCATTTAAACCAACTTGTTCTTTTCTTTAAATCTCTTTATCTTCTGTTTCTTTTAGCTAAAATGTTCTCATTTGCCTTAAGGCTGCTATAATTTTCTTTCCCCAATGTATTCAATGCCAAATCTCAAAATTCTTAGTGTAATTATTCATTTCTGTTATGTCAAATTGTGCTACTATACAACTAACAACAACAAAAGAATGCTGTTATATTTTTATGCTTTTAATTAATTGCATCTATTTTGTTGTCATTTGTACAATTATACTCTATTTCCTTTATCTTATAACTTAGCTATTTTTGAATACCTTGTTAGGTCAATATCTCTAATGTAGAGCCGAACTTGAAGCTATTTGAGTTAACGCAGTCCACTCAGTTTCCCTCATTTCCTTATGTGGATAAATATAATATTGGGCATGAAAATTCATTATAGTTTCATATGCATGTTGTGCTGCATATTTTCATACAAGTTTATGCATATTTGACTGCAAAAATTTAATCCAATTTGTACCTGAATAAGTGTTAATATGAAAAATTTGTTTCTAGTTCTTGGTGGATGCATGTACAGAGTCATGGTAAGTGCTTGGCTGATTTATGTGGGCATTTGTTACGGACCCCAAATTTGGTAAGGTCTACACTAGGAGAAAGAATAGAATGAGTGGGCTGACTCAAGCTTATTAGGAGGATAAGGATAAAATTGAAGTTTGTTGTGCTAAGCTGGAGAGAGAGAAAAAGTGAATCATGAGGGATTTGTTGTAGTGGGGGGTGCTATATTCCGTTAGGGAGAGAAGGGTAGGGCATTCATATATTTTGAGAGAGAAATTGAGAGGCTGAAGGGCTCCTCTATACCTAGAATATTTTCTATTTTCTTGTATTTTCTTTTGTTCATAGTGAATTCAATCAAGTTCTAGGCTAGATTTCTCACTTAAATCTCAATCTAGGGTACATTTTTGTATTACATTCTGCTTCTTGTTACTGTTTGATACCAGTTCTAACAACTGGTATCAGAGCCAATTGTGATCATGGAGAGCCTATGGATGGATTCATCGCACGCTGCTACAGTGGAGGATAGGAAGGGGAGATAGAATTGGAGTTACTGGAAGAGAAAGAAACTTCCAGCATTTGATGGAGGTGGTCATGCTTATAGATGGATGATACAAGTGAAGCTGCACTTTTATGCTGAGGGAACTCCAGAGTGTAAGAAGTTGCTTGTAGTGGTAGAAGCTTTGGAAGGCCGTGCTTATATCTGGTATCAATTTTGGAAGTGGCACAGCCCAGATGCCACTGGGTGGGAGGTTGTGAAGAGTGTGGTCATGCAGTTTCAACTAGAATACGAGAGACACCGAAAGTTTAATGACAAGGACAACATCATCGGTGGAGGAAGAAGTGGATTGAGCATGGGAGAAACGGAGTCTGAACCAATGTTAGAGAAGTAGGAAGTGAAGAAGATCGTAGAGGAGGTGATGACCAAAAGGGTAATAGGGGAACCAGTAGCGGAAGAAGAAGGAGTCCCGATAAAGATGAAGGACGATCTGATCATCGACCATGCTCAAAAACATCCTCAGAAGGAGGAAGAGGAGCCATCGAAGAAGGTCAAGCAGATGATGGACTCCGAAGTGGCGACCATTGAGAATGACGTATGGGTGGCCGAATCGGTAGGCGAAGCTATGGTGGTGTTGGGCTCGAAGGAGGAGGCTAGAAAGGGAAAAGTTACGCAACGGAATCTTGTGATTAACTGGGAAATGGCTGAGACGAGAAAGGATGTGCAACAAAGTTCGGTGATCGACCACCAAAAGAGAGAGCAACTCGTGACAGCATCGAAGCCATGGGGCTCGGAGACACTAGCAAAGCAAGCACCGCATGAGCCACTGCCAAAGCCACCAAACCAGTTGGAGCAACCAGATCGCGAGGACGCACTGGCAGTGGTAGTAGATATGTTGACGGAAAGGGTAGCTGCTCAACCCACACCGCCAAAATCGCCAGACCCGCCGAATGCTGCTTCACTGGTGGAGACAGAAAGGAATGGACCCGCGACTGAGCTCAGCTTCTCGTTCATGCCAACCCAACTCCCACCATATGGGTATAATCGCCCAGTTGGGAAGCATCTTCATATGGGTATCTCTATAGTACTTCAGTTGGGTCTCAGTATTTAGCCAATTCTAGGTCTCGATATGGGTGGAGTTACTGGAATAGTGACACCTAGGTTTTTTTGGAAGAAGGATGAGTGAAGATTCCTCACTTCCTTTTTGCAGAGGGCATGCTGAAGCAAGCATAGGCACCAATAACCATGAACGGTGGTCTATTGGGGAAGAGAATAATCAATTGAAGGAGGATAGGAACCAGAAGCTAGAGGAATTAAATAATCATTTGGCCCAAGCTCAAAAACAAAGGAAACATCAAGAAGATAGGCATAGGAAGGAAGTGGAGTATCAGGTGAGAGCTAAGATAGACAATTTAGAACATTTCAAGATAAGGCCTGCTAGTGGATCTACGTTGCTGGCTGTTCCTTTTTCTTCTGTTTTTGGAGGTTGTTTAACTTGTAAAATCTTTGCATCCAACTCGTTAGCATTGGAAACTGGCTACAACACATTTGCATTAACTTTCAAAGTGGACTGGCCTAATACTCAAGTTTTGCACATGTCCATGGTGAGTTGCATCACGTGGGATTCTACAGGCAGAGTGGCCCTGGCTAATGGGGGCAATGCCTTCACCATGATTGCCAATCTAAAACTACATGCAATTGCATTGAAAGTATTCAATTCCGTTGATGGAGAGACATGTGCTGAGATTGAAAATCAGTATCGTTGGATTGCATATATGTCAGTTCTTATTGGATGTTGCCTAGTAGGTGTGTTTCATCCTATAGCTAAAAAACACAAATTGAAGATATGCCTTGCCATGAGGAAGACATTTGATGCCATCACAATAGTGGAACTTGTTCCTGCAACAGCTTTATTGTTTGTCAAAGAGAAAGGTGAGGAAGTTGTTGAAGAAAAGGAAATTGATTCTTGGCTCAACTAGAACTTTGCTCCATATGTTAGTGATTGACAAGTTGTAAAGACATTTGCAGAATTTGAGGAACAGCAAGAAATTATAAGAATAGGACTGGGAGTGGATATGTGGGACCCCAGTGGAGGTTACTACACTACAAACATACTTTCCTCCTCCTCTTTCAAGATTTGGGACCCAAGAGGAAGTCTTTCCAATAGTAATGTTTTGCTTTCCATTGCATCACCTTGAGGGGAAGGTGATTCTTAAGGGAGGGGGTATTGTTATGGACCCCAAATTTAGTAAGGTCTACATTAGGAGAAAGAATAGAATGAGTGGACTTACTCAGGCCCATTAGGAGGATAAGGACAAAATTGAAGTTTGTTGTGCTGAGCTGGAGAGAGAGAGAAAAAGTGAATGATGAGGAATTTGCTATAGTGGGGGGTGCTATATTCCGTTAGGAAGAGAAGGGTAGGGCATTCAGATATTTTGAGAGAGAAATTGAGGGGCTAAAGTGCTCCTCTATGCCCAGAATATTTTCTATTTTCTTGTATTTTCTTTTGTTCATAGTGAATTCAATCAAGTCCTAGGTTAGATTTTCCAGTTAAATCTCAGTCTAAAGTACATTTTTATATTAAATTCTGCTTCCTGTTACTGTTTGATACCAGTTCTAACAGCATTGCATTGTGATGCTGTGATGAATTCAAAGTCCTCCAGAAGCAAGTGTAATCCCACAGCTGCTGCGAGAAATTGACATCTATGTGAGGTTGTTTTCAACTCTCCCCCCTAAAAAAAAATCATTTTTCAGGGGGCTTCCATCATTCACTGCAGCATTGAGTGTCTGCCTAATTCATATCCACACTTTTTCAGAGTCTTGCTGACAGTTGATTTCCTATAGGTGAAGGTCCATCTGCAAGTCGTCTTCATGGTATACTTATATATAATGTTAAGATTCATTTATCCTTCTGTTATTTGTGGCACTAGAATGTTTCTTTTCATGCTTTTCCTAATTGTGATCTTTTATTGATTTGTTTCATATGGTAATTTTCTGGTTTTGCTGGTAGAATTATTTCTGCACCAATTTTGTGATGCTCATACCTGCTCAGGGAAATAGAAACCCTTCTCTAGAGGAGGCAAGGTGAGGACTGATTCTATTGCTGTGGTAATCCAATGTCCTTTCACATTAATAGTAGCTTTCCTTTTATTGTTGGAAGTTCTTAAAGTTTTAAGCATTAGTCAATTTAATTCAATGTATCTCAAGTTCTGAAGACTAAAAATGAAGATTTTAGATTTAATTTATTATCACATTTGAGTACATATCCATAAAGCTACTCTGTATCACATCATGGTATTTTGCCTCCGCAAGAACAAAAAAGTTTGTTCCTCGTGGCTTCTGGAGCATTGATCTTGATGCTACTTCCTGTATTCTATCTTTTTCTTTATTTGGTACAAAGGTACCATTTCTATCTTTTTAAATTTAATTTAGCAAATTAGTTTTTTTCAAAGATATTTTATAATGTTATTTGGCATGTTGCAGAGATACGAAGAGTCAAACTCGAGAACTTCGCACCTCAAAAGTGGGATGGAAAACAAAACCATCATGATCGATAACATTTATCTCTTCTAAATGGATGTATCTTGGTTCGTTACATGACACTATGCTTTAGTGACACTAAAATTGCCGTTAGTTAACAGTGAAATGATATCGAGTAGGTTTAGATTAATTCTGATGATCACATCTTTTTAATGATGAGAAGATGGACTTCATCCTCAAAAAGGAATTGGAAAATACTAGAATAAAGAAGCCTAGAAATGCCTCGTTCCTGAGTGGGGATTTATCCTTGCCCTGTGGTCTTTTAAAAGAAAAAGAACAACCCCCTTCCGTTTGCCCTAAAGAAGAAGGGATGAGAAATTTATAACTAGTACTCACACCCGCGATTTCTTGGGTTTATTTTGATTTTCTTATTTTTTATTTAATATTTTTTATTATTTTTGTTTACTTTTTAAATAAAATACGGTCATTATGAAACCAAAATAAGCTTCTTCCATTGAAATGCATCAAAGTTTCTTGATAGTAATTTTGAAATTAAATAAGTCATTGAATAGTTTATTGAAGTGAATTGAAAAATATTATAATTATATATGAAGCAAAGAAAGGATTTCGATATGAGAGGTTTCATACTTTGAATTGCACAATTTAAAGTGATAGAAGGAAATTTTTTTGAGTTACAATTATGACTGAAACATTTTTCCAAAGTGAGTTGACATTATCAAATATGTTAAACCATCAAGTTGAAAAATTGAAACAAATTTGATCAACTAATATTTTTAAAAGTTCTAATAAGAAACTCGAAATTTGAAATAGAAAATAAGGGCCTTGAAAGTGTACTCACTACTCTTATGTTAATAATTATAAAACAAAAAGTGCAGTTGTAGCATGATATCTCTAGATGTGAAGTCACAATATACTTTTAAAAATCAACATGAGCTTGTGGAATGTGGGTGATATGGCAGACTATTATCTATTGTGAGCAAACTAATTAGGATAAAAGTAATTGAAGAAAAATTGTTGTAAAACTTTTGTTAGTTATTATATATGACTCTATCAAAAACATAACTTTATCTATAAATTTCAAAAATTATAAACTTAACAATTATGAATTTAATATTAATGCATGCCATCCAATTTCATATATTGTAATATTAGCAAGTATAATTAATTTTCACCTCGACTATTTTAATGATCATGTAAATGGAAAGATTTAATTGAATGATAATATAATTTTTTTTTTTTTACTTTATCAATATATTAAAATCAAACTCAACAATTAATAAGTCATATAATAAAATTAACATATTAATAAATAAAACTGAAGTAATGATAAAGAAATTAATGATCAATACAAAATATTGTTGTAATACATATGTATAAAAGAATTCAAAATTTAATATTGTTTTATCATTAATATAATATTATTATTTCATCAGGAGTATTTAATTTTATTATAACTTATTTAAAAATAAAAAAAATAGAGAGATACATCGTGAACGTGGAAGGGAGAGGATGGGCCTTCAAATAATTGAATATGTGAGCAAAGCTTTCAGTGGAAGAATAGAAATGAAAGAAAGCCAAAAAAAAGAAAAAAGAAAGAAAGATGAAGGAATGTGAAATGGAAATAAAGAAAGAGGGGAGTGGACCAAGACCGAGCGGTCAAGAGAAGAGTGCGAGAATGAGAGGATCAGAGGAAGATAGGCAGTGGTGCTGTGGCACAATTGAATTTAATAAGAAGAGGAACGTTGTTGGATGGATTGAACAGTAGCGTGAGTTGAACTAATATTTTTTAGCCGGAGCAATTGTTTTTAGCGGAAAAAAACTTTGGTTCAATTGTAATAGAAGCTACCATGCGGCAATCAGTGGTAGTTGATTAGTTAAATATAATAGAAATAGATATATCAAGTGATCTTGAAAGACAAACAAATAATTTTGGGAAGCGAACTAGGCTAAGGTCACTGAGCTATTAAGCTATGTGAATCATCACTGTATTTCTGTTAAGTCATTTCGTCTCGCAGTTTTTAGTGTAATGTTTATATTCACACAGTCCCTCTTGGTTGGTTTCATATTAGTCTTTTTCCCATTGCTTTGTTTGTGTGTATATATTGTCTTGGTTACATGACCTAACATTGTTCAGTTGACTTTGCCTTATTCTCAAACGAGGGACCACCATCTCTAGGTTGTTACTATTTTCACCATTTACCTTAATGTTCATTTTCATTATTCAAGAAATCTATCTGAATTTTAGTTCTTTCTGCCATGCCCATTTCGTGGAGGCTTTCTTTCCTTCACCGTGCAACTTTCTTTACTGCTAGGCATTGTGCATTTTGAATCCAGCTGAGCCTATAATGCTGGTCGAGCATTTGATTTAATAGCCACCACCACCACCCCTATTAGGCCCTAATCCCTACCCTCTCATCGTTGTGCTCCATCTCATTGCTAATGTTTCTACTTAACGACAACTTCACACTATGTCATGTGGAATTCCTTTACTGCAGGTTAGAACGTTGCAATCATAATCAATGGATTGATAAAGTTGGGAAGATATACATACTGCATTGATGATGTTGACCTTAACCCAAGCAGATTCTCTTTGCATGTTTGTGTCAACGAAGGAATTCTGGAGAATCATGATGGAGTTGTGTGAGGGAATCAAACCTGGCGCTGGCTTAAACACGGTTTGAGGTGAATTATTCAATCCGTTATCCGCAAATTTCACCCTCTATCAATTAATCTTCTGTCACATTTGATTAGTGTCTGAAATTTGTTGTAATGAAGTACCTTCACAAGATGATTGTTGTACCGTGGTTTGGAAGGTTTTGCAAATTGTTTATTCCAATGACATTCTAACATTAATCATAAATGACTTTATTAATGAGAAATATATTTGCCCATCATTAGTGTTTGGGTATCCATGCCCCCCACCGAACAAAAACATGGGAAAAAATGTTGGCTCTGTAAAAGGTATTGGTTATAATTTGTGCGTTGCTTTCAATAATTCATGCTTTCAAATAACCTCCAAGTGCGGAGGGCAATCGATGCAAGAGTCAATAACCCCAAAAGCAAGGGATATTAACTCATTAGATAAGAGGAAACCTTCTGGATCACTTAGCCGTATATAGGCCAGCCTCCTTTCTGTGTCAGTTTTATGCAATAAAGAATTGTTGAAGTCATCTATCCCAATACTTCTCCTCTGCTCGTCCAGACAAACCACATGTCCACTCTCAACATAAGGTTTATAGGCCTCGAGCAGTGATAAAACAATAGAGCTGCCAAATGATTCTTGGAAACACTTCAAGTCTAGGCCTCTTCCAGTTCTTAGTGACAGCATTAGGACATCCATGGCTGTGTCCCTGCCATGAATGTGGCCATCACCAGAACTATTTACTATTCCATTTTCCAAATGTTCCACAAACTTCATGTAATCATTCACCTTCTTCGGTCTTGAAAACCTCATCCCACCAACAAAACTAGCAGAGCCGAGGCCAAAGCCATAGAAAGGCTTGTTCTTCCAATAGGTAAAATTGTGCTTGCACTCATATCCACTCTTACAATAGCTGCTGATTTCGTAATGGTTATAATTGGCATCGTAAAGCATCGTTGAAGCCATCTTATAGAAATCTGCTGACTGTATCTCAGAAGGCAGTGGAAATTCCCCCGGTATATACCTGCAAACACTCCCATTTTCAGGTTCCAATCATTATAATTTATAAGCTTTTGATAGAAATCATGAAAGGTGATGAATAAAATAAAGTGGCAGAACCCACTTATTCATTCAAGAATCAATAGCATGAAATTATTCTGACAACTTAATTCTGGCAAGAAGTTTTGACTCTCCAGCTAAAATAAAAGCTATCACAACTAGTGCGATTGCTACTTACAAGGTTCCAAATTTTGTCCCCTGCTCAATTTGCAAATCATATACAGAAACATGAGTTGGTTGAGCCTCAATGGTGAGCCTTAGACTTTCCTCCCACATAACACTAGTCTGATGAGGCAGTGAAGCTATAAGATCAACACTCCAATTCTCAACCCCACATAACTTGACAATATCAATAGCCTCATGAACCTCTTCCACACCATGTGCCCTCCCACAAGCCTTCAAGAGCTTCTCCTGAAATGCTTGAACCCCCAAAGACACCCTGTTCACTCCCAACAGCATCATCTCCTTCATCTTCTTACCATCAAAAGTTCCCGGGTCCATTTCCATTGATATTTCAGCATCATCATTCAACCCAAACTTCATCCTTAAACTCTCCAAAACCAATGAAACCATCCTTGGGGGCACAAGGGAGGGTGTTCCACCCCCAAAGTAGACAGTTTCAAGGGGTGTCTTGGCATCAAGTTCCACTTTTGTTGCACTGATTTCTCTGCAGAGCCATTGTATGTAGTTTAAGACTCGTGGGTCATCATCTATTTGGGTTGAAGAGGAGCCAAGAGCGACAATGGGGAAGTCACAGTAGTGGCAGCGTTTTCGGCAGAAGGGGAGGTGAATGTATGCTGAAGAAGGGGGTGGTGATGGGGAAGGGGTGATGATGGGGTGGTGTTTGAGAGAGGCATTTTGTCGAACATGCGCAGTGCTGTTTGTGAAGGTGCTGGTGATTATGTGGGGTGATAGTTTTGGAGACTTGGGTTTTGGGGTAAGCACCCAGAAAATGGGAGTGAAGGTTGATTTGAGCATGGTGGGACTGGACTTGGGCACGTAAGTGATAGCTACAAACTACAATGTTGACACTGGCAAGGGCGAGAATGGGCAGAGACGAGGTGTAATGGTTTAGGCCTAGGCACGCTGTCAAAGAAATGAACGAGATATGCTTTTGTTCGTTATGGGGTCAAGTGTATCTTTTTACTTTTTTAGTATCTAAAATAGAAGCATGAGTTAGTTAGCCTCTAAAGAGTGCAATGGCCTATGCATATCTTTTGCTGATGGAATGGAAAGAATTGTATTTCCATGATTTTTAGTATTAAAAAAAATAGGAAAATAAAGGGTTATAAATATATAATTTAGTTTTTGAATTAAAATAATAAATGACAAAATTTTAAATAGAAAATTGCTACAATGGCTAGATGAAAAGTAACATGGACTACACACGAGAGTGAAAACCATAAATTCACTTAAACCTGATTTGTCTCAAATTTAAATTTAATAAACAAACCTTTCAAATATAACATCCGGAATACAGAACCACGTCACTTTTTAAAAGTAAAGGTAAAGTTTTCTTTACTCGTTACACATCACATTCAATTCAAAGAAACAGAAAGTGAAAGCTTTTGGAAAATGGTTATGTATTTTGTATTTTGTTTTACTTCGCCAATTTTCAAACTCTTGTTTTTCTTCTAAAATACCTTACATTATCCGTAGTTCCCAAGTGCATGGATTTAAATCCCTTATTAACCAAGAATTCTATCCAATATTTAGAAATTTGAAGTGGTAAATGTCAACTCGTAATTATTTTTACTGTAATTATTTTTGTGTTATTGTTATTATTATTATTATTGTTGTTGTTGTTGTTGTTATTTTTGAGATTATATTCTTATCACTAAATATTTTATAACTTATTGAGCTAAAAAAAATTTAATTTATATCTAACTTAAACTATCTTATTAAATTTGAAAGATCTCATTAACTACTGATTTGATAAGTTCTAATGAAATAAACTCAAGATGTAAATTGGGACTCACTTTGAGCTTAAGCTTGAGTTCAAGTTTGCCTAATGTTAATGAGTTGAACCTGAACTATAACAAACTCGACTTAGCTCAATAGTCATCTATCTCCATGGCGACCTCGCAGCACACAAGCTACGAGTGAGTAGCCTCGTACAAAGAAATTCCGAGTATCCTAGAGGCAATCCTCTTGGTGGGGTAATCTATAGTTCACTACTTTCGATACGTAAGAGACTTGGCAAATCTAGTCGAAACATTCCTACAACTATATTGACAAACTCGTATAACTATTATACGTGCAACTTGCGTATGCATATATGAATACAGTACGCGGTAAACTTACGGACATTGCAGCGCACTTGATGCAGCTTAAAAAGGAACCTTTGAAAAATGGACATCTAATAATCTATTAAATCTCAGAAAAAAATCTAGTGGACCATAAAAACTAGTTTCTTGATTTTCAAAATCAGCCGTGAGAGTAGGGGAAGGGAACCTTTGTGCACAAATGATTGCCTTACGATAGCCACTTCAAGCTACAAAATTAGCGTTTACGATAACACATCATTAACACAAGCTACAAAATTACATATCAAATAACTGTTATTAGTTATTGAACTAAATATTTAACCATGTAAGGCCCTTCAAGCTCGTATCCCAGTTTCCTATAATAATGGCGTGTGCCAACCCCTGAAATTACAGCTATTTTTGTTGATCTGTGTTCTCTGCTAGCAATACGCTCTGCCTCCTCCATTAGAAGCGTACCATAACCCTGTTAACAATAATTTTGATTGGAAGTAAGTCAATTAGAAAAATAGAAAAAACATGTAATTGGTTTACTAACAAAACATATAATGGCTAAAGAATTTTATATACACCAACAACTCTGCAGCTTCCAGAACACGAAAAACAAAAATTATGAAATCTTAATCAGATTGTTTCATCCATTAAGATCAATTTAACAGTCTCAATGATGTTGATAATCATCTCTTTATTAGCCTGACAGCATTACCTGGTGTTGTAGCTTGTCAGCATCCCGCCCATGAACTGGTACAGCAGTTCCATAAACGTGGAGTTCACGAACAATGGAACACTTCCCCATAAGCTCTGGGCAAGTAGTGTTTCGGCCACATTTTCGCAGTCGCAACAGACCGACAAGGATATCCTGTTTACAAGCAGAGTACAAACAAGATCATGCTATGTTTCAGTAACAGCACTTTTTCATATAAAAGTGAATATCTTGATTTACACAAAACTACGTACGCCTTTTATTCTAGATAAATAAGAACATTTATCATCTGAAAATTACGTCAGCTGACAGCCAGCTATGAACTAAAGTTTGCACATCACAATTCACAAGTAATAAGGACGACTACAGAAGCTGGACATATTTGGCGTTATATGACTACTGTTCTATCAAAAAAACATACTTGGCCTATATGCATGTCTGTAAATATAGTGTAAAGGTGGGAACTGGCAAAGAAATAAGAAGGGAGAGGTTAAATTACCTGCCGTGTATCTTCATATGACAGAAATGTTTCCCAACCCTCATTTGCCATATAATCACGACGAACAAGCTCCACCTCTTCTGGCTTAATTTGATGGTGAATATCCTACAATTACAAAGAAATATAAAAATGTTTGTTGGTGGTCCAAAAAAATATTTAGTAAATTAATTGTGTCTACAGAATTTTTAAAGGCTTGGTGCTCTATAACATAAAATTCTCAAACAAGGCTGATTCTATATAATAACCTGGATTCCAGCTTCTCTGGTCCGAACATCACGACATTTCAATCCCAGGTCTTCCATTCGAGCTAATGCTAGCTCTCTCAGATTCCCTTTCTCAACCCCAGATGTAACCAGGGGCATGGGAATATCCCGCTGAACTCTATAAACTCGTGTCCAAGGGGGTACCATAGCAAGAATCCTAGCTATGATGTCCACAAGTTGCTCAGGTGGATAATTTCTATATCTGCAATTGTATTAATGAAAATTTTCACTTTCCATGGGCTGGAATTTTTTTCTACTTTCCTAATGAAGAAAGAATACTAAGAAAATAACACATTTGGCAAGTACCTGCCAGTTTTCCAGAGCTCATAAAGACCAGTTCCACGTATTACAAGTGTAGGATATATTTTAAGCCCATCTGCTCTAAACAAGGGACTCTCAAAAAACTCCCTGAAACTTTCCATGTCCCTTTCAACACCAACATTTGGAAGATCAGGCATCATGTGAGCAACAACCTACAGCAAAAGCCAGGTAAGTTAAGACTAAACAAAATAGCAAGAAAGAGTAGATCTGATAGCATTTGTAACCAGCCTACTAAATATTCTCGAGGGAAATAAAAAACATTCACGAGCAATAAGTCATAACATAGAAAGTTGGCTTAGTATACTGATAAATATATCTAAAGCTTTTTTTTTTTTGATAGAAAATAAATATATCTAAAGCTATCCTGGTCTACACTGATAGGACACAGACAGCATGTGTGATCATAGCATAAATTGAAAATTTGAATACAGGAATATACCAATAAACTTTTCTCTACAAGATGCTATAGAAGGGACATAAAAGAGAATAGTTTGTCAGGACAAAGCTGTTCACGGAAAGTGCAGATTAATATGAGAGGCCAATAACAAACCTTGAAACCAGCATCTTTTGCCAAGCAAAAACAATCGGCTACAGCAGCTACTGTATGGCCTCTGTTAGTGTCACGAGCAACATCCTCATAGGTGCTTTGGACTCCAATCTCCAATCGTGTACAACCATAAGAAAGCATTTGCCGCAGGTGAGGCCCAAGACAATAATCTGGCCTCCTGATAAATTTAAGAGCATAACTTCATAAGCCATTTATCAATGTGTTACATTACACTATTACCATGTACATCTAACACAATGTTTCCACTTGAATAATTATCAATATGCTCAAATACAAAATGCAGAAATACCTAAAAGTTTTTCTAAATAAACCAATTTATACCATGGTGATAACTTTTCATAACATCCTTTATTGTTGTTGATCTATAAACAAAGGATGCATCGATTTTGTTAACAAAAAACTACACTAAAAGACAATAATGTAAACTGTACATGACAATGGCTCAACATTTTCCAACATTTACTATAACTACTTAAATGGCAACTTACGTTTCAATTGTCATGCCAATACACTTAGTTGCACTGTGCTCAGAGTATGCCACTGCCTCTTCTACATTGGCAGAAGTGTGTCCAGACAAAGCATCATGAAGATTCCTTATGAAGTAATCACGGTAATCGGCAGGAAGCGACATGAAAGTACCACCCATTAAGATGAACTCAACCTGGAGTGGAAACAATAACCATACTTGTAAGGACATTAGACAGCACAACTGCGCATATTTCAGCACTATGAATATTCAAGAGATAAAAATCAAGTTCCAAACCTTGTCTACACTGTGACCCAAACGCTTAAGCTGATCTATCCTGCTTCTTGCTTGGACATATGGGTTATACCTAAATCCAGGGCAGCAAGCAGGTGCATCATGCACAAAAAATTAGCACGAGAAATATTAATTTAAAATGTTAACAATAATCTATCACCAAACAAGAATGGAAATAAAAATGAGCATAAATTCAACCCTTCAAAGAAATGTTTAAAAACAAAAGAAAACAACACCTTCATTGCATGATAACCTCCACACAAACCTTTCAAAAAAGAAAAAATTGATCAACATGCCATTAAAATTCTCCGTCCCAATGTTTTTCCTTCACTAACTTCCAATACCACCTATTCTTCACTTTGTAATCTATCAATAAGCACAAATCTTTCTCATATTTGACTAGGTAAGACTAAACCATTGGAAGTTGTCACTTGCCATGACTAGAAAACTCTCCTAATGATCACATTCTCTAAGATTTAAACTTTGGTCCTCCTTAGACTACATCTCGTTTAACACTACACTCAATCCTTAATCGGTCCATAATAAGCACAAATCCACTAGCATAATCATCACTACTTGTACCTACAATTAAATTTATCCAAACCAAATCAACAACATTCCAGCTATAAGAAAAATACACCAATACAAACATCACACTAAATGAAAACCAAATAATAATTGTAAAAAATAAAAATATAAAAAAAAAATAAAAAAGATAGCTGCCAATTTAAATGCCCCTTCCCCAATGTTTGCCATTCAGTAACTTCCAACATGACCTAAACATGACTCCATATTCTATCAATAAGCAAAAATCTACCGGCACAATCATCACCACTTGTAACAATCATTCTATTCTCCCTAACTCAAATTAATAGAAAAAAACAAAACACAAATAATAATAATAAAAAAAAAAGCTAGAGAGCTTATTCACAACCCTACCTTGCTCGAATCGCACGCATACTAGTCGGTTCATAACCAGTGTAAGACTGAGTACTGTACTCAAAATCCGAGTCAGGTCCTCCGGGGCAATACACACAGATATTGCCCGTGGTGGCGATGTGCGGGCACCGGTGCGGCTTCGACATCACCGCCACCACCGCGATTCCGGATGCGGTCCGCACGGGCTTCGCCCGGAGCTTCGGGAGGAGCGCGTCGCGCTCGGAGTCAGGGAGCGCGGCGATCATCTCCACGAGCTTTGGGGTTCGTGCGAGGCCGTACTTGCGGCACGCGGCGGACTTGAGCGCGTTGAGGTCCACATTCTGGCCCTTGCGTGAGAGCTCCACCATAGAGCTCACGATCTCCGCTATTGCACGCACGCGCGCTTCTTCCTCGCTCAGGCCGTGAGCTGAGAAGCCTCCCTTACCCGGCCGCGGGAACTTTCGAGGCTGCTCCGCCGCCGTTAACGCCGCCGTCTCCGCCGCCGCCATGGATAAACAGAGACGCCGTGGAACGAATGGAGCGAAGGATGAAAAACCGCAACACTGGAAAAGCGGAAAGAGTGCTCGCAACTAGCAAACGCGAAGGGTTTTTTTTTTTTTTTTTTTTTAACCAAAAAAAATATTGTATTCTCTTAAACCCTTTCTCTTACGTGTAGTTAGCGTATTCCAATTTCATTTTTTTCCCAAAAAAAAAAAATTCGAAAGGGACAATTTTTACTTTTATCTCATTTGTTTTAGACTATGTCTAAATAATAGTGAGTGAAATAGAATAAAACGTGATTGACAAAATCTCCATTTTAGCTCTTGATGAAAATTTTGGAGGATAAATTAGTTTTTTAAAATTTAAAAATGTCTTTGTAGTCTCTAAACATATTAATCCATCAATATAAAAATAATAAAAAATTTTAAATGGTATGAAAGGATTAATATATCTCCTTTTTAAATAATAAAAAATTATAATAGGATTTTCAAATTTTGAGTAATTTATTTATTTTTTAAAATATTTATCATGGACTAAAATTGCAGTTCTGTCAATATAATTGAAAGATAGGAAGTTGAATAGAGTAAACCCCCAATTAAGTCTCCAATAATTTTATCCATCGAACATCTGTTAGTCCCTGCCGTCTTCCCTAATGGAGCCGTAGATTTAAACAATGTAGTTTTATTCCTTTAAAGGAGAATGACCCTTTTGTCTAAAGGTCAGCTTTTTGGTATCTTCTTCATAAGATTTTGGATTTTGATTTTCTAGTTACACCCTTTGTCCTTTTTTTGTTCTTGGGATGCCATAAACGCCATTAATAGGCACTACAAGCTATTTGTGTTTTCTTTCTTCTTCATATTTTCTTTCTTTTTGTGTATATTATGTGTGTTGGTGAAAATTCTCTTTTTGTTTTCGTGTGCAATGTGTCCACAGAATCTACCTCTAGATGCACATATGGTAATGCTCTTCCTTCTACGCTTCCATGATCTCTTTTCCATAGGTTGTTCTTCTTCTCACTGACTCATTCTTCTAAATCAAAGGTTTTCCATCAACATAGCAATGGCTGCCACCACGCTTTTGTCCAATGAAATCTCAGCTGCAACAACTTCTTCTTCTTCTTCTTCTATTGGATCTTCTAATACCTTTTTGAGGGGGATCCTTGGGTTGCTCGTTTTGGAACTTGTGACAATCTATGCCAACTTGGCTTTGCTCCTTGTGTTTCTCTTTGTTGTCTCTACAAGGAAGGTGCTTGTGCATGTGGGAAGAGTTGGATTCGGTAAGGATGGTAGTGCTGGCAATGCCACCCTAATTAGTCCTAGAGTTGATGCACAAGTACATGAAGTTAGAATTGGCATGTGGTTCAAGTTGTCAGTGCTATCTTCTTTCTATGTTCTCTTAGTGCAAGTTGTGGTGTTGGGATTTGATGGGGCTGCTTTGATTAGAGGAAGGGATAAGGGGAAGCCTATGGATTTGTCTCTAATTTCTTTGCTGGTTGTTCAAGGTTTAGCTTGGCCTATGTTGGCTGTCAGACATCCCATCGTGCCTTATGTGGCATTCCATCATTCAACTCTCCTTTAAAGGAACAAAATGACATCATTTAAAGCCATGGTGGAATGCCACGTACATAACTCCGTTAGAGAAGACGACAAGGATCAACGGATGTCTAATGGATGAAATTGTCAAGGACTAATAAAGTAATTTATTTTTGTTGGGGACCAAGTTATCCAACCCTAAAATTGTTAGAGATCTAGTTGAGGGTTTACTCAAGTAAATATTTGCACTTGAGGCACTAATCTAGTAGACGATATATCCGCCTCTGAAAAAGTACACCTGCATTCAAGCCTGCAAAGATAAGGAATGCTTCCTCTCCCAAGGCCAAAAAAAATTGAAATAAATGTTTTATTCTTTTTTTTATATTAAAAGATGGAATGGAAAGAAATTTTCATCCCCTTGTTGGAAAATAAAATAGAAATGGATGAAGTACATATTTGTCTTGCCCTCGAACTCTTGTGCTGGTGGTAAAAGTAGTTGTCCTAGATGGAAGTTGTTGTGTTTGCTTCCTTTTTTGCTTCTTAAAAAAGTGAGGTGGGATGAATAGAATCAAGTTTAGCGAAACCTCCTTTCTCTTAATTAGTAGCATTGGATTCAAGTGTTGGGTATAGAGAAATTGGTGTTAGGAGAGCTATGACTACTATGGAATCGCAAATTCTACAATAAAATTGTCTCTAATAAAAGGATATTTGTGGTTTTAATTAAAAAAATTATAGTTTTTCCTTTTGACTATAGAAATACAAAGTATAATAACCATATTATCCACACTATTTTCTTCTTACCAGATAGAAAATATATGTTTTGGCAATTATATCTTTAAAAGTAATTTTACTTTACCATTTTTAAATAAAAATACTTCCTGCAAACTCACATTTTAAACACCACTTCTGAATATAAATAAATTCTTTTTAAATTAATTCTTTCTAACTTCAATTATTTCAAAAACAACTCTATCAAAATTTAAATGAAATGGACTTGGAATTGTAAGGTTAAACTATGTATTTTAATCTATTTCATTTTATTCTATTCCACCTAAATTGGATGGAAAGAAAAAGTAAATTTATTTGACAAAATGAAATGAAATAAGTTTCTTCCAATATCATTTTATTCTACCAAATAATTTAACTTGATTTCTAATCCACTCCATTTTATTACTTTCTATCAATCTAAACATATGACCTTAAGAACTTTCACAATAAACTTAAAAATTATCTTAATTAAGGCTATGTTTGAAATGCACCTCGCAATTTGATGGATCCACTAAGTTGCCAAATCACATGATAAATGGGTCAAAGCAAAAATTATATTTTGCTCTAAAAGTAACTAAGAATTCCTCTTATTTTATGGGGCTTTTCAGTTTAAGAGAGAACAATAAAAAACTTTTATATGGTCACTAAAAACATTTTTATACAAAATATATTAGGTAAAATCTTTTAAATAAAATTGATTCTAATAAAATTTATAATATTTTAATAAGAAAGCCAAAACGCAAAAAGCAAACAAAAGGCTTGTTGCTTTTCATATAAGTAATAAAAAAGGGGAAAAATTGAAAAAATTAAGGTAGAGGGTTGTAGCCTTTTAATATTTGATATAGATTCTTTTACAATTTTCTAAACATATATAAATTTTTTCTTTCGAAAAAAAAACCTGCCAAACATACTGCTAGATTATTGAGCATGTTAAACCAATTAATTTGAAAATTCAACAATTCTAATTCACAGTGATTTGAGGAAATGATGAGACTCAATTAAAATATTTCAATAACTGATTTACATAAACATCTTGTACACGAGGAAGAGCCACAATATAAGGCAAGAAAGAAACAGTTTTTTCTTCTTGTGTAAATTTTGATCAAATTTATGCATGAGTTCCCTATTTTGGGTTTATATTATTTGATTAACTAAGATTTAACTGATTAATTAATTCACTAATTAGTCAGTCCAATATATGCAATTAGGAACTCCCATTGTCTGATAAGTTTGTAGAAGGCTGGTTGATTGTAATAACATGATGAGGTCCACTGTTCTGACAATGACATGATTGTGGATCTTCCTCCTGATAAGGACAATTTGAGTTCTCTGCTGCAAGTTTACTGTCCTTGTTCTTAAATTTTGCTAGGGTGGATAGTTCTTGTATTGACTCTGCCAGTTTCTCAGTGCAAGAAACCACATCAACTAGCAGGGAAGCCACAGTCACAACAGGAATAGCCTCAAGGAGATTGGTGCCTTCCCACAACCCTGATTTGAGCATGGACTTGAGGTTCGTGGCACCAATCTTAGATTTGGCAATGTGAGGGTCTGCACTGGATGGTGGAATCATTTTTTGGATTGACACTGCTAGTTCCTTTAAAGCCTTTCCTGTTTCCTTGCTCATCTTGATGCATGGCTCTTGTATTTTGCTTCTAATTTCAAAGGGTGTCTGTGAGGCAAAAATCATAAAATTAAGTAATTTGAGTAAGCTTATTCAATCACACAATAAAATGAATCAATTGAGGTTTGGTCCACTGGTAAGGGGGTTAGTCCACCACAATGTAGTGAATCATGGTTTAAATCTTAGCTGAGAGAGTTGCCCACATTTAAGTACCCTATAATACTCAAACAAAATTGTCCCTGGTGAGAGAAAACTCATGGGAAACCGAAAAATCACACAATAAAATGAGAGCCCAACTAGTACCTTTGTAGAACTGAGGAAGCTGTTAAGGGCATCAATGCGATAGGCGCATTGCCTTGATAGGCTTCCAATCTTCAAATATTGTTGCCAAGGATGATGAAATCTAAAAGGACCATGGCAGGGTTCCCACCTTGCAAAATTGGCCTGCAAAAGATACAATCATATAATAAATGATTGGATTAATAAGTTGGACATTTTGATATGGTAAGTCTAGAACATAATTTTGGTTTTTTCTCCTCACCAAGCTTTCCTCAGCTTGCTTTGAATTAAGAACACTTTTATATCCTTGCAGAAATGATTTATTGGATTCTCCACCTTCTGGTGTTCCAAAATATTCATCTCCAAAACCTGCAATTTGCATTGCATTGTGAATTAGGCAACAGCTATTGCATTCATAACTCCAAAAGAATGCTCCTAAAATCCATCAACTTGACCAAATTGGCTGGTCTATGCACCTTCTATAAAGTTCCCAAGTTTTTCAATATTTTTCGGTACCAGCTTGTGAAGATCGCCACCTGCCCATATAGGGTACGCAAAAATGCAGACCAACACAGAAATTAAAGCACCTGCGAGGATTGTAGTTACCCTTTTCTGTGCAATGTCCAGAATCTCATTGTCTCTGTAGCTAGATACAGATACCAAACTGAATGTCAATATAAACACCATCAACCCGTAATCATATCTGGCCTTCATTTGAGGTAAAAACCGCATATATGTGACTACTGCAGCTGCAATCATTCAAATTTTTGCATTGGTAAGCCTTATAGTTACTTCGAAATAACTGGAATTCAATTGAACAAGTAAATATTACTTAGGAGAAAAGTTATGGTTCCAATAAGTAAAGGTTCCACTATATGTCCTGTTGAAATTGAATTAACCAAGTGATAAGATCCAACTCCCAGAGCACCAGCCAAAAATGTTGCTAAACCTCTACTTAATCCTTTACCAAGTGTTGCTCCTGCATGTGTCACACATTAAATTTGGTGGTGAACTATTGAACTATAAATCAAGTCCATAATTTATAAACTTGTTTAATGCTAATTTGCGTAGAAAAAAAAAATTTTTTAAAAAAAGAAAAGAAAAGAACTTGCCTACAGTGAATTCTGAGAGAACGATGACAGTGAAAACTGCCCACATTGTAGACGAACCAAAACCATTATAAAGAGGCTTAATATAGTAAAATGCAGAAACCAAGGTGATAGCAAGTGCTACTTTCAAAGCATGAATGACCCTTCTGGGATCATCTTCTCCCAGTTTCTTCAGCTGCAGCATCGCTTCAACTGCCTTGGCAATAAACTCGCTAGACAAGACCATCAACCGTTGCCAACACGTGACACTGGCATCAGCTATAACTTCACTATTTTGGTTTGCTTCAGATGCCATTTTCGGCACCAACAGAAAATTATAGAAAATTTGCTATGTGGGGTTTGTTTTGTATGTTTGCTTATAAGAATGTAAATGCTCAATGGGACCTATGTCCTATTTATAGAAGAGCACATAACCTGGGAGTGAGCGAATAAAGCGCTAAGGTTTTGACATTTTATTATATGTATAATAAATTGTGTTTTCTGGGGGTGTCTTCACTTGCATGTCCTGCTGTTTCTTGTGGCAACTTTGATTATTAGAAACTTCTGAGCTTGTTACACTGCCATTAGTGGGAGACGTAGCGAGTTTGGATTTTTCAAGGTAGCTATATTATATGTACGTACGTAGGTTCCACGAAACCGTACTTTGCCGTACTCCGTAAACTTGCATGGTAGTGCCATGCCCATACAACGGCAGCAAGCCACCAGGTTTGAAGTGTTCGATCCTTTTTAATTGTATTGTTTGTCCTTATCTATCCTAAGCCATAATATATTAGTTTCGGGTTAAGAGTTTTTGTGAATTCAATGACTCAATTAAGAACTTTCAAAATATAGGAATCTATCTAAATTTTCCCAAAAATTCGATCCTTTTTAGTTGTATTGTTTGTCCTTATCTATCCTAACTCATAGTATATTAGTTTCGGGTTCAGGGTTCAGGTTAAATTAAATTGTTATATCTCCGAATTTTTTTGGAAAATTTAGATAGATTCCTATATTTTGAAAGTTCGTAATTGAGTCATTGAATTCGCTAAATATTTGTAATTGAGTCCTTAGATATAAATATTTATTAAAAATTTGTCAAAGAAAATAAAATATTTTTAGAATCTAACTCAACATGTATATAATACATGGAATGACATCTTAGTATAATTCATTCTCATTGACAAATTTTTTATAGATATCTATGTCCGGGGACTCACTTACAAACGCTTTGTAAATTCGGAGATCCACTTATAAACTTTTAAAGTATAGGAACCTACTTAAATTTTTTCAAAAGTTCAAGGATTTACAAATTAATTTAACCTGGAATTTATATCGTATAATTTTTTTATTAATAACCCAAAACCCTAAATCCTGATGTTTACATGATATTATATCAATACCCTTTATATTTTATGGAATATCATACTGAGCATATAAATGGGTGTCAATATTGAGGGTATTATATGTAATATCATCTAAATTAATTGTAGGAGAGGTCAATTTAATTTACTTATATACAAATAACATTACTCGTTTGCATATAAGTTATTGTCTCCTTTCTTACATCTAATTAATTATTTAAAGAGGAGAGAGAATTAAAGAATAAATTTATCTCATTTTCATTACTTAGAATAGAAGTGATGTAAGAATAATTTATCAAAAATAATATATAAATTTATCAAAAAATAATATATCAATAACATTTTATATTAATTTTTATGTATTAATAATATAAAATAATTTGACATTATATTTATGAAATTTAGTTATTTTCTAATATATATATATATATATGCTTCTGCAACTAACTTCTGCCTAATTGGAGGTCGTTAATATTTTGTAAAAGATTGGAGAGAGAAAATTGGTGAAAGAAATGAAGGATTATGATGTTTTTTCAGTGATGTTTTTCATTATATTATATACACACTCATTCTATGATATAGAAATCACTCAGCTTCCATTCCCTCCGATAAGCCTGTAAACTAGTGTCAAACTCATCTGGAGTAGCATTATGCTTGTGGATTCGAAAATATTCGTTTACTGATGGCTTCCTCCAAATATTCATGCTCACTACTCACAAGATTTAAGGTATGTTTGTTTCAAATTTTGAAAAAAATAATTTTAAAATTTAAATTTTATATATAATAAAAAAAGTTAAAAATTAATTTTTTTCAAAAATTACTCTTTTCAATTTTTTTAAATTGATTTTTTTGAAAATTTGATTATTTTTTAAAATTTATCCAAATATATGAAAACTAATTTTTTTCAATAATAAAAAAATAATTTTTTGCTAAAAAAAACACAAATAAATACATCCTTAGTGCTTCACCTAGCTAGATCTTTTTGTATGATTGGTGCAGAATGAAAGGTCAAACGTACAAAAATTGGCAGCACTTCCTCTTGCTTAGTTTGAACCATTTGATGAGCCCCTAGAAAGTTAATTTTAATTAGTTTAATACTAAGTACGACTTCATGGATTTCCACCACAAAGTTTTATTGCGTATAATGGAGAGCACACCCTACTCTCAACAACCCAATGATAAAACAGGGAATTTTCCGTCCACAGAAGTCCCCCAACATACGTATGTTTTACAACATAAAATGGCTTAAGCCTGGTAATCATGTTGTTTTACTAAGAATTACTAAAATATGTTCATTTTTAAAATATTATTCCATCTAGAAATATTATTAGCTGGAACTCATGTGTTTGCTGTTTCAGTTACGTAAACGTAAACCAGTTTACCACATTAAAATATTTTTACAACAAAAATTTCAGAACTTTTTTATTCTGGCACCAAGCAATTTAAATTAATATAATATATTAAATCATTTGTGCTGGGACAATTTACGTAAGTTACATCAAATTTTGCGGGATGGAACTTCTGGTGCTAATCTGCTTGCCAAGGAAACGTAAATTACATTACATCAAATGAATATATTAACGCAATTTTGGCGGCAACATATTCCTTTCTATTTTCCATCTGTAGATCATCAATGGTGCACTGTTTAACCACATTAAGGATAAGGATTAGATATATCCTGCATTGTACGAGTAAGAAAGACCGAAAATTAATCTATTCTATATATATACTATATGCTATATTCATCAAAAATATAAACAATATGCCAAAATGAAAATAATATATCATGCATGAACTAAAAACCAACTCTAGCAGTTTATTAAACAAATCTTTGTCTAGGACATTTATTATTCACTTATTCTTCTGTGATATTTTTCATACCTTTTAGGTTTAAATATATTTTGTATTCCTATAAAATTATCAATTTTTGGTTGTGGTCCTTAGAAAAAAAATTTTATATAATTTTCATCAAACATCTAAAAAATTTAATCTATTTTAATCCCTACCATTATTAAACATCTACTAACTATTGACATAATAAATGCAATCCAAGTCACAGATGAGAAATGTTATATGAATGTACAAATGCGACGCATGCGCACAGAAGCAGCGGAAACAGTGATGAACGTGATCAACCCATACACTTTGAGAGGAACCTGAGGTATACTAAACTACAATTGGTCTAAAATGGACTAGTGGAGATAAAAATAAATAAATAAAAAGCTTCAGAAGTGAAAAATTCAAAAAAGAAAAGCCATAATCACCCACCTGTAGAACCCCAACTCTATGAAACTCTCTTCCCCTATAGCAACGCACATCCACCTGCGAACTTTCTCCCCCCACGAATTCAGAAGGTTCGCTCACTTCTCTCCTACGCATACGTCTTCTTCGCTCCGAAACACCCTCTACTCCAAGACTTCAAACTCTGTCACACCTTGGCCTTGCAACTAGCATTGCTTTGTCCCTACTCTACTCCCCTGCTTTTGGACGCCCAAGATGATCTTCATCGCAATCGAACCTCTTCATTGCAAATGAAACAAAGACTGCAGGTCAACAACACAAATATGTGCAAAGAAATGAGGTAAAACCCCAACCACACTACACAACATAGCATCATCGTTCTTTGTCTAAATCTCCTCCGAAAGGTTAGCTCTTCCACTCTCTAACACAACCCAATTTTCTGAGCTTGCCTAGAATTTTTTTTATTGTGGTGTTGAGTTAGTGCTTGCAGGTAGATCTTAAGATAGCATTTGTAGATCTGAGAAAGGTGAGATTATGATCGGAGATTGGACCATTTCTCAGGTTCACTTCTATTGCCTGCTCCCACAACTGCACATGTGCTTCAATTCACCTTCCCTTTCTTTCCTCCTAGTGTTTGAACTTTGAACTTTTAACTAGAAGATTGCATCAGAACTATTTTGTCAAAATTTACATGAAGAGAATGACAAACAAAAGTAATAGAAAGTACTTAAAGTCAATTTTAATTAAAATAATAAAAAATAATATTCTGAAAAGTTGCTTAAGAAATTAAATAAAAGCCAATCCTTACATTTCTTCATCTAAAACTACAATGAAACAATTAAGATAAGGTGAAACTATAACATGATGCCCAAATCCTGTTTTGAAAAGATTTTTTTTTCCTTATTCTATCTTTTCATAAACAAACGCATGCCTGTGAATTTTTGGGAGGGAGGTTACCTGAGAATTTATCACCAGCCAATTGCAACTTCTGCTCTAGATCTTTAATATCTTTTGTCTTGACTTAGGTTGAGGTCAAGCTGTGTGGATGCTTATTAACTAAGACTAAATAGTATATCCCTTTCAACGGTTACCTTTCACAATTATTTATTGCTATTGCAGTAATGCTTAGTTGATATTGTCAAAAGGATATATGATCTTAGTGTCTATACTTCAAAGTGCTAGTTTTATGGTTGTAGTCCTAATCAGTTCTATAATAAAAATCAGCATTCAATGATAACTTGGGCTTAGACAATCACAATCACAAAGGGAGCCCAATTTACTAATATCATAAATAAATTCATGATTGCATGAAAATAATACTTGTTAAATGCATGTCCTTAATTTCTACAATGCACTATATATATATTAAACTGTTTAGTAAAAAAAATTTCTCCAATCCCCACAAAGGTTAGGCTATGAACAAAGATCCACTATTTTTAACCATGCAATTTATGTACGACTCCTTTTTCTACCATCATTCTCTGATATCACCATTAAGAGAATTACTATATCAATTACAATGATGAATAGCTTCAGCTGAACAACTTACGATACTAATTGCTTCATATGACTCTTACATAAGTTATGTGGTCTATTTTATAGAATCAGCTAACTGAAGTTCAGTGAACAATAATGACTTGTGCAATAATCTTAGGGTCAAATTAAGCATCAAACACGAAGCATTACCATATTTAGGCCTTTCCTATGCTGCACACCCCTTTTTTGAAACTAGAAGTTATAACATGGTTACATGTATGTCCTATAGAAAACAAATCCATCAAAGGGTCAAAAGTCCTAAAGACTTAAGTATAATGCTAAGCATTTGTGTGACACTATTATGATTTATTTCATCTATAGATCAATTTTTCTTGAACCTAAAGTGTTTACTGCCATGATTTTGTTGTACAACATTACTTTGGTTTTTGGCATATTGAAACAAGTTTGTATTATGTTGAATTTGTAGAAAATCTTCTCAGTTTTATTTTTATTTTTTCAGTTCCATCAAAACAGGGTTTTGCTAAATATGTTGAGTGGAGTGTTAATATGATGGAATAGGAGGCAAAGAGGAGGCTAAAGATTGCAAAGCTCCAAGCAAAAAAATAGATAGGTTAAGAATTCGGACAAATTAGGTACCATTGCTTTTTAGGTAAAGAATGTGATGTCCTCCCCTCATGAAGGGGAGAAAGGACTTTGACCGAAAACTATTCTCTTTTTTATCATGCTAGGCTGACTGCTGTCAGTGAGAATGAGATGTTATGAATCACAAAACTATAGCTAGCTACTTTATGGCAATATAGGCCTTTACCAGATTTTCTTTTTCTTTCTTATAGTTTGCGAAAGTATAATGTATAATAGCCCATAAAAAAAAATATTTCTCTTCAATGTCTCTTATATATCCTTGTGTTGAGTCAAGGTAGTGCATATCTGTAATCAAATTCAACTTTGGTAAGCCCTAGCCAATTATCATGCAATTATTTCCTGCAACTAGCTGGTAATTCCATTAAATAAGTTGGCAACTTCTCAGGTCTTGGTTAATCTCGACAGACCTATAATTTCTTGTTATATTAAAGTTATGGAGATCCAAATAACATGGAATTAAAGTAACCATTGTCACTTATCATGCAATTTTATGTTGTAATTAGTTGGTAACTTAGTTAAATGAGTTGATAACTTTAATACAAAAAGTTCGTAACTGGGAAAAGAAGTTGTCAACTTCTCAGGTCTTAATTAATCTCGACAGACCTATAATTCCTTGCTTTATTGAAGCTATGGAGATCCAAATAACATGGAATTAAAGCAACCATTATCACTTATCATATAATTTTATGTTGCAATTAGTTGGTAACTCAGTTAAATAAGTTGGTAACTTTAGATCAAAAAATTGGTAACAAAGAGAAAAATTGATAACTTCTCATGTCTTAGTTAATCTCGACAAACCTATAATTCTTTGTTCTATTGAAGTTATGGAGATCCAAATAACATGAAATTAAAGCAACTATTGTCACTTATCATGCAATTTTATGCTGCAGCTGGTTGATAACTCAGTCGAATAAATTGGTAACTTTAGTTCAAAAAGTTGGTAACTGGTAGAAGAAGTTGGTAACTTCTTAGGTCTTAGTTAATCTTGACAGACCTATAATTTCTTGTTATATTAAAGTTATGGAGATTCAAATAACATGAAATTAAAGCAACTATTGTCACTTATCATGCAATTTTATGCTACGGCTGGTTGGTATCTCAGTTAAATAAGTTGGTAACTTTAGTTTAAAAAGTTGATAATTAGGATAAGAAGTTGGCAACTTCTCAGGTCTTAATTAATCTCAACAGACCTATAATTTCTTATTTTATTGAAGTTATGAAGATCCAAATAACATGGAATTAAAGTAACTTTTGTCACTTATCATGCAATTTTATGCTGTAGCTAGTTGGTAAATCAGTCAAATAAGTTGGTAACTTTAGTTTAAAAAGTCGGTAACTGAGAGAAGAAGTTGGCAACTTCTCAGGTCTTAGTTAATCTCGAAAGACCTATAATTCTTTGTTATATTGAAGCTATGGAGATTTAAATGATATGGAATTAAAGCAGCCACTGTCACTTATCATGCAATTTTATGCTGCAACTGGTTGGTAACTCAGTCGAATAAGTTGGTAACTTTAGTTCAAAAAGTTGGTAACTGGGAGAAGAAGTTGATAACTTCTTAGTTCTTAGTTATTCTCAATAGAGCTATAATTCCTTATTATATTGAAGTTATGGAGATCTAAATAATATGAAATTAAAGCAACCATTGTCACTTATCATGCAGTTTTATGCTGTAGCTGGTTGGTAACTCACTTGAACAAGTTGGTAAATTTAGTTCAAAAAGTCAATAACTAGGAGAAAAAGTTGGTAACTTCTCATGTTTTAGTTAATCTCGACAGACCTATAATTCCTTGTTATATCGAAGTTATAGAGACCCAAATAACATGGAATTAAAGCAATAATTGTCACTTATCATGCAATTTTATAATGCAGCTGGTTGGTAACTTAGTCGAATAAGTTAGTAACATTTATTCAAAAAGTTAGTAACTGGGAAACGAAATTGGTAACTTCTCAGTGGGAAACAAAATTGGTAACTTCTCAGGTCTTAGTTAATCTTGACAGACCTATAATTCCTTGTTATATCGAAGTTATGGAGATCTAAATAACATGGAATTAAAATAGCTTTTGTAATTTATCATGCAATTTTATGCAGTAACTGCTTGGTAACCCAATCAAATAAGTTGGTAACTTCTCAAGTCGTTGGTAACTTCTCTAGTTGTTGGTAACTCGGCGGGGTTCTCTGTCTCTTATATGAGCTCCAGTGTGGATCTCCATGCTAAAATTCGATATCTCTGTCTGTTGTCCATGCTAGAGCTAGCTAGGCTGCACTCAAGCTTGTTCCCAAGAACTTGAAATGCAACTCTTTTCTTCACTTAACTTAGTTACCAACTTCATACACTAAAATTACTAACTTCTTTGTGCATGTACCAGCTATGTGCATGTACCAACTTATTATAAATTAAATTTATATCACATTTATTTTTATTTTAAAAATAATTTCAAACTAAATTTTATAATTTAAATATCAATACATTAAAACTTTTAATTAATATTTATTATAAAATCATTATTTATGTAATTTATAAAAAAAATTTAAAATTAAAAAAGATAACTTTATACTTTATCATAACAAGGGCATATATGTCATTTTATCTTATTTTACTTTATTATTGTTATTTTTTTATATAATTTTTATTTTTTTCCTTCTCATTTTTTTTTCATTTTCTCTTCTCTACATGTTCTTTTTTTTCATTTTCTTTTACTTTATTTTCTCTTCATATCTAAACGAAGAATTAAGGTCAAGGTAAGAGTCAGAGGAATTAAGCTTGCCTTCAACAAAGCCAATAATGAATATGTTTAACATGATATTTGTAAGTCAATTCTACTTTATCCTTATATGATTTAGTCCCATGTTAAAATAGTATGATTTAACAAAATAACATTTTGTTTAAATTAGTTGTTTATCCTTTGATTGATTAGTACAAACTTTGACTAACACAACACTATCGATTATATAAGCTGTTGGATTATAAAATGTCTCTACTCTTGAGCTCAAAATTCTCATAAAATAATATTTAGATTTTGGGGGTTGCTCAGATGCAGATGGGAAAATTATCTGCATATGAAGATATTATGTGTATCAAATGATTATATGACATGTGTAGATAATGAGATCCACATAACAGGAAGGTCAACTTGCTCTAATGTGAAGATTCTGATTTGAGAGAACACTAAACTAATAGTTCAGGAAGTGTTTATGCTGGACGTGCATAAAAAGGTCCAATTATGAACTTCAATATCTAATCATTGGATCTTAAAAGGGAATAATTTAAAATTAATATATTTATAATACAAGAGTCAAAACAAGAAGGACCATTCCTGGTCTTTCCATGTAGATACTAGCATAAAAAAACCCATTAGTTCATCTTTCCCAAAGCCTCGAAGGAATCCAGGCATCTCAGGCAACCAACTTTTGCCACCCCTCCCTTCCCCTCCCCTAGCCACCGCCATCACCCCCGCGATGGTGACTGCAACTACAACACAATGTGGGCACCACCTCCATCTTCCCCAACCACCACAAACTGCCGCTGCATCTTCCTTCACATCCGCGACACATCCACCACTACTCGCAGATGTTGTGATTGACTGGATATCTAGCTTTCGAGCGGTTGTTGTTGGTGTCGTGGCCTAGAGCGGCGATGGGCATCTATTATCCGAAGTCCCATCTGCATTTCCAGAACTACATTTTTTACATCCCACAATATACCTGCGGTGGATCTGATGGTGTTGTACTTGCCGAGGATGCAGCTGTGGGTGTTGGGGGTGCCATCATTGGAGGTGAAGGACTGTTGCCGTGAGAAGGGTCCACAGCTGGAGATAGGAGAAGAATAGGGCCAGCAAATTTTTTTTTTCTTTTTGTAATACAATTTTTTCCTTTTGATTAAGCAATGCAATTTTTTTTATCACTTTTAATGTTAACCCAAATCACATAATTAAATTAAATCACAAGTTGACATTTCTGTCATATGGACCCCATATGTGGACCCATTAGTTACACATGTCATATAATCATTTGATACACATAGCATCTTCATATACAGATAATTTTCTCATCTGCATCTGACCAACCCCCTTAGATTTTTAGTAATATCATGATGCCAAAATAAAAGGTTGAAAGAGACAACTTGCTCACTCCTCATTGTTATACTGAAAATCTCTCAACTTTTTATATGAATTTCCAGGTTACTAAAAAAATAATTTACTTAGTTAATTTTGAATCCTCCTAATACCCATTATGGGGACCATAGAATCTTCTAATTTCACATGTGACTCAAAACCCTATTTAACAACGGACATAATGTTCAAATTTACGAGATTTATTAGGACCACCTATAAAGACTAATAGATGACAAAAGCCTCACTCTAACCGTGAGGAGAGGGGTTATTAATTGTATCCTTACCCAAATATGAATTACCTTCATTTCTTATAAACACAATCATTGTTCACCTTTTCATTTTCTTACCCTCGTTCTTTAAGAAAAATAATGTAATTTATCTCATGAATTATATATCATATATATTTTACCCTCAATTGTTTGAAAAAGTATAAATTGATCTCTGAACTTTTTGAATATGTATTTTAATTCTTTTATTAAATTTTTATATATTGTTAATAAAAAATAAGTGTACTATACCTCCTAAGCTTTGGGTTATATGCATTTTAGTTTATAAACTAAAAAACAATGTACAATCCATTACCATAAACTTTCTTGAATGTGTGCTATTATTTTTAACAATAGATTGAAAATTTAACAAGAGAATAAATTTATACCTTTTCAAAGTGCTAAGAGTAAATCACACATAATCTATGATTCAAGGAGATAAAATAATTTTTTCGGTACACTTTTTTTATCTTTTTTTTTTTTAATGAAGGTAGGGGAATGGTGAATGAGAGTCAAATACAAGATATTTCAAACTCAATAAGATGTGTAAGAGATGACCAGTAGACTATGGAGTCAACTCCTTTTATAGGTACACTTTTACTATTGCTAGTACCCAACTTTGGAAGTATTCTAACCAATTTAAGTCTAATTGTGCCTACACCAGAGGTCAAAACAAAACATGAATTTCATGTTGCTGTTATGCTTATATTTTTGTGCCCTAAATATCAATAAATTTGATTTGTTATGGTAAAATACTTATCATTTTTGTGCCTTAACTATCAATGAACTTTCTTTTGTTCCCACCCAACAAAAAAATAAATTCTTTTGTTGAGAGCTCACAAAGCTAAGATACACGAAACCAATGCACTGATCCTAACTTCATAATGCTCTATTTCCTGTTTTCATATTTTTTATCCCTTTTTATTCGTGTATTCTATGTGCCCGCAACTAATAGCTGGCACTAATGTCTGCCTCATGTGAACTAGTAAAGTTGCTCCATGTGTTAATGGTAAAATAGAAAAAATTGACGTAACTTTTCTAACGGCGTGAACAACGTTGCTTTCCTCATATCACCCATCTTCTTCTTTGGAACCCTAAGTTGCAACTCCTCCTCCATATTATTGTGCTCCAGTTTAGATATTTTCCATTTTAACTGCCTTCAATTGCCATTGTTGATATTTGTAATCTAGTTATATTTGAGTTACCTATTTATCAAGTTACTCATCTCTTAAATAGTAAAGATTTGTGACCCAATTGCATTTGAGCTAACTATTTATCAAGTTACTCATATTGAAATGGTAGTGTGAAATGTTACTCGTTTAGGGGAGAGCAACAAAGACAATCTCAAGCAACTTTGCCTTTTGTATTTTCCACCCACCTGACACCACCTTTGTCTTGCTAAACAAAACGAGACAGAGGATAAGTAAAATAGAGTAAGATGATTTAAACCACAAGTAGGACTCCAAATATTTGGGAGAAAAGTGATATGAGAAGATGATATTACGGAGAAGGGGAAGATGGATGATATTAGGGGAAGCAATGTCATTCACGCCTGTTAGAAAAGTTACCTCAATATTTTCTATTTTATTGTTGACATATGAAGTAGCTTTACTGGCTCACATGAGACGGACATTGACACTTGTCATTCGTTGTGGGCATTGTAGAATTGCCCTTTTCTTTTGTGAAGTCAAATGTGACCTTCTAAAACCTATTTTAATGGTGAGTCTTCTTTACATTAAAAAATATATCAATAAACTTTCTTTACGTTTTTTGGGGATGGGAACCAAATATATTTTTCTATCGAAGATAATTTTATTTAGACTAGATAGGACTTTTATTTCCAAATTTTAATGCAATATTGCATATCAAAGATTCCAAAGTCAAATTTGATACCTTTAGTTAAGGTATAGGTGCGTACTCTGGTGAAGATGGATTTTTCCATCTTCACGTGAAGATACGACGTGTTGTATGATTGGCTGACATGTACATATGTATTGATTGACGCACCAATCACTACATGTATTGTAGTAATATCTAATTTTAAGAAAATTTAAAAATAATATCGTTGTGTAATCAATTTTATCAATTTTAATTATTATACACGACAGCAAATTACATAGATAAAATAATTTTGTACATCGAATCAAAATTTTATCAGTAATTTTACGTAAAATTATATCAATATAAACTAATTTTACACTATCAGTAATCAAAAATTTTATCAAGATAATTTTAATTATCATACAATGACAATGTAAAATTACACTATAGATAAAATAATTTTATACTGTCAAGGATAAATTTTTGATTACAATCGACAAGATAAAATTATTTTATACTGTCAGTGTAATTTTACATTATTAATGTATGATAATTAAAATTATACTGATAAAATTTTTGATTACACTGATAGAAAAATAGTTTATATTGCTAGTATAATTTTACATGAAATTACACTGATAAAATTTTTGATTTTGATACAGAAAATTATTTTATATCGCCAAAGTAATTTTATACTGTCAGTATATAATAATTAAAATTACACTGATAAAATTTTTTGATTACATTGACAATGTAAAATTATTTTATATTATCAGTATAATTTTATATTGTCAGTGTATAATAATTAATTTTTAAAATATATTTAATTAGTGTAATTTTACATCACAGATAATAATTAAAATTACACTGATAAAATTTTTTGATTACACTGGCAATGTAAAATTATTTTTTTTAAATTTTCTTAAAATTAGATATTACTACAATACATCATAGTTGCGATCAATACACCTCTGCCACATGTCACCAATCCATTACAACACGTCGTGTCTTCACGTGAAGATGGAAAAATCCATCTTCACCAGAGTACGGCCCTAAGGTATAATAGTTTCTCATCAACTGACTTATATACTCGTTGGTTCTTTCAATTTATAAACGTGCGCTAAGTTTATGGGAGATATAGTAATTTTTTTTTCATAAAAATATGATTTTAGAAATTTATAAAAATTAGATAAAATTATTATTTAGGGGATTTGCACGTACTTTTTCGGTTTTTCCTGTAAAATTTCGTATGAACTGTTTTCCTAAACGGCGTCGTTTCAGTTGTACCGAAACGTTCATAAGGGTTGGACTCGGACAGCGTTTATTCTCTCGGAACCGCCGGAAGCTGGTTGCGCTCATTTGCTTCGAAGAGAAACTTGGGGGTGTGAGAAAAAGCGGCGAAAGAGAAAGACTTGAGAGGAACAATCGTAGAATGGAGAAGAGAGAATTGGAAGATGCAGTGGTTGGCAAGGTTGGAGAAGTGATATCAGCTATAAAGAACGCGAAGCACGTTGATCAAGTCGTTTGCGCGCTTCATTCCATAGCCGCGCTTCTTTTGCCTCTTGACCCCTCTCTTATCTCAGGTTCGTAGTGGTGGGAATCAAGTGTTCCAATCCCTTATTTTCTTTTTCTTTTTTTATATTTTGTAAAAAATTTGAATGTGTTGTATTTGGTTGATTTTGAAAGAAGAGTTTGATTTTGTGTGGATGTCCTCAAATGTTGCAGGTAGCGTTGATGAGAGTTACCGAGACCAGGTTTGTGTCGTTCATTTGTTAAATTACATGTTCCTAAAATTTCATATTTGTAGGTTGGTTCACCTGGTTTTGGCAATGGTTCTAGTTTGGTTATTGTTTTCCTTGAGCAAGGTTTTATGGTCGAGCTAGTGTTGAGAGAACTTTATGCTTTAGTAGACTTTATATACTTAAACCCAAGAAGAATTTAATGTTTCTTGTTGTGGTGTGCTTAGGTCTTAGGTGTCAGAGTTCCTTCCGCAGAAGAACGACATGATTGGTGGGAAGCATTTTACCGAGGAGTTGGTTTTCCTACTCTGGCTAGGTTCTTGTTACTTGGTAATATCTTTATATTGCTGTTTAATTTTTCTTTTATTTTTTTGGGTTTATGCATTTTTTATTATCAGGAATCATTTTAATGGTGTGCACACGAAAGGGTGGAGGTTGGGGGGGGGGGGGGTTGTTGAGAACTTACCTTATGGCTCTTTCTTTCAAGGATCCATTTTTTAAGTTTGATGTTAGGCACTCTACATCTTTTACGATTGGTAAAATGAGACTGCATTTTACTTTTCCTGTTTTTCTCATATAATATGCGATTCCTTGCAGATGTTGCCCCCAACTGGTTGGCGTGTTTTCCCTTTTTAGCACAGAAACATGTTTATGATGTTTTCTTCATCCGCGGACTTGTCAGTGAGGTGGTGCAGATCTTGGTTCCTTTTCTGCAGCAAAATGGTAGTGATGGTCTTGATGTTAATGCTGTCCTCTCAAATTCTGAAAGGTATGAATGCTCATATTGTGCCATCTCTTAAATGTCATTTTCTTTGCCTCATTTACTCTAACACTTGTTATAAACATGCTTGTGCTTAATTTGGTGTAAACTAACAATACAAATTAATTTAACATTGGTAGGAACTTATTCAGATTTTAACATTTATGACAGATTGCTTGTACTATGCTTGCTTGAAAATAATGGGGTGCTCCAGTTAGCAAGAGAGTTTGGTGGTCCTTCTAAATCAAAGGGTTTTACAAATGAACAGATCAGACCAGCTGTGTCTAGGGTCGCACAGATTGTTGCATCTATTCCTGACAAAGCTAGAATGAACTCCTTGACTTCATTGTCATCACAGTATCCTCTTTATTCTTTACTTGGTTTAGATATTTTATGGGTTCTGTATTCTTGCATGGTTTTGTAGTTCTTTTTACTTGATTAACATATCTTATTGTTTCACTATTTCCATTGTCTGATTATGATCTTATGGGGACATTTCCCAAGTATATTTTGATGGCTGAGCTCCCTTATAAGAACTTATGTTTTTCCTTCACTAAGATTATTCAGTTTGTTCTTCAAGCAGATTATTGTCCAACTACTTTCCCTGGCAGAAGAAAGAGACATGATTGTTCTGGAAGATGTAGATCCCTCAGATGAAATGGACAAGAATGGTGCACTGTTATTTGTTGGGGAAATGTTTTCTCGCATTTGTCGCCGTGGCTCTGCTGGTAACTAGAAAATCTCAGACACTGGAACAGGTTTTTGTTATATATATTGCTTTGAATTAACTGTCAGCCTTTGTGAAATAGATCATGTTTCTTCATATCAATCTTTATCTTCTGTTAAACCAAGTCTCTTTGTTCTTTATAGCTAAATAATAAGTTTGGATACAAGATATTGCAATTGTTGTACCTTTTTGTGAAGAAAACAAGAAAAAGGCATTTGCCATACAGTCTACAATTTGCAAAAGACAATAGAAGTGTCACTTGTGTTATAGTTTGCAGAAGGCATGTTATTTAGTTTCTTATTTGCAACATTTGTCTGTGAGCTGTATGACACAAGCAAATAGAAGCTAGTGAATCAATGTGAAAATGACATCAGTACGAAGTTTGTCAAGGTTTTGAATGCATTGTTGTAAGTGCAACTGCAATGGCATGTCGTTATGGACCACTGTAAGTTTGTAACCTATTAAACTGTTTAACGTCCTGAACCTTCACCCAAAGAGTAAAGATGCTACTTGGAGGTTGTCATGAACCATCTCTCCCGAAAGCTTAAGCTGTTTGTTTTGAAAATGGACGTGTCTCTATGGTTAGGTATCTTGGTGTTTTAATAGATTTAGAACTTCTCTGTAGGAATTGAGATCTGAAATTTTGTAAATATAAAATATTGGTTTGAGAGAAAGAAAGCAGTAAGTTGAATTTAATTGTCTTAGAAAGAAAGCTGTAAGTTGAATTTAATTGTCTTATGTCTCTTATCCTATGCTTAATTGAAAATATAATAAATCTGCTTTTAAAATTGCCAAAAGGGACTAGTCCAATCAAGTTGGTGACCTAGAGTTATGAATTGTTTCCTATGTCACTAATGTTGTTTACTATGATTGATTTTTGTCTGAACTAGCTGTTTAAAGTGTCTGAAATTGTTTCCTTATTAAATATCTTTTCTTGTAGATTTGCTATCAAGTGAACTAGTACCTCGAGCTTTAAGGCTTGTCAACAGCTACTTATCTTCATGTAACCATTCAGTTACTAAGGAATTGCTTGAGTCAAAACCAGACTGTGTGTTTTGGTTGAGAATGATGGAAGCAATCAGGGATCCTTATACCACAGAAAGAATCTCTGAGCAGATTTTGCATCAGCTAAAAACTCAACATGCAAATGATGTTCAAGCATATTGGGTTCTATGGCTATTATTCCATCGAATTTTTAACCTGCAAGCTTCTGTCAGGTTAGTGGAAATATTAGTTAGTTTTGCCTTTGTTCACAGATCATTTGCTCAATTGGATTGAGGGAAGGAAAACTGACAAAAATTTGTTCGGTGATGAGTAAAGTAAAGGAAACTTTGAAGGGAATGGATAATAGCAAGGTAGTGAGACTTGGTAGAGGTATGGAAGTCTCTTGGAAGGAAAGACGTAAGCTTGGCTCATAAAGTTGTTCAACAAGATTACAAGGTCCAAGAAAATGCTGGAGGAGTGGATAAGGAGTACCTTAATTCCTATCTATAAAAACAAGGGAGATATACAAATTGTGCAAATTACAGAATGGTTAAGGTTATCAGCCATACTATGTTGCTATGAGAAAGGGTAATTGAGCGGAGATTGAGTGTTAGAGACCCCGGGTTTGGAAAAAAGTATTTTTGTATGAAGGGAAAGGGGAGTGGGCCCCAATCAGGCCCAAATCATGAGGAAACAACAGAATAGTGCACAGTTAGGATGACTAGGAGAGAGAATGGGTGAGATGTGTGTGGGGTTGGTGAGTGGAAGTTAGTTATACTATGTAGGGAGTGGGAAAAAGGATTGATTCTGGAAAAATCTGAGAGTGAAGACTAGGAGGGAGAAGGGCCCCTTTATTGCCCAGGCTTATTTCTTTTCTGTTGCATTGCTTATACACATACTTGTTCATAACACTTTTATATCAATATGCTGTTTGGACTGATTCCACCTTGGAATTCAGTCTCAGATTGTTCATACTTTATTTTCCATTCTTACTTTGCTGGTACCAGTGTAACATTGAGATAGGAGACTTACATCATAAATAATCAATTCAGTTTTGTGCTTGGGAGGACTACCATGGAAGCAATTTACTTGTTATGGAGATTGATGAGGAGATACCCAATGGATCAAAGAGATTTACATATGATTTTCATTGATTTAGAAAAGTTGTACAATAAGGTGTCGAGGGAAGTTTTATTGAAGGTTTTGGAGAAAAAAGGAGTTCAAGTTGCCTAAATTTGAGCAATCAAAGATATGTATAACGAGTCAAGACTTGTGTAAGGACAAAAGATGGGGTAATAGAAGATTTTTCTATAATGATAGGACTGCACAAAGGGTCAACTATAAGTCCCTAGCTTCTACCTTGGTCTTTTATGTGTTTATTGAATATATTCAAGAGCTGGTGCCATGATGTATGCTTTTTGCAAATAATATTGTTGTAGTGAGAGATTTGAGAGAAGAACTAAATGGGAAGCTAGAGCTGTGAAGACAAGCTCTGAAAGATTATGGTTTTCATATAAATAGAAGTAAGACAAAGTATATGAAATGTAAGTTTAGTAAGAGACGCACAAATCCTAGCTTAGAGGTGAAAATTGGGGAAGTTATCATACCATAAGTCACACAATTTTAGTATACCTGATCCATTATCCAAAATGATATGGAAATAGAGGGAGATGTAAATTATAGGATTCAAGCTGAATGGATAAAATGGAGGAGTGTTTTAGGTGTTACTTGTGATAAAAAAGGACCACTCAAGCTTAAGGAAAAATTTTACTGTACAACAATAAGATCGGAAATATTGTATGAGACTGAAAATTGGGTGGTAAAAAGCCAATAAGAAAATAAGTTTAATGTTGTAGAGATGAGGATGTTTCGTTGGATGAGTGGATATACTAGACAAGATAGGATGACGAATAAATGCATTAGAGAGAAAGTAAAGGTATTGTGGAAAAGATGATAGACTCTCGCCTTAGGTAGTTTGAACATGTGTAAAAGGTCTGTAAAAGCTTCAGTAAGGAGAGTATATCAGATGGAAGGTAACTCAATAGTTAGAGATAAAGGAAGATCTAGAAAAGACCACTGGTGAAACTATTAAAAGAAATTTTTATTTTAATAGTTTGAATGTAAACATGATTTACAATCGGACACTATGATGTCATTTGATTCATATAGCTGACACCACATAGTGGGACAAGACGTAATTGTTGTTGTTGTTGTTGATGATGATGATGATGAGTAAAGTAAACTTAATATGTTGGCAGTGATTGCAAAATTTGTCCCCTTTTAATTTATCTAATATTTTATGTTCATGATTGAAATACATTTTCCTCTTTTGTTGTCGCCAGCTCCTTCTTTATTGGTTATTGTTCACATTATGTCTTTGCACTATGTTCACATAGCTTAAAATATGTAGGCATGGCATCACCATCATGAGCAGTGTTTCCCTGTAGAATAGCAAACTACCTGTATTAATAATTTAATATATGTGCTTATGCGCCTTTTGTTTTGCTGTGTTTCAATGGCCTCTCCTCAGGTCCATGTTTGTTGACAAATTCCTTTTCTGGAAGGTATTTCCTGTTAGCTGCCTGAAATGGATCCTTCAATTTGCTATACATGAGTGCCCACCTAGTACCTCCTTGTCAGGACATAATCGTACAAGGCTCTTGACTATTGTCCAACGTTTGGTGGCTGCATGGTCCAAGAAAGAATTTGTGCAAACAGCACCTATTGAGCAGCAAGCTTGTATCCTTTTTCATTATGCTAATATACTGAAAAACATGTGGGAATTTATGGACTCATAGTTTCTGTTTGTTTGATGTGAATTAATGATGGGAGGCTCAATGCATAATGATACCATCATTGTGGTGTTTGACTGAGGGAGGGCAAGATGTATGGAGCCTTACCCTTGTAAGCAGAAAGGCTATTTTCACCACTACAACCCATGATCACTAGGTCATAAGGCAGCAACCTTACTGTTACATCAACGCTCACCATCTTCATGTTTTATGTGAATTACTACATTATAGTTATAACAATTTCATGTGCTTTCCTCCTCTGAGCATTCCCTGCGACTGATGCCATCTTTATTATTGTGATGCATTTATCTATTTATCTTTCCTATATTTATTTCAGATATATCTGCAGCTCTTGGTCTTTCTCTGGAGACAATGTCTAAAGAGGAATTGGATGGGATGAAGGATTCCATGCACTTGATTCTTCAAGGAGTTAGCTGTAATTATTGTTTGCTTAATTGTTTTCTCTGGTACCTTTGGTTTTTCAAGGGTACCAGTGCCCATGAAGAAATTTCAATAAGAATCTGACTAGTGTATTAACTTATCGGGAGTGTTTTCCTATCTGGTCCAAACTTATTTTTTATTTTAACTATCAATAATTTAAAATATTAAAAGTTTTTGTTTTGCTAAAAAGCCATACTTCTGGGGTTTTTCAATGATTGTTTTATATATTCATAAAGAAAATGTCATTGTAAAGAAATAAAAAGTGTCTGCTTTGTTGAATTCCTTTCTTGTGGGGTTCATCCCCATATCTGTGCCACTCCCATTAGTAATGTTATAACTCTGTCTAAAAGTAGGGTGCAATTTTTTCTTGCAGAATGAGTAGTTGGCATTTATCTTCTAATGTTTTGTGTAATTGTTTCAGGTAGGCTGGAGAGTCCTAATAATTTAGTTCGGAAAATGGCTAGCAGTGTTGCTTTGGTGTTGTCTAAAATTATTGATCCAAAAAATCCTCTGTACCTTGATGATAGCTGCAGTGGGGAGACAATTGATTGGGAGTTTGGATTCACTGTCCCTAAGAAAGGGACTCTGGTTGCCTCAAATTGTGGAGAAAAAGATGTTGAGGAAACGAAAACATCTGAAGTGTCACGCTCAGACAAGGACGCTGACTTCCCCTCCAATAAAGAGAAAAGTGTTAGTGTAAAGGGCAAAAAGAAGTTATTGGACTTTGATGTGCTTGATCCAGACGAGATTATTGATCCAGCATCCTTGAATCTTGAATCAGATATTAATGATGAGGATGATGATGATAGTGCAAGTGAGAATTCCTATTCCTCGAGTGATTCATCTTTACAGCCATATGATTTGTCAGATGATGACTCAGATTTGAAAAGAAAATTTTCACAGTTGGCCGACGTAGTTGCAGCTCTTCGAAAATCGGATGATGCTGATGGGGTCAGCCATGTTCTCCCAGCACACTTTTTAGTTGCATTTTGACTATCTGCCATATCTACACTTAGTGCAACTTGATTTCTCATGGTTTAAAGTTTAATTGATTCTATTGGAATACTATTTAGCGTTCTATGATGTGATGTGAATTATGTTGTCAAAATATTACTGAAATTACCAACTATTGTGGTTTAGATTTAGCTATTCAGAGACTAAATTGTAGTCTTGTGTCAGTTTGACTGACCTGATGCATTCTTGCCTTTAACACACTATTTCAGTGTACTGCTTTTTCATTGAAAATTTGATGTTTGGTAAACTGTTGACTCTTGTTGCAGGTGGAAAGAGCTCTTGATGTTGCTGAAAAGCTCATAAGAGCATCCCCAGACGAACTACAACATGCAGCAAGGGATCTGACCAGAACTCTTGTTCAGGTTCGTTGCTCTGATATATCTTTAGAAGGTGCAGAAGAATCAGCAGAAGAGAAAAGACAAAGAGCATTAGTTGCCTTGGCTGTCACCTGCCCATTTGAATCACTCGACACACTAAACAAACTATTGTATTCACCTAATGTAGATATCAGCCAACGCATCATGATGTTAGATGTCATGACAGAAGCAGCTCAGGAGCTTGCTGAGTCAAAAATGATGAAACCCAAACATCAGACTAGTTCCCTTATTTCAGTTGTTTCAGATACTCGACCTTGGTTCTTGCCTAGCAGCACAGGGACTCCAGGAGCTAGTTCCTGGAAAGAGATCCCAGGAACTGGAGCTTTTCTGAACTGGTCAAATAGCTATGAGAGGGAACTTCCCCTGAAACCTAACCAGGTCAAGAAAGGGAAAACACGCCGGTGGAGCCTAAGATCTCCCTATGCACAGCAAAACCACATGGAGTTTTCTCATAATAAGTTTCCCATGTATGCTGCTGCATTCATGCTTCCTGCCATGGAGGGATATGATAAAAAAAGGCACGGTGTTGACTTGCTTGGCAGGGATTTTATTGTCCTTGGGAAACTCATTTATATGCTCGGGGTTTGTATGAAATCTGTAGCCATGCATCCAGAAGCGTCTGTGCTGGCTCCCTCCCTCCTGGATATGTTAAAATCCAGGTACTGATTGAGAGATCCATTGTATGTTTAATTGCAAACCCTGTGAGGGCTGACAGTCTAAAACCTTGACCTCATCACTGAAGATGAATCTGTTTATGTGAATCTCAGTAGAATAAACAGTTTGGTGTTCTATTACTTGTTTATGTTTATATTTCCTGTTGGTACTAATTATTTTGCTTCCGCTAATGTGCTAATTAATGCAGGAAAACTTATATAATTTTTTGTTTATAAACTCATGCAGAGAGGTATGCCGTCACAAGGAAGCATATGTGAGAAGAGCTGTCCTTTTTGCAGCTTCATGCATATTGGTCGCTCTTCATCCTGCATACGTTTCATCCGCCTTGCTCGAAGGAAATGCTGAAATATCCGCTGGCCTAGAATGGATTCGCACATGGGCCCTTGAAGTTGCTGAGTCCGGCACAGATAAAGAATGCTATATGGTAAGCAAAGCAAATTTGAAACTCCAAAGAGGTTTAGATTCTATGTCCCCCCTTCTTTACAAGCTTTTCAATTATCCCTGCTTGTACTTTGGTCATATCAAAGGTTTAGATTTTTATGCTTTGGTCTATAGTTTTTTAATGGTGAGAAGTTCACAGACATTTATAGTTACTTAAATGTATGTTGTTTAACTCTTCTGTTAATTTCCTCTTACCAAGTAGACATGCTTGCTTTATTGTAGATGGCTATGACATGTTTGCAACTCCATGCTGAAATGGCTCTTCAGACTTCCCGAGCATTGGAGTCAGCAAGAAGTTCATTTAAGACAAGTCCTGCTCTCCCTTTCGATGCATCCAAAGTGACAATTAAAGTTCCCTACTTAAACAAGGATTAGTGAACCTACTGGCTGCTGTGAATGGCTTCGTTTGTTTAGTGCATAATGTGAATTCAAAATGGTTCTGTCTCTCTTTCTGCTACTTGTTCTCCTTGTTCATTTAACTTTTGGGCTAGTCCTTGTATCTTTATAAAATTTGTATTTATTTTAGGCTTCTAGAGGTAGCAGTTGGTATGACACCAATGTTCATATAGTGATTTCAAATGCATTCGAAATTTAATAACATTCATTCCCACGCCTTTGCTATTAAATTTGAGGTGCTTGTCTCTTTTTTCGATTCCCTTTTGCTAATGCCATCTTTTTTGGATACTTGATATAATTTCTGAATAAAAAAATCCAACTTTATCTTATAATCATATTCAAATATGACTAATCAACATAAATTGGCCAATAGAAATTGAATTCAAGATATTTTAACAATTTTGGGTGCATTTGGTATAGGATTAAAATGGGAGAGGTTTTTGTGGATCCCATTTATTTATAAATTTATATATAAATGAGATTTATGAATGTTTACCCTTATTTTTATCCTCATACCAAACATGCCCTACCTATTCAATTTTACTCTTTTAGCTAATATAACCACCATCCTTTCGAATTTGGATCCTCTAAAATGAGTATGTTTGTGAACTGAGAAAGTGAGAAATTAATTACCCTTAGATCTATGGATGAGACCCACACATGATGGAAGTTATTGATCCAAAGGTGGTGAACCCCTCACTTTCTTGATATAGTCACCGCAGAAAGTTCCATGGCATTGACTAGTTACTTACGTTTATCCTTCGCAAACCCACCCCAAAAAACGTTTATAACCAATAAGATATAAAGACTTGCTTCACATTTGTCTAGGTCTAGAAAAGTTTAAGTACAATTCTTTTGGTATAGAGTTTAAGTATAATTTTAGGAAACGGCAGTGGCTATTGTCTTGCTTGTGAAAAAAGAAGTTTAAATACAATGAAATACATCATAATAATTTAATAAATACGTTACTACCTTATTTGCCAAAGAAAAATGGAATATGTTACAAAACATATAGAAATCTGGTAGACATATATGTTAGAAATTTGGGAGTAGCAAATTTATTAATTGGAAGAGTCATTTTGTAGAAAATACTTTTTTTTTATAGATAAAATTGCTTCTTCTAAAATAAGCTCAATATGTCCCCCAAATCATGTTCTTCTAATGGATAATCAGAAACCATACGTTTAGCTAGATATAAACTCTGTCAGAACATGCAAATGTGTTTTGCTTTATTCAGGGTATCCATGTGGGCAAAAGAAGTTGTAGTGCACGACAGAAGAAAGAAGTTT
The DNA here is from genome assembly GCA_031439585.1 of Pterocarpus macrocarpus. Lineage (NCBI taxonomy): Eukaryota > Viridiplantae > Streptophyta > Magnoliopsida > Fabales > Fabaceae > Pterocarpus > Pterocarpus macrocarpus. The sequence continues at coordinate 18,917,682 of CM062519.1, forward strand.
CGTAGTAACACAATGGATTTCACAGTTGCACGTACCGCAGCTATTCGAGAGTTCATGGAATCATGGATTTACCCATTCCATTCAAAGGAATACTACTATGTTTTCAAAGATCTTTGGTTCACATCCTTAGACGAATGCTGCTATGCTCCGTACTTTTGTAAGGGAGCACAACACACTTGAACTATCATATAATCACTCCCTCTCGAGACCGCTGATGTACCACTTATCTACAGCATTGTTTCTCCCGTACAGCCTCTCATGCCCCATCGTACACAGTGAACTCAATCTCCAACAATGGTGGAAAACCATTAAGAGCCCCCCTCTTGTACTTCAATTGCATTCCCATCTCCGATAATGGTGGAAAACCTTTTCACAATCGATGTTGCAAAACTGGCACGTGAAGGAGCTATGGTGGACGACAAGGATGCGCGGCACAGGTGAGGCTTTCAAAGTATAAGCAAGCGCACAAGGGATCTTCAAGAACCTCATTAGCAACAAGAAGCAAAGGCTCGCTTGAAGGGCAAGTCTACTAGTGCAGCAGTCGAGGTCGAGACACTGCTCTGGAAGGCAAATATGGGACAAGGCGTTCCCGATGGAGTATGCCAGCCAATGACATGCTGAGGTCACATTTGGCTGGACATGTCGAGAGGCGAGGGAGTCGGCAGCCGTAGTGGCACCAGCTGCCGGCGGGGTGGCTCTGACGGGCGGGTGGTCCCATTGAGTTGCTTGAGCTATGGTTGATGAAATCATAGAGAAGGACATAAAAGTGATACAATAATACTTTAGTGTATTGATGTTCCAAGAACAACATTAGCCGTGGATCGAAGAATAACATGTTTAAGTCAATGCACATTAAGATTAAAAGAAGTCTAATACAAACGTGTTTAGAAGCTGCATTAACCATCGCTGGGAACTTTCGTGATTATCCTATTTTATTCATGAACTATTTTCAATTGTGCATGTAGAGATACAATCGCTGACCTGATTGTTGCACTCAGACCTAAATATTTAATATAAGTTCCTTTTCCTCTTTTTTTATGTCTTTTTTTGTTTTTTTTAGGGGAGGGATCATTTCCTTTCCAATGTTTTAAGCTTGTGGAGCTATAATAGCTGACACTACTTACTTAATAGGAAAAAACTTAGAGAACGGATGGCGAGACGTATGAATAGTAAATGCATACTAAAAAGTGAGAAAATAACAAAAATATTTATATAATAAATCTCATATAATTATTGTTATTTTTGTTAAAAATTTTTTTTTTATAAACTTATCAGTGTAATACACAAAACTTATCATTATATATACTGTTCATGCTAGCAAGTTTTGTACAAAAAAAAAATTATCAACATTTTTCGACAATATGTTGATAAATTTTGCATTTTGTATGCAAAACTTACCAACATATTGTTCAAAGACGTTGATAAATTTTGCATTTTTTGTATTTTATATACAAAATGCAAAACTTACCAGCATATTATTAAAAAATGCTGATAAATTTTTGAATAAAAAAAAATTGAAACAAAATAACAATAATAATATAAGACCCATTGTCCAAATATTTTTATCGTTTTACTCACTTTTTCCATAAATTCCATATTGCGTCACAAAAGATGCGTCCCCGAACATTTTTCCAAAACTTAATAGTTGTTGCATTGCTTATAATAAGAAGTAAATTAGGCATCTGAATAGGCTGAGAAACCTTGACATTGTTCCACCGCTTTATTCTCTTATACTTGTTACATATTTCCGTAAAATGTGGCCTAGCAAAACCGCATAGTTCTGCAGGGTAACAGAATGAAGTGCTTGAAATGTTAAGACATATTCACTTGTTTGCTCCATGTTTGCAGAAAAACTTTTCATCACCTTCTACTCTTACACACGGACATAGGTCATATTCCCCAAGTTGAAACTCAGATATTCCAATTTCATTATGTCATTAAATACCATTATTAACAATCTGATAAACTCTACAATTATGCCAAAGCTTATTAACTAAGCTAACATAAAAACTATTCCTAACAAGATGCAACTTTAATAACTAGCAAATGAGTACTTCAAATATCAATTACAGCAGAAAATAAAATCCAATAAAGTTGAACTGTATGCACAGAACAGGTTGCTCTCTCCACCGGATAAAACAGATATACATGCTTCCAATATGAACAAATCCACCCTTACAGGTATGTTATGGTAAATTAATCAATAACAAAGCATGTTAGAAATAGTCTACTCAAATTTGAGGACTTCTAACTCAATGAATCAAGTCTCTCACAAAACCTATCAAAGCCTTCATAGGTAAACCAATCTTTTTTCATCTGCAGTATGTCAATTTCAAACAAAGATGAATCAACGTGTATGGTTTAATAGATAATTATCAAGGACAGCAAAAGAGAAAACTTACAAAGTAAGGGTACCCTTCCATGCTGAAATCATCAGGCGCAAGATTGAAAAACAAATTAATGAAATAGAGGACAAAGTTTCCACATTCATTACCATCTCTTTGTTGTGGCACCTACAATTATTTGTTTTTCTTCAATCATTGGTTATTTGAATACACTGGGAAAAAAATCATAAAAGGGGTCAAAATTACCTTAGGCACCAATAATGGAATTCGAGATATGATATGCTTAGTTTCAGGCCTGTCCCCTGCTTTATAAATGTCTAGTACAAGTCTGAAAATGAAGATAAAAGCATGCATATTTAGAATACTCCAACCGGGGAATAATGCATGATCCAAATGAATACAGTGCCCAGTAATTTAGGTGGGCATCGGTGCCCCGTATAAGTGAACAAATTAAATAAAAATTCTCTCTCTCTTCTACGTCCAATAAAATTGAGCTAGTGACATGGGTTTCACTTTCTGGGATGAACTTTTTCTCTCTTGCACCCTTCCCTATCTGTTCCACTTTTGGCATGAACATTCTCTTGTGCACTGGATCTCTCCACACCGGTAGCCTCAAGGAGATTGAAACTGCGTACAACCCCATAACCAACATCTACAACCTTGTAACTGACATTCTACAACTTCGTCCCACACATTCTACAGTCTTGTAATTGACATCTATGAATGGTGATGGGAATAGGGTGCAGCAGGGAAGGGAAATGACTGAAGGGTGTGAAGTTGCATTGGCCTGTGGTGGCAATAAAGTCTAAAGGAGCTCTTAATTCCTAAATCCTTGATTAGATCTTCCTCAAAATAAAACCTAACATCCCCACTCTATTTCATCTTTCGGTGATAGCAGCACTCCACTTTTCATTTCATCTACCTCAACCCTGTTGCTCCATCTCATGACCAAAATTATTTTGAGGATAGAGCAACATAGTTTGTGGTTAATCCTATTATTGCTCCTTAGGTCTGTGAACCATTTCGAGGATAGAGCAACATAGTTCATAGTTATCCCTGTTATTGCTCCTTCGATCTGTGTAAGGATGCAAATTTAAGACAATATCCAATAACATAGTTTATGTGCATACTCCTATTGTTGCTTTGGTTCTCTACTTGAGTTGATAACTAATAAGATAGTAAGAATGGACAACTCATATGGATACTCCTAGTGTTGCTCATGTGGTTTCGACAACGGTTGCAGTGATCTATGTGTGCTATGCGGGATGTAGGTGAGAGGTGATTTTCTAAGATTAGAGTGCATCACCAAGGAAGGAGGAAAATTTGAATGGGAGAACAAGGTGTGTAGATTTTAGATTTTACTAAGTTTTTGGTCGCAAATATGCTTCAATTTTTGTTGGTTGTAAAATAATGCTTGTCTGCCTATGAATTTTGATTCATGTCAAATCTGGCAACTTGTATTTGGCATACTTGTTTGGTTGTTAGTTGCTTCTTGTGAGGATTAAACCATTTTTGTGTGTTGGAGCACTGCTCTGTTAATTGAGTAGAGGCTACTGGCAAGAGATATGGTATAGAAGAGAGAGAGAGAGAGAGAGAATATATTCTAAAAGTGAAAGAAATGAAGGGAGGGTGCAGCAGAGAGAAAGGAAGAGGGTGTAGAAGAGAGAGAATCCTTATTTAATTTTGGCCAATTCTATGGTGCCTGCGGCCTGGAGCAGGCATTGGTGCTTGGCTGAAGTGGGCCAATAATGCTCCTCCATGTGGCAAGATTTTTCAATGCCAAAAATAGGCTGCTAAAAACCAAAAAAATAGATTTGAAAAACATAAAATAAACTGTCGTCACCTAAATCAAACTTTCGTTAAGCTTAATTCACTAAACCCCAAATTCGGTCCCCTAAATTGAAAACCTAACTTCTCGAACTCCACTCCTTCATATCATCCTGCTCTATTTCATCTACCTCCATTTTAGGAGCGAAAAAAGGAGCAACATGAGAGTTAATAAAAGGAGCAACATAAGAGTTAACAAAAGGAGCAACACAAAAGTTAACAATACCATTCAAGGAGCAAGTTTTGGTTTCGTAGTTCGACCGTTCCTAGCTCTTTCGACCATTACACCACCTTCGTGAAGCTTATTCAAGTGCGATGGTTGCTCCTGAAAAGGAGGTAGATGAAGTGGAGCAAGATGATATGGAGGAGTGGAGTTCAAGAAGTTAGGGTTTCATTTTGGGGGCGATGAAATCACAAATTTGGAGTTCAGTTAATTAAGCTTAACGAAAGTTTGATTTAGATGACAACAATTTATTTTACGTTTTTAGATCTTTTTTTTTAACCTATTTTTACTCTTGAAAAGACTTGCCACATAAAGGAGTATCATTGGCCCAGTTCAGCAGGGCATCAATGCCTGCTCCAGACCATAGACACTCTAGAATGCACCATTCCACTTCTGCAGAGCACCTAATGCCTGCCCAAATTACCGGGCACCTTAGAATGCACCAATAAGTACGTATTGTTGAACAAAGACAAACCTTCTTATCTCTGGTTCAAGTCGCCTTGGATTGGCCTTTTCAAGAGAATCTAGCAACAACATGCACCGTGATCTGGTAGTTGACTGCAAGCTCTCACCAAAATGGCAGAAGATTAAAAGGCTCCAATGACCCCTACAGGATTGGGATCTCAAAGGATAAATTCCACAAAGTAACATTTAACAAATTAAAAATGCTCTTTGACAATAAAGGAAATTGAATGCACTTACCAGCAGACTATTGGAACAAAAACATATGCCTTTGAGAAAATATGCTCCTTTTTAATCCAAGTCAGCACCTTGTCTTTAGATGAAGTAGTCCTGTAAAGGCTAAACCATAAGCTGTCAAAGTATGTGCAGCACCTCTTCTTCTCTTCTGAGAAACTCTTCCACATTTTCCTGTCAGAAAAGTTATAATCAGAAACAAGACCATGATTTTGTTGTAGCTCCTTTTACATCATAAATCATTTACACTATAACTCACTCCAAGTAATCATCAAAGACTCCACTGTCTAGCCTTTCCTTGGGTTTACAGAGTACTTCCTTGTCACTGGATTTTCTCTTTCTCTTTGATTGCATTCGCTGGGTAACTTTGCTCAAATAACAGGATGAAGTAACACTTTCTATCACATCTTTTACAGGCTCGGTTTTCTTTCCACGACGATGATAGACAAACTTGAATCTACATCCTGAGTTGATTTCTGTTTCTTGCTTCAAAGCAACCACTGAAAAGAACAATCACAGAATCAACTTCTCCTCTTGGTTCACACTAATATAACATGGAAAAGAAAAGCGAACTAATGCAACACCCCCCCCCCCTCTCTCTTCCGAACAAAAAAAAAGAAGAGAAAAAAAAAACTAATCTTAAATGTAGGAAAATGGAAACAAATCAGGAACTCAAGGAATTCACATTCATGTCCTGCAATGTTTAAGGGTGTGTTTGGTCTATAGTTTGTAAACCATGGTTTGTTCTAACAGAAAAGCAACTTTTTTTTTCTCACTTATGTAAAATCACGTTGAAATATAACTCAACGTGATCTTATCAAATATACTGAAATAAATTGAAACTCAATATGCACGCTGCAAGTGTGCAAATTGAAATCCAAACATGCCATAGTAAGCCTATATATATAACACATTTTACAAATTTAGAATTTCACAAAAATTAAGACGTGGGTGATGCTGCTTATACACCCAAACTCATCATATCATTTTTATTTATTTATTTTTAAAAAAAAGGGTTGGGGTACAACCCGATTACACTTTTATAAGCAAGCAAAACTTCCATTGTCGTGTGAACATGTAATACTGACATCCAAAGTAAAACGACCATAATTATGTATCCAACAACCAGAAGCATGTTTTGTGAGCAACAAAAGCGATGACAACGCGTTTCGCTGCTGTCATCATCATCATCCAAACAGCAACGGAGTATTTCGTAGAAGGAAATACAAAAGTTTAAAAACAAGAAAGAAAAGCGTATGATGATGAAGAACTAACCTTCATTGTCACCGTCAAGCTTGCTAGTTTTCATTGATGCTAATAACCTAGGAATAGAGCGCGGATTGTTGTTGTTGTTGTTTGTTTGCTTATTTATTTATTGAGCGGTATTTATTTATTTATTTATTTATTATTATTATTATTATTATTATCATTGTTATTGTTTATTCTCAAAATTGGGGTAGCTTAGGTAAATTTTAAGAGGAGTGATGGAACTTATATTTCGTGGATATCGTATCGATTTACTACTTATTTATTATTAGATGAAGTATAGGCCAAATTTAAGTAAAATTTATACCCCATTTAATAATAAATAAATAATAAATTGATATAATATTTCACAAAAAATGATTCCTCTCAATATTTCTCATTTAAACAACATATTATAAATTATTCAATGGCAAATGCTATGGTCTCCCTCGCAGTCAAAGGTGCACCACGCACTTTATCATTCATCGATGAGAATGTGATGATCAACTGGTGAGACCATTCACATGTAGTGCATCATAACATTTTTTCATTGTCTCTTTCCCACCTCACCCTCTTCTTGAGTCCTGCTGCGACCGATCCACCGCTATACAATAACACACCAACGCACCCATGCCACCTTCGCACCCCAAGGGCACCATATGGCCCTGGTACCACCACCATTGTCTATCCCCTGACGCCATCGCCACCGCCACCACTACCGACGATGTTGCGATGCTATGCCTAGGATAATTTCTTACAATATTGTGCATTTTTGGCTTTTTTCTACTAACTTTATTATATATTGTTACATTATTCAGTTTATTAGATAATCAATGTTATGATTGTGATTCTATTATAATTTTCTTTTTGGCATATATTTTTTTTTTGCAATAATATAAAGTATACCCATATCTTACTCTCACATAATTTATACATCTATTTTTTTTTTTTTTATGAGGCATTGGGAAGGAGCTAGCTTAGCAGTGCAAGCATCTAATTGGAAGTTGAATAGATTCCAACATGAAATTTTGAGGCGGACGGTGGCTGTTGGTTCCATCGGGTGGGCTGTGGGGCAGTGTTGGTGGCAACATGTTGCCGTCGAATGGGGTGCTTTGTGGGTGGGAAGAGGGGAAAATGGGCCTTATTATAGTACACTAACAATAAATGGTTTATGAATGCACCATCAGAGGCTCCTAATCTTCAAGGAGCACCATGCCCTTGACCACCAAAGAGCACCTAAGACGGCGCCTTATTCCATTTCTTCACAATTAGAGATGGCGGGTCAAGTCTTAAGCATGGCGGGTCAGGGTGGGTCTTAATTGAGCCTGCTCCGCCCCGCCACAATAAAATGGGTTGAATATATCAATCCATCTTCTTTTTACGCAAGTTGGAGAATTGGTGAGTTATCCTATTTTAAAAAATAAAATATAAAAAATAAAAAAATATATTTTTTGATAATAAAAAACACCTTATAGACTATAGAAATAGAAGCATTGCCAGTAATATATCTAAAACATAATATATCTAAAACAATATGTGCAGTAAAACAAACTAAATTCTAACAAACAATTATCACAAACTTTTAAGTTAGATTTATAGAAATGAACCCAACCTTAAAATTAAGTGCAGAATCGATATGTTAAAAACTCCTAGTTGACATCGATCTGTGAATGGAAACAAATCAAACAATGATAACAGTAATGAAATAACTATAGAAATAGAAGCATGCCTGGGCACATAACTATAGTAATGAAATAACTATAATAACGCATTTACCCTTCATCTTATTCGTTGATAATAACCTTGCTTCTGTTTACACTCTTGCAGCACAGCAAGGCCAAATACCAATAAAGAATAATTGAAAGACACATACATCTAGAGTTATAAACAAACGCAAGACAACGTGCATAATTATTGCAGATCTTTAATGCTTTACTATGAGTTTATGTTGTCCATGCATGCACATTAAGACCCCCTTCGGCCATGGATGCTCGTGACAGGTTAATTTTCGTGTTAAAGCATTTTACACATGAGAATTTCATAGGTGTGCATAGAATAAAAAGAAAGTGATGCTATATTTCTTCTGCAGTTCAAGAATTAAGGGTTAGGCTTGGATAGGTCACATACACATTGCTCACTCACTGACTAATACAATTTTTATTTTTATTTTTTGGGCATGTGACACATTAGTAAGGGTTGGGGGCAATGACATGTGTGCTGTAAGGACCTAAATAGGAGTTTATTTTGTAGTCAAAAAATGAAAAAAGAAAAAAAAAGAAGGTGACCAGCGGGTCAAACCTGCCCCGCCCCACTTCAACCTGCAGATTATGCGGATTAAAAAATTTTTGCAGGTTAAAAATATTAACCCATCCGCCAAAAAATGTGGATTATGTGAGTTGACCCGGCGGCTTCGATCCGTTTTATTTTCTCTATTCGCAATATAACTTACAAATAAGAGTAACAAATTTTCATTTTGTTAATTTATGAGTGTGTTTGAATAATCTTGTAAAAAAATTATGTTTAAGATAAAAAGTAAATTTACATGCAATTATTAGTACGGCTTCTTAGAAAAATAGAAAAGTATTTATTTTTTATTCAATTTTTAAAAGATTATCAAAATAAACTATACTTTTCTTGTAAAGAAAAAACACAAATATTCCCTTAATCTTTAAACAATGAGAATGTAACTTTGTTCCATCTCAACTTTCCTCCTTTTAATCTTCCTACTAGTTCAATTCTATCATTAATAAAAATATATCCAAAATTCACAATGTAAGTATAGAAGTTTAAAAGTTTAAAAATAAATTAAAAAAAATAGTTGATAAGTACTTAAATTGAAAAACTATAAATATGATAATCAAACTAATAATAATTTAATTTAATTACGAGTTAAAGCATTCTAATTATTTATTTCTATTTTATTAATTTGATTCAAATTTTCGAGTCCATAGTATCAATTTGATATAATGAACATTGACTTATGTTTCCCTTTTTGATTTAAACTATCAATATTCAAAATTTATTGGATTTCACATGAGTTAAATTGGCCTTATCAAGATAAAGATTTCTTCATGCCATTTTTTTTTTCATCAACAAAACTTAAATTGAGATCTTACTAATGGTAACTAAATATCAAAACACTTGAATCAACTAAATTCTTTGATGCCTCTTTGAGAATATAGATAGAAAAAAAAGGGAACAATTACCAGATAAGCACAATTTACTAAATGCACTCAAATTATAATTTAGCAATGAAGTTTTGCTAATATAAATAAATCCCTAATTTGATGCCTAACCAAAACATCAGAGGATAAAGTAGTCCTTTAGAATTTGAAAGTCCTCTTGAGGTTCTTATTGATCAAACTGTGGGATATTTTGGCTCCTAAATAAGTAAATTTAAAGGGAGCAAAGTGTCCATTTTACAAGTTCAGAACCAAAGTAAAGTTTTTGAGTGTATTGGTAATTTAGACAAAATAAAAAATATATAATTTTTATTGATACTTTTAGATAATCTATTAATAAGAGTGCATAATAATAAAAATCAATTCATCATAGTGCATAGCCAAAGGCCTACCAAATGAACCAACTCTTGTTAACTAAAAGTACATAAATATCACCAAAAATAAATAAATAAATTTTGATAATATTGTCATTAAAATTAAGAATATATAATTCTATGTATTTTTAAAAAATTTTAATAAGCTTCATAATCTAAAACTCATGAATAAGCTCTTATAATTTCCACAAAAAAGGGTGCCCTAAATTTTCAGAGATCTAATATTTTCCTTTTTCCAAATTATCAAAACACAGTTATCTTTAAACCATATTAGAAAAAAAATACTCATTAGAAATTTTTCAAAAAATTATATAATGTTTATTTGGGGGCCATTATTTTGATAAAATAAAATCTTTTTTTAATAAAAATATAGATCTTTTAATGTTTTTTGATATATTTTGATAAAATTTTTAAGTAAAAGTAGAATCATTAGAAATAATATAAAAAGATATTTTTGGATAAGCTACAATTTTTATCTTCTAAAAAATTATTTTTTTATAAAATAAAGCATATATTTAAGGATAAAAGAAGATATTTTAATATTATATCTAAATATAAATTAATTTTATATCTAAATATAAAATAATTTTCATATTTTTAAAAGACCTTTCTAAAAATTATGAAAAAGATGCTTAAGGATAAAAAATATTTAATATTATATCAAAATATAAATTAATTTATATTCAAACATAAATTTTTTTATATTCTTAAGAAAAGATTTTTCCAAACAAAATTAATATTATATTAAAAAATACCTTTTAAAAAAGATATTTTTGGAATTGCTAATCCAAATGAGCCCATAACCCTGCTCATTGATTCAATACAACAAAACAACAATCCCTACCCAATCCAAACAACTTGCTTAGAATTAAAAAATGAGATAGAGTTAAGTTTAATTTTATAGAAATTGAATTCAATTATATTATGATTTGAATTCTTATATTTAGAATAAATTAATAAATTATAGAATTAAATTTAATTATACTATTTAAAATATATATATATATATATATATATATATATATATATATATATATATATATATATATATATATATATATAAATGAATTAAATTCTTTATCTTAATTATTTATTAGATATTAAAAAGGAGAGAAAGAAAGAAGATATTATATAAGATTAGAGTTTAATTGGTATATATTGATAGTGTAAAATTATTTTATATTATCAACTAATAAAAATAAAAAAAAATGAGAAATTATAATTGATATCAAATTATAATAAGTGATTATTTATATAAATTGACACTTTTTACTATTTTTATTGACTAATATACTATCAATACATTTAAATAAAATTCATAAAATTAAATATTTTTTTAATATATTAATTTTTAATATTAAATTTATTAAATTAAAAATTACAAATCAAATATATTTTAATTTAATTTATTTTTAAATATTTTTATGAAATTTAATACTTTTTAAATTTTAATTCCATTTCATTTGTTGCTACCAAAGGATTGAATTCATTTTTCAAGACTTTCCAAAAAAAGAAAGAAAGATAAAAAAAGTGGGGCGGGGGAAATTGAAGAGAAGAACTTTCACAAGTCACAACTTGCCCTTCAAGGCAGCAGAATGAAAAGACTGAAAAAAGAAAGGTGTGTCACTCACAACAACACAAAGGAAAAGGTTCCATAACTATAGTCTTCTTATGCATATACAGCGCGAGAGGGAGAGGGAGAGAGAGAGAGAGAGAGAGAGAGAGAGAGAGAGACCTTTATCTTATTCGTTCGCTCTGTTGCGTAACTGAGTGTCGGGTCGGGCGATGGAAGGACAAGACGGTTCTTCGCAACAGCCTCATCTCCAGCTCGCCAGCAAGCTCTTCCTCCTCGGCCTCCCCCATGTCCCCGAGAACGACAAACTTCGCCTCAAAGAAGACGTGTTCGCCTTTGTCAAGCACGATGGTAACCAACTAATACCATCTTTGGTTGGTGTCCCTTTCGTAATCCCAAAACTATGCAGAAGCGCTTTTGCCCAAATTATGATTTTAGAGTTTCAACCAGAAGCCCCAAACACACGACAACTCTCATCTTTCTTTCTTTCTTTTCTTTGTGTAGATATGCTTCCTTTGTACGAAACCCTAATTGCTGATTCGGTGTTGGACGCCGATCCTGCCCTTCTGGACTCGATGCGTGCTAAATTAGATGATGAACTCAAGAAGCTTGATGAGAAGTATGCGTTGCTTTTTCTTTACTCTACTATTTATGTTCTTTCCTTGCTTATGCACAGAAGCTACGTGATTCGATTGGGGTTGCTGATGATGAATTAGGATGTTACGGGCGTGAAAATGTGTTGTGTGAATTGGTGAGATTAGGAATTGAATCTGAGATTAGAGTTGGTCTGAAATAGGAAAACGATAAATAGTACGAAAGAATAATTCACACACGAATTGGAAAAAAAGTAAGAGAAATGGCTTGTGTTTAAGGTGCAGAATGGTTTTTCTCTTTCCATGTTCAATACTCCAACCCTCCCATGATTGGGTGGCTTCGTAACATTTTCACGAAACTACTTTGTACCACAGAGCACTGCTCTTTGAGATATACTTGATTGGGAGAAACTGTAAGAAGTGTTTGGGAGCTAAGAAAATGGAAGAAACTGAATGTATCGGTATCTGTGAAAAAGCAGAGAGAGAAAGCTAGAGGGAGAGTGAGAGAGAAAATTGACAGAATCACAAATGGGAAATTTTAGTAATGTTCAGAATGAATGATTTACATCTGATAAAGAGGTATTTATAATGGTTTACAGCATTGAGATACTAGGCACTGGACCTAATCATAGACCACAATTCCAGCTAACCTAGTCTACTAGGTAGGTATTAGGTAGAACTGGGTCTCAGCTGGCAAAGCTAACTTCCTCAACTAACCACAATGGCTAGTTTTGGATTGGCTAAGGTGAGACCGCAGCAGCATAGGCCTAACGGCCACGGCAGGTCTAGCTAGTAGCTAGTGTTCTGCTGATATCCTGCCTTTAATTTTAGAGGCTATTTGGTAATACTAAATGCTGTGATGTACACAGCTTACATCATATCCCTAATAGAAACTTTCTGTCTGAGTTATAGCTTTTTTCGCTCCTTTCTATTGGTTATTGTTTTGCTGGTTTATCTTTCTTGGAGATCGGAGAAAGCAAATGCCTAGTCATTCTACTGTCTGTAATGCTGGCATATTCATATTCTAACATCTGAACGTATGCTCATGTCCTGCTTTCTTTCTTTCTTTCTTTTTCTTCCTTACTCCTTTCTTTTTTGCTATCGAAGATCGGTGTTTCAGTAACACTTAGTCCCTTTGGTGAACATGTTCATGCACTTGATCCACCCAAAACCCTTTTAAACATATACTTTATGTGTAGTACTTCCAACTCAAATTAGCACTCCTATTGCTACTGGCCACGGTGGTATATATTATGACGTGGCCTAACCTAGCTTGTACTTGGCATTTTGCCTTTTACCTCGTCTTATGCACTGTGTTGTCAATGGTTTATGGCCGCCATTGGTGGCACAACAGCCTCAGTAGTGAAACAAGGTAGCAGTTTCTAAATAATGAAAATGAAATTATTAAATATATAAAATATGAATAAGAAGTATTAAAGAAAGACCCTTATGCTGCTTAAAATCACAAGCCTATTAGCAGAATGAGAAAGAGTAGGGTGAAATACGAAAAATATCTCCCTCTTTCACTCCGGTAGACGCCGTAAGCACCATAATTAACAGTCAATACACCCAAGGGAGGATACCATAGCACTGCCAAACTGAAGCCACCTCACAATGAACTGAACTGAATGAAATTTTCAAGGCTGGGCCCCTTTCAGTCGCTTTGCCATTTGACTGTGGGATCTTCTACCATCAACATTACTGGTTACACCTCACATAAGTCTCAATACATGAAGTAGGGCTTTTCTCTGGTGTTATGATGAATGAGACACATGCTTTCTTGAGTTGTGTAGATGCCCCACTAACTCGTAGTTATGGTGTTAATGGCTAGTCACTGGCCAGTTGGATCTTTTGTTTCGGATAGAAAAAAGGAATATTATTGGACAAAAGGGGGAAGTACAACTAGGGGAGGATTAGAGATATCCTGTAATTCTGCTAAACATAAAACACTAGATACAACAGGGAGCATGAAAAATGAAGAGATTCAAGGGACCGAGACATATGGATCATAATCAAAGCTGTTTCCATTTTTTAATTTCCAAAGATTTAAACTGTTATTTGGATAATGGTTAGTTTTGTAATCCTTGTACTTATAATATTCCATGTGGTTGTTTTATTTCAGGATTGCTGATGCTGAGGAGAATTTAGGTGAGAGTGAAGTTCGAGAGGCTAACTTGGCAAAATCCTTGTTTTTCATCAGGATAGGTGACAAGGTATATCACTATTATAACTTATTATCGCTCTTTTCCCGTCTGCTACTGTAATCTAATGGTTTTTATGATATTCTCCCTTATGGACCAGGAGAAAGCCCTGGAACATCTCAAGGTGACAGAAAGCAAGACAGTTGCTGTTGGCCAGAAGTTGGACCTAGTGTTTTATACATTGCAGCTTGGTTTTTTTGACATGGATTTTGATCTCATTGCCAAAAGCATTGAGAAAGCTAAAAGGTAATTATTTGAATTATAAATTCCCCTGTAGTTCTTCCCTCTGGTATATTTTTCATTTCAATCTTGGTTTTCTAACTGTTTGCACCACGGTGATAGCTTGTTTGAAGAAGGCGGTGATTGGGAGAGAAAGAATCGGCTGAAAGTGTATGAGGGCCTGTACTGCATGTCAACTCGAAATTTCAAGAAGGCTGCCAATCTGTTCTTGGATTCTATTTCAACCTTTACAACCTATGAACTTTTCCCCTATGACACCTTTATATTTTACACAGTTTTGACAAGCATTATATCATTGGATAGAGTTTCTTTGAAGCAAAAGGTATTCTATTCTTTCATGCAGTCCTTACTCTAGTTTATCTTTCTGCTTTTTGTTTCTTTGCAAGTGTTTTGCATATTTCATGTTATTAATTTTAGTTTGTCTGCATCAGGTAGTGGATGCTCCTGAAATCTTGACAGTGATTGGCAAAATCCCATATCTTTCAGAGTTTTTAAACTCTCTGTATGATTGTCAATACAAGTCTTTTTTCACAGCATTTGGTGAGCAAAGATCTGCCATATCTTGTTGCTTTTGTAGTTATTTCTTGAAGTTCTAGCCTACTCCACCTAGTGGGAAAGGGCTTTGTTGTTGTTAAATTTTGAAACTTTGTTTAAGTCATCTGATGTACAGCAGGATTGGTGGCAAATAGTTCATTTCTATGTATTTGAATATAATGATAATAGTTTTGTTTTTTGCGGAAATTTATTTCAGCTGGCCTGACGGAACAAATTAAGTTGGACCGCTATTTGCATCCACATTTCCGATATTACATGAGGGAGGTCAGGACTGTCGTTTATTCGCAGTTTTTGGAATCTTATAAGAGTGTTACAATTGAGGCTATGGCTAAAGCCTTTGGAGTGACAGTGGATTTCATTGATTTGTAAGTGAATACATGTCAGAGAATTAGCTTTTTTATGTAATACTGATTAATGCAAGAATTTCGGATCCTGTTCAAGACTGCTAATTACATTTATTTTCTTCCTAGGGAGCTATCACGTTTTATTGCAGCTGGGAAACTTCATTGTAAGATTGATAAAGTTGCAGGTGTTCTTGAAACTAACCGCCCTGATGCTAAGAATGCTCTTTACCAAGCAACTATTAAGCAAGGGGATTTCTTATTGAACCGGATCCAGAAGCTATCACGCGTGATTGATCTTTGAAGTTAAGTCACCTTTTGTGATTTCAAATACATTTTTTACCCCGAGGGAAAGGCAGATAGGTATGGACAATGTCAAGGTTTTTCTGTTGAATGCACTTTACTAGGCGGATGTGACATTCCTGTTGTCTCAATTCAGATTTCCAGATTAGTGAGCAATCAGGCATTCTGAATCCCAGGTGTATCAATTCAGTTTGCAATCATTTTTAAATTTTAATTTAAGCTGATTATTTAATTAGCTTTTATTAATGAATATATTTTTAGTGTTTTAATGCTTACATCTTTGTGGCGCCCAGTTTGTGTACGTGTGTTTATTTTATTGTTATCATTTGACTGCGGTGTATTTATCACTTTTCTACCTCGTCCATTCTGGCACTTCTTAAGTTTGAGAAGCATGGACCTTAGTTGTACGTGGTAAATAAATCACAGCCTAATCCTGTCTTCTACTTACGGTTTCCCTTTTTGGTTTCACGTAAAGTTGTTTCTTTCACGAATGTAGCTCTAGATGATTTTCTTATATTTTGTTCTGATAGCTTATGAGAGGATAAGGAGCTCTTTGGGCACAAAACAAAATTACTCTAATTTAAGTCGGATTCCCTGCGTGATAGAAGACCAAAAAAAAAACAAAGGTGAATTCTCTGAATGCCTTTTGGATGGTGCGTTTGTCATGAAATCGGCTATACTGGTATTTGTATGTGTAAAGTATAACTCTACCGCGAGGGACTGCTATTTTCTGCATCTGCGTGACCCGGTGCTTCATATGTAGGTCTTATTGCACCAGGACATGAGACATGATTATTCTTGATCGTCCAGTCTTTCACGGTGATGGTTGTGATGTCTGATAATGAAGCAGCACTTAGAAGTAATTTTAATGAGTTTTTGACACTGGAATTCCAAATTCGTACGAGCTATTCTTCGTGTCTAATAGACATAGTATTCATGGTCGTTAAAGAACTTGTATAATATTAAGGATAATTTGCATTTACCTCTTTTGAAGTTTTATGATATTGTAGATATTTTCAAATTTTTACAAATATTGCATTCCACTCCACTCCACTCCTCCATACACTTCTGAATTTCGATTTTAAGATTCCGATTTCTGATTTCATTCTGGTACAGTTGTTTTCCATTCAGCAATGCAAAAAATGAAATTGGAACTTGGAATCATTAAGTCGAAATTCGGAATGCATGCACCTAGTCCATGGGCCCTACCAACCCTTGCTTTCCAAGTTCCAAGTTAGTGTCCATGGAAAAATGGAGCAAAGTATAATATTTATAAAAATTTAGAAGTATCTATAATATCATAAAACTTCAAGGCAAATAATTGTAATTTATCCTAATATTAAATTATCCTGGGCATTGGATATAATTTAGTATCATTTGCCACTAAGGGGACTGATATACTAGTCTTTGTGGTGGTTTATGGGTTACACGGAATCACGTAATTCTGAATAAAGCTGATTCTTTGATTATAAACTCTGAGACAGCTAGAACGATATTTCAACTGTAACGTGGGGAAATTTCACCAATCACCGCTTTGGCAGTGTCTTGGACGAAATAAACAGGATGCTATCTCGGGATTGGTAACGTAGAACTTACCATGCTTTGAGAGAACCTAACGCTTCGGTGGAATTCCTGGCCAAGTGGCTAGTGGCAACATTGTTTTAGATGTGTTGGTACAGTCCCCACTCGCAGGTGCAATGGGGATGCCTTTCCATAGATTTTAGTTTTTCTGCTTTTGCCGTTGTTCCTTTTTATGATGTACCCGAAAAGAAAATTGATTTACTTTGCTTCAATATTAGCATGAATTTTAACTTTTTTTTTTCTCTACCTTGATAATTCATGCTTCTCTTTCAATACTCGACATTAGGTCATCTAATGTTTGTTTTCTGGGCAATATATTACAATTTTAACTTCATATTAATATTATTTTTCTTTTCACTTATGAAAGTAATATATTATAATGGAAAAAATGTATGTCATATATTCTATTTTTCTTTGGTAATAGCATATTCGTTTTTCAAGTTTAGAAAACACACGTTACAAAGCCGGTGATAGTTTTCCAATATTCTATTTTCCAATGCATGGGATAGTTTTCTTTGATAATATTCATACAGAAATGCCAATAGATGTTGGCTCATCTGGTCGCCTTTTCGTTCCTGTATCATTATGATTTTAGTAGGAATGAATCTTCTAATATGAAAATTTTAGATAATCTTATTATGTGTTAATTTTTATCATTAATTAGAATCTCTTGTGGATTTTATACTTGGTCCTATTTTTTTTAAAAATAATAAAAATTAACATATGACAATATCATGTAAAATTTCTATATAAGAGAATCCATTCCTTGACTTGGGTATCTCTATAAGTGCTCGATAAATGATGAGCTAAAAAGCAATGTCTTTACTTTAAAATGGGTGAGTGCCACCAAAAAAAAAATTGGGGCAAGCCTTTTGTTAAACTTAAACTTTTTTCTACCAAAATATTATATAATATTTTCCAATGTTCCTAGAATTTATAGCATCATGCACTATTTATTTTTTACAATTTATGCATAGACCTCATAGTCTCTCCCAGTACCAATATGAAAGCATCTTTTTTTGGTCTAAATCATAGTTCATTGGATACTAATTAATCTTGCTTAAATTGAGTTGATTCACTAAGGAAATAAAAAACTTTCAGTATTATTTTATGAATTTAATTAGTATACTCTGATAGTGTAAAATTAGGAGAAATAGGAGAAAGTGAGAAGTCAGGTGGGTTCCTCATTATAATGGATAGTTATTTATGTGAGTTGACACTTTCCACTATTTCTATTAGCTGACAGTGTAAAACTATTTTACACTGCCAGTGTATTTAAATTAAATTCTTATTATTATTATTCACAAGTCTTGAACCAATCATTGATAAATTTAAATGCATCTATTAAATTCTATGATTAAAAACATTGCAATATTTTAGAATATTCAAAAGATTATAATACATATAATATATTTTTGAAACTTGATAAATATAAATAATCAAGTTTTATAACTAACACATTAAAAATAATTTGAATAAAAAGTTAAAAACCAACTTATATATTTAGTACACTTGAAAGAAAGAAATAAGACTAAAGCCCCATTTTAGTTTCTAACGAAAATTGCAGGGGACAAATTAGTCTTTTAAAATTTAAATATCCAATAATAATCCCTCACCATTTAAAAAAGAGGAATATGTTAGTTCTTCCATGAATTCACCATTATCACATTTAACGTAAAAGCATATGTTACCACCACTCAGAGTTAAGGCTCTCACAATTGCCCCAACAACTTGTTGGTTTGTGCTATAATAAGGGATGAGGGGTGAAGAAGGGAATGTGGGTTTAAGATTCGAGGGGGAAGAGGAATTTTCAGTTTGGGTTTAAGGTTTGAAAAAGATGAATAATTTCATATATGGATTTGCAATTTTAGAAGAAAGGTTTTTTTGAGAATGGGAAGGTGAGGTTAGGATGAAGAAGAGTAAAACAACATCGTTTTGATGAGAGAGAGTTTTTAACAAAGAATTAATGTGTCACATATACTTCTCCCTTAAATGTGGTAACGGTGAGTTCACAAAGAAATTAATGTGACCACCTTTTTTAAATAATGAGGTATTATTGTTGGACTTTAAATCATAAGGGATTAATTTGTTCCCCGCAATTTTTGTTAGGGAATAAAATAGGGTTTCACTCAAGAAATAAAAACGCAACAAGCACAAAAAAAACTTATCCACATCCCAAGCGGGGATGTTAATTGCAAGTTCCAACTGTAGTGCGGTCAGTGTTGGCCAGGCATGCAGACACTGGCCAGGCATGCAAACACACAGGGACCATAGACGCTTCTTATCACAGAAACAAGACTTTCAACCAAGAGTATATATTGATTAATTTATTATTACCATTTCGCTTCAGCCTCCATTCAAAATCCAAATACAACAAAAAGTAGTTAACAAGAACTGTATATGCCTGTAGTCTGGTTTCTGAGCCACACTTTCACAACAAACAAGACAAACATATCATATGCCATATAACCTTACCTTGTTGGTGTCACTGTCACACAAACATGTCAGAGCAGCAGGCACACACGATGCTGCCTCCACTAGACTTCAACAAAATGAAAGAGAGGCTCTCATCCCAAGTGCGTCCTTGGCAACGTTCCTTCCAGTTCTGGGTTCGAGCCATTGATATCTACACTGGATACAAGGTTCTCTTTTCAAGTCTCAACCTGTTATGCATGTCCATGTTTTGGATCCGGCTAGACAAATGTAAACTCACTTGTGGTTTTTCTTACTTAACAGGTGTTTCAAATGAGAGTGAGTTTTGAGAAAGATGTGCAGAAGCAGGAAGCAATGTGGGAAAGGCAGCACCAACTTGCTGCTAACAAGATATATGATATGTGCACCCACTTTGGAGGTTTCTTCCTCAAGGTATTAAGAAAAATCTCCATGGGGGTTTGTCCAATTTCTATTTTTTTCAATGAGTTTTCCTTGATTATTGATTTTACTTCCCCAAGTTGAGTATGGAGTATTTTGTTTCCCATATGTTTTTGTTTTGTTACAATTATAGGTTTGAATGCAAGAAAAAAAAGTTGTGGTCTCAATTTTGTGGCTTGGGGTCCTTTTTGTTCTTTTCTCAAGAGAGGAGATTACCTTGTTTTTCTTTGTTCTTGGAAAATTATAGAATGGCTTTGAATTTCAGGAGGATTTTTATGATCATTGCATTTTATCTTTCTTTGCCTGCTGCCCATTTTACTCATGATTTTGTATTCTTTTTGAGTTGTTGGCTCATCCTCTGTCTTTGACATGATATAAATTATGAGATAGGTTGCCCAAATTATAGGAAAACCGGACTTGGCCCCAACTGCATGGGTGAAAAGGCTCGTTACATTATGTGATCAGGCTCCTGCAACTCCATATCACACTCTGAAGATAGTACTGGAGAATGAGCTGGGGCGAGGTATTGATGATGTTTTCGAAAGATTTGATGTGGAACCCCTTGGTTCTGCTTCAATTGCTCAGGTCCACGTGAAACTTCTGACCTGCTATCTCATCACTGCCCTGAAGCATGGCCATTTATCTAAGCTGCAGCAATTTTACTTTCCGTCATGAACACATCTTGCATGCCTACACTGATATTTTTGGGGACTAGTCAATTAGACAAAAATAGTTATTTAGGTTGCTGTGTCAAATAGTGATTGATGCTGCTGGTGCATATGGAACTGTTTTTAGCTTGTTCTTCTATATGTTTGTAATTCAGTGCAGCATGGTGACTTTGGTAGCAGAATTGGCCAAGTATGCACTCCTTTGTGGTCATCAGGGAGCACTTAAAGTGCATAGCTTATGTTAGTCATAAGTAACTTATGTATTAAAGCTAGGCAATTTGATTAAGCACTTAAAGTGCATAGCTTATGTACTTATGTACTATGGTTTTATTTCTTTTTTCCTTGTTTATTATTTGAACTTCTGTTTAGCTATGGCAATGTGATTCAGTCTGATAGAGTATTTTGAAGTGCAAAAATCTCTTTGGAATTGAGGCATTATAAAATGTTTTTGAGTAGACCCTTATTTTGATCCTCAAAAGATTTCTGGAACATCAGTTTGGTCCTTAAAAGATTATTACATTAATTTGGTTCTCGAGTGATAACTGTATACATCAAAATAGTCCAAAAGTTACCGTTTCCTTGGAACAAATTGATGATGTGCGATGATAAAAAATCAACAGTGTTTTCCTGAAGAAGTATTGTATTTACAGCAATTCTTGGGGATCATATTCAGGTTCAAAGCAGTTTTAAGTCTTCCAAAGGGTCATTACGATGACAGTTATTCTTATGAGGATTTGTACCATGTAACTAACAAGTGTCTTATTCTTGTATTAGGTTCATAGAGCAAGACTTAGAGGTAATAAAGAAGATGTTGTAGTCAAGGTAAATGAACCCGAAAATCCTTACGGATTCATGATACCTGTAAACTTCTGATTCTGATTTCTGTTGCATACAATAGGTTCAACATCCTGGAGTTCAGGATGTGATGATGACAGATATCCATAACTTGCAAGCTTTTGCTTTGTACATGCAAAAGACAGATATCAAATTTGATCTATATTCAGTGACAAAGGAAATGGAAAAACAGGTGAACTTTATTTCTAAGCTGGACTTCTGCTATAGTTTTAGTATTTTGCTGGCCTTATCTGATACCACTTTTTTCCCCGCATTCCACCCACATGTTTTATTGGCTTGTTGCTTGGTAGCATCTTAATTATGCTAGTATGGAGGTTCTTATTGCCTTCTACCATCACTAGTTCTGAAATTCTACTTGATAATGTTCTATCATCATGACATTCTAGATTGGATATGAATTTGACTTCACAAGGGAGGCAGATGCCAAGGAAAAGATTAGAAAGTTCTTATACGAAAATAATAAAAGGTCTCCTGTTTTGGTGCCACAAGTAATACGAGATATGGTTACTAGGTATGTTATGTAGCACAGCATTTTTACATGATCTAGATGATAATATTGACAATGGACTAGAATTCTTAGCTTACTATACTACTGTTGGAGAGTTGCAAGCGCGTCAATAGCCATTTTAGAAAGCATTGATGTTTTCTTGAGCATAGCTTTTGTCTCCGAAATCACATGTTAAGTACCAACTGATGCTAGAATTACTGGTTTGTTTGTGGCTAATTGGTTATTACATGAGCTTTTGGCAAGCTAGTTATGTTTTTTGGACAATTTTAGGTAATATTTCATTTTTTTTGGACTGATTATTAACGGTAAAATTATTATAATTAAAGAGTTTAGGTAGGGAAGGAAGAAAAAAGAGAAAGATGGCTAACAATAGTAAGCAAAGTGCATGATTGATAGTTGTAGTAAACTAATACTCCTATTTATATTAATAATTAGATCAAGTACTGGTTTTACTAGTAAAAGCCCAATTCCACTAGCAATAAGAGTAATAACCCTAATATATCCTATCAAAATGCGAGAAAAGATATAAGGTAGTGACTGTTAAGTTGGTACACATTGTTGGTACACATTGTTGCTATCAGATTTATGATTTGTGCTGTGAGAATCAAGTTGCCATTTTTTTTAACTTGTTATATCAACAAGGGTGGAAACAATTAAGAAAGAAATTCCGGTATAAAAATAATTTTCTGAGTTTCACCCTTGTTCTTGATCAAATGGCCAACAAATATATAATGCCTTTTATATTTTCACATGGTCAAGTTTCAACTTAGATATGTGGGGTCCATGTATTTTATTTGTGACAAGTTGTTACTAATCATGCAATACTCTGATTGTACAGGAGAGTCCTAGTTATGGAATACATTGATGGGGTTCCAATAATGAAACTTGGTGATGAAATAGCAAAAAGAGGTATAAATCCTCATGGTAAGATGGCAACAGCAGCAAAGCAGTAAGCCCCTGTACTACCTTAAAAAATGTAGTCCTCTATGCCACCCTTTTCTCTTGAGACCTAAGCTCTCAATACCTTCCAAAATGTAGTCCTCTATGTAACCTGAACAGATGAATTGTTGTGCTTGTTTGCTCTGCCTTATCAACTGAAGACGTTTCAATTTTCTGTCTATAATTATCTTTCAACTGTAATTATTGAAAAAGGGAATGCCAGAATAATCAACAATAAATTAGGTGTAACAAAGAAAATCTTATATTTCTAATAATGAGCCTCACATAGAAAACTCGCAAGACTAAAACAAATTTTATATACCATGCCCATGGTGGTCATTCAATTTGAATACATTTTATTGCCGTCCTCTGTTTTTTTGAGGGGAGGGGAGGGGTTGGGTCTGTGGATATGAAAAATTGAGAATCAGATAATGTATAGGGTATGGTGAAGTCTTGATAGCACCAACTTTTTGCTGAAAAATTCATGATGTAGATGATATGTATTTGGTATCTTTAGAGAGTTGTGGGTTTGCCCTATAGATTTACATTATTTTCTCATCACTAAGTTGAGAGGTTTTGGCATGTAAAGATCTTGTGGTAGTTCTTGTTTTGTGTTATGCTTTGTCGTATCTGTTTAGAAAGGATACTAGAATTTTTAACGATTCCTTTTCAAATGTGGACCTCATTTGGTGGATTAATCTTTTGGCTTTCCTTTGGTGCTGTGCTCATGGTCTCTTTAATGGTGTTTCTGTATTTGATATACAGAGGGATTGGCATGCGTTGTTGCACAGTTTATCCTCTTAGGATTTAGCTCATCATTTTCTGTTTCTTTGTGAGGATGCCTTGTCCTCTTTTGGTCTCTATTCTTCTCTTCTAATAAAATCCCTTTTTCTATAAAAAAAATTATGTGTAAACGTGCATGTAATGTTATGTGCATTACACTATTAAATTTCTTATAAAAATGCAGGAAAATTCTTAAAAGCTTGACTCTGGCTTGTGGTCAAATGATTTTGAAGAGTGGATTCTTCCATGCTGATCCTCATCCTGGAAACATCCTGATTTGCGAAGGCTCAGAGGCAAGTCATAAACTACATTTCTTTTCTGAAATCTTCTTAGATGTTATTTCATCCTCTTTGGATGAATACACATTGAAATGATTTTTGAGGTATAGTATTGAAAATCAGTTTTGGACCTGGATGCCTAATATTTCGTTTTAACCACCCTAATGTTAGTATCTTCCCTCAAATCAGGTTGCCTTGCTAGACTATGGACAGGTGAAGGATCTCCCAGAAAAGTTGAGGTTTGGTTATGCTAATCTCGTACTTGCGATTGCTGATGGTGACTCCTTAAGAGCTATAGAGAGCTTCAGGTACTGAAATTTGCATTTAGTCTTAATCATCTAATGCTCTTTGCTTGTTTGTTGTAAATAATGACAGAAATTGATGGGTAGCCTTGAGTTACAAACTGCACTAGTGCTCCAGCTGGGAATAGATGATGGAAACAAGGAATACTTCTTATACAAGGGACCAAGTTCTGTTGTGAGATACAAGGAGAAGAGAGAAAGATAGATAAGAGAAAAGAGGGAGTATTAAAATAAGGGGAATGTTGGCAAAATAGGAAACTTATAAATTAATTTTTCTTTGGAGATATCAAGTGGAATGGTTTTGAATAATCCATTTATTGGGAAAATTCTAAATCGCCCTTATTGTTCTAACAAATTTATCATTCCCTAAAATTGAAGGGACAAGCCCTGAACTGAAACTGTTTTAATAATAAAGTCTAATTACCATAGTATATGCCTTGACACTTCTTTCTCAAGAAATATTAGTATGGTTCTCTGATATGGTTTACTGCTAAAACCAATTGACATTTTTGTTAAATAAGACCTTCATTGGTCGAGAGTTGGCATTTTCTTTTAATTTATATCTTTTTGGAATTGAAAACGAAGATCGATTGATGGTTATATTCAAATCTGAATATCTAACTGTGTTACTTCCATTCTATAGGCAGCTTGGTATAGACACCATTAGCAAAGGTGAAATTCAGCAACAAGACATGTTTAAGCTGGCACAGACACTGTTTGACACAAAATTGCCTCCTGGGGAGTTGGTGCTGCAGCCTTTCTCAGATGAATCTTTAATAAAAAAAATTGCTGTCCAGGTATATTCTAGAATCCAAACCTCCATTTGCTGTTTGTTCCCAATGTATCACTCATTCTTGACGTGACATGCTTATCCACTGGTAAAAATAGTACCTATTTTGTGACGAAAAAATGGTAGTTGTTTAGCTCTGATTATTTGTTGATTAGAACGGTTTGCTTTATTGTTCATCAGGGAATAGGCCAGTATAAAACTATATGTCATGCTATTCTGTTACACAAGTCCAAGGATCCCTTAAACTTTTAGGTGTTTGAGGTACAAATTATAACCGAGATTGAGAAAATGAAGGTGTTTTGGATATAAAGAAGCCTGTCTGGGAGGAGAGGCTAACTCCCTCATATCCTCTAAGAAAATGTCCTAGCTGGTAAATTTGGTATTTTGGTCTTATTATGAGCCTCTGTTCCTTTGTACTGATAATTTGGAACTTTTGAATGTTGCACTAACTAAAATATGAAAAATTCTAATCTCTTTTATCTCCTAACAATCAATAGTGGCAAACACCATTTTCTGGTACAAGAAAGTTTAAAGGGGAAGGGAAAGCTATTCCGTCCCAAGACCAAGGCATGCCACATGCCTCAACGAAGGTTTACAGTGATACTTACAGATTGTCCACTGAAGGAAATTGCTGGTTGCATTGCAGGAAATGAAACTATACCTTTCGAGCGAAATGCTTCATCCTTACCAGCTGAACCAACTGTAGCAAACCTTTTTTAGTGACTGATAATTAGCAAATTTGAAAATATGTTTGCAGCGGATTAAATTATTGAACAATGGAGACAAGCAGGAAATAACTTGTTCATGGCATTTGCTGCTACTTTGTCTTAAGTAAATTTTCTGTTGTTTTGGTAGGCTTTTCCTGAAGAACTGTTTTGTGTACTTCGGACAGTGCAGCTACTGAGGGGACTTAGTGTTGGACTTGGAATCAATTATTCTTGTGCAGAACAGTGGAGACCCTTTGCAGAAGAAGCTTTGTCTCAGGCTGGCAAATTCCAAGGTTGACTTTAGCTTAATATTGATTGCAATTTTTCAGTATGCATTCCAAAATTGTATGCCTTATGTGTTTTCTATTCTTATTCATAATACTATCAACTATTGTGTGTCTGTATTAACATAAGGATGTCTCTTAATAATTTCTGCATTCAATTTACATTTTCGCATACTCTTGTTCCAGGTAAGGATGTTAAGGGCAGAAGTTTGGTTAAAAGATTACTTTGGAGATATTAATCATTTTTCACAAGAGGTGGACCTGGATCAATCCAGTTTGCGGAATTCTTTGTTGTGACATAAAATAAAAGCAAATCCAAATTTTATCTCTTCTATATGCTGTAAGTTTGACATTGACGGCGATCAAGAAAAAATAAAAATTGCGGTGGCTTTTGGTTTCTAGAATTCTTTGTGGTTTTATGTTGAAGTTAATTAGCTCACTGAAGTTTTGTAATATAAAAGTGGCTCTAAACCGCGTGGGGTTAATCGAAGTTACACCTCTTGAGACGAAAAACACGAGTTTAGAGGAAAATAACACTTGTGAAGTAGGTTGAATCTGTAAAGATATTTCAATGCATACTAAAAAATAGGGAAAATGCTTGAGAGACATAATCTTTGCCAGAGTTTATTTGTTAGAATGATCTAACATGCATGTTAATCCTTAAATAGGTTAGTGGGTTATACCACTTGGGTTATACCACTTTGTTCCATCCAACAATCACTTGATATTTTTGGTCAAAAAAAGTTCTGACAGTATGGTATTACTCATTGTTGCTTTAATTTTTAAGGACAATTAAATAATTTGTATAAGATCTAACTTTTGTGAATTTGCGATTGCGACTCATAATGCCTTTTTCCTGCAAAATTTATCTTCTCGTTCTTTTGTATTTCTAAATTTCTTGTACACGATTTATAGATAAAAAGAAGAATTTAAAAAAAATCAAAATTAAATAATAATTATAGTATCATTTTAAGTAGTTATCATATAGGATGTGTTTGGTTTAATTTTTGAGAGGATATTTTTTAAAAGAATAATTTTTATTTGATTTGAATATATCAAAAATAAGTTTAGGAGAATGATTTTTATTTGGATAGGATAAAGTAAAATTACTTTTGGTTGTTGATATGAGAGTAATAGCAATATTTCTTTTCAAAATGTCTTTTTCTATAATAAAAAGTAACCTCAAGGATACTTCTCCCAAAAAATCTTTTAGAATTTCAAAAGATCTTCTAAAAGATGATTTTTACATACCAAAACATATTAATTATTATACATTTTCATTTTCATTCCAATAAAAGGTATTTTAGAACCTCAAAAAATATAACCATACGGGGCTATAGATGATTATTTTTTTTATGTTTTAGTTGATATATATAATCAAATGAATTGCAAAAGTATATATTATTTTGGATACCTTTTAGCCATTGAAATTTGAAGTTATTAAGGTATTAAATAATGCTTCTCCCAGTAACCTTCGGCTTTTGCACAGCATATGCGCCTTAAATTTTCCTAAAGAATAGGAGTAATATTATTTGTATTCATTTTTTGAGATTTATTGTAGACATATAATGAGAGAGAAAGATATAAGATAGTAGGTTTATCATTTTTTACATTTTTAACACTTATCATCTTATATTCTTCTCTTTTGTTGTATGTCTACAATAATTCTCAAAAATAAGTGCAAATAACAATTTTTTTTTTCAAAGACTGAAGACTCTATAGAGGACAACAATTGCAAATCAAGCCTTGCGAGAAACAAAACTATCAAAAGTCTCAATGGTGTTTCATCTAAAATGTACTGCTACATTTTGGACGACTGAAACAATAGATCAGATTATTGAACTTTCAAACTGCAGATATCACAGTACTTTGGCGTAGCGAACGATTATTCAATTAGCCATGGTGCTTGGACCGAAGTCCATTGACATAATTCACCATCTTTGAACCATAGAGCTGACACAAATGGAAATATAAGTTAATCAACAACAACATTACTATAGTTGTTGGGCAACACTAAATGATAATCTCCAAGTTAGTATCTCATTTGTTATCTAAATAATGTTATTTATACATTAAAGTGGATATCATAAAAAGTAGGCCAATTCTGTAGTACACCATTTTAAATATGGTATGCGATACACCATTTGAAAAATAGAGGGTGCATGGTGGAACTTTAGCTGATACATACTGTTAATTGGGATTTAATGATATTGGATGGTGGAGATTTAAATTGGTGATTTGATGATGCATGGAACACTAGCTGACCCACACCGTGCAATGCTACTGGCCATTGCTCGTCGGCAGCCACTCTAGCGACAAATGTTGCTTCCTGGTGAGGACGTGATGACAACAACCCCAGTGTGAGGATGGATGGCGGTGACAAACCAACTGGTGGTGGTGCGTCAACTAGTGGTGTTGTGGCGTTGGTGTTGGAACCTCCTTCGACCCTAAAGGTTGGGGGTATAATGAAGTCACACAAAATCTCTCTAGAGATGCAAGCCATCTGCAATATTTCAGAGATATTTCGAACCCAAGCTCTCAAGCAGATTTGGGTCTGCATCATCCTAGCGTCCACTAGTTGACAGCGAAATCACGCCCCTTGCTCCAAACCACCTCTCGCGAGATGTCCTCTTTGGTGTTGAAATCTACACCTCTAGCATGATGCAAGTTAGACTTAAATTCCCTCCCATTTCTCATTATATCATAATAACTTGTCATTTTTATGTTGTTTTTCAAATTTTCAAGATGGTTAGTTAATATATTTGTGTACTAGATACTTGTCAACTTGTGTGTTACATGGGACTTGCCTTTTGCGCAGATGTTCTTCTCCCTCTAGGGCCAAAAGCTATCTATGGTGGAATCGATCGTGCCCCCCTTCTTTTTTTTTCTTTATTATCATTTTTGTGTTGCTTTGCGGAATTTTAGAGATGGGATTTTGTGGATTTGTGAATGTTTTGTTGTTGAATTGTTAGATTTTTCAATTTGGGATTTACTGATCTTTCCAATTTGGTGTTCTCGGCGGTGAGTTCCTTGACAGTGAACTAGAGGATCAACAGGTTTGCATTTAACAACACTTTTAAAATGCATTTAGCCGTATTCCCTAAATGTGGCTAAACAACTCACTAATCAACCCCTCCTCTGCTCCCTAGTCAACTTTAAACGGTGTGTGGTGCACCATATTTAATCAAGTGCACCATAGAATGAGTCAACTAAAAAGTAAAGCATAGAGTGTTTGATAGTGGTGAGTGGCTAGAGCATTTGATAATGACAAATGAAGCCAAAATTTTATGTCTCTTGCTGGCCGCTCTTAATATTCATTTTTTATGCAAAAATAACATTCATGCTACTACCCCAATAAACCAAATTCTATAGTTTACAAGACATTTGTCAACAGATTAAGAATGACAACTTAAATAATAAAAAATTATAAGAACTTATATTAAAAAATATTATAGAAACTAAAATTAAAATTTGATATAATTATTGGAATTAAAATGATATTTAAATCAAACTTTAATTACTTAGAGAGCTTTTAAAAAAAGTTTTTTCTTCTTAAAGTCAAAAAAATTTAAAGACACGCCTAGTTAAATTATAAAAGTTAGGTTGCAAATTGAGTATGAAAAATTTATTATACGTTGTCTAACTAAATAATAGGACGTATGTGGCAAAATACGGTAACGTAGAGCACGGACTATCGGAGTGAGCTACATTTCGTAGACGTAGAGTTCAAGAAAAGCTGATGATACCGTAATTCTCTATTTCTCATAAACTATTCTAAATTTTATTTTAATAAAATAATAGATGAAGCTTGAAGGTTCACATTGAAAGTAATAAACTACCTTATCTATTTATTTACGTTCCACTCCGATGTATTCGTCGGGTGCAAGTCATTCGTTTGCTCCCTAGCTCTGTGGCCACTGTTTTGTTTTCTTCCTACGAGACAGTACTCAACATTGACAGTTGGTACGTTGAACTAATCCATAGTGATCCCTTTGGTGAAAATAAACGTTAAACCTTAAATAACAACATGAATAATATTGTAGGAAATATAATACTGTGGAAGAAGTTATTTTTTTCTGACATATACATCGACACATATGAAAATCAACAGTGAGAGTTGTAGATAGATATATAATAAAGGGAGAAAATAGATACGGTGAGCTCTACTTTTTATCTCTATATGTGAATGTATGTGTTGCTTTTGTTAGGTTTAAATAACAAGGTTCTAATATTATTGGTATATAAAAAATCATGATTTATTTATTTTTCTTTTTCAGAAAACTTCTCCATAGATCTTCTGAATATAAGACTAACCTTCAAATATTATCTTTTTTCACTAGTGCTTTTTCGTAAGTTTCGATTCTTAAAACTACAAAATTACTTAATCGCATACTTATTTTCATGTACAATTAAAAGGCATGATTGAACAG
Organism: Pterocarpus macrocarpus; assembly: GCA_031439585.1. Taxonomy (NCBI): domain Eukaryota; kingdom Viridiplantae; phylum Streptophyta; class Magnoliopsida; order Fabales; family Fabaceae; genus Pterocarpus; species Pterocarpus macrocarpus. The sequence continues at coordinate 18,948,376 of CM062519.1, forward strand.
TTGTTAAGGTTACATCAAAAAAATTAGTACAAAAACGAGGATTACATCGAAACTTATGATATACATATTATAATTACACTATCTTTGCAGAGTAACTCCAAAAGTTGAAACAGGGCTGGGGATATCCAAATTTGACCTTTGTGTATGCCGCATTTCAGCATAGACTATAATAATGACAGATATCATAGAGAGAAACAACATAATTAAAGCCCTAGCTTTATCTATCACCACCAAAATTTTGTTTCTTTCTTCATGTATAAGTTTCCTCCCTTGCCGTCCACTTTTGTTTTCTCTCATCGCGACAACTCTCGAGTGAAATAACCCTTGTCTCACGTACCTGGCTATTCTTGTGAAATGAAACTAAACCTTGTACTCATCATCTCAAGAAACTACCATCATGGTATATTTGTCACCATCATTTCATGGAAACGGTAAATGAACGTTGTTGGGAAGGTCAAAGAGATTTTAGAAATTTCTCTTCACCTTCACATTAACTTCCTGACATGTTCGTTAACAAATGTCTAGCAATTGGCATTGATTGTCTCCTGCCGGCAATGGATTGCAATGCATGTCTATAAATTAGTGAACCTGCATCCTTCATGCCTCCCTCGGAAATTGTATAGTTTCTCTTCACGCATCGAAAGGAGGAGCCGATTGTATTTGAATTTTTGTTTGGAACTTTAAAATCATGGATTAGGCAGAAGTTATAAGACAAAAACTTTTGTCCTAATCATGGTTTAGAGATTTTCAAACAAAAATTCAAATATGTTAGTGGTTGCTAGCTGTAGCAATAGTGTGAAATAATTGCTTGGTCAAGGCTCCATCTCAGAGATCAACGTAGACTTTAGCTTGAAGATATCTTGCTGCCGAAACTTACAAAGTGTTTATGACGCAGCAGAAAACGTGGTTAACTCTAATGTGTGAGGAGACGAAGAAAATGCATGCGTTGACAGAATGCGGTTTGCTCAACTTCTTGTTGCGTGTGCCGATTTGAAGCTGTGGTTTGTCTTGTAATAAATCATATGCATCACATGCATCCATAGTATGCATGTGATTTAATGTGATTTGTCACGACAAGCCACAGCTTCAGCAGCCCAAGCAATTAGAAGTTGAACAAACCTCATTCTGTCACCACATCCATCTTCTTCAGCTCCGCCAGCCCTCAGAATTAATCATACCTCCTGCTATGCCCTCTTCAATTCAAAAGCTTCAGCAGCAAGATATCTTTGAGTATATGTCCATATATGATCTCTGAAATGTAGCCTTGGCAGGTTATTCACACTGATATTGCTGCGGCTACGGCAGCTATAGAAATAACTACTTTCACTGCTTGACCTTGAATGAGTGCTGTGATTTCCAAGGGCAACAGGATGCAGGATGCTTGTGGTTCTCTTCAAACTCTTCTTTCCCAGTTGGCTTCAGCTGAGAAGGGAGGGCATTATAAGGAGGAAGGGGACTCAATAACCAACTATCCCAAAAGAATAAGCTATTGAGTGAACGATGGTGAATGTTTTTGTATTTGACACACTTTCTCATATACGATTTACTTATGTTTGAGTTGTGGCTAATGCACCGGATCAATTTATCTTGTGTTGAATTTAACTTTTATTTAGAAAATGATTATAACAAGGATTAAATTTTCGAGCAAAATACTGTATTAAAGAGATAGCTATTATTTTGATATAACATTTTTAACATATCATAGACATTCATGAGGAATGGGTGAATAAATTTTTGGAACCGACCATATATGTTGTTTCTCATTCGATTATTTATTTATCTTCATTGGTAATTTGGTATGTATCTATATTATGTCTATTATCTCTATATCAAAATAACATTTCGCTTGAGAAAAAGTTGTTGGGTGGAAAGTTCTTATATTAGACATAGAAATTTATATTTTATATGTTTTTATTATGCGAGTCATTCTAAAAATTTATATTTATTTCTTAGTACAACTTTATAGATGTTAAATATTAATTTACATGTATAAAGTAGGGAGTTTCTACTCAAGAATTTTCTTTATATTAAGATCTAATTATCCCAAAAGCTTAATCTATTAAATGAAGAATAATGAGAGGTTTATATCGAATGTATGCAACCCTGCTTCTCTACTCCTCCTTTTTTTTTTTCTTTTTTTTTCTTTCTGGATACAAGCTTCTGTACTTCTCTTCTACTTTGCTAAAGATATTCAACAACGCTCTAAAAGAACTTCTACCAAACGATGCCAATATGTATTAGCATCCGTGCTCATTTCCTTGTGGGCGCGAGAGGTGCATTGTTGTTGCAACATAACGGGTTGGCCACAGCATTATGGTGTCAATATGTCTTGTTCTTACACTAATTAAGCTGTGGCCACTACATAATATATTCAGTGATTGAGTAAAATTGTTGTCGCTTTCTGCGTTATACTGTCGTTTATTTTCAGGATTATCGTTTCTGAAACATGTCTTCTAATCTTCCTATTGTGGAAGAACTGAACATGGGCACCAACAATCAATTCTGAGCCACCCATAGAAAAGGATGAAACAGGAGACTCATAATTAACCAGATGTACTAATCCTTGGACTAATTCTTGCTTGGCCAACAACTTCGCTCTGAGTGCAAGTGCAAGGTGCTTCCAGATTCAAACATGATTTAAACTAGGTGGGGATTTCCAATAACAGCGTTCTGACTTTCTACATAAACTTTATACAGAGGCTACATCTCTACAACGCACAAATGAAAGTTTGAAAAAAGAAAGAAAGGGAACTATAAAAGAAATCACTAGTAAGGATGGCAAGAAATTATTGCAGGGAGTACTACATAAGATAACATTCATTTCCATTCAAAGCATGCATGACAGCTTAGCTACAATTTACAGTTGAGTTTATCACTAACTTATATATTTATTGTCTACTTATGTTATGCCAAAGCTTGATTAGTTCAAGTGATTAGTCACTTGTTCCCTCGAATAACTGATTAAATTCAAGTTTTGTAAACAAAAAAAATTAGTAATGTGAGAGCTTTCTTCACATAATGGGCTGACTTTGATCAAATCAAATTAATTAGAGAGTCCTAGTACGAGTGCCGGTGATTTAGACGAGAAAAATTATATTTTTAATTAATACAATCCTATGTTAACACAATTTAAGAGCATGTAATAATTTCTCTAAAGTAGAGATTTTTCACTTGAATTAGGATTCTATAAAATGAGTTTATTTGTATAATTAAAAAGTGAGGGATATCTATCATAGATTATTTAGTGGAACTGATAGATAATAGGCTTTATTGATATAAAGATTGATAACTTCACCTTCTCACTTTAAAGACAAATTCAATTTAAAGGATTTTAGCTGATTTTAATGAAAATATTTTACTCTTATTCTAACTACTACACAAATGCATAAGAAAAAGTAGTACCAAAGTGAATAGTGATTCCTATTAAGAATGATTCTTACATAAGTGGCTAAACAGTGGTATAGCAAGCAAATTTAAATTCATTAGTTAAATGAATCTATTTAATGTGAAGATTTCCAACCATAAAAAGGAAAATAATTTCTGTACCTAACACTCCCTCACCTTTTTCTTTCTCCACGTGCTTTTTATCTTTTTTATTTTGTTTTACATTTTTTTTCTCCTCTTATCTCTAGACATCAAGGGTGTCTAGAAAGAGGGTGTATACAAATCATTACCCACCAGAAAAGCCACTCAAGAGAAGCGGCAGTTTGGATAACTTGTAGTCGTATTTGCATTTCAATTCTTCCATGAAAAGCCTTCTTGCCTCCGTACCCGCTGTCAGAAATGCATTCCTGTCTTGTCTGGTATATAAGTATACTACTATATATGACCCATGTTCCATTTACATTTACTAATCTGAATATTGTCTGTAACAGAGAGCCGAATGGCATAAACGTAGTTACATTATCTCCAACAAAAACTAACATCAAAACATGATCAGATTATCTAAAATTAATTATTGAACAAGGGTACATTAATTATGCAGAAGAATGACAACATAAAAGTTATATCGTTTTTAAAGGCTACTCAACACCATAGGTCACCGAAATGATCCTTTCATTTGAAAAATTTTATCTTAACTTTTATTATTGATCAGATTCTATGTATGTGCTCTTGTGCTACGCTCCACTTTTCTAATCAATAACAATAATAATTTATAGGTGATCTGATTATATTAAATTTTTACATATGAGAAGATTTATTCATCATAAATCACAGACCAGCGGCTAAGAGATGACAAAGGCTGGGAGAAAATAGAATTGATGGTGGGAATAATTAGGCATAGCTCTATATACATTTATATCTGGTAAGAAAAATAACATAGGTTGATCAAAGAGAGTTAGCTAAGGCATGCATTATTAGGAAGCAAGGTGTACAAGCTATGCAAGCAAGTAAGAGAATTGCAGAAGAGGCACCATCCTCCTCCGGAATGGAGCTGCTCCTCTTGAATTTGCCGACTTTCCCTTTGTTGCACTGAACTTGTTTCTGCCGCTGCTGTAGCCTATTCCTCTTCATTGCTTCTTCCACTTTAGACACCATTATCTCCTTGAATATGCTGTTCAATTAAACAAACCCAAATAGAAACTATGGGGGTAGACACAGATTATTGTACATGGGAAACAGCTATACATGCACCTCCTCCTTTAATAGAGTTCTATGATACGAAAATGCCCTTGGTTTCCGCCAGTTATTACTTCGCTAGCTAGAATTTACGCCAATTATAGTGCGAAAGATTGGCCCATTTTACCATGTTTATAAATATGATATATATATGCCACTGCATAAAAATTTGCTCTGTGTTTGCATGTAGGACCAGACTGGAAACTTGAAGATAAGTATGGCGTACTGTTGACACTTACATATCCTACAGTATATAACTACACATTACCTACCATGCCCACATATCCCTACTTCACGCTGATATGTCAACTTCTATTCCAAGATTTGAGGACAAATTTTGAAAGGCTCATTTTTGTACTTCCTTCTTTTGAATTTTGAAATAGAAAATTTATAATTTGATATAAAAAATTACCTTGTTATGAGTCTTTATTTTATTTTAAATTGTGTGAATTTAGCATGTTTGAATCGTAGTAACTCACCATTTAAAATTTAACAAACACTACAAATCAGAAATGAATGTAAATGCATACTGTTGAGAGCATATGCCTCCACTAAAATTTGTGAAAATTTTCATTATTATTTCTCACACTATATATATATGCATTATCTCACCACTATTATTTAAATTTTCTAAATCCGTCAATACTAAAAACATGATAACTTTCAATACTATCACGGTCAGAACTATATTAAGTAGATCAACCTAACAACAACCAACTCCTATCTCACCTCCTATAGCGCCAGATAAAATCTTAACGCGAACTGACAAAGTGGTTGTATAGAGTATAGACGATTTAAGGGGGATTACAAAATGCGATTGCAATCTGGAACATGAACAACAGTTGTCTATCTTGTATTTGTTTAAATTTTGAGAGTAAATAGGAGGGGAGGAAAGAAAATCTGCTTAATTAGGAACAAGTGCACTCACTATTATCAATCAAAATATCCTCTTTATTATTGAATTATTGAATTCTTTTAGCTAGTAGTTAAAGACCACGATCATATCCTCTTTGAAAGACTAATCAGAATCAAATACTCCATGCTAACAACGCTATTTAATTATTGAAGTCAATGCATTGATGATATTTAATATATTATAACGGCCGTGAATTTGAAATTGACAACAACATTGATGTTTTGCCGCAAAGTTCGGTGAATGAAATTGAAAACGATCAGGAGCTATGCTTCATAAATTCAATGGTTGTTGTGATTGAAATAGATAAGCAAGTAAACGATGAGGAATATTGGATTTCTGAAAATGGAATTCCAACAACAATGTATTTAGATTAGTTTGACCGTCCAAAAGGTTTTAGTTTTATGGAGGGAATGGTTACTCTCAAACTGGCACAAATCCATATTGGTTCTCTAATCTTCGCTCCTAATGAAGATATCATCATTTTGGCTATACTTTATATATTGATCGTAATGCACTATTATATTCATCATGATTCATGAAGATTTTTATTTTATCTCCTTTACTTATATTTTGAAATATTTGGAGGTTCATGGATAATGCATGGTTGGTGCTTTGGTGGCTTTTGCCAAGCTCAGTCATATGATTAATTTTTTATCTTGACGAAACCACCGGTATCTAGACCTTATTACAAAAAACCTGATTAATCCAACCCAACTCGACGGAAGTCCTTAAAGAGGATATGAGTTTCTCAAGGAGGATTTTTTTCATTCCCAAAACTCAAATCCAAAATCTGTAGTTAAGGGCCAAGCATTTACTACCTTGACCAACCATGATGTTGATATACGATTAATTACTATCAGTATCTACGGCAACAAGGTAAATAATTAAAACGCGTGAGTTAACTTTGTCTCCCAGCACTAAAGGTCACGTAAAAGCGACTCTAGTTGGTAAAGGCATGTAATGTCGTTCTCATTTCACAGAATTATTGATCTTCAGTTGCTTTCACTGCCATGAATAACTCAATTGGTAGAGTCTCGTTCTTTTTGTCATAAAGAATAAAGCATATAAAGAAAATGACAACAACCTTTAAAATCGCTAACCATTTGGTAACACAATAACACTATCAATAATGATATTTGGTTTAGAGGTAGTGAAAAAAAAATACTTGGTTTAAAGATGTAAGAAAAAAATTACATGTTTTTATTTAACAAATCAAGTTTTAAGAATGAAATTAATTTTGATATGTACAATATCATCCAATCACACGCTTCTATTCATAAGACTTTTAAAATAGTGCGTGATTGAGTCAAACACTTTTACTATTGTGATAATATATAATTAAATATTTGTGTAAGATTTTTTCGTACTAAAAGTATATCAAAATTAAATTCTTTTGAGAATAAATAGTTTATAACATGATGTCAAATTATTTATTTGTAGTGAGACTTGAGAGGAGGGCGTGGAGAATGAAGAGGAGGGTGCAATGGGTCAGGTTAGTGGATACAAGCTTTAGGGAAATGGTGTAATGGGCTAGTGGAAGGGTTGGTTTTTTTTTTTTGTTCCGTTTTTTCTTGACGTCATAAGTTGTTAATCCTACTAAAGAAGCCTAAATAGCAGCAAGGAATTTTTTTTTTTGTTGATAGCGGTGGGTTGATATCACTGTACATTTTCTTTAAGGGGTTGTGATGAGTTTCGTGGGAGTGGTAGTGGTGCCAATATTGTTGGTGAGAGGATAATGACCCAAGCTTGTGGACAAATGGATGTAGCTTTCTCGATTAATTTTTATCGAAACCAGCACACAAACTCTAATCCATGGGTAACATAATAGCCAACAATATTTACACCATCAGTCTCGTACTCTTTAAATATTTAAAACTGCCTGAAGGACCATCTAGATCCAAAACTTGTCACAGGCCAATTTTTTTTTTTATTTCAATCGTTACACACTCACGCTCACACTCACACTCACACACTTGGGAGAGGGGAAAGGGTTGATCTAAGGATTGAACCGAATGTGGTTTCACAAGACTACTGCTTAACCATCCTGACTAGGGCTTGACCACCCACAGACCAGGATAGAACAAGCCTTGTTTGCGGTCTGAACTCTGACCACAACTCCTTTTTTTTTTTTTTTTCAACTCCTGGTGATAACTCCTCTTAAATACCGCGCATTGTTGTACCGTAAATGAATACCAACAATTTTCGTTTGGGGTCATGAGCACCATGGATTGTTTGGGCGAGGGTTGGGGGCTTTTTGACCAGGTTGAGTCACATTTTGAAACAAATTACCAAATAGTGGCGGTTTGCAAACAATTTTCCTGTCTGTGGTGGAAATGAGGACATGGCGCAAAACGACATTGCGCCACCATGGTCTTGCGCCTTACACGGATGGGACAGGGGAAGCACGGGGTGGCTGGCGCACGTTCAGGTCGCGCCACTCCCTTGACGTGACGTGACAGATGGAAGACGCAAGGTAGATGGCGCTGGTTGGAGTTGCGCCATCCATGGGGCTCCGCCACGTGTCTGCCTTCACCCCTATATAACCGCTACATCCCATTCACCGTCCTAACTTCCGTTCCTCCTCTTCGCTTGCACTTCCTCCATCTTCCCCAATTCTGTGGCACATTGTTCTTTTTCAATTGTAAGTAATGTAATTTTATTTTTAGAATTTCTTTTTATCATTTTATTTTTTGTAGATAGATTTTATAAGAATAATTTTAATTTTATTTATTAGTTTTAGATTTTAATTAATTCATTCAGTTTATATTTTATTATGCTTTTATTACTTATTTAAAAAAAATTTTAAAATTTTTAAGAAAATTATAATAGTTTCTAATTTTTTTTTGAGTTAAACTTTAAAAAATTTTATTAGGATATTTAGAAGCTTGTTAGAATATTTATTAAAAAATATTAGAATGGTAATTAGGGTGGTAATTAACTTATTGTGTTAAAAAATATTTAATTTTTTTATTTCAAGATTAGAATTTTGAAAAAATTATTAGACGAGACATAATATTTATAGACATGTGTAAAAAGTAATTTTTAATTTATATTAATGAAGAAATAAAGTATTAAAAAAACTAAATAAAAATAATTATATTACTATTATGTATAGAAAAGTATATCAACAATTTAATAATTAATTTTTTTTAACAGATGCCATTTAGCTCTTCTTCTTCTTCATCATGTGTCATACGGCCCGGGCCAGAAGATGCATCCCTATTGACAATGCAAGAAACACACATTTCACAGTATATTTGGAATGGACATCCTGATCGGGTGTTAGTTATTAGAGGAAAATCTTCTGTTCGTAATAGGGACGAGCAAATTCCTGTGCAGATTATTCCATACTTGGAGCAAGCAGGATTTCTTGAAATTGCAAAATTTGAATTTTTTTCAAATTGGACACACGTTGATATCTGCTCTAGTAGAGCGTTGGAGGCGGGAGACACATACATTTCATTTGCCTCCATGGGAATGCACAATTACGCTGCAAGATGTTGCTATTTAAACTGGCCTTCGTATTGATGGAATGCCAGTTGCCGGCAATACTTCTGGGCTGTGGCAACCTATTATCCAGCAATTACTAGGCGTAACTCCCCCGCAGAATGCTTTTCATGGTCATCGACTAAAAATGGGGTGGTTAAATACACACTTTAGTGATATAAATGACCATATTGACAATGAGGTCCAAGTTCAGCAGTTCGCTCGAGCATATATTTTGCGGTTGATAGGGTCAGTCCTATTTCCAGATCATTCTGGAAACTTGGTGCCTTTAAGACTTCTTCCATTTTTAGAGGATTTCGTTGTGGCTGGACAATATAGCTGGGGATCAGCTGTGCTCGCTTATTTATATCACGAATTGTGCAAGTGTACAGATTATAATCGGCGTGAGATTGGAGGCATGGCTATGTTGGTTCAGCTATGGGCGTGGGACAAATTCCCATCAATATCCCCAACTCCTTCAGTAGAGATCGCCCATGCCCCACTTGGTGCTCGGTATGACTTTTTTCCTTCTTATTTTTGCAATAAGTTTTTTGTTTAAATAATTATTACATGTTTATAATATTTGGTTTAATATGTAAAATAACAGATGGATAGGTGGTATGACTTTTGTGGCTATACGATAAGACTTGCCATACTATCGTCGCAAACTTGATCGTTTGAAGCGAAAAGATGTAAGAACAACTTATTGATGCATCTATAATTTTGACTGTATATAATTTTTAATGTTTATTATTATTATTTTACAGATTGTATGGGAACCCTATCTTGAATTTTATGGGTCACTTCCGCATATATGTCTTGAAGGCTCTTACATTTGGAGAGTCATTGTCAGCCATATTTTTTCATATCGTAGAGTGGCATCAACCAGATCGAGTGATACGTCAATTTGGCTTACAACAAAGCATTCCAAGCCCACCACGTCAGCCCGAACAACTTCACGATCTTACTTTGCGTGGTAAAGAAAGTGATAATTGGATGCTTCTATATGCTTCTATTATCCAAATATGGAATGAGAGGGTACAATATTTGGTAAGTAGCGATCAGCAGATGGGGTTATTAAGTGAGAATGATCCCTACATGAGATGGTATTCAAGGCACACTCGTCGCTGGATCAGTAGGGATGGTGCATGCAGAGGGCAAATAGTAAGTATTATTTCTTTTTTATTAATTAAATTAATTTTGTTATTATTAATGGTATATAATATTTTTGTCATTTTGAACAGCACAACCAGTTGGAGCGAATGCATCATTTATCCTCTATCAACGATTCAACCTTTTCGATGGAGGATGTTAGAGACGTAACAGCAGAGTTATTGCAACAATTTGAGGAATTATATAGGGTCACTGAACCTGCAGGACCCCGTATTCAACAGCAACCTATTCCACAACCTCGTGTGAATGTGGCAATACCTCCGACTTGGGTTGAAAGTCAGGGACTTCAACGGCATAGAAGGTGAGAGGCAACACAGATTCATACCCGTCCTCCACTGCCTGAACGTGGTTATGGTCAATATTATGTTCCATCGGCATCATCAGCCATTCCGATGGATTCAGGCAATGAAAGAAGTTATTATTGGCCACCTCAGCATCAAACAACAGCAGGAGCATCCTCTTCCCATGCTGCATATCACTCATATTATCCAGACGAGGCATACGTTCCTTCCGCATCAAGCCCGTCACAATTTACACCCCCTGCGTATATGCCACCAGAGTTCACACCTAGTGCACCTATGGAGTTTATGGATTTCTTATCACAAAAAATCCTTTACACTCCACGTGGTGTGAATGTTGTTTCTCCACAGGGTATTGACTTAATTGAAGAATTTTTATCTGTAGTTAGCCCTGAGGATGATGCGGCTGATGTGAGAAGAAACCCGCATCATAGAGCGAGAGATAGGCGACGTGGTTGTATATTATCGCCTAACTCTCCACATGATTGATTATGGACATATCTGCTTATTTATTAAAGATGGGTTATTTATGTAAAATGTTTTAAAAAAATGTATTTAATTTTCTTATTAAATATGTATTTAATTTTTTATTAATTTTTACTTAAATTAAGGGTATAGATTAATCTTAACTTTTTTAATTTTTTTATTTATTAAACATTTATTTATTAAATATGCATCATTTACTGTAAAAGTTAATACTAATATAATAAATTAATCTTAAAGTTGAGTATAGTTTACTTAACTAAACTAATGGTAATTCAGAGAATGATACAAAATAAACAAGGGTATAATGGCAAGAAAATAATTGACAATCGCATCAAAGTTTTTGTTCTTAAAATTAAAATGAAATTACACTAGTGGACTTAGGATAAATTTGCATAGATATTAAAAATCTGGACTATCTATGGTGTGAGTATCTTGTTAGGAGCTTTGACTTCCAGTGAAACGAGGGCAAAGACATCGGTTATGACCTTCCCTTTTACATATTCCACAACGTTGCCTTCGCTGCGATTCTCTCAAATCCATCTCATTCCTTATACGTGTGGACTTCGGCCTACCTTTAGCACGAACGGTTGATGGATTTGGAACTAATGTCCAACCAGATGTAGCTGTGATGCAATTCTCATTGCCAATTGGCCACCATTGTCCGCTATACGCATTGACAATATTTTGAATAGAGTAAACAGGATTAACTAAATTGTAAAAGTCTATACTCACAGCAGCACAGGCAGCAATGGCGTGAAAGCATGGATATTTATATGCCTGAAATTTGCCACACTGGCAAGTACCTCTCCTTAAGTTCACAGCCCACGTATGACCACCACTTTGTGTCACAGGGTTGAATGCCTCTTCAACCTCAAACCTTGTGGTCTCTATATCATATCTGCGAACTTGGTGGGAACAAGCATCCTCTTGATTCTTCCTAATAGCATCGATTAACTTCTTGCAAAATCTATTTCCAGCGCTTAGCTCCGCCCTAGTCTCTGCACCTCTTTGGACAAAATACTCGACCATCCTTCCGTATGTGCACTTAACCAACGCAGTTATTGGCAAATTTCTAGCACCTTTTAAGACTTTATTCATAGCCTCTGATAAGTTTGTTGTCATAAGCCCATATCTACGTCCTCCTACATCATATGCCTGACTCCATTTCTCCTTCGGTATGCTATCGATCCATCTTTGAATTTCAGGACTAGTTTGACGAAATTTTTCCAAATTCCTATCAAATCGGTGCATGCAAGCCGTATGTCCTATATTATCACAAATAAAATGTTATCTTTGAAAGAAACAAAATTCATAGATCTAATATTAAAATTATGAAAATTTACTTCTTACCAAGTTTTAATAGGTCTTGCTTTAATTTCGTATTCTTGAACTTGTGGTTGAAATTGCTAGCAATGTGGCGAATAAAGTACACATGATATGCATATGGAGGTTGCCAACCGAGGTTTTCATTTGCCACAGCTCCTTTTATACTTGCATGCCTATCAGAGATAAGACACAGACCTTGTTTTCTTGTCACATATTGTCGAATGTTTCCCAAGAACCATGACCAAGCATCTAAAGTTTCTCCTTCAACAATAGCAAAAGCAATCGGTAAAACACAATTGTTGCCATCTTGTGTAGTGGCAATTAAGAGTGTACCACGATACTTTCCATATAGAAATGTGCCATCAACTTGTATAACGGGTTTGCAAAAATTGAAAGCATCGCAACATTGCTTAAATGTCCAAAATACTCGATGAAATGTGTGAAACCGAGTGTCTACTTGATCATTGACGATAAATTCGGTTGTCTCTATTTTGTACACGGAGTCTGGTGCAAACATCTGCATATATGCAAGCCATCCAGGAAGCATTGCAAATGATTCATCCCAGTCACCAAACACTTTTGTTATTGCCTTTTGCTTTGCCTTCCAAGCCTTCCGATATGATACTTGAAATCCATATTGACTGCTAATTCTTTCTCTGATCAAGGAGATTGGAATTGATGGTTCCAATTTAACCAATCCTATTATAAATTAAGCAATCAAACTTTTATCAATAATAAAAGTTAACAACCATAAAATATATAATTCATATATTGTTTAGTGCCGTACCTAATATATTTGCGCAGATAAAATTTGAATCCAATTTGCAATGATCTTGAGATAGCATAGGATTAAGACAAATGTGATGACCACCCCATTTAGTAATTTGCCACTTGTTTGTCTTTTTTCCTAAAATTGCCCTCATTCGCCAGGGACAACCTTCTTTGTGTCTTATGCATTTTGTGCAGAAAATTGTCGGTGTTGATTCAACCACAATATATGTTTGATGGATTTTCATAGAGTAATGCCTAACAGCCATTTGTACAGCTTCTTTGCTATCAAATTGTAAACCAACGTATAGCTCATCTCCAATACGCCAGGAAGCAGGCATATCCAACCCAGAAAATTCCTCCATTTCTTGATCCGGGTGATCCCAATTGATATAATTATAATGTGGAGATACACTCCAAAATGGAGATTCCATCAAATGTGTTACACCTATAAAAATATCATCAAATCATTAAAAAAGTTCTATTCAAATTATAATATACACAAATACTTAATCAAAAACGAACCTTCTTGTCGCGAAATTTGCTCTCTAATATGCAACGATGATGCAACAGGAGAAATTGCAATAGCCGAAGAATCTAATTTAGCCGCAGATTCAGAAGAATTGCCATCAGGAATTTCACTTTCATCATCTTCATTTTCATCTGAGAATAGATTTCTGATGTAATCTTCATCATTATCTTCATCTTCATCGTTAAATGCAACAATAGAGTGATCTCTACGAGCAATAGGCATCAATGAACTACCTGCAACATCAATCTCGACATATAATTCGAGCACCGTCAAAGAAGACCGTTGTTCAAAGGTGCTAATCATGCAATCAACATCATCATCATCAACTATCTCAAGAGCAGTATATGTATTACTATCTCGAGCAATTGGAAATCTATAAGTGAGACTGGAAATTGTTTAATGGGGCTGAAGCTTTAATTTAGCGGCAATTTTTTTTCTTTAATGCATTATAACTGACACCTTTCTCTATTCTAATTAATCTTTTATCACCTTCAAAAGTACATCCTTGCAGTCCATCAAATTTTCTACCATTCTAGTATATAAATACATTAAAAATACTCATTTTCTTGAAATAACTAAAAAGAAAATACTACTATAAATTAATTTGACAAAATAATAGAACCTAAAAAAATTCAAAGAGTTAGAGTAATATAGGCTAAAAATTGAGAAATAAAAAAATTAAACACTGCAAAGAAAAATAAAAAAATTTAAACAAAATAAAGCTTTAGAAATTTAAGTACTGCAAACAAAACAAACAGGCGTGGATTTCAAATCGAAAATTTTAAAAGTACATAAAAGCTGGAAAATTCAAAATTTCAAACAAGAATAAAGAAATATGGCAAGGTGATAATGGTTGCACGAAATAAACGAAATGAGCTCGGGAGGTATATATATAGGCGAGGATCGAGCAACTGCACACTGTTGGCACGTGAAGAGGGAGGGAAGTTAGCGCAAACTAAACCAGCGCCAACAGAAGGCAGTGGCGCAACTCCAACCACCGCCATCGCTGGACCTGTCAATCACCGCAGGGGTGGCGCAACCTGAACCTGGGCCAGCCACTGTTATCAGTCCCTGTTGATGTTGGCGCACTGTCAACTTGCGCCATATTTTCCACCGTGGCCAGAAGTACCACAGATAGGAAAATTGTTTACAAATCGCCACTGTTTGATAATTTGTTTCAAAAAGTGGCACGGTCTAGTCAAAAAGCCAAGGGTTGGGATGGTGTAGCCTACTAAACTTGGACCAAAGCTCAAGTCCAGTCCATGTGTACTTGAAATTTGGGATCAGACTCAAGAGGAATGTCAACCCCAAAGACATTATAAAATTACATCTATATTAGTTATTTACATACGATAAACACAATTCAAGTTATTTACTTTGGTCATGCTAACAAAGATTTAAAAACAAACTTTATGTCCAACAGCGATTGGATCTAACCTAATGAGCTAGTCTCCCACGTATAGCAACCCACAATTTGAATCCTAACTAAAAGAGGTATTTGAATTAAGTGTCCAACTATGCCTTAAATAAAATTGTCTCCAATAAAAAATATATATAAAAAAATAAAAAAGCAATTTTCATGTTAATATTATCAGGATTGATTAAATAAGGAGAAAAAAAATGAAACTCATGTTAGTGAAAATAGTTAATTTATGGTATAAGTGGTGCATATCATCTTGAATAAACTCAACAAATTAAAAATTTTAGACTAAACAAATGAAATTGATTTAGATAATTGAATCACTTCAAGTTAAAATCAAATCAAACTAATTACTATTAGTTCAATTTTTGAATTTGTATTTGTTCAACTTCAAACTCAAATACCCAACTAAAATTTTTATTTTTATCATTTAATTTTAAATTTTCAAAATTTCACAAATAAGCAGTTAAAAAAAAATTACAAATAAGCTTTAGTAATTGAGTTAGCTTTTATCTTATTCATTTCACATTCTTCTAAAATATTTGTTTACTCAAATTATTGTTAAATATCTCATCACTTGACTTTATATTATAAGCAGTTATCATAAAGACAAAAATTTCAAAATTTAACCCACTGACTCAAAACAAGTCAACATAATCTCAATTTAATTGGTTTTGTTTAACAAATCAAATTAATCTAATTAAATTTAATTGGACTGAATTTTTTCCCCTCAATCCTAAACCAAACCGATTTATGAACACTTATACTATGGAGCAGTCATCAATTTTAAAACTTTTAATAAACAATTTATATCAGTACTTTTATTTTAACCCATTTTTTCATATATCATTTTGACATTAGGGATTGAGATATCATTTACTAAGAATTACAGTTACATAACTAATAGATGTGCTAAGTTGATATAATAAATTCCAAAACTTTTTTTTTACTAATAATATAACTAAAATTTCTCATAATTAATACAACGATCTTTGTGTCTAAAAGATCATTTCTTAAAACTTGGTTAAAAAAACATTTATGTAATCGCATCAACCCCGAGCCCAAAATGGTAACCAAACCCGCACAGGGGAATGAGCGCAAGTGCGCAGCGCCCCCGTTCCATGGTTTTTTAACGAAAATAAAATAAAAAAAATTAATTTCTTAAACACGAGTTTTTAACAAAAATTACAAAAATCCAAGGATTTTAGGCTATTAGATAAATCAGCTTAAAAAGCACATAAATCGGCTTAGCTAAGTCGATTTATATACAAAATTAATTTGTATATAAATTGGCCTAGGTGGGCCGATTTATGTGTTTTTGAAAAATTGGTCACCTAGGCTAATTTCTCTTGCAGATACATCTCTGATTACCACTGAAAATCAAATCTTTCTCTTTTTATGTATGTTTCCATTTGCAATTTCTGTATCTATTTCTCTACCACTGCTACAACACAATTTGCTAGAATGGTGTATATTGCACATGTATTATAATAAAAAAAAAAAGAAAAGAAAAAAGAATGATGCACACGTATACACCTATGTCCTAACCTGCCCTCCAAAGGGCATGGCCATATCCACGACTACATGGACAGAAGTAATAGTCATAAGGGCAGTTAAGTGTGGCATTTATATCTTGATATTTTAATCATTATTAATAATATAATTTAAATTTATTGTTAACTTACATATTTATTATTAAACTTTAATTTTAATTTTAAAATGAAATAATAAATTTTATAATTAATTATAGCTATGTTGAATTCTAAATGGATACCTTTTTTTTAAAATGCCAAAGACTTTTCTAATAAATTTAGTTAAAGACCCCTAAATAAGACCTGAAGAATTCTCCTAATAAGACATGGAAAAGAAAACATAAGAATGAAAAATAAAGATTTAAGATGAAGAACATATGCAAAAATTAAACTCTACCAATTTCTTTATTTTTTCAATTTGCAACTTTTTTTTTGGGATTTACACTTATCTCTTTATCTATCCTTGGTACTCTTCTCTTCTTCAGTAAAACATATTTTGTGAATAACGAGAGAAATAAAACAAGAAATGAATTTTTGCATTTATTCAATCTCGATCATTTATTGCAAGAAATATATGTAGGTCTTGTACAATGTTTTGTTTGTGTATCTTGTGAATGCAGCAAATATACTAGTCTAAAAAAGTATTATAAGATATTTTTGAATTTTTTTATATTTAAATTTTAAGAGGTGTGATTACTGTTATATTTTTTATTATATAAAAGAGTCATGAGGGTATGGCCATGCCCCTTCCAGGACAGGTTAGGACATATGTGTATACGTGTATACCATTCCTTTTTCTTTTCTTTTCTTTTTATTATAATACGTGTATAGTGTGCACCATTCTAATAGATTGTGTTGTAGCAGTGGTAGAAAAACATATATAGAAATTGCAAATGGAGATATACATAGAAAGAGAGAGATTTGATTTTCAGCGATAGTCAAAAATGTGTTTGCAAGGAAAATTGGCCTAGGTGACCAATTTTTCAAAAACACATAAATTGGTCCACCTAGGCCGATTTATGTACTTTTTAAAAATCGACCTAGACATAGGTGTATACATGTGCACCATTCCTTTTTCTTTTCTTTTTTTTTTATTATAATACATGTGCATTGTACACTATTCTAGTAAATTATGTTGTAGTAGTGGTAGAGAAATAGATACAGAAATTGCAAGTGGAGATATACATAGAAAGAGAGAGATTTAATTTTTAGTGATAGTCAGAGATGTGTCTGCAAGGAAAATAGGCCTAGGTGACCAATTTTTCAAAAACACATAAATCGGCCCACCCAGACCGATTTATATACAAATTAATTTTGTATATAAATCGGCTTAGTTAGGCCTTAATTTGTATATAAATCGGCCTGGGTGGGCCGATTTATGTGCTTTTTAAAAATCGGCCTAGACATAAGTGTATAAGTGTGCACCATTTCTTTTTCTTTTTTTTTTTATTATAATACGTGTGCAGTGTGCATCATTCTAGTAAATTATGTTGTAACAATGGTAGGAAACAGATACAGAAATTGCAAGTGGAGATATACATAAAAAGAGAGAGATTTGATTTTCAGTGGTAGTCAGAGATGTGTCTGCAAAAAAAATAGGCCTAAGTGACCAATTTATCATAGACACATAAATCGGCCTAGCTAAGCCAATTTATATACAAATTTATAAAAATCGCTTTAACTAGGCCGATTTATCTAATAACCTAAAATCTTCAGATTTTTGTAATTTTTGTTAAAAACTCGTATTTAAGAAATTAATATTTTATTTTATTTTATTTTCGTAAAAAAACCCCATTCCATCAACTTATTGTTGAGACATTTTTTTAATAAACTTATTTTTCATAACTTATATAAACTAACTTAAATTTTAAAAAAATAAATTTAATACATTATCAATGTAAAATATTTTTATATGAGTTTAATTTATATCATTGATAATATAAAAAAATTTTATACTGTCATCCAATTATATATTTATGTTTATAAGACTTTTAAAATAGCAAATAATTAAGTCAAATATTTTTACTAATGTAATAATATATAATTGGATGTTAATATAAAATTTTTTTATATTGATAATATATATACATTAAATCTTTTTATATTATTATTTAATTATATATTATTATATATAAAATTTTTAATATAATAACTTTAAGAATTAAATATTTTTATTGATATAATAATATATAATTTATTATTTATATAAGATATTTTTATATTAATAATATATTAAAATTAAATTTATAAAAATAATATCCATAATAAAATAAATATAATTTAACTATTATTTGTCAATAATGCATTAATTATCTTATTGATTTCAGTCCATGAAAGCTGCATATATGTCAAATGTATGCAAGATCCTCATAGTCCGCTTTACCTTTCGCTCACGACAGCCACAACGCGTCACATCAATCCTAACATCACGCATTAATATTGCCACGAACAAGCCTCTAGGCCCAAATGCATAAACATTTTTGTATAATCACAAAATTCATAAGACATAAATAACCGCTTCTAGATATGTGAAGCTTGTTAAGGGATTGAATAAGACTTTGATACGCAAATAATAAGATGCCAAGTGTGGTCAACAAGCAGGGCTGGGCTGGGCCACATCAACAGTGTTGGCGCCCAAAGCAATGGCCTGAGATGTCCCACTTTTGGTTATGGAAAAATTCTTTATTGCTCTTGTAGCAATAACAAAAGTAGTGTTTTATTTAATTTATAATTCAATATTGCTTCAGTTATATTAAAAATGCAGTAAAAAATTTTAAAAATGACACATAAAATTAAAGTATCAAATTATGAAAAAATAAAAATAAAACACTATTTTTTAGAAGTTGGTCCTTTAGTATTTAGGGTGTAGTAGCTTCTAATAACGTGTCTTTGGTTATATCCATGCTTCGCTATCACAAACCACTGGTTCAGCCAATGGCATTGGTTAGGAACCCCAAAAGGGCGAAGCAAGTGGTTTGAGAGTTGAAAGCCACGCGTCGGCGAATACAGGACCCGAGTCTTCACTTGAACGACGTGATGTGCCCACTGAATCCCGAGCCACTTGTGTTCTCTAATTTTCTCTGCTTTCAGACAAAAGTGTGCCAACCTGCGAATCTGGAGTCTTCGAAGGTATACATGGTAAGATAAGGTTCTTAGTTCATACATATCCATCTAAAATGTTGACCTCCTCCAATGATGAATTTTGTTAACAAATAAATATTTTATAAGTTATAATTTTCGTTTTTCTGTATTTAATTATAAAAATTACTATATTTATCTTAGTTATTAATTACTATATATCTAAAATTGGAAACATTGACAAAAATTTTGATTCCTATACATCTTCGTGCTTAATTTGTGCCATATTAATTGTGAAAATCATTATTTTCTTTAAATTCAATAACTTCATCTAATTGTTCATATGTTTAAGACATTAGTAATGACATTGCTATGTATTTCTTCCAAGATACGGATTTCATTTTATGTTGAAATCTCGTCAAAGTTATACATTAAAAAAAAAATACTGTAATAATTCTCAAGAAATGACAGCACTAATTATGTACTAATCAGAATACAAATTCGAATTTTTCATCTGAAAATACTAAATAATTCAAGAGACACACAAGCATTTCATAATATTTTAAAAGTTCTTTTAACAAGTGTCTTATAAAGACCCTTGTTAAGAACTTCAAAAATAAAACACATTGCAAAATAATAATAATAATAATAAAGTTTATCAAAATATTTAACATGTTAAAATCGTAAAAACTTTAATTTTACATAGTATTTTTGTCCCTTAATAATGATTTTAGCAAAATTCATATTCATATATATATATAATTAAAAAATGCGCAAGGCATATAGCATATTCTGTTGGCGTTGAAACTTGAGCGATGACCCCACAGGAACCCACAGAAATCGGTGAGCTAAATCCACGGCGCAGGATCACGAGTTATATCGGTGCCCCGTAGGTGAACATAGTCTCCCGCACTCGCAACTCTTCCAACTTTTGGACAATGAACCTACAGTTTCGGTCACCCACGCTCAATAAAACCCTACTTCTATATATTCCACTCTTCATGTTCCGCTAAGCCAATTATCCACCACACTCTTCCGGCTGCTACTGCTCTTCACTCTCTCACTCTACTTCTCTGCAATCATGGGTAAAACAAATCACCCACCATTTTTGATCTTTTCTTTCACTATTTCACTTAATCAACCCTGATCTGATTTTGTTTTTCTTATTCTCTCTTGTCTTTTTTTTTGTTTTTTGCGCTTCCATTTTTATTGGGTTGAATGTGATGGATCAGGCAAGGTCAAGCTCGGAATCAACGGTAATCCCATCTCCTTCCCTCGATCTTTGATCTTTCGCTTAGATCGCCAAATCTACTTCCCTACTATTTCCCTTTTTTTTTTTTTAATTTTTATGTTTTAATGTGTTATGTAACAGGATTCGGAAGAATCGGCCGTTTGGTGGCGAGGGTGGCTCTTCAGAGAGACGATGTTGAACTCGTTGCCGTTAACGACCCTTTCATCACCACCGATTACATGGTCCGTTAAACCCTCCTTTGATATCTATCCACGTTCAATAATAAATCAAAATAATTATTTTTATTAGTTGGTTCAGTGGATTTTTTTTTTTTTTTTTGAGTAAAATAGATGTTAGATCTGATGGTTGTTGATTCGGTCGTTGACTTGGGTTTTTGGTTTTTTGCAGACGTACATGTTCAAGTACGACAGTGTTCACGGTCAGTGGAAGAACCACGATGTTACCGTCAAGGACTCCAAGACCCTTCTCTTTGGTTCCAAGCCAGTCACTGTTTATGGAATCAGGTATCGTCTCCTGTTGTTAGTGGGCATCTATATAAATGTTTTATTACTCGTTTTGATCTTTATTTGAGTGGTTGTGGATGTGGTTCTGTTTATATCTCAGGAACCCGGAGGAGATCCCTTGGGCTGAGGCTGGAGCCGAAGTCATCGTTGAGTCTACCGGAGTCTTCACCGACAAGGAAAAAGCTGCTGCCCATTTGAAGGTTTGTATCGCTGGCCCTACCCTTTTATCATTCTTAGCTATTTCCATTGTCTAAGCTTGTTTTATGATATTTGTTTTTTGCATTGTAGCCTAGTTGGTGCCTATTTTTCATTGTATGTTTGCTGGATTTGAGGTCTATTTTGTTATATAGAGTGGTTTGTGGGGATGATTCTGTTGGGTGTTTTTTCATTGGTTTTATGTTTTGTTTAGTGTAGGGTGGAATGTTAATGTTTGTTGTTTTTGAATAATACAGGGTGGTGCTAAGAAGGTTATTATTTCTGCTCCCAGCAAAGATGCCCCGATGTTTGTTATTGGTGTTAACGAGCACGAGTACAAGCCAGAGCTTGATATTATCTCCAATGCTAGCTGCACAACCAACTGCCTTGCTCCACTAGCAAAGGTTTGCGGCCCTTCAGATTTTTTGTGGCTGGAATTGTAATTCGCATGCTATTTTTTGTTTTTTTGTGCTATTGTATGGTATGTTCCTAATTGTTGCTTGTCAATTTTGTAGGTTATCAACGACAGGTTTGGCATTGTTGAGGGTCTGATGACCACTGTTCATTCCATCACTGGTGAGTCTATTGCTATTCGCTAGTTCGTTTACATGTTGAGTATCTTGTGATAATTGATTCTAAGTCAGGTTTCTCTTATTGTTTTGTTAATCAGCCACCCAGAAAACTGTTGATGGGCCATCTAGCAAGGACTGGAGAGGTGGAAGAGCTGCTTCATTTAACATCATTCCTAGCAGCACTGGAGCTGCTAAGGTGAATATTTGACTTTCAGGCCGTTTGTTTCCATCGAGATATTGTATCGTATACAAGCAACATTTTTTTTGGTTTTATCTTTCTCATATTCTTATTTTTGTTTGTGAAGGCTGTGGGGAAAGTCCTTCCTGCTTTGAATGGGAAATTGACCGGAATGGCATTCCGTGTTCCTACTGTGGATGTCTCTGTTGTTGACCTTACAGCGAGGTTGGCAAAGCCAGCCAGCTATGAAGAAATCAAGAAGGCTATTAAGTAAGGGCGGATTACTTGGATTGTTTTCTCATCTTGGAATAATATGTAGTATTATATCTGATTTATGCAGCTTATTAGGATGTTGATGTTTAGAAGTACTAGATCTTGGGGTTGCTAGTTGCTACTTCTTTTTTTGGCTTGTCTGATTTCCTGTTGTTGTTCTGTCGCAGGGAGGAGTCTGAGGGCAAGTTGAAGGGCATCCTCGGTTACACCGAAGATGACGTGGTCTCCACTGACTTTATTGGTGACAGCAGGTATGAATTATGTCAACAGTTGAGAATTTGTTGAACAAACGTGTGGTGTTCCAGATGGTGCCTGTTCAATTTTTAACTTCTCTTATTATGTTTTCCTGGTTGATATAATCCCCTATCTGTCAAGAGATGAATACTATTATTTCCATATGTATCATAAATTGTCATGTTGACATTTTGATCATCGTTCCAGGTCAAGCATTTTTGATGCCAAGGCAGGAATTGCTTTGAGTGATACCTTTGTGAAGTTTGTTGCTTGGTATGACAACGAGTGGGGTTACAGGTAATGCACCTTTAACCTTTTCTTTCACATGATTTCCCGTGTGGTAGGTCAGCATGTAGTTGTTCACATATCTGTGTAATGAATACGCACGAGATGTGCGGTTGATTGTTAATTCAGTCAATACCTAATTCTCACGAGAGATACAAGATGCTTTATTAAGAATTCAGCTATATGATACCTAATGCCTTTCTTTTTTTTTTTTTTTTTTTTTCTGTGGTCTTCGCAGCTCCCGCGTGGTTGACCTGGTTGTTCACATTTCCAAGTATTTCCAATAAGGTGGTGGTGCTGCAAAGTAGCCTACATTTGAGTACCGTATGCTTTATGTCCCAGCTACAATCTGAATAAATGTGTTTCCCGAACAATCCGTGATGTTACCCTATGAGGAGTGTTTAGCTCTTTTTTGACTTTTTGATTGCGCCTCTCTTGTGGAGGGGATGGAGTTTTCTGGAATTTTATTATAGACTGCTCATGTACCTGGCTTTATTTATCGTGATAGTGGATGAGTTTCTCCATCTACATTTTCTTATCGGTTCTTGTATGTTTGATCTTTTTGTGCCTTGAATAATGGATTCGTAGTGACCCAAAAAAAGAGGAAAATGGAGTCGTGGTCCAAAATATTTCCCAAGGGAATTTCACCTTTTTTATTTTATGAACCTTAAATTTAAATTTTGGTAGCTTGCACTTAAAAATTTAGTTCGGGACGATTTTGTATCCATATTGTCATTTGTTACTACCTACCTACTTTAGGATCCCTTCGTTATGCAGCGGTACATGCTCTATTAGACGGAAAATGTAATTTAAACACACTATGTTAGTGTATAGATGTGGTACATGAGTATAGGTGTGGACGAGTATAGGAGGTGAGAAAGTGGGTGACCGATTCGTTGGTCCATTTAAGTATTGGACTAACGTTAGTCCCATCTGATAAAACCTCAAATAAACCCCCGAACTTGGTTAAAAGATATTGCAAAATAAGGCTTCTTATTTTTTAATTAGCAAAAGAAGGCCTTCCCCGTTTTTCCTTATTGTGTCAGAGCAACTGTCGTGCCAATGTAAATCATAAATTGTAAACGTGCCAGATCCATTGACCTTGAGGGCTCTTTTCTCGTGTGGATGGTTGTAGCCGACGTATCTGGAGTTGCTGCAGGATACACGGTTTGGATCTGCAAAGAACCCTCATTTAGTTTACATTGACAGTTCTGAAGAGTTTTTATATCTGCAAAGGGGTTGCGAGATACACTCTATAGGATTTTGATCCAGAGCAAACTAGATCCAAACCTTTATTATCTTTTTCATCCTATCTTGTTTCTGTTAGTTACAGTTATTGGATAAAATCTAGCTATTTTCAATACTTTCTCTAGCCATTTCGTAGTAGGCAGGCTCATTACTCTGACTTCTGGAACAATGAACATAATACGCAGGCTTATCGTCCTCCTTTGTAGCTCTAATGCTTAGAACCATGATGGCACTTTCACCCTGTGTGATTTAAGGCTATAATAATGTGTCCTATTTCTACCACAGCCATCCACTATTTGCATTCTTGTTTTTGTCAAAATAATCATGGTCATCATTTTGAGGTTATTGCTTTTTGGTGA
Source organism: Pterocarpus macrocarpus (assembly GCA_031439585.1). NCBI lineage: Eukaryota > Viridiplantae > Streptophyta > Magnoliopsida > Fabales > Fabaceae > Pterocarpus > Pterocarpus macrocarpus. Next base: position 18,973,111 of record CM062519.1, read on the forward strand.
GGCACTGGCATTGGCTTATTGGTGAGTTCGGTTTTCCTTAGCTTCCCTTTTGTCTTCATATCTGAATAGCCTTTTAATTAACAAATCGGATTTTTGTGTTTTTGTTGGTGGTTATGGAAACTGCATGGCATACCGTATTTATTTATTTAGCACTGAAGCTACAGTGGTAATTTATTTGAGTTCTACATGCTAAATAAGGACCTTTTTTTAAATTTTCGATTTGCATGTCTAATCCATCATAGCAATTAGCAAGTCAGTATATTCCTATAATCACATATGATGCAGGAACTCATACGAAGGATATGGATGTAGAATCTGCTTCAATAAAATTCAAATTATCATTAAATACACTGGAGCATCGACATGTAGATTTTGAAAACATGTTAGTGATCAAGTTTACACACTTTTGAGTGCCAGAACATCAATCATTATTCAAAACTTAGAATAACATTAAAGTTAGAAATTCCTTTTGCAAAAATCATGATTTGATAAATATTAAGTTAATCAAATCAACTTGTCCTGCATTCATAAATTTAAGCTTGTGTACAATCAGTCAAGCAATTGTTAATATCCATAGGTGCCCAACATTCCAAAAGTCTCCTGTAAATGTATCCGTTAAATATGTACTTTGTGTTCAAATATAGTCGTCTCCAGTAATTTTTCTATATCTAGAAACTACTTGGTAATTGTTTCATAATATTTTTCTAAATACTGTCAAGGGCCTCCTTTCCTGGTTGCGTGGAGTCAAATGAATACCATGCTTCCTGAGCTTTTTATCCCGTTATTTCAAATAAGATTTATCTTATACCTAAACAATAGAACCACTTCTTCAATTGGAAAATGAGGAACAATTGATAAAATGTGAAATAAGAGTCATTAAACATTACAAATTTTATCCAACCCTGGGATCAAACATATTTATCTTTACACGACAGAATATTTCGGTTACAATTTTGACACTCAGAGCCCTTCACATTCTAATCACGGCACGTCACTGGTATAGTTGCCACTTGCCACCAGCAACTCTTGGAGTCTGCCTCTCTTAGCTCTCCTTGAATACCAACCCCACCCGCAGTTACGTTTGGCATGCTTAAATTAATTGAATCATTACAAATTCAGTTTGAGTTTCTCTAAACATGAACCTAATAAGCAATGACATTCCATTTTCAGTTTCATTTTACAAAGCATGAAAAAATATAGATTAGATAGTCAAAATATACTAATAGTGAAGGTCTGGAGCCATGTATCTACATCCGAAATCATAGTCAAAAGAACACAAGTTAAATTCCACAAAAAACAAACACATATCATATCTGCACTAGGACGCTCATGATAAATGGTTTGAATAAAATCTTTAACTACCCCAAATTCAATATCCTCCTTAATACACTATCAATAAATACAAACATTTCTTTGTCCAAAAGTAGGTAAAAATTTTTATGTACCATACAATCCACGATGTAACCATATAGCCTTCCTGACTCCAAGATATGCCTTAGTTCATCGTGTAATGCAATCTTACTCAATTGAGGGTTCCTGTTCTTGTTCAACAGATACTCTTGAGTGGTGACACAAGTTCTTGAATGAAGAAAAATTTGCTGAATTAAACAGAACAAGGATTATAAGCTATTCAGCGACGAGATCCAAGTACAGAGCAAGATATTTAAACATGTTTCATCTGATCTCAGACCACATTGAAATTAAGCAAATGAAGTAAATTTAAGCATTAGTGAATGAATATCATTAGAAATAAACAATCATCCTGCTTAGCTAGCACTTATCCTTATTCATGTTAGGATCACCCCTTAAAACTAGAATTTTTGAAATTTTTAAGTGCCGTTTTCTATCTTATGCTTCCACCTTCAACTATCATTCAATTTGAAAATCTAAGAATCCTCCTGATTCCCAAAATCTTCCACATATATAGGGATAATAATATCGTCCAAACAATTTGCACATAGCAAAATAATATGCAAATGAAGTTAAATATATAACTACGCTAACTTGCCTAGCAACAATGATGTCCATACACCAATCAGTTTAACGAACGATAATGAAGACATAACATCAATTAATCACATATAGTTCGATCATTCCTCAAATGAACCATCCGAACTTTTTTTGTTTCAATACAAACATCCTAATATCAACCGTATCACTGATTATCTCTCCAGCTATTAAAATTTCAGTCATTTGCTCTGCAATCATTTGTTCTTCTCACAACAAATTATCGAACAAAACACATCATAATCACCATTAAACGGCACATGAAACTCCGCCCAACGTGTGCGGCAGTGAAAAGTGCGGGACAAAGGCTGGGGAGAAAAATGACGACACATATTGTTAAAAACCATAACTTTTTACCTTCGCTCTTCGATGTTGGAGTTCTTCTTCCCGAAAAAGTGTTTTCGATGATGGCATACTTCAAAAATGCGGTTCTCATGCCTTCCAATACTGCTCATCACCATCCTCCATCGGTTACATCTAGGCCATTAGCGGAAGAGCACCTATGCTTGCGCAAGCTTCAACGTCCAAAACCCTTGCATGAAAGCCTCCGCTGTGGACAAACCCCGTCCTTCTCTATCGAGAAAGACAAGCACTAATATGCAAATATCAATAATTGAAATATTTAATATTATTTTTTTATACTTAAAAGCACGGGTCAAACCACTATCGTCCGAATTTAAAAAAGATAAATCCAACGGTTATAATCATCTTAGGCATGATGGGACTAACGTTAGTCAAATACTTGAAAGGACCAACGAATCGGTCACCGAGAAAGTGATGTGTATGATTGTGTATTGAGCTGGGAAAGTGGTGTGTATGTTTATTTACGTATGGGAGATGTATCTTATGTATGACGTAAAGTTAGACAATGTGCACATCCTATGCGGGCTCAAGATTTTCTTTTTGGGATAATGGGTATGGAGCTTCAAACATTGCACTATCATGTTAAAGGAATAATCATTCCGGGAGCAACTGGCTAACAAATTCTGCCAACGTAATCACTCGATAATGCTTAGTTGATTACAATGCAACTTCTATCTAAATAATCTGTGTAAGCCTTTCTTGTTAGAGGTTTATAAGGATAAAATGTATGAGTGTTAATAAGCTCTTGGTTAAACTGCTGCTTGTCTATTTTGTTTCGGCTTTGGGGTGTAATTAGAGGTAGAGAGGAAGTTAAAAATAATATGGGGTTTAGAGTCAAATATTATCTAATTCAAATGTCTTACTCTAAAAAAATGCTTTTAAAACGTGACTATATAACTATGAAAAAATGGTTTTGTCCTATCAAAATTAATTTCTTAAATAAAATTGAATTATTTTAAAATTTAATTTTGATATATTACTGGTATAATTTTTTTTTTTTTGATTGTGTATAAAAATATTATTACTTTACGAGTAATATTATATATATTATCACATTTGAAAACATTAGCTATATATATGTGTAAAGTTAAAACGCTTTAACAGCCTTTGTTGTAAAACCACTAAACACGAGAGTTTACAGTTTTATTTGTTGATATGAGTGCCAATTTTATTAACTCTAAGAAATTATGAAACTGAGATTTTAAGCAGAGAAGATTTAGCAAAACGAATAAGATATTTGAATTATTGAACATAATTAAAATCATAATAAAGTAGGCAAAATTGAGAATAGCATGTTTACCTTTAACCTGTAGTTTACAAAATACAAATACTTATTTCGGTGTGCTAGTTACAAATACTTTGATGACATTCAATGTCTAACCGTTGAATTGAAAATTCTTACTAAGCAAACTAAGTATACAGAATTTTATATAATTTTAAAAGGATTTTATTTTGTTGTATAACATGCTTTTAAAAATATAAAAAAATGTCAATTATTAGATTATATCTCTATCAATATCCTTTTTTTTTTAGTTCGAAATTTGGTAGGCTTAATTGTCAACATAATATTACAAGATTCAATAATTAGATTGATAAAAATTACTATCCATAACAAGTTATTCAACAGATTAAGTATACAAAACTTACTTCTAAAGTAACTAGATCTTTTCCTTTTGTCAGAATATATATTTCTCTTTCTTCCTATGATATAATTATGTAAAAAGGCATAAAAATTAATTCTTAAAATAAAAACCAAAAAATAAATTAAAATATGTAATAGTTACTCTTGTTGAGTCGCAGTACAATTAGTTTATTACTAAGATGACACCAAATATTGTTGACAGATTTTGTTAATCTCTTAATAAAAAGTACATCAACATATTTTAGAATTATATTATTTATACATATATTTTCTCGATTTTTGTGCCAATAAACTCTCATCCATCATTGGATGGAGTTGTGGAACCTATACCAAATGAGGTCTATATCTTATTCACTAATATATGAGAGTGCGTTAACATAAAGGTCAAAAAAATATGCATACAAATAATATTTCTCCATATTTTATTTTCATTTAACTTCTTGTATATTGTTAGGAACACTTCTCAATCGCAATTGTGACAGACTTTAATCTTTGAGTAATAATGTCTATAACCTAACTTTTGCCAACGACCTCCATTTGCCACCTAAGGCCCACCCAACCAACCACAATCCTGTGAAGATGATTTCATTGGCAAACTTTTTACACTAATCTTATCCCTACTTCATAACTTCTTCTCCTTGGTTGTACATACTGTTTTTTTCAACTTTATATTGTATGAAAAAAATATGTTATAATTTTTTCATAAGTAAGAGTCGATGCATTGACAATTTGATCCAATAAATTGTCGGATCAATCGTCAAAATCATCAATATTCGATACGAAATTTAGGAACGGAGAGGGGTTCTAATAACCGTCAAAAAAAAGAGAGGGGTTCTAATGCGTCATATTTGTCATCATGAGTTTAATAATAACGTTATTTGACACATTTTTTATACGGTAAACAAAATTAATATCAAAGTTACAACGTGGACCATAGGATTGTTCAAATGCGAAGCAAAATAACAACATTTACTTTAGATTGAAAAAAAAAACGGAAAAAAAAAGGCGATGAGAACTAGATTACAAGTTTATCTTAAGTGTAAATACCGTCCAACTTTCTCATTATTGAAATTTAATAAAACGGCAACGTAATTTGATGTAAAATAATTTCTATGAAAATAGTTATCTATAAATAGACAAAATTAACGTTAATTGCAAGAGAGAGAGAGAGAGAGTTGAATAGCAACTCATTAATTTCCATTTGTAATTTTGTATCCGTTAAATATCATTCATACTATTCAAATTATTTTCAATAAAAGCTAAATTAGGAGTTTTTATACGGGTAGAAATGGGAGATACTTCTCAATAAGCACACATATAAAAAAATAATATTTGTTAATAAATATGCTTAAGACATTTAATACGTTATACTAACTGACTGTAATTATTTAAAGAAAATATTTTAAATATATTTAAAATTTTCAATAAATAAAATATTTTATTTTATATCTAAAATTAGAATTTAATTTATATATATTATCAATATAAAAAAATTTTATATAAGCATCCATTTACATATTATTATATTGATGAAGATATTTGATTCAATCATCTATTATTTTTTAAAAAAATTAAACATAAACATTTAATTAAATGGTACAACCATAACATAGCAATTAAATTTACTAAAGTTTTTCATTAATATTCAATATTCAAAATTCATTGAACGAAAATAATATGCACTGAAGTTTTTTTCAAAATAATAATAAATAGCAATAATGAACTTTTGACGTTATTCAAATAATCAAATCTCTCGCACCTTTTTGATCTCTCCGCCAATCTTCTCCCTCTCAATTCCTTCCTTCAGTGTTCTGTTGCACACACTTCACTTCGCAGCTCACGCTTCTCCACAATCACATGCAATGAATGCAACCTCCTCTTCCTCCCTTTCTATATTTCAAATCCAAATCTCCAAAACTCTGAAACCCTAACAACCTTCGCACTCTTCAAATTCTTTCGCTCTCAATGGCCACCGCTGCGTTCAAATCCACCACCAAGCGAACCCCCGTCGGAGCCGCCGAGGACTCCGCCTCCTCCAACCGCAGCAGCAGCAGCTCCTCCGTCCACCACCGCCGTTCCCGGAGCCTCAGCCGCTTCTCTCGCTCCCTCACTTCTCACGAAAACGACAACAGCAGCAGCAACGGAAACAGCAACGACTTCTCCGCTCCGAGAAGAGGGAGGTTCGTTAACACCGTTAGGGGCTCCGGATTCCCGGAGATCAGCCTCGACGACCTCGCCATCGAGTTCTTCGAGTCAGCGAACCGCGGCCGCTCCTCCGGTTCTGGAAGGTTCGATTCCGAGGCCACTCCCGCCACCGTGTCGCAGAGGCGAGGGAGGTCTGTTTCGAGGAAGGGCTCCGGAGCTGGTGATGATCGGAGGAGCAGTATCGGCGGCGGGGGGAGGACGGTTGCCGATGCGAATCCGAGGAGGAGGAGATCGGTTTCGGTGGTTCGGTACCAAATTAGCGATTCTGAGGTGAGAGCTAAATAATCCTTTGCTTTTTTTTTGTCCTAATTTGACTGAATGTCTTTAATTTAAACTGTGTTAGGATTGAATTTGATCTCAATTTCAATGTGTGGTTATGGATTTCAAAGGAATGAATGTCTTTTAATTATGCATTGAATATATCTCCTTGATATGATTATTTTAGCTGAGAATTTAAGCTTTTTTGAGTGAAGTGTTGGTGATGATGGAATTGGAGCAATTACAGCAATATGCTGCGTCTAGCAAAGCTACGAGCTCTATTTTGTATATCGCAATACAACATATTTCCATGAAAACAATGGCTTAATGGAACGATATGAATTTAGGACCTCAAATGTGTTGTTTTATTCTGTTAGGAGAGAGATATGGTTAAGTTTCATTATGTATTTTTGAATCTCTTCGTAATTTGTTTGTTGCCAGTGTAACTTTTTCATGATCTAGATTTTGCTTCATGAGGGTGAGCCTCAATGTAATAGTACGGTTACTGCCTTGTGACCTAGAGGTCACGGGTTCAAGCCTTTCTGCTTGTGGAAGTAAGGATGCGTACATCTACTCTCCTTAGACCCCACCAAGTGGCAGCGTCATGCACTAGGCTGCCTTTTATTGCTTTTGTTTCATTAACGTTATTTGGGAAGTAAAGTGAGGAGGGGAAGAAAGTGAAAGGACTGAAGAATGAGCAATTTTCCCATACATGTATTATGTCAGGATTGGATTGTCAACTTCCATTACTCCCATATTTTTTCCCCTAATTTGCTTCCCAAACAAGCCCATGATGAAGTCCATCCATTTTAATTTATTTAATTTGTCATATATTAAGCTTTCCTGAAAAGAGCGACGTTCTTATTTTTCAAATAATTCAGAAAATACCACATTGTTATTTTCAATGTTTTGGGGCAATATATATATATATATTATGAGAATGAGAGAAGCAAATCTGGACCGTATAATTATATATGAATGGTCAAAATATAAAGTTATTTAAAGGTCATATAATCACTTAAAAAAGTCACGTGACTTTATATTTTAATCTTGATCATTCACGTAAGATCCAATGGTCAAGATTTTCTCTTCTCACTCTCATAATAAACCACTCCTCTCATGTGATACGCTCCCATATATATATATATATATATATATATATATATATTGTGTGCCTTGAACAAAGCATGATTAGCTTAGGAGCCATAGCTCAAGTTATGTCAATATTCTTGTGAGATTACTTGACTCCAGGATTGAATCCCAACCAGGCCGCTTTACGTTACCTGCACTTTTACTTTCCACCCCCATCACTGTTTGGGTCTTTGACTTCCTTTGTGGCAATATATATATATATATGCTTAATCACTATTGGGTGAACTAACCTTGTTATAATTCTCTTAAAACACGTTCCATTAGAAAGGTACAGAAAAATACATTTAGGTATTTATGCATGTGTGTTTCTTGCATGGCACAGAGTGACTTGGATCATTCTCAGAATTCTAGAGGTCGTTTGAATCTGAAAAACACTGACATTGGGAACAAGTTGATGAACAAACCAGTTTCTTCAGATCAAAGACCAGGTCTCAAAAAGTCCCTTAGCCATAAAGATTTGAGGTCATGTGATGGCTACTCTGTAAGTGATTTTTTTTTTTTTTTTTTTGGTATTCTATTGTTATATTAATATTTGTTTTTCTCTTACCGTGAAAGTTTGTAGTTGTATTTTTTTTTTCCTCCATCAAGAGGCTTAAGTGTTAATCTTATTATCTTGATGCATCAGTTGAAACTCTTATGCTATTTTTGGGAGAGTAGAATCAATAACATTTGCTATTGTTTGGATGTTGAGGAAAAAAATTGAACAAAGAGGAATGGAGTTGATAGAATCTTTGAAATGTCAAGGGATAACCCTCGCTCACAAAAAAAGAACAGGAAAAAAAGGACTTACTCGATTATTTTTATTATTTTTCTATCTATTCGTTGTCAACCTCCCCAATTAGGAAGGTATGAAAATCTTCTCCCGACTATGTACGGAGGGCAAAGGGCTCCCTCTCCTACCCACTACTAATAAATATTATCTTCCAAATAATGGGTTTCTTCAGTATACCATCCACCCCAATGCAGCCTCATGAAAGACAGTTTTAACATCTTTGCTGTCTTAAGTTATTGTCAATTTCTCATCACATATGTTTGTTATTTAGCTAAACCTGAGAATGTTTCTGTGGCTTTTCAGAGTCATTCTTCAGTTCTCACTGATGATGAAGGAGCAGGTGCTCACTTTAATAAAAATGGAAGTGAGAAGTTACAAGTAGTTTATCCACCGAAGAAGGTTGATGAATTACAGTTGTTCAAGGAGTACTGCCTCAGTTTGAAATTTCACTTCTAATAGTCTTCCTGTTTAAAAATTCTTCAGGTGGCACTTCCTGACATGGATAATGGATTGCATAAAGCAATGCGGAAAGAATTAAGGCATATGGAGATTGAACAAGTCTGTTACATGTGAATAAGTTTTCTGTAAATCTTATTGTTAGTATGTATTCTATCATGCATGAGCAGACTTTATTGCGCCCTCTGTCTTAAGAAACTCTCACTTTTAGGGTGTGGTGAAACCAAGGACCGCTGGTGATCGCTTACTGTCAAACAATTCTGATGCTATTCAGGCTGTTTCTTCAATCCGAAGGAACTATGAAAGCGAACTGGAACATGTAATAGAAATTCTAAACATAAACTCTCTTATTCATCCCTAGAACATTTACTCGGTTTTTTTGCTTGTTTTGGTTGGAGTTGTATAAAATTCTGAATAACAGTGATTGCTGACTTCATAATGTTCAAATGCACCTCTTCTCTAATTGATATTTTTGGATTTTCTTTTGGGTTTGTAAGTAAAGTTCCAGAATACCCTAGCAAACCATTTATTTTTATTTTTTAACGTTGATTTCTTTTCCCCTGGAAGCTCAACCATATGGAGAAGTTTTTACCATAATTTTAGATGTTTACTTGCTAATGCTCTTCTGCCAGTAAGGTATGCTGGTCCTTATTTTAAACTCACTCAGTGTATTATAAACAACTGTTTCCTTGCAGTTCGTTGTAACTAAACTATCAAGACTCTTGCTTTTTGTAAATTCTAAAATTTAACTTGACACCATTGCTCTCATGCTGATGGATGGAGCAAATCATTTGTGAAACGTGTATTTTTTGTATGGATTTACCACGCCAAGATACTTATTCATTTTTTTTTTATCACTGACATATTGTGTTAGATGGTAGCAGTTACTTGGCTAAGAGAATCATGATTTTAAACTTTGTTTGTTTGTAAATGACAGTCAGAGAAGCGAAAACAAGAGTTATTAGCTGAAATAGTGTTTGAGGAGCAGCGAGGCAGAGAACTTTCAAAGATTGTTAATGATTTGGTTCCTGCTACAAAGAACAATTCTGTAACAAAACCATCAAGACCCAGGAAGGTGAACGAATCTTTTGTGCTCAATGTTTTGATAATGATTTCCTTGTTTGAATATAACCAATTTTAGTCTTTCTTTGTGAAGGAAGAGATTATGAATTATATGTCTGACCTTTTAACCAATTTTTTCATCTTATTTTATTTTATTTTCCAGAGAAGTAATGACAGAAGCAGAATGTCTGTGTGCCTGACTGAGGAGGCTGAGAGATATATTGAGGATTTTATTTCAAATGTTGAAGATACAGATATTTCGTCATTGGATGGAGAAAGAAGTGATACAAGCTCGTCCATTGGAGGACTGATAAAGCCGGAAACATTTAATAGCCCACCAATGCCTAGATCTATTCCTGGTTTAATGGATGGGGTTACGTTGCCATGGTTGCAATGGGAGACCAGTAATGATGCTTCTCATACAACAAGTCTGAATAAGGCACAGATGACTTTGACTCCAAAAAGTGCAAGTTCCACTCAGGTTATTACTAACCGTCATTCTTTTCAAATGAAATGTGTTTGAGATCGAATTATATAGCTTATTAATGGAAGAATAACATGACCATACGAATAATAATATGACTGTGCCTTCACATTGTCTTTAATGTTTACAAGCACAGTTTTCATTGACTACTAAAAGCAAAAGTTTTGGGGAATCGAATGATCTGTTAATTCCCTTTGCAATATAAAAATTGATACTTGGAGAAGATATTTAAATCAATGTGAACACGGGCATGCATGTTGTGTGTAAGTGTTAACGTGGTCACAAGGTGTTCGGCACATTGCACATCAACATCATAAACTCTAAATATACTCTCCCATTTGTTGCATGATTAGGTGTTTTTAAGTATCTAGTAAGATTAAATCCAATGAATTGGAAAGACATTACAGTTTTTTTTTTTTAACATGAAAAAAATTTCAAGAGTGCCTAAGATTGTTGACAACATTTTCTGATTTATAGTTCTTATTTTTCCTTTTGTGTGTCTGAGATTATTGAAATTCATTAATGCCATAGGAAATCATCAATGCTCAAGATCAAAGTAACTATTCCGTCAGCAGTCGTGGAAGTTGGAGCCCTGAAGGCCTTCAGGAGTATATTGGAAAGGATGTATACAGTAAACTCGGAGAATCTTTTAGTTACCCGGACAAGTCATTCTCAGCTACATCCAAAGGATTGAGGTATGATATAGATGAGTACCTCAAAGTTAAAAGCAACGAAGATTTTATGATTGAGAGATGGAGGCAACAGCAGAGAATTAATTCAGGCAGTCTCCTATTATGTAACCTACGATTATTTTAGACATGCTCTGTTTTTGAAGGATGCCCATTTCCCCTTCTTCCCTGGCATGGTTTCTATGTATAGATAATTATAATTCATCAAGTTAGGTTTCCAAATATTTGAAGGCTAGCAGTGCAAGTTGATAAACGATAAGCATTGTATGCCTAAGGCATTTTTCTTTTACCTTTCTGGGGTTAAAATATAACACCATATTTATATTTATTTATTTTTCTGAGATAGTCGATATTATAATGTGCATAATGCTATATTCACCTTGTCTTGCTACTGTCCTAGTGCACATCCTATCTAATATTGGATAGATTGAGTATATAATATCCAAAAAATAGTATGTACATGTAACATAACTCTGTATATATTTAATTTCGGCAAAAGAGATTTAACTCAAGCTAATATGGCTATTGATGACCTTAGATTTTGTGTAAATAATGCAACTTATTAAAACTTAACTTCAAGCCTATTCAATTCTCTGCGTACTACACATGGCCTAGACCAATGCATCACATTAAGAGCATTGAGTTCAAAGTTTAAAACTTGAGTGAATAGTTTTATGCAAAACTAGTTATGTTTGTGAAAAAAGACTTGGCTTCATTCTTGTAAGTGGAGGTTATCGTTGATAGGCTTTATATATGTATAAGCATTTACTAAAGCTTTCAATTCATAAAATTATGAGTTTTTGTAAGTTTAATTTTGATATGTATCCTAGTGTAGTGACGGTGGCCAGAGATTTTGGCAAAAATCACTAGAGCGTTGTCTCAATGTATCCAAAAATACATGTGCTACATATATGTTGATAGAATTTCGATGCAAAATTTCTCATTCAAACTTCTTACTGTGCGTATATCAAATAAAAAATAAAAAACTTCTTTACGGTACGAAAAGTATGCCTTCAATAAATAAGTTTGCTTTCCAATAAAATGATTGACAGTGTCAAGTAATTGCATCTCATTATATGTGCAATTTTTGAAGGAAGATATTATAAAAATTAAACACTTTTAATAATATAATAATATATAATTTGATTATAGTGCAGATTTTTTTACACTTATAATATATCAAAATTAAATGTTAAAATTAAAATCTAAGTAAAATAAAATTAGCCGGAATAGAATTATCATTCTCAATCCACAACTTGATAGCTTTTGAAATAACTTTTCAAACCATTTCACTATTTGGCGCATCAACTTCAATATGAAATACAATCAAATTTTATTTTAAAACATAAGCATCTTTTATGTACCAAAATTTTTCAAGAAAAAAATGTTAACTTTTCTCATCTATAATATCTGAATTAAATTTTGTAAATAATTTGATGACAAGAAATGCTAAAAGGAGCCAATAATGTTGTGCCACTTCAACGTGTATAGAAGTTTCTCCATATATTCACCAAAAAGGAAATGTTTACAATTCTAAACTTGAAAAGAATCAAGTCAAACAAAGCTAAACCGAAAAAAAAGGATAAAAAAAAAAAGGAGGACTTTTTAATTAATAAAAATATTATTTGGTTTGTTATTATTTAAACCTTTTAAAAAATAACTATCCAAATTTTATCCGCTCAATCTTAAAACAGACTACTCAGAACAAGCTTAACTCTCGTCAAAGCCAAGTAGCAAAGGTGGTGAGTGTAGTGTCGCTCACTCTCTTTGCATTGCAGCAATGCAAGTCCTCCAACTCCAACTCCAACTCCAATCCCCTTATCTCTTCACTCTCCCCAAACCCCAAAACCCTCCGCCCCCCTCCTTCCACCCTCGCCGCCGTCCTCCTCCCCCTCTCCCTCTCCTCCGCCACCCTTCCCTCGTCACCAAAACCTTCAGCTCCGACGAGTTCCCCGTCGACGAAACCGTCCCAGAAAACCTCATCCCCAAGGACAAAGAATCCGAAGACGAAGCCCGCCGCCGCAACTGGATCGAGCGCGGTTGGGCCCCCTGGGAGGAAATCCTCACTCCGGAGGCCGATTTCGCGCGCAAGAGCCTCAACGAAGGCGAAGAGGTCCCTCTCAGAACCCCCGAAGCCATCGAAGCGTTCAAGATGCTGAAACCTAGCTACCGGAGGAAGAAGATGGAAGAGATGGGGATGACGGAGGAGGAATTCTCCGAGAAGCAGTTCGAGATCAAGGGGGAGGTGCCGGATCCGGTGGAGACGCTGTGGGCGGGGCCGACGGTGCTGCGGCTGGTGCCGCCGAGGGACTGGCCGCCGCGAGGGTGGGAGGTGGACAGGGAGGAGCTGGCGTTCATGAGGGAGGCGCACAAGATGGTGGCCAGGAGGGTGACGGCGGAGGAGCTGGAGGGTGCGGTGGTGGTGAATGAGGATACGGAGACTGAGGGGATTTGCTTGGATAGGTACAAGGTGTTCTTGAAGCAGTATGAGGAGTGGAGGGAGTCTAATAAGGATAGGTTGGAGCAGGAGTCTTATCAGGTTTGCGTAGCAAATTAGCAATGCAATTTAAATGTTGCTTACTTCTAGTTTTCTTTTTTCTTTTTCTTTTTTGGGTATATACTTAAATGTTCATGATAAGATGTAATGGAGTCGCAGCGAATGACTCAAGGCTTTTTTAATTCAAATGATTCGACACTGCTTTCCTTTAAGCAGAGTCTCGGGATGGAGAGTTTTATCTTATAATGGTCCGACTCAACTCGAGTTAGATTAGTTGAAATCTAGTTAATTTTGGATATTGATAGTTTAGGCCAAAAAAGATATAATGGAGTTGCATTTGTTTATGGTTTTTTTTTTTTTTTTTAAAAGAAAAATAATTTTTCTAATAGAAAATACTTCTTAAATTTGTGTAGCTTGTTTGGATAAGTTGCTCGAAAAAGAAAATAATATGCCTTTTTTGAGAAGCAGATTAAAGGAGGTTGATTCTGCTTCTGCTTGTTGTCATTAAAGTATTTCTTTTTGAAAAAAAAATGTTTATCCAAATATGCCACTTAAACTATGTAGTTGATCCTGCATAGGGGAAAAAGACTTTGTTGTTGTTTGGGTTATGTTGATTGCTGATTAGTGTGTGTTTTGGTGTGAATGTGACAGCAAGACCAAGATTATCACCCTGGTAGGAGGAAAAGAGGGAAGGACTACAAGGAGGGCATGGTAGGATAGGATGAATTTGCTGATTTTTGTTTCTTTCAATTTTGAGAACATCACGGATATGGTCTTCACTGTTTGGCTTTTTAATGTTTTGTGCAGTACGAGCTTCCATTCTATTATCCTGGCCAAGTAAGCTTTTGAGCTCTTGTTATTCATTTTGAAGCATGCTGCTCTTTTGTCTTTTAGAAACTTTACTTGTTGTCCATATTCCAAGATTGCCTACACTACAAGTGTTTGTAAGTGTTATTATGCTTGCATTACCAAACTGCTTATTATGAGTTCATGTGGTTTATAAGGCATAGCATTCCATGTCATTTGGAAGAAATTAATTTCATTTTAGAAAGCTCTGGCAATTCTTCAGTAGGTCTGCTTAATGACCAATTCAATTACGATAAGATGAAATTTAGTAGCATTTCTCAGTTGCTGCCCATGAGTAGTTGTTAGAAACTCTACCCTTTCCTCTGTTTTTTCTTTTTTAATGGATAACTGAATTTACCCTTTGATTACCCAGTTATGATGTCCTAATTTAGACAGTTATATTCGTAATTCAATAGATGATCCTTGTGTAATACTTGGTTTGTTTGGCTTTATTCCGTCTCCATGCATACACATATTTCAAAAACATATTTTTCTTGTATCATAAACAACAACAACCAAGCATTTTCTCATTAAATGGGTTTACCAAAATGGATATGTAGCATCATTAATTAACTGGAATTTTTTCTCTGCAGATTTGTGAAGGGATGGTGACAACTTTGCATCTCTATCAAGGGGCTTTTGTTGACATTGGCGGTGTATATGATGGGTAGCTACTAATCCCCATATGGTCCTTTTGAGTGTTCTTCAAATCCTTTCTGTATAGGGTGTTAATTTCCTTATTGTTTTGGATGCTGGAGTGCCTCTCAAGTGACGAGTTGCTTCCACTATCACAATGCTGTTAATTGAGTAACTACAATTTCAGACAGTATAAGATTATTTAATGCATACGTAATCAAAATCTTGGGGGACAAGAAAAGTAGGAGATGAATTTTCCAAAATGCGAAAAGCAACTTTATAAGCATCTGTAGCCCTTAAATGCTCTAATCTTTTGACATCCATAGACAGGGATGGGAACAATTCTTAAGAGATAAGTACTGGGGACTAGATGAATCTTTGGACTTCAGATTTTGGACCCATTCTTTTAGTAGAGAAAAAGGAATAGTTGGTTATTTAGAAGAGGAGAACCATGATGTCTCCTTTGTTTTGTATAGTTATTGAAAACATGTCAACAGTATTCTATCCTATGTTTTAAACAATCCCTTCTTGAAAAATTATAAATTGTGATGTTTTCTCGGTGTATGCAGGCATTGATTTTTGCATATTTTCTTTTGTTTACTGTTGCCATATAACCATCACTCATATTGTTATCATCAGTAACTTGGAGGCTTTACTTCTACAGTATTTTTAATCATATCCAGTGTTACTATTTGAGCTTTTTTATGCGATTGTTTTCTGGAAGATTCATAGAGCATGATGTGTTCTAGGTGGGTTCCCATAAAGAACAATGACTGGTATTGGATCCGCCATCACATAAAAGTGGGTATGCATGTCCTAGTCGAAATTACGGTAAGTGTTTCAATCACTAGTTGAGAAATTCCCACATTAGTTGTCACTCAATATTCACCTAATATTACTCTCATATTATTTTGGGCACTTGAACTGTCATAGAGATGAAGCTTTTAGCTTATACTAACATTCACCGGATTCTTCAATCTGTATTGATCAATTGTTAGGAATCTTTTGGGACGTTGTTATTTATTTATGTTACTGAAGTTGTTTCTTGTGTATCCATATCTTCATTTATTTTCTGCTTCTGTTCATAGGCAATGTAATTTGGATACACAAGGCTGTTTGACTGATTTGATATGCTATGCTTACTGACCAAATCTGAAAAATGTAGTTTAATGATGCATGTGTTTAGTCATAAATGGAATTTTCTTTTTTACTAGCTGTTATTCTATATAAATTTTCAAATTTTTATTTTGCAGGCGAAGCGAGATCCTTACCGTTTCCGGTTTCCTATCGAACTTCGTTTTGTCCATCCAAATATAGATCATCTGATGTACGGTTATGTGTTTGTGACGTTGACTTTTCTATAACTCTTAGTACATATTTAGTATTTGTTAATTTGATTAGAGTTGATGCATCAATTTAACATCTATTTCATACTTCAGCTTTAACAGATTTGACTTCCCACCAATATTTCACCGTGATGAAGATACTAACCCAGATGAATTACAGGTTTGTGCCTTTCCCTCTTGTTATGCCAAACAGCCCAATCTTGTTGAAGAAATTTATTTATTTATTTATTTTTGGTATTCATGAACACTTCATATTTCAACTGTGCTGTGATATCTTGCATGCTTTCTTTTTGGAAGTGTTAGGACTAGTGTATCTCTAAGGATTCGTCTATATGTAAAATTATTTAATTCAATTCATAAGGTTGATTCAGGCAAAGTATCAGTTTCCACAATGTTGTATTATAATCATGGATAAGATGCTAATGCTTGGATGATGCTATTATACAAGTCAGGGATTCTAAATACACTTTGGATTTTAACTCAACTGATTGGGGCCAGATTGATCAATTGACTTAATCTTATAAATATCCTAAGTTGATTGTTTTTGAAGTAGGTGGTAATAAAGGTTGAATATGTTGCAAACCATTGGTTCCTTTTCAAAACCATTGACTTTATCTTATCATAGTTTTTCTTTTGATTTGAGATTTTAAAATTTGCAGCGTGATTGTGGAAGACCTCCAGTTCCTAGAAAAGATCCAGGAGACAAGCCAGAGGAAGAACCTCTGTTTTCAAATCACCCATATGTTGATAAGGTATATTCTGATAACATATTCATTTCTTTAAAATGTTGAAGTGTTGATAAGATGCACCTCTATTTAAAGTTTTATTCCATTTGAGAATGTATTGGTCATTACACATCAATGATGGGTCTAGTTCATGAATATTTGTCTAGAAGCACAGCGGTTCGACATCTGTTGTGCGTGCATGGGTCTGTTCTTAGTTTATAACTTGTTCCCACATTTGTCCTTAATGTGGTCAAGGAGTCCTATACAAGATTCTATTGACTGTGCCATTCCACCTCCTTAATTTCAAACCAACTGTAGGTTTCCACCTGTTTTGTACCCGCCCATAGTTGGGCCTGAGTACCTGTATGGATGGATGCTCAGTTGGATCTCATAAATGGTAGTAACACAATAAGTCAGTAACTACCCTTATCATGAAGAAGTACAACACAGCCTAGGGAGGATTCAAACCTGGGATTAAACCAGTCTCGAATGGACTGATGCCACTTGAGTTAGGGTTCTTGGTGTATAACAGAATAACTTTATTTAATAATCTTTGCTATGTTCAAGAAGAACATTCATGACAAATGAGATATGTGTGCTAATGGAACTTCACTTCAAACTTCAATATATGTGGTATAAACCTTGTTTGGTGAGTGACTTTGAATGCTTTGCCTTGCCTTGTATTTTATCACTATTCTGTTATCAGCTTCTCTTGAGTTATCCTTGGTTGGTCAATCTTTACTCGACATTGACATCATCACTAACTACTACATTTCTTTTGCAGTTATGGCAGATTAACGTAGCTGAGCAAATGATTTTGAATGATATGGAGATTAATCCTGATAAATATAAAGGCAAAAAGTTGTCAGAATTGACTGATGAGGAAGAATTTGATGAACAAAATGCTGTTCAGTATACTAAAGCTTATTATAAGAACACATTATTGCCCAAGACTATTATCGTGAGTGCTATTCTTATGAAATTGCATTCATCTGGTTGCTGCTTTTATTTACCTGTTGTTTGTAATACTTTGGCAGAAAGTAAGTGTCAAGGAGCTTGACTTAGAGGCTGCATTTGCTGAGCGTGAGGTCAGCTTCCAACCTTTCCCCCACCTTTATTTTTAATAAAATGCTTTCGCTCTTATTGTTAGTTGTAATCAGATGGATTTCCTTTTCATTCTAACCTTTTGACCAACAAGATCAAAGCGTATTGTATCCTACTCTCTGGAAATTCATTTTACCATGTGACAGTTGTATTTCATGTTATTGATATTCTCAAATTGTACAAGAGTTGCTTGACCTGCTATTCAAAAAATTAAGTTTGATATACATAGAATATTTTGTAGTCTCTTTACGAAATCTGAGATATAACCTTTTGCAATGCAGCAAAATAAAAAACTATGGGAGGAAGCAAAAGCCAGAGGCGAGGAATACGAAGTTACCAAATTGAGACGCCATACTGAGATGGATGAGTATGACTACATGCATTGGCGTAGATCATTTGAGGAAAGAGAGGCATTGCTTAGAGACATCAGCTGGTACTGTTGTGTTGATATTTTCAACTTGATTCCCTGTTATGATGCACTGATTTTTCACCTTTCTTTCTCCTTTTTTTTCCAGTCGCAAAGCTCTTGGTCTGCCATTGGAAGAACCAGGAAGGTATGTGGATGCTAGTTACTTTGGCAAAGACCAATATGATCCTGAAAGTCCTTTATATCGTTATGACTACTGGGGGGAACCCAAGAACTCAGAAAAGAGCAGGCAAGAGCGAATAGCAGATCAACACAACAAATCAATTGTGGGCAAAGGCACTGTTTGGTATGAGATGTCGTACGAAGATTGCATCAAGCAACAGATGCAAAGAAAAGCCCAGGCCAAGAGAAAGCAGGAAGAGCAAAGCGATGTAGATAAAAAGCAGGGTCAGGGTGCTGAAGACGAGGATGATGATGATGAAGATGACTCTGATGATGACTTTGACTTCAGCTTGCTGAGAAATGTAGATGGTAATTTCTCAGACCAGCTTCATGTTAATGGGACCGAGTCTTTTAGAATGTCAGATGAGGGTATGTTTGAGGAGTGATGCTATAATGCATTATTGTGTAGCTTGAGTAAAATTATGTTGTACAGTTAGGCGCTGAGATGTGCATAAATTTTGGCAGTGTAGAAGAAATTCTCTGCGGCAATCTAGTTATTTGTGATTTTAATGAAAATTGTTGTATGCAATTATTGTCTTCCATGAGTTGCCAATAAACCTGTTGTGAACATTTGCAATCATTTGCAATTTTGACAAAATGAGAATCAAGAAAAGGAATCTTGTGAAATGCAGAACCGTGAAGTTTTAAGTTTTCAATCCATTGTACGGTTTTAGCGAACTATTACATCTTAAAACGTGATTATTCCTGACAATGTTTTTAAATTTATTGTGTTAGTTGATATGTTAGGGAATTAATGTCGATCTCATTACTTGGGGCCTCCCTATTTAAAAATATGCAACTATTGATTTCATGAGGCCTCCCCATTTAGCAACTTTAACATGTGCTACGCTCCTTTTACGTACTCACACCATTGAGTTTTTTAAGGGGCTTGGTCAGTAAAATAGAAGCGCTCCCTTTGCCTCAAATCTGTAACATTTTTTTTTCTTTTAAAGTATTTTCACCCTTATACTGTCACATTTAAGACTCCCATCAATTGCCTTCTCCAAAATTTAAACCCATATACTCTCCCCACAAGTACAATTCACCAATGTCCAACGCTTTTTTATTTTTTGGGTCTGACAATGTCCAACCCTTAAATCTGTAACTTTTATTTACCAAAGTCTGGGTCATGCGCAACTCAAATTTTGCATCTCATAGAAACCCAAGAGAAGTAAACCACCTGGCCTCATCACAGTTGAGACATCGAACTCGTTTCAAAACCAGCCTAACACCTTCACTAATTAGGAAATCTTCTGACTAGCACAGTCAAAAGAGGCACTTCTGAGTTTAAATAAATAGAAAGAATTGAATTTACTTCAAATCTAAATATTTTACACTGCGAGTGACGCTAACTAATCAAGGTCAGGCATAGAACTCCTTACAAACGAGTTCCTTTTTACAAGCAAAATTGGTCATATCCTGATTGACACACTTTCCATCTGCATACCAAAGCCTTTCAATAAATGGGGACTGCAAGCTTGCTATTCCACATTTTTAAACCATTTCTCAAATTAAAACCAAAATTTAATCAGAGAGAAGCAAAATCAAATCCAATCTTCATTCATGCCCCTGCTATAAGCTTTTGCTATAGCATCTTCAAACTTCTTAAGGAGCCGACCCAACATCAGACCATGCAGAGCAGTAATACTCCTTGCTCCAAAGCTGGAAAAGGCAGCATCCTTAAATCTGCAACAGCTCCTCACAGCCACCTATTACACATCTGTTCAATTGATGTGTGTGTGTGTGTGTGTGAGAGAGAGAGAGAGAGAGAGAGAGAGAGAGAAAGAGAGAAGGGGAGAGAGAGAGAGAGAAAAGGGGGAGGATGGGATCAATCAATTTCTCCTTCTTCTACATCATTTGAACGCCCAGCAGCACTCTGAGGCAGTTCTTCCTCCAAATCCTCATCATGGTCCTTCATGTATAATCCTACCTGTTCTAAGGGATTTCCTCCCTGTTGTTTGAAGCTACCCACTCCACTTTGGGGAAGATCTGGACTTGTCTCCTCTTTGAAACTTGGAATGTCTTCAACCTGTGCAGCACTCAGCATCTCTAGATCTTTTGGCTGCCCTGCAGCACTCTGAGGCGGTTCTTCCTCCAAATCCTCATCATCATCCTTCATGTACAATCCTAGCTGTTCCAAGGGATTTCCCTGTAGCTTGAAACTACCCAATCCACTTTGCGGATGATCTGGGCTTGTCTCCTCTTCGAAACTTGGAAATTGTTCACCTTGTACAGCACTCAGCATCTCTAGATCCTCCAAAAATTGACTGCTCTCATTGATATCAACAGTTTTCTCCATCTGCAAATATAGCTATTCAGTGAACTTACAAGGAAGCCGAATTGGCACAACCTAACATATACATTTCCGTAACATTTGTGTTATGTGCATGAACAACTCAGAATCAGTTGCACATTTTTACCATTTCTGATTGCAAATTCATTGTAGAATAGACTGTTTAATATTTGTGGGGAACAGTGGGTTTTCGGAAGACAACAGTGCTTAAAGGTTTTGGAAGAAGAAAAAGGTCAAGTCAAGATGCTGTAGACCTGGGCAAAGTTTGTTATTCTGCAGTTTGGTTAGGGAGCAATGGCATTCAGATTTTTCAAAGTGCTTCAATGCCTTCAGATTTGTTGTGCGATACAATAAGGTTCTTGGCTTCTCTTTGGAGCTCTGCCAATGGGTGTATTAAGGGAGTCTCTCACTGATTTACATAGCGACTGGGCTGTCATTGCTCACTGCTTTTCTTGAGGATACTCCTTTTGTTTTTTGTTGGGGGGGGGGGGTGTTTTGCAATTTTTTGTTTTAGCTGTTTTATCCTCTCGTCTTTGTATTTCCCTTCTTCCTCAATGATTTTTTTTTATTTTATTTTAAAAAGCTATACCTCTCAGTTACCTTTTGCAAAGCCTGGCGAGCTGCTTCTCTCTCCCGTTCCCGCTTCCTTTTCGCTTCAGCTGCAGCTTCTGCTTCGGCTTTCCTCCGAGCCTCTTCTGCAGCCTTTGCTTCTGCCTGCAATCGAGCTTTCTCTATGCATGCAGAACAAAATATAAAAATAATTAATTAATTAATTAATTAAAGAAAAAAAGTCAGGCTAAGCCTGAAAAACTGAAGCAGAACTTTAAGATAGACTTTGGATGCCACAGAACCAATATTACAAGGTTCAAAATCAGAAACACACCTTCCTTCTGCCGCCTTTCAAGTTCTTCTCGCTCAATCCTAAGTTTTTCAGGATCCCGCTTTTCAGCCTGATATCAAGATGGAATTAGAAAGACCAGATAAAAAAAAAAATTGCAATAAAATGTTTTCATGAAATGCAGTAATGATGGTAGCTAGCATATATGATACCTGTAAAGTAAAAGAACTGCTCTATCAGTGAGAGGACAAGACAAAAACTAAAACACTTCAAAATTTGATATTTTTCAAATGTACGTGTTTAATCCAACAGACCTGTTCTATTAATGCAGGGAATAAAAACCTGTAACTACCACAATACCACCTTAACAAACCTTTTCAAGAGCTTTTTCTCGAGCTTTAAGTATAGTGTCAGCAAACCGGTTCCTTAATAAAGCTGCCCGGTAGAGCTTGTCGGGAGAGACTTGCCTCTGAGGTGGAGCACTCTCCCCTAAAATGTTACATCATGAAGGGTGAGATCATGCCCCCAAAACTAACAGCAGACAATTTCTTCATGTTTCAAGCTTACCCTCTTGATGCCTTTCTGGCTCAATAGCCACTGGCTTAGTCTGGGAATCCTGCTCAACTTGACCACCAACATTAATTGAATCTACACATGAAAGAGATAATGAGCTATAAGGCAACAGTGGCTGAGGCATCCTCGACAAAAGTAATGCCAAAAAGCAAAATATAAACACAGGATTACAAAACACGATCAACTTGGGTACTCACCCTTTCCGGATTCAGAATTACCAGGATCCCCTGTGTTCGGATTGGAAGTCAAGACAGATACTACATTTTCCTGCAATATTGTTTTTTAACAAAGGTTTGTTAAAATTTTAGCTGTCAATTGTAAACCACTAGGAAAGATTTAGATTTTAATAGTTTGTCAATAGACATGGTTTATGAAAAGATACTTTGACATTGTCTAATACATGTAGCCAACACCACCTAATGGGAAAGCGGTTGGTTATTGTAGTAGTAGTAGTATTTTTTTAACAAAGATACCATAACAGTTGACAACACATGCATATCACGATTACCTTGCTAGCACTAAGAGGTTCTGATGCTTTGGCGGTGTCTAACTCACTACCAGATGAACTACCTGAGTCTGAATCTGTCATGCCACAATTGTGAAAGTTGGATCAGCATAAAAGATTCCAGAATACAGAGAAGTTCATTTTCAAGGGGTTAATTTTGCTGTCATCATAAGACAAAAGTATTGTTAGTATGAACTGAATTTAGAAGAACAGCCAACAAAGAAACTATGTCCGCTGAAATTATAATTTTCCAACTTCATAGTATGAGCATCTAACAATCCCCAAACTCATTTGTAGAAAAGCAACAGTAGTAAAATCACAGAAAAACAAAACTAATGTGATAAATATTTTCTTTTATCCAATAATTATAGTACACACCTCAATTGAACCAAGTGACCATAAAAAAATAAGTACTGCAACTAGAATACCAGTCAACACTATCTGAGCAGCGATATATATGGCAAATAAATTTGATGCTGGAATATCTTGTGAAAGAAAGTGCCAGATGTCCTATGTATTATACACTAAATCATACACAGTGCTTGATAGATGGCTGGAAGGAACAAACAGGTAAAAAGGTTTATGGACTCAAAAAATTTACAAAAATATGTATTGTATGACAAGGAATCCCCATCTAGGAGAAATAATATCAAAGTACAAATTCTGGGTGCACATGCTGCAATCAGAAGATTAAATTCATATTGTGAAACAGGAAACATGAAAAATAAGCAGTAACACAAACCACTAGAAGAAGAGCCAGATTCACTACTGGAGCTTGAACTATTGCATTTACTGTTTCTGTTGGCACCATCTTTCTCAATCTCTACTGGAGGATAATTTGAAACAGGAGGATCATTTCCACCCACAATGTCCACGTCCTCCTCAACTTGTTCATTGCCTGCATTTGCATTTTGCAGTGAAATTAAAGGATCACGAGTAGTTTCAATGATCAATTTATCATAGACATTTGTACCATCAGTGTATAAAAAAATTTACAAAACAAGAAATGGAATCTACCTTTACGTGGTTGCATTGATGTATTGCTAAACCCAGATTCATTCAGAAGCTGCATAAAGATCAAGCAAGCAAACAAAAATTATTAGTCTGTACAATGTACACGCCATAGATGATTTACAGACATGCATATAATAATTGTTTAGCATGTGCGCACGCACATAAGACTAACAGTCTCAGACTTGCTCCAAAGAATCAATTTTATAAATGTTGAATTTCATAGAAGTTGGCATGAGGTAGATCAAACAATCATAAAATTTAAGAATTATTTGATATGCTCCATTTTAGTGTTTTATATGATTTTATAATATAAATACCAGCCATTCAATTAGGTACTTATAAACTTTCCCTTTATCTTAAATTTGAAATCGTGACACATTATTCAACAAATAAATTAGTACCATTCATACAAGAAGTCATTTCCCAATTGTATACATTTGAGTCTTACCCCAAGGGCAAGTGAACACCAACCTTTATGTGCAAACACACACAGACACACACACACACACACAGACACACACACACAGGAAGGGAGGGAGGGAGGGAGGGAAAGAGAGGTACCTCCATTTCACCTGGTCTAGCTTTGGTCTGGAATTTTTGCTTCTCCAGCAGATAATCATCAAGAAGCTTCCGCAATTTGAATAAGGTATCATCACTTAGTGCATCAATATCAATCTCAATTTCATCATCATTGGTTTGACCCGAATCATAACTTTGCTCTTTCAAGAAATCAACAATGGCTTCAGGCAACTCTCCAAGCATTGCCTCCAACTCCATACTCAATTTATGCTTCTCCTCATCAGTCATGGTTCTTTTAACCGGCTCTGGCTTGACATTAGTTTCTTTCGGGGTAATTTTATTCTTTTTTATGGAGGGAATTCGGTTAGAAATTTCAGTTTCTACACAAGCAGTGGGTTTTGATGGCTCAGATCGGACACTATCAATGGCAGGAATTTTCTTCTCCACAGGCTTCCATCTCGTTTCAAAAAATTTCCTAAGGGTCTCTGCCATGATGTGTACATCATTGCCAGGTGGATTATAAGTCATTGCATTTGTAAAAGTCAGCCGCACATCTGCAGCAAATTCCATAGGACTTGAATATTTACCAGAAGTTAGTCTACTCTTCACAGTACCCAAATCCATTGGATGTTTGATGACAGTGAAATAATCCGGAATGTTCAATTTAACAACATCAACTGGTGTGTTAAAAACCCAACCAAACTGATGAGACATCAAACGATTAAGTAATGTCTCACATGGTTTCATCATCGCAGCTAACGAAGAACCAGCAGGTTTTGCACGTTCAGAATGTCCAGACATACTTCTCTTTGTCTTTGTACCATTATGTCCTGGTAAAGGCTTTTTTTTACCATGCGGTACCGGCGCTTCCATTGTTCTATACTGGCTCTCCAGCTGAGGCCTTTTCTGTCCCGCACTGCAGCTCCTAATGTCACTAGGGGGAGATAATGCCATGATATTTGGATTCATACCATCAACTTTCTTCTGAAGTTCCCTTACATGTTCGAGTTCCCAAGTTAACCTCAGCTTCAAGTCCTTCCTCTCAGAACCCGACATCTTTGACAATGAGAAATGTTGAAACGGCACATCAAAACCACCATATCCATCGGCATTCAATCCAAGACATTTCCTCTTTGGTGCACACGAATTAGCTGATGCTGTCAGCTCCATATCGACCCTTCCCGAGCTACCCAACCCATCCGATTCACCCATAGTCTCCACAGCATGACGGAAATCGGGAACAAAGCCAGTAGCATAGCCTTTGGAGTATTTCCGCGACTTGCCCATTGTTTGTGAGTGAGAGTACTGCCTGGATTCCTTTTGCCCAGCAAACTCTATAGGTACAGTTGGTGCCATAGCATAAAGCCCCAGTAACTGAACATATCAACTACGACAATTGATAACAAGTTCTTATCTCCCACACAGCAATCTCCGAAAAATCCCCAAATTCCCAGGAGCACAAATCAACCCTAATCCTCCAAATTGCAATGCAAAAACACTATCAATCCCATCGATGACTCACTAAATTCCTTAATATCAACAACTTGATCCTCAAAAATCGAAAACAACTAACTAGATCAATTAATTAATTAAACCCAGCTCCTTACCTATTCAAAAATTTAGAATCTCTCTACGCGAGCAACGACCAGTGTGTTCTCTGCTTGTTTTCTTCCCGCAATCGAACAGAGGAAATGCAACACTCCCAAGAAACTCTCTTTTATTTTCGTATTTCTTTTTCCGGAATCAAGCAGAAAATTCAAGCAATCAAAAGAATGTAATAGGTAAAAATTAATGGAAGCATAAACCCTAGATCGCGAGAGAGGGAGAAAATGTGGCGACGGAAGCAAAATGAAATAAGAAAAATGCGCGAAACCCTAAGCATGAACCCAATTGAAAACCTGGATCTCTAGCAGGACCACGCAAGAAACGCAATGCGCCACAAACCCTAGAAGAAGAAGAAGAAGAAGAAGAAGAAGAACACCACCCTTCACAGAGAGAGAGAGAGAGAGAGAGAACGAAACCAAATCTACAGAAGCCTGAGATCGCTGGGTTAGTTCGCTCCGCTACTTAAAGCCACGCTGCGCTTCCTTGCCCGCCCCTCCTCACAAAATCTCATCCGTTAACCTTTTTTCACGACTCCATATCTGACGGGTCGTATTGGAAAGTACTTCTTACCGTTGGATCTTGATCGGACGGCTGGAAATCCTTTCCGCTTGCACTCCAGGGACCCTTTTTGATTAGACTAAACAAGCAATAGCTAAATAATTATTAATTAGAGATTAATTTTGATGTTGGGTATTAAAAAAATTTATATTATTATTTAATTATATATATATATATATATATATATATATAAAATTATTAAAATAATAAATAATTAATTTAAATATTTTTATTAATATAATAATATAAAATTAAATTTTTAATTATTATTTTCTCCTTTTTAAAATAATTATGATATTTTTAGTATTTTAGGACTTTAAAATATTTATAAATTTAGAACATTAAAATAATATTAATTTTTTTCAATAATACCTTTTATTTAATTATGGTAGCATACATAATCACATATAATTCTAATAAAAAAAGTATTATAATACTAATTGCATTAGTTGAAGTATATTTTTCCAAATAGAAATAATTTTATCTATTTAATTTATTTTATATTATTATCAAGATTATTCATTATTATTTTTTAATTTTTATATTAACCCTAATTTCACACTTATTTTCAAATGAAAGGAGTAATAATTAATAATTAATAATTAATATTATTAGTATCATACAAAAACCAATTATTGAACTTAATACTACTGTTTTACTCCGGTTTGGTTCTAGCACAAATGCACAATACTCGCTCTTCGCGAATGGCTGTTGTGCATTACCCAAAAAAATTGTGACACGTGTTGAGTTAACCTGGCGAGTACTACTACTCTCTACGAGCAATAAGGCTAAGATCTGTACCAATGAAGTTGACTCTAATTTTCCGTTTATATTTTTGTATAATTTAATTTCCATTTCAAAGTTCCTTCCTCATTGTGCTGACCCTAATTGAGCATAGGACAATTCTTTTTAACCTTAACTAGATGCAATTTTAATGTATTATCAATTATTAAAAATAGTATGGTCAATTTTTAAAAACGTATACAATTATCTTTTTTTAAATTTTATTTTAAGAAAAATAAATATCAAATCACTTTAATTAATCAAATATTAATAATATAATATAGATAATTATAATCATTTAATTATATATTATTATAATATTAAAATTATTTAATTTATATAATAATTATTTAAAAATGTTATATATAATAACATTTAATTAGTTAACAACATATGCTAACCATATATTAAAATTAAGAATGAATTATACTGACCTCCCCTAAAATTCAGTATAATTACATTCGATATCCCTCTAATTCATTTTACTCAATATATTAAATGGTGTCGAGTATAATTACGCTCACCTCTCACCCTAAAATTAATGCCAATATAAATTTTTGGCTAGAGAAAGATATACGTGGATGAAAAATATTGCCGCTGACTTGTGAATTGACACGTGGTGCCGAAAATGGTTGGAGAGTCATTTTCATTTTACAACCGGGCCTAGAGAGTTTTTTAGGCAGCCCAATTAATATCAAAGCAGATTGAATATTTTGTAATAGAGTAACAGATCCAATGAAGGCCCAAACTAATTTATTCATGGGAATCAGGTCCGGTACAAAGTGATTTTCTTCTGCAGAAGAATAATTTGTCCGTACATAATTACATTACTAATAATATGTAGGCACAAAGATGACACTATGTTTAATCAAAAAAAGAACAAAAAAAAAAAAAAAAGATGACACCATGTAAACCGTAGAAATATAAAAACATTAGTTATTTTATATTTCCTTTGGGACCATAAGTTATTCTCTTAAGTTTGGTGCATTTAAATTACTCATAAATTAATCTTTTTTTTTTAATCAATGGCAATAAAATTTGAATATAGGATCTTATACAAACTATCCAAATCCTTTAACAATAAACCAATCCTAGCTTACTCATTAATTAATCATCATTCAACTATATAACTCTCTACAAAAGTTACTTTGTAATTTAAAATTGCATCTGGAAATCAAAATCGCATATTGCTTTAATCAATCCTTTTTAGATATTTTATAGTTTTAAATTTAATATTTAATTGATAGCAAGAAGGTTTAAACACACGATATAGTGAAAATATATTTAAAGAATCAGTCTTTTCAAAGTATAGCTCAATGAGTATCACGAAAAAAAATCTTTTTATAATTTACAAAACAATAAGTTGTTTTAAAAAATACGAACGAAATAGAACTTAGAAAATTATATTTTAGACTCATACATAAATTATATTACCTTTTATCTCAAAAAATTGCGTTTAAGCTTTTGTGTCTTTAACCGTTTAGTCAAGGGTAATAATCGATTTATTTCATAAGTTTTACATTTTGATTGTCTAATTATATTTTCGGTCGGGATAGAGGGAGAAAAAGAATTTAGTTCTGATAACTATGTTGAGAACATGGTAGTCAATCTTGGATAGCAGATTATGCAACTTATACCGAATACATATAAATATTCAAGAATAAGTAAAAACAGAGGCAATAGAGAGACAACAGAAATTAAAGTAGGAATTGTATAGTATGACAAATATGGTGACATAACTAATAAGTCAATAATGGTGATGATGACATGGTTACTGGAGGCTGGAGAAGCTAAAAAACATAGATGGACTAGGTTAGAAAAGCTTGAAATAACACGAGATAAAATGATAAAATGTAAAGTGTAGCATCCCTTGTGAGGACTAAGAACTATAAAATAAGTAGTAAACAAACTAGCTATTGTGAGAAGAGAACCTTGAGATATCTTCTTTGTGAAATAGGTGTGATGGGTTTGCACGACAGGCTTAGTGTGTTGCTCTATTTCAGGAAAAGGAAGGAGCTGCTATACACTCAATAGGGTCAATAGGTTGAAGAAGATGAGTTGAAGTGAGTAGTAAAATAGAGACTTTCCTTGTTAAAGTAAGGGTATAATAGAGACTTCATTTGTTTAAGTGAAGGTAAGATAAAGACTTCACTTATTTATATGAGGACAAAATGGAGACTTCAAAAATTTTAAGTGAGAGCAAAACATAACTTTCTCTAGTTTAAGTGAGGACAAGGAGGAAATTTTGTTGAAAAAAAAGAGAAAGAAATAGGGTTTTAGCCCCAGAAAAAACATTGCAGCAATGAAAATGCAATTTTGAGTGTGATTTCACAGCAATAGCAATCATGAAAAGTTGCGACCAAAAGACGCTCCACAGCTGCAACTGCGTCATGTCGGACCTTCGCGATGCCACAATAGTGCCGTTATTGATAAGTATGGTTGAGAATAACAAAAATCAAAATGAATTATCTGAAGATGTTTATGTTGATTTCAAACTTCAAAGACAAGTTGTCATACTATCAACAATGTGTTAGTCGGAAAGGAAGGGTTTGAGTCCCTTAAGCGTAAAATACTTGATTCGATTTT
The DNA here is from genome assembly GCA_031439585.1 of Pterocarpus macrocarpus. Taxonomy (NCBI): domain Eukaryota; kingdom Viridiplantae; phylum Streptophyta; class Magnoliopsida; order Fabales; family Fabaceae; genus Pterocarpus; species Pterocarpus macrocarpus. The sequence continues at coordinate 19,003,218 of CM062519.1, forward strand.
AAGTTTTATGTGTATAAAAAAATGCAGTTAGGAGAGCCTACTTAACCACTTGACGTATCACGAGAAATTAATACCTCACCTGTTAAATAAGAGAATACTTCAAAAAAAAAAAGTGAAATTGTCTTTGCTTATCTTTCCCAACAAAATAGTTATCCGTGTCTAGAATATCCATTCACTTATTATGGAACATCAACGGTATATATGAAATTTATTTTTTAACATGTTATTGTTTACAAGTAATTATTATGAATTTAATTTTAATAATATAATATGATAATGCATGCTCTTTTTTACCGCAATACAATTTTGTACAAGCAAAAAACTAAATTACACCCATTTTTAATAAAATGTAAAATAAACAACGCAAACGACCAGAGAATACTAGCAGGCATCATACCTCACTAGCTCAGTATATACAAACTGTTGCGGTTTAAGTTCGCGGGAAAAAATCTGACCCAAAAGTTATTAGGTGAGAAAAAAGAAAGAAAAAAACTGTGGGATTGGGGAAGGCAATCGAGTAGGAAAAAATTATCCGAATTTTTTTAATTAAAAAATAAGTAATATAATATAATTAACTTAATTATTTTAAAATTAATAAATATATTACATTATTTTAATAAATGAATTCGGACTAATTTTGGTTCTAAAGCATTTCAAAGAAAATCTAGAATTAGTTTCGTTGATTTCTTCACAACATTACCCCGTGTCTTTAGGAGGTATACCAAAACGCTGAAACAGAGCAGAAAAGGATAGGTCTTCACATAAAAATGATAGGTATTAGACACAATTAGAGAAAGCATAAATAAAATTAAAAAAAAGGCTTTTACCTTAACATTTTTAAGTTATCTTAAGTTAGTTATAAAAAAATTTTAATATCAATTTAGTGCTTGTTTTATGTTTATGTTGATTAAAAATATTTTTTTAATAAAATAGTTTTATTTTATATTTTTTGATATATTTGAGTAGAATTTTTTAATAAATACTTATTTAAGTGCCATTATTTTGATAAAATAAGATTTTTTTAATAAAAAAGATCTCTATATATTTTTTGGTTTTGATAAATTTTTTTAGTAAAAGCAAAATCAATAAATATATATATATATATAAAGATCTTTTTTGAAAAATTATAATTTTTTCTTCTAAAAAAATATTTTTTATAACATAAAAAAGGTACTTAAAGATAAATGAAGATTTTTAATATTATATAGTTTTACACTGTAAACCAATAGAAATAGGGAAAAGTGAGAAATTATGATAGGTCCCTCATTATAATGGATGGTTATTTATATGAATTGGTACTTTCCACTATTTCTATTGGCTGACAGTGTAAAATTATTTTACATTCTCAGTTTATTTAAATTTAATTTAATTTTATATCCAAATATAAAATAAATTTTACTTTTTTAAAATTTTTTTAAAATATTATTTTAAATATATCTTTTTAAAGAATCTCATCCAGCCGAGTCCTAAAAGCATAATCACTATAAAAGAATGAAAAAAAAAATCCTTTTTTAAAAATTACAATTTTCATCTTCTAAAAAAACTATTTAAGGATAAAAAAAATTTTATATTACATCAAAACATAAATTATTTTATATTCAAACACAAATAATTTTTACTTTTTTAAAAGACATTTTTAAATATTTAAAATTAAAAAGATTATTTTAAAAAAGAATTTTTTGGATAAACTCTTCCAAACAAACTTTTAGTCCTAACATTTTAATTTTTAACATTAATTTTATTTTTAATCAAATTCTCAGTAACTTCCTTTGTAATTGATCCTAATTTGCACATTAATATACTATTATATTACTTATTTATCTTTTTTGACTAATGAGTGGAGATAATTTCCACTTTATCAGATTGAAAATAATAAAAATATTAAAAATAAATAAATTAAAATCTTGCTATCTTAAATTAATATCAATGCAGATAAGCATCAATTATCTTCGTTTCAACCTAAATTAACAAAAATAAAGTTAAGAAGCTACATATGATATTAAAGATGGAAATTAATTGATTATTTGATGGAATGATAAAAATGATATTAAAATTTAAAATATTAAAACTAAGTTAATATCATTTTTTGTATAATTAAACTGACACCAACTTTAAAATCTTTGCAATCTTTAATTTTATGCTCAACTCCAAATGTCAAACGGTACATAAAATTTCTTAAGAGATGGATACCATAGTAGAGAATGTCGTAAATACATTATTTTTAAAAGAGAAAAAAAAATTGAGTCGGTAAAAACTAAAGGAAAATGCAAAACAAACCGACAAATCAAAATGAATTGACATTGGAACTTGAATCAGCAAACCAATTAAGAAAACTCTAGTTTTGTTTGGATCAAGATCTATTGAAATTAAATTAAAATTACAAAGTGTAAAGAAAGAGTTTTATAATGTTTTTAAGTACAAATCACAATCACAATCTCTTATTTTCAGAGGAATGTTATTTTCACATAAAAAATAAACATAATTTAAATATAAAAACAAATAACAAAAAAAATTATAAAAATAGTAGATGATAAAAGAAAAAGTGTGATAACCATCTTTATAGAGCGAATATTATTTTAATCTTTAAAATTGTATACGTATTTTACTTGGTACCTAAAATTAAAAATATAACGATTTAATCTCTAACATCATAAAAAAAATTCGATGTAGTCCTTACAAACATCACCTGATAGACTTAAATCTGCTTTTACAATTTTAGAAATTAAATTATTAATTTATAAGTTTCGAAAACTAAAGTTAAGCACGTATAAAATTCCAAGGACAAAACTTACTCGATTATATCTTTTCCTTCCTTATTATATCAACACTATGTCTATTTTTCATATAGAAATAATATTTCTTCTTTTTTTGTCATTTTCCGCTCTTATTGCTCAAACTGCAATCTAATTGGAGAATCCATTTCTGGTTTGTTAATAGACATTATATTTAGGTGCTTGCTCTAGTGAAGCATATCGACATTGCTTCACCGTTAAGTGTTGTGCTGGCCAAATGGTTAGTTGTCATGTGAAGAACCCCAGTCAAAGATTAAAATGTTAGTGGATCATTTGTGATGTGCACTATTTTGGTTTGAAGACAAAAAAAACAAAACCCCAAAAATCCCTTTTTGGAACCCCAATTGTTGTCCCTGTGGACGATGAAGCTGAAGTGTTCTTCCGGCCGCTATCGCAGTCGGTGAAACCTTGATCACTTTGTTTACATAGTGAGTTCGGAAATTACCACCGCAGAGGTGGTCTTCATCCTCGGCCTGGGTAAAAGGTTCCTTCTCCTGGTTCCGATCATCCTGGGGGGGAAGTTGCAAGGAAACTGGTGTGCTCTGCGCTGGGAGCAAAGTGCGCGTACCTTGACAGTGGAGGTGGTATCCAGTTGGAGGAGGCGCCACGCAACGGCAAGTTATAAGGATAAATACCTAAAGCATTTTGGTATTTAAGCAATTAATTTTTTTTTCCATATCCACTATTGTCAGTAGTGTGCGATCGTGTTAGGTAAATTGTATACCATGATAGGTAAATTGTATATTTTTTTCCAATTTATCAGATGTGATACTAGAGGGGACACTAGATTGGTGTTATTAATTTTATTGAATTAGAAACTAATGTAATTTCATTGCGCCTGTCCTCCACCAAGCTTCTCAACCACTTCTGCCAAAAATTGTACCTCCATTCTTTACATCTGCGCCCTTCGATGCCTCTCTTCCAAGCCGCAAAAACGGCTTGCCAACAATTTCCTCATATTCCACCGTCGTACCCCATGACCGGAATAAGGGCAAACCACAAGAACACCCATCCATGAAAATGATAACAAGCTTCATCATGTAACCATTCAATTCGGGTTCATGTTCATCCATGGGAAAAATTTGATGTAGGGGCCTTGGATTGAAAATGAGCATAAACTTTAATGGTTAACAAACTAATTCAATACAATACGTTCTCTTAAGTCGATTTAACACATCTAATACAACTTTAACTAATAATTCCCACATTATCAACATGCCACCATACCATTTGGACAGGTCAGCACTGGTGCTTCACCAAAAAATTCACCGTACATTCATAGTACAAAGTACAAACAAATGGGAACTTGCCAGAAATGAAGAAAAGGGGCACATCACTCAAAAAGAATTGCAAATTATACTGATGGTAAAAGATTACCACCCTAGTATAACCTTTCTACAAGTCCAATGAAAAAACGCATTAACTTTTTGCAAGCGTGAGCAGATGAAATAGAAGCATATAAAATGCGTTTGTTTCAATTTTTTTTAAAAAATATTATAAAATTTAAAATTTTTATATAGTTAAAAAAATTAAAAATTAATATGTTTTATAAATCATTTTTTTATCTTTTAAAAAATTGAAAATAATAATTTTTTACCAAAAAAAATTACAAACACACTTAAAATCACGCGTAAATCACAAATCTACAACTAGAAACACAGAAGATGGCACACAATAGAGATCTATTTGGTTTTTGGTTTACAATTTGAGGGGTTAAAATACTTTTTATTAGCATAAAGAATAAAAATATATAATAATTAATATATTTAAATATATTAAAAAAAATTAAAATTATTTTTGAAACTCTAAAGAATCTTATAAAAGAAATATTCTAAAAATTACTTCTTATTATAAAAAAAACCTTTCAAAAAAAATTTAACTATTATTCTCATGTTAACAATAAAAAAAAATTTACTTATTTTATCCAATCAAAAATCAATCACTTAAATTTATTTTTAATATACTCAAATCAAATATAAATTAATTTTTTTAAAAATAATTCCTCTAAAAAAACACACTTTCTTTAAAATATAATCGTCCCAAAAATTAAACCTAACATACCTATGGCAATTGGCAAGTACGTTTAGCAAATATATGTACCTGGAGGGGTGTACTCACATGTCTCGTGCGTACTTACTAAGCCTGCTTGAATTAGATTTAAGTGACTTAACAAATTTTCTCTAAAATAAGATTTTAAACTTAAATTCTACAAAAACAAAATCTAACTGACTCGGCTTATATTTTTCTCTTTAAGTGATTCGGCGTATACTCTTTTTAAGGCATTATTTTAACAAAAGAAAGAAACCAACTGAACCAACTCAGGTTAAATTAACAATGTCCACTAAACTTAAACCGGTAGTTGGCAAGAAAAAAGAAAAAAAGCATACCCCTATTTTTGTTTTTAAGGGTAATTAGCCCCCCTATGATTGTTATTTTTCTCCCAGAAGATAGGGCCCTAATGGGTCTATTTTCCTATTATCAATTAAAAAGAGAAGGGAAGGGGGTGGGGGCGGAGATCTAGCAGAGTCATTTACCAACATGTCAAACAAACAGTACGAATTCGCAACTTTCCTCATATTCTCATTCTCGGTACTACTAAACATTGGCCTATCATATTGCGGGTATCCATATAGCTAAGCAGTTTCCGCTTCTGGGATTGGTTTTGGCTTATTACAGTCAAGAAAGAGAAATCTGACATTGATATATACTGATAAAAACCTTTAAAAAATAATAAAGAAAAGAAAGGTATGCATGCTGTGCTCAGATGCAGCGAAGTGATGCAGCAACGTGGTGCAATCGCAGAGTTGGGAGGAGGTTAATGGTATATCCATATTTCAAGCAAATATATCCATATCCTTCCATCACCCAATGACCACGCACCCAACAAACAAAACAGGTTTTATTGTTACAATTTCCCCTTCCAATCCAACTCTTCTCTACCACCTGTCCCACCTCTCCCCCTAAACCCCCACCAGCATCTCGCAGCTTTTTCCATCATATATCATAGCTTAGTCAAGCAGATCACCACAACAATATATATTAATCAATAAAATAACACATAAGAGATAACACAATCCGGATCTAAGAGAAGATAATCCTATTATTTCATGATCCACTTCTACCAACTTAATTTTACTTTATCTTCCACCCCCACTGATGTGACCAGGAGGGCAAAAAAAAGAAACACCTAATAATCTTTCATAATCAACTTCTTCAAACCGGCCGGCTACATATTCCACCCCTTCTTATGTGAATAACACGAGATGGGCGAGTTAACGAGTGAGGATCTATTCAACCCGTCAAAATTTTATAGACGAAACACAAAAACAAATCAAGAAATATATATAAGAAACGCACAACATATGTAATAAGCCACAGAACAATATCAAAGTTTTAACCAGCTAGCCAGGAAAACATTACATATGGTCATGGTAGTAATTAAGTAATAACAACAAGTTCATTTGCAGATTCACGCAGATTAGAGTACCTCACCAAACGCACATGAAGCATTTAATTTTACAGTTTTACAGTCTCAAGCAACCAAGCCACCTTAGCCCTCGCCGAAGATATATTCACAGTTTTCGGATCGATGTCTTCGAAACTAAGTGAAGCAGAGGGTTTCGAGAGATCAACTCTCAAAACCGCAACCAAACGGCACCTTCCCCCCCCCAGAATCACTTGCCAATTACAAAGCTAGGCTTAAAGTAAGTGCAGCCTTAACGTCTAATCTCCATGCAAATCCACCACCGTCCACTATTCTCCACACATCACATGGCACCGTCAGATCAGTGCTCTTCTCTCTCTGCACCCGCACCCTGCACGTGAACCCACCACCGTACGGTACCCCAACAACCTTCGTTACAAGCCACACTCCTCCGTCACCACCACCAACCATTCCGTTAAACGCACCGTTCGTCCACGTTACCCTCCCGTAACCGTCAGATATAAAACCCGGACACGTGTCCTCGCTCAGCTTCCCCCTCATAGTCTCCTCGTCCGTACTCCCTAACCGCTCCCCCTCCCCCTCCCGCCACGTGTCCGTCACGCACTCCACCGTAACCACCGCCGATCCCGTCGCAGTCATATCGAACCTCTTCGCCGCCGGCGTCAATTCGCGGCCGCGATTCTCTAAACTCGGCCACGCCGGCGCGGTGTCTGTCCTCGCGGCCGGTGGATCCTTCGGATCCGGAGTTTCCGGAAGCAGCGGGAGAGTCACCGTCGCCGGCCGAGGCGGAGAAGGTGCGGTTTTCCTCCTCCGCCGGTTGCACCGATTGCTTCCTTTGCTACCTTTGGCGCACTTTCTTTTGGCTCCTCCGCCGGATCTGGACAAAGCGTCGCCGCTCTCCGACGAGGAACCGTCGGAAACGGCGCCGCCGGCGAGGGGCTTGGGTGCTATAGGGCGAAACCTGCGCATTATGGTTTCCACTTTGGATACATCGTATGCACCGGTTGCATACCTCGTTACACAACACCCTCCTCTACCTTCCATTTTTTTTGTTTCTTGGTTGGTTTTGGGAGTGTATGTAGTGCGAGAGTTTGGGAAAGAAGAAGGTTAACTTTATAGGAAGTGGGTGGTGTGGCACGTGCCGGGAGAGGGAGCACGTGGGAGGGGGTGGACGTGGCGGGTTTGAGGGGCCGCATGGAGCAGGTGTTCCAATGGGAGGAGGTTGTTTTGGGTTCCCATAATGAGGTGGGGGGATAGGCGCCAAGTGGACGGCGAGATAACGACACGAATCTTCCTCCAATTTGTCTTACGTCACAAGAGATTTTATCTGCCCCCGTAATGTAACATTCTTTAAATGGTGCAGTGTACTGTGCACATTTCTCGTTTCAGTTAGTACTAGTTTATTTCTTTTCAACAACTACTACTGGTAGAATAATACGTGTTGATTTTGTTTTTATTAAATTCATTTTAAATAAAATTAAATTTATTATGATTGATTTATTTAGAATTAATTTTAAAATAAAATAATTTATATTTGATAATATTTTTAAAAATAATTTTAATAAAAAATAAAAATTTTTACTTTTTTAAAAATCAATTTTAAAGATAAGAATTGATTATAAAAATATAAAATTAAATATTATAAAAATTATTTAAAATCAATTTTAAATAACTAAAATTAATTCTAATACTTTAAAATGGGTTACCAAATACACTATAAATAACATAAAATTAATAAAAATGATTAGATATTTTAGCTCTTTAATTAAATATTTTATATTCAAATTTGGGAATGAAAAAAATTTTGCTAAAAAATCTAAAACCTTTAAAAATTGAGGTAAATTAATCAAATTTTTGATAATAAAATTTGATTGATAGATTGACTTCATCTAAAAAAAAGAAAGTAATATATTTGTGAGTCACGTCAACAAGGCTCAAAACTAGTTGAATCCTATTCCCCTTTTTCGTACCATCTTTTTTACTATTACATGCAAAATGAACTTATAACATTTATGTATGTATTTATGCTATATTTGTTTTGGGCCAATAAGAGTTGATGGTAGTGGTAAGTAAAGTATACTGTAAGAGAGATGAACACCGTACAATTGAAAAAAGCAATTTGTTGGGAGAGATTAGATCCTCTCTCATAAAAACTTTACATGCTCTTATTAGGTATTAATTTTTATAATTGAGTAATTTTTTATGGTATTTAAGTTAAAACCTATCTTTTTAATCAATAATAAAAATTAACATAGAAAATAATTATATAAAATTTTTACATAAAATTATCTATCCTCCTATGAGGAAACCTTTTTAGTCGCAATAATACATGACAATAAATATACCTTAAAGAACAAAACATTAACAGCATGTTTAGTTATGTGTTGCCACCTTCTCAAATCAATTTTGTAGCCCTAGAATCGATTTTGCTTTTTCTACATTTTGTTTGGTTTCTTAGCTAATGTCAAAATTAATTCCAGCCTTCCAAAATCGATTATGATGAAAGTGATAAATTATCATTTCTTAATTTTTACTTTTCTAATTTTTGTCAAAATTACATTTTAGATTAAATTATTAAATATAAATTATTTTATCCCAAAATTGATTTTAACCGAATCAGTTCTACAAACCAAAATCAAACAGATTATGTTTTATTTGTTTTCACTTGTTCTATTAAAATGCACTTTTAAATTTATATAGACTAAGTAAATACGATTTTTAGAAGTAATATATTTTAAAATTAATTAACTTACTATTTTTTGAAGTAGGAAAGAGTTGTCTATATAACGTACGTATTATTTTACAAATCAATATAAGTATTATTTTAATATTGCATTTTTTTTCAAGCATGAATGATAATTGGTACCGGAACTACAGCCCACTCGATTGACTCGGGCTTTAATACCCGTAGCGCAATGGGATTAGGATGTAAATTTTGCTGTGAGTTGGGACAAGTTTAGTTTTAGGATAATCTCATTCTACATTCTGTTTAGGTTATTGTTTAAGTTGTATGGTACTATTGTGTTTAAAAATTATAGTGTTGAATCATTTGTTTAATTTTTTATTGTCCTTTTAAACATATTTTTCACTTTGTTTATGATAGATTTTCAAAGATATTAAGTTATTATTATGTAAATTAAATTTAAAATACTAATCGTATTAAAAATAGTGTTCGAATAAGATTCAAGTAGGCACAAGTCTTAAATTTTTGAGTAAATATTTTTTTTAGTTTTAATATTTTTAAATTGATATCAATTTAGTTTTAAAATAATTTTTGATATCAATTTAATTATAATATTTTAAATTTTGATTTCAATTTAGTTCTACACTAACAATTTAATAGAAAATTTATTAGAACTAAATTGATATCAAAATTTAAAATATTAGAATTAAATTGATGTTAAAATTTTTTTGAAGACCAAATTAATATTAATTTCAAAATATTAGAACTAAATTAATATTAAAAAAATATGTGAATCAAATTAATATTTACTTCAAAATATCATGACTAAAAAATTATTTTCGCTAATAATTTTTCTATAAGTAGAATGCGATGACTTAAGGACGAATTTAAACATGTTTAGAAGAGTACAGGACAGCATCAAATTGGTCTAAAGCCTATCTCTACCAACCCCACTGCAATGCCTAATCCAAAAGCACTAATATAGTATATTTTAAAGAATGTAATTTAAATGTATTGGTAGTGTAAAACAGTTTTATATTATCAGCAAATAAAAATAGTAAAAAGTATCAATTCACACAAATAATTACCCATTATAATGAGGGATCTACTATAATTTCTCACTTTCCCCTATTTCTATTGGTTGATAGTATAAAATAGTTTTATACTGTTAGTGCATATCAATTAAACTCTATTTTAAAACTAGCATGATTTTATTTTTATAAAATTTATTTAAAGATTGAACCTTTTTTTTTTTGGTTTGAAAATTTCAATCCATTTTTCATGTATCAGCATCTGTTATGAATTAATTCGTATCTTATATACGTCGTCATGTTAATCCTTTAAATATAAAATGATACGGTTAACTAAATGATTTTAAGGTGTTATTTTTAAAACTCAAGCATTTTTAATAATCAAACGTGCATAAAAATATTTTAAGAAATAAAATTAATTTTAACATAATTTATGCAGCTCGATCTGCCTATATGAATAATGTATTTGATTTGGACTTTGGAGATCACCATTTAAGATTTTGACGTAAAAACCAATTTTTGGTTTTTTTTTTTTTTGTCTCAATAGAATTACTAATATTCAGATCATATTATTAGGAATTTGACTAATTTAACCCAACCCAACGGAGGTTCTTGAAGGGGGTAGGAGTCTTCCAACAAAATTTTTTTCTATTTCTAAGATTCAAATTTAAGATTTTTGATTAAGGAGTCAATACATCTACCATTATAACAAATCCAAGTTAGTACCACTTTATTATATTAACTGTACAAACTCTATTTAACTATATTAATTCGGAGAAATATTTTTTATACTACTAAATTAGTAGATACCTTTGAATACTCAAAGAGAGAAGACAGAAAATAAATAAATAAAATGATTAATAAAAAGAGAAAAAATAGAGAAAAGATGTTTAGTGTGTCGAATATTTTATGAACAAATAACATATTATGTCATATACAGTACCTATTGAAAAAAAATATGATAGAAAGATTCATTTTTTGTTGAATATTGTATCGACTCACCACTCATTTACCATTAGATAGAATGTAGACTAAATTTAAGTGAGATTTATATCCTATCTAATAATAGATCTAATAATAAATAAATAATAAGTCTATATGGTATACTATAAAAAGTAAATTCCCTTGGCATTTCGTATTGAAAAATGTTTCTTCATCTGTCAGTTTGAGAAACCGCAGAATGAATGATACAAAATGTTGATATGATTATATTTAAAACAAATAAAGTTATAAGCTTGGTGCTTTAATTTTTGTTTTAATTAACAGTTTTGTGGAGCAATTGATTAAGGGTACATTTGTTTCATTATTTTAAAAAAAGCAAATATAAAATTAAGATTTATATAGCTAAGAAAAAGTTAAAAAACAGAATTTTTTTAAGATTTTAATTATTTTTAAAAAATTATTTAAATATTTTAGAAGTAATTTTTTAATTAAAAAAGTAATTTAAAAAAAAAAAACTAAAACAAATGCACCTTGAATACTATTCTTGCTCGATCATCATGCTTTTACGTTTATGTTCCGATTTCTCCCTTTCATTCATCTATACATTTCTTATTATTTCCTCTTTTCTTTTTTTCTTTTTTTTTTGGGTGAAATTTCTTGTCATTTCCGCTGTAGGACAAAATCAACGAACTGCAAAACTGCTCATGCAACAAGATCATATAGCACACAATCGGGATTGCATGTTTGTATTTTTGTTTAGAACTGTAAAATTTATAATTTAGGTAAAAAAATGGTAAAAGAGGAATTTTCACTCAAATCATAAAGTTTTATGAAAAAATAAAGTCTTACATGTTAACACTTAATGGCTAGAGCAGCCAAACAGGTTGGATTGAGCTGTTTAGGTTCGGCCTATTTAGTCCACGGATCATATTTTAGTAACTTAATCCATTTAACATCTATTCACAATTTTAAATAGATCAGCTCATATATTTATTTATTATTAGTATTATTATTATTTGCTTCTCAGATTTAAAAAAATTATTTTTAATTAAAAATTAAATTTTAATTTAAAAATTTTTATTTCTTATCAAAAGGTGAAGATATTTTAAATTTAATTATTAAATTATATTTTTATATTCTAAATTTATACCCCTTTCCCTCAGAAAAAAGAAAAAGAAATGTGAGTAAATAGACTAATATATCTACCTATGTGGGTTAACTTGTTTAATCTGTAGGTTTTATGGGTCAAGTTAAAAATAAATTAATTTAAATAAATTATTATTTTTTAAACTTAATTCACTTATTTTTAATAAATAAATAGGTTGATTAGATGAATTTGGCCTATTTAACTGCCGTATAATAACAACGGGTGCTTCTTGAAGATGACGTTTGCTATAGTCCATATCTGGAATGCTGATTATATATATATATACATATTCTTTTCAGTGTTCGTAATGGCGTATTCCACTTCACAACCAATTATCCAATGATAAATAGCCCCGTGAAGATTATACCAATATTTTGTTGTGGCTGTCTTTATTTTTATATGCTGTATACGTGCTCGTTACTACATAGGCTACAAGTACAATTTATCTACCAATCGATCAATTGAACCTATTACATGAAACGACATGCTTTTTTATTATACACAGCATTTTGAGGATTTTTCTTTTTAAATAAAAGATGAAATAGACATTTAGTGACAATCTGTGTTATATTATATAGATACCGTATTTGATAACATAATTTAACTATATAATGACACTAGCCGTAATTCTAGTGGCTGTTTGTCAACTCTTCGTGTATTGTGGTTCTGACGTCAGCTCGGGCAGCAACTTCTTGGTTCAACGGCTAGAAGTTAGAACTAACTTGATTATAATTAACAAATGAAGCGACTAAAAAACAAAACAATTTACTCAATATCATGATCAGAAATTACCATTTGAAATTTTTGGCATACAGAAAATTATTGGTTTAATTATCCTAAAAATTTTTATAATTTCATTCAATTTTTAATTTGGTTCTTATAGTTTAAAAATTTGTAATTAAATTCTTATATTAAACAAAATTTTATAATTAACTCCATGAAAGTAACACCATAAAAAAATTGTGACAATATTATGATGCATCGGATGAAATCAAGTGCATCATACATCTTATTCATCTAAATCTTTTATTTGTATATAGAATGAAAAGTTATGGTTAAAAATAATATGAAGTATAATGCACCCCACTTAATATGATATATTCTAGGCAATCATTATCACCATCTTCATCATTTCACTCACCTACAAACTCAAAACCATTGCACACAATTGCCACTATACTCAATCATAACCATAAACCACATCACACTACCACCACCACACACAACCACCGCCACCACCACTGCCACCGCCACGCTCAACCATTGTCGTAAGATATATTCAACAATATCAACAACAACCATTGAAGCTGAAGATGAGGTAGAGGAAGCAAAAACCAACAACAACAAACATTGAGTACCCTTGAATTAGAATCACATCAAGAATAAAAAGGAAGAAGAAGATTATGTTGTGGCTTCTTTGGGCGGGTTTGGTGGTTTGGCAGTTTGGTTTTGGTGGCTATGGTGGATTGGGGCTTAGTTTAGGTGGTGGGTGGTTGGGAAAGATATAGAAGGAGATGGAGATAGAATATTTATAAAATATTTCTTCTTTTTTTGTAACAATTATTATATATAGGAATTTGATCCAAAAATTTTATATAATATAGGGATTTAATTATAAATTTTAAAATTATAAAGATTAAATTAAAAATAGAATAAAATTATAGAAACTTACAAAATAATTAAACCAAATTATTTCGAGGTTTTTTTGGGGGGTAATTAGTTCCCTCATCAAAATCAACCCAATTTTGAAAGATGAAGCGACCTATCAAAATACATATTAAATAAAATACAAGTTTTTTATTTTATAATAATGTGGTATAAAATTGTAAATGAGTTGCTAAAATAAACAAGATGATAAGTACATTTTACTCTCACATACAAATTTCTTGGGGTGAACTTCAATATTGCCTTCGGAATTGGATATATATATATATATATAAAACTTAAAAGGGTTTTTTGTTGTTTTAAATTAAAAAAAATTATTTACATATATATGATTTTTCAACATTTTTTACCAAAATATTTTTTTTTTATTGTAATGAATTCGATTAAGGTTGGATCGAATTCATCATTATGTAAATTTATCTCCTACGAACAAAATTCGATCTACACTAAATCAATTTATTCGGGATTGAATTCAATATGACCAAAGGGGTTTAGGGTAGGGTGGGTTATAATATTTTATATCAATAATGGACCTAATATAGTTAAATGACTAAAAAATATGGTTAATTATCATATAAGTATGGCTAATTGCCACACAAGGTGTTGTAAAGCACCGGGTCCATTATGGACTGTGATTCATCTTAAAATATAACAACAATTAAACCTTACTCTTTTATTAAGACTGTAAAGAAATAGATGAGGATGACATCTGAATCAGTCGTCAAAAGCTTAATAGTCACAATATTTAATATTTAAAAATTCATACTTATTATTTGTATGTATGCAACTATGTGTGTATATATACATATATATTCTCTCGTTATATCGAAAGTAAATATTTTTTTATATTTATATTACACCAGCGATAAATTTGATCTAAGTTGAATTAGATTCATTATTATTCACCCGAAAAAAAAAATATAAATCTATGATATTTCTCAATTAATTACCATTATAATAAATTAACCAAATTAAGTTACTACTTAAGTATATTAACTAAGTTAACATAATCCAAACTAATTTAATGGCAAGAAATTAGTTTGGATTATGTTAACTTAGTTAATATACTTAAGTAGTAACTTAGTTTGGTTTATTTATTGTAATGATAATTAATGAAGAAATATCATAAGTTTATATTTTTCCTTTTGGGTGAACAATGATAAATCCAATCCAACTTAGATCAAATTCATCACTGATATAATATAAATATAAAAAATATTCACTTTAAATATAGCGAGAGAATACACACACACACACACACACACACACACACACACACACACACATATATATATATATATATATATATATATATATATATATATAAAAACAATAAGTATGAATTTTTTAAATATTAAATATGTGGCTATTAAATCTCCAACTACTGATCTAGATGTCGTCCACATTTATTTATTTACAGTTTTAATGGAGAGTAAGGTCTAATTATTGCTATATTTTAGGATGAACCCCAATCCATAATGGATCTGGTGCTTTGCCACACAAAAAGCCATACTTATTTGATAATTAACCATACTTTTTGATCATTTAACCATATTAGATCCACTATGAACCTTAAATACTATAGCCCACCCTAAACTCTTCCCTAAGCCCTTTTGCTATATTGAATTCGATTCAGGGTAGATCAAATTTAATACTATTCACATGAATAGTATTGAATTCAATTTAGCATAAATCGAATTCCATTCGTATGAAATAAATTTGCACAATAATAAATTCGATCTGACCTTAATAAAATTTATTATCATAAAAAAAGGATATTTTGATTAAAAAATATTAAAAAATTGTATATACATAAATAATATATATTTTAATTTAAAACAGTAAAAAACCCAACTTAAGAATTTTATATTTAATAATTTTTTAATTTTCTATTTCTTAATCAAAGTCCTAAAATTCTATAGAAAAAAAATTGTAAAAAATTAAACTTCCTATTTTCTTCTATAAATCTGGGCTTTACATATGTCTATGTCTTTAAAAAAAAAGGTTGCATATCTTACGCTTTATACATTGAAGTGACTGTTTCATTGACTTGATGTAAATAGAACCTAAGCAGAGGCGAAGCCACCATAAAATCCAACAGAAAATACCTGAGTAACTCAAACCACAAGACCGTCACATGAACATAAACATAAAAATTTTTACTATTTCCTCGCAGAAATCGTAATTACCTTAGCGAAGGAAAGCATTCATGGCCATGCCTTTCACTTAATTTCAAAAGTAAAAATAAAAAAGTCTTCAAACCTATTACGTGTTCGCCAATCACCACTCCTCTCCCATGTGATGACTGATGAGTGTCCGCGGACAAGTTACCACACAGTTTAAAATGGAAAGCATTAAAGCAATGTCACCCATAAAAGATTTAGGGGTAGGATTCCCTTGTCGTACGACGTACACCTAGCCAATAAGAGAACTCCAACTCTGCCAATTGTTAATCATAGCACTCTGTGGACGCAAACTTTGGCTTCTAGAATAACTCCACGTACCTACTTTGGCTTCTTTTATTCTCTTCGAGTGTTGGAAACTGGCTAGGACAATAAAGGGAACATGCTAAGGACTGTTCCTTTTCCCTTAAAAGGGTAGAGTATAATGCCCCTTACAACCTTAATCTTTGAAGTTGGAGTCCAATAATTCCGGCAGCGGATAAGTATAGGATAAAGGTAGACCCCATTTGCATGCAAGAAGGGTACAAATGGAGCAATCACAGCCGTTGCTTTTCTTGGTAGCTTGGATTGGTGCCAAATATTGTGAGACAGAGGCTACTGGGGCATGGTGATGATGATGCTGTGGCGTCCATTTCCCGTGAAGCAGTCCTCCATGGCTAGAGTGGAACTGTTCAATCTAAAAATATTAGAAAGTTTATTTGGATTTAATTTTAAAGTATTAATAATATAAAATATTTACACATAGTTATTGATTATATATAGTTATATTATTAAAATTATTTTTTTCATAATTACTTCAAAGATTTCATAAAAATATAATTTAATTAATTAATATTATAAACACTTTATACTAATAATATATTAACACTAGTTTTATTTTATTTTTATAAATATGTGTTTTATATTTAATTCTTCTGTATAATTAGAATGTGATTTTTTTTAACCACTATTATCCAAAATACCTCAAACTCTTACCAGTTTACTTTCAGTTAAGGCAACTTTTATGGTCTTTTTAAGTATTAAATTATTTAAATCAACAAAATATTAATAATCAAAGTATGGTTAATAAATAAATTTAATTATAATTAAATAATAGAAATGTACAAAATATAAATATTAGAATTTTATGATAATATGTTTGATTTATATTGTTATTAGAAAAAGGAAAGCTAATCTTTCAAAATATTTTTATACAATTTTATTTTACTTTCATCAAAAGATCTTACATACATTTTAAAATGTAAATTAAACGGATTTTTAATAACTACCTTACAAATATTCATTAAAGAATTTGAAAAATTTTTATAAATTTAATTTATATGTATTGATAGTATAATTTTTTTTATACTATTATTTAATTATATATTGCCATATAAATAAATATGCATAATTCTCATCTTTATTATTCCAAAAATTATATAAATGAGAGAATATAATTATATATAAAAAAATTTTATATTATCATCCCATCATATACTATCATATAAATAAATATACATAACCTACACTCTTATTAGTCCAAAAATCATTGAATATTTTGAAAAAAAAAAAAAGCATTGTTATACAATACTTTTTTCGTTTTGTTGTTCTACAAAATTTAAGACAATATTAGGGGTCAATGGTGTGGTAATGAAGTACAGTACATAACCCAACACTCTTACTAGACCAAAAACCATTGAATATTTTTTTGAAAAAATGCATTGTTATACAATACTTTTTTCGTTTTGTTGTTCTACAAAATTTAAAGACAATATTAGGGGTCAATGGTGTGGTAATAAGGTACAGTTTTGGAGGGCAAATTTGGTTGCACCGATCAGCTCCACCACGTTTTGTAATTGCGGCATTGGTGGTAATAAGTATATTTTATATAATTATATTTTTAAATTAATTATATAAATATATTTTATATAAAATTTAAATCGAAAGTATGGTCACTCCGCAAGAATTTCTCCGACAGAATTGTTTAGACGATTTGGCCATATTTGGAATCAGAAGCCTGCTTTCAGTGTGTGGTTGTAAATCAATGTACCTTCCATCGGAAAAAAGCTGCTGCGACGGGTAAACTGGATCCATCACTATGCATTTTCTGAACCAATTCACAAGTCACAACCTCCACCCATATGATTTTGTCCCTAGTATGCAGGATTTTGTCATCAACAATGTTAGAAAAGGAAAATAATTTTCTGTATCATTTTTCACTATTAATATTTTATAATAAGATAAGAAAATATACTTTTTAATATATAATTTTTAAGAGTTTACGGTCTATTTCGATACTATTGCTAAAAGTAGTATGGTGCAACATTTTTAAAAATTATAACTTGCAATAGAAAAGTTATATTTTGATATAAAATATTTATAATGTTAAAGATATTTATTACAATGTAAATTAAAATATATACAGTAAAACAAAAATCTAAATAAAAAATGTGGTAAAAATCAATCATGTTATAATATTATAAAATTTTGATATCATTGCGATCATTTTTCTATCATAAATGACAATTTTTCTATTATAAGTTATAACTTCTAATGAGTGTTATAACTTAACTGATTTTTCCACATATGACATTTTGATGAAATAATTAATGAGATATAGGTTTTTTTTTTAAAAAAAATAGAAGAATATGAAATTTTTGTAAAATCCGTTGGAATTCTTAACGAATTCCAAAAAATTAAAAAAAATTAAAAATTTGTTAGATTTTGTAATGGATTCAAAAAAAATAAAAAAGGAATAATTCGAGATTTAGTGCATTATGTTTCGAGATTTAGTGCATTATGTGTCAAATTAAAAATAAATAAATAAAAATTGAATATGTTAATAAATGCAGCAGATTTTTTTTTTTTTTATGTGTGAGAGAAAGAGCATAAGACAGGGGAGAGGATAGAGAAGAGAGAAAAAATAAAGAGAGAGGATAGAAAAAAGAAAAAAAGAATGAGAGAAAAGAGAGAAAAATAAAATAAAAAGGTGAAACAAGAAAAATGATGAAAAACAAAAAAAATCATATTTTTATAATTTTATCAAAAATATTATATTTTTTAAAATTTTTCATAAAAATCCCATATAAAAAATTATTTCCCTTATACCTTACTTTTTTTTTTTTTTAGGAATTAAAGAAGTGGACGCCAATTTTTAAATAAACATCATTTAAAAAGACAATATAAAATTAGATAATATAGAGAAGTAGTTTCCTTTAAAAGAAACACCAAACCTTAAACGTAAAAGTGTCCTGTTATGTAGTAAAATACAACTTGTAAAAGTCGTGCAATACATATAATTAAAAGAGAACTCCACCAAAAAAACAATTAATAACTCAACAAAAAAAAAAAGAAATATTTTTAACATATACTTTAGATATCGATTTTATGCAAAGTTATATATAAATAAATGGAAATTTTAATTACATTATTGATAAATATGGTAAATACAGTAAAGTAATTAATTATAAATAATTTTTTTATTGAATTTATTATTAAGATAATTAAAATTTTTAATTATTAATATTTAATTTATCATATTTTCGGGTAAATATAACTTTTTATGTTTTCTAGTACAACTTAAAGCGTATTTTGTTTTGGGCGAGCTTTTTTCTTTTATTTTGTTTTGTTTTTGTTTTCCTATTTTTATCCGAACAAATATATATAATTTACTTGTGTGTGTGTAAAACTATGGTATTGGTAACAATAGATTGAAAATTTAATGGTTTAAATTTTTAATCCAAAAAAATTAATGGTTTAAATTTCTATAAAAAATTATAAATTCATTAAAAACCATTCACCTGATCATTTTTCCACAAGTTATCTTATCTAAAGGGCGTCTTGCACTTTAAAGAATTCAAACGTATTTTTAATTTATGTACAAAAAAATATTCTTAATTTAGTTTAGTTTAGTCAGTGGCATAAATTTTTCCTTCCGAAGATAGATGATAAGCAATATGCAGTGTCAACTTATAAATATCAATGCTGCGAAACGAGCTATAATACTTGAGCTTATTTGAATTCAAAAACTGAAAATGTGGATTCGGTTGTAATAAGAAGACTGAAATGGGAGATAGATCAGTCATTAGAAAAATACTCCTAACGCCATCTAATGATGGAATTCATAAAAAAATAAAAATAAAATAAAAATTGATGGCTAAATATTTCTTGTCAAGTTATAATTAATACTTTAAAATGAAAAGCAGTATAATATAGATTGATAGATAACTTAAAAGTTAAAACCTTAGCACTTGTAACCTTTTTTATTCTAATCCTCTTTGCAGATAAAACCATCACAATACAATTATTAATCAGTTTAGCCACTGATTTTTCGAAATATATAGAGGTTAAAACCCATCACGGTGAAAGGAAAAAAAATGATAGATTTCTATGATCAACAAAATGGATTTTTATGTTGAAGTTTGATAATTCTCTAATGGAGTAAGGAAGACAATTGTCTCTTTTTAAAAAAAAAAAAAAAAGAAATTGAAAAACAGTCGATGAATATTGCCATAGTATAAAACATTTTACTTCCGTCCTAATGACAAATGAAATATCAAAACTTATACATGGTTAATATAACTAGGGGAAAAATGATAACTAAATAAAATTAACCCTTCAAATTAATAATCCTATTAAAATAATCATGTATTTATACATTTAATAAAATTTTAAAAATACCACTGCATACATACTACTAAAAGAATTGAAAAATTGGGGTAGTGAGCTGCCCTTGACCCTTTAAAACATCTTCCCCTAATGTTATATAACTGGTATAATCAAAGTGCAAGTGTACAAATATCTTGTTGAAACAATTATAATTAAATAATAAAAACTATATTAATGTAAGATAATTAATATGTACATGAGCAACATTATTTTAAGGTAATATGCTTTGCACAAACTCGAAACTTTGATACAAGGTGATGGTGGCACACAATAAACAAATAAATCAATCAATCAATCAATCCTTCAACAAGAGGATGCACGACATAATGCAATTTTATATGCCTTTAATTTATCATTCCTCTCTTCACCATCGAGAGCATTCAGCAGACGTTTTGTTCGAGGAAGCTCCTATACCACGATGCAGATAGTTTGGGAATACGCTTAAGGTTGTCCTTGTAATCAATGTAGTATAACCCAAATCTTGGAACATAACCTTCTCCAAATTCAAAGTCATCAAACAATGCCCAGTGGAAATAACCCTTCACCTTTGCTCCATTCCTGCACAAAAAATAAAGCAAATGGGTAATTCTTTAATTAGAACACAATTTATGGTTAATTCTTTCATAATGTTAATCCCTTACTGCATTGCATTATGGATCTTCTGTAAATGTCTACGGATACTGTTGATTCGATGTGGATCCTGCAATGCTTGTTCCAGCTTAACATTGTCTCTATTTGTTTCCGTGATCCCTATACCAAACCAAAATCATTAATAAATAATATGTTATGTAGTTACAATAAGAATTTAATTTTGATATATTATTAATATAAAATTTTTTATGCTGCCATTCAATTATATATTGTTAGATCATTTAAAATATTTGACTTATATAATAACTATTTCAAAAGTCACACAAAAAATATAGTTTATGAAAATTAAACTCTTAAATTAAAGTTAATATGACTAAACTAGTTATGCATTCTAACTAACCATTTTCAGTAATGTAGATTTTAGGGGATATGTATTTCGAATTCATGAAGTTCAATAGCTTCTCCAAGCCTTCTGGGTAGACATAAATGAAGTTGCTTCCGTCGGCCTACAACGTAAACAAAATGATTTACTTTTGTCAAGGCAAGCAAGTAAATAAAATATTTATAAGAAAAAAATTAAATGCTACATTAAAAGATCACAGTTATTTTACTCTTTTGAAGAAATCAAAACTATTTTGCTATAATATTACTCTCGAATACCTTTGGACCAATAGGGACTCCATCTTTCTCCGCTGCAAAAAAGGCACAACAAGTTAACAGGAATTGTTGAAAATGAAATATAAAGTTTATAATGCATGGTTCAATACTTATGTAAGGGAAGTTTACCTAGTCCTTCTGCTAAACTGTCGCCCATGTAGTGAACTGGAGCATGTGGATTGTATTGAACGTTTTTATAATATCTTGAAGTATAATAATTTATTCCAATGAAATCAAATGACCCTGTAAGCATTTTCTTCTCCTCTTCTGTGAAAGAGGGAAGCCTATCCTTGACCAATTTTACCATGGTGTCTGGATATCTTCCAAAAACCACTGGCTCCATAAACCTGATCAGTAATAAATACAAGAAAACCAGAAGATTCTATTATGCTAGTGATTGTGAACATACTTATAGCACTAATTAGAAAAACAAAACCATTCTAGGTGGTGAATGTTAATGTATTTAGAGTGTCAAGTGTCAAGTGTTAACAAACCATCCAAGGCTGAAGTCTAAGGCTCTTGCAGCTGCAGCTTTATCATCTGGTGAATCTGAATAAGGCTCAGCATGTTGTCCAACATGGCAGATTCCAATTTCTCCCCCTTGGGTTTTCTGAATATTGGGGTGCACCAAACAAAGTCCATCCAAAACATGAAGCCCATATTAATATGTATTTAATTTTGATGCATTATTAATATAATTTTTTTTTTTTATATAATTATTCAATCATATATTGATGATATATTAGTACAAGTT
This sequence comes from Pterocarpus macrocarpus, assembly GCA_031439585.1. Taxonomy (NCBI): domain Eukaryota; kingdom Viridiplantae; phylum Streptophyta; class Magnoliopsida; order Fabales; family Fabaceae; genus Pterocarpus; species Pterocarpus macrocarpus. The sequence goes on from CM062519.1 coordinate 19,025,755, forward strand.
TTGACTTTTATAATCATTACCTCAAAAGTAATATATAATTAAATGATAATGTAAAAGATTTTTATACTAAAAACATATCAATATTAATCTTTATTAATATGTCATAAGGTAAATTAAGCATTGTGATTTTACCTGGTACTTCTCCCTGTAGACCTTAACAGCAGCAGCATGGGCAAGGAGAAGGTTGTGTCCCACAATGTAGGGTTCTGTGGCTGAGTTACCTGCAGGACACTTGACAGGGCCCACTGTGCACCTGCCTGGTGCAGCCACTCCAAGGCTATGGCCAATTGCAGCAACAATATAGGGTTCATTCACTGTGATCCAATGCTTTACTCTGTCTCCAAATGTTTTGAAACATAGCTCACTGTAGTCTTTGAAATCTTGTCTGCACAAGAGTAAAGATGCATTTAGATTAGCTTATTTTGAATTCAAAACAGCTCATAATCAAATGATTTTCAAAAGAGATTTAGGGTGTGTTTAGTTTAGCTTATTTTAACAGATTTAAATAAAAATTATCTTTATAGAAACTACTTATTTTAATTTCTACTTAAAAGATGAATTTTTTTTTAATTTTTGAATAAAAGCTAAAATGAATAATTTATATAAAAAGTGATTTCTTTTAGTACTTGAAATATCATTTTTTGTCAAAAAAATAAAGCTAAACCAAATAAACAAAATAAAAAAGTGATTATTTCTTCCAAAATAATTAAAACCAAATGTATTAAGAGTGGAAGTATGATAACCAGTGCAGAATGTGCAATTATTGTAGAACAACTGTGTAACAACAAATTTGATGGATTGCATTGCATTCTATCAGTTTTTGTGTTGAACAGAAGAAATTAAAGAAATTGCTTACATGAATGACCGGTTCAAGGGTCCTCCATACTTTTCTTGCAGGGCTAATGGTGTGTCAAAGTGTAACAAGGTCACGAAGGGTTTGATGCCTGATTCAGAAAACACAAAATTGAAAATTGGTATTAAACAAAATTGAATTAGAATATATTTATTTCACTTTACTAATTATGGCCTCTTACCATTTGCTAACAATTCGTTTATTAGATTGTTGTAGTGATCAATGCCTTTTTGGTTCACTCCACCACTCAATGAACCCTCTACATGTAGGGAAGTTGCAAAACAATAATCAGAAAATGCGATATGAAATTAAAATCACCTTTTTTTTTTTCAAGTTGTATCTCTAATCTATTGAAAGAAATGACATTTTTTTTTTTCCATTTTCTAAACGAAAGACATGCAATTACTATAATGGAAAACCTACTAGGCAAAATCCTTGTCCAAGCAATGGAAAACCGATAATGTTTTACTCCCAAGTTTTTGATAAGTTGTACATCACTCTGCAAAATTCACATACAAAATTGGAAACTTGATTAGTATTTTGTGTGATTAGTCTATTCTAGATCAATCTAAGGTCGGGTGATATTTGACTTGTCACCTTATATCGCTTATAGTGATCAACAGCGACTCTAATGTCACCGCGGTTTTCAATTCTCTCTGCAAAGAACAACGAAAAGTGGAAAGCCAATAATTAATTGGTGTTGCTTATGCAGTAATGTGAGAATAAAGATTTTATTTTAAGATATTAATATTTCTTGGGGGGTACATGATATTAATATGTTTTTACCTGGGAATTTCTGAACAAAGTAATCCCAAATACTTGGTCCTTTCCCAAACTCATTTGCGGCTCCTTCTATCTGCACTCATGAAGAGAAAGAAATCCACACATTTAATAAATAGACATGAATTTCATTAGGTAAGATAATGGAGTTTGGATAATTTCTATATTATTTGGTTCTACAATTATCATTATCTTTCGTTTATTAAATAAATTAGATTAGATTAGTGTAATTCATTTATCTCTTATTTTGCAAAGTATTGTTATTAAAAAAAATTAATCAAGCATATTTTCAATAATAAAACTTAGGTCTAATTTTGATAGGATTGTGTGACTACACGTTTGGAGGACTAGGCTCCACAAATTAGTGTATCTTTGGGGTCAATGCCAACTAGCTGCGCTCTTTAGAAGGGAATTCATTAAGTCAATTGGCTTCCTTTCAAGAAAATTACATCGAAAAGTCCAATTTTACATTGGAATTCATTACTTTTCCATTTGACTTACAAACCAAACTGGTTCTTAATCTACTTGCAGTTGTTTTTCTTCATCCTTATATCATATATACTTAAAAAAGAAAAATAATAATAAGTTTATACCTGCAAAGCAGAGGTACCAACACCAAAGATAAAATCTTTGGGGAAATCTGATCTCTTTATTTGTACTTCTTCTGTCGTAGTATCTGGGAATGCTGCATCCAACACAATGCATCACACGAGCAGGGTCAAGCTAGAGTATTGTCTTCGGAATGCCAAATGTTTAAAAGTGACATTTTTTTTTCCAGAAAGTTAAATAAAAAAAAAATATTTTACCTGTATTGAAAGAAACTGTTATATTCATTGAAAATGCATTGTTTAAGCCCTCTATCGTGCATTGCACTATAAAAGAAACAAACATTGAAATGATTGAACATTTGTCTTTAACTTTGAGCTAGAAAATTAAGTTGCATGAGACTGTGCAAAATTAAATTGCTTATAACAAACCTTTAGTTTGCAAAGCCAAGAAGACAAGCAAACCGATTGAAAAAGTTACCAAGATTCTATTGGAAGTTGCCATTTTTTGCCCGATGAAAAAAATCTGAAAAAAAAAGAAGAAAGAAGAACTCTTTAATCCTTTGTTTCTTTTCAGTGTAGACATGAACATTAGAATGTGAGAAGAAACACGAAGGAGCTAACAAAACTAACTTACATGAAGATCTTGCATGTGCAATACTACAAATGAAACGTGCCTTATATATTAATGTATAGAGGGGTATAGTCCAAGAAGCCAACTTGTTATCTATAGTTAGGTAACAATCCCCGTTATTATTCATCATGTAAAACACCGTGGCCTTGCTCATTGAATAACGGCAAGGTTAGTAATTGGGCGTGTTGTTTAACATTACAATTTATTTTTATAAATAAATAAAAGTAGAAACGATAATTGGTATAAATCTACTTGCCAATGAGCTGGCCAAATAATAGATGAGGTTGAGTTTGGTTGTAGGGAGTTATGGCAATGAAGGACCAAGTGTGTGATCCATTTGATGCCATATCATTCACAGTAAATCCCCTCGTTATAATCTTTTCATATCAATCATCAAAGAGTGTTTTTTGTCGTAAAATGACCTGTGTAATTAACTAACTTCTCAGCGTGTTTGAATTTCCATTTGCAACTCTAAAATTATGGTTTGGAGGCTTAAAAACGAAAAACTAAATATACTATTAGTCAAATGGAGGTTGTTTTTGGGGGGTACGATGACCTAAACTCTGAAAAACAAAAACGAAAAAAAAAATGAAAAATGCTAAAGTGTGCGAAGCACTTTCGTAAAATGACAATACAAACAGAATAATAACATGTAGCAATTTTGCATTTTGCAGATAAGAAATTTTTTTGTCTCTCCTCCCTTAACTTTCGAAACCTCTTATGATTGATTTTAAACTTCTTCGTAACATTTTGACGAAATTTTATTCATACCAATAAGCATAGCTGAAAAATTAGTTTTTGGCAAGAGTGATCATGAATTCATGATGCCGCCTGTACAGACATTTTTGTACGAAAACCTCACATGCTAGCATCTTACTTTTTTTATTTTTTTGGTCTCACCCTTTTTTTTTTCTCACAATTAACCACGGCTCTCCCTCATTTCCTGTATGATTTGTTAAGTTTGATATCTATATATGAATAATTTTCCTTTAGCGTTGGTCGAATATAATTTTGCCCATTTTTTTTCGTGGAAAAAGATTCCTTATTAGATAAAGTGAGTTATTTTTTTATTATTTGAGTTTAATTATAATAAAAAAATATCCTCATTATTTTATATAACAAAAAATTTTAACAAAAAAATGTCTATAATTTGATTGTTGAAATTATTCCAAAATTTTGCAATAAAGTGTTAGTTACCGGTGAGTTTTAAAGTATTAGTTACGGTTGAGTTTTAAGTAAATATTATTGCATGAAACTGTGAGGGAACTAACTAAGACAAGATAACAATCTTTTTTTCGACTTGATAACAAATTAACCTTACAGGAATAGATAATGATATTAACATATTATCACAGATCATATTAAGTGAATTAATCTTAAAAAACATGTATAATCGACATAAAACGGTGATGCTTAGTGTCTATCTGCACTAGCTTAGTATACGTACCACCAGATGATTAGCTTAGCAACTCGTGAATGCCACTAACAATCATTTAGGTAGTGTTTGGAATGGTTTAAAATAGGATTTGATTTGAAATAATTTAAATTGATTTGATTTATAAGTTAAATCCTATGTTTAGAATAATTATATAAAATAGGATTTGAAATAATTTAAAAATTCATTTTTATGTTTAAAATACAAAAGATAGTATTTGGAATAACTAAAAATGAAAATAATTTGATTTGATTTGATTTATATTTGAAATTTAAGATCAAATGAATTCATATCAAATTCTTTTAATTTTGATAAGATTTCAAATACAAAACAATTAAATTCATGAGATTTAACAAAAAAAAATCATTTATCACTTTTAAAACATTCAAACATAAAATTTGATTTACAAATCAAATCAATTCCTATTTTTTCTCATTCTAAACACACTCTTAGTTAATTAAGAGTTAATTGGCCGTTTAGAGAAAGGTTCTAAGTGCCAATCTATGTACCAAAAATATTGTTGTATCACTTTAGTTATGTGGACCATTTGCATCTCACTGAATCAAAGCTCAAGTGTCACTTTATCAAATTACAGTTTTCCAAATTAAATATTGTTGGAAGTTTATTTGTTTGAACCTATACTCTAGCAAATTCACCAACAAGCGCATAAATCAGCTAATAAAGAGTTGTTCTAATTTAACCAAAGATCTCGAATTCAATCATAAGTATGCAAATATGTTAAAACCCCAAATAGTCTTAGCCGATTCAAGCAAAGTTGCCTCCAATAGGAAGATACCTATGATTTAGACCAAAATACTTTAGCAGATTAATTTCTTATCTGAATGGAACCCCATTAGAGGCACGAACGTGGAACAATTAAAGCAGTTGCTAATTTTGCATTCATCGAGTCTAATATTATTGAACACTTAATCTATATAACGTTAGCGTTATAACAGTGTTATTAAATTACATATCACCACCACTTCAGCAACAGCATCTAGAGCAAAGAATCAATAAGCAATTCCTAAGTAGAGATAACCTATATGTCCACGACAATCTTTGCATCAAGATGAGAGAATTCTTGGTAAAAGGCCTTGAAATGCTCATATGAATACTTCACATCATCAACACCACACATTTCTCGTATGCTATGCATTGACAACTGCGGTGCGCCAACATCAACCGTGCGAATACCTACGCCGCTTGCAAGGATAGGACCAATGGTTGAACCACAAGGCATGTCATTGCGCACCACAAAGTCCTACATCAAGACAATATGCCAATGTTCACATTATTCCAATCTTTCAGCGTTATTTCTGATAACTCAAAACAGGAAATAAGTTTGCCCCTTAATATGCTACAGATATTAAAAATGGAGAATGCTTTCTCCATGATTGTATCTTCCACTGTAGACACAATCTGCTCCAATCAGAGAGAGGAAGAAAAGAAACAGATAAAATTTTCACAAAACTGACCTGAACAGGAAGATTATGTTTTGACGCTATCTCCCTGAATATGAAGGATGTGACCGCATTGGTTGCATAGCGTTGATTTGCATTATGTTTAATGACAAGTCCTCCATGTAGTTTAGGCTGATGGTTTTCTTCATGCTTGTCCTATAAGAGATTAGGACTTGATATGCAGCAATACTTTGGATTATTGGCAACAGTATATCATATGCACATGAGAAAACGTACCATGTAATTGGGGTGTAGTGCATGTGCCATATCGGCAGATACAAGGAAGCTTCTTTGTACTGCTTTGTCAAGGAGCTAAAACAAAATCACGATAAAGAAAACTAATTAGAATGATGTTATTCCACTATTCAAATATCTCGAATACTAGCAGATGGATTGGTGCTCTAACAAATTACGAGGTTTGACATAACCACAGCCTTTACCTGGATTAAAATTACATTCACTTTAGTATACCAAGATTTTAAAACTTCAACTTTACTCCACTCATGTTTTATAAATATGCACATTATCTTGCTTGAAAGCCTTGAAGATTCAGAAACACTGAAACTGTTAATATTTAGTTAAAATTAACAAATGACAAGGTCACTTACTAGGCATGAGATCATTTTCCTTGCCAAAGGCCAAAAAAAAACACAAAGCATGTAGCATTTTTTGTGATGCATTATTTTCAACCATTTACAAGAACTCATTGCATGTTGCACTTTTTTCTAGTTGATGCTCAGAACTCATAATCTCTTCTACTACATTGTTCAGGAAGACAAATGCCAATGAATGTTGGTAATATGTGCAATTTAAGCAAGAAATGATACTTACAGTGTAGGATTTTAAAGTTGATCAACTAAAATCAATTTGGACAAAAACTTAAAGACGTCCTTAGGCATGAAAAGGAAGAAGATAGAAGACTTATACCTTGGGATCTGAACTGAAGGAATTTGCAATCCTAGATAAAGCATTTAGCATGACAGGAGAGCCAGCTCCTTGTGCAGAATCAGATCCACATTCCTCATGGTCAAACAAAGCCACCATTCTAACACCTGTCTCTACCTCAAGACTGCCGTCAGAGGATGTAGCATCTATTAATGCCTGAAACAGAAACCAAGCCATTAACATTGGATAATCAACAACTTCTAAACTATTTATCCAAAAAATTTTACACATCATGCATTCAAACATTCTAATTTCCAGGTAGACAGTTCAATAATCTTAATTCTCTGATCAAGTCCAAAAATGCTAAATTCTACTTTCTTTACTTTAAAATATCCTTTTGTTAGTCAGACATTGCACCTAGTGGCATTAGTATCTACTTTGTATGTATGCCTTATTTTGTGCTACAGCGATACTCTTGTATTATATTGTACTACCCAACCATTTACTTAGATAAATAGGACTTGCAGTTTGCGGTGATACTCACTATCACATTCACAAAAGGATTCTCTCTCTAAATATCCTTATCTAACTATAGTAATAACATGCCTATCATTTTATCTACTGCAGTATATGACAGGAGATTGCAAATTGAAAACACAACTAAAACCTCACAATTGCATATGGAAGTATAGGAATATTAGATAATATTATTAGGGAAGCAAAACTACTTTCTGACAAGAAGACTTAATTTCAATCATTAAACGGAAACACATTATTAATCTCTCTATCATCACTGTTCCCCACCATATTAATAAATTCTTCAACAAAGAGTTTGAAAAAACAATTTGTGTTTGAATTAATGATCTATCATTTCACAAGTTCATAGAGGGGGAGAAGATGCAATTAGACCCCGAGTTCATTGGCTATAGTCATTACATTAGAGCATAAATTATAATGATGTTGTAGACTGATTAGGTAATGATATTCAGAAGCTTTCTTTTGTCTTTGCTTCATAAAAGGATCTTAAGTCCAAATTGCCCCAATTTGAGCTAACAAGTAGTATCTAGAGTGGCACACTTCAAATCAAGGTTATATTTCAAAGTTCATATCTATAAACATCCATTTGAAGAATCTTCACCAAAGGAAACAATTTTTATAAAACTTAAACCTTCAATGAGCAAAATGACATGCAGAGGTTATCAAGCCGTCCTGAAAATATGAATTCCTTTGCAGCTCCAGCAACTATACTTGGTTGTGTATCGCAAGCTTGCAATTCAAAATCACAAATATCATCTGGTTCACACCCAAGCTTACTTGCAAGCAACTGGGGAAAATGAGGAAAGAAGACAATCATCACCAAATACTCATAAGTATCACATAGGCCTAGATTTAGGAATTTCAACCTACAGCTACTTGTGATGAGCATTAATAACACATCATCCCTTAAAAAAGGTAACTGAAATAAAATATCAAGAAGACTGTGTGAATTTCAAAGCCTGTTAACCTGTAGAAGAAGAGCGTGGTGCTTAGTATTGCTAGTGCCCGATTTGTCATTCGAGTTCTTTCCATCACTCTGCTTTCCACCTTCAACTGGACCATTTTCAGAAGCCACTTTATTGAGCTCTGCCTGCAAGACAAAGCTCAATGTATGTGTAAAAGCTAAATACAGACAATAAAAAATGGACACTTCAAATCTGAGTAAGCAATATTTGTGAAAGATTTACTAATCTGTTCATTAACTCCATACAAGTCTTGTTGTATACCTGCACAATAATTGCATCAAAGATTCAAAACACAACCATGATTCTAACTAAAACATTGCATGCTAATAAACGTATAAAACTCATTTGTTATGAAGAGTTATTCTCATGTAACCAGATGCACATTTAACCAATAACTGAGTTTCTAACCACATGCAATCATATAAATAGTAGCTCTGGTGAAGTAACTTCAAAAAATTAAAACAAAATAATCATGTAATGTAGGACTTGAGTCATTAAACCTGGACATCCCAATAATAATTAAATCATATATAATATTCAGTAACCGGCCAAAAACCTTACAATTTACTAAAATTCGGTGATTACCTTAAGTGATGTTGCCAAGATAGGAAGAAGATGAGTCTGTGTGTTTATCTTGAACCCATCATTAACACCCCTGTTCAATGGCACAACATAGTCAAGTCAATCAAGGGAAGATGACAAATTGATGACACAATGCATGTCAACAAATAGGCAATACAATACAATACAATGCATCTCAAAAGCATGAAAACCTGTCTAAGTGAATTGCCAAAGTTGGGACCCGCATTATTGGTTCCTCAATCCTCACTAGCCGATGCGAGTATGAAGTCGAGCCTGCTTTATCATCTCGTACAATCACCCTCCCGGCCACTGTCAAGTCCCGATCGAACCATGTATGCCACAAACCACCTCCATAAGTTTGGACACCAACCTCCAAAATTCCACCTTTAACCACCTGCCCAAACAACCCACATCTCTCTTACTAATTACAACACCTGTAACATGTTATATTACATAAAAAATGATAGATACACATCATTTTCATAGATGTATGTCTCATATCTGCTTATACGGCAAAACCTGAGTATATGAGAGCAGAAACAGAAGTGGGGATGCTATAATCAAATTGTGAAGTGATGTAAGTGCAAGTGAGTCTCAGTAGTATTGTGTGCATTTGGATAAACTTCAAAATAATAATAATTAAAACTTACCTACTTCGCAAAAAAAAAAAAAAAAACCAACAACAACAACAACAACAAAGCATTTTCCTATTAGGTGGGGTCAACTATATGGATTTAACGACATCATTACCATCCTATCATAAATCATATCTATAATATGTTATCAAAATTCCAGTCCTTTTTAATGGTTTTTTCTACTATTTTATTTTTGGGTCTTCCTCTACCCCTCGCTACTGGGCTACGCTACGTCTAATCTACTCTTCTTACTAGAGCTTGTAGAGATCTTCTCATCACATAACCAAATCACTAAACCAGGATTCTGCCGTCCCTTCTACAATAGGTGCAATCCAAACTTCCTCCTATGGGTGTGTTTGTGAGTTGGGGTTTTATTTTCACAAATATAGGCATTTATTCTTGATTCTGTCATTTCTAGTGTGTCCACTCATCCATTGCAGTTAAGCTACTCCATTTTACTCTTCAAGCCCTTCCCTTCCCTCCCTTCCTCTCCAAAACCCCAACTCACAAACATAGGCATTTATTCTTGATTCTGTCATTTCTAATGTGTCCACTCATCTATTGCAGTTAAGCTACTCTCTTGCTAGCTATACGTAAAAATTTTCCCTTAAGCTAGAACTAAAAAAATAAACAAACAACTACTTTTTTACAAAAAAAACTTATCCAATCAGTTATCCAATCAGTTTACACAACACTGTAAACTGTAAATTATCTTTTTAATAATAAAAAAAAAATTCTTATAGAAAAGCACAATCAAACGCACATGACATCACAAAATTACTATTTAAATCAATGCAGAATTAAATTACCTTGGTGATAGGCTTCAGTTTGAGACAAGGGCTGTCCGTGTGAGCCCCAATAATGTGGAAGCCATTCCCACCAACATACCTAGCACAACAAAACATTATAAGTTGTTGACTATTTTCCATTTCGTTTGAAAATCGAAAAAAAGAAAGAAAAAAAAAAACAGTGACAAAAAGAGGGTACCTTTTGCCAATAGCGAAGGCGACAATGGTGGAGTGGTTCCTGGTGAAGAAATACTTGTTGCCGGGTTGCAACTCCCACACTTCCCTCTCCGAGAGCTGCACGAACCCCGCTCTCTGCAACCGCTTCTTTGCCTCCTCTGAAACGAATCGAGTGAGTTAGTGTTGTGGTGCTTTGAGGTTATTATTATTATTATTATCATGGACAGCGTTTCAGAGAGAAAAGAAGAGAGTTTGTTGTTGTTGTTGTTGTTGTGGTTGTTTTTACCGACGGCGTGGAAAGCAGTTGGAGAAGCGTTGAGGAAGCTGATAAGATCGCAAACGACGTCGTGGGATTCTTCCTTCCCCATGGTCAGTTGGTTCTTCTTCTTCTTCAGATTTGACTATTGAGTGGCTTTCTTCTTCTTCTTCTTCTTCTTCTTAGACTTGGAGACCAAGTACTTTACAGTAATATCCACTTTAGATAAACTAAATTCATCAATGCAGATTTTTGGGACATTAAAACCCAAATTTGTAATTGACATTTGTTACGGATTGGAGCCTTGGATCCAATAATCAGGCCAAGGCCCAGCATACAATCCGGACCAGAACTTAGCCCAATACTAGAAACCGCTCCTCTGGTGTAGCAAGGCCCCAAGGGAGTCCTAACCTAAAAAGTGGTTACTCACACCCTCAAACATAGAGGATCAAGCAACTGCCAATTCACCGAAAAAATGGAACCACCACCTTCACATACGATATAAATAATGAGCTAAGGAGCTCAGGTAAAGGATCTATCTCTAACACTTTAATACCTCGAGACTGATGCTAACTTAAGTATTGGGATTGTTGTAGGTACACCCACCATACTTTTGGAACCAAATACGTGGCTGACTTGGAGTTCCTCAAGTGCACTCTATCGGCCCCCATATTGTAAGGGTGTAAATGGATTGGATTGATTTAAAGAATTCAAAGATATAAATCAAACAAATGGAATTTGTTAGGATTGGTTCGAGTAATCGGTTTATTTTTAAGATGGAACCAAACCGAACTAATTACTATTAATTTGGTTTCGGATTTATGATTTTTCAATTTGATTATCCAAACACCTAATCCGATCATCTGATCAATTAATTTTTTTTAAAAATTTCTAATATTTTAAAGTTTTACACTTAAGTTTTTAGTAACATAGTCACTTTTTATCTTTTTGTTAATATTTATTTAAAAATTATCTATTTACATTATTATTAAGTATATTATAATCAAGTTTTATATTATTGTAAGTTGTTATAAAAAAATTTTTTTTTAAGAAATATAATTTTTTATTTTTTATTTTAATTCGATGACCCAAACCAAACTAACTTGGTCTTAATCGCTTTGGTTTGATTTGGTTCGGATTTGATAAAAAAAAAATTTTAAAACCAAACCAATCCATTTGCACTCCTACCATATTGCACCCGTACCTCTCTTTACCTTGAGTTACCTCATAACAATATTCTTTTTTTTTTATTATTCTATAAAATAATTTTCGAAGTCAATTTTAACTAAATTTTGATAAGTCTTCTCTTAAAACTATGGGTATTCACGGATCATGTTATATCAATTTAGGGATAACTTAAATTCAACCCAATTACGAGATCGAGTTGGGTTGTTTTTGAAATTTATTTATCAACCCAATACTACTAAAAAAATTATATATTAACATACTGAAAGGATTAAAAACATATTGTGATCAATATAGTTTTCAGTTCATCCTAACAATGTGCCTGTTTGGTTAAAATTTTGGGAGAGGTACCTTTTTAAAAATAGAATCAAAAGTAAAAGTAAAAGCAAAATTAGAAATAGAGAATTATTTTATATTTAGATGTAATTATAGAAGTATTTTTTATTAGAATCAGAGTTATCAAATTATTTGGATGTAATAAATAAGTAGTTCTTATATGAAATGGTTTTATACAACATTATTTTTTAAAGAAAATTACTTTATAGAAGGGAGAGAAAAACTAAATTATGTTTTAATTATTCAATCTTTACTTAAAAATTGAAAGTGTATTCCTTATAATTGAGTTACATGTTTAAAAATGAGCTGTTATATAAAATATTTTATTATAGTTTTCTTAAATTATTTTACTAGAGATTGGAGAAATGATAGATGAAAATCAATTGAATTTTTTTGTTAGTTATTTTATCCAAACCTAAACAATTAGAAGTAAAACCTTTAATAAGTGAATTATACTTTAAATAATGAGTTATTAAATAGAATATTTATTTAATTTTTTTTTCAAAGTTACTTTATTTAAAGCCATAGAAAGAGAATAATAAGAAAAAAGTAATATATTTTTTATTCGTTTAATGTTCACTTGAAAATTGGATGCAAATACCTTTATAAAATAAATGATATTTTTAATAATGAGTGACTAAAGATATAGAATGGAGAGGAATTTTTATTTATTTATTCTATACTTATTTAAAAATTAAAAATACATATCTTTATAAAAAGATAATATTTTTTATAATAAGTTATTATATAAAATAAATTTTTATGAAATCTATTTAAAATAATTTATTCAATACAAATTTTATAATTATACTTTTTATTTACATAATTATTTCATTTTGCATAGTTTTAATTTTATAATATTTTAAATTAATTTATATAATCATATTCTAATTCAAATTTTATAATTTTTTATTAAATTTATGCAATAAAATAAAATCTCAATAACAAAATTATTGTAATAAATTACATTACACACCGCACAATTTATACCCGTGCCTTCTAACGCGATATTTAAGTCGGTCCCTAATGAGGAGCAGCAACGCGTAAACGCAAACGCAGATCGAAAACCCTAAGGCAGCTCGTTTGGATACTCCCTTCATTCATTTTCAATCTCTTTGTGTGTTGCCGGTAAGGCCTTTTCAGACCGCTGAATTCACAATCATCTCCAGCCACCTTCTAGTGTTTTTCTCCCTCTTTCACCCAATTCTCTATCATCGTTTTTTCTGTTTTCTTTCAGAAACAAATTTTCCTTTTTTTTTTTTTGGTTCATAAATTTGTGCAATTCTCTGTTGATCGCGCAACTGTATATACGAATAATAATAGTAATAATAATCAGGGTTAGTGGAAACAAAATTTGACGAAGGAATAGTTGAATTGGCTCGGTTTTAGATTCGGGGTTTGGTTAGGGTTATTTGAATTGACAAGAAGCTGGGATTGTCTGGGCGGGATTTGATTACATATTTTTCGACTAGAATTGATTACTGATTGTTGAGAGGTTGTGGCTTTCGATCACATGGCGGCAGGGCGAGGCAGTGTTTTGAAGAGGAGAGAATCTCGCAAATATGGTTCCATTAAGGAGTTTGATCCCTATAATTGTAGGGATGGTTCTTCAGGGGTGGAAGCTTCACCTGCCTCCGGGTGTCAGGGGGGTGAAGCTTTGCTTCCGGCGGAGAAGAGGAGGAAGGTTTCTCCGATTGGATGGGACACAGGAGAGAAGGAAGTGAGAATCTCTTCGAAAAACAGGGTCACGCAGGTTGTTGGTCTGCTTCCAACCGGTCCATCTCCACCTGATACCTCTTTTGTGTTGCCTGGAGAGCATTCAGGGAATGATAATCGAGATGCGGATCGGTTTGAGGAAAACAAGGTGCGGGGTTGGAACATTGCGATGTCGAGATGGGCTTCTGCTGGTCTTTCACCGGAGGATGTGTCTGATGATGAATACACGGATGGTAAAGTGAGCTCAAGCCCAGAAAGTGGTGAGGTCCTAGGAGATAGTTCCGGAGGAAAAGCCAGTAGATCAACAGGAAGCAGTGGAAGAAATCATCTGGGTTCTTCTACTGATGATACTGACTCTGGAAAGGAGTTCCCTATTGACTCCATGGAGGATAATGATGAGGGACAAGGTGAAACTGCTTATGTTTCGTCATCCGATTCTGATGATGATAATGGAGGTTCAATGCAGGTGCAGAGAAATTTTAACATGCTTCAGAGCTGCAGAAGTGTGTTTGAGTTTGAAATGATCAAGAAAATAAATGAAGGAACTTATGGCGTTGTCTACAAAGCTAAGGATAAGAAGACTGGGGAAATAGTAGCATTAAAGAAGGTGAAGATGAACATAGATAGGGAAGGCTTTCCTTTGTCGTCCTTAAGGGAAATGAACATTCTTTTGTCATTTAATCACCCCTCCATTGTCGACGTTAAAGAAGTGGTTGTGGATGATTACGATGGTGTTTTTTTGGTAATGGAGTACATGGAGCATGACCTTAAGGGGCTGATGGAGGTAATGAAGCAGCCTTTTAGTATAGGTGAAATAAAATCCTTGATGTGGCAACTTCTTCAAGGTGTCAAGTATCTCCATGATAATTGGGTTCTTCACAGAGACTTGAAGACTTCAAACATTCTGCTGAACAACAAAGGGGAGCTGAAAATATGTGATTTTGGGTTGTCTCGCCAGTATGGAAGCCCACTGAAGCCATATACTCCTGTTGTGGTTACTCTATGGTACAGGTATGTGGCATGAAATAAATATTTTAGTTTTCATTCAAGTTATCTGTGTTAGGGAATCTTATTTGTGTTTTTTCAGTTGTCCTTTTTTGATAAAAGAATAGCAGATGTGACAAACTCATGAATTGCGAATTTGTTTACCGTGCAGAGCTCCTGAGCTTTTGTTAGGTTCTAAAGAATACTCCACAGCAATCGACATGTGGTCAGTGGGTTGCATAATGGCTGAATTAGTTGCCAAGCAGCCTCTTTTCAGGGGTAAAACTGAAGTTGAACAAGTTGATAAGGTTATTATTACTTAATTCACTTGAATATTACTTTGCTTACACGATATCTTGAGTGAAAACTCTGCTATCCTATTAATATTTTTCGGTTTTGGTCAATTGCCTGCAGATTTTTAGAACCCTGGGCACACCAGATGAGAAAATTTGGCCTGGATTATCCAAATTGCCTGGGTCTAAAGCAAATTTTGTTAGGCAACCGTAAGCTCTTATTTTTCCTGAATGGTTATGGTTTTACTATTCATTAGTATTCGCTACTGTCTACTGTTCAAATTTTGTTTAAAATGATGAGAAGATTCATCTGGATTTTAATTAAGTTTATGTTTGCCAACTCTTTGCTATTTCAGGTATAATATGCTACTGAAGAAGTTTCCAGTAACATCTTTTACAGGTTGGCCAGTTTTATCTGAGTTGGGATTTGACTTGTTGAACAAGCTTCTAACCTATGACCCTGAAAAGGTACACAAGTTCATCATGGATTAAGTTCTGATTGGTTTCTCTGAGTTGGAATGGAATATTATGACTTATACATGTGGTTTGTTTTTATACATTCTGTTGCAGAGGATAACTGCAGAAGCTGCTCTCCTTCATGGTTGGTTCTATGAAACCCCTCTCCCCAGAGCTGATTTCAAGCCTATTTCTCCTTTTCATTGCTAGGACAGGTACTTCTGCTGGATGCATGAAAACTTCTTACAGGAACAATACGATTTTTATGGTCATTGTTTCCAAACATGTCTCACCAAGTTAGTGGTCATGTGAAAAAGAATTATGTGATTGCAAAAGACAGGACAATGGACTTCAGTAGGTGCTGATTTTTTATCATTAGGAGCGGCCAATTGATGTATAGTCACCTGAGAAGGTGTGGCTTTGCACCTGATTTTCTTTATTTTTCTTTTTCATTTTTCTGTTAAATGACCTAAAACGTGCCATCTCTGCCAATGTTTTGCATTCGCTAAAATATGTACTTATATTTCAGGATTTTCAGTACTAAATGATGAATTTATTGCTATGGTAATGTTCTTTATCTTTGCCATCCTTTCCCTTCTCATTATTCTCTCATTTGCTGTGATGTGAAAAATTCGGGATGAACTACAGTGTGGTATCAACATGTGTAAATGTTTACCTTTGGTGTGATATTGTTTACTTCAAGCATTATTGCTTTGGTCTTATAGATTGGTCATAGATAAATTATGAGAGCCAAGATGAGCACAATGGAATATTTTTCACATATATTCTGGCTCCTCGTTGCAAATCTTACTCTCCACTTGCTCCCTTGTGCGCCAGGTTTTTTTTATTTTCCCCTTCATATATAATAATAATAATAATTCCTTAACTTTCTGTAATCCGTGATATATCTTCTGCATGTTTAAGTGATGGTTGCACATTTTCTAAAGGCGGGATGATGGGAAGAGTAAGGTGAGATGTTCTCTTTTCAGTAGTATTGGGCTAGTTATTTTTCGTTGCTCAATTTTCTCCTACTATATTTTTAAAATTATAATAGTGTAGTTGTCGCTTGTCTTGTTGCTTAGCCTTCACTACTGTTGTAGTCATTGGGCTATCTACTGCCTGTGGGGATGAGTGTCTGTCACTTTCAGTGCTCTAAGGTATGATGGTTGCCTTTATTTAATTGAAGTTATTGGCCCAATCTCTGGATTTGCTGTATGGCTAGTATTGAAACTTCTTAAGAGATCCACTCTTATCATTATCTAATTTATCTTTTGGTGCAAAATACTGAGGGCGTTAAAGCTTTGAGTAAATACCAACTTATTCGTTTAAATCTGTTATAAATGTTATTGTCTGCAGACACAAGTAAACTGTATCATCTACAATTTATTAGTATTAAAAAACGCAGCTGCTGGCAATCAAGTTGGGGGTGTGGTTCCACCCAGGTAGTTGTTTATTGTTAATGGTTTGTCATGATGAACTATTTGATATTGAGCCTTGTGTAGGTATCAGCTCAGCATGCTTTAGAGGTATAATTACAGTAGGGTGAGTTGTGTGAGTAAAGTTTGATGTTTGCGATGGCGACTGTGTGCGATTATAGAAGAGAATATTTGTTGGATTATGAATAATTGAACCTATTGGTTAAGGTAATGGGAGAAATTCTTGCGCGGTTTAGGAGCATCACGTGGCTGTGCTAATCACAGCATTTTAAATGGGACACACCACTAACTTGTGGGTCCGACTCCCAATGATGTGATATTATTGACAATAAACACAGTCATGTGATGCTTCTGGATCACGTAAGTATTTCTCAGCTAATGGCTAATTTTATGATTGACTTTCGCTGCTTTTACGTGTTTAGTTTTGGCCGTTATTTTAGCTAGGAAAGGAGAAAGATGAATGGCTTCGAGGACAAAGGAAGCAAGCAGGTCGAAACTGAGTCGGCTCTGCTGTTCATTGCTAATTGAAAACATTTTGAAAGTATTTATATGTATATTTTGTCTTAAAGTTCTTCACAATTTTATTCTTGTGTTCCTATAATTTTTCCCACACCTCATTCAACTTAACATTTGTTTAAGGGTCTGTCGCATAAAACAGTTTTTTGCATGCTATAAAATGACACTGCTTACAACTACTGTGGCTAGCATGTTTTGTTGTCTTAAGAACTATTACTCGATCAAGTTTGTAAAATTAGTTAAAATATCGATCATAAATGTAATCAAATAATTAATCTAGCATATCATATAAAAAAAATTCATCTAGCATAAAATAATTTAAGGCAGCATAGATGAGTTTTAATTAGAAAGCTGGTTCTCTATCTATTTTGAAGTTACTTTCTGTCAAGTCTTTATTAGTTAATGTCATTTTACCTGCTCACTATCGCGAAATGAACATTATTGATCTAGCGGATATCAGAAGCAGTCCCTGACAAATTGATCAGACAACCAAAAATCAGCCTTTATATTAATAAATAATCTAGATTCGGGCATCTCGGATGGCTGTTTCCTCATTGTAGTTGTCTAACGTGTCCTGAATAGTCGAAATTAGTTCGAAATTAGTTCCGGATAATATTTTCTAATGAATAGATTGGTTTTTAACTGAAAAAATGTGAAAGTGTTCGAGGTTATTGGCAATAGTAAAAATTAGATATTTTAGCATTTGGTTTATTTGTAATTGATAAAATGTGTGATATATAGGTTATATATTGATTAAGACATTTTAATCTCAACTATGTAAAAAAAAAAAAAAGAAGAAGGAAAAATCATGGTTTTTATTTTGAGTTCTAAATCTAACGTGTTACAATTTTTGAACTGTATCTCCTTTCTAATATTGTAACTAAAATAATGATGAGAAAGGAGATTATTGAGTAGTATGTCTTCTCGTCTATTATGGTTGTAATAATCGGATGACAAATCAATTGATTTTTGACTGAAAAAAATGTAAAAATGTTCGAGGTTATCAAGAATTGTAAAACTTAGATATTTTAGCATTTGGTTTATTTGTAATTGGTAAAATGTGTGATATATAGGTAATATATTGATTAAGACATTTTAATCTTAGCTATGTAGCATTGACACTCGAACATTCAGAAAAAAAAAAAAAAAAAAAAAAAAGAAGAAGAAGGAAAAATCATGGTTTTTATTTATTGAGTCATAAATCTAATGTTTTAAAATTTTTGAACTCTATCTCTTTTCTAATATTGCAACTAAAACAATGATGAGAAAGGAGATTATTGCGTAGTATGTCTTCTCCTCTATTATGGTCGTAATAATTGGTTGGCAAATCAATTAAGAAACTTGAGAAGGAAAATCAATTCTTGAAGAGTAAATATGAGCAGTGATATTGAAAGGAGATAGGGTTTGGAAATGGCAGGGTAAGGGGGAAAGTAAGTAAAATGGTTTGGTTTTTGTCTTTTTTTTTTTTTATATTGTTGCATGTTTGGTGGGTATTATGTCATATCATATGGAGTTAGGATATCCTAGTTAGCGTGTAACTTATATATTACACTTTTTGCCAATTAAAAGTTTATTAGGGATTAAAGTATCAAATTTTCGTAATTGTAAGGGATTTTGAGATCAATTTATTTTTATCAGGGATTAATCTGTCCATTGAAAATATTGTCAAGGAATAATTTGGGGGATTTACTATAACTTATAATGTGTTTGTACTTTATTTTGTACACTTTCAAACCAATACACAAATTCTTTTTTACTTGGTAAAATTGATGTTTCAAAAAAAAAAAGGGACCAAAACCAAAACAAAAATTTTAGAGGGATCAAAATCAAAATGACATATATTTATATGGATTAAAAACATGTTTAAACCTAATTTATAATTCCCACATATTGTTACTATTAATCTAATTGGATGGAGAATGTAGCATGGAGACCGGAAAGCATTAGATGGTCGTATTAATATCTAAAGACGAAATGAAATATCCCAAAATTTTTTAAATATTTTAAAATTTAATTTGATAAATTATTAGTATTAAATTTTTTTATATAATTATATATTATTAAGTTATTGAAAGTATTTAACTCTTATAATATTAATTTTGATATATTATTAATATAAAATATTAATAATATTAATATAATCCTTGGCCGAAAAACTGGATCATTAATCTGATACTTTTATGATGCACAGGATCCTCTGTTAGAGGCAAGTGCAGAGCCTAAACGCCCGGCCAAGTTATTTCCTTTATTTTCTAAAGAGCAGGGAGCATGCTATAGATGTTAGCGGGAAGAATGAGTAAGGAAGATCCCAACTCGCATATGACGTCCTCCTCCTCAGATAATGCCCTCCAAAAACCTTTGTCTTTAACCTCAAGACTATCTATCCCAGAATCATGTATAAAAACCCTTTCTTCCAAAATAGAAAACCTTATAGAATATTCCTATATTCCTGAAAATGCTCAAATAGAAAGCTCTATTCCTCCTCTCCTTAGTCCCTATAATGTTTTTAGAAGGGAAAAAGGGTCATTCAAGTGGATCCGTAAAAAGCTTATCTCAACTCCAAGATCTGGTGTGAAAGAGTACATCTAGACAACAAAAATGGATGAATGTGCTCTCCAAGCCACTAGCACCAAACAATATGTTGATCTGGAGATCAATCCTACTCTCATCAAACTTTGGTAGAGAGAAGGATATGTCAACCTTCACCTTGGGGCTATTAGGTTAGTTCTTTCCCTTCACGGGAGAAAAGGACTTCCTATTCTCTCACTAATAAATGAGGGTAGGGGTCAAGGATTATAACTCTATCTTCAGATATCCGTGAACTCACGAAAAACATTTTTTTTATTTAATTTTGATATATTATTAGTGTAAAAAGATTTTTTTGTAAATATTCAATTATATATTATTATATTAGTAAAAATATTTCACGTAACTACTCATTATCTTAAAAGTCACATAAATAAAAATATGTGATTTGATGACAGTATAAAAGTCCAACGTTGACAGTGTATCAAAATTAATCTTTATTTTTTTATTTAGTATGTATATATTATAATTTTTGTTTTTCACTTTGAAATAAGATAAAATTTAAAATTATTTATTCACAATAAATGTTGTAGTTAATGAATCCATAATAATAATTTAATATTAAAAATTAAATTATAATAAATGCAACATCATAATAAAGGTTGTCCAGGCTAGTTAAAAATATTGTCTAGGATATAAGAAGTTGAAAAAAAATAGTAATCTCAGACTAGGGATTGTCTAGGATTAATTTCTAGTTACTTTCGGACTATTATTTTGTAGAAACATTTTACACCGATAGTGCATATTTATATAGGCTAACTTTCTATAGGCTAATTAAAGTTTATGCAGTGGGTGCTTCACTAGGCAAATAGGAGTTTTATCTATAATAGTGGGTGATAGTGGGAGTGATATTCGCTAGATAGTGGAAAAATAATTAATATTAAGAGCGGTCTGGCCCACAATAATTAACTGGGTGGATTTGGGGTCCAATTTTTAGTTTCCTTTTTATCCTTAGAAATTATTATTTTTTTAAATTTTTCAAAGGGTTATCAAAGCAACTTACACCAACAAAAAAGAAAGAGCAATTTAAGTTCACTATCTCGCAGTTATTTGCAGTTTTTAATCATTACCTACTTTAATATACAGTCTCTACACACGTTAGCATCAGGAGTAGCAGCCACTATATAACTGGCTGTGAATTGACCATTGTCGATCTATAATTATTTGTGGAGATAAGTTCTTTTTCAAAAGAAACAAAAGAGAGAATCTAACTCAGAATAAGAAAAATCAATTAAAATTTGAATTAGTTTACTGGAAAGAGAATCTCTCAATGAAGGCGATGAAGCCCACGACAATTCCTTGAAGTGTATAGAGAAGTACGGCTAAAATATTTTGTTTAGCCTAATAATTTTTACTTATGGTTGTAATTTTTTATGCAAATCCTAACTATATTTACGAGTGTCAAAATCATAACTGGGTATAGAACCAAAAAGTAGTTGAAGACGAAGTTGAAAATAACGTTCAAAACCACCAACGAAGGGAGAGCAAGAGGGACATGGTGAGGGGCAACTGCCTCTATTCCTACAAAAAAAGTTTACAATCTTTCTTTGCTTTTTCAACATCGACGTTGCTCTCTACCTTCTCCACTCTCTTTATCGTTCCCTTTACATCAACTTCGGTAATGTTTCGCAAAAAAGTAAGTAACAAAACATAACATCAAAATGGGAATCAAGTTTATCGTTGTTATTCTTTTTGTTGCTTCTCTCTCCATGTGTTTCTTTTTAATAGGAAAAAAAAAAAAGAGTCGTGCTTGAAGTTTTATGATAAAACATTTCTATTTTGATTTGGTTTATTTTTTTTAATTGTGTTTTCAGTTCTAATGTATAAAAAAGTTTAAAACAACTTACGTTAAGACCGCAGAAAGAGAGAGGGGAGGTTTTGTTTGTTTATTTGTTAGCTTTCTTGGTTAAAGGGTCGGTCATGAGAGACGAGTTACACGACTAGGGAAAGATAGTAAATTTTGTAATAATAGCTTTTATAACACGCACGTACATGGTGGAGGGTATCGTATTCATTAGTGAATCGATTTCGTTATATTCTCAATCAGGGAATTAATATTCTCATTTCTTAAAAAATTTAAACAGTTATTATAAATTCACGAGAAGAAATGAAGGAATGAACATTGGTTGTGGTTTTGGTTGAAGAAATAAATGAAGTAATACATTGGTTTTAGTTGAAGGAGGAGATTCACACTGTTAATTCATGAGAAATGTGATGTTTATATGAATCGATACATATGGATAAGAAATATTAGTTGGCTATTAGGGTTGCTTCATTGATTTGGATGGAACTCTATTTCCCACTAACAAATTAAGAAATTATTTGATTATCTTTTAATTGAAATAATCGACCATATGTTCAATGCGATTAGAAGTTTTATCCACTTAGATTTTACTCAGTTATCTTTATAAGTGTCAAATGCAATGTGTTAGCAGTTTCTAATCTTCTAGCTTGGTTAAAATAATATTCGTGTGGTGGCAAGTTCTTTCATAGATTTACCAAGTATGTTTATCTTACATTTCAGGTCAAAATTAGGATCAAAAGCCAAGCATGTTGGACAATCCTTCTCCAAAAAGAAATGTAAGTGTTCTTAACAATCATGAATCCATCTTTCCTCAACTATCTATTGCGATAATAAGTTTTCCTTCTCCTTGAGTTGCGGATTGAGAAGTTTGCACTTTGTTTTCTCTTTGGTATGAAAATTCTAATTCTCGCATTTGGGTGTTTCTAATTTCTCTAATGTATACATCTATACAATAACATAAAGGGGATTGGCCAAGATATCTACTTGCTATATATCTATTTATAATATATAAATTCTAAGTTCCAAATATTGCCACACTCACAATATGACACTTCAGCTATTTTATAATATGTCACAACAATTTTTGTACTTAGCTGTTCTATTCTCATTTAGGTACCTTATTTTCCTCTTCTTTTTTTTTCTTCTCTCTCTCTTTCTCTCTACCCGGGCTACAACCCCCTTCTTCCTTTTGCAAATTCATTCACCTTCTGCAAGTTCCCTTACCCCTCACCCCTCACCCCATAGTCTGACACCCCTTACTCCCACCCCTCACCCCCTTGGATGGCAAGCTTGGAATATGCTACCGTCTGCTGCAAACCACCTAGCCATCTTCTTTCTTTTCGTAGATTTATGTATCACCGTGACTTTTGAAACCTACAACTACACCTTTAGCCACAGCCACCATTGATCTCAAGTAGTGACTCGACACCCCACCATCATCCTTCTCCACCTTCACTTATGTAACCCACAGCACCCGCACCACTATCAGATCCACCACCACGTGGCCATACAGCAGCATCGACCCCCCTACACAGCACCACCTCAACCCAAGTGCCTCTTCATAGTGAAAAGCATCCACTGCACACTTTATGTTAGGATTTAAACCAAAGTCCCACATCAATTATTGGTAGCAATCTCATAGGGGTTTGACTAATAAATATGACTTTTGGCATTTTAATTTAATCATTTTCCAAGAGTGAGAGTGATCATTTGTATATATAATTTATTAGGAGCTGTTTATATGGAGTCATATTTTGTTCTGCTAGTTAGCAATTTTTTCTGTTCAAAAGTTGTCAATAGTGAAAATTTTAGTACTCCTTGTTGTTAAAAATATTGTCTAGGGATTGGAGTAAATAGTTAAAAAAGAAATTATTTAACTTGATAAAAGGGCGTTTATATATTAATCCTAGACAATCCTTTGTTAAAAAAATTGCATAGTGCATGTTAATATATATTAGCCTATACAAATATGCTGTATCAATGTAAAATGTTTTTACAAAATAATAATCTTGCACTAGTCCGAGAGTAACTAGAAATTAATCCTAGACAATCCCTAGTCTGAGATTACTATTTTTTTTTTTAACTTCTAAAATCCTAGACAATATTTTTAACTAGGCTGGACAACCTTTATGATGATGTAGAACTCAGCGGGATGAGGTAGAATTGAATTGCTACATCATAGCTATTATTGACTGAGGAAACATTAAACTTTATCATATTCCTATCACTCCCACTATCAAGCGTCTATATTGACTGAGTTTAATAGGAGTAATATTTTTAGTAATATTAAGGTAATATCTTCCCCCTACTAAATCAATATTTAACCTTGATGTCTTTACCCTATATAACTGATAGGCGCTCGATGATAGTGCTAGATGAAGTATGGGTTTATATGCAATCCTTTACATTTTTTAGGTAGGATTTTAACTCAATACTAAAGGATGGGAAACATTTAGCGGCTCTACCTCATCCCGCTTCCATTCCTACTTAGAACTTCTAAGGGTGGAAAAAAGGAAACATAGCCATGGTTGTACGATAAAAACGAAAAATATTACTGTACAGGATTTTATGTTTGTGGATTTTTTGAATAATACGTACAAATTAAACAGGAACAGACTCAAGCGATTAGCATTGAGGTAATAGTGAGGAGTTTAGGAACAAATTTTTTCATACATAACTTTAAGATGATAAAGTTATATCAAAAAATGAACGCATAATTTAAAGAGAAGGCATTCTCTACGAATTTTTCTCTTCACACAAAGAAATGCAAGCACTGAAAAGAAAAGAATTTATTATTAAACCCTTTCAATTTAAAAAAATTATTTATGATGTTTAGATATTTTTGTTCACTTAATTTTGTCCAGTGAAAAACACATAAAATAAAATATCTTATCTCTTTATAACATCTTATCATGTGCAAACCAAACATGAGGAATCAATTGCACATCAAACACGACAAAAGTACCAAATATTATTAGACAACAATCCTAGTGGTGCTGGTGGATTATATGCTAGATTAGGCCTTTCAACCAACACTTAAGTAAAGTCTCAGATTCGAATCCCGTGAATAGAAAAAATTAGTGTTAGAAAAGCTTTATCCCCACATTAAACTGACCCAATTCAAATCAGATTAGTCGAAATCAAGTGAACTTTTAAATAGTGATGGTCAATACAAAAAAAAAAAAAAAAAGATTAGTCCCTTTGCTTTGGTGTTCATGTTAGTCATGTATAAATTGCATTGAATAGGCCAAATGGTTTGCGACCCACTCGACAGTTTTCAGTGAAGTACATTAATGACGAACAAAAGCATGGCGAAGTTTGTTACAGGACTTGATAAGTTTAACATCAACTTCGACGAGATAACATTATAATAAAAAATAAAATAAAATTAGAGTTTAATTGGAGTGCACTGACAGTGTAAAATTTTTTTATACTGTCATTCAATGAAAACACTCCATTTACATGACCATTCAAGTAGTGGGTGGTTATATCAAAGACTTTTGCTGATGTGGCAATATATGATTGGATATTTGTGTAAAAGTGTTTTACACTGACAGTGTATTCAAATTAAATCCATAAAATTATTCTTTTATCCTTTCTATTTTATTTCTTTTGTAACACTCTCTCCTCCCCCTTCTTTCTCTGCTAGCGACGCCCCTCTCTCTCTCTCTCTCTCTCTCTCTCTCTTTTTGCAACCAACAGGTTCATCTTCAAACTCCACCACCAAGCACCACTACAAGCCACCCATAACCAAAACCACCACTGCACAAAAACCATCCTCATGAACCTTCACCTTGGCCCCGTCATCCTTCACCGTGCACCACCATCGTCAACCTTGGAATTGCCACAATTAGGGATGTCAATGGGGCGGAGGATAGCTCCCTATCCCCCACCTCATAGATAAATATCCACCCCCGTCCAACCCCATATCTACATGGGTACGTGCTTTTGACTTCCCCTCGTAAATTTACGAGTACCCACAAATATCTATGAATACCCATTCAAATGTTAAAAATTCTAAAAAAAATTTAGAAAAATTAAATTAAAAAAAATTTTAAAATCATAAAATATTTAAAATAAGTATAAGAATTTAATTTAAATACACTGACAGTGTAAAATAGTTTTACACTGTCAGCTAATAGAAATAGTGAAAAGTGCCAAGTCACACAAATAACTACTCATTATAATGAGGGACCCACCATAATTTATTACTTTTCCCTATTTATATTGATTGACAGTGTAAAATAATTTTATACTGTCAGTGCATACCAATTAAACTCTAAGTATAAATACAAAATAAACATAGTAATCTAATTCCACAATCTAAATTGCTGCAACTTAAAATAAAAATAAATATATAATAATAATCCAACAATTAGTTTAACACTTAATAAGTATAAATAAATCCAATTTCCAAATATAAACTTTAGTCGAGAAACCCTAAACCCTAATTTAAATAACAACAACAACCTTAGTTTAACTAAGTTAATAAATTAAAAGTAAAATATTAATTTCATACAGGGTACCCGCGAGTATGGATACAATGATCCACGTCTCCACCCTATTTAACATACGGATATTTAAAATTCCTGCTTCCATTATTTGTGAGGCTAAAATCTTCCCCCTATACTTGCCTTATTACAGTTATTACCCACCAGTATTTGCAAGGACAAGTTTTTTTGCCATCCCTAATTGCAATCACCCACACCTTAAGAGTGTGCTAAAACTAACCAGGCTCGACATGGGCGCAGCACCGAGTTTGCGGATTTTAGCGGTGGTGTTGACTATTGAGGGGCCCGGTGGTGGTGATGATGGAGCCAAGGGAAATGAAGATTGGATTTGTGCTTTAGGTGCAAAAGAGGAAGGCTGATGGAGGGCAACGGAGGCAAGGGCACTAGGGGGTGGTGGTAGTGGTGGTGCTCATGCTAACAAAGGGTGGCAGTGGTCGTTGGGAAAGGAAAAAGGGTAGAATAGATAATTCATTACAACTATATTTTTTTATAAATATTAAAATATAAATATAAATTTTTACTAAAAAAAATATAAATATGAATTTTAATTCCAATTAATTCTAACCATTAGATTTAGTTTTTAATGGTTGAGATTAAGTAACAATTGGTCCCAAGTTGGTCCCAAATTTGTCAAGTCCTATGACAGACTCCATCCAAAGGCACATGCATCAAAACCCAACACTGGTTTAACATTTCAATTATTAGTAAATAACTAAATATATTGGTGACCAACCAAAAAATGTAGTAAATACATTAACATCAATACAAGAGAATTTATATGCAAAATATGTGCTGCTCTCCACTCTTAAACTAATCACAACTTGGATGAAGGACGAGATAGAGCAAGATCAACTAATTCTCTTCTCAAAATTTTGCCAGCCGGAGATTTTGGTATAGAGTTAATAAAAGAAACACGCCGTATCTTCTTGTATGGTGCAACCTGCAACAATAACAACACTTAAAGCATCAAGAAAAATGGAAAAATAAAAATTATGAACTGTGAATTCAAATAAGTTTTTATTTATAGGCATTTGTGAAGGAAGGGCAACAAAAAACATACATTGAGGTCCTTGGGCTTTTTTTTTTTTTTTGGTGCTTTTTTTTGGGGGGAGCTCATTGTTCTTTCCTATTTATATGACAAACTTAGAGTCCATCCTTGCTTCACAATGCAAGAAAATAATACTTACGAACCCGAAGGGATTACCTGAGTGGAGCAACACAAGGTCTCGCACCTAACAAGTCGCAGGTTTGAGCCCCCACTCATCTCCTTGGAGTGAGATAAATATAAGTTTATTTATAAGTGCTTTTTGAACTTGGAGGCTTTCCTTGCCTTCGATTAAGGTGTTATCCTCTGACTCTGAATTTTTAACTACCCAAAAGGAGAAAATAATACATACTACATAGGAATGATCGGTTGAGTCGAGCATTGGCAACACTGCATGGATAATTCATTCACCTAATATCTGCATTTTATAGCACAAGGGTTATAAAGCAAACCTGCTTTGCCACGAACTCCATGACCTGAGCGGCAGTGATGTTGGTTCCAGGCTTTCTTACCACAAATGCCATTGGAATTTGCCCTGCATCTTCATCAGGATACCTGTCCCCACAAGAATAGCAATCTTACTGGAAAACCTTCTTGTAAGAAGAGTACATGTATATTAATTAAACTACGCGAATTACAGCAACAGCATTTTCTTTTGGGCCAATATACAATAACTAACACGTAAGAAAATGTTGATTCTATGTGGCTTTCCCATAGGAACAATAATAGGGGAAAATGTTAGCTATTGTAAACTATTGTCATTGAAAACAACTTCAAATATGCTTTGAACACACATAAAAGAGTAAA
Organism: Pterocarpus macrocarpus; assembly: GCA_031439585.1. Classification (NCBI taxonomy): domain Eukaryota; kingdom Viridiplantae; phylum Streptophyta; class Magnoliopsida; order Fabales; family Fabaceae; genus Pterocarpus; species Pterocarpus macrocarpus. The sequence goes on from CM062519.1 coordinate 19,053,962, forward strand.
AGCACAATCAAGATACATACGGAACTACTGCAGCATCAGCAATTTCAGGATTGGAGTAAAGTATGTGTTCCAATTCGGCTGGGGGTACCTGGATTTTATTTGAGAAATAATTAAGAAAAATGTAAAAATTAGTAAAATGATTCCCCACAAAAATGCTTTGCTCAGGATGGAAAATAACACATCACCTGATAAGCTTTGTATTTGATCAATTCCTTGAGTCTATCTACAATGTAGAGGAATCCATCAGAGTCAAAATAACAAAGATCGCCAGTCTTCAGCCACCCCTCTGAATCCAATATTTGAACAGTCGCCGCTTCATCTCCTACATAACCTGCACTGGCACAGTAACCATCACACCTTTCATCACACAAATTAGATAAGTAATATAAACTACATTGCAATTGGTTAAAATCCTTGTCCATCTTGCATGGCCTAACCGAAAATTGATATAACTTAATAGGAACCAAAATGATAGCACAAGTTGGGTTTTCTATGCACTTATTCACTGCCTGATATTATGCGATGAAGGCCTGTTTGTTACATCGTATAAGATAAGCATAATAATAGAAGACTATAAAGTTTGATAGTATAGTATATAGTATATTGTTATACATTGTATAAACTTTTATACTATCCCGCGTTGGATGTACTAAATATGATTGTATAACTTTCTTCTATATAATACTTATTGTGTAATAATTTAATGAATAAAAATATCTTTACATAAAAATTGTTAAAATTTTGTTTTACAATAAATTCAAAAGTAAATGATTGAATTTTATCCAATCTAATAAAAAATTAAACTTATTAGGTCACATGGGGCTTGATAAGTTATCTTAGACCAAATAACTTTTTCCTATCAGACAACACACCAAACATAAATACATACATGATAAACTTGTATTATGTGGTCTTACACAACCTAACAAAACAGTCCTAAATTTTTACTTTTTGGACTATTTAAATGGGGTATCTTTTCTAATTAAGCTGCTAGCACATTTTCGAAAATTCAAAAGGAAATGATTTAGCACCTTTCATGATTGTTGGTCCTCGCAACCACAGCTCCCCTTTCTGGCCAGGAGGCAATGACTCACCAGTTACAGTGTCCACTATCTTGGCCTCCATATTTTCAGCTAGTCGACCCACAGAACCATGGCGCTTAGCCTCATCAGGCCCTATCATTCTTGCTGCCCCTCCTGCACTTTCAGTAAGACCATAGCCCTACGGGTGAAAAAAAATATAAGAAAATCAAACAACAATATTAAAAAAAGAAAAAGAAAAAAGGAAAGGAAAAAGTTGTACCAAGTTGTCAAATGCGTTTGAGTGCAAATTCAGCAATATGCATTATGTAGATATAAAAATGGTGGGGAAATGGCCGTGAGTTATGACGGAGACAAGCTCATTATGTCACCAAATTGATTAATGATAAGCAGCCCTAACCTTTTTATAAAAATATTTGATAAATTTATTTGGCATGATATACTCAACTTGAACAAGCGCGTGAACCTATTATTTTGAAAAAAGTGTTAAACAGTCAGAAATTTTTTCTCAAAATAAAATAATGTGGTATACATATATTAATTCTTGGATAAATAAGTAAATTTTATTACTTTGTTTTATCAAATAATTACCATAAACTCTAAACAATTTACTTTGACTATGTAGTATTACTCATTATCTTATACTATATCTAACAATCATCTTAAAATTTAACTGAATTATGTCACAACCTTGATTTATTTTTCCCCCTATCATCACTCGTATTTACAAAGAGAAACTGCTTCCTCATGAAGTGCAATATTGAAATAAAAAATTGTGAGAACTCTTTTAGGCATGCAAATTAACTTTGAACACGTATAAAAAGTTTCCCGACAGTAATACACCTACTGTTAACATCAGTGGTACAACTTTGCATGCGGACGTATTCATGTTAAAAGTTAAGTAATGTTATTTGCACATATTACTTATATGTGGATTCTATTTGATATAAATTTTATACTTAATCTAATAATAGATAGAAATATATTAACACAATATACTATAAATATTATATACGAATAATATTTCGGCTAAAAGTTGCATGTCCTCGTATGGGAAGGGGAAGGCAGGCTTGAGTCACCTTTCGGCGAAAAGTGTTTGGAATCTGGATCAACGAACTATAATTTAGGAACTTAGCTTCCATAAAGTATGTATACTTTTTAACAATAATATACACAATTTTAATTATTAATAAAAAATATTGATATAAATTATAATATATATAATCTGCAGACAAATATTTACATTTTATCTATTTTTTCAAACATGAAATATTTTTGCAACTTCAGCTAATTAAAATTAATCTTTATTTTTCGAGAATAAAACAATGGTGACTAGCATCCATCCCTCAGCCAACTTCCTATGAGTAAATTTTATGAACTCTTAAATTCTTAAATTTTTTTTTCTCCCATCGGAACTCAAAATTATACACTATCACTATGTCATGAAGCGTTGAAAATCCATGCAACTGAGAAGATCCAAACACACAATTTATAACACAAATTAAGGTGGTCCCATCACCAGTTAAAAAGGAAAGTCAAAAACCCAACATTCACCGTAACACCCGCAAACACCACAACATGAAAAGTTCCCAAAAAAAAAAAAAAAAAAGCCAACGTTATCAAACACCTCACCTCCACAATTTCCACGTGAGGGAACTTGGCAGCGAAGCTCTCAGCCACCTCCTTCCCCAGCGGAGCGCCACCCGACCCCAACAAACGCAACGAACTCAAATCATACTTCTTCACCACCTCCGACTTCGCCAGCGCCACCACTAGCGGCGGCGACACCGGCATGTAACTCACCCTGTACCTCTCCACCGCCCTCAGCATCCCTTCGAAATCGAACCTCTCCATCAAAACCATCGTCTCCCCCATCGCTATTCCCCTTACCAGCATGAAGAACCCGAACACGTGGAACAGCGGCCCTGTCAAAAGCGCCACCGAGTGCTCCTGTTCCGTTTCCTCCGTCAAGTGCTTCAGGTGGCAGAACCCGCCGATAAGCGCGATTAGATTCCCGTGCGTGAGGAGTACGCCCTTGATTCGCCCCGTGGTGCCGGAGGAGAAGAGAATCGCTGCTGACTCGGACTGAGTCACCTCGACTCGTTCGGGTTTTGAGGATGAATCGTTCTCGAGCATGGAGAGGAACTCGGGCGAGTCGAGGAGGACGGTGCAGAGGGGAAGTTTGGGGATTTTCTCGGCGGTTTTGGACGTTGCGAAGGCGATTTTTGGGTTGGCGAGTTGGACCAGGTGAGTCAACTCGGCGGGGGAACTGAGCGGGTTGGCGGGGGCGATGACGATTCCGAGGGACAAGAGGGAGAGATAGAGCGCGGGTACGTGTACGGAAGGAGGGGCGAGGATGAGTGCCACGTGGCCCTTTTTGAGTGGTGTGAGGGATTGGAGGAAGGAGGCGAGGGATTTTATGCGGCGAAGAAGGAGCGGGTAGGAGAGGTGGTGGTCGGTGGCGGCGTCGATGACGGCGGAGGTGGCGGTGGACGGGAGGAGAGAGAGGGTGTATTCGGTTATAGAGATGGGGTGGGAGGGCGGAGGGAGGGGGACGTTTGGGCGCAGGCTATGGAAGGTTCTGGAATGTGGGCAGAAACCGCTGTTTGGGTCGATGGTGGAGTTAGGGTGTGTTTGGTTGTTGGCCATTGTTGGAGGAGCTTTTGCAAGAAGTGCTGCGGAGATTCTGTCTTGGTATTTTTGGCTTCTTCACCAGTGAGCCAACACTATTCTTCTTTCTTCTTCACTCTTTCAGACTAGTGAATATAATAATGGAAACTTGGAATTTATGTTAATGTAAACGTAATTATTGTTGGGATTGGGAGCAACAATAAAATACTTGGTTTATTATTGTATTGGTAAGTACAGAAATATGTATGGGGAATGCTTTTGACTGGGATCAATAGTTAATGAGTTTAATTGGTATGTATTGATAGTGTAAAATTATTTTATATTATTAATTAATAAAAATAAAAAAAATAAAAAATTATGATAGATTTTTCATTATAATAGATAATTATTTATATAAATTAATATTTTTTATTATTTTTATTGATTAATAATATAAAATTATTTTATATTATTAATATATTTAAATTAAATTTATAGTTAATAGTATAGTTTAATTTAGAGTATATAAATTTTTTTCTGCTATGTTAAAATTGTTATCAATTTGGTATTAAAAATTTTTTTTATATCAATTCAATTTTAATATTTTAAATTTTGATATTAATTTAATTTTAATAATTTTTTTAAAATCAAAATATTAAATTTTAAAATAAAATTAAATTAATATCAATTTTAAAATATTAAGATTAAAAAAATATTTAAGTAATATTTGAAAGTAATTTTTTTAATATGTTGTTTTAAGTGATTTATTGGAGATATATAAAATTTTGGTAAAATTTGAAAAATATAAAATTTTGGAAGGGATCTGGTTTGTTGAATGGATCCCATTATTTTTAATAAAAAAATTAAAATTAAGCATATTTTTAATCAAATTCTATTATTTTAATATAAATAAAGAGAAAAAAAATGAAATTCAGCTTATTATTAATTGAATCTTATTATTTTAATAAAAATAAGAAAAGAGAAAATAGAAATATGATTTGCTATCAGTCAAATCTTATTATTTTAATAAAAATTAGAAAAGAGAAAAAAAAATCCAATTGATTGTCAAATAAATCTCATTATTTCAATGAAAAAAATTTGAAATCTAGTGTACTTTTAATCGGATTTCTTCTTTTTTTTTGTGTTGTGTGTGTGTGTGTTTTAGAGAGAGAGAGAGAGTGTGTGTGTGGAAGAGAGAGAGGGGGAAGAAAGAGAGAGGAGAGAGAAGAGAGGAGAGAGAATAAAAAAAAAGAAAGTGAGAAGAAAAGAAGAGAGAGGAGAGAGAAAAAATTATAAAAAAATTATATTTTTCTAATTTTATCAAAAATATCTTATTTATCAAATTTTTTCACAAAAATTTTATATAAAAAATAATTAATCAATATTTGACAAACTAAAAAAATAGGTTAATTAAATATAACAAAGCCTGATTTTTGATAAATATTATTTAGCAACTACTTAAATATTTTAAAATTAATTTTTATTTAAATTAATTTAGATATAAAATTAGTTCTTAAAAAATTAATTTTAAATTAATTTTATTTTATTTAAATTTTTTTCTTCTATTTTATATCTTCTTATTGCTATTCTTCATACTTTATACTAATTAATTCTTATTTTATTGACATTGTCAACTGTTTACTACCACCGTAGTCCACCATCGTCCGCTATCATCTGCCACTGTCGGCTACCGTGGTCACCATTGCCTACTGCCAATTGCCACCATCAGTTGCCACTAACTACTATCATCCGTCACTGTCCACAGTCGTTGTCACCCCATTCGCCGCCATTTGCTATCACCGTTTTCTATTGCCCATCGCAGCTAGTTGTCACTATCCATCATTGTCGATCGCCACAAGCTATTAGATTAATTTTTTAATGATATGATCGATAAGATAGAGGTAAAAAAAAAAGAAGAAAAAAAAGATATATATTAAAATTTATTTTTATGTTAATTTATATAATTAAATCTACTTTATTTATATTATATTAACTTAATTTGTGAGATTATAAAACATCTCCGTACTGTATAATTTAATATGTTACTACTCACGTAACGCTTTGAATATATGCAAATAATCCGTCACTGTTTGTGTTTGTGATGCTTTGGTACTTTGGTGCTTATCTTCCTGCCACCACTCACGATTTGAGGTCGTGTTTTTTATTTTTTTTCCTATTCTTTTTTTCTGTGCTCGTGTTCTCAGTTCCGGCCGTACTAACTCTATTCCCATGTATGGACGTATCTGTGTCCATGTGTGCAGGTCTGACTCTTGTGTGAAAAATGATACTATCGATTCGAATTCATGGTGCATATGATATATAGTAATATATCAATTAATAATTTTTATAATATTTATATATATTATAATTATAAATTATATTTTAAATAATTAAAATCTTATTATATATAGAATTTATGGTAAATCCTAGAATATAATATTATTACTCTTTTTGTGTCGCTATGAAACTCAATTTTCTTTATGTACCGTGCTTTTTTCATTTATTTCAAAACTTCTTTCCTTAAAACAATTGCATCATGAGGCCAGAAAACTTCATAGTAATGCTAAAATAATAATAATAATAATAATAATGAATTTGAATATTTAAATGTGAAGATAGTTATAAAATGAGAAATTAAAAGATTATGTACTCTTAGATTATTTTGATGGATCCATATATAATAGAAATTATTGATTTAAGAATGAATAAGGGTATATTTGGTTTAATTTTTGGAAGAATTATTTTTGGAAGAATGATTTTTGTTTGGTTTAAATATATCAAAAATAAGTTTAAGAGAATAATTTTTGTTTAAATAAAATAAAGTAAAATTACTTTTGGTTACTGATATGAGAGTAATATTAAGATATTTTTTCAAAAGATCTTTTTCCTAAAATGAAAAGTAATTTCAATAATATTTATCCCAAAAGGCCTTCTAAAAAAAGGTCTTTACACACTCAAACACATTAGATAATATGCATTTTTATTCTCATGTCAATAAAAGATCTTTTAACTCTCCCAAAAATATAACCAAACAATCCCACATTATTTATAAATATGATTAAGATAGTCTTTATAAGAGTTTGGACAACCCTCCTCCCATGAGGTAAATTTTGAGATTGAGTTAGACCCACTCAACTCTAAAATAATATAAGAACCTATCCTATGGTTGTTGTTGGATCACCTACAGATATTTAATTCTACAAACTTTGCATTTTAGATATGTAGTCTTGGACGTAAAAAGTGTGTGTTAGAGGTCCTATATTGCTTAGCAATACGGCCAAGATAATCTTTATAGAAGTTTGGCTAACTCTCCTCTATGAACTGACTTTTAGAGTTGAGTTAAACTTATTCAATTCAAAAATTTCATTTTTTCACTTTACAATTATCATTATTTTAGAGATCCTAATCCAATAATAATAATAATAATAATGGATAGGAAAAGACAATGGCATCCCCATTTTCCAAGTTCTAACTGTTAGGTGAAAGACTGGTTATCCGCGTTACTGGTTAATTGCGCTTAATTTGATTTTGCTGTACCAAACAATAAAACTTTAAATAATACAAATTTTTAATCAATATAAGAATTCCTTAATACTTATCATGACAATCTGAAGTATTTTAGTTGGCTCGACAAGAACTAGGAAACAAAATTGGAGACAAATTTTTTTTTTTAAGAAAGAAAATTTACCATTTCAGGTCTGCAAAAATTAAGAAAGCTCCGTCGCTGGTACGCATCCAAGAGGGAGAGTCCGGGCCCAGATTTTCCAATGGTGTCCGCATGGAAGCAATGTCAGCATGTACATTGGCTGCAATAAATGCTGCCACTGGAAGGTTTTTCTGGCGTTTTGTGTTTTTTTTTTTTAATATAGAACACTTGTATATGAAAGTTTGTTGGATTTTAATTAATTTAATTTGAGTTAGATTAATCCACTAAGGGAATAAATATCTCTTAAAATTAGTTTTTTTCTATTCATAAAATTTAACTCTAAGATTTTATTTAAAAAAAATAAATACTTAATTACTTCAATTAACTAGACATTGATGAAAAGTCTCTCTAGCTAGAAGGGATCTCTTGCAACCAAACATCCCGAAGAATTATCCCTGAGGAAAGCCACCCATCTTCCCAGAATTTGACTTGCCACTACGAACTATCCGTCCAACTCCAGTCATTCCCAGGTTTTGATACAATAATATGATTATTTTTTAAGTTAGAGTTATTAAGTAAAGATTGATGAATATCTTTACTATATTAATTTGTTCCTTCTATTCGTAGTTTTTGTGGAAATTATGCAATCAGGTTCGCTACCATTGCCCACTAGGATGGGATCAAGGAGTGGGTTGGCGTATTGTTTTATCACAGGAGCGAACCTGTACTATATGATAAGGAGTAGTATAAACAAAATGACATAAATATGTATTTGAAGTTTAAGCTTCCTCATTTGTGAAAAAAAAATATTCATTTACTTTAACAAGTTAATTTTAAAGTTTGAGTTTAACTAATTTCAAAACATAAAATTTTATTTCAATTCATTTTTTTGGGTGTGACTAAATTTTTTTTTTTTAAAAAGGAGAATTAAGTCCTACAAAACCCTATTCCCATGCTATCATAACACAGCCAATGTCACTGGAAGGGTTATCCCAATACATCAAGCCCTCATTCCCAATTAATCAATTTGTTTGATTTGGATATATATATATATATACGTGTGTTAATTTAATATTTGATAAATGATTTTATAATCAAGACTAAAGAAAAATAAGATAAAAATGTAAATGATAGATATAAGTGAGAAGATATAAGTAGGATGACAATAATATTTTAAGCATTTCAATAATATATAGTTATTGAATTAAATATAGATATTTTTACTTATAATCAATGTGTCTAATAAAATTTTCAATTTTGATAATTTTTTTTAGGCTGAATAATAGTATGGGCTGAAGAGAATGCTTGCCCTAGTTTAGAGTCAAGATATGTTTTTGAAGTCATTGAAGATTTATAATTGTTATAACATGCTCGGAGGGCGCTATGACATGAAGGCAACAAAAAAATATCCAATGGAGTCGCCACTATTTTTTATTTATGGAAAAAAAAATAAGAAAATCCTTTTATTTTTGCAAGATTGGGCTCGGGAGTCTAATTATACATAGAGAAGAGTGAAAACTTAATCCCATTGCACCCTTAATATATCCGTTTTATAACAATTACTTTAGAGTTTGTTATGCAAATTAATAATAATTTTAATAATATTTATTTTTTTCCCCAAAAAATGATAGTTATTTACAAAAATAAAATAAAATAAAATAAAAAGAAACAAAATTTAAGAAAATTTAATTTTTGGGGCTTGACGGAGAGTGCCTGCTCCTACGCATCCTCCAGTGCAATGAGAAACTCAAAGCCCTCGTCATTCTTGTAGAAAATAATTGTGTGTTGGATTGATTTTATTGTAAAAAATAAAATAAAATAAAATAAAAAGGCAAGAACAATCCATTCTTGCACAGGATTCATGATAGCATGAGCTGTACAATAAAGAGCTTAATTAGTATGCACTGACAGTGTAAAACAGTTTTACACTGTCAACTAATAGAAGTAAAGGGAAGTGAGAAATCATGGTGGGTCCCTCATTATAATTGGTAGTTATTTGTATGAGTTGGCACTTTCCACTATTTTTATTAGTGGACAGTGTAAAACTGTTTTACACTGTTAGTGTATTTCAATTAAATTCTACAATAAATCCTTACAATTCTCATAATCTTTAAGGATGGTCAAGCCATATATCAATATTAAAGATTGTTCCATGGATAGAAAAAAAATTGAATTTATTATTTAAGTGAAGAAAGAAAAGAAAAACTTACTTTTTAAGTGTATTTATAAAAAAAAATCTCAAAAGTAAGAAGGAATTAAAAAAAAATTATGCAAAAGAATAAGAAAGACTTCGACAAAAAATAAAATCATAAGCCCAAAAAATAGAACAAAATAAAATAAATAAGATAAATAAAATGAAAGAGAAGCACATGAGCAACAATGATAGTGCTGCATCATAGATGACGCCTTTAACAACTCCAAAACGAGATGCAGAAGCAAGATTGTGACAACATCCCAAAAGGAGGTAGAGATGATGGTAGGCATTGGTTTGATAGCTAACGATGGTGATTGGTAGGGAAAGATGATGTGTGATGATGGTGAAGGTCGTGATGCAGGTTTGGTATAAATGGTGCAGGATTTGTGGTGTCTGGAAAGATGAAGATAGGCTATGATTTGGCTCAACTACAGGGTTAGAATGAAAATGTGGTTGATTTTTGTGGAAGATGTTAGTGCTAGAAATGGTGTGATAGTGATAAGATTCAAGACTTGATAAGAGAATAGAAATGAAAAATAGTGAAAATAATTCTTCACTGATTGAATTCCTCCTTTTTGAAGTGAGGGAGTTGGCTTTATATAGAAAAGAATGAGAGAGATCTTTGGTAACAGATTGACTAGAAATTTGAAAAAGTAGATATATGATGAGATAAAAATTTGAAAAGTAGTTGAAAGTTTAAGATTATGATGAGATTCTAGAAGCTAATAAGAAGGAAAATTTATTTTATTATTTTCTTATTTTTATTAAAAAGAAGGACAAAATATGGTGTTCACAGTTGCTCTTCTTTACGTGTTTCTTACTAGAAAATATAAAATCGTAGGTTTTGATATTTCCGAATAAGAAACTAGTAAAGATATTAACACATATTTTTATCCGAATAAAGAAAGTGAATGGAGTAGATGCATTGCGAAAATGAAATGCATCCATGCAAATAAAATGCAACTTTGAAAAATTGAAATTGAACATAGATTTGAAATTAAATTTGATGATGTAGTTTTGAAAATTTGAAATTGAAAATGCAGTTTTACAGAATTGAAATAGATTTGAAATTGAATTTTGACGATGCAGCTATGAAAAATTGAAATTGAAAATGCAACTTTGCAAAATTGAAATAGATTTGAAATTAAATTTGAATATGCATCTTTGAAAGATTGAAAATGCAGCTTTGTAGACTTGAAATTGAAAATAGATTTGAAATTAAATTTGAAAATGCAAAATTAAAATAGATTTGAAATTGAAAATGTAGCTTTGCAAAATTGAAATATGTTTGAAATTGAAAATATAACTTTGCAGAATTGAAATAAATTTGAAATTGAAATTGAAATAGATTTGAAATTGAATTTTAATATGCAGCTTTGAAATATTAAAAATGCAGCTTTGCAGAATTGAAGTTAAAAATAGATTTGAAATTAAATTTGAAGCTGCAAAATTGAAATAGATTTGAAATTGAAAATGCAACTTTGCAGAATTGAAATCGATTTGAAATTGAAATAGATTTGAAATTGAATTTGAAGATGGAAAATTGCAATAGATTTGAAATTGAAAATACAACTTTGCAGAATTGAAATAGATTTGAAATTGAATTGCAAAATTGAAATAGATTTGAAATATTTGAAATTGAATTTAAAGATGCAGCTTTGAAAGATTGAAAATACAGTTTTGTAAAATTGAAATAGATTTAAAATTGAAAATGCAGCTTTGCCAATATAAAATGCCTTGTTGTGCAAGAAAGTATGCAAAATGTAAATGCCTTGCTAAAAAGTAAAATGATGGTAATAATTCCTAAAAGAAAAGTGATGGTGATAATTGTAGAAAAGTAAAGTGATGGTGATGATTGTTAAACAATAAAATAATAATGATAGTAATTAAAAAATAAATAATTCATGATATAGAATATTTACAAAAAGGAAGTAGCTTGGGAAGACTATTGAGAATGAATGATCCATGATATGCAATATGTATGGAAAAGGAAATGACTTATGGTAACTATTGAAAATGAATAATCCATGACATACGGTATTTACAGAAAAGAAAATGATTTGTGATACAAAAAATGGCTAAGAATGATGAAGTGATGAATGATATCATGACAATGTATAAAAATTGAATGATCAATGAAGATTAGAAATTACAAAGAAAATTGTCCCAATTTGTAAAATGATATAACAAGCGAATGATATAGTGAAGATGATATGAAGAATGAGAATGATATGTGTATTGACTACAATATCTAGATGATTTGATTAATCTGATGAAAAAGTGGAAAAAAAATTGGATAATATTTACATGACATGAATATATATATCAAGAAATGGATATGGTACAAAAGGGTTGGAAAGACTTGCAATACAGATTTCTCATGATTTACCAATTTCATTGATTCTTTAGTTACATCAAACCTGAACTCATGACCAAGACTATAATCGCTTGTTATGCGACAAATCAATCTACTTTTGATTATTGATTTCTTATCTTCTGCGAATTGATCATCTGCTACAAAATTGCCCCAATTTAGCATTTTTCTGGAGTCATAGTTGACAAACCCTTGTGCTTGATTTTCTAAGTGATGCATCTTTGCCTAGGTTGCCCTTTCATGTTTTCAATCTAACGAATATTTTATTGTTCTAACTTTTGCCTAGATTATCTTTAGGAGTTTTCAATCTAACGAGCTTTTTTTTTTTTTTAAACTCTAATTTTTGCCTACATTGCCCTTTGGAGTTTTCAACCTAGCGAGCATTTCTTTTTTTCTTTTTTGTTTGAATTTTTGGGCTCTAATTTTTGCCTAAACTGACTTTTTGAATTTTCGACCTAGCAATCATTTTTTCCCTTTTTTTTTTTTGGTTCAAGAAGCATTTTCAGTTTTATAAGAATCAATCAACTTATCAAATTATTGGTTACTATTTGCCTTGATTTGGCAAGATCTTCTTAAAATTATGACATTTGGCCACAATGTTGGGTACTGAACATTTTTGTTAAATACTCTTGCTATCCTTCTTTTAGTATGATTGCCCATAGCAGATTAATGCTAATTGTTTTTTCTCGATCACCTTCAACTCCTTGGGTGTTGCTGTCTTCATACCAACAAAATAGAAAGACACCTCAGTTGATGATTACATAGAGCGACGATTCGGTTTTTGGTTACCAACTATTTTGTCAATTTCTACTAGGTTGAACATCTAAGTAAATTGCATGCATAGTTTAGGAACTTCATCATTTTTATGATCATTCATGTTCTTTGTAACACAAGAATCAATTAATGGGTTTTTCATGATTATCCGCATGGGAGGGGATCCCAAAAGGAAGGAATGACTTTGTAAAGGGTGCAGAAGAAAGAAAGAGTGTATAGAGAAAATATGAAAGATAATATGTTGATTTGAAAAGAGAAACCATGCATAATCATTTCATTATTTCAATAGATCTCAAACACAAGCAAAGGAAATAAAAGCCTTTTATTCACTACTCAAGATACAATAAATCAAATCAAAATTCACATCCTTAATTAATGCATGTTCATTGCAATGAAGGCACATTTTCCCATCTTCCAAAGCTTGGCTGGTCTCATCAAGATTGAAGGTCCAGTTTTTGAAAAGTCTAAGAGCAGCTTCCAAACATGGAGGATCTTCTCTTTCATAGTTCCTTAAGTTATATCCTTTCCTTTTAAATCTCTTCCTTTAACCTTAACTTTTCTTTTTCCTTTTCTTTCTTTTCTTCTTTTTCTTTCTTTTTCTCCTCTTTTTTTCTTTTTCTTTTTCTTTTTTTTTGCTCATGGCTTTCCAACATAGCTATTAGGATCAAATAAAGTTTTCTTAGATAAGTGATTTTTATAAACAGCATGTTGCATCCTCTTTTTGAGGTTATTTTAAAAAAAATGTATGTTAGGAATGAAAGAAAATGTATGATACGCATAATGATGTGGAAATGATATGGAAAAGATGAAAAGGGTAGAAAGAGAAAGAAATGCATGTCAAATGAATTCTTCCTAAATGCTTATTAATGCATGCATGTTATAATGCTGCTTTGTTGAAAAAAAAAAATTAAGAATGCAAGTGATAATGTTTAAATGCATGAATAATGATTAATGAATAGAGAAAAGCAAGAAATGCATATTAGATGAACTCTACCATAAATGCTTATTGATGTGCTCTATAATGTGAAAAAAGGTAATGCATGACATGAATGTTTGGGAATAGAAGAGAAAAATGTATGTTTGAGATTTTTTTTTTTTTAACACATGTTAATACGGGTTATGATATGTGATGAAAAAAGTACATGTTGCATGAAAATTTTTTTTTTTAATGCTTATTGATGCATATTATGAGTGTAAGAAAAATGCATGTTACAACTTAATGAATGTATGGAAGGGATAGCGAGAAAAAAAAGAGAAATGCATGTTTAAAGAGTTTTTTTTTTTTTAATCCATGTTATGAATTCATGGAAAAGATAAGGGAGAAAAGAAAGATGCAACGTCATGAATGAATTCTTTTTTTTTTTCTAGTTTTTCTATGTATGTCATGAATGAATGGAAAGGATATCGAGAAAAGGAAGAGAAATGCATATTTGAAGAGTTTTTTTTTTTTTTGCTTATGTATGCTATCATGTATCACAGAAGTAAATGCTATGCATGTTGCAATGAGTGATGTGGAGGAGAGAGACTTTGAGAGCAAAAAAATAGACTATGCATGATATATTATTTAGATGCATGATTTGAAATTCATATTATAAGATTAAAAGAAAAAAAAATGCTCCTTTGTGTCCTAGTAAAATGGGACCTAATGGTTGGGAATTTCTAATATCAAGACCTTAATCTGGATAACTACTAACCTTAATCTATTAGTGCATAATTTTTGGGATTGATTTATACCCCTATAAGTCAAGGTCCACAGATTGTCCCTATCTAGAAGATAAGGACCCAGCTTTGTGGGTATGGCCACAGAGACATAGAAGTCACAATATGATATTTCACAATTCTAGTATCAATTTGAATGGGAGAATCAATGATTGTTAGGGAAGTATAAGTCTCACAATAACCTTGTCAAAGCCCCCTTCTATTCCTGTGGATTTCCAATACTCGGGTATAGAGCCCAAACGGTGTGTGAGGTAAGTGAAAGCGAAATGTGTGTAAGGACCATTAAAAATCTTAAAGTCCTAAAAATTACACAATAAAGAGACCCAACAATATATAAAAAAAAAAAAAGTTAACTATCTTAAGGTTTGAGATATACATCAAAAAAATAAAAAAAAAAGTCTACTATCTTGAGGTTTGAGTGATAAATAAAATAAAATAATTATTTACAATTAAAAACAAAACACAAAAAAATGAAAAGCAACAAAAGGGGAAAAAAATAAATATTATTTTAGCTATATAATTTGCATAATTAACTTTAATAGGCTTAATTCTTTAACCAACTCCAGTGGAGTTGTTAAACTGTCACAATGTGTTCGAAGGGTCCCGCAATGTTAAGGCAACCAAAAAATATTTTAAAAAAATATTAAATGGAGTTGCCACTAATTTTTATTTATGCAAAAAAACTAGAAAACGCTTTTATTTTTGCAATATTAGTCTTTCAAAGAGATTGGGATCAAAAGTCTAATTATGCATAGAAAAAGGTGAAAACTTAATCTCACTACACTCCTAATACATCCATTTTATAACAGTTACTTTAGAGTTTGTTATGCAAATTAATAATAACTTTAATAATGTTTATTTTTTCCCAAAAAATGACAGTTATTTACAAAAATAAATAAAATAAAATTAAAAGAAACAAAATTTAAGAAAATATAATTTTTGGGCTTGACCGGGACTGTCTACTCTTACATATCCTCCAGTGCAATGAGGAATTCAAAGCCCTTGTCTTTCTTGTAGAAAATAATTGTGTTGGGTTGATTTTAGTTAAAAAAAAATAAAAAAAATAAAAAAGAAAGAGCAACCCATTCTTATATAGAATTCAGGATAGCATGAGCTATACAATGCATCCTTACAATTCTCATAATCCTTGAAGATAGTCAAGTCATACATCGATATTAGAGATTGTTGCATGGATATAAAAAAAAATCTCAATTTATTATTTAAGTGAAGAAAGAAAAGAAAAACTTATTTTTTAAGTGTATTTGTAAAAAAAATCTCAAAAGTAAGAAGAAATTAAAAAAAAAAATAATGCTAAAGAATCAAAAAGACTTCAACATAAAAAAAAATCATAAGCCCAAAAAATAGAAACAAATAAAATAAATAAGATAAATAAAATAAAAGAGGAGCACATGAGCAACAATGATAGTGTTACATTACAGATGACGTCATCTTTGACAACTCCAAAACGAGATGCAGAAGCAAGATTGTGCCAGCATCCCAAAATGCGGTGGAGATGATGGTAGGCATTGGGTTGATAGCTAACGATGGTGATTGGTGGGAAAAGATGATGTGTGATGATGGTGAAGGTCATGATGCAGGTTTGGTATAAATGGTGCAGGATTTGTGGTGTCTGAAAAAATGAAAATGGGCTAGGATTTGGCTTAATTATGGGGTTAGAATGAGAATATCATTGATTTTTATACAAGATGTTGGTGTTAGGAATGATGTGATAGTGATAAGATTCAAGACTTGATAAAAAAATGTAAATGAAAAATAGTGAAAATAATTTTTTATTGATTGAATTTCTTCTTTTTAAAGTGAGAGAGTTGGCTTTATATAGAAAAAATGAGAGAGATCTTTGATAAAAAAATTGATCAAAAATTTAAAAAACGGTTGAAAATTTGAGATAGGATGAAATAAAAATTTAAAAAATAGTTGAAAGCTTAAAATTAGAAGGAGATTCTAGAAGCTAATACGAAGGAAATTTTATTTTATTATTTTATTATTTTTATTAAAAAGAATGACAAAATATGATTTTCACTATAATTATAGAGATACTTATATATCATCTATTAGCAGAGAAATTTATAAATTAAACTAAAGTTATGATGATACATAAGTAAAAAATTGACCAAATTAAACACATACGTTGATAGGATAACCTTAGATTAGACAATAAATATAAGTAAACGAAAGAATCTTTGAAAACATGTTATAAGTTTACTTAGTTTATTTTTATGTGGACCAAATTAAACACGCACCTCATTTTTATAATGAACACAGGAATAAGAAGAGATAATGAATGTTGGAAGTTAATAAATAAAAACTTTGACTAATTATAGTGTTGATAGTAAAAATGATTTAAGTACAAAAGTAATCTGGTGAACACGTTGAACTAATAACCAATAAAATAATTGTGAGTACCAAAATAATCCTGTAAGTATTTTCTTGATTGGTGCATATCTTTCCTCCACGTTTCCACCATTGACTACTCACAATTTAAGCTCGCGTTATCGCTGCTCCATCTCCGTGTGTGGACATGTTTTATTCTAGATGCAGAAGTATTATTATCCTTACTATAATAATCTTATTATTTGAATTTTTACATATGAAAGAGTTAAAAAAAAAAGTATAAATAATTTGTTAACTTTTTGAAAGAGTAACGCGGTTAAAAAGAAGAAGGGGATATGCACAAATTTAAATCACTAGAAAAACATGTTATTTTGGAGCGGTTTTAATTATGATTTGTGAGGAGTTTGAAACTTAACACAGGAGGAAGAAGATGATATAAGAGTTAAGTTTTCATTTCAAGAAGAAGGAGGAAGATGAAATTTGAGTTTTAGAGTTTGATAAGGAGAAAAGTAATAATGAAGATCAATTTAAAGATTTTATAATTTATTAATGACCAATTTATCCTATTGTTTGAGTGTGTCAACGTCAATCAATTAACAAGCCAACAGGCCACATGTACATTTTGTTAAGTTTAATAGTAGCAGATATTTTTTTATAAAAGGATTAATATGTCTGATATATTTTAATGATGAATGATCTTGGATTGACTTTAAAGACTTCATGCATTAATTTGTCCCCCTAATATTTTGTTCGTTAATATACGTATTAAAATATTAAAATATGCTTAACTTTAACAACTAATATGTCAGCAAAGAATGTTTAAGTTAAAAGTGGATTCTTTTATAAATTAAAGTGTACATTAACTTCAATTAAGTGACAAATCCTAAAAAATTAGATGATAGAAACAAAGATAATATATAAGTATAACAAGAAATTTCAAATTTAATAAAATAATTTTTATCTTAATATGAGATCAAATATATTTTTAAAACAATTTTCAAATTTTGGTGGAGACGTATGCTCCTAATTCTTTGTATTTATATTCATTCTTGTTCTAATTTTAATTTGACTTGAGCCACATAAATCCAAAATATATAAAGATAAAACTCTTTTATATTATGTCTTTTTTACATGAACATTAATTTTTTCTATTACTCCTACTATTTTCAAATGATTGTCTAGTTTTGAATATGCACATGAATTAAGGAAATTATTAGAAAAGTCTTAATGTTAAAGAAATTTAAATCTATTTTATAAAATTACATTTATTACTTAATCCTCTCTCCTAATATTCGTATTCTTTCCATTTACTCTCTCTTATCTAGTATTTTCTCTCTTTCACTTAATAGGAATATAACTAAAAATAACAACATTGTCTAAATTTTTTAAAAGAAGAATTATTTCAAAAGTAGATAGTTTGAGAATGGAAGGGATAACACACACACACACACACACACACACACACACATATATATATATATATATATATATTGCTTCTAAAAAACACCTAGTGGAATTAAGGAAAATAAAGAAGGAGATAAATAAATAGAAATTGAATTTTTGACCCAAAATTAACAAACCTCTTGTCTAGACTAAGAGATATTACATAAGTTACAACTCATTAATTGTCCTTCTATTAATTAATAATATAAAAATCCTATTCTGTATCAAAAAATATATATATAAAAATATTATTAATACAGAAAAATTATTTATTAATTAAAATAATACAGTAATACAACTGTTAATTTTATTTATTGTCTCATTTAGTATCATTTGCTGACGTGCACTGTTTCGGCAAACGATAATAAATGAATCAATAAATAAAATCAACGGCTGTATTCTACATAAGATTTTTTATCTTACATAAACTCACCCTCACATGTAAAAGATGTCGGTGGATAATTTCCTATTGCTAATTCATGTGGAGCAGTAATCACTCGAACACATCGCAGTCATTGTCTACTTGGAGAATATGATCATGAAGCATGTTGATGCGGGTTATTAATTTTTTTTAGTTTGTATAAATTCATAAAATTTAAAGAGTACTTTTAAATGCATTTTTGTTTGAAATTTTGAAAAGTTGGGAATCAAACCTGTGCTAGTAACTTGTACTTCGGTGGTTCTTTTATCATTTCAGCTTTTGTATGACAACATGAGTCCAAATTTAAACTTCCGTGCTTTTCTTCTATTTTTACGTTATTGAATAATATTCTAATTTTATTTATTTATTTTTTTTAAATGATGCAAATTACTACATAGCTGCAACTTTCTTTTCCCAAATATCACTGGTCATAAAATCAGGTATTGTATTGATATGTGAGATAAGATTGTTTCTGCGAGAGAATGGGCAAGAGGAGACATAAATGCATGGAAGAGATGAATCAGGAGTCAAAGGGGTCGTCAATTAGGTGAGTTTTACGGTACCTTTGTAAAAATGTATATTTTATGTATTTTTTATGATAAATGATGAGGATCGTGTTATAGATTATGAGGTGTATTAATGTACCAATCATCTATGATACACTATAAAAATATCTAATTTTAAGAAAATTTAAAAATATAATTAAATATATTTTAAAAATTAATTATCATACATTGATAATATAAAATTATATTGACAGTATAAAATAATTTTACACTATCAGTATAATCAAAAAATTTTATCAATATAATTTTAATTATCATACATTGACAGTGTAAAATTATACTGGCAGTATAAAATAATTTTATACTATCAGTGTAATCAAAAAATTTTATCAGTATAATTTTAATTATCATATACTGACAGTGTAAAATTATATTGGCAGTACTGTAAAATTATACTGATAAAATTTTTTGATTATACTGACAGTGTAAAATTATTTTATACTGCCAGTATAATTTTACACTGTTAGTGTATGATAATTAAAATTACACTGATAAAATTTTTTTATTACATTGACAGTGTAAAATTATTTTATATTATCAGTATAATTTTATACTATCAATGTATGATAATTAAAATGATACTAATAAAATTTTTTTATTATACTAATAGTATAAAATTATTTTATATTATCAATATAATTTTATATTATCATAATAATTAATTTTTAAAATATATTTAATTATATTTTTAAATTTTTTTAAAATTAAATATCATTATAATACATCATAAATAATTAATATATTAATATACCTCATAATTTTACTATAAAATATATCACAATCTAACTATTCATCACAAAATATATAAAATATATATTTTGTGCAACGTCCCAGAGCATGCACCCGCCAATTATGCTAAGAGCTTGTTCAGTTGACTCTAAAATCTGAAGTACCAGTGGATCCTAATTGAATGATTCAACTGTATTTTGGTAATTCTCTGGTGCCTTTGTATTTACGTGTATTTGGTGTATTTCATCTTTCTTTTATATATTACTTCTGACACTCCGCGTCATATCACTGTGCTAGCTCGATTGGTGCGCGCATTAGCATTCCAACGGCCAAGCTCGGCGTCCGAGCCCGACCTTTATTTTTTGACAATTTTCCATTCTTTAAGGAAAAAACTATATTAAATAAATTTTATTTTTACCATATTCATTAACGTATTATATGCTGAATACTTTAGGTATTTTAAAAATAAAAGTTTCGTTTTCGAATTTATTCTTTTCGAGCTGAAAATTTATATTTTTAGTATTAAATTAAAAAAATAATACATAATTATTTAAAAAAATTATATAATTTTATATTTTAATTTTAATCATTTATATCAAATTCAAAGATGCTATAAACCATGATATACTTATATTTTTTTTAGTTTCAATATTTTAAAATTGATATCAATTTAATTTTAAAATTTTTTGATATCGATTTAGTTTAAATATTTCAAAATTTGATATGAATTTCTTTCTTCCATCAAATCGTGTATAACTTTTGTTGTGATCTATCTTAATTTGTTGAGTTATGATGTTTATGTGTCTTCTTTGATTGATAATAAGAGGCAACTCCTATCTCATCAGCTTAAAAAATTAAAAATAAATAAAGTAAAAATTTCTCTAATTTATATTTTAATTATTTTCTATTTGTAATTTTCAAGTACAAATTAAATTCTCTCTCTCTCTCTCTCTCTCTCTCTCTCTATATATATATATATATATATATATATATATATTAAGATAATATTTAATAAAATATGATAGTTATAACTTTAGATTAAATGTCCTTCTTAGTTATAATATTTTAAAGTTAATATTAACTTGGTCTTGAAATTTTTTTAAAAATTAATTTAATCTTAATACTTTAAAATTTGACATTAATTTTTTTCTTCCATCAAATTTTAATAACTTCTATTATGATCTATCCTAGTTGGCTAAATTATTTTCTTTAACTCTTTTCCTTGATAGATAAGAAGAGACAATGACAATTTGCACTTCATCAATTAAAAATAAATGAAATAGAAATTAAATAACATTAAATGAATAAAGTTATGTGATTTTTTAAATAATTATGTGATATTTAAATAACATTTAATTTGACATAAAAATATAATTTTTCAGCACAAAAAATATATGAGTTTTACATAAAATGTAATTAAATTTAAAAGTATGATAAAAATTTAAATTTTTTATATACTACTTATAGGGTACATGTTTTATTGAATTCGAATAAAATAATTTGTAAATATATATTATTAATATGTTTCACTTTAATTTTAAGATTTTTTAATTAAAATACTAAAGAAAGGGATGGTAGTAGGAAAAAAATTTATTGAAGTTTCAATTAAATATTACAAGAATATATCGTATATTAAATATTAAATTTGTAATATATCATGTATTAAATATTGATTTTAATGATTCTTATATACATTTTCTTCTATGTGACTTTATTTATTTAAAGTTATTTAATTTTTTTATTTATTTTTCTATTTTTTATTTTCAAATTGACAAGTAAGAATTATCTCCTCTTATTAGTCAAAAAAGAGAGATAAGCAAAATAATTCAGCTAATTAGCACGTATCATAATATAAGTTATTGATATTTTGATGGAGGAAAGAAATTGATGTCAAATTTTAAAATGCTAAGATTAAATTAATGTAAAAAAATTTTCCTGGATCAAATTAATGTCAACTTTAAAATATTAGAACCAAGAAAGATATTTACTTTAAACTTATAATTATCCCTTCTTTTTATTAAATATTATCTTACTTGCCATATTTTTCATTCGTACTTGAAAATTAAAAATAGAAAACAAATAAAATAGAAATTAAATTGCCAGAGGAATTAAATAAATTTTCACTTTACTTATGTTTAATTTTTTCAAGTTGATGAGATAGAAATTACCTTCCCTCATCAATCAAGGAAGCACATAAACAACATAGCTTAACAAATTAGGATGAATCATAATGAAAATGATTTGCTTGAAAAAAGAAATTTATGTCAAAATTTAAAGTAAACTAAATTAATATTATGCTAACTTCAAAATTTTGGAACTGAAAGAAATATTAGTTCTAAGATTATAACTATATATATTATTTTTATGATTTAAGTATATGATGGTTTATAACATTTTTTATCAAATTTATATATATGAGAGCATATTAAGTGAAAAAAGTGATTAATTGTAAGAATGGGAGAAGTAAATCTTGACAATTAATTGTAACATAAATAATCAAAATTAAAATATAAAATTTTTAAGTAATCATATAATAATTAAATAACTTTCAGTTCAATATTAAAAATATAAATTTTCAGTACAAAAAGAATAAATTCTAAAATGAAACTTTTATTTTTAAAATACTTAAAATATTTAGCATATAGCACATTAATGAAAGTGATAAAAATAAAATTTATGTATTATATTATATATTAAATAATAATTCAATTAAAAAATATTAAATAATAATTTAACTGTTTTTTCTATTGAAAAATGAAAAATTGCCAGCAATTTAAAAAAATATATATAGCACATGTAACTTGCTAAGAATCGAACTTTCTGCATTGGGATTGACGGAGTCACGCTGCAATTGCGTCTTGTCATTAATTATATATAAAGAAAATACGAAATACACCAAATGTATGCAAAATGCACCAGAGAAAGCACCATAGTGAATGCATTTATTGTATCAAAGCTACTGTGATACCATATCAACACAAATGGAAAGTGGAAGGAATTGTTGGCGCGTTTTGCTATGTTCCACATTTTAATGGTGTATTATGTACCAATTTTTATTATAATACTTTTTTTTAAGATTTATTGGTGCACCATCATCTCCTTCTCCTATTTTCTATAAAAAGCACCTCTACCTGTCCTTTTTTTTAAGCTGCTTTCACACCAACTTCGATATCAAGCTGATGTCGACCTCATCCACTCCATGGCCTGCAGCACCCCTAACCCCACCCCCATCGCCATTACAACTTCTATCTCTTTCCCAAGCCTTCAGCTCTCTCCTTCTTTCCCTCTTTTGGCTCTTAATCCAACACCCAAATTTGATAAAGATAATGGGGGCTAGGATGTGATTCTGTAGCCACCGCATCAAAGATCTCAGGTGGGCTCTTGGAGGTGGATCGGCGGTGGCATCAATGGTGAAGGGAAAAAGGAACAAAAGAAAAATGAAAAGCAGGAACGAGAAGAAGAAGAATGCAGAGCGGCTATGATGCATCACATGTGGTGGGTGTAGAATTACATCATCAAATTTAGATTTTTAGATATCAAAGTGCATTAAGCACCATCTTTAGCAAGATACGTAGCATACAACGCCTAGTTCTAACGCATTTGTAAAAACTGGAAAGAAATGATACTAGTAGATACCATATCAACACTACTGTGATACCGCAAAAATTCAAAAAATATAACATACAATACGGCATAAGTACATACATTTATACAATGTTCATTGGTCATACACATATGATATTCATTCTATTGTGTTCCATTTATTTCGAAGAAATTGAACCTTTTATAAATGTCATTTGCTCAACGGAAAAAGAAAGGAAACAAGTTCAACTTTTTATCATATTCTTATATCAAAATTTTACATTAATCTTATATTTAATGAATAATATATAAACTTTTAAGTAACAAGATATATTTTGTGATTAATTTCACATTAATTACCAAATATATGTAATTAACTTAAAAGTTATATATTATTAATAATTTATATCATCATAATTTATTGTCGTATCAATTATGACCTATATATTATTTATATAAAATTAACATATTGTTAAGCAGTGTAAAACAAGTTTAAAAAGAATAATATGAGACAAACATATATTGTTTTCTAAAAGAAAAACCTCTTTTTTCAACTGAATCCCAAAAAGCCATGTTCTTTGGCTTTGTTCAATTGTTCAAGGTATTGAACAAGATCTCCCATCTCGAAAAATTCTTAGCATATTTTATAATAAGAAAAATTTTATTTTGTAGCATTTATAGTTATATAACAAATTAACAATTATTAATTTACTAATACATAATAAAGAAAGAATTAAATAACAAATTAACAAATTTAGTATATTAAAAAACAAAAATATTAAATACTTTATTCTTCAAATAACTAAGAAACTTGGTATATTAATAAGAGTTGAGTATAATAATACGCGTAGAGAATTACCCATTGTTGGAGAGTTTTTTGGGATAGTGTCTCTATTTGTAGATATACCTTAAGTCAAAAATTAAGAGAATTAGCATGAGGATAGATTGGAAAGATTTAGAATTATTTTTTGGTCGAAATTTGGAAATTAGAACTAATCTTTTTGTTTTTCTTTTGTCAGAAGTGTTTATAGCTATTCTTAATTACCTTTGCTCGGCACATCATTTAGCCCATTTGCCCATTTTGTTTGCTTCAAGCTGTGGGCTCATTATGCTTCTGAACTCCTGGACTCTTATCTCACTTTTCAATATGTACATGGGCTCCAACTAGTGGCAAAGCTATGTACCTGCCAAAAAATTCCACACTGTTAACAGATGCACCATGGATTATATAGACCCATTTGAACTGCTGGGTTTCAAGGAGAGGACATTCAGCTCAACTTTGTTTCAAAGTATATAGTTTAAAGGTAGAGAAATTATTAGGCATAAGTACTCAAATGTGAAGTTATATGAAATAAACGCCAACAGAGCTTATAGTAATAAGCAAGTTATAATTTTTTTTTAAAAAAAAACTAAGATTAAAACCATCGAAAAAGTAATTATTGAACTATTAAGATATGTCGATCAAAGATAAATATTAAAAATTAAAAATGAACTTATATCAAATATACCTAGGTGTTGGGGGTGGCGTGTTAATGTGTATTTCTGCGGATGAAATCTATAACAAAAATCTTTAGCCTTTCTGTTGAGCGATCTTTCATTTATCTTTATTTTTTATCTATTATTTTTAACAAAACAAGCTAGTAATAATTAGGGTATATTTAATTTTTGTTTTTATTTTTATTTTCTATATTTCTTATTTTTAGTATTTTATACAAGAAATAGGAGAAACAAGAAATAAAAATAAAAAACAGGATTTTATTATTTTTATTATTTTCACCATTTTCTTCACAAAATCCTAAAAACAAAAACATAAAAAATGAAAATAAAAACCAAACAAACCCTTAGAATGTGAGGGGCACAAGGACTGCACTTTGTAGGTTGCATCGGGTCCATGATGCAACCTGAATACTTAAATTGCAATTTAGTACAGTGTACTATGTAAAATGCTTATAGTGTGCTTGGAAACCCGTTTGGAGTTGCTAGAATCAATGGTGAGATCCAACAATTGATTTTGAGCATATGGGATGATGTTTGATTGTAAAAAGGTAAAATCAAGTCTTGCCTCTATAATTGATTTTGGAAGAAGTGAAAATTTTTTATTTTATGTTAAAATCACCTTTAAAAGAACTACTAAAAATAAATAACATTACCTTAAAATCAATTCTAACCAAATTAATTCCAATAAAATCAATTCTATTTAGAATTAATTCTACAAAAGCAAAACCAAAGACGGACTTAGTGGTTCGGACTTCCAAGAGCCTAAATAGGTAGATAAGCCTCCATTGTTAAAATTCTACCAACCAGATTGGCTGAATTTGAACCAGAACATCATCTCATAAGTTCTCACACCAATTATTGGGTGTAAATATCCGGTCTAAAATAAGGGTACAAAACCACTTGCAAACAACTGGTCTACAACAATATCCAAAAGTTACAGTTTACATCTAATTCAATTTTATTTCATCCAAGTAACTCTTCAAATTGGAGTTTGAGAACAGCCGGCATTTGCATTTCCAAATAAATCAGTAGAAAACTGAAAGGTCAGCAGATTTCAGAATATATCTTAAAGTACAAATTACCAAACAAGCTTTTCAGTGGCAAAACAATTGTATCTCAAGCTGGAGGGGCCAAGAGGAACTCTATGAAGACAGCACCTTCTCAACTTCAGCTGTCACCTCCTTGGGAGATTTCTCAGCATGAAGATTAGCAACAATGCCCTTCTTTGAATAGTAATCAATAACCTGCATGTCCAATGAACAAATTTTCATTATAGACTGTAACAGAAAAGGGAAAATAAAAGGAATTTCAACGGAACTAATTATATGAGGACTCTTATAAAGATTAGAATAAAGGACTCGTATCAACAATCAAAATATCTAAAATTGAAAAGGAAGGGAGGAATTGACCTAATGGTGAGAAGAGAACTAAATATCAATTTCAAATCAAGTATAAACAAACATTAAATTACATCATCAAGGATTCAGAACCAAAAGAAAGATGCTGACTGCTACCTTATATCCAAAGTTTCAAATTTTACTTAACACAAGTTAGCATTCAAAATCATACCGGTTCAGTTTGCTTGTGGAATGCCTCCAGTCTTGACTTAAGAACAGCTGCAGTATCATCCTTGCGCTGAATAAGAGGCTCACCAGTAACCTAAGGAAAACAAATTTGAGGATGAAAGTTGTAACACAGCTACCAATTCCTCAAAACAATAGCCATTCTCAAAGAGAGCATAACTATGGCTGCTAACAAAGGCCGGGAGTGCTCTCAAAAGTAATTTCCCAAACAATTAAAATATCTAAAAACAATGAAGTGAGGCACCTCATTATTATATTCAGCATTACTCTCCTACTCTGAATGATAAGAAAGGCTTTTAAATAACTCTGAGCAAATAAAATAAGATGCAAACTTACATCATCAACCCCGGGAACCTTGGGAGGAGCAAATTTTGCATGGTAGGTTCTGCCACTGGATGGGTGTATCCAGCGACCAGTAATTCGCTCCTCTAGGATTGCATCATCAATTGCAAAATTGAGCACCTTATCAACTTTAACTCCCTGCTTTTCCAGCATCTCATCAAGCTGCAAGCAAAGCAAACAAAGAAAATGCACTTTCATGGTATGCACAATAACAGCATGTAAAAAAGTGCAGATAAACATGTGTTTATGTGCATATAGGCACACAACCTAATATTTCAAACAAAAGAAACCCATGCAGTAGCTCAGATGTACAACAATGTAATACCTTCTGTGCTTGAGCCACAGTTCTTGGAAAGCCATCAAGAATAAAACCTTTCTGACATGATGGTTTCTTCATTGCTTCATCTATAATGCCAACAACTAACTCGTCGGACACAAGTTCTCCCTGAAAATTCATAACATTATATCAAATTAGAAATCTCTAAAGAAAGTTCAATTGTTCAAATATAAGCAGCAAATCCTCGAGCAAGATAGTATACCAAAGCACTTACCTTATCCATAGCTTCTTTAGCCTTAACACCAAGAGGGGTTTTAGCTGCCACAGCTGCTCGTAACATATCACCTGTAGCTAAGTGGCACAAGCAGTACTCATCCTTTATGAGAGGCGACTGGGTGCCTTTTCCTGACCCAGGTGGACCTGCATTAACAATTTTTAAAGTTTACATTACACTTGGATTTTTTAATCTATTGCATGCATATAATATTAGTTCTTAAAGCATGAATCTCAAATGTGCTAACTAAGTCAAATTGGATTGTGGAGAATAATCCTACCTCAGACTAAAATTGTGTGTAAAGTAATCAATATGCTAGTGCAAGAAACAAAATCATATCAAATTACAATGGTAGTCCAAGAACATTACAAAGCAATCATACAAATATGGAAGCCACACTCCATTTATAGCATTAAAATCATATCAAAATTTACAACAATAACTCCTGTAAACATTCTAGTTCAGTATGAAGCTTTAGGCAACAAATAAATATGGTTCTTCTTTATTCCTGATTTGCAAGTCGAAAGAATACTATCATAGAAAGAAAGCATGGTAATAGATGAAACTTCACACTATACAGAAACAAACAAATTACATTCCACAACCTAAGTCTCGTGACATAAACAAGTTCAATTTGACATTTAGGGAAGCAACAAAATCGATTCAGGACTTCACGTTTTGTCTTGCAAACAGATAGAGTAGCATCATGAAAAGCAGGATTTGCAATGTGTCATAAAAATAAGGCATATGCTTTGACCAAAAGTCCAATTTCAAACGACAATCAAGCAAAGATAAAGTCATAAGGAGGACAGCACCAACACTTGGTTGGAACCTGATATAAACAAAACCACCACGGTTAGATCTATTTAAGTGAACTTATTTCAAAGCAGCAAGCCTTTCAACCGGTATTCCTTAGACAATCTTACAAACTATAAAGTCAGCTACACATGTAAAACATTACAAATCTCTATCTATAACTTAAAGGTAAAACTACACAGCTCAAGTCAGGTATATTGTTTGAAAACTAAAATATTAACCCTAAACAGTAAATAATCACAGCCATGATGACCATTAATAATAAGAAACAAAATAAACGCATTCGGGGAAAAAAAAGCATTTGAAAAACAGAAATTCATGAACCCACAAAAATAGATTCCATTTCATTTTCTTCTCCAGTAGTAACTGAAGACATTAATTAGCTTATTGGATCCAAGAATCTCTGAACCCTCCGACCCAGAACCTATTTTCGGTTCATGCACTACTAAAAAGGGGGAAAAATCATTTTTTTTTATTTTTTAATTTTTTTTAAAGTAGAGACAATTGGGTATATGGTGGAATCTCAAAGCAAACCCTAATTGGAAAAGCATCGAACTTTGCAAACAGGAATTTTGTGATGGGAACGGGAGAGGGAATGAATACCAACGAGAATGAGGCGCTTGTCGGGCTTGGAAGCACACTTCATGCGGCGGAGGAGCTCCGACATGAGATCGACGGAGGGGACATCTTCCAAGTTGGGTGCTATACTACTTGCCGCCATTGTTGTTGTGAGTTGTGAGTTGTGACAGTGCAGAAACAAACGTGGGTACGAGAATAGGGGGTTTGGATGTTAAAGAGAGAGAGAGAGAGAGAGAGTCACAAACCGAAACCAACGGCAACGTGTGTTCTTATGTGTGCTGTGCTGTGCTGTGTGCTGTGTGCTGCTCGGACATCGGACCCTCCAATGCTAACTCAACCAACCCACCTCGGGCATACGAGTTGGGTGAGCAAAAAAAAAAAAAAAAAAAACCTTTTATATCTATTTCATTTAATTTTCAATCAAATAAAAATACGTGCATATTTTTTTGGAAAACAATAATGAGTAAATCTTTTTAACTTTTAAATTGTTTATTTTGGAAAAAAAAATCTGAATATGTTTACTTGATTTAGTAATTGAATAAAATGAAAAACGTGATACAAATTTTATATAAAAAAATTAATTTTGATACACTAATGATATAAATAATTCTATACTATCTTTTAATCATATGTTAAAATATATGAAATTTTTAAGGTGGTGAGTATGATAGTCAAATATTTTTATTAATGTAATAACATATAATTAAATATTTGTATAATACTTTTATACTGGTAGTACATTAAAATTAAAATCATAAAAAAAAACTCAGAATTTTTAGATTCTTTTTTTTAAATGGATTTGAGATTCTTTTTTAAAAGGAAAACATATATAAAGATTATTTATCAATTATTTTCTCATTAGGTTGCTCTTCTTTTGGGGTTCATATCATTAGACTTATTTATTTGGTTTCTCAAAGTATCCTTTTATTTAATAGATAAGAGACTAATCTCTTAAAATATGGTCAGATGACTAAATGAAAATATCTTTTAATTATATTCTTTTTTTATATATACATGAATTTCACAATTGAATATAGGGCCATTAGACTTATTTGAACTGGATTTCAACTAATTTCAAGTTTTAAATATCCCTTTAGGCCTTTTTTTTTATAATTTTTTAGGAAAAGAATTTCTTCTAAACATTATATAAATATCCCTTTAAACATTATGCTAAATATTCCTTTTTGTGCATATTATTTTGTTTTTCTTAATGATAAAATGTATAAAGATTTATACTAAACTAAACTATATGATTAAACTCTAACTCTATAAACTCTAAAATCTTTTTTTTTTGTTTGACTATATGACCAAAATCTTTTACTTTTATTTTTATTTTTATTTTACTTTTTGGTCAATAGAAACTTTCATTGATATGCGAGGAAAGGCAAAGCCAATTCACAATGAATAATACATCAGATCTGTTTTTTTTTTTTTATATATATAATCATAATACATCATATCTTAAAGCATTTAAGCTCAACTTATGATTCCAACCAATGAAGTTACACAACTCTAGATAAAATCACATCAGAATATAGATGATTTTTTGTGTATTTATTTTAACTTTTAAAAAAAATGATTTTAAATATTAAAGTATTACTAAAAAATTAAAAATTAATTTTTTTTTAAAAATTACTTTTTCCAGTTTCTACAAAAAAGTTGAAAATATATTTTTTTGTGAATCTAACTATTTTTAAAAAATTATCCACTATACAAAAACTGATTTTTTTAATAAAAAAATAATTTTTTGCCCAAGAAAAATTCCAAATAAACACACCCTATTATATCACTCAACATGTAAACAACTAATCTTTGATCTTGAAATTTTTGTTTTCTGGTCAGATTTTTCTTCTCGAGTTAAACGGGGAGGAGGAAAGGAAATTGGGCTCAAACCCAGAGTCTTGTGTTGTATCACAATATAGCACGTAGCATTGTTTTACTCTAGTCTCGTCCACACCTTTAAATGTGCGGAGGCATGTTTTTGTTTTAGGTTACAAAAATGGGCCAAATCCTTAAAACAAAAACCAAAACTACCTGACCGTCTGTCGCTGAGAACAACAAATAATCGCATGCTAGGCGCATACCCACCAACCAAAAAAAGAAAAAAAACAAATGGTCAAATACTTATACCAAATAATAATAATAATAACAATAAACTAAGATGAATATGGTGTGGACTGTGGAGACCTCAATCATATAAGCACGTAGATGGTATCTAAGTTCCACTGGGCTGGGCCGGGGAGTTTCCCATTGCGTGGCCATCCAATCTGCAAACCGATTCCCTTCCCACAGTGTGCGATGAGAAAATTAAGCTTTAAGAGAATTTTTTTTTTCCCCTCCTACTGGACTAACCGAGGTCAAACTAAATTATTCGAAATCCAATGAATTAAAATAAAAAATTTCAAGAATTACAGGTTCCCATGTTTAGAATGAAGCGTAAGAAGCCAAACTCCCCACAGCTCAGTAACCAGCAGCATGGGGATTGTCCTTGGATGCTCCATCTGTGTTGGCTTTTACCCTCCCTTGAGGAGGAAACTTCCATCTGATTTCCAAACAGGCAGAGGGGTTATGAAATGGCATATTTGATTATCTAGGTCGACTTTGGTCAATCTGTCTTACTTGACTATAGAGTATGTACTTTATAAATACACAAAAATCTGAATTTAATTATATAATCGACTAATTTTACAACAGTATCATCAATAAGAGTAGTTGATTGTAGTAAGTCGGATTAATTAATTAGTTAAGTAAGTGATGAAAGAAAAACACATTGGAGGACTAGGAAAAAGACCAGAATAAATAAAGATTATAGAATTAAAAATTGTAAATAGTTATTAAAGAAAAAAGGTAAAACAAAAAATTCCATCCACAAGACCCAATTGTAGATATGGAGCAGTTTGCACTTCCCTCTTTATTCATTTATTTACCTTCTTTTTTTTTTTTTTTCTTTTTTTTACAATGCATTTCCCTAACCACTAAATTCCTTATGAAAGTATCAAATAACAGGTTAATCCTGTATACCATCTCACTCCATTATTAATCATCCTTCTCCTTCCATCCTTAACCAAAGACTCATTAATGTCCTCTTTTTCCCAGCATAACCAATGTGTACAAAACTATCTCAATTGAGTAGTGATTTTTGATAAGGACGCAACTTGATGATAAAGGTTGAAAAACATGACTTGCAGCAATTGGTCCCATTACGGGGACTAAAGAACGGAGAGCATGGACCATAGATTATTCTGTCATGTGGATTTTGACGTCCCTGAGCCTTGCTTGATGGTGTATCATCCCTTCTTAGTTGCATATTAAATACATGCCATTTTCTGCAGTGAACCTCATTTTCTTGTGGAGGTGCAAATGCCCTAGATGTTGGATTATGCGTTCAATTTGGGAAGGAAGCCTCATAGTGATTATAGTACAAAGGCAATTGTTCTGTGTGTCACTTTGCGAGCAACTCTCTTTGCTATGGCCTAGACACTTTCTTCATGCATTGTTGTGTGTCCACTCATTAGTTCCTTTAGCTTCTCAATCATTGGTCTATTCCTAATTTCCCATGGCTGACTTACACGCTGCTGAATATTCAATCATATACATATGATGAAAAACAATTTTTCAACTTGATTAATTGAGCTTCTACGCTGCATTGAAATAATTGCTTAACTATTTTGCACGGCTTAACAGGACCTCTAGGCCCTTGCTTCCCCCTCCCTTGTGATTAGGTTGATAAAAATCAGTCAACATCTCATAATTAACAATGATCTCTATCTGAAATTAATTATGCCTATCTTCTGCTCAAATAGTAGTATTTCATTTTGTTATCTTCTTTTCTCTTCCTCTCTTTCTTAAGTATCTGTTTAATTTGTCCTAAAAAGAACAAAATCATCATGAATAAGGAAGGAAAATGAATGGATAAACATACAGCAACAACAATAATAATCAAACACTTTTTCGCTAAGTGGATTAGGCAATTATTAAGTTGGGAAAGGACTTTGAGGTTCCCTAAGCCTTGCATATATTCCATTTATTTTACAATCTCATCACAACTTATCAGCAGATTTTTTTTTTTTTTTTTTCTGTTTCTTTTGTAACTTTTTGGCCCGTTTAACTCAGTCTTCCCCTTTACATCTTGGTTTAACCGTCATCTTTTGGCAAAAGAATAAAGGAAGGTAACTATTTGAATAATATTATTTATATATTAAAAGTGGACGTTAAAAATAAATATCATATATAGAGATATAAAGTCTTGGCTCTATCAATTACCAACAAATATTTTGTATCTCTCTTTTTAAAGTATTATCCACTTTTAATAGGGATAGCAAAACAGGCTCAACTTGTTGGGTTGGTTCGCCAAAAATAACGGATTGAATTGGCAAAAATTTTCAGCCCACTTAACCCGCCCCGCCTAACTTGCGGGCTTTGGTGGGCCGAGATGGGCGGTCAAGCTTGTCTCTCTCTTTTTTTTTTTTTAGGTTCAAGAGTATTTTTAAAAAAAATTTAGATTTTTATTATAAATTATGTTATTATTATATTTTTATTAATTTATAAACTTTATACTATAGACTTTATATTATAAATTTATAGTTAATTATTATTTATAAAATTATTTATATATCCTAATTAGTTTATTATATTTATATTTGAGTTAAATTTGGATACAAATTATATAGTTTAATTATTTTATTTTATTTTATTTAAGTAGATTTTTCATTCAATATATTTTTCTAATTTTTAAAATAATTTAACTTATAAAAAATATTAAAATAAATTTATTTATATTTTTAATTTTTTTTTACGAGCCAACCCGTCCTTAAACGGGGCAAGATAGAATATTGAATCCGCTTTCCATTTACCGCTCTATCCCGCTATGGATTAGAGTGACCATCCCGCTTTACCATCTCTAACTATTAATGTTTATTTCAACGTACATATATCATTACTTTATCTATTTAATGCAAGCATAGTGTAGATGGGGCAATTGAATCCAGAACCTAGTAGTTGTCTTCTGCATATCTGATATCTAAGATACCTCATATTCAACTCCCATTCCCCATTCCCCTCCCCTTGCCTTTGTTTAAAAAAAAAAAAAAAAGCATATTGTAGATGGATCCAGCATCAAAGTTGGTCGAATTTTCTAACCTAGCTTTTTGTTCACCAAATCCAATCTTTATCTATTCTCCCCTCAGAAAGTAAGGTGTCGGAACTTTCCTTCCTAAATTTCAAAGATGCCGCATTAATCTTGGTTTATTTTGTTATTCAAATTTGTACATGAGAGTTGTGTGCTGTATGGTAAAATTATGGTAAAAAGTGAAGTGAAAATAAGAGAAATTAAAATTGACTAGTATATGAATGCTGTATATATAAATATTTTAGTTTTTGTTTACTTATTTATTTTACATGTGAGTACTATATATATTTTTTTCTTTTGATGAATGCGAGTACTATATTCTAAAATTTGAGGAAAATAATCGAAATTAGTTCATATAAAATTACGTCTAAACATTTTAATCCCATTTTTAAAGCAGACCAAACTTCCCATCAATACAAAAGAAACTCTTACTTATGCTAGTTAATTTGCATTTGCATGTATACCAAGCTGCTGCATTCTTGCGGTGGCTTCCTTGTATGTTCTACCTAGTGCGCACAACGCTTTCACTGAAAAAGGATGGCAATGGAAAAGGTATAAGTTTTTATCGGTCTCTACTCTCTATCATGCCAAAAAGATCATCATTCATGGGACAGGACTACGATATCTCTTGCCAAGTCAATAACCGGTTTAAGTTCAACCACTGCTATCCCTTCTTTCTTCTTGTAATGGTTTCCTTGTTGGTTAATCATTTATAAGTATTTTTAGAAGTATTTGATTAGTTTAGAAATATGTCTAGAGTAAGTCTTCTCTGCATCCTAAAATTTTAAAGACCAACAAATCATTTATTCTGATTTTTTTGGGCATTGGATAATGCACAAACTATCATTAACCATTTCGAAATCAATTCACGAAGCAAATTTATGAGAATTGAAAATAGTAAAAAATTATTCAGATGTGCTTAAATTAAAGAACGGAAAATAAAAATAATTTTCATGCACCCAATAGAAATTAAGGAAACCTCCTTGTCTTCTAAAGTTTATATAATTGCCCAATTTGATATGATATTTCCTTAATTTTTATTAGATAATAGTGTAAAATTATTTTGTAATATTAATGCATGAAATTTATTCTCATAAAAAATAATGGTAAATAATTTTTTAATTCAATTTTGATATAATATCAATATAAAAAAGTTTCACACAGATATCTAATAATGTATTTTGATATTAATAAAAATATTTGATTTAACCATTTATTATCTTAAAAATCTTATAAATAAAAATATATGATTGAATGATAGTATAAAACTCTTTTATACTGACAATACATCAAAATTGAACTCATAATTCTTTATTTATTTAAGCTTAACCTATTCTCTTTAAACATACGTCTCACAAAATTCATAAAAAACCCTTGCTAACCTTGCATCAGGATGAAATGGTTTTATTTACCTCCTTATGATTAGGTCACTAAGGTGTTACAGTATAAAAGATATTTTTTTGATTTCTCATAATATTCTCTTACTAGATAGGTGAAAGATTAATTTTTCGATATACGGTCAAGCGCTTAAGCGGGGACTTCTCCTAATAATATTTTTTCATATACATGAATTCTGGAATTGAACTTAGGATTTTATATTTAAGTAACCCAAGTTTTTTCCACTCGAACAAACACGTTACACTTTGTTGGTACAGTGTAAAAGATATTGCAATTATGTTTAATCTTATGTGAAAATTCCCAAGTACAACTACAAGGTAATTCTTGTTAGTTACTTCTTGGATTATGCAATGCCCAAAAAGCTGCTTGGTTCGTTGGTACATATAACAAATTGACAACTTACAATCCATACCTATCAATTGAGCCATTCATAATGATTTTGGAATTTCAACCACTCATGTGGTGGGACAGAAGAGTACATGTACATAGAGGTTGCCCCGTGCCATAACCTCCTGTCATTGCTACCCCGGGACTGCACCACTTGGAGGAGTCATCAAGAAATAGAGTTCATACAAAGATACATTTGCCTAAACAAGAGGGAAGGGCCATGGACAAATAGACATTTTGTGCTTTTGATGCGTAGAGACAGCCTGGCAAGGTATGGTTAGCATCCAACCCAAGTTCCAAGCACATGTATCCTTATCAATATCTAGCCATGTAATTTAGCTCTAGTTTCTTCTCACTACTTGAGGTGGAAAAAGTTATTACTGACTATGCCAATTACCTCTAGTTAAAATTGGTTGATTGCAAAGGAACTGACACTATCTGCTGTAAACACCAGGTCCTCAAGCGTCTTTTTCTTCCTAAATTCAAGATGAGATATGAGAATCTGAAATTCCTTTGAATAAAATGATTTATAGTATTTTAACCATTAGATTAGAAAGAATTGTTGTGATGTGCTTTTGTTACTTTGTTTTAAGAGAAAAAAGTACTTTATCCTTGAATATAGATTGTGTGTACTTTAAATTTTGCATTTTAAAAAAGTGCAAATCGGCTCTTTAAATTTCTCTAAATATGCAACTTGATCCTTTTGTTAATTTTTTTCATTAATAGTTAATAAAAATATTATATATTCAAGATAGTTTAGAATATCGGATTGCCCATTTAGGAAGTTCAATGGGTCGATTTATATAATAACCAAAGTTTAGATGGTATAGTACACTTAATTTGATTAAAATACATATTTAAAAAAATTTAAGAGGTCAATTTATATTTTTTTAAATTATAGGAGTTAAATATATATATATATACACACACCTTGTTTTAATTAGGGCAGCTGGTGTACGAGGCTCCTATCCAATTGTTGGGGTTTGGGAGGGTAGAATATACACAACCTTATCCTACAGACTGAAGAGACTGTGAGTTTGTTTTAATCAAACCAAAAAAATAAAATAAGACCTTAATGCTATTTGTTACTGCACGGTATAGACTCTATAGGCTTCTCTTCTTAGAACTGCCTCTTTAAAATGTACTTAATCTATATAATCTAGTGCCTAATTTATATTATACATGTAGTGAGGAGAACAAAGAGAGGGGATTAGGAGAACAATGACCTGGTGGTATGAAGTTTTCATTCGCTAAAAACACAAAGAAGTCTCAAGGTGAAGGCTATTTCTTTATCTCCCAAGCAATGCAAATATGAGCAAGTGAAATTCAAGGATCGATGTAGACATACCTCTACAATGATTGTGGGGTCCCCCGTATGGCACCTCATGTCTGTTAGATTCATACCATAAGTATTATTATTATTTATACATGGCCCATCACCCCTTGTTTTATTTCCCAGGCTCAAGTTCATAACAACTTTATATTCCATGGTTAATGATCAAGAAGCCTTAACCGAAAACTCATGTTTTCACCAATAACCATTTTCTTCACAGAACTAGAGGGGATTGAAAATAGTTGAATTTGAAAGCACCCCAGTTCACTAGTGCTTGAACATGAGCTGAAATAGCATCCAAAGGAAGGAAAGAACAGATTTGTATACCTGGTCTATTCTCTTCATAACTGTTCAATTCCCTCACATTTTTCTTTCAGAAGAACCTGGCCTAATTACCCTTTCCTCTAGCTAGAGGGCAAAGGCAAAGCCCATCCTCATTATTGCTGAAGAAAGTGCCCAGCAGGAAAGAGCACCATGTGGAAGCAGTAAATGCAATTACCTTCAGGTACCCCACTTTCGTATCTTGAATTCCGAGCAAAGACCAGATACTTGATCTTTCATTTGTTTATTGTTTTACTCAGATATCCAGAAATAAGAGATACGTTTGCAGTTTGCATATGCATTATTATTGATTGATATTGATATTTCTCTTCATTTTTTTCACTCTCATACCTTCATTAATAGCCAATGTTTGTCTTCCTTGAATCTTTGCATTAATGTTCGCACAACTACCTCTGCGGCTCTGCTTAACAATTCAAAAGATGAGAGAGAGTATCTCTTTAAGCTTACATGAGGTAGTCAAAATTAGTGTCTATGCAAGTCACACCTTTTTTCAAAAAACATTTTTTGGCTCGGCCTTTGTTTCAAGTTTTCAGCATTCTTAATGGCACTTACTTTCTTCCATTTATTTAAGACAGGTTTTGGTTTTCCATTGGGTTCTTCATATGTGCTAGTTGCTCCTCCTTGAAGCACTGCCAACAGAATTTTGTCATGGGGTTCTTCTTCCATGACTTGGTTTTGCTACTATGTTCTGCTTGGTGTGTCTTTTATGTGGGTAGTTCTAGTGCTCAGCTGCAATCCTCTCAAACCGAAGTGCTTCTTCAGTTGAAGAAGCACTTGGAGTATCCAAGGCCATTGGATATATGGAAAGATCGTCGGACAGACCTCTGCTATGTATCATCTTCAGCACAAGTGAATGTTTCATGCGAGGACAATTTTGTCGCTGAGCTCATCATTGTTGGTGACAAACCAACCAAGGTTAGAGGCTTTGATGGTTTTGCTATTCCAAATCAAACACTATCACAAAGCTTCTCCATGGACTCTTTTGTGGCTACTTTGGCCAGGTTAACTAGCCTGAGAGTTCTTAGGCTTGTCTCCTTGGGAATTTGGGGACCACTCCCTGATAGGATCCACAGACTCTATGCACTTGAATACTTGGACCTGAGTTCAAACTATCTCTATGGATCAATCCCTCCAAAGATTTCCACTCTGGTGAATCTCCAAACTCTTAGATTGGGTGATAACTTCTTCAATGGTACCATCCCCAGCTTGTTGTTCAACTCATCAAGTAGTTTCACAGTTCTTAGTTTGAAGAATAACAGGTTGAAGGGTCCTTTTCCACCTTCTATCCTAGGCATCACCACCCTCACTGACATTGACATGTCAAGCAACCAAATATCTGGGAGCTTGCAAGATTTCAGTGGTTTGAGCAACCTAGAACAGCTAGATTTAAGGGAAAACAAATTAGACTCAGCACTTCCTGCAATGCCAAAAGCGTTGTTAAGGCTTTTCCTTAGCAGAAACTCCTTCTCAGGTGAAATTCCAAAGCATTATGGTCAACTAATTAGGCTCCAGCAGCTTGATGTTTCCTTCAATGCACTCACAGGCACTGCTCCTGCTGAACTTTTCTCTTTGCCAAACATCAGTTACTTGAGTTTGGCATCCAACATGTTGAGTGGGCCACTCCAGAATCACATAATATGTAGCAGCCAACTTAGATTTGTTGACATGTCACATAACAGGTTAGTGGGGGGCTTGCCTTCTTGTCTGAGCAGCAGCACTGTATCAGAAAATAGAGTTGTTAAAAGTGATGGAAACTGTTTATCTGGGAAATTGCAGCATCAGCATGCTGTATCCTTTTGCGCAGCAGCTCAATTGAAGAAGGAATCTCACAGAGTTGGAGTTCTTGTTGGTGTCATTGTGGGAATTCTTGTGATCATTGTGGTTTTGGCTTTGTGCATTGTCATAGCTTGTAAAAGGTTTTGCCCAAGGGGGGTGTCAGAGCAGCACCTATTGCATACGACTGTTCAAGATAGCTACTCAGCAGGGTTATCATCTGAACTTGTGAACAATGCAAGTCGGTAGTCTTCGTCCATGAAATGATTAAAATTATGGCTACACTATTAGGCATGATAAATTGAAGGGCATAAATATTGACTGCAGTTTTTTTTTTGTTATTATTATAATATTTTTCTTTGGTTACTTATTTCAGGGTATGTTTCTGAAACAGCAAAGTTAGGCAGAGAAGACCTCCCCTTGTGTCGGTCATATTCATTGGAAGAGTTAAAGGAAGCCACAAATAACTTTGACAACTCTACTTTTATGGGTGAAAATTTATATGGGAAGGTAATATCCTAAACATACTCTCTTTTCAAGAAAAGAAAAACACATAAATAAACGGTTGGGGACCTTATTGAACATGACATTTGACAATGTAAAGAGTAGAAAAGAAAAAGGCTTATGTTTATTAGAATTTTTTTAAAACTGATACTATGTGTTTGGATTAATTCATTTTGACTTCATGATAGCTTATGCTTACACTTAAGACTTACTTAAAAAGCTTTTGAAAAAACACCTTATCATTCCTTAAACAGTGATAAAATCCAAACATGTTCTACATATAATAGTTTTTTTAAATCTATAGAGAATGAGATGCTCAATGAAATTTTCTTTCCGATATTGCAGCTTTACAGAGGGAAACTGGAGAGTGGGATACAAGTTGTGATAAGGCGCCTGCCTTTGTCCAAAAAGTACACAATCCGGAATTTCAAGCTGAGGTTGGATTTGCTTGCAAAGCTTCGTCACCCTCATTTGGTGTCCCTCCT
Organism: Pterocarpus macrocarpus; assembly: GCA_031439585.1. NCBI lineage: Eukaryota > Viridiplantae > Streptophyta > Magnoliopsida > Fabales > Fabaceae > Pterocarpus > Pterocarpus macrocarpus. Next base: position 19,094,130 of record CM062519.1, read on the forward strand.
GGGACACTGCATTGATGGTGTTGTGGGAGATCATAATGACACAAACGTCTTTCTTGTTTATGAATATGTGTCAAATGGGACTTTTCAGACTTGTCTCTCTGGTAAGAATATAATGTTTGTCTCACTTTTTCATGGTTGCTGAAGATCCTAGTCATATAGGCCATATCATCATACAATCCCGAATCATTTAAAAGCAAAATAATCATAGCCATAGAAACTATTCAGTTGCATAAAGGAAACTCTTTTGTCTGATCACCCCTTCTGGTGGTAGAATATTTAAATTTTATTGTGATACTCTTTCATTGTCTAAATGCTAGAACTATTTTCCATATAGTTTAGTATTTTCACCTGCTATGTTTGAGATTGAGAACATCACTACTTTTATAGTTTAAAGTCTTGAGTTATCAGTGTACGCACGCTATCTTCATAAGCTTGGGAGTTGGGAAGCGTAGTGGTTTTCACATGAATACCATCATTCTGACAAATGCAAAGGTTTAAAAGAAATACTAAATTAATATCCTCCCTTTAGTGTTATGGCTCTTTTTAGAGCCTGTTTGGATTCCAGTTTGCAGTGGTTAGAAGGCCTTCTAGGAGAAGGAAAATGATTTTGTATAGTAAAATGAGGTGTTTGGTTTAACTTTTTCTAGAAGGCCTTTTTTTAGAAGGCCTTTTGGAAGAAGTATCTTTGAGGTTCCTTTTCATTCTAGAAAAAGACCTTTTGAAAAGGAATCTTACTATTACTCTCACATCAACAACCAAAAGTAATTTTACTTTATCCTATCCAAACAAAACTCATTCTTCTAAAAGGCCTTTTAACATATTTAAATCAAACAAAAATCATTCTTTTAAAAGTACTTTTTCTAAAAGACATTCTTTTAAAAGATCTTCTTTCAAAAGACCTTCTCCCAAAAATTAAACCAAACGGACCCTTACTCGTTGTTATTCAATGCCATGTGGTACTTTTCCACTTGGAACTTTAAAATTGCATTGGAATCCATTTAATGAGGGAAACAAGCTTTAGGAGAAATATTTACATGGTCCGGGAGCACCATGTGGCTATGCTACCGGACCAATCATGTAAGTGTATTTTACAAGGGATCCACCACTAATACACAATCCCATAAAAATATACTTACATAATTGGCCGGGAGCACAGCCACGTGGTGCTCCCGGACCATGTAAGAATTTCTCCAAGCTTTAGTAGGTACCTGTTTTTGAACTCACATTCAGAGGCTCACATTGGAATATAATATAATATACTTAAGAAATTAGAACCTTGAAAGTTGAAATTAATCCTCTGGTGTATTCCAATTTATTAGTTTGTGAAGCGGTTGATACTGTGATCTAAATTTATGTGTATTAACATTTTATGTGCAGGAAATAGTACAGGCAAAGTTTTTAATTGGTCAGAGAGACTATCAGTGCTAATTAGCGTTGCCAAGGCTGTCCATTTCCTACACACTGGAATGATTCCTGGTTTCTTCAAGAATAGACTTAAGACCAACAATATCTTGATTAATGAACATTGGATGGCAAAGTTGAGTGACTATGGATTGTCCATCATCTCAGAAGAAACTGATGCATGTGGGGTATGGTTTCTTTTTCATTTTTATTATTTTTTATTTTTTTAGTTTTTCCCACTATTGTTGCTCTTGCAATACCATGTCTATCATCATCATTGATTCTGACTTGTCTTCTGGTTTGTAGGCAAATGGAGAGAGCCCTGATTCATGGTGAGGATTCCTGTAGATCATGTGGCTTAGTAGTTGATAAATTTTTTGTGGATACTTCCTTAAGGTTTATTGTGTCCATGACTCTGTCAACATGTGTAATTTCAGGCAAATGAAAAGGTTACAGGATGATGTCTATAGCTTTGGATTCATAATAATCGAGGCACTTGTTGGACCTTCGGTATTTGCTAAAAGAGAAGCAATTGTGCTGAATGAAATGGTATGCATTAAAGATGTTCAGATTACATGATAAATCTTTAATGTCTGCCAATTACTAAAAAACAAGTTCCCGGATGAATTTGATTTTAATGCATATTAGTTTTACACAAATATTCAATCATATATCGTGACATCAGCAAAATTATTTAATTTTCACACCAATTATCTCAAAAGTCTCATATATAATAGCATGTGATTAGATAGTAATGTAAAATTTATTTACACTGACAGTATATCAAAATTAATCTCATATGTTTTCTTGACTGATTAATGTTGTTAACCAATTTACAGGCATCTTTCAATGGTCAAGATGGGTGGAAACAGATTGTGGACCCAGTTGTGCAAGCTAGTTGCTCTAGAGAATCTCTATCTATTGTATTTTCCATAACCAACAAATGCATTTCTCCTGAGTCTTGGAGCCGACCATCCATCGAGGATGTCCTATGGAACTTGCAGTATGCTGCTCAAGTGCAGGCAACAGCTGATGGGGATCGGAGAATTTGACACTCCACTTCACGTGACAGTGACTTCTAAATTTTGCTTCAAATTCAAGTTGCTCCAAAAGTAGTTAAATGGACATCTTTAGGGAATAATATAGAGAGAAAGAGAGAGAGAGAGAGAGAGAGAGAAAGATTTAATTTCACCCACTACAATCAAAAGCTTTGTCGCCTTCTCTTTCTATAATGTCAACCAAAGATGTCTAATTTTGATGTATAAATAACATTACTTCCTTTGAAAAATAACTATTTCAACATATCATCTGTTGAAATTCTTAAGAGGCTGGGAAAGTATTGGTCGCCTACCCAATTTGGTAGAGTTTCACATAGCATGAACTTTGATTCGTATTATGATTATATTACTAACGTAGGTGAAGATGATGGAAGACAAGGTGGCATTGGTTTTTGCTAAAATGGGCACATCTGTGTATTTTTAACGCACTTTTTATTTTCTTTGCACTAGTTTAATTGATGAACAGCAATTACACGAGGAGAAAGATAACCAATATAATGTCAAAAAATTAAGAAAAAGATCATTATCTTTTTTCTTTTTTTCGCCTGTAATATCAAATAGTTGGGAAAGATAAAATTTTGAATGAAAATTCATTATGAACATTTGAATGCTATGTTGATGCAAGTTTAACTGCAAAGGGAAACAGGTTTTATTTGGATTTGGATTTGTATTTGTATCCCTAGCTACAGTCCAACTCTTCTACACATGCTGATTCCCATACTTCCGAGTGTCGAAATAAGGAAATCATCCAATGCGTTTATGCACAGCAATGGAGAAAGGTTCCACGAAATTTGTCAAGTGCAATAAAACTAAAACAGGCAATGTTTTAACTTCTAATGAAGTACCATGTTGAAATCAACACTTAGATGCCTTGCTCAAGCATTGCTCTAACCCTCATTGGAAGACCATAAAGCCTAATAAACCCACCAGCATCAGCTTGATCATATGTCTGCCCACTCTCAAATGATGAAATGTCTTGCCTATACAGGCTATAAGGGCTCCTCCTACCCGTTGCAGTCACAGAACCTTTGTAAAACTTCAAAGTCACAGTGCCTGTTGTGGTCTGTGTGATCTTCTCCATGAATGCATCCATGGACTCACAAAGCGGATCAAACCATCTGCCACATATACTAACTCTGCATACTTAAGGGCTAATGAATCTTTGACTTGAATTGTTTCACGCTCCAGGAGTTTCATAAACTCCGCGGCTCTTCATGGCTACAAACCGATTTTCAACCATGTCAACTCTGCCAATTCCATGCCTTCCACCGATCTCATTGAGCTTGGTAAGCAAAGTTGCAGGCGAAAGGCTCTCCCCATTGACTGAAACAAGAAGCCCTGATTCTATCCCAATTTCCACATATCTGCAAGACATAAGTACATGCTTTTAAAATGGTAAAAATAAATAAGAAACTTGGAGGCTATAAATAAAGTTAAGTGACAAGTCAAGAACATGCTTACTCTGCTTGATCTGGAGCATCCTCTGGGTCTACAGACATCATGTACATATCCTTTTTAGGCTCATTTGCTGGGTCTTCCAAAATATCACCTTTCATTATCAATAATTGCACAATAAGAGAAACAGCAACATGTCATATTATATAGTTTTTGGAGCTCTAGTACATAGGAATGAGGTTTTACAATAATTTGAGTTGAATAGAAAGCCATGCACCGTTAGGTCATATAAAAGAAATAAGACTGCAGTCCTAATTTCAGATGCCAGTAAGAGGACACCTAAGTTATCAACACCTCCCATATTCCCAGTCACTCACCTCTGGTTTCACTTTTAAGTTTGAATGAGAATTACCCATTCTAGAAACTTAGAATGAATCCCTCTTCTGTAACTTTCACATTGCAGACAAAGATGGAAGTAACAACGAAAACTGAAAAGTTAGGATACTGAAGAGATGTTAGATATCAAAATTTTGGAATAAACAGTATTTAGATCTAAGGATTTTAGATTGTAGATATTAGAAGATGTGAATTAGAAACGAAGGAAGACTAGAAGTGGTAGCTAGTCGCGTATCAGGAGCTTAAGTTTTACATATAAGAGATTACTAGCCGTCAAAGTTGGATTTTTTCATGTTAGGAGAGACACAGAAAAACTGTTTAAAATTAAAACACAGTCTTTTATTTTTATATTTTTTTCAAAAAAAAAATCTTTGTTCTCTATTGCTCCTCCTGGTGGCCATGTAACATGAAGGGATCGACTCAATTACTTTAGACAGATAACCAGACTTTAGAACTTAAAAGTTTTCATACTAGAGTTAGAGCAAGAATAAAGATAACCTGAAAAACTTACCTCATGGCTGAGGTGCCAAAGGTTCCTGTCCCTGCTATATATGGATTTCTTGGTCACAGGAACAGGTACATTATGCTTCTTAGCATACTCAACAGCATCTTCTCTGCCTGTAATATCCCACTCCCTCCAAGGGGCCACAACATTTAGCTTGAGATTCAGAGCAAAGAAAGTGAGCTCAAACCGAACCTGAACAATTATACATAAATATTTCAGAAGAAAATAATTGACATGATATAGTGCCATGAATCTAATAATGTAATGGTACATGCATAACATGCCTGATCATTTCCTTTCCCTGTACAACCATGCGAGACAGCATCAGCTCCAACCTCTTTGGCAACATCCACCATGGCCTATCAAGTCAGTAGGCATCATTACATGTTTATGTACGAACAAAAAGGATGCTTAAAAATGGTCGTAATTATGTTTCTTGCTCAATACAAAAAGAGTGTATACTGCACTAACAGAAGAAATGGCTTCATTAAGAGAATTTTAATTTGTAGTCTCGGAGAAAAGAAATTAATAAAATATAATAATAAGACTAGTGCAGAGGTTATTAAGGCTATTACCTCATTCTAATACATCAACAAAAAAATTGATCAGGGCATATGAAGATTTCCAAGAGGCGAAAAACTGTGTCATTTTAACTCAGAAAATAGCTTAATGTTTCAAACTTAAGCAGAAATGCACCTTTGCAATAACGGGGCGAGCCATTGAGGTTCCAAGCAAATACTTCCTCTCATAAACTGCACCAGCACGCAGGCAAGGGAATATATAATCTCTAACAAATTCCTCCTTCAAGTCCTTCACCACTAACTGAGAGGCCCCACTGGCTTTGGCCTTCTCTTCTAAACCTTCTAATTCCTTTGAACCCTATGGAATTTAGCATTTGTTACCAAACATGCGGCACAAAAAAATCAGGTTTAGCCAGCGTGCCTTGTCAAAAGTTTGCAATCTTAAATTTCCAATAACAGAACTTACACAACAATAATCTTGATTACAGAAAGTGAAATGCACAAGCTATAACATACCTGGCCAACATCAGCAGTGAAGCAAACAACTTAACAACCATAGTTCTCTCTGCAAGGCCAAAATCATTAAATATGAGAAAATAACTAGAACACAATTATACTATGAACAGGCCAACATATGAAAAACATTGAAAAAGATTATACATTTAACAACTCTTTATAAGAAAAATATAAGACAGATAAAGTGACAGGGTTAGTTACAGATCATTATCCCATATATTCTAAATAGCATAAAAAGTAAGAATTACCATTTTTTGCAATTTTGTTCCCATAATTTACTGGAAAATTTGAATCCTTCAGTTTAAAACTCAACAGATCATCAATACAATCTCAAAAGTTTCTTATATACATTTCTAAAGAGAAGCCAGAGGTTCAATAACTCCTTTGTATTTGTCAACCAGATTATATAAGGGGATGGGAAAATCCAACATTGAAAAATAAGAATAGGTGTCTACTTGTCGAAAAACTGAAAAGGAACAAAACGATATATACCTCAGCCATGGGACAATGTCTGATGTGTCTAAGCCACCACTGTAAGCCAGCACAACCTTATTCAATTTCCCACGTAGCCCAGTGCCCTTCCCGGTTTCAGACATTTCTGTCTCTATTTTGAGATGCAGCGCCGCTTTTATAACTGCATGTCAAGAGAACTTCATCAACATTACATACATTAAACTTAAATCTCAACCAGCATTGTGCACACACACAATGCCTCAATGAGCCACAAATAAACCTCTCAGAAACTTATTTATATATGACTGTTATGACATAATTTTGTTAATGAATACTGATTACAACATAGAAGTAAAAATGGATGACTCAGTTCTTCCAGAGGAAAACTATATAAATAACTAATAAGGTCTTAATTTAAAGATTCACCATTTTTTAGATTGTGTTTAGTATTTACCCCACATGAAAGTGTAGATAACAATTAATGTATAGTTTATATTTATGAAAAACTGACATAGAAAAGCTCCTTCATGTTGCGAATATGCTTTATAAATCATACAATGAAGGTAATGCCATCCATGATCCATGAGACAAAGCCAAATCATATAATCTCACCTTGAAGTATGGCATGCTTGTCCCGTATTTTATTAGAATTGATTTGTTTAAAATTAATTTTGAAAAAAAATAATTTAGGGTGTATTTGTTTTAGTTTTTTAAAAAAATAATTTTAAAATTTAAATTTTATATATAATTGAAAAAGTTGAAAATTAATTTTTTTCAGAAATTATTCTTTTTAGTTTATCCAAAAAATTGAAAATAGATTTTTTTTGAGATTTTCATTATTTTAAAAAAATTATGTAAATATATAAAAATTGATTTTTTTAATAAAAAAGTAATTTTTTGCCAAAAAATCACAAATAAATACACTCTTATATTTGGTAGTTCTTTAAAAGTGATTCTGAAAGTAAAATTTTTTTACTTTTTTCGTAATTAATTCTAGAAGCAATAATTGATTCTGCAAGTCAATAACTAAATATTATAAAAAATTAATAAAATTAATTCTAAGAATCATAATTGATTTTAAACTCCACAAATAAATCTCCAAACATGCTGTCAGTATTTTTGTCACATTTCTTTTTTCAAGGGTTTGTAATTGTAGTAGTAATTGACTAATAATAAAATAAGAAATAATTAAGATGATGTTTAAAGTGTTCACCCTTAAAATGTGAATTTTTAATATTCACCGTAACAAAGGCCATTGATTAAACAAGAAAATGAATCCAATGATTGATATTGTGTCAAAAATTATTATAGTGGTCTATATATTATCTAGAGTGTGGGTAGACTTCAATAAAATTACTTAAATGACCTAAGCCCTCAAACCACTGCCACATAGTTCATCTCCAGATCTATCCTCACCAGTCACCACCACAATGCCACCTAACCATTGCATACCCTCACCTTCTTCAGTTGAGCCAAGCCACTCTCCATCTCGATGCAATTGGTAAGAGAATGTATGATGTGGGCATTTATAAATTTGATGAGTAACATCAGTCATCTTAAGCCATTTAAGTAAATCTGTAAAGCATGAGGAGGACATTGTTTTGTAGAAAGAGAAAATCTGGAGTTGTAGTTTTTGGTTGAAAGAGAGAGAAAGAGAGAGTTGATAATTTTGAAGAAATGTGCAGTCGGATCAGAAAGTTTTGAAATTTCAAAGGTTTCTCTCCTTTTTTTTTTTTCTTTTTGTGCTGAAATGCCTATAAATTTCAAGGGATTATAGTTCATGGTGACATTAATGGGTTCTAGTTTCTAAATGTTAAAAAAAATGAAATAAAAGGATTGATAAAATTTCTATTTTGATTCATTATGTGAAGAAGGAATCAAGTAAATTTTTATGATAAAATTAAAAATGCTATTAAGGTTTCTATTTCTGGAAAATTTGATGAATTGAATAAAAGAAACTGATTCAATAGAGGAGAGGAGAGAGTAGCAGCAATGAAGAAGAAAATTTGATTTAAAATGAGGGGTAAAATAGTATTTTCACAATAATTGGATGAAAAACAGAAAATAAAAAAAAAAACTTGTTACAACATGTGAAAATAAATGATCATTGAATGTTTGCATTTTAGGGGTGAATATTCTATAATTTTTCAATAATTAAATGGAGAATCAATTAAGAGTGTTTTAGGAATAATAAAAAAAAAAGAGAGTAAAATTTGATTTATGAAATGAATATTATGTTTAAAACTGTTGACAAAAAAAACTAGTTTAATAATTTGCATGATGTTTTAGTCTTTTAATTAAAAAGTATTATCAATTTTAATAAGATTTAGTTGAAATTGGTTTAATTTTAAGTTTAAAATTTTAAAAATTATTTTGTCCTTATTTTAATATAAAAATTGAATTAAATTAAATTTTATGTTAATAAATTTTAAACATGAGAGATTAAATATTTTTTTGCAAGATTTGACTATACCAATTTAAATCGAATTGTTTCTTAGTTTAGATTATTTGAAATATATTTTAATTATTCAGATTTTTTATTATTAAATTGAGGTCCATTGAAATTAAGCATTTACCATTTATAAACAGTGTATATCAATCAATCATTTTCTTAAATTAGTTAATTATGTTTTTATAAGAGTTTTATTTAGTATACTCTAAGCATAAAATTAATTTTATGGGGTTGGTCGAGTGGAATAACACAAGGTCTCGCACATGATAAGTCATAGATTCAGGTCTCCACTCATCTTCTTAAGGTGAGATAAATGTAAATTCTTTATGCACGTGCTCTCTATGTCTAGAGACTTTCTCTATCTTGGACCAGAGTGTCATCCTCTCATCCTAAATTTTTTTCTACCTAAAAAGAGTGTAAAATTCTCATGTTATTACTCGGTCATTAATCTCCTATACTGAATAATAAGTTGTTCTGCTCGTTAGTTCTCTTGGGGAGAGCTCATATTATACTCCGACAATGATTAAATGTAAAATTTATTTTTGCTTTAGGAGAAGGAGTTAATTCAAACTTTTTTTTTTCAAACTCGCATCACATCTATAAAAATATTGGATTTAAATTTGATATACTTTCATTACAAAACATTTCTATGCAATTATTTAATAGTATTTAGTTGCCCTATTAAAATTAGGAGAATGTTTGGTGCCCATGATAACTTTAAGGATATCAATACTTTTTATTAATTAGTGTTTATTATTTAATCATGAATATATATATATTAATTTTTTTTAAATATAGCACATGTCACAATCAATCCCAAAAAAAAACAAAGCACATGTAACTTAATACCAGGCACTAACTCTTATAAGATATTAATACACTTAAAAAAGTTAAGGGTACAAGAAATATTTTTTAGTTTAGGGTACAAGAAATAATTAAACATGAGAGATTAAATATTTTTTTACAAGATTTGACTGAACCAATTTAAATCGAATTGTTTTTTAGTTAAATTATTTGAAATATATTTTAATTATTCAAATTTTTTATTATTAAATTGAGGTCTATTGAAATTAAGCATTTACCATTTATAAACAGCGTATATCAATCAATCATTTTCTTAAATTAGTTAATTATGTTTTTATAAGAGTTTTATTTAGTATACTCTAAGTGTAAAATTAATTTCAAGGGGTTGGTCGAGTGGAATAAGACAAGGTCTCGCACGTGATAAGTCATAGATTCGAGCCTTCACTCATCTTCTTAAGGTGAGATAAATATAAATTCTTTATGCACGTGCTCTCTATGTCCAGAGACTTTCTCTATCTTGAACCAGAGTGTCATCCTCTCATCCTAAATTTTTCTCTACCTAACAAGAGTGTAAAATTCTCATGTTATTACTCGGTCATTAATCTCCTATATTGAATAATAAGTTGTTCTCCTTATTAGTTCTCTTGGGGAAGCTCATATTATACTCCGGCAACGGTTAAATGTAAAATTTATTTTTGCTTTAGGAATAGGAGTTAATTCAAACTTTTTTTTTTTTCAAACTCGCATCACGTTTATAAAAATATTGGATTTAAATTTGATATACTTTCATTACAAAACATTTCTATGCAATTATTTAATAATATTTAGTTACCTTATTAAAATTAGGAGAATTTTTTGGTACCCATGATAATTTTAAGGATATCAATACTTTTTATTAATTAGTGTTTATTATTTAATCATGAATATATATATATTAATTTTTTTTAAATATAGCACATGTCACCATCAATCCCCAAAAAAACAAAGCACATGTAACTTAATACCAGACACTAACTCTTATAAGGTATTAATACCCTTGAAAAAGTTAAGGGTACAAGAAAAAATCCCTTAAAATTGTTTGGCTATTATCATGATGCAAAACATTTTTATATTCCCAGGAGTATAATTATGGGAATGTAAAATTCTCATACTACTATGTGGTTTAAAGAAATATTTACGATTAAGTTGTATTTTTTAGAATGAAAATTGATCCATTTTTATTTCTATCTTCCCCATATGTGTTTGGTTTGTAGAAACGTTTCCTATTTCCATTCTTTATTCTCACTTCTTGAAAATCATTTCCATTTTTTTTAGTTTTTGAAAATGTGTTTATTTTGTTCATTTTCATTTTCTATCCTTCCTCCATCAAAGAACACATATGAGAGGCAAAGCATGAAAGAAAGAGAGTCTAGAGATCAAAATCTACATATAATCCATCATCTAAGTGACATAAACGAATCCATAAGTGTTTGTGAGTTGTAATTTTGGAAAGGAGGGGAGAGAGGGATAGGGCTTGAAGAGTAAAATGGACAACAGTTTGTTCTTCTTCTCCCAACTTGCTCCTGTAGGTGTGACTGGATCTCTACATCAACACTTGCCTCCCCAAAGCCAACGACCTTTGCTTCAAATTCAAGCTATCCCCCAGCTTGTTATTGGTGCTGCTAATGCTTCTCTTCCCCTTTTCCCCTACTTCACATCAACGCATTCCACAAACTGATCTAGATCAAGATACAAAGATGACATGAAAGAGCTTGATTTACCTTAGGGCCAAATGGGTTCCATAGAGGGCTCTTGGAGGTGCCGCAATTCGCGCATGTCTTCTTCTCCTCAATGGCTGAGCTCTTCCTTGATGCAATGGTGGAGTTAAGGCTGGTCATTGATGTGACGATGTGGAGTGAGCATAGAGGGCATGAGTTTGGAGGTGGGGGATGACTAAACAAGGGGTGAAAGTGAAATAAGAAAGAAAATAAAAAGAGCAACGTCATTAAAATCATAAAAATACCACCGTCCCAATATGAAAATAATGAAAACGTCTTTTCATCATTTTTGGTATTTCCGAAAATATGGAGGTTATTTCCTAAAATTGAAAATGAGAATGACTAATCAAACATGTTTTTTTAACACCATTTTCTATTTTTTGTGAAAATGGAAACATAAAATAAGTAAACCAAACACGCTTTTAAAATTCCCACATGAAGTGAATATTTTCTACAAAAGTGAAAAGATAAAATTGCTCTCGTTATTAACCACTACCATCGGTTTGCCGCCATCGTTAGTCGCTGAAGGTAGGACTACCGTCGCCACTGCTAGTCGCTGAACGTCGGACTACCACTGCCATCCGCCACTATTTTGTTAGCGATATTTTTGAAAAAATATATTAATTGTATTTGCAAGAATGTCAATATCAATCAAACATATAAGTAGTTTATTTCTTCATATAATTTGCAAGATTCCTGAAAATTCAATTTATATATCAAATATACCCAAACATTATGCCTAGGAAAGCCCTCATAATAGCACTCTTAGGAATGAAAAATCATTCTATATTACAAAACACCCCCATAAAAGTTAGAAAAATGTTTATGTTTAGTGAATTCGTTATGTATAGGATACTATATCTACTCACACATCATCTATTATTAGATAGAATATGGATTTCACTTGAACTGAGGCCACACCCAATTTAATAATAGATGAGATGTGAGTAAATACGATATCTCATACATATCGAATTCACCTATTATTACTCTAAAAGTTATAATATAATTAGTTAAGAGTGTTAAACACTTTACTCCCAAACGTGCATCAAGATTCATCTTTTTGGTTTCCTATAAATATCTTTCAATTTTGTTCAAATATCATCAAGATTAATGATAGGTATATTTATTTTTTCTAATATATTATATAAATTTATCATTTATTTATATTAGATAAGATATAAATCCCACTTAAATTAGGTTTATACGATAAATGATAAGTGAATAGGATGTCAAAAAATGAGTGATTACAGACAAAAAGTTCTGAGAGGCGAAGATGTTAATTTAGTAGAAAGTGGTGTACTTGTCGTCGCTAGGTCAGCGGCTGGCTGCTCATCTCATCTCATCTCATCGTCAGCCATCATCAGTTCACACTCCCGACTGAGTCAGTGAAGTGAAGAGTGTAAAGCGCGAAGTGTGAAGTGCGTGAGTCAAAGCAAACACGAATCCCATATCTCAAAACCCGGACATCCTTGAACATTGTCCCTCCTAACCCACCCTCCCTCGTGTGCCAGATCCACCCCACTTCCACATTATGGGCCGTAAGAAACTCCATTTTCCATCTCTCTCTCTCTCTCTCTCTCTCTCTCTCTCTCTCTCTAATCTCACAGTTAATTATGCTCTAATCTACTTCCTCTTTGTTTGTTTCTTTGTTTGTGTGTTTAGGAAAAGGTGTAGCTTCTTCTTCTGCTTCTTCTCCGAGCTTGTGGTTGGCTCCAAACCCCAGCAAAAGATGGGGCGAACACTTCTTCCTCTTGTACACACCCTTCTGGCTCACCCTCTGTCTCGGCATTGTTGTCCCCTTCAAACTCTACGAGGTTCCACTTCTTCTTCTTACCATTTACATTCCTCTCCCCCCCCCCCCCCAACCAAAAAAATTAATCTATTCTCCATGTACTTATCTTCTTGAAATCGAGGGTATCCACACTTAGATCATTCAGCAAGTTATGATTAAGATGCACTTTATTAGAGGAGTCTTATGCAGCAACGTGATTTAGGATGAGTGTGTTTAAGATTTTTTATTTTTTTTGGGGGAAAAAATCACTTTTTTATTTTTATTTTTTTAACAAATACTTCTGAAATATATATGGATAAATTTTTTTAACTGATCAGAATCTTAAAAATATCCGTTAAGCGGAAAAGAATAATTTCTAATAAAAAATCTATTTTCAATTTTTTTTTTAGTTATATAAAAAAATTTAATTTTATAATTTTTTTTAAAAGCCGAAATAAACAAATCCTTAAATGCTAATAATAAAGTTCCTTTATAAGTATGGGTTTGCTATTTTTGTTTTTTAAATTTCTTGATTTTGGTAAAAATAAGTTTTTTTGGGGTCTGTGTTTATATTTCTGTCTGATTCTCAAGAAGAACATCATGGTACTTGGCAGAACTTCACAGAGTTGGAGTATTTGATTCTTGGTATGATCTCAGCTGTTCCTTCATTCTTGATACCAATGCTGCTTGTTGGAAAGGTATGCTCAACTTCAGAGACACGTGACTTGCATTCACAGTACTTTATGACTTGAAGTCTACACGAGTAGTACTTGCTTCTCTTGTTCTGTGTGATTCACTTTGTGGTATTCATTATTTTCCCCATAAATAATGTTTATTTCAGTTTGATATATTGCGTAATGATGCATCCAGAAACAATTTATCTTCATTGTTGATACAGTCAATGTGATTGTGGAGTAAATTTGTTTTTTATGATATCAAATTTTGCAGGCTGATAGAAGCTTGCCTTGGAAGGATCGTTATTGGGTCAAGGCAAGTGTTTTCCAAATCCTTGTTGATGTTGTATGACACCTGTTGTACTATCAGTTTAACAAGAATTAGTTAGTGTGAACTTAAAGGATATTATTTAGCAATATCGGAGTGTTATTTTCTATATCATACTGTTAGCACCTGTTTTCCAATATCTTTTTTTTTTTTTAATTTCTGGTTTATGTATCCTACTGTAACTTTATACTTCTTATTGTCATTAATTGCTATTGTATTTATTTCAAAAACAATACTTCGGTTTCTTGGACATTATAGAACTAGCAACTGCCAGCTGTCCCATTACCCTTAGTCCCTTAGGTCCCAAATCCCAATAGGGGCCTCTCTAGAACCAGAACTAGCTGTTCAAGTCATTGAAGTTGTGACAAGTGATGTATACTTTGATTCCAGATTTTACATTTTCTTGTGGTCATTAGTTTTGTGTTTCTTAATCTCAAAAAAATAAAAGCAAGTTTGAATTCCAAACTATTAAGGCAAAGATGAGATGATATGAAGAGGCATGAAGAATTGTGTGAATTTATCCATTTGGGGGGTTCTTGATTGAAAACAAAAATGACTTCTTCCAGATGAAAAGTGTGTAGGACTTCTTGGTACTGTTGGTCCCTCAGCCTCTAAGTCAAGATCCAGAAAGGGGAAACTATAGCCTCTCCAACTAGAAAGGGGACAACTTGGATTTTGATTGATGAAATTTCTCATTTCTTGATATTGGGCTTCGCACTTAGCTGTTTCCTTTCCTTTTATATTCAGATCAAGTTGTTTCAAAACACACAGATTTTACTTTTCAATGCTTGTATATGTACTTTTTATTTTTGTCTTACCCTGAAAAAGAGAATAGTACTTACTCTTCTATGATGCTTATTATGGATCTGTTGGGTCACTCTAATTATGTAAATTACTGGCCTAACATGTACATATATAATGCTGACAGGCCAGTCTCTGGATAGTAATCTTCAGTTACGTGGGGAATTATTTCTGGACTCATTACTTTTTCACAGTTCTGGGTGCATCTTATACCTTTCCATCATGGAAAATGAACAATGTGAGCCAAGGACCAATAAATTATCTCTTAGTGAGGCCATACCCTATACTGAATTGCTCTATTTGGTGGTGGCAGGTACCACACACAACATTCCTGCTCACTCATGTTTGCTTCCTCTTTTATCATGTTGCATCAAACATGACATTGCGTCGATTACGGCATTTTATTGCTGATTTGCCGGAAACAATTCGATGGGCTACTGAAGCAGCATGGATTCTTGCTCTTTCTTATTTTATAGCATACCTGGAGACATTAGCTATTTCCAATGTATGTTATAACAAACCATTCTGCAGCTTTTTGATTATTAAGATCTTTGTTTAGTCAAGCTTTGTTTTTTATATTATCATTGATTGCTATCATTGAATTTGAAGTATCAAAGCCATTAAATATTCCTAATTCCTTGTTATTTAAGTTTATCTAACATTCTATAAAATGTATAATCCCAAAGTCTAATCCTGAAAATTTGAGTTTCAATGCATTTGTACAATTCAAGGAATCCACATTTTGTGCTTAAATCTTGTTTGCTTCTTTTGATTCACGGCTCGCATCTGTACTGTGTTAGGCAAACCATCTTATTTAATTCTCTATCTTGGGTTAATTTATGCTTTCACCCAAATCAGTAAAGCCAAATGCGAAGTCTTCTAGTTTTCTGTATGTTTCCTTTTAGTCCTCAATATGTATATCTTTCAGGGTTTATCACCCTCTTTTTAAACTTTGCTCCATCACTCTCTTGTTACCAATTTGTTACTTTGAGAAAGCATAATATGGAGTGGGCCTGTAATCACTTGATTTTTTTTCGGCCAACATAAGTTTCTTAAGATGATATGCCTTTCAGTTTTTGTTTTATTGCAAGATCTTGTGTCTTTATTCTTTGTGTAAAATAGCCTTGGTGAAATGCTAACTTTTATTCCTAGCATTGCACTTGATCTTCAATACAAAATGCATATTCCTGAGAATGATGTTATGTATTGGATGCATGCAGTTCCCTTATTATTCATTCGTGGATCGCGATTCTATGTACAAAGTTGGGTCTTTGTTTTATGCGATCTACTTTATTGTAAGCTTCCCAATGTTTCTAAGGTAAGCTTTTAACTAGCAGTCAATTGAGTTGCCTCTTTCTGTGTTTTATTGCTTTGAATATTGGCCCCGTTGTTTCTTGGGAGATAAGTACTTGCAGACCATACCAAGAAACGGAAATATGTGAACATCGCACTACTGAACGTAAACATGATTATGACGGGATATTATGATATCATTTGACCTATGTAGCCGACCCTACTCTGTGGAATAAGACTTCGTAGTTGTTATTATACTAATTGTCATTGATCGTGATTCATGTGAATATGTAGGATTGATGAGAAACCTGGCAATAAATGGGACTTGGCCAGAGTGGCTGTTGATGCTTTGGGTGCTGCAATGCTGGTCACAATAATACTTGACTTGTGGCGCATCTTTTTGGGACCTATTGTTCCTGTCCGAGATGCCAAACAGTGTCCTCAGTCTGGATTACCCTGGTTTTCAGGACACGCCAATCTAACATGAGAATCTACGTGGATATAACCTACAAAATGGAAATATTAAGGTTCTCATGACACTGCAATGCAATCCAAATGTAGATTGCTATGTGGAGAATCTGCAGAAGAAGCCAAAATTGGACAATCTTTGTAGTAATGCTTACACTCTTGATCAGATCAACGTTGTATTTGTTGTGCTTATGTTGCATAAGTTGTCAACGCAGGGGAACTTTAGAGCATGTGACTATTGAACTTAATACAATCCAGTTGCTTTTTTTTTTTTTTAAATAGTTTTTGGGAACATTAGAAGCAATAAGGTTTGAATATAGGATTTTATGTAAATTATCCAAATCTTTTACTATTAGACTATCTCCATTGGCTTAATCTAGTTCCAATTTGAATACAAACGTGTAATAAGTAGCTACAATCCAATAAAAATATAAATGATTGATTATAAATGGATGGAACAATACATTTACTAAGAATACTACAAAATAATAAATTTAAAGTGTTAAAAATCAATTAAATTATTAGTAGTGGATTCAATTTTTTAAAATGTTAAATTTTTAGATATAATATTTTGAGTGATTTCAAGTTTTAAAAATTTCAAAATATAAACTTTCTGTTTTTTAACGTTAAATCCAAACTTCTTGAATGTAAATACTTTCGAAGGATGAATATGAAAGAAAGGAATACCAAATATAATTTATTAAATTGAAAAAAAAAAGAAAATATTTTACAATAAATTAGAAAAATAAAGGTTAGACTTTGTTACATATACTAATAATCTTAGATATGGGAAAAAGTAATAATGAACTAATTTGAGACTTTTTTTTTTCCAAAAAAAAAAAAATGAAAAGTAAGTTTAATTTTAATATGCTGTGCTTTAGGATTTGAACTTGTGAACTCAAGTTTACGAGGCAATAATCTTATTATTGTGTTAAGATTCACCATAATTAATTTTAACATATTATTAGTATACAATATTTTTATATAATTATTTACTTATATATAACACTAATTAAAAAAGTAAGTCTAATTATGTTTGAAAGGTAGTTTTCATCTTCTATAGTAGTAAGGAGAGAATACCCTTAGAAAATAAAAAATATCATAAAAATATATTTGACTTTTCATAATTGTAATAAAAATTATATAAAAAATAAGATATAATTGATTGACAGACACTATTTTATGCTTTACACTAGCAATATCTCATAATTAATCTCATAATTTGTTTACCTTTTTATTAATTAATAAACATCTTATCATGACAACAAAAGTTTTCCCACTCAATCAACAAGAAAAAAATATAATTAAATTTACATCCTAATAATTATCTCCTGCTATTCAAGTCTCATTTCCTCCCCTCCCCTTGCCCTCGTGAAAACAAATCAGTAGGGGAAAAAAATAAAAATGTAACGCGACCAAGGCGCAACGGGCGTGCAAAAGAGTTATGGCACACGTGTGGTTAGCACGTTGCATTTGGGTGTCTTGAGCAAGAATTGATAAGGAGGATATTTCTGAACCTCAATAATCCATTCATTCATTCTGCATTTCCCGCTGCCAGCAGCAAGCAGCAGCACCGCTACACTACCCTTCTAAGTTGCTTCCTGTGAGTGAACTAATAATCATTCATACCATAATCATAACAATAATAATAGGGACTCTTTCGGCCTTTCATTTCTCACACTGTCTCAGTCCTTTAATCAAACACCTTTGGATTCTATTCCTACTTGACGCTGACACACTCAATGGCTTCTGCTTGTTGTGCTTCTCTCTCGCTCTGTCCTTACAACCCCTGTTTCCGCCCAAAACCAACAACAACCCTTTCCGTTTCTTGTTCCGTTCGCTCTTCTGCGCTCCCAGGTGAACAATAACAACGCTGCTACTATTCCACATTCATAGCATTTTAAGAATTGAAATTCATAGCTGCTCACTATATTTTAACCAAGTTTTCTAGCGTGGAAATTAATTTAAAAAAAAGAGGAAAGACACTTGTTGGGTCCTTGTAGCACTTTGAAAAGCATTTTATGTGTAACACAATATATTATCTATATATCTACGCCAAAAAAAAAAAAAAAAACATTATCTATATATCAAGGTTTGGTTGGTTTGAGCAATTTGAGGCGTTTTTTCCTCTAAAGTATGGTTTTGTGAATGGAGAAAACTAGCGCTTTGATAGCTTTACCTGTAGAGGGTTGACCCACTTTGGTCCATATTACTTGGGGTTTAGTAGACTCCGGACACTAATAGTTTATATATATAGCTAATGGGGTTTGAGACTTGAGTTGAATCGCTGCTCTTACTTGAAGAACTAATTTTGCTGCATGCATCACTTAATGCATTATATAGATTGTCACTGTAATCTACGTTGTTTCTGTTAATTTTCTCTCTCTCTCTCTCTCTCTCTCTCTCTGGCCTTACTGTTAAGTCTTATGCAATCTACATGGCTGTATGTTCTTCTTTGTTAATTGTGTTCAACCTGTTTGTTTCATGTAGGTACTGATGGATCCGAAGCACCCCGCAAGAGAACAAGAAGGATAGAAGGTCCTAGGAAAAGCATGGAAGACTCTGTTCAGCGCAAGATGGAGCAATTTTACGAAGGGTCTGATGGGCCGCCCCTCCGTGTTCTTCCAATTGGTGGGCTGGGTGAAATTGGGATGAACTGCATGCTTGTCGGGAACCAGGACCACTATATCCTCATTGATGCTGGAGTCATGTTTCCAGAGTAGGTCTTATAGCTCAAATTAAACACCCTGAATTAGCCTACTCACTTACCCTGAACTGTTGTTATGTAGGTAATTGCCCACGAAAGGCTTTGCACATTAAACACTAACTAAAGTTGGCATTGAATCCTAAATTTAAGACTGCATAATCTTTTCTATATGAAGGACACTTGAAAATTTAAAATCACCATTTCGCTTTAAAGTCATTATCAAGTTGCTGCTGGAAAATTTTTGCTTGCTCTGCTTTCCTTTATTAGTTAGCTGATCCTGATTTATATATATGGTACACATATTTCAGCTATGATGAACTTGGAGTCCAAAAAATCATACCTGATACAACATTTATAAGCAAATGGAGCCACAAAATTGAAGCACTTGTTATAACACATGGTCATGAGGATCATATTGGTGCGTTGCCTTGGGTAAGGCTTACTTCCCCATGGAACTTCTGGTTTGACTTTTTGATGATAAAAATACACTTCTGTCAACACTATTAGTTTTCTTTGTCAATGCTATTTGACATATACACTTTTGTGAATAGTATTAATTTTCTTTGACATACCACATATGCTCAGTATTTGATGCATTGTATCATAATAAACTGAGACTGAACTTGAAGCAGCATTCTAAGTTTGGAGAAAGAACTTATCTTTGAAGCCTTTACTGGAAGAATAATGTAAAGTTAATGGGATTCAAGGAAGATTTGCAATTGCAGTCGTCTATTTTCAAAGGATTGACAGCTGCAAAGTTGTACACAGATGTATCTGTTTTTTTATAAAATTGTGTTTCATACTCTCATTTCAGCAACCCTATATCTCTTTCTAGATTTCTGAGAGGCTGCTTTGTCAAGACAGACTTAATTATTCTTGTGTCAAAAAGTTTGATATTCAGAGTTGTTAGTACTACCTGTTACTGGCAAGTGACAAGCTTTTGGGTATATATATGCTTTACTTTGAAATATGTCACGTGCATTGGCATCAAATAAGATATCCTCTGTTAGACATCGAACTTCATATTATGAGGGAAAGAGATTGATTGATAACAAAATTTCTCTGACACATGTGAAGGAAGTTAAAGTGATATGCTGCCTTTAGAGTTGAAATTAGGCTTGTTCTGGGAAGAGAAAGTATTTTTCTCTGTACATAATACTGTCATGCTCTTGCTGAGACATATTCAGTAGTACTCAGTTAGTCATGCCTAGAAATCATCTGCATAATAGGATTGCTGCAGTCCTTATATAAATGTGTATGTAGTATTTTATTTACTTTATGCCTTCTAATACTATATTTTATTCCACTTACATTTATCTTAATTGATTATTCATTTATTCATAACAATGACTTTGATCCTTTATTTATATCTGCTCTAAACATAATTTTCATGTGGTCCCTCAGGTGATCCCAGCATTGGATTCCAATACACCAATTTTTGCGTCTTCCTTTACAATGGAGGTATTTAGCAAGAAGATTTCTTCGCATATGCTACTTTTAATTTGTTCAATTGAATGTGGATTAACAATGATGTCATGTAGGAAGTGATAGAGGTTAGATGTTATGCAACACAGCTTGAAGTTGACTAACTAGCTCTTGAATTCTTCATTTTGTGACACCATGATGATATCTATTATTACTAAAAAGTTTGTGTCACAATTTTTTCATCGAAGATCTGTTCTTTCTACTGCTTATTTATTTATTTATTTCCATTGCTGTCCAGAGAACATGAAGCTTTTACATTTTTACAGCTTATAAAAAAACGTTTGAAGGAGCATGGTATTTTCATTCCATCTAGACTCAAGATATTTCGAACAAGAAAGAAGTTTGTGGCTGGGCCATTTGAGATAGAACCTATCAGGGTTACCCATTCTATTCCTGATTGTTGTGGATTAGTTCTTCGCTGTTCTGATGGTACTATTCTTCACACTGGGGACTGGAAGGTCAGAATTTTACTTTTATTTCTCAGTGTATTTTCCTTTTCGTTTACCTTGAATATGCTGTTTCTGAAGAAGTTGATTCAATAGATTGATGAGACACCATTGGACGGGAAAGTTTTTGATCGTGAGGCTTTAGAGGAACTCTCTAAAGAAGGAGTAACACTGGTAAGTCACCCAGGTATTTGATATTTATTTTAGGTCTTATATAATTTTTCTTGGGACTATTCATTGGATTTAACATTAGGAAAGAAATAAACTGATGTATATTTAAATACCTTGAGGGTTTCAAGGGCTAGTAATTAACAGTTTCCTTGAGGTGCATTTTTTCAAACTCATTAGGCGGAATTATCTGAGTGGTGCATAAATAATCCCTATTATGGTCAATATAGATTTTATGACCAGTCTTTTGCTGGTAAAACAGCTTGAACAATAACATGTTTCCACATTTTCAAAATTTCAAGTTGTATTATTTTTCTTTGGTGATATACATTTTAAATTGCAATATCTGTTTTGATTAGTGGATATTCTTTTCAATATGTGAATGTGGCTTTTTTTTTTCTTCTAAGTGCCATTAGAATGAATTTTTTCTATTGTTTTGTTTCTGTACTATTTAATAATTGCTCTGAGATATAAAAGCGTCTTAGATGCCAGATGCAAAGGCGTTTAGAATTTAACATAATCATATAGACTGGTCTTGTTTTGAAAAAAATCAAATATGTAGCCTTCCCTTCTTTTTCCATAAATGTTGACGAAATATAGAAACAAACATTGCTTTGGGCATTACTTTTCAGATGATGAGTGATTCAACAAATGTACTCTCACCTGGAAGGACAATAAGTGAATCTGTTGTGAAAGATGCAATATTGAGGCATATTTCAGCTTCTAAAGGAAGGGTTATTACAACCCAGTTTGCATCAAATCTGCATCGGCTTGGAAGTGTGAAAGCTGCTGCCGATTTAACTGGCCGAAAGTTGGTAACGTTCTTCTCCCTATGTAGTATACTTCAATGCAAATGAGAATGATTTTGTTGTTTAGAATGACAAATAAATGTTTGGTGATTGTAATTTTTTGATTATTATATCAGGTATTTGTTGGCATGTCTTTAAGGACATATTTAGATGCAGCTTGGAAGGATGGAAAGGCTCCAATTGATCCATCCACTCTGGTAATAAATGTTTGGACACTTTGCTCCAGCTTTCTGCCTAATTTGCTGTACTTGGTGGCTGGACTTAATTTTCTTGACCATACGTGGGTACACTAGACAAGATAGGATTAGGAATAGATGCATTAGAAAGAGATTTAGATTTTAATAGTTTGAATGCAAACATGATTTATGATAGAACACTATGACATTATTTGATCCATATTGCCGATCCCATCTAGTAGGATAAGGCTTAGCTATTGTTGTTGTTGCTATGTGTGTGTATATTTACAAGATTGAGATTGAGATTGACAACTGGACCATGAAGAAGTCTAGTGCTGATCAGCTTGTATTGTTAACTAAGTTTTAGAGGAAATTCAGTGCTAGTAGGCAAATCACCAGTTATTCTTTGTCTCTTTGACTACACTGGTGTTAAGAGGTTCCATATGGTCATTTAAATACATTATATTTGTTTTCTCTGTGGCCTAGTTGGTCTTCCTTCCTTTCATTGCTTCAACTGCACTGAAAAGCAATATTTGTCTTTGGGCAGTGATTCTCCATATGACTCAAATAGTTCTTAATAAGTGCATTCAGAACTCGTTTTTCGGTATGATGCACTTTGGACTTCTAGCACATCTGGCCTTGTTTACCAGCTTTAACTTTTTGGCAAGTGGTTTCTTTGAAAGATTTTAATCTTCACATTTTTGTTAGGCAAAATATTAGTGACTTTGACATCTTATTAACCAATAATTATTTGTCTAACTGTATTTATCTAATTTGTCTTCATGTTATTTACATAATCATTTGTTTGATTTGTTATTTGTGCACTATTTGTGTTTATAAATTTATAATAACACCTATTCATCTTTATCCTTGTATTTATAATGACTTTTGTGAGTCTCATATCTGTTGCCTTGCTTTTCATTATTTCTAATTTTACATAGGTGAAAGCAGAGGATATTGATGCTTATGCTCCAAAGGATCTACTAATTGTAACAACAGGCTCTCAAGTGAGTTACTTTCAAGATCCTCTAAAGACTGCCTAAGTCCATGAATTACACAGAATTTGGAAAAGTTTAAGGCATGTGACCAAAATGTGTGCTATTGTGTCAGGCAGAACCACGTGCTGCTTTGAATCTTGCATCTTATGGAAGTAGTCATGCTTTCAAACTAACTAAGGAAGATGTTGTTTTGTATTCAGCTAAGGTATGATAAAAAAGCTGCTTTAAGTATTTGCATTTTACTTTATCTAAAGGCTAAAGCACGTCTGGTATAACTAACTAAACCTTTCGCTAATGAATTGATGTCAGTGTATCTGTATATGTACTTACAATATACTATTTTTACTTCATCCATTAGATTGGCAACTTTGAATTTCTTAGAACTTTTATCCGAATCAGTTTGTGTTGTGTAATTTGTGCTCTGCTTCAAAATCAAACTGTTAGGTTATCCCTGGTAATGAGTCTCGTGTGATGCAAATGCTAAACCGCATATCAGAGATTGGATCAACAATAGTAATGGGTAAAAATGAAGGTCTGCACACATCTGGTCATGGGTATCGTGGAGAATTGGTAAGTTTTTTTTTTCCCTTTTTTATTCATTTTATCATTATTATTATTTTTTTCATTTTGTCATCTGTCTCTGTTCATTGCTTTTGCAAGAAGTACAGCAATTGTCAAATCATTACTACTGTACTACTAACCAAGGAGAGTTGAGAAATATCCATAATTTTGAAAGAAAGTGGAATGGTTACATCTTAATTTTCACTTTCCAAAGTCAATGTTTTTGTTAGTTTTTGGTGAAAGAGAATTTATGTTATTACCTCTTTTCCTGGTTAGATATCTATATACTGAGATTTGACATGGATTATCATACCTTGTCAGAGTAGTTATTTTGTTCTGATGCCATTTCAGTTTTCTCATCCATTTGACATGTCTTCTAATATGATTTCCATATGTGCTTTTTGTTTTGGATATGACATGTTATTAAAGAGTAATGACAATATATATTTATGCAGGAGGAGGTACTTAGAATAGTGAAGCCACAACATTTCCTTCCCATACATGGAGAACTCTTGTTCCTGAAGGAGCATGAATTACTTGGAAAATCGACTGGTATTCGGCATACTGCTGTGAGTCATTGTCTCCTTATCAAATTTGTGATGTAATGGAGAAGAGACTGGTGGCTTATATCAATGAGTTCTATATAAACATATCATATGAATTGTTGTTACCAAAAATGTTGAAAAAACTGATAAGATTTATGCACCAGGTTATTAAGAATGGAGAGATGCTTGGTGTTTCACATTTGAGAAATAGAAGAGTCCTTTCTAATGGTTTCATTTCCCTTGGAAAAGAGAATTTACAGGTTGATGCTTCTCACATTACTCTGTTGGTCGCTTTTCAGAAACTGTGTAATAATTTATGAGGATTTTTTTTTTTTGGGGGCTGGGTTTCCCTCATGCAGTTGAAGTATAGTGATGGTGACAGAGCATTTGGTACATCGAGCGAACTCTTCATTGATGAAAGATTGAAAATTGCATTAGATGGCATCATTGTGGTTAGGTAGATATATCAGGTTTTAAAGTAAATCAAAGAGAAGTATAACATGTT
The DNA here is from genome assembly GCA_031439585.1 of Pterocarpus macrocarpus. Classification (NCBI taxonomy): domain Eukaryota; kingdom Viridiplantae; phylum Streptophyta; class Magnoliopsida; order Fabales; family Fabaceae; genus Pterocarpus; species Pterocarpus macrocarpus. Next base: position 19,119,126 of record CM062519.1, read on the forward strand.
TAGTAACATCCTAATTTTCATCTTTTACAGCATGGAAGTATTTCGTCCTCAAAATGCAGACAGTTTGGCTGAAAACACCTTGAAAGGGGAGATAAGGATTACCACAAGATGCCTATGGCTTGACAAAGGAAAGCTATTGGATGCACTCCATAAAGCTGCTCATGCCGCTCTTTCAAGCTGCCCTGTAAATTGTCCTGTGGCTCACATGGAAAGAACTGTGGCCGAGGTGTTGAGGAAGATGGTGAGGAAGTACAGTGGTAAACGGCCTGAAGTTATTGCCATTGCCATAGAAAATCCTGCTGCTATTCTTGCAGACGAGATAAAGACAAAGTTGTCTGGCAAATCCCATGTGGTTCCTGGAATATCAACATTAAGAAAAGTAGTGGATGAACATGGGATGGAAAATCAGCCCACCACAATGCAAATAAAAGGTAACACCAATGTACATTTGAGGAATACATATAGAACCGTGGAGTTCTGGTTTATATGTTTATGTGACTGTTTATGCATTTAAGTGTATGTTTGCATGATTCTTTTAGAACATTTTAGTCTTATTTCTTTATTATTAGCAATTTTGTATGTGCCACTCTGGTTCTTGCATTTACCTGGTCTATTGTTTGTGAAATTTATGGATGTTTTTATGCGTGAACCAAGCTAATTTTGGTTTTCATTCCAGCAGTTTCCTTCTCAAACAAATCCGATGTTGAAGGTCAACTTAGTTCCCTATATGAATTTTGATTGTTCTAAAGTCTGAACTTGGGCCCCTTTGGTTGTGAATCTTGACAATGATGAATTAATGTGGATTTCAATTCATTAACTACAATGTTTTACTTGATTCTTGTGTGTTGAGCAATCGACAATATGAATGTTTTATGCGTGTTCTTAAATGGATGAGGCTGTAAATTTCTTTATAAATTAGATTTGTTTTTTATGTAGTAAATTGACGTCAGAATGCAATGGACCTCCATGCTTGATATATAAGTGTCTCTCTCCAGAGACATTACTGACTTTTAACATATTTCTTTTGGTGTAAAATTTTTTAAGCTTATATATCGTGTTTATTCTGCCCCTTGTTCTATTAGTTAGTGCAGATGATGGCATTGATGTTGAAGGACTTCTACCTGAGGAAGACACGACTACATCAAGTGGAGCTGAGGGTGATTTATTGGATTCAGAGGTTTCAGATGAATTTTGGAAGCCATTTATTGCATCCTCACCAGTTGAGAAGTCAATCAAAGCTAACAATGGTTATGTTTCACAAAAGGAGCCCAAGTCCAAAATTAAGAAAGATGATTCTGAAGACACCGGTGAAGCCAAGGCTGAAAGGGCGTCTAATTCTGAACTCAAGTCTTCAAAGTCAGTGAAGAGAAACAAATGGAAACCTGAAGAAGTTAAGAAGTTGATTGGCATGCGCGGCGAACTACATGATAGATTTCGAATTGTGAAGGGAAGGATGGCTCTATGGGAAGAGATATCTCAGAACTTGTTGGCTGATGGGATCAGCAGAAGTCCTGGACAGTGTAAATCACTTTGGACATCTTTGGTACAAAAATATGAGGTTTGTTTCTACTTTTAAGCAACCTGATGTTAATATTATAAAGCTAATCATACAATCACTTGAAGTAATCATACATAATTCTTGGCTGGCTGCTGTGTATGCTCAAGTAAATCTCTCTATCAAATGATGTTAAAAAGGGGAAAGAAAAAAAAAATTCTTGTTCTGCTTGTCACTGGCTTTTTAAAATTTTTTTATGAATTTCCGTTCCTTTTTAAAATGTTCATCATCTTATCCCTGTTTGTCAAGACAATTTATTCTTAAAAAATTCACATTATGTGCACCCATCTACTTGCATGCCAGTGTGGGCTACAGCAGTAATTGGCCCGCTTTTCCTTTAGCCTTTGATACAGCTAGTTTGAAGATTTAATTTATTATTCAATTTCTATTTTCATAGTAAATATCAGTTGCATAAGTCTTGTCTTAGCCCTTTTATTATGCTAGCAAATTTTCTTACCACTTTTTCTTTTAATTGAACTATCTCATACCATCACAGTGAATGGGTAGGTTACAACAAAGAAACAGGACTGTTTCTTTCACCTCTGTCTGTCTTGATCTTGACTATTTTTATTAATGTAGACATAGTAAGGATCCAAAGAGAAAATCCAGTTACTCTGTACACCTTATATCTTGTCGTTAAAGGGGTTGCATTCAAATTGTAGTTATAGTTATAAGTGTATAGTAAAATATTATAGCTTTGTACAATGAATAAAATGTTCATAAAGTTCAATTGTACGAGATAGCTACTGTTTTAACAAATAACATTTTATACTTACAGCAGGAGATTAAGAACGAGAAGGGTAGCCAGAGCAGTTGGCAATATCTTGAGGACATTGAAAGGATAATGTCTGATAGCGAAGCACCGGCAACAAAATGATTGAAAATGTGGTGGACAGGAACGGGATATTAAAAATATGGAGAGTTTTCTACCTTAAGACCGTGATGAAAATCCATCAGTTGCATGATTTGTGGCTTGGACTTGTGGCATTGAAGGTCCATAGTTTTCTTCTGAGGGCTGAGGGTATAGACAACATGAAAGGGATTGGCTTTTATACTAACACAAGCTAATGAGGGTAGTATCTTGGTTTGGAAGGACGATTGACATCACCACCTCAAATACCGGCCCCCAGCCCCCTTAATATTTATTATTTCCTATGTCGAATGATGTATCATAATTAATTTCATTATTTTTGTTGGGGCAGCACCCATGGAAATGTCTTCTGCCTTTTGTCCGCAGACAATATTGAGTCGTGAAGTGAAAGTCTTGATGCTTCTACTTGCCGGTGTTAGCTTCTTCTTCTAATTAGGCAATATATACATCTCCAATTTTTTTCTTTTTGGGTTCAGTAACCAATCTAAAAATAATAATAGGGTGAATATATCAAAATAATAATAATAATAGAAATTTACATTTAAGGACTCAGAAAATTATTTATTAGAAAAGAATATTATTGTTTAGGTTTAAGAGTATACATTTTGATACATTGTTACAGTATAGTTTTTTATATTACTAATCAATTATGTATTATTGTGTGTTTAACTTTTTAAAGTGATTATTATAGGAAATATTTTTAATAATATGTAATACGTGATTGTATAAAACTATAAGTTTTTTACAACAATAACATATCAAAATTAATTTTTTGGTTTAAAAGTTTGGAAAAATTATATTTTGAAAGAAGATTGAATGATAGCAAAATTTATTTTAGCAACATAGTATTTCTCTTGCCTTTGATTTGTTATTCTTATAAGTATTATTGCATGAATCGAATTGTGATTCATGCATGCAATTTGAAATAATTATGAACTTCATATAAATAAGGTTGTCAAACTTGCGCACATGGGTAAGCTCGGATCTTAAATTTGATTCAAAACTTGTAAGAGTTTAATTATTTTGAAAATGATATTAAAAAATATTTATAATATTTAATTATGATATAATCAATTCATAACAAAGTAAACATAAGTCAAAATTTCACTTATAACATCATATTGAAGCAAATACAAGTCATAAAGTATAAAATATAAATTAGAATCACAGAAAAAATAGCCAATAATAACTTCAAAATGTCAAAAACTAAAATAAATTAAGTCAATATGTCAAGATCTATAATTTAGGAAGTTCTAATCAAAAGTGTCCCATATGAAATACATGTTTTGGTGCTTGAAAGACTAGATTTTGACTAAAACAGTGTACTTGTCAGTTAACCTCGAGATTATTTGAGTTTTACTCAAGTCCGAGTCTTCAACCAAGTTAAGTCGAGAGTTTAACAGCAATACATATAAATTATGTTTAGAATTGTATTCGACTCAAAATAATATAACAAATTGTGCCTGTTGGCCTTGAATTGTTGGAATTACAATTTGAATCTGTTTCGTGTAATTTTTATATAACCAAGTTGATAGTGTGTGACCTAATTCATAAAAACCCAAATTTTTTTTTTCAAAAATTTTAATCAATAGAGAGTGAAAAGGCCAAAGATATTCCTCCAAATAATACTCACTCATAATATTTAAGAGGAACCCTATTCTAATGGTTCCCATCCGTCTCTCCTTTCAAACACTACATGTGTTGTCTATTCCCTTGTCTCTTATTAGCTACTGTTTTATTGCTTTGCTGTTTAAGATTCGATTGCCCTTCTCCAACACTAACACTTCGTTGCACATGTTGGTCCCTACCTTCCATTGCTAGTTTTTTTCTTTTTAATCGGTTGTCTCTATTGTTGTGCTCTCTACTATGTTCCATTTTGTTTGAATTGGTCATACTAAAAAGTAGAAGGAAGCTGATATTACGGGGAATAATTATGAAAGTGTTCCTTTATATAGACTTAGTCAAATGTACATATTATGCACCTCTTGTTAGGATGGTGTTTAATCTTGTAAGGATGCAAGTGACATTGTTTTTGGACGGTGAATGATAACCTCAAATGAATGATGTAAGCGACTCTAAAATTTAAACTCTTAACATTATAAGCAAAGTTTGTTTGTATTATTGTAGTTCAGTTAAGTATAACCTTAAATAAGGTTGTGAGTATTTTTAACATATAAAATAAAAGAAAAAAAATGCTAAATATAGAGTGATTTTACGAATTTTCATATGAAATATTTTCCATGAATTTATGGATTATAAATATATCAAATTATTTTCTCTTTCTTTATATCTACTCTCTCTCTCTCTCTCTCTCTCTCTCTCTAGAATTTATTGGTTATAAGTCATTTGTATCTTTGTTCGTATAAAAAAGTCTTTCATATTGTATAGCACTCCTCCAAATAAAAATGTGACTCCAAATTTTAACAAACAATTGTTATAGAGAAAATATATTATAAGAATCCTTTGCAGAATTGGGATATCACCTAAAATAACAATGCATGGTGCATGCCTTACAAATCATAGTTTGTGCTGAATTATTCATTTTTTAATGCACAAACTAATGGGATTCAAAAGGAGTTAAAAAGCATGCAACTGATTGGTGGTGTTGTTCACCTCTGCAATAGTGCATCCAAGGAGTTGCGAGTTCAACTCCCACAGGATCTAAGACCCCTCCCCCTCCCTAGGCGCGTGAGTTGACCCAAAACCCAAAAAACAAAGGGAGTTAAAATGAAAAAAATTGGAACAATATCAAACCAAATACTAACATAGAAGCACCCCCGAGAAAAAACGGGGAAAATGAAAAAAAAAAGAAATGGGCCATTGTAGTTTAACAATGGGAATATATGGTGCGGGCTGGGCTGGCCCACTAGCCCATATAAAGTCCTGCCTTTTCCCCCAAGCCAGAACACTCAAAAACAGTTCCTTTTAACTCTTCTTTCCTCATTGCTTCAACCTCTACGATACTCAAACACACACACACACACACCCCCGGAGATCCCTATTCTACAACAATCGGTGCGCCATGTCCTTGATCTTCAATTTTCCATCTTTCTTGGGCTTTTAATCTCTCCTCACTTTTTTAAGAACTTTTTTAATTTTTGGATTTATGGGGAATAATAATGTTGTTTTGTTTTTCCTCCGTTAGGTCTAAAATCTGCGATCATGAAGCTCGATACCACTGGTCTCGAATCTTTCCCTACACTCACCGTACCCGGAAACGACGTCGTTGGAGAGTTCTCCGCCGCCCCATCATTCCAGCTTCCGAATTCCAATGATGTGAGGAATAATAATGAAAAAAGATTGATATATGTTTTTGAGAATTTGGGGTGAATAAAATTTTTTTTTAAAAAAAATTAGGGTATAGTTTTATCGAAAAGAATGAAGCTTAAGGGTTTAATCTGAAGTTTTGTTTTGTGTTGTGTGTGTGTTAGTTCGATGGCTTTGTGAAAGAAGCTATTCAGATGGTGAAGCCTGCAAAGGGTACTACCACTCTTGCTTTTATATTTAAGGAGGGCGTGATGGTAGCTGCTGATTCTCGAGCTAGCATGGGAGGATATATATGTGAGTCTTCACAACTCTGATTTCATGTTTGCTTTGGAAAAGTTCAAAATGTTTCTGCTGCTAATTGAATAATGGGTTTTTATCTATTACTTAGTGTTGGTCTTTGATTATTTTGACTGATGGGTAATGAATGTTTCCAGCTTCACAGTCTGTGAAGAAGATTATTGAAATTAATCCGTATATGCTCGGGACGATGGCTGGAGGAGCTGCTGATTGCCAATTTTGGCACAGAAATCTTGGGATCAAGGTAATATATGCGGCCTTCTGACCTGAATTGTTACTTTTGTGTGCCCTGTTATCTTCTCCTGCTGAAATTACTCCTGCACCCTACTGGTGATTCCTTGGTTATGTCATTGTAATTATTGTTATTATTAGAGTTATAGTTGCAAGTTGTGAAGATTTGCCTCCATTGTGAAGTACATTATAGTTATTGCCTGAGAATTATTTCTGCATAGGCTGCAGCTTAGGCTGTCTCTAGGAAGCAAGTAAGGAGTGAAAGAATGTGGATAGAGTGCAAATGGGACTATAGGAGGGTAGAAAGCAGAAACTAATTTTATGCTCTTGTTCAGAATGTCATGTAAATGGTAGGAATGAAAATGATGAACAGCTAGTTATATATTGTTTGGGAAATGGAGGGGGAAAAAATGGATGGGAAGAAAATTCTGATTATAATTCAGACAGCTTTCTATTTAGGATGAGTTTTTAGAAGGACAGTATAATTTAGGATATCTTTAACTCTTGCTCTGATTTTCTCTTGAACTTTCTCCCGTTTATGAAATATTGAGAGATTAATTCAAAGTGCGCATGCAAGGTCAAAAAAATTTTCAATTATGATCCCCTTTATATTCTTCTGAGGTGTCCTTGCTTGTGGCGTAATATAGCTTTCACATCTAAATTCCGTTTACCCATAAAAAAAAATTGTATCACTCAATATAGCAATTATGAACCAGGACCCTCTAACCACTGTAATATAGCGTCATTGCTGTCCATACCCACCTATTTAAGTGCATGAATAAATAGGCCTCTCACGTTCACTCTTCCCAAACATTGCTGAATTTTGCTTTCTTGTTTATCTCTTCACTTTTTTCTTTCTCACCTAATCCTTTTTATTTCTACACTCTCAAGTCATCTAGAATATATATATATATATATAGAAAAAAGGGGGGGGGGGAGAGAGTGGTTCTTGTTCTTTTTATTTTTTGTGTACTTGTGCTTTTGCATTTCTAGTTTTCTACCAAGCACCAATGGGAGTCTGTTGCTCGAAATTCTTTCCATGGTGGCTGTCCAATGTCAAATCAAATTCTATTATAATTTATAATGTATACACATTATTTTAAGTGATAACTATCCATGACCAGCTTGTTTAAATGTTTATGTGGATGTTTTTATATGTTTTGCCAACCTCAAGCTTATATTAACAAACTCACTTTAGCATGATGCTTTTATTGGTTTTCCTTAGAAAACATCTAGACTATAATACTAGGAATGTTACTTCATTGGGATTGGCTTTAGATGGATATACTTTTCAATATAACACGTTTCATTTTAACATCCACACTTTTTATGGGTGAAATGATATTTAATTGAGGCAGGGCTTACCAAAACTAGAGCAGTCTAGTGTTCTGGCCAACTTCAAAGTGTCAAGTTGTTCGATTTTTGCTTTGTTTTATTTCCGTTATTTATATGGTCCCCTTGCTGTCTTTTTTTTATTTTCCATATACATCTTTTGTTCTTTGCCTTCCATTTTGTGACTTACTAGACCTTCCTGTATACCTAATTCCATATGGTTTTTAGATCGTTGAATTTAATCTACTTAGATGGTAATCAAAGAACTAAATGGCTTAGTTCATATGAAGTAAAAAAATATGCATCTTTTGCTTTCCAAAATATGATTTCTGTCCTTCTAATTCTATATATATGAGGCACAAATGATTTCTCTCTCTCTAATCTAGTCCATATTATATGTAGTGTCGGTTGCATGAGTTGGCAAATAAAAGGAGGATATCAGTAACAGGAGCCTCAAAGCTACTTGCAAATATTCTATACTCTTATCGTGGAATGGGGTTATCTGTCGGTACCATGATTGCTGGATGGGACGAAACGGTAATTCACGTGTCCTATTACTAAATTGCTTTTGCTCAGCTAGTCCTATCATGATCTACAAAGGATAATCTTTTTTTAGGGTCCTGGTCTATATTATGTTGATAGTGAAGGAGGAAGACTTAAAGGCACTAGATTCTCTGTTGGATCTGGTTCACCATATGCTTATGGTGTATTGGACAGTGGGTGAGTTAAACTTTTCACTTATCTTTCTATCACTATCATCATCGTAATTCTTCTGCCAAAATTTGTGAACAATTTCCTTGTCATACTAGGTACCGACATGACATGTCAATTGAGGAAGCTGCTGAACTGGCTAGACGGGCAATCTATCATGCAACATTTCGTGATGGAGCTAGTGGTGGAGTTGCTAGCGGTACTTTTTCTTTCTCCCCTGTCGACCCAGCTATATATTCATACGGAATTCTATATATATAAATGCCCATGTCACACAACCCAAATGACGTGTATTTTACTGTATCCACTTAAATAAATAATTGGAAATCGTCCATGGTTTCTAGGTAGGATGAAATAATAGAAAAAATGCTGAACATTTTCGTACCACTTTATATAGGAATATTAATTAATGTGGTTATCACTTTATAGGTCAGCATATTCAGCAGCTATTTTGATGCTTAGTTTATAGCTATATATTTGTAAGATAAGAAATCAATATTTCTCACTAACTTGAAGATTTGTGTGATTTTAGTTTACTATGTGGGACCAAATGGATGGAAGAAATTGTCTGGTGATGATGTTGGGGAGTTACATTACCATTACTACCCTGTTGTCCCAAGCACTGTTGAACAAGAAATGGTTGAGGCTACCGGAGCTTAATGGAAGTAACTCATGGATATCTTACTAAGTTTCCTTTGCCTGCCTTCTTATTTTGAATCAACTGTATGAGACTGATTATTTTATGTTCGAAAATTGACATTTGATTGATGTATGCTATTGCTGGCCCATCCTGATGTTTAGACTTGAGATCAAGTAAAATTTAGCATCGAAAATTAAGCATCAAGCAAATATGTAATGTGGAGTAGTTAAATATCCTGGTGATTTATGTTCGTCATATAGAAACTTTGGGTATGTTTGGTTCAATTTATTGTCATAAAAAAAAAAGGTTTTTTTTAATAAAAAAAATCACTTTTATATAAGCTATTCATTTTAGTTTTTAATAAAAAGCTGAAACAAGCACACTTTTAAATTAATTGTTTAACTTGAAAATAGAATCTAGCATGTAAACTACAATCACATAGGCGATGGGTTGAATTGTTAAAAAATTCTGTTATTAATTTGAATTGTGTTAATGGGAGTCTCAATTTGTACGGGCGGATGGTTTATGAGGTAAATTGCTACAGGGGTAGTTTCAGCATAAATGGCATGTTAAATTATGTTACATGTAATTTTGATTATGTAAATTTTAACTAAACATTACCGATAAAATGTTAAACTATATGTAAAAGGTGGCTTTTTTCACATTTTTTAATATAACTTTAAGATAGATTAAGTTTTATGCGGTGTAAAAATAATTTTATATTATCAATTAATAAAATTTGAAAAAATAAAATTGTAGTGGGTAGTTATTATAGGAATAGTTATTTATTATAATTTGATAATTCTTTACTTAAATTTTATTAATTAATAATATAAAATTATTTTATATTATTAGTGTATAGAAATTAATTTTTATGCAGAAATTAAATCCTTTAAGATATTTTAATAATACTGTGTGAATAATAAATAGTTGTCTGATAATGATATCTATCATCTATGATTATCTTAGAAACTCCTTGCCGTTGTTTTTCAGTGTTGTTTTTTAGCAAGCACATGGAAAACAAAACCATAATGTTTTGTCTAACTTAACTAGGCAAGGAATTAGTACGTGGTTACATGCATGGAATGGGTTGTTTTCACGCTGAGACACGTTCGTTAGAATGATCAATTGGCAGCACTAACACATCATTTGAGGTGCATGGGGGGTGCTGCACTATTTTTTTTATATTAATATAAAATGAAAAGTCAAAGGATATGTTTAAAAAAGAAAAAATCTCTCGTAAGAAAAACCTTGAAACCGTCCTAATTCTATCACACGGAGAAAATCGTTTTAACAAATTGGTTCTTTAATAATCATGTACTTTTACTGTATTAATTGATTTTTAAAATTATAACTTGTGTAAATCAGATTTTTCGTGTTAGTTAAACGTAACATGCTATCCTAATTTTATAAATATAAATTACATAAGTTTGATGCGGCTCGTTAAAAATTCAAAATTACATTATTAAAAACAGTTAAAACGGCTTTATCTTTATACTGGGGAAAAACAGCTTCCTCTTCCGATAATTTTATCCTGGACTTATACTGGAAAGACCAGTGATGTTCTTTGTGTTTTAAATTATTGGATTGAAAAAAGAAAGCAATTTATAGCCAAAAAATTTTCCAATCCGATGGCCAAAACTAGAATGACCATGACTGGACCCTAAAACAAGGGTCCAGCATAAACAGATCCTTCATGATCATTCTTGAACATTCTTCTGTGTATCAAGGTAAACCTGTCTCCATTGATGAACATTCTAGCCCTGAAATTGAATTCCCCAGGAAGTAACAAATAGTCGCTTTCTTGGTAGAGGTAATCACGTTTAAGTCCATACGGAATCAAACTTGCCAATGTAATTCCAACATAGACTTCATTTGATTGGGAGGCAAAAATTGAATTGCGCAAGGAAAGCACACAATGTCAAAGTTGATGAATGTTAACTATTTATGATTTTATTAGATATAAAAAGAAGACCAGTATAATAACGTTAAGAATAAATAATCTTTTTTATCCTAAAATTTTATGATTTTAACATCAATTTTATTTTCACATTTTGAAAGTTTGCATCAATCTATCCTAATGGTCAAATTTTACTAACACCATCAACCCAAATTACAAATTTATTCTCTGAATATTCACATCTTTAAAATTACAAAATTTTAAAAAATAATAATTTCAAAAATTAATGTTCATCCCCTCATCTCATCGCGTCCGGCCACCATCAACCTCTTCACCTTCTCCAATAGCAGCTTCTTCTCTCCTCAGATCTGCGCTTCCTGCTCCCTTTGATCGCTTCAAGGTCTCTTCTTCCTTCTCCTTTCTCTGTTCGCTGACCTTCTTCACTTTTCGATTTCAATTGCCGTTTTACGTTTTTTTTTTTTTTGTTTTCCTTTTTCGTTTTCTCTTCTCCTGTGTTTTCTCGAAAAACACGCAAGAAAACTTTGGACTGTGCTGTGATGTGTTTTGATTTGTGCTCGAAGTTTTTAACCTGATTTTGGATATGGTGGCCTCTGTTTGGTTACGAAGAACACAGGGGAAAAGCATAAGTAATTGCAGTTTTTATTTTTTAATTTTTTAATTTTTTTTTATATTTCATTTTTTTTTTTTTGTGCGTGGTGTTCGTTCAGATACATGTGTATGGCTGACTTGTTTTTAGAACGGTTAGTGAATATGAGAGTTGTTGAAGAAATTTTGCTGTTGAATCGTTGGTCGAAACCATTCACTGGTGCTTTGGTTCGAATGGTCTACACTGCACGCTGAAGCTGGTTTTTTTTTTCCCCATGTATTCACTTTGAGCTGATGGTTTTTCCACAAAACTTTCAAAAGACATGTAATAATAAGGATGAACATGGAAAAAAAAAAGATGAGAAAGAATTCGGGATGGATATGGAAAAAAAATGAGAAAGAATTATGGATGATGGGAAATTTGGAAAATTAGGATTTTTTTTAAATTTTTGTAATTTTGAATATGTGGATATTAAGGAAAATAATTTTGTAATTTAATAGAAGAATCATTTATAATATTAGTGAAATTTGATTATTAGAATAAGTTGATGTCAAATTTTAAAATATAAAAAATAAATTAATATAAAAAAATTTTAAAATTAAATTAATACTAATTATAAAATTTTATCAAAAAAAATTGTTTACCCTAATATTAAAAGAGCATCTCGCAAATCAGGAGATGTGGTGTGGTAGCAACTCACCTTATCCCTTAATTATGAGATTGAAGGTTTGATCCTTTTCCATGGAAATAGAGGGCATTTTGTGGTTAGTCATTTGCTTCTTATAAGAGTTTCCGTGACGAGGAGATTAGCCGCTATTTGGGACGGTGGATACCTGATTTCAACCAAAAAAAGAGCTTCTCGCACTTTAAAGATGGTGAGGACCCATCTTTGCCAATTCCAGATGTACTAACATGCTAGCAGCTACCCTCCAACATTTTCAGCTAAACAAATTAATGAAAGAGAACTAAGTATTCTAAATTTTATAATTGGCGTAGAAACTAATGCACACCTATGAAGACCCAATTTATCAAATTAATAAAAAAAAATGCACACATTATTTACAAGGTAAGTGTCCCAATGATGGAGAATAGAATATAGTGATAATATAATATGGTCAATAAAACGAGACATCGTAGTACGGCACAACCTGACACATGTTGAATTTGTATTGGACCACACTACTAATCTTTCTCGCCACGTTCGCCCACAGGAATGCTAGAGAATTCACAAGCAGTTGACCGTTACTTGTGGTTTCTCCGCGTTATAAAATATCCAATTCAATTTCCATTTTTCGACTTCTTATTCATTACTGTGTGTTGGTCCACCTAATAACATATAATGTGACACCAACATGTGGCGTGGCCTCTTAATGAGTCTATGCTCTTATCATCACCGCTTGGAACATTCATAGCAACTTGTAAATACCTTCCTATCTTACCAAATATATCATATCATATTTCCAAACAAATCCTCAACGCGTCACTTTACTTTCACCCACATCACATCTATAAAAGACCCTTCTCACAGAACCATATGTTTTCATACAATTAGCCAAAGACCACACTCTATAGTTAAACTCCCATTTCCAATATTTGCATACAAGGTACGTGTGTTCTTGTTGTAAATTTCACATTGCAGCTCGGAACTAGTGTTTGTTGATACTTCCCTTTGAGGTCCTGTGCTGTTATCTGCATTGCAATTGTTTTCTTAGTATCTTGTCCAACAAAAAATCGACAAGTGATCTTTTGCTTCTAGATCTCGATTCGGGGAATAGAAGAAGCGGTTCTTCGACTTTTGTTTACAACATGGGGAGGGACATGGAATATGCACGTGTTCTTAGATATTTCGATGAAGATGGGGACGGGAAGGTTTCACCATCTGAGCTCAGGCACAGGCTAAGCAAGATGGGAGGGGAGCTTTTGCTGAAAGAAGCAGAAATGGTGATTGAGGAACTGGATTCTGATGGTGATGGCTTGCTGAGTTTGGAGGACTTCATTGCTTTGATGGACGCTGGAGGAGAGGAAGAGAAGTTGAAGGACTTGAGGAAAGCCTTTGAGATGTATGACACTGAAGGGTGTGGGTTTATAACCCCGAAGAGCTTGAGGAAGATGTTTAAGAAGATGGGTGAGTCCAAGTCCATTGAAGAATGCAAGGTGATGATCAACCAGTTTGATTTGAATGGGGATGGAATGCTTAGCTTTGAAGAATTCAGAATAATGATGCAGTGATGCATGTTTGTATATTGATTCTGGGTTGTGATTGTGTATATGCAGCTTGTAGGGGGTAGCTAGGTGGATTCGATTGATTATGTTTGTACATGTGTCTGATGCAGGACTCACTGATTTGTAAATTCTGTTTACCTGCTTCTCAATAACAATGGAACCCAAATTTCTGTTTTCATAATTAGTGATATTTTTCTTGGTGTGAGTTGCATGTTAGTACTGTCAGAGAGTGTTTATTTTAGGTTTATTTTATTTTAACGAAATATAAAGAAGTTCTTATTCAATAAGAAGAGTAAATGATTATTTGCAAAGTGGATTCTTGTGTGTTATAAATATTTAGATTTGAGAAGTATTGGAGTTATGAAAGAATGAGAATGTGAAGGGGAGAGATGGGTACGTGAGAATCTGTAGGGTCATAATTTTTTTTTTTTTTTTTGGTTGATAGATATGAGGGAAATTTGATGGATAAAAGAGACTACGGTAGTGAAAAAGTGGATGAGTTTCTGGGGATGCTTCTGACAATTACCAATGTTATTTATTATCATCACTTTTAAGATCAGGTTACTATTTCCACGCATATTTGTTAAAATCTGGTTTAGGAATAAATTTTGCAACATTTTATTTCAAGGCTCTTGCTTAGCAAAAATATTGCAGCTTTTGTAGGCATTTTTGTGTACATATGGTAGAGGTTTAAAATTGTTGGCTATAAATATAGGCGATAAAACCTGAAAAATGAAAAGCTGTAAAAAGAATTGAACAGGAGCAGTGTTTTCTATGTTACACAATTTGACAAGTATCATCTTGTTACATCAATTTATTCATATCATGCGGTTCCATGATTCATGCTTGCCAGGTATGAGGAAACAGATGCTCCTTGCCGAAAAAATGTCCTACATGCAAATGGGCAATGATTTTCCCAAGCAACTGTTGTCCACCTATAATCACTTTTTCCAAAAATATCTTGGGCTCCAAGCCTATAATTTTATTTTATCTTTTCGTCGGGCCCCTATAATTCTGGTTTTTTCTAAGGGCTCACTAATAAGAATAGCTGATTTTTATTGGCTCAAAAAGCATGCAATACTTTGGACGTGCTAATTGAGATAGTTTTCTGATTGTCTGTTTGATAACAAAAAGCGACATCAAACAAGGTTTTTGTAAAAATTGCAATCCTAAGCCCAAAAGCGAACATAAAAAATGACTTTTCTTTGCTTAACAATGTACAAATAACAGCGAAATAGGACCAAAAAAACGATAACAGCGAAAAATACAACACAAATTTTTAATATAACACATTCCTAGATGTTTCATCCCATTTTGACGGATATACCAAACTGTTACATAAGTATTTGCTTTCCACCAATTTTTACTAAGTACACACTTATATTTATTTATAATATATTAATTCTAATATTCAAGTTATAGCACACTAAGAAATTAATACTTAAATATTCCATAATATTGCCATGTCAGCTTCTTATTAAAAGTGTTATTTTTATGTAATTTCTTTAATTTTATAAAGCTACATTTTCTTATAAAAAACTAGATCAGACTGAACTAGACAGGATCGAACCAAACCAGAGTAGACTGGATTAAACCACTGAACCAAACCAGAAAGAACCAAATCGATCAAACTTAATCAAACTAGATCGGACTGAACAGTATCAAACCAGACCGAATCAAACCGAACCAGACCGGATCAAACCAAACCGAATCGGACTAAACCAAACTGAATCAGGCCGAACCAAACCAGATCGAACCAAACAAAACCAAAACGAACCGAACCAAACCAGATCGAACCGGATTAAACCGAATTGAATTATACCAAACCAGACCGAACCAAACCTTACCAGACCAGAACCAAACCAAATCGAACCAAACCAGACCGGACTGGACAGAACCGAACTAGATTGAACCAAACCAAACCGAACTAAACTAAACTAGACCAAACCAGACCAAACCAAACCAAACTAGATCGGACCGGACCGAATTGAACCGGACCAAAACCAAATCGGACCAAACCAAACCAGACAGGATCGGACCAAATCGAACCAAACCCGATCGGACCTAATAGAACCTTACTAGACCGGAACCGAACCAAATCGGACCAGATTGGACTAAACCAAACCAGACCAGACCGGGCCAAACCCAACCGAACCAGACCAAATCTGACCGAACCAAACAAGACCAGACCGAACCGAACCTTACTAGACCAAAACCAAAGCAGACCGGACCGAATCGAACCAGACCGAACCAAATCAAATCGAACCAGACAAAACCAAACCATATCAAACCAAAAAAAAAAAAAAATCAGGCTTATTTTTTCACATTCGTATTATTTGATTCTTAAATCAAGTTTCATACTCTAATTAAAGAAGTGCAAGCTGTAATATTGACATTTTATTTATCTCTCATTTTATAATGCTACCACATCATCTTATTATACAAGTTGTTACTTAACCATGCAAATCTTCAGTTCCCGTTGCTTAATCATGACAAGATGTACTAAGTTACCAATATTAACACAATTAATTATATATATATTTTAAACTAATTATATACCATTAACTCTTTACTCAAAATTATTCAAGGTTAATATTTTTAAAATTCTAATTTCTAATGATTATTTAATAAACCAAAAAAATTAAATATTTATTTTTTAAATATTAAAAAAATAATATTTTACAAAAATATCAACCTCTCATTAAGAGTTAATCAATTGTTTAATATTATCCTTTTAACCTTCTTATCCTTTTAATGGTCTCATAACCAAATATGAAAAAAAAGAGCAAATATAAAATCACAAATAAATAAAGTGCAAGTTGTAGCATTAATATTTCATTTATCTCTCATCTCACAAAAATAATTTTACAAAAATATCAATCTCCTACTAACAGTGAATCAACTGCTTAACATTTTCTTTTAATTTTATTATCCTTTTAATGATCTCATTACCAAACAAGACAAAAAATAAGTCTATAGTACATCACAAATTAATAAAATTACAACCCTAAATAAATAAGAAATATCACATGAATTAACTCTGACATACCATTAATTTATAAAATCTTTTTCATCACACACTTATATTTCAAATAAAGATGAACAATCACAATTTGAAAGAACTACACTATCATAAAAATTTTTGTTCTAAACACTTTGAACCCTAATCTCTCTTTGTTATTCTAAATTAACAAAATAAAAAAAAAACAAATGAAAAGCATATGATTGCTTTCATATAAAGTAAAAAAATCTTTTAGCTCTTAATATTTATTTCTAACATAATTCAGAAACTACATTCACCAGCAGTAATATAATCAGATGAGAAATCCATATCTATACAAATGTCAAGAAAAAAGTATCACAAGTAAATATAAGACACAATATTTTCATATGAAAATGGCATTTATAAAGGAACAAGAAATATATCAATGAAAATAAAATACATATTATTTAATCTTAAATAAAAAATAAAGACAAAGATGGCGTTAAAAAGATATTCTAATATCATACATGTATATAATTTCATTGTGTTCAAAATAATCATAACAAATGAATACCTTTGTTTTACTTATATTACCAAACTATTACCTAATCCTAAATAAAGAACATTTTTCTTCCATTAAATAATTATTTGACTTCAAATCATTAAGACAATCTACTAGATCCTTTCTATATTAGTCCAAATTAATATCATTTATCCCTTTTTTTTAATAAGAAGTGTGTATATATATATATATATATATATATATATATATATATATATATATATATGAGTTTAATTGGAGTGCACTGAAACATTCCATTTATATGACCATCCAAGTAATGGGTAGTTATGTCAAAGACTTTTGCTGATATGATAATATAGGATTGAATGTCTGTGTAAAATTTTTTTACACTAATAATATATTCAAATTAAATCATATATATATATATATATCGCACCTTCAGATACGTAAATCACTGCTACTTTCTTTCATTTCCTTTTATTCACTTCAGTAATTCAGCTCAAATATACTCGATGTTCCATTCTAAATCCAGACGAACTAATATAGTACATGTTTGGAAATTCATATATCAGCCTTTATCTTGAATAGAAGCTGTTTTCAATAATCTAACATGTTTAGATTAAAAAACTGAAAAAAAAATTATAATTATAAGCAATTTTTTAAAATCTTTAATTATATACAAAATGCACTACTTTAAAATTTACTTTTAAATTAATACATCTAAACATAAATTAGTTTTCATATATTCAATTATGGAAAAAAAACAATTATAATCAATTATTAAAATAATCTTAATCTAACAAATTTCCCAAACACACCCCTATACTAACCCATCCCCAACATTTAGAACGACTACTTCATCATCTAGGCTACATTAACATTACAGTTAAGTTTTTCGTAAATAAAAAAAAAAAAAGAGAAAAAGTTAAGCTGCTTATTTAGCTTCATCATAAGGCACTCCTTCACTCCCTTGCTTCTCCCACATCGTACCACAGTTTTCAAATGCTAAAATCAAATATTACCAATGCCCTCTCCAGGCTCTAGCATGCTACAAAAGCACAACTTATGCAACTCGAATATTACATGCGGTACAGAATGTTGACCGTCATAAAAAGCACTCGATAGAGATTTATCATGAACACTGAAAGAATTTTATCATTGCATAAGTCCAATAAATATCTCCAATAAGTTGCAGACTTACGGGGAATCAACTAAACCGAGCTCTATCATGCATATGTACAAAAAAATAGAAAACAGTCACGATCTAAATGCTTATTGTTCCCATTAGGACTGACAACTATTTTCACAGGGTCATTCATATGACTCCTTTTATCTTTCTCCCCTAGTACGGCAATTACAACAAAAAAATTTCAACACGCATCTTTTGTGCTGGCGGCAAGGGGGGATGAGGAACAAAATAAAAGCAGCAGCGCCTGGCCAAAATTCTGAAAGGGGCTCCCCACTTCTTTCAAAACCCACCATCTATAGTAAGAAAAAATAACTTAAAAACCTATATTTCATTTTACAAACGAAATGGCTCGGCAGCAAGCCCTGCAAGCCTCAGGAGACCGGCAAAACTACGAATATGCATGCTTCGGGGCATGGTAGCAGTCACGGAGGAAAACATTTGTACAAAGGAGAAGGTCTCACATGAAATAACTTAGTGCTTTCTTTACTCTTGAACCACCTTCACCATATAGGTCATTCCATTGTGAAAGCTCAGTCATATTTACGGATTCAGAGGAAACACTTGCACATACCTGCCGCAATATAATATATAAAGTAAATTTTGCTTTGGAGATCTCAAGGGCAAGAAAGGGGGCTTGAATAAATTTTGTTTTGCATATACCTGTTGATGAGCATATCTAAAGTCTTCCATGTTTAAAGCCCGAATATCCGCACTTCCACTTAATGCTGGAGCAGGTCTACCTTCTGCTTGAGCAGCAGCTTGTTCCTGACATGAAGCGCACACATTAGATCAAACTACAAATGATTCATCCAAGCATGAATCATCCTAACTGTAACTTTACAGTCAACAACAATGATGACAGACTCAAAGAAGTACCTAGCTTACAGCTAAGACACCGTTCAGAAGAGTCATACCTTTTTTTCCTTTTCTAATATCTCTTTAATTGGACGGTGTGCAGCAGTTACACACAAATTCTGCAATACAGGAACAAGCATGAAGGCACCCCAAATATTAACAGTTACATCACCACTTTAGAAAGTATATAGTAAAAGGAAGAAGAATGCCCCTAACCTTAAGATCACTTCCAGAATATCCGTCGGTCATACTTGCAATTGCATCAAAATCAACATCAGAAGACAAGTCCTCCTTCGCCAGTATAACTTTTAATATTTTTGCTCTATTAGGAGCATCTGGCAAATTTACCATTAATCTGCAGAAGACCAAAGATTACAGAAACATCAACATCTCCAAGCCCTCTTAACCCCTCCCCCCAAGGAAAAAGCAGAAGAGAAAAAGGAACTCAAGTGCAGTCGAACATGGTATTCACCTCCGTGGCAGCCTCCGTATGACAGCCTCATCAAGGTCAAAAGGCCTATTAGTGGCCGCAAGCACAAGAACTCGCTCAGTATCCTTTGTACGTAAGCCATCCCAGTTCACCATGAATTCATTTTTCATCTTTCGCATGGCCTCATGCTCCCCCGGATTTTCCCTCCGGCCCAACATGCTATCGACCTATGCACAAAGCCATACAAATTCACTGTGCTTTATTTTTCAGCCGATAAATTAATAAAAACCAGTAACATTTTATGTAAAAGACTTACCTCATCAACAAATATAACACTAGGTGCAATTTTACTTGCCAGGGAGAAAACAGCTTTGACGTATTTCTCACCCTCACCAAACCACTGAAGCAAAAAGGGGGAAGAACACGAGTAAACATGCAAAACAAACTGATAAGGGAGAGATTAAAATACACCCATGAAGCAAATCTAACCTTTGATGTGATGCTTGACATGGAAATGTTGATGAAGTTTGCACCAGCTTCAGTAGCAACTGCCTTTGCAAGCATTGTCTTGCCTGTTCCAGGAGGACCAAATAATAAGATGCCCTTGCATGGCTGCACAAAAGGTAATTCACAGTCAGAAATCAGAATGATTTATATTTTGATGAGGGAAAAGATCACCAACACTTAATGTTTGATTATTACAAAAAATCAAAAGCAGAATGCATATTAAATAATAGAATGCATTTCAATCTGTAAATTAAGTAAAACCTTGGTTAATTGCCCCTTGCAAAAAAGCTCAGGCCTTTGTAAAGGAAGCATCACCAATTCCTTCAACGTATCCTTGACATTTTCAAGAGCTCCAATATCATCAAAAGTGACGCCAATGTCACTGGGTGGAATAACATCGGCCAAAAGCCTCTTTTCAAACTCGTTTTCTGTTGCAACATCCTGAATTCAGACAACACAAGAAGCGTGAGGATTCAGAATCTAGCATTGATAAAGTAAGTGTTAAACTCTCAATAGAATAACCTCCAGGCAGTAAGGTGGGGACAAACTACCAGATGACACTTTCTACTACAATCTAAGAAGCAAAAATTCATAACAAGCACCTTAAGAGACTTCTTCAGGCTCTTTGACTCATTTTGGATAGCCTGTAAGATCCCAATTCCATACTGGATGCTGTTAAAATTAACATAATGATTAGTAAACATAACTATGAAGGTTAAAAACTTAAAATAGAGTATATATAATATTTCAAATAACCAGCAGCACAAACTAGTAATTACCTCTCACAAGACAAAACAAGCTTTGCATCAGGATCAGCTTCAGAATTCTGCATGAGGTGATGGCTTAAAGCCCAACCAACTATCTTCTCCGCATCTGCAATATAGCAAACGGGATATAGGAGAGGGATTTAAGCTGCAAATCCTTAAGCACTTAGTGGTAGAACATACTTTCATTTGTAAGTGTCTGATCCTTAATGCACACAGTCTCAAGTCCTTCACATTCCATCGCACAACGGCTCAGAACCTATAAAGAAAATTTGATAAATTAGGTAACCAAACAAAAAAGTAAAAAAAAAAAAAAAAAAAAAGATGAATTGCAATTACAGGTTAAGAACACGACAGTCCAGAGCTGCAATTATAATTCATAAACAATAAAACATTTGCATCACTGCAGTTCAACATGGTCAGATATGAAGTTTTAATTAACATTACAAGCATATACAAGATCCTTACCGTGCGCAAAATGTGCAAATTTCCTTTGATTTTGAGAGTCTCAACATCTCGATCAAGTTGCTGCTTCCAAGATGCTAGAAGTGCCTCATCCTATCAGGAAACATAATATGAATATGAATATATTATATAAGGACAAAACGGAAAAAACTGATGATAACCAATCCACTGCACATACCTGTGGCATATGAATTATTACTTTATTTGGGAAAAGCTTAGTCAAAGTTTTGTTTGGCTTTGGGACTTCTTTTCCTCTGTCATGCAATCTTCCAAAACTATCCTGAAAAAAGATAGAGACATAACATACTATAGCTTAGAAAGCCATAAAGAACTTTCGTTAGGTTGCACATAAGAAGATATGCAAAACACAAGCATATATGCAATGGTTTCTCTCTTTTCAATAAAAGAATGAACTCAGAAGGAGATGCAATTCTTACTGGGAAAGCCAAGTCGAGAAGGGCAGTCTGATTGCTGCCAAACTTTGTAAAAAGCAAACCTCCAGGATGTGACTGCAAGGAAAAGACTTTCATATCAATGACATAATCATTTATACATATTCACGTAGAGCGGGTATGGCAGAAATTCGAAGGATTAATACATGGGATATCCAATCTGTATCTTACTTCAGCCATTATACACAACTTTCTCAGTTTCTCAATTTACCAAAAACCAGATATATAAATGGCATAATCCCATACAAATTGAATTATACAGGGGCTGAAAGGGAAATTCAAAGGATCAAATACACAAGATATCTAATTTGTATCTAACTTCAGCCATTATACACAACTTTATCAGTTTCTTAGTTTATAAAACAAAACCAGATATATAAAGCCCCAAAAATACAGATCTTTAGACTGATAAATTCATTCTTCCATCAAAATTTCATGCACCTACACCAAATGGTATGCAATTAAACCTCGAACCCCAATTATCTTGGCATGGGCTGTTAAAATATTTTTCGGCAATGGTATACATAGCAACATTTCTAACGCCTCAATGTTCACTCCATTTAGAATTACAAAACAGTCATCATCAACAAAACAATTATTACCTTCTCTTTTCTACTGTCAGTGTGAGTGTGTGAACCTATTACCACCACGTTGTCTGGAAGCTTTTCAAGCCTACTTTTAAAGGAAAATGGATCTCCATTTCCTACTATAGACTTCTCTGCATCTTTCATGAACAAAATGAAAGGTGCATTTCTGCTCTCACTGTACACAACCTGAAGCAAAAAAGATGTACAAGTTCTTATTGTACGATTGAAGCACAATATGATTAAAAGAAATTCTTATTGCACGAAGAGTGGAGTAAAAGACAACCTCAAACAGCGCATTAATAAGTAATTTGTCCAGTTCTTCAACACCAGTGCTTTCCAATCGAAGATCACTTGCTGCAAAGAGAAAAGACCACTTCAAAATCTACAATCAAGGTAAAGCTAAAAAATGCAATAATATAGAAGATAAAAAAAAATAATTGTTTAGTACAAAGGTAGGGCATTACCACTGCAGAAAAATCCTTGACCTCCCTCACAGGCACCTCCAAGATCAACTCCATCAGGTATGGGTTTATCAAATCTTACACCAATTTTTGACAAGGGATTATCATCAAAGAGTAAGACAACCTTCCCCCGACTTCCATTAGGTGGGCCCCTATAGGTTCAATTGGTAAGCCAACTTATAATCACAGATAAAAACACTAGCACTTAATTTGGTATGAGTGAAATGGAGGAAAGTTATGGGAGGAATGAAAATTAGATGTGGAAGTTGCATTACATTGTCTAGAAACAAAGGGTAATATGGAGGAATTAAACATAAAATATTGGACTTATGTTTATGTTCTAATACAAATGGATAGAAAATCAAGTGAAGAGAAAACAAATAAAGTTGCTTAAAGTATTCTAAATTGCAAAATTGGTGAAGTATCATTTCATGAAAGTTAGTTGTGAGTGAATACAAAATTTCTGTATCTCCATTTTCTTGTTGCCCCTCATTTATATGACTTCCCAAAAAGAGATAAGAAAATCAATTTTTAATAGCTCATTTACATCCCTACTATTTTCTTTCCTACCACATTTCCCACCAAACCAAATGTTAAAAGTTACAACCTAGAACAGAGATAGAGAATTTCACACAAGCACAAACACAAAAGAAATAACCAATGCATAGGCAATGTGTAAACTATTTATTATCACAGCGCAGACACCTTAACACCCCCCCCCAAAAAAAAAAGAGGACCAAAGTTCCCTGATTTCCTATGAGTGATATAGTCTATTCATTGTTAATCATATATTTTGTATTATTAGCCATTAAAGTGAAAGTGAAAACCTTCCAATGTTGGATTGATATTTTGATCATTACTGAGTGCATATGACCTTTCAATTTAGGTGAAAAAAAAAAGTTCCATCCATTACACTAATATATCATATATACCTAATATGAAAAGTAGGACCTGCATAGGCAGTCATGATCGACAACAGACAACTCAAGTTCTCTAGTTAATCTGATAGATGAAAAAGGGCGTACAGTTGTAAATTGTAACAACAATGTGTACGGATGAGAAAAAGAATCCAATTTAGAACAGTTTAATGCAAATTTGTACCTCGAAGAAGATGTCTGATACAGGCTACCAGAAGATGAAAAGCTATATTTTACCCTGTCACCTACAGGATTGTAACGGAAAACATCAACACTTTGGGATAAAATTAAGGCTCTTTAAAGATAGGAGAGAAGCAGAAGAGCACATACCCAGTTTAAATGTGCTACTTTTAGCTATCCCGGAGGTAGACGGTACACTATCAATTTCCAACTTAGGTTGAGACTCAAGGCAAGTAGGAGCATTCGAAGAGCTAGGTGTATCTGGTTCACTAGCTGATGGATCCATACTCTGAGCCACATCTATGGCTGTAGGACTTTGTTTTCTGCAGCCGCATGATTTCTCAGCATTAAATCCATCTTTGAGCAGCTCAGCTTCCTTGGAAGATAAACCCTATCAACACACAACAAATGAAGATTCATTATCAGAATTTCCAGTAAAAAGAATCCTTCAATGACAAATCAACAAAAGAGGTATGATTGGATTAATCCCAATATCAAACCAACAAAGAAAACTTTTTCTTACACCCAAAAGCAAATGGCTATCAAATATGAGCAATTTAGCACCAAAGTATTTTGCAAGTGCTTTTGCCAACATCTCCTGATATATTTCTGACCCTGCAAACAACAGAAATTGGCAATTGAAGGAAATAGTAAGCTAAAGATAAATAAGGAAGTTAACCCCCCCCCCACCCCAAAAAAAAAAAGACAAAAAAAGGATGAAGAAGGTGATCAGCAATGCAATACCCACACACCTGCGGGTCCTGAGAGTAGAATTCGAGGGTTTATGGTTGTAAAATCTGTCGTGTACTTTACATGTTCCTTATTTTTCAGGTGTATAAAGCAAGCTGCAATCAGGACATTTTTTGTATTCTCACTGCAAAAAGATGCTCTTATGATCAGAAATATAGTTAAAGAATTCATAATCCATAATAGAAATAAGCTATAAGGATGAATTCAAGTGAAATGCAAGAAAGACTCAATCAAGTCACACGAATAAAGAACAGTTTCATTTTATTTTTAAAAATAACAATCCCAGAAACTAATACAAACTTCAAAATTAAATGCCAAGTTTTATGCCACTGTCAAGTCCTAGCAACAGACATTGCAAGAAAAGAAAGCAACCACATGTAACGTTAAAGCTAGAAATTGATATGGAACCCTCCTTGATAAAAGTGCCATAGTAGATATAAAACCAAACACATAGGATAGGACAGTGGACAGATTCAAAAGTAGTATAAATAAAGAAATGTTTAAATTTTCAAATAAAAAGAAAGAAAGGTAACCACTACCAGAGTTAATGCATCCATAGAATCTTTTACATAACATTGTAATAAATATAGAATAGAAGAGAATCATACCTCAAATAGTATGGGAAGTTGTCAAAGGACACTTCTATATCTTTCCCATCCAGTATTGCAGCATGAACATCTTCTTTAAAAACTGCACAGCGCACAGATGTACCCAAAGATGATGCAGCTTGCGTATCCCTCGTCCCATTTCTTTCTTCCAACACCTGTTTACAGATACTTTTGCTCAATTTCAGTTTACAACTAGATCCAGCAAGGATCCTGAAGAAAGGCCTTAGGAAATCATTCACCCCAGAGAGTTTTACATTGCCTGCCTCTGTGCCCGCATCATCTCGATCGCAGTCCATAGGAGAATTCTTGTCGCTTGCTCCAACATCAACAGCTTTATCAGGCCCTTCATTTGGAGCCAAGTTGCCTTCCAGGCCATCAAGCTCGTTTTCTGTAGCATCATGCAGAACAGAATGACTAGAAACATCAGTACCCTGGTGAGGTTTGCTGCCAGACTGAGATGGAGACTTCCATCTTGTAAGATCCTGTCTAAGGCTAGACAAAGAAGCCAAAATAGAAGCCCCAGCTACAGCTGAAGGGTCTCCGGTTCTCCTTTCAATCTGCATAAACTTCCCAACACCACTCTGAACTTCTGCACCCTTAACTGCAGCTTCAGTATTCAGTTGCTGAAAAATCTAGGTCAAAATAACTCAAGGAAACCCATGCAGAGACAAATGAAAAGACAAATAACTTGGGAAGAAGAAGTACCGCAGAATTCTAATAATGCTCCTTAAAAATAAATAAGAACAGGGAAAGAATGGCATTCAACTGCAATAACTAACAGGATACGTAAGCATGATTCCCCAGCGAACCAAAAACCACCTCGTCACCCGAGTTGAGCACACAGCTGGTATTCTTCTTGACAAGCGTTCCATTTACCAGCACAGATCCTTTGCTGCCCGTACTTTCTAGCACAGCTACAGCATTTCCCTCGCGCTGATCATTTCCAGAAACAACAGTAATCATACTGCACATACATTTACTAAGATATTCACCTCAGAAGACAACTGGGGAAAAAAAAGAAAGGGGGAAGGAAGCCCCGCCCACGCCCCTGCCCCGGGGGGGGGGGGGGGGGGCGCAACCAAGCACATGACTCCAAATAAGCATTTACAGGGCTTAGAAGCTTCCATCAGCAAGTGCTAACGTGTGTGCTTGGAAAAAGCTCAACCATACCAATGATACCATACCTCACACTACCTCATCAAACCCAACTTCAGAAACCCCATGGCAAAATCTTATACTAGTCCTAATATGTACCTGGGTATGCTTGATCTTGCACAAAGTTCCACTAATAGCCTGATCCTTCAACGGGAAGTTGGAATTTCTACTAGAACCAATCGTGAAGTTCGCTGTGCAAATTGAAACATTTGGATTCTGCAGCAATAATAACATTATATTCCAATCCCCAAATAAACAATTTACTTAATTTCACATTAAAAAAGGTCCAAATGCAACTTGAATTGAACACTCAAAATAAAAATTGGTGAACGAATTGAATTACCTGTGAAAACTGGGACAAGAGCCTGCACCAGGGAAGACCCTCAGAGTTTGGATTTTGCTTCTGATATATACTCCACGAAGAGAACGAACCCCTTGGTTTATCACCCACCAAGCTCGGCGTAGACCCTTCAAAACCAAAACGCACCAAAAAAAATAATCAATTTTTTCTCCCACAAGTAACGATTCAGTGTCACCCAAAACAAAAAAAAAAGGTTACTCGGAAAAACCGAAACTGCCAAACACGCACCATCGGCGATCGGCGCCGCCAGGGGCACGGCCGGAGCGGTATCGGCCTTGCCGTCGTTGCCGGCGATCTGAGCGTCGTTGCCGGTGCCGCATTCTCCGGGATCGGCGGCGGGCTCCGGAGCCCCCAATTCCTTGGAATTCTCCGCCGCAGGCACCGGTTTCTCCGACGCGCCACCACCACCACCACTGTCAACCTGAAATTATATTATATAAATTATATAAATAAAAAAAATCAAAAACCCTAATCCAGTAAAACGACAAAAAAAAGAGGAATTTTTTGGGGGGCTTGAAATTTTGGTGAGAGAAAGGGGAAAGGGGGGGGGGATAAACGGCATGCGCTTTTGGGTGTTTGGATTGAGAAAAAGGAGGAACCTACCTTCTGACGCTTAGAAGAAGGAGAAGGAGGTTTGTCTTCGGACGAGGAAGGTCGTTTGGTGCTGTTGGCGGAGAGAGATCCACTGTTGCGTCTCGTTGAAACCATGCTGCTTCTTTCTTTGTTTTTGCTTTGTTTCCCTCTTTGGTTCTATGTTTCCTCCTTGCTGTTCCTTGTTTTTGTTTGGCTTCACCGAGAGAAGAAGGGCGTGAAAGAGAGGGGATATGAGCGATTTTACGTTTTTTTTTTATTGTTTATATTTATTTGTTGTTTTCTCTTTGGCTTTTTTGTTTTTAAAGTTTGTTTGGTATGTGTCGATAATTTAAAATAGTTTTATATTATTAATTAATAAAAATAATAAAAAATATTAATTTATATAAATAATTATTTATTATAATAAAAAATTGATTATAAATAATTATTTATTATAATAAAAAATCGATTACAATTTTTTATTTTATTATTTTTATTAATTAATAATATAAAATTATTTTATATTATTAATATATTTAAATTAAATTTATTTTTTGATAAATATTTGATGAATTTATCTTTTATAAGATTTTATATACATTCATATCTTATTTATTATTGATTATTAAATAAGATGCAAACTCAATTTATTAATAACAATAATAATAATAAAAAATTCACATGTCACACCTCTTTTTTTTTTTCAATTTGTTTTTTAATAATAATAATAATAATAATAATAATAATAATGTGGTGCCTGCTTGGGAGCTGGGGCATCATGGTTTGGTGCAAGCACAGCACACACAGGATTGGCGTAAGTTAGTCTTGTGGCCCTTTGATTGAGGAGAAATATTTGCATGATTTAGGAGTACCATCATATAATATTTTTAAACTAATTATATAAATATATTTTATATAAAATTCACTATTAACATATAATTTCATGTAAAATATACTTATATAATTAATCAGGAGTACAATTATGTAATACTCCCGAATCATACAAGTATTTCTCTTGACTGAAACACATTCACGGTGCATTTTAGCTCGTCGTGTTTAATATTTTATTTTATTATTATAAATTATGAACAACATAAGTTTCCATTAAGCAATGCCAATTCCAATTTTATTAATGGTTTGATATTTATTCTTATAAAGGATGATAATGAGGTGGATTTTAACTCAACTCAAATCCATCTCGCATCCTATTGAGCAATTCTCAATTCACTCATATTCTACTCACAGATTTTGACACTTAAAATCCAAATTCTATCCATGGATAGCTCATCTCAACCCGAATCCTACTCACCTCCATCTGTTGCTTCTTTTAAATACCTAAAATATTATTTTAAAATTTTTTGAGATGGAAATTATTTTAATTTAATTCATACTTAGAATATGTTTGATATGAAAATAAAATAAGGTGGAAATTTTTATAAATTAGCTTCATTACGTATATAAATTGTTTATAATTAATATATATATTAAAATTCACACACACACACACACACATATATATATATATATGTGTGTGTGTGTGTGCGCGCGCGCGCGTAAATATGAGATTAATTTGTATGTATTGATCATGTAAAATAATTATACACTATTAGCCAAAAATATTATAAAGTAACAAACATGATGGGCCCTCATCACAGTGGGTAGTTACTTACATTAGTTGACACTTTCTAGTATTTCTATTAGCTAACAATATAAAATTATTTTACACTTAGTACATACAAATTAAACTCTATAAATATATTAAATATAAATATTGGGTGCGGACGGATTTGCCTTGAACCCAAACCTAACCCTACCTGCACCTGAACCCACCCTACAATGGGTTGGGTTCAAAACCTAACTCGGTCGGGTTGAGGTTGGGTTGGTACCCACAAATTGAGTTGTAATTACCACCCTTAAGGGGTGTTTGACAAACTAGAAAAATCATATAATTAGGTACAATTGGACCTGATTTTTAATAAGCGTTGTTTAGTAACTACCTAAAAATTTTCAAACTAGTTTTTATCTGAACTAATTTGGACCTAAAATCAATTCTTAAAAAAATTAATTTTAAATTAATTTTATTTTATCCCAAATTTTTCTCTTTCTATTTTATATTTTCTTACTTTGCACAAATTAATTCTTTTTTCCATTGACCTTGTCAATCATCCTCTATTGCTATCCACCACCGTTTGCAATGGCCATC
This sequence comes from Pterocarpus macrocarpus, assembly GCA_031439585.1. Lineage (NCBI taxonomy): Eukaryota > Viridiplantae > Streptophyta > Magnoliopsida > Fabales > Fabaceae > Pterocarpus > Pterocarpus macrocarpus. The sequence goes on from CM062519.1 coordinate 19,148,723, forward strand.
CACCTTCATCTGTTGTCAACTGCCATCGGCCGTTGTCGATTGCTAGTTGCCATCGACGGCCACATCATCAACCACTGTCTACCACCGCCATCGCCAAACCCATTCACCATTGTTTGTTGTCGTCGATCGACTTGTCAAGCCGGTTGTCGTCGATCGACTTGTCAAGCCGGGCTACATCCCTTTAAGTTGGTTTTGGATTAGCATTTTGCTAGTCTAGCCCAATCCTTTGCAGTCCACAAGCTAAAGATCTAGCCAACCTACTAATTTTTTTTTAAAAAAAAAAATCTGGAAACATGAATAGAAACATGAAACATGCCCAACGAACCATTGCCTCATTGGATGTCGTGGATATAGTCATATAGTAGAATAGAAATGTGAAACATGCCCAATGGACTAGAGTTTCTTTTCTTTTTTGGTTGGTTAGAGTTTTGTTTTCCCTTTTTTTTGGGGTCAATTTTTACTCAAAACTTGCCCAACGGATCAAAATTATGGCCATTTTACAATGTAAAAATGTGCAAATTTTTTTTCTCAAAAAAAAGCAGCTAATTCAAATAAAAAAGATGTATTCAAACAATCAGATTGGCCCGGCCCAAAGCAGGCTGGCCTAATTCGAGTTAGGCTAGTCGGGCTAATATCTTTTTTTTCCTCCTATTTTAGTAGTCTGGCCTCACATTTTTTTGAGCCATTCGAACTGTCCCATTGGGCTCGGCCCATTTTGACAGCTCTAGTCGTGGGGCTACCACCATTTGCTATCGTCCATCGCCATTAGAAAATTAGAGGAAATTTTCTCTTCATATGTTTGGATCAAGAGAAAATTAGAGGAAAAAAAATAAGAATTATAACAAAATTATATATATATATATATATATATATATATATATATATATATATATATATATATATATATATATATATCCTTATGATAATAAAGTATAAACATTTTAATTTTATTTAATTTCTTATCACTTTTTGTTAATTACTTAAATAAATAATTTTATAATAATATTACTTAAAAATTAACTTATTGATATTTAAATTATAAAATTTTGTTTGAAACTATTTTTTAAATAAAATTAATGCAATATAATTTTAATTCATGATATTTTCATATATAAAAATATCTAAATTTTTATCTTTAATATAATTTTTATTGAAATTATTCTTTCTAGAAAAATGTCATGTTTTATTTTTATCAAATATAGTGTTCTGTTTGAATCACGTCGTGATATTGATTTAATTTATAAAAAAGGAAATTCATTTAATTGTGGTTGACAAAATAATAAAAACTTGACATATTTCATCAAGGTCATTATTATTTAGCATCCACTTCAAGTTAACTTGAAAAGTTCTTACTAGTGCAGTATTTTATATTGGCGGAAGCAGCACAATACATGCATTTGTTATTTTTTTTTTTCTTGAGATTAGATTATACAGTAAGGGTGGAATTATCATTTGAATAGCTTGCTTTACTTCTTGGTAGTTTTCTTCACGGGTTTGAGAAGAAAAGATTGAGGTGGGTCTCATGCTTGATTTTTTCTTTCTTTCCCTTTTTCTTTACAAATCAAATAGAGAGAAAACGACCCAATCTTCCCATTTTCTTTCCATCTTTTTTCTTTCCTTTCAAATTTTGCTAATCCAAATAAGCTATTACTAATTGAGATTTTGACGATTATATGTAGAATTTTGAAAATTGAGGCATAGTTATGAAGGGTTGGTCGATTGGGTTTCTTTTACCTTCAAATGCTTTTTTTTTTTCTTTTTTTGGGTTCAAGACAAGCAACCTAACTACTCGACCCGACCCATCTCATAGGAGATTGGGTTGGGTTGGTTCAGATGAGTGTTAAAAGTTCAAAATATTGACCCAACTCAATCCAACCTCAATTAATTGAGTTAGGTCATTTTTCCTTCAATTAATTGAGTTAGGTCACTTTCCTTTGGAGCATTATTTGACTAATCTGAAACCACTAAAATAGAGTGAGAATTGAAAATTCTCAGCAGATAATGATTAACTCTAAAGTATTTGAGCTATGATGATTCTATTCGTGTTTTAGTACAAAAATTCACATGGCTACTGTATCATCATCTTATCACATTACTTATAAGAAGATCATAATATTATGGACAGTAAATGCTTAAATATATATATATGCAATACATAGTGTGACAAGCATTAATATGAATATAATCTCTTTACTTTAATTTCTACTTTTCTTTGTCTACTTATCTCACACATATTTGAAAGCCTTCTCTTAGAAAATTCCCATTTTTTAGTGTTATTTTTAATATTTTGACGATAAAATGAGACTTTTACGCCATACTAACTAAGGCAGATAACATAAAGGATCTTACATCTTATCTCTCTGCCTTATTGGCAGTTAGCGGTAAAATCTTAAATTTCTTCTTTAAAATTCCTTACTTGCCATTATAAATTTGAAATAAATATAAAGATGCATAATCTTAAGAAATAGGTTGAACTTAAAAGAACTCAAATAACGTAAACCATAATATAATTAAATTCATTATAATAAATTAAATAACAAGACATAAAATAAAATGAATAAAAGTGCACAAAATATAATTAAAGTTATAAACTGAAAATAAATAAAGTCCACAAGAATTAAAACAATAGCTATTATTGCATAAACAATATCTTAATAATAATAATAATAATAATAATAATAATAATAATAAGCAATAGCATGAAAGAACATCAATTAAATTAACTTGAAATGATAAATAAAATCAATAGGAATGATAATGAACAATAATATAAATTAACATTGGAAATAACTTGGAATGATAAATAAAATATTTTGCAATGATAAATAATAAGGAGTAATAATATAAAGGAACAGTAAATAAAATAACTTAGAATGATAAATAGAATAAATTACAACAAGAGTAATATTGGGCAATTTTAAGAATTTGGAACATAAAATAAATTGTGGTAGTAAATAATATTGAATAATAACATAATTTGCAATGAATAAATATAGTCACGGTTTTACTTCGTAAATAATTTTATTATCTACCTTTATATTTTACAAAGATAGTGATCCACTGAGCTTTTTGGTAATCCCTGCATAGTGATCCACTGAGCTTTTTGGTAATCCCTGCCCTTTGTCTTTTCTCTTTTTCTTTCTCTCTCTCTCTCTCTCTCTCTCTCTCTCTCTCTCTCTCTCTCTCTCTCTCACTCTCTCTCTCTCTCTCTCTCTCTCGTTTACTCCCTCAAATCTCACATTCCAACATTATTTTCACCCTCACTTTGCCTTTTAGATGATAAAAACTATGCTCCTCTATTTATAATAGTTCAAAGACTCCGTAATAATGTCACTTATGACCATTTTTTCTCTTCGTTTTAGCCTTTATTAAATTTTTAAGACCATTTTTTCTCACCTTTGCATTCTTATTTCTACTTCAATCTACTATACTCTATCTATAGCCTTTACAAATTTGAATATTAAGGTCATAATTGCACTTGGCTTGATTAGTGGTGCATAGTCACCTTATGTAGGTGTTTCCTTTCTTTTTTCTTCTCTAAAGTTTTCATGCAAGACTCTTTAAGTCTTCCTCTTCTTTGTATATATATGATATTATTATGTTATTATATTAGTGTTATTAGTTTTACTTGTTCTACCTTTAATAAAATATTTAATTAATAGTTAGTTTTATTACTATTGTTGTTATTTTTCTTTGTGTGCATTTACTTTTATGTAATATTTTTCAAACTTGACTCTTTGTCCAACTCCGCATTCTTGACTTAGCTTTCTTTTTTTTTTTTTTTCATAAACCTTGTGAAGCTTCTATGTTAATTTCGTCATAGTAATAATTTCGTTAGTTGCATTACTTCAAAATATTGTACATGTGTGTATAAGTCATCTAGAAGAGATAATAACTAGAATGAAATAATCTTGTCTTGTTATAATTGAATTGGTTAGTTAACACGAGGTGTGGAATACGTAGTACGCCTATAGTTTCTTCAATATATATAGAGTGTTGGTTTTATTTTCTAACATTAGGCATCAATGAGTGATATTATAAGTTTAAAATCTGATATTAATATCATTCTTGTTTTAAGATTATCATTACTAACATATAGTTTTACTTTGGCTCAGTTATTTAACTAATTAGTTGTTATCACAATTAATTCAAACAAATCAATTAAAATATCAATCCATACAAAATAGTTTATGAAAAATGAGATGTTACAAACACATTATTTATTAAGATTGTCATTAATGTAGATTACCATTTAAAAAAAATTATCTCATTTTAAATTGTTAATAGTGTTAAATGCAGTATTTGGCATGTATTGGTAATCTAAGTGGCAATTTATATTACCCTATTTATTATATCAAAAAGATTACTAGGTAATATATGCATCAAATTAATATAATAATAATAATAATAATAATAATAAATTTATTATTATTATTAACAATAATTATTAATTAATAAGAATGAGAAAATTTAATTATTAACACAATTAATATTTAATCATAATAATAATCATAATAATTATTATTAATTAATCATGATAATAATAATAATAATAATAATAATAATAATAACAACAACAACAATAATAATGAGAATAATAATATTTATTTTTAATAATAATTAATATTATTTTTAATAATAATAATAATAATAGGAGGATTGCCACATTGATGGTAATTCATATTACCAAATTTCAAGGGGGCAATCTACATTACCACATTAATGGCAATCGATATTACCTTGGAAATTTGGATTGCCAGTAATGTTATTCAACCAAATAAGATAATATTGTGAGTCTAGATAATTTAATCAAATATTACTAGTAATTCAGATGGATCACCCCATACCAAACACTATCCAGGCAAAAGAGGTAAATAGAGTGCACGATAATTAAGGCATGTTTGGTATATTGCCTTTATTTTAATAGTATAAATTAATAGAATATATTATAATTTTGTTATTCATTTGGTGTAAATAATATATTATATTAATTTATTTATTAAATTTTTTAATAAATTAAAATGATGAATAATTTAGTTAGGCCTTTCAATATAAAATTAGGTTCAATTAATTTTTAATGTATAATAATTTTTTTCTTTTATTCTTTCTCTTCATTTTGTTTGCTTATGTAAATGATAAAAATATAAATAAATAATATTTAATATAAGTTGTAGTTATCTATAATAAAATTATAAAATAATTATAAATAATAAAATTCTAAATAATTTTATTAATTTTAAATTTATAATTGAATAATTGATAAAAATTTTATTTTTATAATATTTTTCTTATATTTTATATTTAAAATAAAAATAGTAAATCCCAAAATATATAAAAGAGATTATTAATATCAAGGTATATTTTAATATTTTTCTTTTAATATTTTTTTTTGGCCACAATTCTTTTAATTCTTTTTTTGAGAGGTTTCTTTTAATATCTTTGTTATCAGTCAAATGCCTCAACTGTTAATTGGGATTTGCAATGTCAGACATTTAATTTCGTAGAAAAGCATTTATGACTCATGCACAAACTAATATCACATTTAAACAATATTGATAAGCCTCGTAAAATAAAAAATACATTAACTGAAAACTTACTTGTATGATCTATGCAGTTCAAAAAAAAAAAAAAAAAAACTTGTATGGGCTATGAAGTGGCTTCTATTCTAAGATCTTAGGCAAATTGAGTGCATGACAATAAGAGCATGTTTGGTAGATTGTATTAGATTGGTGGTAAACTTTTTTTCCTTTTTTAATACTACTGAAAGAAAATATAATATATTATAATTTTATTAATTATTTAGAATAAGTTAGGGATGGCAAAAAGAATCCATCAAAGCAAGTATTCATAGAGATTATTTGTAATGGAGACGGGGATAAGTTTGGTTTCGAAGAGAATGGAGGAAGTCCACATTTAGTAAATGGAAGGGGGCAGAGGATGAGATCGCCACCACATAGTGATCCACTAAATTCCCAGTAATATGAATTTACTTAAATACTCTCACATAGATAAATACGCAATTTAATAAAAAAAACTAGTCATAATATTAGTATTTTTGTGATTTAGATATTTCTAATTATCTTTTAATAAATTTACATCATATATTTTTATTTTTAATTTAAATTGTATTGTGTTGGATAATATTATAATAAATTATGGATATTTATGAATATTTTATTTAGATTTAAGAGTATTTTATTTGTATTTTTCTCTTTTTTTTAATTTTTTAAAATTCTTTATATAAATCCGTGAATATCTGCAGGGATTTGAATCCCCGTAGAAAATAGGAAATGGGGACTCACAATGAGGATAGAGATGAAGACCGAGAGCGAAATTCTAAATGAGGACGGGGGACCTATGTATACCCATTACCATCTCTAATGTAAATACTATATTATATAAGTATGTTTACATTTATTAAAATCCCTTTATATTAAAACAATAATAATTTAATCAAATTTTGCAATGTGAAATTAGTTCTGATTAAATTTTAACGCATAATGACTCTTTTTCTTTCTTTCTCTCTTAAGTTTTTATGTTTATGAAAATGATAAAAATAATTATTAAAAAATATAAATAAATATTGTTCAATATAAATTATGATTATATGTATTAAAAATATTTAAAATAATGTATTTTAAAATAATATAAAAAAATCTGTATGAATTCTGAATTTTTTACTAAAACTTAATAAAAATACTATTTTGTTATGATTTTCATTTTCTTGTTATATTTTTTATTAATAAATGAAAAATATCAATACATATAAAAGACATTATTACGTATTGTTGATTTTTATATTTTATTAAAATAACAAATAATGATTAAAAATCTATAAATAAATAAATAATAGATGCTATTTAATATAAATCATAATTGTACATAATAAATATTAAGATATATTTAAAATAATTATGCTAAAAAAATAAATTTATTTAATTAATAAAATTTATTTGTTATTTTGGAAGTAATAAAAATGACCATTTAATCGTAATTTCATTTTTTATTATAATTTTACTTTTGATTATTAGAATTTTACTTTTGGCTATAATTATTTTTGATAATAAAAGAATAATATTATTTTATGTAATATAAAAGAATTGAACCAACTTGTCTGGTTATAACTTGGCGTGATAGCCCATTAGGTCGAAATCGTTGAGACGGCTTGGAACTAAGGGCCGTCCGATGAACATCACGTACCTACATATAACATCATTTAACCACCATTTAAATGAGAAAATTCCCAAAAGGTAAGAATACATCGAGATCCTCAAAGAAGTGAATCATATCTCAATAGCTTCCAAAGTAATGAGAAATTTTTACATGATTTGGAGTATCATATGACTGTAATTTTGGTCAATTATATAAGTATATTTTTATGATATTATATGTTATTGATAGATTCCATATAAAATATACTTACATGATTGGTCTAGGAGCATAATTATATAGTATTTTTGGATTATATAAATATTTCTCCTAATTAATGGGTATTTAACCTCAAACTTTAAATAAGAACCTCCCTCCAAAGTGGAGGCACCGTATGCAATGCATTTTGCAGTCCAAGATGCTTAATACACTTTTGTGACTGTAGTGTATCAGATGGTTGAGATTTATGAGGTGTATTGATATATCAATTACATATGATGCATTATAGTAATATATTAATTTTAAAAAAATTTAAAAATATAATTAAATATATTTTAAAAATTAATTTTTATACACTGATAGTATAAAATTATACTGATAATATAAAATAATTTTATATTATAAGTGTAATATTACACTTACAGACAATGTCAAATTATATTGATAGAGTAAAATTATATTGATAAAATTTTTATAATTTTTAGAAATTAATTTTTATATACTAATAATATAAAATTATATTGATAAAATTTTTTTGATTACATTGATAATATAAAATTATTTTATACTATCAATATAATTTTACATTATTAATGTATGACAATTAATTTTTAAAATATATTTAATTATATTTTTAAATTTTTTTAAAATTAAATATTACTATAATACATTATAAATGATTAATATATTAATATACCTTACAATCTCATCATCAAATTATGAGATACATTATACTCCTTGACCAGCCAAGAGTAATGTAGATGGCGCCCAAAGTAGAAGTTACTTTTCCATCTTCGCTTACCAACAAGTGTTATTGGTACTAACCTGAGCGTTGGAATATCCCTTGCAGGTTTGCCGCTAGCATTATGAAGAACTTAGATTTGTAAGGAACTATGCCACCAAGTAACAGGTTAGTGAATAATAACTTCTTATACGATGATATATTAAATATTGTTTAATAATATTGAAATTATATCAAATTTTATACTATTAAATTTTATACTATCAAATCTTATTCTATCAAAGGCTAATTTATATAAGTAGCTTATTTAAGGTCCTATATAAAAGGAAGTTCTTTCAACCAAAAAATAAAAGGAACTTCTAAAAAAGTTATTTCTGAATAAGTTATTTTATGTTTGGATATAATAAAAGTACTTAGTTTATTTTGAGTGTTTTAAAAAGTGTTTTTTTGAGAACATAGATATTTTAAATTTTTAAAAAATATTAAAAATGACTTTTTAGGTAGTTATAAGTTGTATAACTAAACCAAATAAAAATTAAAAATATAACTTTTAACTTCTAAAAAGTTAATAAAAGTCTTAAGTAGTATTATCTAAATAGGTCATAATTATGCCAAATCACCCTAACTAACATCATATGTATTCAATGAAACAAGTATTTTGTACTATATTTGATGTGGTGTCTAGTATATTACATAATATTTTTATACGTGTTAGTTATAAATGAGAGTAAATAACATTTTTTGTCCTATAATTTTATAATTGATATTATTTAGTCAAAAAATAATTTTTGATGTTAATTTGATTCTCACTTTTGAAAATTTGATATCAATTTGTTTTAAATGTCAAATTCCATTAACACTGTTAATGATTCTTCTATTTAAATTACAAATTTATTTTCTTAATATCCATATTTTCAAAATTATAAAAAATTAAAAATCAAGATAATTGTGGATTATACAATCAAGATAATGTGAATCTGTTGTGACAGGAGCCTTCCTTGGAGGTTTCCTTCTTCCGAGGTTTCGTAGTTGCGGCTAGTGGCATGGCAACGCTGTTGGGCAATCTTTGTGGTTTTTATTTTCTTTTCTTCTTTGTTTTGTCCTTTTTGCAGTAGGAGATAACTCGTGGAGCCTAACTGCAGAGAGTATAGATTTTCCCATCCATAGATGTTATAGAAAAAGTTTAGATTTTTTGAGGAGGTTGTAATGGATAATGGCTTGGATTTTCTGGGTCTTACTATAATATTAATGTTATTATTATTATTAGTAGTAGTAGGAAAGGTATTAGATTGGGAGGAAATGATGCAATTGGAAGAATGACAGAACAATCAGTTTGGCGTGCGCTGTCGGATTAGAGACTGAGACATGGCGTCGGGCCATTGTGACTGGGAAATATGATGGTGGCTAGGCGCTACGAGGTGAAGGGATGAATAGGGAGGGAAAAAATGAGAAAGAATTTTGGATGGGAAAATTTTGGAAATTAGGGAAATTATTTTTTTCTTTATTTTTGTAATTTTGAGGATGTGGATATTAAGAGGATATATTTGTAATTTAAATAGGAGAATCATTAGCGGTTTTAATTGAATTCGATAATTAGAGTAGACTGGTGTCAAATATTAAGATGTGAGGATTAAATTAATATCAAAAATTATTTCAAAGCTAAATTCATTTCAATTATAAAATCTTAGAACCAAAAGGTTTTATTTACTCTATAAATTATATGACATATTATTATCTTCTATTTCAATGCTAATTTTAATGCAATCATTATCAGTATATATATAATATTAAAAATTATCAGTATATATATCACATTATTAATGTGGCATACATGATAGCATTATATAAGATATTCGATAAGTAACCAGGTTTAGGGTGCACTTGTTGTTAAGAAGAAGGAAGTGTAAAAGAAATGTAAAAGCAAAAACTACTATATTGTTTAAATTAGAGGTTATATTTGAAGGTTAAAGTGTGGGAAGTAGGGATGTCAACAGAGGCGAGGCGCCTTCCTCCCTGTACCTGGATAAATATCTGCCCCCGTCCCCAGTTTCATATTTGCATGGGTACCTATTTTTAACTTTCTTGTGGGTTTTATGGGTATTGTGAATATTCATAGATATCCGTTAGAATATTAAAAATTTAAATTAAATATAAAAATTCTAATATCATAAAATACGTAAAATAAGCATAAATTATAATATAATTCCACAATTCAAATTCTAGCAACTTAATATACTTAAAATAAAGATAAGCACATAAAATAAATGTAAAATAAGTACAATAATCTAATTCCACAATCTAAAATCTAACAATATAAAATACTTTAAATAAAAATAAACACATAACATTTATCCAACCATTAGTCTAACATATAATAAGAATACATAAATCCAACTTCTAAATTTAAATCTTAATTCAATCAATTTAAATAATAATAACATTAGCCTAATTAAGTTAATAACTTTTGAGTAAAATAATAATTATATATTGGGTATCCGCAGGTATAGGGATAATGATCCCCGCCCTTGCCCCATTTAATATGTGGATATTTAAAATCTCAATCCTCATTACCCGCAGGGACAAAATCTTCCCCTCATATCAGGCCCGTTGCAGGTATTACCAGCAGGTATCTGTAGAAGCGGATTTTTTTGACATCCCTAATGGAAATAAATCCTTTATTGAATGGTTTAACTTTCTTTATATAATGGAAGGATGCTTACTAATGAATTAATCTTAAAGACATCAATCTCCACTTGTTATAGGGGATTGGAACGAGTTTTATCCCCTATAATATATATTTTTTTAAGAATTGTTTAGACAAATTTAAGTTAAGGATAGGGATAGTTAAGTAAATTAAGTCTTATAAAAACTAATAACTTTAAGATTCAAACTCTTACTATTATTAATAAAGTTTGTTTAGGATCATAATTCACTTCTATCACCTCATCATAAAACTGTTGATTTTAGCTTTAGCTAGCCACGTATGTTTTATCATTTGCAGCTAAGAATATGAGAAAAATGAGAAAGAAAAGAGAAGATCAAGTTAAATGAATGAAAGTGAAATGAAGAACAATTCGACACTTACTATTTTTTGTTATGTAAAAATACTTTTGTTATATTGTAGATAATTGGACTATAAAGATTAGATAGATTAATATGTCTCACAGAAAGCTCATTTAATATTTAACATGAAATAATAATATGTCAAATCAATTGATCATTTACCATGTTAGAATTTAATTAACAATGTTATAATTAAAAGTAATAGGAAGAAATTTATTTAGAAATATTTATAAATATAAGGATTTGAGAAAAAGGAAAAAATATGAACTAATTTAAAAATTAATGTAAACATATGGACAATTTAATGATGATAATTAAAAAGGGACGTATCAAATGAGAAGGATGATTTATTATAAGAGTGAAAGAAATAAAAAATTGAGCTATATATTCATATATGAATGGTCAAAATTTAAATTTTTTTAAAAATTACGTGACCACTAAAAAATATTATATATCTTTTATGTTTTAATCTTGACTATTTTATAAGATTTAATAGCCAAAATTTACTCTCCTATTTTTATAATTAACCACTCTCTCACTTGATCATATTCTTATTTGAAAATATGCACATTCGATCCATACCTTTTATCAACACAGACTATGCTGGGAGTAGAAAAGAAAGAAAAAAGAACAAAAAAAAGTTGAATGAAAATAATAAGTTATGTAAAGAATGCAACAATAATAATAATAATAATAATAATAATTTAATTTAAATATATTTTTTGTGTTATTATTTAATTAAAATTTTTTATTTATATAATTATTTAAATAATAAATAATTTTATCAAAAAATTTTATTGATATAATAATTTATAATTAAATATTTATATAAAAAAAATTTATACTAAAAATACGTTCAAATTAAATCCATAATAATAATAATAATAACGGTGTGTTAAAAATATAATAAGTCCGAGTTTCAACTCAATACATGCGGTCTAGTTTCTGCTTGCGTATGAGAGTGACCGTCTCGTTCTCATCACGTGGAATTCTGCAGTCCCGTCGGATCAGTAAGGTATGGTGGAGCACAGTTACCAAGTCGCTGTTTGGCACAGTTCAACTTTTATCAAAAAGTAAAGCAATTTTTTTTTTAAAAATGTCTGTTTCATTTAGTTATTTTTTTTAATAATTAATATTCAAAATTTATTAAATTTTAATTAAAATAATTTTTTTAATATAAAGTATGAATTTATTCAACAATAAAAATTCAAGGCAATTACATCTTTTACAGAGTCTGATATCTCATTATATCAATATAGGTCACTCATAACTCTAACTTTTTTTTTTGTTTTTGGTTAGACTCATAGCTCTAACTAGTCTAGCAAGTTTGTCAACAATTTGGTTGCAAGCCCGGGAAACAAATTGGGCTTTAAAATAATAAAATTTAGATGCTATATCATAGACTTTATAAATGATTAGTGCAGTTTGAGACCTATCCTCATCATTTCTCTCAAAACTTTCCATCATTTTTTTGGCATTCCCTTCTATTATTAGTGCCCTAATTCCCAAATCCTAGAGGCCTCTTTTATTTCTTCTCTAGTCGCAAAAACTTCGGCCGGAGTAGTGTCCATAGGCCCGCGTTTAGTATGCGAGAATCTTTCTATTTTCTTGAAAATGTTAAAATATTCTCACATTTGATAGAAGGTTTAAAGTAATATTCAATATTCTCGGGAAGGAGTTTCACTCCTACAATATTATCACCTCCTCTCATGAGAATCCAACATTTCCATAGAAAGGAAATATTTGTCATTGTGAAAAAATCAAAATACCCCTATAACCACTCAAAGTCACTTGCCACTGATCACTGCCAGCCGCCATCGGTCACCACCACCTCTATCGGTCACCGCTGCCGGCCACCCTTCGCCACCTCTGTTGGCCAGCCTCCACTGCCGATCGCCACCACTGTCCATCCTTCGCCATCGCTAACCACCGTTGGCCGCCACCGGCCACCCTTCGCCACCATTGGCTGCTGACGGCCACCTTTCACTGCTGCCGGCCACCCTCCGCCACTATCGGCCACTATCATCACCATCAGCCTCCACCTCTATTAAGGATATTTTTGAAAATTTATCAATTATTCTTGGAAATTCAATTTGCATATCAAACACTCCTAAAATACCATATCTGAGAGAGTTATTCTTGAAAATAGCATTCCTTAGAATCCTATTCCCAGGAATGAAAATTTATTTCGTCTACCAAACGCTTTTAGTTTCTTCGCACCTTTGCTATGTAACATTTATCCCAGCAGTCCCTGATGATGATCCTGATGCCTATGCCTCCCTCTTGGGGGAGTATCGCTGCGTCTGCGTTGGCCTTGAAGACACCAGGCTAAGGAGTTTAATTAATTTAACTTAAGTTGCATTAAATTAATTTAAAATAATGAAAGTAAAACTCTTCTGATATTAACTTTTTATTTATAAAATTTAAATTTAATATCTTGCATAAAAAATAAATATCAAATTACTTAAAACCAATTAAACGCTGTTACATTTCGTTTCATTATATCAAAACAACGTAGATGAATGCGAAAAAAAAAAATTAATAACGATGAGGATAAATCAACGTTTTGGATAGCATCCCGTGTGAATGGTCAGTGGGCTGTCAAATTTGGTTTTCTTTGTTTGTCCATGGTAACAACTACGACAGGTCAGAAGTTTCCCAGACTTGATATTAATTAATATTATTTTTTTAAAATTATTATTAGTTGAGTTGGACGGATAACTTAAAATTAATTTCACAACATGAACAAGATATCCTAATCCTAATGAGAATTTGAACTTCGGCCATTAATAAGTCTCTCGAATTTTGAAACTTATACATATGCAAATAAAATTTTAAGATGGTTGATGTTGCATTGTTTCTGCTCTTGATATTTTATTAATAAACCATCTGAAAACATTAGAATAAGTTCTTCCTATACCCAAAAAGAACAAGTTTCTCCTGATGCGTATAAAATAGTTTGACTTTAAAATTGGATGACTTCCCCTCTTTATAAGCATTCTCGAAGCAAATGAAATTTAATTTAGTTTTCCAACACTTATTTAATCTACGAAGAGCCTGTTTAAATTTTTTTTTAAAGGAAAAAGTATTATTTTTAAAATACTCTTATAATTTTTTAAAAAATTAATAATACCCAACATCTGAAAAAAAGAAGGAGACTTAGTTTTAAAATTATCTTAAAAAAATACTCTTAACCTTTATTAAGAACTACATTCCATATCACAACATATGATTGGTTGAAATAACAGATGCATCTTTTCTTGATTAATAGTCACGAGTTATAGTATATTGGGTATGGAATAATGTAACGAGTATAAGTTCTTGGAAGAATCACACTCCTAAAAGCTAGTTATTAGAGTGAAAGAATCCAAATCCTTATAAGGTCTTCCTTTCAAGGTGAGTTCTTCGATGTATGACTCATTACAAATAACTAATATTGAAAGAACCACATCGTTTATGATATTTCAAATGCTTGAAATAGATATCTCCAATACGATGATAGAATGGATGAGGTCAAGAGTGATTGAAGGAGATGATGGTGAAACCTGACGAAATCGATTGCAATTATGCGAATCAAGGAGCAATGTTGTGTTTCTTTAATTTTCTCAATTCCCAAAACAATAGCCCAATGAGCCACCACATAAAGGATGGTCTGGATTCGTGGGTTCGCCCCAACTATTGTACTAACATTAGTCCACTCCTGAAATTACCAAGATAACCTCTTTTAATATCTAATTTTTCATTTTAACCACTTTTTCCTTTCGCTCACTAACCCACTCTGACACCACTGCATTGCCATAGTCACCACCCAACTGTTGCCACTGCTGTTGATGTTGTCGCCCGACCACCGCCTCTGCTTGCCCCGCTCCACCCTTGTGCCCCTCTCCCGTTTCCTTTTCTGCCACATTCAATTTCGTAATATTTTGTTTTATTTTTTCTTCTTTGTTCATTCTGCAAGTTAAAGGGCTATCACAGTATAGATTCACCACCACCCCTGGTATCTTTTTGTTTTTCCGCGAAGCCCTTTGGATAGATTCACCACCACCTCATTTTCATTTCATGCTCTAATTTTTCATTTATCCAATTTAGGACTCATTTTATTTGACCCAAGTTTCAAATATTGTGTTTTTTGGGTATTCTCACACACTCTTTGCTCCTTTCATCTTTTTTGCTTTGATTTTTTGGATTTTACTGTCAATTAAGGTTGTTTTTAGCACCTTTTTACGAGATTATGAATATTTTAGTATTGTTTGCTCACTAGAACTTTGTTATTGTGTGGGTATAGAGGTTCAAAGTAGTGTTTAACTACTATCATGTTAGTTTGGGATTATAAGAATGGTGTCAAGTTCTTATTCAAATCTATTGGAGCTGACCTCTAGTGAGTCTCCATCATTTGAAAACTTGAATAGGCGAGTTCCATGGATTATGATGGGCGGTGGGTGGCCGACCAATAGGAGAAAGGAGGGGGTGGTGGTCGGAAATAGATATTTGATAAAAGGGTAGAGTTGTAACTTTAAAAATATTATATTATATTAAAAATTTATTACATAATTTATCTATTAAATCTAAACAGTTTAAAATAAATTTAACGGTGGCAAAAGGTGAACTAACGTTAATCCAATAGTTGGGCAGACCAACAAATCCTGACCCAAAAAACACATACATAATAATAACTCAACGAAAAAAGCGGATACGGCATACATCCCCCTCCCCCTCCCTCAGACCCCCAAAAAAAAAAAAACCTTGATGGGGTGACCTGCCTCAATCCATTTCAACATGCAAATTCTATAGGACTAGTTACAAGGGCTCAGTTTTTGTAAATAACTCACAAAAAAGAAAAACAAACAAACAAAAGATGGGTCAAGTAGGTTGACCCAATAATAACAAGATGATGGTAAAATTTGATTTCAGAAGAAAGAAATAACATTTCTTTATTTATGATTTTGTAAAAGTGTATTCTCTTGCTTATGGACAACAAGTGTACAAATGTAGTTTGTTTTAGTAATTGCTAATGTAAATTTACGTCAGAGACTCAGAGATAATGAATAAATAAAGTGATGATTCTATAATTCAGAACTCAAAGTGTGTACATGCATCTTAATAATAGAGACACGCAAGTGTTTGTTTGTGAATTTTTTGTTTAAGATAAACAATAACTAATGATAAAGATTATTTGAAGATTTTTATAGTTATTTACAAATAATTAGATAAGTAACAAATTTTATTTATTATTTTCTATATCCATTTTTTATATGATATTTTTCTATATTTATTTTAAACATTGAGTTTAATTGGTATGCACTGACAGTGTAAAACTCTTTTACACTGTCAACCAATAGAAATAGGAGAAAGTGAGAAATTATGGTAGGTCCCTCATTATAATGGGTAGTTATTTGTGTGAGTTTGCACTTTTCACTATTTTTACTGATTAACAGTGTAAAACTATTTTACATTGTCAGTATATTTAAATTAAATTCTTAAATATTTTAATAATTAATAACCTATATTTACAATTTCAATCTTTTATATCACTTTAAATTCTAAGTAAATAATAATAATAATGATGATGATGATGATGAAATAAACAAAAAAAAGTTAAGCATCAAAACAAAATATTCCATATATTGAGAATTGCTCACACAAAGTACAAAAGTATGTGTTTGGTTGTAGGATAAAGTGGGTTGAAAATTTGAGTGGGTAAATTCTTCCAAAGAAAGTTATGTTTAGTCAGTTATAAAGAAAAAGAAAAGTAATTTTATTGAAGCAGAAATACTTTGGCATTCCAACGATAAATTTTGCCTTGACTTTAATAAAGGGTAAACTTTCCCTACCCTTCATCACTCAGAACTCCTCCATTTCCTTGTCCCACACTCTCATTCTCTCTTGGTTAAATTCACTCCGTCGCTGACAATCAATTTGATCGCCGTCCACCATTCTTTGATGAGTGTCTCCTTCAACTCGTCATCCGCTATTCTGTGATGACCTTCAGTGTCTCCTTCAACTTGTCACTCATGTTCTTTGTATCATCGACGACAATAGCATCTCCAATAGCAAGTAAGGATCGCAATGTCGTTTTTTGCCCTATGGCTTTTTGTTAGCAATGGAGTGATACTTGTGCATTTGGAGCACGATCCGGTTATGTACAATGGCGAAAATGACATCAGAATCATCTTCATTATCAGAGGCATCTCGCCGTTGAATCTGACGACGTCTTTGGTAAGTTCTTTGACTCCTCTAGCAAATGCTTGCATTAATACCTACGCTCCTTGTTCATGGAATACTTTCAAAAATTACATACCAAGCATGATTAACTAAAAATTTTAATCCATTAATATTTACTTCATGAAAAATTTGTCCATTAGAATTTCAAGGGGTACCAAACGCACCAAAGATATCTACTAGCAAAACTCAAAAGTATTAGAGTTAATTACATTTTATCTCTTTGTATCATAGGTCATGTGTATTTTACTCCCAATATTTTAAAAATATGTAATCCGACACGCTGCATTTTCATAATGTGCATTTTGGCCCCAAATAAGTGCATTATACTCCCCTGAATTTTTGGATTATGTGTAAATTGACATCCTGAACTTTTCAAAATATGTAATCCGACACCTTATATTTTTGTTTATAATTGATGAAAAAATCGATAAAAAGGGCCAAAATATACATTGTGAAAATACAGAATGTCAAGTTGTATATTTTTAAAATATTAGAGGTAAAATATACATGAACTATAATGTAAAAAGGTAAATTACAATTAACCCAAAGTATTATATTAAATAAGGGAAACTTTATCAATATCTTTGCTAATTAGAGTTTAATTTTTATGTAGCGAATTCCCCTTTCTTTGATGCCAGAAATGTATCATAGGACTTAGTTAAAGAAATTTTAATCCATTAATTAATATCTTAAAAAAAAGAAAAGAAAAGGTCTTTTGGTCCGCAAAGTGGTTACGGGTTTTTGGGTTAATGGGCCTTTGGGCTTAAGGTATTATGGGTCACCCTAAACCCGATTTGGCAAATCCGGGTTAGGGTTCCTCAGTTCTAGTCTATGCCAATAAAAAGGTGCGAAGCTAGTTCGCTGGTTTACTTTCACTCTCTCTGTCTGGTGTTGGTGCTGCCGTTCTTTGCATCTCGCTTCGGTAACTTATTCAATCGATCTCGTCTTCTCTGCTGATTTTTGGCGCTCTTATGCTTTTGTGTTACCAATTACAAATTCGTATTATCAATTTCTGAAATCTCTTCATGAATTTGTAATTTTTTTGAGGGTTTTCACGTTTTTTTGTTAATTAACTCCCCCCTCTGAGAATTTCGTTAATGGGTATCGATAAAGTTCCTATTTTTATGAGAGTTCTTAGCCATCTTGTGCATATTTTGCAGAAGCTTGTTATATTATTTGGCAAAGATGGCAGTCACATTCTATGACGTTAGCTCTGCTGCTGGGTTGAAGAAGCTTGATGAATACCTTCTCACCCGCAGTTACATCACTGGGTAAGTTACTGATCTTGTGTACCCTTCGATTGTTTCTTAATTTTTAATTATTATGTCACTGTATCTTATGCATTTTTTTTAACCGGTTCTTTTCTAGGTACCAAGCTTCGAAGGATGACATTACTGTGTATGCAGCTTTGCCACATGTTCCATCAGATGAATACGTGAATGTGTCCAGGTGGTACAAGCACATTGATGCTTTGTTGAGAATATCGTAAGTTCCCTTCCCAGTTCTCATGACTTATCCTGCCAGCTTTATGAAAACTAGTGAAGATTTATTTAAATTATGGTTTAATAGTTCCTTCTAATGTGTTACGTGGTGATTTAGTTCACTTCATTGTTTATTCTGTGCTGGCCTAGTTGGCTATTCAAGTGTTTTGTACAATATTTTCTGTTTCTATTCGATGCATTCAAACTAGTATTTTTGTAACTTTGGTTTTTCCTTTCAATTTCGTGTCTTTAGGGGTGTTTCTGGTGAGGGATGTGGTGTCACTGTGGAGGGATCTGGTCTTGTAGCTGATGAGGCTGTTGCCACTCCTCCATCTGCTGACTCTAAGGCAAGTGTTTTCCTAATGATAGATATATGCTTGCATCCTAGATTTGTGGTTTCATTGACCGTTGACTGGATGTCATTCAGGCTGCCGGTGCCGACGATGATGATGATGATGTTGATCTCTTTGGTGAAGAGACTGAGGAAGAGAAGAAGGCAGCCGAGGAACGTGCTGCTGCTGTGAAAGCAGCTTCAAAGAAGAAAGAGTGTAAGTTCTTGTGTTGTTGCAAACTTGCAATTCTTAGAATTTTGTTTAGATCCCCCTTTTTTTAATTCCAGTTTGTGGAGAGTATTGATTTTGTGCTGTTTTCATGCTTAGCTGGGAAATCATCCGTTCTGATGGATGTGAAGCCATGGGATGATGAAACTGACATGAAAAAGCTTGAGGAAGCAGTGAGAAGTGTTCAGATGGAAGGGTTGCTTTGGGGTGCATGTGTGTAATTTTTCTTTTTTAAGTTTTTTAATTTCGGCAGTGGTTACTAATATTTGCATATGTCTAAATATTATACTATTCTTGTCTATTTCAGTTTCACAGAACATAAAACTATATTCTGACTTCTATGTTTTCAAATGTTAAAAGTTTCACTTACTAGTCTTTCAATTGGAGAAAATTTGTACTGTCTCCTTTACAATTATTTTACATTTCATAAGCATATTTTTTTGTTTATCATGGATATTCCTGTTTTGCCATTCTGATTTTAGTTTATTAATTTCACAGCCAAACTTGCTCCTGTTGGGTACGGTATCAAGAAACTGCAAATTATGCTTACTATTGTGGATGACCTGGTCTCTGTCGACACCCTCATTGAGGAACATCTTCTAGTTGAGCCCATCAATGAATATGTCCAGAGTTGTGACATTGTGGCCTTCAACAAAATATGTAAGTGTATTCAGACTTTGTTTATCTTCTAAGTGTATTCAGACTTTGTTTATCTTCTGTTTCCTAAGGTTGGTTTGTATTTGGCGATAAGACTAATTTATCTTTATGTTCTATGGTTGTCATATTGTTCTAATGCTATTTCATAACCTTCGTTGCAGAATTCACAATGAATGGGACTTGGAGATCAACATAGCGTGGCTGGTGTTGAGTTTTAGAAATTACGTTATAGATACTACTACCCTAAGTTGAGATTTTTGTTGTGTCTGGAACCTCGTTGTTATCAATTTTTTTTTTTTAAAAGGTCGTGCGTTGTTATCAATGTTATATGATGTCGGTTTGTCTTTATGTCATTGGATTGCTTGGAAAGTTTTTGTGTGATTCAGGCAAAAACCCGCGCTCAAAATAGATTTCGTAATAAAATTAAACCTTTATCTTCAAATTTTATATAAATTTTAGATTTAAAAAATTATTACTCGTTCTCATTTTTATTACCTATTATTCAATAAAATAAAAACTAAAATCTTCACCGTTGGAGTTGGATCTCTGTTGGTGTTTGTGGTTGATCTGTTCTCATAGCCTAAAGCTTGTTTATAATAAAGTTTTAGTGGAACTTCTAAGGATTGTTTATCATGAGGCTAGTTGTCGTAAACTTCGATATTTTTTTTTAAATTTTATAGAGCGAGACAAAAATCAATTGAGCCTTTTGTTGCATGGGCTATGTTTGAGGAATTAAGAAAATGTAAGGGAATGAATAATGATGGAATAGGATGAAGAGGCAACAAATGAAATAAAAAGGGAAAATATTTTGAATTTAATTTTGATTTATTAGTTAATTAAAAAGAGTTTTATATTTTCATCTATTTATGTGTTATCTTATAAGTGTTTGATTTTTACACCCATTTTTTCAAAAGCTTCACATATAATAGCATATAATTTAATAGCAGCGTAAAACTCTTTTATATTAATAGTGTATCAAACTTAATTGTAAATATTATTTGTACATGTATTTTAGACATCTCTTTGGATATTTGGGGATAAATGTGTAAATAATTGGAAATTTTTACTCAAATTTCTAGTAAATATGGTAAGATAATTGATATTATATGAGAAATTCTTTTACTAGATTAATCACTTACATAATCAAAATTCATAATCAACACATAGCTCCCCACATTTTTTACCACTATATAGTTGAAATATTCACTTATTCATACATGATTCTACAAATGTCAGGAAAGGATATACACCATCACTATGTCTAAATAATAATACTCAATAGAAAGACACATTATCCTCCTGCTTGATTATCTGATGGAGGGGGAGTAC
Organism: Pterocarpus macrocarpus; assembly: GCA_031439585.1. Taxonomy (NCBI): domain Eukaryota; kingdom Viridiplantae; phylum Streptophyta; class Magnoliopsida; order Fabales; family Fabaceae; genus Pterocarpus; species Pterocarpus macrocarpus. Next base: position 19,170,145 of record CM062519.1, read on the forward strand.
AAACTTTTACCAAAATCTATCATATTCCTTCCTTGATCCTCTAATTTGAAGGGACAAAAAATAAAGAGGTTTGAGTGGGAATGAGTAATCGTATCAATCCATTCTCTTATTTTAAAACACTTTCAAACACACTTATAGCCTAAAGTACCTGGCGGTTAATGCTGAATCTTTTTAATTAAAAAAGTTCAAGTAGAATATCCATTCAAGGCATGAGATGAACAAAGAATAATATAACATGGAGAAAAGTTTGGTTTTGTAGGAATGAATGACTGCAAAGGCTAAAACATATTATTAGGAGTGGAAATAGGCTTGACTTTGGTTTAAACGAGTTTAGCCTGTATTTTAAATACATAGCCTAAGTCAGTGTTTATTACTTTTTTTTTTTTTTTTCTCATTTCTCACAAGAATCCTCTCACTAGAGGCAATCCTATTGAGTATTGTAGGAAATTAAATATGGGCGACTCTTCTAGCTAAGACTTAAATTGTGGTTTGGTAGGTTGTGGTGAACTAAACCCCCTACCGCTAAACCAAATCTTTGTTGATCTAAAAATTATTTGGGTTTATTACTTGACCTAGACTTGTTTAAGGTCTAACTTGGCCTGACTTGAAAGTTTACTAAGAGGCTTACTTGATATAACAAGGTCTTTAAATAAGTTAAAAAGCTTACTTTTAAATAGGCCAAAAAAACTATTTTTAAATAGGTTAAAAGACTCAACTTTTAATAAAGCCAAAAAATCTATTTAACAATTCTTAACATTTCATAAATTCACTAAGGTTTTTTAAAATAATACTATCATATAATTTAAATGAATTGTATATAACAACAACAACAACAATAATAATAATAATAATAATAGATTGACTTATTAGACCCAATAGGTTTTTTCATAGTTTGTGGTCTAATCTTTTTGTTTAAAAGGGCTTTTTAAAAAAACCTTTACCCAACTTTTTTATGCCTAATATAGGCTAGGTGGAAGACCCTTGGTGGGTCACCTAACTTATTTCCATCCTTAGTTATTACGTATGGAAAGAATTAGATGATTGAATTTCATGAAATTACCAAGATTTCTCAAAACTAAGATGAAGTTGAATATTAATGAAGATGTGCATTATTTAGATTGTCACAATTGAAAGGTGAAAATGAAAGTAAATAAATATTTTGAAAGAGAAAGGAAAGAGCTATTAAAAAATGTACACGAAATTATTAATGTGATAAAGCGTTAGCTATGATTATTTTGAAAAAGATAAAGTAAGCGCCAAAATGCAATTTTTAAAAATCAAGCACTTTTGCCATTACACAAGCATGATATGTAAAAATTTCATTTGACCATGCATACATTGTATCATAAATGTGTTAATATCTTCATTTGACCACATGCGTTGTATCAAAGATATCTTTACACGTAAATATGATGTGTTAAATTTCTATTTAATCACACATACCTTGTTTAACTTTAGCCTTCACACATAAAATGAGATGTTAAAATTTCATTTGACCATGCATACATTGTATCATAGATGTGCTAAGTCCTTCATTTGAATACACATACATTGCACCATAAATGTCTTTACATATAAATATGACGTCTTAAATTTTCATTTAAACATACATACCTTGTATTATGGATTCTCGTTACACAAAAATACAATATATTATAACTTTCATTTGACTATTGTCCACACATAAAATATATTTGAGAGAGAGAGAGAGAGAGAGAGAGAGAGAGTAGGAAAAGAATTAGGTGACAGAGGACCTTGTGGCTTGGCTAAGATGAAGAATTGAGTAGGCTAACAGAGTGATTGGGCTTCTATTCAAAATGTCTTCAATTTCTTAGTCTTTAAACCTGAAAGTAAGCTGCTCTTCTTTTGCATCTTCTTCTGTGCTTTTTCCTTCATCTTCTGCAAAAGATAAAAAATAAAAAATCCCTTAAATTTTGATGAAGACAATTCAATTTTGGTAGATTGTGGTTTCAATTGATTTATTATAATACAAGCATTGAATTTTTTTCATTAGGGTTTTTATTTTCTAAATCTTCTGTATATTTTTATTCAGTGGTCTCATTTTTACTTTCGTTCATGTATCGCTATCATTTGAGTCCGATTACTGAATTTTTCAACAATTATTTGTATGAAACAACCTTTTGTAAGTACTCATTGAGTCAAAGACATGTCTGATTGAATAGGAGGTGAGGTTTTCTCTCAATCTAAATATTTTGTAGTAGAAAAGTCTTAATTTTATCTTGTTTTCTCATGTTATTCTGCTTTTTTCTCAATAATTGAACTTCAATTTTCATTAAGTGTGCATGTGACTAAGATTGTACTTTAGATTTTAGAAGGAGCAGCTATAACAATGAACAATCAACCAAAGAATTTTCTGGCACCTTCATTTTTGGCAAATTCTGGAGCAACCCCACAGCCCTACCACCCTAACCCAATGAACATGAACCAGTTGAGGAGCCACCCAACCCATGTTTTCTCCTCTCAGTCACACCCTCATGCCCCCTTCCGTGGTCACTTTCAGCTTTTAGACCCCCAAGCCCTGTTGCTTGCACAACAAGCTCAGTTTGCACGGGCGCAGGCTCATGCCCAGGTGCATTCTCAGCCTCACTCTCAGGCTGCACAACCTCAATTCCAAGCTCATTTGCGATCTCAAGCACAACTTATTGCCCAATTGCATAATGCCAATGCCATTGCCCCCGCTCATGCTGTTAATGTTCCATCATCTTCTTCGGTTACCGGAAGCGCCGGTAGAGTAGCCCAAAGGCTGCCTTCCTGGCTTTCCGGATCGGCCAATGCCAACCAGCCCTTGCCCTTCAACACCGCGGAACTGAATCGGGCTGCTCAGCAAAGGAAAAGGGATTTACAATTACCAAAGAAGCAAGTGCAAGAAAAGGTGGCTGAACTTCTTCCTGAGTCTGCTCTTTATACTAAGTTGCTTGATTTCGAGGCTAAAATTGATGTTGCTTTGGAGAAGAAAAAGATTGAGATACAGGAGGGTGTTAGATGCCCTCTCCATGTGCACAAAACTCTTCGTGTTTATGTGTTCAATACCTTCTCAGGTCAAACAAAAGTAGATTTCTTGTCTGAGAAGAAAGCTGCTGAGGAAGCTTCTTGGTCCCTCAAGATAATCGGAAGGATATTGGAAGATGATAAGGATCCTGCAGTAGCCGGTACTTCACAGACAACTAGTCCTTCCTACCCCAAATTCTCTGCTTTCTTCAGGAGAATTACTATCTACTTGGATCAGAGCCTTTACCATGATGCTCATGTGATTGTATGGGAGAGTGCTCTTTCATCTACCCAACAGGATGGTTTTGAGGTGAGGAGGAAAGGAGACAAAGAATTCACTGCAAGGATCAAAATTGAAATGAATTATACACCTGAGAAGTTTTTGCTTTCAATACAACTATCCGAGCTTTTAGGGATCAAGGTTGAGACTCACCCAAGAATTGTAGCTGCTCTTTGGGACTATATCAAGTCCAGGAAGCTCCAAAGCCCAAATGACCCTTTGTTCTTCATTTGTGATCCTCCCCTTCAAAGGGTGTTTGGGGAAGAGAAGATGGAATTCAAGATGGCTGTTGCAAAGTTATCACATCATTTGACAAGACCACAACCTATACAATTGGAGCATAGAATCAAGCTTTCTGGGGATTGTCTGGAAGGAATTTCATGTTATGATATACAAGTTGATGTGCCATTCACATTGGAGAAGGATATGTCTGCATTATTGGGAATGGCAAACTCTGAGAGTAACAAACAGATTGAAGCTTATGATGAGCAGATTCGAGCTTCGTTTAAGAATCTGCATGAGCATCGTAGAAGGAGGGCTTTCTTTCTTAGCTTTAGTGAATCTCCAGAAGAGTTTGTCAATGCTTTCATTGCTTCTCAGTGCAAGGAGCTGAACCTTGCTTCTGGAGATGCCAATCATAAAGCTGAAAAGAAAATACGTTCTAAATTGTATAATCAACCATGGTAAGCATTATTATGCTGCTGCTTCTCTCTCTCTTCTAGCATTATCAAATATATATATTAATTTGTGTGTATTATTTTTTGTTATATTTTCAGGGTTGAGGATGCTGTCATTCGATACTTGAACCGCAAAAATGCTGATGATGATGCAGATGACCAAACTGCTGGTGGTGATGCTCCTGGAGAGGCATCTAACAAGTAATTGTAGAAGTGGCTTTTTTATTTTTATTTTATAAACAAACTCTATGAGACCTATGAACAACTTTATTTTTAGGAAAAATTCCGTGATGTTGTTTTATTTTCATTTGGATGCTGGACACAGTTTCAGAAAATGTTTATTGATCCATGAATTTTGTTCGCACTTGGTTCATTTTCTGGAGTCCTCAACCATATTTGAACCCATTGATTCTCTTGGTACTCTTCTTGTGACCTATGGTTCCTGTTGAAATGAAACGAGAACAAGGATTGAATTGCCATTGTCATCGGCAAGATTTGGCATGTTGAGCTCAACGGTAGCACTTCTAGATCCACGGATATGTGTTAAATGTGATTCAATAACATTTAACAAGTATGAAATAAAATGGAAAAGAATCCTTTCCATCAATAAACTTTTTTTTGGGAGGGTTAAATTAGTACCTATCTGATTTGGGTCAAACGGCAGTTGAGAAAAATAAAAAAGAGAGTTTCTTTCTTAAAAATTGTCTGGGGAAGTGTTTTTTGGCTTGAGAAACTGTGATTTTGCCGTTAGCGTTAGTAATCAAGCAGTTTATTAATTTATCGGTCCTTATAGTTTTAGTGTATTTTTTAATAGAATTATAATTCAAAAATTTTTAATTGGATCTATATGCTTTCAAAATTTTGTAATCTGATTCATATTGTCAATTGGTTATTCTACCCAAAAAAATAAAATAAAATAAAATTACTATCAGTTGGTTATCGATTTTATGTTATACCATGTAGACGTGACCGTTAAACATGCTCCACTACTTCATACATATCTATAAACTTTAAATTAAGTTTGCTAATACTAATGTTCTTATCTAAAATATGTCAAAAATCATTTTTTTCCTCCTATTACTCTTCTCATATGTATTCTAAATGTAGTTAAAAATAATGATATTTAGTTTCCATGCTTATTATGAAATATTATTCTTTCCTATCCAATGGTGGAGCTTAAAGAAAAATCTTAGTGGGCCACTTTAGTATATAAAATATATGATGACAACTAAATTAAAATTAATATGTAAAATATATAATGACAATTAAATTAAAACTAACTACATATTACATATTTAAACTTTGAAGCAAGTCACTAATACGACCAAATAATTTTAGAGATAACGACTATAAAATACCTTATAGTGCTGCTCTTCGCTCTCTCAATGACTTGAAATCATCAATAATTAAATCAAAATTGAAACTTTCAACAATTTCTCTTTCAATGTAAATAATCATACTATTTGCAAGAAACTCATCTTCCATTTTATTCCTTAATCTTGTCTTCATTATTTTCATTGCTGAAAATGATCGTTCCATAGTAGCTGTAGAAACTGGAAGAGTTAAAATAAGACGAATCAACCTATCAATCAAGTAGTAAACTTCTGATTTTTTTGTTTCTGCCAAGCATCTACACAATTCAGGAATAGTTGATAAATTTTTCAATTCTAGCTGTTGACAAAGATCAAGAATAAAATGTCGAAATTGAAAAGGCAAATTGACCTTCTCCTGCTCAGTAAAGTCCATAGGATAATATTTGTCAATAAGAGTATAAATGCTATCAATATCAAAATTTTTGTAATTATCTTTAGGAATCAAAGCAGAGCTTAGACTTAATAAATCCATTGTTTGATCATTGAACCTACTATTCAACTTTTGTAATTGCTTATCAATTATAACAAGAAATATTTCCACTCTGAAATGATGCTCAACTGTAATATGATCTTTCTGATGACGAGAGCGTCCTTGTCTTGCTATATAGGAAGCAGTAAAATCAAGAACTAGAATATCATGTTGTTCACAAAATGATTTCACATTTTTCAACAAATCCTCTCAACCATCATCTCTCAAGTTTTGAATAAGTATTTTTGTAGATTGGACTAGTTGCACAACATTAACTGTATTTTGAGATTGTTTCTACAAAGCTTGGCAAAGAACATCCGTTATTCCCATGATTTCTTTGGTCAAATGCAAGATCAATATAAATTCAAATGAAGTCAAGGTATTATAAGTGTTATCGGCATCCCCACGTTGAGAATAAGTTGATCCATCAACAATAATTTTTTGTAAAATAGAACAACTTGCACCATACATGTTTATCAAACTACAAACAGAAGAAAAATGAGAACTCCAACGATTATGCTCAGCTCGTTTCAAAGTGCCAACTTGATTTGTCCCTTTACCAGTTTCAAGCTCATCAATCTCTAGCAAATGAGTCATTTCATCTATCTTGACAGCTTGTAACTCATCATTGCATTTACTAGAGGAACAAATAATATTGACAATAAAAGTCAATTTTGAAAAAAATTGATGAACTGGTTTAACTTCTCTAGATGTAGCAACTAATGCAAGGCAAAGCAATGGATATAATATGCATATGGATTATCATTTAAAAATAATGCTTGTAATCCATTCCATTCTCCTCTCATATTGCTAGCACCATCATATCCTTGACCACGAATATTAGAAACACCAAGACTATGTCGAGAAATAATAGCACATAATCCTTTTTTAAGAGTTAATGATGTAGTGTATCTAACATGCACAAAATCAAAGAAACGCTCTTGTATAAAATCATTTGTGTCAACAAATTTGAAAACAAGTCTCATCTGCTCTCTTTTGGATTCATCACGAGTTTCATCAATTACAATACAAAACTTTGATTCCCCAATCTCTTCACGAATATGCTTTCTCACCTTACTTGAGATGATATACAAGATTTCTTTTTGGATTTGATGTGAAGTATACTTAGAATTATATGGAGCATTTTCTAACACAACTTTTGCAACTTCATCATTATAAGATGCCAAGAGTTTTATCATTTCAAGAAAATTACCTCAATATTTTTTATTCTAGAGTCTCATCATGGCCTCTAAAAGCGCAAGCTTAAAATGTTAGCTGACGAACTGCATCAATAGAGGACTTAAGATGTAATCGATTCTTTTGAATTTGCTCAGAGCTTTGGACATGAATAACATTTTGGATATGGCCAACTTGATCCAACAAGTCTTGACAAGCTCTAACTATATTATTATGTGGTGAGTAAGGATCATTCCCAATATGCTTGAGAAAAGCACAATTCTTTCCATCATTAACCTTTTTCCAATTTCTAAATCCCGAAGAAATAAAAACATCAGATCCATAACGTCCACTAGGTTTCTTGCTGAACAAATAACAAAGTAAACAATAAGCAGCATCTTCGGAAGGTGAATACTCTAGCCATGAAGGAAAAATACCAAACCAAGCATATTGAAATCGCCTTGGATGATTTTTACTAGACAAAGGATAACTTTTAAGATGCTTTTGATATGGACCCCATTTTAGATAAGCTCGTCTAACCTCATCTATTTGATTTGGTAGATATTGCCAAATTTGAAGTCATTTTCCTAAATCTTGTTCCAAAGAATTAAGATCGAATTCATTAAATGTGACTCTTTGAATCTTAGAAGCTTGTTTCTCACTTTTTTTATTAATGACTGGAGCAGTAGAACAATCAACAACCAGTGACGATGTTGAAGGTATATTTTCTCCTTCTTGTACATTGTCTTTTCTCTTTAAAAACGCATCAATTCTTTGATTTTTCATCATTAGAAACTTGGAATTATAGAAACTGCAAAAGAGTAAGAAAAAAATTGAAAGAGTCAAAAAGATGATAGGAGATTAAAGTAAGGTATCCAATTACATACTTTAAATAAAAAAATCACTACTTTTTAATATTGATATTAAGAAACTCTATTAGACATTTTTATATAGATGAAAGTATAACAAATAATATAATAAAAATTAAATTTTTTATTAGATAGTGAAACTAGTATAAAGAAAGAGAATAGAGTCAATTGTATTATTGTTGTGTTGCCACTTGCTTGTCACCTATGCCATATATATGATGTATGCCCTCCTTCATTTTGTGTTGTAAAAATGGACTTGAAGATTTTGAAAAAAAAGAAGAAGGAGAAAACATAAAGATGCACGAACAGCAATGCGGCGCGACAGTTTTAGTGTTTTTTCAATTGATTTGGGCGCTATAGTGGGCAGTTTGAGCTATGCAAATCTTCTTAGCTATATATGTACTACTAAAAATTTTATAAAAACTTTGGGAGGGCCATGGCCCTCCATTGTCCCTATAAAGCTCCACCTCTGTTCCCATCCAACTCGTTAGATTAACACATCAATATACTCATTGGTCGTTTCTCGTGTGTGGATATTATAACATATAATATATGACTAATGGATGATAACAATCTAATTACAAAATTTTTTCACTATAAAAACCCAATTAAAAATATTTAAAATATAAATTTGATTTTGATATATTATCAATGTGGGAGTGGTTATTGCCACACCCTTTTTTATTGTTTTCATTTTGGAATTTCTAAAATATCCTTCATCAAAAGTTGAGTTAAATATTTGTCTATTATTTTTTACTCTTGATTAATATTTGTCTATTATCACTCCTATATTTTAAATTATATTTAATAATTACACTTATTAATATTAAATACAAAAATTAACTATTTTTAATTTAATAATTTAAAATAAAATTAATATGTTAAATTAGGTATTTTTTATTTTTCAATTTTTGAAATTAAAACTTATTTTAAAATTTTATCTATTGCCACTCTAATATTGCAAAATTATATTAAATAATCATACTAATTAATATTAAATATACAAATTAACTATAACTAAACTATTAACTTAGCACAAAAAAATTTATAACTAAATCTAATAATTAATTCCTACAAAAAATGTAGTCAAATAAAATTTAAATAACTTGTCAAATTTGATCAAACAAAAACATAGCACTTTATTCATATCATATTTGTGCAAGAATAATACATCTAACACTTCTCAACTTAAAAATTACTCAATTTACTCAAACACAACATAAAACATTGAATATAAAGAAAATTTGAAAAAAAAACCTATTAAATATCTCTTTCTAAAAACCAAATACACTAATTTTTCTCATTATAAGTCAATGCATGCAATGTAGTGATACAAGTAAAACCCAAAATTCAACTTCAATGAAAATCCAATAAAATTTAAAGCAAACTATGCTGTATTATATAATCAAAAATAAATTATACTTGAAATAATAATTGAAAAATATAAATTCCTCTCAGTATCAAAACTATCTTCAAAATTAGTAAATTGAATGTTAGTTAAAGCATTTTCTTCTTTAATTTGATTGTCCATCCTCTAAAAAGAATGACACAATAATAGAACAAAAGTAAAATTGATATACTAATATCATAAATTGAAAAATTGAAATCAAAGCAAATCCTAACACCTATAATTTATAAGAAATACAATGACAAAAAATTGAAGAGGTTTTATGGGTGTTCACATAATGCTTATGAAAAAAGGTTGCAATGGCAAAATAAATTAGTTGCAATTTTTGAAGCAAAGCGACAAAGAATTTTTGGAGCATGATACAAAAATATTGTATTAGGAAAAATATCAATACTTAATTAGGGTATGATAATAGATAAATATTTAACCTAATTTTTAATAAAGGATATTTTAGAAATATTAATAAAAAAAGGATGTGACATTAGACAAGAGAATGTAGCAATAATCACTACCTATCAATGTAAAATAAAAATTTCACACAATAGTATCTTATCACATTATTAAAAGTATTTGACTTAATCACCAATTATTTTAAAAATTTTATAAATAAAAATATATAATTAAAATATAAAATTCTTTTATATTGATATATATAAAAATTAATATTTTAAAATATAATAACCCATTTAAAAATAGTTTGAAATTACAAAGATTATAGACTAATGTAACATTTTTCTTTTTTTTTTTAATTTTGGGCTGACAATTTCATTTTATTTTAGATAGATAACGAAATCTTTTCAATCGTCGAAGTACGGAACGAGCCAAGTACGATCTTTTGTGGAAGCAGCTATAAGAATATTTCAATCTGATTCATTGTAGAGTAAAAATGAAAAGGGCAAAAAATGATAAGTGAAAGTAAAATCAATAATTGCTGTTTGACAAACATAAAATCAATCATTCCGGAGGTAGAAGGAAAACAAAAAATCAATCATTAATCATGTACCAGGGGAAAAAACAAAACAATCATTGTTTTTGTCTTTTTTAACTGAAGTAATGTGCGCAAAGCACTATGTGGTGCATGTTAGCACAGCACACCAAGTTAGCCCACAGTACGGGTAGGATGAGGATGTTTTGGCAAAGATATTACAAATTTGGATAAGCATGGCCGATTACTACGTAGGAAAAGACATTGACGTTGACCACTGTAGTCCATCATGCACAATGTGTAACCTCATCATGTCCGTTCAAGTTTCCACATGGACTCAAAGTATACAAATCCTAACGGTGATGATCTCGGGTATAGGACAGTGGCTTGTCACGTGTCAGTACATTCTAGAGTCCTTTGCTTCAGTTATTTATGGGAATGAGTAAAGAGTTTAGAGATCCTAGGCTTGTCAGCATTGAAATTTGGAGTTACAAAGAGAGAGAGAGAGAGAGAGAGAGTAAAAAGTATGGCTACAATGGAAGAGAGTCCAAGGAGTCCAGAGGCAAAGCTGGGGATGAGAGTGGAGGATCTTTGGGACGTTCAGGAGCCACAGCTAAGTCCAAATGAGAAGCTCAATGCTTGCTTTGAAAGTATCCCTGTTTCTGCCTTCCCTCCAGCTCCTTCAAACCAAGGTGGTGATTGGTTTTATTCTATTCACATATCAATTATAAGGGATGATTTAAACAACCCAAAAAAAGAAAAAAAAAAAAGGATTTTGATTATGCCCAGTTGAAGATCAATCTAGTGTCTGTTGTCTCTCAACACTGATATTTTAGGTTGATATGATATGATGTTGATGCATGCCAATTTCTTCTCATAGTAGTTTACTGAGTTTGTGCTTTGCTGTGGCCCCTTCTATATCTTTCTTTTGGATTCAGACTCGGAATGTTAATTTTGATGTTTTTGTGCGTTCAGAAATTGAGATAAAGTCAGACGCCACCTTAGCTGAGGCTGTTAAGATACTGGCACAACACAACATTCTCAGTGCACCTGTGGTGGATGTTGATGCACCTGAAGATGCGAGTTGGATTGACAGATACATAGGAATAGTTGAGTTTGCTGGAATTGTTGTGTGGATTCTGCATCAGGTTAGCATGTTAATTAAATTACTCTTTTGGTGAGGTGAATTTTGTTTCTGGGTAGAAGGGTGATTTGGTTGTTTCTATGGATGCTACTGTCCCCATTTCAATCATGGACCATTTGAAAAATGATATGACACCTGGTTATTGTTGAAGTTATTTTCTTGGGTGTTTCATTTTTCACACTAAGCCAATAAGACAATTTCTGTTGTTGGCAGTCTGATCCTACATCTCCTAGGAGTCCATCCAGTGGAACTTCTATTGCAGCTGCAGCTAATGGTAAGGCTTCATATCTAGAACTTGAGGACCAAGGCCTTGGATCTGCTGCAACAACTTCAGGGAACTTCTTTGAGGATCTGACTTCTTCTGAACTTTACAAGAATACCAAGGTTGTGTGTTGCCCTTTTCAATGTCAACCAAAAATAGAACTTATTTTTATTGGTTCTTGTTGCAGCTGTTCACTTAGTTTGATTCAATCTTCCTTAGCACTTCACTAGCTAACTCTTTAGCAAAACAGGTTCGTGATATTTCAGGGTCATTCCGCTGGGCCCCATTTCTGGCTTTGGAGAGGTCAAACTCATTTTTGACCATGCTCTTGCTGCTTTCCAAGTACAAGATGAAGAGTATTCCTGTGGTAGACTTAGGTGCTGGTAGAATTGATATCATTATCACACAGTCTGCTGTAATTCACATGTTGGCAGAATGTGCTGGCCTTCAGTGGTTTGAGAGTTGGGGAACCAAGAAACTACCTGAAGTTGGTCTTCCCCTTGTGACGCCAAATCATATCATCAAGGTGTGTAATTGAATTTAGTTCTGCATTAACTGATGGAAAATTATGTACGTTAGGTTCTATACCACTGCTTAACTAACATTCAAGCCCCTTCATACAACAATACACCTGCTACAATATGACAACTGATTACTCAATACTTCTTACAGTATGTTACGCCATATTATTCCTTCAACCCTCACAAGACACCTGATTGCTTGCATGTGTTGTATAGTATAGATGCATGCATTCATCTACTGTGCTATAAGATGGTATACTTCAAGAGTCTCACTGAAGTAAAATCTGCCAAGTATGAATTCCCATGATTGTAGAGCAAAAGCTTCCCCAGATATCTTAAGCTTATGATTTGTGCACTATATATATATATATATATATATATATATTTCCTTTTCCCCATTCAAGTAAGTTCATTAAACTTTATGAGCTTCACAATAGACGGTTTACTTGTTTTCAGGTTTATGAGGATGAACCAGTGCTTCAAGCATTTAAATTGATGAGGAAAAAGAGGATTGGAGGGGTGCCTGTAATCAAAAGGGGTAGCAGCAAGGCAGTGGGTAATATAAGCCTGCAAGATGTTCAATTCTTGCTAACTGCTCCAGAAATCTACCATGATTATAGGTAGGACTTAGTATTTGATCTGATAGAACTTCTTAAGACTGCATTAACCATCTTCTTTCATCATGTTGTTCTATATGTTAGATAATAATTGCATGTTTACATTATATAACAGAGCTATCACAGCCAAAGACTTCCTAACAGCCGTTAGAAGCTACTTGGAGAAGCATGAAGGGGCATTCCCAATGTCAAGGGGTTTGATTACATGCAAAAGTGACTGCACAATCAAAGAACTGATTCAATTGCTTGACCATGAGAAGATTCACCGGGTCTATGTTGTGGATGATGATGGGAATCTTGAAGGACTGATCACACTCAGAGATATCATCTCAAGGCTAGTGCATGAGCCCCGTGGCTATTTTGGTGATTTCTTTGATGGTGTTCTTCCTATGCCACCGAACAGCAGGGTTTAACTGGCATTCAGGAAGAATAACTTCTGTCTCACCAGTCTCTTTAGTATAACAAATTGATAAGTGCTTCTCTTTCTCATCAGGGTTGACAACGTGGTCACTCTAAGGTCTTTGTAACATATAAGCACTTTGCAAGTTACTTGAACCCGTTTTAACCTGTGTGAGAGTGAGATTTTGTGTAAATTCTGATGGAACGTAACCGTGAGCTTTTGTCACATCTTCTTTTGAATAAGACTAACCCTTAATTGCATTATGGTCTAAGATAGACCGCGTTTGGATTGTCTTCTGGAAAGAAAAAAGTACCTTCTTTTTTTCGAAAAAAAAAATACTTTTATATATTTTTTAGGATTGGCTTTAAAAAAATATATTTGTAATTAAAAAAATTATTTTATCATTTTTTTTAACTAGTGATATCCAATTTCTTAAAAAAATAAAAGCAGAACTTATTTTTAATAAAATTATCTTTCAAGATTATCTTATTGTTACTTATAATTATAATTCTATCCCTTTTCAAACCTTTTAAAAAAAATTCCCTTTTCACTCTCATACGTACAAAATACCTACACAACCACACCTCATAGCATTTCCGCTCTACCATTAAGAGCTCATCACCGTCGGTTGCCGGTTGCCGTGCACATCTCTCACACCCAACCACGTTTCTTTACACCTCTGTTCTTGGATTTCTCTGCACCACTGTTTTTTCGAGGTGACTTCTAGTGTAAAAATTGTATGCCTTGTCATTTGTTCATACGTACTTGTCTGGGCGTGCACCAGCATTTTTTGTATTTGTGAGCCTTCATGAATCATGACTTTAGTTGGTGCTAGACCTGTGTATCAATGGTTATTTTAACTATTATTTTGTTTTCTGATCCTGGTGGTCTAAGTTCATCAATATACATTTTTTCCTTTTATATAATTTGGCTATAAAAAAAATTTTTTTTTTTAATCTAAACAAACTTATAAATACTTCTAATGATTAAAAGCACTTTTCAAATTATCTTTTCAAATGTAAAATAACTTTTTCTAACCCAAGAAAAAAACTCTACCCAAAAATGTTAAAGGGAAAAAGAACACTTTTTGAATCCAAAGGCACCCTTAGTCTCTTGCAAAGAAGGGCCACAGAGCTTAATGGAATCAGATTTTGTTTTGAACGTTAGTAACTTAACATTTATACCGGTGATCGATTCGTTTGGGACATTATGTTTTGCACCTGAAAAGTAATCCCTAAAGACGAATGCAAATATCATACTAGTTCAAAGTTCACTCACGAAAGCAAAAGAAAAACAAGAGAGAAACTATACTCGCAGGAAATGAAGAACTTACAATGAGACCTTTCAACCCATTCCCCTCCATCACACACGAAAACCAGTGATTCTTACTTTAATACCATCAATTCAACAAACCCAACAGAATACAGTAAGAACTGATTTTTCGCTAACAAAAAATTGATACTTTTGACAGGTAATACTAGCTCATAGTGATGTGCAGTCCAAATTAGAATTGTACTTTTCCAAAGAAAAAGGGAGCAAAACTGTAGGACGTATTCGCACGATCATGCTATTTCAAAAGAGAGCTCAGGATGGAACAATTACTGCAGTTTCCCCCACCCACGCTAATACTGAAACATGATTAATTGCTTTCAGTCTGACAAATTTTTATTTTGGCGACTTAAAAAGTATAAATGCAAATTAATAACTACAGATACAGATGCAGTGAGTACTTAAGAACCTGTCCATGGTAAAACTGCAGAGAAACAAGAGTAAAATTTGAATAAGTTTTATCCACAAACATGCTAAACACAGTAGTGCATTTGACTAGTTAGCAAGACTAGAGTTCCAACCCAGTACTGTTATATCAAGTATGAATGATAATGAAGACTAATATTTGCAATTATAATGAAAAGACAGTATACAATATCTAGTTTCAGTAATTGTTAGATGCGATGTGTTTTAAGTCTCAATAATGCAAATGACTGAGGAAAGAGTATGCACCTTTTTGGAGAGTTCAGTTCAGAAGGAAAACGCATACACTCAGATGAGTTTAGCATATCCTCACAGGCAGAGCTACTAATTGAGATATTAAAACAAAGTAGTCCAAACTCTTCCCAGATAAAAAGGTGCAAAAATATAACCATCAAACAACACCCAATACCAAGGCTTGTTCCTAATCATGTTGTATATGACCAAGAACTGCTCACTATTGTGTAACTTGCAACAAGCAATATGACTAACTCAGTTCTAACATCATTTTTTCCGACAATGTCATGATAACAGACATTCTATTTCATCAAATTCTTCATGGTTTATCCACAACAATCTGATCATCATCTAAGCCCTTTCATAAATTTTCTTTATCGAGCAGGCCTCCTTAAGTCAGGTCAAATTCAGTTTCTGCTATACCTATGGCTAATTTCCCTACCTTATATGCACAAAAAATAGTTTGTTTTCCAGGTAAGAAACCTACTGTTCAACATATAGAAATCCGATAATTAAGCAAAATTTAGACATTTAAATACACAAGACCAAGATTTGAGTCAAGTTTGAGACAGACACTATTATTTCTAAAACTTAAGTGAGTAATGACAATCAAAGATAGTGTGTCAGACAAAAAACCTGTATAGCACATATACAAAAAAACATATTACAGTATATGATGCAGGAAAAACAATTCTCTTTTTCCTTTTTGTTGTTTGGGGAGGGGCTTGGGAGCATTGTTGAAATTCACAAAATCCCATCCTTTTAACATTAACACTGGTAAAATAAACACCTATCCAGATACAAGATACACATGACACAGGATATATATTTTTCAACCAATCCTCACAAAATGAGTTCACCTGTTATAAGAATCCTATATATCTTATTGACTTTTTCTCCTTATATGGTGCAATACAGCAGGTGACCCTTCAAATAAATCCAATAAATAGGTCTCCAAATCCTCCGGGGTATATTTAATGTACTTCCCAGCATGTCTTCCCTCCAGCTGACTCCTGAACCTCCCCACAAATGAGCGGTATGCAGGAATCACCTTCTCTGATATAGAGATTCGGAGTTCTTCCCGAAGCTGTTCATCTGGTACCTTCCAAGCTGTCTGAATCCTATATATTTCCTCAAAGCATGCATTGAAATTCTTGAACCTCTCCTTCAAAGCCATCTTTGAGGCATTGTTGGAGCTCCCTCCAATCCCTTCATCCTTCAAACAGGACAAGGCCTTACTCCAAGAGGCTCTGAGATAGCCTGTAGCATACTGCCGTATCTGACCGCGCCGCTTGCGAATCCAATCATCTCCCAACACGTTCCGAAGGTCCGAATCCTTCACCTTCCTCACCAGGTAATAGATATTATTCATCAAAAATATACACTGCATTGCACCATCTTCATAAAGCTTCGACTTTTCCTCAAGGTTATACTCAAGCTCCGATATCAGCAACAACATTCGGCGCCCCAAGGGGGACATGCTTTCCAACTGAGAACTATCGCCACCGAAATTATTCTGAAACCGATAAAGATCCTCTTCACTAATCTCTAAAAGCGAGTCCATGGGGTCACCATAATCCACAAGCAACTTCAAGTAATTCATCACATACCGCGGCAAGGGATGAACATCTCCAGTTATAACCGGCTTCTTAGAGGTCTCATTCCTAAGACAATTCTCAAACTCAGCAAAAGTCCCCTTAGCAGCCTCGCCAAGCCCTTTCAACACACCTTTGGCCTCACCAATCACAAACTCATCAGTAACCATACTCTCAAGTTCAGGCAAGGCATCCCTCAGGGCTTCATACATATCCAAAATCCTAAACAATTTCTCTGGCGACCGCTTGCAAATCACAACGGCCTCGCCGAAATTCAGCAACTGCATAACACAACCTTTTGCAGTCTCATTGAAACAGATCTCCTTGATCTCATCCAATTCACCAAACACACTATCACAAAGCCTCTTCTCCCCAGTGAGGAGAACCCTAACGGCAATCTTGACGGCCTGAATCCACTTCTTCATCTTCTCATCCAAACTCTTCCACTCAACCTTCTGAACCTCTTCAATGCTCAATTTCTCAACACCTAGAATCCCTAAATACTCATCCAAAACATCACGACGAACGCTACTATATACCTGAAGGCACTCTTTCTCGTAACCTGACCTAACCATGCGATCGACGATTTCTCTGAGCTCCGTCACCGCGTCGGAGCGGAGAAGATCGACGGAGACGTCGTCGCCGAGGCTGGCGCCGCGCTCGTGGAACCGCTGGGAGCCTTGGTCGTTGACCTCGCCGAAGCTCTCGAGGCTGTCGTCGACGGCGGAACCGTCGGCGAAGGAGAGGGAGACGCGGCGGATGGAGCCGTAGAGGCTCTCGGCATCGAGAGGGACGGTGCTGCGAATCAGGAGGTGGCGGAGCTCGTCCTCGAGGCGCGACATCGCGAGCTGGATCGCGTTCTCGGCGCGGTCGATCTCGATCCGCAGGAGGTTCGCGGCGGAGGACGACGGCGGAGGCGGAGAAAGAGAGAGGTGCTCGATGAAGTGGATGATGTCGTCGACGGCGGAGAAGTAGTCGGCGGCGTCATCGGGGGAGTCGAGGAGGAGGGAAGAGGCGAAGTGGCGGGAGGGCTCGCCGGAGAGGGAGGAGTCCCAGCGGAGGATGAGCTTCTCCGCGGCCTCAAAGCGGTCGAGGTCCTCGGCGGCGGCGGCAGCGGCGCCGTCGTCGTCGCGGTGGACGAGATCGGTGATGTTGGAGAGGCGGTTGTCGAAGCTGGAGAAGATGAGAAGCATGTCTTCGCGAACCTCTTTGGGAGTGTTGAGGCTCTTGAGGATCTGCTGCGCCGTGGCGAGGACTCGGTCCTCTCCTCCTCCTCCTCCTCCTCCGCCGCCGCCGCCACCTCCGCCGTCGGTGGTGGTTGTCGCCGCCATTTATCCGCCGGGAAGATTGAATGAAGTGTTGGTAAAGTTTGAAAGGGGGAAAATCGAAGTCTTGAATAATCAATCAATCAATCAGAAGAATGGAAGTGGAGAAAGGAAAAGATGATGGTAAAGTGAGGAGGACCATTATTCTGGAGGTGTAAGAATTTTTTCTTTTTCTTTTTTCTTTTTCTGTTTTTTAGGGTTTTTGTAAGAAAAATTAGAAAAATCCTAGGAGGAGGAGATTGTTAAGTGAAAGAAGGTTGAGTTGAGTTTGCCTTGGGTTGTCCTTGTCCAGCAGGGGATAGAGTATCTACCTTTTTGAGTACGGGGTGGAAGTTAATTATGCCTTGTAAGAGTAGATTTTCTCGTATTAAAATTTTGGACGGCTTTATTATATTATTATATAATTTTTTTAATGTTGATGAAATTTTTATTTTTATGCATTTTTATTCAGACCTCATAGTTTCTAATTAACAATAGGGATAGGGGGTAAGATTGGCATGGAAGTAAAAATAGAATAAAAATAGTTTGAATTTAAATTAAGAAAGAAGTCCATATTTAAGTATCCGTCCGTAACTCAAACAAACTTCTCTTCGATGGATAATATTTGTGAAAAAATAAAAAATATAAAATTTTCATAAATTAGATTTATATATAAATTATATATCAATTTAATTTATAAAAATTTTATTTAATTATATTCTTATACTAAACTTGTCCTATTGATTAATTTTGATATTATGTCATTATAAATAAATTTTATATTATTATTTAATTATTTGCTATTATATATAAAATTTTTAAAATAGTTGATATGAAAATTAAATATTTTTACTTATATAGTAATACATAATTAAATATTTATATAAAATATTTTTATACTAATAATATATTAAAATTAAATTTAAATTTTTCATATTAATAACATATGAAAACTAAATTCTTAATTATAAAAATTTACATATAATAACATCTTAGAAAATTTCAATATAAGTAGATCAAGATCTATTCCAAATTTGATTATGTGTATATTCTTATTAATTAAATTATTTCTTATGTTTTAAGTTGTATGATAACAATATAAATATAAAAAATTTTTATACAATTAATCAATTATATCTTTATATTTGTTTAACTATTTTAATAATGAGTATAAAACTTAATTATATTTATCGGTGTGATAATTATATAATTAGATTATAATACAAAATTTTTTTATACTAATAATATATGTAAATTAAATTTATTTTTATATTTTTGCAATATAATCTAATTAATAATAAAAATTTGGACATAATCACACTATGTATAATTTACACATTGTAGCATCTTCCCCTGATATTTCTACCAACACACACAATCAGGAGAAACGTGGAGGTGAGTTTGTCTTGTTCGAGGCGCAATATACGCTCTGTTTTTTTCCCTATCTCTTTGTGATTCACACAGTGGACTTTTTTGAAGACTCGCAAGACTTTTTCTTTTTGGTTGGCTGGAGTATAGTGTCGCCGTGACGTATCTTGCGGTATTGGGCTCCGTATTTTTCTCTCAGACCCGCGTTTGTCGTTAGGTCAGATGTTTTCTTAATTTATATGTCTTTTAGTGCACGTGTTCAACTATCATATGCTATTTTTATTTTTTATAAATTAATGTTTTTTATGTGAAAAAAATATTTACTTGACTTAAATAATTTAAAACGTACTTTTTTAAAATAATTTCTTAAATTTTAGTGTTATAAATAAATATACTTAACATTAAAAATTTTTATTGCCATAATAAATTGATTCGAACAAATTAAATAAATTAAAATTAAATATTTTTTAATATTAATATTCTAGATAAAAATATTTTAAATACATAATTTTTTTATTGGAACTATCAATATCTGAAATTTATTAAATTTCAACTAATTAATTATGGGATAAAGTTTTTTTAATATTATTTTTTTATTTATAATATTCGAACTTAATATCTTATTTAAAGAAATAAATATCAAATCATTTAAACTTATATAATAATTATTAACAACAATTGGACACATATACAAAATTAATAAAATTAAGTGAATTAAATATTAAATAATAATAAGCAAATACATTAGTGTACACTTTTTTTAATTTTTAAACTATTACTACTTTCAAGTATTATTGCGATTAAGAAATATTTCTAACAATTACCTTCATATAGTTTAATTTTATGGGTTTGAATTTTCTTAGCTTATATTTTAAAAAAGACAATTTCAAATAAGTATCACCTTTTTTAAGCTATTTGATTTTTTTTTTATTGTAGTTATTTTAAACATAACATAACTTAATCTAAACATGTACTGAGAAATTATACACAATATTTAAACTTGTAAACTACTAATAGTTTAAAGTAATAAGTAATGACATTTTAACATCGAAATATGAGTTTGAATTTTGAAAGAATTTGTCATATAAGAAAAATACATACACTTCTTTTGTTATAATTAAATAAAAAAAATCTGATAAATAATTTAAAGAAGTTAAACATCTAAGTATATCGAATCTTTTCCAAACTCGTAAAGTATTGCTTCTAATTACTTATAAAGAAGGTAGCTAATTAAAGAAAAATAATTGAATGCATGTTAGGAATATCTCTTGGTTTTATCTTTTAGTAGAAAGAGGTAATTAATAAATTGATTCAAAGTCATCATTTATTATGATTTTATCATAGCATCCCATTTCCAGTTTTTTTATTATACTACACATAATTGTGAGTTGCTTTTTTTTTTTTAACTTTTACAAAAATTATCATGTGAAATGGGTCATGATTTATAATTTTATTTAATAGATTAAGTAATCATGATTAATAATTCCCAAATTTGATTTGTCAAGAAAAGACGGGATCTTTTTTTCATGGGAGGTGGGAATTAAAATATCTGGAAGGATCCTGTGTGAATACCCCTTTTTAAGTCGTGCTGTGACAGTTAACCTTGGTGACGACAGCATATTAGACTAATAGACTTTATAGGAAAAAAAATAGGTATTAACATGATACCACGGCTTGATCAATGTCTAACGTATAATTGAATGATTTGAATCCATTGCAAATCGGAGAAAAAGACAATAATTGAACAATTCTAGTTACAAGGTTCGTTGCGTAAAGTGTCCCGTTAATGTGAACAGTGACTGGCTTATTTTAAAAAAATTATGGATAATCGTTGAAAGCCCAACCAAGCAAAAACAAGTGGCAAGATGATTCATCTTTACGTATTTTCTGTGATAACTCTTACTCTCTCGTTGAAAATTCCTTTTGGCAGTGCTGTAGATGATTCTCTACTTTTCCTAACAGGATATCAATAGCGATGCATTTGTTCCTACATTCCAACTTGCGTAGGCAAAAATTATGGCTGTTTAATATTTTTTTCAAGTAAAAATTGGGAAATCAATTATTGGGATGAAATTAAATAAGATTATATAAAATATCTTCTTCTTCTTCTTTTTTGTTTCTTCCGATATCTTTATAAGTTTTTATCCATCAGTTATAATCAAAATATTTTTTATTCAATATTATTATCAAAGTTCATTATTAGTCTTCTTCATATAAAACTAAATCACTTTTTGTTTTTAACGGAGTTTAGCTTACTGGATAAATCTTTCGCTTATCAGTTCTATTATTATTATTATTATTATTATTATTATTATTACTATTGGTAAATTAGCTAAAGAAGAAAAAGAAAAAACCAGCAAACTTATCTCAGATGGATCGTCTCAACAAAATTAACAAGAAAGGTCTACTCCATCCCAGCCAAAGGCTTGTCCCAGACTTTGAAATCCATACTCCATGTAGCGCCATGTATGGCCAAGAAGTTCGCAGCTTGGTTGCCTTCCCTAAAGGTGTGCTGAAGGGTACAGTCCCAATCTCGTTCTAATAATAGTCTAATATCATGGATAATTGCCCCATAAAATATGAAACATCAATGGCTGCTCATGAACCTGCCTTAAAGCTTCAGTGCAGTCACATTCACAAATAAACTTTCCGAAAGCCCAATCTCCATGCCATTTCAAGACCCTTCCTCAAAGCCAGCAATACAATTCTATTATTATTTAAGTTTAATTTTTGAGCTGTTTATAAATTATAAATATATTTGTAGGTACTCAGTGAAATTGAAAATATATTCTCATCTTGAATTTCCACATCATGTCATAAGATAGATGTGTATTATGTAAAGAGAAAAGATATGTGAATGTAAAACTTTTAGTGGATGCACTGTTCAATGCACTGACTTGACCACTTGATTTTAATCCTACCTTTTTTTTGCTCTTTTTTTATTTATGTATTTTCAACCACAGCGGGCAGGTTGTGGATAAAGAAGTCAAATTTTTACGTTCATATACCATCAATCTTACCTAAATTATGTAGCTTAAGATATGATTTAATTCAAAATTTTTGTTTGTTTCTATACATATAATTGGCTAATACATCGACTTTTAACCGATTCAATCATCTAAATTTTGTGTGATTTTTAAAATTATCTGAATTAGTGTCACTTGAAGAATTTTTATTTATAAAAACAAGGATATCAATTTCCATTTAATTTTCATCAAAAAAAAAAATCCATTTACTTGGTTAGAACATTGGATTAGTTCAAATTGATAGACTATTTTGCACAATCCGACTCCACTTAATCTAATAAAACTTTATTAGGTTGGTGTTTTCTCTTCAAACTCCATGTAACACAACATAATTACACCAGTAAAAAATTCTTTAATTTCAAGATTTTTGCTTCCACGATTCCAACTCATAATCACTAAAAGAAAGAGGGGGGGGGGGGAATTGAGAATTGTTATTTTTAATTCGACAGATAGTTATCACTTAAGAGCAACATCAGGTCTTTTAATCATCCCCAAACCTTAAACAAATTTCAAAATTGCTAAACCATGCTCTGAATTGTGAACTACAATATGCTCTTTCATCATCTAAATGATGAAGAATTTTAAAGTATCCACTCTTAAAAAATGAATATTCAATATTTATTTAATTTTTTTTTCGTTAATCAAGTTAAAAAATAAATCTAACGATTAATGTTAAAGAATTATTTATATTTCAAATATCATAGAGAGCATCATAATCAATTTTTATGTAATATTAATTATTAAATTTATTTTTTTAACTTAATTAATGATTAAAATTCAGGTAAAAAATTGAATATTCATTTTTATTGATAAATATTTTAAACAACATCCTCAAATTATTTCTAGGGCGTACTTGATTTGGTCATATAGGCCAGCCATGAATTCTCCAAAACATGCAGGATTTGGAGTTTAATACTAATTTCAATTGCATAGAGTTGGCCGCTGATTGATTGATTGCTTGGTCCATGATTACTATAAAACTCTTGATTAGACACTCAACTTGCTGGTCAAGATTCTATCTCAAGTTGGGTATTGATTACACTTTCATATTAGTATTTCTGACCAATAAGCAGTTACTTGAGAGTTTCACACTTTATAACACAATAAGTTTCACACTAGCAAATAAGAAGTGATCATTGGATAGTTGAAATAATAAATAGCAGAGAAATTTTTTATTTGTAGCTGTTTAATATTGTTAGTTTAGTTAAGCGGTTAGCATATAAATAAGAGTAATTATTCATAAAAATATTAAAAATAAAAATTTATTAGAATGAGTTTGTATTATTTTTAACTTTTGAATATATAAATCACTTTTCATTTTCTTATTAGAAACTTTTCATACGATTTTGAGTTAAGGGTAGCTATTAAGTAAAGTCCATATCAAAATAATGATTCTAGAATTTGAGTGCTTGATATTGTAGGTAAAATTCGCTTGTGACTTTTCATTATTTTAATCATTCAACAATTATTTTTAAATTTTGATAAATTCTATCTCTAAACATTATTATATAAAAACAAATATATTATTATATAATTTAAAGTGTTTGATTTTTATCATAACTATTTTATAAGTCATACAAGATATAAATTAAACCTCATATAAATAATATGAAAAATGTTGAAAAAGGACTACACCTAATTTAAGCACTTTTGAGTGCTTTTGGAAAAACTTTTAAAATAAGTACTTTTAAGATAAAAAGTAGAAACAAAAACAAAACAAAACATAAGCAAAGGCGACTCTCTACTTTTTTCTAATAATAAAAAATGAAAAATTAATTATTTTTTGATTTTTTTTATATATAAAAAAGCTTATCTAAATGAGTTATATGAAAACCTTTTTTTTTTTTTTTGAAAAAAAGATACAATCAAATGCAACTTTTATATCATAAATTTTGGTCATAATATTTATTTTTTAACTTTCCTTCAATTTCAACTTTAGCTTTCAATCACGCCCTAACTGGCTACATGGATTGATAACTTTGTTCCAAACACTTGATTGTCGAGGACATGGGAGAATATTGTGATCATTTAACCAATGAACTCTACATCACATGGCATCGCTCAGGAGACCTCCACAATCTCAGGGCTGTCAAAACCAAGATATTTTTGTTAAACACTATGTCGTGCGCACAAGAAATGAAACCAAATCGAAAAGTTAGGTGGAAGATCTCACTCATCCCTTAAACAGCTAAAAGTGGGCATGGTTTAAATTGTTCAAAACATCAAATCGAACTAAATTGAACCAAAAGGCAAATTGAATTGGATTGTTTTTGGGGAAATAATTGAACTAAAATAGGAAGTTGTACTCTCACTTAAAGTAATAGATAGTTTTATACATACTTCTCTTTTTATAACATTTAGATAACACTATAATTTCATTTTCAATAAAAATTTATGTTCTGCATGTAGTGCAACTATTATTTGCATTTTTTTTATAAATTTTTGTTTCTTCTTCTTCCCCTTTTTTTTTTAATATATCTAAATTATTAGTTCCCTGCTTGAACTAGGTCAGTCCAGCCCATTATTAGGGTAATACTCTCATAATGGTATTTTTTTTTTCTATATATAAAACTCGAATTCAAGATTTTAGTTAAGTAAAATAAATGCTAAATCACTTTAAGGAACCAAGCAGCGGCACTATTCTTTTGCTCTTAGTAAAATGCTAAGTATGCACAATTAGTTGTTGCCAGTAAATAAGTACACAATCAGTTGCAGTTGGAATTTCTAATCTCACATTACGTACGGGGTTGTCACATCCATGACTCAGCTAAAGAAGTATCGTTATCTGGGGAAGGAAACTGTACCATGCATTAAATTACATGATTTTAATTTAAAGCAAATTGTATTAGAATAATAGAATGTTCTCATCTAAAAGGCGTGACTATAAACAATTTTAAAAAATAATACCATACTAACCAAACTAATCAAATGCCAACGATCTGGTCAGTTGAGGATTAGCCCGAATCATACCGCAACTCCCCTTCAAAGGTCAATGCAGTTTGAATGCCCCTCCTCAGGCGCGTGCCATCGCGTTGTACCAGGCAAACAACGCAAAGTCCCAAACTTAGATCAAACTGAAATCACCATCAGCTTTATGTATTAGACATAACATCAACTTCAACCACAATAATTGGCAGATGTTACATTTTGCTAATAAGCCATAACATATCACATGAGTGACAAATTAGAAAATTGAACCTGAATTACATAGAAAGATGTATACTAAAAATCTTACACGTTTACACATGTTTACAGTTGAAACTTGAACCCCAATATGGAGCAATCCCCCTCCAAAAGAAGAAAAACAAACAAAGAACAGTTCCATGTAACTCAGACAGATAAACTTGTGCTGGAACTCAATTCAGGTTCTCTCTGTAATCAGTGTACAAACTGAATTGAAATATGCAATGTGCAAACAAAGAATACAAAAGATCTTTGTGGTTAATTTTACATGATGATTTTCAAACCTCCTTTCAATTCTACTAAAAATAGAACACTCAGCTTTTGAGGGGGAAAAATTGGATTCTGAGTGAGCAAATTCCCTTTCTATAGTAATATCAACATAACCCGAGTGCTCGACACAGAAAAATCCCACTTCAACTTAAATAAAGCCATTAGCTAGCCCCCCACAACAAAATAAGAAAAAGAAAGGTAGGGAAGGGGGGAATGTACTTGAGCCATGGACACTAGTTTAGGTCTTCCCTGCAAATCAGCTGAATATTTTATTCCCAGTTCTTACATTCAACACACTAATTTCAGAACTGTTCATAGTATTATTCTACTAGTGAAAAATCCTTACAAATTGAGTTAGTCAATCATCAATTCATCTCTTTTGTAAGGGAATGCCATGAACACAACTGGCATCCGTTTCATTTGCCCCTCTATTTTCTCAATTGGCTTGATCCAATACAGTCCTGCCCCTCCCTCAGAAAGAAAACCTCAAATATGAAATTGTAACTCCAAATTAATTTCTCGCCTTCTGCACCTAGTGGGATAAGCATTTGTACATACTGGAGCACCTAGTTGTATGATAATTAGCTCAACTGTCCTATTCAAACCACCAATGAAAATCAATATCCTGTCTCCACCTCTATCTCTATCACTTGCAGGTAGACCACTTATAACATAAACACGTGAAGAAAAATGCAGTTTGACTTAAGTACTCTAATGATCAAGTCATGGACCATGCTCAGGTTAAAATATCAAACACCGGTTAATTTTTGGCCATTTAAATTTGGCCAGCTTTGTTCACTAAGAAGCACACCCGCCAAAATCTAAAAGCAACAGGTATTAGCTTAGTCAAGCATACCATTCTTTGTGAGACATCTTGCAAGAAACTCCACTGGTTTACGGTTACTAATGCCCATTTGGTGCCTCGTCCTAACAACATATAACAAGCTAATTAAAATATCATAAAGCCAATATAAACATAAAAATTCTATTCCAATTCAATTGATGAAAGGACAAATTCAGCAAAATATTTACTGTGGTTGAAAATTGGTCTCTAGTACAGTGCATGTCCTTCAGCATCATCTCTAGAGTATCTGCAGCCAACTGGAACTTGACATCGAGCTCTCCAGGGTGAAATTGAGCATCATTTTGAAGCTAAAAAGGGTGCAGTTAAAGCGATATAATCACATAAAACCGCATTTGACCATTTTACATAGAATACATATACAACAACAACAACAACAACAACAACAAAGTCTTATCTTACTAGGTGGAGTCAGCTACATGGTTCAGACCATCTCTGATCCATGTCATAAAGATTTGACAAAGTTTTATGTTAGCTGTCAATTGCCTAACACAACCCTTCTCTTCTATACGAGCTTGGGACTGCTATGTTAAGCTTTGCAATAAAGTTTAGCATAAGCAAAGCTTTTACATAGAACAGAATACATTTGAACATAAAAATTTAATAATAGAGTCAGAACACCTAAACTGATGCATATTTGTCACTTCTCACTTGTTTCCAAAAAACTAGGCACGGGTCTTGAAGGAAACTAGACCCTATTACAGTTGAAGAGGCGGTATTTACCTTCAAGTTAATAACAGCAGCAGGGTCTGTTGATTCTTTATCAACTTTTGCCATATTCCATGTCATTGCCTTTAATCGAGGCAAAATATTCTGAATTGACAATATACACCAAATAAAATGTCAGATTAAAGTACCCAAATTGCGCTCATAAACCAAATATGCAGTAAAATTGCTGACTGATATGAAGGGCAGTAAAATAAAGGGCAAAAATGGGCATGTAAATAAGACACACGTGGCAGCTGATCTTGAACCAATGGTAACTAACGAGCCAGGTGCAGGAAAATTTAGGAAAAGCACTAGAACACGCCACGAACCAAAGTGGCTAAGGGACTCAATTCATTAAAGGCAGCTTGGGGTTCTATTGGAGGGGCATTGGCGATTTGTGAGTCTCAAGCTTTTCCTCTCTGCATCTTCACTTCCCTCTATATTTCTTTTGCTAAAAACTCATTGATTACTCTTTTGATATATTCTATTTCATTCTTACTAGGTGACCTCAGTGCCTTTATTGTCCTACGTAATTCATTGTGGAGCAACTGCAGATTGCATCTTAGCTGTTTGACATTATACTTCTTCCACATACTTATTCCTTAGATTCCTTGTTACTATAGAAACCCATACTGTTATTCCCCTTCATTCTCACAGCAACATTTTCATACTTGGAGCAATACACATAATCCGATCCTTCTTATTTTTTGTTGTTGATTATACTGATTTGGACTGTGGATTGTTCATTGATTGGAGTTGGTATTAATTGGTGCTTTCATTGTCTAAGCCATGGCTGAGAACACCAGACTTAAAGATCTACAAAACAAAGTTGACAAGATGATGGAGACAATTCAGACGCAAGGTCAAGAACAAAGAGAGACCAATACTGTGTTGTTGAATACAGGGTCTAGATTAGATTGATTGGAAACGCTCATGGAGAAATTTTTGCAGCATGCTGATCAGCCTAACAATAACCATTGCTCACCGAACTCACATTCTTCCCCATATCGTGAGACTTCTCATTTTTCCCCATTTGGGGCAACCTCGTCCACTGAAGTTGGATTTCCCTCATTTTCATGGTGAGAATGCATTAGACTGGATTTACAAAGCTGAACAATTCTTTAAGATTAATGAGATTCCGGAGGACCAAAAGGTTCCTATAGCTTTAGTCCATTTGGAAGGGAAGGTATGACCATGGTTTCAGATGCTGGAAAAAGCGAACCAGGTTCCAAACTAGCTTGCTCTTGCTACTGCAATTTAGATTCAATTTGGTCCATCATTATTTGAGAATCCTAGAGCTGAGCTTTTAAAACTGACTCAAACTTCTTCAGTCGATGATTATTATGAGTCTTTTACTGCACTAGCAAATCGTGCTTATGGCATGGATGATACTTTGTTGTTAGATTGTTTCATTGGTGGTTTAATGCCAGAATTAAAGAAGGAAATCATTTCCCGCTGTCCACACTCACTACTGCAGGCTGTTTCTTTAGCTAAATTGTTTGAGGAGAGATTCCTTCCACCTCCATTCAACAACAAAACCCGTTCTCCCACCTTTAGCCCAAAACCAATTACCACCATACCACCTAAACTAATCAGTATACAGCCACCCTACATTAGTTCAGCACATCCTCTGCCACCTAAACCAAACTCAACACCACTACTACCCACACCACCAAAACCAACACATCTCAAGAAACTTACATCAGCTGACATACAATTTAGAAGAGATAGAGGCTTATGTTTCACCAGTGATGAACGTTACTCCTTGAACCACAAATGCACCAATAAACATTATTACCTGATACAATGTGAGGAACAAATAGACGAGGAACCTCCAGAAGAGAGTACACATGAGCAAACCAAAACAGAACAGCCTGTGGTCGAAGAGCAAATTCACCATCTATCATATCATGCGATGAATGGAACTATTGGTCGAGTTTCTATACAATTTAAGGGTTTTATTAATGGTCATGAGATTCAGATTTTAGTTGATGGCGGTAGCTCAGATAATTTCATACAACCACGAGTTGCCAAATTCCTTCAACTTCCAATACAACCAGCACCCAATTTCAAGGTTGTTGTTGGCAATGGAGAGCTGTTAGAATGCGGAGGGGAGATCAAGCAAATTCCTGTGGATATTCAAGGCTAGTCCTTGCAAATTTCAGCATACTTGTTACCTATTGCAGCAGCTGAGTTAGTGTTGGGCACTCAATGGCTAGCACAACTTGATACTCATTTGGTTAATTACAAGAGATGATTTCTCACTTTCTTTACAAATAATGAAGTGATTACATTACAAGGGGAGATTCACACTCAGCCTACTCTTGCTCAGTTCCACCAGTTCGAACGTTTGCAGGCTACTGATTCCATAGCTGAACTTCATACATTACAAATACAAACGCCAGAGAAACCAGCACAACAACTACTTGAGTTACCCGAGTCTATAGAACCTGAAATCTCTGTTCTGCTGCACACATACAAGGAGATTTTTAGTGTTCCCCGTGGGTTGCCTCCACAACGATCTCTTGACCACAAAATTCCATTGTTGCCAAATATAGCCCCAGTTAAGGTCCGCCCCTACCGTTATCCACATAGTCAGAAAACTGAGATTGAGCGACTTGTGATTGACATGCTGAATGAAGGGATTATCCAGCCTAGCTCTAGCCCATTCTCCTCACTAGTACTGTTAGTTAAAAAGAAAGATGGAACATGGCGATTCTGCACCGACTATTGGGTATTGAATGCAGTAACTATTAGGGACTCTTTCCCAATGCCTACCGTGGATGAGCTCCTAGATGAGTTGTTTGGTGTGCAATATTTTTCGAAGCTGGACCTACGCTCCGGATACCATCAAATTTTGATGTATCCCGAGGATAGGCACAAGACTGCTTACCGCACACATCAAGGTTTATATGAATGGCTAGTTATGCCATTCGGCCTCACAAATGCCCCAGCCACTTTCCAAGCTTTGATGAACTCAGTATTTGCTGCCTTTTTGCGCAAATTTGTGCTCATATTTTTTGATGATATTCTGGTTTATAGTCCAACATGGAATTCTCATATTGATCATCTAACACAAGTCGTTAGCACCATGAAGCAACACTCCTTGTTCGCCAAAGTGTTCTTTTGGGCAAACGGAAATTGATTATCTAGGCCATGTTGTTTGTAGAGAAGGGGTCAAAGTTGATGATTCGAAGATCAAGGCAATTCAACAATGGCCAGTCCCAGAATCTCTCAAATATCTTCGAGGATTTCTCGGTCTTGCTAGCTATTACAGAAAATTCATCAAGAATTTTGCAATGCTGGCTGCACCGTTAACTGATTTACTAAAAAAAGATGGATTCCAGTGGTCAGAGAAGTTGCAATAGGCCTTCCTCACCCTCAAGATAGCTTTAACAAAGGCACCAGTGTTAGCGTTACCCAATTTTGCTAAGCCATTTATTCTTGAGACCGATGCTTCAGGCTCGGGTATAGGGGGCTGTCCTAAGTCAAGAGGGTCATCCGATAGCATATTTCTCCAAGAAACTTTCTCCCCGGATATAAAGACAATCAGCATGTGCTAGAGAAATGCATGCTATAACGGAAGCTGTAGCTAAATTCCGTCATTATTTGTTGGGCCACCAATTTGTGATTAGAACTGACCACAAAAGCTTAAAGGAGATGCAATCTCAGGTGATTCAAACACCTGAACAACAAGCCTGGCTGCCTAAGCTTTTGGGTTTTGACTTCACTATAGAGTACAAGAAAGGCTCTGAAAATCAGGCTGCAGATGCTTTATCAAGGGCATTATTGACCATCTCTTGTCCTCAGTACGATTTCTTACAGCAACTGCAGCAAGAGCTGCAACAGTTTGATCCGAAATCTGAATTACCAGCTGGGGCAGATGCTGATTTACATTTACAACTAAAGAATGGATTCAGGTTTTGGCAGGGTAAGCTTTTCATTCCCTCCAATTTGGCCATTAAGACTTTAATATTAAAGGAATTTCATGATTCCACTCTTGGTGGGCACGTTGGAATTCACAAAATGGTGACTAGAATCTCAGCCCAATTTTGGTGGAAAGGTCTCTATCAGGATGTTAAAACATATGTCAGAAACTGTTTGGTCTCCCAACAAGCCAAGTATAGCACCCAACCCCCTGCAAGTCTAATGCAGCCGTTGCCCATACCCACCCAAATTTGGTAGGATGTTGCCATGGATTTTATTACGGGACTTCTCTCGTCACATGGGTTCTCGGTTATTATGGTTGTCGTTGATAGGTTGTCAAAATTTGCATATTTCTTAGCACTTCCAACATATTTCACAGCAAAAATGGTGGCAGAATTGTTTGTGCAGCACATTATTAAAGTGCATGGAATTCCTCACTCTATTGTGTCAGACCGGGACAAAATATTCACAAGTAAATTTTGGCAAGAGATATTCAAGAAGTAGGGTACTACGTTAGCCATGAGCTCTTCCTACCATCCGCAAACGGACGGACAGTCAAAGGTATTAAATCGGTGCCTGGAAATGTATCTTCGCTGTTACACTCAGCAAAATCCCAAGGACTGCTACAAACTTCTCCCTTGGGCCAATTATTGGTACAACACGGCTTTTCAAACAGCTATAGGAATGACACCTTACAAAGCTGTTTTTGGGAGAGATCCTCCAGCAGTCATCAAATATGAGCCATCCCCAGATGATAATCCTACAATTCAGAAACAATTGGTTGAAAGAGACATTATCCTGGCTCAGCTTAAACATAACCTCAACAAGGCCCAACAGAAAATGAAAACTTTTGCAGATGGCAAGAAACGTGACATAGTACTTAATGTTGGAGACTTGGTATTTGTTAAGTTGCAGCCCTATCGCCAAAGTTCTGTGGTTCTTCGCAAGAACCAAAAGCTGAGCATGAGATATTTCGGACCTTTTCCAATCATAGAGCGAATTGGGGTAGTGGCATACAAACTTAAACTTCCAGATTCGGCCCGTATTCATCCAGTCTTCCACGTTTCTTTACTCAAGATATGTGTGGGACAACCACATCAGCAAGTGATTCCAACATCACTACTCACTAATGACACAAGTCCTATTTTACAAACAGCTGCTATATTAGCTAAGCGCCAAATTGACCGAATGGGCAAATGGCAGTTCGAAATCTTGGTTCAGTGGGAGTCCTTGCCAGAAGAAGAAGCTTCATGGGAACTAGTTGATGAATTTAAGAAGCTGTATCCTTCTTTTGACCTTGAGGACAAGGTCAATTTCAAAGGAGGGGGTTATGATATGAAGGGCAGTAAAATAAAGGGCAAAAATGGGCATGTACATAAGACACACGTGGCAGCTGATCTTGAATCAATGGTAACTAACGAGCCAAGTGCAGGAAAATTTAGGAAAAGCACTAGAACATGCCATGAACCAAAGTGGCTAAGGGACTCAATTCATTAAAGGCAGCTTGGGGGTCTATTGGAGGGGCATTGGCGACTTGTGAGTCTCAAGCTTCTCCTCTCTGCATCTTCACTTCCCTCTGTATTTCTTTTGCTAAAACCTCATTGATTACTCTTCTGATATATTCTATTTCATTCTTACTAGGTGACCTCAGTGCCTTCATTGTCCTACGTAATTCATTGTGGAGCAACTGTAGATTGCATCTTAGCTGTTTGACATTATACTTCTTCCACATACTTATTCCTTAGATTCCTTGTTACTATAGAAACACATACTGTTATTCCCCTTCATTCTCACAGCAACATTTTCATACTTGGAGCAATACACATAATCCGATCCTTCTTATTTTTTGTTGTTGATTATACTGATTTGGACTGTGGGTTGTTCATTGATTGGAGTTGGTATTACTGACCTGATCTTTGAGCACTTCTTCCTGCCACTCTCGCTGAAACTTCGGCAACAAAAGCGTCAATAGTTTTTGCAATTCGGGCAGAACTTCACTGGGGAAAAGCTTTGGAATATCATCCTTGCTGGTATTCTCATACACACACCTCCTCATTAACATTCGGAGGCACACCAGAAGCTGCATATAGAGATTTTACAATAATAAGCATCACCCTAAGAAAATTTCTATGAAATTTAAAATCTGTAGCCAATTAAATGATTATTTTCTACTTACTACGTGCTACATGCATATTACAAGCACTTATGCGTTATGTTATGTAGTAATAGTGTAAACAATAATAAGATGAAATTATGGTAAAGTTCCGAAATTGAAGAAAGACTTCGTCTACTTCTATTGTGGAAAGAACGGTGAGTATAGAACTTACAGGGTCGAGGTCAGAGTCATTTTCGAGCTGGAGCATGTCTTGAACTACACGTCGTTCTGCGGAGTCAAGACCCGTCTTCCGCGTCCTCCAAAGTGCTTCTAGAATGTACTCGACGGATTCTTTTGTATTGGCCCTCACCAGTAGCGGCAAATGACCCCATAACGTTTGCTCCATACCACACCAACGATTTCTTCTTCCTTTGCCTGAATCGTGTACTAGTAGGATGGTGGAATTTTTTTTTGGGCTTACAAAATTGAGATCTTTAATCAGGCCCATAAGTGTTGGACCGAACAATGTGGCCCACAACATGACCTTTTTTGTCTTGCAAAAATGATGTTCTAAACGACGGCGAAGGGGCGCCGAACTGTGTTCTAACTGAAGGGAGCGCTGGTTCATTTTATTCAACCTGTGAGTGTGACTGTGTTAGTGTGTGTATGCATTGGAGAAAGCTATGGCACCGCACGATCTCCGCCGTCCATTCAAGCGACCGTTGATCTCCGATCAGGAGAAGCGCAGGCAACAGTCGCTGCTCCGCCAGGCACAGAATCGAAGCGAGGCCCAGCGCCACGCGCGCTTCCTCGCCTCCACCGCCTTCTCCCTCGAGCAACAACCACCCCTCGCCGAACCCGAACCCGAACCCGAAGCCGAGCCTGAACTCGAACTTCACGACGAGCCCATACCCGATTCCGAACAGCCTCACTCGCCCAAGGAGCTCGACGTGGTCGAAGCTTCGAAGCTGAAAGGCGCAGAAGCTCGCAAATGGTTCGCGAAACAGCTCATGCTCCCCGAATGGATGATCGATATCCCTGAAAACCTCTCCCAAGACTGGTTCTTACTCCTTATCTCAATCTCATCCAATATCTTCTTCTTCTTCTTCTAGAAGTTTCGCATCAACTGAATCGAATAATTTTTTTGCAGGTTTGTGTTTGCTAGGCCTTCTGGAAAACGGTGCTTTGTGGTTTCGTGCAACGGTACGACGATAAGTCGTTTAAAGAACGGCTCAATACTGCACCGTTTTCCCTCCGCGTTGCCGAACGGTGCGAGGAAGAAGGACCACTCAGGTTCTGCTCAGTCTTACTCCATATTGGACTGCATCTTTCACGAGGTCAGTTACTTCGTTGCTGAATTTTGTGTAATTGTTGTAGAGTTTTTATTTATTTATTTATTTTTCATATGATCCTCTCATTTTACTCATTAATAGGACAGTGTTATGTTATTAAAAAAATATATATAAATTTTGTTATAGTAGGACTGGCCATTATTTACATTGATATATCAACTTTATTTTTGTGTCTTTCTGTCTACCCTATCATGTTAGTGAATAACTTAAGAGAATACTGATCTTCTTTTATTTTTATTTTTTTGGTGGTGATTCTTGTGTGTGTGATTTTGGGGTTAGAAGGTGGATCAGACTTACTATGTGATTGACATGGTTTGCTGGCGGGGCTACTCGCTTTACGATTGCACTGCCGAGTTCAGGTTCTTCTGGTTGAATTCCAAGCTTGCTGAGACCGGTGCTTGTGACCCTCCCTCGCATTACCACAAGTATAGGTTCAGTTTGGTTCCAGTGTACTGCTGCGACCGGAGCGGTTTGTGTGCCGCATATACTGCGCCAGTGCCTTATGTCAAAGATGGCCTTCTGTTCTATAACAAGTATGGATTTCTTGGATTGCAAGTTTTGTCTTACAACTCAACTTTTAAGTTTTGTATAGTTTTTAGGAACCACTACTGTGGAGCTTGAGATCACATCATAAGAACTTTCAATTTCAAAGCAAGTTATTTCATTAATGAAAATTCATCTTAAACAGATTGTGCAAATGGGTTGTTTTGCATAATTGTTGAGAATTGTAGCCTTATCACGTGGCATCCTTAATCTTTCAGAAATAATATGTAATGAATTAATGATGTGGAGCATGGGCCTTTTATCACATGTTACTTGTTGTGTCTAATGAGCTTTCAGTTGTTAAATTTGCTTGCTATTTCCATTTCCATTTGTCAGGCTCTTTTTGTTTGGTGATTCGTTTTGATTTGGTATGTTTGTTAGGCATGCACACTACCAGACAGGAATTACACCACTAGCATTAGTTTGGAAGGATGAGAACTGCAGTCAGTATGTTATGGACACAGATAGTAAAGGACAGGTGCCAAACCAACAGCAGGTGTTGTCCCATGCTTCCTTTGTATCTTCTCATTGCTTGGCTTTCCATGCCTTTTCTTTACTGTATATATATTTGAATTATTTGCTTTTATGAATTTCTAGCCCTTGTGATTGAATTAAACAGTATATGTATGGACTGTTGGTACCTCTATTAATGCACTCTATGAATCAACTTTCTTGCTTGATATTTTCTTAGAACTTCGGCAAATTTTATTTAGAAGCAAAAGTGCACAACTCCTAACACAATATCAATGTGAACATGCATGCTCTGTTGCAGTTTTACTGTGTATAGAGATTATATGTTTTTGCATGTGCCTGTAAACATTTTTTTTTTCACAGCATCCTGTTTGTTAAATTAGATCTTGTTACTACAGAAATCGGAGAAACTCATCCGCATAGGCCATAGCCGCCTCTAGCCATCTTCCAATTGTTTAAAGTTGACATCTTTACCTCTCCCCTTCTATTTGGAATAGAAGTTTCCATTAGATTATGAACATATGAATGCTAGGCATTGGCTGTTGTGTCTTGCTAACTAAGTTTCATTGATGCTTGAAAATAAATTTTTAGGGGGTGCACTAGCAGCAGTTGAAATTTAACAAATATATTTTCCAACTCTACAAACTCATTCATGTTTTCATATATATATGCATGAGGATTAAAGATAAAACATAATCTTTGGACATTGATGCTTAATCAGTTTTTCTTGCTTTCCAAACCAGGTAGTTTTGGAGCTACAAGAAGATGGAAAGCTGATTACCTCCGATGATCCTCCTGTGGTATTTGGATGTTTAGATGGAAGCTTTACACAGCAGGTTTGTTTGAAGGAGGATTCTATTGTGAACCAGCATCTTATGCTTGATTTAGTTGTGAAGCTAAACCAATTGAACTATTCTGCCACTATATAAAATGTACCTTACATGGTTTCTAGGAAATTGATTGTCTTTTAACAGCAGTTAATTGATGCACAAGGTTGGATGTGAAATTATTCTTGATGGGATAGTATGATAGTCTTTCAGTCATGAAATGTAGCAACAAACAAGCTTCCATCTTAAACATCAAATTCATTTTTCTTTTTTCATGTTTTACAGTCAGGGTTGCATTCAGGATGTCTACTACGGTTTGCAATTGGAGAGGGAGGACTGATTTTGGTGGATGGCAAACTTGAGAAAGCTGATCTAAATTATCTTGGCAAGGCCAATTGGGCTCGTGCTTCCGCTGATAGTTTCTCTAAGGTTGTAAGGGAATATTCTAGCAACCCTCTTAAAGTATCCACAACTTCTCATTTCATTTGAAGACTTGTACTGGATTAGGTGTAGGATAAAAGCTACTTATTACATTTAATACAACAATTAGAGATAACTTTGGTACAAGGATTTAGGGTTTTGGTAGGTAATTTGAGGAATTTTTCTAATTTTGGCTTCAGTTTAGGCCTTTTAACCTATAATGCCTTTAGGAATTGCAATTGCTGAGGACTTGCCTGTATATAAAGGATTAACGTGTACCTTTGTTTAGATGCTTTACAAATGGTGAATTATATAAAGGTCAAACTGTTTTTCCTTCTCTTCTTCTTTTACCATTAACATTATTGTATTTCATAGGTGCCTTGCAACAAGATATTTTCAAAAAGCAATAACTTCTGACATGATTTTGTCATGATTCCTCTTGCTTATGTTATGAGAATTGATTTTCCTTGTTGCTTCCTTGTTCCTTCTGCATTTTGCTAATCCTAGTGAGATTGGATAGATTTCTCCAAATAGGAAGAGAATGTTATAAAATGCATTGCTGTGGTTTGCTTATTTCGCATGTTTGTTCTTAATCTGGTTTACTATTTGTCTTGTGAAAACTTTCAAGAAAAATCATTGCTTTACAATCACCTTTTTTTTCATCATTCTTTGTTTGTGGAGGTTTCAGTTGTAGTCTTAATGCAATTTTCCACTTACAGGTTATGTTCCAATATAGTGTTAGGCACTCTCCCCTAAGAATTGACGATTTGCTAGGATCTGTCTGCCCACCAGCTGATGAAGGAAGCAAAGCTCGTGATATTGAGATGGATGGTTAATAGTAACTGCACAATGGATTGCAAATTAGCAAATGTCAGTATCTTGCCCCGAGTGAAATGTTACAATTTTCACCTTAATTTTTGGTTTGCAGTGATGCTCATCTCTGTGAAGGCTTCCATTATTTATATTGAGGATTCACAAAGTTGCTGACCACCATACATTCTGAGGCACGAAGTTGTAATTGTCATACCTGAGAGTTGCGATTTGCAAACAAAATTTCTTTTAAGCCAGATGGGAGCAGGTGTGCATATGTATTATCCATTTTGTGTCTGGAAATTTATTTGATGCTGATATATTGTATTTGATTTAGTTTTTTACCATTGAGCAATGTAGAGTGGAGCGTATGAATGTACAGGCTATTATTATAAATTTATAGTGGAATTCACCTCATATATCGGAAGTTATCCACCAGCCTGGCAGCCTTCCTCTATCTTACAGGGAGAGTAGACATAATAAGGCCGTTATTTGTTTTGATAACATTTTATTTCACTTCAAAACCATAAAAGGTCTGCACATAGAGACATAACTCAGGTTGCTAAGGTGGTTTTCTCGCAACCATCGTGCACACAGGCCAAAACATCTCTATAGTCCCTAGAAATGGTAAAAGAGTCGTAGACATGTCCATCACTACTTTTCTTGTACTCAAACAGGAGATATGAGTGATTGAATGCTGTCAATTTGCCAAACCCAAAGTCACGGTCCCTGTAAATACTCCAGATAGGGGGTGCTGTAGTGAAGTCTGACAAGTGGCTTCCTCCCCCTCCAACAACAACATGAATTGTTCCATTCACAGTGCCAGAGTAATGATATTTTTCTTCATTGACACATTGATTCTGCATCATACGCATATGGATAATTAGAAATACATGTTGATCCATTGATAATCAAGAAAACAACTATATTTGTGAGGTGTATATAGGTAGTGCAACTTGGTTGAATTGAAACGAGACAGTGGCATGTATGTTAAGCCATCATATTTACCTGATAAATTTGACATATTCTTTCATAGTTATGGACGTGACCATAAAATGCAATGTCTACTTTGTACTTCTGCCAAAGCTTCTGCAAACTTTCCCTTCCCATGGGTTCTTCAAATGAGCCCTCCATGCCATACCATGAATTAGAGGAATACCCAAGGGGACGATGAGCTGAAAAGATCAACCATGGTTGTTGCTTTCTGTCTACTGTTGCAAGGCAATGCTCAATGAATTTGTACTGTTCTGATCCTTCTCTCCAGTCATGCTCACTGTCTGCTATACAGAAACGGAACATGCCATAATCTG
This sequence comes from Pterocarpus macrocarpus, assembly GCA_031439585.1. NCBI lineage: Eukaryota > Viridiplantae > Streptophyta > Magnoliopsida > Fabales > Fabaceae > Pterocarpus > Pterocarpus macrocarpus. The sequence goes on from CM062519.1 coordinate 19,209,332, forward strand.
CTTTGTACCTGCATTTTTCCAATTTCCATCATTCATTTGAAATAAAAGAACAGTGCATCCTAATTATTACTAGTGAAACTAAAATTAGATAAAAGTGACCTTGTTTTATTTTTCTCTTGCATAGACTAGAAACTGCACCATGAATTGTAAGGATGAAAGGATGTCTTTGCAGATAACATGGTGTTATTAATGAACAGATAACAATGAATTAAATTTTGAGCAAACTCATGAATGCCTCTCGTATCACATTTTGCACTTAGACTAATGTAACATACCAGAATTTGGCTCTGTTCTCAGCAGGATAATAATACAAGGTTTCTGCGGGAACACCACATTCTCCACCTGAATCCGGAGTATCATAAAAGGATCCTGTGTTTGGCCAATCGCGTTCATGATTTCCACTGCAGTAGGAGTAAACCGTATAGTTTTCAGTCTTATGAGAATATGAGAATTTTAATTTTTCAGTATCAAAAAAGCTTATCCATGAACTTTTACCCCCCATTTTTAGCCTCATATCAAACACATTATAAATGACCAAATGTCAATGGAATAAAAGAACCGCAATCAAGCGAACCTTGCAATCATATATGGTACTCTTGACGAAATTTCTTGCACTTGAGCTGTGAATTGGTCCCACTGTGAGATATATCCATTTGCATATGGCAAATCTCCTATGTGGAAAACGATGTCATAATTTTTCAAATCTTTGATGAGCTGATCGGTGGTGTTAAGTGAACCGGGTTGATAATCAGCATATTCATTTGAACCATCACGCTCAGCCTAAAAGAAATGAGAAGAAAAATAAATACGCCCCCCATTATATTAAGCATGCCCAAAGAAATAGACAAAGATGATTTAAGTTTGAATTCAATTGTTTGATGAAGCCATAAATAGTAAAGCTATACGATGACATGTTCTACAATTAAGTGTACAGTCAGTATTCTTTATCCCGGTATAAAATTTCCAATAATTGATACTACCTTTCCCATGTCACCAAATATGATAACACGTTGCAGTGTGTTCTGTCCAGGATATGGTGATGCCTTGAACGAATAAGTCTTACTCCAGACGTAAGAACCATCAGACAAAAAATGCCCCAACCTGTAAGTGTACCTGTTTTTTTTTTTTTTTTTCAAGAAAAAAAATTCAGAACAAACAATGCCAACTGATCATAGTGTCACAAACATAAAAGGATACTTAAATGCATACCTCATATTTGGCCACAGTTCTTTAAGGAAACTTGTGTGTACAAAACCAGGGTCACGCCAGCCAACAGTTCGTGCAGGTTCACCTGAAGAATATCAAAATAATCCTCATTATGCAAGAAATCTAAAGTAAGATACTACCCTCAACCTTTGGTGCATAACATCCATTTTCAAAAGAACAAATAAGCAGCATTTCTATAACAATGAGTTTCTTTGCTTCCTAATCAAAGATTTATCTGACAGTTGAATTAGAGGTTAATTAAGTCAATAAGCGTTAACCATTCTCAAAAGAACAAATAAGCATCAATTCTATGAAAGTGATTTTCTTTGCTTCCTAATTAAACATTTGTCTATGACATAGTTGTTAAGTCAATAAGCGTTGATCATTAACCACTTAACCTAGAATAATGAATGCTCTTGATGATTCCTAGTCAAAGTTCATAAGCATAAGGAATGTCAAGAATAAAGACTATGTGAAATACAAGCACAACCCTAAGCACATCGAAGTAACTCATACCACACATGCTGTTACGGCTAAATGTCAATGTTCCAGCAGGAGATCGTGTCTGCTTTCCTCCCTTAGGACCCCATTCAACAAAGGGTACAGCTTCATCTATGTCATATCCGCTTGTCCATGTGACTGTCATCTGCAATTGATAACAAATTCTCTTAAAATTGTTCTTTGTGTTTAAATTGGAAAAGTCATGATACAATTTCCATAGCAACAATTTCCGTAACAGCAATTTCAGGATGTTTAGTAAAAAAGGTTAAACCATAGAGTCAATTCCCCACAACAACAACTTCACGATGGTTAGCCTTAGTATCAATTATGTTCCAACAACATCATGTTAGCAAATTCAAAAGTAGTTTCGAGCAATTTTTCAGTAAAGCATCAAAACTCCTGATCAATGTCAGATTAGGATACTTGTGGCGTTATGCTGAATACAATTAATTGGACCAACATATAATTAAGGATCTTAGGCTAGAAGATTAAACTTACTTCATCCCAAGACTTCCCAAGAGCAAGGCGCGGATACACAGGTGCTTTAGGATTTTCAAATGATATGAAATTGGAAACTGCCACAAGTTTAGGCTGCAGTGCTCAATCAGATGAATACTTGTTAGCAATTGAATCAATCTATTCATATTGTATTGCACTGATTTATGTAAATGTCAAAGCAACGTAAAAGCTAAGAAGTACTAGAACATTAGCATGCTTAGTTCATATGGCTTACCTCTGATAATCCACCAGAAAATAGTGCAAAGGAGAAATCTGCACGTTGATTGATCAACTGGAACTTCAAAGTGGCTTTCCCGGTGTTTGTATACTTTGGATTGGAGTGGTTTGCGTACTTGTACTGATACATAGATTCAAATCATTCACAAGAGAAATTCAAGAAATACTAGAATAAACTTGGTGTACGTAATTAAGTATACTAGGCCAAAAAATCATTAACTTGTCTTTAATTAATAGTTAACTATCAGAGTTAATTCAAAGTAATGATATGTCAATGATTTATTAGCTTAGTACATCCTACTTAGATGCACCACGTTTATGCAAGAATTTTCCATAGAAATTCACCCTTGTTATGCTGTTGATACTATCTACAAGTGAACCCCATAGGGTGGCATGACACTGACCTTTATTGGGGATGTGCATATGTATGGAGTCTCTACCGAGCCAATGCCGTTCGGTTCTGGTGGACATGTTGATGAACTGTGATGTGAAAAATGGTTTTCCTTTAGTTTGTTTCAACAATAGTAACATGTTCATAGTTCACTGAGGTGACCAAAAACTGTACACCAAACAATCAAGAACATGATATACACTGGGTTGAAAAATTGAGTTGGAGGGATGAGTGTCCCTTTATTATCGAAGCATATTCTCTCGTGTGAAAATTGAACATCCTTCGATCATCTGTAGATCTCATCGTTAATCAAGTCTTAAAAAAAAAAAAAAAAATTTTAAAAAAAATTACAGTGTGAATCTATGTATAATTAGGTCATGTTAAATTTGCACAAGAAGGTCTACTCTCACCTGTACCATATTAAATAGTTGTTTTGTGAGTAATGAGTTTTATATAATTAGTACTAAATTAGTAATCTTTATTTCTCATGAGAAAGAGTTGTACATTACTCGAACTTTGCAGGAGAAAAAACTCCAACCCAGTCATCAAAAGATGGATCTGGGGACTCTAGTTCCACAGTCACCCATTCAGTATCCTCGCCCTGCAACCATATATATCAAATCTCTACTGTAAAATCTATAGATACAAACTGTGAGGCTAATAAAGTGTATACTGTGTGATAAACCAAACTCAATATTGTTATTCATACACAATTATATGGATATTATATATTATATATATTTGTATAGTTTACACCATTTGATTATAGTTTATCGGATTTAATTTTTATATACTAACAGTTAACTAATAGAAATTTAAAAAAAAAAAAAAGCCAAATCATAATTAGTAATAACCCATTATGATAATTATTCACCATTATTTATCATTTTAGTTTATCTGACCTCATTTTCTATAGATATCTATTTTGATTCTGTCATCTTACATAAATATGAGCATGTGTGGTTGGTGTTAGATATGCTCCGAGCATTATTCAAACCAAAATGATTTACAGAAACAAAGTAAATGGGTTAGAATGTCACGACAAACCAAATTATTCTATAAGTTGTGATTTTAATAATTAAAAATATTTGATTTCGATTTGGTTTATAAAGAAATTTTTATGTTTAGAACTCAATAAATAATTATTTTAATTAATCTACAAATCAAATTTTATGTTTAAAGTACATAAAAATAAATTGAATTGATTTTTATCCTAGTAATTTACTTTATTATCTTAAAACATGTAAATTAAATTAATTGATAATGACAAAAGTGTCCATTTAAATAATTTAAATCAAAATCAAATTACGTTCAACTGAATTTGAATTTGAATTAATTTCTATTTGTACACGAATAAAAAAAATATCAAATCAAATTAATTATATTTTTAAAATCTCAAAAAAATTAGTTTGCTTATCAAACAATTCTCAAAATATATTATTCCAAATACAGTAGCTTAATTATTTTTATTGGTATGAGATTTTTTCACATTGTTTAAATACAAGACTTAAAGGTGTGTTGGGTTTAATTTTTGGGAGAAAGTTTTTTTAGAAAAAAGTCTTTTAAAATAAAATTTTTTAAAGAAATTATTTTTAAAATAATAATTTTTATTTAATTTAAATATATCAAAAATAATTTTAGGAGAATAATTTTTATTTAAATATAATAAAATAAAATTATTTTTAATTATTAATATAAGAATAATAGTATAATTTCTTTTTAAAAAAAAAATTTTTAAAATAAAAAATATTTTAAAGATATTTTTTCTAAAAAATCTTTTAAAATTTCAAAAAATCTTATAAAAAAATATCTTTACACACTTAAACATATTACTATATATTTCCATCCTCATTTTAATAAAAAATCTTTCAAAACCCTCCAAAGTATAAATAAACGGAGTCCGTAACAGTTAAGTTCTTTTAATAAGTTAATAATATATCATACTGTCAAAGTAACAATAATATCTTATTAAATAATAATAAATAATTTTTATATTAACACTTGATTAAAATTAAATTAAATTGATAAAGACTTTTCACCTGCTCCAATCAATTTTGTACCTTAAGAGTTTAATGATATTATAATTATAATAAACACCAATCAACGTGTACCTGACATTGAGAATATTATCCTGACATTCACGGATGGCTACGTTACAGGGGTGGGGCATATATGTCTCACTATCCCATGCAAATTTTTTAATGCATATAATTATGTTATTTTAATATAGAAGTGCTAGTGCTAACCTTCAGAAACCATATCAAGCTTAGTAAATTTTATATTTTATTTTAAATAAAAAAATTCCCTTCTTTTCTAAATCAAGATCTAGTTGTAAATAACTGTGTAATTTTATTTTATCTTTATTAAAAGAAGAGAAAATATTATATAAGTGAAAGATAAAGTTAAACTAATAATTAATTCAGACAAAAAAATTTATAAAATTACCAACCTTATTCTTTTTTAAATTAATTTAGAAAAGATAGGAATGATTAATTTTTGTAATTTTATTTTATCTATATTAGTTATTAGTTTAACTTTCTTCTCTCATCTGTATAATATTTTCTCTTTTTTAATATAGATAAAATAAAATTTAAAAATTACCTTTAACTATAAGCTAATTTAGAAATGAGGAATAAATTTTTTTTTATGCCAAGTAAGATTTGTTAATCTCCCCGTAAAAGTAGAGATGTTAACCATCTCCATATATATATATATATATATATATAACATTCATTTTTTAATTTGCTTCCTATACTTCACTTTGTTTACAACGATGATGAATGATAAAGATCATATTGAAAATTTTTATACATAAAGAACTATAACCGAAAAAAAAAAGCTTTTAGATATGAATCAAATGAAAAATAACTACATTTTTGTCCTTACAAATATTATATTATAATAGATTTGTCCTTGAAATAGAATCACGAAGGTGGTCTCTAAATTTAACCGTGTCCATAACAAGTTAATCTGGAACTGCTGTGTTAAAATTTAAAGGCCAAATTTTATGTGTCATTTTATAGTTTTATTAAATTTAGGGACTAAATTGGTTTTTTTCTTTTATTTCAAAGACAAATTTGTTACAACATGAATTTTTTAGAGACAAAATTATAGTTTTATTAAAAAAAATAAACCTATAAAGTGATTTATAGTTAATAAATTGAAATCAATTATCTTAAAATATTTTACAAATATTCAGCACTTTGTCATGCAGAACTAACAATATGTTTGGTTGAAGAAATTTTGAAAAGAAGAAAAGAAAAAAAGGAAAGAAATAAAAAGAAAATGAACAAATTTTTCTTATTTAGATATGGAAAAAATGGGAAAGAAAAAAAAAAAGTAATGCAAAATAGTAACTGAGGTCTACAGCGCAAAAATTTTCCCTCCTCCACCAGTCAGAAAATCGATAGAGAAGGGGAGTTTTTGTTGATTTTCCAATCTTGCTCACTCCTCCACTTGATGGCGGTGACATGGTGACGCTGTGCCAGCATCAGTACGGGGTAGTGGCCAAAGAGGAGAGGGTGGGTGGCGTGGCGTCGGCGATGAAGAGCGAAGAGAGAAGAGAATGGCGGAAGAACTGAATATGCATTTGGGCATATTGATTTGACTTGTCTTGTAGGATATGCATTTGATTACTGTTACTATTTATATTAGAACCAAAATCAAATGCATCACGCACTCGTGTGTATTTAAAAAAATTAAAAGATATATTTTAATAATTATTTATTTGTATAGTTATTTTTTTATATAATTATTTATATGAGAATTAATTTATATTAAAATATTTTAATTAAAAAATAATTTTAGAATAATTTATTATATTTAAATTATATAAAAAATTGATTTTATATAATAAAATTAATAAAAAATATAAAATAATTATTTATATTATATAATATTTATTATTTATATTCAATTTAATAAAAATATAATAATTTTAAAATAATTAATTTTTATCTAAAATTATAAATTTTAAAATATTACTTATGATTATAATTTATTTTTTAGTTTAAAATTATTATCTTTTAATTATAATATATTTTTAAATTTTTACCAAATAAGATTAAAGGTATGTTTATTTATATTTTTTCAATAAAAAAATATTAAGAGTGTATCTGTTTATTTTTTTCAATAAAAAAAATTATTTTTTAACTGACAAAATTAATTTTCATATATTTAGATAAATTTTTAAAAATAATTATATTTTTAAAAAATTCAATTATTAATTTTTTTAAATAAATTAAAAAGAGTAATTTTTAAAAAATTTAATTTTAAATTTTTTTATTATATATAAAATTTAAATTTTTAAATTATTTTTTTTTAATTCGAAATAATTGGACCTTAATTTTTTAGAAACAACTTTTTTTTTTTTAACCTGTTAGAAACATGTTCCCTGACATGCAGTCACTCTCCCGTCTCCCCAAAACCACTGGCTTTAACACTTTTCTCATTCTTCACCCGCGCCCACGGTACTAACACCAAAACCAGAAACCAGTGTCCAGTTTTTTCATACCACAAACCACTGGATATGCACATTCAATTCGCCAATGGCCTTTTTTTTAAAAAAAAATATAAATATTCAATTCTACTTTTGCATTTTATTCTTTGGGATCATTTCAATATTGTTTAATTGGTAGAATTTATCTTTAGTAATATTTTTAAAATATTAATTCTATTTTAAATAATTTATTTTTATTAATTTTAATTTGATTTAATAAGTTCATATTATTTTTAATTTGATAAATTTAAAATAGTAAAATTTTTTACTTGTTATTAATTAATATAATTATTAAATATAAATTAAAAATATAAATGTGAATAATTTTATATAAATTAAAAGATCAATTTTTATTATATTTATTTATATTATTTTGATAGATAAATTTATGATAAAATTATATTAATTTTTATATTTTCATTATTTTTTTATTAAATTCTATATTTATAGTTGAAATTTTTTTTATAATAATATAAAAATAAAATTATTATTTGACATATTATCTTTTTTTCTTCCTTTCTTCTATACAAATAAATAAAAAATAATAATTTTTCTTCTATTTTCTTTCTTTCATTCAAATATGCTTACACAAAATGAAAACTTACTCAATTTTTTTTCTCTCAACTTTCTTCCTTTCATTTTCCTTTATTTGCCAAACAAAACCTAAGTGTCCATGATTCTTTCTTTTTATTGTAGAACTAATGCTATTATGTTGTCTGCTGTTTATATTTCCGGATATTGTGCTTTGGCTCCTCTCCTCTTTTAGGAGATCTGAGCCTTATTTTTTTTACAAGATCATACATTATACTATCTTTCCACATTCGCTTTTTTTATAGTTTAACTGGCATACTTGAATTAGTTTTTTACACAACATTTACTGAGAAACCAAGGCGCAGGAGATATGTTATTGTATTTATTTTAATTATTTATTCTAAACATACTCTGAGAGCAAAAAACATAAAGGGGTTGGATTCACTACTTTTAACTTTTTTAACATTCACCGGTTTGTATTTTTTTCTTGTTATGTACTTACAATAAATCCCAAAATAAGAATAAATAACACTTTCCAACATCCAATAAATGTTTCAAAGTTCAATAGCAGGCCGAAGAAGGAGGAAGAGACAGCAAAGCTAAAGCAACACATATGGAAGAAGGACAATATATATATATATATATATAAGTATGATACCTTGTTGCCCAGTATCGAGGGGGTTACTGTAATGGAGGCAGAACTGTGAAGCGCAAGAATGGTCTTGTGAATGGCAATCTTGGACAGTGGCTGCACTCCAAATCCATTGATGTGACTATGACCAAAAGCGATGCCCAAGTTGGTGAAGCACAATAGCAGCAAAATCATACCTAGCCTGAAGAAATTACCAACACTCCCTTTCATTTTTAACCTGTCCATATGAAAAATAAAGAGAGGGCAAAACAAGTGATATTGTTCAATATGCTGTTTGAATAGTAGGAAGCACTGGAAATTTGACGTTTTTTATGAGATTAAGAAGCAAAGCACGATTAGCACCTTCTATTGCGGTGTCTATTTTGCTCACGGGGAAAGAGCCGTGGTGCTCATATTTATAGGAGGGAATTGGCGCGCGTGCACAACTACTCTTGGATCTTTTTGGTATAGGGTCCGTTTGGTTTAACTTTTTGGGAGAAGGTCTCTTGAAAGAAGGTCTTTTAAAAGAATGCTTTTTAAAAAAATGATTTTTATTTGGTTTTAATATGTCAAAAGGCCTTTTAAAAGAATGAATTTTGTTTGAATAGGATAAAGTAAAATTATTTTTGGTTGTTGATGTGAGAGTAATAGTAAGATTCCTTTTCAAAAGGTCTTTTTCTAGAATGAAAAGTAATTTCAAAGATACTTCTTCCAAAAGGCCTTCTAAAAGAAGATATTTTAAAAAAAGTTAAACCAAACATCTCATTTTATTATACAAAATTATTTTTCTTCTCCTAAAAAATCTTGTGGCCACTGCAAACTGGAATTCAACCGGGCTAATATACTATGAGTCAGCTCGATGCATTATAAAGCAAAACTTTTGATATTAATTTTTTTCTATTTATAAAATCTAAAGATGAGACTTTATTAAAAGAAAATAAATATTGAATCATCTATATCAACTAAATGTTAGTAAATGACTCTTAAATCTAAATATGAATAAACGATTTGCACCATACTTATTATATTATTTTTCTACCAATTATTATATAATACTAGTTAACTATTACCTAATATATACTTATTATCACATATATACGTATTAATTATCAATTATTTGTACCACCTTATATAAATATGATATAAAAGGTTCAGTATGCAGGTTTTTTTTCTATAAATAAATTAATCTGTTGTCGTTGTCCTTATGGACGCTATTCTGTAAATTTTGACGTGAATTCATTGATAAATTGTTGCGTATATGTCATATAAATTTAATTATATACACTATTTTATTTTATTATATTTCGAAATATGAAAAGAAATAATAAGTAAAACTTTTAATATATCAGGATACTAAAAAATAAAATTAATTTGATCTTATCTTAAAATCAAGTCTAATATTTACGATACATTTTTAAAAAGTGGTGATTTTAATTGATTTATAATATGAAACTCAGAAAAGACTAGTTGTGTTTTGCCTATATATATATATATATATATAAACTAACAAAAATGAAATTAATTCAAATAATTATAATTAAGATTAAAAATTAAAAACATCTCCTTAATAACATAACTTCCACTCGGATTCAATCAATTTGCATAACAACAAAGTCTTTTTTTTTTTCATAAATTATCAGTATTTAAAGTTTATTAGACTTTAACTAATCTTCTTCGAATCAAGTTGACTCACTATAAGATAAAATTTTTATAGTACTATTTTTTTCTATCCACAAAATTCAAACCTAAAACTTTGCTAAATGAAAACAAATATGTAATGTAACTAGGAATAAATTTAGTTAATAAAAATATGTAAGAAGTAATAAATTTTATCTGCAATTTCAAACATTTAAATTACGAAATCACTACTTGGATTGAAACTTTTTCTAATTATTGCTTTCGATTTTAAAATTGAGTCTCAGAGCAATATTTGTAAGCACATGTGGTCTGAAAAAATCTACTTAAACCTGCAATTTAGAATATTTTCATGATCCTCATAAGACATTTTCTAGATGGGCACCATTTACACTTTATGTGCAATATTCCAATGCCCATAAAAGAGACTCATCTCTTTTAAATATAGGAATAGGAACGAACAAACAAAGTTCAGCATAATGAGACCGTTCTAATTGAACTTGACTCAATAAAAGTGAATTGACACATAAAAGTGTCGTATTCTCTTTGTTCTATGTTGTTTAACCAATTTTGAGAAGGATCGATTATTATATAATTATTTTATATTCATTTTTATAAATATTTTAATATTAATATAAAATTATTTTATATTGTTGTCTAATTACATTTTTTTATTTACATGATTTTTGAAGTAATGGAAGTGAGAGTCATGTATATTTATTTATGTGGTAATATATGATTGGATAATAGTGTAAAAAAATTTTATACTGTCAGTATATAATGTTGAAATATTTTGTGGATTTACATAAATGAAATTGCATTTAATCTTGAATCCAGATTATCTAAATGTCAAAATTGATTAAAGCCACTTATTGAAACCCAAATTATTGTAATTATTGTTGTTATTGGGCCTACTCACTGCTCATTGGCACATCACTTTTCTGATACAGGGAGAGGCTTCTCCTTCTAATCCTATATATAGGCATTATGGCCCCATTGAAACAGAACGTCCTTTTGGCTCTCTAGGGAATAGGAGGAGTTCTTCTCTTCCTCTGGCCTTCCTTGGCCAATTTCTTCTTTGTTTCTCCAGGATCAAAGAACGGAAAACAGTTTTGGATCGATCGTTCTTCATTGATTGAATCAGGTTCTCTCACACCTATTCTGTTCTTGATTTTCATTCCATAATCAGAATCAAATTTTGATCCAAGGGTGTTAAAATTCTTTCAAGTGGTATTGGAGCCCTGTTTGATATCTGATTATGGCTGCTGTTTGTGTTTTGGCGTGAGTTGGGGTGTTTGGGTTCGAAACATTCATGAACCCCTAAGGGGTTAATTTTGAATTTATGATTCTGGCTGTTTAATTCTAAAATTTGTTGAGGGTTATTATTGTTTATGTTATTGTGAATTTATTGAGCCAATTATTGTGTGATTTGAGGCTGTATTGATAGACAAAATCGCGAAAAACCGCGAAAATCCACACAATTCTTATTCGAGTTGGCCTATAAATTATAGGTCGCGGTTCTTCAAACCATTATGTGGGTTTTGTAGCTCTCCTTCTTGCGGTTGTATAGAGACAAGAATCACTCAAAATGGTTGAGAAATGAAGGAGAAATCGAGCTCAACCCGTTTCGAGCTTGATGAGTCGCGAACTGGGTCAAATCAACCCTCCAAAGGTAAGGGATGATGAATAGTAGCTGTCCCGCAAAGCCCATTCGCGCATAGGGGCGCGTGCAGGTGTGTGATAGGCCTTCAAGAGCCCATTTTTGCACCAAAATCTGCAAGCATGGTATTTTCAATAAAATAAAATTATTGGTGAATTTTATTTATTTTTTTGAGCATTAAAAATATTTATTTGAATTTATTTCAAATTTAAAATGCTCAAAATTATATGGTACTCTCTGAATTTTGGCCTGAAAATTTTTGTTCACATTTGTGCTATTCTTGGACATATTGTGTTAAGCATACTCTTAGAGTCAATGTGCTTTACATATTGAAATAATTTGAGCTCTTTATGTTCATTTATTGCACAATTCAAATTGTGAATTATCACTATTGTTGAATATTGTGCAATATTACTATGAGAATTGCACTTTAAGAAATATTAAACTATTATTCTAAGCATTAATGAAATTTTGGGTATCAAATAAATTATTTTAAATTTTCCAAAAAGTAAATTGTCTAAAATCATATGATATTCCCCGAATTTTATTTTGGAAAATTTTGTGGATAATTATGACGTATCTAAGCATGTCATAATTTATGCACTCTCAGAGTTAGAATATTTTGAATATTGAAATAAATTTTGGGCACCTCTATTATTTATATTGATTATAGAACATTGCAATTTTGTAATTATGTGATTTTATGCAATGTTACTCTGAAAATTAATTTCTGGAATATTTTAGCAATGTTGTTGGGCATTTTTCATGATTGAGTTCGCCTTCACGAGACCAATTGTGATAAATGCTAATTTTGTGAATAATGTTGAGCAATATTGTTCTGAGAATTATTTTCTAAAAATTCCATAATATGATTTTACTACACACTCCCATTTTATATGAAATAATAATTTTTTTTATGTAAAATTTTGAGAATCTGATTTATGCAGTCCAAGTGGGAGAATGTTTGATATTTGTGGATTTGCATAAATTAGAATGAATTTGCATGAGCAGATTTTGAATTTGGATTTAATCCAAATTAAATACATGCTTAAATATTGGAGCATGTTTTGGATTTTAAAATATTATTTTCTGGGGAGTGTTTGTTGTTTATGCACAAATTTTGTGATGGTAAAATATTATTATGTTGGCTAAAATCTTACTTTTCATAAAGAAAGGTTATTTTAGGTGATGTGATTCACTATTATAAAATGAGAGAAATAATTCAAATTTTGCAAATATCTCTATGTTTGGTTCCACAAGTTCATAACCATGTGCCATTTTTTTTTTAAGGGAGAATTTAGCTCACAATTCATTATTTACTATATATTCGTTTGTGCTCAGTTTGTGAAATTTTAAACGAGTTATTTTCGATATTGTGGGCATTTATTTGATAAACTCAAAATTTTGGTCATTTTCCTATATTGGCTGTGCTATCCTTTCTCTTGTGGACATTTTAAATATATTGTTACTTATGTTGAATTGAGAATTATGTTAATAATGAACTTATCCTTCAATTTGTCATTATTGACATAATTCTTAATGATCTGAAAATTATGTTATAAGATTTTCAGTATTCTCTCGATACTAGCTTTAGAGACATGATTTTATTGTTTATTGAAATTTACTTATGTGTTAAAATTTTGAAGCCCTAAAAGGGTATTGTAATTATATGTGGCTGCATTTATTAATTGGGCGTTTGAAGCAATATGATATTTTGTGAATTTTGCTTTAATCTATGATGAAGCTTATTTATGTTGAATTAAATTGTTTATGGATTGCAAATATTGTTGGGTTATGTAGATAATGGACATACCCTTTGGTGTAATATTATTTGACATAATCATTATATGATAGAAAAGACTATATCAAGTGGAAAAGACTTGTGTATTGTGATTTAAAAGCCTTCGATAGGATTGCAATGATAGAAGTTCTTTAATTCAACTAATTGCGCAATTAATTGAACATGAGAAAATCAATTTTATTATATGAGTAAATTATGATATTTTGATGTAAAGTTTTCTCTTTTTCCATTGGTCTGTCATTATTCTATTGTTTGAGACCTGCTTTAAGGACATTTTGAGTCACTTAGAATATAATGTTACTACCATTTATGTAGAAACTATTATTATAGTAGGAGTTAGAGACTCTATAATTTTATTATGTCCTCATTAATGGCTATATATAAGTCTAAAATGCTTTGATTGGCATATTAATTTTGCTATACCCTTATAATTTGTTTGTTGTTTGAGTTTACAATGACAGAGAGAGGGAATATTTGTTTTAAAGTGTCAAAGACACTTATGATCTTCTCATTTATATAAGCAGGGTAAGTGAAGCAATCTTGTGAAACTTTATGGCTGAAGGTTTTGTTAACTTTGCACTTTTGTGATTCTCTCTGTTTATACTTTTATTGTTAGAGAGAATAGTGGTGAGTTTGAAACTCACATTGAGCATTCTACCACAAAACTATTGCTTATCCCACTATTGATTATTGGACTATTAGAGTATATTGAAATCTTGTGGTCTCTAATGGGAATGTTATATTGTTTGATATATTGGATTAGTGAGAGATATTGTGTCATATATTAATTTGCAATCTTGTGATTATATGGCAATTCATGGTAAACTCGAGACTCTTCTCGAGTATATTCCTACAGAACTTATTGTTTTTAATCCCCTAACCAAATGCTAGCCGCTAAAGGTTTTATTGCTGATTTTGTAGCCCTTATGGGGGTATATTGAGGTCCCCCTTGACATTTTGGGTTAGTGGGAGTTTGTTCTGCAGATTGATCATGACCTCAAACTACTGTTAATGCCATTTAAGTTTGCGTAGCTCAATTATTTATGCAATTTGCATAATGGCATTATTGTTGAGACATATTGGGCCTAGTCTTAATTTTGTTATGCTGAGATATTTTGTTGAATCTCAGAGAGCATCTTGGATAGATGCTTATATTGCCATATATTATTGTGCACACTTTTGGTGATTTGACAAATATTGGAGATATTTTGGACCTATCTCATATTGTGATGAGATTTATTAGATCTCATATAGCATTCAGGGCAGATGCTGCGGCCAATTGTTGGGAATTGCACTTTGATAATTTATCGGCATGCTATTCTGTTATTGTGCATTCCTATTGGCTTATGTACCACCATTTATTAGGTCATTGGGAGATGAGTATCTCACTGTATGATGTCAATACTCCTTTAAGTATGATTCTCTGCATTGTTGAGTGCTTGTTATCTCGTATCAGACTATTTGGTTGAAAGTACAGGCTCAATTTTGACATAATATTGTGGCTATATTTTGTGAACTAATCTGGGGAATTATTTTGTAAGGATTTGATTTATGTCATCCAAGTGGGAGATTGTTGGAATATTTTGTGAATTTACATAAATTAAATTGCATTTAATCTTGAACTCGGATTAACTAAATGTCAAAATTGATTAAAGCCAATTGTTGAAGCCCAAATTATTGTAATTATTGTTGTTATTGGGCCTATGCACTGCTCATTGGTGGATATTGTTATATATCTCTGTGTGTATGGGCCTTGCTGTAATGGGTGGCTTGGCACATCACTTTTCTGATACAGGGAGAGGCCCCTCCTCCTAACTCTATATATAGGCGTTGTGGCCCCATTGAAACAAAACGTCCTTTTGACTCTCTAGAGAATAGGAGGAGTTCTTCTCTTCCTATGGCCTTCCTTGACCAATTTCTTCCTTGTTTCTCCAGGATCAAAGAACGGAAAATAGCTTTGGATCGATCGTTCTTCATAGATTGAATCAGGTTCTCTCACATCTATTCTGTTCTTGATTTTCATTCCATAATCGGAATCAAATCTTGATCCAAGGGTGTTAAAATTCGTTTAGATAATAGATTTTGTAAGATCTTGAAGTATTTTAAAACTAGAATAAAATTTATTATTGGTTACATCTTTGTATTAACTTATTTATACTTTTTGAAAAAATATTTTTAATTAAAATTCTCAATTAAACATTTTAATTATGATTTATAAAAATATATAACTGAATCCAATAATTTTCTGATTCTTCTGTCGCTTACATTTTTTTATGAGATTAATTTTGATATAATATTGATATAAAACTAATTTTGATAGTAATTTTATATATATACATATACACGTAGTTAGGTGAAAAGAAATGAGAAAAAAAAACGTGGTGGATATATATATATACACGTGGTTAGGTGAAAAGAAATGAAAAAAAAACGTGGTAGTTAGGTGAAAAGAAATGAGAAAAAAAAAAAAACGTGGTCAGGTCATTTGTTAAATGTGTGCATATGCAATAAAATAAAAGAAGAGATACTTTTCGTATGAGGCAGTTGGGATTCCGGTGCCTATCACTTTAGTGTTATTATTATTATTATTGCCTAAACTATTAATACCCAAAACTCACGGGATTACAGGGGTAAAGCTCTATATAGAGATATAGTTTAGAGAAATGTTATTTGTACATACCATTCTCTTATATACTTTAACATTCTCTTTCTATTTCTCTCCTCTTTCTCTTACTTTTTCACTTTTTTACTTTCTTTTATAATTTTTTTTTTATCTTTGTGAGTGGGTGTTGGGGTGTCTACCATTTGTGGTGGTATAAATAACACATCTCTATAGTTTATCAGAGATAAAATTATTTCAGTATTAATTTTTTTCTTTGTAAAATTTGAACCTAAAACCTTATTTCATTGGAACAAATTAAATATCAAATCACTTGAACCGAAATGGTGAAATAATTTAAATCTTGGTGGGTCTCTGTCGTCTTATTATTATTATTATGAGTTTAATTGGAGTGCATTGATAGTATAAAATTTTTTTATACTATCATCCAATCAAAATATTCCATTTGTATGACCATTCAAGTAGTGGGTGATTATGATAAAGATTTTTACTGATGTGATAATATATGATTGGATGTCTATGTAAAAATTACACTGACAGTGTATTCAAATTAAATCCTATTATTATTATCATTATTTTGATGGGTCTCTATATATATCACGTTATTTAAATCTTGGTGGACTAATAAACAAATAACACACTTTGCTCGCGGCAATTTTTTAGATGAGGCAGTTTTGGCTTTTATCTTTTAGCTTCATCTTTTAACACAAGCTGAACTTGTTTAATTTGGTTAATTATTATTCTTCCATCACCTTTTCTGGCTTTCTCTTGCATATGGCTAAAGATATTTTGTTTCGATAATTAGAGAGAGGTCCAATACTCTCAAACATGGGAGAGGCCAACATTGCAACTGTTCACTTGAACAAAATTTTTTTAAAAAATAAAATAAAGGAGTTCAAAATACACAAACAAACCAGCTGAACACATAAACCAAAAAGCACCCATTTCATAATATCACCAAAATATCTATTCTAGGGCAGATGGTATGGTGCACCAGGCAAGTTTTGGTGCACCGTGCACCAACCTTTAGCTACATTTTTAAAATAAAGCTAAATGCATCTAAAAATCTGGTTAAGTGCATCATTATTTAGCAACATTTTCATAGAAGTGTGGCTAAATATATTTGCCACACTTTTAGATATATTTAGCCACATCTTATAAGTGTGGTAAAACATTAGTGTATGCTGCACTTTCTTGTTCAAAATGCATCTAAATCATTGCCTATTTTAGACTTTCAACATCAAAGCCACATGAGGCGTTTAATAGATGGAATAAATTTTTATCTCTAGGAATAATTTTCTCGATTATAATATTTTTATGCATGTTTGGTATACAAATTAAATTTCCTAAAATAATTAATAAATTTTCAAAAATATCTTTGATGGAAGAAGCGGTAGGTGGCTGGTTGCGAGCAGCAACTAGGGCGATGGACAACAATAGGCGGTGGGTGGCTTTGGGTGGTGACAGAAGTATTTTGGGTTTTTATTATTGCAAATATTCTCTTCCTATGAGAATATTGGATTCCCATGGGAAGTGGTAATATTTTGAGGGTGATTTTCCTTCTTGAGAATGTAATATTTCTAGAAATATTACTTCAAACCTTCTACCAAATATAGAAATATTTTCATATTCTTGGGATAAAAAAAATATGCCCTCATACCAAACACCTTATGGAGTAACACACTAACACCATCGATACCTTCAGTTGTAGGGGTGTTCATGGGTAGGGTCTACCTGTGAACCTGAACAACTCGACCCGACCTGTGCATAAAAATTCGGTTTGGGTCGAGTAATCGGGTTTATCCGGGTCAAACCCGATTAACGTGCCCAATGTTCGGTTCGGGTAACGAGTTTAAAAATTAAACTCATTACTCCACCCAACTGTCCGAACCCCCTCTTCTCTGTTTTTTTTATTTTTTATTTTTTTATGGTTAAATGACTTAGTCACTTTGCACGGAACCCTAATTTCATTTTGTCCCCAGTGCCCCCTCATAGCATTGTCCTTCCCCTTCATCCTCCCCTCCCTTTTTCGGCTCTTCCTATTGCCTTCCATGTTGCCATTGGCCCGCCACACACCACCGAATGAAGCTATGGTCTACACGAATGCATGAAGGAAGTCGTTGTTAGTCCTCCAATCGCGACCTGCATTAGCCCAGTTTGCTTCCTCCACCGCCGCGACAGCGAGAGCCAAGAAGGAAGCCACTGCCAATTTGCCGCGGTAGCAAAGAAGTCATCTACAAAGACTAAGAAGCCCTCACTCAGCTGCGAAGAAGCTCTCCTATGAAGCCTCCACCACCACAAATCCCTCCGCTGCTGAGAAGCCGTTATTTTAGTATATGTGAGATTCTGACCTGAGATTTAGAGTGTGATTTTTATTTTTATAAGTGCTGATTTTTACTTCAATTAGTGTTGATACTGACCTCATATTCAATGGGTGATACTGACCATGGTTGATATAGTTTAGTATGCTTGTGTTGAATCTGTTTATACAGTTTGTGAGCCACTTGGTATTTTGTTTAGTATGCTTGTGTTTATATGATTTGTGAGGAGCTTACAATGGTTGTGTACCTGACCCAATCCAACTCGAAAGTGTTCGTGTTGGGTTGGTTCGGGTTGTGGGGTAAAAAAACCAAACCCGATCCAACCCAATTTAAGCTTATTTAATTGGTTTGGGTATCTTTTTCTTCTTGAACACGATCCAACCCAACCCATGCACAACCCTATTCAATTGGTACCACTTTCTCATGATACACACAAAAAATAGGCAGCATTCGAACTAGCCAATACACCATGTTTTAGAAAAATTATTTTCACCAACCCATTCTAAAAATGAGCATGTAATAACAATGTTTCAAGTTTCATGACAGTCCCATATGTCAAGATATGACTTGCAAATTTTGCAAAGTCAAAAATAGTAGGAAGAAATTTACTTCCGTCAGGTAGAATTCCACCAAAGGTTCATGGTTGAGATGAATTTCAACCTGCCTATGCAAATTGCACTAAATTATGGTTGGGTGGTGAATGGTGCATTTATTGCACCATGGCTTTAACTCTCTATAAATAGCCAAGCTTACCACGGAGGAAATCACCCCAAGTATTTTAGAGATAGTAATTTGTAGTACGAGAAAAATTAGAGTGTGTGAGAAATTTCAAGAGTATAGTGAGTGATATACACCAATGATTTTTAGTATATTCTCTAGGTCTCTATAATACTACCAAAAAATGCTATATTGTAATTATATTTAAATATAGTGAAATATTTTCTAAATTTGTCCTATGACATTTCCCTTATTATTTTAGAGAGCTTTTCATATTAAAATTTGATGTGCAATTTCTTGATATATTTTGTTGGTGTAAATAATGACGAATGAGTTCCTCTATAAAGTGCTATTCATATACTTTATTTTATTCGTTACTCTCTATATAAATTTTGGCACATTTTCACTTATATCCATAAAGTGTTTAATACACTGGGTGGTACTCAACTCTAATATCCCTAACACCATGCACCATGTTGGACGGTTATCCTTTAAACACCCAACCGGCCACACCATAATCCAAACTATGCAGCAACATTATTGTCTATAATAAATAAATATCTGCAGAATTCCACCGAGATTCTCTCATACCTGCCCCAATCAATCTACACGCATTCGGCTAATCAACTTAGCAAGCCAGCAACCAATTCTTCAAGCGCCATATCAATTGTATTCAATCTGCTTAGTTATTTACCTTAGACCAACAAAACTTAATCCTTCCCATCAGAGAAAAACAACAATTATATCCATCCCTTTGACATCAGTTTGATACTTACTTCATGCACCCAAAACCAGACACTTCACCACTTCTCTCTATTGGTTTGAGGACGTCGTTAAAACTATCCCACGATTAATAAGGGTCCATCTACCACCGTCTTTTTATACTCGATATGGAGACGATAATATATTAAGATTGAAAAAAGCTTCCAATTCTAAAACACCTCTTCCACCAAAAAACACTTTACCCATATGGCTACAAATATACCATTTTTATGTGGGAATTTCAATGGTTAATGACCTCTGCACGTAATAATAATAATATGGAACCTATATATCTTTCACGCATATGGCCGTATCATCATTCGTGCAGATATATCATTTTTATATATGTCGGAATTTCATTGTTTAATGACCTTAGCACGTAATTATAATATGTAACCCTATCTTTCACGCATATGGCTATATCATTCCTACGTACAGAGATAAGGAAAAAGAAACACTTATAATTGAGGAAAGAGAATGCAAGGCAATGATCCTAAAATGAAAGAAGTGATATTGTTTTATAATAATTTTTTTGGTATGATATTTCCTTGTAATCTTTTAAGTGTTTTTGTGATGAGTCCTATTTTGAAGGAGAAGAAATGGAAAAGAAAGGGATTTAAAGAGAATCTGTAAGTTCATTTTATTTTTTAAAAACTTTTTTTCCTCTCTTTTTTTTCATAATAAAACTCACAAACATACTTTAAATGTTAGATTAACTTTTGTTTGGAGCACTACGGACATCTATTCCTACGAAGAAATGTTACATAAACATATTTTATGTTATACATCGTACTGACTCACACTTCATTTATCATTAGATAGGATTTAAATTTCACTTGGATTGGATCCACTCCGATCTAATGATAGATAAAATATGAGCTGACATGATATCTAACACAAAATATGTTCAATGACATAACTCATTCTTACGCATACAGCTTGCCACTTGTTAGTGCTCGAGTCACCATAGGTGTATAATAAGATACTAAGCACTTGAACTCACACTTGCCATAAGTATCACGTGACCACACGCGTAGCAAATAATCCTTTTCAGCTGGACTCAGAATAATAATATCAAGAACATTGATAACCAATGCTCAGATGTTGTTAGGCAGGAGAATGATTCTGATGTACCAGTCGAATATCTCCCTTGATTTTAAAAATGACTACACACACACACACACACACATATATATATATATATATATATATGAGATTGTTAATCTCCATGCCTTTATATAAAGGTTAATAAATTTTATATTTTATTTTGGATATAAAAATCTATTCCCCAATTGCTGAATCAACTTGTAAATCTAGGCGACTTAGTAATTTCCATTTATTTATATTGATTATTAGTCTAATTTTTCTCTATATGTAATATCCACTCTTTACTATTTTTCTCTGCATGAATACCACATCTTTTTTCTTCTTCTTAGTTGAATATTATATAAATAATATTGTTATACTCTGGGTAAATATAATTTACAATTACTTCAATAAAATATTTTTTGTGAACTTCGTAAATAATAAGATCATACTCAAATAACTCATACCATGGTAAAAACTAATTAAAAAGACAGCAAAGAAATATATGAATTATTTACGTGAATTGTTCAAGTAATTTTTTTAATACAGTTTAGAAAGAAATTCAAGTATTATTAAAATTAAAATAATATAAATTCAAGTAATATATTTTAATGTTTCTTCAAAATTTAAATGATGTTAAAATACGTGAATTAACATTAATTATATTACATGAATTGTTTAATATTATATGAATTTAATATTTGTTTAATATCGTACAAATTTCTAAAAATATTTAATTGAATTATTATTAAATATACTTGCCCAATACATAATAGTATCATGTGAATTTTTTAATCACTTATATATTATTTAGATAAGTGAAAAATGGAAAAGGAATAATATTATTCATATAGAGATAAATAGTGAAGAATGGATATTAATTAGAAAAGAGAAAAGTTATAGCATTTAATATAAGTAAATTGAAACTATTAAATTGCCCAGATTTATAAGTTGATTCAAAAATAAGGGAATGAGTTTTTATGTCCAAATAAAATGTGAAGGTTGCTAATCTCTACATAAAGATATGAAAATTAGCAACCCATGCCGGCATTATTATTCTGATTGAATTTTACGAATCAAATTTTAATATATCTTACATGTATTGCTCCCCCTTATACACACACACACACACACACACATATATATATATATATATATATATATATATATATATATTCCCTGTACAGTATTATCATGTTTATGCAATTCCACATTTCTTTGTTCTCTACTGCCCAACTCTTATAAATATGCTTCTCTTTTAAGTTTGTTGTTTTGGACGATTGAATTGTTTCTAAAGGATGCCAGCCTTTGACTTGAGTATGCTCTCCCACAATGAAGATTAAGTTGATATATATATTTTCCTGCACCGCGGAACAAAAGGAAAACAGTCGAATCTGTAATAATGTACTACCTACAAAAGGAAAAGTCAGATCCCTTGAAAATCTAATTTTAATTATTTCATCTAAACGATCCAATTTACACGTGCATATAGATAAAAAAGATATTGACACAAATATCCTATAAAATACTAATCTTCTTATATTATAATTTCTCATTATTCAAAAACTAATTTTTTAAAAGGAAAAAGTTGGTAGACTTCTTCCACATTTTAGTGTACAAACAAACAAAATTACCTTCAAGAGTAGATATACATGGGAAACCAAAAAAAGAGAGAAAGAAAAAAATGATAGAATTTGATTATTCGTCACCAATCCTCATATGTTGTTATAGTTTAAGTTCATGAAAAAAGTTCAACACAAAAGAATTAATTATTAGTAGAAGAGCTTTATGATTTAAGTATTAGATTGAATTTATTTATTTGTTTGATATGGAACTCATAACACATATAATAGATTAGTTTGTTAATACTCAATGTTATTTTTATCAAAATCTTTGATCATTTTTAGTCTAAACTACAAGTATTTTAAGCCAGATCGTCCATTATGAGGTGAAAAAAACTATTTGCATTATTTTTTTTCATCACAAAAATCAAATCCAAGATTTTATTGAATAAAAATAAATATTAAATCACTTAAATTAATTAGATATTGATAAATCTTCGACATTTTAATAGAAGTATTTTTGAATCGCATCACTTAAATTAATTAGATATTGGTAAATCTTTGACATTTTAATAGAAGTATTTACGAGTTGATTTTGTTTGAGTTTGAGGGGAATAAAAAATCAAGTCAACTAAATTTAATTGTATTAATTTGATCTGATTTTTGAATTGAATTGGCATGATTTGGAATATTTAGTCAAGGTTAAAAAAGCAAAAAAAAAAAAAAAAAAGAATTCGTGTCTTTCTTAATACTAAAAATGGTGTTTAAGATACTTAATACTGATATGCATAAATAAGTATATATATATTAAATGAATTTAAAAAAGTAAAGATAAAAAGCAACTTAATCACTATATCTTAAGTGCAAAACCTGAAATCACATAAACAAACTAAGAATATATAGTTAATTAAATGACTATGTTGTATATTTGTATATTTGTATTTTGAGTTGAAAAAATATAAATTTAAAAATTGAATTAATAATAATTAATTTGAGTTAATTTAGACTTAAAATAATCTGTTTGTGTGAACCAATTTTAATTTACTTTATCAATTCAGCTTGAATGTTTGAATTTATTGAATCAATATGATTCGAACCAACTTTCACGGTGAATGCTATAGTGCACCTTGTGGTCAAAGGTGCACCATGCACCACTTTAATCCAACAGAGCAAATGTAGATGAGTATCGATGCTTCCCCATGTGCAATACACAGTAATAGTGCTCCCCCCTTCTCTCTCTCTCTCTCTCTTATTTTGCTTTGAATTTAAGATCCCCGTCATCGCCAATGTTTTGAGCGCCATCGAGACTAACGTCAGAAGATGCCACCTCGACTATCTATCCGTCCTGCATCTCTACCATGTTGACATCGGCAACTGCGACATCACGCAGCAACAGTTTAAGTCGTTGGTGTGCAACAACTCGCTTTCGCCGAGGACGTGCTCATGCTCGTGCGTGAGGCCTGGCTCATTCTCCCCCCACTCTGATGCAACCCCCCCAATTGTTATCCCTCCCTCACATCAATTGAGCCTTTGATGGAACAACAAATACTTGGTATATGTGGGTTGCAAATCCTTCATAACATCGTACTTTTCCATAATGAAATCCTCAACTTGAACAATGACACAAACCAATTCTAGTTATGGATTGGGTGTTCAAACTTGAGAACTCAGCACCCACCCCTACCCCTCGCCATCAAAAGACCAAAAACAAATAACACAAAATTGCAACCCCTTCCCTATGTCAATTGAGCCTATGATGGAGCAATAAATACTGGATACCAAAGCTGTAATTCTTAGTGAAATTAACCCTTTTGTATTTTGTTTTTTTGAAATTTTTTATTGAAGAAATTTTTTTTGTCTTTTTGATGTGTTGTTGGGTTTATGAAGAGTTTTTGAGCTACTGGGTAATATGATCGGAGGGCGAGCCAGCGATGAGGGACTAGCTAGTGAGCACACTGGGGATCTTGGCACCGTCAGGGAGATAGGCGAGGTGGACTGCTGGGGAAGGAGATGTGAAATGGGAGGTGGTGCGGGAATAGAATCTGTGATAATTTTAGAGTGAATTAGAAGTGTTTAGCATATCCATACACTATAACATCTGCACCTTTAGATTGCATGGTGCGTTATGCACCTTGACTCCGGAAGTGCATATTAGACGCTGCCAACTTTCACATATTGCAGAATAGTTAATTTGAGAATCCGTGTTGTTGCAAAATGCAGACCAATTGGCAAGATCCTGCACCCCATACTCCGTCTAGTATAGTATCTTAATTTCACAGTGAGGATGGCACTTGCTGTGAAGGACTCTGACTTCAAAGTCAGATCAAGATCTAGATCATGTGCTCCACATAATAGAGATGATTTGACGTCTTACCTGGAGTCCAAGCTCTAAAATCTTTTATGAACCTCTTTTTGTCCTTTAGCATAACTTTAGGAGGACTCTCGGAACAACTCCTAACACAATATCAATGTGAATTATATGCTTGCTCTGTTGCTGTTTTACTGTGTATAATAGAGATACTGTGTTTTTGCATGTGCGCCTGCACACACCTTTTTCATGTTATCTTGTTTGGTAAATTAGATCTTGTTACTACAGAAATTGGAGAAACTCACCCACATAGGCCTTAGCAGCATCTAGCCATCTTGCAACTGTTTGAAGTTGTCATTTTTTGAATGGAAGTTCCCGTTAGATTATGAACACACGAATTTTAAGCATTGGTTATTATGTGTTGCAAACTAAGTTTCATTGATGCTTGAAAATAAATTTATAGGGGGTGAAATTTAACGAATATATTTTTCAAGTCTACAAACTCAATCATATTACCATATATTTTACATGAGGAATGAAGGTAAAAACATAATCATTGTACGGTGATGTTTAAGCAGTTTTTCTGGCTTTCCAAGCCAGGTGGTTCTGAAGCTACAAGTAGGTGGAAAGCTGAGTACCTCTAATGATGGATGTTTAGATGGAAGCTTTATACAGCAGGTTTGTTTGAAAAAGGATACAATTATGAGCTTGCTTCTTATGCTTGAATTAGTTGTGAAGCTGAACCAATTGAAATTGTTTTGCCACCATATTTTATGTATCTTAATCTTACAAGGTTTCTAGGAAATTGATTGTCCTTTAACAGCAGGTTTGCTTCTCCCCTCCTTTCTTTCCTTCCTTTTTTCTTCTATTCCAAACAAGCGCTATGTATTCTCTCACGCATTGGTACAGTGCCGCTCGTATAGCCATTCGCTATCACTTTTTATGATGTGAGAGGGTCCCAAAACATCTGGAAAATTTTCACCTGTTGGACTTACCAAAGTCGCCATTTAGATATTAACTTCGAACATTTGTGCCTTGCCCAAATAAAGCCACAACAACAAGACTCTTCCCTCAATCTTCTTATGTCTATCTCTAGAAGGCAACCTAAATTCTGATTGCGTGTTAGATTGCCTTATCTTCTAGATTCGTGAGTCAGTCCCTTTCCATCTAAGTAAAATATAAGAAAACTTTAAATCAAAAGAACATGCTTCTAAGAGATTTTGGTTGGAAAATCCGTTTTACCACGATATTTAGTAGCTTCTTCTACATGAATTTTTACATATATATGCATGCCATCAATTATTCTTACACAACTTTAGATTTCAAAAATCTAATTAAAATTTATATCATTTTAAATTTTTAGTAGCTTAATTTTGAATTCAATAAAATTGTGTTTGTCCTAAAACATGTGTAAAATCTATTATTGTTGAGCATTTCTTTAGGAATTTGTACTCCATTGAGTTGCTTTAAAAAAATTTGTTCCTCTATTATAACTATTGTTGCACTATGAAAGTGGCGACCAATAATCTCCCCATATCTTTGACTAAAAAAAGTACTAAACTATTCTTTGCATTGTGCTCAACCATGTAAAGAAACTTTGCAAGTTGCTTTTCAGTTGTTGCTCTTTGTGTAGGCTAAAGACTACCACATTCTCTTAATATGACACACAAGTTTGAAAAAAAAAAAAAAAAGGAAAGTTTTAGGATCCATGCAAATTATATCATGATATAGTGCTAATAATTCATTTTATTATTTTATCTTGAACTTTTTTCTCTTTCCTCCCCAAGGCCGCAAATAGTCATCCCAACCAACTCACACTTTCTAATAACTTTATAAATGAGAGATAAAAATTTAAAACACTTATTTTTAGCCTAAAACCCCCCACATTGCACCCCAATTTGGGGCGAAGATGGATGGTAGATAATGAGCTTTTGAGAGGGAAAGAGAAGGACCTACTCCTCCTTAATTTCATTTTCTTCCTTCATATTGTTAAACTCCCAAACAAGGTAAGCCTCCCCATCATTCTCATTCCCTTCTCCCCTTACCCAAACACACTATTAAAGTAGGTGAATATTTTTGTTGGGCATATGCCACCCAACTGTGGGCCTGTTTATGGTTGTCATTTGCTCTAGCCTATGTTATAGTAGGGTTGTTTGTATTGTCCACTTTCATTGGATGAATTTTACAACAAAAGAAAAAAATAAAAGAAATTAACATTGAAGTAATGCAAGTGGAAAAAATTTATACTATTATTCAATCACATGCTATTACTTATATATTTTAAAATATAATAACAAGAGTTAAATATTTTTATTAATGTGATAATATATAATTAAATAATTATGTAAAAGTTTTACATTGATACTATATCAAAAATTAAACTCTAAAATTTATTCCTATTTTGTCCCTATTTGATCTCTACTTTAATTGGATGAGAATCCTCTCACGTTACTAATATGGGTGTCATATTATGAGCGAGAAAAACAAAAACAAAATTAATTGATCAATCTAAATAATAGTAGCTCTTGTCATAACTTAATTAGTGTCTTTTTCTCTTATAATAAAACTCTCATGTTAGAGAGTAACATAAGAGGATCTCATCCTTTATTTTTAATATAAGACTTCTTCATTTATTCCCTACATTTTACTGGCATTCCATTCCTCAATACTAAGACATGTTTCTTAATTGATTCTTCAAAGTTACTGCGTGAGTATAAGACTACTAGAACTACCCGAGAAGAACCGGACGACTGTAATTGGGGCTGGGCAGGGTTACGATTTTCTTACATTGTGGAGTTCACCAAGATGTGATCAATCCTTTTTTGGGCATTTGATATTGTCAAGTGAAAATTCAAGCCTTGTACCACAATTAAACTTCACCCACATGAGAGGGGAGAAAAATAAATAAATAATGTTATTTGAACATATATTTGGGACACATTTTCGACGTGTTATCAATATTTTTTTTCAGTTACTAATTTTTTGAATTAAAATTACCAACTTTTTCTATTGAGTTACCAACCAGTTGTAACGTACAAATATTAACATTTTTTCTCAGTTACCAACTTATTCAACTGAGTTACCAACTAATTGTATGCAAAATATCCTCTACTGTTATGCTGCAACTGGTTGGTAACTCAATCAAATAAGTTGGTAACTTCAGTTTAAAAAATTGATAACTGAAAAAAAGTTGATAATGCATTAAATAATTCTATTTGAATGCGTCCAAATAACACAACTCAAAAAAAATGCATGAAGCAATTACTATCCATTGAACTCCTCCATGGCCTCCTTAATTATGCACGTTTTCTTTTGTCATCCTATATTGTATATTTAGAATCACATTATTTTGGTCTAAATCCTTCTTCACTTTATATTAATCTGTCACGAATTCTCACTATGATTTACAGGGCTTATATTAAAAAGTATAGAATGTGGCCACAAGTCCAAGAACAACTCTGCGACAGAATCTATATGAACGTATGTGATGCATTTTTTTATACGGCACTGAGAAGGATAAAATTCAATCTTTAGTAGTGGTAATATCAATTGCCTTTTAGCAGTACTTAATGAGCAGCAACGGAGGTTACAAGTATGCAGTTCATAATGCACTCCCTTCAATTTTTTTCCTCTGCATAACGCATACTATAGACAATATGAAAAATGGGGACTTGAGATTTTTAATTGCTGTTTTGAAGTACCGTATTTCCTAAACAAAGGTTGAAAACTACAGGCAACCTGCTCCTGGAATTTCCTTAGACTAGAGACAAATGGTGTGATTCCAATAGAAATGTAGACACTGGTAGTAATTCTGATTTTTTTAAGATATGCGATGCAATTGGCACAGGATCGCGTTGAGCAAATAACTCGCCTAGTTTGCCAAGCCTAGATGCGAGAAACATTTCACAAGGTAGTTCGTGTCATCCTTCTGAACAGCTCATAAATTCCGTAAGTTACCAGACCAGCTTATATCTCATGCGATCGACTTAAAACCTAACTAGCGTCATTTATTCATCACCTCACAGGAGTTCATGAAAATGTTCAATTACTCATAATGGAAATGGACCAACTGATTCATGATTTCCTAAGCTGATGTAATGGTCATATGATAGATAAATTTGCTACACTACTTTTGATATAGATAAAACAAATATGATATACCATCCCCTGCAGCGAATGGTTACATTCTAAGGTAAACACTTTGGGGAGGCAGCATTGCTCCAAGCCTGCCCCTGGAGTGGGGCCACATGAGGAAGTTCCCAGTCACTGTTCCAAGACTGTCTCACTGGTTTACGGTGGGATGCTTTGAGAATATTGGGGTTAGCAGCTTTTCCAAGTCCAGTAAACTGAAACCGAATCAGCATAAGGTAAAATGAAGTATGATAAAGTTCTAGTACCTAACCACATAAACAGAATCTGCTAATTCACTTACATCTCATATTTGCGATAGGCTTCATTTCTTTTGGCCAAGAACAAATCGCTATCTTTGGGCAGATTGTTTATGGAACTACCTGGAGAATAAATAGAGGGAAGAGAAGGAAGGGAGGGAGGGTGGACATGTTAGTGAAGAGAATTTCAGTTCAGATCCCAATAGGAAAATGTCTCACTATTCATAAAAGTGAAGAAGAAGCCAATAAATCAAGTAATAACACCGGTTTAAAATGGTCCTCTAGTGCACTATTTATTTCCCCATTCAAGACAATAGAGAAGAACCGCTTTTATTCAACATATTTGGAAACAGACTAAACCTAAGAGTACATTTAGGATCTTAAAAATAATCTCCACCAGCCCAGCTAAATTTCCATCCCCAGACAAAAGAAATAATCTCAATATTAGAGAACTGTGTGCCACTATACTTCACAGCCATATACATAGAAGGCTGTAAAGGCTAGAGGAGATTGAAAAAAAGCTTAGTAATTATCCCCATACATACAGAGTAGCTCAAACCACAATACATTAAAAACAAAATTAACTTGATTACACACAACAATTTATAATTATATTTGCATTTCTTTTCAAAACATTTCTAATAATTAATCTCCTCCCTCTTTCCTTTCCCCAAACAAAAGTTACCCACACTATGCTCCCACATATCAGCTACTTCACAGAAATGAGTCAATTTTGGCTGACCCAAAGTGAAACAAGCATTCTTCTGTACAGTACCAGAGAAAATTTAGAAGGTAAGAAGGATAAAGCATACTTGGAAGTGGGGCTGGGTGTTTCATCGCCACATCTTTATGAACCATCAATGAAGTGTCTTTGTCAGGCTTATCTAGACCCTGTCCAAGTTATATATTATAATATATACATGATTTAAAACCACTACCAAGTGGACGGAAATCAGAAAGTTCACACAATATATACCTTCAAAACTGTCATCAATGTCCAATCTGACCTTTTTTTTTTGGGTGGGAGTGGGGGTGGGGATTTTTTTTTTGGGGGGGCGGGGGGTGGTTGACAGTGGGGATGCGGTGGATTGAAGCCCACTACATGACTACAGCCCATGATAAAGACCATGTGAGATACCAATTGAGCTAAATATGAAACAGTTTAAATGATGATAGGCATGGGATAAGGAAGGCAACCAAATTAATTCAGTTATAAAGAATTAGGAATGGGAAGTATGAAGCTGCCTACAAAATATGGACATGCCCAAACACCAATGCCATATAAGTATGTCATGTTAATGGTGCCAATTAAACCGAAAATTCACAGCACCCACGAGCCCCCTCCCCAACATTTAAAAATAAATAAATAAGACTTAATACCTTCCTCTTTTCCCTTCTTTTCAATATCTTTAAATGGCATTTTTTGATGTAGTGCATCAGATGATATCGAGAATGCCTCGAGCACAGCTGTTCTTGGACCTTAGGGTTCTCTGTTAACCAGTCAGAAATCTCCTTGGACTTGACCACCTCATCCTTATCCAAAGTTTCTAACCATGAATAAACTGGTATCCATTGGTCAGTCCGTTGAAACCGTGCATTTGGAAGATCAAGCTGATTTACTTCCCTTTCCTGACACATTTGAAAGATTAAACAGTGTTAGGTGTAGCAACTTACAAAGTTTTAAATATTTAATGAACAAGTTGTCCCATCTTATGTAAAGGGAATCTTGGCAAGAAGCATAGGCTTATATGGATGTCACCCAAAGGCAAGCAACCTGCAATCTAGATACCATTATAGCTGAACTATATATTGCTTACAAGACAAAGCACTCTTACATAAGTTAGAAAACCTTTCTTTCCTTTTTTCAAAAAACAAAAGAGAGAGAGAGAAAGAGAGAGAGAAAATAATAATACTGAACAAAACAGTAAGATTATCACAAAATTGAAAAAGAATAAAAAATCAAGACCATGTCCACAAAAAGCTGAGCATCTTCATCAAACAGGGATCTGATACATGACTAATCAGTTAAAAAAGGTGGAGGCGAATTTGAAATCCTATCTGTTATTGTTTAACCCACATGCCTAATCAATCACCATAGATCAACCAACCATACACCCTTTCTCTGCATTCAGCTAAAGCTGATGTGCACAGAGACCAAAGAGTTGTCTCCCCCAACCCCAAGTAATAATCAACTAAATCCTGGTGCTCATGCATTGGTATGCAAAAACTACAACAAAGCCTTTTTGCACTAGGTGGGGTCAACTACGTGAATTAAACGGTTTCATTATGTCCTGTAAACCATGTCTTCCACTTAAATCAAGTCCTTTTTAATGATTTTGTCTATAGTTTCTCTTAGTCTCTTTCTACCTCTAAAATGTATTGGACAAACTAAAACCAGAAACAACAAAGATTATAAAAACGAAGACCTTCCACAATATACAACAAGCCACTACCCAGTATGCAGACATTTTTGCTGCATACTCAAATCAATGATTAGGTAAAGTCATGCCAATATCACAGTCCTGAGCAATTTATCAAAAACCGAGCTCCTTCATTACTTCATTTTTCTTTATTAATTAATCTATTCTAGTGAATCAAACACCAGTTTTGTTAGCAAACAACAAGTCTCCATACGTTATATTTATCCTCCTCCTCCTCCTAATAAATGCGCTCATGTGACATATGGATCGGCATGTAATTAACTCAAATCGTTTCAATTAAATCCAACATCTCAACAAAATCAAAACCTCGTCAATTAACAACACCGCGCAATTAATTTCTTACAAAACCAAAAAAAAAAAAAAAAGGACAGAATCAAAATTTTTCGAATACAGTTACCTCGTTGCTGGGGAACCTCATGCAGTTCTGAATGGAGATGAGCCTAAGGCAGAGATCGGGGCGAGGCATGGATCGGAGGCCTTCGGGGAGAGAGGCGAGGTTGGAGTCCAGCCACGCTTCAACCTCCGGCATCGTCACTTCCTTCGCTTCGGGGAACGAGCTCAGCCACGCTCGAGCCATGGTCTCCCATTCCTGCTGCGACTGGTCGTTTTGCTCCTGCTCTTGCTGCTGCTGCGGCGGCGTCGTTGCTGCGTCACCGGAGGAGTTCGACATTTTGGCGCCGACGGAGAGCAACTACTGCAAACGGCATTTCCGGCGCAAAGTGAGTGAGGGAGGGGTTTTAGTTTTTAGCGTCTACAGTTTAGACAAGGGTAAAACGACAGCGCTTGCTTTTCTGTTTCTCAGCGTAACACATACTTCCTTCCCTGTGAGAGTGCGTGAGTGTTGGTGTGTGACTGCTCTATTCTCTCTTTTTTCTTTTTTTTTTTGGAATTTTGTGTGTAGGAAAATATATATTTCTTAGAGCAAATTATAATGATATTCCATGAGATTTGATAAAATTACACATGTTCTCTCTCTAGTTTGAAATTAGAGATAATGCTTTCTTTATCTATTTAATGAAATCACTCTTTAGAGCTTGTTTGTTTTGCCAAAAAAAAGTGAAAATACAAGTGTCAATACTAAAATTTCAATTTTCAAGGCACTTTATGAAAAAAAAAAAAAAAAAAGGAGTTTCAACCCTCTTTTGATCAAAATTGATTTTGACCACAGAAACAAACAAGCTCCTCATTATACTTAAAATTACTAAAATAACCCTAAATTATGGCCAAGTGGATCTATGTGGATTGGGTTTGGCTGCTCCAGACAACAATATGGATTTTTGAAGAAGGAGAAGATGTGTTGCTACTAATGGTGGCATCAACCTCAATCTTGAAAAACCTTCTAAATTCTAAACTTGGACAGTGTTTTTACTTTCCAAATCCTGTATCTTAATGCTAGAAATGGTGACCACACATAGTCAATAAGAGAGTACAGCTTACCATCCTCAATCAAATCATTTAGTAGAATAGTTGCACCTTTGCTACCATTTGCAAATAAAAGGCAAAGAGGAAAATAGCTATGATGTTGACATACCTGATGTGGCAAGCAATTGTGCTCCTTAGCTTACAAATTATCAACTCCAGAACTTTTAAGATGAGACCCCAAGAAACAAATACGATGTCGGGTGGAAGAGAATTAGGATTAAAGCGGACACAAGAGACCTAATCGAAGTGGGCATTGTTGTCTAATGGCTTTGCCAAGGGTGCGATCACAGAAGGTAGAAGCAGTTTTGGCAATCGTCAATGGAGAACATGATGGAAAGGATGTCCCTAGTTTGGCTACTGAGGCGAGGAGCAAAGGAAATAAAGGGGAGGCCTAAGAGGTAGAGCCCGCCATCCCAAGAGTCAAAGGGGCCGAATTGAATATTGGAGGAGAAGATGACATCTTCGGCACAGTGAGAGTGCCCGTGTGTGCGGAGATGGTAGGAGACGTTGTAATGATCTTAATAAAATTGATGGTTCAATATGTTTGGGTGGAGATTGAGGAAAATTGATGGTATGGGTAATCGCAAAATTGCAAAACTTTGCTAAGATATCTTAACGTCGTTAAGTTTAAGGGAAGTTGGTGTGTACACGTTAGAAGGATAACTCGTGTAATTTCATCAAAATTCCAAGTAAGTAAATGTTATTCACCCTTTTTATAATAAAAGAACATGTTACCTATGCAGATTTGTATACTACTACAAAAATAGTTAGGGTTTGTCTCATTAGATCGAGTCAATCACAAGAATTAAATGACACTATAGTATTCTGTTGTAAACCATGTTGTGGATTTGTATACCAAATAAAAAAATATTAAAAAATGCAATTGATTTTTCAAAATGGAACCTGATAACGAATATCATTAGGACTAATGTTTTAAAAATTGAATTAGCAAAGCTTTTAAGTCATGATTTAGTTTGTTTAAAATGGTTAAATTTATTGTTGAATCATAATTAAAATAATAATGTTTCAATATGAAACGTAAGAGATTTATGGATGATTTTAACTATGGACTATGATTCAGATTTAAAACATTACTTATAACCAACAAGAATTAGGGATACACGATACCGTAGTCAATGACCAAAAAATAATATTTACTATGCTTGTTAAGGAAATGATAGTTAAAAAATATTAATAAAAAATAAAGTATTTATTACACTAATAATACATAATAATTGCATGATAAATGTTGATATACATGAATTTTATTATCTTAGAATTAAATAGGTCTAACACAACACCAAAAATTAACTCGTACGGAAAAGGATTGTTCAATCTCTTATAAATGTTATATTGATCATATCCTAAGTACTGTGGGACTTAACACACCACTTTCATAAAGCTTCTAGGACTAAATATTTGCTAATAGCCCAATAATAATCATACGATAAGTTCTGATACCATGTTAAAATTAATGGGTTTAATTCAACATCAAAAGTTAGCTTATAAGGGAAGGATTGCTAAAACTCTTATAAAGATTATCTTGGTTTGAGGTATTCAAAATCGATTCAAACCGAACTAAAACTAAAAACTGATTAAAATCAAAATAAATCAATTTTAATTGATTCCTATTTTATAAAAATTGATCGATTCAGTTTGATTTTAGATTTTATAAAATCGAATCAAACCGAACCGATAATATATTACACACACACACACACACACATAAATGATTTTAATATGTACCGCGTTAAAAATGGTGTACCATGCACCATGTGATCCAATGGGTTTAATATTTAGGTGTATCTATACACCTACTTCTTGTGGTATACTATAAAAATTACTCTCTCAACGTCCAAGTTGGAACAAGATTTTTGTGCCCGAGTTCCGATGTTATGCGTACTCCTACATCGGAATTTTACGCCCTAGTTCCGATCTTATGCCAAGTTTTTTATTTTACTAGCAGACTCAACGTCCAAGTTGGACCAGGATTTTTTTCACTCGAGTTCCGATATTATGCTTACTCCCTAATCGAAATTTTTACACCCGAGTTCCGATATTATGCCATAATTTTTATTTTACTAGCAGACTTAACGTCTAAGTTGGAATAGGATTTTCACACGAGTTCTGATCTCATGAACAACAGCTTACTCCCACATTGGACCCACCCTCCGAGTTGGAGTAGGATCTTTCACATGAGTTCCGATCTTACAACTGAGGACTCCTGCAATGCATCACCTAATTTAAGTGCACGGTTAGTCCAACAACTTAGATGGAAGATAACTCCAATGTGTTTAATGCACCATGATTAACATGGTGCATTAGGGACAGCAATATATATATAACTTATCCATATTTATATTTTTATAAATATACACATAAGTATATTCTATAATATTTTAATACTAAAATTATTCGAGTATTCTTATTATATCTTAACTCAATATTTTAGATTTACAATTATCTATTAATACTTTTAATTTACTTAACATGAAATTTATTTTTTTATACTTTATAAAAAATTTAAAAAAGAAATCGAAAATCAAATCAATCCAAATCTAATTAAATTGGTTTGGTTTGGTTTGATTCGAATTTTTATCTTTTATTATAATCAAATCGAACCGAACTAAACTAAAATAAATTTTATTATTTGAATCGATTGGAATTTTGTCTTAAAATCGAACTAAACCAAACCGAATCACGAACACCTCTAATCTTAGTTATATCCCTAAATAATATGAAACTTAAAACATTAATAACTGTATGATAAACTGTGCTACTTAGTTATGTAATAGCTGTATTTTACAAGTTAAAAGGGTCTCATATGATTAAGTTTAATTTTTAATATATTAATAATTTAAAATTTTTAGGCTATTAATTAGTTGTATATTGTCATATATATGTGGCAATGGAAATATTTATTATAATAGTTTAATATCTTTAATTATGTAGTAATATATAATTAATGGCTGTGTAAAAATATTATATTAATAATATATTAAAATTAAATGTATTATTTCTTCTAAAATGTTAAAATGTAATTGGAAATAGGCAGAAATAAATTTTAAAAAAATTGTCTGAAAAAAGTTTCATTTATTATTTAAAATCTAGCCTTAGCATAAGAGAATTCTTTAACATTGTCGTCCATTGGTCGCTTTTTATTTGGATATAAAGTGAAAAAAATTGGTCGAAGAACCTTTTTTTTTCGGGCGGGACTTGGTCAAAGAACTCGACGGGCCACATTGGTCAAAAAGCGCTAACGTGGGTCATCAAGGAGAAGTTTCAAGACCAAAGAATAAAAATTGGTTCATGTAACTCTTAAGGGCCAAGTTTAGGACTTAGCAGAGGTAAAATTTTTGGATTTGGATCCTTTAAACTAAATATTTTTATAAAGTAAAAAAAATAAAAAATTAATTATATTTGGATTAATAACTTTTATTAGATGTTGATTCCATCAAATAATCCAATGATAATTAATTTCTCATTTCTTATTTTACAAGGATATTTATTTTAGAGGATTTAAATAAAAAAATTTTAAGGATTAAGTTGTTTGATTTTTTATTAATAACTTTAATTTATAAAAAAATTTCTTTTTATTTTTTTATTTTATACCATAATAAGCTTGCATGTCTAGTAGTAAGACTAGGAAAACAACTGAAAAATGCTTATCACTAAACGATTGAGGCTATATGTAGATAATTAATCTTAACCACGTGGTTGTGGGTTCGATTCTCACATATGCCGTCATTATTCAGAATTAGGGAAATCAAAATTAGAATTAACTGGTCTCTGGTATAGGATACGAAACATGAAGCTATTGTTGATCCTCACTCCAAGTTGGTGGAGGTGTACCTGTAAAGATACTTAAGTTAACATAGGTCAAGAGATATTATATAAATAGCAAAGTGTATATACCTGAATCATTTGTTCAGAAGGCTATTTATAGAGACATGAGGGTTTGAATGAGAGATATTATCTCCTTTTTCAAGGAATGCTCCCTTGGCTAGGATTTCTTTTGACTGCTTTGGGATATCTCTTGAAGTGATAAGATAGAATCCCTTAATTTCGAACTTGATTACACCGATGTAGGGTTATAATGGGTCGAGACTTCCGACATGGACTTTAGATGCCATTATCTAGCCCATTTACTATTGGGTCTATATGCTAATCTATAATAGAAACGAAATAAAATATAATGGAATGGAGTGGATCCAAGTGAAGATTACGTTCCATTATTTGAATATTTAAGGATAGAGTGGAGTAAAGTTGTCAATCCATTAATTAAAAATTAGAGTGAAAAGGAATTGAATGGAGAGGATTATAATTAAAAAGTAAGGATTTCATCTCATTTCCCTAAGTTGAGGGAAGAAAAAATGAGGTGATGGAATGGGATGAAATTCATTGCATTATCTTCACTCCATTCCATCCACTTTTTTTCTTTTTTGAAAAAAAAAAAACATGATAGCTTGAATAGTTGCTCGAATTTCAAATGCCTTACTAGATTGTCATCTAATGTGGATTTATTATAGAAATTATTTTCTTCAATATCTATTTAACTATCTCCTCTTTACGTTGAAAGATGGACACTTACATCTATTCGAGTAGCCCATTTGAGCTACTTAGCACCACTCTTTTTTATATCCAAATAATGGAATCTTTGTGTATTTATTCATTTTTATTTCATCTTTTCTCTCAATCCACATATAGCCTGAAGAACTTGATACTCGTGCTGTTCTCTTATTACCAACTTACAAAAAAAAAGGGGTCCAATGAGGAAGTTATTAAGAAATCTGCACGAATTCTACTATTAACAAAGAAAGGAATATATTTTTTATTAAACTGTTAAATTTTAATTCAAAGGATAGAAATGAAAGAAGAAAACAACCCAAATTTGACTCAGTGGCATAGACCATATATTAATATATAAGATTGTGTTATATGTACTCAAAGGGATAACACACTACCTGTCTGTTTGGTTTGGGAGAAAATAAGAGAATAGAAGTAAGAAGGAAAGAAAATAAGTTGAAAGATGATTTTCACTCCGTTTGGATAGCAAAGAAAATAGAGGGAGAAGAGAAAATGCATGTGGGACCCACTCCGAAAATTTTCTCGTCCCACATGCTCAGAAAACTGGAAGAGAAGGTGCTCTATGCATCAAATTACGTTTATAACCCCAACTAAAAGATTAAAATATTTAAATAACAATAAACTTTCGGTAGCTATATTAAATCTGCTTTTACTTAAATAATTAATTTTAAAATAATTTTTATAATGTAAATGTTAATAAATTAAATTATTTTTTAATATTATTATAAGGTGACTTGTTTATTTAATTTATAAGAAGTATTTAAAAATTAAATTAAAATAAAAGGTTTGTTTTTTATTGTAATAAGGATATATATGTCATTTTAATACAACTCTTATTTTCTTTCTCTTCATTTTCTCTTTATTCAAACACATAAAAATAAAACATACTTTTCTCTTCATTTTCTTTCTTTCTATTTTCTTTCTTTTCATTTTCTCTTCTTATCCAAACAAACCATACGTGACACTTTCTTATATCAACGATTAAAACACCTAATTTTTTATTTGAAATTATTTATTTATTTTTTTCAACAAATCCCAAGAGTATGTTGGGATGTGTGTGTTGAGATATTAAGTATGAAAAGTATTTCCATAATATACATTGACGAAAAGTATATCAAATTATACTTTATTTCTTTCGTTCTTTTTTTTAATCCTGTAGTCATTGGTATTTTATTAGCAACAATCTTTTTTTAAATCTCCTGGGGATTTTTTCACATTATTGATAGTTTCTTTAAATTTCAAATTTCACATAAAATTCAACTTCACCATATTGGTAATTTATCGGATCCTAATCCAAACAATTATTTATTTATATCTTTATTTATTTTTTGGTCGTGAAACAATTATTATTTTGAAAATGTTTTCCACAAACATAAAACTAATAAGTGTTGTTGTAGGTAATTTCTACCCAGCCTAGTTTCTAACGGGCTCTAAGATGAGCTCACACACATTTTGAGAGGGCCATAGCAGCCACATTCTCCCTAAAATGATGGACACGAAAATTAGGAGATTCACTCTCATCGTCTCTTATCCAAACACTCACAATCTCCAAGGTAGGCGGGAACATGGGGTGCCAGATCAAATCCCATGAAAAGAAGGGTCAAACCCAAACTGCCTATATAACTTAATTTTGGGTTCATAGTTCAAATGTATTTTTCCATTCAACTCACTTGGTACCTTGAACTTCCTCACTTAACTTGAGCATCGTAGTCTTTATAAATACACTTACCACCTAGAAGATGGAGGGGATCCATAGCATTTCCTTCGTGCTGTTTAGTCGAAATTCTCAAGTAACTACCATCATCTCAACTCACTTGCAAACAAGTGTAAATTTGTGGTTTACAAAATTATTGTCATAAATGAATTATATTAGCTATGTATCATTACACAATTAAATAATAAAATAAATTTTTTACATTTATGGTTTTATGCAATTTTATATGGCCAGAAAATTTAATATAAATTACAGGATCATTGAATGAAATAAAATAGTAAACTCACTCATTCATCTAAAAGTTAATAATATATCACGTTATTCTAGTAACTTAATCTTAATTTTTTTCTTTTTCCTTTTTTTTAACTCTCTAGCTTTTTTCATTACAAATTTAACAAATGGTCACCATATGTTAAGTAGTTTTCTATTATTAGATTCAATATCTTAAAATGTGCTTTTAATTTTAAAAGGGAATATGAGTTAATTATGCATAAGAAGTTTTTTGTTTTTTTGGGGGTCGTGACATAAGAGTCTTGTTTGCGTGCGATGGAAAATTTATTTATTTATTTTACCACATACCACATATCACATATCTATTCTTAAAAGATAGATAACTGAGGTGGACCTTGCCACCTTGGGCCTTAGTAGCCGTCAAAATCATCATGAATCACGGCTTTGAAAACGAAAGGGCTCTGCTGCAGCGTCACGACAACAACGATAACGTAATTAACATGGAACCTGCTACTGCACTTCACTTGTGCAGCGCTTCCCCATCTCGCTTTCGGGAAAATGTCACCCTGGGCTTTTCAACAACACTGATAAGTGTCCAAGCCCGTTTCTGAAAAGTTGCCATGCCAAACCCTACTCCATCACTACATGGTACTATGCGGGTAGTTGGTTTCTTTACACGGACACCACACATGACACATCCACATGCACCACCGCATCAATCCAATGCCACGCAACGAAAGCACACAATTACACAAAGTTGAAAGATCCTCACACTTTATTATTAGTTTTTTTGGCTGAGAAAAAGATCACCACTTTCGATCTGATAAACTCGACTAAGAAAAGAACAAAGGAGGAACAATTATAATATGTGCGTTTATTTTACCATGTGAAAAGTAAAGCCCAAGTCTTTAAGGAGATATTAGGAGGACAAGTGGAGCGAGCATATGAATAACTTGTGGCTTAATTCGTGGGGAACTAGGCAACCCCAAGTAGGCATAGATTTTCCTGTGATAGCGCAACTTCAACCAAAAATAGTTAATGGATTTAATCACACCCCACTTGATATTGATAGGATATTGAAGCAGACACAAAACGCCGACGTGCATTTGCATTTGGATTTCACACTTTATGGTATTCCCTTTCAATCCTTGTCCTTCACCACAAACTATGCAAAACTATACATGATCACCTCATTTACTTTCTTTCTCTCTTTTTTCTTTTTTTTTTTTCTTTTGCACCTTCCATCTCTTTCTCGAATTCTCTTCCTCTTTCCATTCATAACTAGTGAATCAGCGGAACTAAAGTTGCATTAAATTATTGCTTGCTTCCTCATGATCAGTAACCTATGAATTTACAATGTCTTTCTAGAAGTTTATTTGACAACTTAAAACCAATTGCTACTTTCCAGCTTCTAACTTAAATAAAATTTAAATATCTTTTTACCGTTGTTAGTTCAAGAAAACCCTGAATTGTAGTAATGTAATCAGAAGAATTGATCTCAATCTTAAATTATTTATGCACACTCACAAACGTCTGTCCTAAATATACGAAAAGAAAAACTACATTTTACACAGCCATATCGTAAGATTGATGATTATACTTATTTTAATAAATACATGTGAAATTCAAAACATATAATCCTGTAAGAAGAGAAATGATAAATCCATTTTATTAGATGTACCAAAAATTTCTCTTAAATTTAAATCTTATTCACATGTATTAAATACAATACAACTCATATTACTATAAATAAAATCTTAAATTAAAAAATTAAATTAATTGTTAAGAAGATATATGAATTCTCCCTATAAAAAATTTACGCACTTTTCAAAAAATATAAAATATTACTCCGATCTTTTTAATAAAAGTGTACAAACTAAAAACCCTACCGTTAGAAACTCATACAAGGATTAATTTAAAAATGATAATAAATTAATAATATTGGAAATATTCACCTTTGTCAGATAAGAAAGAAAAAGTCTCCCCTATTTATACTTTATAATTGAAAAAACAAAGTTTAACCTCTGTAACTTGCTGCAATTAAGCAGTTTTTTTTTTTAAGAAAAAAAATAATATTGCCTTGGGTGTCTTAAACATTACGTCGTTAATATTAGATAATCCACCCAAAAAAAAAAAAATGTTAGATAAAGAACTTGTACTCTTCATCACTATATGCTTCTAATCAATATTAGATTTTTCAAAGGAATTTTCTCAAAGCCCCTAAAATAGACAAAACCTTCCCCCACTGTACAGAAAATCATCCTGCTAGGTACCAATCTCCATCTTTTAAATTCACCGAATCCCTTCTTTTTTCTCTCTTTTCTACTTTTTATCTTTTTCTCCTATTTCCACCTTTGCAGATTGCACTTCAGTTAAGAACAGAACCTTCAAACGACGGCGTTCCTCGCCACCACGTCATTCCCCGCTTCCTCACCACCGTCGCCGCCTCCAAGACCCGCATCTCCACCACCACCACCGCCGCCGCCGCCGTCCTCCTCCGCCCACATCTCCGCCGGCGAGCACTCCATCTTATGCCGCAGCTTCCAATCCAGCGCCTGACACCCTCTCGAGCAGTAATTCACCTTCCCGCAAACCGAACACCGCCGAAACTCATGCGGCCGGGTCTCGGGTCGCCCGCACCCAATATGCGCACACAGTCTCAACCCGTTTCCCAACCCGCCTCGATCCGACTCGAACCACTCCCTTAGAAACCAATTCGCCGGCTGCACCTCCGGCACCGCCACGCTGTAACCGTAATCACTGAGCAGCGGGCACAACTCGCCCCTCTGCTGCTGCCTCAGCGCGCGCCACGTCAGCAAGATGGAGGCCGAGCGCGTGGGCGACGCGCGCGCCACGGCGCGCAGCACGAAAGCGAGCTCCCGCGCGTTGGCCTGGACGAGCAGCCTCCTCCCCTCGGCGACGTTCTGGCGCACGCCGTAACCGTCCTGGAGGCAGTGCCCGAGCTCGCGGAGCGCGTCGATGTGGCCGAGGAGCGAAGCGCGTGCGCACAGCGCCACGCCCGCGCGTAGGTCCTTGTCGCGCTTGGTGCCCCCGCTGCCGTTGAACTGTATAACCGCCAGCGAGTACAGAGCCGGCGCGTGAGCCTTCATCGCCGCCTTCGCCATCAGCGACAGCCCGCTCTCTCGGTTTTGTAAACAGTAAAATCGGATCTGCACAAAAATTAAAAAAAAAATAAGGAAATGTTCGTTTTGCGTTTCGATGCGAGAGTGTCGTTTAGAGTACACTGACCATTCCGAGAGTGTAGCACGCGTCGAGGTTGCCGGCGTTAACGCAGTGTTTGAGAAAACGGTGAGCGGATTCTGACCAGTTTTTGGCTTTAATGGCGAATACTTTTGGACCGGCTTTGGATAGTACAAGACGGTGTAGCGCTAAACGGTTCAGTCTCTTGCATCTGTATTTGTAATTTAAAAAAAAAAAAAGTTGATTTTTGTTATGAGGAAATGCATATGGTTGATGAAAGAGAGAGGAAAAGGAAGAGGGGCTTACGTGGAGAGGATGTTGATGAGATCGGAGGGAGAGGAAGCGGTGGAGCTGAGCTTGGAAAGGATGAAAACGACGATGTCGTCGGGGAGGCCGTCGAAGAGGTCGTGCTTCTTGTTCGGGGGTTGTCTCAATGGCCTTCTCATGTTCCCACGCTTTTTTTTTTTAGTTTATTGTTCTTCGCATTCACGTAAGTAGCTATGGTATTGGAGATTTTTGTTCCTGTTTTCTTTGAAGGGAATGGAGTGGCTTTCGTTGATGATGGTTATGGGAGGGGAAGGGTACAGACAGAGTCAGAGTGGCAGGGCTGTGTAACGGAGAAACGAAGGAGA
Source organism: Pterocarpus macrocarpus (assembly GCA_031439585.1). Lineage (NCBI taxonomy): Eukaryota > Viridiplantae > Streptophyta > Magnoliopsida > Fabales > Fabaceae > Pterocarpus > Pterocarpus macrocarpus. Next base: position 19,252,913 of record CM062519.1, read on the forward strand.
CAGTGGTGTGAGAGAGGCATTTATAGTTGAAGACCAGCAAAAGTTAATGGACAATGCAGTGGGCCCATGTATCACAAGCGTCAGTTTTCTATATTCTTTTGCATTTTCTAATGCAAAACTCGATCACCTTACTACTATTCCTTCTTTTTTTTTTTTTTTCGATTAGAGTATTTTTATATAAAATTATGAAATTAATTCTTTAAAAACTATTACGTCAGCAAGAGGTTTTCTTGATAATTAACTAATTGTAGGAGAATTTTTTGGTTATTTGTTAAGAGCTATTAGTACGGTTAAGCATAAAGTTATTAGGAATGCTCAAAGAATTTGGATAGTATACGAAGTTTTAAATTAAAATTTTATTATTATCGATGTATAAAAAAAAATAGTAAAATACACAGCTAGGTGTATAACTCTATTGTTGTATTTAATCCTTGTTATGTACTTAGATTAATATACGTAATTATATTATATATCATAATATAATAATAATAATGATAGTGATTGTAGTAGATTAATTGTTGATTTTTATTTAGGGTGTGATTGTTTAAGATTTTTTTGATAAAAATTCATTTTTTTAATTAAAAAAATAAATTTTTATATATTTGAATAATTTTTTAAAAATAATTAAATACTAAAGAAAAAAATATTTTCAATTTTTTGGGAAAAATTGAAAAGAATAATTTTGAAAAAATTAATTTTAAATTTTTTATTATATATAAAATTTAAATTTTATAATTATTTTTTTAAAAAAAATTAAATAAACGCATCCTTAATATTCGCACATGTAAATAAGATATTATTTTGGGATCCACATAAGGAAGGCTACAATGATGGTTTGGAAGAGGTTCGAGTTCTGCATTTGCTCAAACTCTCTCTAAATTAAAGTTGATTTCAATTTCAATTGTGTGTGAGGAGGGAGTGGGACCTGGTAACGTATTGCAGGGTGCGATGCAAGCGACTGGTCAAAGGGACTACTCAATGGATACGGACTCTCAGCGGTTTCCACTCTGTCACCAGCACACTGCGTTTTGGTTTGCGTTTTTCATGTTTGGCATCTAGCTAAATTAATAATCAATTTTAAGAACACTTATATTTATTACGAAGAAAATCACTAGAATTTGAATAAGAAAAAGGAGAGTATATACACATATGAATGGTGAAATGCAATAATAGCACACGTTATTGACTTATTATTAAATGTCACATATTGTGTCTGAAATTTTCACAAAAATACTTTTGTAGAAATCAACAATTTCCTAAAGTTAATTGGAGGGCAGCTCACATTTTTGGAGATTATACTTTACCGTAAATGATACCTTATTGGGCAATTTTGTTGAAATTTAAAATTATCGTAAGAGGTAATTATTTACCTAGTCATCTTTGCTTGTGACCACAACATGATCTGGACTCGAATTTAGAGTTCTGGGTTGGCAGGTAATTTGCAATATCATTATAAATTATCGTTAAAACTAATAATTTGTCATGACTTGAAATAATTTTTTTCCAAACCTAAATTTCTTCATAAGAAAATAACAATGAAGAATGGACTCTATCTCATATTTTCTATACCGTATAGCTAGGATGATCATCTTATTTATTATTTAAGATTTAAGATTTTAAGTCGATATAGTTTATTATTTTCTTACACGTATTTTTTTGGAAGCATTGAAGAAAACTAAATGTTTTTTAATTAAATATTCAAATATTGTCAACCCCGTCCGAACAACAAGCCGTAAAAATTACCCAGAGAAAGATCAAAGCTAGTATCAAAATTGACCAAACTTGCAAGGGAGAGCCAAGTAGAATTATGTATTTAATTTTTAATCTGAAAATGAAGAGGGAGTCATGAGGGTGCTTCCAACTCACCGGACTCTTATTTTGTTTTATTATTTTTCTCTCATCTTTTAAAAGATGGAGACAGAGATCGATTTTTTTTCCGCCGTCTAATACTTGTTTATGAATGCATTTATTATGACTAATTATCTCAATTGGGTCGAGAGTTTTGACAATTATTTTTTTAAAGTAAAGCCTTAAATTCGAATTTTATAAATAAAACAAATTGGCATTCAGAATGGTTTGCTTTCATAGTGAGTCTACTACATTTGAAACCAAATTGTATTTGTTGCATAAACACCAAGTTAAGTTCAACACAGAAAATAAGGCAGCAAATTTTGTTCACGTATCCTTGTGACATCACTTTGTATTTTAATCTCAATTGCTTCTACATAATATAATAATAAGTCATGATATGGATTTACTTATCGTTTTCTCAAAACAAAGCTATCAAAAAACACCCATATGACTTGTTTCCCAAGGTATGTATTACTGGTGTTTGTTTAAGAAGTTGTTCTTCACTCGTCTTACGGTGGGAACTTCTTACTGCCGTCTTGTTCTGGATATATAGGTGTGCTTTCTAGTTTAGTTTCCCTCTATTTCACGGTATTTGCCAGTGAAGGTGAATAGCATTTATAGTTCCTCTACTTTATATTACCAGGGAAAAAAGAAAGAAATTCCATCTTAAGATTTTCTTTTAATAAAAGAAATTAATTTGGTAGTAGAAGTTTCAATAGAGGAGAAGAAAGCTTAATACATGCACGAAAGGTTCTAATTATTATAAATTATCTATCAACCAAAATTCACTAACATATCCTGCTCGAAGTCCGGAATTAAGCTTGGAACCAGAATTAGACTTCTCAATTACAATTTTTATATTTGAAATAACATATAGAATTAAAATTATAATTCCACAAATTAATTCCATATAATTGAAAAGCAACTAAGATGATTTGTTTATAACTCATACCATAAGAATTATTAATTTCAAAGCTTATTGAATATCTCTCTCCTCTTTTTCATTTATTAGCTAGCAATTATATTTAATTAAATGTAGTATTTTTATAAAAAAAAAATAATATAAAAAATTTCCTACATTCCAAGTTAATAATTTATACATAAGTAATTTTTGCAAAAATGTATAATAAAAACTTATTATTACGGTACAAACATTGGTATTATACTAATATTTTATTATATATTTTGAAGAACACATTTACATAATAAAATTAGAATTCAATTTAGAATTATAATTGATATTTTAATTTTTTAACCAACCCAAACATAAAATTTAAGATTATAAGCTAATTTCATTTTTTAAAAAAATGAAATTAAAATCGAAATTCTATATTGTAATTCTAATTATGATGTACAGACGAACCCTAACGGAAAATAGACTTTCAAGGTTTTTATTTTTTTTCTTTAAATCATGGCTGCAGTTCGTTCTTATCAGTTAAGCCAATCTTAATTGACATACCTTTTTTGTTTTATTCTTTTGGTTTTTAGATATTTGTTTTTTTCCCGTCAAGCTTAACCTTTCAACCTAAAATGTCTTTCAATGAACAATCTTTTGCCGGATGAATAATTGTCGAATTTTAGTTGACTTTCTACACTGGCTGCCGAATAATATAAGGTTGATTAACTTTGAAGAATATGTTGTAATCAGATTTGTGTTCTTACCATATTGTTTCATTATAATACCTGTAGATTGGTCTCTTTGAAGCCTTCGTCCATTGGATTTGGAACTCTTGTCTTCCTTATAACCCAAGCGCGCTAACTTGGTTCGCACTCTATCGTCTATATTCATATTAAATAAGATATTTTTAATTATTGATTTGTTTTAAAGCTCCTTGGTTAATTAATCATATACGTCAAGTCATAAGTGGAAGTAGAATGGACATCCCCTCCATTGGATCAATCAAACTAGCTAGGCGGCAATTTTTTAAAAATTTACTAGAGGCCAAACACAAATAAAATCGTTTGAATGATATTAATTAAGGGCTAATTAATCCACTATTTAATATCATTATTACTAGCATTTGGTTAACATTTTCCTTATACTATAATTGTTTAGGTCACTCAACGAACGAAGGAAAACGGTGGGATACTGGTTGGAGAAAGCAAAGCACACATGATCTAACTTTCACGGCTAGGTAGACAACAAGCAAATGGATTTAACATGGTAGGTGAACCATGCCATGAAGATATGATAAGGAACAAGCGCAGCCCCCAAGTAAATCTCTTTCACCTTGTTACACTTTCATATCTCTACGCATAACGCAAGTTGATGATGGAATAAAGCACACAAGTTGGGGCTTGTGAAAGAATAGTTTTGCAGATCAAGTTAAAGCTACAGATATATATATTTTTATTATGTGCAATTGTGCATGGGTGGGGACATGACCAAGAAAAAAAGAGCAAAGTAATTTAATGATTCCACTTATCTCTTCGATTTGGGTATACCCCATATGTAGAACTAATTAATGTGAGTTTTGGATAAGATCTGAAGGTGTGGAGTTGTTGAAACGCAAATCCTTTTCCTCTCCTACACAATCCAACTAGAAAGAGATGAATATATTCGACCTACGGCTTGGTAGAAGATAAGTGCGGAGTTTGCCTCGCCCCTTTTGTAATATGAAACTTCTAGCACATAGTATACCATTCATTAACCAAAGGGAATAAAGGTTAGATGAATAAACCGAAGCCACCTACCCAAAAAGAAAATAAGGGTCAGCGTGATTGGTGGTTTATCATATTGATATATAGCATATATATTATATATGTAGTTACAGAAATGATGTTTATATGATGTTTATACTCAATTTCCTAACCGATTCACTAAAAAAAAATAATTATTGAATAAATGAGTATGATATATTATCCAAAGATGAATCTCATAATTTTTTATAAGGGTGTATTGGACAATAAATCTCAATTTGTAAATATAAATATCGGTATTTATGTAATTATACATAGAGAGAATAGTATAATATGAGATGGGGCCCTAAAATTGAAGCGCAGCCCACTAGTTTAATAGGAACAGGTCATTTATGATTAATTTTGATGTATTTGTGGAAGAACTATATATAGGAAAGGAACTCCAGGATTAGATACAAGTAAGGTTCATGTCTCTGACTTTTAGTTGCAAACTGAACATTCTATCACTTGAAACACGTAAAGACAAATCATTAAGGTGCCAAATAGTTTTCTTGGTCAGCCTAATGAAGAAAAACGAAGGTGGAAGACTGCGTAAAAATTTGACCATATAATAATTACCCAGCCACTTGTTCACATTAGGTTAAAGGAGATTTAAGCATCATCAGCTCCGTAACATGGATGAAAAATATACTAATATTTATTGTCAAATCATTAAAGGATTATGATTAATTTTGATGTGCATGGATTATTGCTTCCTAGCCTTTTTATTTTTATTTTGTTGTGTGGAAAGTTCAGCAACGTCCAGAAGGTCATCCAACTAAAATTCGGGTGTCGCGTCAGTGAGTGGATGCTTGCCAATTTCTCTGCTGTCCGTGCCTTCTGATTTTTTCGGCCCTCAAACGTGATAGTGTGCATCTTTTTCATCGATTCCTTGTAAAATTATTAACTCACTGCATCGCGTTCCTGTATTGTGCGAATATGAATAAGGCAAGAATTCACAAAATTTTGGGTTGCATATATCTATCAGTCAATGCTCGATACTCAATCACCTCCCTCCCTCACCCCTCCTTCTTTTTTTTTCTCTTTCAAAAAAAAAACCCAAAAAAGACAAAACAAAAAAATCGACTTCAACTATATATATAGGGATTTCAACCAATAGAGATTGAATTTAATAAAAAAGACTAATTTATCACAGGCGACAAATCATAGTTTAAATTCTAACTAGAAGATTGTGTCTTGAATAGGGATTGCATATTAAAAATACATATGAGAAATTAAAAAATAATTGAAGATTTTAATTAAGTTAGTGTTAGATCTAACTATCAAAAATCATATGTTAATAACTGAAATTTTCAATTATCTTACAATTGAATATGTTATTATTGATTACTTTATCTAATTTAACACTAAGATAACTGATATCTTTATAATCGTATGATTCACATAGTCATGTTCACATGTAACTAAATAAAATTTTTAATTATTGATATGTGATGCATTTATCAAAATGGTGTATATATGACCAACATGGTTGAGTATAGTGGTGAGCGAATTGTTTCAAGGTGAGGGCTAAAGTTTAAATCATACAAAAGCTATGTAGAGATATCTTAAAGACAAAAAAATGTTGTATATAAAACTTATGTATGAATATCATATTATTCATCCCTATATAAAGAAGAAATTGATTAGACTTAGTGACTGAATAATGCAAAGTGTTTCGTATAACATCAAGAGTCCTACGTTATCATTGCAGTCTTGCGTGTTACTTATTCCTTCACTTCTTCAATTTTGTTTTCATCATCATCGTCGGCTGCAAGTAGTATATATAATCTGCGAGCATATCTGCATATGTGTCTTAGTACAAGTGTGTGCAACGTGAAGAGCGTTATGGGATCTCATGTTCAATACATATAAGGCATGCATACCAGTCAATAATTAATGCTTTTTTTTTAAGATCGAGCAAGTAAACTTGTATTGGCCAGGATCTCAGTTTGCATCGAATTGTTAATTCAGATTAAATTTCTTTATTTTCGGTCGGGGCAAAAAAATTCGTTATATAATATGGTTAGTGCCGTACGTGGTATAATAATCAATTATTTCGCTCCCTTGTATTTTAGTGTCCAAAATGTGTGCATGAAGAAGTCAATAAAGCAAACAGACGAGATGACAAGTTTCAGCTGTTGAGCTTGTGGAAGAAATAGACCAATGGGAAAGATGTATACTGATTAATGAACCCCACATCATCTGTGTGCTCCTAGCACGCTTGAGACAGGGAGAGAGAGAAGGGAACTTGCCACCTTCCAAATGATGCTATCAGAATGTGTGTAAGTGAGATAAATATTCGATTATTCGGAGGCATAATTACAAAGCACTAATTGCTTCCACATGCATGCTTGGATATGTGAACCTCAAAAGAAGTAAAAGCAACTGAGAATGGATATATACGCATGTACATATATATTGTGGTTGTATGTACTTCATTGTTGCTCCCCTCTGAGTGGGGTTCACCCTATTCCCTATCAAAAAAAAAATACGTATGTACATATATATGGACATTAAACAAAGAAAATTGTAAAAAAAAAAATATTAAAGAGACAAATCTATTATTCGAATACAATGATTTTGACATGAAATTGATATTTGGTAAATTGTGCACAAATAAATATAGCTTTCAGTTTTATAAAAGTTGAACCAACATATTGAGTTTAGTAATATTTCTCATATATTATTATTTAATATTATATTTAGTACTTATATAATTAAAATATTCACTTATTTGCATATGATTCATTATATTTTGATTTGAGTGTCTTCCATATATATTTAAAAATTTTTCTCAAAATAAAACTCCTAAAATGATTTGAGAGGATGCTCTCTTCCTAAGCGTTTCCATATTGAGCCAATCAACTTTTTAGGTTGTTAATGGTCATAGAACAAACAAGGCAAAGGAAGGTTTGCTAACTTTTGCTTGCTGGTGGAAGCCATTCACGCACGGGCCACCTTTTATTTGTAGGTTCCATTAGTACTAGCACTAGTACACGATCCTTTGTTGTTTGTACGGATCTATGCCCTCCAAAATAGGACATGAGATCATGCATGAGAATAGCCACCTAATTTCCTCCCATACCCAAATAGTAACAAATTTTGGTGCGTGCATTAGCTAGTGCCAACTGTTTCTTATGCTGAGGCATCCCGCAAAGGTGTGCTTGCTGCCACTGACAAAGCTAACAAGATCTGTCACCATATTCAATATTTTCATCTTGGATTTCTCCGGCTAAATTAATATGGATATGGCACATGTAGAAACTTTGTAATATATGTATAGCTACCTTCATTTGCAAGCTAAGTTGGTTTTTACATCACCTTGGATTCTTTAGTTTTATCATGAGCAAAGTGATCAAATGGCTCAGATATGGAGGTTGCATAAACCACAAGTGAGCATGTCTGTTTGCCCATTCTTGGTCAAGCCTAGAAAGTTTCCCCGTACAAATCCTATAAATATATAGGTAACCGTAACAAACACCTTGTAAGCTTTATATATCAAAACCGTACAGTGTTACGTCTGTTTACTCCGTGTATAAATGAATTTCATTGATAACCATCCATTGTACCGAAACAAAAATGCTGACTCATGATCAGATCTTGAGTATCTCGCTCATCCAATCATGAATTGGCCTTAGGGATGTTTCAATGTGTCGTTCATATGTTATGGCCAAAATATGACATGTCGTTTTCTATAATAAAAAATGATGATGTGATAAATTTCATTTTGGATGATATTAAATTTCAACAGCTTCATAATTAATACACAGAAAAAAAAGTTTAATGCCATTTATTCAAGTACCTAATTAAAATAAATCCAATGCCCGCAAGAACAGAAAACGAAATCGTTCATTATCTCGGCAGTGATGCAAGCCCACTAAGAATTGTGGTTGAGCAAGGTGGATATAAAATTTGCATAAACTACTAAGATATTATAAGAAGAGTTGAACTTCAACACACGAATTGAAAAAAAGAACAATGAGGGGTTCGGTAGCGTATGAAGGATCAACTCTTTTTCTGTCTCGTGAAAATTGCCTTGTGGACCGTATATGTGGTGGATACATATTGATTTCTATTGTGGGCTCCTGAGTCGTGTTCTATTCTACCAATTAGTATTCCGCTTTAGGAGCTTGTAATAGAGCAAATTAACCATCAATGATGTGGACTGCAATATATGGGGATAAGACTGAAAGTTGTCAAGTACATATCTGTTTTTTTCTAAAGTAGAAAATTAAGATGGGGGAAAAAGAATATATATGATACCAACCAAATTAAATGGTTGATACTTACTCTTAAGATTTCGGGTAGATCATATATATTCGATAGCCGAATGAGGGATGGCTCCCATGCACGACTTTGCTCGAGGTGTGTCCACCCACTCCCCATCCTTTGTTGTTGGCTTAGATTGGCCTCCATTCATTTTTGCTATACCTACTCTACACTAGCCTCCGTCAATATGTGTCATAAATGTATGTGCGTACTTAAATTTGTTTTTATTATAGGCAGGAAGGGTTGATTAAGGTGGTAATTAACCTTGACTTCATAAGAGGAGGAAACAAATTTGAATTTCAGGGAGACAACTCTCGTAAAGAGATCGTATAACCCTTGTACTCTTGTAATTGAATAAGGATTAGTTTTATAGGCGGTTTAAATATATCCAACCTATAAGAGTATCTTTTGATCTAAAAAAATTGTTTTTAACATTTTGTGCTATTATCTATTTATCTTTTTTACCTTGGTAGATTTTGCTATTGACGCATTAATTTTTATACTAATTCGTATGTCAATCAATACAAAATAATACAAGTTATTATATAATATATGTTCTATGAATCATTTAAGTATAATAACTTTTTTTAAAAATTTTTTTTGTGTGATTACAAGATATTTTCACATGTTCAATCTAATTTAATTTTTCATGAAACTAATTTTCATTTCACTAACTAGTATCTAGACTCTTGCATCCAGGGATAGATTTAGAAATATCTAAAGGAGGGCCGAAAATATTAATCATATTAACAAATTAATGTCATAATACGTGTTTATAAAAACATATTTTATCTATATATCATATTTTTGCTAAAGTTGAGCACAACTTTATTTCAAGAATAATGCTGGATGGCAAGAAAACTCTTTCGTGCATTTTGTATGAACGTTTGTGATTGGATAAAAATTTTGCAGTTTCAAACACTACAAGAAAAATGTGTATTATTAGTGGATGCGCAATCGGTGAAAATTTGTAGCAGATAATAGACACAATGTTGGGGAAAAAGGCACGAAAAAAAAAAGATAGTTATTGCGGCAAATACCGCCACTAAAAGTAAATTTTTTTTACTTTTCTCGGCAATATTAATTTGCAATAGAACTTGCCACTGAAACGGTAGAAGAAAGATTGCGGTGGCTTATCCCACCACTAAATGGCAACAATTTAATTTTAGTCATATGGGGGCAAGTTATTATGTTGCCACCGCTAATTTGCATCTCGAATTTATGAAATGGAGCCGTTTTTGGCAGTAAATGCCACCGCTAATTGTCGAAAGGCTTTTGTTGCCATTGCTAATTGTCAAAAAGGTTTTGACAATTACCACTACAAACTCACAAAAGCATTTTGAAAATTAGTGACTGCAATTATTGTCACAAACTCACTAAAGTATTGGGAAAATTAGCGGTGGTAATTGCCGCCGTAAAATTGCTAAAGTTTTTTGAAAATTAGCAGTGACAATTCATAGAAACCATTCCTTTTTTATAATTAGTGGCGGCAATTACTACCGCAAACTCACAAAAGCATTTTAAAAATTAGAGTGTCAACATGATTTATGAGTTTGCAGTGGCAATTGCCGTCTCCAATTATTACGTGAACTAGAAAAAAAGATTTGTTTACCAAAAAAAAAATGCTATTGTTAATTAAGAAAATTGTTTACAGCAGCTTTTGTTGTTGTTAATTATATCAGGCAATTTTGAAAAATGAAAATTAGAAAAAAAAGGATTTAAAAATTTAAAAATTTACTGCAAACAAATTTATATTAGATTTGAATTAAAGAGTAACTCATACATTTTTTTTTTCTTTTCTTCTCTTTTTTCCTTCTTCTCTTCTCCTTTCCACCTCCTCTTACACTCTCTCTCATCCTCCTCCTCCCTCTCCCTTTCTTGTTCCTTCTCTCTCTCTCTCTCTCTGCGCCTTCTCTCTTCCTTCCACACTCTTTTATCACTTCTAGCCACTGCCGCCAAAAGGTGTTTTTTTTAAATTATTTTAATGATTTTAATTTTTCCATAATAAATATTATTGAGTTATTGTTGTTGATATTATTAATAATTGTTATATATTTTTTTGTTAAAGATCTAATAGATAGATTTGAAGAAATAAAGATAGTGGAAGACTTACTGGAAGGGGTAGATGAATATATTAAAGATTCAATAAAAATTGTTGAAGCTTCAATAGGAGATCTTGAAGAATTATGGAAAGTTGCTCACGACTCACTAGAGAAAGTTGAAGACTCAGGGGAAATTGTTGAAAACTTAATAGAAGTTGTTCAAGATTCAATAGAGGAAAATGAACCCCAATGACTACGAGATATACTAGACATAGTTAGAATTATGTTAAAAATATGGCTTCTAAAGTTTTATTACAGCATCTATCTTATTTATCTGCATGAATTTGAAATATTTGGATTGGGTTTATTTTATTATATAATAGTTGTATGAATATGAAGATTTAATTTTTTTTCTCAAATTGGCCATTTGCTATAGCCATTTTCACCACTAACTAATCTGGCTGCCACAAATTAGAAAGAAAAATGCCGGCACAAATTAGGGAAAAAAAGTCACTGCAAAATATAGGAGGAAATGATTGTCACAAATTAGGGGGAAAAGGCCACCGCTAAAATTAGAGGGGACTTGGCCACCGCTATTTCTTAGTATCCTATGAATATGTGGCAGCCTGATGGCCGTCGTAAATCCGCCATAAACAATTGTTTTGTGGCCGATTTTAACATATTTGCGACGAATTTATTTGCTGTAAATGACCAATTTTCTTGTAATGAAATATTTAACCTTTGCCCCATCTGTGTAGCATATTTGCATCATGCCAAATAGCAATGCTCTTATATCAAATTATAAAATTTGTCAACAAAAGAATTCATGTCATATTCTTTAACAATTCTTTATTTAATATAAGTTTTTTTTTGTCACTTTACTCACCATCTCGTCTTTTATCACAAATTCACTTTTTGATTTTGGTTATCAATGGATGTATAATGCTACTCAAGGTAATTATACTAAACGATTTTTTATTTCAACTTTTTAAATCTTATCTAACGAATCAATTGATTTCTTTAAAATAAATTAATAAAACTGGACCTGTGTGTATCTAAAAAATATAAATAAAAGTGTGATGAACCTTTCCTATTTTTTTAATTATATTTAAACTTAAACAAATATATTTTTATATTTTTAGTTAAATATTTCAGTTAAATATATGTATATACCCTTTAAAAAAAATTGAGGGGGGCCACGGCCAATGCTTACCCTTCTCTCTATTTGTCCTTTTGTTAGACCCCAATTAACTTGGTTCTTTTAGCGGACAGTGCAAGTGTTCACAAAAAATTACAACATAGCGAGTATAGAGCTATATAAATTGACAAAATATTAATGAATCATTATATGTATATATTAATAATGAATCATTAACATTTATAACATATATTTTATTTATAAAATGATCACTTATATAAATATGGTGCCCAAAACCTAAAACCCTAGACCCTATATACCACTCTGACAAGAGAACAGAGCCACAGCGAGAAAAGCGTGAATCGCGGATGAGGAAACAGGGCTTACAGAATCAGCGTGAATGAGGCTCGTAGCTGGACCATGAACAGAGTCTGGTAGCGGGGTCAGCTGCTAATGGAATATGACATGACGCACGCAATGGGCCATATATTTTCGGGTGGATTTGGAACTATCCATTACAATGAGAAATTTATTATAATTTTTTATTTTTTATTATTTTTATTAATTAATAATATAAAATTATTTTATATTATTAATATATTTAAATTAAATTTATATTTTTTTGTACTATAATTCCATGCACTGGGGCTAAAGGCCCAAAAGGAAAAATAATTACAGAGAAGCAAGCCTGTGAGTCACGGATCGACATCCGACGAAACTCATCAAGGGAAAATCTACCATATTGTGAGATCGGACCCAGAATTCACGTCCAGACCCTTGTTGCATTTTACATCTATGCACAAATAAGGTCCTTGTTTACTTCCTTCCGGGTCCTTGTTTTCAAATGGTCCTTATTTATCAAGGTAAAGTTGTTCTGTTTTAAATTTCTAGTCAAAAGCTAAACTTGGCAATGACCAAAAAAAAAAAAAAAAAAAGCGAAACTTGGCTTTCCTTTAGTTCCGAACCATAATTAGCTAGCACAAATTATAATCAAAGTCACTAAGCAACATTTAGAAAGGAAAATTATAAAGATAGAGGCTCTTTTGTCCAAAGCATCAGATGGTCTTTAGTGCTTACACCAAAATTTGCTGCATTTATATAATTCTTTGAATCATCTCGATTGTTGACCAAAAAACAAACATCTTGATTAATATTTCTCAGTCAGATAGTGATGGAAATCTCTAACCTTAGCATGTGGAAAGGCTGAACTGGAAGTCAAATATCTAATCGGTTTTTTTTTTTTTTTTTATAACTTTTGGTGCACAAATCTCAACCTTTTTTTTTTTTTTATCAGGTTTTAGAGGAGGAGGGACGGGGCCTTTGGCCCCTGAGTTGAACTTGCGACTCGTTATTGGTCCTAGTGCACTTCACTCACAACTAGGGATGTAAGTGGAGCGGGGTGGGGGCGAAGGATAGGCTCCCGTCCCTCGCCCTGTGAATGAATACCCGTCCTAGTTCTCGTCCCATATTCATATGCACTGCTAATTTCCTCTAGCCATTTAATACCAGTATATCCATGAATACCCATTAGAATGTAAAAAATTCAAAAAATTTAAATTAAATATAAAAATTTTAATATCATAAAATACTTAAAATAAGCATAAATACTGATCTAATTCTACAATTCAAATTCTAACAAATTAATATACTTAAAATAAAAATAAACACAAATAAACACAATAATTCAATTTTTCAATCTAAATTTCAACAAATTAAAATAAAAATAAACATATAATAGTAATCCAACTATTAGTCTAATGTATAATAAGTGCAAATAAATTTAACTTCTAAATTTAAACATTAGTCCAAGCAATTTAAATAACAGCAATATTAGCTTAACTAAATTAATAACTTAAGGGTAAAATAGTAATTTTATATCGGGTACTCGCGGGTATGGGGATCACTATCCCCACCCCTGCCCCGTTTAACATACGGGTATTTAAAATCCCCATCCCCATTATCTGCGGGAGCAAAATCTTCCCTCTATATCCGCCTCATTGCAAGTATTATCCGCGGATATCCGTGGGGGCGAATTTTTTTGACATTCCTACTCGCAACGTATCATGCCATAGGAGCTTGAAATAGAATTTATGCCAGCATGCCCGGCGACCCGCATGCCAAACGTCGCCCAATACTACCACTGTTAAAAATAAAGGCCCAATCTCTATTTTGGATTAGAGCCCAAGCCTAAAAGTCCACGAACGGAGCTTCCTATAGGCGGGCCTGTTCAGATTGTCGTTTCAAGTTTAACCCTTTTGCTGTCGTTGGGCCTTTCACTTTTACTTCGACACCGAAAAAGACCTTCTCTCTTTTTTGATCGATTGGGCTTTTACATTTTGGTACCCTACAATGCAGTGACACCACCACATCGTCGTTCACTGTATTTCAGTTCAAACCAGAGAACGCCGGAACGCGAGTCGCGTTCGGTGGCGATGGGGGATCAATCCGAGAGTGAGAGTAACAGAAGGAACCCTAAAAGGGGAACAAGTAATAACAACAACAACAAGAGAAGCGAGTTCGAGTTCTGCAAGGTGTGCAAGTTGAACCACGACCAAGGTCTCCGCCATAAGTACTTCCCCAACCACAAGAAATCCCTCTCCGATTTCCTCTCTCGATTCCGTAACAAGCTCAACGACGTTCGATTCTTCCTCAAAAATCCTATCCCTCTATCCCCACAGCTCGCTCCTCGGAATCGCTTCTGGTGCGTTTTCTGCGACGCCGATATCATCGAGCTACAAAGTTCCTTTGCCTGGTAACCGCGATTCTCGTTTTCGCGCTTCAATTTCTTCAGTTTGCGTTTCGAAATTCAATTCTGTAGAATTGTTATTCGAGGTTTTTGATTCGATTGTGTGGCGTGTGGTTATTGTGGTAGTGCTAATGGGATTCGTCACCTAGCGAGTGCTGAGCATGTGAAGAATTTGAAGCACTTCTTCTGGAAATATGGTGGCTCCGTGGATCAGTTGGATGCGTTTATGGTTTCTGATGATGATGTAGCTAAGGTGATGTATAAATTAGTGTAAACACCAAATTGGTCTCTAACAAATTCAATGTTGGCCAGTGGCCACATTAGTTCTAGAGTGTCCGGTGATTAAGGACTAATGTGACTGATATTTGTAACTTTCATGGATATCTTAACTAATTTTTTTGTTAGGACTAATGTGGCTGACGTTAATTTTCATGAACTAATTGGAAGGTTTACTCTATAAATTATTATCAGTTTTAGAACGTAATTGATGTGTTGCTTTTTGGAATGTGATTGCTCATTGGTTGTTTTGTTTCCTTGTAAGTGCAGTGGGAGAAGAAGTGCATGGCTCTGCAAAATGAAGCTGTGTCCGCAAGTGAGGGATGTCGTGGAGCAGTGATTGGGCCTTCAAGTGATATCCATAATCAACCCAACAATGGAAATATTGATAGTTTTGAAAATGTTTATTCCCATTCTGTGAAATCATATCCTTCAAATGGTGTTTTGCCTTTACAATTCTATACGAATGAGTATCAGGTATCGGGACTCTCAGGAGTCGGCAATGCTGGTCTGTTAGATAATGGTACCTCTTTGGTACCTTTGGAAGCATCATGCTCTGGTGCAAATCCTTTTGCTTTGCAGGATTTTGCAGGTATGCGACTCTTGTGTGTAATGTCTTTTTGTATTCTTTACAACTATTATCGACATGGGATTTGTTAAATTGGGTCTTATCCTCCGTGTGGTTTGTGGTGTCTCAGATGATATGAAAGGCCATTCTCTCCCTTTTAATGGTAGACAATGGTCACGTGATGGTTACTCTAGTCTTAAAGGGGTAAGTTCCTTGTCTGTTTTTTATTGTAAGTTTTAACTGTTTCTCGTTAGAATCTAACTGTTTAGTTTAAGACTTTTGGAAGTCATTGGTTGGTAACTTCGTTGGTTTGCAAGATCAATGTATCTGGAGTTTTGCCCAATTTTTAGTTATCTAATTTTCATGTCTTGATGATCAATGAGTATAATCTGCTTCTTTTAATGTATGCTTGTACTTGTTTCATTTCTAAATTTCTTGTCTTTATTCATCTACTTGTTGCTCTCTTCCTGTATTGTGCCTATGTAATATTATTTGTAATTTCAACACTGATACTTGTTGCTCTCTTCCTGTATTGTGCATATATAATATTATTTGTAATTTCGACACTGATAAAAGGATTGTGTTCTGGATTAATGTACCAGGTGTGTGACAATGGTAGAATGGTAAGCAGAGAGAGCAGTCATCAGGGTATTCATCTATAGTTATTTCAAATTTGTTTTCCTTCCATTCTTATAATACTATGAGACTGCAGAGCAAATGGCAATTTGAATATGTACATTTAATGGCTATGTTGGATTTGTACATATATATACCAGTTATTTTTTATTAAATTGTGTGCCAACAAAAGTGAAGACTTTACTATTGCACTGTAACTTGCTCATAGATTGTTAGCATAGAGGAGGTTGTATGTGTGGTGGTGAACTTGCATGAGTGGTGCTTTTTCTGCTTACGATCCTTCATCATTTTCAGGACTACAGATGCTCACCCAAATATCTTCTGCACCTACTGAAAATGCTGGTGGAAATGTTCATTCTGGAGCACCTCCACCATGGTTTGAAGCAACTGAAGGAGTTCAGATACATTCTAAACCTGTTTTAGGAGACCTTGCTTCCCATTCAAACAAGTCAGGGAAGTCCAAAAAACTGAATCCAAAACGGGTGGGAGCAGCTTGGGCAGAAAGGCGAAAGATTGAATTGGAAATGGAAAAGAGAGGAGAGACTGTGAGGAATGAATGTGATGCCAACTGGCTTCCTAATTTTGGTAGAGTCTGGCAATCTGGTAGCAGAAAAGAATCCAGAAAAGAATTTGAAAAGGAGAAACAAAAGTTATTCAATGTTGAAACTCAATCTGAGATGCCAGTCAAGATCCAACCTTATGTTAGCAAAAGAATGGTGAGTCGTTTCATTAATTCTAAGATCACAGGTGTAGTTTGTTTAGAGCTGCCAGCCAACCCAGCTAGCTTTGGGCCTGGCTTAAACTGGCCAAACTGGACTGGCTTGTTTGATAAATGGATTGCAAACAGGCTAAGCCCGTTTTGCTATTCTATCCCAACCTGCCGAAAATGTTTGGATGGACTCATAAATGGATAACACATTTCTGTAAATGGATTTCTGCCTGAACCGTGGGCCAGCCTACTGAGCCAAAAAATATATTTTATTTTTATTTATTTTTTTAAGAGACAACGAATAAAAATTGGTCAGTAAATGCAGGCAACATGTTAAGAAGGCTGAGTGTGGCCTGTTTTTAACCCTCCAATCAACTATAAATCTCAATTCTTTTTAATGAATATTTAACTTAAATTAGTCTCTGTTTTTGTTAGTGAATAATAAATGAATGTTTGGGTTTTCTATTTTTTTTATTATTTTTTCAGATTAAAAAATTTCTAAATATGCAAGATGATATTTATGACTCTCTCTCTGCATTCGTTGCCCATCTCTAGTGGTCATGGCAATAGTGTATAGTATCCTAGTCCTGAAGATGGTGAAATTCACAGCAAATTGGTGAATGGGCATATGAATTCATAGCACCGACAGCGAGTTATTAATTTAGGCATTTCGTTCTGCAATATTCAATTAAGCTATTTTCATATTGATATTTCAATCACCCTTTGTTTGTTCTTTGCAGCGGATGGATGGAGGTGGTGATCAAGCAACTGGGTGACATGTTACAAACTTGTTCAGGGAGTCATCTTTATTGTATACACATTTCAGCATCTTTTACATTGGACGGAGACTGAATGCAATTAGCAAAATGAAACATGGTGTACAAGTCAATCCTTGAAAAAAGATATACTGCAGTCATTGTTCAGGATTGTCCCATAACAATAGTTTAGTAAAATATGTAAATGCATTGAGCAAGGAGTGAGGGCTGTTACTCTGCACCAATGATTGGTCTGCCCAATTTTTGTGCAGTCACTAGGTTTTTAATTTTTGCCAACTAGCTTGGATTTGAACGTAGGGATGACTGCTGTCGACATTTAGAAAGGGAGCAAAATGTTGCTCTTTTCCATGCTAATGGAGAACTTATATACATATTATTGTACAGAATACTGAGATTATTATTGCCAGTTTAAGAGATTTATTTTCAGTATTTTGTTTATGATGTTTTTAGTAGTGCAATTTTTTGAACATGGAGTCTCAACTCAAGAAAGCTACTCACAATCATTTTATGACTCGAAATTTCTTTTCTGTTTTCTATAACGACTACAATTTCTTACGCGTGATAGATATGGCAGGTTTAGAATTAGCTGCCCGTAGCTTCTCTTATGTTCTCCCAATGTCCTGCTTACCAATCCTTCGTACTGATTTGCGCTTGACTTAGTGAGCATAGGCGGTCTCAAAATATAATTTGTTTTGAGATAATCAGTATTTATCTGGCAGTTACTATCATGTTAGCCTCTTCAATGAACTAGGCACGTATATGGTAAAATTGACAAGGTTTAAACTATAGTTGTACGGTGACACTCGTATGTGGTGAAATTTGCTAATTGCCTGGTGACGGTTTAAGGCGAAAATCACTACTTGACTGGCGAGTGATGAATTGATGATATCTGCTGAGCTCTCTTCATATCATCTCCCTAACGGGGAATGCTACTGCTCTATAGAACGTGTTATGGCCGGGCAGAATCTTGTGGAATTGAAGTGACCTCTGATCCTGAAGTGCCACAATTTCCCTTTCGAATACAACAAGTTCTCGTGGCAGAGGAACTCCCAGGAAAACCATTTCTCTATCATACGATCTACATCATGTACTATTACATCAGAAATATTCCCAGCTCTAGCTAGGACACCAGCAGTATATATGGGTGCCATCCTGCCCGGTGACTCTGGCGAATCCCCACTGGGCCCATCTACCACTATCACATCCCAACTCTTTTCATACACTTGTGCAGGTAAATTTTTCAATGCCAGCTTGCATCTTGATTTTTGAAGCAATCTTGGGTTTGGTGCACAGGCAGGGTTCTTCCTTGCATGCTCGAGCAAATTGTAAGCTTCTTTTGCTGGCACATTATACCCTAGTTTGTATATTTGAGTGCCGTTGGAGTTTATCGTTGCCTTGCTTATGTTATAATCATGATCATCCTCGAGAAAGATGGTGCTTCCAGCTGCATTCATTGAAGAGAGGGTAAGGTACTGGGGCTGAAACCCAAATATGAGGAGGTTGCATGGGGATTTAAGAGCAATGAGATCTGAGAGAACTTTGAATTCTTTCTCAATGAGGGTGGTCACGTTGGGAGGTCTTCTAGGCTGCTTTGAGGACCCAGACGCGTGTGATGCAACTTTGTCGCGTATGGATAAAGGCAGAGAACTGTGTTTGGGAGCTGGAGACACAGCAGATGATAGCACTGGGGAATAAGATGAAGTACGGACAGTGAAGCTCAGAAGCCTGAGTATTGATATGGTTGAAACGATCAGGACGAGGATAGGGATGAGTTTCTTTTTGGTGAGATTCATCCCTCTCGTTCCTTGGCAGTAGTAGTCTTTGTGGTTACAAGGTTGTTTCTCCTGTGCCCGAGTTGTGAGAGGAGGAGAAAATTGAACTGGAGGTGCTAAGAGAGGACGAAACTGAAGTATATCAGGGGGCATCTTTGCCTCTTTTCTTTTCTTGTTTTCTAACTGATTTGCTTTCTGAGCAACACTGCTGTTACACTACATCCTTCTTATTGATGTTGTGGGCTGATGATGATGATGATGATGATGATGATAATAGCAGTTCTGATTGGCTCTTGTGAATCTTATTGAGTAGGGAGGAAGGAATGCTTTTGCAACAGTTTTTATCATTTCTTTTTCATCGGGGCTGATGCTTGTTTGTTGCCTAATTGCTGTGGTTGCCTAGTTGAGCTGGAGAAAGCAGATTGCATTGCATGTGTCCCTCTTTGAAGGAATTTTTTCTCAAATAATTGTATGGGGTGGTGACACCGGTCTTGAAGATTTTTTCATTGTCAAGTTTTCTTTTGGGTGCTTGTTTGGTGGTTTTGAGTAAGCTTGAAGAAGGCTTGTGGGTGGTTACGGGGTCTCTTTCATTTCAAAGCTCGATCTCCATATAACGTACGACTCTCTCCTTAACACCACCCTCCCCCACCCTTTTTTTTGGTTTTTTGTTGTGGGGGCGGGGTTTTAGAGGCGTGCTTCTGGATGGATGGTGTTGGGCTTGATGGGTGAATGTCGTGTGCTGGACTTGATTCCAATCACTGGGCTTTCATTTAAATAGAGCCGCTTGACTCAGACCGCCCCCCAAAACATGGAAAGAAGAGATCCACATGACCAAAAACGAGGCTAACCTCGTGTAATCGAGGCATTGAGCCTTAGTACAATGATAAAATTGCTGTCTTGTAATCCTATATATTAGAGTGCATTTAGTTTGCAAAAATACTTCCTATTTTTATTTTCTAAAAATAATTTCTGTTTTCAGATCTTCAAATTTTAGGAAATATTTTTGGTTTATAAAACTATATTATGTTTTCAAATAGAAAAAATAGTAAAAATATGTCTGGTTTGTCTATTTTCAAAATCAAATTTAAAATAATAAAATTATATTTATTGTTAAACAATAAAATTATAATTATATATATATATATGGTTTGCACACTTGATTTATTCACTAAAAATATTTATTAAAATAATAAATACTTCCATAAAATATTAAGAATAAAATAAATTATTCACTTTTAAGTCATTTTATTATAATTATCAATTATTAAGTTTTGATTTGTGCACAAATAAATATTTAAACACTATAATGAGTATTATTTTATTGCAATATTTAAAAAATTGTTAGAAATTCTTGCTTCAAAGTGATAAATCATAGATATGATATGCACCATATAAGAAAACTTTCACTACAACATTGCTCCTAATGACAAAAATATGTTCAAATTTTTTTTTAAGTAAATTATAGTCATGTTAAAAATTTTTTTTTAAAAAATCACAAGCATGAGATCAATATATTCACTATAGCAGGTAAGAGGCAAAAAGAAAAGTTAATAAATGAGATAAAATATTAAAATTCTGACATACATTGTTTACATGAAAGCAAGTGTAAGAAATGAAACTAAATCTATATTTTACATAAAAAAAGTGTACAAAGTTCACAAATTCAGAAGTTGATATCACAATAATCACCGGTACTGAACCAACCACATTTTTGAGTTGAGATAGCATTGAAGCTGCATCGTGCCTACACCGTACTCCACTAGTGTTATGGAGCTCATTATCATACAACTGTTGAAGTGAAAAATTCTCATACTCCTCCTTGTGTGTTGCAAGAGTCCCTCATTATAAATGTAGAGAACTTTCACTACTATTATTTACATAAGACAATCCTCGATTATTGCTAAAACTACCAACAAAGTGGTGTACCAAACAACAATTTTCCTAGTGATAAGTGGGAGAGGAAGTCTAGGACATAGGTTTACATTGAAACAGTACTATCCCATATAAGCAAGATCAACAAATAATTGGCCTTCAGGCTCACATTTCTCCTTTAGCACACCAAAATGTTTTTGGATCAATGTAAACTTCTAATGATAAGTAAATTTATTGCACTAGAAAAGTGAGCAAGCATAGTATAAGAAACAAGAACACTAATGAAATAAACACAATGACAAAAGGAATAATGCCACAATTGAATACTTTACATGAATTTGCAGAAGCATTAGGCAACAACTCAATTTTGATGAAGCCAGGTGCTAATTTAGAGTTAAATTATGGTATTGTATTATTCCTTAAAGTCATAACCATTCAAGTTAAATGTGAAGGCATTCCTATCATGCTGAATTGGAGTTTTGCATGTGATTGTCAGCATCCACACCCATCAAACGCAACCTCACCTACATTTGAATTGAAATGTACACGGCCTCTATCTTGTTACCCAATGTACAAAGCAATCGTTCAAACCAAACCCTTAACCCCAAATCAACACCTACATAGAACTTGCATCAAAACACCCACCATTTATCACCCAAATTCAAATAAAAAATCAGATGACAATAATAATCAAACACCTTGATTTTGTATAGAAAAACCAAGACAAAGGCAACTATCCTAAACTTTAGATCAATCATTCAATCCAAAACAAGAAGTGCATGGTTGGCTTTGATGAATTTTAATAGCTTTCTCAATAAAATTATAAGCTGTCTTGAACATATAATAAACTAATCCAAGCACACACAGAGTTCCAACTAAACAATGAACTATTTCAATTTCTTTCATCATAAACCACAACATGAGAAACAAGCAATTAGAGGACTCAGTTAATAATTACCAAAGAGCTAAGCGGTTAGATTGGCTATAAAAGATAAGCAACATTGGGATATAATAAAATTAACCCAAATATAAAATTGGGATATAATAAAATTAAACCTCCCCCACCCCCAAAAAAAGATAAAAACTAGTGTAGGACACAGAGAACCAAACATGTTAGCAACATAATTTCCTAGAGTGGAAAATACAAAAGTGTGCAAAAATGAAAGGAGCCAGAGAAAAATGAACAAAAAGGTGACGTATAAATAATACCAAAGAACTCACAAATGATTGCTACAAAATCACGAAGGGTGATTATGTCTTTGTGAACCATTCTTGTAGCCATGCCCTTTCTATTAATGAAATTTCGTGTCTACTTTTGTAACTATGAGCACTAAAGAACATTGAAGAATTTTCGAAGCGATGTGGGGAAGCAAACAACGATGGTTTTTGATCTTTGATTTTGGAATTTGGTGAAAAAGGAATGGGTGCTAGAAGAGTGTGATATGAGGTGAAGCAGGGAGCCCGTGGAAGAGGTGATGTGAGGTGAGCTGAAAAGAAAAAAGGAAAAAGAAAAAGAAAGGGATTTCATTATAATTACATCAATGCTACCACATTTTCATTCAGCAATGTTTTCAACCCTGACAGAAATGTTTTCATGAAAATGATGAAAAAGAAGAATTGTTGTTTTCATCTTTTCTCTCATCTTTGAAAATATTTTGTGAAAATGTTTCCTAAAAATTTTAACCAAACATGTTTTAACCTCTATGTTTTGTTTTTAATGAAAATGAAAATAGAAAATGCTTAAACCAAACACGCTGTAGCTGTTAGTTATGTTTGTGTTCAACTTTCAACTAACTTATTCATTAGCTAGGAGATCAATAATATTGCCCTTTTTTGAGTATCTTTTCTTGGTTTTTTAACTTAAAATTATTAACGATGTTCAGAGAATAAGGTGAATAATAAGCCAGTATGCTATGGTTTGTACCTTATTTAACCCTACCCCAAATGGAAGGTGGGGGAGCAGTTTTCAAATGGGATGATTAGAGTTGGTAACTATTTGAAATTGTAGGGAAACATGGAGAATGAAAGCAAGAAAAGTGAACTTAAGTGTTCGTGATGGTGATTAATCAACTTATTATATGTTACCATAAAACAATATAGGGTAAAAAA
Organism: Pterocarpus macrocarpus; assembly: GCA_031439585.1. Taxonomy (NCBI): domain Eukaryota; kingdom Viridiplantae; phylum Streptophyta; class Magnoliopsida; order Fabales; family Fabaceae; genus Pterocarpus; species Pterocarpus macrocarpus. The sequence continues at coordinate 19,276,359 of CM062519.1, forward strand.
TAGTGGCACCCTTTGAGGTTTTGCTTTATGACACATAACCCCATTCTTCTAAGAAATTAACACTCCAATCCACCCCATTTACTAAATTTACCATTACATACTTAACCCCAACTAAATATGGTTTGATTTTATACTCACTTCACTCACAAATATAACCTTTCTTTTAACCATTTTCACTTACTCGATTAAGGCTTCTCTGCATCACCACATTCTGCACCCCATCCGCACAGCAACAAGGCTCACACTTTGCACCCAACAACAATAAGTACACCTATGACAAGTTCGGCAAGGGGAAGCGTAAGGGAATTAACCTCTACCCCTTTTCACCACAAACCTCTACCACGCTCTATGTCGCAAGGGAATTAACGCCTTCATCGATGACAAGTTAGGCAAGGGGAAGCACATTTTATTACCCATCTCAAAGCCATTGAAAGATTGGGGCTCTCCATTATGACTATATGTGGGGTGGGGGAAGTGGAGGGCTACATTCTCCTCCCCTAGCATGCCAACATTATAGCTTTGAGAGATATTTTCCCACTCTAAGCACTACTTATTTGATCTATTATGCCTCAACTTTCCATTTTTTTTCTTTGTGTTTGTTTCATTTATAATTGTTAATTTTAGATGTGTCATTGATATGATTATTCCATTATCTTTCTCTCTTTAACATCTCAGCATAAGCTATGAAGTGTATAAACAAGAAAAGAACAATATGTCCCTAACTCCTTATGTATGTTGACTAGCCCAAACCTTATGGATTCCTTTTTATTTCTGTTACTTCAATAATGAAGTATGATTTGGGTTGTGTTGGGGGTGGGAAATGGGTGATGCCTGGGGTAGGTGAAGGCATTCCTTTTGTTTCACGTTGTATGGTTTGCACAGTAAAGATGAAGGTGTAAATGTAGTTTAAAAAGATAAAGTCCACTAAGAGTCTAAAAATCATCTATTATAGTTTAGTTTTTTTTTTTTAGTTAATAAGTCCAAAGTTAGGTTAACAACCATTAATGAGTGGGTAAAGTTGGGTTAACAATTGTTAGTGAGTAAGGTGAGGTGCTAATTTCTCACAAGAATGGGTTCATTTTTGAGAGACAAAAAACGGTTATCAAATCAATCGGCTTTATATAATTGTATAAATATTAACTTACATGTCGACAGCAGCTTTTAAAACATATCTATACTATTATAAAAGGGATATCTTTTGTAATTGTTTTTTAATTTCTACACACTATATTGAAACTTTTTTAGATCCATATATATATTTATACTAACAGTCTAACATCTATATATAATCAATTGAATATAAATAAAAAATAGATAAAATTGTAAAAAAATAAATATATTCTATCCAATAACTCCCACTAATTCAATAATTGCTACAACCCATTAACACCATTACCTCCCTCTTAATTTTAGTTTGATTTTTTTAAAAAAATAAACAAAAAATTCATTTTAAAATTTATACTAAAAATAAAAAATGCGGATTAATAGATACTAATTCCATATAAAAGTCATGATTTGTTAGCTTAATAACTTAAAAATATTTATCTTTTTGTATTTTTTCTATTATATAAATTAAGTTCGGACAAAAATAATGATTCCTTTATGAATAATGAGCCACGTTCGCGGGGAGCCCCACATTGACAATGTTGGCTCTCATGAATCTAAAAGGCTGATATTTTTCGAATCTCCATCGCCTTTAAATAATATCTTCCAAACCGATATCTATTCCATGCTGGAAAGTGAAGAAAGAGATGTTAAGAAATATCTCTACTAAAATTACAAAACTATCATCTCTGATCTCGCCGTTGACTCACAAATATCCAATAGTTTAGAAGTATTGTCAAAGGAATTGTTCCTTGAGGCATTCTTGAAAAGAAAGATGCTTTCGTCCTTGCAAAATTTGGTTGAAACTTTGAATAGCATGCTGTTGACGAAAGGGCAATATGTTTTGCCCCAAAAAGAAAAATTAATAATACTACGTCAAGAAAAGCATCTTATAAATTTCATAAATATTTCATTACACTTGCTCACCTTTTTTTCCCCGCAATTGGCTGTCACTTTTTTCGTTATCAATGTCTCTTATTTCTTCTACGAGGTCCATGTGAAACGTTACGCTACTTTTCTTATCGTACTGCTAGATCTAGTGATGTACTGATCTGGTTCTTTGTCTAGAACTTTTTCATTTTAATAGCAGTATTGTTATTTAGATATTATTTTTTTTAATATTATTAGGAAAACTGAAGGTTAATGTACAAATAATTTAAATTTTTAATTACATTATCAATAAATTTATTTGTAAAAAATATAGGAAATAATAATATAATAATATACTAATAACCAAAAATTTGTTTATCTTTTTAGTAACTTTTGTATAAAAATAGGTAAAATATATCTTTTTGGTCCCTCAAGTTATTTTTATTTTTTATTTTGATCTCTTAACTAATTTTTTGTTTGATTTAATTTCTTAACTAATTTTTTATTTATTTTAGGCTCCTAATTTTTTATTATTAATTAATTTTTTATTTATTTTGATTCCTTTAATAGTAAAAAATTAGAAAACCAAAATAAATAAAAAATTAATTACGAGACTAAAATAAATAAAAAATTAGTTATAGAATCAAAACAAAATATGAAAATAAGCCAAGAACAAAGATCCATTTTACCAAAAGAATGTCACACCACATCTAACACGTTTACTGAAATTGTCTTGAAGTATTCAATTATTTACATATCAATCATCCAGTGTCTAATAGTGTTCAAATCAATAATAATTTAAAAAACTATTTTTTTGCTAGAGAGATAATACATGAAGAAACATGTTTGTGATTTTACAGATAACCCCATATTCATACATGCCGTGACAAATATGACTCAAACAACTTTAGTACTCTACAATATAATCGACTCTCACTATATATATTATACTCAAAAGCGAGCTTGACAAGTTACCCATCACACAATCATATCTCATTCATCATCAGCCTGAAGCTAGGTAGACTAGAATTTGCAATATACTATTTCTTTAGGCAGAAATAGTAGGAGCTAGCAGCAGAGAATCTCAACACTCGACAGTGTTTTGAAAGGTGAGAGATGGTTTCGGCGCATGAGAAGTTCAAGGCCTTTGTGGGGCACAGATGGTTGGTGTTTGTGTGTGCAATGTGGGATATGTCATTTGCAGGGACTTCATACATGTTTGGGAGCATATCTCCCGTGATAAAGAGCAGCATGGGCTACAACCAGCAGCAGGTGGCATTCTTGAGTGTCGCCAAGGATTTGGGTGACAACGTTGGCCTTCTTGCTGGCAAGATCAGCGAGGTCTCCCCTACTTGGCGAGTTATACTTGTTGGGGTCCTCCAGAATGTTGTTGGTTATGGCCTGGTCTGGCTTATTGTCACACGCAGGTTTCCTTCTTTACCTTTGTGGATGGTGAGTTCAATTTAGTTGCCAAATTCTTATCGATTTCGTTAATTTGTAGTACTAGTATGTTATGTTTGCTTTTATTAATTACATTTTTTTCTTCTTAATCGTCCAAAACAGTGAGGGTGAGTTTTGACGCAAACATAAGATTACTACTTTATAGGTTCTATTTTTGAGATAAGGGTGTCTTACGTCGAGGGTAAAAAGTTTTGTGAACGAACTTTGTGTATAATTTTATACATAAAATTTATTCATAAAAATTTTATCCCCATCTTACATAAGTAAGGCAAGACTGCACAACATGTCATGATTCCTCACAGACAGCTTTTTCTATTAACTCTCTCTCCCCTTTTCTTTTTCACTTATTACTCCCCCAGTATTACTACCTACTTCCCATGATTTGCTACTCAGGGAAAGAAAGCAGTAGTCAGGGAAGGAACAAAAATGAGGAACTTACCTCCTTGACTTCGTACTGTAAAAGGATGCAGCATATAGCGTGTGAAAAAAGAATGAACAAACAGTTGAATGATATTTATCTATTTATTTTTGGTTTTGCCTCATATTTTTGGAAGGGATCATGAGAGTGAAGAAGGAGAAGGGAGGGAAAGAGTTAAAAGTTAAGGTTAGCATTGACCACTTCACCTACACCATTTCTTTTGCCCTGTTCTATATTGCAACTATTTTCCTTGCAAAAATGGCAGCCTCTCAGCATGATTGTGATTTTAGATTACCCCTCCTTTCCTTTCCTAAGGATGCATTGATGGAAATTTTGTACTGCAACAGAGGAAGCATATTCTCTCAAATAATCAAAAGGAAATGCCTTTAACAAGTACTATTTATGATATGGTTTGATACTCCACCTATACTTATTCTAAAACTTATTATTTGAAAAGATTTAGTAAGACATTTAGAGTGTGTTTGATAAAATTCAAAAATGGAAAATTAATGAAAGAGCTATCATAAGATCTATTATGACCTTGTGAAGCCTTCACTTAGAAAATGGAGGAAAGGAACTGAGAGAAAGTTATTCTTATAGATCAACTGGGTCACATTTATCTGGGATAATTCCCATCTTAAAAGTCCAGATAAAGTCAAGGTTGATTTGGTTGTTTTCAACTAGATTATATCTTGGGTTGTGCTGTTCTTTCTCACATTAGCAGAAATTTCATCCCAATTCATATGCTGACCAGGCAGTGATTTGCAGTTATGCCTTTTTATCTTCTTGGGACAAAATGGATCTACATATTACAACACAGCTGCGCTAGTTTCCTGCGTGCAGAGTTTCCCTGAGAGCCGAGGACCAGTGGTGGGGATATTGAAGGGCTTTGTTGGCTTAAGCGGTGCAATATGGACTCAAATTATAGCCATGATCAACTTCCCTGATCAGGCATCTCTAATTTTCATCATAGCAGTTGGACCTGCAATGGTTTCTTGTGCCCTCATGTTCATCATAAGACCTGTTGAAAGCTACAAGCAATCTAGAGCCTCTGATGGTTCAGGCTTCATGTTCATCTACTGCATTTGCCTTCTCTTGGCTGCTTACCTTATGGGAGTTTTGCTGCTAGAGAACATGCTGAATTTGGACCACAACACCATCACATTAATTGCAATTATTTTGATCATTCTCATATTGCTTCCAATTATAGTTCCTATTCTATTGGTTTTCTTCTCGGAACCCCATAGTCCAGACCAGGAAACCCTTCTTGAACCACCAATGCATGCAGCAGCTACATCCATGCGCGCGGTAGATGAGACTGGTGCCAGTACTGGTCATGTTGAAGATGATAAGCCTCCAAAGCTACAGGGGCTTCCACTAGCAGAAGGGCCAAGGGACATTGTTCAATTTCAAGCTAAGCTTTTGCAAGCAGTCACTAAGGCTGTGAAGAAAATGAAGCAAAGGAATGGCCCACATAGAGGAGAGGATTTCACCTTAACACAAGCATTGGTCAAGGCTGATTTTTTGATCATGTTCTTCTCTCTTGTCATGGGCGCTGGATCAGGTTTGACAATGATCAACAACATGGGTCAGATTTGTCAATCCTTGGGAGACAACAATGTCAATGTGTACGTATCAGTTATCAGCATATCCAACTTCCTTGGCCGTGTTGGTGGTGGCTATTTCTCAGAGGTTATAGTGAGGTTCAATCTCTTCCCTTTTTGCTTTTGAATTTTAGTGCATCTAAGAGTTCCCCATCTTGGAGCATAAAATGTACAATGTTTGAGTAGTGATAATCTCACAAACTTTCTTAACACAGATAGTACACAAATAAATTTCTTAATCATTTATTAGGTAAAATAATAAATATGTATTATTGAGTCTGTATTGACTTTTATTTGTGCAAATATATTAATCCCACAATGTTATAATCCAAAGATTAATGCTATTCACACACACTCAAGCATTATCTCACATCTATACAATTTTTACCACCGATTGAAGTATGTTACATCTACACTCAGATTTTACCATATAAACATGAGGTGAAGTGATGTGTATCTTGAAGGTGTACCTAATATAAATCCTAATGTGGCTTTTGTACCATTTTCTCTAAACAGAAATTTTGCGTACCCGAGACTTGTTGCATTGGCTGTGATTCAGGGAATTATGGCACTGGGACTCTCCTACTATGCCATGGGTTTGGCTGGTCAAGTTTATGTGGTGGCCATATCTATGGGTTTTGGGTATGGTGCCCACTGGTCAATTGCAGTAGCTGCAGCTTCAGAAATATTTGGCTTGAAGAACTTCGGGACTTTGTACAATTTTCTTACCATGGCTAGCCCAACTGGATCTCTATTTTTGTCTGGATTCGTAGCGAGCAAAATATATGACTACTATGCAGAGCAGCAAGCAAAGCACAGAATGCAAACTCATGGAGCCTCATTAAACTTGGCAATGCCTTATGTCACTGGAAATGATGAGGTGCTTGTTTGTGAGGGAAACATTTGCTTTTCCTTGACGTGTGGAATCTTCGCAGTGGTTTGCCTACTTGCTACTGCTTTGAGCTTGATCTTAGTTCACCGGACTAAGAGGTTCTATGCTCAACTTTATGGCAAGTCTCTATCTTGAGTAAAGGGGGTCACTAAGGTTTGAATATTCTGTGTTGAATGTGTACATACTATTCTTCTGTCATCTCTGTCTTGGTCTATTATGTGTAATAGTCGTGGTGGTATTCTATTGGAGGTTGTTATTGTTTTATTCATCTTCCATACGTACTTCCCTACATGAAATCCCTTCTGGGAGATCATATGCAAGAATTTGTTCTAGCCACTTGCGTTAAAAATAAAGAGAAGGACTTCTGTACTTTCTGTTGCTGCTTGAAGGTGGTTGAAATATGAGAAAATCTTATTCATATCAATTGGAATGAATTAATTTACAATTTTATATACACCAGGTTGCTCTGCATACCAAGCATTTTATCTAGCTTAAATGTTTTGTTCTAGGACTTGGTCAGTGTGAGGAACACTGAACGGCAACATAAGAAATGCACAGTGGATTTGCTTTGAGTAATGTTTGAGTGCTTGCTTATTCATATTCTTGATTTGCTGACACGTATGCTGAACCTTAACAATGGATTTAGCTGCCGTGGATTTGATGACAGAATGCTCCAAAATCCTGTTGTATTGGCAAGCTAACAGCAGTATCTTTGTGCATAGCCTTGGATAGATTGTAGCCTCAAATGTTGGCAGAAACTTAATGTGGTTCTAATCCTATTAGAACATTAATGTTGAATTGGATACTCTTTAGTTAAAAAAATTCTCAGAATCCAATAATCTATGGAAGGAACATTTGTACGTGCATTCAAGGAGCTTTGTGCTCAAGGAGACAAGGAAGTGTTAATATGAATGTATGTAAAACCAACAACAGTCGAGGGGTATTGGCAGCTTGGTTTGATTTAGTTTTGAGATAAAAATCCAATAAATTCAACAATAAATTTTATTTTGTTTTGATTCGGATTCGTTTATAAAATCAAATCAAATCAAACCGATTTAAATCGTATGATTTTCAGTATTTTGTTAAAAGTTTTACAAAATATAAGAAAGTAACTTTTAATTTCATTAAATTAGATTAATCATTAGTATTTTTATAAATCATACAATTATAAAATTTAAATTAATTCTCAAAACTTAAACTAATATCTAATATTAACAAGTTAAGCAAATAATAAAATATTTGAATTAAAATCATGTTGAGTAAATTAAAAGAATTAATAGATAATTACATATCTAAAATATTGAGTTAAGATTTGATAACAATATTAGAATATATATATATATATATATATATATATATATATATATATATATATATATATATATATATATATATATATATATATATATTTGTTCGATTTGATTTTAGAAACTAAAACTGAAAACGGGACGGAATCAATTGATTTTCATAAAATAAGAATCAAGCTAAATCGATTTATTTCAGTAAAACACCTCTATTTACTAGAAGTTTTATTTTACAACGGTGAAAAAGTTGGCACTGTACTAAATAATAAGAAAGTGGAATGCAGTGCCCTCATTTTTTTTTTTTTATTTCTTTTTGGTTTAATTACCCTTTCAATTGGATTAGCTGCAGTAAGTTGCAATTTGAAAGAGCTAGGAAACAAACTTTAGGAAACAACATTACCAGGAAAAAGGTAGTGTTCCATTTTTTTTTTGCTCCCCTGAAAAATGAATGTTTTCCTTTTTCTTTCTCTAAATGGAAATGGACCTTCTATAGTTAATATGGTTCAACATACATGTGATGGAGGGTGATAGGTAAAGTGTAAAGTGTAAGATTTGGGGAATGTATAATGGAATAGGTCCCATAAACACTCTTATATTTAAATAAAAAATAAACACAAAATATCAAAGGAAAAAAATTAATAATATGATAATGAGTGCATATATACAAAAATTTAAGTGATTCAACAAATTACATGATTATATCAACTCCAGAAGATAAATATTTTCATTATAAAAAGAAAAAAGAATATTATTTTGTTTTCAAACCCAAAACACCTTATTATTTTTTTTCTCATAATAGTATCTCTCTCTCTTTTTCTCTTTCACATTCTCCCAATATCTTGCTATCATAGACGCATATGCTATTGATTTTATTTATAACCAAAGACCCTTATCCTTTAAGAATTCTAACACATATTCCAACAGATTTTATATATCCTAATAAATTTTTTATATCCTAATAAACTTCACATATCCTAATAAATTTATCATATTTTAATAGATTTTCTATAATATAACAGATTTCATATGTCCTTAAATTTAAAGATTTCTAAATTTAAAATTATATATATTAAAGATGCACATCTTGAAGATATACCTCTTGAGTATACATATCTTTAAGATACACATTTTAAGGATATATATATAAATAAATTCAACTACAATTCTATCAAAATATTCACTTGAGCCAACTTTCCTTATATAAAGAACAATATTAAGCTGTCGTACTAAATTAACAGCATTAAATTACCATTTTTTTTATGTATCTCTAATTAAACTTGCCTTGACTAAGGAATTTGATATGATTAAATTGTTGTATATATCATCCGTTTCAATATATCTGTTAATTTGAACATTTTTTTTAAGCATCTCTAATTAAACTTGCCTTATCTAAGAAATTTCATACAATTAAATTGTTATATACATCATCCGTTTTAATATATCTGTTAATTTAATTAAATTAATTTATTCTTAAATCAAATATATTTGTATAATTTAAATATATTAATTTAAAAATATATCAACTTGATTAAATTGATAAGTATATTAAAATAGAGTAAGTATTTAAAGATATCTCTGATCTCCTCACAGATATGCAGTGGTATAAATATATTTTCCAAGGAGATGTTCTTCCAGGCCTAGCACAAATGGCAAATGCCTTTGCCTCTGCACAGAGCATCCTGGGAGAGAAATGGAGCGTGTTCGACTGCAGGGCCAGAGACCCCAGCAAAAATAGGAAAGGAAATGTTCTCAAAAACAAAGATATTTTGATCCGTTTGAAGTTCGATTGGTTGAAAATGTTAATGGCAAACTGTACTGACGCTGATGGAAGGGCGGCATGTTTGGTCCCAAGAAAAAAAATATTAATATTAATAATTAATAATATTCCAAAAAAGAGTGTCTTACAAATTTTATAAATATTTCAATACACTTATTTTACTTTTTTTCCCCCTCAATTTACCTCTCTTATCAAATTTTAATTTTTTTAAAGTGAATATCATTATAAAGTATCACATTAGTTGCCCTTGGATTATTTGATAGAAGGATAGTTAATCCCTTTCTTTGTTATTTTAAAAATGTACCCATTTTAAGAATTCAAATTCCTTTTTTATTTTATCAGTGTCTCTTATTTCTTCGACGGGAACTGTGTACCTCTAAATTCATTTCTGACAAACTAATAGCATCAGATATATTAAACTTTTAAAAATAAAATTTTTTTACATCTCTAAAAATTAAAAATTTTGGTTTTATTAATTATTTTTAAGACTAACATATTTATTAATTAAGAAATAAAAAGAACTAATATAACCAATATTTTTTACTTTTATAGACTATAATAAGAGTTTTTTTTAAAAAAATTTTTTTCCGAGCATAAATGTATCCTATATTTTGCTCTTTTACTTTTCTTACGTTGCTGCTAGGTCTAGCTCTCTGTCTAGATTTTTTTTATTTCACTTTAATTGTCGCCAGCCACGTGGCGATAAAGAAATGACTCAAATAACTTTAAAATATAATTGGCAATCACCATATAAAAAATATTTCGTGAATATGTGATATATAAAGAAATCGTATAGATAGATACATGATATATTTTTTATAGAGACATAGAGATTTCATACATGAAGAAACATGATTGTGATTTTACAAATAACCCCATATACAGGTACATCCCGTGAAAAGTATGGCTCAAATAATTTTTTACAATATAATTGACTCGTTATATATCTCTATTTAGACATTAAAAAGTAGACATTTTATAAAAAAGAAAAAAAGACAAAATTTTGACTTTTTTCTTTTAATATTTACTATCACTTAGCACTTTGTCTTTCTTACTCTACTGTGTTTTATATATCCAAATAATATCCCTCATATTTTAATCATCCATGTTGAATATACAACATAACTTGATCTTTATATATTACTAAGAAGCAAGGTAAAATCTCATTGATCATCTGCCTGAAGCAAGGTAGAGACTAGACTTTGCAATATATTATTCCTCTAATTAGGCAGAAATAGTAGGAGCTAGTAGCAGAGAAGAAAGAATCTCAAAACTCAACATTGTTTTTTCAGAGGTGAAAGATGGTTTCAGTGCATGAGAAGTTCAAGGCCTCTGTGGGGCACAGATGACTGGTTTTTGTGTGTGCAATGTGGGATATGTCATTTGCAGGGACTTCATACATGTTTGGGAGCATATCTCCGGTGATAAAGAGCAGCATGGGTTACAACCAGCAGCAGGTGGCATTCTTGAGTGTCGCCAAGGATTTGGTGCCGGCAAGATCAGTGAGGTGTCCCCAATTTGGCAAGTTATACTTGTTGGTGTACGTCCTCCATAATGTTGTTGGTTATGGCCTTGTTTGGCTTATTGTCACTCACAGGCTTCCTCCTTCACCTTTGTGGATGGTAATTAAGTTCAATTCAGCAACCAAATTCTTGTCAATGACTCAATATCATTGATTTATATGTCATGGGTGTCTCAGTTCACGCTTCTCATATTAATTCTTATGAAAAATAATCAGCTTTTCAGGAGAGATGAAAAAATTTGGCTCATTTAGTTCCATGGGTTGGCCTTAACTAGGTCGAACCAATTTAATGTGTGCCTATTAACAATTATTATAAGGTTAACTTCACCCGTTTCACTCACAAGCCTTAAGTCTAAAAGAATCGGCTAACCTATTTAACAATTAAATCATGTTTTCATGTTTCTGTCCAAACATACTTTCATGATTTTATCTTTTTTTTTTCTTTTTTGGTTTTTAGTGAAAATGAAAATAGAGAATATAAAAACCAAACAAGTCCTTGTTTTTTTTTAAAAAAAAGGGGTAACTAGCAAGCTACATGTAATTTTTATTAATTGCAATAGAAAAGAGAAAAAGACACCTATGTATAAAATAATTAATTTTCACAAAAATATCTTTAAAATATTTTTTATAAAAGATAATAGATGCCCTTTCATTTTCTTCTCTTCTCATTCCTCAACCATTTTGTCTCTTCAGATGCTTAATTATAATTTTATAAGAAAATAATTTTATATTTGTCATATTTAAATAGCCCAATAATTTTTATTTTTTTAAAAAATAATTTTATAATTACATTAAAATACAAAATAACTATTTACGTCTAATTTTGATTCTGATTCTTTGTTTTTCTTCTAATTATGACAAATATATATTTTTTAAAGTTCATCCCAATACGCCCTATGTTTGCTTTCATTAATTGTAATTTCCACTTGTGTTTCTTTCGATCTTATTTCTGCAAAACATGTCATGATTCCTCTCCGAGCTCTCTATATTGTCTTGTCTCCTCTCTTTTTCAATTATTACTCCACAGTGATAACCTAATACCCCATAAAAAATTACTGGTAACCAACTATCGATTAAAAAACTTATCTCTACATCAAAATTAGTTGACTTTGGTCATGGATACTATTTCTCCCTAACTTCTCTTGTCCTGTTCTCCAGGTATTGTGTTTGGATTAGAGTTTATAAATGAGAGTTTATTAAAATTTGATTTTATAAAATTGATTTTGATCAAATAATTTAAGTTTGGAAACTTCTATCTAAAAAATAATTATTATAAAATAAATATTATTTGGATGATCTTATTTAAAATTATTTTTAAATATATAATTATTAAAAAAAATATGAATATTATATTATATTTTTAATATAATCCTTTAATTTTATTTTTATCTTAAAAATATATCAATAAATTATATTAATATTATTATAAATAAAACTATATAAATATTATTATCATAAATAAAATTATATAAGTTATAGTTTTCAATGGGAAAAAATGAACGTGAAAGCAATAAATTATTGCTTTTGTGCAAATCTGGGTTGAAAGTATAAAAACCGTTAATGCACTGTAAAAATTAAAACACCCAAACATAATATTACTGTATTCAATGACTTTCAACTTGTGTTTACCAACGCCAAAACAAACATGCTAGCTTCAAGTTTCCCATGATTTGCTACTCAAGGAAACAAAGTAGAGCTTGTTTGGATTGCAGTTTGTATCTACTAGAAGATTTTTTAGGAGAAGGAAAATAATTTTATATAATAAATAATAGTATTTGGTTTAATTTTTTACTTTTTAAAAGGTCTTTTAAAATTTTAAAAGGTCTTTTGAAAGAAGTATTTTGGAGATTTTATTTTATTCTAGAAAAAGATCTTTTGAAAAGAAATCTTATTATTACTCTCACATCAATAATTAAAAATAATTTTACTTTATTCTATTCAAATAAAATTCATTCTTCTAAACTTATTTTTGATATATTTAAATCAAATAAAAATTATTTTTTTAAAAATAATTTCTCTAAAAAATCTTCTTTTAAAAGATTTTTTTTTTAAAATATTTTCTCCCAAAAATTAAATCAAACGGACCCATAATAAAAAGGAAAGGAACATAAAGGAGAATTTTCCCTGTTTGACTTCGCACTGTAATAGGTGTGAAGAAAGGGGGAAAATTTGGTCGAATGATTTATGTTTTTTTCATTTACATCTTAGTGATAAAGAGAAAAAAAAATGAAAATACAAAGTGAGTAGGACCAAACCTATGCGTGTCTATGTCCACCTTGGTATCCAATGTAGAAATAATACCACTTTTTTAGCGTTGGCCTCGTGATTACCCTTTCTTTTTGCCCCGATCTGTGTTGTACTATTGGGATATTTGGAATGAGATAATTTATTTAGATTATTGATAATTTTAGATTAAATTATTTAAATTTATAATATCATCTTATTTAATTGAATTATATTACTAGTAATTTATATTACTTTCAAAGTAGCAATGTGAATAACCTTTATGAATGTGTCAATTTAGATTATTGCTCATATGGTAATCTTCCCATTAATAACAACAATAACAACAACAACAATAATAATAATAATAATAATAATAATAAAATGCTAATTATTATTTTTCATAATTTTTATAATTAATTAATTATAATATTTTATTATTATTCTTAATAAAAAGCATATATTACTTATTAATTATTTTATATATCAAATAAGATAATATAAATTATCAATAAAATTATTTATGCATATAAGACAATGCATTGTAATATTAATAATAATAATTTAAAAAATAGCAATTTTTTTAAATAATAATTTAGATTGCTAATAATCTTGTTAGATAATACACAAATACTATCTATTTTCCTTGCAAAAATTGGAGCCTTTCAGCATGACAGTGATTTTAGATTTTCCCTATAATAACATGCATTGATAATTTTGTACCACAGCGGAAGAAGCGTGTTCTCTCAAATTCTCTGACAGGAAACGCCTTTTACAAGTACTATTTATGATTTATGATATGGTTTGATACTCCACCTATACTTAATACTATAAAACTTATTAAGTGAAAGGTTTAGTAAAAATTTAGAGTGTGCTTGATAAAATTCAAAATGGAATATAAATAAAAGAGTTATCATAAATTTTTTTTTGGTACAGTGGTGATGCTGAAGTTTAATTTATGACTTTATGCCTATTATCTAAATCCTTCATCATTAATCCATTTCTAATGATTTAGAGTTATCATAACCTATGACACTCTACATAGAAAATGGAGCAAAAGAACTCAGAGAAAGTTATTAATTCCTATAGTTCAATTGGGTAATTTAAATGTAAAAGCGAACTATCTGCCCATAATTTACACATAATTAATACTTCAACTTAATGGTTCAAATTAAGTTTGATTTGGTTGTTTTTAGATTTTAACTTGATTATATCTTGGGTTGTGCCGTGCGTTTCTCACATTGGGAGAAATTTCATCCCAACTCATATGCTGGTAAAAAATTGTTAACAAGCCACCGATTTGCAGTTATAGACAAAATGGATCTACATACTACAACACAGCTGCACTAGTTTCCTGCATGTAGAATTTCCCTGAGAGTAGAGGACCCGTGGTGGGGATATTGAAGGGCTTCATTGGCTTAAGCGGTGCAATATGGACTAAAATCATAGCTATGATCGACTTCCCTGATCAGGCATCTCTGATTTTCATCATAGCAATTGGACCCGCAATAGTTTGTTGCACCCTCATGTTCATCATAAGACCCCTTGAAGGTTACAAGCAATCCAGACCCTCTGCTGGTGCAGGCTTCATGTTCATCTACTGCATTTGCCTTCTCTTGGCTTCTTACCTTGTGGGAGTTTTGCTGCTAGAGCACATGCTGAGTCTGGACCACAACACCATCACATTATTTGCAGTTATTTTGATCATTCTCATACTGCTTCCAATTATATTTCCTATCCTAATGGTTTTCTTCTCGGAAGTCAAGACCAGGAAACCCTTCTTGAACCACCACTGCATGCAGCAACTACATCCACGCACGCGGTGGATGAGACTAGTGTTAGTGTTGGTCATATTGAAGATGATTATAAGCCTCCAATGCTAGCGGGGCTTCCACTATCAGAAGGGTCAAGGGGCATTTTTCACTTTCAAGCTAATAAGCTTTCGCAAGCAGTGAAGAAAATGAAGAATGGTCCTAGGAGAGGATTTCACATTGACACAAGCACTGGTCAACGCTGACTTTTGGATCATGTTCTTTTCTCTTGTCATGGGTGGTGGATCGGCATTGACAATAAACAACAACATGGGTCAGGTTTGTCAGTCCTTGGGAGACAACAAGGTGAATGTGTACGTATCCGTGATCAGCATATCCAACTTCCTTGGTCGTGTTGCTAGCGGCTATTCCTCAGAGGTTATAGCAAGGTTCAATCTCTTCCCCTTTCTTGCTTTTGACTTTTGGTGCATCTTAGAGTCCCCCAACGTTGGAGCACATAATGTACAATGTTTGACTAATGATAATGTCACAAACTTTCTTATCCTTCGACAAACAACAGTTGCTTAATGATTTATTAGGTAAAATAATAATTTTGTATATTAAGAGTGTATTTTTTTCAACTTTTGTAAAATGTGATTATGAAATTAAAATTTTTTATATAACTGAAAAAATTAAAAACAGATTTTTTGTGAGATTCTAATTATTTTTAAAATTTTATCCAAATATGTCAAAAATAATTTTTTAATGAAAGATTGATTTTATTGGCAAAATAATCTTATCCAAACACACCTTAAGTCTACATTGATGCTACACAGCCATAAAATATATGCCAAAATCTTTGATAGAAATCATAGAAGTTGTTAAATGAAATAAAATGATAAAACTCATTCATTTATCCAATAGTCCATAACATGCCATGTCTTCCTAGCGATTCAATTTTGGAAAAAAAAATTTTGGTTATCTACCATTTTTAATGTTATAATCTAAATACTAATGCTATTCACATAATGAGAAAATTTTAAGTGATTTTACAGCAAAAAGAAAAAAGATAAATTTATTTTGTTCTATTCATAATTTGATGTTTCGACTTTGGAGGTCATGCTTGTTTGTCACTTTTACTACATTTTTAATGAAATGATTGAAATGTCAAGTTTTTAGTAGGATAAAATATGACTTTCTTTTTCTTACTTTAATAGCATCTAATTATAACAACAAAATAAGAATCTTTCCACGAGCACCCTTAAGCATCATCTCACATCTATACAACTTTTACCATTGATTGAAGTATGTTCTACTTTGCTTTCTACACATTCACACTCAGATTTTACCATATAAACACGAAGATGAGGTGAACTGACGTGTATCTCAAAGAGTGTACCTAGTACTAATCCAAACGTGCAATTTTTTTTTTTTAACAGAAATTTTGCGTACCCCAGACTTGTTGCATTGGTATTGGTTCAGGGAATGATGGCATTGGGACTCTTCTACTATGCCATGGGTTTGGCTGGACAAGTTTACGTGGTGGCCATATCTATGGGTTTTGGGTATGGTGCCCATTGGTCAACTGCAATAGCTGCAGCTTCAGACCTATTTGGATTGAAGAACTTTGGGACTGTGTTCAATTTTTTTGCCTTGTCTTGTCCAGCTGGAACTCTAATTTTATCTGGATTCATAGCAAGCACATTATATGACTACTATGCAGAGCAGCAAGCACAGCACAGAATGCAAACTTATGGAGCCTCATTGAACTTGGCAATGCCTTATGTCACTGGAACTGATGAGTTGCTTGTTTGTGAGGGAAACATATGCTTTTCCGTGACATGTGGAATCTTAGCAGTGCTATGCCTACCAGCTGCTGCTTTGAGCTTGATCTTAGTTCACCGGACTAGGAGGTTCTATGCACAACTTTATAGGAAGTCTCTAACTTGAGTGGAAAGTGTCACTGAGGTTTGAATATCCGATAATGTTATTTTGACATGAAAAAATAGACCTCCACATAGTAGAGAGAGAAAAACACGAAGTTTTAGTTTGTTTTATCTTGAGAGATGCCAAAAGTACTTTTCATAGAAATAACAAAATCTTTACTTCTCATAAAAGTGCATTAGGAAGCGCGATTTCTCCTTTCATGGTGAACAAAATGTGATGTGCCTTTCTCTCTAGTACGTCCACGGAATGTCTTCCTTTTTATGTCCACATTAACAATATTGTTGAACATTCTGTGTTGAATGTGCACATAGTCTTCTTCTGTCATTTCTGTCTTGGCCCCGTATGTGCAATAGTTGTGGTACTCTGTCCTAGGTTGTTTTATTCATCTTCCATACGTACTTGCCTGCGTAGAAATCCCTTCTTGGAGATCATATACAAGAATGTGTTTTTAGCTACTCGCGTTGAAAACAAAAGGGAAAGACTTTTGTATTTCCTGTTACTGCTTGAAGGTGGTTGGAACATAAGACAATCATACTCGTAATAATTATTGCTTTTGGATTTTTTTTTTTTATGTGGTATTACTTTAGGAGTTTTAGAATATGAGCTAATTTACAAATTTGTATACACCAGGTTGGTCTGCATGCCAAGCATTTTATCTAACTTAAATGTTTTGTTCAAGGACTTGATTAGTTTTTACTGTCTTAGAAGTACAGGCATGTAGCTTAAGAACAGCAATGTTCTTATTCATAATTCTTGATTTGCTGACACATAAAGAAATCGATGACACAATGCACCAAAATCCTTCTGTACTTTTAAAATTGACAGCAGTATCTTTGTAAATCCTTGGCATAGCCTTAGATAGATTGTAGCCACCAATTTTGGCAGGAACTTAATATGGTCCTAGTCCTATTAGTGCATCTATGTTGAATTGTATACTCTTTGGCAACAAAATCCTGAGAATCCAATAATCTGTGGAAGGAACATTAATACGTGCATTTAAGTAGACTAAAAAGGAAGTGTTCATAAGAATGTATGGAAAACCATAAGGTCACTGGAAGCTATATTTTACATTGTTGAAAACAGTTGGCACTATGCTAAATATAATTGAATGCAGCCTTCATATTTTGTCGAAACTACCCTTTCAATTGGACACTAAGTTGCAATCTGAAAGAGCTAGAAAACAACTTCAGCAAACGTGATTATCAGGAAAAAGGTTAGGGTACAATTTCTTCTCCACTGAGAAATGATAGTTTTCTTTTTTCTTTCTTTAAATGGAAATGCAACTTCTATGGTACTAACTCATATATGGTTCAGCATACATGTGATAGGGGAGGCATACTCCTCCTAATGTATATGTTGTGTAATTTCTCGTATAGTGTAAAGAACAATATTAAGCTGATGCACTAAATTCATAGCATTAAATTTCATCCAATTAAACTTGCCCTCCATAAGAAATTCGATATGATTGACCCGAGATAAATTTTAACCATAACTAGAAGCTTAGCCTTGATCCAAAAATAAATCATATATACATAATAATTTAAATACAAGAAATATCCATACAACGATTACTTTACTAATCACTTCATTGAAGTACCGTTTCATAAACAACACGACGTTTCACAAATACGTCTTTTTTATATTCATACATATAATACTCAGAAAAGTTGCAAACAAGTTATTTTAAATCTTTTTTATCGCTAAAAATAAATAAAGGTTGACAAAATATCTTGGTAAATTGACCAACTTGTCCAAATGAAACGGATACCTCTGACATACGTTTATATGAATAAATTTGCTAAAATAATATAATATTATCACCATTAACTAGTTTTAATTTTTTATAATATATATCTAGTATATAATTAAGTATACCATTTTTAATAATATGTATCTAATAAATAAATAATTAAATAATATAATATTACATTACTAGGTCAAACAAATTTTGGAATGTGGACATGATTATTCAAGAAAATAAAACAATTGCAGCAGTGATTGAGAGAACAGTATAAAACCTTTCACCATGTTTGGCCAAACATGCACCGCACAGAGTAAGCTCTGAAACTCTCTGATCGGAGCCCAATTCCCTCAAATTCCCAACCCAAATCACAGACGAAAGGAACAAGCTTTCTCCACTCAAATTCTTGCTTCGCTTCAATAGGGGGTGGTGGTGGAAGCTTCAAGTTTTTGGCGCCACTTGAGAGGTACCTGATGAATGATCAATGTGCCTTCTATTTTTTTGTGATTTTGATTTTGGTTTTTCTTATTCTTTTAATCTGTGCTGGTAGTATCTGATTTTAATAGTTGTGTTTGCAAATAAATGAAAGAAGGGATTTTGATTCTGTGTTTCGTTTTGCACTTTTTTTTGTGTTTTTTTTTTCCTGGTTGTGTGTTTTATTGTGACAGAAACCTGAATTGCGGTCTGGGGCGTGATTCTCAGTCCTTATGTGTGCTAACGGCAACCGCATTGCTGTGGACAATTCGGAACCTTAATTTCTGTGATTGTAAGTATGAGAAATTTTGAATTTGGTTTTTTGGTTTTTGTTGTTCGTACTTCATTCCTTGTTGTTGTTGTTGTTGTTGTTGTTGTTGTTTGCTCATTTGAAGGGCTGTATAAGCGATGAATTTATGTGTCTTTGAAAAAGCTGGACAATTTGGAACCTTGATTGATGTGTTTGGCAGTCTGGAAAATTTTGAATTTGGTTTTGTTTGTTCATTCCTTTTTGTTGTTGTTGTTTGTTGATTTGAAGGGCTGCGTGAGCGATGAATATATGTTATTTGCAAAATGTGGACAATCTGGAATCTTAGTTTATGCGTTTGAAAGTCTGAAAAATTTTGAATTCTTGGTTTTTGTTGTTCTTTCCTTTTTGTTGTTGTTGTTTGTTCATTTGACGGGCTGTGCGAGTGATGAATTTATGTTTTTTGAAAAATCTGGGCAATTTGCAACCTCAATTTATGTGGTTGAAAGTCTGAAAAGTTTTGAATTTGGTTTTTTGGTTTTTGTTGTTCATTCCTTTTTGTCGTTGTTGTTCCTTCATTCGAAGGGCTGCGTGAGCCATAATTTGTGTCTTTCTGAAAAATGTGGAGTTGTGGACAATTTGGAACCTTAAATTTTTTGTTTGAAACCACTGTAAAATTTTCAATTTGATTTTTCAGTTTTTGTTGTTCATTCCTCTTTTTTGTTGCTGTTGCCGTTTGTTCATTTGAAGGGCTGCATGAGCAATAATTTATTTTCTTTGAAAAATGCGGACAATTTGGAATCTTAATTCACATGTCTGAAAGTCTGAAAAATTTTGAATTTGTTTTTTGTTGTTCATTCCTTTATGTTGTTGTTTATTCATTTGAAAGTGTTGCGTGAGCGAAAAATTTATGTTTTATGAAAGTCTTATTTTTTATTTTTAACTTTGGTTTTTTATTTTTAATCTCTTTTGTTGTTCCTTGTGGTTGTTTGTTAAAATATATGCATTTGAACAGCTCCATGGGTGAGAATTTACTTATAGGAGAAGCAGGCTTTGTTTTGTTGCCCCAATGTTGTGAGAAGCAATTGAAACTTCTGGTTGATCTTTGTATGTTTTGAATCTGTGTCATGGTTCTTGTTCTCCTTGCAATTTTGTTTGATCAGCAAGGGTTAAGGTGTTGCTTTGATTGTGGTCGGGGAAGATGGAAGGGACTTAGAATGTGAAAATGTGTTGGAGAATACATGCATTGAATTTGTAGTTATTTGATTATTTAGGTAAAATTTTGGTAATTAATGGATTGAAGTAAGGTCTGGACAGAATTCTCTTATCTGTTAACAGTTGTTTCTGTTATTTTATTAAGATTCTGTCATTACCATTATCTGTTTGTTTTTTCTTTCCTTTGTTGCTGAAGTAGTAGTGTCATTTTTGTACTGTTTGTAGGGTTTATAAAGCTTCTGTAATTGAAGGGAGCATCGTTATTGTGCACGTGGAATTTTTGTACTGTTTGTAGGGTTTATAAAGCTTCTGTAATTGAAGGGAGCATCGTTATTGTGCACGTGGAATTGTCGGGTTTTGGGTTTAAACATGTATTGTCAAGCCCTCGCTCCTCATTGATATTGCCGTGTATGCTTATGAGGAAGGAAATAAAGAAGAATATTGCAGTAAGATCTGGACCATTAACCATTATTTCTGTTATTTTATTAAGATTCTGTCGTTACTGTTATCTGTTTGTTTTTTCTTTCCTTTGTTGCGGACGTAGTTGTGCCATTTTGGTCTATTTATAGGGTTTATAAGGCTTCTGTAATTGAAGGGAGCATGTTTATTGTGCACGTGGAATTGTAGGGTTTGGGGTTTAAACATTTATAGTCAAGTCCTTGCTCCTCATTGATATTGCCCTGGCGTACGCTTCTGAGGAAAGAAATAAAGAAGAGTAACTAGTGGCCATTTGGAGAAACAAACTAGCAAGCATGGAATGTAATAAAGATGATGCCTTAAAGGCTAAAGAGCTTGCAGAGAAGAAGCTTCTAGAGAGGGACCTTGGTGGTGCAAAAGTATTCGCAATGAAGGCTCAAGACATGTATCCCAATCTTGATGGTCTTCCTCAATTGCTGGCAACTATTGAGGTGTATGTCTCTGCTGAAAAAAAGGTTAACGGTGAAGTTGATTGGTACAGGGTCCTTGGCGTCCAACCCATGGCTGATGACCAAACAATTCGAAGACGTTACAGGAAACTGGCTCTTACTCTGCACCCTGATAAAAATAAATCGGTAGGTGCAGATGGGGCATTTAATCTTATCTCGCAGGCATGGAGTTTATTATCTGATAATGCCAAGAGAATTGTGTATGATCAAAAGCACAACTTTTCTGGTGCATATCAAACAAATCCAGGTGGGAAACCTTCTGTACCAGCTTATCAGAATGGCTTCTTTAATAACTTCAATCTTGCTAATTGGAAGGATAGAGATCAAAGGAGTGCTACTCATCCCAATTATACTACAGGACCTCCTGTGTCAATGAAACAGACATTTTGGACCATGTGCAGGTGCTGCAGGACAAAGTTTGAGTACAATGCTCGTTATGTCAACTGCACTCTCGTCTGCACCAACTGCCGTCAGCTCTTTATAGCTTTGGAGGCATCACCCCCGCCTGTATATAGAAATGCTTCATCTACTTCAAGCATTTCTCAGATGAAGCAAAATAACATTAACTCTACCAGAATGGAAGCAAACTATCATGTTTCAGGAAGGATACCAATGTCTGCAGTCAACTCATCATTTGGGTCAGGTCCTTTCTTCATGCCTGGTGGTATTTCCAGTGTAACAACATCATTTTCTACTGCTGCTGAAGCTCCTGGTGTTTTCAGAATGCCATCTGATACTTTGAAGAGGGCACGTGAAGATTCGACACCTGTGATGAGGGAAGAGGCCTATTTTGGGAAAACTCATGCTGCTGAGGGAACTGGTGCTGCTGTTTCAGCACTTCATTCCTCTTTTTTTGGTTCCAATTCTGTTCTGAAAGGAGATAGGTCAAGGAAAAAAAGCCGCACAGATGAATGCAAAGTAAACGGTGATAGAAGATATATGCAAACTGAAGTAGCATCTCAAGATGAAGGAATAAGCTTAGCTAATGAACTTGGGTCTCAGAAGGATAGTTTTGATACAGGAAGGATTAGTGCTGCTGGAAACCACAGACGTAATGGTATTAGGGACCTACCACAGCCCCAAATAAAGAAGATGTTGATGGAAAAGGCTCGAAAGGAGATTCAGAAAAAGCTTGATGAATGGGGTGCTTCTTCTAAATCAAGGAATTTAGACAAGTCAAAGAATACTGATACAGAAGTCAGAGAGAAGGACAATAAAAAGGCTATACATGGTGCAAAACCTGGCTCACAAGAATTTGTTGATTCTGATACCATTGGCAAAAAGTGTTTCTCTGCTGCTTCAGAGGTGACTGATTCTATCTCAATGAGTGTTCCAGACCCAGACTTCCATGATTTCGATGGGGACCGTATTGAAAACGCTTTTGGCGAGAACCAGGTGTGGGCTGTTTATGATGAGGATGATGGCATGCCGCGCTACTATGCTTTGATCCACGGCATAATCTCAAAGAAACCATTCAAAATGACAATTAGTTGGCTAAACTCTAAAACCAACGATGAATTGGCACCAATAAAGTGGGTCAGTTCTGGCTTTCCCAAGACTTCTGGGGATTTCAGAATAGGCAAGCGTGCAGTTTATAGCACTCTTAACTCCTTTTCGCACAGGGTTCAGTGGACAAAAGGTTTAAGAGGGGCAGTGCATATATATCCTAAGAAGGGGGATGTTTGGGCTCTGTATCGAAACTGGTCCATCGATTGGAACGAATTTACTGAAGATGAAGTCATACATAAGTATGACATGGTGGAAGTGCTTGAAGACTACAATGAGGAGCAAGGTGTGAATGTTGCTCCACTTGTTAAAGTTGCAGGTTTCAAGACAGTATTCTGCCGGAGTGTAGATCCAAGAAAAATAAGAAATGTTCCAAAGGCAGAGATGTTTCGTCTCTCACACCAGGTACCTGCATACATGCTTACTGGTCAAGAAGGCCATAATGCTCCTAGTGGTTGCTTGGAGCTTGATCCTGCTGCTACACCTATGGAACTTCTTCAGGTGGTCACAGAAGTTCCAGAGGAAGGACCAGCAATGACAACTGAAAAATCTACGAAAGATGAATGCCCGAACAAAGAGAATTCTAGGGAGGATGGTGCAATCGGGAGGAGCCAAACAACTAAGGAAGAAGATTCTGTTGAAGATGTTCCAAGAAAGGTGGTGGCTGAAGCAATGGGAAGGAAGGAAGGTAAGCCTGAGATTTTGTTTGTATATAGGCGGAGACATCTAAAAGAAAAGAGGGCGCTGTAGAGTGGGTAGTAATTGCTAATTACCTAGTTGACTTGAAGAGATTTTGTGTTCCATATCCATAGCTTACAATCACCAATTCAAAACAAATTAGGGCAGGATTTCGAAACTTTAAATTTGATTTTATGTTTCTAGTGATAAAAAAAAGAGAACAGATTTGGCTGCATTTGTAGAGTTGGTTAAGCAGCTTTTTTTTGGTTTTTACCGTATATTGGCGGGGGGCTACAGTTTTGCATCAAGTGTAGGAGTTGCCCTCAAGAATGATTTCGGTTGCCAATGTACATGAGTTATTATAGTTGCTTCGAGTCAATGAAATTCAGCATCATTCTGCTCATTCAGCCTGCCTTTGTAGCCGCGATGCGCATTCAAATAGATTTTGAGTACACAAAAAATTTAACCTGGGTTGGATTAACAAGCTTATATTCATGAAAGATCATTATCAAAACCAGATTAAGGATAATGCTTCAGCACACTCAATCTCATTTAACCTGCAATTCCTGACCAATGGCCCTACATTTTTACTCAAATTTACGTCTCCTCATGCCTCGAAAAAAGCTTCGATATAAGTGTTTATACAATTAACTGTTCTTACTATTCTGATCTATATCCTTATTAAAATAAACGCTTTCTTAATTTTTTTTATGTAAAAACAAATATATCGTATACTTTTCATATCTTAGTATTGATTACATATAAAAATTCAATCTAAATAAAAAAGAAACTATCAATAACCATCTTTAAATTAGTAGTTTAAACTTTAGATCAAACCCAACAATAAATTCGGATAATATACCACTCAGTAACTTACAGATGTTTTACTAACATTAGTAAGAATTTAACTTGAGACTTTAAGTTGGGGGCATGTCACGAGTTTCATGGAAGGCTAATAGTTACTTGCAGCAGAGAAGCATCATTTGTAGAAATTAAAACCAAGACCTTTGTGCTGACTCAAATCATTATAGGTTCTTGTTAAAGCTAATATAACATATCCTGTCCTTATAATTAAATAAGCTCTTCACCCTTAAATTTTCGCTGAAAAAAATCGATTTTGTATAATAAAAACGTGCCAAGCATGCATTTGCTTAATTTATGTTTTCTCTAGGTGCCCTTTAGAAAATAGGGTGCAAGTAAATACCCATTAATATTAAAAACGCAAAAGTTAATTTCCACAAATTCATTATTATGGTAGAGATTATTTTGGTACTTTTGATAGTTGTAAGGATACCAGTACCATTTACTAATGAGTGATTAATCTTTAATTATGAACCCAAAACTTGAAACATATTTTTTTATATTTTTATTTTTTGAAAAATAGGATATGCAGCTTAATATTAAAAACTGTTAACATGAATTATTTAAGGAGAAGAATCAATATATTAAAATTATTAAAAGACACCTAATAAAAATTATTTGAAAAGAAAGACAAAATAATTTTAATAAAAAGATAATAATATCCTTAAGATATTTCTTAGCTTTTTTATTTTTTTTAATTTGCCCTACAACCTCACTCTCAAAATGTTAGGGCACCAACAATGGTAAAATTCTACGTGACAGTCTTAAAGATCAACTATTGTCTAACCATGACTTTGCCGCGCATCCAATCTCTGCTAACTGTTGTTTTGTCATTGTTGGCAACCGTTCAGCCATTGTTAAATCATTGCTTACAACTGCTTAGCCCCGCTCGCCATTGTTGAGCCGTCTACTCACTATTTTACTTGTACTTTGTTTTCATTGACTAACAACGTAAATAACATTATATTTTGTAGGGTTGTCAGTTGTCAATACTAAGTATCTAACAAATGAACGTAAAATGTTACAAAGAATTTAGAGAGAGAGAGAGAGTTGTGTAACCCAAAAAAAAAAAAAAGAGATTTGCCAGTTAAGAAATTTAAAAAAAAAAAAATTTATTATTGGCTATTGGTATTTGAAGGTAATTATTTGTTAACCCAAAGTGGTTAATAATGTAAATAATATTCTATTTTATACATGAAGTTAGTAAGTTAAAAAAAAAAGGTGGTTACATTTGACGACAACTTTATATATGAAGTTAGACAATAATTTTTAAATAATTATTGTCAACTTCATATTTACTTAGCTACCCTTTTGATTATTGTCATCCTTACATAGCAATGCATTTCTTTTAGCCGTGGCCCTAACAATGCCTTCAACTTTAGGCTTTGTCTTCACTGCACCGCATAAAGTATGGTACATGATATATCTGGTAGTGCACCATGCACCTGTTTTACCTGCATTTAAAAAAATGTGGTTAAGTAACAAAAGGAATGTGGCTAAATCACATAGATCCCTCTCTTCTTTCTTGGCCTCCGCCGTCTCTTCTTCGTCTTCATCGTGCAATCCGCCATCAACGCCGATGGTCTCGCCTCGCCAGAACGACTCGTCACCAACTCAAAGCAAGCTCGGTTCGGGTGAGTTGAGGAGGAATGACTTGTCGTTTGAGACGAGCTTCCACACACCCTCGAGCGAAACGACATCTGTGTTGAAGAAGGAGTTCGTCCTCCTCCGACTATGTCTAGCTACTGCCTCCTCACCGGCCAAGGGGAATGATTCCGCCAGTTGAGATCTATTTCCTCTGTTCTCACTTGATCAACTCGTGCTCTAAAATCAAAGTTCTTGAAGGGGGTGCTGGATGATATCACCAGTGGCGGAGCGGCGGTGCTGAACGACATTCGCGGCGGCACAGCGTGGCGCTTCCTTGGTGACGAGGATGATGGGGTGCGGTGGTCGCGAAATGGTGGTGGCCCGGTGCTGATGACTCGTGATGGGTTCGATAAAGGGAAGGTCCGGTGGGTGGTCCGGTGCTGCGAATTTTGCAAAAAGGGAGTTGGGTGGCTTCCAACACTGAGATAGGGAATATGGTATGGATTCAATCCACACCCTCCGTATCCTAATAAATGGTGTAGATAAGCTTAGGAATATGGTGCACCATTTTTCTTTCAAACGGTGTATCAAGCACCTTACTCATCGAGGCGCATGGCAGATGGGACCTCAAGTTTAAGCTCCTTGAAAGGATGTGGATGCCAGGCAAAGTATGCTAATACAGGCTTGTTAAGGTTTGAGCCGCCATTAAATGTATATTAAACTGCTCCATTCAAACTTTAAAGAAAAAGGCCTATAGGAGCTAATTGAGGCATGAGTTTTTGCATCTTGAAGACTTAGAAGTGAAGCATATATATATACATATATATATATATATATATATATATATATATATACATATATATATTGAGAGGGTGTTTTGGATATAAACCCTTTTGCGTTAGAGTAATGATAGGGGACGCACAAAATCATAACACATACACCATGCATACGGAAAAAGTAAGAAAAGTGACAAAAACACTTGGTCACACATGATTATTGTTCTTTTTGTTAGGTTATTTTTATCCAAAAAGTCACTTACCAATGTATTGTTGAAAACGCTAGTAAGTAACCAGCGTTTTCAGCAATACGTTGGTAACTAAGAGTTTTTTGTCTTTTTTTGTCTAGAAATTTATCAGCACTTTTAGCAATACGTTAGTAAATTTCTGGACAAAAAAAGGGTACTGGTAAATTTACCCAAAATATTGGTAAATTTGCAAAAAATGCTGGTAATTTTTTCGACAAAAAAAAAACTTGAAAAATGATTATGTGAAACGCAGATAAATTTGCCAAAAATATTGGTAACTTTTTAGATCAAAAAAAATTTAACAATAATAATAATAATAATCATATAGGACGCTGGTAAATTTGCCTAAAATACTAGTAAATTTGCCAAAAATGCACTGATAACTTCTAAACAAAAAAAACTTAAACAAAAGTAACAATGATCATGTGAGACGTTGGTAAATCCGTCCAAAATATTGGTAAATTTACCCAAAATATTGATAATTTTTTGGATAAAAAAACTTGAATAAAAGTAACAATGATCATGTGAGACTTTGATAAATTTGTCCAAAATACTAGTAACTTTGCTAAAAATGCTAGTAATTTTTTGAACAAAAAAAAATTGAACAAAACAAACAATAATCATGTGAGACCTATTGTTTTCCTCACTTTTCCATATACGTCGTATAATGCGTCACAAAAATGCACTCACCAAACATTACTCTTTGGGTTTTCATGACTATATTTTGCCTCAATGGATTTTGGCTTAACAAGGCATTGAGTTGTGATTTGTAGAAAGCTAGGAATTAATTAATTTTTTAAAAATCGAACTGGTTGGACCATAAATAGATCATATTCTCGGTTCAAAGGTTTTTTTTTTTTTTTTTTTGCATTCAATCACAATTTAATTATAGTTCGACCACAAATATAATTGGTTGGATCAATTGAATCATGAATTGAAAGTCTTATCAATTCAATGGGGTTTTTTTTTTTTTTATCACAATGGTCCAATTTGATTAGTTATTTACCAATATAGCATAACTTTTAAAAAATTTATTGAACTGATATA
Organism: Pterocarpus macrocarpus; assembly: GCA_031439585.1. Lineage (NCBI taxonomy): Eukaryota > Viridiplantae > Streptophyta > Magnoliopsida > Fabales > Fabaceae > Pterocarpus > Pterocarpus macrocarpus. Next base: position 19,304,538 of record CM062519.1, read on the forward strand.
AGTCATTTTAGATAAATGTGATTTAAGTTAGGGTTTTTTCATAAAATTTGTTGTATATAAAACTTGTCACCACTATACACAACTTATATTATAAATAAATTTTTAAATAAGAGCCGCATCTTATGATTACGACTTTGATTTTTTTTATTTTTTTCCCATGTAAATTGCGCTTATAAAAAATGACTTTGCTTATATTATTTTTTTATATGCAAGCAATTGGAAGTTGTACACTTTATGTATGCCTCTGGTTTGTATTTTTTTTCGTGCTTTTTTTTTTTTTAGTTTTCTAACAGTTATAACTTGAATCCAATAGAATTTAGCATTTTCTCATTAATTAGCATGACCTCAATTTTTTGAGGAACAACCTAGAAATTGAAAATAGAAATTTAATAGTACTAATATAAACTACTAAGTGTCATTATTTTTTTAAATCTATCCACATATTGTACAGAACAGCCTAATTTTTTTTAAAAAAATAACAACAACAACAATTGAAATATTTTGTTAAGCAAGGAAATGTGTACAATATGACATATTTCAATTGTTGTTATTATTTTTTAAAAAACACTTTAGACTGGTTCCGTATAATATGTGGATAGATTTAAAAAAATATAATGACACCTAGCAGTTTGTATTAGTACTATCAATTCTCTATTTTCAATTTCTAGGTTATTCCTCAAAAAATTAAGGTTATACTATTTAATGATAAAATGATAAATTCCAATGGATTCTAGTTATAAATAAAAAGAAAAAAAAAAAGACCAAAGTCATACATGAAATGTACGATTTTCAATTGCTTGCATATAAAAAAAATAATATAAGCAAAGTCGTTCTCTTCATATGTGCGACTTACACAAAGAAAAAATGTTCATAGTCATATTTATAAGGTGCAACTTTTATTTAAAAATTTATTTCTAATATGAGTTATATATAGTGGTGCCGACTTTTGTATACAAAAAATTTTCTGAGAAAACCCTACTTCAAATCGTATTTATTTAGAGTAACTTACACCAGTCCAGTAATATTTTTAAAAGTTATACTATATTGATCAATAACTAATCAAATTGCACCATTGTGATAAAAAAAAAAAAAACCTCAATTCAATATTTGATTCGACAGTATTAACAGGATTAATTACATTGTCTTCTATATTTTCTTTGCACCGGAGGCCAATCTGTACCGTTCTGATCAGTTCTAGGTTAAGTGGGGAGCATAGTCAAGTTCCATCAACATAGAAGGACAATATGCATTTGAACTGGCTTGATCTCTTTGTTCCCATGTGATTTTGTGAAGGTGAATACGAACCAACGGTCGCTTAGGAATCCAGCTAGAGTTTGGAAGGCAAGTGGCAAGGGTTTCCATGGGTTTGTTATATTAGCAGTGCCACTAATATGTATACTCTCAAAGAGTAGAATTATACCCTCCTTAGACTCAAATTTTTTTTTTTTTGTCCATGATATCAATAAACAATAGTGTGTTAATTTATAAAAATAATTAGTATATTTACTAAAGACATGAATCGTCTCTTTCTTAACTTTTTTGTGTTAGTACGAAAAAATACAAAAATATAGAATTCTCAATATATATATATATATATATATTAAATTCTCAAAAATTGACACAAAATTTGCCAATTATGTTGTGAGTAGCAGCTGCTCTTAAAGAAAGCTTGATTTTTGTTGTTGAATCAATTAAGAGTGCATTTGTTTTAATTTCTAAAAAAAGTAATTATGAAACCTAAATTTTATATATAGTTAAAAAAATTAAAAATTAATTTTCTTAAAAATTATTCTTTTCAACTTCCATGAAAAAGTTAAAAATAATTTTTTTGAGATTCTAATTATTTTAAAAAAAAATTATCCAAATATATAAAAATTAATTATTTTAATAAAAAAGATAATTTTTTTGTCAAAAAATTCACAAACAAATACAACCTAATTCTTTTGAATCACTTTATAAATGTAACTTTGTATATCTCGGGATTACGAAATGGACAAATTTCTTAAAGTGAGTATTACCATGACAAAGTAAAATACATGCACAAATTGACAAAATGTCAACTTTTACATCACAAGCCGAGTATATTTAATATTTAAGATAACACCAAACGATAGAATCGAAACTGCTTTTGTTTTTCTAGCCAGAAAACAAATGATATTTCAGCATAATGAACAAAGAGGATGGACGCGTGATGGAGAGGACTAGCACGGCACAGCACGCCAGCACTAGCAACATCTAAAGCAGTAGAAATATAAAATGATCCAAAAACTAAAAATGTTCAAAATTTATAAAATAATTAAAAATGTTAAAAATTAATTACGACACTAAAATATTAGTATTCTAATAATAATAATAATAATAATAATTTAATTATGACATAATAATAACAAAAAAGTTACTTACATCTTTGATGTTGGACAAAGGGAGAAAATGAAGAAAAATAATTGAACTCTCAAAGTAAAACAGAGAGATTCTAATTAATAAAATATAAAAATCAAATCATAAAATTAAAGAAAGATAGCGTCGAGTCTTAAGCTAAACATAACTAAAATTCATATATAATACTACACCAATCTAATAATACATTGTAATTTAATAATTTAGCCATTTCCTATAGTTATTAACACAATCAAATTTATAAAATAGGCACCAAAAAGAAATTCATAAAATATAATATCATTATAAAATCATATTATTATAATTAAATAACAATATTATGCTGTACTTATAACATATTAAAATTAAAACTGCCAAAATGAGTTAAATTTCTTGATCCTTTTTATTGAAAATGAAGCAAATTGAGTTAATAACCTATTTAAATTCTTACATTTTTAGCTTATTTATTAACTTGTGAATCAGCCTATTAATTAGTTCATTTATCCTTCTTATTTTTTTTTTTTTTGGCATACGTGCTAAGGTCTGTAGATGTGTTTAATATTTACATACAACCTACAAAAAAATTTGAAAATCAAATAAGTATCATTTATAATTATTGAGCATGAGCATATAGAGGACTGATCAGTTACGTTGAAAATCCTTATTCTGATTAACAACATGCACGCCCATATCCGAGCCAAATGAAAAATTAAGAAATCCCCTCAAATGAAGACATGAATGCACCTTATCCCAATTACAACCCCGTCTTCCCCGCAATAATTTTCATTCATTTCCACCCCACGTCCGCCAACAACACCGCCAATAAACCTATACAAATACCATTCATTACATTACATTCTCTGTTCACTCACGAGGACGCAGACGCAGACGCAGACAAACACAAAACTTCGCCAAATGGGAAACAAAAGTAGCCATCACGAGCATGAGCACCAACAGCAGCTTGAGATGTTTTGGTCCTCCCAGCGCGAGGAGATGGAGCAGGCCAACGACTTCAAGAACCACCCGCTGCCGCTGGCCCGCATCAGGAAGATGATGAAGGCCGACGGGGACGTCCGCATGATCTCCACGGAGGTGCCGGTCGTCTTCGCCAAGGCCTGCGAGCTCTTCATCCGCGAGCTCACCCTCCGCTCCTGGCATCGCGCTCAGAAGAAGAAGCGTGTAATCCTCCTAGGGAAAGACATCACCTCCAGCCTAGAATCCTTAAGTAAAGTATGGCATGACATTGCATATTTTAAAAGATTGATGAGCTAGGACTTAAGAAGGGAAATATTAGCCATTGAGAATAATTTTATCAGAATAATATTGATAGAAATTACGGAAACTTACTCATTCAAAAGTTAATAATGTCTGCTTGTCTGCTTGATTGCGGCAAAAAATTCTAACTCTCTAGTATCTTTTTAGAAGTCTGTTTAATTAATCGGGTCATACTCAACTCTTTAGAAAAGCTTATTAATATAACATCTAGGGAGTTAGCACAGTGATAAAGATACATTACGATTTTAGGGAAGATTTTGATTCGACTTCTGAAGAGAACTCCTATTGAAGAGTAAGTATAATTATATTTAAAAGAGATTAATCTCATTCTCTGATAATAGAAAAGAGAGATACTTGTGAAAAACCAAAAACAAAAGTTTATTAATATAATTTAATATTCTCCTAAGATATTTCTTTTCAATCAAAAAGTTTTCACTCATAGCTCTTAGCGATAGGGAAGGTTTGGCACCTTGATATTGGCTCTTCGCCACTTGGGGATGTAACATGTGCCAAGGTTTGAGTTGTTTGCTCAAAAGGCAGACATTAAATTTAAAGAATTATCTTTTATGAATCTATTTAAAAGATTTCATTTATCGGTCTAATGTCCTTTCAAGATATTAGTCTATTAGGAAAAATTTCACAATAGCAAAGTTTTCTCCTTTTTGCTCCCATGAATAATATTAGAGTCCTTGTTTAGATTCCTCCTAAGGGTGATGAGGTTGAGCAACTTTGGGGTCGATATCCACCACCCCTCATATTGAAATCTATGTCGAACTTGTTGAGAAGGATTTGATCTAAGTATGGTGCGAAAATAAGAAAGGAATTGGTGAGTTTATGAAAGATTGAGGATTTATGAAAGGGAATAGGAGAAATTTAGGGATTTAGACTATTTTGACATATTTTTTAGAAATTTTATGGACTAATTTCAACCTATCAATCCTCGATACCATCTTGAAAGTCATGTGGGATGCCACAACGTCACTTAAGGTGACACAATAGCGAAAACATTATGACACAATAATAAAAATGGAGTCAAGGATTAACGTGATTCACGGTTTACGACTTCGTTAAAAAGTTAATTTCTAAAGTTTAAGGAGCTAAGTGATTAATGCATGCAACTTTAGGGAATAAAATGAAGCATTTACTCAATTTTACATATTTTTAGAGTTTAATTATTATACATTGATAGTATAAAAGAATTTTATACTATCAACTAATCAAATAATTATACTTATAAGACTTTTAAAGTAATGGGTTATTGAGTGAAATATTTTTATTGATGTAGCAATACATGATTAAATATTTATATAAAAAATTTTTATATTAACAGTGTATATAAATTAGATCCATATTTTTAACTTAAGAATTGATCTATTAGTTCTTTTTTTTTTTCCTTATTCTATATAGTTTTTTGGTATACTTAAACATAAGTTGAAAGAAATTGAAAAAATAAACATTAGTCCAAGTTGAGTATAGGCATATGTGTTAACACTTATAAAAGCATTTAATATTATCAAAATACCTATTTACTACTATAAAAATTCAAATAAATGATAAGTAAGCAAATCATAAGTATTTAATTTTGATGTATATTGACAAATATCAAAAAATTTTATACAATTATCCAATTATATATTGTCATATCAGTAAAAGTGATTGACTATTGCAATAACTATATCAAAAGTCACATAAATGATGACATTTGATTGGTTAACACTATAAAATATTTTATATTGACAGTTTATCAAAATTAATCTTTACTTTTTTAGAGTTTAATAAGCATTTGATGCTACTTAATTTCAACAATGATTTGAGAGTTTATTTTTTATTTTTGGGTCAAAATCACTAGTATTTTTTTTTTTTTGGGTAAGAAAATTACTAGTATTTAAAGTTTACTAGATTCTAATTAATTTTACTTGAGCCAACTAGTTAGCTCATTAGGAGGTAAAGTTTTCTTAATTTTAGTATTTTTTTTATTTACAAGACTTAAACTCAAAATTTTTGTTAGGAAACAAAAGTTTCGAGCCACTTGAACTAACTAAGCATTGATAATTTATTCTTGCACTAATCATGTTTATTTTTCTTTTTGTACATTGAAAATATTTATTATAATTAGAGAAATATTTTTTTAAACTCCTGATTTAGAGTTTAGACACTATCTCAAACACCTAAGGATTAATGTGCAATTTTTTGGTATATCAACGATAATGGGATTTAAGCTCCTAACCTCATGCATACTACCAAAATTTCTCATCATTAAATCACTTTTAGTGGTTTAAGGATCAATGTGTAATTAATTAGTGATTTTAATTAAATTCCTTGTAAATATGTTAAGATAACTAACAATGAAGATGACATTATTTTATTAGAATCACTATTGAAATAACTAAAATCTCTATTCATTAATACATAATTCTCTATATTTTTCCACAAATAGATTCATTGGCGATGCAGTTAAAATCTTCAATTTTTTTTATTCATAATTCCCCAATTATGTCAATAGCATGAACATCATTAAAGAAAATTAATGTGCGAATATTAGTAATCAACATGCACACTCAAATCCAAACGAAAATCAAAAGGAAAGGAAAGGAAATCCCCGTTGTGCGCAAGGGCATGCACCTTAGGCGCCATCTACAGTGCTCTTCGCTGGTCAAGGAGCATGGTGCTTCTTGCAATCTGATTGTGAGATTGTGAGATGTATCGATACACCAATCACCTATGATGCACTATAATAATATCTAATTTTAAGAAAATTTAAAAATATAATTAAATATATTTTAAAAATTAATTATCATATCCTGACCGTGTAAAATTATACTAACAGTATAAAATAATTTTACCCTATTAATGTAATTAAAAAATTTTATCAATAAAATTTTACTATGTCAATGTAATTTTACACTGATAATATAAAATTATTTTATATTATTAATATAATTTTATACTATTAATATATAAAAATTAATTTCTAAAAATTATAAAAATTTTATCAGTATAATTTTATTCTATTAATATAATTTTACACTTCTATCAGTATAATATTATATTGATAATATAAAATTATTTTTATTATCAGTATAATTTTATACTATCAATATATAAAAATTAATTTCTAAAATATATTTAATTATATTTTTTAATTTTTTTTAAATTAATATATTACTACAATACATCATAAGTGATTGGTATATCGATGCACCTTACAAATTTAATCCATTATGTTATAGTCAGAAGGTGTATAATGCACCTTATCCCATCTTCAAACCCGTCCTTTCCATAATTTCCATTCAATTCCGGCCCCAACACAACACCACCCCCCGTTCCCCTTCCCCTTTCCCTCTCACCCCCTTGCCCTCCGAAACCGATCAAAGCGCCAAACCCTCCCAACCCCACCCACAAATGGAGAACAGCAACGACCAGCACCAGCAGGTCCAATCAGGCCCATACCCAGGCCCACCAGGAGCCACCACCCCCGGCGCACCACCCTCCTCGGCGGCCCCATTCCACCACCTCCTTCAGCAGCAGCAGCAGCAGCTGCAGATGTTCTGGTCCTACCAGCGCCAAGAGATCGAGCACGCCAACGACTTCAAGAACCACCAGCTCCCCTTGGCCCGCATCAAGAAGATAATGAAGGCCGACGAGGACGTCCGCATGATCTCCGCGGAGGCCCCAATCCTCTTTGCCAAGGCGTGCGAGCTCTTCATCCTCGAGCTCACCATCCGATCCTGGCTCCACGCCGAGGAGAACAAGCGGAGGACCCTCCAGAAGAACGACATCGCCGCCGCCATCACCCGCACCGACATCTTCGACTTTCTCGTTGATATTGTGCCCCGCGACGATATCAAGGACGATGCTGCGGCGCTGGGTGGGATTGTGGCCGCGGCGAGCGGGGTGCCGTATTATTATCCGCCCATGGGCCAGCCCGCCGGCCCGCCCGTGGGGATGATGATCGGGAGGCCTGCGGTGGACCCCGCGACGGGGGTGTACGTGCAGCCGCCGTCCCAGGCGTGGCAGTCTGTTTGGCAGGCTGCTGCTGAGGATGGGAGCTACGGGAGTGGCGGGCAGGGAAGTCTCGATGGCCAGAGGTATGCATGCTTTCTGGGCGTTCTCTGTTTTTTTTTTACTATGAATTTGGGTGTGCTTTTGTAGCTCCAAGTTTGGATTTTTATGTTTGGTTTAAGTGTTTCGGTATTTGCACTTTCGTTTTCCTTAAGTAAGGTCTGGATTGCAGCATTGTGAATTGAAAGAAAACCCAGCTTTGAGGATCTTTATTCCTAGTGAACTGATTTTAACTGGATTAGTCGAAGAGCTTATAGATTTGCACTTTTGTTTCGCTGAATTTGGGTGTGCTTGTGTTGCTTCAAGCTTGGATTTTTAAGTTTGGTTTAAATGTTTGTGCTTCGGTAGTTGTTCTTTTGTTTTCTTTAAGTAAGGTCGTGGATTGTAGTATTGTGAATGGAAAAAACCATCTTTCATGAGCTTTATTCCTAGTGAACTAACTCTGGCTAGATTAGTAGAAGAGTTAATAGATTTCGAGTACGTTTAGTTTAGATCAAGAAAAATATTGATTTTTGCTATGCTGTGTATAGAATGGGGGTAATCTTATTATTACTGTATCTTCTGTTCTTGGGAGTACTGTTTCTTCTGTTGGGTGAAAAGGGAAAATGGTGCGGAGTGGGGATGTTGTTTGTTTTTTGTTTGTGATGGAGGGAGAGGGTTCTGTAAGTCTTTTGTGGGAGGGGATTTTGCTTGTTTGGGATATTTGGGAATGGGAAAATTTTGCTTCTACTTTTTAAGTCTTGTAGAGGTTGGGAGCGTGTTGGTGAGGCTTGGCAAGTCATTGGCTTCCTCCTTGTTGCTTGGACTGTATTTTTGCAAGAGGAGAGAGTTAGGAAAAGCAGTAGACCATTATAGGCTGGCACAGGTGCAAGTTTCACTTGTTTGGGTTTTATGATGATTGTGAGAGCATGACAAAATGGTGAATAAGCACTATGCAACGATGATGAAGACATGGCCAATATATATAAAAAAACAGGTGATTGGAACAAGCATTCTAGATGCTGTATAGAGCTTATCCATGCAATTTAGTGACCTTACTTAATGTTTACAATGAACATGTCATTTCTTGGTTTTTGCTTTACTCTCCCAATCTCTTCTATTCTCCTATTCGTTTAGTCAAATCAATGTATCTCTTTTTTCCATTCACAATTGTATAGTAGGAACTTATCATTAAATGATTTTTATGTCGACTGCCATCTTTGCTTTTTTCATATCTCTAAGTGCCTGTTGGTTTTGCTATTCTTAAAAGTTCAATTATCTTAGAACGAAGATGTTAAAGGCCTTACATTTATGTACTAAGGTTATGATCCTTTGTTGCCAACTTGATTGATTGCTTCGTACAAATGTATCAACAGCAATAGTTCGATGAGAGTTGTTTTGGATTGAAAGTACACTTAACAAAACTCATATTGTCTTTTATTTATTATATTTATAGGTGATGCTGATTAAGAGTTGGAATATGTAAATGCAATGGTCTTGTCCATTACCAAATCAGTTAAGGGGTTCATATATAAATGGTCCAGAAATGTTTTTTTTTAATGCAAACCATTCGCATACCTCTAGACTCTTGAAAGTCATTCTCTGACTTAAAAACTAATTTGCATGAGAGATTTGTGCTGTTAATAAGTGTCAATTTCATATATGATATCTAGATTTAAAGCTAGTGAGTATGTGATTTTGAGGAACATTGGAGTAAATAAAGACTTTGCATGTGGGTCAACATCTTTCTCATGGAAAGAAATACGATAATTAAAAAAAAGAGATTCAAGATTCATGACATAATTAAATGAGCTTAGAGTTTCTTGACATTGCAAATTTGACCATCTTTTTAGGTAGCGGGCCAGCTGTTACACTTAAACCACTACCTGATCAATTCTTTTAGAGCCCAAAGTAAGGACTGAGGATAACATGGTTGAGTGTTTGACAGTTGCGAGGCCTGAATAATTGAGGTACCAGAGAGAGGTTACCTATATAAAGCAAGGGTAGACTAGTTCCATTGTAATAGCAGGCATTGGCAATGTGCCGCCTTCATGTGATGATCCAAATTGATGCCTGGTCCAACTATATTTCATAAGTAAAGATAACTAGATATTGAATATGTTTGTCTTCCTAGATGTCCCAATCTGATTAGGCCATGAAACAATGTTTTCAGAGCACTACATCAAACATATCAGTTAACATTTCTATCCACTTAAACTTTGTAGAAATGGCTTCTACTTCAATCAAGTTGCTGCGTTAATGTGTCTTGATTACCTTCTTCCTTTAATCTCGTTTACCTTATGCAGCACTGGCTTCCCTTGGAAAATTTGAATGCTTTCAAATCTTTGATTACTGGTTAGCACATGTGAAAATTGAAATGCAACTTTCCAACGTATGATTTGTTGCATTGCTGAGAGTTATTATAATTTAGCGGTTGATCAATATGCTTCTCTACTTCAACACACTGAGGTGATGTTATGATGCACCATTACACTGTTATTACTGGCAATTTTGGGAATGTTCATTTATATTTATAATATGTGAAAGGAGTGACTTATGTGATTGCACTCTGAGATATCCTTGATTTTCCTATGTAGTTCTTCTTTATTGTGCATACTAATTTCTGGAAATGGTTCTGATGCCTCTAGTGATTTCATTTTTGTTATCTGCAGTTGAGTGACAATAATGCTGATGATGACTGTTGGGGATCGTGAAGATGCTGGACTTGCGCAATGTTGCTTGGGAATTTTTGATTGCTTGCAATTTAGAAATGGTTTGTTAACTTAAATTTTTATGGGATGACAGTTGGAACCTGTTAACTTGATGAACAACCGCATGACGTAACAACTTATGTACAAAAAATTTAAACTGAAGATTGATCCTTTCGTGCAATGCGTGAAACATGTTTTATCATCAGCTAATAGACTGTTTATCCGCAGAAGCGTCCCATGATCCTGCTTTATACTTGGACATGTGCTTCAATCGGAGTGTTTGTTTGATATGCAGTATCTATTAACTATAGTAGTCTATTTTTCTATCTATATATGTTTGAGTAAATTTTTTTTTTTTTTCATTTTTGTCTTTAGTATCAGTTTTTGCAAAATCATTTTTCTTGAATGTTCGGCTGATTAATTGCTTATAGATGAGATCGAATTAATAAAAGCATATACACCACTGATTAATTTCTTATAGTGTCCAGGCTACTGTATCGTAGTGTAGCCTGTTTCAATTTCATTTTTTAAGTTAAAGAGAGAGAGAGAGAGAGAGAGGATAGTATATTATGAAACATTTAACCTTTTTAGTATTGACAAATAAAATTATCATATTCTCGAAGAAATAAAAATTTTTGGATTTTATACTATCAAGTTTCACAAATTCTGAAGTTCAGTCCATTTGGTTATTTATTTTTCTTAAATTGCCATCATCCGGGTTTTTGTTTTTTTAGTAAATCAATAGTAAAAAGATTTGAATTTATTATTTTATGTAAGTTATTTAAGCTCCTCACCACTAAATCAGCTCTGGTGACTTTGTTGTGCCTGGTTTGAGTTAGCTTCTTTCTAACAAGCAAACGTTAGAAGGTATAACTGTTTTAAAGTAATATACTCAAAAAGAATTAAAAAGTAGTATATTAGAACTCAATTTCTTTCATATGGAAAATACTAATTGGTACGAAGCTTTCGTCGTGAAACGATGCACGAAGGTAAAAATACTGAGTTATTGTTTGGAGTTTTGAGTATAATTATTTTTCTTTTTCCGCTTTTTTAGTTTTAAATCTGCCTTCGATTGGTTATCAGTAGTTCATACCACTTCTTTGATTTGTATTAATAAGCAGCGCTCCTTTCATATTTAGAGTTGGCTGTTTAATTCTACATAGTTGTTTGACCTATGTGATGCACAGTGAGATAAGAAAAAATGCTTTGAAGTTTAGTAAATATTTTGTCTATTTTAAAATAATTATTAAAAAATAAAAAAACACAAATTTATAAATATAATAAATTAATCTTGACCATGGTACAAAATTATATAAATAAACACAATTGTCATTGTCTAAAATAAAAATAAATAAATGTATATAATTAATAGTTATTTAATCATTACAATTAAATTAAGGGTATTATTAAAAAAATATTTAATATTATATTAAAAATAAACAAATATTCTGAAATATTAAAATATTTAAACTTGATAGATATATTATAAAAGAGGGAGTAGTAGAAATTATTTGATGGCAACTTTTTATAAAATAACTAACAATAGTTGATAATTAGCAATAATGTTTATGATTAAAGGTAAATATTACAAAGAATTATTTATCTGTGAGTTTCGTTTCAAGTTTTGATCTTTATATACTATCCTGCACTATAATAATAATCCATAGTAGTAATGAAGTTTGAAAAAAACTTGATAACAAAATGTAATGAATTTTTTATTTAATAAATTAAATTAAAAATAGAAAACTAAATTCATATCTAAAGTTTAATCTTTTGAAACATCTCTCGGCAAACAATATTTTGGGTTATGCAAGGGTTTCCATTATAATCTAAAATTAATATTTTTAAACCATTCCTTAATTTTACTCTTGAAATAGTCACATAAAATTATCCATAAACGAAGACAAGCTTGATTAAAAACAATTCAAAAAATGACAAAGAATTTTAGACAAATTGATAGGAATTAAATGAAAATAAGTGAATACAATTTTATAGATTGGAAATAATTCAGAGAAATAATTCATGATACTTATTGGTTCAGTTATTTAAGAAAGACTATACCTGATTTAATAAGATTATATAAAAAACTCTCTTATTACACTCTATTTACAATCCATTTCTTCTCCTATTTATGGTCATGTAAAACCTGATTGTTCAATAAAAGATAAAATCTAAAGAATTGTTACCTATTTTATTCCATTGAGATAAAAATAGAAATAGGCGTAAATCTAAACAACATTTGACGTGATTAGATCTCATTAGATCATAAACCGAATTTGCATTGAGAGAATAAAAGCAAGAGTAATGTGATATTACTATGTTGATTGAAGCAAAATATGGTGTCTGAAATCCTAAATTTATTTTTTCAAAATTAAGGGCTGTGATGCATTTTAAGAGAATAAAAGAGAGAGAGACCAATTTTGTTAGATTCCAGCAGGTAGAAATATTGAGAATGCTAGCCTTTTTTTCAAAAAAAAAAAAAAAGATAAAGAAAATAATAGATTTACATCACAAGTCAGACGAGCACGTGAAAAGCAAGGGAGGCAAGCACGTGAAAAGCAAAGGAATTGACAATTAATTATTCCAAACTTTTGCGTTGCATTGAATTTCAGAATTAGAATAAAATTACGGTACTAAATTTTCTTTGATTGATTTAGAACTACTTTTTATAGATGCGACAAAATTAATATTAGAAGAATTTTTACATTACGATTCTTGATGGGACTTCTTCTTTTTGATTAATTTTGAACTTATTCTATTGATGTAACAAAATTATGATTCTAATTTTTTTATTAAATATGAATTTAGAGAGGAAGTGAATATTCATTACATTCATTACATTTTCATAAGAAAATTTGAATTTTATTTAAAGTAATTTTAAAATTTTAACTCAAATAAAAAGATAGGGAGATATTTTAGTAGGTATCATTTAAAAAGATTTATTAAAAGAGAGAATCAATGTAATATATTATTGCTAATTAATTTATGAAATTATTTAAATTTTTAATAAATAAAAAATATATTTAATATTTATTAAATTTATTAATAAATTAGTAGTAGACTCATGAAAAAATGACACGTAGATTTAGTTTCCTTATTATGCGTCTAGATCTATGAAGACGGTGTACATCGTTAGATGCGTGCAGACGTCTAATATATATTTTTTTTGAAAAAAAATTGGGTACGAATCAGTACGGCTGGGTGTAGCTCGGATGCAACTGGATATGATTGGGTATGGTTTGGGTACGGATTTATATTAAAACTGCGTCATTTGACCACTTTTTTCTTTTTTTCTTATTTCAGAAAACAATAAGAAGCATAGAGCCCATCCCCCACCATTTTCCTTTCATTCCCAAATTGTAAAACACACTTACCCCATCTCACCCCACTTCCAACTTTCACCCAGCAATTGCCACCACCATTGACGAAGCCCAGCGACGGTGGCAGTCCTCGTCCCAGTAGCGATGGCAGCAATCCTCATCCTAGCAACAGCGATCTTCATCCTAGCAGCGGCGATCCTCGTCCCAATAGTGGCGGCACTTCTAGGTCCCAGCGGTAGCGACGGCAACGCTTCCCTCTCCTCCTTCTCTACAAAGATACCTAGCTATCTCCTTCTTCTAAAAATGGTTGTTGTTGTTTGTTTGTTGTGCTGGAATTGTATTGTCACCAACATGAGAGTAGACACTACATTTTAATACACATAATAAGCGATTAAATTTTTTTTGGTGTTTTAATTTTTAATTTTTATTATTTAAATAATAGAATGGGTGATTAAATTTTTTACTTTTAAGTAATATAAAAATTTTGTAATTATTTATTAGATATTTTCACAAAGTTTAATAGTAATTAATTTTTTTACTTTGATTGTTGTGTACTTGTTTTGAATAATATTTTAAGTATTATTATTTTTTTATTTTTGTAATGTGATATTGAATAATTTAGGTTTATTTTATATTGAAGTTGATATATATATTTTTATTTATAATATGAAACTTTAGTCTTAATTTTATAAAATTTGTGATATATATATATATATATATATATATATATATATATATATATATAAACGTACTTATATCCTAATTTTTACAAAATTTTGATATTATGTATCCGGTACGGGTACCGTACCCATATCCGTGCAATATTGGTCTATATTATTAGAATTAGTAGATTAATAGATTAGTAGATTTTTGTGTCAAGCTATTCATAAGTTTGATTATTATTTTATTTTGGGAATTTTTCTGTGCAATATTATACTAAAACTAGTAGAGTCAAATTAATTGTTTAATAAAGCGTCAAAGAACAGTGTGACTATGTCCTGAACTGGAATTGTCTAATAGAAAGAACAGTATGACTGATCCGGCCGAACGAGAGGATGAACTTTTCGAAAGTTCCTATAAAGGATGCGATGTAAAAGTAACAATGTTTATACTTAATATCATAGTTGAGCCAGATGCTCTTACCTTTCACAACTTGGATTCAACGTGTTAATACGAATTTACTCTATCAAGTAAAATAAATTTGACAATGGTTGGATTAAATATTAATTTAGTTTAACCATAATCGAAAAAAATATATTTCTATCTGGATTTTGTGAAATTCATCATGTTGCTATAATGTATATTCATTTGATTGTGATGCACCATGAAGATAAAGTGAGAACCAAAATATCACCCAATGTTGTGTGTGTGAGTGTGTTGGATTTGACCGTACAACAGTGTCATCTTTAGTCTTCCTCTCTGTCACCCTCATGGTTTCCCTTGTCACGATCATCACAATTGTTACATCCAACTGTTAATCTAGGTTATGGTAAGGCAAGGTCGAGTTGAGGATTGATGAATGTACTCATACAATGGCACTATTTGATGACTTCTTTTTTCAAATTCAAAGTGTTCCGGATTAGAAATAATAAGTCCAACTCAGCCCAACAACAAAGCTCAATACAAGGCGGATTGATCACTATCCGATACACAGTTCGGGTCCTATGCAAGCTAAGGCCCAAATCAGAATTACGTAAAATAGAGTTTCCTATTATGGTGGAGCAGTACTCACTTCAAGTGTTGTCAATGAACTTGAACCCATCCACTAACCTATAGTTGTTGAAGGTCTCGAGTTATCCTCTATTATTATGGAACCAACTCCCTATCTTCTCAATTGCTTACCTATATAAATAGAAGTCTAGTTATTGAACTCAAGTACTTTTTTTTTTTACCCTCTCATATAACCTCTTGCACTTATTGACTTGAGTGTCGAAGTCGTTGTAGGTAACTCCATTGCCGTGGAATCTCAACTTCAATATTTTATCAATCAGATCGAAGCAGTCTAAGGTCTCAATTCTAGTTTGGACTTCCCATTAGATAACCCATTTCCGAACACAAAGCATATCAATTTTTAATTCCATTGGTTTTGGTTTTCTTTTTTGCTAACTTTGTATACACAGCAAAGATTGAAGTGTAAAGCCTGTTTGGAATGAGAACAAAATCGATTTTGGTGGCTCCTCTCACAAAAAGTGCACTGAAAGTCGTGTTTTATTTTTGGAATCCGTGATTTTGCTGTTGAGTGGACAAAAACAAACCCTTACTAAATTAGGACATGAAATAATGAATGATCAACGGACCACACCAAATAATCAAGCTAGATGATAGGCAAACTATGAATGCCACTTACATAAAGGCCGAAAAGGGAAATAAAAGAAATTATAATGAAGTGAAGCTGGAAGTGGAGACTAGAGACTCCCCTAGCATCACGGATCACTTAGAGGTGTACAAATACGGGTTGATAAGAATTTAAGTGGAGCTGTTGAAACCAGACTCAGATTGATTCTGTAATTTGCCCAGAAACTCTTTCAAAGATGCTTTTGAATTTTGATGCTTAGTCCTGACTATTTATTTACTGTTTTAACTTTTAAGTAATTTAATAGACAAAGAAATCTATTATTAAAATCTAACACGCCTCTTCATAAAGGTTACTTCCACATAAATGATGGTTTCTATTTTTTAACCCGCTAACAATGTCAGTCACAGGAGTTTTCTTTACTTTTCTTTAGCTTTAGTTGAACAAAAAATGATATTTGTAGTCACTTCAAGACTCTTTTTGAGAAGATATACTAAAATATTTCTTAATTATTGATTGAAAATGGCTACTACTTTTATTTCCATCTAATAATTAAAAGATATCTTCATGTGTTTCGTCAAAATAAGCTCAAACTAAATGCAAATAACGCTTCTTAAACTATGTCTGCAGTAGCTGTTCCAGATGCAAATATATACATAGGTTAAACCTGAATTGAGAACTGAATCAACTGAAGAATCTGCGGGATATTATAAATTAAAAAGACCTAAGAGCCAAGTGTCGTATATAGTCCATGGTAGGGTTAGGTAGGCAGCGCAAAAAACAAAGCAGCACCGCAATATACCATAAGTGAGAAGTGGCTGCTTGTTTTACAAAATCAAGTTTAACATTGAACGTGGGTTTGGCTGGACAAACGACAAACCAAACAAACGCTAAGTAAGTGATGATGCGACTCGTCTCATGTGCGCCACAAGTACTCAAACGAAACAACTCAGAAGCAAGCAACAAGTAACCAATTTGGCTACTTCAGTTTTCATGTTTACTATTCTACCCCAATAACAACTATTGTAATAGAAAAAACTTTTATAAAAATAAATTTAAAAATTTAATTTATACATATTAATAATATAAAATATTTTTATATTATCATCTAATTAAATTTTTTTATTTATATAATTTTTAAAATAATAAATATGAAAGTTAAATATATTTATTAATATAATAATATATAATTAAATAATAATATAAAAAAATTTATACTATTTATATATTAAAATTAAACTCTAAATCTAATTTCTTATTTTTAGACACATTTATGATAAAATTAATAAAACTCAAATAAATTATTTCTGTACAATATAATACTAATAAAGTATGAAATAATTAGTTAAAGAGGCTAAATATCACTGCGAACAGGTGGGGGTTAACAAGACTACTACTTGTATTAAGGATGTACTTTCCTCTAATACTAGAGCTTGAATAAATTTATATTTTATATGAATAAAAAAATATTATTTTTAATAATAAATAAATTATAAATTATAATCAATTTTATCTATATTTACTAAATTTACGGACACTCTCCTATTTATTTCGAACAGGGAGGATTCCGATTAGCCTCATATAAGGGCAACAAAGTAAATGAACAATCACACTCCCTCTTCCATCTTCATCTAAGCTTGGCTCACTGCCTCTTCTAACACTGTGCTCCGAACAAAACAACACACTGCAACGTTCACCAATGGCGGCCGCTACTTCCAGAACCCCATTCTCCACCGTATCTCCTTCTTCTTCCGCTTCCCCTTCCTGCTCCAGCTTCCCAAAGCGCATTCTCAGACCCACCCTCCCATTTTCCCTCAACAACAACAACAAGCCCCATTCCCTCAAAATCTCAAGCTCACTCGCCAACCCAAAACCCCAACCTCCCTCCGCCGCCGCCGCCGCCACCCCAACCACCACCGCACCAACCATCACCACCAGCCGCCCCCCCTCCGGCCAGCCCCGCAAGGGCGCCGACATCCTCGTCGAGGCCCTCGAGCGCGAGGGCGTGACCACCGTCTTCGCCTATCCCGGCGGCGCGTCGATGGAGATCCACCAGGCGCTGACGCGCTCCTCCGTGATCCGCAACGTCCTCCCGCGCCACGAGCAGGGCGGCGCCTTCGCCGCCGAGGGCTTCGCCCGCTCCTCCGGCCTCCCCGGCGTCTGCATCGCCACCTCCGGCCCCGGCGCCACCAACCTCGTCTCCGGCCTCGCCGACGCCATGATGGACTCCGTCCCCCTCGTCGCCGTCACCGGCCAGGTCCCCCGCCGCATGATCGGCACCGACGCCTTCCAAGAAACCCCAATCGTCGAAGTCACCAGATCCATCACCAAGCACAATTACCTCGTCCTTGATGTCGATGAAATCCCTAGGGTTGTCAAAGAAGCGTTTTTCATAGCCACCACTGGAAGACCTGGACCCGTTTTAATCGATGTTCCGAAAGATGTTCAGCAGCAATTGGCTGTTCCCAATTGGGATTTTCCACTTGGAGTTAATGGGTATGCTTCTAGGTTGCCGAAGGTTCCAACTTCGGTGGAATTGGAGAGTGTTGTGAGGTTGGTGTTGGAGGCTAAAAAACCGGTTTTGTATGTTGGGGGTGGTTGTTTGAACTGTAGTGAGGAGTTGAGGAGGTTTGTGGAGATTACTGGGGTCCCTGTGGCTAGTACTTTGATGGGTCTTGGTGTTTACCCTGTTGGGGGTGAGTGTTCTCTTCAGATGTTGGGGATGCATGGCACTGTTTATGCTAACTATGCTGTTGATAGAAGTGATTTGTTGCTTGCCTTTGGTGTTAGGTTTGATGACCGTGTTACCGGGAAGCTTGAGGCTTTTGCAAGTAGGGCTAAGATTGTTCACATTGATATTGATCCTGCTGAGATTGGGAAGAATAAGATCCCCCACTTGTCGATTTGCGCGGATATGAAGGTGGCATTGAAAGGGATCAATGGGATTTTGGAGAGCAAGGGGGTTAATAAGGAGAAGTTTGATCTTCAGGCTTGGAGGGAAGAGTTGAATGTGCAAAAGCAGAAGTTTCCGTTGAGTTACAAGACTTTTGGGGAGCAAATTTCACCTCAGTATGCCATTCAGGTTCTTGATGAGCTCACAAATGGGGATGCCATTATTAGTACTGGAGTTGGCCAGCACCAGATGTGGGCTGCACAGTTTTACAAGTATAAGAGGCCTAGGCAGTGGCTGACATCAGGGGGTCTTGGTGCTATGGGTTTTGGGTTGCCTGCTGCAATTGGTGCTGCTGTGGCTAACCCTGGTGCAGTTGTGGTTGACATTGATGGGGATGGTAGCTTCACCATGAATGTGCAAGAGTTGGCCACTATAAGGGTGGAGAATCTACCTGTTAAGATATTGTTGCTGAACAATCAGCACTTGGGTATGGTTGTTCAGTGGGAGGACAGGTTCTACAAATCCAATAGGGCTCACACCTATCTGGGAGACCCTTCTAATGAGGCAGAGATATTCCCTAACATGTTGAAGTTTGCTGATGCTTGCGGGATACCAGCGGCTCGCGTGACGAAGAAGGAAGAGCTTAGAGCAGCAATCCAGAAGATGTTGGGCACCCCGGGCCCTTACCTTCTTGAAGTCATTGTGCCCCATCAGGAGCATGTCTTGCCAATGATCCCTAGTAATGGATCCTTCAAGGACGTGATAACTGAGAGTGATGGCAGAACGAGTTACTGATATTTTTTATGGTTTTGTATAATATAGTATGCTTATCATAGTTGCAGTTTTTGTGACAGGTTGTAAGCATCTTAGTTTGTAGTAATTTTGTTAGCAACACTAGGTACTTTCCTTTACTTCAAGTAGTATCCAGTGGCATGTGTCTGTAGTGTGATCTTCTGTTGTACCGTTGTTTTTTGCTCTAGTGACGGGATGAAGTGATAGTAATACTCTCTGTCTTCTGATGTGTATATATTTTTTGTTAAGTCCCTGAAATTCTTATGTAGTTTAGCAATTTTGATGGAAGAAAATCTAATGGAATCTAATTGTTTGTGTTCAACTGAAATAAGATGAAGATTGTGAAATGAATATTTTGAAGCATTTGGAAAATTAGATGCAGATATTAAGTTGGATACTGAATCTACTACTTTCTTTTTTAATCATTCACTCGGTAAAAGAGGCCCCTAATCTCTTTGTCCCTTATGAAGCTGAATCAGGATGCCAGCACAGAATAAAGTGACACCACGCAATTAGCTAAAATTTGTGCGCGCATGACCACTTGGATGTGTATCTTGGCAGATAAAGTATGAATGGTCGTTGTTTGCAAATGGGAGGAATCTAAGACTTAGGTTGCTAAGCAGTAAGCATAAATGAGCATGCCAAAACAGGATAAGAGATGTTTGTGGCGGTAATTGAAGAAGCTACCTTTGATTTTGGCTAAAGCAGTAGGGGGACACATGCATGCAGTACTATCCGAATTGAGGCCAGAAGTTATGGCAAGACATAAAAATTCTTAAATGCCAATTCATTGCTATAGGGGAAAAAATGGATTTGGCAGAATAAACCAAACTATGATCTCAATTAATATTAAGCTATTAACTAATAAATACAAGCACATATGATTATATATAATAATAATAATATGCATCCAAACCAGGAATAAATGATCTTCTATATGCACGTGTTAATTTATTCAATCTACAAAGTACCCCAGGAAAACTCACGGCATCTTAAAGAGTCCATGATACCAAATTTGCTCATTGCTCTAAAATTCAAATGTTGTCTAAAATATCAATGAAGTAGCCCTTCTCACTCATTCAACTACCTGAGAAGAAGCAGCTGAGGTATCAAAGGACTTCTTCCTCACCAATAGGCAAGTGATTCTTGAAGGGTTGGAATGAGTGTTGTCAAGGCTACAGACCACAAAATCAGGCCTGTGAAGTGCAAGGTGTAGCTTATCCTTTCCCAACACCAAGGCAGATGCATCAAGCAGAACATGCCAACTGTTCCTATGAGCCTCAGAAATCCAATGCATTGTTCCATTCACATCTGCTGGATAAGAGAATAGGCCTTTTAAGCTGATCTTACACTTTCTCCTAAAGTTTTGGCTCAGCTGTGACCCTTTGATCCTCAAATCTAGCCAAGTCTTTGGTGCTGCAATCACCTTTGACTCCTTGAAAGAAGCAAATTCCCTGATATAGTCCTCTTCTTCAACAAGAATGGTCATGTAGTAGTTCCCCCTAACAAAAGGGTAGCTTTCTCCCACCAACATCATAGCATCCTTGTAGCTTGGAGTGAAGAGAACCAGGTACTCATCATCAGGCAAACCACAATGCTTCAAAACCTTATTTGTAACTTGGATTTCTGGGATTGAGATAAAACTTCCATGAAATGAGGTTTTCTTGTTGAGAATATCTAGCAACCTTGATGGCTCCAACTGTGCCCTATCCATTTCAGGGAGATTACTTCCAAACAAATATGTAGAAGACTCTCTTGGAGTCCCTATTGGTGACTTGCCTCTATCATCTTGCATGGATTCTGAATGCTCCTCATTGATGATAAAGTTAGACAAGTCTATCCCATTTCCATCTCCCTGAATGAGGCCTGCGTATTCTGGATACTTTGCCAGCACATACTGTTCAACATATTCCATTTCCTTCTGTGTGATTGGACCTGAAAATCTAAGGTCAATGCCACGGATAGTTGATATGGCTTCAGCTATGATGTGAGGAGGAATCACTGCATGGCGTTTCTGTTTTGGTACCAATTTAGACCATTTGTTAGGCTTCAATGAACACACAAAATCTGATACAATATGTTAAAAAAAGAAGGAAAACTGGAGGAGTCTGATAGTTACCTTTATGACCATACTGTTTGATTTGCAAGTATCTGTTATTAATTTCTGTATAGGAACATTCTCAATTTCCTTGACTTGATTTTCCACTATCTCTTCACATCTTGTTACCTGACATAGGGTGTAGACTTCAGAATTAATTATTGAAGCTTTTAGCGGTTGAAATTGATCTCACATGTAACAACAAACATGAACTGCATAATAGCTTTGAATTATGACCACTTTTACCTCAGATCCTTCTTGTGAAACTTCATGCTCTCGGCTGTTAGTTCCCATAATAATACTAATTTGTCTCCACCACTTACATAAACATAAAACAGTTGTTTTTCTGTGTTCTATACCTGGGGAAATCTTAGGTAGAAGGCAGAAAGATGGCTAAAAACACAGTTGAAAAGGGGTTCTGAAAGATTAAGGCAATCTATTGAAGATCACAGGATTGAATTGAACCAAAAACTACACAGAAACAGAAGAAGAAGTAGCTAGAGACATGAAACCAATCTAGTGAAATATGCTAATTAATTAAGGTGGGGGTACCATAGACTAAAAAAGAAGCTACTTGGAAAATTGAAGAATGAAAGGAATAGAGGAAAAAAAACGCATGCGTGAAAGGAAGACCAAGCCTAACCAATCTCAATAAGATGACATTTCTTGTTGAAGCTGTGGATCTAATTGCAAAGTAATAAAGAAATCAAATGAAATCATATGATTACACCGACAAAGACGATAGCAATGCTCTTGAATAGGAGTTGGATGATCAAATGGTGAATATTATCCTCTTGCTATGCACATTATTCTCCAGAATTATTCTTTTGTACCTATAATCATTGGTTCTAAAATACCAAACCTTAATTAAAATTTGAACCTGGCATTGATTATTAATTCTATCAATTGAAGTTAAGAGCACATTAGGAGAAGATTTTCGAGGTGGAGCTTTGGAATGGCAACAACATCACATTATTTGTTAATTGGTAATGCAACGTCACTGTGGGAATTTTATATTATGGATGGAAAATGACCATTTGAGAACCTTGATGGAAATGTCAAACAAAGCCATGGCCTCGTTCTGGCATTACTAATGCTTGGTAAGGTAAGAATGAAGAATCTTTTTACTTGTGAGAAATAGGGAAAAAATTGTACTCTAAAACGGAGCTCTTATTGATGTGACTGGTGTTTAGGTGGCTTATAGATGCGTTTACTTTAACTTTTTTCTGATAAAAGGTAATTTTACAAAGTAAAAAAAATTATTTTTTATAAAAATTATTTATTTTAGTTTTTATTCAAAAATTAACAATAATTTTTTTAATTTTTAAATAAAAATTAAAATAAATAATTTTTATAATAATATTTTTTTAATTAAAATAATCATTTTTTTTTTTTATCAAAACAAGCTGACTCAGACACACCCTCACTATTGGCATTTGATGTAAAAACAGAAGAAATAAAGACAAATTTTGGCTAGCACCATGATACAATATAATATATTTTTTGGTGATGACAACATTGTTTTTGGTGATGCATGATACAGTATAATATATGCGATATTATGTTCTACAAGAAGGGAAAAATACACTGCCAAGAAAAGGGGAAAGAATAACCAACGCTATTTAAATAAAAGGGGTAAAATAATTGTTGGAAAATGGAAGTGGAAATAAAAGGAACAGGCTGCGCGCAGCATCCACAGACACGACTGTGTTTTTATTTTAGCCAAATATAAGTTTATAGATAGCGTCTTCTAGGGGATTTGACCTTATTATTGTTTCAGACTTCGGAACAAACCAACTAGCCTTCCAAAATTAATTAAAAAGAACAAATCAATACTACAATATAGATCAATCTTTATTGAGAAAGACGAGAATATGCCGTTTAGAGATGCCTTAAAAAGAAGATTATATATGGACAAGGACAAGGGCAAGTCATCACAACAACTAATGTATTCAATATTACCAAACATATATTAAAATAAAACAAATGAGTAAGTGCATGATGGAATGCTGTTAGTGGGCGAAAAATTCTTTTATACAACCTGGAGTAAAAGAACCTTTCCTCCATATATCAATATTTACCTTTGATTTCTTTCTCATGCTTTTCTCTCTCATATTCTCCCAATGAAAAATAAGGGTTGAGATGTTCTATGACTTCCTCCAGGAGTATCAAAGTCTGACTCATTAGTGGGCATTGTTGAGGTTCCTAATTGGTAATGACTTCTATGCTGCAACAGGCAATTTCTTCAATTGCTTTACTGCATAAAGTTGGGTAAACTCTCACTTATTTTTTTGAGATACCACTAATTTAAGTAGTTGTTTGTTCGTTTGACTATAATTAACATATTAAAATATGGGCTATACGTCAAGTTTATCTTAAGAAAATTAACTAATTATTAGGAGTTTGTTTTACTTTTGGTGAATGTTGTACCAAATTCTGTGGTCGATGTTATTAGAGGTCGACATGACTTGAGGTTAAAATGTGATACATACGAATGAATATGATATTAGAGCATGGTGTTGAAGCGCTTTTGGTAGGGGCACATTAAAGTTTTTGTCGCCTAGAACACTTAGAGATTTGTTGAGTGTGTTGAGATATTTGTTGCAATGATAATTGAGACATTATTAGCAACAAGGCCATCTACAATCAACTAGTCTTGTAGCGTCTGTCAAAGGCATTTAATGGTCGAACCCAAGACACTTAGAAGAATTTCATGGTGACTAAAGGCTTATGCGAATGGATCGGAAGTTCCATCTAGTTGGTTTCGTGGACGGTTAAGAATGGTTATGTCGAAGGATGGAAATAACCGTCGAAGACAAGTAGCACTTCATGAAGAACTATCAACGACATGTGTTCCAAAACTAGAGTTTTGGGGTGCCTATATATTGGTGTTTGATTCATGTAATAAGGGTTGGAACTTTTACTCACTAAAACAAGAGTTTAGAGTTCTCTGAATAATTCTTCTACACTCTTTCTTCATTTTATTTCTTAGGATTAGTGCTATACTTTTACTTTGTACTTGCAATTACATTTCGATAAAGTTGTGTTATTTTGACAGTTTACTTTGAGCATTGTTCTAAATATTGAATTTGACACCTATACTCTCTGCCTTGAGAACTCATTATGAGGAGTCATTTCCAGTCCCTAAATTGAGATTGAGAAGCAAAGTTCTATCAATTTTATTTGTTTTGCTTGACAAAAATCATAGAAAACAAATTAGCATGCTTGGTGGGACTAAGTGAAAAGAAAAAGAGTGATGTTGAAAACAATACCATAATCCCATTACACACATGCAATTGCGTAGTGGTACTATCGTATCCAATATGTCATGAGCATTTTCTTTGTCCTCTGAGGAGGGTGTGAATGAAGTAGAAAATAACAATGCTCGAACCACGAAGCCCATGTTGTCTCTTGTAAGTCAAAATATTGAAAATAAAACAATGCGGTTGCGTACAAGAGTCATTGCCACGTTTGGTGTGACCGTGTGGCCTTTATATGGCTTGCCTCCAGGGTATACACCCCAAGGGTTTGTTCCCCTAGTGTCGAACCTAGCCAATGTAGGAACAATTCCCAATGTCCTCCAAACTAATCCCTTATACTAGCACTTGCCATTAATGGCTAGTTTGCCATAACTAGGCACATATTCTTAGCCTTTGGAAACTCACATGGCACCAATGAATATGAGGGTATTGGGTAGTATTGCCTCAACCAACCCTCCAACTACTACACAACAATAAAATGCTAGGCTTATTTTCCCAAGCATGTCACGTAACCACACTGTAAGGTCCCCTGCAAATACTACTGAGTCTTTGGCAATTTTTCGTCAACAAATCGATGAAAGCCATCATGATTTGGCCAATTTGCTCACTCAACAAATGGCCGCTATCCTAAATCTATTAATTGAGACCAATAACACTTGGTTCGAGCAATTGGCCAGATAGGTGGGTCAAATAGCCAAAGTTATCAACCTAGATGAAAATCCAAATGACCTAAATGATGCATACATTGCGAATCCACAACCTCAACCAAATATAAGAAACTAAGATCAACCTGAGGCCAACATTTGAATGGTTCAATGCGGGCAAAACATCGACCATTTTCTAAATAGGGTCCAAAACTGAAAATAGAGGAGCCAATGCTAAAAGGGAGCATTACCTATTTTGCCAAAGCATCTGGCACCATTGGGTCCGGGGCAAATTGCTTCCCATCTTTCTCCACTGGATTATCAATGGAAGCCACTAAGGTAGGGGTCTTTGAGGCTTGCTAGATGGGGTGGCTTTTAGTGAGTGGGAAGCCATCATGTTACAAAGGTGAAAACAAGAGAGAAAGAGGCATCTAGGAGCTCAAAGAAGATAAAAGGGTGGTGCTTGGAGAAGAAGATGCTAAAGTGGTCAAAGGGAAATGAAAGAGGATATTTATTGTGTTGTGTTGAGCTAAGATAGAGATAAGACTTGAAGAGTTGACGGTTACACTCCCTGAGGAGTGATGTTAATGGAGACAGAATGATGGGATGATTGAAGAATGGACCTTGGGAAGGCACAAAGTTTTGAATATTTTAATTTTTTCTTTTAGCTTATGCCCAAAGCTTTGGGAGAAGATAAAGGGTCATAAACAGAAATAATTTGAACCCTCTCTTCTTTGTCTCTTTGTCGATGGACAAATCATGGGGAGCATCATGTTGTTCCAAATTCTGTGGTCAATATTGTTAGAGGTTGACATGACTTGAGGTTATAATGTGACACGTACGAATGAACATGATATTGGAGTATGGTGTTGAAGCGCTTTTGGTAAGGGCACATTAAGGTTTTTGTTGCCCAGAACACTTAGAGATTTGTTGAGTGTGTTGAGACATTTGTCACACTGATAATTGAGGCATTATTACCAGCAAAGCCCGCTACAATCGACTCATCTTGTAACATCTGTCGAAGGCATTTAATGGTCGAAGCATCTTTTGTCGCACAAGATACTTAGAAGAATTTTTTGGTGACTAAGGGCTTGTGTGAATGGATCAAAAGTTCCATCGAGGTGGATTCATGGATGGTTAAGAACAATTATGTCGAAGGATGGAAATAACCGTCGAAGACACGTGGCACTTCATGAAGAATTGCCAGTGGCATGTGTTCCAAATCTAGAGTTTTGGGGCACCGATATATAGATGTTTAATTCATGTAACAAGAGTTGGAACTTTTACTCACTAATACTGACATATTCAAGTCACCACGGCAAACAAGAGTTTAGAGTTCTTTGAGTAATTCTTCTACACCATTTCTTCATTTTATTTCTTAAGATTAGTGCTTTATTGTATGTTAATACTTTTACTTTGTACTTTCAATCACATTTCAATAAAGTTGTGTTATTTTGATCGTTTACTTTGTGCATTGTTCTAAATATTGAATTCGACAACCATACTCTTTGTCTTGAGTATTCACTAAGAGGAGTCACTTCCACTCCCTGAATTGAAATCAAGAAGCAAAGTTTTGTCGATTTTATTTGTTTTGCTTGACAAAAGTCACAGAAAAAAGGTGAATTATTATTAGTGTGTTAATGATAAAAGGCAAACATAGTTTAATAAGAGTTAGAGCATATTTAGAAAGAGTGTTGTTATGCCCTCCTAATAATCAATCTAAAAATCGTCCTAATTCAAAATTAGGGATGGCAAAAAATATCCGTTAAAGTAGGTATCCATGGGGGTTACCTAGGATGAGGATTAGTTTGGTCTTCTCGGGGATGGAGACAAAGTCACCATTTATTAAATGAGATGAGGGTGACGAATGAGGTTCTCACCTCATGAAGACCCACTAAATCCTCATTTATGTATCCTATATGTATATTGACTAACTTATAAATACATTTTGATAATAATATACAATAAAATCAAGTACTAAACTTTTAACCAAAATCAAATTTACAATAATTAACTAACTTTGATTAAAATAAAATTTACAATAACTTGGATTTTTATCATATATTTTTGCTTTTAATTTGGATTGTGTTATGTTACTAATATTATAATTTATTATAAATATTTATGAATATTTTATTAAAGATTAAGATTTTTTTTTATATATAATTTTTTCGCTTTTTTAATTTTTAAAATTTTTTGTATAAACCCACAAATATCCACGGGAATTTGAATCTTTATGGGAAACGGGAAATGGAGACCTATGACGGAGATGGAGCCAAGGACGGGGAGTAAATTTTTAAACAGGGACAGGGAGTGGAGAGCATGTCTCTGCCCTCGTGGGTATCCATTACGCTCCCTATTCAAAATTCAATGACCATTTAAAATATGTTTGACTACCGTGGAATCAAGTTTGAGGTTCCAAAATGGAGGAGTGAATGTTTTGTATTAAAATTAAGTTTTGTTAACTGCACTATATATATATATAACGCTAGACCCTGAGTTCTTGTTGGTCATAACTAACCAATCTAACACTGATTGAGTGATTGGACGATACAAGTTTGCAAGATCATAAGGTCTAAATTTTCCAAGGTTTTCCATATTATATCGATCTAGTGTCGTAGTTTTCAGATTGGAACCTCCATGAACCTATCCTTAAAAAGGACTTTTGACTCCCTTTTCCGGTTGTAGTTGCTAATAGAAGATTAAAAACCCCCTCCCTCTTCTGTTTTATTAAAGATGCCAATTACTTTCTGAGTAGTTGAGTACCGGTCTTTAATTGGGAATAACATTATTTCTCACATCATGGATCTCTATTATTAACATGGACTTGAGTTACTTGTTTCATAAGATGATTATAATAAGCATTTGATATTTCCTTTGATCATTACATAACATATAACAAGCTGTTTATGACACCCAAAAAAAAAAAAAATTGCCACTACAAGTCTCATATTAGACAAGTTAAAGGGATAAAAGGGTCTATAAAGTTTGGATTGGAAAAATGACCATAAGATTAATCTTTTGATCAAGTGATCCAATCCAAATCAAAGTTCAATAATACAAATCAAGTCCAACACTACACATGACATTCTCTTATGCACCCTACTAAAGTGCCAATATAATATTAGGAGAAATACTTGTATGATGCAGAGTCTGCATGTATTGTAATTACTAATTATGTAAGTGTATTTTACATAAAATTTACATGATTGATCCGAAAGCACAGCACATAATGCTCCCGGACCATGCAAGTATTTCTCTAATATTAGAGCTTAAATGATCTTGCATGGGTGTGTACAAAATACTATATATATTGATGTTATACAAAAAGTTGATATAAGCTATAAATTGTGATAACAATGTTATGAAAAAATTTTAACTCATTATTATTATCATCAATATATTATGTTAAAACTTTATTTTACTCTTTATTTGTGTTGTTTAATAATTTTTATTTATTTAATAGTATATAATTAATCATATGTATATATATTTATATAAATATATGTTTTATTACATTTTAATTAAACTAGTTGAACCAATAAACCTTCAGATCAATACATTATTCAATTCGATATCCGATCCGATTTTCAAAACCTTACCGATAACTACTTATTGGCTACCACAAATAGAGAACCAATCAAGGAAGCAAGCCTAGCTAAAAACATATGGAGAAAGTTCGCTTGCAACCAAATAGAGGATATGTATGAAGGATGTAGTCAAGGGGTTCCCTAAGTGAAAAATAATTATGAAAAATAAAAATAACAAGATTAAGTGACACACACATATGAAGGAAAGTGTTCGAAAAAGTATATGTGCATGACATATAGATTCCACATTGGATATGTTAGAGGGATGAAAAGGATTTACAAGGTTGTGATTGAAAAAAAAAAAGGAGAAATAAAGAAGATCATGAGCTTAACCCTTTTTTCGTTTTTGGGACTAGGGGAGAGGGACTAGGATAGAGATCGAACCCTAAATTTTCCATCTTTCCTCGTAGGAAATTCTCAAGTTAAAATTTGGTGAATTCCGTACCTTGGGTGTATTCCATGCTGCTCTAAAGTAATTGCCATTTGCCATGATTAGGTTAAGTCTAACACAAAAAGTCTTAGAGACTGAAACATAGAATAATTGATAATATGTTCCTGCCATGGTTTGAGACTCAAAGCATTATAACAAATAGCTACAAAAACCACGAAACTGCACATACTAAGGCAAAATATAATAAAAAACAATAAAGGCACTTAGCTAGTTTGCTACACATCAGTCAATGAACTAAACCAAGGAACTTTAATTTGCTACATTATTCCATGGAATCAAAACTTGGAGCATACCAGCCCAACTGGTCTTTAATTTGCTTTAGTCTTGCTTCTTGACCCTTTGAATCTCCTAATGCTGTAGTGAAAGGGTACACATAAGCTACTTTCGTTGCCATACCCCTGTAGGCAACCACATCACCTTTCACCAGAAACTCAAGTACGTCTCTATCAAATCCTCCATCAACTTCAGCTTGTAGATATTGGCCTGCACATTGATTCTACTAATAGTGAAGTTATGCCCTGTGGCTTCTAAAATAGTATCTTCTTTTTTCTTTTGGGTAAACCTCTTCATTCAAAAATGTCTCTCCGAGTCTAAGCACTTGAGGTGTTAGTTTATTGGTGGATTTGTCCACCTTTCACTAAATGCACCCGGGTTGGATATAAACCCTCCCCCTTCCCGATGAAGGTGTGCGTGCATTGACCAAAAAAGAAAAAAGAATCCAAATTTTAAGACATTTGCTCCAAAATATATATATTAAATGTATAATAAGACCTTATATATAACAGTTACCCTCCTCATTCCAGTACTGTAGTCTGATAAAAATGCAGGACTTCTTTTTGTTCTATATTTATATTCTTTAGTTGGTATGTCCGTGACTTCCGATTCTGTTGCTATTGTGCTGTTATTACTAACAAGTTATAAATTGATCAAATACTGAATACAGCAGGTAAGTTGCATTACCATATGCTGTATCTTCCACAAGCTGGAATTTCACATTTTTCTGGGTCTTTTGGATTGCTTCACGTAATTTCTGGAAAAACAAAATATAGAAAAGGAGAAAAAGCAAGGCATGTACATCAGGAATGGCTAGACATAACTCAAAGGCAAATTGCAAACATAATAAGAAAGTCATAAACAAGCGAAATTAAGATAATGGAAATACAGGATACTTTTGATTAATGGTGTAGTAACCTGAATGGCGTTATCCGATGAATTTTCGGGAATCATCCAAGGGACCGCAAATGATGATGACATAGGATTTGTTGATATACAACCCGGATTGAATGATGGGCAAGGTCTAATTTTGCTGCAAGTGCAGGATGCACGAAAAGTATTATCAAGCATGCAACGGTGATTGAAGAGCATAATCCATATTTATAAAAAACAACAATATGTGTATAAAGCCATGATATGCTCCCAAATTGAGCATAATCTATCAATACTTCAAAACCTAGTCTAGCAATTTAGATTCAACATCTGAGGCAAAATGGGCAAGGCATGAACAATATTTGAGATTTTGACATACCCATTTTCTAGTCCAAGCTGCAAGTTCTTTGATTGAGAGAAGGGAGTGGTGAGAGAGACTGGAGGGGATTGAGGATTGAGGGAAGGGATTGCATGAGAAGGCAAGGGAGAAGTTAAGGTTGCAGCAAGGGCCAAAGACAGAAGATTAGGTAGAACACTTGGTCCAAGTTTTGGATTGTCTTTGTCAGTTTTCAGTTTTGGGGTTGGAAGAAGTTTGGGAGTGGTGTTTGTGCAAGAACGAATAAGAGGAGGGAGAAGTCCAATTAAACTCATGACTTCGCGAAGTCCCTTATCCACTGCATTCTCCAGCCTCTATCAGCTTTGCTCCGTCATTTACTTTTACTTGACAAAAGCTCACTCCAGCCACAGGTACGTTGTTGAATGTCAATCCTTTCTCTAAGGTTATAGTTAGTTGTCATGTACGCGTAAAAGGGGTTCGGGTAAGAGAATAACATAGTACAAACGTACAGTTACATTTCGTGTCTTTTTCAGCTGCGGGTGGACCTGGGTTGGGTTGGGTAAGTTTTTTCGACTCAACCCACTCAACCAAATAGTGGGTTGAATTGAATACGTTTTATTATTCAACCTGACCCAATCCAATTTACTTGCAAATCGATAGGATTGGGTTACGTTAAATCCGTGAGTCTTATTTTTATATATATATCTATATATTTTAAAAAAAATTATTTATTAAAATATATCAAAACATATAACCAAATAATATATAATCAAAGATAATAAATATAAATATATATAACATAAAATATAATATAAATATTAAATTTTTTAATAAGTATAGCAATCTCAATATAAATAAATTTAAGAAAATATTCATAAGTCCTAAAAATTTCAAAAAAACCATATTTAAGTCTTATTAATTTTCAACAAAATATATATAAGTCTTAAAAATATAATAAATTATATAAGCTTATTGAAACTAGTCATCACATACAGCATTTGAAATAATATAATTATTAGCTTCACTCTCAATCATTTTTAAGATATTCAATATCATCTAAATGATTTACTGGATTCTTATTGTAATAATCTATCAGATACTCAATCAATTTCTTATAGATGGATTGGATTATATGGGTTGAAAAATATTAAATCTATAATCTAACCCATATCTTATGGGTTATAAACTTTTCAACTTGACCTACTCAAACCCGTGTTCACCCCCTAGATTTGTTAAATGATGAAGATAATGAAAATTTTTAGCATAATGAAAGTGAAAGTTAAGAAATAAAAGGAGTTAACCCTCAATTTAAGCTTCAAAAGAGGGGGAAAATTACTTTTTATATGATCAATTTGTTAATTACTCTCTCTATTTCAATATATCTATCAGTTTAACTAAAGTGATATGTTTGAAAATTAATATATTTTTTAAATATACCACTTCGATTAAATTAATAAATATATTGAAACGGAGGGAATATATACTATTATATGGAACTATTTTGTTGATAACTTAAATATAGAGATTTTAAGGAACTAGCCTCTACCATTGGCCAGTTCCATTTTATTATTATTATTATTTTCTTCAAAGCTTGGTTCATGCTATCAAAGATTGGCACAATATAATGAAGCACTGCCACACTGCACTACCAAGGAAAATAAAATAAATATCACTGGCACTTGGAATCTTTTTTTCTTTTTTGGTAAACTATCCATTTTATTCTCTTTTGGAAATATAAACAGTCTTATCAAACACTCAAGAGCGAAGAAGGAGTACAAGAACTACTATTTGTATGCTAAGGAGGAGAAGGAGCATAATATATATAGAGATATTTTTTTTAACAAAAAAATAGAACCAGCCAAAAGTAATGGCGATTTTCTATTAATTTTCTTTTTAAAGAAAAAGGAATCCAGCCTGACACATTAGCTGATTCTTGAAAAATTTTATATTTTTGTAAATATATACAAACTTCCATATTCTAGTACTATGTGTTATTAAATTCTATATTTTAAAAAAATTTCAATCTCAAAAAAGTTATGAAATATTAATTTAGGGGATAACATTTTTTTTTATGGTGTTTTAACAATATTATTACCAATATATGAGAATTTTTAAACATTTACTATGATATGATAATTTTCTCTCTTTTTTCTCATCTTTCTTGCTTTTTCTGGTAAGTTTTTTATTCTTTTTTTTTCATCTTTTTTTCTCTTTCTTCTCTTCTGTCTCTTGACTTTATTATTATTATTATTATTATTATTTTATATTTTTGTGCAATTCATTTGTACCAATGATTCACCTTTTACTTTTTGTGAAATCCACCTGCAATATTGGTAGATTCTTTTTAAATTTCATATTTTCATAAATCAATTTAAAATGCCATATTTTAATAGATTTTTCACATAAAAAATATATTCAAGAAAATGAGTTTTAATTTAGTCCTTGAAAAAGTTGTGATATCAATTTGATTTTTGAAAAAATTATAACATCAATTTGATCATCAAAAGATTAAAATTCATTTCATATTAGTTTAAATGATTGAAAAAAAATTGGACTAATTTGAAATGAATTTTATCCTTTCAAAAACTAAATTAATGTCACAATTTGTTTGAGGACCAAATTAATATCCCACAATTCTTTTAAAAACAAAATTTATGCCACAAATCTTTTGAGGACTAAATTTATATCTTACAACTTTTTTAAAAACCAATTTAGAGTTTTATTGAAAATGAAAGTTGTCATCTATACACTTTGGTAGAGAAATGCTATAATTTTTTGTACTTATAATTGAATGAAGTATAATAGATAATTATCTACCATAATTTGATAATTTTATCGAATGATAATATAAAATTATTTTATATAGTTAATGTATAGAAATTATATTCTTTTTATTTATTTTTTCCCTATGCCTTTAGCTAATTTATCAGTATAAAATCAAGAAATGGTGAAGTTTACCGAGGGTCGATATGTCCGAGTGGTTAAGGAGGCAGACTTGAAATCTGCTGGGTTTCGGCCGCGCAGGTTCGAATCCTGCTGTCGACGCTTTTCCTTTTTTACATTTCACCGTTTCTCTGCCCTAACGAACGAATACCGACCTCGAACTAACACTGGAAATTCGGGTTAGGTTTTTCCATTTTCCACAATCCCGACATATTGCGCACGAGTGCAGCACAGCATCGAGCATTCCCAGGAACCCAAAACTCCACTCAACTCAACTTAATGGAAGAGCAGTCAGTAAACGGCATCATGTCGGGTTCAAGCAGCCCCAAAACGACACAGGAGCTGGCAATGGAAGGCCAGAAGTACCTCGAAGAGACCATCGAGTACGCTTTTCAGATCCTCTCCTCCATGAACGACGAGCTCTGCAACCCCGTTTTGTGGTCCACTACCTCTCCCTCAGCTTCCTCCGCGTCCCCTACTAACGCCCTCCACCACACCAACGGCCCCTCCTCCCACTCCTCCAACGGCGTCGTTAGCGGCGGGGACGCCGCCTCCGATAACTCCAACCACCACGCCGAGAGTGGTGGCGCCGGTGGTGGAGGCGCTGGTGGCGCCCTCGAAGAGGCGCGGTTCCGGTATAAGAACGCTGTGGCTTCTCTTCGGAACGTTCTCGCCACGATTCCTAATACCCAAAAGGTACTATTTATTTAACCCTAGTTTTCTGATTTGGGTTACAGTCAGTTATTTTCAGCTCAGTAAATTTTTTTTTTAAAAAAATTTATTGATTATTGGATTTTGTGTACCGTTGAGTTTAAGGGAAATTAGAATCAATGAGTGGGTGAGTGGAATTAATATCTTCCAAAACTCGTAAAAGGCAATAGTGTTGATAGGAAAGGGCAATTCGTAGGCTGAGATTGGAACTTGGAGTCCTTCTCGGATAGAAAACTGAAAAGACTTCAAAATTTGAACTGTAGAAATGAGGGGGCTGTCCTTAGTTTAGTTTAGAATACTTCACTGATTAGTAATTTTGATATCTTAGACTTTTCTAGAGTCTAGATTTAGTTTAGCTTATTAAGTGCGTAGAACAATGACTCTTGAGTGGCTTAAAGGTAAAAATGTCTAAGTACACTGGTAAGTAGCAAGAAAAATTTTACCATTTTGCATCAATTCTGCCAACGTGGTAGGCCTGGAATGTCTTGATTAACTTCAGATTATTATATACTCAAAGTCAGGTGCAGTAACCCAAATGCTTTCTGAAATTGGTTTCCCATTCCATATCACAAGAATTCTCCTGTGACTTCCATGCCTGGTAGAAATTTGGCTCAAAAATAATGGTTTCAAATTCCTCAGTAGATCTTGATATTTTATGAAGTGTTGGGACTGTTGTCTGTTCACTTGCATATTGATTGCATATATTATTACATTATGAGAACTGAGATCTTAGATCTTGAGATTGATGCTTTGCTCTCTTTGGCAATTCCATCAAATAGTAAAGAACAATATGGTGTTAATAGAAAAGGACAGTGGGTAGGAAAAAGATGATGCAGTAAAAGAAAATTCTATTAAGAATTCACAATGTCTCTGATAGAGATCCCAAACCCAAGAGCAGACTCAGTAAAGCCCAAATACACTGTGTAATTGTGTATGCAAGGAAGAAGAAGGGAATTAGACCTGTGATAGCTATAGTAGGTAGGGGGACGTGACAACAGTGTGGTTAGTTAGTAGTGAAGTTGTTATTTGCTGATTATGAGAGAGAATATCAGATTCTAGACGATTTAGTAAGGGGAGGGAATGAATCACTATATGTATGAGGGGTAGGGGGCTGATGGGGAGTTAGACAACTTGTGAGGAAAGAATTGGGAGGGTGAAGGGTCCCTATACTACCCAGGAGTGTTCATACACTATTTGTTTTGTTTTCTGCATTTTCAGTTTCTATACCAAACTTGTATACCCATTTGGACTGGATTCCACCTTGGGATCTCAGTCTCATATCAATAGATAGAATTTTTTCAGCATTTTATTTTCTTCACTGATACCAGTTCTAACAGTCTCCCTTAGTTGGACTTCGCAGCCATACTGTGTAAAATGATGCTTAAAGGATATTGGTACACAAACTTGCATCTTCTTTTCCATAAATATATGTTACTGTTTTTCTTAAATGTTTATTTCTGTACATCTTATTGTGAGCTTTACAACTATTTGTCTAGTGAAGCTTTTATTTCTCAGTGAAACTAACTAGGTTAGTATTATAGGCAAAAGCATTTGACACTGGTTCAGCTGATAGCCCAGTGGATGAAGCAGAAATTGAGAAGTTGGAGGAGCGAGCCTCTTCTCTAAGAAAGGTAGGTTGCAATAAGGTTTTTTGTAATTGTATAAACTTCAATCTATCTTAATCATAATTTTTACAAAGCCTGAACATTGAAATTGTCACTCTGGGCACAAATTTTTGTGGATTGGGATTCAGAAAACACATCATGTTATGTTAGGTACTGTTAGTGGAAGTTAATGATAGTCTTATAATGAGTTTTAGACTTTTAGTCGTTTGCTGAAACAAATTAATTTGGCCCAAAAGAAAATAAAATTTAGATCCTGAACTTAAGTTGTTTAGTGCCTTTGTTCTTTTTCAAATTATATTACTGTGTTAAACATTGAACTTCTGTTCATAAATATAGGAGCTTGCCCACAAGAACTTGCACCTGAAGATACTCATCGATCAACTGCGTGATCTTCTCTCTGATGTATCAACATGGCAAAGTCCATATTCAACCTGAAGTTTCGGATGAGCTCTTAATTATGGAGAATGGTACCAAAAAATGGAAACCTGAGTCCATAGTACAGTAGATGGTAATTATGCTTCATGATATTCTAACACCTGAAGTTGCATTGACCACAATATGTTCTCATTTCCTTTCCTGAAACTGTGGGTTGAGAGGCGTGGAATGACAAGCGGTGGTCTGAAAATGTTTGTCCAATGTGCTTGTACTCTGTAGAATTTTTTGACATAACTATTATGAAACAACAGGCAGCAGTCAATCTGTAATAACAATTTGATGGCATCATTCATTTGATTGTTGTCAGAAATCGTACCTGTAACAGTTTTCTTTTGAAGTTTAGAGAAGGGTGCCTGTTGTTGCCGGGTCCAGAGATGAAAGTTCTTATTGATCTTATTCACCAATATTTGTGAGTCATAGCTTGCCCCTAGCCAGTGTCATTGCATTTCTTGTTTCAGATTCATTTATTTGGTTTTGAGAAATATTTGGCAAAGGGACGGGAAAGTGGTTACAAAGTGTGCGTAGCATTTGTTTCAGCATATTTTATTTTTATTTTTTTGATAAAAAGTGATTTTTCAACTATTAAAAAAATCATTTTTCACATGAGTTAATCATTTCAGTTTATTCAAAAGCTAAAAACAGTTTTTTTTTTTTATAACTTTTTTGTAAGATCTAAGGTAAATAATTTCTATAAAAATAATTTTTTTAGTGAAAAAAATCTCATTTTTAGTCAAAAAAAAAATGATCCAAACACACTTAAAAGTTAAATGAGAAAAGGATCTTCCTCCTCTTTACTTAGTAAAGAAAATGAAGGATAATAAAGCGGAGCAGTATCTTGTTCAAGATTTTCTTTTAAAAGTTTGCCTGCCAATTGAAATGAGAAAAAGTATCACTCTTTACATTAGGAGAGGATCGGGGAGGGGACGCCTCCAGTCTTCCTCCCCTTTCAATTTAAAAATTAAAATAGGAAGAGTACAGTGTCCATTAGTCATTACTGATTTTAAAGAGAAAGGATCTATTACTATTACTACCATTTCCTTTACTTTCCCGTTCTTTTTACGCCACTGATTTCCAAACATGATCCTAACAACCTGCTTACAATGTTCTGTGGCAGGAGTTCCGGTCACATGATCTCGTGTCATTCATTAGCAAAATTCTGCATATTACAGAGCTAGTGGTACTCTCTACCCACAGAATATATGCGACCCTTCACAGTTTTAGGACAATCCAAAGTGTATTGATTATGCCGCGAATAATCTATTCTTACTTACTATTTCTCCTCTAATTAGTAGCTTTTGTAAATACATATTGCATTGCCTTCTTTTCAAGCAAGGTTATCTTTGCCTACTCCACCGTTTTTCATGCTCCAATTATATCAGCATTGACTCTCCTTCTCAGAGGACGTGGGAACAACATGTTGTGTTACTTTAGAAGCAACATAACCGGGACTGTTTGTCTTGAGCACTATGCATTACGTGATCCGCTGATATGAGATGCATGAAATTTCAAGTGGGAATGAATCATTCTAGTTGTCTAGCGTGAAAATCCCTTTTGAATTTGTTTTTTTCCCAATCTTCGTTTTCACGCCCTGCTATGACGTCATATTGCCCAGGGACGCTATTCTTGTTCTAGACCCTTCGGTGTTGGATTGTTCAGTCTTACTGTAGATAATTACTATACAAAGCCTTTACGAACTTCACTCTCCGGTAACAAGAAAAATTATGATCTGTCCTCCATGCTGGGGCAAGTGAATGACCATTCTACAATGCTAACGGAAATGAAATAAAATAATTTTGGCAAATATGCACTTAACCCAAATTCTTATGGTTTTGACTAGTGCCTAGGATTGAGTACGACCAAGCAGCAGCTTAGGTTTAGTCTAACCATGGGCTACGTACTTGGCTTCTCGCAGCAGTACCGTCCATTTGTTTGCAGCTTTCCATAGATGCCATAATGTAATTCACTGGCCGTCTAGTTGCATTGCATCACCCGGAAAACAATCGCATGACAAGAGAGGGAATTGAGAATAAAATGATGGTGCTTCATTTATAATATGATATGATATGATGTGTACCTTTGTACAAGAACATTGGGGTTTTCTACTGCTAAATTAAGCACTAACCAAACCATTACTCTTCGAGTAAATGTTTTTGGAAAAAGAAAAAAAAAAAAAATGGGAACTTTTTCACACATTGGAGACTATCCGTCCTTTCATGACGAATTGAAGCATTGGCAAACACCCTTCCCCCTCTACTGCATTCCACTTTCACAAACCTAACAAAATCTAACACCAGCACAATCAAAAGACCTATAATAATTAATAATTAGATAAAAAAGTAGCCACGCTACTCTCTCTCTCTCTCTCCTATTAATTGTGAATTGAAGATCTAGTAGTGAGGGATGATCTCATATCGACGATAGCAGACTCATCAGCCCCTAAATTGATGGCCTCTTTGCTAGCTCTTATGAATCTTGAAACAGCTCCCCTTACATACTCATGAGCTTCCCTCACACTCATCTTCTTGCTCATTTCATCCGGGAAACTGCTCAAGAAGTGGTCACCATTTAGAACCGCAGCCAATTGAACTACCTCACTCTGAAACTCAGATAGCCCAGCATCTTCTTTTGCTTCAGTCTTCCTTAGAGGTGTCACGTCCGGCAGAGTCACTGGAACAGACATATCAAGCAATCTTAATACTCTATTCACTTGCTAAATGCAACACACATACTACACAGAATAAGGCCATTATTATGTAATTTCCATTGTCTCAAAGTTGATGTGTCCCCCCCCCCCCACCTCTCTTTTTTTTCTCCCTCTTCTCCTTTCTTGTACTAGTGGTATAAGCTATCCTCAATTTATAAAGGTTGGCCCAGTGCACAAAACTCTAATTTGATGAGGTCTGGGGAGGGTAGATGTACTTAGCCTTACCTCACAAGCGAAAAGGCTGTTTTTAGGATTTAAACCCCATGACCTTTAGGTTATAAGTTAGCAACTTTACTGATGCACCAAAACTCACTCTCCATTTATTATAATCTTATGTTTATTATCATGTTGCAATTCATATTCAAATATATATTCCTATTATGGAGGAACTCAACTAATTAACACAAAAATGGGCGAGTGGATACCTGGGCAATCCGTTCTGGGTGAACTTAACTCCCCAAAAACATGCTCAAATGTCCCAGCCCATGCATCTCTGTGAGTCAAAAAGTTGGATGAAAGATTGAACATCTTCTTTATGGTGGCAGGAATGGAAGAGTGCTCAAACTCAGAGTTTTCAGCAGGTCCTTTGGCACCGCTTACAACTACAAAACCAGATCAAGTAGTACATTAGTAGACATGTCAAACCAGTCAAAGGCAGCTTGAAGCTTAAGATTCCAACATATGCACTCAATCACATTAAGTAAACCAAAATCATTATAACCTCATTACTCAATTTAACTACAAAAGAACAAACCTCAGTCTTTACTCAAAACACAAGGGAAAGGACAAGCATATGGGCTTATAGGCCCTAGAAAATCAACTAATGGAATTGGCTTCATGGTTTGTAAAGGCTATCTGACAAATTAAAAGCATCAGAATACCATTGAACAGAGAGGACAAAGGTCCCGGAAAATAAATCTAGCATCCAATAGAATAAAAACCTGCCATTGTCCTCATAAGAGCTGTATTAGATACAATTATCTGACATCTCTATCATTAAAAAAAATAGGTATCATGGCTTTGACCAAACAGTAGAAGCTACAAAAATGATAAACTATGAGGATTTTAAGCTTACCAGTCCCTTTCTTGATCCAAGGGGAGACCATAATCGTCGGCACCCGAACACCTAACCTATCAAACTTGAAGAAATAAGGAGCAGGTCCGGTGTTTCCATCTGGACTAGGAACGTTGACAAAAGGAGTCTTCACATGATCAAAGAACCCACCATGTTCATCATAAGTAATGATCAGAAGAGTTTCATTCCATTGAGGGCTTGCTCTTAGGGTCTCATAAACCTCCTTAACTAGCATTTGACCATTTGCAACATCATGAGATGGGTGATCATCATTGGCAGGCAAGCCCTTCAAGTCAAAGTACCTAGGCTCAATCACTGTCAAGGGTGGAAGCTTCCCATTTCTAGCATCTCTCTTGAACTTGAAATCATACTGATGGAATTTCCATATGTATTTCAATTTCCTTAGGTTCCTATAGAACAAAGTTGTTGGTATGTTCTGGAAATAAATCCCAAAGTCCAAGCCATTCTCATGCAGAGAGTCAAATATGGTTTTTTGTGGATACCCTTTAGCTAACTGCTTCTTGACATGACTTGTTGAACCATGAGAAGTTGCAGAGTACACAAAAAGCCTATTGGGTTGAGTTGGACCCGGAATTGAAGAAAACCACCTATCAAAAACCGCAAATTCCTTAACCAAAGTAGCATAAACCGGCACAGACTCTGGTCTAAACCCTTTCATCACTGTCTCAGAGAGGTTCTGAGACAGGGACAATGCTTGTTCCACAAAACCAGTCATTGAAGGAATCGAACCTGAACCAAACACCTGTTGCAACACATCTTCAAATGAATGACCCGGATCCGGATCCACGAACTCAGCATCATCACTGAAGCAGATTGAATCTTGCCTTGGATTCGTAGTAGAAACCGGGTTGCATTCATCACCTGTGACACCATTAATTAATGGGTTGATGGCCTTTTTCATCCACC
Source organism: Pterocarpus macrocarpus (assembly GCA_031439585.1). Lineage (NCBI taxonomy): Eukaryota > Viridiplantae > Streptophyta > Magnoliopsida > Fabales > Fabaceae > Pterocarpus > Pterocarpus macrocarpus. The sequence goes on from CM062519.1 coordinate 19,346,185, forward strand.
CCAGCATGTGATCAAAGGAACGATTCTCCATAACCAAAACCACAATGGTCTTAATAGGTTGCTGTTGTTGTTGTGCTGTTGCAAAAACACAACTTGTTGGGTAAAGGAACAAACTTGACACAGTGAGAAGAAGCATGAAAATGAAGGAAACTGGGGGTGATGATCTGGGTTTGTTAGCCCCCATTCTCACACCAAAGTTGGGTTCTTTTGGCAAATGGGTATGTAAATTTGCCTCTATGTGTGAATCTAAAAGCCTTTATCTGCTGGTTTTTTGTTCTGCAGTGTTTTAACACTGAAAATGGAGGAAGTGAATAGTGTGTGTAGATGGGAATCCAAAATGCCAAACAGAGTTTTTGAGTGTTTTGATTTGGATTTGTAGATAGCAGTAGCAATGCACAGGAGGGTAAAGAGAAGCTTATGGTTCCTCTGGTATTTGTGCTTTACCTCTCACTCAATCACTCAACTTTAGTGGAATATATCGGAGCAATGGGAAAAGAAAAAGGTGGCGCAATTAATGGAATGTGAATAGAAAGTGTCGTGTTGTGAGTATTTAGCGTTAATGAGGAGGTTCCTACGTCCTCCTCTTTAAGCACAATCAGTTAGCCCCTTTTTTGTTTTTTTTTTTTTTGGTTTTTTGGACTTTTTTTTTTGGGGGGGGGGAGAATAGTTTACTGATTACTACTGGCTCCACCGCCACCACTACCACTATGATAGTGGGATCACAGATTCATATGTTGTCCATTTTTGTAGGCATTTTATATTATTTCTGGCCTAAACCACCGATCTCTAGAAGTTACTGAATTTCGATTAAGCTTACTCATAGGTTGATTATAGAGTAAAGTATTTTGAATATTAGTTTTACTTGAATATGAAACATTATTTAAAAAAAATAAGTATTACATCACTTTAACTAATCAAGCATTTGGTGGTTTTTTGCTATTATTTCTTTCTTGTGTGGAAATATTTTATGTGATCATTAATTCATTATTTAGCCAAATAAATACAAAATATAATGATGATGAATTTCACTTTCTATAATCATGCATTTTTGGCTAAATTGATAATAGTTTGTATCATTACGGTTGCATCTTCCATGTGATTGGAGAAGAACTTTGTCACGTACTTGAAGTAAGTATAGAGTGAGTTGGCTTCACAAGAACAGAATAACCGACCTCTCGATGTGGATTAGAATCCTAAATTTGGAGGAATTCGAAAGACATGAATCTTGGGTAGCTAGCTACTTGATATATATTTTAACTTTATTCAAACCTACAATCTTTCTTGTCATTTAACTTCGTTGTTTTCTCGTGATGAAGAAAGACAAATACTGCTGAGCTGGCATTGCTGACTACTTCAATTTAGTAGAAATTATTGGTTGTCTCTTGAGTATCAAATAGGATTATTATTATTATTATTATTATTATTATTATTTTATGAAAAGTAGGATTATGTTTATTGCAGTTGTCAAGTGATATTTTGCCTTTAATTAATTATAAAATTCATCATCAATCTATATATTTATTATTTTGTATTTATTCAAAATTAAAGATTAATTAAAAAATAAATATGCGAGTTAATAGTTTATCAATAAAATATCATCCCATAAATAGCGTAAAAACATAATCCTATGCAGTATGACGGTACCCAAATAATTTCTCTCAATTTAGTTATGATTTAAGTGTGAAAGCGGCAATCAGAGCGGTTTAATTAAAATTATAGAAGAAGTATTTTTTAAGAAGTAGAAGTAGAAGTAAAAATAAAAATAAAAAATTATTTTATATTTGAATATAATTATATAAATATATTTTATCAAAATTAGAATTTATTCAATTGTTTAGATATGATAAATATATAAGTACTTTATTTACTAAAATTATAATTAAATATATGGAGAGAGAAAGAGAGCATGAGAGTGGGAAGAAAGTGATAATTTTTAAAAATTTTAAGGATAAAATTATAATTAAGTGAAAAAAAATAATTACTAATTTTAAGGAACAATATTTTCTCTTTTCTACTATTTTTGTTTCTAGAAGAACCAACTCCCTATCTATTTCTTAAAAAAATAAAAAAATTGATTATTTTTTATTTTTATTTTTTTAAAAAAACACATATAAATAACACTAAAAATTCTACAAATATATATTTTTTTTAACAAGAAATACAAACAAACGCACCTCAACCTGAAACTTACCACCGTGGATTAATGAAGAAGGTATGCCACGTCAAAAAAAAAGGCCACTGAAAAAAGAAACTTTATTCCTTTCCCGTACAACAATATCTTAATCAAACAAAAGAAAAATTATATTACCTTGTCTTAAAACTAAAATAAAATATTAAGGTGATATACTGCTTCCACATATAATAATGTCTCATTTGGAGTATAGAATTAAAATTTTGAATTAAAATCAGACTTTTCAATTTTAAATTTTATGTTTGAAGTAACATATAAAATTATAATCATAATTCTAGAAATAAAATTTATGAAATTAAAAAAAAAAAGAAAATTTTCTCGCTTTATTACAGTTTTTATAATTTTGTCCTTTTATTTATTTGTTAGCAATTATAATTATTTAAATCTAACATTTTTATGAAAGTTGCTATATTCTAATTTACAATTTTAAATATAAATAATTTTTAAAAAATATTAATACTATAATATCATAAAAATGTTATTCAATGAATATTTTATTAATTTTAAATTTTAAATCACACATTTAAATAATAAAATTATAATTTATCTTTATATTTTAGTTCTTTAATACATCTAAATATAAAATTTAAAATTACATTTCAATTTCCACACCTAATTGACATTGAAAATATTTTGAAAACAAGGCCAGTGAAAGCTAGCAACAAAATCCACGCGTCAGAGGGCTCAAAGGAATTGTAGCTACTCTATTCCCGGCGGCCCTACACAAATCGGTGGTCAATTGTACGTGCAATAAGGGATGCATGTGAAGAGAAGCAAAACACGTAATTTATTTTATTTTATTTTTCGCATGACGATTTCGCCATCATTTGGATTCCCTAATTTGGACTTCAAACACATCACCAACACAAGACACTGCTCAAAACCAGTTCCAAATGGTGATTGGGACGTGGCTGTAGTGTTCTGACTTGGGAACCCGTGAGACGAGGAAATAAAAATTAACAAAATTTCTTTTACGGTCACCAACAATATTAACAAATGTAAAATGGCATTTTTTTCACACTTGAGTAACAAAGGTTATCATGCTGTCGGTGCTGGTGGTCAAAAGAGCACAGCAAAGAAAGTGATCATCACTGTGACCACGCTTTAGCTTCTTTTTCTACTTTTAAATTATTTTGAGGAAAAAGGACAAGTAGACGAAAACGATATTGAGATATTATCCTGAAGATGTAAGGACGGGCCAACAGGGCCCATATATAGACAAGGGAATCGTAATCACGAGGTTAGATGGGCCAGACTCTATGTCTGTGGTGAAGCATTCCAGGCCGCTCAATATGTTGTCAGTTCTCCCCCTCACGTTCCTATGGGATTGGTAGTAAGTGCGTTTATGATTCGGTTTAAATCAATTTTAAACTAAAAAATTAATTTAAATAATACAATTAAAACTTTGAATTTAATTCAATCAAAATTTTTATTTTTATTTGAATTGGATCGAATTAATTAAAAATTGAACTTAAAATATTATAAATTAAAAGTAACTTAAATCATTAAAAAAAATAAAAACTAGTAATAATAAAAATAATAATAAAACTATTTAATATAAATAAAATAACAATTAATATAAAATGTCGTATAAATAAAAAATTATATAATAAATTTAAGTTATTATTAAAAAAATAGAAAATTTACTAAAAAAATTATATAATATCAATTGACCTACATGAGATTGAATTAATTTTAAAAATTAAAATTGAAATTCCATTCAATCTAATTAATCTTAAAAAAAAGAAAAAAAACTGATCGAAATTGCTTTAGACTTGTATTCATTTAGCTTAGCTAGGCTCAACTGCAACCCTACCTACAAAGGATGACTAATACAAGTCAACATCAGGTAAATCTCAAATTATACCAAAATCCAATCACTGGTTGAAACACCGTATCATTACACACAGCTTATTATAAAGTACAAACACCGTCATCATGTAAAAACTCATTACTCCCTTCAAACTCAATCCTGATTGATTGATTTTATGAACTCATAATGTCGGAAGAAATGGACAGAAACTAGTTGTTATGCTGTTTGTTCTTGTACACTATGCAGGGCTGATGACGCTGCAAAAACTACAATTATAAATGTACAAGCAGCGAGGGATGACGCAACCCAATTTCACAGAGCACAATAAACCAACGTGAAAAAAATAAATGCTTTTAACCTTTTTCTCGTATGAACGCTTGTAGTTATACAAAATTCCATAACATACAGATACGCACAGCTTTTTGGCCCTCCGAAGTTCCTAGTGACTGCAGCATGGCCCCTCCTCTAATGAAAACTGGCTTCTACCTTTCATCAATCTCGCTTCAAGTACGTTAATATGCCTAAGCCAGCAACAAGTGCAGCTCCAGCAGCAACGGCACTATATGCTGAGGCCCATGCATCTGAAGTAGCATGCTCCAAACTTCCTGAACTAGAACCTTTCCTATAACCACGCGTTCCTGTGTAGTCTAAATGCAATCTCAAGCCCTACAAAAAGTCGTCAATCCATGGTTAAGCTCTGTCTTGAGGCAGATTGCTACCTACAAATACTTTAACCATATGTCAAATTCCCAATTATATATTCAACAAAAGGGAGACTACCCAATTTAAAGGAAGGGCGCTACCACAAGCCTCTAGAGGTATGACAGCTATGTTAAGCTCCCACTTGAATGTTTAGATAAAAACCATTCTTAGGCAAGACAGGCTTTACCTTATAGATTTAACCTTTTCAAAATGATCAGTGTTTGACATTGCATGAAAGCCACTACAACCAAATGGCCAAGGGTTCAATCCTGTTGTAACTCTTATATCTCTTAATAAAATTGAATTTGAGCACACGGTATAATAGGCCTGGGCTTACATAAAAATTCTGGAGTTTGCTATTCCCTTCTGATATTTGTGATCCTATACCAAAATTATTATTATTTTTTTAAGAAACGAAAAGACCCATTATCCCATATTGCTCTAGATCAAAATTGCTTCAGAACTACAAATCTGTAGCCCCCTACCAGAAAAAATCCATTCAAGACTAAAGAACCAGCAAACAAAGTATACCTTCAAGCCAGCCGTCCTTGCATGGTCCACAGCTGCAGCAAGATCACTGTCTGAAGCCAATACAACTTTATCATGATCTTCATCTTCATACTACAAACAAAAATTTGACCAGCTTGCCTCAGGAAACAGTTGGAAACACGTCAACTCAATCTTAAGAATGTAATATATAATATATAATATCATAAAAAATACCAGAATTTGGGGTAGGTTGTTGGGGTCAATGTCATCACCAAGTCTCTGAATGATTGAAGTTACAACCCCTGTCATGCTCCGAGTATCTGCACTTGCAAGCAGCCACACAAACTACTCAACTTATAGTTTTTCTTAAACTCAAAATATGCTGACACATGCAATATTTACTTAGAGATTATATAAGACACATAACCCCCCTCCCCCCCCCCCCCAACAAACCCAAAAAAGAAAAAAACACGCACACAAAAAAACAAAAATGAAAAAATAAAAATAAAAGAAAAAGATGCATTAATTATTCAAAATAAAAACCCAAGCAGATAAGTCTGCTTATTACTGCAGTCCTACCAATGGAAGTAGAACTAGAGCAAAATACAAGACTATAATTGAGTGCAGATATATGCATCCATTGACTGGGGACATGCAACCCAGTCATGTTCAAGTGAGAGTCATGAAAGAACTAGATATGAGAATATATTGAAACCATCATTCGCATGCTGTCAAAAATAAAAGGGAAACCAGACAAAGATCTGATTGGTAATGCGATGGTTTGCATACCACATGTGAATCTATGCATTCTGCCCTTCCTATCTTGGATTTTGAACGAAAATGTATTTGGCATGCTTGATGCAAGAACAGTGAGGGATCTCCCAGTTTCTCCTCCTTCAGAAGCCAATCTCAAGGAATTGTCACTGGTACATAATAAATTATATGTAAGTACATTAAAAGAATTGGAAATACTTTTCCAAACAACTTCAATGCATATAACCTTCGTGTTTCGTCATCATCATCATTTGGAGTTAAGGCCATCGCCGAATCCCAAAATCTTTGCATCATGGAGCTGGCAGCTTCATTGTTTCCAACCTAATCAGTGTAGAAAACGACAGCATTAATCACAGAGATCTTTTGTTAAAGAAAAAGGTTATGCTGGTATCATATTGTTTGCCAATTCACAACTGAAAACAGCACTACGCTCTATCCATGGTTAGCAAAAGAAACAATGAAAAAACAATAAAGGAAAAAATGTTGAATCTTTGCTTCTGGTCTTATGCTATGGTGAAAAATACATGTTTTTATCACATATGCACAGTTTAAGGAAGTTTGCATTTATGGTTTTTATAATACTTCTTGGGTTTAAAGCATAAGGCTTCCATTCTTTCCGGACGAACATCATCTTCCCCTATCACTCTGATTGCTGCTTGAGGGCTTAGGCACCTGCAGCGGGAGGGATTTCTATGATTTTTGCTTCAGAGGTTGGGTTGCTAGCATTTCTGCTTAGATGACCTCTCCTCCATCACTACCTTCGGCATGGTTTGTGATCATATCATTTTCTGACTGCAAGGTGTACTGTCCTCTTCCTCTGCTATTGTAGTATCTTCAAAACAGGGGGATTCACTCTTCAATGGGAGTATGGTAAGTTAGGTGGTGACACAAAAGGGAACTGTAAAGTCTTCTATTTCTTGTGAGTTTATAAATATTTGGTTGATATATCTTATGGTTCCCATCCGACCATGCCATATCCTATAATTTTTTTTTCTTTGAAAAAAAAGAGGATATTTGCGTATTGTATCATATCAAATTTTATCTATGCAAATGCAACTTGTCTTAGGGAGATTCATATTAATAGCAAGGGAGGGGAAAATGAACCCATGTTCCTTAACTCAGGCTACCCCACTCAACCAAAATTACCAAAGTATAAAGGGAAAATTCTCTCTTAAGACATCAGAGTGATAACAGTGAACAATTATTTTTTCTGTATTGACTAATATTAGTCAAAACATGTTATTAAACATAAAAAAATGATCCATCTATTAACATTTCCATTATGTTTAACTCATGGTTAATGACATGAAATACAGAAAAGGATAATAGCGGATATCTTAGCCTAAGTCAACGATTAATATGAGATCCGAAATTAACCACCAGCTTACTAAAAACAAGCCGCATGTTTTCACACTATAGCTGATATGTCCAAGTGCATGTGGACATTGAAGCAGAAGGAAACAGTACCTTAACACTTCATTAGGCATTCAATTCAATAGAGGGAGAAAAAGCACAGATCACAGTGTAATTAAATTTTTTACTATAATCTGTTAAAACCCAATCCTAAAGTTCAGAAAGTTTTTAAAAGAAACAATCAAGCTAAAAAAATAAGTAGCAGCATTTTGCCAGGTTTAGGAGCAAAATGCAGACTGTAGAATTACTTGTCAATAATAGCCATGCATGTTGAGATATCAATACTTATCAGTTCATGGACAGTACTTACTACTTTCAGACCTACATTTAATTTAACAATATCAACAAAACCAAATCACGGACACTAAAAGTTTCAAAGTTTTGCTAACAAGAATAGTGCTAAAAGCTATACATTAATAAAGCAATTTACCCCATTTTCATGCAACAACAGTAGTAAGTACAACACAGTCTATGAAAACACACCTGAGTTACTGTCGCCACAGCTGCGTGAGTGACATGTATCACATCAACCACAGCAACTACACCACCATCTGTTTTCAACCACCCAAATCAGAAAAAAATTGATGCATTAACCACTTTTACATCCCATATATCATTGCATTACCTCTATCAACCACAGGAAGATGCAAAAATTTTCCATCATGCATAGCATGAAGTGCATCAACAATTGGCGTATCAATAACTGCACATTCTGGATTTGGAGTCATGACCTGCATATTGTGTTGAATAGGTATCAAATAAGACAGACAAGAAAAGGATGAACCTCAGAATAACCACTTTTTCTTCTAAAATATGGTATTAAAAACATGGTACCAAACATTACCAGAAGCTGATGCTACAAAATCTAATAACAGAAAAGGCAAATAAAAGCAAATAGTTTGTTCTAAACAGCATACAAAGTAGTACCTTCTCAACGGGAGTTGACTCTGAAGGAAGATTTTGTGCAACTACGCGCATCAATATATCCTTGGACCTGAAATTTGTATGCAGATTATAATCCATCAAAATTAATCTAAAGATACTTAATGACAATTGGGGGGATGAGTAAAGGAAATTTCCAGAAAAATAGGATGGCTGGCAATTTCATTGGCTACAAACTTACGTAAGGATGCCCCGAGGTTTACCATCAACTGTCACAACAGCAGAACTTGCACGAAGTTCAAGCATCTTCTTTGTAGTTGTCAAAACAGAATCTGTTGGTGAAACTGTTACAACCCTAAAAAATGCCACTATCTGTTAAAGTAACTGGGATGGTAACTACAGACATGCAGACCAATTACAAGTTTAATACTGAAGTAATTTTTTCATCAACTCAAACAAAAGAGGGTATTACCTACTTTGAATTCTCAGGAATGATTGTAGACAATGATGGCTTGAATATCTGCTCACGAAGAGTCTCAATGAATGATGAATTGGCTGCACAAAGACCAAATTAGCAATGTAATAAAATTTAGCCAATAGAAAGTATGAACTGTGAACCTAAAAACAATAGACATCTTCCAAGGATGCCCTCATTAGATTTCAAAGAGCTAAGCGTGCAAAAGAGAAATACTCTACAAACCTGTAGCAGATGTTCCCCATTGTTTTTCAACACCCTCAACAGCTGCTGCAATTGCTTTTCCTTTCTCAGCTGCCCTTTCCATACGGGCGACGGCATCGTACAAACACTTTGCTATGTCAAGTAAGGCAACAACTTCTCCATTATCCACCACAGGTAAATGTCTGAATTTCCCTGTCAACATATATCAACTCTTTATTCATACAGAATAGCAACTAACTTGAAAAGTTAAGTGTGTCTCTATAGTCTGTCTATACAACCAACCTTGCACCATCTTTTGGAGGGCTTCTACCGCAAGAGTCTCAGAAAGGACAAATACTGGATTCCTTGTCATAACCTTGGAAACAGGTGTATCCTCAAGACTAACCTCTGGGGCAATAACTCTTGTTGCTATGTCCTTTAACCCACCAAAATAGGACAGGAAGTAACATATGTTAAAAATGCAAAAATCCAGGAAGAGTTTCAAAACTTCCTTATCTTTCTTGTTAATTGATGAGAAAAAGAGGTCCGAGTAATACCTTGTCTGTGAGGATTCCACAGAGCAAAGCATTAGAATCAGTTAGTAATAAAGCATCTACTCTGCGGGCAGCCATACGACGGCAAGCTTCATAGATGGTTGCTGTTTCAGGTACTGTCAGAGCCTTTGAAAGCCGCAATGATTTCACTGTCCGCTCTCCTGTTAATCCCCTGATCAAATTCCAAGTAAAAACAAGGGATCATACCATGATTTAAACTGATAAAACCTCTCATCTCCCTTTAGATGCTTAAGCAGGAGCTATCATATGTTTGTTTAAAGATGAATCTAATTGAGTGCATTTATCATCTCATGAAATGCATCCAGGCTTTTCTAGTTGAGCTTTAGACAATAAATAATCTGTTATAATTTATGTGATTCAAGAACGTGCAGATTCTTACATAGAGAGCCATGTCATGATCATCTACCTCTGTAATTGAGAACTCAATCAATTACAAGGAACTGAAGGGAGAATATGGAAAAAAATTTCTATGGACGTAGTCCAAACTGACTTTTGTGCACTCAATGGTCTAGATGCTCTGGGCAATTCACAAACACAACCATGTCCATACCACAATTCCTTGACGTAGATGATTAAATGCCAAGGCAGAAGAAGTACATCTAAATAATAGAATGTAGAAACAACAAAGACTTGAAACAATGAAACAATCTGGAATGCACTTTTTCTGTGCTCTCTGCTTGGTAAGAGTTCTTGGAAAACGATCTGTTTGAAAAGTGTTTCAATTATGTGAAGTTGATGGCTAGAAGACTAGAAATTGACCCCAAATCAGTACACCATCAAAGTCACAGTTTGCCACTATTATTATTACAAACCAATCAATAAAGCAACGCTTTGCAAAGCCGCATTTGTCTGACGCTGACGCTTTGAAACTGCTTACTTTTCGCAATTATGGCACCGAAAAACGTGAATATCTGCTTCTAAAAGTGAACCCAAAGAAAGACCACGAGAATTAATAGCTTTTAATACTAATATAACTTTCCAAGTCACTATAACCTTTTTTCAAGTTAATTCTTTTGCACTCAAAACATAGAGCAGATGAAAAATAATATGAAAAATACACCACCCAATAGAAAAATAAAATAAAATGAGTAAACAATTAAATTAGTCATTCAAACTATATATGTGTGTGTGTGTCAGTCCTCTAAAGATTTTGGACATCAATTTAATCATTCAAGGGATATTTTGACATCAATATGGTTCTTAAATTGATGGATATTTTATACTAGGAAGGACCAAATTGATGTGAAAAATATTTGAAAAACTAATTTGATGGTCCGTGTATCTTTCTAGAACCAATTTGAGCATTTACTCGAAATGAATCGAACCATTAAGTTGAAAGAGTAGCATCTCTGCACGGAACCACAAGCAAAAATTACAGAAACAGTTACGAATAATCTGTGATGAAGAAAGAGAAATTGAGTTAACGTACATGGGACGCGAAGAGGAAAGAGATTTTCGAGCATTAGACTGAGGAGGTCCAGACTCAGAGGATCTCCTCGTAGAAGAAATAATCCTTCGAGATGAACCACTCTGACTTGCCATCTTCCACGTCTGCTCCAATCGCACCAAATAGATAGAAAACAGAGGACGAGAGCAAAAAAAAAAAAAACTATGTGAATAAAAGTGGTAACCAAGCCACAGACTAAACCAATATCGAAATATGAGAAACTCACCGAAAAAAGAATTGATACAAGCTAAAAGGTCCAATTCAAAACACTTTGCTGTGAAAATATTTTGACTTCGAAGAGAAGACAAGTGATTGGGGCACAGCACGGGGTAGCGGCAGCCGGGAATATGATCGGAAAACTGGATTCCCGGCGAAGCTCAACGACCGGCCGGCGAGTGGGAAAGGAGGGAAAAAGGGGGAGAGAGAAGGAAGCAAACCCTAGGTAGAAGAAAAGGAGAAGAAGAAGAAAAAGGAAATGACGGGAGATGAGAAGTTGGACTACGCTATGTTGGAATGCGGCCAATAGTATTCGTGCACGTCAGCAATTCCTCCTCGTCGCAATCGGAGATGTAAAAAAGCCCCCATATTCTCGGGACATTTACCGCACGAGGTGCGATGAATTTTGTCGCGCGTGCCGCGTGTATCGCTGTAATGAATGTATGTGATGTGAACTATAGTTTGAAGTGTGAGGCCCTCCATTTTTTAAGGAAAAAATAGATAAGGTTTTCTCTGTTTTTTTTTTATATGAAATATTGAACCCCAAAAGAGAGTTTTTTATATCGTTGTTATTTCATTTTTGAATTAAATAAATATATATTTCTTTTTGAAAAATAACCATTCTTAATTTTAAAAGAATTTAATTTAAATATATTAACAGTATAAAATAATTTTACACTGTCAATTAATAAAAATAGTAAAAAATTTCAACTTATATAAATAATTACTCATTATAATGAGGGATCCACTATAATTTCTCATTTTCCTGTATTTCTATTAATTGACAATGTAAACAGTGCATATCAATTAAACTCATTTTAAATTATTCATTTTAATATAATTTTTGTTTAAGGAATTTCATTTTCAAAGGGATACTAATAATCATTAGGATAAAGTCTTATTTATACCCTTCATATTTTACAGTAATTTTAATTTAGTTTCAAAATATTTTTTTAATTCTACTTAGGTCTTTAATATTTTCAAAACATCTTAATTTTACCATTTTAGCATTCAAATTATAAAAGAAAAAAAACTTATATAAAAATTAGATTATGATGTTAGTTATGATGTATTTATTATTTATTTAAATAAAATAATATTATTTACCATCATTTTTCTCAGATATTTTTATAAGATATGAAGGTTTTTCTTGTTAATTTAAACCCTTTTAACGCTAAATTAATTTTTCCTCTTACTAAAACCTATACCCAAAGTTTTTCATTAGAAAATTAAAGGCAAGTCATCTCTATTAGTAGTGTTTAGATATCATTAATATCAAAATTTGCCCATTCAATTTATTTATTTTTTTTTGTAATTTGGATGTTATCTATTAAAAAGGTAAAATTGAAATATTTGAAAAATATTAAGGATATAAATAGAATAAAAAAAACTTTTGAAATTAAATTGAAATCGTTATGACTATTAAGGGATAAAAATGAAGCTTTACCCTAACCTTTATTACTTAGGTTATGTTTATTGAAAAGTAAAAATGGGGGGGGTAAATTATTCATAAATGAGTTTTATATGTAAAATTATACAAAAAATTTATTCATAAAATTTTTTTTATCATTTTTACCCCTTTTATCCCGAACCAAACACACCCTAAAACTTATAAATACAATTGAATCTCATATGCTTCTGTTATAAAGTTGATGCAAAAACTTAGCTATTAATAAATTAAATGTAATAGTACTCTATTACTCTTTCAAAAAATAAAAATAACAACGAATTACCACCTCTTATTTAATTTAAACACTAAATGACATAGCATAAAAAACTTAATACAAGTCTTTATTTTTTAATGAAATTAGTTCTAATCATGTCCACAATGGATAGAAGGATTCACCAAACTAAAGTAAGATATTAGCATTGATTTAATTTCGTTTTTAGCCTCTTCCCCATTCAGGAATAGATTTGTTTAGATTAGACTTCTATTTGAGTACAATCTTGTTTAACATGATTTGATTTGTCTATTTAAATTTCATAGGTTAATATTTTATTTTGATTTTGTTTATTTTATATATTATGTTTCATATAAATATTATTATAAACAAATAGATCTGAATTGTTAAATTTATTTTGATTTTGAGTCAACTAAACTTAAACTGTCTGAACAAGTTTGGGAATAAGCAATTTGTCAATAATTGGTGTACAGTTGGACCATTGCCGGTGCCTTTTATCTGCGTGCTTGTCAGCCTGGTGTAAATGTCAACACAACACTATTATGCAATCAACCATCTCCTGTGGAATTGAAATTCAAAAGGCTTGAAAAAGTTTGAAAGATCATCATTATAGTTTTATAATATTTTAAATTTTAAATATTTTTATAATTCCAAAAATTACAACATTTTCTATTTTTAAAACAATTTTAAATATATTCTCTTAATTTAAATAAATTTATAATAGAATATTTACGAATTATAAATTTTTTATAATTAAGTTCGAAAACTTACAACATCAACATATAGTAACTTTCGATAGGGGTCTAAGGCCTTTGATGGTGTATGTATTTGTTTATTTCCTTTTTATTTTATGATGCTGTTTGGTTTTGGACCGCGGCTCCTCAGTTTTGAGTCGAGCTTTCGAACAACTTATCAAAAAAAAAAAAATCAACATATAGTAACTTACAGATAATTGTAAATATTCACATTAGAGGATTTTGCGCAACTGGATCCCCTTACAAGTCACGTCATCAGCTGGGTGAAGCCTCCTCAAAACTGATGTAAGGTAAATGTGGATGCATTATATTAGTGAATGAGGAGCATGCCACAATTGGGATTGGTAATGATTCTGAGGGAGTGGCATGAAAATTTTGCATCTGCATAGATTTTTTAACTGGAACATGCATTGGCTCGGTATATACAGTGGAGCTCTGGTTAGCTAGACCTAGTTGATGTTTGCATGGGAGTGGGGTTACAAGAACATCATCCTTGAGATAAATACGCAGCAGTGGCAGAGCTTGCAGAAAATGTTTAGGGGCAGAGAGTTTAACATGTAAATTAGATGATGATAATTAAATTTAAACTAATTATACGTCACATATGTATAAACTTTAAAACAAATAATTAACATGACAAAATAATTTTAAAGATAATAACTAAGAAATATCTTATAGTGTTGATTATATTAATTCAAATGTAATTTTAAAATAATGTGTTTTATTTGAATTGTATAAAAATAATTATTTTTGTAATGATAATTACATAAAAAAAATATGAAATAATTTATTTATATTTGATGCTTAGAGTTATTTTGATAGAAACATTATAATTATGAAATAATTAATTTTTTACTTATAACTAAAAGTTTCAAAAATATACTTGCACTTATGATTGGATTCTACACTTTCTTTTCTTTGGTCTGCAGTGGATTTTATATTTAAAATAAGATTTTTTTGGCTTATAATCCAAATTTTTACCCAAAGATTTGAAATTATTTCAAAACATAGTTTCTATTTCAAGAGAAAAAAAAAACACCTTTCTTGTATTCCCAAACACACACCTAATATTGTCATAAAAATTTTAAGTATCTTTAGGAATTAAAGTAGAGTTTAGAGCTAATAAATCCATTGCTTAATCATTGAATCTACTATTCATCTCTCGTAATTGCTTATCTATTGTAACAAAAAATATTTTCACACTAAAATGATGCTTAATTGTGATATGATGTTTTTGGTTTTTAATTATGTTTAATTAATAAAAAAAAGCTAATAATAGACTTTTAAGTTGTAGAAATCCATTTGTATAGAATAGTATCATTTTTGTAGAATAACATATTCAAATTTAAACTTATTTATCATATAAAATCTCTCTCTCTCTCTATATATATATATATATATAATTTAAAAATAAAATTTTGGGGGGGGGGGGGGGTGGGGGTCCATGGCCCCCAATTGTCCGTCCTAAGCTCCGCCACTGATACGCAGAACTAGCACTCTACCAGGCGATCAAGAATTCCCAACAAAATCTATCATATAATGGTGTAATTAATCTTCCAGAAAATATGGGGTATAGCTTCATGATTTGATAAGTTCACTTATTTTTACATTATTTGTACGCTTAATCAAGTGGCTCATGCCCTTGCACATCATGCTAGAAACAAGAATGCCCACTTCTGTGATGTGCAGCCACCAGCTTTTAATTGTATTCTCCTATAGATTGATTTGAGTTTATAATGGAATCTTGAATTCCATATAAAACAAAAGAATCCGTTAAAAAAAATTAAATTATGAAGGCCTATTTAATAATAAACAAAAAAATAGAAAAATATTAATAGGGATTGAATCCAATAAAAAATGTTACTTTCTCATAATGTAGTAAATCAAGTTTGAATTTCAATTAGGAAAGATATTTACAATTATATTTAAGTATTTAACCGTATTTTAAACAATATTATCTTTAATGGATGATACTAATAAGAAGTTTTTTTTAAAAAAAGAATAATAATAGAAATAACCTACTCGCCCCCCTATAAGAAACCGCACGAAAATGTACCCAAAAAAAAAAATGAAAAGAGTCAACTAATATGACATCTTAAAAAAAAAAACCAACATCTTCAAGGGAAAAAAAAAACTATAATATAGGGATTGATTTTCTGTGTTATCAATCACATGACATGTGAGTAACTTTTAAAAATTATGATACGATAGGATATGAAGACTATAAACGGATCAAGCAAACGGTGAATATGGTTATATATCTTATTTTCAATTTGAGCTACAATCTTAATTTGATCCTATGACGAATTATGTTAATAACACTATTATATCTTACCAATGTATGATTGACTGAAGTGGCTTCGTGTTTTGACCCTTTAATTTGGTGCTTAGGGTTTGATCCCTAAAAATGAAAAAAAATTTTATTAAGAGACCTGAAAATCCTCTCCAAAATCTCTACAATTCGAACCGGATTAATCGAACTCCTAATAATAGGGTAGGATGAACCAATGGATTTCACCCAAAAAATATTATTATATTTTATTAATTATTATTTATGATAATATATTAATTAAGCTTATTCAAATTTTTTATATTAGTTTCATGTGCTGGGTGTAAGATCTGTGATACCCTCTCAAGTGCACATCTTCACTCTCATAGCTTTTCAATTTAATGTTGTCTTTTCTCCTTAACACTCTTGTTTCATCTGTAATTAATGAATCATTATGCATTGCTTCATTGCTTGCAATTCTTATTGAATAGTTCAGGTCATTCGTCATTGACGACGCGAAGAAATTAGACGAGTGTTTTGCTCATGATGGTTGCGTCTCTCCCAAAGCAATTGAAAATCAACGACAACGATGGCACAATGGAGCCCTCCGATTTCGAGCAGATCAAAGTAGAGTTCTCCAATTCTTCAGCCAACAACAATTTTGAATTGCATGATGAAGATAGGGCTAATTGGCCCCTTTATATACGCCTTCTATTGTGGGTACGCGAGCCAACCCGGTTTGCAATGGAATACACCTAAATAGACTGGACCAAGCTGGTCCGTTTAATAAATGGCTTCCAGAAAATGCTGGCCAGCATCCGCACCACCTAAGGTTGCAGGCCAACCCACAGTGTATTCCTTTTTTTTTTTTGCCCTTTTTTTGTGCTTTCTTACCTTTTCTTTTTTTGCTTTTTTAAAGTGATAATCTAAAAAGCGGTGGTGGTGTTTCTCCAAGCTACGATGGTGGAAGGCATGTAGCAGCAGTGGTGGCATGCATGTAGTGGTGGTGGTGTAGTGTTTTACAACAACAAAAAGAATAGCACTCCAAGCTGCAACATCTTGCAGCAACAGTGGTAGCGTTTCTCATTAGTGATGGTGGCCTGTGAATTTGCGAAGAAGGGAGATGAGACAAAGAAGGAGACGCAACGCAACGGTTGTGTTGAGACTTTAGAAAGATGAGAGACTTGACTTGAGAGAGGCTAAGAAGTGAGAGATGTGAAAAAATTTTAAGGTTTTCACTTTCTTTGTGTTACCTTATGTGAGTCTTGTGACTTGCATGCGGAAAGGGCCAAAGACTTAGAATGGACTTGGGACTTGGGGCTGGCGGTTAGGACGCATATGCGCCATGTGGGATTGTGACAATTGGACTGCTTAGACTTCTATTCTATTTTTTTTTTCTTTTTTACTGACTTAGACTTCTATTCTTTCTATAAAAAAAAAAAAAGAAAAATTAAGCGGGCTAATGGGTTAGCCTGCTAACCCGCAAACCTAGCTCATATAGCTTGTAGTTTAAGTGGTACAAGCCAAAAAGTCTACAAATTAACGGACTAAGAAAATGTCAGATCCTAATTCATGCGGATTAAAAATTAAATGGATCAATTCATAAATCATGACATGTATATCCAGCTCTATATTGATAACTAAGGGATTAAGAATTGCTCACGCTGCAGCATCGTGCAGCACTAGTAGGATATAACTTGACTATCTTATATTTTATTTGATTAAATATGTTATCAGCACAATACGAATTTAAGGGGGTATTATTGGAGCATTTTAAAACTCATGGGGTAAATTGGACAAGCCAATAGTGGAGGGGTCTTTTATGAATTTTACGGTTAAGAAAAAGTGCGTACATTAATGGTAAAAACAGAAAAAAACACTAAACACCATCTATGCAATCAAGTTTTAGAGTTGTGATATGGTTTTTAGCAAAAGACAAAATAGGAGAGTTATTCTAGTTATAGTTACAGTTATGTGATTTATTTTCTTTAATTTCATCAAAGGTCAAAAAAGTAATTGTAAGGGTAGGGAATATTGGTTGATCGGAGCTGGCTCTTGATCCAAGAGATACGGAACAGAATTGTGTACTCTTGCATTACTTAATACCAAAAGTGAATGAAAATCAAGCAAATTCTATCCTAGTCAAGTGAGTTTGGGACCAATTTGGTCCGTGAATTTGAGCCGTTAAAAATATATTATGCAACTAGGATGAAATATTGCTTAGAATTTTTAGAATGTCACCAGTCAACCATGAAAGTTTAAAATTAAAATTGCAAAATTGCATTGATACCAATATTTGATTTTAAACACAATCGATTAATCATCTAAACACGAATTTCATTATAATCCAATTTCTATATCGACTAGGATGTCCAGTACTTGGAACTTTTTGTTTTTCCTATTAGATCGTGAGGTTGAAAAGGCTGAGTAGGAAGGCGATCGTAAGATGGTCGAATAGGAGGGCGAGGTTGAGATGGTTAAGGAGGAGGGCGACACCTAGAACCACGATATTGCAGCAAGCTTGATGAGGAAGGATGGACTGCGCTAGAAAGCTGACAACAAACCGCGTCGGAAAGTTGCCGCCAACAAGTCCGATGATGCTTTTTCCTTGGGTTCCACTGGCATCCCCGTCACCGCCTCATCTTCTGCCGTGAGAACGGGAATGTCAAAGTGAAAGTCTAGCAAGTGAAAATATAATTTCATAAGAGTTAGGATCAAGTTACATTCATTTTAAACAATGTTGCACCATTGCATAACTTTTTATAGAATGTGCTTTTTATCGATTCAATTGTTAAATACTTAAATCATAATTATCTACCATAAAAATTATTTATATCAAATTTTATTAAAATTAAATATGAATAAATATGTAATTAAATATATCTTATTTATGTATATTTTAAATAAATATATTATATTAATTTTGACGTATATAAAAATATATTAAATAATTTTAAATTAATATAAAATTGTATAAAGATGATTTATAAAATATAAATTTCTAATTCAATAGTGAATTTGTAAAAAATTACATCAATAAAAAATTAATCAATAGTGTAATGTTACTTAAAATTATACCGATATAACTTGATATTAACTCATTTCATTAATATTTTATATTTATATTTTAATATTTTTAAAAAATAAATTATATATAATCCACTCATTTTATCCCTCACTTTCATATAAGTTTCTATTTTTGCCACTACCAACCGCCCGCCTTCCCGACTGCCTTCTGCCACCACAAACGAGTGCTCTTCTCTCTGTGGCGGCGTTGACCACCCCAATCACCGTCACCTTCACCGTCCTCACCTCTGTGCCACTACCTCCCCTATTTTGACCATGGAGTCACAACACCATTAAACACCTCAAGCATTACCAAAACCATAATCTCTACCTCAAACATCTTTCTCTCCATTGCTTTCAGATCGGAAAGTTTATGAATGTCGACAACAAAACTCCAACACCATGTTCTAGATGTGCACTCTCAATGGTTCAGTTCCTTCCACAATCCCACAACTTGTTCTGATTTTTGTTGCTTATTTAATTTTTATGTGTGTTTTGAATCTAGTTTATTCTAGGATGTAGGATTAGAGTGTGAGACTGTGTGTGTGTTTCTATGTTTGTCTGAGAGAAAGAGAGGGATAGAATGCCGAAACTTCAAGGAAAAAAGCTCACATCTAACGAAGAAAATTGTAGAATTTGAAAGTTGGTGAGTGATAACTTGGTTCCAACACGTTTGAGACTTATGTTAGTCCCTGTGATTAAAATTGCAAAATTAGCCCTTTTTTATTGCAGAAAGGCCCCTTTTACTAAATATTTTAAGAGAAAGGTGTGGATCTAATTTGTAATGCTTGCCAGAGGAGATTTGTTTTGGTAAATCATTTTGGGGATTATGGGTGTCCTCTTAAGGCAACACTCTCAACCTAGTGTCCTCACCAATCAATACTGACCAAATTTATCAACAAATTTACACAAATATAAAGACACTCCTACCTGTTTCTACATCAAATTATTTTAGCAGTTCTATGGCACAAATCTTCCACAAAGAATAACTCATCCTCTGTCCAATTGCAAATAGTAATCTTCCACAATAAATTACTAATTCTTGTCCATTGATTTCGCCTACAAATTCAAACACTATAGCCACCAAACTCTTTTCTACGACAATTGGGCCTTCCCTCCATACCACACCATCAACTAATGCCAACTGCAATATGCTAAACTCACCTCACTAAATGTACACAAAACCTAATCAATATCATCAGTTCAATGCTTTTCACAACTAATTCCTTTCACCAAAAATTAGTTACATGACATACAAAATTGAAAATCACATCAACAAGGTCATCAACATTTGCAACTCTAATCCTCAACTCTATGCATCATCATTTTCAAAAATACTAAACATGCCACAACCTAGTAAAAGTCGCTATTTGGTGGTCACCTTGTCATATGGCCAAAACACAACAACCAATTCAGCAATTTCCTAATACTACTTGACTCACATTACCATTATTCACCATAATTCAACTTCACACGAGTCCCATCATCAACAACCCCATACTAATAGTTTATCACTGCACTATAGCATCCCCATGCCCGCATGGACTTCAATTTCAACTTCATCTCCTCAATCATTACTGCTTCCCTTAACTACACTTACTATTATATGATCAGCACCAACGACGAAGCTGAGACCACAATCTGAAAGAAAAACATTCACAATATCATATACTCAAAAGCAAACACACCTATCTCAACATATACCCAAAAATTTATAAAAATATAACAAAATTTTAACACACTCAACCTATCCTTCAATATAACAAAATATCCTTCAAACAATACACATTCAACTACCACAACCTAATCATGTTCGAAATCTAACACATGCAATTCTGCAATGTATTAACAACGACATTCTGTAGCAGAGTAAACCTAGCCCCCAAACTGAAATGGAATGCAAAGCCATAAGGCCAACCAAACTAAACATCGTCTGATTTCACGGTGGGACTTCATAACGCAATGGCTAATTTACTCCCAAACCTAATCATTGCTTACCTCCGATCTTCATTCACCTTTTCGATTGCTCGAAGTCAACGTTTTCGAAGTCGCGTCTCCATATCTTCACGGTTATACAACCCCCAGCAACCACTCTTCTGCACCTTCTTCTCACAAACACCTCGCCCTCCTTCTATTGCTCGCACGCTGCCATTCCATTTACATTGGCGGTACACCCGGCATTGCAGGTACATGGGATTTATCCGCAAATATTCCCCCACCAAACCTTTTTTAACTAATTATCATAACACTAACACACAGATCAATAGAAGCCGTCCAATCAAAATAATTGATCATCCAATGGCTATCATATAAATTAACTCCACAGTCCTAACCGGGACTAACATAAGTCCCAAACGTATTGGGACCAAGTTATCACTCACCTTGAAAGTTATATATCTCAATCAGCTTGTTAGTTATTAAAGGGAGTGCATGGTGCTCTGATAGAGAAGAGATGACTCAGGCCCTCAGTTTTGGTTGCAGAGGTCAGAGGAAAAGAGTTAGACGATGGATAGTCAATTGGTAAAATGTTCCTTTGATGATGACATCCAGCTAGGCAAATGGGTTACTATTAATCATGCTTTTTTAAAAACTTCTAAAATTATAAAATGACCCCACATTTCTTCAAGTCTCCCATTATTCACCATAGACCAAAATGGTCACAAACTCAAGCCGGACCACCGCATACTTTGCCTAAAAATCAATATCAGAATATTCACACACTCACTTCCTCTCTCATTACTCTACACTCTCATTTACTCATTTTGCATTTATTTAGGTTTCCTTGGCATTCCCCTGGTTCTAGTTCGTCCTTTATCATGTTGACTGTGAATTTTCACTTCAACTATAATTATATAGAAAACAGACAGAAAAACAGAAGTTGATAGCCTTGAGTGCTTATCACGTTACACACTCTAAGCACCTATATACGGAATTAAAGTATAACGCTCTTCAATAGAAATTATGAAGTGCAAGTTTCGATTGCCTCAAAATAGGCAACCTGTACACTCGGATGTTACAAAATAAATTGAACATTAAATTTTGAAAAAAACTCCCAGGAGTTGTTCATGTTCATAAATCCTATGAGCAGGCTTAAGTCTACAGCAGAAATATTTCTTTTCCTATCAGGAAAAAAAAAAAAAAAAAAAACACAAAACAAAACAAAAAGGTTTAGAGCAGAAATACAGAGGTCAACACGCACCGACCGTGTTTACCATGCCAAAACCGTGTTTACCTAAAATATTCATAGATGCAGTTTCAGAAGCAATGTCCCTGTAACAGAAACAATAACCTGATTTAATGCTGTTGAGCTTTGCAATTATGGAACCTTAGGCTTTAGAGGAGTTGAAGCCAATTCAATCACGAAATGGAGATAGCACATTACTACATATAAAAGTATAAATTCCATAAGCATCTAAAGCAACATTGTTATTATCTGATCCACCATAAGATAGTTTAATCAATGTCTATGGCGTAGAGAAAAACGGCATCCTCCTCAGATTAGCAATGTACATCTTGAAAGAAAATATGAGCAGCATCTAATACTCCACAGACGGAGTATGTGACATCACTAAATAGACACTGCTGTAAACATGCAGACAGCAATTAACAGGGCTTCCTCCTTGACATTGATTAATCAAAGTGGTACAAGGCCGCACCATTTCTCCACCACAAAACATTCCAGCCACTGGTACTCCTGGAAAGTTCTCTAAGAAAGGGGAGCTATCAACATTGAGACGTCCAAAGAATGATTCACCGCGGCCATAACAAGCAAAAATAAATCCCCCGAAAACACTACTACCATTGTCTCCATCACCCTTGAAACTCGTAGAATTTCTTTCCAGCTTAATATTCTTGAGGGCATCATGAACCTCAGTAAATGAAGCTAACGCAGCATTAGGATCTGAATGGTAGAACTGAAAGATATCTCCTGTTTTGATGCCAGTTCCATCAACATATAGATACTCTTCATCACCTCTGTCCAAAATATGAACTTAGCCCCATTTTTTTTAAGGAGAGAGTTTAAAATAGGAAACTTTTTAAACTGGGGAAGGATAGGGAGATGGGAGGTCTCAATAAGAGAGGTTAAAAAAATCAGATGGCCCTAAGCCTCATGGCACCAGTGGAGACAACTTCACCAGATGCCCAGGACTACCTCAGTTTTTAAAGCCAAGGATTGCTAGTAGAGTGTTGTAAAACAATAAATTCATGAAAAGGAACAGGAAACATTTAAGCAGCAGGAAAAGAAACCAATATAAAATGTAGAATGGCTATGACCAAGTCTAGCTTTCAAGCTAATACCAATTTCATTGCAAAGATCAACAAAAGCATCTTTTTCTTTTTCTTTTTATTTTTTTGGGGGGCCCCTATTTTTCTCAGAAGTAATTTCAAAAGAATCATTAAATGACTAAAAAATACCATCTATCACAAAATTAGTTTATAATTTCAGTTCTCTTCAAAACTCTTGTGTGTGTTTGTACTTAATTCTATACAGAATCTATATCATGAGATGGTATAAAAAGAAACTAGAAGATCATGCTTACATACATTTCTTATTCTGTAGAATTTAACTTCAAAGCAACAATTATAGTTGTACATAGAACAAACAGCAATTAACGAGTTAGAATATTGCTTTGAGTTCTAACATCCAAAACATCCAAGAGCCTAGAGTACAACATAATATAATTATATGCTTTACCAATCTTACCAGGGTTTGTCAATATACCACATGATCCCCCCAAAACCCTAAAATAAATTTTTAAGATTGATATTAACAATTCAATAATTTACCAAATTTGTAAATTTAGACAAAACTTGTCATTTTCAGTTGATTGATCTACTTTTATTATAATTGTTATGCACAACTGTACATCACCTATTACCTAAGCTAGCCAAAATTATTAATAGTTGTTGAAAATGGCAAAGTAGATGAAATAATGGGGTTAAAAGTTATATCAAACCATCAGGTAATTGCAGCAAAATATATTCAATCAATTCAGCCTTTTTACTAAAAGGAAAATTCTTCAGATGAATCCACACAGAAGATTTAATATAAGATGAGATAGTACTATAAGACCTACAAAAGAGAAGAGCTTCGTATCTTACCCCACAACTCCATGATATGCAATACAAGTTCTTGGCATTGGTTTCTCTGCTCCCATGGAGATTTTTCTTTTTTTAATCACCCCAATGTACAAATCAGGTGACTCAATATGATTTTCCAACTGCCACAATTTTTAAAGTTCAGAAAATAAAAACCATAAATAGAAAGAAAAAGGAAAGAGAAAATAACAACTGCAAGTACAACAAAAACTTCAGATTGATATTACGTCTTACAACCAAATAAAAACAACAGATCACAGACAGCATCAGCCTATGTTCTCTTCATCTTTGCTGAGAAAACCAGCATAACAAATTTAATAGCCAAGTGTGTTGTGACGTTTTTCATCATGATCAGTACTAATACTGATACAGTCATTGTTTGCTTCAAGAAAAACAAGATGATCAGATAGAAGAAAATCAGCCAGCTATGACAGCATGGGCATATTTAGGTGCTCAACTAAACTACTTACTTTTGAAACAATGAAGTTTTTATCTTCAATTACCTCTAAACAATTTTCAAAATCATGTTAAACTATTCCAATATCATCCCTAACGAAGCTGGATAAAAGAAAATAACTTCAAGATAAACGACAATACAATATTGTCTAATGTTTATACTTGTTTCATTTTGAACTAGTATTCAGGATTTCAAATTTTATTGAACTTGCTTCATAACAAACCAACAAGGCATGAGAAGTTCCAAATAAGTCATCATTCTCCAAAAGCAGACAACATTCCTAGATAGACAGTATACACTTTAGAACCATAATTAAAGAAAGGATCAGTTAAAAACCCACTAAATCAGTCTGTATCAATTCAATTTCTCACTTTATTTACTTATTTGTCTCTTTTTTCAAACTGAGTATTCAACAAATTTTTTAGCCCCCAATTGCATTAGTCTTATTCAGCATTTTGAAAAAGGGGTGAGGGTTAGTTACATTGTATTATAGTTTATGATCAATGAAATTGGCAGTTTTATCCAAAAAGACATGGAAAAAAATTGCGCACCAAATCGTTAATATCATTTAGAATACTCTGACCATCAAGAAGTTGCTGTTGCCCTTCCCTCCTGGCAGTTAGCCATGTTGAACAATCAGTGCTACTTGTTCTAACTGAAGCCGTCTTGTATGTTGCACCCACAGCTGAAATACCATTTGACAATGCAACATGGAATTTAATATTTCCTGTAGTGAATCCATAAAAAGATGAGTAACTTGTGAAAAATTTGCAAAAATAAAATAAAACTAAAATAAGACTTGTAAGCTTAATATCAGTGCCTTGTAACTGGTGTACAATCACTCCTAAAATCATACATAAGACAGATTCTATTATTCAATGTGTGCACGCATATAAATGCAGCAAAAAGGGTTGGACGCGTGATAAATAAATGACAACAATGGTTGTAGCCTTGTAGACTAGAGGCACCTTCCCTAGTCACCAAGGGGTTGGGGCGTTTGATGTGGTGGATTTGGTCCCTACACAACCCATTCCCCAATTTCCAACCATGATCCCAATATGGAACTCCTACGCCAAACCCACCCGAAAAAAAAAAAATGTAGCTTCCAAAGAGGCAAGGTGCAAAAGCAAATCTTATGAGAGAACAAAAGGATGGGTATTTGGACATGTCTAATCTAACTTGAAGGGATTTCCCATTTATTTTTTTCTGAAAATTATTTGATTAACAACACAATTTATCCCATGAAAGATTAGATATTTACACAACAAAAAAATACAGAAGTGGTCAACCCTGAGATCGTTTGAGGAATACAAATAATCACACTCCACATCAATGAAATAGGATGGCATGCACTGTAGCACACTTGTATGGATTATATTGTGCATCAGGCGGCAAGAGCTACCAAAAGGATAATGAAAAGTACCAGAAGACCTGTCTCTGTCCTGAGCAAATACAAGAGCAACAGCATTTATGAACCCTGATCTAACAGACGTACTCCTAAAACCATTTCCATTTCTATATATAAAGCAGCCCCTCTCATCACCCACAATGACTGTGTCCAAAGGCATGGCATAATCTGTAATAAAACAAATCATTATAAAAAAAAAAAGGCAAGCACATGCCTGCAGCAGAAAAGTGTAAATTGAAGTCATGTCGATTCTCAATTAACTAAACGGTTGCCCCATAGAAAATCAAGCATCAAATTGCCATTTTAAGCATCCCATTGAGATTTTGTAACAGGGAAAGCTATCAATGATATCTTTGATCTAAATAAAGTGCTGTGTTGACAAGCAACCATTCGTTCCTTACAATTCTATCACATTCTAAATATGAGAAGACATGTTCTACTGAGAAAAACCCCAAATTTGTCATGATTTTTCCTTAAAATAAAGAGTAACTAAGAATATCAAGCAAAGGCATAATTAAGAAACATTAAAGGTCTAACAAAACATATGCATGCATGTACCACTCACCCAGCTTCTCCATAACTGGTTTCATGTCACTGTTTGTTTCCTGTGCAACCACATCAGTGTGTTACGAACCACATCAGTGTGTTACGAAAAGAGCCAAGAATGATATAAACAATGAAGAACAAAGATTTAATAAAATAAAATAAACTTTGGTAAGTAAGTGGGTAACTATTAACTTACTCCAAACAATATAATCCCAACAGGGAATGGGCAGCTGGAGACGGAAGCTGTATATTCCTTGATATCCATTATAAAATTGTCAACACATGGTGCTTGAGGTCTCTGTATCACATATGTTTTGTTTAGTAACTTTGATAATCATAAAAGCATAAAGCATGGGCTAGTCTTAATTTAATTATTTAATATAGATGGCATCAGTGTTGTCAAAGGTGCAGAAAGGCGCACCTATGCAGCTGAGGTGAGGCACCAGAAGGGGTTAGCGCCTCTTGCTGGTTAAAGCGCACACCTCTGGCACCCTAAACTTTCCTTTCTAGTTCAGACAAGGCATGCTTAGCATTTTATTTATATAACTGCACAAAAGTTTTTAGGAAAAAATGCCTATTCATGTAACTTGCTAATCGTGATGCTAAATGGTAAAATAATCATAATGTTAACCAAATAACTACTTGACATTATGAAGGACTCTTCTATTTTATTGAGTACTTAATTTACATGGAAAATCAATTCAAAATAGTCAAATTTTTAATGCCTTTCTTTGGAGAGCAGCCTCTAGCCTCAAGGAATTAAAAACCCTAAGCGACTTAAGGGAACTGCTTGCATTAAACTACCTTGGGTTGTATAGGTATTGATTTTCAATATGCTATACTATTACGTATTCATCAATATTGAGAAGGAATCAAGGAAACATTTCTGAGGATGCAAAGTTCAAATTCTGAAAAAGAGATTTTATTACCCGGGTTGGGTGCAGTAACGGTATGGCTTCAACCTTTAATCCTGGAAGGTAGCCAACTGTCAAAACTATGCCTTCGTTTACATTTCTTGCATATGCTTCACCCTCGATGCCACTAAAAAGGGCGCCCCATTTGACCTACACAAAGTTTCCTGCGTTCACTTGAGTTTACCAAATCTATAACATAAAGGGAAATAAACATCAATATCCAACCTCTTTGAATTCATCGGTAAGAGCATCCCTTCCTATAATACCATTTGCCACAGTAACAATAACCGGAATGTTGGATCCCAACTTCTTTGTAATCTGCACAACAGACACATTAAAGTCAACGGCATAACACAAACAGTGCTTGAGCCATAAAAACCAGAATAAGGCGGAATGTTGGATCCCGTACAAGCTGCATTATCTTTTGCAATTCGAAACCGCATCCAACATTGACAATGGAAAAATAAGGCCGAATGGGCTCAGACAGAACCTTGTGAAGAACCTCGTTCACAGCATCCTGCTCGAGCGTACACAACAGTTAACCAACAGTAACAACAAGCAACTTACACGATCCCTTATCATTCATTTAAGAACATCAACGCATGCAACCAAACATTTCTCTACACACGCAACAATTTTTCACACTTGATGGTAAATTTGAGTGATCGAAAAGCCAAAAACTAAGCGTCAATGCTCAAATTAGTTCTTAAAAAACATGCTAGACATCAAACTAGTCCTTTAAATTTTTTTACATCAATTCAGTCCTTCATAGTATATAATAATCATCAATTTAAGGACTAAATTGATGTCTAAATATATATTAGACTACTAAATTGATTATTTAATCCAAAGACAAACTCATAAGCATCAAGCTCCGTTTTTTAATAAAACCAAGCTTTTACCAATTGCATGATTCGGGGAATTCGACGAGAGAGTGAAACTTACGGGAAGTGAAGGGTTAAGAGAAAGCGCAGAGGAAAGCTTGGGACGAGAGAGGATGCGATTGCAGATAGAGTTCCACAATTTGCTGACGCAAGCAGCGGAAGCGAACGAGATCGCGGGGAGCCTCGCCAGAATGTTCTGGAGAAGGTCCTCGTTCAGCGAACCGAAAGCTCCCGCGTTTGCAGCAGCGTTCGCGTCGTTCGAAGGTTTCGCTTTCTTGCTCGGTTTCGATGATGAAGGTGACGATGACGACGATGACGATGGCTTCTCCATTACGGTGGTTCAATTCAGCTCCGCATAGAAGAAGGAACGAACAACACGATCCTTTTTCAGAGTTCAGCGTCGTTTAGACCACGGTCCTGTCGCACCGAACGGGGAAGAAGAACACGTTGAGAAAAATGAGATTTTGGGCTTGGGGCTTGGGCCCGGGCCCATTTGATTAGGCCCAATAATGGCATGAATAAACTGTGTTTGTCCCACTTTGTTTTTTCTCTTATAATGTATTTGATATTTCGACGAAAAAACCAAATAATGTGCTTGGTATTTCCATCAAAAAAGAAAAAAAAAAGTGTTCAGGGTAAAAAAATGTGTAAATTACTCATAAATTATTTCATAAAAATTTTATCCCAATTTTTCTTTCATATCAAACACATTCTTAGTGTCAGTTTGGTTTATGATAAAAATAGAGGTGAAAAATTATATACTTGTTTGGTTTAATTTCTTAATTTTTGTCAAATTAATCACTTTTTCAAATCAAGTTAGGGTGCATTTGTTTCATCTTTTGAAAAAAATGATTATGAAATTAAATTTTTTTATATAACTAACAAAGTTGAAAATAGATTTATTTGAGATTCTAATTATTTTTAAAAATTCATTTAAATATGTCAAAATTGATCATTTTAATGAAAAAAGTGATTTTTTTTACCAAAATAATCTTAGCCAAATACACTCTTACTAAACATAAATTACATTATCTCAAAATCAATTCTAATAAAATTAATTCTATCCATAATTAATTCTATAAACTCAAAACCAATATGACATTCTCAATTTTGGTATTTATTTTTATAAAAGAAAACTGTTATTAATTATTTATTAAGTCGTAGATAAATATAAAAAGAATAAAATTGTAAATATATCTTGTACAACATTAAAAGATTTCAAAATAAATATAAAAAGTAATATTATAAATGCTTCTTAGTATTTAATTTAGATAACTTTCAAATGTTTCTTATCTATTTCTAATTTTTAAAGCTGTATATTCTTATCAATTATTCACTTAACTATTTAAAGATAAATATTAAAAATGAAAACTGTAAACATATTTCATTATTTAATTAAAATTTTAAAATAAATAGTTACAATTATGTTTAAAAAAATTTCTATTATATAATTATAATTTACTTCAATTGTCTTATATATTTACTTTTTTAATTAAAAATTAGAGACTTCTAACATTCACACCTTTAGATGGAAGTTATCAATCTCCATGTATGTGTGTGTGTACAAATACAATATGATACAGATACAAAGATACAACAATATTTAAAAATTATAGAACATGACATTACTATAGTATAACATATAAAATTAGTATAAAATTAAAAGAAAAACATAAATCTTAAATTAAAAGAAAGGAATAATAATTTATATTTTAAAACTAGATGCATTTATTTTATTAATTGTTATAAAATTTCCATTTATATAAGTATAAATATTTAAAAAAATTAAAGCAAAAACTTATAAATTATAAGTAGCTAAAAGTATCCGATATAATATATATCCAATACGGATATGACAACTATATATTTTAAAGTATCTATGCTTCATACTATAATTTTTTTTAAAAAAAAAGGAGTGTAGATTCCAAATATATATAGTGCTTTAATTAATTAGGTGAAAGAAATAGTATACCAAGAATATTAATTAGGTAAGATAAAATATTAAAGTAATAATTAATGTAGACAAATAAAATTACAAAGTTATCCCTAGTTATAAGTTGATTTAAAAAAGAGAAGTTTGGACTTTTTTTGTAAAAAAGAAAATATGGAGCACTCACATATATAATTTTGAAAATGATGTCCAATATTTAATTAATACGCAAACTATATTTATATTTCGTAGAACTTATTTTATTAAATCAAATTTCCAAAATTAAATGTTGACAAAAAATTGATGTGAATAAAGTAAATATACAATCAAATAATAATAATAATAATAATAATAATAAAGGGTTTAGATAGTTTATAAGATAATTAGTTTTATCAGTGTTTCAATTAGGTGACAAAACTAATGAAGAGAGAATATTAATTAGGCATATACACACATATGTGCGAGTGCCTTAATTTGGTGAAAGAAATAGTAGAGAAAGGGTATCAGGTAGGTGAGATAAAAATTTAAAGTAGTAATTAATGTGAACAAAAGAAAATTATAAAGTTATCCCTAGTAATAAGTTGATTTAAAAAAGAGAAGTGTGGACTTTTTTTTATCCAAAATAAAATGTGAGGCACTCACAAATATATTTTGACAAAATTATATAAATGTGAATGCTTTAATTAGGTGAGAGAAATAATAGAGAAAAAATATTAAGTAGGTGAGATAAAAAAAGTTAAAATAGTAATTAATATAGATGAAATAAAATTACAAAGTTATCCTTAGTAATAAGTTTATTTAAAAAAGAGAAATGTAGATTCAAAATATATATAGATATATGAGTGCTTTAATTTGGTGAGAGAAATAATAGAGATAGAATATTAATTATGTGAGATAAAGAACTAAAGTAGTAATTAATATAGACAAAAGAAAAGTACAAAATTTTCTTTAATTATAAGTTAATTTAAAAAAGATGAGTCTAATTTTTTTTTTTATTCTAAACAAAATTTGAAGTTTGCTGACCTTCAAACTAAGGGATGAAAATTAGCAATACCTTTAAAATTATATAAGGTAATTACGCATACTACTAATCAACACACTAATATTGTAAAAATATATTAATGCCTTTAATATTGATATACATTTATTAAAAAGGACCAAGTCTAATATGCCAATAAAATAATTTATTTGAAATAATATAATCATCATGATATGATTAGAAATGTCAATAGAGCAAGGACCAAGGGTGAAAATTCACCCCATTCTCACTCTCTATCAGTACGCGTACCCATTTATAATTTTTTCTCCAGATAAATAGGTATTCGTACTCACAAATATCTACAGGTACCTAATATATTATCAAAATATTAAAAAAATTTCTTAAAAAAGAAATAAACAATAAACTTTAATGTCATAGTTTCTAATAATTTGTTCAATATGATTAAAATTGTTTAAGTACAATCCAAATAGATTATAAATCCAAGAACTTAGAGCACTTAAAATAAAAATTAACAACAAATCTAAATAGCAATAATCCTTAATTCAGCCAATCTAAATAAAAACATTAAGTCAATCTAAATTTGAGTACACAATCCAATCCAAGTGCAAATCCACGGAGAAAGAGTATGGAGAAAGGTTTAGGGTTTCATAAAATTTAGTAAATATAATTAATTAGGAGTATTTTGGACATTTCATATATTAGGTCTCCATAAGTACAAGTATATGATCCCTACTCCATCATTGTTTAATAAATGAGTATATAAAATATATTCATATGTGAGGAAAAGACGTTTTCTCCATAGCCACCCCATCGTGGGTGTTACCTGCAGTACCCATGAGGTAGGTAAAATTTACAAGTCTAATCATAATTACTCACTTTGAAAGTTTTTTTTTTTTTTCAATTCACTCACTTTAAAAGTTTAATAGTTCAAAATATATTTATTCGGAGGTGGGTTACTTGAGGAGCTCTCAAATCGAGAATGGAACCTCAAGCTGCTCCGGATGAGTACTTCTACGGCGGAAGGGGTGTATCTGCAAGGATTCCGACACTCAAATCAGTGAGTGCAGGAAAGTGTTAGAAGTAGGTTGAGAAGAAAATGATACCTTACGTTCGAAGCTGGGCCCATATATATATGAGTGAGCAGTTGAGAGATAAGGGGGATTTGATCCCGCCTTTGTAGGGGATAACCCTGGACGTCCATTATCTTGGGGGATAATGGATGAGTCCGAGTTTACTTGCCATACGCGGAGGAGGGACGTTCTGCGCTGTTAGGGAACAGATGGACTTAACTCGAGTTTGGGCCTCAACTAAGGTTAATGGCCCGAGATAGGCTCGGACTTTTAACAAATCCGAGCTTTATTTGGGCCTAGCCATTGGGCCGAGTTGGGCTCCTATACTACTGTCTGGAATAGGGCCCCCAACTCGGTATCGGAGGTGGATTCCTTGGGTGCCGAGTTCTTCATGAGTCTCCGAGTTAATAAGCTGTGTTCCAACATCGGATTGCCATTTAAGTGATTTGACGTTTACCTGTAGCAACATCCTGAGTCTTCACGAACTGGTGATGTCCTTTTCCCTCATAGGTCACGTCTTGTAATCCTGAATGGACACGTGCCATTTTGGCACCTCGTTCAGAGCGCCTCATCATTTGAATTGGGCTTTATTTCCATTTTTGCCCCTATTCTCTTTATGCGAAAAGAAGGGTCACACCCTTGGCGATGTTTGGGTTGCACGGCAGAGGGGCGTTTTCACTCCTTATAAGAGCAGCTTCATGCGTTCGTTCTCCATTTTCCTCGCCTTACCCATAAGAGTTTGCTGTGAAAGAGAAACGAAGGAGA
The DNA here is from genome assembly GCA_031439585.1 of Pterocarpus macrocarpus. Taxonomy (NCBI): domain Eukaryota; kingdom Viridiplantae; phylum Streptophyta; class Magnoliopsida; order Fabales; family Fabaceae; genus Pterocarpus; species Pterocarpus macrocarpus. Next base: position 19,379,191 of record CM062519.1, read on the forward strand.
AGTGTAGAAGTGATCGTTTGTGCCATCATTACCTTACTAATATTAGGTATGCATTATCCCTTTTATTCTCTGCTTCTGTAACATGTATTGTTTTGTTGGGTGGTATGTTAGCGGTGGTTTGGCTTCCACTAGTCCATTTTTGTTCCGTACTTGGGGGCAGTTTCAACCCTTATTCTGCTTAGTTTTTTCGCTTCTGCTGCCCACCGGCGGCTTTTTGTATGGAGGGAAACCACCGTAGGGAGCCTGTCTCTTCGGTTTCCATTTCATTTCTGAGGGTCTCCAACTTGGACTTTTCCCAAGTTTGTGACGTAGGGGTGGTTTCCTGTGTAGGTTGTCTAGGATCACGAAAACGGCCAGAAAGAGAGCTCTAACTTTTCCTCCTAAAATCAACTTTATCTACCGGTGGGTCGATCTCGAGGTCCTTGGGACTCCCTCGGTCATAACCTCGAAGTTCCTAACTCGTTTCAGAGAGGAGAACCTTATCTCGCTGAAGGGCGAGTATGAGGAGGAGTACCGTTTGGAGGCTCCCAGTCCGAGTGAGAAGGTGAGTGACTTTAACCTTGGAGGGGACCTCATTGGATGTGGTGTTACGACGTCCTCATCTCCAAGCTACGAGTTTGGATTCCGTTCACCCATTTTCAAATGGAGATTCTGCGCCAGACTGAGGCCACTCCTTCTCAACTGCATCTGAGTAGCTAGGCGATGATTCGGGGGTTCGAGATCATCTGCGAACACCTTGGATTAGTGCAATCCTCGGACGTTTTCTTTTTCTTGTTCACTTTGACCTATCCTACCGGTGGTGGATTAACCTCGGGATGGTTGTCCTTCCAAGATGCTAATCGGAAGATATTCTTTCTATACGAGGAATCCTTCCATAATTTTAAGCCTGTTTACTTTAAGGTTTTCGGGTGTCCGAACTCGATTCTATTTTAGGAGACTTTGGAGAGAGAGCTTCGGTTTAACGTCTTTTGATGCAAGCATTTTAGCGCTCCCCGGATAGAGGAGAGTTCCCTTAAGTCCGAGGAGAAAGCTGTTGTTGACTTGCTTCTCGAATGTTTTGGGAAGGACCATCTGAATCTAAAGAACGTAGTTGGCGTAGAGCTCGGGGAGACCAGGCGATATTTAGGTTGTTCCATTTCTGTTATTGCTGTATATCTCATGTCACCCTTCTTTATTGGATGCTCATTGTTGGTGTTTGTTTTGCAGACGAGATCACTCCGAAGTCCGCCCTAGCCGAGTTTTGCCGGAGAATACGAGGGGGATAGGAGTAATAGCCCAAAATCAGTAGGGTCTAGAGAACCGGTGTTCACTCCTGCTTCTGATAAGGCGGCTCCGGAGGCCCAGCTTTCAAAGAAACAAAAATCAAAGAATGCGACTAAAGGGAAGTCCACGGCTACCGATCCCAAAGGTCTTTCCTCATCGAAGGAGAGGTCCGAAGTCCATGTGATGGATAAGGATTTTCCTTATCCCGACTTCATGGATAAGGAGTTGATGATCCCCACCCTCCTTGAACGCCTGGAAGGGGACGATGAGAACTTGGCTGCAAAATTCCAATGGGCAGAGCATGCCATGCTAAAGTCGGCGGCCTTGCTTAGATACTCGAAGACAGTTATTATGTTCGGTGTTCGAGCTATAGAGGAGGTAAAGGTCTTGAAGTCCACGCTCTCTCTTCTTCAAGATGAGAAGTCGGCTTTGGAAAGGGCCAAGGGCGATGAGATCAACAGATTGAAGGAGGCGCTTGAGTCGAGGGACAAGTAATTAGAAGATTACCATTCTCAGGTGTCGAAACTCCAGAGAGATTATGCCAATTTTTCGAAGGCTGCCGATAGAGTGAGGGATGAGGTGGTTCAGGTGGAGCAACTGTGGGCAAAGTTGACAGGAGAGATTAAGGAGTCCCTTTTGGAGCAATGCCAGATTATTTGTCCTGATGCCGATTTTAGCGAGGTCGGGTTAGACAAAATTGTAGTTGATGGTTGTATCGTGGTAGCTCCAGAAGACGACGACGAAGGCGCCGATAACCCTGAAGCTGATCCGGAGAACTAAGCCTTCGACCCTTGCTGCGTTTGCTTTTTTCTTTTTTTTGTATTGCTCGGTTAGGGACTCTTGTTGTAAAGAATATCCGTCCGATATCTGAACCTTTCGTAATGAGATTCGTCGTGTTTTGGGATTTTGATGCACCTGTTCTTCGCCTAAGTTATACCTTGAAGGGAATATTGGCGGCACCTTTATTGCTTTATCAAACTGGATGTTATCCGAGTTGGATTTAGCTAGAACTTAAGGTTTTGTTCACAACTCTATTTATTTGTTTGTTCGAGCTTTTTAGAGTAGATATTCACTTTCATCCTTAAAATTGTATATTTGCTTTATTTGAGTCCCTAAAATTAATAATTTTGTCTCTAAAATTGTAAACAATATTTAAATTAGTCCTTATGAATATCGTCTTAGGAATTAACTTAAATTACTTTTAAATCATTAATTTTTTAATTTTAAGAGCTAAAGTGAAACATGCATACAACTTGAAAGACCAAAATGAATACTCACTCTAGCTTTCAAATAGAACATATACTCGTCACCTAATGACACAAAAAAATATGAGTGTAATTGGTATGTATTAACAGTGTAAACCAATTTTACATTGTCAATCAATAAAAACAGGAGAAAGTAAGAAATTATGGTGGGTCCCTCATTATAATGAATAGTTATTTATATGAGTTAGTACTTTTCACTATTTCTATTAACTGACAGTATAAAATTTTACACTGTCTGTGTATTTAAATTAAATTCAAAAAATATTAAAGAGAAGGGACCTTGATTTCATTGTTGAAATGGAGGTAGAGGAGGAGGAGGAGGAGGAGAAATCACTATCATGGATTTTGGTGGAGGATGAGGAAGAGGAGGAGGAGGAGGAATTAGTGTAATGGATTTTGGCAAATATATTGCTTGTGATTGGGGGAGGTGCAGGTGATGGATGCCTTGACCTTAATCTTAGGCTCCTGATGGTGATGCCACCTGATATAGGAGATTTCCCCTCCTCTTTCTTAAGACTAACAACACTTGTTGTGTTGCCTTCTCCTCTAGCATTAATCTTTCTCCATCATTTCAAATGATGGTGGTAACATTTTCTCACGGCCTTAATTTGGTTTCACATTTCAGGCCATAAGATGGGTAAAAGAAAACTAGTTGGCTAGAATTTCAACTTGGAAACAAATGCCATAAGAACAAGAAATGTTTGGCTTAATTGTAACAAGAATTGAAGTGTTTGAAGAAAATGTATTTTTCAGTAGTTAGTTACCGTTGGTGAAAGCATAGAGGTTGCTGGAGTCATATCATTGATAAGAAAGAATACTGCAATTGTGGTCACTACGATTATGGTCACTAACTTTGCCAGAAATGTCCACCACCCATAGTAAGGCTCTCAAACAACTAACTACCCTATTCCTCAAATAGCAAGTAGCTGGAGTTCGTAGCTTTTGAAATTATGGTCGGCACTCAAAAAGGTGTTCGATTCTGAAAGATATGAGATGTTGAAAGAGTAAATGCTTACTTTAGTCCCTGATTTTTAATATGTAAGTTACTTTCACCCCTAATTTTACAAAATTATCAAATTAGTCCTCTCACTTTATAAAATATGAGTCATGTTAATCCCTTCTTCCAACTCCGTTAGGCCACCGTCACTATTCTGTTGATGTGTCACATTAAGTGACACATGGCACTTGTTTCATCATTGAAATTGGAACTCAAAAACATGATGATAAGGAAGAAGTGAACTCGAAACTTGGAACTTGAAACACAAATTTCTTTCGAAACTTTATGAAGGTTGATATCAGCACCTATTCGTCGTTGAGCTTAGAACTTGGAATCATGAGGATAAGGAAAAAGTGAACGAAGTTAACTCAAAACTTGGAATACCTTAGATTTTGAAGTAAATTGCGAACTTTACAAAGATTCATACCATAATTTCAAAGTTTTCGAGTTCCGAATTCATTTTGTTCACTTCTTCCTCATCCCCAAATTTTTGAGTTCTGAGTTTAACAATGAAACAGGTGCCACATGTCACTTAACATAACACATTAGTAGAATAGTGACCATGGACTAACAAAATTAGGGGGAGGGACAACATGACTCATGTTTTACAAAGTGGGTGACTAATTTGATAATTTCATAAAGTCATGGATGAAAGTGACTCACACATGAAATGTCAGGGACTAAAGTGAGCATTAACTCATATTAAAATCTTGTGGTTGTTACTTTTAAAAGAAAATTTATCTAATAACCACCTAAATTTTAAATCGCAAGTATAACTGTTAAGATAAAAAATGGTAATACTCTGTCGTTTTATAGTGACTTAGCACTATTCACTTGCAATTTTTTTTTTGTTGAAACACTATTTTTTAATATGTCTTTCATTCGGCTGCTATACCACATTAATTATTTATTCATAGTTTGGAAGAATAATGAATTATAGGTAAGGGGTTGGTTGAGGATGCTTCCCTTCGTATTAATGAATGTTTTGTCATGAATTACTTTTTTCAAAAAACTAAGTTATATGAGATATAGTGAAAAGAATTGAAACTTAGTTTGTAGTATTCAAACAATGGTTAAGAGTGTATTAAAAAAAAAGCCTTAAATATACTTTTAATTTCGATAAATATTTATCGTTTTGATTTTAGCTTCTTTAAAACTTTTTTTTGGCTTTTGATCCCCATTTTTTTAAATATTATGTTTAAGAGTGTGCATATTAAGATCCCCACATGGTAAGATTTCTTTTTTGTTGATGTCGCACATGCTAAGATGTTAGTTGCACATGAATTGGGTTCATCATTTTGAGAAACTATTGCATACTTTTAAAATATCATATATGTTTTATTTTTTGAGACCAAAAAAATTTATGTGTTTTTTATTTTCTTATCTTTTTTTGTATTTTATTTTTTAAAAAAACTAAAAATAACATTAGATTGAAATGGTTCTCAATTTGGGTTAATCTTCTTCCTTTTCGTTTTTTTTGGGGGGGTCGTTGGGTTAATCTTCTTTTCCTAGAACAATTGGTAGGTAGTTTCCTTCTGCCTTAGCCCCGAAGTCCGTAAAAAATAACTAAATAAATAAATTATAAATAACTAAAAGAATAAAATAAAAAGGTTCTTAAAATAAAAATAATAAATTATAATAAAAACTATTGACCCTATATTATTTTATAGATAAGTTAATTAACATCGCTAGATGGATAAAATATTATTGCATGCACTTAGAGCTAATAATTTAGTAACATTTTAGTAAAAAATATATTAAATCATTAAGTAAAACTTAAGGATTAATTAAAAAAATTAAAAATTAAAAAAATTGCATACTCTTTTTTAATGTTTTATTTTTAGTAAAAATGATTTATTAAAATTATTAGAGGAGAACTCTATTCAATGTTCATAGAATAAGAGCCTCAGTGGGAGCGGCATTTCCCCAAAAAAACCCAAAAAAAAAAAGAAACATTTCCGCCATAGAAACAACGACACCAGCATGAGGATATTGAAGACGAGACAAGGCCACAGGGGCAGTAGCATCACTCTGTCGTCCTTTTTTTTGTTGTTTTGTGGTGGTGGTGGTTGGGGGTGGGGTTCAAAACATGAACCAGAACTTGGTGTCGGTAGAGTTGCATTGGGCACAACAGTGTGTTGTTAGGAGCATCACTTGGAGAATTGTTAGCGTCTCAACTTATTACTGCAACTTAACTTTGGGAGTTAATGGATTTTAATCTATACCATTAACATTAAATAACATTTAATCAATGGTTTTCAAGCATTTCAACTTCCACGAGTATCCATGCTTTCACAAAATTTATGAACATGTTAGCATTGTCCCATTGTCCAGCCAATTTTCATGTATAAATGTTATTTGAGATTAATTTGAATATAGGGTAAAGTCATCCAATCACATATTATTACATATAAAATTTTTAAAATAATAAATAGATATTAAAATCAAATATTTATAATAATATAATAATATATAATTAAATATATTTGGGTGCATCCTCCCTTTGTTGCATGAGGATGTTACGGTGATAGTGCCTTCCTAGACTTTTCTTCTTTTCTTTTTGGTTTTCATTTTTTTCATTCTACCAACCAAAAAAAAAAGATTTATATTATCCATGCTTCAAAATCAAATTCATGCTATTTCTCTCCAAAAAAAAAAAAAAAATCTTCATTTTCTTGAGTGGTCTTTCCATCCTTGTTGTACACCAAAGATATACATATCTTCAACCTTGTTGTAGCTTGTCGAAAAAAAAAAACTAATATAGTAAAAGAAATTTTGAGAATACTCCTTCCCTGTCTCCATGCTTTATAGAAGTAAATAAACGAGAAAAAAGGAGAGAAAAAAAAAAATACAACAAACATTGCAAGTGCATGTTCAGTGTACACAACATTATATTTATTTGTCTGTTCGAGTTTTCCAACAGTGCATATACTAGTCACCTTATAATGACACAAGAAGACCTTGTTTTCATTGTTGAAATGGAGGAGGAGGAGGAATCACTATCATAGATTTTGGTGGAGGAGGGGGAGGAAAAGGAGGAGGAGGAATCGCTATCATAGATTTTGGTGGAGTAGGAGTAGTAGGAGGAGGAGGAATTAGTATATTGGATAATGGAGGAGGAGGAGGAGGAGGAGGAGTCACTATTACCGTGGATTTTGCTCGATTTTTGAAAGGGGGAGGTGGTGGTGATGGAACATTTGACCTTAGGCTCCTCATGCTGATTCCAGTTGATATGGGAAATTTCCCCTCCTCCTTCTTAACACCAACAACACTTGTTGCCCTGCCACCAGTTCCAACTGCTGCTAGCTTATTCTCACAGCCTAAATTTGATTTCATGCCATAAAGAGGGGTCAAAGGAAAACCAGTCAGCTAGTACCTGAACTTGGAAATCGATGCCATAACAAGAAATGTATGGCCTAAAACAAGACCAAATCATTCATGCAAATATTGAATTGCTTAAAGAACATGTATTATTCAGTAATTAATTACCATTGGATGGGAGCTCAGAGGTTTCTGGAGTCGTGTCATTGACTAGAAGGAATGCTACAATTGTGGCCATTGACTTCGCCAGAAAGTGTCTACCACCCATGTTAAAGCTCTCAAACAACTAACTACCCTGTTCCTCCAACAAGTAAGTAGCTGGAGTTTGCAGCTTTTGAAGTTATATATGCTCAGCATTCAAAAAGGTGCGAAAGTAAATTCTGATTTCAAGTAAATCTCATCTTTTATGTGAGATGTTTAAATCTTACCATTGTTACTTTTAAAAGAAAATTTGTCTAATAACCACCTAAGTTTAAAATTGCGTATATAATTATTAAGATAAAAACTGTAATACTCTGTCGTTTTATAGTAGCCTAGCGCTACTCCCTTGCAAATTTTTTGCTCCTTTTTACTGTTGACAGAGTATTTTCTAGTATGTCCTTTTCTCGGGCTGCTGTCACATTGTCACATTAATTCTTTATTCATATATATTGGTAAAGCAATGAATTATAGTTAAGGGGTTTGTTGAGGATCTGCCCGTCGTGTTAATTAACGTTTTGTCATCAATTATTCTTCTCAAAAAAAGTGTCCTTTTTTTCTTTTCTTTTTTTTTCACGCGTGATTCTTCTCAAAAGATTAGTTCTTAGGGATATGTTAAAATAAATTGAAAATTAGCATGTAACTTTCAAATTATGATTTACGTATGCAAACTAAAATCCAAACATACTAAAATGCTAGTTGCACATGGACTGGATTCACCATTTTTGAAAAATTATTGCATATTTTTAAAATATCAAATAGGATCGTGTTTGCTGCATTCATATTTTAATTCTATAATCTTAGTTAATAGTGAAACTCATCATTACTAACTTTTATATTTATTACGTTAACCTTATTTTTGAATTCTAAATAATAAAAGTAGTAAATAAAAAATTTATTGTTAGAATCCATTATTAATTGAAGCTGAATCAAAATATAAGTAATTGCATTACAATCTTTTTTTTTTTGGTAGAAATTGCATGACAATCTAAAAATATACACTAATTTCTATATCATGACAATAATACCTTTATATTATTTTAATTTTTTTTACATTTTTTATTAATAAAATTAGATAAAATTAAACTTACTTATCAATACACGTTCTATCCATCTTATTTTTTGTCGCAAATAGAATTAGTGTAAAAATAATTAAGTATAGAAATTATTTTACTTTACAAAATCATTGACCAGCGTCCACATGATCGCCTCAAGACGTGAATGCTATTTTCAGTTGTTGCAGTGAGAATTTTCATGCATAATTGACCCCTTTTTTTCTGTGCTTTTTTGAGAGGTTTGAACGTCCTTGTAAAAGCGTAAGTTTACAATTAGTTTTTATCTCAAAGTAAGTATGTAGCCAAACTAAAAATGTATTTGTTAGCGGTGTAAATATTTGTAAACTATTCAAGCCCGTCTTATTCAATTTTTTATTAAATTCGTTAGTAAAGAACTTATGCCGAAAAAAATATATTCGATTATACAAATGAATCAAGGTCAAGTTTTATAAGTCTACTATTAAAAGCTCACGCATATATATAGTTCATTTATGTGTTGACTTTAACAATGGACAATTTGGTTCGTTTTTAAATCAATATATCTGGATACAATTCTATTTATAGTATAATAATTTTATCACTACTCATCACATATTTAATTTCTTCTTCAAAGCTCTTTAACTCCTTATATTTTTATTTTATTTATCAGCATAAATACATCTATTAAATTCAAAAAAAATAAATTCAAAAAAAATAAAAATTGATAAAAAAAATAAATTAATTAAATGATTTGAGTGATTTTTATATTTTTAAATAAGTTAAACCTAAATTTTATATTCAACTCGATCATTTAGATAAATGACTCAAATTTGAGTTTTTTTTTTTCAGTCACAATTCAAACCCAAGTCAGCTTGACTCAGCTCACTTAGTATGTGTAAAGTTACCTAGTAGAGGTGAATTTGTATTAATGCTTTATGCTATTGTGTAACTTGATCAGAAAAGAAGGGGGGACAAGAAGTCCGTTTACAGTGTGATAGTTAGTACGGAATATAACTGTTGCACATCAATTGTGTACACACACTCGATTGTTTAGTAAGAAATGGAAACAAAAAGTTCATTGAAATGTGTGATTCTTTTGTTCAAAGAGTTTAATTGGTATATATTGATAGTGTAAAATAGTTTTATACTATCAACTAATAGAAATAGAAAAAAGTGAGAAATCATGATGGGTCCCTCATTATAATGGGTGGTTATTTGTATGAGTTGACACTTTTTACTATTTCTATTAGCTGATAGTATAAAACTATTTTATAGTGTCAGTGTATTTAAATTAAATTCTTGTTTAAATATCTAATTAAAGAGAAATGTTGAAAGGACTCACTTTTTGTAGGATACCATACCGACTCACCACTTGTCCATCATTAGATAGGGTATGGACCCAATTTACAAAAAATAAGTCTTTCTATCACTTCTCTTTATTAAAACTTAGAAGAATGGTATAATAAGAATGGTGTGCAAATACCAAATATCACTAAGGCAAGGGGGGCGGTTAACGATGAATCAATTAGGTTAAATTTATTAGTTCTGGCATTTTTTTCTTGCGTGGCTAATATTTTGCACGATGATCATATGACTGGGGTAGCCACTTAGCGCTGGGTGGTACGTAGTTCTGCATGTTCCATCTTCTTGGGTGGTTTTAATTTCCATATTCTCATTGTACACCAAAAATAAAAAAATCTCTAACATTGGTGTAATTTAAACAAAAAGAAAAAAAAATATTATATAGTAATAGGAAGATAGATTGCGAGAATACTCAATCCTTTGTAAAAAGTGCATAAACAAGTTAACCAAAATAAAAATAAAAAGGTACCACAAGTAATATTGGACACTTCACATACGGTCATAGCTTTATTTATTTGTTAGTTTGATTTTTCGAACAGAACTTATATTGATTGATCACCAAATAATGACACACAAACAAGATTAAAGAAAGAGGAACTCAAACTCGAATTCATTGTTGAAAAGGAGGAGGAGGAGAACAGGTTTCATTGGCATGGGAGATGGATTTCGTGCAGGGGAAGGTGGTGGTGGCGGTGGTCTCGGACTTTGTCTGAGGCTCCTTCTGGTGCTGAGGGGAAATTTCCCCTCCTCGTTCTCCACCCTTGCTCTTCCTCCATTCATCGTTCTCCAACCAACTCTTCCACCAATTCCAACTGATGATGGTATCATTTTCTCATAGCCTTAATTTCATTAAATCCAGGCCATTGCATAAGAGGGGGATCAAAAGAGAACCAGTTAATCAGGTAGCACTTGAACTCGGAAATAAATGCTATGACAAGAAATTAAGTGTACTTAAAAAGAATGATAACAAGAATCGAAGTTCATAAAGAGCATGTATTCAGTATTGTTGTTGATTAGTTACCATGGGGCGGAAGCTCATAGGCTGCTGGAGTTGTGTCACTGACGAGAAGAAGTACTATCACTGGGGCCGATAACTTTGCCAGAAATTGTCTACCACCCATTGCAAGGCTCACAAACAACTAAAACCCTCTTCCTCAAACAAGTAGCTATCTGGAGTTTGCAGCTTTCCAAGTTTTATACTAATGTAGCACTAGTTTACTTGTCTGTGTGTTTATTTTATCATCATCGTGGTCATCACACATTTGGTATTTGGTAGTTGGGTTAAGTTATGAGCTAATTTCATAATAATTGATATTCTTATTGAGAGTTGGGGGTACAAAAAAACCACCTATACAATTGATTAAAAGTGAAATAGGAAGACTATTGTGTCGAATGCCGATAGATAAGAGAAGCTGCCAAGAGGGAAAAAGCCACCAATGGATTGATGTCAATAGAGATATGAGTCCCATATCAAACAAATAAATAAGCTCATTATTCTACTTGAGAAATGCTAAACACTTCTAATTAGTGTGCCTAAAAATCTTTTTAATTTAAAATCTCACTTGTATGTATTAAAAAGTTCTTGAATATTATCACTACTAGAATTTCACGAAAATATGACCGATTTTGCGACCGATTTAAGTAAAATGGGAACAAAATCACGCTAAAAAATCGGTCACAAATTTTAGTTTTGTGATCGATTTTGTAAATAGAAGCAAAAAAAAGTTTGAAAAAATTCGGCTGCAAAATCGGTCACAAAACTAAATTTTGCGACCGATGTGTAAGGTCAATGATAGAGCATGTGTGAAGGCAAAATCGATCACAAAACATAAAATTTGCGATCGATTTTTCAGTGTAGTGGAGTTATGTATGAATGCAAAATCGGTCACAAATTTCATATTTTGCAACCGATTTTTCAAGTATATGATTTACGTGTAAAGGCAAAATCGATCGCAAAATCGGTCGCAAATTTCAAGTTTTGTGACTGAATTTGCGACCAGTCGACCGATTTTTCAATGTATATGATTTATGTGTGAAGGCAAAATCGGTCGCAAAATTAAGCAAGGCCAACACAGCACAAGGTATCACCTGCATTCAGTTTCAAAATTAGGGTACATCAAGCTGACTATGATAGAAGGTCAACATATTTAGAACACCCCAAAATTAATGATTATTAAATATCTGCTTAATTTGTTGAAGATTAAATGGATAGACTTGAAGATAATATAGAGATCGTGGAAGATTCAATTGAGCAAGTTAAAGACTCAATTGATTTTGTGAAAGATTCAATAGTTGAAGGCTCTATAGATGAAATTGAAGACTCAGTAGAAATAGTTGAAGATTCAATGAAGAAGGTTGAAGATATAACAGAAGTTGATGATGAATCAATGAAAGTTGAAGACTCTATGGAAAGAATTGAAAAACCATAGAAATGAGAACTAGTTAGAAGTATGCTAAAAATTTATCTTCCAAAGTTTTATTGAGAAGAACCTTATAGTTTGGTCTACAATGTATGTTATTATAATTTTATATTGTGGTAGTTTATATATATTGTGTTTAGGATATATGTAATTGACAGTGATGTGTATGTTGGATAACTTATATTTCTTATTATCTATAGTTTGGATTATATATTGTTACTTAAATTTTTATTCGTATGTTCTAAACTTTAGGTACTAACTCTTAGTTATATATAATGTTAACTAATTTTGCTTATAGATTACTGGATGCTATTTTTTGGGCTGTTGTAAAATTCAAGTGTATCAAATTTGGATTTGATAAGATTCTGATTTTTCATTTTTTTCTGTTTTAAAATTTGCGACCGATTTTGCTACCGTTTATATTTGTGACCGAAAAATCAGTCGCAAATTCTAAATTTATCATCTAAAAATTGGTCTCAAAATTCGGAATTTGAGACCGAAAAGTCGGTCACAAAAAAGTCAACAAGTGACCAAATTAAGCATGTCATAAAATCAGTCGCAAAAGTTTGCGACCGAAAAATTCAATCGCAAATATATTTCCAACCTACCTAAATGTGACTGACAAAATTGGTCGATTTGTCTCATTTTGTGACCGAAAAATCTGTCACAATTAGACAATTTTCTAGTAGTATGTAAATTGCAATTATTGTCATTGTAAATGGAGTTTTGAATTAGAATGATCTTTAAGTTGATTGTTAAAGGATATATTAACACTCATTGTACTTTAAGTCATGAGGCTCTCACCCAAAATTCTTGAGTCATAACATTTGTCATTTGGGTTGAGTTTTCCTCAGTGGTTTAAATCATAACAGTCAAGTTGTCAAGATTGGCAAGTTTTTCTTCTCCTTAGTCAACAATTGTGGGATGACATTTCACATTCAAAAGTCAAGAGAGATTGCGATGTGTTCTTGTCTCGTACTCTAAGGTAGGGTAAGTCAGTGTTTTGGCTAGCAATGTCCTAAACCCCCTATATGGACGGAGGGGATATATATATATATATATATATATATAAGACTTGGTGTTATTATGATTGAAAGAGAGGGACTCAAGGAGGGAATCTCTAACATATTAGGGAAGAGGAAAGGATTTCACTATAGGTGTAAATATGAGTAAATGCGGTATAGGTGTAAATGTAAGTAAATGCGATAACATATGTCCCTATGGTAGGACCTATAGAGATCGGTAAATTGGGCAAACCCTTTGTATCAGAATATGCAAGGGTTGGAGATCAGAAGTCAGGGAGCGGGTGTCACTCAACTTAGAGTAGGCCTTATATGGTTGTAAGGTAGGTCAGTCAGGCAAACTGCCCAGACCACAAGCCGTCCAACCTTTAGTTTGTGAGAGTGAAGAAGTTTATAAGCGAAAGCAAGTCAAGTCGAGATAGTAGGGTTGGTTGGTCGGGAAGACCGACCGGACCACAAGCCCTCCAACCTTGAGCTTGTGAGAGCACAAAGGTTTATAAGCGGGGGCCGGTCAAGTTGAGATCATGGGGTTGGTTGGTAGAAAAAACTAATCGGATCACAAGTCCTCCAACCTCAAGGTTGTGAGAGCATTGAGATTTATAAACAGGGGCCGGTCAAGTCGAGATAGTGGGGTTGGTCGGTCAGGAAGACCAACCAAACCACAAGCCCTCCAACCTCGAACTTGTGAAAGCGCCAAGGTTTATAAGCGGGAGTTAGTCAAGTTGAGATAATAGGGTTGGTTGGTTGAGAAGACTAACTGGACCATAAGCGCTCCAACCTCGAGCTTGTAAGAGCCTTGATGTGAGAGCGCTGAGGTTTGTAAGCGGGGGTTGACCAAGTCGAGATAGTGGGGTTGATTGGTTAGGAAGACCAATTGGCCTATAAGCCCTTCAACCTCAAGCTTGTGAGAATGCAAAGGTTTATAAGCAGGGGCTGGTCAAAGCAAGATAGTGGGGTCGGACACAAGCCCTCCAACCTTGAGCTTGCGAGAGCAATGAGGTTTATAAGCGGTGGCCGATCAAGTTGATATAGTGGGGTAGGTCAGTTGAGATGACTGGCCGAACCAGGATGTGAAATTGCCATACAATTTTGTGACAAGTGTCTATAAATATTAAATAGAGTAGAGATAGCACTTTCTCTCAATTCAAAAGAGGTAGCATATAACCTCTTTATTGTTTGTTTTTTGATGAGTCAATGACCGGCCCTAGCTAAAAAATTGAACTAAACCAAATCAATTGGATGACAATAAACCAAAATTTATTAGTTTGGTTTTGTTTGTTTGTTTGTTTTTCCCTAAAATCGAACCAAACTAGGCCATAAACACCCTTATTGAACAATGAACTTTTCATTATCCATTAGACAACATGCCCTACTACCACCAACCAAAGACCAACTGAAGCCAACGTAAAAAACTGTTGCACCATTTTATCACCCACAGTTGTGCATAAAACTATGGTACATAAATTGGCAAAATGACAAGCAAGTATTAGATATTTAAACACCAATTAATGACAAACTAGTTAGCTAAAGTGAACAATGCATTACACTCCAAAACATTCTCCAAAAGTAACACTCCATTCTTTAAGCTTAACCAAGCTCTAAAACTCCTCTAAAACTAACACTTCACTCCAAAACTTTCTCCCAAAGTAATATTCCACTCCTTGAATTTAACCCAGCTCCAAAGCTTTCTAAAGCTAAAACTCTACTCCAAAACTATATTACTCTATTAATTTTTTTAAAAATAAAAATAGTTTTGTTTAAGAGAAAGCCTCAATTTAGGATTAAGACATGTCTTCGAACTGATTGAGGATTTACAAAGGTATTTGTAGATCACCTATCAATGGGAGAACCTAGAAATCAAATCCAAACCATGGTGATACATGAGTAGAAGGCCAGCAAGACGAGCCAATCCCTATTACATATATTATTCTATTAATGTCACAGCATGTTTTTTCAATCAAACACAAATTATAAAGGGTTAAATTAGAAAGTTTATTGTAAATTCTTCATTAAAACTCCCTTTAGTTCATGTTATATTTGTCACTTTAGTCATATCCACATGAATTACGAAACCTAAAATCAATGTTTAGTTATAAAATATGTTTATCAAAATACTCTTATTAATAATAATGAGCAAGCAAAAGAAGAAGAGATTATTCTAATTATTTGTTGTACTGGAAATTGTGTGAAAGGCAAAATTAAAAAAAATAGTAATAAATTCTTTATTGATATGTGAATCTAAATTTTTTACTTAAAATAATGAGATTAATTTTGATGTATTATCAATATAAAATAATTTTATATTAATACTATATCAAAATTAAATTTTAAAATAATTGATAAAATAAATCAAAAGGAATTTATGAAAATAACAAATAATATGAACTAAAATTATAATTTATTAGTTCCGGTATTGTTGTGGCTGGCATGATTGGTGATATCGATGCGATAGAGCTCTGATACCAATTGATGTAAAGCTCTAATACTAGTTTGATATCACAAGCGCACAATCACTCATCCATTATTTTCTCTCAACTCATAGACCGAGACACAAGCAATGCCATATATACATACATACATAATTCACGTTACATGGTCTTTGCCTTTTACAGGCAAAAGTTTACAATTAAACAATAATTGCTTCAATTCTAAGGAAGCAAAGCATGGCGGTGAACATAAGTGGGAGCCATAACTTTTTCAGTCTTGACTACAAGTGGTTTCTTCAAACTTCGACACCCGACTATTCTACAACTATCAATTTGACCATTCAAACTTCGCTATGCCTCGTGATCATTCAAGCAACAATACAGCTGGGTTAAAAGGCAAAGGCGGTGGTGTTTCTCCGTGATATTTCTAACAATTTGACAACTATGATAAGCTTGGTATAATAATTTCTAACAGTCAGCTTCTCTCATGCTTACTGAGAGCCAAAATCTTCCTTGTTTGGCTAAGATATTTTGCGTGATGATGCAGCTGGCGTAGCCATTCAGCACTATGTAACGTAGTTTAGTTCTTTTGTTCCATTTTTTTTTTCTTTTTTGGGTGGTCTTTCCACCTAGCTGTGCCCGAAAAAAAAAAAGAAGGGAAAAATAAATCTTCAATGTTGGAACGTTGATACAATTTACCCAAATAAAAAATTATACGATAATAGATAGATGGATAGGTTACGAGAATACACCATCCTTTATAGCATAAACAGGGTAAAAAAAAGAATGTACAACAAAATAATACAGAAAATTTCACATGCAATCACAGCTTTATTTAGTTATTAGTTTGATTTTTTCGAGCAGAAAATATAATGATCACTTTATGATGACACAAAAAAGACTAGAAAGAGAGGAACCTTGATTATTGTTGAAAGGGAGGAGGAGTACAAGAAGGAGGAGGAGGAGGATAATGATGGTGTATTGGTGGTGTTGGTGGTCGAGGAGGAGGGGATTTATACATCGTATGTGGACTTCCGCGAGGGGCGGGTGGTGATGGAATCCTTGACCTTAGGCTCCTGAAGTTGAGGCCTCCTATGTGAAATTTCCCCTCCTCCTTCTCCATCCTGACCCTTCCAGCATTAGTCT
Organism: Pterocarpus macrocarpus; assembly: GCA_031439585.1. Taxonomy (NCBI): domain Eukaryota; kingdom Viridiplantae; phylum Streptophyta; class Magnoliopsida; order Fabales; family Fabaceae; genus Pterocarpus; species Pterocarpus macrocarpus. The sequence continues at coordinate 19,395,645 of CM062519.1, forward strand.
TTCTCCACCCAACTCTTCCACCAATTGCAACTGATGGTGGTAACATTTTCTCACCGCCTTAATTTGATTGGTTTCAGGGAATAGCATAAGAGGGGACAAAGAGAATCAGTTATCAGCTAGTACATGAACTTGGAATTGGAAATAAACGCTATTGCGAGAAATGTAAATAATATAGTATACTTAACCCAAAAGGGAGGAAAAGGAATCATAACAAGAATTGAACTGTACATACAAAGAGCATGTATTGTTGTTGATTAATTACCATGGGGTGGAAGCTCAGAGGCTGCTGGAGTTGTGTCACTGATAAGAAGGAATACTACCACTATGGCCAATAACTTCGCCAGAAAGTGTCTACCACCCATTGCATAGCACTCAAAAAACTAACACCCTGCTTCTCAGACAAGAAAGTAGCTAGCTGGAGTTTGCGGCTTTCCAACTTATGCTTGGCTGTTTTATAGTAGTGCAACTGCAACACTTGTTGACTTGCGTTTTTTTTTTTTGTAATTCCTCTCTTTTATTCTGCGAATTATTATTATTATTATTATTATTATTATTATTATTATTATTATTATTTTACTGCCTGCTGTCACTTTATGACTTTAACAAATTATTCATATATATACAAATTGTTGATCATTGGCAGGAGTTAGGTGAAGACTCTCCATAATGACAAGAGAGAGATAGAGACAAGTTGTTACGACGTGATTCATCCTAACTAATTACAGGATATACCATTTTTTGTTTAAAACAAGTTATGCTATCACACCAATTTGGTTTAACACGAGTAATGATAGACCATAGAAAATTGCGACACATATTGAAAAAGAAAGAAAAGTGAAAAAAATACTTGGTACCGTATAGTTATTATTTTTTTTGCCAGGTTTTTTTAATTCAAAAAGTCATTTATCAACGTAAGTTAGTAAATAACTTTTACTTATCAGCATTTTCAGTAATATATTAATAATTTTTTTAAGAAAAAAAATTGACATAAAAAACTCTTATTTATTAGTATATTGCTGAAATTGCTGGTAAATAAGAGTTATTTACCAATATTTTCAGCAATATGCGAATAATTTTTTTAAAAAAAATAAAAAACAAAAAATATCTTACTTATCAACATATTACTAAAAATGCTAGTAAATAAGAGCTATTTATCAGCATTTTTAGCAATACGCTAGCAACCTTTTGAAAAAAAAAAGCTTACTTACTAGTATATTGGTAAAAACACTAGTAAATAACTCTTATTTATCAATATTTTCAACAATATTAGTATTTACTGGTATTTTTAATATTAAGCTAATAACTTTCTAAAAAAGTAAAAAATAAAAAAAAATCTTACTTACCAATGTATTACCGAAAATATTGATATATAACTCTTATTTACCAAAGTTTTTAGAGTTATTTACCAGCATTTTCAACAATACGCTGGTAAGTATGAGTTTTTTTTCATTATTATTTTTAGAAAGTTACAAGTATATTGCTGAAAAGACCGGTAAATAACTCTTATTTGCCAATGTTTTCAGCAATACGCCGGTAACTTTCTAAAAAAATAAAGAGACAAAAAACTCTTACTTACCAGTGTATTATTGAAAACACTGGTAAGTATGGTGACAACTTTCTAGACAAAAAAAATCTGACAAAAGGAACAATAATTATGTGGGACTAGTCATCTAAGTATTTTTGTCATTTTCCTCGCTTTTTTCGTATGCATTGCGAATTTATACGTCCCCAAACATTATTCTTGAAACAAATTATGTCTTTATCCCTTCAACCAAATCCTTTCCCATATCCAACGACAATAGGAGAAAATCAACATTAATTTTTCAAAATAGGCTTAAATATGTTTTTACTTCCAATAAAATTAGTAAATTTTTATTTTAGTCCTTAAGACTTTTTTTTGTTTTGATTTAAACATTTCAAAAAATTTTGATTTTAATCTCTACTGTTAGTTTGCCTTCGTTAAGTGATAACGTGGATGATGGATAGTCACGCCACTCTTCCCATATTCAAGTTGGGACTAAAACCAAAATTTTTAAAAATATTTGAATCAAAACAAAAAAAATTAGGGACTATATTCAAAATTTTTGAAAATATTTGAATCAAGACCAAAAAAATAATTTCTTAAGAACTAAAAACATATTTCAGCCTTCAAAATTTTATGATTGTATTTATCTTCTTGGGTTTAATTTTCGTATCAAGTTACTTTAATGCTTACGCATTATCAATAATCCACAATGACATCAATTAATAGATTTTAAGCAGGCCTAAATATGATGTCTCGTAAAAAATTTTATCTTCTACGTATATTAATCCAATCTTTTGCCTCATATGTACCTTCAATATAAATATAAGAGTAAAACCTCAAATTGATCCTCAAAAGAGTTGTGGGACATCAAATTAGGGCTTGAGAGAGTTGTGGTATCAATTTGATCCTTAAAAGAATTGTGATATCAATATAGTTCTCGAAATATTAAAATTCATTTCAAGTTACTCTAAAAGATTAAAAAAAAAATTAGACTAACTTGAATTAAATTTGAATCTTTCGAGAATCAAATTGATGTTACAAATCTTTCAAGGATTAATTTAATATTTCACAACTATTTCGATGATCAAATTGATGCCACAAATCTTTCAAAAATGAAATTGATGCCCCACAACGTTTTCGAGGACTAATTTAGGGTTTTACTCTAAATATAACCGAAAGAGGAACTCAAACTTGGAAGTGGCTATCCTCAAGTGAATCTACAAGTTTAATGTTATAAGATCTCACATTAAGCAAGTAAGTTCAATGTGATAATTAATTTAAGAGGCTCTCTCATCTAAAAAGTTAGTCTTTTGAGTTAAACCCTCCTTATAGAATGTAATAATAAGAGTATTGTGTTGAATATTAATTGATGAATCAAGCTATCAAGAGAGAAAAAACTACCACTAAATTAACCTAGCTATCACTATCTTACACATTGAATAAATAATTAAATTTAATATGGTATTTAAGTCATAACATCCTTCCGCCCAAACAGCTAATTTTTTTGGGTTAACTTGTTCTCGTAGGTGTAAATCATGACATTCAAGTTGTCAAGATTGGCATGCTTTTACTGTACCAACTCAGCATAGGATGACGCAATTCGTTTTCGCGTTGAAAAGTCAGTCAACGGAAGTAGGTAGAGAATGGGAAGTGAAATTGCCATGCGATTTCGCGACAAGTCTCTATGTAAATAGAGACCTAGCTCCATTGTGGAAAGTCAAGCAAAAAGTAGTCTTGAAAGCGGGAGAGAAATAGAGAGGTAGGTCCTTATCTGATTTGTATCAGGATTTTAGGCTCCTTCTTTTCCGGAAGTGGGTTGAGCCTAATCAATTATCACAGAGACAAAAAAAAGGTGACAAGAAATTAAATTTCAGGAGTGTGTAGCCTTGATAGTGAGAGCGAAATAGAGAGGTTATGAAAGAATCCAAGAGCGAGCGTATTCATACACTTAGAGTTTTGGATAAACTGTCTGATTTTATGTAATACTGCAAATTGTAGTAATATATATCTCGTTAGGATACACTATGTTTTGTACCTCTTGTAAAGGGAGTGTAGATAAAATATTGTAATTATCTTTAAATATAATAAATATTTTTAAAGTTCCATTTTTTATTTTTATTTTTTTCTCAATTTACAAGAAGGAATACTACTACTACTATGGCCATTAACTTTGCCAGCAAGTGTTTACCATCCATATATGGTAGGGCTCTCGAATTTAACACACTGTTTTTGAAGCGAATAAGTAGTCGGAGTTCGCAGCTTTCATAGCTATGCTTGGCTGTTTTATAGTAGTGTATCACTTATTCACTTGTATTTTTTTTTTTTTGGCCACATTATTATTATTATTATTATTATTATTTAACTGGCTGCTGCACTTATTTACTTGTTCATAAATTGATTCAAATGGTGAAGTATAGATAAGAGTTAAGATGAAGATTGTCTTGTGTCCTTAAGAGAGATAGACACAAGTCTTATTATTTTGTGCTTCATCATAGAATCCACCATTTTTTTCTTATTATATGTTTAAGGAATTCGGATCCCTCCCACTTGGACCAACAATTTTTTGGTATAGGATTCACCAAGTTGGTTTAAGACAAGCTTCATCTTTATCTCTTCAACCAAATCCTTTCCTATATCCAACAACAATAGGTGATAATCAACATTAATTCTTCAAAATTTTACTATAATTCTATTTATCTGCTTGGGTTTAACTTGCCTCAAGTTACTTTAGTGCTTATACATTATCAATAATCTAAAATGATATCAACTAATAGTCTGTAAGACCTAAATATGACGTACCCAAAAAAAAGGCCTGAATATGATGCCACGGAGAAAGTCTGATCTTCAATATATTAAGCTATTATTTTACCTTATATGCTCAATATAAATATAATGTAGAAAGGAACTTATGATTGGAAGTGTGGTAATTTAACATATGGCTATTCGTCTATCCTCAGGCGAATCTACAAGTTCATGTTGTCAAGATTGGCTTGCTTTTGCCGTACACAAAGTCAACAGTTCTTACATGACACAATTTGTTTTCGCATTGAAAAGTCAGTCAACCCAAGTATAGCTACAGGATGGAAGTGAAACTGCCATGCAATTTATTTCGTGAGAAGTCTCTATAGAGACTAGCTCCATCGCATCGAGGAACATCAAGCACAAGCAGTCTTGAAAGTGAAAACGAAACGGAGAGGCTACGAGGAATTCCAAGACTGATTGTGTTCATGCACGGAGAGTTTTGGGCGTACTCTCTAGTTTCATATAATAGAATTATGATATTTGTACATATGATTTTTTAGTTTTTGTGCCAATACATTTCTATCTACCATTGAATGGGATGTGAGACTCAAATCAAGTAAGATCCACATTCCATCCAATGATGGATAGGAGTACATCGACATAAAAGCCGAGAAATCATATATACAAATATCATTTCTTCATATAATATTATAGAAATAGTAAAAGAGATCTCAACAAGATACTCTATACTTTGCACCTCTTTTTTTTACACTATTTTTAAATAGAGTAAAATATTTTCAGAATTTGTCAAGGGATTTTTCTCTATTCACAAAAGTTTTTCTTATTAAGATTTGATGTGAAATTTCTTACTATATTTTGTTGATGTGAATAATGACATGTAGTTCAAAGTATATACTATTGTTCATGTGTTATACTTTATTTGTTACTTTCTGTTGAAAATATTGGAGTGGATACTGGTATTTTAGCTATCAAACAAACAAAAACAAAACCCAAGAAGCACAAAATGAGAACAAAAACTTGGTGGAATAATACCTAGAAGTCAAGCATGGATTCTATAATAAGAATTAATATTCCACCAAGTACCTATAATAAGGATTCTATAATATTAGAAAGTAAAGTAATATTCTGTTAAAATAAATTTCGTTCTCTCTTTAACATAATCCTTTCTAATATCCAACAACAATAGGCGATAATCAACATTAATTCTTCAAAATTTTACTTTCTCCGTTTATTTATATTTAAATATATTGATTTAAAAATATATCAAATTATTTAAATTGATATATAAATTGAAATGAAAAGAATATAATTTATTTATCTGCTTGGAGTTAACTTGTCTCAAGTTACTTTAGTGCTTATATATTATCAATAATCCAAAATGATATCAACTAATAGTCTGTATGACCTAACATCTTAAAAAAAAAAAAAAAGAAATAAGAAAAAAAAGGTGGCCTGTAAGACCTATATACATATGATGTGCCCAAAAGAAGGACCTGAAAATGATGCCACGTAGAAAATTTGATCTTCAATGTATTAAGCTATTATTTTACTTTATATGTTCAATATAAATATAATGTACAAAGGAACCTACGATCCTCAGGTGAATCGTGTCGTCAAGATTGGCTTGCTTTTGCTGTACATCAAGTCACCAGTTGTGAGATGACACAATTTGTTTTGGAATATTTTGTACAAATTTTAGAAAAATATTTTTGAAAATATTATATTTTTGAGATTGATTTTGGGATAAAATTTTTCTCAAAATAATCCTATCTCATATATGGAATTGCAATATTTCCATGAGATGAGAATATCTTTTGTTATAAAAGAATAAATTATCTCTATTACCACCCACCGTTGGTTACCCTTCGCTGCCACTAGACCACCATAGACTATCGTTGGACACTGCCGGATCGTCGCCGACCGCCGCCAGGCCATCGTCGATCACCATCGGACTAGCACCAACCACTGCCAAACCATTGTCGGTTGCCACCAAATGGCCACCAACCACCGTTGACTGCCTCCAAACCACCAACAGACCTCCGCCTGCCGTCGCTGAACCACCACTAGTCGCCACCGGACCACCACCAAACCATCGTCGACCGCCATTAGACCACTAAGGATATTTTTGAAAATAAATAAAATAATCCCAAAAATTCAATCTGTCTACCAAACGCTCCAAAAAATACATACCTAAAAAAGATATTTTCAAAGAAAACATTCTTAGAAATAGAAATTCGGGAAATGAAAATTCAAATATCCTACCAAATGTTCAATAAAAACTGATTTTGGATTCAGCGAGTTAGTTTTCATGTTTGGGTGTTTTTTTTTTTTAAATTCACTTGATTGGAATTAATGTGGTTATTAGAATTTATTAATTGTATTTATAATTTAACTAACCTAACGTAACAACTGCCCATGTCAAACAAAACTACTTTATACATAAGGCCACACGTCTTCTTTCAACTTGAACACCGAAGTACCTCGTGGTGAAGTGTTTATAACCAGCTTCACCAGAGAATCCCCCTTCAATTTTTCATTGTACAATGTCATCTTTTTGTGTCAGAGTCTTGCGCCAATGCTGAATCCTCCCTTACGGACGCCCTTCCATTGCCAACTTCAAGTTTGCCGCCCTCAACTTCAAGAACCATCTTTGTGCTTGATGGCCCTGCTGCTTCCGACGGCGGTAATCGATCCTTGGAGTACTAGACCTTGTAGCGCTGATCCTGTGTTAATTATGTTTCATGATATGACCCTAGGAAAAATAGACTTACATATTCATTTTTCTTCTTCATTCTAATTTTTTTCTTTTTCGAGCAACCTCTAGATTAGATTTGCCAAGTTGTTGCTCTCAATTTGAGGAACCACTGAGGACTATAATGCGCCAATATTTTTGCTTGAAAATTACTTTGATAATGAGAAGCACAATTGCAAAATTAAAGATTAGAGTTGTTTATGTTTAAGCTATGTTTGAATGGATGACAATGGATGGAATGACAAGGAAATGAATGCCTTATTTTATTAAAAATGTGTTTGAAGATGATTTAAAACGAGGAAGTAGAATGGTAATAGAGGAGCAATGTATCAAGGAGGGAATGGGATATCTTTTTTCCCTCCCTCATTAAACTTAATTATTGGAACATCAAAAGAGTACGAGGTGATTTATTCCATTCCACCTCTTGTTATTATAATATGAACCATATTCTTTTATCATTCATAAAATTCTCAAACATAGCCTTAGATTTGGACTCTCTTATTGAGACCTGTTGCTAAAATTTATTGGATATTTTTTGGAACTAGCGCATCATATTATTTGTTGCCTCTCTTCCGCGCTTATCTAATATTATTGACCATGCATATTGCAGTTTAATTTATATAATGTCCAAGAGCAGTTGGAGGAAGAGGGAAAAATTTGTAAGCGCAATTGGGTCAAACATGGTCCTTCACTAATATATAGTCACAAGGAAAAGAGACCTTTTCCCGTATCGCTATGGGATGTTGGCCTGTTTTCTCGTGGTGGATATTTTGATTTGGGGTTCGCGGCTTTCACTTGAAGGCTGTGTTGCATAGCAACTTATTGAGATTGCTTGTACTTGATTGAAGGTGGCGAATGGTTTGGAGTATTTTTGGTCAGGTGATGGTTGGATGGCTTAACGTACATTCTACATAGAGAGCTTTGGATGATGGCACGTTTTACAGTGCATTTCGCAGGTCAAAGAGCGTGGTGCATCTTGTAATCTGATTGTGAGATTTGGAAGTTTATTGATACATCAATCATTTATGATGCACTGTAATAATATCTAATATTAAGAAAATTTAAAAATATAATTAAATATATTTTAAAAATTAATTATCATATACTGATAATATAAAATTATATTGACAATTTATGGGTAATCAAAAAATTTTATCAGTATAATTTTACTTTGTCAGTGTAAAATTTTATACTATCAATATATAAAAATTAATTTCTAAAATATATTTAATTATATTTTTTAATTTTTTTAAAATTAATATATTACTACAGTGCATCATAGATGATTGGTATATTGATACACCTCACAAATTTCTACTATCTAATGCGCTACAGACACAAGGTGCACTAAGCACCTTGGACTGCGAAACGCATAGAAGTCGACCCCTTGAATGATATACAACATGAATATATATGAATCAATATAATTTGTGATTCAATTAATCAATCAATATCAATATAGACAACACAATTTAAAGGTCTACACCTTTCTTAATTATGCCATCCGATAACTGGTTTTAACGTACATGAAATTCACTTTATGACAAGTAAAATTTTGTCATGTGTCACATATTATTACCATTTGCATCTAAATAAATATTCAAAACTATAAATTTATATTTTAATATTATTTCGTAGATCAGACAAGACACAAATGATAGTTATGTAAAGGGTCTAAGTGCAGTACAAATGTTGGCTACAGTATCAGTTCTACTCCTATATATATGCCAAATAAAAAAATCATACCGATCAGGTGTTTTCTTTAATCATATTTATTAATATCTAAATCACCCAGATAATCTAACTCGAATCAAATCAATTCATTATAAAAATAAAATTCTCTCAATATATTTTTTTTTATATACAAAATTTCAATTCAAAATTTAAAAAAATAATTAAGTATCAAATCACTTAAATCAATCCTTCAGTCAGTATCTTCGTTTTCCAATAACATTTCATAACTACCACTTTTGGATCACAGGTAATTGTTTAGTTATTTCTTTTCCTAAACAGACAGATATCAGATAGAAATTTGACAATGATCCATTCGTTACATTCATTAATGAATAATTAACATGAACGGTGGGGGATGACTTCATTCGAAATGAACAAACAAGGATGAATGAGGAATCCTTACGATTAAGAATATTCCCTACTCCCATTGAAAGGGAAATAGTTGAGGAGCTTCATTGCCCCGTGATCCATCAGAACCCATGTTGTCATACATTGAGGAACAATGGTCACTTCCATTGGGAACCAAGACCCTGTCCATGGACTCCAAGCTGTTATAGCCATGCAGGCTCAGGCCTAATGGCTGCATGAGGGACATCGTGTGAGGCTGCTGCACCATTTGGCTCAAACCATTCCCATGTGTCTGTGATGATGACAGAAGAGAGAGAGCACAAGGGGGGTCGTGGACTGAACTTGCTAAGCTATCACAGAACACTTTGCTTCTCACCACACTTTCTGATAAGGGGTTGGTCCTGAGAAGCGTTTGGCACACAGAATTAGCAGCTGGTAGAGGTAGGTTTTGGTTGCTGTTGAGTGCGGCATTGTCACTGTGTAAGAATGCAAATAGCTTATTATTCCCTTCTTTATAGATGGATGGAGAAGATCCAAGAAAGGGGTCTTGTTTATCAACCAAATTATGCACTTGTTGATGGTGCTGGTTGTGGTTGTGCAGACTAGCATCTGCACAGGAAGTAACAAGTCCGGTGCTCCATGCAGGGCTCACTACGGCAGTGGAAGAATACACATGTGGACTTGAGAAGGGTAGCAACTGGGTGCCTGAAAGAAAAGTAGTACTAAATTTTTAGGCATTTAATTTCTTTACTGTTATTTATGTCATGGAATGGACCAAACATCGGAATTTCACTTGGATACATTTTTAGTTTTAGTGTTTTAACATAATATAAATCAATTATATATTACTTTGGCAAAAACTCTATTTTTGCCCCGTTATCTTTTAGCGATACTTTGATTTTGTTTCAATTTTTTTTAAAAATTGTCCCTCACGTTCTGATAAAGTTTCAATACTATCCTTTTCACTAATGCATCAATTTTACCAATAGAGACTGCTGATTTGATTCTAACTTGTTCATTTTTATCTCATATAAATGTCATCATGTTATACATGTAAAAGCTCTATTTTCCTCTCTGATCTTCTAAACTTCAGTGTTTAGAGTTAGAAGTTCTCTATAAATATGACTTAGTTCATTTCAATAAACATGATTAGAAAAAAAAAAGAGTTATTTTATGTATAATATGGTATCTATGTCAGATAAAAATGGACACATCTGAACCAGGTCAACAGCCTCTGTTACTAAAATTGATGACATCATCAAAAAAGATAACACTGAAACTTTAATGAAATGTTAGGGATGAAATTAAAACCTAAAAAAAAAGAAAACTTTTGTAACAAAGTCTAACATATCGCTAAAAAGATTTGGAATAAAAATAGAGCTTTTGTCCATTACTTTTTTGTATGACTTTTAAAGAAATTAGTATAAAACACAAAATTATATAAATGCATAATTAAATGACAGTTTAAAAAAAATTTATATTGAGTATGTTAAAATTAAATCCACATCATCATGTCTGTGTGTTTGACAGTGTTGTTATCAAAATTTCCAAAATCAAGTTACACTCAAGGCATCAAAGATATGATATTTCAGCAATAAATCGTATGTTTTTCATTTTTCGTTTATGTGCTGACATATTATTTTAGTGGCCACTAGATTGTCATGAGCATGGACATCAATGGGACAAGTCAACGACCAGGTAAGTTGGCAGCGCACTCATCTAGCTAAGTGGATAGTTTTCACATGAAACTTGTTACTCTTCTAAGACTTCTGTACCTATGTGGGGTTCTTCAGCAAATGCCTGCATGCACCAAATCTAGGAGTATATATGCATATGGGTCCACTTAGATAACGTGATAGAACTAGAAGCTAACCTTGGTAATTGGACAAAAAACTACCAGGTCGCCTGAGAGGTTCGGGCTGGGGTTTTCTTCTCCTTCGGTTGTGTCCATCTAAACGTCTTCTGCAGCTTCTTTTTCCTTCATCGAATTGCTCCAGCGAATGGAACCTACAGAAGGGAAAGATTCAGGGTTCGAGGAACTTCAGGCACGAAAGATTTCACATGGCTATATATATGACATATGGAATCAAGCAAATACAATCAAATGCACATGAGACTAAGAAGTCAAAACTACGTATTCAGAAGTACAGGCAAGTCGTTTTCTCAGATTCTATGAAAACTTTTGTAATTGTGTTTCATGCACTCGGATACTTTCAGCTTCTCCAAATTGCATATTCCACTGGTAAGAGGATTTATATACGAACATAACTAGAAATTCTTAAATGCTCTCACATGAAGAAAAAATTAAATGTACCGTTCAATGTTTTTTAATCTTAGTAATTGCATACACAATTTCGGGCAAGACAGGGATTAGCTAAATTCCTCCCCAAAGTAGCAACTCCTACATTTGACATCTAATATTGCAACTAAAGTTCTTTTGGAGTCACAATCTACTTCTATATTGTCCAACCATTTTTGGGTGTACCGTTCAATGTTTAACACCTCAGTTTTTGTACTAAAAATATAGTTAAAGCAAGAGACTAAAAATAACCTATAAAATGAAGTGCTTGAACACTAAATGGTAGAGAACAATTTTTCGTATTATGAGGGCACTTACGAATTTATCAAATGTACCATCTATCGAGAATAAAGCTATAGGACCTCAGTCTTCAACGAGACAAGAGGGGGTGCTCTCTTAGAATTAAAATCATAATCATAGAACATACTATTTGTAAACTAAAGTAACCATAAACTAGTGTTTTCTGGCAGGAGACTGATGTTAAACGATCGTGTAAAATTTTAAAGTGAGAATCATAGGTTTCGTCTATGTTGAGATTCCTTTTAAGAATTTTGCTTAGAGCTCTTCTAAATAACGCTAAATTAAGATGCTAGCGGCGGTATAAAGCAAAAGAAAGTAATTGGCTGCGTACTTTAATTTCCTTGACAGTCATTCCTCTATGGAAGGTAACAAGTGTACTTTTGAAGTTAACATGAATGATGGATATGGATAACGACTTAGATTCGATATCTAGAAGTCTATCACACAATTTTTTTTTTTAAAAAAAAAAAATGAGAAAAATGCATTAATTAAGAGGACAAATTACTATCAATCTTGAACTCAAATAAACAACTTATTTCTTAGTAAAGCATAACATGGACATATATAGATATATATATTATGAATTTATGATACAAACCTGCTACACTGTTGGCAGAACCTTTGCTTCAAGCCACCAATTGTGACCTCCGGAGTCTTGGAATGTTGTTCACAGACCTTATGGCGCCTATGATAATCTCTACAAGTACTAAGATCTGAATCGCACCCATCCACAAGGCACGACACTGTCACGGTTCCATTGTTAACGGCTCGAGCTCTCTTATATGACCCTGAAGGTGAGGATGATGATACCACTTTGGAGACTCCAGCATGAGCAGCATCTTTGGACTTAGGCACCACTAATGAGTCAGGGCCAGAATTCCCCACTTGACCAAGCTTCAAGTCAACGGAAAACTCCCCTTTGGTTCTGTAAACTCCAAATCTGGTTGACTCATCCATTGTTTCTATGTTGAATAAGGTTGTTGCCTCATCCACACCAGTTATATCCCAAGAAGGTGCCTTCAAATTCCAGTCCATAACAAAATAGACTTTCTTCCACTGCTCAGCTCTGCTTCCTCAAAGCCCCACTTTGTTTGGTTACCTTCTACATATATATGTCACATACCAATATGATTCACAATTGCATGAAAGGCAATAAAAAATTAAGCAGTGAGTGACACATAACTTGTAGAAATGACCAGTATAGCATAAATATTGAAACACCACAGACCAAAAGGTGGCCCAAACTGAAATTAAATACTCAAGCTAAAGAGTAAGGGCAACAGCCAAACTCCAATTCAACAATAATAGAAAGTGATGAGTGATAGAGGGAGGGAATTATGAAAAACTAGCCAGACAGAAACAGGCACTCATTAGTTACTATATGGAAAAACATTGGACAGGTTTTTGCCCATACTTGTGTAAAAAGGAAGAAACCGGCATCAGAGGGTTAAACATAAAATTAAAGGCCTTAACTACCTAGCAGTTAAGTAGCAAAGAGTTCCAAGGAAACTGGAACCTACAGTTCAGAAGGTTACCCCAACAGGATATAATGAACCAACTATTAACACATAGAGAAAAGAAAAGAAAAAAAAAATGAATAGATAGTAAATGAAAGAGAGAAGAGAGTACTTGCAGACAGTTGCAGCAGAAGGATGCTTTCTTCTTCCTTCAACCACCACTGGTTTCCTGACATGGATTCCATAAGTATCCAATGGAGAGTGAATAGTAAAATTAAGAAACTATTTTTCTTTTCTTTTTATTCCTTAGTTGTTTTTTTCTAGAAGACAGAGGGAGCTAGATTAGTTGTATGTACTGTTAAGAGGGAACCCCCCAAAAAACCATACCTGTCAGCCACTTAAAGAAGATGAAATCTTGTATTGGTGAGCACAGGAGAATGAATAATGTATTGAAAGTAGTTGGTACTCAAGGAGCAGGAGGAGAGAGAGAGAGAGAGAGAAAGACGAAGACCAATGAAAGCCAAAAAGGAACCAGATGATGATATATGCTCCGTGTTACAAGTTCAACTAAATATTATAATATTTAATTTTTTTCCAAATGTAGGGCTTCTTGCCATTCCAACATGTATCGGTGGAGAGAGAAAGGGAAAGAGGAGGATAGATAATGAGGACTGGCTGTTGGTTGCTTTCAACTTTTATGAGTCAGGAAAAAGAAGTACAAAGAATGGATGCTCAAGACAAGGCATGTGGCACAATGTTTCGCATTTCATGGCATGTCTTTCCCATTCTTTCATTTACTTCTTCAGTCTCAAATGATATTAAATTAAAAAAAATAATTTAATAGTTTTAGTGTTTTTGAAAAACAACGGTGAAAAATTAAATTTTCTTTTATCTAATTAAAAAATAATGATAAGTTAACAAAATAGATAATAAGAGAGAAAAAAACTATAATTAATAATGATAAGAATAAATTAGAATAAAATAATTAATTTTATGTAAAAAGTTTTAAAAGACAATTATGTGAAACAATATTTTAAACGACTGTTATTTTAAATGGAAGAAGTGTTTTGCTTGTGCAATGAGGAAATTTAAACTATCTTGTCTAATGTATTTATTTTTAATCTTATCTTGACAGTTTTTATCTTATATCAATAAATATAATTTATACTAAGATATAATGACACCATTTTATCTAACCAACTATCTCTCCTGAAAAAAAAAACTTCAATGATGATATTCAATGAGGAGATTGAAACTAGCACAGCAAGTGCATACCATATAGGCATAGCCCACACTCCCTTGCAACTAGAGTTGGGGGACAAGGACACTGCAAATTTCAAATCCTAAGCTCGGACCTCATATGAATTGAAATAAATAAATAAATAAATATATATATATATATATATATGTTCTTATTTAAAAAAAAAAATTCTTAACGATATGAATTATGATAGCTCGGCTTTGAAAAAAAAAAGGGTATAATTAGATCCCGAGTCAGTAAAAGTTTAAGAGTTCTACTATTTAAACATATTAAGATAAACATCATAAAGAGACATTTAAAAAAAATAAAAGTTAAAGAAAAAATTAGACATCAGTATAATATATTTACTACCATTAATATTATTAGTACTCATTTTTTAGATTTATTATATATATTAATGAAAAAAGAATACAAAATAATGGATCTATCATTTTTTTCTTATTTAACACCTATCATTTTATACTTTTCTCTCTCATTTTATGCATATAATAAATTTTAAAAACAAGTATAAATAATATTTTTCAACACATGACAACTTTTAATGTTTTCACAAAAATGTCTATGAAGTATTTCAAATAACATTTCTGAATTTCTAAATGTGTTTGGTCCTGTCTAACAGTTATGGTGGAGCGGAGTTTCTTACCAGCAGGCTATGAGGCTAATGATGATCCTGCAAGTGGGCCCTATAGTAGAAGCCCACTATTAATTTTGAGGGCTTCAGCTTTAGATACTTTGCTGATTTCAGCCACAACAACTTGTGAGACACCATGAAACGTCCATCTGCACAAACGCCTCGAGCATGTGATCATTTTTACTCCTTTTGTCTTCAATTTCTATCCTCTCTGCGACGTTGATGTGAAGCTGGGTGGGGACTGCATAATTAGTACCTATGATTCTGAGAGGGTTCATATTGCAAACAGTACACCAGTTGCCGAAAGGAGGATCATATTTGTTTTTAAGGCAAACATTTTATTCAGATTTTCTCTTTTCTTTTTTCAAATGGGATTTTGCTAAATCCGGGAAAAAAAAACTGAAGAAAACTTTGTTAAAAGATTTACTCTTTACCATTTCGTCTCTTGGTCACACAAGAAGTAATATTTTTTGTGACATCCTGCTCAATACATGTACAGATATTAGGTATTAATAGTTATTTATACTTCTGTTCTTTATAAAGTGACACACTTTCTTGAAATTTACTTACTTTTTTTTTTCTTTTGATTAAGTTCCATATTGCTTAAATATATTATTAAAATAATTTTTATAAATACTTAGATATCCCTCCTCTCTTAAAAATTAGATTTTAGAATGAAGTTAAACTTACAATGATAATTAATATTGGGCCATTTTCAAATATTTAATCTTGCAAATTTTATACCACTTTCTTCCATTTGTTTCCCTTTTCAATCAAGGATCCTCATAAATGTTTTTTGAACTACCAAAAATAATGAACACCCAGACACCTCCTTTATTTTTTATTCTCTCCCTTTGTTTTTTTCTTTTTCATTTTCTTTTATAATTTTCTTTCTTTCTTCCTCTTTGGCTGTTGAGGATGTCCAAGTAGAAGAGGCATACAAATATCACAACTCCAGGGATCCTTGTGTTGTCTGTTTTATTCCTATAGATATATTTGTGCGAAATCATCATAACATTATCTACCAAAATTTATATTTTATTGCACCTACCAGACGTTAAGAGGTCCTTAGAAATCTACCACTAAATAACATAATTTTTTTTTCTGTTTTCAGTAAAATTCAAAAGAGCCAACTGCTTTCCATTTTTTTTTTATAAAAAAAGAATAAATTACACTGATTTTTCTTGAATTTTGGTGAAATTCATCCTGACTCTTCTCTATTTATAAAATTTACTCTAAAGATCCTTAAATTTGTCAAATCCATACACCGACCTAGTCTACTAACATTCGCCTGTTAGTGTAGTTAATGGAATAGTGGTCATTTGCAATGCACATGATCTTTAATGGCATTCTTGTAATATTCAAATATTTTTGAAAACATAAAATGACCATAATACACTTTTTGGTTGATTGATGAATAGCTACCCATCTTATCTCAAAGAGAAATATATATTGTTTTCATAGGGTTTTCAATTTTAAGATATGCATTTCAATTGACATATTCAAGTGCTCCATCACTACCTACAAAACCAATAATTTTTTACTATTCATTTTTTTTTTTGATAAACCAATAATTAGGGGGGAGTTAACTCAAAGTTTGGGGTATATGATCTACAACATCAAAAACAACATAGCCAATTGCAGACAATATAATAAAACACCAAAAAAGATCAAAACGAGCAATATAGTCTAAAACTTATCCCCAACTATGCCGAAAATAGACGGTTATGGACAGTACCTCTTACTAAAAGATAAGCACTTAGTAACAAACGTCGTTTTTGAGTATTCATGTGATGGGATTGTTTATAAACAACAATGAGTAGTAAATAAATTCAAAGGTAAAAATCGAAAACCATAGGAGCAACAAGTAATAATAACAGAGACTCAAATCAGGAACCATGTTCCATATCCTACACCTAAATTAAAGACCAGGCATATAAATCAAATCATAAACTACCCCCAAACCCCAACCTCATCCTCCTTTTCATCAACTAGTTCCCATCAGAAGCACCACATCGAGTGGCAGGACCCATTGTCTCCATACCCGTGCTCTCATCCACTGCCATAACCACCTCCTCCATAGCCACCACCACCGCGACCGTTATAACCTTTGCTGCTGTTACTATTGTAGCCACTGTAACACCCTACTAATTTAATGTTAAGACTTAAACATAACATCAAATTGATAGGGTGTTACATTTTTGGTATCAGAGTAGTTCGTCCTAGCTAAGGCCTGAGGATTGGACTGACTATGCTTCGCGCATATTCGGTGTTTTTAGCTGATAATATGCACCAGATCTTGCCTGTATGGTTGAGATATAGTTGTGCATGTGTATGAAGTGCCTGACCGTGTGAGCTGTTATTTACTAGCACATTAGACATAGTATTGAGCCTGATCAACTCAATAACTTTTGTTTTGTGTGCTCAGAACTTAATGGCCTCCGGAAGGCGAGGCAGACCGCGTGCAGAACCAGCCCGAGAGGACCCAAATGACCTGGTGACCACAATGCAAGAAATGGCTCACGTAATGCGGGAACAAGCCGCGGCAGCTCACCTGATGATGGAACAGCTAGGTAGGCGACCTGCAGTAGGCTGTGAAGGGAACCCACATGGCCCGGAGGGTAACCTGGAATATCTCAAGTTTGCTGAGTTTAGAAAGGCCAATCCGCCAAGTTTCCGAGGGGCGTACGATCCGGACAAAGCTGACGAATGGATCAAAGCCATAGAGAAGATTTTCTCTGTCTTGGATTGCTCAGATCATCAGAAGGTGACTTTTGCCACCTATATGCTCGAGACAGACGCTGAGTTCTGGTGGAACGGCGTGCGAAGACTGTTTGAAGAATCTCAAATAGTAGTCACCTGGGCGCTGTTCAAGGATGTATTCTACTGTATACTTTCCCACTTAGCTCAATACGCCAAGGAATTTGAGTTTATGCAGCTTCGTCAGGGAAACCGGACGATATCTGAATACATTGCCAAGTTTGAAGAGCTGTGCAAATTTTCCACGATTTACCAGAGGAACCCAGATGAAGCGTGGAAGTGCATCAAGTTTGAAGGTGGATTACGAGAGGACATTCTCACTGCAATCGGGCCAATGGAGATCAGAGATTTCCCCACGTTGGTGAACAAGTGCCGACTTGTGGAGGATTGCAACCTGAAATTTTCCGCAGCCAGGGCATCTAGTGGAAATTTCAGGAGAGGGTTAGCCCCACAGGGCCCAAGATTCAAGCCCAACGTACGACAACCGCGGAGATTTCCGCCGGCAGGCAACAAGGGCGAGCAGCCCCAAAGGCCTTTTCCCAATCCAACCTGCACCAAATGCGGTAAGAATCATGGCGATCGGCCATGTTTGGCAGGCCAGAACGTCTACTACGGATGTGGCAAGCCAGGCCACAAAATCTATGAGTGTCCGACCAGGAATCCATCACAACCGCCTCGACCCCAACGACAAGGACGGGTCTTTACCATGAGTGCAGAAGAAGCTGACCAGTCGGAAGGACTAATCCAAGGCACCTGTGACGTGGACGGTGAGACTCTAACTGTACTTTATGATTCGGGTGCTTCGCATTCGTTTATTTCTCATAACTGTGTAACTGCTTTGTAATTGCCAATTTTTGAATTACCTTATGATCTATTGGTTTCTACTCCTGCCAATGGACCTGTTAGAACTAGTCAAGTATGCATCAATGTTTCTCTTCGAATTGAGGGTAGAACCTTTGCTACCGACTTGATTTGTCTCCCTCTGTCTGGTCTTGATGTAATTCTGGGCATGGATTGGCTTTCTGCCAATCGAGTCATACTCAATTGCTCTGATAAGACAGTGGTACCCTCCTCTGTCTTACTTTCTGAATTCCAGACCTGCAACTGCACCAGGACCTCGAGTGGGATTCGCTGTTCCTAGCTGGCTTCCGCCATTTTTGTTATGCCTTTTCCTTCACTCTACTCTTGATATGTATATTTATAGACTGAAGCCCTAGCTTCCAACTTACATATGTATATGTATATATATGCAACTAATGATACTTCTATGCTAATCACGTTTATTATATGGAGCGCCCGGTTTTGTAGATTCTTTCGTCAGTTATATACATATATATCAGGATATAAAATACTGAATACAACTTTAGACAGCAGACTAATACGGTAATACAACCTATTCAATTTCATGCTATGACTTAAGCATAACATCAAGTTGATAGGGTGTTACAGCCACCACCACCTTCATGGTAACCACCACCTCCGTATCCACCTCCTCCACCACCACAGCTATATCCTTCATCACCATCACCACCTTCAGTGCTTCCATAACAAGAAAACAAAGGTGATGAGAAAGGTGAGGAGTCTAAATCTAAGAGCAATCAAAGAACAAACTTACCTATGTGATTAAATCTTCTTTGCACTTATGAAGCCACCGCTATAACTTAGGGTTTTTTACCCTTTTTCTTTTCTAATCAATGAAGATTGGGTGAATAGTGAGTGGGTATTTTGGGGGGGTTTGAATTAGTGACAACAAATTGGACATTTTGCCTCCTCTATTAACACAGTTTAAGTTGGTCGCTTCAAGGGAGGTTAGGATAGCTTGGACAAATAAAAGGAAGTCGGGTGAATTTTACCAAATCTCAGGGGAGGTTAATGTAATTTGTCCTAAAAAAAAAGTCATGAATGATTTCGCAAATTGCAAATGGCCAATTATTTTTCTGGAGACCAATCATGGATGGTCTAAAAAGAGAAAATATAATTGATACATCAAAAGTAAATATCTTTCATAGATATTATAGAGAGAAAAAAATAATTTAATTTCTATTTATTATTATTATTTTTAATTTAAATCACCAATATTCAAAATCTATTAAACTATAACTAATTTGACTCGATTTAGGATGGCTCACTATTAGGATAAACTCTCCTAGCATTAATTTTTTTTTATTTACAAAAAAATTGAAATTTTATTTAAAAGAAATAAATGACAAATCACTTAAACTAATAATACATAGATTCTGCTATTATTGCTAATGTTTTATTTCTTTTCTTTTGCACCGTTAAAAAAAAATCCACTTTTAATATATAATATTAGTAGTCTAGAAATAAAGTAGTTTTATACGTGACTGCTTTCACTTGGGCTTTTTGTATAGCAAATAGTGCTGTTTATAAGCATTTTTTGAAATTACAAGTAAATATAAATACGAATCCAAGTCTTGACAATGTCGGGGATGGTGCGAATATCGATCTGTCACTTGCTGCCAAGAAAAATATGAAAATGAAAAACGTGAGTTTGGACGCAAGGAATGGCGAATGCTATTTGTGAGGTGTATCACGCACTTTATATGATTGATGGTCAGATATGAGGGTGCACCAATACATCTTTATATTTGACCATTAATTTCATAAGATGTATTGATATACCCTCACATCTGACCATCAATCATACAAGATGCGTGATGCACCTCACTTTATGAGATACATCATAGACAAACCTCGCAAGGAATATGGACAATCCGGTGATTTTGGACATGCATGTGTGTGTGGTTTTAATTACTTTACCTTTTTACAAGTACAGTTCAACTCAGTTGGTTCGCGTAAGTATGTGATGGCGTGCATGTTTCTTGACAGAAGCACCTAGCATAATTCTTCTCCTGCGGTCCTGCCTTCATCAACGTTAACGAGACCAGACACCTTGGCTAGTCAATTATTGCTCCCTCTGCACCTCATATAATTAATTAGCACATTTTATATCTGGGCAATTTGGAAGATACTTCAGAATCGATATCCACCCAATAATGCTTAGTTATGTGAATTAATTATTAATACGTACAAAATTATGTTAATAAAAATAAAACATTAATTTGTATACTTAAAATAAAAAATATCTTTTCAATAATTTTCCATGAAATGCTGTAGAGGTGATAACATAGAGTGGGAAAGGGTAAAATTGACTGACAAGACCTTTACGCCCGCAACCACCGAAAAGTCGGTGTGGCAGCTGTGCCTGCAATTGCCATGGCCATTGGCGGTAGGATCCACAGATGTCAATTTTACCTGCATTCGCAAATATCCACCGGTAATAGCTGTGATAAGACGGGTATAGGGAAAGAATTTTTTCTTGCGAGCAATGGGAATGAAAAATTTAAATATCTATTTATTAAATGGGACGAGATGGAGGTAGAGATCATGATCTCCATATCCATAGATATTTGCTATAATATTATCAAATTATTCATATATATATATATATATATATATTAGATTTAGGTCCCATATGTTTATTTTAGTTTTTTTTCCAAAAAAAAAAGTGCAAAAAATCAAATATTTATTAGAAGAAAATCAACTATATTTCTTGAAGTCGATAGAAATGGGATCCTTGTCAAGTTATTTTGATGATTTGGTTTCTTTGTATTTTGTTACCACATTGAACGAATAACTTGTTGAAATTGAACTCTATGGTGTCATCCATAAGAAGATGATTGGATACAAAACATGAAGTTAAAAAATACCTTATCAAGTATCATTAGTAATCTATTTCTTTTTTTTAATTTTTGTGAAAGTTGTTTTACTATTATATTTTTTATTTTTATTTTGAGTATTTTAAGTGGTAAATTATGGTATTAAAAGTATTTTTATTTATTTCATTTTTCTAATTTTTAAAATTTTTTAATAATATATGGATACCTATAAATATTCATGAGTACCCACTTATCCGCGGGGCCTCCAAAAATGGGTACCCATACGAGCCCCATTGACACTCCTAATAGGACCAAGCTCCTTATGGGTGCTCCTATCTGAGTTCTAAGGTGGAGTGGGCTAGTATTTTTAGGTTTCAAATGTCTTGTCCCCATTGTAGGGGGGTATATATAAAGCTTAGTATCATTATAGTAGAAGGTCCTATTAGAGTGTGGATTAATAGGAGGATTTCTTAACGAATTGAGGATGGAGGAGAGAATCCCGCTGGGGTTGTACATATGAACTAATGAGATAATGAATGTTCTCGTGCCAAGTATATCAAGGCCAGTAAGTCAGCTCTAGGGTCAAGGGCTTGGGCAGGGCTAGATCCAATGGGACTAAGAGGTAGGTTGGTCATGTGGGGGTAGCTGGGGGTCAATTGACTAGACCAATTTCTAAACAAGGTTCTAAAAATTGAATTAGACATCAAATCGGATAAGATATTGGTTTAAAGATTTATTGGTTCAATCGATTTAATCAAAATGTAATTATATATATATATAAACAATAAAATAAATAAAAAATTAAATAATATAAATAAAAAATAATAAACATCAACTAATTATTACTTTTTTATTCTTATAATTAACATACTTTTAATATAATTTATTTAAATAAGTTACTGTTTATATAAATATATTTGATTTTTAAAAATATGACACATAATGACCCAAAAACATATATATGAGACATGGTTTGTGGAAAATGGGCTTGGATTTGACCCATAACCTATTTGTTCAAAAAAATTGTAAAAAAAAAAAAAACCTAAATTCCTAACATAATAGCAGCCGCACATTGTCCCTCTCCCTCTCCTTCTCTTCCTTCTCTGTCTCATTGTAGCTGATCTCATTCTTCTTCCTCTCTTTTCCTGTTGACATGTTCCTTTGATAGTGGATGGCACGGTGCTGCGCAGGGGAAGGATGGATGACAGCAATGACGCGACGATGATTGCGGACATTGGAAGAACAAAGGACGACAATTGCAAGAGGAGGGCAGCATAGCGATGAGTGGCTACGATAGCTTCTTTCCTTCTTCTCGATGGCTATAGCTCTGGTAGTGCCTCTTACTTACATCTGTTCCATTTTTTTTTCAAAATCGCCCAACCAGCAAAATTCGTTTGATTTGTTCGATTTAATGATTTTTAGCCGGACCAAATACCTAATTGGTTCGTGGTTAACCCAATCAGATCAGCCGGTGCGGTCTGACTTTCAGAACCATGTTTCCAAATGATAGAACCAAACTTATAGTATCTTGGTAATTGGTAATTTTGGAGACTAAATTGATGGTTTACCGGAAGAGGGGAAAAAAACGAAGGACATACAAGATTTCCCACAATATACACGCGGCGACGTGGACAAGATCAAACGAATAAAAAGCTCAATAATGTGATTAATCAAAAAAAAAAAAAAAGGCTGAATAGTGTGAGTTTTGCTTTTATGACAGACACATACCCCTTTCTATGCGGCGCTGTTTTCTTTTTAATGAGATTACGAATGTTTTTATAATTTTAATTTATTTAAATTATTTATAAAATTTATTTTGGTTTAATAATAGAGATACTAGAGTTATGTAATTTTCTTTAAGAATCTTTTTTTTTTCTGAATAAATATCATAATCTTATTCATGAAAGAAAATTTAGTTGTGTACTAAAGCAACATGGATACTAAAATAAATAAATTATTAAGATAATTAAAAATAATTTAATGAATTAATTTTTGGGTGGATATTTAATAAATTAATTTATATTGTAAAAATCATTCCTAAAAGTATATTTAAATTTTTTCTTTGTCTTTGTAATTATCTATATGTGTATTGTAGGTAAAACTAGCAGTGCACTTGTGCTAAGCACGGCTATAACAATGTTTCATAATAGAGTCATAAATTATTAATATTTATTGTTGTAAATATAAATATACAAGAATAATATATAAATATTAAAAGCTAATATTAATAAAGTTTATATATATATATATATATATAGTCTTTCAATTTCTATTGATGTCATCAATGAGAATTGGATTTAACAGAAGAGATTAGTCTCTCATGTATGGTAAATCACAGCTCAAATCACAATTGGGAGATGTGTTTATAGTTAGTAATCGATCACACTTCAATCAGAATTGTATTCAATAGAAAATACATGAGAAACCAAGAAAAAAAATAAACGCTCCAAATTAATTTAGTTTTTCGTATGCAAACAATATTTTTATATATCTATTTTTGTTCATCTGTAAACAAAGGATAATCTATTTTATGTTCATAATCATCGGGTTTTTCTTTCTTTTTATAATCTAGTTCCTTTAACAACAAAAGATTATTGAATTGACCCATAAATCTTGAACTTAGAAAAAAAAAATACCAACAAAATCCGACAAAGATTTTCCATTACTCACAAGCAAATTTTCAATCTCAACTAAACATATTGTCTTCAAATTATCAACGCTATATGCAAATATAAATATTAAAAAAACATTAGATAATAGAAAAATAAAAAAGAAGATAATTTTGTATAATTATTCACAAATTAATATTACCTCTTTTTTGGTAAACAATACCGTATGCTAATAGATCCCAAGTTTAATATCACACATGTGATGGATTACTCATTATATTAGATATTAGCAATATAAAAAATGGTATTCTTAATTGAAGCCCATTTGAAAGTTTGACAACTTTCTCGACAGCACCATTAAACTTTTTATCCTCAGTTAATAATCTTGTTACATAGCTTGCTTCTTGAAAAAGGCTATAAACAATATTGTCAATGATTCTAATATTCTTAGAGCTAGTACAACATTTTTTGTACATTTAGCAGCTACCAAAAGTTATATAACTCAGCAGTATCATGATAAACAAAATTGAGCCTACCGACATACCTTTTCCTTGGCTTCTATTTGTTCTTATCAACCAAATATACAAAATGCATCAGATTTTCACTGTATGTCAACTATTAACCCTCAACATATTTTTTAGGTACATTCATCCATGTCATAAATATTGTCTTTTTACTTTTATTTCTATTTTGCACTTCATCAATCCTTTCTGCATCATTTAAGGTTACATTTTGTTGTCAAATGTAAACAATCTTTATATAGGCTCACATAAAGATAAACATCAATAATCATAACATTGCTTAATTTGATTCAATTCATCACTTTTGCTGGCACCACCATTTACATTACTAACTATAACGGTAACTTGGCCTAAACCCTTGTTCACATAGTCAAACGACTATTTAATCAAGCAAGACTTCTTACAAAATTCAAATTTAATATGCATCTAGTATTTCATTAAAAGTAAAGGATTATATGGAATGACAAATTTATCATCCAACTTAACCCTGTTTAATTAGTAAAGTTGTAATTCTTATATCTCGTTTTCCATATTTTAGATAACTGTCGTCATCAAAAGTGCTCACAATTTTTTTTTTTTTTTTTTGGATGAAATTTGAAGTATTTACCATTTTTCTCAAGTAAACAGAGCTTGGCCTAGTACACAGGGACCACGAATCAGAATTTGAAGATAACATCGTACAAATGAGGGAAATTAGAATAAATAGACAACTTTGCAGAAATAATATTACCAACTATATCAATTGATTGGATTTTAACCAATCTTGTTGCAACCATAATAACAAATGTGCATGCGATAATACCCTTTTCGAAACTTAATTATGTACAAACCTAAAATAAATGAAAATCCAAATCAATACAAAAGCTCACAAAAACAAACATAACTATCTTAAATATTTGAATACTCATACTTGTAATAGCTTTACCAAATTAAATTAATTGTTTGAAGTCATTCAACAAACTATCAATTTTCATACACTCTACAAACAATATCCAGTCAATCAATAAATAAAAAGCCTTCATCATCAATACATCACTTAGGCCCATTTGGGTTAATAATTTATTTAAGTCCTTATGTAAAAAAAAATATTTAAAAAATAATTTATGAATAAGCTATTTTTTA
This sequence comes from Pterocarpus macrocarpus, assembly GCA_031439585.1. Lineage (NCBI taxonomy): Eukaryota > Viridiplantae > Streptophyta > Magnoliopsida > Fabales > Fabaceae > Pterocarpus > Pterocarpus macrocarpus. The sequence continues at coordinate 19,421,407 of CM062519.1, forward strand.
TTTAGATATATAATAACAAAAATGCTTATTTTAAATATTTTAAAAAGTGCTTATCGAGAAGTTAAATATTTTAACTTCTCAAAAAGTAATAAAAATAATTTTTTGTGAAGTAAAAAGCTATATAAAAAAATTTTGATTTCTAAAACATATAAAAAAAAATTATAAGTAGTGTTATCCAAGCGTGTCTTAATCTCAAGCCAATAATAATTGCATGTTACAGTTATAAACAAATTGGATAACCAAAACACTTAAGATGACGACTCCATCTTGACATTTATTGAATGAATACAAACGGCCACCTGTAAAAGAGGAAGGAAACACAACATGAGTCATGATTAATTCTAGCTCAACATCACTGTACTCAATAGCTTCTTCTAATCCTTGCAAAAATTCATGCCGTGAGGTATTCTGGTTATTCCTTGCAAATAACAATCGTCATCTACAATGAAATAAAACTCAACTATTAAATAAAAGTCAACTACAAATTGTTAAAATAATCTTTAAGACCTTAGCAATATTCCTTATTCAAAATCTCGATCTTGGGTTCTAAGACATATAATTAAATACTCTCAAAGAAATGCTAATCCCTTTTCTGTGAACAACTCCATTGCCAAACTCTCGAAATGAATATTTTCTTGAATCATCTTCAACAAATAAGAAAGATTATTACTATCATGTTAAATTCACGAAATAACATGTTATCTCTAACTGGCAAAATATTAACATACAAACATTAAAATTTCATAGAAAAAATAGAATTTTTCAAAAACATGAACTTCAAATATGAATTTTTTGAATAAAAATTACCATAAAATTTAACCTACTATTCTAACAAGTGTATTACAAACTGAAATGACATAAACTTAAACATTACCAAAAAAAAAAAATTAAGCAGCAAAAATGATATATGATTTATTTTAGAAAGATGAATTAATAAAAAATGTGATAGAACTTTTTAAATAAAAATTTAAAAGTGATAATCATTGTACAATAAATATTTATTTGACATGTCCTGTTCAAAGAGAAAAAATGATAGAAAAACTGACTTCATATTTTGCTTATATATTTATTTATTAAAATTATTGTTACTCATATATTGTCTAAGGTGCTAAAAAAAACATATATACAATAAAAAAAAAGATTTTTAGATTCAATTTTTACTCAAATATTTAAATAACATGTGACTAAAGATAGAATCCATTAATTTTTTTTTTCAAATAGAATTATAAAAAATAAATAATCTGAATATAGATTAAAATAAGAACCTCAAAGACAAAAAAAGATGAGACATTCTAGAAACTAATTTTAACAACTAAATTATCCCAAAGAAATAGGAAAATTATTATAATCACTTTTGGAAAACAATACTATTTATTTATTTATTTACTTATTCAAAATGCAGTGGCTAAATCATAATATATTATTATTTGTTAGTAATATATAGAGTGTTTCAATTGTAATAAAAATGATTAAAATTATTCTAACAAATATGTTTATAATTTCAGGAAATGATTGATTAACAAATTATTTATTAATATGACATATTAGATTCAAAGTTTTCATTGTGAATAGAAGTGAGATAATTCTTGCCTATTGCAATGTACGGGAATAAAATAAACATAAAAAAACTAATTGATAATGATGATAAATTTATATCCTTTAACAAAAAAAAAAAAACTAAGATGAATTAACATGGGAAAAAAATCAAATTAAATTAGATATATTTTATAACAATGAATAAATCATTAAACTGGAATGAAAATTTAACAAAGATAAAATTAACACATAACAATATAAATTTAGGAAAAAAATTCCAACCAAAAAACATAGTTTAAAATATGATTCAATTAACACTTAAAAATATATATGAACGGTTAACATAATTTGGAAATATATTTTCTACATAAAAATGGAAAAATTTAACGAAATAAACATTCATTACAAGAATAAAAAGTACTTTGATTAGTTATACTTTCATCAGGTAATCTGCATTCAAATTAGTTATATAAAAAATTAAATATTATCATAATAGTTTCAATAATGTGATTTAATAGAAGGAAACATATTTACTTTTTTCTAAATTCAACAGATTCAGGAATGTCAGAGTTGATAAATAATCTAGTTGCATAAAGGGCGTTGGACAACTTTCGAGGCTTTGAAAACCCTGCAAAAGAAATTTAAAAAGTAAAAGGATTGACATATAAAAATTAGTAAATAATTAAGGTGGAAAGAACTAACAAAGATAATTGAAAAATGATTAAAAGTCTAAAAAATTTGGAAGCTTACCTTGATCATCCTTAATTTTGCACCATTGCAGAAGGAGTACTGCAGGACCATCATTATTTTTCGAAATATATGCATTAACAATTTCAGCATATTGATCCCAAAGAGTACAACTAAGCTTGCGATTTCTACCACAAAAAAAAATGAAACACTTAATCACAAACTTTTCCATTAACAAATCACAATAAATAACAAAGTTAAAAATAAAACATACTCTAGATCCTCAAGATACAAAATCATTTTTTTTGTCATCTTTCATTCTTTGGCTTCATTTTTGAACTCTTCCATAGGATGGTAAGCAACTATCTTGCCAAGGACATCTAAAATATAACATAAGTATAAGTTTGATCAAATTTATAATAAAATAAACAAACTAAATAAATCTATGCTTATATGTAGAAACATTACCAATTAAATAATTTGCATCAGTGACTCGGCTAAGTATCTCATCAAATTCAAACACAATAAGACCATATTTTGAAATACTTTGATCATCAACCCTGTAACTCTAATAGAATACTGGAAATGAATCTTGAATGCATGCCTTGCACTTCGAAATGAACCGCTATTTGGTTGGACATCGAACTGGAAAATTTCATACATTTTTCCTTCATGCAAAGCCTTTATGAAGTTTTTGACAAAATATTGCTTAACATGACCATAAATCCTACCACCCTTTAAAGAAAATAATAGAATTTTTAAAGAATCTGAAAACAATTAAGAAGCAATAACCCAATAGGGGTAAAAATAGAAAATCAAGAACTTGCATAAATTAGGAACTGACTTTACCTCTTTGTCCTCGAATACCATTTCCATGCTATTAATTTCACCATGATAGTTGAAATCTCGAGTAGTCCACAACCTAATCACACGTACAAAAATTCTCCATGTTTGTTTAAGAGGAGAAATGTCAAGAACAGAGTCAAATGTGATCACCATAAAGCCAATAGTGAATCTAAATCAATGGAAGAGAAGAGTTAGAACATATACAACAATCTGACAAAATGAGACAAATAATTTCATTATATCTGAAGACAACGAAAAAATAAAAAAAAAGGGAAAATAATTTCATACCTGTGAAAAATTTCGAGACTGGAAAGAGGTAACTATCTTGCATAACCAGATCATGACTTTCTCTCATATTTATAGGAAAATTTTCGAGTGAGGCATCAAGTGTACTTGCAAGTTCATGAACAGAAAATGAATGAACTAATGGGGAATCAAAAAAATCATGTATTGGGAAAGAAAAATCAGAGATACTTTTAGAATAGAACATCAAGCACGATGAATTTGAACCTTCAAACACATGATTAGAAGGCATGATTTATTGGGGAAATGGAAAAATTAATGACAATAGAGCTGGGGTGCAGTGGATAAAAATGAAACGGGCAGTCCAGGATATTAGAGCACAAAGTGAGTTGCACAAACGGTGAAAGGCTTAGGTTCACATTGCTCATTGCTCATTGGTCATTGATTGGTGGAGTTACGGTGGAGATAAGAATAGATAAGGTGGAAAATGCTCATTGATTGGTGGAGTTGGACAATTGCTCATTGATAAAAGGTGGAAATAGATGAAAGAGTGATAGGTGGGTAGGACGGTGGAGATTGCTCTTAGATAAAGGTGGAAATAGATAAAAATGTGACAGGTGGAATCATAATGATTATCTTCAATGAATATTTGACTAATATATTTCATTTTAAAAATATAATAAATAATATTTCATGTTAAATGATATGAAAATTAAAAATATTAGCAGGATATAATGAATTAAATTGACGTCATCCTTAGTTTGATTTTGTGTATAATTTGTTAAGTACAATGTGTTAACAAATTAAATATAAAAATATTTTAGTAAATAGAATTTACATCACATTTAGTTTTGTTTGTTTACCCTTTTTAACTATTTCTTCATAAACGAAATGAAGCATGAACCATTTGAATTTTCAATATATTTAAGTAAAATAAAGGGACATTAGCAAGATAATATCTTCAAAGAGTTGATTTCTTCATAAACGAAATGAAGCATGAACCGTTAGCAAGATAATATATCTTCAAAGAGTTGACGTCAATAATTAATGAAAATCAAGAAAATGATAAGTCAAGTTTTTATTAGATTTTTATTTTTATTGATCAATAAATGAATGTAGAAGTAATTAATTAAGACCTTTCATTTTTAGAATATGAAAAGTCAAGATATATTTGTAGTACTACTTTTAGATATGAATATATGACGCATAATGCACGTATATAAATTCATTCCTATCACATAGTACACATAATCTCATAATCATCTCAAAATGCCATAAACCAAAGTCATCAAGAAGCCCATGTTAATGTCAAATCATATCTATATGCACACACTAATAATTTCATACCATATTCAATTCATGGTAAATATCACTATTTCATCATATCATGCATAATCCAAAGCATATAGACATAATCCATCTTTGCTATCAATTCACATTACTAGTGCACATGTGATAACACATATTCTAAGCCAAACTTATATTTGAACATGCATAGTGCAAAAGTAGGCACATTCACATACAAAAACAAATTAAACAAAGTCTCAAAACAATTCTCAAAGAATAGTTCAAGAAAACATTTGTTCTTAAATAAAGACTTAGAGAACCACTTCAAGTAAGAAATTAGCTAGTTCATATGACATTTCTAATGGAACCTTTAACTTATATCTTCATGATTAGGGTTTATTAGTGTAATTAAAATTGTGATTAAGTCCAATATCTATAGTCCAAAATCCATAATCCACTGTCCAACCATAGGCACTTCAATGCATAAGTATAACCATAAATGGTCTTAAATAAGTCCAAGCAAGTCTCAAGATCTCATAATAGTCCAAATAAGTTTGTACAAGGTCCAGTAACATAGGTCAAGGTCCATAAAGTCATAAACTCCAAGCATATGTCATAGTTTATTTTATTAAGTTTTAAGTGACTTTTAATGTCTTATTAAATCTTAATGGTCTTAAAAAAAAAATCACATAAACCACACTAATTCAAACATACTCAAAGGTTTGAAACCCTTTTATCATAACAAAATAATTAAAACATCTTGTCATGTTAAAAAGAAGTACATAGCCAAAAACATGTTCATGGCTAAAACAAGGTATTTTGCTTCAAAACTTCTCAAATTTGTACATAAAGCTTAATAAAGTAAAGATACATGATATAAGACATCAAACTAAGTTTATAGAACACTAAAACAAGAGAAATAAGAATGAAATGTTTGTTGTCCAAAACAAGGCAGAATTCAACATGCACTTTGAATACATAAAATCACTTCTAAAATTCAAGAAACTTAGTAATTAAGGACATATCTTGATAATATAAACTCTCAAACATCAAACCACCAATTTAATAACATTAAAACACATCAACATGATACTATAAGGTCACGGTTCAAAGGGGCAGAATTAAGAATCAAACTTGTTCATATGTTTCAAGTGCTCAAATTAAGAAAATAAGCATATATTTTGCATGTATAAGTTCAAAAGCTTAATCAATTGAAAGTTTATCATCTAAGACTCAAAATCAACAATTTAATTGTTTAAACTAAGTGAAATAAACTGAGCTAAGATGCTGTCCAAAATAGGGCAGCCCCAAAAATCCATTTTAATCACATATTTCATGCATAAAACTCAAGTATAATAAATATATAACCTTATAGCATCAAGATAGAGGTTTTATAGCTTCAAAATAGCATTTTTGCACACTTGAAATATGTAAATAACATACTGGAATTTATTCACAAAAACAAGGCAGCACATGTATTTATTTAAAAACCATAAGTTTAGTGTTAACGCTTGAAACTACTTAAGAATCATGTTCTCATAAAGCAAAGCCAACATATCAAGGTCATGTATTAACATCTTCAAACCCTTAAACATATAGAAAAGTTCATGAACCCCTTCAGCCCATATGGCCGTGACTTACACAAAGCCTTGAGTGAGAGTTTTGCAAGTTTTTCAAGCTATAATTAACCAAACTCCAACATATACTTAACAAACTCTCAAGTTCACATAAATTCAACACCACATGTTTATAAAACAAACTAATAACCCTCAGCCCTACCATGGCTTCATAGATCTAAAGTGGAGATAAATTTCAAGCTTTTTGATTAAAAAAAAAAAAACCAGATAATGGATATTCATGTAGAGAATACAAAGAAAAACATAAGAGTCATCATCAAGCTCACAAAAATCATAGGGTTCTATATAAATCCTAACATGGCCATGAATTATATACATCGGAACATGAAGATTTAATTCACAAAAGTATAAAGAAATATGTTTTTAAGCAACAAGATGCATGAATACAAGATTAGAGTTTCAACTACTTATAAGAAATCATCAATAACCAAACCATCTATGAACTTTGAGAACCTTTAAAGAAGAATTCATATTATGAAAATATATGTTGAAGACCTCAAACAACTCAAAGAAACACATAAATCACATACACGAGACCTAAGAAGTGAAAAAGAAAACCCTACTTGTTTTGGACGCTTGAAACTCAATGTGAACAAGGGTTGGGCAGCAGCTATACTCAAGCTTCTTGCTTCTTTTTGAGGGCTTGAATATGAGTTTCAACGGTGAGGATTGATAGTGTTTGAAGGCGATGAGAAAGGATAAGAACTTGATGTGTTTTGATGGAGTTTTTGTGAAATTTTTGGAGAAATAACGGAGTCAGAAGATGGTGAGGGTGCTGCGATTGCAAGGGTGAGTTTGCATAGAAGTTAAGTGAGTCTAAAGTGCATGGAGATCAGTTAGTGAAGGTATATTTATAAAAAAAATGGCAGATTTCGTTAATATTAATCATAGGATTAATTTTAGCTTAATTTAGGTAGTTTAGTTAGTTAATTATGCTACCAATGATTAATTAATTTAACCACTAATTAAAATTGATTTTGATATACTATAATACTCATTTTATGTGTTGATTAAGGTTTAAGAAAAGATTAAGATGGCTTAATACTTAATTAATACATAATTAGCAATTTTACTTAAACTAGATTAGATAATTTAAGCTTTAATTAACAAAATAATTAGTAAACAATTAAATTTTTTTAATCTATCATCAAATCCATGTTTAAATATTTGTTAGATGATATTTCTGAATTTTCAGATTTTTTTTCTACAATTTTTAATATTTTTAGTATATTTTTACCATAATTAAGCCTATCTTTGAGTTAATTAATATAATTAATTATCTATAATTAAAATAATAAAATTCCAGCTGCAAACCCATGTGCAGCTGCACCTTCTACACCAGATTTAGGGGACAACATGCTTAGTAAGAGATTGAGGACAAAAAGCAAGTTGATTAGGTAAAAGAGTAAATAATGAAAAGTAATTGGATGTTGACACTTTGGTTAAAATCCAATTAGTTATTACCCAATTCAATTGAAACTGAACCAGGGGGTTAGAGGGGCTGGCTAGGGCATGCTAGGGTTAGGGTTAGGGATTTTAATAATTTTATTTAATTTATTTAGATTTTATGAAATAATTACGGCCTTTTGATGTATTTTAGGCCCAAAATTGTTTCAAAAATAGCAAAGTCCAATTCAACAGCTTCTATGGCCCATTTAGAGGTCCAATCACGTGGTCCATCAAGCTCAAGTCCAGAACTCCTTTGATTCATTGCCATACTATAAGTTAAAGTGGTCTTATAGGATTTTCAAGGCCCATTTTGCACCTCAGTAAAGTTATTTTTATGTAATTATACAAATATTGCTAAAATTTGCTAAAATTTGGTATTTATTTTAAAAAATATATTAAAAATGTACTTATAATTTTTCTAAAAATTTTCAAAAGTCTTTTGGGTAATTTTTTACCTTCCGTAAGCCCTTTAGTGTTTTTTGCCAAAGTTTCTACTATATTTTTTGTTTTTTGTAATTAATGGCATTTTCGTAATTATGGGCAAGTCCAGAAGCATCTCATGTCATTTCACATTTCGATACCTCTGTAGCTCAATTGGCTGAGATTTAAGTTTCTAAAATTCCGTTATGTTGTTTTGCTATGCTTCAACTCCTATTTTGCTAATACTAATAATGCAGGGACCTAAGTATCATTTTCTATAAGTTCTAGGGTCAAAATAGAAATAACTTCTAGGGTCTAAGTATAATTACTAAAAATTCTAGGGCAATTCTATAATTAATTAAAGTTTATAATATAGGAGCTTTTTCGTTATTTCCTAATTTTTAATATATGATAGTACTGTAATTTCAATAGTAGCATCACACTACTCTATAATTTTAAGTGTGAAAATCGTTATGATATAGCGCTACCTAAGAAATTCTCACACTATCTACGTGAAACAATTCAAAATTTCTACCATACTATATTAAGAAAAATGGTGATGTTAAATATTTCACTAAAAGCAAATAATGATACATAACAACAAATTTATTGTCCAACTTAACCCCATTATAATTCCCCTATCTCATTTTCTATATTATTAGATAACCATCATGATTAAAAGAAGTGCTCACAATTTTTTTTGAGTGAAATTTTAAGTATTTACCATTTTTTCATGCAAGAGTTTGGCCTAGCTAGACCATAGGAATCACAAATCATATATTTGGAGATAACATTGTACAATTGAGAGAATTTAGAATAATTCGACAACTTTGTAAAAATAATATTAGCAATTATGTCAATTGATCTTAACCTATCCTCTTGTTTTGACTATAACAACAAATGTGCATGTGTTAAACCCCACTTTGGAAACTCAATTGTGTACAAACCTACAATAACTATCTCAAATATTTGAATGTTCATACTTGTAAGAGCTTTCCCAAATTCAATTTATTGTTTGAAGTCCTTCAATAAACCATCAATTTCCATATACTCTACATGCAATATCCAACCAATCACCAACTAAAAAACCTTTATCATCAATATATTGCTTAATTCGAAGCCAATTATGATTGTATATTATAGTTATAAACAAATTTGGATAATCAAAATACCTACATATGGCCACTTCATATTGGCATTTATTGAATGTATATAAAAAACCACTTGTAAAAGAAGGTGGTAACACAACATGGTCCCGATTAGCTCACCAACACCATGCTCAATAACTTCTAATTCTTGCAACAATCCAGGCAATGTAGTATTCCGGTTATTCCTTACAAATGACAATTGTTATGACTCAGCTACAAATTGTTCAAATAATATTTGTGAACTTAAAAATATTCCTTATCTCAATAAATAGTTATTTGACATAACTTGTTCAAAGTGAAAAATGACAGGAAAAATGACTTCATATTTGGCCCTTTTATTTATTTGATTAAAATTACCATTATTCATATATTGTCTAAGATGCTAAAAAAATACCATAAAATTATTAAAAAGAAAAAGAATTTCAGATTCAATTTATACTCAAATATTTAAATAATAACTAAAGATAGAACCTATTATTTTTTTTCAAATAGAATTATAAAAATAAATAATCTGAATGTAGATTAAAATAAGAAGCCCAAAGACAAAAAAAAAAAAAAAATTGAACATTCTATCAACTAATTTTAATCACTAAATTACCCCAAAGAAACAGACAAATTATTATAATCACTTTTGAAAAATAGTACTATCTATATATTGAAAATGCAGTGGCTAAACCATAATAATAAGATATTATTATCTGTTAGTAACATATAAAGCTAAGTGTTTCAATTATAAGAAATAAAAATAATTAAAATTATTATAACAAATATGTTTATAATTTCAAGAAAAGATTGATTAACTAATGATTTATTAATATGACATTAGATTCAAAGTTGTCATTTGTTGAATGAAAGTGAGATAACTTTTTCCTGTTGGAACATATGTGAATAAAATAAACATAAAAAACTAGTTGACAATTTATATCCGTTAACAAAAAGAAAAATGAATTGACATGAAAAAAACATAAAACTAATCATTTAAAACTAGTCATTAATACATATTTTGTAACAATGAATAAATCTTCAAACTGGAATAATCATATAACTTTAGGGACAGATTTTCAAACCAAAAACATAGTTTAAAATGTGATTCAATTAACACTTCAAAAAATAAATGAAGAGTTAACATAACTTGGAAATATATTTTCTACATAAAAATGGGAAGATTTAACGAAATAAACCTTCATAACCAAAAAAAAAAAGTTGTAAAAGAATGAACTTATATTTTGTGTTATTTTATTTTATACTTTATATAGACTATTACTCAAATGTTTCAATAATTGATAAAAAGAACACTAAGTAATGACTAAAAATAATTTTCAATTTTAATTTTTATCCAATTGCTTAAATATTTTATCATTAATCAAATTTGCAATAAGCTAAAAAAAAAACCAAGCATTAAAAGAAAAAGGAGATTTCAATCTTAATTTTTGTTTTACTATTTGAATATTTTGTCACTCATAATAGACCTTAAAAAAATTTTATATACAATTATATAAAAATAAATCATTTAAATATAAATTAAAATAGGAACCTAACACAAAAAAATGACATCCTAATAATAAAGTATGACTACATATATGGCATATAACAATTATTAAAAAACCAATATTATTAGTCACTTAAAAAGAATGCTCAAATAGTGGCAATATTAATAGCTTATTACTGCACTCAAGATTTATGTAGATTAAATAATGTTGGATAGGAGATAGCTTCACCTATTTATATCAGACATGATAAACACCTATTATTATAGCAAACATATTCCATTTATAGAACGCCAATCTGAAAAAGTGTATAACAATTTTTTAATATTTTAATGAGCAAATCCTAGAAAACATAACACGTGTATTTGAATAGTAGTGCTACAGTCGAATTCAAAACTCTGCTAACATATAGTTTATAGACAGATCAATCATGTGGATGCTCTTGTAATTAAGAGAAATTTCCAATATTTTATATTTAAATATAAATATATTTTTAATATAATTAATACATTTTAGTAATAATTTATTATAAAAAACAAGAGATAAAAAAATATTGTAATCTCTTACCTTTGAAAAGATGATAAGATAGATTCAACTCATTAGATTAATCTACCTCACTTGTCAACTTTGGTAAGTTGGGTTACAGTTTTGAACTTGCTAAAAAATTCTAATCAACTCTTATAGCCAGCGAGTTAGAACGGGTCTAAAAGATTGACCCGTCAAGTTATTCATTTTTATTTCTATTGATAGGTCTGTCAATTTGTGGGTTGATTATCTGTCTTTTATTTTTTAAAACTATTTTAAAGTTAAATTAAGCATATCAGTTGTTTAACTTATTTAACTTATCAATTTTTTTTGAAAATTTTTAGGCAAATTGACCACTAATCTACCAATTTATTTATTTATTTTTAGACAAATTAACTTACCAACCTATTATAAAATGGAATGGATTGATAATTTTAACGAGTTTTTCAAAAAGGGTCAACTCACCGTCACTCCATTTTAAAGCTGATATGTGGTGAGGTGGAATGGATTAACTCGTTTGAAATCTGAATCACGTGTCCACCCCACCCAAAGAACACTTTTTGCTACTTGATAATTTTCATTGGTCGGCATTCCCTCACATAAATTTAGCGTCAATATTTTATGATTAAAAGAATCAATTTGAAGGGATCCTCGTTCCTTTCCACGCAGGTTAATCGTAAATCATTAAAAGAGTACGGAAAACTTTGATGGAATTTAAAGTTTCAAGAACGCAATTGATTCATCTCCTTAATTTGGAATCGATTCAATATGCCTAGGAGTAAAGAAAATAGTAACCTTTTAACTAATGTTTTAAAAATTTTATTAGAGATTAAATCTAATGCTTTTAATATATGGCTTAATTTGTTCACTTGATTAAACTTAAAATTAAATTATAGTTAATCATAATTAAATTAAAAAGTATAACTATTTTACAAACTGATTTAATCAAACAAACTCGGTCTAATTTTTGAAATCCTACCTTCTATTCTGGACTCAATTAGGGGTAGAGAGGATGGAGAAGAGCTTTTACTTAAATCTCCTTTACTCTCATCCATACTATAATATTTATAAAGGATAGAGATGGTACTACTATTAATATGGGGCATGCATCAATTCGTGGATAGAGGACTTTTCCCCATTGGATGATAAGATGGACATGAACCAATAGGTAGAAAATCTAGATGGATCACTAGCGTCTCAATCTCGAATTCTAAAAAAATGAAGAGACTAAAAAATGTGCCAGGTGAGAAAAGTTGGGAGATTGGATGGATCACTTTCTAAAATGCAATATTAAGCAAGGGAAATATGATTTTGAGTCTAGATCGTAGAACGGATTTTGCTGATCCCTTTCATTTTGGTCATGGGGGAGGGGTTCATTGACCCCCTAGGAGTCGAACACACGACTCATTGCTGATACCATATGCAGTTAACCACTGAGCTACTAGCTCTTCCACATTCCGACAACAAATTAACCAATGAGCACCTTGCATGATGGATCTTCAGCAAGGCTTCGACTGCGATGCTCTTCGTGGTCCAAGGTGTATTATGCACCTTGTGACTGTAACATATCTAATGGATTAGATTTATGAGGTATATTGATATACGAATCATCTATGATGCACTGTAGTAATATATTAATTTTAAAAAATTTAAAAAATTTAATTAAATATATTTTAAAAATTAATTTTTATACACTAATAGTATAAAATTATACTGATAATATAAAATAATTTTATATTATCAGTGTAATATTATACTGATAGAAGTGTAAAATTATATTAACAGAATAAAATTATACTGATAAAATTTTTATAATTTTTAGAAATTAATTTTTATATACTAATAGTGTAAAATTATATTAATAATATAAAATAATTTTATACTATCATTATAAAATTACACTGACAGAATAAAATTATATTGATAAAATTTTTTGATTATATTAATAGGGTAAAATTATTTTATACTGTCAATATAATTTTATACTGTCAGTGTATGATAATTAATTTTTAAAATTTATTTAATTATATTTTTAATTTTTTTTAAAATTAGATATTATTACAGTGCATTATAGGTGATTGATGTATCGATATACCTCACAATCTCACCATCAGATTGTAAGGAGCACCATGCTCCTTTACCAGCGAAGAGCACTGTAGATGGCGCCCTTCAGCAATATTGTTGGTCTACAATTTAAAAAGTTGTTGGAGCTAATTAGTGAGTCGGCCCTTCCCATTAAACTGGGCCACCTTTTAGTTTTCACGAAAATGGTACTTATGGGGAGCCTGGAATCCCTACTTTACTCTTTCTTCCCTCTTATAGTAGAAAAATGGAGCGCCTTCGCTTCTCTCATGTTCATTCTTGAAATAGAATCATAGTTTGTGGGTGCATACTCTGGTACATTGCACAAAATGTCCATTTTGTATATTTTGTGATGAACGGTTAGATTGTGATATATCTTGTGGTGAGATTGTGAGGTGCATCAATGCACCAATCACCTATGATGCACTATAATAATATCTAATTTTAAGAAAATTTAAAAATATAATTAAATATATTTTAAAAATTAATTATTATGATAGTGTAAAATTATATTAATAGTATAAAATAATTTTATACTGTCAGTATAATCAAAAAATTTTATCAGTATAATTTTAATTATCATATACTGACAGTATAAAATTACACTGATAATATAAAATAATTTTACACTGTCAATGTAATAAAAAAATTTTATCAGTGTAATTTTAATTATCATACACTAACAGTGTAAAATTATACCGGCAGTATAAATTAATTTTATACTGTCAGTGTAATTAAAAAAATTTTACAGTACTGCCAGTATAATTTTACACTGTCAGTGTATGATAATTAAAATTATATTGATAAAATTTTTTGATTACACTGACAGTATAAAATTATTTTATACTACCAGTATAATTTTACACTGTCAATGTATGATAATTAAAATTACACTGATAAATTTTTTTGATTATACTGACAGTGTAAAATTATTTTATACTGTCAATATAATTTTATACTATCAGTATATGATAATTAATTTTTAAAATATATTTAATTATATTTTTAAATTTTCTTAAAATTAAATATTTTTATAGTGCATCATAGGTGATTGGTGCATTGATGCACCTCATAATCTATGACACGATCCTCACCGTTCATCACAAAAAATATATAAAATACACATTTTTATAAAGATACCATAAAACTCACCTAGTTTGTGAGTAGGACCAGCAAGTATGGGCTAAAAAAACAACTACATGTCCCCACACATCAGACAAAGTTAAAGCAAATTATTGAATATATAGCTTTGCTGCCAGATCAGTGAAAAGCAAGCAAGCATTGTTATCACAAGAAAATTTAAGAGCAAAGTCACATTTTAGTCTTGATTTTTATTTTAATATTTTAATACTTAAAAATCAAATACATATACTTTAATTCTCTAAAAAAAAAATCACATTGTAATATATTATATTTCTTCTGTTTGGTAATTTCGAGTATCATTATATATATTATTAAAACATAATATTTGAATTAATTACATGTCAGATATAATATAAGATTTAACGGATGAACATTAATGATAGAACTAAATTCTTATAACATATTTTAACTTTAGAAATCAAAATATTAGCAAACCTTTTTTAAGAGGCTAATTTAGTCAATTCTAATTTTTTTTCAAGAAACAAAATGTATATTATCTCAAAATTTAAATGAATAATAGATATTTGCCTTTTTTTTTTTTTAATTGCACACTTACACACACTTAGGTAAAGGGGGAGGGTTGATCCTTTGGATCGAACCTGGGATGCGTCTTTTTAGAGATAGCATGTCAGCCACTTCTACTACATCATCTTTTGCAGCAATGGATATTTGCTTGTGATATGTGATGTGAGGCTTGTGGGATTGTAGACCATGCTATGAGTTTGGATGAACGGTCTAACTTGGGCAGGGATCGTAAAAAAGGGATATCAAAATAATTTAATAAAATCACAAATTTATCCTCCTTTCTACAGTAGTTTATCTTGCCCCTTGCCACTGCGCTCCCCATTGCCACCGTGCACCCCTCCCTCTTTGGCAACCGTTGTGGCACTAGTCGGAGATGAGCTACACCATTTTCAGCTCGACCTCCGCCGGAAACGACTCTTCCATGAATGCTGAGTTCTCCGGAGATCCACCGCGGCAAAGCCGTAGGAGATGATGTCGCCGGGAAATGGTTGCCGCCATCGGAAATGGAGGAGTTGTAGCTGTCGACGGCGGTGACGGTGGACGACTTGGTGGAGTTTCTGGTGGCATTGTCAAAAAACTCATCGGACATGATGCGTTGGCAGGCGTTGAAGGAGTCGAAGAGGTTGTCAACGGTGAAAATCTTGTTGGGCTTACCATGCCACTTCTCCGGTGGGCGATGGGGGGGGGGCCGGCAGTGACACCGGCAGCGAGAGGTGGCAGCGGAGACAGTGGTGGGGTGGAAGGAGAGTGGTTAGAAAGAAAATTTGTGATAGTAAAAAGGGTAAAATAGATAAGTCATTATAATTTTTTTAAAATATTAAAATATTAAAATAATTATTATAAAATCATAAAATGAATAAATCTTAACCGATTATATTTTCTATTGCCAAGATTCAAGGATTATCACGGCCATAACTCAAACATCCCCATAGTAGAAGTCTTCTGGGTTTGGAAGCAAGATATTCTCCTTATACAAGTTAACTAGTGACTCCCAACTTGTTCTAACACGGGCGCCTTCCCTTTGTCAAAGAAAAATGCTAGGGGTACATTGTTTTTTATAGATGTGTCCCTCACATCTTTATATGTGATAAAATTAGAATATACAGTGATAATAAAAAAAGAGAGAAAAGTAGAATATAAGTGTGAGAAAACGAAATAAACTCTATTATAACCAAATAATGAAAAATATAAAGATATGAAGTGATATGAACGTGTTGGAAAACCAAATAAACTATTATAATCAAATAATGAAAATGTAAAGATAAGAATAATGTGTATGAGGCATTGTGGTTTAGTGAACTTTTCCACCCAACAACCTTGGCTTGTCCCGTAATCTTATGTATATTTGCACACACACTTCATTCAAATTAATTTAAACTACACATATTGGAAAGTTTTGGTGAAGGGTGTACTGATTTATTTATTTTTTTGGTCAGGATTTAATTATTGATTATGTTATACTATTTGCAGAGGGAGGACTGAAATCGATATTCTCTGACGTTGAGGATGCAATGACTACGAAGCATGTTGTTCCAATGACCAAGACAATGTCCATTCCTTTCCATGTTCTCAAGGCCGTAGTTACCTTGCTCGATATTTTGTTTGTGAATTTCATGAATTTCCCCACAGGAATATTATAGGCATATGTTGACAGAAAAAGAAACGCTATTTCTCCCACTGCTAGAGTAGGGAGAGTTATTCCTTATTCTAGACCATGGACAAAGAGTTACAGCACCTAAACTTGGACCACTTTGAAATTCCGACATTTATTTTGCATCAAAGCTCCCACATTATAATTAAATGATTCCACCATATACCATGCATGGTATGGCATCCACAAGGGATAAAATAAAATAAAGTTGAACTTCAAGCTAGCCACTAGTCAATAATATGGACACTTCACCAGACAAAGATAATTTCGGTTTTTTTTTTTTTTAATCAATTGTAGTTATCATTAAGTATTTAATCACAATTTTTTGTCTCTTTAATAAAATACAAAAAATGAGGTATACCAAGAAAGGAATAAGACAGATGAGGCATTAACTGCTAAAATATTGGAAGGGAGAAATGATTTTTGAACCATGATTTAAACATTATTTTGGTCACTTGGAATATAAATAATTGGGAATTTTAGTTAGTGATAGATGTACTAAAATAACTAATAATAAATGTGAATTCTTTCATTAAATTTATTAGTAAAATAATTAAAATCCCTAATTATGAACACACGATTCTCTATATTTCTCTACATGCAGATTCGTAAGATATACAACTGAAATTCCTAGTTAATTTTTCAAATGTCTCAATAATATTTTAAAAATGTATGAAACAATAACAATACTGATTCGAATGAGCTGTCTTTTTTTGACCCATACATATTGAGTTTCTCCCCCAAAGAATTATACATTACTCATAAGCCCGATAGTAGAGTTAATTTTAGTCTAAACTCCACATCAAACTACTGTAATAAAAAGAATACAGAAAAAGGAAAAATACTAGGAGTCAGGATATTTGCTCAAATTATTTGTTAGAATAATATAACATATATGTAGGCTATCGGATTGATAAGTGGATCATGTCACTTTATTTCATTCAATAATTACTTTTATTTTCTTTCAAAAAGTCTGACATTATTGTCTGGCAGTGTAATATTACTATAAAAATTATATTAAAAAAAAAAATCCTCGCAAAACAAAAGGTATCAAGAAGACGATGGACTAGGCCGTTGGTTGCGGATTAGGCATGGGCCCTTAGTTTGCCACGAATTAAAGCCCGTTTCAGTAAGATCATGTAGCCCGACAATGCCGCCAAAAATTGAGCCGATGCCATGGGTCTACTTCTAATTAATATATAGTAAAATAATAAGAATTTAATTAATATGTATTGACAGTATAAAATAGTTTTACACTGTTAACCAATAAAAATAGAGAAAAGTGAGAAATCATGGTGGGTCTCTCATTATAATGAGTGGCTATTTATATGAGTTGATACTTTACCCTATTTCTATTGATTAATAGTATAAAATTATTTTACATTTTTAGTACATTTAAATTAAATTCAACTAATAAAGTTTAAATCGATTAATATGCAGATGAGCTTTTGGCATAATGGCGTTACTGCATATGGCTAAAAGTCTGCGTATAAGGGCAGGTGGCTTCGATTCCTAGGGTAGAGCCCCCTCCCCTCCACTGGTGTGTGAGTGTCAGTATGAATGTGGGGTTGTGTGACCAAAAAGAAAAAAATATTAATATAGTTCACCCCTTGTAAATTATTTTATTAATTTTCTAATTTGATCCTATGTATTTTTAATTGATGTTAATAATTTATTAAGAAAGTTTGACAATTAAGTAAAAACTTAGGATTTAATTTTGATATAAATTTTTGTTTATGCTATCAGTACTTCAGAATTAAACTCTAAAAGTTATCACAAATGAGAGATTAATTTTTTGAGTAAGTTAGCAATTATTATGACAGAAAAAGTAGAGAGAATAAGATTTCAATCCTATGCTTTTAATTTTGTTTCATTCACAATTGGATTTGTTGACTTGTATTTGCACTAGATGAAGAATTGAGAATTATAAAATACATTGATTTACCCTTACATTTGTGCCATTGGAAGTTCTAGGTGATAAACACAAGGAGATACTGAGGTACTGTGCTTCCACAACACTCAGTAATTTATATTTTATCCTTCATTCTTCTTTTGCAGAAAAAACTGTAGCAAACTTTTAAATGCCATCTTCGGTATCCAACTTTTCGATCCTAGGACTGAATTCGTGACATTACAGATAAAGTTCGACTAGAATTACACTTCCTTTCAATTGTGATTAATCACTTATGCGTTTTCAATATATATTCAACTTTTCATTAGTCATGTGCATTCTTCACCTTTTGTTAAAATTCATCCATTTATGTACTTCTCAAAATTGTATTTGGTATTATGATCGTGATGCAATTGCAACTCTCAAGTTTATCAATGTGCTACAAGCGATCTTTAGTATCATTTGCTAAAGATGTCAATATGAATGAAAGAAAATAAAAGACCGATTTTGATTTGAAGGATATTTGTTGCGTCCAATAACTTTCAGTAGGTTACCTAACTGTTTGCTGGTATTAGGCTTGATTTGGTAGTATTTTTTGAATGAGTACTTCTATTTATAAAAAGTATAAATTAATTTTTTCTATTTGATAAACAAAAAAATTAGAGTATTTTTTTTCCTAACTTTTAAAAATCAAGAGCATCTCATGAAATATTTTTTCAAGTTGATTTATATTCTTTAAAATTTAAAACACTAATATAAATTTTAATAAAAATTTAATTTTATCCTTTTATTGATTAAGGGTTCCAATTTTAATAGATTTTTCTTGATATTTATATCTATTATAATTATTTTAAATTTTAAAAATAATTTTATAATATATTTATCAAATAGTATTATTGTGACTCTTACTTATTGAGAGCAACTTTTAGATGCTCAATGAATAACTTTCAATCCTTAATTGTTAATGCTATGATTTGAATTCAATCCAATCATAACTAATTTTTATCGATTTAGATTTGATTGGTTTAATATGTTTTAAAGAAAAAATTAAGCTTAAAATGTTATAAATCAAAAGTAACTTAAGTCATTAAAAAGAAAAAAATAAAAATATCTAATATAAATAAAATAATATTTAATTAAAAATAACACATAAATAAAAAAATAAGTGATCAATTAAAATTATTATAAATAAAAGTATAAATTTAATTATAACAAATCACATTATATAGCATTAACCAATTTGAACTGGTTTGAATTAATTTTAAAAATTCAAACTAAAATTCAATCGGACTTAATAATCCATTTTTAAAAGAGAAAAAAATTAGTCTGAACCTTTTTTTTTTCAAGTTTCGTTAGATCAACTATTTTATTTCTATTCAATTTAAATGATTGATTCAAATACCTTACGATTGCATTCCCTCACCAACCAAAAAAATCAAAAAGCTTACGATTGTGTTTTTTAAATTTTTGAGTACTGGATCCAAAGCCTAATATAGTCAAATACCGTTTAATAGATGTGTGGGCTAATGTTCTCAATCAAATCATGGGTGATTTTGGGTTTTATTTTTTTTTTTTTGGGCTGTTTAGATTCTTTATTGTGTTTTTAGGGGTAAATAGTAGTTTTATTGTATTTTAAAAAAAATTAGAAAAATATAATATTTTAATCTTACAGTGGGTGTGAAAATCGCAACACGTTACCACAAATTCTAGCAAATTGTGGTAATGTGTTGGGACTTTTGGGGATATATGAAATGACTTATTGCGAGTTTTATATCCCTTTGCCAAGAAACACGTTTCCTGTATCCTCACATGTAGCCCAGTATGAACTTGCTTACATAGACCATGTTGGAAGACATACAGTGTTGAGAGGTTTGAGATAGTGCGAGAGAATTTGAGAGAGTTGAAATAGACAGTGAGAGAAAAAAAATCCACTCACTTCTTTTTTTGGATAAACTATTCCATGCTCTCAAACACTTATGTTGAGTCATTGCAAAATGTCACACTGTTTATAAGCAAGAATATGGATGAATCACCAATTTTTTATTATTTTTTGGCTGAAATCACAATAAAGTATGACTAAATTTGTTTTTTAATATGTTGAATTTGCAACACCCGGGCACAAATTCCAGGAATATGTGGTTGTGTATTGCCAGTTCTTTAGAACTTGCACCATGCAATCATAAATTCCTATAGTTTGTCTTGACTTGTTACAAGTTCCAGGGTTTTTATTTATTTATTTATTTTTCTTCCACTAAACTTGTCATGAGTCACCACACGTTATTCCTAAAATACCATATCCTCCTATATATATATATATATATATATATATTACCATAATATACATCTGGTTGAGCCGTGGTGGAGGACTAGCAGACATAAACAATGTCTTATTTTTTTTTTTTTTTTGGGCCAGAGATACAGTGTCTATGTAACATTAATTAAAAGACGGGAAAATGCAGATGTGGCGCAATGGTGAACATGTATAGCATTTGAGGAGCTGCAAGTGGGGAGTTGCGTGTTCGAGATATCCCTCTGGGGGCTGCCCGGCGGATGTGTGAACATGACAAATAAAAATGAAAATTTTTTTAAAAAAAGAGAAAACGCAATTCTGGAAGCATAAACCCGGTTCAATCAAAACTCAACAATGTTTTTTTTTTTTTTTTTTTGGTCTTTTTCGATAACTTTATTAAGGAAGGCTCACACTCCCTGAAGAAGAGAGGAGCAGAGATAACTACATACAAATCCAAAAAGGAAAACAATCACAAAAAATGAGATATAGCCATGATAAATTCTTAGATCCACCATAGAGGAACATATGGATCTTATACTGATTACTGATCTTGGAAAATGGAGAAAGTGATAAAATCAATGAAAATAAATTGTGGATGTTGGGTGTGGAGAAAAAAACAAGCTTCTTCAATGGAGGAAGAAGGAAGAATCTCTCTATAGCCATAAAGGGCCCGGCAACAGCCAACACCAAAACACAACAGAAACGCCTAATCAAGAACCACATCAGCATCCATCAGCAACCAGACTCAACGTCAAGCACATGATCAGTATCCACCGGCAAACAGCATCCAGTACTATATCAGTACACTTCATCCCCTACGAGATTGTTGGTGCACCAAGATGAGGTCCAGAATCTCCACCTTGGTGATACTTCCACGCGAAAAGCATCCCAATTAATGTTCTGCTGCTGAGAAACCACCTTGTTTCTTATGTCCCATATATAGACCATATGATAAGGTAGAAGCAACCCCTGTGAGTCTCACACCAAGCCGAGCTTCAAAATTCATAGAATGTTATTACACTTACACAAAATTATAAAAAGAGACTCAATAATGTTGCCTATTTAGAGATATCGTCAAGTGAGTCGGTTAAATTAGTCTTCTTGGAGTTCGATCACCAAGTTTTTTTTCTTTTTTCAAAGAATTCAGTTCATTTGAATTATCTAAGAAATTAATTTCTGTTTGACTGTAAAACTATGAAGATTACATAATTTTTTTTATTATTTTTTGAAATTTAAATTCATGCTTTTGTCTCTTGGAAGTTAAAGTTGCTTATCACATTGACCCAAATTAAATCACTTTACATATGTGTTTTAATAATTTTTTTCGCATTCTTAATTTAACTAGATTTACCATATTATTAAAATCCACATTCTTAGTAATTTAACTGGCAAAACTATGAAAAGAAACACAATAATTGTTGGCGCTTAAATTTAAATCATCAGTTTCCATAACATTGATGATGCCTTCTAGTCAAAGCCTATCCTGTCAACAAAATCTAGACAGATTCTCGCGATCCAAACTAATTATTTCAAAAAAAAAAAAAATCTATCTATTATTCTATTTTATCTGGAAAGGAAGATAAATTAGATCGTGATTAGTTTCTATCCCGCAATAATCTCTCCACATCCAAAACTAATTGATGAACCCTCAAATATTTAAGTCCCTATGCATCCTAATTCCAATCAACCCCAGCAACACATTATAAAACTGGGATGAGAGGATCAACAACATAACCATAAAGAAGTGAAAAGAAAAAGAGAGAAAAAGACACAAAACCATGAAAGGATTCCAGGGAAAAGGGAAAAACACAGAAGAACTCGTGCAGCTTTACGAGAAACTGGAACGAGATTGGCACGCCATGAAGCAGAATTCTAACTCAAAAACCGCTTCACTACGCAGATATAATTATCATCATCACGCTCCTTCTTCAAACGCTACCATGGAATTGGAATCTATGGAACAACGATGCCGTTATCATTGTTTTTCGCCGAGAGACATCATGAATGAGCTTCAACGAGAGAGTACCCCATCACCACCACCCGAAGAAGGAGAAGAAGAGTGGAACAACAACGCGATGATCGTAATGAGGAACAAAGAATTTGAAGCGCGCGAGGTGCTCCGAGAGCGCGTGGAGGCTATTGAGAGGGACAAGTTGAAGGGTAGGAGGCTGTTGTTTAATCCAACGGAGGATACTGAGAGTTTTGCAGATGATGTGGGTTTGAGTCCTCGCCCTGAAGTGAGGTCAATATTGTCCTATGATTCTGATGATGAACATGAAGAAGGGTACACTGGTGGAAGCAAAAGGGTGCATGGTTGTGCCCTCAGGTGGTGTTGTTATTCCTCTTCAGCGTCTTCTTCTTCCTCTTCTTCTTGTCGTTTTGGTGCTTACGTGGACAGCGACCGAGAGGTGCAGGGAGTGGAGGATTTGGTGGCGAGGGTTTCAGAGATGAGGGTTGCTGGTGCTGTTGATAGGCTGGGGAATGGAGGAAAAAGGAAAAGGTTTGCTGATTTTTTGCGTTGGCTTGCTTTTGCTTTTCTCGTGATTGCGATGTGTGTGAGCTTGGCAAGAAGTTCTGGTGGACATGATGACTCTGAAGTGGTTTTAGTCCCAACATGAAGTATCTTAAAACTGCTGTGATCAGGATTTTGATAGTTTTGTAACTGCTATAAGTACTTATATCATATGATGCTATAGCTAGGATTTTGTTTGGTTACATAAAATTGTGGGAGTGGGAGACATTCTCTCGTGGGGACTGGAGCATTTACTGCTACTCCTCCTCCCAACAAGTGTGGTCTCGAAAATTTTTTTTTTCCCCTAAAAAGCTTCTATGCACCTTTTGCTGATTGTGCAAGAGTATTGATATTTGATATTTTTTTAATCATTTTTTTCTCTTTTATTTTTTTACCTACTGTGATTTCCGTCCTTTCATCATTTTTGTAGATAACAACTGAATTCACATTAAGAATCTCTTGTCTTATTAATTCGTATTACAATAGTTTCGTACTATATAGGATAGCTGCTCTTGTGCTACATTGATAGAGGTACTGAAGAATTCTGAGATTGGCTGCTAATGTGGAGCAAAAGTCGAATTCATCTCCTAATCATTAATTATCCAAAAAGGGGGTTACTTCAATTATGAGTGTCACTACCCTGATTCTGTTGGTTTTTGGTTATATATACTCGATGATCAGGAACCTGGATAGTGGATATCATAGCAGTTAGCTGCTACTTCCAGAAACATTTGTGATAATCCAATTATTATACCCATCCATTAATGCCTAACAACCTTACAAGAACATATTGTGCTTATGAGTTATGATAAATATCTTATAAGAAGACAATACTTCTAGTATTAAAAAACATGAAGGCAAATACTAACAAGCTGGTTATTATTATTATGTTGACAAACACAAATTACACTTTGAAATGTCATTTACCCACCACGACATGTAATTAAGTCCATAAGATAGCGTAATTGGCTTCCATCAATAATCCCTTCTTACACATTCTAACTTTGGATGTACATTAGAGGCAGTTTGCTTATGAACAGGTTTCCCAAGATCTGGTCGAAGCTTTCAGCTGACTTCTCGGCAGGGTGTCTATGTATCCCTTCATAGGTTGTTACCACGATTTGTTCATCTTCGGATAGGCGTTGGATTTGTTTCTTGACATTGCAACCTCGATGACAGCACCTATAGTAACTTCTGAAAGCAGCAAAATAAAATTTGGGATGATCGTAAACTAGCAAGATATATCAGAACGAATTGCTAAAATTGAAAGGACAACATTTCTATATATTATCTAACCTTATTGCTCATGGGGGGTTGGAGTCTGGTAGGGTGGTTAAACGATACTAGCAACTAGCAAGTACTACTATCACAGACAATGAAACCTATTTCTCCTTATCTATTCTCGTAGGATTGCAGATGAGAACTTCTATATAGAATGCATTGTTATACAATGTTAGATAGTAAGGGTACTCTGCAGCCAAGAAAAAAATCCTTGCATATACAAATCTATTATTTGAAGATAGTGATTTAGTGTATGTTTGGTTAATATTTTCTTGAGGCAAAATCCCAAATTTCAATGCAAGTTTTTTCTAAGGAAGTAAAGTCTTCCTTTCACTAAAATCGATTCTGTCTTTTCAAGTAAACTCTCTTAGACAACAAAATCGATATCTAGTGAGCCATGTGCAAATAAGTGGGGATTTGAATTATATAAGTATGAAATCGACGTATTACCTTTAAAAATATTTCTCATTTATTATTATTTAATATCATATTCAATATTTATATAATTGAAATTTATACTTATTTATATATACATCACGTCAATTTGAGTGTTTAAATCCTATATGTTGAAAAAATATTCTCTTTTCTAAATGAAAAGTAGCAAGCTAAGGCTTTCTTCTGTGGGGTTTTGCTAATTACCGTAAAGGTAAATCCTCCATTATGCACTGGACCCTTTGCAGAAGGTGACTGTCCGACTAATGAGTGGATATCAATATATCATATTCAACATATATTGGATTCATAAGGGGGCTTGCACTAGAGGTACAATACAAACATGCAATCAGAACAAAATTGTTAACGAAAAAGTGGCACTAACCTTGGGAATTTACACTTTCTTGTTCCCATATTTCCTCCACTGGTGCCCATCGTCCAGTACATCAACCAGACTCCTTGTATGAAATGCATATCTGTGTTGCTTGATCTCTTTGTCACTTTCTTTCTGGGCTGATTTGGCCTTCCTTTGAGTGCTTAAAACATCTGCCTTCTCAACATGAGCACTAGGATTATAATCAACTTTAGAACAAGCAGATGGAGAAGCTGATGATGTAGATGAAGTAGGAAATAATATCACTTGGTGTTTCTCCATTGGCTGTAAAGTGGAAATAGACTAGCAATAGAGAGATGTGTGGAAAAAGCCAGATGTTGTATATATTAGAAAAAGGTGATGTTCGATTGATGGAGGTGTATATGCACTCTTAGAAGGAGAAAAATGAGGGCGGCATGCAGGTGAAGATTGAATTTCTCTGCAGCCTGAAGAAACTAATTATACATGTGACTACATAACAACAACTAAACCTAGGTGGGGTTGGCTAGATCAAATAATTCGATAATGTTTTATCATAAATCATATTTATATTTAAATCATTAATATTTAAATCTCTTTTAATAGTTTCACTTATAATTTTTTAGGTCTATCTCTACCTCTATGTACTTATAGGAGTACCTTTCAGTTGATCTCATGTAACTCTGTAAGAGCTATTATAAATTTTTTATCTTCAAAAAATAAAACCTAACACGAGCTTATATGCATTGCATTTTCGCCATATAGATAAGGTAAGTTGTGTCGTAAATAGTAGGGAGTCCAATAAAATTAAGAGAAATGTTATTTTTAGATAACAAATTAACATAATGTGTATACATAGAAAGAGGGGAAGAAACAGAAGTGCTGGGTGTTGATATGTTTTTTCACTAGTTATTTCTTTATCAAATTAAAAAAAGGGAAAGATGCCAGGGTTATTTATGGATTGCAACTGAGAAAATGATATCTCCGCCCTTTCACTTTTGTGAAAATTACAGCCATCCGATGGACTTGAGATAAGCTATGCCATGGTCTCTAGAAAGTACAAAGGGGAAAATGACAATTTTTTCATCTGATCAACTAATTTCTTTATCAAAGTACGTACAAATGTTTGATTCTTTTTTTTTCTTCTTTTTTTACGTAGGCCAAAAGTGTAGGCATATAAGGTGGCTATGTTAATATTTAAAATTGAGTGGGTTTAACTCAACTTAAAAGTTAATTCATAAAAGAAAGATTGCTCAAATATTTATAAATGTTATATTAACCATGTCCTTAAATGATGTGGAATTCTAAAACATCTCCTCATGCAAGATTGGACATATAAAACATGAAATTTGACATCTGTGGATGACCTGATAATAATCACAAAATAAATTCTAATACTATCTTAGAATTAAGTGGATCAATTCAACTACAAACTCGTTTGCAGCCGAGACGTGAGCATACTGGCATGATGGTTGAAGCTGCACCAAGTTGGATCCGCAAATCAACTCCACCCCCTCCCATGACCAAAAAAAAATAAATTTACAAACTCATTTAAAGCTACTAATTTTACCTGAGTTGTGTTATTAAATGCTGGAACTTCAACATTAATAAAGGTTTTTTTTTATTGAAAAACTTCTTTATTTAGTTTTATTGAAATTAATGGAAATTATTTTGAACTTAAATTTTACCAATAAATGAGTGGCCGGCGTGTAAATAGGCTCGAGCGTTTTATAGCAAGCTTCTATTGGCACCACCCTTTTCATTTGTTTTGTTTAACATAAACACGTATCTCAAATACGACCCCATTCAATTAAAGGATGCAAGATATGATTCTCCATTTCATTTTCAACGTCCCTCAATAAAGACAAGCGACAATTTTGGTAGATGGGAAGGCGTGTTGTGCAATGGCTAACATGGAATACACGACAGACAAATACTAATAGATTCGCGAATCATATGGTGCATGCATTTACATGAAATAAAGTCATCAGCCTTTTACGGTTTTACCAAAATACGAAAAAAAAAAAGCCATTATGACTCATAATTAATGACCACCTACAGCCAGTTGGCACAATTCTTCACAATAAGTGCACTAGTAAAGTCGCCATAAAGTTATTGTACATTACCAAATGTTAGAGGCAAATTGAGGTTAGTGAAAAATTTTCGATGAATGTTTTCCATGTGCACTGGGAAGACATCTGGATCACCGAAACGTATGCAGGTAGGAGTTGTAGGGAAAAGGCTACTTTTTAAAATTTACCAAACTTTAACAACAAAAATTGTTGCCTTCTGCTATGAAGATTCCTCATTCCTTGTTGTTGAATCCAAAAAAGGAGCAGTTATGGAATGAATGCATCCTAGCAAGCTACTGCCTATCGGGTGATTCAAATCACTTAGTAAGTGGGATCCTTTTATGCTGGTCTAATACAACATGGTCTTTATTATTTTGACCATAAGATTGGAAATGTCTTAAATTTTAATTTTTTTTATTTTTTAATCCAAAAATAAAAATAAAGAAGATCATCACTGGACCAGTATGCAGAGATCCAGCTTAAACAAACCCTTTCGAAATCGCTTACAATTAGATGTTAGGTACTCAGTTGATGATAAAAAAATACTTATACACTCCTGGGGAAGATTTTTTCTTCCTATGGGAGGGATATCAATCGTTAGTTTATTTTGTTCTCATTCACTTTTTCTCTCTCATTCCTGGTTGGAATTAGTGGCCATGATTCTTTATAGAAGAAAAAATTTCTTCCTCAAGAAGTAGGCAACTAGGCAAGTATCAGTCGTTGGTGACATGTACTCCAATGCAAATTTCCCAAAAAATGAGGATGCAACATCATAGGAAAGAAAGAAAACGTGGACTATCATTCTAGAAACTTCTAGAATACTCTTATATTCCTTTTTTTTTTTTTCAATGGTACAAACCCTAATATTTTTATAGAGATAACATTGATTTTGGTTTTTGAAGTTATATACATATTTTATTTTAATTCTTAAAATTAGAAAATTAACTATTTGATTCCTAAACTTATAAAAAGTGATTTAAATTAATCTTTTTAATAATTTAAATTAATCCCATAAATAGCACCCTAAAAATTTATTTGAATCACTTTTTATAATTTTAAAAATTAAATTATTAATTTTAGGAACTAAAGTAATATATATATATATATATAATTTCAGGATCAAATGAACATTCACTCGATTCTTAGATATATAGAAAAACGCATTAATCTAGTACAAAGGTCAAAGGCTAGTATTAAATTTAGCGAACCTTTTTGCCACTCTAGCTTTTGACTAAAGTACCCTTTCGAGTTTGCCTAACAATAGTTTGCATCTAAAGTACCCATCCGACTGTGCTTAACGAGTTTGCTTTGCTTAAAAATTCTTGGAGCGGGGAAAACGAATTTGATTGTCGTAAATCACACAAACTATGGACAAATTCTCTGCCCTACATTTGTTGATCCCTTTCTCCCCGCGATGTCTGCCATTCCTTTGGGACTAATGGATGAGAATGTCCTTTTCTCTTTTTGGTCATGAGAATGTCTGTATATTGCATAACACTTTCCCTTTTTTTTGGGTTCGGTCAATGTATCTTGCATAAGAGGAAACACGCCGAAACCCGACCACCAGAAGAAAAGTATTTTTACGCCAATCCAGTTACTGTGAAACATTTCTGAATACCTTGATTCCCAGTAGGTATATTCACAATGTCGCTTCGGGTCCAAAATTTCGTGCCTATTTGGATTGCAGTTTGTATTTATCAGAAGGCCTTTTAAGAGAAAAAAATAATTTTATACACAAAATAGTTTGATTTAACTTTTTTCAAAAAGTTTTCTTTCAAAAAATCCTTTAGAAGAAGTATTTTTGAGGTTATTTTTCATTTTAAAAAAAAATCTTTTGAAAAGGAATCTTACTATTACTCTCACATCAATAACCAAAAGTAATTTTACTTTATTCTATCTAAATAAAACTCATTCTTCTAAACTTACTTTTGACATGTTCAAACTAAATAAAAATAATTCTTTTAAAAGTAATTCTTCTAAAAGACCTTTTTTTAAAAGATCTTATCTCAAAAGTTACACCAAACAGACCCGACGTTGGCCCAAATTAAGGAAACCAGCATGATCTATTCTTCAACATTAATGGACTCACACTGTTGAAGTAGTTTCAAACATTTTTCACCAAAAAAAAAAAAAGGGAAGAAATTTCAAACATTGTGCATCAAAATTTTGAAAGTAAAAGTGATTTCGGACCAAAGACAAAAGGTAAGAAGTTATTTGATTTTATTTCAATTAATTTAAGTTGATTTATAAATCAACTTTTGTGTTTAAAATTTAGAATTTAATTTAAATGCATTGACAATATAAAATAGTTTTACACTGTCAACCAATAAAATTAGTGAAAAGTGCCAACTCACACAAATAACTATCTATTATAATGAAAGACCCACATGATTTCTCATTTTTTCCTATTTCTATTGGTTGACAATATAAAATAATTTTATGCTATCAGTACATACCAATTAAACTCTAAAATTTATTATACAAATTATATTTGAATTAGCCTAAAAATTGAATTTTATGTTTAGAACTTATTGAATAAGTTCCGAGTTTTGTTAGCACTAAGAATATATGTCAAGGAACAAAAATAAATAAATATAGCAGATAATAAACACTTTTACTTTGTATTTAATAATTTATATTTTAATTTCATAGTCTGTGTGCTAAAAGCATACGTTAACAAAATTCATAAGTTACTTAGCAATCATAAAATAATTAATATATGTAATTAAAGACAACAAAAAGTTCTATATATATAAACATTAAGAAAAACAGTTATATATTTATATTATATAAATAATTCTAAAATCAAATCAAGTTCTACTAAATTATACCAAATTTGATAGAATTTGTAAAATAAAAAGATAAAATCTATAATTTTTTTAACAATTAAGTTATGAGTTTAATTGGTATGCACTGACAGTGTAAAACTGTTTTACACTATCAACCAATAGAAATATGAGAAAGTGAGAAATCATGGTGAATCCCTCATTATAATAAATAGTTATTTGTATAAGTTAACACTTCTCACTATTTTTATTGACTGACAGTATAAAACTATTTTATACTATCAATGCATTTAAATTAAAATCTTAACTTATTTCATCTTTTTAACCTTCCAACTACATGATTTGATTTACAAATTGGAAATTAAAATTTATTTTCAACATTCTAAACGCCGCCTCACAAGAAGATTGTGACCAAATAAATATAAAGAAAGATTAATACATTTATTTAACACCATTATATCATTCATTTTTTTAAGTTATTGACTTTAATGTTAAACGGTTTTGTTTTTCTGTATATATATATATATATATATATATATATATATATATATATATATATATATATATATAGAGGAAGCGTAACATATGAGATGAGTAATTTATTATTAGAATAAGAGGAGCAAATTTGAGCTGTATAACCATACATAGATGGTCAAGATTTAAAATTGTTTAAAGGTTATATGATCATTTTAAAAAGTTATATGACTTTATATTTTAATTTTGACCATTCACATAAGATCCAATAGTTAAGATTTGCACCTCTTACTCTCATAATAAACTATTCCTTTCATGTGATACATCCCCCTATATATATATAGATATATATATAAGATTTTAAATTTTCATCTAAGATTACCAATACTCGGAATCCATTAAATGATCTAACTAATTTGTATCAAATCAAGTCAATATGCTATAGAAGTTAAATTCTTCCATCGCTAGATTAATTTTGAATCGTGTATATTATATTTAGTGTGAAAAATGTTTTACTTTGCTAAAAATATTTAATTATAACGATAATTACTTTTTTTTATCTTGTTAGAGTTTAAGTTAAGGGGAAAACTTCTCCCAATTTATGGTTAGGACATATTTTCATTGTCATTAGGTCCTTACAGAGATACCTATAAATCATTCATCAATAAAAGAACCTGAATATTAAATTCAACTCATAGCGATATATAAGCAAAAAGCCAATCACATATAAGCAAAAAGCCAATCACGTACTTTAAAAAGTATACAAATTTTTTTTTTCATGAAATTATGCATACTTTTTTTTGGTCGTGTACACACAGTGTTTTTTGGTCGGTTTATACATACATTGATACATGCTTGTCCAACTCCATGCTCAGTAATGGGTTAATTGTGTGTGTACAGCATACAAAGGATAATGTTTAAATGGGTCCTCATGGTCACAACTAAGATTCCATGGGGCTCGAAAAAGCACCATCACTTCCCCATCCAATCAAAATAATTTTACCAAGATATGTTATACTTTTCAAGGGCAGTGAGCCCCATTTCAGGCTAATGAGATGTGCTAAGAAAAGTTAATGATGAATCCAAAATCATGCTAAGAAATTCGAGCGGAAATATATTATAATCCTCAATAATTTTTTCAAGAAAATAAATTTTAAACTGATCAATAAGTAATAATAATTAGTTTCAATAATCAACTTACTTTCAAAATTGATAGCCCTAACATATACTTCACCTCATCAGCACTAGTATATTATATAATAAATTCATTTTATATATAAATCTCATAATTATGAATACCTTATTTTCGATATATAGTATTGAAGATGGGTGACTAGTATCAGACACGCCAACATGAGAAGGCCAACCTCGTTGTTACGGGCCGAAGATGGTGTGGGTTTTGCATCTGGAGAGAGATGGAGTCAATCGACACTCGAGCATTCCCCTCACAATGAGGAATTGGCTGTTGAAACTATAATTGAAATTGTTAGAAACTAAGTCGGGTTATTTGTTTATGTTGTTTTTTGTTTCTCTATTTAAAGTGTCTTTTCAGATTAAAAAAATTATATATAAAATTTTAATATAATTAAATAACTTTAACAAATAATAAAACAAAACTATTTCGCATAAAATTGTAAATATAATAATTTTAAGATAGTACAAATAATTAATTAATTTTTTTAGAGATTGATATAAAATGCATATTTTTTTAGCATTAGATTATAATTTAAAAAGTACTTTTGTTTTTTCTCTTTTAACTTTAAGTTTTTATTCAGGATGTTACTTATTTTTGCTTCTTAGAAAAAGTAAAAAAATTGCTTTTTCTATAGTTATTTTTTTTTAAAAAAAAAATCCTATTTAAACAAATGGACCCTTGGTGCTTTGCTCATAATTAAGCTAGAAATAGTAGGATTTAAAAGAAGTATTTCAAAAAAATTGATATCACAAAAATATTTTATTTTCAAGTTTAGGGTGTTATGAATATTTTAAAAGGGACACTCAATATCTTCGTAAAATTAGTTCAGATGCTAATATCACGGAGATTTTTTTTATTCAGAATGTGTTATGAATAACATGATGGAATTAAATAAAGGAGAAGTTAACTATCGTGAATACTATATTGAAAAAGAGAAAGATAATTATTGTGAGTCTCATAAAAAAAATTGAAGAACTTTAACAAAAAAAAAACAATTTTCTTATGCAATAACACCACCCTCGTCGCTTTTGCGTAGGAAGGATAGAGATAAGGTTATAGCTTAAATTGGAGCATCCGCAAATGATTTTATAAACGGCACGGCTGTTGACACTCAATGTCTTGTCACTCGCCCATGACTTAATAATCCCATAAACACCGAAAGCGTCATATATCCTACCTGTTCAGTGGGCTCCAAAATTGTAGTCAAACCACTGCTTTTGGAGTATCACATTCACACCTTTTTAGAGCCACCGTCTACAGTGAGCATTTATCGCTCTGTTTGATTTTAAAAAAATCTTTTTAATTACAAAAATATTATATTTTTTTAATTTACTTTCTATTTTTTAATAAATTTTGAAAATAGAAAGGATAGGGTGATATTTTTATAATTAAAATAAAAATTGAAAACAAAAAACAATTTCTAAAACTATATAGCTCCTACTACAATTTTAAATTTAATTCCTATTGCATGTACATAAAATATAATAGAGCTATTCTATTTCATACGAAGATAACTTTCATAAATAATTAATATTATAAAAAAGATCAATGATAATATTTAACGAGTTTGTCTGATCCTCCCAAATATTTTGGAGGATATAAATTTTCAAAATTTTTTGTCTCATTTTTCATGACGTTCACATAATAAAGATTGATGAAGATTTTTGGGGGATTTATGATTATATATAATGGGAAAAAATATTTTTTTTCTTTGATGATAATTTATTCTCTCTTTAACTTTTCTATTATATTATTGGTTGAATAAAAATTTATATATATAATATAAGAGATTTTTAGTTAAAGAGTGGAAATTTTTATCATATATTTAAATATATACTCAAATACAAATTTGTTTATAAAAATTTGAATATTAATTTCTATTATGTACTAAAATATAAATTTCAAAATTTTATCTTTCTTCATACTTGCCAGAGAGACTTTTTGACCAAACTATCATTCTTTTACAATCAATTTATCAAACTATAGTAAGTTTGAAACAATTTTTTTTTGTCTATAGTTGATTCTGCTACGGTGGAAGAGGGGGTGAATTTTTTTATTTGTGTAAAATGACTGTGGCGCAAAAGCAACCAGCGCCAACAATCTATCACAAATTCGGGTCATTCACGGGCAATAGGTGGAGCATCTTCAAGTTGCGCCACCCAAGGGGAATAGCCACATGTCACACACGCAGCAGCTAGCGCTGCTTCAAGTTGTGCCACCTTGGGAACGTGCAACATGTCCGCCCTGCAGGCTTCAATCTGTCCCCTCCGCTACTATAAAATGGGGTTGTTCTCCCCTATCCCTCCGGCCCTCCCCCTAAATGCATCCGCACACCACATAAAATTTCCACCCTTCCACTACTCTATTAATCTTTTTTAGTGCAAATTAAGTGATTTTACAATTCATAAAGGTAATTTAAATTTTATTTATTGCTGATAATTTTTAGTTAGTTTATTTTCAATTCATAAATATGTTCAGTTTTTTGCTTTTAGTGAATTTTTTTAATGAGAATATTAGGTTATATTTATAATAAAAGATTAGATTTTATTAGAAATATTAGGTTTTTAAGCTATATTTATGGGTTTAGTTCTAATAAATTTTTTATTAGAAATATTTGGCTATATTTAAGCTACATAATAAAAGATTCATTAAAAAATTATTCAAATATATTTAATATTTAATATTGAACATTAGGTTTTCATTTTTTCATGAGTTAATTTTTTTAAAAATCATTGTGTTAAAAAAAATTCTATTTATCTATATGTTTAGATTTTAATTTTATCAATGAGTTAATTTTTAAAAAAATTATTATTTTTTTAAGGAAATTATAATAGCTTATAGTGAATTTTGTTATGGGTTTAGTTTTAAAATTTTTTATTAAAATATTTATAACCTTGTTTCTAATAATATTTATCAAAAATATTATGCTATATTTAGGCTATATAATAAAAAAATTATTAAAATAATTATTTGCATATATTCAGTATTGAACATTAGGCTTTAAAATTTTTTTCATAAGAAAAGATCCTATTTATGTATATGTTTATTTTTTTTAACAGATGGCATCTAATTAATAACTATTTTTTTAACAGATGGCATATAGTTCTTTTTCTTCATTACACGTCATTCGTCCCGAGTCAGAAGATACGTCGTTGTTGACAATGCAAGAAACACACATTTCACAATATATTTGGAATGGATATCCTGATCAGGTTTTATTTGTCAGAGGAAAATATTTTATTCGTAACTGGGGCGAGCAAATTCTTGTTGAGATTATTTCATACTTGGAGTAGGCAGGATTTTTTGAAGTTGCAAATCTTGAATTTTTTTCAAATTGAGCATACATTGGTATCATCTCTAATAGAGCATTGAAAACCGGAGACACAAACATTTCATATGCCTTTCGGAGAATGCATAATTACGCTACAAGATATTGCTATCCAAACGAGTCTTCGTATTGATGGGAGACTAGTTGCTGGCAATACTTCTGGTCCGTGGCAACCCATTCTCCAGCAACTGTTAGGCGTAACTCCCTCGCAAAGCGCTTTTCATGATCATCAATCGAAAATAGGGTGGTTAGACACTTACTTTAGCAATATAAATAATCATATTAGCAATGAGGTCTAGATTCAACGATTTGCTCGAGCATATATTTTACGGTTGATGGGTTTACTTTTGTTTCTAGATTATTTTGGAAACCTGATACCCTTAAGGCTTCTACCATTTTTAGAGGATTTTACCATGACTGGACAATATAATTGGGGGTCATCGGTGCTCTCTTATTTATATCATGAGCTTTGCAAGTGTACGGATTATAATCGGAATGAGATTAGAGATATGACTGTGTTGGTTCGGCTATGGGCGTGTGATAGATTCCCATCAATTACCCCAACTCCTCCAATGGAGACTGCCAATGGCCCACGTGGTGCTTGATATGACTTTTTATATTCTTTTTTTTTAATTTTGTTTAAATAATCGTTACGTGTCTATAATATTTGGTTAAATATGTAAAATAATATATGGATATGTGGTAGAACATTTATGGCAATACGACGAGACTTGTTGTACTACCATCGCAGGCTTGATCGATTAAAGCGGAAAGATGTAAGAAGCTCTTATTCATGCCTTGCTTCAATTTTGAGAATGTTAACTCTATAGAATTTTTAATATTTATTCCTATTTTGCAGATTGTGTGGAAACCCTACCTTGAAGTTTATGGGTCACTCCCGCCTATATGCCTTGAATCTTTGGAGAGCTGTTGTGCCATTGATATTTTTTCACATCGTGGCGCCATCAATCGGATCGGGTGATGTGTCAATTTGGCTTACAGTAGGGTATTCCAGATCCACCATGTCAGCTTGAACAACTCCATGATCTTATGCTATGCAGCAAGGAGAGCGATAATTGGATGCTCTTGTATGCTTTGGTTATCCAAATATGGCATGACAAGGCACAATATGTGGTAATTAGCAATCAGCAAATAGGATTATTGAGTAGGAATGATCCATACATGAGATAGTACTCAAGACACACTCATCGTTGGATTAGTAAGGATGGTGCATGCAGAGGGCGCAAGTTGAAGCAGCGCCAGCTGCTACATGCGTAACATGCAGTTGTCCCCTGGGTGGCGCAACTTGAAGCTGCTCCACCTATTGCTCGTCAATACTCTGTCTTGTCACTTGAATAATCTGTTGGCGCTAGTTACTTTTGTGCCACAGTCATCTCACACAAATAAAAAATTCACCACCCATTTAACCGTGCCAAAATCAACTATAGATAGAAAAATTGTTTGAAACCTGCCATAGTATGATAAATTGATTGCAAAAGGATGATAGTTTGGTCAAAAAGCCTATATTATTGGTTGGATAGAAATTCATATATATAATATAAGGGATTTTCAGTTAAAGAGTGGAGATTTTCCCCATGTCTTTGAATGTGTATTCAAATACAAGCTTGTTTATAAAAATTTGAACATTGATTTCTATTATGTACTAAAATACAAGTTTTAAAATTTTATCTTTCATACTTGAGAGGGGGAAAATTGGAGAGAGAGAAAAGTTTTTAATGGTTATTATATAACTAAAAACCCCCAAAAATTGTTCATTAACCCACTATTACTGATCATATTAATTTTTGCAAAAAAGAAAAAAGAAAAAAGAAAAAGAAAATTGTTAGGACCAAATTCTCTCAATTGGTTTGAGAGGACCGTAGCTTCTCCCATATTTGAGCTTATCCTACCTGTCTACTACTCAGCACGTATCATATATACACATATATACAAACAAAACATATGTTTTATAAAATACATCTTTAAAATTAATAACGACCCATATATTCCATCGTATATATTTAGTTAAGTTGGGTGGGCTTCAACTCTTGTCACTGCCAATTACCCACCTCATTTAATTCGTATCAGTTTCTGCTCGCCAATAACCGAATTTTCAAGCTAATGTCAGCTCACATCGCACACCAAGATCCTTACCTTCCCTTCTAGTTTGTTTAGTTAAAGAAGTAGTCGATTTCATTGGCTGAATGGAGACTACTACGTGCTTGTTGTGTATATATGGGTCTTAGTGTGTTTCAAACTTAATTTGTCTATACGTATTTAACTATAGAAGAAGTCCCACATTGCTTATGAAAATGTTTTAATAAGCATTTATATATGATGGTACTTAATCGGTAAATATCTTATAGTATTGAGGTAGCATTGTGGACTTGGGCCTTAGTTAAATACACACACGCGGGCCCCGCCCAGCCCCATCTCGTCCGTTCGTCTGCGCACGTGTGGGCCTACCAAGCATTTACTACTCTTCAAATTTTATTTTTAATCAAAATTCTTTTTTACCGTTGCAGCTCTTTAATACTCCCACGACTCTTTTTCTAACCGTTATCTAATGGCTCTTTTACAACAACTATTTCTTTTCCCTATATAAACTCTGCTACATGGCACAACACAACACAGAACTTCCTCTCCTCATTCTTACTCTTCTGTGCAATAGAAGCTGCCTCCACTGCTTCTGCTGCGTTTTCAGCCTCTTGCAAGATCTGCTGCTCAACGTACCAGGACCATCGTGTGGACAAGTTCCTGTGGAGACCCACGTCTAATCTTGGAGGGTTAACCGTCAACGCCATTCCATCGAGCATAGCTTTGGATAGGGCGGAATTAAACTCTTAAGGACAGTACTTTACACGATTCGTGGTAACCTTGTTCTACTACATCTTATTGTTGCTGTCATTTTTGTTCTTATTATTTAAAGCTAAAATACTAGTATTCGAATTATTTTTCACAACACTTGTCACCACCAGGTATAAAGTAAACATATTGAAATAATGATTATGTCCTTAGAAAAACGACGATGTACGTGAAAAACCTTATCCTTCAGAGACTGTTCCTCAAATATCATCGGTCTTTCTTTGCCATACTCCTTTTGGGTTACATCCATCAATAATTGAGAAATTGCATGTGAAAAGCATTTTGATTAGAAATATGAAAGATTGATTAATCACATATTCCGCCTTAATGCTAGGGCTTAATAAGTGTACCAAGGATCAATTTACAGGTTGATCATATACGTAATACAACAATTCATTCGTACGTCAAATCAAAAGTCAAGCCACACTCGCATGCACTAAATATATACATTCTTAGCGTTGCTTTGCTTATTTTGTTCTTGTGACTCATGATTTTATGATATATGAATCAGAGCCAACAATGTCGCTTCCATATAAATAATTAATTCCCCTTATTCCTTCAGCACCGTTCAAGTCATGGACACTTTTATTGACCACCCTTTTGACAATTCTTTTATCATGTTTTTGTAGGAGCCTAAGGTATGGTTCAAAACGTTAACTTTGGATAACTATCAACCTGGCTATCCGTCGTCTCGAATTCAATCAGATTTTCTTCCGTTGGTGTGAGGAAAAATAATTAGATAATTGAAGTGATCGAAGTTTTCTAGAATATTATCTTGATTGGCCTTAAAGATGCCATGAATTAGTTCTCTCCAAAATTTGAGTTTTTAGGAGCAAATACATAGATAATATACCTAATACTCCTAGACTGATATAATTCATTGACCCGTCCCATTAGTTTAGTGACATAACGGCTAGTATTTGAACAGCCTCTTATAACACCATATCATTAAGGACCCCTTAAACAACCACAAAGAAGTTGTGTTGCCACCTGGAGTAATTGGCCACTCATCTTTTATGATCAAAACCGTCAGCCGAAAACTCCTATAAGAACCCTTGTTCGAAACTAGGTAAAAAATGTTCCAATCTAACCTATAGCACCTAAAGATTTTTTTTGCCAGTTATTTCACCCACTGGTCGAGCTATATGAACTTGGCAGGAATAACTCCCTTTTACACAATAATTTTTTGAACTTAAAAGGTAGATAATGCACATAGTTATGCTATTTTGTGTTGAAATCAAACTATAATTAAAAAAATAGAATAATAAGAATGAATTTTAGATTATTTAGCTATATGAGTTTCTAATCCTATGTCGTGAAATCCTCCCAAATCAAAGCCCTAGTTATTGAGCAAAGATGCATAAATAGGTTGTTTATCTAACCAAAGCAAAGATGGTTCTGGGCTGTTAGTACATTTATGTTTTTGATGTACTTTAGACCTGAAATTATGCTTCTCACTTGCTTCGTGTGGGTTCAGGCTTATGTATGAATTATCGGCGGCAAAAAAAAAAATCTAACCAAAGAAAACAGTTAAGAGAAAAAAAAATCTTTCTAGCTAGTTGCTCGCAAATTAAAGTTACATCAAAATTTCCTCCAGTCTGTCAATAAATTGTATCATTATCAATTGTAAAACGCCAAAACTTACACACATGTAGTTGCCGTTGTTACGTGGATGGTTTAAAAGTGTATTATCACTAGTCAAAAGTCATTATAACTAAGAAAAGAGATGTAAATAATTAACCTGCACAACTTTTTGATCATACTTTTAATTTAATTTTCATTCCATGTTTGAAAATCCACTTCGGACTCACAGGGTTCAGTTCATGGCTGCCACGTGATCATAATTTTGTGCATTAAGATCACTCTGTTCTGCAAATTAATGCAGTGGCAATTAACAGAACGCTAGCTAGATAAGAATGAGTACTTCGTCAGAAAATGAAACTCACGATCTCTAATTGACAATCATGATTCGGAGGGACTTCATTCGAGTTAGGTTCATCACCTAAAGCAAGTTCTCTGCTTTCATAGTAATGACACCACTTTTATCATCGCTGTGATGACAAATTAAGACATTCACCCACCCATCACATCCTTGCAACAAATGCACTCTAAACTTAAACCTACCTCCCTTTTCTGTGTTCCAAAAGTGACACTAAAAACAAAATAAGAACCCTTATCCCTACCCCAAAAAATTTTATAATAAAAGCACAACCATACTCTTGAATGTTTTGTACAACTTATATATGTTTATTCCCCTTTCCATAATTTGCAATATTTTGTTCCATTTGAGGACTCTTTTCAGTTTTTACCCTAGTAAAGAAGATCTTTTCGGAAGTTACTTACACTAACAAATATCTTATGGCGTTTTGAAATGAAAATGTCAGTTATAATTGGCTTGTATATTTGAGGAAATTTATTATATGTTCCTACAGCATAACTAATATATGCTCTAGTAAAACTATTTATCATTAATTTTAAGTTAGTTACTGAAGAAAATATTAAGCTTAGTAATTCCTTTAGAGTATGCGTGAATTTTGCTCCAGAAACGTATACAAGTTTTTGGTATATTTTATCTGTTTAATCGGAAGAGATGCGCGCAATTGGAAACTTCCATTTAATATCGGATTCTTTTCCGGTAAAGAACCTGTTTAAGAAGTATCAATTTATTAATTATTTACGTGATGAACGTACGTGTACAAACAAATCATTACTAGGATTCGATTTGCCGAATTAACCTGCATGTGATTCCTGTGCCTTTGTTTTGATTGGGGTTGGTGATTAGCGTACTGGAGCACATGGTAATCCTGCAACTTGGTTATGCCTGCTCCGGAACGCATATATATAATAACGCTTTGAAAAGCCATACCTCCGTCTGTGTAGGGCCCTCGACTTATGATTATCCTCACAATCCTACGGCCCCTTGTTGATTCCCCTATTCACTATCCATAGTCAACCTACCGATTTTGCAATTCTTAGCTAACAATGTAGTAAATAAATAAATCTTGATCATTTATGCTACATTCCCTCACTTGGCATGTCACTCCGAATCAATAAAGGTGAGATTGAAGGGCCACGATGGCTTCATGAAGGTAATCGTTACCCACCATTTCTTGTACAACTCTACAATTCGTATTCCAAGCAACTACTTGGACCATAGGCTGTATGAGTAGGAGGGAAAATAGGTTAGGTGGGCCATTAGGGGCTTTTGGCCTAAACCGTATTAGATTTAGCTTGATTTGACTTATTTGATAAATAAGTTAGGTTAAAGCTTTTTCAAAAAAAATTAAAACCAAAAAAACTAAATTATAAGTTATTAAAAAAATTAATTAGGTTTGATAAACTGATATATTTATATTATATTATTATATTATGCTATTGCTTCTAAAATCTACGATAATAGAAGTCTTAAATTTGACTTATTTAAAAGCTTTTTAGCTAGCATATTTAAGAGTTGATTTTTTGACCTATTTAAAGATTGTTTTATAGAGTAAGCTTCTAAATAAATTTTCAGATCAAATCAAGCATTTAAAATGGTTAGACTATGTTTTTTAGAAAAGCTTATATCAATTAATAGGCCAAAATTTAAATTGCATCTTTGAATTACAAATCAAATCAATTTAAACCAAAGTATAGCCTAGCTTAATATATTTCCACCCCAAATTATGAGATGCATATTATCTAAATAATAAAAATTAATATAATACTTAAGTTATAAAGCCTTCTTATTTAATAGGCTAGTTTTGAGTTTATCAATCCATTTAAGCTAATGTCTAGCCTAACTTAATATATTTTCATCCTTAATTATGAGATACATATTATGTAAATAATAAAATATTGTGTAAATAATAAAAATTAATATAACACTTAAGTTATAAAGCCTTCTTATTTGTTAGGCTAGTTTTGAGTTTATCAATTATTTTATTGGGCTTAAGTATTGATAATTAATATTTTTATTGAAAGTTCAATACAAAATTATTTATAAATCGAATTAAGGATGTAATGGTAAAATTATTTGACAATATTAAAAGAATCCAAGAAAAGTTATGATAAGTGGACCAAGCACATGCTAGATTAGTATTATTTCATATTTATTTTGAACATGACGTAGAAGAAAAATAGATACAAGCACTTAAACTGAGTCATAGAAATTTTAAGAAATCTCCACCTTTTTAAAGTGTGTTTATCTCTCTTCTAATTATATGACATGATCATGTTTAAAACAAATACAAAACAATTTGATCCTTAGTTCTTTTGATCGGCCTAGGACGGATTGAATATTTCGAAGAGATCTAAGGCAATCGACCTTTATAAGACGATTGGACTGTTTGTCTTAAATATTGAAACATCTCTTAAATGGTTGAGCAGCAACTTCAAAAAACAATAAAGATCAATTATCCAAATTAGCTTCTTTAGTTATGTATGCTTCTCACAAAATTGGCCACTCATTTTCATCTATTGCTACTCTCTCTTAACAATTGTAGTTATTTGTTAATTGGATTTAATTTGAATACATTGTCAGTGTAAAACTTTTTTATACAGACATCCAATCATATATTGCCACATCAACAAAAATCTTTGATATAACCACCCACTATTTGAATGGTCATGCAAATGGAAGGTTTTGATTGGACTGTCAGTGTACCCCAATTAAACTCTTGTTAATTTCTCTAAATTATCCTTCCATGCTTTCATAATCAAATTAACAAAATTGTTTGACTTCACAATTTATTATGAAATATATTGGATTAAATACTTTAATTAAAAATAAATAAAATAACTTAGATGTGACTTATATTTCTTATCACGATAATAAAACTATGCTAAATTCAATCTTTAATTACTTCGCATGTTTTTTTATACTTTTAAAGAGGGGCTATTGTCTATTTGTTGTCACTCCTATCTAATTAAATTTATTGAAACTATTTAAAATATTCTTCTTCCTTCCTTAATGAAACTAATTATTTAATTTTTTTATTATAAGTCCCAATATTACTTAAATCATTAAAATATTTTTACTTTTTTATTATCACTCTTTAATTTCTTTGTGACAACTATTTTATGAATTTATATATGTACTTATTTAATATAAATTTAAACCTTAAGTATCAAATTAACGTGATTTCAAGTTTTTGAAAAGAATCCTTAGGAAATATGATAAATTCATGTGTTAAGGTTATTAAAAACAAATATTTTTTATTAAAAATTTGACACATTATTAATAAAATTTTATCAGATTTTCTTCTCATATATATTTTTAAATAATGTTACAATATAAAAGTACAAAAAATTATATACCTTAATAAATATCAATTAAAGATTGAATTCATCATCTAAAGTAGTTTTATTATCATGATAATAAATATAGGTTGTATATAAATTATTTTATCTATTTTTAATTAAAAAAATTAATCAAATATATTTTATAAGAAATTGTGAAGTTGAACAATTTTATTAATTGAACTATGAAAACATGGAAGGATAATTTGGAGAAATTAGTAAGCAAGATTATTGAGTGGGAGTAGCAATAGAAAAAAAAAAATGAGTGGTAATAGCCACTCCCAACAAAACCTCTATAAAACCTTTTTAATCCATTCACCTACTATATTATTTATTATATTTTTCTTTTTATTTTTCATATGTATCTTTTACTATAAGCAATTATATTTGAGATATTATTAGATACAAATTGTGAAAGCACCTCTCTTAATGAACAGAAAAAATAACATTGATATTTCTTGAGGTTTATTAAAATTACACTTATCGATCCTTTCGTAAATTTTAAAATTACATCTGCCTCTCTTACCTCTATAATTTGTTAAAATTTTCAAGTTACCCTTCACAAATATTTTACCAATTTTACCCTTTTGTCTCTCTTCCTCTCTTTTGCCAACTCTTCCCCCACCTTCCTTCCCACTGACCTATCAGCCAGGACAAACTATTTTACATTAGTCATCATCGTCACTTCCTGTGTGCATCACTGGCATTAAGCAATGTAGAAAGGAGGAGAAAATAAATCAATCAATAAATAAGGAAATGATGACTAACATGTGGACACTGAAGAACATGACATCTTTTTAACACAAATAAGGAGCATTCTACAATGAATGTAATGGAAAGGTGAATTAGTGAATTGAAGTCATGAACTGGCAAAGAGGTTAA
Source organism: Pterocarpus macrocarpus (assembly GCA_031439585.1). Classification (NCBI taxonomy): domain Eukaryota; kingdom Viridiplantae; phylum Streptophyta; class Magnoliopsida; order Fabales; family Fabaceae; genus Pterocarpus; species Pterocarpus macrocarpus. The sequence continues at coordinate 19,465,710 of CM062519.1, forward strand.
TTACAATGCAATTCAAAAGCAAGAGAATTGACCGGTTTATTGAGGACTGTGAGAAAAGATTAAAGCGAAGAGGAAGAGGAGAAGAAGAGCGATCCTAGAGTAGTGAGCCTCCTCCTTGGACTCACTTCCAGTTTTTCAAGGAGGAAGAGAGGATGGATGTGTGGCAGTGGAACAAAAATAGAGAAAATAGTTAAGAGTATAACAACTATTTTATATGTATTTTAATTTATAAGGGATGTCAATATAATGACTTATAAATAATTAAGAGAGGTATGTGTAATTTTAAAATTTAGGAGAGGACAATTATATTTTTAATAGACTTAGAAGCGGCCAATTTAATTTTCCCTAATGAAAATTCATATCATGATTCGCCAATAAGAAAACTAATCCTTTTGCTAAATCTACCCTCCGTTAATTATATATACCATTTGCTATTAGAGCTTAAAATACTATGGGTGTCTTTATTTCAGTTTTTTTGACAAAAATTAATTTTTTAACTACTAAGAATAATTATTTTCATAAAAATTAATCATTTCAACTTTTATTCAAAAATTAAAAGCAGTTTTATTTAACTTTTGAATAAAACTAAAATAAAAATTTTCTATAAAAAATAAATTTATAAAAAAAATCACTTTTTATATTAAAAAGAAATAAACAAACGCACCTATATCAAAACTATTTTTTCATCGGCATTGGTTGGTAGAAATAATATACAACCTAACAAGTTAGATTTGCAGCATAAACCTGTTCATAAGTCCAAATCATAACAATGTGAAATTATTATTACTTTCCATCTTTTGTTCCCGATTCTTGCGCTTGATCAAGACCCTTGTTTTATGTGTTTTTGTTTGACTGCTGACTAGAGAAAAGAATAGGCACTATGCTGTTGCAAAAGCAACACCATAACGTTTTTGGCCGTATAAGCCTTGGCAGCGGCATTTCCTTTGTTTTATTTTTTTTCCCTCAATACAGCGTTACGAAGGGGGGCTGAATCTAATCTATGGGTCCAGTTCAGCGAATGAATCAAAACATGAAAGAAGCCATTGCTTGCGTTTGATTTTTTGAGAACTTTTTTTTTGTAATAATCGTACTTTTGTCGAATCTGTACTGTAAGGAGTGAGAGCCTTAGGGGTGAGGTGGGCATGGCTGCAGTAGAACAGAACAGATTGATTCTGTTGGTTTCCGAAAATGTCCAAGACAACCTAGGGAATGGCAAACCAGTAATAATATAACATCGGAGAACCATGTGTCCACAGCATGCCCCTCCCCGTCGCACGTGCCTCTCATTTTAGGCCATGTCATGTGATTTTCAGGATGATGATAGAATGAGTGCCTTCGGGTTTGGTGGTCCACAGCCAACCGTGATAGAAATAATATAGTGCGTTTTGTTGAGCATTTATAAAATTAATTTTGAGATAAAATAATTTATATTAATTAATTTAATTTAAAAAATAATTTTAACAAAATTAAAAGATAAAAATTTAAAAATAATATTTTTTACTTTTATTTATAATTGGTTTTGAGCTTAAAATTAATTTTAGATAATGAACCCAACAGAAATCAAACAAGATGATAGATATCTAATAACGTGTTTGGTTTATATTTTGCCACCACCGAACTTATTTTTAATCAACTGAAAATGACTTTGTATATGTAAAAACTTGTTTGGCTTTTTCTTTTAAGTAACTAAAATTATTTTTTGAGCAACTAAAGTTAATTTGGAGAGAAGTATTCTTAATATTATTTTTTTATTTTTGAGAGAAGTATTTTTGAGGTAAAATTTTATTATTACCTTTGTATTAACAATTACCCACCTATTTCACCCTAAAATTGTATTATATCCTTTTTGATAATTTTATCCTTAAAAGTGATTTTGCTTTACTATATTTAAACAAAAAAAATTTTAAATTTATTTTTGAAATATTATTTTTAAATACAAATCAATTTCAACTTCGATTTCGCTAAAAAAATATTCTTTTAACTTTAATTTTTTTAAAAGTAGTTTGACTAAAAGTTAAAATAAATTGACTTTAAGCGCGTGTGTGCACAGGGGCGCGCGTGTGTTTTTGCGTTAAAAAGTTCAAATCGTGATTTAAAGGATATAAATTGAGTTTTAATTTATTTTAGCGTATTTGACAAAATTACGTTGACTAATATTTTAACATGATTTTTTGCTTCAACCCATAGTTAGAGCAAAAGTAAAAGAAAGTTATTTTCTTGTTAAACCAAATCTTAATTTGTCAACTATAAACTAAACACATCCTAAGTTTGTGTTAGGAATGGAATTTGCAAACTTAACTTAGAGTTAAATTAATTTTGTAATTTTAATTTTGATAAAAATGAATTTATTATTCCATGGTTTATGGTTAAGAATTTTTTTATCTTAAAAGTAAATTTGACAAAATAAATATTATTTAGATAATATTACTTAAAATCATTTTTTCTTATAAAGTTATTATAATAATATTACAATATTAATGTCCCTTTATTTTATTATTTTCTAAATACACTTGAATAAATTATACAAATATTATTATTTTTTAAAATTTTTTTGACGTAGTATTAAATTTTAAAATACCTACAATAAATAAATAACATATATAAGAAACTGTAGTTTGATTAAAAATAATCAAGTTGTAATATTTTTATATAATAAGCAGTAATATAAATATATTAAAATATTTATTTTATTTACATAACAATTAATATTAGTAGTAACAATATTTCTTATAAAGATATACGTAGAAATAAATTATAAAATAAATTATGAGGTTAGTAAGTTGCAGAAGCATGTTAAGTTAAACTCTTAAAAATGAGTAACAAAAATAAAAAGTATAAGTAAAAAAAATGTTATAATTAAAATTTCATATTTTAAAAAAATTGAAAAAAATAACGTAACTATAACCAAAAAAAGGTATTAAAAATTTACTTCTGTTCGAATCTATACATTGAAAATAACAAACAAAGTCAATAGTATTAAGTTGATGGTGAGAGATTTAAATATTCCGTATGAAATAATAAATTCAAAATCTTACTGCCACCAATATTTTTTTAAAAAAAAAGGCAAACATATTATGTACCATTGAATGTGAATATGAATTTAAACACCTGAAATCCACGTTTGAGATGGGCAAATATTCAATCGAAGACACTCTAAGTATGTTGACAAAATGAATCATGCTTAGCTGTCTTGCTAATAAGTTGTTTCGCAATTTACTTTTTCACAAATTATATTTTAGTATTGAGATTTTCCATTTTTGAGTAATATTTTTATCGTTGATTAGGTTAACTGTGCAAATCGGTATTTATTAAAAAATGGTGTTTGTTATCATACATTAGCTCGTTGGGGGTTTATCCTAACTTAATTGAAAATTTTGAATTTAAATCTTGAATACTTGGTTATATTAAATCTTGAAAGAAATAATTTTTGCTATCTATAAAGTTCCTCCTCAACTGAAACATAATTGCCTCCCATAAAAAGATACTTATAATTTCAACTTAAAAATCTTTTATAATAATTTTACCAACGTAATGTCTAGGTCGTTGATTGGTTAATACCTCATTAAAATGTCATTCATAGACACTTTGTGGTACTTTATTTTTGCACCATGTAGCAGTTTTCTTATTTATTTTATAATTTAATTTTTATACAGAATTAAGGTAAGCAGACTTGTTTACATTATCACTTAATTATATATTATTTTATAATTAAAAATATTTAATCATATACTAATTATTTAGAATTTTATAAAAATAATACATTATTAATTAATAATATAAAGTCTTATATTTTAATCTTTTGATTAAATGTTATTCACGTTTTTTCTTTTTGGATATACTACTAATAATTAGGTAAGACATTTTGTAAATTACGGCATACTTAAACTCGTTATTGATAATAAAATTTACCTAGAGTTGCAATTTATTTTTATTATATTCAACTATTTTTAAATCTATTGTCTAATTATTTGAATCGTTATATGAATAAGACTGTTAAAAAATTATATTTTGAGATAATAAAAATTGGATTTAATTTATGTGTACTATTAGTATAAAAATATTTTATATAAATATTTAATTATATATTATCATATCAATAAAAATATTTAACTCAACCATTTACTATCTTAAAAATTTTACAAATATAAATATTTGATTGAATGACAATATAAAATTCCTTTACACGATTAATGTGTAGCAATTAAATTCATAAAAATTCTAACAAATAAATGATTAAATTATAAAAATGGATGTCCACGAGATTAACATTTTCCTATGAAGACTTTCTTTGACTTTATTTTTGCATAATATAGCAGTTTTTCTATTTAATTATAAATTTAATTTTAATACAGATTTCAGAATTAATATATGCATATTTCTTTACATAAAAAGGGATGCGCACGAGATTAACTTTTTTCTAAAACTAACGCAGGAGAATAAAATATGATTTATTTGCAATAAAAAAAAATACGATTTATTTATCTATTAATAGAGAGAGAGAGAAACCAAGGCCACAATGGTGAATTCCATTGTACATGTCACAAAGTGTATATTTTATATATTTTTGTGTTAAATGGTTAGAATTGTGACATGTCTTATGATGAGATTGTAAGGTATATCAACATATCAATCACTTATAATATATTATAATAATATCTAATTTTAAGAAAATTTAAAAATATAATTAAATATATTGTAAAAATTAATTATCATATACTGATAATATAAAATTATATTGACAGTAAAAAATAATTTTATACCATCAGTATAATCAAAAAATTTTATCAGTGTAATTTTAATTATCATACACTAACAATGTAAAATTATAGTGGCAGTATAAAATAATTTTACACTGTCAGTGTAATCAAAAAATTTTATCAGTGTAATTTTAATTATCATACACTGATAATGTAAAATTATCCTGACAATATAAAATAATTTTACACTGTCAGTATAATCAAAAAATTTTATCAGTATAATTTTATAGTACTGCTAGTTTAATTTTATATTATCAATATATGATAATTAAAATTATACTAATAAAATTTTTTAATTATATTAATAATGTAAAATTATTTTATACTTCTAATATAATTTTATATTATCAGTATATGATAATTAAAATTATATTAATAAAAATTTTTAATTATATTGATAATATAAAATTATTTTATATTATTAATATAATTTTATATTATTAATATATAATAATTAATTTTTAAAATATATTTAATTATATTTTTTAATTTTTTTAAAATTAAATATTATTATAATATATTAAAAATGATTGATATATTAATATACTTTACAATTTCATTATAAAATATGTCACAATTCTGATCCGTTCAACGTAAAAATATATAAAATGTATAATTTATGACATGTATAAGAGAACTCACCGGCCACAATAAGGCCTCTTCATAAGACAAAAACGTACGAGGGGGAAAAATTACAACACGAATAGGCAGCAGCTCCGCGAAGCTTTTCTCAGAGGCAGAGTTTCTGTGAGTAGCTCGAACCCAGAGCAGAGTAACACAAATGGGAGAGGTCTTCACCACTCTTCTCTATCTCTCTTTCTCAAAATCATTGTTTTGTTTTATTCCGCTGTTTTTTCCGGCTCTGATTTTGTATCTTCATTTTGTTCAGGAAGAAAAGAAACCAGAGGAGAAAAAGCCAGAGGAGCCCAAAAAGGCAGCAGAAGAAGAAGCCAAGCCGGCAGAAAAACCGGCCGAAGAGAAAAAACCGGAGGAACCGAAATCCGAGGATGCTGCTCCGCCGCCACCGGCGGAAATCGTGCTGAAAGTGTTCATGCATTGTGAAGGTTGCGCCCGCAAGGTTCGTCGCTGCCTCAAAGGGTTCCCAGGTGATAGTTAGTTTTTTCTATTGCCGCTGTCACTGTTCGCGTCGCTCTTATTAGTAATAAATGTTGCGTTATTTTGACTTGTGTTGGGTCTCTGAGTTTTTCAGGGGTTGAAGGAGTGATCACGGATACCAAGTCGCACAAGGTGGTGGTTAAAGGGGAGAAAGCGGATCCGCTTAAGGTTTTGGAGAGAGTGCAGACCAAGAGTCACAGAAAGGTCGAGCTTCTCTCTCCGATCCCGAAACCGCCCTCAGAGGAGGACAAAAAACCGAAAGAGGAAGAGAAGCCCAAGCCCGAGGAAAAGAAAGAAGAGGTTCTTGTGTTCTCTCTCTCTCTCTCTCTTTTTTTTTTTTTCCCTTTTGGATTATTACTTTGAATCTGTGTATGGTTTTTTCTCTACTTGATTTCTTGATCAATTGTCAATTAACTTTTGCACAGCCTCAGATAGTGACGGTTGTTCTCAAAGTTCACATGCATTGTGAAGCTTGTTCACAGGAAATCAAGAGACGAATATTGAGAATGAAGGGTCTGTATTAACTACAAACCTCTCTCTCTCTCTGGTTTCTGCACTTGTCGTTTCAGATTTTCATTATTATTTTTACTCGAGTCATGCAGGAATTGATCCGTTTTATTCTCTTAATTGAATTGAATCTTTTTACGGTTTGTTGAATCACTTAGGTGGAAGAGATTATTATTTTCTCATTCCACTATTCCAACACTGTTGATTCATTTAATAAAATATTGACAGTGGTCAGATTTCAATTCAAGTGATCCGGTTAAGGTCAAATTTCGTAACTTTAATCTCATTAAATTAATATTGCATTCTTATTAATTAATAATGAATCTCATCATTCTAATCTTTAATATGCCCTCGAGTATACTTCGTGGAATAATAATTTTTTTGGGTAAACTATTCTAAACTCTCAAGATTTGGTAGAATTCAGCATAATCTTTTTTAATTTATAAAAATATATATTGATTTTCCTTAAATTTTATGTAATATGATATCCAATATCTCTATATTTTATAAAATATAATATTAAATATCACTGTAAATATATAATATTGACATTTCATAATCTCCATCTAAAGAGAGATAAATATAACCTAAATAAGACTTTTTTTACCAAACTATCAATGTTATTTTATTAATATATTATATTTTAAAAATTGTTTATCAAACTACTCCCTTTTTATTCGCCGTAACATTTTTTTTACTTTTTACATGAAATCGCCTCTGCGTGAAATCAGCCATCACAAAAGCGATTCCACATTAAAAAATAAAAAAATCAGTGTGGATCAAAGGGGATAATTTGATAAATAATTTTAAAAATGTACTATTCTAATAAATAGTTTTGATAATAATGATAGTTTGATAAAAATGCTCCTAGATAAATATAAGAGATCCCAATATTTTATAATGATTGCCAATAATTTATTAATATCTTTTTTTTTTTTGTTTTGATAATTATGAAGGAGTGGAATCAGCTGAACCCGATCTGAAGAACTCAGTGGTGAGCGTGAAGGGGGCGTATGAACCAGCGATGCTGGTTGATTACGTGTACAAGCGAACTCGGAGACAGGCAGTGATAGTGAAGCAAGAGCCACAAGCAGAAGAGAAAACAGAGGAAAAACCAAAAGAGGAAGAAGCCAAGGAAGAGAATAAGAAAGCCAAAGAAGGTGGTGATAAGAAAGAAGAAAAGAACGGCGAAACGGTGGAGAAAAACAAGGAGAAGAAGAAAGAAGAACCCGTGGGCGAAGAGGCCAAACCAGAACAAGAGAAAGAGGCAAATAGTGCAGAAGACACAAAGGTGGCGGAAGTGGTGACGAAGAGCGAGTACTATTATTACCCACCAAGGCATGGGATGGAGTTGTATGCGGATGTTTACCCTCCTCCTGCTGCATATTACCCTTCATACCCTGCAGGGTACCCGCCACAGATGTTCAGTGATGAGAACCCAAATGCCTGCACTGTCATGTAAAAATTTGGGAATGTCGGGGGTAATATGGGAATTACGGAAGAATTGTGAAATTTAGGGTGATTGCCCTTTCCTGCGTTGCATGTGCCCCTCTGTAATGTTTCTGATATGTAAAGTTAAAAGTATAAGTATAATCTACAGAGGAAAGCTGTAGAATTTTGTAAGACTTGTACTTTCTGCTTAACTGTTATAGTATATTTTGAAAAAAAAAATATAAATAAGTACATTGGTAGCACATTTTCTTCGAGTTTTATGTGATACTTTCCATGGTTATTTGGACCTTTTTGGGTAAAAAGGAAAAGTGATTTTAATTTACTAGTATTTGGTTCATATTTATATCATCATTAATTAACTTTCTCGGTTGAAGGTCTCTGCCCGGTGTGTCAGCAAGTGGGCCTACTGTATGCATTTATGAATAACAACCAGCTAGTATATCAAGAAGAAATGTATTATATGGAGATGCACATGAAATATGGTAGTGTTACTCAAGTAACAGCTCCCAAAATAACAAGACCGGTAATAAAAGAGTGGGGTTGAGGGAACTGCTGGAGGCTCAAGGGATGAGTACTCTGGTCTGTGGTGAAAGGATGATTGACAATCGAGACATTGGTGGATATACTTTGCCTTTGCTTTCAAGTACTACTTTTTTGGAATGAATGGTACGGGTTGACAATGATATTATAAAAGAACAATACAATCTGAATTCCCGTAAATTCGATTGGTTTGGTTTGAAACGAAGAGATCAAAAGGATAAGATTATGAACGCAAGGCCCTATGACTAAAGTTTTCGTCTGTTAGTAGTGTAGTGCACGATGATGTATTCGATTTTTGTAGCATATATTGCTAGCATTAGCAGGTCGGTGAATGAACGCAATGATAACAATGCAACCAGTTAGTTTGATTTAAACTTCTAGATATTCGGGAGCTTTATTGAAATCGGAGTATGCAAATTTTAAGACGGAAGTATGTGATGCAGCGAGCTTATATGATTATTCTATCATTATTTATCGGGTGGGCAACCTGTTTCTAATTTTCTGGTGCCTGCGTCTCCTTGTGAACCTTTGTTTCTTTCTTTCTTTCTTTCTTAGTACGATAGTAATAGCCTACCTTTTCTTATTATTTACTCAACTCTCATAGTTTTCACCTAAATTATTGAAATTGGCACTTTTCGAAGGCCACACCAGTTCTCAAAATTAGTCTAGAGTCGAAACAAGTTAAAAACAGTTTTACCTTTTTTTTTCCTTTTCTTTTTTTAAAGACCGATTGGTGGTTCTCCTATTCCCAGGGGACGGAAATCACTACGCAATGACGAATGAGCAGCTGATATGTAAAAACTGTTAAGCACAAAGAATCGAAGGAGGAGAAATTTTTAAGTACTTATAAAGTGTTATATAGATAATATTTTAGTTAAAAATATATTTTATATTAAAATATTATTTTATTATTAATTGTGAGCACATTTATATAATACTTAATAAAAAAAGAGAGCAGAGAATTGAATGAGATTTTGGAAAAGCTCAAAACTCAAAGTAGCTTGACTAATAATATTGTTGTTTCATTTACTTGATTCTAGTAGTAGGTTTTATGCAAATAAATACTTTAAGAATATTTATTAATTAAAAAACAAAAAACGTTAACGTTAACGTGAAAATACTGAAAATTTTTAAATACATTAAAGATTAAAAAAAATCAATTTTTTTTATTAATTTTTATAAATTCCTCACTAAATATACTTTAAAAAATTTATTATTATAATAATAATTATTAGAATTTGGTTATCAAATACTTCAAGACACTTGCTAATAAACTTTTTTAAATTTTTAATTGGTTAATTTCTTAACAAATATATTAGGAACACTTATTAATAAAACCCTTGAGCTCTAGGTGCCCGGGAGGACGAATCTATTATTTACATGATTGTCCAGTGGTTTCTCCTATGTGGGACCTATTGGGATTTACCAATTCTCAAAATTTCTGGACTGATAATTTTGTGGACTGGATTAGAGGTTGTGCTTCTAGTGAGGCTCAGCTCCTGATCCTCTTGGGTCTTTGGTGGGTGTGGCGTGCTAGAAATAATGAGGCTTCCTGTTACACCCCAACCCATATTAGCAGTTAATTAGGCTCATATTAGTTAGTTAGGGATATTAGTTAGTGATTTGGGATAATAAATAAGAGTATTGACTCATTGTAAATTATATTGTGAATAATCAGATTAGTGAATTTATTGGAATTCTTGGAGTTTGGGAACTAGGTTCGAATATAGTTCTATCATTGGTGCTCTCATTGAGAGGTCTTCCATGGCTGAAGAAGCTTTCAAGGAACTGAAACAACAAAGATCTGTAGCTGATTACCAACGACAATTTGAAACAATTTCCAGCGAGATCCATGGTCTTTCTCCACGATGGAAAGCTCATTTTTTCATTGCTAGATTGGAGGACTACCTCAAATGTCAATTGAGGTTAGCTAGGCCATCTTCGTACTTAGAGGCTGTCTCACTAGCCAGATCGCATGAACATAAACTATTGGCTTTAAAGAAGTCGGGGAGGATTTATGGAAGATTCAGGGAACGTTCAAAATCAACAACAACAAATCGAGAAAAGGTTGTTAGTCACGGCATTAGGGTTCAAGAATCAGAGGCAACAACATATTCAATGAAGAGAGGTTCAACAAGGGAGTCAACAAATCAAGATTCAAACTCAGCAATACATCAGAAAACGTCAACCACAAAAATTCAAAAAGCAACAGCAAAAGCCCAAGAATTGCATCAGAAGGAAGAACCACTGAAGGAAGAAGGTCCATCAGAATGTGGTGAGGTCACAAGAACACGAGTTGGGAGCAGAATCCCCAAACCACCAAAAGCAGATCCCGACGCGGCAGGCAACGTGGTGCTATCGACAACAGAAAACACAGGCTTTGATGTTCGACCATGTTGCGCCACACCAAATCCTTACGCGGTTGCTGACATGAAGGCGAAGATGGAGGAACGCATGGCAGAGCCACTTGAACAGAACAATGGCGGAGAATAGGACGAGGTGAACATCTGTGGTCCGCTTGCCGAGGTTAGTGTGGCATTGACGGCGGCGCTTGGTGTTTTTGCTTGTGAAGAGGAAGAGAAAGGAAGCGCAAAGGAAGGGTGGAAACCACCGCCACGGTCACGTGAACAGCACGGCGGCGAAGGAGATACAAGGACGAGTGGCGACGATGATCCCCTAGTGCGCGGCGGCCAACAAGACTCACACCTACTATCAGTTGGTGTCTTGGCGGTGACTGGAGCAGTCACAGGGGAGAGGTTCCGAGGTGCTGTCATCAGTAGGAAGATGGGAGCTAGGGCAACTCTAGTGTTTCCCGTTCCAAAGCAATGTCTTGCCCCATTGGGCCAAGTCCAACCCGGCGCAATTCCAGATTCTGGATCTATGCAGATGAGTGGGTTAATGGGCCACTTGTTCAAGTTAAAGAGGAAGGCCATTTCCATAAAATTAGTGGATCAAGTTAGTTTCAGCCCAATCAAGCAATGGGATCCTGGTGACACTTATTTGTAAATATTAAAAAAAAATAAAAATAAAATATTATATAAGAAATTATTATTTTCTTTCTCAACCTTGAGGGCAAGGTTGATTTGAAGGGGAGGGTAATGTTACATCCCAACCCATATTAGTAGTTAGTTAGGCCCATATTAGTTAGTTAGGGATATTAGTTGGTGATTTGGGATTATAAATAAGAGTATTAACTCATTGTAATTTATATTGCGAATAATCAGATTAGTGAATTCATTGGAATTCTTGGAGCTTGGGAACTAGGCTTGAATATAGTTCTTTCACTTCCCATGGGGACTTTGGCTGAGTTTTCTTGTTGCTCATTTTGCTAGATTAATAGCAGATGAGACTAGTAGATGTTTGAGTCAACATAGTTCAACCTTCAACTGTCCGCCTACTGATGTCTGGGAGCCTCCTACAGATGGTTTCTGGAAGGTTAATGTAGACGATATTGTTCTTTGGGATAGGAACAGAGCAGGCTTTAGTGTGATTATTAGGAATGCTACGGGTGAGGGAACGGCTGCTTGGTCTGGTGGTTCGTAGGTGCTTCAGGTCCTTCATGTGGAGCTTTTAGCAATTAAGTGGGGTCTGAAGCTTGTTTGGGGTCGTGGTTTGCAGAGTGTAGTTTGTGAGACACATTGCTTGGAGGCGTTTCATTGGGTCCAGAGGTCTTCTATCCCTTCTGAGCATTTGGATGCAAAGTTGCTTTTGGAGATCAAGAAGCTTATTCTTAGGCCCTACCAAAAAAAAAAAAAAAAACCCTTATTATTATAGGACGATCGAAATGACCTCTCCACTTCCCAGCCCCATGCCATGCACTACCATTATTTCTCGCCAATATACTTGCAATTTGCAAACTGCACATATCTACTTGGAAGGTGTTATGTTTTTCTGGGTTTGCATTACGTACTTGTGTTTTAGCGATTTTTGAATTGGACCATGTACTCATGTGCTTTTTGGGACCATTTCTCCATTACTGGAAGTGGCCAAGAGAAGTCGTAGTTCTGCTCAGTTGGGCAACAATCCCCAATCACTTTGGCTCTACATTGCTTGAGAATTTTCTCGTATATTTTTTAGTGGTGATGAAAATGCAGTGCTAGAAAGGAAAAATATAAAGTGGCTTCTATGATGAAAATGACAAAAATATTTTTACATGAAAATTGTCTCTACTTTTTATATAGGGGCTCCACACACTTATATGAGTCCCACACATAAAAAGTAGAGATAATTTTCATGTGAAGATATTTTTGCCATCATAAAGCATAATTTCTATTGGCTTTAAAAAATGATTTATTCTGAAAGGCATCCTCGAGTTCTGACAAAGTTGCTGCCAAGAAAAAGTGCAAAGGTCATGGTGGCAGGTTCATCCATTATTTCAAATTGCGGACCGCATCACATGATGCAGTTGCAATATTGCTGTTGTGGCCACCGCCGCAACCGCATTACACTGCAATTGCGGTGTTTCATCTATTCACGTAAATTGACGGCAACGTAACCGTATCGGAGCAGCAACGAGCTGCATCAGGCCGTAACAAGCTGCAACGAGCTTAATTTCAAGTGGCAAACTAAAAAAAAATTTCACACCGCAACGGCCGCAATACGCATCGCGATAGCTGCAATACCCACAATTATAACAACCGCAACCATGGCCACATTCGCAGCCACAACCGCAATTCAAAACACTATCATATGTAACTACCATAATGGAATGGATATTAGCACATGCAATGCCTTTTTGTTGAGTGTCAAAGATAGTGTTAAAGTGTGATTGTCGAGAGTTGTGCCAACAAACAGTATAACACATAAGTTAATCATGTCATAGCAACATACATATTAGAGTGTGGAGCGGTCTCTGTGACTCAAAATTCTGTGTATGAAAAGGTTTTACAGCTATTTGTGCCCAAAGATTCGATCTCACACATGCTAATTTCATCATTCCAGTCTAGAGAGCTTTATCTTTGTTTTTCTTCGGTCGGGTGTATATAGATTTTGAGGTCAGCATTCATTATCTCGTGTAGAAAACCAATTGATAAGAAAAATATTATCTAAGAGTCCGAAGAAGACGATTCGGAGGATGCCAAAGATCATGAGAGTTGGGAAAAACTATCAAGACTTTCCTCTTCTAACCAGATTGATGTCATTTGGTTTATTGCGAAAAGTCAAAAAGATATATAGAAAAAGTTAAGAAAAGTTTAAATTCAAGAGGTAGAAAATATGGACGGAAGGAGGAGAAAACCAAGAATTAAGAGTCCGGCACTAAGAAAATTCTTTGATTTTCCCTAGGAGTGATATAACAGTGATGTGTTGATTGTGAATTGCAAGATGACAATCATGGAATTGGAATTCATTAGGGGTGCAATATTGGCATTTTTCATAGCAGTAATGATTTTTGGTATAAATCGATTTTCGTGATTGAGTATGAATCAGTGTAATGTTATAGTTTTAACTCTCGTGGCCTCTCTTTCTTCCATCTTTTTTGCTCATCAGTTACCTCCTTTTCTCCACCCAAATTTTGCCACGTGTGTTCATCACTCTTTCGTCAAACAATTTTCACACTAAATAGCAGAGCTGTTTTCATAGTTGGTTTTTTAAATGTGGTAGTTCGTGGAATGATTGTAAGGTGGTGGTGTCGGAGTTATTTGGTTTTCTTGATGTTGTTTGTTGAGGTTGTATGTATTGTTAGGGGTTTTCTGCACTTAGTCTTGATTTTTGAGTTATATGTTTCTTTTAGATTGAGTTTTTTTTTTTTTTTTGTTACGCCTCTTTGGTGGTGTCTTATTATTTCAAGGGAGGTCTTTTGTTTTGCTTTTCTAGGTGATTATAGTGGATGTTGTCTTAATTTTTCTTCTCTCTTTGGAGAGTCTTGATCCTTGTTCAATAAATATCAAAAGAAAAAAAAAAGTGATGGGTCTGAATTTAATGCTATAATTTTATTTTAAAATAATATGATATTATTTCTAATTTTTGAATAGATAGTAGATCTTTACCATCCATTTTTTTTACTTACCGAACTATCCTTCATGAATTTTAATAAATTCTAACAACAATTATTACCAAAAAAAAAATCTGATTATGTGACATTACTCAATTAATAAAACTCGTTCCATATAAATCAATCCATATTCATTCCAACCCTTTCTGGTTTTTCATGTAACTGTTAACACTTTTGATGCCAAAGGGCAACAATATCCATTTCATTTAACACCTCACAAAGAATAGAACGATTAGTTCGATTTTGTTTGTATATGAACTGAATTGATTTTGCCAATAGTTGAAATGAAATGGGGAACCAGGATAGCTGGCGATGCTACAAGCTTAAGGCTCGCGTAGAGACTTGTCTGCTTGTATACTTGTTCGCAATTTGCAAGAGAGAAAGCGGAGACATGACATTTGTTGTAGAGACGAGGAGGGGAGGCACCCCACTAGCATGCCACCAAGCTTGCCGATTGCGTTATAAATGAACACTATATGTGGACAATTTAATTAAGGGTAGCACATACTATATAGCTACTTGTTTCGTGGACCCTTTCATGTTGTTCGGTTGGAAATGCAAACAACAATTTTGCGAAAGCCATGCATGGTCCTTTGCTGAAAAACACATATTCATTAATGAGAAACGTCTTTTTCTCTCTTTGTCCATTGTGTTTTTCTTTCCAGTGACCAGATCATCGTGAGTCGCCTGCAAAACCTCTTGAGGATGATGACAGACCGCTCTTGTTTTCTAACTCTGCAACTCTTCACAAAGAGAAATATTATGTATACATATTTTATGTGAGACATCGTGTTGACTCGCATTCTATCCATTATTTGATGGGGTGTGGACCCTACTTAAATTGAATTCATACTCTATCTAATAGTGGATGAAATATGAATTGGTATGATATCCTATACAAAATATTTACACATAATCTAATTCCTTCACAAAAGGCCACCTTGATCGACATAATGATTTTCATGAATACTGGTATTTGTATTAATAGATTGAGATTCATTGTCTGACACATTCTTACAAAAAATTGTTGGGTTCACCTCCAGGCAATATCTTATATATTTTTATCCAATAGCACTCCTTCCTTGAATGAGTTGGACAGTGAATCAAATAGAGAAATAATTACAAATATTATTTCTGACTGTCATAATAATGAAAAAGTAAATGAATAAAACAAAAAGAATTGCATTGATACATTATTCACAAAGAGAGAATTGAGGCAATAATTCTCTTGCAAATGGGATCAATTTATAATATGGCAAAGTTTGAAAAATTCTTGAATGTTCTTGGAGTGCTATATAAATTGTGCTCACAACTAATAATAGAATAATATTTTAAATAAGAGTGTAAGTTAGTTATAGATTCTATCTTAAAATGTTATTTTATTATTTACTATGAGCACATCCATGTGGTATTCTATGAATATTTAAGAATTTCTCACAAAATTTTAATAATTTTTTTTATTTATAAGGCCAAAACATGCAATTGTTCTTAAAAAGAATAAGTGTTAAATTATTTAAACCGATCAAATATTAATAGTTAATAAATAGCTTTAATTAACCTTTTAAGCTAAAAATGTGAATTTAAATTCTAATAAATAACATTTATGAAAAATTATATAATCTTTATACTCATATAGTTAAATCAAAATTAGTGTTATGAGCTATTCAAATAATTAGAACATGTAAGAATACTTCATATAAGATAGATAATAGAGATATGATAAAAATTTAATTTTGATACATTATTAGTGTAAAAAAAATCTTGCACAGATATCTAATTATGTATTATACATTAGCAGAAATATTTAATTTAATCACTTATTATCTTAAATATTTCATAAATAAAAATATGTGATTAGATAATTGTATAATTTTTTTTTATACTGATAAATATCATAATTAATCTCATCTAATAACGCATACAAAGCGTATCTTTCAAATTAATAACATATTAGACTTGCAATATGTAAATTAGATGCACTTAAATAAGTAACTCTATATATACAAGTATCTATGTCCAAATTAGACTTGCTTGCTAGTTGCTGCTTCTAGAGTATAGTTTTGGCGCCGCCGCAACTCCCCTTCAAGCTTCTAACTTCTGGTTCCCCGCCCGATCTTCTTCTCGTAGCCGAGTCCCAAAAGACGCAACCCTTCGGTGATGATTGCCCAGTGACGCCTGCTGAATATTCGATTCCTAATCGTTATGCCATAACATCCGTATAACTCACTACTAATCTTTTGTCTTTTATAGGCGGAACTTGAGACTTTGAGAGGCCAAATGGGTTTAGGTTAGTAGCAACACGGCCCCACATTATGGCTCCTGCGTCTTTCCTGCTCCAACCCAGTTGTGACACCTCAATGCGACCCACTCCGATACCCCATTCTCCATTATCCTTCTCTACGATGGAAAACATAAACCAAAACAAGTTAATATTGTGGGGCAGTTTTGTTACTTTTGTACACAAGATAACATTTTTTATATATTTTTTTCCATGCCTTGTGACGATTAACTCTTTTTTTTTTTTTTTTGGTTCATATCTTCCGGGAGGGGGAGGGGGAGGGAACTTATGGGGGTCTCATGCCCTGGGATCCAACATGATCCCTCTTGGTCTCGGATGCTCTGTTGCAAGGCTAAATCCTTAACCAACAAACCAATACCTCGTGTACTGACGATTAAGTGCTCGTTTGTTTACCAGTTTCAGCCACTCAAATGTAATTCTAGGAGAATAAGAATTGCATTGTCCAATAATGCATCTAGTTTGACTTTTATTTTAGTTGCCCAAACTTAAGGTGCATTTGTTTTAATTTTTTAGAAAAATAATTTTAAAACTTAAATTTTATATATTTTTAAAAAAATTGAAAATTAATTTTTTTTTAAAATTAATTTTTTCAATTTTTACAAAAAAGTTAAAAATAATTTTTTTTTTATATTTTGATTATTTTAAAAAAATTATTCAAATATAAAAAAATTCCAAACAAACACACTCTTATTTTTGCTTTATACAAAATTAAGTTTGCTCAAAGGAAGATAAAAATTACTTTTCAATTTTAATAAAAGTACTTTTAAGGTGAAATTTAACTATTATCTCTATATTAACAACCATTCACCTACTCATTTTTAAATTATATTATATCCTTTTTTATAATTATATCTTTAAAAATAATTTTATTTTATCTCATTGAAGTAAAATTTATTCTTTTTAATTTATTTTTCAAATATCCAAATCAAATATAAATTAATTCTTTCAAAAATAATTTTTCCAAAAATTAAACCAACTGCTCCCTAGCCCTTTTATAGCGTAGACAGTGTAGCTTTGACCAGGGCTAGGCCCCGGGCCCGGGCCCGGGCCCAAACCCAAACCGAATATTTAAAAAGAGATAGTAACAAAAACACTCCGGTTACATGTATGCATGCATGAAGGCGGAATCTGGCATGGCGTGTGATGGATGATACTTGGAAAGCGTTGGTGATGGAACGCGTAGAATCACTTAGAGAATTTCGTTTAGGCTGGTTTTGAACTTTGATGTAGCTCCTTTCACGTGAGTGAATAGTTGTATTATCAGGCATATTATTATCACAAGAATCTGGACTTGTACTATAGTTCTGATGCGGTTTGGTGAACGAGGGTGTGTATGATTTTTATTTTTATTTTTTTTATTGGAAGGGTGCGTATGATTTGTAGTTTGTAAAGTATGGTTTCTCCTGTTGGAAGGATCTTTTTTTAACCTCTACTTGAATCATGATTTGAGACTAAAAAATTATATTAAAATGTAATTTAAAATGATTTTATTACATATATTAAAATAAATTAAAACTCAATTTATATTTTTCAAGTTGTGTTTGTTTTGCGGTGCAGTGAAAAAAATATTTTTTTTATACAAGTTTAACAAAAGGAGTGCTCCTTTTCTTTCTCTTGTCCTTTATTCATGTTGAAAAATATCAATGGCAAAGAGACAAATCATGATTTAAAATATGCTAACTAAAATCTAAATATGCTATGAAATTCACAGCTTACGGACACTAGAGACAAAAAGTTGCATATCAAAAAAGGAAAATTATAGAATGCTCGCCCACTAAAACTAAATATTGAATGTTCGACAACTTGCTACAACAGGTGTTTTTTTATAAACTTTTTTATTTAACAGTTATAAAAAAGACTATATCCCCCTCTTTTGAAATTAAATTTTCCTTTCAAACTGTACCATCCAAAAAATTATTCCGATTGCAATCCTCTGTCTTTTCCTCTATGCTTTGTTGACAAAATGCACAGTAAATAACGAATGAATTTTTGAATTTTATAACACCAAAATTATCTTCACGGAAAAACTCCATCTATGTTGAGAGTGTACCACTAGTTTTTAGTTCCCATCCCTTAAGTATTTCAAAAAATGGCCTGTCACTGTGCCACATGTTTTCATCACTATTTTTTCTTCCTTTTACACCATAGCATGACACCCAACACTAACGTTCATCTTCTCTTTTAGTTTCTCATTGGCAGGAAAGGCTGAAGCTTGACTTGGAGTGTTTGTTTGATGGGCTGCTAGCGACGTCATCGGAGAGGCACGGCGCAGTGGCACAGCTATAAACATGGTGGTTGGCGCTTGGTGGCAGCGAGTGAAGCAGTGATGTATATGTCTCGAGGATGTGCCTAAAATGGTCCTTGGATCAAGATGATCCTTAAATCATGTTTATTAAATTTTTTATATAATATTCTTTATATAATAAAATAACCATTAATAAATTTTTTTTATGAACAGAATTTAAGGACCATCTTAATTCATAACTCATCAAAAACCATATTAGAATTTATCATAATATCAAATCGAAAGTTGATCTCAACAACCACCTCAACTTCTCTCCCAACACCACACCGGCCTCGGGGCGGGTTCATCGCTGACGAAGGCAAGGATGTTGCAGGCTTGTAGTGAAAAAGCATGTGGAAGAAGGCTATACATTTCTCCACGACGCCAAAGTCTTGCCAAAAAATCTTGTGGATAGTGTCGGCGGCTACGGAACTAGAACTGGAGTTCTGGTTGAAGATGATGGTGTGGCCAATTTTGTAATTTGATGTGATTTAAATTTTTTATTTTTAACCAAATTACCGAATTACTTGAAGGAGTATCCATGCTCCAAATATAATATAAAGTACAATAATTAATTTTAGGCAACATCCACCACTAGATTTGTTGTTTGAATTAATCGAAGGTTGAAATTAAGGTGAACATACAAAATTCATTTTTAGTGGGTAAGCATTCTATTATTCTCTTGGATAAAGAACCACTAGAAGTTATGGAACATAAAAGTATTGATGATATTATTTTATAATTATTTGTTGGAAATTTATTGTGGTTTAATTGATTTATTTATAAAAATTGATTGAATAGTAACATGATGTTCCTTAGATCTACTACTATATGCTATAATCGGATGGAAAATTGGAAATTATATATTAGATTTTGGGTCCAAATATGTTAATATGTTTAAATATGTGTTGCCCTGATTACTTGGTCTATAGGTAACACTAGTTCACTTTTCACAAAATAGCATATCTCCTCACTATTCCCTTTATACAAAATTGGACACTTAAAGTGACTGTGACCTCATATTGCCCTGTCATATTTGAAGGGAGAAAACAGCGAACATCTTGTTTCTTTATGTGTACATGTGTGCATGTATATTTTCGCAATACTTGAAATAATTCTTATCTATATCAAAATATCATAAAAGGTATGCACTATTGTTTTATATTTTTGGTACTCTAATATCATGTTTTTTGATCCTAGATGTTATTGGGATACATAATTTTATCCTACGCTATTATTTTATGTATGTGAGATTTTTACGCCACATTTTATCTATATATCTTTCAATTGTCATAGTAAAAAAACACAGACGCACCCAAAAAATAATAATATAAAAAAAAAACAAAGAAGCAATGGTACAAACAAAAAGGTGTGAATGGATAGGATGATATGAGAAGTTGACCTTTATTCGATTTCTGTCATTGTTCAAATAATTGAGCCGCAGCCTGTACCTGTATGTCACTGGTGCAAACTGTGCACTTAGCAATTGAATTTAATTTTACTATAAATTATTTATATTATTAATTAATTAATTATATATTATTTTTAATAAATTTTTTAAGATAACTATTATAAGAGAGATATTTAAATTGTAATATATAATTACATAAAAAATTCATACTAACACTACATGAAATTAAATTCTTATAATAATATAGATTTTGATCTAAACTATTAGTACATGCAACTTATTAGATTTTAATTAATTTGATTCGAATTAAATGATCTCATTATAAGAGTGAAATTATCTCAATACTAATTTTTTTAATTTATAATATTAAACTTGAGACCTTATATATTTAAGAGAAATAAATATCAAAATACTTAAATCAACCAAACATAATATATAATCATATAGATTTATTCCTACTTTTGATACATCAAACATTTGCTCAAACATTTTTTTTAAAAAAATGGTAGAAATACAAATGTTTTAGAGATGTATCATATGCTTGTTTATGTATAAGATTAGATTAAAATATAAGTGTATAGGAAATTATATAAACTTTATTATAATTAAATGATCGAAAATATAAACTATGTAACATCATTGCTCATACACATTCCTTAAAAAAATTAAAGAAAAGTTATTCTTTAGTAAAATGAATAGAAAAATTACAAATAATAGTATAAACTTCACTTTATGAACCATCAATAATTGTTAGAGCAATAGTGACATTCAATTATAAAAAGAAATTGGATAATCGTGGAGATGTAATTATTAGTCATTTTGTGTCAAATGTCTTATCAAAGTTTTTTTTTTCTTTTTTATTTTATAGATTGGCATCAACAAGGTTTAAATATAAGATTTTATATAAACTATCTAAACTACTTTTTATTATATCATTTCTAGTGACTTTATCATAATATGTTTAAATAGAGTAGCTTAAGTGGTTGACATAAAATGTTTTCATTTCTTAATAATTACTCACATAATTTTACATTGAGAGTGACAAGTAAATAGACTTTTTTTTTAAACGAAATTCAGAATTCAAAATTCTTAATATTATAGATAAAGTTTGTTTGAGATTGCAATTCATTTTTATTACAGTAAACCGCTTTTGAGTTTATAACAAATGATTTAATAGTATTTGTTAAGAAACAAAAAATGCTATGAAAATTATTTTGAAAATATTTAATATATCAAAATTTTAAAGATTTTATTTTCTATAGTTTTATGTATTTTTTATTTTTTTAAAAATATCATAAAAAATTAAAATAGTACTTACTAAAAATTTTGTATTTTATTATCAATTGATTGTTTCCCAAAAAAACAAAATTAACAAAATTTAAGTATAATGATAAGTGAACTGCATTTTTAGAAAAAGAATTACACTTTAAATTTTAGAAAAATTATTATTATAAGAGTTTAATTTATATACATTAGTAGTATAAAATAATTTTATATTATTAATTAATAAAAATATAAAAAAAATATCAAATTATAATAAATATCTTATTATAGTGAATAATTACCTAATAATATTTAAGTTTTTTATATTTTTATTGATTCACAATCTAAAATTACTTTATACTATTTGTGTATATAAATTAATCTTTTACTTTACAGACCTCTTTAACTGTAATAGTTAGAGATATCCTAATAAAAGGGGGGAAAATATTGCTTCTCGTGATGTTGCTTCACAGAACTAACCTGGCGGAGAGTCCAAGTTATTTTGTCATCATCTTATGTCTTTTTGTTATCAGTTTTTTCAGCCAATTTGCGATAGATTATTAAAAATTATTGTGGTCAGCTTTTTGTTATACATTTTTGTCGTAAATGTTTTTGCCAATTATTCTACCATGAGTATTTGCCGATAAGTTATCCGCCGCAAAATTTACTGCAAATTATGGTGGAATTGCGTCTTCTGCAAATATTCTGTCGTTAAATCTCATTTTTCTTATAGTATTAGCCGATTATAGAGAATAGATTCTCTCAATTATATTTTTCACATGATCAATTCATGTGTCATTTTTTATCATTTATTTTTTTCTATCAAGTATTATGTATAGATCGCATTCTCTTAATTAATGATAAAAAAGGATACATAATTTGGTCATATAAAAAATACAATTGAGAGATCTATTCCCTGATTCTATTGTGGCGTGGGGCAGCATAAATGTGCCCTATGTAATATTTCTTAATTTAGAATCTCTTATCTATTTCCGGTCAGGTAGAGCTACTCAATGATATTAATCGTAGCTTTTCCCCTTGCCTCTCTTAATCATTGCACGTTCCTTTTTTTAGCCCCTACCATTTGTTTCTGTCTGTCTTTGGTGGTTGTGTTCATCATTAGTATTTCACATCGTATTACAATAATTTTTTTAGAGTTAAGATGTTTTGCAGTTTCTTCTTTTTAGAGTTTTTGACAATAACTGTTGATATTTTTTAAAGATTGAAAAAATTATATAAAAAGTAGTATTTTGTGACCTATGCAATGCACAGGTTAAAAAATATTACTTTAATTAAAAAAAATTAAGAAATCAATTTAATTAAATTGTAAGATAAAATTTTAATATAAAATATTAAACTATTATTTAAATATGAAATTGATACATATTGTCATATCAAATGAATTAATTGTGAAAATATAACATGAAATCTAATAAAAAAAATAAGTATAAATCAAATAAGTTTTTATTATCTCATATTCGTTTGAAATCTTCAACTTCTTATAATACACTGTGTAACACCTATTCATAGTAAAGTTAATGGCATAACTTTATATAGAAAGTCTTAAATTGGACATTAATATATATAGATACAGCACAGATTTCATGAGCAGGGATAAGGTCCTGCTCAACATAAGTTAAACATGTTTTTTTTTTTTTTTAAAGTTAGATAATGAAATTACAATTTATTTAATTATAATTCTATTTGTTCTAGCAGCTGGAAGAGTCTAACTTTCTCTAGAACATTATTTGACTAATCTGAAACCACTA
The DNA here is from genome assembly GCA_031439585.1 of Pterocarpus macrocarpus. Lineage (NCBI taxonomy): Eukaryota > Viridiplantae > Streptophyta > Magnoliopsida > Fabales > Fabaceae > Pterocarpus > Pterocarpus macrocarpus. Next base: position 19,489,100 of record CM062519.1, read on the forward strand.
AAAATAGAGTGAGAATTAAAAATTCTCAATAGATAATGAAGAATTCTAAAGCATTTGAGCTATGATGGTTTTAGTCCTATCTTAGCATGAAAATTCACATGGCTATAGTATCATAATCTTATCATATTACTTATAAGCAAATCATACTTTATGACATTGTGTGCAGCAAATGCTTAAAAAAATATATATGCTATGCAACACATAATAAGGCAAGCATTAATATGATTATAATCTTTTTACTTTAATTTTTATTTTCCTTAATCTGCCTATTTCACATATATTTAAAGGTCTTCTCTTAGGGAATTCTCATTCACTGCTATTATTTTTGACATCGTGACGATAAAGCGAGACTTTTATACTGCACTAACTGTAATGGCCTAATAAAACCACACTACGCTTAAGTCATACTGTAGTATTTATTAGCCATTACAGCTAAACTAGTGGAACATTTGTATTTATAAAATATGTTAATTGATGAAAATAGCATAACTTTTTTTTCAAAATAATACTCTTTAAAAACTGAGCCTTATAGTGCATAAAATCGATATTTTTGTTATGATGTACGATACTAGAGTCCATGATTTTAATTTGTATCATAATACTGTAGCATAAAGGAACTATAGAATTTACATGGATAACTGTGCATTCATATATTTATATAAATAAGTACTGGGTGTACATAATTACTCAACTGTATTTCAAAAGTACCCAAATGAGTCAACTTAGCAAGGCTCTATGCCAAACTAAACAAAATATGTACAGTCATTCTCAAGGAAGTACAAATCAGCATAAAAGTTTCTATCATAATCACATGACCGCTACCAAGCATGCCTAAAATGCTGTGGCACCCAAAATATACAGTTTTTAAGCCACAGTTCAAGTATTCCAACATAAACATGCACTCACTAGCTCATAGCTTAGGATCCATACATACATATACATACATAACAAAAAGACTAGCCCACGCTAAAATCCCAACTTATGGAGTGTGGAACCCATTCTCCAACACGGGCTCCTCAGGATTCTCCTCTAACTGCATCTCTGGCAGAACCTCAGTACCCGTAGAAGAAGAACCGGACTCAGCAACGTGCATAACCGGATGAGGTGAACTCTCCACAGAGGGGTTAGTCTCCATCGAAGAGGCGGAGGGAGCAAGCTCCGGAAAATATGGTGGATGAGCGAGACAAAGGGGGAAATCAGCATACGGACCATGAGGATCAAAGTGCCAGCTAACTACTGGGATGCTGAACGGGCGGCGGAAGAAAATATACAACCTAAATCTACTGTGAGCTACCAGAACCAGCTAGTCTAGGGCATAGTCATAGTGCCATGACCACTCAAGCACCTCTATGAAGATCACTGCGGTTGCCATCTGCTTCGTCTGAGGATGACATGGGAATACATAGGGATGAGAAATAAATTATTTCTCAGTATAGACTCCTAACTAAACACTAAACTGACATTATCATCGCCTCAGCCATTTCAGTTTATTTAATACAACTAGTGAATAAGTATAGACAGAATAAATGTTCCTTTTAATAGCTTTTGAAAACTTAATTCCGAAGTGGATCAATTTTTATTCATTCACTTGGATTGAGACTCTAAGACATAGTAATATCACTAGCACATGGAAACATAATTCAAATGCCAATATGCAAAGAATGCTATGCAAGACTTATGATGCATGCTTATGTTCATTACTCATTTAGTCCTTGTGACTATTCTTTATTTCTTTGGCCCTTGGCCATCTTTATTTCTTTAGCCTTGGGGCTATCTTTTACCCGTGCTCTTACTTATTATTGCCCTTAGATAGACTGTTCTAGGATGTGAGCTTACTCCGTGACCGTCGTCATACAGTACTATCTAAATCAAACTCTAGCTGACAAGGGGGTCTACCTCTACAATTGGAGGGGTGTTCGGCCGCTAGCTCCAAAGTAGAGGGGTATCTTAGGAGTCACCTTCCCTTACCAAAGCATCACGCCCGATTATTTTGTCTGTGCGGATCATCTTCTCTTATCGAAGGATCATTTTCTAGTCTTAATTAGAGAATTTGTATGTTATTTTAACACATGGCATTCTTTAAATAGAGTTCATGATTTTTGGCACAACTTTCTCTAATTCTCATGTGCTTATGCATTATGATGCAACACATAAAAAGAAATTTTTTTGGTGAAAATTCGGCAGTATAACGGCTGTACTAGGAGAAATCCAAAAATTTAAAAACACTAATAAATAGCCAAAATTTCCCAGTCATAGTCATAACATCAATAATAATTCATCATCTCAGAGTTCCAACACATCCATCATCATAAATATAACAATTATCATCATAAGGCATAAGTAAAGTACTCAAGGCAAGAATCATCAAAATTCCAAGAGTCAAAATAGAAAGGCATACCTTTGCTTTCATTCTTTGACTTTATTAGCCACAATAATCATTCAATAATTTCCATCCCAAATAGCTTACCACCATCACAATCATTTCACATTAAAATAGATATATAACATAACACTTTTCTCAAGAGCTCTTAGCTTCAAGATTTATGTTTTTGTTTAAAGAAGCCTATTCCAAACTTGCTAATACATTAGTTACAATTAAAAATTTAGATATTAAGTCTTTTAGCCCATGCAAGAGAGTTGTCTACTACCCTTATTCGCCTAAACCTTATCAAACTTACCTCACTTGATTATATATGGTTCAAGGCACTTAAATTTATCATAATGACTTAGAATACTAACTAAAACATTGGTTTTGTTGACCCTCAAACACATGGTCGAAAATAACTTATTAAGCTAGAGATTTTGACTAGTTGATTCTCAAACCTTCCATAATTAACCTCCAACCAATTCTAATCATTCAAGGATGTTTCTAAGGTCTATATAACTTAAATATTCAAGCCTAAAAACAGTTTTGATATCTATTGGGCGATGAGAACCAAAACTCACCCTTTTAGTGGCTTACCGTAACTAGTTTGAGTCCAAAATTATTTCTACTTATTCTTACACTAAACCAACTATAAAAGGACAATTTTGGCTTCCATATATCATATATTCCAAGTGGTAAAATCAGTTTGGTATGATTCTATTGGTAAGATAATTAAGTTTTTGCTTTTTTTCTAAGTTGTTAGTGTTAAGTTTTAACTATCCCTTTTGTGACAAAATCCAAGATAAGCATTCTAACATGTTTGTCTCCATATTCACACTTATATTTAAGTACAACTAAGTCATTTAAACTCATAAGAATCTTAATCCTTCATTGAATCATGGGGGTTTAAGCCTTAACCTCAATATTCCTATTTTAGCTAGTTTAGGCCATAGTTTGATTAATAACCTTCCTAAGGGTTTCAACTCATAGAAACTATATTAGAACACTCCTCTAGACTAACCTAAACTAAATCTAAATGTCAAACATACCACTATGATGAGCACTTAGAACCCTAGAATAGTGAATCAAGCATAAACCACACTTTTTTCTCAAGAATCATGATAAGGAAAGAGTAGAAATCCCTACCTCAATATCTTAGACTCCTCCAAATTTTCTAGCTACTCCTCCAAAAACCACCCAACCAAGAGAAGAAATTCTTTGCTCCTCCCTTGCTATAGTTTCACAACTTTGAGGGAGAGAAGTGGGCAGATTTTGCGCCTTTAGAGGGAGAGGAAGAAGAGGAAATGAGAAGAAGAAGAAGAGTGTTTGGGTTTTGAGAGATTTTTGAGAGCTTTGTGGGGTTGGAAGAAGAAGAATGAAGAGGGTTTTGAGAGGAAGAAAGCAACGTGAGGAAGAGAGTGAGGGAGAGTGTCATAAGTGAAAGAATGAGAGAGAAAAAGAGTTATGTTTTAATGGGTGTGTTAAAAAGTAGTGGGTATTTAAAATCTAACCTTTGGATCAAGGATAAGACTTATAAATTGATCCAAGCCTTTGATAAAAGGTTTGAAGTGATAGTTATTACTTTATGTCACTTATGGGTACTTTGTGATATGACACGGGTACTCGATTGTACCCAGAATCCTTAAATTAAGTAGTTATAAGATCTTTAAGGAGTTCCGGAAGAATTTTTAAACTGTTTCGGAAATATTCTTACCCAGAAAATAATTTGCTAAATTTACATACCTAACAGGATATTTAACTGTGCAATTTAATCTATTATTTTCTAGTTTTATTTCTCTGTTTTAATTTTTATTTGTTGTATTTTGATAAATAATTCTTTTCTATTAAACATTATTTAAAATCCATGGTTTCTAAATAATGTTACATGGCATTATTTATTTAATGTGTAGCACAGAGTTGCAAATGTGGCAAAATTCGGGGATGTTACACTAACCAAGGCAAGTAACATAAAAGGATCTTACATCTTATCGCTCTGCTTTCATGATGGTTAACGACAAATCTTAAATATCTTTCTTTCAAAATACTTACTTGCCATAATGCATAAATTTACAAAAAAATATAGAGATGTATAAACTTAAGCCACGAATAAAAGACTCAAGTAGCATAAAATAAACAATAACTTGAATAATATAAATAAATTTATCTCATAATAAAACATAGAATTAAGCAATGAACGAAATAAAGAGTAGAAGTTACAAATTAATTCATAAACTTAAATTAAACGAAGTGCATAAGAACTGAAATGATATGAACTTGAGTGAAAGAAATAGCATAATATTTCAATAAAATTTCTCATAACATTGAGCTGTCAAGTCTAAATATTAATTTCTAAATGGATCAAATCTATATCACTTTTATTTAATTCCTTTTTAAATTTTCTTATAATGGTCTATGAGTTTGTCCTTGTCATCATGGTATATTTAGCGCACAAAGTTCATCTCCTTGCAAGGGTCACAGTACTATCCATAAGTCAAGAGTTACTATATTGTCTGTAAATCAAGATATAAAATTTCAAGCAAAGGTGTAAAATATGTAATCAATTTTACTCATTTTAAATGTTAGATGCAATAATTTATTTTTAATATTGGTCCCCTAAAGAAATTTCCATAAAAAGTGACAACTCAAAATAATATATATAATATCTTAATAATAATAATAATGAGCAATTGAAAGATAAAAGAATAACTAAATAACTTCTAAGTAATAGGTGATGAATAAATTTTAACACTGAATAAAGGAGTGACTTTAATGTAAAGGAGTAAGAAATAAAGTAACTGAAAATAAATAATAGGTAACATAAATATAAAGAAATAATAAATAAAATAAATTGCAATAGAATTAATGCTGAGCAATTTTAATAACAATAATTAAAATAGTTTGGAATAATAATAAATTGCAATAATAATTAATAATAAGTGACTCTAATATAAAAAGAAAATAAAATAACTTGAAAGAGTAAAATAGATTGTAATAATAACAAGCAATAATATAAAAGAATATTAAATAGAATAACTTGGGAGAATAAATAGAATAATTTGTAAGAATAATTGGAGCAATTTTAATGAATAAAATAACTTAAAACATAAAATAAATGGTGAGAATAGATAATAATGAGTAATAATATAATCTTACATTGAGTAAATATAATTATAATTTTACTTCACGAATAATTTTTTTATCTACCTCTAAATAAAGTATTCACCAAACTTTTTGCCAAATCCCTAACTCTTCTCTCTTCCTTCCTTGCTCTTCACTCTTTTTTGTGACAAATGTGTAACTCTTTCGTTCTCTAATGTACACTCTCTTGTCCCTCTTCTTCTACTTTTCTACACTATCAAAATCTCACCTTCTCTAACTTAATCGTCGCTCTCCCTTTTCTCTCTTTTCTAGCAAGTTTTTATCTCTTCATCTCATATGTCTATATATAGAGGTAGGAGTTTAACTTTTATGGAGGTTCAACTTTCTTAAGTCTTGCATCTAAGCCTATATATTTTATCCACAATCTATCAAAAGTCTGCATTAGGTGCAAACAATTTCACTATGTAATGATTACTATCATTCTTTTCTTTTCATGCATTTATTTCAATATTTGTTATTTTCTTATATATCCTGAAATCATTGATGCTACTCTTACCGTAAAAATTAAAATCTATGATATAATTGCCTGGATCAATTAATTGTTGTCACAAAAATCAATTTAAACAAATTAATTAAAATATTTCAATAAGATAAATTATTCTACAAAATATTTCGTAAAAAGGGAGGATGTTACACACTGCATCATATAGATATTATTATAAAAAAATAACTATATATAACGATCAACTATGAACTAAAAATTACAATTAAAAATAATAATCATTATTAGATAAATATATTTTAGAATAAAAAATAAAATAGATAAGTTTTATAGTTATATATCTATACTAGTAATAAAATAGAAAAAATTAATATGAAAAGTTTTACACGTGTTGCAACCAAGTTAATTTTATATTAAATGTATTTATTTTGAAAATAAAAAATAAAATTAAGTTAAAAAAAGGAACAAAGAAAAAAATAAATATGTTCATTTATTTGAAAAAAATCACCTTTCTATAAGAATAAATTTTGAAAAGATTAAATTTACTATATTTAGAAAGATTAAATCAAAATTTTTTAAATATTTTTTTATAAATTTAATAGGTGATAATTGATTAGTAGGATATTTAATATTTATAAACATTATGTTGAACTCTATGTAAAAATTTGTAAATAAATATTATGGATATGCTTTAACTTCTCATTCTTTTACTCTTATTATATAAATATTAAAAATTTTATATATTCATAAAAGAAAAAGAACTGTTTTTATCTTATATTCTTAAAAATTTATAGATATTAACTTTATTGTTTAGAATCCCTTGCATTGCATGGTAAAAAAATGCTAATTTGTATATAATTTTATACATGAATGAAATTTATGAAAATTTACCTCTCATTTTTATTCTCATATCAAATACATTATAAATGCCTCCCACTCCATCCTCTATCCATTTCAGAATAAAATAGATAAATATTAAAATATTTTCTTTAAAATATTTTTGATTGATATGTAAAATAGATTTAACTAATTAAATGAAAAATAAATAAAATATATCAGTTTCATTTAATTATATCCTTTATATGCGTCCTAAATTAATAACACATAATTAAAAGAAATTTTTGAATGTTCTTCTTTTCGTTGTCTAATTTCAAACACATTTAATCTATTTTCGTAATTAGAACTTTTTAAAATAAACATATATAGAATTTATCAGGTTTTGACATGTGTAAAATTTCCATATATAACAACCTTTGTTTTATTAGTAATATAGATTCAAGCTTTTAAGTTTTTAAAATATGTAGCTAGTGTTTTGAACCTGTGTAACGCACAGGATAATTTTTTTTTACCAAATATAATAATGGTTATAAAAATTCATTTGATTAAATAATCAAATTATAAAATTATGCTATTTTATATGAAACTAAAAAATGATTAATAATTATAAAATTTTGTACACAATTTTATTACAACGTTAATAATCCTAAAAATAAAATATAATATAAAATACAATAAAATGAATAATAAAATAAATTCTTTATATTTTATATTTCATTGAAATTTTGAACTTATTGTAAGATATTAAATTTAAATAATTATAAATATTATTAATTATGTAATAATGAATTTCTAAATAATAATAAATAAAATTATCTAATTCTAATTTTTAAATGAGGATCAAATAACTTGTAAATAAAAATTTTATTTTCTTTTTGTTCTCCATTCTTTAACATTGTAATGAATCAATTTTAAAGAAAAATATTTAAAATTTTTCCATGCAAAAACTAATTATTAAAAGTATAATTTATTTTATAATAATATATATTTCCAAATTTTAAGTCAGGATGGAAAATTGAACAATTAAAAAGAATTAATTTCTTTTCTCTTTCCCTCCCTGTACTTGAGAATTGTAATAAAGAGCTTCAAAGAAAAAAAATTCACAGTAGTATATATTCCATACAATAACTCATTATTGAAAGTGTAATTCATCTTATAAAGGATATTTGTTTCTATTTTTCAATTTTTCTAACTAAGGATCAAACAATTCAAAAAAAAAATAAAATCTCATTTCATTTGCCTTCCCTTTTTTCAACTTCTCAGTAATTTTCAAGAAAGAGATTCTATAGAATCATTATCAAAAGTGTAAAATAAATACTTTTGAAATATTTTTATTATTTATTGTAAATTTTTGCGTGTTCATGTTTGTATATATAAATCTTTTGACTAATAATTATATTTACATATATGTTTATAGAAAACTTTTTAAATAATGAGAGAATGGATTATAAGAAATGGTTAATTTAAATAATCTCTAATAGCTAATTCAAGTTTTTGGAATAAAATATATATGGAGGAAAAAAATAAATCTGATTGGTTTGTTTGAATTCTTAGTATTAATTATACACGAAGAAAAGGAATTATAAAAGCAAATAAACTGTATTTGGTTGGTTAAATAGTGTTTTTGACCCATGCAATGTACAAGTTATACAAAAATTAAAATTAAAATTATAAATTTTTAAGAATATTAGATAAAAGTAGTTTAAGTTTTTTATAAATATCTAAATTTTTGTTAATATTTACCTAATGAGTCACATTATGATAATTTTTTTAAAAAAAAATTGTGATCTTGTTGTATTATTTTATATTAAACATAATTTATTCAATCAAAATGAAGAGAATATATACAAATTAAAAGATTTGAAATTTAATTTAGGATATATTCTTACAATATTTAAGGAGAATTCAATAAATAAAATAAAAAATCGATACTTTTATCACCCCTTCGTGTTTTTTATTTAAACTAAACTGAAGTATATTTATGATATTTATTTAATAATTCTTATGTCGGATTCAATATAAACTTATTTTCATAATATATATAAAAATTGAATTTTTTAACTAACCGCAATTTAGTTATATTTTATATAAAATTTTCAAACATTTGGATGATAATAATAAAAGTAATTATATGCATTTTACAATAAAATATACAACTCTATAGAAAATTACATAAAACATTTTTATGGGTATAATTAGCTTAAGACAAAATAACTTTAGAACTGGAAAGTATAAATATGAAATTATTGTTGAAAATATAAGTTATATTAAAAATTTTGTATAAATTCATTCTATTTATCATCTCATTATTTCTAGAGTAATTTGTTTAATAAGTTTTTTTTTTCAATTTTAAAGTGAAAGTTGAGCAATTATAAAAAAAAAAAATTCATTTTCCCTATCCCCTCGTTTTTTAAAAAAATCATTCCATTTATTTTCTTATCTCTTTATTCAACCCTTAATTAACTATTTGTTAAATCCATATATACAAACTTAAAAAAATGATTCTACTTTTCTCTCTGTCCCTTTAATTAGCCCGATAATAATGATTTATTAAAATCAAATTAAAGAACATATAGCTAGAAACTTTTGAAGCAAAATGTTTAAAATTTAAAAAATCTTTCTCTCTTTATAAAATTATTAGAATTTATTTTTTAATTTTAATTTTCAGCATAAATTATACATAGAGAAAAAAGAATAAACTTGATTGATTAGTTCAAAAATTTAGGATTAATTGTCATAAAGAAATGTACTTTTAATTTTAAACGAGGTCTAAGCTTCATTTTCCCTCAAATTTTTTTAGTTTTATAGTAAAATAATTTTAAAGAACAAATTTCACATAAATATTTTGAATAACAACTCATTACTAAAAATTAAACCCGTTTACATACTTTTAAAAATTTTAATTAATGATCAATCAATTAAAAAAGAATATTCCATTTTTGACTCCCTGGCAGTCCTTCAATCTCCATAATAAAAGTTTTGTAGTATAAAAAGAAATCATTTAATACTAATTTAAAATAAATTAATCCCAATTTTTTTGTAACTAATAATAAATAACATAAGACAAATTAGATAGTGGATTGTTTAAAATGGGCTAGTGAAGGATAGGTTGATAAACTTATTTAAGAGAATAGTTAATAGCATATAGTATCGAGATAATGGGTGGAAATATAATAATTTCCTATTAGACCCTCTTATGGTAGTGGGTTAATTATTTTTAAATAAAAATAAAATCTCAAAATAGATTTCTTTATATAGTAAATTTTTAATAGTGTTTTGTAAAAGCTGTTATACTTTATTTGACACTTGTCAAAATTTTCTTTGTAATACTTTTAAAATATTATATTATTATAGTATAGTAGATTCAAATTCTAAATATTAAGTAAATGTTCCACTAATTAATTATTTAAGTATACATAGAAAAAAGAAACTGCAAAAAGCAAATAACTATTTCAGATTGGTTAATTGAAATTCTAAGCATTAATTAGATATCCCACTTATAACCCACTAAAAATGTTTCGAAATATGGTAAGTTTTAAAAGAATTATGAAAGTTTCTTTTGAGTCCATTTGTCAAGCCTTTCCAAAAATTGGTTCTGAATGGGTATAGCTTTAATAAGAAGAAAAAAAATAGCAATAATAAAATAGAACAAATTTTTGGTTGAAAGGAATTTAACTAAACGTGTGAAAGTACCTCTTTTCTTTCTTTCACATTTTAAAGATAATTCTAACTTCCTTGGTAGTCTTGCTTATTTACAATCACAAGAGAAGATGATGGGCTTAGAAAAGAATAAGAAAGGTAAAAGAATTTGATGTCTAATGGATTTTGAGTGCTTTGAAGAGGGAAATATAAGTTCATAATTTCACAATGTGTCTTTTGGTCTACTTATGCTCCATTATGAGATTTTAGGTGTTATAATAAGTATTTGAAAATTTTTTTTCCTAAAATTGTAAAAGAAAATTTTAATTTATTATTAGAAGTTGAAAGCAAATTTTAATAACCAAAATAATCGATAATTCTCGAAATTATTCTTTGAGCTGATAAAAACACAGATTGTTAAAAAAAAAGTACAATTACATTTAATTAACAATCCTTTACTGTAGAATTTGAATTCCATTGCAATAAATATTAAATGTATTTTTTAAACCTTTTATTTTAAACTTATAAATAATTTATAAATTCATATAGTACGAAATTATTTAGAGGCGCACAACTTTATTTAAAAATAATTTGAAAAAAATATTATACGATATTACCTTGAAAAAAGGAAACCATTGATTTATATTTCAAATTAAAAATTTTCATTCTTATTTAACATATGACAACATTTAGAAATGGAACTTTTGATTTGATCCAGTATAGTTCATTATATTGACAGGGATGTCAAAAATCCCCATATAGTGGGGATCCTCGCGAGGATTGCCCCATTCGGGGCCCCGCGGTTGGGGATTTTTCCCCCGCGGGGATGGGGACGGGGAAAAAAATTCCCCCGTGGTAGATTCGGGGATGGGGGTGGGGATCATCTTCGCCGCCCTGTAGGGACCCCGCCTATGTGAAAATACTATATTATTCCTAATAAATATCTATTATATTTATATATATCTCTATTTTTATGACATTTCACACTAATTTATTTAATTTAATAATTAAAAATTAAAAATATTTATAACCCAAAGTCATTTGATTTTTTTACTTCTTTCGCCTTTATTCTTCTTCTCTGCTAACTGCTGCATTGAGTGCATTCCCCTTTTCTTCTTCTTCTTCTTCTTCTTCTCCACAGCAGATCCGTTCACAAGCACTTCCCCCTTTCTTCTTCTTCGCTGTTCCACTGTAGAGCATCCCCTCACTGTTGCTGCTGCTGTTGTTGTTCCACCGTGTTCTTTCTTCTTTGTTCCATCTTATTCTTCTTTGTTCTTGTTCCGCCGCTCAGATCTGGGTTGCCACCATTGCTACTGTTGTTGTTGTTCCGTCGAGTTGTTGCTGTTGTTGTTGTTCCGCCGATCAGATCTGGCCTGCCACCATTGCTACTGCTGTTGTTGTTCAGCCGCGTTATTGTTGTTCTGCCGCTCAGATTTGGGCTGCCACCGTTGCTGCTACTATTGTTGTTATTGTTCTGCCACTCAAATCTGGGCTGATGCTATTGATCTATGCTACTGCGGCTACCTCTTCTTCTTTTTTTTTTTTTTTGCAGAAGCCCTACTACTGCTGTTGTTCTATTGTTGTTGTTGTTGTTCTCATAGATCTGAGTTGCTGCTGTTGTTGTTGTTCTTCTTCTTCCTTCGATCTCATATTTGTCATTGTCGTAGTTCTTTTAACAAAAAAAAAAAATTATTACTGCAGGGGCCCGCAGGGACCGACGGGGAAGCGGGGAACGGGGATCGGGGGAAAAAGCCCTCCACGGCGGGGATCGGGGACGGGGACGAGGAACATTTAGGGTAACAGGGACGGGGAGCAGGGAGGCACTCCCCGCCTCAGTCCCGGGCGGGTGACATCCCTATATATTGATCCCCGACTTTTTAGAATAATTAAAAAAATATTAATATTTAAAATTTAATATCAATATTGCTTATTATTAATTTAATATTTTCAAAAATAAAACTTAATTTATTTGGGGTGAAAATCAATCCACCATCCACTAAACACAAATAATGTAGCGGGTTCATTAAAATTTTATAGTGATTTTCATAATTGAAAAGACTCTTTAAGTAGTAGAGGAGCAAATTCACCAAAAGTTAATACATGTAAAAATTTCTATTTCAATCTCTGGATTATTAATAGTATAGATAAATATTTCAAAAAAGTTGATACACAGACTTATTTTGTGATAAAATTTAACTTTTATTGACAAAAGAAGTTTTTTAGTCTTTTACTTTTATCTAATTTTTTTACCCCTATTTTTTATTTTTCTTAATGTGGTTATTATATTTTGAATCATTTTTAATTTTGTCTCAACTCATTGTTCTATCTAAACCCTAAACTGATAAGTAGAGGCACATTATTAATGGTTTTATACCTTAATGGCTCTCGCCCACTAGCTATTCCTTTGGTAGAATCTAACGTATGGCCAATAAAGAGTGGAAAGTGAGAATTTCACATGCTTCATAAAGGCTAAAATAGTGGGGGATGCTTAAAGTTTTGGCGTCCGTGCACCATATTTCTCGTAAGCAGTGAGTCAAGTCAACAGAGCTCTCTAGTAGGGGTGTATGCTATCAATCGGTCAGATCAAGTCTAAGGGGACGCAAACTCAATCTGATTTTTCCTTTTAGGTCATTTTTTAAAACTTAGATATGATAATAACTTGGTTAATAATTGGGTGAGATTAGATCAATCCGATATTTAGATAATATATAAATTTAGATATTATACATAATAAAATTTATAATTTTAAAAATAAGAAATAAAATTTAGATGAGGTCCATTCCTAGTTGATCGTATTTAATTTTTATATGCAATATTAACTAATAGAATTTTAAAAAAATATTAAATTATAATAAGTAATTATTTATTATAATAATTATCTACTTTAATTTATTCCTAATCATTGGCCAAAGCCATTTTTGGTGGATTCGATGGGTTTACAGTTCCGTGGTTTTCAAAAGAAAATGTGGTCTTTGCTTAGCTGTAGTGTGGGTCACATGGTAAATTAGAAATAGAATGATTTTTAATAAATTTCAGCCTCCAGAGTAGAATCATGAAATAATGAGTATAAAAATTATGCTTGGTTATTGGATTAGAGGTTGGTGTGCGGACTTTCCTTTTACACATGAAATCTTAGCTTACACCTGAAACTTGTTACGAAATGGAGTGGAAAAAGAAAAAGTATGCCGGCCTGAATGGGTTGTAATTGGGTGGATACAAGCAAATGTCTTTTTAATTGTGCTTTAAGTGGCTTGTAGTCTTCGACCAAAAAAAAAAGTGGCTTGTAGTCTGACTTGATGGATGAATGTTTTGTTTGGTTGGAACTTCATTCAGGTGTTTTTCGTGCAAGCAGGATTCATGGAGGAAGGGTGGTGGAATATGAAGTGTCATGTTAATTCTCTTTGCTTGCAGATTTGCTGGTGTATAATGCTGATTGGAGATTAATGCTGCATAATGCTGGTGTATAACTAATCAGTCTAATAATGTGTTTGATTATGCTTTTATAGAGTTGATTCTAGATAGAACTGATTTTGAAATAAAATGATTTATGTTTAGTGATTCTTCTAAAAGTGATTCTGATATAAAATAAAAATTTTTTATTTCTATTATAATCAATTCTAGAAACAAAAATTAATTTTAGTAGTAAAAAATCAAATACCATTAAAAACTTACCGAATGAATTATAACCCCCTAAAATTGATTATAGAGAATCCAAATACAAAGCCAAACACAGGCTAATCCGATTTTTAAAATCATGATTGAAACTTCCATGTTTGTGGTTAATATATCAACCAGTCCTTTTTCTTTTTTGAGGCTTGGAAACATCCTTTGTTAGTTTGAGACTGGTTCTTCTAACGACACCAACTGAATTGAAAATTAACACATCATTAAATGAGTATTATAATTCACAAAATAAACTTTCAAAAATTAAAACATCACTATACTGTGCTAGTTTTTATTGAGTTAGTCTATAATAATTTGTGTATTTTAATCATAAAATTTTATCCTCAGTCAAGACTTGGGAGTTGGGACAGTCTGCGAGCACAATCTTCCTGCATCTAAATTTTATTGAGTCTAATTATTTGAATATCAAATAAGAATATTACAATGGGACATTTGAATAAAGAGATATGCGAGTAAAAGAAAATCTGGATCCTTACATGATGTATATCTATCAATACTTATATTACAAATCATGGCAGCCATAGTGATATTTAACAAATGAATACGACAAACAGTTCCCATATATTAATAGCTGAGGAAGTACACCATTAGTTTGAAACATTTTAACCACTGATTTATAATAACTTTATCTCTGAGTCTCTGAGCAAGGCAATTCAATCACAAACAATAAAGGAAAATAAGGTAAAAGCTTCTAATTTACAACAACTGTTGATATTTTAGTCAGTTATTATCAACATGTTATCAATATGCATCTGTTCGTTTACAATAAACTTCTCAATTTATATAGATAGTAAAAAACAGTTCCATGACAGTCAAAAAAGAAGAAAAGAAAAAGAAAACAGTTCCATGACAGTTAAAAAAGAAGAAAAGAAAAAGGAGTAATTGACAACTATAAAGAAAATAGAGTCTGAAGGATCCTAGAAAGCAAAACCATAAGAGTGAAAAATTACAACATATCATTGGTCAAGTGATTATTTAGTATTTATTCTCTTTAAGTAAAATTTTAAGTTGAAATCTTGTAAATAGAAAAGATTAGGGGGTGCTTTAACCTTATAATGGATCAATTTGGCTTGAATCAAATTTGTTGGGATAGAGTAGATTTTAGATATAGATTAAAATAAAAAAAAGGACTGAAAGACTAGCAGCTAGCAAGAAACGTTGTGAGGTACAGTGTCGACAAATGTTGGTGTTTATCACTCCAGATTTTGCTTCGAATGCCATTCAGTTCTGGCTCGGACTACGTCTGCTTTACCGTCTGCAAGGCGAAGCAAGTGTGTGTATTGCAAGTCGGGTTTTCTGTTGACGGAATTATTATTGCACTCTCCAATCACCCTTGATGTTGGACTAACCACCGATTCCAATAAATTCGATTGCGTACACTCACGCCGAAACTCCAAAGTCATGCTTTTCATGTAAAAATCTTCTAGCACTTTCATTGGCAAGCACTGCCACAAGCAAAATCAACATTAGTAGTAGGACCTGTTTATTGGACAAAGTTAATCATCACCGAATTCTATGACATGTATCGCAGCTTGTTCTCTCGCATTCGATAAGTACCTCTAAAATCCATCCGATGTATCTCACATTGTTCACATGCTGGTTAGCATCCATGTCGTTCCACCTTGGCTGTATTGCACGCATAAAGGAGTAGTCAGGATAATGATTTAACAGTTTAACTTTGATGTATTGTTTGTGTAAAATTTTTTATACTATTAATTAATCAAATATCAAGGTGTATGTGTTGTTTTGCTAGTCATGCGTGTGCTTTTTAAAAATAAATATAGATTTAATTTTGATTGTTTTGGTATAAAAGATTTTTATATAATCATGTAAATATATATTACAATATTACTATTTTTGGAATAACTATCTCAAAAGTTGCATATAATGATGATATCTAATTAATTGATAACATAAAATATTTTATATTGAGAATATATCAAAATTAATCTCAATAATTATTATAAAAATCAAATAATTTTAATGATGCGTTAATTTAGGACTGGATAATAGTGTAAAGAACTTTTACACTCTATTGACATTGAAATATTGATTACAATTATGTGTGGCACTGGACTTCTATAGCTTCGGGGAAATTGGGATTGACTGAAATGGAATTAAGAGGAGAGGTATGGTAAGATCAAACTGAAGATTAGGTATCAAACTTACAGCCAATCCAGATTCGATTCTCTCAGCATCTTCGTCAGCGAGCTTGTCTATCTTTTCACAATCTGTTTCTTCATTGGCAATGGCACTTCTATTAAGGTAGAAAGGAGTTAGCTCTTGTCTAACTTCTTCAGGCATCTTGGTCAGTCTTCTTGTTTCTCTATTCATGATCACCCATGTGCTGCATAAAGAAAATTTTTTAACATATATATATATATATATATATGTACAAAGGAAAAGCTTATGATACTCATGTTTATGCGTATTGGATCAAGCGCTTATCCCGAAATAATTTGGAAAGAAATTGTTCGCTTTACTAGCATTATCTTTAGGATTTAGTGAGCATAATATGTTGACTCATGATGCATCTAATAGGCATCACTCTTTATTAATTAGATAGTAAGCGCTTTATCGAACCATGTTACTAGTTGTAAGTATGAAAATGATGAAATAAAGAACCTTGTTGCTCTTGTTATGACTTCTTTTGTGTAGTGATCCCTGATTACCCAATCTCTTCGCATTCCATTCTTTCCAGCAGCATCAACCCAAGTATCAATTTCAATTACATCTCCCCTGTCACGTTTATATTTTTATCTTTAATTGGTCAGTCTTTGTATATACATATTCTTTGACAAGCGATAAGTGCAGATAACATAAGTCGTTACAAGCACTTTGTACAACTACATGAAAGTAACAAGGCAAGGCAAGGGAGTTTACAAGCATCATATTTATTTACCATCTGCTGTATCTCTGCACAAGAACCTGAATACGAGTAACAACCCAAATGAGCTTTCGAATGCTCATCTCGCGGGTAGCTCCAAAACCGTTCCCACCAATCCCTGAGTTGTCGACATGATTGAGAGCAGTTTCCTGAAATATATAGTTCAGCAAAAATGTTTTTCATTTCTCTAGTTTCAGTGTGTTTGGAAATACAGTGAGAAAGGGTGGAATCGATTCACCAATTTTTGTAATATTTGGTTATATGTTTCTAAATTCAATTTTTACCTTTAGAATTAATTTTGGGAGAAATGAAATTTTTTTACTTTCTTCTATCAGAATCACTTTTAAAAGTATTATCAAACATAAATCACTTTACCTCAAAATCAATTCTAACAAAATCAAACATGCACTTTATTCATACACTATTAATGAAGTACTCCAAATATTATTCCTCATGTAGGATAACTTACCAATGATATATCATCGTCATACCATTAGGAAAGATACTATATTGTGATAATTTTGATTTGTTGTTAGAAAATTTTCTTTTAGATGGATGATTGTCTTCTCTTCTTTGATTTATCCAACGAAATCTTTTTCAGTCTTGACAAATTCAAACGATAGTTATGGCAAATAATTCTATCTATATAGCATAGCTCCTAGCATTAATTAGCATGTCTGTTTCTTGGTCAAATTTTTGACAAAAGGAAATGGAAACCTCCTTTCTTATAACGCCCTCTCAAGGATGGTTTTTTTTAATGGGAAAGCTTAATCTGCACATTGGCATTGCAAACCAAATGGGTCAAATATTTGCGAGTTAGATTTTCTTGGTATCATAGAGGCTATCTATATTATATATTAAAATATAGTATAGAGGGAGACTGCATCATATTCATATGCCATTGCTTAACTTGAGTAGAATGCGAGTGACAAGAAGATTTATAAGATAATTATGAATAAAGTAAAATATACTTAACAGCATTGAGATATCAAGAAATAACACTTCACCTCATTTATTTATAAAATATACACTCCACCTCAATCCATTAAAAGTGTTTGGATTGATTTTTATAGAAAAAATAATTTTTGTTAAAAAAAAGTGCTTTTTATATATTTTTAAATGTACTTAAATACAATTTTAGAAAAAAAAACTTGTAAAAAAAATTAATTTACTAATTTTTAAAAATTAATAATACCTAACTTCTAAAAAATATAGAAGCAACAGTCTTTGTTAATAAAGGATTTATTTGCTTAAAATTTTAGATGAAGTACTTCTTCAAATTATAATAGAGTGAAAATAAAAGTAAAAAAAGAGTGGCATTTTTAAAAAAATTTAAGATTAAAATTATAATAGAGTGAAAAGGTTGTGGCTCCTAAATTTGAATAATAAAATTATCTCTTATATTGATTATTTTTTTAAGAGAAGTAAATCTCTACAGTTTTTTAAAAAATAGAAACTACTTCTATTTTGCTTCTTTTTTTTTTTCAAAAAGCACAAAAAATATTAAGAATTTTATAAATAATTTTTTTAAAAAAAATTGGGAAAAAATACATTTGTTGTGTTAGAGAAGCACAAATAAATACATTCAAAATTATTTTTCTTTTTCTACTTTTTCTTTTAAAGCTAAGTATTGCTAACTTTTAAAAAAAATGGTAAATTGACTTTTTTTTTCCAAGCAATTTTTTTCTAAAGTTGTATCCAAATAAATTTTTTAAAACTTATAAAAGCACTTTTTCAAACAAAAAAAAATCAAAAAAGTGTATTTTCCCTTAAAAGTTTAAAAAAAAAAAACAATCAAAACACACTTTTAGTAGATTGGGGTGAAGTGTATATTTTATAAATAAATAGGATAGAATGTTATTTCTTGATACCTCAAGGGAGTTAAGTGTATTTTACTCTTATAAATATCATATGCTCAGCTATAAGTTTTAAAGAAAATTTTAAGTGCTCTTGTGGATAGCGTGAATTATATTCATAGTCAATAATAAAATCATATTTTATATAAAAATATAAATTAGTATTGGATCTTATCTTAAAATATTATTCTATTATTAAAAATGAGTACATCCATATGACATTCCATGGGTATTTAAGAATTTTTCGTAAGTTTTATGATGCAAGAATCGTGAAGGCAATTAATTACCTGAAGAAAATTTAGGATTGTCTCCATGGTGGCAGTTTTATCTGGTCCAATTTCATAAGACCTGATAACGAAAATCTGCCTATACACAGACCTGTTCTCCACAAACCTTCCATTAAAGCGCGTAACAATAGCTTCCTCCGCTGTGCTTTCGTTTGACAACTTCCTTACTGGGCGAGGAGCCTCCACCACGTGTACTCCATTCACCTTTGTCCCATTTATTATCTCCACTTTCCAATGACTACTATGAGAACTTGCAGTCACCAATGAAAGTCTTCGCTTAATGTTCAACGTGTTAGTGTTGGTTGAAGAATGAAAGCTCAGCCTTAAAAAATTCCCCGTGGTAACCACATTTTCCTTATTAGCTTTGCTGCTCAAATTCCATGGAAATTGTAACCCGATGTTGATTGTTGCCGCCATTGATGAAAATTGCTAGTTAATCAACCTTAATTATGTTTCTTGTGGAACGGGGAAACTATTTTCTTTCTTTCTTTCTTTCTTTTTTAATAGAGGAGTAAAATTTGTAGGTGTAACTTTTGTTAATTATTAAAAAGGGGTAGCCTAATTAAGATTGAAAAAGGAAGAGAACTGGCGAAGGAGGTTTTGTCTTTGTAACATAATAATGATTGGAGAAAGGTGCATGTCGGATTCAAAGCCTAACCAATCAATCTAGTGGGGGAAAACATGGTGAGACATCCATCGTTAACTTGGAAGCAAAAATAGAAGGATGCGAAAGGGGTCGTTTGCATGTACTTTTTTTCTCCTTCCTTTTTTTTTTTAACGGTATATCCTTTTCTTTCTTTCTTTTTACTTTCTATAATTCTCTATTACTCTTTTTGGCATGGGTCCTCTAAAAAAGATCAATGTTCAAATATTTTTTCTCATTTATGGGATATTTGGCAACTTGAAAAATCAAGTTAACATGGTATATTAAGTAGAATCAGTTATATTAATCTATATAAAAATGAATTAATTTTTTATTAAATATTGTTTGATTCAACAACTTAAAAAGTCAATTTAGCTCGTTTTTTCATATAATAAGATACAACATATTAGCACAATTTTAATTAGTGTTTCAATAGGCAGATGCCGACAGATGGTGGCAGCGTACAATGGTAGACAGTGGTGTCGATGATGGCAAATGAATGGCAGACGATGGCTATCGACAATAGTTGAAGGTGGTGGCCAAAGGCGACGGACAATGGCAAACAAAATTAGAAATGTGATGGGCATACTTGTGGGGGAAGATGCAATCAGCATTGGTGGAAAGGTAGATATTAGATGGCGCACTCATTGTATGTGAGGCAATACAATGGCTAAAAAATAGAAAGAAGAGCGCAGCATTGTTGAAGCTTGATTTCCAGAAAGCTTATGATTCTGTTAGGTGATCCTTTGTAGATCATGTGTTAGAAAGGATTGGTTTTGGCAGCTGCTGGAGGTTATGGGTTAGAAGCTGTTTGTCCACTGCAGAGATGTCTATAATTATCATCGGTTCTCCCACAAAGCCATTTCGTATGGAGAGAGGCTTGAGGCAAGGCATCCCCTTTCCCATTTTCTCTTTATTCTCGTTGTAGAGGTGCTTAATTGGCTAATTTCTAAAGCGAAGGGTGCTAGTCTGATCGAAGGGTTACATATTGGCAAAGATATGGTTAAGCTGTCCCACCTTCAGTTTGCAGACGGCACAATCCTTTTCTGTCTAGCCAAGTATGAAACGTGGTGTAATTATAAGTGAATTCTTGATTGTTTCTCAGTTATATCTGGTCTTTGTATTAGTTATGATAAATCTGTGTCAGTTCCATTGCATTGTGATAAGAATTGGTTGACCAAAGTGAAGACGCTGTTGAAGTGCGTGGTGCTTCCCTTACCCATTATATTCTTGGGAGTTCCTTTGGGTGCAAACCTGAATCATATTGATACATGGAAACCTGTTCTGGATAAAATAAAGAGGAGATTGAGTGGGTGGAAGGTGAAGCTACTATCTAAGTTGGGAAAAGTTGTCCCCATAAAATTTGTGTTGAATAATCTTCTTTTGTATTATCTTGGTCTCTTTAGAATGCCGAAAGCTGTTGCTAGAGAGATTATTGCTGTGCAGCGCAGGTTCTTTTTGGGCCGAGAACGAAGGGGACAGTTTCCACCCCTTGGTCAATTGGGAGGTGATCCAGAAGCCAAAGAAATTTGGGGGTTTGGGAGTTGGAGATTTGCTAGCTAAGAATGCAGCTTTATTATTTAAATGGTGGTTGAAGTTCTCCGATGAAAGTAACAGTTTATGGAAACAGGTGGCCTGTTCATATAATAAACTGCCTAAAGGGAGAACAACCAGTGAGCAACAAAGGGTGGCGGCTTCTGGGCCTTGGAGAGCTACAAGCAATGTGTGGAACTTGAGCAAAGAAGTGGAAGAAATATGCAGAGGGGGTATCAGAATTCATGTGGGTAAAGGGGATAAAACACTTATGTGGGAAGACCTTTGGATTGGAACTCGGCCTCTGAAGGAGCAGTTTCCAAGATTGTATTCGGTTTCCTTTCAGAAGCATATGAGGATTGAAGAATGCGATTTTTGGGATGGTCTAACCTGGCTATCGAATTTATTGTGGAGAAGAGATTTGTTTGACTGGGAAAAGGAGCTGGTGAATGAGCTAAAAACAGTCCTAACTCAAATACAATTAACGAGGGAGCAGCAAGATAGGAGAGTTTGGCACTATCAAACTTCTGGAGAGTATAATACCAAATCATTTTCTTAAGCTGTCGTCAAATTGCAGGTTGGTGTTCAGGATTCGCATTGCCATGCAGCGAAAGTGTGGTGCAAAGTTGCTCCACCAAAAGTGGGGTTATTAGTCTGGTCTGTGATGCTCGGGAAACTCAATACCAAAGACAGGTTAACAAAACAAGATTGAACATTATCAATAATCTGGATGTCAATTGTGTTCTGTGCAGCAAACAAGAGGAAAGCATTGATCATCTCTTCTTCTCCTGTAAATGTGCATGGAGGCTGTGGAGGCTTAGTAATGGAAAGTGCCTTGGGTTATGCCTGATAATGCAAGTTGTGCTTTTGAATCATGGTTGGAGGTGAAGCTAAATAAGAGGCAGAAAAAACAGTGGTGTGTATGTTTTTTTGGTGTGATCTGGACTCTATGGGAGGCTCGAAACAAAGTAATCTTCGAGCATGAAAACTTTAACTTTGTCAGATGTAGAGAAACTTTCTGGAACAGGTGGCAAATTTGGACTAATGCTTAGTGCATCAATTGAGGTGTAATGGCCAACTCTTGGTGGGTGTGATCGCAGTGATTGCAGTAGGGACAGTTTTGAAACTTGTCTTGGATTAATTGTGGTGATGTTGAACCCTTTGGGGAGTCTCCAGGGAGGCATACATCGTGATTTCTGTCATATGGGTGCTGCAGTGCGAGGTTTTTTTCACCACTAGAAGGTCTCTTTGTTTTCAGTTATTTGGTGTGACGATGTTCTTTTTGGTGGGCTATGTTTTTTCGTGTGACACTTTGTATTTCCTTATGTGGCCTTTCCTTGTTTGCTTTTGCTTCTGCTCCTCACGTTTTGTGAGCTGAGCCTTGGAATAATATCGGGAAAAAAAAAAACGGAAATATTTAGAAAAAGAAAAGAATTAGTTCTTTCCGAGTTCGATTGCTTGAGTTGAATTTACCCCGAAAAACAAGAAATCTTTTCTTTCAGTTTTATACTTTCTTGTTCGATGATTTACTATGACTTCAAATTAGAACTCTTCAAAAGGAATGGATTAATATAAGTCAATAAAATATGGGATTCAATTTAGAAAATGAAGTGCTAAATTGCATTAATAAAAAAGAAAAGGTTTAAAAATTTATACTACAATCTAACAAAATAAATAAAGAATATGTGAAAATTTAATCACTTAAATTTTGTAATCATTTATTACAACTTACACTTTTTTTTTAATTGACTACGCGGTTACTGTACTTTCAATAGTTCGCTCCTGAATTTAGAGTATGACTGTTAGAAGAATAAGGTTTGAGACTTTGAGCAACAATTAAAATAATTAATTTAATCCTTGAGTTTGTGGATAAGATACTCCTTGATCGCATATAAAGGAATATGCTTTTTTTACCATATTCCATCAGAGGTCCTTTTGGATATCCTATTTGATTTGTTAAAAAAGATGAAATAAAAAATTTAAAACAAAAAAATCAGTGTTTCAAACGAATATGATAGTATGTTCAAAAAGTATGTTGTATGATTGTCTACAAACAACACAGCTCTTGCATAAATAACATTAAAAAAATGAAGACAAAACTGTTATACCAAGGTGCATTCTTTATAGATATATTAAGCAATCATTACCAACATAATTCTATTAGCATTTAGCAATACATTTCTGAATACATAGGAAAATACTATGCTAATAGCAGTTCCACAAAAGAATCTCTCCACAGGCAAAAGAGTAAACAATTTATTGAACATCAGGATAAGGTATCCAAGAAAGCCTGAACCGAAGAGTGAAAAAATGCTATTGACCATAAAAAGAAGAGTGACAAAGCTAGTCAGAAATGTAGTGAGGTATATATATCGTCTTTCCTTTTGCTTGAAAATCCCATTCAGTTCTGGCTCGAACTAACTCTGATTTATCATCTTGCAGACGAAGCAGGTGTGTATATTGCAGGCAGGGTTTTCTGTTGATGGAATTAGTATTGGAGGCACCTGTCACCCTTTCTGTTGGACTAGTCATGGATTCCAACAAATTTGAATACGTGCATTCACGCCGAAACTCTAAAGTTATGCTTGTCATATTATAATCTTCTAACACTTCTTTTGGCACACTCTGCACCAAGCAAAATTGAACATATCAAATGTTTAGTCCTTCTTAGTTACCAGGCAAGTTAATCCCTACCAAATTCTATGACATCTTGCACAATTTAAAAAAAAAATGGGAAGGGTGCTAAAAATAAGGTCGAATAAACTTTTTGGTTTCTTAACTTATTTTTCTTTTTCATTTTGCTCCTCTAACTAATTTTCTATTCATTTTGGTCCCCACCGTTAAGTTAAATATGTCATATAATCTAAGTAACTTGTTTAGTCTTTTCAACTTCCTTAATCTTCTTAGCTTGCACACAATCTTTAACTTAATGAAATAACATATCACATGTGGGACTGATCCGTTAGGTGTTATAATAGAAGGACACATTTAGCTTAATAGTATAAAGTTAAATGGTAAAATAACAGAAAATTAGTAATTAGCAAACCAAAACATACAGATAGCTAAAAAGGAGGCCAAAACAAAATAAGAAAATAAGTGAAGGGACCAAAAGATTCATTTTACTTAACGATAATACAGTAGGCTTTGTTTAAATATTAAACATAGCCGATTGCCAGATATATTAGGCAAAATAAATAGAATCTAGCTATCATTGCCACATTTTCTTGCTTGCATTATTTTGCGATATATAATTGCAACTCTTCTGTCTAGTATGATAAGTACCTCTAAAATCCATCCAATGTATTTCACATTGTTAACATGTTGGTTAGCATCCATGTCACTCCACCTAGGCTGGATTGCATGCAGTTAAAATAGCAGTCAATACAATGAATGATAAGGTAATCAAGTTAAATATGGGAATACAATTTTATACCAAAGAGGAGGATTAATTGGCTGAAATACTGAAGAGAATAAAGAGAAGTAGGGTTATTGTTATTTTATTGAACTCAAAGTGGGTATCTAACTAACTTACTGCCATTCCGGATCTAATTCTCTCAGCAGTGTCATCAGTGAGCTTGTGTACCCTTTTAGAATCTGTTTCTTCACAAGCAAAGGCAAGCCTATTAAAGCTGAAAGGAGCAACCTCTTGTTTAACTTCTTCCGGTATCTTGGATAATCTTCTTGTTTCTTTATTCATGATAACCCATGTGCTGCGTGAAGGAAATTTTGAACATTTGAATATATGTGATTATTAGGTAGTTAATTATGAAAAGGATGAAACATATTGCACCTTGTTGCTCTTGCTAAGATCTCTTTGGTGCAGTGATCCCTGATTATCCAATCTCTTCGCATTCCATTCTTTCCAGCAGCATCAAACCAGGTATCAACCTCAATTTCATCTCCCCTATAGCATTTATTTTTCTTACAATCAATCAGTCTATATGTCATTTGAAAATACAAGTCGCTATCATAGGGCAAGGGAAATATATATATATTTGGTGTTGTTTACCATTTGCTATATCTCTGTACTTGAACCTGGATACGCGTAACAACCCAAATGAGTTTCCGAAGGCTCATCTCGCGAGTGGCACCGAAATCGTTCCCACTTATCCCACAGCTGGGGACATGATTTTGAGCGGTTTCCTGAACCATTTTATATAATTGATCATCAAAAATGTTTTCATTCCTCTGATTTATTAGTCACTCTATTTTTCAAGTTTAAGAAATTAGCATTCCTTCTAGGTGAAAGTATGCCAATGATATTATAATCAGTATACCAACGAAATTGTTGTAATTATAATAGTGAGGAAATGGGTATTGGGGGAGATTGCATGATATTTTTGTGCATTTTTATGGGGTATTCATTCGATAGTCTTGAGATGTGAACAATCATTAAGCCATAGATTTGATCAAAAGACAAAGACACGATTGTAGTAACTACGTGATATATATATATATATATATATATAAAGTAATAAGAATTGTTAAGCTAACCTGAAGAAAATTCATGAGTGTCTCAATAGTGACAGTTTTATCCGGTCCAATTTCGTAAGACCTGATAGCAAAAACCTGCCTATATACAAACCTGTCCTCCACAAACCTTCCACGCAACATGGTAACAAGGGCTGTATCAGCTGCGCTATCATTTTCCAACTTGCCTGCAGTGAGGTTAGCCTCTTGCACATGTATTCCATTATCTTCGGCTCCATTGACTGTGTCGTCCACTCTTCGAGCACTACTATGAGAACTTGCCTTCGCAACCAATGATAATCTTCGTTTATTGTTCAATATGCTTGTGTTACATGAAGAATTAAAGCTTGGCTTCAAAACGGTTTTCTTCTTTGCATTGCTCAAATTTCCCGGAAATTGTAACCCGATGTTGCATGTTGTTGCCATTGATGTAAATGCTAGCTAATTAAGAATGAAGCCAACGAGAAACTCCGAGGCAGAATATATAATTAAGTAGGGAAAGTGAAATTAATATTTGCTTCTATATAGGCATATTTATATTTTATTTTATTTTTCTCTCACCGGACTTGGTGTACAAGTATGTCCATGTTTAGTTTAGCTTTTGAATTTCAAAATCATGACTTAAGTGAAAGTTATACTACTAGGTGTGTATGCGCCAACAAAAAGAGAGAAGACAATGTGTCACTTGTGCATTTTCTCCAAGCTCATGACATCACGATGCTTTACGGTGGTCTTTTTTCGGTAAATTGCTTTACGGTGGGTTGAAAAAATAGAAGAACAACTTAATGACCAAACTGTAACTTGCAAATTTTCTAGAAGGAATGCGTCATGAGTCATGGCCGTCACCCTGGCTGCTAAATCATGGCTGTCTCCCCGGCGGCTAAGTTTTAGAAGAATTATCATGATTGTTTAATGCAATTAGTTTAAAGTAATAAAATAATTTAGAATTATTTTTGGAAAGTTAAAAATTTAAAAAAAAATATAAATGTCCAAATTAAACATTACTCGTGACAAATGAGTAGTCAATATTGAGATGATACATCTCACATCATTTTTTTAAAGTTAATGTGTTGGAGTATTTTCATTTTTTTTTTTTTTGAGGAATAAAACACAGCTGAGAAGAGAATCCTCTCTTCTTCTTTTTTTTTTGTTTAATAGACCACCAACATCCAAAAATCTATTAGATTTCGATTAATTTGATTCGAGTCAAATTGACTTATTATAAAAGTAAAACTCTTTTAATATTAATTTTTTTATATATATATAAGATTTAAATTCAAAATCTTACTTAAAAAATAAATATCAAACTATTTAAACTAACTAAATATTGGTAAACGAGATTGCTATAGTACAACACACAGAGCTTATTAACATAAAAGATGTTACTCAAACTAAAATAGAATATTTCTTTGGCTGCAAAAAAGGGGGGAAAGAAAATAGGAGATTTCTTTATTACCATGTGTTTTATAAGAGTATTATATTTAATAGTTGATACTTAAAATTTAGTCGCGTATTTAATTAATTGAAATATAAACAAAACTATCACATTGGTTTTTGGATAAATATCTTATCGTAATTTATATTTTAAGTAAGATATGTGATTAAATATTAACCACTATTATTAAAACATTAGATTCTACGAAAAGTATACATTATCAAAGAAGACTCCATTACAATAATTAATAGCCAACAAAATGCTTTTAAATTTTTTTGGAGTTTTAGACTCATTTATTATTTTTAGGGCAAATTATACCGATTTTTTCTAAAATTTAGTGTAATTACACACGATATCTCTCTATTTAACAATATTATACCAATTTCCCTTATTATTAACCGAAGTTAATTCTGTTTGTGTAATGTAATTAGAACTCGGTCACGTTGAGGCAGATTAAGTGATAGGTTTAACTCGAAATTAGTCCCAAATTTCGATATAAACTTGTCACTTAACTGAGCTCAACGTGACCGAGTTTTAAATTTTAATTTCATTATACAAATGAAGTTAACTTTCATTAATAATAAGAAATATTAGTGTAATATAACTAAATAAAGAGAAGACAGATGTAATTATAGTGAACCTTTGGGGAGGTCAATATAATTCATCATTATTTTTATTCACAATAACCTGTATTTTATTTTCTCTGTTTCCTATCATTATCTCCATTTTAATTTTTGATTTATTTATTTTTTTCTGACGCAATTCCATTCAATTCTTTTTTTAATTTCCCTGTATTGTGTACTCGCTTTTCACACGTAACTTTTTTCTTGTCCTTTTATATTCTCTCTCCTTTTCACTCTCCTTCTCACGCCTCCTCCACTGTTTTCCGTCTTCCTTGTCATGGCTCCTTCCCTCTCTATTGAAGCTGAATTTAAGTGAAAAATGTGAATGATGAATTTCCACTAACTTCTGAAGCGTATTCATGTAATGTGATGAGCAGTTTACAAATAACTGAATCTAATATAAGAATCTAACTAATTATCCGAATCTAACCAACTTTTAACTAAGAATAATGATATAATCTCTTAAAAATCTTCTTAAATATCCTTTTAAATACTAAATGAAATAAAAAATGGATATAATTAATATTTGAAATTTTAAAAAATAATCAATTCTTCTTTCATTTAATAATTAACAGGATATTTAAGAGGATCTATTAGGAGAATAAATTATTTCTGAATCAGTAAGCTACTTCTCAAGCTGTTGAATTTTGTGATATTCTACCTGTGTTGTTAAAAAAAAATTAAATAAAATAATCAAAAGATATAACTGAGAAGGATGCAAAAGTATCTAAGAAGCGTCTAGCACAATATAGTATATGGTACAACCACCATTTCGTTGGTCCTTCCTAAATAACCTAAGGAATAAGGACCAAAGTCTTGCGCCAATTTACTAGAAGGAATATTCTCCTGAATCATGACTAGACACTTGAAATTAAAACAAATAATAAGAATGTTTACTAATTTAATTGCAATGAAAAATGTTTTACTTTTTCGAAAAATTAAAGAAATATTTTCAAAATGTTCAAAACATTACTCCACCATAAACGAGCAGTCAACAACATGACGATGGTAAACTGTAAATTGTTGTTTAGACCAATGCTATTTAGCGTTAAAAAAATCGCACTTATACGTACAAAGTTCCACCAATTGACGGAAATCACGGTGGATCTTTGGTAGGAAGAGAAAAAAAAAAATTACACAAAATAATACTGTTCATGTTCATGTAGACCGTACGAAAAAAATTTTCGCACCAAAAAGGATTTCCCTTTTGTTTATTATTATTAGTAGAGTTCTTTTCTTTTGATAAATGAAAAACATGAATATTTTGGTCTTGAAAAAAAAAAAAAATACTGAGTTACCAAATTAACATGTTCGCTTTTTTTTTTTTTTTACTTTTTTTTATCAACGAAACCGCGACGTATATAATATTAGGCTGGACTAACAAATAATTGGCCTAATATAAATACAGCTTGGCCAGATAAATTGGCTTTGCTGTTAAGCCAGTGGAAGTGGACTAATAATAAAGAGTTTGGACAATTTATGGGAGGTCATAAATTTAAATTTCATTGATAACCAAAAATTTTGCTTTGCTCGAAATGGACTAATCCGAGGAGCCCACTTATTCCAATTGTCATCTCTATTCGGCTAGTCCATCCTATTCAACATTTTCAACTCTTGCTTACTTTCTCCTAGCTACATTTCTCAAGCAACTCCATTCTCTTTTTCTTATTTTTTTTTTTTTAACCTTTTTCTCACCTATTTTCACTATTCTTTATTCAAAAGGATATCTAAAACATAGTACGACTAAGAATAGTAACAAATAAACAAAAAAAAAAAGGGAAGTACTTAATCTGTTGTCCAGTTCTTGTATTTTGGTCTTGTTTGTTGTAACTGTCATTTTTGGTCTGGCCCACTGCGTCTTGTGTTTTGGTGTTTGCCAGAAATTGAAAATTGTTTTTGGGCCACTGGAAGGCGAGCCGACCATTATTTGGATTTGATTTTTTTTTGGACTTGATTTTTCGGAAAAGTTCAAGCAAATTTTGTTGCTAGTTTCATATCCTGTTGTTCAACAGGTAAAAAAAATAGGGAAAAAAAAATTTCAAAGCTTGTGGTTCACTCTATTTCCCGGCCTGGTAGATGGTACGTGGCAGAAAAAAATTTTGGATGAAAAATTCTCACTTTATGTATATAAATTAATTTTTAATGTATTAAATTATGTAAATTATATTAAAATTTATTTTTATTAATATAACTTTACACGTTTGAAATTAATTAGCATCTTTAACATGTAATTTCTTATCAAAGAATTTCTCATACTTGGCAAATGGCAATACTCTATAGCATGCCGATTTGGTGGGACGTTGCCTGGGGCAATTTGCCTTTGCCAAGTAAGACAGACTTTGGGGTACAAGAGGCTTGGCCTGCTACTGTACTACACAATCAGTGAGAGTTTCTCAGCTTTGGAAGTAAAAAATCAGTACCTAACACATAGCAAGTGCAAGTTTCTCTGGCTTATCCACTTCGACGTCACCACCCCACTAGATATAGAAACCTCAACCTCTACACTACACGATGAATCATCCATCAGGATTCATGAGGAACATCTAGCCGACACGTGTCACCGACTTTCTGGTGATGAAAAATTGTGCCCACGTGGCTTGTGTTTTGAGCAAAGAACCTTCGGTAACATTATTATTTAACAAACAAAATATACCATGATGAGAGACGATGTCTACTCTGGACGGTGCTAGGTTGAGCATGACACGTTAAAGCCAGAACCCGATACTAGTTCCTTTCTTTCCACGCGGCACCCTCTCTCTGATGTATGAGCGATCCCTCCAATATGATTTTCTTTGGTATATGTAGCTCCCAAACGTTTTCTTCGCTTCACATTCACACATTGATAGTTGTGGAAAACCGGCCAAAACCTCAACGTCACTTTACTTCACGATTAGGTTTCTCTATCTCTTCTGTTCTTCATCTTCTCTTCCGCGGTGTTTTCTTAATTTCATCTCTCAATCCTTCGCTTCTGAAAATTAATTCAAATCCAATCGTCCAGCACAAGGGACAGGTACACTAGCAGAATTGACTGGGATATATATATATATGGGCAAGTTGTTGACCTTGTTCACTCAGCTTCATTCCCTTGCTGGGTAAGAATTATTATGTAACCTCTTCTCACTTCAAAATTTTGCGTTATTATATTTCGGTTCTGATTCCTTCAAGTTATTTTATGTATCAAAATCTTGAATTACTAATTCATATCTTGTATGTGTTATTCCTTGCAGGCCGGTTTTGACGTTATTGTACCCTTTGTAAGTATCAAAAATACTTCATGACCCCCAACCCCTGCCTCATTTTTTTACTATTATTTTCCTTTCAGGAGGCCGGTTAGAAAAAGGCATAATCGTAAATGAATATGGTAGTTATTTCTAATATTATACTGTTATTATTATTGTAGGTATGCATCGGTGGTAGCGATAGAGAGCCCATCCAAGGTGGATGACCAGCAATGGCTTGCTTATTGGATCATTTATTCGTTCCTCACCCTTGCAGAAATTGTTCTCCAACCCATTTTAGAGTGGTGAGTTTGAACTTATAATTTGACCGATTGAACCATACATAGATTCTTGTCTTTAGAATAAAATCAACCCTATTTATAATTGATAGTTGTTAGTTGATATAGCATTATAGCTTGTTGGAATAATTGAACATAAGTTTGGAATTTCAATTTGCAGGATCCCAATTTGGTACGACGTGAAGCTATTGATAGTGGCGTGGCTGGTATTACCACAGTTCATGGGTGCTGCTTTCTTGTATGAGAGGTTTGTGAGGGAGCACATAAGGAGATACGTAACTGGGATGGGGCAACACCAACTGGTCCACCATCAGCCCAAGACCCAGCAGCACCCGGACAAAAAATCTCCCAGTCGGTCCAAGTCCAGGAAGAAGTTTGTTGACTTCATTATACCCAAGAAAGTGAGTTGGACAGACTCTGTTCTTTTCATTAATTTGAGCAAAATCGAAATTAAAATTACTCAGATGGGGTTTGGATTGATCAAAATCTAATGCAAATTGTGATTGTGATTGTGCTGTGGAAACAGGGTGGCCAGGAGGCGTATTGAATTAGAAGGGACGGTACTGAGGATATCTTTGGCCTTTGGATCGATCACCGTCACTTTTAATTTGGTTAACTGGTTTTATTTTATGTTTTATGTGTAAATATATGCCTTTTGAATATGCCCCCGATAGCCCTTTCGTATCTCTTAATCTTGTGTCATCTTGTTTTCTCGTGTATGTAGTGTGTTATTCCTTACGTAGAGTCACCTTTCACATCTGTGCTGTAATTTCAACTTAGCCTAACACGGAAGTAAAATCAAATTCTATTCTTAGGAGTATTTGATTGAGAGGTAAAAATGGGGTTAAAAATTTTGATGGATGAGCTTTATTTTTACCCCCCTCCCCCCAAAACAAATCAAACACACCCTCATGATAATTATGCGAGGCTTAGATTAACTATTCACTCATCACTAAATAATTCTCTGGGTATATCAACTATTTAATAGAATACAGTTAGGTAAAGTGTAACTTAAGAATGTTTCATATTTTGAAAGTCAGAATTCTATTTGTATTTACCTCCTTTTTATGAGAAATTCTTGGATCGTTTATAGAGGGAAAAAAAAAAATTCTTTCTTTACATAGATTTTGTATTATTAAATGGCTTTGAAAAATGGAAAAAGATGATGAGATTAATAGAGATAGATGCTCGATGTTACACGTAGAAAGGAGATTTTCTCGATGGCAGAAGCAAGAGTTTCTCTTTTTTTATTTTTTTGGGCTCAACTTTGTACAAAAATTGAAAGACAACAATCAAGACTGTTTTGGGGCTTTTGGTGAATATTTGCGAAGCATGATATGCGAATATAGTAACCATGAAGCAAAGTTGTACCCTAAAAATGTCATGAATTAGCTCAAAGCATGTGCGAATGAGATTTGGTTCTCCATAACTTCCTACCACATGAATCCTCTGACTTTCAAGCCCTCAAACATCCTTCCTTTTCTACCTCCACTATCATTTATCTACATTTTCTTACTTTGTTGAAGGGGCAGCCAAATTCCATGGAGGTCACCTCCAAGATGGTGCTTTGGTGACCTCTCCCCCCTTCTTTCCCTCTTTCTCTCTCTCTCTCTCTCTCTCTCTCTCTTCTTCTTCTTCTTCTTCTTCCCTGATCCCCCAATTCCTTGTCACATGATGTTTTGGTTGAGCTTCTATCCAACGTATTTTCTTGATGGTAGTGGTGTTAAATTAATGAGATATGGTTTGAGCCTAGTTAATTTGTTCGTAGGCCTTGCTATTATTGACAGTTCATCGGCATTGAAAGATTGCATTTTGGTATTAATAGTTAGATATTCTTTATTGATGGTGGATAGATTGAGATGTTTTGTGTGTAACATCTTTCTAATTATAGTATTATGTTTAAACAATAATACAGATGCTACATGTAGAGGTCTTATTTTTTTAGTTTAATTTTATTTCAATTTAGGTCTCGTTCGTGTTTGGGCTAATTAAAGCATATGTGAGAGATAAAATTTTCTATGTGCGTTACATGTATCGAGTCGTGTATACCAATAGTAAATCATAAATGAAATGTTAAAGTGGCAAATCATAATATATTAAAGGTAATTATAGCGAATAATTTGCATAATATCTAGTCTATTATGTACATACTCCATGTATTTCAAGTACAAGTTTCTAAGAATATTAAATGCGTGGCCTCCCACTGGATCCTATATTTTACCAACAGCAAGCTAATTAAACTCCAAAAAGTTCACATAAGGACACCTATTGAAATATATGAGAGCAAAAGAAACATATACCTCTATCTGTGGCCCAATACCATATAGTTTCAAAAGAAGACCACTCTATACAAGGGACACTAGCTAAACCTTACAACAGTTAAACAGCCTCTCAAAAACTTTTGCATATTCCCCTAATCCAACTCGTGGGTGTGGAAGCTATTTGCCAAGATGCCTGAAGCTCCGAAGCTGCTAGGTGGATGCCCACTACCTCTAGAAGGAGGAGGTGAAGAAGAGGAGGGGTTCGCCTTGGAAGGATAAGACTCCATGGATGCTAGGGATGAAGGTTGAGGCGGTGCAGTTGCTAGATGTGCCATAAACAAGGGGATCTCATCAAAAGATGCCTCGAGATCAAAGAAATGGCTCAAAACCGAAGTTGCAAACGAATGCTGGAAAAATATGTATAATCGAAAATGTGAACTAATTATCAAGTACAGAGAATCCTAGACAAGGTTGTAGTGCCACTGCCATTTGGGGATCTCAATGAAAAACACTGTCGTCGTCTAAGAACTAGCCATTGTTGTCACGATAGTGTTTTTCGTCGAGAGGGCACTACGAACCTATCTTGGACTCTTTGTACTTAATGGCTAGTTCACGTTTGCGAATGTACATATTTTTTCAATGTTCGTTTGTTGTTTCGATTTTGAGTCCCGAGGCATATTTTGATGGGATCCCCTTGTTTATGGCACCTCCAGCAAATGCACCGCCTTAGCCTTTACCCTTGGCATCCATGGAGTCTGATCCTTTTGAGGCAAGCTCCTCCTCTTCTTCAACTCCTTTTTTTGGAGGTAGCGGGCATCCACCCGGCGACCTTGGAGCTTTAAGCATCTTGGCAAACAGATTCCACACCCCTGAGTTAGATTAGGGGAATGTACAAAACTTTTTGGGAGGCTATTTAGCTATTGTAGGGTTTAGCTAGTGTCCTTTGTATAGAGTGGTCCTCTTTTGAAACTATATGTTATTAGGCCACAGACATAAGTATAGGTTTCTTTTACTCTCATGTATTTCAATAGGTGTCCTTGTGTGGGCCTTTTTGAGTTATGATTTCCTTGATGTTGGCAGAATATAGGATCCAATAGGAGATTGCGCATTTAGTGTACTCAGAAACTTGTACTTGGAATACATGCATGGGACATGTACATATTAGGCTAGATATTATGTAAATTATTCGCTATAGTTATCTTCAATGCATGTACGATTTCCAACTTTAATATTTTATTTATGTTTTACTCCTTGTATACACGAATCAATATATGTAACGCACATAGAAAATTTTACCACGCATATGGTTTTGTTAGACCAAACATGAACGAGACTCAAATTGAAGTAAAACTAAACTAAGAAAATAAGACCTCCACACGTAGCATCTTCTAGTTATAATATTATGACTTAAGTATAGTATTATAATTAGAAGGGTGTCACACTATGCATGTCGTTATAAGAGCACTTTTTGTGAATATGCTGGTGAAGCGATGGGCCTCTATCTATGGCGGTCTAACCATGGTCTTATGCTAGTGTGTGTTAAGTTCGATAATCTTGGTTGTGCCCCTTTGGATAGGGCTTAAGTTTTGAGCCAAACATGATTTTCTTTTTTGCATAATTAGTTATAGAAATTCCACTAGGACCAAAGATCATAAATTTTGATGAGTTCATTTGTGCTTTATTGGTGATGTAAAGTGTGATGCGTAATTTTCTATGTTCTGATGTATATCATGTTAAGTTGTGTAGCTTTATTGGTTGTAGCTTTAGATTTAACCGGTAAGTTATCAAGCTCTAACGTACTATTTTGATATAATTGGGTTTTGTTTTTGGTTACCTATCGATTAAAAATTTTACTGTTGACCAAAAATAAATTGAAAAGAAAAAAATTCCTACCACGTGATAGTGAAGCCAACCGAATAAAAAAGAAGGCAACTTCTTACTGTATGATAGGATATAGGTGATAGGTTGATGAAAGAAAAATCGATCTTGATTATTTTTTCATTTTAAGATATTTTTACTTTTGAGTATTTTCCAATACCTAGTCTTTTTTTTTTTTTTTATGCCATGAATTGCTTACTAGTCTTATAAAGGTGTTGATAATTGCTCAAGCGAATAAAAAAATATGACAAGGCCCAACCCCAAAAATGTCATGACCTAGTGGGTTTCAATGGAATTTGGTTCGGCATAACTTCTTAGTTCTTACCACATCATACAAGGATTTAAGGATTTGACCCCAAAAAAAAATGTTACGGATGTTTAGTGTAGCAAAACCTGAATTGGTCATTGATGTCCAAAAAGGCGTATAAGAACGGAGTTTCGCTTATGACCCAAAAAAAACCACCAGAACAGAGTTTAGATCTAGCATAAAAAAAAAAAAGAAAATACATTTTGATTTTTTTTAGTTATTAATATAAAATTATTTATAACGTGTATAAATAAAGAGTTTATAAATTAATTATAATTTTAATATATTATCAATATAAAGTAATTATAAATATTTTGATTTTTTAGTTTTTTTTCATCATTTTATTTATTTTTTATAAAAACTTCAAATTTTACTCAATATTGGCCTCCAAGGTCCCAATCTCTAAAATACAAGACAGGAAACCCCAATCTAGGTCCCTACAAACTTCATGATTTGAATTTTAATCGGGAAAAATGTAAAACTTATTATATCTCGAATAAAATTACTTTTAATAAAAAATATTTGTCTGATATGTATATAAAAGGACTCAAGGACTCACGATATCGTTTTTTTTTTTTTTAAATATTTTGAATATGCAATATTATTGGTTTATGATTCTATAATAGTATTTTAAATTCTAAGATAAACCTAATTAATTCTTAAGATAAGGGCAATCTGCTTTCGGGCGAAATTTGCAGCTTAAATTAGAGGTTTGTTGCACTTGCACTGTTGTATGATTCAGGCGATTTGTAAATGTTCAATCATTTGGGTTATGGATGTAAACCCTTTTTTTTTTTTTTTTTGGTACTTTCTTATTTTGGGTTGGTGATGGATGTAATCCGATTTTGTAGTCATGAGCTATTTTTATGGTAATAATTGCCAAAATGGGGGAGACAGGTGTGCTTAAGTAACTAGTACACTATTGAACCACTTCATGATTAGAATAAATAATAAACAGAGTGTTGCTACTTTTTCTGGGGTGCTGGGAGCATCCATCTGAACATAGTAGTGAGTTTCATCATTGAAGTTCATATATTCGTAGGATACACTATTATATCTCTTTAGGATGCATAAGGCAATATAAAATATGTAGTTTTTTATGACTTACAAGTTTGTGGGAGTGCATGGTTAGTGTTTCATTTGTTAATAGTGGATCATTGGTGAGCAATTTTGGTGGTTCAGTTATCGACAATGGGCTCAACCTCACTCAACAAGTAGACTTTTTCTCTTTTTAAAAAAAAATATTTGGGGGACGCACTTTTTATGACGCACTACGCGACGTATACGGAAAAATGAAGAAAACGATAAAAATGTTTGGTTGATGGGTTTCATATAAATATTGTTACTTTTGTTCAATTTGTTTTAATTCATAAACTTACCAACGCAAACGGTGCAAGCACTGATAAATTTTGTATATGTTGCACTAGTAAGTTTTGTTTTTGTTTTTTGTTTTTTTTTTAACAAAACTTATCAACGCAAATAATGCAAGCGTTTGTAGGTTTTGTATAGCATTTGCATTGCTTGTGCTGATAAGTTTCTGGATAAAAAAAAATTAAATAAAAGTAGTAATAATTATGTGGGACTCATCATCTAAGTATTTTTATCATTTTTCTCACTTTTCAGTATGCGTCCACTGTTTGTGCGTCCCCCTATTAGTTCTCTTTTTTGAATTAAAACCACACCTATCCTTCTTTCTAAGGCATTCTTACTCAGATCGATTGGGGCCATTTTGAAAAACAGTTTTCAATTAGAAGAGTTTCTTTTCTTTTGATTTTTAAATTATTTCTATCTTAGACATTATTACGACTAAGAGACTGTTCTAACAATTGCCTTTTCCAGGGTCAGAATCCATATCCTCTTCTTAGGAATGCTCATCGCTTACCACAACACCCAATCCTTGTTGGTGATGAGGAGAGTTTCTGGATGCTAACAAATAATTAACATTATTATACATTACATAATTATTTTATCATTTATGTAAAGAAATTTTCCCTAAAGGCATCTAATTTAAGCATTTAATTTGTATGTACTGCCGTGTTAAAAAATTTTATATTGTCATCCAATTATATATTACAAATGGAAGAATATAATTGGTTGATTGTGTAAAAATCTTTATACTATCAATACATCAAAACTAAACACCTAATTTAAACTCTTTGTCAATGGCATTAACTCAATTAAACTGTAATTATTAAACTATAGTCGGATTGATTTCTTAAATTTTCATAACTCAAACTGTGAATACTTCTAATGACTTGGGCGTTAATAAATCAGTGTAAATTAAAATTAATTTTCCAACATTAAAAGTTTTTATAGAATAGATTTTCAGCAAAACTTATTTTTGGAATGAAATTCGATACGTATCATAGAAGTTATGGTCATTTTAATTACCTAATATACTCGATCACAAAAGTACGAAAAGTTTGTAATTTTTCTTTTTTTTAAAAAAACTACTTTTTTTAAAAAAATTTAATGAATTAAACTTGTTCCACCTCTTTGGATTAAAGCATATATGCATTTGCTTGACATCCTAATTACGTGATGATTCATTGGCATAACCCCTCTTGATTCGGTTCCAATTGATTCATTATTTTATGCGATACACTATACTATTGTAAGCGAAAATTAAGATGTATTTCCAGGTACATTAAAAAAAAAAGAAATTTAAGATTTATCAAACTGAAGTCATTTCAACCATAATGCTATGTCCAACAACAACACGAGCAAATCACAATGAATATTTCACATGAGTGATCAATGCGCTAGTGATTGAGGCCAAGATATGAAGATACACTACCAAGAACCGAAGAAAACTAAGGACTCGTTTGACTTTAGAAAATATTTTTTATTTTTATCTCAAATTTTTAATGTTAACTATAAAGTTGTTAGCTTGTTTTGTTCTTTTTTTGTTTTTAAAATATTGTATAAGAAATAATTAAAAAAATTATTTTTACCATTTTTTTAATAAAATCTTAAAAACTTGAAACAAATAAAGTTTAAGTGATAATTTTTCAGTTAATATAAAAAATTAAAATAAAAATAAAAAAGTTCAAATCAAACAAGTCTAGATATTTTTCTTTTCCAAAAATCATGACATGCAAATGATTAGATTACTTTATTTTTCTCACTCTAACATAAATTTCAGGATACACTGGTGGCAGCAGCAGTGGGTTGACAGACCATTGCCTACAGACTGACAAAGAAACCAACACTTTTTTTTTCCCCTTTTTTTGAAACCAACATACATGCTTATCAACACATTACATATACATATTATAATGCCATTAATTATATTATTTCTTTCCACATTCAGTTCTTACGAAACTGCATTCTTGTAGCTAGCCTATGGGAGTGAGTTCATACCATTTTATAACTCCATTTAGTGTCACGGAATATTTATTTAAGTATGATACTGTGATGACTAATGGAAAGATAAGCTACATGCAAATCAGGGAGTGGCACCGTCTCGTTAGCTAAACGATTGTACATTGGCTGCCAAGTTTGGTACATGAAACCGGAAATAAGAAAACTACACGTGGAAAACATAAGAGCATTATGATAGCTATAACTGACAACGTTGTTATCCAATTGCTCTGATTTCAGAATTCAAAAATTCAGGAGAAAGTTGCTCACGAAGAAGGTGGAACCAGATCGCATAGGCATTCAACAACAAAAATGAAGTGGGATAGGCCCATCGCTTAAGGCAATTTGGTAGAAGCTTCTACGTTACAGGTATGTATAACCACCACATTAGTACACCTTTTATTTAATTAAATCCAATATCCTTTTGGTGAGAGAAGGTATTTTTGTAAGTTCGATTTATTTGAATAATTCATAAAATTGATGTTTGTGCTAAGTATTGAAGTATAAAGGTTATACAGTTTTTTTATATAGGTTGCTTTTTTAGAATTCAAATTCATATTCTTTTTTTAAAGAGCCAAAGTTATTTATTATCTCAACCAATTTTTTTATAAATATTAAATCCAATATCTTTAACTCAAACTTTATTCGATATCATTGGAAAGTAGAATTCAGTTAGATTTATTTTCAAGAAATTTATTTTGAATTTTAATTTTTTATAAAAATTAAATGATTTACAATTTTTCAGAATTGGAACTTATTGAGAACAAGTTTAATTCATTTATTTTAATAATTTCACTTATCTGATACATGCATAAAAAGAAGAAACAAAGAAATCATTGTATATATATATAGGATGCAAGAACCCTATTCATTAATTTTAAAATTATTTTACTTTATGTTCCGGAGCAGAAACACAAATTGCATAAGAGTCATTGATGGGAAGGAAGGAAGGAAGTAGAAGTGAGGGAGAGAAGGGGATAAAGAATAGCGAATGATCATGATGAAATTGTCCAAAATATACGGAGAGATTATCTTTTTGTGTATGTATCATCACTCTAATTATAATCATAAGAATTTTAAAATTAATTTATAAATTTTGAAATAAATTTACTAACTTATGTTCTAATCATACTCATTAAATTCGGAATTACTAGAAAGTAAAATTGATTTAATTTGAATCAAGTCGATTTGATATTGCTTTGATTTGAAATTTAATTTTCATTTTTATATTGACCCAATTATAACATGGCGACACTTGAATTGATTTGCAAATCAATCTTACGTACATCGAAAATGAACTGAATTAGTTTTATTTTAATAATTTGTATAGCACTTTTAATTAAAAATGTAAAATGGCTAAACTAATAAGAGTGCAATCCTCATTTCAAATAATTAAAATAAAAATCAAATCAAATTCATTCATACCCAAATTTATTTTAGTAACTGCCAAGGTGTACACAACTAAGGTCATAAGGATTCAAAAATACATACCGATTAGTGTTGTTTTAGATGTAAGGAGATCGAGTAGATCGGATGGGGGTTGTCCGGTAGCTAGAGTCAAAGGAAAAACTAGAAAAATCATAGATAAAACTATTAAAAAAAAATGT
Source organism: Pterocarpus macrocarpus (assembly GCA_031439585.1). Classification (NCBI taxonomy): domain Eukaryota; kingdom Viridiplantae; phylum Streptophyta; class Magnoliopsida; order Fabales; family Fabaceae; genus Pterocarpus; species Pterocarpus macrocarpus. The sequence continues at coordinate 19,529,893 of CM062519.1, forward strand.
AGATGTTGGTTTGAATGAAAACATGATTTATGATAGGTTAATATTGTTTAATTTATATAGGCAACCATACTTAGTGGAACAAAAACTAGTTGTTTGTTGTTGTTGTTGTTTTTTTTTTTTTTTTTTTTATCAAAGGCAGTGAGACCATAAATTATTCGAGATATACCGGAAACAACCATTAGGCCGTGGTTGTTGTTGGGTGTATTTTTCATAGCAAGAAATATATGTTTTTGAAAAAAAAGAATAACTAACTTCCATATCTTCATATAGGTATTAACAAACTCCACATTTTATTTTTAAACAAAAAAAAAAATCTACACTCCTCCTTTTTAAATCAACTTAACTATGGGTAACTTTATAAATTTTTTTTTGCCATATTAATTATTATTTTAACTTTTTCTCTCATTGAATTAATATTCTCTCCATACTATTTCTCTTACCTAAATAATTTTTTTCTATTTTTTCCCTTTTCTAAATAATATATAATTTATATTAAAAATTCAAGTAAGATTATTACGTGCCACATAAATTTATTTAAGATTAATTCAATAAAATATTTCTTTATAAAATTCCTGAATAGTTAGATCACCGCTCAAATTACTCATGCTTCACCGAAAAAGATCTTAGCTTCTGTTTTATGTTTCAGCCACACCCAAAAAGAATTACTCATGCTACGCACGTGATGATTGATCCAACAATGTAATCTTAACTGTAAAAAGTTTCAATTCTGTCAACCCAAAGACAAATATCTCTTATTTTAAGTTACTAAAATGATGTCCAGTATTTGATGAACAAGCAAACTCAATTTATATTCTTTGCAACTTATTTTATAAATCAAATTTGCAAGATTATATGTTGACAAAAAATTGATGTGAATAAAATAAATATACAATCAAATAATTAAACACTACTACTGCACCTAATAATAAAGGGATTAAATAGTTTAGAAGATAATAAATTTTTTTAAAAAGTTATATAAGTGAGTGCTTAGAGGGAATATTAAATAGGCGAGAAAAAAAGTCAAAATAGGAATTAATGTGGGTAAACATAAATTTTCAAAGTTATTGCTAGTTATAAGTTGATTTAAAAAAGCGTGCGCATAGATTAAGAAAATGGTTGAAGAAGTTTCAATGTTTCTATCTTTATCACTTAATCCTTTTTTTTTTCCTTAACACTCTCTCTCATACTTAATCCCTCCACTTACTCTCTCTCCTCCACATGGTAAGAGGATAGTAAACGTGATTATTAATAATTTATTCAATAAGAGTATAAAAGAAAAAAATATAACTTATATTGTCTAAATTTTTTAAAAGGACAGATAATTGTAGAAAAATAAAATTTTGAAAATAGATACTTATTGGAGACTGGAAGGAGTATAAGATAATTAGTTTTGAAAAAATTATACGTGTGAATGCTTTGATTAAGTGAGAGAAATAGTGCAGAGAATATTAATTATTTAAGAGAAAAAGTCAAAATAGTAATTAATATGGGCAAAAAAAATTACAAAGTTATCCCTAATTATAAGTTGATTTAAAAAAGAGATATGTAAACTTTGAAAAAGGTAATTAAAGAGTAAAGATTTATTTTGATTCTTGAAATTATATATATGTTTTATTTTTATTTTAAAAATTAAGAAATTAATTATTTAGTCCTTAAGATAATATTTATAGGAACTAACTTGAATCATTAAAAAGACTAGTTTGAATCATATTTTACAACTGGAGGAATTAAATTATTAGTTTCTTAATTTCAAGGATTAAAATGAAATACTTATATAACTTCATGGACCAAAATGAACCTTTACTCAATAACTAATAGTCTAATATTATCTAAATTTCTTAAAAAGATAGATAATTGTAGAAAAATAAAATTTTGAAAATAGACATTTATTAGAAAATGGAGAGAGTATAAGATAATTAATTTTGAAAAAATTATATATGTGAATGCTTTAATTAGGTGAGAGAAATAGTGGAGTGAATATTAATTATATAACAGAAAAAATCATAGTAGTAATTAATGAGAAGTGATAGGGGGACTCATTTTTTATAGGATACCGTACTGATTCATCACTCATTCACCATTGGATGGATGTGTGTCCAATCAAAGTGGGGTCCATACCCCTTCTAATGTTAAATGAGTGATGAGTCGGCACGGTATCCCATAAAAAAATGAGTCTCTTCAACATTTCTTGTAATTAATATTAACAAAAAAGAAATATAAAATTATCCTTAATTATAAGTTGTTTTCAAAAAGATATGTGTAAACTTTTTCATCCAAAACAAAACATGAGGTTTACTAATCTTCATATGAATGTATAGAGATTAACAATTTAACAAAAAAAAAAATACCTTTTATGTAACATAAGAAAGGTGTTTTTTTTATTTAATATATTTTTAATTAAAAAGGCACATCCAATGAGAACAAGATCTTTTGAAAGAAGCGCGTGTGTAAAAACGCATATACAAACTAATCGGGTTCTTTAATGTATTCGAGTAAGTTTTTATGAAAAAACATCACTAAACAATAGCTTGTGCTTTTTTTAAGCTAGTATTTTAATGAGTATTTTACTGTTTTATTGTTTTAGGTAATTTGACACTTATTTTCTTCAATAAAGTTTATTTGAGTTTTTTAAATAGAAAAAGTGATGTTAAGAGAGTTAAATTAGGGGAAAAGAACTATCCAAACATATTTTTAGAAAATACTTCTCAAATTTTACACCCAAACATAATTTTGTTTTCTTAAAATAAATTTTTTTTTAAAAAAAAAAAGCTAAGCCAATTCTTGGCCTTCAAGGAGTAGTCAACATGCTTGTTATGTCTATAAATATTGAAGAGCAATTGTTCCCTCCATCTCAAGTGGTCAAAACCAGCGTCTTGGAAAGAAGCATTCCCAAAATCAAATTAAGCCAATCGTTATCCATGGCAGGAAGCCTTGTTAAGAATTTGGCTGTGATCATAGTGGTCACAGTGCTGAGCACGTTGGTCTTGGAGCTACAACCTGCTGAAGGCGCGTTTGGCATTCCGCTCAACCCTTGCACACTTCCTGAGTGCATCGCCGAATGCAAGAAAATTCTGCAGGGAAAATTTATGAGTGCATCGTGCATGAATACTGGCTCTGGGGAAAAGCTTTGCATCTGCTTAGGTTGAGAGTGCTACATATTATATCTCTCGCTGAAAGCAATCGCTGTTGTTGTCATGTTTTGAATAAGCCAGCTTTCGAAGGTGAAGCTCTTAATCTTTGTTTAAGTCTTTCCCATGAATATGTTCATGTAAGGACTTTAAAAATTGTACTTGTTTATTTTAGATAATGCAACCCCACCCCCCCCCCCCAAAAAAAAAAAGAATGTGTGCTTGCTGTGTCCTTTGAAGGGTTAAAATTTTCTATACCTTTTTTCTCTTTCTGGTTAAGTTAATTGAATGGTAACAAGTAAGTTAAAAAAAAAATCTCTCTAAATTTGAAATAACATCTAGTTAAATTATAAATTTTTGAAAAGTTATTGATATTAAATAAGGAAAATGTAAAAAAAGACAAAAAAGAAGAGAGAGAATTTTGTTTTTTTTTTTATAAACAAAAGTTTAGATAGATTTGGTATTGATCATTTCACTAAATTTAAATTTGCATTTGAAATCCCATTACCAAAAGAGAGACAATTTGAATCTGCATTTGTAATTCCATACTCACCATATGCATAGGTTACATGAAAATTTTTTGTTGCTAGAGTTGAAATAATGGTCAATTTGACCCGATTCATCCCAACCGGCTGCACGTTTTTTTCTGGTAGGTCAACCAGTTACAAGTTGAATACAATTAAGATAGTACGGTTTGTTGTTTTAATAAACGAGTTTGAATTACCAACACCCTCATATAATAATATAAAATGAAAAAAAAAGGAAAAATATGTTAATAAAATTGATTGATGTAACATTCGTGTGTAATCCCAAGCTTCAATCAACAAGCCTCAAGGATTCAAGAAATCTAACATTCATTCGAATATTAAAACTACACGTGAGCTAAACGGATGCGTTTAGTAAACATGATTTTAAACGAGCCAAAATTAAGAAAATCTTAACCTAGATTAGGCTGACCTGTAGGCCTAAATCTATTTTTCAGGACTACTGCAGACATCTTTCAGCAGGGCGAAAATGTAAGCAATTATGCATAACTCACAAACCAGCCTTCATAGTCTTCGATGATTTAATTAGTAAGACTTTTGGTTCATGATTTAACTAATTCAACTAGTTAAATTTTTTAATAAATCATAATTTAACTGAAAAATGTTGTATATATGGGTCTTAGTATGTTTCAAACTTAGTTTGTCTATATATATTTAACTATGGAAAGAGTCCCACATTGCTCATAAAAATGTTTTAATAAGTATTTATATATGATGGTACTTAATCGGTAAATACTTTATGGTATTGAGATAGCATTGTAGACTTGGACTTTAGTTAAATACACACGCGTGCCCCGCCCCGCCCCGTCACGTTTTAATACTTCAACGGCTATTTTTTACCGTTGCAGCTCTTTAATACTCCAACGGCTCTTTTTCTGACCGTTATCCAACGGTTAGTTTCCAAGGGCTCTTTTACAACAGCTATTTTCTTTCCCTATATAAACCCTGCTACATGGCACAATACAATAGAGAACTATATCTTCTCATTCTCACTCTTCTGCGCAATAGAAGCTACCCCACTGTTTCTGTTGCGTTTTCTACCTCTTGCAAGATCTGCTGCTCAATGTACCGGGACCATCGTGCGAACGAGTTCCTGTGGAGACCCACGTCTAATCCTGGAGGGTTAACCGTCAACGCCATTCTACCGAGCATAGCTTTGGGTAGGGCAGAATTAAACCCTTAAGGACAGTACTTTGCACGATTCGTAGTAACCTTATTCTACTACATCTTATTGTTGCTGTAATTTTATTCTTTAAAGCTAAAATACTAGTGTTCAAATTATTTTTCACAACATTCTTAAGGGTTTAAAATGGATACTAGTATTTTAGCTACTCCTAAGATCATTCCTGATGTTTCAAGGATTGAATCATTTGATGGAAATAATTTTAAACGATAGCAACACAAAATTTTAAAAGTTTTAGACTTTTCTCAAATCAATTTTGTTTTGCAAGATCCTAAATCGGAACATGATTCTGAAAATTATCAACAAGCCTTGAAGGATTGGGAATTGGCTGATAAATTGTACAAACATAATATTTTAAGAGCTTTATCAAATGATTTGTATGATATTTACTATCATTATGTTCATGCAAAGGATATTTGGGATGCATTGGTTCAAAAATATATTTATGAAGAAGAAGGTAGTAAAAAGTTCTTGGTTCATAATTATAATACATTTCAAATGGATGAAAATAAATCTATTGCTTCTCAAATTAATGAATTTACTAAGCTTGTAGATGAATTAGCTAAGGAAGGAGATATTCTGCCTGAAAGGTTTGTATCTCAAACTCTTGTTGATAAACTACTTGAATCTTGAAAAGATTATAAAATGAATTTCATGCAAAAAGGAAAAGCTATGACATTGCAAGAAACTATTGTGCATATTAAGATTGAGGAGAAAAATAGGCTAATGGCTAGTGAATAAAATGCTAAGGAAATGCATGCTAGAGCTAACATTGCTAAGGATATGCAGTCTAAAAATTCATTTTATGGCTCTAAAAATCATAACATTAGAGTTCATAAACCACATTTCAAGCATGATTCTAACCAACAACAAAAGAAGAAGAGTGCTTATTTTATTTGTGGCAAAACAGGTTATTTTGCATCCGCTTGTAGACTGAGAAGGAACAATCAAGGAGGCGCAAATAAAGGAGGAGGATCATCATCAAAGACAAGGGCGAACGTGGTGGAACATCAAGATGATGTTATAGTGGCAGTGGTGTCTGAATGCTTTTTAGTGAAGGAAGCCAAGGGATGGATTGTGGACTCTAGTGCCACAAAGCACATTTGTGCTAAGAAGGAGATATTTTCTGAGTTTTCTCCCATAGAGGATGGGAAGGATTATGTTTACCTAGGAGATTCAAGCAAAATCTCAGTCTTAGGTAAAGGAAATGTGCCATTAAAAATGACATCTGGGAAAACCCTTATGCTGTCTGAAGTATTCTTTGTACTTGCCATTAAACAATGTCTGGTGTCGGTCCATCTCCTTAACAATGCCAATGTGAAGGTAACCTTTGATAGTAATATAGTTACCTTATCTAAAAATGACATATGTGTTGGTAAAGGTTATTGTAATGATGGTCTGTATGTTTTGAATGTAGTTACTAATTACAATGAAGGAAGTTCTTCTTTTGCTTACTTGGTTAATTCTCTTGATGTTTGGCATGATAGATTAGGACATGTAAATATTCCTTATATCTTAAAATTAAAAAAAAATGGGACTAATTGATAGATTGGATAATACTAGCTTGGATAAATGTGAAATTTGTGTAGAAACTAAAATAACTAAGAAGCTATCCAAATAAGTAACAAGACAAAGTGAATTATTAGAGCTAGTACATAGTGATTTAGGAGATTTAAAGCACACAATGACAAGAGGTGGTAAAAGATTTTACATAATTTTTGTTGATGATTATTCTAGATATACTAAATTATATCTGTTGAGATCTAAGGATGAGACTTGTGAAATGTTTATTAAATATAAAAATGAAGTAGAAAACCAACTTGGTAAAAAAATTAAAAGATTAAGAATAGACAGAGGAGGTGAATATGAGTCAAACTCCTTTAATGAGTTTTGTGAACAATATGGTATAATACATGAAATAACTCCACCTTATTCACCTGAATCTAATGGTATAGCCGAAAGGAAAAATAAAACTCTTAAAAAGATGATGAATGCCTTGCTTGTTAGTTCGGGATTACCTAACTATATATGGGGGGAAGTTATCCTCTCAGCTTACTATATACAAAATAGGGTACCACATAAGAAACTTAGTAAAACACCTTATGAGCTCTGATCTGATAAACAACCTAATTTAGGACACCTGAAAGTGTGGGGGTGTTTAGCTAAAGTAATGTTGCCAGACCCTAAGAAAAGGAAACTTGGTTCCAGAACATGTGATTGTATGTTTATTGGATATGCGCAAAATAGTAGTTCATATAGATTTCTTGTTGTGAAAAGTGATGTGTTATAACATAATTCCATAATTGAATCTTGTAATGCATCATTCTTTGAGCATGTGTTTCCTATGAAAACTAAAGAGAAACATAGTAGTAACTCACATGAGAATATATCTGAAGATATAGTTGAACAAAATGATAATGAATTGAGAAGGAGTAAAAAAACAAGGAAAGAAAAAGATTTTGGTGATGACTTTTATGCTTATCTTGTTTCTGATGATCCTTTAACTTATAATGATGCTATTACATTTATTGATGCTTCTTTTTGGAAAGATGCTATACATGCTGAGATTGAATCTATTATGGCCAATCATACTTGAAAATTAGTAGATTTACCACCTAAGACAAAACCTATTGGATGTAAATGGGTATTTAAGAAGAAACTAAAACTAGATGGTAGTGTAGATAAATATAAGGCCAGGTTGGTAGCTAAGGGATACAAACAACAAAATAATCTTGATTACTTTGATAATTATTCTCCTGTTACTAGAATTGTATATATTAAAGTTTTGTTTGCCATTGCATCTATCTATAAACTTGTTGTGCATCAAATGGATGGGAAAACTGCATTTCTCAATGGTGATCTTGAAGAAGAGATCTACATAAAACAACCTGAGAGATGTGTGGTTAAGGGCAAGGAGAACAAGGTATGCAAACTTGTTAAATCTCTTTATAGTTTAAAGTAAGCTCCAAAACAATGGCATGAAAAATTTGATCATGTTATGATTTCCAATGGGTACGTGACAAATGAATCCAATAAATGCATATATAGCAAGTTTAATGATGGTGTTGGTGTTATCATCTGCCTATATGTTGATGATTTACTGATCTTTGATATATGTTTAGATACTGTAACTAAAACTAAAAGATTTTTGTCTTCTCAATTTGATATGAAAGATATGGGTGTTGCTAATGTTATACTTGGAATAAAATTGATTAAGGAAAATGATAAATTCATTTTATCTTAATCTCACTATATTGAAAGCATGCTAAAGAAATTTGGATATTTTGACTACAAACCTGTATCTACTCCTTATGATTCTAGTTTGCATCTAGTTAAAAACAGAGGTGATAGTGTATCACAAATTGAATATGCACTCATAATTGGTAGTTTGATGTATTTAATGAACTGCACTAGACCAGATATTGCATACGCTGTGAATAGACTAAGTAGATATACTCATAATCCTAGTGATATCCATTGGAATGCCTTAATTAGACTTTTAAGATATTTAAAAGGTACTAAAGATTTTGGTTTAGTGTATTCTGGTTATCCCTCGATATTAGAGGGATATAGTGATGCAAATTGGATTTCTGACTCTGATGAATTAAAGTCTACAAGTGGTTATATTTTTATGCTGGCAGGTGGGGCTATTTCTTGGAAGTCCACCAAACAGACTTGTATTGCCAAGTCCACTATGGAGTCAGAATTTACAGCTTTAGAAAAGACAGGAACAAAAGCTGAATGGTTGAGAAACCTATTGGTGGACATACCATTATGGGATAGAACACAGACATCTGTGTCTATTCATTGTGATTGTCAAGCTGCCATTGCTCAAGAAAAGAACAAAATATATAATGAAAAAAGTTGGCATATCAAATTGAGACATAATATTATAAGGTAGTTGATTGAGAATAATGTGATATCCATGGATTTTGTAAGGTCAAAAAAGAACTTGGCTGACCCTCTAACGAAGCCACTTACTAGAACGCTAGTAAGTGAAACATCGAGGAGGATGGGACTAATGCCTATAACTTGAGGCAGTATGATAGAAACCTAACTACTGTAATTGGAAATCCCATGAAGGTGGTTCAATGTGGTAAACGAAGTCATATGAGTCTCACAAAGGGTATTGTCGCTTCTTACTGATTTCTGCCACTCATATGAGATGCTTGGTAAAGAGTCCGTCCCTATAATGTGTGACAGTACCGCTACAGTGGTATGCCACCTAAGTGAGAGTGGAGATGAGGCTGTCTCCCATGAGTATGGGCATAAAACTCTAGAGCTCTCATGATTTTAGGATAGCGCACGGCCTTAATGCGCAAAACGGCTAAGAGCAGCATATCTTATGGGATGTTGTGTGGTTGGTGGACGTGCTCCAACCGTTATCTTAGAAGTTTAGTTCAAAGAGATTCTCTACCAAATTTCCTAGGGTTGTCACCTACATGTACCTAAGGTGAAGTTCAAATCCTTTGAATACTACACTGAAGCATAACATTCCTATTTATTCCTTTAAGTTTGAAATATGTGGGGGATTATTGTATATATGGGTCTTAGTGTGTTTCAAACTTAGTTTATCTATATGTATTTAACTATAGAAGAAGTCCCACATTACTCATGAAAATGTTTTAATAAGCATTTATATATGATGGTACTTAATCGGTAAATACCTTATGGTATTAAGGTAATATTGTGGACCTGGGCCTTAGTTAAATACACACACGCCCACCCCGCCCCGCCTCGTCCCGTCTCATCCGTCCGTGCGCGTGTGGGCTTGCCAAGCTTTTACTACCCTACAAATTTTATTTTTAGCCAAAATTCTTTTCTACCGTTGCAGCTCTTTAATACTCTAACGACTCTTTTTCTGACTGTTATCCAACGGCTAGTTTTCAACGGTTCTTTTACAACAGCTACTTCCTTTCCCTATATAAACCCTGCTACATGGCACAACATAACAGAGAACTACATCTTCTCATTCTCACTCTTCTACGTAATAGAAGCTACCCCACTGTTTCTGTTGCATTTTCTACCTCTTGCAAGATCTGTTGCTCAACGTACCGGGACCATCGTGTGGACGAGCTCCTATGGAGACCCATGTCTAGTCTTGAAAGGTTAACCGTCAATGCCATTTTACCGAGCATAGCTTTGGGTAGGGCGAAATTAAACCCTTAAGGACAGTGCTTTACACGATTCGTGGTAACCTTGTTCTACTACATTTTATTGTTGCTATCATTTTATTCTTTAAAGCTAAAATACTAGTGTTCAAATTATTTTTCACAACAAAAAATACTTGAACCAAAACTATGATAGTTTATAATTCAACTGATTTAATTGGACGATTTGTTTTAACTTGTAAAATATTAATATTATTTATAAACCTCTAAAAAAAGTATAGATTAAATAATGAATTCCTCTCCATAAGAATTGATACAGCACTGCTATATATAACTTTTTTTAAAAAAAAAAATAGGCTAATGAGTACCATGCAATGGTTACGTTTTATTTTTCAACAAATAAAAATTAAAAATAACGGAGAAATATGCAATTATCCATTCTGAAAATTAATGAAGAATTTGGACTGAGTTTAACCAAACTCAAATCTGATTTTTTTTATTGGATCATTTTTTCAAAACTTAGATTTGACCCAATAATTAGGTTCATCCAACATTTAGACTACAGTATTTGTTGTCATACACCTTATAAAATAAAGTGCTTGATGCACCGTATATTACTATACACTTAACGTGGTTTGTGATTGGTAATTAGAGGTTAGTATCTTTTAGAGCCGGTTAATACATATTTTAATATTTTTTGTGGTGTTGGGGTGAAAAATTCTGACACAAACTTGGTCAGGGTTATTTGGCTATACAAGTAGTTTCTTTCTAGCAAACTCTCGCTACCCCCCTCTACACCTTTCTTCCTCCTCCACCTCCACTGCCAACCAAAAAACAAAAATTGATGATGAAGGGAACATCAGTAACTCAAGTCTTTCTAATTAAAATTCAAGCTCTACCACTTTGATCTAAAAATCATATGCAACTACATTTGTATCTGCTGTAATATGAAGAACTACTCTTTTTCTTTCTTTTTTTTTTCTTGTATTTTGTGCAGCAATTATAATTCATCAAAAGCTACAACCTTCTCCGAACCATAGAAACAAAAAGTAAAACCTAGTATGAGAAGATAGGGAGTGAGTTATGCTTATTATAAAATTGAAGATGAGAAAAGGAAATATTGGAAGGCATGAGTGAATTGCTACATGGACTATGAAAACAAAGGCAAGTTATATATTCATAATGGGTGTTGTCATCCTCCCTGACATGCAAACTTCAGCAAGTATATTATGATAGAATTTTGGGCAAAGCAAAAATTCCTAAGCTGCTGGTAAATATATGCAATATATTGGTAAATGTTTCTATTTGGATACTTATTTATATTTTTTTGCTTTTTCATTTTTTTAACAATTATTAATTAAGGGCATATAAAATGAACTAATTTAATATGACACTAAATCTTATTCTCCAAATAATTAAATTTTAAAGAGTTCCTAAGATGCCGGTAAATTCTTTGGAAATATTGGTAATTTTGCATCAAAATACTGGTAAGTATATACAATACGCTGGTAAATATCTATATTTGGATACTTGTTTTTATTCTTTTGCTTTTTTAATTTTTTTAACAATTATTGATTAAGGGTATATTAATGAACCAATTTAACATGATACTGAATCTTATTCTCTAAATAATCAGATTTTAAAGAGTTCCTAAGAAGCTAGTAAATTCTTTAAAAATGCCGGTAAATTTGCATCAAAATGCTGATAATATATATACAATACGTTATTAAATGTCTCTATTTGGATACTTATTTTTATTCTTTTGATTTTTCAATTTTTTTTAACAATTATTGTCTAAGGGTACACTAATAAACTAATTTAACATGACACTAAATCTCATTCTCCAAATAATCAAATTTTAAAGAGTTTCTAAGATGCTGGTAAATTCTTTAAAAATGCTAGTAAATATATGCAATATGCTGGAAAATGTTTCCATTTAGATACTTGTTTTCATTTTTTTATTTTTTCAATTTTTTTAATAATTATTGATTAAGGACACATTAATGAACTAATTTAACATAACATTAAATCTCATTCTCCAAATAATCAGATTTTAAAAAGTTTGTAAGACGCTGGTAAATTTTTAAAAAATGCTGGAAAATTTGTATCAAAACGTTAGTAAATATATATAATACGCTGGTAAATTTTTTCCTTTCTTAAATAATGAATAATATATAAAGTTTAATATAAATTCAATATTTTTAAAGGATGTAATTAGGAATGCAATCAGCTCATGTAACAAGTTTTATATCCTTTATAAAATTTGAAATATATCACTATGTTCTTTCCATAAAGTCACAATTTTTTACTTTTATAATTTTTACCATGGCATTTTAGATGAAAAAAAATATTTTATTATTTAACATAGTATCATGGTAGCTATGATCCAATGGATAAGGGCATCCTTAATTTCTGAATTAAGTTTTTATAGAGATAAGGGCATCCTTCAAACTTTTTAACATAACTTGGTGTAAAATGGTTCGTGTCTAGGGAAACTCATTTGTATAAAATGTGTATTTCACACAATCTTGAAGTTATTTAACTTGTTATTTGAATGATTTTTTATGTCATACATTAGCTCTTCATGCTGCTACCTTTTTCTCTAGATTCTTAAGAGTAAATAAGACGTTGATAAATACTTAGAAAACGCTAGTAAATTCTGGCAAAATGCTGGTAAATTTTTTTAGTGTGCTCTTTTTGTGTCTTTTTTTTCTTTTCAAATTTTGTATCAAATATTGATTAAGAGGGTACTAAAACGATTAAATCTAACAAATCACTAATTATTATTCTTCATAAAATCAGATTTTTAGGAGTATATAAGACACTAATAAATACTTAAAAAATGCTAGTAAATTCTAGTAAAATACTGGTAAGTTTTAACAATACACTGGTAAATTATTTTAACTTGCTATTTTTGTGTCTTTTTTTTTATTTTCAAATTTTGTATCAAATATTGGCCAAAGGGACACCAAAACGAATAAATCTAACACATCACTAATTAATATTCTTCATAAAATCAGATTTTTAAGAGTATGTAAGATATTAATAAAATTTGGTAAAATGCTAGTAAGTTTTAGCAATACACTGGTAAATTACTCTAGCTTGCTATTTTTGTGTCTTTTTTTTCTTTTCAAATTTTGTATTAAATATTGACTAAGGGGGTACCAAAATGAATAAATCTAATACATTACTAATTATTATTCTCCATAAAATCAGATATTTAAGAGTATAATTGGTAAATTCTTGTAAAACTCTGGTAAATTCTAGCAAAATGTTGGTAAGTTTTAGTAATTGCTAGTAACTTTTTGGACAAAAAAAATCTAACAAAAAGAATAATGATCATATGAGACTAGTTATTCAAGTGTTGTTGTTGTTTTCCTCACTTTTTTCGTATGATTATGTATAAAAAACTTGGTTTATATATATTTATTTATTTATTTTAGAAATTCAAACTTATGAAAACCTAGTTCTAAGGTGGCTGATAACAAATCTCCACAATCCATTATCATTTTATTTGAAAGAACACCTCGATCTAACTTAAGGCATAGGTATACTAGTGGTGCATGACAAGTTACGGTGTATTTTAGATATTGCCTTAGACTACATATATAAATTTAGATATTATGCATAATAAAATCATAAAATTAAAAAATAAAAATTAAGAAATATTTTACAACATTTATTTCAAAATTTGCCTATACAAAATAACATAATGTTATGTAAACGTATTAATGGAAATTTAAAATTTTTGTAATTTATCACTGATTTTCTAAAAAATTGTGTGACTTTATGAGTCAAGTTAGATCAATTTTGGTGTATGATCCAAACATAATTAAAAAATGTATCAGGCCAAATACATAAAACCCAAACCTAATTCAATAAGCTTTGGACTGAGTCATGTTATCATGTTACCCTGAATTGTGAACACTCTAATAGAGGGATTTGGCCCAAAGTCAACATATTTGTCATTCATTTTTTTTTATTGAAACATATTTGTCATTCATTGCTCTCGCGGATTCTCCTACTTCCATTTTTTTTTGTCTCTTTTTTTTTTTAAAGATGCAAATCGTAAATTTCATCGCTCAAACAAACACCGGTTACATTCATAGTCTATCAAAGAAGCTATAGCAGGCGTTAACCAGTCAACCCTAATCATTTCCTGATTTTGACAAGTTAGTGTGTATTTGGTTCTACATTTATAAAATTAATTTTAAAATAAAGTTATTTGTGTTTATTTTTGTTTTAGATTTTTTGGGTAAAAAATTATTTTTTTATTAAAAAAATTAATTTTCATATATTTGAATAATTTTTTAAAAATCATTAGAATTTTAAAAAAATCTATTTTTAACTTTTTTTTTGTAAAAACTGAAAAAAGTTATAAAAAAATTAGTTTTCAGCTTTATTAATTATATATAAAATTTAAATTTTAAAATTATTTTTTTAAGCTGAAACAAACGTATTAATAATTTTTTTAAAAATTATTTTGATAAAAAATAATAAATTTTTACTTCTCCCAGAATTAATTTTAAAAACAAAAATTGATTTTAAAATTTAAAAATCAAACATCATCAAAAATAAAATCAATTTTGGGAGGCCAAATTTGATCTTAACCTGCAAACTAAAATCTAAAAATGCTATTAATTCTGCCAAGCCATGTGCCACCATATTACCTTCACATTGAACCCAGTTATAGTTGTGGGGAAAAAGCAGTTATAGAGATCCCGACCAAGCGTGAAGCATCTTTCGAGAATTATTACGAGGGTTTAGAATCAAGGTATAATATTCCCTGTGCACCAGGAGTTGCCTTCAACATCACAGATCAACAGAAAATTAACTCATCTACCATCTTCTCATGCATCATCTCTAAATTTCCCCGTCATCAAGTGATTTATAAATATTTCTATAAATATTTAATAAACCCAAAAGCAAGCCCTAAACCGACACTAAGGCAAACCTTTCCTGCAGCCTAAACTTTACTGGGAAAAAAAAATCTATAAGAACTTTTTAAATGATGGAAATTGAATTGCAGCAATTTAATTTCCTTACACTTCAGTTCCATGGAATTCTAAAATATCCTATATCTGAAAACATCATCAGAAGCATCCAGAACGTACGAGGTACCCAAATAAAAAGGTTGTTCGATAGTGTCAAAGAACCTTCTGAAAGCGCCAAACCAATAAGAAAACAAAACATAATAAAAAGAACCTTCCGACAGCGGTTACTAAATTACTTTTGTGCTTTATGGAATGATGATACAATTTTACACGATTTCATTGGCCCCGATGGAAAAATAATAGTCCAATAATCACAAGCCATAGAGCACCAAAATTATACAGATACAAAGAGGTCTAAGGTTTTACATAAGAATAATCTTTCCATCTACTGATTCCAGATCTAAATGTCCTCCTTAACACATCAATCCGTTCAGTCAAGATAGAATCTTTTAGCTCCTCTACTTCAGCGTGTTCCTTTCCCATCAACAGCTCCAGATCGTCAAAATGTTTAACCTTGTGTTGCAATTTCTTAATCTAGTTAACATAAACGCAAAGAAAAAACAGTTAATCACAAAAATGAAACCTACAAGACAGAAGAACTACTGATCAAGTGCCAGGAGTTGCAGGCATGGAAAATTATGAGCTAGCAACCTGTGCTTCAATTATAGTCGCAACTAAATGTTCAATCTCTCTGTCTTCCTGGTCCGCTAACAACTTTGCTCGAGCAGCAGCAGCTCCAAGAGCAGTTGCAATAGCTGCTCTTATACGCAGTGTCAAAGGTATGCCATCCTTTTGGCAACTGTCATCTGCTTCCGCAAGAAAGCTCTCTGGTTAAAGGTGAAACCAGTGTTGTTACTAATGGGGTAATACAAGATGCCGGAAAAATGAGAAACCATACATGCGTGTTGTTACTATTTGAAAAAAGTAAATAAACAAAAGCACTCTATTTATCTCTCATGTCAGATGGAATCCTGAACTGAAGCATCCTACAAAGGAGAAAGGACTCAAAGAAGAAACTAGAAAACAGAAACCACTTGCAGTTGCAGGAAGCAAATAATTACTAACAGCTAGGCTATTTGTTTGTAAAATGCATATCAGAATATCATCTTCAAGTAAAAGTACCTGACTGAGTAGACTTGTCCATCTCTACACCACCCCCATGGGCTCTGACACAGAAAATAATAAGTATAAGGATATCATAAAATGAATGCACAATTTAAGAGCAAGTTCTGAAGGATAGATAAAACCAAGCGACTGCTAGATTTATGATGTAGATAACCTTGCTGAATTGTTCAGACAGTTCACACTAGAAGCATAGTCCTCTTCAACATCAAATAACTCCCTTGGGCATAAGTTCTCATCACAAAGTGCCGTAGTAGCAGCATCAGCTGCAGCAGCTGTGATATGAGGGTCAACCACGGCAGAGATGAACCCCACCTAATTCAACACCATTAACTAATTGTCATACATAAAAGGATGAAAGCAAATGACTGAAGAAAACAAATTAAAAAGAATACAAATAACCAAAATATAGAAATTATAATGAACGATATCCAAATTATATCAATATCTGCATGTTCTTTCCTCTGGCCAATATATAGTAGAGCTGTGTTAACCAAAGAAATATCTACACAGACAACGTGAGTCTTTCACAAATTCTATGTATGTTATACCTATAATAAAACACCCCAGCAACAAGGGAAATTCAACTAGATTTTGAAAAACTAACAGCACGACATGAGGATATAAAATTCAGGATTATCTCTCACCTGCTTCATTAGCGTACTGCTGGTATCTGAAAGAGCAGCAACACACTGTCTTTTTGAAGGACTTTCCTTCACAGCATCTCCATTCTGCTCATTTTCATTTGTAAGCTCAGGAGATTGGCCCTGTGCCTTTGAAGTTTCTTGTTGGTCAGACGAAGATGACTGAACTTGTTTTGCATTGTTCATGAAGCCATTAGCACTATTACTGTTACCATTTCTGTGAGCAGAGCCCAACATGAGCTCGCCAAAGGGCAGCTCAATAAGTTTTGAGATACAATCAAGTTTAGACTTGGTTTGAACAATTTGTGCAACTAGTTCCCAGTCATCCCCATGCTTCAAAACAGATTCTAAAAGGAGAAGAGTTTCTCCCTCAGTCCAGACAGCTCCCTGTTTGCCACTATTTTCACTGGACTCAGTTAATATGAAATCCTCCACAGACCTTTTCTCCCCATAATTCCCATTTTTGAAACATTTTGCACAAATGATGAAATTATCCTGCCAAGTTATGAACACCATAGAATAACTAACAATGGAATTAGTTTAACAAATGTAAGTGAAATTGCATATATGAACATTAATCACAAAGGATATATACAGTAAAAATAGCATGAATTAGGCAGAAAAAAGTTGTAATAAATCACTCTCCTGAATTTAACTTCAAACGTGCTGCATTGGCACAAGTTCAGTGAGACACTCTCTTCTTTCCTTCCCCAAACACATACTTAGGGTTGAGTGGACATACTCTCCTCGCCCTCAATGTTCCAAAATTCTTCCCCCTGTGGAAAGTGTTTACTCGACTTAAATAAGGGATAATAACTCTTCATCCTTCCACCTTCAAACTTGGGTGGAGAGTTCTGCTCGTTTCCTTAATCCTTATGTTTGGATGGAAGAATGGCAGGAGAAGGAAAAGGCAAGGAATGAAATGGCCACATTTAATTTGTGTTTGGGAGTGTTTTAAAACGAGGGAGTAGCATGGCAAGGAAGGGATGATATGACTCTTCCTTGCCATTCAAAGCTTCTATCTTTTGTCTTTCCAAATTGGAGGGGCAAGGTGGGAATGGAATACATTTCTCTCCATTCCCTTATTAAACTTATTGAACAATCAAACAAGGGGTGACAAGTTCTATTCCACTCCACTCCTTACCTTTGCATTCCATCATGTGTTATTCCTTTCCATCATCTATATAGATGATAGAAGGGAGTAGGTTATAATGGAATGAAATGGAAAGGCAAGGGTTAAAGTTGAATAGATCGTGTTCAATAACTTTAATGAGAGAAGAGATACATTTCCCTCCTTGACCCGCCAATTCGGAGGAACAAAAAATGGGGACTTTTGAGTGGCAAAGGAGGGTCCCTCCTTTTAAATCATTCACAAACACAATTTTAACAATGTAGGCCATTCCCGTCCTTGCCATTCCATTTCCCTCTATTGCCATCCATCCAAACATAAGCCTAAATCTCCCAAATACACCCTAAATATCCAATCCAAACAAGAGAAATAACACCCCCTCCATCCCCTCCCTTTCCACTCCATCAAAAACTTCCATACATATCATAACAGTGAGGTGATATACATATTTAAACAAAGTAAATTAGCACTTTATTTCCTAAATATAATTATTCCATAACTTAGTCCCACAATTTACAAAACTGGCACGAACTCAGTCTTCGTCATATCTCACTATAATCCCTAAGAAAGACCGAGCTGATACAAGTATTGCAAAATTTAAAAACAAACTCGTGAAATAATTAAATTCAGGAACTAAATTAGAAGTAAAGTACGATTCAGATACTAAGTAACTAGTTTATCTAATATTTAAAAAAAAAAAAAACGACAAAACCTTAGTAACTTAGTTCTCTTAGGACAACATAAGGTGTCCTTTTTTTTTCAGAAAAAAAAAGATGGTGAGGTGATTAAAAATAAAATAGCGCAAAAAAAAAACCTTGTGACTTCGGTAGTGTCCAGAATCAATTTTGTCACCGCAAAGCCCACAATTCACCTCCTTCTTCTGCTTTACCAAGTC
Source organism: Pterocarpus macrocarpus (assembly GCA_031439585.1). NCBI lineage: Eukaryota > Viridiplantae > Streptophyta > Magnoliopsida > Fabales > Fabaceae > Pterocarpus > Pterocarpus macrocarpus. The sequence continues at coordinate 19,548,644 of CM062519.1, forward strand.
ACCATAAACATCCGAGTACGACGCCAGCGGCGGCAATTTCAGACAACCCGCACCCGCACCCGCACCCGCACCAGCACCAGCACCACCATCCTTACTCGTCTTCGCGCCACGTGGCAGCGAAATCGGTTTCAACGAGTTCGGCGTGGCCACCACGCGGATCCCGTTGGGCGCACCTTCCTCCACCCTAACCTTCCACCTGTCCTCCCCTCCTTCCTCCTCCGCCGCGGCGTCCCCATCGCTGTCCCCCGAGGGCGCGCCGTAGTTGATCAGTCCCCAGTTCTCCAACGCGAGGAACACCTTGTGGAGGAGCGTGACGTCGCCGACGAGGGACTTCCTCACGTCGGTGAAGGCGAGCCTCCTCGAAGGGTCTTCCCTGTACTTGTTGATGATGAAGTCCCTGTACTCCTTGTAGATCTTCGGAGACCGCGACATCGAGCTCCCGTCGAAGAATTCCCGAAGGGTCGCTCTCTCCTTGTCGTGGATTTCGTCCCACGCGAACCATCCTGCCCCACAAAACGACGCCGCTTAGATTGGGAAATTAGGGTTTATAGAGAGAGAGTGAGAGAGAGATGCTTACTGGAAGAGCTTGGGATGGTGTAGAGTTCGAGCTCTGAGTCTGAGTCGTCGGTCCGACCCGGATTTGAATTCGGGTCTTTTGCGAGTTCCATTGTAGTACTGTGTATGTAATGTATTGCACCGGAATCTCCGGCTCCTCAGCTATTCCAAGTTGTCGTTGCAGTATCGGCGGTGTTGAAGCCAGCAACAAATATTAGCATTTCTTTTAAACGACGTAGTTTTGCTTCCCAAATGTTTATTCATTCATTTAGTTATTTTTGTTATTTCGTACATTTTTTAATTTACAACATAATTTTGTGTTTTAAAAATATGTTTATTAGTTGAATTAAAGTAAAAAAAATGTACTATCTTCTATATCTACATTAAAAAATATTAATACTATTAACCAAAAAATATTGAGACAATTAAGAGTTGGTAGGTTGCCATATTCACATAAGGACAACTTAGAAAAAATGTGATTAAAAAAAAAACCACCTGAAAAAATCAGAGTGAAACCATTTAAAATAGATAATATAGAGTGAGATGTCTAAAATGAGTTGTGGTAGTCGTCAATTTTAAAATGGGAGTGATAATATTACAAATTTTAAGTATATTATTTAAGTATATTATTTGACTCTAAGGGTTTTTCTATTTAATAAATTAATTTTTTGGGTTGAATTTTCTCTTGAATTTGGGTTTATAACATACTATTTATTTGTTATTAAAATTATTAAATAATATGCTAATTTTTATTTTAGGAAATTGTTCACATAATTTTAGATTAAAAACAATAGTTTGATAAATAATGCAAACCAATTAAATTTATTTCAAAACAAATCTCATGTTAAGAGTGTATTTGGATTAATTGTTATAATAAGATTATTTCAATAATTATTTATAAATATAATTGATTTTCTTTGTTTATATATAATACTTGATGTTTAATTTAGTGGAGTTTAATAGATAAATTGGAAAAGTTACTCAAAGTACAAAATAATTAAATAAACTATAAGTAAAATTTTAAAAATTTGCTTCTAGGAAAAAAAAGTAATTTTCCAGTATAAAAAAGATAATTTTTTATTATAAGCATTTTCATCTATTTTAACCAAATAATATATCATTAACCTAAAACAGTTTTATCTTTGAAAAATCTGTTTTTTACAATTAATTAATCAATCTCAAAAACTCATTAACTTGGTGTGCATTTAGGCTAATTTATTTTTTAATTTATAGTAGCTTATAATTAAAATTTTTTGAGATAATGTTTATAAAAGATTATTATTCTCCTCAAATACTCAAAATTAAACCTGCCTATACTTAAAGAGCTATGTTTCCTATCCCTTCTATTTTAAGAAAGCTTAGGTTTAGTTTGGTATTGTTGTCACTTTTTAAAAGCTGCTGAGTTTTCTCAGCTCTTTAAAAGTTACTTTCAAAAATCATAGTAGTACCATTTGATAAAATAATATAAAAATTACTTTTAATAAGCAAAAGCCACAAAAATAATGTTTGATAAAATTGCTCTTAATATCTAAAAGGGCTACAATAGTTATAAATACTAAAGAGAATAATTTTTATTTTTAATATTATTAGATATAGTAAGGTTATATTAGTCTTTTAAATTTTAGAAAATACAAACTAGTTCCAAAAAATATCTCATGAGGGCTCCTGAGAGCACCCTTTAACTCTCAAAAGTCAAGAGTAAAAGCACTTTAATTTTTTAGTTTATCAAATAAAAAAAATTGATTTATACCTTTTATAAGATAGAGCACCCATTCAAAAAATACTACCAAATTAGGCCTTACAATAAAGTCTCAATGGATTTAATACTTCTCTTTTACAAATGCCAAATTAGTTGGTTAATCATGCTCTGAGTTTTTACTCATTACAACTATATTATTTAAATTTAAATTCGCCTATGTCTTATAGGTAAGTAATCTATAATATCACAATAAACTATTGTTAAAATGACTAATTTGTCTTGTAATCTATAATAACATTATATATTGAAATTAAAAACACTACCATATGATATGAAAACTTCACGTACAAAAAAAAAGACAAAAATTATGCAACGCAATAGAGGGAGTGGATGAGTATACGTGGGGAGAGTGAGTAAAGTTGATAAAACCGAATGCAAATGAAATTAATTATTTACGAATACATTTTCTCTCTTTTTTTTTTTCTATCATGGATACATTTTCTCCATGTGGATATATTTTCTTCTATTATTTTTGGTTGCCCGGGGGTCGCATCCCTTGGGCTGTGCGGCTTTCCCAAAGGGCGGATGATGGCCACCGAGGCACACGCCTCTTCCGCAATATATTTTCTCCCTATGGGCTCACCAAATTAATCCATATATATGGGCCTATTCCTTCAAACGGTGCACAGCCTGTAGGCCTGCGTAACACACTCAAAAGCGGACTAGAGCGGTATCTCATTAGAATCAGCCCATGAAGGGAAAAGAGGGTGAAAGATATATTCTTCCTTTCATTCATAGTTCACACTTCGCACGCACTGCACATTGCACAACACAACAGGAGGCAAGCGCAGCACAGAGATTCCAGTTCACAATCACAAAAATTTTTCACCACTGGTAACACAGACACTGTACCAGTAGCAGCAGTAACAAATAGACCAACTAACAAGAGTTGTGTGAAATAATAAACGAGCTGTACTGTGATGATATATCTCTTAGTTACAATTTTAATCGAATGATTAATCTCAACAGTCCACAGGTAGATATCTTAAAAAGACCAAAGAGCCAGCGACCAAACAAAACAAACAAGGTCTCCGTTACAGCAATATTCGGGGTTGGCTTATGCTACTCAATTTAATTCATTTGTTTTTATCTACATTTATTTATTTTATTTTCCATTTTCACTTTCGGGCAAGTGGTTTTGCCGGGAGAAAAAGAAAACAAGGAGGAAAGGGAGGTTTTAGCTTTAGGATTGTGCGCGAGTGCGAAAATGCGAGGCCCGCTCACAATTTTGGCATCAAAATTTTGAAAGCCACTCTCTCTTAACTCTTTCGTTCCCTTTGAGCGCGCCCTCTACTCAAAACAACGCTCCCAATTTCTCATTTCGCGATTCCCATTCATTTCTCTCTCTTTCTTTCTATCTCTATTCCAATCCCAATTCCCAAACCACTTCGATTCCGTTTCCTTCCAATTCTAGGGTTTACTCTGCCTCCTAGGGTTCCCAATCAACATGGCCACGGAAACCCTAGAAGATAACAAGCCTCAACAGGAACCTCCACTCCCACCCAAACCCGACGCAGAAGAAGGCTCAGCTGTCAAATCCGAACCCGAACGGAAACCCGAACCTGACAAGCAGGAAGACGAAGCTGCAGCTGAAGCCAAAGCCGAACCAGCTGCAGCATCCGAAGAAGAAGATAAGAAAAAATCTCGGGAACAGGATTCGAAGGAGGCTGCTGAAGAATCCGAGGAGAAGGATAAGGTAGAAGAGGAGAAGAAAGAGGCCAAAGAAGAAGAAGGTGACGATGCGGAGAAAGAAGAGCAAGAAGAAGAAAAGGACGGTGACGATGCGGAGAAAGAAGAAGAGGTAGAAGAGGAGGAGGAGGATGACGAAGCTGAAGCCGAAGCTGGACCTGAAGGTGAAGGCAGTGAGAAGGCGAAGAAGGGTAAGGGTCGTCGTAAGGGGAGCTCCAAGGAGGCTGAAACGAAGTCGAAGAAGGAGAAAGCGAGTAAGAAAGAAGCTTCGGAGAAGAAGGGTGCGAAGGAACCGGTTACGCCGGCGAGTGACCGGCCAACGAGGGAGAGGAAGACGGTGGAGCGCTACTCTGTGCCCTCGCCGGCAAAGTCTTCAAGGTCCTCAGCCGGTAAAGGGTTCTCAATTGAAAAGGTGTATTCTTTTAACTTTTTTTCCTGCCTTCAATTATTCAGAGATATGCTATATTTTAGTTTAGAGTAGCTCAACAGGTTGAGGTAGAGGGAGATCAATAAAAATTATAGACAAAGCTATTAGAAAAGATTTAGATTTGAATCGCTTGTCTATAGACATGTTTTGATGATAGGACACAATAACATTGTTTAATCCATGTAGCCAACATTACTTAGTAGGAAAATGCTTAGCTGTTGTTGTTGCTATGTTTTAGTTTTTTAGATGGAGAGTAGCTCAACTGGTTGAGGTAGAAGGAGACCAATACAAATTGTAAATGAAGTTATTTAAAAAGATTTAGATTTGAATCTCTTGTCTATAGAGATGTTTTATGGTATGACACAATCACATTGTTTGATCCATATAGCTAACATTACATAGTAGGAAAAATGCTTAGGTTTTTTTTGGTGGGTTATTGAGGAATGAAGTATTGGTAATTTGGTATTGATTGTGCGGATCTCTTTGGGTTTCAGGGGCGTGGTACACAGCTTAAGGATATCCCTAATGGTGCGTTCAATTGCCTCAATTACTTTATCATAGAGACTCTGTTGTTGTGGCGTGGCTTTATGAGTTTATGGGATCCCCGCCGCCCCCCGGTCTCCCAAAAAAAACACACACACAAAAACAAAATATAGGGCTGCATTGTGCTTTCTCTGGATTCCATTGTTTGCATTGTATTCTGGAATAATTTTCAATTGAAATACTGAGCTTATCGATCAAGTCATTGTGGGTATTATTTGAGGTGTCATGTGATTACGTTAGGTTTCAGCATTTGCGTGTTAAAGTGCTTTCTTCGATTGTAACTTGTTAGCAGTATTTCTCTCTGTTACCTCCGCTTTTAATGTGTTTTTCGCACTTGTGCATTCCTTTTTAAGGATTCTATTTTGTTTTACAGTGATTAGCTTCCTGTGTCATTTATTTTCATCTGCTTAATTGAAGAGTTTTATTTGCCTTGTTTGCTCAGTATGGTATTTATTAGATGCAGGAAGGTGTCATTCTTCTTGTTTTGTGTTCGGGTAGATGTGACCTGAAAAATGAAGATCATGTATTCATGTGGTCAGTATTTGGAGGCCTGGTTACATTGAGTGCCGTCTGATTTTGTTGCAGAAGCTTGGGTTGATTGTATCAACCTTTGATTGCTATTAGTTTCCTAACCTTTGATTGAGATTTGTTGCTTACTGTTGGTATGTTTCGTTTTGTTTTTGAATGGCCTTTGCTCTTGAACTTGTAAATTATAAATGTTTGGAGTGATGAGTGGAAACTTTGCTGTCATTAAATTCAGTCCATTGGTTGTCATATTGGTTAGATGGTTGAAACTTAATACTAAGATTTTCATTTATCTTTTTGCTTGAAATATTAGTGTGGTATTGGTAGCTATAAAGCATTATCTCTGCAGATTTCCATATTTATAGTTTGCTGTTAACTTCTGATTATCTTTTTTCTACTTAGTGTTACCAAATAAAGTTATTTGTGTACAAACTGTTGCAGTGGCTTTCAAGTTGTCAAAGAGAAAACCTGATGACAACCTCCATATGCTTCACAGTATACTGTTTGGGAAGAAAACAAAGGTGGTGCACTGACTTAGTTCCTTGCATTGTTTATATTGTTTCTGATAACTTCAATTTTTTGTTCATGTTTTTGCTTTTGTCTCGAGGGAGTATGAAACCTCTAACACCACAGCTGTTCCTGAATGGTATGCAGGCACACAATTTAAAGAGAAATATAGGCCAGTTTTCTGGTTATGTGTGGACTGAAAATGAGGTAAGGTTGTGTTAGATAGTGTACTCTGCTTGTATTCTATTCCTAACTATACAGCTGAATCTTAATGGATTCTGTGTCCATGATATCATTTCTTAAACATTTGTGTCTCTGATGCTGTGATTGACCTGCAGTCAAAAATTCTTGGTTTTATAATATATTCTAGGAAAAACAGCGGGCCAAGGTGAAGGAGAGGATTGACAAGTGTGTAAAAGAAAAGTTGGTGGACTTCTGTGATGTTCTTAATATTCAAATAAACAAGGCCAATGTGAAAAAGGTAAGTATTGATGTAATATTTTTTTCCCATTCTAGAAGGGAGCTGAATTACCTTTTGTTTTGAAAATAAATTATTACATGATACATGCTTTCAGGAGGAACTGTCCGCAAAGTTGTTAGAATTTTTGGAGTCCCCACATGCTACGACTGATGTTCTGCTTGCTGATAAAGAGCAGGTTTGTTTTATCTGGATTATTAGATAAGGTTTTGGTCTTGGATCAATTGACACTTTTGTGAGTTTTAACATAAATAATCTACATTGTTGAATAACATTTCATTGTTTGAACTGTTTGGTTAAAAAGCACCCCTCACATAGATCCTTCCTTTTTTTTTTTGGGGGGGGGTATTTTGAAATTATTTTGTAGTTCCAACCAGATGTCTTAAAATTAACAAATTATATACTTCCAAAGATAAGAGAAAATCAACCATCTGATTCAGTACTTGTCCATTCCTTGTATTTGGCATGCAAGATCAGTATGACAACTTGACAACTATAATTCAACAGCTGGATCAATAAAAATGACTTCCTATACAGTTAATTATTTGTGTCTGTATTAGTGTCAATGAATCCGGACTCATTGAAAAAATATGGTGCTTTTATTTGTGTTAGATTTTTATTTTAGTGTTGCTAGAATTTTGAAGCTTGCTTCTGTTTTAGCAGAAAGGTAGAAAACGAACCAGAAAGGCAACTACTACCAAATCTCCCGGGGAAGCATCTACAGAAACACCTGCCAAGGTGTGTTGCCATTACTAAATTGTGTCTTTGTTCTGGTTTGCTGCTTTTCTGTTAAGCACTAACCTTTGATGGGCAATCTCTTGCATTAAAACCTGATAAATTTAATGTTACATTTTTCAAGTTGTATGCAGTGATCTTGTTTTGACGATGATTTTGTATCCTTCTAAATGTCTGTTATTTGATTAGTTCTAGAGTTTGACTTCAATAAGGGTTAAATTTGACAATTTTCACTTTTATCCTATCCCTATGAGCAGCTTTTGAATTCAATTTCTTTCTTTGTGATAGTGGAGGTGAACTTTGAGTAGAAATATGTCATCTTACAGCAATAGTTTCACTTATATTATTTGGAGGTTATGTATAGTGTTAATTATATTTTGTTTCTGAAGTTATTGATGATATTCAGCCTTGAAGATATTACATATGTTTTACTGCTTGTTCATACTAGACTATTTACCTGGGTTACACTTTCTCTTTCAACCTGTGCCAAAAAAATTATTTGTAAAGTGTTATCAATGAGAAACTTTCAACAATGCTTTGTTTGAATCTTATAATTGATTCCAATACTTGTAATATACTGTTTGATTTTCCTAGCAAAAGTTAAAATGTTTCTTTGGATTTATACAGCAGTTTCAGATTTAAATCACGAATTTCATGGATAGTCGTGTGCTAGATAGCAGGCAAAACAAAGAATAGGGTCTTAGTTGTAATTACAGAAAATGTGAGATTTTATGTAACTCAGCAGTCTTTTAGAGGGAATGAGGATTCTGTGGGATTGGGAGTGGGGAATATTGTTATATACATGCAAGTGGAGGGGGAGGAGGTAGGCAAGAATTGGACTAGGCATTTGGGAGAGACTGAGCTGTTATAGTGCTCAGGAATTTCCTTTTCAATTTCAAGCTGGCTTTATATTTTCTTCTTCTTCCTCAAATGATCCATAGTGGTTCATCTTGAGGGTGTTAATAATACACTCAGTTTCTTTGATTTTGTGGTTCCTATCATCATGACATTGTGTGTGTTTAGGAAAATTGTAAGATTAAAATTATTTCAATAATCGCTTTTTTGTATAATCGATTATATGAGAATTAATTTATGTTTGGGTATTTTAACCGAGAAGTGGTTTTAAAATAATTTATTTTGTTTGGATTGTATGAAAAAAGTTGCTTTTGTGACGCAAAATTACTAAAAAGGGTATGAAATAATTATTTATATTATACAATATTTGATATTTAGGGTCAATTTGGTAAAAACATAATATTATGTATACTGTACAAAAAGCTTTTTTGAAATAATGCCCAAAAAAAAGTTTTTGTTTTTTTTTCCTCAAAACAGCTTTAATTTTTCAAATCTAATTATAATCTAATTCAATAAAACTTACCCAAACATGATTTTTTTCTTTCAACAGCTTTTTTTGAGAAAACAGCTTTTTTTGCTGTTTCCCAAACATGCACATTATGCCTGTTATTAAGTGACATTTAGTTTATTTTATCTATTATTAGGGAGGAGAGTTTGGACTATTTTAATAACATAATTTGAAGCTATTGCCCGTCTTAAATGGCTGAACCTTTTTTTTAATTTGAAGATTGTCTCTTTATAGAGTTTCTTTAGTTCCTGGTGCTTTGTGTTGCAATTCTTTTGGGCTGCTAGAACAGTGAATGTAGTGGCTCAAGCAAGTTGCTGTTTTAATTATTGGCGGTTGCTGCTGAGTTGTTTTATATAGTGTTAATGCTTATTTTGCATTAAGATGATCAAAGATATCTTGATTTCCTGTTAAGTTTCTGCATTCTGTCAATTGTGAAAGCAAAGAGTCATCAGCATTTCATCTGGATTTGTATGTTCTATAGCTAAAATCAGCAACATGTAGATTATAGTGGATCAATTTTATTGTTCATTTTTTTCTCTTCCTTTGATTTCCTTGGAGGATTTGGGTTGCTTATTCACCAAGAGTATTACACATGATGTGCTTCTATTTGTTTTTTAATCACTTTGATATATTTTTGCTTGCTCTAGAAACAAAAGCAACGTTCACAAGTTGGGAAAAAGCGAAAGCAGTCTTCTGACATTGAGGAGGATGATAAAGATGAAAATTCAGATGCGGAAGCATCTCAGGAAGATGAAGATGTTGCAGTGCCAAATGATGAAAGTGATGATGAGGAAAGTAAATCAGAGGAAGAGGAAGAAAAATCAAAGTCTCAAAAGCGTACTCCTAAAAAGATTGCAAAGGAGGGTTCAGCTGCCAAAGCTGGAGATAGAACCATGTCTGGCAAGAAGCCGACGGTGAAGGCTGCCAAGAGTGTTGAAAAAACTCCAAAAAAGTCCCTTTCAAAAAAGACTGCTACTGACCATGACAGTGCTTCTGCCTCCCTTTCCAAGTCAAAGCAATCTGCATCCAAGAAACAGAAAAGTGCTAGTGAAAAGCAGGACACTAAGGGGAAGGCTGCAAGCAAAAAACAAACAGACAGGTCCTCAAAGGCTCTGGCTAAGGATCAAGGTGCATTGACTGCACTTTCCCTCTCTAGATATGATGATGTCATCTGTAGTGCTTAAACTAGTTCTGCTTTGCATTACATTGTCTGTTGGTTGCTTAAAAGTTAGTTTTTAGAACTTGTGGTTAACTTTGCCTGAGTAATCTTGTCGAACTGTTCCTAGCAAACTTTCCTTCTAAATATTATAGATACATTTGGGTGAAGCTATACAAAAGAGGTTTTAAATTTATAAGGTTGTTTTTCCATTAAGCATGCCTGTGTCCTCGTTATTTTCCCTGCTTAACTATCCATTCTAATGCCATTGGCAGGAAAAGGTAGAAGTAGTAAGAAGGCCAAGAAGGAACCTACCAGGGAGGACATGCATGCAGTAGTTGTTGATATTCTGAAGGAAGTAGATTTCAATACTGTAAGTAATGCTTTTCTGTGACAATGTTTTGTCTAAATGTTAGAGTTTTCTAATTTTACTTGTTTGTAATATTTTGTACTTTCTTTGATGCAGGCAACTTTATCTGATATTCTCAGGCAACTTGGTATGAGCTTTTTCATTGACAAAATTCCATGTCGTTGCTGAAATAGAAGGGAAATGAATTCTTGAGCTCAGCTATTTTGTAATGAAATGTTGGCAGGTACCCACTTTGGTCTGGATTTAATGCATAGAAAAGCAGAGGTGAAAGATATAATTACAGATGTAATTAATAACATGTCTGATGAGGAAGATGGAGAGGACGCTGATAATGACGGTGACGGTGATGCAGCTAAAGATGATGATGGCGATGATGCGGCTTGATTTTAGTGGGATAAATAATATTTGACCTGTGCAGAAATTAGAGGCATGTGGGTCGTCCAATAGCTAGATTTTATGTTCATGATTCTCCTATCAGCTGTCTCTATAGATTAAGCTATGGTAGATATTTGGTTTGAGTTGTGACCTTTTCCGTGATAGATGCTCTAAACTAGGTTTGTATTTTGTACCATATTAGATTTAACCCGTTCCCCTGTATTACTGATGTGATCTTTTATTTCTCATTGAATAGTTTATTTTATTTTAATTTTTTTTTACCTGCCTGTAAACAATATTGCCTTCTAATTTAGATCAATGTCATGTTCTTTCTTTTATTTCTTAAAACTGGATTATTGATCTTTGAAAATTGAGATCGTTTTATTGCTGGCAAGCGTTTACCCCTTCTATGTATCTTGCTGGTAAGCGTTTAAGGCTTGTATTTGGTATGTGAATTGGGGGTTCAAATCATGTGGTTTTGGTTCGACACACAGGAGCAATTGATGGATATTTGATAGAGTGAATGTATACAGTGAAATGACACGAAATGGAATAAATGTTATATTGTTTAAATATTTGAAGAGTCGAATGAAAAGAAGTTTGTTTGAAAATCAGTGAGAGGATGAAATACAAGAGCTCTTTAAGTTTCATTTTTTTCCGTACTCTCCAAGTTAGAGAGAAAATTCAGAGTATGTTTGGATACGGGAAAATTTAAAATACAGGAAAATTTAAATATTTAAATTAATCTTTTAAAAAAATTTATTTGGATATAATAATATTATTATTATTATATGAGATTAATTTTTATATATTAATAATATAAAATAATTTTATATTATTAGTTAATAAAATTATAAAAAAATATTAAAGAGTTTAATTGGCATGCACTGATAGCGTAAAATAGTTTTATATTGTCAACCAATAGAAATTTTGAAAAAGTGAGAAATTACGATGGGTTCTTCATTATCATGGATGATTATTGGTATGAGTTGATACTTTCTATTATTTCTATTGGTGGACAGTATAAAATTATTTTATACTATCTATACATTTAAATTAAATTTAATGTTAAATTATGATAATTAATTATTTATTATGATAAATATCTATTATAATATAGTATTTTTTTAATCATTTTATTGATTATTAGTATATTAAAATAATCTTACTTTATTTATAAAATGCTTTATTTAAATTATGAAATTATATTATTTTCCTTTCGAGTGGGTGACGAACGCTGGGTGGCAAACTATCGTCAATGAGTGGCAAGTGATGAATACTGGATAATAAATGACAAATGGCATAACGTAAGGGTGTTATGACCACTCCCAGTTCGATAACTTGTCTTGGCCTAAGTTTTCTGGGCCGGATTCAGGTTTTAAATTTTTAACCCAATGCGTTTTCAAGTTGAGTTCAAGTTATATTATGACTTAATCTGGCCTGACCTGAAGTAATATAATAATTTAAAAATTATATTTTTCAACAAAATTAATGATTAGTTCTGAGATTTTTATAGTTTAATCAATATGTTTATTTTTGTATTAAAATAATCTATTTTAAAATATATATTATAAAATATTTCTTAAATTTTGTTTCTAATTTCTAAAATTTTATGATTTTATTATACATAATATTCAAATTTATATATGTTGTCTGATTTTCAAGTTGACCTAGTCACTTGTTGGGTCATTATTGAGTTGAGTTTAAATTCTAAGAAATGGTTCAATCAAAAAATCAGGTTGGGATTCGGGTTTAGTTCAACTCGTTCCGTGTATACTTCTAGTGTAGTGAATAATAAGTGGTGGGCAATGGGTGGCAGGCGATGAACAATGGACGATGGATGGTAATAGGATAGGTTAGGTTTTAGCTTAAATAAGCCCGACTTATATTTCAAATATGCAACCTTAGCATAGGTCTATTCTTTGACATAGGATTTTTTTAATGCCTAGCTCAAAAGCATGATTTGATTTAAAAATTTATTTAAAAGCCTACTTGATAATAAGCATTTGAAATTGACCAATAAATCTAACTTTAAATAGGTCAAAATACTTCTTAAATAAGCCCAAAAAAACCTATTTTTAAATAAACAAAAAGACTTCTATTATCATTTGAGTTTTGAAATAATAATAGGTCAGTTTATTAGGTCTAATAGACCTTTTTCATAGTCTGTATCATGACCTTGTGGTTAAAATTTTTTTTTGAAAAATTTTGACATAACTTATTTACTAAATAAGTTAGGCCAAACTAGGCCTAATGTAGGCTAGGTCGATGGCCCCAACAAGTCACTTAGCTTATTTTCCACCCTTAACGGCAAGGTATGGACGAAAGAAGGGGGCAACAAACAGCAAACAACAAATTAAATGACAGGCGACAAATATGGTAGGCAGTGGCTGGCAAATGACAAGCGATGAACAGTAGGCGGTGGACAACAAATGGTAGGCAATAAACAACAAACAATGGGCGGGTAGGTCACGAGTGGCTATAGGTGGAAATAGACTAGGTTAGGTCATACTTTAGCTTAAACAAGTTTGACATGCATTTCAACTAAGTCGCTTGAGCCTAGGTTATTATTTGATATAGTCTTTTTTAAGGCTTACCTTTCCGAAAGCTTAATCTGACCTAAAAGCCTATTTTATAATAAAGCCTTTAAATAAGTCAAAAAGTCTTTTGAAATAATAATAATATACTGGCATAGTAGGCCCAATATATCTTTTTCATAGCCTATAGTTTTGTTTTTTTTAGTCAAAAAGACTCTTTGAAAAATCTTGATCCAATTTATTTACTACACAAGCTATGTTAGGACTAATACAGGCTAGATCGAGAGCCCTTAATGGGCCACCTGCCCTATTTTCAGCCCTACGGGCAGTGAGTGGTGGTGGCAAATGGCCAATGGCAACGGTGGACAATGGGTAGCAAGCAATGAGTGGCAAGTGGCGATAGACTTGGAGAAGGAGGGACTCGAGGCGGGGGATAAATGAAAAAAGGGGAATTTTAACCTTCGTAGGAAGTAAAGACTAAAAATTTGAAATCTACTTTTTTCAAGAAAATACATAAAATTTTAAAATTCTTTTTATTAGTATCTAAATAAAGAATTTTACATTAAGTCAATTAAAATTTCAACAAATACATTACCCTCTTATTATAAAGAATGAGTTTCATTCAATATAATTCCATTCTGTCTTATTTTAATGTATTCAAATAGTGAAATTTAATGTCATTTTATTATGCTCTATTCCATCCCTTTCCATTAATCTAAATATAGTTTAAGTTCAGGTTGTTAATCTTCTGAATTCTCGGCTTATCGATTTAATCCTTATTAAACTATGAGCCAAAACACATGTAATTTTCTTTAATTATAGGTTAATTGTATAAAAAAAATATTCAGGTGGTTTAAAACTCAGTATTTTTTTTTTTTGAAAAAAAAATGTCACTGTGTAAAGGAATGTATATTTAACGTTTCTTTTTTTAATACATCTAAAAATAAAGACAAACAGAGAAAGAAAGCTAAGGCCTAACAAAGGTGACTACCAGGGAGTCTCCCACTAGATGCGAGGTCAGACCAGAAGTAGGGTAGACTATATTTAACTCTTCATGCACGCGTAAATACACGTTTTCGAGAGTTAATATGCATGGCTTGATAAGTTGATAGATGCATGGCTTCATAAGTTGATAGATTAAGTTATTTAATTTTAGATTATAAAGTTTGATGCAATTAACCTTAAGAGGATCCATGCACTCTAACCTAAATTATGAGTAGAATTTATTTTGTCCTTCACATGTAAAAGCTTTATAAATTTCATCTTTTGAGGAATAATTAACTTTCGAACTTTAAATCTTCAACTACTTGTCAATTTTATTCTTCCATTTATCTTGGTTAGGTAGAATGTCGAGTTTTACCATAAAAAAAATAAAGGTACAATGTCGACTGTCGGGTTGAAATAGCATGGTTTCTGATATTGTTACGAGCATTTTTTTTTTATTGACTCAATTATCAGGATGGGATTGTTAGGGAATTAGAATTCTGGCCAATAGATTAGTGAAATAAATAAAATATATTTATGGCAATAAATGAATTTTAAAATGCTTGACATATTACTAACGCTTGATTAATTTAAATGATCTGATATTTGTTCCTCTTAAATAAGGTCTCAAATTTAAATTTTATATATTAAAAAAAATTAATATTAAGAGAGCTTTATCCACTAATAAATTAATCCAGTTAAAACCAGATTAATTGAAGTTCAATAAATTTTGGATATATATATATATATATACACACACACACCAAGGACGATAGATCAAGACTGGATTTGATTTTAGATCCTTACAATGAATTGCAAATGAATTTATTAGGTGAGGTAGCCAGTAATTTCAAGAAATGTAGGATTTCAAATGTAAATATAACAGAATGTTTAATGTTATGCCTTTATTTTATTGATTGTTGCCAACTTGCCATTTTGTCCATAATAATAGCGAACATTAGCTTTTGATTTTTTCACATATGGAATTTTGATGAAATAATTAATGGGATATGGAATTTTTGAAAAAATTAGGAGAATATGAGATTTTTGTAGGTTTTATTAGAATTCTCAGTAGATTAAAAAAAATTAAAAATTAAATATTCATTAAATTTTGTAATAAATTAAAAAAAATATAAAAAAAATCTGGCCCAGGATTCGATATATTATGCATTGAATTTCAAAAAATAAATAAATAAATAGAATATACTGTATTCAATACATTATATATCGAATTTTAATAAATAAATAAATAAATAAAATCTGCTCAGGTGCAGCAGATTCTATTCTTTTAGTAAGTTATTTTTTCGTATTTGTTATTTTGCACGTGTGCCTGTGCGTGTTGTGTGTGTGTGTGTGAGAGAGAGAGATAGAGTGTGAGAGAGGGGAGAGGAGAGAGAAGAAATAAAGAGAGAGGAGAGAGAAAATAAGAAAGAGAGTAAAGAGAAAAAAATAAAAAAAAAGTGGGAGAAGAAAAAAAAAAGAATAAAAAAATTATATTTTTCAAATTTTTTCGCCATAATCCCATATAGAAATTGATTTCCCATAAAAGCAGTTGTCCCCGCCTAAAACTGTCGGACGTAAATCTAAAATAGAAAAATAGGGTGAGGTGAATTGGGCAAATTGTAGGTGTTTTTTGGTTTATAGTTTGTAATTTATAATTTAGTTTAATGAAAAGTAAGAATCTTTTTACTTATACTTAAATCATTTTAAGATTAAAAATCGTGTTAAACATGTCATTTATTTGGTACATTAGAAAGGTCAGTCGGCCTATAAAAAAAACATTAATGAGTTAATGTGTTAGATTAAACGATATATAGAAACTAAAACCGGAAAAAAAAAAATGGCATGTTAGGCGGACAATTAATGGGCTAATCTTCCTAACTCGTTATCCAGGTGATCCAAATTAATTTAGTTGGTTGGATTAGAAAATTCGCTAATGACCATAAAAATAAAAGAAAATTCACAAATCGAACTTTAAACTAGTTCGATTGAAGTTTTAAATTGAATTTTGCATGAGCCTAGTTGAATAAGATGACTCAATTTAGATTGCCATGATCTACTTTTAAAAAAAAAGTAAAATATATATATATTTAAGATTAATCTATCTTATATGAGAAACATTTTTTTTTCCTAGTTTTATGGAATTTGTTCTTTTTTTATGGAAGAACTGATTTTGTTAACTTCAAAACAAGTCAGAATCACGTACCAAAAAAACAAAAGTCAGGATCAAGGAAAGAAATCAAATATGAAGGGAGAGAGAGGAGTGGTTTTTTCTGTTGGTGTTTTGGTGCTCAATCTATATATCAGTCCTATAGCCTAATGTGCTAATTCACGAGATACTAGGTTACAATTGCTAGGGACATGACTACATGAATTTCATTAAACCAAGTTGATAAAGACATTCTGTAAGATAGAACCACATTGTATGAGAAGTTTGGGGAAGGCTCATTATGCTATTAATAGGCCCCAGGGAATCCCCTTCAATGCATATCTTGTGGCATCCTAATCCCCTGGCAAAAGGCAGCCCTTCCCTCAAAGTCATAATTCACTTAGGATGTGTTTGGCAAAGGAAAGGAAAGGAGAGGAAATAAATAAAAAAAAAATGAGTGAATTTTATTTTTTATAAATATGTTTAAATGAAAGAAAAATAGGATGAAAGAAAATAGAAGAATAATTATTTTTTTATTTATTTATGTGAAAAAAAAAAATATAATGATACCAAATTCTAATTTTACTCTTATTTCATTATAAAAGATTTTTTCAATTATAAATACGAAATCATATAAAAAATCAATGAAAACAAAAAAGTTAATGCAATTTTATCATAAATACAAATAGTAAAAATTAACTTTCTATATTTATATAAAAGTATTTACATCTATATTTTTAATTTATATTTATTAATGATATTAATTAATATCAAATAAAAAAATAACTATTTTTAATTTAATAATTTTAAAATAATATAAATCTATTAAATCAAATCAATATTAATAAAAATAAATTATTTAAAATAAACGTATTTTTTTAACGGTGGTGGAGCGCTTCAATCGAGGAGGAAGTAGAAGAAGTACTATAGTGCATTGTACTGATTGGGATATCAATAGTCCAATCAAATCTTCACCTATGATAAGTGGCGCACCGGACTTCACACGGTGCACTATAGCTTCCGCCTTGTCTAGAAAGGGCTGAAGGGTAACATTGGAAATGAGCCTTGGAGTCCATTTTTTACCGAGTTTCCGCCTAGGTTTAGGAGGAATGAAAATAGATGGATCCCACATGTATTTTTTAATTGCTTATTTTTTACTTTGGCTTTTTCTTCGTTAACCAAACAAAGGAAACTACTTTCTTTTCCTTTTTTTTTCTCTTTTCT
The DNA here is from genome assembly GCA_031439585.1 of Pterocarpus macrocarpus. NCBI lineage: Eukaryota > Viridiplantae > Streptophyta > Magnoliopsida > Fabales > Fabaceae > Pterocarpus > Pterocarpus macrocarpus. The sequence goes on from CM062519.1 coordinate 19,566,020, forward strand.
TTTATTTTTCTTTCAACCAAATATAGCCTTATAATCTGTTTAAAATATAAATTAATTTTCTAATATAATTTTATTTTTCTTTAATTTTTTTGACTTTACACACAATCTAAAATTTTTTTATATTGCCATCAAATTATATGTTATTACATTAATAAATATATTTAATTTTTATATCCATTACTCTAAAAGTTATGTAAATAGAAAGATTTAATTGGATGATAATATAAAAAAATTTTACATTATCAGTACATACAAACTAAATCTTTTAAATTATAAAGCACCAAAAAATCCTTTAAATTATACAACTATACTCTATCTGATAGAATAAATAAATTTAGACTTAGTTTGTTAGTGCTATTTGAGAATGCCTGCTTATTTGTGAAAATATAAGTCAATTTTTTTTATTTAATAAACAAAAAGGTTGAAATGCTTTTATCCTAAATTTTAAAAGTCAAAGGTCTCTTGAAAGCACCTCATGAGAAACTTTTTATAATTGTTTATATTTTTTAAAATTTAAAAGATTAATATAATTTTATTTTTTTAACAATAATAAAAGTAAAAATTATTTTTTTAATATTTATATTGATTATATCTATTTTAGATTTTAAGAATATTTTTTTTATTATATTTACTAAATAATACTCTTATAACTTCTTATTATTAAGAATAATTTTTATATTATTTTACAAATAATATTATTATAGATTTTTAGGAATGAATTTTAAAAAATTTAAAGAGCTCACCAACTCAACAAAAAACTACTGTATTACCAAACCAAGCCTCAATATACTAGCTCGTTCCATCATAATATAAGAGTTATAAGAAAATTAAATTAATCGCCTCAAGAAAATAGATTACAGCATATAATCACACATTGTTTTTAGTCATAATGTGCCCGTTTGTCTCGGAATTACCTCATAAAATAAAATGTAAAATATTCAGTCCCGTGCCACAAACTACGAAGTCCATGACGTCTAAATATCGACAAAGTCATATTCATTCGTGTACTTCATCGGCTCATCCTATACTACTAAAACCTTCGGATCAATACGCTTCAACTAACTGGGTTTGATATGCATTTTAAATTTGTTTCTTGATTTTGATGCACTGGATTAGATTGACATATAGCTGGAAAGTGAAACAAATATTATGCGTACATGATACAAGTTAGGATGCGTACATGATATAATAAAGAGAATTCTAGAAACTGTGAAAGAAAGAGAAAGAGAGAGAGAAAAAAGGGGGGGGGGGGAATAGCTAATTAAATACAAATGCTAGACTGATTATATACTTTGCAGACCAAAATATGATTTTCTCAGCTGACATTGAATTATATGCCAACTATATTAGCTATAGAAAATAATTTCATTCCGTCAACGTTACATCATGCATATGAATCAGATTTTGATATGTTTTTTGTGAACCATACTAAAACTACGGACATCTATATTAATATAACTTTGTGCGTGTTATAGTATGATTTGCATATCTAAAGAAATTGTTACTTTTAAGAGTTTTTTCATGCTTTGTTTTGATTAACAGTAGTAGCTTTGGGTAAGCAAGTTTCGGACGTTAAATCCACCAACCACCTCCATAATGTCTCGTTTATCGTACGCCAGCCTCTCTGGCTGAAAATGTTTGGCTTCCTACTCTATTATACCTCAAAATTATGAAAAACTGCTCTGAGTGTCTGCGCGCATTAAATTACCCTTATCAACCTTGAAAATAGTAACCATCAATATCTGTCCCTACCAAGTTGCCACATTTTGATGCAGTTGTATTATTGGTACGTAAAAAAAATTAGGTACCTAAATATACATGCAGTGATCGCAATTTAAATAGGAATAGTTCTCATTTGTATAAATGTTGAATTCACATATTATCTTCACTAAATATTATGTAAGAAATGGTGACCAAAACTCTCAGCGCTTCCTATATAAACGTCTCTAACCCTGCACCAAATAGCTATACTAACATCACTTCGTTAAATCATTTTTTGCCTAGCCACAACATAACCTGCATTAAAGATCCGGGTAAAAAAATGAGTGAATTTTGCACCTTGTTTTTCCACATTCTCTGATTTGCTCTAACCTGTTCATTTTGAAAGTATGAAACGTTGCATTGTCATGCTTTACAAATTCTATTTTTGACATGATCATATAAATCTCACACTCTTCATATATATTGTGGTTCCACAAAGGTTGTTACAAGATGGCAAACGGGTATAGCTCTAAAGTTGAGCTTGTTGTAAGGCAAGGAGAACCAACTCGAGTAAAGCCAGCAGAGGAAACAGAAAAGGGACTCTACTTCCTTTCAAACCTTGACCAGAACATTGCAGTGCCAGTTTGCACGGTTTATTGCTTCAAATCGGCTTCAAGGGGAAATGAAGATGCTGCACAAGTCATCAAGGATGCCTTGTCAAAGATTCTTGTTCCTTATTACCCTATGGCAGGCACCTTGATTATCAGCCCAGAAGGGAAGTTGATAGTGGATTGCACAGAGGAGGGTGCAGTGTTTGTTGAGGCTGAAGCAAACTGTAACATAGAGGACATAGGGGACTTAACGAAGCCAGACCCTCATACTCTTGGGAAACTGGTTTATAATATCCCTGGTGCCAGGAACATACTTGAGATGCCTCTTATGACTGTTCAGGTTTGACATACTTTGTCACTTAAACTAGTATCATTATACTTTCCTAGAAGCTATATCAATATGTAGTGTAAGACAGATATGCATGTGGTGTTCCTTTCCCTTGCAAAAGCATAAATATAAGAAAATATTTCAAAAGTTGTATCGAATAAAAGGTATGTCCTGACCCTTAATTGAGGTAAGTCTTTCTCTCAACCTAAACTTTTATTTATCAAAAGATTATAATTATAAAGTACATTTATTTCAATTTTTTTTTTTTTTTTTGATAGAAAGTAAACTTTTAACTACTAAAAATATTACTTTTCACATAAATTACTTATTTCAACTTTTATTTAAAAGCTAAAAATTGATTTTTTTTTTTTTTTTAACTTTTGAATAGAAACTAAATGAATAATTTTTATAAAAGGTGATTTTTTGTTAAGAAAAATCACTTTCTGTCAAAATAAGCTAAACCAAACACAACCTTAATCACTTGAACCAATTAAATTGTGAATTGAATCCCTCATCAATTCAATCTGTGGTTCGATTTTAAAACATTGATCTAAGATGCTAAATGATCTTTCAGGTGACAAAGTTCAAATGTGGAGGATTCACTCTGGGGCTAAGCATGAACCACTGCATGAAAGATGGACTATGTGCCATGGAATTTGTCAATGCATGGAGTGATGCAGCCAGAGGTTTGGCCTTGAAGATTCCACCATTCCTTGATCGAACCATACTCAAAGCACGCGACCCTCCCAAGATAGAGTTCACACACCATGAATATGCCGAAATCGAAGACATATCAAACACTAAAAAACTCTATGAAGAAGAAGAGATCCTCTACAGAGCCTTCTGTTTTGACCCTGACAAGCTCGAGAAGCTCAAGAAAAAGGCCACTGAAGATGGGGTCTTGAAGAAATGCACCACTTTTGAAGCACTCTCAGGTTTTGTATGGAGAGCTAGAACTGAAGCCTTAAGGATGCAACCCAATCAACAAACAAAGCTACTCTTTGCAGTTGATGGAAGGACCAAATTTGTGCCACCAATACCTGAGGGATACTTTGGCAACGCTTTTGTGCTGACAAATTCATTGTGTAAAGCTGGTGAGATGTTGAATAACCCTTTGTCATTTTCAGTGGGATTGGTTCACAAGGCAATTGAAATGGTCACAGACAGTTACATGAGATCAGCCATTGATTATTTTGAGGTCACAAGAGCTAGGCCTTCACTAACAGCTACACTTTTGATCACAACTTGGACTAAGCTATCATTTCACACTACAGATTTTGGTTGGGAAGAACCTTTGTGTTCTGGCCCTGTGACCTTGCCAGAGAGAGAGGTTATTTTGTTCTTGTCCCATGGTCATGAAAGGAAAAGCGTGAATGTGCTTCTGGGTTTGCCTGCTTCTGCTATGAGAATTTTTGAAGAATTGGTGAGACGGGTATGAAAATAATGCAGCAGGGTGTGCAAGGCACAACAAAGTGTTATGAATGAAACTTACTAAGCCATTGAAGTATTTAATTTCCTTAGTAGTGTTAAATGTTGTAATAAAGGCATTCAATTTATGTGCTATAGAAAAGCAATGTGAAACGGTAGGTGGAATTTCCCGTGATAGTTTTGTTACTTGTTACATATGTTGCAAACGTAGCACTTAGATGCCTAGTTCAAACCTTAAAGTGTTTCGCATGTAAAAGTAAAAAATTTCTGTGAAAGAGAAAATGATCGAATTAATTAGTGAGTTATAGACCGTAAGAAGTGATTGAATTTGGGTGGCTGTTTGGTTTTTCCGTTAAACGTAAATCATTGAAATCTAGATAAAAGAATTGCTAGATCATTGAAATTTAATCATACATGGGCTTGTTTCCTAAGATTGGGTATTATTTGAAGGAATTTCAATATTTCAACAAACGATCATTGTTTAATCATTCCGAGAAAGATGTGAAACGTTATTTGATAAAAGTAATAAAAAAAAATATTTTTCATAAAGGTGTCCAGTAAAAATTAATTTTTTTTCCTTTTCTAATTACAAGAATTAAACCAAACACACTATTAATTGTGAGCAAGGTGGAACAAGAAATCGCCCAATCATCATAATTAGTTTTTTAGTATTTCCTATCAGCGGATTATTTAATAGATCATCTAAATTTTATTATTACTTTATCATTATTAATAAAATACATAGTTGAAATATTTACTAAGTTTACACTTAAGTAATTGTCATGATAATAATTTATACCTTTAATTGTTGATTTAAATGAAGAATTTGATTATTCATTTATAATTTGCTAATCTTGTCTATTTGTTTCTTTTCTTTTCTTTTCTTTTTTTCTGATCTTGTATAAAGCATAGGCATGTGGATGAGGCCTTAGTACAGTGGTGTGGATGAGGCCTTAGTATAGCGGTTAAAATTACTGCCTTATAATATTCCCCCTCCCACAGACCCCTCCCTGAAAAAACCGGAGGGGAAGGGGCGGGGTGTGAAAGGCTGAAAGCCTTGCCAAGGCAGAGGCTCCCAAAAGGCGTTCTAATTGAATGTGGGCCAAGTTTTGGGCTTATTTTGTTTTGTTGGACTAACAAGGCATTTTGTTCAATATCGACTTATTCTACTTCCAATTTTTGCATATGTTTTTTCTTTTTTGAAATTCCAAAATTAGGTGTTGACAAGTAATAGACATGAAAAATAGTGCATATAGTGTTTTAATGTGTCTCGCAAAGCCTTATATTCTCTCTCTCAAAATTAGGCGATTTAGAAGGGAATAATAAGAATTTTACTTTAGTCTCTCGTGAAACACTTTACACGACCAGACAGATAATAGAATATCAAGTTATATTATAGGTTATTATAAAACTCTTTTGATTTACAATAGTAGACTCAAGGATGCAAGTTTCTGGAAAAGTTTGGTTTCCAGCACTGCTACCAATCAAAAGAAAATATGATCTTTGTGTTTGAGCGCATTATATTGCTCTCATCAGCTTTGAAAATAGTAGCCATCAATATCTGTCCCTACCAAGTTTGTCACATTTTGATAATAAAAGAAATGGTGACCAAAATTTATATCTCAGCTCTTCCAAAATTTATTCTCTAACCACACACCAAATATTGTTAGAAATTATTATACTATTGATTTATTTATAAAATTGGTTCAATGACAATACAATTTTTTTTCTAGATTTATTATTATTTGTTTTGATCAATAGATTATTGAAAATAACATGTTAGATTTTGAACCCAAATATGTTAGTATACCTAAATATGTGGTGGCATGGTTGCTCCATCTATAATAGGTGGAACAAGATAATTTTTTTAGAAAAGAACAAGTCTCCTTCCCATTCTCTCCATAAATATGTGCCTCTGATGAAACATGACACTTTAGTGTGTGATTATTGCCTTATATGATTCTATCAAAATTTCAAGGGGTATATGGACAAAGATCTTATTCCTGCCATGCACATGTGTAAGCGTATATCTTTCACAATTCTTAGAGTGAATTTTTTCCTATATCAAATCAGTAACAGATGTTGGAGAAAATGAAATGAGTTGAGTATTATTGAACTGAATGAAGTGTTTATATACATCCACTTCACATGGAGAAGAGACTAACAAACTAACAGAGTTTTACAGCTAAATTAACTATTAAGATGACTAACTTAAATTAATAACTAACTCTAACATATCTTAAAGAGTTACACACTATCGTCTTGTATGTTAATATTCTAATATCATGTATCTTGATTTTAGAAATTATAATATGAAATTTATGGGGTCCAAAATGATTCATTTTCGTGTTTTTCTCTATCCAAATCCATAAAAATCATTCCAATTGATTCTAAGATATGTAAAGATAAAAGTCTAATTGAAAGAAGGATCTACATGATGCTAAAATGGGTAAAAAATAGCGTTGGTTCATGAATCGAGTCACACGAAATGGTTGTGATTACTTGGCTAGAGATAGAAAATAACATGACAAAGCCTTTTCATTCTTGCCATTTTGAACTTGTTTGTTGAAGTTTTTGTAAAAAATTTAATTAAAATATATAAAATTTTTTTAAGATAATTAAATATTTTTTTAAAATAATAAAAAAAACTATTTGGCATTTTTTTTTATAAGTTAACGATAATTCTTTCAAAAAATTATATTATAAAAACACTCTTTCTCTAAACCTAAATAAACATAGATTTTGTCAAGTCAGAGAGCTGATGCCCTTTTTTTTGTTGGGGGGTCGTGGAAGGTGATGTGTTTTGATTTTGAACGTGAATTTTCAAAGCAAGTAATGTCCTGGAAAGAGATGGGCTGTTTTTTTCTTGCTTTGTCGTCACCAAACACACAAAGTCCTTGCTTTCTTGGCATCGAACCTTGATGTTTTCGGCTTCAAGTTACATCACAAGTTAGTGATCGAGAAAATAAGGACAAAACTAGCGGTATGTTAGTAAAGTCAACTAAGGTAAACTAAGATTTTTTTTTCTCCCACGGTTATTATGTACTGGAAACAATTTTGTTGGATGCATAGCTGGGGATTAAATATGAACATATATTTTAACTGAAATTTGAACCATAATTTATTACTTTATAGAAGATTAACCTTTTTTTGCTAAACTCAATTTTTATCGACAAGATGCTAAACCCAATTCTTGTTAGCCTTAATGCAACAAGATTTTTATCTCAAAAAAATGTATTTTATTCTTTATTTCTTTTCTTTTCTTTTTTTTTTGGTCACTCGGAGGCGGGGGGGCATGTGTCTCTAATCCCTTGGAATTGAACACGACTGTTAGAGTTCCAGGTGCAGACTAACATGAGGCTAAAGCATGTGCCAAGTGAGCTCGGGGGAATAAAGATGAAAGCTCAGGGGCTGATTTTGAGTTAAGCTTTTCAAATATTTGGTGTGTCCGCTACTTGATTCTCGTGGATATTAGAGTTAGGAGGTAGTTGCTAAAGTCAATACCCGGGGGTGGGGGGTATGTTAAGAGATGAGAAGTGTGCTTAATCTGCTATGGAAATTTTTTATTCAACAATTCTAAAGGTCCAGGGCATCTGAAGGCTATTGATTTATCTACGATAATACTTTTTGGTGTGGAAACAATGTTGTGAAGTATGCCGTAGGGGTGCAGTTATGTTTTGGGTGTTATTATGTAGTCAACCAAGATGTAGCAGGTGTCTTAATTGATAGATATGGAGCCAACAAATCAGATTTTTGTTTTCTTAATCTTTGGAAGGAAAGGTGAAATCAGCATATCGTTTGGCAAGTCGTCAAGGAGTTAGCTGCCTAGTTTTGTGGGGAAATCTGTTGGTGCTTCGTTAATTTCTTGGGAGTCTTTGAGCTCCTTTGAGTAGGCGAGTCTTTGTTTATTTTGAAGTCCAGTATTTATCTTTTGTTTTCTGTTTGGTTTTCTTTAATTTCCTTTTGTCTCTGAGTCTCTATTTGTGCTTCTCACTTGTTGTGCGTCAAGCCTTTCTTTTGAAAAAAAAAAATGTGCCAACTGAGCTGCGCCTCAACTGCTTTTTTCTTATTTCCATCACCTGTTTCATGTCTTATTAGGATATTCCTTGAAAATTTTGTTGAAGGCCCATTCGCCAAGCTCACACGGGCACACAATGAGTCTTAAGTTGTTTGCCTGTACACTCAAATATGTGTATATGATTAAGTTATACTGGTATAATTTTAAATAATTATATTTAATTAACTTATATCTGAAGTTTTAAATTAATTACATTTAAATGTTAAATTAAATATTATTTAAGATTAAAACTAATTTTTTATTTTTGCACATGTCCCATATTTTGATTTTAGTTTTTATACTAAAAAAATTTTAAACTTATATCCGATTTTGGTGACATTTATAATTTTAATAGTTAATTTTGATAAACTTTTAAATTTGTAAATTACGCCAAGTCGGATAAAAATATATGCTTACTTTAATTTTTTTAGGTTAATTTATATAATTAATTTTGATATATTATCAGAATAAAATATTATACATATATCTCATAAAAACAAAAAAGAACTTATCATATATATGACTTTTGAGATAGTTATTGCAAGAGTTAAAATTTTTTACTAATATAATAATACATATAATTGTGTGAACATTTTTTACACTTATACTACATCAAATTTAAATCCTTAATATCACACATTTTCTTAAATTATTCAAGCAGAACTATCTAATTTAACCCATTTTAATAATTATGATATTAGTGATAGTAAAATTTAAAATAAATTATTCCACAATTAATATTTGGAATAATTAAAATTATGATTTGATTTGATATGATTTATATTTAAACTTTAAAATCAAATCAATTCTGATCAAATCTTTTTAATTTTGATATAATTTTTAATGCAAAGCAATTAAATTATGAAATTTAACATGTGAAATCATTTCATATTTTTAAAATATCCAAACACAAAATTTGATTTACAAATCAAATCAATTCCTATTTTTTTTTTATTCCAATCACACTTATAGTTTTATTTCCTTTTCAACTAAGTTCTTTATTGTTTAAAAGTCTTAATTTATTGAGGATATCTGCTCTTAAAAAAAGAAATATTATTTAAATATCAAAAAGTATGGAGATACAAAATCTTGATTTTTCTCTTTCAATATTCATCACCACTTTGTGTCTTTCTCTTTTTATTTTATCAATGAGAAGTCTTTTTTTTTGTCCAAAACACGTTCAAAAAAAAAAAATCCCTACTTATGAGCCACTATTAATGACTATATTTACAATAGAGAAATGATATTTAGTATGAAACGATTTTCATATATTCATTATGAACAGTGTTAGATAAAGTCAGTTTTATTTTTCTTCCATAATTTCCTTCTCTGTTCCCATGATTTCCACTAAAAGACCTAATTTAATTGTTGCCAATATTTTTTGTGCATCTTTGTGCATTTGGTATTCGTATTACGCAGCATCACTCTTTACAATATTCATCTATATTTGTCATCACATTAAATATGACCTATACAGTTTTTTCTTATTTGGATTTTCGTTCTTAAAGTTATTTTTAGTAATATTTGGATTACTAATGAAAATAAGATTATTTTAATTAATAATCAATTATAAGTCCAAATTTCATGTTTGAATGATGTACAAATTAAAATGTAACTTTAAGTTAGTATTTTTTTTGTTTGAATTACATGAAAAAGTTATTCTTTTTATATCATAAATTACTAAAAGGGTATGCGATCATTTGTTTATATTATATAATATTTATTTGTTGGGGTTAATTTAGTACAAATGTTACGATTAAAAAATAATTAACTTATAACCAAAATACTCACAATTAATAATACTTTCTGAAAAAAAAATTTCAGCGTAAATAAAATAAACTGAATATTATAATCTGTTATCAAATTATATTAATAAAAACATTTTTTATGAAGGAAAAACTTTTTTGAAAAGTTTTAAGCATTACCCAACTTATGCAGTAAGTTTTTATAGTTTGAGTTTAATTGAAGTGCACTGACAGTGTAAAATTTTTTTACACTGTCATCCAATTAAAACACTCCATTTGCATGACCATTCAAGTAGTGGTTAGTTATATCAAAGACTTTTGCTGATGTGGCAATATATGATTAGATGTCTGTGTAAAAGTTTTTTACATTGACAGTGTATTCAAATTAAATCCGTTTCTGATATAAAAGTTTTAGCCTCCCGAGAACAAATTATTGCTTAATAAGTTAAACTATACTAGCCTTTTATGAAAAATAAGAATCATTTAGTTTTGATGACTACAAATTTAGTTAAGAACTAAAACTTAAATAAGTGAAGAAATAAAAATCAATATTAATTAGTCGGGATGAAACAAATTAATAACATCTGTAACATCGCATATAAATTAAAGGAATATTGATTAAGCTATGTTTGGAGGATTTAAATATTCTAAAATAAGATTTCTTGAAAAAAAATAAGTAATTATTCACTCTTATATCATTTAATGAAATTCATATAGTCATATATAATATAATATATTATTTTAAAGATAAATAGCTCTTTACCTTTTCACTTTATAAAAAATATCATTTTACAAGATCTTAACAATAAACAGTAAAAGAAAATTACGATTTTATAGTTTCTTTTAGTGCATGTAAATGTTTTCATATTCAATTTATTATACAGATCGTAAATATACTGCAGCAAGTAAATTAATTACGTATTATGAACTTGCAAGTTCCAACAGAATATTATTGAAAGTGGTTTATCTTCAGCATTTCTGAATCCATAGCCTTATATGCACCATGACCAACATTCGTATAACAAAAGAAACGTGCAGGACTCAAAAGAACAAGAAAATATTGGGAGTAATGTACATATATTTATGGCATGTTAGTTAGTTAGTTACTAACTGCCACTTTAGTTACAGTTTCAGTTACAGTTGGTTATTTCTATATGTATATAAGGACCTCACCTGTATAGATTGAATCAACCTTTCTCAATGACATAAATCATTCTCTCATTTCTTCATCTCTGCTACTGAATTCTGTTATGGTATCAATAGCTACTGACACTCTGATTCTCAGATTCTCTGAATTTTTTTTTCGTCTTTGAGGAAGGTTTGAGGGACACGCCACTCGTGCCCTCTTCTGCTTCTCCATCTTAGTGAAGCATTTTTTTTTGAATTCCATTTTTTTGAGGTTCTTGTATTCCTTCACCTCTCAACAATGGCAGAAAATGCTCAACGCGAGGCTGCTGTGATGTTGAATAACCCAGAGCCTGTAGCGCCACTACTGAATCGTCAAGGTCATGTTGCAGAACCGGTGAATCCTTTTGCAGATTCCATGAGTCCATTCTTTCTTCACCCTAGTGAAAGCCCAGGACAGGTATTGGTTTCTACTCCACTTACTAAGCAAAATTACAATTTCTGGTCACAAGCCATGATTATGGCTCTTAGATTTGAAGAACAAGATGGGATTCCTTGATGGAAGTGTTCAAGAACCTACTCTTGGTGATCCTCTTCGGCCAGTTTGGGAGAGTAATAACACATTCATTCGGGCTTGGATCATAAGAAGCTTGTCAAAGGAAATTGCACAAAGCGTGATGTTTGTTGAAAAGGGATTCGATCTTTGGTCTGAATTGAGGCAACGATTTTCTCAAGGCAACCATTGTCGATTAGCTGATCTTCAAGAGGAGCTCTACGCCCTCAAACAAGGTAATCTTTCAGTCACAAGCTTCTTTACACAATTGAAGAAACTATGGGGGGAAATTGAGAACTATAGGCCTATCGGTCCTTGTGCTTGCGGCTTGCAATGTGTGTGCAAGGAATACAGAGAACAAGACTGCGTTATGCGATTCCTCAAAGGGTTGAATGAGCAATTTTCTGGTGTAAGATCACAGGTTCTTCTCATGGATCCTCTCCCTTCCATCAATTGGGTCTTCAGCCTCATTGTGCAGCAAGAGAGGCAACTAATGAGTGATCACAATGAAGAAAACAGAATTCTTGCTATCAACACTGGTCAGGGAGCACCTCCCAGTGGCAACAAGAAATTCGTGAAGGGTAAGAACAGCAAGTATTAGTCCAATTCTGGAAAATTATGCTCTTTTTGTGGCAAAATTGGTCACACCGTTGACACATGCTTCAAGAAGCATGGTTTCCCGCCAACTACAAAAAAGGATCTGCCACTTTCAACAACATTGCCTCTTCAGTGAATGATGAATAAGAGGACTCTACTAGTGAGGAAGTTCAACCAACCTCAAGTTTCGGTTTGACAAAGGAGTAGTATCAGCAGGTCATGGCTCTTCTCCAACAGTCTCATATTAAGGCTGCTACACCTAACCCAAGCCAACCTCATTCTTTGAACCAGATTTCTACTCAGCCTCCCACATCCCAAACCAATGCAGGTAACCATTCAGCCTTAAGCGCTAAATCTGCTACTGTAAATTGGATATTAGATTCTGGTGCCACTGACCACATTTGTTGTTCCTTAAGTTCTTTTAGCAGTTATCATTCTATCACCCCTATTATCATTAAACTCCCTAATGGCTCTCAGGTATCTGCTTCTATTGTAGGCACCACATCTTTTCTAAACATCTTTACCTTGATCATGTGCTATATCTACCTAATTTCAATTTCAATCTCATTTCAGTTGCAAAATTGTCATCCTCACTCCATTGCACCCTTGCTTTCACTGACCATTTTTGTAACATTCAAGAAACACATACTTCGAGGAGGATTGGATCTATTGAGTTCCAAGATGGTTTGTATGTGTTGAGGGGATGCATTGCTACTCCAACACCTGCTAGTTTAGTTCATAGCACTTCTACAATGGGCACTCACCTATGACACTCCAGACTAGGACACTCTTCTCACAAAAAATTGTACACTTTACACAAACATTTCCCTTTCATTTCAGTTTCTGAATGTAATAACAACTGTACTATTTGCCCCTTGGCCAAACAGAAGAGACTACCTTACAATGTAAGTAACTCTCGAGCTAATGCACCTTTTGATTTGTTGCACATTGATATCTGGGGTCCCAATGCTACGCAATCTCTTTCGGGACATAGATATTTTTTAACTATAATTGATGATTACTCTAGACACACTTGGGTCATTTTCATGAAACACAAATCAGAATCTGCATCACATATCATTTCTTTTATTCACATGGCTAAAACCCAATTTTCATGTAAGGTTAAGACTATTAGGACTGATAATGGCCCTGAATTTCACTTAGATAGTTTTTTTTCCGCTAAAGGCATCATACATCAAACCTCTTGTGTGGAAACTCCCCAACAAAATGGGGTAGTTGAGCGAAAACACCAACATATTCTAAATACTACCAAGGCTCTTCTTTTTCAATCTGGTATTCCATAGACTTTTTGGACATTTGAACTAGCACATGCTATTTTCATCATAAATCGATTACCTAGCAAAGCACTACAAAACCAAATTCCATATCAACTTTTACATGCTAAACCACTTGACCTACATTTCCTCAAGGTTTTTGGATGCTAGTGTTTTGCATCCACCTTAGTTTCCAAAAGAAAGAAATTGGATCCTCGTGCTAGGCATTGTGTGTACCTTGGTCACAGGACTAGTGTAAAAGGTTTCCTTGTTTATGATCTAAAAACCAGAGAAATTTTTGTTTCATGAAATGTTATATTTCATGAACACATTTTTCCCTTCCAACAGCTTGTGACTGAACCTTTGCCACCTCCATTGTCCCTACTGATTGCCCCACCGACACATTCAATGATCATTATTATGATTCTTCCAAGTTTACATTGCATGACAATTTACACACACACTTTGACAATTCCACTTCTGCAAACACTAATCATGACCCATTACCAACACCTGCATTAGTCCCTGAGAGCCTCAGGTCACAGAGGTAGCGCAGACCACCAACATACTTACAGGACTTCCATTGTTCCCTTGCCAGCTCTGCAGCCCCAGATCCTCCAAATACAACAGTATTATATCTTAGCTCCCATTACCTTTCTTATTCAAAATTATCACCCTCTTACAAGAATTTTGTGCTTAATCTTTCCTCTGTGCAAGAGCCTAAAAGCTATCATCAAGCAGTCAAATCTGAACATTGGAGGAAGGCCATGACTAACAAAATTACTGCTCTCAATCAAACTGCCACTTGGGAGTTTGTGGATCTTCCCTCTAGTAAGAGAACTGTGAGATGCAAGTAGGTTTATAAGACCAAACTTAAAGCCGATGGCACCATTGACAGGCATAAGGCCAGGCTTATAGCAAAGGGATTTACACAAACTGAAGGCATTGATTTCATGGAGACTTTCTCCCCAATGGCAAAACTCACAACTATTTGTTTGCTACTTGCCTTGGCAGCTCAACAAAACTGGATTTTGGACCAACTTGATGTCAACACAGCATTTTTGCATGGTGACTTACATGAGGAAGTATACATGGACTTGCCTTAAGGTGTTACGCCTCCAAAACTAGGACAAGTATGCCATTTGAGAAAGTCTCTATATGGTCTTCGATAGGCTAGCCATCAATGGTATGAGAAACTCTCCCATGTTCTCACCATGGCTACAAACAATCCCAAGTTGATCACTCTTTGTTCACTAAGGCTCAATCCCCCACTTCCTTCATGGCGATTCTGGTATATGTCAATGATATGATCCTTGTTGGGAATGATGCCTTCGAGATCACTACTATCAAGCAAATCCTTGATAACTAGTTCACCATCAAGGACCTCGGACCTTTAAAGTTTTTTCTTGGCCTTGAAATTGCTAGATCTTCCAAGGGTAATTTTCTTTGTCAACGAAAATACACCCTTGAACTTATTGAATCAACGGGGTTATTAGCTTGTAAACCTTCCCAAACTCCAATGGTTCACTCCAACAAGTTAGTTAAGGATGATGGGGTCCCCTATGATGATCCTGCTGCTTATCGAAGACTCGTAGGCCAATTGCTATATCTCACAAACACTTGCCCTAATATTGGCTTTGCTGTCACTTGTCTCAGTCAATTTTTATCTAATCCCATGGCCTCACATCATCAAGCTACCCTCAGGGTGCTGAGGTACCTCAAAGGCTGTCCAGGCAGTGGCCTCTTCTTCCTAGCAAACAATTCTCTCCAAATAAAAGCCTTCAGTGATAGTGACTGGGCAAGCTACCTTGACACTAGAAAATCCTTCACTGGATTTTGCATCTACTTGGGTGATTCTCTCATCCCCTGGAAATCCAAAAAGCAGCATACAATCTCACGCTCTTCTACTAAGGCTGAGTACAGGGCCCTAGCTGCAGCCACATGCGAAATTCAGTGGCTCACCTTTCTTCTTCAAGACCTCATAGTACTTTTCACCAAGCCTGCTCTCCTCTATTGTGATAACAATTCTGCTCTCCATTTGGTAGCCAACCCCGTGTTCCATGAGCTCTCAAAACATATTGAACTGGACTGCCATGTAGTGCGTGAAAAGGTGCAAGAAGGACTCATCCATCTACTACCAATTCGGTCTCAGTTCCAACTTGTAGACCTTTGCACCAAAGCTCTTCCTCCGAAATCATTCCAGCATCTTCATTCCAAGCTTGGCATGGACAATATCCATGCTCCAGCTTGAGGGGGGGTATTGGGAGTAATGTACATATATTTATGGCATGTTAGTTAGTTAGTTACTAACTGCCACTTCAGTTACAGTTTCAGTTACAGTTGGTTATTTCTACTTGTATATAAGGACCTCACTTGTATAGATTGAGTCAACCTTTCTCAATGACATAAATCATTCTCTCATTTCTTCATCTCTGCTACTGAATTTTGTTAAGAATTATACCCCCTTGGCCTTACTGAAGCTTCTACAAGGATTAATGCTGTTGATATCTTCTTGGCCATCGATCTCAGCCAACACTTTGTAGAACAAATCAAAGTTGCAAGGAAGCCAAATGGGACCATCACATTCAAACCCATATTCCAATTCTGCTTCTTCTAGCAGCATCTTGAATAGTGGGTGGTTTGCATACTCGGTCTTCACGACAAACCTTTGCTTTTGAGGTCCAACATACGCTGGGAAGCAACCATTAGGGCCTATAATTTGACCCTTCTTGTTGTCATCATGATCATTATTCTCTGACAATGATTTTGATGAATTAGAAGCTTTCAATTGTGACATCTTGTTGTAGCCGGTGCCTGCTCCAAATGACAATCGGCAACGCTTCCATGCCTTCAAAATCAGGTTTCTCTTCCATTTTCCCATTAATATATCTGCCAAATCCTGCAACTATACGGAAAATTAGAAACTAAGTTATTATATGGGACGAGAAACAAACACATAATATTGCAAAAGTTATATATTCTATATCTAATATTCACTAACATGATACTTGAAACTGAAAGTATGTGTATATATACCTGAAGATTTGGATTTGGGCCTTGGGGACATGAGAGAGGCTAGCCAATAAGGTGCTTCTGAAGGGAGTATATGAATTGTATTAAATTTATATATATCTTCATTATCTTAATTTGTTCTTATCTGGTCGCCATCTACGGGTGGAGAAAAGTCAGGCACTGATGACCACGGTTGTAAACAAACATTAATCGTCCTTGTAACTTGGCATTGTCAAGCCGCAGATTTTGAAAATAGAGATTAATTGTTCTATCAAAGTCAATATATTCAACTTCAACGACAAGCAAAGGGTCACTCCCTCGTCCTGTTGTTTTCGCTCTTATCGGAGGACCGGAATAGTGAGGTTTTTGGGTGGCAATTTTCCACTTTGGCTCTTTGGAAAGAAAATAGAAGAAAGGAAGTTGAGAGGAAAGAAGTTGAGTGAAAAAAAAGTAAAATAGATTTGTATTTTTTATAGGTATATTTGGATGAAAAGAAAATAAGAGGAAAAAAATAGAAAAAAAATTATTTTTTATTATTTATTTATGTGAAAAAATGAAAGAAAAGAAAGAGATAATATTGTCAAATAATAATTTTATCCTTATATTGTTATAAAAAGTATTTCAATTATATTAATGAATATTAAATAAAAAATTTCACTATTTTTAATTTAATAATTTAAAATAATATCAACCTATTAAATCAAACTAATATTAATAAAAAATTATTTTAAAATAGAACTAATATTTTTAGTTAATCTAATATTTCAAAAATATTACTTAAAAATATATTTTATTAACTAAATAATACAAAAAAAATTATTAAGTTATTATTTAAACTCTTAATATAATATAAAAGAAAATCAAAATTTATGTACTATTCTGTTTAAAATAAAATATCTGTTTATAATAACATATTGATAACCAAAAAATTTTAAAATTTTACATAACTTATACTTTAGGTATTTTATTTGTTTATTGTTAATAATAAAATGATAGAAAAATTAAAATAATTTAAATAAAATTTTTAGAAATATTGATTTAAAAAATAAATAAATAAATAAAAGAGGGGAGGGACCACACAACACCTTTAATGGTATTGTACACCCTAGCCCCTCCCCCTCTCATCTTTGTCTCTCTCGTTTGGAAAGGAGGGCAAGAAGAAAAAATAAAAATCCCACCCTTTCCCTTCAATTTACCGCCCGGTATTGGGGGGAAATAATTTTGACATTGTTCATGTGAGGCTCACGTACTGCAATGCATTGTTCATTTTTTCCTTTCTAATTTTTTCCCCATAACCAAATAAAGAAAACAACACCTTTTTTTTTCTATTTTTTTTCCTTCACTTTTCTTTCTTCCAAAATCACCCCCAACCAAATAGTGTAAACAAATGGTTTACATTTATTAAATTAGTATTAGTATAGTAACTTGGGCGATGCAAAGGAATGATATAAAATATAAAATTTAAAATGAAAAAGATTTGAAATTTCAATACTATTTGAGGAGGAATCATAAGTTGAATAATAAATATAATTTATTAATTTAAATTTAATATAAATTGATTAAAATTACTAATTAATAATAATTTAAATTATTTATATTTTCTTATCAAAATTATAAAAGTTATTTATTATAAGATTTGAAATATATGAACATAATTTATCAATTAAAAATTAATATAAATTGATAGTAATTATAAGTTATGTAATTCATTACATGTGTAATATACATGTTAGATGTAACAACCATTTATAATAAAACTAATGGCACAAATTTACAAAGAAAATTCAAAGTTAAATATTAATATACATAAATGCAACAAAGAGCTTAGAAGCAGAGGTAAAATTCTACTCGTCATAGGCTAAATATTTTTAGGCTATATAAAGAAATTACAATTCATTTAAATACAACTCCGATATATCCTTAACAGTTGAGGGAGTCTGTCTTTCTCTAGGCATTACTTAACTAATCTGAAACTACCTAAAATAGAATGAGAATTAAAAATTTTCAATAGATAATGAAGAATTTTAAAGTATTTAAACTATGATAATTTCAGCCGTATCTTAACACAAAATTCACTCAGTTATTGTATCATAATTACATCAACTTACTTGCAAGTAAATAATACCCCATAATATTATTAATAAATGCTAAAAAATATGCTATGCAACAAGTCTTAATAGGATTATAATCTCTTTATTTTAATTTTCATTTTTCTTTATCTGCTTATCTCACACATATTAGAAGGCATTCTTTTAGGGAATTCCCACTCTTTGATGTTATTCATAACATCGTGATGACAAAGTAAGACCTATACACCATATTAACCAAG
Organism: Pterocarpus macrocarpus; assembly: GCA_031439585.1. NCBI lineage: Eukaryota > Viridiplantae > Streptophyta > Magnoliopsida > Fabales > Fabaceae > Pterocarpus > Pterocarpus macrocarpus. The sequence goes on from CM062519.1 coordinate 19,584,780, forward strand.
CTAGATAATATAGAAAAAGTTACATCTTATCTCTTTGCCTTCTTGGCGATTAACGACAAATCTTAAAAGTCTTTTTTTTTAAATTACTTACTTGTCATTATACATAAATTCTCAATAAATATAAAGATGCATAAACTTAAGTAGTAAATATAAATTAAAAAAAAGGCTTAAAAAATAAACAATAACTTGAATAACATAAATTTATCACATAATAAATTAAATAATAATATATAAAATTAAGTAATAAAACAAACTGAATAAAATGCAAAAGATATAAACTAACTTATAAACTTAAAATAACTGAAGCACACAAGACTCGAAATAATATAACATAATATCTCAATAAAATTGGTTAATACAATTTTTTTTTCTAGATTTATTATTATTTGTTTTGATCAATAGATTATTGAAAATAACATGCTAGATTTTGAACCCAAATATGTTAGTATACTTAAATATGTGGTGGCATGGTTGCTTCATCTATAATAGGTGGAACAAGATAATTTTTTTTAATAAAAGAACAAGTCTCCTTCCCATTCTCTTCATAAATATGTGTCTCTTGATGAAACCTGATACTTTAGTGTGTGATTATTGCCTTATATCGTTCTATCAAATTTTCAAGGGAGATATGGACAAGATCTTATTTCTGCCATGCACATGTGTGAGCGTATATTTTTAACAATTCTTAGAGTGAATTTTTTCCGATATCAAATTAGTAACAGATATTGGAGAAAATGAAATGAGTTGAGTATTATTGAACTGAATGAAGTGTTTATATACATCCACTTCACATGGAGAAGAGACTAACTAACTAACAAAGATTTACACCTGAATTAATTGTTAAGATAACTAACTTAAATTAATAACTAACTCTAACATATCTTAAAGAGGTACACACTATTGTCTTGTATGTTAATATTCTAATATCATGTATTTTGATTTTAGAAATTATAATATGAAATTTATGGGGTCCCAAATGAGGGATTTCATTTTTTATATGGCATTTGGGTGAAAAATGTACCAAAATATGGGAACTAGAAGGAATTTACATTGATATGGGATCTAATAAAATTGGAATTGCTAAAATCGGAAATTTCAATTTTATTAAATCTTATATCAGTATAAATTCCTCTCAATTTCCATATTTTGGTATATACACAATTTAGATACCATATAATATATATAACACCCTGATCCGTTTTTGTGTTTTTCTCTATCCAAATCCATAAAAATCATCCCAATCGATTCTAAGATATGTAAGGATAAAAGTCTAACTGAAAGAAGGATCTACTTGATGCTAAAATGGCAAAAAAATTGTGTTGGTTCATGAATCGAGTCACACGAAACAGTCGTGATCACCTGGTTAAAGATAGGAAATAACATGACAAAACCTTTTCATTCTTGCCATTTTGAACTTGTTTGTTTGAACTTTTTATAAAAAAAAAATTAATTAAAATATATAAAAAGATTTAAGATAATTAAATAATTTTTAAAAAATAATACAAAAAACTATTTGGCATTTTTTTTTATAAGTTAACGATAGTTCTTTCAAAAAATTATATTATAAAATCACTCTTTTTCTAAACCTAAATAAACATAGATTTTGTCAAGTCAAAGAGCTGACGCCTTTTTTTTGTTGGGGGGGTCGTTGAAGGTGATGCCTTTTGATTTTGATTGTGAATTTTCAAAGCAAGTAGTGTCTTGGAAAGAGATGGGCTGTTTTTTCCTTTTGGAACTTTGAAGTCCTTGCTTTCTTGGCAACGAACCTTGATGTTTTCGGCTTCAAGTTACATCACAAGTTAGTGATCGAGAAATTAAGGACAAAACTAGCGGCATGTTAGTAAAGTCAACTAAGGTAAACTAAGAATTTTTTTTTCTCCCACGGTTATTATGTACTGGAAACAATTTTGATGGATACATGGCTGGGATTAAATATGAAAATATTTCTTAACTGAAATTTGAACTATAATTTGTTACTTTATAGAAGATTAACCCCTCTTGCTAAACTTAATTTTTATTGATCACATGCTAAATTCACTACTAGAAATTTGTCAAAAACCAATAGATATTATTGACAGCTACTATCCGTTGATATTACCGACGGATATTACATCAGTAAAATAAAATAAATCGTTGATGAGTGAATTTATCGGCAGAAAAATTATCCGTCGGTAAAAACGTCAATAAACTTTTACATCATTTTGTGCCAAACTTACTGACGAAAAAATCATTGATAAATAACAATCATTATTTTTAGATGAATTAAAAATATTGTTATAAATTATCAACGGATTATCTGTCAATAAAATTGAAATAAATTAATTTTTTTTTATCTTTTGTCATCAAAAATTTGTATTTTTATATTACCGACGGATTATCTATCGGTATTTGAAAATTAGGATTACCAGTCATTGTCGGTTCATGTTTCATATTATCGACAGATTTTACATAGGTAATGAAATGATTCGTTTTGTTTTATTATTACTAATGGATTTTTTGTCGGTAAAATGTAAGTAATAAAATGAATCGTTTCATTAATTTTTTAATATGCAAGCCCACTTCTTCTTCTTCCTCACGCACCGTTTTCTTCTCTCTCTCTCACTCTCTCTACCATTTCACCACTGCTGGAGCCCCCATTTTGCGATCTAAGATTGCCATTGTGTTATTGGTATGTTTTTTAACAGTTTAACCGGTTTAGTTTTTTAGTTTAGCCTTTTTTTCATTTTCATTTCTTTATTTGAAGTTTTATATTTCTTAGTTAGTTAACTAAGTTATTTTCTTAGTTAGAGATTGAAATTTTCTAGGATAGAATTGTAGGATTGGATTGTATGATTAGGAGAAGGCTTAAAAAGTTCCTTATCATTATTTGAATTGTATATTGTGATATTATGCGCTCTAGAACGGTTATTAGGATTAATTTTAGAATGCTATGATTATGCAACTTATTTTAATTGTGCTGTGGTGTTGAAATACTGAATTATATTGTGAGTTAAAATACTAAATTAATTTTTGTGGAAGCTCCAAATTTGAGGGAAGACTCTACCCAAATTTTTTGGTTATTTAAAATATTATTAGAATTAAATAATTACTGATATGATAAATATGTTATGCCTTTATTTAGTTAATGCATGTCTTATATTTTCAATTTTGTATATATTATACATATCAGTTATAGCAAGACAGATACCTAGTTCTGGAGGAAGTAGGGGTAGATTGAGGAAGCAAGATCTACCTCCTCACACCCGTGCCCCACCCACCACCTCCACTACACCTGCGTCCAACACTTCTGCGAGTGACAGCTCCTCCGTCCCTCGTGGTCCACATATCCAGGAGTTTATTATGATAAACAACCCTGGTTATCATAACTCAGAGCCTCAGCTTTCATTCTCCCAAAAGGCTTTTCCACCTCTACCGCTACCTCTAGGAGGTGAAGCCCGTAGTCAGTTTGCTTTTGTGTCTTCCCCTACCCCCAGTTAGCTTGGTTCACAAGGTGTCCAGACCTCCTCGTCCACCCCCTCATAGGGCTCCACGATCGAACGAGTGGAGCTTAAGTATGATGGTAACTCCTAGTAAGTTTTTTAAAGTTTAAATTTGTTACAAATTTTGAATTGTGATAGAAAATTTAACTAACAGATATCTGACATAATTTATTATTTTATGATACAGCTAGATTCCACCATGGCCAAGGCTGCGCAGGATTACCGAGGTATTCGAGGAGAATTTCCATGCCCCGCATCCCAGTTTTGTGCAAGCCCTTGATGCCACACAAGAATTATGGTGGAATGAGTGGAAGGTAAAATAATTATTATTTTCTTTTATTTTTTAATTATTAGTTTTGATTTTTACATCACTTGCTAATTATTGTGTTACATGTATGCAGCATGTGTTTATTATTGATCCACGTGAGGAGGTTGTCATCTATAGGGCATGGAGGACTAGGGCTAAGAAGCACATTCGTGATATGTTTCATGACATTCGCGAGAATGGAGCGAGCATCCACTAGCTCATAAATGAGATCCTCCAGGCCAGGAGGGCCCATTACGACTCACCTACATTCAAGGCAAAGCAAGTGAAGGCCCAGATGAGTAAAGGATCAGCCCACGGTGGCTCTCTGCACACTAGAGGCTCCACCACCATCGAGGGCACACGACTGAGAATGGTAAATATCGTTTTTTTCTTATTTAGTTTTTCTATTTTTATATTGAATATTATATATATAATCACATAAAATTTCTTTGAAATATAGGAGAAGGCGATGAACAGGCCGCTGGCTCAGGGGGAGTTGTTCTGAGAGACCCACACCCAGAAGCAAAACAAGTCCTCATGGGTTGATACGCCGTCAAAGACCACATACGTAAGTACTTATAATTTTAGTTTTCAATATTTTTAATTTATTATATTTATTAGTATTTAAATCTATTATTTTTCTTTCTTCTAATTGTAGCGTGAGTTCACTCAACAGCTACCTAAGAACCCGTCACAGCAGTAGCAGTAGAGGGATAGGAGCACTCCTACTGGTCCACCTGTTAGCGATGATGAGGTAATGGGCATAAACGATTGGCGGGCGCTACAAGAGGGTTGAACTATGAGATGGGGACCTCTTACAACAGGTCACAGTCTCCAGGCTCTATGTCTAAAGCCAGGCCTGCTAGAACTAATTCGGAGTCCATCTGTGATTAGGTCCATGCACTAAATGAGTCAGTGCTGAAGCAGCTTTAGGAGGTCGACGGGAGGTATATGGAGCTGTATGAGCGCCACGAGAGAGATAAGTAGCAGTGATCATAGCAGATATAATCCATGGAGTAGAGAATGACAACTTTGAACAGCTTCTATGAGCAGATGTAGAGCGGCAGTTCTTCATCCGTTACACCGCCTTCCCCCTACCTCCACCATCTCCGCCCCCACCTCCACCGCCACAACCTTCTCCACACCGCTACTCATTCGGAGTTGGAGACGATGACAACAACGACATCTTGAATATTGATGATGATCACTTTTCTTAAATTGTAGTTTTTTTTTTCTAGAATTGTATTGTAAATATTTTTTGAATGATTTTGTATATATTTTTATTTAATTAATATTTTTTAAATTTCTTTTGCGTTTAAAACAAAAAATTTAAATTCTTTATTTAAATAACAAAAAATTAAATTATTTATAATAATATTTACTAACAATTAAAAAATTAATAAATATTTAAAAAATAAATAATTTTATTTTACTGTTGGATTTTATGTCGGTAAATTTACAATAAAAAATATTATTTTTAAATTTATCGATGCATTATCCGTTGGTATATATAAAAAAATACATCGGTGTTATTCTGTTAGTGACGCTTTTTTATGATATTATTTCGGACGTATTTATGTTTTTTGGTCACTTGAGGTGGGGGAGATGGGGTCTCTAAACCCTTGGAATTGAACACACGACTGTTAAAGCTTCGTGTGCAAACTATCATGAGGCTAGAGCATGTGCCAAATGAGCTCGAGGGAATAAAGGTGAAGGCTTGGGGGTTGATGTTGAGTTTAGCTTTTCAATTTGGAGTGTCCATTACTTGATTCTTATGGATATTAGAGTTAGGAGCTAGGTAGTTGCTAAAGTCAATATCCCGCGGGGATATGTTAAGAGATGTGAAGTGTGCTTAATTTGTTATGGAATTTTTTATTCAACAATTCTAAAGGTACAGGGCAACTGAAGGCGAAACACAATGGTTTGAGGTGGCCTATGTTGCAGCAAGGCTATTGATTTAACTACAATAATACTTTTTGGTCTGGAGACAATGTTGTGAAGCATGCTGTAGGGATGCAGTTATGTTTTGGGTGTTATCATGGAGCCAACAAATCAGATTTTTGTTATCTTAATCTTTGGAAGGAAAGGTAAAATCAGCATATCGTGTGGCAAGTCATCAAGGAGTCAGCTACCTTGTTTTGTGGGGAAATCTGTTGGTGTTTTGTTTATTTCTCAGGAGTCTTTGAACTGCTTTGAGTAGAAGAGTCCTTGTTTATTTTGAAGTCCAGTATTTGTCTTTTGTTTTCTGTTCGGTTTTCTCTAGTGTCCTTTTGTTTCTGAGTCTCTATTTGTGCTTCTCACTTGATGTCAATCAAGACTTTTCCGACTATCGAAAAAAAAAAAAAAAAAGGTGCCAAATGAGCTACGCTTCAGCTGCTTTGTTCTTATTTCTATCATCTGTTTCATGTCTCATTAGGATATTTCCTGAAAATTTCGTTGAAGGTCCATCCACCAAGCTCACATAGGCACACAATGAGTCTTAAGTTGTACGCCTTGTACACTCAAATATATGTACATGATTAAGTTATACTGGTGTGATTTTAAATAATTATATTTAATTAACTTATATCTGAAGTTTTAAATTAATTACATTTAAATGTTAAATTAAATATTATTTAAGATTAAAACTAATTTTTGGTTCCTGCACATATCACAAATTTTGGTTTTAGTCTTTATACTAAAATATTTTTTAACTTATATCCGATTTTGGTGATATTTGAATTGACATTTATAATTTTAATAATTAATTTTGATAACTTTTTAAATTTGTAAATTAGGCCAAGTCGGATAAAAATATATGCTTACTTTAATTTTTTTAGTTTAATTTATAAAATTAATTTTGATATATTATCAGTATAAAATATTTTACATATATCTCACGAAAACAAAAAACAAATTATCATGTATATGATTTTTGAGATAGTTATTTCAATAGTTAAAAAATTTTGATAATGTGACAATACATATAATTGTGTGAAATTTTTTTACGCTTATAATGAATCAAATTTAAATCCTTAATATCACAAATTTTGTTAAATTATTCAAGTGGAACTATCTAATTTAACCCATTTTAATAATTATGATATTAGTGATAGTAAAATTTAAATTAAATTATTCCACAATTAATGTTTGAAATAATTAAAATTATCATTTGATTTGTATTTAAATTTTAAAATCAAATCAATTTCTATCAAATCTTTTGACAAATAAAATCATTTCATATTTTTAAAATATTCAAACACAAAATTTGATTTATAAATCAAATCAATTTCTTTTTTTTCTTTTCATTCCAAACACACCCGCAGTTTTATTTCCTTTTCAACTAAGTTCTTTGTTGCTTAAAAGTCTTAATTTATTGAGGACATATGCTCTTAAGAAATGAAATATTATTTAAATATCAAAAAGTATGGAGACATAAAATCTTGATTTTCTCTTTCAATATCCATCACCACTTAAGACTTTGTGTCTCTTTTATCATATCAATGAGAAGTCTTTTTTTTTGTCCAGGAAACATTTCAAAAAAAAAATCCCTACTTATGAACCACTATTAATGACTTTATTTACAATAGAGAAATGATATTTAATATGAAACGATTTTCTTATATTCATTATGAACAGTGTTAGATAAAGTCAGTTTTATTTTTCTTCCATAATCTCCTTCTCTCTCCCCATGATTTCCAAGGCCTAATTTAATTGTTGGCAATATTTTTTGTGCATCTTTGTGCATTTGGTATTCGTATTACACAGCATCACTCTTTACGATATTAATCTATATTTGCCATCACATTAAATATGACCTATATAGTTTTTTCTTATTTGGATTTTGGTTCTTAAAGTTTTTTTTAGTAATATTTGGATTACTAATGAAAATAAGATTATTTTAATTAATAATCAATTGGAAGTTCAAATTTCATGTTTGAATGATGTACAAATTAAAATGTAACGTTAAGTTAGTATTTTTTTGTTTGAATTACATGAAAAAGTTATTATTTTTATATCATAAATTACTAAAAGGGTATGCATCATTTGTTTATATTATATAATATTTGTTTATTGAGGTTAATTTAGTAAAAAATTATGATTAAAAATAATTAACTTATAATCAAAATAATCACAATGAATAATACTTTCTGAAAAGAAATCAGTATAAATAAAATAAACTGAATATTACAATCAATTATCAAATTATATTAATAAAAACACTTTTTATGAAAAAAAAACTTCTTTGAAAAGTTTTAAGCATTACCCAACTTATGCAGTACGTTTTTATAGTTTTCTGTTATAAAGTTTTGTAAGTTTTTATAGTTTTCTGTTATAAAAGTTTTAGTCTCTCGAGAACAAATTATAGCTTAATAAGTTAAACTATACTAGCCTCTTATGAAAAATAAGAATCATTTAGTTGTGATGAATACAAATTTTAATTAAGAACTAAAACTTAAATAAGTGAAAAAATAAAAATCAATATTCATTAGTCGGGATGAAACAAATTAATAACATCCGTAACATCGCATATAAATTAAAGAAATATTGATTAAGCTATGTTTGGAGGATTTGAATATTCTAAGATAAGATTTCTTGGAAAAAATAAGTAGTTATTCAACCTTAAATCATTTAGTGAGACTCATATAATCACACATAATACAATATATTATTCCAAAGATAGATAACTCTTTACCTTTTCACTTTATAAGAAATCCCATTTTAGAAGATCTTAACAATAAATAGTAAAAGAAAATTACGATTTTATTGTTTCTTTTAGGGCATGTAAATGTCTTCATATTCAATTTATTATACAGCTCGTAAATATACTGCAACAAGTAAATTAATTACGTATTATGAACTTACAAGTTCCAACAGACTATTACTGAAAATGGTTTATCTTCAGCATTTCCGAATCCATAACCTTATATGCACCATGACCACCATTCGTATAACAAAAGAAACGTGCAGGACTCAGAAGAACAAGAAAAGAATTATACCCCTTGGCCTTACTGAAGCTTCTACAAGGATTAATGCTGTTGATATCTTCTTGGCCATCCATATCAGCCAACACTTTGTAGAACAAATCAACGTTGCAAGGAAGCCAAATGGGACCATCACATTCAAACCCATATTCCAATTCTGCTTCTTCTAGCAGCATCTTGAATAGTGGGTGGTTTGCATGCTCGGTCTTCACCACAAACCTTTGCTTTTGAGGTCCAACATACACTGGGAAGCAACCATTAGGGGCTATAATGTGACCCTTCTTGTTGTCATCATGATCATTATTCTCTGACAATGATTTTGATGAATTAGAAGCTTTCAATTGTGACATCTTGTTGTAGCCGGTGCCTGCTCCAAATGACAATCGGCAACGCTTCCATGCCTTCAAAATCAGGTTTTTCTTCCATTTTCCCATTAATATATCTGCCAAATCCTGCAACTATACGGAAAATTAAAAACTAAGTTATTATATGGGACGAGAAACAAACACATAATATAGCAGAAGTTATATATTCTATATCTAATATACGCTGACATGATATTTGAAACTGAAAGTATGTGTATACATACCTGAAGATTTGGGTTTGGGCCCTGGGGACATGAGAGAGGCCAGCCGATAAGGTGCTTCTGAAGGGAGTATGAATTGTATTAAATTTATATATATATATATTCATTATCTTAATTTGTTCTCATCTGGTCGCCATCTATGGGTGGAGAAGGGGCAGGCACTGATGACCACGATTGTAAACAAACATTAATCGTCGTTGTAACTTGGCATTGTCAAGCCGCAGATTTTGAAAATAGAGATTAATTGTTCTATCAAAGTCAATATATTCAACTTCAACGGCAAGAAAAGGGTCACTGATCCTGCTGTTTTCGTTCTTATAGGAGGACCGGAATAGTGACGTTTTTGGGTGGCAATTTCCCATTTTGGCACTTTAAGTGAATGGTTTACATGTATTAAACTAGTACTAATATAGTAAAACGTGCAAGCACATGGATGATATAAAATATAAAATTTAAGAGATTAAAAAGACTAGAAAATGGCAAATCATGGTAAGTCTCTTGTTATAGTAGGTAGGTACTTGCATGAATTGATACTTTTTAGTATTTCTATTATCTAATAGTGTAAAGTTATTTTACACTGTTAGTATATACAAATTAAACTGAAATTTTAAAATGAAAAGGATTTGAAATTTTGGTAGTATTTGAGAAGGAATAATAAGTTGAATAATAAATATAATTTATTAATTTAAATTTAATATAAAATGATTAAAAATAGTAATTAATAATAATTTAAATTATTTATATTTTCTTATCAAAGTTATAAAAATTGTTTATTATAAGATTTGAAATATATGAACATAATTTATCAATTAAAAATTAATATAAATTGATGGTAATTATAAGTTATGTAGATCATTACATGTGTACTATACATGTTAGATGTAGCACCCGTGTATAGTAAAACTAATGATGCAAATTTATAAAGAAAATTCAAAGTTGAACATTAATATATATAAATATAACAAAGAGTTCAAAAATAGGGGTAAAGTTTTGCTTATCATAGGCTAAACATTTTTAAGCTATATAAAGAAACTACAATTCATTTAAATACAACTTTGATATGCCCCTAACAGCTGGAAGAGTCTGTCTTCCTTTAGATATTACTTGACTAATCTAAAACTATTAGAAATAGAATGTGAATTGAAAATTTTCAATAGATAATAAATAATTTTAAAATATTTAAACTATAATGATTTCAATCGTATCTTAGCATGAAAATTTACATAACTATTGTATCATCATTACATCAACTTAGTTGCAAGTAAATAATACCCCATTATATTATTAATAAATGGTAAAAATTATGCTATGTGGTAAGTATTAATGATTATAATCTCTTTACTTTAATTTTCACTTTTTTTTATCTACTTGTCTTACACATATTAAAAGGTCTTCTTTTAGAGAATTTCCATTCTTTGATGTTACTCATAATATTGTGACAATAAAGCAAGATCTTTACGATATACTAACTAAGGCAGGTAACATAAAAAGATTTTCATGTTATCTCCCTGCCTGCTTGGTGGTTAGCGACAAATATTAAATATCTTCTTTCTAAATTACTTACTTGCCATTATGTATAAATTAATAATAAATATAAAGATACATAAACTTAAACAGTAAATATAAATTAAACAAAAGGCTTAAAAAATAGAATTTAATTTAAATGCATTGACAGTATAAAACACTTTTACACTGTTAGTAAATAGAAATAGTAAAAATTGCCAGCTCACACAAATAACTACCTATTATACTGAGGGATCCACCATGATTTCTCACTTTCTTTTATTTCTATTGATTGACAGTGTAAAATAATTTTATACTGTCAATGCATACTAATTAAACTCTAAAAAATAAACAATAACTTGAATAACATAAATTCATCACATAATAAATTAAATAATAATACATAAAAATAAGTAATAAAATAAACTAAATAAAATACAAAAGATATAAAGCAACTCATAAACTTAAAATAACTGAAGCACACAAGAGTCGAAATAATATAACATAATATCTCCATAAAATTTCTTAAAATATAGAGCTATCAAATTTTAGTATTAATTTATAATAGAATCGAATCTAAGATCACTTTTATTTAATTTCTTTTAAATTTTCTTATAAGGGTGTATAGGCTTGTCTTTGTCATCATGGCATATTTAGCGCATATAGGTCATGTTTTTGCAAGGGTCACAGTAATTTTCATAAGTCAAGAGTTGTCAGATTATCCATAAGTCAAGGTATAGAATTCCAAACATATGTATAAATAATTTAATCGTTCATATTCATATATGATAAATTTCACTTATTTTAAGAGTTTGATACAATTTTTTACTCTTAATATTGGTCCCCTAAAAAAATTACTATAAAAATTGACAATTTATAATAATAATAATAATAATAATAGTAGTAGTAGTAGTAGTAATAATAATAATAATAATAATAGTAGTAGTAGTAGTAGTAATAATAATAATAATAATAATAATAATAAGCAATATTATAAAGGAACATAAAATAAATTAACTTGAAAAGATAGAATAAACTACAATAATAATAGCAATAATGTAAATTAGCATTAAATAAAATAATTTGGAAGAGTAAATAAATTACAATAACACCTAATAATGAGCAATAATATAATAAAACATTAAATTAATTGCCGTGAAAAATATTAAAGAGTAACTTTAATATAAAAAAATAATAAATAAAATACTTGTAATAAATAAATATAATTACAATTTTCTTACCAAATAATATTATTATCTACCTCTAATTATTGTTATAGACAACTGATAACAATATCTACAGCGGAGTTTCTTTTCTTCTTCTTCCTCTATCTGTCGTCCCCCCCCCCCCTCCTCTTTGATTTTCCTTTCCCTTTTCTTCTATGCCTAAATCTCCCTTTCTCTCTATTTCTCTTTCTTTTTTTCTACTTCTCACCTACTCCTCCCCCACCCCCACCCCCTCCCCCCGCGTGCGCTCTCTCTCTCTCTCTCTCTCTCTCTCTCACACACACACAATCACTCTCTCACTTTTTCACACATATTTTTTGTTCCTTTTCTTTGTTCACCCGTTGAACCCTTCCCCACCCATTGAACTCTTCACTAGTCGAAGAGTATCATATACCTTATAATCTGATGGTGATAATTATGAGATACATCAATGTATTATGATATATTGTAATAATGTTATAAATTTAAAAATAAAATTAAATACATTTTAAAAGTATCATATATGTGATCTTAAAATTAAATAAAATATTTTGAGATATTCTGAATAATTTTAAAGTGTCATAAAATATTTTTTTAATTTATCTATATGATCCTAAAATTAAATAAAATTATTCTAAAATTAAATAGAATTTTTTTAAAATTTTATTGGTTGATAATATAAAATTATTTTATACTATCAATATATAATAATTAATCTCTAAAATATATCTAATCATACTTGTTAAATCTAATTAAAATTTAAAAATTATTATAATATATTATAAGTGATTGACATATTAATATATCTCAGAATATTCACCATCAGATGGCAAGGTGTGCTATTACTGCATCTGCATTGTGAGAGAGACCGGTGTAAATCTTTTGAAACTCAGGTTTGGGCTGTGACCTTCTGTCTTTTAGACATCTGTGCTGGAGAAATAGAAAAGATCTTCGTTTGATGATTGATCTGTTTCTTACTTTATTTATGAAGTTGGTTCTTTTTAATTATCTTATATGCAGTTGCACTAGATTTTGTTGTCAATAACTTCTGAATATCCTTGTGTTGGGTTTCATTATCTTGCTTTGGATATAAGAATCCGTCATTTGTAAATTGACGTGTTAATAAGGTGTACCATTGTCTAACTCATCGTGGTTGAAGCGAATAAGAGAAACTGAAATTTTAGGATATTGAATATTGTACCTTAATGATATTATCCTACCCTTTTGAAAACTTAATTCTGCATGTACTATTAATAAATAATAAGAAAACTGTCCACCAAAAATAATAATAATAATAAGAAAACTAAAAGAATTTTTAACAAAATTCTCATAAAAATGAAATTTGTCAAATAAAAATTTGATTTTAAAATTTTTTTCTCTGTGCTCTTTTTTATCAGCTTCATGGTGCAAAAAAGAAGATCGAGGATTTGAACAAGGAACAAGAAAGTAGAAACTACGATTGAAGCTTTCTCTCAAGAGAGGAATCAACGTGATGCTGAGGAGAAAGTTTTGAGAAAGAAGCTTCAGGTCCCACTCCCTTGGCCAAATGCCCCCTTCTTCCCCCTAAAAAGAAAGAACAAGTCTTATTTGTTGATTTTTTTTTTAATCAAGAATAGAAAGTTTATGAAATTTTCAGTGCATTAGAAATTTTTAAAATTTTACTTTGCAATCCAAACTTTTTTTTCTTTAATTTCTTAATCAGGTGCCTGAAAAACCATTCTTTTTTCCAAAATCTAGAACAACAATTTTAGTAGTTTGCCATTATTGGATGAGCCTCGTGAGATTTGTCTTTCTCCTTTAAGATGTTTCTAATACCATCCAAGAGCTGCTTGACAAGACAAGGTTGCTTGAAGTAGAAACGTAGTATTTTAGTGCCAAACTAGTTTGTTGAAAGCATTATTGCTGCATTGTCTGTGGCCTGTGGGGCTTTGGAATTGTACATCTATGGAGCAGCCTATGGTTTTTGGTGGATTGTTTTGATATTACATGATTATTAGCATGTCTGATTTTCTGTTTGTACAGCTCCAAATCATAATTTGGATAAAAACTACTTATAGCTTTTGCCTAAATCATATATAGTTTGAAAGCTGAAAACCGAAATTCAAACATGCACCATACCAAGTTGCTAACCTACGAAGTACTGTAGGATGAGACGTGAGAGTGCTCATCGTGTATAGCTTTTCCTTTTTAGCTAGCTCCTTACTGCTAGTAACTTGCTTTTCTGACCCAATGGAGTAAAGATTTTAGGCAGCTGCCATATCATCAATGTTGCATAGCTCCTTAATAGCCGGTTTTGAAATGGGGATAGTGCTTACTGAATCACTTTTGTGTATAGTAAATGATGGTTTCTTTTTGTACAAAGCAGCATGGTTCCCACTTTTACTCGTGTACCTATTAAAAGGGTAAGCAATTATTTCTTTTACCTCTAATGAAAATTTTCTAGTGGTGAGTCCAATTCTCTAAAACTGTTGAGTGGTTGAGGCTGTAGGAGGAAATTTACTAAGGCAACTAAAAGCTTTTGCAAAATGTGGTAGGAAATTCGCTGCGTATTGCAAATGATCTTTAAGAAGGATCTGCTGTTAGCGTTAGTTAGCGTTAGCATGAATGTCAATAAAGAGTAAAGACACATGCTTAACAAGCATTTCATCGTAATCAATCGTTCGGAGAAAGCATATTCATGGTGCCATATTTATTTATTGCAATTGGTGTGCATTTTGGGCCCCGGGGTTTATGATTGTGCCATTTTTATTTACTATGTCACTCGAATTAGAAGCACCATATTGTGGAAGTCATTTTCATGTCTCTTCTATCGTGTTTCAAATTTGGAGTGTGGAGCCCCTCTCCCAACCAAAAAAGTTACTCAAGAGCCAGGTTGGGATCTCCAAAATTAAGAATTAAAACTTTTCATACAACAATTTCATATACAACCAATTTAAAAAATTATCTCTTTAATATTTATGTAAAGCGGGCATAATAATGATATAATAAAAGAGCAACGGTGCATTGTCTAAAATAATATCTGAAATAGCGACGACATGTGTGACATAGAAATTAAATGTATGCCGTTAAATTTAGACGGTCAATGCTATTGAAGTATGCAAGCGAACATGAACATTTCGTTGTCTTGATATGTAAGTTGAAGGACCATGACACAGTCGCCCACATCGAGTGGATTATCCTAAAATATAATAAGACGGTGTTTTAAACTACATTATTTTGATAGAAAGGTATAATATATTGTGTACTCTTGGTAGGCATTAGTATAATATTGAATACAATTAAAGGAATATTAATGTGAGGAAGTATTTGTTGATAGGCATGGGTGTGCGAGTCATTCTCAGCGACCCTGTTATGGAAGAAATAGAATCACCACTTCACTCTGGCTCCCATCTTGTGAATAATTTCGGAGTCATTGTTCTGTTATCAGAGTCCTGTTCTGTGAGGTTTAATTATAGTATGTTAGTTTCAACAATTTTTTTAACTTTTCAAACAGATTTGTCATTTTTGTAGCGTAAAAGCTTTGTAATTGAAACTTTACATAAGTTTAAATTTTTTAAAATAAGTCTTTACTTGCAGAGAATGGTTGACGTTTACTAAGTTATGGATCTAATTGCAAACTTTTAAAATATATCAATCTACTTAAAAAGTCAACAAAATTATAGAGATTAATAGATTATTTTTTATGGTTGGATCTAATTACTAGTTACGACTTAACACTTGCACCACTTAATCACTCATTCACTTGAATTAATTAAATGTCAGTAGATTAGCAGACTAATTAAATCATTAATACTTCATCAAAAGTTTTCATATTACTACTGTATTGGTATTACTGGTGGTACTCACTGAAGCACACTTACGTATGATTTAGGGTCTCACTGGCGAGTTCAAAGGAAGAACATTACATAAAGGAGAGCGAGGGGGGGGCCCTTTTGTCCAGAGCCGCAACGAAGTGCCACTACACAATACACAATGTGAACGCAACGAGGTGGCACTCCGATTGTAAAATAAGATGGAAAAGGGCAAAAACTGATAAACTTAACTAATATGAAGAAAAGGACAAAGTTCAGTTGTCGCCCATGGTTGCTGGTTGGTTCTTTTATGACAAATGGCAGCGTCGATGATTATAGGCATAGCCAAATTGTAATGTCGGGCCGGTCCCATTGCTGGCAATGGCGTGCTTGTGCAATTGCATGTATGTACTGTACGTGCGCAAATACAGAATGTGCCTGCCTTCCCTGCTTGCGTACGTTAAAGGCACCACCACTCTTGTATTGACTGGGAATTGGGACATGCATTTATCATTCTTTCTCCTCAATTCTGGTTGGACCGCGTGACCTCCACTCTCCTTTCAAATATACCAATACCATGTAATGCATGTATGTACATTTTTCCAATATTCTTTGTTCGATCGCATGAGATATATAATGAATATAAAATTGATTATAAAATTGTAACCATTTTTTCAAAATTTTAATAGTGTATAATATGGTATTGAGATGTTTATGTTCCTGCCCGCAAGCACATGAGAATTGAAAAAGAAAAATGATAATATAAATTCGAATTTAGGATGAAATCGATATCATATAATATGTTGATTTTTATAATATTTATATATTATAATTATAAATTATATTTTAAAAAATTAAGATTTTGTTATGTATAAAGTATATGATGAAGTCACGATTATAATATCATTAATTATTAAAAAGAGGCGTTTACTTTTTAAAAGGTGAGGTGGAGTGGGGAGGAACTAGCTAGCGTAGCTTATCATTAAGAATGAGAATGAGAATGAGAATCATAATGATTGTAATAATAAATCATATTCATTCATAAATCATATTCATGTATATCATTATGGAACCCCAGGGCCACAGTTAACAACAGCCCCACGTGCGGTGCCTCTACCATGGCTGTCGAACCCAAATCTAAAACATGCATAAGCCCTTCCTCATTTTTTTAATTTAACAATAGTATAAACTTAGCACAGTGACAGCACCGTGTACATACAATACATGGGCAGCAGGTCTGATAGCGGGTAATAACCCCTGAGGCCAAAACCAAAACATCGAGTCCTCCATTTCCATCACTCCTTCCTAACAGAAAAGAAGGAAAAACAGACCAGTAAACTCTACAAACCTACCTAGTGCTCTCTCTCTCGCCCCCTAGTGTATTTGTGCAAGTGGTCTGGCACATATAGGGGAATATATATATACATATATATAAAGGAGGGGTGGCTAATGGCAATGTGCATCTCATGTCATAAATGCGCTTCGCCTTTTTGACGATTCTGCATCTCTGCCATCTTTGTCGCTTCATCTGCTCTACATCCTCTTCTTTTTATTATTCTACGCCTATTCCTCCTTCCTCTTCTTCCTCGCTTGTTCAACACTGTTCCCTCCTCGCCGCCCCCTCCAGTGTGTGTTTCTCCTAACTCCTTCGATTTGCGTGAGTGTTAGTTACACGGTTACCGGAGAGAGCAGAACAAACAGAAGAAGAAGGAAAATGCATGGAGCAATGAATACGGTTTTTATGCTCTGATTGTACACCGTGTGGGTGTGGGTGGGTTTTTAGTTCAATTGTTTTATTGTTTTTATTCTCTTTCTTTCTCTCCTTGTTTTGTATTTCTGGTTGTGGTACTATATGGCTAGCTGGCTTTTGTTGCATTGAATCAATGCTCCTTTTTTTTTTTTTTTTTTTTAACTCTTTTTACGTATCACATCTCAGCGTAGCCCCGTGACACTGATTCAGCTTTTTTGCGTCTTGGATCGACGGCTATTCGTTTCTCATTGACTGATTGATGAACATATGACACTGATGTGATGTGTCTTTATATATATATTTATAAATAAATATATATAAATGACTCTTCCTTTCTCTTCGATTTTCTTGTGCGGAGTCTCTAATCTCTATTATTACTGTCATCTGTTCTTCCATGTTGCTTTGCTCTAGACGGCTCGCTATCTCTGAGTTCCAACCGAGTCGACTCGCTTATCGCTCGCCGCCGTGTTTCATGGAACTCTATTCGGTTCAACGGATCCCAATCATCTTCACGGCCTCCTTCTTCACCCTCGCAGCACTCCTTGCTCTTCTCTACGGTACCTTCTAGAACCCTCTACCAAATCAACACATTCCTTAAACTAAACACACTGCAAAGCTAGGTACCACATAGCAACAAAAATAACACGTATCATCAAGTGAATCGCGTAGTTTTCCTCATAGTATTTACATATTATATCTTAAATTGTTGAAGAAAATCATGTGATTCTTTCTGTGATGGTAACTGTGTTTTTTTTCATTTTTTTTTTTTTTTGGGCCTTATAGTGCCTAGTTTTTGTGGAACATGAGTACCTTCGAATTTGTTTCTTTAATTCTATTTTGTTTTTGTGTACAGCGTTTTCAGGTTTTGGTGGTGGAGCTAGTAGCACCGGAACCGCTGTGTCGGTGTCTCTGGGAGTGGAGGAAGGAACCAACGTGCACCGCAAACTACTTCTTCATCGTGGTAATAATGAATAAAAGTGCCTTGTTATTATCGATTATTACTAATTATGACTTTGAGGATTTTCGAATTTATTAATTATTTAAAGTAAAATGATGTTAGTTTGGCACTCGTCTTTTTCCGAATCATTGGTGTTTTTTATTACCCTATTTGAAACTTGGGCAAAAAGATGGCTTTTGAGTTGTAGCCTTTCTGTGGTATTTTTTTGGTTTGATTCGCTTTGCTTTGTTTCCGTTTTCATAAATAAATAACTCCTCAGTAGGAATTTTTATTTTGTCACGTTGTGGCTTCCTGAATCGGTGGATCGGTTGTTGTCGTGGTTACTTGTTCTTTGTTCTGTAATGATTCATGTACTGTAGCAATAGTACTATTCGACTTCCTTTTCTAATCCACAATGATCCCTTTTTGTTTGTTTCACTAGTATTTTGATGCAAAAGGGTAATAATCTTTTGTGTGCGTGTGTTTTTCAAAGAAAGCCCTTTTTTCTGTTGGAGTTATGTTCAATGCCAAATATATCTCGGTCATATAAATGTACACAATATTTTTAATCTGGATATCTGTGTACCTCTATATTTATTTAGGCCCACAACCATATATTATGTCCATCCTATGTTTATGCACAGTGTGCTCAACTAATATTTCTCTTTTTGTTGTGCAGGGACTGGAATGGTGGAACCAAACCGAATATGGGGTGACAACAAGTGTAGCAAGTCTGATATAGTGATAAGCCAAGGCCCCACGGCCCCACTACCGAGTGGGATCCCTACCTACACAGTTGAGATAATGAACATGTGCGTCAGTGGTTGTGACATCTCAGCCATTCACCTCACCTGTGGTTGGTTCAGCTCTGCACGCCTCATCAACCCCAAGGTGTTCAAGCGCCTCCGATACAACGATTGCCTTGTCAATGATGGCAGGCCTTTGCTCAATGGCGCCACCATCTCATTCCAGTATGCCAACACATTCCTCTACCCCCTCTCAGTTTCCTCTGTTGTCTGTATTTGATGACACTTGACATAACACCACCCTCCATAGGCACTTCATTGGGGAAATTGTTGATTGAGAGAATGAATTTGTTGACATGATCATATATGTTGTGGTGTGGAGTGTTTTGGTTGCTTGAGTTTTGGGAGGGTAAGGAGGGTAGGGCCATATTGTGAATTGGTTTGGATTTTTGCATGAGATTTTTTTGACAATGTATATACATATATAGGTATATGCCAATATATTTTCACTTTACGTGTGTGCAGTTTGGATGGATCCTTGAAATGAGAGGAATGTGGTTAAAGTTTTGTACAATATTATAGATGGGAAATAGGTGAGGACTGAGGAAGTGAGGATAATGTTGCACTCCCAATTGCCCTACCTTTTTCATTGCTTTGTCTTTGTTTTTTGGGCATGATGATATTGATGTATACTTTTAGCCATTTCCCTACTGGTGTACATTCATTAATAGAACTATACAAGCATTTAGTAATGAGTATTACCAACCGGTAAAAGTTTCATGGCATTAGCATCTATGCTACGGTCAAGCATTGAGGCCCTTTTCCACTTAACATTTTAAGGAAATAAGGTGGAAGAAAACAAAACTAACAGGTCCCCTACTTTCATTCTCTGTGCCGTTGAAAAATTACCTTGTCAGTGAGGGAGATCAATGAGATCAGAGCGGTGATGTGTGTATGTAATTGTATGTATAGTGCACTGTGACCCGGGTGGCCCGTGACTAGTCATAATGTCTACCAGAAACCACCGAAATTAAGTCCCTTTTCTTTACCAGAAATATTAATTTCATTCACGCTTGCGCGAAAGAATAAAGGCAGTTGGTTGCATTAGTAGGAATTCAATACTTTGTCTTATTCTTGCTCCCCGGGTGGGATGATGTCATGGTGGGTTCCAAAGTGTCTACATGGCATTGACTTATTAATTGATCGAGACAAATAGACAATGATTCTGTCGCAGTATTAATTGTTAGATGCTATCTTATCATTTTTTTAATATTATTATTGGTCCGGTATCTTATTATGTTTTTTTAAAGAACTTAGATAAAAATGACTTATATGAATTTTTTTAAGAAATATTCAACATAGACATTTAAAACCTTTATTTTTTATGTAAGATATTTTTCTTTAAATTTTTAACAAATGTTTTTAAAGCATTTATTAGCAAAACATTTTGGTACTAAAATACATTATTAAAAACCACACTTTTCACTTTAGCTAAAAAGTTATAGATGCCTGTAAAAATAAATAAATAAATAAATAAAATTATACATAAATCAAATAATTTTGCATCAATGATCTGAAGATGTGTTTTTATATAGTTTAGGAGATTTGAAACTACTTCGCAAAATAAACTTAGCCCTAAGCTTATGCTGTGGTTAGCTGATAATGAACACGATGAGACCGAAACCCAAAAGAAGATTTTTTTTAATAAAAAAAAAGTTAATATTACTCTTTATTTACTGCAAAGTATTTATTACGAATATAGCATGAATTATGCTCACAAGCGAAATAAAAGACGCAGGGATAGAAATCATGGCCACAAAACAGCATTATTCGACAGAAAAAAGGGGGAGAAAAAGGTTTGGTTTACGTTGCATCTGGCTTTTTAACTGCTCCATCTTCATATCACAGTGTACACTTTCATAATTGTTTGTTTTTTTGGGTCAACTACTGCCATCATGATTTGAAGCTGGAAAGTAAACGATAGGGCCGAATCATTCTTCCTGGGCCTTCTAGATAAAGATTATGTATATCATTGATTTTATTTTTCATTTTTTTCTGGTTGAGAATTATGCTGTATACCCCGCTTTGATAGAACATGTCAATAGTCCCACATTTCCAGATGCTTACCATGCACATGTTTAAGAATTCGAAATGAAAACGTCATGCCCAATGAATGGTAGCAATCAATGGCTATCATGTCATCAATTCTTCAGACCTTGTTGTAATAAAAGAATGACATTTTTGGGAGTCACGACTAAGACAAACTTTTTTATGATAAAGACAATAATATATAAACTATGTACGTACGTACTTTACACATGAATGTTGAAAACAGAAGGGGTTTGTCCAAGCATATAATTTCTGTAGTTTACCAGTGATACTGATGAATTAAGGATGAGAGGATCTCCAAACTCAACGAACTGTCCTCACAATATGGAACAAGCGCAGACAATCTTCTTGGGTGAATCATCAATCTTCTTTTCTGTTCCGGAAAAGGGATACAAAATGTTATACTGCATATTTCTGCAACCTTCAGGTTAAAGGTACAGTAGAACTCATGCAAAAGCAATCCCCCATGCCCATGATGTCTTTCAAACTTTCATGTTAAAATATAAAATTTAGTTTTAACACAATATTAGTAGAAGGTGTTTTACACTATCAAGCTATTATATTTTATCTAATATTTGATGGATGATTCTCCTCCTTACCCTCTACATTATTAGCATAAAGCAGAAAACATTGAACCATAGCTTGTCAATCCTGAACACATAACTGGTGGATTTGAATTCCAAATTTGGCAATGTGTTAACTAACCTTTCCCCTATGATGTAACCAACGAAAGAAATGTACAAAATGGATCAATGGTAAGAGCTCCATTACTATTGACTTGAAAATCTCATCCACAAAACAGCAATCACTAATAGTAATAAATCAGAAGCAGTGGTTGGTCGTTGTGGCAAATAAACTATGTAGCCTGAGAAGCAATATATGATAACCAATTTGCATAAAATGGTCTGTGACCATATATAGAATAGGAAGATAATACTAAGGACATCATATCCCCCTCATTCATATGTTGTTTGGCATTCGTTACTGATATTTCAGTTTCAGCCTGAAAAAACTGAAGCTTCCCTCTTTCCTATACCAACTGCTCCGAATGAGGAAAATCAATATTCTCCTTGAGACAGAAACTTAATATTGTCCAGCTTGTTCAGGCCAATTCTACAATTAGAAAGAGCTTTACATGGGTGCTAAGCAAGACCTAAAACTAGCACTTGCTATAATAAAGCAGTTAGCTGTCATGTTGGAGAAAAGATATCAAAAGCCCGTCACCTGCATAAACTATACTACTTTTGGCTATCACTGTCCATTTGGAAATGTTTATTCCATGGGGACCTACATTTTGACAAAAAAAAAAAATTGGTTTTTTCAGTAGTTCTCTACAAATCTATGGAAATGAGTAGGCTGCTCTAAGTTCATCTACAAGTGTCCCAGAAATTATGGTTTTCTGGCAGTTTTACATCATCTATTTTTATAAAACATGATTGAAATTTGAAATGCTCTGAAGGGGATCTTAAATCAATCCATTACTGGATATTAGCAACCATATTAAATTAATAACCATGGTTAAAAACTTTCTTAGATCATTTATATCTTGAGTACACAGAAAGCAGATCCAGCTGCCAGCATCTGGAAATTGGTTCTCATGTGAACTCCACTCAATATTCAAATGATGTTATAAACAGCAGCAATAAACGTAAAAGAAAAAAAATCTGATGATCTAAATTCAATGCCACTAAAACAAGTGATGTACTCCTTTTATAAAGAAATCCATGCAAACTTACCAGCTTTAGTTTTTGCAAGAGATGGCTGTACAACAACATGCATTATTATAACCCCCCCTGCAAAATCACCAAACGGAACTTTACACTGACCAACAGTCTTGTTGTTTTCCAATATTTTACCAGAATTAATCAATTTCACTTCATTTGCTGCCTTTGGGGTGACTGTTTTGCCTACAAGCAAATAGTAAACAAAATGAGAGAACACAAGAGGTTAAGTAAGAGGGAAAATAGTCCATATGAATGATACTCTAGATGAGAACTTGAGACAACCCGTACCCTACCCTAAATAAGGTGTAAACAAAGAACCCAATTTAGCCACATGAATAATCATCATAAACAAGTTGACTGTATCAGTAAATGCCCCTTTCTTGTTAGAGCTAACAACCACCCCAGGCAATAATATATAATAGCTAATAGCATTTTAATGAGAATGATAATCAAGTTTAATTCCCTCTTTATATCATCTATTCAAATAAACATGAACAAATGAATTTTGTAGGGTCATCAATCTGGAATGCATGATAGTGAAGAAATGAAGACCTTTGCAAAACAAAATTTTCCTTTCAAAGAGATTGCCAAGAATTTCAGATGTATGCTTATTTGGCTAATGTCATATTATCATAACAAGTATATTAATTCAATATAACTTTCATTTGGTCATGGACCTTCAATTATATCAAGCCCATTGGCAAATTAGACAAGATTCCTCAATGCTCAGGAGTCATGACTAAGTACACATTAGTTCCTGTCCCTTGTAATTATCTAGGCACCCCCATTCATTTTAGAGTTCTAAGATAAGTTTGACACAGAACTTAGGGGAAAATACACTCATATTCCATTTGTTCATAGAAGGGGTCTGATGGAAACCTCAAGCCTACTAATGCCAAAGATTTTTCCAAAGTAAGTTTGACACAACTTAGGAGAAAATACACTCATATTCCATTTGTTCATAGAAGGGGTCTGATGGAAACCTCAAGCCTACTAATGGCAAAGATTTTTCCAAAGTTTATATGAGAAAAAGGGGAGTTGGGCCTGGCCCGAGAGGAGGGAAATGAGTGGAGATGAGAAGATTTGGGGTGGGACTGAAAGACTAAATGTGTATGGGCTGGGGAAAGAATTGAGTTATGCAGAAAGAGAGCTGAATTTGAAGGGTGAAGGGCTCCTCTATGCGCAGGCTATTTTCTTCGTTTTACTTCCGGTTTCCATGTTGGTTTATCTAACTTGTTACAAACTTCAGAAGTTGAATTTCCCCATTGGAATATCAGCTTCAATAGTAATATACAGAGGATTTCTTTCTTTCTTGTGTGAATAAATACCAATTGTTACCAACTGGTATTAGAGCTCCTCATTACCTGGGAGCCTGTGGATGGTGTCTATGCATGCCTCTGTTATGAAGAGTCAGGTGGAGCAAACTGAGAGGAGGCTGAGGAGTCTGTCAGACACTGAACACTGACAGGACAAGGGAGGTTGCTAGACACCTTGTCGCAGCAAATGGATAGTCTGTTGAGGGAGAGGAGCATAAGCAGATCGCAAGGGAGGGACTTCAACCAAAGAGCAGAGAAGCAGGAGAGAAGCTGCGATCAAGCGAGACCCAGTCCCATGGTGGAGGAAGAGGTCGTGCGTTCACAAACCACGGGAGGCTTGGGAAGACAAATGGGTGAGCACTTTGAAACCAATCATCCCCTGTGGTGGCTTGAGACTAGCTAGAAACTAGAGTTACAACTGTTTTCCAGTGACAATGCATACAAGTGGCTTGTAAGGGAGGACAACTATTTCAAAGTGAATGAAGTGGAGGACTACGACAACATGGAGACGTTCATAAGATGGCCTTCAGAACTCATGAGGGGCATTATGAGTTCTTGGTTATGCAATTTGGCTTAACCAATGCCATTTCCATGTTCCAGGCCTTAATGAATAAAGTACTCAAGCCATATTTAAGCAGATTTGCCTTTGTAGTTTTTGATGACATCCTTATATACAACAGGGATATGAGGCAGCATATAGAACATTTGAGATTAGTGTTACAACTGTTGAGATAGCACCATTTGTTCAGCCCTATTGTATTGGGAGGGGATGAAGAAGAACATTCAGAGGTATGTGCAGGGCAATGAAATCTGCCAAAGGAATTACGATGAGACTATTTCTCCAGCAAGGCTCCTCCAACCTCTATCAATTCCAGCCAATACATGGACTGATTTGTCCATGGATGATTTTTTAGGGGGGGCTGACTAAGGCTAAGGGGTTGGATACCATAATGGTGATGGTGGATCAACTCACCAAATATGCACATTTTGTTGCACTATCTCACCCTTACACAACCAAGGATGTAGCTCCCCTCTTTGTTAAAGAACTTGTACCGCTTCATGGTTTTGCCAAAACCATTGTTTCTGATAGAGATAGGCTTTTTATGAGCCATATCAGGACTAAATTACTAAAGATGTCAGGGACAAGGCTTCAATTCACTACAGCTTACCACCCTCAACCCAACGGCCAGTCCGAAGTGGTAAATATATGCTTGGGTACTTATCTGAGGTGCTTTGCTGGTTTTAAACCCAAGAATTCGCCCCAATGGTGGAGTCGGGCAAAATATTGGTATAATACCAATTACAATTCAGCCTCAAAAACCACTCCATTCAAGTCATTATATGGGTGTCAACCTCCTATGGTGCTTCGAGGTGATCTGACTCCTTCAGCTGTGGAGGAAGTGAATCAACTGCTGCAGGATCGAAATCAAATGATGGATGAACTTAAGCAGCACTTGTCCAAGGCTCAAAACAAGATGAAAGTTCAGGCGGATAAACATAGAAGAGACTTGGAGCTGGAAGTTGGGGAGAAAGTTTATTTAAAGATATAGTCTTATCAAGTGCAGTCCCTTGCCAAGAGAGTGAATCAGAAACTCACTAGTAATATACAGAGGATTTCTTTCTTTTCTTGTGTGAATAGATACCAGTTGTAATCAAGGTCAAAGAAAGAGATCTAACTCAAACATATGACTTGTAGAGGTATAATTGGCTTCAGAATCAAAAGCTCGCTGCCCATAAGCAAGAGATTTGTGATGAAATCTGCGTCTGGCAATATCAATCTTCACATAGGAACTGACATCCATATCCTGAATAAGTATTGATCTGTGAGAGGGAAAGGTAAGTGTCGTTGCATCATGATGATGAAGGCACTAGAATAACTGCATCATTCCAGTAATGCATTACTCTCATGGCTATGTATTAGGAAAAACCAAGTAATGCATGTTTGTTTGCCTATATGAACAAGAAAAAGTAGCATCTCTGCAACTGTGAGTTTGTTGTGACAACAACGGTGCAATCTATTATTTTTTATGAAAAAATGCAGCCAAAACCTAAGTTTGGAAGCTTTTGAGAAGAGGGACAGGAAAGGAAAAGGAAAGAATGCATGGAGGAGGACTTACTTCCTCTTGTCTGAATGTTTAGGGAAAGGAGGGGATCCCTTCTGTTTGTTCAGTAGTTAAAGTTAAAGTAATGGAAATATGGAATGGATAAGTTTAAACTTTCATTATAGTCCTCATGTTAGCAATCTTAGAACACAGGCTAAAGACTATATATTTAATTTAAAATAAACCCTTTCTCCTGGCTACTTACCAATTTGAGGTGGGGAGAATTTTGGGGCCTTGAGGGAAAAAAAACTAAGGAGAACACATCCCTGTTCTTTCCCTCATTTTCTAAAAATCATTCAAACAAGGGTTTAGGTTACTTCTTTTTGTTTTTTGATAGAAAGCGTTTAGGTTACTTTTACCCTCCCATACAAACACAGCAAAGAAAAAAATGGCTTCAATTGGGTGAGACAATCCAGGTCAGATTTTACTTGACAAAACAACGCGGTTTTTTTAATATCATCAAGATCATCATTTCAGCAATAGCTATGGATGCCAAAGCTAGCACATTTTAGCATTAAAAAAACAATTGATAACATCTTGCCACTAATCCTCCCTCTCCCACCTCAGTTGTAACTACATAAGCCTCGTAAATGCTGAATGCAGCTACAAACTCCAAAATTTAATTACAAAAATCTTTAATATTACATGATCACACAACACACACACAAAAATGTCAACTTTGCCAGCAACAGAGTATCTCTAAGCAGGTAAGGAGAAGGTCCCTGATAAAAAAATTTAACAATTCAACATGAAATCAGCCGAAATTCCAGCTTCTAACATTAAAATTATACACTTTCTACACATCCCCCCACTCATATGAATCATGAACATATACCAATTACTATGACTCAAAAATAAATAAATAAACACCCCAAAAAGACATAACCCCAAAAACTGAACAATTGAGGAAAAAAGTGACGAAGCTAAAACCTTTTGGCCAATCGGAGACAACCCGTTGCTTCAGCACATCGACGGTGGCGGCTGAAGAGTACCTGAAGGGTCCCATATCGGAGCCATCGTACAACCTGAACTTTATGTCCACCAACTCCTCTTCCGGCATTTCACTTCTTAACCGTCACCTTCTTCTTCTCTCTTCCCTTTTCTTCTTCCACCCCAGTTCCTAAAAATTCCAATCAAGTGGATCTGTAATTTTGCATCATACACACAAAAATAAAGCTTTGTATTTTGATTGACCAAAACAACAAAAACTGAGAAGACGCAGAAGTTGAAAAAGAAGAAAAAGAAAAATTGGAATTTGTAAAGTGCCTTCGAGGATGAGTGATTCCCAGGACTTGTTTGACTTTTTGGGGAATTGGGAATGAATTGCTCTTCTTCTTCGTTGTGTCAGTGTGTTTGTTAAAATATAAGTTATGACGATGGAAAGTAAAAATTGTTGAGATAAAGTTTCGGGGGGCATAATGTCTTACTCTGAAAAAGGAAATGATTGACAAATGGCACTTACAAAATTCTTTTATAAGCATGACTTAGATATTATTATGCATTTAAGACATTTGCGTGATCTAACTTTGATTCTTGTATGCATTCTAATATTAAATTTGTGACTGTAATTTAATTTGTACGCGGTATTAGTGAAAAATATTTTTATATAATTATTTAATTAAATATTGTTATATTGTTAAAATTGTTTGATCTTTTTTTTTTTTGATAAGCTGTTTGATTTTTATTATATTATAATTATAAGTATAATTATTTTAAAATTCATAAATATAATAATATATGATATGATTGGTCAACAATATAAAATACTTTATATTAAAAGTATATTAAAACTAATTTCTTGTGAGTATTAGGGCCGGTTAATTTGTGATTATAATATTTGTAAAATTATTGAGAATACAGCAACATTTAGGCAGCAGTTAGTTGATAAAAACAATTTTAATGATTAATTCATATATATATATATATGATTCATTAAAAAAAAACCATAAATGATATGATTTTAATTAGGCTAAAAAAGATAAATTAATTAAGTCACGCGCAGGCCAACCTTATTATGGCCACAAAACATATAAAAAAATGGTAATAAATACAAAGATAAAGGAAATAATAAAGAAATTTTGTTTTTGTTATAATAACCCCCTTTATTATTTATGTTATATTCAACAATTTTATTTGTGTCTTTTTCTTTTTATAATATGATCCTCATATATTAAAGAATAAAATGAGAATATCTTAACATAGAATAATTTTTATATATTAATACTGTAAAATAATTTTATACTGTCATCTAATAAAAATTAAATAAATTATCAATATAGTCCATTTCTAAGTAACTATCCATAATAATATAGCAATTTTTTATAATTTCTATTGGATAATAATCAATGCATAAAGATTGGTCTCATCTTAACATGCCTTTGTAACAAAAGGTTAACAAAATACATGATATTTTAATAATTATTACAAGTAATAAATAGAACATTTATCATTAAAAATAAATATATTTATTTTAAAATTTAATTAGTCTAGCATTAAAAAGAATATTTTTGAAGATAGTGCACATTACTTCTAGAAAATAATTTTGATACATTCACATTGCAAAAAAATTTTATACTATCAATGAATCAAATCTTATCATAGGCAAGAGTTTTGTTGATAGTTTGGTAAATTTAGAACTTCTAAAAAACTCTTGGTCTCCACATCCTAGAATCTCCACCCATCTATTGTGGTGCTATCTTGAATGAAGATGCTTAATATGTTAGCTTACCTCGTAGCATTTTAGTCTCTTACATCAAACCCAAAGTTAAAAAAGAAACAAATACACTATACACTCTAAAGTGAATATTTTAACTTAAAAAAATTAATATAAAATAAAAAAGAAACTACTAAACTATTAATTTGGTTCTTCAAATATGTGTTTGATATCAATTTAGTTCTCCAAATATATATGGTATTAAAATAGTTTTCTAAAGATACAAAACAATGTCAAGTTAATACTACCATTAACTCCTATCTTTCAATTGTTATTGTGATGTCTGTGTGGCATGTTAGATTCCACTATGACACATTAAATAACAATAGAGACACTAAAATAAGAATCCAAAATCCCTATATTCTCCAAAGATGACCCTTGTTAATCTCATTAGAAGACCTAATCTTCACCATACACATCACCATACTTACTTTAAATCTCCCAAAACTCCCAAAAGTGCAATATCCTTCATTGACATATGCGTTCAGTCTCAAAGTTGTTAGTGCTATCATGTGCCACAATCGAGCCACTCTAAGGAGTTCAAATGACCCAAGCCCAAGCCTAACCTTTTGTGATTGCGGGAGCTTCGTATAATGAAGCCAACCTATAGAGAAGGTTTTTGAAGTGCCCAATGTAGGTGAATTTTGTGGTGGGATGGGGGGAGTTAGAAACCAACTTGGCCACTGAGTTTTAGCCATCAAAATCTCATCCAGGGATTAAAAATTTTTATTTAAAAAAAAATTATAAAAATATATATTTAAATTTTAATATTTATTAAAAATTAAATTATCTATTTTACCCTCACTTTCTCTCTCTCTCTCTCCCCATGCCTTGGCCAACCTGCATCTCCCTCCACCCATGTCACCGCCACCATCTTACCATCTAGTGCCACTATCACCGCCACAACCCCTTCCTTCTCTTTCTCTTGAAAAATAGCAAGACCCATTGCAGCGTTTAGAGTTGCAACTTCATATCAGTGGCAGCAGACTACCCCACAACCAGCATAAGGTCCAACAGCTCCTTTCCTTACGATGGACACACAGCATGATGCTCTTCCTTGCAGCAAACGAATCTAGGAGCAAGTTTCAGTTACGTGAACAAATCTAGGCGCAACACTAAACCATGGCTCTATGTCCAAAATACTCATTATGAGTGGTATGGGGGGTTTTTATTTATGTGTTATTGGAAGGTAAAGATGGTATTTGCAGAAGAAAATTGTGTGCAGTAATGGAAAAAAGGTGTTCTAGGGTGAAGAGCTAAAGAAGAGAAAGAAGGAGAAAGGTTGATGGTAAGGGTAAAAAGGTCAATTTGACACTCCTTTCCATTATAACAGTATTAGTGATCAAGTTGATCCCTAACTCAACCTTCCCCACCGCATAATCTGCCACTCAATGCATGCTAACAAAGAATTGTCAAATGTGGCTTTTTTTCAATGGATAGATGACACTACATAAAAGATGAGCAACAACTTGAAAAAGAGGCTTACCATGGTGGAGAATGAAGTTACAAGGCTAAGGAAATACTGATGAATTCAAGAAATTTTCTTTATCTCTTAAACAATTTTTGAACTCACTCTTGATTCTCACGGGCATCCTAGGGTTCCTTTTTTTATAATTTGGGATTCTCTACAATTTGGTAAACAAATTGAAAAATGATTAACAAAATTAATTAATAAAAAGTATAGAGTAACAAGTCATCTCTATATCCCCACGTCAGACATTTGCTTGCCATCTATGTTAGCACTTAACATGATATAGTGGAATATAAAATGCCACATAAGCATTATAATAATAGTTGGGAGATAAAAGTTAATAGTATAATTAATTTGATATTATTTTTAATCTTTAGAGAACTATTTAATATCACACATGCATGTTTGAAGAATTAAATAGATTTTTGAAAATCTAAATTAGTA
The DNA here is from genome assembly GCA_031439585.1 of Pterocarpus macrocarpus. Classification (NCBI taxonomy): domain Eukaryota; kingdom Viridiplantae; phylum Streptophyta; class Magnoliopsida; order Fabales; family Fabaceae; genus Pterocarpus; species Pterocarpus macrocarpus. The sequence goes on from CM062519.1 coordinate 19,615,927, forward strand.
GCATAGGCAAAATGGAACTAGGTCATTACGACATATAGTTTGATCAGCTCTTGTAAAATGACATTAAGAAAGAAAATGAAAACTAGAGCTAACTTGATTCAAAGACGAGAAAGGTACATGTAATTTATCTAGTATACAACATGCTTTTCCATGTTATCCCATACAAGTAATTGTCATCATGATGATTTTGTGGCTTGAGACCCCCGGTTCTTCTCTTTCTCTTTCTCCAAACTATTGTTTGGTAAAGGGAATGTTCAGTAGTTGTTTGAAATGGTAAATATGATATTACGTGGGATTTTCAGTATAAAGCTGTACATAAATAGTTTCTTATGGTTATTTTTCAATCTTAATGAAATTTTCGTTGATTCTGGTTGGTTTGCTGTAACGAGAATGATGACATTTGAGAACCAAATATGTTTAAAAGACATTGCAGTCATAATTAATGACATGTGCCTTGCGCAGTTACATATTTTAATTTGGAAAAGTCTTGCTTTTTCTTTGCACCATTATAATTGAATATGTAGTTTTACAAATATATATTTTAAATTAGTTTACATAAAATTATTTTTAATTAATATTCAAATAAATTATATTTAATACATTTATAGATACTAATATAATTATTATAATAAATTAAATATATACAAAATAAAGTTTAAAATTATTGTAATATTCAACAATTTATAACTTTTTAAGTTTCACACGTTTGTATTTCTCAACTTCTTCATTATTTTTATCTCAAAATTATTATCGTAATTTTTAAAATTATTATGAACTAAATTAAAAGAATATTAATTTTTAAAAGTAAGTAATGCATAAGGACACTTTTCTTAAATCTTTTATGAAATAAAGAAGTTATGTATATATGAAATTGACTTATTTAGAGTATTTATATAATTAAATTTTGTGTCAATGAAGGTTGGTTAGGAATGGACTTGAATCTCACAAAGATATGTATTTGATTTCCACTTCCAATGTGAAAACTTTATTGGAAAGCGATCTTATAAATCCCTTTTAAGTGCTTTTTGAACTTGGGGTCATACCTTGACCTTACCCACCTAAACTTTTTTTTAATCAAAAAATTAAATAAATAAAATTAAATTTTGTTTAATCATGAGAATATGAACTTTCTTATAATTTTATAGTTATAAACATGGCTAATTCTGTGGTACACCAATCTAAACATGGTACATCATGCACTGTTTAAGTTTGACTAAGGTGTATGGGTGGGGTTGGTTAATTTGTCATTTAGCCACATTGGAGAAATGCGGTTAAACGCATCTTCAAAATGTGGTTGAATGTAAAACACTAAAACGGGTTACACTGCAAATTGGAACATTCGGGCGGTGTGCCATCGAGGAACCACCAACGATCTTAAACAATTTTGTCTTCCTCTCTAACCACATGCACTAGACCCCCATTAAAATGCTTAGAACAACAAAAACAAGGAGCCATAGACCAAAACTATTCTTTTTGAAAAATTCAGCATTCAAAACTAAGGCCAAGCAAAAAAGAGATGCTGTAAATAGAATCTATAGTGAATACATTTGACATACCAAAGCAGAATAAGTCAACATTATCATGGGTAATTAAACTTCTTATGTATATTTCATCAAAGATCAATCAAAATTTCTATTACAAATCCTTCTAGATAACAAGTCATGCATGAATAGATAACTTGAAACCAAAAAAAAAAAAAAAGAAAAGGGAAGAAAAGAAAAGAATAGATGACTATAAATCTGAAATGACACTCTTCCTTCACAAAGAAAACTGATTTCTATGACTTGCAATCTATAAATTCATTGATTGAGAAATGGGCTTGGTTTGGAGTGAAGGTGGTGGTGGTGGTGGTGGTACCTGTTTGAGTTTGGCAATTTTAATTTGGTTTGGATTATGGTGTTTGGAAAGAATGAAAGTAGCGATAGCAAAGTTTTACAAGAATTAGAAGAAAGACCTAAGCTTTCTTTTCCAATTGAAGCTCATTTTGTTGCAGTGATGCATTAATATAAAAAAAAATAGATGGCACTTATGAGGAATCCCCAAAATAGTGTGAGGAGACAGAGAAGAACTCCCAAAAACTGAGGAAACATGGGTCTTGGTGAAATAGAGAGGTTCTACTGTAGAGAGATAGAGCTATGGTTCGGATCATGTTGGGAATATAAAGAAAGTTTTAGTGACGGAAGCTAAATGGAAGAGTTGAAGAGGGTGGAACATAGGAAGTCATCATAGAACACCGTAGACCACTTCTTTATAAAATGGTGCATCGTGCATCATAATTAATCTGGTGCATGAGAGAACTTACCTATATATGATGGTATATAATGCACGACACTTTCACTCGATAGGATTCATGGAAGAGTCATAAAAAGGATTCAAATTCCTTAAGTATGAGATCCTTCATTGGATCCAGAAATTCTCATATATAAAAAAAAAATCCTGTTGAGAGAGATCCCGTTTAGATGTCTGATCCTATTTTGAGAGATTAGTCTTTTATTTATTGGATGAAAGGATACTTTGAAAAATGAAAAAAAAAATCATATATTTATATTTTTTTTCCAAACAATTTGGTTTAAGTAGTTCACATTTTTTTTTCAGATAAAGTATTGAGTTTGTGAATTGTATATAAAAAAATTAATATTATCAAAAATTTATTTTATAATAAATTGATCCAACATAAATCAAAAAAGAAAATTTATCAAATATAAATCACATTAGTTAAAGTCTAATGACCTATAAATACTGTTTCTTGATGAGACACAGAAAAAAAAATTGACGTTATTTTAACTAGTGGATTGATAGGCATTAATGTGATTTAAAATTATTAATTCATTTATTTCTTCAAGATGTTAAACTTAAAAATATTTGAATTAATATATATATATATATAGAAATAATGACTTTTTAATTTGTTTGTATTACACAATTATTATTTATTTCTTAACTAAAATTTAAAAAAATAAAAAAAGAATAATAACTTGTTAGAAGTTAGGGTGAGATGATCTGATAACTACTAAAGAACATGCATTGTGTAATAGATAATTTCAATTACCATTTTGATATATAAAAACTGAAATATATCGATAAAGCAGGAATGTAAAAACCGGACATCAAGATATAGTAAGGAAATCCCTTTGATTATCTATTAAATCTATTACATATATATATAATTTCTTACATATATACATACATATAATAAAGGGGATTGAGTTTGTTTGGTGTCCAATCTCTTTTTCCCATTTTTGCCATTATTGTTATGAGTTTAATTGGTATGCATTGACAGTGTGAAACTGTTTTACACTGTCAATCAATAGAAATAGAGGAAAGTGAGAAATTATGGTGGGTCCCTCATTATAATGGGTAATTATTTATGTGAATTGGCACTTTTCATAATTTTTATTGACTGACAGTGTAAAATTATTTTACACTATCAATATATTTAAATTAAATTCTATTCTTATTCTTATTTTGTTTAATAATTTTTAATCGGTGTCCACGCTTTTACATCCAGTTTTTTCGCTTGATGTTCAGTTTCACATCGACAGGCAGTTTTTTTTTTTTTTATAAACAGTTTTATCCCATTTCAGGAGTATTTAGAATGCTTATCATAAAATATGAATATTGAATATTTACTTAAAATTAAATCGTTAATTTAAAGTTATTTATAAATTTAAATGATAGAATAAGTTTAATATATTAATACATGATATTAGAATATTATAATCTATCAAGTTAGTATTAGGTAACTTATTGTTAATGTCTAGTCCCGAACTTGGAACTCGATGTCTATATATTTTTGTTAATATGAGACCCAACTCAAAACTCGGAACCCGATGTCCTTACATTGATATTTATTAGTATAAGATCTAATTTTTAATTCAAAACTCAATATTCATGAAATTCGAAACAACTCAATATCAATTAAATAATTAAAGTAAAGTAATTACTTATAATAAATAAAAAGATATTTAATATTTATATTTAAAGATAAATATTCCATAATTATTATTATAAGGCCTAATTTTTAATTTAAAACTCAGTATTTATGAAATTTGAAATATCTCAATATCAATTAAATAATTAAAATAAAGTAATTATTTATAATAAATAAAAAAATAAATATTTAATATTTATATTTAAAGATAAACATTCTATAATTTACTTTGCACTTCTCTCTTCTCATGGCTGTTCTTTCATTATTGCTTCGTTCTCCAGTTGTACGGACATTCAGCAATTTTGCTTCGTAAGGTGAATTCTCACCACTTTCTTTTCTCTGTGTTTGTTTTTAACATTGTTTATACATTGAATTAACTCAATGTCGAATGAATCATTAGGGTATCCAATAAAATATGCGGGTTGACAGGTGTCAAACTGCTAGTTAGTAATAGATTTTTATCTTTCAACTATTATCTATTTCATCTATTTTAATTTTAATTTCTCTATCAATTTAGATAATTTAATATATTCTTAAATTAATAAATTATCCAAACTGAAATATTAATTTTAACCGACAAAGTGGAAGTGAAACTACGCAGCACGGGCACCACGACGTTCACGTCACAACCAACGACGTCGTTTATGGCTACAGCTACACTGTCACTACTCAACGCTGTCGTTTTGAGAGACGCATCACATTGCCTTCCAAGCTTTGGATAATCTCTCGCGTCACGCCCAGCGTGTGCTGTGAACAGCGGGAAGAATATGAACAAGAGGAAGAGAGAAGAAGAAGAAGAAGAAGAAGAAGAAGGCATTGGCAAGCAGGGAATGGATATCGTGTGGCAGACCCCAGCGGATCCCCCGCACCCGCACGACTACATCTTCCGAAACGGTAACATCAGACGTCCCACATTCAATCCATAACAATGATCAACGAACCATGCACACTGTCACTGTGTAGCTTCATCTTTTTTTTTTTTTGTGGCAGGAACTCGATTCGTTAGACCATACTACTTCGAATTTATTGCTCATGTTAGTTCGTTTATTTTATTTGTTTTTTTTTTTGATTAAATTCATCTTCTACTCGTAAGGGATAGTGTAAAACCCTGATTAAACCCTAGAAATGTTGAATTGGGTTGGAGTCAGGTTAAAAATCGGTGGGCAGGGAAATCGATTGTGGATTTGTTCGCTGAGGAGTTTAAGGGTCGACCTTATGAATATTATGTAAGAACCATACCTGCTCCTTTTTTTTTTTTTTAATTGTTTCATAATTTTTTCTAACTGTAAATTCCGGTTTTATAATATTTATGTTTTTGGTCATCACGTGATGTACTTAATGCCAAGTCTGAAAACCCTGAGATATTGACTATATATTCCGTATGAGTTAAGTTTGATCCATTATCACAGTAACCATTTTTACACTGTTAATAAGCGTTAAAGTGTCACATTGCTGTAGTAATTCAATCTTTCTCTCTTTCTCTCTCACTCTCTCTTTTTGGCCTTTTTCGCTTTTGGTAAATGCTTTTAATTTTATTTTTTAACAAAATAAATGGAACAATATGATTCACTGGCTTCACACTGTTCTTATTGGGTTAAACTCGTTGCACATGGTGATGCCCTGGAATTGATTGTTTCGGTGTTGTAGGTTAGTGCAGTGAAATGTGGAAGGATTCAAGTTGATGGTGAGATGGTACCGGTTTCGTACATAGTTAAGTCATCTCAAAAGATAAGCCATTTCTTACACAGGTTTGCTTTTGCGCTTGATGCTTTACATTTTTCACTTCTGAGGAAGTGATTGAACTTGAAACTGATGCCACAAAGGTTTTAGGCATGAACCACCTGTGATGGCTTGTGATGTTCCTATTCTCCAAAAGGAGCCAGATGTGCTGACTGTTTGTAAGCCGGCATCTGTGCCTGTAAGTAAGCATTAACAAGTGGATTAGTGAAGTGCCCATGTTATAAATCTGTCATGTTAAGTAAAATACATATGTAGGGAATGAGCTCATCCTCTTCCAACTGTTTCATAACTTTAATTTTCCCATCAGGATGTGAAAGTGAACTATATTTGTTAGTCATATGATGTTTTCTTCTGAACTTGTACAGAAAACAGCATAAATTATTGTGTGGACCTTCCATGAATATGTAATTTCTTCATTATATGTAGCATAGCTTTTGCAGTAAAACCCTTCTGTTAAACTGTTATTCCCTTTGCACTACTATGAAAGATACATAAGAATTGGCTAGAAAGAACAATTTGTCAGGTCTTTTTGGTGGATGTGCCTAAACATATCGTTGTGTGCATGTATGTCAGATTTGCCAGGACGTTTATAGTTTTCTGCCCATCATGTTTTAGTGTATTGGGTTTTCAATCACCATAGTATTTGCAAAAGATGGAAATTATCATTCCAATTATTTGTTTATTTGAGTTTAACTCAGTGTGATTACTGATTAACATGATGATGCTTTTATGTCATTTTAATTGTTTCATTCAATTATAAGAAAAGAATATCTGAATTTTAATTGGATTTTCTTTTAGTTACCTAAGTAAAGGGAAGGTGCTTCTTAATGACAGTTTGATTTGTAGTTCATGGATGCTAAAGCTGTGAATTTTAGCTGTTAAATAGGTTCATCCATGTGGTCAATATCGTAAGAACACTGTTGTTGGCATTCTTCAAGCAGAGCATGGGCTGGCGCCTCTATTTCGTATCCAAACATGCTTTTTGGAAGTACATTATGTACTCATCATTAAGAGGAGTGTCATATGCTAATAAGGTGTTCCATTTCCAATTAGCATAAAAGACACCTTTTCCCTTGCACTTTTTTTTGTTGGAGGGGGGGGGGGGGGGGGGGGTTGTGTGGATACCCGAATCTCTCAGAGTTTATCCATTTTGCAATTGCTTTTTCCCTTTACATGATCAACTCAGCGGTTCATCGACTAGATCGCCTTGTCTCGGGACTTCTCATTTTGGCCAGAAATGCTTCAAAAGCTGACATTTTTAGGCAGCAGGTGAACTGGGGCAAGGACCTCTCTTTTGTTCTTTACTATTTCCTCCCTAAGAATATTTATTCTTTAATCTAAAGAAATGTTGGATCTGTTTGCTTTTACATGAACATGACATATCTAATGAGCATCATTAGTTCATTTTGCTCAAGCCTTTGAGCTGTCTAGCCTGTTGACACCTTAAATGTAAATATTTTTAATGAGATTAATATCTCTGACTAAAGAGGAGTTCCATTCTTTGTTTAACGAAAATAATTTGACTGAAAAATTGCACCACCAAATAATACGAGTGAGGTACATACAGATGGTACTTTACAGTATTTACTACCGTGACTTTATGAAATATGATTTATTTACTTTAATTCTGTGATAGAAATGTTTGGTTTTACTTGCATGTTGGTCTTTTCTGTGTTCTGAACACTGAAGTTGCATATGCCATAATAAGCAAGTTATGCCTGAAATCTGCATTTAATAATGGACTATAATATTGCAAGTTTACATTTATACTTCTTTTTCTTGAATTTAGTTGTTGCAAATTCTTGTTAATGTTAACATATCGTATGAAGACATGGTCAGAAGAGATGTGCTGGGTTCTGCAGTCAAGCTAGGTTTGAAAATGTTACTGCAATGTGTGCGAAGAGTATCCCATTTAGTTTCAGTTAATTATCATGTAACATATATAGCAAAAAAAGGGGATGATTGTGTAAACTTAATTGACAACTATTGGCTGCAGTAACGAATGTCTGTCAGATGTAAGTGTAACCTACATTTACCAAATTTTTGGTGAGGTTTGCATCAGCAGAAAAAGGGGAAAGAAATGAAACACTAGTTAAATTTCTTGTTTTGTGATATCAATATTCTGATGAGTTTATAACATAACGATATAAAATTTGCATGTTTGTTTCACAATGTATATATCTGCATTTAGATTTTTTTTTTTTTCAGTACACTATAAATGTAGAATTTGATTGTTACAGATTGAGGCTGGGTTAGTCAAGAAACAGTATATAGCAAGAGTAGTTGGAGAATTTCCTGAGGATGAGGTATTTTTTTTCATTTGGGCTGAATAAGTTATGTTATACAAACCGTACTTGATTTTATATTCTAGAAATAAACTGTGCAAGTATTTCATACATGATAACAATATAACGTCATTTATTTATTTTTTCTTTCTTTGTTTTTTTGGTTTTTTTTTTTTTTTTTTCGTTTATGTATGATGCCATAATTAGGATTATTTATTGATCATGTCTATTATCCTTTTCTTGGGGCATCCTTAGTGATTTTGTTGACATTTGAAGAATTCAACATAATAAAGTGTCCTTGGCTGGACGGTAAGTGTTTGGAAAGATAGTATTCACAATCACAAACTACAGCAAATTTAGTTAAAAGCTAGAGCTGAAAAGCAAAAGTAAGCATCTCTGCATATGTGATAAACAAAATTAACACATTTTGTACTTCATTTGGTTTTAATACTGCAGGCATGCTTGTTTGTATTCTAGCTTTCTGGGTTTCTGACATAGTTTTGCGAATACCAATCCAAGAATGATTTCAAGAGACAACACTATAATTTGTTTGGATTAAAGTATGTCCACAACAATTTTGAAAAGAAAAATATAGAGTTGGAATCATTAGTTTTGAAATCAGTTTAGAACAAGTCACTCAGTTTCACCTCTAAATGCTTAAAAACATCTCAAATGGTAGACACCATTGAGAGACATAATCCTGGTGTTTTCTGGTTGATATTTCTTATCAAAGCCTGCTCATAAGGATGAGATATTTACCATTTTTCCAAGTACTAGAAGTAAAAAGTAATAGCTTTATGGATGTGTTGAGAATTCCCATTATACTATTGCAGATGGAAACTGACACATTAATAAATAAGTCCATCATATCTGACAAAACCAAGAAAATATTTTAGTTGAGCTTCTGATTGGATCTGTTTCTTGGAGAAAGAAACTATTAATTATGGGTTGTCTAGCCAGGGTCTAAAGAGATAAGCCTTGATATGCAAAAATCACCTAATTATGAGGAACTTTGGTTGCTCTATTTTTGGGGTTGGAGTGAGTTTTAGATAGGGGATGTAGCTAAATAAGATGGATCCAAGTAACATCTCCAGTTTTGTCTAAGAAAGAGAAGTGGCTTGTTCAAGCGAAGGTGTTTATTGTTATGCTGGGGAAATTAATGTAGTATTTCTGTTCATTATAAGATTGCCATTCATGAAAGTTGCCAATTACTATGTTGCTACCATGAAAACAGTTGTTCTGGAAACATTGTTTTTGAAAACATTAAAAAATTTCACTTGATTTTTGTTTTAAAAAAGTGCACATTGAGTGATTTTTCAAAAATTTTAAAACAAAAAGGAACAACCGAACAGGCCTTGGATTACTGAAACTTCATTCTGAGACATCTAGCCATTTGTTTATACTTTGGTGAAGTTTCACTCGCAGAATCTGTTGATTTTAGGTATAAATAAATTAAGTGCTGTACTGTTACTTAAGATTGTGATACTTTTCTTCTCAATTGACTAAATTTTTACTTTTCAGCTAATTATTGATGCCAATATAGACTACAATGCTCGAGAAGGAAGGAGCACAGCAGAGGTGAGGGCTTTTGTTCTATATGGCTTACTGTTTGAAAATTTTGGTTTTTTTTCATTCTCTAATACTCCATTAAGATAGTATTGGTAATTTTCATCTGCTGTCTTAATGGATTTCTTCTTCTATTGAAAAAAAAAAAAAGCTGAAAAGTCATTATGGCTAATGCTCAAGTTTCTATCTGCCAGTGCTTTTATTCGGATGTAACAGAGATAAGCTGAATTTCAGTTGCCACTTTTTTAGTCTTGTGATCTTTTCCTAGTGTGACCTATTGATAGAAGCAATAGGGGAGAATTGGTTCTCTGTAAATAATGACAACCTTTTTTTTTTTTTTTTAATATAATGAAATCTGTAGCACTAGCTAATCAAGCACATGATAATAACTATAAATGAGCCATTCTAAAGAGTTTAGGGGTTGAGAAAATATCACAAATAAAGATTATCCAAGTTCAGCCCTTCTCCTCCAACAACCCCTTGAGATTTCCTCCATTTACAGTTATTTTTGCTTACAATGACGCTGCACCAACCTTCATTTGCTTTTTGTTTACATTAACAACAGTGGTGTTGCTTTCAAGGACACCACAATAACCTTCCTCTGCTTTTATAACCAAATTTGAGTAATACTAACCTTGAGAAAGCTCATAGCATTAATTACCCAACTCTTTTTCTTTTTTGCTGGCCTAGAGATAACCTTTTTCCTTCAAATTGCTATTATTAACCAGCTATAAAAGTTAACAAACTCTCAAGAGGGTGGATAAGCCAATCTAAGCACATAGAACACAAGCCATAAGAAGAATTTTTGCATGACAGATGATTTGCACGGCTGGATTGTTTCTCCTTGTGGAAGTCCTCCTTGTATAATTTCTTGTAGTCATTCTGAGCTAAATAGCTCTTGCCGTAATTTGATAAATTGTGCACCTTGATTCTTGCTGTTGCTGTTTCTGCACCTTGATTCTTGTTGTTTGCGGCCTCATGCTTGATTCTAGTAAATTTGAAGTAGTTGCCCCATGGTCATACCCATAGGTGTTTTGACTAGGTGCTGGGTTTTAAATTGTGGTCCGCAACAGCAATTGCGGTCACTTCAGCCACATTTTCCTGCAATTTCTATAATCACAATGTAATTGCAACCTTGGCCACAACTAATTTAATTAAAACCTTGGCTAGGTGTGATGCAATTCTACTTTGGTAGGAAGTTTCAACATGTGAAATTATATGTTTTCTCTTCACACCCAAAGACTAGGTACTATTTAGGACTGCTTCCTTCCAGTTTTTTAGCCCACTTTGACCATAAGATTAACCATTGAATCACTTAACACTTGCACTCTTTAACACACATGTTAAATGCAACCAGTTTAGAAAAGCAAACCATTGAACTATAATTATGAAATTCATAACTAAAGTTCAGCAAAAATAAGTTGCCAAATACCTTCAAATATCATCTAGAGTTTTACAAAATCATGCACAACACTTGTTCGTCATAATTCAAAAAAATATATCTCCAAATTAGATCAACTTGATTACAAAATCAAAGTTCAAAGCAATTATATCATCTGACTCAACAAGGTTAGCTTCATATAAAACAAAAGTAAAACCAATACCTTCCGTGGCATATGACAACAAAAACAAAGTGAGTGTTGGTGATTTTATATTCGTTATTCTAATGTTTCATTGACTACTGACATTTTGTGACGAAAAATAAAGTTTATACATTCAGTTCTTGATGAGTAAAACACAAAGTGGTGGAAAGACAGGAATTTATCTTATGTGATAAATCTGAATAAGTATCTTTGTTAATGCAGGTCAGAGACTCTGCAAAGGGGAAGGCTGCCTCTACAAGCTTTACTCGGGTTAGTTCCAACAGTACTCAAAGTATTGTTTTATGTGAACCAATCACTGGGCGTACTCATCAGGTAAGAAACTCTCAGGCTACTATATGAGCTGATATGGGTTGATTATTTCTTACCACTGAAAATTTAGATGCACGTTGGAAATCCCCAAAAAACCACAAAAACCAAAAAAAAAAAAAAAAAGGGTAGTGATGCTTTTGATCTTCATAGTGTTTTGTTGATGTAGTCTCTGATATCTTTGATTTAAACATTACTATCTTCAATGTGTTGAGGCTGAACCTCTTGCGATTATGTGGATATAAACATGATGTGGTATATCCACTGCCAAATGCGCTGACTTACCAGTGTGTTGCAACAGTGACAACACATTCCAAAGTAAGCCACATGTCAGCTGTGACACTTTAGGCATATATAGTATTATTGTAGGCAACACTTTGCTTGTCATTGTTTCATTGATACAACTGATGAAAAAGAGAGGCAATAAAGGAAATGGAATAAAAACAACAGATGCAGTTGAAAATCTTAAGTCAGTTATGGATCAAAGGCATCCTGCATTGTATCTTTGTCAACTTATTACTATTACAAATATAGATGCTAATACACGCTCGGCTCTGGTGTAGATTCGTGTTCATTTACAGTATTCGGGACACCCAATTGCCAATGACAAGCTGTACATATCAGAACAAACTGTTGATCGATCTAGTAAAGGTTCAAGTGCTGATAGATCAGCTCGCATATCTGATGCTTCTCTGACATCAACTTTCAAGGAAAAAGTGGTCAATGAATGTGAAGAAAATTCCAATGGGGATTTTAGCATTGATCCCATGTGTACAAACTGTCCAAATTTGGCACCAAAAGGGTAAGAAATCCTTTATCTTAGAAATAAAAATAATTGCTTCTTGTTTGTAATGTGAATTGTAAGAGACAGATGCATGGCTAACTTCTCAAGAAAGGAGTAGATTTTCTCGTGCTTAAGCCTCTTTCCTAGCTATCTATTGTAGAATGGGGATCATAATAAGTTGGTTGTGAGGGTACATTTTCTCTTATGGTCAAGGCTTGTCATTATTACATCACTCAAGATCATAATTACGGAAGATTAAAACAAACCTTTATGATTCAATGCTGCATACGAATGAGATCAGTCTTTTTGAGTGTGTCTAGTGTGATAAAGGGTTGTGAATTGTGATATCATGTTATCTTCAACTTGGAATTAGGTTAAATATTTGCTTAACAAATTAGAAGCTTAAAGCTGCAGATAGTTGTTCATCTCTGTATATCTATCATATTTTGTTTTTGTAGCAAAAACCTCTTTTTGCATGAATATGACAATGTTGCTGATGCCACTATTGTTCCAAGTGAGTATTTAATGTCTGTCTGGTGCTACAATATTGACCATCACAAGACAATTGGTTAAACTATTCACCTTTTATGTTTATAATAATCTTTTTTTTTTTTTTAAAGTTTTTCTTTTTGTTTTGTTTGTAATATGTGGAAGCTTAGAGTGAGTTTTTGGTTTGTTAGCAAGCGTCCAGTAACTGACGGTTCTGAGGATTCTATTCTGACTATCCTTGTGGTTATGAATCTCAGATAGCTTGAGCTTGATCACTAAATTTGCTTTTCTGTCAATTTTGATAATTGCAGATATGATGGCGATGAAGAAGGTCTATGGCTGCACTGTATTCGGTACTCTGGACCTGGATGGACGTATGAATGCCCATATCCTGATTGGGCCAAACTTAGTTAGACGACTTAAATGTATTTTTCATAGGTTCCTTCACAGAAATATACAACAACAACAGTGTCTGAACTTCAGGTCCAATACACTACCTTCTGATCACAGGATATGTGTGCATCATGGAATTTTTCTATTTGTGTTGGTTCTGCAGGTTCAGTGCACAGGTAATTTAATCTTGCTGTCCTTTACAGACATAGGATAAGAATGTGCATTTTTTATTATTTATTAATTAATTATTTTTTATTCGATTTCGTAGAGAGAAAAGTGTGTAGAAAAGACATGGGATGTTTTCTATTTGAAGATGACCGCGTTTTGTTAGTGCATATGTACTAGATATTTATGATCAAACCATTTGTTTTACTTATTAAACGTGATTGCTTTACATTTGCCGACAAAGTAAGTGGAACATGGAAGCCAAGTTTATTGAGGCATATCTAGTAACTCGTAACAGCTTTATGGACTCCGTAGTATGTACCAATTTCGAAAATCGGGTTGAGTATTTGAGTTAGTGGTTGTTACCTTTTATTTATTTATTATTGTTTTAGAATTTCTTTTTCTCTCTTTTGGAAGTGGTTACCTTTTTGTTTACTAGTACATAATTTACAATCTAGACAAGGGCTAGGGGCTTTTTAATGTGGCAGTATATATAAAAAAATGAGATTAATAATTGGCAGTGTAAAATTTTTACTTTATCATCTAATTTGTATGTTTCTATATATGAGATTTTTGAAATAATAAATGAGTTAAATATTTTGGGTAATATAATAATATATGATTGGATTTATGTATCAAATATTTTTATATTGATAATGTATGATTATTAAATTCTAAAAGATTTAGTAAAGGGGTTGCTTTACCTTGCAATAATTTTTTTTGGGGCATATGTATGGTGCAGGTATTAATTTTATTCTATTTTTGGTGCATATGTCATTTTTATTTCAGTGGAAATATCCCTTGTAATTCTAACTTTGACCCTAACAGCCTATACTGATTCTTCAATAATCACGTTTAAAGTAGCTATCTATTACTAGTTACTTTTCTCGTTAAATGATATATAATTTAATTTAATTTATATTGCTAATTGCTCATATTAACTGGTCAATGTGACCTCTTGGATTTGTTTATACTTGAATTTGGTTAAAGTCAGTAGTGGCACCCATAAGCCACTTAAAAGTGCAAATTTTAATATTCTATCTTAGCACTTCGAGTAATTAATAATACTTGAAATTGTTACCACCTATGAACTAGAAGTCCAACGAAAGTTCGTGCGTTCATATTGAGTCTTGCACTCCGCTTACCGCTGAAAACAAATTGTAGTTAATAGAACACAGATTTCATTAGCTGTAAGATTTCAAAATTCTCCAGTTGTCACAATGTACATTCATTTATTATATAGCAAACATAGCAACATATTAATAAGACATGCAATTTGCGTAGCATTTAACAAATTTAAAATCTATTTATGTATGTGAAAGTATTACTTGCATATGTTATACAATGGTGTTATTTTGTACAAATTGATCTTCATGAAAATATTAAGGATGTGGATAAGGTGAAAAGGAAAATGTCTTTTGTCACGAATAATAGTTTGTACAACGACATATGAATGTGTAAATTAACCTGCGTTTCATATACAATTGAGATCATGTATGGTAATATGGATCTATATTAAGTATTTGCTTTGTTTTATTTCCATCCACATCAGTTCGTGCATTTCGTGCCACACAGCTTTCGTACTATATAACAAAGCTGGGGTGAAAAAAACTATACTCATATCATGACGCAATTTTCTTACTTTTAAATTTTCGTATACAGTTTCATGAAAATTTTTTTATGCCTTTAAGCATTAATTTTTCTATATTGTATCTTCACAAGCCTCTCATAGGCTCTCATGCAAGTTGTTAGAATATTAAATAATATTTGAGCCTCGTTATGATTCTTTTTTAAATGGTTTACATGAGTGTACCTTAACCGAGGCTTTTGCAAAGAATTTTTTTGGGTACGAATTGTGGTACAAAAACTTTCTGCCGTTAGATGATAATATGCCACTTACCTTGATTTATTATCGAAGAACCTAATTACTCGGTAATTTAATCGTAAACATTCGTAAAATCTTTCGTACCGCCTAATACTGCTCATCCGTAAGAGAAAAAATTAATGGTACAAAAACATGTGGAATGAATTATTGTGCGAAAACTTCCTGCCGTTAGATTATAACATTCCACTCACCTTGATTTGTTATACAAAAACCTTTAGAGTGTGTTTGGAATTGAAACGAAAATGGAAATGATTTAATTTGGAAATTAAATCTTATATTTGGATGTTTTAAAAATAAGAAATGAAGTGATTTCTAATTCTTATGGGATTTGATTTTTTTGTATTTGAAATTTTATCAAAATTGAAAGGATTTGATGGAAATAGATTTAATTTTAAAATTTAAATATAAACCAAATCAAATCAATTTTATTTTTAATCATTCCAAACACAATCTGATATATTATAAACAAAAGAATTGATTTCTAAATTAATTTAAATTCTATTTTTACATAATCATTCCAAACATAAGATTTAATTTATAAATCAAATCAATTTCAAAATTTAGTCATTCCAAACATTATCTAAGGTTGTGTTTAGTATGAGGTAATCCATCCGAATTACTGGTAATATTTAATTAAATTACCTGGATTTACAATATTATCTTATTTGATTGGACAACATTATTGATAATCCAAATTTTTAATATAATATGAATTATCACCAATGTGATAATATGGATTGTCTCCATGGAGGTGGCTATTTGGATTACCACTAATAAGGTAATCCTCTAGTTATTATTATTATTATTAAAAATTGTACTAATTATTAATATAAAAATTAATATTATTATTATCAATAAATACTAATAATTATTTATTATTAATTATCATAATAATTATAATTAAAAATTAATATTATTAGCAATTATTAATTATTGTAATTATTAATTTTATTATTAAGTAATAATAATCTTAATTATTATTATTTAATAATAATTATTAACACTATTAATTATTGTTATAATAATAATAATTAATAGTAAAATTTTCTTATTATTGTTATTAAGTAAGGATTATTATTAGTATTATTATTATAAATTAATATTATAATAATATTATTATAACCAATAATTAATAATAATAATAATTAACTATTTATTATAATTATAATTATTATTATATTGATAAAAAAATATATTACGTGGTAATTTTTTTGATAAATCAACAAGAATAATATTAATTGTCATTTAGATTACCTGTGAATACCAAATACTGCATTATAATGTTACCAATAATTTAAAAAATAGTAATTTTTCTAAATAATAATCTATATTCCTGGCAATCTTATTAGGCAATATACCAAGCACTACCTGATTGGTTCATAATTTATTTGTAAATATCCGTAGCAAAATCTTTCGTTATGTCTAGCACTGCTCAATTCATAAAAATATTGTTACTCTTCTCAATCTTTTGCGTATATATAGTATATTTTAAAGAGCAACATAAATTACAATAATTTGAAATAGCTCAATTACATTTAAATTAATATAACTTTTGTGAATTATTATTATTATTATTATGATATTAATTTTAATACATTATCAGTGTAAAAGAGTTTTATATTATCATCTAATTATATACTTATATTTATAAAACTTTTAAAATAGTAAGTAGTTAAGTCAAATATTTTTTATAATATGATAATATATAGTTGGATATCTTTGTAAAAAATTTTTTTACTAATAATATATCAAAATTAAATTATATTATTATTATTATTATTATTATACCATACAAAAAAATGAACAATCTATGGTAGACGTAGCATTGTTACGCATCATCTATGGCCATCTGGCCACTTTATTTACCCTTATTTACCTCTATTTGGTCATGCATTTTGAAAACACAATTTCAATTTTCAATTAATGTTTAAATAAAATTATTATTTTAAACATAATTAATGTACTTTAGGGTCCAATTTGTCTCTAGGAACTATAACATAATAGTTGATAAGGTAGCTAAATTAGCTATAGATGGATTAGTTCAGAATTAGACTGGTGAGACCTCTCTGTGTATTAAATATGATTTAGCCTTTGAGGCTCTCTTTTGAATAAATTTATAACTCAAGACATGTTGATAGTAGTGTTATTCAAACAAACAGTTATTTTTTTATTAAGGTATTTTTTTTTTCGGAGGAGGAAATCGAGCATGAGATGTGAAATTGTAAGGTTGTATATCTAACTACTATGCCTATGTCTCCTCCGCATTAGACAAACAATTTAAAACAACCTTGCGAACCACTGGCCCGAAGGCCATTTCATCATTGATTACTTATTATTAATACACTCTTTACTCAAGAAATTTAAAGGATCAAACTGAAAATAAATTCATTAATTAGCGAAACAATTCAGACCAAATTACTATCATTTGAGGACTAAGTTCTTTTTCTTTTTTTGGTAGGTGACTAAGTTCTTTTACTTTGAATACTGATACGTACACTCAACCAAATAAAATCTAATCACGCATTCATTAGTTGTCCATGATTATCAACATTAGTGCGTTGTGTTCAAATCTGCAGTATCTTTGCTTGGTAGGATGGTGCATGCGCAATTCGAGGACATACGGGATTAATAAATAGATAATATTTCATTAGATTAATCGGTTTTACATAAGTGCTTGAGATAAACGAAGCAGCGCACAAATTCTTGTCAAATTAGTTCTGTAATAGTAATGTTTATTGGGATATCTTGATCAAATAAATAAAAAAATAAGATTCATTTAAGGTGAACCAACGAATTAATGGGAACATAAAATCCCTGATCGGTCATGTGGTACAAAATGATAGAATTGAATGGATTGATGGAACACGTATAAGGTGAATTTCATGCCAGCATAACTGAACAGATGGAGGCGTTTAAATTGGGGAGAATAATAAAGACAAAAAAAGTAGGAGGAACAGTAACAAATGATTGAACCAAAGCATGAGCTAAGCAAGGCCCGCCACAAAGTTGATGCATGACACATGGTAAAGCGCTAGTCACTGAAAAATCAAATCAATCAAACCCCAAATCATAGATGTATCATGTATATATATATATATCTCTAGTACACCATTATGAGGCAATCATTGGCACAGAATTGAGGTTAGCCACTAAAAAGCATAAAAAAGCAAAAATATGGAATCATATCTTAAGGACGCATTGGCAGCCCCATGCCCATGTTATGAACGCCCAAATATCATTTCATTGACGTATGTGAATGGAAAGGGATAAAGCCTTAGAAGATGACGGGTTTGAAAAATGACACATACGGCAATTTTTGGAGGGGTTGGGGGAGGGTTGGTTTTGAGGATTTTTAAAGTTGTCCAAACAAGTGGTTTATTACATCACCCCTTATCTCTGCATGCTTGTAGGATTTAGCACGGGAACCACCCAACCAAGTATATTGTGTTATGTGCATGGCAATTTTATCTCTTTCAACACAATCATAGGCACCTTTTAAGAACGACCCTTTGGCTCACTCATTTTGCGTAAAGCCCTCGAATGCTTATCTTGAGACGCATGAGTCATCATTTCATGCATTATCTCTCTATGTATGTGGCCCCATTCTTTGGTTTGTAATTTCACGTTTAGTTAGTGCATCTTATTCTTGCATTTTCCTCCGCCTAACATTTCCTTTAAAATTGAGTGTTATCCCCACCCCGTAAATCAAATATTGTGAGACATTTGGAACGAACTCCTTCATATTTTTTTCTTTTGCTTCTTTTTATTTTAGTATCTTCATTAGAATGCGACATCTTACTAAAGGCGTACAAAAATTAGACAACACAAACAAAAAATGATCAATCTTCTTCCCACTTAGATCTGATAGAGGGGGGAGAGAAAATAAAAATCGAAATTGTCTTGTTCCTTTTATTTTTTTCAACAAACCTTTTGATTTTGAGATGTACATTATGCCCACCTTGTATAGAGGCTACCACGAAACACAATGTTGTGGGCCAATGTAAATCGTTTGGTTCCAAGTAGTCTGATATTGTTGGCAAAATATCATATTTCGTCCCTCTTGGAGAATCAAACGAAATAAAGGTTCAATAATAGTTTCGTTAGTTTTGATGCTTTGGTAACAATTGCACAGTATATGATGGGAGTGGTCATTGGCATGTATGGTGTGCACATGCAACTAATTTACCTAAGACACAGCTTCCAAAAAATAATATACTCAATTCACAGTGCCAAATAGCTACTATTTCTGCGAAACAACTGGGAACCTTACAAAAAGGTGAAAACAGATAATTAAAAATGTCAAGAAGGGCTGTTTAGTAAATATTGAATACAATGTAGGTTTGTTTTGGCTGCCAGCACTAATCATTCTTGGTTGATATGCAATATATAAGTATCAAAGTAAGTAATCGTTAAGGCTTGTACTGTATCGCAACCTTAAAACGTGGACCCTATCTTATTTCTAAACTTTATCTAACTAGAAATTAAATTGAGAATTAAAAAAAAAAAAACTAAAAAGGTATTCAAGAAAAGTAACGTAAGAAAGGGCAAAAAGAGGTTCAGGCAAGACAAGTAGACAAGTGGGTGGTTCCCATGGCCTTGAGCAATTCACTTTTTCGTTTCATAGGCACTTCTATCTGTTTTGACTTTCTCCTGATACATTATTTTGGAGTTGATATTTTAAGCGAACATGGAAAGTAAAATATAATACAGAGACAATTATTGTTTCGGCGTTCCAATCTGCAGGTTTAAATTTAATAATGCCATATAATTGGGGTAGGTTTATTTAACTCTTTAGTAATGTTATTTGTGCTTGCTTTTTCTATATATCATCAATTCCACACTTAAAAAATTATGTATTAATAATTTTTATAATTTTAGCTATATTACTAGTGAATTTACCTATTGATAAATCTAACTGAAAAAATTTATATCTATTATTAATTATTTTACTATATTCATTAATAAAATAACATATGTTCTCATGTATTAAATGCAATTTCTTATGTGTACAAATAATGTCTGGAAACTAGCGTAAAAAATTTTTCTCATAACACTTTTCCGATTCCATTTTTTAAATGAACTTTGGTGTCTTTTTCTTCTCTCTTTCTTTCTCCTTGGAACTTGATGAACAATAAAAATAAATATCTAATGTGTTACTTCTATATATTTTAATAGTTACTTTGGTAAGACTTGATCATACAAAGAGAGTAACTAATTAAATTCTTACAAATGCTTTTCATTTTAATCTTTTTTATTTGATCTCTTATATTCTATTAGGGGTCAGATAAGAGTTTAATTATGGATCTTTAAGTTCACATGATAAAACTCGAGTTTTACCGAAATAAAAAATCTGAGATGTTAGTTCTGCAACAGTCTCTTTTTTCTTTGTCTTAATAATTGTTCACTTAATTTCAAATTAAAGATAGTAGTTAGATAAAGTTGTCTCCAAATTGACAACTCTAAAATTTGAACTCTTGATATTATAGGTAAAGTTATACTAAAGTTGCAGTCTACTTTCGCTTACAACCAATCAATTTTGAGTAATAATCTGTTTATTATTATGAAAGAAAGGAAAAGAAAGCAATGTGATGGAAAGAGAAATTAAAAAACAAGTAGAATGAACTCTCCTTATTTGATTTCACCCAATGAAAAAGAAAAAAAAATTGCTCTCCATCTTTATTTAGGATAATTGAAATGAATATAAATGTATATAAATACATAATAAATTATTTTAGAACCCTTCATTTCATATATAATTAATTTATTTAAAAATTATATATATTGAGTAAAGTGGGAAAAAAAAATATAAAACTCATAAAAATCCCTTCCTTTCCGTGCAAATATATTGGGAGAGAATGAAAAAATGATGGAACAAAGCATTAGTAGTATTGTTTTCTGTGTAACTAGCATTTCCTTTGATGAATAAAATGGAATCAGACCTTACTAGTATCCTAAAATCACAATGTCGGGTGTTTTTGTCTAACAAATTGTTACGCTAGCTGCCGTCATCAAGATATATACATTTTCACTTATTATGATGGCTTTTATACCTGCCCCCTTCTCCGTGACATCATCATAAAGGAAAAGCAAAGCCCCTCCTCTCCATGTCTTGCATAATTTATAATCATATACTTTAATTAATTATACAGATCTAGCATTAACCATATATAAAATTCAACATTGGGATAGGATAATGATGATTGCAGTGCGCATTAAGCTAAAAGTGTGCTCATAATTTGCCATAGACCGCAAAATGAGTTGAATAACTAATTCTTATTGCATGAAGGAGAGAGAAAGTTGAAGAGTTTGACCGAGGAATACATTGAACTGCAAGAAGAGAACATACTACGCTACACATAGTGGCTACAGTCTGAGAGGGATGGATACGGACGAGGCCAAAAGAGAGAAAGCTAAGATTGCTAACATAATTCACAGTGCCTGAAAACTACAGCTATCCGTACAGTACAGGCAAATACATTAATCAAAACCAAAACCGCATAACACCATAGTGAGAACACCATGAAAATGAGTGAGATGAGATCACTCAGACCCCACATGGTAAAGTAATTGCACATTAGGATGTAGTTTAATAAAGGGATAAAAATAGAAGGAAAATTTTTTATAGATAAGTTCCATATATAAATTTAAATATAAAACTCATCTATCAAAAATTTCATCCCATTTTTATCTCTTTATCAGACACATCCTTAAGGTTAGTCTTTTTTCTTCATCATTGGTTCAATTGATCACACTTTGCTGCCGGAATCCATGTTCTTCATGTTATCCTTTCCTGTCTCTTGTTTTTCTCCATTTGGATCCTCAACAACTGTCACATTCACAGCAGCATCTTTAGCTACATGATTCGGGTCGGAGGGTACCATTGTGCTCAGCTTCACAACGTCAATGACATGGCCATTTAGTTCTTGCACCTTCATTGGCTCCTCGAGTACCACTTTCTTGTTATTTCTATACATCGCATACATCACCATCTGAATTATGCCGAATAGAAACCCAAGCGTATTTGGGAGCTGCATCATAAAATACAAATATTAAATTAGCTCTTTTTCACATTTTTTAACCCAAAAGAAAGAAGACAAAAGAGTCAAATTAAATTGTTTTACACATTTGTATGATAAAAAGCTTATTCTAATCCAGTAATAATGCAATTAGAATATGGGGCCCATGTTGCGCTTTGATTTTCTTTTCATGGGAGCTCAACACTAAGGGAGTGCGCACACTTTTAATTTTGCTTTAATTAACGATTTGCATTATCCCTTATGAAGCATAATGAAAAGTTAAGCGAGATCTAGCCATAAAATAAATGAGGAAAGTGAAAAAGGAAAGCTTTTGGTAGGAATAAGATAAGAGTTTCAAAGGTCAATAGTAACACATGAATTATATGCTCCTAATTAACGGTAGGAGTACAGCGTTGAATTACTTACAGCAACGTAATAGTCCTTGAGGAGAAGACCATAGAAGAACCACATGACCGCATTTAAGGTCAAAAAGAAAGACAAACTAAATGGCATGAATTCCACGCTCTTCGTCTTTATGACGCGTCTCTGCATGTAATGATTATAAGTATTTAATTAATTGTTGGGCCACATGTGAAAAAAACAATGCAAAAAGGTTTAAAAATGAAATTCTCTCTAAATCAAAGTTACATAAAAAAATAGTTGACTATAGTATCTTATAACACTGTTATTAAATTCTCACCAAAATGCAAAGAGGGGCAGCAAATACGCTTATGTTGAAAACAAGGCAAATCCATCCTACAACTGAAAGACGTTTGGATCCTGTTGTCAGGTAGAGAGTCGATAGAAGCATAGCTCCGAAGCCAAACACATTCAACAAGAGAAGAATCTTAATGGTCGAAAGCTGTGGCATTATAGAAAAAGGAGCAACAATTATTATTATTTTTTATTTTAATTAGAAGAAAAATAAAGAAAGCCTTGAATATGGGAGATATTATATAAATACCCTGGTCCTATTTGGGGCATAAAATAGGAACATGGCAAGGTAGATTGACTCTATCACACATCCAAAGGAGTTAATGGTGATGAGGAGAAGGCTAGCATCCTTCTTGACGAGTGCGTAATAAATCCAAAGCATTGAACTGAACAGTGCAACAACATAGGGAAGTGATTGAAACCCTTCTGTGGATTTCTTCTTGTAGATTTGGTAAAAAGTTGGCCTGCACGCAAATATTATTAATATAAAGTTAAGGAAAGTACTTCGGCGGATATATAATTATATGAAGAGTATGCTAAAGCAAAAAGATCACTTACACTGGAGCGAGGAACACCATAAAGGAGATGACGTTGCCTGTATAATAACACAGCAAAAAGACGAGACATCCATCAGTACTAGTGAGAAATGGTAACCACAACTTTACATTTGTACCAACAGCTACCTTGATTATTTCTTCATTAGTGCATGCGCATGAGTGAAAATTTAAAATTGATAACATCAAATGTTATAACATGAAATTTTATATCCTAATTCTGTGTGGTGTATGCTATAGCCACGTTTGAGGAACACGGTTATCATTCTTCGGATTAAGCAAAATGCCATGCAATCTGCATGCTATTGCTACATATGGTTCCAGTTATCATGTTTTGTGAAATTACCTACCTAAATAATAGAAAAAATAATATAAGGTTATAAATAGTCAAAAGTTGACGTTAATTTTAGTTATTTGTGATGTTACATATCTACAAGAAGATTAATCAGCATATACCTAATAACTAGATGACAAGGGAGGAGAAGATGATGCTAATGATGGTGAAGATGAACAAGAGAACGTGAAAGAGATAGAACTATGCTGATCATTGTTTCAAATTATGGACCGCATCACATGATGCGGCCGCAATATTACGGTCGCCACAACCGTATCACATTGTAATTATGGTGTTTCATCTATTCACATAAATTGACCATAACGTAACTGTATCAGAGCAGCAATGGGCCATATCAAGCCGTAACAAGCTGCAACGAGCTTAATTTCAAGGGGCAAATTAAAAAAAAAATTCACACCGCAACGGCCGCAATACGCATCACGATAGCTGCAATACCCGTAATTGTAACAACCGCAACCATGATTGCATTTGCAGCTACAACCGCAATTTAAAACACTGATGCTGATGAAAGAATTAAAAGCAATATATATATATATATATATATACCTATAAGACCAAAAGCAAAAGCCCAAGATTCGTGGTGCATGGCCATGTCTCTTGAATCTAATTAGAGTAGTGCTCTCTCTCTCTCTCTCTCCCTCTTAATTTGTGTAGATGACGAAGTTGTAGATGCTCTCAAAGTGAAATCACCCTCAGTTTAGGTTATCTCTTCGCTTCTCTCTATCTCTCAAATGCACGAGTCGATATGCATAGAGTGGGACTCTATTTATATCCGCAAAAAGGAGGGTAAGCTCGGTCAAGTTGCTAACAGGAATGCGAAGCATCAATGTAACTTTAGAGCACTTTCCAGTTGTTCCTCCCAAAACACTACTTACTTTTTAAGTTTTTAACAGAATCCAAAAACTTTTCTTACCCTATGTATAGGCCTCCCTAACCTTCTTTGGTTGTAATCACTTCACCAGAGAGGGGTAAGGTAACTCATGTTATCTAGTACCATTACTGGTGCATACACAAAATTCCTGGGTCCCACCACAAAGGGTCCTTTCTGATGTGTCACCCACCATGTGGTTTAAGCCTTACAACTCATAGTTTGAGTTCCAAGGGAGAATGAGACTTTGCTACAAAGACTTGTTGATTACCCTACCTCCTTGCTGCTCCTATGGGCAGCGGTGGAGTATATATTGTTAGAAATTTTTCATAAGTTGAACTTCATTCATTTATATACCAAAGTTTGTTGGTTGAATGGCGACTTAATGTTTCCTAGGACCTATTTTACTCACTCCTTTTTTTTTTTTTTGTCAATCTGTCACTTTTAAAAAAAAATTGTTTCATAATATCTGTTCTTTTCACATATAAATGAATCATTTATAGCTAACTTTTCAATTTTGCCTTTCATAATATTTTAAGCATATCAATAATCAAGAAATGTAGTATAATATTAATAAAATGAATTAATTAAATATTAAAAATTGAGTAAAAATATTTTATTATTATATCTTGATTTTAGATTTCTTAGTTCCCAAGCATTTTTTTTTATCGTTGTGCATATGGTTAAAATGACATAAATTTTATGATTGGATGGGTCGTTAGAAATTATATGCCGGGCTTTGAGTCCAAAATAGTGGTGTGTGCTTCAAATTGTACTTGACTTAGTTGTTTGATCTGCAATGGATAGAACAAGATAAACCTTCTGGATATGTCCCTCCCTATTCCCTTTATATATTGTGGTGAGACAAGTGATATAAAGTTTGAATATTACATCATATCGTTCCAGCAAATTACAAAGGGAAAAAGGGAGGAAGATTCTCTATGTAATACACACGCATGTAATTCTATCTTCTTGCAATTTTAGGACTTGAGATCTCTTAGATAAAGATGTCTAAAAGAGATACACATTATTTATTAATTTGGTGTTATAAATTTGTAAATTTATAATCTAGAATATACTTAATATGTGTTCAATTTATTTCTACATATGCATATCTCTCCTCTACCTCACCAAACACGCCTTAACCATATAAATGTTATAGTTAACCCTAGTTGTATCAACTTCTGTTGTATTTTTAAAGAGTTTTGTTATATGACACAAAATAGTAAAGTACGGGCATAATTTGTGCGAATTTGAGTTAGCAATTGTAAAATTGAGAAAATGTTGGAAATGCCCGGTGAGTTATATATATATATATATATATATATATATATATAGAGAGAGAGAGAGAGAGAGAGAGAGAGAGAGAGTTACAATGTCAGCCAAACAATCAATCAAAACCTTCGTCCAAAAATTCACGAATTGAGTTTTGTACTATAAACTTTTCCCTATTTTAGATAATAATTCAATTCAGCCTTGTGATAATTAAGGTCTATCTATGGTACATGTATGTAGTCGACCTCTTTTTTAAGAAAAGACTTTGTTATTGTTGGTTGGAATAATTTATTTCCTTTGTTCACTTTTCGCATGCAAATGAATTTCAATACTCTTTACCAATATTAATTGCCTTAACCAAAAAGGGAGTTATTGTAGTAATAATAGAGGTATATTATAGCCTCAGAAAGGATCTTGGTTCGATTTTTGAAGAAAATATTAGTTGGAAGGACAAGTCTAATTATACTCAAATGAAATTAGTTTCTTTTCCTGATAATAAGGAGGGAGACATTTTTGGAAAACCAAAAAAAAATTTTCCTACATCCTTGCTAAAGTCGGTTGTTTGGTGAAGATTCATGAAAGAAAGGCATGAGGTTAATGCTGCTAGTGGTTTTTGAATCAGAGGATCTTGAATCTATGGAAGCAGTGAGTTGATGCCTTTCGGTGTGCTAATTCAGGGTATGTTTTTAGGAGTGTTTTTTCCAAAGTTTATTTTTGTTGTGCTGTTTAGTGGGTGTTTCGGGTTTTGTTTTGGGGTTGTTTGATATGGCTTTTATAGTGCCTCATGAATCTTTGTGTTAGATTTTTGAGATATTTTGTAATGCTTCTCTCTTTTTAGAGAATTTAGAGTCCCTTATCTAATTATCGAAAAAATTACCTTACCTCCTTGCTGCTCCCAAAGGTCGCGGTGGGCTGAGTGAGTGTTGCTCCTTTACCTAACCGAATACACCTTCACCACATAAAAGTTACAGTACGTAGTAACCCAATATCACCTTTGGTATGATTTAGATAATAATTCAGGCCCACCTTGGGAACTTTGGTTAGCTGCCCATAATTTACATGCAAATGAATTTTCATTACTCTTTACCAAATATTAATATGAATTATGTGCTTTTTAACTCCATCTTTTGTACACAATGGGGCAGCCAGCCACGAAAAAGCTTTAATGCGCCGAATGATGTAACTTCGCACCAGCGAATTATTTTAATGGTATGCTAGCTCCTTCTAATATCTTTTGCTTCTCAATGACGATATGCTGCGGCAACTAGATTAATTGCTAAATTAGCGGTAATAAAAGCCTTTACAATTGAGTGAATTAACTTGATTGTGGCTAAATTGAATGATTTTATTTGATGCATAAGGAGCATAATTAATTAAAAGACTAATTAATAATCCCACATACATTTAAATATTGGCTTGATTTACAAGAAATATATATATATATATATATATATGTATAATTGGCCTGGTCCCGGGGTCCCGGGCGCGCCACCTTCCCTATACGTGTTCATTTTTCTTCCTTTTGAGTTTCTTTCTCACTAAAAGATCTTTGGATCACATACAAATATTGCAACAACTACAATGGGTGGGGCAAGGGCCAAGTCCAGCCAAATAAAGTTCAAACTTACAGACTAAAATTTGTCCCGGGTATACACTGTAATGCACTGCTACAGTACAAAAGGAGATTCAATCCACTTGCATGAAGCATCCCCGTTCTTTCAAGAGAAGTTTGTGCCACAATAATATTCTTGAATCCGTGAAATTCATTCAAAATTGCACTAGATAGCTAATTACTAGCTACATAGGGGGAGCTTTTCAGATGCGTATAATCGCATTTGGAGGTTCGGATCTTAACTAGTTTGGTATAAAAAGCTAGGAGTAAATGAACGGTGTATAAGCAGGCTCAGCATCACGATTCACAATAGATGGAGAATATGCTATGTTACTCATAGAAGCAACGCCTTTACTTGTTGACCTAAGTTATAGCAGCCGCAAATGACACTACTCTTACTACTACTATACTCAAACAAAAATGTTGTAATACACTTGGCTAATTTTTTACAGTTTTCTTTTATACTTTTTTTTTTTTTTGTTTGGATGGAACTATTGATATTCGGATCCTATTACTAAAAATCCGATTAATCTAGCTGACTGGACAAAGATCTTTGAAGGTGGTAGAGATCTCCTAATGAGAACTTTTTTTATTTGAAAAACTCGAATCCGAAACCTCTAATTAAGGGACGAATATACATACTTTTTTGGTTACATCAATTATACTTACTATTTTTTTTTTTTTTTGGTGAATATACGTACTTTTAATTAGTGAGAAAAAGGAAGAGAGTAATAGTCACATTTTCCCTGTTTCTCTCTCCGTTTTTCCACTAAAAGATAGGTATAAATGGAAAGTATAGGAATAACATTGCTGATACTTGAATCCAGGGCTAGCAATGGCTAGTCTGTGTGTGTCACTTTACCGCGTGAAATTTGGAGTTTGTTCCATTTGGTGTTATGCGGAACTAGCGTGAATTCCCAACCATGCACTCATATTTCCATTATGAAAAGAGTGGGTGTATTATTGTTGCCAACCAGGCCCAATCCCTTATTCACATCTCACCCTGTTTATTTATTGATAGCATCTCGCCCTTTTTAATATTCTGTTTCTCAAACAAGTTAAAAATATCAAGCTGTGTAGTTAGATTCAACTCCTTACCATTAAAAGAAGCAAAGAGTAAAGAGAGGATAAAACTAAAAAGGGAAAAACAGGTATCTATATATTAATTTTGGTAAAAGTTTTATTTTCATTTAATTCTATTTTGACTCTTGAAATTTTAATTTACAATACCAGGGGAGTTGTTTTTAAGTTAAAACAATTAAGTTTAGTTATCAAATTATATAATTATAAGAATCAATGTGCTAACTACATTGATAAGTAGTGTGTTGCACTCTTCTACGAAGACATTTAAAGTTTAAATTTTTTTTGTAATTATGATAACAGCCAAAAGTTAATACCACAATAATTATAAAAATAATTAAATTAAAGACAAAAAATTATAATTATAAGAATTCGATTACTGGAGTAAAAATCGGGTCCAGAACACCAAAATTACCTTCATTGACAATTATACCAATAATTAAACAGTGAAATGCTATTTTATAATGCAAATTATAATAAATTTCCAATAAAAATAAAAATAATATGAATCACCGGCTAAAACATTGACACTATTTCATCTTCCTTCAATTCTTTCATCCTTACATATATTTTCAAGTTTTCCGGGCACAACAAAACCCTTTTTCTCCCTGTTGAAAAGACCGTCCTCCACCTCAACCCGAACTCCTTCTACCGCAGCCATTTTGTCTCCCTCTCCCTCCCTAACCATCCACTGCCACCACAGCTGGGGATTTCGATCTTACCATCATAGACCTCATCCCTATACACCAATATTGTGCAGATTGCATTGTGAACTTCTAATAAGGATGAAATCGAGAAGATTTAACACGATTTTCATAGATTTATAGACCTTTTTATCACTTGTTAATTTTTTTTGGAAGTGGCTATAAATATCTATTGCCACTCTCATTTTTAGTGACTTTTATTAATTGTTTTTTTTTTAAATTGCCCTTTTCTTTTCTTTGTTAATCAAAATAATAAATTTAGTATTAATTTATATTATCACTCATAGCTTTATCTAAACTTCTTATATTTTATTTAATCATTATTTATTTTAATGTTTTAAAAATCATTATTACTAATCTTATTTTTAATTTTTATGTAGGCACTAAATATTAAAAGTAATTATAATTAACTTATTTAATATAAATATTTAAATTTATGTACTAAATTATTTTATTCATAGTTACCTAAAACAATATAAGAGTGAATGTTTTAGAAATACAAAATTAAGTAAACATTAGTAACAATGACAACATTTACTAAATCTTAATGTAAAAACACCCATATCAGGGTCTTACTATTCACTGTTTATATATTTTTAAAAAATTATGAAATAAACCTATGATATTAAAAATGGTTACAGAAAAGTGGTTAGTCATAGTGAAAGTAAATTGTGACTCAATGCAAATTTTATCTACAATATTAGGGTTCAGATCTTAGAGTTATCACTTTGAGAAAGACTACCTAACAACCAATCTTGGCCCAAAACTGAACAGTCAATTCCTAAGATTAGAAAAAATATTAGGATAATTTGATGCATTGAATTAACTATATATTTAATTGGTATATATTAGCATTACTAGTGAATGTAAAGGCACATATATGTTTGTCAATCCATAATTTTCAATTTTTATTTTTATAATAATTAGTTTATTTAGAAGTATGTAAAGCATAATTTATCTAATAGAAAGTAAATAATTTAGCCTTTATAATGTTGATTGTTGGTACAATGTATGACAGGGAAAAAATTTAGACTTTTTAATTTTATTCTAATGTAACTAAGTAACTAATGTATTAAGTTGCATTAATTTATAAGAATAGAAATAAAAAATAATAAAATTTAATTGGTTAGCAATAAATCCTAATATCATATGTTTGTTTTATAATTTTATAATTTAATAAATACTATATGTTGAAAAATAAGTATGTATTTTGTATATTATAATTTATTTTTTGGTAATATATATAATAATTTATTAGTATTATTCATTTTTAGTTCCTATTTTTTTTCCAAAAAAAAAAGATAGTCATTGCTATTTATATTATTTCGATAGTTATTGTATGAAGAAAATTAAAAAAAAAGTCAAGATTTTGATGTAAGTAATTATCTTAAACAAATTTATTATCATGTAATATCCATGACCATATATAACTTGAAAAATGATATCAATATTAAAGATATTTAAATAACTAAATTAATTTTTAGTTAAACTAATAAAAATAAATTAAGATGAAATTATAATTGAAATTGAATAATTGATGTTATACAATTATTTTGACTAAAATAGAAGAAGGGGGTATTTTAGGGAAAACAAATAAAAATCACTAAAATGGGAGTGGCAATAAATATATAACAGCGGTAATAGCCACTCCCAATTTTTTTTTATGTATGGCTGGGCCTCTGTATTTCATGAGGTCTATATTAGTTGACCTTGACCTCGTATATATTAAAAATATTTATCATTAATAAAACATGAAAGAAAAAGCGTTGAATGATCATGCAGCCTCTCCAAGACCATCACGTAACAGGAATGTTTGTAAAGCATAAAAATGGATTTCATGATTTAAAAAAAAATGTTACTCTTACATTTAAAGTGCAAAACAAAAGCAAAAAAGCGAAGTATAAATAAAATTGTTGTTTCATGTTAAAAGAACGAAAATCAAGCCAAAGTAGAGGTGAAGATTAGGACAGGAACAAGATTAGTGGAAAGGAAAGATAGGGACAAGGGTACGTGGGGAGAGGAGGGGGATGGGTAGTGCATAATGTATTATAACAAAAATTTTAGAAATTTCTCATTTTCATGTATTTAAGAAAAATATTTTGAATTTGTCTCCGTAATTAAAGTGTCTTTCACCTTGGGCCACTATACAAAATAGATTTGACTTTGCTTGGCTTGGGGTAGGGGTACATATGGCAAGTAAGCGAATGGGATCTCAAAGAGTGGCAGAAAAGCCAGGTAGTCGTTATGGAGTCTCAAAGGAAAACGATTTCAGAAAGGTTGAGGAGGATTCTTTTAATCTTTTTGTTGACAACTACCCAAGTCAATGTCAAAAGCATGGCTGTGGCAGATGTTCAATTTTGAAGGTGAAGTGGTTGATATCTACATTTCAAGGAAGTAGAGGAAAATGTCCTTTATGTCGTTTACCTTCGTCCAATTCGCTAGAAAAGAGGAAGCGTCTAATGCAATTAGAAACATGGATGGTTGTGAAATCAGGGGGAAATATCATCTCTGTAAAAATGGCAGATTATAAGAGAGGGAGTGCACGAAGAAATGACAGCCCGGGGTCAACTAATTAAAGGCAAAATTCTCCTATGAAGTGGCAGGAGATGCATGTCAAAGATGATGAAGTAAATGGTGATGGCGAGTAACAACCGCAAGAGGGTGGCTGGTGACGACATTTCCATCCCCCGTAAGTTTCACAAATTAGTCACATCTTGGTTATAAGTCCTAGATAAGTGATATATATATATTATTATTATTATTGCTGGGATCCCTCTGACTTGCTCAGTTGCTCCTTGACTTGCGTTTGATACGAATCAACCTTTAATATTAATCAACAGGATTATCAGTCAATGAAATGAAATAAACAAAACTAAATGGAATACTGAGAAACAAAGTATTTAGTAGTTACGGGGTTATAGGCATGGAGAAGATAAGGACTTTGCTAATTAGCAGCACAAGCTAATTGGTATACTTGTGGAAATGAGCTGATGTTGCCATTGAGAGGACCTTAACTATGTCTATGTACTGTTTGAGAGGGTAATAAAGAGAGGGGGGTTAAATTTTGTGGGTTGGTGATATGAGATATTAAGAGGTAAGAGGTTGAGACTTACTTTTGCTAAGAGAGATTAACTATTTGCTTTGTTGTGAGCGGCTGAAAAAGGTAGTATCGTGGAGTATAAAAGAAGCCAAAAGGCTAGCTTCTTAAGGAAGTATAGTAGCATTTTTTTCACTTTAAAAAATAACATTTAACAAGTGGACTAAACAACGACAGACTAAGTTAGCAATAAGATATTAAAAAAAACATATAAGTAGGTCAAGTGAAAAAATTGACAAAAAATTAAAATTATTGGTACCACTCCCTTGACTTTAAGGAGGAACCGCCCTTGGAAGAGGTTGAGTATATATGTAAATATAAAAACTAATTAATTTGTTCATAATCGAACCATTTCAAACTTCGGACGCACTATGCATAACATATCACAAAAAGACTAGGAGAGTTGGAGCGTGCACGCCATATATGGAATTAGGCAGAAAAATTGAACCTAAATGATGTCATATTCTACAGGATTCAGATACAAAATCTTGAGCGTTTAATTACGGTTAGACCAAATGATTGTTTTTTGCCTGTATATATGTTGAATTAGGAAGGAACGCAGAAGGTTTCATTTTCAAACACTATTTTTCATAACACAAGCTGAGAAAGTACGTCACGTTTTTTTAATCCTTTACCTGAATCCATAAAGAAACGATATGCTATTATATATGAGTGCATGCATACAATAACTTTTTCTAAATAACCTTTTGTGTTTTGCATATCGTCATCGTAAAGTGAGTGAGAACATGTTCCCGCTACGTTGGATATAACCATGTGAAAAAAGCATAGCCAGGTCTCAGGTGGCGCCTACACGAAAATCAAGTGTAATCAGCCATGAGGTAAGACACGATTTTATGACAAATTATCAACGCAATATCGAAAAGGAAAAGGAAAAGTTGAAGACAAGATCACGTTTAACTTTCATTTTGTATGATCACAATTCGATCGTTATTATAATTTCCCTGAATTTTGACTTACAAGGTTGTGCAGCCGTTCATTAATTGAAGTTGTCTCGAATTTGAGAAATGCTTGTTAGTTAGTTACGGCAGATTTTGTGATGAGGTGCATCACACACCTTATGGAATAAACGGTCAGATCTGAAGGTGCACAAATACACTCTGTGAGATTAATGGTCAGATGTGAGGGTGTATTTGTGCACCCTCAGATCTGACTGTTTAT
Organism: Pterocarpus macrocarpus; assembly: GCA_031439585.1. NCBI lineage: Eukaryota > Viridiplantae > Streptophyta > Magnoliopsida > Fabales > Fabaceae > Pterocarpus > Pterocarpus macrocarpus. Next base: position 19,649,529 of record CM062519.1, read on the forward strand.
TCCATAAGGTGTGTGATGCACCTCACTTTGTGAGGTGCATCACATAATCCGCCGTTACATGTATACATATTTTATTTTCATATGGTCTGGTTGTACCCCAAAAAGACATAATATATTGGTTTGGCTAGTAACTTTCTAGAAAGAGCATGCTAGTTTCACGAATTCCCTTGTGATATTAAATAAACAGGATTTTTAATGGTTTATTAAGAATTTATTTCTCTTTCTCGATAAACTAAAGGTAAGCTTTTAAAGATGAGTCTTAGAAGTTGAGTAAATATTTACTCTATTCATTCAAGCATATCAAACCTTATAAAAAATTGTGTGATAGCAGGTACATGCAATTCAACCACCCACTTTTTTTATTTAATTTATTTAACAACTATTCGTATCTATTTTTACAGAAGTGCATGGAAGCCGAATCCTGTAATTGACACTACGTGGTATTTATAAATTATAATCTCGATATTAATGGCGTGTTCGGTGTAAATGAAAATTGGGATGGAGGACAAAATTGATTTAAAAAGAATATAAAACTATATGTCCAGGCACATAGTTTATATTTCACCGATCGTTTCTCCTATTTTCAGTTCACGTATTAGTTTTCTACTAATTAAAATTGACAATATAAACAGAGGAGTTTTCGTATGCATAAAAGTTACATATATAACATTAATGTCAGAGATATAATAAAAATTACTTATGTGCCTTCACTTAATAACTTAAAATTTTAAAGCAAATGATTTATGACATAACGTTATGTCCTACCTTGTTAGCTTCTCTGTCCACAAGAAAGAAAAATATTATGCCATGTTTGGTATTTAAAATTACATATAAAATTAGAATTTTGAATTAGAATTGGGCATTTTTTACGGTTAAAACAGACATACGGAAGGGCTCAAGGAGCAAAAGTGAGTTAAGTGTGTACTAGTGGACCAAAACTTCAACTTAGAAATAAGCAAATCAAAATCAAACTCCGCCTATAGTCGCAAGACCATTCCCGTGAACCTTTATGCAGAATAATTACCACAGCCAAATAACAGATTGTTTTCTTATTTCTGTGAACTTGGTGCTCTCCCTGTCTGGAGATTGAGTCTTTATTAATAATCGGGGAAAAAGAAAACAGCCAAATGACAGATCCAACCCCTGTGGAGAATATCAACCAACACATAAGCACAATCATAGGACAAGAGATTCAATTCTACATTATTACACTCTGATATGACTTCTTGTATAGCACACAGCAGAGACACATTTCCATAACAACTGGCCCAAAATCAGAATTGGACTTTCAATTCTATTTTTTCTATTTGGAATAAGAACTTAATTTTGATATATTTATTAGTGTAAAAAAATTTTATACTAATATTTAATTATGTATTGCTACATTAGCAAAAATATTTGACTCAATCACTTACAATACCTTAAAAGTTTTATAAATAAAAATATGTGATTGACAGATGATGATGTATCTCTTTTAGATAGCTCTTGTCTTAGTTTTAGGAGTTTATCTAATTTATTTATTAAAAAATAAAAATATATAATTAAATAATAATATAAAATTTTAACAGTATATGAAAATTAATATTTTAAAATAATATATAGCATATTGGGCCTTGATACGGTTATCTCTCGATTAAAATTTTTATTATTATCTCTTTTATGTATTTGTCAGCAACCATATGTATTAAAAATATTAAAATATAAACGAATTATTGATTCTAATTTATTATGTATATTAAAATAATTTTAACAAAAACTATTTTTAATTAAAAAAATATTATCATATTAGTATTTTTATTAATTTTAATTTGAGTCAAACTTTCAATTAAAATTGAAATTATAATTCATGTTTTAATTTTTTTATCAAACTCAAATATAAAATTAAATATTTAAAAATAATTCCGGTTCTAAAAGAAGTAGAATTTAAATTAAAATTTTGATTCCAACATCCAAATGTACCATTAGAGTTTCTAAAAATAAATGCTTAGTTCAATCCTTTTTTTAATAAAAAATGTTAAATTTAAGCACAAAGTAAATTGTAAGTCCAAAAAACTTTAAAATAAAAAAATATATTAAAATATAATAATAGTTGTTTATATATCTTTAAAGGAAATAATTCATTCATAAAAGGTAAGATACATTAAAATAGCAAAAATAACACTAAGACAGAGTTTTGTATCCCAACCAAACACAGGTCTCATAGGAATCTCACCTGCTATCTTGAATTATTGAAAGTCGTACGTGTGGGGCAGACCGACGGGAACATGTAAGGTCAGGGAAGCAACAGGCTAGCAGCCTCCGAAACCAAAGAAAAAAAATTGTGTAAATACTTAATTTTTTAGGTTAAGTTAATTCTTAGGAGTTAAATATGTGTTGTACTGTAGCACTTCACGTAAATTATTTTAGTTTAATTAATTAATTAGATAATTTTGTGAGTGGATAAATTTATGAAAATTCGAATTCCTTTTTTAGTTGAAATTTTAGTTAATAGCATTATGGGAAAAGTAATAAATCTAAGAGCCTGTTAATATTTTTTTTATATCAATGGTACTAAAATTTGAATTTATAACTCAAACAAATTATCTAAACTCCTCATCACTAATTTGATAATATTTTGTGTAATTTATGATCAAATGAATATTATTTCACACAATTTTTTAATATTTTAATATCAAAATTCAACTTGCATAATATATATATATATATATATATATATATTTATTTTTATTTATTTATTCCGGAAATGTGAAATTAAAAGCAAATATAATTAATTTAAACTTTTTATTTTACTACTTACTTTTGGCCCCAACAACATCTATTTTCTATGGGCATTAGTTTCAAGGTAATATAAAAGTGTTCTCGAGAATTATCACTTGGAAATAATATATTCTCATATTTATTTTAAGTTTTGGAAAAATATTTTCAGATATTAACTAATTTACAGGAAAGTTATATTATCATGTTTAGATAATATTTTATTTGCATCATAGGGGTTGGGAATGAAATATTCCTATGTCAAGGGAATAAAAATTATTATAAAAATATTAAAATATCCCTCAATTATCTCACTTTCTTCAATTATAAAAAAATTAAATAAATTAGGGATATTTTAAGAATTATCACATATATTTCTAGAAGTATACATTATAAATAAAACAAGTTTTAACTTATTCCTGAAAATTTCAAAAAATATTCTTAAGAATTTTTAATACTAAAAAATCAACTTTTTTAGAATACTCAAGAATATGTAATTTCAAATATTGAAACAAACGCTCCCTTAGATTCGTCCTTGCTTGCTATCCAACCCAATGGTAGACTGACCCAACTCAATGGTAGACTGAACTGATCAAGTTTGACTTGAACTAGCTCAATCACTTGACCTAACCCAAAAATTTGTTATTGAGTTAGGTTAGTTGGTCGGGTAGTTAAATCAACCTGAATAATGACCCCCTATATTTTAGAGATAAAATCAATTTAGACTCTATACCATTAACACATGTCATAAGTATTTTCTCTCATTGTGGACTAGTTTATGGATTTAATTTTGATGTCTTATTAACATAAAAGATTTTGACAAATCATCTAATCATATATTGTTACATCAAAGTGCTTAACTTTTGCAATATAACTACCTCAAACATCAATAGTTGATAGTGTAAAATATTTTCCACTGATAGTGTATCAACTCAAATTTGATTGTAATTTTAATTATGTAATATTTCATTTTGTGGACATTATCTTTCAATCATATATCTTAAATATTATTAAATTAAGTTGATTATTATAAAATTGCTCATAAGTTAAACTATATTTAATGATGGAAAAGATAATTAGGTGCATTGTAAGTTCATAGAAAATTCACTATATGAGAGGTAGCTTTATTAATAAGGTTAGTTTCAAATTTAAAGCATGTAAGCTTACTCAAGCAAATCATTGAATTTCTAACAATCCCACCCCAACCCATGGTCGTACACCACTACAAGCTTATGCATATTGTAACATACTTACTGTTAGTCTGCATAAGACTCTCACTAAAGATGGTTAGCAAAGAATCATCAAGCAGGCTAATGTTCCGATCACGATCTCTTATACCCAATGATTTGGATTGGTCTGTGAACTTAGAGATACTTCACGAGAAATTATCTAAAACAATCCCACATTCCCCAACCACAGATTGACAGGCACACCACGAGAACCATTTAAGTGTTAATAGATAGGAGCAAGTGCACTAAATTAACCATGTTAAGTGAGGCAATTAAGGATTTGTTGATGAGGGATAATTGTTAATCAATAATAGAGTAGCCTCACAAAAGACTTAGTAAATGAGCTAACATAACAATTCTTGGAATATTGTAGTAAGATTAAGAATGATCAAAAGCCTTAGGACTTAACCTGTACAGTGGGAGCTAGAAGAGTAAACAACTGCACACACTCATGAAGACCTTGTAAGAACCAAGCTGGAAAGTTTTAGAATTTATTAACCTAAAATGGAATTACTCTGGATTTTGTAACAGTGCTGCCCAAGTTTGAAGTTGAAATAGGACAGCCTCACTTGAGGCAACATAACTTAACTTATGCTTGTTAAAATGTAATGGGACCAAGGGGGTTTAGTAAAGGATATAACAAGGAATGTCTCTATAAAATAAAAAGGTCAAATGATGAGAAATGGTTTTATGGTGAATTTCTAAAGTGAGGGTAGATTTCCAATGGCTTATAACCCCAAGTTTTAATCAAGATATAGAGATATAAGTATAGGTTATGACAATCCTTAGGTATGTGAAGGTTATAGTAAATGACTTAAGTCTTGAGTTAAGCTTGACCTAAGGGTGAATGCACATCAAATCCTTATGGTTGATGTGCCACTAATGATATATTCATAATAATGTTATATATTCTTAAGTATGAGCCTTTAACCTCTAAGACGTAATGCATGCAAGAATTATATAAAGGAAATGACGTATTGGACCTCCACCAAGTGGTAGGCTAGGATGATATAGTCACAGGTAATAGATATTTAATGTCATGATCATACATGATATTTGAAGAAATAATATTTTGAAAGTAAAGTTATGAAGCATGTACATAAGTTCATACAGTATTCTCATGCATAACCATGTATAACAGTGTACAAGGTAATGTGAACTTGCAAGTTAATTAAGTAATATATCTGGCCTCTACCTAGTAGTGGGTAAGGACGATATCATCACAAATGATTACTTGGGCCAGCCTCTAAATAGATTAAGGGGAATAGATTGGTGTGAACGTCGGAGAAAGTAAATTTGGCAATCATATATAGGAACAAGCTCAATCCTAAAAAGCAGACTATTACCCAGAAATGGGAAAGGTCATCCACTTCCAGGAGACCAAGTACATGTGTTCAAGTTAAAGAAAGAACCAGAAAAATAAGTGCATTTGCATGATTTAGTTTATGCACATCTATATATATATGCTCCATTATTTTGTTGTATTGTATGGCTACCATTATTATGATTGGAAGGATAATATATCTGCCCTGAAAGGTGCCAAGTGATTGCTAAAAACAACCCACTTCGAGAAATATATTTTTAAACTTAAAAATTGAACCTGTGCCTATACGTACTTGTTCACATTTTCATAATAAATCAAAGCGGTTGGAATACTTATAATGACACCTTATGTGCTTAGTAGATTGAGTGTACCTACTAGGAATTTGAAATTGTCTTTATATCTTCGTAAATATTTGAGGACAAAGAACATGCTCTTAAGTTGCGACAGAGTTTTGGGACTTCTACTACCGTACGATGTGGGCTTGAATCTAACACCTAGAACTCTAGCTTGAGTGCCAAGACGGACGGCCGGTGTAACGAAACAAAGAATCTAGAACAAGAAGTATTTTGCGTGTATAAGTAGTTAAGTTTGAATATTAGTATTTTAAATTATATCTCCATCACACAATTCTGATTTTTGTAAACCCTTATTTATTCATGAAATAATATACTATAAGGGTCATATGCCATATTTTTCTCAATTGAAAGATTCTTACAAAACCCATAATTATCTCTAAATATAACTTCATGACTTAAGCATAGCATATATGTTTGGAGTGTGTTATACATATATAGCTAGTCACCATAAGCTTCCAATATCTCAGTTATGGTCTTTACCATTATATTTATATCTAGTCACAATCTTGAAAGATTACAATTACAAATTTACAATACTCAAATCTTTTATCTTTATCACGAAAGATATGCCTACCCACCTTTAATTTATATCGTGTGTTAGCCTGCCATATATATAGATTAAAAAAGTAATCATTGGTGATTGCGTTAGTGACTAAATCTCGTATCATATAACTGTATTATCATTGTTTAATTATGAAGGGAGAATTACCTTAATGGGGATAAAATTAACAGCTTAACAAATCATTCCTACGATCAAGGGGGTACAAAAAAAAAAAAAAAAAAAAGAAGGCTAAGCAAAATAACAGATCAAAAGTTAAATACAATAATTACGCTATACTTGAGTAGATTTTTGCGGCGTATTGATCGTTTGAGTGGCTTGTGTCCCTTTCATGTTTCAACTATTTTGTCCCTTGTTGCAACATCGTTGTCGTAATTTATGACATCAGGGCCTATCAACACAGTTTAAAATTTTATGTTAAAAAAAAAAAAAGGAATAAACATATAACCAAATTTTCTTCATGCCGGCTCGATCATGCACCTGTGATAGGTACTTGGAATAACTTTTTACCACTATAGAGCATATATTACCATAATAATCAGGGGACAATTTCTACGAAATTCCCTTGATCCGGGGGCATAATTAATTAGCTTCAATCAAAACAAAGCAAAAATTACATAAGAGGTAGTGAACCAAAACAAGTTAAAAATAACTATATGTGAACAGATATAATAGATCATATCATAGATATCTACAACCCTCCCTTGCCCCTTTTATGCGTTTCACAATTTTACACGTAAATCGAACATCAGACGCGCGTCTACCACACAGAGAGATGGAGATCAAATGATTAACTGAGCCACCAACAAGTGCACTATATTGATCTCTCATCACACTTCGCAACTCTCCCTCTCCCTTGTTAAGTTCTTTTTGTTGTTGTTGTTGTTGTCGTTCTTGTCCTCGTCCTTGATGTTGAGTTCTGTTTGGTTTTGTTCATGGTCTTGCTTCTTTTGATCCTTCTCTTCCTTCTCTTCTTTCTTCTCTTCCTTCTCCTCGTTCTTCTCTCCCATCTCTATATCTTTCACTTCTTCGTGTTTCTCAACGTCTTCATTATTGTTGCTGATGTCCCCTTTGCGTTCTGGGAGCTTCTGATCCTTTACGGGCTTGTTGTTTCTGTACATTGCATAGAGCACCATCTGAACGGTTCCAAATGTTAAGCCCACAACGTTCGGGAGCTGTCCGGAGAAAAAAAACAGAAGAGTGTGTTATGCATTTTCCATAAGGACAAAATAGTAGTTACCCGAAACAAAAATGGCATTTAATTTAATTTGTTGCCAATTGTCATGAATATAGCTAGGAGTAGTAGCTTGGACTTACCGTAACATAGATGTCTTTAAGAGTAATACCGTACAACAACCACATGATTGCGCTTATGGTTAGGAGGAGTGAAAGAGGAAAAGGAAGGAACTCTACGCTTTTGGTGCGAATAACCACCCTCTGAAATTGTACAAAATTATGACCATATGATTAGTATATTATGTACGTATATAGTCATATTAACTATGAGATTTAATGATACAAGGCTAGAAAAGTAAGCATAAAAAATGAAGAAATATGTGCTGCTCTATATCGTTTATAACTTAATATCTCAGCTTTATGGCTTTTGGTTGTAGTATTATGAGAGCACTTAAGAATTTCTTGTTAATTATAATTGAGAAAAATTGTAGCATGTGAATAGTTTAATATACTCACAATAATGCTTAAAGGTGCTGCAAAAACACTAGTGGCAAAGACAACGCAAATCCATCCAAGAAGCTTGAGACGGTTTGCTCCTTTTGCTAGGACCTGGGTGAGGAAGACAATCGTGCAAAATCCTCCAAAGTTCAACAAAAGAATCATTCTCAATGTGAACATCTGCAAGTTCAATAACAGTCTCAAACAATGTTAGTTGATAATAAATATAATTTTGTGATAGGGACACAAAAGTGAGTGTGAAGTTAGCTATGCTATATAAAATTGTGCACCGAGATATATTAATTAAACTCACCCTAACGTTCTTGGGGCAGTAAGTGATGTAAATGGCAAGGTAAATTGTCTCTATCACACAACCAAATGCATTGATGGTGATGAGAAGCATTTCTCCGGTCTTCACATAGGCATAAAAAATCCAAAGCATTGCACTGAAGAGTGCAGCCACATATGGAATCGATTGGAACCCTTCGGTTGATTTCTTCTTGCAAACTCTATAAAATGTCGGTCTGCAAATGTGCAGGTGTTTATATTTTGATTTGGATTAGTACTTATGTCTTAAGATGAATAAGAGTTTAGGTTTCACAAATATAAATTGAAAAGAAAGTTGATTGAAAGAACATATGTACTTACAGTGGTGCGAGAAAGCACACGAAGGAGGCAATGTTGCCTGCACCATTCACGAGAAAATAAGGAAGAAAATTGAATCAGTTCATGTTTCTATGAGCATCATAGGAAGAAGTTATAGAAAGAAAGTGATTGCAAAAGAAGAGATCAAGAGAATGCAAATTAGTTTTCTTTGTAAATACCTAGAACTCCAAAGGTGAAAACTATAGGACTGTGTGACATGGTTTTGGAATCTCTCTCTCTCTGAAAAATTCCCTTAGTCAAGGGGAGGGAAGGAAGGGTTTGAAGGGAAGCTTGCTACTTGTCTCTAACTTAACTTCTGTGTCACACTTATTCCACGAGTATAGCTAGATCCCCTATATATAGGGAAAGGGTGGCTCATATATGCCTTTTTTTTTGGGGGGGGGGGGGGGGGGAGTGTGTGAGATGGCCAAGCTATGGTATTTTGCATGGACATCAAGAAACTATGAATCAGCGATGATTGCTTTCCAAGACATAGGTTTCAGGGCCACACATAAGCCATGCACCAAATAAAATTGCCAGCTCAACACATAATTGTAAGTTATTGGTGCAGTGTAGTTCTATAATTTAATAACTTGGGCCACCCTTTACTTAACCGCGCGTTACGTACCCAAAATGCCTTCTCCTTTCTTTTCCCTCCCCCAAACGTTCCCTCCCATCTGCATCCTTTGCATTCATTCACCTCTCAAGACATTCTAATTTTTGATGTTTTTGTTAAGTACTCAAATTTTCTGTTCTCTTGTGTTTTCTTGTTAGATATTTGATAATTAAAAAAAGAATTATATATACTTCTCTAAATTGGTAAGAATGTTTTATTTAATGATGTTTTATTTGAGGGACAAAATCGAAAACAAAGAATGATACACTACTACATATTTATTTTTTAGTAATATTGATTAAAATAACAACATTTAAAAAATATTATTAAAATATAAAAATATATTATTAAAATTCTTCAGTAACATTTTTTACAAGTGTCATATATAAGCTATATTACCCGGGTGTTTGTTTAAAACTATGTTACAAAGTGTTTTAACAATACTTTTTTTTATAATTTAGTAATATTTTATAAATATTACTAAATCTCAGATGTGTTGTAGGGATAATACAGAATTTAATCTCCCTTTCTACTTTTTTTTTTTTTTTGTTTTGGGGCCCCCCGGGGGGGGGGCGTTAATAATCTTATTTTGTTAATGTCTTGATGTTACTTTGATGTACAATGGGCGGGCCGAATCACCACCACTATTAACAAAAAGTAACCCTATTAGGTCACCAAATTTTTCAAGACTCAGATGAAAACGAGACACGTGTAAAATGAGGAGATACTCATGCACTATTGCTTTACATCTTGGAGAGTATCAGTATTTCTCTTTATTTGCATGCTGAATGGTGTGTGATTCATGTTTATAATATGTATCTAGATCGAACCGTATTGTGTTATTGCGCTCTATCTCATAGCTTTTTGATTGTCACGCGTGAACAGTGGAATTCAGAGTCCTCCAGGTGATTAAGCCAAGTGTCACCCTCTGATCTGATGACAATTATATGTATCTACCGGTTTCATAATATTATAGGTGAAATTAGCATGTTTTTGAAGCTGGCTCGTTCGACAGTACAATGGTTATGTGTTTTGGATGAATAAAAAATTTTAAGAAAGAAATAAAGTGAGATTTTTTATATGAAGTTCGTGAATTGTGATCACTGAGGACTGCCTTTAGTAGGTATAGTCGGACTCCAAAATGGTAGGTGCAGTTTTTAAAAATAAGGGGCATAACGAGAAAGGACAACATTTTAAGATTTTGTAAGTCTATCTCCGCTAGCTTTATAACAATAATTAAGCGTTAGCTTAGCGTCTCTCCTATGATTAGCATTAATTGCGTTTTACCATGGTGTTCAATAATTTATTGGCTTCAAACGTAGGACTCAGATATTTTGAGACAACGTAAGGCTCAGGTGGTTACCGCTGGTGTGCATGCACGTGTGATCATTGTTCTTTTTCTTTATTGACTATGTGATTATTATTCTTTTCATGCATTGCATGGTAACTGTAATATTAATATATTACGTTTTGGTATCGCGTTTAAAGACTTTGAGCAATAGAGTTTATTACACGCTGTTAGAGTAAAAAATAAAAATAATATTATATATTATTTATATCTCAACATAATAATTTTTTAATATAATGATGGATGTATGTTAAATTATAAATAATACAAGATATAACTTTTTACTCGCAATAAAAGCAACTAAAACTAGGTGGCTTCTCTGGTACCTCACTCATTTTGTACATTTTGTACATTTTTGTAGGATAGCAAATGTGTAGTTGACAAGTAGTGTGGTGTATAATGCACCTTTTGTTTAGTTAGTGCATGTTAGACATCCAGTGAATTATATTCAAAACATCAATCCTAAACTTACACGCCGTATGAAGGTTTTTCACTTGGTTCCACCACCATCTTTGACCACTCCCTCACCATCACGATCTCCGACCACCCCCTCACCACCACATTATCCCACCCACATACTTCCATCCCTCACCCCTCACCAACTCACCGCCTTCCGTGACGCTGTGAAGAGGCAGTTTCCGTCAGCGGAGGCCTTGCTACCGTGAGAAAAGCGGAAGATGGGGGATCTGAGGGAGGAGGACGACGGCGAGCATGGAGCCCTTAGAGGTGGTGCCGCTGCTGATCCTCAAGGTCGACGACATCTTCCCATCCGCCGTCAGCAACGTTCGTCGGATCGACAAGATCAACGGCTCTGATGGCCTCCATTTGTGGTGGACATTTTGGATCCCGCAAAGGAAGCGCTGCGCGTCTCCACAGAGGCCTTGGAGCTCTCGCTGCTGCCGCCGGGATTCAACTTCCGCCGCGAAAATCGCCAGGCCTTGGTAAATGGAATAACGGAGCAACGCGGTGGCCGCGATGGGGTGGCGACTCTTTGGTGGTGTGGCGGCTTCATGTGACCATGAGTTCAGCGATGGTGGGTGGTGGTTGTTGCTGCTGTTTCTGCTCTCTCTCTCTCTCTAGATATACATATCTCCTTCTCTGTTTTTCTTTTCTTTTTTAATTTTTCTTTTTTTTGGGAAAAAAATGAGATCTTGGTGATGGGTTTTGATTTTATAAAGGGATTGATGATTTTGATTTGGCTTGGATTTGGACAATGGCTAAACAATAAGATTGCTATTGGTTGTCACTTTATTTTCTTTTGATTTTTGATCTGGGGTTTTGGGTTGTTCTTGGGACTGTAATGGTGGTGATTCATCACGGTGGCCAGGCGGTTGTCGCAGGTATTGGCGGTGGCTATGGTGCTTTGCTGATGGTGGAGGGGGAGAGGGCTGTGGCGCGGGTGGTGGTGCAGTGAATTGGAGGGGTGGGAGCTAGGTCTAGAATGCACTAACTAGACAAAAGATATACCATACACTACACCACTTGTCAACTTCACATTTGCTATCCTACAAAAATGTACAAAATGTACAACATGAGTGAGGCACCATAGAACGGCCCCTAAAACTACTCAAAGCAATTATTGATTAACAGTAGCTATGGCTCACATGACTTCAACATCGTCCCGAACTAACCCCACCCACTTTTGAAAGTTTTCAAAGTTCAAAGTTTTTACCCCACACATGCATTTTTTTTTATAGAGAAAGCTCGTTCCAAAATGAAAGTTACAGACAGCCACAAGGGAAGTCTCCGTCTGGTCAAAGGAAGTCTCCGTCTGGTCAAAGCCGGTGTATTTGTGTTAAATGTGTTCCATGGGGTTTCTTATGATTTACCAAACAGGCGCACAAAAAGGAACAAATGGGAGACGTCAAAATATTATATTTTGGTTACTTGTTATCATTTGTGGGATTGCTTTATCATTGAGTGCATGCATGTTTCCGATTCAGGCAGAAATTTCGATTATTGACGCCAACTACTCCGTAGCAATGGCGATTTGGCACTTAAAAGTAAAACATAGCAAAGAGAAAAGAGTTTCGTAGGGTCCTAATTTTTCTAAGTGGTACATTACCCGACCAAATTAATTAATTATAAACTGAAATTCATACGTGTTATATATTCATGTGGCTCAGATTGTATAGGTGGTTTCATCATACAATTTCCCGTCACTGGCCGTATATGATTGATTGGTTTTTAATTTGTATATATATATATATAGGTAACTGAATAATTGTTGTGAATGATATAGGGATTTTTAATTAATTTTCTTTATGTGGTTGAAAAGGCTAAGAACTTTGTCTTGCATGATTTTATGGGGCTATTTTTTTGCGTGGCTCATCATAGGGCTGTGTACGTGGAGGGACACCTGGAATTAGCTGGAATTTACTCAGATGGTCAGCATAGGGATGACTTGATTGAAACGAAAATTGACCAATGTTATAGTGCTAGCTTATGCTCGAAATCTCGTCTTCTCAATTGGAAGAACGCGACCCTTCAATTCCCACACAACCCCTCGAATCTCAAATGAATCGAAACGTAGCTGAATGTGAATGATTTGGGTTACTTGTCCACGTACGGACGCTTAGCTAGGCAGATTCTAGATAGATATGGGGGGGGTAAAGAAGACCCCATATATAATAGCGAGAGATGCTTGCTCTTTTTGTTTTTTTGGTTTTTAATTTGTTGACGACTGCTACTTAAATATAACTTTTTGAGAAGTTTTATTTCATCGTGTAGTGGGATACCTAAAAGACACTTACGGAAAATATAGCACTCAAAATATAGCACTCACACTGATGTTTAGTTAGCACGGTTTTTATTTTTCAAAAGTAAAATTTTATGCCGAAATCTTATTAATGAAACAAAAATTAATACTAAGAGAGTTTTCTTCTTATAATAAGTTAAACCGACTTAAGTCAAATTAGTTGGAATATATTAAATATTAAATATTAGTGAACTAAACCAAAAACAAATTAAAAGTGGCACTCATTCAATCTTTTTTTTAATGGTTTTTACCGAGTGTAAGAATGTCCAAGAAGATAAAGAAGAATTATATCTATAAAACACTTTTCTTAACTTTTAAACTTTTTTGTCCTTAAAAGTTTGATAGGTTCGGCGTCGATCATCTCACTAGGGTCAAAATCAAACTTTCGAACTTAAAAAATACTTACAGGGAACTTACAAGATCGCTCATCAAAGAGGTTTTCACATTAATAACAAGAATCAAACTAACATTCTTATAGAATATGAAACCGCTATTTATCAACTATATCAATCCTTGTTGGCTCTTAACTTTTAAACTTGCGCATAATAACCTTTTTTGAATATATAAATTTTACAAACTTGAAATTATTACTAATTAAGAAGTCACATAACTCTACCAGAAAAAGCTTTTATATATTTTAATTCTAATAGAAATAGCTAATATTTATTCATTTCATTCTATTAAGCAATAAGATATATATAGAATTAACATTGTCTATTAAAAGTAAGTCAAGATGACAAATAAGTTTAGAAATATGCTTGTAAATGAAATTCATAACACGAGAATCACACGAAGTTGAGGTAAAAATACTTACTAATTATTTAAATTGCTTTATGTTATACTACTCGTGATTGATCATTAGAAAAATGAATAGTTAATAACTCTTATAACAAGATGTCATAATTCACTTCTATAACTAAATAAAAAATAATTTTATGAATAGTTGAAATAAACGGCAAGATACATGATCTAAGAAGAAAAATATTATCAAGTAATAAGATATATTTTATGTGAAAGTAAGATATACATTTTTTTAATGAAATATGATATGCCTTTTTATCCTAAGCAATTGCTGTCAATTCGTGTCGAGTTGGGCTGGGATCAAAGATCTCACAGGTCTTTCACAACCATGAAACACAGTACCAAGGGTTTAAATTAGCTGATGATAATTTTGAGTTCGAGGGTAGATGTTGATTTACTATTATTATGGGGTTGAGGGTTGTGGGGAACATCAGATATCGTGGTTCTAAATCCATCTGTGTTTCCACAATGATGGGAGGGGGGACCCGCCAATTAGAGACAAGCTAGGCAAAATTGACATGAAGCTCATCCCATTGTCAACCATTGACATGCCTTTCATACAATTAATTGCATCATTTTTTAGGGGAAGCTCTCTCTCTCTCTCTCTTTCATTCATATGAAGCGCCCAACACTCAACGTATAACCCTTTTAGATCCTTGTAAATAATTGGAAGCCACATGGACCACACGCATGGTGCCGCTTCGCAATTCTTCTGCTGGGATTAACAACGTGAACTGGTGACCAATGTCTGATTAGTTTAAATTATTAGATACTTATTTTTCTTAAATAAAGTTTTTAGTTTGAATTTTGGATATGAAAAAAAAAGTTATTATTGAGAGAGCTTTTACCTTTTCTTATAGTAAGTTAACATGAACTAGTGTTGTTTATCGCTCCCCATATATAGAAATCAAATAATAGAATGTCTGCTAGCCAAGCTAAGGCAACTTTGATGAGTGCAAACGAAAACCTTGTTGCTAATTAAAGAATATCGTTTCAAACTCAACTAGACTACTCTGGACAATTCTAGAAGTTCAAGGCACCAAGCATGTGCCTCCCAAAATGCCAATCAATGAGGTATATATTATATTATATTATATTATGTGAACAGAGAAATAAACACAATTTTTTTCATTAAAATTACTTTGTGGGGGTCTTGTTTAAGATGCTTGTATTTATCTTTCTCTTTACATGATCTGAACATGTAAAAAAGAAATGTGGAAAGATCTACTCCCATATATAGTACTACACACTATAGTAATACTATGCGTATTGCTAAAATTGCCAAGATGGGGATAGGCGGATAGCCACTCTAGGAAAAGAACGATGAAACGAGGGTTTTCTTACGTACTATAATACGGAGTCAATAGGAGTCAGGTATTTCCCTTTTGGTGAGTAAATGTGTGGGGTTTATTGTCAGAGAGAGAGATTGGTCATAGGCATTAATTACCAATAAATTTAGACCATAACTCGATTGCTTTGGCATAAGGTTAGGGCAATTTACCATCTCCTCTTATTCATCCACTTGAAACCAATTCATTGAAGTGCTTGGCAATATATGACTCATCTTTTCGATCTTACCCACTACATAATAAGATAGCCTGCTGCATTTGTGGACTCCTTGGACCTTGCAGATAGCCTCTGCTTAATGGAAGCTTTAGCAACAGTCACATTCAGAGGGAATCAATTAATTTCATGTCCCCTTGATCCTTTCATATACCATGTTCATATGCTGATCAAATATAGATCTTATCTTGTCTCCAACGAGGCACAGAGTCAGAGAGCAAAATTATTGAAGACAAAAGATAACTCCAACGACAATGCCACAAATGAAGTCCACATAGCACATACACTGTATTTGGTATGCGTGGCCATCCCTGAAAATTCAGCAGAAAAATATTCAGTGGTATTATAAATTTTCGGCATAATAAATGGGAAAGTGTGCATCGAGACAATGTCAATTATAGAAGTGCACAGTGATAGTAACAATCTGACAAATTTTAAATAGCGTTGGTTCCTTGTGTTTTTTTCGGAATTGCTTTCCAAACTGTTGTTTCCATCAATCGGGTTTAGGTAGCTACCATGATTCAGCAACAACTGCCATTTTATCTTCCATTTTCATATTCATTCTAGATCCATGGAAGAAAACGTGAACAAATTTGTATGTGCATCATGTATATAATATGTGTGTATTTATATTAGCTTATTTTAAAATTATAATAAAAAAAAAATGTGAGAGACCGTATGAAAGGGAAGAAAAGCACAATTACTCCTCTAAAATTATAATAATAATAATCACGTCAAAATAATAATAATAATAATAATAATAAGCATGGACTATAGATGTTCTTTTCTTTTTTTGTTTTTTTTGGGCCATTGGGTGATAAGATCATTCCCATTTGATTGTTTCGTAGTGAGTGAGTTGTAGTTGGGCCATCTCTCACTCATTTGGATTTCCTGCTCAGGCCGGCATCGGTCTAACATACCTGATGGATGTACCTGCTGACCCAAATAAAAAAATCAAAGCACGACCCAATGATGATGACGATAATAATAATAATAAAGCGAACTTAAGTTGACAAAAATAAGTATATCACGAAAAAAATGTAATTTAATTTTTTAAATTAATAATAACTTCAAATACTAAATTATACAAAAGATGAACTTGTATTTTTAAAAAATAAACAGAGGATACATAAATTTACAAAATATTAGATATGGAAGTAATATAGTATTTGAAAATAATATTAACATCTATTATTATCCTATTGTAAAGGATATTCTCACTTTATGTTTACTTTTTATTTTTGTTAAATTGTTGTTGTTGTTATTAATTACTCATTTACATATTTCAAGAAAAGCAAAAAAACAAAATATTAAATATTAAATATATCTTATTAATAATTAAAGGTTTCAAGATAAATATATAATAAATAATAAATTTTCCGTGATAATTTAATTAAATATTTCAAGATAAACATAATTATTTTAAATATTTAGCTTTACTTAAATTCTATTGTGTTTTAAAAATTATAATTTTCATTATATAATTATAGTTTATCTAAATTAGTATTTTATCTTAATAAAATAAAAATATAAAAAATAAATTAACAGATATATAGTGACTATCAATTTGTTAGTAATATATAAAAAAGAATCAAGTTTGTAAAGTTATGTGCTAACTGTCAATTTTAGGTTTTTCATTAATATCTATTTTGTTAAGAAAAATGTAATTTTTTTTTATGAATTTATTCCTTACAAAAGCCTAGATATTATTCCAACTTGAATCTAGATATTACAAATGCCTTTTAACCGTTAAATTCAAGAGTCCTGTTATTTGGCCCACTGCCCCGTCGACATATACGGTGAACACTATATAAAGTAGTGGGTAAATGAAAAAAATCAATAGAGGAAGAGAGTAGTTGTGGTGCACTCGTATACGGTGGGTGTAGGGTGGTATAGCATTTAATTTTCAAAACAAAAATAAACAAGTCACTCTTTTCCGCCAAAGACCCACTCTTTTCTCTCTTTCCTTCCACAACTTTTGTTCCCCTTTCCTCCGAAACTCTTCCAATTTTCTTCTTCTTGTTCTGCAAAATCGTAGCGGTAGGCAACAACACTTTGCATCATCAACTCATCCAAGAGAGGGTTGCTATGCCGATTTCGTTTTCCAGCCATGGTGAGCATAGCCTAACCCATACTCACACCATCATCATTCTCTTTCTATAACCATTTTTGTGCGCTTTTGATATTTGTGTGCGTTGATTGCATTTGCAGGTAGATGTGGAAGCTGACGTTGCAAGGGGGCGGCCAAAGAAGAGAACGTTGAAGAAGTTCAATTTCAGGGGCGTCAATTTGGATGCCCTTCTCAACATGTCCATCGATGAGCTTGTCAAGCTCTTTAGTGCCAGCGCCCGTAGAAGGTTCCAAAGAGGTCTCACCAGAAAGCCCATGACCTTAATCAAGAAGTTTCGCAAGGCAGTAATTCTGCTATTCTATTATCTCCCATGCTCCTTTTAGTATTAGACATACATGTTAAACCTTGGATAGGAATGTTCACGTGTGTCTCCAATTCTGATGCTTTTTGGACTTTTCTTTTCTTACTTTATGTGTCGGTCATATATTTTATTTCAAGTTTCAAAGATTATTTGATTGAAAGGAATATTTAGTGAGTTTTTTGGAATTTATACTATTCAAAGATTCGATATTATCCTTTGGCTTTGACAAAATTTGATTTTCTATGTAATCATATGAAAACATAATGTTATGATTATGTGATGAAGTCTATAAACTATCAGTTGGGGGCACATCATTTCGGGAGAGGAAGCTTGCAATTTTGGTAATGAGTTGTCAGAGGTTCATGTTGATGTTGGCTTAGCTTATTGATATTCTATACTTGGAATCTTATGGTTAATATGGTCTGCAAAGGATTCTTCTCTTGTTCTTGTTGAATTAATTTTCTGCTATGCTTTTGTAATTTTATTCTGCTGTTAAGTATTGAATGCCCTATACATATAATAATTTTACTTGTTTCAGATAGTGATCATAACTGACTTGGTGAAAAGCTCAGTTCAACTAGAACTCTTATTTGTGTAACCTATGAATGCATAAATTTGTGGGCTATAGATTAATTGCATGTTAAATATTATATAACTTTACTGCTGCCAGCAATCTAGCAAAGGCCCTGCATAGAGTTTTCTCTCCTCATCACATTTATTTTGGCTTATTTGTACTATTATTTTCATTTGACAGAAAAGGCCCTGCATAGAGGTTAGCTTTATCTTATTTTTTCTCTTGTGTGCTTGTGTTATATGTGTAAAAAAATATATCTTATACTTGTTTCTTCTTTGCTACTACTAATCAGTGAACCTGGAAACCCTCTTGAATGTGGCTAAAAATGGAGAATGCCAATGTCAATTTAATTCTAGTTATATATTGTAGTTTGCATAAAATGGTATTATTTTGCCACGAATGCTGCTGCTGCTATTATTAATTTATGAGTACCATAGTATCTGATCTCACGTGCTAAACAGAAAGGCAAAGACACAAAAAAGAAAAGGAAACTAGGAAAGATATGTATCATAGAAAGGTGGAGAAGTTAAAGCTAAAGCTATATTGCATTACTAAAATATTGATTGCTAGTCTAAATGTCAAAAACACTAATTCCACCCTACCTGCATAACTTTCTTTATGCACTTTATACATCAGCAGCCTCATATACCACCTTTCTTCTTAGATAACAGCTCTGTTGCATACAGCATTCTTATGGTCACAGCTACTACAACATAAGTATCAGAGTTGGAGATAGATTTTCCTTGTTGTATATGAATGATAAGCTTGAAAAATTCATTAGTCCTCAAAGTCTAAATTTTCTAGTGTTGGTGTTTGGTGTTTAGAAAGGAATTTTGAATTTTTGATGTACTTCTTATTACTTTTGGAATTTCATATCCAGTCCCAACTTAAGGAAGAGAGAAAGTTGTCTCTCTTGCCTTTGTGGATTAAAAAATCATATTTGAAGTCGGTGCAAGTGGCATATTATCGTATATGGCCACAATATAATAGTAGATATTACATGATGCAACTATAATTTGATGTTGACAATGTATATAATCAATTAGAAAACTGCATTATCAAAAGTGAGTTTGAGGGTGCAAGTAACAAGCAATTGTTGTACGTGGATGCCGTCATTTTTCTATTTTTTAAAATAAGATGACTCTAACTTGGTTGGAGAAAACCCACACATTACTTCTATGCAATATTTGTAGATTTGTACAAAAAAGAAGAAGTGTAATTCTCATAACATGGTATTGTTATTGTATTTAGGGGAAAAAATGAGGCTCTTTAAAGTATATTTTTAAAGTGAGAAAGTGAAAGAGAGAGATGTTGGAAAGGATACTTGTCATGGCGATTTTAAGATCATTCATAATTAGATAGAACTTAGTTAGTGTAAAATCTCTCTAGAATTTGTATCCAATTTGAGCTAAATTGTTTAGTTGTCTTTGCCATTTGGTTCTTCAATTTACCAAAAAGATATGCATATAAACATGTGATTTTTTTTGGGGGGGGTGTTGCCAAAGACGTGGTGTCGCTCTTAGCTTTCAGATAAGTAACATGAGTTTGAGCTAACCAAATCATTAAAGTGAAAATGGAAGACTGCTTCTTTAATCTCAGGAGAAAGAAATTGTACATATACAATAAATATTAAAACATGAAACTAGTGAGCTGAATAGAAAATTTTCCACACTGCTCATAGAGGAAGAAAATTCTTCCTCCATGGGCATCTCAACCACTTTATTTATTTTTTATTGTTGTTTCTCTTTCTTGTTTTTTAGTGCCTGATGGGTAAAGATTCACCTGGAGGAAGAAAAAACTTCATCCAGTATTGTTTTTTTAAAGCATGTTGCTGAACGTTGTGTTTTTTAAAATTTTTTCCCTTTAAGTTCTCTCTAGTAGTGAAATTTTTGTTAATGGTTTACAACATCCAGCTTTTAGTTTATGTAAGTTTATTAGCTAGCCACTGGAAATTGCTATTTGGTTTATGGGATTTTGCTGAGCTTCTATATGGTTTATTATTTACTTACATACTTAACAGGAAACTATCTCACTGGTCCAGTGCCCAATTGGAAGCAGAGCATGAATAAATACTTGTGAAGTTGATAAAGAGCTTATGCAAAGAGAGCTTCAACTTGAATAAGCAAGAACAGTGCATACAGACATTGATGGTGTAGAATCAGAAAGAATGAGAGATCACATTGTTAGACAAATATGGAATGACTATGTCTCTCAAACTTAGTTTAGTTTTTTTCCAATCAATGTACTTATTGTTATTTGACTTTGTTTTTATCCAGTCAATATATTTATTGTTATTTGACTTTGTTTTTATCCAGTCAATGTATTTATTGTTATTTGACTTTGTTTTTATCCAATCAATGTATGTATAGGAGTAACTGCTTGAAAAAAATGAAAAGTGTGTTAGTCTTAGTTACTTTTTGATTTGTGTATCAAGTAACTGTGAGTTTTGTGCTAATTTTCGCTGCACACTGTACTAATGGTTGTATTTTAAAAAATTGGTTTATTGCATCCATTTCAAGTTGTGAATCTGATAGAAAAAAGTTCGTTTCTTTTGTTTAAGCTATCAAGAAAAGCAATAATGAGGTGGATCGATACGGACGCTTGCTGTTTGTATCTCTTACCTTGAAGTGATTACTTGGCAAGCTCTTTACATCTGATTAGTCCTACTATGTTCACTTGTGTTAAGTTCTCTTTTATGCATTTATGAAAAGAATTGCCACTGTGTCGGTCTTCATTGCATTATGTTGTTTTTGGGATTCATAATGCAAGAAATTCAGCATCTTGCTATAGCATTAGGGGTTCCTTTTACGACTATTGCAAATTGATGATCAAATGATCCATTATTTTTGTGTTCTTTCATGCAAAAAATGATACAAAGTTATCTTAATGTGTTGTGAGTAGTGTTAAAATCTCATTTATGAGACAGTTTGAGGCCCGAATATCATTTATGAAGCATTTGTTGGTAATTTATTTGCTACCTTAAAGAGTAGTTATAATGCACCAATCCATTCCCGAGGCCAATAAAACCAAGATAGCAACTAACTGATAAGTTATCAGTTTTTTACAAAATTTACTAGTTTATTGAACTAAAGTTACCAGCTTTTTTAGTCAAGTTACCAACCAAGTGTAGGTCCTCACTTAGTCTTTGCTGCTTACTACCCACATGGGGATGAGGCTTCCTTTACCAATCTAGCATGAATGAGTGTGATTTGTATGCATCAATCCATTCCCAAGGCCAATAGAACCAAGATATCAACTAACTGATAAGTTACCAGTTTTTAGCAAAAATTACTAGCTTATTGAACTAAAATTACCAGCTTTTTAGGTCAAGTTACCAACCAAGTGCAGGTCCTCACTTAGGCTTTGCTACTTACTCCCCATGTTGGGAAGTGGCTTCCCTACTAATCTAGCATGAATGAGTGTGGTTTGGATGCACCAACCCATTCCCAAGGCCAATAGAACCAAGACATAAACTAATTGATAAGTTACCAGCTTTTTGCAAAAGTTATTAGCTTATTAAACTAAAGTTACCAGCTTTTTAGGACAATTTACCAACCAAGTGCAGGTCCTTACTTAGGCTTTGCTACTTACTCCCCACATGGAGATGAGACTTCCTTTACCAATCTAGCATGAATGAGTGTGATTTATATGCACTAATCCATTCTCAAGGCCAATAGAACCAAGATATCAACTAACTGATAAGTTACCAGCTTTTGAAAAAAGTTACTAATTTATTGAACTAAAGTTACCAGCTTTTTGAGTCAAGTTACCAACCAAGTGCAGGTCCTCACTTAGGCTTTTCTACTCACTCCCCACATGGGGATGAGGCTTCCCTTACCAATCTAACATGAATAAGTGTGATTTGTATGCACCAATCTATTCCTAAGGCTAATAGAACCAAGACATCAACTAACTGATAAGTTACCAGTTTTTGGAAAAGTTACTAGCTTATTGAACTAAAGTTACCAGCTTTTTGAGTCAAGTTACCAACCAAGTGGAGGTCCTCACTTAGGCTTTGCTACTCACTCCCCACATGGGGATGAGGCTTTCCCTACCAATCTAGCATGAATGAGTGTGGTTTGTAGCACCAATCCATTCCCAAGGCCAATAAAATCAAGACATCAACTAACTGATAAGTTACCAGTTTTTGGAAAAAGTTACTAGCTTATTGAACTAAAGTTACCCGCTTTTTGAGTCAAGTTACCAACCAAGTGCAGATCCTCACTTAGGCTTTGCTACTTACTTCCCACATGGGGACGAGGCTTCCCTACCAATGTAGCATGAATGAGTGTGGTTTGGATGCACTAACCCATTCCCAAGGCCAATAGAATTAAGACATAAACTAACTGATAAGTTACTAACTTTTTACAAAAGTTACTAGCTTATTGAACTAAAGTTACTAGCTTTTTGGGTCAAGTTACCAACCAAGTGCAGGTGCTCACTTAGGCTTTGCTGCTTACTCCCTACGTGTAATGAACATAGATTTATAGTTTTTAAAAAATAATGGTGACAAAAGGGCAACACTTTAACACAGAATCATTACTGAACTCAGATTATACAAATCATCTACATTAATATGAAAATGTGAAAAACAAAAATCTTTCACACTAACTTTGTTCATCTGCAACTTTCCCTTCTTTTTCTAAGCAACAAAAGTCTGTTGATATCTTTAATATTGACTTTGGTGATTTAGATCACTTGGTCTTGCGAGGATGTGATATCTTTTTAGCCTTCGCAATTCCTTTAATAATCATCTCAGAAGAGCATTCATATTGTGCTGCTTCATCAGAATGATAATTTCCTCCGTTGATTACATTTCCTCTGTTGGTAGCACTATCCTTTTCAAATTCATCTACACTTTCATCATTGTTTGTTGCACTTGACACATTTGAGTGTCCATAGTTGTTTCTTGGTACATATCCATTTCCATATTGACTTTGACAGTTATCATCTTCATGGATTGTGTTTCTTGATGCATCTTGTCCATTAGTATAAATTCCAAAGCCACCAACATTGAGTTTTCTTTATGTTTCTTCCTCCAACACAGAATACTCATTATTTATTGACTGCAACAACATTTTAAGATCATAATCAGAGATCTAATATTGATTAGTTTATAAATGTATTCCAGTTGGATACCATAGTAAAACAAGTAAACCTTCTGTCTCATAAATGCATCCTTTGATACAACACTCGAAGAGGGAGAATTGGCAATGTTATATTCAGAAGATTCAATAGATGAATTGTGCATAGATCCATTATCTCTTCTCCTTGTTTCTCTGTTGCATTTATAGGAACTTCTTGTATCCAAAGTGGAGGGTTGAGAATTACTATATAGGGAAAAATCAGATGCAACAGGAGCACCAGTTCCTCTTATAGGGTGAACCAAATTATCCAAAGTAACACTCTCCTTTGGAGTCTGCTTCAAAATGTCACCAATGAACTGGGTGTTCAAATTTTCATAAAAGCCACTCTCATGACTAAATTCGTCAACTGAAATAGCTAGAGGAAATGAGCTTGATTTTTGAGTTTCCAATTGCTGGCATTCTTGCTTGTGAATTTGCCTGCAGTGGATTCTTTGACAATTCCCAGAGCTACAAATCACTTACAGCTCAAATTTTGAGAAATAATATAAGGTAAAGCACAACATTTTACTCAATAATTATATTATTGAAGAAGAAATCATTAAAAGAACATATAAGAACACAACAAAAACAAAACAAAAAGAAAAAAAAAACTCTGAAAGACTTGTAGGATAAATACAGTAACATGAATAACAAGATTATCTAGTTCCATTTCATTTCTATTAGTTAACTGCCAATAAGGCAACCTATGTAAAAACTATTTGAGCTAAGTGCCAATAATGCAACCTATCTAAAAACTATTTGAGATCATTTCTATACAAGTACAAATTTTCATAGCCATGTATACATTCACAACTGTTAACAAAACTATGTGGATATTACTCGTCTGAACTAACTATGCACGACCCACAGTGTAATTTACTTTTAAATTGGCAGAGTATAAAACTATACATCTAGTTTTTAGACATTTGTCATTATTTCTTGGGTAGATATTCCAAGTGTTCAAAGCATGCTTCCACATAATGTAATTCAGAAATTGACAAGGGAAAATGAAAAACAGATTTGCAGATACAATTGGTTAAAAGAATTACCAATATCTAACAGACTTGCATCTGGAGCAGCGAGTTAAAAATAAGATATAAACCACCAAAGGGAATACAACCAGGACCAAAAACAAGATAGGAATATCATATTCATATGGTTCGAGCATATCCCCACCAGCATACTCATGTCCAGTTTCCTCCCAAACACTAATCAGTATATGATCATTTATCACCAACCAATCCAAGTAAATGGCATTTGGTCAACCAACAACTTCAAATACAGCATAAGCCATGGCCCACCATTCAAACCTGTCAAGCATCTGCTACTTAAAATTATATTGGTTCAGAACACTAAATTATTTATATTGGTTTATTTAGTTTAGAACATATAATGGTAGAATGAGGAAACTGTTAAACTGTGCTTCTTCTTTAATAACCTATCCAACCACCTTGTATAACCTGATAGACTCATAGCACCAAATTTCTAAAATTTAGCCAATAAATGTTAATACCATTTCTTCCCTTCATTATCTAACTTTCCACAAAGAGAAAGGGAAAGAGGAAAATAATCAAAATTGATCATTCCAGAGCAACCTTTTTAGCTTCTCAATCATCAGATTAATATCTAAAACAATCAATCACACATAGTCACATCAGCACTACCCAAAAATAAAAAAAAATCAACATAGCATTCTCAATTCGAATATCAAAAAATAGACTCATATTCATATTTGAGACAATCACACGCACACCTGAATCCCAAATGAGGTTGAATCACAAACCAAAGATCCAAATTAGTGGGATTACTTCAATCCCAACCCAACCATGTGCATGTTCTATTGTGGGGTCTAAGAGTTCAATCCCAGATGAGCAAAACAGAGGCACTTAGGGCAAGGGACCATGAAAGAGACCATTTTAAACCAACCCCACGAATCAAAAACCCATTTTTTTTATGCTTCTAAGCTCAAATTGCGCTTTGATCTGCAAAAAAATGGTGGAAATAGCGAAGTGGGTCTATGAGACTAGAAGGGTTTGTTGGGGAGCTGAGGTCGAATGTGAAGAATGGTGTGAGAAGAAAGGAAGGGGAATGCTTGTAATGGATGATGGAGACTACAAAGGAGGAACACTCTGGTCTTTGACACTGTGGCTTAGTTTCGATGATAAAGGAGCCTCACGTTCATGGGTGGGGGAGGACGAATACTCTCGTTTGCGGGTGGGTGGTGCTTTCCATTTTCGCCTGAAGGTTTAGAGAGTAAGTGAGTGAGCAATTGGAAGGGCTGGGGTTTCGCGGGGTGGGGGACGAAGACTCGAGATTCTGGCAGGTGTGGTTTTTCGGTTTTGGTTTTGAATTTTTCACTTGTCTTCTCCTTACCGCTGCCTCTGTATTTATCCTCTTCTTTTGTCGTTTTGTTTGTTTTCATATGGCTGACATCGTATATGTCGCATAAATCGTGGGCCAAATAACATTTTCCTAAATTCAATCTTATTTAGTCGTCTTTTTTGGATTCTTTTTTCTTTTCACAAACAAAAATAGTAATAATAATATGGGGGGGAATATGTATTTTACCCTAGTTCATAAATTGTTTGAAACTAATTCAATATTAAAATAAATAGAGTTAATATTAAAGTTAATTTTATTGATTTATATCTAGAGTATTTTATAAAAGAGGTTAATATTTAACCTTTATTTTTAAAATAATTATTAATAAATAATCATTTAAGTATTTAAATACTAACATCAAAATAATTATATATTTTAAAACTTAATATGATTTTATAATTTTAATTATATTTTTATTTAAATATTTTTAATTTCTCATTATGTAGTTGTAATCCAATTTAAACAATAAAAAATGAAAAAATGCCTATAAATTAACAAGTAAATAATGCCAATTAATGTACAAATATAATATAAACCAAATCAACTAAAAAGTGTAAACCATTCAATACACCAAAAGTTATTACATAAATATAAAAATATAAACTTTTACTGTTTGAATAATTAAATAATAATATTTTTTAAATATTATTTTCAAAATTTACTTAAAATATATTCACAAATATTTTTGTGAGATTATCGCTTTTCAGGCCATGTGATAATCAACAAGCTTTTCTAATAATTATTTCTTTGAAATTTTAATTTTAATTTTTTCATCAGGATATGCCTCACTTTTTTTTTTATTAAATATACCTCACTTATTATTGTACTAAATCTTTATTATTTTTTTACTATTAGTTACCTTGTCAAATAAATAATTATATATAACTTTTTAAATTTAATATTATAACCAAGTAACTAACACTTTGAACATGTATTTTAAATATTAAAGACTTAGTATTTTAAATTTTTATCATAAAGTATTGAATGTTAATCTTTTATTTAATCAAACACACCCAGTATATTATCCAAAAAGTTAAAGAATGTACATGAATGGTAACATATCCAAGAAATGTCAGAATTGTTTTGCACCTTAATTATATAATAATCTATTATCATGCTCAAACAATCAGTGAGGCATAATGTATGTATACTAATTTATTGTACATTTAATACAATCTATAACTAAAATATTACTACATTAAAATGGCAGTCGAAAAAAAATATTTCTTTTTCTTAAAACGCAATCAAAGATTCAAAATCAAACATACACGTATTTTTATTATTTTTTTAATAGTGACGAACGTCCACGTATTCTTATTATTACAACTTTTTTTTCTCCTTTTCCTTCTTTGTATTTATGCTTACTTCTAACCTTCATGCTTATATCTGAAGTTCTCTTACAACTTAGTTTACATAAACTAAGTAGATTACATTAATTAAAATAATTTTTATTAATATAAGAAACCAAAGATATAAAGAACATGTTATTATTTGGTATGAAATAAGTTAATATTTAATTTTAATATATATTAATATAAATTCTTATATCACTAATTAATTATGTATTATGACATCACTAAAAATATTTTAAATTTTTAATAGTAAAGTCATACACCATTAAAATAATTATTTCATACATCACTAATTTATTATTTCGTACATAATTATTATATCATACACCATTAAAAATATTTAATTCTTATAATAATTATTTCAAAAATTACAAATATGATACTAAATAATTGATTTATAATATAAAATATTTGCATTTGATAATATATTAAAATTGATCTCTTAAATATTTCACATATAATAATATTTTTATATATAATAACATATAAAAAAAAAATTTGTAGGCTTTACATTTTTCGGTAGGCAACATATAATAACTAGTAGATAATAAAAATATTTTATATTAATAATAATATATTAAAATTAAATTTAACAAATCACGCATATGTCACGCCGATTATGTTTGCAGGAGAATACCTATCGTAGGAAATAACATAATGTAATTAATTAAATAATTTTATTATGATTGAATTGATTTTGTTTCCAAAATTATAATTGACCGGCGGTTCAACAACAGAGCTGGATCCGCCACGTCATGGGTGTGGTCCCATTCTTCTAAACGAAGTATAACATTTGCAGAAAGGTAGGAAAGTCAACCAATAAACCCACCTAACAGAACTCTAACACACGACCTATCCTTTTCGCTTTTGTAATAAAACTCTTTTTCTCTTCTTTGTTTTAAAATAAAAACTATGAGCTAAATTTTAATATAATAATATTATTGTAAATACTTTATTATATTTTTATTAAAAATTTTAACTCAAAGGAAAGACTTACTTCAACTAAGATTATAACACACTTTTAGATTCATCGAGTGCTTATAATCACAATACATAAGTAGAATTTGAGTATGTTTGGTTTAATTTTTAGAATAGTTATTTTTTAATGAAAATTTTTTTAAAAAAATTATTTTTAAAAAATTTTATTTGTATTTGGTTTGAGTATATTAAAAATATATTTAAATTAAAAGAGTTTTTTCAAAAATAAAAATTAATTTCAAAGATACTTCTCTTAAAAGATTTTTTGGAGTTCCAAAAATAAGTTTAAAAAAATATCTTTACACATTATAATATATTAACTATTAGAATTTAATTTAAATGCATTATTACACTGTCAGTCAATAAAAATAGTAGAAAGTGTTAACTCATACAAATAACTATCCATTATAATGAGAGATCCATCATAATTTTTCACTTTTTCCTATTTCTAGGGATTGAAAGTGTAAAATAATTTTACACTATCAGTGCATATTAATTAAACTCTAATTATTATCTATTTTTATTTTTATGTTAATGAAAAATTTTTTGACCCCTAAAAAATGCAATCCAAATGAGCTACAAGTGAGTACACCATTAATATAAAGTATTTTATTATATCAATTAATTATATAATATTATATATAAAGAATAATTTCTATATGTTAATAGTTAATCAATAAAAATTTAAGAAAGGAACAAATTATAATAAGTAATTGTTATAGTAGTTAGCTATTTATTTATTTTGTATATTAATGATAAAGAGGTTTAAATCTAAGATTTCATATAAATTATTCAAATTTTTTATTATTAGACAACTCCTAATGACTTAGATAGTTATTTATTATAATTTGGCACTTTTCAAAAATTTTATGGATTAATAATGTAAATTAAATACTTAGAAATTAAATCCTTATATATGTAAATTTAATATAATTATTATAAGAGTCGCGCAGTTTTACGAATATGATTGAATAAATGTTATAAATTCTTTATACTGAAAATACTATAAAATTAAATAAAAATATATTTACATTAAAAAAAAAAAAAAGATGAGAGAGAAAAAGCCGCCCTTTCCCCTTTAGTTTGACCTGCATTAAGTCATTGTTCTTTTTTCTTCATTCACATTTCACACACAAACCCATAAGCAATGGATGCACTGCACCCTCCGGTGCCGGCGCCGGCGAACTCGGACGGTGGCGGTGGCGGTGCCGGAGACACTGCGGTTGGTCCTTCTCTGGTCAGAACTTACCGTCTCTGGAAAGGCAATAACGTAAGTCAATCATACTATCCTTGTTTGCTCCTCTTTCACAATCACTTTTGATGAGTTCAATTACCCTTTTAGGAGTTTCTTACAACCTGATTTCAATTCTGAATTGGTTTTTCTTCATATGGTTATGCCTTCACTCTTATCGTTGTTATTAATAGTTGTTGGTTTTGTGAGGTGTGGAGGGAAAGGCTTGTTTTTGTTACTACATAGGAAAGGAAATCAGTTGTTGTGGGACTCATTTTGTTTTTATTATATCAGCTAGATGATTAATAATGATTTTGAATAATCATCAACTCCACTTTATGCATAATCATTTTATTGATGTGTGTGTTAGTGATAGATGATACAGTTGGAATTTGAGTTCCAGGAGCATGATGTTTATATTGATATGGTATCAGGCTATGTTTTAATGTTCCACATATGAATTATGAAATTCTGTGACATACTGCCATTTTGTCAAAACAGAATAAAGGGTATTGAATGCATTTATTGTGTCAAACTTCCGTTCTTTTGTGGGGGTGTTGATTATTTAGATTTGGAGTCGCGCTGCCTAGCCTGATAGCATTGCCGAAAAAGTTTGCCGGATACAGTTGGCACACATGTGGCAAATTTTGAGTGGTTAGACAAAAATCATGCGTGGCTTAAAAATATGATGCGTTCACTTTACATCTTTACATCTTGACACATAATTGTAGCAACAAATTTCTGGCAACTTTTCTGCCTGGGAAGTAGTTTCCTTACATTTATTTTTGCAGTTTGCATAACAGGAAAACTCACATCTTTAAATTTATTTATCTGTCTTTTACAAGGATCGAGTCTTTTGTATTGTTTTTTAATGCCCTGCTCTGTTGTAATTACTAACTTTGTGTTTTAATTCATGGCTGTTCTATTTTGTTTTTCAGGAGTTTTTACTTCGAGGGAGGCTTATATTTGGACCTGATATGAAGTCTATATTTATGACAATATTTCTTATCGTTGCGCCTGTTGCTGTATTCTGTGTTTTTGTGGCTAGGAAATTGTTGGATGATTTTCCTCATTACTCAGGATATTCAATACTGATCATAATTATTGTTCTTGCAATTTTTGTAAGTTATTTTTGTTCTTAAAAAATATAGCCTCACCCTCACTCATTAATTTTTGATATCATTATGTGTTTTGATGTGCTCTGTAACTGCTTTTATCCCCTAATATTTTGATCTAGTAGAATTATTCCATGGCCTAGCTTCACTATTTAAGTTATGCATAATTGTGATGTTCTCCTTTGATATGCGAGTCACTATTGCTTTCTTGCTTCAGGATACAAATTGTTAGACAAGGCCACTACCTACGATAGCAGAATTTCACATTATTCTTATATTACAATATAGATATTTACTCTTGAGACATGTCTGTACTATGTCATAGCTGTTAGACCTCATAGATATTGACTTAGATTTATGAAATCAAGAACCAGAACCTTAAAATTCTTTCAATTGCTTCTCTCAAAAATCATGATATAAGAATCTTGGATGACTTATCATTTAGGTTTGAAACTATAACCACCCAAAAAAGATACATTTTTCCGACTTTCATCCATGAAGACTGTGTCTGCAATCAGCATACTGTATGTTTTACTTGCATGTTTGGGGATCCTATAGTAAGAGAAATTTTCCTATAACCTTCCCAGTAAGTTGTTCTTAAGTTACTTATCATCATGGGGAATTGTCATTTACTGGTACTTTGACAATTTTATACAAATGAAGGGCTGAAAAGGCCTGAACAACTCATCATAGTTTGAAGCTTCAAAGGCATTCCTTCTTGAGATTGGAAGTGCTGCGTTAAATATCTAATTCTTTTCTTGGACATAATTTTGAGTTCTCACGGGCTGCATATTTTGCTCTATGTAAATAATATTTGTGGAGATTATATCTGGATGCTGCTAAATTCCAACATGTTTTCATAAAAGCTAAGTTTCTTATGTTAAAAAACATGCTTCTGTCCTGTCACACAAATGCCAACTGGAGACAGAATTTGGCATTGAGTTTTGGGGGAGAGGGAAGGAGGGTGGGAATTAGAGGGAGAAGGAGTGGGAGGACCACTTTGAAGTGTAGCAAAATGTATTCAGTTCTGATATGATAATCAGGTATAAAATCTTGTTACCGCTTTCTCAAGAAGCCATACAATAAAGTTATCTGAACCCTAGAATTTACTTTTCATACCAAAACTTGTCATTTTTTAATAAAGTTATATTCACTTGTTTTTAGCTCTGATTCATTAGTTGTTCCAAAAATTCAGCAGGGCCATTGGTTTTATTTTTCCATACTCAAATGAATAGAAAATGATGCTTATGTATTTCAATTTCAAAGTTGGATGTACATTACTTTCTCAATACAATTATTCAAATCTGCTAAAGCACTATGTTTCTCATTCACCAATGTACTCTTAAAGTCTTACTACGTATTCCCAGGTTTTGATCACCCTTCTACTGACCTCAGGAAGAGATCCTGGCATTGTGCCTCGTAATGAATATCCTCCACTGCCAGATGATTATAATGCGAGTGCCAATATCAACAATGAACAGAGTCCAAGGTTAAGTTTGCCTCGAACAAAGGATGTTATCATCAATGGTATATCTGTGAAAATAAAATATTGTGATACCTGCATGCTCTATAGACCTCCCCGCTGTTCTCATTGTTCAGTATGCGATAACTGCGTGGAGCGATTTGATCATCACTGCCCATGGGTGGGTCAGTGTATTGGATTGGTAAATGTCATTCTTTCTTATTCCAATTTCAAAGTGATAGACCACCATGTCAGAGTCTTATTCTATGATCTTATGATTTAGAAGAACAACTTCTGTGCTTTCCTTTTAATTTGTCATCTGTGTTCTGTTTTACATTACAACTGTTGCATAAAATCTTGTGCAATTATGAAATCCCCAAATATACAATTTTAGCAGGATATTTAAACTCTCAATTTACTATGTTCAAATGCTGACAGTTGCGTCCAAATCACAAAGAGATATAAATATAATCAAAATTATTATTGAAATGGGCGTTGCACTAGGCTGGCAATGTCTATTCAGACTTTACTACTTGTAGATATCTCTAGTACTTGGAGGCAGAAAGCTTAGACTATTGTAATCTGTTGATGGAAATGATTAAGTAGTTCTCCTCTCTCTCTCTCTTTCTCTCTCTCTCTCTCTCTCTCTCTCTCTCTGGTTACAGCATTATGTAGTTCTTAAAATTACAGGTGATGCACAAGCAACTGAAATTGCTACAGAAACAGAAGTAGGAATGGCACTTAGAATCATAGCTTGAGCTTCCTATATGGACATTTGAATATGTGTTTTGTTTTTACTGTAATTCTGATTTTTTTTTTCTTTTGCATGATGATAATATTCTTGAATGCATATTTTTTCCTCCTTGTGTCAAAAAGATATTAATGCAGAATTCTCTGCATGTATATTGGTATTTTTCTGCTTTCATGCCCAAAATGCTGCCAATGAGACAACCCGCAATTAATAATAGATGGTTATATTTGTAGTATATATGATCATGAAGTTGCTAAGCCAGAACTTTAGTTTTTCCTCACTGATTATATGTACATGGCTGCAGCGAAATTACCGGTTCTACTACGTGTTTGTTTTCTCTGCAACCCTTCTTTGCTTATATGTACATGCCTTTTGCTGGGTCTACATTAAGAGGATCATGGACTCTGAGGAGATATCAATTTGGAAAGCAATGATCAAAACTCCTGCTTCCATTGCACTTATAATCTACAGTTTCATTTCTGTCTGGTTTGTTGGTGGCCTCACTGTTTTCCATACGTATCTCATCAGCACAAACCAGGTTTGAACCCTTTAAACCTTAAATGTGACATTCTATTACTTCTGGGTGTTTCCAATCACCCCATGCATTCTACATTTGAAACCTTTATATATGGACTGCTACATGTGATGATGTGATAGATTTCATCTATGAAACACTTAACATGCATTTTTAGTTTGGTCGTCTAACATAAGTTAGTGATAACTCCTTTTGTTTTATGTGCAGTCTACTTATGAAAATTTTAGATACCGGTATGATCAACAAGTGAACCCATACAACAAAGGGGTAGTTAAGAACTTCAAAGAAGTGTTCTGCTCTATCATTCCTCCATCCAAGAACAATTTCAGGGCCAAGGTTCCGATTCCAAAGGAGCCGTCAGGTTCATCTCTAAGAATGGGTGTTGATTACCAGAGCCCTATGATGAGAAGAACAGCAGGTGACTTGGAACTTGGGAGGCCATGGCCAATTTACAATGACGTCGTTGAGGATGGAAGTGATCATAAAGATGGGTTTACCAATGATAAGGAACTTGACAAGGGTAGTGGATTATCTGATATATCCGTGGATTTGAGCAGGATACTTCACACAGAAGGGGGGGAGAGACAAATTGCTTCATTTCTTAGGAACCCTTCGTGGGAAAGAAGCAGCAGAAAGTGGGACATAAATCCTGAAGTTATGGACGAAATACATGAAGTTGGGGAATCAAAGCGAATTACCATTGACATTAGTAAAGAGCCTAGTGGCAACACACAAAGTGGCTCAATAATGTCAGACAGTTTCAAAGATATGCAGAATTAAAAGGAGAAAAGAGTTGAAGGGAAAAGGGAGAGGCTTCTGTGAAAGTTGAGTGGGAGTTCATTGGGTTGGTGTTGATAGGGAAGTATTGCTTGTGTTTGGTTAAGTCTGGAATGTCTTTGGACCTTGCCTGATTAATACTAAGATAGGTTTTTTCTGTGGAGTTAATGTGTGGTGATCTCCAAGTTCTGTTAGAAGTGAAGCCTGTGTACAGCAGAAGAAAATTAGAATTTGTGGAAAGTGATCCTTCCAATCTGTTCATTTTACTATAGGATTCATGTTGCATTTTGAATTTTTTATTTTTTATTTTTCCTAATTTACAATGTGCTGGAATATATATATATACATTTTATTTTAAGATTACAAGAAGTACATTATAATTTTTTAAATTTTATTTGATTCTTTTTTTTTTTTAAACAAAGGCAGAGAAAAAGAGAATGAAAGTCGAACATAGGATATCTTAGGTCCAATAATTTCGTACATTCCACAAGTTTGATCAATAATTCCATTTGACCGAAGAAGTACAAGAGTTTTTGACCAACAGATCAAGGAAGTTTGTCTATGATTATAGTCAATTGTCACCTCCAGACAAGATGTTGATAGATGCCATACACGTTGTAATCGCATCCCCTACCGAAGGGAAAGGCTAAGAAATTATATTGGCAATTATGTATCATACCACAAGTTATTAGAAGAGAAAAATGGTGTGCACTGACTCTGGCATCCCGAGTTTGGCTCCTCAATAAACGTTTGACATCCACATCCCAATAGCTCATAACCTCATGTGGTTATATAATATCAAGCACTAAAGTAAAAGCCAGAACCCTCCCTTTCAACAATGCTCAGATTAAAGTCCAAGAATAATTTTTGTTTATTTTTGTAATAGCATAATCCTCCAACTTGCTAATACAATGGAATACCACCGCTTGAAGAGAAAAAAAGTGCCATTGTCCAGATGTTGGAAATGGATTGTGGAATTCAGACAATCGCCCTTCTGTACTCCTCGTCCTTCTTCATCTCCTCCTCCACCACCACCACCACCGATTGAGTTTTGCAATGATGTCCTCTTGGACATCTTTCTACGCCTCCCTTCCCAAGTGCTCCCACGTTTCAGTTGCCTCAACAAGCAATGCAGTGACATGATCAGCAGCCCTTTGCTCCAAACAATGTATTGGAATCAGAAGCTGCACCTCCCTCACCTTTCTGCTATTGTGTATCACCAACGCAAGTTGAACAACCGGATCGGCTTTGCCTTAACCATCAAGGCGTATGATAATAGGTTAGACAAGAGTGAGTTCCATAAGTATAGACAGGTCCCTCAGTTTCGTTTCCCATCTAGTTCCTATACTAGGCTCCTCCAATGGGCTGAATCCATGATTCAATACCATAATTTGGGTGCAAATGGTAGCAAGGTTCAAAAACAAATTAGCAGCCAAAGCAACAGAGATGCATCAAGCGATCATGACGATCAAAATTATGATTTGTGCATCAGGATGTAGAGTTTTTTGGAGGCTTCAAGGGAGGAAGAAAAGGTGTTAATTGATTAGGTTGATAATTGTAACTTGTGATTCAGAAGTTTCACTCCTGGGGATATTGAATTTACCATTCCAATTACACTGCCAAACATTTCAAGATTTAAAAAAGTCTGCCATAATTTATGTCCTAAAACTTCAACATTTTCTGAAACCTGAAAAAAAAGAGACTGATCATTTTCTATCATCATGAATTTGGGACTATAGTTTGAGTATGAGCACACATTCTCATTGTGGCATGTATAAATGATTTTGCTTGCTTGACAATTTAAAATTGCAAACCCCTTACGAACATCCACCTTTTAGTCATACTAACTATAAGTTTTTTTTTGGTGGGTTTTTGTTTTTTTTTTTTGGGGGGGGGGGGGGGGGTCTACACAGGCTATAAGTTATTCACCATAGACATTAAACTCCTCTTTTTTCACTCTAAATTTCAGGAATGCCAAAAGGCAAAAATAAATGGACACAAAAGCCTGAACAAAGTAACAATTAATCCAAGAAAGTGCTAAATAATAAGATACTGATGATTTTTCAAAAGTAATTTAAGACTGGATCTGAGAAAGCACATTGATAGCCTTTGATACTCATTGCATACTCTGAAACCTTTTCATGATAAGCATGCTCATCTCCATGTAACGCTGTGCACAGTTTGAAAGACAAGTAGCTTCACTCGAACTGAACTTATTCCCAGGTGTACCCGTGATGCATTTGTCCCAGCATTCACTTGTCAGCTTTGCCACCATTTCATTGACCATGGCTCTTTGCTGTTCTTCCTGCATTTGAGGACAAATTAAGTTATAGTACCTTACTGAGGCATGAGCAAATATTTCTTTACACTGAAGGAAAAGAATGCCTAAACAGAATGCATTGCCTACTTATAAGAGTTACATCTTGGAGTACCAAACTAAGCCTTCAAGTAATAGCAATAATAACTGACAGTGGCATAACATTATCAAACAATGATTTCACAAAAATAACATTAGAAGGATTGACAGAACTATCAAAATTTATATCAGAAAATAACTGAAAAGGTAGCAGTAGAAGTTACACACACGATCTAGTTTGCACCGTAGGAACATTTGATCCATCATTTGGTTTTTCCTTCTTTATTTCACAGACAAAACCCCTTATGGCCTAAACTGATTGTGTATACTTTTGTTTTATACACATCCGGTTCATGTGACAGTGTGTCTTGTTGCACACCAACTCATTAAACTAAAACTCCTCCCAACCCAACCACCCCCCCCCCCCTTTTTCCTTCCTTCAAATTCTCTAAAATGCTTGAGCATGTATCTGAAATTCAAATAATAATTTGTTTAAAATTTCCCTCATTAAGTATGCATATAACAATAGATAAAATAAAAATTAAAACAGAACAGATAAAATAAAAGGTGTAGCTCATTAATGCCAAATCTGTCAGCTATCCTCTGATATCTGTACATTTTGTAGAATATAAAAGATACGTAAAGCCAAGTTTAAACCAACTGAAAACATAGACAAGCATTATTCACACAAAAGCCATAGTTAAACAGAGA
Organism: Pterocarpus macrocarpus; assembly: GCA_031439585.1. Lineage (NCBI taxonomy): Eukaryota > Viridiplantae > Streptophyta > Magnoliopsida > Fabales > Fabaceae > Pterocarpus > Pterocarpus macrocarpus. Next base: position 19,686,938 of record CM062519.1, read on the forward strand.
AACACCAGCAGATGAAGCAGCTAATCAGTTTTCCCTTCCTAAATTTTGGAAAATAATGAATGATTAAAAACCATCACAATGATAACTCTCACCCAGCACCAAATGCGAAACAAACTACTACTAATTAATATAAGAATGTGTATTTTTGCAATTTGCATGACAATTCAGATGTATCTCGTAGCTATAACAGAATCAACCTTCTTGCCCTGTTTCAAGACTGAGCTGTCAATTCAAAGCTAAACCCAACAACACAAGCCATATACATACACTGGCCAACGCGGACAAGGTTAACCATAAAAATTCAACTTCTAGCTGAATTAAAATGAAAATAACAAATTAACAATTGAGGGGGTCAAAAAAGCTATGTACTTAAACCAGATTGGGGGGGGGGGGGGGGGACCATGATTTCACATAAATAAACCAGCTAAAACAAAAGAGTAAAAACCATGATTTCACATAACTCGACGTTATCTCTGTTCTAAGGTTGGTTGCTTCTTCAAGTTTCTTTATTTTTTTCGTAGAAACCAAAAGTAATCGTAAGAGGGTGAAGAAATCAAACTGACCGAGTAGAATCTCTGCATTTCAGATGAATTGAGCTCTGAAAGATCCATGGAGAGAAATTCCGATCGTAAAACCCTAACGCAGCAATTACGAGCAAAAACTAAACCACGCTTGCTCGAAAATATTTGGAGTAGAGCATTTTATCAAGCACGACCAAAAAAAAAAGGTAGGAAACATACTGACCCGACAGAAAGGCCCATTAAGATGATCTTGCTGTTTATAAAGGCCCAAGTTCAAAAGCTTGATAGAAATTTGGTCCATGTTTTGTAGGCCGCCACACCCACAGCGGTCCAATAATGATGGCCCAAGGAAATACAAATAAAGGGAAGCTATAAAAAAAATCAGTAAAATTAGAGAAAATAAATTCTTACGTAATCTACCTTAAAAAAGAAAGAAGCAAGGACTCCAAACTCATTTATGGAGTTTATGCAGAAAATATATATTTACATCTATTTTTTTATTTTAATCATGGGTGTATTTGCGAGTTTTATTTTGAGAGAAAAAAGATGAAAAATATAGGCTTTGAAAAGTTTAACTTTATTTGAAAATTTTAAATAGAAAAGGATGAGGTATTGAAAGATTTTTATTATCCCCTAAGAACCCTCCTTCACCCTTGTTTGGGGTTAAAGAGGGTTTAACATTTCAATTACATTTTTTTATCAATATTATAATATTAAAATATCATCTTTGCCTACTTATTATTTCTAATTTCTAATATTGAAATAGGGGTGTTAATTTAAAAAAAGAATCTATATATATATATATATATATATATATATATATATATATATATCAAAAGAATAAAGAATAAATTTTGAAATAAGAGAAAATGAAAATTTAAGAGAAAATACTTTTATAGGAAAATAATTGAGAGACTTTTTCGAGAAAAAATAGTTTTAAAGATAAAAAACTAAGACAACAATTTATGAAAATAAAATATTTTTTTGATGTGAAAAACTAAAAATAGTTCTAAATTTACAAAATATGTAATATTTTTAAAATTAATATTATTATGAAACATATTAATTATATTAAATTATTTTAGTAAAGGATAAAATTATAAAAAAATATATATTTTCTTTACTCTAAAAAAAGCATTCTAAAATCTCTATTTCTTTCCTCTTTTCTATTTTACACCCTTAAATGATGTTAAGGTGAAACTCTCTAAACCCTTTTTTCTTTACCCTTTTTTTCTTTGATGTTTTTCATTTTTTTCTTTCGTAATTCATAAATAGACCCAACAAGAATGATCTGTATTTTCAAAATCATATATTAATAAGTTTTTTCCAAAAAAAAAATAAATGGAAAGAAAACCTCATTAAAGCTCTTTCATTTGATGACGAATAATTTCTGAGATAATTAACTTCATCGAGAAAACTTCATTAACAAGGTGAAATTCAGCTATATAATCATATCATTGTCCAGGATTGCATATTTATAGTTTACTTTATATATATCAAGGCTCCATATTTTTATCTTATGATGAATAATTTATTTGAAAAAAAAATCAGTTTGAGCATTATTGATTTTCTTTTTCACTCCTTTCTTAGGTTTTATAAATCGCATCATTATTAAAGGAAGTGTGTTGGAGCCATAACGAAGCAATTACTCTCTTCTTATTCATAGTATCCAAAAAAAAAAAAAAAACTATCTTCTTATTCATTAATTAATTAATGCAAAAATTATTTTAATCAAAGCTAGTTCCAACAATAAGGATTGGTACGTAGGATAGAATTATGTTACACTGATATTCATTTCCTACATTATATATGATCAAAGGTAGGAAATTTGGGATGATAGTGTTTCGCTCCCTCTGATTATTTGAAATTTGAGCCTTCTTAAATATGTATAGGCTTATATAAAGAGATGTGTTATTTATACATAGTCCATCTCGTCCTCCGGACCGACATACCACTCATCCATTATTGAATGGGTGTGAGACCCAGTCTAAATAGAGACCACACACTCATCTAATGATGAATAAGTGATATGTCGACTCGGAGTATGAGGTGCGCTATTTCAAACTATCATTTCTCTTATATAAATAGTGACCAGCCAAAGTTTCTTATGCGTTAAGCATATATAAGCTTGCTTTTTTCTGCTGTATTTCTCGATAAACAAAAGCAAACTTTGGCAAAGAAGGAACGGTCATACAACACATGATTGGTAAGAGGCTCCACGCACATAGATGCATCAAGAAAGAGAGGTGGCCATATATAGAACTACAAGACACTTGCTTAAAGGACCTCACCTACTAAGCGCATTGCCATTTTTTTTTTTGGCCAAAATTTGGGCGTACACAAGTGCATGTTGTTGTTGCTGCAGTCTTAAGCAAAGGGATTCGACCATACGCAAATATGCAATAGGCACTTTTTATTTTCTTTTCAATTTTTTAGCGAGGGAGTGAATCTTTCAATATCTTAGTTACGTAGAGAAAAGTAAGCTCTTTAAAGCAAGTACAAGTAAGCAACATCTTCTTAGTGAAGGAAAGTACCAAGCTTTTTTGTTCTTGGTACGGGATAAGAACCTGTAGGTCTTAGTTGACTGCGTGCATGTTCGATCGTGGTTTTGCTTTTTAAAGAAAGAACATGGCCCTTTGATTTTTCATTCTTTGTTTATCCAAATTTAATTCTCCAAAAACAACTTTACAAACAAGGAATAAAAATTATACTTAGCCAAAATATATAGTGGCAAAGAAAACTATCAAAAAATAAATAAATAAATCAAAGAAGCTTCATCTTTAGAACCATCTGCATCAGGCATGAAGTGTGCGTGGCTGAGTCATCTATCCACCAATAATATTGAAATTCATAAATAAAAATTAGAGGAGGAGGGAAAGCGTAGATCACGGTTATTAGTTAATTTAAATGGCAAATCCACTGAGTCACTTAGATAAATTTAAATATATACTAAATTTGGGATTAAACATACAATAATATAAATGGCATATCAAAGATAATGGGTAGGTATTCAATTGTTTAATTGTAATAATAATGGCCTGTAGTCTTAGATAAAGTTTACTTATAATATTTGGTGGTTTAACGCTTAAAATTTCCATTTTCAGCCGTAGGACTTACGTGAATCTAATGGGTTAGTTCTTGGTTATGAAGCCTTGTAGCTAAAAGAAAAAAACAGCTAAAGATTGGTCATTTTTCCATGCAGCTTAGAGATGCCCAGAGTTCACAACCATATAACTTCTGTGCATGCAATGCTTTTGTATTAATAACAACAACAACAATAATAATAATAATAAATAAAATAAAATTTTTCAAAAAAAAAAAAAATCAACTAGCTACCAGCCTTGGGCGCAGCTTCCTGAGAAAAAAAAATTATGATAATAAAACTATAATGTTTTGAAACCCAAACCTTTTGGTAGTGAACTAGTGACCAACGGTTTAGATAATTTAGAGATAGGTCATAGGTTTGGAACTTCATGTAATTACCATTATGTAAAGTAGAATAGAAATTAACTTTGCGATGAAGGAGATCTATGTGAGCCGTTTCTCAATGACTCGAAATTAAATATATTGGTTTTAACTCCTAATTGATCTAATCTAATGATCAAAGGGTGTATACTTAAAATTATCGGGAGAAAGTTTGAATCAGATCGCTATAAAATCTAAGTAATTAAGGAATAATTTTATTGTTAAGGTTGTCAAACTTGGGAGTTTATTTAATTTTGTAGAGTTTAAATAAACTTGAATTGTAAACTTGACATATAAGAATAGATAGATCATCTCATATTTCTTATTCAACTACCATGCTTACTGATAGGGGAGAAAAGTAAACAAAGTATAGTTAGGTCTAAATTACGGTAACTTATTCGAACATATATGACAATACAAATATATATATGTACTGCGGTTGAACATGATAGAAGCTGAGTGAGCACCGTACTTTATCTTCCAATTGAAAATGAATACTGATCATATTAGTGCTTGAAAAACCTGAAGCAAGTAAAATTATTAATTACATCAATTTTTGGTACATATTAGTTACATCACTTTGCATAACATAAAGTTTGTATAGCAGATTTAAAATATGGAAACTAGAAAAGGCCGGTTTTTTTTTTTTTTATTAAGTATACGTAATGGGCAATCATTTTATATGTATATATAAATCAGAAACATTAATTAACTGAGTTTTCATTTGAAAGTTACCATTGTGTAAGAATAGAAAGCAAACATTTGTGTGTAGTTGAGCTCACCGCTTAAGATTTTTCATATAACCATACCATATAAAGAGAAAGACATATACAAGTACTTTAAATTAAGTGGAGTGTTCTTAAGAATTGTAAAATTAAAATTAAGTATTTATATTTATCTTTCTCTTCATATGATATAATCATGTAAATAAGAAACATCAGATGATCTATTACTAAATTAAACTAGAATGTTTACATTAAAGTTTAGTGTTTTTTAATTAAATAAAAAGTTACTTATAAGAAATAGTTCAACTGAAAAATATGTTTGAACTTAACGTTCAAGGATCCTTAACAATGTTAATGGTTCGCCGATAACAAAGTTAACACCTGTGACGATGAACAATCTCTAATACCTTAAATAAAGATTAGAGTTATATTATATGCGAAAAAATCTCGTAAGGCCATAAAAAAAAAATTACATGAAATTTTTCAAGAAAAGAAAAATAATATAAATTAACCTCATTATGATAAAGTGAATATCTGGCAGATTTTTCTTCTTTCCACGAAGAAAAAGTGCAATATAAACATCTCTATCCAAAATATAGGCAAAATTTATGCTGGCTAGAAATTCACTTTAAAGAAAATTTCAATTTTTATATTCCATTTGCATCCCTGACAGGGCTGATGCTTAATTTGGAAAAGCCATTTATTGTTGACAAATTGAACGCATGAATTTTGAGAAATATTTCAACGGGCTCTTGCATCAAGTTTTTCTTTTTACCACGTGTATACTTCTAAAAGTTGTTGGTTGCAAAGAGAAGCTGGAAAGAAATGATTACTAAGACATTTCGCAACGTGGAGGCAGTAGTTAGTGAATAGGAAAAAAAAAAAAAACCTAAGTCAATGGTTTACAATATTTCATCAAAATCAAAGAAGACTTCCAACTTCTTCAAGAATTATTGAAAGGACTTACATATCACAATATTGATGAAATTCTCACATCGATCAATAGAATTTGAACCCATCTTGTGGAATATAAGTCAAACTTCAACCAATTGATTTAAGTAGTAAGTAAAATTTTATGAATTTAAACTCATTAAGAAGACTTATATAAATTCAAAGGGTTTGAGCTCACATAAAAATACTTGTAAAGAAGAATATCGATTTCAATATCCTAAACAAGAATTAGACTTACACTCAGAGAGGGAAAAAATTCTCATAATATATATTACAAAATGCTAAACGGCTGTTGAGGTGAATGCTATTTTAGAGTTACATAGCAAAAATTAATTAATCCTTTATGTACGTCAAATCATATATGCTAAGCATGACTCCTCATGACACCAGCAATTTGTGATTGACTTATCAAGGAAAACAAATAATCGCATAGGAGATTCCAAAACCTCCAACAAACCCCAGTTTATATTAAACCAAATCCAACAACTCCAGTTGAAATTAGTCAATCACCTATCCAATATTAGATGAAGAAATTTCAAACTGTTAATTAATTCTTAAATGCTATTGCCAATTATCTTTCAATACTTGTTAATACATAGTTGGTAGAGCCGTAGAATCTGAGATGATATTTCATGACTCTATAAGAAAGCATGCATTATTAAAACTAAAATATGAAATACGTGTTATAAAAAAAGAATAATAATTAAAATAGGAAATAAACTCTGACAGATGAATAATCATTTTATATATTATGACACAAAAGGTTAGGCATAGCAAAAGGCAAAGAAAAAGATCTTTCTAGCTTTGATATAATAACTTTTGTTTAATTAATTTTGTCAAACGTAAAACTTAGTCCGTTAAGCATTGTCCCCTTTACATGTTTGTTCTCGCCACTTCCCTAAACTGCAAAAACTATGCTAGCTTTGCTTTCTTATTATTATAAATAAGCGCACGCAAAGTTTCATTGATGTACCTACCTGTTCTCACCATCACTTTGAGTTGGTCAAGTTTCAAGAGAATTAGGTTCAAGCATACTTTATGGAGAAGCTGAACTTTGTTAGGAATGGAGTGAGCAGGTTGCCTCCTGGCTTTCGATTCCAGCCAACAGATGAGGAGCTTGTGTTTCAGTACTTGAAATGTAAGGTCTTCTCTTGCCAGTTGCCTGCTTCAATCATCCCTGAGATCAATGTCTGCAAGTACGAACCTTGGGATTTGCCTGGTAATAATAAAGGTTAGCACGCATTAGTTTTGCTACCTCTCAAACACAACCAATTTACTTTTTGGTGCCTTTTTTTCTCAAAAAAATTAAAAAAGAAAAGAAAGAAAGAATAATTGCATATGAGCAAAAAAAATTGTCTAATTTTTTTATAAAAAAAATAAGGGTGATCATTATATGCAATAAATTAAGAGAAACATTATATTCTACAAAATTGGTTGTGTGAGAACTTGACAAACAGTGCCAATTGGACGTAAATTCCTCCTCCACTCTCTCTCTCCTTCGTGTTTTCATTAAAACGTTAATTTTATTGGTTGTATTTCTTTTCCTACACATTCATAGCAATTGCTGATAAATTAGTATGATTTACTTACTTATTTGAGAATTAACAAACATGACACTTTATTTTCACAAATAAATTCCATTTTTAATCTCTAGGGTATTTTTATAGAGATTATTGTGAAACTAATACTGTTGCAACTAAAAAGTTCTCTTAACAATTGTTTTCTTGAAAGTCAATTTGAACATTAATCCTCTTAATGTAGGTGCAACTTGCTTAGTGCTGTACTCAATCCTTGTTGGTTTTTATATATATATATATGGGAGATGATCAATTTAGAGAAATGGTTAATTATGATAGTGAAAAGAGTAAATCTTGACCATTAGATTTTACATAAATAATTAAAATAAAAATATGAAGTCATATAACTTTTTTAAGTGATCATATAATTATTAAATAATTTTTAACCTTGACTATTCATATATAATTATACAATCTATATTTGTTCCTATTTTTGTCATAATAAACTACTCCTTTCACTTGATATCAATTATATCTACTTTTACCTCATATAGTTTGTCCTGGTAGAATAATTAGTTCATGACATATTTTTCATGCACGAGTGTAACTTCAATATTAGCTAACTCTGGTCTACATTGATTGAAAAAACAAAAAAAAAAACAAAAAAACAAAAAGCTGATGCAACCAAACAAATCAATAAGTCATTGACGTTGTTCTTATGCTTAATATGACATGCTGTTATTATATAGTCAGTCTATTGCTCGTAAGTTCTCCTTGTAGCAATGACCTTACATTCTAGCCTGATGTGTGTATTTTAGGGTACTGTGATCAGCAAGAGAAGTACTTTTTCAGCTCTAAGGAAGCCAAGTATCGAAACGGCAACCGCATGAACCGAACAACCAACTCTGGCTATTGGAAGGCAACAGGATCAGACAAAAGAATTTCATCCCCACTAAGTAACATTGGTATTGCCGGGATAAGAAAAGCTCTTGTATTTTATGAAGGGAAATTTCCTAATGGGTCTCGAACTGATTGGTTCATGCATGAATATCGCCTCGTCAGTGTAGAAACCACTGCTTGCAGTCCATCCCAGGTGAATTTCAATTATTTTTTGGTTTGTAATTTAACATCAAAACCATTATGTAAAACAGCAAGATTGTATTTGTATATATCTAAATGCTTGTAACATATACATTTATAGAAAGAATTTTATTTTAATCCAACATATTATATATTTTTTTATTGCACTATCTTAGATTTGATATATATATATATATGTGTGTGTGTGTGTGTGTGTGTGTACTTTTTCACATATTTATCTGTCAAATGCTTTTGGGTTGGCAGAACTATGCAGACGAGCTAGGGGATTGGGTTCTGTGTCGCATATTCATGAAGAAAAGAAGCATAGAAAGTGACGACAACACTACTCATCACATGCTGCAGAACAATACAGTGATGAATGTTGTTGAGGTGGCTAAGCCAAGATTCTATGATTTTATGAGCCTACACAATTCAGCTCCGGGTCCTATCCATTCCCCTACAAGCTCATCTTGTTCAAGTTCCAGTTACAAAACTGAAGTCTCTTCATCAGACCGCGAAGAAACAAGCGGTTAGGTTGATTTTTAAGTGCATCATTATATATGACTCCTATGTATGTCTGCGCTTATCCGTTAAGGAAAATTAATGGATCACATGCCATGAGAACACATTCACGCTGATTTTTGCTCCTAAAAGGAGCAGGCGTTATTGGATATCACATGCTTGTTCCGTATCATACATATGTAGCGAGCAGATTTTCTTGCTTGTCTAGTAATTTCTTTCCTTTTTTTTTTTTTTGGTAAGTTTGCCTAGCAATTTCTATTAGACTAGACACTTTTATATCTCTATCATAGATAACAGGTTATCTTAATGTTCAGTATTTATAATCTTTCAACCAAAAAGTTGGTTGATTTATGGATGAAGTATTAATTGAAAAATAACTTAGCACCAAAAAATATTGAAAAATAATTTGATGACAGTGGCATGTAAATATTATTATATTGGTTTACCTTAGCTTACCGCTCTCCTCTTATGCCAGGCCATTAATTGATCTCATTTGTGACAAAAGTTGTATGCAAATAATAATTAAAAGTTATTAACATGAAATAATAAATTAATATTAGTAAGATCAGCTAACACTAGTTACTATTTTGCGATAAGAAGATGTAATAGTAAAATGTTAAAATGCTATTATTATTATCGTCACATATTATTTTTTCTTTCTATTTAATATAAATCAAAAGGCAATACCAAAAGAAAGTTTATCAAAAGACAATTTAATTTGGATAATTCAAATTAAAAGACGATAATAACTGAAGGGAGGGGTACTAAAAGATATTATTTTATTTCAATATATATATTGAGCGTGTAGAAGAAAAAAAATTGAAGAAATGTTTTTTTTTTATAAAATTCTCATCATAGAAATTATCAGTCTTAGATTAAGCCGTCATATTTTATATTCAATTTTTATATATTTTTATCATGCAATCGTTTTTCAATATAATTATTAGAACATTAACTACCTAAACAAGAAATACTATTAAATATCATACATTCTTATCTTGTTTTTACAATTCCTAGTCTTTTATAAATTCACAATCATATGGACTTTTTAGCATATAACACATTCGTTACCGATCTTCATGTGTTTAATTTGCATATCCTAAAAATTAAATAACGAAAAAGAAACAGTAGGAACTTGAAAGTTGCAATTTATAAATTTTTCTAGTAATTTTTGTTATAACTAGGTTTTAAATTGCGGTTTACAATCAATTGCTGCTGTAATATTAGGGTTTTGTTATTTGGACCCTCTACGGCAACACACTTTTCAATATTATGCCATCAGCCGTTCAAAATTCCTGATTTTCTATTTAAAATTTTTCATTTCATTTTTTCCCACAAATCACGCGGGATATCGAAAAGGGTGGCTGACAAAGTTTGGTACAAGAATCATTTCTCACAATGTTATTGCTATTGCTATGGTAGTTTCTGCAACCGTATTGTGATAGCCATTACAGTCTCATCAGCCACAACATTTTGCAATCATAGTAATGACAAAGCAACTGCAACTTCTACCATAACTGTGTAGTTTAAAAATCAAAACCATGGTATTGACCAAATAACAAGAAAGAGTTGAGATCGATTTCCTATTTTTGTGCTGATCAAAAGGAGGATAAGCCTTATTGAGAGGATGGACAAATAGGCGGCGCAACCCAGTTAAAGGCTATGGCTTTAATTGTATTGCAACTAAATGTTACAAAGATAGAATTGAACACCCCAACCTAATGAACCTATCCATTTTATATTGGTGACTTTCCCAACTTGACTCTTTCCAAGCTCCAACAATGAAAGAGAGGATTTCATTTCCTCAACTTTTTGGTGCAACCCACTTTCTATTATTGAACCACCAACAACTGTAAACACAGACTGTATCTTGTTATTTCAGCTGCCACATTCACCAAAACCCTTCAAAATCCCCCACCCTTTCCTCTTCATATTGTAGGGTAGGCTAATAATCCTTGAGCCTTCACATTTTTTTTTTTAATAAAAAGAAATTTAGGTTAAGGAAAAGACTCATCTTGTTATCAATATCGGTGCCAATAATGGGGAGCAACAACTCAACGTTGAATCCGAATGGTGCAGAGGCATTCCCTGCGAGGGTCCGCCCTATCCTTATTCGCAGGCTCGAGGAGTTCAAGAAACGCAGGAATATTAATGGAGGCACTCTAAGAGGAGGAGGAGATGGAGAAGAAGACGCCATCTCCAGGAAGCAGCTGCTTAAGGGCGATGGTGGTGGTGCTGAAGAAGAAGATGAAAACACTCAATCCTCTCATTCTCATCATGATAATGACGAGCCTCTGGTGCGTGTAGAGAAGCTCTCCAAGGTGGTTCCATTGCCAGTTTCTGAATGCGGGGTTGAGGAGAAGCAGCATAAGGAACACAAAGATCTCGACCAAGAAAAGGTGAAAGATGTAAAGCCACAAACAGAAAATAAACATGAAGCTGCAAAACATGATGATGATGATGATGATGATGATGATGATGATGGTGATGATGTTGATGATTATGACGAAATTGGCAGACTTATAGGTCCTGGTCCTGGATCGCCAAGCTTCAGGATTTATTGCATTGAGGTCGAGAAGAAAAAAGAGGAACAAGAACGTGAGTATAATACCAAAAGAATTGTTACCATTTTATATGTACAAATAACATTATTTTATGTAAAGGGTGTTTCATAGATCATATATGTTTGTAAAGTTAAGGGGTGTTAATTTGACATTGACAAATGCAGCTGAGAAGCGAACCGTTGCAATAATGCACCAGAAGACACCCAGTGCTGACAGTGATGAAAGCATTGATGCATCTGCATCAGGGAATAAGTGGAACGAGGTAAGCCACTTTCAGTGTTTTGTGATTTCATTTCACAAATCACTTAAGAACATCAAGGAACAATTTATCTAGAAATGTCAGTTTTTTTTTTTTTAATGAAAAATGTTACATGTTTTTAGCTTCGATTACTTTGGAGAAAACAATCAATTTTATCACAAATTTTTTCATGAAGCTTTCAATTATAGGTGTGTTTTATTTGGATGTGAAAATAAGATTTAATAATAGATTATAAGTATAATCGATTATGATAAAACTAGTTTTATGTTTAAATATATTAATTGAAAGAGAGGTGCAAAAACTCTAATCTCCTCAAAGAGGTAACAAAAATTATTATCATGAGTTTTATCTCACGTTCTCTTATTATTTGAATGCTTCAGCCTATTGAAATATTGGAATCAACTTCGAAGAGGAAAGGACATAAGATGAAGAAATTTTTGATGATGAAGAAGAATCTACTCAATGTTAAGAATCTACAGATAAAGCATCGAATGAACCCAATGTTTAGCTGTAGTGGCAACGACAACAGAAAAAGTCGTTTTTCACCTAATTGATTGCTACACTCGGTGGCGGTAAAGATAAAGACAACCCATTACCTTCTTTTTTTCGGGAAAAAAAAATGCTTTTGTAGGCTTTTTCTGAAATTTCTTCTGAAACTCCATCGAATTGTAAATGTCATAGCATTGATTGATCAGTTATAGAACACACGGTGAAGTCTGTGATGGCCTGATGCGTTTGGAATCAACTTAGTCCCTAATAAGTATTAAGAGAATTAAAGACTAGCTAGTTAGAATTATAATTTTAAAAGTTAAATGAATATTAGAATTACTTTTCTAACCTTATCTTCAACCCCCCTTTCTCTCCCTCTTCCATGCACAGCATCAACCCCCCCTCCCCCATTCAAAACCATGGCAGCACCACTCTTTTCTCTGGTTGCACATCACCATCTTCTTTAAACACCATTCTTACCTTCAAATCACACACAAGCCAAAAACCCCACATCACTCACAATGATTATTATAGACAAGAGGCACTGGAGGAGGCTTATTTTTATTTGTCATCTATTTATGCTATTTGAAAAGGAAAACAGATCACTTTTTCTAGACAAAACTAGCAGTATTTTGCGTTTGCCTACAATTTCCGGGCACCTTAGGCACGACGGGAACAAACTCAAAACCCACTAAATGGAAAGCATGTCACAGTGAGGGGAAGGGAATGGGTTAGGGGAGCAGTGGTGTCTAGAGGCCGTGGGCGGAGAGGGGGTTGATGGAGGTCGTCCATAGGGAGCGGCAGTGCTGCAATCCTTTTGTTATTGCTCCTTGTTGTTCAGGTGGCATACACTTCCATTGTTGGTATCATGAACTTGTTGGGAGGGGTACTGTTTTTTTTTTTTGGATAGGGGAAGGTACCATGAACTTTCATTTAAATCTTAATTTTTTATGGATCACAAATAGCATTCTAAAAATTCTTTAAAACATGTTATCGGTAGAATGAAATATCAATAGCACATATTCAAGGACCAAGTTGATCCCAAACTCACCATGGCCCATGACAAACTCCACCATAGAGTGCAGCCGGTTTAATTGCCCTTGTAGTTTGTTCAATATGTAAAATACCATATGAATATGTGTTTGTTGCATTTATTCTCAATTATTTAACTCTAATTATTCTCTATCATATTCAGCAATTAGTTATCTGATGGAGTAAAAAATAGTACTGAAACACTTGAGTGAAAATTAAATGATACAATGCTAGTAGCTAGGTATAAATAGGGGTCTAATCTCAATTGTAAGGCATTAATTGGAGAATTGTTATTGTTAGTGAATTTTGGTTTATTAGGAGCTTTCTGGACTAACACACTCAGTCTCTTCTCTCTGTACAATTTTAACTCATTCTTCTCTTCTCCCACTTCAATTAATTGATTCAGATTTTAGTTCATATCAAATGGTGATTTTATTTGAGAGTTGAACTCAAGGTTGGTTTCAAAGGGGGATATTGATACAATGCTACTAGCTAAGTATAAATAGCGATCTAATCTCAACTGTAAGGCATTAGAGAATTGTTATTATTAGTGAACTTTGGTTTATTAAAAGCTTCTCTCAAGACTCAGTCTCTTCTGTCTGTAGAGTTTTAACCCATTCTTCACTTCTCACACTTCAATTAATTGATTCAAATTTTAGTTCGAATCAGTACACTTATACATGGCATCACCTTATGCATCCAAAATAATGAACGTTTGTGCAAGGATTATTGACACTGAACAAATTTAGTTTAATAAAGTTGAGTAAATTATGCACGATGAGATTGCTATGCTTTTACCTCATACATACACATCTACCTGGAAATCAACTATCCTAATTTTTAATTCTACGTGGTGAAGTCCAAATGCTCATCCAGTAATATTTATATATATAGCAAAATAACAAAGCATAAACTAAGAATCAGATTCTGAATTCTATTACGACCTTTTTTTCAAAATGATAAATGCCAAAAATAACAGAATGTATTGTAAGTAATTATAAGCATTCAAGTAAAGGTATTAATATTAAATTCTCTTTTTACCAACCAACACCTAGTTGGTTTCAAATTTTAGGTGATCTGTAATCTGATTGTTACTTTTTATTCAATTGGGTGTTTGTCTTGGTTTTTAAATAGAAAAAGTCTCTCCTGTCCCTTTTTTTTGTTAAAAAAGACTAATCACTGATTAATAAATCAGGTAAAGTATGATCAAAACATTAAGTTATATATTAGTCACTTTTGCTTAATCATAACAACTTGTAGATTGTCACTTCAGTCGGAAAAGGTGATCTTGCTATAATTTAGGACAACCTCCTTTCCCCCTTTTATGAATTATTACGCATAATTAGCAACAATGAAGTGTCGTCAACCAGAAGTGTAAAAGAACATAGTATATAAAACAAAAGATGTAGGTATAATTTCTTAAATGAAAGAGGTATCAATGTAGTAAAAGCTAATTATTCCTTTCATCTATATATGTATATAATGGTTTTTGTCCACACAATGATGAAAATGTACCTCCTCGTAAAGAATGAAAGGCAGAAAAAAAAATTGTGTTGTTTGGTTTTCATAATTTCATTGATGAGCAAACTTGATCAGATAACGGATTAAAGAATAAGAGGCAAGGTGAGCGCCCCCTTTTTTTTTTAATAAAAGGTTAAGGGATTGCTTGACAGCAACAGCAGGGAGATGCTGGCAGCACATCATTTGGTAGCTATTTGCTTTACGAAAAATGTTTGATGAATATATTATGCATTGGATACCGTATTAACTTATATTTTATTTATAATTATATAGAATATGATATTTTTTAAATTATATTTATATCTCATTTAATATTGGGTGGGATATAAATTAGTAAAATATCTATACATAAATATTTATACATATTATGTTTATCTAACAACTGTTGCTATATTGCTGCAGGTGGCACACCTATGGTCAACAGATGTCCGTGGCGCCTAAACCCCTAAGTTTGTGTGCACAATTTTCTTTCTTCTGGTCTTTAGTTAGTATATTTTTTTACTTCTCACAAAAATAAGAGAAAAAAAAATAGAAATAAAAGTACAGATGGATTAATGTTAAAAAGTCCAAAGTAGATTAATTAACGACAATAGGATCTAAGGTTGTCTTATTTCTTTCGTGACGAATAAATCACAACAGAATTGTGCATTACTATTTTTTTTTTGGATACATTAGTGTACAATAAGGTAGAATTATGCATTACTATTTAAAGAATTTAATTAAGATAATAATTAAAGAAAAAAATTTAATTTAAATAAGATTTTGATTCATTATATAATTTGAGTAAAACCTTGTTATATACCAGCATTACCATTTTAGTTGTTAAATGGTTTATATCATCCCAGATAAAAAATAAAAAAGGAATATATGTAGTCCAATTAATTATTTAATGATTAAAATGCCGTCATTCTGATAATTTTTAATCATATTGAGAAAAATGTGATTCATAAAACTGAAAACATCTTACATTATTGAAGAACTAAATTAATGCTAAATTTTTTTAATATATGGATCAAAGTAGTGACATTTTTTATTATAAATTAATGGCATAAGTCTTTTGACAACTAAAATGACTCTTATATTTTCTAAGATTACCGTACACTAAATCTTAATTTGAGAAGCCGCACAAAAGAAACTTCATAGATAGACAAAAGTAAAAAAGAGCTAGATTGTAAGAATCTAAATAGCATAATCACTAGATTTATTTATTTATTTTGATTTGGAGCATAGCCATTAGATTACTCATTCATCGGCCACAAGGAAACAACGAAAGTAGATATAAAGAGAAGGAAAAATTAATTAGAAATTTTGAGTTCTGGAATTGGAAATAAATTTTGTTGGAAGACTCTATTCTTTTCAATAATATCTATTAGCTTGAATTAAATTAGTCAGATTTTTATTAATAAGAATGTCATACCAATAATTTCATCAAAACCAAATAATAGAGATAAGAAACAAAATAAAAAATGTGGTTATATATAATTATAGGGCTTATTTGATTAAAATTTTTTAAAAAATATTTTTTTAAATAAAAATAGAAATAAAAATAGAAAATTATTTTATATTTAAATATAATTATAAAAATATTTTTTATAAGAATTAAAAATTATTAAATTATTTATATGTGATAAAATAAAAGTATTTTTTAATAAATTTATAATATTAATAGATAATAAATGATATTTTCAAAAAAAATTAATAATAAAATAATAAAAATGTAAAAAAATAATAAATTTAAAATTTAAATATTATTTTTTTATTACTTTTACTTTTGAAAGTTGTAACTCTCTATTTATTTATAAAAAAAGTAAAATAATTAATTATTTTCTGAATTTTTTTGAAAAATATAAATAAATAATACTAAAATTATTTTTTTCAAAATTTTTTTAAAAAATATTTTTTCCTTTATAAAGGCGCAAATAAATGGACTCATAAATATATAAAAGCGTTGAAAAAAATTAAAAATAACGTAGCTGATAAGCTCCTCACTCGCCACTCGCTCTCACTGCTAGTTTAGTGTTGGTAAGGTGTGTAGAGGAAAAAAGAGAGCGAGTGAGTGAGAGGTGAAAAAGCAACACGCCAACACGCTTTATTCTGAGCTTCTTCTGTACACCACCCAAGGCTAGTAGAGTGAGACTAACCTCTTCTTCTTTCTATGAATTCTTTACGTTAAGATAATATACTTAATTAATTAACAGGACTCTCTCTTGTCTTTTTTCTTTTCTATTATCTCCGTTTGTGACATTGCTTAGGGTTTTGTTGTTGTTTTTTTTATTTTTTGTGTGTGGGAAATTGATCGAAGAAGAAGAAGAAGAAGAAGAAGAAGATGATAGACTTTGCGCGCGTGCAGAAGGAGCTGGTGGAATGCGGGAAGGACGCGGAGGGATCGGGCATCAGGGTCACCCCCAAATCCGACAACCTCGTCCTCCTCCTCGGCATCATCCCTGGCCCTGTCGGCACCCCTTACGAAGGTGGCCTCTTCAAAATCGATATCACATTGCCAGGTACCAATTCAATTCTGATTGGAACGATGAGGGGTAGGGTTTTGAAATTATTATTTGAATGGGTATTATTCGCAATTGATATGCTATCAATTGAGGGCTTTTTTTTTTTCTCCTTAAAATTCTGTTGTGTGATGTTTGAATTGCGAGTGAGTGTTCATTTGTGTTGCTTTTGTTCTTGTTGCTGCAGATGGGTACCCGTTTGAACCCCCAAAGATGCAGTTTGCGACCAAAGTCTGGTAGGAAAAATGCTGTTTTGATTGTTTTTAAGATTTTAACTGTTTGAATGTAAATATGTTCTACGAGACAGGACATTATGGGTTCATTTGATCCACGTAGCCGACCACAATCTGTTGGGACAAGGCTGTTGTTGTTGTCTTTTGTGCTTAATGAGCCCTGGATTACGGAGTGGTTGAGTTTGATTTTTGAGACTCTGGAGCATGTGCTTTACCTCCTTGAAGCTGTTGATTGCAAGAAATCTTTGGTTTTTCACTGATGTCTGGGTGGAAATGGAGGGAAAAAAATGAAGAAAGTTTGTGGTTGATAGTGTGGAAACTCTTTACGATTTGTTTTGACTTATGGTTGTTTTCATGGAAATGTGTAGAGTGGATGTATAGTCCACAAGAATATAGTTAGGGTTTGGATTCGAAAGATGAGCTCTTCTAAAACGAATATGGTATCCTTTATTCATGGATAGGCAATTGTCAAAAGGTTTAGTGCTAGGGCTCATTCTGTTTTGCGCTAGTGGATTGATAGGCAAGTAAATGTAAATTTAAAAATTTATTTTTGTTCATTTTTAAAAAAATTAAATTAAAACTGAAGTGAATAGCTGTTCTTATGAATTAAAAAAAAAATTTAAAATTATATCCTCCCTTAACTTGTTTTTATACATTTTTTCTCTGTTACCCCTTAACTTTTCTCAACTTTCCTTAACTTGTTGTGGATATTTTTAGCAAGGGCAAAATTTGGACACAAAAAACAGTTAAAAGATGGCAGCATATGCTGATGCAACTGCATCGTAACCTACTAGAGAAGCACCATATGCTGATCCTTTTTCATAAAATAGAGTATGATAGTGTGGCATTATAATCTCAAGATCTCTTGATATTACTGATGCCCTTGTGCCAGCTCTTATTAATTATTAAACGTTATGAACATATATATCATGGTTGTATTAATGCTATCTCAAATTCGGAGAATAGTGAGTTATAATAATTGTAAGAAACAGGTTATGTGGCAGACTCAAGGTTTCAATCGCCTTAGCAGCTCCACCCAATTGTCACAAGGTTTTGTGCTAGGGTTCCATCTGTTTCAATTTTGTTATTGATATCACTGCAAGTTCATTTTAACCTACTGAGAAGCATCATATATTGATCCGTTTTGTAAAATAGAATATGGTAGTGTAGCATTTCATCTCAAGATCTGTTGATATTGTGAGTTCTGTATTTCATTTCATGTTACTATCTCCCTTCCCCTGGTTCTCATTGATTTTTAAACTTCCAAAATATATTTCTCCTGTTTGCTTTGATGTTTTCTCAAATTTGGAGAATAGTGAGTTGTAATAGTTAAAAGAAGAAAACAGGTTTTGTGGCAAATTCAAGGTTTCACTGTTTCAGTTGCTTCAGTATCAGTTGTTCTGGCTTCTGCAGAAGCTTTTGATTATTGTGCTTATTTTCTATCTTTGCCTTTGTAAAATGAGCAATTTCTTATGCATATCAAATTAGCAAATATAGCATTTAATGGATTGCTATAGAAAAATATATGTTTAGTTGATTAACCATGGATGTTGTTGTGTATGTTACCCCTTGAAGGCACCCTAATATCAGCAGCCAGAGTGGAGCTATTTGCCTGGACATATTGAAGGACCAGTGGAGCCCAGCACTCACTCTCAAGACTGCACTTCTTTCTGTGCAAGCACTTCTCTCTGCTCCTCAGCCTGATGATCCTCAAGATGCTGTTGTGGCACAGCAGGTCTGACTAATTCTGTTGTGTGTTGTTGTGTCTCTACTAATGAAATGTTTCTTGTTATATACTTTGTGTGTGGAACTGTGTAAGCACAGACAGTATATTGAAGAGTTCTATACTTCTGTAGGTTGCTGCTAGATCGACTTCTCTTTGCTTACTTTTTGTTAGTCGTGTCATTTTAAATATGTGTCTATCTATGGACAATGCAGTATCTGAAAGACTATCAGACATTTGTTAACACTGCTCGCTACTGGACAGAAAGTTTTGCCAAGGCGACTTCTCTTGGGATTGAAGATAAGGTACCAAGCTTGTTGCATTTAAGTTATTGGAATGTGGATGCACATTATTGAGCATATTTTAATTGATCTTGTCAACATGTACCATTTGCTTCACAGTCAAGGTGGACATTCTTTATTACTTTCTTGTATGGTCTGGTTTTGAATGCATTGGCAGTTAAGTGTAATGTTTGACGCAAGGATCTTGTTTTTGTGTACTTGTTGTAGAACACTTTCCAAAGAAAATTTAATAATGATCTAGTCAATATTGTTATCCTATATAGTGCTTTTATGATAATCTTATTAGAAAATGATAAGCCTAAAAGTTCTATTTATAATAAATCTGCCGTCGATTTTATGTATCTTATAATTTTATACCAAAATTGTGTTTTGAATTTGAAAAATGACTTGCATTGACATGCTTAACTAGTTTAAGAATATTGATGAATGTACTTCTGATTTGTTTAGTGTAAAAACATGAACATTTAAGCTACTTTGGTAATTATTTTAATTTCCATTGCTATGGATCCATTATGACAAATGACGTAGTTTTATAACAGTTGTGATTTCTGTTCAATTTGGTACAGGTACAGAAACTCGTAGAGATGGGGTTTCCTGAAGCTCAAGTGAGGAGCATTTTGGAAGCTGTTGGTGGTGATGAAAACTTGGCTCTTGAAAGGCTGCTGTAGCCTATTGTGAAATATCGACCAAAGCGTTTTGATCGTGGTGAAGTTTAAGAAGACATGTCACCATTGGATGCTTGAACCATTATAGAAACAAAGGGTTAATTGAATATAAACCTATATAATTTACATTGACCCATATCGGATAGATTTTTTGATTTGGGCCTGTTTTTTGCCCTCTCTTTGGAAACTTTGGTACTGGAGATTTTCCTGATGTTATAGCAGGTATGAAATTAAATACCTTATTGGCAAAGTCTATGATTCATGGATGGAATTATTTATTTGAGACGGTGTTGATGGTGTATTAAACAGGTTTACAAGACCGAAATGGATCAAGGGACTGTAGCTGAGAGATTAAAAGGAAACAGTTTGCCTCACCCATTTTGGCAAGATCTTGTTGTGGGATGTGGTGACATGCCATTGTTGCATTTTGGGGTGAAGATTATATGAAAGCTAAGAAGTGCTTACAAGTACATAAATGAATCCTTAAATCGTGCGTTGCTGGTTCATTATTAAGGCAGCTAGTGTAGTATTGCACCGGGGGAGTGGGGTGCACACTTTGCACTAATCCATTATTTACAATTAATCGCTAATTAAATTATATCAACAACCAAATCAGGAAGAATAGTATCTCATTCCCCACTAATATGATGCTATGGTCAATTGATCATCATATCACTTTGAAATGGCATTGGAAACAACATTCCATTTTAAGCCAGCGTTCTTTCCAATATCAGTGGCACATTCCACTGCTGTGTTTAGGACTTACCCCTTTTGTTTTGTTAACTGTTTACGCTTCTAGAAGAAATGAACCCATCAAAGAAGCAAAAGTTAAACGAAAAATCAAACTAAATTCGTATCCGGAAGTTGACCTTTTAATTAAAATAGGAAAAGGTTGCATTTGAAAGTTGTATGCTGAAGTAGACACTCAAATTAGACCTTCAAGTCATATAGGAATATTTGTGAGCTGCCAATGGAGAATTAACTTGTCAAATCAGAATGCGGTTCTTTTACTTTTCTTTTTTAGTTGTGTTTTTGTTTTTCGTTAATGATTTGTGGCTATAGTTATTACCTTGAGTCTTGACAGCTAACAGCCTAAGGTAGTTGTCCAATGAGTACTGCTGCCCAGGTTTAAAAGTAAAAAAAATGAAAAAAATCAAAACATCTATGTTATTTAAGTATAATTGGCTTTACTGGGATCTGCAGTTCAAAAGTAAAACGGTACTTACTTGAATGTGGTAGGCATTAATTGACATTATAGCAGATGCTGATGCAAATAAAGGAAGATTTGTTACCGCGTTTTCTATTCTGCTTATTATTTTAGTGGCTTGCTTATATTGGTGTTAGTATTGCCTCGATTTATTTAGTTTCAGAACATTTCAGTCAGGCTATTTATATCTTTGGTCTTCACAATTGTTAATGTAATTTTAAGTCAACAATAATAGTAATAATTTATTTTTTCAAACTCCACTGCCATCGATATATCAAAAAAAAAAAAAAAAATTGTCATAAAAAAAGCTCAATTTTAAAAATAATTATAACTTGAACCGGTTGACTCCTATTTTTGGTTATTCAATATAAACCATCTTTAGCATTTGGTTGATTCAACCTTTAAATACGGTTTTAGATTCGGATATTGTAAATAAAAAAAACATTAAAAAGATTTTATTCTCATATATATATATATATTCCCCCCCCCCCTTCTTTAAACGATCTTAAGAATACATTCTAAAATCAAATTTTGCATCAATCAAATCTATTTATATGCGAATCTATCCTCATTCACACTCGTTACTTTCTATATTCACTTATTTATGCAAAATACTAAATGACCTGACAATTTAGCCGAGTTTCTCGTGCCATGGCACTGACATGTTTTTTTTTTTTTTTCCACTTTCAAAATCTCAATCTTTAAGCACTCTGCTCTTGTTGAAAGTAGAAACAACACTACCAAGCCCCCCCCCCCCTCTCTTTCTCTCTCTTTTTTTTTTCTTTTTTTTCCCCATAAAAACTCAGCACCTAGCATGAAGGACACATGAAAATTCAATCTTTTCTCTAACAACTATTCTTTCTTCTTTGTGACACAATCCAAAGAATCATCCAACCTCTGGAATTTCAGACTTCTTTTTATCAATACTATTCACCCAAATAACATCTCATCTCTATTTCATGGCAGTTGCATCACCATCACAAATAATAAAAATGGCTTCGCTTTGGGACATCCCATAGCTTTTTTTATCTGAGGCATCACATTTTATTCTTTGAGAAAGTGAAATAAGGAGCGAGAAAGAGCACTGACAAGAAAAATAAAAGAAAAGAGAGCCGGGAAAAATGTAGAGTTTAGCTGGGTCTTGGCGTTTTGCTTTCATGGAGTGGAAACAACAAACTATTTTTTCTCGCCCGTGATTTCGCTAATTGGTATTGAAGATCTTTTATTAAATTTTTTGATTTGTTCAAACAAAAAATGTTTACATATAACAAATAATACTCAAGCTGAATTGGGTCAATAGCAACACTCTTTATTATTTATTTGTTCCGTGGTTTATATGTGGAAATTAAAACACGTAAGCCAGCGTGAAATGGACGTGGGTATACAAGTAAGCGGTGGGTCAATGAACGAAAACATGACGAACGATATAAATTGAGGGAGGACAAAGGAAGATGCAAAGATTAAATAGTAAATGCCATGACCGAAGAGAACAGAAATTCAGGGTTGGAATTCAACACCACATTCAACCAAATGCATTTAATTCAAGGGCACGAATAGAAGAAATGCCCCCTGGATTTGCCACACCATTTTTCAATTCATGCTTTCAACAAACTACCACTCGTTTCGTTTGGTTGTATGAAAAGTCCACTAATTAAGATTAAAAAAATCATTTTGTATAGAAGTAAAATAAAATTTCTCCTTTTTATCAACAAAAATATAAATCGAATAGACTACATCAACTAAACAACGTGTATTAGTCTTGATGATTTTGACCAGTGCTTGTTTGTCTTTTCCATCTCTCTCTTTTATAGATCTATACAAGCTATATCGTACTTATTGATTGATTATTATATATTGTATAACAGAAAAGGAGAGAGAAAAAAAAATATCAATCCTTGCTTATGCTGTTCGTTGTGTTTTTCTTGAAAATGCAAGCTCCTTCCAAATTACGCTATTAATTTTTCTTCGTGCCAGCTAACTATACTGTGACATGGGACATGGAAACCTTTGGCTGTCATCTTCATTCACTAATTGATTGGATATGCTTTCCTTCATTCGCAATGCTTTGCTTGTGCATAAAGTTCAAACGTACCCCATTTAAAACATTTTGGGTAAAGATTCAATAATAGGGCAGTAGGTAATTATCCTCATACTGTTGTATTTCTTTTTTATTTTATATTTTTTTAAAAAAAACCAATTGCAGCTCGCTCATTATATATTTTTTATTTTTTGTCTCACTTTAATTTAACTTTATTTATAAGATATGCTTATTTTCCTAACTGAACAACGTCTGGTACTATAAGGAGGTATTTTTTCCTATATTAATAGATATGGCATTCACGCAAGAAAAAAAATGTAAAATAGCTAAAAATTTATTCGAGTTTATTTATTAAAATGATGTGACATGCATGTAATTTTCAGATAAATAAATATATTATATTATTTTATGCTATCTAATAATTACCTTTATTTTCTATTAAAATTTCGGCAGTTTGTTTTAATTATGTAATATTACTCGAGGCAAAAGTGACTTGTATCAATGGTAATGAAATTACAAAATCCATAGCTTATGGGGTCTTGTGGACCATCTCAAATTTTCATTCGTTACCTTTTTTAAAGTTTATGTGAACACACATGTTCGCATTTAAAAAATATTAAATACAACTACCAATTAGTAATGTACATTCATATATAAGAGGCAAGGTATTATCTATATTTCCATCGGGTCAATCGCGTTTTGTTGAAACCTCCCAAAAGAAAAAAGGAAAATTAGCGGAAAAAAATTCTAACAGAAAACAAAGAGTTCATCACTCTAATTAGAATTTAATTTTGATATATTAATAATATATATTTTTTTCACATGGTTATATTATATATAACAATATTATTAAAAAAGTTTGACTCTTACTATAATTATTTTAAGGTTACGTTTGAATTTATGATAAGTAGTGAAACAAAATGGATTGGAATAAAGTAAAGTGAAATGGAATAAAGTGGAGTGAAATAATTATCTCATTCTATTATTTGGATATTTTAGTAATAGAATAAAGTAATGTTTCATTCCATTGTTTAGATATTTCAATAGAATGGAACCAAATAGTGATAATCACAAATCTTTTTTAAATTTCCTATAATACCCTTTATCAAACAGTGATAGTTGTAAGTTTTTTTTTTTTTTTTTAGGATAGGTAATTAGCCATTTTAGTTATGTTATATTAATAAACTAGAATGAGATTTCATCTCATTTTCCCCAACCTAGAGGGGAACAAAAGAGGGAGAGATTTGGTAGAATAGGATGGAACCCATTCCATCATACATCACTCCACTCAATTACAAATTTGTCAATTCAAACAATGAAACCTTATTATATTTTATTAGGTTTCAGTTCATTCCACTATATATTACCGATCCAAACATACTCTAAAATACATACAAATATATATATATATATATATATATATACATATATATATATATTATATTTTTTATAAGTACTATGTTATCTACACTATAAAAAATATTAATTAACAAATTAGAAACTTACAAATATTTAATTAATAATAAAATTTATATATAATAACCATAACAAGAATTTAGATAAAAAAAAATATAACAAGAATATTATATAGTTTAATTTTTGGATTAGTAAAATTTCCATTCTACGAAAAATATGCTATAAATCAATAATATAGGTACATTTAACTATTTTTCAGGAAGTGCATAAAGTATAAATCGAACAATATAATTGCATTATGTATGCTACGCATCAGCTTTAACTTTGATCTTCGAAGTTGGATGCTACTGGATTATTTGGGAGCTGGCTCAATCGAATTTCTCCTATTATGAATGGCAGCGCTTCCTATTATTAGTTTATTCTAATGAGATATTCTTGATAGTATGTTCTAAACTTGTGGCGCATATTTTAGAACAAGTTGCTAATTTTAGTGATGTACTTCAACTCATCTTCGGGGTAAACTAATCTTACATTTTAGGTGAGTCACTAATTGCAGCAATGTACTTAAACTCTTTATAAGGAAACTGCTTGTAATTTTGTTGCTTGAGTGGTAGATAGGTAAAACCACCCTAACAAGAATGGATATTCATTTGTTTTAATTCGAGGATTTTTTTTTTAAAGTAAAAGGTAATATGATTTTAACTAACAAAAATGTAATAAAAATTTCCTTCTACTCAGACTTTGATCTTAAATTAAAATTATGTTGAATCCAAACTCTATGGGCAAAAGCCCTACCAAACACACTATAAGTCACCAGGATTTTTATCTTAACAAAATTTTATACAAAAAAAAAAAAGAAGAAGCAAAGTTGACAGTTTCACATTGACTGACTGGTGTGGCTTACACAAAAAGTGATATGCAAGGACTTGGTCAGTGCTCATGTGGCTAATGAGTAGAGTGAATTATCAGCCAACTATCTTCAACAAAAAGGGAGGTCCCTCCAATTGCCAACAATATTAGATTTCCGACTATCACGGCAAACAATTTTATATTAAGAAAAGAATTTAATTTAAATATATTGATAATATAAAATATTTTATATTATTAATTAATAAAAATAATAAAAAATATTAAATCATATAAATAATTATTTATTATAATAAGAGATTTATTATAATTTTTTATATTTTTATTATTATTATTAATTAACAATGTAAAATAATTTTATACTGTCAGTATATATCAATTAAATTTTAAAAAAAATTCTATTTACACATATTTCACATTTCCCGTATCTGTATAAATGAGAGAATTAGAATATAAATATAAAACAATAAAATAGACTTAATTATAATTAATTAATAAAAAATATTTAATTATAAATTATTTTATATGCATGTAACATTATTCATGTATGAATGAAGTTTACAACATTGGTAACTGAAGTTTCCAAGTCTTGTCTTTCTCCCTGTAGCAATGAATGCAAAGTCACTATTTATTACGTTCGGCATCGTGGGTAGGAGTAACTTCATTTGTCAGAAGTTTGATAAAAATCTTCAATTTGAGAAATAAATTTGAATCCAATAATAACCATGCTCACAATTGGTTGCAATTCCATTAAACCCAATCTTAAATCATTTCACCTAAATTCCCGAAAGAATTTAGTTGATCGATTCAAACATGGCACAATATCTGGGCCCCAACCATAAAAGTCAAATATATTGACAATTAGATAAAAACAATAAAAAAATTAGAAAGAGCATTATCTTTTTCCACGAAAAAGAAAAGCATCATTTTTCCCCTCTTTTACTTTTATGGCAGCTTGACCTTTTTGGTCCCAAAATTTATGAGTTATGACCTCATCATCATCATGAACTGTCGTTTTGGTCTGTCTTTCCCTTTCCTTCCGCCACCATTTCGCTGACAACCAGCTCACACTTTCAGAAACTACAGTGGCAATTTCGTTATTTTCTTGCAATATCATGTATTTTTCTTTTCGAATTTAACTCTTTTTAATTTGCAGAATATATCCTAAAATATAAATAAAATACATTATGTTAATTCTCTTCTCTCTCAAAAAAGAAAAAACATTATGTCAACAGTTGATAAAAAAATAACTGAAAATTTTATAAAATATAAATGCCAATACAATTATAGGTAACAAGAATTTAATTTTAAAGTACTAATAATATAAATTATTTATATAATCAATCAATCATTTTTTTATTTATATGATTATTTAAATAATTAATATAAAATTTAATTATATTTATTTATATAAAAAAATATAATTAAATAATTATATAAATTTTTTTATATTACCAATATATTAAAAATAAATTCATAAAATAACAACAACAACAACAACAATAATAATAATAATAATAATAATAATAATAATAATAAAAAAGGTTAATTTTGATATATTCTCAATATAAATTTTTTTATACTATTATCTATTGAAATATTTTTATTTGTAAAATTTTTAATGTGGAGATATTTTTTTTTCTCTTTTTTGAGATAAGGTAATTGTAATTTTTAAGGTAGTGGTGATTTAGTTGAATATTTTTATTAATATAATAATATATAATTAGATATTTATATAAATTTTTATAATAATAATAATAATAATGATAATAATAATTTTTGTCAATAACTTAAAATGATTGTTTAAAAATAAGTTAGTTTGAGACAAAGTTTATTTGTATTTCCAGATATTTAAATATTAAAATCACCACCCGAGAGAACACTTTAATTGACTATAACTTTCAATTTAAAATTAGGTGAGCAGTCTTTAATAAAAAAATTAATTTTAACATACTATTAATATAAAAATATTTTATAAAGGTATTTAATTATATTTTATAATTTTAATTTATATATATTAAAAATATAAAATACTGTCAATCAATAAAAATATTAGAAAATACTAACTCATACAAATAATTGTCTATTATAATAAAAAATTTATCATAATTTATCGTTTTCTTATATTTTTATTAATTAATAGTATAAAATTATTTTATATTACCAATACATATAAATCAATCTCATATTTTATTATATCAACAAAATTATCTAATTTTTATATCTATTATTTCAGAAAATTCACATATATATAATTAAATAATTATGTAAAATTCCTTAACATTGAAGTAATATATTAAAATTAATTTCTGAAAACCTCGTAACAAAAAATTAGGAAAAAAAAATTGTATCATTCATTTTCCAATCAGCGGTTAATATTATGCAATTTATTTTCTCTTCAAGGTGCAAAATGCTTGCGTTGCATAGAATCAAACCCTCTGTTACTCCCTCTCTTCATTGCACACTCATAAAATCGACTTAGCTTTGGCCTTTTTCCTCGCGGGCTTTTTCCCTCTTCCCAAAACAGCCCTCACTCGCCGCCGTAACCGCCGTACGCGACGGCGATTTCCGAAACGCAACTCGCCGGATTCGTAAGCTCCCCTCGTTTCTCCGATTCCATGTTTTTTTCGCGCTCTTCCACCGCCGCCGCCGCACGCCGCCACCACTGACGGATGGGTTGCGTGCTCGGAAAGCCGGCCGGTGCCGGAGCTCAGCGCAGTCGCCGGAGTGAACAGCGCAGCGCTGCTTCCGACGGAGGCGATAATAATGCCGTAAGGGTTCGTGAGAGGCAGCGGAACCGGAACGCCGGCGATTTTCCGGGGAACCTTCAGGCGCCGGAGCGCCGAAAACCGCGGTTCGATCCGTACGCGGTGACGCAGCAGGGATGGCCGTCGTGGCTGATGGCCGTCGCCGGCGACGCAATCGGCGATTGGACCCCTCGCCGCGCCAACACCTTCGAGAAGCTCGCTAAGGTTGCTTCCAAAACAAAAGCATCATTTCATTTTTCTTCGTTTTGTTGAAAAAATTCAGAAAATGGAAAATTAAAAATTGGATCTTTTTTCCTTTTATGAGTTTTTTCGTTTTGTTAAAAAAAATTGTTTGTGTTGGCGTTGTTGTTTCAGATTGGGCAAGGGACTTATAGCAATGTGTATAAGGCAAGGGACCTTGTGACTGGGAAGATTGTGGCTTTGAAGAAAGTTAGGTTTGATACTTTGGAGCAAGAGAGTGTGAAGTTCATGGCAAGAGAAATACTTGTGCTGAGGAGGCTTGATCACCCCAATGTTCTGAAGCTTGAGGGATTGGTCACTTCCAGAATGTCTTGCAGTCTTTACTTGGTTTTTGAGTATATGGAGCATGATCTTGCAGGCCTTGCAGCTGGCCAAGGTGTTAAGTTCACTGAACCTCAGGTACCATAATTATAATGTGTTTGTCACTTGTTAGTTTTTGGTATTGGCTAAATGTATTTTGTGTATGCTTTTGTTTTAATGAAAATTGGGCATAAGGGGTGCTATAATTGGGTTTGCATCCTCTGGTGGTGTGATTTTTAGATTTGTTTTTTCAGGTCATGGTTTTATTGCCTTGCTGTTCTTAGAACTTAGAACTGAAAATTCTTTCATTTGTTTCGCATTAACTTTCTTGATGGAGTGTAGACCTTTGATCTTGCTTCTAGAGCTTTCTAGGCCGCCATGTTGGGTCCCATGCACAGTTGGTAGCATGGTTAGCTTTCTAGGCTTTTCGATGTTTTCAAATTTACTTCTACCCTCATGCTACTGCTTTGTAGTTTCCTTTATCACATCTCTCCATAAAGTGAGGTTATTACTCATTGCTTAATTAAGAATTTTTTGCTTTATACTCTGAAGGAAAGAATTTTTACTTTTAGGAAGTAAGTCGATTGTTGTATCTAAACTAAGACTAATATTTTGGGCATGTTGAGGAGCCTACTAGATCATTTGGTTGTCAAGAAGACATTACTATTATTATTATTAGTCCACCCTAGTAAATGGAAAACAGAGTTTGTACATTTCACAGACATTACATAGTATACGGGTGCAATGTAAACGTTAAATCATAGAAGGTTAATTACTTACTCCTTTGACATTTTTTACACTTAGTAGTTGATGGAGATGTGTGAAGACACGATTCAATTTTAAATATCGATGAAATGAGAAGGAATGAATAGTGATTCATATTAAAAATGTAAAAGAAAACTCATACTGAAAGGCTGATATGTCTCTCAGTATATTCTCTTTGACAGGTCAAATGCTTTATGAAGCAATTACTCTCTGGCCTTGAGCATTGCCACAGCCGAGGTGTACTGCACCGTGACATCAAGGGTTCCAATCTGCTTATTGACAATGAAGGAATCCTTAAAATTGCAGATTTTGGACTGGCAACTTTCTTTGACCCTGAGCAAAACAAGTCCATGACAAGCAGAGTTGTGACTCTTTGGTATCGTCCCCCTGAACTTCTTCTAGGGGCTACATTTTATGGTGTTGGTGTTGACCTTTGGAGTGCTGGTTGCATCTTGGCAGAGCTGCTTGCTAGGAAGCCAATCATGCCTGGCCGGACAGAGGTATTGTTCTTTGTCTTGTTTATAAGTGGCAATGGTCTAAACTTTGCGATGACTTCTTATCTGCTTGCAAATATTTCAAGTACTTGTCTTGATGCTGTAGTTTGGTTGTGGTTCATCCTATTCCGTACCCTTATATGATATGCAGGCTGCATTTTGTTTTGGCCATTTTATTGGAAATTTACCTTAGACAACAACCAAGTTGGGTAAGGCAGGTGCTTGCATTGGGCTCTGTCATCAACTTGATTAGTTTGTTGATGGCACAAGCATATCATCTTCATGGACCAGATGTAGTTTATCAAAAATACAGAAACCGTAGTAAAGAAGAGAAAGATGAAACAGAAGCAACAGAAAATGAGAACACTTTAATTTATCATCAGAATCCATGCTGTAATTAGCTTATGTATATTTTCATTCTTGAAAACTGTACCCTTAGTCGCAAGCTTTGGTCAGTTGTTACGATATTCAATTTATTTTGTATTCTGTTCTGCGGTTAAATCAACTTCTTTACCTTCATATATCACAATATTCCTATGTTTGCATTTCATTATCTTTTATTTTTGCTCTGGAAGTAGATATTTTCAGGGTGATGTGTAATGTGACTAACTTTTGGATTGCTTGGGGCTAGGTTGAACAACTGCACAAAATATTTAAGTTGTGTGGTTCTCCATCTGAGGAATATTGGAAGAAATATAGATTGCCAAATGCTACAATCTTTAAGCCACAGCAGCCATATAAACGTTGCATCTCAGAAACTTTCAAGGATTTTCCTCCATCATCACTACCTTTAATTGAAACTCTTCTTGCAATAGATCCTGATGATCGCGGCACTGCCTCAGCTGCTCTAAATAGTGAAGTGAGTGATCAATGTGGATTAATCTTACATTTGAGATGCAATGCATTTCACATCTGCTTTCTATCTGCAGTTCTTTACCACTGAGCCCTATGCTTGTGAGCCTTCGAGTTTACCAAAGTATCCTCCCAGCAAAGAACTGGATGTAAAACTGAGAGATGAAGAAGCAAGAAGGTTCTCTTAATCTTTTCATGTTTGATATTTTTTTGGACTGATTTTTTCTAGTTTCTCATTGATGGTTTTTTATTTCATTCTCAGGCAAAAAGCTCTAACTGGAAAGGCTAATGATGGTGCAAAAAGAGTCAGAGCACGTGAGCGTGGTCGGGCCATTCCTGCCCCTGAAGCCAACGCAGAGATCCAAACAAACTTAGATGTACGTCAGACATGTATTTGTTTTGTTTGTCTGTTCCCTCATACTACCTGACTCACTTATAGTTACTTTCTTTGATTTTGATTTCCTGTTCCTTCAAACCCAAGTTTGTGCACGTCATATGCCTTCATTTATATCTTGCATTATGCTTTCTTTTTAGCCTATTTTCCCGGGCTAACTTACACGTTTATGACTTAGGTCTGAGCTTCCTTTTGACTCCGCATACCCAAACTGACTTAAAATTTTCATGAAACCCTGCCATTTTTGTGATTTGGCAATATTTATAATAATGCTGTCCGGAACTTGGGACCTAGATTCTTTGGCATTTTTCACTTTGGATTCTCTGATCATGTCTACCCTGACATTTAAAATATTGTTGTTTTGGTGATGGCCTTTTTTGTTCTTTCGAGTCATAGAACTTTGTGTTACATTTGTTTGGTCTGATGATACTCATAGTAAATTGAGCTTTTCTTTAGCAATGTCTTATTTTCTGCTCTGAGAGACATTACATGTGTATCTCACTGAATTTCAGAGGTGGAGAGTTGTGAACCAAAAAAATGCAAAAAGCAAGAGTGAGAAATTTCCACCTCCTCATCAAGATGGAGCTGTTGGATTTCCACAAGATGCAGCACAAAAAGGACCTTTTTCATTTGGCGCCACTGAAACTTCCTTTGGCTCAGGGGTATTTGATTCTAAACCATCTGGACCTGTTGGAAGTCATGCTGCTGTAGGACCTCACAGAGGGAGAAAAACTAGAAAAGAAGACTCACAAACAGCCTCATCATGGAAATTTATGAGTACATTCAAACCATCAACAGTTGGCCTTTCAATGGATTTATTATTTAGGAGCAAATAATCAGTTTCTTTTGATTTTGGCATCTTGGAATTATGAATGGAATGATTGCGGCCTTGATGCATCTTCTTTTTGCAAGTCGTTGTGGTTTTCAAATTATTATTATTTTTTCTTTCGTGTTGCTCCAATTTTTTGTATTCCATTTGGCATAAAGTCTTTGTTGTATAATCTAAATGGGGTTCCTTGCTTTTGTATATTTTCAGAGGATTAAATCCATTGTACAGTATCTGGGAGCACCTATTCGTCATGATCTTAGAAATGTTCTTCAATTTATCAAGTAATTCAAAAGAAATGCTGTCAGATCTAATGTAGATTTTAATTTTGATGCACTTTTAGTATGAAAAAAATTTGCATGTCATGTCAGTAAAAGTATTTTTCATTTCACTATGTTAAAAGTCGTATATAGTGACATATAATTAGATGATAGTGTAAAATTTTTATACATTAGAAATATTTCAATTTTTTTTTTAATATGAGACAATATATCAGAATTGAAATCTATTTTATTTTTCTTTATCATTTCTTTTTTTACAGGCCAGTAGTTGTCTCTAACGCCTTGAAGAAAATCAATAGCAACTGAAATGCATTGAAGTTTTAATCTAACAAGCTAACTCATTAGAAAATGAAAGAAACAACCTGCAACAATTCAATGTAGGCTCCAATTTATCCTAGTGAATAATTGAATGTGTTACCCATTCTGTTCCACTTCCACGTGACACACATGACATAACAAGCAGGTCGCCGAAGTTTGGTCCCAACCGAAATAAGTAACGCCAGCAGGTGTGGTTGATAATATGAGAGCGAAAAAAAATTACTTGTTTTCTCACACAGTCACACTTGTTTTATACTGCTTAATTATGTTTCAATTTTTTTAAGGATTAATTACTGTGCAAGTGGCTATATTTTTTTTAAGGAAATTTGAAATGAGTTTTTATATTTTAAAAGTTTGTAATTGGATAGTTTTGGTTTTAAAAAATTTTAATTAGTCTGTGTCGTTAAAATCTTGTTAAATCACTGTTATAAGAAGAAATCTATTTCCATAAAAAAAAAGGAAGAAATCGATTTGAATATTCTGAAAATTATAGGGATTTAAATATAAAATTTTATATAGGAATCTATTTAAATAAGTCCTTATATTTTTTGAGAATATTCAGATAATTCCCAAATCTATAAAATTTTAATGGTAAAGACCTAATTGAAATTTTAAATAATTTATATAGGGACGAAATTATAAACCGATAAAATATAGGGATTTAATTGTGTTGTTTCTATATATATATAGAGAGAGAGAGAGAGAGAGAGAGAGACATCTGTAAGATAATTAAATAATTTTTTTGTTAATTATATGGATTTAATAATTTATTTAATCATAGTTATTTACTATGATATTAGTGGTTAAGGATATGAATTGTACAATTATTTGTATATAGTGATCGTGGACACATTTTATGACATGTGAGATAATGTATAAACAAGTAAATATTTCAATTATGTAATTGATGAATCTATTTGTAAGAAAAAAATAGAAAATTATATGTTATTAATTATTGATTTTAGTTATGTAAGTAATGAATCTAATGAAAAAATTTCTCACACATTATCAATTATTTTACCACTGTCATCAAAAACATAATTAAAGTCCCCAATTATTTATCAATTTGAATCCTCTAAAATAAATATAAGTGAGAAAATGAGGAATTAACCATATTTGGATTTAAATCCGTTATTTATACATCAATCCCCATATGTCTAGAGATGTCTAAAACATATGTATAAATAATATTTTTCTTAAATAAATTATATATATATATATATATATAGAGAGAGAGAGAGAGAGAGAGAGAGAGAGAGAGAGAGAGTAATTAATATGATAAAAATTATAGTTGAAATTTGATGCATTGTCAATTTGAAGTATTTTATATCAATTAAATTTTGGTGACATTGTTGATAATGAAGTTTGAATCTATGACCTTATACAATTTATTTGAATCCTTTACCGCTAGATTAATTATAATGGCTTATTAATCAATTAAATTTTATCCTTAATATGGCTTTTAAGATAATTATTATAAAAGTTAAATACTTCTAATAACATAACACTACAATATATATATATATATATATATATATATATATATATATATATATATATATATATATATCAGAGTCTTTTTTAATGTCAGACAATCATTCTTCTGATATAATAAGAAAGAAAATTGCTCCTCGACCAGAATGGTTGTGCTCGAATTTTGTTGCCAAAATTGTGCATGTTAGTGGGGTAGACATATGATATTTTTTTTCACCCATAATTTCAATATTTCCGCTCTATTATCCTAAAAGAGAAATGATAAATAGTATGAAAATAAGTCGTACGAATGTGTCACGAAAGCATGTGTCATTTTTGTATTGGTTGTTATATTTTACTAACCTTCCCATGTTTCCTTATTCATTTCCTCAACTCACTTTACCATGTATTTCGTCAATTTTCATACTAAACTATTTTGTACTGAATCGAAATACTCATCCTAAAATCCCTACACATCATATTGGCACATTATATTTTGACAAAAATTTTCGCAATGTAACATTGTTGAATAAGAAATAGCACTGATGTGTATATGTCTATTTTGTTAGAGAAATTATTACAGACTCTTGAAGTACCATGATAGCTTGTGTTCATTCTATTTATTGGATGACATATCAGCTTAAGTTAGTAGCGTAGTCTACCACTAAGTAAAATAATTAGAGGAATAAATGTATAAGTTAGTAATGGGCCTTAATACTAACTTAAGTTGACATATTATCCAATGAGTGGAATGAGTATAAATTAGCATGATGCTCTAAGAATATACAATAGTTTCTCATTTTGTTGAAGGGCAGGGGTATGGCAATAGGGTGACTACACTAGGGTTTTGGCTCGACCAGACTCTACCCTGCTGCCTTCTAAATAGATTCTAACTCGTTTCTATACCACCCACACGGGTTCAGAAAAAAAAAATACATGTACCCTATCTATAGAGAAAAATCTAAGGAAAATATTAGACAAACAAAATTTTTGTCAAAATTTTATTATTAGAATGATATGATATTACTATTTTCTTGAGATGAATAAGTGAAGCTTACCATTTTATAACATTCAACTATTATTATGATTTCTGTCAAAGATTTTAATTTTATTTTTATGGGAGTATAAAATTACTCAAAATCTATACACACAAACTTTACTTCAACCCTACCCGCTATTCAAGTGTTATCTTAACTTTCTTTCTCAAAGCATAAAACATACACACGGAATAACTTACCAATAATCCTTACAAATATTTAATTTTAAGTATGTCGATCATTTGAATTCCATCATGTTTAATTTGCCACGTAAAAAAAGTTGCAGCTGCTCCATTTTTCAAATTTAAACCAACATAGTAATATTTAAACACAACATAGTCATAAAAATTAAGCAAACGAAACCCCTTAACCTAACAAAGTCAGAAATTAAACTAGCACGATAAACTCTAAACATAATAACCAAAAAGAGATAATATTTAAAGAATTTAATTGTGTTATATTGTCAATATAAAATTTTTTATATAAATATTTAATTAAATATTATTATATCAACTAAAATATTTAATTTTATTATTTATTATCTTAAAAACCTTATAAATAAAAATATATAATTAAATAATAATATAAAATTTTATTATACCAAAAAAATAATAAAATCATAAAAATAATTAAGTGATAAGTCTATACATAGGATGCCGAGCGAACATTTCTTGAACCTAATCCTACACCTATCTCTACCGGCAGTAAATTTCCCATCTTACCCTACTCACCCTCGCAGGATGAATTTAAAATTGAACGCAAAGTTTGTATTTATTTTATACTTGTTATTCATGAATAAAGTAATTTTATAATATTATTTAATTAAATATTTATATTTATAAAATTTTTAAAATAATAGATGATTAAGTTAAATATTTTTATTAATATAAAAATATATAAATAAATATTTATATAAATTTTTTTTATATTAATCATATACATAAATTAAATTTTTATTTTATTTAAAATATTGTGTTAATTTATTAATTATTTATCATTAAAAAAATAAAAATTTAAAATAAAAAAGTTTAATTATTTTTAATAATAAATAATAAATAAATTGACCCCATATCTGAAAAAAAAAATAAGTACAAGCAACGACACGAGAAGTGGATTGATGGAGATTGGATACCCCGGATCGGGTTATCAATTGGCACCCCGAGGCGTGGGCTGATTTGAAGGGAATGGGGTCCTATAAATATATATATATAAGATTGGCCGATATGCAACATGTTGGCATGGCTTGACACATGTCAAGGACAGGGACGTGATGCGCGGAAAGGAAAAACGAAGGGAACCGCAACTTGGACTTGCAAAGGCACCCAAACCAAAGACACAAGTTGTGGTATTCCATGTACAAACACAGACAGCCAGAAAATTCTGGCTAAGCCATGCCCCACAATATTGTTCCCTTATAGGAGCCCCCACGCCCCCTTTAACTATATGAAAAATGAATTATCCATCAATGCGCCACAATACCCTCGCCCACGTTTTACGGGAGACATGGAAATGCAATTGCAAGGGGCCTCCAACAATTGAAGATTCCCCAACAAGGATAAGAAGAAAGAAGAAGAGAGTTCCCAGATGATATAATCAAGCACACTTACGCGAGTCCTTGATCTTGTGGGGTTTGCAAAGTTTGTCGCTTTGATTGGTTCTGGTGGTGAATTTGCAATCAAGAGTTAATTTTGAGTGTTCGCAAGGATCTTTGTCTGATTGTCGTTTGAATCACATGTTTTGGTGCGTCTTTTGCACAAGGATCCTTTGGTTTGGTGTTTTTAAGCTCTGTCTGAATAGCATGGATTGGAGAAACATAGGAGGGTTTACAGTGGGGATGCTATTGGTTTGGTTGCTGGGTTTTAAGGAATAACAAATTAACTACAATTACATCTTGTTTCATGCTTATTTTTCATCTGGGTTATGGAAATACCACTTTTGGTCTAGTGATTTTATTTTACATTTTTACTCCTTGTAATTCGAGTGGCTGTCTGGGTTTGGAGGCATTACTAAGGAGTCATTAAGGGGCTTTCTTAGAGGGTGTATTGAATTAGTGTTCCTTGAGGTTGTATGTAGAGATTGATATGTTGTTCAACTTGAGTAATTTATTAGTTGAGAAAATGAGTGAGAAATGTGATAAGGTGAGGAGTGAAGACTAGCTATTGAATTTTGCTGATTTTCTTTATAATTGATAGAGTTATGCTAATATATTGTATTTCAGCAGGAATTTGTTACTTATCAATAAATTCTTTTATAATTTCTGCAGGAGAGTGCCTCTGGTGTGATAATGCTGTAAGTGAAGATGCTGTAAAGTCTGATTAATAATATTTACTTTCTTCTCATCGTAGGGAATTGAGTTGTTTAGAACTGCACTGGAGTCGGGCTGCATGGTTTTGAGGGTACATTTGAAACAAGAAAGTACCATTGCTGATTCATGAACGTACTTAAAAGCCGGTGACGTTGAAAGAAGTGATGTAAAGAAAGAAGTTCCTTTTTGAAATTTCGGAAGAATCTAATCTAAAAGGAAAAATGGGGTTACTGCAGGTGCCTTCAGGCTGCATTGCTGAGGAGGTGGCAGCATCACTGAGCACATTTGTGCAAACTGCACCTAGGATTGCCAGCATGGGCAACTATGAGTTGAACATGTTGGCTGGAGAAGACCTAAGTAATTGCATGCACATTGAATTGCCTAGTTCTGACAGAAAAAATGTTCTGGAGCTGTCAAAAGAATCACATATTTCAAGTATGAGTAAAGATGGGAAATCCAACATACAGAAGTTGAAGATTAACCCCATGGAACCAATTGGCAGGTTCTCTTTCAATGCTGGGCAAACCACACAGACACCTGCTTCTAGGACTATAGGTTTCCAAATAAGGGCATTAACTCCTCATGGTAATGATTTTGATGGAAATGTATATTCATCAACTGTGTTTAATGTCACAAATGATGCAACTGAAGCATCTGAGCCGCAAGTCAGAAAGCGAGTGTTGTCACCTTTGAATGGAATGCTTCTTTCAGATCATTTCAAAGGTGATCCCCTGGACATTGGTGATGGTATTTATCAAAATTGTTCAAAGGGTGACAATGATAGTTGTAATGCTCTTATTTTACAAGAGTATAAGAAGGTTCATACTGGAAACTACAGCAATATTCACTCCATGACGTGGTCTTCATCTTGTTTTCAGGAATTAAAGAATTCATCCTGTATCGATTCTAGTGTAAACCAAACTGTAACTAGTCATGACCGTTCAAATTATGAACATGAGGAGCCTTGGTCGTATAGGCATATTCGATCATCTCCAGCACTTCATGATTCTGAACGGACAACTAAAATAAGGTCTCAGACAGTAGCATTGTTTATACCTCAAAAAAAGTTATCACCTCCCTTCCCTTTGTCTCCTCTGGGTAAAAAATCTTCTGAAAATGAAAAATTGGGAGCATACAAAAATGTTGAAACTATGTTGGATGATAGCAATGTGACTGTTAAGGATGTGGAACAATCATTTGATAGAACTCGTCAAGTCATTTTATCTGCACAGGATATGCCAAGTAAATCCCAACTCAACTCCCACAGTACACAGCAAAAGTCTGGCCTGTTTATTTCAGATGAGGTCATTGATATGAAAGAGTATTGGGTTCATCCTGGTAGCTTTCCTCCTCAGCATGCCAAGTTAAGTGGAACAGTGAGTAGATTGCCAGTTAGAAGGTCCCTGGTTGGTTCATTTGAGGAATCTCTATTATCTGGTCGCCTACTATCTGGGAAAATTAGTCAGGTTGGCACTATTCTCATATTGGCCTCTCCTTTCTGCATTAATTCCTGATGAAGTTGGCATAATTTGAGCAACCTTTCTCTTACATTAGTCTTTTAATTGTATTCCCTTCAATTTGCAGAAAATTGAAGGCTTTCTTGCTGTGCTGAATGTAACTGGCGGCAATTTCTCACCTCAGTCACAAAAAATCCCATTTGCAGTAACCAGTGTGGATGGAGATAAGTACTTACTTTATTATTCATCAATTAACCCTTCAGGAAAGTTATTATCATGCAAGTCTAGAGTCACCAAATTTCAGAGAACCCTTAGCATGGATGAATCAAGATCTGAAAAGAGCCGTATACGTATACCTATAAAAGGTCGAATTCAACTTGTAACTTTCTACAAGACCTTTTAAAATTGTTAAGTTGAGAACATCATTTTTCCCTTTCTATCTACAAAGTGTATTTATAATTTTATATGTATATGTAGCAAGAAAATGGTTATGCATAATATTGCAGAGTTGATGCATACTTTGTTGTTTATTTAGTCTTTTTTTATGCTGTTACCAACACAACAAGGTAGCATGAGTACAATGCCAACTTAGATTTTAGGAGGTGAATGAGATTCTCATTATAGATTTTAATAGAAATAACAAATTAACACGTGATGTAGAGGAAAGGGTGCTGTCAAAATATCAGTTTCAATGTTTTCAGCTTCTGTTCCATGTTTGCACTAGTGTTACCATAAATCTTGGAGAAATGTTATCATATCTGATACTTATAGAATTGAAAACTGTTTCTAACTGTATGCATCAAGAAACAGTTAGCATTAAATTTCAAATATGCTGGTGCCTGGTATTATCACTTTATTATTGGCGCCAACTTGAACTGGTTCTGTTGCATGATTAGTTGGTAATTGATCATTACCCCTCTCAACTCACTGCAAAAAATACTGAGAACCACACTGATTTATTCTTACTCTCTATTAGGATCCAACTGCAAGGTATAGGACTTTTGAGTCTCACTTCGGAAGTATGGTTCTGGTGGGGGGTTTAAAAGGCCTTGGGCTCTCCAATCACAATGGCTAGCTTTTGTGGTATGGGTCTCCCAAGGTTCATATCAATTGGTATCAAAGTCTTCCACCATGTCTCTCAGCTGCAATCAAGCACTGTGGGTGGTGACATTGGCATTGCAATGTTCGCCTGGGACTAGTCAAGGGGCTAGTGCACTGCCAGCCCGCATGGGTGCTGTGGAGCATGGTGGGATATTAGGATCCAATTGTGAGGTATAGGACTCGAGTCTCACATTAGAAGTATGGGATTCCCGTGGGCGGTTTATAGGGCCTTGGGATTTTCAATCACAATGGCTAACTTTTGTGGTGCGGTAGCCCAAGGCCTTAACCCCCCCCCCCACCCAAAAAAAAAAAAAAACTGAATCCCATATTTTTGATATAAGACTCAAGTTCCATACCTTGCAATTGGATCCTAACACTCTCCTAGAAATCTGCCTTTATATCATGCAAGATGTATTAGTGACAGTATTATTGTCAGGATGATATAATTGCCTATAGTAAGGGTGGCAAGTTATGCTGGCAGGTCAATAGTTTGTGGGCTTTGTTTTTAACGTGAATTTCATGGCAGCCTTGCTGTGTAGAAACAACTAGATGTTCATTAGCAGCTTGTCATTGCATTCTGTGCCCACATGTGATATTCTAAATAGTCGTATCAAAATTTGTGTGTGTAAAACTGACCGACCTAACCGCAGGTCCTCAGCAATCCGGAGAAGACGCCTATTCACACTTTCTTTTGCAATTATGATTTGAGTGATATGCCAGCTGGTACCAAGGTAGGATTGGATGGATATTTCATATTCAAAATTCTATCCCCATGCATCCATTTGCGTGTCATATTATCATCTTTCTTTTTTACTTTGATATTGATTTAATAATTTAAGCTGAGGCATATTTTAAAAAACGCTTTATAAACGCTTTTTATTGTGGCTTGTCTTCATATATCACCTCTTATAACATGCTGTTTTATAAGTGTTCAATGATATTGAACCTAACTATGTTGAAAACAGCGATGTAAATGATAGGATACAAGCCAAGCTGTAAGAAGTGTAATGGCCATTGGCCAATGGGAGCTACTTGGTGTTGGACTGATTTAAAACCTCAACCTCAATTTTAGAGGCCTATGCTGGTGTGATCTCTGTCCCAACACTGGTTAAGGATTGCTTTGACCTTTGCCGTATAATAGAATATAATTGCATAAAAAATGCATAAAATTTTGTTGGGATAATTAGATAAGTCTTTGTCCTCACATGTTGAATGGAGATGTACAAGATCTCATGTGGACTGTATGATTCAATAAATTAAATCCTACCTGGAATTGTCACACCTTGCATGGTCATTCTGCAAAACCTTTTCAGCTTAAGCTAGCTTCTATTATATTGATTTGTAACTTTACCTTTTAGTTAAATATGAAGAATATGTGTTGTTATTTATTTCCCTTCCTATATATCTCTGTTTTTAAGACCAAATGTTTTACTAGTTTCAATGTTCTTTGCTTGTATTCATCTGAAGTAGACATTCTTGCGGCAAAAGATTACTTTAACCTCGTCTAGATCAATGTCTATGACTGGGAAAGAAGGCCAAACAGATTCTGATGTTAGAGTTGATGCCAAGTCCTCCTTGATCTCAAATTCCAGCCACAGTGGTAAAAATATTCTGAGCTCAAAATGTGGTGAATTGGATAGTTTTACATGTACAAGGGCTGGTAAGGAAGAAAACTTAAGTTCAAGCACATGCCTTGGGAATGAAGACAAATTTCTACATTGTTCTTCAAAGGCCAATGACAATTCCATTAACACTGGCATTCTGCTTTATGCTCTCCACCTCCGCTTTGTATGTCCCTTGCCGAAGAAACATTCGAGGTCTATTCATAAGTGCAGATCTGATTCTCTTTCTGCAGAAGTGAGAAGCATTGTGGATAATGAACATGAAAGACGTTTCTACTTGTATGATGATATGCGGGTAGTGTTTCCTCAACGGCATTCAGATTCTGATGAGGGCAAGGTATGTAGATGCATATGTGAAGTTTTAATGCATTCATGCACTAATAATAGTCTTGTGCTATGATGTTATGGGATCTTCTTGAAGAACATTGCACTTGTTTTTGTTTTAATATGATTTCAATCATGGTCCTTTAAGCATCAATTATAGAAATTTGGTACTTCTTGGTTCCCCGTTTTGCTACCTTATCTGATGATTAACTTTTTCATGTTGCAGTTACATGTGGAATATCATTTCCCTTCTAATCCAAAATACTTCGACATCAGCAGCTGAAATGCCAGTGTATCTCTCCATGGTTTTTGTAAATATAGCTGTAAATATTGTACATATTCAATTCATTTCTTCTTTGAATCTTGGGGCCAATTGCCCTCATTTAACTTGTAAGACTGTCAATTATCTAGTTACTGTCCATATTTGATTCATGGTGGTCGCTTTGACTTGTAATAAGTGTGCTTCTGCTCTCTTACTGCTACCATCATATGGGCAAGGTTGAGGCCTACAGGGCTACACGGCTGAAACGAAAAGGAGTAGTGTATTTTGTATATAGTGATGGTGGACACTTTTTTTCATGTATAAATAAGTGGAGATTTCAGTTATATAAGTGATAAATTTGTCAGCAGAGAACTATATGTAAATTATTATGGATTTATCTTACTATATTCACCGAAAATAC
Organism: Pterocarpus macrocarpus; assembly: GCA_031439585.1. Taxonomy (NCBI): domain Eukaryota; kingdom Viridiplantae; phylum Streptophyta; class Magnoliopsida; order Fabales; family Fabaceae; genus Pterocarpus; species Pterocarpus macrocarpus. The sequence goes on from CM062519.1 coordinate 19,729,779, forward strand.
AACTAAAATTCATAATTATTTGCACATCAATGCCTAGATGTTCAAAGAGCTGTCTAAAACTTATGTACAAATAACATTTTCCAAACAAAAATACTATTATACAGCCATTAATCTTGGAGCAGCTAATTCCGACAGGGCAGAGCCACTTCTTTTCATCAATCGATCTGAGCTAGAAAACGCACAGTTTTGTCAAATTGATCCAAAGGCCATGCTAGCAAAAGAAACTAAATATAACCATGTTAGTATCTCATCTCCATCATCGCAGACAGCCCACAAACATTTTCTTTCCTGAGCTGCATATATTGAGCTTGAAAATAAAGACACGGTGCATATTAGCTACAAAAAAATAGTAGCCGAATATAACACAGGGAAAAGAGGTTCAGAGAGCAGTATGTTAGAGCAAATGAATGATCCACTGTACGAAGAACTACATCGGAGGGAAGAGTTAACTTATTTTGTGCTCAAAATAATTTATAATTAAAAGCTTTTCAAAATTGAACATGTTATAAATGTTACATATAAATTGCCCTTTAAAATTTTATTGTCAGAATTTTTTAAGAATAATGTGACATTATTTATAAGTTTTGGTTGATGTGTAGTATTGACTTCTTTAACTTATTCAGTTTTAACAAATTCTAACAATAATTCCGACATATGTTTCTAACTATAAAGCATTACTCAATATAACAATACTGCATGGGGCCACACCTACTTAGTCCAATCTGTTTGCAGAACTTTTCCGTGTTCTTCAATAAAGTGTTTTGCTTCCACCACAATATTAATGTCCGTATACGTTAGAAAAATTTTATATTTACAGCAAGAACTACTAGAGAGTTCAATGTCTTGTTGGTTTGGTTTCTATTAATGTTGGTGTTGCATTGTAGGATTTCAGTGCAAGTTACAATACATGAGGAAAATGACATGAATATTTAATACCCCATTTAAATGTAGAAGTCTAAAACGACATTGTCAATTAAGCTAGGAACTTAAGGGGGAGATTGCTTCGCAGGGTTGTCTATGGAACCCATGAGCATGCGGAAAGGGGAAGCCTATGACTGCTATAACTGTACACTGCAACCAAAACTTGCCATATATATCAACTTTCTACCCTCTAGAGTTTGAAATTTTGAACCAAAGCTGCAGCCTGCTTGAAAGCCAAGATCTTAAATTTGATTCGCGTGAAAATAGAGAATTGAGAAAGATACACTGGCACATGCAACTTTGGCGTCCACATTGGTTTATGATAAAATCAGTGCACCGGATTAGACTACATTGCAAGAGTTATGGTTGATGAGTAGAAATTTGCACTTAATCCTATTTAATTACTCGTGGAATGTGTTTCATTTTTGTTATGTTGGATTACAACGAATCAAAGTATGATTACAGAAAGACAGCTAAAGATAGCAGGGTCTAAAATTGGCCTATCCAAATGCTAGGCTAATATCTAGTAAACAAAATTCCCAACCACCTTGATTCCAATGCCACGCCGAACCACTAGCCTCAGCAAGGATTTATAATAAGATAACAACTCACGTTTGTATTGGGAAAGTAATTCTTAATCAGTCATGATTTATCATAGGCATATAAATCATTATTTGATACTTGTAAAATTGTAAGGATCATAATAAAAATAAACTTATTAGTAAAAAAAAAAACCTTTATATATATTAAATAATAATTTAACTACTTAAAAAATGACATGATAAGGAATGTCCAATTAAGAATTTTTAGAAATCTTTAAAGAGAAATGATTATTAGTACGAAAGCTATTTTCATCACTGCACGAAAATATTTGATTGGTCAATTTTTTAATAGATCGATAACTCATCCTTAAGAATCCATGTTTTTTTTGCCAAATAACTCAATTCAATTGGCCTCCACCTTATTTTGTGCGTTTCGTACAATATGGCATTCATAACATGTAGCAAAATTAATCCCTAAATCCAAATATTAAGTTACACAATTTCCATGAAACAAAGGGTTCATCACATGAGCTAACCCTAATAATTGCTAGTCTAATGTATATTTACTCTATTTACAATATTGCTCACCTTTTATTTTTATATAAATATCACTCATGGTGTCATTCTCTGTATATCCTTGGTCTTGAACATCGATATTCTTCCCTCATTATAGTTCTTCTCTACTTCTGTTCTGCTGCTCAATAGCAACACGTCTTCGCAAGGTTCAATGGCCAATGTACCAGCCACACCTCAAAAAGACTCCAATTTTCCTGCCAAAAATGAAATCCCCACTGTCCATTCCATAATGTCTTTTCTGAAACCCCCCACATTTTCAAGTTAGCCCATATTACATTGAGACTTGAGGTAGTTGTTGCTTCATTCATTACAATGTTGTGTATGCTAACTAGCCACCAATCTACCATTATTCTTGGCATGCAATTCGATGCTCGATATAGCTACTCGCCTGCTCTCAAGTAACACCATATGTACCACATATACTAAGTTATTCACATGATAGCTTATCAATTTTTCGTCTTTACTCATACAAAAATTCTGGTTACATCATTTTGGTTGTATAGCATTGCTCATCCCCAAAGTGATTACTTGGTGAAAAAAAAGAAAATGTTATCATTGAGATGTCATGTAATAAATTCCCTTACATACGTGGGCTGCATGGAAATCCCCAGACGGGTTGGGCTCCAACCTATTTTCACTTCAGGAAATACTGTGGCAGAGCCATGTGCTGAGTACATGGTAGTTAAGGTTAAATTAGAAGGCAAGTACTAATACTTCCCTCTATGTGGTGCTGTCTTAGGAGCAATTTACTTGGGAGGTGCACCATATAATTTGAAGATCTAAAGGATGAGATTTGATGGTGTATCAATATATCAATAGCCCATAATATATCATAATAATTTTTAAAATTTATCTATATGATATGAAATTAAATAAAATTTTATTTGCATGATTTTGAAATTGATTAGAATTTTTGGGCGATATTTCAGATCATACAGATACATTTTAATTACTTTTAAAATACCTGTGACGCATTATAGTAATTCTTAATTTTATCTGCTTGATCTTAAAATTAAATAAAATTTTATTTGTATAATCCTAAAATTAAATAGATATTTCTAAAAATATTTTAGGATCACACAGATAAATTTTAATCACTTTTAAAATATATTTAATCACAATTCTAAAATTTGACTAAAATTAAAAATTATTACAATATATTATAGGTGTTTGGTGTATGAATATACCTTCCAATCATATCCATTCACATTATACCTTCATAAGGTGCATGGTACCCCTGTAAGTAAGGGGCACCGTAGCACCGCCCCCGCCATATATCCTTTGGATTTTTCATAAGACACTTGTAGGAGTTAAAAAATGAAATGAGTAACACTATTTAGAATGACTAGAAACTTGTTCATATTCATTGCTCTACACATTCCCCCCCCCCCCCCCTTTTCTTTTTTTTTCTCTTTTTATCAATCAAAGCCAATATTCACCCCATTGCATTGTTGTGCAGCTTAATGCTAAGAAAAAATACGTGGAATAACAAGTAATGCAAGCTATTATGGGGTACATAGAGTAACTGAGCCAGCTGACACTAAGAAAGCTGCATGCCATTCAAAGACAAAAAGATTAAGCTCCCATTACCATGTGCATGTTTGGAAACAACAACCAAAAAAAAAAAAGCTGTTTATAAAATAAAATCTTGTTTGGGTGGTTTTTGGTGAAATAGATTATAATCAAATTTTAAGAATTTAAACTGTTTTTGGAAAAAAAAGAAGTTAGAGCTAAAATTTGGGTATTTTTGATTAAAAACTATTTGTATAGTATACACAATGTTATATTTTTACCAAATTGACACTAAATATTAAATATTATATAATATAAATAATTATTCTATACTTTTTTTAATAATTTTACCATATAAAAATAATTTTTTTCATACAATCTAAATAAAATAAATTATTTTAAAACTACTTTTCAGGTAAAATATCCAAATATAAATTGATTCTCATATAAACAATTATATAAAAAAATGATTACACAAATAAGCGATTATTGAAACAATTTTAATTTTCCAGCTTTCCTAAACATACTTCATGTCTCAAAAGATTATTGTAATTTTTTTTTTCCTTAAGATATTATAATTATAATAATTGCAGCTAGTGGATAACATCCCCCATTGCATTTCATAAAAAATGATGTAAATAAAAAGCGGGGTCCCAGCAAAAAGGTTTCGCAACGGATTCATAATGGACAGGTTAGACTAAACATGCAGGCCCCCTTGGTTCCGATCACCTAGAAAGCCACATCTACATAAACGGTACTTTACAGCTATGCCATCTGTAGGGATAGAAGTTGGGTTTAGCCAAACCAATAACTACAACAACATGCTAGGGGAAAAGCCTTCTATTGAACCGGAAAAAAAAATCCCTGCTTTCACAAAATTCAAGCATATCATGCTTATCAAGGGATATTTCAATGAAAGGCCAGATAGAGGGACCAAAATGGAACACATTACTACTGAATGTTTGCTAGCTACTTGATAGTAATGTAGCGATTTGTTCCATGTCTGGCCCAGTAATCCTTGAGATCCAATGGTATAGATAAATCATGGCCTTGTGCTGCAAACCTACTGAGCAGTCTTGTAAAGACACTCCCGCTCATCTTTCGTCCTCCGATGCGGGCATGGCGCTTGTTAGGAAGCTGTGGTAGTGGATACATTGACAAGGTTGTGGTACAACAAGATGACTGCCATCCACCATTCCCCCATTTGTAGCACTGCCGTGGTACTCCGGTGCATGTGCAAACTGGGACAGGCATGGTGGTTTCATCAAAGGTAACCAAATTCAGGCCAACATCCTGCCTATCCCATTCTGATTTGATCTTCGTCCCTTCAGAAGAAGCCCGCCTATTTAAATCCTCACCCATTTTCTTTCCTTTGCTAGGTGATTTTGATGCCTTAGAATTGATTGTCTTGTTCTCCTTTGTTTTCTTGGCCCGATGGGATTTGATAGCATCAGAGGGTATAACGGTCACTGGGAAGGCATCAGTTATTGGCACATCCTTTGTGCTGTATGTGGCTTCTGTCATGTTACCGATATAGTTTGCAGGATGGTGCATTCGCTTTGATCCACGCTGAACTCCACTGCCTAATGCGAAGTTGACAGCATTTTGCTGATTTCGAAGGGCGGCAAGCGCATCATCCCGTTCCCTTAGGGCATTATCCCTCTGAGCAAGTGCTTCATCCCTTTGTTGAAGGGCCTCATCTCTTTGCCGAAGGGCCTCATCTCTAGCAGCCAAGGCTTCATTCTTTTCAGATATAGCAGCTTCTAGTTCTAGGATTGCACGCCTTTCAGCCATAATGGATCTAATTTTCTTATTCAAAACTAGTGCATTTGGTTCCTTTACTTGTTGCTGGGAAGCCATACTCCACTGCACATTCAAATCAAATCCAATCAATTAAATCCAGTGATGCAAGCCAGAAACAAAGAAGCATGCTACATATATGCATTATTTACCGGCGAATGTGCTCCTCTGTAGTAGTCCATTGTATGCCTACCGTTTCCATGATGGTGGCCATCATCCATCTTGCATGCAGAGGATTTAGCAATACATGCAGAAGTAGACGTTCAGCAGTGCAGTTTCCAGATTTAATTAATAAAAAATTTCCAGCTGAAAGACATATTCTATCAATAAATGAGAATGCCAATAGCACCCAGTCAATCCAGAATAAGCACATGTAGAAAAAGCCTCAACATATCCAGTGAGAGGATTTTTTAAAAGTATAAGCGAGTGGAACCTAGTGGCAAACCTCTACAACTAACAAACGAAGTCCCTGTGTTTGAACTAGAATGAAATAACCCCAGACATCACTCAAATACAATTTATCACAGGTGATTTAGCAAATATTATATGGCGATAAGAGCAACTCTACAGTTTATCATAATGTAATCCAGATGGAAGCAGAAAGAAGGGCACTATCATTGATTTGACAAAAGTACCTTCCATTTAAAGATGATTGGATTCATTGCAAACAAAAGCAAGCGTTAGATTTTAGATTCCACCAGACAAGTGAAAATATTTTACATAAGTTCAAAAGTAACTCCGCTTATCCTTTTCTAATTCAGTATATATTGAAAGTTTAGGAGATAAACATTGCTAGAATTATGTTGCCAGAGAGCAACGTTAATTTAATCCATACATTCAAAAGTAATGATTTGATTTTTTTGTTTTTTGGGGGGGAGGGGGGGGGACTCCAATGCACAGTAAAAATATATGCTTTTAGAACTTGGAGAACTTAATTGCAACAGCCACACCAAAGCCTCTTATCTCACATTGGTGGGATAAATGTATTGTTGTTTCATTCGGCTGCTAACTGCCTAACACAAATTTGCTCTTCTAAGTGGGTTTGGACTAGCTATGTAAAGACTGACGGCAAAGCATACACAGGCAGAATTTTGGAGAACGTCCAAAATTTTGAATAACACAATATACAAAAAACGAAAATACAAAATACAGCAGCTATCCAACCAAATATTAAAGGGAGATAGCAAAATCTCTTCTTCTTTTTCTCTCCCCCCCCCCCCTTCTCTTTTCTCCCTCTTGGAACCAGAAGGCACCACAAAACTTAAAACTTTTTCTTTGAACATTGGGTGCTAAACAAAGGACCAATTGAGATTCTTCAACAGACTGCATCAAACCCACGCTTGAATTTTTCACAAGTCACTACGTTGCCCGCTATTGTGTAACTCATTCCTTTTCGACGAGGCATATTACATCAAACACATAAGCACTATCTTTAACAACATAAAGCACTAGGAAACTCTGAGTTTATTGCTTCCCCTCTGACTACAATATAACAACATATTAGCTGGCATAACCCAATGCATTACAAAAATTATAAACAGCATGTCCCAAAACAAGCAACTACAAATGACAAGAAAATAGGAAGTACATTCCTTCTATACCAAGACACATTTTTCTCATCATATTTTCCACAATTATGCACAGAACATGTAAATCTATAACCAGTGATAAGGCATCTTAGGTATGTGATGTCACATGGGACACCATTAGAAGTAGAACATAACTAGTATTCCAATCTTCTATCAAAGAGATATGAATGATATGATTACCAATCATCTAAGACGAAACACCAAGCAAAGACTACTTCATAGAGAGCAACTGACTACTACAAAATAATCCCTTAAACCTTACCAAGCCAAAGATGTATCATTGTGACTGATCACCAAAAGCTTAACTACGATAACAGCAACCTAAGAGGTCCAGTGCCTATAATGACAATGGATCAATACAAGTTAAAAATGGGTTCCCTGAAATCTGAAATTTGAAATGTGTTTTCTTACAGTGCAATACAGTTTTTGCATTGTGTGAAATGCTTTTCGACCCATTGGTTAAAAAGAATTAGAAAACTGATGAAACCAACAAACAATACAGGAGTTGCCATACAGTATGCTATTCAGTATTGAAGCTGTCTCCATTCCCAGTACAGCAGTGAAATCACCATCTCCGTGAATCAGTGGAGGGTGCAAAAGCAAGAATTGAAGCAAAGGAGAATCAGGCCAAAAGAAAGCAAAGTATATAAAAAACACAATAAAGCAAAGAAGAGGATTCTACAGTGCCAATAAAAAGAACATTTCAAAAGCAGAAGCTCCAAATGGGACAAAGCCAACCTATAGATGAAACCAGATAGAGAGGAGGAAAAAAAAATTAAATAGGAATGAAGAAGGAATTTAATAACAGTTTAACTTCAGTCAATCTAAATGCAGGGGAGAACTCCAAAGTTGGCATTTGACCAAGATTGCTATAGCTACCCTTGAAAAAGTAACTTCCCCCATTGCAGTAGAATCAACACCAGAGACACACTTTAATTTATAACTTGCACGCAAAAAGAAACAAGCAAGAAAAATATGAGTAGACTGGCCATATTGCAGCTTAGAAATTGAAATAAATGAAAAAGAAAACTAATAAACAGTGTTCAACAACCAAAAACTTTGTCAATCATATCCATATGATATAACATGTTGTAGACCTGCCATGGCAAGAACAGAAATGTACAGTTCTCATCATAACTTTGACACACAAATCAGAGGACACTTCGACTCTTGACTAGATGACATACTTATCTACAACTAAGATTTTATAGATTCCCATTCATTCATATCTTATATTTAACTTCCAAATAACAAACAACTTAAAATCTCTAATCAGATGTGCTGAAGCCTCAAAAGCAACCTAAAACAAAAGTTGATGAAAACTAGAGGAAGCCACTTATCTATACTTCAGCTCTGCAGTTTATACCATGAAACAAAGTAATAATCTGTCATCATTGTGACCAACTTTAAAGCCTCTACTGAAACCCAGTTTGGAGGTTCTAACAATGTTCACAAACTTCACATATTAACTTGAAAATTCCACGCATAACCATACAATTTTCTCTACAAACTCCAGCTTCTCCACATTCGATCTTTGGACACGGTAACAAAAGTAAAACTCAAGAGAATTTGGATCCTAAAAACTCCCACTTGTTTGGTCTTCTTTTATTACACTGGGAAGCTATCATACAAACGCGACGAAATAGAATTTTGCCTCATGATCGCTTCAATGAAGTGTACTCCCCAATCTATTAGACATAAAGCTCTAACTAACTTAGAGTTTAAACCCTGAAATAAATCCCTAAAGCCCTCTTCCAGCTGAAACTCTGCAATTGCACACTTAAATTACAGATCACTCTAATCATGAGCATATTAAATTCGTTTTTTTTTCAAAAAAAGGTGTCATTGCTTCAATTTTGCAACGTGGGAACTTCTGTGCAAGGTAAAAGAACCCATGCAATAGAGGAATGTCAAAATTAAGTGAATTTGTAGAAACTGTTGTGGTTATCTTAAACAGTCCATTATCAAGTACCCTATTTGGATTTCACAAGGAATGTGAACATTGGAGGAGCAAAACAAGTAACTAGAGCCACCAAACAAGTATAATGAAACCAAAGTTGCAGTAAAGTAAGCGACATTTTCCAAAAATAAACGGAAAAAGTAAATTAGACCTAGGAAGCTGGGACGGGTTCATAAATTAGGAAAAAGAGGGTTAAAAAAAAAACGGAAAATATATTTCGAGAGAGAAAGAGAAGGAAAGAGAGGAAGAGAAACTCACAGGTAGAGATAATGGAAGTGGAATCGGAGAATGGTGCGTCAAGTTTTGACAGTAAGAGACCGGGATTGATACAAAACGATCGATGAGGGACACTGGTGGCGTTTTATGTCACCCCACGCAACGACATCTTTCTAACCGTACGACAACGTCGTTCAACTCTAGTCTCACTCTCGCCTCTCTCTAAACCGCTTTTATTTTTATTTATTTATTTATTTATTTATGAATAAACCCCATCTTTGATAATATCTTTGGTAGATAGATTAACTTCTAACAAAAATAAATTTATCTCAGGGTTCCCAATAATTATAAAAATTATATAATTTAATCTTTAATTTATTTATAACTAGTAAATAATATACTGTATAGATTGCATGATGACTAAGAAATCTTGTTTGTTTTTAATTGAGATACTTGTTCTACATATAATATTAGTGCATGTTTGGGTACCTTGTAAAACAGTTTTTTTTTTTAATCATGTTTTGCTCAAAAAGTAAAAATAGATTATAATCTAAAATTGATAATTTTAAACTAAAAAATAGCTTATAAATATAAGTAATTTTTTAGAACTTATAATTATATGCAAAAGTTGATTATTTCAGAATTATTATATTTTTACTAAATTGACCCTAAATAACAAATATTATATAATATAAATAATCATTTCATACCTTTTTTAGTAATTTTATCATATAAAATTAAGTTTTTTATACAATCCAAATAAAATATATTACCTTAAAACTGCTTTTAAACTAAAATATCCAAACATAAATTAATTTTCATATAAGTGATTATATAAAAAAATGATTATACAAATAAGTGATTGTTGAAATAATTTTAATCTCATAACTTTTCCAAACACACACTTAGTCTTAGTATAAATACTTAAATAGTTTCAGTCTCAATATAAAATACAGGAGTACTAAGAAACATATATATTAAGCAATAGCATTATTGTTCCATTAGATATCAATTTATCAAGCACTACACCACTCAACAATCTCCTTTCTCATTACAGTTTCATTTCTGTACATATTCCTTAATTTTTGTGCATTTTATATTAAGATTGAGACTACTTAACTATTTATATTAAGACTGACATTATATGCAGAACAAGTGTCTCATTCAAGAATAAATAGAAATATCATGATATTTTAGTCAACATACAATTTACACATCACATTTTTTGCTAATTATAAGTGAGTTAGAAACTAAAATATTTAATTTTTACAATTATCAAGGAACTTGAAACCAATAAAGACCAATTTATCCAATAAAAATATTATGAAGGATTAATTTAGGGGTCACTAATCTAGTTGCCAAAACAACGATGTTTTATTCTTGATGGGGATTGGCACTATCTTTGAAAAACCAAAAATGAAATAAAATAAAATTTAAGGACAATAGCATGTCATAATAGAGAAAATGGTACAACAAACTACGATAAAATTTACAGTAAGTCTAAAATCTACAAGATTAGATAATATATATCAAAACATGGATAGAGCTTAAACTGGTAAATGTAAAGTATTACAATCACATTCTACGAAACTAAAGTGTTGACACGAGCACCAAACTAACACCATGGTACACATTAGTACACCAACAATCATAAGGAGTAATTGAATTGCCAATGTTAGAACTTAGAAGTCTAATGTCTTTGAACATGTATCATCACCAAACGAACAAAATACACAAAATCCAAACCAACTGCCACTAGTGGAGGTTGCTAGTCTATGACTTGACACAAGTGTGTTCCTTTGATATAACCTGGTGTATTAGCAACCATGAGACCTACAAATATGTGGGTTAATCTCGCGTTATCTATAACAATCCAGACACCATTAACTATCAAAAGAAACTCGTCAAACGATATATCCAGCACATTATCATAGTGTGCTTGGTAAAGGATGCCAATAAGCGTTCCCAAAAAACAAGGATAGAGTTTCTTTAATAATAATTGCATTAGATCGCGTGTTTTAGCTTTTTAAATGCAAACCAAATAGGCTACAAGCAATAGAAAAGTGAAAATAGAAAGACCAAAAGGAAAATAGAACTACCTACTACAACCACGGAGGGGAGAGTCTCCCCCATGGAGTTGGTTAAAAAAAGGATAAGGGATGGCCACAATCTTGGCAAAAGGTGAGCTAGTTTTGCAATAGCATTTAGGTTTTGAAGGGGGCACGCCAAAAGAGTTAGTAAGAGTGTTGACTAGTGTTTTCGGTTTTGTGGTTTGAAACTCATTTTGACTAAAGTGCAAGAAAACTTTTCCTAATACAAAATCTTTTTCTGGATTTAATTTTAATGAAATGATAAAGTTTAAGATTTTTATAGTTACATTTAATAATATGTTATCATGTCAATTAAGATTTTTTTTTTTCGAGATTAAGAGATATTATGACTTTTTTAGCTTATTCATGAGATTAGTCCTAATTTGGTAATAGAAGCACGAAAATTATGCAATTTCTTTATAAGAATTGCTTTCTTGAAATTTAACTTATCATAATCAAATTCATTATATAATATGTTAACTCAAAGTTAAGGGCGTGTTTATTTCAGATTATTTTGGCAAAAAATCACTTTTTATAAAAAAAAAAAATTAATTTTGTATGTTTGGATAATTTTTAAAAGATAATCAGATTATCAAAAAAATTTATTTTCAACTTTTTTATAAAAGCGGAAGAGAATAGCTTTAAAAAAAATTCAATTTTTAGCTTTTTCAATTATATATAAAATTTAAACTTCAAAATTATTTTTTTTAAAAGTCGAAATAAACACCACCATAATACTATCAAAATCAAACTCATATTATTTTATTTCACAATTTGGATGTGGGTGGATGAGAAAGGGGACCTAAAAGAGGATGGTCCAAAATCACTCTGTTAAAAAGTCGCGTTTGAAAGTAAAACATCTGCTTGGAGTAAATGATATAAATGTTTAAATTACAAATGGTTAAAAAATTTTATGTATGAGTAGACCAGCACACACTAGTGAGTGAGTTGTTCCTAGTCGTTGGAAGCTTCTTTCTGGAGGTACTATGTTCATAATTTTCATGGTAACGGTAAGGAGTTTCTTAGCAAGGTTGCTTTTAAAGAAGCTTTCTAGGTCGAGGAGTACTCTCATACCGCAGTTGGAATTCTCTTTTAGAAAGGTGCAAATTTGGAACTTGAGTCTATATTGATTGCTATAGAAGAAAAACGAATGGGTTTAGTGATGACCGATGAAGATAGATGGCGGAAATACTACACTGATTTCTTTGGCCATTTAAAATATGGCTTTACTAAGCAAAAATTACGAGTATTGGTCCAAATCAAATGCAAATGCATATGGAGATAGAAGAGGATGAATTTTGGGAGTCATGAATACATAAAGAGGTAACAAGAACATAATCTTAAGTATTGCTTAAGTGAATTAATGAACACAGGGATCATGAATAAATACATTAAAAATTAATTAGTATGGACTCAAGCAGATATAAATTAGCTACTAAAGTTGTTCAAAAAGTTGAATTTGATGTTTCATTTATTATTACCCTTTAAGCTCTAATGTATATTGTCTTATCTCTTAAATTTTAGCCATTCATTATTTTATCTTTCTCTTGTTTCCAATCAAGTTAATACGTTCCTGACTTCTCATACGTGAGTTACATTTGTCCTTGACTTTAAGAAATTGTTAAATTAGCCCTCCACTTTATAAAACGCAAGTTATATTAGTCTCTCTTTCCATATTAGTTAGTCTACCATCATTATTTTACTGATGTACCACATTAAGTGATACGTGACCTCTAATGTATCATGTTAATGCTACATGGCATCTGACGTGACACTGATTTTATATAGGATTAAATTAGTTCATGAAATTTCTAAAATAAGTCAAAAAAGTCTTTCAATTTTTTAAAATGTGTTAGAAACATCTCACATCCCCAAATATCTCCTCTTCTATATCATCAATCTTCCTTAAACTCACTAATTTGTCTCCCATTTTCACACCTACCAAACTAGATCCTCTCTGTATAGAATAACAGGAAGAGAGTGTATAGATATGGGATAATAAGATGCAATAATTAATGCAAATATCCTTGGAATAAATCAAGTCCAACACATTCTCTTCCTATTATTATATTAATATACTAACATGCATATTTTGTGACTAAACAATGGGATATAATTTTCAGCTTAACCTATACATGCTTTCAACTCTAATTTTATTTTCTAAGTAGGAACTCATATATGATTATATATTACAATTACAAGTGGCCTTTTTCATTTGTTTTTAAAAGCAAATGATTCTTTTACACTTTTTTTAATATACATAATCAAAATTTTATACTTCTAGTTCCTAGTGGATCACATATGTTTGTTTTTTATATAAATGAATGGGATAATATTACCATGTAAGAATCAAAATAATGTCACTCTAATATCTCAATAATAATGCAAAAATAGTAATAATAATACTCTTAAAGGGATTTTTCATATTGGCAAATCTCAGTTACTATTTAGTTATAAATACTGCCTTTAGAAACACTCTTGAACTAGTTAATTATTAACACATTCTTATTTAAACAAAGATTGTACCAAAATAAACAATTTTAGGATGGAGATCTTTTGTCTCGATTAATTAATATTATTTATTCTAAGATCATTACTTCAATTCTCCCTTCTTTCCCTTTATTTTCCACTTCTTTTAATGTCTGATATTTATGAGTTTTCATTTAAATTTTGTTTAGAATTGTTTTAAAACTTTTACAATAAACTAATCAGCAACTCCTTTAATTGAAATTTAACTTATATATTCTTTTTTAAGCTACATTAAAATTCTTTATTACATCTCATTATCTCATTTCTATACATTTTGTTCCTATTCTTTTATGTAAGGAAGATATAGTCTAGGTAAATGTGAAAATAGGAGAAAAATGAGTGGGTTTCAAGAAAATTGAGGATTTAAAATTTATAAAGATGAAGATGTGAGATTTGGGGATTTGAGACTTTTTTTGGACATACTTTATAAATTTTAGAGGCTTTTTTTTGACACATTTTAGAAATTTTAGGGACTAATTTAAACTTATATAAAATCGGCACCACATTAGATGTCATGTAGCATACTACATGGCATGTACTAACATGACATGTGACATGCCATATAGCACTAACATGATACATTAGAGGCCACATGACGTGCCACATGTCACTTAAGAGCAACTATGGTTATTAAACTCTCAAGTTAACTCTTAAACTCTTACGAATTTACGATTCTACTTTACAAAAACGATTTAACTCGTGTATAAGCTATCATGTATGAACTATTTTTTTTATCAAACTCGTACGAGTTTAAGTAAACTTTAATAAAATGGCTAAACTCATAATTCTACAAATGAGTTTACGAGTCTAAAATTATACTTGATTTTGCTCTTCAAATGTAAAATATTAGTTATTTTTTTGTGTACTTTGGTTTACTTATTTATTTCATGCAATATTTATTGGTTTTATTCAATTAATTTTATCTATTTGTTATTATTTAATTATGTTTTGTCGAACTACAAAATAATATATATATGGAATAAAGTATGATATAAAAATGAAGTCATATATTAGGCTATATTTTATATTTTTTTCATTTATATTATTATAAATTACAATTGTTCAATATTAATTATAAAAATGTCATTTAATTATATTTAAGTACTAAAATATATTTTTGAAGTAATATTTTTTAAATATGTAAACTCTTATGAACCTATAAGTTAAGTTTTCAATTCAAGTTTGCTAAGATTTCACGAGTTTACTTAAACTCTCGAGTTTGATAACCTTGAAAAGCAACTCCAATGGGACTTTTGTGCATCTCATTTGTGCAGTAGGTCCCACTAAATCGCGATGAACAATACACAAACTCCATTGGAGCAACACAGAATTGGGACGAGTCCCAATTGGGAGGGAGGGACCAAACCCAACTGCCACTTTTCCATTGTTCCATTGTTTTACAAACAAGAGGCATATATATGTTATTGTTGTAATGCTTGTACTGTATTTTTTCTGTTATTTATTAATATGTGAGACCAAATTTGGGACTTCCCATTAAAGAGAAGATCCCAATTTTACCCCAATTTTATTTTTTATAATGCATTGTTGATGTGGCATGTAATAAGGTCAATAGTGGAATCCAAAATGAGATTTGCCACCGGAGATGCTCTAACATGACACCTCAGCAAAATAGATTAATGACTATGGAGGAAGGGACTAACATGACTCATGTTTTATAAAGTGGGGAATTAATTTAGCAATTTCATAAAGTCAAGGACAAAAATGATCCATATCTAAAAAATTGGGGACCAAAATGAGTATTAACACTTTTGAATAATAATCATATCTTTGCGAAACAAATTAAAAAATAAAAAATCTCTTTGCCTCATACGAAACACTTAATGCTCTCAAAATGCATTTGGTTTTAGGCTAATAACAATTGCTTAGAGAACGTTGACATTTGGTTTTAAGAATATTATTTGTGGAGGGGGTTTAAATAAAACACAGAATAATAGGATAGGAAAAGAAAGATCCCAAGAATCTTAGTTCCAAAACTCGAGATTAATGTATGTGATTGCTAATGTGATACACCTTAGTTTTGCTGCCTCGACTCGGAATCTATGCACGTAACGCCAAAAACGTCAACTAACTTGCATGAGTACCGAGAACGAAATAACGGACAGCAACATCTATCATTTGCCTGTTTTGGGTCATGCATGTAGCATCAGCTGTAATCCTGTGAACTTACCAAACTTAGCTTGCAGACATGTCTCTTTCAACTGAGGGCAAATTAACATTTCAATCATTTGCTTCCCACATGATTTTGCTTGTTTTTGCAGCCTGTAAAGCTGAATCCACCTATATGTGATCTCCCTCGACCCTTGCTTACATCCGTAAAGACAATTTATTCATCAAGGTGTTATTTATGTTATTCCGAGTCTTTATTTTTTTGTTTTTTCAACTCTCCTCGCCCATGATCTTTCTGCTTTATTTATATTTTCTCAATTCTTGAATGCATTATGAAAGCCACTAAGCCTATTATATGGTCCACGACTTAGTAACTCAGCATAGCCGCATAGGCAAAGCAAATTCAATTGTTTCGCATATAGATATAGGTTTTCTAATTTATATGTCATACAGTTGGCACACCTGAAAACCGGAATCCTAGGAACTGTACAATTTCAGCTCAGAAAAACTTAAGAGTATTAAGAAACAGTCCACAGGATTTGATGATTCCCCGCATATAGCTGTCATTATATACTCATATCATGTACTCTACCAATTCTGATTTGTTAGGATAATGACAAGGCAGCAAAGCAAGTTTAGTTCGTCCATTCATTAGCATGGGGATTTCAGCAGATAATGTTTATAGACATGTAGAAGACGCTCGAGACCGTGTACAGCCAAGGGATGGGATCAAGGTAGGTCCTTATTTGTCAAGGCAACAGACAAACAAGACAGCACATTTGGGCAACCCCATATAACATATGCACATGGTCAAGAACAAAAGCACATGGCAATCGCAGGCAATTACGTCAACATCCACCAAAAGGTTAGACATTGATCGTGAAAATTCCATGCTATCAAACCCTTGTAATAATCTAATCAAACACTAATAAGGTAATGGCAAAGAGACATTTACTCATTAAATCAGTTCAAGGATAGGTATGATATAGCCATCAATGAAAAGCAAACCCTGATAAAGAAATCACCAAGAAAGCAACGTCTAAGCTTGTTGGTCAATGCAAAATTTTTAAGCATCTGTCACACATGGTTTCAGCCAAACACGTATGAAGTACAAAGGGCACACATTATTAATGGTGATCTGAAATTTTCATGAACAAGTAACCTACCCATGTGAGTGAATTTATGATCTGCGAGAGGCAAATGGAGCAAGTTTCTTCGATTCGTCTTACCCGATCGGGAATCACTCAAATCAGGGTGCTGGAGAACGGGTCTCCCTTAATTTTTGCATTTGTACTGATTAAAAATCATTATCATTATTAATATGCAAACAGAAGTCTTAGCTACTATTATCTATCAGGCACCGGCTACTAAATTACTAGTCACCACAAAACCAATAATTACAATCCATCACTCACTTTCTAAAATGCACTCGCCAGAATCTAAATCCGCTCTACAAAGCATTAACATCCAAACAGTAATCACTAATCACAGCTACGGCCTGCTAGCTATTAATCACCCTTAATCAATCATATCGAATGCCAGATGTTATGTTCTCCTAGGAACCTACCTTAAAAATCACATTCTATTCTATTTTGAACCCTTTCAACCGCATAACAAAGAAAAAGCATTATATGCAACTGTCCCTTCTTCTCCTGAACCAATGCACCCCAACTGAGCTACATGACATGCCGTACTCTATCACCACAACACAACACTACAATATCGCTGAAATTCAACTGTGCAAAATGAATGTGAACAGATTATCAGACTGCAAAATCCTTAATCAGTGAGCCATGGAGCCAAAACCACAAGTTCTCATAAATTACTTGACGAAACTTAACCTCTAGCAAAGATAAATAAACATCAATTATTCATAATTACAAGTTAATAAAAGGAAAAAACTGAACACAACTACCATACATACAGATCAATGAATCAACACCTGTTCCTGTCCTGTTAAGTCCCACGTTATTTAAGGATATGACTCAGATAACCTTTATAAACACTCAAGCAATCTTCTCCATTAAACTAGCTTTCAGGCTAGAGTTAGGTCCACAATCTTAAGACGTAATGCAATTAACAACTAGGGTCTTGCAAAAACTCCCCAAATCTTACCACGACCAAGGCTGTCCAAGAGTTTCTTGGACCCTTCAACATCCATCTCAACGAGCTTCTGAGTATATACACAAGCACCCGCCGCCACCATCTGCTTCTTGCAGCTCTTGGAGTGAACCAGGGATCCCAGCAGCGAAACCGGGTACCTCTTGTCCAGGTTCTGCAGCGAAGGGTTCAACAGATGAACCGCGCTCACTACCCCCCTCTCGTCCTTCTTGAAAACCCTCCTGTTCCCGGAATCCAACAACAGCACCGACAGGGCCTTCGATGAAGCCTCTTTCTCCTCCACGGCCTTCCCATCCAGCATCCTTATCAAGGGCTCAATACACCCGCACACACCCAATTCTTTCCTCGCCTTAACACCGCTCAATCCCAAAGCATGAACAGCTCTAGCACCCGAAATTCTCACAGCCAGAACCCCACAGTTCAGAACCGAGACAAGCCTCTGAACAAGCCCTTCGGAGACAAGAAGTTCAGCGATCGGGGCACTCGAAGCCAGGTTCCCCAACATCTCAACCGCGACTTCAAGCCTCTTATCGGAAGGCGAAGAGTCCCAGAAATTCTTCAGGCACCGAACTCCACCTTCCTTAACCACCGAAACCCTCAAATTCTCGCACTGAGAAACTAAATTCGACAAGCACCCAATCGCATTCTCTTGCGCAATCGCGGTTCCAGAAGAAGCGAGCTCAAGCAGAACAATTAGAGCATTTTCCTCGACGAAATTTTCCCTAATTTCGGGGAATTTGGCCAAATTCCTGAGAACACCGGCAGCGGAGGCTTGCGAACCGGGGGTGCCAGCCTGGCAAATCTCCAACAGCGAGGAGATTCCGCATCTCGATCCAATCGCCCTCGCGTTCTCCTTGTTGGAGCTCAGAGCTTGAAGCGCCACGCAAGCTCTTTCAATGGCGAACCCGCTTCCGTAGTCGAGGACTCGGAGGAGGTGGTTTAACAGGAGGAGCCCCTCCGCGATCAGCACGTTTTTCCCGGCGTCAACGGCGGAGACGATGGAAATCGCGGCGACGGTTTTCTCCTTGGTTTCAGCCGAGGAAGGGGAGGAATCGAGTAGGCGCGCGAGCACGGGGACCACTCCCTGCGCCACCGCGATGGTGACGTTCTTGTCGTCCTCTTGGAGGAGGCCCAATAACGAGTCCATCGCGGAGGTTCTGGACTCAGGCGACCCGATTTGGAGTCGGGTTATGAGGTTTCGCGATTCGGATCTCACGGATTCTCTCTTAGAGACGGAAACGACGACGGCGTTTTGGTTATGGTTGTGGAGGAGGCCGCTCTTGAGGAGGATGTCGCAGTCGGTGACGTGGCGGTCGAGTTTTGCGAGGAGGGAGTCGAGGTCGTTTTGGGTCTTGAGCTTGCCGTTTGGGAGGTCCGGGGAGTGGGAGTGGCGGGCGAGTGAAACGGCGTCGTTTAGGGTGTGGTAGACGGAAGAGAAGAGGTGGAGGGAGAGTGGGTGGTTGGTGTCGTTTGGGAACTCGGCGGAGAAATCGGAGAGGTGGGTTTGGAGGAGGGTGAGTTTGACTCGGGCGAGTGACCACTTGCCCTTGAAGTGGTGCACGGTGGGGAGCTCGTGGTGGAGGAGCGAAGTTAGGAGGTTGAGGGAGAGGGCGAGTGTGTCTGCGTCTTGCGACTCTTCCATTGTCGTTCTGGGTATTGAGCTGAAGTGAAGGTGTGATAAGAGTTTTTTATTATTAGTGTTTAGTTAGAGTTGTTGAATGTTGGGAGGGTGAGAGTGAAGGTGAGGCTGAGGGAGGAGAGAGAAACTAGAGAGTGCGGGCGTGCGTAACGACCGAGGATGAGACGCAGGAAAATGGAGCGTGGAACACACCGGGGGGTGTGTGTGTGTGTGTGTGTGTGTTTGGGATATTGATTCCCGCCACTCTCATTTATAGTTAGCGGCAATTTATGTTGTTGGTTCCACAGCTCATCGGGTTGCAGTAGAAATAGGGCTACAGTTGTCTTGTTACTAATTAAGAGCACGATGGTGCCAACAAAAAAATAAAGAAAAGAAAAAGAAAAGGAAAGAGCACAATGGTGCATTGATGATGATGGACTATCATTGAATTGATTTTGAGTGCGTTTTAATATGAAGAAATTGGAGTTTAATTAATGGGGTCATTCAATTTCTCTTGCTGACAAATATTGTGCGAAAAATATTAGGGTTAATTATCTCACCATCCGTAAAATTAAATAATATTATATTTACCTATATTTTAGAGAGTTCATATATATTTTTGAAATATTGAAGAATATTGTATGTAATAACATTTAATTTTAGAGGAGATGTGCATAATTTATCTAAAATATTAATATCATTTGAGTAGTTTAATAAGTTTAATTTTTATGTTGTAAAATTATTTTATATTATCAATTAATAAAAATTTAAGAATTTATCAAATCATAATTGATAACTATCCACTATAGTAATCATTTATTATGATTTGACAAATTTTTCACTTTCTATTAATTGATATGTAAAGTTATTTTTTATTATTAATACATAAAAATTAAATTCTAGTTAATTAACTGAACATTTATCTCACAAGTCCTTAGGTTTAAGGGTTTTTATTTTTTATATCATATTTGAGTTTGATATGTTCAATAATATAGGATTTGGGTTGTATTTACAAGAATATGGGGTTTAATAAAATTGAAATTTTCGATTTTAGTTTTATAAACAGAATCCGAGTAGACAAGGTGAAGTTCGAAATTCCAACTTCCAACTTGAGGAACTTGTGTTCAATTTAACATGCATGGGGAACAAACAGTGGCTACTCTGAAATTAGAATTTTTATTTTTGTTTTAAAAATATTTTAATTTTTTTGTCTATAATGAAATTGAAAATTTCGATTTCTCTTTATCACATTGAAATTGGAATTTTCAATTTCATATAAAACTCATATCCATATAAAATTGCCCTAATTCCCATATTTTGGTACATTTTAAAACTAAATCTCATTTTAAAAGCACCTTAGGTTTGACTGTAGTGAATATAGAAAAATTGTATTGAAAAAATTTTACTCTCACTTAAATTGATTCAAGTCCAAATAATTTTTTAGTAAAAATAATTGATTTGTCCCCTAATTTATTTTTTATTTTCAAATTTACTCTTTAAATTATAAATGTTTCAAATTTGCCTTCCAACTTTTAAAAATTGAATTTGTTTATCCTCTTTATAAGTGATGTTAGCTATATTAAAGGAAAAATCATATCCAACATCTGAGTTAGCAAAAATAATATGCATAACATTTTATGTGACAAGTTATATTTTCAAATATACCCTCTAATACAACAAACAATATTTGTTAAAAAGTTGCAAAGAGAACAAATATGTTTGATTTTTAAAAATTAAAAGGCATATTTGAAATGTTCATTACTTAGAAGATGAATTTAAAATATTTATTACTTAGAGAACAAATTAATTATTTTTGCCTAATTTTGTTTTGGTTACCAAGGGTATCTCTCTCCCTACTATGAGGAAAGGAAACTAATCCCTTTCAAACGTAATCATGTTTGCTCTCCCAACTAAAACTCTTTTGAGGAATCGAATCGGGTCCTCCTTAAAATCGTAGTGTACCTTTACCATTACGTTAACTCCTTTGTTAGTAAATCAAAATAAACTAATTAAAATTCTATAAACTCTACATATTAATGGTTAGGAAAAAAAATACCATTTATCTAATGGCATGTAAAAGTTAGAAAGTTAACGAGAATTAACATAGGAGACCTCAGTAAATTACCTAAAATATGCTGTTTTTTTAAAATTATATTTTAATAATTATTTCATATACACTCTCTAAATTGGGATAAAACAAGGGAGCAGCTACAGGTTTTGCACTACAGGGAAACTAACGGCAATGTATCTGCTAGCTGTTATTTGTAAGGACTAAGGAAATGTCGAGCGAAGGTTGATTCAAATTCTAGAGTTTGTGTGGTGGTGAATCTTCCATGTTTGGACAAAAGGAACCAATTAATGGAATAAATGTAATCCTCTCCATAAGCACGCAGCAAGCTCAAGTATGCATCCTGCTATACAGAAAATAGTGTATCACCTATATGACTAAGGGTTACCATTGGACTGTAAAAAAGGAAAAAGGTTGTAGATTGCTTTATTTTTCAATCTAATGACAAAAATATAAGTGATTATGGCTGGACCTTTTGAAAGGGTCCAGCATAAACAGTCCCATCATGTAGCGTGGCTCCACAGACATGCATGAAAATTTACATCCAACTGAATATCGTTAATTACAATTTTCACGAATAGTCCTGTAGCCAAAGTCTTAACAGAATAAAATGGCCCCGCCAACTGCATGAAGAAAATTATGTCACTAATTTGCTTTATGAGTAAGAAAATATTATCACTTTTTACATTATTTAAGTGTCACATGCATCTTGACTATAACATTTAAAATATTATAAAATAAAAGAAAATAATAACCGTTTTTTGTTTTGGGCCTAGGCAATAATAACTCTTATGGACATTGAATGATGCAAAACTAGGACGTGCCCACGTGAAAGGAAGTAAATTGTGAGAAGCCCGAATTTGTTTCTAAATACACACAACAAAACGAGCAATCACAAAGGCAGTGAAGGACGGCCTCAGAATTAGTTGAATAACAAGTCTTCCCGTAAATTCACAGATTCTTCATACTCTATAAGCTATGCGATAATTGAAACCGACACACAAGAAAAAGAACGAAAAATCATTTATTGTAGAAAGGAGGAAGGACTAGTCATATATTTATGCCTCAATATTTATTGTAGAGTTTCGCATAAATGAAATGATATGTCAACATGAGTGTCAGTATTAAATCAATGAATATTTATTACAGTTTTACAAAAGAGTACTACTATCTTAATAAGAGACGTGACAAGGGAACTCACTTTTTGTAGGATATTGTGTCGATTTATCATTTATTCTCCATTAAATAGGATATGGGTCCAATTTAAGTGAGATTCATACCCCATTCAATGATGGACAAGTGATGAGTCAGCACAATATTTCGCAAAAGTGAGTTCCATCAATATTTCTCCTTTAATAAACATGCAAGTTCAATGTATTATTTTTGAGAAATGTTTAGGAGACTCATTTTTTATAGAATATCACGCCGATTCACTCCCCATCCACCATTGAATGGGGTGTGAGTCCCATAAAAAAAGAGACCCCTATCACTTTTCCTTATTTTTTTACAAAAAGGATACTACTACTTTAATAAACATGCAAGTTCAATGTAATTAATTTTTTATTTTTTTATACAGAATTAATTATTTTTTTATATTAACTATTAGTATCTGATTTTGATTTTAACTAAATTAGTTTGAATTGACTTAATTTATTGTAAAATAAAATTCTTTCACAATTAATATTTTTATATACAAAATTCGAGCTCAAAACTTTAATTAAAAAAAACAAATGTCAAAGTTCAGTAATGTATTATGATTTATGAACTATAAACTAAATGAAATAAAATTTAGACAAAACACTCCCTTTCCTTTTTTTAAAAAAAGTATTATCTTGCAGCCTTTATATTGTAGAAAATCTGATATAAAATAAAACTTATTAATGATTTTTCTTATATTAAAAAAAGTATGAAGAAAAAAGGTTTTTTTATTCTAAAGTTCAAATATGTCGCAAATTTTATAAAACAGGACATACCAATCCGATACCCACAATAAAATAGAACAAGTTTGAGAGGTTTATAATTCGGTTGCTCGCTTCAGATTGTAATTTGAAAGATTGATGTAAGACGTTTCTCTTGCATTATTTTACTAAACTTTTATACTGCCTTCTTCCATTATCTATACATTAATAATAATTAACATTAGATTTTATACTCAGCTCTGCTACTTGCTTTTAAAGATTTTTTTCCTTTCCTGGTATAATGCGTTTAATGATTCTGCTTGCTTTTGTTCAATGTTGCCTGGGAGGGTAGTGAAGGAGAATTGGGTGGGGAAAAGCACATGGGACTGAACAAGAGGGTGATAAAATACACAGGCATAAAACGCAAGTGGTGGAGAAGAGGGAAAGGGATGAACAAATGAGGATTGAAACTTTGACTGAAAGCTATCTATTCCTTAGATACAAGAATCAAGAGAAGTGCCACTTAAACTATAATTCATTGGCATATAAGTTTTTTCATTTTTATTTCACATCTCTTACACCAATAAGGAAATAGAACAAGAGTAGAGATGTAGAAAAATTTTGATAGTATTAACTATAATAAGATAATAGAAATTAAATAATAAATTTAATTTTAATATAATATCAATATAAAATTATTTTATACAATCACTCAATTATGTATCGTCATATTATTAAATTTGTTTGACTTTTATTATAACTACCTTAATAGTTATATAAAAGATAAAATTTGATTAATAGTATAAAATACTTTAAATAGATAATGTAGAGTATAAAACAATTACATAGATTTTATTTTTTCATCTTTAGGATAATTTTATAAAGGGAGAAGGGAAAAGGGATTTGAACCCTTGTAAAAGGATGTCTAATAACACTTATAGAGAGAAAAAAGAGAGGGCAATGGAGAGAGAAGAAAAAGGGGGAAAAAGAAAATGATGAATCCCATACTTTTGTTTTCTCTAAGTGTTGAAATATCCATAAAATTGGATAGCACAAATAACAAGCCTCTTTTATAAATATTGATGTGAGATTAAATACCTAATCACCATTATAATAAAAAATCCATGTTATTAATTATCTTTTTTAATATTTGAACCTTATCCCACTCCCAATAGTATAACTTGACTTGTTACTACTATACTCAATACTTGTAGATAGCTAAGTATGTCTAAATAACGTTATCAATGTTCACCTCGTTATCGAATTTTAATAACACAACTCTATTTACCCCTAAAAAAAAAAAGTCTATTTAGGGGTGTAAGCTTTATTTCAATATTCAATGCCTTTATGAGGTGATTGACAGGTAGGGGTAGGAAGGAGTGTCAATACGAGAAGAGAAATATTTAGGAAATTTATTTTTTATAAGATATTATATTAATTCACATGCTATTTATCAATAGGTGGGATGTGAATTAATACAGTATCTCATAAAAAATGAGTCTCCTTATCATTTTTCATATGAGAAAGAGACAACAGAAGTTTCCAAGTCAATTCTGTGACTCACTCTCCTGAGTAAGGATCGAAAGCCAACAATGAGATGAGTCTGCCTTGCCACCGTGATTTTTATTTATGGGTTTAAAGATGTTTATAAGCTTATAAATATTATAGATTATTTTAATTTTAATTTTTTAACAAAAAATTTTAATTTTTAATTTTTTAATATTATATTTTTAGTCCTTATTATTAATTAATATTGTTAAGTAATAATATTTATAAAAATTAAAAAATTATTAAAATATTTATAAAATCAAAATAAAATTTTTAATATTTATAAAATTAAATATATATTTTAAAATAATTATTAAAACCAAAATTTAGAATAATAGAAATAAAAAATATAATATTAAAAAAAGAAAATTAAAAACCAAAACCAAAATAAAAGAATTAAAATAAAAATAATCTATATTTATAAAAATTAAAAACATATTTAAGTCTTTATTTATAATTTATTTATGTCCTACTCTCGTGGTCCTCGCTTTCTTTGAGTTCACACTCCTCATTTCACGCGCGCCTCCGCATTTGAAAGCATCCACAATGCAACTTAAGTACGAAGTGGAATGGTGGATACTCAAATTTTTGTTTCGATTAAAAGAAGTTTAAGTTGAGTAAAAGTTTCGTCCCATTTTTAAATTTCAACACATTTTTAATCGAGGTATTCAGAGATAACTTATTAATGTAGAAAACTCTAAAATCAAATTCAAATAAGTGAATATTTGTTTTGGTTTTTAAAGTTGAATAAGTGTTTCATTTTAGTCTTTGTGATTGGGGAATTAATAATTTAGTTTCTGAAATTATAAAGAGTTTAATTTAGGTATATTGATAGTGTAAAATTTTTTTATACTGTCATCCAATCAAAATCTCCTATTTACATGATTATTCAAATAGTGAGTGACTATGTTAAAGAGTTTTACTGATGTAGAAATTTTTTATTAGATGTCTATGTAAAAAACTTTTATATTAGCAGTACATTTAAATTAAATTCAATTACAAAATTGATTTAAATTAGTCTTTTTAGTGATTTAAGTGAGTTCTTACAAATATCACCTTAAAATCTAACTTGAATAACTTTTTTTTATAATTTTAGAGATAAAAATAAAGCATGCATATAGCTTTAAATACCAAAATGAATATTCACTCAATACAAGTCGTGATAAAGTATAAATGAAAAAAGTTTACTAATTCGCATTGGGTTCAGAACAAATATTTAATTTTGTCATCTTATTTTATTTGAGTGTATGCGTAATATTATATATATTATTTATTTCTTAGTATAATTAACTTCATCGTCGAATAACAGCTAATGTTATTGTTATTATTATTTTTTACAAGAATCAATTTAATGCTTTGAAAATTAATAAGATAGCAAGAACATTATAAATTAATTCGATATGTTTATAAACCAAGGATTAATGTAATATCATCTATATTTTAGAATGATAAATAAAATGTTTACGTTTACCCGTATTTAGGTGTATCAAAAATATCATTTGTGCCTTCTTTTTTTGGTCGTGCACTATGTTTTTGGCTTAAACCGGATTTTATCAGTTTGCTTACATTTATTGGACCAATATTCTTTTTTTTTTGGTCAACCGCCAACATTTGTATTCACAGCTATCAAAACGGGCTGCTTTGATTCATGTGAGTTGTCTGGTCACAAATGTGGACGAGAGATCTTGATCAGGTTGGCCTTTTTTCGTATTTAAGCCCAACTTTACTCTAGTTTTTATTTTTTAATCTTTAACAATGATATTTTATTATTTTTGTAGATATTGTTATATATAAAATCAATTCTTCGAACAATATCATGACTAAAAAGTTTCCTTTTAATAATTATTTTCTCCAAGATTTAAACTTTAATACTTTTGTTATTATTATTACACTTAACCATAATTAATTGATAATCCAACTTCATTTAAGCTAATAGATTAAGGTTTAAACATATTAACTCATTTAAAATTTAAAAAATTAAGTTTTAACTAAATAATAATCCTCAAAGTAAATATAATTCAGAATTTAAACTGTTCTAGTCAAAAAATGAGGTTTGAGAGTCTCCAATCCATCCAATATTTTGCAGTGAAGCTGAGGCCAATCGCACAGGCTTTCTTAATAAGAGCTTCATAGTTCAAACCAATCTGTGGGCTCAGTATCATATATGATTCAACCATGCCTCCTCCTTCTCGGAGCAGATCACCATATCAGACCTATATAATCCACGTTGATGCTGCCATGCATGCATATTCTGAGGATATCCAATTGGAATTGTTATTAGAGACTTGAGTGGTGACTTTGCTGCCAGAGAGTTATGCAAGAGAACACGTTCCTTTAGTGCTCATAAAGTTGGCATCAAGATCTGTCAGCCATAAAATGGTCCAATTTTACAACATATATCTTTTGTTTAGCATTTTGGCTTACTACTGTTTTGTTTTGTTTTTTTTTTCCCCCTTATCTAAATCATCGATAGGTTGACTTCATATGGATGGATAAAGCTCTCTCGGTACTATTAACTTACTTTGATTGTATTATGGAAAAAATACCGATTCTTGTATGTGTCTTGAGCAGGCACTTAGAGTTAATTACTTCATATGTTCTTGTCTGTCATGTTTGCAGACATTCTCAGTATTAAATTCGTATTTCAGATTTTTTTTTTTTAAAAAAAATTACTCTCTGAAAAAAATAATAGCAACCAACGATTATTGAATTTACCTGTGATCATCACGCGACAGCCTAACTTCTAATATCAAAACTAAATGGCTTCAGTGGGACACAAATTCACAATATGAAACAGGGCGTAGGCTGGCTATAAATTATAGTATACATTTTTGGTACAAAGAGAGGGAAAACAAGGAATAGCTGCTAGAAAACCCTTTAGCACTGAAGAGTTAATGTGGCCATTTCCGTGTCATGTCAGATTTTGAGATGTGTGAACTTTTTTTTTTTTTTAAGCCCTTTAAAAAAAAAAAAGAAAAGAAATAGCCTAAGTAGACAAGGTACAAGCAGTTGACCCTTCGACCTTCTAGTAGCATGTTCCAAAAATGTGGACACATATTGACGATTGTCCACACTAAAGAATATGGTTGACCAATGTCAATACTTCCTTTATCCACTATTTTATGAACTACGTTATCTTTATTATATTTTTGTTTTTTATAAAAAAATATTTAATTTAATATATGTTTATACTGTAAATTACTCGTGTTGTTGTGTACCAAATACTAAATGGTGTAAGACTAACTGCACCAAAAATGAAAATTGTACAAGATTTAATCATTTTATTGTCTTTAAGAATTAGATTAAGAAGGTTTGTTTCAATTTAAAGTCAAAATATGTCTTCAAGTTAATTCCATGCTTCGAAATTCTTATAGATGACCTATCAATAAGTAAATCATGCAATGAAACTCAAATATTTATGACAGAACATTATTATAAACAAAAAGTCGACTAAATAATCCCGTCAAACAAAAACTCAATCATATTTCCATGATATCTGAATTCATTTTGATTCAATTGTAATGTATTATAAAAAGAAGAGTTTTATATTTATATTTAATAATATATTGTCATGCCATAAAATAAATTTAATATTTCATATATAATTGATAATATAATTCAAATCATTAAATAAGAAGTTAACCTAAAATTAAATGATAATATAAATAAATTTTAAAGTAAAACTTCATAAATAATAAACTCATTTATATTATCATATCTCGTGTACTAAACAAAGTGTTAAAGAATATTTTTATTATATTTGGCTGTCACTCAAATTTCGAAAACTTTATTCTTATTGGGTTGATTTTCAAATCCAAAATTATTTTGAAAAAGTATTTTAAAATTAGCCTTAAATTGTTAATCAAATTTATTTGAAATAAATTGATTTACTTCGAATCCCTATCACTTTATTTGGAATTGATAATTTATCAAACTATTTCTTGCCTTAGACTTACATAACATATTCTTCTATTTATATTTTAAAATTATAATAAACTTTCAAATTACCACACAAAATTTTTCTTTAAATATCGCGAAAATCAAATTAAATTTCATAAAAATAATATTTAAGAATGTCTTTGCCACCTGAATTTGTAATTAGGCTCATAAAATAAATAGAAACTAATAGCTAGCTACCTTGCCAGAAAGCGTAAGTCCAAACTCAACTTTTATTTTGTAAGCTCAATTCCAAACTCAACTTAAATACGAACAACTGGTCATCTTTCATACTTGAGGAGATATGCCTAGAGAGAGAACAATATTTATGGAAAAGGTTGGGGCATTTGAGAGCAAGAGGAAGAACCCAGGACCCTGAGGGCATAACCAATCCAATATTCGTCGACCCTATAGCATTCCAAGAGAAACAAAATGAACATCAAATAATATTTTTTTTTCGTAGATAAAAGGATATAAAGTTGAAATGCACGTGAAGTGTCGTTGATCCCTTGTATACTTTCTTAATAGTGAAGCTTGGAATAATGCATGTAGTTCGTAATCAGAGCTTGGTGCTTTGCAATCCAACAGTTGAAAAATGTGTGCGTGACCACAATTTTGAGGCAACTCGACTCTACTGATTGACTTTTAAATTTTTTTTTAAATAAAAAATTTATATAATCAATAATCAGGGAATAAAGAGAGTTACGTACATTGATGTCTATCGAAAAAGCAAGAGAGTTACATTGATTGTGAACGTTAAAATTTACTGTAAGTCTAACTCGGCATTATATGTTTAGTAATATATTACGACACAATTTGTTTATTTGACTGATTTCTTCCGATTTATTTCAAAATCCTTTTCTTTGGACTCCAAAGCATTGGCATGCAGTTGATTTGGTTATTCTTAGTTTCAAAATAGTATATGAGCGCTCATAAATGTAACCAGTTGGTTGTTGCAAAAAAGCTCAAAATATCTCACTCTTCCTTTTTTTTTTTTTTTTTATAAAGGTCTTTACTAAAAGCCTAAGCTATTTTATTTGATTTGTGAATTTAACAAAGGATATTACAATAGCAAATAACAGAATACGAATAAAAACACATTTATGGACAGAATTATCTCTGGTAAAAGATACACGTGGGAAAAAACACAAAAATTAACTAGTTGGCTGTTATTGTTGTAGCGGACTATTTTAATTTGAATTGATGAGTTTAAGTTTGTTTTAATTAGCGTAAAATATGTGTGTGTATGATCATATTTTTCTGGTAATTAAGTTTGTTTATTAAGATTAAACCTTTTTCTATCGTAGCATTAAACTATTAAATATATGATACAAATAATTTGTTGTTAATCAGTAAGTTAAAGTAAAATCTTAACAGCTTACAGATAAAGATGGATCCCTCTTCTGAAGGTAAAAAATCATTCCAAAAGTGATAATAACGTATTTCTAGACAAGACTTAATAATCAAGTAGAAAAGATTGATATGGGGTTCAAAGAGAGGGCGAATGTCAAAACGAACAGATTCAGTGCAACTTGGTTCATCAACATGAAATCTCATGCAGGACCTGCAGTTGACTTGCCATTTTCCGACGGCCACGAAACAATAGAAAGGCAACACCTAGCACGTTAAATTGATGGATATATAAATGAAAATATGAATTAATGAATGGTCCATCCTAGTTTTCAGAACATATTCTTTAAAACAATCTCTTTCTCTCTGGCTATGTAGCACAGTTTTGGCATGAATGAGAAAACGAAGCAAGGAGAGTTCGTGGATATATGAGGCCAATTATCGACATATGCTAAGGAACATGTCATCATATATACCAAAAAACTCTTTTTTTAATTTTATGTGACATTATGATCCACATGGTGGTGGCTATAAATAGAGGGTTTGGTCATTCAGTGTTAGGCATCAGACAATTGACTCAAGTTGAGAGTAACTGAGAGGAAGAGAGGGGTCTAGTATGTAGATGAAGAGTCATGTCTAGTAGCCAAGGATGACTTGCCTAGCCAAACCCATTATTCTTTTGGGACTCTTTCTTGTGGGAAGATGGGGCCCCCTTTTTGTTTGGTTTAATGGCTGGCAGGCATCCTTGGCTGTTTGACTGTCTCTTATCTTACATGCAAGACCTTCTTCACTCTTCCCATGCCATACTCATCATAAACGGATATATGTGCTGATCATTTTATGAGTGATCGCACACCACTATATATAGCTGACATGCACAATAAGAATTAACATATGATATGTAGCTCTTAATTTTTCATTCGGGAAACTATCTTTGCTGGGTTGCGGAATGCTCTTCTTGCTTTGGCGGTCCAAGGGAGTGCCTAATCCATGGTACGCATCGTATTCATTCCCACCTAAGAAAAGTAAAATTGCAGACAGTGTTTTTTTTTTTTTTTAAGTCGGTAATGCATTGATTATTATTAAGCTTAGTTTATGGTAAATATATAAATTATACAAATCAAGTATACATATAAGATTAACTATATATCTATAACTTTCACTTTTACTTTACTACAAGGCTGATAAGGTATTCAAAAGTGGTCGGTCATAATAAAATAATTGATCAAAGTGATTACAATACTGGTGTATTCATCACTTTGGATATTTTAAAGATATGTTTGTTTTAAATTTTAAAAAAGCCTTTTGTAGTATAACTTTTTTAAAAGCTTTTTTTTATCTTATAAAAAAGTATGAAAATATATTTTTTTAATTAAAAATATTTTTTCCTAAAAAATTCAAGTAATTGCAGGCCTTAAATACCATCATTTTTAATTTTTGTTTTTAGTAACAACTAGCTGCGATGGTTTTTTTATCTCCAATTTCATTTTTAATTTCACTGTATGCTACATGCCAATCAAAATCCACTTATTCCTTTTATCCATTTTCAGGCGTTTTTTTGGGAATAAATACAAGCCTTCGGAGCGGAGAAAAACCTGTAAAGTTGTTATTATTATTAAACTATAAATAAACATAAGCAAAATTCAGGACATATGCCTGAGCTTAACATTATAATTCATAACTTTTACTCTTGGATGGTTCATATTCTACTCTGAAAACAATTTGATTTGTTAGTGTAGTGCCGAACGCTTCATCTTATAATTAAGTAGATCTGATCAATTTGATCAGATCAAAGTAATGTCGTGTGTTTAAGTTTCATATTATTCTTTCAATGCTAAAGGAGATTATTGGTCTAAGTCATTCTATAAATTCTTATATGGTTAGAATCTCAGTTCATCATGAATTAAAAGTTATAGGGCATATGTACAAAATGAAAATAAAAGGAATGAGTAAACGATATTAGTTATACTAAATAGTAAGAACTCCATGATATTATTGTCTTCAATTGAAAAGTAATGAACTATTGAAGCAAACTGCAATCTGAAGATTAATATTAATACATTGTAAGTAAAGTTTTATATTGTTATTTAATTATATATTATTAAATATATGACTTAGGAGATAATAATTATAAAAGTCGAACACTTTATAATAATATATGGTTGAATTGGATATAAAATTCCCTTCTTCTTTTTTTCAGCAAAATTACTCTGAATTCACCTCTAGTCAACATTCAAAAATAGTAATTAACTACGTAATCATTGATCACGTCAAGGGAAAAAAAAAAACAAAACACTATGTGATCATTGATAGAGGCTCCACTTTTCTCGCTTGTACTTTGTATCTTCATATATATTCAGGTAACTGGCTTGCTAAATCATCTCAATTCATTTTTTATTTTAAAACAAACTGAATTCTCGTGCTTTGACAAACCTGAGATCATTATTTTTAATACTTGAACTCATTTTTGTGTTGTAAATTTCTTCGCCTCTGCTGCTTTCTGCAGCATTCGAAAATTTATTCCGTATTTATATTTACTAACAATTAAGGAAATAGTGAAAAAATATGTAAAACTCTACTTATCATTATCAAGGTTCCCATCAATGAATTTGTTTGAGTTACCTCCAGGTACTTGTAGTGCTTGTGTGCAATACGGATGCACGTGTGACATAGTTTTGCTGCATAATCCTTGTCCATGTACTTGAATATCTATATAATCTACCCATAAGGAACTGCAGCATTTGTCCACTGCAGACTGAACTGGAAGCAGTGTGTCGCCAACTTTGTCCAGAAGCTTAGGAACCTACACATTATTAGAGAGCATAGAAGAAAGGGCAAATGAGGAAATAGACATAGAGAGAACTGGGGAGTAGTGGAGTTGCACATTTGTAACCAACTTTGCTGAGTTAGCATAGAAAGTTAGATGAGAGGCTATATGTATAAGAGGGGGGTGTGTGAAGAGGTTAAGCAGGAATTGTACTAGGCATTTGGGAGAGATTGAGCTGCCATAGTACTTACGATTTTCTTTTTAATTTCATGTTAGCTTTGTATCTTTATCTTCTTTCTCAAATAATTCATACTGGTTCATCTTGAGGATGTTGATAATACATTTAATTTTTTCTATTTCCTGGTTCCTATTTGTGGTTTCTGTCACCAGATGCAGCAGTTTTTGTTATTAGTTACGGGACAAACTTTGCCATCTTGCCAGTCCTCACAGGGAAAGTTTTAATGAAATTTATTCACGTGCCTTCATCAAATAACTCAGTTTTTTCTGGTAACATAGTATTAGAGCTAATATGATTAAATAATCCATAATTCAATTCTTACATATCATAGATGCTCTTGCATAATAGGGCGTGTTGGAGACATAATGAGAAGATTTATGTATTTTTTCCTAATAACTTAATCTTTTAGAAGTGATAAAAGAAAAAACAGGAAGAGGTGTGTGCAAACTCTCTTAGATATGTACACTGCTGATGTTGACATTATGATAGGCATACTTACAAAAGAGAAATGATAATTTGACATACCACTCTTGCTTGACACACTACTCTTGCTTGACACACTACTTGAAAATCGAGAAGAAAGAGTAGGAATAGTATGACACACTATTTGGAAGTGGATTCCACGATTTTTTGTTAGTAGGTGTCGAGTAAGATGTCTAACATCCTATATAACACTACTCTTTACCAAATCATTTGCACCATAAGTTGCTTATGTCGCTGTATCCAACGTGGGCTGCTTGTTGAACTTCAAATGTTTCGGATAATATGAATTTTTGTTTTTGATTAAATGGATAGAGACTAAATCTCTTTCATTGAGACTTTGTTGTAGATATGCTGTCTATAGTTTTCAATTTTATTGGTTTGTTCTCCACTTTTTGATATTCTTCTATCCTCTTTCTTTCTTCTCACAGCTGTCATATTTTAGCTTAATTTGAACCAAGCATGCTAGAGCTTATCTGAGTCTTGTATATTAAACCAGTGCTACACGGAAACTTGTGTATTAAACCAGCAAAACACTACAAATCTGAGTCTCCAAAGCTTCAGAGGGAAAAGAGGAGATCAGAGACGGAGAAGAATAGGAATATACCACTCTCATGATACCATTCTTGAGTTCCTCCCCCCCCCCCCTCTTCTCTCTCTCTTCTCCCCCACAAAAAAACACACACACACACACACACACACACAACACAACCCTCCTTTTTTTCAAAAAAATAAATAAATTCTGGTCTAGTCCTTTCCCCACCTTTTTTGGGTGGTGGTCTTTGGTCAGAATCCATGCTACCGCTATCATTTGGGCCATTTGAGCAATTTGGGGTCATCGCATTTTCATTGCCATTTTGAAACTGGAAGTTCGATATTTATTTGTTCCTCAAAAAAAAAAAAAATCTATTTATGTGCTTTTGAATTTTGATGACATAAGGACCTTTATGATCACAAATGGTCTAAAATTCAAAGCACAAGATAAAACAGGTCTATCCATGGTCTACGCTTCAAACTTGATGAACTCATGCCAATCAAATAGTTTCACCTATTAGGAGAAATGATTCATGAAAATAACCACATTCTCTTTAACAATAAATAAAATCTTTCACAAGACTTAATCTAGTATATGGCTCCAGCAGAGTATGACATAATTTCAAGCTTTTTTTTTTTTTGGTTTTTTTTTTGTTTTTTTTGTTTTTGGGGGGGAGGGGGGAGCATTCGAGTTCAACCTCTTGGCTTGATCATGCTGAGTTGGCACTTGGCACGGTTTACATAGGGGCTCTCAAAAGGTTGCTAGAATACACGAAAACAGAAAACTCTTCAGGTCATAGCTACAGAAGATGAGTTTTGAAGTTCTTGTAGTCTGATTCTCCTTTACGCCCATAAATCCAACTGAGTGAAAGAAGTCTCTCAAAACTACTAAATCAAGGAATCAAATTATTAGTTTTTTCAGCTGTAGGATTACGACATGGTTACTACATAGAAAACGTGCCACTTTCACAGAAGTGTATTGATTACTCTAATAGGTGTCGTAAAGGACTAAAAGTAGAGCAAAATTCAATTTACTACAAAACCCAACAAAAGGGATAGAGAGGGAAAAAAAAAAAAAGTAAAAAGTAGAGGAGCTTACGTTGTGATTGTTCTCCCTATTTCTTTTTGGGTCATTCAAGTTGTTGTGATTGAAACCAAAACACTGGGGAGCTGTGATCAATGAATCTCCGTTGGTAGAAGACCGGATAACAGGATCTTAATGAGAAGTAACGAAATATAATGGCGAGAATCAGGAGCAAGAGAATGACATGACTAAAGTGGGGTGTATTATTGGTAGTTAATTGCCTTTCCAAGCCTGTTAAAGTTTAGGCTGAAACAGAAGACCTGCTGGATTTAAAACAAGATAATTACATGACCAACAGAAGTGAAAAAAGATCTTGCTATTTGGAATGGAGGCAGTTCTCACTTCAGATCAACCGAACTAGTTAGTTTTCTAGTAGGAGAATTTTTCGGTTCTTCAACTTGGCATTCTTTAGAGTTTGCTAGTAGAAGCGATAAGCACATGATGATTATTATCTACACAACTTCTACGCATAGATAATAGCTATCCCGTTGTTATAGAAGTAACGGTATTTATATACAAATACTTTTTGCATCAATAATAATAAAGTTTGAATTTATAATTTTATATAAATTATCTAAATCCCTTATTATTAACTCATTCCTAGTGATTTGAGCAATAATATTTACACATACTTGTATGCTTATGCCTCATTGGAAACGAAAATACTGCTCTCCAGATAGATAACCAGACAAAAATCTGTTGCAATCATATAAGTTGGAAACCTGAAAACCGTTATTTAAGCTGAACGACCTTTTTTTTTTTTTTTTTTTTGGGTCTTTAAGCTGAATAAACTTGTCTCTGCCAGCTTGCAACCTGAATCAGTTTTGGGTTCAGTTCCTAACGCAATGTGGAATTGCATTTCTCGAGAGAGAAAATAGAAATAGAAATAGAAATTTGCTTTTGATCTTTGCCATAGTTGTTAACAAATGACTTCATTGATTTGAGAATTCGTAGTATTGATAGGCTGACTCGAACAATGATAGCGTCACCCGACTCAATCCAAACATGCGCTCTCATTGTGGGCGATTGCCCATAGTATGGAAGCAACTCCAAGCTATGAAAAGTGAAAGCGGACAATTTGGTAAATCACCATCCTTGACAGCATCAGAATATCCTAACAGCACATAAATTTCCTTCTACCTAGACGGTGTCTGTGGTCTGCTACCCATTATGCAATCATTAAACAACACAATCTTCTCAGGTCCTACAAGGCTTAAAATCCTTTCCTCTACATTATTCAATCAGTTATTAGCCTGACAACTGACAAGA
This sequence comes from Pterocarpus macrocarpus, assembly GCA_031439585.1. Taxonomy (NCBI): domain Eukaryota; kingdom Viridiplantae; phylum Streptophyta; class Magnoliopsida; order Fabales; family Fabaceae; genus Pterocarpus; species Pterocarpus macrocarpus. The sequence continues at coordinate 19,766,552 of CM062519.1, forward strand.
CTGAGAAAAATCCTTTGGTCCCACTAACAGGAGTCCCACAGTACATTGTAGAAGAGCAAGTGTCATAAGTACATTAATGGCGACCCAAAAAACAAAAGGGTATGCTTTGTCATTGAATTATAACCGTCGTTTCTTCCTTCCATAATTAATGATGTAATGGGAAAACATGTTATTCCTTTAGCAAACATCCACCCCGTCGATGGAGCTTACTTCTACTACCTCAATCATCTTTTATCAAATTTAACCACCACCTGAAGAAGATTTCAAAATGTGTTAAATCCAAAATGGACATGGCAGAAAACTGCGGAAAAGTGCACTCATTCAAACTTCAAGAAGCACCAACAAATAGGAAGACACTCGCACCTTATGATATAACTTATTCTCCCTACCAAAATAATCCACTATCAGCTGTGAAATTTGCGCGTCCATCAATATAGATATGTAAGAAAACAAGATTAGTTGAAATACTTTATGTTCAAGACCCCTGCCTAGCAACATCAACATCAACATCATTCACTAACCAAGACTAAGAATGCACTCTCGTTATAGAAGAGAGAGAATTGTAATGTATTCTCGTATCATAGCACATCCATCCACCACCCAGAGACAAAATTGCTTAGGAGGCAGCATAAAAAAAATGTAATTAAACATTCAGACTATATTAACAGAATTGAAGAGGACAAAATTAATAATACTATCAAACATACCAAACTGCAACCATATCTGCAAAATAGATGCGCAAAAAAGTTAATACAACTAAATCAACCAAAGGATAATACCTCGTATGATATGCTAAGCAAATAAAAAATGTCATTCATTGATTCCCCTGGCATGGTAACTCTTCAAGAGTAATACCACACCTTCAAGATATGAGAGTACCAACATAAAAGTATTGAGATTCATGCTCTGTGCCTCAATGGATAGAATGGAGAAGTCAAAAAGCAATTCCTTTTTGTTATGAATTGTGAGCAAAAACTTCCCAGAATCCCCTATAAGATTTTTTTTTTTTTTCTTCCTTGAAATGATTAATCTGTCCTCCTCATCAATGATACACCTAGAATTACTTGAGGAACCACTTCAACAAAATTAGCAGAGCTATATACTTGCACTGGATTGGCAGAAGCATGTTTTCAACAAATAACATATGAGGGGGCCTAATCATTCCAAAAGCCTAACAAGTTATGTGAGTTGAGAACATACTCATAGTTCAGACATGCATCTTAAATTTTTGCAATGGCTGAGAATTCTCTCATGCTACATCATATAAACCAAAAAAAAAAAAAAAAAGACAAAAAAAAACAAAAAAGAGGTACAAAGCAAAGCTCATGAGAACCCTTTCCCCAGCTTCTGAATTGCACAGTACATTTTCCTTCTAGACCCAACAGCATTGATCCCCATATCTTTGAGATCCTCGAGAGTCAACATGGGCAAGACCTCATCATCCACCTCATGAATTTCAAACACAGGTGCATACCTACCTAACCCTAACCCATTGAGCCAGACCCTAACCCCATCTTCACCACCACCACACCTCCCTCTCCCATTCCTATTATCCCTAACAACACCATTATTATCCGAAGGCCCAGAAAGCTCAACCCCATCAAGGTGCTCCCTAGTACCCTCCGAAACCCTAACCCTAACGGGCCTCCTGTTACCGTGAAAATCCAAATTCTCCATCGAATTCATAGGGCTTTGCTCCTTCAAGGGGCTCTCCGAATTCTCCACATCGAAATCCCGATAACCATCGTCAACATCCTCGCCGCCGCTATACTTATCGTCTCCTTCGCCAGCACCGCCGGAAACTCCACCGCCGCCACCGTCGATTCGCGAAACCCAGTTCGATCTGACTCTTTTCGCGCCTCGTTTCTTGGAATCCTTCACCTTCCAACTACCAATCACAACGCTATCGATGTTCCCTTCTCTCTCCTCACCTTCTAGGGTTTCGCCGAACTCGGACGCGCCGCCGCCGGAGCTCAAATTCGTTAAAGGACGGGTTTTTGAGGGTTTACCTGGGTCCTTGCGGTGGTGGTGGTGGTGGCCGCCGTCGAAGGCGAGCCTCCATGGCTTGTTGCTCCGGCGAGGGTGGGAATCGAAGGGTTGGTCTCCTCCGATGTCGCCCAATCGGACGCTGGGTCTTCTCTGGCGCTTCGATGCGATGGGTGGCTCGGAGGGGTTCGCCGGAGGGAGAGTTCCTCCGCCGTTGACTTGACCCTCCGGCGCCGGAATATTCTCCGCCATATTCGGCCGTCTTCTCTCCGATTAAACGACGCCGCAAAGCACAGAGAGAGGCAAAAAAATAAATTATAATTTTTTTTTTTTTTTGCTGTTTTGTCTGTTTGAGAATTTTGAAGAGAGAATGATGGGATTTATGGGAGAATAAGAAGAAGCAGAAGAAGAGGAGCAGAGAGCAGAGAAGAACAGAGCAGAGAGTGAAGTGAGCTGAGTGAGGGAACGAAGTGATAGGACTCAGGTGTGTGTTATGTGTGTTGAAATTACACGAAGCTTCAAGGCCCTAAATGTATGGGATAAGTATAAGTATAATAATTTAAATAATGAAAGTGCAAATTAAAAATAACAAACAAAAAATAAAGTCAATTCGAAAAAAAAAAATCATCTTTGTTTTGTTTGTGTTAAACTTTATGCTATTTTGGGGTGAAGTGTTTGAATAGATTATATGAAATGTAAAAAAAAAAAAAAAAAAAAATTCTCTAATGGCATTTTGTTTAAATAATAAATTTTAATTTGTAAAGTCGTATATATTTGTTATAAGTTATTATATAATTGACCGAAAAATAATAATTTATTGTACCATTTACCGCATTAAATTTCTCTCAGATTATATATATTTTTAATCTTTATTAAAATAATAAAAAAATAAGTGTCTGATGTTAATTATGAAGTATTTATAATTTATATTTTTTAAATATTTATGGGCTTGGCCTGAATGATAAAAAAAGAGGTCTAGTTTTTATATTTATCTTCAACTCCTTTAACAAGTCATTAACGATAAAAGTTTTGAATTAAAAAAAAAGTAAGTAATTAAAGTAGTAGCGTAGAACATTTCTATTTTCGTTCCTATGTCTGTGTCATCAATTTTAAATTCATATGAAATCAGTTTTCATATATGTAATTGTTTGTCAAGAAGACCTTATCATCAATTTGAGTTGTAACTCCTAGAATGAGTCATTCTATGTGATTACTAGAGTATGATCTAATCTGACTATTTTACTTGTTTAATTAGTTAATATGTGATAAATAACAGGCTGATGAAAACACATATTGAGTCAAGTCATTTCGCTTAATGAAAAGTGTAACAAAACTTAACAAAATTTCTAACTCACACACAATTCTCTCGTCTACCCACAAACTAATCATCTTCATTTATAGCGTTAAGTAGGAACTTTTTTTTCTTTTTATTTTGTTTTATTTTTTGGCTAAATCTACTTTGTCAGCCACATTGGACTACCTATTCACAGATTTATAGCTCTAGTCGTCACAAGCATTCTTTTTATAAACAACTACATACATAAAAGCTAATTCAAAAAACTTTTTTTCATATTGTTATACAAAAAATAAATATCAATGTTGATAGCGCAACCTGTCGACATAGGGTGCAGGCAGTGAAATCGATCGACAGGAAGGTAAAATGTCGGGTTTGCAGCATCAATGTCCAAGTGAACATGTCATGAATAATTGAAAGCAACTATGTGATGAACGACATTGACATGGTGTCGCAGAAAATTCTATGGTTGAACATTTATAACAAGACACTTTGGAAGATTTTATTATTAGGAAAATATAGAGGATTCGACAAATACATATCGATGTTGCTCAACAAAACAGAAATGATGAGAGTGACACGTGGCAAAGGACGCGAAACAGTAGGAAGATAATTGACGAAGAAACATGTGATGTTTTTTAAACGCTAGTAACTGTTGAAGACACGTGTCTACCATGCACGAGACCTAAGTTTTCTATAAATAAGAGTTTGATTAATGTACTAGGGATTGAAAATTTTACTCACACTCAATATTTCTTTCAAAGTCATCATGACGAGCAAGAAATACAAGTCAATGGAGTAATTCTTCTTGCCCTTTCTTTCGTTTCATTCAATTATCTAGTATTAGTCTCTCTATTTTTTTTTTATGCATACTTTTACTCACATTGCAATAAAATTATTATGTATTCCTTTGTTGAGTATTGTTTATCCCTTTCATTTTTGACACACCCACTCTTGCTTTGAGAACTCACTCAGAGGAGTCACTTCTACTCCCCGAATTAAGATTAAAAAGCAAATCTATTTATCGACTTTATTTGTTGATTCGACCAAACAAAAAAGCAGAAAACACATATAAAGACTAAATCAAAATCAATAACATATATAAGAATTAAAATTATATTTTAACCTTAAATTAATTATCATTTTTTAAAAAAAATTTGAGAGTCGAGCTGAATCAGTATTCTAGAGTTATAATTGGGTAGCATTGCAGAAGATAATCAGTCTTAGTTTACATTAATTGAAGATGATAGCAAAAATTTTATTTATCCTTAAAAAACAAAAAAACTAATTAATCACTGTTATTAAATGGCTTGTATACTTGACTTAATATGTGACTCAATCTAAAATAGCTTCTAATATGACGTTAAAATAAGCTTCCAATGAGATTTATGGAGTGCTAAATTTCAACAATGATCATTTTTGTGGAAAACAAAGATTAGGATTTGAATACTCCTTATAATTTGTGATGATAAGATCCGAATGCTCTGTATTTTCAATCATTGATGCGGACACCAGTACCCTACGTTAAGTTTCATATCTATTTTTCGATTTTTTTTTTCGCCGTTAAGTTTCGTATCTATTTTTCGTTTGTTTACCTGACTTTATATCAATTACATTTAGATTAGTCTAGTTCATTAAATTCAGTTTACTCTACCATACAATTACTTAATTGTTAAAAAGAAAAAGAAAAAACGCATAAACTTAACCTGAAAATGTTAAGGTTTAAATCCTAAAGTCATCAATTTGAGAATAATTTTACCTAACTATTACTCTGATTTGAAACTGTGTGAGCCATTACTAAGATTAAAAAAATGTCTTCTCCTTGTAAACTTTCATTTGAAAAGAAAAATAGAAAAAAAGAATCCGCATGTAATATTAAGTTCATTAGGGCAGCTTAGGACAACCAAACCACCCCAAAGCAAAATTTTTGTTCTTTGGAATAGCCTGCTCAACCAAAGAACAAAGAGAAGCCAACATAATTTTTGGGATAAATAACATATCTGCCAAATTTGAGGTATGCTGATCATGATCGGCACGATTTCTAACGAGAAATTATTGCATGGTCATGAACCACTTAAGTGGATTGTAATCCATCAGAAAATAAAGTAATATTTCAGCATTAATTGTAATAGGATCCACACTTTTATTTAAAAGTCACTTTTTCATTGGATAGACTATGCAATAATTTCTCATTTCTAACATCAAGATTACATATGTTAATGCGTGTTATTGAGAAACCCAGAACTACCCCAGTAGGTTCCAAAGGAAGTACAACATGGTTCAAATCCCCCCCCCCCCGGGAAAAAAAAAGGATTATTACAGCACAATCCACTGTAAGTCCATTGAGCACTATACATGTCACAAAATTTTCTACTAGCTGTCCTGTCATATCAGTTCATAAACCAACCTTGATGCCTTCAAAAAATAAAAAATAAAAAATTTGAAGACCCGAAAAAAATTAAAATGAAAATGAACAAAATATTCAGTGGCTTTGCCAACAAATCATTGAGGAGATTGAAGCTTCATCGCCGTTTTTTTCATGTTAATCAACATATATGTTATGCAAAAGATGAACAAACAGAAGATTTGAAGGGGTTCAATGCTTCCTAATAGCACATACGGAACTCATCAAATCACTTAGCTAGTCAATCACGTTGGCATAGTGCAAAGCAAACCATGTCCAGGACTGTACTCCAGAGGAGACATCGTTGTGCTCTTCACATGCCTTATATGATCAAGTGCTGCCTTTCTGAGTTTTGAAACTATATTTAGATTTCTGTTCCGAGGTGGTCCGGAATAGGGGAAGGTACTAATGTGAGATGAGGGCCGGTAGAGTACATCCAGGAAACTTCAAACCAATCGCGCCCTCTTGCTCCAAGGATTTGGTGGGGATGTACCTGCAAGGACTCCGATGCTTAAGCCAACAAGGGTTAAGAGGTACTAGTGTGTAAAGGATTGGATCCCATACTTGAGATCCAAGCTCGATATTTGTAGCATAAGATTGGGGATGGTAGTTTCATCCTTCCAGGGATAAAGTAGTTGCTTAACCCCTAGCTAGATAAGCTTTGATAATCGTTACCCAGGCCTTGATTGGTAGGAGAACGGTTTTAGATGTTGGGTCGAGTTCCACCCTGGGCCTTTTGGGTCGTGGTCATGTTAAGGGATTGGGCTTGCGGTCCTTCTCAGTAATAGTGCCTCTGACTTAGGCTGGAGATTGTGGCCTCCTGGTTGAGTTCTGATTATGACTAGAGAGTTCCGAATTCGATGGCTTCTGCCATCCATGTGTGGCCTTGGAGTGTTTGGGAAGGTTCTAGAATAGTAATGGTCTATTCATGACCTGAGTCGTGTCGCTTCATTTTCGACACAATCTAAGTGTGAAAATCCTCGCCATTCTCATAAATCCACGAGGTGATTTAGACTCGTCAGTTCGCAACACATAATCATTTCAAATGGGTGTACATTTACCTATTTGCCCCTCATTTGCTGCATAGTGGGACACGTCATGTACTTGGGTGTCTCTTCATGTGTGTTCTTGAGGTGATGCTACCATCACTATAAATATTTTGCCTTCTTCCTGCTTTTATCGTTTTTGCTCCTCTGCACTATTAACATTCGTATTTATAAGTTTTTGGTGGTGTTTGCCCTCTTCGATCGTGCTACCCATATTTATCCTGTATTTCTTGGTGGTGCATTCTTCTAGTGTTTGCTTCGGGTGTTTGCTTTTTCTTTCCTCTGCACCTAGCATTCCCAAGAAGGTTCTCATGTTTGGTTCCATTGTTATTCTCCTGGTGAGTTTCACTCTACTTGTGTTGTACTGCTTGTTCTTTTTGTGTTTATTCTTGTGTGTTTTTCTAGAGTGACATTTTCTAGGTGATGGTTCATAGGGCCACCCCTTCTATCTCCCCTTTGCCGATTGCCCCTAGCGGTGTCTCTTTCTAGTTTGGGGGGCACCACCATAGGTTGTTACAAGCGTTGTTCTCTTCTTTAGTACATAGGTGCTTATTTGGTGGTGTCGTTATGTAGGTCTTCCAACTTTTGAGATGGACAAAAGGAAAGCCTTTCACGATATCAAGGTTCCAAGGGAGCTATGAGATGCTAATGAACGAACCTTGTACAGTTGGGTAGATTCGAAGGTTTTGAGCATACCATCTATAATTGGGGAGAAGCATCTCGGTTCTTATAAGGATCGCCTTCAACTTACCCCAGGGGGCTTAAATGACTTCAGCTACATCCTTCGGGTGGCTTCCAAGGATGAGCTAATATGTCTCTTGAACCACGACCACCAACCTCACTTCCTGTGGATGTACAAGGCATTATTTAGCAAGTTTGGCCTTCATCTTCCATTTTCTGATTTTGAAACCAAAATCCTTTTATACATCCATGTTGAGCCGAGCCAACTTCATCCTAATAGTTGGGTCATGATCCGAGTCTTTGAGATTGTTTGTGAGTACTGGGGGCTTTCAACTTCTACCAATGTTTTCTTTTCTCTTTTTACTTTGACTCATCTTGGCGGGGCAAGGGCTACTTAGCAATGGGGGGCTTTCCGAGGGCTAGAAGATCGTCACACTTTATGAGGAGTCATATTAGGAATTCAAGTGGTCTTATGTCAAAGTTCTCACTAGTCCTAGTGTTCATCCTTTCTTCTTGACTACGGAGGGGGAGCCTCGGATAGACATATATTGGCGGAAGAACAGTTCCACTATCCGAGTTGCCGAGGGAAACTTGTCACCTTTAGTGGATCCTCAGTTTAGAAGGCGAAATATGTTTTTCCTACGAATAATCAGTGTAATTCTGTGGTCATCAATATAATTGAGGGGTAAAAGGTCAGAAATTTTTAAGACAGAGCACCCAAGATACCCTGTTGAGAAACTAACCTGTGTTGGAGCACCATTTTCTCTAATGACAACATCATAACCATCTACCTCCTTCCCAAATTTTGTTTTCAAGAGATCTATTCAATTATCAATAACAGCACAGCGCCCAAATTGCCTTGGGAAGTATGGTCGTGTTTTAGGGAGCACCAGTGAGTTCTCCATGCATAAGGTCATGTTCTCACAGTGGTTAATGCAGCAGAGAATGATCTTATTCTAAGCACATGCCCTAACTTTAATCCTTCTAAATAAGGACTCCTGAATTTACGACTACTGGTAAATTGAAAATGCAATAACATGGAACATGATGCATATATTATATGTTGAGAAGCCTAAATTGTATCTAGAAATTGGTTTTTGAATGGGAAAGACAACTTAAGAAAGGTTCCTTCACCTCCGCAAGCTGACTTGGATACTTGCTTATAGACTGAAGACTGTAAATCTCTAGCCATATACTCCACTTTTTTCACTTTGTAAGATTGATTTCTCACCTAAGTTAAATCTATTTTGAGGTTTGCTTCTTAAGAACGGAAAATTTTAAAAATGTCTTGGGATTGACAAATCGATTGAGTAAAGCTCATGCAACTGGATTCTTGGATTAGGAAAAATTCATGGAGGAGGTTTTGAAAGTCGCATTACCTTTCAGGCAACCTACAACCAGATATATAACATATGCTACTCTAACTCATTTCTATAAACGATTAAATGTATTAAAAAGTCAATTTAGCTTGGCTGTCATCCTTGTATGTGACCATTATTATTATTGCATCATTGCTTAAATGTTTAGAAAAATTCATGTACACAATTACTTACAGAAGTATTCCTTTGTTGATCCTACGCCATGCATATTCCCGCCACCCATTTGGTAAAGAATCAATAAATTCCTTGGTAAGTATAGTGGTACTATTTCGCACCTGAGAAATCAATTCATAATACACAATAATAAAATGTAAATCATACACCATAAATTCCTTTTAAAATGCAGCGAAAACCAGATAAAAGGAAGTTGACATTGATGCGTAGAGGATGTAAGAATAGTTGAACAGCATTGTGGTGGATTAGAAAATGTGTATTCACGGGGGCTAACAGCAATATGAAATAGAAATCTCAAAGCATCTGGATTCATATCTCATGGACATGGCATCAAAGGATGATATGGTTCTGGTTAATCACAATCATGACACAGACCAAATTCCTTACCTGTTCCCATGTAGCCACAGCTTCACATAGATTAAAATCAAGAGACAGAGCTTCACGTTCACCAGTTTTGGGATCTCTCTGTTAATACAGAAACCTCCGAGAGTCAACAAATAGATTCTAGTTGTTTAACTACTTGTAAAAGTTCTATGTGATTAAGTCACAATCCATTCTTTTGAAAAGGAGGAACATATTTCCCCCAGGTTTTAGGTTTTTCATACTTAACATATTTTAGAGGACCATATATGCAACATTCTCTTTTCATGAATAATAATCTGGTCATGAATGATGAAATGACTAAATTTACCCATTTGGGGATGGTGTCACTGGGGAAGTATATTGTGGTTTGGGAATGATCTCTGCCCCTGGCAGCTTTGAGGCCAAGTCCATTTGCACTCTACATCAAACACAGTTTAGCAACTCTCAATTGAGGCACTCAAAGAATTGATACTGAAAATACAAGATTTGGAAAGTAGATATACAGAGTGTTGAGAACATAACAAAACAAATCAAAACCAAAAGTACTGCAAAAAGTAAATAAATGAATAAATGCAATACCGAAACAATGAGAGTAATGCTAATCAGTTTTAGTTAATTCCTTCATACATAATAAGGATCATTCTTAACTGAGAAGCAATCAAAATTAAGAAATCTTTTCACCAGTATTGCCCTTTCAAAGAAAATACACAGTTTCTTTCCAACATAAGAAAAATATTATGTTTTGAAATTTAGTAGAAGAGGGTCTCTAACATTATCATCAGTTCTAGCACAATGCTATTTTTTCAAAAAAATAAAATCATTCAAGCTATTGTAGTAACAATATTAATATTCTACAATTAAATTTAGCAACCTTAGACACCATAGATTTAGCCAAACTCCCAGATCAAATTGAGTAATAGTTTTCACCTTTCATCCATCTAGACAAAACTTGTTTTGTCAAGCAATCAAGGCATCTAATTGGAACCAAACCAAAAATGTAAGTCTTTATGATATGCTTCCTAAATCCTAATTCAAAATTCACTAATATATATATATATATATATACCAGTATTTGGACTCTAACTAATTTAATTTGAACTAGGTTAGCACACTATAAAGGTATAGCTCTCTTTTGCCATTCACATGACTCGAACCTAAAACCTTGCTGAAGGAAATAATTGTTGAACTACTTGAACCAATCAAGTTTTGATTTTAGATAAACAATCATACATCAGTAATCAACCTTTTTATTTTTTGGGAATGAAAAATTTAGTGTAAGGGGATGACATCCCAATTCAAGGTGGGGAAAGCCTCTGGATTAAGAAAACACGTAGAGAAAAACATATATTTACTTCACCCTAAAGAGACGAGTAAAGGTTCGAAAATGCAACCTGTCAGATGTGACACCTTATCTTACTCCACTCGGCCAATCTCATGAAATTTATCCGTAACCAACTATGATACAAGTTCTATTGGAAAATCATACGTAGAAATCAGTATAATTTGAAGGCAAATGCAACAGGAACACAAACCAATAATTAAAAAAAAAAAAAAAAAAACAAAGCATTGACTTTAAAAAATTAAATAAAAAAAAAACTAAAGGCACATTTCAGCAAAAAAAGAACCAGATGAAAGCATCACCACACACTTCTGGAAGCTGTTGTGCAATGATAGCAACGCTTCTGCGTCATCATCAGTGAGCTGGTGAGCATCATCTGTCCATCCTTACACTCGTTAGATTCAACGCATTTCCATTTCTTTGACCTTTTATCCTTTCTTTTTTTTTGTGCGTTTTCTCTTAAAAATTAAATTTAAAAAAAAATTATTAAGATTGCTCCAATAATAAAGAATTTGGATAGTTAGAATAAGATCATAACTTCAAGCCTATTGCTGCCAAAATAAAAAAAAAAGGTAAATAAATAAAAATAAAGATATCTATAGGTACGTAGATACATACGTACAGAGAGATTGGTAATGGAAATTACAATGGCTACAAATCCAGATGCGAGAGCAAGCGAAGGCTCCAATTGCAGAAGCCTCATCGATGAATAAACAAAGTAAGGTGCTGTTGCTACTGGCGAAAATCACTGTCTTTGCTTCTTACTTCGGTGTTCATCACATCGACACCAAAATAATAATAATAATAATAATAATAATGATGATGATGAAGAGAAAAATAAAATAAAATGTAGGGCAACAGGGTTTCGGTGTATCTGCAGAACCCTATTTTTATATGATATTAGTTTTTTTCCCCAAAAACTTTGATAGTGAATATACATTAACACTATATTATAATATATTAACGTCATGATTTACTTACCAAAAAAAAAATATTAAGATTATGATTTAATGAGAATTTAAAGGTAGATTTAAATGATTAGTTCATTTAAAATAGTTGTTCTTAACTCAAATTTTATTGTTGATAATTACCTTTACCCCATATTTTTTTAATTACAATTTGATTTAATTGTTCCCCTTAAAATAGTTTGTAGGTAAAAAAAGTTAGACTATATTGAAAATGAAATAATATTGATCATCATCAATGGAAGAAGACACCCAAAACATAACAATTTTATTTCACAGTGTCCGTGGATTGGGTTAAATGGGTTTGAAGTGATTTTTTTATCTAAACTATTCATTCAATTAATGGGTCACATTCGGTTAGTCTCATCAAATTTTTTTTATTCAATTCAACCCAACCCAACCAACTTATGAGTGGGTTATATTAGGTCAAATTCATGGGTCTAATATATATTTCAAAAAAAGATTTATCTATTGAATTATGTTAAAATATATAATCAAATATAATAAATCTAAATATAAATAATATAAGTTCAATATAAATATCAAATTTTTTAACATAAAAAACAATTATAAGTCTTAGCGTGCATAAATTTAAGAAAATATTCATAAGTTTTGAAAGCTTTTAAGAAAAATATACATAAGCTAGAAAGTTTTCAAAAAAGCATATATAAATCCTAATAATTTTCAACAAAGTATACATAAGTCCTAAAGACATAACTATATGAGTCATTTGAAGTTACAAATTGATATAATTATTGACTTTACTCAATATTTTCAAAATATTTACTATCATTATATATAGGAGAAATATTTGGTGTACTCCTTTGTCATGGAACACCATATAAATGGGGTGTGAATCGGCACAGTATCCCATGAAAAATGAATACTCCTATCATTACTCTATATATAGATGGGTTGAGTTGGATTGAGTTGTGTGAGTTTAAAATTCCAAACCCACAACTCGACTCGAATATCATGGATTAAAGATTTTTTAATTCGGTATTTTATGGATTTGATTAGTTTAAATCTATGATTTCGTAGATTGACCCAACCAATTAACACCCCTAATTTTACTTTATTTTAATAAGAAAAATGCCTTATTGTCATTTTATTTAAGAAATGAAGATTGTAATAAAAAACGAAATATGATGCATCTTAATTATTAAAGTAAGGATGACATCAAGTATACATAAAGAATACACAATGACAATTTCAGTATTTAAACTCTTAACATGGTAGATAAAACCTATCTAGAATTATAATTCACTTCCATTGCAAATAATCACTTTTAAATAGAGTATATATCATTTAAAACAAGCTAGGCAATCTAGATATACGAAAAAAATTGTGGATGTAAATTTATGCTTGTATCTTTACTCGTTTTTTTTTTTCATTCTCACACTAATTTGCATGTGTTTGTCGAGGTTTTTAATGGTAAGGAATTATATGACGCAGAGGTACAAACCTACAACCCGACAAAAGCTGGAGCCAACTAATAGCTGGACCAATTTACCACCACTGGATGCGATCCAAAAGAGTTATCTGTGGCCGAATAACGACCCAACTACCTTTTTGTAGGTTGGATATCTCTAGGAAACTTCCATAAATAGAATCAAGGGCCCATAAAACAAAATAAAAAAGCAATCTAGTATGGACAGAAAGGCAATCATCCAGCACCCTCGGCCCAAATGGAAGAAAGAAAACTTTCATCAAGAGACTGTCTTCAGATGCTGACAAAAAACGGGAGACTGTGTCCCCTCCTAAAAAATGCCTGGAGAGATTCTGTTTTGATGCCCTTTCATTTTTTTTTTATTTTTTGATTTGTGAATTGAGTCCGGATTTGATTTAGATACTCTTTTATTTTATTAGTTTGGAAAACATATCAGATTATTGGAGTTATAGCCGAAAGCTTCTAACCACATTTTTAAAAAACAAAACAAGTAGGCAGGAAACTCTTTACATTAACCGCTTGTTTTTAATTGAAAAGTGGTTAATCACAACAAAAATGACTGTGACTATAGACAAATTTTATACCTAATTATTATTTAGCTTAAATATGTTTTTGATCTTTATAAAATTAGTGAGTTCTAGTTTTGATCCCTATAAAAAAATTATTTTGATTTTAATTCTAATATTTTTAAAAATTTCTGTTTTAGTCCCTACCCGATAATCTACCTTCGTTAAGTGATGACATGGATAACAGAGAGTCACCTCACCCTTCCCATGTAGCAGCTTAAATATGATATTAGTTCTAATAATTTTGGTTTTAGTCTCTAAATTTTTTTCTTTTTTGGTTTTGATCTAAACATCTTTAAAAGTTTTGATTTTAGTCCCTACCATTAGCTTACCTTCGTAAATTAATGATTTAAATATGTTTTTAATTTTTATAATTATAAATCATCTTGTTTTGAGCCCCTCTATTTTTTTTAAAAAAAAAAGAAACACTTCTTTCCACTATAGTCTCCCTCCAATTACACCATCTTCCCCCTCCCTTCCCTTCTCCCCCCAAGCCCCCTTTCCCCTTCCAGCCTCCACCACCTTCCCCCACTCACTTTTCCCCTCTCCATAAAGAGATTGCAAGCATAACACCACCACCACCACCACCACCACATTCTCTGCTTTGTCCTCTCCGTCACCATAGATCTATACCCCTATTCTCCTCTCCCTGTATTGTTGTTCTCTAGATTTTGTTTTTGTTATATCATTTTATTTTATTTTATTCTATTAGCACTTAAATTAAGAGTGGATTAGGCTTAGGATATTTTTTTTTTTTTTTTTGTGTTGGATAAAGTTAGCATGGCAACTCTTTTGCCGGTGGGGGTTTAGAAGGCAAGGAAAGGGAAGAGGGTGGGGACGGGAGAAAGGGGGAAGAGAAGAAAGAAGTTTTAATCGAGGCAAGCTAATAATAACAACTAAAACCAAAACTTTTGAAAATATTTGGATCAAAATAAAAACATATATATATATATATTAAAACCAAAATTATAGGAACTAATATCATATTTAAACTGCCATGTAAGAATGATAACATGACTCTCCATCATCACTTAATAAACACAAACTAACGGTAGGGATTAAAACCAAAATTATTGAAAATGTTTGAATCAAAATCAAAATTTTTGTTATATGGACCAAAATCGGAACTCGCTAATTTTATAGGGACCAAAAATATATTTAAACCTTATTACTTTTAACTCAAAATTATATAAGCAATTCTTAGACTTGTGTCGAGGATTAAATTCTGTAAATTCTTCAACCAAAGATAAGGTCTTGTTTGGTTCAACAGAATATCATGTAGGGAAATTGAAATGGAAATTTGAATGGACTATAAATTTGCTAGATAAAAGCTTAGAACAAGATTTTCATTTTTTATTGAAAATTTCATGGCATAGCTTGATGTGTATTATATATGAAACTATTCCATATAATTTTTACTTCTATTTTTATTTTTATATCAAACATACCCTGAAGAAAGAAAAATATCTATTCAATCAAATTGGAAAACAATTATTTCATTTCATCCAATGTGTTTGCAATTACTTTTTTCATGTTGTATCTTTCTTAAAAATAAAAACGTTTTTCTCCCACTATCATCATCATTTATCGCCAGCCCCCACCCCGTAGTAGTAAAGATTAATTAACTGTTGTCATGGAGCCTGTACCATGCCTCTCAAGGTAACAACTTTAAGATACAAGAGTTCCCACCTCGTGGGTTCAACTCAAACTCTGAATGGAACAAATTCTGTCTTCCTCCTACCACTTATATGGAATTTTTTATTTAGACCTACATGACATTTTGACAACGAAAAAGTTCAGGAAATTGCTATGATTCAAATTTAAAAGTAATATGTTCTCCGTCGGATGTATGTAGACCTCGGGTGAGTAAAGGAGAAGTATAACTACAGCAAAGAACAAAATTATCTTAATAAGATTCGATCTTAATATAATGCTTTTTTTTTCAGAAAAAAATAAGTGTGAATTGAGCTAAAAACAAAAACTGAGCAATTTTTTGTTCTTAAACTGTAATAACAATCTAATATATTATCTTAAAAGTTAATTTTATATTTTGGTTGAAACTTTATTTTCTTTCTCTTTTTTTTGGGGGGGAGGGGGGAGATGATTGGTTACTACCAACAAGAATTGGTTCTAGCAAAAGCTAATATTTTATAAACGGCAAATCACTGTTCAAATTCTAGTAAGAAAAATAATCATATTTAATATTCAATCGTATCTTAAACCGGATTACCTTCAATAAAAAATATCTATAAAAATGGAAAAAAAAAAAAAGGATGAAGGATGGCTAGTTAAAATAAAGTAGGGACAAAGGAGAGTTTAAAAGGGAGGAAAAGAAGATAACATGAAACAACTGGTTGGTTAATACATGGATTAAAGCTGCAAGTGCTTTGTTGGGACAGCCCATGTCTTAGGTGCAAAGAGGTATGGTATACCTCCTTATTAAATCAATGTCACATTCCATCTTCTTCATCACTTCTTCCACTAGACAAAAGGGACAAGGCAATTCAATGGCCTAAGGGGCCATGCCATGAGGCCAGGTTTAGTCCTCCCTTGCCTTGTGGGACTCTATGTAGGACCCCATCCCCCCATTTGCTCCTACCACATGGTCTCCACCGTCCTCAGCCCCCTCACTCTCAATCTCTCCAAGGCTGGTCCCTACCCTCCAAAATTAAGACTCTCTTCTCAGTATGGGACTCTTATGCCGAGGTGAGTAGGTATAGGATAATCTCCTGTCCTTATCCCTTCCCCAACAACACAAGACACCATGGGAACAAATACACAATGCTACCTCTGCCTCTGGTTTATTTTATTTGTCACTTTTAAGAGAATATTTACGGTTAGCTTTTCAGTTTCACCCTATACAATTTATGGTCAATTGAAAAACGTATTGTTATATCAATAGAGTGATGTAGTTAAATGTTAAAAATTACGTAAGAATATTTTAATAACAAAAATTTCATAAATACTAATTGATTTTGGATTTCTTAATTCATTTTCATCTTCATAAAATGATAGATAAAATAAATAGAGTGAAGTATTTAATAAAAGGTGGCTTGCTTTTAGTCTAAGGCTTGGTTTGATATTATTATGGTTATAACTTTTTTAGAGTTATTGACTCTACGGTCTCTAAAAGTTATTCTTACTAAATAGAAAGTTTAAGAGTAGTATTTAGTAAAATTATTCTTAAAATTTAAGCTGAATATAACGAATATAAATATTAAAAAGCATAATTTTTTTTATTGTCATTAAAAAAAATAAAGTTATATTTATCTTTTAAATTTTAAAGGGCACATATTAGCTCTGAAAACTATCCTATGAGAATTCTAAAGAATACTTTTTGGCTTTTGAAAATTAAAAGCAAAAGAATCATAGTTTTTTTGTTTATCAAATTAAATAAAAAAAAATTGATTTATACCTTTTATAAACTTAGCTCTTCCAAAAGAGTACTATTAAACCGAATCTAAAAGAAATTATTGTATTAGCTTAGTAACACTAAGCCAATAAAATATTAAGATATCATTAATTTTTACTGAACAAATGTTATGCTCATCAATATATATTAATAATGTGTTAAAACTTATTAGCTTCCTGCATTAAAATTAAGCACACTAAGTTTACACAAGATTTGCATTGTCTTTATAGCTCTTCATAGGTTGCTTTTAAACTTAGTCCAAGTTGAAGCAGCCGGAGACACTTCCCTGAGGTGTTTTATGTCGACTTTGTCATGTTTTTCGCTTTTCTGTTGACTAAAATATAAATGAAACATGTCCTGTGTGGTTGATTTCCTCTATGGACACCTTTTTTTATAATTTATAATTGAATTGAAACTAATCATGCACCTAAGCACTGTTATGTTTTAATCACTGTTTTCTGTTTGTTGGGGAAAGTTGTTGTGTCAATGTCACAGCTGCATACAACTTGAGCAAATCAATAGACGTCACTGCATACAACCCGTACCCGACAAACCTTGAATCCTGACAATCTAGTTAGGTCCTTGTATATATGCTGGACTGATCTTTCCAATAAGCACTATTACTCGACAGATTAGAAAGCAAGATACATATTTCATATATGATATTACAAACTGAAAAGGAAATAATCGTAGCCCCAAACTCATCATTAGCATCTAAGTAGATTGGTCCATATGTGATAATAAGCATGTACCTATCTGCCACTAATTAATTGGGTATTATAAGTTAACATTCAAGTTTTGGATTAGACCATCAGTCATATTATCCAACTCATGCTTTGTATTAATCGGATGATAAGACTTCTTATTTAGTCTTTGCTCAAGTTGAAAACTTGCTTAATCATGCGTTTAAGCACTGCACCGAAGTCAAACACATCGGTTTATCCAAAAACATATGTCGTCTAGCTATATGGACTAATGGACAAACAAGCTGATTAAGCTTATCATATACGTCTCATGTCAGTTACTTATTCAATCAAACAATATTTAGATGTAGTTTTTCATAAACGAGTCATCACTAGTAAAAATGATTGCACTCTTAACGTCCGTACGGACCATATGGCTTATTGGCTTATGTGCCAAAAATAACTTTCTTGATTAGCTATATAGCACCATTCACATGTCATGCATGTGGATTTAATTTCCCAAACGAGAATGAAGCAATCAGGAACATTGACACATGAGTTTGCGAAACTAGTCAAATTACCGATGCCACAGTAAGGGTACACATTTTAAAAAAAAAAAAAAAAAATCCAGAAAGAGGTGGCAGCTATCAGACAATGAAGCTACTGAGCCCCCTAAGTTTTTAAGGTACTAGTAATGGTTTGATTCACCTTGAAGATTTTATTGAGTCATCATACATGCGTACCATAATAAAAGGGAAGAGAAGGCTCCGGGGAATATTTACGTGGCAAACTACAAGCCTATGAATTGAATTAGATAGGGATATGCCACCTAGTTGGTAATCTAGCTAGTACATGATTATAGATATTCAAAACCTCATTTATACGCTAGCTTATGATCAAATTGGGAATCTTTATTTCTTTCTTCCCACTCAAGCTTGGCTTTGTCAAAATGAATCCTAAATAATTTTTTCTCCACCTTCTTTATTACACCATCTGAGGAAGATACTTTGGCATGTGTCAAGCTGTTGCTTGTTGCTTTATATATAGGAGTCAGAAAAGGGCTTGGATGCTGACTTGTCACATAGCTTGTACGCACACAGACAATAATGGATCTGCAATATTTATTAACTTCTATCGCTTGCAACATTGGGTGCCAGTTCCATTGTTGTTTGACAACAAAACTGTAATTGCTTCTGTCACATATAGTAAAAAGATTCCATTGGAAGGTTGGAAGCAACTTATATTAATTTTCTTTCCAGTGTATTTTGATTTTCCCTCTATTTTTAACAGTTTTACCAAACACAGGACACTGCTACAACGGGGTACTATGTTACAACAATGGACTACTTGGGAAGGGTTTCCTAGATAGTTAATTAATAGGGGTTGTGATGAAAGATATTGCTAAGAGCTATACAAGAGCAAAACAATATTTAATTTCAATTTTAACATTAAATGGGCAATGATCGATAAGTACTAGGGTGATGGTTGATTGGAGGGAAAGAAAAATATGTGCAGCAAGAAATGAGAAGTTTTATCTACCAGAGACAATGCCAGTACTGCATTACTTGTCATTTCATGGAAGAGGACCCTACACTCTCTATTTGAGTAAAAAATAAAAAATAAAAACAAGGGGGACCCCTCCATTGCAGATGGATGTGTTGGTGAGCAACAAATATGTACAGCATTTACTACTTTGGGAACTAACAATTCTGTGTGTTACTAAACAATTGGCAACACCTTGTCTTCTCAAACTGGTTTGGTTGGGGAAGTGTGTTTGAACTATTAATATTGCTTTCCTGCTTGGTCATGTGCTTTTCTTAGGTTCACTGATAGGTGCCAAGTGACAAATATGCATCAATAGTCCCAGATAACAGTTTCCGGTGTCCAAATTCAGCATTGATGATGGGTCATGATTATGGAAATAATAATGTACAATTTAATCAACCATTGCTATCCCTCAACTTTAATATTGCTTTAGGCGTATATTGGTGGGTACCAAATGCTTAGATCTTTTGCAAAATAGCAAGGATGACCAGGTACTCTAGAGACTAAGCAGTTGATTCTAGAAGAGGCTAGCTAGTGTTTGTGTCCCTTAATTCGGGAAGGGATAGGACTAGACATGACTGAATAAAGGGTTGAGCTCTTTCCTCTTTTCTTCTTGAAACTATAGCCCCAGTTCTACATGACATGAAAACCCAGTTGATCATATAGTATCTCTATAGCCCTCAACTGGAAAGGACCCATATAACAAGATGGTGTATATGATTGGCGAGGACAATACAACATGCGGGTCGACACACAGAAAACAAGTGGAACACAAATTCCACATGGATTGTCTATATCCACAGCGGCAAAAGCTTAAGGGGCAAAAAAAAAAAAAAAAAATCTTTTAATTGCCTTGAGAAGGTATTCTATCTCTCTCACTCTCTCCATTTGATTTATATATGCTTTTTTTTTTTTACATCATAAATATCCTCCACCAGAGACTATCCTGTTCGAGGCATAGTCAGAGACACTGACTGTGGGCACCTTTCTCTACTAGGGTTCAAAATTTGCTTCGTCACATTATGGGGGACTAGTCCCTTCCGCTAAACTTAATCCCTATTAGAGTTTATTTATATTCTTTGGATTATTTTGGCTTAATTTTAAACCTTATGTCTGTCTTCCTTGACTTTTATTGTTATCCGTTCCTTCACTCTTATGTGTACATCTTGTTTTTATCTTGTACCAAAAGAAAATCTACTTTTCATGTTTACTTTAATCATAACTTAAATTCATTCCAAGTTATCTTTAAAAGTACATGTTTTGACCATAATGGTGCTTTCTTTTTTCTTGACCACGGTTGCTCCTTGGCACGTAACGGAAGCAGCATTTGTGAGGTAGATAGAATGAGTGGCAACTATATGCGGATCATTTTGGAAAGCAAACAGTGATAGCTGAAAAAAGGGGAAAGAAGAAAGAAAGAGAAAAAATAAAGAAATAGTTAGTGGTTATTGCTGCTGATAATCTTTGTCACACTATTGATAGATATATTGTCACACCAATTACAAGTAGTCAAAAAGAAACTTCTCTTCAGTTTCACACCAGCATCTCCCAGATGCATTATTTCATAGAGTTATGATATTAATAGAGCAAATTTTGAATTGCCTATCTTCTATAAGTAAGCTGTAGCTCTAGATAAAAGGCACTGTTTGAGTTGTTATGGTTTCGACTTCAATTTATTAGTATAATAGATGATACATAATAATTAGTTGACTGTGCTTTCCACACTAAGGATTAAACCTGGAGAAAGAAACTGTTGGAAAGGCCTCTTAATTACATCAATATCCGAAAATAGAGAAAAAAAAAGTTGACTGTAGCATGACGAATTCGAATTTCTCATTTCCTAGTCAACTAAGTCAATCATAAAAACGCAAGTAGCATGTTTCAAATTTCATTCACCTGATTTATTTTGAGAGAACCAATTAACCACATCTTTATGAGTATTTGTTAAAGGTCACTGTCTATAATTGACATTTCTCTCTTGGCCACGCTAAATTTTAGTTGGGGTTCAATGCACTGTACAACTTGGGATGAATTCTTATGTGTTCTATTGCACATGCACTCTGAAAGCACGGAAGATTTTCTCCTCAGTTTGACAGTTCTATCCACAGACAAAGACAGAACTTCTTTGGCAACGGAAACAAAAAAAACTGTCAGAGTTTTTTCTTTTAATTATTTTCATTTGTTGCTTGAAGTGAATGGACTGGTATTTTTAATGAAGTAATGCTAGTATCACACTAAAAATTATTTCTTGAATTAAGTAAGTATTCTAAAACTTATTTATAGACTAGGTAGATCTCTACTTACCAAAAAAAAAAAAAAGACTAGGTAGATCTCTATTAATAATTAGTTGATTAATGTGATTTAATATTTATTCTTTTAAGTAAAGTTTTGGATTTAAGCAAGGTTTTAAATTTCGATTGTGACTGCAAATGCGGATACGGTTGTTGTGATTGCGGCTGTTATGGTATAAATTTTTTTTGTGTCTGCAACTTGAAATTGATTCGTTGTGGTCTTGATACGGTCCGTTGTGACCCTAATACAATTACGTTGCAATCGATTTATGTGAATAGGTATAACACTATAATTGCGGTTTGATGCAGTTATGGCGATAGTTGCAACCACAATATGGCAGCCGCATTACGAGATGTGGTTCGCGATTTAACACCTTTGATTCGTGTTTGTGGATGAGGAAAAAAATAATTCTAAGAGAGCTTTACTTCTGATAATAAGCTGATCTAATTCAAGTTAAATTAGTTAAAATTTAATAAATTTTGGATACAAATAGTATATAAAAAAGAAAGAGTAGCTAGGTAGAGTTCCTTCCTAATTACAAATATATTAAATAATAATTAATTATTACGTAACTTATTTTATCTTGCCGTTAAAAGAAAACACTTATTAATTATCTCGACAATTAATTATTATATTTTTAACTTTAACAACTAGTTTGGTTTTTCACTCGACCATCCTCTCAATAACGAATCATGGTGGTGTTGTTAATGGTTATTGTGAAAAAAAAATAAAATAAAAAAACCACCAAAGAGCTCAACTCATAAATAATAATAACAATAATATAATGCTGCCAAAACTCTGAAGATTCTGCAGATATATGTACATAAAGCTATCTAGACCAACAAGTCATGTCAAGAACATGATCAGAAGCAGCATACTAGCATAGCATCAACCTCTCATTTCTCAATAATAACGGTGAATGTAACTGTACCAACAGAAAAACTGCCACCACAAGAATCAATACTTTAATAATTTACATGACATAAATTTCTATGTTTGATGTCTGTAGCAGGATTGACATATAGTCCCTCGGAATTCGCGCTTCACAAGTCCGTAGAGAGTCAAAAAAAAGAAATCACATTCACTGGAACAGAACATTGAATCTAGAAAAGATATGGTCTTATTTGGTCGGAATTTTCTGTCCTTTCGGTTCTTTATCCATTAATTTTGCTACCCTTTATTCATCTTCATAGGTCACTTCACTTTTAATCCGATGGACTAGGAACTAGGAACCATGCTAGATTAGAGTCTTGCACTTATACCAGTTTTCTTGTGCTAATGCTTAAGAATTTCTTTTTAGCTCATTCTCGTGCTTCTTTGGAATCTCCTTAGTTACCTACTGTAAAAGCTAAATCATAGAGAGTAAAAAAAAGGGTCAATATATATATATATATTAATTAGTGTGTGTGTGTGTATATATATATATATATATATATATGTTATGTATGAATGGAGCAGGATTTGAGAGCTTACAAACATGTGTAGCTTTGTAGGGGCAGTTGTGTGAATTTAATATTAATGAAAGGAACATGAGTTGTTGATGAATCCATATGGATGAAGAAACTTTTGTCGTTGGTCTTCCGCGTCCCAGAAATGACTACCGGTATCCTGAAGATGTTTTTGTCAGGATAGTAAAAGAAGAAACCCCTTTTTCTTTCTTTTCTATTTTATTGAAAAATCAATTATTTATTATTATTTGGTCATTTTTGTTTCGTACCTCAGAGAAGACATTTGATCTCTGCCCTTGAAGAAAAACTGAGGCTGGACTATCCAAAAGATAGTCATTAGCAGTGGGGAAGAAGGGTGTGCTGGGGGTCATGGTGGTGGTTGTATCAGCAAAAGTTGTGGCCTGGTTGGGGCTGCTGCAATGTGGCAAAGATGGTATTGGTGATGGTGATGATATGTTATTTAATTTCTGAAAATTCAAGGAGACCAAGTTAATTTCATGATTAGACTTATTAATTTGTGTTAACTAAAACCATAACAGTAGCACATGTAAAGAGTAATGCTAGTCATACAACTTTTAAGGACATGTTTGAGTGGACAACATGAAGTGTTCCTTAAATATTGGTTGAGATAAAAGTTGAGATCCACTTTTAATATGTTCAATGGAGGTGTTTCTTCAAAAATATTCTAAAAAGTGAGACAAATAATATTTCTTCATATGTAAATTACTATGTTTTTATTTTATTCCTCACCTCTAGTCTAACCGAGAGGGTGTCTAGGTCCGTGGCCAAGTCATAGAAAATGGGATTCACGGAAGCAAGCTTCATTGACAAGAACTGCAAAGAGATAGAGGCATATATAGCTAGCATAAATTAGTTTACACACTATAGGTAATGAACAAGTTGGAATAACCAGGAAGAAACTTGGGTATATTGGTTCTATACCTCTACTTGATTCTGTAAAGACTGAACATAATTGATTATTTCATCCAACACAAGGGCCTTTCCAGTCACCTATTTATAAACCAAACCACATGAAGCTGTCAGAACAACGGTTAAAAACGAATAAAATAAAGAAAAATAAGTACAAATAAAATAAATGTCTCAAACTCACACCAAGATAAGAACTCAAGACAAAGAAATGACTTTACCTTATCACAGCCTGGCACAAGCCGTTGCAACATCTTCATCTTTTCACTTATTTTCTCTCTTCTCACCTGAAAAAATCCCATGTTTTTGCAACATTCAGAATAATGAGACATGAAGATAACTCTTGGGGGGCATTACAGTAAATTCATGCAACAAACTAAGGTAGGTATCTAACATATCAGGGGACCCCATAGATAATTTTCAAGTGGTTAAAGGGGTATTGTACCCTTTCAGCAAGGCTGTGGCTATCCGTTGCTTGGCCCCTTCTTGCTCTGACGTGGATATAGCCTGTTGGGGGCTCCTCAGTACCTTTTTTCTGATCCTTCTTCTCTGTTTTTGCCTTGTCCTCTTCTTTCACCCCACCATTGCTCTTCCTCATTCTCTTGTTTCTCTCTTCTCTTGCATCCTATAATAATCAACAAAATAAGAACAAAATACTCAATGACATGAAGTTAGCATATATAGTATATACTATATAGTATAAGAAAAAGTTGAGATAATTAATATATAGAAAGATAAAAACTCGGATCACAAAGCAAAAAAAGGAAACCATTGCATTAGAGCTCAAATTTACCTTAGATTGGGGGTTACTCAAGGAAGATCCATGTCTGGTTCTTCTCTTTCTCTCCATAGGGGTCACCTTCTGAGTGACTTGCTCACCCCTTTCAAGCTTGTCCACTACCATAGAGGACTGAGGGCTAAGGTTTTTGGTCACAGAAGGCTCATTGTCACTGATGGAAATCTTGGAGCTTTGATCAACACAGCTTATAGTATCCTGCTGATTATTTGTGACATTGAAAGAGGACTCTTGATGAACTAGGTGAATCTGGGAAGGAGGGCCAGTGTTTATATTGGGCAAGAATGTGGAGTCAACAAGAAAAGGGTGGTACTGGTATGAAAAAGCTGCCATGTTGTTATATGTGAGAGCCTTGGCCTTGGGGTTTGAAAATATAATGCAAAGTTTATCAAAGAAAGTGACGGAAGAAAAGGAAGCAGTGCTGGTTCTGGTGCTAGCAGTAGTGAGGACTCTGGAAAGTTGGTCTGTGACAAAAACTACAAGGGTCTGAACCTATATATAAAGATCTCTCCGGGCTCATAAAATGCTGAAATCTTTTAAAGCAGTAACTCGTTCCCATGCAGTAGCAGTACATTTTGACTGGTCCAATATCATCAACTCTCTTTTTTTTTTTCCACTCTCACATCAGTGATAATAATCAATGAGCCCCCAATAATGATAAACAAAAAAAATGATTAATTGACTTTCTGTGATGGTTTGTTGGTGATTCTTTATGTGCCTCACTATTAACATATTAATATTGTCTAATTATAAGAACTGTGTGAGAAACCTATATTTTTCTGTACTGTTATTCACTATATCATTTTTATATTAATTTTAAAAAATTAAATAAAATAAACACAGATTTTAACATATTTTCATTTATTTTATTTTATTTTATTTTAACTATAGAAGACAGTGTAGAATAAAAATATAAAAAAAAGAAGAAGTGTGCAATAATATATGCTTGAGAAAGTTATCTTGTGACTAATAAACGTGAAGAAGGGATAGTTATCGTTACCAGAAGCCCCTAATCAGAGAATGATAAGTTCTTAGAGGCATAAATCCGCACCTGAATGTAATGCATTTCTGCGGTTAAGCTTGGTTTGGGTTGTTATGGATAAAAAGGAGGAACACCCGTGTAAACAAAAGGAAATTGTGGGGTCCTATTTCAAGCAGCCAATGGGCATCTTCTCATAAGAAAAATCATAAAGAATTAAATGAAAACGGGAAAGAAAAAGTCGCCATCAGTAGAAAACAACAGAATCAATTAATGGTATTTAAGAGGGAGATATGTGCTTATATTTTTCTTTGGATTTTTACGATCGGAAGAACACAACAATAATTATGAAAAAAAGAAATTTAGTGATTATGAGACAAGAAGGGAATCGAATAATAAAGATTAAATTATTAAGTAAAAAGTATTATCAATATATTCTATTGATGAGCTCTTTTTTCTGTAAAGATATTTTCGTTAAAAAATTATAAAAAAATAAATAAATAAGTTGAAAGCATCCTTTTATGTTTTTCCGAAACCAAAACTTCAGTTTTTTTTTTCTAAAGAAATAAATTCTCCTAAAAAAGTTACTCTTGTACTGAAAATATTAATTTGACACTAATCTAATTAATTTACCCTTCACGTTTCAATTTACACACACAGAACTGTTTTTAACACTAATAACGACTAAAAAAGATTATAATAAAACATAAAAGTTATGCATGCCATTGTGTAGCTGTTGTAACCATTAGATAGGATCTGCTAAAAATAATCGGTAAGAACTAAAGCTCATTTTGCATTAAAGCAAATTACAAAAAACCATAAGGTATGGAATGACCTCTATATTGGTGAAACTTTCAAGAAAAAGGTACATATACCACAAATCAGACTCTGCCTATAAATAATGAGAAATAGACAAATCCATCACTAAGCCAATATAATAAAGACCTTGATAATACGGTAAGATTCATCCGAAAATGATGTCAAACGGTCGAAAGCATAGTGAGAGAGACTGGAAGCATGGCATTGGGTTCATGGTGTTGGATCGAATACTAGTATCTCAAGTACTTAAGCATCCTTTAGCCCATACGGTACTCTCCAATTAAGATAATCAAATGTTACATAAAATTTTAAAAATATTACGAGAAAAATAGTACAATAATCAATAACAACAAAAGTATAAAACTTTAAGGAAAATAATGAGCTGCCTCTGCCACAATGGCTTAGGTAACCTGCTGCTTGCTGACTCCATGGAAGTGGCATGTTTGTTAGGTGTTAGTCTTTTCTTTGCTTCTTAATTTTTCGATTTTTTTTTTTTTTAAATGGAATAGAGAGTTAAAAGTATAAAACTTGATAACTGTGTTCTTCTAAATAGAAGTACAGCGAAGTTACGTATATGTCGTCCAATTTAATTGTAAATTTGCTCCACAATATTTTCAGGACATCGATGATCGATGGAATGGAAGTATGGAACCCTTCATACTTCTTAATTAAGAGTGTGAGCCTAAATTTCATCCCAAAAGCTGTTTAGCATTAGACATCTGTAGGATAATCCCGAAAGAATTATAGTTAGCAACAGAGCTTTATTTGTTAAGAAACCCAATAAAATCTAAGACGAGCTAATATAAGTAGTTGTTTATATCGGTTATCTAATAAAGATATACGATTGTTACTTGTTTTTTCGGTACAAATTAAGGATAGCTTGTAAATTTTCTAGATTTCCTCACCACTAATTAACCTAGCTATTTCTATTAATGCTTGTTTCGAGAGTGTCTCTTTGCTATTCGATTCGCTTTAGAATAGGATTGGGCACGGTGTTGCGACAATTCGGGACTTCACGAAAACATTTTATCAAGCAAATATATATTAGTAGCTAGGATCAGTGCAAGTTAGCTTGTGCGTGACTTATAGATAGGTGGTCAACGCATATAATTAAATACATAGGTGGCTAGAACATTAAGATTATGTTCGGATTGATGTAAAATGACAGAATTTTATTTCGAATTAAAATAAGATGGACTGAAAAGTATTAAATTGAATATGTACTGTTTTATTTCACTAATCCCCTTATTTTTCTTTTTCCTTTTTTTTTGTGAAAATATCCCTTGTTTTCTTTTTTTTGAATTCAGGTAGAATGGTAAGAAATGAGAATAAATACTTCCAATTTTATCATTCATCCTCTATTTGTTGTATTTCTAAACAATGGAGATGGAATAGAAACTTCTCTCTATTTTATCAGCTGATATCAAAACAATAGAATGGAACACTTATTTCATTTTATTCTACACCATTTTCTTTGCATTACATTCTATTCTACTTATTATTAAATATCCAAACATAACTTAAATGGGTTTGCAAATAACTATTAATACTTATTTGTTATTATTATTTCACTTCACAGAACACTTTACATTTGTGAAACTTGCACTAAAATATTTTTAGAATTTAATTTTGATATATTATCAATATAAAATTTTTATACCATCAAATAATTTTATGTCATATATTGTTTGTGTAACTATTAAGGTAATTATTATAGAGTGAAGAACAGTCAATAATAATCATCTCTCTCTCTCTCTCTCTCTCTCTCTCTCTCTCTCTCTCTCTCTCTCTCTCTCTCTCTATATATATATATATATGTGTGTGTGAGAGAGAGAGAGAGATTACATTATTGAATAAAAACCTTTACACTAATAATAATACATCAAAATTAAATTCTTACTTTAATTAAAAATTAGCATTTTCTCTTGAAGTAAATTATAATTTTCGCTGAGAAACAGCCTTGCCATGGCACGTGTTTTGTGTGGGTGAACACTTCCTTGTACATAGCATTGTTCATATATACATTAAACATGCAACGTTTCTCGCGTTAAAGTATCCCCTATAATCGAGTACACTGCGGCAGTTAATGTCTAGCTAGGTTCTTCCCTAAAAGCCGTTAATTTCGGTTGGTACCGGTTAAGTGAACCCGTTTTATTGTCTGCTCTATTACCCACGGTTCCATGTTTGATGTTTCACAACTAATACACGGATGAAGTGGAACGTGTTCACAGTAAGTGATGATCATGCATACAGGCCGAAAAGGACACACTACATTCAGCGCAGTGGAAACGCCATTAATTTAGCATTCAACTTGGATATAAGCCATCACACACGGACCATGAGTCAGCGACTCGTGATATTGATGTACTGCAGGCATGCATTAAGCCTTCTTAATCACTACTAGGTGTTAGATACATGGGTCTTGGTGTATTTTATTCAGTCAAGGAAAAAGTCCCACATTATCTAAAAAGAGTTCTAGGAGTCTTTATATATGAGGTGACATAGTGAATTTAAGCCTTAGTTAAATACATATATGCGTCCCACTGCATATATGTGCATGTAGGCCTGCCTAATTTTTCCTACTTGTGACAATTTCTTTTACCATTGGACCTTGCTTTATATCTTTGGAGACACATCTTGACGAGCCCTTATTGTTGTGTTTTTGACCGCTGGGAAGAGTCTATAAAACTCTTCGTGTAGCTCAAACCAATATACACAGAACCCCAATTCCTCCTTCTTCCGCGTTTATTCTGTCATTGTTGTCCTCTTCTCTCTTGCAATTCTCACTGTGCAACAGAGGTCACCCCATAGCCTCCTTTGCGCACTCAACTTCTGGAGCAAGATAGTAGTTGCCCAGTATACCAGGATCATCATGTGGATAAGTTTTCAAGGAGACTCGCATCTAATCTTGCAAAGTTTCCCATCAAAACCATTAATCTATCAAGCATAGCTCCGGATAGGGCAAAGATAAACCCTTATGGACAATGTTTAAGTATGATTGATGGTAATTTCGTTCCATTCCTTCTTCTGCAAATTTCCCTTTTGTTTGTGCTTGTTCTATTTTGTCTACAACCGAGCCTAAAATATTGATATCCAAACCTATATTTCCAACACTAGTTGTTCTAGTCACTTTGCACGTTTGGCTCATATCTTTATAAATTCAGCTTATTTTGAAGCGATTTTAAGTTTAATCTCTCTCTCTCTCTCTATATATATATATAAAGAGAAATATTTGGTGTATTCGTTTTTCATGGGATATCGTGCCGACTTACACCCCATCTACTATTAGATGAGGTGTGGATTCCACTTGAATGGGACCCACGAAATGAGTATCCCTATCATTACTCATATATAAATGAGAGTTGCTTTATGAGATTTCAACTTTCATCCTTTTCTTTAAGAGTAAAATTACTTATCAATTATTATTAGGATAGTTAATTGTTAAATTAACTTAGTTAGTTACTCATATCTGTAATTAGTTATTTGGTTCGGAAGTCTGGTACTCCTTAAACCCTGGTACTCTTTAACACCTCTTGTATAAATAGGTATTCACGGTACATACTTTACCAAATAACTAATTACGATTATGAGCAACTAACTAAGTTAATTCAATAATTAACTATCCTAATAATTACCTTCATTAACAATTTATGAATTAAGAAATTAATTTTGATATACTACTAGTATAAAATATTTTATATTATCAATCAATCAGAAAAGAAATCATTATATATATAATTTTTTGATAGTTAGTACAATAATAAAACAATTTCAATGATATGACAATACATAATTTAAAAATATTTTCTAAATAAATGTTTGGTTTTGCTTCTTTTATCTTTCCAAATTACATTCTAGTCCGAGTTATACCGCTCTGAGTCACCTTAGCAATGTTTTTAATTCAATAATTTAATTTTTATATACTATTAGTATAAAAGATTTTCACATAGTTATCTAATTAATCATATATTATCATATTATTAAAATTATTTAATTTTTGCATTAATTATCTCAAAAGTCACATATATAATAATATTTGATTGGTTGATAATATCTCAAAAGCACCATTCTTTTCTTAGTGCGAGAGGATTTAAGAATATTTTTCATCCCATCAATGTTGATTCTTTTGAGGATTTTTTTTTTTTGGTCAGATTTCTTTTGAGTTTTGACTGATTACGTAAGTCCTGCAATTTTTATCGGAAGGGCAGACTGAAATCTTTTTTTTTTTTTTGGATCACCAGACTAAAACTTGTTGACGGGGATTGATTCGAAGTTTCGAACCCGCCAGAAGAACAGCCAACTCATGAGTCATGCATATCAGGCCTCTCCTTATCTCTAGTTCCTATGAGAGCAAGTTATTGCTGTTATTTTAGTTTATTAATTGCTTGCCACATTGTGGTGGTTGAAAGAGATAAAAGTGGTTTATCGAGAGACATTTGGTTGGTTGAGGTGATTTATAATTTTGATCTTTTAGGTAGACAATGTGAGTTCAAATTTTGGAAGACAAATTTTATAGGGAAACTACATAATCACTGTATTCTTGCAATTAAACTTATATTAGTTTTATTGCCATAAAACTAGGCGCCTTTTGCTATGCTCTCTACTTTAGTGGTGCATTATGTACCAATTTCTACTATAATACTTTCTTTTGAGATCTATCGGTACACCATCATCTTCTCTCCATCACCTTTGAACGGCGGCTACCACCTTCGAATAGCAACCCTGCCTACCCTCTTTTTCCAACTGCTTTCACACCAACTCCGACACCAAGCCGGCATCAACTAATTCTAACAATTGCTGCTGGAAGTCGCGATAGAAGCTTCAGCGGCATTGTTGCCGTTGGACACTGACTCAACTCCGCCGTGCATGGTGGACTCTAAGATGCTTGCAAGCTTTGATCAGCGGCAAGAGAGAGAGAAAGAGAGAGTTGGAGAGGTGGGGGAGAAGTGTTTATCATACATTCCATTATGTTTGGTATATTGATACATCTTATGATCTTTATCATCATATCACAAAGTGTATTATACACCAACTTTAACTTGGTGTATTGCGGATGCTGCCATTTTATACACAGTTCAAATGGATGGAATGTGTAAGGATATCTCATAATCTTAACTTTTTTTATAAAAAAAAGGATAAAAGTGATCTAGAAGAATGGGTTATTGAAAAAGCTTAATATTATGTATATTTATTAAATTTAATTTGTATATATTGATAATATAAAATAATTTTATTCTGTCAACTAATAAAAATATAAAAAAGTACTAAATCATGATAGTTCTTTAATCATAATAAATAGCTATCTAGTATGATTTAATATTTTTTTGCATTGCTATTTGCTGTCAATACATACAAATTAATCTCATATTTATATGCATAATATTAGAAAAATATAAAACAGAATAAATTAAAATAAAAATATTTTATCCCTTTCTAATTCATGAAAATTTCACGGAAACTTATCAATAAAGTATGCTAGTAACTAAAATTGAAATCTCAAAAAGAGGTATTCAACTTTTTTGCTCTTTTCAATGTCGTATGCCCATAAAATTAGTATGTTTTGCATAACCCCCACCATCTTTCGTCTTCATGCACGTATGAGGGTTCTTCCACATCAATTTTTTCACGCACTTCTAAAATCTGATGCACATCTTATAATTAAATTTTCAAGCTCCTTAACTAGCACTAGAAATCGAGGGAAATGAAGAAAGCTAGCTAGAACCGGTCCATGATCTATAGTTCTTAATTATTTATTTGCCTGGACCATAGAATAACTTTATCGATCAATCCATGAACAAGAGAGACAAGATAAACCGGCCAACTTTGTTTAATCACGTTTCAAATACGCCTCAATTTCATAGTATACTCGACGGATATGTGTGGTGTACGTAGGTGTTGTCACCTTCAAACAGTAGAAGTACAAAAAATTTTGTCAAATATGATCCATAACAATATTTGCTAATTGGAATAGTGGCCTACGAATTGAATTGAACTTGATAATTGCTAGCTGTTGGTGGGTACAACATATAACCAAATGGAATAGCACAGGTCGTCACTCACTCACGCACTGTGCCGGAGAAGATTGTGGGCAACCGAACCTTGCGACACTGACGCATCCACCACGCATGATCAAATTTTCAAGGGGTTGGGGTAGGTTATATTTTGCATCCATTTAATTTTTGAAGAGACTAACTATATGTGTACCTTGTCAGTGCCAGCGTCAAGAAGCGTGGCTTGCACACTTTTAATATATACACCAGCTGTATAAGTTTTCTCTAAGTACTTTCTGAATCCCGGAATTTTGCTCTGATTTTAATAGGATGAATGACGTTGAATTTACTTGAACTTTTATGAGCCAAAAAAAAAAAAAAAAAACACCAGCTGTGTGTACTTAGTGCTCAAATTTGGTCTCTGAACTTTGAAAAAGGTAAATTCTCAAATGCATTGTTATGAGACCAATCCTTTGTGACTGACTCAAATTTTGTTGGTCTTTGAACAAGGTAAATTTTCATGCACATTGTTATGAGACTAATTCTTTATGACTAACACAGTGTTTAGTTGGGGGGATTTAGGAAGGAAGAAAAGAGAAGCGAAGAAAATAGGAATGAAAGGGATATATTTCTTTTGATGGTTATGAAAAAAAAAATTGGGAAGAAAAGGTTGAATAATGTCCAAAATTTCATGAGTCCTATATGAATAGTGCCAAAATTATTTTCCTCCACTACTGCACGGAAAATTGTAGGAAAAGAGATGGGTTTTTTCTTTTTTCCTTCTTGCCCTCCTTTTCGAGATTGAGAGAGATGGGAGATAAGAATTAGAGGGGAGGGGTTAGGGTACACAATACCATTAAAAGTGTTGTCTGATCCCTCCCTTTTTTTGTCTCTCTCTTTTTTTTTTTAAATAAACACTTTTAAAAATTCTATCTAAATAATTTTAATTCCTCTATCATTATATTATTAAAAATAAATACAAAAAAATACCCAAAGTACAAGCTATGTAAAATTTTAAAATTTCTCAATTACCTGTATTTTATTCTAAACAGACATTTTATTTTAAACAGAGTATTACATAAGTTTTGATTCTCTTTTGTGTTATGTTAAGAGTTTAAATAATAGTTGAATAATATTTTTTGTATTATTTAATTGATAAAATATTTTTTTAAGTAATATTTTTGAAACATTAGATTAACTAAAAATATTAGTTCTATTTTAAATAATTTTGAATAATTTCTTCTTATTAAAATTAGTTTGATTTAATAAATTAATACTATTTTAAACTGTTAAATTGAAAATAGTAAAATTTTTTATTTGATATTAATTAATATAATTGAAATACCTTTTATAATAACATAAAAGTAAATTTATTATTTGACAGCATTATTTCTTTCTTTCTTTTTACATTTTCACACAAACAAACAGAAAATAATTCTTTTTCCTATTGCCTTTCCTCTTATTTTTTTTTCTTCCAAACATACTCATAAAAAATATAAATTTACTCTATTTCTTTTCACTCAAGTTTTTTTCTCTCAACTTCCTTTTTACCATTTTCTTTCCTCCATCCAAACAAAGCCTAAGAGTCACTTCACACTTCTAACCATTGTCTTACTAAGGCTTGTTTACCACTACATTAAACTTTTCTTAATAATTAATGCTCAAATTTAAGTTTATTTTGGTAAGTTCTTATCGAAAAAGTGTATTTCTTTTAGCATAGGTTTTCATTTGAGTTTTTATGAAATAAAAATAGAACGTATAGTGTTATTTATTTTTGAAGCTATGTATCTTAATTTGTCGTTTGTTTCCAACGGACATTTAGCACACATTCAAACTTTGAATTCTTGTGCATTACAATCTACGGCGATCTTGGCAGTTTCCTTTTGTGTTTTTGTTTCTTATGTGGTATACATCAACAACTGGATCAACTAATCTTAATCTGTCATTAGCTAAAACTTCAATTACGTCCCTAATTGCTCAAACTGTGACGGATTAATAGAATTTCTTTTTAGGGTTTACTATTGGATCCACCAAAAGCGGTTTTCTTAACTATCACCCTTAGCACAAGTAGGAATAGGATATTATCATATAAGTGGTTTCTATGATACTTCTTCAATTTTAAAGGGTTTGAAGCCCTTCGTGTATGGCACAATTATTTTTAACCATTTAAATAATTATCCACATAAATAATGACATGATAATATTTTACAATTTAGATCTAGGCCCCTTTTAACTCTTTTTGTTACAATTTTTTCCAAGGTCTTTTTAAAAAATTAAAATCTTTTATGAACATTTACTGCACAAAGTTCTCCTGCAGAAACGATAGTGATGCTCTCTTGAAGGTGTTGAAACTGCAATTGTAGACAACACATCGTGCTGCTTCTTGGAGCGAAGGGGGTTCTGTTAACATGATCCTCTCTTCACTCAAAAGAGGTTTCTTCTATAGCTCCCAATGACAAAAATTTTCAATCTTTTTTGTTTTCTATTAATCTAAATCAAAAAGTACCAAGAATCAATTCATTTCTTCAATGGAGGATGGATGAGTAACATTTTCCATGGAGATAACGAACTCCAAAAAAAATTATGAAAATGAATTACAAAATGGGTCAAAGATTTGGCATTTTGTTGAGTTATAGAGTAATAATAAGAGACTCGGCCAAAATTAAAAAGATCTTTTCAATTTAAATATCAAACCATTTAGTTATTCCTATTCTCAAATATTATTTTTATCCAAAATTACTAAACCCTAACTTTAAATTTTCCAAATTCACCCTGAACACCATCGTTTGGCATGATGTTTAATTACTTCTCTTATCTAAGTCATCTTTTCAATATTTCTGCTAATGTCACAACTTGCATAACTAGATCTCTTTGTCTCTTTTGATTCCAACTATGACTAATGCCTAACTTTCCCTCTACCCCATCTTTCAATTTGAATTCTGCCAAAAAAGCTTTGAGGTTTATTAGCTAATTGTTTGATTTTTATGCATTACTGCGTTAGTGTTGCAGTTGAATTATGTTACTATCTTAATTACATGGATATATTTAGTGGGAATTTGGCATATTTAGTGGGCCTGGGGATCCCAATTCCTGGAGAGAGAGAAAGAGAGAGAAACCTCTATTTCTTTTGGGAAATTTAGGATTAGGGTTCTTAAAATTTTGAAAGTAAATAAAATATTTAAAATTTTTTGGAATCAGAATAACCAAATAAGTTTGATGTTTAAGATTGGCAAGATTTTAATTTTCTAAAAAGATCTTGGATAAAATTGTAATGAAACAAAGTTAAAGGGGCTAAAATCTAAATTTTAAAATGTTGTCATATCATTATTTATGTGAACAATTATTTGACATATAGTTAAATGTAATTGGGACATACAGGAAGGATTTAAACCCTTTAAAATTGAAAGGATACGATAGAAATTACCTTATATATATTCCACTTAAATTCCTTGCTGATGTCAAAATATTCTCACTTCTTTTTCTTTTTTTTTGAAGTTTATCCTCTTTCTTATCCTTCGTCTATGATCATGCATTATAATAAGATCACATTGGACTACACATTTACGTTAGTCAAGTTCGTAATCGATATTTCTAGTTATTGGCTAATTAATATGCTTCATACTTTTTCAATTTTGCCAGCTAGAACATATGTCCCTCAATTAAACACAACAGAATGAAAGAAGTTGATTGCTATCTCTGTCAATGCATGCGTATCCTCTGTCGCCCATCGACGTTTGTATATCGCTTTCAACTAATTAGCCATGCAAGGCCCAGTACTGTACATGAAAAAGATGTATCACCCAAAACGTTGTAGAATTTGCAACACTACGAGTACCTTTAATATTCACACAATCATACATTTGCTATTATAGTTCCTTCGCGATGGATTAATTTATATGAGGAAATTCTTAACTATGTCATTTAAATGTGTATTATCTTAGCCAAATATATATATATATATATATATATATATATATATATATATATATATATATATATATATATATATATATATATATATATATATATATATAGGTGCAGTATATGATTTGCTGGCTGTGTATAGTGAGGATATTGGTGCGTTTGGTTTATAGATAGTTTGCAAACTATTATTTGGTGTAGTAGAAAAGCAACTTTTTTTAATGGTCCTTAAAGCATGGTCCAAGATTGTTAAGATATATATAAATTTATTTATATATCTCTAACTTACAGGTTAAATTTTGAAGAAAAAATAGTTCATAATAAAGTATAAGATTTTTTTATAATCAAATACTCTAGAATTCTATCAAAACTTAAACTTTTGAGGAAGAAGACTTATTAAAACATAAAATTATTCATTTGATTCCGCCTAACCACTTAAATTTTTTTGAGAGATTATTCATAATAAAGATTAAAATCTATATTAAAATATAACTCAATATCAATTTATCAACATGAGTTAAAACTCTATTTCCACCCTTCAAAATCATAGTTTGAACTTTCTAATAGCGAATCCAAGCACTACGATAATGACTCATTTCAGAAAGAAATGAATCGCAGTCAGTTTGGTTTTGGCTCACAGCTGGCTGATATGATTGACAGTCCGTCCTGCATTTTCGATTCACAAAATGTGTGTTGTCCCACGACCGTAAAATGTTGATAGCAAGAATATAAATGTTAACTAACGTCCAAGGTTGGTTCTTTATTAGTTTCTTTCAAGATGACGATGAGATATTATTGACGTACACACACACTACCACAAATAAAACAATAGTGGATTGAACTTCAAAGATGATAAGGTTAATTAAGGCCAGTGGCACTAGAGCTAGCACTAGCAAACGTCTGCCTCACATTCTGATTATATTGTCGTACTATACTCCTCTGGAACCACATGCGTATTTGCGATACGAAAGCTACACTCACTTTTGTAGAACCACATCAAATTGATGCATGGAAATGACTCAACAAATTGGCAACAACCTCTACCAAAGCCATACGAACCAAGACAAACCGAGAACTGTACGATTGATCGTACGTGCATTGCGAGCTTACCGTTTTCTAGTGATTGATCTTATGATAAACTTCCATGGCTTTGGACCCCAACATGATCATGACTATTTGACACTTATAGACCCTAATACATTATGATATTCCAATGTGGGAGTGATGTTTAAACTTTAACTCAGTATGATCAATTCAGTTTTTGCAACTTGTTTATTCAAATATTAGGCAATGAGTATACCTTAAAAATGGACAGAAGAAGATACAATTTATGTGTCCTCCGTGTGAATGAGTAACGAGAGGCGTTTTGTATATATATATATATATTGTGAAAATATATATTAGTAAAAGGGTATATACCTAGTTGGTTTCATGTTTTTTATGGTCATGAAGATATGATAATAGCTTTCAAAGATTTTGGTGAATTCTTTCCTTAATCACGTAATCATAGGGAGATTATCATGACCCAAACATTATGAAGATTAATGGGAAGATATTTCTAGAGAGAATCGAGCTTAAGCTTAGGAGTCCAATGCCTAACACAACTGTTAAAAAAAAAAAAAAAAAAAAAACACGTAGGACTTTTGTTTCCACTTTCACACCAAACAAAAAAGGAAAATAGTAGGATCTTTCCTCAACTTGCCTTCTCTAACAGAGAACAAAAGCGGTACGATTCTTCTACGAATTCTGCCATTTAGAAGCGCATCCAAAAATCAAAGCCACCACCACTTGAAAATGAGACTAACCAGTAAGGACCGTACAACGTGAAGAGACCTAAGAGAACCTGGATTAATGAATTTGATGTGTCATTTCACCTGAAAACGAAGTGAGGAAGCCAAAATGTCAATTTTGATTTACTAAGTAGATATCGCGTAGATCCGCAATAAGATTATACACTGAAAGCAAACAAAAATATTTACGCGTATGTCTTTGTGACATTGCCAAAAGAAGTTTCCTCAAAGGATGGCAGCCGCAAAATATCTGTTGCAGAGCAAGTTGCAGTTGTCACTGTTGTTAAAGCTGTATTTTTTTTTTTTTTTCTTTCCCCTTTGTTTCTTATGGGAAAAATCGTAAAGGAAAAAATGTTGAGGGAAAAAAAAAGAAAAAGTCTGTCAAATTACGCCTAATTGAGCAAGAAAATTTTAACAGTCGTTTCAACCATTTTTTTTAACAGCGATCCACATCATAATCAAAGTGTGTCGATTTGTTACATGAAACAAAACTCAACGCCACCTCCACTCTTCCGTTTTGCAGGATTCACGCGCGGTCTACCTGGTCCCTACCTACATACATATACCTACAAGGCTATAATAACGGACGTTTAATGAGGGGAAATGCTAGCCAAAATCTTTAGGTGAGTTTATTTATTACAATGATCTGGTATACCTATTGATTTTTAAATAAGCAAGGCAGTTATATCACTTTATTTTATCTAATAATAATATTTAATTTTTGTCAAAAATTTTAATAAATTTCTTTTTTTGACGATGTAGCGTTATTTTAAAGCATGCATGCTATAAAACTTGAAAAATTATATAGACTATATAAAATATAAACGAGACTTAACAACTATAAGTGGCTTTTTTTTTTTTTTCATTTTAAAGAAAAAATTATATATTTGATAGAACCTCACTCTTCAAGTCAAGAAGAAAGACTCTAAAACCTCACAATTCTCATTAACAATAAACTACGAGTTACAATTGTATTACTCACGTATTTATACCCAACTAGTACCACTATATTAAACTATTGGTATCTTATTAATATTGCTATATTTTTCATAAAAATTTAGATATGATCAGTAACCACGTAAAAAAATTATATTATTATTTAATAATATACTGGTATATCATTAAAAGAAGATCACTTAGTTGCAAATATTATAGTTTAAGCTTTTTTTAATAGCTTAATTAACACTAGTATAAATTATACACTAGCTAGCTTAAGTATTCAGTTATCTTTAGCGATTAATTTTAGTACACTAGTACATAATATTTACATTGTCCTCTAATAAACTATTATATATATGATTATAAAAGTCAAACATAATGCATCAAAATTTAATTCTTATCTTTAATTGTTGTTTTCTCTTTATAGGCTCAACGTGGACATCTTGTTATTACCAAATTAATGCAAGGAAAACACTTTATTTTAAACATTTTCTTGGGCTTTTTTTAAACATACGTTAACCAAGAAAACCTCTTGATAAAACATCAATCATAAAAACCATCAGCATCACGCTTTTCAAGTCAAATTTACTAACCTCATTCTTTTGTTGCATATTTATTTCAAGCTTCTCTCTTCTTCTTTTTTTTTTCCCCGGGGGGGGGGGTGGATTTTCAGAATTCTTGACTTTTATTTTTTATTCACGTTTAAGAAGGAAAATGAAAATAGTTCACTACATGCATGAGTTCTCAGAGATTTTTTTTTTTTTTTTCCCATGATGCTCTTAGTTCAAAATTATTCAATATAGGTGTGATAGTGCTGCCTTGGCAGGAGCTATTCTGCTTTTGGGGAAATCCGTCAATGATGGAAATAATTTGCTATTTGAGCTCACCAATTGGGTTTGAAGAGTCTGGCGTCTCATTCGAAGCAATTGTTTGGGTAGTTTCGGGATCTTTGATCCACTAATTGGTTGGTTTTCTTTTTTGGATCCCGGTTGGCTGTGGTTGTTAGTTTGGTGCGGTTTGTTGAATCTGCTAGGTGTGGTCTGCTTGTGGAAGCTCTTTGGGTGTTCTTATTTTTTCAGCTTTTGTGTTGTTAATTGTTTTTTTTCTTTTAATCTTCTGTTACTGTTTTAATCTTTCTTGAATTGTGGCTTCTTTTGTTAGAAGTATTATCATGACTCTATCTTAATTATCAACAAAAAAAAAATGGACCATAAGCCCATATGAGACATCCATTCTCCGAGTCCAATGGGTTATATTATATGTTCATTTTATTCACATTTGATTTTTCTCCTCTCCGAAATGATTGCAGTTTACGACCAAACAACTGATTTTAGTGTGGACCCAAAAACCTTGTTGTTTAAGTTGGGGCCAGCTATTATGAAGAGAACGGAGCCATGGGATGATACGATGGGTTTCTCTATGAATTTGAGTGCATAGGACAACAGGCGGGCTTTTCATATTTGGTTTAATACAAATTAATTTTTTGGGTCCGGTTTTGTGTGTGTTTTTTTGGGTAGGAAAAGGAGAAAAAAGAGGAAAATAACTTAAAATAAAATAGAATGGCCAAAATAAAATGATTAAAATTAAGCATAAATAACTTAAAATATTTGTTACAAATTAGTTTAAAATGAGAGGATATTTTATTTATCTCAAAAGTTGAGGCAAATCGTCAATTTTAGTGGCAATAAATAATAAGATTGTATTAATACTTAGTTAGTTCAGATAATTTAATATTCGTTTCCTTTAAATAATGATTTGGATTCAAGTTTTATAAATAAATAAAAATTAATATTTAAAAAAGTTTTATTTTTATAGTAAGCTAATCTCACTCAAATTAGATTAATTAAATTAAAGAAACAAATAATTGATCAAAATTAAAGGCAAATCTAACATATATATATATATATATATATATATATATATATATATATATATATATGAGTCAATCAATAAATCAAATCCTAATCATATAAGGTTTTTTTTATTAGATAATTAAGCAACATAATCCATGGAATTATTATATGAGTTGATTCATGAATTTACAACAATTACTGTATCCTTTGACTTGTTTCTAAAAGGTGTAAAGTCTACTACAACAAGGAAAAAAATGATTATTTTAAATTTAGGATCGATTTTCAATTCAGTATTAATCAAGTCTTTTTTTCTGGAAGGAATAACAAATTATTTAAAAATCAGTATAATAATTATTTTTTTTTTGGCCAAAATTTATAATTTCATTTTTAACTCATTTTTTTAAAATTTATTTTTTAAATAGTAAATATTCTAAATTTATCATAAAACTTTAAAAAATTAAACACTTTTATGCCCTTTGTAATGAATAAGAGGAATTAAAAATTTAAATAAGTTTATATATGCTTTTAATTTTAATAATTATAGGTTATTTTAATTTTAACTTCTCTATTTTTTTAACTTTTAATTTCTCATTTTTTTAATATTATATTTTTTGATCTTTACTGCAATATCGACAACTGATGATATTAATAGTAATATTTGTAAAAATTGAATGAAATTTTTTAAAAATATTTATAAGAAT
Source organism: Pterocarpus macrocarpus (assembly GCA_031439585.1). Taxonomy (NCBI): domain Eukaryota; kingdom Viridiplantae; phylum Streptophyta; class Magnoliopsida; order Fabales; family Fabaceae; genus Pterocarpus; species Pterocarpus macrocarpus. Next base: position 19,808,294 of record CM062519.1, read on the forward strand.
AAAAAGTAAAATTTTAATTTTTCAAAATATTTATAGGGACCAAGATTTATAACGGTGGAGATTAAAAATATAATATTAAAAAAAATATTTAAAACGCAAAATAAATTAGGACGAATTCACATATTTTTACCATTTTTTTTTAAATTTTTTTCTTAAAAGGAGAGCTTGACATCTGTTTCATTAGAACGGCAGCGTTTGGAGAGTATAAAGCAGCGATGAAAAATTTCCGGAGTGCCGGACAGTCCCGGACAGAGCTCAAGAGTTGAATGCTTAAACCCTGAACCCTATCTATCTATCTATCAGCTCTGTTTCATTTTCCATTTCTATGGCCTTCAAATTCGTCTGCAAACCCAATCTTCATCTTCGTTCCATTCCCTTTCAATGTCTTCGCAAGGTTTATCATCATATAATTAATATATTTATATAATATAATCATTATATAAATACGTGCTTGTCATATATACGATTATCTTGTTGCTGCTTCATCTCTTCCATTGTTTATCATCTATTTTTTATTTTTCAACAAGGTTGTTCCAAGATCAGTTCCTGCGGTTGAGGCAGAGACATTGATAAACGAACAATGTAGCACCTCAATTCCTGAACAAGGCAAGTCAAGGACTTAACTTTGTTCGTGAAGCTAGCAGTTTCTTTTTAATTAATTAATTATTATTATTATTATTAATTTCCAATTTGCGTATTGAATTGATGGTGAAGCTAGGAGTTTTGTTCTAATTGGCATTATTTCTAATATCCAATTGGAGTTTTCAGTTTTGTATTGTGTGTGATTCTGAAAACGTTTGTTGTAAATTGATGAAGAAAGCAAAAAGGGCCTGGCATGGAAGAGGCAGAATTCCAAAGAGCTTGGAATTCAGAGTTCAATGATTGGGAGGACCGCAAAGAAGGTTCTTAACGGGCTGAAGAAAAAGGGTACATACTGCTACATCATTCCTCATGTGTCTTTCCTTAAGATGGGTTTTGCATGGAGCAAGAAAGAAATAGCATTTCCATGATTTTTGCTTTTCCATCATAAAGTACACCACTCTATGGGTGTGAACTATATTGATAAGTATTAACCCTGAGTGAATTTACAATTCAGCATGAATGAATTCAATCAATTCATTGATCTGCAACGCAGTTACGCTGCAGATAGCAATTCAGTGTAATATTTCTTTTTTTCCCCCCTCAGTTGTAGGCTTGTAGCAGATACTAGACAGAGTTCCTTATCATTGCGGTATGCTTTTCACTTATATTTCGACTAGATGAGTTTTAAATTTTCCACCAATGAATTGCAGTATCAAATGATGCCAATGAATAAATAATTTGTCTATAATTGTCACCTTGTACGTAAATTGTGAGATAGTTTGGGGTTTGAAATTAATAATAACTATGCTCTATGCAAAGCCTGTTTCTAAACCTGATCAATATGAGCCACTTTTTTACCCAACTATGGCCCTGGACAAATTAATCTTTGACTCTGTGAATCTGCGTGTGGTATATGTCTTTGTGTTTGTCTTTCATAACTTAAATGTAAGATTCCAAGACTTATAGGTTCAGATCAGCAACGCTAATAGGTGATCTTCAATTGTGTAGTAACTTTTAGATGCCTGATTTGATTGCATTGAGATGTGCACGATTGTTATTTTACAGTTAATTATGGTTTGCTTTATTCCTATGTTGTGATTGTTCAGCTTTTAAAATGCCTGGAAACTGTTTCTCTTCTTGTAGGATATGATGTATACCTTGTAGGAGGTTGTGTACTGGATCTTATCCTGAAGCAAACACCAAAGGACTTTGATATTATAACTTCAGCGGAGCTTAAGGAGGTTAGCTTTATGTGCTACTTCTATTTTTGTCTATTTATTTATTTTTTTGAATTTTTTATGAAATGAATGTTTACTGGACAACTCTATAGATCAAGCATTAAGTTAATTAAATATCAGTTAGAAGTGAAACAAGTGTTTTTATATTGGCATTTTGCTTCCCACAAAGGTTAATTTATACAATCTCACTAGCAAACTTCTATTTTGGGCTTGATGTATCCCAATCTTAAGATTGCATGATGAATATTGACTCATTTTGCAGGTGTTGAGGACATTTTCATGGTGTGAGATAGTTGGTGAACATTTCCCTGTGTGTCGTGTTCACATGGATGGTACCATTTTTGAGGTTGGTATATTTATGTTAACTTTAGAGGCTTTTGGCTTCATTTGAACATTCTTTAGTGGAACGCTTGCATGAATTTTTCCCCTATTAAGTGCTGTCTTTCATTTATCTCTGTTTGTCATGACTCATGATTGTTTACCTGCCTTCCAATTAGGTTTCAAGTTTTAATACTGCTGGAAGCAAGGTGGGTACGGAATTCTTACATGATACTAAAGCACCTAATGGCTGTGACAAGGAGGACCATATTCGTTGGATGAATTGTTTAAATCGAGACTTTACAATTAACGGGTGTGTACCAGTCCCTGCAACTTATTATTTTGAAAATATATATTTTTTCTTTTCCCTTTTTGGTCCGCACATGGCTTAAAATGTATACTTTGATCTCTCTGCTTGATTTAAAATTCATCATTATTCAGTTTGTATAGCTCTTTATGCTGTTGACCAACTTCATTCTCTTCCAGGTTGATGTTTGATCCATATGCAAGAATTGTATATGATTACGTGGGAGGAATGGAAGATATTAGAAAAGCCAAAGTGTGCATGTATCTCTTAACAGCTTTGATTTTTCTTACATTACATTTGCTAATCAGCATATTGAGGTTTTGTAACTTAATTTTTTGTGTGAATAGGTGCAAAGTATAATTCCTGCAGCTACTTCATTTCAGGAAGATTGCGGTGAGTTTCAGTTGATCAATTACTTCGCCTGCTTTTCCATACTTTGTGTGGTGTAAAATGCCTTGGAATCACCTATACCTCAGGAATATCTAGGTCTGTCTGACTCTGTTTTTCTTGTAGCTCGTATTCTGCATGCAATCAGAATTGCTGCTCGCTTAGGATTTATTATTTCAAAGGAAACTGGTCATTTTGTTAAAAGTATGTCTTCTTCAGTATCAAGACTTGAAATGGTATTTAGAATATTCTCCCTCTGTGCTTTATTTTATGTACAGTAGAATCAGATCCTGGGTGAGTTGTTTCTCTTCTTTTATTGTTTCAGGGTAGGCTTCTGAGGGAAATGAATTATTTGCTAGCTTATGGTTATGGCGAAGCTTCTTTGAGGCTGTTATGGAAATTTGGACTTCTAGATATACTTCTTCCCTTTCAGGTATATGTTGATTTTACATTTTAATTTCTAAATCTCAATCATGGAATGTAAGTTAATTTAGGTTTGATATTACAGGCTGCTTATTTTGCCCACCATGGATTTCGAAGACGAGACAAAAGAACCAATATGCTGCTGGTAACCTTATAACTTTTTGTGTGTGAATTTTGGACTTCAATACTTGGAGGATTCTAGATTTACTTACCAGCATTAGTTTATGTGGAATGGCATACAAATGATCAAGCTTCCGAACAGTAACTTCTTTGTTATCTTGTCTATCAAGTAATGCAAACATGTACATGTTTTTAAATTAACACAAGTCCTTCCCCAATTTCATGCAATCCTTGAATATGTCATAAACTAGAATAAGCAATATGATGAGTTCCCTGGTTTCACTACTTGATGACATGGAAATGTTAATAGTAATACCCATATTAAGTATTAGCATAACTAGGCACTTGTTTTAGCTTATCAGCCATTACAGCCTACCAAATCGTTCTTGTTTATATGTTTAGGCTGCATAGCTTATGTATGTTCTTCTCCAAATTATTCATTAAAGTTTTCGTACTAGTCTTATAAAAAATGTAAAAATTCTTCTATGGTCCTTCTATTGGAAAGAGACAAAAATCTTTTAGTCTCCAGCTCCAAGTAGAGAGTTGGGAGGGAGATGGGGATTTCTTTCCAATTTTATTTTGCCTTATCAGATTTATCTTGGCATTGTAATTTTTGTTACCAGTGTATTATTTCAAAATGCATAAAATATTAGCAATCATTGACTTATTTTTTATTAGATCTTTTGGAATTTCTTTGCAGTCTTTCTTCTCCAATTTGGATAAACTTTTGGCACCTAACCGTCCATGTCATAGTAGCTTATGGTAAGAATCTATGCAAACGATGCCTTCTTGTTCCAGAGGAAGTGACTCACAGAGAATTTTTATTCCCTAACAAGTTTGTCATCAATTGAAGCCCATAATCTACTTCATTTTTCTTCTTTTATGAAGCAGTTGAAATTATCCAATCATCCTTCTGCTATAAATTTGGTGCATGTTTTCAGTGCCTGTTAATGCTATGAAACCTCTATAGTTGATTCCGAAGATCGGGAGCTCTGATATCATTGGATAGGTACCTGGTCATGGAGCAGTAATTCAAAGGGAAAATGCTAATATTGATGATAGAATAGATTTAGCTTGCTGATATAGGAAACAAGAAAAGAAAATAGTCTTTGAGCACTATAGGAGCTCAGCCTCTCCCGAGTCTAGTCTCAATATTTGCCTAACTAACTTTCGCATATTCCCTTTCTTTATATGCTACCTACACCCACACACACACACACACATTCTGTTACTACCCTCACCTCATAGCACACTCAGCACACTCACGTCCCTCACATTCTTTCTCTCACTCATACTTCAGCAATTACAATGGGGGCCATTATGCTTGACCCAATTCCACCTGGTTCCTATAAGATTTTCATTATCTATGGTTATTCTTCTTCTTCTTCTTCTTCCTTCTTTTGTGGCATCAATTATGTCTATAACTAGAGGAAGTGTCAGGGAGAATGGGAACAGTGGTTCTTTCCTTTATCCTCTAAAAGGGGGAATGAGGGAATGACATAATGGGTCCTAAATGAGATAGAACCATAGACCTCATAAACTCGTGTGCATAAAGACAAGATCTGTGTCTATTTAGGCGAAATGCAATTCCCACAGTCATTTGTGCTAATCTTTTGACTTTGATGCAGCTATCATCTGAATTCAGAATTTCCTTAGGTGAAATTAAGAGCCCTGCACCAATGTCCAGTAAACATCTCATTTCGGGATTTTTTAAATTTTCTTTCTGACATAAAACTTTGCTTCTTTAAGGAAATTCAAAGAAAATAATTTTGGAGCCCTTGTTTATTTTGAATCATTTGGTCACTTTCACAATTTGAGTCTCTTAATGGTTGAAGTTTTCTTTTCTCAATTTTTGTCTTAATGTGATGTGATGATACAAATGTAGGGATGGCAATGGGGTGGAGCGGGCGGGGTTGGGGAGCAGTCCCCTACTCCTTTCCCCATATTTCCGGAGTTCCCCCCATTACCCACAGACCCCCCCCCCCCCAACCCCAAAAACACAAATCTACGCATATCCCAAAAAATTATTTAACAAATTAAGGAAACATCTCTAAGCAATTTAACTAGTTTGAAAATTTTGAGAAAAAAAAAAGAAAATTTAAAAATAATAATACAAAGTTGATCTAAGTCTTAGACTCATAGTCTTATATTATTACTACCAAATTTTCGAATTTTAAATCAAGTCACAATTATTACTCTATCACAAGAACACCATATAAACAACAATGAATGTGTGAGACTGTGAGAGGATAAGTAAGTTAGGGTTGTATTTTCTTTAGTTTTGTATTAAAAATATAACAAATACCAATTTTATATGTGAAATTACCAATATATCCTTGGGGCCCCCACAGTGCAGGGGGCATAATCTCCATCCCTATCCCCACGGGGAAAAATTCCCCATATTCGGATCCTCATCTGTGGATATCCCTGCGGATATCTCGACCTACGGATCTCCATTGCCATCTCTATACAAATGACAAAAGCATAGTACACTCGTAGAAGCCCACTAATAGAATAAGACTACTAACGATAATTAAATGAAGAAACAAAAAAGAAGGAAAGATAATGAAATCAGGGGTGTTTCCTCAATCTGATGGCTAATTGATTCACAATATATTCTTAAGATGTTCTAAAAATTATGAAGATATGCAACTGTTAAATATTCTAACAGTTCCTAGACGATGTTTTGCTTCTACCTGAATTCTGAATCCAAGTGGAATGGATATAATTTATTTTATTATCAAATATACATGGTTAGAACGTAGAAATATTTACAAGCTGATTACAAATTGGGTTAACAAAGCAAAATTAATCGGGAATTTATGTTTTCAGGGTTGGTATCCTAGCATTCCATAAAACGTTGAGTGATCGACCAAGGGACCCCTTGGTGGTTGCTGCATTTAGCTTTGCAGTCCATAATGGTGGAAATTTGTTGGAAGCGATAAACATAGCAAGGATGATAAACAAACTACATGATGTGAGATTTCCTGAGTTATTAGATCCTTCAGTTTTGGAAGCAGAAGCATTGGAAGCTGAGATTCTAGATCTTGCAGAGTCTGTGAGAGGGACACTGTTTCAAATGACGAATGAGTATTTTGTATCTCAGGCTATGGCTGATTGTCCTCAAGCCCCTCACTCAGATGTGGTGAGCATCTTTTTCCTTGATTTTTGTACATACTTCAGGACAATGTCATCCAGTTATTGAACTACACTAGGATATACACATTCATGTGCAAAGCATAACACGCAAAGAGAGAGAGAGAGAGAGAGAGAGAGAGAGATAGGAAAAATGTTTGCAGCAGTTGAGTTTTTTTAATTTTAATCATATTTCGCACAAATGAGGAAGTTTCCTTGCTAGTCTGTATCTTCTTAAGAAGGAATATATTTGGTTAAGCCATTCTAACCCGTGTGCCATGCCAGAGATTTTTCTTTCGAGTACATGGACTGAAATACGAGAATGCCTGAAAAATGGAACATTTAAATATATCTTTTTTCCCTAATGGTTTCATGTAAATAATTCATTTCATTGGGACAGTGAGAAGTGATGTTGCAGTTACTTGTTATTGATGATGTTAGTAGACAATTCAAATTGGCCAATCAACCAGATATTTGAAGTACGATTTTTCAGATTAGTGTTTATAGAGTCTAGGTCCTCTGTGTTAGTATGTTAATTTTGTGATTTAATACTTTCTGATTATCATAATCTGTTTGTGCATATTTGCGCATGTCTTAGAGTATTACATCTTACAGTCTAGATTTTGCTCTAAAATTAATTTGATGGAACATTCAGTTTCTGTGTCACATGCCATGTTTTGACTGATTAAGTGTAATACACTGAGAGTATGCACCTCTTGATTTGTGTTCGTAATTTTTTGTCAATTTTACAGGTTTTCATCCCATTAGCATTATATGTAAAAGTATTCAGCATTTTCGACTCTGTGAAAGCCGGCACTGATGAGGAATTTTTGTCAAAGCAAGGTAGAAACATTGATTACGAGTCCTTAGCTCATGGTAACCTGCAAGAAATACGGCATATTTTTGCAAGGATTGTATTCGATACCGTGTACCCACAACACCTTGATCAAGGTCAGTCATTAAGGAGCAGCTGGATTTCACAGGGAAGCTAAGCTAGAATGAAGTTTTTATTAGAAAGTGTGTCAAAATGATGCTGAAATGAGCATTCGATCAAGGGGAATAGTCCGGTGAAAATTGGAATAGAAGCATGGTGAAAGGTCTAATTCCTGGCTTTATAAGGTACTTGCAGGAATTATCATCAATTCCTTTGTCATCAACCGGTGAGAGCAAGGGGTAGTACCCTACCATGCTATGCAATGTACCTTATTTCAGGCTACATAGCCAGTTGATAATAGAGGATAAGCATTTTCCTATAAAATGTAGGAAAGCCGTTTTTCCCCTTTTCTTTTTGGTTTCTAAAGTGTTATTCCTAGTTAAAGAATAGGTTTTTTTTTTTTTTTGGGGGAGCACTGCTTCTCCTCAGAGAATAATTGATAATTCTTCCATCAGTATATAGTTCAGCTTAATCTTATGGTATGTTGCAAACGGTGCTCTGCTGGAGCCTGGAGGTAACGTTAAATGTTGTGTCTTTTATCATTTTCAAGTGGCCCAGAGTTATATTGCTGAATACGATAATTGAAAACGAGTTCGCCTTTATCAGTGAATGACACACTGGGAATCATGAATGGTCAAAGATGAGACGCTAACGATAGCCACGTCCCCTCGTCATTGCAAGAGTATTATATATATGTATATATATATAAAGCACGTTTTGCTTTTTAATTTATGTACTACGTTTAATTATGAACTTGTAATCACTAATCAGCAACGCACTTACACAATGCGCAAGTCGTAGGTATGAAGATTTTTAACGTACCCTGTTGCATACTTGCAAACAATTTCGAACGTTAATGAAATTCTCAACTTGAGTTAGTACTTCATTTGTACATCTTTACTCAAAACTGGTTAATCATAGTAAAAGTGGATTGTGACTTTAAACAAATTTTATTTGTAATGTCAGGAATTTGAATTCTGCATTTGTCATTCTAAAGAGTGTTTTATCTAACCATTACTCTTGACCCTTGTGTAAACAATTCTTTAGACCGAAAAAAAAAAGAAAGAAAGACTGCGCTTATATATCCATCAGTATTTTTGAGTTAGCTTTAACTTAAGTGAGTTTATGAATTGATTGATTATCATATCAAAATTTTATATTTCTCATCGAGTGAACTAAATTGTAGCATTTGTTAATAATTGTCTTGCCAGCAATCTTGTGCAGTTCAGTTCCACGTTAGTATCAAGTAAGTCACTAACAAGATGAGTTAGCTCAAACCACCATCAATTCATACTAACAAGTTGGAGACCATAACATTTATGAAACATCTGAATCAGTGAGATCTCAAACCATTGGTGCTTTCCCACTCTATCACCATGCCACTTGAAAGACCAGCAACTATACATCAATAGTTGATAACGTCGTCCATTCCATTGTTGATTGCCCCCACTTCCAACCCCCAACCCCAATTCCCACATGCCCAACTTGCACTAATTGAATGCCACATAAGCTCTAGATAGGGCTTTGCCTCTGAGAACCTTTAGAGCAATATGCACCACTTGTTCATTCCCATCTCAATAATGTTCCTTTGTGGTACACATGACTTGGCTTTCCATCAAAGCACTACAACCTAGCTTAGTACCAATTTACCAATTGCAATATAGTGGCCCTTGTGTAACATATTAGACACTTCCCAGTTTCATAAACTCTTATCTTCTAGCCCTCTTGCTTTTTCCTGCCCCTTACCTGAGCTTCAATGGCTAATGTTTCAGCCACTTCTCTTAGGTTCAAATCCTCTCTAAAGCTGCCTAGCAGTATCAGCCAGGTTTAAAATCCCTCTCTCTTAACACCAAGTCACAAATAGTAGCATCTTACTTATCTTCTTATTTTATTTTGTTTTATTTTTATTTATTTATTTATTTTTTTGTTTATCTCTAGACTCTTAGCTTCATGTTTGGATTGTGACGTAATGTTTTAGGTGCAATGTACTCCATAATTAGATAGTGACATAGGTCAATTTTTGCTGAAATGAGAATTTTGATTTAGTAAATGCATGGAAAAAGACTTAATGAAAGCTTCTTTACCAATGTATATTTGTGAAATTTGCCAAATATATACTGTTGTTGTGCATAGTGCAAAACAGCACACTGACACGTGAAGTGTGCCCCAGATAATCGGAAAGGTACACACCCGAGTGTGATTTTCTGAATCTTATTTGTTATAGGGCTGATAGTAGAAGATATTGCTGTAACTAAATAAAGGCAATAATGGCTAAGACATAAGAATTAGGGACGACCACTTTTGTTAGGGAAAAGTTGTTACAAATTCAAGTGTGAGTTTTAATTAGATACCTAGATTTAAAAAAAAAAAAAAAATCCCACATTCAGAAGGAAAGGAGGAAATGAGTAATATATTAGTAAATGAATACATAAAATCAGCTACCTTAAGGTTTTGGTTTGAGATATGCATGGTATTAGTCCATCATTGTTGTTTGTCCTCATAATTGCGAATTTAAGTGATAAGTATTATCACTTAAATTAACATTGTCAATATCTTCTAAACCACTTTGAAATTCTTAATTATGATGTTCTGTCTAGGCAGCACAATCGGCCAGGTATTTTTTTTCTTAAATTGTGCTCACCTATACTTTTTATGAAGTAACTAAGAAGTAAAAAGCTTGTTTGGTTGTTTAAAACATGCAGGCTTCTTATAGAATTTCAAGTTTGAGGACGGTTTCTGTGGGATGGACTAGGAGGAGCTTCCCTTCTTTGAGAACCTCCCGCATCTCCTGTGCAGTATGTTTCATTTCCTGCTACATGTTTTTACCCCTTAAAATTTACATGGAATAAGTAACTTATATCCGCTCTATTCAATTTTCAAATTAAACAACGATACGTGAATATTTTTCTTAAGATAACTATACACTTTTAACTTTTGAGTTATTCATTCCAAGAAAAAAAATTACATATTATTATTTGATTTGAGAATTAGATAAAATGGATATAAGGAACTTGATTTAAGCATCATCCTAAAAGAAAATGACCTTACAGTTTGGTACATGAAACTTTGTAACAATCCAGGCACAACCTGAGACTGTGCAGAAAGTTTGTGACGTTGTGAGAAAACAACTTGCTTTGCCACCTGAACAAGAGGTTACCCCAGGAACCAAGTTTGAAGCACTTGGTGCTGATTCCCTTGACACAGTAAGATTCAAATCGCCAGCAAGCATTGTTAATTTTAAATAATTAAGATAGTACGTTTGGTTGATTACCAAGTTACAATTAATGCATTAAGTTTGAGCATTACTGATTAAAGAGCAAATGTTTTTTCATTCAGAAAATATTATGTTAATTTAAGTTTTAGTTGATAACATTTTGATTGCTTTGGTAATATAATTGTGGCAGGTGGAAATAGTCATGGGCTTGGAGGAAGAGTTTGGCATTAATGTTGATCAGGATAGCTCTGAAAACATAACAACCGTCCAAGAAGCTGCTGACTTAATAGAGAAACTGTGTCAAAAGAAAGGTGAAGAATAAGAGGGTGAAATGAGTGTAAGCCCAAGGGAATATGCATTCAGCCAAGTTACTTTGGCCTCATTTTTTTTAGCTTATGAATGTTCTTTAGGAAGCAGATTAGGATTTTTTTAACCCTATTGTGTGACATTGTTTAACTTGCAATTCTTATTTGTTGTAAGTTGCATGTAATTTTTTATCTTTTTGGAAGAGAGGCATTCTATTTGCTTTTGTAGGGCGATACCTAGAGTAAAATTTATTCTAATTGTCTACTTTATTGGTCATGTTTAAATTAATTAAGTGGTGCACTTGTCATGCAAGTATTGCCTGATTTTTTCACATCAAAATATTGTGTTTGTGGTTGATGTTTTCATCGCTTAAAAGAAAATTATTTGGCATGATTGGGTCTCCATCCACGCCTCTTGTTTAATCATGGTGCTGGGCTTCTAATGTATAGTGGCATATCGTGAAAATAAAGTTATTCCTTGATTAGTACGTCTTGCTTTTTGATCAAATGGTAAGAGGTTGATTGAGATAAAAATAAAGTTATTGATCCAAGTAATAAATCATTTAAATAAATTAATAAATATTATAATTTAAAGTGCATTTTTTTGTTTTTTTATATAAAAAATGATCTTTTGGACTAAAAAATTATTTTTTATAAAAATTATTTATCTCAACTTCTATTTAAAAAAACTAAATAAATTATTTTTAACTTTTAAATAAAAGTTAAAATAAGTAATTTTTATAAAAAAATAATTTCTTTTAATAATTGAAAAGTCATCTTTCATTAAAAAATAGAAAAATTGAAAGTTGAAACAAACTCATCCTCTGATTATATATATATAAAAGACTCACCCTTTAGTTCTTCAAGTTTCAAAAACACACTATACACAATTTGACAACAAAACATTGCATGTGTTTTTCACCTAAAAAACATGAATACTATCAAGACGATCTATAAAATTGTCTTATAAACACAATAATGGGAGATTGTTTGTTCTGGATAGATTCCCAAAAAAGGGAAAATATAGAGAGATATGATATGAACAATAAAGTGGAGAAAACAAAGCACTGAAAAAAGTTGGGTTCTTTTTTCTTTTGTTGAGGTAGATCTTTATCAAATAAAATGACCGAGTATGTTGATTATGACCTTTTGGCATCCAATTTAATGAAATTATAAATAGTTAAATGTGTTTTAGAATATTTTAGGTGCTCCAAGACTACACAGAGTTTGAGGACAATTCCAAGAATAAAAATCCATTTTTAAATTTCTTTTGTGTTCTCAAATTAGTTATTTATACTAAGAGGATTTAAGTTCTAAACACATTTCCGATATAAATAAATGAAAGAAAACATTTGGACACTTTTAATTTTTATATTTTAACTAAAAATTTATACAAATATTACAATGAGACTAATTTTTTATATATTAATATAATTAGATTTTTTTTTAATTTGGACTTTAATAGCCTCTTTATACATACTAGCAAATTGACAGACACGAATTTATTATTTTTTTCAAAATAAGGATGTAGTATTTGAGAAGGAAAAGAATATTTAAAAAAAGAAAAAAAATTCAGCACTATAAAGAAAGTTGAAGGAGTTATTGTCAATGTGAAAAATTACAGGAGTTATTACATGAGGTTTAAGAAAACGAATAAGGATAAAATGGGAAATAAAATTGTGACTAAAAGGCAGTTAAAGTACTTCAAAACCTTTATATAGTAGTATAGATACTTAAAGGTATTTGTAGGTTGGATTGAATAGATTTAGAGAGTTTTCTTTGACCTAATACACTCAGTCAGTGATTTAGGTTAAATAAATTTTTTTTTCAACCTAATCCAATCCAACTTATTCATGAGTGGATTGGGGTTAGGTTAAATCCATAGGTCTATTATATATTAAAAGGGAAATTTTTTGTTAAAATATGTCAAAATATATAATCAAATACAAGTTTTTATACAAACACGATAACAATACTATAAGTTTCAACATAAACAAATTTAAAAGCGCATGTATAAGTTCAAGAAAATATCCATAAATTTTAAGAGTTTTCAAGAAATTATACAGATTCTAAAATTTTTTAGAAAGCATACATAAATTCTAATAGTTTTTAAAAAAGCATGTACATCTCAAGGCATAACAAATTACATCAACTGTTTGAAGTTAACGCCATCACATATAGCATTTGAAGTCAATGTCATCATAGATAGCATTTGAGTCATGGCAATGGCATATTGACCTAATGCATTGACTTGTTGTCTCATTGGCGGTAGCATGGGTTTTTTTTTTAAAAAAAAAATAATAACACTTTTAAGCCCAAAATAAGAAAAAAATTCAATTATATTAAAATATCGATAAGGTAAGTCTTGTTGGAAGCTAAATATAATGAATTAAAAAAAAAATTCTTCACACAAGTTTAAGACACTTAAAAAAATGGATGAATTGGATTGGGTTGTCTGAGTTGAAAATTTTTAAACCAACAACTCAATTTGTATCTTATGAGTTAGAAAATTTTCAACCCAACCTAACATGTAGGACCAAACCAACTCGTATTTTGTGGTTCGAGTTGAGCCAAAAACTATGAGTTCATGGGTTAGCATAATCTGATGGACACTCCTAAATATACTGTTGCACTTTAATTGTCTCTTCATCTATATTATTAATTATTAATAAAGAAGATTCTCTTTTTTTGGTTTCTCAATTTAATATTTCTAATATATTTATAAATGGAGAGAAATTGAAAGAAGTTAAGAGATAAAATAGAAAATAAAAATCAATTTAAAAGAAAATTTGACAAGTAACCTAATCGAATAATAGTACTTAAAAAAGATAAATTCTTAAATGTTTATAAAGCATCACGTGATTATAATTACAATCAATATAGAATAACATTTTAAGATAAATCTACCGCTAACTTATGCTCTTATCTAAATTATTATTTTATTATTGATTATAAATACAATCTATATAGCACTCTAGAAGCACCCAATAGTTTCTCGTTAAAAACTAGTTTTAATATTTTTGAATCCAAAATAGTTATTTAGACAAAAACCCAATCTTGGTCCTTGATGATAATTGTGGCTGACAAATTAGTTTCTCAAAAATTAAAAGTTCAATAATAGTTCCTCATCCTTTAAAAAAGGGGGGATAAGTTACCCTCTCATGAACTCTACATAAATTTTAAGAATTTCATTGTCTTATTTTTGTCATTATTAAGGATCAAATTTGAACACATGTAATTTCTTTAAGGATTAATTTATCCTCACAATTGCTTATTAATTAATAATGAGTTCATGAATGGATTAACGTGTCCCTTTTCTTTTTTTTAATGATGAGGGATTATTAGATTTTTAAATTCTGAGGAACTAATTTGTCTTTCCAAAATTTTTGTTAGGGATCAAAATGATATTTTTATCAATTATTTAGGTTGTATTTGTTTAGGTTTTTTAAAAAATAATTATGAAATTAAATTTTGTATAAAACTAAAAAAGTTGAAAATAATTTTTTTTTAAGAAACAACTCTTTTTAGCTTCTACTAAAAAGCTAAAAATAATTTTTTTAAAAAGTTACTTTTTTCAATTTCTATTAAAAAATTATTTTTTTAATATTTTGATTATTTTTAAAACTTCATTCAAATATCTCAAAATCGATTTTTTATTGAAAAATAATTTTTTTTGTCAAAAAAATCTTACCCAACACATTATTATAATTTTAATTTAACTTTTTAGAAACAAATAAAGTAAATTTTTAAATTTACACTAAATATAAAAATACGGATTGATAGTAACGTAAATCCATAATAAAGTAATATTATTTATACTCATTTTATATGAGATATTGCACCGATTCATTCGACATCCACCATTGAAAATAATAAATATTTTGTTTTAAATTTTTTTTATCATTATCAATAATGGATGATGAATAAGTCAATACGATATCTCAGGTAAAATGAGCAAAAATAATATTACTTATTCATAATAAATTGTTGCACTTTAATCCTTTGATTTGAACAAAATTAAGGGTGTATTTGTTTCATCTTTTAAAAGAAGTGATTTTAAAATTTAAATTTCATAAACTACTTTTTTCAACTTCTATAAAAAAATTAAAAATAAATTTTTTAGAAAATCTAATTATTTTTAAAAAATTATCTACACATACAAAAACTATTTTTTCAATTAAAAAAATAATTTTTTACCAAAAAAAATCTCAAATAAACACACCCCCAAAAGTTTTTAACTTTCCATGTCTTCCCCCTCATCCAAAAGGGAAACCATTTTATAACCAACAATCCGAAAAACGATGCTTAGCTCCCACTACGTTCAGCTTACACGACACCGTTTTGCACGCCGCAAAAATGAAACCTCCCTGTCCACGCTACAAGATAAAAACAAATGAAAGAACCTGTCGGGAGAAAGAAAAAGGAAAGAAACAAGCACTTATTCTCTTCCCTCCCGCGAACACATCAGAGCGAAACGGCGTCGTTTTCTCTTACACACTCCGCCGACGACTCAAAACAGAAGCAAACAAGACTTTCCGAGACTCAACCACCATTTTTCCCTTCGATTTTCTCGAGAAAATCTAGCTCCGTTCGCTACATACATAGCTTGCACTCATGGATCGGAGGAGAACCGGTAGTCCGGTGTACGGTAGGCAGTGGAGTGGCGGTTCCAGCAGCACCGGCTCGTCGTCGCCGGCGATGTCGCCGGCGCATCCTCAGTCGCGGCTAGGTCCCTCCTCCACCGGCCTCTCCACCGTCAAGCGCACCCAAAACGTGGCGGCCAAAGCCGCCGCTCAGCGCCTGGCTAGGGTGATGGCGTCTCAGACCTCAGCCGCCGACGACGACGGCGAAGACGACGACGACCTGGAGTTCAAGTTCGCTGCTCCGCCCGCTCCATCTCTTTCTTCCTTCTCCAGCAATGCCAGTAGTCTCAAGAGTACTGCCGGTGGTGGTGGTGTTGCCGCCACCACCATCCCTCCGATTTCGGTCGCGAGGCCTAACAGATCTCCTTCTCCTGCGGTAATTCTCACCGCGATTCTTCCCTATCCTTCTTTTCCGATGCGTTTGCGTGAATTGTTTGCATGGATTCTTTTGTTGAATTGTGGAAATAAAAAAAAAAGATTATGCTTGTTCGATGCTGGAAATTTGATTGCTCTTGAACTTGTTTTGGTTGATGATTAGTTTGGCACCACTGATAGTGGTTGAGTGAGATCTAGGTGTTTGGAATTATGGATTTGTTCACTTGGTTTTCACCTGGTTGTTGTTGTGCTAACGAGTATTTGGTGTTTTTTGTTTAGTTAGGTCGGAACTTTGCAGAGCCTACTCATTCAGTGCGTTCGACATCAGCTGGAAGAATGGCGGTTTCGGTTCGCTCAACGCCAACGGTGCCACCCAGCAAATCCACAATTCGAACGCCTATGGCTGTACCTCCAATTGATCCTCCTTCCAATCGGAATAGAGAGAAAAAGTTGTAAGCATTGCATTCCCACCCTTACTACTTATGGTTTTGCAGCCATAGGAATGTACTATGTCTTGTAGCACTTCCAGGGTAAGCCATTAATACTATAAAGCTGAACCATTATAAATTTAAAGAACTAGTCATCTAAGACTCGACTACTTCGGTGACCTATTTTTCTAACGGTGCCAATTGCCAACTCCCTCTAACAAGTGAATTTTCTAAGTTTCTATGGTAGTATATATGGGTTTTGTAGGAGTTTGGTTGTATCATCTCTCAACAGTTCAAATATTACCCTAAAAGATAGGAAGTTTTTGAAGCGGGTAGTTTTTTATGTTTCAAACTATTCTATTCTGTAAATAAAAAGGAAAAATTGCACTTTACCCCCTGAACTATAGGTCATGTGCATTTTAGCCCTTGAATTTTAAAAAGAGTGTAAATTGATCCCCTGAACTTTTTTGAATATACATTTTAGCTAAAATAAGTGTACTATCTTCCCTGAATTTTGGGTTATATACAAATTGACCCTATGAACTTTCTTAAATGTATAACCCGATATTCTAAACTTTCTTGAGTATACCATATTTTTGTTAACAATTGGTGGAAAAATTAATGGAAGGGTCAATTTGCACATTCAGGAAAGTTCGGGCAGTTGGTTTACACTTTTTTAAAATGTAGAGGTTAAAATGCACATGGTTTATAATTCAGAGGGGTAAAATGTTTTTTTCCCAAATAAAAATGAATAATTATTGCTGAAATTTTATAAAATGGGATCAGGGTGGTGTGGAGTGAGCACAACCTCGAATCTGTGATCCCAACCCCCTTTCAAGGTGGAGTGACATGTTTGTAGCTCTCCCCATAAAGTCTTTCCTAAGGATTGAACACGGTCTTTTCTTGACTTGTATGTGAGTGTCGACATCAGTTAAATTCAATGCCTTGTCCCCACAAAATCATTATTATTTTAATTTTTTAGCACAAATATAAGAGGAATATGGTGAAACCGGTACAGAAAACAGAGAGGAAAAAGATAGAACGAGAATATAGTGTTTATTGCACCAGGATTCCTTGGCCAATGTGGCACAAGTGGTCCTTCAACAACTCCTATTTATACCCTCCTAACTACTAACAAACTTTCCTGCCTCAATCAGTTTCATTTACATCTTGGGTCTATTTACTTGCATAGTTGTCAATATCTGGATGCGGCTCATGGCAGAGTTAAAAATCCGCCATAAAGTTATGGCGATAGCATGCATGTTACATGGCTCATACTGGAAAATATACAAATATATATATATATATATATATATCCAAAAAAACCTGCTAAACATAATAACTAATCAAAACTAACAACATATATCAAGATGACAAGATCAAGAACAATAAAATTAGAAACATATTACATATTTTGATTAATAAATTCAGCAAATGCATCACAAAATCAAAGCCAAAGTCTCAACATAACATAACATATTCATAGTCGATACAAACATAGAAATATAGCATAATCAAAGCTTCAAAGTCATAAACATGAAGACCAAGGGAAACTAAAATCAGCTAAGCTAGGCACTAGTCCTCATCATCATCTCCAATATAATCATCATTGTCATTATTTTCTCGTGAGGCATATCCCTCCACTTCTTCTCTCCTTCGATTCTGAGTCATCAAATTGAATTTCTTCCTCCCTCTTTCAAGAATCCTCTTGTTCTTCAAATTGCCTGTTCTTTCATCACCACCACTACTTGTTTTCCTTTCTTGGAAGCTCTACTAGTCAAGGCACCACTCTTGAAGGCTCCTTTCTTTTTCTACTTTGCCTCCTAGTATATGTTCTAGGGTCCTCCCCAATCCTGCATGCCACATACACAGCTTTCCCAATTCAAAGTGTCATCACCCCCCAAAACCAACTCATCTCCAAAGATCATCATCACCTTCATCTAGCTCTCCAACCAACCACTCATTAGACTCATCAATATCATTGAGTGAGATAGGGTCAATCTCATCTCTAAGATTGTATCTCCGCTGAGCGCTTGGTTATACTTTACATAAACCAAATTGTGCAACCTTTATGCTCAAGCCTATTTCTCCTCTTAGAATGGATCTGCAATATCAATATAATCTAAGTGTTAATGACTACTATTATAAGTATTAACAAAGTACCTAACTAATAAAGAAGTGTTAATTACATGTTCAAAAACACTCCGACATGCTCACATCCCAAGCACTACATGTCAAGCCTAAAATCTTGATAGCCAACTGATGCAAGTTTGGAGCTGAATGCCCATACATTCTCCACCATTGAGCTACAAATCCAAAGAAAGCTATATAAGCAAATCACTCAAAGCTTAAAATCAAAAGAAATTTGAAAACTAAAAGTTGTATTCTCCTCACCAGGTGCAAGAGTTTTTATTTGTGATTTTGCAAAGTCAGGTCCAAAAAGACCATTAGCACTTTATAAATTGGCAGCTCAAGCAATATTTTTGTTGCACCTCCACTAGGCACCAACCTCTTAATACATTCATACAATCCGCCTGTAACTTCCAAATCAAACTCCAATGCAAGGTTGCCATAATAGTACTCTGGGTTCAAAAAATGACCAGCTGCATGTAATGGTCGATGGAGCTGACAATTCCATCTATTATCAATTATTGCAAACACATCTTTGTATTTGCTTTCATCATTCTTGAATGACTTCATAATGGCTTCTTTTGCCTTGTCCATTGCCTCATAGATATAACCTATAGTCAGTTTCCTCTCACCATCAACAAGTCGAAGCACTCGAACAAGAGGAGCCATAACTTTAAGGGTATATCTCACATGATTCCAAAAGGAAGGCATAATTGTAGTCTTTGTTGCTTCTTTTCCCTTTGCCTCTTTAGACAACTTGTTTCTCATCCACTCATCAGAGGTAAAACATTTTTCTAAGATTTGATTTCTTCTTGATGAAGCCTTTCCAATGATAGAAAAGGAAGTGGCAAATCTTGCGTGACGCATGCCTCACCAATTCCTCTTGTTTGTGAAGTGTCTCAACAAACTCAAGGTACTAGAGTGGCTATAAATGAAGCCAACAAGAGAAATTGCTCTTTGATTGTTTTCTTTATCAATGGGTGCTTTCCAATATCTTCTAGCATCAAATCCAAGCAATGGGCTGCACAAGGAGTCCAATATAGATGCGGCCTTTTATCTTCCAACATCTTACCCGCCAAAACATAGTTGCTCCCATTGTCGGGCCATAACCTGAACAACTTTCTCCTCTCCAATCTCCTCCACAAAAGAATCAAGAAGCTCAAATAACTTCACCGTCTTCACAAAGTTAGATCCATCTACGTAATTTCACAAACATTGTCCCATTAGGAGAGTTTACCAAGAAATTAATAATACACCTCGCTTCCTATCACCCAAGATTCGACATGATGGAGCAAACCATGTTTGCTCCATTGCTCCTTATGATCCTTCATCATATTTTCAAGTATACTCCAACTCCTTGTTGAGAAGTGGAACCCTATGTCATGATAAGACTTTTGAGGCAAATTGGGTCCAAAGCTTCCAATGGCTGTCAACATATCATCAAAACTCTTCAATTTGATACAATTGAATGGAATTCCAGCTTGATACCACCACCGAGCAATGTATTGATGAACACTAGCAACTCGCTTCTCTTATCACATGCTTCTCTAATATTTGTTGCCTCAATCTCTCTCCTTATTCTTCCTAGCAATCGCAGCTTCGGGTTTTCTAACAAATAAATCCATTGGACCTTTCAAGCACTCCTTTCTCTCTTAGGCTTGTGGTTAGGGATTTCATCAATCCCTTCAGCATCATCTTCAGATAATCCAAACCCAAATTCTCAAGATCAAAATCCCTTACATTTTGAACTTCATTACTGTCACTGGTTTGCTTCTTTTTCTGTTTATGTAACGCCAACAACTCGTCTCTAACTTCTTTTGGACACTTGAGACACTTGGAAACATTACCAGATTGTCCCTCATGTTCTTTGGCTCTTGTAATCCCTCCTTTCATAACTTTACCGCAGAAATTACACACAGTATCATTTGTGTTATTTTCTGCAACAGGGTGGACATACTTCCAACCTGGGTCTGATCTACTACTAGTCCTTGAGCTTTGTGAAGGTTGGGTTGACATGGTAGCTTAAAACAGAGTAGAAAAAGAACTGAAACAGAGTAGAAAGAGCTAAAACAGAGTTAAAAAAAAAAAAAAAAGAGTAACAGGTTTGGATTAAAGAGCTTAAAACAGAGTAGAAAAGAGCTGAAACAGAATAAAGAGCAAAAAAAATAAATCGAGAGAGATAGAGCTGCGAATGTGAATAGAAAAATGGGGGAAGAAAAAAGTTGAAGCATAACCAAAATGTTAGGGGAGGGGGAAGAGATCGCATCAAGTAAAAAGAAGAAAATAGAAGAAGCAAAAGGAAGAAGAAGAACATGTATGAAGAAGAAGAAATAAGAAGAAGAATGTACAAGGTAACAAAGAACCTTTGGCCAGCAGTGGTCGTGTTGTCGCTGAATGAGGCCGCCACAGTGGTGGTGTCGCTGCCGGCTAAGGAAGCCGCTGCAGCTGGTGTGGTCGCCAAGGAGGTCTGCTTGTCAGAGGAAGCAGTGACAAGATGAAGGAAGTGACTAAAGAACGTAAGATGAGAGAGCAAAGTGAAAGGAGGGTCTGAGGCAATAGGGTTATTTTCAACCCAAAATTCCCATTCTGACCTTTAAGCTTTAAAAAAAAAAAAAAAAAAAGATGCAGCCGATATTTCCGCCATGGCCGCCATGAAACGCCATGGCGCCATGAGCATATCGGCCGCCATGGGCCGCCACGCAAAACCGCCAGCAAAACGCTTCACCATGGCGCTCAGGCCAAAATCCGCCACGCCATGGCGGGATAGCGCCGCCATGGCCGCCATTTAACAACGCTGGGCCCAGGTCCCCTAACTCCTGTCCACTCATCCTAACATAAAAGCTTTTAATCAAAGGGCCTCTACTCCTTTCAGAATAATATATTCTCTTTCAGCCCCATGTTTTCTGAGGATCTTTATATGGAGGTTGAATACATTGGCACTACTCTTGATTTATTCAATATTTACCTCGACAGGTAGATGTAATTGATTCTTTTTGATGCATGAATGAGCTCAATCCTTATTTTATCTACTGAGGTCACATATGTATATATATCTTTTTCTGCATGCAGACTGCAATGGCCACTTAGGCCATATTGTTGTAATTCTCTTCAAATTTTAATCATCAATTAATGATTTCAGGTTTACACCAGATATCACTATCAAGCCACTTAATTCGAAAGATACAGGAGATCAGCGTGAAGCTTCTGCACTCCGTGATGAAGTATAGCATTTGAATGCATCAATTTCTGTCTCCAAAAAAACTAAATCTAATAGTCCTTATACTGGCTATATGCTAATTCTTAAGCTTTATTTGCGTACATTTTGTATTGTAATTTGTAAAGGATGAGTTTTGAAGCTGATTCATATTGATATTGCAGCTTGATATGCTACAAGAAGAGAATGAGATTATATTAGAAAAGGTGGTGCTCCTTCTATTTAAACAAAGTTGGTTTTAAGCTCAAGTTATGTGATGTTTAACATATATGCTTGATTATATTTACAGCTAAGAGTTGCAGAGGAAAAACGCCAAGAAGTGGAGGCCAGAGCTAGGGAGCTTGAGAAACAGGTGAGTTATTTTGCTAGATATTAACTGAACTTTGAAACCCAACAAAAGTAGTGTTTAATACCGTAGTTTAGATGCCAGAGTTTGAATAATCACTAATTTTTTTTCCACAAACAGTAGAACTACTTGCCAACAGAAGTTGCTTTCTGCCTATTGCTGTTACTCCTTATGCCGAGTTTGCTGATTTCTGTGCCCTTGTTCATTTTGATTTTGGCAGGTTGCTTCTCTTGGAGAAGGTGTATCCCTAGAAGCCAAACTTCTGAGCAGGTAAACTAGCTTTAAAGTCTCTTATTATATGCTGGCAAGATATGGAGCTATTTATTTTGTTTAGGTCTTAATTTATGGTTTTTGTGTGCTATATTTGCAGGAAGGAAGCTGCTTTACGTCAAAGAGAGGTATGTCAGATGAATTGATATTAGATGTGGCAGAAATATGAACTTAATGATGGTTGGGAGTTTGATGTGCTGTGGCCTGTGATCACCTTTGCTTGATAATCCATTATACAAGCTCTTCGAAATTTTAATCTTAAAATGTTTGCTTCATTATTGAGATGCACGCATATATCCATATCTGTTTAAAGGGGCATGAATCAGAGGCAGTTATGCTGCTGGTTATATAATCTTAACTTGATATTTTTGTACTTGAAGATCTGTTTCCAGCCACAGTCGCCCCCCCCCCTTCCTTGAATTGTGGGTTTTGAGCAACAAGCTCATTAATGCTGGTTCTATCAAAGAATGTCCCTGGAATACTCTATTTTTGTAACAGGCTGCTTTCAAGGCTGCAAAACAAACACAGGATGGGAGAGATGAGGAAATCACAGCCCTTCGTGTGGAAATTCAGGTAATTTTGAAGAAAGCATTTTTTTTAATCAATTTCTAGATGTACTATATATCTGATCTGGTCAGTTATTCTATGGGAAGTTATAGCAATCTTCTTTGTCTTTGTCAGAATCTAAAAGATGATGCTGCAGCGGCTTTGGAACAACAGCAAGAAGCTGAAGCTGAAGCAAAGGCTCTTCGCACAATGACACAGAGAATGATTCTGACCCAAGAAGAAATGGTTGGTATTTTCCATTTAAATGACAATTAACAGGTATATTTGTCCATATGTCTCAATTAAATTTTTTATCTGTTGTTTAGGAGGAAGTTGTCCTGAAGAGATGTTGGCTTGCCCGCTACTGGGGTCTTGCTGTAAAACATGGTAATGGAATTACTACCGCACTCTACTTTTAGCAGAAAAATAAAATTTCCAATCTTTATTTAAATTTTTTATTTGAAAAATCATGACATAAAAATTTGAGAAGCATATTTTAGAAAACTCCCTTCATCTATTTGCATGTGATTGCTTTTAATTCTTGTGGCATGTTACTTCCGCATTTTTAGGCATATGTGCAGACATAGCACAATCCAAGCATGAACATTGGTCTTCTCTAGCTCCTCTTCCTTTTGAAGTTGTCATCTCTGCTGGACAAAAGGCTAAGGAGGAATCTTGGAACAAAAGTGAGCATGAGTTAACACTCAAAAATTTAGTTTGAAATTATTTATCTTAAATTTGCCTCAATGACATCTAATTAAAGAGGCATGGGCCAGGTGCTGATGATCCAGATAGAAGCAAACTTGTTCGTGATTTGAATGATCTTGCTGGGGAAGGAAACATCGAGAGTATGCTTTCAGTTGAGATGGGTTTGAGGGAACTTGCTTCTCTGAAGGTTCTCCATGAATGTTATTTAAGTTAATGCCTTTGCTTGTTCAGTTCTTTATCACGTTTTTCCTCTTGGAAATTTTAGATACAAAGAAGCATATTTTAAAGTCTTTTACATCTTTCAAAAACATGGATTTCTAGAACCCAAACTTTTATATGTCCACTTTGGTTGAAATTTGACTTCATTTTCCTTTCTCCTTGACTTCAAAAAAATATTTTGGTCAAATTTGATTTTGTAGGTTGAGGATGCTGTTGTGCTTGCATTAGCCCAACACAGACGCCCAAATTTGGTTCGGCAGTCCGTTTTAGGTATGTTAGTTCACCATCTTGTGTCTTTTTCCAATCTCAAGTTTTATACTTCTCTCTTCTTGTTAATAATTTTAATCTGCTCTTTCATTTGATCTACCTGCGACTAATGCACCTCTTACCATATTAATTGAGTTGTTTCCTTTCCTCTTTTGATTCAGTTTTTGGTTAATTCAGCAGTGTCTTAGTTTTATGATTTGTTTTGGATGCCATTTTTGGTGATGAGAGTTCTGTTGTAGTTTTGATTCATGTACACATTATTTGAAAATTTTTCTTAAAACTCATTATTCTGCTACTCAACTAAAGAAGCAGCAGTTTGGTAGAAGATGATTTCAATTATAATGTTCCCATTTCTATTCATTTATTTTCAGATTCCAAATCGCGTGGTGATGCCAAATATTTGGAAGCATTTGGTAAGAGATAAGTTGTCAGTTTTTATTTTGGTGTTCAATTTGATGTCCTTTAGCTATGTTAAGTTTGTGAAGATACAAGCCCGTTTAGAATATTATAAGGGTCTAGGTGGCACAGACATTATTGGATTTCTCTGCATTCTTTTATTATTAGTATGTCACCAAACCAGATTTTATCTATGGTATAGTTTATATATGGTATAGTATGATGATTTGAAACTGCAGTCAAAATATTGAGTCTCATTTTCTATGTATAAGAATTTAGTAAAAAAAAAATTAGAAGCAGAAGAGTCTGATTACCCCAGGATTGGTTGATTAGTAATCTTGTCTTGAAGCGGGTTCAAAAGAATTGAGTTTTTGCTACCGTTTGGATGAATTATCATACATGTATTAACATAAATATAAGGAAAGCTCATAAAAAATGGAGTGGATGGTTAGAAGCACCAAGATACACAAAGGATTAGTAATGCGGATTATGTAAATTTTTAAAAAGAGCATTTCCACATAATAGAAAATAGAATACTAATTGGGGCTTTAAGTTGGTAGAAAACATCTATAATTTTTTCAGCCATTTCTCTATATTTTTCTTCTTCTATGGAGAGGAAGTTGGGATTGACTTTGGACAATATACATGAGTTTTATGCATGGTTTGGTCACATATGCGCGTGAACTGTGTTGGAGGACAATGGTACATCTATTTTGTAAACTAAAAATGATACCTTGTCATTTGTTATCCTTTTCAATATCTGAGTGGGGCTAACTTAATCTCAAAAACTAGCTCATGATGGAGAGTTGTTCAAACTCTTATAAAGGCCATCATGGCCATATCTCTAAGCAATGTGGGACTTAAAACACGCCCCTCACAGCCAGGACTAGACACCTATATATATATATATATATATATATATAGTATGTAAGAAATTTTTTAGATAAAGCAGGAAAAGTATTTTGCTAGTATATTACACAGACATGGCTGCATCTAGCCAGACTTCTTTCATAAATGGAAATGTTTCTGGCAGATTACCTGATGAGTTTTGTTGGCTTTGTGTTCTTTATTTCCTCCAGAA
The DNA here is from genome assembly GCA_031439585.1 of Pterocarpus macrocarpus. Taxonomy (NCBI): domain Eukaryota; kingdom Viridiplantae; phylum Streptophyta; class Magnoliopsida; order Fabales; family Fabaceae; genus Pterocarpus; species Pterocarpus macrocarpus. The sequence goes on from CM062519.1 coordinate 19,833,880, forward strand.
TTAAGTGAAGAGGAAGCAGAAGACGTTCTTTTCAAAGAGGTTAGTTGCTTGTTCTTTGAAGATTCTGACATTTGCCACTCAATGTTCATGGCCTAAGTTCTATGAAATTGTAGCAACTGTCCGCAAATGATGTTTTAGCATTTTCATTTTCACTAACATTTTTCTTATCATTAGAAGATGGAACAAAGGAACATGCCTAAATATCTTGACAAAATAATAGAATCAGTTATCTTGATTGAGATTTGTGTTCTTTATTTAATTTCTTTGTGTTCAAGACAGATTCATTTGTTAGGAAATTCAATTAATTGTTTTATTGCATTTTTACTCATTAATCACAGTCTTTAAAATGAAGGCTCCTAAGTGCACATGGTTTTTGGATGACCTATTTATGTTAGAGTTGAATCTGATGTATAGCTATTTTGGATATGCACATATAATTTAATAAGCGTATTTATAAACTCTAAATATTTGCAGGCATGGCTAACTTATTTCTGGAGAAGAGCTTTGTTTCATGGTGTGGAAGAAGATATTGCAGAAGAGCGACTTCAGTTTTGGATTGCACGCAGTGGGCAGTCACCAACTTCACATGATGCTGTTGATGGTAAGCTCTTGTCATTTTATCATCTTTTGTGGTTCTGAAGAGAGGAAATATCTTATCAAGTTAAAAGTAAACAGTCTCTTAAACTAGAGAGGGATTAGTATACGTGGTTTTTCCTACACAATTTTCTGTGCTTATTTCGTTTCTTTCTTGTCTGAATCTGCAACCCTACCAATCAGCGCAATTTAGAAATAGGATAACTAAGATGTCATCTATGATGTTGGTGCGTAGTCTGTAATGTTACATAAGGGAAAATTTAAGGGAGAATGGGTGTTGTTATGTACTTGAACGTTTAATTTTTATCGCTTCTGATGTACTTGAAAGTTTATTGTAAGAACTTTTTAGCTCATTTTGTTCCCTTCTAGTTGAGCGAGGTTTGATAGAGTTGAGGAAGCTGGGTACAGAACAACAACTTTGGGAAGCATCTCGGAAGGGAATTGATCAGGCTCCAGGGTTGGAAGATGGGAATCATAAGCCTAGCACAGACTCTGATGCCTCATCGTGATGGTTCGGAGCCCTTTATTTGTTGATTGATTCTTTGTCCTACGTGTATATTTGTTTTGTTTTCTACACAAGTTTTTCTTACTGTACGCCATGTTTTCAACATTATATTTGGGTCTTATACAAAGAAAGTAAGAATCTTAATATTGTGAATGTACCCGGAAAAAAAAAAAAAGAAAAAGAAAAAAACGAGTCTTTGCATTGAAAGAGAGTGGTGGGTTGTAATAATTAATGACCTACGTGAAGACTGAATTTTCCCTCATTCTTTTAATTAAATTTTGTTGTGCAGAATCTCAGCTTGTTTGTTATCAGATGAACTTTTTTGTTTTGTTTTGTTTTTTTTTTTTTTTTAATATTTTTTTCTAGCAGTCTCGGTCATCTTGATACAACTATTACCAAGTTTTTTCTTATTTGTTATATGGATCAAATTAGGGGTATTTATCATCCATCCGATGCGATAAATTTCGTCATGGTTCTAAGGCTATTGGTCAGATCTGGGCTTAGAAATTTTGACCTATTGCATGTTTGGGTTGGATTTCTATATTATTTTGGGTTGGCACATGATTCTACCAACAAGATATTGGTATAAGTGGAAGGAGTTTGGATCTTTTAAGAATGTGATTTTGGGTTCAATTTTGGAATTTATGTGTATGAAAAAAATATTATTGGGAGGGGTTTATGATTAGGTGTCCAATAGTAATTGGGAGATTAGTCTTTTATCTATTAACGAGGGGATATGTTGGGAAATAAAAAAGTTACATAATTCTTTAAAAGTTATATTTTTAAAAAAATTAATGATAAATTAAAATTTTTTTATAATCTCAATTAATGTATTTTACATAATATGATATTAATTTTGTATTTAAATTTGTTTTGAAATATGTATTATAAATATCTTTTAAATTTTATTTTTTACTTTTAAAATTTTATGGTTTTATTATGTATAATATTTATATATGTTATATAAATATTCAAGTGATCTAGTCTCACTTTCTTTTTTTGTCGACAATTTTTCATTGATCAAAAATCAAAGGTTATTTATTTATAACAAAGATATTGGTACAACAAAATCTGACAAATATAAGCTAAGTTTAAGGCTATAACTTATAACCAACAAAAATTATACAACATTGGATAACTAGCAACAGAACATGGGTAACTTTGCGTCACACTACAAATATGCATGAAAGTAAAGGTGGGTTCCTCACATTCAAGCCAACTTCGTGGTACATATGAGCTCACTGGCAGCTTACATTGTGGTACACATCAACTCATCAACAACCTTAGAGTATAAATGAATGCCAAAGTTAGAGGCCTTATCCCTCATAAATTGTGTAATCACCACAAAATAAAATAAAAACAAGACTGAACCAAACACCCATCAGCAGAGGGAGATTATTACTTGACATTAGCACATTCCTCTGATCTAGCCCAACATAACAACCACCGTGAGAACTACATTCTTTTACAGGCTAGACGTTGCTATCATCAAGAAAGACTTGCTAGTGGGATATCAACAAACTAACTTGCAATGGAGAAGTTAAAGGAAAACAAAACAAAAAAGTGACTAGAAGGAAGAAGGTTGTCAAAAATCTACCATGGAGAAATTGAACCACCTTCATAGGGAAGGGGCACCTTCCCCTTCAAAACAGGTTGAAGGAAGAGAAGATAGAGGGGACACTGCTAGTTTTAAGGGAGATGGAGAGACGGGGTCGGTAGAAGATTCCTGCCCGACGCTTGTTTGACTTGGTCATTATTTGAGTCGTTATTGGGTTGGGCTTAGATTTAAAGAAATGATAAAAAAATCATGTTAGATTCGTGTCGGGTTAAATCCAATCCATCCATTCATTCTTTATACACCCTTATATCAAACAATGCATTACTTCGTATCATAAACCATATAGTGTCATTCATCTTGACATAAATTGAAAACTTGAAAGGCATATCCCTTTGAATAATGAAATAGAAAGTTCAATATAATTCACTGTATTGATGTTTAAGATGTGAATCATAGCCTAAGCTGTACCCAAAAAAAAATCATAGCGTGCATAATTCTCTTCATTTCTTCATTGGAGTTCAGTCACTGCATCTTTGGAAGTGAAAAATTCCTTGTCCGGCTGTCTTATTGAGACGATTGGCAGAGTTGGAGGATATGCAAGAGAATGGGTAAACCTGGCAAATGCATCTTATCCCTTATGTCATTCTGTTGCCCATCCCCCCTTTGGTGTTCCCTAGATGGGAAAAAAAGCCTTGTCCAACATCAGGCCGGTATAGCATTGCACAATATTTCAGATCCTCTCCCATCCAATAATGATAATAATAGTAAGAGTAACAATAATAGTTTATAGCAAAACCCATCCAAGCCCATGCCTTTTAGCGAAGATTTTTGAGGAGCGTGCCTAATGTTTGCAGAAAACCTGTATACATATGTTAACGACTCATAATATACTTTATCACTCTTAATTGCTTCAAGTGATTTATCACTTGTTTATCTTAAGTAAGAATTTTGTTTAAGTCTCATGAATAGAAGAAAAAAAAAAAAAAAAAAATTAACGATGATGTGGTGAGCCTACTCAACTTGAGCCCCAATCGATTTCGAATACGGGTAATTTAGACTTAAAAATATATACTCGTATACTTCAGATGTGCTCTACTCACGCGGGGTTTAGTTTACTAGGCCTGTGTTCAGCTGGTGAATAGCAACCCAGATCATAAAAAGAATCAAAGCCTGCGTGGTTTAATAATAGTAAAAGTGTATGAGCTTTTTCTCCACCTGTGTATTTTATGAGTATAGTGGAAAGGACCCAAATTTTGAGGGAAAAGATTAATAATAAAATAAAACAAAATTTACTCGGCAAAAAGGCATGCCTTTCCTATACTTGCAAGAATCCAAAAGGAGAGTATAGGCTTCACTCGCACTCTTCCACACATTTTCCAAGTCTGATGCTCAAAAGTCATCCTAACCACTTCTACATTGTTATAATATACACATCCATGTCCTTTGTGACATGAATTTTCCCAAGCATTATAAGCACCTACCCTTCTTTTCACTTTTTGTTTTGGAGTTGGTTTGGTGTAGAATTTGGTTTTGAGAGTCAGTATACAATATTTTGACAAATGGAGAGATGAACACCAAAAGAATCAGTGACACTAGTGCTGGTAATGATGAAAATTCAGAAACCTTTTGTAAAAGCTAACTAGGTAGGGACCCTTTTCTTCTGCTTTACCAGTTATTTGAGCTCCATATATAACAGACGCAGAGCCCACCATATAATTCTCGATCAAATTTGTCGTTTTATAGTTTGTTCGTTTTGTTTCATATTCATTCATATTGCATTTTTTTCTCCCTTGTCTTAGGGAAATAAAATAGAAACCTATAATCCTATGCAAATGGAGTGGTCCAATGACAAGGTTTTGTAGTATGCACACTATGACTAGACCCTGTTTTTTTTTTTGGTGCCTTAATCTATTGTTAGATTTTGTCCATTCAAATCACACGAAATGTTTGCATAAACATCCATAAATTGCGCTATTGCATGGCTTATGGCTAGCATACAATATTAACACAGCTAGCTTGTGCAATTGAAATTGTGAATGGAGGAAGGCCCCACGAGGGAGCTGGTGTGGAAAGGATTGAGGACACGATGGGGAACATGTGGCTCCGTAGAGGCCAGCATGTGAGTTTGTATTCAAAAAGAAATATAGTAAGTGATGAATGGAGGTGGGGGTATACTTGCTTTTTTATCACAAGGACAAAAAGGTTTTGAAAAAAAAGAATCAAGATGTTACAATACCATTATAAGAAATGCCTTTTCACAACTGGTCAAAGGGAACAAGTTCATTCCCACATAAGTACATAAAGATAAGTCTTTAACCACCACAAGGAAAAAGATTAGGCTTTACAAGACTGAGCTGATTTCACTTCCACTTCCACTTAAATATATGTTTTGGAGTTTTAGTCTATTCATTCAACAACACACTCATTATGGACCTAAGAAAACCTCATCCCAAATCTTACTCATTTCTTTAAATAGATCAGATTCTTTGTGTGAAGGGCAAGCAGGAAAAATAAAATAAAAGGCATAGTATATACATTCAACATTCAAATCCATTACATTAGTGAGTATTTTTTATTGTCAATGATGCATTTGAGTACTCTTTAGATTTTATAGGTTCTCTGAAAAGCCACAAATGTATTTAAAAACCAATTGTTCATTGCAGAAGTAGGATGGCTCTATTTCCATTGGAATCTCCATTCTGTAACCACTTATTTTGTCGATGTGCAAATCTTGCTCGTCCTTGTTGATCAAGAAAAGCTAATCAATCAAACAATTTTTTTTGGAAAACAAAAAAGGAATTGTGATCTCAGTTTTACACCCTACAAATTTGCAATCTCTCCCCAAGATGCTATAAAATACTCATATATCTCTTAACCTATGGAGAAATGAGATTTCTTTTTCATCTAATTTTCTTTTTGAATCCAAAAATAATACACTATGATACTTGTTTTGCCACACTTTTTAAGGTGTGAAAAGTAGTCCCACCTCATAAAGCCATTTTCTATGGAAGTGACACAATTAAAAGGATACAAGCTTATTTTTATTTTTTTCTGAGTGCAAAAGGATACAAGGTCTTTGTTGTTAATACATCAATTAAGAAAAAAACAAAAACAAAATATAAATCGTTTAGAAGAAACATTATTCTTAGTCCTTCAAGACATACCCCATATTCTAATAGCTAATTTCCTTTTCATTCCAGCAAACCTGCAAGCTGAGCCTGAAGCATTCCCAACTCTCTCATAATTTTCTTTTTGCTGCTGAGTATAGACAGATTTCCTCTGTCACATCTCTTTCAACACCATTTTCAGGCCTGCAATCATAAAGCTAACGCTGCAATGATAATTAGAATGGAATAGATAAATTCCAGCCACATAGTGGCCCACCCTTACCCCCGTGCTGTACCTACTAGGTAACATTTTTAAATTCAGCACAAATCACACACTCTCTCTATGCCAGTGCTTTGCCTTAGTCCTTCTCTCTCTCTCTCTCTCTCCATTTTTTGAAACCATGAAGACCATGGCCATTGCTTTGGCTGTGGTGTTGCTTCACCTGAGTTTTTCCTTGGAGGTGTTGTGTCTCTCTTCTCATGCAGATAGAATTGCAAGGCTTCCTGGGCAACCACCCCACGTAGGCTTTCAACAGTTCTCAGGATATGTGACAGTTGATGACAAGAGACACAAGGCTCTCTTTTACTATTTTGTTGAATCAGAAACTGATCCGGCTTCAAAGCCTCTTGTTCTCTGGCTCAATGGAGGTCTGCAATCTCTCACTTGCTTCAACCATATTTAACTAATGCTTCAAAATTTGAAACTAAAATGTTTCAAAACTTTGGATGAAAATAATAATAATAATAATAATTAAGACTAGCAGTATACAATCCTTGGTTTCATAACATCGCTTAAGTTTCCCTGAAGAGTCTTCAAATGAATAAGCTAATTCATGTTTTATTCAGGACCTGGTTGTTCTTCTCTGGGAGTGGGAGCATTCTCTGAAAATGGACCCTTCAGACCAAATGGAGAATTTCTGATTAAAAATGAGTATAGTTGGAATAGAGGTACTGCTAAATTCCATTCTATCTACTAGGATGACCTGAATACATTCTTCTTCTTCTGATTGAGTTGCTTTTTTTGTGTTGCAGAAGCAAACATGCTGTATTTGGAGACTCCAGTTGGAGTGGGGTTCTCTTATGCTAAAGGTAGCTCCTCCTATATGGAAGTGAATGACGAAGCAACAGGTATCTTCCATTAATATCAATTACTTTACACCCTCTTCTTTTTCAAACTCTGGATACAAAAACCTTTCTCTTTAGAAAGATCCTTTAAATCCTACCTTGTATTGGAAAAGACACGTACCATATCCATGCTGCTTATTATGCTTTTTAAAAAGGTGGCATAAAAACAGTGATTAATGGTAGACCAACTTTTGTATAGTAACTTTACGTGTGATTATTATTCATCTCTTATTCCTTACGGCAAAGAAGGATCAGAATGGTATACCTTCTTATTGTCCTTGAATGATGAATACTCTCAATTTTTCATTATTTACATAACATTTTGTCTTCTGAAGCAGTGCTTTTTTCATTTCTTAAGCCAGGGACAATCTTGTATTCCTGCAACGCTGGTTCAACAAGTTCCCCCAATACAGCAACCGAGATTTGTTCCTAACTGGTGAAAGCTATGCAGGTAAATGTGTCACCTTTACTTTACCCATCATTTCATGAAAATTTCCATTTCAAAAGCATGTTACTGCAATTATTACCATTATTAGTGCTTACACACTAGTCTATATTATAAAAATATTTCAGGGCATTATGTTCCTCAACTTGCAAGGCTCATGATTGAAATGAATGCAAAGAACAAGATATTCAATCTGAAAGGAATAGCCGTAAGTTGACATATCACATATACTTATCAATGATGCTTTGCTTTCTCCCTTTTGTCTCATCTATACTATATTTGATGAAAAAAATTGTGTCTTCTATTGTATTGTACTACTTCAGTTGGGAAATCCAGTTCTAGAATACGCCACAGACTTCAATTCAAGGGCTGAGTTCTTTTGGTCTCATGGACTAATATCAGATTCAACGTACAACATGTTCACCACTGTGTGTAACTATTCACGGTACGTCAGTGAATACTATAGAGATTCACTTTCACCTCTTTGTTCAGAGGTCATGGGGCAAGTGAGCAGGGAAACAAGTAAATTTGTGGACAACTATGATGTCACCCTTGATGTTTGCATTTCCTCAGTGCTTTCACAATCAAAGGTTATTTGTCCTCAAACCCAAGTGAGTATTGTGAAACTTGTTCCATTGCTTTTTCATCACTTTTTTTTCTTTTTTGAAACCCTTTTACATTTTTTTTTACTGTTGGTTACTGGTTTTCAAGTTTTGGCTTGTTCATCAGAATTTTTTGTCTTATTTTACGGCAGCAAGCGAATGAGAGGATAGATGTATGTGTAGATGACAAGGTCACAAACTACTTGAATCGAAGAGATGTACAACAGGCACTTCATGCCAAGCTTGTTGGAGTTCGAAAGTGGGATGTCTGCAGCAAGTAAGTCCTCACCAAGCAAATAAGTCGGTTTTTAATATACATCGAACTCTAGGCCGCATGGTTATTGAAGTTGCGATACTATGTTAATCACTTGAGCAGTGAGATTCCATGAATGATTTTATATCTAACAACAACCTGTCAAATTGATTGGCAAGCCTAATGGTTTTGCTTAATTAAAAATGTTGGCTCAATGCACAAGGCTCCCAACTGATAGGATCTGAGGAGAGTAGATGTATGCAATCTTACTTCTGCATGCAAAGAGGCTGTTTTCAGAATTTAAACCCGATCTCCAGATTACAAGGCAAAAACTTACCCGTTGCATCAAGGCTCACCCTCTAATAGCTTTGCTTAATTGATCTTTGAAAATTGAATGACTAGTAATCATCGATCTTCATTGTGTTGGTGGAAACAGCATCCTGGACTATGATATGCTGAATGTGGAAATACCTACACTTCCTGTTGTTGGATCACTAGTAAAAGCTGGAGTTCGTGTCTTAATTTACAGGTAAACTAGAAACTTTTCATTCTCCTTTTGATTTATTTGGTTACTTGAAGATGAGGCTGATTCATATGTTTCAGTGCTAATTAACATATAACCATGTATTGTTCTCGCTACAGTGGAGATCAAGATTCAGTAATTCCACTGACTGGAAGCCGCACATTGGTTCAAAAGTTGGCAAAACAATTAGGACTGAACACAGCAGTCCCTTATAGAGTATGGTTTGAAGGCCAGCAGGTACATATACTAATTAACACCTTGCAAATTTGAATTGGTGAGAAACCATTAGTGACGACTCTTGTCCATTGAGTAATGTCTAGATTTTATTTTTCCCTTAACCATATTATATATGCATTTACAACTATGGTAGAAGTAATATTACTTTTGAAGATGATCTAAATTACGTATGCATTATAAACTAATCTTAGTTAATGAAACTCTGTGGTTAGGTTGGTGGGTGGACTCAAGTTTATGGCAATGAGAATATCCTCTCATTTGCCACAGTTAGAGGTGCCTCGCATGAAGCACCTTTCTCGCAGCCTGAAAGATCACTTGTGCTATTCAAGTCATTCCTAGAAGGCAAGCCTTTACCTGAAGTTTTCTGACACACCCTTTTAGTGTTGAATGATTTAGATGAGATTGTAAGGAAGAGTTGTCCCTTAATACCCCATATCATTAGTAATGTATTAACTGTGCAGGATGTCAAAAAGAAAAGATGGAAAAAGTGATTTTTTTTTTTTTTGGGGATTTTACTCCTTGTTGAACGTGAGTGTTTTCGTGGGCTTTGCCTGTTACTTGGGCTGTCAATTGTAACGGGTCCTTCGGGTTAAAGAAATTCTGTAAAAATGTTGTAAGAAAATGAGGCTGGGTTCTTTGTCTAAATTTCTACACAAATAATGAGGATTATCTTGCCTTTGCATGCAAACGTAAATATTGTGGCATTATCTATCTTGTATACTTTATTTATCTTTGGATAAGTTGTTTTTTTTTTCAACAGAACTACTTTTAATATAATATTCAGATTTCTTTAAAAAAATGTTTATTAAAAGTAGCTCTTATCTACTTAAAAAGGTCAAATTAATTATTTTTAATTCTAAATTTTTAAAAATCTTATCCAAATGGTCTATAAAAATTTAAGAAACGATTTTTTTTATAAAATAAGCACAAACAAATGCACGTTACGTCACTTGAAAACTAAACCATTGTATAGTATGGATAATTGGCAAGCTGTATAGAGGCGGAATGTTGGGCATCCAATAAAATCCAGGCGAATGCTATGATGCTCTTCATATGTCGATGAGCATCATGCACCTCCAATTTGATAGTAAAGATAGTGGCATGCAGTTTTATATCAATCACGATATATTATAATAATTCTCTAATTTTAGTTAGATTTCATAAATATGATTAGATATATTTTAAAAGTGATCAAATTTTATTTGCAAGATCTTTAAATTAAATAATTTTTTTGAAATATTCTAAATAATTTTAAAGTATCATAAAATATTTTTTTAATTTCTCTTCATGCTTCTAAAAGGATAAAGCCTCATTTATGTCCCTCACATTTTATAACAATTTTGACTTAGTCCCAAAAAAATTTTTTTTTTCCATTTATATCCTAATATTTTCAAAATGTTTCAATCTTACTTTTTCGATAGACAACATCCAAATTATAAACAAAAAAAAGATAATATTAAGGTCAAATTTCGATGTTAGTTATATCCAAAACTACCAATAAAGATTATTTGCCTTCAATTTTTTAAGAAAAAATTACGGGTATGGATTTTAGTAGGAGAAAGATTAATTGGATGTTTAGAGGGTTTAAATTAAAAAGAAAAACTTTTATATTATACAAAAATATAGGTAGAAATGATGGTAAATAATATTATCCCATTCAGATAAATAATGAACTTATCATCACTAACATTATAACCTAACATTCATATCAATTTTTTCTGCTTATAATTTGAATGTCAAAATGCTAAGATTAAGATGTTTGGAAAACGTTAGGGATGTAAATAGAACAAAAAAGAACTTTTGGGATTAAGTTGAAATCATTGTAAAATGCAAGAGACATAAATGAGGTTTTACTTCTCCTAAAATTAAACAAAATTATCTTGAAGTTAAATAGAATTTTTCTAGGATATTTTTCACAATTCCAAGATCATATAGATAAATTTTGGTCAATTTTAAAATAAATCTAATCATATTTTTAAGTCTCACTAAAATAAAGAAATTATTATAATGCACCACAAATAATTAGTATATCGATACACCTAACAATTTGCACCATCAGATTGCAAGATACATGGTGCTCATTGACTAGTAAGGAGCATTTAAACCGGTGCCTAATATCCAATGCACTTTTCTCTCACTTGGATCAATAGTAACAGTCACTTACAAGTGCATTTTGCTATGCACCGCCTTAAGATTGGTGCAGCACACACGTGGGCGATCCAATGGTGAAGATTGATGGTGTATACTCTAATTAGTTAAAATACATTATAGTAAGGCCTTTTCTTCCTCTTTCTTCCTAAGTTGATGAATTTCACCGACCATCACCACACCTCGCCACTATTCTCTGTGCAATGAACTACAACACATCTTGCCACCTTGACATTTGCCATAGCCATGCCCCTCTCTCAACCATGTCTACCACTGCGCCACTCATCACTGCACGATCATTGCAATTCTACGTTCAACCTAGCCACCATATCCATGCAAGAAGAGCACTAGTTCGTCGTCTTCGTCAACATAGTGGAAGCTTCGTGATGATGGTTTGATCGATAAGAGCATTGCCCTTGACGAGGATGATGACAGATCTATGCCGCTAGAGGGTGGGAACGGAGGTTGTGGTGGCAGGATTCTCTGGTGATGCAGGGGCTATAGTGATGGTGGTTGATGGCGGTGAGGCGAGCGGTGGCTCGTGGTTTTAGTGGAACGTCCAAGCCATCAAAGCTTGAGTGAAGAAGTTAGTTAGTAAGAGATGTTAGTTAGTGGTTAAATTAGTTGTACAGCTGGAATATTGTTATGTCAGTTTGTTAGAGTGGTGTGTACAGTTGTTACTTGTATGTAAATCCCTGATGTACATATTTTCAATTCAAGAATTCAAAATTCACCTTTTTAGATTCCTTTCTTTCTCTATTTTCTCTGAACCATCTCTTTCTACATGTGGTAGATGTTGATGACAGGCAACTCAATAGTAACAATCTCCAGCAGCAAGGTAGAGCACTGACGATGACTGGGTTGAAGGCTGATGGACGACATTGTGGCAACCACTGCCAGAATGCCAATGATGTTGGAGAGAGAGAGAAGTTGAGAAATATTACAGCATATTATAAGAAAAAAATGTTAATACACCAACAGTTCTAAGATTTGAACAACACATGGGTGCATTGAGCACCAAGTTGAGGACGGTGCATCAATGATGGCAGCTCGCTTACATCATAAAACTTCTATCGTATTTTAAATAAAAATCTATTGTCCATGAGGGAAGGTTGCAATTTTGAAGTATTATTCATTTTGCGGTTTTTCTTTTGTAAGTTGTAACAAGCAGTGTTCACTGTTATACATTATACGGGCCCTTTTTTTTATTTTTGGTCATGAACATTACACGGGCTATGCCATGACCCTATTTAAAGTTCTTCAAGCTACATATTCTAAATTATATATTTACTGTGGGAACTCAGAAATGACCCCATTATCAAATTCCAACCAGGGAAGAATTCTCACCTTTGTACCCTCATCCTCATCCACCTCAATAAACATAAGCCAAAACTTACATGTCAGAAAACCATGACACCCAAGGTACTTTTCTTTTCCTTTTCACTTATACACATGTATGAATCAAATTTATATCTCAACGTCAATTAATGATGGTTTAATTGGAGGATGGAGAGGAAGGTGGCGAGCTGGAGTCCTCGCCGATGAGCGAGCTGTTGTGAAGATCTTGGCAGAGGAGACATGGCTACCATTGGAAGTCAAATTTCTTTTACAAATAATTACTTCATCATCATTTTGAAATTCCAAAATCTCAAACGCTTATTACAGCTATTTTGTACGTTTGTCTTATGCTAAAAGAACAGTGCTATTTGATTAGAAAAGTTACTCAAATTTCTTGTTCCAAAATCAGATAACAGGTGAGATAGCAGTTATTATCAAAGGCAATAAGTCGGATTAACCATATTTATTGGCGTGAAAAAATATGATTGAATAGTAATGTAAAAAATTTTTATATTTTTAATACATTCAACTTAAATTCTTAAATATATTTTTAAAATTTAATGAAAAACTACAATAATATAAAATTTCAATCTATTTCCTTCCTTTTCTCATATACTTCTCATTCCTTTGATTTTTCTATGCGCATAATCCGCCCTTCCATGAAAAAAGGGTCAAAGTAGTTCCACTAATTTTTTTTTTTTAACTTATAAACCCAAAAAATTAATTTGTCTACCTTCTTTCTATTTCGAGTAGGACGAGAGGCATGAAACTAAAAAATTATCATGTCTATCATTTCAGAACAACATTGTATTCTCCATCTACATCTCTCTACCCTCAACCCACTTCAGAAATTGGAAACTACCCATTTCACCTAAACTGACAACGAAAGCCGAACGTGGCTACAGGCCAGGGAAAGGAAGTTTAGAAAGGCACATGCCCATGTTTTGGAGTGAAAGATGCATTATTCCACATAATATGCCAAACAATTCGGGCAACAATTACTGAGGAAAAAATTTATGGCAATTATATTCATGTTGGTATGTACCCGCTTAAACTTCACATCCTATCTAATATTAATAAAGTATAAGTGTGTTTAATATGCAACAATTATTTTTTTTAATTTAATTTAAATATATTAATACTATAAAATAGTTTTATATTATTAATTAATAAAAATAATAAAAAATATTAATTCAAACGAAGGATCATAACTTAGAGCAATTAAACTCCTTTCCTAAACTAATGAACCTGAAGCAGTGGTATATATACAATAGTAGGCGTAGACAGCAAATTATCTTCCCTCCGCCACCCTTTGAAAAAAGCGGAGTACTTTGCCTGACATTTCGTGCAGCATTTCCATTCTTACAAGACAAAACTCCAAATCTTAAATCTTAAAAACCATACATATAACATGGCAAAAGAGCAACAGAAGCAGCACCCTGTAGTTATCACCAACTCTTTGCAAAACCAGGTTTATAACTGCCGTACTCCCTGCCGCTCCCTTTTTTTCAAAAAAAAAAAAAAAAAATCTGTTCTTTTCATTCTCATTTCTACAAATAATAAATATGAAAAAAAATGAAAAATTGTATGAACCCCATTAGTCTAGATCATATATGTGCATCAAGTGTGTGTGTGTGATCTTCACTTTCAGTGCTAGTTTTTGAGATTTTACATGTGAAGGGTGGGAACTGCAGGTTAAAGGAGGAGAGAATCAATTGGAAGTTGAAACGGAGGAGACTCAGCTTGAGTCCCCATTGCCTCTAACTGTTACTTCCCGGGTTTGCTTCTTCTTCTTCACTCTCTCTGTGCTAACATTTTTGTTTTCTAATTTGGGTTTGTTCTGCAGCTGCCCAAAATAAAAAGAGTTGAAACCTTTTTTTTTTTTTGGTTGGGAATGGTGGGAATGCAGGTTTTGTATATGTTGGGAGACATAGCAGCAGGGCCTGCGTTCAGGATCACGCAATGGCTCCAATTGGTTCGTGAACGCACTTCCAAGTATCGCTCCTCTGGCTTCCCTCACCGTCTTTCCACCATGCCTTCTTTTAGGTTTGTTACGTACTGCTCTACTTTCAACCCCCTATCAATTGCATTATTTCATGAGATTAATTTTGATGTTATGTAAAAGTTTTTTGCACCGTCAACTAATCAAATCTCATCGTATGTGTAACTTTTAAGGTGTTTGTTGTAAAAGTCAAACACTTAACGTTGATATGACATTGTTAGATGATTGTACGAAAAACTTTTACTTTGGCAATGTATGAAGATTAAGTCCTTATTTTATATAACTTTTTCAATTATTTCTTTTTTCCACATCTTTAATTTTCATTGAGTATGTAATGTATAAGGCGTTGTTGGATGCTAAAAGATTAATCTTTTGGAAGGGTAGTTATAAAGGGGCACATTGAAAGCATTCTTTTCTCTATTATGTGCTTGGTATGAAATTTTCTATGTTGCTAATGGTGAATATAATTTTAATTTATGTTTCAGCCCTGGAGAATATATTGAGGACGCTAGAAGCGATCATTCTCCCAAACAAACTGAAATCAGTTTGTGGGAGAGGCTTGGTAAAGCTGAGACGTTGGACCTTGAATCGAGCTTGTTTCCTTGGGACAGGCTCTCTTCACTTCACCATACTGAACACAGCAGCATCAATGAACATTCTGAGGATGAAATGAACAAAGCTCTTGAGGTTTGTTGTTTTCTACAATCATAAGATTATATATGAGAAGATATACAAATACTTCATGGTTGAGCATGTTGATAATAATTAGTTCTATAATATTTATAAAGAATAATAATTTCTTTCTGGTTTAGCTTCTGTACAATATATTTTCACTTAAGTGCTTCGGGATACACCATCACCAATCCTGTTACTTCATATTTTCAAAACAAATGTTCTAGTCATTTTGTTTTATATCTTGTACTACTGAATTAGAAAAGAAGTAAATGGTTTATTTTCTTGACTTCTGCCTCAATTACTTCTCAGTTGTGTGTATATAGGTAACTGTGAACTCTGGAGGGGTTGTCTTCTTTGCCTTTTTCAATGGCCTTGGGAGTGATGATGCTTTTCCAAAAGAAGCAGCGGCTGTTATAAAGATATCATCATCAAGAATGGCAACACAGTCTGAACGCCTTGGTTATGAATTTGCCAGGTGGTTGGGAGTCCAAACTCCACAGGTTGTTCCTGTACTTTTTCTCTAACACAACCATCACATCTGCAAGCTTAGGGTGTCAAGCTGTACGTCTACCGTATTCATTCTTTTCTGTTTGGAAGATGCAGGCTAGAGTCATTCACAATACTAGTTTAGAGTGGCTCCAAATAAAGGAAGCTACAGAAAAAGCTAGAGATGAAGCAAGTTCTAAGGGTGATGAAATTGGTGAAATGACTTGCTTAGAACTTCTGGAAGCACTTGAGCTTAGCCGGTGTCTCTTTTTTATGAGGTATGATTGAAATCCAGTATTTCAATGATAAGTTTTATAACATGGCTACATGAAATACCTTTGCTTTTCTTGTTACGTGTGCCATCTATTGATGTTTTTTAATTAGAAATAATTATTATCAACTGTTCATGCCACCTATATTTAAGTTAATGGTCCGACATCCAACAAACAGCATTTTAATAAAGATCTATAACCTTCTTGCAGTTATGTACATGGTTCACCTTTGCTTGAAAGTTCTTGTGCATTTGAATCACGGGAATCTGCAGAAAGGACAGCAGCAGCCCTTGGCAGGATAATGATGTTGGATCTTGTCATCAGAAATGAAGATAGGCTCCCTTGCCGCCAGCTTAGGTGGCGTGGAAACCCTGCAAATTTGTTGTTGGCCGAAAAGTTAATCTCTGCAAATATAGATACACTAGGAGAAGCTGTTGATTCTGCAATCAACCAATATAAACCAAGGGTGGTTAGGGCACTTCAAAACGAAAAAAGGTCAACTTCAGTAGATTGCAAATTGAGTTCTCATTATCCTGCATTAATATCACAACGTTCGGATGTTTCAGAGATCATGGAATCATCGATATCCACTGACATGAGCCTTAATAGTCAAACATCGGGAGAATCACTGTGTACTAACTTTAACATTGTGGCTATTGATTCTGGTGTTCCTCGCCGACCCCCTACTGGAAAACGTGCAGATGATCAGGTTAATTATCCCAAGTTGGTTGAGTTACTGCTCAACAGTTCTGAGTTTTCCTCTAACCTGTTATATGATATAACTGGAGGTAGATTAGGATGTCCTCCACCAAAAGACGTAAATACAACAACTGATGTACATGCAAGTGACGCAACATCAGTAGTTCAAGAGTTTCGTAGTAGTTTTCGTGCTGCTCTCAGGGATCTGCAGGGATTTTATATATTCCTACTCACCCTTCACCAAAAACTTGATAACTTGTTACGATCACTTATGAATATTATGAGCAAAATATCATCTGGAGAGTCTGAAAAAGAGGATTTAGTGGGTCCATCCTCTTCTTCACCAATTGTTGCTGGTAGAAGTCCTTCTCCAACAATCAAAGAGAGGTTTTCTCATGATAACCATCAAGATTTCAGTGATTCAGAGTCACAAAAAACAGCTCCAAGGACATCATCATCTTCAGGCAGTAGAGATTGTTGTGACTCTGCATCAAGAGAAGGTTGGCATGGAAAGCTCTCGAAAGGAAGCGGGGAGCCACTTCTTCGCATACCAGCTAAGCTTCGTGACTTCCATAAACTTGCCAAGGTTGGTTTCCCAGTAACATAATCGTGTTTACTAGTTGCATGATTTAGGTTCTGCCGATGTAGCCATCGAGGTTGCTGTTTTGGTGCATTTTTTCAATCTTATTTTTGGAATTTACACAAATTGAGTAATATGGACAATGCTTGAGACTCTGACAAGGATTTACTCTCATTGCCTTTATGAGTAAGAGCCTAAATTTGGATGAATCAGTTTCAGATATTTTATCTTCAAGTAATATGTCACTTTGACCTTTTTCGTTGCTTCTTATTATTGCTGTGTGACATAGACAAGGTCACCAACGACCAACACATTGGAAAATATGAGTTTTCGTATATGAAATATTTGACAGGTGTTCCGTTCCCATATGTTGTATATGATAAATGTCATACACAATCCTGTATCTTTGGATGATCGACAAATAAGGATATAGAAGCATCGTAACTAGCTATCTTTTGCCATGTCAAACTGTTGTTTTACCATATGCATTCCCTTTTTTTCTCCTATCTTATACTTTATCCTGATTTCCAGGTTGATACAGAATCTAGTAAAGAATTGGAACAGTGGAATGAAATGCTTAAAAATGATGTCATCAAGTTATGTCAGGACAACAATTTCAATACAGGTTTTTTTGAGGGAAGTGATGACAACTATGTTGTTGATGCATATGAATTGAAGGTATCTTCACTTTAAAATAGTATACAAAACTAATATCCTAACTCATTTCATTTGCGAGGATGCGTATTCACATAAAGCATTTACTCAATGAACTTTCAGCTTAGACTTGAGCATATCCTTGAGAGGATTGTATTGATATCTGAGGCTGCCAACACAGAGAAACCATCTGCAGTCACAATTAGTCTGTTTGTTGGTGGAGCACTAGCTGCAAGATCTATATACACATTGCAACGCTTGGGAATCACACATATTTTGTGTTTGTGTACTAATGAAATTGGACAGGCAGATTCTCAATTTCCTGATCTGTTTGCATACAAAAACTTCTCTGTAAGTCATATTCTCATGTCTCTCCCAATTATGCTACTGACTTGTCTACAAAGGCTTAGTTTATGTGAGAATCAGTTGAGTTATTGCTTGATGTCTGGCTCTGCATTTCGTTAGTTATGCATGCATTTCATGCAAAGAACATTCTGGTTTTTGAAATAGATTAGAGCCTTAGACTTTCATTTCTCACTATATTAACTTCTCGGGTTGCCAACGAGTATTGAGCAGTATCAGTCGTCCAAAAGTTTTTGCTTCTGGGTGCATGCTTATGAATGTTTAAATTTAATTTAATTATGAAGAATGGATACAGAAAAAAAAATCAACTTTTGATCAATTAATTGTACAGGTTTTAATACCAGGTCCGAGAAATAATCATCCAAATGCTTGAGTTGTTAGGTGCCAGTCAATGAATTGTTTCCTCCTCTCTAATTTAATATGTATTCTCTACGACTTTAATCACCCAAAATAATTTTATTGGAAATTTGGTTTTTAATGGATTTAATTGATCCATATAGCCAGTCCTGCGATTTGTACTCTACAACCTTAATCCAGTTGAAGTTTGTTGTTAGCATAATATATTCATATACTTTGACCAATTTGAAATAGAATTCTTGCCTTTTGTTTTCTTTTGTCTTTTGTACTGCTCCTTTTCTGAAGGTATTTGCACCATGTCAAGGCCAGCCTCAACATTTCCTTGCTTAATCATGTGATATATTAAGTTCTGTTAATCAAGATGCCAATTGTACTTGAAGACATCTTCATATTGGTTCTGTTCTCTCTCCCATTTGAACAGGTGTCTGACAATGAAGATTCTAACATCAGCAGCATATTTGAAGAAGCTTGTGATTTTATAGACTCTGTTGAGCAAACCGGCCAAAAAGTTTTAGTTCATTGCTTTGAGGGGAGAAGCAGAAGTGTTACTGTGGTCCTTGCTTACTTGATGCTCAAGAAGTAAGCAAAAATGTGAAATTATACAATCTTGTGGATAGTTGAACCTGGTGCTGCTATTGAGCCAATTCTCCAAAACAATTGATGTTGCAATTGGAGCTAAATATTTGAATCTTAATAATTAATGATATTATAGTTAGTGAAGTTTTTGTGTAGTTATCAATTCTATACATGGTTGCCTGCTATAAAGCAATCCAAAGAATATTCAATGCATGGCAAACTAAGAATTAAGCTTTTTGCATGTTTGTTAGTTAAGATTAGTACCACTTGCTAGTGACAGTTTGGAACTGAAAGCTTTTGTGATGCAGGAAGCTCACTTTACTGGAAGCATGGAATACTCTGAAACGAGTTCACCGCCGAGCACAGCCCAATGACAGTTTTGCAAAGATGTTAGTGGAGCTGGATCAAAAACTGCACGGGAAGGTTTCAATGGAGTGGCACCGACGGAAACCAACGATGAAAGTTTGCCCCATTTGTGGCAAGAATGCTGGATTAAGCACTAGCTCGCTTAAGCTCCATCTGCAGAAGTCACATAAAAAGCTGTCATCTGGGAGTGTAGACAGTGCCATGACAATGGAGATACAGAAGGCATTGACAGCTTTGAAGATTAGCCGTGGTGGGAGTGTCAGCCCCACACAAAGGCAGTCTCATTCAATGATAGATGAATAGATTACTCTAGCAAACAAGTAGAAAAGGTTATTCTTAATGGAGGACGGTGCTGCTCTTGAACAACAACAGCCAGCTCTTCCGGAGGCGCCAGCACTGGCTGCAGTACCTTCTGGAGGGGCAGCTCAAGGTCCCATAATCAAATAAAGACTGCATTGAACTTTTTTGGCTTTTCATTGGATTGTCTTTATTTGTTTTTCTTCTACAAAGTGTAAGTAGAATAGGGGCTTGGCAGTGGGATGGAATGCTTCTTTGTTTAAGAATTGCATTTTTAATAAAAAAGTATATTTTGAAAAAAAAAATAGCGTAAACAAATGCATCTTAATGAATAAGGAAAATTTAATGAATAAATTTATACAATATATTAATTAGACCAACCAACTGGTTAAGAATCATGCATTGTTTTAATCATATTTTATTAAACTTAATACATGTCCAACAAGCCCAAACATGGAGCAATCAGTAAGGTGTATTGCAGAATGATGGGCACCAAGCAGAGCGGTTAAAAATTTGGTGCCTTGAACACCACGCATTGCCTGGTGCCCTTTGTTTCAACCACGCATCATTCCCATTAAGGTCTCATACACTTTTGTTTTGAGCATGTTTGGTTTAGTTTCTGACTTGAGCAATTTGGGAATAAATTTTAGAGATAGTTTGAGGGGGAAAAAATTCAGTTTTTATCACTAATTGCTAGTTGAATTCTAAGAGGTTACTTTCTAATTATTATCCAAGAATGCCACATATTTTGAATACTAAGAAATTTCTTAGTGTGAATGCAAAGTTGAATGTAGAGGTTCTGGTTCGATTCAAATTAGCCATATATTTTGAGATGATGTATTTTTTGTATTCTATAACAAATCACTACCGTTTCCAATGGATTATTGGATTGATTGTGTTTAATTATTGAAATTTACTCATTAAAATTTTTTGTTTGCTTTCTATTTGCACAAAGTCGCCACTGCAATATCTTGATTTCGTCAAGTTTCACATAAATATTTTAGAGACGGCTAAATTTGCATCCTATGCAACAAGCTATTGGAAACTGAATTTTAATTTGAGTAAACTAATACATCATTCAATCGAGCTAAAAGTTTTGTGGGTTGGTATTTTGTTAGCCTAGTATAGCTCTTTACAGGCTATGGACAAAGTGGCAAATCCATTTGTCAAATTTTTTTAAGGGCTTTTGCTAATGAGTGTCCTAAGGGTATTAGTTAAGGAACCAACAAAAAAGTTTTTTTAAGCTTTCAATACATTAGAAATTTAAAAATTTTATCTTTTTAATATAAATTTTCCTTTTTTAATTCTTTAGGACATTGGTTAAATAACCCCTTCTTTTAAAATAAAAATTTGCCAAAAACAAGAGGGAAACAAATCCCAAAAGTAAAAATGTCGACAAAATGAAGTATTTGGTCCCAATAGTCGGACGTCGGACGTTAAAAAATGAAAATGCAATTTTATTGAGTCAAATTGGGCTAGCCCCAGGGCATCAAAGTTATTAATTTTTTCCCCAAATTTTACTTTTTCATTTTTCTTTTTGGGTCTTTCTTTGTTTTTCTTCCACAAAGTAGAAGAAGGGGGATAGTATACTTCCTCATTTGTCATATATCAGTCGAGCATAGTATACTCGTTGAGATTTGTAACATGTGAGATTTGTCATAATGAAGCTTTTTCACATACCATGAGATGGGTTAGATTATAATCACCAATGAAAGTAGCTTAAAATGGTATGGTTTTAGTTTAACTCTTCCGACCAAGGTATCTTGGATTCAATTCTAAATAATACTTTTGTAATTATCAATGCAAACCCTCAACAAAACTGGTGGCATGTTTCGTTCGGCTAAAGCGACTCTTTTTTTTCCCTTAAATTTTTACTTTTAAAAAAAAAAAAACAAAAAAACTACCTTACAGAATTGGTGACCTTGCAATTGTGTGACAGCAAACCAGACACTACAAACATTTTTGGAAGAGCCATAGAGCACTAAATTTACTGCTGTATCCCCAGTATATTAACTAATTACTTTGAACCTCTCATTACACGCACTTCGATCTTAAGCAATGAATACACCATAACAGTAGTTTTACAGTAACGCTGGGACATTACATAGATGCACCATTGAAAACACACCCAGCCTCTGATGTAATTAATTCATCAATGTACTATCCAAGGTATGACAGATACAACGCTCTTTCTGACCTTTTACACATACCATTTTCCTTTTCCCCTGCCACCCCTTCTCTACTCGTTTTGCTTGGCTATGGGCAAACATGACTGCGCCTACCCACTAATCAATTAAAAGCTGCAGGTCCATTGACGAGTAAAACAGACTATGACTATGGTTTAGATAAAATAAAGTACACACGTATTATCTAATGCAACCCCATTTATACAGGAAGAGCCTCTGGCAATGACTCTGGGGTACCACTGCTACCGTTAAGCACAATCACATTCCCATCAGAATCAACATCCACTATAACTGAGTCACCCTCTTTGATCTCTCTAGCAAGCATCTTCTCAGCCATGCTGTCCTCCAAAAGTCTCATTATGGCTCTTCTTAGAGGCCTAGCTCCATAACTAGGATTATAACCTTCCTCGACTACTCTGTCCCTGAATCTTTCTGTCACTTGAAGTTCAATATCTTTGGTCTTCAGTCTGTCGAACACCTCCTTGAGCATTATGTCAGCTATCTCCTTCACCTCCAGTTTTGTGAGTTGCCTGAATACAATCATTTCATCCAACCTATTCAGAAACTCTGGCCTAAAGTATTGTTTTAGCTCCTCTGTCACCAAGCTCTTGATTCGGTTATAACTGCTATCCTTCTCATCATAGTCCAGATCAAATCCTATTCGCCGGCCTCCTTTCTCAATCACACTGCTACCAACATTCGATGTCATTATGAGAAGTGTATTCTTGAAATCCACAGTTCTTCCCTTACTGTCTGTGAGTCTACCATCTTCCAGGATCTGAAGCATCATGTTGAATACATCAGGATGGGCTTTCTCAATCTCATCAAAGAGTACAACAGTGTAAGGACGACGCCGAACTGCCTCAGTCAGTTGACCACCTTCGGTGTAACCAACATATCCAGGAGGTGAACCAATAAGTTTGGAGACTGTGTGCCTTTCCATGAATTCACTCATGTCTAGCCGAATCATGGCTTCTTCAGAGCCAAAGTAGTATGCAGCCAATGCTTTGGCCAACTCAGACTTCCCCACACCAGTTGGACCAGAAAAGATGAAGCTGGCAATTGGACGATTAGGGTTCTTCAATCCAACACGGGCTCGACGGATAGCCCGGCTAATTGCTTTTACTGCTTCATCCTGACCAATGACTCGCTTGTGTAAAGTCTCTTCCATCTTGAGGAGGCGATCAGATTCATCTGTTGAGACTTTCTCAACAGGAATACCAGTCCAGGAGGAGACAATATGTTGTATGTCAGCTTCAGTCACAACAGGACCCGAGTCTCCTGCCTCACTCTCTGCCTTGCTCATCTCCTTGCCCTTCTCTACAACTGTCGAGATCTGTGCCTTAAGATCCATTTCTCTATCTCGTAGCTCTCCAGCCTATTCAGAAATTCATGTATCATCAACCCACAAATTATTGGCCAAAAAATGGTACGTTTGAACAAGGAACAAACCAATGCACCATTTTTTCAGTTGGGGGTTGGGGTTTATGACACTACATTGTTCTTTTAAATTCATCATACGGCTAACTAAAAGTCAATTTGGAACTACAAAAAATAAACAGCCAAGCATTCTCTTCATGTTTACTGAAGCAAAAGCATCAGTGCATTGCTTTCTTCAGACAAACAGTATCTCATTGGAACAAGGTAGTTAAAAGTCTTCCATTAAGATATTGTAAGATACTAATAAGTTTGCAAGTTATATCTTCAGTGGAAGACATTACCTTTTCAAAGTCTTGGTTGCGAACAGCTTCTTCTTTCTCCTTAACAATCTGCCTGAGCTCCTTGTCAAGTTCTCTTGCTTCTTCAGGCAACTGGAAGTACATAAATCTAGCCCAATTAGTTCAAAAATGGAAGCTACTACAGCTAGTTGAAGGGTAGGCAAACAACATACCTGTGCATGTTGAAGCCGGACTCGGGAACCAGCTTCATCAATCAAATCTATAGCTTTATCAGGCAAAAATCGATCACTGCAGGGGACAGCATTATTTATGAGACAGGAAATACTTGGCTAAGATATACAGCAAGAATTAAATTACAAGATAGAATGGGCATTTTGATTCACATTGATACTAAACAACTATAGTAAGAGTTCCAACATAAACAATGCAAAACAATTCAAATAGGATTGCTAATGCTAAGTTCCAGAAATCTAACATACATCAACTTGATTCAGTGGAAAACTTCCAGTATAAACATGCACCCTTGAAAAAAATTAATTAAGAAGATGTCTACTCCAGGTCAAATGACACGCAAATGAAGAAAGGACGAGCAAAATGATAAATTATAGCAAACCTGATATATTGGTATGACAGCCGCGCAGCAGCTACAAGAGCCTCATCAGTATAGCGAAGCTTGTGGTGAATTTCATAACGTTCTCTAAGTCCTTTCAGTATTTGTATGGTTTCATCTACAGTTGGCTCTGGCACCTTAACTGGCTGGAATCGTCTTTCCAAAGCTGGATCTTTTTCAATGTGCTTCCTGTATTCATCCAGTGTTGTTGCTCCAATACACTGCAGAAATGTTTTAAGCAAACACTTCTTTAGCGCAATTCACCATAAACAGCAGTAACTGAATTATGCTACATCAATTAAGTTGCAAGATGCTCATTATGGTGTGTTTAGTATAGCCATAAACAGATACCCTTCAAAACTCACTGACAATTTTGCATCCTATCATCAACTGACATTGAAACTGCCGGAAATGCCAATACTTCTATTTTCGTATAAAAAATTCCAATGCTAATTTAGAAAGTTCTGCACATTATTTAATTCTGACTACAAGCTTGCAACCACTTCTGACCGTAAATCATAATTAAGATTTGATAGCTAACCTATACCAGTCCTACTAAATATCTCAATGATTATAACTGTTTACGAACATCGAAAACCAGAAGAAAGACCATACATCCATTTTCTAAAGTGGTGACTATGGAGTTGCCAGGGATATATTATGACCAGGAAGTCTTTTATCCTTTTTCATTTTTGATGAAAAGATACGAGACTAGAGTGATGGCAATAAAATCCAACAACCAAAATCTATTCTTTCTCCACCTTGAACATAATATGCCGACTTCAAGATCAGAGTCAGGAAGCAGTTAATCCATTTTGAACAGGTCAAGGAATATTACCTGCAGTTCACCTCTTGCAAGTGCAGGTTTTAGTATGTTAGCAGCATCAATAGCCCCTTCAGCTGCTCCTGCTCCAATTAGAGTGTGCACTTCATCGATAAAAAGTATTATCTCATCACTTTGTTTGATTTCCTCCATCAGTTTCTTCAACCTCTCCTCAAACTCTCCACGATACTTAGTTCCAGCTACAAGCAGACCCATGTCCAGGGTTATGACCTAAATCATACAGAGCAGGATACATAATTAGAATATAATGGAAAAGTTATCAATGGGTAACCACTCAATCCAAATAAAAGTATATCATATGATCCCTTCAAACAGCATTGGTCTTGTACATCAATGTTTTACAGCCATAAATTTGACAAGATAATAAAAGAAGAGATGTGAAGACACACGATTATCTCCTTGCTTGACATTAATGTAACAGTCTAGAGATAGAATGTCCAAAACAGACTGTAATATGCCAAATGTAATTGAGCAAAAAAGGCTTGCATGTTATTCATAACTCACCAAAATCATATTAAACACCCACAAATCTTAGAATTTTAAACAATATGCATCCTAAACTGAAATGTTAATATGAAATTAAATTAGTAGCATGCAATCAGATGGCTGAAAATCAGACAGCATGCCGTAGGTACTGGCTTAACAATGATGGGAAATAAATCTTTTCTGTCAACATGTAAAATCCACAGAGCAATAAACAGGATATTGTTTTAGAATTGCTTTGCACAATCCAGCAAATTGAAGACGCTAATAGTACTGAGAAAGAAAATCACAAATCCCATAAACTTAACAACACCAACATTAAGAACTGTAGAGATAAAATGATTTCTACTAACCTTTTTCCCCTCTATGGTTTCGGGTACATCACCATTTGCAATCCTCTGAGCAAGACCTTCAGCAATTGCTGTCTTCCCAACACCAGGCTCTCCAATAAGACAAGGATTATTTTTGGTACGACGGCCTAAAATTTGAGTGACACGTTCAATCTGCTGCTGCCTTCCCACAACTGGATCCAATTTTCCCTGGTGGTAGAGGAGAAATAATTAAGCTTTTATGCAGAAAGAGCATCATCTGCAGCCA
Organism: Pterocarpus macrocarpus; assembly: GCA_031439585.1. Lineage (NCBI taxonomy): Eukaryota > Viridiplantae > Streptophyta > Magnoliopsida > Fabales > Fabaceae > Pterocarpus > Pterocarpus macrocarpus. The sequence goes on from CM062519.1 coordinate 19,860,041, forward strand.
ACCATCTGTCACAGAAAACTAGGGACTGTCAATTACCTCCTCTGCTAACTTGGTTAAATTGGTGCCATACTCCTCCAAGGTTGGCATCTTATTGCCACTACTTCCTGACCCAACAGTGGCAGTAACACTGTCAGCACTCTCACCAACCATGCGAATAACCTGCGCCCATCCCATATAGACACGATAGTTAAGATTTAAAAAGGTAAATATGTATTGCACCAAAAAAAAAAAAAAAAAAAGTGAATAAGGGAATGATACTAGCCTGTGTGCGAATATTAGTTGGATCAGCACCCAGGTTTTCAAGAACACGTGCTGCTACACCCTCACCCTCTCGAAGAAGACCCAGAAGCAAGTGCTCAGATCCAATATAATTGTGACCTGAATATATCAAGGTTTAAGACTAGGACACCACAAGCTAAGACCAAATGTTACAACAGAACATAATTTTCATCCCCAAATATTATCCCCAAAATATTACAACTGAACATAATTTTTCACTTTGTTCTTCATCTTCTACTAGTAATCAAAACTTAGATGACTAATTAAGTAAAATACATAAATGTACTGGGCCCAATATAACCAATCACTTCTACCTTATTTCCAGAAATAACTAATCCAAAAAAAAAAAAAAAAACCATGGGAAAAATACAAAGAAATAGAAAGATAAACAAGAGGACAAAAATCCACTGTTAAGATACAAATGCTTTTTGCAGCTTAGAAATTAGATAACACAAAAACCAACATAGAAGTAGGTAAAAAAAATGTTTACCCAGTTGACGAGCTTCCTCCAGTGAGAGTTCTAAGACACGCTTTGCACGGGGAGTAAATGGAATCTCAACAGCAACAAATCCACTACCCCTTCCAATTATCTTCTCTACTTCCACACGTGCATCTTTAAGGTTGATTCCCATAGACTTTAGAACCTTAGCAGCAATACCAGTGCCTTCGCCAATAAGACCTAATAGAATTTGCTCTGTTCCGACAAAATTGTGACCAAGACGTCTTGCTTCCTCCTGGGCCAGCATGATTACCTTGATTGCTTTCTCCGTGAAACGCTCAAACATGGCCTTGGGTACGCATCTGGTAGCCTTTGCTCGCCGTGAAGAAGTTGCAATTGACACCTTAGAATGAAAATCTAGTCCAGGTCTCAACATAGTATCCAAAGGATTAAATGTACGTAGTCCTGAGAAACCTGCCATTCTTAATCCATTTGTTCGTAAAGCACACATCATTTTGACCGATCTTTTCGATTTTCCTGATCCCTTATGTTGACCATGCCTTTGCCCAGCCACTAGGCCAGGAACATTAATTGACTGAGCCAAAACCCTAGCCATGATTCCTGAATAGCTGGCAGCATTTTTTAATGAAACATATTAGCCAGCAAGTAACACACTTGAAATAACAGAATGCACTCAGATAAGCATGTGAACATGTTTAAGGCTTTCAGAACATCAATATTTATTGCACAAAAACACTTCCCCCTGGCAACCATTGAGTAACCAAAATTATGAATGACACTGCAGCTGAGAAAATAACTACTTGTACAGATATTCAATAAATCAAAATGTTTAACTTCCTCCTCTAACTTGACAACATTACATAAAACTGTTATGGGATCACAATAAACTAAAGAAGGTCCAAGTAAAGAAATTAAAAATATTGTCAACCAGAGTAAGTTATCAGATAGAGTAACACTTCCATTGTTCATAACTTCAACATCAAAGAATAGTAACAAGAATTGCATCTTTTTCGAAAAATGAATAGAAGTCATTGGAATGAAGTTTAAGTGAACATTGTACGATGCCTATATTAAGAGGAAGTCTCGAAGGGAGGAATCAAGAGTTACTTCATATGGTCCCTTAAAGACATCCTTTTAAGTTCATCATAATTTAAAGGAAAACAAACTTGAGCCTTGGGAGGAGGTTGAGTAACATGTAATAATATTCTTCATTCTGCTTCCTAACTTCTCGATTCTCTATTTCTTCTTCTAAGTAAAACCCAATTACAACATACTTGGAGCTTGAATAAGATAATGATAACAAACAAACCAAAAGATTAAAAAACAAAAAAAATAAAAATTAATCAAGTGCATACGTATAGCTAAGGTAGCAAGTGACACACTAACTAACGGAATAAAGCAAGTATCTAGAATAGGGAAACACTTCAATTAACGAATCAGTAACGTTAATTTTGTAGTCAGCTATACATCTAATAAGAAGATAAGACAGAAATCCCAAAAAAGGCAAAGAACATTCCAGCAAACGCCTCGTGCTCCAAACAAGATAAAACCCCAATTCACAAAATCGAGCGACGCAAACTCCAAAAATAAATAAATAAATAAATTAATAAATAAATCAATAAACAAAACCTAATGGAAGCAGCTTTTTGAGCTAACAAAAGGAAACTAACACACCACACCACACCAAGCACAAACGAAACCAAAAAATTCAAAAAAAAAAAAAAAGTTGTTGAACTCACCAGACGCACTGCACAAATATCCGATACCAATTCAAGCCAGATATAAATAAAATTAAGAAAAAGGAAAAAGCGAGAGAGTGAGAGAAAAAGAAGAGAAAGGATATTAAAAAAAAAATTAAGAGAGAGAGAGAGAGAGAGAGAGAGAGACCTAAAGGGAGGTCCTTTTTATGGGGTGAAAAGAGAAAAGAAGCAGAGAAAGCGATTATATAATAATAAGGATATGGTGGGCAAACCAAATATGAAGAGGAAGGAATATAGAAGAAGATAAAAATGTGGTCGCCAATGGGCGCTAAGTGCTAACCCTCCCCTTCACGATATCTCATATCTCATGTAATTATCCCTCTCTCTATAACTATAATCGCCGCCAGTCACCGACCTCCACTCACCCTCTCTTTGGATAGTTTAATTTGAGTTGGAGTTATCCTTAAAATTATTTTAGCACTATTTTTTTTTTTTCTTTCTTCACCCTTACGATAGTTGAATCTAAGACTTTTTAATTAAAAGAGAAGAAAAAAAGTGTTGGACTAATTCTTAAGTAAGCATGGTTTATCTTAAACATACAAATTGTTATATGATATATTTAAGGTAATGAAGACTACAATAAAAATATGTCTATTATTAAAAATATTTTTATAACAATAAATAATAAGCTTATACAAATATTTAATTATATATTATTATATTAATAAAATTATTTAATTCTCTCATTCATTGCATTAAAAACCTCACACGTATTGCGATATAATTAAACAAAAATATAAAACTTTTTATATATTAAAATTAATCTTTAATTTAAATGCCTAAAAAATAACAGAATAAACCATACTCAAGTAAAAATTCCTCCAAATATCAAGCTACTTGGGCCAAACATTGTTACTCAGTCATTACATTTAGGCGAATGTTATGATGCATCTCATTTTAAGAGGTGTATTATGTATTTTATATGATTGATGGTCAGATATGAAGGTACACCAATATACCTTTATATTTGACCATTAATTTTATAAAGTATATTAATGCATCCTCACATCTGACTATCAATTATACAAGATGTGTGATGCAGTGCATCATAGACAAATCCTTACATTCAAGCGTTTGATGCTGTCGATTTTTTCGAGGTAGTGTGTGTAAACGTGACACGTAGCCGGCATCCATTGCACTATCATAAAACTCCGCTGGGCCCCCACACACGCACCTGCCATCTACGATTCAACGTTCATTTTTCCATTTTCCGGTAATGTCCTTGGATATTTGTCGTAGCGACTATTTTGCCCTCTTTTGCTGCGTCGTCATTGGCGGCCTTAAAAACAATGTGTGTGAACAGGAGAATCCAAAATGCAAAACACGAGAAATTAATTGATTAAATTCAATTTTTAATTTTGTTGATTGATATTTCGTTCTTTTAAATATCAACGTCGCTGTAGCAAAGTCGTAGACGAGACCACTTTTGCGATTTTCTTTCGTAATTCGTTTGTTGCTTGTTGTGTTAACTTTCTCCCAGCCTTCCTATCTGTTTTTTTATTGGGAAATGGCTGCATGTGTTCAAATTAAATTTTTCTTTTTGAAAAAAAAAAGGCAGAATTTATGTTTTTCTTGCAAATTACTGCACACAATTTAAATATTATTTATTTTCGTCTCAGTCTTCAGGTCAGCTTGGGAGAGAATATTTGAGTTTCGCAAAATTGAGGAAATAGTATAAACTAGAGGGGAAAGTGTTATGGATAATGTGGATGCTGATGATAAAGTCAACAACCAAAATGTTAAAAAAGTTAAATTGGAATACTAATAGTTAAAGTAGTTGTCCGGAGAGAACTCTATTTACAGGAGTATTAAGGTGACTTGTTATGACTGGTGTAGGAATTACATTCAGTTGCTATAATTGCTAAATCACCAACTATAGCAACTTACTATAATTATCATTAGGTCGATGGGCTGTGCTGAGTGTAGCAAGATTGGCCAGTTCCATGAATTGAGAGTGTACACGTGTCATTTTAATAGGTTAAAAAGAGATTTTGTAAGAGACGAAATTAAAAGTTATATGCCATAGGATGAAAATCCTTTTGGACTTGAAATGAGGGTGGGTTTGTTTCAGGAGAAATACTTGCGTAGTCTTTAAGTATCACGTGATTGTGTTCTCAATCAATTATATAAGTGTATTTTATATGTGATTATGCGTTATTAGTGGATTTCATAAAAAATATATTTATATAATTGGTTGGGAATATAACTACATGATATTTTAGGACTATACAAGAATTTCTCTTTTCAATTTTTTTTAATAATTATTTTATCTTCTACGTAAAATTTTTTTAATAAAAAAATCATTTTTAACTTTTGAACAAAAGTTAAAACAAATAATTTTTATAAAAATTAATATTTTTAATAGTTAAAAAATCACTTTTTGTTACGAAAAATTGAAACAAAATGTACTCTTAAGTTCATTAGAGTAGAGTTCCCTATAATTGTTGGGTTTTTTTTTTGTGGGTCAGAGCCTATAATTTGTTTGTCTCCAAGCTAATTGGGGATCAAAGCCCAGGTCAAATGGTCAGACTATGGTCTTTTGTCCAACAAGCATGGGCCATTGTACATTGTCTTTTAGGAAAATCCACCCAACTACTATGATCACTTGAAGTAGGCTGCATGTAAGTGTTAGTAAAGTAAAATAAGGACCTGGTGGGCTCTGTTCACGGACTTGGCCCATCTCCCTTATCGTTTATTTCATTCTTCTGGCTCTTTGATTGAAATTTGAAAACGGGCATCAAAAAGTAAGAGAAACTATTTATGAAGTAATATTAATGTTTACTTTAAGAATGATTTCTACTACTAATTTTATGTTGGTAGCCTAGTATTTATTTAAATTTGTTTAAAATCAAAGACAAAAATATTTACAAAAGCATGTATAATTGTGTTCAATAATTTATTTAAAGATAAGGACAAAGAGAAAGGTCAAATAAATGAGGATGGCTTAATTAACAAGATCGAATAGTAAAATTTCGGTAATTCATTTATAAGTCCTCACTTAGACTTTAGAACAATTAATTGGATTAAGTTATTAAACTTTACTATGTGTAAAGGGTCAATGGATCATACATAACTTTCAAGTGGGAAGTTTATAATGGTTGAGCACACAGCTAAAATGAAACAGACTTGAGACTAGTGTTAGTGTATACAACTTGTTGCTCAGCAGTGAAATGATGCAATTCAAGGGCTTAGGTGCATGATGAGATTTGAGCGGACAACTTGTTCAGCATAATTCAGAATTCAAACAATTTATGATGATGACATAACCCACAAGACAGGGGCAATCAACGTTGTATGTCCCATGCTCACGAGTTTAGTGTAGAAATAATAAAGGAGGAGTATCTTTCCTTCCCTATACCTACAGCCACAGCGCAGACTCACCGAACCTTATTTAAGATTCTTGTCCCTCTACCAGTTTCACATATTGAGCAAATCATACGATTTTGATTTCAATTTTTCTTGCATTCAATTTTGGCACAGAATTACACATGCATGATGTAAATACAATTACCTTTTGTGGGCCCAATTCCTGTTCAACTTTCATTCCCCAAATATGTTGGCAAATTTCAGTTGCATATCCATTGTCGTACACACAATTTTGAACCAACATCTTCAAATCATCTTACACTTATTTTTTTTTATGTAATATCTCAAGTTTGAGTCATATAAATAAATAAAAAATTTAATATTAAAAAATTTTTATCCATAATAAGCTAATTTGGCTTGAGTTATAATAGTCACTATCTAATTTAAACTGAAAAATACACACAATTTTGAATAGATTCCTATTACACAAGGGGAAAAAAAAGGAAAAATAATTGACTTCTTCACATTAATATTTTTAAATTTTAAAAAATATTGATAGAAACAATACAAGACAGGTGTATCAGCTTGAGAAGTAACCGTTCAACAAACAGAAGAATAGGCTAGTGTCCCATACCGTGGACTGTGGTTTTGAAAGAAGGAGAGAGAGAGAGAGAGAGAGAGAGAGAGAGAGCTGTAAGGTGTTATAGCTTGGATTGGACAATAACTGCGGTGACCAGAAAAGCTTCACGAGATACTTGAGACTGTATTACGCTAGTGTTTGATTCAGTCAGAAATGAAAAATGCCACTCTTTTGAATGTCAGAATCAAATTAATGGCATCTCAAGCTCTTCCAGTTCAAGGTATTACAATTTGCAACAAACCTCATCCGTAAATACTGATCTGTGTTAGTACGGGGCATGAAAATTTTTTCACTGAAATCACAATTATGGATCATATATTATTGATGATTATTTTTCTCGCATGCATGAATATATAGCATAGTTTGTCAAATTAAAGTCATCTTTTACACATCAAAACCATAACAATATCATTTCATAATTATTGGTTTTCTCTTCACATACATAATTCTCTATTCAGTCTCTTAAGGAAGTCCATGTCGATTTATGATATGCAATAATGCAAGTATCATGTTTCCCCATCAAAACCGTTACCTTCCTTTCATAATAAAAGTAGCTTCATTTGAGCAATATATACAGGAAGAGTGCAGTCTGCACCTGATGGCCACCTCTTATTTTATAGGAATCCAATGGCTATGCACGTCGTAAGTCAAGGTGCATAATATAACTTGAAATTTGATGGTATATATTTTATAGTGTAATTAATACATTAATCAATGGTGGTGGACTATAATAATTTCTAATTTTAGTACAAATTTAATATGGTTAAATATATTTTAAAAGTGACCAAATTTTATCTGTGAATTTTGAAAATATTGAAAATAGCCTAGAACTTTTTTGGTTTAATTTCAAAATAATTTTATTTAATTTTAAGATTATGCAAATAAATCAACAAATATTTCTTGATATTCTAAAATTATTGAAAATATTTTCAATAAATTCTATTTAATTTTAAGATCACCTAAATAACTTTTGATCACTTTTAAAAATATATTTAAACACTTTTCAAGATCAAATTAAATTTAATAAAATCTAAATTACTATATTATATTATATTACAAATAATTAATATACTGATACACTATCAATATACATCATTAGATTATAACATGCATAACGCATCTTTGACTGCGAGGTATCAGCCGAATCTAATATATGCAAGATTCTTTCTTAGCTTCTCAAGTTGCCAATCCATTAATTCATGATATAAATTTGCTCCATTAGTATGACATCTGTCCATAACTCATTTATGCTGATATCAATCGCCCGAGTCCAAGCTAATGATCCATTCAAAGGGCAGCAACTCCCATTTTTTTCAAACAAAATAAAAGAAAAAAAAAACAAAAATAAAAAATGCAAGCAAGGTAGGGTTATAGTGCATGGAATCTACTACAGTGTTTGGACAGTTGGACCACAAGTTCATCTATCTTGTCTCGTACCATAAGCGTTGGCTTATGCGAGGGCGAGGCTTTTATGTTCTCACAGATACCCCAGCCCATGCCAACCTGTATAAAGTTCCCCACGTTAAAATCAATTTGACATTGCTAGGCTTTTATGCTTATGAATATTATGAACCATAAAACTTTGAATGTCCCTGTGGATGCAGAATCAATCAAACATGTGAAATTTCATAAACTAAAATTTAAAGGACTCTTTTTCTTTTTTTACCGGAAATTAAAGCACATGTCATTAAAAATTTCTTGCACTTATGAGATCAAATAAAATCAATCCGACAGTAGTGACTCATGTATGATCAAATAACATTCGCGTGGTCATAATCACGTACAGCCGTATATAGATAGCTAAACAGACTGCATGACATGAAATTGGCATTCATAAGAGGTGATAGACTAATAGCAAGCTTCTTTCTTTGATATATTTTTTATTAAATAATCATTTTAGTCCTAATATTTTAAAGTTGATATCAATTTAATTCTAAAAAATATTTTTACACCAGTTCATTCCTAATACTTTGAAATTAATATCAATTTGATCTTAAAAAATGAATTGAACATTAATATAGTCTTAATACTTTGAATTTTAACATCAATTTAATCTCAATGCTTTAAATTTTGATATTAATTTACTTCTAATAATTTTTTTTGTAAAATCAAATTTTCCACTAAATTATTAATATAGGACTAAATTAATTTTAAAATTCAAAATATTAAAATTAAATTGATATAAAAACTTATTTTAAGACTAAATTAATATCAATTTTAAAATAATAGAAAAAAAAAGATATCTGCTCTATTTTTTTACTCAAATAGTTAGAGAACAAATGTTAGCGGGACTTATGGACCTGATAAATTTGAAAATCTAAATCAATTAATTAGTTTAAATAATTATATCACTTTAAGTTAAAATTAATTTACGCTACAAGAAAAGTGCGAATTAGCGGCGAAAATTTTTCAGCACACTTGTGCTGTTGAAAATTTTATATGATTATTCCGATGGACCAACTTCCGGTAGATATTCCAACGAAAAATGTAGAAAATAAATTTTTATTTCGATAATAGAGGTTTTTGGGTGATAAATTCACCAGAATTTTTTTTTTTTAAATGACCACGAATTTCCAGTACGCGTGCGTTGTCGGAATTTTAAAAAATAACAAAACAAATAGCGGGACATATTGTCGGCGGAACCAACCCGAAATTTTGATTGAAAAAATCAATTACTACTTATTCGACTCTCAAATTTGTGATTTTTTAATCTGAAACTCAAATATTTAACCCATCATCCGATTAATTATACTTTTTTATTTATTTCTAAACTTCTAAAGTTGTGTATTTAAGTTTTAGTAATTAAGTAACTCTTCAATTTTTATCCTTTTTTTTTTCCCACATTCATATAAGATTAAGATAGTTATAAATACAAAACCTTTATTAAGTAATATGTGTCCTAAATTTGTACCCTTGTAGGTTGCGATGTACCCTTTATTAAGTAATATATATATATATATAAACTCTAATTTTTTAACTTAATGATTGAAATCAAACTAATTAAATTTAGGTCAAAGTTTTATCTGTCTCTGATTTTTTAGCAATATTTCGATTTTGTCTCAAAAGTTATTTTTTGTTTCAATTTTGTCCCTAACATTCCAATAAAGTTTCATTGTTATCTTACTCAATAATAACACCAATTTTACTAATGAAGACTGCCAAGATACAAAAGTTCTATTTTCATCTCTAATCTTCTAAGCTTCAATATTTAAAATTAGGAGTTGCCTATAAATAAACTTAATTTATTCTAATAAACATGATTAGAAAATGGGATGACGAGAACGGGAAATAGGGAGGCACTCTCCACCCCCATTTTATAGAGAAGTGTTATCTTACGAGATGTCAAGATAAGTTTGGAATACTCATTAATTACTAAAATATTACACTAAGAAAAATAATAAGATTTTTACTAACTTGTAATCTTAAAACACTTGTTAAGGAAATAGAATTGAAGTGAATATTTTTTATTCTTCCAATGCATTCAATACATTGAAGACAGTATTTACATTTCCATTTCTATATTCCTTAATCTGGAAGTAGGATCTAAGAGCACTAATTAGCAAAATTCAAATAATAAATAATAAATATTGAACCCATCTTATAAATTATAATAATCTATGATCATGGGTAACTAATACGTATAATGTACATATCCACGGACGGACCCAAATTTTAAAGGGGTGCAAGTTTTGCGGCACCCTCAGTGCTGGTCCTACTCTCACATAGTGGCTTGGGAGTTCTATACTATATGCGTAAGCGGTGATCAGTGTCAACCTTCCAAGGCCATGCTTGTCTCAATCTAGCTACCAAAAAAAAAAAAAGGAAAAAAGAAGAAGAAGAAGAAGAAGAAGAAGAAAAGGCCAATGCCCTTTTCCTTCTGCAACGTCCTCGTCCTTTCCGTTTTTACTTCTTCCTTTTAACTACACCCTTCTCTCTCTCTCTCTCTCTCAGAGCAACTTAGCCAATTCTCCGCCTGTCAAGTTCTTTTCCTTCTGTTCCGTAACCGAACAACCCCACTTATCTTTTGTCACAACATAAACCAAAAGCAAAAGAAAAACAAACCATGATATCTTGGACAATGGATGACAGAGAAGACCAGGACACAGCTTCAGCATCATGGCCTAGAAACTCCAAACCACCACCAAGCACAGATCACAGAAACGCTTCTAGTTTTGTTGAACACAGCAGGGACGAGTTGAGTTCCCTATGTGCTTTCAAGCCCATGATGGAGGTTGTTGTTGATGATGATTGGTACATGGCCAACAACACCATCATCCATAACCACCATGACATGATGATGAGGGACATAGCTTTCTCCCCCACAAGCTTCGGTGACCCAGATAACAGCCTCTTGCTCCACACGGTGGACTCTTCTTCTTCTTGCTCTCCCTCTCCCTCCATGTTCACCAACCTTGGTGGTGACCCTTCTTCATCTCAGGTGCAGTACTTTCTCCCTCCTCCAAACCCCAAAGCCTTGCTCCTCAGCAACACCAACAACAACAACCCTTTTGACATGGGTTGTGAAGTTGGGTTCCTTGAGCCGCAAGGTTCCACCACTTCACCAGTGCTCCAAAGAGGCCCTTCTTCTTCTTCTTCTTCCCTCTTGGGTGGCTTGATCCCTAACCAGTTAACACTTCCCAACTTGGGCTCATCAGATAATAATACACAGTTAGCATCAGCCATAACAAAGAGTGTGACTCAGTTTCCACCACAAAGCAGCACTGGCTTTGCTGGGTTTCAGAACTTTGAGGAAGGTTCTGGAAAGTCACTGTTTTTGAACAGGTCCAAGATTTTAAGGCCCCTTGAGTCTTTGCCTCCATCTGGGGCACAACCAACACTGTTTCAGAAGAGAGCAGCACTTAGGAAAAACATGGGATCAGAACAAGGTGGTGTTGGTGTGGGTCCGTTTTTGAGTAGGGGAAAGTGTGAAGTTGGGGAAGGGAGTGTTGATAAGAAAAGGAGGGTGATGAGTAGTGGGGATGAGATGGAAGATGCAAGCTATGATGGGTCAGCACTGAACTATGATTCTGATGACTGGGTTGAGAGCAATAATAATAACAACAAGGTCGTGGATGAGAACAATGCCAAGAATGGTGGGAACAATTCCAATGGCAACAGCACTATCACTGGGATGGATCAGAAAGGGAAGAAAAAGGGGATGCCTGCTAAGAATTTGATGGCCGAGCGCCGCCGTAGGAAGAAGCTCAATGATAGGCTCTACATGCTGAGGTCCGTTGTTCCAAAGATTAGCAAAGTAAGAGTTCACCCTCTTAAGTAACATGAATTGCAGTTTTTTTCTTCCTAGTTAAATTGCGGTTACAGTTGTTGTGATTGCATGTATTATAGCCGTCATGATGTGCATTGCTACTATTGCTGAGTAAAATTTTTTGTCTTACCTATGATTATGTTACAGTAAAATTATGTGAATTGATGTCATACCGTAATTTGCAATAATAGCTACAACCATAATATTGCGGCCACATCAAGTGATGCGGTCCATAATTTTAAACCACATGGTTTATAATTCCTAAAGAACTTGATCTGTGTGTCAATTTGAGGACTCATTGTGCTACCTTTTGGAGGGAGCTAGTTAGCTAACATAACATGCTTTGAAAGGCTTTAATTGTTTGTTTGTCGGTGTGGTTTGTGGTGGATGAATGGATTTTGTGACATGTTTGGTTTGATAGATGGACAGGGCTTCAATCCTTGGGGATGCAATTGAGTATCTGAAGGAACTTCTGCAAAGGATCAATGACCTTCATAATGAACTGGAGTCTACATCTGCTGGCTCTTCACTCACGCCTGTCTCAAGCTTCCATCCTTTGACACCTACACCACCTGCACTGCCCAGCCGTATTAAAGAAGAAATATGCCCCAGTTCATTGCCAAGTCCCAACGGTCAACCTGCAAGGGTAATGTTGCTTGTCCAATGCTGGAAACTGTCCTTTTGCCTAGATGTTTGCTCAATATGAAAAGTGCTAATTGGTATATTATGTGGTGAGGCATATTGGTATTGGTCTAATGGGTGAAGGATTTGGGTAGCTATTTGTAAAATCACTTTTTTACTTTGATCATCCATGTCTAGTTATGCATCTCATATTTCATAGTCAAATTCTTGTGATTCTCTTGGTGCAATACAGCATCGCTGTAAGCCTGCAACCAAATTAGGCATTGCTTCCATACTATCTATTCCTATTCCTAGAAATAGTGGTGCATAGATGGACAGCAAGCAAGTTTTTGTGCATGCTTTAGTGTGGAACCGAACTTTCTTATTGCTAAGTTTAGTAGGCTTACAGATGAGCATTTTATTATTATTATTATTAGCATGATTTAATGCAATAATGCAATTATCATGTTCGCCATATGTAGGTTGAGGTTCGGTTGCGCGAAGGAAGGGCCGTAAATGTGCACATGTTTTGTGGCCGCAAACCTGGTCTCTTGCTGTCAACCATGAGAGCTTTGGACAACCTTGGATTAGACATTCAGCAGGCTGTTATCAGCTGTTTCAATGGATTTGCTATGGATATTTTTAGAGCCGAGGTAACATTTTTTTTTTCTGTTATGAACTCTTTACAGCAATTGGAAAATCAGATTATGTTCCATCACAAGTGAACTTTGTATCCAATCTGTCTGATTGTTTTTTTATAACCTTAAATGAGAAGAGAGAAAATTTGTCAAACTTAAGTCTACTGCTTCGAACCTGGTATGATATGACTTCATGATCCATTCAAATATTCTAATGATTTCCAATTTTCCATATCCACTAGGAGCATGAGCGTTGAAATGCTATAGTAGTTTTTGCTTCAAGAACATGCTTTGCTATGCGGGTGTCATTAAGGTTACAGCCACTGTTGAAGCAAACCGGAATCGAAAAATATGACTGCTACTGTAGGGTCTTTGCTTATTTTTGAAAGATACTAAATAGTTAAAATTTACAATAAATTATACTATTCTTTCTTAAGGTTATATGGTATTACACACAGTATCTCTTAATTTTTAAAAATATACAATATTCTCCCAAAATATAGGTGATACTATACATAATATCCTTGTATGTTGTAAAATGTGATACTAAATATCCTTATAAATATGGGTATAAAAAATAAGGAATGCTGTGTATAATATTACCTAACCTAAAGAAAAGGCACATGTGATTTACCCTATAATTTTTTTATTAGAATTTCTACTAAAATAATGTATCATTACTGCGCTCTTTTAACTTATCTAACCATTCCATGTTAAGTTTTGATAAATTATTCTGATTATGTGGCATTACTCTTTATTTTTTGGAAAAAATACTTGTTTGGAAATGCTAACCTTCCTCCATCTCTTTCAGCAATGCAAAGAAGGTCAGGATGTCCATCCGGATCAGATCAAGGCAGTACTGTTGGATACAGCTGGCTACCCTGGCATGATCTAGTTTGTTTTGGGCCACAAACAAACCCATTAGATGCCATTTCAGATAGTCAATTTAGCAAGTTTAGTCTTTTTTTTTTAAAAAAAACCTTTTTAGTGCCCATAATTCAAGTGTACGATACTGCTTCTGGTGACTTCAGTTTAAGTTGACTTAGAAGAAATTTTCACGAGTTGTACCTCTTTAATTGTAGTTACAATGTTTGGCACATTTACCATGCCGGTGTTCAACCGAAAGTTTGCTAGTTTTCAAGTTCAATTAGTCCAAGGTCATTTTTTATTGGTCTGAAGTCTATGGTCACTTCTGAAGATGCGTTTTGAAGTGGAAATTGTGTGTGCAACACATTGTGTTCTTTATACAGTTTTCAAAAGGGTCAAAACTTTTAAGCAACCTTTTTCCTTGTTTTTTGCCCTCTCTTACAAATTTATTAAATCTTCCCTTATAAGCCAAAAAAGACAGTAGAAAAAGAAGAAAAGAGTGTCATGCATCCGCAGAAAAATTGGCAAAATTAAAGGTTTCTCTTACCACAATCCCCCTGGTGGAGCCTCTTTTTAAGCTAAAATACAAATGATGAAATGCTTGGGCCTATGGTTGCTAAAGCACCGACCGCAGGAAACAATGGGGTCCATTAGTAACGTGCCATTACATTACAAGAGTTTGTTTTCAAAAAACAGCAATTGACTCTTTTAACTACGATGCTTTCCAGAAAGAGGCTTTATCACGTAATCCCTCTACAAATATCCAGCGAGGCATGGACCACACAACTGGTGTCATCACAAGGATTAACAACAATTACATTTCACCAAAAAGATATTTTCTTTTTCAGAAAAGGAAAGAGACTTAGGATACAACCACAATCTTTTATGTAAGAATAATTTTCGTTTGAGACAGTGACCCTTCCTGCAAATACTTTAGAGCTCTAATTGAGGTAGTTACCCGACTCGTGCTTTCTTACCTTCATTGAGATTTCAAGCCTCAAGTGTAGACTATATAATACAGCAATGCCATTAAAAATGCTAGCGCATCAAGGTACAAACAAATGTTTGAATTTGAGCAGAGTTTAATTATACATCTTGCAAAATGCAAATGCATATATATCCACAATAATTTCCATCTCCCAAACTCGGATTGATAAGAGACAATCAAATTAAAAATCAGATAAACTTAATACCAACCATAAGGCCACCCTTGTATTAATGAACTTCATTACATTAATGGGTTGGTGTTCAGAAGGTGGGAGAGAAACAACTATGTACAACTACTACTACCAGGTAGGACGGATTGTTGAAAAATGCAAGGCCGATATCAACCCATATCACAACCTCGCTCGAAACACAATGACTACATACTAGGGAGTGTATAATTGGGCAGGCATATACTACTAATTCCAGGGTATGTCCAAACTCCAAAAATTGGATGGATACCCCTTCATGCCATCCATATTCTGATTCCAAACAGTCACTTCAAAAGCAGCAAGAGTCAATTACAAATTCGTCTTCAGGTCATATTCTCCAACTGGATGGCTTTGTCAGAGTCCCCTACTTTCCAGCCCGGAATCTGAGGATCAAAACAAGATGCTACACCATGAGTTACTTTTAGTAAACTAGATTCACAACCCTTCACACATGACAAAAACATTGAAAGGGGCAATATATCATCTTTGACAGCAAACATTATTAAAAATCAAATGCTAACTGGAATGGTAGGACCAGTAGGTGGCAAAGTTACCTGGAAGCTATAGAAATCAATGTAATAATTATCAGGCCTCGTAGCCACTTTCTGAATTTAACTTCTGGTGCAGCTGACTTTTAACTTCTCTTGCCTCTGCACCTTCACTAGCTGACTGGTTCTCTTCATTTTTTGAACTCAGGGTACCTGGGCTCATTTTCTGGATCTCCTCTTTCGGGTATATATAAATTTTGCGAACCATGGCACAGAACTCCCTGAACAAAAAATCAAATATTTAACATAATCAGCTAATATATATATATATATATATATATATATATATATATATATATGTATGTATATATATATATACATGCAATCAGTCATACAGATACTTACTGCCACGGATCATCGCCAACTAGCATCATGTCGCCCTCATTATCCGTATAGACAATAAGCCAATCCTTTTTTGTCGACATTAATTCGCCTCCAAATTCGAACAGCTGATCCAGTTCAGCAACTAATTCAATATAGTTGTTGTACTTCGTAAGATCAACTGACCTACCAAGCGCAATCCCCTTCTTGTGAACCTATAATAAACAGCATTTGGTTAATTTTTCCTGCAAAATTTCTAGCTTTCATTTTTTCAACCAACACTCAACAGCAAAGGACCTTACTTTAGTGCAACTCCTAGCAGAACCACTGGGTGGCTTGGCCTGAACATCTTTCAAATGCAGTTGAGAAGTTTGTAATGGCTTTTCATGGTCATCAATGACAACTAGACCATCTGCCCGTTTTGGGCCCTTTGAATGTTCTGATTTCTGATCATTTTCAGAAGTACGCTGTTGGTGTGATGTAAGACGTATTTGACACACTGGCTCGCTTGCGACATGTCTCTGTGACACAGAAGGCTCTGGTGCTGCAGCAGGGCTACTGATAAGTGAGATGCCGAATAGCTTACAGTCACCATCTTTCGGTTTCACAGTCTCACTAGTTTTTGCTGACATTGGTTTGGATATAAGTTCTCTTGAACGAGGACTCTCGTATTGAGTTGGGAGTGGGGGTGGCATCAAGTTTCCATGCGGATGCTCAACTTTATGACCATGGAACACAGGATATTCACCAAATGCGCTGTACCTCAAGTTCCCTCGAGCTTGGTAAGGTGTTTCACCACCACGTGGAGAACCTTTTGCATTAGAGTCCAAGAGGTTTAGTGATAGACTAGAGGGCATGACAGACCATGGATGTTGCACATTAAGTTTGCCTTCTTGATCCAATGAATGCTTTCTAACAGGATATGCTACAGGCCCCATTTGATCAACCAAGGATGGATGGGGAGGATCTCCACTGGCCCCAAAGCCAGAAAGAAGATCCGAATATGCTGTGTCATGCCTTCCCATTGACATCCAGGTCTCTGACCCATACCTCCGTGAAGTAGAAACAACATCAACCTTTTCATCATCTACCGCGGGTGGCCAAACAACAGACTTCTCAGCAGTGTCAGACTCGTTGCTTTCTGCAAAATTGCCTCTCAAGGTCGAGAATTCTTGACCTTGCAAGACCCTTGGGAACCCATTTGCTGGTAAAGGGTCTACGCTTACTTTAGATGATGCTGTTAATCAACCAAAACATATGGAATTTAGTTAACCACAAACTTAATTTGAAAAGAGAGATTTTTTGAGCATCAAATATCCAGAGCCGGATATCCATACCTTCTCGAGTAAGAACAGAAGAATCTGGGGATGATTGAACTGCATTAGATCGAGGCCTTTTAGGCCTGGGCATCGGAAGAGGGTTCAGAGCTGGAGGAGCAAGTGCAGGCTCTATTTTCCAAGGGGAAACTCTGTCAGGACGGGGCATGTTAGATGTTTCATCCCATCTCACCTGAATAACACAGAAACTTCATTATAACATGCAGTATTTAACAGTCATACACAGTGGAACAAAAGACTAGAGATACAACCTTGAGGCATCTCCATCTGGATTCATGCCACCTTTTGGAGTCCGCATCTTCTATTCCAACAATGGTACCAGTAAACCTACAATTATATCAAACCGTGTAAGGAACTTCTTCCATTCAAATCGTATCTTTAGTAACCAAACATACTCCTGGATTATCAACCATTCATACCTCTGTTCTGGAGCCTCTTCACCTTCAAACCTCATTTTGAAACGCATCCCTATGGTATAATTATTTTTGAGAGACTCCATATATTGGTCATATGGAACAATAAATTCTGCAGGACTGGTCCTGCAAAATAATATTGACAGAAGTTCAGTTAACCCTGCTGCAGGAAATCCATTAAAAAGAAACACTCAAGCCTCACATCTGTGTGGGAGCTCACCCACAAACAAACAAACTCATCAACAGACATAATTTCAAGAACAAGTCACAAACCTAGGTTTATAATAAACAGTGAATATGGTCCCAGTCAAGATGGCATGCCAAGCAGTTGCAAGGACTCCAAGATGCATGCTGTGACTGGAGATAACCGAGGACGGAACATTACCCTGCTGTCGCATTGCTCGCCTGACACCAACACGAAGTTCGCCATTCTCACCTCTGGAAGTCCCCAAATTAGTCCCACTCCAAATGGAAAACCAAAAAACCAACGACCCAGTGCAATCTAAAACCCAATTGAAGAAAGAACAAACCTTAGAAATATAAATGCATCCCCAGCAACTAGCCTCTTGGAGCTGACAAAAACACTCCAACCACTTTGAAGTAAGTGCCTCCGGGGTTGACCTGCAATTTACTCGAGTTATCAGTCATAATCCCCAGACTAGACAGAACAAAAACATACCATACGATAGGACAATAAAACTATATAACTACAAATGATCATTTAGTTATTACCGCGGAATATATGTCTGAATCGCCATTCATTCCCATGCAAGTCCTTAGCCACCAATTCCTGGGTAGGTGGCTGCTTCGACATGTCCTGTCAGCAAACAAGCGATCCCTACAACGTCAGCCACAACAAGCAACATAAACAAAGCACAAGACGAAGGACAAAAAGGAAAGAAGAAACAAACCAAGGGAGGAAGGCACTCATCGGCATGCCGTCTCAGCACAGAAAACCCACCATGAGTGCTTGTATCAGATGCCGTCAGTGTCTTACAAAACGAATGCACGTGGAACCGCGGCGGCGGTGGCGGCGGAGGCTCTTTCTCCACTGCATTCTCATCTTGCTACCATCCCAACCCACATTCAAAAACAAACAAACAAGTCATAAGAATCATCTTTCCATAAATTTACATAATTACCTCAAGTCAATGAAGAACCCAAAACCACAAAAAGAGAAAAGGAAATTATTTAAAAACAAAAACAAAGCTGAAAACTTACATTTGGCTCCGGAAGTAAGGTGACCTGAGCAAACACTTCATCTGTCTCCGGCTCCGCCTGAAACAACCATTCGTTATGGGCTTGTGGCTCAAAAAGCACATGAATTTTGTTTTTCAAGGGGGGAAAAAATTAAGCATAGATCAAGCAACACTACCTTGAGCTGCACGTTGATGACCCGACAAAGGATCTTGGAAGGAAGATCGTACACAGGCATGTGTTGGTCCGCCACCTGATTCGTTGATGCCTCCACCTAATTTCATGTAACACCAAAAAACAAAGCCCCCTCGTGTTAACACCCCCCCCAAAACACAAACATTAAAAAACGCAAAAACAAAAACCCATGAAACAAAAAACAGAAATTGAAGATAACTGAAGTGAAAACTGTTGCAAGTTGTGAACAAATCTGAGCTCAGGCTCCATTAGGAAATTTTGTTCATTTGTTTTTGTTGATTTTTTTTAACATGGTAAAGCATAAATTAAACAGAGATTAAGATAGGAACCATGATTTTTTTTTTCCGTTAAAAGATGGTTTGTTCTTTTTTTTTATTCTTGCTCATTTACCTGCTCTATATGTCCCTGAGGGAAATAGAAGACTTTTTCTCCTTCCCTTGGCACTGTAACAAGAGGACCAGCACACGCATGCCACAGCTCCCTGTAAAGTGCAGCTTCCGACTCTACACCCAAAAAAAAAAAAAAACCGGACCAAAAACAGAACCATTTACAACACTTACACATGTTTCACGAAAAAGAAAAATTAAAGGGGAAAAATAGAGAAAAATAAAAAAGGAAAGAGTTGAAGTTGAAATTTTACCTTTTGCAGTGGAAGATGATGAATGAACAATCTGAGCCTCCGTACAGTTCCTAACATCGTTGTTGTGAGAATTCCCTTTCATAGTTGCCTCCGATGATGCCATTTCTCCGACAACCTCAGCACAGATCTCTCATCCGAAACACTATCCCTTCGAAAAATCCCACAAACTTCGCATGCCCAAACCCCCAAAAAAAAAAAAACAATAATAAAAAGAAAACGAAAACCCTGGCTCCTTCTACCTTCACTAATTCTCAACAAACACAAGAGAAACAAAAACTAACTCTAAAATTCTTCAACTAACTCCTCGATCGCACAACCCACAGAGCTTCTTCTTCTTCTTCTTCTTCTTGTCAACAAATTGAAGCTTTTCTGTATGCGTTTCTCTTTGGGTGAGACGAAAAAGAAAATGGTTGAATTGAAGCAAAAAGCAGAATCAGCAGAAGAAGCAGCAGAGAGAGAGAGAGAGAGAGAGAGAAGAGAGGGTGTTGTTGTGTTTGCTGTTGTTGTTGCCTTAGACTTAACCAGAGTGGTCAAAACAGCGTGCAATGATTTCAACCGCGGTCAATCCCTTAACCAATCTTTTTTGTGTGGTGTTGGGGTGGGGGGGTGACGGGCAGTTGCCGGTGGGAGGGGACTTTGGTACCGGGTAGAGCCGGTGGTAAGAGAGGAGAGGAAGAAGAGGGGGGAGCAAAGGAAGGAGCACAGCCGGCTGGCTGGGGGGACGGCGTTAAGGTTGTGTGTCTGTGTGTATAGAGTGTGGGGAAGGAATTGGATTGGATTGGCATGTAACGGCGTGTGTCGTGACGGTCGCGGGAAAGTTGTTGTGTTTTTATTGGGAAATGGCACTGTCGTCCTATTAACGGGCAGGGCAGCGCCTTCATCCATTCCAATCCCCACACACACTACGCCACTGCGCGTATTTCACACGCCCCCACCCACTCGCATGTCTATCTTACCCATCATCCTTTCTTTGTTATTATTATTATTATTATTTTCTCTTTCAAGAATTTTTTTAAAGATTTAATTTAAATATATTATTAATGTAAAAAAATTTTACACAGATATTCAATCATATATTATCATATCAATAAAAATTTTTGATATAATCATCTACTATTTAAATGATCATATAAATAAAATATTTTAATTAAATAACAATATAAAAAAATTTTATATTATTAATACACTTTAATTAAATTATTTTTTTAATTCTTATTTTTAACTTAAAATAAGTGTATTCAGATATACACTTGAATCATCATGTGATTGATTTAAATAATTTAATATTTTTTTATTAATTAAAATTTTAAATTTAAATTTTATAGATAATAAAAATTAATGTTATAACAACTTTTTTTTATAATAAATCAACTTAATTCGAATTAAATTTATTAAAATTCAATAAAATTCAAATAATAATAATTTAAATAAAAAATCAAGCTAGTTCAACAAACTAAATTTCTTTTAATACTTATTTTTATTATTTATAAAACTTAAATTTAAGATTTTGATTTAAAAAAACAAGTGTTAAGTCAATGCATTAACCAAATATATATTTATTCCAATAAAATTTGTAAATTTAATACATTAATAATGTTAAAATTTTATGAAATTTTTCATATAATTATTAAATTATTTATAATCACATTATTAAAATTGCTTGATTTCTTCTGTAACTATCTCAAAAATCAAATAAACATAATATTTTATTAGATGATATTATAAAATATTTTTATATTATTAATATATTAAAATTAATCTAAAGTTTATATAATTATTCAAATTATAGTTTCATATTTTTAAGATTAAATAATATTATAATATTCTTTATATTAAAATATATGAAAATTAATCTGTGGCTTATTATTTTAATTTAAAATAATAGGAATTAGTTTATATTTTTCTTTTCTTTTGCTGGGCACCACACAGCTGTGAACCGCAATTGTCGACTCGTCCCGATTGTGCCTTTGAGCTCGAGATATAGATATCTTTCCTTTATCTCGTCACGAGATATTGCCCTTGCCTTTGTGTGCATGTTATTAATAATTACTTCCGTGAAATATGAAGATATATCGTGTTCTATTGCTACTCTGAAATGGAATTAAAAAAAAAAAAGTTGTATAAATTCTACCTTCTTATGTGAATCAATCAATCAAACTTCCGAATTTTACCTTACTTGGTCGAGCTCAAATTGGTTGAAGAAGTTTTATGAAAGAATGCATGTATAATATTGCATGTATATTCGTCAGCAAAGAGTTGAACTTTTCCGTTGTATATACGGAAGTTTTTTCTGTTTATGATAGAGATCCCAAGGTTGGAATATGTTGATACTAGCACAAAGAAATGAGCGTACATGCATGCATCTAATACTCTAAAGTAATAATTAAAGTACTTAAACTTCCCAATAAAAATAGAACAACTTTCATTTTACAAGGAATAATTGGAGGGTGAGAATCCCAAGATGTAGTCAGATTTTGAAATGGTCAGGATTAAGATTCAGTAATGCTTCAAGTTTTTTTTTTTTTTTTTTATAATGAAACAAAATTTATATTAACAAAATGGCTTACTTCTATCTAAACTTAAAGACATGTCTCCAAATTTATTGCAAAGTTATAGAAGATTTACTAACAATAAACTCAAGAATTGAACTCAAAATATAAAAAATTATATATATATATATATATATATATATATATATATATATATATTGCACATATTTTATACATAATATATAAGGCCAAAAATTAAAATGTTTATTAAAATTCAAATATAATCTATATTGTATTTTTTTTAACATTGCAATTACATCATTACTTGTTCTAATAATTATATAAAAGCTTAGAAACTTTATTTGAATCAGTTCCAAATTGGCGACTGTTGCAATGCCATGCCTCCCCTGCAAAATAATAATAATAATACCCAACCTCTTATGGTTACCACGTTTGCTACACGCATCGAATATTCCTCTAAGTCTGACCAAAATAAATAAATAAATAATCCCCTAGGAATTTATCTAAAACCCTAATATCAGATCTCGGCCGACACGAATATCGACTTACGCATACACACAAGGATGACAAATATATGTGTAGGGGAGGCCAAGCCATAATATCGCATGTGCTGTGGCCTTCATAACTTCAACGAAATTCATATGAATGAGTGATTGAAATTGTTTAGGATTGTTTGTATGATTTTCTCTTGCTTTCAAAGCATTAAAAAAGAAGTGCCTACATGTCTTCAGATGTGAAATCCGAATAAAGTTATAATTTTAAGTTAACTTTAGTTACTTTGCAGGTCTTTATTCTTTAGAAAAATTTAAATAAGTCTCTATATTTTAATAGTTTATAATTGAGTCCCTACCATTAATTTTTTGTTAAATTACTATAGACTCAAATACAAAATTAATATAGGGACGTATTTTAATTTCTTTAACAAAATAAAGTAACTTAGAAATAATTTATATGTTAATTATTTACATATCAAAGACATAATAAACAAAAAACTTTTGCACATATATATAGGATCTTAATTTCAAAATTTTATAACAAAAAATATTGTATTCTTATGATGGCGTTTAATATGGTCCTTGAAAAAATAGAGACCATGGATGGTCATAGTAAAATGACCTATTATTACAGGATTTGAGAATTTAGACATTAACCCTCAATGTTGTGTATACTTGTGTAATACTGACCATATTAATACTGACCATGGTAGTTTTCCATATATTAATCAACATAAACCCACAAGGAACACAAATCATGCTGTGTCCCACAAGAAATACAGCTCCCCTAATCTTGTGTAACATAGACAATGTTTGTTTTCCAGATATTAACTAGTATGAACCTACGAAGAACGTTGCTTTCTCTATGTCACCAACAAAAGTTATGTTGTGCTCTACCAGGAATATGGTTTCCCCTATGCTGTGTAACACATAACATGTTCCTTTTCACATAATAACCATCATCAACACACAAGAAACACGACTCTCTCTGTGTTACCAGCACAAATTGTGTTGTGCCCCGTAAGAAATACAGCTTTTCTACTGTTGCGTAACATAAACCATGATAGTTTTTCAAATATTAACTAACATCAACTCGCGACGAATAAAGCTCTCCTTGTGTTGCCTCTCTGTATTGCTAGCACAATTTGCATTATGCCCTACAACGAATACAAATCCTTCTGTGCTGCCAACACAGGTCATGTTGATCATAATTTCTCATATTATGAGGTTTGTTTTAAAATTATGATATTTTGTTGGTTCAGCTACAAAATTGGTAAAAGAAGGTAAACAATCTCCATTCTTTATTTGCTTTTCCTACCTAATCAACAGATAATACAATTTTGATCATCTAATATCATCCATGGTACTTATATTTTAGGGACCGTATTAAACATCATCATGTTCTTATAAAAAATTAGTTTTTAAAAGCTAGTGATCAATTGATAATGACAACTAGATTATCACTCGTAAGTTGATTACCTTTTTTTTTCCTAAAGGTTGATTCAATTTAATTGAGAAAAACTAACGCTTCATTGTTTTAAGTGGTTTGTTACATTTTCTCCTTAAATAAATAATTGGGTTCAAATTTTGTAAACGAAAAAAAATTAATATTAAAAGAGTTTTATCCTATAATAAATTGATCCAACTCAAATTAGATTAATTAAAGTTCAATGAATTTTGAATACTAATGATTTAAACATGAAAAAAATTCAATTGAGGAGATAAATTTCATCTAAAATATAACAGTGCCTATGAAGATATCCCAATGAAAAATTATTTTTTTTCAAAAAAAAACCCTCAAACAACTGTATGTTAATTTCAATCAAGTCTACAATTAAGACAAAATAAATTAGTATATTATAGAATTTTAAAATTAATATCCCATATTTTCAAAAAATTTTAATTATGCCTTTAATATATAAATATATATTAAAAGTAAATTATTAAAACATACATTGACTTGCATTCTCTATGCTTCTTAACGATATACATTGATATAGTTTTCGATATAAAAATTTTTGTTCTAGTTCTTATAAAACTAATTTAACAGAATTTTAATGGTAGAAACTCAAATATAATTTTTTAAAATTATATATAAATACTCAATTACAAACTTTTAAAATATAAAGACTTATTTAAATATTCCAAAAAGCACAAAAACCTGTGGAGGGTTGTGAGAATGGCTTGTATGTATCCGAAAAACATATGTATACCATGTGAGAGTGGGTTAATTTTTTGGTTTGATTTTTATAAAGAGATTAATTTTTATATATTGCTAACATAAAATAACGTTATAATGTTAACAAATAAAAACTCAAGAAAGTGGCAAATTACTGTAAATAAATATCTACAATGATAACTACCTATAATGATGGATATTTTTTTGAGTTTCTATTAGTTAATACTGTAAAGTTGTTTTACATAATATAAAAATTAATCTCTTTTATGAATATATATATATATGGTACATCTTCCCAACAAATGTTCGACCATCAAATTAACCCTTTTAGTACCCATATTGAATTGGAGCAGCTAGCTAGGAAAGATTCAGTTGACAAAGATTAGCATAGTTGAGTATGGTTTGATTGGTTATAATTGCTAAGAAATTTCAATTTGCGCATACATTCTCACCCTAGCTACTTCTCACATAAAAACAAGTATTTTCTTTTTACGCAAGTGGTCGATCTTGGCTTTTTTTATCTTTTTAAATTAAAAAAAAGAAACATTATTTATGTATATCTATATTTTGAAGATTATTTCTCAAAATCTCATATTTTGTTGGTTTATAAAAAAATTGATTTAAGCTAAATTAATTTTATTATGGAGCAAATTTTAGATAAAAAAGTATGAAAATCAATCTAGATTTTAACATTATTTGAGCAAATAGTGTTGAAAGCAATCTAACTTAAATCGATTTTGTATTTCGATTTTGTATTTTGCTGACTTTGATGTATGCATATAGAGACCAGAGAGATAGGTTTTGTGAGCTCAATCTTTTGGTCTGAAAGCCTTGGACTTGTGAAGCATGCCATGGGCCACATGTACCATTTCATAGGTTGATACGTAGCAAATTTCACCTCCTTGGTCATTCCACCATCTGTTAAGGGAATAAGCTAGTGGTTATTACTTACTAACATTTAAATAACTGAAAATTCAACATAGGACTGTTAAAGCATTAATTAGTAGCTAGTTCTGAAACTTACGTACTTTGAAATTTAAATGATTTCATTCTGGTTCATGAACCTAACTATGCAGGAATTGATTTCTGCAAGTTCCTCTAAACAGCTGGATATATCTTATCACTATTTGGCCAAAGCCAAATAGTGATGAAATTAATCCAAATTAGATTTATTTTAATATAATATTATTTGTTAAAATAGTGTTGAAATTCATTCAGCCTAAATCAATATTTTTATAAACTAATAAAATAGAATATTTTAAAAAAAATTTTAAAATGGATATATGTGAATAATTTTTTTAAATTTAAAAAAGTTGTAAAAAAACCGATCAATCTCTTTGTTTTCATTTTAAAAATATAATATGAGAAAGAATTCTATCAAATTAAAATTACATATGACTTTATATATATTGATTATTGATTTTTTATTTTTTATTTTTTATTATTTTAAGACAACTTAACTAATAATTGAGATGGGCTGATGATAAGGTGATCTACAATATAGCACGAGAGGATTCTCTCCCAATATAATATATCCTCTATACGTACACGATTGCCAATTTTGATAAATATTGTATAATAATGATGGTCAATAAGTTGAGTTGAACCACGCAAAAGTTCTGTTGCTAAACGATTGCCTACTCATATGTAGATTAATTGCATAGTTGTACATTTGAGCCATGCAAGCAATAAGTCCTATACATACTACGCAGCACAATTCTTAAAACAAATAAAGTCGAATGGAGTACAGAGTCGTATGACTCATAATAAAAATAACTAATTTCTAAAATTACATTATGCATATTGAATGAAATGCTTAATATTCTATTATCATTTTAGTCATATACGTCATAATTAAGGAACTCAACATTAAATAATTATGAAATATATTTATTAAGATGCTTTTATTTGATTTAACATTTAATTAATTAATTTTATACTTTATTTATTAATGTAAAGAATAAAATAAAAAAATTAAGGATAAATTACACTAATTACCTCTACGGTTAAGTGATATTACATACGATACTCCTTCATTTGCATGAACATACAATAACTCATCTTAAGTTTTAGATGATATTATAAATGATATCCTCATATTTTAATGGAATGTAACACTGAACACTTTTGTAAATATGATACTAAATATTTTTATAAGGGCATTTGGTACGTGGAATGATTTTTTATTATTGCTATTTCGAGGAATAGCTTTATTAAGTATGATGTTTAGGCACATTTGATATATAGACTAAATTTCTTTGAATTTTGCAAATTATAATTGGGAATGAACCATTTTGTGTTTGACTATCATTGATATTTCTAAAAATATTATATATTTTTTCAAAAATACCCCTGATAAAATAGTAGTGGCAACAGTAGAGATCTAGCGGCCAACGGTGATGGTGATAGACCGATGGTAGCAATGGTTAATAATAAGAGTAATTTTATCTTTTTACTTTTGCTGATTACCCCATTTCCATTTGAATTTAACATTCTTACGGGGGTAGGAATTCAAATGAGTTAATCTTCATTCTCAGACTGCAATTTATTAGGAAATATCTTTTTATACTGCATATCAAATATGAGAATTTTATATTTTCATAGTTATATTTTCGGAAATGTAAAATTATTCTGCGTACCAAATGCTCCCCTTTCAATAGAGATATCAATATAAGTATGACCAACAATGAAATATTGCATGTAATATTGCTTGACCTTAAAGAAGACCAAAATAATTTTATCCAAAAATTAATAATAAATTCTATATCAATATATAAAAATGATAAGGATTTACTTTGCTACTTTAGTTTTTATAAAGGTACTAGTACCTTATATATTTAATAGTTGTGATTTGATTATAAATTTTATATATAATTAAAAGTAATTTTAAAAATTTAATAATTTGAGTTAGTGAAATATATGATAAATTTTTAATTATAAATAACTAATAGATATCAATACTCTTAAATTTTATATAAGCATGAAGAAATCATAAAAATGACAAATAAAATACACAAAAGAAAAAAGTTTCGAAGCGAAAGATCGAAAAAGAAAATCAAAGAAAGTACTTAATTTGATTGGCGTTTACTACTAACAAATTCTCGTAAGCCACAATCCAGTGCCGTTGCTGCGATGCGAGAGAGAGAGAGGGAGAGAAAGAGAAATCGGGAGAAAATGGGAAGGGGCAGGCCACGTGTAGCGAGAAAGTGGGAGCAGGAGCGTGAAGACTGAAGACTGCAGACCGCGACGAGAGAGGGAGAGAGAGAGCCAGTGGGACCCACCTCCCCCATGTCCAATACCCACACTCTATCACTGTGTCTCTGACTCTGCCTATGTTCCTAGCCAACAACGAGAACAGGAATCTTTGTCCCCGCACAAATACCTTCACTCCCCCCAAATACTACCACCATAAATCATATCGTATGTATAAAATAATATTGTTGAGAAAAAATTTTCTCAAATGAGCTCAATTATAATTTCAATATGGTTAATTAATGTCAAATCTAAAAAGTATAAAAATACTTGTTAGAAAGAATGAAGAAATTAATGCAACTTTTTTTCTCTTGCCGTGTTACGTTTGGCCGATTGTTTTTCTTACGTAGCAGTGTGCAAGACAGTCTCCTGCCACAGCGACACCACAAACGTACATTCCGCATTGGACCAAGGTCCCCTTTACCATAATTACTCAAAAAAATAAAAGTCCCCTTTACCATCACATTACTTACCACTATGATACGCAATTACTCGCTATTCATGTGTTAACGCGTGGAGATCTTATCTTCACAAAACAAAAATGGTCCCCCATCTCATATTTTCATTAACTTTGTTGACTGTTGGTATCGTCTTTTTGAATACTTATGTACGTGAAAACTACGGCTGTATACGATCTTCATGATGAATAGGGGAGTACAATTACGTAGATGCTAGCAACGTTGAGTATTTATAATTGCCTTGAATTCAATAAACATAGTCTAATTGGTCACAGAAAATTAAGATTAAGAAAAAAAATTTACTCTAATTTAAGATTAAAATATATCTTCAAATTTATTAAATATTTATAGAGATATTTATATATGACTCAATAATAAAAAAATCTAAAAATTAAATTAAATTTATGATGATATATAAATGGACAACAATTAGGTGAACTAATCTCTATTGAATTATTTATTTTCTGTGTTGATTATTCATTTTCAAATTTTGAATTAGTATATTGAAAAAAGATTAATTCATCTAAATGTACCACTCAATCTGATGCTCTAATTTTATAAAGTTTGTTTTATTGATTATTACAAAATTATTAAATATTTATATGACCTGGCCATGATCATTTTTAGGTTAAACATTTTTGCAATTTACCTAAAGGCAAATCCATGCTCACAAGCAGGTCTCATAACAAAGAACTATCAACTTTTGAAACACTTTCAACATCTTTGCAAACCTAAGCCTATTGGATTCCAAGCTTAGCACTGACCACAGGTCCTTTCGACCTAGCTTTCTCATCTTTTTGTCTATTCTTAAATTTTTTATCTTATCTCTGTCACACCTTTACCGTAGATCAATACCAACTCTTTAACTTTCCCAATCGATCTTCCATATTAGTAGTTAATCTCAGATTTAGGCATTGAACCCTTTACCCGCCAGAATAATAATATCCAAGATTCTCTTTCACTCTTCTTATATATTAAGCTCAAACCTTCGCTGCATTTTTTTCCTTTTCGGTTTACCGAAGGTGTCCACCTTTTTTATTATCAACAAATTAGATTAATCTCTTTTTAGTATAGCTAGACTTATCTTTCCAATTAATGTCTTTTTCAAGAATTGAATCGAATTTTCTTTCAAAATTGTAGTGTACCTCTACTATTATGCCAACATCTTTATTGGTAATCTCCGCATTGTTTTAGAATAATAAAAATCATACTATCTTTAACCAACAAGGTTAAATATAATAGTAAGTAAGATATACTCTTATAAAAAGATTAATGTTCAAACTATGAAATAAGCAAATATTAAAAGGACATATTAATCATAACAATATTTAAGAATAAAAATATCTTAAAGATCAAAATAAAACAAAACCATACTTTCTTTTTCCCTCATTTTTAATTTCCAATATTTTAAATTCTGATTATTTCTTTTTTTTTTCTTTTTAAAAGAAAACTCTAAGTTTAAGTAAATTTTACATACATGACATACTTCAAGTATAGAGCTATCTAACAAAACACCGGGAGTTTGTATAGTCTATTATAATCTAACATTAAGCATTTCTGAAAAGTATATGCCCATTGCTAATAGAATATATGTATGTCAAGGAGAGGTAAAAGTATATAAAAAACCTTTGATTGATCAAACCAACAAACATCGCTTGTTATATAACATTAACATGCCATGCTTTTTTTTTATTTTTTGAGAGGGCCCCCCGGGGGGGAGTACATTTTATGAAATTTGGATAACTCAGAAACCAATACACCAAAAAAGAACAAAATGCAATTAAGGAAAAGAACTGGCCATGCATGTGACTTACCTGAGAGCTGTAGGACATATAAACGTGCGCCTGTTTCAACCATCTTCTGAGTTCTGTTCTGTAACTTCTGTTGATTGAGTAAGGACTAGGACGTGGTAGGGGAAAAGATTTAAGGACTAGGACAAGTCGAAAATGCCAAGGGAAGCAATGAAAAATGAAGGCATGTTTCATTTCAGTTTTCACTTTCTGTTTTTATTTTATAGAGTAAACCCTCGAAGGAATCCTATCAATTTTCACGATAGATAAATTAATAATTTCGTTTCTAATCTTTTAAAATATAAAAAAAAAATAATTTTTAATAAAAATAAATTAATAAATTAATCCCTAATTTTTTAAAATATCAAATAATTTAATTACTCTATCAAATTTTTTATTAAATATTATAATATAACCTATTAAGTAGTTGATATAGTATCATTATCTCCTACTATGTCATTCTAATTATTCTTATTTATTAAAATCACATTATTTTTGGGCATATTCTCAAGTTAATATGTAGAATTTTGTATTCTATCATGATTTGCAAATAAGAGAAATTTTGCTAAAATAGCATTATTTTAATAAATAGAAATAATTAAAATGATATGATAAAAAATAACAGTGTTATATCAACTATTTAACAGGTCATATTATAATATTTAATAAAAAAATTTGATAAGGAAATTAAATTATTTTATATTTTAAATAATTAGAGATCAATTTATTATTTTATTTTTATTAGAAACTAATTTATCCAATTTAAAAATTAATATGAATTATTTTGGGGGTTTCCTTCTATTTTATGTATTCACTGCTTGCAAGATTTTGTAAAAAAATAATAAAAATAATAAAATTCTTTTTCTTATTTTTATTTTTTAACTTAAAAATAAAAAATATAAAAAATAAAAATAGAAATTAAACTTATCGTGCACGTGTTTTTTATTTTTATTTTCTACATAGGGATGTGCGTTATTCTTATTTCTCTAATTCACTATCAGAATATTGACGCCCCCGCGTCCTTGTTTAGAGCCTAGTGTCTAGCGAATAGAGAGACTCGAGAGGGAAATAAATTAAGTAGTGAAGCTATTTTTGGACCAACATAGGAAAAGCAGGGACGTGCAAGTTTGGTAATTGCATATCTTGTTGTGCATTTGTTGTCCTAAATACATGATTTTTTTTTTTTTCCATCGGCTCTTTTCAGTGATACAACTTTACTATTCAAAGCGGAAAAAAAGATAAAATTTTGTAAAAGTTTATAAAATTTTTTAATTTGAGATGCTTTTTATTCATAAATTGAGATTCGAACCATTTATCCTTGTCATCAGTTAGCTAAGTATGCAATTATAGATTCACAATACCTAAACATTCTGTCTGATAAAATCAATATATAAATTTATCCAATTTTGTTATAACTATAAACAATTTACAAAGGAGTTTCACAAATTACAAAAAGTGGATTGTTGTATGCGGTGAATTGTTATAACAAAAAATTTAGTAATACCTACAATTAATTTTTCAAATGATGAATAGGCTTGAGTTTAAAGGTTGAAAGATTTTATGATGTTAAAAGTTTGAGTTCGTGTAAAAATATTTGTCGGAGGAATAGTTTTAGTATTTCAAATGAGATTAGTCTCACAATCAAACAGTGTGTGAAGGCGCCAAGTTTCTTATAATGATTTCACATGTTTAAGTTTTTGACAATAATACACTATAGTTTCATCCTCCTGTGTATAGGATGCCTTCATGTATATATCTCCCTTTATGTATCTAGTATGAGGAATTTGTTTTTTTTTTAATATAAATTATTAGTATTCTTGAATTTTAATTAATCTAATTTAAATTAGGTTGATAATTTATAGAAATAAAGTTCTTTTGGCATTAACTGTTTTATTTATAAGCTTTAAATCCAAAATCTTATTTAAAGAAAATAAATACTGAGTCAAATGCTAAAAACATGAGAATGATAAATATTAAATAATCTAATTTAATTTGTCGACTTTCTTTCATATTTTTCGTCTACTTTTAGTTATGATAATAATTAAAATTTAAATATAAAATTAATTTAATTAATTTCAGTTCACTTGTTGATATTTCTTGTTGATATTTTGTTTTACATTACCATTCAATTTTATATTAATAAAAAATTATTAAAATGATTTGACTTTTTAATAAATCATAGTGAAATTCTCTTACTTAGGTATTCACGCGTGATTGTGATGCAAATGACCAAAAATCAGTTATTAAAAATATTTTATATTAAGATTGTTAATAGCAACACTTATCCAAGATGACAAGCCAATATTGCAGTGTTAATATGTGATTGAGCAATACTAGGAAGTCCTTTTCCATTTTATTTTCAACAACTTCCCCTCTTTATATATATAGACAGAGAAATTATATCGCATCGACAAAGAAAAATTTTACACTTCTATGTTGTTTGATTTGACTGTGCAGACATATTTTTTCGGTATACAACCGTATAGACTTATTTTAACAAGATAAAAAAATACTTTCGGGTGTTGGTAAGGGGCAAGGGAAAGGCACGAAGTGCTTTCGTCTTATAAATTTTGCCCACAAGAACTTCGTGCCCTTTTTAATACAATTATTATTCTGTTCTATTTAAATTTATTTGTTATTTATTTAAGTAATTATAATATTAGTAGAGATTGAAATATAATAAGTTACTGTACTTTAGATTAAAATTTCAATGGTATCATTGTTTTTTTCTTCAGAAAAAGTCACGTGTATTTGTTAAGCCACGGACAAATCCATTTGTAGTGTTTTTTTCTCGACACGAAAATGAAATTTAAAAAGTTATTTGTGCTTTTTTAAAAATGCAAACTCTCGAACTCACTCGTAGACTAAAACTAAAATTAAAAATCTAAAATTTTCATTAAAAAATTAAAAAAAAAAGAAATAAAGCGAGGCGTCGGCGTGACCGAGATGAGAGACTGAGGCATGCGGGTTATGGAGACAGCGATTGCCACGCAGACATTCGGACAGCGAAGCAGCAAAGCTATCACTACTTAAAGATCACACCACTATCAATAACCATTCAGGGGTATATCCGGAATTACACTCCTCCCAGTGCGTCGGTAGCATAGCTTGCAAATTGCAATATTGCATTAAACCTTTTCGGTTTTTTACGATTTTTTATCTACTCCTTCAGTTTTAATTTATTTATTAATTATTAATATATTTAGATATTGTATTTAAATATGTTAATTTAAAAATATATTAAATTATTTAAATTAATAAATAAATTAAAACCGAGAGAATATAAGTTTCAATTGGCATCTACCTCCCGCATAGCTTTCATTTCAGATAATAATCAATCGAAAGGGCTGAATAAAGGATGATGATAAGATATAAAATAATAATAATAATAATCAAGATTAAACAACATCAAAGCTTAAAAGAGGGTAGGGATGTAGGTGAAGTGGGTCCCAAGTGGATGTCCCCTCTTT
This sequence comes from Pterocarpus macrocarpus, assembly GCA_031439585.1. NCBI lineage: Eukaryota > Viridiplantae > Streptophyta > Magnoliopsida > Fabales > Fabaceae > Pterocarpus > Pterocarpus macrocarpus. The sequence continues at coordinate 19,893,878 of CM062519.1, forward strand.
GGATTGCATTTGCAGTTGATCTAAGTTGTGGGGCCCATTTAGGGTATGCCTCCAATCTCCTTAGCAATTTCCACAATCCCCCACCCTATTCCTTCGCTCTCTTTCCCTTTGTGACCCCTAACCCACAGACCAAACCCCACTTTTTCCCTTCATTTAATTTTTAATTAAACCCCCCTTAATCTTTTCATTTTATTTTCTTTTGCGAGGTAAACATGCTATGCTAACCTCACTCACCACTTCTATGATCGTTTTCAACTCCATCCACGTCACCCGCTTACCAAAATTTTTTTAATATACTCTTAACAATATTATTTTTAAACGGTTTATAACTATTCAAATTTATTTTAAAATATTTTATTTTCAATTTAATAATATACAATCATATCATATTTTTAATTGAAATAATACAATAGTTTCTTAAAAAAATATATGACTAAGTTTGATATTTTTTTATATGTTTTAGTTTTAGTTACAAAAATATCATAATATTTTCAATCTATTTTTTTATTTTTAAATTTTGTGAAGAAAATAAAAATAAAAAAATTATATTCATTATTTCTTTTCTAAAGTATTAAAAATAGAAAATAAATTAAAAATAGAATATATTTTAAATTTAATTTAAATATATTGATATTATCAATCAATAAAAATAATAAAAATATTAATTTATATAAATAATTATTTATTATAATAAAAAATTTATTATAATTTTTTATTTTTTAATATTTTTATTAATTGATATTATAAAATTATTTTATATTATTATTTTATATCAATTAAATTCTTTATTTTTTGTGAATAAAATGAAAATAAAAAATGAAAATAGCCTCTAAAATTTTCAAAGCCGTGCCAACGGCGTTTACGGACTTCAAACGGGGTTTCATTCCGGTTTTTTTTTGGTATTGGATCCTCTCTTCCATCCCTTTTCTTTCTGTGCATTTTCAATTGGTATATGTATATATATGTCAATCAATCAATAATGATAAATGGTACGAACATACATTCGTGGACGCTGATTCTCGTTTGTGTGGGAGATTGGCTTGGATTGGATTGGAGAATAATAGAGTCGCAACCCAACAACTTGAAAAGGAATCCCTGGTGAAAGCGAACCGACACATGGCCGTGAGTCAGTTGGAAAGACACGTGGATTACGGAGGCAGCGGGTTTAGGTGGACCCGTTTCGTTACAGCGAAGGGTAAGCTCAGGCGATTGGCTACGTCGTAATCCAAAGCGCGCAGGTTGCGTGATATATTCGGGAATAGTATATAGTTATGCTTTCAATTTAATTATATAAATATATTTTATATAAAATTTATTAAAATTTAATTTAAATATATTATTAATATAAAATTTTTTTATATAAATATCTAATTATATATTACTATATCAATAAAAAATTTTGATATAATCATTCATTACTTAAATAATCATATAAATAAAAAATTTTTACAATATCAATGCATCCAAATTAAACTTAATTTATTATTAATATATAATTCTATAAAAGATATAGATTTAATTTGAATATATTATGAGTATAAAATTTTTTTATATAGACATTCAATTATATATTATCACATCAATAAAAATCTTTGATATAACTACTCACTACTTAAATAATCATATAAATAGAATATTTTGATTAAATAATAATATAAAAAAATTTTACACTATTAATATACCCCAATTAAACTCAAAAGACATTTATATAATTAATTAAAAATATAATTATATAATATTTCTATACCATATAAAAATTTCCCTACACATGAAACAGCGTCACGGATCACGACGTGGTCCCCTCCAACCCAACAATTTACAATATCTTGTACACCTTTCTTTTATTTTTTCACCCCTTTAAATAAATATATAAATATTAGATCAATAAATAAATAAAGAATTTAATTTATATAAATATATAAATATGTATTATTATATAAAAATATTTGATTTAATTATTTATTATTTTAAAATTTTAAAATATAAATATTTAATTAGATGATAATATAAATTTTTTATATTATTAATGTACAACAATTAAACTCATAAATAAATATTTGTGTATGTTTAAATGTCATATTATAATTGTTTATGTTTAATTTTGATATATTATTAATATAAAATATTTTATATAATTAATTATTAGGATAGTTAATTAATTATTGGAAGATTTCTTCGATACTCTTATAACATTTAAGAGTATTACTATTTTTTAATTATTTATTGTTAAAAATTTGTCATATATTTCACTAATTCAAATTATTAAATTTTTAAAATTATTTTTAACTATGTTTAAGATCTACAAAACTTATGATTAATCAATAATTATTGAATATTAAAAATATCGATACCCTTTTAAAAAAAAAAGGTACCAAAAGGAATCCCTTAATTATAATATTTAGATATTATTATACATGCATTCTTTTAAAATAACTACTATAAAATTTAAAAATTTTAGTCATGTAATAATATATAATTGATTGATAATATAAAATAAGTTATAATAATATATTTACAATAATCACAAGTATTTTCATATTATTAATTTATATTTAAAGTAAAAAATAATTTATCTTTACGTAGATAAATAGGTGAGCTGATGAGAGTAATATTTTGTTGCTATTTTGCTCGTATTGTTTAATTAAGATAATCTTAAGCCAACTGAACTTAATTTCCGTTTCTCTCCTCGTTAAAAAAACGTGAATTCAGAGTTCTCCTGCATTGTTCAGTGCTAACATTTTACATTTTTCTAAATTATTAAAATAATAAGGCAGAAATTTATAATTATAAAACTCATACAAATTATCTAAACTTACATGTTACTATTCTACTTGCAATGGCCTCTCTTCACAATGCATGGATAAATGAACTTATAAAAAAGATGGGCCAGCATTTTAGAACATCCTGCACCTTAATATTTATCACACACAGGTAAATAGCTTTTATTGATTTGAGTATAATATGATATTTAGTTTAGGCTGAAAATAATATGTCTGTTCTTAAAAGTGATAAAGAATCAATTTCTTAGATTTTGCAACTTTTCTTTAGAGCAATGTTTCTCCTCAATTTTACCTCTGAGCAGTGGGATAATAGTAAGAGGAAAAAAATAACCTAGTGCATGTTTGGATTCTCATTTAAAACTCTAAACTATAATTCAAATAAAAGTTATAAAAAAAAGTTTGTACAGAAATTATAATTTAAAAATTTTCAAATATAAAACCACGGATACTAATGGTCCATCTCTCCCTTGTTCAGTCCCCATAGCAATGGCATCAACACAAACATTTTAATTTCAAATTTCAATATGAATAAAGCAACGAAACATATAATAAGTAGGGAGAACTCTTATTTTTATCCTTTAAAAGATCAATTTACTAATAAACTAATTTTTAAAAGATGTTTTATTAGCCCGTCATACTCTAATAATAACTTTGTTACTATTGATGAACTTTATTAGTATTAACAAAAAATATTTTAAGAATTAATTTATCATCATATTGATTTTTTAGAGATGATTTTATCAACATACTGATTTTTTATGATCTAATTTGTCAGTGGATTGATAATTGATGTACAAAAAGCTAATTAAATATATTTTAAGGATTAATTTATTAGCACATTAATCTTCTAGATATCAAAATGGTACTTCTCCCTAATAAGTAATAAACTATCTTCATTATTATCTATCACAAAAAATGTCTTCATTATTAAAGATGAAATTGTAAAACTGAACAGAAGATGCAAGGACGCGCACTGGTTAGTACAAATTTGGTAAGAACATGGGCATAATGATAGTACTTTAGAAGATAAGATAAAACTTCTTCAAAGGTATTATTGATCCCATGGCTGAATTGAAAATAGTACAACAAAATTCACCCTCCTCTTTATTCACCCATTTTTCTTCTACCCAACTTTAATCATTTGCCATGAGTAGTTAAACAAGGTTGGAATAAAGCTGGTAAAATAAATTAGCTAGGAAGGAAACAGAATGAAAGAGTACACTATTGACAATAAAAGGGAGACAACGGTGGGTCAAGCAAGTGAAAAATGGTTAAAAAAGGAATAGAGGCAAAATCCTCATTGGTGTGAGGAAAAGCAAGAAAGTAAGTAACAAACAAAAGAGAAAGGGAAGAGGTCCTTGGGGGTTTAGGGCTTTTTGGCCCTTTTGGGGGGTAGGCAAAGGGCTAGTAGGCGCCAGAGGAGGGGAGATGTGCAACCAGAGGAGGACACCACATTAATCCTTGGTCATAATCAAATGATCTTTTAATTAATCACAATCATAGAACTTGTATTATAGATAATAATTAATAGGCTATGGAGGTTTGCACGTTTGGGGGTGTGTGTGATAATGCAATAAAACATATACAGCTCTTCTCCTTTGCTTTTGGATGCCTTTGGTTGGTGGGTGATAGGAAGCAGTGGATTAGTGGGGAGAAGACTTAAAATAGACCAGTAGGTCGCATAAAGAAAGGGTTAGATAATTCTAACACCATTGTCCCTACATGTATCTTTTTTTTATTTCCCCCCTCCACTTTCCTGAAGCCTTTCCTCCCATGAATGCTTTATTTTGTTCTGTGATTTTGCAAAAATATTACTTATATTCATCATTGTGACTTATTTTAAGGGATTTATTAACATGTTTCTTAATTATTAGTTGAGAAAAAAAAATAGGATTTATTCTCGATCAATGATTAAAAAATATCGTAATGAGTCTCTTAGAATAAGTCATAAAAAAAAGTATAAATAACACAACTCTTAATTTTAAATATTTTGTAGATTAGCTAACCGGAAAAAAAAGAAAGGATAATGTTGATTATTTCTAAAAGTATGACAAGAAACTTTTGATCGCATATCATTAGCTACTTCAAAATTAAAATCACAAATGAGTGAGACATACAGTTTGAGAGGTATTACTTTTTATCCATACGTGTTTTAACTTTTTGAAAATAAGAAAATCTGTATATGCAAATTACATTGTTTTTAACATTTAAAAACTAAAAATTATTTATGATCCTTTTTTTAATTATAATAACATATTTTTTATTTTTCAATTGTAATGGAGGTCTAAGATGTAATATATAAGCGCCACTTAAATAGAATTTGAACCAAGTAATTTTCTATTGATATTTGATGCCACTTACTTTTTATTTAATTTTATAAAAAATATATTAATAATAACTTTTAATATAAGCTTTTTAAATATGTTGGTTATGTAGCTTCATTTAAATTATCATTTTCTAAATAAATACTAGCTTTTTTCATTTAACATTGGATTCTTTTAAAAAAATAATTTGATTTTAGTACATAATTGTTAATATATATACTAAATATAATTATTGAATCCTATATTACTATATTAATAAAAGTAGCTGACACTTCTATTATTATTTTAAAAGTTTAATGTGTAATAATTTATAATTAAATAGCATTGTATCAAAATTAACCTCTTTTAAAAATGATTTTCCATTTTTAAATTTCATTAAGACCACAAAAGAAGTATAAAGTGACTGTAAGCTAATAGCTAAGTTATATAAGTTGTGTAACCTTAATAAAAGTTTAAAAATACAAGTTATGTATGTCATGTGTTAAAATGAAGAAAAATGTCTAGAAAAAAACTTTATCGCCTAGGCATAAGTTATTTATTAATATGTGTTAAGATAGCAACTTATATTTAAACCATTTATTTTTATTGACGTTATTTAACATATGTCAAAAAGATAATTAATTTTAATTTTTACAAATGTTTTTGAATTTAATTTAAATACACTATCAATGTAAAACAATTTTACACTGTCAGCCAATAAAAATAGTCGAAAGTGCCAACTCACACAAATAATTATCCATTATAACGAGGGACCTACCATGATTTCTCACTTTTTCCATTTCTATTGATTGACAGTGTAAAACAGTTTTATACTGTCAGTATATATCAATTAAACTCAATATTTTTATACTTCTCACATCATAAAAATATTTAAATTTTATAATTAACATCTTAAAAGCCACACATGTGATAATTTATAGTTAAATAATAATATAATTTTTTTTATATTAACAATATATCAAAATTGTTCTCTAAATAATTTATATGTTTTAAGATAAAAACCTTTTATCTAATAATTTAATGCAAATCATGTGGAACTGATGAATATTGTACTCACTTAAAATTTTACTTGTGTAATAAAGAAAATGAAAATAAACATTTATTAATAGATAAGAGCACATGAATATGGTCACAACAATCACTAGCTAGGATTAGGAGGACGACCCAATCATGTATGTACTCCCACAAGGGTTTCAGATTTCAGTACCTGTTTTGTTTTTACCGATCTGTTGTGTAATTTAAGATTTTTGAGAAAATAAATAGCATAGTTTTATGATTGGTAAAATACTTATTATTATATGATTAAGTAGTAATACAAGTATGTACACAATATTATCAATACCGGCCACCCGAGCTGGTGGGTATCCGTGTTGCCCACTGCGGTGGGCCTCTAAAACTATCCATTAGACTTTCAAAGAGAATGGCCACGTTCTATAGTTATAAATTAATTAAGAAAGAATTATTAATTTGCCTTCAAAAGATTAAAATGTTGATAGTTTAGTTTCTAAAAAATATTTTATTAGTTTATGATACTCTAATAATAAATTTTATTAATATTAATAAAAAATATTTTAGAGATTAATTTATTAACAAATTAATTTTTTAAGTATTAATTTATCAATATATTAATTTTTTAAAGAGTAATTTATTAATATATTCATTGTTGAGATACCCAAAAAAAAAAAATATTTTTTAAAAACTAAATTACTAATATTTTAATCTTTTGAAGTCAAATTAGTAATTCTCCCATTAATTAATATTGGTCTTATCGGGAGTTTTGAACTGTTGGAGAAAACATATTTTAGAAGAAAAACTTTTGGTCTCATCCCCCCTCCTATCAGAACAGAAGTGGAAATGACTTCAATTGTTTATCAAAATGCTAGCTGAAATAATAAAAGTTATGCTCCACTTTATGACATGATGCTTATCAAAATTCATCAGGGATCGGTGAACTGTTATTGATAAGATTAGTATAAAGGTTGAGATTATTATAACGCCATTTAGTTGATTTTGTTAGAAAGAGTGACAAGTGGGTTTGCTTTTGTTTTTCTAGTCAAGTAATTTTAACGGAGAGTTTGTTTTGATTTTTGTTTTTTAAAGTAATTGAATGGCATCTATCTATACTATTAATAAAATAGAAGTAATAACATGAAAAATTTTATATTTATTGCAATCAGGATGATTCTATATTAAATCCATTCATTTGAAAAATAAAAATAAAAAAATTTTAAAAAAAGGGACAAAGAAAAAAATAAATATATTTATTTATTTAAAAAACTTTATCTCCAAAATTTTGGCTTCATTTAATCCATATTCAAAATTTCAAAAATCATACAATTATCCATCCAAACCGATGGAGATATCAAGTATTATAATTATAATGTTGTAATAAATATATTTATAATATTATTAAATGGGTGATTGTAATTTATTGCAAAACAAGCAATGGAGCCATGATTCTAATATCTACTATGAAAATTGTATAATTTCATAGATGACTAATGATTAATTTTATAAGCAATTTAAATAGGTTAAATATTTGAATTTGTAAAAATATCTAGTAATTTTTTAAAATATTTTTATTTAAATTTGATAAAAATTTAACTATTATTTCTGATATGAAATTACGTAAATGAGTATTTAAAAAGTGATCGTGATGATGATGATGATGATGATAATGATGATGTATATATAGCAGGCATAGCACTTCTCTAATTGTTTTGTTGGGCCAGCTTATTTTCTAGTGGCTGTTGGTAGTGATCTGTAACTATAGTTTACAAGGCTTTTTCCCGAGCAAACAACTCAGATTTGGAGTGGTCAAATTTGAGGTGTATTAATTTAAAGCCTAATTAAGGAGGCTAGGAATCCAATTTAAGTATGAGCATTCCGTATTAATGAATTAGTTGACAAGATTGATGCCCATTATATAAGCATATCACTTTCTGGGAAGCAATTATGACCATTAAACTAAAAAAGAAAATTATGTATCACATTCGTTTTAAAGTTTGTATAGTGATCTTGTGACACATATGCTCCTATTTTTAATAAGGAATATTACATCTTTTTCCACCACTATATGTTTGGGGGAACTTCATGATATTTATATTTGAAATTGAGCGAAAGTCAACTACGATTGATTTAATTGAATTGCATCTACTTCAAAGCTTTAGGCTTAATTCCTATTGACTTCATCGTAAAATATTTCATCAATTTTTTTTTTTTGGCCTTTAATTGTTGACGATTCAATTTCTTGTTTGGATGATCTTCCTTTTATTTTCCATGTGCGGGTTAACTCTTGACAGAATGCAACTCATCTTTGCATCATAGATTTCTTTTTACATATATATAAAATTCCATGAACACCATAGAGATAAATGAAACTGAAAATATGAAAGAAAAACAGAAATATTGAAAAAATAAATTTAATTTGGAAAGTAAAGCATGAATTTGGAGCTGAGTTCACGGTGAGAAAATGAGGCCACTAATGATATGGTGCACATTCTAACCCTACACACCATGTGCCACATTTTCCCCATGCGTCTGAAACCTTCCTCTACATATGTGAACGACATTAATTAGGCCTTGTAGTGGGGCTTCACTCTCTCATAGTCATAGGAGCAAAACAGCTTATATTATATGACCATTTTTTTTATATATAGTAATTAAAATAGAGCGCGTCAAAATAAAACAACATAACGAGAAAAGGAAGCAAGAAAACCACAAAGGCCATGCTTCCTTGTACTGTACAGAAAAGACCAAAATTCAACAGCTCATTCAGCGGATCATGGGCTAAGGCAGAATAATATTGTTATGTTAAGGGAAGAAGATAAGCTTCAATATAGCGAAGCAAGGCTAAGATGTCATTCTTTTACCAAGTTATTTATTTTTTCTGATTAAATTTTTGACATAAACAAGCCTAAGACTCCATCCCACGTGTCTGGCATTTTGTGAGATCGGTTCACTTTTATGCAACCATCCATACATGTCCTCGGTAAGTATGAAAACCATGTAATAAACAACTCTCAAGTATAAAAATTTGTCCGGTTCACATCCAACCATTTTGAAGGAGTCAATAAAGTAAACAACACAAAAGGTTATGATTAACAGCTGAGACTGTATTTAATTATCTAAACTTCACTATATTAATTATGTGACAAACTTGCCATATAACAATACAGCTGGGGCACTATTATATATATATAAACTCAAATGGTTCAAAGGGCAAGTATTTAGCAAGCACAATTCAAACTGCTTTGTAAGTGAGAGAAACAAACAACAGGCTATGTATGACTGGTTAAGGTTGGCTGCTGAAACGTCACTAGATTTATTCACATAAGTATGTATTGCACCGCCTTTGTGCTTTCATTGGATATTATAAAAATTCTTGTATGGGAGCCATCTCAATCTCCTTCTGTCGTAATCAATTTTGACATGGGGTGATCCCTGTGGAGCAATCATTACACGCGAAACATCTTTGTTGTTGAGTCTTCAAGATTTAGGCTTCAAGGAGGAGGTTGAGTAGATGAACCAAACATATGTTTCTTTTATCCACATTTTTCGTTGGTCATGGTGGATAATGTCTAAGCGTAAGCATAACACTATAACAGGTCTTTTTCATAATGGCCCCACATCAAAAGCTCTCGTAGAAAAACAAATCTTATACATATGCTTGCAAATGCTGAAAATAGGATGGCAAGTTTCACATGACTCAAAAACACTTGGTACCCTGAATTGGTCAATTGTCTTTGTTTAACCATTTTGCCATGTGAAAATGGGAAAGGTCCATGAAGCTGGCCAGTGACCACCCTCACATTCATCCATGGCCAGCATTACTCAATGGGAAGAAGCTGCACCATCTGCAAAGGCAGAAATTTCGGACTAGAGGGCATTACTTTGTTCAACTAGATTGATCTCTCATTTATGCTTCTGTTAAGAGGCCCATACCATGATAATGGATCAGTCAATATTTGGCTTTGAATTTTTAAGTCATGGTTATGTTTGAAAAATAAAATAAAATAAAAAAAATCTCATTAAATGAGTGACACCTAAAGTTTCTGTTGTCAGTCAGACAATATGTAGTAGTTTGGTAGTTTCTCATTATAAAGACCAACCAATCAACTAAAGAACTGTACACACCATTTATCACCACTTACCCAACCCACTTTTCATCATTTCATCTATCTGTCTACAATAAGTTTTATATATATATATATATATATATAATTTAATCTGTATGCACTGATAGTGTAAAGTTATTTTACATTATCAACGAATAAAAAAGCAAGGAAGTGTTGAATCATGATGGGTCCCTTATTATGGTAAATAATTACTTAATATGATTTGACACTTTCTTGCATTTCTATTAGTTGATAGTGTAAAATAATTTTACACTTTCAGTCAATATAAATTAAACTCATATATATATATATATATATAAAATGTAAATGTAATGGACTAGTGAGTGGCTTATTTTGGTGGTTTTCTTATTTTCTTTCTTTCCCCAGTGATCAATTTCAGAGTTATGCAACTTGTTGTATCAACTGCAGAGAACTACTCATATGCAGCCTCTATTCTTTTATCAATTTAGACAGTATACTGTAAATCTAATAGAGCAGTATTCATGTATATAGATAAAGATATATCATACGTCTCACAATTCTTGTTTCCTAGTGATCAAATAATGCAGTTCCATGAAATAAAATTAAGGTAACCAAGCAATGATATTTATTTTGGATACTTTCATACAGTAAAGTATAATGCCCATGGCTTATAATCACGGAGAATTATTGCAGCACAGCACTGGCAGTTATCTAAATGCGTAAAAATCTATGATCAGCATGGATAGATAACGTTGGAGATTGTCCAATCCATAAAATCCTCTTCATATATGGGATATCTATTAGTGATTTGGTCAATCAAAACTGCATTTTGTTTGGTCTTCAGGAGCAAGCTTTTTATTGGCAATTACAAGCATCCATTTATGCTAATCACAAAATATTTTACAAAAGAAATGTTGCAGGTTACATCAGACTCTATCCATTTCCATGCCCATAAGCACATTCATCAGATTACATGGCAGAAAAATTGAAAAAGCAATTCAATGTGGGCATTTACATGTTTGGACAAAAACTGAAAAGGCACCATTACATTATCAATTAGCATAGTGGCAGTGTCGAGATATACAATTGATTTGGGAAATGGTCCTTCTCTTTTCTAGCTCTTCATCTTCTACAATTCCACTACCTTGGACATTGCCGAAATCTACGGTTAATGTCTTATGATTTATTGTAGATTTCAGAGTATAGATAGTTTGAAAGTACCCTACTAAAGTCGCAAAGAAAAGGCAAAGAAAATGGGTCACTGTAGCAAAGGGGCCATCATCTATGAATGCATATCATACCAGCATATATAACTTGACAAGCAATATTTTAGTCTGTGAATATATTTTTATTTTTTTAATTTATTTCAGAAATTGAGAAGTAATGGAGATTCCTTTAAATAATTATGTGTAAATCATAAATCTTATTTTTACTCATATTTATATCTCCAAAATAGTAACAATATTCTTCACACTAGAACATATATACTCTTATTTTTGCTGTTATCTACTTTGAAAAGGGTTCATTTAATTTTTTCTTTAAAATAATGCTATCGTGTTTGATTAAGGATCTTATTATATACTTATCCTTACTTAATATCCAAGTTGTCTAAAAAAATTATTATACTATTACATGGGTCAAAACTATGGAACATGGAAAAATATTGGTTAAATGAACCTCTCAAGTCATGATTTAAGCTTGAGTTGTTACCGTCAAAGACTTCAAGCAAATTGAGATGTGTGCTGAATGTGTCATAACTCATAATGTCTTGCGAACATTGAATTTAACAAATGCTGTCATAATCAGCAAGATTTTTTACGATCCAAGTTTCGGGAAACTTTGCTACACGGTCCTCTCAGGTAATTGATCCACATTTTACTCCATTATCGTCATGTGGCCTAAATGGGAACTTAAACCTCATATTCTCTTTTCTTTTTATTTTTTCCCCGCAAGGAACTTAAACCTAGTTCAATAATCACCCAAGCAATGTCAATAAAAAAATACATAAATAATCACTCAAGTAACTTATGTACAACCCCCGGAGAAATTTGATCATATGATATACTCCCAAACTTTAAGAAGGATGGATTTTGCAACACTGAAAGATAACACTATATAACATCTTGGAAATGGGAAAACTCTTATTTGAAATTTTCACATGACCTATTCTTGTGTGAATTTTTACTATTAATCAAGAAAATGAGGTTCAGACAGGACTCATGACATAATTTAATTGAAAGTAACAATTCACACATGATTGGAAAATATGAAAATTTCACACAAAAAGGATCTATTCTCGTACCATCCTTCAATGGAAGATAAGCGTGAACAAATGGGCCAGTATAACCAACACACCACACCAGCTCTAGGCCCCTTGGGCTAGTTGCTTCTCTTGTCTAATGCATGGCTAGTTGGTCCTCAAGTTTGAGTGGCTCCAATATGAGACGTGGTTTCTTTGACCCCCTTATATAGTCAGGTTTGAGGGCATGTCATCTGCTTGTTAAGAGAGCGACAATTTCGTTGCTGGGTTCTGATGCAAGCTTAAGAGGAGAGTTGCCTTCTTTATCTGTGACATGTGGATTGGCACCCCTGAAAAATAATTGGCAAATTCTTTGAGTAAGTTTTCAAAAGTAAACCATAGTATATCAGGTATGAACACAACATGTGAGATAATGTTTGATAGGAAAGTTACAATGAAACTGAAAGTTTGGCAAGCCAACTTAAGTATTATAAAATTGAAATGCAATATTCATCATGGGGTAGTGATAAAGTTACTCCATTGACCATGATTTGAATGAGATTTCAATTCCACAGACTTGAGTGCGTTTAAATTAGCTTATTTTAGGTTCAAAACAGTTTATAATTGAAGATTTATTGAGACAACTTTTGAAAAAAAATACTAAAACGATTACTTCCTGATCAAAACATGCACTTAATCTTCTGAGCTCCTGTTGTATGGTTATGTATAGCTTACCAAGGAAGGGGGACAGAATGAATTGGGAGAAGTCACGAAAATGGACGAACAAAGCTAAAATGAGAAAACATTGCATTATGGCTCCTGCTTCTGGGTTAGTTAGATGTGCTTTGATAACTACCTAAAAAGGTGGTTGATTCCAATACTTAAAAAATGATCATCGATGAAAATAAAACTGTCAAATTTACTAATCACTTTTTACAGTACGAAAATGAATATGCATTAATTGGAAAACATATTAATATGCACTACTCTGTCACTTCAAATAATGTTGCACTTGGCTTAATTCTTCAAAGTTTTTCACGAACTCCAATGTTTAGCACATAAACTAAGAACACAAATATATCTGCATGTGAATGCTGTTAATGCAGAAACAGAATACACCAATAAGAGGCAGGCCAGATCTTAATAGGCAGGATACCGAATCATAGGCATATAATATATAGGACACGTAAGATGAAGTAGAATTAATGCTATTTGATGACTGCTAGGTGAATTTGGATATAGAATCCAAAATTTAAGCGCATAGAAAAAATTGGTGATATCAAAGAAAGCTTCCAAAATGCTTACCTTGCAATAAGCACTTTTGCAGTTGCAATCTTCCCTCTCAAAATGCAGTAATGTAGTGGTGTCCGACCCCTTGAATCAAGAGCATTTATATCTGCACCATATTGTAGGAGCAGCTCCACCATTCCAGCATCACAAGTTAGGCATGCCAAGTGAAGCACACTAGAACCCTTTTGTATGTCCTCCATTAGTTGACTTTTACATTGACATGACATGCTTGAGCTGCTTGAAGAAGGCACACTGAAAGAATCTCCTGTTACAGCAACCAATTATTGTTACATGACTTCTTGCAATTTCAACAGCAATAACTTTGTAGGAGTTGAGACATTCTGGGATATGAATGAAAGAGATACCATCTACTGCTTGGCCATTGATAGCATTGACATCCACATCTGACTTGACAATATGCCTGTACACTGCTTTCTTGTCATTGGCACAGATGCTTTCCCACACCTGTTGTGCTACTGAAAGGAGACGGTGGTTCTTCGTCATCCGGCGAACGAAGACTCTCTCAGAATACTGCAATAAGAGAAACCATCAAGTTCTATCTCTCAGACATTTATAGCCTCCCATGAAGTAATGCTACAAGAATAAGGATATTATTCCTTCCAGTACTGCTGGAAGTTTTTAATCAAGGGAGAAAAGGGAAAGGTATCTAAGTTTAAATGATAAACAGCATATGGTTACAAAATAATCAATGATTGCTTGTGTCACAGTAAAGAAAAAAAGGTGGAGGAACAAGGGATAGACAACCATCCTCTTAGTTGCCTAAAGTGTGCTGATAAAGAATGAATGGCCTACTTTCAAGCATCTTTTTATCTACTTTACACTGACCTAACATCGGCAAAATGGCATAAGACTCTAAGCAGCAGTGTTTGAGAATTTGAGTTAGCAAATGGAGAAAAGCAGTTAAGTTGATCTTGGTCATTTATCAGATTGGTAAAAGTGCTTATTTTGGAAAAAATTAGCCGTGTTATTTAAAATCCCGGAACTTGTTAACTGTTGACCAAAACCTGCACTATGCACTAAGATACCATGTGGCCACAAACTCTAGCAATGAATATGACTAAGTAGTAATTCCTTTGACCAATGAACTAAGAACTCAACTGAAAGTTGTTATTATCACAAAACAGGACACCAGCAAATCATATAGAAGGTGGCGATTGATATGTGCATGTAGGGTACCCAACTTGTAGAAATTGATAAGGGTAGATTTCTTAAGAATGATGTTACATAGTCAGAGGAAATGTCGAAGGAGTAAAAAACCTACTTATCCATCTCATGGTTAAAAATAAGAGCTATGTAATATGAACATAGCAATCTAACACCCTTGCCCGACACTCCATGTAATCCTAATTAGAAAATATATACAAGTTTTCATTTTAAATTTTTTTTTAATTGGGATACTTTCTCATCCAATTTTAAGGTGTCAATCATTATGTCAATTCTGAATGTACAATTAACTTTTTCCTAAAAATAATAACACATCATTCTACCAAAAATTTGCCAATAGAATTCTGGCTACATAGCATTCTATATTTTTTAATCACCTACCTATAGTTAGGAGTACTTTAGGCACGGAAAACTTTCTTCCATATAGTGATAGAGTGCATTTATGGTATTCCTAAGGTGAAAAATTTAAGGATTCTTTAGTTGAAAACTTTTAATGGTTCATTTAATTCCCCCCTCCCCACAAATATTGCTTTCCAACTAGGAAATAACTTGAAATTTCCATCAGATTACCTTTGCATGGATGAACCTCTCCTTTAGTGAAATGGGATCATCATGTTCTGGTTTTCTTGCATGGAATAACTTGTTTCTGTTGCCCTTGGATGAGCTGCATTGCAGGGGTGCATGTTAGCAAAAGTTCAAACAGTTAATTAATCCCATCAATTGTGGTAATACTTACCCATCAAGAGTATCATCAGTTTGCGAGGTACTTGTTGAATGCAATAGCTCCTCCCAAACTGAGTTTGCAAAGAGATTTCCCAGTGACTGAAACATGGTTAAGACAGAGGAATCCCATACTTTCACATCAAGTGTCAGTGATCTTACCTACAAAACATGGTTTCCTATTTCAACCTTAGTTGCAAAAGTCAGGATTGAAAACAGAAATTCTTTTGTTTTCATTTCTAACAATAATAAAAGCACTACTAAGCATATGAGAATAGATCTTCTCATGTGAAAATTTGACATAACTTTGTCATGCATAGATCTTTATTATTGTTTAGATTCTCTGGTGGATCTTGTTTTGGAATAAGTGTGTAAAAAAGCAATAAAACTATTTTTGGGTTTTGAAATGTCCAGCCCATAAAAAAAAAAGGTCTAAAAATATATTACCAAAAAGGAACTAACACAAGAGTGATGAGATGTTTGGAAAAAAAAATACTCTAAAAACCCTAATCCTGACTCCCACTCTCTTCTTCTTCGATTCCTCTTCTCTTGAACCGTCACAAAAGCCCTCTCATGTCTCTTTGGTGTGTAGAGAAAGAACCCACCCTGAAACAGGCCCAATTCTTGACTCTACTTTTTTAATCAATAATAAAAATCTACACATAACAAGGTTACGTGAAATCTTCGTACGAAAAGATCCATTTTTAATAATAATAATAATATTAAAAAAGCAGAATGTTAAATGTGCTACCTCAACTACTTACTTTGGATATATGTACACCAAGATTACGATGAACACCAGAACATTCAATGCATACAAGGATGCCAAGGTTTAAGGATGCCCAGTCTGGTTCAGGCTTACCACAATCAGCACATTTATCGTTCCCGCTAACCCTTCTAAGAACATCAATTGGCTTTTCACTTTTTATACTGAGTTTATTCTGCTGCAGGCTTTTAGGTGACCTATTAAGGATGTTGATCTTGCATGCTAATCCAGCACTTACTGCCACATCTTCATCAGGAGAACATTGTAATGAATCAGTCTTGCTGGCAGAATCAAAGTCATCGCTTTCTGAGTCAGTTAAGAGAGGCTGCAACATAATTGTTAATTATTATAGCAATCCAAATTATCACAGGCATCAAATGATGCAATTCAAAGTAGAATAATTTGCACCAAAAGAACAGAAAGAGTAATTCTAATCCTCCTTAGAATCCTCGTAACTACTACCTGAAGAAAGTAGTGAATGCTTTTCATGTTACTAAGATATTAAATACATCTACTTTTTCATGTACCACTTGCTTTATTAGGCGTTAGGAGTTAAGAGGATGTTTTAGGGGGATATAGCAAAACTCTATCAGTCAGTTATTATCAGGCCTATATTCTAAAGAGTCCCCCTCCTTATTTATAGTTTGAGAATTGATTAGAGAAGGCCAAAAGAAAATACTATGTACCCTTTCCAGTGTCTGTGCACTCAACAAAGAGGCAATTACTCCGGTTATCTTTTCCATCCAATCCATCTGGTCCAGGGCATTTTCTGCCTGCATTGCTTTCCTAAGTACCATCAGAAATAATAACAATAATAAAAGCCAAAAATATGTATGTCAATGAAGTTTTGGAATGAGTACCTGCAATGTGTAAATCTTTGATGGAGAAACAATCCTGAAGCAGAATCTTAAATCTGACTGCTCAGCATCAATCTTGATTGTAGATGTCAGCAGGTTCACTGTATGACGTGCACCAGCTTTTTCATCATTGACAACTCCATGGTTATGCGACGAAAGCAACCGACTCAGAATGCCAGAAGCATTATCGGTGGCAAGATTCCTCTGTGATGATACTTGATTGCCACCCTAAAATGGTATATATGCTCAACATTTGTTAAGAAGATGAACTAATGAGATGAGCATTACCTAGCTTGGAGCACAAATACTTAGTAGTTAACTTCTAGTTGGACACTTACATGCAAGCCAGTCCATGGTTTGCGATAGTAGTAAAGCATCCCGCGACTGTCAAGAACGAAATACCTTCTCTTCCAGTCACCTCTTAAATTGGAGGATCGTTTTGAGAGATACCCTTCTCGAATGGTTTGAACCTAAACATTAGTTGTGCACTTTCTGAGATGAACAGATGCCAATGGATAGAACTCAGAAATTAAGTAACTACATATTCTCTAAAGAGAAAGATAGAAGCACCACATGCTTAAATACCTTTCCATTTGCAACAGATTCTGTTACTGCATCTACCACTTCATTTGATATCCTAGAAAATGGTTTCACAGAGTCTGCACTGGGAGAACCATAAGGGCCCTTCAAGGACAACTTACTCTCTTGATGAACAAGTTTCTTGTACTCTACCATTCTTTCACATAGAGAAATCTGCTCCTCATTGTGACTTTCTCTTGCTTTTTGGGCATAAGCCAAAACCTGAAACATGTCAAATACAAGAAAGGAAATCTTCTATTCAGTCCATATATCAGAAACACTAATCATAATTCCAAACCTGCAATTTTGCTGAATTCTCGAAACATGTCACTGTGGTTTGCTAATGGGTTTCACATCTCAGATTATCCTACCAATCATTCAACAATTTAAGTTTTAAGGAAGCATGCTATGATGAGAATTCCTAATGTGTTCTTCCAACCTATAGACATATAGTTAAAAGAAGTGTAAATTATACCCCCTCCCCATAGCCCTCTCCTCAGTTTTCAAAATATACACTTCCTTCCCCTGAAAGACGAAAATGCGTTGCACTTTAATCCATTTTTTTTGGTTAAACCTCCATTATTTTATGTTTATTATCTTATTTAGCAATCCTAGTATGCTTCCGATCTTCAATCCAAGTTAAAAGCAAAATCAGTAAAGAGTTAGTGGCAAAACCTCAACAATGAAAGGCTCCATCTCATGTAATAGCTCATATCCCTGCAAGAGAAAGAAGCTTTAGAAACAGCATTAGTGCAATACTGCCTATGGAAAATGACATATATGGCTAGATCATATACCTGTCGAAAGTATCGAAGGTGAGCATCCATAACTCCAGTGACAGCCTCCAGAAACTCAAATCTCTTCTTGGCCTCAACATTGTGAAGAGCACTAACCTAGAAGATAAAATATGTTCTATAATTAGGAGCTAAACATATACTATAATTTATATCCTTATTCAAAGCAACATATCTTGTTCAACTAAAATTACCAGATTGAAACGAGCCTCCTCAAATGTATTTCTTGCATTGTGCAATTCCTGGAATGTCTCTCTACCAAATTAGATTCAAAAAAATCATGGTAACCCATGACAATCTAATACATTGTTTATGAAAAAAATGCGAAAGTTAAGACTCTGGACGTACCTCCTCTATGACAGTGGCAATATCCATCCTAGTACTTTTCCTCAATGACATAAACTTCTCACGTGCCTGCACAAAATCCATGTTATATATGTGTTATGATCAAGAGATATGCCAATGAACTTTCAGCATCTCTATTTTGTTTTTCAAATGCACTAATGTTTTTCACTCAATTTGGCAACATTGAATTTACACATGCATCTTACTCCTTTGAAATTTCTTTTAACAGAGTTAATGCAAGTACAAGGTCGAATTGAGCTTTGAGATGTAAATAAAATATTTGCAAGTGTTTTGGAAGTCCATTAAGAAAGAATAATTGAAAAAGATCAAACTTGATCTTGAGGGCAATTTGAACTGAGGAAAATTGAAACTTCTACCAGATGGCTAGAAGATCCTTTTCCATGACCTGATATTTAACTGATATCCATTAAAAATCCGTTTTCTTCCTCAGTAATTAATCTTAGGAGCATCAATATACAAAATTGAAACAAGTGAGTTGGAGATATAAAAACAAAAATCAATCATGCAGTTCATTCACCTAGAAACATTGAACTCTTGCCAATACAACTATTGAGTGAACAATGAATTTGGAAAAATGATTGATATTAGAAACTTACTCCTGGTTATCAAGAGGAAGTTTCAAATTTTAATCCATCCAGTAAAATAAAGATAGTGCTTAAAATAGTAAAGGATCATAATGAATACCCAAACAAAAACATCCAATTAGCACTTATGCTTCTTCTTAAGTAATAAATTGTATAGCTCAAGACATATACACATGTTGCAAGAGGAAAGGAAATCATTGAATGCAGAGATCCTTATACTGTGAAACCTTAGTAAGCAATTGAGAAGCACCTGGTCATATGCAAGGGAAGCTTTGTCAAAACGCCTTCTTGCTTCCTGCAAGCATCATTGAAGCATTAAAAGAAAAGCAAAAACTTTACAAGTCATATGAATGCAGGAAATATGAATATCTTGTTGTATATGAAAATCATCCTTCAGGAGCATTATCCTTTTTAAAAGTGTTATCATTTTGAAAACTGAATTCCATCAATGGTAGTTTTCATTTCCATCCAGAGTTTCAACTGATAGTCTTGTCACATACAAAGGGCTGTGTATTAGCATCTTGAGACAGGAAGGGCAGCATCACACTATTTTATCACTTATATATTTACAGAAGCTAATGGAGCTATGCTATATCATCAAGTATGATGGCTTAATATTCGGAGGGTTTAGCATACAATAATCAACAATATTAATTATGTATGAACATTAAAAAAAAACTTGTGCTACTTAAAATATACCCTGACATCAAGGATTTCAACATTTAGAATGTTCAGTAACCGGTCATTCAGCATGTGCTCCACCTAACAAGCCACAATAACTTCAATCAGCTTAGCAAATATCATATGCAAATATTGTCTCTATTTTACCAAAAGTACCTTAGTAGATTTTCAACAATATTATCTTGCAGTCTAATCCACTCTAGAAGGATGCATCAAAAGACAATAAAACCCCAGCCATATGGCCAGATCTGAGAAAGAGTCTAGTACTGACACATTAAACTTCCAACAACAACTCAAGTCTTAAAAGTTTAAAGATTGGAAATTGGAAAGCCACAACTTTCACCAGTGGTCTAGCCTTTGATAAAAGAACTGAAAAGTAAGAAAGACAATGACAACACTAGACAAATCATTACCTGTGACCGAAGAAGCTCCTTGAATGTACTGATTTCTCTCAAAGCAATAGTGAATTTGGCCATAACAGGCCCTGAGGATACCAAAACAAAATTTATCAAAATTAATGGAAAAATTAGAAAAAGGATGCATTCTTTTATTGAATATTAGAATAATGGAGCACAATGGTTTAGAAAATGCATGGTAATTAAGAGATGAAATAAACATGGCATGCTTTAGATCATTTGAAGCAACTTTGACCACATTTCCCAAGGGGTTTTGCAAGATTCTTTAATAGGCTTCTTTAATGGGCTAAACATATCATCCACAGAAGAGAAATTATTGGGTGATTATGCTCAAGTAACATTTCAGATATACATGCAAGTTAGTCAAGAAATGCTGAACCTATCATATAAGCTTAGGGCCAATAAATAACCCACGGTATAACCTCCAAGTATCTAGTAATTTCTCTCACTAAGCAATAAGCATACAACAACGAAAGTCATTTAGGTTTACTTTATTAGAAAAGACAAGAGAAGGGAAGAGACCAACAAGACTTACCTCCCAAAGTTACAAATAAAGGATCACTATGCTCTCCTCCAAAATTTTCAAGGGCACTTGCAAATGTGATGTCTACATCATATGCCTCTCCAAGCCCTTCCCTAAAAAAGGGGTAAAAATATTAGGCCATAAAATTCAAGAATGTGAGAACTGTTGCCTAGACTTTTTGTTAATTAGCTGAGAAATGCTACTCAGTTGAAAAAATTTTGTGAACATCCATGACAAAACTCATGAGATTGTTGGATAAAATGATGCGGTAGGGTCCACTAATTTATTAAAAGGTCAACAATATATCATGTCATTCTAACAACTCAATTCTAACAAATAATTCTGGCTCTCTAGCATTTTCCAAATCAGCCACATTAATGATAAAAGTTATGTAAAAGGCCCTTTCTTCTTTTTGATTATCCCATGTATAATCAATCTAAATTAATTGGTTATACTGCACTTTTCATAGAAACATTGAAATTTGAGTGATCTAAATGAAAATTTCATTTATTTCTTTCTTGATTAAATCAAATGGCATGCATAAATTATTCAGGTATTTGCAATACATAATACATATAGGTATCTCCTATAAAATGCTCAACCTTTTTACTAGAATCAAAATTCACATAATATGAGAACCAATAGTTTACTTTCCCCTTAGTCTTGCTTTATTTCTGATACAACTAATGAACTCGAGGCCTCTTGAACCCACGTTGTTGCAACATATTTTTTCCTTATTCCATCCAAATATTTTAGCAGCTTGTTCTGTCCATAATTTTTAGGAATGGAATTATTATTTTAGAAGAGACCTTAAAAGAGGTCCTTGACATATTTTGCTCAGGGATACAGATTCCCATGCTTGTTAACAAACTTCAATTGTTTCTAGGCACTAGGCAGCGGTTGCTGTTATCCAAGACAAAATGATATTTGTGTTTGTTCGAATAACAACCTGGTGACTCATTATTATATTTCAGTCTAACCGGCCAAATCTTCTCAAACTTGCATGCCTTTCTAATCCAATTTGAACATCGCTGTTCTACTTCGTGTAAACTAAGCTAATGAACAGCTGACTCTGATACAATATCGCATTAAATATAAAATAATCGTGTGTGGCATAGAGGTTTATGCAATTGTTTAATATTGATAGGCTTGATGAACAAAAGTTTATATAATAATTCTCTTGAATTATTTAAATGTGTTTAGTATTAGACTTAAGGGTTTTTTGTTTTTTTTGGTCTAAACTACCATAAGTTTATTGAACCCCGAGCTGGTTAGCCTATTATGGAAGTAAAGTACTCTCAATGTTTTTTTTTTTTTTTTTTTAAGATTTGAACTTGAGATTTTATATAAGAAAAACAATTATCAAATCTACTTAAACCAATCAAATATTTTTAGATAGGCTTATGGTTTGAGCTAAAGTTGATAGGACAAAATCATAATTCTCTAGGATTTTGTTACATCTAAAGTAAGTCCTTTCAGATTTCAAGTTTCAAATTCTTGCTCCAAAGGTGAATGAGTTCAAGCAAGGAAGTGGGGAGCAGCTGGGGTATGTATTGATCTCTCTGCCTTCTTAGGAAAAAAATGAGGGTCTAGTTGTACGTATAAGCTGACAATCTTCTAAGGAATCTTATACCACTAAACAACCCCACGTCAATGCTATTAACAGAACATACTATTGGCTATGGAGAAACATAACAGACTCCAAAAGGGTAACACTGCAAATTAGAGTTCAATAAACAACAATGGCATGGAAAACGCACGTGTACTTTCGACACCCTTTGTAGAACTTCCAGCATCTGGAGCGTAACGATTCTACACTTTCTTCCATGCACTGCAGCTGCATCCACAGCCATTCATTTGAAGATTTACAACCAATTCGTCATCACCACAACACAACCGTGAAAAGAAACCACGTACGTAACATGAAAAATGAACGAAACTTTTGGCAAATGGCAAACAACACCACACATGACATGCAAAATCTCTACGTAACAGTAACATAACACCAACGTGGATGTTGAATAATATTAAGAATCAAAGCACCACAACAACGTAAATTATAACATTAATCAGAAGAACAGGAAAAAGGGTGCACAGAACAGAACCTGTTGGCGGAACATTGGCGAGTCCTGGAGTTTTGCGAAATACA
Source organism: Pterocarpus macrocarpus (assembly GCA_031439585.1). Lineage (NCBI taxonomy): Eukaryota > Viridiplantae > Streptophyta > Magnoliopsida > Fabales > Fabaceae > Pterocarpus > Pterocarpus macrocarpus. The sequence continues at coordinate 19,917,230 of CM062519.1, forward strand.
TTTTCGGAAAATAATTATGTTTATTATTCTTCTTCTAATTTATTTTTGGTTGATCTTCTTTTGTTTTGCAGATAAAGTCTAATCGTTCAGGAGAGATAAAAAAAAAAAGAAAGAAGAAGAAGAATAAAAGAGAGGCATTTGGTTGTGTTTTCTGTTCGTTAAGATTAATGTTATTTAGCGCTTTTGAAGTTGTCAAGCTTCGTTGTTGCGATATTTGATGTCTGTCGCTAGAAATCTCAACTGGCCCTGGCCCTGCCCCCTTTTGTTTTCTCTCTCTGGATCCTGTTACAATTAACAACATACAGCATGTCCTTTTGGCTCTTTGACCATTTGCTTTTGTTTTTCCTGTCAGATACAGACGGTTCCAAGCCTGCATGCATTTTGGATCGGTTTGCTTTCACTTTTGAAAATAAAGATACCAGTAATATTATTTGAAGGATTTCCTTCAGTACCTTGTTTCCATATGGATATAGTATGTTTTTGTATTCAACGAGTATAATTTAATTACAAGTTACATTAAATCTTTAACATAATTTAAAAATAATGGGAATTTTTCTAATATCCGTATAAAAATTGATCACATGTCCCACTAATTTAAATTATTAAATTTTTAAAATTATTTTTAATCATATTTAAAATTTATAATTAAATTATAACCATTAAATATTAAAAAAATATCAATAACCTTATAAAAATGAGAATACCAAAGAAAATCCCAAAAATAATTTTTAAAAACTTAATAATTGAAGTTAGTAAAACACATGACAGATTTTTAACCATAAGTAATTAGAGGATATCGGTACCTTTAAATTTTATAGGGGTATCGGAAAAATCCCTTTTATTTGAATATAAACTTAGGACACAAAGCATATGTTTGTTTATTATAGAGTGAAAATTGGGGATAAGATTTCACAGATAAGTTTTATACATAAAATTATCCATAAAAGTTTATTCATAAAATTTTATCTTTATTTTTACCTCATATCAAATACACTTTTGAGTTATTATTTAAAAAACAAAGTCTTGATTTCATTTATTATCACTAAATATTTTATATCGCTCTCTGTTTTAGATGCCCAATACCCATAATATATGTGCAAATAATAATTATATATGTTCTTCTAGTTAGATTGTAAGGGGGAAACAAATTTGCCATTTATTTATATTAGTTTTTTAAGCAGCATCCATGATGTCCAATGAAATAGAAGGACAGAAACAAGGGCCTTGTGACCTTGTCCTGGCCGCATGCACACACAAATCGTTCTTGACCCTTTTCTTTTTTTGGGGGTCAAACTCATTCTTGTCTGAGTGGAACACTAGTGACAATGACAGGTGGCACCCATCCTTTTTCTGAGTTTTCTCCTGCTGCCTTTCATTTGAAGACTCGCTTATGGAAATGTGAAAGGGACACTCTACTCCCATAATATATGAAAATACACTTCAATTTTTTTAATTTATTTTCCATCTTTTTACTCCCATGATATGTTTAAAGGTGTCTAACATTTTTCTTCTCGTTTTGCCGCGTGTATAACGTGTTGCTTTCATAATTTTGAGCTGAACTATTGTTTGAGGTGGTGCTTCCCAAGGTTTGTGATCATTTTAGAGTTAGTTGCTTTCCTTGAACTTCTATGTATCTTCTCTTCTTTCATAAACATTTTTGGGCTTTGAATAATCTGGCATATGCTAATTCTACTAAAGCTTATTTCCTCGAGTAGATGCTTTGATTTATATCCTGAAGCCAAGGAGATGAGAGTTTTTTGATTAAAAAATGTTTAGGTTGAGGGGAAGGACCGCCTAGTCCAAGGTCAAGGCATATCTCCAAGCTTATCCGACACTTGTAGAGATACTTACAAATCATCCAGACCAACGGAGGAATTTAGGAATCAGACCTAAGTCACGGCAATGCAAGGCCAATCAGATGAGTCAAACCCTGTTGACAAGGAGGTGAGAGAGTTGAATGAGAAGAAGGTGGAGGCTCCAAGGGAGAAGTGGGGTGCGGTGCTGCAGTCTTGATGCTCAGTGAGGAGTACAGTAGTGCCAGACAGAAGTTACTTAGTGCACAGCAACTATATCCAGAACTTGATAACATTAGACTAATGCTTACCATCTGCGACATTCTGCTACTTGCTTCAAGTGTCAGGTTATCATATAATAAGATTGATTTTAACTGCATTCTTGATTTAATATATCCCTCAGCCACTTATTCTGATGCTAGACATTATCTCCATAATCTTGTTACCTTGATAACCGGCATCAAAGATGAGTTTCCTGGAGCTGAGTTAGCTCTAGTTAGCTCTAGAAATTGTGTAGAATGCACTGAACATGGTTTCAGATAAAGAGAATAATTTTCATCATGGTTTTAGGCATGACAATGGTCTAATTTCTTGGAATGAGAATTTGGATGGAGAGAGCACAGAATCTGCCTCCACTTCAGAGAAAAACGGCAGAGATTTCTCAAGTCCTGATGTTCCACTTCAACAAAGTGGTTTGGAGGAATCCATGGTAGTTGATCAAGAATGTCAAAAACAGGAATTCGATAATTTTGAGGAAGAAAGAAGTGTTAATTTATTTAAACCAGGACGGATTTGGGCTGTCCACTATCAATCTCATGAGGCTAAACAATGCCCTTATGCAAAAATCAATTTCAAAAGTGGTGACGTGCTGAATGTTACATGGCTGAAACCAGTTCCTTTTGGGGCTGATGAAAGAATGTGGTGTGATGCTGGTTTGCCTGTTGCTTGTGGAGCCTTTTGCCTGGATCCAAGTACTTGTGATGAAGTGATGACAAGAGCTTTTTCCTACAAATGTTCTTGGGTTAGTGGTTTGATGGATGATCAGGTTGAAATTTACCCGAAGAGAGGTGAGATTTGGGCAGTGTACAAGGATGTGATCGTTGGTGATTGGACTTGCAATCCTGAAGCACTTAAAGGAAGCAAGTTTGAATTGATAGAAATGTTTTCTGATTATTCAAAATGTACTGGTGCAGATTTTGTTCCTCTGGAGAAAGTTAATGGTTTCCGCAGTGTATTCCAGAGACTAATTTGTGGAAAGAGTCCTATTTTGTTTCATTTTTCTCCTAACAACTTGCTTTTCTCTCATAAGGTCCCAGCTCATAGGCTTGTGGGAGGAAAAAGTGAAGTTTTATTTGAACTGGACCAAATGGCTTTGCCCAAAAGTTTGATTCAACATATTAGTGATTCTAACAGCAATGTTAATGAGAAAATGTTGTGTGTTAGCAAGTTGCAATCAGAGGATAAAGTCTTGAAGCATAGTATATCAACATATGACTTTGTCACCGGCCAAGTTTGGGCAATTTACTGTGTAAAGGATATGATGCCTCGCCAATATGCTGTAGTGAACATGGTGGTTTCTAACAGGCAAGTTTGTGTGACATTGTTGGAACCCGAACTAGTTCTTGACTATGAGAACAAATGGAGAAGAGAACTACCAGTTGCTTGTGGAATTTTCAAACCTGGAAATAGTAATGTCATCCTGAATTTGTCACAATTCTCCCATTTGGTCAAGTATGTGCATGGTACAACTAGGTCACACTACACGATTTATCCCCATAAAGGTGAAATTTGGGCAATGTACAAGAATTGGAATAGAAAATGGGGGCATGCTGATTATGAAAAATGCCAACGTGGGGTGATAGAAAGTATTTCAGATTTCTCTAAAGAAAATGGGATAAGAGTAGCCAAACTAGAAGAGGTGCATAATTGTCTAACATTCTTCCGCAGGCAGAAACATGAGGGACTTGTCTTCTAAAGTTTTTGAAGCAGAGATGCTGAGCTTTTCTCATCAAATTCTAGCTTACAAAGTGCCTGGAATTGAAAGGTATGGTATTCCTGAGGATAGCTGGCATCTTGAACCTCAAGCTATACGAAATCAGTAGACAGAGTTCCACCACCAGTGCATTGAATTGTGGACCAGTCGAGCTTCTAATATATCTTAAATTTGGCATATATCTGTATGTAATTGAAACTCTTTGATGTTTTATGTTAGTATTTTTCAAGAAAGAAATTAATCCCTTCTGAAGGAATCACTGTTGGTTCATTATATTCATTTTATTATTCAGGACTCCGGTTATAAATATGACACTGGCACAAAGTGCCTATACTGAATTTCCGGTCATTTAGGTGAAACACTGCACTGAATTTGCGGGGATTGATGCATTCCTTCAGCCAAAGTTTGACATTGACGGCATAGACCTCGATTCTAAAAATTCGTCCATCAATCCCTTTTTGATCAATGGAACAACCTGCCCAATTTACGTCAAATGTTAATAACCCTTGAAAATTTTTAAACATCTAGACCACCCAAAATTTGTGTACCAACATCCCAAAATTCACAACAATAGTTATCAAAGGCAAATACCAGATTAGTTGTTAAAAAAACAATTTGACGAACCAAAAACCTAATCCGGGATACTCATCCAAATATTCTACTCATGAAGCCGCCCTTTTGTTTTCTATCCTTCTTCATCCTATTCTCAAGGGGTGGAAATTCAACGTTGCTATAAGCCAGGTCCAGCACAATTGGATTGCGCGAAATGGCCTGGAAAGCTGGCGGAAAGGATGCAATGCGGGGAGCGCATTTGATGTTTGAATCCCCAACAGCAGACTGATAGACATCAAGTTTATCAAGAAGGAATTTCTCCAACTGAAACAGGTAAGGATACATGCCAGGATATGTCAATAAAAGCTCAAGTAATATTATTATCTTGTTAGATCCTACAAATAAGAGGTCAAAACCTTCCGAAAGGATGCATAGCATGACCTAAACAAACCAAAAATTGGACAACAGGAGAAGTAGAAGCACTTGTAAAGAGAGTATAAAAGAATGCTAACTGTACCCGCTCAGCTCCAGTTAATGATATGTTGGAGATCCTTTCAGAGATATTTTCTTGATCCCTCTTCTCCTCCATGATCCCCAAGGCATGCTCTATACAGCTGTTAGATCTGCACTCTTTGCACAAGTCCTCTAACTCTTTCATCATATTCTGCCAACCCCAAACAAGGGGGAAAAGTTAAAAGAAAGCAAATATAAATGCTTTCAAATCAAACCTGATGCTTTGGCTATTATCGCCATGGATTTTAAAATGAGTCTAAAATAACAGGAGATCAAACAAGATGCTTTGACTATTATTGATATGAATTTTAAGATGAGTCCAAAATAACAGACATTACCCCCACAAAGTTGCCATCATAAGTTTCAACAGACAGGACATACTGAATTCACGTCGATAAATCAAAAAAAGTTGCCTCTTGCAACAAGGGTCAACATTTCACAAGGGACAAAGGTCAACAACAGTTGCCTTTCGCAAGTTGAGAAATTGAGTTCCCTATAATATTCTGGTTATCAGGGACACCAAAAACTAGAGTGAGCCAGAGCAAATTTCAATAACCCCCCAACTAGCCCACGGTTGTCATTTGAAAATTGTCACAATGCAAATAGTGCTAGCATTGATCAGTGATGTATCCAGTAACCTAATAAAAAAAAAAAATGTAAATTAAGCTTTCTTGGTACATATGTAAATTATGCTTTATACCCGGAGTTTTTCACAAATTATCTTCAATGCACCAACATTAAAATCCTACATCACACCCATCAAGTTTCAAAAGCATACACTGTGGGCCCTTCAACAGTCAGATAAACACAAGTAATCCTTCTTATGTCACAAGAAAATTACCAGATGCATTGAGATGTGTAACTACCAGCAAGAGATAAGTTCTGTATATAATCAGTAAAAAATAACAAGACACTATAAATTCTGATTGTATACAGTAAAAAACAGAGCAATTGCTATTTTTGGCAAAGAAAAGTATCAGATGCACAACAGATGAACTCTCCATTGTCAATTTTAACTAGCTTATTGACAATTCCAGCATTTTTGAATCTTCAGGACCATGAAGTGTACATTTCTGAACTCGTGGCAAGTGAGGTGTAGTTTACTCTAAAAAGTGATAGGGTAAAATTACCTTATAGTCACCATTTAACGTTTTCAACTTTCTTAAGGCATCCCCTGCCAAGTCACGAGCATGACAATACAAAGCATATGCTTCAGCCCTCTTTCCAGCCACACTGTATGACTTTGCCACATAAAAGCACCTGCAAGCAAGTAGGAGGCATGTAATTTAGTTCTGGAAGTAGCATCCTTTAAAAACCCAACAATCAATTAGATGAAGCATGATTGTTAAAGAGCTGCACGCATTTGGTTGTACCAGCAAGCAGCAGTCACTTACCTTCCTATCACCCTAACCCCTCCCCAAAGGCCCTCAGCGGGGAAGAAAACCCAAAGAAAGAAGTAAAAGAAGAACCAAATATTGCTTCCACACACGCATGCACTATTGCAACAATAAAGAAACTTATATTGCAATGCATACAGAATGCAGCTATCCCATAAATAAACCACTTTATATATATAGGGTGTATCACATGAGAGGAATGATTTATTATGAGAATGAAAGGAGTAAATCTGTGTTGTATAACCATACATAAACTGTCAGGATTTAAAGTTATTTAAAGGTCACTTGATCACTTAAAAAAGTCATATAACTTTATATTTTAATCTTGACCATTTATGTGAGATCCAGTAGTCCAAATTTACTCCTCTCACTCTCACAATTAACCACTCCTCTCACTTGATCCTACAAATACACAAATTAAGAACTGAAAACTATGTTTAAACATATATGGTATAACAAGAGCGATAACTTCCGAACCCTTATTTTTTAGTGAAAAACAAAAACAAGGGAAGAATATGAATTTTCTGATACATTTCAGTAGAAACCCAAACCTAAACAATGACTCCAGAAAAGAAAAAAGTCTGCCATTCTTGACAAAACAAGAAGAAAAAAAGTTCCAAATGCTTACATCAATAGAAAATTTTCCATATATGGGAAACGTAACTAGGGCTTCTGGTAAAGCCCAAAAGTGACAGTATAATTTTATTTTTTTTATTTTTTGAAAGGTCAGAACTAGCATTCAGATAAAGATGAAAACAGAAATTTGGTGCTTTTCTCAGAAGGTATTCTCTAATTAGGTGCACAACAGAGATTAAGGAGAAGAAAGTTCAACCTTTGACCTAGGGCAACCCAGAGAACATTCACTACCAGTAATGAAGACTACGAGGAGTTGCTGCTAAATAATCAAACCCTAAGCACTCGCTGTCACTGAGACTTACCACTCTGTGACCAAACTAATGATTTTACAGGTCGCAAAACTCCATTTTAGGTTGCATCAAACGTTTCAGGTTAAGCCAAACCCAAAATTACACAGAAGTCATTTTATAACAAGTTAAAATAATTGCTCCAAGGAACCAAACCTTTCTGCTCGAAAAGCCAAGGTTTTGCATGCACATTCTTCAGCAAAGCTCACTTCTTCTGGCTTTTTATCCCTTCCTGAACTGACTAAATCGGAAAGATCAGCTGTATTCTGCCAAATACATGGTCCACACAAGCATTATAATTCCATCTGAGGAGCATAACATAAAAGTACAGCTCCCTAGAGAATCTTTACACAAGAAAATGCGTGCTAATTTGATGCAAGTATAAGAAAAAAATATGGATATCAACCTGTAGCAAGAGATCGTATAAACGAACAAGCTCTTCAGGTTTGGTGACTTTATCATTTTTATCATCGCGACGCCTTGCAAGTTTACTTTTTGCAACCTTAACCAACAGGAGGTTGCGCTCAATGGTTCTTTCTCCTAACATGGCACAGACAGCCTTATCAAGACCATTCAAATCATCTTTCACGCTTTCTGCATTTCCCGCAGTGGCCTAAAATATATGAAATATTAAAAATAGACAAAGAAAAATGGTGCATTATGCACAAATGTTAAAAATAAAACAATGACATGGAACAATCTTTTTCCCTCCCCCTCTCTCTCTAAAACACTGACAAGGCAAAGAGAAGACCTTATTGATAATCCATAATTAACAGTAAGAAATCAAGTAATTTCCCATACCAAATCAGCACGAATATAGCCTCTGGCTTCATGATATGCAGAAAAGATTTTGTCAAAAATAACAAGTTTTTTGTCTGATGGAGTTGAGTCTGCCAAGGAGCCATGTATGTCTTTCTCCAGCTCCTGAGCTGAGAAAATTACACAAATAGTAACATTACTTGATATAGTATGGACTAAGCAGAATCAAATTAAAAAAAGAAACAGCAAAGAGGAAAAGCTATGATATGTTAAAGCGCATTACCAAATCCATAAAAGGCCATAAAAAATATTATTGCTTCATTCATCAATACATAAGGGAGCTTTTGAAGTGCACAACCAAATCCATAAGAGAATGCTTATCCCATTATGTGGGGTCAGTTACAATGATCAACCAGAGCAATAGGCTTTATGAAGATCCAAAATTTCAGTAAAACTATTGAGCAAGGAAAGCAAATTGTGGAGAGTAGGATTTGAATCCACACCCTTCCGGACCAGAATACCCCAGGGTGCAATACATGGATTACCTAGAAGTTCGCCCATCTTAATACTATTCTCACCTATGCATGCTTAACTGCAGAATTCTAATAGAATTCATGGCATGACGGTTGATATAATCACACCCTTTTCGCATACTCAAATCATTAAGGGGGGCAAAAACTTAGAGATGGTTAGCTCCAGCAGTTTTCCCCTTTTGATAGAACAAATTTGGCAAAGTATCCAATTCTTGCTGAAAATTTCACTTCCAATAGAATTTTAGCAATGTGACTTGAAGCCTTTAAAAAATGGGATGCAGCAAATCCAAATGCTAGTCCCCAAAAAGAAGTTAGTTTCATGTAGGTTTGACATCCTCATGATTTAACAGGTTTGCAAGTATCAACAAATATATTATGTGCACGGATTTAAAGTCTACACGTGTGCTAATTAAAAAAGTTTCAAAGTACAGCAGCAAAGGGGGGCGCTACTGATGTCAATGGGGGTATACATGTCAGAAGTAAAAGCTAGGGTCAGACAGAATTTTCGTTAGCCAAACTATACCAGAAGAGTTTCTTCTAGCACATCTACAATGATAATCAAGCACAGTACTGAAACAATTGGAAACAAAGAAACACGCTAGTAAGTGCTTCGGACCAACATTTTTTGACGTATACTCGATATGACAACGACATGTCAGAATTTGCATTACCAGCATCTAAAAGGGGTAAAAAGGGTAACTTCTAACTGATCATAGCAACTGCCATTTGGCAATATTGCAATGCATTAGCTTTATCAAAACACACCACATAAAAGAAACAACATAGAGAGAGAAAGGAATCTCAAGTCAACTGGTGAGTAAATGCTATTTTATTCAGTGGAAAAGAGACAGACCAGGGTGGATTCATTGGACAAATGTAGGGTTAAGACTTGGGATTTGGGATTGATAACTATCTCTATCTATATTGACAGAAATGATTACTATAAAAATTTAACAACAGAGTACTTCTCAACTAGCTTCCCTTTCTGATCTACAAGACAAAAAACCACCAACCTTTTAAAATGGCAACCCTTGTTTTTGCATTTGATACTGGAAACCTATGGCCAAGCCAATGGAATTCTGTCATGGAAGCAGCTTGTTGAGATCTTGCCTCTGCCATAACAGCCTGGAACAAACACCAATCATTTTTTGTTTTTTTCATCATAGAAAGTGTATGCAATGAAACTTGTTATGTTTCAAAACAGCAACCTACTGCTTCAAATAATATAACTGATTAAGACTCTAGAATGAAAATTGAAAGCCATATTATAATAAATATAAAAAAGCAACAGTGACCACCATACATGAGACGTTTACATATATAATGCATATGAGGAAACAATTTTCTACATAATGATCCTTGGTAGGATTCAATCAGAATGAAAGGAAATAAGATTCAAGAATGACTTTCACTGAAGAATTGAGACAGTGGAAGTTCCTAAGTGTGAACATACGTTATTCAAGAAAGCTAACTCACACTTAAAATTCCCCGATAAAGACCATTGTTTGTGCGCATGTTTGTGTCTCCCCATTGATCAAACACCAAAATGAAAAGCTATCACAATGATCAGCTAGAAATCATGAATATCTAAACAGGCTGATTTGCAAATGTATGCATATTACATGACCTTTTTTCCTTTTCCTTTTCCAATGATATATACAAAAAGAAATCCAAACCAACCTCTAATTTAGCTTTAAAAAGGTCTAATGCAGGACCTTCCATGTCACCAATGTGCAAAAGTTCAGAGGCTTGTAAATTTGACTGGCCAATTTTGTGAAGGCAGTATCGTATACTAGGTTCCAGTTCCTCAACTCGCTCACGGCACAAAACTTGATTATCCAGATCTCCATATTTCCCTAATTCCTCATATACAGCCCTGTCAAATAAGAAAATAGCTAAAAACTCTTGCAATTCAAGAGACACAACAAGTGTCACAAAAAGGGCATGCATTTTCAAATCATTCACAGAAAAATCTCAATTCAGCCAAGCTATGCTAGTTTACTTGAAAAAAGGACCATCTATTTCATCTTCTTTCCAAGGCAATACATACAAAACAAGGAGACAAGTAGATTTACCTGGCACTTTTGAAGTTCATTAAAGCCACATCCCAATTCTGATCTTGTTCAAACAACAAACTACCCTTCATATAGGATGCATAGGCCTGAAATTCGATAAACAAACAAACAAAAGATAAAGAACTTTCATTCTTCATCAACAAAAGGAAAATAGCAATTTGCCAAAAACAAATGAGGAGTAAAAGGATTTGCATTTTGAAAAACTTAAAGACTCCCAATCATTGTTAATAAGTTCAGAACATAATTATTGAACAGGAACAGAATAGGATCTACAGGTTAATTTGGAACCAACCAATCCAAATAATTTAGATAGTTTGATGAATAAAATATACTTTAGTTCCTAAAATTGGAGTGAAGTTTCAATGCGGTCTCCTCTTGAATAAATTTCAATTTCAAATTAACTCTGAAACTTCCAAATTAGTGCCAACTTTGTGCATATGATCCTTGAATAAGTGGCAAAAGTTGCCAATTTGAAACCATTAAAGTAAAACCTATCAAATTTCTGATCAATTACAAAATGATACAATATCTTTTTAAATTTACTCTTAGTTATTTATTCATTGCAATAAAATCTTGCTTATTTTGACTAAATTTCATGACATTTACTGTTTTGGTTAAACTACTACCACAGAATTTTGGAAAGAACCAATAACTCAACTGTTTACCCTTAAATTTATAAATATAGGATAATTTATATTATGTGTGTCGTAACCAAAAACATAAAGATTCTAAATTGACAATTTATACATTAGGGGTTCAAGAACATAAAGTGTATTTCAGCTTGTTTAATTCTCATTGGTTCAGGTAAATCTTGGTTCTATGATAACAATACCTATGTAGATCAAATTAGACATCTAAAAGCCTGATAAGAAACACAAACATTTATGAATTAATCTATAAAACATAATTTCTCCTGTACCCATATAACATTCAAGGGTACCAATACCCTTTAAATTATTTTTTCATTATATTTAACATTTATGAAACTTGTGATTAAATCACAACTGTTTAATACAAAAAGATATCGGTACCCTTATAAAAACAAGGGTACCGAAGAAATTCCCAATAAATAAATAGACATTTGAAAAGCTAAGTTAATTGCAAAAAATGAATATACTAAACAAAATAAAAATGAACAAAGTGATACTTCAGTAAATTAACCACAACTAAATTAGATACAGAAAACAGTCATCACCACATATATTTTCCAAAATAACTGGCTTAAAGGCACACCTCAGCTTCAAGAGATGTTCTTGAATCTGCCTTGACAGCACATAACTGTGAAAACAAAGTAGCCCATTTTACTGCTTTCCGCAGCCTGCCAATCAAATAGATACGTTGATGTGCATTTGGGCCATCTGGAAGCTGTCTTTTCTCCATGGCATGACTCCAAGCTCTCTCTGCTGAATATAGAAGTATGTGAAGAAACCTGAATTGAAACCATATAGCTTTCAATGTTAACCATGCATAGAAAATAAAATAAATTGCCATAAAGATTAAATGCTTATTAATCCCTTTTTCTAAAACATCATTAAAAAACAAAGGAAAGAAGAAGCGGTTCAAGAGCAATGGCACAAGAGTTATTGCTCAACAAATAAGTGATGTACACCTCCCTCCCCCTAAAAAAATAAGCTGAATCTATTGATAAGTAATTTTGGTAGGGTCTTTATTGTGGTTTCTAGATAATTAGATAAAAACTTTAAAATGGTTCGATCATTCTATCAAACACTTCAAGTAAAATGGCAGGAGCAGAAATTTAACTTTCTGTTAGGTCAAAAAGCCCATCAAAATTATTCCAATAAGATAAATGAAACAGCTATAAATTAAGGATAACTTCCTGAAATTTTACACAAATTAAATGGTTAAGTCTATTTAACTTCCCAGGCACTTTAGTTGAAACCATTTCACTAGCAAAGTTAAGTAAGTTCGCCTGATAAATGTGCGTTTATTCCTGTAGTACAGTGCAGTCAAGTTCTGGCAAGTACTGCCAACAGGACTGCAGAAGTAATTTACAAGTTTATATCCTTAATTTTTGTCCGACGTGTAATAGCTTAAGGCCCGTAACACTTGGTTTCAATCTGTACCTTAATAATAGGTTTGTTTAGAGGTCTGCACAGTGTACAGTGTCAATGTCAACCCTGACCAACATATGTTTGGACCCTTTGACATATTTATATCATTAAAAGCTTCATTGTCATTAGAGTTTTAGTTGATATGACTATAAGTATCACCATTATAATTCTTAGAGAATCCATAAGGGCAGAGGGAAACTACTATCAAGAATGAACCCAGAAATGATTTGATAGTAAGGCAGATACTATAGCCTAACATCCAATGGGTCCCCTAAGTCCTTAACCTTCTCATACTCTTGCCTTCTATACAAAGTTTTAGTCTAAACTAATTACACAAAATGTTTCCAGAGCTCATATCAGTGAAGAAGATACAGTAAAAATATACCTTACATCGGTGACAGTACTCTCAGTTATGGTTCTTTTTGAATACTTGCCACGACCATGGGTAAACTTCAATGATTTATATAACCTCCTCAGACGAGCTGTGCAATACCTCCTACAATGTTAAGAAAAAATGCCCATCCATTACTAATCTAAAGATATTTCATCACCTTAAATCAACGGCTAGAATGAATGGCTTCCATCAGTTGTGATGATCCTATAAAGTACGTAATATGGTCAGCCCATAAAATCATTGCCTCCCCATATCAGACAATTGCCAGAAGACTTGAATCTCACAATGGATCACCACAGCAAAATGCACAATATACAAAATAATAATAATAATAATAATAATAATTGGCATCAACAATTCAACCTTTTTTTTTTTTTTATCAATTCAGCCATTTTTACTAGCACAATTCAGCTGTTCAGTTATCTCAATATATTCTATCAGTTAGAATAGAACTAGCAGTTCAAGCACATTGCTATATGAAACACATACACAGACAGGAAACTAAATTACCATTTGACGTTACATTACCAATGACAAAGACACATACCGATAGCGAGTGTAATCTCCATGCCGCAAGCCATGCTGCATTTGTGCAGATTTTAAGAGCTGCAACACTGTCAAAAAAAATTAAAAATTAAAAATAAAAAAAAAAGTTACACTATATTTGATCGAAATTTCACTGTTACATCCTATATTATCGATTTTCAGCTGCTAAGTGGAGTAGAATAGAAACAATTGACAACTAAACAAATCTCAATTAGAAAACAAATATCAATGACCAGCCTGAAAAAACAAAGCATAAAACAGCGTGTACAAAACAAAAAAGAAGGAGAAAAACAAAAACGAACCGTTGATGGAGAATTTGGGAACGATCTGATCGGAATTGGCGGATTTTGGATCGTCGATTTCCATAGTGGAGGGTTGGCTATCTTTCCCCATGGAGTGCGTTGTTCACTAGTTCAAGCATTCCAATAATAATTAAGACGCGCAAGTTAGAGAATCGATCGTTGGCACGCGTTTGGTTGGTGAGAAAATAAGGGTTGAATTTTTGTTTGTTTGTTTTTCTCTTTTTGGTATTTTTCTCGGGAACCAAACGGGTGCAACAGATCTGGGAATTAAGAGAGAGAGAGAGAGAGAGAGAGAGAGAAGTGAGGTACGGAGACAAACCTGGACGAGGGATTGAGGCGTTGATGGAAAGAGGAATGTTGTTATGGGAATGGAATGGAAGGGAAGTAGCAGCGCAGTGACAAGGAACGAGGAATCTGCTGCGACTATGCGAATGCGAGTGCCAATGTTCAATGGGAATGGGAATCAATTGCCTGCACCGAAGCCTCTGAACTTTTGTTCCGTTTATTTGGCCTTTTTTACCCCTATTCCAATGTGATTCATGAATTGAAAATACAATAGAATGAAATGTTTAGATAAGATCGGATCAAAAATAAAAAAACAAAAAGGAATTTTTAGATAAGAATTTTTATTTAATTTCATTCTATTAGTGTTCAAAGTGTAGAGAAAGAAAAAAATAAATAGATTGAAAGGAATTAAATGAAATAAAATATATTTTTTTTATTTTATTTATGAGTTTAATTGGTATGTATTGAAAGTGTAAAATAATTTTATATTATTAATTAATAGAAATAGGGAAAAGTGAGAAATAATTATGAGTCATCTGTTATAATGGGTGATTATTTATATGAGTTGATATTTTTTTACTATTTCTATTAGTTGTCAATATAAAATTATTTTATACCATTAATATATTTAAATTAAATTCTTTACTTATTATTATATTTTAAAGCATCTAAATAATCCAGCATTTTTCATCAATTTGTAAAAATAGATCACTTTGTTAAGAGATAAAATGGAGCTGAAAAATTTACAAATTGGTTTTTCTTATAATTATTTCACCGAACAATGATGCCTTGCCCACTAGTATTAGGGGTACCTCCCCTTACTAGGATTTTGTGTACCCACAAAAAAAAATTATACGACTCATTTAGCTATCGACTAGAAGGGGAAAAAAAATCATTTAGCTTGATGAAGCACATCATATAAAGTTGAGTTAAATAGATTATGAATAATTAATTTATATAAGTGGTAAGAAAATTTAAATTTAAGATCTCATATAAATTATTCAAATCATTCACTATTAGATATAAATTAGAATTTAATTTTAATATAATGTAAATTTATATTTTTTTTCCACACAAATTTTTAATCATATATTGTCATATTACTAAAAATATTTAAATTTTACAATAATTATATTAAAAGTCATATATATAATATTATATGATCAATTGAGAGTCTAAAACACTTTACACCAATAGCATATCAGTTATTCGCAAGTTTTTAAAATTTTGTTTATAAAACTTGAATTTAACATATTTATATAATTAAGCACAAATTTAAGCTTAAATTTTTCTTTAATTAAACAAACCAATTCAATTGAGTATTTGTCCAAGTCAAATTCGAATAGATATAAATTAACTTATGTGCGACCCTAAGAAAAGTTAACTCCATAACATTTGATTAGATGTCGAAGAGAAAAGGAGAGGAACAATAAACCTTATTGGCAATGAGCTCGAGTTAACACAAACTTAGCCAAACAATCCCCTTTCATTTCGGGTTGCTGGCTTACATGATATTGAGGAACAAGATATCCTCACACAATGTTGAACATATTTGAGAGCATTGCTTATTTTTTCAGCAGTGGTCTGGTCCTTGAGGACCTTAGCGCCTAAAACTGATAATAAATGTCCTTATTTCGATGGGAGCAAGCTCTACAACTAGCTTTTCTGGATCAACTGGTCCTCCCCTTGACACCTTTGGTTCTTGAGTTGACCCTTTAACTTTCCACACTAATCGCTTCCTCTCCATTTCTGCTCTTTCTTGGTTAGCTGTTAAGCTCACCTCAGTTATTTTGTTTACCTGAGGCACCATGGAATTATATACTATGAAATGCCTTAAGACAAAGACAAAGCTAAATATGAAATGATCTGCTACAAAAGAATTATCAGTTGTGAATTGTGATGTTGTTCTACCTTTTTGTTGGGGAACAACTTTTTAAGTTCTACAGTTGCCTTAGCTGAAAGATACTTGTCCTCACCGACCTTGCATTTGCAAGAAAAAGAATTCAGTGTGCAGAAAACAAGGCTTAAAAATGTTTGAAATAAGGAAGAGTGTATGAGAAAGACAAATCATATATAATTGGTTTTTAAAGAATCATACTTAAAGCAAATATACAAATAACCAGTAGCTTAAAGGAGAAGGATAACAAACTTTAATATAATGCAGAAAAGGAAAGAAACCAACTCATTTTTTTCCTAAGATATATGAAGATTTAGGCCTGAAAGCTTTATATAACTTGCTAAAGCCAGATTATGTCGTTGGATATATTTCAAACCAGGACAAGAATTATTCCCCTTTTAAATCTAAATTGGTTTATAAGGAAAATGGTAAGAGTACAATATAAACATCTAGACAGATGCTAAAAGGAATATACCTCGTATAAGTGTGCAAGCCGAAGGAGAACTTTTCCATTACCCAAATCCTGCATCATTCAAGAAGATGGCATGACATTAGCAGTGAGCAAAAATCATATAAATCTTCAGCAGTGTTCATTAAAGAACTCAGCTTAATTAAGAATACAAATTCAGGGCAAATATCAAAAGGAAATTTTATGAACAGGTAGTGTGTCTCTTCATCAGCAAAGTTAAAAGATATTCACCTGAAGGGTTATAATTGCAACATTATCTGGCAAGCTGTATGAGGAATCCATTCCGGAGAAGGTTGTGACATGAGAGTCTCCCCAGTTACCTTCATTCTAGAAAATATGTAAAAAATGGAAACAAATGTTCATCATTAATAAGTTACAAGCTCAGCCAACTGGGATTCAAATGCTTCTAAATTCCATTCTTTAACCACCTCTGTGAAGGCTAACAGAAACGGTGAGTATATCTCCTGGCCAAATGATCGACGCCATCTAGCACCCTCTCCTGCAGGATCAATTCTGAAATAGTACTTTCCTAGTACCTGCAAAATATAATATACAATAATATGAATAAATCAGATGTAGAAACTATGGTCCTTGCCAACCCAAAATTCACAGGTTTCTTGAATTTACTTACAGTTAATCCAGTGCACTTATCATGGATGCAAACTGTTTCATTCAGCGGCTCTCCAACACCTCTGGAATCATCTACAAGTAACCTCCTATATAATGATTAAAAAAATGTGAACACTAGAGTTTGGTTGGTAGAATGTGGTACATAATTAGCATAAGCAGCTGAACAACATAACAAACCTATGAACCATTAGCTCCAGTTGCCCATCTATGATGCTGGAACCCCCCACAGACCTATCTACCAATATAGAGAACTCTTTGCTTTTCTCTTTCAGGTAAATCCCAAGGTTGATCTGAAACAGGAAACTCGATTTCGTTAATCGACTACTTCAAGGGCTATGCCTTTATGTGTATCAATATAGCATAATTGGAACACACATGGTTCAACAAACCATACAGGGTAATAATTTCCAGCAACAGGTTGATTTACTTCCAAGTTCCAGTCTTTTCGATAGTCTCGAATCTGCAAAAGTATGCGTTATTATAGCAACACATTACGATAACCAAAATAACAAAACATTTGGCTAGGCATGCATATTGAAAACTATAAATCATATGCTTAACCTATTTGACGTACCCGTTCAATAAAATCACGTCCATTGGAATCAGTATAGAAGGTTTTGTTGCTTGCAAGATTTGTTTTAATCTCAGTTGCAATTTCTTTGCCAACTCCATCATCAATAGGTATAGGTCCAACCTGATGCCAAGAGTCTATCATCAATATTATATTACTCTTAGAGAATGTGTTTTTAGTACCAAGCACCAGCATTAAAATGACAAGGAGAAAATCAAACGGAATAAAGGAAAAAAAAAACAAAGACTTACAACAAACTCAACTTCAGCATGCTCTTTCCCCTTGTACAGCCTAGTGGTCTGTTGAATTATTAAGCCATGGTCAAATATTGAGCTTGATGGAGCTTTTGATAAGGGAAGCTAAAGAATAAACCTAATATGTAGCTCTAACAGATTACAGAAGTTTTATTCGTTTTCTTGACTATATAATTCATGTTATTTCTCTGACTCTCACGTACTTGTGCAAGCAGGTTATAACCATTGGATGTTTGACAGAATTAAGAAAGTTGTAAAGCTTAAACTTTATAAGTATTGTATTATCTAAGGTTCTCAATGTGGAAGACATATCATTTTCTTTTGATGTCTCCAAGCTCCACCACCAATGTCTAAAGAAAGGAAAAAAAGTTAAAATAGTTGTTTAATACTACCTGGTATACCCATGAATTGATCTTCTGATGCACTTCATGCACAATTGGCCCCCGGAAGACAGTGAGAGGAAACTGAAAGTTTTTAAATAAAAGCTCATTAGTGTCTTGCCACCAAAGAATATTGGTAATTGAACATCAAGAGTTATGATAGACAACTTCACCTCCCCGTGGGATTTGATGGGAGTTGATGAACCATTGGGGCGAAAAATATATGCTCCAGACGCCTTTAACAATTTAGAACATTTAAATCAATAGCTTCACATAAGCACTCACAACCAAACTATCTATCAGCCTAATAAAAATAAGTGAAAGGGAAAGAAAAACTAATCAAAATTCGAAGGACAGAAAAACGTTATCACCTGATAATTTTGTGTTCCATCATTTCCATACCCCGCATAATATTTGTATGCCTGCTCTAGAGATTCTTTGACCTTTCATTGTGAACAAAAATTTAGAACTCATATCATATAAACCTTATAGTATAAAATCGGACATCTTTAGCAGCACTGACTTATAAGGGTTTACATTTTAGCTCTAGAACGGTATGGATAGTAAGGTGCCATCCATATCACATACCTTGCTTCTGCTGTTGATATATTGAGTGAGTTTCCCTTCCTTCCCAGAATAAATTAATTTCAGGTTTCCTAGGCCCACTTCGATTGTATCACTCTGATTCCCTGACTTGTATGCTGTATGTCTATCTGAAATTGTAGCTGCATTTACAATTTTTTTTGGAAAAACCAAACTTTATTATCAGTTGATCACACAAAAAATAGTTTCCTAATTGTTTTGTATTCGTATGAGTCATCACGTCTCTCAGGAAGGGAATCACTGATGAGGACTAACCTGCTTGTTTGGCATTGGATACATAGTAAGTGCTAAAACCAAGTGGGGGAACAATTGCTGAAAAAGCAAGCCAATACTTGGGTTTTACAGTTGAAGATACTCCCAGGTATGCCACAGTGTGGTAATTTCTTAAACCAATAAAAGCATCAAGTATTGGTAGCAGCTGGGATTGGATTTCTTTTCCACTGGAATCCCGAACAACAACATTTTCATTGACAACCTAAGACAAAGTTGATAGACAAGTTATGTCAAGCAAAAACAGTATTTGGGAATGGCAGTGTTTCATTCTTGCAATACGATTTTCCATTTTAAGTTTGAAAGAATTTTCACTCATGGCTATTCATGAACTTGAGTTAAC
This sequence comes from Pterocarpus macrocarpus, assembly GCA_031439585.1. Lineage (NCBI taxonomy): Eukaryota > Viridiplantae > Streptophyta > Magnoliopsida > Fabales > Fabaceae > Pterocarpus > Pterocarpus macrocarpus. Next base: position 19,936,784 of record CM062519.1, read on the forward strand.
TTCATGGCACAAGGATATAAAGTGCATCACACATGATCAATGCTTTTGTCTATAAAGCATCAATTGGCACATAAAAGCAAAGTAGTGAATAAATGCTTGCACATGGAGCAGGTAATATTCATCTAGCTAGTAGATATAGTCCATCATTTAACAACAATATATAAGAAGAAAGTAAGAAAGAAGGTATTGAAAAACTCACAGGGATCCTTATTACATCCTCTCTTTTCCATCCCAGCGGATTGTAAACAACAACAACCTACAGGAAGCCAATATATCAGGAAAGCCTTGATAGATAAAATTCTTGCGTTCTAATAAGCAACAGTTAGATGTCATTGCTCCTCACCAGGTCTTTTCCCTTCGAGAAGTCAACTTCTGATGCGGGACAGTAACTTATGTTCAGAAGTGGACACTACAATGACAAGTAGAAAACAATGAACACGATGAAACAGCACAATCAGTAACTCAATCTCAGTATGAAGTCTTCAGAATCTTGCTTCTCAGAAAATGTCAATATTTTATTCCATTGTTTCAAAAGGAAAACAGATTTTCACTTTATCTACTGATTTAATCTGGGCCTGAGATTGGCTAGAAGCTAGTTGTTTAAGTTGCATTGCATCATAAGCTTTGCGATGGTTCTGACTTGTAAATTCCTAATTAGTTTTACTGCCTTGATAATTTCCCGTTGTGTGCAAAGTATGAATATCATATCAAGAAGGAAACAAGAAAAAGCAATTTGAATTATGTGATAAATTATAGACTTATATAGTCATCACAAAAAGATGACACAGATGCCTTAAGATGTTATTTGAAAAGTATTGATAAATAGACTGTAGGCAAGTAAAAGAAGCAGCGTAGAATAGTTCACAATTGTTGAACAAAGGAACATCACTACTTACCTGTTGAAATTTAACCTGTGGACTCTGACAACCAGTTTTGGTTGCATCTGTCAAGCAAGCAAGTGATACTGCAACAACCTTCTCAGCCTGAATAAGACATGAAATGAAAACATTTTAAAAGTTATATTCAAGAAAATAAAGTTCCAAGAGAACATATATATAAAAAATTATCACCTCTGTGTAACCTATTGAAAGTCGTTTTGCATAATCATTAGCCACATGCTGCTTTTCTGTACCAGATACAGCATCATGGTGTTGAGCAATAGCCAAAGCATCAGCTAAAGAGTCAGTTTTGGGACCTAAGGCACTCTTCCCTTTAAAATACTCTAATTGCCTTGCTGCCTGTTTCACAATTGAAGTGGCAATAAGTGGCAAGTTGTGGAGTTCTGATAACATTCTAAGATATTCTAGTGGAATACAAGGTTGAACCAATTACAATGCTCTCAATCACAGCTTTCAGATTGAAAAAAAAAAAAAAAAAAAGTTGCTCACAATATCCCTGAAGCTCTCAGAGTAGCTGATATCTAACCAAATAGTAAATTACTTCAACTAACAATAGTTAGAAGGCTTACCAAGTAGTAGCCACTCATCAATCTGACATAACCTTTGAGAGCTGGCCTACTTGTAAAATACCCCGTCCAATAGGCATTTACACGATCAGCATACCTAACAAATTCACGGCCCAAGTATGAAATAGCAAGTTAGAAGCATGAAGAAGGATGCTAATGCTAACGTGCAGCTAAGCATGAAATGAGTGCTTGAGTAGACAGTTCAGCTACCCAAATGCTATTCTCAAAATCACATTGCAGGCATAAGCAACAAATAGCAGCTTCTTCCTGAACCTGATTTTGAGTTGGCAGCTCATTTACTGCATTTTTTGCATTTGGAACTCACGGAAAGTAGTCATCAGTCTTGATTGGCCAGGCCTCATTTGCAGCATGTTTTGCATCAGTATATTTTGATGGGGTTGAGTATAGGGCATGAACCCGGCCATCCTAACGAAGCATTCGCCAGCAATGCCATTAGTATGTCAAAACACACAATTTCTTAACAAAATAAGTTCAATTTGATTTAGATTCATGAGCAGATGGATTAAGGGTAATTAGGCAGTTTAGTCATCATATGAAATGTCATTAATCTGAGAAGTGAATATTTAACTTGAAATGGATCAGTCAAACAGGCCAAGCAGGAGAATGGTAAGTAACTAAAAAGCGATAATTAAGAAATGAAACTAGTGAATTAGGCAAAGAGTTGATGATATGTAACTTGATTAACGTAGTGAATAAACTTGTCCATTTGCCGAAACCAGGTTTGTGCATATTGGTACTTGAAATCTGTCCCCATTGTCCACATTATATGATTGGTGCGCGTAATATTGGCCTGAAACAGGACAGTCAGTGGAGTTGTTGATTCAAATCAATTACGTGCAACTGATAAAGCTTTAAAGAAGTTGAATGACACTCAACAGGAATACAAAATTTTCAAAGTATTTCATTTGGAGCATTCCTGTTGTTGTTTTTACCCACATTCCCAACAAAGTGAACATTGACTACCAAGACATCAACATCAACAAGCATCAAAGGCACACACAATTTAGAGACAGCAATTATATACTGTCAAATCATTTAATAATTCTTTTATATTTATTTAAAAGTGCATTTTAATTTAAATAAAGATAATTGTAGTACGTAGAACAAAACACCTATCTTATGATAAGTTGCATACCTGTGATATCGCTGCTGCAACAAACTCATTTACACGTTCAGGGACATTGTAGTCAAATAAATTGACATCATCCTTCAAGTTAAAATGCACGAGTTTTATTACCACATTTTTAAATAAACACTAATTGGCCCTACAACAATATTTGACTAAGATTTTACCTGTACAATAGGAGAATCATCATTTACTTCATAGTAGAAATTATTGGGAGGTTCATAATTCTCAGGGAATGCGCCAGAAAATATCTATATAAATGAACAATTTTAAGGATCCATAGTAAAGGCATATTTCAGAGGAGGAAGTGGAACAAACAGAAGCCAAAAGAAATGTTACTTTTTCTTTATGTAGCATCAATATAAGCATAAACCACTTTGGATTACTTACTTGTTCAGATGAACCAAAGCTCTTAGAACCCTGCCACACAACTTCAAGAGATTTTTCATCTTTCCTCTTAGCTCTGTCTTGGTAATCAATCCGTGCAAAGAATAGGGAGTCAAATCCAACCTATGCCAACAAGCATGTAGCTTAACAAGGGTTGTGCTTAGGAAACAGGTGGAAACACTATGCATAAAATAGATTGTTTCAGTAAATCCACTTCAAAACTATTTCTTTTTACATCATCAAATTGAACTTTTCTGCATATACTAAAGTGAAATTATACCTGTGCTCCCAACAAGTAAGCCTGCACTGCAGAATGTCCAAATGGATCAATTTGCCATCCGATCCTCGGAGTTACACCAAATTCTTCTTTGATAAACTGGTGTCCAAGTGTTGTCTGATCAATCATGTCAATGTAATGTGTAGTGGCCTCATCATGCATAGCCATACCACCATTTCTGCAATTGGAAATCTTTGGAATTAGTTGATGCGGTCATGCAGGTTTGAGGTTGCAAAGACCACTCAATTTCATTGGAACTGAGCGCTATTATACCACTCTAAGGCAAACAGATAATGATGTTCGATCAATTTTTCATGACTTGCAATAATGGAAAACGAAAAAAAAAAAGGAAAAGAAAAAAAATGTTAAATACAACTGTGAAGGAAGATCAAATGAATGGTTAAATACATGAACTCCAGTTGACCAGAGTTGACCAGCTGTTTGACTGTGTTCTGAACAACTTCACTTTGTTCTCTCCACCAACGCTGGAAAAATGCCTGCAGTACAAGCAAAGAACATTTATTCCTGCAACAGCTACAGTGTTGTTCTGAATTTTAAACACTGAAATTAAAGCCCTCCCCCAATGAAATTTCAGCTAAGTTTTGTGCATTACAATACAGACAGGCATTTCCACATATCATATCATTATCATAAAACTGGGGAGTGAGGAAGTAAATTGAACACTTTCACACATAGCCTTGCCTGTTCAACATATATGAACCTGCGATTCTTGTCTGCCAACAATGCCGGTACCAGGGAATCCAGCACATTTTGAACGCACGCTCCCTGCACTTCCCCAACAGCGAAACCAACATGAGACCCCCAATCAAAATTACTGAATCAGACACTTATCACTAGCCAAAAGCTACATTACTTAAAAAACGTGTCTAGTATAAGAAGCTGCATCTATTATAGGCTTCACGCTTGTCAAATAAAGCCAACAACAATCTCTTATATAATTGAGATTTGAAACACATACACATACACAGAGAAAGAGCGAATGAATGACCTGAATGGAGTTGTTGGAACCAACATAGTACTGGTCAATGGTCTTTAACCATCCAACATCATCGTGACTGTGAGGAACCAAGTGAACATTGAGCTTCCCAGGTACAATGCTTGACGTAGTATTGTACCTTATATACTTAGATTCCGAGGAAAAGAAACACCCCACCAAGACTAAAAAACATAAACACACTGCATTCTTCATTGAAGTGACCATGACTAAGCACCCTTTGATCTAAGCTCGAAGAATAAGAAGAAGAAACATAATGGGGTTATTTGTAATATGGAAATGGAAGTGATCAAGTGGCAGCGCCAAAAGCATTCGTTATCGGCTTTTGGCAGTCGCTTGGTTGCAAAATTAATAAAGTTACTTTGTACATACTTATTTAACATGTCAATCAACATTGGAAATTCCACATGTAAATTGCAGAGAATTTACGTCAATGAGTAGGGACAACATTATTATATACAGCTCCCCACTCATCAACATGAAGTTCTTACAATTTAATTTATACATTCTATTGACACAATAAATGACGAGAAACGATTGTATGGTTATAAAGTATTTAAATAGATTGTATTTCATCTAAAAATAAAATAGCATTTAATATTAAAATATTACTTTATTATTAAATAGAACATAATACATTTATATGCTCTATTATCATACAAACATGCACAAATAACAGCACTTTTGAAAAAAAAAAAGGCGATTCAAGAACGTTAGGTTAGTGGAGTGACAAGTTGACAACATGCGTGTTCAGTGTCAGTGTGGGGTTTTCCGTGAAGCTTTAAAAAGGTTAATGATAAGGTTTTGTGGTGCCTCGTCCAGTACGAACAAGGCTTTGTAGTGTTCGAAGTCATTGATTCTCCTTGTTTGGCTGTTTCTGCGACTTTATATTATTGATTTATTGCCCATTCAACATGTGAGCTACGTGGGCGCCTTCACTGTCGTGAGCGACTTGAGTTTTGCCTCGTTTCGTTTTGAGTTAACGTTGAAAGGTCCAATGTCGGTAGTATAGTTTTTGCTGTCCGCGCCGGCTGCATGCGAGGCTGGATCGATTTATGTTGGGGACCCGTGATATTCTCGCCTAAATAAGTCACACTCATTTCTTAATTAATTGGATTTGGCTTCTAGTGCACGATGTCAATTATTGTTCCTGCTATCGTTTTTGGTTTAAAACTATACTATGTCACGCTATCGTTTATTTCTTATAAAATTATCAGTAGTTGAGGTCGTGCATTATATCCTTGGAATTACAACTATATTTTAATTAATTACATATATAATTGGGACCCGCACGAATCAAGGAATGGTAAGACTCATCTTATCGGAATAATAATTGAAGAATGACAAAATTTTTATATAAACTTTATAGTTTAATTATGATATATTTATAATATAAAATTTTTTTATACTATCATCTTATTAGATATTTTTATTTATAAAATTTTTAAAATAAAAAGTGATTGAATTAAATATTTTTATTAATATAATAATATATGATTAAATATCAGTATAATTATTTTTAGACTAATAATACATACAAATTAAATTTTAAAATTTATAGAGTAAAAAAGATTTGACACATTAATTTCAATACTCAAAAATATTACTAGGGTGATAACAAAAATGGTTCTCGACTAGAACGTGGTGCTTGAATGGTATTGCAAGAATTAGGTGGTATGTTGTGCGATAGACACATTACATATTTTTTCTTACTCTTAATTTTTTGTACTTTCACTTTTTTTATTTTAAAATTTTGACACGTTATTTTGATATATTGTATGTTGGCAAATCACTCTGAGTGTGTAACATTGTTGGGGTGATAATAATTTCCTACCGTGTGTATGGATTAACTTTTGAGTTTAATTTGTAAGTATCAATAGTATAAAGTAATGTTATACTGTTATTTAAGAAGAGTGTAAGAAATTACCATATTATTATGGGTAGTTACATAACTTTAAATTTAAAAAATATAGCATAGCGTATTTTTATATTTTTTGGATGATAATATAAAATTAATTTATATTATCAATGTATATAAATTAAACTCTTAATTTTTTTAGTTAAAAAATAAATTATAATCTTAAACTTTCTAAAATAATTGAAGAAAAAGTAAAGATATTTTAAAAATAGTAATAATATTATCAAAACCAATTTTGTGACGCAGATGACCATTGGTGCATATTTCCTATTGTTGAACTCGGAACCAGTAACTTGGAGAACTCAGAACAACGAAGAAATGAACATAGAACTCGAAACCATGAACTTGAGAACTCGGGGGACAATGGAGAAATGAACTTAAAACCTGGAAACTATAACTTGGAACTTAGGGGACAATGAAAGAATGAACTCAGAACCAAGAACTATAAACTTGGAACCTCGAGGATAATGAAAAAATGAACTTCGAACCCGAAACTCTAAACTCGGAAATTCGACCACCCCCACATATCACTCGCCTTTATACCACAACATATGTGTGCCACAACATACGTGTACCACATGCACCAAACACCATATGCACCATAGCATTCACCTATTATCAAACATAGCCTTAGTTTGGGCCACTTTTAATATTATATTTAAGAACCTCTCTTGAAGCACCCATCCGCTATACATGTATTCATCCCCGCACCAACAACACTCTGTCGGCGGGTGAGAGTGAGACAAATGTGTCCAAATCCAACCGAAGCAAGACAAAACAAACCAAACAATGGCATTCCGATACTATTCCCCCTCCCTTCATATTCTTTTCTTTGTTTGACATGTTGTCAGTTATCACTTGTTCTCATAGTAGAAACCTTTAGGATATATTTGGGAGTTTTATGGATGATGGAAGGGAATGATCATTAATAAAATAGAAAAGAAAGGTGAGGAGTGAAGTGATTAGTTGTATGCCATTTTATTATTTGGGAGTTTAATGAAAAGATAGAGGATAGTCTTTTTACCCTTGTTTGGTAGTTATAAAATAAGTTAATGGAATAAAAATGATATAAATTTAGTTTATCAATTTTATTCTCTAACTTGATATAATAAATGATAGATTTATTATTTTTAGGGATAAAATAGTAATTGAATTAAATATAAAAATTTTTTTAACTTTTTCCTCCTAGACCTCCCCAAATTGAGGAGACAACAAAATAGACAAGTTGGATGGTAAGGAGGGGACTCCCTCACCCTCTTTAGTCATGCCATCCTATTACAAAATGTCTCTATCAAACACATGTTTTTAAAAATTTGTCCCCCTTTCCATGCCTTTCCATCAGTAACCATCTATTCAAACGCTATCTTTGTTTTGGATCAACGTCACAGCAGAAACTAGAAACCATTGTTTTTATTTTTCTTTTTGTCAACACCAATCACTAGAAACCATCGTTGGATCGAGCCACCGTTTTATGGACCGTGTTATTGGACCAAGATTGAGAGCCACCGTCATTTTAGCCTTCGGCCCAAGATTCCCTGATTTAAAGCCCAGTTCGGGCCCATTTGTTAGCGTGTGAGGGATTTTTAATTTCCCTCCATTCCAACGATAAGCGCCAGAAGAGGAACTGAAGGAGATAAAAGGAGAATGGCAACGGATCGTGCGGGAGGTAGCAGCGAAGTGGAAAGAGAGGAAGATAACTCGGAAATGAAGCTCTTGCGAGATAGGTTCAGGCTCTCCGCAATCTCCGTCGCCGACTCCGAAGGTTCAATTCAATTCTCCTCCTAACTCACACACACTCTTCGCTTTTTCTCTCGTTAAATCTCATCACCTTGCTCAACTGAGAAAAATTCGAGTTCCTAATTCTGGTGTACCATAACATTGCTGCGCAGCAAGTAAGAGCGGCATGGAAATATCAAAGGTCGTAGTGGCTTGCGTCGCTGATTTGGCATTCAAGTATACCGGTAACGCTTCCAGTTATCGCTTCAATGCTTTTAATTTAGTGCATACTCCGTTTCTGTTGATGCCTTTGAAATTAAGAATTTAGGATATACTAGATTAGTGGCAGGAAATGCTGTATATTAAGATCAGTTTGATTACAATACGGTGCATGTGTAGATTTTGTTCGTAATAGAATTTAGTGATTAATAAGGTGATCGATTTAGGATAGTTTTAGATCATTGTTATGTACTGACACTGAAGAGTGTGGAAAGTAACTGGAGCATGGATATATGCGGCGCACCTGTATTTAATATTTATCATAGATTCATTTCATACAATTGGAGATGGATCAGCATTGAACATGTTAGGGAAGGCTAATATGGATTGTGGAAAATGGAATGCGCTTCATGTTTAGTAATGTTTGTTTAGGGTAATCCGGTTTTTATTAGCAGGCTTTTGAGAGATAAAATTAATGAGTTCATTTCTATCTTCCATGTATGTATATCAAGTCATGATTAATCCGTTTACCTCAATACCGATCACAAGCATTGCAAATAATTTTGTTAGGATTATTACGAGGGTTGAGCTGAGCTAAAGGGTGAGCTTGAGGGCAACGAAAATGTTGTCGCCTTGTTACCTTAAGGTTACGGGTTCAAATCATGGAAACAGTTTCTTTGCAAAGATAAATCTGCGTATTTGCCCTTCCGAAACCCCACTACGTGGAAGTTTTGTGCATTGGGCGTCCTTTTTGGCGAGTTGGGCCCATATTATCAATTTTTGTTTTTGACTGCAAAATCACCTTTACACTTGTTCAAGGACACACAATATGGAATATTTTTGAAGTTAATAATTGGCTTGCATTGCTTACTAGAAATAATGAAATTAAGCTAACTGTTTTGCAAGCAGAGCAACTGGCCAAGGATCTTCAGCTATTTGCACAGCATGCAAATCGTAAATCTGTGAACATGGAAGATGTCATACTCTCCGGTGAGTTTCATCATGTTTTGCCTGGCTTTCAGGGAGAATGAATTTTTTCCTTTTCTTTTTTTTTTGAAAAAAAAATCGGTTGGTATCGGCTTCGTTTTTTAATCTTGTGTGTTTTGGTTTCAGCACATCGAAATGAACATCTATCTAGCTTTTTGAGGACCTTGTCCAATGATTTAAAAGCCAAAGATCCTCCATCTGAGAGGAAGCGAAAGAAAGAGGCCAAGAAGAATGACAAAACAACCATTTAGTGCCATATGCCTTACCTGGTATGTACATATACAGTACCATGGACATATTTTGGTATGCCTTGAAAATTTTGCACCAAATTCTAGATAATTTATGTTCTCTTTCGGTTTAAGGAGCTACTTTTTCTTCCTCCCTTCCTTTTCCTTTCCCTTTTCCCCTTTCTTTTTTATGCTCTTGTACTACACTGGAATCTTTAAGTTCATATGTCCGCAGGAAGTGGATGCCCTGGAAGGCTAGAACTTAATATCAACCACTTTCTAAAAGGTATAACCTCTGCTAGGCAGTAGGCAATGTACTTTGCGAGCTAAAGATTCGATTGTGTAAATATTATATTAGACTTCTACCAGAAAAAACTTAATAAACTTAATTGTACTACCTAATTTTTTTTTTGTGCTTGTAAATTTTGATTTACTGGACCATGGATGGTCCTGACAAGCATAGATTTAGGTGTTAGTTTAATCACAACAGTGTTGGGACTTATGATGGGCTGTGTTAGTTACACAGAAAAACTATTACGACTTGTTTCAGAAGATTACGTGGGTTAGGACCTGTTTGGTGTCAATATTAGACGGGAATAGAAAAGAAAGAAATACAACTGAAAAAAAAAAGAAAAAGCAAGGGTTATTAAATAGAAATGTATGTATGGTATGACTCACAAAAGAAAGGAGATTCCTTCCTGGTCACCCAAGAAGTGAACGATGGAAAAAGTGTGAACCCAGTGAAAAATCTCTCCGTCCTCTTTCTTTCCTTTCCCTCCTTAAGTTGATACCAAACGAAGGATATGCTTTCCTCCTTCACTTTTCGTTCCTTTTCATCAAAAACATAGATACCAAACAAAACCTTAAGCATAACCCACTTATTACACAATCAGCTTTTCCCCTCCTTTGATTTTTGACATGTCATAGATTGTTAAGCTCATGTACAAAACTTGTCTACGTAAAACATTTTCCAAATGGATCATCTGAAGTGAAGGCCAGAGAGTACAGATGCAGGCAGACAAGAGTGAAGAGATATTCTTACACAAAACATTGAGATGCTGAGGTAGCTTGTTACATTATTCGGTTCATTGATATCTAATTGCAAGAGTATATTTGGATGAATGTTAATATATTATCCTAAAAATCAACCTAAAAATTTTTCTAATTCAAAATTTTATTCACAATATCATGATTTGTAATTTATATAATATTTAAGAACTATTTATGTAAGTGAAATTATAAATTAGGAGGATTTTTAGGCATATCAAGTAGGAGAATTTAGCATTTCTCTATTTGGGTTAGCGTTTGGAATTGCTAAAACGTGATCAAAGCTCTCTAGCATCTCCATTTCGTTGAGATTTTTTCTTAACGCAAACTCTGTTAATTTGGCTACTGGAGGCTTTGGTAAAAGGAGTTCCAGCCCTCTTGATCAAACGCGTATTTGACTGCTAAAAAGAAAAAGGAAAAAAAAAAAAAAAAAGGAAAGTAAACAACTAGCTCCTTTCACTTAACCATCTTTTGGTTTAATAGAAAACATGAAGAAAACAGGTGGAAGGAAGCAAGAATGGACTTTGGATTTTTCCTCCATTTGGTTGTCGATGAAACCAGGGAAGAGAAAAAATTGTGTGGGGGCTTCGCGTAAATTTTTTCTCCTCTCTTATGCATAGAAAAGGGGAGAAGAAAGCTATCTAACATTTGTTTTCTAATAATAAAGGTATAAATATTATTTAAAATAAATTATATTGATCTCTCTTAAAATTAAATGACATTATATAAGATACCTTTCAATTTATCAAGTCAACACACTACCACATTAGAAATGACAAAACAGGCTCAATCCACCGGGTTGATCCACCAAACCTGTCAAAAATAACAGGTTGAATTGATATATTTGACCCACCAAAAATTTTTGGCCGCCTAACCCGCGGGCTTTGGTGGGCCGCAAGCTTGTCTCTCTTTTTTTTTTTTTAGATTTAAGAATATTTTTTAAAAAACAAAATTAGATTTTTATTATAGATTATACTATTATTATATTTTTATTAATTTATAAACTTTATATTATAGATTTTATATTATAAATTTAAAGTTAATTATTATTTATAAACTTATTTATATATCCTAATTAGTTTATTATACTTGTATTTGAGTTAAATTTGAATATAAATGATGTAATTTAATTATTTTATTTTATTTTATTTAAGTAGATTTTTTATTCAATATATATTTTTTAATTTTTAAAGTAATTTAACTCATAAAAAGTATTAAAATAATTTTTTTTATTTTTTACTTTTTTAGCGGGCCAACCCGCCCTTAAACGGGGTGAGTTAGAATATTGAGTCCGCCTTCTTAATTTGGCCCGCCCCGCCCCGCCCCGCCCTGCTTTTAGCGGGCAGGCCAGCTCGCTTTACCATCTCTAGGGTACTCAATGTCATGCCTACAAAAGTATTTGATGTCACATTCTATCAAAATATAATGCATATTGAGTGTAACATTGTCTAATTTTAGGAAAAAACAGTGTAATTCCTGCAAATTAAGGGTTATTGTGTATAATCTCCCCCTAATCTCAAGGATATCAATGTAATTTACTCTATCATTTGATATAGTGATATTTTCTCTTCTCTCATTTTTCTACACAATCAAAGAAGAAAAAACAATATCTATCATTTTCTTTCTCTTCATTTTTGTTTCATCTAAACAATCTAACTTTTTTCTTGATTTTCTTTCCTTCCGTTTTCTTTTTTCTCATTTTCACGTCACATCCAAAGCATTGAAGTGCCCAAGAAAGTTAGGGTATCTTTGAGTTTTTTTTTTGTGTTATTTTCATTAAAAAAAAAGATGAAAATGTGTTTGGTTGAATTTTAATGAAAATATTTTAAAAACATATTTCCTAAAATAAGTGAAGACATGAAAATAACAAATCCTTATTTTCATTGTTTTCAATAGAAATTTTGGAAATAGAAATTAAACACAAGCGTGGTGACAATCTTGTAGTTATTTGAAAAGTACAAAATGTGATCCTATCTCATAAACAAGCTAGGGCTGTTAAATGTACCCGATCAAACTCAACTTGCTTAGGTTTGTGAGTTAAAAATATCATCTTAATTTTATAGTTGGCATTAATGGGCTAACATTATGCTAGCTAGCCAATTTAAGGCCAATCCATAGGTGTAAACAGTACAAATCTCTTTTTTTTTCTTAGTTTTTTTCAAATCAAAATTTCAAAAATTATACACTAAATAAAACCATAGCATATTAACCATATTTCAATCATATTAAAGGTTCTTATTCCTTTTTCATGCAAATAACTCATAAACAATAATCATTGTAAGAAACTATTTTGCTTAATTTTGGTTACCAACTAATTAACTGAATGTGAGTGTATGGGAAACTATTCTAAGAATTAGCTAAAATGGTGTTCAACTATTGCAAAAACTAATAACCCCAAGTATTAGGCAATTGTGCTTGGAAAGGGAATCTTTTCTCAACTGTCGATTCTCAAGTCACTAAAGAAAGTGCTTGATAGGTAAATTAGCTAAAACTCACTCAACTTAACTAATCATGTTTCTAAAAAGAATATTGGCAAATAACTAAAGGCTAATAAGATAATTGGAAAAAAAAAAGAGGGACTCAAAGTAAAATGAAAGATCATAAATGAAATGCAATAAAGAAAGGTTGCGAAGTGTTGAAAAGTAAAAGCAAGGGATATGCAGAAAAATTAGATGTAAGAATTACTTGTATTTAATTGATGCATTAAATGTGTTCTTTACAATCAAAGTGCAAAGCTATTTATATATACAAAACAATTATTTAGCACTAAAATCCGCGAGCCACATTCTTAAACTTGTGTACATGTTCAGATTACTGAACAATAACATTTAGCAGTAAATAATACTACCTTGGCTAATTTTGACCTATAAGAGTAATTGTCAACCGATGGTTTAACAATGTATCCTATTTTATATAAAACACTTCCTACTCTCAGTTGCGACCTCCCACTACTGCATTTTAATTATTTTCCCCCACTTTCTAAACCAAAATCTATCTTTTTAAATTGCCTCTATTTTCTTAGAAGTGATTGTGGACTTGGTCAAACTCTTCTATTCAAATGCTAAAATATGTCTCTTCTTCAACTAATTCCCAAAATTTGTTTTGTGGGTTATAGACCATCATAAAACCCAAGGCCCAATAATTGACTCATTTCCTTGACTAACAACTAATGTTATTATTAGACTATCAATTGTCGAATCTCAGCTATTAGCCATAGACTATTATCTATGAGCTATCAAGCTCCAATGTCTCTTTTCAAGTCCAAAATGATCTCAACTAAGTAAACCCTAGTTCCCACATCAATGCTCTAATCTTGGACTTTATGTTAATGTATAATAATAATCATTCTAATGCTTGAATCCAAAGTTTTGACTAGTTAACCATCCATTATCACCTATCAACTATGGATTACAAATTGAAAATATTAAGCTAAGATGCAATAAGAATGTTAGAATAATTTTAGTATTAGAATACTATAGAATATAGTTATATAGGTATGGATAAGTAATATATAATATGTAATATATCTCATATGCATATATGTGTGTATAATATATTATTAGTTTGATTTGATTTAAATCAATTTTAAAATTAAAATAAAAATCTAAATCGAATCGATCAATTTTCATAAAATAAAAATGATTTTAAATCAATTTATTTTAATTTTAATTAAATTTTAATTTTTAAATCAATTTTTAATTTTAATTCAATATATGAATTGATTTTAAACACTCTATCACTAATTCGAGAATAATACTCTTATTTAGTATAAGGTACATTAGGGTAAAATTATTTTGGTAAAAAAATTATCTTTTATATATAAAAATTATTTTTAATATATTTGAATAAATTTTTTAAAATAATCAAAATTTTAAAAAATCTGTTTTTAATTTTTAATTAAAGTAAAAAAAAGTAACTTCTTCAAAAATATTTTTTTAAAACTTTTTTTAATTATATAAAAAAAATTAATTTTATAATTATTTTTTTAAAAGTTAAAACGGACACATAGATAATTTGCAGTTGGGAGGAAGGAGTGAATGGGTGGTACGCAATGAAGCACCTTTTAACACGTGATGGAAGTTTCTCTGACTCCAATGGACAAAGGGCGGGAAAATTTTCATGCCTTTGTTTTGGCTTTGCGCGCAGCTCAAGGTCCCAGTCTGAGTAAGAGTCTTGAAATTTGAACACTGCACTCTGATACACTCAACCCTTAGAAGGGACAGAGTGAGACAGACACATGGAAAAAGCATGTTTGGCTGCTTCAACACTTATTAGTCGGGGCGATGATGAAACAGAAATAACTGTGCACTTTTGGCACCTTCTTATCTTCTTATCTTATAATAAACCATAACCCACCCAAAAGAAAGCACATTAATTTTAGTATATGTTCTTTATTTTTCATCTTGGTAAAGGGAATTGTAAAAGTAAAAGACTATATATTTGGCGCATTGTGTATATATAATAATAATAATCAGAGCCAATAAGCTCAAAAAGGTTGCTGGACGCTTTAGCTTCAATTTCAAAAACGTTTCCCAGTTCGCACATCTCGATCGTCATCGCTCGTCAGTCATCAGATTTTAAACATTTGGGCCAGTGTCTTGCGTGGCTGTCTGTATAAGAGAATCCTCACCTCACTTCTAGCTAAGTTGTTAATTTATGACTTGCTATTAAGTCTTAACCATAAGCTTCTCCAACTTCAGGTATAAAATACGACAAATTAAAATTCAAATGTTGAAAAAATAATTATGAAAATATTAATAACATTTTACCTAACTAATTGGGCGCCGGCCTTTGCAACGATTCAAGGAGTCACATTTCTACTAATAATATTGCACAAATAAATTATCAGTAAATTGATTTATTTGATTAGTCTTTTATTCATGTATCACTATGCTTAATTTGGGATTTTTTCATTAGTGAATGATCATTTTATAAATATTTAATGAGTTTAAAGACATAATCCAATCTTATACTATAACAAGCATTTCGTTTAACCTAGACTTTACTTTAGAAAAAAATTGTACGGATCAACTTATCAAAACAAATATTGTATGGATAAAATTACAAGGCCAGTTGAAGTAGGGTTCAGCCTTCGTAGTGGGGCCCACTTTGAAAATGAAGAGTGAGGGGTGAAGTTTCATGATCCACTAACTGTCAAGGTGGGCCTTGCCCCCGGGTGCCCAAAAAGTAGAGTTCTCTGCTTCCTGTTTCTACGGTAAACTGTACTGTTACTGTTACCCCTTCTGCCTTCAACTGTCTACTGTTTTACTTTCAACAGTAATAACTTCAGACTTCAAACTTTGGACTTGGATTCGAATGAGCCTGCCAAGTGCCAATGTAGTTTGGCTTTATTTGGTTGAGTTTCTGCACATGATAATATCATAATTTTTTGAGTTTATATTCTGATATCTCTCATTTTTAATTCTCCTATAAATGTTAATTAAAATTGATAATTAATCTTAATTTTAGAATGAGAAGATTTTTTTTTTCTCCAAAAAAATTATTTGTATCTAAAATTTATTATATTTTAATTAATCTAATTCAATATCTTTATAGTAGTAGTTTTTTCTATCCATAAAATTTGAATTGAGATTTTATTTAAAAGAAGTAGATGTTAAATTTCTTAAATTAACCAAGTGTTAAGGTAGTTTCTTTTTTGCCTATTAGCACTTTGAAAAACGAAAATACTGTTTTATCAAATTTCAACTCCCAAATAATGGACAAAAGCAATGGAGTAGAAGTCATAACTAGAAGGGATCACGGTTACCCTTTCTTGGTTACATCGCCAATTGCCCCACCCTAGTAGCTATACGTGGTGGTCCATTTTCCAATTTTCTTCACCATTCCTCAACCCCCACCGTTTCAACTCTAGAGCCGCAATTCACAAAACCAAGTAATTAACCAACCTCTATTTTTTCACCTCGAAGCCCATGCCATCAATCATCACGCTGACAAGTGCTTCATAATTTCAATGCCCGAAACGGCAAGTCACCAATTATCGAGCTAGCCAACTTCACTACAATTACTAATTGTAATTATTAGTACCATATTAATCTTATCAAAGTACATGATTGCTATAAAAAATTAAGTTTAATTAGAATATATTGATAATATAAAATTTTTTTATATTATTATTCAATCAAAATATTTTACTTGCATTACCATTCAAGTAATGGATGATTATATTAAAAAATTTTATTGATGTAATAATATATAATTAAATATTTATATAAAAAAATTTTATAATGACAATATATTTAAATTAAATTATAAAAAATTATCAACTGGACCATATATATTATATAACATAATTATTACAGCAATCAAAGCTAAACGCATATCTTTATATTTTAACAATTGTTTAGTGTATATATACTTAGATATCATAATTTAATTGTTTTCCTTTCAATTCAATACAATTAATCTGGGGATGCTTTCAAAGAAATCACAATCATGTCCTGGCATTGGCGCCTCCATTAATATTGGCCCATGCGGGTGTCACCACCTGGTGCAAGCAGCTGCGAATTCAACGGCCTGGTTGGCATCAGCACTACGTGAATCCTTTTCCTTTATCTTTATTAGTTCAATTTGATATTATCAGAAAAAATATATATATATCAATTTTTTTATAAAAAAATAAGAACCAACATCTTTTTAGTTCTTATATTTTAAAATTGATATAAGTTTGGTCTAAAAAAAATTTTTGACATTAATTTATTCTTAACATTTTAAATTTTAACATCAATTTTATTTATACATCAAATAATCACTAACTTTTCATCTTCAATATTATATGTGACTTTTCAATTTCATTTCTGCCAATTTGTGCATCAAGAAAATGAGAGATCGATATTTATCTACAACAATGCTTAAGAATTTAGATGACAAGATTTTAATTTCTTTTTTTTTATCATTTTTAAGTTGATAAGGTGGAAATTATATCCCCTCATCAATCAAAGAAGATAAATAAATAATATAGTAGTGTACTAACACACCAACTAGGATAAATTATAAAGGAAGTTGATGTCAACATTCAAAGTATTAAGGATCAAATTATGTCAAAAATTTTTATAAAACCAAACTAATATCAACTTCAAAATATTAGAATTAAAATAAATATTTACTCAAAAAATAAAGAAGATCATAAAATAAAATAAAATAACTTAACTTACTCATTTAAAAATTAATAAATATATCATATTATTTCAACAGATAAATTTTAACAAAAAAATTTCTTATTAATTTTTTTTAGTATTATTATGGCCTTATCCTCAATTCCTCATTATGCTACCGTTCCTCTTTCGCTATCACAACAACCTTTGCACCAAAGTAAGAAACTATTACTAGGAGCTTCATTGGCATATGCTCCTGCCTCCCTCACCCAACCTCAACATCTTCTCATTGTCCCCTTTTTCCTATGGTTATCAAAGCTTGACACATGTGGCTTTGTGTGAACTTGCAATGTTATTGTAAGCCACCCTTGGCTCAGAAAAGAAACACCCCAAACTCAAATTCTGGCTTTGTTTGGCTCTCGTTTTGACGTTTGTGTCTACCTTACGCTATTGTCACATGGATCATTAAGAATGTGGCGCTAAGCTACATTGAAGAGGGATCAACACCAACCTTTATTTGAAATTCAGGCACCTTACTAACCAATATTCATGGCATTTCGGTATGCCCGATTCCTAAACTTCCTAAATTCGTTATGTGCCTATATGTATGACCTAAATAGAGTAATCAGATGATATATACATGTATATATTAACTCAAAATTTCCATTACTAGGACGTTTTTTTTTTCTTTGGAATGTGTGATGCCTATGTTTTATACTATTAGCTAATTCAATTATCAACGAGTTCTCATCTACTGTATATTTAATACTCTCTTTGTTTTAAAATAATTGTCATTTTGATCAAATTGATATATTATTAAATTAATATATAGTTATTTTTGAAACGGAAGGAATAATAGTTAATGTTTCTAATCATATGTTGTTCTTGCGATCTTTAAGAGACATGCAATATATATTGGGATACCAAAAATAGAGACATGCAATAACGCAACCTAAATTTCTGGATTAAATGTGATACTAAAATAATTCTTCGATGTCAGAATAATTATACTAAATTGATCTTTCAAATTTTTTCTGAATCATTTCAATGTCAAAACACCGAATACTAATAAAGCATTAAGAGTCTGTTTGGATAAATTTTTAAAAAAAGGATTTTTTTAATTTTTTTTAATAGAATTTTAATTTAAAAAAATTATTTTATATTTAGATAGACATATAAGAAGTATTTTTAAATATTAAAAGTATTTATAAATTTATTTGGATATAAAAGAATAAAAATACTTTTTTTATGGCCAAATTACAAAAAAATATTTAAAAAAAAGAAAGAGAAGTAAGATTTGATAAGGGATAAAAAAAAAGGATATGTATGGTAATTTTAATTAAAAATAAAGGATTCTTTTAAAAAATAATTTTATTAAAAATTACTTCTGCTCTGCTTTTTTTAGAAGTTAGATATTCTAAACTTTAAAAAAAAATGATAAATTAACTTTTTTTTAAAATTACATCCAAACATTAATAAAAATTTATAGAAATAATTTTAAAAAAAAATATTTTTTCTTGAAAAAAGCCAATCAACTCTAATACAGTAATAAGTGAGTTATACTTCTAACAAAAAGACCAAAATTTAAACTTTGGATAAAATAACTGTTGAAAGAATTTCTTTATCATAGCAGTAACTAAAAAATTAATCTTACAATTAATATATATAAGTTTGTAAAGATTTCTTATAAGACATTAAAAAAACTTAATACCAAATAACTATTTTATTATATTTTTCATTGAAAGACCAAATTATGACAAGTATATCTTAATAAATGGAAATCGATATTTACTATTTTAGTAAAGACTTGTTGCGTGGATAGTTGTCCGTAAGGATAATATAATAGAAAATTCTTATACAAAACCCACCTACCACAAGAACCATCAAAGATTAAAATAGGGTTGTCAAAATAGATTAAATCTTTCATGCCAATTTATTTATCCGCGAAAAATAGGTGGGTTGGATTTAAAAAATAATAATTTATTTAAACTAATTCATATTCAATCCCGCTTGTTTAATCTCCCGGTTAAACAAGCAAGCCCACATGCGTAAATAAACCGACCTATTTATCCGTGTTTATTTTTTTTATTTTAAATAAAATTATATAAATATAAGACATAAAAATATAATTTAATAATTAAATTTAAAATATTCTCATTTTTTAATAAAAAATAAGAATTTTTTTATCTTTTTTTAAATAAAAATTATTTTTTATTAACATGAAAAAAAAAACAAGTAAGCCGGTTTAAAACTGCGGATTAGTCTTAAATGGGTTGGGTTAAAAAATTTTGGTTTGCAAGCTAAATGGGCTAACCTATTTAATCCATTTATTTTGCGGGCTTAAACGAGTCAATCCGGCCCTTTTACCAGCCCTAGATTAAGAGATTTCCGCAATTCGAGCTTGTGAAAAATACTTGGAGAAAGGAACAATATCAATGTGTGTTCAAGTTAAATTTTTTAGATGTTCTTTTATTGAAGACAATCCTATTTAAGCATTTAAGACCTTATTAAAGGTATAACTCTCCTAATGTATTCAAATTAATTTATTTCGTATTCATATATAATCAAAATATTTTTGGTAGAATATTTTTAGGGATGATTACTTTTAAAAGCAAAACCAAACATGCACCCACTATTTTTGAGCGAGGATTTGCTTCATACTTAAAAGAATGTAAGAAATTTATTTAAATGAGAATGAAATAGGTTAAGGAATAATTTACTTTACTTTCTTTTCTGTATTTTTTTTCTTTTTTGTTTTTCATTGGAGCTCTATCTTTCCTTTGGTTTCTATAGTTTCGAACAAATCCTGTGCCTGAGTTTTTTGGGGTGGGTATGACTATGAGCGGCGCATGATTGAGATGAAACAGCTTTTGAAGCTTCAACTTATACCATATAGACACGTATGTATGTACTTTTTTATTTGAGGAATATGTGCTTTTTAACAAAACCGGTCCGGTGCCGGCCGAACCTGTACTATAGTGTGCTTAGTTTACACTATGTAATGGTGATTTGGTTTAAACTACAATTTAAGGCTAAAATTTATGTTAAAATATAAATTAACATAATGTTATTAAAAATATTTAAAAAAATTGAAAATCATATTACATTCTCCAAGCTATAATTTTGGGTATACAAATCGAAATGCATGTCTGAAAATTTTTCTTTACCTCAAAACAGCCTTTTTTTTTCCCCTCATAAAAGTTGTTTAAACTGTTTGACAAATTAAGGCAGAATTGGTTACAATTTTTATATTATTTTAAAATTATAATACTTTTACCATATTAACTCTAATAAAAAAACAAATTTTTTACACCCCTTTTAATAATTTGTTATACAATTTTTTTATATAATCCAAATAAAATCTACTATTTTAAAACCAATTTTTGATTAATACATTTAGGGTCCGTTTGATTTAACTTTTGGAAAAAGATCTTTTGAAAAAAAATCTTTTAAAAGAAGGCTTTTTAAAGGAATTATTTTTTAAAAAAATAATTTTTGTTTGATTTAAATATGTCAAAAGTAAGTTTAGGAGAATGAGTTTTATTTGGATAGAATAAAGTAAAATTACTTTTGGCTGTTAATATGAGAGTAATAGTATAATTCCTTTTCAAAAAGTCTTTTTCTAGAATGAAAAATAATCTCAAAGATACCTCTTCCAAAAGGCCTTTTGAAATTTCAAAAGACCTTCTAAAAAGTAAGAAGTTAAACCAAATACTATCATTTATTGTATAAAATTATTTTCCTTCTCCTAGAAGACTTTTTAATGGATGCAAACTACAATCCAATCAGGCTCTTAAATATGAAACAAATATTTATTATAATTAATTATTAAAACAAGCTTATTTCACAGTTTATCCAAACAGACTTCTAAAACATGCTATTGATAGTTTCATTGGCAAAGAAAAAGCTCCACAAAATATATGTTTGGGTGAACGTTTGAACAGCTCAAACGAGCTTTTTCGAGTCAAATGGAAGTTTGTCTTCTATTAATAGATGTTTGATTTTGTGTTAGAATTTATCTAACAAAATTGATTTTTGATTCAAAACCAAGGTTTCATTGGAAAGACCTTTTAATCCTAAACCAAGCTTTTCATGAAAGTAACTCTTTCTTGCTTGCCCGCTCAACTACCATGATTTATAGCACATACTAAAATAACTTAATACCTTTTCTACCCCTAACCTTATCATATATTCACCATTACTATTTGTGTTTGTTTTCTTTTTCTTTTGATTTATTTTCTCATCAACTTTAACAATGCGTAAAAATTATAAACTCAAGATAATGTTTTTATTCGTTTTGTTTTTGGATTAACTTGTGGATGTACTTTTTAAGGTAAACTTTTCGTTTTTTTTTTCAAAATACTAATTTTTTATCCATGTAAATATTTTAAATTAATAATTAAAAAATTAAAATATCATATACATGTTATATTTTTACAACAATAACATCAAAAATAAAAATATAAAAAAGATATACGCACCCTAAAATTTATTTTAACTAATACTATGTAAACAATAATTTTCCATCAAAATAAATATTCAAATAAAAGTTATAAAAAATAAATCACATCAGTACAAACTCACTATTAACTAAAATTAGTTTTACAAATTAAATTTATCCAAAATCAATTTTGTAAATTGTAATCCAAACACACAATCATCCACCGAACCTCATTCATTTATATTTACCATAAACCATTATTGTTTTTTTATCTAATTGTTTCTACCATAATGCAAACAATAAAAATATAATTATTCACATACACTTACATATACATTCTTTTGGGATAATGTTTTTTGTATATAGAAAATAGACGTCTAAGAAAAAGATACTCAAAGCCTTGGTTCTATCTATTATTGCCAAATATTTTGTGTCTCTCTTTTTAAAGTCCACTCTAAATGTTTATATTCTATATACAAATAATATTATTCTATTATATAAATTATATTTTTATAACTATATTATACTTGATTTGATATAATTTTTATACACAATACTAAAAACACAATCTTATAAATTAAGTTATTTTAAATAGATTAATTTTAATGTAATATCAAAGTAAAATATTTTAAATTATCCATCAATCATATGTTATCATTTGTATGATTTTTGAGGTGCTTACTGTCAAAATTACTTTTAATGATATAATAATATATAATTAGATAATTATATAAAAATATTTTATAAAAAGAAGTAAAAGGTTAAAAAAATAAAAAATAAAAACTCGTGCATTGGGATGAGAAGATTTAAAGAATGAAATACAATCCAAAGAAGTCTTATAAATTTCGAACACTATCACTAACAATTTCATTTTTCTCCACCATCTATCCATCTCTTCTTTTTTTTGTCTAAATTACTATTATTTGAAATTTACTAGACTCCAATTAATTTTGTTTGAGTCGAGTCAATCCATTATCAAGGTAAGACTCTCCCAACGGTAGTTTTTTCCATCAATAAGAATTGAACCCAAAAAACCAAAACCTTGCTTAAACAAAACAAGTACAAAATCACTTAAACCAACTAAATATTGATCATCTTCTTCTTATTTCTATCTCTCTATTTGCTTACCCTAATGTTAATGGATAATTGCATATGTTAACGAGAAAGTGGGAGTGAATCCCTCGCTAGGTGATCCAAAACGTTAAGTAGGCCATAAGGTCATGGGGGAGTATGTTGAAGGTAGAAACTAGACTTTCCTTTGTTGTTCTTATTCTATTAATTTGAATTAATGCTCTAGTTACTCCTCTTTTAGTCCTTCCTCAAACTTATTTCTTTTATCATATACAAATGCCATAGTCTTTAGATGAAGAAATCTTACATGTTCTCATAAAAAGAAAAGTCTTACATGCTATGTCCTTAGACTAAGAAAGAAATTTCACTCTATTTTACTTATCATTTGATATCTTAACATTATGAATTATATATTTTTTCTCCCTTTCACTATATTTTCAATGAAGTAATTAAAGTGTCAAATGATTAATAAAGCAGAATAATAACTTTTATCTTATTTTAAGAACACTTAAAATTTCTTCTTTAAATCCATCTCCATCACTGACTCAATCATATCCTTTCCATCCCTTACATGCACATGTTACTTATTCTACTAGACATCTTGAAACACTTCCCCTTTGCTTTTTTAAAGAGAAATTGGAGAGAAATGAAATAAAAGAAAAGAAAATGGAAATATTTTGAGCTTTCTCTTACTTAGATGTAGAGAGAAAATATGGAAGAAAAGAAAAAGTAAAGTTCTTTTGGTTTTCTATTTTCATAATCTCCTGTTTTCATATTTTCATAATTTTGTGAAGGAAATAGTGAAAATAGGAAATGAAAATAAGAAGCAGAAGGGCCTATTTGGTTTCTGTTTTCATGTCCTATTTTCACTATTTCTTTCACAAAATTCTAAAGGGCAGGAAATACAAAAATGAAAACATAAAATGGAAATATAAGGTGGTGTTTGGTTTTTGAAAATATTTTATGTTTTCATTTTCTGAAAAGGATTTTTATTTTCAGATTTTCTGAATTTAGGAAATGCGTTTGGTTTATTTGTTTTCAAAAAGGAAAAATAATGAAAATATGTTTGGTTTATCTGTTTTCAAAATCAAATTTGAGATAATAAAATTATATTTACTATTAAATAATAAAAATGTTATATATATTTTTTGTACATTTAGGTGAACTTTATTATTTGCAAATTTGAGATAAACTTAAAAGTAGTTATTAAAATAAAATAATTTTATAAAATTTTAAGATTAAGAATAAAATAAATTACTTACTTTTAAGTAATTTTATTATCAATATCAATTATTATATAATTAATAAATACTCCGGACGAAACTTTAATTGTAAAAATTACTTGTAATGACAAAATATGTTTAAAATATATTTAATTTGTGAGTAAATTATAGTCATACTAAAAAAAGACATAATTAAACAAAATAACTAGCACTATCTATAATTACTTCACATTTGATTCGCAATTGTCTCCCTAACTTGTGTTATTTGAGTTGTTCCAGTAGTATTAATATCAACACTCTCTTGATCTACCCTAAAACTTTGTCCATCTATAATCATGTCTTCTCCAGAGTAAAGTAAAATCATGAAATAATTTAAGAATGAATACATCGTGTTTACTTTATAAAGAAGATCACTCTAAAACAACTTCATCCTATATTATTAGTATTGGCATTTGAACTTGATAAAACCAAGAGAAAATGGATCTACGAACAAAAAACATTGATCCTTGTTCTGATTACATAACCCCACTTTTCTCCTTTCTTTTTGAAAAAAAACAAAGTGCTCTATTATATATTAATTCCGTTAAAAAGGTGCATTCAACATTCAAACTTGGAGTGACATGATCATTGCAGCAACTAGTAAAGAGGACACACATTGCAGCATCTAATTTCCAACTGAAGTACAATGATATACCTTGGACTTGTCGACATTTTGTTGATAAGTGGTTTCACCCCCAAATCCATAAACAATATATGATAAACCTTGGCCATGAAAAGAGCTAGTGCAGCAAAACCAACCTCAACATAAGAACTTAATGAGATTGACAAAACATAAAATGGTCCAAATTCAACAAAAAATGCTGTCATCCATTGCTCTCTTGTGCAACTTGTTAGCTTCACCTCTATCCAAGACTCAAAGATGCATTTTTCATCCCTTGGAGACACCCAATAGATGTTCCATAGCCTCAGCCAATAACTCCACAAGTGCCGAGAAAAATCATAGATCAGAAACAAGTGCTAGGAATTTTCTTCATACCTTTGACATAACACATAGATTAACTAGTTTTCATATAGTCGGTTCAATCTGTGTAACCTTTCTTTAGTATTCAGCCTTTCAATCAACATAAATATTATAACTAAAATTAAAATTCAAGAAATTCACATGTTAGTATTCAAATGATCAAGATTATAATGGCCATAGTTTCAGAATAAGCCCCAGTAGTATAAAAATCACCCTTAAACCAGTGAACAACATATCAATAGGAAAAAAATATCGGATAGGCCAAGGTAATCCTAAAGGTTTTGAGACTATTTTAAGGGAAATAATGACAACAATTTTGAACATTAGAAAGATATATAAATGTACAAAATTGATCACGTCTTTCCTCTTGTGCACTAATAATATTGCACTTGATAATGGGGCCACCACTAGTTTCCTTAATCTGCAGTATCTGATAATAATAATTTAAAACCACAAGTTCATAAGACAAAATTATGCTCGATCAATTGAATTCCTTGAACTCCATGAGAATCCACCTGTTGGGATTTCTCTGCCTCTTATCCTTAATCCCCACCCTCCTCTCTCTGCCCACATGGCCCATGCCATAGCTCACCACGTGGCTTTCCCTAGTGAGAAGTGCAGCAGTGAAGTAGAGGACATAGATTAGGGCAGCCATGGTGCAAAGAAGGCATCTTTGATGTCGTCAACAAGCCATGGATCGACCTAGCCGCTCATTGGTGAGCGCATGTCACAAGGAGCACGGCAAAGTGAACATGTCAATCAAGGTATTGGCGACGTTCACGATGGTGAAACCTAAGGCCACGAAGCACATGTTTGCTAGTGAGCTCCCTGAACGCGTTCTATACTACGATTACTTTGTTTTGGTATCAGGAAGGTGAGAAAAAGGAAATAAAAGGATTTAATTATTATTACAAGTCTGCTGCTGTCTTTTCATTGAAAACATTTTCAGCAACAACAAAAACATTTTGGTGAAAATGTTGAAAATATCAAAATGGCCTTTTCAAATTTTCACTCATTTATGAAAAAGTTTTCTCAAAATATTTTCAAGAAAATTAAACTAAACATATTTTCATTACTATTTCTAGTTTCCAATGAAAATGAAAATGGAAAACATGCAAACCAAATGCAACCTAAACTAAGTAGGTTAGAATCTTTTTTGTTTTCACTATTTCTTTCATAAAATCTTGAAAATAAGAAACAAATTGAAAATAATGTGATATTTTTTGTAATTAAAATTGAAAATAAAAAATAAAAATAGAAATCAAACAAACCTTAAATTTGTAACTCACAAAAAAGTTTTCTCTCCACTTTTGGAGAGAAAACTAAAGAGAAAAAGTGGTTTTAGTTAAAATGATAATTTTATTCTCGATTTGCTCTATTCTTCACCTGTAGCAAAGATCGAAAGGTCATTTAATGTGATTACATTTTCTTTCTTTTTCCTTTTCTCTTCAACAAAGCAAGATGAAGAAATATTTCTTATTTTCTTTCTCTTCATTATTTTCTCTTTATCAAAACAATAAGAGATAGAAGTTATTTTTTCCTTTATTTTCTTTTCTCTTCATTTTCTTTCTTACAATTTTCTTTCCCCATTGAAGCAAAGCTTACAAGATGACAAGGTGAAACTATGAAAAGGCTTTGATCTCTGATGACTCATCACCATAAAACTTTATTGTTGAAAATCTAGCATTGGCCTAATTTCAAATCTTTTTGACTTGATTTTTTTCCTCATGCATTTTACTAGGAAAATATGAGAATATCATAAGAAAAAATGAGGCAAATTTTATCACTTTATTTTTTTTCTTTTTGAAATATATCTCCACTTTGTTTTATTATCATTTTCTTTTTTCTAGTATGGACCATCAGTGTTTGAAAGTCCATTGGACTCTGACTAATTGGTTTGTGCCGGATTAGTCCATTATGGGAGTAAAGCTTTTCCAGTGTTAATTTTTTCTATTCACAAGATTTGAATCCAAAATTTTACTTAAGAAAAACAAGTGTTGAACCATTTAAATCAACTAAGCGTTAGTGTTTTCTTCTCTTTTTTTTTTTTCGTACTTTCGAGGATAAAACTTTTTAGTTGCCAGCATGTATTTCTCTTTTCTATCTATTTATTTTTTCTCATTTTTTCCCTTTCTCATTTTCTCTTACGGTTACATTTAAAAAAAAAAAAATCCGTGCATAAAGTTAGACACTTAAAAATGGAGCAAAGATTTGTATTCAAATGATAAAGAGTAAGATTTGAACATATTTATTTATTTTTATATTTATTTATCTATAACATGTAGATCTGATAAAGAATTTGCAATTTTTTATTATAAATTAATAAACATGCAGTCGTTTATTACCAAAACAATTGAGATATTTAAAAAAAAAAAAATAGAAAACCTTGAATGAAATGCCAGGTGAAACGTTAATTAAGGTGCTATTAACATGTCCCATGATACAGTTGATCTCGGATTTGGATAAACGATAAATGACTTAAAGTTACAGGGAAAATAGATTAAATATATGAAAATCAATTAATATTCTTAATCTGAAATAAAAAATGCAATGACAAATTTTTGCTAAATTAAATGTGAAGGAAAGGGACTCAAAACTAAAGAGATAGTCTAGTAAGAAGCAGTGCAAGAAAATGCCAAAGCCATGTGGCATTTTATTGAAGGCGCTAGCATATGTCCGTTATCTTCTATGAAAACATATTGTATAAATAAAGAGAGAAAATGTGACATGTTAAACACAACATTATACACTAATATAATAATTCCGACCTGGAAAATTATCCATAGGCCACAAGTTTTTTTATAACCCAAAATTCTAACAGTATCCAATACAAAAATTTTGTTCTAATTTGTTCCACTGCAAAGTTTAGCTCATTATTATGTTACTTCTTCCCTATAGTGAATAACTAAGAGTTTTCTTCTTTTAAAAGCGTTGTTATAATTAATGAATGAAAATTTTCCTTTTCCTTAAAAATTTTGTTTATTTAAAAATGCGTATATTGCATGATTTTTTTGATAATTTCGACGAGTGGTATTCTAATGTTTTATAATAGTCCATACCTGCTTAAAAAAATAATAGTCCATATCTAAATTACGATAAATCAAACTGTTATGGCAATTCCATGTTTTATAACTTACTTGCAAGGATTTCAATTTTTTTCTCGTAGGTATTTGTTTACTACAAACAATCTTATTTAAAGTATAATCAAACACTAAATGTGAATATATTTCTTAATTAAGGTAGTTCACCACATATGAAGAATTAGCCCTTCCATTAAGTCTAATCACTGTTGGTATTTACTAATGAAAAAAGCCTGAGCATGTTTTTCAAATTGCCAAAATATTTTGTCTCTTTATTTTCGCCGATCTTAAATGTTATTATCTTCTATATATATATATATATATACATGCTATGTGAATTAAAAATTACAACCTTATATAGAAGCATACATCACACGTGTTAATAAAAAAATAATAAACCCATAATTAGCAGTTGTCATTTTTTTAAATGTAGGTTATTGAAATATTGGGATTACTCAAATAATAATTAAAATTAAGCTTAACAGTTGATGTGCTTTCACATTCTCAAAGACTTGAAAATCATTTGTCAAAATCAGGCAATCTTAAGGTGGGTTTGTTTGTGTGTGTGTGTTTTTTTTTTTGTAAAAAATCACTTTTGTTATTGAAAAAAATCGATTTTCATATATTTAGATAATTTTTTAAAAATAATTATATTCTAAAAAAAATTTATTTTTAATTTTTTTAATTATATATAAAATTTAAATTTTATAATAACTTTTTTAAAAAGTTGAAAGAAACACATTTTTAATATTTTAAACAAAAATTAATTTATATCTAAAAAGTGTGGCAAAACATTGCAGAAGAAAGCACGCAAAACAAAAACTTAGGTCATTGAACCACAACCAAAGTTTAAATTTTTCAAAGCTTATTTACGTTAATATTATTAGTATAATCTCATAAAAAAAGGTTAATGTTGGCATAATATAAGTTTAATATTAAATTTATTTAAGCATTATTTAATTTACTTAAAATTTAGTTTTGAATTAATTTGATGTTAAATGATATGTAAACGGTTTAATACATGTTAGATTTTTTTTCTTGTCACTGCTAATAATTATTGTTATTTAATATAAAGATGTGATATTTGTTAAGATTATGATTAATTATTAACTAATTCATAAATATTAATGAACCATTATCAGCAATTTAAGAAATAGTAAAAAGAGAGTAAAGGGAAAAAAATAATTGTTCTCGCCAGAGAAATGAGGTTGGTATAGATCTCCTCAACTCTGAGCTCCAACAACTCTAGTGGGGATTTGCAAAAGCACTTTGACATTCAAGACTTAGAAATGATGTTTAGCTTGTATAAAAAATGTAGTATACCTTAGGTTGAGTGAGTGAGCCTATTTAAAAGTAAGAAATATGTTATTGCATGATAGGTCTCTGAGTGGCATTCCAATTTTCTTATAATTCATTAAATTTTGGGGGAGTTCAAATTCTCTTGATTTTCAATGCAATTTTTGACTTCTAAGTTTGACTGTGCAACTCTAATAAACTCGGCTTGGATCCTTCTAGAAGATCCTACAAAATTAAATTTAATATCTGTTGACACGAAAGTTGGTCTAATGATATTCTTACTATACAATTAAAAACTTTATAAATTAAGCTTAAGTTTTAACTGCGTGACATGCAATTTTTTTCCTTATCCCTTCTATATTTGAACAAGTCCACACAAAATTGTAAACTGAAACATAGGTGCCCTACAAATATTTTTCCTAATAATTATAAAATGATATGTACCCAAAAAAAAAAAACAATATATAAAATGAAGAATGAGAGGCTCAGAATAAATGATTGGCATGTGGTTTGGTAAATGCGCTAAAAGTTGCTATTGATTGGGGGAAAATGGCAGGTACCTTAGTGGCGATTATCCCACACACACCACCCAAAGGAAGGAGAGAAGCGACATACTCGTATTCAAGTTTGTCCCATGAATAAACAAACAAATCTATAACAAAACCAATACATAAAGATAGATAAAATCAATTATTCTTGGAGTGGAGCTGAGGCAGGATCTTATCCCAAATATACTACCTTATTAAATGGAACAACTAATTTTCAGTTCTTTATTATATTATTTAAAACAAATGTAACAGTAATTGGTTCTTTGATCCAAAACATTTTCGTACACGACACTCACCTTGATGCATCATACCTGGACGGTTGGGATATGCAATAAGAAATCGGAAGAGATTAATTATAAAAAAATAAACAAATAAATAATAAATAAATAGGATTTTTTTTTAATCCCAATATTAATTCATGATCGGACATCTAACCGCGGGGTTGTGTGTATATAAGGAAAAATGTTCTTTAACTGAATTTTGTTTAATTATACCAATTTTTTACCCCCCGAAATCCATGCTTATTTTCATATTACCATTAGGTCTAAGGCAAGGCAACTCAAAATAGATTTTTAAATTTTGAGAGTATGCAATTAATAATTTTATGCTTATTATTAACACATAATTCGTAGGAATCAAAAGTGTTTATTTTATTTTTAATAAGTGATTTTGAGTTTAAATCTTATGTATGGTATAATTAGAACTGGAAGAATCATATTATTTTAGGATGTTAAATACTTGAATATAATTGTCTTTTAATAAGAAAATACTCATGATTTTGATAAAAAAAAACTTTTTAAATTATAATTAAGTTTTTCCCTTATGATTTTAAAACCCTTACGTTAACATCAAAAAATGATTTTTGTTTTATCAAAAGGAAGATATAGACTCACATTTATGAGATTTGGTTTGATTTCATTTTAGACACATTGAAGAAACCATACATCTCTCACACACTACTAGATTTTTAGAATTCAAAAGAGACGACTACCAAAGATATTTTAGTAGTAATTACTGTATAAAATTTAATTTATCAGAAAATGAAGATAATAATTTTAAACTATATTTAATTATAATTATAAATTACCCATTTCTTTATATGTATAATTTCTGATTTGTTATTGAAAATGTTTTTTTCGTTTATGAATATACAGGCTAGGTCAAATTTTATCTTTAAAAAGTTTGTAACTACTCGGCAATTAATGAGAAGGGGAATTACATGAAAATATAATTTTATAGAATTGACTACTGCACTTCATATAGAAGCTTTTTTTTATTATAGGCATTAAATATAAGCTGTGACGATAATTTATTTTTTCACGAAATATTAAAAGAGTAACGTGATATCCTTTTAAGTTTTAACGCATCATCTTACCATTTCCTTATTTGTTAAACCAATAAGAATTAAATAAAGATGTAAAGACATTTAATATCTTGAGAATCTAAAAATTATTTAATGCATTTTAAAGTAATTATAAAAACTCATCAGGAAGAATGGGGCGTTTGTACTTTTATTTTTTTTTTTTTTGATAAAAATGAGGCGTTTATTTATATTTTTGGAAGAAGTAAAAATATTTTTTGATATTTAAAAAAAATTTATATTATTCATTTGTGCTCTTTAAAAAAATAAAAATAGAAATAGAAAATAATTTATTTTTCTATACTTTTAGAAATAGATGAGTAGTTTTTTTTTTTCAAAAGCAGAAATAATAGAAGAGAAAGAAATGTGCTCATCGAATTTCCGAATTTACTATCTTTCCACATTATTATTATTCTATTCTTAACTTTTTTATTCAAAATATTATTCTATATCCATTAATATTGTAATCTTACAAAAAAAATATTTATAATTTATTACATCTAAATAATTTGATAACTTATTATTATAATAAAAGATATTTTTATAATTATATCTAAATATAAAATAATTTTTTACTTTATTTTTATTTTTGAAGAAATATTTTCAAATCTAAGCTAAAAGAGTTCGATATCTCATTATCCATATAAAAGGTATTTAATATTTTTTCTCTAAAATATTGTATATATTGTAATAATTAAAAAGTAATCAATAATTTCTTTTTTTAAATTATAATTTACTAACAGGTACCTTATTATGAACGTATTTATAATTACTTAAATAAGAGAGTAATAAATATTTTTTAAATTAGAAATTATATTAAATATTTTATTTTTATTTAATATATATTTTTAATTGTTATACTAGTTCCCTTGCTAAATAAATAATTCTTTTATGGCATTTTATTTATATTATTTTTATCTAAAAATCCTAGTCTTAACTACATATTTAAATAAATGTTAAATTGATAAATCAATTGTGATTAAAATAATAGGCGTCTAAAGTTGTCTAAAATTTTAGATTCAAACCTCTAGATTCATGGAAAGCTCGTATATGTAAACAAAATAATAAATACATTAATTTGTGTAAAAGATAAGAATATATCCATTTTTTATTCGCGGTATAACAATCCATTTCTTTTTTTGTTTTTGGGTGACAATTAGAATCCATTTTAACATCTTTATAAATACTGTTTTGACATCTTTTAACTATTTTGTGACAAGTATACTATGTATTCTAGCATTTTATCAGGCGCTTTTTTCCCCTCTATTTTAAGCATTTTTCATTTATATTTAATATTAATAAAATAAAAGTCACACTTGGATTTCAAAGTTTCAAACTACAATTAATTACAATTCTATTACCGGGTGTGAACCAAACTTAAAAGAACTTACATGTTTTAATCAGTCTTTGAATTGTAAACCATTTGTAATAAAAGAAGTATTCATATTTAATACAGAAAATCTAGAGAGGAACCAATAGAGTTAAATTAACTTGATTTTAATTCTATCCAAAAGAATCTCGATTTACTGCTACAATAGAAAATTTTGCTCTTATCTTGAAATTAAAACACAGTATAACACGGGTAGAATATATAGGAAAGTTAAAAAGATTAATTATTACAAAATCTAAAAACACGCCTAGACAAACACCCTATATATTCTCTCCTTGTCCATTTTTTTTTCTTCAAATAAAATTCTCAAAAATTTCATATTATTATTATTATTTTTTAATTTTAATATTTTTAAAAGCCAACTAAAACACACCTTTTCTTCTCTCTCTGGTTCTCTGTCACAGGGACTCAAAACTCTGTATTGTTGCGTTGTCTGAAAATTTTTATTTTTATTTTCTCTCCAAAAACTAGAGAGAGCGACCGGCGAGCGCAATCTCGCCGGAATTTCGCTCTGCTGTTGCCGGAATCTCCATTTTTTCCGATTCGAGCTGCGAATTTTGAATTCTCTCTCTCCCTCCTAACGTTTTTCTTTGGTTGTTACATAGAAAGAGGAAAAAGGAAAAAAATTTGGGAGAAGAAAACAAAAAATTTTGTTGTTCATGTGTACGTTGCTTGGTTCCTCTTGCACCCTTTTTCTCCTGTGTTGAGGTGTGTACAACGAGGCAATGCAGGGAGAAAACGTGAGGGGAGGGGGTTTCTGCAGAGATCTCTTGCTTATATAAGCTCCTTGGGCCCTTCCACAAGATTCAATTTGATTTTTGAGTTTGGAGAAAGCGGAAGAAAGTTTTTTTTTTTTTTTTTTGTAAATTTTATGGAGTTTGTGTTTGAAATTTTGAGAAGGTGAGAATTTGTGACCTTGAAAAATTTTGTGTTGCTATTATTTATTTATTTACTTTTTATTGTGTGTGTGTTTTTGTTGAAATAGTTGTTCTATTTTTTGAATTATCTTTGTGTTTCGTGCCAGTGGATATGGTTTTGTGTTCAGATTAGAGCCTGTTTTGTGTTAATTTTTTTGATCTGTTTGATTAGACCTCTTTGAAAAAAAAAATGGTTTTTTGTCTTCCTCTTGATCTGTGAATGTTTAACGCTCTTTTTTTTTTTTTTTTTCTCATGTGAAATTCTCCCCCGCCTCATGTGGTTTTTTCTAATTTCTGTTGATGGTTTTTGTTTCATTTTCATAACATTTTTCTTGGCAGCTGAATTGCCAGACCGTGTTAGGTTGTTGGTAGGTAAGCAACGAGGTTTTCTTCTTTTTTTTTTTTTTTCCCCCAATAATATCATCCTTTGCTGTTCTTCCTTCTGGTAGTGTTTAGTTGAAGGTGCAACTGTTTCTGGCTTGGTTCTATACTGATCTCTTTGAATTTTGTCGTTGTAATCTAGGGAGCAACACTAGAAGGGTTTCAATTAGTCCCTTTTACCTCTCTTTGTTCTTTTGTTTTGGGGGAGGGGTTGATCTTAGAGGTTTAAGAGTTAAGTAGATGATATTTTTCTGGTTCTGAGATGGGGTTAGGTTTTCTTTCTGCCTATAGAAGTTTTGATGTGAATTGGCTTGCATATCCATTGTCATGTGCCATTTCCTTTGTGTAGCAAATGACCTTTGATTTTCCAACAGATGATGGGGAATAGAGGCTAACAGAGCTAGCAAGCGAGGAGCTTTCAGTACTGTTTCTCTTTCCGGATTTTCTTGACTCTCACCTGCAGTATGCCTTTTGAAATTATGGACCAGAGGGGCGTTTCTGCCTCATCTCACTTTTTTGATGACATATCCTTTCCTTCGGAGGTGAGTATTATCCTAACTCTCTTCTTTTGGTTATGTCAAATTTTATCATATGACACCTCAAAAAATTAATGATCATCAGTTGCATAAAACAGTTTACAGTCTAGAACGTGAGTCTTTAGTTTCCAAAATGTCAATCAACTTCTCCATGATCTCAGTGCTATTGCCTTTCTGAACTGTTGGTTTTCTAAACATGTGTTGAACTTTTTATGGGTAGAAGAATGTTGGATTACGGAAGCAAAAATCCATTCATGACCGCTACCCACAAGGTGAGGTCCTATCAACTCATTATTTGTTAATAGTCCTACACAGCTTTACATGTCGTACTGGTTTGCTGTATTTAAGTTCTATCATTAATGTCCCAAATATTAACTGACAGATAGTTTCGACTCAGACCTTGAGTGAACAGTTTTTGCATTTCAGTTTAGAAATTGGCAAGTTGCAATTGTTCGGACATGTTAATTTATTGAACAGTCTTTTCATATATCTTTCTGTATGCCTTATATGATACCTGTTAGGTTTTGATTGAAACACAAATGTACAACTCCATTTTTGGACTTTATCAAGCGATATTTCTCTCACTTTCTGTTTCAAAATTTTTATAAATGTTTTGTTGCATTCAGAATAAATGATTATCAATGTAGTTTAGAAGTATCCTTAATATAAGTAATTGTCTTATATTCTAAAACTGGTATATCTGTTTCACTTTGTGATGAATGGTGACAATAATTGTCTAGCCTATATTCGTCTTATTTATGCTATAAATTCCTGGACTAAGGATGATCACTTACCAATGCTGCAAGTATGTTTAATACGAGTGCTTGACTGCAGCTAAAATCAATACTATTGTTTCAGTTTGGGGTAAAAACCTAATTGCTGCAACCTTTACTGGTATAATGCTTCATAATGCATGTATTATTCACCACCATGTTCCTTAAACTTTTTGATTGTTGTAAAGCTGGGATAATTAATGATGTTATCTTGAATATAGATGCTGCACTCTGCTGTATTGAAGCTCATATATGTGTTTTTGGTATAAATGTTATTAAGATTTTGCTGCTCTTTTTCATGCTAATTTTGAATGCATTAATAATGTAACATCCATGTCTATACGTATTTGTGTTTGTTTACTGATGTGTTGTATAAAAAACCAGTTCATCTGCCAAACAAGTAAATAATTTCTGTATAAAGTAAGTTGTTCTAAATTGGAATTTTCAGGAAAGAGTGAAATCACTGCATCACCTGGCAGCATTTTGAATGCTTTGTCACCCCTTGGAATGAATGCAAAAACAGGCTTGCCAATGTCGCAGACTCATTTATCTGGGGGGATTACAGAAAACCTGCATTTTGGTGGTGAAGAAGGCAATACAGATGTGCTGAAGGATTCCAAGGAATTATTTAATTATCATCCGAGATCATGGTCTGATGTGCATATGCAGCCAGCATCTAGCTCGCATGGTTTAATTGGGAGCAAGATTGTCACCAATGCTGCCTCTCGTGAAAGCAGTCTATTCTCAAGCTCACTGTCAGATATATTTAGCCAAAAGTGTGAGAATCTGTTTTATGCATGCTAAGATATTTGCACACATGTATAATGGGTATTGCAACATGGGCAAGTGATTGGTACTGGTGCCCTTTTATCTCCCTAGTACTTTAGATGCAAATGAAGAAGTTTTCTATTCATTTTGGTTTTTGATTTTATTTTAGTTGAGTTGATATCCTCATGTGTCTGTTTCTATGCATATCTTGGTGCAGTGAGGTTATTGGGGAATGATTTTCCGCCTGATCAGCACATTACTGTTGGCTCCCTTCCTGAGGAAGAACAGTGTAAATCTCTTGAAGAAATTGAGGCTGACACTATTGGGAATCTCCTTCCTGATGAAGATGATCTGTTTTCTGGTGTCACTGATGAGTTAGGAAGCAGTGTTCATGCAAGAACAAATGATGATTTTGAAGATTTTGATTTGTTTAGCAGTGTTGGAGGCATGGAGTTGGAAGGAGATGAACATCTGGTGTCAGGAAAAAGAACTGGATGCATGGAAGGAGATCCTGGTTACTTTGGAGGATCCAAAGGAAAAATACCTTTTGGTGAACAATCTTCTAGGACACTTTTTGTTAGAAACATTAATAGCAATGTAGAAGACTCTGAGCTAAAGGCTCTCTTTGAGGTGAACCTTTATTTTCTTATGCTGGCAGATTCTATCTCAGAATTTCAGGAAGTATTTCATAACACTAATCATAAAATGTAAATGGACTATTTTGTTTGTTCTGGCAGCAATACGGAGATATCCGAACCATATATACTGCCTGCAAGCATCGTGGTTTTGTCATGATTTCTTATTATGACCTAAGGGCTGCACAAAATGCAATGAAAGCACTTCAAAATAAGTCATTGAGATCTAGAAAGCTTGATATACATTATTCAATTCCAAAGGTATCATTCCTAATAACTTCTTATGTATGCAATTTTTTTCCCCTTGTTATCATTTGGATGAAGTTGGTATTATTGTTGTTCTTATCATCTTTTAGTGTTACTGCTATATGCTGTGCTTGTCAATTGCTTTGTGTTCCGAGTTTTTATGCTTTGCTTATAGTTTTATCTTAACTTGATGGCATGTAAGGGCAATGCTCCAGAGAAGGATATTGGTCATGGTACTCTGATGATATCTGGTCTTGATTCATCTGTTTTGAATGAGGAACTTAAACATATTTTTGGATTTTATGGAGAAATTAAAGAAGTAAGTTGTTTATTGTTGGTTTTCACCCTTTTCAGTGCATTTGCTTTACAAAAGATGACATGGCCATCCTTAATTATTGTCTCTTTAATTGCAGATCTATGAATCTCCAGAAATAAATCATATCAAATTTATTGAATTTTATGATGCACGAGCTGCAGAAGCTTCTCTTGGTGCATTGAACAGGATTTGCATTACTGGGAAGCAGATCAAGCTTGAACCTGGCTATCCTAGAATTGCAACATGGTGGCTCTTCTCACTTCTTTAGTTTTAATTAATTTTCTTCTCTAAGTTTTAGTAATTTTTTAATCTATTTTCTGCTTTTTAAATGTGTGTATCATAATTAATGTTTTCTAGATGAAGGCTTTATTATATTCATTTTTACTTCCTTTAATAGTATTTTCATCTTTTAGTGATTAATAAAGTTGTTATCAATCAGCTTGATGGAAAAATATCACCTTTTCTTTTTTAGTTAGTTATTTTCTGTTAACAATTCTGGAAACCTTGCTTTTGTAGTCTGATGCAGCAGTCTCAGAAGGGACAAGAGGAACCTGATTTTGTTCATAATCTTACTGATAACTTATTATTAAGACAGAAGGGTATGATTTTGCTGCTTCAACTTACCCCCCCTCCTCTCTCTCCTTTTCTTTAATTAAGATGTTCTTGGTCTCATTAGACATAATTTACAGCAACATCATCTTCTGGAGCAACTGCATCTGGTGGCAGCTTGGAGAGTGGATATAATCAGGGGTTTCAATCTGCAAAAAGGGTACCTTTGAATGCTTTTGTTGATAACACATTCTTTCCTGTGAATTCTAGCATTCACAAGACAGCAAGAGGGGCTTCTGGTGGAAAAGTATCTGGAGTTTATGAGTCCAGTAATGTTGTTGACGCAATGAAACTGGGATCTATTCCGAGGTTCCATCCTCATTCTTTACCTGAGTATCATGATAGTTTAGCTAATGGTAGTCCTTACAACTTTTCAAGCCCCATTAGCAACATGGCTGCCAATATTGGTACTGGATCGACAGAAGTGTCAGACAGCAGGCATATTCAGGGAATGGGCTCATCTGGCAGCCTAGCAGAATTTAATGCAGGAGGTAAGTGCAATGTGCTAAGAAAACTTGAGTCTTAATGTATAGCCTTACTTTATTTGCAATATTTTTGAAATTGTTCCTTTTCTATAGAAGATTATGATTCGAAGGGGCCAGATTGTTAAGGGTAAACTTATTATTGTTTACTTTAAATGTTATCCTGGCAATTTTAAACCTTATGATAATGGGCTTGATTGTTACTGTTAATAACAAGGCATGCTGTTTTCAGTATTTTCATAATATTTTTAAATAACACCAAAAATATAATTTGCTATTCAAAAGGCAAATTATTATTCAAATTTAGATTTTCCTGTCTATCTGAGATTAAGCATTCCAAATTGAGTCTTGGTCTTGAAGTTGGCCTTTCTATCAGCATGTAAGCGGTAGATGCTGAATAGTTGTAAGATGAAGAGATATCTGATGTGGATTTAATAGTTTTTATATTTGAAATGTGGTGTGTGAATTTTTATTTATTTATATATTTATTTTATTTTATTTTGGATCATCAGGAAATGGGAGCCGCGCACATCAGGGACTTTATCATATGTGGAACAACTCCAACTTGCATCAGCAACCTCCATCAAATGCCATGCTTTGGCAGAAAACACCATCCTTTATTAATGGTGCTTGTGCTCCAGGTCTTCCACAGATGCCCAGCTTTCCTAGAACACCACCTCATGTGCTGAGTGCATCACATATAGACCAACATGTTGGCTCAGCACCAGTTGTTACAGCCTCACCCTGGGAACGACAACATTCTTACTTGGGAGAGTCTCCTGAAGCTTCTGGTTTTCGAATGGGCTCTCTAGGAAGTGCAGGTTTTCATGGTAACTGGCAGTTTCATCCTCCAGACTTTTCTTCTCACAACATGTTTTCTCATGTTGGTGGGAATGGTACGGAATTGTCGTCCAGTGCTGGGCAGGGCTCTCCTAAGTTGTCACATTTTTTCCCTGGGAGACTTCCCATGACGTCGATGTCAAAATTTGATTCTGCCAATGAACGAATGAGAAGCCTCTATCATCGCAGAAGTGAAGCAAATACTCACAATGCTGATAAAAAACAATACGAGCTTGACCTAGGTCGCATATTGCGTGGGGAAGATACCCGAACGACGCTTATGATAAAAAATATTCCAAACAAGTATGCCAATTATCTTCCTAGCTTTTTGACATTTTACATAAATACATAAATACATAATTTACATTTAATAGTTTTGTCCTGGTTGGCTATTGGTTATTTGGTTCTTGCCTCTCTTATTTTGACGCATTAGCCATACAAACGGTATCTCTTCCATTTTTTTCATGCCTGTGCTCATTTTACATACACTTTTTATATTCAATCAGTTTTCCCTTACACGGTGTAAAGCATGCATGTTTTCTGGCACTGTCCTCTGACTTGTCCCTTTTTTTATATGTTTTATTATTTTGGCAGATATACTTCAAAGATGCTTCTTGCTGCGATAGATGAGCAATGTCGGGGAACTTATGATTTTCTGTATTTGCCAATTGACTTCAAGGCAAGCATATATTTTGAGTTTGTTGATTCTTTCCTTGTTTGAAACAATCATAACTATGTTTCTAAGTCGATCCTACAAATGGTTGCAGAACAAATGTAATGTTGGCTATGCATTCATCAATATGATTGACCCTGGTCAAATTATTCCATTCCACCAGGTTATTTGAGAGTTCTTATGTGATAGTAATTTGATTTATTTATCTATGCAATATAAATTTAAAGTTAATCTGTTTGTTTCTGCATGAGTTGATGAAAGTAACAAATAAAAACATTGTGCAGGCTTTTAATGGGAAAAAATGGGAGAAGTTTAACAGTGAAAAGGTAGCTATACTTGCATATGCCCGAATTCAAGGAAAATCTGCTCTAATTGCTCATTTCCAGAATTCAAGCCTGATGAATGAAGATAAACGTTGCCGCCCTATTCTCTTCCACACAGATGGCCCAAATGCTGGTGATCCGGTAAATTACCTTGTCCCATAGTCTTACCTATTTTCCAGTTGCATGCTGCAATGTATTAAGGAACTACTATGTTGCCAGTTTTCTTCTCACTGTTATTTTGCTTCATAGATATGGCTTACTGGTGTTTATGTGAATGTGTTGGGCCGATACAAGTAAAATGCAAGTTAAATTAAAGGCTTTCTCATTTACTTTTAAATCTTTTTTTTGCCTGATATTTAACGTTAACATGTTGGGTGCCTATTTATTCGTGCGTTGAGAGTGGTAGTACTAGTAGGCAATTGATCAGCTGAAATGGATGCCAACGCATATCAGTGGTGATGCCTGCTAGAAATAGCTTCCTGTAGGATACACTTGAGATGATTATATGGCTTGCACATAACAACTAAAGCATTATGGTTCTGACTTGAGCTGGTTTTGATAACAAAAAGATGCCATCTGTTTTGGTGGTTTTAAACTTTTCTAGCATCATGTGCATTTAACAGACTGGGCTTTCCATTAAAAGACTATGCTTCCAGCCTATTGAGTGGACTTTTGATATCTGATTCTTCTAGTGATACTATATATCCCAGGACAAGATTGACCTGATTCCTGTCTACAGGAGCCTTTCCCCTTGGGTAACAACATTAGAACGAGGCCGGGAAAATCTCGCACAAGCGGTAGTGAGGAGAAAGGCAACCAAGGGAGTTCTTCAACTGCAGCAAGCGGAGAGGAATCTGCTAATGGAATAGAGTCGTCATTTAGTTCACCAAAAAACTGACTGATATAGCCTCAGGCACTAACAGTTCAATGCTGTTTGTCATGTTAACTCAAGTTTGTATATTTGACATTTTTCTTTTTGATCGAGAGAGAGGGAGGAGTTGGAGCCGGTAGGAGTGGGGGCTCACAATTTTGGCTTATAGAGGAGCCTTGCATGAGTTTTTGGAGGCTGAGGACTGAGGTGCATAACCAGAATGAAGTCGCTGATTTTACTGTTATCTTTATTTTCTTTAAAGTCTTGCATGGAGTCATGCTACCATCGAACAAGTTTTAGAGAATGGCTTAACTGAAGCTTTAAATTTTGGCTAGCTGTGAATGGACATGACAATTTGAAGTTCCCTTGAGATGGTTCATATCATTGTGGGTTTCAAGGGTGTTTTGTTCTCAAAATTGTCTTCTTGTTTATATGTATTTTTGTTTCTTTGTATCCCTGGGCGGCGATGGTGTCCTTATGGGACTTGTTTTTGTCCATAGAATGTTATTGTTGAGGGAAAAGCTTTAATTGGAACATTTTACTTCGATGGTACTATACGATATTGCTGTTTCACTTGTTATTTCTGAATTCCTTCGTTTTTGCCTAACCTATT
The DNA here is from genome assembly GCA_031439585.1 of Pterocarpus macrocarpus. Classification (NCBI taxonomy): domain Eukaryota; kingdom Viridiplantae; phylum Streptophyta; class Magnoliopsida; order Fabales; family Fabaceae; genus Pterocarpus; species Pterocarpus macrocarpus. The sequence goes on from CM062519.1 coordinate 19,978,714, forward strand.
TTGCATAGGGAAGCAATGTGTTTCTCGGTTGTAAATAGTGTCAGCAACATTGCATGAAACGGTTAGAAATACTGCATAAAATGCGGTACTGATGTAGTTTTTCATAAAAACACCAAAGTATATTCATTTACATAGCCAAAAAAAGGAGATGGTATATAGTATGAGGTTTATTTCGGGAATAAACTTGATGAGCAAAGATTGTTCATATACGTATTTTTTGGAAGTGACATGATTGCTAAGATGAATAAAACTGATTGTGCGATTTTATATTCATACAACTTTGCCATTAAGTAATTATTTGAGCACAATTTAGCACTATGCCACTACATTTCCTGCAATGAGGCAAAATAAAGTGGGATTTGGGCTTTTCTAACATGATAGTGAGTGTTGGAGTTATTGCTTCGTCTGTGGTCCATCTTGTTAGTTAAGATGTATGGTACACCTTGTTTATGAACCATTCAATTTCTTTGAAAATTGATTTATGGTTCAAATCAATGATGATAACTTATGAACATATAAAAGGTGAAATAGTATTATTGCCACTAAGATATTTAGATATTGGCTTAAATATGTTTTCAGCTAATATAAATAGAAGTTATTTTGGTTTTAATCCATCTAAAAAAGTTTAGTTTTTTTATTCTTCTTTTTTCTAATATTATGTTTTTGGCTCCCCATTAGCCAATACTATTAAATGGTAGTATTCATAAGGATCAAAAGAATATTCTTAAAATATTAACAAAGACCAAAATAAAAATTTTCAATATTTTTAATAGCTGAATATATATTCTAAAATACTTATATGGACAATAATTTAAAATGATAGAGATCAAAAATATAATATAGCAAAAAAAAAAAGACCAAAAGCTAAATTTTTTTTCAAAGGAACTAAAACCACAATGACTTATATTTATAAGAACTAAAAATATATTTAAGTCTTATTATATATTTATTATAAAAGTAACCTTATTTTTTTATATAAAAGATTCTTACTTTTATTTGCAAGTGTAGATGGGGCTTAATACTTCAAATACATGTGGTTTTTTATGTTTTATTTGTTTTATCTCAAATTTACAATTGCCCACCTATCTCAGGCAGCTAAGGTTGTGCTTCTGAAATGGTGATGGATGGCTTGAATAGTCACGTACGAGCGGAGAAATCACAATTTTTTAAAGTGTTCTGCTGGTCAAGATTTCGTGAAAAGTTTTGATTAAAAAAAAGAAGTTTTCAATATATTGGAAACTTACAAAATTTTCACTTGAAACCTTACACAATACCCTTAAAACACTGATTAGCAAAATCTTTTTTTAAATAGAGTAAACTTCAACCTAACAAAAATATTATTGAACAAATTTATTTGTGAGAAATGAAAACCCACCGCATTATTTCTTAGAATAAAAAAAATCAGTCATATTATCCTTTTTAGGGACATACTCCCTCAAAAATGCTTTTCACATAATACATTTGTCTATCAATTCTTTTTTTTTTTTTTTTAATTTTGAATAACTACTATACTCTTTATTTTTTAAGAATGAATTTGCTTACTTTTGTCATGGATCAATTTTAGAGTTTACTCTCGATGAAAAGATAGCTAGTATATATAACTGTTCGGTCGCCACTTCAGCGCTAATATATATTCTTCCTTTCCTTTGCATGCATCATTTGGGTTACCAAAAAATGTTAAAAGCCATTGCTGAATATGAAAAGGTGCATGCTTTTACTGTCTTTCGTTTTCCATGATTCACTTTATTATGGTCTTATTTTGTAATGGTGTGTATGCGTCTCTTCGACAAACTTTCAGCTCCGTTTTGCTAAGCATGCTCCACATGATAATCAAAATACTGGATTGTTTTGATACCTTATTTAAGTTCTGTTAAGTAAGATAATTTATAGGAATGCGTCTTATGTGAAAATTTCACATAAATCCGTCATATGTTAATTGTTACTATTGATCAAAAAGATGGGATCGAGTATAAGATCTTACAAACAATATTTAATCAACAATAAAAATTAGCACATAATCAAGTCATGTAAATTTTTCACATTAAAGGATTTATTCCTGATAATTTATATACAGTAAAGATAACAATAATTTACTTTGAAATATTTGGTTTAATGTAAATAAATCATTTAGCATTCAGATTAATATTACTCGAAACCTTTTATTATGGTACTATATTTCCATTTTTCAAATGAGTTCATTATAAAAGCACCACATCAGGTCATTATCAATTATGATCATAAATGTTGTTTCCTTATCATAATGATAAAGGTATTGAATGATTCAACATTTATTTTCTTTTAATAAAGTTTTAAGTTCAAATATTGTAAATAAAGAAATTTAGTGTTGATAAATTTGTATCTTATAACAAGCCAATCCAACTTTAATCAAAAGGTTGAGTAGACTATAAATACTAATATTGTACTTGCAAAAGACATTTCCAAACTGATGTTTAGATCACTAAGAGTGGAGTGTATATAAAGTTAAGAAAAAAATGCATTTTACCTTTTTAAATTATAGGTCATATATACTTTAACTCTTATATTTTAAAAATATATAAATCAACTCCATGAACTTTTCTAAATATGTATCTTAGTTAAAATAAGTGCACTATACCTTTTTGAATTTTGTGTCATATATAAATTGACTCTAGAATTTTCCTAAACATGCAGCTTGATACTTTAAACTTTTTTAAATATATAATATTTTTGTTAACAATTAATGAAAAAATTAATAAAAGAGCCAATTTGCATATTCAAAAAAATTCAGAGGTCAATTTGCATCATTTTAAAATATAGGAGCTAAAATATATATAACCTATAATTTATGGGGATAAAATATATTTTCTCCTATCGTTTAAATATGAATGAACATGCCTTAACAAGTTTGGAGCCGGAGTTGTTGTACATATTTATTTTGGTGTTAAGAAAATCTAAATCATAATCTCAAAAATATAAATTGAGTTTCAATTCATTTTAATATATTTAGCTAAATCATGTTCAATTACATTTTAACATAATTTTTAGCCTGAGTAATTTAATGATTGAGTATATAGATCAGCTGATAAGATTTTGGTTGGTAAAAAGATTTTCGCCTCAAAGGCCATGCACTAAGCAAGTTGAAAAATGGGCATGAGCTTCTTGCGCCTTTGACTGGATCTGATCTATCTAGTCGCGTGCTAGTTTGGTCCATCTATGACCACATCTAATCTAATCTAATACATAACAAAATGTCAATAAAAAGAAAGCCCAACAAATAAGCCAACTCCCATTAACCGCTAATAAGTAATAAATCTTTGAGAAAGAAACATAAAGCAAAATTTTCACAATATTATAATAATTAAAATTTTCTTATGATATTAATTTAAATATAATCAGTATAAAATATTTTATACAATAAATCAATCAAATACTAATTTATGTATAATTTTTAAGATAATTATTATAAAAATAAAATACTTTTGAGAACATAATAATACATTATTAAATATCGATATAAAAAAATGGTAAAATACTCTCTAGAGATGTTTTTATTATGTTCTCCTCTTTTTCATTTTTAAAATACATACTCAGCTTTCCTAAAAGATAAAAATACCCCACATTTTTGTCCCTTTTTATATTTTACGTTAAATCATTGTAATTTTTTAATTATTACCTTATTTTTCAATTAAAATATAAATTTTAATAATTATTATAATAAGAGAATAAATTATTAACAATAACAATAATTTGTGATTATTATTGTTTAAAAAAGTAAGAATTATGTACTTTTTAATTTATATTTTAGATTATAATTTGTGATAATTAATGTAAATAAAATATTTTTTGTATTAATTCATTGAAATAAAAAAATATCAATTTCATATTTTTAAGATTATTAAAAAAATTAAATAATCTTAATAAATATTGTATAATTAATATTAGCATATAAATTTATAAGAATTACAAAAAATTAAATAATTTTGTTAATATTAAACATTTCAGAATTAAAATAACAACAAAAATTTTAAAGAAAATATTTATGTTAATTAATAAAAAATTTTGTATAACAGGTAGTTTAGTAAATTTGTATGTACTTTTTAATTAATAAATTACTTTGAATTAAAACATATATTTTGAAAATAGAAAAAAATGATTTTGTAGTTAAGTCATCTCTCAAGAGGAAATGTAATTTATTCTAAAAAAATTAATACTAATATTATAAAGTATTTTATAACGTTAACTAATCAAATATTTTTCTTTGTATAAATTTTAGGATAATTGTTATAGTGTCAACTATTTTTAATGACATAGTATTATCTAGAATTTAATTTAAATACACTGACAGTGTAAAATAATTTTACACTGTCAATTAATAGAAATAATAAAAAATATCAACTCGCACAAATAATTATTCATTATAATAAAAGATCTATTATAATTTTTCATTTTTTTCTATTTCTATTGATTGACAGTCAGTACATACTAATTAAACTCAATTATATAATTAAATACCAATATAAAATTTTTTCATATTAACCATATATCAAAATTAAATTCTTTTATTATTGTTATTATTCACACTAATAACAATAATTTCCAGGCAATTGGTGCACCCTTGCTCCTACCTGTACATGGGTCTCAAAACCAGTACAGAAATTCTCCGTAGCTCCACTCCAACAACGAAACCAAACCACGTTACGGCTGCGTGACACACGCGCGGGCGCGCGCCAACTCGTACCTCCCCCCACAAGCGCGCCTCTTCCGATTCTACGAGTCGATGATTAATCAAGCGACAACAACAGCAGCAGCAGCAGCAATAGCGATTGCAATAGCATAGCATCCTCCGAACCGAATGGAGCATAACGGCGACGAGAACGGCGTGAATGGCACGACCATCGAGGAGCAAGAGGAGGCATTGGTTGCCCTGATCGAACACCGCACCCGCGAAGTCAAAAACCTCCGTCACCGCCTCTCCTATTACAAATCCCAGGTTCCTTCCTTCTCTCCAAGCCTTCCTGTGCCTAAAATACTATTACTACTCGCTTTTCATTATTACTATGCTTCCAGTTCCAGATTTATTTTTGTTTTGCTCTCACACTTTGTTGTAAAGTTAAATAGCTTTCGACTCCTTTTCTCACAATTAAAGAGGACCTATTAGATTCGTAGCCTTTTTTTTTTTTTTTTTGATGGGGAGAAAGGCGGAAAATTTGTTTTTTTCTGTGCTTTTTTTCTTCTGAAGTTAACAAGTTAGATACTTTTGTCTGTTATATGCTTACATGAAGTTCATTTGACTCCAGAGATGTGGCTGGTATTGGGTGTGTTTGTTTTTGCTTTCTTCACAAGAAAAATGCCTTTTTTTATTTATTAAAAACAAAGAATAAATTCAAAAGTTTGTATAGTCTGTTTCCTTAAGCTTCTCAAAAAAAGGCAGAATAGAAATTTGCCTTTTCTTTTTAGAAGCAGATGGAGAGCTGCTTTTGCCTTTTATCTTAAAGGTAACTTTTGTCTTAAAAGTACCTTTCACAGAAAGTTATCCAAATGCATCCATTATTTAGCTCCTGAGTGTTGAAGCTTATAGGTTTGTTTCTAGTAAGTAATTCAGTATGTGGTCATTATAATCCTGTGACGACTTAATTCGATTTTTTCTTTGATGTTAATCGCCAATTTGTCTTCTCTTTTAATTTCCTGATTGCCGTTTTGCTTTATTGATAGCCACATAATGATGCAGTTCTCTGTGGTTCTCAATATGGATACATTGCATATGTGTTTTACATTATGTTTTGAAGACTGCAGTTTGGTTTGGTTCCCCTTTTAAACTGTAATCTGTGATGGAACTTGTTTATGAATTTTGACAAATTTCTTTTTTCATAGGATGGTTCCTAGGTTTGAAGTAAATAAATTTATATCTTTGATTTCTTTTTATTTGTCAGACATTAATCTCTAGTTAGTGTTCTTTTTGAATCTCTTCACGGAGAATTATTAGCTGATTATATGTTTGGTATGTGCAGCTTGAGGAAGCGGAAAAAAGGTTGCAAGATTCTGAATCAAAATTGGCTCGCCTTCGGGGTCAAACTAATGCTGTGTCGTCTAGAACTCGCTTGGATGATGGAATTAAAACTGTGAAGACAGAGCGTAGATCAACAAGTCCCATTGATAGAAATGAAGGTCCTTCCAAAAACCAGCATCAATCTAAACCAGAACTTCTTATTCCTGCCGTGCAGCCAAAAACTTTGCATCCTACACCATTGCCAAGATCTTCTGCGAAAGCTCCTATAACTTCCAGTTCTGAAGCTAGTCCATCAGTCCACACTTCTTCTAGTTCTAGAGTAAAATCTGAAAAGTCCCATAGACTTTCTTCTGAGCAGCAAAGTACTGAAATCAAGGACAAAGGGACAAAAAGGAAGTTTGGTAAGACATTAATCTCTACGGCGGCCTTTGTTATTGCTTTTAATGTGGATTTGGCTAGTTCATGGACCATATCAATGGTTATGTGCTTCTATCTGGATTTTGTGTCAGATATTGCTGTCCTCTCCATTTCAAGATTACTTTTGGTTATAATTGAAGTTGATAAGATTTTTGTTTTGCTTTCCAGAACAGAAAGAACACAAGGAATTGATTCCTTTAATACGTAAAAGTTCTTCACCAAGCTTGGTACACTGTCAAACAAGCAACCACATCTCAAGTCAACACAAGAGGAAATTGCGAAGTCTTGCTTTGTGTCCTGTAAATGATCAGCTTTTTGTGACCAGGTAATAGAATTGTTCCCTTTTGAAAGACTCTCCTTCAGTAATTTGTTAAAATGTGACTCAATTCATTACTTATTATTAGAACTGTCTTTTTTTTCCAAAAAATAAAAATAAAAAATTGTTTCCCATATTTTCATGTCCCAGCTCTTGGCCACAGGCCACAGCAGCTCGGGGTTAAAATGTTATCAATTGATATTATTAGATTTTTAGTTTCGTTAAACTTACATTCAAATAAGATAGGATGCATGACCACAGTAAGGCTTCTAGAGTTTTACTATTTTTCTTGAATACTTGCTTCTTTCTGCTTCTTTTATTGGAATTGGAACCATTTTCTTAGAATCCATTCACCAGAGCTAAAGTGATATAAAGAATTAACAGCTAGGAAGCATATGACAAGTTTGACTCTGTGAATGTACTTTGCTACCAAGATTTATACAGAATTCTGTATGGAATCTTGTGCAATCAAAATCTTATCATCCCAAGAACGGTTTGTTTATTATTTTTTTTTGCGCAAAAGGCAGATCATGTCTTGTTTTGACATGATCTTTGGTGGTTTCAGAACTCTTTATCCTGAGATATTTGAATATGTAAATATAATGACAATGTAACTTGTGTCATTCTTCTGTCTTTCTCAATTTGAATTTCTCTGTTATGGAAAGTATGTTTCTGGGTGATACAAGATTGATCTATCTTCAGAGTCTGATTCTTGCTACTTTTTGGGAATGCTTGCAGTGCATTGGATGGAGTGATCAACTTATGGCAAGTTCAGTCTAGGGGGTATGTCCTCATTCATCTTTATTTTATTTATTTATTTATTTTCTATAGGACTTTGTTCCACTTTCATCTTGTTTTGTGCTTGATACTTTAAATTATAGCATGCACAGACTACTATTTCAAGAAAATACCCGGTTAATCACAATCTTCCTTTAGCGCTCTATTTTTGGGCAGTGATTTCTTATCTAATCTTATATTCTTTCTGGTGGCACTTGGAGAGAGTTTTTATTCCTTTTTTTTTTTTTTGGTGAAAATGATGAATGTAAACAGACCTAACCCTATAGAATATGTGGAAAGGGGTTTGCTGAATGCTTATCAGGTTTTTGCACAAGCAAAAATCTGTTGATACTCCTTCCACTTCTACTGACAGTCCATTATCTCTATCAGTATTCCACTCTGAGTATAAGTTTTCCAGTGGAAAACTATGACCTTGAGCTTCAGAATATTTTTTTAGTTTCATACTCTGTTGTTTCTTTCTTCCCATTTCAAACTGTAAATCTGACTGTATGTAGTTGGCTCTTTCCTCTACCAATGACAGTTTCTTCCTCACTGTATATGAAGTTTTGGATTACAAAATACTATAACTGAACTTCAAAATATTTTAAAGTTGACTTGCCCATGTTATCTGATTCACATTTTCTTTCTCCACATCTTGAATTTGTAGATCAGGAGCCTCTCTACTTAGCGCTACTGATTGTGTATCCTCAAAGCACAGGAGATGGCCAGAAGATATAACCTGGCACCCAGATGGAAACAGCCTATTTGCAGTATACAGTGCTGATGGCAGAGACTCTCAAGTATCAGTTACGAATCTGAATAAAGGTCAAGGGGTATGGCTCGGGAAACAAATATCCTGGCATAAAAATTGAAGTCTGCAGTTGGGATTCTTTTATTGTTGATTGCTATTGAGATATACAAAATTTGTATGTAATTGCAGGGAGAACGTGTAAAATTCTTGGAGGACAAACCTCATGTTAAGGGTATTATCAATAGCATTGTTTTTCTGCCCTGGGAGAATACATGTTTTGTAACTGGCGGAAGTGACCATGCTGTTATACTTTGGAGTGAGCAAGATGGTGGGAACAAATGGAAGCCAAAAGCATTGCACAGGAATCTTCATTCTTCTGCTGTCATGGGTGTTGCTGGTATGCAGCAAAAGCAAATTGTGTTGTCTGCTGGTGCCGACAAGAGAATTTTTGGGTTTGATGTTCGTGTAGGTAGAGCAGATTTCAAGCATCAGGTTGATAGTAAATGCATGAGTGTCCTGCCCAATCCATGCGACTTCAATTTATTCATGGTTCAAACAGGGTAAATTACGTCTGCTTGGGAGGCCAATTTGTTAACTGTCACTTTGGTTTCCTCAAGCTTTGCTGTATTATGCTGAATTTATAACACATCTCAAATTTCAAGTTTTGTCTGTCTTGGATGATTGGTTTCAGGAAAAAAAATTATGTTCATTTGAAAATAGTAATATAAGATTTTTTCCAAAAGTTATAAAGCCAGATGAAATTTCTTGTATATTTAACCTTTTTCCTAGTGTGCAGTATAACTATTCCCATTTGCATATGCACTTTAGTGAATGAGAACAATAAGATCTGCGGTTTAGTCAGCATAATAGTATATTGTAGTTTAAAGCTGTAAGCTACTTGGCAATAATTTTGATTGTTATCTTCTCTACATTGAATTCAGTTCTAAGAGTCTGCCTTGGTACTCTTTTACTACTTGTGAGTCTATAGTATATTAACTACTTTTCCTTCTTTCAGGACTCATGAGAGGCAGCTTCGATTATATGATATTAGATTGAGGCAGACAGAACTTCATGCTTTTGGATGGAAGCAAGAAAGCAGTGAATCTCAATCAGCTTTGATAAATCAGGCTTGGTCTCCTGATGGACTTTATATAACATCTGGTTCGGCAGATCCTGTGATTCACATATTTGATATTAGGTATAATGCTCACAAGCCTTCCCAATCTATAAGAGCTCATCAGAAGAGAGTCTTCAAAGCCGTGTGGCTTCAGTCTGTTCCTCTTCTTGTTTCCATATCATCTGATCTCAACGTTGGATTGCACAAGGTTTCCTAGAACATATTCCCAATGAATGACTGAGACCACCCTTGCCCATGAAGTAATGTGTTCTGTCTCCATTTTTGTTGCTGCTGAATACTGAATTTTCATTTTACATTGTAATTTCTGAGTCAAGAATATTAACTTTCTCATGCGGCCGGTGGAATTTTGTGGGTTGCAAGGAGTGAAGGGGGAGGAATTTGTTTGGAACATAGGAAAGTTTTGGTTGAAAAGGCATGTTCAGATGTTGTGAAGGTATTCACCATTGTTTTGGTAGCTGTGTACACATACCTTTCCTGTCTCTTTTTCCGTTCTTTCCTTTTGCTTTTTTCTTCAAAAAAACAAAAAAATGGCAGAGCCTTTAGAAAAGGGTATAATTTGTCGTTTTTTATGCTGAAATTTTGTGTGTGTGTGTGTGTGTGTGTGTGTTACTTCTTTTTTTTTTTTCCCCGCTACAAGTGATTCTAATCTTTTTAGAATTAAATTCTAACATATATAAAAGCGTTATGTAGGAATTTTATTTACACAAGCCTTAAATCTCAGTAAGTAGTAGATGATAGATTGGTTGGTCGACATAATAGGAATATAGGGTATGATTCATTGATTTGATAAGATCAAATACTATACGGTCTGGAGTGGGTGAGGGGCTAGGGGTTGCCACGGTCTTCCTTAGCTTAGTAGGGTTAGAAGTAGGCTAGGTTAGGTCAGATTTTAACTTTCTAAGCCTGAACCTATTACTTTATTTTTTGTTGGTCGGGCAGGAGAATTTTTTTTTTGGTGGGGGGGGAGGGCAATTTGCCATTTTAGCAACTCGAAGTTGTGCCCTTGGATGCACCTACTTTTAAGGGGTGGGTTATTGAATCACTTGAGATGGCCCTCGGATGCAGCTTATTGTTTGATATAGATGTTTTTTTAAGGATTGGTTTGGTCTTTTTAAAAGCTTGGTTCGACGTACAAGTCTATTTAGAAATCTATTTGATAATAGGACTTTTAAATAGATTAAGAAGTCTTCTCTTAAATAGGTCAAAAAATCATATTTTTAAATAGGTCAAAAAATTTCCTAAATATGTCGAAAAATATATTTCTATTATTATTAGGTTTTTGAAATAATAATATAATATAATTTATATGATCTATATAACAATAATAATAATGTAGTATAAATAGGCCAGTCAGTTACGCCTAATAGATTTTTTTACAAAGCTTGTCGCCTGGTCTTCTAAATTAAAAAGGCTTTTTAAAAAGTCTTGACCTAATTTATTTACTAAATATGTTAGGCTAAATTAGGTTTAATGTAGGCTAAGTCAAAAGTTCCTGAAGAGTTATCTAGCCTTTTTCACCCTTAAGCTTACCCTTTTTTTTTTCTTCCTTAGAAAAAAGGTATTTATATGTTATTTTATGACCTATATAAAAAATGAAAGTAAGTAAAAAAAAAAGAAAGATGGAGTAATATATTTGATAAGTTTAGACATATCTAAATAAGTTCAGTCGAGCCTAGATAAACTCAGCTAGGCTTGTATACATTATTTTTATTAACAATATTCTTGGAGTTGGATTTGTACAAGTTGGATAAACTCGAATATGGTTCAAGCCATATTCACATAAACTTAGCAAGGATTGGATAAGCTCGGCAACTTGTTCATTGACATTCTTGAGACCTAGTTATCACTTCTTGAATAAGCTTGGATATGGTTAGTATAATTACCTTTCCAAAAAATATTTTCTTGACTTAAACCTTTTTTGCCCTAAAGAGTAATATTTATCAAAACTAATATGAAATTAGAAATGATAGGTAAAAATGACACCTTAGCAAAATTTCATTGTAATCTAATTAAAACCCCCAAATCAGGAAAACCATGATATAGGGGTAATGGGGATTTTTAAAGAGTTAATAAAAGCATTTAAATGTCTTTCTCTTGTAAAATGTAAAACTTGTAAATAAGATAAAACTTTCATAAACATTTCCTTCCCTTTTTTTCCTCGTCTTTTCATCTAAGCTAAACTTATAGACACACTCTTAGACATAACAAAAAATAGGGGCACTCTATCCTTGTACTTGAGCTTCACCTATGACCGTTTTAGCCTTGTGTATGGGAAAGTACTAATTATCAACGTGGTTTATTTTATTTACAAATTGTAGAAAACTTTTGCTCAAATTATGATTGGCGAGTTTTGAAATTAAAAGTATTATTATTTGTATCTACTTTTTTAAAATATTATTTGCATATTCAAAAAATTATGTGTTAATAAATAAAAATTGATGTACAAATTATTAGAGATTTCATATACATTACTGGCAAATCATCTCTTATTATAAAAGTAGAGTGCTGATGAAGGATGGCTTCCCTGCTCACTTTTCGAGAGCTATTTGGTCATTTCATACTATGCTTTTGCTCAAACATTGTCTTTCTTCTCTTCCTTCTTCTATATGCTCTCTCCCTTTATCTTTGCTTCGCTTTCATCCATCCGCCTTTGGACCATCCTCCACCTCGCCCTTTGACATCGCCAGCGGTCTCTTTCCTCCACCACTGCTTCACTCATATTCTCTATACGATTCTCTCTCCCCTTTATCTTTCCCCTCTGCCACTGCTTCAAACATTTAGCGTTCATCCATCCCCCCCCGATGCTGCCAGCGATCTCTTTCCTTTGCCACTGCTTCACCAAGACAAGCACGAAGGATGGCAAAAGATCATAGTGTAGCTAGTCTCACCTCTATCTCCTGCAATCACCACTATTGTACTTCAACCTCGAAGCTCGACTCACCCCACTCCACAAAGATGAAACCTATTCTCCCTCAGCGGCAACTTCATCATTGTGTCCTTAACGTAAAGCAAAATTATAAAAAAAAAATTTGACTTTCGAATTCTGATGTTGAACAACCCTGACTTTGTCTCACACACGGATCCCTGTCTTTCGAGTTCCGACTTGATAGCAGATGATGAAGTTACTATACTTGATGTGAGTTCCGACATCATATAGGAATTCAACTGATTTCAAATCAAATTTTTCTATTCCCATTGCTGCTAAACTCATACTTTGGAACTTGGAATACATAAATAACTAATTTATACTAATCTCGAAATTAAGAAACTTGGACAATAAAGAAGTGAACTCTAATATGTTCAATGAAGTTGGAAACAAGGATGCGTCACTTCTACCTTGATCCATGTTTCCAACTTTTGAGATTAGTGGCTATGAGTTCTGAGCTCTGTTTGATTCAAGTTCCAAGTTCATTGGATAGAAGACGGAGCTAAGGCTAGACTTCACTTTAGTTCTGAGTTCCTCCTTGACTTGAGTTTTGAGTTAAATTCACATAAGATGAAGAAGCTGAACTGGACATAACATGAGTTTCGAGTTCATTTGACACGAGTTCTAAGTTAATTGACATAAGATGAGGGAACTAAATCTGGACTTGATGCGAGTTTCGAGTTCTATTCGATTTGAGCACCAAGTTAACTTCATAGATGAATGAGTTGAGGTTGAATTTGATACGAGTTCTGAGTTTCTTTTGATTCAAGTTCTGAGCTCATGAGACAGAGAATGAGGAGGTTGGGACTGGACTTTATGCAAGTTTTGAGTTCCTCTTTATTTGAGTTCTGACTTGATGAAAGAAGAGTAAGCTGCTATACTTGATGCGAGTTCTAAGCTCCTTGTGCCTTGAGTTCTTAGTTCAAGAGATACATGATGATGAAGCTGAGATTAGAGTTGATGCGAGTTCCGAGTTAGTTTTTATTTGAGTTGGACTTGATGTGAGTTTCGAGTTCTTCCTTTTACATCAATTTTCGAGTTTAAGAGACAGAGAATGATGAAGCTGAGACTGGGGTTGATGCGAGTTCCGAGTTTCTCCTTTATACGAGTTCCAATTTCGCATCAAAGAGAGATTTAGCTGATTTTGATTCGAATTTTTCACTTGTCATCATTAGACTTGATACGAATTTTTCTATTATTAGATATTAGATATAATTATTATTTAATTTTATATGATCAAATACATTTATCATGCTATAAATGAATATAAAAAGTACATATTAAAATAGTTTCATGTATCGCACGGATAAAAAATACTAGTTTATATGTAAATATCCAAATATTCAAAATGAAATATGAAACACGGGTTTAAAAAAATGGGTTAAAAAAACAATTAAAAAAAATAAAAAATGCTCACAGAGGTCCTTTGTGATCAAATCTTTGTGGGTCCTTATTACACGTGGCAACACCAATGGAGTCCTTTCAACGGCATAACATTATGGGGTTGAGTTCAAGGTAGTGCAAGCAAGAAGCAACTGTTACTCTTCTGTCACAGTGTTTTTGTTGGGCCAACAATATCACCGTTCCTTGTTGTTACTCGCTGCTCTCACCCTCTCTCCCACACTCGCAGGCTTTCTTGTTGCATGTAATCAACCCACCTCACTCTTTCTTTTCTTCCTTTCTTTCTTCTCCGCTTTTATTATTACTATTATCATTATTTCTTGTTTTTTTTTTCTCGTTCTCCATAATGATGCCTTTTTTGGGTTTTGTTATTCGCTGCAATTGTGTTCTTGATGATGCCCCTTTCGTCTTCTTACTGCTTCTTAGCTCCGTGACGAGTTCTCCAGTTCTTTGTTTGCTATTATTATTATTATTATTATTATTATTGTTATTTGAAGTTTGATGGAATGGTTGTTCTAGAAATTGACATTAGGGTGCGTTTGGCACACACTTAAAGTTTAACGATGAGAATTTGACGGAAGAAACTTTTCATGGAATAAACTTTAATGGATTAAAATTTTCTTCTAATCTTGTTTTATATGGTTATAAATAAAGGATGGAAATAGGGGTTGGCTCATCTAGTTAACTTCTATTCGGGCATTGTCATGACACTTGTGTTTGATTCCTGATTCCCCCATTGATGGGTCATATTCAAGTGTCTATGTAAGCATTGCATGAGTCCGGATGTATACACTGATCTTGGACTGGAATGAGCCTTTCCGTCGACCTAAATTTTTATGTACCGGAAAAAAAGAATAAGAATGGAAATAGAAATAATGTAAATGCAGTCAGTTACATGTGGGAAATTAGTGTGCAGTTGGTGTTGAGCATGTAAATAGACCCCCCCCCCCCATGCTGCCACTGGATCCTTCACCGCCTGTGTCCGTGTGATCCATGGAGTTGGTTGTGATATTGTTTACATTTTAAAACAAAATACTTTTATTGATGAAGACTGGAGGGTATTCAATTTTTTCATATTTGACAGTTTTAGTGTAATTTGTGTGATTTCGGATTCATAGTTGGCATACAGCCTCTACAAATTCATTTTCCTCCTCCTAGTTTCCCTTGTGCCTGTCTCTTTTACTTCTTCTGAACATTGTTTAGTGATTTAAATAATCATATCATCTGAATCTGTTACTGACCTATGCAGTGATTCAATAGAAGAAGAAGCAGACGGCATGACTAGCCAGGAAAAGCTTGCTGGCTTTATTTTCATGTGTAATAGAGTTACAAAACCAGAGTGCTACCGATTCCGAGTTTTCGGGCTTCCTGCAGGGAGAAAGGAAGTTGTAGAGAAGATCAACCCTGGCACATACCTCTTTCTTTTTGACACCGATGTGAAGCTTCTCTATGGCATATATACAGCAACCTCAAGTGGGAAGCTAAGGATACAACCATTAGCTTTTGGTCAGAAATTCCCTGCTCAGGTGACCTTTTAAATCATTGCTGATATGGTGACATAAATAGACTTGTCTAAACCCTAAATCCTAAACTCTAAGCACCCACCTGAATATAAAAAATCTAACCACTCTTTAGAAATGGCATCCTCTGGCTTGTTTGGCAGTTCATTGAAATGGTGTTTCTGCTTTACCCATCTGTTTGTGGCATCGATCATGTTTCCAGTGAGTGGCAAGAAACAATTTGTTTTAAAAGCATAGTGTAATATGCCATTTATGAAGCACTTCTCTACCACTATTATCCAATCTTTTAGCCTTGCCCAAGTCTAGCGAAGCTGCCCTTTTCTCAAACTTAGTTATTGGCCAGTTCTTAAATTCACCAGTTAAATTGTTGATGTTTCAAGATAAGCTTTGAGAACGATGGAGCTTTTACCCTGGACATGAATCCAGTTGACAAGTTTGTGCACAAAAGCTCATGTAATTGAACTGACCCATATTTTATAATGATAATGTGAGCCCTATCTTGTGGGAATTATAACTTGCCTCTTGGGTGTTAATTTCTTGATTTGATTTGATTCTGGCAGGTTATTTTTCTGGTGCATTTGGAAATTATCCTTATGGCCATTGAGTTTGTTGTAACGTTGGGGGCAAACCAGTAAACCGCAATTGATTATTTTGAAGATGTCACTGTTATTGTTTTCCATTGTAATATTGCATGCTTGGTCAGTTGGGTGTATTCTTTTCTTAATAATTTTTTTTCTCCCTTATTGTGATCAATGTTTGTTTATTAACTTCAGAAATGATATAGCTAGTTGAGGCTTTATGTTTTTGGCACCTGACAGCAAGGTTCCTCTGATAAACTCAAACTTGCATGGTGACATTGAAATCACCACGATTATTAATGCTTTATCTTGTCCTTTTTCCCCTATCTTCGTGCTTTCATTTTTATAATTTTGTTCAGGTGAGTTTCAAAATTTACAAGGACTGTTTTCCCTTGCCAGAGAAGTGCTTTAAACATGCCATTCAGGATAATTACCAGAAAGGTTCCAACAAATTTAATCCTGAACTCAATATTAGACAAGTAAGTATCATTATGATCTCTGGCAAACTGATTTTAGTTACACTTGTTTTAGTCTTTTTCTTTTTCTTTCTTCCCCCCCCCCCCTCTTTTTACGCCCTTCCTTTTTGAGTAAAAGAAACTTTTCTTATGACTTCTATGTCTCTTAGTTGGAATAGAATTTGTTGTTATTGTTGCAGGTTAGAAGTCTATTATCATTGTTTTGCCCGTTACCTGGATTTTCAACTCCAGCCATTCAACCTGTTTTGGAGAAGATATCTTCTCCTTCAACATCGTCTCATCCTCCAGCAAAAAATGCTTTTCATCCAATGCCAAGGTCGGCTCTTGAGGATGCAATGATGTCTAGGATTTCACATAAACATAATCAATTGCCAATGCAATTGAACTATTTTAAGCAGCCTACTGGTTATTCCTATCCTGTCATTAATATGGTGCCAAACTCAGTTGCAGCAGAGTCTGTGCCATCCCAAGCTTCTACAAGTCAGCTTCATCCCCTGACAAGTTTGCTCACTTTGGAGCGTACCTATGTAGCTGGGATCGGTAGCAGCTATACTCCACCGCCACCAGATCCTCAATATGTGCATCAGAATATCCTTATGCCGCAACCTGAATTTCCTCCATCCCTGGTGAGTAGGGGCAGTGGTCATGCTCATTCATGGCAAGACCCTCAACATGCGCATCATAATATCCTACGTCCACAACCTGAACTTCATTCATCCGCGATGACTAGGGGTAGCAATCATGCCCATTCATTGCAACATCCTCATCATCCACAACCTGAATTTCATTCATCCATGATGACTATGGGTAGCAGTCATGCTCGTTCATCACAACATACTCAACATCCACAACCGGAACTTCATTCATCCGCGATGACTATGGGTGGCAGCCATGCTCATTCAGCACAAGATCCTCAACATCCACATCAGAGTAACCTACAGCCGCCTCCTGATCTTCATTCCCCAGCAGCGAATGCGGTTAACAGTCACACCCAAGTGACGTGGGATCCTCACTATACACATCAGAATATCCTAAACCTGCAACCTGACCCATATTCCTCCATGGTGAACATGGGCAGCAGTTATCCTCAACCATTGCCAGACCCTCAACACATAAATCCGAATACCCTAAATCAACAGCCTGATTTCAGTTCCTCCCTGGCGAGTACAGGCCATGCGAATGTCATGGCGCAGCCGCATGCTTCATCATCATATTACTATCCATACATTCCTCAAGAAGTTGCCTCTGCCTCATATCATGGGTATTTTTCAACTTTTCTTGGTTGAACTTTATTCCTATACTTGAAGTATTTTTGAACCTTGTTGATTTGCGTTAAAAACTGATATATGACATCATTTTCCAATCATTTGCTGTGTATTATATCTATTAGAGGAGCCATATCTGTCTATCTGTCTTCCGTCAACGACTAAGTCACTGAACGTGGTGGGTTTGACTTGACTCCTTTAATGTCCTGAAGATGCTTCACTAAGAAATTTTTGTGATTAAGACCCACCACTTGCTACAAACAAATACTCCAAAGGAAGTTTGCAAACCATCTTAAGAAATTGCGCCAATAAGGGTTGGAATTAATGGTCTTTTATTATATAATACATGCACACAAATTGGCGCTTACTGCTCTAGTGTATTTTCTTGCTACCTTCCACTTTTGTTCTCATCTCTCTCGGCCCCTCCTGGGGGATTGGTACTCTCGTTTCCTTCGAACATTTTTGAGAGAGAAAACAATTTCGTCACTTCTCACCTCCTGGGATGGTAAATCTCATACATTTCATAGTAATTCGTACAACAAATTATTGACAAGTCAGTAACATACGAAAAAGAAGCTTTAGTTTTTTTATATAACTGATAATATCAAAGACTTATTTTAATCTTTTGAATATTGTTAATCCATTAACTATGTATTGTGGTATGTTTGGTAATGAGTTTGAGTTGTTTAAATGGGGATTTACGGTTACAAAATCAAGTCTGTCCATTTTGCAAAACTTTCTATGGTTTCGCGTTTTTAAACCTTAACTAATTTTGCATGAGTCAAGTTGACTTCTTACAGTAAAATTCTCTTGACATGTCTATTTTTTTTATTTACAAATTTAAACTCAAAATCTTGTTTTAAAAATATAAGTGTCAAATTATTTGAATCAATTAAATATTAATTTTTTTAAAAGATTGGCAAAAGTGCTAAATATAATTCATTTAATTTAATTGAAATCTATTTTACCAAAATCAAGATCATGAAAATTTAAGTTTGTGACCATATATTAAACCTTAAGATTATAAAAATTAATTTTTAAATATTATAATACTTTTACATTAACCATATATTAAAATAAAATATGTGTTGTTATGTGACATGATACGTCAACTAGATCTTACAAAGAAATGATATTGAACACTAAGTATCATTGTATAAATTAGGAAAGAAAAAAAAAAAAGAGAGTAAAGCCTCGAATTTCCCGTTTCATTTCATTTCCCAGTTTTCGTTCCCGGTCACTTGCTGAGTTTGACGCAGAGACCGAGGTCAAGCCACTCACTCCAATTTCAACCGCCGCAAAATCCAATGGGAAACTGCTGCTCCGACGTCGCCGGCGGCCGCGCCGCCATCGGTGGCACCGCCGGCGATCTCCACAATCCCGCCGATGCCCCGAACGACGCCGTGGACAACTTCCTCAGGTCCCGCGGCCTCAACGGCCTCTTCTCTCAGATCGAGGTTCTTCTCTCTTTCTTCTTCTTCTTCTTCTTCTTCTTCGGATTTGCACTTTGCACGTTCGCTTCCTTCCTTCTTTTTCCTTTCTCACAGTGATAGGACTTTTAGCTTCGTGTTTTTGGTCTGACGGTGGCTTTTTCTGTGTGCTCTGCAGTTATCGTTCTCCGCTTCGGGATTGAGTGATCGGGATGTGCTCTCCAAGGTTTGCTGGTTGTGCATTTCGTGAATCTGAAGCTCATGCAATCCTATTATAGCTGTTTGTTTGTTTATGAATTTGTTCGGTTCCGTTAATCCGTTTAGTTCGAATTGAACTTTCGCTTCTTTAATAATTTCTTTGTTTTTGTTTTTGGTTAATTAGATGATGTTAAATTGTTAATCTTTGCTTTTTACCAGCTTAGTTGTGTCTTGTTTTGATCTGCTCTTTTTGGTATGCACATAATATGGTAATGAAGATTTTGGTAGTCTGGATATGGATAATAGGAAAATTCATAACTTCAATCTGAATTGGTCGTATTTTACTTATAGAAATCAGGAGCATGTAGGTCTTGGGAATTGGGATCATTAATTCATGAGCTGCAATCTATGGCAGGAAGTTTTTCAGAGCACATAAAACCCAGAAGGAAAAGGGGGAAAAAAATAAATAAATAAGGAAAGAAAATCCAATAATCCAGGCCAAATGCAAGCAAGTCCCTTAAGTAAAAATAAAGAAAGCTTACAGATAAAAAACTAAAAAAAGAAAAGATAACATAGAAATTCCTTTTCTAATTGTTATTTAGTATACAAACAAATAAATTTTTTTATATATTACTATATTAGTTAATTTCCATTAGTGTGAAATTGTGGTTTTTTGGGGGGGAAGATAATGTCAAACCTCTCTGCCGAATCTAGTAGCTGCCATTGTCTTTTAGACAAGAAGAAATTATAATCAATGTTATATCCTAAGACTGACATAAAAGATCAAGGCATACTGAAATAGACCTCATTAACATAGTTCAACAAATGTACCACATGAATCAATGGGGCCATGTCAACTGTTCTTTTGGTTATTATATTGCCATTTATTTAATAAATAAAAAATTTTGCATTTAAATTTTAATAGCTAATATTCTCATTGTTCAGTTGCATGAGTCTTGCATCCATCGCAGAAAAGTTATGATATTTATAATTAATTTTTCTCGTTGTAGAGTGACCCGATGTTGGTTCTTTATGCGAAAGGAAAAAATGGAGCACTTGAGGAATTTGGGCGCACGGAAGTAGTTCTGAATTCATTGAATCCCACGTGGATTACTAAACACACCCTCATTTATCATTTTGAGGTTGTTCAGGTTTTGGTGTAAGTATGAATCTGATATTTATACTTCTAACAAGGCCGATGAACATTTTTTGTTTCACCAGGAACTGTTCTGTAAAATTCTTTCATCACAGGTTTCGTGTATATGATGTTGATACTCAGTTTCACAATGTAGATGTGAAGGTATAGTGTTTATGATGGTGTGTATGCCTGAATTTTTTTCTGTTTTTTGAGTAAGATATAGATTGAATATATAAGTTCCACATCAAATTAGATACTAGTCCCTCCCTTTCCTTTTCTTGAGAATTTTAAAGATACATTAACAAATTTATGCATACAATTGTTATAAGTTAGTTCCTGAATGGCAATTGTTTCTGTCGATGTTTTTATATTGGTAAGACTTTCTTTCTATCTTGTTTTGTTTCATATTTTCTGTATAAAATTTTTTTGTCTTTTTTCTTTCCTTTCAAATACAAATTTATAGCAACTCAGCAAACTTTTATCATTTTTCTTTCAATTTTTTTTATATTTTACTCAGAAAACTACACCAATATAATCTAATTTAATTATACTTAAGAAATGTGAAGAGGATAAAGGTGCTGATGTCATCTAGCTTGAGATTGGGTCTCAAATTAATGGTCAGTTATCACATATACATATATCTGTTATAGGAATAACAATCCATCTTTTCAAGGATTGTATTTGGATGTGATAATCTGAAGTTTAGGAG
This sequence comes from Pterocarpus macrocarpus, assembly GCA_031439585.1. Lineage (NCBI taxonomy): Eukaryota > Viridiplantae > Streptophyta > Magnoliopsida > Fabales > Fabaceae > Pterocarpus > Pterocarpus macrocarpus. The sequence goes on from CM062519.1 coordinate 19,999,740, forward strand.
TTCATTTAAAAGAATGTAAGGGTTAGAAAATGTCAGTATCTTAAATTTTTTGTTAACTAGTTTACTGTAATATTTTTTGACAATATGAACTTGTTGAATAATGTGCTTGAGAAATGGTTTAAGTTGGGATGTTTAAATTGCATTTTTCTTTATAATTGTGTTTCATGTAAGGTAAACATGTCTATCTTTTCATTTTCATGCTTATGCTTTTGCCAAAGTCCTATTCTATATTGTGCCCCCTTTTACTTACAAAGCTTGTTA